>JAQQTO010000048.1:13670000-23670000 GCA_029884595.1 Ormosia semicastrata
AGCATTCAAATTAGTTCCAAAATGTCTCAAGGTAATTTCAAACATCATGCAAGCATACCTAGGCATTGTAGAACCTTATGTTACAATAAGAATAAACATAATCATGTGCATAATATTCAAATTTTACTAAGTACACTTGATTCTATCCTTTACTTAAGGCCTACATGGAATATACCTCATATTCATTGTCTTTACAAGTGAATGTGCATAAGAGGTAAAAGCTTTTGATACCTTGGCCTTGGTAATCAAGGAAACTCTTTTCCTTACCCATTGATTCTCTTTTAGTATTTTGAACTTTGCAAGTTCCACATTTTGTACTTATGAAGTTTTGGTTGAAGTCATCTTCTTTCTTTGATCAAAACTTCTACCAATGGGCTTTGAAAGCATTCTCCTTGATGATTCCTTCTTCACTTGACCAATTTGTCCATCCTTTTGAGAAATTTTTTGCATAATTGAAACACTAGGAGGACATTTTGGTACCCACTTCATATTGGGTCCTTGAATGTTAGTACTAGAGCATTTAAGATCTTTAGGAATTTATACCATATTATTTCTCATATAAGAATTTTTTCTATAATTGCATAAATGAGAAATATATCCTAGATGACCACAAAAATTACAAACAAGTGAATTCAATGATGACTTGGTCCTTTGAAGATCATTTTTGAAAAACTTGATCATTTAGTTGTTATTACATTTTATGCTATTTTTATCACAAGCCTTACTTGAAATTCCATGTGGAATAGCATCAATGTCATTGTTATTAACAACCATGAAATGTAAGCAATTAGAATCATTAGCCTTGATAGATTCGAAATATAAGTCCTCAACTTGATTTTCTAAATCAATGCACTTTTCACAAGAAATTGATGTTTCACATTTCAAAGACATTTCCTCATCAAGAAAAACAACAAGTCATTTCTAAAAACAACAAGTCATCATATAATTCATTATATACACATTTTACCTCATCATAGGAAGGACTATAATATGATTTAGCATTATTTAACTCAAAGTCATTTTTAAGGGAATCACCATCTTCCTCATTATTGTCCATCCGAGATTCAAGAATGTAACCAAGTGGCTTCAATACTTAAGAGGGGGGCGAATTGAGTATGTAAAACAAGTTCATAAATCTTTCGCAAAACGTTTGATAAACAATATTCGTTGAAGCTATTGGATGATTAGAGATGATTGGATAGATGAGATAAACACTTTTACTTATAAATGTAATAGCCAAAGGAAACAATATTCAAGCAATTCAATAAAACAGTGCACAATGTAAAGAGAAGGGTTTAGAGAAAATAAACACAATGATTTATCCTGATTCGATCACTAATCCACTTGTGATCTATGTCCAGTCCTCAAGCAACCGCTAGAGATTTTCCACTATATCGTCAAGCTTTAATAGGTGCTTGACAACCTTTACAACCTTGAGCATTCAACACTTTGGGATACCTCACCCTTGGAGCTTGAGTCTCTTCAACTAAGGGATGCCTCACCCTTTACACTTTTGGAGGGATGCCTCACCCTCTTTACTAAGCAATTTAGATTGATAGAATGAAACTCTCACAAGAGTAAATGATTACAAATTGAAGCTCTAATATGCTCTTAAAGAATAACTCAAGTTTTTCACAAAAACAGAGCAAGAAGGGATTTGAAGATTAAATCACATATTGAAGTATTGGTAATCAGTTTTTGGTTTAAGGTCAACCTCTAATGAAGACCCAACATTGGTATTTATAAGTTTTACAAGTAATGGAGCTGTTGGGGACTTTTAGCTAAGCATTAAATGCCATTAATATAGCCTTTAGACTCCGTCAAATTGCGTGTAATCGATTATACAACAAATGTAATTGATTACATTATTGTTCCAATGTGTTCTTGGCTTTCTGGGCTCTGTGTAATCGATTACATTCTTTGTGTAATTGATTACAAGGCTTCCGACTTACTTTGTAATCGATTACAATATCCATGTAATCGATTACATAACTTCTGACTTGATTTGTAATCGATTACAATATCCATGTAATCGATTACATGACTCATTAAATGTGTTCTTGCCTTTCTGGGCTCATTGTAATCGATTACCAACTTGGTGTAATCGATTACAAGGCCTCTGACTTACTTGCAATCGATTACAATTCTCATGTAATCGATTACAAGGCCTCTGTTTGCTGTGTAATCGATTACAAACATCATATAATCAATTACATTGGCCTTTGAACACATTTTTCAAGTCTAATTAAGCTTGTAAGTCATTTCTAACACTTCAAGACATTTGATTAAACGTAAAACCTTTCATGAGTGTTAAATCTAAGATTGAAAATAATGTTTTTTTGAAAAATATGTTTAGCTTTGAATTTTCACTTATTTTGGAAATGATATATTGAAAAATCATTTGAGAAATCTTGAGAGCATTTAACATTAATGTTCTAAGTCTTATGACTAAATAAACCTCTTGACTTCTTTCTTTGATCTTGATCTTTTCTTTTGTACTTGATCTTCATTTTTGCACTTGATCTTCATCTTTGACTTTGTTATTATAAAAAACCATTTGACATGCTTTAAGGACATAAGCATTCACATTCTCCCCCTTTTTTATGGTGATAAACTGATCATGAAAGAGTTTTTGCATTTGTATATATATGAGATTTAGGCGCAACTCTCCCCCGAAGTTTATGCATGATATTGAGTTAGATTTTTCATGTTAAAAAAAGCTCAAGAGTTCAAAACCTCCCCCGTACACATGTAACATTAATTAGATTTCATTTTTCACTATTCTCTCCCCCGTTGGCATTATCAAAAAGATATAAGCATTAAAAAAAAATGGACAGTATTTCGGCTGTATTTCTTGATTTCCCAAGTATTGCCAAAATAAGAAATCCAAATATAATGAAGCCAGTAAATTCAGATTAAGAGAGAAACCAATATAACCAATATTCAATAGCCAATATTTCAGAGAATATAACCAAAGCTGATTCAAGTTCATATATCATCAAAAACATATACAATGTAACCCATTATAGCCAATATAACCAATAACCAATATCACCAAAAATGTATACTAATGTTATATAACTGAGCCAAAAAGAAAATGTATAATGTAACCATAAGAAAATAACAATGAAAACATCAGGGCAATGGGCCACAATCACTATCAGTAGCCTCGCTGTCACTGTCCAGATCCGCAGCGATGTCTCATAGATCAACATTATCATCGCCGGGCTCAAGATCGTCCTCAGAACCGAGGAGCTCCTCATCATCAATAGGGATGCCAGATGGACCAGCAAAGGACAAGAGAACAGGAGAGGCAGAGGATGTGGGAGGTGCAGCAATAGCACTCGGAGTAAAAAGAGGTCCTGACAGGAGGGATCGAATGGAGGCAAGCTCCTGATCTGAGTAGTCCATCCTCATCTCAAGGTGATCTACCTTCTGCTCAATGTGATCCATGCGTGTGTCCACGGTAGTGCTTAGGTTTCGCATTTCTTGGAGCAAGAGTTCTAGTGTGGCTATAGCTGGAGCAGGAGCAAGGGTAGGAGTAGGATGCTGATGTTGGGAATTTTGTGGATACATCACGCAGCGAAAAACAGGGATTCCCACTGAGGATCCATGTGAAAAAGCCATAATCCGAGTTTTTGAATGATTACCTCTTGAAGTGTGAATCACCAACACCATAATAGAAACGATGTCTCTGCAGTATCCACACGAACAGACTCACGAACGTCCAACGTCCGCAAAGAGAAGCCTCACGTCTTTCACATAATGCTAGCTGTGTAGAGAAGAGAATAAACCTGTCGCTTTCTCACTCACTTTTCTGTAGGTGCGGCTAGGGTTCTGAATTATCTATCTTAGCAGCCCCTTAGCAGTACTATTTATAATAGTGACTGCCTTAAGTGAGTGTGAGCAGCAGCAAGGTAAGCTGTGCAACCCTAGACCCATCTGTTATGAGTTTGGCCCATATTTGAATCCGAGTCCAACTTGGATCCATTGCTCCAATTTTAGTCTGCTCTATGTGTGTGACCCTGCAGGTTCTTATTACGTTGGCAGTAATATTAAAATTCCATTTTAATATTACAAGCAGTGAGCGGTATCTAGCAACACATTGCTGCTACCCAAGTAATAAGAATGTCAGTGATTTGACATAACATTTCCATGACTAATGTTTCCGTGTCATTTAGTCCCTTTGTCAAGATATCTAGATTGAACACAAGGCATGGAATGCGTCACCTTTGTATAGTCCAATCATTGGTTTTCTGATATTCGAGTAGACTTTGTAACAACAAATGAGACCAATATCTCATATTGACTCATTTGAGCATGGCCATGCATTTCGCAGTCTCACTCAATCAGGGGGCCCGAAGATATCGCTCTTGTTATGTAGGAGTGACAAATCCCATCTTGGTCACTCACATCCCTCTGCATGATTCGCGGTATGTCCAATAACAAACTTTATAATCACCTTGTTACAGATGACGTTTGATGGCATTAAAACACACAACTCCTCATGTAGGAATCGTAGCGAGTTCAGGTCAAAGGACCACAGACACCATTGTCACTATGAGAATCACTTATGACACTCACGTAACGATCCATGTAGTGTTCTCATGGTGGGTCAGTCCAGTACATCATTACTCTAATATGTACCCATGTGAAGACTTGATATCTCATATCCATGACCTGTGAGATGTGGTCATCAGTCTATGCACATGCTAGTCTCAATGTATTATTGTTGTCCTAATTAACAATAATACTTGACTAGGGACATTTAAGAATAGTGTTGTAACCAAAAGGATCTCACGATCAAGTCATCCACTTGATGTTCTATGACATTAAACTTACTATTCTAAAGACTTTATTATGTTTATCAAAAAAGAACACAATAAATGAAATGCTTCATATATAAAATAGCATAATAGAATGTATGTAAATACAGAAAATGTATTGGCCTCTAGGGCATACACTAACAATCTCCCACTTGCACTAGAGCCAATCAGGCATATATCTAATGCCTAAAGACCTAGTGTGACCTTCATGCTTTTGCTGTGCAAGAAGCTTCGTCAGTGGATCAGCAATGTTATCATCTGTTGGTACTCTGCATATCTTCACATTTCCTCTATCAATGATCTCTCGAATGAGATGGAAGTGCCTAAGTATATGTTTGGATCGCTGGTGAGATCTAGGCTCCTTAGCTTGTGCAATGGCTTCATTATTATTATAATAAAGGTCTACTGGGTCCACAATGCTAGGAATAGTGCCAAGTTCAGTAATGAACTTCCTGATCCAAACGGCCTCCTTTGCTGCATTGGAGGCAGCAATGTACTCAGCCTCTGTGGTAGAATCGGTAACTGTCTCCTGCTTTGAATTCTTCTAGCTCACAGCCCCACCATTTAGGTAAAAAACATAACCCGATTGCGATTTGGAGTTGTCCTTATCGGTTTGGAAGCTAGCATCAGTGTAACCTTTTACAACTAGCTCTTCCTCGCCTCCATATACCAAGAACGAATCCTTAGTCCTTCTCAAGTACTTAAAGATGTTCTTGATAGCAGTCTAGTGACTCTCACTGGGATCAGACTGGTACCTACTCGTTATGCTCAAAGCATACGAGATGTCTGGTCGAGTACATAACATGGCATACATGATAGATCCAATTGCATATGCATATGGAATCTTGCTCATGCGATCCCTCTCATCCTGCGTGGAAGGGGATTGAGCCTTAGATAGGCTTACACCATGTGGCATAGGCAAGAGTCTTTTCTTGGATTCATGCATGTTAAATCGTCTTAACACTTTGTCTATGTATGTACTCTGACTTAGGCCAAGCAGTCTCAGTGATCTATCTCTATAGATCCTGATACCTAATACATAGGTGGCTTCGCCCAAGTCCTTCATAGAGAAACAGTTTCCTAACTAAGTCTTTACGGACTGTAGGGTAGGAATGTCATTTCTAATAAGTAGTATGTCATCTACATACAATACCAGAAAGACAATGCCCTTCTTGTAGACATAAGATTCTTCTTCATTCTTGATGAAACCAAACTGTTTTATTGTATCATCAAAACAAAGATTCCAGCTTCTGGAAGCTTACTTCAATCCATAAATAGATCGTTGCAACTTGCATACTTTTCTAGCATCCTCTGGAGTGGCAAAACCCTCAGGTTGTGTCATGTACACATCTTCGAGAAGATTTCCATTAAGGAAAGTAGTTTTGACATCCATTTGCCAGATTTCATAATCATGGTATGCTGCAACAGCAAGCAAGATTCGAATGGATTTAAGCATCGCAACTGGGGAAAAAGTCTCATCATAGTCTACACCATGAATTTGTTTGAAACTTTAGCCACCAATCGCGCCTTAAAGGTATGCACATTACCATCCATGTCGGTTTTCTTCTTGAAAACCTACTTGCACCCAATGGGTTTTACCCCTTCAGGTGGGTCAACCAAGGTCCATACCTGGTTGGCATACATGGAATCCATTTCAGATCTCATGGCCTCATGCCATTTCTCAGATTCTGGGCCAATAATGGCTTCTTGTTAAGTCACAGGCTCATCTTGATCCATGAGCAATACGTCACCTTGTTGGGTCATGAGAAATCCATATATCTCTGGTTGATGACGTATCTTGTTAGACCTACGCAAGTCTTGTGCTACTAGAGCAGATTGCTGTTCCACAACATTTTATGGAGGCTGCTCTATTTCCACTATTGGTTCATTGCTGCTTTGTGAAACTTGAATTTCTTCAAGTTCTACTTTTCTCCCACTGGTTCCTTTGGAGATAAACTCCCTTTCTAGAAACACAGCTGTCCGTGCGACAAACACTTTGCCCTCGGTAGGATTATAGAAAAAATATCCATTGGTTTCCTTTGGATACCCCACAAAGAAGCATTTATCTGATTTAGGTCCAAGCTTATCAGAAACTTAATGTTTCACATAAGCTTCGTAGCCCCAAATCTTCAAGAAAGACATACTGGGCCGTCTCCCAGTCTATATCTCATATGGTATCTTTTGAACCATCTTAGGTGGAACACGGTTAAGTGTCAAAGTTGCTGTTAACAAAGCATGTCCCAAAAGGAGCCTGGAAGGTTTGCATGACTCATCATGGATCAGACCATGTCCAACAAGGTTCGGTTCCTCCTTTCAGAGACACCATTCCATTGTGGTGTTCCTGGTGGAGTGAGTTGAGATATTATCCCACACTCTTTCAGATGATCATCAAACTGTTGGCTTAAGTATTCTCCTTCTCGATCTAATCGAAGGATTTTAATACTCTTGCCAAGTTGGTTTTGTACTTCATTCTTGAACTCTTTGAACTTTTCAAAGGATTCTGATTTGTGCTTAATAAGATATACAAATCCATATCTACTGAAATCATCAGTAAATGTAGTGAAGTATTGAAAACCGCCTCTAGCGAGTGTGTTTAGTGGCCCACATATATCACTGTGTATAAGGCCTAAAAGATCACTAGCCCTTTCACCTTGTCCAGTGAATGAGGCCTTTGTCATCTTCCCCAATAAATAAGATTCACATATCTCATATGGTTCGAAATCAAATGAGTCCTAGAATCCATCTTTATGGAGTTTGGAGATGCGTTTCTCATTTATATGGCCCAAACGACAATGCCAGAGAAAAGTTGGGTTCAGATCGTTTGATTTAAACCTCTTTGTATTTATGTTATAGATGGGCGTTTCGAGATCAAGTACATAAAGTCCATTACTCAATTGTGCACTGCCATAAAAAATATCATTCATATAAATGGAACAACACTTGTCCTTTATAATAAAAGAAAAACCTTTCTTGTCCAAACAAGAAACAGAAATGATATTCCTACTAATAGCAAGCACAAAATAACAGTTCTCTAACTCTATTACAAGCCTAGTGGGCAAAGATAATAAACACGTCCCTACAGCTAATACAATAACCTTTGCTCCATTTCCCACTCGTAGGTTGACTTCGCCCTTCGTTAATGGTCTACTGCTCTTTAGATCCTGCACATTTACACAAATGTGAGATCCACATCCAGTATATAATACCCATGATGCAGAAGTAGATAAATTGACTTCAATAACAAATATACCTGAAGTGGAAGTCTCACTTCCCTTCTTCTTTTTGAGCTCCTCCAGGAACTTGGCACAGTTCCTCTTCTAATGTTCGGTCTGACCATAATGGAAGCATGTACCTTTCTTAGCCACTCCACCCACTAGTTTTAAGCCTGAAGTGCTGGGCTTAGACTTATCCTTGCCCTTGCCCGTCCAGTTGTCCTTGGGATTTTTCTGCTGTTTCTTGCCCTTATTCTTTTGGACCATTATTATGGCCTTCCCTTTGCCTTTGTTAATGTTCTGCTCAACAGTTCTCAACATGCCTAGCAGCTCTGGTAGTGATTTGTCAATCTTATTCGTGTTGTAGTTCATGACAAATTGACTAAAACTTTCCGACAACGATTGCAGGACTAAGTCAGTGGCCAACTCTTGGCCCAAAGGAAAATCTAGTCTCTCTAGGTTTTCAATGTACCCAATCATCTTGAGTACATGAGCACCAACAGGGCTTCCTTCTACCAGCTTGCACTGAAATAGTGCTTTAGAGACCTCGAATCTCTCATGCTTGGCCTGCTCTTGATAGAGCTTCTTAAGGTGTACGATCATATCGTATGCATCCATGTTCTCATGTTGCTTTTGGAGCTCAGAGTTCATGGTGGCCAGCATTAGATATCCAATGTCCAAGGCATCATCTTGATGCTTCTTATAAGCATCTCTTTCAGTTCTAGGGGCATTAGCAGCAGGTGGCTCAGGAATAAGCTGTTCCAAAACATACAACTTTTTCTCTTGCTTAAGGACAATCCTCAAATTCCTATACCAGTCTAGAAAATTCGTTCCAGACAACTTGTCCTTCTCAAGGATGGATCGCAATGATAAAGTACCCGATGTGTTTGTTGCCATGGTAATCTATTAACAGAAATATGCAAAATATAAGTATCATGCCATAAACATATTTAATGATGTCTTTTTAATTAAATATGCCTCCCACTATTTTATTCAAGTCAATGACCTTCAGCATTGACTCAGAAAATCCCATCATAAGATTTCTTAGTGGGCCAAGATCCATATTTCACCTAGTTTTGAGTCAGCTTTGGCTGATCACCCAAAATTTAGTTATTTAGGTAGGAAACACTTTCCAATTACATCACATGTAACTCTTGGATAGTTGGGTGAATAACACTTATTCTAATCCATCTAATGGACTAAAGCCCAACTTCATGCCTCTAAGCCTTCAATCCTATTGAAATGGCCTAGTTAAGTCAGACCCATCTCACCATTTATTAAATTGTTTGTCATACCATAAACATTATCCATGTATCTCATACATAAAAGCATATAATAAAAGTGACATGGTTATGGCCCCTAAGAGAGTAGCATTAACTAAGCCAGCTTCACCAAGCATCTCCCATCAATGTCCTCACTTGATGCCGTCTTCTTGTCTCCACATCATAATTACATTATATAGAAACCTCTTTTACATTCGAGGGGAGTTAGGTGAAAAGAGAATGTACAATCAGAATGTAGAGAGAAAGGCACAACACGCAGGTCATATTTATTAAAACCAAAAAGCATAAAAAGAGGACTAAGGCCATAACCATGCACCATGCATTACAAAAACATATAAACTCATAACAATAATACATTATTATTTTCACGAGTCATAAAATTGGATATAAAATATCGTGTTTTCGAAAAACACCCTACGCAGAGGCAGCACGGGGGTCCCACTAGGTCTTTAGGCATTAGATATATGCCTGATTAGGTCTAGTGCAAGTGGGAGATTGTTGGTGTATGTCCTAGAGGCCAATACATTTTTTGTATTTATATACATTCTATTATGCTATTTTATATATGAGGCATTTCATTTATTGTGTTCTTTTTTGATAAACATAATAAAGTCCTTAGAATAGTAAGTTTGATGCCATAGGACATCAAGTGGATGACTTGATCGTGAGATCCTTTTGGTTACAACACTATTCTTAAATGTCCCTAGTCAAGTATTATTGCTCACTGTTGGGAATTTTGCAGATACATCACGCAGCAAAAAATAGGGATTCCCATCGAGGATCGATGCGAAAAAGCCATAATCCGAGTTTTTAAATGATTTACCTGTTGAAGCGTGAATCACCAACACCGTAATAGAAATGATGTCTCTGCGGTATCCACACAAACAGACTCACGAACGTCCAACGTCTGCAAAGAGAAGCCTCACGTCTCTCACACAGTGCTAGCTGCGTAGAGAAGAGAATAAACCTGTCGCTCACTCACTCACTTTTCTGTAGGTGCGGCTAGGGTTCTGAATTATCTATCTTAGCAGCCCCTTAGGAGTACTATTTATAATAGTGACTGCCTTAAGTGAGTGTGAGCAGCAGCAAGGTAAGCTGTTCAACCCTAGACCCATCTGTTATGAGTCTGGCCCATATTTGAATCTGAGTCCAACTTGGATCCATTGCTCCAATTTTAGCCTGCTCTATGTATGTGACCCTGCAGGTTCTTATTACATTGGCAGTAATATTAAAATCCTATTTTAATATTACAAGTAGTGAGCGGTATCTAGCAACACATCGCTGCTACCCAAGTAATAAGAATGTCAGTGATTTGACATAACCTTTCCATGACCAATGTTTCCGTATCGTTTAGTCCCTTTGTCAAGATACCTAGATTGAACACAAGGCATGGAATGCGTCACCCTTGTATAGTCCAATAATTCGTTTCCTGATATTCGAGTAGACTTTCTAACAACAAATGAGATCAATATCTCATATTGACTCATTTGAGCATGGCCATGCATTTCACTGTCTCACTCAATCAGGGGCCCCGAAGATATCGCTCCTATTATGTAGGAGTGACAAATCCCATCTAGGTCAGTCACATCCCTCTGCATGATTCGCGGTATGTCCAATAACTAACTTTATAATCACCTTGTTACAAATGACATTTGATGGCATTAAAACACACAACTCCTCATGTAGGAATCGTAGTGAGTTCAGGTCAAAGGACCACAGACACCAATGTCACTATAAGAATCACTTATGACACTCACGTTACGATCCATGTAGTGTTCTCATAGTGGGTCAGTCCAGTACATCATTACTCTAATATGTACCCATGTGAAGACTTGATATCTCATATCCATGACCCGTGAGATGTGGTCATCGGGCCTATGCACATACTAGTCTCAATGTATTATTGTTGTCCTAATTAACAATAATACTTGACTAGGGACATTTAAGAATAGTGTTGTAACTAAAAGGATCTCACGATCAAGTCATCCACTTGATGTCCTATGGCATCAAACTTACTATCCTAAGGACTTTATTATGTTTATAAAAAAGAACACAATAAATGAAATGCCTCATATATAAAATAGCATAATAGAATGTATGTAAATACAGAAAATGTATTGGCCTCTAGGGCATACACCAATAGCTGAGCCTCTTCATCGTCATCACTATCCGGATCGTGATGGATATGCCCAAAGCTACCATAGGCAATGTAGTGCCACCTATCATCGACTTTGTAGAGCTGAAGCTTCTTCAAGGTATGCAAGCTGATGGATTGTGGTCCTTTTGAGCTGGTGTCCTTAGACTCCTTAGCTAAGGAAATGCGATAGTGCTCCAAGATTGTTGTCACCAGCATAACAAATGGTAGAGCAGAGTTTTTCTTTTTCTTTACGTCCGACATGTGCTCTATAATGTAGAATCCCCAGTTGATTGGCCTCCCAGTGGTCATTGCCCATAGGGACACCACACATCCTTTAGAACCTGAGAGTAATTCCCTTCTCTAGGAATCAACCCCCTGACCAGAAGATAGTGGAGTACCCTATTCTCTATGGTTAGGCCAGTGGCCATGATCCTTTTCTTGGGATCACTGGGGGGATAGTATCCTGTCCTTATCAAAGAAAGAAGAACAGCCTTATGCTCAAATTCATGACCCCAAATGTTTGCATTTCCACAAAAATTTGCTCCATCAGGAGTGAGTTTGGTCAGCCTATACCATTCAGCCATAGTGATCTTGATCTGTTGCTTCTTCACCTCAGAGATTAAGCAATCATCCTCAAACTTCAGATTGGCATAAAAAACTCTCACTAAGTTTGGATAGATGGCCTTCTCAATGCTAAGGAAACCCAGCAGTCCTAAGTTTTCAATTATTCTAAAACTTTCCAGGGGTTCACTCTCATAGAATGTTATAGGTAGATACCTGAGGGATATTATCTTGCGTAGCTGGAAGTTTTTTTGGAACAACTCAGCTTTCTTCATGGTGGAGAAATGGCGAGTGAGGTCCAGGCCAGAAATGTTGCGTGGAGCTGCATGTGAGGACTCTCCAATGACAACCCCTGTTCTTGGGCACTATGAACGGTGAGAAGACTCAGCCATGTGATGAGGAAGAAGAGAGTGGGATGAGAGAAAAATGTCTGGAGATGAGTGAGAGAGGAGCAGGAGGACAGATTAGGGCAAAGAAGAAGGGAGGGTTCATGAAATGGAGGTGATGGGGAGATTTGGGTGATAGAATGTGATGGGATTTGGGAGAAAGGCTGTGTAGAGAGGGGATTTTCGAGTGAGAGGGAGGTGGAATGGAGGGATTTGAGTGAGATTTGAGAGAGAAAAGAGGGATTTGGAGGTTGGGTCTCTGTGGGAGCAGAGGAGGAAGATGAAGAAAATGAAAGGTTTTTGACAAATGAAGCCTGAGCGCGTCAGAAAACCTTTTTAAAACCCTGTGTAATCGATTACATTGGTTTTGTAATCGGTTACAAGCCTTCTATTTCTCATGTAATCGATTATATTTTTGGTGTAATCGAAAACTCTTGGATTGAGTTGATGTAATCTTCATTACAAAAGTTGTGTAATCAATTACATGCTTGATAGAACCTTTGTAATCGATTAAAGGCATTGTAATTGATTACCAGCATACTTAAACTCAGATTTTGCATTTCAAACAGTATAGAATCAATTTTAAACCATTCAAATCAGTTCCAGAGCATCTTAAATCAATTCAAATCATCATGCAAGCATATAATCTAATCATTTTATGATTCAAATCACATAGTTGTGCAAAATTACTATTTTTACCAAGAATTACACCCTTTTTGGTGAAATTGTGAAGTTGTTGAGTTGCTTAGAGGTTTTTTGACATGAGGGTGCACCTGCAAAACAACTTAAGGAAAATCTATGACGCTCAAGTCAGTATTGGATTCAAATATGAATAAAAAATCAGAGATTATGCAGTAAAATGGCATGATTATACAGAAAGCAACATGCTTTGATTTTAGGATTTTGCAGCAAATAGTCAATTTATGCATGATTGATCCAATATACTAAGTTCATTTCTTATATAGAAAAATGCTTCTTTTGCTAAGGGCTTAGTGAAAATGTCAGCTAGTTGCTTAGTGGTTTCTACAAATTCAAGCATACAATCACCCTTTTGAACATGGTCTCTAATGAAATGATGTCTTATTTCAATATGTTTAGTCCTAGAATGCAAAATGGGATTTTTGGACAAATAAATTACACTAGTATTATCACATCTTATGGGGATGTGATCAAGCTCAAGACCATAGTCCAAGAGTTGTTGCTTCATCCAAAGGATTTGAGCACAACAACTCCCAGCTGCAACATATTTAGCTTCAGCTGTAGACAATGTCACACTATTTTGTTTCTTGCTATGCCAAGAAACTAGTGAGCTTCCAAGCAAGTGGCATATCCCACTAGTACTCTTCTTATCCATTTTACATCTAGCAAAATCAGAATCGGAATACCCAATAAGGCTACATGAGGCACCCTTAGGCTACCATAAACCCATTTGTGATGTGCCTATTAAATATTTCATTATTCTTTTAACAGCACTTAGGTGTGATTCTTTAGGATTAGCTTGATACATGCATACACTAAATATTATATCAGGCCTACTTGCAGTGAGATAAAGGAGTGAGCCAATCATACCTCTATATTTTGTAATTTCTATCGATTTACCTCCTTCATCCTTGTCCAAATAGCAAGAGGTTCCTATAGAAGTAGCCATATGCTTGGCATTATCCATTCCAAACTTCTTGAGTAGCTCCTTGCAATACTTGGATTGGCTTATGAAAGTTCCTTCTCTTGTTTGCTTGATTTAGAGACCAAAGAAGAAGTTGAGCTCACCCATCATGGACATCTCAAACTCACTTTGTATAATATTTGAAAATTCTTTAAAAAGAGAGTTGTTAGTAGCTCCAAATATAATGTCATCAACATAGATTTGAACTAGAAATATGTCATGCATTTTATGTTTTATGAAAAGGGTAGTATCAACTTTGCCTTTAGAAAAACCTTTTTCCAAAAGGAATTTGCTCAACCTTTCATACCAAGCTCTAGGAGCTTATTTTAAGCCATACAAGGCCTTTTTTAGTTTAAAAACATGGTTGGACAATTCAAAATCCTCAAAACCAGGAGGTTGTTTCACATACACATCTTCTTGTATAAAACCATTTAAAAAGGCATTTTTGACATCCATTTGATAGAGTTTGAAATCCATGATACAAGCATATGCAAGTAACATTCTAATGGCTTCTAATATAGCTATGGGAGTATAAGTTTCTTCATAGTTTATGCCTTCTTCTTGATTATAGCCCTTAGCTACAAGCCTAGCTTTGTTTCTTATTATTAAGCCTATTTCATCAAGTTTGTTCCTAAAGACCCATTTGGTGCCAATTATAAGATGATCATTGGGCCTTGGAACTAACTCCCAAACTTGATTTCTCTCAAATTGGTTTAGTTCTTCTTACATGGCCAAGATCCAATGTTCATCATTAATGGCCTCATTTATGTCTTTAGGTTCAACTTGAGAGACAAAAGCCAAGTGATTACATGCATCTCTAAATGAGTTTCGAGTGATTACCCTTTTTGATACATCACCTATCACCTTATCGAGAGGGTGATATCTTGATGTCCTCTATTCCTTGAGTAGATTCATGATTTCTGAATCCTTTTGCCATGAGTGATTAAGGAGTTTCTCTTCTTGCTTCTTGAATTCTTTCTCTTGATTTTCCAAGTGTGTTTTTGCCAAGATTTCTACAACATCATCAACAAGCTCCTTTCTCGACTCATTTGGGTTAGTTTCATCAAATGCAACATGTATAGACTCTTCTATGGTCAGAGTTGATTTATTATAGACTCTAAAGGCCTTACTATGTATAGAATAGCTAATGAATATTTCCTCATAAGATTTTGCATTAAACTTCCCCAAGTTATCCTTTCCATTATTCAAAATAAAATATTTACATCTAAAGACATGAAAATGTGACACATTTGGCTTCCTTCCTTTGTATAATTCATATGAGGTTTTCTTTAAAATTGGCCTTATTAGGGCTCTATTCATAACATAACAAGCGGTGTTAACTGCATCCGCCCAAAAGTACTTAGGAAGGTTAGCCTTATTGAGCATAGTTCTTGCCATTTTCTCTAAAGATCGATTTTTTCTTTCTATAACACCATTTTGTTGTGGTGTTCTAAGGGCAGAAAAATTATACTCAATGCCATGTTCATCACAAAAAGTTTCAAATTCATGGTTTTCAAATTCACCACCATGGTCACTTCTTATGGATGCAATACAAAAATCTTTTTCGTTTTGGATAACTTTGGCAAGCTTTTTAAATGATTGAAAAGCATCATTTTTGTAGGCCAAGAATAATGTCCATGTAAACCTAAAAAAATCATTCACAATCACTAATGCATAGTAATTCCCACCAAAGCTCATAGTTTTAGAGGGACCAAAAAGATCTATGTGCAAAAGTTGTAAAGGTCTAGAAGTTGAAACCATGTTTTTAGCTTTAAAAGAGACCTTTACTTATTTTTCCTTTTGACATGCATCACAAAGTTTGTATTTTTCAAATTTGAGCTTTAGAAGACTAATTACTAGTTCTTTAGAAACTAATTTGTTTAAGTGATCCATGTGAATGTGAGCAATTCTTCTATGCCATAACCATGAATCATTTTCTTTACTCATAAAGCATTTAGCATCATTTGAGAAAATATCATCAAGACTAATCATATATATATTATTAACTCTATGACTAACAAACTTAACTTGCTTATCATCCTTTCCCTCAATTATATAACAAGAGGAATCAAATATAACTCTATTGCCTTTATCACATAATTGACTAATGCTAAGCAAATTATGTTTGAGTCCTTTAACAAGTAAAACATTATCAATTAATGATGAAGGGATCTTACTAACATTACCAATTCCAAGGATCTTCCCTTTGTTGTTATCACCATATGTGACATGACCATGTTTCTTGGGAGTAAGGGAGGAGAACTTGGAGCCATCACCAGTCATGTGCTTGGAGCAACCACTATCAAGATACCAACTTGAGCTCTTGGTCTTTAAGCACACCTACAACACACATTCAAATTTTAACCTTTAGTACCCAAATTATTTTGGGTCCTTATGTGTTAGAGTTAGGCATGGTGCCTTTAGGAACCCAAACCAATTTGATTCCAACCTTCGTGTTTATGTTCTTTCTAACATTGCAAGTGGATGCACTATGCCCTTTCTTACCATAATGTAAACATTTGACAAAGGGGTTACTTGAAGTTTTTGAGGAAACAAAGAAATTCTTATAAGACTTTTGATGGTTATTTGGATTAAATCCCAAACCGGCATTTTGAAAAACACATTTTTGCTTTCCTAACAACACATTCAAGTTGTCTCTTCCATAAGTGAATTTTGCAAGAGTGTTGTTCAAATCTTCAATTTCTTTTTCAAACGCTTTGCATGATGAACAAGGTAATGATATGGATGTATTATCATGTGAGGAACAAGTCATACATAATGAATTAGCATCAATGAGTCCTAAGGTCTCATTTTCAATCTTAAGCTTATTTATCTCCTTGCTTAAAAAAGAAACTTTGTTTACCAATAAGGAGATTGTTTTGTTAGAAGATAAAACCATTTTAGTGAGCCTCAAAGATTCATCATGCAATTCTTGAAAGGTATCTTGCAATTCATCATAAGTAGGTGGAGATTCTAAGTTAGAAGAAGTTACCTCGGTGTCACTCTCTCCACTTCCTTCTCCTTGAGCCATGAGACAAAGATGAGCTTCTTCATTCTCCGAACTATCGGAAGAGCTTAAGTCATTGTCCTCCCAAGCTATATATGCTTTCCTTCCTTTCTTTTCTTTAGAAGGCATTTTCTCAAACTTCTCCGTCTTCTTGAGATACATAGGATACTCCATTTTCATATGTCCCGATTTTTCACATTCGTAGCATTTTGGAGTAGAGGATCCTTCTCCTTTATGATACACTTTCTTTTGAAGAAAGGGTGGTCTTCTTTGAAATCCCTTTTTCTTTAGGAATCTTCCAAACTTTCTCACAAGGAGACTAAGATTCTCCTAACTTAGCTCAACATTTTTTGCATCCTCTTCACCATCTTCATCATTATCTTCAATTATAGAAGAGGTAGCTTTGAGTGCAATTCCCTTTTTCTTTTTATCATGCTCTTCATTTTGATTGAGCTTATTTAGTTCCAGCTCATGTTCTTGAAGCTTCCCAAATAAGGTGGCTAGAGACATTGTTGATAAATCTCTTGATTCCACAATAGCCGTTACTTTAAGGTTGCCAATTCCTGCTTAAACATCTCAAGATTTTGTTAATAAGATCCTCATTAGGAAATGTCTTTCCCAATGAGATAAGATGATTAACAATATGAGTAAATCTCTTTTGTATATCTTGAATACTCTCACCTTGGTTCATTCTAAATAATTCATATTCATGAGTAAGAATGTTTATTCGAGATCGTTTTACCTCACTAGTACCTTCATGAGTTACTTGTAGGGTATCCCACATTTCTTTTGCGGTCTTGCAATTTGACACCCTAAAGAATTCATCATATCCTAAGGATATGGTGATGATGTTCTTGGCTCTCAAATTGTATTGACCCTTCTTTTTATCATCATCTGTCCATTCATTTCTAGGCGTATTAATTTTCACACCATCTTTAATATGTGTAGGAACAAAAACACCATTTTCAACAGCGTCCCACACATCTAAGTCAATAGCTTCAATAAAAATTTTCATTATTTTTTTTCCAATAGGTATAACCATCCCCATTGAAATAAGGAGGTCTGGTTATAGAAGAACTTTTATTTGAAAAATCATTTGAAGTCATCACTTCTCTTCAAGCTGCTAAGCTCTTTATACAAGAGTCTAGCTCTGATACCACTTATTACCAAGTGGCCTCAATACTCAAGAGGGGGGGTGAATTGAGTATGTAAAACAAGTTCGCAAATCTTTCACAAAATGTTTGATAAACAATATTCGTTGAAGCTATTGGATGATTAGAGATGATTGGATAGATGAGATAAACACTTTTACTTATAAATGTAATAGCCAAAGGAAACAATATTCAAGCAATTCAATAAAACAATGCACAATGTAAAGAGAAGGGTTTAGAGAAAATAAACGCAATGATTTATCTTGGTTCGATCACCAATCCACTTGTGATCTACGTTCAGTCCTTAAGCAACCACTAGAGATTTTCTACTATATCTTCAAGCTTCAATAAGTGCTTGACAACCTTTACAACCTTGAGCACTCAACACTTTGGGATACCTCACCCTTGGAGCTTGAGTCTCTTCAACTAAGGGATGCCTCACCCTCTTTACTAAGCAATTTAGATTGATAGAATGAAACTCTCACAAGAGTAAATGATTACAAATTGAAGCTCTAATATGCTCTCAAAGAATAACTCAAGTTTTTCACAAAAACAGAGCAAGAAAGGATTTGAAGATTAAATCACGTATTGAAGTATTGGTAATCAATTTTTGGTTTAAGGTCAACCTCTAATGAAGACCCAACATTGGTATTTATAAGTTTTGCAAGTAATGGAGCCATTGGGGACTTTTAGCCAAGCATTAAATGCCATTAATATAGCTGTTGGACTCTATCAAATTACGTGTAATCGATTACACAATAAATGTAATCGATTACGTTATTGTTCCGACGTGTTCTTGGCTTTCTAGGCTCTGTGTAATAGATTACATTCTTTGTGTAATCAATTACAAGGCTTCTGACTTGCTTTGTAATTGATTACAATATCCATGTAATCGATTACATGACTTCTGACTTGATTTGTAATGGATTACAATATCCATGTAATCAATTACATGACTCCTTGAACGTGGTGCCTTAAAGCCAAGCTCATTGTAATCGTAGTTAAAACTTGGTGTAATCGATTACAAGGCCTCTGACTTGCTTGTAATCGATTACAATTCTCATGTAATCGATTACAAGGCCTATATTTGCTGTGTAATTGATTACAAACATCATGTAATCGATTACATTGGCCTTTGAACACATTTTTCAAGTCCAATTAAGCTTGTAAGTCATTTCTAACACTTCAAGACATTTGATTAAACGTAAAACCTTTCATGAGTGTTAAATCTAAGATTGAAAATAATGTTTCTTTGAAAAACATGTTTAGCTTTAAATTTTCACTTATTTTGGAAATGATATATTGAAAAACCATTTGAGAAATCTTGAGAGCATTTAACATTAATGTTCTAAGTCTTATGACTAAATAAACCTCTTGACTTCTTTCTTTGATCTTGATATTTTCTTTTGCACTTGATCTTCATCTTTGACTTTGTTATCATCAAAAACCATTTGACATACTTTAAGGACATAAGCATTCACAAAGAACATCTTCTTGAGGACATTTTTCAATATTGTCTTCCTTTAGAGGCTTTTACTCTTCTTGCTCTCTATATATAACTTTTTGCAAAAAATATTGTTAGCAAGATAAAAATCATCAAGAATATCTCATATATCTTTAGAACTAGAGCAATTCTTAATTTTAGCATAATCATCATCATTTAAACCATTTCTCAAAATTTGCATTGCTCTAGTGTTCAAGGAAAAACATTTCTTATCATAAGCATTCCAAGTTTATTTTGATTTGAAAGTAAATCCATCAAGCATAATATCCCACAAATCAAGATCAATAGATTGCATATTAATTTCCATTCTAGCTTTCTAATAAACGAAATTCGCACCATCAAAAAATGGTGGTTTACTAATTTCAAAACCATTCATTTTGAAAAGCTTTCAATGGTTGCCAAATAAATAAGGATTTTTAACTCTAAGCGGTTAAGCTTTCACTAGAGCACGAAGCTCTGATACCACTTGTTAGCCATGGTAATAATTAACCAAGAGGAGGTGAATTGGGTGATGACAAGTTTTAATGCAACTTTGACAAATTATGCATATTGATATTTTCAATCAACACATAAAAATAAGCTAGATATCAAATTCAACTCAAGCATATATAATTAAAGCACAAATGTAAAGGAGATAGAGTTGAGAATAGCAAATACTAAGATTTATCCTGTTTCAGCCACCAACTACTTGTGTCTTACGTTCAGTCCCCAAGCTTAACTTGAGATTTTTTTCACTATCTCCTAGACTTCACGGGTGCTAGGAAAACCTTTGTACAAGTAAGAGAACTCCTCACACCTTGGGATACCTCACCCTGCTTGAGCCTCAAATAGGGATACCTCACCCTTTACAACCTTTGAGGGATACCTCACCCTATTTACAATCAAAGGATACATCACCTTTTATAACTTTGAGAGATACCTCACTCTCTAAGGGATACCTCATCCTTTACACTAGAGGGATACCTCACCCTCTCTTTTACAGAATATAGAAAGATGTAGATGAAAAGAAACTCCCTCAAGAGTAGATAATACAAATTGAAGCTCTATGGTATTAAGGAATTATACACTTAGCTCAAAATAGAGATTTGGAGAAAAAGATAATGAAAAATGAATTTAATGCTCAATAGTCATTTTTAGATTATTCTCCAACTGTTCTTTGATACCCAAACACTTATATTTATAGCTTATTATGTAACACCCACCTTAGGATGCCACATTTATGATACATAATTACCAAATTAACCTTAAAAAAATAACGTACTTTGTAGGGAAAAATACGAAATTTTAAAATTTCTTAATAACAAGAAAATAAACTTAGCAGAAGATAAAATATCACAGCATCATTACAAATAATTTACATCATTTATACATATCCAAATCTCTTGTTATACATATACAAGTCTTTAACACTATCATACTGTAAATATTACAAACTGGACTCTGAAAATATTTACACATTAATTAAACTACATAATGCCCAAGTAACTCTAAACATGCAGAACCCTCAGACGGGTACTCCTCAGATTCCTCAACAGGGAGGAATCCAACTTGACACAAAATATACAATACTAACCGTACCAGGAGTACGGTAGTAAGTTCCCTATTACTGTTTATGTGAGAAATACATTTTCCATCCAACTCGACGCACTATGCCTCTGGTTCCCAAATACCTTACGAAAAACTCAGCATCTCCATCTCTTTAGAACTCAACTTCCTTCTCGAAAATCTGATCTTCCTTGCGTTTTCACTCAACGTCTTGGTCAATCTCTTTACAATTATAAATAGAATACAGAAATAGACAGACAAGAGGTGAGATCACCTATGCCAATACCAGTATGGTAGTAATGAAGATAAACACATACAAATTCTCATATCAATACATCATATCTCATATCAATACATCATACATAATTACAATTATGTCATCAATATCATTTATCTAACACATATCATATCTTATATCAACCCATCATATCCACCATATCATTTATCATCATAATTCTTACGATAATTCATAATCACATCCATGTCCTTATCAATATTCATTTATTCAATAATTCGATTATCAAAATCAATAATTATGATAATACCCTCAGTATCTCTGTATATGTATCTAGACTCATGCACTTAGACTCAATTTTCCTACTCCATGGAGCTAAGACTCAGGTCGAAAAAAGTGATCGAAAAGAATCATCTCGCACTACATGCCTCAGACCACGTGCTCATTCTCTTTGCTCATTTAGCATTTGCACATCTAGCATATGCATCACAGTCTTTTTCAGATCTCGATTATGGATAGTGTCTCGGTCCGGATCATCGGTGTGTTGCATCGGTCTAACCTACGGTACGAAGCCTTTATTCTCTGTCCATTGTAGGCAACCCGCACCCCGATGCCCCCAAGGTCAACGAGTGACCTACACTACGCACATCGCACCCACTCGGGAGGTGTATTCTTTCCTTCTTTCGGCAATCACCTTATTCAACCCATCGGACTTTTTTTCAATGCACATTTGAACGTACCTTTCTCAGTTAAATTCATTCCCTCATCTTCTCAATTCAATTTTCTTTATTTCATATTCTCAATTCATTTTCTTTATCTCATACTGGGGTCCTCAAAATTGGCCCAACAATTATCATTACTTGTATTTTCATCGTGAAATTATATTTTTCGCATTTTCTCAATCACATACTTGATTCACACGTTTTCAAATCACATATCAATTTTTCATCATTTCTCATATGTTTTAAATAAAAAATACTATTTTCCTCAAAATTCAATTCCATTTTTCATATTTGCATAATAATCCCTCAAAACATAATATTTACTTTATAATCCTTATTTAAATAATATTTTCATAACAAATCTTCATAAAATTTACATTTATGAAATAATTTCTCGTAAAATTCATATTTACGAAATTGTCCCTTAGAAAAATGATATTTACAAAATAATCCTTTATAAAATTCATAATTACAAAATAGTCCCTCAAATCATAATAAATCAAAAATATTTACTTTCTTGTCCCTCAAAACATATAAATTACATTTTAGTCCCTCAAAAATAGAATAATTACTTTCTTGTCCCTCAAAACATATAAATTACATTTTAATCCCTTAAAAATAGAATAATTACTTTCTTGTCCCTCAAAACATATAAATTACGTTTTAGTCCCTTAAAATAGAATAAATATTTTCGTCCTTTACTTCACATTTTGTCCCTCAAAGCATAGTATTTTCACTATAGTCCCTCAAAGTTTTTATATTTACATAATGACCCCATATTTCCATAACATTTAAAATTGAATCCTTTCTCATAAAATTTACAAGATCAATTCCACATACGTAAAGATAAGTTTCTCTACTAAAGTATATATTTCACATACATACATATTATCAATTTCTTAAGCATTACAAAGCATACAGTGCAAACTTTAAAATAAAATCATATCTCACAGATGCTACACATACAAACATAGAAATACAAGCGGGCACATCCCAAGTACGGTACCCAAACATACAAACACAATCGAGACACATCTCAATACGGTTCAATCAATACGGTCAAAGACCTTCAAACAATAGGTGAATAAATCCTTAGGGATTTTTCACCAAACATACCATCCTCATACTACCGAACATGGGTGGTAAGGTAGAGTCTCCCTCTTACCTCTTGAAGACAAGCTTTCTAAGTTTTCCTCCTTTCCTTCTAGAATTCGTATACTTCAAACCAAAATTCTAAAATTCTCAAATAATTAGCACACACACATACAAGGTTTGAGAATGACAAACCATGAAATAAACATGGCTTAGAAATTAGAAAAATAAATTTGAACCAAAGAAACCAAAACTTACCCTAGGGAAATAAGCAAAAAGCTTGAGTTTGGACTAGCTAGAGTGGTTTTTTTAGCAAAACCTTGAGAATAAAAATTGCTTAGAATGGTGTTAGGCTTTAGGAAATGGTGTTGATAAAAATTATAAGGGAGTGAGTATGTGGGTTGAGATATTGACCGAATAAAAGAGAAGAAAATAGGAGAAGAAATAGTTAAAGCACAACTTGAATTAAAATAAAACCAAGAGATGAAGGATTAAAGATTGGATGGTGTGGTTTGGAAGTGAAGACCGAATGGAAAGAAAGAAAATGGGAGAGAAAGTCTGCGTGAGTTTCCTTGGTGTTTTGGGAGAGAAATTGGCTTATATTTGATAAGTGTAAAAAAAAAAAAACAAAAGAATGAGGAGGATTCAAGGAGATGCTTTGGCCGTGTATATTTGGGAGGCAAAAGGGCTTATATTTGAGGAATAAAAATGAAAAATGAAGATGTGGAGAAGTCTTGTGCCACAGTGTAAATTATGGGAAGAAAAAGAAGAAAATTGCTTGGATAATTACCCAAAATTGAGTGCATAAGTACAGCTGCCATGCGTGAGTAATTGTGGTGATAAAATAAGGATTTTATGGCATATCTATCCTCTCCAACCAGCTGCCCATGTCTTCTGCTTGCCGTGTGAGACTTTTTGGTGGTTTTAAGTCATTAAAAACACATGCAATTTATCCTAGCCATCCATCCCTTCAATGGTTGGGATCATAGCTAGTTGGTGTGCTTAGGAAGCTTTGTAAAGCTTATCCTACAAGCCTCTAAAGGCTGCTGCCCAACGTATCCTCCAAGTCCAAATTCAAGAGTTTAATTTGTTTATTTACATGTTAATTAATTAGGAAGTCTATTTGACTAAATATCCTAATTAAATCCTAATTAACATTTTAATCCTATGACTAATATATCTAACATATACTAACATATATCATAACCTTTAATTAATTTTAGAACTTTCAATTAATATTTTAGATTATACTTAGTTAAGAATTAAACTAGTTTACTTAATTGTTTATTCTAATTACATAACTAGTTAATTAAACAAATAATTACATAATTTATAATCTCTAAACAATATTAGCATATTTAATTAGTATTTATATTATAATTATTTAATAACTAAATTAGTTTAATTAGTTTTTAATTAAATAATTAATCTAGTCAAACTAAGCTTAATTAATTTACTAATCCTAAAGTCAAGTCTACAAATTTTTGACTTAATCCTAGCCATTGATTCTTCTTTAAATCCTATCCATTGATCAAATCCATGGTCATCATCCAAGCTTATCCATCAAGATTCAATCCTAGTCATTTATCAAATCTATGGTCATTATTCAAGCTTATCCACCAAGATTAAATCTAATGGTCCAAAATGGTCAAGCCACTTTTGTTGACTTCTCTTTATTAGTTTGACTTCTAGGTGTCTTATTTCTATTGGTCCAAGTTTCTTGTTTCTATTGGTTACTTTATTTATACGTGAGTTCCGCACACACACAGTATCGGGTCCACTGTCAAAATTTATACTGAGGAATAAAATAATACTAAAAATTATTTTATCGCACAGTTAAATTCTAAAAATTACGAAACTAATTTATATATCAATCAGAACTGGGTTTAGTAAGATCCCCCAGCTCTAATTAATTAAAATAATATTTTTCCGGTCAAAAAAATTATTATTTTCCTGTCCCGGAGCAAATCACACAAAAAGTCCAAATAAAATCACAGACAATAATATCAAACACTGTATCACATAGAAAAACCAAAAAAAAAAAAAAAATAGTAAAACAGAACACAACGGTCTTTTACCCAAAAATTGGGGTGTTACAACTCTCCCCCTCTAAAATAAAGTTTCGTCCTCGAAACTTGACACACTTAAAATAAAAACGGATACTACTTTCTTATCTTATCTTCCAATTCTCATATTGCTTCACCACGTATATCGTTCAAAACCACTTAACCAATGCGATTTCTTTACCTCGAAGTTGTTTTGTCCTTTGATCTTCAATCTTGACTAGAAACATCTCGTAGGTTGAAATCTCCTTCATTTATACAATCTCCAACGGAGTATCCGATACGATCCGATAAACTTCAGAGTGGGTTTCCTTGACTTAATCGCTCGTACAATTTTAGTCATAAACGTCACATGTAGAAATACATGGTCACCTTCTTTAAATTCAAGCAGTCTTCGTCTTTTATCTGTATAACTCTTTTTATCGCGTCTGAATCATCCTCATCTTATATCAAAGTATCTTCACTTCCTTAATTGGCTGCCGCACAATTTCTGGTCCCACGATGTTACTTTCACTAGTACGATACCAATGCAAAGACGTTCTACAGCGTCTCCCATATAATGTCTCACAGGGTGTCATCCCCATGCTCGAATGAAACTATCGTTGTATATGAATTCTATCAATACCAGAAATTCATCTTAATGAGTCCTTTGAAAATTCTAACTATTCGTCTCTTGCTGATATCCAAGTCCTTCTTGATTGAACAGGTACTTCATGCCCTTGAAATTATTATGAATTTTATAAGAAAGAAAACGTCTTTAGGTTTTCCTTGCAAAACAACTATCGCGTATCCTAGAACGTAACTCGAATAATTCTTTTCATGCGCGTTCCACCGTCTTGAAGTATACGTCACCACCTTTCTATTCGTTGTCAATACTTAATCTAAATCCACGAGTTGAACTTCTTCTAATAGAACTTACGTTTGACTAATTTTACACATAACTCCTTCTTCTTCTTCAAAATTGAAGAAGCGCATTGAGATTCTTCAAAGATGTTCTTTGAATTTCGAGAATAGGTCAAAATATTGCCAATAATGACAAATTTTACCTAGATGAAAAAGAAAGATCCTATTTATAGAATTCACGAACATTGTCAAAACATTTCCTACCCCGAATGGTAGTACTGACTATTCACAGTTCTTGTAACGCATCTGAAAGATTGTCTTGGAACATTCTCTACCTTCACGCGAATCTGATAACAACCAGTACACAAGTCGATCTTGGAACGAAGAATGATTCCCTTCATTTGATCTTCTGGCTCTCCTGTCGTCACATCATCCCAGATTTTCTTCATCAAGATAAGTTGTTCTACTTGCCTATTTTTACCCTTAACAGAAATTGTCTCATAGATCAAGTTTTCTTCTAATTGTACTGTATTTGATATTATGACACAAGTTGAATCAGGAATGATCCTTTTTAATTGAGATACATGAAAGACACTATGAAGGTCATAAGGAAAAGTAATAAGACTTTTCAGTAAATTACTAGATTAGTCCAGCAAAGAATTTGAGATGGTCTAATAGATTTTGAAACGAACATAGTCCAATAATTTTAGAAATGAACTTTCTGGATTCAAATCCAAAAATCTCAGGTCAAGGAAACACTAAGGTTACATTGTAACAATCTAGTAGGATATGGTTGGAAAATAACCAATCCATTTATAAAGTCAGGTTCTCAAATAGATGAAATTTTAGATAAACAAATCAAATCAACAGAAAAGATTTGATATTCAATAGATATGAAAAACGTTAGAAAACTTGAGTATAAACAACAAGTTTAACAAGAAGCGTAGAAATACTCTGATCACACTATAACAAAGACACAGATAAGTCGAATTGATTTACTCAGTCTATTTGAAAAAGAAATAGACAAACCAGATTAATAGGGAAGTTTCAAACTCAAATAATAACAGGATAGTTTTATACAAACTCAAATGGTAAGAACAAGTTTAGAAGTTGACGTAGTATTATGAAAAGAACAAAACACAGATAACCCCAAAAGATTTACACAGTCACAGATCACAAAAGACTGGGTTACTTTACACATCATACAGTACAGTTTTAAGATTACCCTCTATGGCACAACTTCCTCGTTTCTTAAATTTTTGTATTTGAACGTTCTCACTACACTCTCTGCATTGGCTCTTTCTTCTTCTTGAGATTTTGAAATACGTGTATCACTAATGAAAAGTTCCATCTTCAGTTGATCACAATCTCTGGAGAAATGTCTAGGCTTCCCACATCGATAACAAATAACCCCTTTATGCTGACAATCTTTGGTAAGATGATTTTTTCCACACTTGAAACATTTCAGTGATGATGCCACAGTCGACCAAAATCGTTGCCACTAGTACTCCCCTCTTTGCTTGTTGTTACTTTCCCAATGGTCGTACATTCGACTTTTGCTGAACACGATCGACTTTACGCTTCCTTCCATCTTGTATTATCGAAGACTCTAAATTACAGTTTCTTGCATCCAGTGGCTGCTCCAATCCTAATAAGCTATGAAGTTCGATTATCAGTTCCTGTTGTTGAGTGATCATCTGTCTCGTTGTCTCGCTACTTCAATCATCTTTTGCATTACACTTCTAGGCTCGGCAATACGATCTTCATCACGTCTCGTGTCTACATGCTCATGTTCGCTACGTTCCATTATCTTTCTTCAAAGATAAATAAAATCAAAACACGACGAACTTAACGTAACTATTTCACACAACATCGTCTCCTTTCGGAAACTAAAAACATATCTCTGTGTTCAACATCGAGATTCACACAGACAAACAAGACAAACCTACCCACAAACCCAAAAGACTCTAACTTGGGCTCTGATACCAACTAATGTAACACCCACCTTAGGATGCCACATTTATGTTACATAATTACCAAATTAACCTTAAAAAAATAACGTACTTTGTAGGGAAAAATACAAAATTTTAAAATTTCTTAATAACAAGAAAATAAACTTAGCAGAAGATAAAATATCACAGCATTATTACAAATAATTTACATCATTTATACATATCCAAATCTCTTGTTATACATATACAAGTCTTTAACACTATCATACTGTAAATATTACAAACTGGACTCTGAAAATATTTACACATTAATTAAACTACATAATGCCCAAGTAACTCTAAACATGCAGAACCCTCGAGACGGGTCCTCCTCAGATTCCTCAACGGGGAGGAATCCAACTTGACACAAAATATACAATACTAACCGTACCAGGAGTACGGTAGTAAGTTCCCTATTACTTTTTATGTGAGAAATACATTTTCCATCCAACTCGACGCACTATGCCTCTGGTTCCCAAATACCTTACGAAAAACTCAACATCTCCATCTCTTTAGAACTCAACTTCCTTCTCGAAAATCTGATCTTCCTTGCGTTTTCACTCAACGTCTTGGTCAATCTCTTTACAATTATAAATAGAATACAGAAATAGACAGACAAGAGGTGAGATCACCTATGCCAATACCAGTATGGTAGCAATGAAGATAAACACATACAAATTCTCATATCAATACATCATATCTCATATCAATACATCATACATAATTACAATTATGTCATCAATATCATTTATCTAACACATATCATATCTCATATCAACCCATCATATCCACCATATCATTTATCATCATAACCGATATCATATCCATCCCTTATCAATATTCATTTATTCAATAATTCGGTTATCAAAATCAATAATTATGATAATACCCTCGATCTCTCGTATATGTATCTAGACTCATGCACTAGACTCAATTTTCCTACTCCATGGAGCTAAGACTCAGGTCGAAAAGAGTGATCGAAAAGAAATGCATCGCACTACATGCCTCGACCACGTGCTCATTCTCTTTGCTCATTTAGCATTTGCACATCTAGCATATGCATCACGGTCTTTTTCGGATCTCGATTATGGATAGTGTCTCGGTCAGGATCATCGGTGTGTTGCATCGGTCTAACCTACGGTACGAAGCTTTATTCTCTGTCCATTGTAGGCAACCCGCACCCCGATGCCCCCAAGGTCAACGAGTGACCTACACTACGCACATCGCACCCACTCGGGAGGTGTATTCTTTCCTTCTTTCAAGCAATCACCTTATTCAACCCATCGGACTTTTTTTCAAGGCACATTTGAACGTACCTTTCTCGTTCAATTCATTCCCTCATCTTCTCAATTCAATTTTCTTTATTTCATATTCTCAATTCATTTTCTTTATCTCATACTTGGGGTCCTCAAAATTGGCCCAACAAGATTATCATCTTGTATTTTCATCGTGAAATTATATTTTTCGCATTTTCTCAATCACATAACATTCATGTCACGTTTTCAAATCACATATCAATTTTTCATCATTTCTCATATGTTTTAAATCAAAAATACTATTTTCCTCAAAATTCAATTCCATTTTTCATATTTGCATAATAATCCCTCAAAACATAATATTTACTTTATAATCCTTATTTAAATAATATTTTCATAACAATCCTTCATAAAATTTACATTTATGAAATAATTTCTCGTAAAATTCATATTTACGAAATTGTCCCTTAGAAAAATGATATTTACAAAATAATCCTTTATAAAATTCATAATTACAAAATAGTCCCTCCAAATCATAATATTTACTTTCTGGTCCCTCAAACATATGAATTACCTTTTAGGCCCTCAAAAATAGAATAATTATTTCCTTGTCCCTCAAAACATATAAATTACATTTTTAGTCCCTCAAAATATAATAATTACTTTCTTGTCCCTCAAAACATATAAATTACATTTTAATCCCTTAAAAATAGAATAATTACTTTCTTGTCCCTCAAAACATATAAATTACGTTTTAGTCCCTTAAAAATAGAATAATTATAGTCCTTCAAAACACATAATTACATTTTCGTCCCTCAAAGCATAGTATTTTCACTATAGTCCCTCAAAGTTTTTATATTTACATAATGACCCCATATTTCCATAACATTTAAAATTGAATCCTTTTCTCATAAAATTTACAGTATCAATTCCACATACGTACAGTATAAGTTTCTCTACAGTATATATTTCACATACATACATATTATCAATTTCTTAAGCATTACAGCATACAGGCAAACTTTAAAATAAAATCATATCTCACAGATGCTACACATACAAACATAGAAATACAAGCAGGCACATCCCAAGTACAGTCCAAACACACAAACACAATCAGACACATCTCAATACAGTTCAATCAATACAGTCAAAGACCTTCAAACAATAGGTGAATAAATCCTTAGGGATTTTTCACCAAACATACCATCCTCATACTACCAGAACATGGGTGGTAAGGTAGAGTCTCCCTCTTACCTCTTGAAGACAGGCTTTCTAAGCTTTCCTCCTTTCCTTCTAGAATTCGTATACTTCAAACCAAAATTCTTAAAATTCTCAAATAATTAGCACACACACATACAAGGTTTGAGAATGACAAACCATGAAATAAACATGGCTTAGAAATTCAGAAAAATAAATTTGAACCAAAGAAACCAAAACTTACCCTTAGGGAAATAAGCAAAAAGCTTGAGTTTGGACTAGCTAGAGTGGTTTTTTAGCAAAACCTTGAGAATAAAAATTGCTTAGAATGGTGTTAGGCTTTAGGAAATGGTGTTGATAAAAATTATAAGGGAGTGAGTATGTGGGTTGAGATATTGACCGAATAAAAGAGAAGAAAATAGGAGAAGAAATAGTTAAAGCACAACTTGAATTAAAATAAAACCAAGAGATGAAGGATTAAAGATTGGATGGTGTGGTTTGGAAGTGAAGACCGAATGGAAAGAAAGAAAATGGGAGAGAAAGCTGCGTGAGTTTCCTTGGTGTTTTGGGAGAGAAATTGGCTTATATTTGATAAGTGTAAAAAAAAAAAAAAACAAAAGAATGAGGAGGATTCAAGGAGCTGCTGGCCGTGTATATTTGGGAGGCAAAAGGGCTTATATTTGAGGAATAAAAATGAAAAATGAAGATGTGGAGAAGCTGCTGCCAGCCGTGTAAATTATGGGAAGAAAAAGAAGAAAATTGCTTGGATAATTACCCAAAATTGAGTGCATAAGTACAGCTGCCATGCGTGAGTAATTGTGGTGATAAAATAAGGATTTTATGGCATATCTATCCTCTCCAACCAGCTGCCCATGTCTTTGCTTTGCCGTGTGAGACTTTTTGGTGGTTTTAAGTCATTAAAACACATGCAATTTATCCTAGCCATCCATCCCTTCAATGGTTGGGATCATAGCTAGTTGGTGTGCTTAGGAAGCTTTGTAAAGCTTATCCTACAAGCCTCTAAAGGCCGCTGCCCAACGTATCCTCCAAGTCCAAATTCAAGAGTTTAATTTGTTTATTTACATGTTAATTAATTAGGAAGTCTATTTGACTAAATATCCTAATTAAATCCTAATTAACATTTTAATCCTATGACTAATATATCTAACATATACTAACATATATCATAACCTTTAATTAATTTTAGAACTTTCAATTAATATTTTAGATTATACTTAGTTAAGAATTAAACTAGTTTACTTAATTGTTTATTCTAATTACATAACTAGTTATTTAAACAAATAATTACATAATTTATAATCTCTAAACAATATTAGCATATTTAATTAGTATTTATATTATAATTATTTAATAACTAAATTAGTTTAATTAGTTTGCTAATTAAATAATTAATCTAGTCAAACTAAGCTTAATTAATTTACTAATCCTAAAGTCAAGTCTACAAATTTTTGACTTAATCCTAGCCATTGATTCTTCTTTAAATCTATCCATTGATCAAATCCATGGTCATCATCCAAGCTTATCCATCAAGATTCAATCCTAGTCATTTATCAAATCTATGGTCATTATTCAAGCTTATCCACCAAGATTAAATCTAATGGTCCAAAATGGTCAAGCCACTTTTGTTGACTTCTCTTTATTAGTTTGACTTCTAGGTGTCTTATTTCTATTGGTCCAAGTTTCTTGTTTCTATTGGTTACTTTATTTATACGTGAGTTCCGCACACACACAGTATCGGGTCCACTGTCAAAATTTATACTGAGGAATAAAATAATACTAAAAATTATTTTATCGCACAGTTAAATTCTAAAAATTACGAAACTAATTTATATATCAATCAGAACTGGGTTTAGTAAGATCCCCCAGCTCTAATTAATTAAAATAATATTTTTTCGGTCAGAAAAATTATTATTTTCCTGTCCCGGAGCAAATCACACAAAAAGTCCAAATAAAATCACAGACAGTAATATCAAACACTGTATCACATAGAAAAACAAAAAAAAAATAGTAAAACAGGAACACAACGGTCTTTTACCCAAAAATTGGGGTGTTACATATTAAGATTTAGAGCCATTGGGTAAAGTTTAGAAATGATTTCTTTATGAAAAACTAGTCGTTTATAGCCATTGGCACTTTCAGGCCCGTGGTAATCGATTACATGGATGTTGTAATCAATTACAATGCTTTTAGAACTCGTTTTGCATTTTCTGGGCACTTGGTAATCGATTACACACTTCTGGTAATCGATTATAGGATTTGTGTAATCGATTACAGCATTTCTGGTTTTGAAAACTAAATTTAAAAGGTTGTAACTTCTTCATTGCTTATCCGATTAAAGCGAATGACCACTCATTGGAAAGATATTTGAGTCTATTTTCAAATGAAATAAGTTTTAGAACAAAACTCAAAGTATTTGAAAGATATGATCAAAAGAGTAATCAAATATCAGCTTTTCAAAACTCAAACTTGACTGTTTTTGAAAACTGACTTTAAATGATCATAACTTCTTCATTTCTTTTTCGTTTAAAGCAAATGATCACTCATCAGAAAGATCTTTAAGTATATTTTCATATGCAATAAGTTTCACAATAAAATTCAAAGTAATTTGAAAGTTATAATTAAAAGAGTAACCAAAATGTCAGTTTTGCAAACCACAAACTTGACTATTTTTCATAGTTTTGAAATACCACCAAGACTAGCTTTCCAAAAATATTTTGTTGGGCATTTAAATATTTTAGAAACACTTATAAAGATGTTTAAAACTTGTTTGAACTTAGTGTGATTCTTTTTTACCTTTACACAAGATCTAAGTCCTATAAGTTAAACTTGAAGAGTCTTGGAACTTGATCTTTGCACTTTCTTTCCTTTCTTGTTTGTTATCATCAAAATCATTACTTTAGCCAATGCCAATTACAATAATTACGTATATAATTTTTAATGAACTTTGAATGGTGTATTTTTCGATTGGAACCTCCATTATGTGTGGATTATAATTGAGTTATAAAAAGAATTAATCTTGTCATTAATTTACTTACCAAGAGTGGATCTCCTAACCCAAGTAAGTTTTTTTATTTGTAACTAAGTTTTATTACTTTTATTATTGTGACAAAATATTTAATTTACGTCAAAGAATTTTTCTTCATCAATTCCCTGTGGATCGACCTTTGACTCCCGAGAATTTATTACTTGAAACAACTTGCACTTGAGTTTGTAACTTTTAATTCGCATCAAGTTTTTGGCATCGTTGCTGGGGACTTGATTTGAAGAACAAATTTATTGTATAAATATTTTGTATATATATATTTATTTTTTTCCTGTGGATCTTGTATATATATATTTTTTCTACTCTTTTAATTTTTTTCTTTGTACTTACTAATGTACTAACTTAGTGGGGAAACTTTCCTTATCTCTTTGTAATCTTTAATCATTAATGAAATAATCTTTCTTCTTTCTCTCTCTCTTACCTGAGCAAAAAATTGGCTTGCCGATTCTCCGATTTTCATATTTTAAATTTACTTTATGCACTTTTTTTCTGTACTTTATTTTCGTATTTTATTTCTAATTTTCTAACTTACTAACCTACTAACCTTTTAATTTTTTTGCTTACTAACTTACTAACTATCTAACTTTTTTCTTTATCAGTTATCTAACTTTTTACTTTATTAGTTATTTAACTTTTTACTTTACCTGCTTCTAACATTTTAATTTACTTACTTTTAATATTTTAATTTATCTGCATACTAACTTATTTGGTGGTTGGTTTATATCACACCCTTGTTAATATTTATTTATTACGCCTTAATATATTTGGTAGTTGGTTTATACCGCATCCTTGTTAATATTTAATGCAGGTTTATATCGCCTACTTATACATTTTCTTTTTTATTTTAAGTTACTTGTTTATACTTAAATGGTATCGTGATTTAAATTCTGGTCGTTTGGTTAAAATTAATCATAGTATTTTACACATTGATTTATTTCAATCACAATCACACACATCAAACACAATGGCTGAAAATGAAAGTGTACATGATGAACATGAAAATCAACCGTTGCGAACCATGCATGAGTATTTGCAACCATCTCGAAATTCTAGTCCATCATGTTTTATCTTTTCACTCAATGCTAACAATTTTAGATTCAAGCCAGATATGATTTCTTTATTTCCTAATTTTCATGGTTTAGAATCTGAAAGCCCATATTTACATCTAAAAGAATTTGAGGAAGTATGTATTACTTTTAATGATCAAACTTGCACTGAAGAGATTGTTAAGCTTAAATTGTTTCCTTTTTCTTTAAAAGATAAAGCAAAAACTTGGCTTAACACTTTGAAACCAAGATCAATTGGCACATGGCAAGAAATGCAAGGTGAGTTTTTAAAAAAAAAAATTTCAGCACATAAAACCAATTCTTTGAAAAGACAAATCCAATTTTTTTTTCAAAATTCAAATGAAGCATATTTTCAAAGTTGAGAACGTTTTAAAGATTTGTTGAATTCTTGCCTACATCATAGTTTTGAAAAATGACGCATTATAAGCTTCTTTTATGAAGAGTTAACACCCAAAACTAAACAATTTGTGGAAACAATGTGCAATGGTGAGTTTCTTGATAAAGAACCTGAAGAAGCTTTAGACTATTTAGACTATTTGGCTGAAAATTCTCAATCTTGGCATGGTACTAATCCTTCTGAAAATTCAATTAGATATAACCTTGCAAATGCTAGTAAAGGTTAATATCATCTTAGTCAAGAAGAAGATTTAAATGTAAGGTTTTCTAGTTTAACTAGAAAGATTGAAGCTATGGAATCAGGAAAAGTGAAAGAAATCAAATCTGTGCAAACTAAAGAAATTTGTAGCATTTGTGATGAATTAGGACACTCAACAAATGAATGTCCAAAAATTTCTATTTTTAAAGAAGTTGTACATAAGCAAGTAAATGCAATGAATAATTTTAAAAAGCCATTTACTTCTTCTTTTTCAAATTCATACAATTCGAGATGGAGAAATCACTCGAACTTTAGTTGTAGGAATAATAATCAAGCATAATTCATGCAACTACCACATCCTCAAGCACAACCAGATTCTTAAAATTTGCAAGGATATGTACCGTATGTCCCATCATATAGGAAAAACCTTGAAGAAACATTGCACACATTCATGAAAAAGCAAGAAGCCATTAACAACTAGAACACTCAAGCCATGATTGACATAAAAGACACTCTTATTAAACTTTCTTCTGCACTCACCATTCATGAGAAAAGAAAATTTCATTTTCAACTTCAACCAAATCCCAAGGGTCAATATAGTCTAAATGATGGTAATTCAAAAAACTAACTAATAGATCAAGTCAAGTCAGTGATAACCCTTAGGAATGAAAAGATTATTGAAGAAAGCAAGGAGATAAAGAGCCAAGTGTCCAAAGTGATGAAACCTTTGAGTGTGAATGAGCTAGAGGATGTGGAAAAGAATCAAGATAGTAGTGATGCTGAGCTACCCAAGGAACCTGAGGTGACAAAAAGTATTATGAAGCCAGAAAATGATGACGAGGGCCACTAGACATACATGATTGACTCAATCATGGATATGATAGTTTCTACAACCCATGATTTTGATCCCCTTGAGAATTTTCTTGTTAATTCTGAGTTTGATTCTATCAGTAATCCCTTTGATGTAGTTGATATTTCTACTATTTTTGATAGAACTCAGGATCATGACACTCAGGCATGGCAACCAAAGTTTAAGGAGTTGCCTAAGAAAGGTTGGAGCATTGCTGATAAAAAAGGTGTTCGTTCCTTGGTCTGTTCTTATAAAATTAATTTGGAAGAAGGTAAATGGTCAGTGGTTGAATCTATAACTTGAGTTGAAGAATCCAAATGTAGTAGAGACTTTGGTAGATGATCCTGTCTACCAAAGCTGAGGTAAATTTTTAGTATTTCATGTTTTTATTGAGTTGGCTTAAGTGCCTTCCAAATTTCAGAGCCTTTGTATAGAGGTGTAAATAGTGTCAGCCAACAGAAAAAAATATAAAACAAAAGAACCCTAAAAAAAATTTGTTTGCATGCTTGTTTATTTCATTTTACTTTATTTTGTTATTTTATTTTTGTCATTGCTAACCATTATCAAGATGTAGTTATTCTCTTCTCATCTAAGCATTTCGGGTATGTGACTTCTCCCCATTACTTTGTTTAATTTGGTCCCAATAATTTTTTTGATGTATATTGATGATTATTTTTTTAGTCTGGATTTAATTTTTAACATTGAGGACAATGTTGTGATCTGTTTGTGGGGAACGATAGTTGACCAAAAAAAAAGTGGGGAAGTATGATATGATTGTCAGCAACTTACTAAACTAAGGAATGATGGCAGAATAAGGAGTGATTTTACTCTTGAGACACATCTAAATTGGGAAGTATGTTTATTGATATGATTGTCAGAAACCTACAGCAAAACCAATTAGGGATGTGTTTGATGAAATATTTAGCTTGGTTGGATCTTGGTTTTTAAGTTAATTTGGGTTTTGGATGGATGCTTAATTTGTCTAACCTTAATTAATTAAATTTTAGAAGCGTTTCTAGTAGAAGATCTATGGATCATTGAGAGGCGTCTTGATGTGATCTAAGACCAAAGATTTGGTTGATAGTTGAACGGATTTATAAAGATCAAGGATGGATTAAAATCAAGATTTGTTAATTCTCTTGGATTGATTGTTTTCTCAATCTTGTTTACTCATTTTAATTGTTCTTTGTTGTTTAATCTTGAAAAACTTTTTCCCCCTGTTTATTAACCTCTTAATCTGACTTCATAATTAGAGTGATCTACGGGCTCGACCCGGTGTTACCTTATGCTACAAGTAGTTTTGGTAAATCGGTTATAAATTGATTTAAAATTGGTAATCTCGACAGTTGTCAAATTTTTGGCGCCGTTGCTGGGGACCATTCTGATTTTGTTCAATCTTATTAAGAGTTTATTTAACTACTAATCTCTCACTAACCTTTATTTTGCTGTGTTTTGGTGGATTTCAGGCGAAAACGGGTGATTACGGGTCATTTTACAAGAATTTCGTATTAACAGAAAATGTGCCCAGAATGAGCTGAAACTTGGTTATTTGAAGGAAAACAGCCTAATAAACAAGACTCACAATAAATTGTGAGGTCACCCTTAGTTTTTCCAAAATCCATCGTTTAGACTAGTTTTTCAATTTTTTAATATTTTTTATTACATTTTTTAGTTTCATTTTTGTGTAGTTTTCATGTTTGTACAAGTCCTATAATTTTTAAAAATCATTTCATTAGTCAATTAGATTTATTTTGGTATATTTTTAGAGTTGTCTAGTGTATTTTACTTGTTTACTTATTTTATTTTATTTTATTTTTGTGTTTTGATTAATGCATGACTAGGTCTAATCGATATCTTGCTTGAATTTGATCCCGAGATTGATAGAACATTGCATAGGTTGATTAGAACTCGTAGGCTAAGTGAAAGAATTGAGTCGAATTTAGTTGTGACATTGAATCTGAAAGTACACTTGAGATCTTAAGTGATTCTAAAATCATGGGCGATAACAGCAAAATAGGACCCTTAAAGAACTTCTTTGCTCCGATGTAACTTACCGTCTTTGTGCATTCAATATCCTAATCTTGATGCCGACTTGAGTTAAAATCTGGATTGATACACTTGTTGCCCAAGTTTCATGGTCTTACAGGTGAAGATCCCCATAAGCACTTAAAGGAGTTCCATGTGGTCTGTTCAACCATGAAGCCATATGGAATCTCTGAGGAGTATATCAAGTTGAGGGCATTCCCTTTCTCTCTTGCTGATGTAGCCAAGGATTGGCTGTTCTACCTTTCACCAGGTTCTATCATGAGTTGGGATGATATGAAGAAATTATTCTTGGAGAGGTTCTTCCCTGCATCCAGAGCAGCTGCCATTAGAAAAGACATTTGTGGTATAAGGCAAATGACTGGTGAGACCTTGCATGAATATTGGGAGAGATTCAAGAAACTGTGTTCGAGTTGTCCCCACCATCAAATTAGTGATCAGCTCTTGATTCAATATTTCTATGAGGGCTTGCTGCCAATGGATAGAAGTATGGTGGATGCCGCATCTAGAGGTGCATTGGTGGATAAAACCCCTACTGTAGCAAGAGATTTGATAGCAAATATGGCAGTCAATGCTCAACAATTTGGCACAAGAGTCCTTACATCCACCAGAGGAGTCAATGAAATTCAATCATCTCAAGTCGATCAACAGAGAATGGAACACAGACTTGATGAATTAACTTCTTTAGTGAGGCAATTAGCAGTGGGACAACATGTACCAGGTTCTGTACAAGAGCCTGCAAGGGTGTGTGGCATTTGCTCTTGCTCATCTCATCCTACTGATGCATGTCCCACACTTCAGGATGGTGGTTCCGCGTTTCCAGAATAGTCAGTTGCAGCAACTGGCATTTTTCCTAGTAGACCTCAATATCAGTAGTCCCAGCAGACCAAGATATGATCCATTTTCTAATACTTATAACCCTGGTTGGAGGGACCATCCTAACTTGAGATATGGGAATTCTAGTCAGCAGCAACAACCTCATCAGCAGTAATTTAGATACCAAGCTGTAGGTCCTAGCAACAAATACCAACCACCTGCATTCAGACAGCAACAAACTATACAGCCACTTGTGCAAAGTGACCCCTCATGTTGCCAAGTCCAAGAACCACTCCATCCAGAGCCATCATTGGAAGATTTGATGAAACAGATGGCTACAAATAATGTTCAGTTCCAACAAAATGTCAATGCCACCATTCAGAACCTGCAAACTCAGATTGGGCAGCTGGCCACCACTGTGAGTGAATTGAAAAGCCAAGGATCAAGCCAATTGCCTTCACAAACAGTCAGTAACCCAAGAGGCAATGTAAGTGCCATCACCTTGAGAAGTGGCAAAGAAATTGATGGTCCTAGTCTGCCACAACCAGAGCTCCCATTGCAGCAGCCAGAGATTGATCAGACACAACAAAATTCGCATGAACTAGATGCCCCAGCCCAGAAGAAATGTGCAGAGAATTCAAACTTGAACATTCCACTACCCTTCCCAAACAGAGTGACACAATCCAAGCAAATAGCGCAAGCAGAAATGGAAAAAGAAGTCATGGAGACATTCAGGAAAGTGGAAATCAATATTCCCCTCCTAGATGCAATCAAGCAAATTCCCAAGTATGCTAAATTCCTCAAGGAGTTGTGTACTCATAAGAGAAGACTTAAGGGTACTGAGAAGGTTAGTATGGGCAGAAATGTTTCTGCGATGATTCAGCTAAGCATGCCAAAGAAATGCAAAGATCCTGGAACTTTCACAATCCCTTGCACTATAGGCAATTCTAGATTTGGCCATGCAATGCTAGATTTGGGTACTTCTATCAATGTCATGCCTATGTCAGTGTATAAGTCTTTGAACATTGGCACCTTACAACCCACTGGTATAGTGATTCAGTTGGCAAACAGGATCACTGCTCATCTTGCAAGAGTGCTGGAAGATGTGTTAGTGCGGGTGAATGAGCTGATTTTCCTAGCGGACTTCTACATTCTGGAAATGGAAGATGAGCCTTCAATAAATCATGCTCCATTGATTCTTGGAAGACCATTCCTCAAGACAGCCAAAACCAAGATAGATGTGCATGCTGGCACCCTTTCTATGGAATTTGGTGAAGATGTGGTACAGTTTAACATTTTTGATGCCATGAGACATCCCCTTGAGGAGCATTCGAGCTTTTTCATGTTGATGTGATTGAAATCTTTGGTTGATGATACTTATCTTTGATATGAGTCTTGAATTCCACGATATTCTTGACTTTTCTGGATTCTGTCACTTGTGATATATGTGTTAGCTGTGATACTGAACCATGTGCTGCATGTGCTGAGATTTATGCAGTTATGAGTAATGATGCAGGTGCTTATTTGACTGATGCAGCATATGAAACTATGAGTCAAAATTATGTCGAATTTAATGCTGCTGAGTTGCTTGTTTCAAATAGCTTGCTGCCTTCTATTGTGCATCCCCCATCCTTAGAGCTAAAGACTTTGCCAGACCACCTTAAATATGCATATTTGGAAGATGGTGAGAAGCTGCCAGTGATTGTCGCTAAGAATCTACAACCTGAACAAGAAGAAAAATTACTGCAGGTTTTGAGGCAGCATAAGCAGGCCATCGGATGGACACTTGCAGACATTCCTGGTATTAGTCCCTCCACATGTATGCATAGGATTTTATTGGAGGAAGATACCAAGCCAGTGAGGCAACCCCAAAGGAGACTAAATCCCCTGATTCTGGATGTGGTGAAGAAGGAAGTGACCAAGCTGCTGCAAGCTGGCATTATTTATCCTATATCTGACAGTAAATGGGTGAGCCCAGTGCAAGTGGTTCCAAAGAAATCTGGAGTCACAGTAATTGTAAATCAGAACAATGAGCTCCTTCCCACAAGAATCCAGAACAGTTGGCGGGTGTGCATTGATTATAGGCGGCTTAACCAGGCCACTAGGAAAGATCATTTTCCATTGCCTTTCATTGATCAGATGTTGGAGAGACTGGCTGGCAAATCGCATTACTGTTTCTTGGATGGATATTCGGGCTATTTCCAGATTCATATAGCCCCAGAAGACCAAGAGAAGACCACTTTCACCTGTCCATTTGGAACATTTGCATACAGGAGAATGCCTTTGGTCCGTGCAACGCTCGGGAACCTTTCAAAGGTGTATGGTCAAGTATCTTCTACGAATTTTTAGAGAGTTGTATGGATGTGTTTATGGATGATTTTACTGTCTATGGCTCTTCCTTTGATGCATGTTTGGATAGTTTGGATCGGGTTTTGCATAAGTGCATTGAAACTAACCTTGTCCTGAATTTTGAGAAATGTCATTTCATGGTAGAACAAGGTATAGTTTTAGGGCATGTAGTATCTAGCAAGGGTATTGAGGTAGATCCTGTAAAAATAGATGTCATTTCATGTCTATCTTACCCCACATGAGTGTGGGAGGTTCGTTCTTTTCTTGGTCATGCAGGTTTCTATCGTCGGTTCATAAAGGATTTTAGCAAAATTGCCCTTCTACTGTCCAACTTGCTACAAAAGGATGTAGAGTTTCACTTTGACCAGAGATGCAAGGATGCCTTCAATCACTTAAAGCAAGCATTGACCAGTGCACCTATCATCCAGTCACCAGATTGGACACTCCCATTTGAACTCATGTGTGATGCCTCTAATTATGCATTGGGAGCTGTCCTTGCACAGAGAGTCGACAAAGTACCTCATGTCATTTCCTATGCTTCGAGGACTTTAGATGCTGCACAAGCCAACTACACTACAACCGAAAAGGAACTTTTAGCAATTGTTTTTGCTTTAGATAAATTTCGATCATATTTGCTTGGTTCTAGAGTGGTTGTATTTTCAGATCATGCAGCTTTAAAGTTTCTCCTAAAAAAGCCCAATGCAAAGCCTCGACTGATTAGATGGATGTTGCTTTTATAAGAGTTTGATATTGATATCAGAGATAAGAGTGGAGCAGAGAACCTAGTGGCAGATTACTTGAGTCGGATTGAGAGAGAGGCAGATTCTTCTCCTATCCATGATGTCTTCCCTGATGAGCAGCTTTTCAAGATGCAAGGTAACATCCCTTGGTTTGCAGATTTGGTTAATTTCATGGTTGCTAGAGCACTACCTGCACATTTCACTAAGGCACAGATTGACAAATTGAAAAGTGAGTCAAAATATTATGTGTGGGATGACCCTTATTTGTGGAGATTTTGTAGTGACCAAGTCATTAGGAGATGTATTCCTGATCATGAGTTTGATTGTGTTCTTAGTTTTTGTCATGCACTTGCCTGTGGGGGATATTTTGGACCTACTCGTATTGCAAGGAAAGTTTTGGACTCTGGATTATATTGGCCCACTCTATTTCGTGATGCATATTTGTTTTGTAAATCTTGTGAATAATGCCAGAGAACAGGGAATATTTCTCGTAGGAATGAGATGCTCCAACAACCTTTGTTGTTCTGTGAAATATTTGATGTTTGGGGTATTGATTTTATGGGTCCTTTTCCTGTGTCATTTGGTTTTGTTTACATTTTGCTTGCTGTGGATTATGTATCTAAATGGGTGGAGGCAAAAGCCACTCGGACTGATGATTCCAAGGTTGTTGTGGATTTTGTTAGATCACATATTTTCTGCAGGTTTGGGGTCCCAAAAGCCATCATTAGTGATCAGGGTTCGTATTTCTGTAATCGAAGCATGGAAGCCTTGATGAAAAGTATGGAGTTTTGCATAGAGTTTCTACACCTTACCATCCCCAGACTAATGGGCAAGTCGAGGTTTCCAACAGAGAGATCAAGCAGATACTCCAGAAAACAGTTCAACCTAACAGAAAGGACTGGAGCAAAAGGCTTGAGGATGCTTTATGGGCTTATAGGACCGCCTATAAGACTCCGATTGGGATGTCTCCTTATCAGATTGTTTTTGGCAAAGCATGCCACTTGCCAGTGGAAATTGAGCATCATGCATTTTGGGCAGTAAAAAGGTACAACTTGGACCTAAATCAAGCAGGCATAGAGCGAAAGCTACAGTTGCAGGAATTGGAGGAGATCCGCCTGGAGGCTTATGAGAGTTCCAAACTTTATAAAGAGAAGACTAAAGCCTTCCATGATAAGAAGATTATGAGAAAAACATTTAAGATTAGTCAAAAAGTTCTCCTTTATAACTCCCGCCTCAAACTCATGCCCGGAAAGCTCAGATCTAGGTGGCTTGGTCCATTTGTTGTTACTAAGATTTTTCCTTATGGTGCTGTGCAGGTTACAAGTGAGACTACTACAAAAGCTTTCACAGTCAATGGACATCGCCTCAAACCATTTTATGAGGGAGCTCAAGAGGATATTTTGGAGGAGGTCCACTTGCAAGAAGTCGTCTACCCCACTTGATAAGTAAGATGCCGCCTCAATGGACACAAAAAAAAAAAAAAAAGTTTTTGATTGAGGTAAAAAAAAAAAAATTCTATTGGTTGACCCATATTTGTTCAATTATTGTCCTGATCAAATCTTTTGGAGATTTGTACCCGACAATGAGGTAAGTAGTGTCATTGAATTTTGTCATTCAGAAGCATGCGGAGGTCATTTTTCTTCAAAGAAAACAGCTGCAAAATCTTGCAGTATGGATTTTATTCAAGGGCAGTTATACTTTTTTACAAAAGTTGCGAACATTATCAAAAATTGGGGTCCATTTCTGAAAGAAAAAAATGATGCTTCCAAGTTAAGCAAATTGCACTTGCATGAATTGCGGAATCAATAAATGATGCATAAAAAAAATAATAAAAATAATAATAAAAAAAAATAAAAAAAATTATAAAGCAAAAAGACTCAAACCATTTCTGGAACATCAAGCTGCTGAGGTAGAATCCATCTCCTTTCTAATCCTTGTTATGAGTAGAATTTATTTTAATTTTAATTTTTTTTCTTCTTTTTGCAATTCTTTCAGTTCTCGGTTAAACGGCGGATAACGGTACTCGTGACTCTCGAGTCGGTTTGTCTTTCAGTTTCCCATAATAACTGATTTCTTCTCTTTCAAAATGGATGTCATTCTTTCAAATCTAAAAAAGTATTTCCCTTCTGTTCATAAAAATGTTCTAACTAAAATTTACAAAGCTAGGTGTGAGAGATTGAGACTGTTAATGTACAAGGGCATCCCAGAAGATATACGCTGGATAATCGAAGCAAAGGTTCGTTTAGCTGGTGAATCTTCCGATTCATTTGTCCGATACATGCCTGGTTTCGGTAAAAGTTCATTTTCGAAAAAGAGAAGAGCAAAAAGAATGCACGTTTGTTACAAGTGTGCACGATGGAATTGCAACACGCGATGTCGTTCTTTGGGAATGGTTTCTGTAAACAGAGAAGATAAAATATTCTTCATCAAGAATGGACTGAGTAAAGAGTCATTAGATAATATCTTATTGACTCTTGAGACGCATTCTTGTGGAATTGTGCAGCGTGAACTTCTTCGTTTGTGGAATCTCTTCAAGGACGAGCAAGAGCGTTATAGTCTTGAATCGACTCAAAAAGATCGTGTTTGCCAATTTATAAGAAAATTGGATGGGAAGCCTATCCCCGACTCATAGAAGGCGTTTAAGCCATTTCTGGACGTAAAACCAGAGGAAGATGTGAGCCACAATCACAACAATTTGTATATATTATCTTATGCATTTATTATTTAAAAAAAAAACAAACAAAACATAAAAAAAACAAAACAAAAAAAAAATTTCAAAAGTTTTCTGACAACAGCCAACCTACTCATATAGGAGCTATTATTACTTTTTCTATTTTCTTCCCTATTTAAACACCCCATTTTCTTCACTTTCCTGCAACTCTTAATCATTCAAAAAGAGTGTGAGTGTAGAAATGGAGGGAGCTTCTTCTTCTTCTGTCCGTAGACTTGTCAGTATCTGTGTATTTTGTGGGACAAATTATGGGAAGAGTTTAGAGTTTGTCAACACAGCAAGCACTCTTGGTAGAACACTTACTGCGAGGAACATCCGTGTAGTATATGGGGGAGGTTGCCTTGGGTTAATGGGGGCTGTATCACTGTCTGCATTTCTAAGAGGTGGTCAAGTTTTAAGTGTCATTCCTGAACCTTTAACTCGAAGGAACTTCGTTGGAAAGACAATTGGACAGGAAATTCAAGTATCATCTATGCATGAACGAATGAAGGCAATGCTTGACAACTCTGATGCCTTCATAGCCTTACCTGGTGGTTTTGGTACTTTGGAAGAAGTCTTTCAAGTTGTTTCTTGGGCCCAACTGAACATCCACCATAAACCCATAGGTTTGTTGAATGTTAATAATTTTTTTGATTATTTGTTATCTTTTGTTGACCATGCTGTGGAACAGAAATTTGTCACACCTTCTGCAAGACAACTCCTTATCTCGGCTTCCACTGTTGATGAGTTAATTGATAAATTAGAAGCCTTTGTTTATGAACTGATCCGATCCACATGACCCGGATAGATTGGTCAGAGACAAGAACAAGAGAGACAACAACAAGGGAGGCAGAAGAAACAACAGTGTGACCTGACACTTCATCTATGACTTTCCTTTATCTTTAGTTTTATTCATCGTACTTTGTTTCTGTTTATATTTGTGTAAGGTTTCTCTTTTCCGTAATTGCAGTAACAGGTACTATCCTCTATCTTTTTCCTTTCTATTTTTTTAACATTGAGGACAATGTTATGATCTGGTTGGGGGGAAGGATAGTTGTGTGATCAAAAAAAAAATTTTAGTAAGTGTGTTTATGTTTGTCGTGTGTAGAGTTGTGTAAAAAAATGTGTGTTATGTATTAATATGTTTATTGTGTTTATATGTTTGTCAGTAATTTTCTAACCAGTTAAGGATGGCAGAGTAAGGAGTAATTCTACTCTTGAAACGCATCTTAATTAGTGGCAGAGGTCTGATGAGGCATTGACAGTGTGCTTCTTTTCCTGCTTGACGTTGATTCACTTCTTATCAGGTTGTGTTGCTCTTTTCTATCTCTCTCTTTCACATTAAGGACAATGTTGTATTAAGTGTGGGGAAGAGATTTTAGCATTTTTTGTTTTTTTTGTTGTTAAAAAAACAAAAAAAAAACAAAAAAACAAAAAAAAAACAAAAAAAAGGGGTTCATTGCATGATTGAATAACTTTTCTTCCTTCTCGAACTGATATGCTTGGTGATGGATGATTGAATTGATGAATTGGGTTTGATGGATGCATACCTTGTGAGATTTTGAGCCTAATGGATGGATTCAACATTTATGTCATTCTCTTCTTTCTTGTGTGATTTTCACTCATGTTAATGATCACTCTAGAACTTGCTTTGATTCTTTTTGAAGCTACATTTCACTTGCATGCATGAACATGATTGAGGCCTTCTTTCTTAATTAGCTAGTTTAACCAAACAGTCAACCTTGCATATTTCCCCTTGCTTAACCTCTTTGAGCTTATTTGATTATTCTTTGTCTCGAACTCATTATGTTTCTTAAATGAAAAAAAAAAACCATGCTCTTACTTAGTCTTAGGGAATAAGAGAACATTAGCTTTGCCATTGGATGAGTTCATGAACAAGTGTGGGGGTGTGTATGCAGAATGGTTGAAAAATGTATATATGATGTTCTTTTTGTAAAAAAAAAAAAAAAAAAAAAAAATATATATATATATAAAAATTCAAAAAAAATATATATATATATATGTAAAAAAAAAAAGGGGTCAACAAGGCAATAAAGGAATGGAAAATAATATGTAAAGGGAATTTGTATTAAATGAAGTTAGGATGAACTTTCATGATCGATAATTGAACTCAAACTTTCATGTTCTTTTATTCTCTTTGGTGTTTAACTTGTCATATCCATATTACCTTCTCCTTTACCTTGACCCCATTACAACCTTGAATAAAGTCCTCATGATTTGTGTGTGCATGTGTTCTGAGTAGTGGAGAAGTAGAAGATAAGCAAGCTTATGGTAGTGCAATTTTCATGAGTTAAATTGAGTGTAATACCTACCTTTTAAACACTTGAGAGATTGAGAGTGAATTCTGTGAGGATTTATCATTCTTTACTCATGCTTTTCAATTGAAGTATCCTTGCTTGTTGATTTAAGATGTGAAGATGTGTTACCTCATAAATGTTTTGATCACTTGAATTATTAATTGCTCTTCATTCTTAAATATTATTAGAAATTGAGTCTTTTCGAATGTTTAACTTTTGAGTCTATTTCATTTTGTTTTTGTGTGTTTTGCCCAGGAGTGCAAAAAGCTAAGTGTGGGGGAATTTGATGTTCATATATTTGATACATTAATAAGTCTTCATTTTTAGTCATTTACACTCTCCATGCACTTAATAAATTAAGTTTGGTTGTGTTTTGTATGTTTTGAACTCAAAATGGATTTAATTGAATTTTTCAGCATGATTTACATCTTACACTAATTTGTATTTGGGTCATATCTTGGGCTGTCGGTGGATGTTTAAGGTGAATCTTATGTCATTTTAAAGATAATAGAGAGATCTACAATCTTCATGAAGACATCAAAGACTCAATCACACGTTTGGATGGCTCAAATTGGCATTGAATCAAGAACTAAAAGTGTTGCTCCTGGCAGAATGACCTTCGTGTACTGTTCATTACACTGCTCGTAGTGAAAGTTGTAGAATAGACGGAAATTTTGATGGTTGATAGTTAAGACTCAAATCTACAACTTTCATGTTGAACACTCTTCCCGATTCAGACTTCTTGGAGGTGATATTGGGCTTGGAAGTCAGAACAGAGGAGCTACGACTGGGCCTGAGTAGTGTGTAGTAATTTGAACATATCTGGAGCTATAGAAATGATATTGGACTCAAACCAAAGCCATTTGAAAGCTAAGATCTAGACCTACAATCTTCGTGAAGACCACTTGGCTCAAAAATGACGAATGCAATGACTTCAGAGCTGCATGATTTCAGAGACAAAGAATCTCCAGAATTTTCTACTCACCAAAAGTCATTCAACATGTTCCACTACTCCACCTACTCCACCAACCACCATGACTCAGCCTCCTTTGACATTTTGTATCTTTAACCCTCTATAAAAGGGAGGCTATGCAGATCATTTGAATATGTAGAGCTTTTATATAGAAGTGTTGTTATAATTAAAGTTTTAGTGTTTCATTTTGGAGAATTCTCTTCTTTTCTTCCTCTCCTCCTCTCTCTTTGTTATTTTCATTTTTGTATGGTTCTTGAAGGTTATTCAATGGTGATGGCTATGGAGAGCTGAACTTCTTTAATCAATTCAAGAGATTGACAAGCTTGATGATTAATCTTGAGATATTGTTTTAATTGTTATACGTTCATCTATTAATCAAGTTTCTCTTTCTCTTCTTCTCTTGTTTAAAATCTGATTTAATGCTTAATTTGATTGGGATTTGCATATGTTAATTGTGTAATTATCATGTGCCAAGAGATGAATTCAGAGGCTAAATAATGCATCAAAGGTGTTTGATGAAATATTTAGCTTGGTTGGATCTTGGTTTTTAAGTTAATTTGGGTTTTGGATGGATGCTTAATTTGTCTAACCTTAATTAATTAAATTTTAGAAGCGTTTCTAGTAGAAGATCCATAGATCATGGAGAGGCGTCTTGATGTGATCTAAGACCAAAGATTTGGTTGATAGTTGAACAGATTTATAAAGATCAAGGATGGATTAAAATCAAGATTTGTTAATTCTATTGGATTGGTTGTTTTCTCAATCTTGTTTACTCACGAAGATTGTAGGTCTAGATCTTAGCTTTCAAATGGCTTTGGTTTGAGTCCAATATCATTTCTATAGCTCCAGATATGTTCAAATTACTGCACACTGCTCAGGCCCAGTCGTAGCTCCTCTGTTCTGACTTCCAAGCCCAATATCACCTCCAAGAAGTTTGAATCGGGAAGAGTGTTCAACATGAAAGTTGTAGATTTGAGTCTTAACTATCAACCATCAAAATTTCATTGATGCATTATTTAGCCTCTGAATTCATCTCTTGGCACATGATAATTACGCAATTAACATATGCAAATCCCAATCAAATTAAGCATTAAATCAGAATTTAAACAAGAGAAGAAGAGAAAGAGAAACTTGATTAATAGATGAACGTATAACAATTAAAACAAGATCTCAAGATTAATCATCAAGCTTGTCAATCTCTTGGATTAATTAAAGAAGTTCAGCTCTCCATAGCCATCACCATTGAATAACCTTCAAGAACCATACAAAAATGAAAATAACAAAGAGAGAAGAGGAGAGGAAGAGAAGAAGAGAATTCTCCAAAATGAAACACTAAAACTTTAATTATAACAACACTTCTACATAAAAGCTCTACATATTCAAATGATCTGCATAGCCTCCCTTTTATAGAGGGTTAAAGATACAAAATGTCAAAGGAGGCTGAGTCATGGTGGTTGGTGGAGTAGGTGGAGTAGTGGAAAATGTTGAATGACTTTTGGTGAGTAGAAAATTCTGGAGATTCTTTGTCTCTGAAATCATGCAGCTCTGAAGTCATTGCATTCGTCATTTTTTAGCCAAGTGGTCTTCACGAAGATTGTAGGTCTAGATCTTAGCTTTCAAATGGCTTTGTTTGAGTCCAATATCATTTCTATAGCTCCAGATATGTTCAAATTACTGCACACTGCTCAGGCCCAGTCGCAGCTCCTCTGTTCTGACTTCCAAGCCCAATATCACCTCCAAGAAGTCTGAATCGGGAAGAGTGTTCAACATGAAAGTTGTAGATTTGAGTCTTAAATATCAACCATCAAAATTTCAATCTATTCTACAACTTTCACTACGAGCAGTGTAATGAACAGTACACAAAGGTCATTCTGCCAGGAGCAACACTTTTAGTTCTTGATTCAATGCCAATTTGAGCCATCCAAACGTGTGATTGAGTCTTTGATGTCTTCATGAAGATTGTAGAGCTCTCTAGTATCTTTAAAATGACATAAGATTCACCTTAAACATCCACCTACAGCCCAAGATATGACCCAAATACAAGATTAGTGTAAGATGTAAATCATGCTGAAAAATTCAATTAAATCCATTTTGAGTTCAAAACATACAAAACACAACCAAACTTAATTTATTAAGTGCATGGAGAGTGTAAATGACTAAAAATGAAGGCTTATTAATGCATCAAATATATGAACATCAGGATGACAGAGTAAGGAGTAATTTTACTATTGAGATGCATCTAGATTGGGTTAGTAACTATTTTGTGTAGAAGTAGCAAATGGATTCAGGGATCATGGCATGGTTGAATAAATTGTCTTCTTTCTTAAATTTTACATGCTTGGTTATGGATTTTGAATTGATAGATTAATAATGATGGATATATGCCTTGTGAGATTTTGAGCCTATCGATGAATGGATTGAACATCTGTACCATTCTCTTCTTTCTTGTGTGATTTTTTTCACTCATGGAATTGTAACTCTAGAACTTGCTTTGACTCTTTTTTAGGCTACATTTTCATATGCATACATAAATATGATTGAGACATTTTTCTTAAAATAGCTACTTTGACCAAATAGCCAACCTTACATATTTTCCCTTGTGTACCCCCTTTGAGCTTATTTGACCATTCCTTGTTTCTAGCTCATAACGTGCCTTAAAAAAATCACATTCTTACTTAACCTTAGAAAATAAGAGAGCATTGACTTTGTTATTAGTTGAGTTTTTTAATAAGTGTGGGGGTGTGTGTGCAAAATGTTCCTAAAAAAAAAGAGCTGACCACTACTGCAATCAAAGAATGCACCTTGTGACATATTCATACCTAGAATGAGAGTAGATTCTTGGAAACAACAGGAAGAGAAAGAGAATGTTCAGGAATAATAATAAATTCAACTTACCAATTTGGCATTGATCTTCAATAAAACATTAGTCAAATATTGGTCATTGTCCTTTATGAGAAGGAAGCAAACAGAGAAGGAACAAAGAAATCTTTGGGAAATTTAAACTAAATGTTCTCAAACATCTTCTCCACTCTAACTGTATCATAATGCTCTTCTATTCTTTTTGGTATTTAACTTGTCATATCCATATTACCCCTATTCTTTACCATAGCCCCATTACAACCTTAAATAAAACCCTTTTGATTTTTGTGTGCATGTTGTTTTTGAGTAGCGGAGAAGTAGAACATAAGCAAACTTATGGTAGTGCAATTATTCATGAGTTGAATAGAGTGAAATACTTACCTTTTAAATAATTAAGAGATTGAGAGTGAATTCTGTGAGGATTTATCATTCTTGATTCATTCTTTTCAACTGAAGTTTCCTTGCTTGTTGGTTTGAGATGCGAAGAAATGTTACCTTACGAATATTTTGATCCCTTGAATGTCTGGTTGCTCTTCTTGATTCATTGAATCCTTTAGAGTTTTTAGCTTTTGAGTCTGTGTCATTTTTTTCTTTGTTCCCTAGTTTTTTTTATGTGTTTTACCCAAGAGTACAAAAGTTAAGTGTAGGGGAATTTAATAACAATGTATTTTATACATTTTATAATCATCTCATTGGGTTTCTTAAGGTTCAATTAGGCTTAATTATATTGGTTTTGTCACATTCTATGATATTGAGCCTAATTGGATCATTGAAGGAATTATTGCATGAATTAGTCTTAATTTATCTCTTTGACAGTGTTCAGTAAACTGGCTATAATTTGAGTTTCAAATATTTGATTAATATGATTTTGGTCTTGTAGGAAAGCTAAAACAGTTTCCTATAACTTTTATGAATACCTCAAAGGCCTAATCATACGATTGGATAACTCAAATTGGAGTTGAAGCAAGAATTAGAGTGCTGATCCTGACAGCTTGACTTATGTGTACTTTTCATGCCATAGCTCGGGCTATAGGATGTTAAATGGGCTGAAATTTTGATGATTGATATTTAAGACCAAAATCTACAACTTTCATGAGAATACTTTTCGATATTCTGAGGTCTAATGGGTCATATTGGGCTTGGAAGTTAGAACAGAGGAACTGAAACTGAGCCTAAATAGTGTACAGTAATTAGGCCATATCTTGGACTATATTTGGTCTTTGGAGCTGAACTTTTACCGGAAGATATTTAAGACCCATATCTATAACTTTAATGTTGACCATTTTGTTCAATTCTGACGGCATCCATGATATATGCATCAAATCATTTGGTGCTAGTAGGGAGACACGAATCAAAATAATTTCCCACTCACTTACCTTCATCAAACAACTTCTTTGACATTTTCTACTCATCATTAAACCACTCCATTATCATTTTGTACTCCTCAAGCTCTATAAAAGGGGGCATTGGCTACACATTTGAAGAGTCTTGGTCTTAGAGACCAAGATCATGTTATTATGTTGTTTGTTTATCTTGTTGTAGTTTTCTTTTGCTCTAAATTGAAGTTATGTTCTTCTTCTTCTTCTTTTCTTTTTCTTTATTCTTGTCGATGAGTAACTAATTTTCATTTTACTTGGGTGAAAAGGTGAAGCTCTTGGTAACAAGTTAAGGTTAGATTAATTTCTTTCTTGTACTTAAATGATATATTATCAAATGGTCATTATATGTATTATATTTTGTTTCCAATTAATTTAGAAACCTTCCTTGTAAAGTGGAGATCTTGATTTGTTGTAGACAAAATATTGGCGCAATGAATGCTTGAGCCCATTTATAAGTGGTGGTGTTAATAGATAATTAAAGGAACCATAATATAACTACGTATATAATTTTAAATGAACTTTGAATGTTGTATTTTCCGATTGGAACCTCCATTATGCGTGGATTCTAATTGAGTTATAAAAAGAATTAATCTTCTCCTTAATTTACTTACCAAGAGTGGATCTCCTAACCCAAGTAAAATGAAAATTATTTACTCATAGACAAGAAGAAAGAAAGAGAAAAGAAGAAGAAGAACATAACTTCAATTTAAAACAAAAGAAAACTACAATAAGATAAACAAACAATACAATAGCATGATCTTGGTCTCTAAGACCAAGACTCTTCAAATGTGTAGCTAATGCCCCCTTTTATAGAGCTTGAGGAGTACAAAATGATAATGGAGTGGTTTGATGATGAGTGGAAAATGTCAAAGGAGTTGTGATGAAGATAAGTGAGTGGGAGATTATTTTGATTCATGTCTCCCCACTAGCACCAAATGATTCGGTGCATATGTTATGGATGCCGTCAGAATTGAACAAAAGGTCAATATAAAAGTTGTAGATACGGGTCTTAAATGTCTTCTGGTAAAATTTCAGCTCCAAAGACCAAATATAGCCCGAGATATGGCCCAATTACTACACACTATTCAGGCCCAATTTTAGTTCCTCTGTTCTGACTTCCAAACCCGATATAACCCATTAGACCTTAGAATATCGAAAAGTGTTCTTTATGAAAGTTGTATATTTTGGTCTTAAATATCAACCATCAAAATTTTAGCCCATTTAACATCCTATACCCTGAGCTATGGCATGAAAAGTACACATAGGTTAAGCTATGAGGATCAGCACTCTAGTTCTTACTTCAACTCCAATTTGAGTTATCCAATTGTGTGATTAGGCCTTTATGGTATTCATAAAAGTTATAGGGAATTGTCTTAGCTTTCCTACAAGACTAAAATCACATCAACCAAATATTTGAAACTCAAATTATAGTCAATTTATTGAACACTGTCAAAGAGATAAATTAGGACTAATTCATGCAATAATTCCTTCAACGATCCAATTAGGCTCAATATCATAGAATGTGACAAAACCAATATAATTAAGCCTAATTGAACCTTTAGAAGCTCAATGAGAGGATTATAAAATATATAAAATATATTGTTATCATTGATCAACCTTGTCCAACACATTCGATTTAATAAAATATGGTCACAAAATTAAAAAAAAAACTAATCAGTCAATGAAGTTCATATTCCATCTTTGCATCAAACAAAAGTCTCATATACCATTACCTGATCTTTGCTATTCGCTGCTTCTGGTTTTGTTCTTTCAGACCATTTGTCTTCATTGTTATGTGACTTTGTTATGCTGTCATGGTGACTGTGATATATACAAACTCATTAAATATTTTACATGAAAACAATCGCATGAACTATCACAAAGAACAAAAAGAAATAAGTACAAAAGTATGGAGGATTATCATTAAAAGAAGCCATGATGTAGGTATAATCTATCTAGAGTCACAGTTTTTAACTTCTTAAATCTTAAAACTGGATGTAAAGTGATTTTAAACTCTAATATATAAAAATAAAGCTAAGAAAACTTCCATAAAAGTGGTGTGCCTATGTGTTTAATTTTACTGACAATTTTGCCTACTCATTTTGGTTATAGTTTTATTTTAATCTTTTCTTATTATTATGTGCTTCATTAATTTCTTCATGTTCGAAGTCAATCAACTGTGAAGGAACTCTTTAATTAAAATGAAAAAACATCATGGAATATATCCTTATTATAAGAATTTAACACAAGGTAATAATGATGATAATGTCAAGTCTTCAAAATATTCGCGCCGCCCCGTTTCCAATTATGTTTACTAAGTCCAAGATCTTAGTGCACCAAAAACTAACTACTGAGTTATTAGAAAGCCAAACATGGAAGACTGAGGAGCTTGCCTTCAAAGACAAATATGATGGTAACCCAACAATGTTGAACTTCAAACCTTAGGAATAGCAAATTTTTGGGTAGACAAATATTATCAAATCCAATTATTAAGAGAAAAGTTTGACAAACGTGAATAATCTCAACCATTCAAAATAATGTAATGTTAATGGTAAGAATATCATTACTCACTAAACTAGTCACTTCTCATCCAACCTAATGTAATGTGCCCGAACTTGACAATGGTATTACTACTCACAGTGTAATGTACGGACAAAAGGGGGGCTTACTAATATTTTTATCAGGTACCTACAAACAACAGGAAAGAAGGCTATAAATCTGAGTATGCTTTATAGCTCTGGCCTCAGCATCTTAATTGCAAGGTTGGGATGGGATTATGATAGCAAACTAAGTAACAATGATGGAAACTGCCAATTGAAACAACCCCTCTGTACACCAATTGGATGCCACCAATGCCTCAAAATGATATGCAAGTGTAGTTGATAGTGCATCATATAGCGACCAGAAAAAATAACCTATGTTAATGGCAAGACATATTCCGAAAAGAGAGCTAAAATATTTATTTGATTAACAAGTAATCCAATAAAATATTAGTCTATATTTTGGCCAATACTTGTATAAAATGTGGTTTAGATTCAATGTCCTACACATCTAAACACTGGAGGAGCAACTCAAATTTTTTGCAAAATAAGGAGAATAGAAGATTAATCATGTGACTAAAATGGAGTTAGCTGATAGCTAACTAACATGCTCCAATCAGCACTCCTTCAAAGATGCAACTCAGAAGCCAGACTTTTCTTCAAATTCCTAGAACTTCGGGTGCTATATCTAAAATAGGACCCAAAACATTAGATGCAAATTTTCTCGCAAATAAGAAACAAAGGGAATATGGTTGTTTATTATAAAGAGAAGTCTGATCTTGTAAAATTTTCTTCAAGAATCCTAAAGACTTGGTTTATAATAGGGAACAATGGCGTCGTTTGATCCATGTAGCCGACTCCACCTAGTGGGAAAAGGCTTAGTTGTTATTGTTGTTATTGTATTTATTTTTATAATGTGTTTTTATCTTTTTAATAGGATACTCTACTGTTATTCAACGACAGCAGAGAATACAGATTCGGCAACGTTAGTATCGTGTTGGCATCATATTATAAGAAGCTTATAGTTAAATGACTCTCTAACAAAAAGAATAAAAAAATAATATTTTCACCATTAAAATCATGAGTACAAATTGAAACATGAAATATTAGGAGCAGCTCGCATTTCAATAACATTAACAACACTAAAAGCTCTATTTGCAGAATAAAGAAACAATCACACAAACTCAAGACTCACATGAAAGCAAAAAGGAAATTATGTGGTGTGCTTAGTAAATATGCTTCCCTTCTGCTTTGAGTGAAATACCCCCCATAACGTTTTGACATATTACAATTTACAAACATCCCCTTAAAATAAATAAAATTTTGAAGACCCCTCCTTGAAGAGAAAATTAAAGCAGAAGTTGTCATATTAAATTTAAGAACATGTTACATTAAAATTCAAAATAATAGAGGTTCTTGTGATTTACTATTCAGAGGATAGCCATGCTTTATCAAGCTTGCATACATAAATCTTAAACCACTCAGACTCTCATTATCTTTTTCTAGGATTTAGAAATTTAATGGATTGTCTATTAAATCACAACCCTTTTATTCAATTTTTTTTATCTCTGCTCTTATTAGATCCTGTTCTTTCCTTATTCGGGTACTCCACATCAAATTCAGAAAAACAAAGGCATAAAGAAACCTTTATTAAGAAAACTACATATTGAATACTGGACTTAGAGAAAAACCTAAGATGCTCCTTCTCAGTATTTAGTCACGCTCAGCCCCTATTCTCATATAATTATGTCCTACCACCATCCATAGATATATTGACATCAAAGTGACATCTATCAACTGTGATGTTGAATTGAAATAGACAAATTTGGTTAGCTAATTAAATTTGACCTTGATTAGATTTCAATAGAGACATTTGCCATCTTCTTTGATGGGTCTGAACTTTGCTCCGTCGGTGCTCTTAAAATAGGGGATGTGGCTTCGTCATTGTTATCGTAGTGTCCTTCTTTGCTTGGGTGTTCCATCTCCGTCCGTTGCCTATTTGTCCTAGCTCTGTGTTTTGAGTTTTTTCCTCTACTACCCATGAGTGTAGGTCAGCTTGGTTGATGAAAATTAGAGGTTTGTGAAGTAGATGATGGAGGTCATATGGCACAATCTGACCATTACTCTTTCAGGCCTTCAATACTCAGTTATTGATGAGCTCAATGTACACCATTATCTGGTGATAGTGGGGTGGTTGAGGAATTGGGGGAGTAACCGTTTGAGTTCATGGGAGAAATTTTCCCACAACGGTAAAGCATGGCGCGAACAAAATGCTTTTTTTAATGTAAAAATAGATTTCATATGTTTGCAATGTTTGTATGCTATAAATTGTTAACCATATTTTAATTTAATTTTCACTATCACATATAAATTGTTAGCCATATTTTTAAAATGAAATTAAAAATATATAAGTAAATAAAAATGAAATTATTTCATGGCTATGGTTTTGTTTTTTTGTTTTAAAATAATTTAGTTTTTTTATTTAATTTGTTAAGAGTAAAATATAATTAAAAATGAAATTTTAATGAATAAAAAAATCAACGGTCTAGATTTAATCAAGGTCATTAGTTAAAGTTTAGGGATTAATTAGAAAGATTTTTAAGTTTATGGTAATTATTTGTAAAAAGGTGAAAGTTCAAGGTGACACTTTACTCTTTTCCTTTAAAAATAATACTCTTAACAAGTTATTTGCATTTTAATTTTCGTCAGTTGTTTGCGTTTCAGAGTAAATAGTTGAAGTCTATTAAATATATAATTATGGTATTATTTGTAAAAGGGTGAAAGTTCAGGGTGACGCTATACTCTTTTTCTTTAAAAATAATACTCTTAACAAGTTATTTGCATTTTAATTTTGGTCAATTGTTTGCGTTTCATAGCAGATATGTTTAATAATTGTCAAAGTATAAATTTCAAGTCAAGTTATGGTTTTTGGTTCACATATAAATCGTTCATGCTATATTCTCAGTTGGGTTAATTTCACCCTTTGATTTTGTTTGGGTTGCAAAAAGATGATAAGTAAGCTTTTTTTTTTAACATAAAAAATAAATTATTTTATAAAGGTCCTATTTTTTAAGAAAACATGGTGACAAAGATTTTTTTTTAAATATAGTAAATTAAAATTTGAAGTGCAATAGCGGGCTATCACCCCTTTAAGCTCCATTTAGATTTGCGTTTGGGCTCTGCTTGGACTTTTAGTCCTCTGGTTGCGTTTTGAAACATGTATATGACCTTTAAACCCTAACTTGGCTTGAATTTCAATCCCTATTTACTATAAATAGAGAAAGCACCTTTTCATACTGATTACTTGAGTGAATTGTCAAAAAATTAATTATTGATTTTTACATTAAATATTTGAAGTCTATTAAATATATAATTAATAATTAATTAATTAATGTTTAATAATTGTCAAACTATAAATTTCAAGCCAAGTTAGGGTTAAGGGTCACTTATAAATTAGTCATGGTATATTCTCATATAGGGCTATGGTTTAGTTTTCATGCCTTACAAAATATGTTCAGGCCAATTTAGGGTCCTTGGTTCACATATAAATTATTCATGTTATATTCTCAGTTGGGGCAAGATTAGTTTTCATACCCTACAGAGTATTTTTAGGCATAGTGAGGGTTTAAGGTTCACATATATATTGATCATGTTATGGTATCAGTTGAGGCTAGGGTTTAATTCTCATGCACTACTATTCAAGACATAGTGTATTAAGGGTCTTATTTCTTAAGAAACCAGGTTCTTTGTAGTATTTTTTTTTGAAAAATAAAATAAAATAAACTTTGTAGCGCAATAGCAGGCCACCACGGCTTTAAGCCCAATTTAGATTTGGGTTTTGGGCCTTGCTTGGACTTTTAGTCCCTTGGTTTAATTTGAGCTAGAAAAAGAAAATAACTTAGTCTTTTTTCTCTACTAAAAGAAAATTATTTTGTATGGGTCTTATTTCTTAAGAAAGCAAGTTGACAAAGTTAATATTTTTAAAAAAATAAAATTTAATAAACTTTGTAGTACAATAGTGGGCCACCACCGCTTTAAGCCCCATTTAGATTTAGGTTTTGGGTATTGCTTGGAGTTTTAATCCCTTAGTTTCGTTTGGGTTGGAAAAAGAGGATAACTTAGTCTTTTTTCACTACAAAAAATATATGTTATAAGGGTCTTATTTTTTAAGAAAGTAAGTTGACAAAGTTAATTTTGTTAAAATAAAATAAAATAAACTTTGTAGTGTAATAGCGGGCCACCACCGCTTTAAGCCCCATTTAGATTTGCGTTTGGGTTCTGCTTGGACTTTTTGTCCTCTGGTTGCATTTTGAAACACATATGTGACCTTTAAACCCTAACTTGGCTTGAATTTCAGTCACTATTTACTGTAAATAGAGAAAGCACCTTTTCATATTGATTACTTGAGTAAATTGTCAAAAAATCAATTATTGATTTTTACATTAAATAGTTGAAGTCTATTAAATATATAATTGATAATTAATTAATTAATTATTAATAATTGTCAAAGTATAAATTTCAAGCCAAGTTAGTGTTTAAGGGTCACATATAAATTAGTCATGGTATATTCTCATATAGGGCTATGGTTTAGTTTTCATGCCCTACAAAATATTTTCAGGCCAACTTAGGGTCCTTGGTTCACATATAAATTGTTCATGTTATATTCTCAGTTGGGACAAGACTAGTTTTCATACTCTACAGAGTATTTTCAGGCATAGTGAGGGTTTAAGGTTCACATATACATTGATCATGTTATGGTATCAGTTGAGGCTAGGGTTTAATTCTCACGCGCTACTATTCAAGACATAGTGTATTGTAAAGGTCTTATTTCTTAAGAAAGAAGGTTGACAAAGTTAATTTTTTTTAAGAATAAAAGAAAATAAACTTTGTAGCACAATAGCGGGCCACCACCGTTTTAAGCCTAATTTAGATTTGGGTTTTGGGCCTTGCTTGGACTTTTAGTCCCTTAGTTTCAATTGGGCTGGAAAAAGAGGATAACTTAACCTTTTTTCTTTACAAAAAAATTTATTTTGTAAGGGTTTTATTTCTTAAGAAAGTCGGTTGACAAAGTTAACTTTTTCTAAAAAAATAAAAAAATAAACTTTGTTGCACAATAGCGGGCCACCACTGCTTTAAACCCAATTTAGATTTTGGTTTTGGGCCTTGCTTGGAGTTTGAGTCCCTTGGTTTCATTTGGGCTAGAAAAAGAGGATAGCTTAACCTTTTTTCTCTATAAATTTTTTTTTATAAGGGTCTTATTTCTTAAGAAAGCAAGTTGACAAAGTTAATATTTTGTAAAAAGAATAAAATAAACTTTGTAGCGTAATAGCGGGCCACCACTGCTTTAAGCCCCATTTATATTTGTGTTTTGGGCCTTGCATGGACTTTTAGTGTCATGGTTTTTTTTTTTTGCATAAAAAATGGATAATTAAGCCTTTTTTCTTACAAAAAAAAGTTATTTTTTAAGAGTTCTATTTCTTAAGAAACCAAGTTGACAAAACTATTTTTTTTTAAAATAAAACAAACTTTGTAACGCAATGGCGAACGACCACCCCTTTAAGTCTCATTTAGATTTGCATTTGGGCTTTACTTGGACTTTAAATCCTTTAGTTTCATTCGAGCTTGAAAAAGAGAATAACTAAGTCTCTTTTTTTCTTAAATTTTTTTTTGTAAAGGTCTTATTTCTTAAGAAACCAAGTTGACAAAGCTAATTTTCTTTTAGAAAATAAAATTTCATTTTAGGAAATTAACGGAGGTGCATCCCTTTAAGTCCTATTTATATGTAGCGCAAGAGCTAGGTTCATAAATTTAGGAATGTTGCTCACTGAGCCTTGTAAGGATGGAATTTTCCTTTTAAGTGGAAGGTGGTGTCTCAACTCTTGGTCCACTAGAGCCCAAAGGACGATAGTGCTTCCACTTCTTGAGATATAAGTATACATAAGTTGAAAGACATGTCCATGCAAATAAATACAAACTTGTAACCTTAAAACTAAAGATAGTCAAATGAACAATTAGTATTTTCTAATAACATCATTGAGTTTCTCAATTGAAAAATAAATTATCACTTTGTTTCATTTATATCTCTTCAGATTATCATATTCTACACATTCAGAAAACAATGCCGCAACATAAACTTTGCAATTCAATGAAAAATTAACAACCTTTGAGTTTCTCCAAAAAATCTTCAAGAAAAAATACAAAACAAGCACAGAAGAAAACAACAAAATATTTATCCCAACAATACATAATGAAGCTAACAAAGCAACCTGTCCCATAAACATTGTGTGCATAAAAGTCTTTTTTGAAAATATCAAGTAGCACTATTTTTTTTTATCCAAATACACCATACTCCAAACAAACAACATACTTGCACAAATAATTAATAATTGATGCTATCAATTAAGCAATAAAGAAATTGCAGTAGACAAGATTGGTATACATAAAGTATTATACTAATGCAACACCTAATATCAATTCTTCTTGGTTATTTGGTCTTCTTGCTACAATCTAGGCCATAGGTTCTCAACATTTACATTTTGAAAGGCACCTAAATACTGCAACAAGCCACTTCATTATACGCATCAATACAAAAAAAAAAGTTGATTTATATAATTAAATAGAATAGACATGCATACACAAACCTCAGGAAATAATCCAAGGCTAGGATTGTGAGGATATATAAAGAACATGGGAATAAATAGGAACTCCATAATATTGAGGAAAATTTGTCAACCCTTGCATAAAGGGACTGTAACCTGGGGTTAGAGTAGAAGGTGTTGCAATTGAACTTGTTGACATAATTACTTCTTGACCACCTCTATTCAAACAACCATAGGGCAGCACACTATGTAACAATCAAAATAACATGTAAATAAATGATTTTTTAAAAAAAATTAAGAATATACAAGCATTAAAGGATTCAATTTTAATTACATTGCCCATTCTGTTATGATACTTGATAATTGTATGCAAAGGATCTGTTTGTGAGACATCTTTTTGGCACTTACTCTATAAAAAAATAATAGATTATTATGTAATTGATGTATTATTGAATAACACAAAATAACAAGTAAAGTTGTGCTTTTGGCAGGTCACTGTTCTTGCACATTCCATTGCTGAATTTTAAGTTGGAGAGGCCACTTTCTTATGCTTTCTCTTCGGAGTGGCTACACCTTTAACTTTAGCAACCTGTGACAAAAGACAAATATGAAAATTTAATGAACTTAACCAAAAATTTTAAATGAATGTAATCAAAGCTATTTTTTTTTATTTAGTGATACATTCTCATTGTGATTTGACATTTGAATTGAACTATTCTTCATCATAAGATTGTCATTCAATGACACATCATCCTGCATATTATACAAATAAACAAGTTAACAAACCATTTATTGTAGAAAACTTAGTCATTATATCATGAATGGAAGTAAAATTACATTTTCAACATCTCTTGTGTTTTCATCATATTCTAAACATGAAATCGACTAAAGAGCATCAGTTTCACCCTCCAACCTAAGTAGCTTCGGAGATTTCCTGATTATATGTCCAGTCCTCCTGTAATGCAAACACAGTCTCCTCTTCCTACTATACTTTTTCTTAGATGGTGCACCTTTTGTCCTAACAATAGTAGGATCACCAATAACTTTTGCTGAATTACTATGATTGCTACTTGGAACACCACTTTTCTCTAACTTAATAGTAAGCTTAAAAACTTCATGTCTGATGTTATTGAAGTTGCCCAGGTTTTTTGCAGCAAGAAGACATATTCTACTACAAGTAGCAGTTAATGTAGCAAAATGTAGCATAAACATTTTTTTTAATTACTCTCCTCTGCTACAATTGATGAGATAAAATCATTCTTAGCACCCTTTGTCCACTATTTGCAAATTAGACTACTTGGAATTGAATCCACGTGCTCATGCTTCATGCAACAGAAAATATGAGAACAGGGAATACCACGAGATTTAAATAACCAATAATCACACAAGAATTTACACTCTTCTTTATCAAACATCACCACACACTTAGTCCTTGGGTTGCAGTATCTATTCATCATGAATTTCACATTGTTACCACTTTTTGATCTCTGAATAACAATCAAAGCACTAACATTTTCAATCTCTTATTTAACTTCCTTAAAAATCTACCTTGTGAAAATTTTGAAAACTCCAAGCTCAAGTTTATTTAAAGCAGTTGTCATCACAGGATCAGAATACATTGAATTAAAATTAACAATTTGCTCGTTATTCCTATAATCTCTCAAACATCGATCAAAATTATGCATGAAATCATCAGGCTATTTTTTTCTCTACATACCTCTTGATGAATGAGTTAATGCCTTCACACTATGATGTTGTCCTTATACCAGTAAAGAATTTATCACGCATATAAGCATGTGCCCACATTCTCTTTGTCTCATATATTTTCTTGATCCACTTGTGCTTATAAAGCCCATGTTTCTGAATCATATTCTTCAAATAATCTTCAAAACTCCTCCTCATTGAAATTTGAATAAATTGCTCTCTTGAAATCCTCCAAGAACTTACTATTCTTGATGTTTTCACATATATTATTTTGAAGATGCCAACTGCAAAGTCGATGTGATACATTCATAAACACATCCTTGATAGCCTCTCTTATTGCAACATCACCATCGGTCACCACTGCTGTTGGATGTTTATTAAACATCGCTTCCAAAAATGTTTCTAGCACCCACTTGTAGGTCTCAACTTTCTCATCAGCAGGCAATGTAGACCCAAAAATTGTGGTATTATCATGATGATTACACCCAGAAAAAATTACCAATGGCTGGTTGTACTTGTTCTTTTTGTATGTGCTGTCAAAGGCTACGTCTCCAAAGCATTGAAAAATAATACGGCTAGCTCCTTCCGATAAAAATAAATGCTGGAGTCTACCATTTTCTGCTACGGTGAACTTGGCAAACAACATTGGATCACTATTCACCTTCCCTTGTAAGTAACTCAAGGCAGCAAATGCATCCCCCCTTCTATCTTAGCTCACTTTTTCTTGTCAAGGTGGTTTTAAAGTTCCTTCTTGCAAAAGCCTAAATCAGCATAACCTCCCTTTTACCCCAACATAAACGCCATTATGTGATAGGTTCTCACCATATAAATGCAAGCTCTCAACTTGAGCTTTATCTGCATCAGTCATGCCACGATATGCTGGAATTAAATGAACAAATTCAACTAGGGTTAGTTCATGGTTGTGTGACTCCTTAAAGGCCACAACTTTCCATTTTGATGTCTTATAATCCAAGTGTACCCAAAACTTAGTAGGACACTTAGTTCGGGTGATTGGTTTATGCTCTCTGATCCTATCTACTCTTGTCAAGTGCTTTTTGTTTCTCAATCCTTTTCTGTTGCATACTAACTGACGTATTACAATTTGTCCCTTCAAATCTCGACTAACATCATCTTTGCTTATGACAAACCCATGATACCTAGCATATGTATGATAGAATTCACAAGCTTTAGATTCACTTCCAAATTCTAAACCTAATATATCATCCATTGTCAACTTTATTATTGTTCTATAACGTTCATCTTTTTCGTCTCTATTTGCATCATCATGAAGAATCCCATTATTATTATTGCCATTATCCGGTTCTTCACCTGAAGATCCATCACATCTCACATCATCAACATTGTTGAAATCAGCATCATCAGCCCAAACTAATAAATAATTCTTTACCAATAAGGGAAATATGGGTGCTGGTTTCTAGAAGAACTGTGGAGGTAGTCATGGTCAGTGGTCATCTTTATCATCACTATCTTATCTGGCTTCTTTTCCAACTTTCTCCAGTTAGCATTCTTGTATTAGCGTAGTTCATAGGCTCTTTTGCTAGAGTTGACGATGTATAGAATGTGAATAAAAGGTTTCCTTTTTACCTATTTGAATGTTCTATTTTTTCATTTCCATTGTTTGCTTCTTTCACCGGGATGAGTCCATCACTCATCATTGTAATAATATGCTTACTTTGGTCATGTTGCCCCCAGCTTTGTACTTAGCTAATATATCTATGTATCAAGATAAGTCTCAATGCCCCCGGTTAGTAGGATCCGTTCTTTACATGAAGCCGAAGTTCGTTCTACCCTCAAAGGGTTTAAAAGCTTTAAATAGAAGATGTTAACAACTAAGTCATTTTGACATTCACAGATGAGTCGTAGTCTGGCCAAGGTCCACACGTCAGGTAACTCAATATATAATGTTCTGTGTGTACAGAAAATTATGGTAACTACCGAGCAGACCTATGAAACTAAGAGACTAGTAGAGGAGGAGATAACCAAAGCTCTTAGAGAAATAACTACAATTTTAAGAGAGCAGATTGCCATTAGTAGAAGTCTATCAGAAGTGATAGAGTAGGATTCGTGTAGTAAGTTATGGGACAAGAAGGAACTTTTGAGGGATTAGTATTTCTCAAAGTTCAGGAAAGTTACTCATTTGTTCTTCAAGGGAGAGTTTGGTATAGTCAGAGCTGAAAGATAGCTTCATGTGATGGAAGAGATTGGCGTGCGCTGATGGATGGAAGGTGACTTTGCTTTATAAAGGTTAGTAGGAAGAGCTAAAAGCTGTGAGATAAAGCAGAGAAGTTACTAGAAGAGGTTGGTACTCGAATCACTTAGTAGGTGTTTAGATATATTTTCCTAGACAAGTATTATTCCCTTGAGTTATGAAAGGCAAGAGAAATTTAGAAATTTCTAAGATTTGAGCAAGGAGATATTACTGAGGACCAGTATGTGGAGCAATTAGAAGAATTGTGAAGCAAATGGAGATTAAGAACTTCTTCATTCTAGTCAATGAGTGCAGAGTTGTAGAAGCAGATAATCTTAGAGCCACGACAGAACCAGTGTTAGAAGGTTCCCCAAAGAAGAAAGGATTAGATGTTGAGATCAGTGAGGGTACCTCTTGATTTTAATTTTTATCAAGTAAAGGAACACATGTTTAAGCGGTAGCTTGGGGAATGATGAGTATAAGTAAGGTGCTTTCAAGATTAGCAACCTTAAAGGAAAGAGATAAATCAGACTCCAATACCAAGATACGCAAGCAGAATATAGATTAGAGTGTGCAGTAGAGGCAACGAAATCTTCTAACTTGGTATGAGATAAGAGCATATGTAAAGAGAAATCTTTTACGATGTGTATAAGGAGAGTATGGATTTACTTTATAAATCATATTGGTTTACTTTGTGATTCTAGCTTGCTTACCTTATTGGTATGGTTTGGTTGTTTTAGAGACAAATGATATTATGTTCTTATTTAGTGGAAGTGTGAGACTATGCTTAATGTTAGGTAGTCAAACAAAGGAACTATCGATACTAGATGTCTTTGTCTAGAAAGGATGATCAAGCAGATTAATGGAGAGATGTTTTGGATTTTTTCACGAGATTATCTAAGACTAGGTTATCAGAAAAGTAAAGTTAAGAAAAGAATATCTCTAAGGGTTTTTCTAGGATTACGAAAGGACATGAAAAGTATGTCAAAGGTAGTTTTGGAAACTTTTAGAAAGAAAGTGGTTAAGTGCCAAGTAAGCCAAAAATCAGTTTTGGATTACGAGTGGTACAGTTTATGAGCTATGTAATTTCTTAAGGAAGAAATTACAGAGAACCTTAGTAAAGTTTAAGCAGAGGTACAATGGGAAGGGTAACCATTGTAACTGAAGGCAGAGAGTTTATAGGTAGACTTTCTCAATTATTGCTACCCAGATTAGGTCAGCTAGGAAAGGTAATGCTTAGCAGTGGACTCTGGGGAGTGAGTATGGTTTCCAAGAGTTGAAGAGGAGGTAAATTACTATGTTAGTGTTGGTAATTCCAAATTCCCGTGAGAACTTTGAGGTAGTTAGTTATACTTCAAAGAAGGGGTTGGGGTGTGTTCAGATGCATAAGAGGTAAGTAGATGCCTGGGCATCGAGGTAGTTAAACCTGCACGAGAAGGACTACCCTAGGTATGATTTGGAATTAGCCATAGTGGTGATTACCTTACAGTTATGGAGATATACCTCATGAGGAGTCTAGTTCGAGATACTCAGCAATCATAATAGTTCAATATGCTTGTTGATAAGAGGAAGCTGAACATGAAGCAGAATAGATGGATGGAGTTTTTCAAGGCTTATAACCTTGAGTTATGATATCATTCGAGTAAGACTAAAGTAGGGGTCAATGCACTAGGTAGGAAATTCCTACAGGTGCCCCAGATGATAGTTCAAGAGAAAGTGAAATTCTTGAGTGTTTCGAGAATTTGAGTCTACTGGTGACTATGATTCCAGATAGCCTCTCAGTGAGAAAGGCAGTAAGAGGCCTAAGGACTCAAATTTCTTTGAAGCTCATAGGGAGAATAAAACTCTAAAGGGCAAGGGTGAGCAGATCTTCTAAGAAATCTTAGAGAATTTTGTTACGACTAAGAGAGAATGACGAAGTTTAGAGACAGACTTTGTTTTCCAAAAAGGTTAAAAATCAAGAAAGAGATTCTAGAAGGAGTTCATAAGAGAATGTATACCATCTATCTAAGGGCTACTAAGATATTTCAAGAGTTAAGGAAGATGTTTTGGTGGCCTAGTATGTTAAAGAACATAGCAAGATATGTTGAGCTATAGGTAAAGGTGGAGAGATTAAGTAATCTGCTCGCTTTTACCAAGTGAAGTTAGCTATTTTCTAGATAAGGTAGTTCACTACTTTTGAAGGAGATAGTTGGAGTGCAAGGAGTTCCAATGAAAGTAGTGTCTAAAGGGGATACTAGATTCACATCTAGTTTTGGAAAGCTTTATAAGGAGGAATTCAAAGTTAAGTTATGTTTTAGTACAGCTTACCATCCACAAACAGAGGGGTCAAGAGCTTAGGGATAAGTAGATTTCCTCTAATAGAGGTGCAGTTAAGAGAAGCTAGGATTGAAAAAGGATTACATGGTAGTAAGAATTCCATGTTAAGAGAGTTTACCTGAAGTTGTTTGCACGAGGTGAGCAATTTTGGGGACAAATTTTTAAAAAGGAGTGGAGAAATGTAATATCCTTAGTAACATGTTAGACTTGTTTATGTGTTCAAAAGGTAGCATATAACATGCTTAACATGCCAGTGAAGTTTTGTGACAATCTGAATTCATGTAAGAACTTAGTTGCAATACAGAAGTTGAAAAGTAGCTTAAAATGACTCAGATAATGGCTTATAAGGTTAAGTTTAGGGAAACAGGTATGGAAACCTTGTTTCTATTATAAGGTTAAGTTTAGGGAAACAGGTATGGAAACCTTGTTTCTAGGTCATAAATAAGTTAAGTAAGAAGTAATCAAAGTTTCAAGACAATAAGAGATTTTAGGCATACTGGTTGTGCATTTAATATCGAGTTGACTACTAGCAGATATGAAAAATCAAGAAAACAGTGAAACAATAATTTAGATGAATCTTATGATTTATTCTAAAGTTGTTGGAAGCTGAAAAACTTGAATTAGCATAATTCAGGTGTTTTTAGTAGATAAGAAATTTCTAGTAAAATATCCTCAGGGATATGATGGTGGTTTCTCATTTCTCTCTCTCGGTTAAAGGCAGTAGAAGCTGCAAAGAAAGAAAGAAAAATAGAGAAGGAAGAAACGAAGAAAGAGAGGAGAGAAAGGGGAAGAAAGGAAGAAGGAGAAGAAGGGAGAGCAAGAACAAGAGGATCAAACTTCAAGATCTTCATCTTCTTCAAGAGGTAAGGGGTTGCTATTCATCTTTCTCCTCTTTGATTCTCATTGAATGAGATTAGGGATTTTTAATAGAAATAAGGGTTTGGAGAGCCAAATCCATGTTCTTGACTTGGTTCTTGATTCCAAGGACTAGGTTAGGATAGTTTTAGCTTAGTAAGTGTAAGATGGCCATTTATGACTCAAGATCAACCATTAGAATTGATAGATTTAAGATTTTGATGATGGTTGGAGTTATGTGGTTTTCGACCCAAATCTATACCTAAGAGAATCCATAGGTTGTATAAGAGTTACACCAAGGTTAGGGGCCTAGATTAGTGTTAGAAATCATAAGAAAATCGATCTTAGATGATTGGAAGTTAAGATGAGAGTTTAGAATAGATAGAACAATTTGCAAAAATTCTACAGAATTGTTATCACGTAGAGAGCGCTCAGATGCCCTACATCGAGCACCTAGCGCTCGTGTAACAAGGATGAATGTTCTTGTAGTAGGAAGCAGAGCGCTTAGACACTCAATGTCCAAGACGTTTTTATGCGCATCAGAGCGCAGAGCGCTTAGACACTCAGCCCAGAGCGCTTAGGTGCACGACATGAAAACAACACAAAGCTATTCCCTCCCTAGAGAGCGCCCAGACGCTCAAGAAGAGAGCGCTTAGGCGCCTATCACAGAATTCACCAAATGGTTGTTTGTGATGTTTTCAAGTTACTAGCTAGATGAAATCATTATATATATGTTTCCTAAAATGTGTTAAGGCACAAATAATGATGTTTCAAGAGAGGAACTATCACCTAGCAAGTATAAGAAAGTATAGGCATTTGAGGATCCTAAAAGTGAAGGATTGCCCTAGGTAAGGATGTAGCACCTTAGGTAACCTAGTGTTACATTAGATATCACTAAAGATGTGATGAGATGGTGCAATGAAGATAAGTATACAAGGATGAATTGTAGGGTTCACTCTAGTAAGGATAAGGAAGGTATGAGCCTTAGGATATCTAAGAGTAATGGATTACCTTTGGGAAGGTACCTAGAACCTTAAGCAACAAAGAGTTGCAAGTAAGAACCACTTTGTATTAGATTCACTTAAGTGGAGATAAGGTTGTGTATTTAGTTCTATAGAGGGAATGTTATGTACTAAGTCTCTAGTTATGTAGGACATTGTACATTGTAGAATACACAAAAGGATGATTTGAGACTAGTAAGATTGTCATGTCCGTGAAAGTGGTTGGATATGCAAAGTTCTAGAGAAATGCTCATTTATTTCTTTAAGTAATGTTGAATAAGGTATTAGCTAAGATAGACTCTTTTACTAGGATGAGTTGAGTATATAGTATATAGGAAAGTTAAGGTGATGTTTATGTAAAAAGTAAACATAACACTACGTTTTTCACACACTAGATACTTAATCTAGTTTGTAAGTGAAAAGTAAGAACCTTAGTCCAACCAAGAGTAATGGTTTGCATAGGTGACTATCTAACACCTCAGCAACATAGTGTTGCATTGAGATCACTAAAGAGTTATGAGGGATAAAGTGGTATTTAGATATAAGTATGTATGTATGTTTATGGAAATAGTCGAGTAGAATTGATCTTAGTGAGTATCCTTTGATGCCCATTCATGGAGGCCAAGGGAGATAGATGGTGTCTGATAGACTCTTTTGAGGAAGGACATAACCCTGATATCTTGATAGTGCCAAGGCCAAAGGAGATAAACGAGAAATCTGAAAGCTTCTTTGAGGAAGGATGAAGACCGAACTTCTCAGCGTGCCAGGATATGTGTGATGTGAGGATAAGCTTTTCCTCTATTCATCACGAGATAATATACTGAACTAACTCTTAATAAATTTATTGGTTTTCAAAATAAACCCCTACATGTATTTCAAAACAAAACATTGCACAAGCATATCTTTACGATCTTCTTAGGCATAATCATATTGCATATCATTTGCATTGTATTTACAAACAGTTGTATAGACATTGTCTATTGCTGTTGGTATTTATAATTGAATGGGATTTGTTTATATACAATCGTATGTAGGCTATCGGTTTAGACCACACTACTTAGCAGTGTGCAGTTATGAGTTTTAGAGGAGGAAACTCCTATTTTTGTAGTTATAACAATTGTTAAGTTATTATACAATGTTATAGCTAGCTGGTATTGGAATTACTTTTATTGAGAATTATAATTCTCATCCCAATTATTCTTTCATGTAAATCCAGGTATAGAGGTAAAGACCCTGCTAGGGGAAAGAAGATGAAGTATGAAGACTAGTATAGTTTTTATATGCTTTAGTAGACAAAACTTATGTATACAGTTTAAATTTTGTTTTGTATGTATTACAATATGCTTTTTGTGGCAAGTGTTGTATATATATGTATGAATGATAATTATAGTTTTTAACATATTAGTAATCCATATAATTACCTTATTAATGATGTCTAGGCTGTAATTAAGTGATCTTAACACCTATTTTAATCATTGGGTTGAATTGGGTTTTAAAGCAAAATGTTTGGATTTTAATGCATATTGACATTGATCATTATTTTGATCATAACTTGAGTTGTAAATCTCTACTTTTGATGTTCTTTATATGCTAGGAAATATGAGAAAAAGATCTACAACTTTTGTGAAATGTCAAATTGGCAAATTCGGACATTTAAGTGGTCAAAGATAGCCTTGAAGTTGGACCAGTGGTGCTGTCACGTATTTCTGAACATACCTTCACTATTTTGGGCATATCTCACTCATTTCAAGCCCAAATTAAGCATATGAGCACTCCTTGAAAAGTTTATTTCAAGGGTTATCTGACGGGCTTGAGGTGGATTCAAAATTGTGACAGAAATGACAATTATGAATGGGAAAGTTCCATATTGTAATTAATGAAAGGTGGGAGACATACTTTAGACATACTTTCATAATGGACAATAGTGATTGAACCACTTTCATAATGGAGATTTTTAGTGGATTGTTACTAAGAATTGTAATAAGATTGCATTATAGGAGGAGCTTCTGCATTTTATTTTATTTTTTTCATGTTGTAGTCTTGTTTTTGAAAACCTTTCTTCTCCTCCTCTCTTTGTATTTCATTTTCTATATTGTTCCTAAAGCTTCTCCTATGGTGATGGCTATGGAAAGCTAAACACCTTGTCAATCTAAGGGATCTAAGAAGTGTGGTTTGAATTTTGAGTTCCTATGCTTAATGGTTATTTTGTATGCATTTTCTTCTTCTATATCTCTTCAATTATGTTTTTATCTAATTTTGATTAGATTTAGATTCTGTGTTCATAATTGAAGTGACAGAAAGCGCAAAAAAAAAAAAATCAAAAAAATTTGTATTTTCATTATTGACTTTTTGGAGATTTATTGTGGTGGTCCTATTATTTTTTAAAATTCATTCGGTACGGTTTTCCAATTTCTATGTGTTTTTAGCGCTTGTAACTACTATTAGTGTTATTGAGTTATTTTGTTGCTATCCTATCCTATATATGTTTGCATGACTAGGTCTTACCCTGGTGACTTATATGCTTATGACCCTGAGATAGATAGGACCTTCCATAGGCTAGCGAGACAAAATAGGAGATTTACTAACCATAGTCGTCAAGTAGAAAATCAAGTAGATAGTGACTTAGGGAATTTAGGTGATTCTGAATTTGAACTTAGTGATCCTTCATCTGATCTTGGTTCTAAATATAATATTGATACCATGGCTAATCCTAATGATAGAACATTGAAAGAGTTAGCTACACCTGATGTTGCTCAACAACCTTTATGCATTCAGTATCCTGATATTGATGCACCTTTTGAGCTTAAATCTGGTCTAATACATTTGCTGCCTAAGTTCCATGGACTTGCAGGTGAGGATCCTTCTAAGCATCTTAAGGAGTTCCATATAGTCTACTCTACCATGCGACCTCAAGGAATTCCTGATGATCACATTAAGATGAAGGCTTTTCCTTTCTCTTTGGATGTTGCAGCCAAGGATTGGCTATACTACCTTCAGCCAAGTTCTATCACTTGCTGGAATAACATGAAGAGATTGTTCTTGGAGAAATTCTTCCCTATATCTAGAATAACAACCATCAGAAAAGAGATATGTGGCATTAGACAACATTCTTGGGAGACATTATATGAGTACTGGGAGAGATTTAAGAAGCTATGTGCAAGCTGTCATCACCACCAAATTAGTGACCAACTTTTAATCCAATATTTCTATGAAGGATTAATGCCGATGGATAGAAGTATGGTTGATGCAGCTAGTGGTGGAGCATTGATGAATAAGACACCTATGGCAGATCGAGATCGCATAGCTAACATGTCTGAAAACTCCCAATAGTTCAGTACTCAAGCTATGATACCAGCTAAAGTAGTGCATGGGGTGAGCACTAGTGCTGACCACCTGAGGCTGGAAAACAGATTAGAGGAGTTGACTTCCCTTGTCAGGAAAATGGCCATTGGACAACACCAACAACTTAATGCTGCAAATCAACATGTGCTTAGAGCATGTGGCATTTGCACCTTAATAAAGCATCCTACTGATGCATGTCCTACACTTCAAGAAGGTGAGCAAGATGTTTAGGATCAAGCTACAGTACATAGAATGTTCACTGGAGGCCAGCCCTATAGACCTCCACAATAATTCCCTCAACAATAGAAGTATAATCCCTTTTTTGATAGATACAATCCTGGGTGGAGGAATCATCCTAACTTGAGATATGGTCCTCCTCTTCCTTCTCCATAACGGCAGAGATTTCCAACAGCTGGACCTAGTAATAAATATCAGCCACCTCCATTCAGGAAACAACAAAACTTGTAGCAACCTTTGCAGCAACTTATGCAACCTGTATAACCTGTGCAGAAAAATAGTTCTGGACCTTCATTGGAGGATTTGGTGCGGCAAATGGCTACTAACAATATTCAGTTTCAACATAATGTGAATGCCACCATTAAAGACCTACAGACTCAAATTAGACAGTTAGCAACTACTGTAAATTAACTAAAGTCACAAGGATCTAGACAACTTCCTTCTTAGCCAGTCATCAATCCTAAAGGAAATGTAAGTGCCATTACATTGAGAAGTGGAAAAGAACTGCACAGCGCTGTACCTACCAAGAAAGTAAGTGAAAAGAATGAGGCAGAGAAGAATGCAGAGAAGAATAAAGTGACAACTGAATCTGATACAACAACAAAGAAATTGGTTTATACAGAAAAATTTGATTTTGTAGATAAAATAACAACAATGCAAAATGACGCCTACAGTTCAAAGGTTACAAATTCTAAATATAGACCTCCATTACCCTTCCCAAACAGAATAGCTCATTCAAGATAAACTGTTTAAGTAGAAATGGATAGGGAGCTCTTGGAGACCTTTAGGAAAGTAGAGGTTAATATTCCTCTCTTGGATGCCATCAAACAGATTCCAAAGGATGCAAAGTTCCTCAAGGAGTTGTGTACTCATCTAAGGAAACTTAAGGGTAATGAAAAAGGCAGCATGGGTAGGAATGTTTCTGCACTAATTCAACCCAGCATGCCTCAGAAGTGTAAAGATCCAGGAACTTTTACTATCGCTTATGCTATTGGCAACTCCACATTTAGGAATGCAATGTTGGACTTAGGTGCTTCCATCAATGTCATGCCTACATCAGTTTATAAATCATTGAAACTTGGGACATTGAAGCTAACTGGTGTGGTAATCTAATTAGTAAATAGAAGTATAGTATACCCAGCTGGAGTACTTGAAGATGTACTAGTTCAAGTGAATAAGTTGATCTTTTTAACAGATTTCTACATTCTGGACATGGAGGATGAGTCATCAACTAGTGGAGCTACACTGATTCTAGGAAGACCATTCTTAAAGACAGCCAAAACTAAGATAGATATGCATGCAGGAACTCTTTGCATGGAATTTGGTGATGATATTGTGCATTTCAACATATTTGATGCCATGAAACATCCTATAGAGGAGCATTCAGTTTTCCATCTTAATGTCATCAAGCTGCTAGTTGATGAGTCTTATACAGACTTATAGTTTGAGTTTCCTGATATGGCTGATTTTGATTGCATTCCTTGCACTTGTAATGAATCTAAATTATGTGCTACTTGTTCAGAAATTAGTGCTGTCTTGAGTTGTGATGGCAATGAAGCTATTATTGACTTAGCTACAGCAGATGGGTTTTTACCACATTCCATGGTGCAACCACCTTCTCTGGACTTAAAGCTTTTACCTAAACACTTGAAATATGCATATCTAGAGGCTAATGAGAAACTACTAGTGATTATAGCCAAGAACCTCCAACCAACCCAAGAAGAGAGGCTACTGCAGACCTTAAGGAGTCGCAAGAAGGCAATTGGCTGGACTTTGGATGACATTCCAAGGATTAGTCCTTCTATATGCGTGCATAGGATTTTATTAGATGAAGGTGCCAAGTTAATAAGACAACCCTAGAGGCGGATGAATCCTACTATTCTAGATGTGGTGAAGAAAGAAATTAGCAAGCTACTAGTGGTAGGCATCATATACCCCATATCTGGCAATGAGTGGGTCAGTCCTATCCAAGTGGTTCCTAAGAAGACTAGGATGACTATGGTAAGGAATTAGAACAATGAATTGGTTCCAACTAGAGTGTAGAATAGCTGGTGAGCGTGCATAGGCTATAGAAAGCTAAATCAAGCCACTTGAAAGGATCATTTTCCTCTTCCCTTCATAGATCAGGTGTAACACCCCAATTTTTTATTTTTTCTTAATATTTATAAGTTTTATAATATTTGTGAATTTTTATGAATTTTTAATTTATTTTGATTATTTTAATATTATTTTGGATTGTATGTGTTTGAGGTAGGCCCAGAAAAATAAAAATTTTTTTAGACTAGAAAGTTTTGGATTGTTAATGTGGGGCTGGGGGAACTTACTAAACCTAAAACAAGAAACAATTTTCAAAAATTTTCTTTATTTGAGTTTTTGTTACATTCTATTATCCATTGGATAATGCTATTATCCATTGGGCAATGTTATTGTGTTTTTGTTCCATTCTATTATCTGTTGGATAATGCTATTATCCATTGGGTAAAATTAATGTATTTTATTATGTTCTATTATCCATTGGGTAATGCTATTATTCATTGGGTAATGTTATTATCCATTAGACAATAAATAGCAGTAGCTTTTGTCCATTGGATAATGCCTTTTGAAAAATATCTTAAGGTTAGTCAAAGATGATGGTTATGACATCTTTATGAATAACTAATAAGAAACAAGCTTGGTGAAGAAGCTTTGAATATCTACCCTTGATTTAATCAATGGTTGTGAGGAGTTGTAGTGAGCAAATTGACCACTCCTACTCTCCATCAAACTCACGGCAATGAAGGGCCTTAGGAGACCAAAGCACTTTTATTATCACATTTCTACACTTATCATCTTTTTCATACAAAACCTAAAAACACAAAAACTCTCTCTTCCATTTTCTCTCCCAAAGCTCACGACCATAGGTCTTTTGGAGGACCAAAGATGTGGTTTTCCTATCACTTAGTTCATTTCTATCTTTTTATCAAGAACCAAGAAGCCAAAATACAAAACTCTCTCACTTTTCTCTCTTGGAAGCCTCACGGCCAAGCCACCATTGTCCACTCTTCAACCTTTCATAATTCAAACTAATCTTACCACTTGATTCTAAATACCATTCTAAGATACTTTGGTGTTGTGATCAACCCCTAGTTCTATTATCTTCAAGGTTTTTCTTCAATCTTAAGATCAAAGGTTTCTAGGTAAAGTTCTTGAAACTTTGTTTCTTGATTCAATTTTTAAAAAGCTCTAAGACCATACTTGATCCATGGTCATCTTAATCAAGCCTTAGATGTTAATATGTTTGTGTTACTTTAATTTTAAGATTAACTTGGTGGTGAAAGTTGACACAAGGAGACCTACAAGGAGCTAGGAAGCTACATCTAAGGTAAGAGGGAGATTAACCTCATTAGCCACTTATGGTGGTGAGGGACACAAAATTTGTATGAAGGTGATGAATCCATGTAAGGATTTATTCACCATATTTGTGTAGTTGTGTGGTTTGTATTTATTTTGCTTATGTGATTTTATTACTTTGATATTATGCATGAACTTGTTATATAGGATTGTGATGCTTAAAGTTGTGTTGTATGCTATAAATTATGATTGAGAGGAAATGAATTTTTGGTTCCAAAGACCAAGAGGCTCACGACCTCTATGCCCATAAATGGGTAAACCTATGCAAAAATGGTATTATTAAATGATAACTTAGAGGATTAGTGATAAGAAACTTAATTATGGAATTACAAAATAAAAATAGAAATGAATATATTTTTATCACTAAATCAAAAGTGATTTTTTGTCGAGAGATTAAAAATAGAAATGAGAATTAATTTGGAGACTTAAAGTATTTTATTTAAGCTGATTTTTGATAAGTTAAATGGAAAGGATTTTATTTAGAATTAGAATAATGAAAGTTTTGGAAAGAATGTTAGAAAATATTACTTAGATGATTTGAGGACTAAATTAGGATTAAAGTATTTACAAGTAAAAAGAGAAGATGAACACAATTTTATAATTTAAGGATTATTGACTTTTGGCTATATCAATGGATATAATTGTTAAGGATGGTATGGAATTTAAAATATTTTATTTAAGAAATTTTTTATTTAGAGTAATGAACAAAGAGTGATTTTTAGCCTTGAGTATGGAAATAAAGTTAGAATGATGTTTTGAAAATAAAGTATTTTATTTAATAAGAAGGATTTCTAAGATATCTTGATTTAATTTAAATAATATAAGTTTTTGTGAAAAATATTTGGAAATATTAATTAAAGGAGGTTTAGTGAGAAAATGTTGGAATTAAAGTCCAAATTTTATATTAAATGAGAAAAGTTTTAAATTGAGTTTAGAATATTGAGAAAATGTTTTACGCGAATGAAAATATGTTGAGAAACTCTTACGCGATTTAAAAATTGGGATTTTTAGCTACACGATTAAGAAAATGTTTTAAAATCTTTATGCGATTGAGAAAACATTAGAAAAATGTTATGCAATTTGAAAATGTAACAAAAGTGTTACGCGATTGTGAAAACACGATAAAAGTATTACGTGAATGAGAAATACAGTAATTTGCTATCGGGCTAAGGTGTTGGACCTGGATATATCAACATATGGTTGTAGCCGGTAATGGCTTATAATATGCATTGAGTCATTAATCATGCATTTTTGTCAGACGGTATCTGTTAAGGTTATTGTTGCCTAGGAGATTGAATTACACCTTAGTGCGGGTGCGAATTACATGGCAAAAGTCTATAATGGATCTTGGGGGCATCGGGCTGTGGTAATTCCACAAGTGGCCAGTTGAATAGCTCTACTGTGCCGTGCTTTCTGATGCAAATGCACAGACAATTTTGACGAGACACTATTCCTATTCCCGATCTGGCGTAGAATGTCTTGTATAATGCCATAATGTGCACATTGAGAAATTATAGCACTTGATCTGAGGCGGCTGATATATAGACATATCTTCTAGATTATTCTCTCTGAAATTGTGTTTAGCTCCATAGAGTAGGAAATGGGTGCATTGTGCATAAGAATGGTCAGTATATACATTGTGCATGTGCATAGTAAGTGTTTATATTGTTGTGGCATAGTCAGTATACTTATTTTTGTAGTATGATCAGTATTCATATATTGTGATATATATTATTAAATTATCTGTTAGTTGATAAACATGATTATACCTGTTGTTCTGTGATATTGCTGTATGTGAATGACATTATTGTCATTATTGTTTCTATGCTGCCATGATGATATTGATGTAGGGGATCTCACTTCTTGGTATTATTATTCTGTTTGTTTCTGTTTTATGCTTACGTCTGTGAAGACAGCGATGGCGGTAAGGAGGGATCTGCCAGGTTTTGTTAGACTACAGTTTCTTGAAGGCGCTGATGCTTGGTGTGTCCATTGGGACACAAAGCATATAGAGTATTGTGGTGACATTACTCTATCTGTAAGTAGGACCCGTCATGGGGTAACTACTTTTTATTTTGCTACTGTATATGTAGAGTTTGTTATACCTATCAGGGTGTTATGGGGTGATCTTCACTATACTCCTAGGGAGGACTCCGAGATATCTTCTGCTCAGATTTCTATCCATTGAGACATTCTTGGCTAGGGAATTTGTCTTCTGAGGAGGACTCTTTTCTTTAGATGTCGTGAACTTGGGCCAGTCTAAGTTGGTTATGTTAGATGTTTATGCTTTTTGGGTATGTAAGTACGATGTACTTATGGTTGTAGTAAACTTTGTTTATATGCAAAGTATATTATTCAGTTCTTATGTCTTGTGTTTCTAAAATTCGTTAAGTTTATGTTATCTGCAAAAAAGAAATTTTGAAACTCACATTTTATAATATCAAATATTTTATAACTTTGGTTTTAGTTTTAGAATGTTTAGTCCGAATGTAATACCCTTCGGAGGGTGTTACATCAGGTCTTAGAGAGGATAGCAGGAAAATCTCATTACTGCTTCTTGGATGGATTTTCAAGCTACTTTCAGATTCACATTGCACCCGAGGACTAGCATAAGACCACTTTCACTTGTCCTTTTGGCACATTTTCCTATAGGAGGATGCCATTTGGCTTGTGCAATGCTCCAGACACTTTCCAAAGATGCATGGTAAGTATCTTTTCTAATCTTTTAGAGAGTTGCATGGAGGTATTTATAGATGATTTCACTGTGTATGGTTCATCATTTGATGCATGTCTTGAAACTCTGTCTAGAGTTTTAGATAGATGCATTGAGACTAACCTTGTTTTTAATTTTGAGAAATGTCATTTCATGGTAGAGGAAGGCATAGTTTTAGAGCATTCGGTGTCTAGCAGAGGCATTGAAATTGATAAGGCCAAGATAGATGTTATTGCTTCTTTACCTTACCCTGCTTCTGTGCGAGAAATGTATTCTTTTCTTGGCCATGTAGGATTCTACAGGAGATTCATCCAAGACTTTAGCAAAGTTGCTTTGCCTCTATCCAAACTGCTTCAAAAATATGTGGAATTTGTGTTTGATCAAGCATGCCGAGATACTTTTGATGAATTGAAGAGACACCTCACTACCACTCCAATCATCCAGCCACCTAATTGGGATCTTCCTTTTGAGCTGATGTGTGATGCCTCCAATTTTGAACTTGGTGCAATCTTAGCTCAGTAAGCTAGCAGAAATTCTCATGTCATAGCTTATGCCTCTCGCACATTAGATGCATCCCGGGCTAATTACACCACCACTGAGAAGGAGCTTTTGGCCATCATTTTTACATTAGATAAATTTCGCTCTTATTTACTTGGCTCTAAAATAGTTGTTTTCGCTGATCATGCATCTTTGAAGTTCTTGCTGAAGAAACCAAATGCTAAACTAAGATTAATTCACTGGATGCTTCTTCTTTAAGAATTTAACATAGAGATTAGAGATAAGAGTGGTGTAGAAAACTTAGTAGTAGATCATTTGAGCCAGATCCAGAGACCACTTGAGGATTCTCCCATTCGTGATATCCCAGATGAGCAACTTTACCAAATGCGTGGGCAGAGTCTGTGGTATACTGATTTAGTGAATTACATTGCTGCTCATGAGATACCTCAGCACTTTACTAGAGCGCAGGTTGCTAAGCTTAAGAGTGATGCCAAATATTATATTTAGGATGATCCATACCTTTGGAAGATATGCAACGACTAAGTGATTAGAAGATGTGTGCTTGACCATGATTTCCAGTCCGTGTTGAAATTCTATCATTCCCTAGCTTGTGGAGGCCACTTTGGACCACAACGCATAGTTAGAAAGATTTTAGACTCAAGGCTGTGTTGGCCTTCTATGTTTCGTGATGCACACAGACTGTGCAAGATTTGTTAGCAATGCTAGAGAACGAGAAACATTTCACGCAAGAATGAGATACCTCAGCAACCTCTTCTCTTCTGTGAGATTTTTGATATTTGGGATATAGACTTTATGGGTCCTTTCCCTGTATCTTTTGGAATATGTGTCTAAATGGGTGAAGACTAAGGCCACTCATACTGATGATTCTCGAGTTGTTATGGATTTTGTCAGGTCTTATATTTTTTGCAGATTTGGCTTTCCTAGAGCTTTGGCTCTCACTTTTGCAACCGTACTATAGAGGCCTTGTTGCGCAAATATGGAGTTGTTCATAGGGTAGCCACACCATACCACCCCCAAACTAACGGGCAAGGAAGTTTCTAATAGAGAGATCAAACAGATCTTGGAGAAGACAATCCAACCTAACAGGAAGGATCGGAGCTTGCGCCTTGATGATGCTTTTTGGGCTTATAGAACATCCTACAAGATACCAAAGGGATGTCACCTAATAGGATTATCTTTGGAAAGGTGATGCGGATTAAAAGTTACAAACTCAAGTGTAGGTTGTTTCAAGTAATAAATTCTCGGGAGTCCGAGGTCAATCTATAGGGAATTGATGAAGAAAAATTTATTTTACGTAAGGAAAATATTTTGTCACAATAATACAAGTGATAAAACTTAGTCACAAATAAAAAGATTTACTTGAGTTAGGAGATCCACACTTAGTAAATAAAATAAGGACAATATTAATTTTTTTTATAACTCAATTAGAATCCACACATAATGGAGGTTCTAATCGGAAAATATAACAATCAAAGTTTATTAAAAATTATATACGTAATTATATTATGATTCTTTTAATTATTTATTAACACCACCACTTATAATTGAGCTTAAGCATTCATTGTACCAACCTCTTGTCTACAATGAATCAAGATCTCCACTTTACAAGGAGGGTTTCTAAATTGATTGGAAACAAAAAATAGCACGTATAATGACCACTTGAAAATATATCATTTAAGCACAAGAAAGAAATGAATCTAACCTTATTTCATTACCAAGAGCTTCACCCTTTTACCCAAGTAAAATGAAATTTAGTTACTCATAGAAAAGAAGAAAGAAAGATAGAAGAAGAAGAACATGACTTCAATTTAGGACAAAGGAAAATTACAACAAGATAATAAAAAAATACAATAGCATGATCTTGATATTTAACACTAAGACTCTAAATGATTAGCCAAGGTTTCCTTTTATAGAGGATTAGGGATACAAAATGACAAGGGAGCTAATTCATGAGTGGGTGGATGAGTGAAAAATGAGTGGAAAATGTCAAATGACTTTTGATGAGTGAAAAATTATAGAGATTCTTTGTTTCCGAAATCATTCAATTTTGAAGTCCTTGAATGCGTCATAATCTCACCAAGTGGTCTTCATAAAAGTTGTAGGCTTAGATCTTAGATTTCAAATGCCACTAGAATCACCTCAAAAGACCACTTGCAGCCCTAGATATGACCCAATTACTACATAGTATTCAGGCCTAGTTACAGCTCCTCTATTCTGACTTCTAAGTCCAATATGACCTCCAAGGAGTCCTATTTGAGTCTTGTGTTCTTCATAAAAGTTGTAGATATGGGTCTTAAATTATTGATATCAAAATTTGAGCCTAATATAGATCTTACAGCCCGAGTTATGCTCTGATTATTGCACACTATTCAGGTTCCAATCATAAAAATCATATTCTGACTTCCAAGCCCAATTAGTTCCACTAGATGTCTGATTTTCACCTAGATCTCTTCATGAAAGTTGTAGATATCTCTCTTATCTTTCCTAAAAGGTAAGATACATAATTATTAGACATTTAAAACTCAAGATATGGCCAAAATATAGAAATAGTGTAAGATATAAATCTTGCTGAAAAAATTAATTAAGTCCAATTTGAGTCCAAACTGACAGAACACAACCAAACTTAATCAATTAAGTACATAGAGAGTGCAAATGACTAAAAATAAGGGCTTATGAATGTATAAAATGTGGGATCATCAAATTCTCTCACACTTAGCTTTTTGCACTCTTGGCCAAAACACATAAGACCAAAACTAAAAAAAAATGAAATAGACTCAAAGCCTAAACACTCTAAAAGAGTCAATTTCTAATAATATTTAAGAATGAAGAGCAACCAATCATTCAAGTAGTCAAAATATTTATGAGGTAACGTTTCTTCATATCTCAAACCAACAAGCAAAGAAATTTCAATTGAAAAGCATGAGTCAAGAATAATAGATTTTCACAATATTCACTCTCAATCCCTCAAGTGTTTAAAATGTAGGTATTTCACTCAATTCAACCCATGAGAAATTGCACTACCATAAGCTTGGTTATCTTCTACTTCTCCACTACTCAGAACACATGCACACACAAATCATGAGGACTTTATTCAAGGTTGTAATGGGGTCAAGGTAAAGGAGAGGGTAATATGGATATGACAAGTTAAATACCAAAGAAAATAAAAGAGCATGAAAGTTGAGTTCAATTAACAAGCATGAAAGTTCATCCCAACTCCACTTAATATAAATTCCTTTTACATATTTTTTTCTTTCCTTTATTACCTTATTGGCCTTTCTTTACACTTTTTTTTGTTATTTTTTTTTACAAGATGAACATAATATATACATTTAAACAATTTTTTTCCAACCATTTTGCACACACACCCCCACAATTGTTCAAGAACTCATCCAATGACAAAGCTAATGTTCTCTTATTCCCTAAGGCCGGGTAAGAACATGATTTTTCATTTAAGATACATAATGAGTTCGAAACAAAGAATGGTCAAATAAGCTCAAATGGGTTAAGCAAGGGGAAATAGGTCATTTCCAATGCCTTACGTTAGCAGAAATCAGAGAATTTCCAAGAATCCATAAGAGTGCTTGATATCATATTGAGACAATATACTGCTGAGCCAGGCTGCCTATTTGTGCGCTAATCATTCTAGGCTATTTGGTTAAAGTAGCTATTTCAAGAAAAATGCCTCAATCATGTTTACGTATGCATGTGAAAATGTAGTCTCAACAAGAATCAAAGTAAGTTCTAGAGTAATAATTCCATGAGTAAAAATCACACAAGAAAGAAGAGAATGGTACAAATATTCAATCCATTCATTAATAGACTCAAAACCTCACAAGGCATAATTCTATCATTCTCAGTCCACCAATTCAACATCCATAACCAAGCATGTGATTTTTAAGAAAGACAACAATTTACTTAATCATGTAAATTTTCCTAAATTTGAATTGCTACTTCCACACAAACTAGTTGTCTACCCAATTACTCCTTACTCTGCCACTAATTTTAATGCGTCTCAAGAGTAAATAATTTACTCCTTACTCTACCGTCCCTAATTACTTTTGTTGTTAATAAATTACTGACAAACATATAAACACCACAAATATATTAATAAACACATTTCCTAAAATTTTTTATTTTTTTATTTTTAGTTTTTTTTACAACCATCCTTCTCCTCAACTAAATCACAACATTGTCCTCAATGTCAAAACATAGATAGGAAAAGGATAGAAGATATTACCTATTGCTGCAATTACTGAAAAGAAAAACCTTAGACAAATTAAAATAGAAATAAAGTACGATAAATAAAACTAAAGATAAAGGAAAGTTATCGATGAAGTGCCAGATCACACTCTTATTCCTTGCTGCCTCCCTTGTTGTTACCTTCTGAATAATCTATCTGAGCTATTATTGGTTCAGCTTCATAAACAAAAGCTTGTAATTTATCAATTAATTCATCAACAATAGAAGCAGATATAAGGAGTCATCTTGCTGAAGGTGTGATAAAGCTCTGTTCCACAGCATGGTCAACAAAAAATAACAAATTATCAAAAAAATTATTAATAGTCAACAAACCTATGGGTTTATGGTGGATGTTCAGTTGGGCCCAAAAGATAATTTGAAAAACTTCTTCCAAAGTACCAAAACCACCAGGTAAGGTAATAAATGTATCAGAATTTTCAAGCATTGTCCTCATTTGTCCATCCATAAATAATACTTGAATTTCCATCCCAATTGTCTTTCTAATGAGGTTCCTTCGAGTTCAAGGTTCAAGAATGACACCCAAAACTTGACCACCTCTTAGATGTGCAGAAAGTGATACAGCCCCCATTAACCCAATGCTACCTCCCCCATATACTACACGAATGTTCCTCGCAGTAAGTGTTCTACCAACAGTGTTTGCTATATTTATAAACTCTAAACCCTTCCCATAACTTGTCCTACAAAACACACGGATACTGGTAAATCTATGAACTAAAGAAGAAGCTCCCTCCATTTCTACACTCACACTCTCTTTGAATGATTATGAGTTGCAGGAAAGTGAAGAAAATGGAGTGTTTAAATAGGGAAGAGAATAGAAAAAGTAATAATAGCTCCTATATGGGTAGGTTGGCTATTGTCAGAAAAGTTTGAATTTAATTTTTTTATTTTTTTTTATTATTTTAGACCACAAGAAAACCATCAGGGTAAAGAAGTCTAGAAACCCCTGAAGGACCCCGCTTAAAGGATCGTCTGTCCAAAACCAAAATATAACACAAAATCATACAAAGATAAAATAATAATAACAAATGATGACATTCCTTTATGTATAGGTTTCATGGCGTATCTTTATACTGCTCGTCATGAGTGCAGTAATACTAAGACGGCTCAGCCAATCTGGGAATTCTTCTCCCTCTTGCTTGTGGGATATTTTGGATTGAGCTATGACACAACTAATTAAAGTACATAAATCTGACAGCCACCACCAACGACTACAGCCAGTGAGAGGTCGTTGGAGAGCCCATGGCATTAAATCATAGGATCCAGCTCAGAGGCATTGTCACGCGAGAATGCAAGCACGGGACGCTGCTATTTGTCTATCAACAAGCAGAGACTACAGTTAAAACCTGGGAATGCTTGCACGACTCTCTACAGATCATGACACGTGAATCTTATTTATAGACCGGCGTACGAAGGTCCACCCTAGTTAATGATGGGTCTGCCACTAGCAGGGGCTCCTAATCGAATTAAAGACCAAGTACAACCAAAGTTTCGCCCTCTTATTTTATTTCATTATTTTTCTTTTTTTTCTTTTTTTTTTATTTTTCTTTTTTTTTTTTTTTTTTTTTTTTTTTTATTTTTTTTTGAGATGTATAACATAATATATACAAGTTGTTGTGATTATGGCTCACATCTTCCTCTAGTTTTACGTCCAGTAACGACTTAAACACCTTCTATGAGTCGAGGATAAGCTTCCCTTCCAATTTTTTTATAAATTGGCAAACAGGATCCTTTTGAGTCATATTCCCAAGATTGTAACGCTCTTGCTCGTCCTTGAAGAGATTCCACAAACTAAGAAGTTCACGCTGCACTTGTCCACAAGAATGCGTCTCAAGAGTCAATACAATATTATCTAATGACTCCTTACTCAGTCCATTCTTGATGAAAAATTTTTTATCTTCTCTATTTACGGAAACCATTCCCAAAGAACGACATTGCGTATTACAATTCCATTGCGTACATTTGTAACAAACTTTCATTCTTTTCGCTCTTCTCCTTTTTGAATACAAACTTTTATCGAGACTTGGCATGTATGGGACAAATGAATCTAAAGATTGACCAGCTAAACAAATCTTTGCTTCGATTATTCAGCGTATATCTTCTGGGATGTCCTTATACATTAATAGTCTCAGTCTTTCACACCTAGTTTTGTAGATTTTGGTTAGAACATTTTTAGGAACAGAAGGGAAATATTTTCTTAGATTTGAGAGAATGACATCCATTTTAAAGGAGAAGGAATTAGTTATTATGGGAAACTAAAAAATAAACTGACTTGAGAGTTACGGAGTACCATTATCTGTCACTTAATTGGGAACACAAAGAATTGTAAAAAGAAAGAAACAAAATTAAAATAAATTCTACTAATAATAAGGATTAGAAAGGAGGATGGATTCTACCTTAACAACTTGATGTTCTAGAAATGGTTTGAGTCTTTGTCCATTGATCTTAAATACATTACCATTCCTAGGGTTCTCAATGTCTATGGCCTCATGAGGATACACATGTTTGACAATAAAAGGACCAGTCCACCTAGATCTTAATTTTTCAAGGAATAGGTGAAAACAAGAATTATAGAGCAGAACTTTTTGACCAATTTCAAAAGATTTTCTCAAAATTGATTTGTCATGGAAAATTTTTGTTCTAACTTTATAAATCTAAGTTTTTATATGCATCATTTCTCAATTCTTCAAGTTCATTTAATTGCAATTTACGTAACTTGGAAGCATCATCAAGATTTAAATTGAATGCTTTAATGACCCAAAATGCTTTATGCTCCAATTCTACAAGCAAGTGATAAGATTTTTCATAGACTAACTGATAGGGTGACATGCCTAAAAATGTTTTAAAAGCAGTACAATAAGCCCAAAGTGCATCGTTTAATCTTAAAGACCAATCTTTACGATTTGGGTTAACCATTTTTTTCAAAATTTGTTTAATCTCCCTATTTACTAATTTTACTTGTCCACTTGTCTGAGGGTGATAAGGGGTAGCAATTTTGTGTGTGATGCCATATTTCTTCATTAAAGATTCAAATGATTTATTGCAAAAATGTTTTCCCCTATCACTAATGATAACTCGAGGGATTCCAAATCGACTCAAAACATTTTCTTTTAAAAATTTCAGAATAGTTTTGTGATCATTGTGTCGACATGGAATGGCCTCAATCCATTTTGAGACATAATCAACTACAACCAAAATATATACAAATTCAAATGAAGATGGAAATGGACCCATGAAATCAATTCCCCAACAATCAAAAATTTCAATGACAATGATAGGGTTCAGAGGCATCATGTCTCGTTTAGAAATGGACTCCAATTTCTAACAATTTTCACACCTTTTGCAAAAAGTATAGCTGTCCTTAAATAAAGTGGGCCAATAAAATCCACAATGCAAGATTTTTACAGTTATTTTCTTTGAAGAAAAATGACCTCCACATACTTCTGAATGATAAAATTTAATGACATTAGTTACCTCATTATCGGGTACACATCTTCGAAAGATTTGATCAGGACAACATTTGAACAAATATGGGTCATCATAACAGAAAATTTTCACCTCAATCAAATTTTTTTTTTCTATCTTGGTGTCTCTATTAAGGCGGCATCTTACCTGTTACAAGAAAATTGACAATGTTAGCAAACTAAGGCATGGAATTGACAGAAAATAAAAATTCATCAGGAAAAGAATCATTGATGGGTGTGTTATCAAAAGATGAGCCTGTTGTAAGTCTGGACAAATAATCTGCAATAACATTTTTGGCTCTTTTCTTGTCTTTTATTGTGATGTTGAATTCTTGAAGCAACAAGATCCACTATATCAACCTAGGTTTAACATCCTGCTTAGACATTAAATATCTAACAATAGCATGATCAGTGAAAACAACAGTGGAAGAACTAATTAAATAAGCTTAAAATTTGTCCAATGCAAAATTACAGCAAGTAGTTCTTTATCAGTAGTGGTGTAATTCATTTGTGCACTATTCAAAGTTCGACTTACGTAATAAATTACATGAGGCTTACCTTCCTTTCTCTGTCCTAAAACAGTGCCAACAACAAAATTACTAGCATCACACATCAGCTCAAAAGACAAAGACCAATCAGGGGATTGCATAATAGGAGCAAATGTCAGAAGATTGATTAATTTTTCAAAAGATTTTTGACAATCTTGGGTCCAATCAAATGGTGCATCTTTTGTTAGAAGATTATATAATGGTCTAGATATAGCACTAAAGTCCTTCACGAATCTTTTGTAAAATCCTGCATGTCCTAAAAAGGAATGAACTTCTCTGACTGTTTTTGGGGAAGACAAATGAGTAATTAATTCAACTTTAGCCTTATCAACTTCAATTCCCTTAGAATATATCACACGACCTAACACTATTTCTGATGTAACCATGTAATGACATTTTTCCCAATTTAACATAAATCATTTTTCTTCGCATCTTTTAAGAACTTTTTCTAAATTATCAAGATAATTTTCAAAATAATTTCTAAAAACTGTCAGGTTATCTAAAAATCTCTAAATAATGCTCAATCATGTCACTGAAAATACTTAGCATGCATTTTTGAAAAGTTACCAGAGCATTATAAAGACCAAAAGACATTCTTCTATATGCAAAAGTGTCAAAGGGGCAAGTAAAAGTGGTCTTTTCTTAGTCCTCTAATGTAATTGGTATTTGATTATACCCTGAATAACCATCAAGAAAGCAATAGTAGGGATGTCTTGCTACTCTTTCTAAAATTTGATCAAGAATTGGCAAGGGAAAATGATATTTCCTTGTGGTTGCATTTAATTTTCTAAAATCAATACACATACGCTAACTAGATGAGACTCAGGTAGGTATTAATTCACCTTTTTCATTTTCAACCACTGTTATTCTAGATTTCTTAGGCACAACTTGTGTAGGGCTTACCCACTGGCTATCAGAGATAGGATAGATAATTTCAATATCAAGTAATTTAAGAACTTCAGCTCTAACTACCTCTTTCATGTGTGGATTTAATCTTCTTTGAGGTTGTTAAGATGTTTTAGCATTATCCTCTAAATGTATTCTATGTGTACAAATTAATGGATTAATACCTTTTATATCCTTTAATGTCCATCTAATTACACTTTTATGCCTTTTAAGTACTTCTATCAACATACCTTCTTGTTCTTTGGTCAGGGATAAAGAAATCATCACTGAAAAACTTTATTCTTCTCCCAAAAATGTGTACTTCAACCCAGCAGGTAATGACTTTAGTTCCAGTGTGGGTATTTCTTCATGGGTATCATCATTCATGATTTTTAGCTCTTCGAATCCCGGCTTCCATCCTTTGTATTCCATTACCTGTGTTCAATCAAGCAAAGAGCATATTTCAGAAACATCATCATCTAATTGTGTAGCTGAATCAAATGAATTAATTAAACAAATTTCTAATGGGTCAGAAGAACTCCTGGTTTGAAGATGATCATCAATAATGGCCTTAATCCCTTCAATTTCTTCCTTTCCATCATAAACTTCTTATGGTTGCTTGCACATGTTGAAAACATTAAGCTCCAGTATCATATTTTCAAATGTTAACTTCACCATTCCATTTCTGTAAGTTATCAAAGTATTAGATGTTACTAAAAATGGGTGACCTAAAATAACAGGAATTGACTTGTTACTATTTTCCATAGGTTTAGTTTTCAAGACAATAAAATCCACAGGATATATGAATTTATTAACTTGTACCAACATATCTTTCACTATTCCTTTCAAAATTTTAATTAATCTATCGGCAAGTAGAAGAGTTACGGAAGTTAGTTTTAACTCACCCAGGTTAAGTTATTGATAAACTAAATATGGAAGCAAATTAACACTAGCACCAAGATCAAATAAAGCTCATTCAATTTTATGTTCACCAATAATGCATGAAACTATAGGACAACCAGAGCCTTTATATTTCAACGCATTATTGTTCTGAATAATGGAACTTACTTGTTCAGTCAAAAAGGCATTCTTTTTGACATTATGTTTCCTTTTAACAGTGCACAAGTCTTTCAAAAATTTGGTATAATAAGGAATCTATTTGATAGCATCTAACAGGGAAATATTGACCTTTACTTGTTTAAGGATTTCAAAAATGTCACTGTTATGGTTCACTTTACATGAATTATTTAATGCTTGAGGACATAGGGGTGAAAGCGAGGGTTTGGTCTCCTTTTGGCTAGGTGGGTTATCAACTTCTTCCTTATCTTTGGGACTTGATTCATCATCTTTCTCACAAGGTTCAGGAATTTATTTTTCAATAACCTTTCCACTCCTAAAAACTATCACTGACTTGACTTGATTTATTTGTTGGCTTTCTGAATTACACTCATTTAGGCTATACTGACCCTTAGGATTTAGTTAAAGTTGAGAGGGAAACTTTCCTTTCTCGTGAATGGCGAGTACAGAAGAAAGTTTAGCAAGAGTGTCTTTTATGTCAATCATGGCTTGAGTATTTTGGTTATTAATGGCCTCTTGCTTTTCCATGAATGCATGTAATGTTCCTTCAAGGTTTTTCCTATATGGTGGGACATAAGGTGCATATCCTTAAGAATTTTGAGAGTCTTGCTGTGCTTAAGGAGGTGGTGGTTACATAAATTGTGCCTGATTGTTGGTCCTCCAACTGAAGTTCGGGTGATTTCTCCTTCCTAAATTGTATGTATCTGAAAAAGAAGAAGAAGTGAATGAGTTTTTAAAATTATTCATTGCATTTACTTGCTCATGCACAACTTCTTTAAAAATAGAAATTTTTGAACATTCATTTGTTAAGTGTCCCAATTCATCACAAATGCTACAAATTTCTTCATTTTGCACAAATTTGATTTATTTTATTTTTCCTAATTTCATGGCTTCAACATTTCTAACCAAACTAGCAAACCTAACATTTAAATTTTCTTCTTGATAAATATGATATTTTTCTTTACTAGCATTTGCAAGGTTATATTTAATTGAATTTTGAGAAGGATTAGTATCATGCCAAGATTGAGAATTTTCAACCAAATGGTCTAAATAGTCTAAAGCTTCTTCAGGTTCTTTATCAAGAAACTCACCATTGCACATTGTTTTCACAAATTGTTTAGTTTCGGGTGTTAACCCTTCATAAAAGAAGCTTATAGTGTGTCATTTTTCAAAACCATGATGTGGGCAAGAATTTAACAAATCTTTAAAACGTTCCCAACTTTGAAAATATGCTTCATTTGAATTTTGGGAAAAATTTTGGATTTGTCTTTTCAAAGCATTGATTTTATGTGTTGAAAAAAAATTTCTTTAAAAACTCACCTTGCATTTCTTGTCATGTGCCAATTGATCTTGGTTTCAAAGTATTAAGCTACGTTTTTGCTTTATCTTTCAAAGGAAAAGGAAACAATTTAAGCTTAATAATCTCTTCTATGCAAGTTTGATCATTAAAAGTAGTACATACTTCCTCAAATTCTTTTAGATATAAATATGGGCTTTCAAATTCTAAACCATGAAAATTAGGAAGTAAAGAAATCATACCTAGCTTGAATCTAAAATTGTTAGCATTGAGTGGAAAGATAAACCATGATGGACTAGAATTTCGAGATGGTTACAAATACTCACGCATGGTTCGCAACGGTTGATTTTCATGTTCATCATGCACACTTTTATTTTCAACCATTGTGTTTGATGTGTGTGATTGTGATTCAAACAAATTAATATGTAAAGTACTAGGATTAACTTTGACCAAACGACCATAATTTAAATTATGATACCAATTAAGCATAAACAAGTGACATAAAATATAAAAGAAAATGTACAAGTTGATGGTATAAACCATCCATTAAATATTAACTAAGATGTGGTGTAAACTAGCCACCAAATAAATATTAACAAATATGTGATATAAACCAACCACCAAATAAGTTAATAAACAGATAAATTAAAAAGTTAGTATGAAGATAAATTAAAATGTTAGAAGCAAGTAAATTAAAATGTTAGAAGCAGGGAAAATAAAAAGTTAGATAAGTGATAAAGTAAAAAGTTAGATAGTTAGTAAGTTAGTAAGCAAGAAAATTAAAAATTTAGTAGGTTAGTAAGTTAGAAAGTTAGAAATAAAATACAAAAAGTAAAATACAGAAAATAAAGTACGAATATAAATTACAAAAAATAAAGTGCAGAAAATAAAGTGCAGAAAGTAAATTTAAAATATGAAAATCAAAGAATCGGCAATCTGATTTTTTACTCCAAATGAGAGAGAAGAGAAGAAGAAAAATTATTTCATTAACAATTAAAGATTATAGAGAGATAAGGGAGAGTTTTCTCCACTAAGTTAGTACGTTAGTAAGTACAAAAAAAAAAATTAAAAGAGTAGAAAATATATATATATATACAAGATCCACAGGAAAAAATATATAAATATATATATACAAAATATTTACACCATAAATTTGTTCTTCAAATTAAGTCCCCAGCAACGGCGCCAAAAACTTGATGCGGATTAAAAGTTGCAAACCCAAGTATAGGTTGTTTCAAGTAATAAATTCTCAGGAGTTCAAGGTCGATCAACAGGGAATTGATGAAGAAAAATTTATTTGACATAAGAAAAATATTTTGTCACAACAATAAAAGTGATAAAACTTGGTCATAAATAAAAAGATTTACTTGGGTTAGGAGATCCACTCTTGGTAAATAAAATAAGGACAATATTAATTCTTTTTATAACTCAATTAGAATCCATACATAATGGAGGTTCCAATCGAAAAATACAATAATCAAAGTTCATTAAAAATTATATACGTAATTATATTATAATTCTTTTAATTATTTATTAACACCACTACTTATAAATGGGCTCAAGCATTCATTGTGCCAACCTATTGTCTACAATGCATCAAGATCTCTACTTTACAAGGAGGGTTTTTAAATTAATTGGAAACAAAATATAATACGTATAATGACCACTTGAAAATATATCATTTAAGCACAAGAAAGAAATGAATCTAATCTTATTTTATTACCAAGAGCTTCACCCCTTCATCTAAGTAAAATGAAACTTAGTTACTTATAAACAAGAAGAAAGAAAGATAGAAGAAGAAGAAGAAGAAGAACATGACTTCAATTTAAAACAAAGGAAAATTACAACAAGATAATCAAACAATACAATAGCATGATCTTGATATCTAACACCAAGACTCTAAATGATCAGCCAAAGATCCCTTTTATAGAGGATTAGGGATACAAAATGACAAGGGGGCTGATTCATGAGTGGGTGGATGAGTGGAAAATGAATGGAAAATGTCAAATGACTTTTGATGAGTGGAAAATTATGGAGATTATTTGTCTCTAAAATCATTCAGTTCTGAAGTCATTGAATACGTCATAATCTCACCAAGTAGTCTTCATAAAAGTTGTAGGTCTGCATCTTAGCTTTCAAATACCGCCAGAATCACCTCAAAAGGCCACCTGCAGCATGAGATATGGCCCAATTACTGCACAATGTTTAGGCCCAGTTCTAGCTCCTCTGTTTTGACTTCCAAGCCCAATATGACCTCAAAGGAGTGCAATTTGAGTCTTGATTCATGAAAATTATAGATATGGGTCTTAACTTGCAGATACCAAAATTTTAGCCCAATTTAGATCTTACAGCCCGAGTTATGCTATGATTACTGCACACTGTTCAGATTCGAATAACAAAACTTGTATTCTAACTTCCAAGCCCAATTAGTTCCACTAGATGTCCGATTTTCACCTAGAGCTCATGAAAGTTGTAGAGCTCTCTCTTATCTTTCCTACAAGGTAAGATACATAATTATTAGACATCTAGAACTCAAGATATGGCCAAAATACAGAAACAGTGTAAGACGTAAATCTTGCTAAAAAAATTAAGTCCAATTTGAGTCCAAACTTACAGAACATAACCAAAATTATTCAATTAAGTACATGGAGAGTGTAAATGACTAAAAATGAGGGCTTATTAATGTATAAAATATGTGACTATCAAAAGGCATGCCATCTTCTAGTAAAGGTAGAGCATAGAGCATTTTGGGTGGTGAAGAAATGCAACATGGATCTAGACCAAGCAGGAGTACATAGAAAATTGTAATTGCAAGAGTTGGAAGAGATCCATTTGGAAGCCTATGAGAACTCAAGAATTTACAAATAAAGAACCAAGACCTTCCATGATAAGATGATTGGTAGAAAGCAGTTTGCACTTGGTGAAAAAGTTCTTTTGTATAATTCTAGGCTAAAGTTGATGCCTTGTAAGTTAAGATCTAAGTGGGACGGTCCTTTTCTTTTTGTTAACACTTTTTCTTATGGTGTAGTTGAGCTTCAAGACATGAGGACCAAGAGAATTTTTAAGGTCAATGTGCATAGACTCAAGCATTTTCATGAGGACTTTCAAGAACAAACAATAGAGGAAGTGGCCTTAAGTGCGGCCAACTTTGTGTGATTCAACTTCACTAACCAAGAGGGAGTTTCCTTACCCCACATTCATTTTTCTTGTTATGCATTATTTACTGCATTTCATAGTCTTACATTGAGGATAATGTGAATTTTAAGTGTGGGGGGGGGGAATTACTGCATTCTCTTCTATTTTACTATTTTTCTATTTTACTATTACTGTTTCTACTTTGATTTTGTTTTCTGTGTTTGTTTATTGTTAAAAATATATATACAAAAACAAAAACAAAAATAAGGTTTTGAAAGAAAAATGTGTTTTCGAATGGATTTTAAGTTGTGTCAAACTGATAAGTAGAAGTAAATTAAGTAAAAAGTTCATGGTTTGAGTGGATTAAACAACTTGCATTTTGTATTTAACAAGTGAGCTTTGAAACGTCATGTGAATGGATTATTTGTGGTTGAAAAATTAACCTTGTGAGAGTTTTGAGCCTATTATATGGATGACAATATCATGTTATTCCTTCTTTCTTGTGTGTTTTCACTCATGATTATATGACACTCTAGAACTTGCCTTGAGTCTTTTTGAGAACACATTTTCATATGCATACATTGATATGATTAAGCCATTGTTTCTTGAATAAGTTACTTGTCAAATAGCCAACCTTGCATCATACCCATTGTTTGAGCCCCTTTGAGCCTATTTTTGCCTATTTTTTTCTATTAGGTCATTCCAAGCCAAGGTGGAAAACAATGAATTGGGAATGGGTTTAAGAACAAGTGTGGGGGTGTTACTTTTAAATTGTGCCAAGAGTTGGTGATAAAAAAAAAAAACAAAAAACAAAATAAAAGAAATAAAAACAAAAAAAGAAAGAAATTTGGATTACTTTACATTATTTTCGTTTATATACTCTTGGGGTTGATCTTTCGTGCTTTCTATGTTCATTTCCTTACCCTAGCCACATTACATCCTTCTAAGCCCTTGTAATATTTGTATGTATGTGTACTAAGTGGTGGAGAAGTAGACAATAGGCACGCTTATGGTTGTGTATACTTCATGATGTGTTTTTGAGTGATGCACTTTAGCCTAACCAGTTGAGATATTAGAGGGTATAACTTGTGAGCTTTTAACCACTTGTAATCCACTCATATAAATTAATTGGTTCATCTTATTAGTTTGAGATGTTAGGGAGTGATATCCATGATTGCTTTGATCCTTAGAGCTTGGTTAGATTTGCTCATGCTTTTACACTCTTGATTTCCATTAAAAAAAGTGTATTTTGTTTTAAGACTTTGGAGTGCACTCATTTTTCCTTTTCTACCTTGTGTTAAATTCTGAGTTTTGCCCGAGGACATGCAAAAGAGTAAGTATAGGGGTATGTGATAATTACAATTTTTTACATATTAATTATCCACATAATTACCTTATTAATGATGTCCAGGCCGTAATTAAGTTATCTTAACACCTATTTTAATCATTGGGTTGAATTGGGTTTTAAAGCAAAATTTTTGGATTTTAATGTATATTGACATTGATTCAGTATTTTAGCCATAACTTAAGTTTTAGATCTCTGATTTTGATATTCTTTATAAGCTAGGAAAGATGAGAAAAATATCTACAAGTTTTGTGAAATGTCAAATTGGCAAATTCAGATATTTAAGTGGTCAAAGACAGCCTTGAAGTTGGACCAGTGGTGCTGTACGTATTTCTGAACATACTTTCACTATTTTGGGCATATCTCACTCATTTCAAGCCCAAATTAAGTATATTAGCACTCATTGGAAAACTTATTTCAAGGGCTATCTGATGGGCTTGAGGTAGATTCAAAATTATGACAAAAATGATAATTATGAATAGGAAAAATCCAGATTACAATTAATGGAAGGTCGGAGACATACTTTAGACATACTTTCATAATGGGCAATAGTGGTTGAACCACTTTCATAATGGAGATTTTTAGTGGATTGTTACTAAGAATTACAATAAGATTGTATTATAGGAGGAGCTTCTGCATTTCTTTTTTCATGTTGTAGTCTTGTTTTTAAGAACGTTTCTTCTCCTCCTCTCTTTGTATTTCATTTTCTGTATTGTTCCTAAAGCTTCTCCAATGGTGATGCCTATGGAAGGCTAAAGACCTTGTCAATCTAAGGGATCCAAGAAGTGTGGTTTGAATTTTGAGTTCCTATGCTTATTGGTTATTTTGTATGCATTTTATTCTTCTATATCTCTTCAATGATGTTTTGATCTAATTTTGATTAGATTTAGATTCTGTGTTCATAATTAAACTGATAGAAAATAACATTGATTAATCTGAAATAAATTGAGGCTAGTTTTACCGATTAGTAATCTAGGTTAAGTGAATTAATTTAAAATTAATATTAATTTATGGATTGTGATTGTAATTCTATTTATGTTGATTGGATTCTAGGTGATTAGTTAGTTGAATTTCGAAGTTAACAGAAACTGTATGCAAAACATGTCACTTTGAGAACTATGATAAATTCTACCACATGAACTTGAATGCCTTGGATTGATGTTTGCTTAATCTGAATTCTTCTCCTTCATTTGATTTTAATTTCGAATTGAATTGCTAAATACAAAACCCCCTTCCTTCTACCTCTTAATTAGATTAGGAACATCTATATGTGTCCTTGGAAGAATGACCTAGGTTGGGCTTTATACTACATTTAATCAAGAAACCTAGTTGTATTTTGGCTTGAGAGCGACGCTTATGCCAATGAGTTTAAGTTTTTCCTCTTCTCTTAAGGCTTTCTATAATTACTCACTATGATTATGCATATATGTATTAGTTAGTATGTAGAAGTGACGTCTCTAGTATTGTTTATCTTTATATATCCATGTATATCTAGGATATATCTAGATATCTGTATTAGGATGTTACAATATAGAAGTCTAACATGTCATTAAGGGTAGGGGTGTAAATTGGTTCGGATAATCAACCAACCCAATCAATCCAAACTAAACTAATTAAATTGGTTTGGTTTGGTTTGGGTATATTAATTGGTTTGGGTAAAATCTAAATCAATTAAAGCTTAATTAGTTCGGTTCTCGGATTTGAAATTTCAAAACCGAACCAAACCAAACCATATATTTATATATTTTATTTTAAAAAAAAATTATACTACAACATTTTTTGGCTACTACTTTTTTTTTATTTTTTGTAATACTTTCTTAGTTTCCAACTCCTAAAATGTCATTTTCGTTCAACACAGAAGACTAGAAAACTCCTCTGCCAAAATATTCGGTTATGCTAGGAATATGCTATCAGGTGTTATTCCAAAAACTCTTAGAGAGGTGAGAGGCTTGAAAACTTTGGATTTTTCATTTAACCAACTCTCTAGATCCATTCCTATTAAGCTTCAAAATCTATATGTCATTTTGCTTTCTCTTATAATGATTTAGAAGGAACCATTCCTAATGGTGGAGTTTTTCAAAATCTTTCTATTGTCCATTTAGAAGGCAATAAAAAATTTTGCTTGTATTTTGCATGTGAGCCTCATGGCCATGGAAGAAGGCATGTCAGATATTACATCATCATAACCACAGTGGCAACACTGATACTATGTCTGACAATTTGCTTGTTACTATACATAAAGAACAGAAAAGTGAAAGTAACAGCAACAACATCATCTAAACTTGGAAGTTTGGAAACGATGAATTGACTTTAAATGCTCTAGTATTGACTTTAAAAACAATGAATTTTTGGCTCTAGTTTATGAGTACTTAAGTAATGGGAGCTTGGAAGATTGGATTAAGGGGAAGAGAAAGCATGCAAATGAAAATGAGTTGAACTTTATGGAGAGATTGAGTATAGATATTGATGCTGCTTGTGCATTGGATTACCTGCACAATGATAGTGAAGTTTCTATTGTGCATTGTGATTTGAAGCCCAACAACATTCTCTTGGATGAAAATATGACTGCAAAGGTTGGACACTTTGGATTTGCTAAGTTGCTGATTCAAAGTTCAACTAATCAAGTCTCCATTAGCTCTATTCATGGTCTTAGGGGTTCAATTGGTTACATATATATCTACAAGTTAGTAGCCTCACAACTTTCTCTTAATTGAATAGTAGTAGTATACAACTTGCCAAGTTAAATCTCTATTAAAAAATTATTTAACTTATTCAAATATAATTTCTTAATACAAATATCAATATGTTTCTTTTTTCCTTCTTTATGAATCTTTTAATACATATTCTGAAACATGAAATAATTATTAGTGTTAAAATCAATAAGTTTGATTCTATTTCTAAATTTTTTTTCATAGATTTATTATGTATTTTTTTTGTTATGAAAAGCTAATTATTTAGTTAATTTTTATATTAAAAAAATAGTCAATCCAATCACCCGAATTAAACTAATCCATAAATGTTCAGTTCGGTTTGGTTCGGATTTGATTATCAAAAAATACAAAAATCGAACCAAACTAAACCAATTAATTTTAATTAGTTCGGATTTATTTTCCCTCAAAAACCAAATCAAACCACCAATTTACATCCCTAATTAAGGGTATTATATTTCTCCCCTCATTTTTAAAATTTTGACCCCAAAATTGCTTACCTGCTAAGAACAACTCTAGAAAGTCCTCTATAAGTGGGACTCTAGCTCCCAAGTAGCCTCCTCGGTGTCATTGTCACCCCATATAACCTTCACCAGCGGAATCTGCTTACCTTTAAGCTCTTTGACCCCTCTATCCATGATCCTTACCGGTTGTACATCATAAGACAAATCATCTCTTAACTAAACAGATTCATGTTCTATGATATGCAAAGGATATGGATTACAACCAAAGCACATGAAAAACATCATGAAAGTTTGACAAACTGGGAGGAAGGGCTATTTGGTAAGCTACGGGTCCAACTTTCTTAAGAATTTGGTAGGGACCGAGAAAACAATGATTTAACTTTTGAGTTTTTAATGCTCTACTAATCCCTGTAGAAGAAGTAACTCTTAAAAAAACATTACCTCCCTCGTCAAACTCAAGAGATCTCCTTCTTTTGTCAGTATAGCTCTTTTGTCGACATTGAGCAGTAACTAACCTATCTTTAATCATTTTGATTTGCTCTGTGATCTGCTGAACTAACTCTGGATCTAGGATGGTTCTCTCACCTACTTTATACCAATATAGAGGTGACCAATATTTCCTTCCATACAAAGCCTCATAGGGTGCCATACCTATACTGGTGTGGTAGCTATTATTAGAGGCAAACTCCACCAATGGTAAGAACTTATCCCAACTACCCTGCTGTTCTAAAACACATGCTCTAAGCATATCCTCAAAGGTTTGGATAGTCCTCTCAATTTGCCCATCTGTCTGTGGGTGATAAGTTGTACTAAGGCTCAACTTAGTCCCAAAAGCTTGTTGCAAAGCTCCCCAAAATCTAGATGTAAATCTAGGATCTCTATCTGAAATTATACTTATGGAAATTCTATGCAACCTAACTATCTCCTTTAGATATAGCTGAGCTAATTTTTCTAGAGAATAGCTAGATTCCATTAGCAAAAAGTGAGTAGATTTGGTTAATCTATCTACAATGATCTAAATTGAATCATATCCTAGCTGAGTCTTGGGTAGACCCATTACAAAGTCCATAGAAATCTTATCCCATTCCCACATAGGAACTCCCAAAGATTGTAATGGTCCTGAAGGTTTCTGGTGTTCAATCTTCTCTTTTTGACAAATTAAACACCCTGAGACGTATTCTGCTATGTCTTTTTTCATTCCAGATCACCAAAACATTTTCCTTAAATCTTGATACATCTTAGTGGATTCGGGATGGATATTATACTTACTTTTGTGAGCTTCTTCTAGAATCCTCTCTTTGTTCATTGACTCTCTTAGAACACAAAGCCTAGCTCTAAACTTTATCATTCCATCATCGTTCATGTCAAAATCCTTTTGGGTTCCTAAAAAGATCTGCTCAATAATGTTCCTTAGAGCTTTATCCTCCTTTTGAACTTCTAAAATATGAGTCTTTAAGTCATTTACTATGTCCACTCTACTCACAAAGAGACTATGTGGCATCACAGTCACCTCTAGACTCAAATCTCTAAAACTCTCAAGAAGTTCACTCTCTTGGACCAACATTCGAGACACATGTGAGGACTTCTTACTTAGTGCATCAGCCATTACATTGGCTTTACCCAGATGATACTTTAACTCCAAGTCACAATCCTTTAATAATTCCATTTATCTTCTTTGTCTCATGTTCTGCTCCTTCTGATCAAATAAGTACTTTAAACTCTTATGATCACTGAACACCTCAAACTAGACTCCATAGAGATAATGCCTCCAAATCTTTAAGGCAAACACTACAGCTGCCAATTCCAAATCATGCGTAGGGTAGTTCTCCTCATGTGGCCTTAACTACCTTGATGCTTAGGCAACTACTCTCCTGTTTTACATCAGAATACACCCTAGTCCCATTTTTGAAGCATCACAGTATACTTTGAAGTCGTCATGGTGATCTAGAATCACCAACACTGGCGTAGTGGTCAACCTTTTCTTTAACTCTTGGAAACTATTCTCACAGTTTTGAGTCCACTCAAAAGTACTACATTTCCTCGTCAACCTAGTCAATGGTAGCTCTAACTAAGAAAAACGCTTTATGAACCTTCTATAAAACCCAATCAGGCCTATAAAGCTCTTAATCTTGGTCACAGTGGTGGGTCTCTTCCACTACAACATTGCTTCAACTTTTCTAGGGTCCACAGAAATTCCTCCTTATGAAATAACATGACCCAAAAACTAAACTTTCGTTAGCCAAAACTCACACTTGGACAATTTGGCAAATAACTTCTTTTCTTTAAGGATATTTAAAATTATCCTAACATGCTGCTCATCTTCATCCGTCATCTTCAAATAGATATGAATGTCATCAATAAACACTACCACAAACTTGTCTAGGTAGGGTCTAAAAACTTTTTTCATGTAACCCATAAACACCGTTGGAGCATTTTTCAACCCAAAGGACATCATAAGATACTCATAATGTCCATACCTAGTTCTAAAAGTGGTATCAGGGATATCCTCTCCACTAACTCTGATTTGATGATATCCAGATCTCAGATCAATCTTAGAAAACACTGAAGCTCTTCTTAATTGATCCATCAGATCATCTATTCTAGGCAAATGATACTTGTTCTTGATGGTTACATTGTTCAACTGCCTATAGTCAACACATAACCTCATGGTACCATCTTTCTTCTTCACTAGTAACACTGGTGCTCCCCATGGAGAAACACTAGGCCTAATGAATTTCTTATCCAACAACTCCTCTAATTGTTTCTTGAGTTCTGCTAACTCTAGAGGTGCCATTCTATAGGGTGCTATAGATGTAGGACCTATACCTGGTATTAAATCTATAGTAAACTCTATTTCACTCTCCGGTGGCAACTCAACTACGTCACTCTGAAATACCTCCGGGTATTCCCTCACCACAGGTATACTGTCTAGGTTCTGCTCAACCGTTACCTTTAAAGAGAAAAGAAGAACATATCCTAGATCTCCTTCTACTAAACAGTGATTGACCTGATTGGCATTGAGATAGATAGACTCAAAAGGAACAACGTTGGTTAGGATATCAGAAAGAAAAACTAGAGTCTTATCTGAATAGTTTAAGACTACATGATTGGACGACAACCAATCCATTCCAAGAATGACATCTATGTCCACAAGGGGTAAACAGATAAGATTTACAAAGAAGACTTTATCCTTAATTCTTATACAGCAGTCAAGATATACTTTCAAAGTTATGATTGGTTTACCAGTGGGTGTGGAAATAGACAAGTCATATGGTAACTCTGACATTGGCAAATTCAACATCCTTACACAATCATAAGAAACAAAGGAGTGGGATGCTCCTGAATCATATATGACATTTAAAAGATGATCACGAATTATGCCTTTACTTTGGAAAAGATCGAAAGACTAGGCCACCTCATTTCCATCTAGAGTATAAACTCGTCCCTTGGCTAGCGGCTTTAAGGTAGGCGCATCTTCCTTCTTCAAAAGATAATCTCTAAAAAAGTGTCTTGGATGCTCACATGTGTAACACACAGACTGGCTTGCCAAACATGGTTTGCCTCCATGTGTTTTCCCACATTTAGTACACTGAGGTACCTTAGATCCCTTCTTGCTTTTTCCTTTTGGGTTGCTTGTTTTAGAAGCACCCTGCTTAATCTTATCATCCTCACACTTTCTCTTATGGATGTCTTGTGCCCTGTCCTCTGATTGAGGCTTGTGAACACTTGACTCCATAATCCTACATTTGTTGACCAAAGAAGGAAAGTCCCTAATCTCCATAGGTCTCACCATACTTTTGATCTCACTTCTTAAACTAATTTCGAATTTCAAACATCACCAATTCTTGTCTGGATGGTAACAAAAATGCGAAGAGAATTTCAACAACTCCTCAAATTTGGCCACATACTGGACCACAGAAAAGCTTCTTTGTTCCAAATGCATAAACCATACTTCTGTATCATCATGTAGAATTTGCGAAAAGTACTTCTACAAAAAGGTTGCCTTGAAGACCTCCCATGACAACTGAGTTCCTGTGTAACACCCCCTCCAAAGGGTATCACATTTCAAACTAACTCCTTATAATTAATTAATTTTCCAAGTTGTAAAATATTTAATTTCATTTAAATACGGGTTTCAAAATTTCTTTTTCGCAAAAACATCAATTGATCGAATTAAAGTAACTCAAAATATAATAACTAAATAAAATACTTTTCATTTAAATAGAGTTTATTACAACTACACATTTATTATCTTTACATACCTAAAAACACAACACCTAAGACATGAGCCCTTGTTAGAAGACAAATTCCCTAGCTGGGAATGTCTCAACGGATAGAAATTCGAGCCAACGATAAATCAAAGTCCCCTCTAGGAGTATAATGAAAATCATTCCACAATTCCCTAATAGGTAAAACAAACTCTGCATAAGCAACCATAAAAGATGTAGTAACAACCCCATGGCGAATCCTACTTGTAGATAAGGAAATGTCGCCACAATACTCTATATACTCTGAGTTCTAATGAACATGCCAAGCCTCGGCACCTTAAAGAAACTGTAGTCTAAAGAAACCTAGTAGACCCCTCCTTGTCGCCATTTCAGTCTTTACAGATGTGAACATAAAACAGAAATAGACAAAATAAAACAACAAAAAGGTGAGATCCCCTACATCGCATACCAATATGGCAGCAAAGAAATGATACAAACAACAATATCGTTCCATATATACAATCCATAGATTAATATAAAATCAGCAGATATATTCAGGACGTTAAATAGATAAACAATACAATAAACTTGCAATGCAATATCAGGCATAAAGATAATATCACCTCAATATTATATCATCATAATGTTATATCACCAAAATTTAAATGCTGAGTATGCTCATGAACAATGTATACACTAACTATGCACATACTCAATGAGTACAAAGACCAGCATTAAGCAAAATGTAATCAAATCCTACTCATGGAGTTTACTCAAATTCAGAGATGAACGACTAGAAGATCTGTCACCCCTAAAAAGACAGTCTATGCTGGATAATGAAAAGCAATAGTGTTTGCGGGATATTAGTGCGTTGCAATCAGTGTTCACGGCCAAGGGTATATATATATATATATATATATATATATATATATATATATATATATATATATATATATCATATGAGAACATGGTTAACAAGTTAATCACCGCGCCCTAACGTCCCCAGGATCCCTCCCACTATCCTACAAGTTCTCGTCCATTCCTTAGGCATAAAATGCCACGATAAATCAAGCGAATACGTTTTTCTATGCATGATAAATGATCCAATCATATACTGTCATTAATCACACAGTATTTCTTATTCACATGCCGTCATATGGCAGTATCACTGTATAATGTTCAAAATACTTTTATTCAAAACAAAGTATCATCGTATTATTCCCAATAATATTAACGCAACTGCACATGCACACACAGTTGTCCAATACCATTAGTATCTATGATATTATATAATTGCCCATACAATCGATAATACTAAAGATCCATTTGGGTCCAGTATTCCAGTTTCACAAACGTCGGCCCTACAGCACAACTCACTGTTTCTCTCAATTGCGTAGAATATTTTTAATATATTTTAAGTCCAAAATAAGAATTTTCTCATTTAATATAAAAAGTTAACCTTATTTCTATTATTTGCATGATAGTCCTTCTATAAAATAACATTTTTATAATAGTCCCTCTTCAAATAATATTTCTAAAATAGTCCATTTTTAAGGAATATTTTTAGTATAGTCCCCATTTAAAGAATATTTTTAATATAGTCTCTCTTTAAAAAATATTTTCAATATAGTCCCTCTAAAATCAATATTTCTACTATTTTCCAAAACATTGTGTTTCTTTAATTTACTTGGGATATTACAGCTCAAAATTTCCTAACGCGCTTCAAAACCCATAGGGTGAGCTATACGTCAGTAAATTTCAAGTATTAACTTTTATTTTACTGCATAACCTTAATTAAGCCAATTCTAATTCTAAAATATCATTTTTAAATTTATAAACCTACCAAATTGAATTCTTACTATTAAAATACCTAAGTCTATACTTAGTAAAATAATTTTGGATCTTAAACATCAAAAATTGGCATGTTGGTCGAATTCCCATTGTGTTTAAAAAATTCATATTTAAATCATTTTCTAACATTTTAATTCTTATAAACTCATTTAATTAAATTTCTTACCATAAATTCATTTAGTTCTCAATTAGGAAAAATAATTTAGGATCCTTGATCCTCTTTGTAGTGATAAGGCTGTGTGCCTCTAGGCTCTTTGGGACTTTCATACAATTTTCCTCATCATATAATTCACATCCTAAATTATACATACAAGCATGTTATCAAAGCTACAATCATACCAACACATATGCAAGCATAACTTCAAAACTATAAACTTAACAAGCACAAACAAAGAGAACTTAAACAAGCAAGTGAATAAATCTTTATGGATTTTTCACCACAAGCACAAACAGATCCATTCCCTCACCATCACATGTGGCCGATGAGGTTAATCTCCCTCTTACCTTAAGGAAGACAACAAACTTCAAGCCTCTCCTTCCTCTTGAATTCGTGTGGCACCAATAAAAATCCTAAGCAATCTTAAGCAAATCTAAAAGTCATAAACAAGGCTTGAAAACAACAAACCATGGATCAATCATAGTCTAGAAAATTATAAATCCTACTTAGGATCAAAGATTCAAGAAATTACCTTTGATATAGGAAATCAAAGCTTGATTTTTAAAGCACTTAGAGAGAGATTTAGACAAAACTCACTAAAGGAAAGATGTTTAGAATGGTGTTTGGATTTAGAAAGTAAGGTTAGATAAAATTATAGAAGTGGGGAAGTTGGTTTGGTGAGTGGAGGCCATGAGCTTTCAAAGAAGAGCAAGGATGGAGTTTTTGGTTTTCTTTGGAAGAGAGAGAAGGGAGAAAATTGTTTAAGTGTCAAAGTTGATAGGAAATGAAAATGAAATAGCCAAATGTGTAGTGCATGGCCGTGGGCTTTAGTGTGTAGGAGAATATCAAGATTTAATCATTGTAATAAAACATCACATGCATTCACATGGCATAGGTCATGTAGAAGTCATCATGTGGTCAGAAGAATGGTTCAAGAACTTGGTAAAATGGTCATGTGACCATGTGGTATTTTGGAAGAAAGGTGAGATAGTTTGTTGTCTCACAAAGTAATAGAAATGAAAGAAAATGGCCTATATTAAATTGCATGGCCGTGGAATCACTTGGATAGGAAAGTCCAACGATTGTTCAACAAGAAAAGCTTAAGCACATGGCTTCTTATAAATGCACATGGCTTAAGTCATAAGCTAGTCATCCTTTGGTCATTAGGAACATTCAAGATTATGCTAGAATGGCCTTCAAATGGTGCATGGCCGTGAGACACTCTAGGAAAAGGCAAAAATTCTTGAGTCAAGCTACTTTGTGAGACTAGCTTCCTATTGGTGTAATCTAAAGGTGAAATAACATATATTACAAAAATGAAATGTCCTAGAGCACTTTCTTGCTCTCCTAGCCGTGGAACTCCAAAGAATATTGGGTGATCATCTTTTACTTGCAAACTTACCTTGCTTCCTATTGGTGGCCACTTTCTTTGACAAAACTCCTAAACTTGTTACTTATTGGTTCATCAAAGAAGACTTGACTTCTATTGGTTGGGTGGTTACAAGCTTGTTTCCCATTGGTTGTCACTTTTATTGACTATTTTCCTATTGGTTGCTCTTAAAAAGTCATAGTCATAAACATTGACTTAATCTTATTGGTTGATCATAAAGCTATGTATTGATGATTCATAATTACATTTAAGATATTTAGCTTAGATATTTTCTTCTTAGATATTTTATCCTTAGATATTTTCATCTAAATATTTTACGTAGATATTTTTCTGAGATATTTTCCAACAGATATTACATAATGGACAATAACTACTGCTATTATTACACAATGAGTAATAGAAAACTCAGATAAAAAATTTCTGTCAATTGTTTCTTGTTTCGGGTTTAGTAAGATCCCCCGATCCTATCTTGTCAGTCCGAAACTTTCTGGTCCAGAAATCTTTTTTATTTTTTCGGGCTTGCTTCAAACACACATACAACTTAAAATAATATTAAAATAATCAAAAATTCAGAAAATTCTACAAAAATTTTCAAAAATCATAAAAATTATAAAACTCACATATATTTAAAGAAAATGAAGTTCAGACATATATTTCAAAAATAATATTAAAATAATTAAAATAATATTAAAATATATCAAAATAATTAAAAATTTTCAAAAATTCACAAAAACTCATAAATATTATAAAACTCATTTATTTCAAGAAAAATAAAAAAATTACGGTGTTACAACTCTCCTCCTCTAAAAAAATTTCGTTCTCGAAATTTCTCTTACATAAGACACAAAAAGATATTACTCCTATATCTTGTCTTCAAATTTCCACGTAGCATTTCCAGTTACGTCGTTGCGAATGATCCTCCTTCTTTTTTTTGGATTTCCTCCATCAGATTATTCGAACAGTAAACGTAGTCAAACAAATTCACAGACAATCGCATAATCTTGAATTGATCTATCCATTCGCTCTCCTTAATCATCGTAACAAATATGCTAAGTACATTTTCTACTTAAGGCATTCGTCACGATTATCAGGCACTTGCCATGTAATTCGTGAATATCACTGAAGCACTTATCACCTAGAATGGTATTTATAAATACTCATAGTAACTATAACGCGTCTAAAAAACTATCTTGAAACTCCTTCTATTTGTACACGAATCTGATGATAACCAAAACGCAAATCGATCTTGGAGACAACAACTTTCTTCATTTGATCTTCTAGTTCCCATGTTGTATCTCCCGTCACATCATTCTGGATTTTTCTTCATCAAGGTAAGTTGTTTTACTTACCTATCTGTAATCTTAACAGAAAATGTCTCATAGACCAAGTTCTTTTCTAATTGTACTATATTTGGCATTGTAACATGGGTTGAATCAAGAATAATTCTTCTCAATTGAGATATATGGAAGGCACTATGAAGGTTTAAAAAAATGATAAGGCTATTCGGTAGATTACCAGATTTATCCAACAAAGAATTTGATATAGTCTAATAAATTTAGAAATGAACTTTCTAGATTCAATTTCTGGATTCAAATCCAAAAATCTCAATTCAAGAAAACACTAAAGTTTCATTGAAACAATCTAGTGGGATATGGTTGGAAATCTAGTAGGATATGGTTGCAAAATAACTAATCCATTTATAAAGTCAAGCTCTCAAAAGATGTGATTTTAGATAAGCAAATCAAATCAATAGAAAAGATTTGATCTTTAATAGAAACAGGGTAAATTTAGAAAGCTTGAGTATAAACATCAAATTTAACAAGAAGAGTAGAAATACTCAGATCAAAAGATAGCAAAGACACAAATAACTCAAATCGATTTACTCAATTTATTTGTGAAAGAAGTAAACAAACCAGATCAACAGAAAAGTTCCAAACTCCAATAATAATAGGATAGTTTTAAGCAGGTTGCGTAATGATAACAAGTTTAGAAATTGAAGTAGCACTATAAAAGGAAACAAAAACACTGATAACCCAAAAGGTTCACACAGTCACAGAAAAAAAAGAGAATGGGTTACCTTACAAGTTCTATAGTACAATTTTAAGATTACTCTCTATGGTACAACTTCCTTGTTTTCTTACATCTTTATATTTGGAATGCTTCTATTTCACTCTTTGCATTGGCTCTTTCTTCTTCTTGAGATTTTGAAACACGTGTATTACTAACGGAAGGTTCTGTCTTAGGTTGCGTACAGTCTCTAGAAACGTATCTGGGCTTCCGGCATCTGAAACAAATTATACCCTTGATCGTGTAATCTCTTGTTATATGTCTCTTTCCACACTTCAAACACTTCATTGGCGGTGCCTTAGTCTGACCAAATTCATTGCCACTAGTACTTCCTCTATTTATTCGTTGTTATTTTCCTGGTGATCGTGTATACGGCTTTTGCTAAAATTGGTTGACCTTACATTTCCTTCCATTTTGGATCATCGAGGACCCAACATTACAGCTTCTTACATCCTGAGACTATTCCATTTCTAACAAATTTTGAAGTTCGATTATCAGTTCCTGTTGCTGAACGATCATCTGACTCTATTATACTGGTAAGTCAATCATCCTCTGCATCACACTTCTAGCTGAGGCTATACGATCATCATCACTTCTCATGTCCATATGTCCACATCTACTACGATCCATTGTCTTTCAAAGACAAACAAAATCAAAACACAACGAAACTAAACGTAACTATTTCAAATAACATCGTCTCCTTTCGAAAACCAAATAATATCTCTGTGTTTAGTGTCAGAGAAACACACAGCACAAATAAGACAAACCTACCCACAAACCCAAAAGACTCTAACTTGGGCTCTGATACCAACTAATGTAACACCCCTTCCGAAGGGTATCACATTTCAAACCAACTCCTTATAATTAATTAATTTCCCAAGTTGTAAAAAATTTAATTTCATTTAAATACGGGTTTCAAAATTTCTCTTTCGTAGAAACATCAATTGATCGAATTAAAGTAACTCAAAATATAATAATTGAACAAAAACACTTTTCATTTAAACAAAGTTTATTACAACTACACATTTATTATCTTTACATACCCAAAAACATAACACCTAAGACATGAACCCTTGTCAGAAGACAAATTCCATAGCTGAGAATGTCTCGACGGATAGAAATCCAAGCCAACGATAAATCGAAGTCCCCTCTAGGAGTATAGTGAAAATCATTCCACAATTCCCTGATAGGTAAAACAAACTCTGCATAAGCAACCGTAAAAGATGTAGTAACAACCCCATGGCGAATCCTACTTATGGATAAGGAAATGTTGCCACAATACTCTATATACTCTGAGTTCCAAGGGACACACCAAGCCTCGGCACTTTCAAGAAACTGTAGTCTAAAGAAACCTAGTAGACCCCTCCTTGTCGCCATTTTAGTCTTTACAGACGTGAACATAAAATAGAAACAAACAGAATAAAATAGCAAAGAGGTGAGATCCGCTACATCGCATACCAATATGGCAACAAAGAAACAATACGAACAACAATGTCGTTCCATATATACTGTCCATAGATTAATATAAAATCAGCAAATATATTCAGGACGTTAAATAGATAAACAATACAATAAACTTGCAATGCAATATCAGGCATAAAGATAACATCACATCAATATTATACCATCATAATGTTATATCACCAAAGTTTAAATGTTGAGTATGCTTATGAACAATGTGTACACTAACTATGCACATACTTAATGAGTACAAAGACCATCATTAAGCACAATGCAACCAGATCCTACTCCATGCAGTTTACTCAAATTCAGAGATGAACACCCAGAAGATCTGTCCCCCCTAAAAAGACAGTCTATGCTAGATAATGAAAAGCAATAGTGTTTGTCGGGATGTCAGTGCGTTGCAATCAGTGTTCACGGCCAGGGGTATATATATATATATCATATGAGAACATGGTTAACAAGTGAATCACCGCGCCCTAACGTCCCCAGGATCCCTCCCACTATCCTACAAGTTCTCGTCCATTCCTTAGGCATAAAATGCCACGACAAATCAAGCGAATACATTTTTCTATGCATGATAAATGATTCAATCATATACTGTCATTAATCACACAGTATTTCTTATTCACATGCCGTCATATAGCAGTATCACCGTATAATGTTCAAAATACTTTTATTCAAAACAAAGTATTGTCGTATTATTCCCAATAATATTAACGCAACTGCACATGCACACACAGTTGTCCAATACCATTAGTATCTATGATATTATATAACTGCCCATACAATCGATAATACTAAAGATCCATTCGGGTCCAGTACTCCAGTTTCACAAACATCGGCCCTACAGCACAACTCACTGTTTCTCTCAATCGCATAGAATTTTTTTAATATATTTTAAGTCCAAAATAAGAATTTTCTCATTTAATATAAAAAGTTAACCTTATTTCCATTATTTGCATAATAGTCCTTCTATAAAATAACATTTTGATAATAGTCCCTCTTCAAATCATATTTCCAAAATAGTCCATTTTTAAGGAATATTTTTAGTATAGTCCCCATTTAAAGAATATTTTTAATATAGTCTCTCTTTAAAAAATATTTTCAATATAGTCCCTCTAAAAATCAGTATTTCTACTATTTTCCAAATAATTGTGTTTCTTTAATTTACTTGGGATATTGCAGCTCAAAATTTCCTAACGCGCTTCAAAACCCACAGGGTGAGCTATACATCAGTAAATTTCAAGTATTAACTTTTATTTTACTGCATAACCTTAATTAAGCCAATTCTAATTCTAAAATATCATTTTTAAATTTATAAACCTACCAAATTGAATTCTTACTATTAAAATACCTAAGTCTACACTTAGTAAAATAATTTTGGATCTTGAACATCAAAAATTGGCATGTTGGTTGAATTCCCATTGTGTTTCAAAAATTCATATTTAAATCATTTTCTAACATTTTAATTCTTATAAACTCATTTAATTAAATTTCTTACCATAAATTCATTTAGTTCTCAATTAGGAAAAATAATTTAGGATCCTTGATCCTCTTTGTAGTGATAAGGTTGTGTGCCTCTAGGCTCTTTGGGACCTTCATACAATTTTCCTCATCATATAATTCACATCCTAAATTATACATACAAGTATATTATCAAAGCTACAATCATACCAACACATATGCAAGCATAACTTCAAAACTATAAACATAACAAGCACAAACAAAGAGAACTTAAACAAGGAAGTGAATAAATCTTTATGGATTTTTCACCACTAGCACAAACAAATCCATTCCCTCACCATCACATGTGGCCGATGAGGTTAATCTCCCTCTTACCTTAAGGAAGACAACAAACTTCAAGCCTCTCCTTCCTCTTGAATTCGTGTGGCACTAATAAAAATCCTAAGCTATCTTAAGCAAATCTAAAAGTCATAAACAAGGCTTGAAAACCACAAACCATGGATCAATCATGGTCTAGAAAATTATAAATCCTACTTAGGATCAAAGATTCAAGAAATTACCTTTGATATAGGAAATCAAAGCTTGATTTTTGAAGCACTTAGAGAGAGATTTAGACAAAACTCACTAAAGGAAAGATGTTTAGAATGGTGTTTGGATTTAGAAAGTAAGGTTAGATGAAATTATAGAAGTGAGGAAGTTGGTTTGGTGAGTGGAGGCCGTGAGCTTTCAAAGAAGAGCAAGGATGGAGTTTTTGGTTTTCTTTGGAAGAGAGAGAAGAGAGAAAATTGTTTAAGTGTCAAAGTTGATAGGAAATGAAAATGAAATAGCCAAATGTGTAGTGCATGGTTGTGGGCTTTAGTGTGTAGGAAAATATCAAGATTTAATCATTGTAATAAAACATCACATGCATTCACATGGCATAGGTAATTTAGAAGTCATCATGTGGTCATAAGAATGGTTCAAGAACTTGGTAAAATGGTCATGTGACTTTGTGGTGTTTTGGAAAAAAGGTGAGATAGTTTGTTGTCTCACGAAGTAATAGAAATGAAAGAAAATGGCCTATATTAAATTGCATGGCCATGGAATCACTTGGATAGGAAAGTCCAACGATTGTTCAACAAGAAAAGCTTAAGCACATGGCTTCTCATAAATGCACATGGCTTAAGTCATAAGCTAGTCATCCTTTGGTCATTAGGAACTTTCATGATTATGCTAGAATGGCCTTCAAATGGTGCATGGTCGTGAGACACTCTAGGAAAAGGCACAAAATCTTGAGTCAATCCACTTTGTGAGACTAGCTTCCTATTGGTGTAATCTAAAGGTGAAATAACATATATTACAAAAATGAAATGTCCTAGAGCACTTTCTTGCTCTCCTAGCCATGGAACTCCAAAGAATATTGGGTGATCATCTTTTACTTGCAAACTTACCTTGCTTCCTATTGGTGGCCACTTTCTTTGACTACTCCTAAACTTGTTTCTTATTGGCTCATAAAAGAAGACTTGACTTCTATTGGTTGGGTGGTTACAAGCTTGTTTCCCCTTGGTTGTCACTTTTATTGACCATTTTCCTATTGGTTGCTCTTAGAAAGTCATAGTCATAAACATTGACTTAATCCTATTAGTTGATCATAAAGCTATGTATTGATGATTCGTAATTACACTTAAGATATTTAGCTTAAATATTTTCTGCTTAGATATTTTATCCATAGATATTTTCATTTAAATATTTTACGTAGATATTTTTCTAAGATATTTTCTAGCAGATATTACTTAATGGATAATAGCTACTGTTGTTATTACACAATGGGTAATAGAAAACTCAGATAAAGAAAATTCCTGTCAACTACTCCTAGTTTTGAGTTTAGTAAGATCCCCCGATCCCATCTTGACAGTTCGAAATTTTTTGGTTCAGAAAAATTTTTTTTTCTGGGTCTGCCTCAAACACACATACAACTTAAAATAATATTAAAATAATCACAAATTCAAAAAATTCTACAAAAATTCTCAAAAATCATAAAAATTATAAAACTCGCATATATTCAGAAAAAATGAAGTTCGGACATATATTTTAAAAATAATATTAAAATAATCAAAATAATATTAAAATATTTAAAATAATTAAAAATTTCCAAAAATTCACAAAAACTCATGAATATTATAAAACTCATTTATTTCAAGAAAAATGAAAAATCGGAGTGTTACATCCTGTGGCTTCCATTACCCTCTTGGTACTTTTCCACCAATGCTCTGTTTCTCCTTTCAACATATAGGAGGCGAATGACACCTTTTGCTTATCTGAGCAAATCGTCACATCAAAGATCTTTTCCATCTCACTGAGTCACTCCTCTGCCTTAGTGAAATTATACTCGCCTCTAAAGGGTGGAGTGTTTGTTTGATGGAAAGTTGTCAAGTCCTGGAAGTTCTGATTCCTTCCGACTTGAACTTCCTACACTGGTTGCACAGGTGGTGTAGGTGGCTGAGGTGGATTGGCTTCCATCCTCTCAAGCACCCTTGTCGTAACTACTACTTGCTTTCTCATGGCATTGGCTATATCCATAAACGCTTCGGCTATATCTAGACCTTCTAAGGTTAAGTTCTTTATTTCCCTAGTTCGCCTTGGCGGTACCATAGTTTCCTGTACACACAGAAATAATACATATTGAGCTGTAGTCTTAATATCATATAACCGTGCAATAGTAGCTAATAACAAACCAACCTAAGGCAAATCATGCAATTCTATCAAACATCTCACACAAGAGACAAGAAAAGCATAATTCTTAAAAAGGAACTCCTAACCATGCCTAAGCATAGTCAGTCCATACCCCAGCTCAACAGGATGAACTGCTCTAATACCATAATGTAACATCCTAATACTAATATCTCAATATGCGTAGTACACAAAGAGATACATAGCATTACAACATCACTACATATGTAATAACCTGATGGATATATCCATAATGTTCATTGGAAACATTATAGAGAGCCTTAAGAAATATGGAAAAACATAAAACTTATAACATAATGCATATATATACAACATTAGCCTCCCATGGGCTTGAAGTATTACATATGTAATTACATTACGAAAGAAGTATAAAGACACAAAGATTGTAACATAAAAACTAAAACTAGTCTAATCCTTAGCTTTCTTTTTCTTCATTTTCTTTGAAGAATTTTCACCTGGAATTACATGGCAATACAGCGGGGTGAGAATTAACAATTCTTAGTATGAGTAAACCAAAACTAGTCATACACAACATAATATACATAATCTTAACACATGCTATATAAGATATATTTAAATCATACAAGGTCATACTTTAATAACTAAAGATACCAAGTTAAAATACATTTCATCAAACATACTTAGTCTAACTTAGAACCAAGATGTTTAACTAGGATTTCTAGTTTAGTGCATTATCTTGTGGTAAATAGAGGGAAAGTTCATCCTCACATTACATGTACCCTAGCACTATCAAGAAACTAAGGTTGAATCCTTGTTTAAAAGAACCTTTTGGACTCCCTAATTATCTCCCTTGGCCTAAATGATTGTGCACATCATCAAAGGATACTCACAAAAACTAATACTACCAAAACATCCTACATATATGCATTTAAATGCCACATCATTACCCATTACTCTTAAGTGATACATATACCACAATAAGTGGCCTAAGGTGCTAGATGTTTACCTAAGGCAAACCATCACTCTTGGATGCTCTAAGGTTCATACATATAACATGCATAAATGGTTCCAACTGGAAAAAAACTTTAAAACATCAAAAATGACATTTTTAGAAATTCTGGGCCTCACGCTGCGACACAGCCTTGGCACGCCGCGGCGCCCTGCTCTCGGGTGCACATATGATGCACCTCACACCTCATTGTTCCATTTGATCTTTTCATGAGATTTGGCCATTCCAAAACACTTTCTAGGTAATTCTAAGTCCCTAATCAGTTCATTAACACATAGGAATCATTAATCACTAACTCAAACCACTAACTTTGGATTTATGCACCAAAATCACTCATCAAGAACTAAAACCTTACTTTGTGCATCAAAGGTCTAAATGAGAAGTTCCAAGTTTCTAACTCAAACTTATGCTATGAACAAGTCATAAACAACCATTGAAACACATTCAAGCAAGAAAAACAATTCAAACACCTCTAAAACTCAATTTGACCTATTATGTACCGAGAGTGCATCAATGGTGAAAATGGAGAAAAGAAGTGGAAAAGGACTCTATTCCCCTACCTTTAGTAGCTGAGATGGAGCTTCAAGCTTGATTATCAAACCTTGGATTTTCCTTTGGGCTTCCTTTTTTTCTCTTACTTTTCCTTCTTCTTTCTTTCCTCTTTTTTCCCTTGCTCTCTCACATTTTTTTTTGTTTTGTGTTTTGTGTAGCAAGAGGCAGTGAGTGAGAGTTTAAAAAGAAGAAAGCAAAAGACTTATAAGGCCTTTAAGGCCATACACTGATAAATCTTGATCTGCTAAAAACCCTTAGATTTAGCTAAATCAAGTTTTCTAACTTCCCACAACTTAAAAATAAATATTAAGATTCATATAAATTGTTGTTTCACCATTATCTTATTTTTTCATATTCGTTGCTAGTCAATCTGGTATTAAATAGACAACCAATATGCATAAAACTACAAAACCAACTCAGTTTACCTTGAAACTTTAACTACATCTTGTTTCATACATTTGTGACTTAGAAATGAATTATCCATATTTATTTCCCCCATCTAAGCAATTTATGCTATTATCTTAGTCATTTTAAGCTACTTTTCACCTTCTGTGTCGTAACAAAGTGCCTAACCTAACTCAGTTTATCACAAAATTAAACAGGCATGTTAAGCAAGTCATTTGCTACCTTTTGTATACATATACAAGTTTGACATGTCATTAAGGTTATTACAGTTTGAGTCCTAAAAAGGTCCATAAGGCTCCTTGAGGTTTAAGTTAAAAAGTGGGTTGTTTGGGGGGAGTGTTTGGTTGTTAATCCATGTTTTATTGAGTTAGAATCTTGTTTGAGAGTTTCATCTTGTTTGGAGTCCATGTGTGGTGTAAGAAACTACTTGGAAATTGAGATGAAAGGTGTGTTGGCTTGAGTTCATGTGAGAAAACTCATTTTTTACTGGAAGTGCAGCAGATAACAAGTTATGGTGAGGCCATAATTAATTATCTAGAGCCTACATGGTGTTATCTTAAAGCAATAACTGGTTAGGCTCAAGCCTAATAGGTTATTGTCGTGATGCAGCAACATTTTGGTAGTGTGATAACCGGTAAGCATGGCATGCTAACCGATTATCCACGAGTCCAAAAACGAAAAATAGGGGGTCCTAACTAATTACCAGAGGATGATAATCGGTTAGGGACTCCTTACAAATAGAAATTTGAGGATTCTAACCGAATAAGCAAGTGTTAACCAGTTAGTAACCTTGGAAAAAATAGAGTTTTATACTTTTGGGGCTAAGACTAACATTAGTTATGTTATGTATTGGTTGTTAATGATTCAACTAGGTTAGCCTATGGAGGTTAGAGCCGATGAGGTTCTAGTTTCTTCTTTATATATTAAAAATGAGTTGGATTGGTATGTGTAACCTGTTTAGCTCTCTCCCTCTTTTACTTAAATTGAGTTATAAGGAGTATTTCATGCTTGTGGTGGTAGTGTAGTTGTGGTGAGATGCCTCTCTATCAGAATTGATCTTGGTGAGGTGAGATGCTTCAGTATAAGAGGTGACTCTAAACTGTTAATAGCGGTTGGTGAGAGATTCCCTCCCTATCGAAGAGTAGTTGAAGATGGATTTCCCTTCTTTACTTTTTAGAGGTGCGTGAAGTGAAGATTCCTAGAGTAGTTGAGGTGGGCCATATCCTCACTGCGCCCGAAGAATCATAACACATCATAACATTTCCTAGAATATTTGAGGTGGGTAATATCCTTAATATGTCTTATGACTCATGACATTAAATAACATTCACTCATAGGACCTTGGATATGCATCAACATTAGGCATTACTAGGCATTTGCATAACAATTGTATGAGAGGTTGTCATCATGACATTAATTCATGACATTGCAATTGAATGGGCAATTGTGTATCCTTGTGATTGGGATGTTAATTATTTATGCTCGTGTATGGAAGTGATTTCTATACAAACTTATAAATTGTGATTCTATTTCAGGAAGAGAAAGGATGTTGTTCTCCTTTCTAGTGTGAAATGTGATTTTACTCTTTTTTCCCCGAAATAGATAGAATAGTTGTGATGACATGTTTTAGTAATTAATTATTGAGAATTTGTGATTCTCACCCCTTTGTGTGTTGTGTTTTCCATAATTATTGCAGGAAATACTTATGGAAAGTGAATCTTTGAGCATGAGTTTGGAAGCGTAGCTTAGATTTCATTTGAGAATTGTAGCTCTTATTTTTTTGGTGTATGATTATTATACTTTGAAACTCTATATATATTGGTGCCTTGAGAGGCTTAGCTTGTAATTATGCATATTTTGTATTTGTGAGAAACACAAATGTTGTATAATCTTTATCTTTTACGAGACTCATATTTTCAATATATATACATATAAAAAACTATTGTTTTAGGTGTTGTTTGGGTAGTTAGTAACATGCCCGAATCTAATTACCATAGTATAATTGTGATTTTATTGTTGGTATTAGATTTTGGGATGTTACACTAGTATCCTAGTATATCCAGAATATAGATAAATAGTATTAGCCATGTCACTTCTAAACTAAAAACATTAAACTAGATTCATAATAAATATACTTATTATTATAAAGAGCCACGAAAGAATTAAAGATTATATATACAACCTCAACCTCAACAGGGCATATTGTAATACATAAACTTTATACAAGCACAAAACAAATATAAATAAATACATAAGCTTTGTCCCTAAAAGCAATTGAACTACACTAGTCCTCCTATTTCTTTTTCTTTCCCTTTGAAGGGTCTTGACTTGGATTTACATTGAAACACAGCAAGGTGAGAATTCATAAATTCTCAATAAAAGTCACTACAAAAAATGTGCTATTTTGAGACAGTTTTTAACCCCCGCCAATTAAATTGCAACAGTTTTAAAAAATGCCGCATTTACATTCGCCGTAATATATTGCGGCAGTTTTTCAGTGACCTCCACAACAGTGATTAATTTGCAGCGATGTTAAACCCTCACAATTGTGGTGGTTTTTTTTTTTAATTTGCGGCGGTTTTTAATCTCCACTATCTAGTTGCCTGATTCTATTTACCAAAAAATTGCAGAGGTTTAAAATTGCCACTCTTTGATTGTTGCAAATGACATTTTTGACTTCCTTGAGGTTTTAAACCACTGCAATTCATTTGATGAATTTTTTTAAAAAGATTTACAACATTTTAATTTTTCTAATAACGTTTAGGATGCATAATCAAAACAAATAATTTTATAAAGCTTCTAATATAAATGTGAATCAAATTGCATTAAAAATATTCATAGTAACATAAACATCACAAGTACGCCATAATAAATGAATATAAAAAATCAACACTAAATGTGCTGTTGGTGGTTTGTGTTGCTATCACCAGATGATCTTCTTGCATCCAATGGCGTAGTAGGTTCACTTGAAGCATTACTTGGCTAAAATAGTAAAAGACATTTAGTAAGAAACTACAAAGAGATAAAGAGATAGCGTGAGAGATAGATAGATGTAAATATCTTTGTAAAAGTAATAAAGATTATCTCAAAAATCCATGTAGACATGCCACAAACCCATGACCATAAGCCAAATCTATGTTGTTTAGATTTCAGATCTATAGATTTAGATGTTGTTCTTAAAAAAAGGAAGGAAGGCATATCTATAATGTATCATTAGGATAAAAATGATACTTATTAAAGCACATGTGAGTTTAGAAAAAAATAACTCAATAAAGCATCGATCGTTAATCATAAAAATCAAATCTGCCTTCCGTAAGACTAGACAACAAAAATTAAGATAAATACTACATCTATATCTACTTCAAAACACCATAAACTTAAGCTAGATACTTATATGATTCTGATAGATCTATATACAAAAGTAGTAAAATCAGTAACTTTTGGAATAAATTATGAAATTAATAATTGTCCAAAACTCCAAATGCAAAGACTTTAATGCTTTCAAACATATATGTCACAAAGTCATGAATAAGTTATTGCTAAAAGCCTAAAATATGTACTCCACCTCTGGCATGATGGCCATAATTATATATTGTCAGCCATAAATCTAAGACAATAACCAATATCCATTAGGTCATGCCACTAAAATCGATATCTATGTGAAAACTAGATAACCAATATCTCTATGTGATAGGACAATATCTAAATAACCAATATCATCAATATCTCTACATGATAGGCCGTGTTAAAGGTTATATTACAGCCTGTCAACCATCAAATAAAGAAAATATTATCAATATCTAAAGTACATAACCAATATCTAATAGGCCATGCAAGTAAAACAAAATTGCTCTTCAGGAATAAGATAACTCCTAAGCATTTGTAATTGATAAAGTTGAACATGGTAAAAATAGGAAAATCCATCTAATCCCAAAGACGCTTTATGGTCTATAATTACAACATATATAATCAAATTTAGTAGCAACACAATTCGGGAATAAAGTAAAATATAACTTTTAAATGAAGGTAAAAGATAATCCAACAGACCAAGAAAATTTTTATCAATTTATTAAATGAACACTAATCATAAAACTGATTGAGGAGCAAAACGTGTGTTTGGATTAACAACTAAATCTTAAAGTAAACATTAAAATATTTTACCTTTGGTTGAGGAGCAAAGAAGCTAGCCAATTCTTTAGGGATACTTCCTTCCTTCATTATCATGTATACCTTATGTGCATTCTCCAATCGGAGGTACCTTTCTTACCATTGGGTAGATGATGATGATGTAGCAGTCTCAATTGAAGAATGACTTACATTACTTAGCCAAAGTTTAGTATTCCTGAATGTATTAGTAGGAGCTGCTCCCATACCCATGTTTCATACTCTCCCAGAGTGCTCTTCCCCAAACACTTTACCAACAGCATCATTAAGGGAAATTTTAGATTCATCATTAGTACTTTGAGTCATAATCTGATCAATTGCTTCTTACAAGCATGTAACAATTTCAATTACAAAATTATCAGATTTAAATGTAGAAGGTTAGAAAACAAGATAATTAACCTAATATTATAAAGATACCCAGGCTAAACTTACCACTTTATCCATTGCCTCTGTATTTACAAATGATCCATCCTTTTTTGTGTGAGTTATTTTATATATTTTTCCCCAACCAAATTTCTATCCAATTTCTACCAACTAAGATAGAAAGAAGTTAAAAAAAATCAAAATAGACATTAACATTGCAATATAGTAAAAATTATCATATTAGTGTAACTACCATCTCATTCCTCCTTCTTGAATTAGGTTTAGAACCACCAATATGTGGAATTGTTTGCTTACTTTGAATTTCTTTAGTTCTTCTACAAAGCTCCTATAAACAAAGCAATTAAAATTTCATATAGAAATGAAACATTGAATTATAATAACAATAAACCAATCAAAGTACAACAACATCTTGCTTGTGTTGATGACTTTAGATAGTAATGAGCAAAAGCAACCCATTGATATCTCTCTATACCTATTGGCACATGACTTATGATTTCATCTCTTGTCATGGATGTGTTATAGAAATCATTCCACAATTTTTGCCTATGTGCAGCCCACTTATCCTCGATACTAGCATTGCAATATTGTTTTGCAATGCCTTCAGTCTAAAAAAAAATTGAGGCTTCAAATAAAAAATAAAGTAAGGTTAGTTATGCATTTACATGCAACCATGAAATCTAGTAGCAACAAAAAGATATATGTAATTATGTTTATACTTCTATGATTGTTTAAAAATAATCGTTAAAGTAATCTTTAAGTGTAGGTTTAGGAAATGTTGTTGACCACCTCTCAAAGTGAATTAGAAACAACTTACAATTTGTTGCCAATGTTCCATAATATCCAGCAAGTAGGCCTTGCGCTTCACCATATGCTGCGTTGTACTCATCAAAGTTCACAATAATGCGTTCCCCACTACATAAGTTATTGACTTCCTTAACCTTGAGCTTAATTCTCTTGATAGCTCCTTCTGAGTCTTTAATAGGAAAACAAGTCAACGAAAAAAATAACAAATAAAAACTTCACAAAGTTACCAATGTTATATGATCTCAAAGTTACTCAACCATAAACATATAATGCATATACCTGTCGCCTCCACAGTCCAATGTTGTGAAGATTCACATCCAACACAACATGAAGACCAAGTTTGCTATGGTTTTCTTGGCCTCATAAAAAAAAAGGAGGCAACTTTGCTACTTCAAATGCATATCTCAACAAATCTAGTATCATTGTCATTGGTTGTCACTTATTCCACATAAGACCTTTATATGATACAATTTTATTACAAATTCTAGTTTTGTGTACTTGCTCCCTTCATACAATGTTTGATTTCCATCTTTAATAAATTTATAAAAATCACTATCCTCCCTAGGCCCCTTATTTAATATTTCATATGCATCTAGTGGTTGTGACATGCCTGCATCTGTGGCTTGGTGCCTATAATGCCCAAATGCATCATTAATCATCGTCTTTATTGGATTTTCAGAGTACGATATCTCTAACATAACATCTACATTTTTTAGAAGACTCTAATACTTGTTTCTCACAATGAAGATTCCATATAACATAATTTTTGGGGAATGGTTTCCAAAGCAAGTGATATTGGACTACATCTCTAGTTTTCCATTTCCTAAACCCACACTTTGGACACAGATATCGTATGGTATCCCTAATAGCCCCATTCTCAAGTGAAAAATTGGGGAAGTTATTTAAACCAATTGAGTATTCAATTGTGTTCCTTGGCTTTGCAATCCAAGATTTATCCATTGGCAAGTATTAACTTCACGCACAACTTCAAAAAATCACGAAAACAATGGCTAAACAAGATAAATCTCAACACAAGTATGCTGCCAAAATGAAAGAACTTCAAAAATAGGGAAACTTAAAAACAAAAATAATTGTAGACAAAATAAACTCAAGGGATAATCATTCCAATGGCATAACATTGCATTCACAAAGTATATTCCTAACTTTATCTAAAAGTACATTCACAAAGCAAACAAGTATAAAGAGAACTTAAAAGTGAAAATTGTAACTAACTTGAAAAAAAAATTAGAGTGAAGGTGTGATGAAAGATAACTCACTTCAAAGCAAGCAAGGGAAGATAGATCAATTTGTTGATATTGCAACTCCACTTGTGAATCTAAAATAACCAACCAAAAGAAAGGAAGATAGATAAAATGGTTCATAGTAAACATCTTATTGCAATCTAGCTGGACATAGACCATCAAAAACTTGTGATAATTCCATCAAAAACTTCAATCAATATGTAGAAACACATACCAATGATAGCGATATGATAATCAACAACACATGCATAAGGCAAATGGCATCAATAAAATAGCTTCAAGCATAAAGCATCAATAAAAAAATTTGGCTAAGAAAATTAAGCATGGAAATCATATAATAGTAAGTCTAGTCCAAAAAAATCAAGCTAAAAAAACCAAACCTAAATAAATAAATAAAGCTAACATAAATATGACAAAATCAAGAGAACAAGCTGAAATGACCAAAGACTTAAAATTGTGTGAACAATTCCTTCATGACTATTCTAATCTATCATAGAAATCTTCATTGGCTCAAACAAAAAGGAGATAATTAAATTTTGGTTGAGGATTCCCTATGGTCTCTCACTCTTAGGCATTGGCCTTGTCTGCCTCATTACAAGAGCTTTTGTAGCTCTGTTTATTGAAATCGAAGGATTATTTTCATCATGAACTAAAAAGCTAACTAACTTATGAATGTGATTCCACCTACTTTTAATCTCTTTTCTAGAGAAAGGAAAAATAGTTAAAGATGAAGTTGGGAAATTAATGCGAACCACTTAAAAGCATGAAAATGAGGGCACTTTGAACCCACAAATACAGGTATGTGCTAATGTGTAATGCAGAGTCATATGACCAAATCAAAGGGGAATGAATGATTTAGAGTAGAGTTCACAAATACCATCTCAAAAAAATTGAATTGAAAAGCATAGAGTTATCCTAAAACCAAAGAGAGAAAGGTTTATAAGGTTTATTCATTTTTGGAAGTAGATCTAAACATAAAATAGAAAATATACCTTTCAGACACGTGAGAGTGCTAGCGATGCTGAAATTAGAGGTTGCGATGGATCTGTGAGGCTGGGTAGAGGCAGGGGCTCGTGTTGGTCGGATCTGGGTGGAGGCGCTATGGTGGTGCAGATTTCACAGCAGTTGGGCAAAGGCTGTAGCTTTAGGTCGCAGTTGTGTTAGGTTCGGGTCAAGAGAAAGCTACGACGGTGGCGAGGGTTTCATGACAGCTGGGTCACGATTGAGCTAGGTTCAGGTCAAGAAAAAGATGCACAACTATGAGAGGGAGAGGGAGAGGGCGAGAGAGTGAGAGGGAGAGTGTGAAAGAGAGAGGGTGAGAGAGTTAGGTGATAACCCCACAATTGATATTTTTTAATATCAGAAGGAATATAAAAATTTGTGTTTTTTAATTTATGGGAGTTAATAACCTCCACTGAACGGCAAAAAAATTATTGCAATTTGTATTGATTTATGGCATTTGATAACCCTTGCAAAAAACCCCCACAATTTAGCCTTTTTTTGTAGTGAGTATTCCAAAACCAACATTTATCCATTCACAATGAATAAACGAAACTATAAACATTAGATTATGTTTGCAATAGAAATATGAGACTTTACTCATTACTATAAGAATATATATATACACACTATGTAACACTTATAAAGCAACCATAACCTTATCACACTTCATTACCAACAAGAGAGACAACTATCTATGCAATTGGCAAATAAACAATGTATAATATGTCATATGATTATGCCTAAGAAATGCCCTAAGAGTATGCTTAATGCTTGTGCACAATTTTTATCAAAAACCAAATAATACTTTCTCATTTTCAAGTACTGTAATCCCTTGTATCGTTTTGGGTAGTAGGGCAACGACCACTTAACACTACCTAGTAATGAATAGACTATTCCATCTCACAACAATGAGTGTATTGATATCATTGTTACCAAGTGGCCTCAAACTCAAGAGGGGGGTGAATTGAGTTTATGAAATATTTTTGCAAATCTTTTGTAAAACGTTTGTTTATCAATTTTCGTTGAAGCTATTGGATAATTGAAGTGAATAGATAAATGAGATTAATACCTCACTCACAAATTAGATAAGCAAAGATGAATAACATTCAAGCAAGCATATAAAATAAATGCACAAATGTAAAGAGATGAGTTTAGAAGATCAAACACAAGGTTTATCCTAGTTTAGCCACTAATCCACTTGTGACCTGCGTCCAGTCCTCAAGCAACCACTAGAGATTTTTTACTATATCTTCAAGCTTCAATAGGTGCTTGACAACCTTTATAATTAAGAGCATTCAACACACCTTGGGATACCTCACCCTTGTGCTTGAGCCTCAAACAGGGATACCTCACCCTTTACAACTTTAGAGGGATGCCTCACCCTCAAAGGATACCTTACCCTTTTCCAACTTTGAGAGATACCTCACTCTTTAAGGGATACCTCACCCTCTCTTTTTCAGATTACACAAAGTGTAGAGGATAGAAACTTTCTTAAAGAATAGATGATACAACTTGAAGCTTATGGGTATCAAGGATTTACACACTTAGCTTAAAACAGAGATTTGGAGAAAAAAATGATGAAATTCATTTTCAATGCTCAAGAAAAATTTTCAGAATGTTCTCCAACCTTTCATGAATGTCCAAACACTTTCATTTATAGCCCAAAGCATGATATAGTCGTTGGTGGTGGTTTGGAAGGATATATTATGAAATATAGCCGTTTATATCCGTTGGGAAATGTTTCTGCATTTCCAAATAACCGGTTGGGACATTGTCCTAATCGGTTAGAGCCTTTAGATTTTGGCTTCTATGAAACTCAATAACCGGTTAGGCAATTGGCCTAATCGGTTAGGCCTTTTTAGAAATCCTTTCCACGTTCATTTTAAACACATACTAACCAGTTAGGGAATGAGCCCTAATCGGTTAGGGCCTTTTATGAGCAGAGAGGCAATGCCTCTGACTTGCAAAATAACCGGTTAGGAATACATCCTAATCGGTTAGACCCTTAGAAAAAAAACTTCTAACTATAAAAGCTCATAACTCTTTGGTTCTTTATCCGTTTTAAGCAAATGATCATTCATTGGAAAGATCTTTGAATCTATTTTCATATGAAATAAGTTTCAAAGCAAAACTCAAAGTATTTTGAAATATATGATCAAAAGAGTAATCAAATGTCAATTTTGCAAAACACAAACTTAGCTATTTTTCAAATATTTGAACAACCACCATGACTAACTTTTCAAAACATGTTTGTTGGGCATTTTGGCATGTGAAAAACTATTTGTAAATATTTGAAAACATATTTGAGCTTAGTGTAATTCCTTTTTACCTTTACATATGATCTAGACCCTATATGCTAATCTTGAAAATCCTTGGAGCTTGATCAATGCATTTCCATTCCTTTCTTGTTTGTTAACATCAAAACCATTCCATTAGTCAATGCCAATTACAATCATCTCATATATCGGTAAACCTGACCTTAATAGCTTGCTCGCTACGAGAATTTAGGACCTCTCATCCTATTCTCTGGTCAAATGATTGTGTATATCATATAAAGTTACAATAAATAGCAATAGCAAGTGTAAAAACATGCAATAGTGTTCACATAATACAGACCCTTCACATGGTTCAACCTATCCAAGTGAAAGAACTAAAACTAGAAAACATGCACTCTTGGCTCAACTTTATCTCATAAAGGAACCAACACATTGTGGAAATAAGTTTGTCCCAATGGTTTAATATGTTAAATTTTAATGATAACAAACACAAGACAAAAAGAATGATGTTTATGCTACATAGATGTGCTTAATATATTATATTGGATCATGCATGATCATGTACTCCATCTTGTTATATTTCATATAAGAATCATGCATATTCTTTGTAGCATCTTTTTATAGGATATATCCAATGAGTGGTCATTTTCTTAAAGTGGATGAGAAATGAAGAAGTTATGACTATTTAAAGTCAGTTTTTGAAACCTGAGTGCAATAACTGGTTATGGAATATCAGTAACTGGTTATTCACCAAGTCAGGAGCTTATCTTCATGTTTTAAAACTCCTAACCAGTTATGGAATCTCAATAACCAGTTATTGGCATGCTACAGTGTTTCCTGGTGAAACCAATAACTAGTTATTGAATAGTAATAATCGATTATTCAAAACTAATAACCTATTATTGAACAGTAATAATCGATTATTTGGAGTAGCAGAAAATGTGTTTTAACGGCTCTTTTGGAGCATTTAATGCACCAACCATCTCCAACGGCTCTTAAATGCATTGAGCTATGAATGAAAGTGTTTAAGCATCAAATAAAAGTAGGAAATTAATCTGAACAAGTTTCTTGAGCATTAAATACGAGTTTCAATTATCTTTTCTCATAAACCCTTATTTTGAGCTTTAGTATGTGATTCCTTGATACCCATTGACCTTCAATTTGTAATATCTACTCTTATGAGAGTTTATCATTTAATCTTTCTTTGATTTCCTGTAAAATAGGGTGATGTATCCCTCAAGAGATAAAAGGGTGAGGTATCCCTTGAAAGAGTAAATGATGAGGTATCCTTTATTTGTAAAGAGGGTGAAGTATCCCTCTAAAGTTGTAAAGGGTGAGCTATCCCTGTTTTGAGGCTCAAGCACAAGGGTGAAAAGTATGTTGACTGCTCTTGGTTGTAAAAGTTTTCCAAGCACCTGTGAAATTTGAAGAATTGGAGGCTCAAGCACAAGGGTGAAGTATCTCAAGGTGTGAAGAGTGCTCTTGCTTGTACAAAGGTTTTCCTAGCACCCGTGAAGTTTAGGAGATAGTGAAGAAAATCTCAAGTTAAGCTTGGAGACTAGATGTAGGCCACATGTGGTTGGTGGTTAAAGTAGGATAAACTCTTGTGTTTTCTATTCTTAACTCTATCTCATTTACATTTGTACTTTAATTATATATTCATGAGTTGAACTTGATATCTAACTTATTTGCTTGATTTATCCTATAGCCCAAGTTATATTTGAGTAATCTATATTTGTTATGCATTTGTTATGCATGTTCTGCTGTATTTATTGATTGAGTACTTCAAAATGCTTAATTTCTTAATGTTGTTTTAAAAATTTGTAAACACTCAATTCACCCCCATCTTGGGTGATGGTTACTATGACTAACACTCATGTCTCTAGCGTTTTCTCAAAACTCAACCTTAGTAAACAAGGGAACATTCATCATCCATGCAACATAAGCTCACTTTCACTGTAATACCTTTTTTTAGCATGTTAGACTTGTATATGATCATAGACATATCATAATACTTGCTTGACATGTCCGCTTATTTTTATGACAAACTGAGTTAGTTTAGGCACTTTGCTGCAACCCAGAATCTGAAAAGTAGTTTAAAATGACTCAGATAGTAGCATAAGTTGCCAAGTTGATCGAAAAAAATAAAGAAAATTTATTTCTAGGTCATAAACATGTGGATGAAGATGTAGTTCAAGTTTCAAGATAATTTGAGTTGGTTTGATATTTTATGTATACTGGTTGTGTCTTTTAATACCAGATTAACTTGTAGCAGATATGGAAAAGTATGAGAATGGTAAAACTAGGATTTAGGTGAATCCTAGATTTTATTTCAATGGCTTTGGAAGTAGGGAAACTTGATTTAGTAAAATCAAAGTGTTCCTAAGATATATAAAGTTTTAGCACATAAACTTGTTCTTATCCTCTTTCTTTATTTTTCTCTATTTTTATCTCTCCCTCTCTACGGAAAAAGAAGACAGAAAACAAAGGAGAAGAAAAAAAGAAAGAGAAGAGGAGAAACATAAGAAGAATGAGAGGAAAGGAAAAAGGAAGAAAAGAGAAAGATCAAGAGAACTCCAAAGCTTGAAGATCTTCATCTACACAAAAGGAGTTTCTTACTCAAGGTATTCTTCTTATTTCATCTTGTATGAAGCTAGTTAAGATGATTGAAGAAAATACATTTTGAGATGCAAAAATTGTTTTCTTTGATTACTAATTATTCCTAATGGTTGTAAAGAGTTAGTTTCAACCTAGTGGATGCAAGAGCGTCATTTTTGACTTGAGAAATACCCTTTTAACTCATTGAGTGTGAGGTTGGTAATATGGGTACTAGTGAGTTGAGTTTGAAGTTAGAATCATATGTTTATCTTTAACTTGATTGTTTGTGATGGATTCCAGTTATTTCTTTCACTTAAATCTTAGTTTGAATACACCATATGATGAGTTTTAAAGTGTAGAAAAGGGTAAGGAAGTATGGAAGAAGGCATAGTGAAAACCTTGTTTTTTGGTGCAAGATTGCACCGGATAATCGATTACGCCACGTGGATAATCGGTTATTGTGCGATGGCAGAAAATCTACTATCACACTAGACGAAGATAATCGATTAGCCTATTTTGGTTAATCGGTTATTTTCTCATTACAAAACGTCCAGTAGTACAATAACCGGTTAGCCAATATTGGCTAACATGTTATTCGTGCATGACAATGAGATGTGGGACTCAACAAACTGGCTAGCAGGAGAAGGCTAACCAATTATTTAGCTCCTCAAAACAGATTTTTGGCAGCCACAACCAATTATTTCACATAATAATCAGTTAGGAACTCGCTCAAAATAGATTCTTAAGGGCTCTAACTAATTATTCAAGTAACATAACCAGTTATAGACCTAGCAAGAGCAGAGTTTTAAACTCTTAGGGTTAAAAGCAACCATTGTAAAGCTAAGTTAAGAGTAGTAGTAGCTCTAACAGCTTTAGTTATACCTTTATGGTTGAAAACAAGCATGTACCTATAGAGTTACACATTTACTTTAAATAGTTTAAGTTAACATAGTAAGTATATGCTAGGTTAGAGAAATACTCTATTATCTCACTAGTGTGGAACAAGTTACCACTTGTGGTGTGATAATAAGGCAAGCTAGAAATAAGTATGTTAAGTATATTTTACTTGACTAGAAACATGGAATATGCTCCTTGATGAGTTAGCTTGGAGCCAATGGTACATGTTTGTTAGAGTCTAGTTCTTCACTTGGTTAGAGAGAACCATGTGATGAGTTAATGTGGTGGTTTTGTTTGAGTTAAACGTAACGCCACATAGTTTTTTGTTACTTGCTAATTCTCAAGTAAAGTAATCTTTAGTGATGTGCACAAGCACATGGCCAAAGCAGAGAGTGGTCAAGTCTAAAAGTCTCTTTGAGTGAGTATTTAGCCCTAAATTCTCAGAGTGCCAAGATTACTAGTTTTTATGTTGTAAAAATAGTAATCTCGTAAGTGTGAGTAGGAACCAGTCCACTCATCACTAGGTAGTTGAAGAGTCAGTCTTCTTAACTACAAGCTTTAAAAAGAAAGTGGGGAATATGTAAGTTTCAGAGCAATGCTCTGTTATCTCATTAAGTTGGGATGAAATGGAGTGTTAGCAAAGAGTGGTTCCTTTACATGTTAAAGTTGAACCATAGTATCACATTCCTAACTTATGGAGCGAGGCAAGCCCCTTGACCTTGCAAAGGAGTGAGAAAAAGCACTTTCCTAAGGATAGAATTGTGAGATAAGGGAGTGAGAAAAAACTTGTCATGGTGAAGAAATGAGAAAAACACTTTACCTAATATAGTAGAGGAGTGAGAAAAGTACTCTACCTAAGACTAAGTAGTGAGTTAAACTCTTTGTCAGATAACATGAGGAGTGAGAAAAATACTCATGTAAATGGTAGTAAGAGTGAGTTAAACTCTCTACCCAGGGTAGTTAAGTAAGAAAAACTTATTACCAAAGCAATATGATGAGTTAATTCTTATGCTAGGCAAAGGAGTGAGATAAGCACCTTGCCAAGCAAAGTTGATATTTTACAATTGTATAGACAGCTATTTAATATCAATAGTATGTTTAGTTTCAGAGTACATTTATTCATTATAAATATTTAAATGCTAGTATTAGTTACTTATACTAAGAATTAAGATTTCTCACCCCATTGTGTTTCCATGTAAATCTAGGTAGCAAACCTTAAAAGGGAAAGGAAGAGAAGCATGAAGACCAGTTTAATTTTAATGCTTTTAGACAAAGCTTATGTGTTAATTTATGTTTGCTTTGAGTATGTTTAAAGTTATATATGTAACATTTTACCCATTTGAGGCTATGATGTATATATATAACTTTTAGTTAAGGCTCTCCATAATAATTTGTAATAAAGTTATGGAATAGTTGATGTATAAGTTAGAAGTAGCATAATTAATACTGTTTGTCTAAGTATATTTCAAATATACTAGGTTATTAGTATTAAAGTGTTACATTATGGTATTAGAGCAGTTCATCCTATTGAGTCGAGGTATGGACTGACTAGGCTTAGACAAGTTTAGAGTTTTTCGCTTAGTGTTATGCATTTCTTGTCTTATATATGTGAGATGTGTGGATAGAATTGTATGACAGACCTGTGGTTTGAATGTTAATAGTTACTATCACACATAGTGGTTATAGGGAACTATTACTTCACCAAGGCAAACTAGGAGAATTAGGGATTCTTCTAGTGAAGGTCCAGATAATATGGCTGACATGTTCAAGAGATGGCAACTGCTATGAGGAAGCAGATTGCAAACGTAAATAGAGTTTTAGAGGAGATGGAAGTAATTTCATCTTAGCAGCTAGTACAATTAGTACATTTAGTGTGTGGAGTAATGGTGGTAGGGAACAGAGACTTCCTAGATCTTTTAAGGTTTAGAAAGGCTAATCTTGTATCCTTTTAGGGAAAGTAAGACCCGTTTGGAGTAGGAAAATGGCTTAAGTAAAAGGAGAAAATCTCTACAGTTGAGGTTTGTTTAAATGACCTGAGAGTTTTGGCTGTCTCCTATATGTTAGAAGGGATGAGATAGTTTTAGTGAGTAGATGCTATAAAGTTAGTTAGGACATTTGAAGTTTAGATTACTTAGGGAGTATTTAGAAATTCTTTTCTGGATAAATACTATCCTAAGAACTTACAGAATGCCAAGGAGATAGAGTTCTTAAGACCTGAATAAGGTGGCATGTTAGTAGGCCAATATGTGGTTAAGTTTGAAGAAGTAAGAACTAAGTACAGAGTAAGTTATAGAATTGAACATCAATCCATAGAACTCTGAGTTGAGGGGTTGTAGTGTTCATTTTGTATGTTCATTTTTCTTTGTTAAGGGACGAGGATTGTATCTGTTTCTTCATGATACTTGAGGCAAAAATCATGACTAAGTGAAGTTGAGTTTTGAATCCTTTTCTACATGAGTTATTGTATCATTTGATACTTGTAGGATAAAGGATTGATAAAGAAGTGAAAAGTAAGAAAGTTATTATTCTGAAAGTTTTTAGTTTGTCCTTCTAAAATATTATTTTCGAATAAAACCAAAGTGGTGTTCAAACAGAATAGGTGCTATCAGGTTTTTGTTGCACCAGCTATTCAAATTTGCAAGATTTCAGTAATGAATCAAAGTTTACCAAGTAAGCAAATTTTGAATGACATGGTTCTCAAGGCTAATTGAATATAGTAAGAGAGCTATTCCGTCGACATAGTTTAGGAAGACAAACTAATGCTAATCGGATAGACTAAGTGTGCTATTCGATTTAGTTTTCGATGCTAATTGAATTATGGTGATAGTTTTTCTAGAAATAGTTCAGAATGGTAAGTTAGGCTAACCGAGTAGATAGAGGAAGCTATTCGTTTGGCAAAAATTCCATGTTAATCGAATATACTATAAGAGTTATTTGATTAGCGAGTTTCACCAATTTTCAAAAAAAATCTAGTGAATAGATAGCTATTCTATAAGCCTAAATTGAAGAATAATCAAACTGAATTGAGAGTAGATCGACTAGTATGATTTTGATTAGTTGAAATAGGCAAACAGAGGCCTATTTTCAATTGATCGAAAAAAAAGAAAGCAAAGTGGTGTTTTCAGTACCATTCAAGGAGAATAGTTGAAGGTCCTAATAACTAGCCTCAAGTGGAATGAAAGTCACAAGGTTTTCACAAGAGGAAGAGAGGGGATGATAGGTATAAGAAGTGTGCTTCTAGACCTAATTATCCTCAAGTTAAAGTCAAGTAAGTTTAAGCAGAAGTGAAATGGCCTAAAGTGTAGACGTGGGAGACAATAAGGTGGCAGACCTTGTTTAGTAGGCCAAATAGTATGTTATACTTATGGCTGACCAAAACACTTTTAAGTAAGTGTATGCAAAAGAAGGGAATAGTTCCTAACCTTAAAACTCAAGTTAGAGTAAGAGTTTATACTCTAAAAAGTAAAGAGGCGGCTCAGACTCCCAATCTTTAAGAGCGTAGTTAAAGATGATCTCTAAGTTGTATTGTAAGACTTAGGAGCATCCTACTCCTTGATTATATATGTATATATGAAGAGATTGGATTGACCTATGTTAAGTTTTCTAGGTTTCATTTTTGTCTACACCCAACAGGAAAGTTAATCACAACTTCCTTTGTAAGTTTGGATTGTTGTGTGAAAATAGAAGATAAGATTTCTTTTGTAAATCTTATCATTTTATCTCTTCTTGACATGGACATTGGATTAGGCATGGTTTTGGTTATTAGTGAACCATGTTGTTTTGAATTAATCAGATAGGATATTGAGGTTTATATCTAATGATTCTTCTATGCCTATTTTTTTAGAGTCTATGTTTTGAGAGTTAAACAAGATAACAACTTCTTAGTGAAGGGGGCTCAAGGATATGTTTTCCTTTTCTCCTTGTATGTGGAAGTTAAGCTAGTCTTAGGGAATATACCTGTGATAAGAGGATATCTAGAAGTATTTCCTAGGAAAATAACCAAGTACCACCAAAGAGAGAAGCAAAACTCACTGTAGGTTTGGTACAAGTTAAGCTAGTAGACGCCTTTTAAAATTCAGTAAGTTATTCTTACAGAATGAGAACGTCTAAAGTTAGGTTGGATACAACTACAAGAAGTGAAACGCTCTCAAGTATAATATCATAGTTGATATGAGGTAAGCAATTTTGGGGTCAAAATTTTAAAAAGGAAGGGAGAAATGCAACATCTTATTTTTAGCATGTTAGACTTGTATATGATCATAGAGGTATTGTTGAATTTCATGGTTTCAGAATAGAGGGAGAAGAGAGAAATGGGAGAAAAATTTGTATATTGATAGAATGAAGAAGCTGAAAAATACAATAGGTAAACTTGGCTTATATAGCCAACTAATCCAAATAAACTAACTAATCATTAAAACTAATTCTAACAAACTCTAACTAATTCTAACTATTTTAACAGTCCCCCGCAAGCTGGAAGGTGTACATTACACTTCCAGCTTGGGATGAGCAATACAAATGCATATCCAAAGCTCTAAATGCTTAACCACCTTACAAGGCACAAGCTCCAAATGTTTAACCACCATACAAGGCAGAAGCTCCAAATGCTTAACCACCATACAAGGCAGAAGCTCCAAATGCTTAACCACCATACAAGGCAGAAGCGAAAATCAGCAAAGCAAACAAAGGGCAAAAGCTTAACCATTAAGCAGAAGCCACAACTCAAGGCTTAACCACTTAACAGAAGCAAGAACATCCATCAATGCTTAACCACCACCATGGGTAGAAGCCTACAACAAAAAAATATCAATGCTTAACCATTCATGACAGAAGCTCGCATCAACACTTAACCATCATGAACAGAAGTTTCAATAACAAAAAAAAAAAAATTCAAAGAAGCAAACCACTAAACAGTTGATGTGCACAACTTAGATATTGTAGTCAGAACCATGTAGGTTGCACTAAGAGACCTGAAGCAGCGCTGAACAGTGCACAGCAACGATCAACGATCAAACTGGATCTAAGCAGAATAGATCCGGGCGAGGCAAAGCGAAACATTCGTTTCCTTGATACTACAGTGCTACGGATGGTCACTCGGGATAGGCACGCTCGAGGAGATCAGGGCTCAACAGCATCTAGCTGCATCTTGGTGAATACAAAATGGTGTTGGAAGAACACAAGATCAAGGACTCACAATCGTGGTGAGTGAACAGGGGCACAAAAATCAACATCGGAGGCTTCAACAGCTGCGAACGGCGATCGAAAATTACCTCCCACGGCAGAACATAGTGGCCCTCACGGAGGAGGTTAAGGACCTCTGTTGTGTAGATCTGATGCATCGAGATGCAGATCCAAACAAAAAACACCATCGTCGTGTTGATCTCGATCAGATCCATAGGGATCTGGTAGCAAGAACAAGATCTAGATTTTGGACCAAGAATCCATGGGGACTGAACGGACGAAGGAGAGGTGGACGTCGAGGTCGCGGTGCTTGCTGGAGCACTCGAGGCACATGAAGACGCCATAGGAGAGCAGTCCACTGCGGGAATGAATCTGAATCTGGAGGGGAAGATACAGACCACGGAATCACAGATCTGAGATGGCAGTGATAGAGGGAAAGAGAAAGGGGAGAGAGGCCCAACAAAAGGGCTGCCATAAAGGCACAAAAAGAAGCTGAGCAGAAAGAGAAGGAGATAAACTAAGAAAGGGAAGATCCAGTGGAATCTATTTGCAGAGCAAAATCAGAGTTCGAAAGGCATGGAAGATCGATCCATAATACTGCTTTTTCTTGAATCTTCATGAGAAAAACCATATTCGTCGGTTGAGGGAGATATGTCGGAACGCACCAAAATAGAGCGAGAAAATCAAAAAAGAAAATAAACTAAGAAGGGAAAAAAAAAGAAAAAAAAAGAAAAAATGCAGCAGAAGAGTATTCAAGGTGGGTGAAATGTCTCTGATACCATGTTGAATTTCATGGTTTCAGAATAGAGGGAGAAGAGAGTAAAGGGAGAAGAGAGAAATGGGAGAAAAATTTGTATATTGATAGAATGAAGAAGCTGAAAAATACAATAGGTAAACTTGGCTTATATAGCCAACTAATCCAAATAAACTAACTAATCATTAAAACTAATTCTAACAAACTCTAACTAATTCTAACTATTTTAACAGGTATCATAATACTTGCTTGACATGTCTGCTTAATTTTGTGACAAACTGAGTTAGTTTAGGCACTTTGCTGCAACACAGAATGCGAAAAGTAGCTTAAAATGACTCATATAGTGGCATAAGTTGCCTAGTTGAGGGAAATAAATAAAGAGAATTTATTTCTAGGTCACAAATATGTGGATGAAGATGTGGTTAAAGTTTCAAGATAAACTGAGTTGGTTTGGTATTTTTAAGTACACTGTTGTGCGTTTTAATACCAGATTGACTTGTAGTAGATATGGAAAAGTATGAGAATGGTAAAACTAGGATTTAGGTGAATCCTAGATTTTATTTGAATATCTTTCGAAGTAGGGAAACATGATTTAGCCAAATTAAAGTGTTCCTAAGAGATATAAAGTTTCAGCATAGAAACTTGTTGTTGTCCTCTTTCTTTACTTTTCTCTCTTTTTATCTCTCCCTCTGTATGGAAAAGGAAGACAAAAAACAAAGGAGAAGAAAAGAAGAAAGAGAATAGTAGAAATGGAAGAAGAAGGAGAGGAAAGGAAAAAAGGAAGATCAAGAGAACTCCAAAGCTTGAAGATCTTCATTTACACAAGAGATAGGGGAGTTTCTTACTCAACTTATTCTTCTTGTTTTATCTTGCATGAAGCTAGTTAAGATGATTGAAGAAAATAGGTTTTAAGAAGCAAAAACTATTTTCCTTGATTACTAATTGTTCCCAATGGTTGTAAAGAGTTAGTTTCAACCTAGTGGATGCAAGAGAGTCATTTTTGACTTAAGAAATGCCCTTTTAACTCTTTGAGTGTGAGGTTAGTAATATGGGTACTAGTGAGTTGAGTTTGAAGTTAGAATCATATGTTTATATTCAACTTCATTGTTTGTGATTGATTCAATTTGTTTCTTTCACTTAAATCTTCGTTTGAATACACCATATGATGAGTTTTAAAGTGTAGAAATAGAAGGGTAAGGAAGTATGGAAGAAGACATAGTGAAAACCTTATTTTTGTAACATCCCAAATTTAATAATAATAGTATAATCTGTATTATACCACAATAACTAGATCTAGGTATGCTACTAATTTCTAAAACATTTCTAATATAACATAACAATATTATATAAGAAAATTTGAGCCACAAACCATCGAATATATATACATAATGTTAGTATTTCTTATAAATACAAACTATGTACAAAGTTTACAAACTATGTACAAAGTTTACAAACTAGGCCTCTCAAGGTGCAAAATATAAATATTTTCAAAAGAAACACAAAGATAGCCTAAGTTAAGCACTCTAAGCTCCTGCTTGCTCTTCATTATCCATAAGTCTTCTTCCCTAGAATCATTACGGAAACACACACATAGGGTGAGGATAACAAATTATTAGTCATTAATTCAATAAAATATGTCATCATAATCATTCCAGCTATTTCGGGGAAAACACATTTCCAAACTCAAGTCAAATACACATATAGGCTAGAAAGGTGGTAAAAGCCAAAATCGTATCCTTTCTCTTCCCGAAATAAATTCTCATTTTATAAGTTGTATAGGAAAACTCATTCCACACAAAATTCATATAGGCTTGTATAGAAAACTTATTTTCATACGTATTCATCACATTCTCAAAAAAAAGGCAATTGCCAATATAATTGCCATGCTATGCCAAATTATACCTTATGTTCATGCCTATGCAACATCCTAAAATGAATGTAGATAATGTCATGATTCCTCAGGCATAGTTAGGGAACTCATCCTAACCATAATGGAATTGTTATGTATACATGAATGTTGGTCAGAGCAAAGGAACCCAGTTCCATATGCTTTGAGAAACCACTGGAACCCAATGCGAGACATTTCCCCGAGTGTGAGAAAATGAACCATCCTCAGCTCATCACTATGAGATGGAAGGTATATTACCTCTTCACTTACAATCATGTATGATCACCCAAAAGTAAGGATCTCATGCTCATCACAAAGTTATGAAAAACAATGATGCCAATTACTATAATAACTAGCATACCAATTAGTTTACATTCATAATCATAAGTGTAAAATACAATGATGTCAATTATTGCAATATATAGCATACTAATTGGATTACATCCATCTTTTCAAATGTGAACAACAATGATGCTAAATATCACAATAAATCACATACTAATTGATTTACATTCACCACAAAAATACTACATTAAATACTCCTATTAGAGTCTCATTACTCATTAAGAAGCATAAAAGAAGGAACTACACCTTTAGAAAACTCCATTGCATCAAATATCAATTCTTGTCCAAGTTTGGAAGTCATGCCTAGGTGCCACCCACCCATGCCTAGGTGTGAAGGAGGTAGGGCAACGCCTTGTAACTTTTAGGAAGCCACGCCTAGTTGCAGCTCTGTCACACCTAGGCGCGACTCTGTCACGCCTAGGCCCAAAGCTCTTTGTCTCACCCACGCCTAGGCGTGGTTCAGTGACGCCTTGGCATGACCTTATGACAGAAGCATTCTACAGAATTCTACAGAATGGGGTACTATTCCATTAGGAACATACCCCTATTTCTTTATTCAATAATCAAATCCAAAAGTTTTCCAACATCATATAAGATCCAAAAACATGTTGTAACTCTTACACAACTATTAAATCACTTACATGAATCAATGAATCCTTCATCCACCCTCAAAACCTGAAACCCCTCTATTAACCCAAGAGAAGCCATAAGTGTTTAATGGATGAAAAACTTATCACCAAGCATCAAATAAACCAAAAACATGTCATTCTCAAGTTATACAACAAGACTTAAGCATAAAATAACAAAGAACACCACTCAAACCTCACTTTCTTCATCAACTCTCCTCGTGAGAAAAGATGGAGAAAATGAAGGAAAGAAGTACAAACAAGTTTCCCCTACCTCTAATGGCCAGAAATGAAGTCACTAAGCAGTTCCTCTCCACCTTTATCTTCTTCCTCCTCTTTTCTTTCCTTGCTTCTTGCTCCTCCTCCTTTTTTTCCTTTCTTCTCCTTTCCTTTGTGCTTCTTTGTGGCTGCCGTATGAAGTGAAGAGAAAAATGAGACAAAATATGTTAGTTGAGACTTAAATAAGTCAAGGGCAGCAGAAACTAAAGAGAGTTGTATGCTATTTTGTCACTTAAGTGACCAATTGATAAATCTCGATCTGTTAAGAACACTTAGAATTCACCAAAATAAGTTTCCTAACTTGCAACAAGTTTAAAATAATTTCTAAGATTCATCAAAAATATTGTTTCGCCATTTTCATATTTTTTTCATATCTGCAGATAGTCAATCTGACATTAAAACACACACTCAGTATGCTTAAAAATGACAAACTAACTCCAATTAACCTCAAATTTTAACTACACCATCTTACACACATTTATGACCTAGAAACAAATTCCCCACATTTGTTTCCATTAACTAAGTTATTTAAGCCAATTTCGGGGCTAATAGCAACTATTTTTATCACATAGTGCCATAACAAAGTGACTAAACATGCTCAGAAGGTCATAAAATTAAACAGGCATGTTAAACAAGCATTAGGCTACCTATGTAATATATACAACCTTAACATGTTTCCACGGGTGTTATAGTTTTCTAATGCAAGATCGCATGAGATAATCGATTACCCCATGTGGATAATCAGTTATTGTGCGATGGCAGAGAATCTGCTATCACACTAGACGAAGATAATTAATTAGCTTGTTTTGGCTAATCGGTTATTTTCTCATTACAGAATGTCCAGTAGTACAATAACCGGTTAGCTAATATTGGCTAACAAGTTATTCATGCGTGATAGTGAGATGTGAAACTCAATAATCGATTAGCAGGAGAGGGCTAACCGATTATTTACCTCCTCAAAATAGATTTTTGGCAGCCACAACCGAGTATTTCACATAATAATTGGTTAGAAACTTGCTCAAAACAAATTCTTAAAGGCTATAATCGATTATTCAAGTAACATAATCGGTTATAGGCCTAGCAAGAGCAGAGTTTTACACTCTTAGGGTTAAAAGCAACCCTAGTAAAGCTATGTTTTGGTTATTAATGAGTCAAACAAGTTAAGTTAAGAGTAATAGCAGCTCTAGTAGCTCTAGTTATACCTTTATGGTTGAAAACAAGCATGTACCTAGAGAGTTACTCATTTACTTTAAATAGTATGAGTTAACATAATAAGTATATGCTAGTTTAGAGAAATACTCTATTATATCACTTGTGTGGCATAAGTTACCACTTGTGGTGTGATAAAAAGGTAAGCTAGAAATAAGTATGTTAAGTATATTTTACTTGACTAGAAACATGAAATATGCTCCTTGATGAGTTAGATTGGAGCCAAGGGTACATGTTTGTTAGAGTCTAGTTCTTCACTTGGTTAGAGAGAACCACATGATGAGTTAATGTGGCAGTTTTGTTTGAGTTAAACATAATGCCGCATAGTTTTCTGTTACTTGCTAATTCCCAAGTAGAGTAATCTTTAATGATGTGCACAAGCATATGGCTAAAGGAGAGAGTGATCAAGTCCAAAAGTCTCTTTGGGTGAGGATTTAGCCCTAGTTTCTCAAAGTGCCAATATTACTAGTTTTTATATAGTGGAAATAGTACTCTTACAAGGGTAAGTAAGAACTAGTTCACTCATCACCAGGTAGTTTAAGAGTCAGTCTTCTTAACTATAAGTTTTAAAAAGAAAGTGGGGAATATGCAAATTTTAGAGCAATGCTTTATCATGGAGGACTTTATCCGTAATAGATTTGGTCTCCCTCATTATAGGTTCAAATAATTGGCCTTTTTGCATAGGTTTGGTTTATGACCCCCATGTTTTTGTTTTCTCGTTTCTTTTTTAAGATATTTCGATATACTGCAGATGATTGGTTAGGTCTGGGGTGCCAGCTTGCTGGGATGCCTTTCCCTTCAGTGATGCCTTTGCATATCCTCTTTTGTTAAAAAAAAATAGAGAGTTAGCAAAGAGTGGTTCCTTTACTTGTTAAAGTTGAACCATAGTATCATATTTCTAACAAAGGGAGCGAGGCAAGCCCCTTGACCTTGCAAAGAAGTGAGAAAAGCACTTTGCTAAGGATGGAATTGTCAAACAAGGGAGTGAGAAAAACACCTTGTCATGGTAAAGAAGTGAGAAAAATACTTTACCAAATATGGTAAAGGAGTGAGAAAAGAACTATACCTAAGACAAAGTAGTGAGTTAAACTCTTTGTCAGATAACATGAGGAGTGAGAAAAAAAACTCATGTAAGTGGTAGTAAGAGCGAGTTAAACTCTCTACCAGGGTAGTCAAGTGAGATAAACTTATTACCCAGAGCAATAGGATGAGTTAAATCCCATGCTAGGCAATTGAGTGAGATAAGCACCTTGCCAAGGAAAGTTGATATTTTACAATTATATATATAGTTGTTTAATATCGATAGTATGTTAAGTTTCAGAGTACATTTATTCATTATAAATGTTTAAATGCTGATATTGGTTACTTATATTAAGAATAAATATTTCTTACCCCATTGTGTTTTCACGTAAATCTAAGTAGCAACCCTGAAAAGGGAAAGGAAGAGAAGCATAAAGACTAGTTTAATTTTAATGCTTTTAGACAAAGCTTATATATTAATTTATGTTTGCTTTGAGTATGTTTAAAGTTGTATATGTAACATTTTGCCCATTTGAGGATATGATGTATATGTACAACTCTTAGTTAAGGCTCTCCAGTATAATTTGCAATAATGTTATGGAATAGTTTATGTATAAGTTAGAAGTAGCATAATTAATATTTATTTTTTAGGCATATTATAATACCCCAAATTCTGACTATATTAATAGTAATGACAGAATTTCACTATTTAGTATTTTCTGTGTGATATAAAAATAATTTGATTATTCTAATACTATTTTTAATTGTTTTGTGTGATTTGCTCTGGGTCGGGAAAATAATAATTTTTGGGCCAGGGAAATTCTTATCTGATTTATTCGGGGGCAGGGAATCTTACTAAATCCAAATCTGAGTGACACAGAAAAAAATCTTTTAATTTTTAGGATTTATCTGTGAAATAAAAATATTGCACTGATAAATATCTACTATTTTATTTATAGCACCTTCTGCTATAATTTATTTGACCCAATATATTTTAATTGACAGAAAATGTACTTAGAGTATTTTCTGTAACCTAATTTAGAATGAACTAATAGGAACCAGTCAAAATTGATGGCTGGACTTTTCTAAACCAATAGGAATTAGTCAAATAAAGTGGCATGGACTTTATTGTGGACCATTGGATGAAAAGCTTGATTAAGATGTCTTTGATCATAACCATTGATCAGATCAATGGTGTGAGAACAATCTTGATAAAATCACTAAGTGATATCCACCTTAGATTAAATCAATGGTTAGGAAATAAAGTTAATTTCAATGGTTAGGATTTAGTCAAATATATGGCTTGACTAGTTACTAAGTAGCTAACTAAACCTAATTTAGTTATCTTAAGTGCCTAATTAAGGAACTAAGTGAAGTAATCTAGTTACTAATTAGTTCTAATCTAGTTACTAATTAAATATCTTAATTTCATCTAGAAGCCATGACTATGCATGACATATGCAATGACCTACTTAATTAGTTAGATAGTTAATTAAGTGTAATTAAGAAACCTAACCTAATTAACTAGCCATCTAATTAGCATGTAATTAAGGTTTAAGTGAAGTCAAACTTAGTCCTTAATTCATTAGAGGCCACATGGCCAAGGAGCCTTGGGAGGCTTCTCCAAGCTTCCTCAACACTCTTGCATGACCATTAGGTGACTAATTGGTGACATAGGCCATGTGCTTTTCAAATGTGAACACAATAGGATATTTACTATCAAAGTTTATCTCTTAATCTCTCCTACAAACTATCACACAGCTGCACCTTCACAAATCACTCTCATTATTTACTTTTTCACTCACCTAAAAAGCTTAGCTTTATTTTCTCTCAAATTCCCAAGAACACCAAGAACATTTTCCTTTCCTTTTCTTCTTTGAGTTTCGGCTAAGACTACTAAAATCCCTTCTCGTCTTCTATAGTTTTTCCTCTTTACAATTTCTAAACCTAAACAACCTCCTAAACACTTTTCATTTAGGAAGTTTTGTCAAAATCTTATCCTAAGTACTTCAAATCCAAGCTTTGGTTTACTTTCCTAAAGGTAAACTTTTGATTCTTTGGTTTTAAATTAAGTTTTTTATTTTCTAAACTATGATTATTCCATGGTTCTTCATTATTAAGCCTTGTTTGTGATTTTTTTATTTGTTTAAGAATTTTTAGGGAATTGTTTTGGTTCACCGAAATCAAGGAGAAGGAGGAGGAGCTTGAGGATCTTGTCTTCAAGAGGTAAGAGGGAGATTTACCTCACCAACCAAGTTTTGGTGGTGAGAAGATGGTTGTGTATGGTGAAAAACCCATAAGGGTTTATTCACCTATTGGTTGATGTTTCTTTGATTGTGATTATGATGTTTATGGCTTTGTGTTTATGATTGCATATGTGATATTATGTCTATAGCTTTGATAATATGCTTGTTTGTGTGATTTTGAATGCATGAAAGTGTATGTGTAATTTAGGATGTGAATAACATGATGGAACGAATTCATGAGAGCTCCAAAGAGCTTTGAGGCTCACGGCCATACTAGGTTAAAGAGGACTAAAAGTCCTGAAAATGATGGTTTTAGATTGAGGTTAATGGTTTAAATGAGAAGGAAATGAATTTAGAAAAGTTTGAGTGTAGCAAGCAAAATGGTTTTGGGAAAACAATTTGATATAATTAAATAAATGAGTTATGAAATAAAATGGATGTCAATACTTGAAGTTTACTGACATATAACTCACCCTATGGGTTTTGAAGCACGTCCGAAAAATTTGAGATGTAATATTTGTAGTAAAAGAAAGAATTGCCAATTTTGGGGAAACAGTATAAATACTGATTTTAAGAGGGGTTATATTGTAAATATTTTATAAAAGAGGGACTATATTGTAATTAATATTTTAAGAAGGACTATATTACAAATTATTATTAAAAGAGGGGTTATATTATAAATATTTTATAAAAAAGGGACTCAGTATTACAAATACTTGATAATAGAGGAACTATATTGTAAATATGAGATTTATAAGGGACTATTGTGAAAATATTATTTAAATGAGGACTATAATGTAAATATTATATTTTTGAGGGATAATTATGCAAATATGAAAAATAAAGTCAATTTTTAGTGTTAAATGAGAAAAATAGTATTTGTGATTTAAAACGTGTGAAAAATATTTTACACGATCGAGAAAACGTTGAAAAATCGATATGCGATTTTAAAATGCGACATAATTGTTGCGCGATTGAGAAAATGCGAAAATATGAATATGCAATGAAAATACAATAAAAATAATGTTGGGTCAATGTGTGGACCCTGAATATGGGATAATAAATTAAAACTGTGAATGGTGCATAGTGTAATACCCTAGAAAATTATGTTAGGCTTGTATATGGTTACAAAGCTAGCCTAATACTTACTTAACATGTCGGTGAAGTTTTGTGGCTTTCTGAGTATATTTAGACACTTTGTTGTAATATTATGTGAGAAATATAGCTGTTATTTACTCTGGAAGTGGCTTAAACTGCTTACTTAGTGGAGATAAATGTTGAAAGTTTGTTTCCAAGTCATAAATGTGGGAACTGGGCTACAGTTAAAGTTTGAGGATTTTCAGAGTTAGTTCTATATTTTTAAATATACTGGTTATGTGTTTTAGTGCTGGTTTGACCCACAGCTGATATGGAAATATCGATTTTTGGTGAAACAGAATTTTTAATGAATCTTAGGATTTATTTTGAATCTGTTGGAAGCTATGAAACTAGATTCGGTGGAATCTGAGTGTTCTTAGCAGATCAGGGTTTTGGTACCCAAATAAGAGAAGTCTAAATAGACTTCCCTTCTTGTGAAAATATCCCACGGTGGGGATATTTTATGGGCAGAAACAGAAGAGCAAAAACGTGAGAAAGAAGAGAAGAGAAAAGAAAGAAAAGAGAGGAGAGAAAGAGAAGGAAGAGAAGGATCAACCATCCAAGGAGAGGATCCGCGTGAAGGCCTTGCTTCATCTTCATCATCTTGATCTTGAGGTAGGGGGAAATCTATTTTTACTTGTTTGTGGTCATTCTTTTCTTTTAGTTTAAGAAAAGCTTGAAGAGTAAATGAGGTTGATGGGTGATTTGATGTTTTATAAGTTGAATCTTGACGTGGTTAGTATGGTTGAGTTAGAAACTGAATTATGAGTGTGTTTAGATGAATTTTTCATCATTTGGAGCCTTAATTCCAATTCTAAGTCATTTTTGGGGATTTTGGTCAAGTTGGAGATTTTGATTCATAAGTGTTTATTCAAATGAAATTGATGTTGTTTGAGAGTTAAAATGTGTAGTTGGACCTTATTAGAGGTTGGAAATCATTTGAAAATGGATTTTTAGTGATTGGAAGTGGTTTTAGTTCCAATGGAATAGTAACCCATAGCTGCAGAATTATGCAGATTTTGAGTTTTGTTGTTCATGCCGCAACATTGGACTTTCACGCTGCAACGTTGGGAAGAACATGATGAATGCCGCAACGTTGGACTTTGAATGCCGCAACGTTGGACTTTGAATGTCGCAACGTTGGGTAGAAAAAGGGACGTGCGCCGCAACGTGGAATGTTTGCGCCACAACATTGAATGTTTGCGCTGCAACGTTGAATGTTTACGCCGCAACGTTGGCAGTTTTTCCTGCCAGTACTTGAACCTGAGACTTGGGCGCCACAACATGGAATAGGGGACACCGCAACGTTGGTGCCAGAAAATAACTATGAGTTGTGTTTGATGCTCTGGATCATTCTAGTAGCATAGTTTTCTTCTTTTATACTTCTTAATGAGTGTTGAGACACTAGTAGGAGTATTTAATGAAGTGAGAACGAGATAAATCATATTGATTTGTGACGCTAATTATGTGAGATAATTAGATATGAATATATACATATAAGGTGTATTATGATGAATTGAGGAAATGGGTTTCTCCTAAGTATTAGGATCACTCATGTATGCTCTTTTAAGAGTGTTAAAGTACTTCTATAAGTATTTGATGAAGAGTTGTGAATTGAACCTGAAATGCATATAAATCAATTGTGAAACTAGTTATGGAAAGTAATTGGTAATTGTTTTGCATGAGATGTTTGAGAAGCATAGATTGGTGAGTAATATCCTTTCTATGTCTTTGTATAATAGATTGGTGAGTAATATCCAACTCTATTGTATGTGAAATACCTTGAGGTTTATAATATCCTCTTAGTATTGTTGGAAGCATAGATTGGTGAGTAATATCCTATGTTGTGAGTAGTAAGGTAGTAATATCCTTATTACATTGTGAAGTAAGGAGGTGAGTAATATCCTATTTGCTTTGTTTGGCCCCGTGAAAGTGGGTGTTCTATATCAGGTAAGGCGCTTAGTACCCTTCCTAATATAGTGAAGTATGAAAGGATAAAATTCCTTATTCATTATTGTTAACCGTGTAGTTGATGAGACTTCACTACTCGGGAGGGAATGAGACTTCCTCTGTGAAAATGATATATGCTAGATGAGACTTCCAGTGCTTGTTCAAGGGTATAGATGAAACTATGGACTTCCATTACTTTGTTCAAGTTTCATGCATTCATGACATTGCCATAGGATTGGAGTCCTGGATGTGGTATCATGCATTATACATTTTCATACTTAGGAATCTGCATAGACATAATCATTAGTCATAATAAAGCATAACATGGCGATTGTATGGGCGGTTGCTATCATGACATTTTCATGCATTGTAATTGTATGGGCGGTTGCTTGTTGTTGAAATGAGGAGTTGTTATTTCTATGATTGAAGTATCAACGAGATAATTATAAATATTATCTATTTGTATATATTTATATATTAATATATTTATATACTGGTATTGGAATACTTCTACTAAGATATGTTTTCTTACCCCATTTGTATTGCTATGTAAATCCAGGTGCGAGCTCTTCTAAAGGGAAGAAGAAGATGTATGAAGACTAGCATAGTATAGATGCTGTTTTGAGCTGAGCTTATATATGTTTTATATTTGCTTAGTTGTTCAAGTTATGTATAATAGTATGCCTTGAGGATGTGATGTATATATAACTTTTGTTTTTGTGGCTCTCCATATTTACTCATTATGTATGAATGATATGGGTTAGATGTTGACGTATGTTAGTAGTTGCAGGGTCAATATTGGGTTATTCACTTATATGACAATATATTTGGGTAGCAAATATTGGGCTGTTACACATAGTACATGCATTAGAACGGTCCGATGAACTGTATGAGGCTAATTGCCTAGGAGAGAATACACCTCTTGAGTGGGTGCGATATGCGTAGTGTAAGTCACTCGTTGACCTTGGGGGCATTGGGGTGCGGGTTGCCTACAATGGGCAGTTGGTAGCTCTTCTGTACCATGGGTTAGACCGATGCCACACCAATGATCCTAACCGAGACACTATTCTTTAATCAAGATCTAATAAAGACTATCGTGTATATGCTAGATGTGCAAAATTAAGCACGTGGTCTAAGGCATGTTGGTGCAGACAGATCTTTTTGATCACTCTCTCTGACCTGAGTTTTAGCTCCATAGAGTAGGGAATTGAGTTTATGTGCATTTGCGTAGTTATTGAGGACATTATCATAATTATTATTTATGATAATAGAATTGTTGAATATTGAATATTGGTGTTGGCATGATTGTAATTATTGTTTATTACTAGTGTTGTGATGATAAATGATGTTGATGGCATAATTATAATTATGGTATGATAGCTGTATGAGATATTGTATGTGTTTATCTTCATTGCTACCATATTGGAATTGGCGTAGGTGATCTCACCTCTTTGTATGCCTACTCTGTATTGTATTTATATTTGTAACGACGTTGAGCAAGGACTTGAGCGAGAAGCTGAGGAGGAGCAGATTCCTGTAGAGGAAGCTGAGTTTTGAGACAATGGAGATGCCTTGTTTCCTTAGGTATGTGAGATTGACGTTTCATGGAGGATCGGAGGCATGACACGTTGATCTGGATAGAGAGCGTATTTACTACATGGGAGACTTAAATATTATTTTGAATAGACAACATCTTGGACATCTTTATTTTAATGTGAATATTTATGTACACCTAGAGTTTCCAATATCCATTAGGCAGTACTAGGGGACTTACTACCGTATTCCTAGTGAGATCAGTATAGTGTCGTCTACACGGACACCTGTCTATAGGACTTTGTGTCAATCGGGATTCCTACCTACTTAGGAATCTGAGGAGGACCCGTCTGAGGGTTCTACTGTCTAGTAGTACTTAGGCAGTATGTTAGTTTTAATTAAAGTTTAAATATTTTGAAAGTCTAGTTTGTAAGTATTTAAGTATGACAGTACTAAGACTTATATATAAATATATGTGATGTAAATTATTTGAGACGTTGTTGTAATGTTTTTATTTTTCGCTAAGTTTATCTTATTGTTATTAAGAAAATTTATAACTCGTATTTACATTACAAAGTATACTATATAATGAAGGGGTAAATTTGGTAATTAACTAACAGTAAATGTGATGCCCTAAGGAGGGTGTTACATATATGTTAGATATACTAGGTTATCTGTATTAAGGTGTTACATTATAGTATCGGAGTTGTTTATCCTATTGAGCCGGGGTATGGATTGACTAGGCTTAGGCAAGTTTAGAGTTTTCCTTAGTGTTATGCATTTCTTGTCTCATATATATAAGATGTATGGATAGAATTGCATGACAGGTCTGTGGTTTGAATGTTAATTGTTAGTGTCGCACATACTGTGTATAGGGAACTATTACTTCACCAAGGTGAACTAGGAGAATTAGGGATTCTTCTAGTGAAGGTTCAGCTAATATGACTAAAGTGTTCTAGAGATGGCAACTGCTATGAAGAAGCAAATTGTTAATGCAAATAGAGTTTTAGAGGAGATGGAAGTAATTTCATCTCAGCAAACTAGTACCATTAGTACAGTTAGTGTGTGGAGTAGTGGTAGTAGGGAACCGACACTTCCTAGATCTCTTAAGGTTTAGAAAGGCCAATCCTGTATCCTTTAAGGAAAAGTATGACCCGTTTGGAGTAGGAAGATGGCTTAATTAAATGGAGAAAATCTCTACAGTTAAGGTTTTTTTAATGACCTGAGAGTTTTGGTTGTCTCCTATATGTTAGAAGGGATGGCAAAGTTTTGGTGAGCAAATGCCAAAAATTTGGTTAGCACATTTGAAGTTTAGATTACTTGGGGAGTACATAGAAATTCTTTTTTGCATAAATACTACCCTAAGAACTTACAAAATTCCAAGGAGATAGAGTTCCTAAGACCTAAATAAGGTGGCATGTTAGTAGGCCAGTATATGGCTAAATTTGAAGAAGTAAAAACTAAGTACAAAGTAAGTTACAGAATCAAACTTTAATCCATAGAACTTTGAGTTAAGGGGTTGTAGTGTTCATTTTTTGTGTTCATTTTTCTTTGTTAAGAGACGAGGATTGTATTAATTTCTTCATGATACTTGAGGCAAAAATCATGACTAAGTGAAGTTGAGTTTTGAATCCTTTTCTACGTGAGTTATGGTTTCGTTAGATACTTGTAGGATAAAGGATTGATAGAGAAATGAAATAGTAAAAAAGTTATTATTCTGAAAGTTTTAGTTTGTCCTTTTGATATATTCTTTTTGAATAAAACCAGAGTGGTAGCTCAAACAAAATAGGTGGTATTAGGTTTTTTTTGCACCAGTTATTCAAATTTGTAGGATTTCAATAATGAACTAAAGTTTACCAAGTAAGCAAATTTCGAATGACATGGTCCTCAAGCCTAATTGAATACAATAAGAGAGTTATTCGATCGGCACAATTCAGGAAGGCAAACTAGTGTTAATCAGATAGAATAAATGTGTTATTCGATTAAGTGAGTTTTCGATGTTAATCAAATTATGGTGATAGTTTTTCTAGCAATAGTTCAAAATGGTAAGTCAGGCTAACTAAATAGACAAAGGAAGCTATACATTTGGCAAAAGTTCTAGGTTAATCGAATATACTATAAGAGTTATTCAATTAGTGAGTTTCTTCGATTTTTGAATAAGGCCTAGTGAATTGATAGCTATTCTACGGGCATAAATTGAAGAATAATCAAACTGACTTGAGAGTAGCTCAACTAGTATGATTTCGATTAGTCGAAATAGGTAAAGAGAGGCTTATTTTCAATTGATCGAAGAACAAAAGGAAAGTGGTGTTTTCAATACCATTTAAGGAGAATAGTTGAAGATTTTGATAACTAGCCTCAAGTGGAACGAAAGTCACAAGGTTTTCACAAGAGGAAGAGAGTGGATGATAGGTATAAGAAGTGTGCTTCTAGACCTGATTATCCTCAAGTTAAAGTCAAGTAAGTTTAAGCAGAAGTGAAATGACCCAAAGTGTGTAGACATGGGAGACAACATGGTGGCATACCTTGTTTAGTAGGCCAAGTAGTATGTTATACTTATGGCTAACCAGAACACTTTTAAGTAAGTGTATACAGAAGAAGAGAATAGTGCTTAACCTCAAAACTTAAGTTAGAGTAAGAGTTTATACACTAAAAAATAAAGAGGCGGCTTAGACTCCCAATCTTATGCTAGGTAAGAGCATAGTTAAAGATGATCTCTAAGTTGTATTGTATGATTCAGGAGCATCCCACTCCTTGATTACATATGTATATATGAAGAGATTAGATTTACCTATGTTGAGTTTTCCATATTTCATTCTTGTCCACACCAACAGGAGAGTTAGTCACAACTTCCTTTGTAAGTTTGGATTGTTGTGTGAAAATAGAAGGTACGATTTCTTTTATAAATCTTATTAGTTTATCTCTTCTTGATATGGACATTGGATTAGGCATGGTTTTGGTTGTTAGTGAACCATGTTGTTTTGACTTGATTAGATAGGATATTGAGGTTTATATCTGATGATTCTTCTATACCTATTTCTTTAAAGTCTATGTTTTGAGAGTTAAACAAGTGAGCAACTTCTTAGTGAAGGGGGCTTAAGGATATGTTTTCCTCTTCTCCTTGTATGTGGAAGTTAAGCTAGTCTTAGGGAATATAACTTTGATAAGAGGATATCCAGAAGTATTTCCTAGGAAAATAACCAAGTACCACTTAAGATAAAAGCTAAACTCACTATAGGTTTGGCACAAGTTAAGCTAGTAGATGGTTTTTAAAATTCAGTAAGTTATTAGTACATAATGAGAACCTCTAAAGTTAAGTTGGATACAGCTATGAGAAGTGAAACCCTCTTGAGTATAATATCATAGTTGATATGAGGTAGGTAATTTTGAGGTCAAAATTTTAAAATGGAGGGGAGAAATATAATGTCCTATTTTTAGCATGTTAGACTTGTATATGATCATAGAGGTATCATAATACTTGCTTGACATGTCCACTTAATTTTGTGACAAACTGAGTTAATTTAGGCACTTTGCTGCAATACGGAATGCAAAAAGTAGCTTAAAATGACTCATATAGTGGCATAATTTGCCTAGTTGAGGGAAATAAATAAAGAGAATTTATTTCTAAGTCACAAATATATGGATAAAGATGTAGTTAAAGTTTCAAGATAAACTGAGTTGGTTTGGTATTTTTAAGTACACTGTTATGCGTTTTAATACCAGATTGACTTATAGCAGATATGGAAAAGTATGAGAAAGGTAAAACTAGGATTTAGGTGAATCCTAGATTTTATTTCAATATCTTTGGAAGTAGGGAAACTTGATTTAGTAAGATCAAAGTGTTCCTAAGAGATATAAAGTTTCAGTATAGAAACTTGTTCTTATCCTCTTTCTTTACTTTTCTCTATTTTTATCTCTCCCTTTCTATGGAAAAAGAAGACAAAAAATAGAGGAAAAGAAAAGAAGAAAGAGAAAAGGAGAAACAGAAGAAGAAGGAGAGGAAAGGAAAAAAGAGGAAAAGAGGAAGATAAAGAGAACTCCAAAGCTTGAAGATCTTCATCTACACATGAGGTAGGGGAGTTTCTTACTCAACTTATTCTTCTTGCTTCATCTTGTATAAAGCTAGTTAAGATAATTGAAAAAAATAGGTTTTGAGAAGCAAAAACTATTTTCTTGATTTCTAATTCTTCCCAATGGTTGTAAAGAGTTAGTTTCAACCTACTGGATGCAAGAGAGTTATTTTTGACTTGAGAAATACCTTTTTAACTCCTTGAGTATAAGGTTGGTAATATGGGTACTAGTGAGTTGAATTTGAAGTTAAAATCATATGTTTATATTCAACTTGATTGTTTATGATTGATTCCAATTGTTTCTTTCACTTAAATCTTCATTTGAATACACCATATGATGAGTTTTAAAGTGTAGAAATAGAAGGGTAAGGAAGTATAGAAAAAGACATGGTGAAAACCCTATTTTTTAGTGCAAGATTGTACCAGATAACAGAATACCCCATGTGGATAATCGATTATTGTACGATTGCAGAGAATCTGCTATCACACTAGACGAAGATAACCGATTAGCCTGCTTTGGCTAATTAGTTATTTTCTCATTACAGAACGCCCAGTAGTACAATAACTGGATAACCAATATTGGCTAACAGGTTATTCATGCGTGATAATGAGATGTGGGACTCAATAACTGATTAGTAGGAGAAGGCTAACTAATCATTTAGCTCCTCAAAACAAATTTTTGGCAGCCACAACTGATTATTTCATATAATAACCAGTTAGGAACTTGTTGAAAATAGATTCTTAAGGGCTCCAACCAATTATTCATATAACATAAATGGTTATAGGCCTAGCAAGAGCAGAGTTTTACACTCTTAGGGCTAAAAGCAACCCTAGTAAAGCTATATTTTGGTTATTAGTGAGTGAAACAAGTTAAGTTAAGAGTAGTAGCAGCTCTAACAGCTTGAGTTATACCTTTATGGTTGGAAACAAGCATGTACCTAGAGAGTTGCTCATTTAATTTAAATAGCTTGAGTTAGCATAGTAAGTATATGCTAGTTTAGAGAAATACTATATTATCTCACTAGTGTGGCATAAGTTACCACTTGTGGTGTGATAATAAGGCAAGCTAGAAATAAGTATGTTAAGTATATTTTACCTAACTTGAAACATGGAATATGCTCCTTGATGAGTTAGATTGGAGCCAAGGGTACATGTTTGTTAGAGTCTAGTTCTTCACTTGGTTAGAGAGAACCAGGTGATGAGTTAATGTAGTGGTTTTGTTTGAGTTAAACATAACACCGCATAGTTTTTTGTTACTTGCTAATTCCTAAGTAAAGTAATCTTTAATGATGTGCACAAGAACATGGCCAAAGGAGAGAGTGGTCAAGTCCAAAAGTCACTTTGAGTGAGGATTTAGTCCTAGTTTCTCAAAGTACCAAGATTACTTATTTTTATGTAGTGAAAATAGTACTCTCACAAGTGTGAGTAGGAGCCAGTCCACTCATTGTAACTCCCTAATATAGATATCTAGATATATCTGGATTATACTGAGATAAATAGTACTAGCTATGTCACTTACTATATAACTAACTAATAACATATATATGTAATCACAATCAAGCAATCATAAAAAGCCTTGAGAGAATGCAGAAAATATATACTCATATATATACATATACAACCTTAGCCCCAAAAAAGCATATTGTAATACATAACTCTTAACACAAGCAAAGAAAAAATAAACTTTATACATAAGCTTTGTCTACCAAAGCATATATAACTATGCTAGTCTTCATGCTTTGTCTTCATTCTCTTAGCAGGTCTGTACCTGGATTTACATGAAAAAATAAACGGGGTGAGAATTATGATTCTCAATAAAAGCAATTCCAATACTAGCTAGTTATAACATTATATAAAGTAATATATAACAACTAACATAGGAGTTTCCTCCACTTTTGCTCATAGCCGCATACTATCTTATAGTGTGGTTTAAACTGATAGCCTACATATTATTAGATACAAACAATTGCCCATACAATTGTAAATATCAACAGTAACAGACAATTGTCCATACAATTGTCTTAAATGCAATGTTAATGATATACAATATGGTTATGCCTAAGAAATGTCCTAAAGATATGCTTGTGCAAGGTTTTATTTTGAAATACATGCAAAGCCTTATTTTGAAAACCAAGAATACTTACTCATTCCGGGAACCTAAATGTTCCATGGAATCTGCTATGGTAGGGAAGGAAAGCTCATCCTCACTCTACCTGTAACCTTGGATCTCTGAGAATCTAGTACTAGTCCTTGTCCGAAAGAACTTTTGGACTTTCCCATTATCTCCTTAGGCCAATGATGGTATACATCATATAGGTTACTATATATTGGAAGAGCAAGCGAACATACCATATATACATACTTAGCTTAATTAAGAACTAAGATGCTTACTAGGAACTGGTTTAGTATATTATCCTATGGTAAATAGAGAGAAAACTTATTCTCACATTACACGTATCCTGGCACTATCGAGAAGCTAGGGCATGAATCCAAGATCAAAGGAACCTTTACGGACTTCCCAATTATCTCCATTAGCCTTAGAACTATTGAGATATTAGGGTTGAATCCTTGTTCATAGAACCTTTTGAATTCCCCATTTATCTTACTTGGCTTACATGATTGTGCACGACATCAAAGGATACTCACAAAGATGAATACTACCAGACCATTTCCACATACATACATCTAGACAAGTATAAAATACTTATCTTGGTTGTATCTAGCTTTCCTTATTATCACATCTCTAGTAGTAACCTATGCTACACTAGAGTGCTTAAGGTCCCAGATACCTATTTTATCAATTCCAAACTTATGGAAATGCTTAAGGACTTTAACTCTCATACTTAACTTTGAATGTAATGAAGTAAATCCCACTCATATTGCAATTCCAACTCAACTTTACTAAAGGAGTTATTGCATATCTGTGCTATACTTCATGAATATGACCAACTTACTTGTCACAATTCATCTTATTGTGTATTTAGAAATGTACAAGATCCCACTTGCCTAGAGAACATAATACATCAAACATCTCCTCACTTAGGAGCTAAATACACAACTCTATCTCCACTCAAATGAATCTAGCTCAAGAGTGGTTAGCAAATGCAACACCTTGTTGCTTAAGGGTCTCGGTACCTTCCTAAGGTAATCCACTACTCTTGGATGTCCTAAGGGTCATACCTTTCTCATACTTGCTAGAGTGAATACTATTAATCCATCCTAACATACTTGCATCTAATGCACCACATCATAACATCTCAAGGGATATCTAAAACATCCTAAGTTATCTTTGATGCTTGATACTTTATCTAATGCAATCCCTTACTTTTGATTGCATCAAGGAGCATAAAATCCTCATACTTTCTAGGTGATAATTTCTCTCTTGAAATATCACTATTAGCATCTTAACATACTCCAAAATGGATGTATAAAGGGTCCCATCTGTAACACCCCAACTTTTGGGATAATTACAATAGAGTCCCGAAATGTACTGTTTTGTGAATTCTGTGAGCAGTAAATTAAATTTGACTATTCCGTGAGTGTACTTGACTGTTGTATGTGATTTGCTCGAGTCAAGAAAATAATAATTTTCTAGCCGAAAAAATCTTATTTTAATTAATTAGAGCTGGGGGATCTTACTAAACCCAATTCTGATTGATATATATATTAATCTCGTAATTTTTTGAATTTAACTGTGTAATAAAATAATTTTATATTATTATAATATTATTTTGAATTACAAGATTACCTCTACTTGTCTCAAAAATAGTAAAAATCTGCTTCGGTTTGATCACAGATCTTTAAAAGTACTGTGGGACCCACATTTAGGAAAAACAGTCAATTGTGCTGACTGGACAAATTCTAGCCAATGATAGCAAGTCAACGAAAGTAGGCTTGACTTTCTAAACCAATAGGAAAAGGTCAACGAAGGGAGCATAGACTTTCTTTTGGACCGTTGGATGAAGACTTAGTTAGGAAGCCTTTAACCTTAGCCGTTGATCTAATCAATGGTGAGATTAGAATGCTAGTTTTATGACCAATTGATATCTACCTTAGATGTAATCTATGGCTAGGAATTAAATATGAATCAATGGTTAGAATTAAGTAAAAAATAGTAGGCTTGAATTTGGTTAGTAGCTAATTAAGCTTAATTTGACCAAACTAATTACTTAATTAGCAAACTAAGTGAACTAGTTTAATTCTTAATTAATTATAATCTAAATATTAATTAGATATACTAATATTGATTAAAGGTTATAATATATGTTAATATATATTAAACTAATTGATTATATGATTAGAATGTTGATTTAGTTTTAATAGGATAATTAACCTAATAAATTGCCTAATTAATTAGCATGTAATTAGGAGTAAATGGAAAACAATTAAACCCTTAAAATGCCAAGGAGTTACACGGTTTAGGCAGCAGCCTTTAGAGGCTTGGTGGCTAAGTTCTACTAGCTTCTTGAAACCTCCAAATGGTCATAAACCATGTGCACCATCATGTGCATTTAATTGGATATTTACTTAGCAAAATCAAACACTCAACCTCACCCAAAAAGCCACTCACGGCAGCAGCCCTTTAGTTTGCCCTCTTCACTTTTATTTTCACACTTATCTTAATTAACCTATTCATTTCCTCTCCAAGAATACCAAGAACCCATGCATACTTTTCCTTCCTTTTCTTTCTCTCCAATTCGGCCAAGCCCTCACCCCACACAACCAAACCTCTATAATTTTATCTCATCATATTTCCTAAACCCAAATCCTATTCTAAACACTTTCCATTCACAAAGTTTTTCCAAAATCCTACTCTATCTTGTCCAAAATCCAACCTTTTGCTTACTTTCTTAAGGGTAAGTTTTGTTTCTTTGGTTCAAAATTTGATTTCTAATTTTTCTAACCATGATTGTTCCATGGTTTTTCAATATTGTACCTTGTATGTGTTTTTACGAATTATTTAAGAATTTTAGGGATTTGTTTGGGAGATTGCATGAAATTTCAAGAAAGAAGAAAACTAACCGATTAATTGTCTTCAAGAGGTAAGAGGGAGATTTAATCTCATCAACCCTAAGTGGTGATGGGAAAATGGATTTGATTGTGTATCAAGAATCCATAAGGATTCGATTTGTGTGGTTGTTTATGACTTTTCTTATTTTTGTGATTGTTTAGATGCTTTCCTATTTGTGATTTATTTTGCTATGTATGATTATAGCTTTCATTATTTTTGCTATGCATGTTTATGGTTTTAAATAAATTGTATGTATTTTGTATGTGATTATATAATTGCATGTATTTATAATTACATAATTATTAAAGTAGGATGTGAATAACATGTACAGTTTGCATGAGTGTTCCAAAGAACACATTATGAGGCTCACGGCCTTACATCCAAACCGAGAACCAAAATGTTCTCAGTAATTTTTTTAAATTACTGATTTGAGGAATCTAGGTAAAATAATCAAATTAAAGTTGATTTAAGTTAATTATGGCCAACATGCCATTTAGTGTATAATTAAATGCCATTTTATTTTGATTTGGCCAACATGCCATTTTATTTACTAAGATAGGTTAGGTAATCATTTTACAACATAAATTGATTCCAATGAATCATTGAGAAAATAAAAGGAATAAATTCAGTTTTTGAATTTTAACTTAGCAGAAATTAGTTTAAATAAGAATTAAATTAGATGCTTAAAAAATACTAACGTAGAGCTTATTCCATAAATTTTGAAGCGCGTTAGTAAGTTTCAAAGTGAAATTATTGGGTAAAAATAAAATAAACTATATTTAGAGGAAAACGTTAAAAATACCTTATACTGATTTTATAGGCAAAATGCTGCCAAAATTTATTAAAATCAGACGCATAAGATGAAAAGATTCCATACTATATTTAGAACATAAGAAAAATACTCTACGTATTTTAAATATACTAGATATAGTTTTACACATATTGAAAATAATAATTATAAGCTATTCGGTTAAGAAAATGAATTAAAAATCCTACGCGATTGAGAAAATGATTTAAAAAGATTTTGCGATGTTTAAAAATGTCAAAATAAATTTACGCGATTTAAAAACGTTTGTGAAAACAACGAGATTGTGAAAATGTAATAAAATTCCTACGCGATTGAAAGATACTGTGAGTTTTGCTGTCGGGCCAAAGTGGTGGACCCGGACATGTTGTGGTGTAGTACTGTCAGGTGGGATGTACTATACTTTGATATTTTGTGACTAAGGGCATTTTGGTAATTTTTTGTAATTATGGTAAAATTTGGATAATAAGGGTATTTTTGTCATTTTAGATCATACTTAGAGTGTTGTGTCAATTTGGGTTATAATTGGTGATTGATTGACGAGGCGAATTACATCGTGTTTGGTGTGATAAGCATAGTGTGGTTCATTTATGAACTTGGAGGCATTAGTGTGCGAAGAATTCCATATGTGGACAGTGGTAGCACCTCTGGGCCTTCGTAACGGGCAACATACTAATGATCTTGACAAGCACTATTCTTAGTCGAGATCTTGAGGGAACTATTAAGTACTATGCCTGTGGTACACGATGTTGGATTGTGTACTACTACACGATGTTTTGGACTGTGGACTATAGACACAAAGATTGGACAGTGCAATAGTTTGGTTGGGCAGCCATAAAGTATTATTAGTTTCTATTCGGATCATTCCCTCAGATATCCGTGTTTAGCTCCATGGAGTAGGAATGAGTCAGTGTGTGTATCATTCATCATCTGCATTTTAAATGTTTATTATGTTCATGCATTGTTTGCATTTTACTGTTCATGCATCCTCTGCACTTTATTGTTTACCATATTCTGTGATAAATTGTATAATGTATTGCTTTAATATAAGTTGTATGATATGATGATATATGTTATTTAATATATATATATTGCTTTGTTATATTATGTATGATGTATTAAATTGCTATATTGTATATGATGTAATAGCATGTGTTATTGTAATATCTGCTTGCCATTGTAATACCTGTTTGTATTGTCATTTTCTTAATTGCCATGCGGGTAATGATGTTGATTGTCTCACCTCTTTATTGTATTGTTCTGTTTTATTTTCTACTTTATGTTTATATCATCGAAGACTAGAATGGCGGCAAGGCGAGATCAATTAGTTTTCTTTAGACTTCAGTTTCTCGAAGGCGCTGAGGCTTGGTATGTCCACTGGGACACTGGACACATAGAGTACAGTGGTAACGTGACTTTATCAGTAAGTAGGACTCGACAGGGGTTCGTTACTACTCGTTATACGGTTACTTTCGTACAGATTATTTTTCCTATTAGGGAGTTGTGGGATGAGTTTCACTATACCCCTAGAGAGAACTTTGATATACTTTTGGGTCGAATTTCTATCGGTCAAGACATTCCTAACTAAGGAATTTGTCTTATGACGAGGACTCATATCTTAGGTGTTATGTTTAAGTAGTATATCTTGTCTTTTTATTATTTCTATTAAATATTAATAGTTGTAAATTAATTTTATACTTGAGACAAGAATCACATGTATATTATGATGAGTTTATGTTTGTTATATTTGTGTTCCATGTTATTTTATTTAAATGTTATAATTATAAAAAGGAAAAAAATATACCACAAATATTATTCAAGTATCAAGTGTTTTACAACTTGGGTAAGGATTTTATTTATTTTTATTTTTTTGCATCATAAATGTGACATCCCCAGAAATGGTGTTACATTAGTTGGTATCAGAGCCCAAGTTAGAGTCTTTTAGGTTTGTGGGTAGGTTTGTCTTGTTTGTGCTGTGTGAATCTCTGATATTAAACACAGAGATATGTTTCGATTTCTGAAAGGAAACAACTTTGTGCGAAATAGCTACGTTTAGTTCGTTGTGTGTTGATTTTGTTTATCTTTGAAGAAAGATAATGGAACATTACGAACATGAGCATGTGGATGTGAAATGTGATGAAGATCGTATAGCTATAGCTAGAAGCGTGGTGCACAAGGTGATTGAAGTAGTAGTACTACAGAGACAGATGGTCATTCAGCAGCGGGAACTGATAATCGAACTTCATAGCTTATTAGGATTGGAGCAGCCATTCGATGCGAGGAGCTGTAACTTAGAATCTTCAATAATTCAAAGTAGAAGGAAGCGTAAGGTCAATCGTTTTTAGCGAAAGTCATATGTGCAACCATCGGGGAAGCATCAATGAACAGAAAAAGAAAGTATTAGTGGCAACGATTTTGGTCAGACTGTGGCATCATCAATGAAGTACTTGAAGTGTGGAAAGCCTGAACACTTATTCAAAGAGTGTGATCAGCTGAAGATGGAAATTCCCGTTAGTAATACACGTGTTTCAAAATCTCGAAAAAGAAGAAAGAGCCGATGCAAGAAGTGTAATGAGAATGTTCAAAGACAAAAACTTAAGAAGCAAGAAAGTCGTGGCATAGAGAGTAATCTTAAACTGTGCTGTATAATTCGCGAGGTAACTCATTCTCTTGTGATCAGTGATTGTGCAAATCTTTTGGAGTTATCTGTGTTTTACTTCTTTTCATAATGTTATTTCAACTTCTAAACTTGCCATTACTATTTGAGCCTGTTTAAAACTATCCAATTATTATTAGAGTTTGAAACTTTTTATTGATCTGATTGTCTATTTCTTTCTCAAACAGACTGAGTAAATCAATTTCATCTATCTGTGTCTTTGTTATAGCATGATCTGAGTATTTCTACTCTTCTTGATTAAACTTGTTGTTTATACTCAAGTTTTCTAACTATACTCTATATTCATTGAATATCAAATCTTTTCTGTTGATTTGATTTGTTTATCCAAAATCACATCTATTTGTGAGCCTGACTTTTTAAATGGATTGGTTATTTTCCAACCATATCCTACTAGATTGTTGGAATGGAATTTTAGTGATTCCTTGACCTGAGATTTTTGGATTTGAATCCAGAAAGTTCATTTCTAAAATTATTGGACTATGTTCATTTCGAAATCTATTAGACCATCTCAAATTCTTTGTTGGACTAATCTAGTAACTTACGGAATAATCTTGTTACCTTTCCTTATAACCTTCATAGTATCTTTCATGTATTTCAATTAAGAAGGATTATTCTTGATCCAACTTATGTCATAGTGTCAAATACAGTGCAATTAGAAGAAAACTTGATCTATGAGACATTTTCTGTTAAGATTAAAAATAGGCAAAATAGAACAACTTCTCTTGATGAAGAAAATCTAGAATGATGCAATGATAGGGGAACTAGAAGACCAAATGAAGGAAATCACTGTTTGCTCCAATATCGTTTTGTGTGCTGGTTATTATCAGATTCGAGTAAAGGTAGAGAATGTTCCAAGATAGTTTTTCAGATGCGTTGCAGGAACTATGTATATTTAGTACTACCTTTTGATGTAAGAAATATTTTGGCGGTGTTCATGAACTATATAAATAGGATCTTTCTTTCTCATCTAGGCAAATTTGTCATTATTGGCAATATTTTGACCTATTCTCGAAATTCAAAGGAACATGCTGAAGATCTTAATGCAGTTCTTCAATTTCTGAAGAAGAAGGAGAAGGAGTTATGCGTGAAATTAGTCAAATGTAAAATTCTGTTAGAAGCAGTTCAACTCGTGGATTTAGATTAAGTGTTGACATCGAATAGAAAGGTGGTGGCGTATACTTCAAGGCAATGGAATGTGCATGAGAAGAATTATTCAATTTATGTTTTAGGATACGCAATAGTCGTTTTGCAAGAAAAATCTGAAGATGTTTTCTTTCCTATAAAATTCACAATAATTTCAAAGGCTTGACGTACCTATTCAATCAAGAAGGGCATGGATATCAGGAAGAGACGAATAGTTAGAATTTTCAAAGGACTTGTTGAGATGAATTTCTACCATTAATAGAGTTCATATACAACGATAGTTTCGTTCGAGCATAGGGATGACACCTTGTGAGGCATTATAGGGGAGACGCTGTAGAACGCCATTGCGTTGGTATCATACTGTGGAAAGTAGTATTGTAGGACCCAAGTTTGTGCAGCAGACAACTAAGAAAGTAAAGATATTTGAGACAGGATGAGGATGACTCAGACGCGACAAAAGAGTTATGCTGATAAAAGACAGAGATCGCTTGAATTTGAAGAAGGTGATCATGTGTTTCTACGTGTGACCCTTAGGACTGGAGTTGAACGAGTGCTTAAGTTGAGGAAACTCATTCTGAAGTTTATCGGGCCGTATCAGATACTTCATCGATAGATCCGATAGTTTATCAGATTTCACTACCCCCATTTTTTTATCAAATCTTCCTAATGTATTTCACATATCACAACTACGGAAATATATTTCTGATCCGACTCACGTCATCGAATCAGACACTGTACGACTAAAGGAGAATTTAACCCATGAGATGTTTCCAGTCAAGATTAAAGATCGAAGGACAAAGCAACTTCGAGAAAAGGAGATCGTAATAGTTAAAGGAGTTTGGAACGATGTAAGTGGCGGAGCCACATGGGAGTTAGAAGATAGGAGGAGGGAGCAATACCCTCAATTATTTTAATGTATGATGAATTTCGGGGACGAAATTCTTTTTAGTAGGGGAGAGTTGTAACACCCCAACTTTTGGGATAATTACAATATAGTCTCGAAATGTACTGTTTTGTGAATTCTGTGAGCAGTAAATTAAATTTGACTGTTCCGTGAGTGTACTTGACTGTTGTATGTGATTTGCTCCGAGTCAAGAAAATAATAATTTTTTGGCCGAAAAAATCTTATTTTAATTAATTGGAGCTGGGGGATCTTACTAAATCCAATTCTGATTGACATATATATTAATCTCGTAATTTTTTGAATTTAAATGTGCAATAAAATAATTTTATATTATTATAATATTATTTTGTATTACAAGACCTACTTGTCTCAAAAATAGTAAAAATGCTTCGGTTTGACCACGATCTTTAAAAGTCTTGTGGGACCCACGTTTAGGAAAAGCAGTCAACTGTGCTGGTTGGACAAATTCTAGCCAATGAGAGCAAGTCAACGAAAGTAGGCTTGACTTTCTAAACCAATAGGAAAAGGTCAACGAAGGGAGCATAGACTTTCTTTTGGACCGTTGGATGAAGACTTAGTTAGGAAGCCTTTAACCTTAGCCGTTGATCTAATCAATGGTGAGATTAGAATGCTAGTTTTATGACCAATTGATATCTACCTTAGATGTAATCTATGGCTAGGAATTAAAGATGAATCAATGGTTAGAATTAAGTCAAAAATATTAGGCTTGAATTTGGTTAGTAGCTAATTAAGCTTAATTTGACCAAATTAATTACTTAATTAGCAAACTAAGTGAACTAGTTTAATTCTTAATTAATTATAATCTAAATATTAATTAGATATACTAATATTGATTAAAGGTTATAATATATGTTAATATATATTAAACTAATTGATTATATGATTAGAATGTTGATTTAGTTTTAATAGGATAATTAACCTAATAAATTGCCTAATTAATTAGCATGTAATTAGGAGTAAATGGAAAATAATTAAACCCTTAAAATGCCAAGGAGTTACACGGTTTAGGCAGCAGCCTTTAGAGGCTTGGTGGCTAAGTTCTACTAGCTTCTTGAAACCTCCAAATGGTCATAAACCATGTGCACCATCATGTGCATTTAATTGGATATTTACTTAGCAAAATCAAACACTCAACCTCACCCAAAAAGCCACTCACGGCAACAGCCCTTTAGTTTGCCCTCTTCACTTTTATTTTCACACTTATCTTAATTAAGCTATTCATTTCCTCTCCAAGAATACCAAGAACCCATGCATACTTTTCCTTCCTTTTCTTTCTCTCTAATTCGGCCAAGCCCTTACCCCACACAACCAAACCTCTATAATTTTATCTCATCATATTTCCTAAACCCAAATCCTATTCTAAACACTTTCCATTCACAAAGTTTTTCCAAAATCCTACTCTATCTTGTCCAAAATCTAACCTTTTGCTTACTTTCTTAAGGGTAAGTTTTGTTTCTTTGGTTCAAAATTTGATTTCTAATTTTTCTAACCATGATTGTTCCATGGTTTTTCAATATTGTACCTTGTATGTGTTTTACTAATTGTTTAAGAATTTTAGGGATTTGTTTGGGAGATTGCACGAAATTTCAAGAAAGAAGGAAACTAACCGATTAATTGTCTTTAAGAGGTAAGAGGGAGATTTAATCTCATCAACCCTAAGTGGTGATGGGAAAATGGATTTGATTGTGTATGAAGAATCCATAAGGATTCGATTTGTGTGGTTGTTTATGGCTTTTCTTATTTTTGTGATTGTTTAGATGCTTTCCTATTTGTAATTTATTTTGCTATGTATGATTATAGCTTTCATTATTTTTGTTATGCATGTTTATGGTTTTAAATAAATTGTATGTATTTTGTATGTGATTATATAATTGCATGTATTTATAATTACATAATTATTAAAGTAGGATGTGAATAACATGTACGGTTTGCATGAGTGTTCCAAAGAACACATTATGAGGCTCACAGCCTTACATCCAAATCGAGAACCAAAATGTTCTCAACAATTTTTTTAAATTACTGATTTGAGGAATCTAGGTAAAATAATCAAATTAAAGTTGATTTAAGTTAATTATGGCCAACATGTCATTTAGTGAATAATTAAATGCCATTTTATTTCGATTTGGCAACATGCCATTTTATTTACTAAGATAGGTTAGGTAATCGTTTTACAACATAAATTGATTCCAATGAATCATTGAGAAAATAAAAGGAATAAATTTAGTTTTAGAATTTTAACTTAGCAGAAATTAGTTTAAATAAGAATTAAATTAGATGCTTGAAAAATACTAACGTAGAGCTCATTCCATAAATTTTGAAGCGCGTTAGTAAGTTTTAAAGTGAAACTATTGGGTAAAAATAAAATAAACTATATTTAGAGGAAAATGTTAAAAATACCTTATACTAATTTTATAGGCAAAATGCTGCCAAAATTTATTAAAATCAGACGCATAAGATGAAAAGATTCCATACTATATTTTGAACACAAGAAAAATACTCTACGTATTTTAAATATACTAGATATAGTTTTACACATATTGAAAATAATAATTATAAGCTATTCAGTTAAGAAAATGAATTAAAAATCCTACGCGATTGAGAAAATGATTTAAAAAGATTTTGCGATGTTTAAAAATGTCAAAATATATTTACGCGATTTAAAAACGTTTGTGGAAACAACGAGTTTGTAAAAATGCAATAAAATTCTTACTCGATTGAAATATACTGTGAGTTTTGCTGTCGGGCCAAAATGGTGGACCCGGACATGTTGTGGTGTAGTACTATCAGGTGGGACGTACTATACTTTGATATTTTGTGACTAAGGGCATTTTGGTAATTTTTTGTAATTATGGTAAAATTTGAATAATAAGGGTATTTTTGTCATTTTAGATCATACTTAGAGTGTTGTGCCAATTTGGGTTATAATTGGTGATTGATTGACGAGGCGAATTACACCGTGTTTGGTGTGATAAGCATAGTGTGGTTCATTTATGAACTTGGAGGCATTAGTGTGCGGAGAATTCCATATGTGGACAGTGGTAGCACCTCTGGGCCGTGGTAATAGGCAACACACTAATGATCTTGATAAGCACTATTCTTAGTCGAGATCTTGAGGGGACTATTAAGTACTATGCCTGTGGTACACGATGTTGGACTATGTACTACTACACGATGTTTTGGACTGTGGACTATAGACACAAAGATTAGACAGTGCAATAGTTTGGTTGGGCAGCCATAAAGTATTATTAGTTTCTATTCGGATCATTCCCTCAAATATCCATGTTTAGCTCCATGGAGTAGGAACGAGTCAGTGTGTGTATCATTCATCATCTGCATTTTAAATGTTTATTATATTCATGCATTATTTGCATTTTACTGTTCATGCATCCTCGCACTTTACTGTTTACCATATTCGTGATAAACTATATGATGTATTGCTTTAATATATATTGTATGATATGATGATATATGTTATTTAATATAATATATTGCTTTGTTATATTATGTATGATGTATTAAATTGCTATACTTGTATATGATGTAATAGCATGTGTTATTGTAATATCTCGCTTGCCATTGTAATACTGTTTGTATTGTCATTTTCTTAATTGCCATGCGGGTAATGATGTTGATTGTCTCACCTCTTTATTGTATTGTTCTGTTTTGTTTTCTACTTTATGTTTATATCATCGAAGACTAGAATGGCGGCAAGGCGAGATCAATTAGTTTTCTTTAGACTTTAGTTTCTCGAAGGCGCTGAGGCTTGGTATGTCCACTGGGACACTGGACACATAGAGTACAGTGGTAACGTGACTTTATCAGTAAGTAGGACTCGACAGGGGTTCGTTACTACTCGTTATACGGTTACTTTCGTACAGATTATTTTCCTATTAGGGAGTTGTGGGATGAGTTTCACTATACCCCTAGAGAGAACTTTGATATACTTTTGGGTCGAATTTCTATCGGTCAAGACATTCCTAACTAAGGAATTTGTCTTATGACGAGGGCTCATATCTTAGGTGTTATGTTTGAGTAGTATACTGTCTTTTATTATTTCTATTAAATATTAATAGTTGTAAATTAATTTTATACTTCAGACAAGAATCACATGTATATTATGATGAGTTTATGTTTGTTCTATTTGTGTTCCATGTTATTTTATTTAAATGTTATAATTATAAAAAGAAAAAAAAATATACCACAAATATTATTCAAGTATCAAGTGTTTTACAACTTGGGTAAGGATTTTATTTATTTTTATTTTTCTACATCATAAATGTGACATCCCCAGAAAGGGTGTTACACCATCTAGTAGGGAATTCAATCTAATCAAGATAAAAATATTGAGAAAATGAACACTAGGCGCCTAGGTGCCAGCTGTTGGTGTATGCCCTAGAGGCCAATACATTTTCTGTATTTACATACATTCTATTATGCTATTTTATATATGAGGCATTTCATTTATTGTGTTCTTTTTGATAAACATAATAAAGTCCTTAGAATAGTAAGTTTGATGCCATAGGACATCAAGTGGATGACTTGATCGTGAGATCCTTTTGGTTACAACACTATTCTTAAATGTCCCTAGTCAAGTATTATTGTTAATTAGGACAACAATAATACATTGAGACTAGTATGTGCATAGACTGATGACCACATCTCACGGGTCATGGATATGAGATATCAAGTCTTCACATGGGTACACATTAGAGTAATGATGTACTGGACTGACCCACCATGAGAACGCTACATGGATCGTTACGTGAGTGTCATAAGCGATTCTCATAGTGACAATGGTGTCTGTGGTCCTTTGACCTGAAATCACTATGATTCCTACATGATGAGTTGTATGTTTTAATACCATCAAACGTCATTTGTAACAAGGTGATTATAAAGTTAGTTATTGGACATACCACAAATCATGTAAAGGGATGTGAGTGACCTAGATGGGATTTGTCACTCCTATATAACAGGAGCGATATCTTCGGGCCCCCTGATTGAGTGAGACTGCGAAATGCATGGCCATGCTCAAATGAGTCAATATGAGATATTGATCTCATTTGCTATTACAAAGTCTACTCGAATATCAAGAAACGAATGATTGGACTATACAAGGGTGACGCATTCCATGCCTTGTGTTCAATCTAGATATCTTGACAAAGGGACTAAACAACACAGAAACATTGGTCACGGAAAGGTTATGTCAAATCACTGACATTCTTATTACTTTGGTAGCAGCGATGTGTTGCTAGATACCGCTCACTGCTTGTAATATTAAAATAGGATTTTAATATTACTGCTAATATAATAAGAACTTGCAGGGTCACACATAGAGCAGACTAAAATTGGAGCAATGGATCCAAGTTGGACTCAGATTCAAATATGGGCCAGACTCATAATAGATGGGTCTAGGGTTGCACAGCTTACCTTGCTGCTGCTCACACTCACTTAAGGCAGTCACTATTATAAATAGTACTGCTAAGGGGCTGCTAAGATACGCAATTCAGAACCCTAACTACACCTATAGAAAAAGTGAGTGAGAGAGCGACAGGTTTCTTCTCTTCTCTTCGTAGCTAACACTGTGTGAGAGACGTGACGCTCCTCTTTGCAGACGTTGGACGTTCGTGAGTCTGTTCGTGTGGATACCGCAGAGACATCGTTTCTATTACGGTGTTGGTGATTCACGCTCCAAGAGGTAAATCTTTTAAAAACTCGAATTATGGCTTTTTCGCATGGATCCTAGGTGGGAATCCCTGTTTTTCGCTGCGTGTTGTATCCGCAAAAATTCCTAACAGTGGTATCAGAAAGTCTTGCGAAACCATGATTCGATTTTCTGTTTTTGTTTACATGAGATAACATGTTTTCTATTCTTCTTTTGACAAAAGATATGATCTTTAATATGTTATTTCTGAAAATCGTATGAAACCCTTTGCAAAAACATATTCTGTTTCTTATGTTGTATACAAAATTGTGATGTTGTTTTCAAAAACTTCTTGAAGATGTTCATATGTTTTGTGAAAACTATTTTGTTTTAAGATGTATGTTTTTGCGAAGCTTTCTGGTATGTATGTGATATGTACAGTGTTATGGAATCCTTATTCTCAATACGCGGCGCAAGGGTTTGGGAAACCTTGTTCTTGGTTTGCGGTAGCAAGGGTTATGGAATCCTTGTTTCTACATAAGAGGCGCGGCGCAAGGGGTTTTGGAAACCCTATTCTTGTTATGGGGCAGCAGCATCAAGTGTTGATGTCAAGCCGTCAAGAGGCGCCAGAGATTCAAGTGTTGAACGACGGCGCAAGGGTTCCCCGTGGCACATGAAGTGTTCATGTTGTTCGGGCTTAGGGTTCCGCGTGGCACAAGGGCTCAAGGGAGGCACAAGAGATTCAGCTCTTGTTTTTGGTCCAATTTTCCGATTCGGGGCCCTCCCCTTGACCCCCGCCCGCTGACCAGGCAGCGAAACCCCCGTGCTACCTTTGCGTAGTGTGTTATTCGAAAGCGCAATATTTTCTATCCTTTTATAACTCATGAAAAATAATTATGTATTATTGCTATGAGTTTATATGTTCTTTGTGATGCATGATGCATGGTTATGGCCTTAGTCTTCTTTTTATGCCTTTCGGTTTTAATAAATACGACCTGCGTGTCGTGCCTTTCTCTCTACATTCTGATTGTACATTCTCTTCTCACCTAACTCCCCTCGAATGTAAAAGAGGTTTCTATATAATGTAATTATGATGTGGAGGCAAGAAGACGGCATCAAGTGAGGACGTTGATGGAAGACGCTTGGTGAAGCTGCCTTAATTAATGCTACTCTCTTATGGGCCATAACCATGTCACTTTTATATGCTTTTTATGTATGAGATGCATTGATAATGTTTATGGTATGATAAACAATTTAATAAATGGTGAGATCTAATAATAATAAAAATTCCCTCAAAACAAATATTAAGTCATTATGTGATGCCTTCCAATGTGTGGCACTCGTCAAGACTAGTATCGATCAAGTGCAGGTCTACCAAAGTAGGATGCCTTTATCTATATTAGTAAGACGCGATGGGATAAAGGTAATATCCAATTGCCAACCATTGGGTTTGACTTAACTAGGCCATTTCAATAGGATTGAAGGCTTAGAGGCATGAAGTTGGGCTTTAGTCCATTAGATGGATTAGAATAAGTGTTATTTACCCAACTATCCAAGAGTTACATGTGATGTAATTGGAAAGTGTTTCCTACCTAAATAACTGAATTTTAGGTGATCAGCCAAAGCTGACTCAAAACTAGGTGAAATATGGATCTTGGTCCACTAGGAAATCTTACGATGGGATTTTCTGAGTCAATGCTGAGGGTCATTGACTTGAATAAAATAGTAGGAGGCATATTTAATTTAAAAGACCTCATTAAATATGTTTATGGCATGATACTTATATTTTGTATATTTCTGTTAATAGATTACCATGGCAACAAACACATCGGGTACTTTATCATTGCGATCCGTCCTTGAGAAGGACAAGCTGTCTGGAACAAATTTTCTAGACTGGTACAGGAATTTGAGGATTGTCCTCAAGCAAGAGAAAAGGCTGTATGTTTTGGAACAGCCTATTCTTGAGCCACCTACTGCTAATGCCCCTAAAACTGAAAGAGATGCTTATAAGAAGCATCAAGATGATGCCTTGGACATTGGATGTCTAATGCTGGCCACCATGAACTCTGAGCTCTAAAAGCAACATGAGAACATGGATGCATACGATATGATCGTACATCTTAAGAAGCTCTATCAAGAGCAAGCCAGGCATGAAAGATTCGAGGTCTCTAAAGCACTGTTTCAGTGTAAGCTGGTAAAAGGAAGCCCTGTTGGTGCTCATGTACTCAAGATGATTGGGTACATTGAAAACCTAGAGAGACTGGGTTTTCCTTTGGGCCAAGAGTTGGCCACTGACTTAGTCCTGCAATCGTTGCCGGAAAGTTTTAGTCAATTTGTCATGAACTACAACATGAATGAGATTGACAAATCACTACCAGAGCTGCTAGGCATATTGAGAACTGCTGAGCAGAACATCAACAAAGGTAAAGGGAAGGCCATAATGATGGTCCAAAAGAATAAGGGCAAGAAACAGCAGAAAAAGCCCAAGGATAACTGGAAGGGCAAGAGCAAGGATAAGTCCAAGCCCAGCACTTCTGGCTTGAAACCAGTGGGTGGAGTGGCTAAGAAAGGTACATGCTTCCATTGCGGTCAGACCAGACATTGGAAGAGGAACTGTGCCAAGTTCTTGGAGGAGCTCAAAAAGAAGAAGGGAAGTGAGACTTCCACTTCAGGTATTTTTGTTATTGAAGTCAATTTATCTACTTCTGCATCATGGGTGTTAGATACTGGATATGCATCTCACATTTGTGTAAATGTGTAGGATCTAAAGAGTAGTAGACCATTGACGAAGAGCGAAGTTGACCTACGAGTGGGAAATGGAGCAAAGGTTGCTGCATTAGCTGTAGGGACTTATTTATTATCTTTGCCCACTGGGCTTGTAATAGAGTTAGAGAACTGCTATTTTGTGCCTGCTATTAGTAGGAATATCATTTCTGTTTCTTGTTTGGACAAGAAAGGTTTTTCTTTTATTATAAAGGACAAGTGTTGTTCCATTTATATGAATGATATTTTTTATGGTAGTGCACAATTGAGTAATGGACTTTATGTACTTGATCTCGAAATGCCCATTTATAACATAAATACAAAGAGGTTTAAATCAAACGATCTGAACCCAACTTTTCTCTGGCATTATCGTTTGGGCCACATAAATGAGAAACACATCTCCAAACTCCATAAAGATGGATTCTTTGACTCATTTGATTTCAAACCATATGAGATATGTGAATCTTGTTTATTGGGAAAAGATGACAAAGGCCCCATTCACTGGACAAGGTGAAAGGGCTAGTGATCTTTTAGGCCTTATACATAGTGATGTATGTGGGCCACTAAACACAGTCGCTAGAGGCGGTTTTTAATACTTCATTACATTTACTAATGATTTCAGTAGATATGGATTTGTATATCTTATGAAGCACAAATCAAAATCCTTTGAAAAATTCAAAGAGTTCAAGAATGAAGTACAAAACCAACTTGGCAAGAGTATTAAAATCCTTCAATCAGATCGAGGAGGAGAATACTTAAGCCAACAGTTTGATGATCATCTGAAAGAGTATGGGATAATATCTCAACTCACTCCACCAGAAACACCACAATGGAATGGTGTCTCTGAAAGGAGGAACCGGACCTTATTGGACATGGTCCGATCCATGATGAGTCATGCAAACCTTCCAGGCTCCTTCTGGGGACATGCTCTGTTAACAGTGGCTTTCACACTTAACTGTGTTCCATCTAAGATGGTTCAAAAGACACCATATGAGATATGGACTGGGAGACGGCCCAGTATGTCTTTCTTGAAGATTTGGGGCTGCGAAGCTTATATGAAACGTCAAGTTTCTGATAAGCTTGGACCTAAATCAGATAAATGCTTCTTTGTGGGGCATCCAAAGGAAACCAAGGGATACTTTTTCTATAATCCTACCGAGGGCAAAGTGTTTGTCGCATGGACAGCTGTGTTTCTAGAAAGGGAGTTTATCTCCAAAGGAACCAGTGGGAGAAAAGTAGAACTTGAAGAAATTCAAGTTTCACAAAGCAGTAATGAACCAATAGTGGAAATAGAGCAGCCTCCATAAAATGTTGTGGAACAAAGAACCTACTCTAGTAGCACAAGACTGCGTAGGTCTAACAGGATACGTCATCAACCAGAGAGATATGGATTTCTCATGACCCAACAAGGTGACGTATTGCTCAGGGATCAAGATGAGCTTGTGACTTACCAAGAAGCCATTATTGGCCCAGAATCTGAGAAATGGCTTGAGGCCATGAGATCTAAAATGGATTCCATGTATGTCAACTAGGTATGGACCTTGGTTGACCCACCTAAAGGGGTAAAACCCATTGGGTGTAAGTGGGTTTTCAAGAAGAAAACCGACATGGATGGTAATGTGCATACCTTTAAGGCACGATTGGTGGCTAAAGGTTTCAAACAAATTCATGGTGTAGACTATGATGAGACTTTTTCCCCAGTTGCGATGCTTAAATCCGTTCAGATCTTGCTTCTTTGTTGCAAAGATACCATGATTATGAAATCGGCAAATGGATGTTAAAACTACTTTCCTTAATGGAAATCTTCTCGAAGATGTGTACTGACACAACCTGAGGGTTTTGCCACTCCTAGAGGATGCTAGAAAAGTATGCAAGTTGCAACGATCTATTTATGGATTGAAGCAAGCTTCTAGAAGCTGGAATCTTCATTTTGATGATACAATAAAATAGTTTGGTTTCATCAAAAATGAAGAAGAATCTTGTGTCTACAAGAAGGTTAGTGGGAGCACTATTGTCTTTCTGGTATTGTATGTAGATGACATACTACTTATTGGAAATGACATCCCTACCCTACAGTCCGTAAAGACTTGGTTAGGGAACTGCTTCTCTATGAAGGACTTGGGCGAAGCCACCTATGTATTAGGTATCAGGATCTATAGAGATAGATCGCTGAGACTGCTTGGCCTAAGTCAGAGTACATACATAGACAAAGTGTTAAGACAATTTAACATGCATGAATCCAAGAAAGGACTCTTGCTTATGTCACATGATGTAAGCCTATCTAAGGCTCAATCCCCTTCCACCCAGGATGAGAGGGATCGCATGAGCAAGATTCCATATGCATCTGCAATTGGATCTATCATGTATGCCATGTTATGTACTCGACCAGACATCTCATGTGCTTTGAGCATGACGAGTAGGTACCAGTCTGATCCCGGTGAGAGTCACTAAACTGCTATTAAGAACATCCTTAAGTACTTGAGAAGGACTAAGGATTCGTTCTTGGTATATGGAGGTGAGGAAGAGCTAGTTGTAAAAGGTTACACTGATGCTAGCTTCCAAACTGATAAGGACGACTCTAGATCGCAATTGGGTTATGTTTTTTGCCTAAATGGTGGGGCTGTGAGCTGGAAGAGTTCAAAACAGAAGACAGTCACCGATTCTACCACAGAGGCTGAGTATATTGCTACCTCCAATGCAGCAAAGGAGGCCATTTGGATCAGGAAGTTCATTACTGAACTTGGCACTATTCCTAGCATTGTGGACCCAGTGGACCTCTATTGTGATAATAATGGAGCCATTGCATAAGCTAAGGAGGCTAGATCTCACCAGCGATCCAAACATATACTTAGGCGCTTCCATCTCATTCGAGAGATCATCGATAGAAGAGATGTGAAGATATACAGAGTACCAACAGATGATAACATTGCTGAGCCACTGACGAAGCCTCTTGTACAGCAGAAGCATGAGGGTCACACTAGGTCTTTAGGCATTAGATATATGCCTGATTGGCTCTAGTGCAAGTGGGAGATTGTTGGTGTATGCCCTAGAGGCCAATACATTTTCTATATTTACATATATTCTATTATGCTATTTTATATATGAGGCATTTCATTTATTGTGTTCTTTTTTGATAAACATAATAAAGTCCTTAGAATAGTAAGTTTGATGCCATAGGACATCAAGTGGATGACTTGATCGTGAGATCCTTTTGGTTACAATACTATTCTTAAATGTCTCTAGTCAAGTATTATTGTTAATTAGGACAACAATAATACATTGAGACTAGTATGTGCATAGACTCATGACCACATCTCACGGGTCATGGATATAAGATATCAAGTCTTCACATGGGTACACATTAGAGTAATGATGTACTAGACTGACCCACCATGAGAACGCTACATGGATAGTTACATGAGTGTCATAAGTGATTCTCATAGTGACAATGGTGTCTGTGGTCCTTTGACCTGAAATCACTATGATTCCTACATGAGGAGTTATGTGTTTTAATACCATCAAACGTCATCTATAACAAGGTGATTATAAAGTTAGTTATTGGACATACCGCAAATCATGCAGAGGGATGTGAGTGACCTAGATGGGATTTGTCACTCCTACATAACAGGAGCGATATCTTCGGGCCCCCTGATTGAGTAAGACTGCGAAATGCATGGCCATGCTTAAATGAGTCAATATGAGATATTGATCTCATTTGTTGTTATAAAGTCTACTCGAATATCAGGAAACGAATGATTGGACTATACAAGGGTGACACATTCCATGCCTTATGTTCAATCTAGATATCTTGACAAAGAGACTAAACAACACGGAAACATTAGTCACGGAAAGGTTATGTCAAATCACTGACATTCTTATTACTTGGGTAGCAGCGATGTGTTGCTAGATACCGCTCACTGCTTGTAATATTAAAATAGGATTTTAATATTACTGCCAACGTAATAAGAACCTGCAGGGTCACACACATAGAGCAGACTAAAATTGGAGCAATGGATCCAAGTTGGACTCGGATTCAAATATAGGCCAGACTCATAACAGATGGGTCTAGGGTTGCACAGCTTACCTTGCTGCTACTCACACTCACTTAAGGCAGTCACTGTTATAAATAGTACTGCTAAAGGGCTGCTAAGATACGCAATTCAGAATCCTAGCCGCACCTACAGAAAAAATGAGTGAGAGAGTGACAAGTTTCTTCTCTTCTCTTCGCAGCTAACACTGTGTGAGAGACATGACGCTCCTCTTTGCAGACGTTGGACGTTTGTGAGTCTGTTCGTATGGGTACCACAGAGACATCGTTTCTATTACGGTGTTGGTGATTCACGCTCCAAGAGGTAAATCTTTTAAAAACTTGGATTATGGCTTTTTCGCATGGATCCTCGGTTGGAATCCCTGTTTTCCGCTGCGTATTGTATCCGTAAAAATTCCCAACAGCTCTCTAACGCCTGAGTGCTCATAGCCACCTGGACACTGTCTACATAGTGTCTTAGCACTGGCTTGACAGAGATCTTCCCTGTTATGCCCTACAAATTGTGCTCAAGCACCCAACACCTAGCGCCTGAGCATTGGTTGCCCAGAATGGATTCTGCAGAACTCTACAGAATCTATTTATTCCTTTAGAACAACACTCATTTCCAATCAATCAAGATCAGATTTCTTGTGATTCCTAGCACCAAAAACAACCATTAATCTTGTTGCAACTCTCTTGCAACCTATTAATTCACTTCAGCATGTATTTAGGTCCAAAATCACACTATCTTAAACTCATTCCTAGGCTCCTCATCAATGAACCCAAAATGATTCATCTTAAGATGTAAATGGCTATCTTGATCTTACTAAACTAAAACTATTCTAACTTAATCCTTGAAATCAAGAACGAAGCCAAGAATATAGATTTGACTATCCAAACCCCTTTTCTATTCATGAAAGCCTATGTCTATTCAAGATGAACAAAGAGGAAAAAGATGAATAGAAACTTCTTACCTCTTGTATGGATGATCTACCTTCAAGCTTGAGCTTTTATCTTTGATCTTCCCTTGATCTTCCTTCTTTTCCCCTTTTTCTTTCTCTCCTTCGGCTCCTTCTTCTTTCTTTTCTTTTTTTTCCTATTTTATCTATCTCCAGCAGTTTTTGCCGCCTTAAAGAGAAGGAGCTATGGGAGACTTTAGCACGTAGGGACTTTATTGGAAAATTTATATCTATTAAGAACACTTAGATTCTATGAAATCAAGTTTCCTAACTTCCAACAACTTTAGAATAAATCATAAGATTCATCTAAATTATTGTTTCACCATTTTCATGATTTTCCATATTAGCTGCTAGTCAATCCGGCATTAAAGCATACGATCAATATGCTTAAAGATACCAAACTAACTCTAATTATCTTGAAACTTTAACTACATCTTGTTTCACATATTTGTGAACTAGAAATAAACTATCCATATTTATTTCTCTCATCTAAGTATTTTATGCCTTTTTCTGAGTCATTTTAGGCTACTTTTCAACTTCTGAGTTATAACTAAGTGCCTAAACGAACTCAGTTTGTCACAAAACTTTATAGGCATGTTAAGCAAGTTATATGCTACCTTTGTAACCATATTCAAGCCTAACATGTTAGTAAGGACATTACACTCATCACCAGGTAGTTGAAGAGTTAGTCTTCTTAACTACAAGTTTTAAAAAGAAAATGGAGAATATATAAGTTTCAGAGCAATGCTCTATTATCTCATTAAGTTGGGATGAAATGGAGTGTTAGCAAAAAGTGACTCATTTACTTGTTAAATTTGAACCATAGTATCACATTCCTAACTAATGGAGCGAGGCAAGCCCCTTGACCTTGTAAAGGAGTGAGAAAAGCACTTTGATAAGGATGGAATTATGAGACAAGGGAGTGAGAAAAATACCTTGTCATGGTAAAGAACTGAGAAAAACAATTTACCTAATATTATAGAGGAGTGAGAAAAACACTCTACCTAAGACAAAGTTGTGAGTTAAACTCTTTGTTAAATAACATGAGGAGTGAGAAAAACACTCATGTAAATGGTAGTAAGAGTGAGTTAAACTTTCTATCAAGGGTAGTTAAGTGAGAAAAACTTATTACCCAGAGCAATAGGATGAGTTAAGTCCTATGTTAGGCAAAGGAGTGAGATAAGCACCTTGTCAAGGAAAGTTGATGTAACACCCCGAAAATTATTTATTTTGTCATTAATCATCATTTTATAATATTTATAATTTTTGATAATTTTTCTAGATTTTTTCAAAAACGTCGAATATTTTAATATATTCCTCTTTTACGTGAATATATTTCTCGTTTTGTGTGCACACTGACCAGAGTCAGTGTAACACCCTGGAAATGATTTGCTTCATCATGAATAGTCATTTTCCAATATTCATGATTTTTGGAGATTTTTTTTGGAATTTTTCGAAAACGCTGAATATTTTAATATATTCCTCGTTTTGCATGCGCACTGAGCAGAGTCAGTCAAACGCTCCGGAAAATTATTTGTTTTGTGATGAATAGTCATTTTTCAATATTTGTGATTTTAGAAAATTTTGTGGATTTTTCTGAAAACGTCGAATATTTTAGTATATTCCTCATTTTGCATGCGCGCTGAGCGGAGCCGGGATAATGAAGTGTTTTCCCTGAGACTGGTAAACCTTGAACTGTCAATGTGTCGGCGAATGATCTTACTAAACTCGAGGTCGGGCATAGTTTACGAGGTTCACATTTTTTAAAGTTTTATCTAATAAATAAAATCGCTGTATCATAAAATTATCTGATGAATAATAAAATATTATTTTCATCAACTGTAATGTTTATTCATTGGGAAAATAATTCTAATAGTGTAATTAATCATCTGTCTAGTGTATTTAATTAAGGAGACAAGCTTACTATACACTTTATTGAGAATTGTGCAAAGCTTCTCAAAGAAGCTTCTTGGAAATTTCCTCCAAGCTTCCTATGGAAGCCACACACTCTCTCTCCTCTCTCCATGCACTCACGGTAGCAGCACATTTTGGGGGGGGGAATGTGTGTTTTTCATTTAATTAATTATACTACACAAGTTTTCAAAATTCAAAAGCTACCACTTTATTTTTCTATTCACTTTCTCTCTCTACCTTCATCTTCTTCAAGCTTTTTCTCCTCCTTCTCTTTACCAAGGCTCACGGCCAGCAGCCCCTACTCCCCTTCATCCATCATAAAATTTTCATCCAACCCTATTTTCTTAATCCTCTCCATCTCCTAAACACTTTTCTAGTTAGTGGTTCTTTGAAAATCCATCATTTTCACCATCTTCTTCAAGCTTCAAGCCTAGGGCTTTTTGGGTAAGCTTCTTGAATCTTCATTCCCTTCTCTTATTTCCATTCCTATAGTCTTCTTTGTGACCATCTATGCTTTATTTTTCAAGCAATGGTGCTATTTTAATGAGTTTGAAGTTTTAGGGTTCTTGGAGGAACCAAATCCGAAAATCCAAAGAGCTTCAAGGGAGTTCTTTGTTTGTTCTTTACTTAGGTAAGAGGAAGACACTCCTCCTCAACCTCTTTTAGCACTTAGAAACCTTGTTTGTGGTTGATTGTGAGAAAACTCTAATGAGGGTTATTCTTTGTTTGCATGATTAGTATGTTTGCATGTTGTTTATAATGTGTTTATGCTATTAGATTGTTTGTTTGTGTATATTGATATATTGGATTGGATTAGAAGGCATGAAATGGAAGAAAATGATGTTGGATTGATTCTTGGATGGCCACGGTTTTGGGGTTCAAATTTAGGGTTCTTTGTGAACAATTGTAACAATTGGAATTCATAATTAATCAAGTGTACATTAGGTAATTGATGGAAGGAAAAATTTGGGAATTTAATCCCTAGGGAGGCCACGGCCTCTAGGGCCTTTTTGGGGCTTAATTATGCAATTTTGGTAACCTTGAAAGTTAATTAATCAAGTGATTAAATCATTGGTAATAGGATAGAAAATTAGCAAATTGGAAGAATAGGATATACTTTGAAATTCATAAATTTTAAAGAACCAAGAATGGAATTTTCATAAGACTTAGGATAATTTTAATTAGGGCAAGAACAAAAGAGTGTGAGACTTTGAGAATCTTAGAATAATTTTCTAAGTGTATGAGAATAAATTACCTAAGAGAATTTAATTAATTAAGAGAATTCCTTTAGAGACAAACTTTGTAAAAAAAGCTAAACCTAAGCAAGAATTCATAATACTCCTTAAAAATGTATTAATTTATTTAATAACAATATTATGTTATTGTGGGTCCATGTGAATGACCAATGATTGTGTTGATTCTTACTTTGGCCAATCGTGACATATTATGGAATAGTATGTAATAATGATCATACATGATTATGCATAGAGTCTGTATGCATTGTGAATGTCTGTTGGACTGTTGTTAAGGCCGAGTTGCCTAGGAGTTGAACACACCTTAGTGCGGGTGCGAGTAGACTAGTGTAGGTCATATTGTTGACCATGGGGGCGTCAAGGTGCGAGTACCTCACAATGGACAGTTGGTAGCTCTTCTGTCCGTGGGGCAGACCGATGCAAATGCACCGACGATCCTGATCGGGCACTCTCCTTTATCGTGATCTAATGTAGACTGTATGTACAATGCCATGATGTATACGTGGATAAACTGATGAATTAAAGCACTTTGGCCGCGACAGCTGAGTTGTAGACATGTCTCCTGATCTTTCTCTCCAACCGTTTGTGTCTAGCTCCATGGAGTAGGATTTTGACTTTGTATACATGTGCATAGTGAGTCCATGTATTATCTAGCATTTATTATTATGATAATTGAAACTATTATATTACTGATATATATAACTGCCTGAAACTGATTAGTTGATTATTACTGCTGCTTAATGTTTATTATCTTTATTGCTGTCAAATATGCTATGTGGGCCCCTTGCGCCGTTTTGTTTCTTGTTGCTATAACTGGTAATGATGGTAGGATGTCTTACCTTTTTTCTGTACTTTTATTATTTTCTATCTGTATATTGTGTTTCATCGAAGACGACGGCAAGGAAGTTGGAGCTCCTGATTTCCCCGACTTTTGGCTTGATTACGATTAGCATCTACTATGGAGCATGGAGGCACGCATGCGTGGATTTCTGGGTAATGTGCGTCTGACCTTCCTTGGAGGGCCGGAATGCTGGCACATTAACCTGAATTTTGACCGCTGTGTCTACCTAGGTGACGTGTCTATCTCTTTGGCCTTGAGGCGTCATGAGCCGCCGATATTTACCTACTGTATCAGCCTGCGTTTGGAGTTTTATCTGCCCATCCAGGAGATGTGCGGTAATCGTTTCTACACCCCGTAGGAGGACTCTTTGGATTCCACTGCTCGGGCTCCGGCCCGTGGCTCTGTGGCTCCTATGGAGGTTTCCTCAGATGAGGAAGACCCCGAGGAGGTCCTAGAGGATGACCTCGCGGAGGATCCTGAAGAGGATCCTGATACGGTTCCTCCTCATCTGAGGGATTGAAATTACTGGTGGCTACTGATGGCTGCCAGTGTTTTTATTTTGGGGGCCTGATGTCTTTTGTAGTGGGTTGCATATTTTGATATCTTGGGGATGTGTATGTATGATCCTTTGAGGTAGGTATAGTTTTGCTTTTTGGTATACTAGGTTTTGTAACCAAACAGTTTGATAAATATATATATGAATATGCAATGTTAATTCTAATGTATGCTTTACTTCTGTTTGCCCTTTATTTCCATTTATGTTCTGTCACTGTATTTATTAATTATTGTTATTGTAACAAAAAAAATTGCCAATTTAATTACATGTCCATAATCAAGTAAATTTATATTATATTATAATAAACCGGGTCTTAACTTATAAAAATTTTTTTCCCGCATTGTAATTGACAATGTGACGTTCCCTCCCAAAAAGGGGCGTTACATTAAGTTGGTATCAGAGCCCCAGTTTATGTTTCTTTGGGTCTTGTGATTGAGTCTATCTTGTTTGTATTGTGTGTTCTATGAATAGTAAATGCAAAGGTGTATTGTTTGGTATTCCTAGTGGATGCAACTGACTTTTCTATGTTTTCAGTTAATCCGATCTGAGAAAGTAAGATGGCGCGAAGGGAAGACATGGCAGCTGCTATAGCGGCGATGCAGAGGATGGCTGAGGCCATCGCACAACAAACTGAGCAAGCTACACAGCAACAAGAGAGAGTTGCGCAATAACAAGAATGAGCTGCTCAACAGCTTGAAGCTACTGTAGATGCTCAGAACTTGCCGGAGTTTCGATGCCACAACCCTCCTTAATTCAAAGGAGAATTTGATCCGGACAAGGCTAGTATGTGGATCAAAGAGTTAGAAAAAGTCTTTCGAGGGATGAACTACGCTGAGAACAAGAAGGTGACCCATGTAACTTTTATGCTGATGGGCAATGCTGAAAACTGGTGGAATGGAGTGCAGAGAATGTTGGAAGCTACAAATCGCGAGATTACTTGGGACTTATTCAATGAGAAATTCTTGGATAAGTATTTTCCTGCAAGCACAAGACACGTGAAGGAGTCAGAGTTTCTCAACTTACGATAAGGGAATATGACCGTTAGTGAGTATGCGGCCAAATTTGAAAACTTGTCATAATTTTTAACATACTCTCAGCATCAACCAAATGAAGCATGGAAATACCGAAGATTCACAGAAGGACTGAGGTATGAGGTGAAGAAGGCTGTGATCACCTTGAAGATCAATGAGTTCTCAGAACTGCTAGATACATGCTATGATGTAGAGGCTCTAAAGCAATCTAGAGATACGAGGAACAGAAACTTTGGGCCCACAAGGTTCCAAAGAGGCGGTGATAACAGTTTTAACCGCTTCCAGAAGAAGCCTTATTCCCGACCAACGGGAAATCAGCAACAAACCACGGGTGGAAGTTTTAGTGGAGGTTCTACTGGGAACCGGACTGGCCAAAACATGGCGTACCCTTCGAAATGTCTAAAGTGTGGGAAAGATCATCTCACAAGGGACTGCACCATAAAGGGAATCATTTGCTTCAGATGTGGCAAGCCTGGCCACGTGTCCCGAGATTGCAATCAAGCGAAGACTGAGCCTTCGATTAATGTTGCGAGAGCCAAGAAACCACAAGCTGGAGGGTGAGTTTACACCATGAGTGGAGCTGAAGCCTCCGAATCTAAAGATTTGATACAAGGGGAAGGCACCATAGAAGGTAATCTTTTAACTGTACTGTATGACTCTGGGGCAACCCATTCTTTCATATCATATGACTGTGTGCAAAGACTTGGTTTACTAGTGTCTACCTTACCTTTTGACTTAACTATTTCTACCCCTACTGATAAACTAGTAGTTACTACCAAAGTCTGTCTAAACTGTCCATTGATTATTGAAGGTCGAACCTTTTCGGTCGATCTGATCTGTTTACCCTTTTCCCAACTAGATATAATCTTAGGGATGGACTGGTTGTCTTCCAACCATGTTCTATTAGACTGTTCTAGAAAAACCATAGTTTTTCCCATAGATGAGGATTCTAGATTTCTGACGACCAACCGAGTTCAAGCTCTCTTGAAAGAAGGAGCTCACGGATACATGCTACTGTCTTCTTTGAAAGTCGAGAGCGAGGTTGATTTGAACACAATTCCAGTGGTGAATAAGTTTCCTGAAGTCTTTCCTGAGGATGTACCTAGGCTACCATTGCCTCGAGAGATAGAGTTTGCTATCGACCTAGTACCGGGAGCTGGTCCCGTGTCTATAGCACCTTACAGGATGGCACCGACAGAGTTAGCTGAGCTCAAGAAACAGCTAGAGGAGCTTTTGGAAAAGTAATTTTTCAGATTGAGTGTGTCACCGTGGGGAGCACTAGTACTGTTAGTTTGCAAGAAGGATGGTACATCAAGATTATGTGTGGACTACCGACAGCTGAACAAAGTGACTATCAAGAACAAATATCCACTCCCAAGAATTGACAACTTAATGACTAACTAAAGGGAGCAGCGGTGTTTTCAAAGATCGATCTGTGATCTGGGTATCATCATATACGAGTGAAGACAGAGGATGTACCCAAGACTACTTTTCGTACCCAATATGGTCATTACGAATATCTCATGATACCGTTTGGCATGACGAGTGCACCAGCTATCTTTATGGACTACACGAACCGAATCTTTCATCCTTACTTGGACAGATTCGTTGTGGTATTCATTGATGACATTTTGGTATACTCTTAAAATCAGGAGGACCATGCTGAACACCTCAGTATAGTTCTTCAGATTCTGAAGGAGAAGGAATTGTATGCCAAACTGTCAAAATGTGAATTTTAGCTGGAAGAAGTTAAATTTTTGGGGCACATAATCTCGAAGGAAGGGATTGCGGTGGATCCATTGAAAGTGGAAGCAGTGCTGCAATGGGAATGGCCAAAGTCAGTGACGGAGATCCGAAGCTTTCTTGGTTTGGCTGGATATTCTAGGAGGTTCATTGAGGGATTCTCCAAGATTACTGGACCTCTTACTCAGCTCACGAGGAAGAACCAAGCTTTTGAGTGGACTGACAGCTGTGAGTAGAGTTTCCAAGAGTTGAAGAATCAGCTAACTACCTCGCTAGTGTTAGTGCTACCCGATTTGAATGAACAGTTTGAGGTGTACTGTGATGCTTCATACCAAGGGCTAGGATCTGTACTTATGCAGCATGGAAGAGTAGTGGCTTATGCTTCAAGGCAGTTGCGAGTGCACGAGAAGAACTACCCGACGCACGACTTGGAGTTAGCGATTGTAGTTTTTGCTCTGAAGATATGGAGGCATTTTCTCTACGGAGCGATGTTCAAGAGGCTGAAGTATTTGTATAATCAGAAGGAGTTGAACATAAGGCAGCGAAGGTGGCTAGAGTTCCTGAAGGATTATGATTTCTAACTTCTGTATCACCCTAGCAAGGCAAATGTTGTGGCAGAAGCTCTAAGTAGAAAGATGATCAGTGTCTCTGCCCTGATGATTAAGGAAAAGGAGATGCTAGAGCAGTTCAGAGATATATGGTCTTTTGTGGAGTTAAAACTAGGGAAGATCTGCATGAATATGGTTACCATCTCAAGCGAGCTGATGGATGACATAAGGGAAAAGCAGAAGGTTAACAAGTTCTTACAAGAAGTGAGAGAGCAAGTGAAGCAAGGCGATGAAACAACGTTTGCGGAAGGAACAAATGAAATTCTGAGATTTTGTGGGAGAGTTTGTATTCCCTGTGACCAAGAGTTTAGATAATATATCATCAACCATGCTCATACAAGCCAGTTGGGTATGCATCTGGGCATAACAAAAATGTATCAAGACTTGAAGAAGTTATTCTGGTGGCATGGAATGAAGAGTGACGTCACTAAACGTGTATCGACTTGTCTAGTTTATCAGAAAGCTAAAGTGGAACATCAGAGACTAGCGGGATTGCTGCAACCGTTGTCTATTCCTGAATAGAAGTGGGACACATTGCAATGGATTTTGTAGTGGGTTTGCCAAAGATAAGAAAAGGTCATGACTCGATTTAGGTAATCAGTGACCGACTCACGAAATCAGCACATTTTCTCCCGGTCAACATAAGATACAAACTAGAGAGACTGACTCAGATCTATATTGTAGAGATTGTTAGACTACACGGTGTGCCTACAAGTATTATTTCAGATAGGGATTTGAGATTTACTTCAAATTTGTAGAAGAGTTTGCAAGAAGCATTAGGGACAAAGTTACGTCTGAGTTCCTCATATCACCCACAGACCGATGGTCAATCAGAGAGGACGATCCAATCTTTGGAAGATTTGCTTAGAGCTTACACCATAGAACAGACTGGAAGTTGGGATGACATTCTACCATTGATAGAATTTACCTACAACAACAGTTATCATTCGAGCATAGGGATGGCACCCTATGAGGCTCTGTATGGACTATGGTGTCGAACACCTCTGTGTTGGTACCAAGACGGCGAGTGTCTTACTATTGGACTAGATATTATACAGCAGACAACGGAGAAGGTTAAAATGATTCAGGAGAAGATGAGGATGGCTCAGAGCTGACAAAAGAGTTATGCAGACCAAAGGAGAAAGCTCTTGAGTTTGAGGAAGACGAGCATGTATTCCTGAAAGTCACACCTACGATTGTGGTAGGCCGGGCCTTGAAATCTAGAAAACTCACTCCAAAATTCCTTGGACCATACCAAATCATTCGCCGAGTAGGTCCAGTAGCCTATCAAATAGCCTTACCTCCTTTTCTCTCAAACATTCACAATGTTTTCCATGTGTCACAACTGTGAAAATACCTTTCTGACCCAAGTCATGTCATAGCACTAGATACAGTATAATTAAAAGAGAACTTAACTTATGAGGCATCTCTTGTAAGAATCGAGGATAGAAGGATAAAGCAACTCAGAGGCAAGGAGATCTCATTAGTGAAGGTAATCTGGAACAAGATGACTGGAGACACAACTTGGGAGCTAGAAGACAAGATGAAGGAGCAACAGCCACAATTATTCTAAGGTATACAAATTTCGAGGACAAAATTCCTTTTTAGAAAGGGAGTGTTGTAACACCCCAAAAATTATTTATTTTGTCATTAATCATCATTTTATAATATTTATAATTTTTGAGAATTTTTCTGGATTTTTTCGGAAATATCAAATATTTTAATATATTTCTTGTTTTACATGAATATATTTCTCGTTTTACGTGCACACTGACTAGAGTCAGTGTAACACCTCGGAAATGATTTGCTTCATCATGAATAGTCATTTTCCAATATTCACGACTTTTGGAGATTTTTCTAGAATTTTTTGAAAACGCTGAATATTTTAATATATTCCTTGTTTTGCATGCGCACTGTGCAGAGTCAGTCAAACGCTCTGAAAAATTGTTTGTTTTGTGATGAATAGTCATTTTTCAATATTTGTGATTTTTAAGAAATTTTTTGGATTTTTCTGAAAATATCAAATATTTTAGTATATTTCTCATTTTGCGTGCACATTGAGCGAAGCCGGGATAACGATATGTTTTCTCTGAGGCTGGTAAACCTTGAACTATCAATGTATCAATGGGAAATCTTACTAAATCCAAGGTCGGGTACAGTTTACGAGGTTTACATTTTTTTAAGTTTTATCTGATAAATAAAATCGCTGTATCATAAAATTATCCGATGAATAATAAAATATTATTTTCATCAACTGTAATGTTTATTCACTGGGAAAATAATTCTAACAGTGTAATTAATCATTTGTCAAGTGTATTTAATTAAGGAGCGAAGCTTACTATGCACTTTATTGAGAATTGTGCAAAGCTTCTCTAGGAAGCTTCTTGAAAATTTCCTCCAAGCTTCCTATGGAAGCCACACACTCTCTCTCCTCTCTCCATGCACTCATGGCAGCAGCACATTTTTGGGGGGGGGGAATGTGTGCTTTTCATTTAATTAATTAATGAGGGTTATTCTTTGTTTGCATGATTATTATGTTTGCATGTTGTTTATAATGTGTTTATGCTATTAGATTGTTTGTTTGTGTATATTGATATATTGGATTGGATTAGAAGGCATGAAATGGAAGAAAATGATGTTGGATTGATTCTTGGATGGCCACGGTTTTGGGGTTCAAATTTAGGGTTCTTTGTGAACAATTGTAACAATTGGAATTCATAATTAATCAAGTGTACATTAGGTAATTGATGGAAGGAAAAATTTGGGAATTTAATCCCTAGGGAGGCCACGGCCTCTAGGGCCTTTTAAAGGCTTAATTATGCAATTTTGGTAACCTTGAAACTTAATTAATCAAGTGATTAAATCATTGGTAATAGGATATAAAATTAGCAAATTGGAAGAATAGGATATACTTTGAAATTCATAAATTTTAAAGAACCAAGAGTGAAATTTTCATAAGACTTAGGATAATTTTAATTAGGGCAAGAACAAGAAAGTGTAAGACTTTGAGAATCTTAGAATAATTTTCTAAGTGTATGAGAATAAATTACCTAAGAGAATTTAATTAATTAAGAGAATTCCTTTGGAGACAAACTTTGTAAGAAAAGCTAAACCTAAGAAAGAATTCATAATACTCCTTAAAAATGTATTAATTTATTTAATAACAATATTATGTTATTGTGGGTCCATGTTAGTGACCAATGATTGTGTTGATTCTTACTTTGGCCAATCGTGGCATATTGTGGAATAGTATGTAATAATGATCATACATGATTATGCATAGAGTCTGTATGCATTGTAAATGTCCGTTGGACTGTTGTTAAGGCCGAGTTGCCTAGGAGTTGAACACACCTTAGTGCGAGTGTGAGTAGACTAGTGTAGGTCATATTGTTGACCATGGGGGCATCGGGGTGCGGGTACCTCGCAATAAATAGTTGGTAGCTCTTTTGTCCGTGGGGCAGATCGATGCAAACACACCGACGATCCTGACCGGGCACTGTCCTATATCATGATCTAGTGTCGACTATCTGTACAATGCCATGATATGCATGTGGATAAACTGATGAATTATAGCACTTTGGCCGCGGTAGCCGAGTTTTAGACATGTCTCCTGATCTTTCTCTCCAACCGTTTGTGTCTAGCTTCATGAAGTAGGATTTTGACTTTGTATGCATGTGCATAGTGAGTCCATGTATTATCTAGTATTTATTATTATTTTAATTGAAACTGTTATATTACTGATATATATAACTACCTAGAACTGATTGGTTGATTATTACTGCTGCTTAATGTTTATTATCTTTATTGTTGTTAAATATGCTATGTGGGCGCCTTGCGCCGTTTTGTTTCTTGTTGCTATAACTGGTAATGATGGTAGGATGTCTTACCTCTTTTTTGTACTTCTGTTATGTTTTATCTGTATATTGTGTTTCATCGAAGATGACGACAAGGAAGTTAGAGCTCCCGATTTCCCTGGCTTCTGGCCTGATTACGATTAGCATCTACTGTGGAGCATGGAGGCACGCATGCGTAGATTTCTGGGTGATGTGTGTCTAACCTTCCTTGGGGAGCCGGAATGCTGGCACATTAACCTGAATTCCAACCGCTGTGTCCACCTGGGTGACACGTCTATCTCTTTGGCCTGGAGGCGTCATGAGCCGCCGATATTTACTTGTTGTATCTGCCTGTGTTTGGAGTTTTATCTGCCCATCCAGGAGATGTGGGGTAACCGCTTCTACACCCTGCAAGAGGACTCTTTTGATTCCACAGCTCGGGCTCTGGCTTGTGGCTTTGTGGCTCCTATGGAGGTTTCCTCAGATGAGGAAGATCCCGAGGAGGTCCCCGAGGATGACCTCGCGAAGGATCCTGAAGAGGATCCTGATACGGTTCCTCTTCATCTGAGGGACTGATATTGCTGGTGGCTACTGATGGCTACCAGTGTTTTTATTTTGGGGGCCTGATGTCTTTTGTAGTGGGCTGTATATTTTGATATCTTAGGGATGTGTATGTATGATCCTTTGGGGCAGGTATAGTTTTGCTTTTTGGTATACCAAGTTTTGTAACCAAACAGTTTGATAAATATATATATGAATATGCAATGTTAATTCCAATGTATGCTTTACTTCTGTTTGCCCTTTATTTCCATTTATGTTCCGTCACTGTGTTTATTAATTATTGTTATTGTAACAAAAAAAATATTCACCAATTTAATTACATGTCTATAATCAAGTAAATTTATATTATATTATAATGAACCAGGTCTTAACTTATAAAATTTTTATTTTCGCATTGTAATTAACAATGTGACGTTCCCTCCCAAAAAGGGGCGTTATAGTTGATATCTTACAATTGTATAGACAGTTGTTTAATATTGATAGTGTGTTTAGTTTTAGAGTACATTTATTTAGTGCAAATGTTTAAATGTTAGTATTGGTTACTTATACTTAGAATTAAGATTTCTTACCCCGTTGTGTTTCCATGTAAATCCAAGTAGCAACCCTTAAAAGGGAAAGGAAGAAAACCATGAAGAATAGTTTAATTTTAATGCTTTAGGCAAAGCTTATGTATTAATTTATGTTTGCTTTGAGTATGTTTAAAGTTGTATATGTAACATTTTGCCCATTTAAGGCTATGATGTATTTGTATAATGTAATACCCTTAATGACATCTTAGACTTGTATATGTGTACAAAAGGTAGCATATGAATTGCTTAACATGCCTGTTTAATTTTGTGATAAACTGAGTTAGTTTAGGCAATTTGTTGCAACACAAAAAATGAAAAGTAACTTAAAATGACTCAAATAATAGCGTAAACTATTTAGATTAGGGAAATTGATGCGGGATTAAAAGTTACAAATCCAAGTGTAAGTTATCTCAAGTAATAAATTCTCGGTGAGTTCGAGGTCGAACCACAGAGACTTGATGAAGAAAAATTAATTAAAGTAAAGTAAATATTTTGTTACAACAATAAAGATGATAAATAAAATTGTTCATAAGTAAAAAGGAATTGCTTGGGTTAGGAGATCCACTCTTGGTAAATAAATTAAAGACAAGATTAATTCTTTGATAACTCAATTAGAATCCACACATAACGGAGGTTCCAATTGAAAAATACAACATTCAAAGTTCATTAAAAATTATATACATAATTATATTATGATTCCTTTAATCATCTATTAACACCTCCACTCATAAATGGGATCAAGCATTCATTGTGCCAAAATCTTGTCTACAACAAATCAAGATCTCCACTTTATAAGGAGAGTTTCTAGCACCACCACTTGTAAATGGGTTAAAGCATTCATTGTGCCAATCTCTTGTCTACAACAAATCAAGAACTCCACTTTACAAGGAGGGTTTTTAAATTAATTGGAAACAAAATATAATACTTATAATGACCACTAGAAAATATATCATTTAAGCACAAAAGAGAAATTAATCTAACATTATTTCATTACCTTCACTCTTTCACCCAAGCAAAATGAAACTTAGTTACTCATAGATAAGAAGAAAGAAAGAGAGAAGAAGAAGAAGAAGAACATGACTTCAATTTAGAACAAAGGAAAATTACTACAAGAAAACCTAGTAACAAACTAGCTTCATTTTGGTATCTAACACCTAACACCTTCAATGATCTACCAATGCCTCCTTTTATAGAGGATTAGAGATACAAAATGATAAGGGGGCTGAGTCATTAGTGAGTGGATGAGTGGAAAATGAGTAGAAAATGCCAAATGACTTTTGGTGAGTGGAAAATTATGGAGATTCCTTATCTCCAAAATCATTTAGCTCTGAAGTCATTGAATGCGTTAGAATAAGCAAATATGATCTTCATAAACGTTGTAGGCCTAGATCTTAGCTTTCAAATGGATTTAGTTTGAGTCCAATATCATTTATATAACTTCAGATATGTTCAAATTACTGCATACTATTCAGGCTCAGTCACAGCTCCTCTGTTCTAACTTGCAAGCCTAATATCACCTATTAGGCCTCAGATTCTGGAAAAGTGTTCAACATGAAAGAGGTAGATATAGGTCTCAATTATTCAGCATCAAAATGTCAGCCCATTTGACAACCTCTAACCCAAAATTTGGCATGAATAGTACACATAGGTCAAGCTGTCAGGAATGGCACTTTAGTTCTTGTTTCAACCCCAATTTGAGTTATCTACACGTGTGATTAGGCCTTTAAGGTCTTCATGAAAGTTATAGAGCTCTCTCGTATCTTTAAAATGCCACTAGATTCACCTCATTTGGCCATCTACATCCCAAAATATAGCCCAAATACAGAAATAATGTAAGACGTAAATTATGCTAAAAAATTCAATTAAGTCCAATTTGAGTCCAAACTTACAAAACATAATCAAACTCAATCAATTAAGTACATGAAGAGTGTAAATGACTAAAAATGAAGGCTTATTAATGTATCAAATATGTGATCATCAAATTCTCCCACACTTAGCTTTTTGCACTCCTGGGTAAAACACACAAGACCAAAACTAAAAAAAAACGAAACAGACTCAAAAGTTAAACACTCTAAAAGACTTAATTTCTAATAATATTTAAAAATGAAGAGCAACCAATCATTCAAGTAATCAAAACATTCATGAGGTAACATATCTTCACATCTTAAACCAACGAGCAAGGAAACTTCAATTGAAAAGCATGAGTCAAGAATGATAGTTCTTCACAAGATTCACTCTCAATCCCTCAAGTGTTTAAAAGGTAGGTATTTCGCTCAATTCAACTCATGAAAATTACACTACCATAAGCTTGCTTATCTTCTACTTCTCCACTACTCAGAACACATGCACACACAAATCATGAAGACTTTATTCAAGGTTATAATAAGGTCAAGGTAAAGGAGAAAGTAATATGGATATGACAAGTTAAATACCAAAGAGAATAAAAGAGCATGAAAGCTGAGTTCAATTAACAAGCATGAAAGTTCATCCTAACTCCACCTAATACAAATTCCCTTTACATATTCTTTTCCTTTCCTTTATTGCCTTGTTGACCCTCTTTTTCTTTTTACATTTTTTTATATTTTATATTTTTATTTTTTTACAAAAAGAACATCATATATACATTTTTTTAACCATTCTGCACACACACCCCCACACTTGTTCAAGAACTCATCGAATGACAAAGTTAATATTCTCTTATTCCCTAAGGTCAAGTAAGAACATTATTTTTCATTTAAGACACATAATGAGTTCGAAACAAAGAATGGTTAAATAAGCTCAAAGGGGTTAAGCAAGGGGAAATAGGCCATTTCCAATGCTTTACGTTGGCAGGAATTGTAACACCCCCCTTAGGGTGCCACACTTCATATTACTCATTTACCAAATTACCCTTTTGAATCTTGTAATATAAATACGAGAATTTCTATGAAGTCATAAAAGTGTTTGATATCATATTGAGATAATATATCAAGGAGGAATCCAATTTGCTAAGCAAGTCATCATACATAATTATAATTAATTCATAAATGGTCTGAATATCAATATTCACTTATTCAATGGTCGAGTTATCAAAAAATATTATTATCATAATTATGCAAATCCTCTGCATCATCACCCGATCGATTATGGCTGGGTTGTCTTGGTCCCTATTTGATTAAAGTAGCTATTTCAAGAAAAATACCACAATCATATTTATGTATGCATATGAAAATGTAGTCTCAAAAAGAATCAAAGCAAGTTCTAGAATAACAATTCCATGAGTGAAATTCACACAAGAAAGAAGAGAATAGTACAAATGTTCAATCCATTCATCAATAAGCTCAAAATCTCACAAGGCATAATTCTATCATTCTCAGTCCACCAATTCAACATCCATAACTAAGCATGTGAATTTTAAGAAAGAAGACAATTTACTCAATCATGTAAATTTCCCTGAATTTGAATAGCTACTTCCACGCAAACTAGTTGTCTATCCCAACTAAGATGCGTCTCAAGAGTAAAATTTACTCCTTACTCTGCCATCCTTAACTGGTTTAGTAAATTACTGACAAACATAGAAATACAACAAACATATTAATACACATACTTCCTAAATTTTCTTTTTTTTACACAACTATCCTTCCCCAACACTCCTCCAACCGGTTCCAATGAGCTCTTGGACATGCATCACAACATTGTCCTCAATGTTAACAATTAAATCCAGACTGAAGAAATAATCATCAATATACATCAAAGAAATTATTGGGACAAAATTAAATAAAGTAATAGGGAGAAGTCACATACCCGAAATGCTTAGATGAGAAGAGAATAACTACATCTTGACAATGGTTAGCAATGACTACGTGAAAAAAAAAATGAAATAAAATGAAATAAACAAGCATGCAAACTTTTTTTGGGTTCTTTTGTTTTATAATTTTTTTTTTTGTTGGCCAACACTATTTACATCCCCATACAAAGGCTCGAAATTTGGGAGGCACTTCAAAAGTGACTCAATAAAAACACGAAATACTAAAAACTTACCTCGACTTTGGTAGACAGGATCGTCTACCAAAGTCTCTACATCTGGATCCTTCAACTCAAGTTATAGCTTCAACCACCATTGGTAAAATCGACCGTTTACCTTCTTCCAAATTAATTTTATAAGAAACAGACCAAGGGACGAACACCTTTTTATTAGTAATGCTCCAACCTTTCTTAAGAAACTCCTTAAACTTTGGTTGCCATGCTATACGAGTGTCATGATCTTGAGTTTTATCAAAAATAGTAGAAATATCAACTACATCGAGGGATTATTTTCTTGATAGAATCAAACTCGAAATAATCAAATTAATTGACAAGAAAATTCTCAAGGGGATCAAAATCATAGGTTGTAGAAACTTCCTTATCCATGATTGAGTCAATCATGTATGTGAATTTTAAGAAAGAAGACAATTTACTCAATCATGTAAATTTCCCACAATTTGAATAGCTACTTCCACGCAAACTAGTTGTCTATCCCAACTAAGATGCGTCTCAAGAGTAAAATTTACTCCTTACTCTGCCATCCTTAAGCGGTTTAGTGGCCATCGTAATCCTTTTCGGCTTAATAAGACTTTTTGTCACCTCAAAAAAAAAAATGAAATAAAATGAAATAAACAAGCATGCAAACATTTTTTTTTGGGTTCTTTTGTTTTATAAGGTTCCTTGGGTAGCTTTACATCCTGGATCCTTCAACTCAAGTTATAGCTTCAACCATGACCATTTACCTTCTTCCAAATTAAAGATCACTACTATCTTGATTCTTTTCCACATCCTCTAGCTCATTGGGTAGCTCAGCATCACTACTATCTTGATTCTTTTCCACATCCTCTAGCTCATTCACACTCAAGGAGATCATCACTTTGGACACTTGGCTCTTTATCTCCTTACTTTCTTCAACAACCTTTCCATTCCTAAGGGTTATCACTGACTTGACTTGATCTATTTGTTAGTTTTCTAAATTATCATCATTTAGACTGTATTGACCTTTGGGATTTAGTTGAGGTTGAGAAGGAAATTTTTCTTTCTCGTGAATGGTGAGTGCAGAAGAAAGTTTAGCAAGAGTGTCTTTTATGTCAATCATGGCTTGAGTGTTTTGATTAATAATGACATCTTGTTTTTCCATGAATGCATGTAATGTTTCTTCAAGGTTATTCCTGTATGGTGGGATAAAAGGTACATATCCTTAAAAATTTTGAGAGCCCTGTTGTGCTTGAGGAGGTGGTGGTTGCATGAATTGTGCCTGATTGTTAGTCCTCCAACTGAAGTTCGGGTGATTTCTCCATCCCGGATTGTATGTATCTGAAAAAGAAAAAGTGAATGACTTTTTAAAATTGTTCATTGCATTTGCTTGCTCATGCACAACTTCTTTAAAAATAAGAATTTTTGGACATTCATTTGTTGAGTGTCCCAATTCATCACAAATGCTACAAATTTCTTCATTTTGCATAGATTTGATTTCTTTTACTTTTCTTGATTCCATGGCTTCAATCTTTCTAGCCAAACTAGCAAATCTTGCATTTAGATCTTCTTATTGATGAACGTGATATTTTTCTTTACTAGCATTTGCATGGTTAGATCTGATTGACTTTTCAAAAGGATTAGTACAATGCCAAGATTGAGAATTTTTAGCCAAATAGTCTAAATAGTCTAAAGCTTATTCAGGTTCTTTATCAAGAAACTCACCATTGCACATTGTTTCCACAATTTGTTTAGTTTCAGGTGTTAACCCTTCATAAAAGAAGCTTATAGTGCACCATTTTTCAAAACCATGATATGGGCAAGAATTCAACAAATCTTTAAAACGTTCCCAACTTTGAAAATATGCTTCATTTGAATTTTGGGAAAAATTTTGGATTTGTCTTTTCAAAGCATTGGTTTTGTGTGTTAGAAAAAATTTCTTTAAAAACTCACCTTGCATTTCTTACCATGTGCTAATTGATCTTGGTTTCAAAGTGTTAAGCCAAGCTTTTACTTTATCTTTTAAAGAAAAAGGAAACAATTTAAGCTTAACAACCTATTCAGTGCAAGTTTGATCATGAAAAGCGATACATACTTCCTCAAATTCTTTTAGATGTAAATATGGGCTTTCAGATTCTAAACCATGGAAATTAGGAAGTAAAGAAATCGTACCTGACTTGAATCTAAAATTGTTAGCATTGAGTGGAAAGATAAAACATGATGGACTAGAATTTCGAGATGGTTGCAAATACTCACGCATGGTTCACAACGGTTGATTTTCATGTTCATCATGCACACTTTCATTTTTAGTCATTGTGTTTGATGTATGTGATTGTGATTCAAACAAATCAATATGTAACGTACCTGGATTAACTTTAATCAAACGACCAGAATTTAAATCACGATACCAATTAAGCATAAACAAGTAACTTAAAATATAAAATAAAATGTACAAGCTAGCAATATAAACCGTCCATTAAATATTAACAAAGGTGTGGTACAAACCAACCACCAAATATATATTAACAAGGGTGTAGTATAAACCAGCCACCAAAAAAAGTTAATAAACAGAAAAATTAAAGAGTTATATATGGATAAATTAAAATGTTAGAAGCAGGTAAAGTAAAAAGGTTAGATAACTGATAAAGTAAGAAGTTATATAGTTAGTAAGAGAGTTAGTAAGTTAGTAAACAAAAAAAAATGATAGAAAATAAATAACAAAAAATAAATGACAAAAGATAAAATATAGAAAATAAAGTGCCAAAAGTAAATTTAAAATATGAAAACGAGAATCGACAAACCGATTTTTTGCTCCGGCTAGAGAGAAGAGAAGAAGAAAGATTATTTCATTAATGATTAAAGATTATAGAGAGATTAGGGAGAGTTTCTCCCACTAAGTTAGTACATTAGTAAGTACAATGAAAAAAAAATTAAAAGGGTAGAATATATATATACAAAATATTTACACCATAAATTTGTTCTTCAAATCAAGTCCCCGGCAACAGCGCCAAAAACTTGATGCGGGATTAAAAGTTACAAACCCAAGTGTAGGTTATCTCAAGTAATAAATTCTTGGTGAGTCCGAGGTCAAACCACAGAGACTTGATGAAGAAAAATTAATTAAAGTAAAGTAAATATTTTGTTACAACAATAAAGATGATAAATAAAATTATTCACAAGTAAAAAGAAATTGCTTGGGTTAGAAGATCCACTCTTGGTAAATAAATTAAGGACAAGATTAATTCTTTGATAACTCAATTAGAATCCACACATAACGGAGGTTCCAATTAGAAAATACAACGTTCAAAGTTCATTAAAAATTATATACGTAATTATATTATGATTCCTTTAATCATCTATTAACACCACCACTCATAAATGAGATCAAGCATTCATTGTGCCAAACTCTTGTCTACAACAAATCAAGATCTCCACTTTATAAGGAGAGTTTCTAGCACCACCACTTGTAAATGGGTTAAAGCATTCATTGTGCCAATCTCTTGTCTACAACAAATCAAGAACTCCACTTTACAAAGAGGGTTTTTAAATTAATTGGAAACAAAATATAATACTTATAATGACCACTTAAAAATATATCATTTAAGCACAAGAGAGAAATTAATCTAACCTTATTTCATTACCAAGAGCTTCACTCTTTCACCCAAGCAAAATGAAATTTAGTTACTCATAGATAAGAAGAAAGAAAGAGAAAAGAAGAAGAAGAAGAAGAAGAAGAAGAAGAACATGACTTCAATTTAGAACAAAGGAAAATTACTACAAGAAAACCTAGTAGCAAACTAGCATCATTTTGGTACCTAACACCTAACACCTTCAATGATCTGCCAATGCCTCCTTTTATAGAGGATTAGAGATACAAAATGATAAGGGGGTTGAGTCATTAGTGAGTGGATGAATGGAAAATGAGTAGAAAATGCCAAATGACTTTTGGTGAGTGAAAAATTTTAGAGATTCCTTGTCTCCAAAATCATTTAGCTCTGAAGTCATTGAATGCGTCAGAATAAGTAAATATGATCTTCATAAAAGTTGTAGGCCTAGATCTTAGCTTTCAAATGGCTTTAGTTTGAGTCCAATATCATTTCTATAACTCCAGATAAGTTTAAATTACTGCATACTACTCAGGCCCAATCACAGCTCCTCTGTTCTAACTTGCAAGCCCAATATCACCCATTAGGCCTCAGATTCTGAAAAAGTGTTCAACATAAAAGTTGTAGATATAGGTCTCAACTATTCAGCATCCAAATTTTAGCCCATTGGAAAACATCTAACCCAAAATTTGGCATGAATAGTACACGTAGGTCAAGCTATCAGGAATAACATTCTAGTTCTTGCTTCAACCCCAATTTGAGTTATCTACTCGTGTGATTAGGCCTTTGAAGTCTTCACAAAAGTTATAAAGCTCTCTCTTATCTTTAAAATGTCACCAGATTCACCTCATTTGACCATCTACATCCCAAGATATAGCCCAAATACAGAAATAATGTAAGACTTAAATTATGCTAAAAAATTCAATTAAGTCCAATTTGAGTCCAAACTTACAAAACATAATCAAACTCAATCAATTAAGTACATGGAGAGTGTAAATGACTAAAAATGAAGGCTTATTAATGTATCAAATGTGTGATCATCAGAAATAAATTTGGATAATTTATTTCTATGTCACAAATGTATGAAACAAGATGTAGTTAAAGTTTCAAGGTAAACTGAGTTGGTTTGCTATTTTTAGGCATATTGGTTGTCTATTTAATGTTGGATTAACTAGTAGCAGAAATGGAAAAATAAGATAATGGTGAAACAAATTTTTTAATAAATCTTAGTATTTATTTTAAAGTTGTTGGAAGCTGGAGATCTTGATTTAGCTAAATCTAAGTATTTTTAGCAGATCGAGAAATATCAATTAGGACTTAAGTGACCTTAGTCCAATCTATATATATAGTGACTTTGTTTCTTCTTTTAACTCCTCACTCATGATACTCTCAACAAAGAAAGAAGTAGAAATCGAAAGAGAGAAAAGGGAAGATGAAGAAAGGAAAAAAGAGGAAGAGAAGGAGAAGAAAAGGAAGGTCAAAGGAAAATCCAAGGTTTGATCATCCAAGCTTGAAGCTCCTTTTAAGCTTTTCCATAACTTTTTATATACTGCTATTTATCAGGTAAGCTACACTACTTTTCTCAAATTAAATCAAACCTGTAAGGTAAGTAAATACATTTGCCTTAACTTATTTTCCATACCAAAATATTTTCCATATTCTACTTGTCACCTCTATGAAATTTCATAATTTTTTGAGATACTTAGTTGTTCCGTTACTGTTCTCTTAATTCCTCTTCGGTATCCCTAAAAATACCAAACTTGCTCTGTTGATTCTCCAAAATTTCCTACAACTCTTATCAATGATTCTTAGCTATGAAATAAATTTTTCATATTTATTTCCATCATATCAACTAATTCTATAGATACTTTAATTATTCTCCTGTACTCAGTGTTATAGATTTACGCTCAAACTAGTTCAAAAAATTACCCGAATTAGTAGATAACTCTTACTAGCAATACTGAGCTTCTATAACCCTGATTATGATCATTAGGTTAGGGAGAGGATGTTACAGTTACCAAGATAGCTATTTGATTATTCTTGCTTAGCAAGAAGTCCTTTTCTTATGTAATAACCAGTTATCCACTTGCATAATAGGTTATTCTCATGTGACAGAGAATAACATCACAACAATAACTAGTTAGCATGAGAAGCTAATCGATTATTGTGTGATGGTAGGAAGGTTATATAAGCCATCAACGATTAGCGGAGAGGCCCTAACCAGTTATTGTACACGACCAGAATAGGTTTTTAGATCCTATAATAGGTTATCTCAAGTAATAACCGATTACTAAGGTCACTTAACCGATTATGGGCAATTCCAAAGTTAGAATTTGGCTTGTCATGATTAACTTTTCAAGAGGGATAAGATATTAGGGACTTAAGGAAGTAAAGTTATTCATTCTTGGGTTTCATGTAAAGCTTGTTTACGTTAGATAATGAGTACCCATGATTGCATAAAGACTTTTATGCATATTTTTAGTATGTATAGGAAATGTATAAACCCTAGAGCAACCAAGATTAATGGTCTGCCTTGGGTAAGTGTCTAGTACCTTTAGCAACTTAGTGTTGCTTTAGTTATCACTTAAGATGTGATGATGTGGTGTGTTAGATACCAGTAAACTAGGATGAATTGGTAGTGTTTGTCTTATGAATGTAACCTTATATTTTATATTCTTTGCCATTTGGCTAGAAGGAAGGGAGTCAGAAGTTCCTAAGGGAATAAGCCATTCCCAACCAAGAGCTAGGGTTACATGTTGTTTAGGGATTTCAATCTTCCTATCTACAATAGGTAAACATAAGAAGCCAAAAATTCCTAATATAACATGCTTGGGTCTTAAATGAGCTAAGCATGTAAGTATGAATGTATGTATGTTTAACTTGGTTTATCTAGTGGTTAAAGTTAAACCTTGTAAAGGATTTAAGCATGTCTTACTCTTTAATTGTTAAGATTATGTATTTATGTTATGTATAACTGATTTTGGTTTACTCATACTGAGAATTATTGATTCTCACCCTGTTGTGTTGCCATGTAAATCCAGGTGAAGGCTCTTCAAAGAAAAAGAAGAGAAAGGAAGCTACAGGTTTAGATTAGTTCTAGTTTTTAGTTGCTTTCATTATAAATATTGTATTTATGTATGCTTGTTTCGTAATGTAAAAAGAGTCATGTAACACTTCAAGCCCTTTGGGAGGCTAATGTTGTATATATATATGTATGCATGTTTCCACATTTCATAAGGCTCTCTATAATGACTCCAATGTAAATTATGAATATATTATCAGATAATTATGCATATAGTGACGTTGTAATGCTTTTATCCTTGCGTATGTTATATATTTTTAGATATTGGTATTAGGAAGTTACACACTTCATACATAGTACAATCTCAAATATAATATATATGAATTAAAATCGAACAAAAGAAAATCCAAAGGACATCTCGAGGCTGACAAAATATCCGACTGTTAGACAACCACAATCATTAGGACTAAGTTGTTGTTGGTTCAATACCTAGAATATCATGGAATTTATAAATGGGGTGAGAATTCTAAGAATTTCCTGTAATACTAACATACAAAGATGTCATCATAATATTTCCATCTGCTTTGGGAATTTAGAAAGATCTTACAAAAAACTTTAAGCATTTCTTAGAAGAGTGGCATAAGCCAAAAATAATTTTATTTTTATTCCCGAGGCAGAAGTGCATTTTGATAGTAATATCATCATACATGCCTTACAGAAATATCATAAAATAAACATAACACTTTACAGTGTAAGCAGAAACTCCACAGAGTCACACGGAGTCATAATAAAAATATCAAGGACTTCTCATGAAGTTAACAGAGCATAAATACAAGTACACAGATATCTCAGAGCACTAGCAGACATAAGCAGAATATGAAGGAAAGTAATAGGATATTGGCAGAAGGATCAACATGTTATTTAGATGCAATGCAATCATCATAAAGTGCTCATTTAAACTTTCTATCTTTCGTAAGCCTTTTCTTATCTTTTTCTCATATTCAGGAGGGAATTACTCATCCTCAACCTATCCTTGGCAAAGTGCCCTTTAAACTTTGCAAAATACTATTCTCACACCTCTACCTATTCACTCTTTTGCTTATCACAAGTGCACGGGTCGTACTTGTAATATAATCAAGAATCGGATATCGTTCCCACGAGGATAAAGATACTTCCAAAGCTAAATATCAACTAATAGCTTAAATAATTCTATTCAAGAACATAAAAATAAAGAAAATCATATAAACTAAAGACTAAAAAGCGATAAATTGAAAATAAAGATAATGGATAGAGATTAGGGAATCCTTCTTCACCCTTTACTTCAATTGCTAATATGCAACCCTCCAAATCAATATAAATGAATTATTTAGTTAGCTTGAGAATCTAATTTAGTTAAAAGCCTATGTTTAGGTCAATTAATCATACTTCAATTGTCCAACTCACTATGTTTCCTTGAGAGTTAGATGCAAAATCCCCGTAGTAAGGTTTATTCTCAAACATCTGCTATGTATGGCTAAGAAGTATATTTCTATCTCATTAGCGAATCAACTTATCCCCTCTATGCGAATGAAATTGAACATGCATCAACCATACATATGATCTCAAATCCAAATTCTTATGTCTAGGTTAATCAGATTTCAACAAATCACTTAAAAGTTGATCAGACAATCAAGAGCATTAAGAACAATATGATTGAATAAAAACAAACATCTATATCAACTCAAAAAAGTACAAAATCAACAATATTCATAAAAGGATCCAAAGTAATCCCTAATACAGCTGAGCTACTCATGAATCACAAAAATATACATCAAAAACCATGTTCAAGGAAGATGGAAAAAAGAAAAGAGAAAGGAGAAGGAAGGAAGCTCATGAATATGATCTTTTATGCTTGAATCTCCTTCCATGAAGAAGATGGCCTCCGACCGTGCTTCTTTTGGCTCCCTCTTAACCTCAATATCAAACCCTAGCCACAACTTCTTGATAATCACATATTTTATACATTAATAAACTTTTATTTTTATTCATTTACACTCTCCATGTACTTAATTGATTGAGTTTGGTCATGTTTTGTAAGTTTAGGCTCAAATTGGGCTTAATTAATTTTTTCCAACATCATTGAAGTTTGACACTATTTCTATATTTTAGCTATATCTTGAGTTTTACATGTCTAAAAATTAATATTTTACCTTGTAGGAAATATGAGAGAGATCTCTATAACTTTCATGAAGGGCTCTAGGGCAGAATCAGACATCTAGTAGACCTAATTGGGCTTGGAAGTCAGAATAAGAGTTCAAAGACCCTTTGAGAATGTTTTGTCCATAACTTGAGTTGTAGATCTCTAAATGACATGGGGTTTGGGCCCAATTACTCATAATGGATCCAGCTTTGTAATTAATAAGATTATAATAATTTGAGACCAAAATAGGAGTTAGTTTATAGCTGTAGAAAGAGAAACCTGAGATTAGCTTTGATTCCACACTTTTCTCACCTTCTCTCTCTAGATCTAGATTTTTCTCTCTTCTTCCTTTTCCTTCCTGAAGCTCCTTCATGGTGATGGCCATGGAGAGCTAAACTTCTTTAATAAATTCAAATATTCTTGAAGAAATTATGGTTTGAATTCTTGAGATCTTTGTTCTATTTTTGTATTTGAATTGCAATTGGACTCATCTTCTTCTTGATCTTGAATGCATGAATGATGATTCTATTTATGTTTGATCTGATTGGATCTTAATTTAATATTGAGAATTTTGATGAATTTAGGTTGACTAAGGTTAGGTTACTAATTTGTGCCTAGGTTAATTGAATTTAGAGATCAAATTAACATAGATCCTAACATAAATTATGCGATTGCAAATTTGTGTGTCAATTGTTAATTGAATTCTAGCTGATTGTCTAGTATGAATTCTGGATTTAATGCAGAGATTTCGATTGGATCCAAATTAACCATTTAATTGCTCTTCAAATGTTTATTGAAAGATCTATGATAGAATCAACCCAATTTCGGATAGGTTTTTGAATTTATTGCTCTTTTAATTGAATTCCTTCAACTTTAATTCTGTTATTTTCATATTTTGAATTCTCAAATGTTTTTCCTCAATCTCGGCTTGATTTGATTAAATTGCATTTACAATCCTTGAGAGATGATCCAGTGTGGTTTCCTATGCTATAAGCCATAGGCATAACTTGATTATAATTTTGATTGAGTTCGGTGCTCATCAAAATTTTGGCGTTGTTGCCATGGATTGTAAGGGCTATCTGATCATATTAAGTGACCATACTAACTTTTGTTCTTACTAATAATTAACTCTTGTTTAATCACATAATTGTTGCATTAGTTACTGATTCATTAGTTTTTGTTGCTGTTGATCATTCTTTTGCTGCCTTTATTGATAATTGCATTACAAGATCTCCTTATCAGTGTCATTCAACAATTTTGGACGTGTTCTTAACTATCTACCATTATTTCATGCCCAGCTAACATTTTTTTCTCCTAGTTCTGATTTCTTTTGGTGTATGGGAAGATTAGTGCTGATTTGACTATGGAGTTTGGAGTTGAGACTTGGTCCCTAAGGTTAAACCATCATTTTGAGCAGAGTGATCTCCTAAGGATCGTCCACTTGGATTTGAGCCAAATTCCATCATCTGATAGGGTTTTTGAGAAAATTAGGGATATAACAATAATTTTAGTAATTATTTTGGTAACTCATAATGACTTGAATTTTTTTCCAATTAATAGAAAAAATTCAATTAACTTGGCCAATCATAGCCTTGGCTATGCTTGTTTTTCCCAAATTCCATCGTTTAGACCATTTTTTCAATTTTTGAAATATTTTCTTTGCTTGATAATTTTCTAAATCAGTGTAGTTTTCATTCTGTGATGGTCCCATGATTTTTAAAATTCATTTGATGTGTTTTTCATTTTTTCTAGCCATTTTTGTAGTTTAGATTTGTGTGTTTTTGTGTTTTTGGCATTCTGACACCTCTATAGTCTTGAGTGGTGCATGACTAGGTCTAATTCTAATAACTTGCTTGATTTTGATCTTGAGATTGATAAGACTTTGCATGCATAGATTAGAGCTCGTAAGCTTAGCCAAAGGATTGCTTCTAAATTTGATTTTCACATTGAATCTGTTAGTGCATCCGAGAGCTTAAGTGATTTTGAAACCATTGCTGACAACATGCATAATAGGACTCTTAAAGAACTTGCTGCCCCTGATGTTACTTATTAGTCTTTGTGTATTCAATACCTTGATCTTAATGCTGACTTTGAATTAAAATCTAGATTGATACATTTATTGCCTAAGTTTCAAGGTCTTCCAGGTGAGGACCCCCATAAGCACTTAAAGGAGTTCCATGTGATTTGTTCAACCATGAAGCCGCATGAGATCCTTGAGGAGCACATCAATTTGAGGGTTTTCCCTTTCTCTCTTGCTAATGCAGCCAAGGATTGACTATTCTACCTTTTACTAAGTTCTGTCATGAGTTGGGATGATATGAAAAGGTTATTCTTGGAGAGGTTCTTCCCTACATCTAGAACTGTTGCCATTAGAAAAGACATTTGTGGCATTAGGCAAATGATAGGTGAGACCTTGCATGAATATTGGGAGAGATTCAAGAAGTTGTGCTCAAGTTGTCCCCCCCACTAAATCAGTGATAAGCTCTTAATTCAATATTTCTATGAGGACTTGCTGCCAATGGACAAAAGTATGGTGGATGCTGCCTCTAGAGGTGCCTTGGTGGATAAAACTCCTATCACAACAGGAGATTTAATAGAAAATATGGCAGCCAATGCTCAACAATTTGGCACAAGAGTCCTTACCTCAACCAGAGGAGTCAATAAGGTTTAATTGTGTCATGTAGACCAATAGAGAATGGAACATAGACTTGATGAATTGACTTCTTTGATGAGGCAATTAGCAGTGGGACAACATGTACTAGTTTCTGTACAACAAGAGCCTGCAAGGGTGTATGGAATTTGCTCTTGTCCATCTAACCCTATAGATGCCTGTCCAACACTTAGGAAGATAATTCTACCATCCAAGCTTATCCTATTGTTGTAGCAGGAATTTTTCGTAGTAGACGCCAATATCAACAGCCCAGATATGATCCATTTTCCAGTACTTATAACCCTGGATGGAGTGACCATCCTAACCTGAGATATGGGAATTCTAGTCAGTAACAACAGCCCCAGAGTAGCAGCAAAATAGATATCAACCACCTACATTCAGATAGCAATAACCGGTGCAGCAGTCTATCTAGACCACTCTAGCCAAACCATCCTTGGAAGATTTGATGAAATAGATGACCACAAACAACGTTCAGTTCTAGCAGAATGTCAATGCCACCATTCAAAATCTACAGACTTAGATTGGGCAGTTGGCAACCACTGTGAGTGAGCTAAAAAGCCAAGGGTCAAGCCAATTGCCTTTACAAATAGTTAATAACCTAATAGGCAATATGGTTTAATCATCACACAATTAACCAAATTCTATGAATAGAAATAACAACAGATTATGTTCGCAATAGTTAAATGAGACTCTACTCATTACTATAAGAATATATACATACTCACTTTGTAATACTCATAAAGCAACTATAAACTCATCACATTTCGATACCAAAGAGAGAGACAATTGCCCATACAATTGTCAAATGATGCAATGTATAATATGTCATATGATTATGTCTAAGATATGTCCTAAAAGTATGCTTGTGCAATGCTTGTGCAATTTTTTTTGTTTTATTTTAGAAAACACATGATACTTGCTTAATCCCAAGAACCGTGTTCCTTTCTAGCTTTCTGGGTACGATAAGCAAAAAAGCCTTTATACTACCTAGTAATCGGTGGATTCATTCCCCTCACAATAGTAAGAGTACTATTACCATCCCATAAACTGGCAACCCTGACCATAATAGCATGGGTCGCTACAAGAATTTAGGATCTCATATCCCATTCTCTGGCCAAATGATTGTGCACATCATATAAGGTCACAATACGTACGAATGTTAAGTTTAAAACCATGCAAAGTTATTTTCAAATCACATTTGAATATCACAAGGTTCACAACAACCAAGTGAAAAAGTAATACTAGTAACTTAAGATTCTAGCTTAACTTATCACACAAAGTAGAAAGATCATGTTACTAGCATTCTTGTATCTAGTACCTCACATCATCACTTGTCAAATAATTTCAAGGCAACCTCATGTTGCTCAAGGTTCTAGACACTACCTTATGACATTCCACAACACTTTGGATGCCCAAGGTTTCACCAAATCCTATATATGCAAGGTAGTTATTTCCTCCATGAAATACCCCTAATAGTGTCTCAATACACATTAAAGAGCATATATAAGGGATCCCAACAAGTAGGGGACTCTATTCCCTTCATAAGAAACACATAGAGTATTATGCCCTTTGGGCACTCAGGCGGCCAAAACTAGGAGCTTAAGTGCCATGGCATAAAAAAGTCAACCCTATTTCACTTAGTCTCTAGCACTTAGGCACCTAGCATTGGCTCCTAGGCACCAGGCTTACAGCCTCATGCAAAATCAATTTTGGGCAGTTGGCGCCTAGGCACCAGACTCACTACCTGTTTCTGCCCTGCTTCTAATTAGTAAGCACTAAGGCGCCAAAACATCAGAAGTATGTTTTTCCTGTTCCATTGATTCTCAAACCAGTTTTTAACCCCCGCCCCCCAAAATCAGGTTCTATGTGTTCTTTAACACCATATATGGTCACTAAACTTAAAGAAACTCTCATACACCCTATCAACACATAACCCCCTAGGAAAATGATCAAACCAATCATTCACAAAAATACCCATTTTCTCAACTCCTGGATATAGGGTTTCAAGGATGCAAACAAGTTTCAAATCAGTCACTATGCATGTTCTAACTCTATTTGAAACATTAAACAAGTTCTCAACCAACTCATCCAATCAAACCATGGAAAACCACACAAAAACCCATTTTCTAATCCAAATATGCAAACCACAGGAATGAACAGAAAAATAACAAAAGGTAGAGTTGAGAACAAGCATCCCTACCTCAGTTTCAAAGGATGATGATCAATGTAACACCCCGATTTTTCTTTTCTTCTCTATTATATGTGTTTTTCTAATCTTTTGTGATTTTTTTGTGAATTATTTGATTTATTTTGATTATTTTAATATTATTTTGGACTATATTTGTGTTTGAGGCATATTCGAAAAAATAAAAAAAAATTTGTGGTTGAAAAATTTTGGACTGTTAATACAGGGCCGGGGGAGCTTAGTAAACTCGAAACTAGAAAAAGTTTTCAAAAATTTTCTTTATTTGAGTTTTTGTTTCATTCTATTATCCATTAGGTAATGTTATTATCCATTCAATAATGCTATTATCCATTGGGTAATGTTATTGTATTTTTGTTACATTCTATTATCCATTGGGTAATGTTATTATCCATTGGATAATAAATAGCAGTAGCTTTTGTCCATTGGGTAATAGTTTTTTTGGAAAATATCTAGATGCTAGTCAAACTTGATGGTTATGACATTTTTATGGTGAACCAATGAGAAACAAGCTTGGAGAAGAAGATTGGATGTCCACCCTTGATCTAATCCATGATTGTGAGGAGTTGAAGTGATTTAATTAATTACTCCTTCTCTCCATCAAACCCATGGCCATGAAGGGCCTTAGGAGACAAAAGCACATTTTGCTATTATATTTCAAAGCTATGATCTTTTTCATGCAAAACCAAAAAAACAAAATCTCTCTCTTCTATCTTCTCCTAAAACCCACGGCCAAGTGCCAAAAAATTACCCTCTAATCTTTCATAATTCAAACTAACCTTACTACTTGATTTTAAACACCATTCTCAGATACTTTGGTGTTGTGATAAACCTATAGTTCTATTAATCTCAAGATCAAAGGTTTCTAGGTAAAGTTATTGAAACTTTGTTTCTTGATTTATTTTTAAAAGTTCTAAGACCATACTTGGTCCATGGTCATCTTAATCAAGCCTTAAATGTTAATATGTTTATGTTACTTTAATTTTAAGATCAACTTTGGTGGTGGCCTTAAATGTTAATATGTTTATGTTACTTTAATTTTAAGATCAACTTTGGTGGTGAAAGTTGACACAAGGAGACCTACAAGGAGTTAGGAAACTACACCTAAGGTCAGAGTGAGATTAACCTCATTAACCAATTATGGTGGTGAGGGACACGAAATTTGTATGAAGGTGATGAATCCATGTGAGGATTTATTCACCATATTTGTGTAATTATGTGATTTGTATTTATTTGTTCTATGTGATTTTTATTGTTTTGATATTTGCATGAACTTGATATAGTAGGTTTATGATGCTTAAAATTATATTGTATGCTATAAATTGTGATTGAGAGAAAAGAAATTTTTAGTTCCAAAGACTAAGAGGCTCACGACCTTTATGCCCACAAATGGGTAAATCTATGCAAAAATGGCTTATTAAATGCTAACTTAGGTAATTAGTAATAAGAAATTTAATTAAGAGTTTACAAAATAAAGATAGAAATGAATAAATTTTATTATGAATGAAAAAGGTGATTTTTTCGGCCATGATATTTGATAATAAGATGGAGAAGTAATTTGAAGACTTAAAGTATTTTATTTAAGATGATTTTTGATAAGTTAAATGGAAAAGATTTTATTTAGAATTAGAATAATGAAAGTTTTGGAAAGAATGTTAGAAAATATTGCTTTGAGATAATTTGGGGACTAAATTAGGATTAAAGAATTTACAAGTAAATAGAATATGAATACAATTTTATAATTTAAGGAGTAATGACTTTTGGCTATATCAATGGATATAATTTTTAAGGATAATTTGGAATTTAGAATATTTTAATTTAACAATATTTTTATTTAGAGTAATGAACAAAGAGTGATTTTTGGCCTTGGTATGGAAATAAAGTCAGAATGATGTTTTGAAAATAAAGTATTTTTATTTAATAAGAAGGATTTCTGAGATATCTTGATTTAATTTAAATAATATAAATTTTTGGGAAAAACATTAGGAAACATTATTTAAAGGAGGTTTAGTGAGAAAATGTCAGAAGTAAAGTCCAAATTTTATATTACATGAGAAAAGTTTTAAATTGAGTTTAGAATATCAATAAAACACATTATGCGATTGAAAATATGTAAAAAAACTCTTACACAATTTAAAAATGGTGATTTTTAGGTACGTGATTAAGAAAATGTTTTAAAATCTTTACACGATTGAGAAAATGCTGGAAAAATGTTACGTGACTTGAAAACGTAACAAAAGTGTTATGTAATTGTGAAAATAAGATAAAATTGCTACACGATTGGGTAAACCAGCAGTTTGCTGTCAGGTTGATGTATTGTGTAACACTCTCCTTAGGGCGCCACACTTGATGTTACTTAATTATCAAATTACCCCTTCATTAGAAATCGCGCTTGTAATATAAATACGAGTTATAAAATTTCTTGATGATAATAAGATAAACTTAACAGAAAATAAAAACATAACAACATTGTCACAAATAATTTACATCATATATACATACAAGCCTTTAGTACTATCATACTTAAATATTTTACAAACTAGACTTTAAAAATATTTAAACTTTAAACTTTAACTTAAAACTAACATATTGCCCAAGTCCTACTAGACAACAGAACCCTCAGAAGGGTCCTCCTCAGATTCCTCAGCATATAGGAATCCATCATGAGGTGCAGTCCTACGGACAGGTGTCCGGGCAGACGACACAATACTAATCGCACTGGGAGTACGATAGTAAGCTCCCCAATACTGCCTAATGGATATTGGGAATTCTAGTTGTACAAAAAGATTAACAGAAAAGTAAGGATGTCCTAAATGTTGCCTACACAATCTAATATTTAGGTCTTCCATATAGTAAATACTCTCTCTCTCTAAATCAACAGTCCACGCCTCATCTCCTCCAATGAATGTCAGCTTCAGGTAGCCAAGGAAACTAGGCATCTCCATCTCTTCAAAACTTAACGTCCTCGACGGGAATCTGCTCCTCCTTAGCTTCTCGCTCTACCTCGTGCTCGACGTCTTAACAAATATAAATATAATACAGAACATACATACAAAGAGGTGAGATTACCTATGCCAATACCAGTATGGTAGCAATGAAGATAAACACATACAATATCTCATACAACTATCATACCATAATTACAGTTATACCATTAATATCATTTATCAATAAAATACATGAAGTAAGTAATATTTACAATCATGCCACTAATAATAATCAAATAATCAACAATTCAATTATCATAAACATAATTATGATAATACCCTCAATAGCTACATGTATGCACACAGACTCAATTTCCTATTCCATGGAGCTACAACTCAGGTCGGAGAGAGTGATCGAAAAGATTTGCCAGTACTAACATGCTTCGGACCACGTGCTCAATCTTGCACATCTAGCATATACACGACAGTCTTTATCAGATCTTGATTAAGGATAGTGTCTCAGTTAGGATCATTGGTGTGTTGTGTCGGTCTAACCTATGGCACAGAAGAGCTACCAACTGTACAATGTAGGCAACCCGCACCCCAATGCCCCCAAGGTCAACTAGTGACTTACACTACGCATATCACACCCACTCAAGAGGTGTAATCTCTCCTAGGCAATTAGCCTCATACAGTCCATCGGACCTTTCCAATGCATGTACTATGCACTATTCACATTTCCAATTCATATCATATATTCGGGGTCCACACAATAATCTAACAGTATTATTACTGAATTTTAATCACGTATTCATATTTTCGCATTTTCTTAATCGCGACTCAATTCTGTCACCTTTTCAAAATCGCGTAGCGATTTTTCAATGTTTTCCAATCGCGTAAATTTTTTTCATACGTTTTAAATTCAAAAATACTATTTTTCTCATTTAATACTAAAAATTCACTTTATTTTCCATATTTGCATAATAATCCCTCAAAAACTCATATTTACAAAATAGTCTCTCAAAAATTAATATTTACAAAATAGTCTCTCATAAAATTCATATTTATATAATAGTCCCTCAAAAATTAATATTTACGAAATAGTCCCTCACAAATTAATATTTACAAAATAGTCCCTCATAAAATTCATATTTACAAAATAATCTATCTTTTATAAAATATTTACAATATGACCCCTCTAAAAATAATATTTACAATATGACCCCTCTAAAAATAAGTATTTATACAATGACCCCTTATTTACATAATATTTACAATTTAGTCCCTTTTTTATACAAATTTATGGTATAACTCCCCTAAAAATCTGTAATTGTACTGTTTCCCAAAAATTGTTATTTCTTTTATTTACTTCACATAAAAATCATTTTACTTTGCTATACTCAAACTTTTCCGAATTCATTTAAATTGCTCAGTTCTCGTTTTAATTCATCAGTTTGAGGACTTTGGTCCTCTTTTCCATAGTATGGCCGTGAGCCTTAGTGCTCTTTGGAGCACTCATACAATCGATTCATCATGTTGTTCACATCCTAAATTATACATACATTCTCATGCTTTCATAATTATACATACATACATAATATCAAAACGTTAAGCATTTTATCACACATGCAAGCATAAAAACAATACCATACACATCACAAACACAATCAAAGCACATCAAACAATAGATGAATAAACCCTTATGGGTTTTTCACCGAACAAAACCATCCCCACACCACCAAAACTTGGTTGGTGAGGTAAATCTCCCTCTTACCTCTTGAAGACAAGCTTTTCAAGCTCCTCTCCTTCTCCTTGTTTTCGTACAACTCATAATCAATTCCTAACAATTCTAAAACAATTAGTAAAATCACATACAAAGCTTAATAATGATAAACCATGGAACAAACATGGTTTAAAAAATCACAAACATGAATTTAAACCATAAAGACCAAAGTTTACCTCTAGGGAAGTAAGGTAGAAGTTGGATTTTGAAGCACTTAGAGTGAGATTTTGGGAAAACTTCTTAAATGGAAAGTGTTTAGATTGTTGTCTAGCTTTAGAAAATGATGAGAGTGAAAATTATAGGTGAGTGATGGTGCTTAAGGGTGTAGAGGCCAAACCTATTGAGAGAAAAATGGAAGGAAAATGGTTGTTTGGTGTTCTTGAAATTTAGAGAGAAAATGGAACTAAGTCTTTGGTGAGAGAAAATGAAATTGTGAGAGTGAAAATAGGAGGGCTGCTGTCGTGAGAGTGTAGGGGATTTTAGGAGATTTGCATGAAGAAAATATCCCATTTTAGGTGCACATGCAATTGCACATGGCATATGTCATCAACTTGACTTTGCATGGCTATTTGGATTGTTCAAGAATCATGGAGAAGCCTCCCCAAGCTGCTGCATGGCCGTGTGGCCTTAATGGGCTTAGAGTCTTAGTTTGATTCCAATTAAAGCCTAATCACATTCTAGTTAAATAGCTAATTAATTAGGTTTAGTTTCCTAATCAAAATTAATTAATTATCCAATTACATAACTAATTAATTAGACATATAATTACATATATTATAACCTCTAATTAAAATTAGGATATCTAATTAAGAATCAAATTATAACTAATTAATAATTAAGTTAGTTTACTTAGCTTGTTAATTAGGCCATTAGATTAACCAAATTAGATTTAATTAGTTACTAATCAAAGTCAAGCTACTATTATTGACTTCATCTTAGCCATTGAAATCAACTTGGTTTCCTATCCATTGATCTCATCTATGGTGGATATTACTTAGTGGTTTTATCAGGATTCGTTTTACACCACTGATCGGATCAACAGTTATGATTAAAAGCATCTAAATCATACTTTTCATCCAAGGGTCCATATTGAAGTCTATGCTTCTTTATTTGACTTCTTCCTATTGGTTTAAAATAGTCAAGCCACCTATTTTGACTGATTCTTATTGGTTCATAATTCTGTCCAGTCAGAATCGTTGACTGTTACACAAAACGCGGGTCCCACAGACTTTTCAGGTCCATGTTAAGCAGATTTCTACTATTTTTAAGACAGTAGGTATTGTCACATAAAATAATATTATAATAATATAAAATTATTTTATTACACAGTTAAATCCTAAAAATTAAAAGATTAATATATATATCAATCAGAATTGGGTTTCGTAAGATCCCCCAGCTCCAATTAATTATAATAAAATTTTTCTGGGTCAGAAAATTATTATTTTCTTGACTCGAAGCAAATTACACAAAATGATAAAAAATGATCTCAGAACAGTCAAACTATTTTTATAACACACAGAAAATACAAAATAGTGTAATTCTGCTATTACTATTAACATAGTCAGAATTTGGGGTGTTACATATTGGACCCGGATATATCAATGTTTGGTTGTAGCCGGTAATGGCTTGTGATATGCATTAAGTTATTGACAATGCATTATTTTATAGACGGTGTCTATAGAGGATTTTGTTGCTTAGAAGATGAATTACACCTTCGTGCGGGTGCAAATTGCGTAGTGAAGGTCTATGAATGATCTTGGAGACGTCAGGGCGCAGAATTCTACACGTGGCCAGTTAGTAGCACTACTGTGCCATGGCAATCGATGCAAACGTACCGACAATCTCGACGAGAACATTATTCCTATTCCCGATCTGGCATAGAATGTCTTGTATAAGCCCAGATGCGTACACTGATACTTTTTATAAGCACTTGACTTGAGGCTGACGAGATACAGACATATCGTTTGGATCATTCTCTCTAAAATTGTGTTTAACTCCATGGAGTAGAAAATGAGTGCATTGTGCATTAGAATGGTCAGTATACACATTGTGCATGTGCATAGTCAATGTACATATTGTTGTGGCATAGTCAGTATACTTATTTTTGTGGTATGATCAGTATTCATATAATGTGATATATATATATATCATTAAATTATATGTTAGTTGATAACATGATTATACCTGTTGTTCTATGATATTGTTGTATATGAATGGCATTATTGTCATTATTGTTTCTATACTGCCATTGTAACGCCCCAAAATTTATTTATTTCATCATAGATAATCATTTTATAATATTGATGATTTTTAGGAATTTTTTCTGGAATTTTTCGAACATGTCGAATATTTTAATATATTCTTCATTTTACGTGCACACTGACCAGAGTCAGTGTAATATCCCAAAAATGATTTGTTTCATCATGAATAGTCACTTCCCAATATTCATGATTTTTGGAGATTTTTCTGGAATTTTTCAGAAATACTGAATATTTTAATATATTTCTCGTTTTGCATGCACACTGAGCAGAGTCAGTGAAATGCCCTGAAAAATTGTTTGTTTTATGACAAATACCCATTTTCTAATATTTGTGATTTTTAAGATTTTTTGTGGATTTTTCTGAAAATGTCAAATATTTTAATATATTCTTCGTTTTGCGTACGCACTGAGCGGAGCCGGGATAATGAAATGTTTTTCCTGAGGTTGGTAAACCTTGAACTATCAACGTGTCGACGGGGGATCTTACTAAACCCGAGGCCGGCCATAGTTTGCAAGGTTTGCATTTTTTGAGATTTTATCTGATAAATAAAATTTCCGTACGCACTGTTAATTAAAATTTTGCGATATGCTCTATTATTCATTGGATAATTAATACTGACTTTGTGCACTGTAACAATTATCCATTGGGTAATAGCTTATAGTAAAATCCTAATTACCTCATTATTTTAACTATTAAATCACATTATCCTATCCTAATATAATCTACTTTATGTCTAATCACATCTCTTTTATTGAAAATGAACACAAGCTTCTCAAGAAAGCTAACTATTTTCTCTCTCTCCTCCCTTTCACCTCACGGCTGCTGCACCATTTTGGGAGGGGGGAATTTTTGTTTCACATAATTAATTATATCACATTAATTTCAAAAACTTAAAAGCATCTTTCACTTTCTACTATCAACTTCTCTCTCTAAGCTTCATCTCTTTCCTTCACAAAATATTTTCTCCTCCTTCTCTCTAGAAAGCTCACAGCTAGCCCCTCCATTTTGCCTCATCCATTACAAAAAATTCCAACCAAATACATTTTCTTAATCCCCTCCATCATCTAAACACTTCTCTAGTTGGTGATTCTTGAAAAAGCTTTCATCTTGACCACTTTCTTCAAGCTTCAAGCTTAGGATTTTTGGGTAAGGTTCTTGATTCTTCACTCTCTTTTCCCCATTTTCGTTTCTATGGTCTCCTTTGTGACCATCTATACCTTATTTTTTCAAGCATTGGTGTTATTTTGATGAGATTAAAATTTCTAGGGCTTGGTTGGGTACAAATCCAAAAATTGCAAGGAGTTCTAGGAGGGTTCTCTTGTTTTCTTCTATTTGGTAAGAGGAAGATACTCCTCCTCAACCTCTATTGGTAGTAAGGAACCTTGTGTTATGATTGATTGTGAGAAAACCCTATTAAGGGTTATTCTTTGTTTGCATGATTTGTATATTTACATGTTGTCTTTAATTTGTTTAAGCTATTTGATGGATTGGTTATGTATGTTGATATACTTGAATGGATTGGAACACTTGGAATGGAAGAAAATGACCTAGACTTCCTCTAGGGGGCTCACGATTTTGGGGGAAAAATTAGGGTTTCTTGGTGAAAGTTTATAACAAGTGGAAGACATAGCTAATCAAGTGGATAACATGTAATTAAGGGATTGAAAATTTGGAATCCTAAAACCTAGAGAGGCTGACGGCCTCCATGACTAAAAATGGTTCAAACACATGATTTCATACAACTATGGCATTTAATTAATTAAGTAAATAAATAAAAGGATTAAGTAATGGAAGGAAACAAATTTAGTAACCTAAAGGAATTTTTTGGACATTAAGAACAAATAAGGATGTGTGAGACATTGATAAGAGTTAGAAATAATTCTTTAAATGAATAAGACTAAGATTAAAGTAAGGACCCTAATTAGGAAAAGAATCTCATAAGAAACATTACATTGAAGTGGAACTTAACAAAATTAGACAACTAGGAATTAATTAGGATTTCATAAAATGGAAAGAACCAAGAATGGAACTTTACCTAAAAGACTTAGAATGCTTTTTGATTAAAGTAAGGACATAAGTGTAATTGAGAACACTAAATAATTCCATAATGTACCAAAAATGTAATATACCATTGGAAGACTTTAGACTATTTAATGTGGGTCCAAGTGTGGGACCAATGATATTATGATGCTCACTTTGGCAAATTATGGCATATTGTGGAAAAGTATGTAATGATAAACATACATGATTATGCATTGAGTCATCATGCATTGTGAAAATCTGTTGGACTGTTGTTATGGCCATGTTGCTTAGGAGATTGAACACACCTTTGTGCGGGTGCGAGTAGACTAGTGTAGGTCATATTGTTGACCTTGGGGGCGTCAGGGCACAAGTGTCTCGTAGTGGATAGTTGGTAGCCCCACTGGGCCGTGACATAAATCGATGCGAACGCACTGACGATCCGGACGTGACACTATCCTATATCGTGATCTAGCGTAGACTATCTGTACAATGCCTTGATGTGCATGTGGATAAATTGATGAGTTATAGCACTTTGGCCACGGCAGCCAAGTTGTAGACGTGTCTCCTGATCTTTCTCTCCGACTGTTTATGTCTAGCTCCATGGAGTAGGATCTTGATGTTGTATGCATGTACATAATGAGTCCATACATTATCTGGCAATTTAATTCTTATGATATATTGGAACTGTCACTGTACTGATGTATAATTGCCTGGAATTACTTAACTGTTTATTACTGTTATTTAATGCTTATTATTATTACCTTTTGAGATGCTATGTGGGCGCTTTGCGCCATTTTGTTCCTCTACTGTCATAATTGGTAATGGTGGTAGGATATCTTACCTCTTTCCTGTGTTTCTATTATTTTTGCCTGTTTATAAATATGTTTCATCGAAGACGTTGGCAAGGAGGGTGAAGCTCCCAAATTTCCCGACTTCTGGCTTGACTGCGATTAGCACCCACTGTTGGATCATGGTGGCACGCTCACGCGGATTAGGTGATGTGCATCTGACCTTCCTTGGAGGGCCAGACTGTTGGCACATCAACCTAAATTTTGATTGCTGTGTCTACCTTGGAGACGTGTCGATCTCACTGGCTTAGAGGTGTCATGAACCGCTGATCTTTACTTGCTGCGTCAGCTTATGTTTGGAGTTTTATCTGCCCATCAGGGAGATGTGGGGTGATCGTTATTACACCCCACAGGAGGATTCTTTTGATTCCACTACTCGAGCTCCGGTTCGTAGCTCGGTGGCTCCGATGGAGGTTTCCTCGGATGAGGAAGATCTTGAGGAGGATCTCGAGAAGGATCCTGACACAGTTCCTCCTCATCTCAGGGACTGATACTGTTGATAGCTACTAATGGCTACCTGTATTTATTTTTAGGACCTAATGTTTTATTATTTTGGTGGACTATATATGTATGATCCTTTGGGCAGGTATAGTTTTACTTTTTGTACATCGGACTTGTAATTAAACTGATCTGATATAATTATATATATATGAATATGCAGTGTTGATCAAATGTATGAGTTACTTTTGTCTTGCCCTTTTATGCCATTTATGTTCTGTCACTATATTTTATTAATTATAAAAAAAATGGTCACCATTTTACTTATGCAATTTTAATCAGACAAATATAATTAAAACGAGAATAAGAACTGGGTCTTAACTTTATTTTTATTTTTCGCATTGTAAATGACAATGTAGCGTTCCCTCCTTAAAAGGGGCATTACATTAAGTTGGTGTCAGAGCCCCAGTTTATGTTTCTTTGGGTCTTGTGATTGAGTCTGTCTTGTTTGTGCTGTGTGAATCTTTGTGTTTAGTATTCCTAGTGGATACAACTGACTTTCCTTGTGTTTTTAATTAATCTGAATTGTGGAAACAAGATGGCACGAAGAGAAGACATGGCAGTTGCTATAGAGGCAATGCAAAGGATGGCTGAGGTCATCGCACAATAGACTGAATGAGCCATTCAACAACAAGAGAGAGTTGCTCAACAATAAGAAAGGGCTGCTCAACAGCTCGAAGCTACTACTGACGCTCAAAACTTGGTGGAGTTTCGTCGCCACAATCCTCACCAATTCAACGGAGAGTTCGATCTGGACAAAGCTAGTCTATGGATCAAAGAGCTGGAAAAAGTCTTCCGAGGCATGAATTACGCCAAGAATAAGAAGGTAACCTATGCTACCTTTATGTTGGTTAGCAATGCTGAGACCTGGTGGTGCGGGGTGCAGAGAATGCTGGAGGCTAAAAATCGTGAGATTACTTGGGATTTATTCAAGGATAAATTCTTGGATAAGTACTTTCCTGCGAGCGCGAGGCACGCGAAGGAGATGGAGTTTCTCAACCTAAGGCCGGGGAATATGACTGTTAGTGAGTATGCAGCGAGATTCAAAAACTTGTCACAATTTTTAATATACTTTCAAAACCAACCGAACGAAGCCTGGAAGTGTCGGAAGTTTACAGAAAGACTGAGATATGAAGTGAAGAGAGCTGCGATCACACTGAAAATCCATGAGTTCTCAGAGCTGCTAGATACGTGCTGCGAAGTTGAAGCTCTGGAGCAATCTAGAGATATAAGGAACAGGAACTTTGGACCTACAAGGTTCCAAAGGGGCGGTGGCAATAGTTCTAATCGCTTCCAAAAGAAGCCCTATTCCCGACCAGTGGGAAACCAGCAACAGACAGCGGGTGGAAGTTCTGGTGGAGGTTCTACTGGGAATCAGACCGGCCAAAATGTAGCATATCCCTCAAAATGCCTAAAGTGTGGGAAGGATCATCTCACGAGGGATTGCACTATAAAGGGGATTATCTGCTTCAGATGTGGCAAACCTGACCATGTATCCCGAGACTGCAACCAAGCGAAGGCTGAACCTTTTGTCAATGTTGCAAGGGGCAACAAACTGCAAGTAGGAGGATAGGTCTATACCATGAGCGGAGCCGAAGCCTCTGAGTCTGAAGACTTGATTCAAGGAGAAGGCACTATAGAAGGTAACCTTTTAACTGTACTGTATGAATCTGGGGCAACCCATTCTTTCATATCTTATGACTATGTGCTACGAATTAGTTTGCTCGTGTCTACCTTACCTTTTGATTTGACTGTTTCTACCCCCACTGATAAACCGGTAGTTACTACTAAAGTCTGTTTAAATTGTCCCTTGATTGTTGAAGGTCAAATCTTTTCTGTCGATTTGATCTGTTTACCCCTTTCTCAGTTAGATGTAATTTTAGGGCTGGACTGATTGTCTTCCAACCATGTCTTATTAGATTGTTCAAAAAAAATCATAGTTTTCCCTGTGGATAAGGATTCTAGATTCTTGACAGCTAACTGAGTTCAAGCTCTCTTGAAAGAAGGAGCTCATGGATACATGCTACTGTCTTCTTTAAAAGTCGAGAGTGAGGTTGATGTGAACACAATTCCAGTGGTGAATGAATTTCCTGAAGTTTTTCCTGAGGATGTACCTGGTTTACCACCGGCGCGAGAAATAGAGTTTGCTATTGACCTTGTACTGGTAATTGGTCCCGTGTCTATAGCACCTTATAGGATGTCACCAACAGAATTAGCCGAACTTAAGAAGCAGCTAGAGGAGCTTTTAGAAAAGCAATTCATCAGACCAAGTGTATCACCTTGGGGAGCACCAGTACTGTTAGTTTGCAAGAAGGACGGTTTATCAAGATTGTGTGTGGACTACAGACAGCTAAACAAAGTGACAATCAAGAATAAATATTCACTCCCAAGAATTGATGACTTAATGGACCAACTGAAGGGAGCTGCAGTATTTTCAAAAATCGACCTGATATCTGGGTATCATCAGATACGAGTGAAGATGGAGGATATACTCAAGACTGCCTTTCGTACCCGATACGACCATTACGAGTATCTTATGATGCCGTTTGGTGTAACGAATGTACCTGCTATCTTCATGGACTACATGAACAGGATCTTTCATCCTTACTTGGACAGGTTTATTGTTGTCTTTATCGATGACATCCTGATATATTCTCAAAATCAGGAGGATCATACTGAACATCTCAGCATAGTACTCCAGATTCTGAAAGAGAAAGAACTGTATGCCAAACTGTCAAAATATGAATTTTGGCTGGAAGAAGTTAAATTTTTGGGTCATGTAATCTCGAAAGATGGGATTGCGATGGATCCATCAAAAGTGGAGCCAGTGCTACAATGGGAAAGGCCTAAGTCAGTGACGGAGATTCGTAGCTTTGTGGGTTTGGTCGGATATTACCGGAGGTTCATCGAGGGATTCTCTAAGATTGCAGAACCTCTTACTCAACTCATGAGGAAGAACCAAGCTTTTGAGTGGACCGACAACCGTGAATAGAGTTTCCAAGATTTGAAGAGACGGCTAACTACCTCGCCAGTGTTAGTGCTACCTGATCTGAATGGGCCCTTTGAGGTGTATTGTGACGCTTCATACCAAGGACTAGGATCTGTGCTTATGCAACGTGGAAGAGTAGTGGCTTATGCTTCAAGGCAATTGTGAGTGCATGAGAAGAACTACCCGACACATGACTTGGAATTAGCGGCTATAGTTTTCGCTTTGAAGATATGGAGGCATTTCTTCTATGGAGCAACGTTCAATATCTTTAGTGATCACAAGAGTTTGAAATATTTGTATAATTAGAAAGAGTTGAACATGAGGTAGCGAAGGTGGCTAGAGTTCCTAAAAAACTATGATTTTCAACTTCCGTATCACCCCGGCAAGGCAAACGTCATGGCAGATGCCTTGAGCAGAAAGATTATTAGTGTCTCTGCCCTGATGATCAAGGAAAAGAATCTAATAGAGCAGTTCAGAGATGTATAGTCTTTTATGGAACAAGAACCAGGAAAGATCTGCATGAACATGGTCACCATCTCAAGTGAGCTAATGGGGGACATACGGGAAAAGCAGAAGGTTGACAAGTTCTTGCAAGAAATGAGAGAGCTAGTGAAATAAGGCAACGAAACAGCATTTGCTGAAGGAACAAACAGAATTCTGAGATTCTGGGGTAGAGTCTGTATTCCCCGTGACCAAGAGCTTAGAGAGTATATTATCGACCATGCTCACACAAGCCAGTTGAATATGCATTCGGGCATAACAAAAATGTATCAAGACTTGAAGAAGTTATTTTGGTGGCATGGAATGAAGAGTGACATCACTAGACGTGTATTGACTTGTCTGGTTTGTCAGAAAGCTAAAGTGGAACATCAAAGATCGGCAGGATTGCTATAACCATTGTCTATTCCTGAATGGAAGTGGGACAGTATTGCAATGGATTTCGTAGTGGGTTTGCTTAGGACAAGAAAAGGACATGACTCGATTTGGGTAATCGTGGACCGACTCACGAAATCAACGTATTTTCTCCCGATCAACATAAGGTACAAACTGGAGAAACTGGCCCAGCTGTACATTGGAGAAATTGTTAGACTGCATGGTGTGCCTACAAGTATTATTTCGGATAGGGATCCAAGATTCACTTCAAAGTTTTGGTAGAGTCTACAAGAAGCATTAGGGACAAATTGATGTCTAAGTTCTGCTTATCACCCACAAATCGATGGCCAATCAGAGAGGATGATCCAATCATTGGAAGATCTGCTTAGAGCTTGCACCATAGAACAAAGTGGAAGTCGGGATGACGTTCTACCATTGATAGAATTCACCTACAACAACAGTTATCACTCAAGCATAGGGATGGCACCCTATGAGGCTCTGTATGGACAGCGGTGTCGGACACCTTTATGTTGGTACCAAGATGGCGAGCACCTTACTATTGGACTAGATATTATACAGTAGACGACTGAAAAGTTTAAGATGATTCAGGAGAAGATGAGGATGGCTCAGAGCCGACAAAAGAGTTATGCAGACAAAAGAAGAAAGCCTCTTGAGTTTGAGGAATGCGAGCATATATTTTTGAAAGTCACACCTACGACTAGGGTAGGCCGGGCTTTGAAATCTAGAAAACTCACTCCAAAATTCCTTGGACCATACTAGATTATTTGCCGAGTAGGTCCAGTAGCCTATCAAATAGCCTTACCCCCTTTCCTTTCAAACATTCACAATGTCTTCCATATGTCACAACTGCGAAAATACCTTCCTGACCCAAGTCATGTCATAGCACTTGATACAGTACAATTAAAAGAGAACTTAACGTATGAGGCACCTCCTGTAAGAATTGAGAATAGAAAGATAGAGCAACTAACAGGCAAGGAGATCTCATTGGAGAAGGTAATCTAGAACGAAACAACTAGAGATACAACATGGGAGCTGGAAGACAAAATGAAGGAGCAACACCCACAACTATTCTAAGGTATGAAAATTTTGAGGATGACATTCCTTTTAGAAGGGGAGAGTCGTAACACCCTGAAAATTATTTATTTCATCATAGATAATCATTTTATAATATTGATGATTTTTAGGAATTTTTCTGGAATTTTTCAAAAATGTCGAATATTTTAATATAATTTTCATTTTACGTGTACACTGACCAAAGTCAGTGTAACACCCCAAAAATGATTTGTTTCATCATGAATAGTCATTTCCCAATATTCGTGATTTTTGGAGATTTTTCTGAAATTTTTTGGAAATGTTGAATATTTTAATATATTTCTCGTTTTGCATGCACACTGAGCAGAGTCAGTGAAACGCCTTGGAAAAATGTTTGTTTTATGACAAATACCCATTCTCTAATATTTTTTATTTTTAGGAATTTTTGTGAATTTTTCTGAAAATGTCGAATATTTTAGTATATTTCTCGTTTTGCGTATGCACTGAGTAAAGCTAGGATAACAAAATGTTTTCCCTGAGGCTGGTAAACCTTGAATTGTCAACGTGTCGACGGGGGATCTTACTAAACCCGAGGCCGGGCACAGTTTGCGAGGTTTGTATTTTTTAATATTTTCTCTGATAAATAAAATTTCTATACGCACTGTTAATTAAAATTTTGGGATACGCTCTATTATTCATTGGATAATTAATACTGGCTTTATATACTGTAACAATTATCCATTGGGTAATAGCCTGTAGTAAAATCAATTACCCCATTATTTTAACTATTAAATCACATTATCCTATCCTAATGTAATCTACTTTATGTCTAATCACATCTCCTTTATTGAAAATGCACACAAGCTTCTTAAGGAAGCTAACCATTTTCTCTCTCTCCTCTCTCTCACCTCACGGTTGCTGCACCATTTTGGGTGGGAAAATTTGTGTTTCACATAATTAATTATATCACATTAATTTCAAAAACCTAAAAGCATCTTTCACTTTCTACTATCAACTTCTCTCTCTAAGCTTCATCTCTTTCTTTCACAAAATATTTTCTCCTCCTTCTCTCTAGAAAGCTCATGGCCAGTCCTTCCATTTTGCCTCATCCATCACAAAAAATTCCAACCAAATCCATTTTCTTAATCCCCTCCATCATCTAAATACTTCTCTAGTTGGTGATTCTTGAAAAAGCTTTCATCTTGACCACTTTCTTCAAGCTTCAAGCTTAGGGTTTTTGGGTAAGGTTCTTGATTCTTCACTCTCTTTTCCCCATTTTCATTTCTATGGTCTCCTTTGTGACCATCTATACCTTATTTTTTCAAGCATTGGTGTTATTTTGATGAGATTGAAATTTCTAGGGCTTGGTTGGGTGCAAATCCAAAAATTGCAAGGAGCTCTAGGAGGGTTCTCTTGTTTTTTTCTGTTTGGTAAGAGGAAGATACTCCTCTTCAACCTCTATTGGTACTAAGGAACCTTGTGTTGTGATTAATTGTGAGAAAACTCTATTGAGGGTTATTCTTTGTTTGCATGATTTGTATATTTACATATTGTCTTTAATTTGTTTGAGCTATTTGATGGATTGGTTATGTATGTTGATATACTTGAATGGATTGGAACACTTGGAATGGAAGAAAATGACCTAGACTTCCTCTAGGGGGCTCACAGTTCTGGGGCAAAAAGTAGGGTTCTTGGTGAAAGTTTATAACAAGTGGAAGACATAGCTAATCAAGTGGACAATATGTAATTAAGGGATTGAAAATTTGGAATCCTAAAACCTAGAGAGGCTCACAGCCTCCATGACTAAAAATGGCTCAAACATATGATTTCATACAACTATGACATTTAATTAATTAAGTAAATAAATAAGAGGATTAGATAATGGAAGGAAACAAATTTAGTAACCTAAAGGAATTCTTTGGACTTTAAGAACAAATAAGGATGTGTGAGACATTGATAAAACTTAGAAATAATTCTTTAAATGAATAAGACTAAGATTAAAGTAAGGACCTTAATTAGGAAAAGAATCTCATAAGAGACATTACATTGAAGTGGAACTTAACTAAATTGGACAATTAGGAATTAATTAGGATTTCATAAAATGGAAAGAACCAAGAATGGAACTTTACCTAAAAGACTTAGAATGATTTTCGATTAAAGTATGGACATGAGTGTAATTGAGAAGACTAAATAATTCCATAATGTACTAAAAATGTAATGTACCATTGGAAGGCTTTAGACTATTTAATGTGGGTCCAAGTGTGGGACCAATGATATTATGATGCTTACTTTGGCAAATTGTGGCATATTATGGAAAAGTATGTAATGATAAACATATATGATTATACATTGAGTTGTCATGCATTATGAAAGTCTGTTGGACTGCTGTTAAGGCCATGTTGCGTAGGAGATTGAACACACCTTTGTGCGGGTACGAGTAGACTAGTGTAGGTCATACTGTTGACCTTGGAGGCATCGGGGCGCGGGCGTCTCACAGTGGACAGTTGGTAGCCCCACTGGGCCGTGAGATAAACCGATGCGAATGCACCGATGATCCGAACGTGACACTGTCCTATATGGTGATCTAGCGTAGACTTTCTGTGCAATGCCTAGATGTGCATGTGGATAAACTGATGAATTATAGCACTTTAGCTGCGGCAGCCGAGTTGCAGACATGTCTCCTGATCTCTCTCTCCGACTATTTGTGTCTAGCTCCATGTAGTAGGATTTTGATGTTGTATGCATGCACATAATAAGTCCAAACATTATTCGGCATTTTAATTCTTATGATATATTGGACCTATCATTATACTGATGTATAATTGCTTGGAACTATTAACTGTTTATTGCCATTATTTAATGCTTATTATTATTACCTCTTGAGATGCTATGTGGGGGCTTTGCATAGTTTTGTTCCTCTACTGTCATAATTGGTAATGATGGTAAGATATCTTACCTCTTTCTTGTGTTTCTATTATTTTTGCCTGTTTATAAATATGTTTCATCGAAGACGTCGGCAAGGAGGGTAAAGCTCCCGAATTTCCCAGCTTCTAGCCCGACCGCAATTAGCACCCACTGTTGGATCATGGCGGCACGCTCACGCAAATTTTTAGGTGTTGTGCGTTTGACCTTCCTTGGAGGGCCAGACTGCTGGCTCATCAACCTAAATTCCGATCGCCGTGTCTACCTGAGAGACGTGTTGATCTTACTGGCTTGGAGGCATTATGAACCGCTGATCTTTACTTGCTACGTCAACTTACATTTGGAGTTTTATCTGCCCATCAAGGAGATGTGGGGTGATCGTTATTACACCCCACAAAAGGATTCTTTTGATTCCACTATTCGAGCTCTGACTCGTAGCTCGGTTGCTCCGATGGAGGTTTCCTCAGATGAGGAAGATCCTGAGGAGGATCCCGAGGAGGATCTTGACACGGTTCCTCCTCATCTCTAGGACTGATACTGTTGGTAGCTACTGATGGCTACCTGTATTTATTTTTGGGGCCTGATGTTTTATTATTTTGGTGGGCTATATATGTATGATCCTTTGGGCAGGTATAGTTTTGCTTTTGTACATTGGGCTTGTAATTAAACTGATCTGATATAATTGTATATATATGAATATACAATGTTGATCAAATGTATGCCTTACTTCTGTCTTGCCCTTTTATACCATCTATGTTCCGTCACTATATTTTATTAATTATAAAAAAAATGGTCACCATTTTACTTATGCAATTTTAATCAGACAAATGAAATTAAAACGAGAATAAGAACCAGGTCTTAACTTTATTTTTATTTTTTGCATTGTAAATGACAATATGACGTTCCCTCCCAAAAAGGGGCGTTACAGCCATGATGGTATTGATGTAGGGGATCTCACCTCTTTATTGTATTATTTTGTTTGTTCTGCTCTATATTTATGTTTTGAGAAGACTATGATGGCGGTGAGGTAAAATCTTCAGGATTTCGTTAGGCTGCAGTTTCATGGGGGAAACGAAGCATGGCACCTCTATTGGGACATGGGCGCATTCAGTATGCTGGAGATATTACTTTGCTTTGGAGTAGGACCCGGCATGGGGTTGCTACATTTTCTATGAATGTTGCTGTTTATTTGGAGTTCTCTATGCCTATTATTGAGTTATAGAGTAATCATTATAACACTCCTAGGGAAGACTCTGAGGAGTCGACTGCTCGAACTCCCATCCATAGTGACATGCCCCAACTGGGGAATTTATCCGTTAGGGATTCCGAAGAGGATCTAGAGGAAGATTGGGTTCAAGACCCTATTCTTCAAGTTTTTGGACTTGGGTTAGGTTCAGTCTTTATATGGTAGTTATATATATTATTTAGTGTGCGTAAGCTTTATGTATTTAAGTTATTGCTAATCTATGTTATGTACATGAGATGTATATTATTCAGTTCTTATGTCTTATGTTTCTACAATTCGATAAGTTTATGTAATCCGTGAAAAAGCAACTTTGAAACTCGTATTTTATAATATCAAATATTTTATAACTTGGGTAAAGAATTAAAAGGAGTTGGTCTGAAATGTAATGCCCTTCGAAGGGTGTTACATTAGTTGGTATCAAAGCCCAAGTTCGAGTTTTTTGGGTTTATGGGTAGGTTTGTCTTGTTTGTGCTGTGTGTTTCTGTGTTTGGTTTCTGAAAGGAGACAACCTTGTTTGAAATGGTTACATTTAGTTTTCATTGTATTGTGGTTAGTTTGACATAGAAGGAAAGCAATGGCTCGTGGTCGAGGTGCACATAGGGAAATGGGACATGACAATGACAGTATGGCTACGACAGCGGCAACAATGCAAAGGATGGCTGACATGATTGTACAACAAAATCAAAGGGCTGCTCAATGGCAAGAAGTGACAGCTAAAACACTGAATTTGTCATAGTTTCGCTGTAACAATCCACCACAGTTCAAAGGCGAGTTTGATATAGAGAAAGCAGATCTTTGGATTAAGGAGTTAGAGAAGATTTTTCAAGGAATGGGATGCACAGATGAGAGAAAGGTCACTTATGCTACCCTTATGCTTGTTAGAGACGCTGAGGATTGGTGGGTAGGAATGCAATGATTGTTGGAAGCTAAGGGAAGGTTTGTCACATGGGAAGTTTTTTGGAGTAAGTTTTTGGAGAAGTATTTTCCAGCTAGTGCGAGGCACGCCAAAGAGATGGAGTTTCTTAGATTGAAGCAAGGGGGAATGATGGTCAGTGCGTATGCTGCTAGGTTTGAAAACCTATCAAAATTCTCTTGATACTTTCAACTCCAGCCTGATGAGGAATAGAAGTGCCGGAAGTTTGAAGAAGGTTTAAGACACGACTTGAATTGAGCAGTTCTACCTTTGGGAATTGAGCAATTCCCAAACTTGTTGGACAAGTGTCGTAGGATTGAAGAGTTGGATCAATCTCAGGATAAGAGATCCCATAACTTTGGACCATCTCGATTCTAAAGAGGAAGTAATGGTAATGGCAACTGATTCCATCAAGAACCGTATTCACAGCCACCTGAGAATTAGCAACAACAATGAACAAATGGAGGAAGTACTAGTGGCAGTAGATTTAATCAAACTGTGCCATCTTTACCTATATGCCTGAAGTGTGGAATGGGTCACTTGACAAAGGATTGTGTGATCAAAGGAATGATCTGTTTTAGATGCGGGAAGCTTGGTCATGTTTCAAGAGACTATACTAATTTAAAGATGGAGCCTTCTGTGAGTAATGTATGTGCTTCAAGACCTCTAGAAAGAGGGAGAGTCTATAAGATGAGTGGAGCTAAAGCCTCCCAATCTGAAGGTCTAACTAAGTGAGCTTGTACCATAGGAAGTAAGCCTTTAATTGTACTATTTGACTCAGAAGCAACCTATTCTTTTGTTGCCTATAACTGTATGAACCAATTTATCTGTGTTATCATTTCCTTTTGACTTGAGTATTACTATTTCCTATTTCTAAGCCTATTATTACTACTCAAGTCTGTTTAAACTATCCTATTATTGTTCAAGATCGGAACTTTTCAATCACTTTGATTCGTTTACCTCTTTCACAAATAAACTCGGTCTCAGGAATGGATTGGCTATCTTCTAACCATATCATGTTATATTGTTCCAATAAAACTTTAGTTTTCCTTAAGACTGAGATTTCTGGATTTAAATTCAAACAGCTCACTCCTAAATTTGTCGGACTATATCAAATTCTTCACCGGATAGGTCTAGTAGCATACCAAACAGCTTTACCACCTTTTCTTTCTAACCTTCATAGTGTTTTTAATATATCGCAATTGCGAAAGTATATCCTGATCTAACCCATGTCATAGCACTAGATACAATACAATTGAAAGATAACTTGACCTATGAAACACTTCCTGCCAAGATTGAATATAGGAGGGTAAAGCAACTCAGAGGGAAAGCAATCACCTTAGTGAAGGTAGTCTGGAACGATGTGATGGGAGATGTAACATGGGAACAAGAAGATAAATGAAGGAGCAATATCTGCAGCAATTCTAAGGCAAGGTAATTTTGGGGATAAAGTTCTTTTTAGAGGGAGAGTATTGTAACACCCCAATTTTTCTTTCCTTTTCTATTATATGTGTTTTTCTAATTTTTTATGATTTTTTTGTGAATTATTTGATTTATTTTGATTATTTTAATATTATTTTAGACTGTATGTGTGTTTGAGGCGGGTCTGGTAAATTAAATTTTTTTTCGGGGCTAAAAAATTTTGGACTGTTAATGTGGGGCCGGGGGAGCTTACTAAACCCGAAACCGGAAACAATTTTCAAAAATTTTCTTTATCTGAGTTTTTGTTTAATTCAATTATCCATTGGATAATGTTATTATGTTTTTGTTACATTCTATTATCCATTTGATAATGTTATTATCCATTAGGAAATGTTATATCCATTGGACAATAAATAGTAGTAGCTTTTGTCCATTGGGTAATAGCTTTTGGAAAATATCTAGATGCTAGTTAAACTTGATGGTTATGACACCTTTATGGTGAACCAATGAGAAACAAGCTTGGAGAAGAAGATTGGATGTCCACCCTTGATCTAATCCATGGTTGTGAGGAGTTGAAGTGATCAAATTGATCACTCCTTCTCTCCATCAAACCCACGACCATGAAAGGCCTTAGGAGACAAAAGCACATTTTGCTATAATATTTCAAAGCTATCATCTTTTTCATGCAAAACCAAAAACACAAAATCTCTCTCTTCCATTTTCTCTCAAAACTCACGGCCAAGTGCTAAAAAAAATTACCTTCCAACCTTTCATAATTCAAACCAACCTTACTACTTGATTCTAAACACCATTCCTAAATACTTTGGTGTTGTGATCAACCCATAGTTCTATCATCTTCAAGGTTTTTCTTTAATCTCAAGATCAAAGGTTTCTAGGTAAAGTTCTTTAAACTTTGTTTCTTGATTCATTTTTAAAAGTTCTAAGACCATACTTGGTTCATGGTCATCTTAATCGAGTCTTAGATGTTAATATATTTGTGTTACTTTGATTTTAAGATCAAATTGGCGGTGAAAGCTGACACAAGGAGACCTACAAGGAGCTAGGAAGCTACACCTAAGGTAGGAGGGAGATTAACCTCATCAACTAATTATGGTGGTGAGGGACACGAAATTTGTATAAAGGTGATGAATCCATATGAGGATTTATTCACCGTATTTGTGTAATTATGTGATGTGTATTTATTTGTTCAATGTGATTTTTATTTCTTTGATATTTGTATGAACTTGATATAGTAGGTTTATGATGCTTAAAGTTATGTTGTATGCTATAAATTGTGATTAAGAGGAAAGGAATTTTTGGTTCCAAAGACCAAGAGGCTCACGGCCTTTATGCCGACAAATGGGTAAATCTATGTAAAAATGGTTTATTAAATGCTAACCTAGGTGATTAGTGATAAGAAATTTAATTAAGAGTTTAGAAAATAAAGATGGAAATGAATAAATTTTATTATCAATTAAAAAGGTGATTTTTTGGCCATGGTATTTGATAATAGGATGGAGAAGTAATTTGGACACTTAAAGTTTTTTGTTTAAGATGATTTTTGATAAGTTAAATGGAAAGGATTTTATTTAGAATTAGAATAATGAAAGTTTTGGAAAGAATGATAAAAAATATTACTGAGATGATTTGGGGACTAAATTAGGATTAAAGGATTTATAAGTAAAAAGAATATGAAAACAATTTTATAATTTAGGGAGTAATGACTTTTGCCTATATCAATGGATATAATTTTTAATGATAATTTGGAATTTAAAATATTTTAATTTAACAATGTTTTCATTTAGTGTAATGAACAAAGAGTGATTTTTGGCCTTAGTATGGAAATAAAGTCGAATGATGTTTTGAAAATAAAGTATTTTTATTTAATAAGAAGGATTTCTGAAATATCTTGACTTAATTTAAATAATATAAGTTTTTGTGAAAAATATTAGGAAATATTATTTAAAAGAGGTTTAGTGAGAAAATGTTGGAATTAAAGTCTAAATTTTATATTAAATGAGAAAAGTTTTAAATTGAGTTTAGAATATCAATAAAACACATTACTCGATTAAAAATATGTAGAAAAACTCTTACGCGATTTAAAAATGGTGATTTTTAGCTATGCTATTAAGAAAACGTTTTAAAATCTTTACGCGATTGGAAAAATGTTGAAAAAATGTTACGCGATTTGAAAATGTAACAAAAGTGTTATGCTATTGTGAAAACACAATAAAAATGCTACATGATTGGGTAAACCATCAGTTTGCTATCAGGTTGATGTATTGGACCCGGATATATCAATGTTTGGTTGTATCTGATAATGGCTTGTGATATGCATTGAGTCATTGATCATGCATTATTTTATAAATGGTATCTATAGAGGCTTTTGTTGCCTAGGAGATGAATTACACCTTCATGAGGGTACAAATTGCGTAGTGAAGGTCTATGAATTATCTTGGGGCATCGAGGCGCGAAATTTCAAATGTGGCCAGTTAGTAGTACTATTGTGCCGTGGAAACCGATGCAAATGTACTGACGATCTCGACATGAATACTATTCCTATTCTCGATCTGGCGTAGAATGTCTTGTATAAGCCCTGATATGTACGTTGATACTTTTTATAAGCACTTGACTTGAGGTTGACGAGATACAGATATATCTTCTAGATCATTCTCTCTGAAATTGTGTTTAACTCCATAGAGTAGGAAATGGGTGCATAGTGCATAAGAATGGTCAGTATACACATTGTGCATGTGCATAGTCAGTGTACATATAGTTGTGACATAGTTAGTATACTTACTTTTGTGGTATGATCAGTATTCATATAATGTGATATATATATCGTTAAATTATCTGTTAGTTGATAACATGATTATACTTGTTGTTATGTGATATTGTTGTAAATGAATGACATTATTGTCATTATTATTTCTATGCTACCATGATGGTATTGATGTAGGGGATCTCACCTCTTTATTGTATTGTTTTATTTATTCTGTTCTATATTTATGTTTTGAGAAGACTGTGATGGTGGTGAGGTAGAATCTTCAAGATTTCGTTAGGTTGCAGCTTCATGGGGGCAACGAAGCATAACACATCCATTGGGACACGGAGCGCATTCAGTATGCTAGAGATATTACTTTGCTTTGGAGTAGGACTTAGCATGGGGTTGCTACGTTTTCTATGAATGCTACTGTTTATTTGGAGTTCTCTATGCCTATTATTGAGTTATTGAGTAATCATTATAACACTCCTAAGGAAGACTCTGAGGAGTCGACCGCTCGGACTACTGTCCGTAGTGACGTGCCCCGACTGGGGAATTTGTTCGTTAGGGATCCCGAAGAGGATTTGGAGGAAGATCAGGTTTAGGACCCTACTCTTCAAGTTTTTGGACTTGGGTTAGGTTCAGTCTTTATATGGTAGCTATACATATTATTTGGTGTACGTAAGCATTATGTATTTAAGTTGTTACTTGTAACACCCCTAAAATTGTTTATGTTAGCGTTAATCATCATTTTATAATATTTATAATTTTTGGAAATTTTTGTGAATTTTTTCGGAAATGTTGAATATTTTAATATATTTTTCATTTTGTGTGCACACTGACCAGAGTCAGTGTAACACCCTGAAAATGATTTGTTTCATCATGAATAGTCATTTCCCAATATTCATGATTTATGGAGATTGTTTTGAAATTTTCTGCAAATGTTGAATATTTTAATATGTTTCTCATTTTACGTGCACACTGAGCAGAGTCAGTCAAACGTTCTGGAAAATTGTTTGTTTTGTGATGAATAGTCATTTTTCAATATTTGTGATTTTTAGAAATTTTTGTGGATTTTTCTGAAAACGTCAAATATTATAGTATATTCCTCATTTCACGTGCACACTGAGCGGACCCGGGATAACGAAATGTTTTCCCTGAGAATGGTACACCTTGAACTATTAACGTGTCAATGGGGGATCTTACTAAACCCGAGGCTGGGAATAATTTACGAGGTTTGCGTTTTCTAAGGTTTATCTGATAAATAAAATCACTGTATCATAAAATTATCCGATGAACAATAAAATATTATTTTCATCAACTGTAATTTTTATTCAATGGAAAAATAATTGTAACAGTGTAATTAATCATTTGTCAAGTGTATTTAATTAAGGAGACAAGCTTACTATGCACTTTATTGAGAATTGTGCAAAGCTTCTCAAGGAAGCTTCTTGGAAATTTCCTCCAAGCTTCTTATGGAAGTCACACACTCTCTCTCCTCTCTCCGTGCACTCACGGCTGCACACTTTTTGGGGGGGGGGAATTTGTGCTTTAATTCATTTCATTAAAATTATGCAAGCTTTCAAAATTCAAAAGCTATTACTTTAATTTCATATTCACTTCTCTCTCTAAGCTTCATCTTTCTTCTTCACAAAACCATTTTCTCCTCCTTCTCTCTAGACCCATTCGGCCAGCAGTTTTGAGGCCCAAAATGTGGGGTTCTTTGTGAACAATTTTAACAAGTGGAAAACATAATTAATCAAGTATACACTATGTAATTAATGAAGAGAAAAATTTGGGAACTTAAATCACTAGAGAGGCCACGGCCTCTAAGGCTATTTAGGGCATGATTATGCAACTTTGGTAACCTTGGGACTTAATAATGTAGTGATTAATTTAATGGTAATAGGATGCAAGAATTAGCAAATTGGAAAATTTAATTATACTTTAAGATTGATAAATTTTAAAGAACCAAGAATGGAATTTTTCATAAGACTTAGGGCAATTTAATTTGAGGAAGAACAAGAGAGTGTGAGACTTTGAGAATCTTAGAATAACTTTCTAAGTGTATGAGAATAAATTACCTAAGAGAATTTAATTAATTAAGAGAATTCCTTTAGAGACAAACTTTGTAAGAAAAGCTAAACCTAAGCAAGAATTCATAATACACCTTAAAAATGTATTAATTTATTTAATAACAATATTATGTTATTGTGGGTCCATGTGAGTGACCAATGATTGTGTTGATTCTTACTTTGGCCAATTGTGGCATATTGTGGAATAGTATGTAATAATGATCATACACGATTATGCATAGAGTCTGTATGCATTGTGAATGTCCGTTGGACTGTTGTTAAGGCCGAGTTGCTTAGGAGTTGAACACACCTTAGTGCAGGTGCGAGTATACTTGTAACACCCCTCGATTTAATAACCAATGCACAATCGTCATTACGTCATGGTCACTAAATTTCGGCGTGCTAACATTGTCAAATAACAAACTTTACAAAAATATTAATTATTTCGCATATGAGGAAAATAGGAGCCACAAATGAGTAGTTACATATATAACCAGTTAGATTATGAATTATAATATGTACTCGAATTACAGCATGTAATACTAGATAATCATCTTAAAACATACATATATCCAAAATACACTTTATATAGGTAATGCAAAATAAAATATAAACTACTCATAATATATTTACGACTAAGGAGTTGGGCACTCCATCGAATCCCGAATGCGTGAGGCAACTCTGGGCTCACCGGTGTAGTGAGAAATACAGGATAAGGTCTTCAATCGCAGTCCTCTTCATGGTCAAAGTCAGATCCTCAGCATATTAAATACGTCTTGTCGGTCCAATTGACTCACCGCGCGTTAACACCACAAGTGAACACAATTTGAACGAACCCAATAGAACTCCCTTTGCGACGACATCACCGGATACAGTGGGTCAAACCAAGAAAATCCAAAAGAATCCAACCTCGTTCCCACTTACAGTCTTTAACCAAAAATTGACATAGAGCAAGAAAAGTACAAGAAAGAGGTAAGACATCCTACCATCATTACCAATCATAGCATCAAGAAACCCAACGGCGCAAAGCGCCCACGTAGCATTTATGACAGCAATAATGGTAATAAACATTTAGTAGCAGTTACAATCAACTAAACAGTTCCAGGCAGTCATATACATATAGATATATCAGAAGTCCAACAGTTCCAATTATAATGACAATGTATGCCAGATAATTCATGGACTCACTATGCACATGTGCCCTCAATAGTCAAAATCCTACTCCATGGAGCCAGACATAAACGGTCGGAGAGAAAGATTAGGCGACATGTCTGCAACTAGGCTGCAGAGGCCAAAGTGCTATAATTCTGAATTTACCCACGTGCACATCATGGCATTATACAGATAGTCTGCTCTAGATCGCGATATAGGACAGTGTCTCGGTCCGGATTGTCAGTGTGTTTGCATCGGTCTGCCCCACGGACAGAGAGCTACCAACTGCCCATTGCGAGGTACCCGCACCCTAACGCCCCCAAGGTCAACCGACGACCTACACTTGTCTATTCGCACCCGCACTAAGGTGTGTTCAACTCCTAGGCAACTAGGCCTTACGACAAGTCCAACGGACATTCACAATGCATACGAGACTCTATGCATAATCATGTATGATCATTATTACATACTATTCCATCATATGTCACAATTTTCCAAAGTAAGAATTAACACAGTCAATGGTCACCCACATGGACCCACAATAGCATAATATTGTTGTTAAATAAATTAATACATTTTAAAGCGTATTATGAATTCTTGCTTAGGTTTAGCTTTACTTACAGAGTTTGTCTCTAAAGGAATTCTCTTAGTTAATTTAAATCCTCTTAGGGAATTTATTCATATACACTTAGAAGGTTATTCTAAGATCTCAAAATCTCACACACTCATGTTCTTACCCTAATTAAAATTATCCAAAGTCTTATGAAAATTCCATTCTTGGTTCTTTAAAATTTATGAATCTCAGTATATTTTAATTTCCTAATTTGCTAATTATTGCATCCTGTTACCACTAATTAAATCACTAAGTGTTAGACGATAATTATAATTTTTGGATTCGACGAAGAAATGTCTCTAGTGTACTATTGAGGCTGCCTTTCGACGGAAAATGACCTGACAGAAACAACATTGGTAGAAAGATATTGGTCAGAAGTCTAAACTCGACGGATTTTGACATTGTGTTTGGTGGTCAGAAATCTAAACTCGACGGATTTTGACATTCGACGGAAATGGTCAGAAGTCTAAACTCGACGGATTTTGACATTCGATGGATTTTGACACTGTGTTTTGGTGGTCAGAAATCCAAACTCGACGGATTTTGACATTGGAAAATGAAGTCTAAACTCGACGGATTTTGAATTGTGTTTGGTGGTCAGAAATCCAAACTCGACGGATTTTGACATTCGACGAAAATGGTCAGAAGTCTAAACTCGATGAATTTTGACACTGTGTTTTGGTGGTCAGAAATCTAAACTCGACGGATTTTGACATTCGACGAAAATGGTCAGAAGTCTAAACTCGATGGATTTTGACACTGTGTTTTGGTGGTCAGAAATCTAAACTCGACGAATTTTGACATTCGACGAAAATGGTCAGAAGTCTAAACTCGATGGATTTTGACATAGTGTTTGGTGGTCAGAAATCTAAACTCGACGGATTTTGACATTCGACGGAAATGGTCAGAAGTCTAAACTCGACGGATTTTGACATTGTGTTTTGGTGGTCAGAAATCTAAACTCGACGGATTTTGACATTCGACGGAAATGGTCAGAATATCATATTCGACGAGCTTGGCCAGGGTTTCATACTGTTACTAGTTTTCACATGAAATTTCTAAATTTCTGGGCTCAACACCGTGGCCATCCGAGAACCAATTGGAAGTCATTCCCTTCCATATTACACGTTCCAATACATCCAGATATATATCAAAACACACAAACAATCAAATAGCACACATACAATACAAACAACATGCAAAAACAGAATGACCCTCAACACCAATCACAGACGTTCCTAAATGCTAAAATAGGTTGAGGAGGAGTGTCTTCCTCTTACCTTAGAGAAGCACAAAGAAAGGCTGCTCCTTTTTGGCCAGAAACTTCATTTTCAGCTTCTTGGAAATCCTTGAATATTCAAACTTACCAAATCAGAACCAAATATTGAAATGGATACCCATGGTCATCAAAATGACCATGGGTTACGAAAATGAGAAGAGGGGAAGAAAAAGCTAAGAGCTTTACCTTAAAGTTCCAACCTTTAAGCTTCAAAGACGTAAGAGAATGAAGATGGAGAAAATGCAGAACTTTGAAGATGATTTTCTCAATGATGGTGGTCCTCCAAACACAAGGATGGTGCAAGGAATGTGACGATTTTTGAAGATAGAAATGGAGGTGTTAGTGGTAATGAGGTTGCTGTTGTAGAGTGAAAAGAGAAAGGGAGAAAGATGAGTGAACAGTGAGCTGCGTATTGGGAGGAGGGAAATGTGAGAAAAAAAAGTGAAATATGCTCCCCTATAGTCAAACGTGCTGCACAAAAATGGGAGGAGAGAGAATGAATAGTGGCTGGGAAGGAAGGGAGAAAGATGAGTGAACAGTGAGCTACGTATTGGGAGGAGGGAAAATGTGAGAAAAAAAAGTGAAATATGCTCCCCCTATAGTCAAACGTGCTGCACAAAAATGGGAGGAGAGAGAATGAATAGTGGCTGGGAAGGAAGCTTCCTAGAAGTTTCCTTAAAGCTTCCTTGAGAAGTTTCGTGCGCTTCTTGGTAAAGTGCATAGTAAGCTTGTCTCCTCAATTAAGTACATTTGACGGATGATTTGATTACACTATTAGAATTATTTTCTCAGTGAATGAAAGTTATAACTGATGAAAATAATATTTTATTATTCAACAGATAATTTTATGATACAGCGATTTTATCTAGCAGATAAAACTTCAAAAAATGCAAACCTCGCAAACTGTGCCCGGCCTCGGGTTTAGTAAGATCTCCCGTCGACACGTTGATAGTTCAAGGTTTACCAGCCTTAGGGAAAATATTTTATTTTCCCGGCTCCGCTTAGCGCACACGCAAAAAGAAGAATATATTAAAATATTCAACATTTTTAGAAAATTCCACAAAAATCACCAAAAATCACAAATATTATAAAATAATTATTTATAATGAAATAAATAAATTTTCGGGATGTTACAATACTAGTGTAGGTCATATTGTTGACCATGGGGGCGTCGGGGTGTGGGTACCTCACAACGGACAGTTGGTAGCTCTTCTGTCCATGGGGCAGACCGATGCAAATGCACCGAGGATCCTGACCGAGCACTGTCCTATATCGTGATCTAGTGTAGACTGTCTGTACAATGCCATGATGTGCACGTGGATAAACTGATGAATTATAGCACTTTGGTGGCGGCAGCCGAGTTGCACACATGTCTCCTGATCTTACTCTCCGACCGTTTGTGTCTAGCTCCATGGAGTAGGATTTTGTCTTTATATGCATGTGCATAGTGGGTCCATATATTATCTGGCTTCTATTTATTATTATTATTGTTATTATAATTAGAACTGTTGTGTTACTGTTATATATTTGTCTACAACTGTTTAATTGTCTATTTCTATTATTTAATAATTATGATTATTATTTGATATGCTCTGTGGGCACTTGGCACTGTTTTGTTTCTTGCTACTATAACTGGTAATGATAGTAGGATGTCTTACCTCTTTCCTGTATTTCTGTTATTTTCTGTCTCTATATTGTGTCCCATCGAAGACGACGGTAAGGACGTTGGAGCTCTTGATTTCCCCGGCTTCTGGCCTGATTACAATTAGCATATACTGTGGAGCATGCAGACACGCATGCGTGGATTTCTGGGTGATGTGTGCCTGACCTTCCTTGGAGGGCCAGAATGCTGGCACATTAACCTGAATTCTGACCGCTGTGTCTACCTGGGAGACGTGTCGATCGCTTTGGCCTGGAGGCGTCATGAGTCGCCGATCTTTACCTGCTGCATCAGCCTGCGTTTGGAGTTTTATCTGCCCATCCGGGAGATGTGAGGTAACCGCTTCTACACCCCGCAGGAGGACTCTTTTGATTCCACTACTCGAGCTCCAGTCCGTGGCTCTGTGGCTCCTATGAAGGTTTTCTCAGATGAGGAAGACCCCGAGGATGACCTCGCGGAGGATCCTGATACGCTTCCTCCTCATATGAGGGACTGATATTGCTGGTAGCTACTGATAGCTGCCAGTGTTTTTATTTTGGGGGCCTGAAGTCTTTCGTAGTGGGCTGTATATTTCTGATATCTTGGGGATGTGTATATATAATCCTTTGGGTCAGGTATAGTTTTGCTTTTTGGTATACCGGGCTTTGTAACCGAACAGTTTGATAAATATATATATGAATATGCAATGTTAATTCCAATGTATGCTTTACTTCTGTTTGCTCTTTATTTCCATTTATGTTCCGTCATTGTGTTTATTAATTATTATTATTGTAACAAAAAAAAATATTCACCAATTTAATTACATGTCTGTAATCAAGTAAATTTATATTATATTATAAAGAACTGGGTCTTAACTTATATAATTTTATTTCCGCATTGTAATTGACAATGTGACGTTCCCTCCTAAAAAAGGGGCGTTGCATTAAGTTGGTATCAAAGCCCCGGTTTATGTTTCTTTGGGTCTTGTGATTGAGTTTGTCTTGTTTGTGTTGTGTGTTCTCTGAATAGTAAATGCAAAGGTGTATTGTTTGGTATTCCTAGTGGATGCAACTGACTTTTCTATGTTTTCAGTTAATCTGATATGAGAAAGTAAGATAGCGCGAAGGGAAGACATGGTAGCTGCTATAGCAGCGATGCAGAGGATGGCTGAGATCGTCGCATAACAAACTGAGCAAGCTACACAGCAGCAAGAGAGAGTTACGCAACAGCAAGAACGAGCTGCTCAACAGCTCAAAGCTACTGCAGATGCTCAAAACTTGGCGGAGTTTCGACGCCATAACCTTCCTCAATTCAAAGGAGAATTTGATCCGGACAAGGCTAGTCTGTGGATCAAGGAGTTAGAAAAAGTCTTTCGAGGGATGAACTGCGCTGAGAATAAGAAGGTGACCTACGCAACTTTTATGCTGGTGGGCAATGCTGAAAACTGGTGGAATGGAGTGCAGAGAATGTTGGAAGCTGCAAACCACGAGATTACTTGGGACTTATTCAAGGAGAAATTCTTGGATAAGTATTTTCCTGCAAGCGCAAGATACGCGAAGGAGTTAGAATTTCTCAACTTATGATAAGGGAATATGACCGTTAGTGAGTATGCGGCCAAATTTGAAAACTTGTCATAATTTTCAACATACTCTCAGCATCAACCAAATGAAGCATGGAAATGCCGAAGATTCAAGGAAGGACTGAGGTATGAGGTGAAGAAGGCTGTGATCACCTTGAAGATCAATGAGTTCTCAGAACTGCTGGATACATGTTGTGATGTAGAGGCTCTGGAGTAATCTAGACATACGAGGAACAAAAACTTTGGGCCCACAAGGTTCCAAAGAGGTGGCGGAAACAGTTCTAACCGCTTCCAGAAGAAGCCTTATTCCTGACCAACGGAAAATCAGCAACAAACCACGAGTGGAAGCTCTGGTGGAGGTTCTACTGGGAACCGAACTAGCCAGAACATGGCGTATCCTTTGAAATGTCTAAAGTGTGGGAAAGATCATCTCACAAGGGACTGCACCATAAAGGGAATCATCTGCTTTAGATGTGGCAAACCTGGCCACGTGTCTCGAGATTATAATCAAGCGAAGGCTGAACCTTTGATTAATGCTGCAAGAGCCAAGAAACCGTAAGCTGGAGGGCAAGTTTACACCATGAGCAGAGCTGAAGCCTCCGAATCCGAAGATTTGATACAAGGGGAAGGCACCATAGAAGGTAATCTTTTAACTGTACCGTATGACTCTAGGGTAACCCATTTTTTCATATCATATGACTGTGTGCAAAGACTTGATTTACCAGTGTCTATCTTACTTTTTGACTTAGCTATTTCTACCCCCACTGATAAACCAATAGTTACTACTAAAGTCTGTCTAAATTGTCAATTGATTGTTGAAAGTCAAACCTTTTTGGACGATCTGATTTGTTTACCCCTTTCCCAACTAGATATAATCTTAGGGATAGACTGGTTGTCTTCCAACCATGTCCTATTAGACTATTCCAGAAAGATCATAGTTTTTCCCATAGATGAGGATTCTAGATTTCTGACAGCCAATCGAGTTCAAGCTCTTTTGAAAGAAAAAGCTCATGGATATATGCTACTATTTTCTTTGAAAGTCGAGAGCGAGGTTGATTTGAACACAATTCTAGTGGTGAATGAGTTTCTCAAAGTCTTTCCTGAGGATGTACCTGGGTTACCACCGGCTCGAGAGATAGAGTTTGCTATCGTCCTAGTACCGAGAGCTGGTCCCGTGTCTATAGCACCTTACAAGATTGCACTGACAAAATTAGCTGAGCTCAAGAAACAGCTGGAGGAGCTTTTGGAAAAGCAATTTGTTAGACCGAGTGTGTCACTGTGGGGAGCACCGGTATTGTTAGTTCTCAAGAAGGATGGTTCATCAAGATTATGTGTGGACTACCGACAGCTGAACAAAGTGACGATCAAGAACAAATATCCACTCCTAAGAATTGATGATTTAATGGACCAACTGAAGGGAGCAGCGGTGTTTTCAAAGATCGATCTACGATCAGGGTATCATCAGATACGAGTGAAGACGGAGGATATACCTAAGACTGCTTTTCGTACCCGATACGGTTATTACGAGTACCTTGTGATGCCGTTTGGCGTGACAAATGCACCAGCTATCTTTATGGACTACATGAATCGAATCTTTCATCCTTACTTAGATAGATTCGTCGTGGTATTCATTGATGACATTCTGGTATACTCTCAAAATCAGGAGGACCATGCTGAACACCTCAGTATAGTTCTTCAGATTCTGAAGGAGAAGGAATTGTATGTCAAACTGTCAAAATGGGAATTTTGGCTGGAAGAAGTTAAGTTTTTGGGACACGTATCTCAAAGGAAGGGATTGCTGTGTATCCATCAAAAGTGGAGGCAGTGCTACAATGGGAACGACCAAAGTCAGTGACGGAGATTCGTAGCTTCGTGGGATTGGCAGGATATTATTGGAGATTCATTGAGGGATTCTCCAAGATTGCAGGACCTCTCACTCAACTTACGAGAAAAAACTAAGCTTTTGAGTGGACCGACAACTGTGAGCAGAGTTTCCAAGAGTTGAAGAATCGGCGAACTACCTCGCCAGTGTTAGTGCTACCCGATTCGAATGAATAGTTTGAGGTGTATTGTGATGCTTCATACAAAGGGCTAGGATCTATACTTATGTAGCATGGAAGAGTAGTGGCTTATGCTTCAAGGCAGTTACGAGTGCACGAGAAGAACTACTCGACGCACGACTTGGAGTTAGCGGCTGTAGTTTTTGCTCTGAAGATATGGAGGCATTTTCTCTATGGAGCAACGTTCAACATCTTCAGTGATCACAAGAGTCTGAAGTATTTGTATGATCAAAAAGAGTTGAACATGAGGCAGCGAAGGTGGCTAGAATTCCTGAAGGATTATGATTTTCAACTTCTGCATCACCCGGGCAAGGCAAATGTTGTGGCAGACGCCCTAAGTAGAAAGATGATCAGTGTCTCTGCCCTGATGATTAAGGAAAAGGATATGCTAGAGCAGTTCAGAGATATATGGTCTTTTGTGGAGTTAGAACCAGGGAAGATCTGCATGAATAAGGTTACCATTTTAAGTGACCTGATGGATGACATAAGGGAAAAGTAAAAGGTTAACAAGTTCTTACAAGAAGTGAGAGAACAAATGAAGCAAGGCAATGAAATAACGTTTGCGGAAGGAACAAACGGAATTCTGAGATTCCGTGGGAGAGTTTGTATTCCCCGTGACTAAGAGCTTAGAGAATATATCATCAACCATGCTCATACAAGCCAGCTGAGTATGCATCTAGGCATAACAAAAAATGTATCAAGACTTGAAGAAGTTGTTCTGGTAGCATGGAATGAAGAGTGACGTCACTAGACGTGTATCGACTTGTCTGGTTTATCAAAAAGCAAAGTGGAACATCAGAGACCAGCGGGATTGCTGCAACCGTTGTCTATTCCTGAATGGAAGTGGGACAGTATTGCGATGGATTTTGTAGTGGGTTTGCCAAGGATAAGAAAAGGTCATGACTCGATTTGGGTAATCGTGGACCGATTCACGAAATCAGCACATTTTCTCCCGATTAACATAAGATACAAACTGGAGAGACTAACCCAGATTTACATTGGAGAGATTGTTAGACTGCACGGTGTGCCTACGAGTATTGTTTCAGATAGGGATCCGAGATTTACTTCACAGATCTGGAAGAGTTTGCAAGAAGTGTTAGGGACAAAGTTACGTCTGAGTTCTGCCTTTCACCCACAGACCGATGGTCAATCGGAGAGGACAATCTAATCTTTGGAGGATTTGCGTAGAGCTTGCACTATAGAACAGACTGGAAGTTGGGATGACATTCTACCATTGATAGAATTTACCTACAACAATAGTTATCATTCAAACATACAGATGGCACCCTATGAGGCTCTGTATAGACGACGGTGTCGGACACCTCTGTGTTGGTACCAAGACGGCGAGCGCCTTACTATTGGACCAAAGATTAAACAGCAAACAACTGAGAAGGTTAAGATGATTCAGGAGAAGATGAGGATGGCTCAGAGTCGACAAAAGAGTTATGCAGACCAGAGGAGAAAGCCTCTTGAGTTTGAGGAAGGCGAGCATGTATTCCTGAAAGTCACACCCATGACTGAGGTAGGCCGAGCCTTGAAATCTAGAAAACTCACTCCAAAATTCCTTGGACCATACCAAATCATTCGCCGAGTAGGTCCTGTAACCTATCAAATAGCCTTACCTCCTTTCCTCTCAAACATTCACAATGTTTTCCATATGTCGCAACTTCGAAAATACCTTCCTGACCCAAGTCATGTCATAGCACCAAATATAGTACAATTAAAATAGAACTTAACTTATGAGGCATCTCCTATAAGAATTGAGGATAGAAGGATAAAGCAACTAAGAGGCAAGGAGATTTCATTGGTGAAGGTAATCTGGAACGAGATGACTGGAGACGCAACCTGGGAGCTAGAAGACAAGATGGAGGAGCAACACCCACAGTTATTCTAAGGTATGCAAATTTCGAGGATAAAATTTCTTTTTAGAAGGGGAGTATTGTAACACCTCGAAAATTGTTTATTTTATCATTAATCATCATTTTATAATATTTATAATTTTTGAAAATTTTTGTAGATTTTTTTAGAAATGTCAAATATTTTAATATATTCCTCATTTTACATGCACACTGACCAGAGTCAGTGTAACATCCCGAAAATGATTTGTTTTATCATGAATAGTCATTTCCCAATATTCATGATTTATGGAGATTTTTCTGAAATTTTCTAGAAACGCTGAATATTTTAATATATTTCTCGTTTTGCATGTACACTGAGCAGAGTCAGTCAAACGATCCGAAAAATTGTTTGTTTTGTGATGAATAGCCAATTTTCAATATTTGTGATTTTTAGGAATTTTGTGGATTTTTCTGAAAATATCAAATATTATAATATATTTCTCATTTTACGTGTACACTAAGCAGAGCTGGGATAACGAAATGTTTTCCCTGAGGCTGGTAAACCTTGAACTGTCAACGTGTCGATAGGGGATCTTACTAAACCCTAGGCCGGACATAATTTACGAGGTTTACGTTTTCCAAGGTTTATCTGATAAATAAAATTACTGTATCATAAAATTATCTGATAAATAATAAAATATTATTTTCATCAACTATAATTTTTATTCACTGGAAAAATAATTTTAACAGTATAATTAATCATCTGTCAAGTGTATTTACTTAAGGAGATAAGCTTACTATGCACTTTATTGAGAATTGTGCAAAGCTTCTCAAGGAAGCTTATTGGAAATTTCCTCCAAGCTTCCTATGGAAGCCACACACTCTCTCTCCTTTCTCCGTGCACTCACGGCTACACACTTTTTTGAGGGGGGGAATTTTTGTTTTAATTCATTTCATTAAAATTATGCAAGCTTTCAAAATTCAAATGCTATTACTTTAATTTCCTATTCACTTCTCTCTCTAAGCTTCATCTTTCTTCTTCACAAAACCATTTTCTGCTCCTTCTCTCTAGACCCATTCGGTCAGCAGCCCTCAATGCCCTCATCCATCACAAAATTTTCATCCAACCCCATTTTCTTAATCCTCTCCATCTCCTAAACACTTTTCTAGTTGGTGGTTCTTTGAAAATCCATCATTTTCATCATCTTCTTCAAGCTTCAAGCCTAGGGCTTTTTGGGTAAGCTTCTTGAATCTTCATTCCCTTTTCTTATTTTCGTTTCTATCGTCTTTTTGGTGACCATCCATGCTTTATTTTTCAAGCAATGGTGCTATTTTAATGAGTTTGAAATTTTAGGGCTCTTGGAGGAACCAAATCTGAAAATCCAAAGAGCTTCAAGGGAGTTCTTTGTTTGTTCTTCACTTAGGTAAGAGGAAGACACTCCTCCTCAACCTCTTTTAGCACTTAGAAACCTTGTTTGTGGTTGATTGTGAGAAAACCCTAACGAGGGTTATTCTTTGTTTGCATGATTAGTATGTTTGCACGTTGTTTATAATGCGTTTATGCTATTAGATTGTTTGTTTGTGTATATTGATATATTGGATTGGATTAGAAGGCATGAAATGGAAGAAAATAATGTTGGAATCCCCCATGGATGGCCACGGTTTTGAGGCCCAAAATGTGGGGTTCTTTGTGAACAATTTTAACAAATGAAAAACATAATTAATCAAGTATACACTATGTAATTAATGAAGAGAAAAATTTGGGAACTTAAATCACTAGAGAGGCCACGGCCTCTAAGGCTATTTAGGACATGATTATGCAACTTTGGTAACCTTGGGACTTAATAATGTAGTGATTAATTTAATGGTAATAGGATGCAAGAATTAGCAAATTGGAAAATTTAATTATACTTTGAGATTGATAAATTTTAAAGAACCAAGAATGGAATTTTTCATAAGACTTAGGGCAATTTAATTTGAGGAAGAACAAGAGAGTGTGAGACTTTGAGAATCTTAGAATAACTTTCTAAGTGTATGAGAATAATTTACCTAAGAGAATTTAATTAATTAAAATAATTCCTTTAGAGACAAACTTTGTAAGAAAAGCTAAACGTAAGCAAGAATTCATAATACACCTTAAAAATGTATTAATTTATTTAATAACAATATTATGTTATTGTGGGTCCATGTGAGTGACCAATGATTGTGTTGATTCTTACTTTGGCCAATTGTGGCATATTGTGGAATAGTATGTAATAATGATCATACATGATTATGCATAGAGTCTGTATGCATTGTGAATGTCCATTGGACTGTTGTTAAGGCCGAGTTGCCTAGGAGTTGAACACACCATAGTGCGGGTGCGAGTAGACTAGTGTAGGTCATATTGTTGACCATGGGGGCGTCGGGGTGCGGGTACCTCGCAACGGACAGTTGGTAGCTCTTCTGTCCATGGGGCAGATCGATGCAAACGCACTGACGATCCTGACCGGGCACTGTCCTATATCGTGATCTAGTGTAGACTATCTGTACAATGGCATGTTGTGCACGTGGATAAATTGATGAATTATAGCACTTTGGCCGCGACAGCCGAATTGCAGACATGTCTCCTGATCTTTCTCTCCGACCGTTTGTGTCTAGCTCCATGGACTAGGATTTTGTCTTTATATGCACGTGCATAGTGGGGCCATATATTATCTGGCATCTGTATATTATTATTGTTATTATAATTGGAACTGTTGTGTTACTATTATATATTTGCCTGTAACTGTTTAATTGTCTATTTCTATTATTTAATAATTATGATTATTATTTGATATGCTCTGTGGGCGCTTGGCACTGTTTTGTTTCTTGCTGCTATAACTGGTAATGATGGTAGGATGTCTTACCTCTTTCTTGTATTTCTGTTATTTTCTGTCTCTATATTATGTCCCATCGAAGATGACGGTAAGGAGGTTGGAGCTCCTGATTTTCCTGGCTTCTGGCTTGATTACGATTAGCATCTACTGTGGAGCATGGAGGCACGCATGCGTGGATTTCTGGGTGATGTGTGTCTAACCTTCCTTGGAGGGCCAGAATGCTAGCACATTAACCTGAATTCTGACCCCTGTGTCTACCTGGGAGATGTGTCGATCACTTTGGCCTGGAGGCGTCATGAGCTGCCAATCTTTACCTGCTGCATCACCCTGCGTCTGGAGTTTTATCTGCCCATCTGGGAGATGTAGGGTAACCGCTTCTACACCCCGTAGGAGGACTCTTTTGATTCCACTGCTCAGGCTCCAGCCCGTGGCTCTGTGGCTCCTATGGAGGTTTCCTCAGATGAGGAAGACCTCGAGGAGGTCCCCGAGGATGACCTCGCGGAGGATCCTGAAGAGGATCCTGATACTCTTCCTCCTCATCTGAGGGACTGATATTGCTGGTAGCTACTGATGGCTGCCAGTGTTTTTATTTTGGGGCCGATGTCTTTTGTAGTGGGTACAGATTTGTATATTTCGATATCTTGAGGATGTGTATGTATGATCCTTTGGGGCAGGTATAGTTTTTCTTTTTGGTATACCAGGCTTTGTAACCAAACAGTTTGATAAATATATATATGAATATGTAATATTAATTCCAATGTATGCTTTACTTCTGTTTGCTTTTTATTTCTATTTATGTTCCGTCATTGTGTTTATTAATTATTGTTATTGTAACAAAAAAAAATATTCGCCAATTTAATTACATGTCTATAATCAAGTAAATTTATATTATATTATAAAGAACCGGGTCTTAACTTATATAATTTTATTTTCGCATTGTAATTGACAATGTGACGTTCCCTCCCAAAAAGGGGCGTTGCATTACTAATCTATGTTATATAGATGAGATGTATATTATTCAGTTCTTATGTCTTATGTTTCTACAATTCGGTAAGTTTATGTTATCCGTGAAAAAAGGAATTTTGAAACTCGTATTTTATAATATCAAATATTTTGTAACTTGGGTAAAGAATTAAAAGAAGTTGGTCTGAAATGTAATGTCCTTTGGAGGGTGTTACAATCTAGCTTTTGATTTGCCTTTAACTTTTGTCTTCCTTTCCTCTTCTTCCTTCTCCTTCTCTTCATTTCTTTTCCTTTTCTCAACTTTCCTTCCTCTCCTTTTTGCTGGAACATGAGAGAGTGAGTGAGGTGAGAGGAAAATATCAAAGAAAGTAAAAGGAAGTGGCTGAAGAACCGTGGAAACTTAAGGTCAAATGAGATATTTTGCAAAAACATTATATCTCTTAGGAATACTTTAATCTACTAGAATCAAGTTTCCTAACTTCCATAGATATTATAATAAATCCTAGGATTCATCTCAACCCTAATTTTATTAATACCATAAATTTTCATATCTCTGTAAAGTCAATTCGATATTAAAACACTCACTCAGTATACTTAAAGAAACCAAACTAATTCAATTAACTCTCAAAAATTAGCTACATGAGATTTGTAACATCCTAATACAGATATCTAGATATATCATAGATATACAAAGATATACAACACTAGAAATGTCACTTCTACATAATATATACTAACATATATCTATAATCACAATCAAATAATTATAGAAAGCCTTGAGAGATTGCGGAAAACTTAAACCTCATACATATATATACAACATTAGCTACAAAAGGGCATATTGTAATAAATACACTATTAAAACATACAAAGCAAATATAAACTTATACGTATATTTTGTCTACTAAAGCATATAAAACTATACTAGTCTTCATGCTTCGTCTTCTCTTGCCTTAGTAGGGTCTATACCTAGATTTACATGGAAGAACAACAAGGGTGAGAATTACAATTCTCAGTTAAAGCAATTCCAATACCAGCTAGTCATAACATTGTAAAAACAAGCTATAACATCTAATATAGGAGTTTCCTCCATTTTTCTCATAGTTGCACACTATCAAGTAGTGTGATCTAAACCAGTAGCCACATACTATTAGATATAGACAATTGCCCATACAATTGTAAATACCAACAACACCAGATAATTACCTATACAACTGCTTTAAATGCAATGTTAATGATATGCAATATGATTATGCCTAAGAAATGTCCTAAGAATATACTTGCGCAAGGTTTTATTTTGAAATACATGCAAATTTTTATTTTAAAAACCAAGAAGTTCACTAGGAACTGGTTCAGTATATTATCTGGTGGTAAATAGAGGGAAAGCTTATCCTCACATTATGCATATCCTGGCATTGTCGAGAAGCTAGGACTGAATCTAGGCTCCAAGGATCCTTTACAGACTTCCCAATTATCTCCCTTGGCCTTGGCCTTATCGAGATGTCAAGGTTGAGTCCTTGTTCAAAGAACCTTTCAAACACCCCATCTATCTCGCTTGGCCTCCATGATTGTGTACTGTATCAAAGGATACTTACCAAGATCAATACTTCTAGACCATTTCCATAGACATACATCCTTAGGAATCTTGGCTTCTTGTATAATCCTATGGTAAAGAAAGGGAAAGCTCAACCTCCCAATACACGTACCCTGGCACTATCAAGAAGTTTGGGCTTCATCCTTAGTCAAAAGAGTATTTCAAATTTTCCAATTGTCTCCCTTCGCCTTAATGATTGTGCACATCAAAGGATACTCACAAAGAATAATACTACCAGACCATTCCCCTTGCATCTATCTAAACACCCCCTCATCATTCATAACTCTTTAGATACTCACCTATGACAAACTATTACTCTTGGTTGCGCTAAGGTTCTTAGCTTTCACATACAAACTAGATTAACTAACTAGTGTATGAAAGGTGTAGTGTTATGTTTACCTCTTACATAAACACCACCATAACTTTCCTATAGACTCAACCCAACTAGTGAAAGAGTCTATCATAACTAATGCTTCATTCCAACCTTGCTGAAGGAAGAAAATGAGCATTTCTCTAGAACTTTGCATATTCAACTACTCTTATGAATATGATAAGCTCACTAATCATAACTCATCTTGTTGTGTATTTGACAATGCACAAGGTCCCGCTTAACTAGAGACTTAGTGCATAAACATTCCCTCTTCAGAATTAAACACACAACCTTGTCTCCACTAAAGTGAATCTCATTCAAGAGTGGTTTTCATTTGCAACTCTTTGTTGCTTAAGGTTCTAGGTACCTTCCCAAGGTAATCCACTACTCTTGGATACCCTAAGGTTCATACCTTCCTCATCCTTACTAGAGTGAATACAACTAATCCATCCAAGCATTCTTGTATCCAATGCACCATCTCATCACATCTTGAGTGACATTTAATGCAATATTAGGTTGCCTAAGGTGTTATATCTTTACCTAGGCAAAACTTCACTTTAGGATACTCAAAGGCTTATACTTTCTCTTGCTTGCTAGGTGATAATTCTCCTCTTGAAGTATCCTTATTTATGCCTTAACACACTTTAGGAAGCATATAAAAATGATTCCATCTAGTCCAGAACTTTGAAACATCAAAAATGACATTTTTGGAGTTACTGGTACTTATGCTGTGGCATGAGGTTTGGCACACCACGACGCACTGCTCTCTACCTGTTTAAAATTGAAACTTGAGGCTAGCGCATCGTGGCACGGTGTCTGACATACCGTGACGCATGAAGCAAGATTCTTCTCACACCGAGGGGTGACCTCCTCCATGCTGCGGTGCACTAAGCAGAAACTAGGTTCTGTATAATTTCTGCAGAATCGGGGACTATTCCCATGGTTCTATTCTTGTAACGCCCCTTTTTGGGAGGGAACGTCACATTACAAATTAAGATGCAGAAAATAAAAGTATAAGTTAAGACCCGGTTCGTTGTATGAATATAAATTTACTTGGCTGTAATCGTGTGATTAAATTAGCGAGTATTTTTTTTTTTGTTACGATTAATAAAATATATTGACAAGACATAATTGCAATAGAGAGTAAGATAGAAGTAAACATACATCAAATCAATATACATGTACAAGGATATATCATTATATTAAACTTGTTTGGTTACAACGCTTGATATACAAAAGTAAAATTATACATATATGCCCTAAGAGATCATGCATGTATAGCCCACCAAAATAATAAAATATCAAGCCCCTAAAATAAACACTAATAGTCATTAGTAGCTATCGAAAGTATCAGCCCCTAAGAGGAGAAGGAACCATGTCAGGATCCTCCTCAGGGTCTTCCTCATCAGAAGAGACCCTCATCAGAGCCACCGAGTTACGGGCCGGGGCTTGAGTAGTGGAGAGGAAAGAATCCTCTTGTGGAGTGCAATAACGATCACCCCACATGTCCCTAATGGGCATGTAAAACTCTAAATGTAATCTAACGCTGCAAGAGAAGATGGGTGGATCATAACGCCCCGAAGCCAGTGATACCGTCACGTCTCCCCGATAGACACAGCGATCCAAGCTGAAGTCAATATGCCAACAATCTGGGCCTCCAAGAAACGTCAAGCGAACGAATCCCAAAAATCCTTGTGGACGGGCCGCCATGATCCGAAAGCAAGTGCTAGTCGCAGTCGGGCCAGAAACTTGAAAACTCGTGGACTTCACCCTCTTCGCCGATGTCTTCGATGGAATACAAATATAGAAAAAATAATAAAAATATAAGAAAGAGGTAAGACATCCTACCATCATTACTAATTATGGCAGTAAGAAACAAAACGACGTAGGAAGCCCACATAGCATTATAAGAATAACAAACAGTAATCAAGAGGCAAATATTAAATAACTTAACAATTCTAGGCAATTATACATCAGTAAGGTAACAGTTCCAATTATCATAAGAATTAAATGCCAGATAATATATGGACTCACTATGCACATGCATACAACATCAAAATCCTACTCCGTGGAGTTAGACAAAAATAGTTGGAGAGAAAGATCAGGAGACATGTTCACAACTCGGCTGCCGCGGCCAAAGTGTTATAACTCATTAGTTTATCCACGTGCACATCAAGACATTGTACAGACATTCTTTACTAGATCACCATATAGGATAGCGTCTCGGTCTGGATCGTCGGTGTGTTTGCATCGATCTACCCCACGGACAGAAGAGCTATTAACTGTCCATAGCGAGGTACCCACACCTTGATGCCCCCAAGGTCAATAGTATGACCTACACTAGTTTACTCGCACCCGCACTAAGGTGTGTTCAATCTCCTAAGCAATATGGCCTTAACAACAGTCCAATAGACTTTCACAATGCATGATGACTCAATGCATATAACATGTATATTCATTAATAATATACTTCCAATAACATGCTACAAGTTGGCTAAGGTAAACATTATCATATTCTTGGTCCCACACATGGACCCACATTAAATGGTCTAAAGTCCTCCAATTGTACTTTACACTTTTTGGTACATTATGGAATTATTTAGTGTTCTCACTTACACTCATGTTCTTACTTTAATTGAAAATCATTCTAAGTCTTTTAGTAAAGCTCCATTCTTGGTTCTTCCCATTTTATGAAATCCTAAGTAAATCCTAATTGTCTAAATTATTTAAGTTCCACTTCAATGTAATGTTTCTTATAAAATTCTTTTCATTGTTAGGTCCTTACTTTAAACTTAGTCATATTTACCTAGAGAATTATTTCTAAGGTTTTACCAAGTCTTATACTTCCTTATTATTTCCTTAGGTCCAAAGATGTTCTTTAGGTCATCCAATTGATTCCTTCCCATCACATTATTAACTACTTAATCTCTTAATTAATTAAATGTCAATGTTACATAAAGTTACATAATTTAGTCCTATTTAGCCCTAGAGGTCGTGGGCCTCTCTATGGTTAGGGATTCCAATTTTCATCCTTTTTATTATGTGTTATCATCTTGATTAATCATGTCTTCATCTTGTTACAAATTTTCACCAAGAACACCTACTTTTAAGGTTCAAGGCCGTGAGCCTCACGGAAGAGGGCAAAATCATATTTGTTTCCATTCAAGTTTTCAATCCATCTAAGTACATAAATATATATATTCAACTAACCAAATATCTCAAACAAATTTAGAACAACACATAGTCATAAAAGTCATACAATAAAGAATAACCCTAAATAGGGTTTCTCATAATCAATCACAAAATAAGGTTTCTTACTACCAATAGAGGTTGAGGGGGATAATCTTCCTCTTACTAAAGAGAAAACAAACAAAGGAACTCCTTGTGTGCTCCTTGGAAATTTCGGCCAACACCACCAAGAACCCTAAAAATTTCAACTTTAACAAATCAACACCAAAGCTTGGAAAATAAGAAATAAATGGTCACAAGAAAGACCTTAAAAATGAAAAATGGAAGAAGGGTTGGAAGAAAACATGAAACTCACCCAAAAGTTCCAAGCTTGAAGCTTGAAGAAGAAGATGGTGAAGATGGAACCTTTTCAAGAAATCTCCAACTAGAAGTATGTTTAGATGATGGAGGAGATTAAGAAAATGTAGTTAGTTAGAAATTTTGTGATAGTAGAGGGCAAAAAAGAGGGCTGGCCGTGTGGTATGTATAGAGAGAAGGAGGAGAAAAATTGAGAGGAAGAAGAAGGTAGAGAGAGAAGTTGATAGAAAAGTGAATGAACTTTTAGGGTTTTCTTTTTAAAATTAGAATAAATTAATTAACTAAGTGAAGTACAATTTTGGCTCCAAAATTGGGGCTGCTGCCGTGTGGGAGTGAGAGGGAGAGAGAGAGGATGAAGCTTCTTTGAGAAGCTTGAGAGCTTTTCCAATAAAGAGGGATTTGATTAGACATAAAGTAGATTACCTTTAGATAAGATAAAGTAATTAAAATAATAAGGTGATTAAGATTTTACTACAAGCTATTAGCCAATGGATAATTGTTACAGTGCACAAAGCCAATATTAATTATCCAATGGATAATAGAGCGTATCGCAAAATTTTAATTAACAGAACGTACAGAGATTTTATTTATCAGATAAAATCTCAAAAAATGTAAACCTCGTAAATTGTGCCTGGCCTCGGATTTAGTAAGATCCCCTGTCGACGCTTCCATAGTTCAAGGTTTACCAGTCTCAGGGAAAATATTTTATTTTCCCGGCTCGGCTCAGTACGCACATAAAACGAGAAATATACTAAAATATTTGACGTTTTCAAAAAAATTCAAAAAAATTCTTAAAAATCACAAATATTAGAAAATGACTATTCATCACAAAATAAATAATCTTTGGGGTATTTCACTAACTCTGCTCAGTACTAGTTACATCATTTACTACATAACTAACTAATAACACATATCCATAATCACAATCTAGCAATTATAGAGGGCCTTGAGAGAATGTGAAAAACATAAACTCATACATATATATATACAACCTTAGCCACAAAAGGCATATTGTATTACATAACTCTTAATACATACAAAATAGATATAAATTATGTACATAAGTTCTGTCTATGAAAGCATATAAAACTATTCTAGTCTTTATGCTTTGCCTTCTTTCTCTTAGCAGGGTCTATACCTAGATTTATATGGAAAAACAAACGGGGTGAGAATTATAATTCTCTATAAAAGTAATTCCAATACCAACTAGTTATAATATTGTATAAACAATTATAACAATTAACATAGGATTTTGCTCCACTTTTACTCATAACCGCACACTACCTTATAGTGAGGTCTAAACTAATAGCCTACATACTGTTAGATATAAACAATCACCCATACAATTGTAAATATCAACAATAATAGACAATTGCCCATACAACTATCTTAAATGCAATGTTAATGATTTGTAATATGATTATTATGCAAAAACGGGTTTATGCTTGTTTTTTTTTGCGGGTTGGGTTCAAGGATTGAATCCATATTTCTTTTCCAACTATAAGATAATGATTATGTTCCTTGAGTGTTGGTTCTTTTTTTTTTTAAATAATAATAAGTAATACTATAAATGAAAAACTCTTTGATATTATATAATTTATATTTGAATATTTAATTAGACTATTTTAAAAATTATATTTTAGATATGTGGTTTGAAATTTTTTACCATTATTATTTATTATTTTTTATAGTATTTATTGATTTTTTATATTTATTTTTTTTATTTTTTAGGCGGGTTAAACCAGTTTACCCATCAACTCATCTATTTTTTCTCATTTTATTTTTTATGCGGGCCAACCCGCCAACCCGCCAACCCACCTTAAAGCGGGGTGGGTTAGCTCTTCAACCCATTTTTTAAACGGCAACCCACCCCGCCCCACATTTTAGAGGGTTGACGCTGGTAGGAAGCGGGTTGGCCCATTTTGCCAGCTATAATGATTATGCTTAAGAAATATCCTAAAGATATGATTATGCAACTTGTGATTTCAAAATATATGAAGAGTTTTATTTTGGAAATACCAAGAATACCTGCTCATTCTAGGAACCTGAATGTTCCATGTAAGCTGCTATGGTAGGAAGGAACAGCTGCAACCTCACGCTGCCTGTAACCCTTTGCTCTTGGTCAGAAATGACTTATTCCCTTATGAATTTCTGATTCCCATATGTCTGGAAAAATGATTACGCACATCATAAGTTACCATACATTGGAAGAGCAACCAAAACATCATACATACATACTTACCTCAACTAAGAACAAAGATGTTTACTAGGAACTGGTTTAGTATATTATCCTGTGGTAAATAGAGGGAAAACTCATCCTCACATTACATGTATCCTGGCACTATCAAGAAGCTAGGGCATGAATCTAGGCTCAAAGGAACCATTACAGACTTCCCAATTATCACTCTTGGCCTTGGCGCTATCGAGATGTTAGAGTTGAATCCTTATTCAAAGAACCTTTTGGATTCCCCATTCATTTCCCTTGGCCTACATGATATGCCTAACATTAAAGGATACTCACAAATATTAATATTATTAGACCATTCCCATATACATACACTTAGACAAGTATAAGATACATATCTTGGTTGTATCTAGCTTTCCTTATTAACACATTTCTAGTAGTAATCTATGCTACACTAGTGTGTTTAAGGTTCTAGGTGTAACACCTTGAATTTTTATTTTTCTTAATATTTATGACTTTTATAATATTTATGAATTTTTGTGAATTTTTGAGAATTTTTAATTATTTTGATTATTTTAATATTATTTTAGACTGTATGTGTGTTTGAGGCAAGTCCGAAAAAATAAAAATTTTCTAGGACTGGAAAGTTTTGGACTGTTAAGGCGGGGCAGGGGGAACTTACTAAACCTGAAATCAAAAATAGTTTTAAAAATTTTTCTTTATCTAAGTTTTTGTTTCATTCTATTATCCATTCGATAAAGTTATTATCTATTGGGTAATGTTATTATCCATTGAATAATAAAAAATAATATCTTTTATCCATCGGTTAATAACCAACCCATAAATATCTTAGAGGAAGCTTAGTCATGAACGTAGAACATTCTTCCTTGTGACTAGATAGGTGACTCACCTAGTGAGTCATTGCATGACAACTTGATGACTCCTTTGTGACAATGATGGGTGACTCACTTGACCACCTGGCAAGTCTAGAATCTTCTTCTTATGACTCACCTAGATGACTCACACCATGACACTTTTGTGATGCACTTGTGACACAATGGTGGGTGACTCATTATGATACACCAATGAGAAGCAAGCTTGGAGGAGAGGTTTTGATCTTTATCCTTGATGAAGGTCACGGCCAAGATCTCTTTGGAGGAGCTTGAGTGATCAATTTGGTTACTTTTTCCTCTATGTTTATCTTGTTTAGCTTTTCATGAAGTAAATTTCAAGAGATATCACAAAACACTCTCTCATTCTCTCTCCCTTTGAATCCCACGGCCATAGTCATTTGGAGAGCCAAGAAAATTAGTTTTGCTTATTCATTACTCACCTATCATCTTTCATGAAACAAGAACACAAAACCCTCTTTCATTTTCCTCTTGAAAGCTCACGGCCACCCCTCCCTAAACACCTTACAACTTTGTCTCATCCAAACTAAATACATATCTTGAATCCTAACGTCATTTCAAGACACTTTCTAGTTGGGAGTTTTTCCAAAATCATTCATCTTCAACCTCTTTCTTCAAGCTCAAAGTTTGAAGGTTCTTAGGTGAAGTTTTGATCTTCACTTCTAAATTTATTTCAAAGTTCTAAACCATGATTTTGATCCATGGTTATCTTATCTCTAGCCTTAAATCTTAATATTTGTGTGTTTGATTTATTTTTAAGGAGCTTTTGGTGGTAGGAGTTCTCTAAGGAGGCAACTAAGGAGCTCTTGGAGCATCACCTGAAGGTAAGAGGGAGATTAACCTCATCAACCAATTATGATGGTGAGGAATGAAATATTTGTGTTTGCGAGTGAAAAATCCATGTGAGGATTTATTCACTCGATTGTGTGATTATTGGTTATGTTTGTTTGATTTTGTATAATTATATGATGTTGATTGTATGCATAAAATTACATTGTTTATTGATTATATGTGCTTTTATTTGCTTTGATATTATGCATAAACTTGATATAGTAGAATTGTGATGACTAGAATATGTTGTATACTATAAACTGTGCTAGAAAGGAAAAGAATTTTTTGGTCCCAATGACCATAGAGGCTCACGGCCTTCATGCACTTCAAAGTGGAATCCAATGCAAAAATGGTTTATTAAATGTTAACCTAGAGGATTAGTGATAAGAAACTTAATTAAGGAATTACAAAATAAAAATGAAAATGAAAATATTTTTATCACTAAATCAAAAGTGATTTTTGGTCAAGAGATTAAAAATAGAAATGAGAATTAATTTAGAGACTTAAAGTATTTTACTTAAGAGGATTTTGGTAAGGTAAATGGAAAAGATTTTATTAAATTAAAATAATATAATTTTTGAAAAGAATGTTAGAAAATATTACTTAGGTGATTTAGGGAACTAAATTAGGATTAAAGGATTTACAAGTAAAAAGAAGATGAACACAATTTTATAATTTAAAAGTAACGATTTTCGGTTATGTCAATGGAAATAATTTTCAAGGATGGTTTGGAATTTAAAATATTTTATATAAGAAAGTTTTTATTTAGAGTAATGAACAAAGAATGATTTTTGGCATTAGTATGGAAATAAAGTTAAAATGATGTTTTGAAGATAAATTATTTTATTTAATAAGAAAGATTTCGAGATATCTTGATTTAATTTAAATAATATAAGTTTTTATGGAAAACGTTCAGAAATATTATTAGAGGTGGATTAGTGAGAAATGTTAGAATTAAAGTCCTATTTTTATATTAAGTAAGAAAAGTTTTAAATTAAGCTTAGAATATTGAGAAAATGTTTTATGTGATTGAAAATACGTAGAAAAATTCTCACACGATTTATAAATGGTAATTTTTAGCTACACGATTAAGAAAATATTTTAAAACTTTATGCGATTGAGAAAATGTTGAAAAACTGTTACGCGACTTGAAAACGTAACAAAAATGTTATGCGATTGTGAAAATGCGATAAAAAAGTTACATGATTGAGAAATACAGTAATTTGCTGTCGGGCTAATATATTGAACCCGGATATATGAATGTATGGTTGTAGCTAGTAAAGGCTTGTGATATACATTGAGTCATTGATCATGCAATATTTGTCAAACAGTGTCTGTTAAAGGCTATTGTTGCCTAGGAGTTGAATTACACCTTAGTGCAGGTGCGAATTGCGTAGTGAAGGTCTATCAATGATCTTGGAGGCTTCGGGGCACGGAATTCCATATGTGGCCAATTGAATAGCGCTACTGTGCCGTGGAAACTAATGCAAATGTACTAATGATCTTGACGAGACACTATTCCTATTCCCGATCTGGCGTAGAATGTCTTGTATAATGCCTGATGTGCATGTTGAGAAATTATAGCACTTGGTCTGAGGTGGCTAATATATAGACATATCTTCTGGATCATTCTCTCTGAAATTGTGTTTTAGCTCCATGGAGTAGGAAATGGGTGCATTGTGCATAAGTATGGTCAATATACACATTGTGCATGTGCATAGTAAGTGTACATATTGTTGTGGCATAGTCAGTATACTTATTTATTTGGTATGATCAGTATTCATATATTGTGATATATAATGTTAAATTATCTGTAAGTTGATAGCATGATTATATCCGTTGTTCTGTGATATTGCTATATATGAATGACATTATTATCATTATTGTTTCTTTGCTGCCATGATGATATTGATGTAGGGGATCTCACATCTTTATTGTATTGTTCTATTTTTTCTGTTCTATATTTATGTTTTAAGAAGACTGTGATGGCGGCAAGGTAGAATCTTCATAATTTCGTTAGTTTACAATTTCATGGGGGCAACGAAGCATGGCACGTCCATTGGGACATGGGGCGCATTCAGTATGTTGGAGATGTTACTTTGCTTTGGAGTAGGACCCAACGTGGGGTTGCTACATTTTCTGCGAATGCTGCAGTGCATTTGGAGTTCTCTAGGCCTATTAGAGATTTATGGGGTAATCTTCATGATACATCTAGTGAAGATTCCAAGGTGTCGACCGCTCGGACTCTTGTCCATAGTGACATGCCCTGACTAGTGAATTTGTCTATTAGGGATCCCAAAGAGGATCTAGAAGAAGATCGAGTTCAGGACCCTACTCTTCAAGTTTTTGGACTTGGGTTAGGTTCAGTCTTTATATGGTAGCTATACATATTATTTGGTGTACGTAAGCTTTATGTTTTTAAGTTGTTACTAATCTATGTTATTTACATGAGATGTATATTATTCAGTTCTTATGTCTTGTGTTTCTATAATTCTGTAAGTTTATGTTATCTAAGAAAAAGTAACTTTGAAACCCGTATTAAAATAATATCAAATATTTTATAACTTGAGTAAAGAATTAAAAAGAGTTGGTCAAAAATGTAATGCCCTTCAGAGGGTGTTTCACCAGGAACCTCTTTTAGCAATCCCTAACTTATGGAATGCTTAAGGACTTCAACTCCCATAAACTTCATATTTAAGGAAGTAAATCTCATTCATCTTGCAATTCTAACTCAATTTTACTAATGAAGGAGTTATTTCATATTTTTGCTACACTTCAAGATTATGACCAACTTACTAGTCACAATTCATCTCATGGTATATTTAGTAATGTACTAGATCCCACTTGCCTAGAGAACTCAATACATCAAACATCCCCTCACTTAGGAACTAAATACACAACTCTATCTCCACTCAAAAGAATCTAGTTCAAGAGTTGTTAGCAAATGCAACACTGTGCTGCTTAAGGGTCTAGGTACCTTCCCAAGATAATCCACTACTCTTGGATATCCTAAGGCTCATACATTTCTCCTACTTACTAGAGTGAATACTATTCATCTATCCTAGTATACTTGCATCTAATACACCACATCATCACATCTTGAGTGATATCCGATGCAACTCTAAGTTTCTTAAGGTGATAGATACCTACCTAAAGCAAACCACTACTCTTGGATGCTTAAAGGCCTAAGCTGCAACACAGAGTGTAGAAAGTGGCTTAAAATGACTCAGATAATAGCATAAATTGCTATTACTACGGAAAAAAATATGGAAAATTTGTTTTTAGATTACAAATGAGTTAACTAAGATGTAGTTGAAGTTTCAAGTTAATCGGAGTTAGTTTGGTATTTTTTAGCATACTGGTTGTATATTTTAATACTAGATTAACCTCCAGCAGATATGGAAATATAAGATAAAGGTGAAATAGGATTTTTAATGAATCTTAAGATTTATTTTTAATCTATTATAAGTTAGAAAATTGGATTCAAAGGAATCTAAGTGTTCATAGCAAATCAGAAATTTTGGTCTTATCTTATAAGTAGCAAAGTCTCACTTTGCTACTTCATGGCAGAAACTAATAGAAAAGAAAAAGAAAGAAGAGAGTAAGGAGAAAAGAGAAATTGAAGGGAGAAAGAGGAGAAGAAAGAAAGGAAAGCAAAGGGAAAAGATCTAAGGGCAAGGGCAAGGCTTCAAGATCTTCATCCAAGCAAGAGGTAGGGGATTTCTATTCATCTTTTCCTTTGGTTCATCTTGAATGAACATAGGCTTTGTGAATAGAAATAAGAGTTTGTGGTGTTAAATCTATATTTTTGGCTTGGTTCTTGTTTCCAAGAACTAGGTTAGTATGTTTTCAGCTTAGTGAGTGCTAGATAGCCATCTATGGCTTAAGATAAGCCATTAGGGCTCATTGATGAGGCACTTGGTGATGGTTGGAGTTAGGGTGGTTTTTGAACCTAAATCTATGCCTAGGTGAATCAATAGGTTGTACAAAGGATACAACAAGTTTAGGGGCCAAGATTGATGTTAGAAATCACCTAGAATCCATTTTTGGAAGATATAATCATTGATTTGTTCCAATAGAATAGTTGCAACAATCTATAAAATTATGCAGATTTATTATCAAGTGAAGAGCACTCAGGTGCCCTAGGAAGAGCACTTAGGCGCTCATATACTAGAGATCAGTGTTTGCGCAACAGGGCGATGAGTGCTTAGATGCTCAGGGTAGACCGCTTAGGCACTCTCAGTCTAGAGAGGATTTGTGTGCAGCTGGGTGGAGAGCGCTCAGGCGCTCTGTGTAGAGCGCTTAGGCTCTGTGTAGAGCATTTAGGCACTGGTCGTGAAATAGCATAGAGCTAGGCTCTTCCTAGTGAGCACTTAGGCACTTAAAGATAAGGCGCCGAAGTGCATAGAGCAGATTTCATCAGGATTTTCATTTTTATGATTTGAGATCCCTAGTTGTTACAATCCTTTGTTTATGCCTTTTTATGAGTGTTGAGTCACTAGAGAGGGTATTTCTTAGAGAGAAAGATCAAGTGGCATGCAAGGGAAAGTAAAGAGGCTTTGTGCATCCATTGGCTATGGATTGCCATGGTTTGGTGTCTAGCTCCCTAGGCAACATGGTGTTGCATCGGTTATCAATTGTGGAGTGATGAAGATGTAGGATACTAAATACAATAGAATTAAGTTTGATTAGCAAGAGATTAGTGCCATAGACCCTAGTTGGCAAGGGTGAATGCCATAGTGCATAAAAGTTCTTATAAGGATGAGGTAGAGCTAGTAATGAAGAATAGTAGTGTACTAATTCTAGTTGGCATTAATTATTTGTAATTATATGTTATAGTGCATGAATGCTCTTACAAAGTTAAAGTAGAGTTAGTAGTGAAAAGTTGGACTTAGTATAGAGTTATGTGGTGGTTATGTTAGAGTTATGCATAACATTTCATTTTCACACACACGCATTCTCACATACTTGCTATTCCTAGAGAAGAGTTAGTGGAGGAATCCTCTCAGTTTGATGGGCATGTCCACCCAATTTATAGTAGACTACTTTGTAGACTAATGAGTAGGCTATAGGAGGTTACGTGTTAAGATAACAGAATCCCTCCCTATGTGGTAGGAGATATGAAGTTGCACGTTATTATGACAGATTCCCTCCTTACCCAGAGGAATATTTAACTATCATGACTTTGCACCTGCACGATCATACACTTTTCTTTGAGCATAATCATCCATCATTTCATCATTGTAATATTTAATACTTGTTTGGATTGGATTTTGTGTTCTTGTTGTGTTTGTATTGCCTTGTGCCTTTGGTGACAGTTGTATGAGTGATTGTCTTGTAGATGATATCATACGATTTGTATAGGTGGTTGTTTGATATCATTGTCATTACGATTGTTAAAATAGAAGTATAGATTGCTTAGGAACCTTACACAGAGAGATAGGATTGTGATTGTTTCTTATGTGATGAATATTAGTATATTACCAGTTTCAATTGGGTTTATTCATTGCAAATGTTTAAACTGTGGGTGTTAGATACTTATACTTAGAAATGTGATTTCTCACTATGTTTGTTTCCATGTAAATCCAGGTTGTAACATCCTAATACCAGTATCCCAATATATGGAATATACAGAGAGATACCTAGCATTATAATGTCACTACATATATCCATAATATTCATCGAAAACATTACAGAGATCCTTATTAAATGCAGAAAAACATAAGGATCATAGTAGAATGCTTATACATGTACAACATTAGCCTTAACAAAGGCTTGAAGTATTACATAAGTCTATGCATTTCACAAGAAGTACTAAAAAAGATACAACATTGGAAATATAAAACCTAAAGTTAATCTATTCTTTAACTTCCTTCTTCTTCTTATCCTTGGAAGAAGTTTCACCTGGAATTACATGATACACAATAGGGTAAGAAACTACATTCTCAGTATGAGTAATAAAAACCAGCATACATAACATAATAAACATAATCTTAACACATGCTAAGTAAGATATGTCTAAAGCATCTACATGGTCTAACTATAGTATTTAGATAAACCAAGTTAACAAACATTTCATACATACATACTTAGTCCAACTTAGAACCAAGATGTTAAGGTTAGGAACACTACAAGAAATTTGAGATCTGGCGACGGAATTTTACGAGGGATAATTTTCCCTCACTGTTCCCTCGCTGATCAGTGAGGGATCTGCGACGGAAATCTAAGCCCTCGCAAAATTTCAAAAATATAATATGGGGAAAAATAACGAGTTAATAGCAAGGGAATTGAGAGGGAAAATATCCCTCGCTAAAGTTAGCGAGGGTATTACGAGGGATATTTTCCCTTGCTGAATATTAGAGAGGGAATTGAGAGGAATATTTTCCCTCGCTAACTGACAAAAATGTAGCGAGGGAAAGTTCCGTCGTAAATCCCTCGCAAAATAAACCTAATTACAAATCCCTCACAGTTGCGCTCACCTCTCACTATCACCTCCTCTATTCTGCTCTCACTCTCACCTCTCTCTGCTCACCTTTCCCTCTTACTCTCAATCTCGCTCTCACTCTCACTCTCAATCTCGCTCTTACTCTCTCTATTCGCTCTCCCTCTCCCTCTCCCTCTCCCTCTCAATCTCACTCTTACCTCTCTCTGTTCTAGTCTCCCTCTCCCTCTTACTCTCAATTTCACTCTCACCCTCCTTCTAAGCATGACAGCCATGCGACGACGCTTATAGCAGCTCGCCCACTCCGTTCCCCTCCTTCTGAGCACGACAGCGGTGCCACCCAAGCGAGCGACAACCCTGCAGGTAAGTTATCCCACCCCTTTCTCTTACACACTCATGAATGGCATTATTGATTCTAATAGGTTTTGAAAATGTAGGTGGGAAGCTCGTTTATCTGAGCACAAAGAAGAGAGCCCCCGGACCCAAGTGCCGCATTACTGGAAAGAGGATTCTGGGGGTATGCATATTTCATTCCTCTTTTAATTTTTTTTACTGGATAAGAATATTACTCTCAGTTTGCATAATAATTTCTCTAAAAAATGGTTCAAAGACCCTCCCAATCACCCCACTTGCTTGAACAATGAATTTAGTTTTAATGCAATGTAAATGTAAGTCATCCAATATCCATAGGTGCCCATAACTCTGGTTGTAATGTGTGTGTTAGATCCCTCAGGCCCCATTTTTGCTAGTCCAAAATCTGATAATTTTTCTGTGAAATCCTATATTAAACAGAACCACATGATATGGAGGATTCACATATCATTGTCAAGTGTTTTATTTTGTCCATTTTGTGGGCATCTGTCATTTCTGTCTGATGTCTGTTACTCTTGGTCTTTATTTTGTTCACATGTCATGCATCAAGTGTTTTATTTTGTTAATTTTATGGGCATCTGTAATTTCTGTTCTAATGTCTGTTACTTTTGGTCTATAAATTATCCAGCTATCTGTTTGAATCATTTGAAAAGCTAAGCTATATGCTTATGACATCTCTAGAATAGTAATTATGTATTGTTAATGAAACATAATCAAATACCCTGTTCTAAATTTTCTGATTCAAAAAGGCTGAGATAGAGATATGTATTTTGAACCAGAATGCTATTTTCTAAGGTGAATCGTATTGAATCATGGTAAAATATATTTAAAAAATGCTATAAAAATATATACCTATAAAATGAAAGGAAATACTTATAATAGTAGCTTTAACCCAAAGTTAACATTAATAATATCATATATGGCCTTTAATAAACCATTAATTTTAGAGAACGCAAATGTAAAATTATATCTTTTGTTTCAAATAAAAAAAATTCCATTTGTCTTTTTTTTTAGTAACGGCAAACAAATTGAATAACAAGAGTGAATTTTAGTTTAAGATATGAGTCAGTGGTCATGAAATCCATCTTTTTTACCCCCTTTCTTGGTGAGTGGGCTTGTTCATTGACCTTTAAATTTTTGGAAAACTTATTCCTTGAAAATTTCAAATTCTTAAATTCCATTATTCACCGCATGAAAACGACTGCTGGAACTCTACTCGTCATCCTGCTGGAACTTCATGGTCATAAATAACTGGAGTGGCTAGGCTTGCAATTCTATCCCTAGTTGGGTAGCTAATCTAGTGTATCCTTGGAAAAGAGAAGATAGAAATGGAGACTAGGGAAGCCCTTCACTAATGATATTCTAATTAAGATAATAGGTGGTGCTACCATATCAAAGTGAATCTGGCCATGATTCTCCACCACTACAGCATTCTCAGGTTAAGAGAAATTGATAGAATCCCGTTAAGCATCACATTAGCATCATCGCTGGTCTGCTCTTGGAAGGCATAAAGAATACCATCAATCAGAATATCTTCCAACTGGGCATCTATGTCAGATGCTCCTAAGTTAGTGACCACCTTCTTAATAGTTTCCATAATCATTCGCCTGTAAGGTTCATGGTAGTCAGTATCGTAAGAATCGCGATTCGATTCTTATGATTCAATACGAGTCGGTCCTCCAACGATACAGATCGATTGCTGTATTGTTTTCATCTCTGAATCGCATCGCGAATCGGTTGATTCGCAGTGGAATCGCAAGAATCACGAATCTACAGCGATTCGTGCGATTCTTGCAGGGATGGGTCGCGAATGCAGAAACGGGTTGCGAATGTAGAAATGGGTCGCGCATAGCAGAAGCTCCAGAATGGTCGCGCATGGAGAAGTTGCAAAATGCCCAACCAAAAGCAACAGAACCGGTCACGAAGTTACAGAACGGGAAGCAGCAAACGGGTTGCGCGAAGCTCAAACGGGTCGCGTGAAGCGGGTCGCGCAGAGCAGAAGCGGGTCGCGCAAAGCAGAAGCTCCAGAACGGTCGCGCATGGAGAAGTTGCAGAACGCCCAACCAGAAGCAGCAGAACCGGTCACGAAGCTGCAGAACGGGAAGCAGCAAACGGGTTGCGCGAAGCTCAAACGGGTCGCGCATGAAAACGGGTCTGGTTTTGTGCGACCCGGTTCTGAAAATCCATTTTTGAGGGGTTTTTTTTCAAATTTTTTTATGGGCTTGGAGGGAAAGGTTGAATCTTTCCCTCCCATCAATCCCAAACAATAATATAAAATAAACAATGACCTAATATTAGTCCCCACTCTCTGCCTCTCTCCCACATTTTGTTAGTTTGCCCTTTACTCTTTTTCTCTCCCACGAAGCTGCTTTTTTTGTCTCTTGGGAATGATGAATGATGATCATTAGATTATGTATTAGGTTTATATTGGTTTATATCTACAATGATGATCATTGATATTGAATATTGGTTTATATTTCAATTTATTTGACTATGTAGTGAGTTATTTGATTTCAAAATACTAATATCTAGATATTTTTAATATTTCTTTACGTAAAAATATATTTTATATTATTTTTAATTATTGGTCATGAATCTTACTATCCATGATAAGATTCGATTCACGATTCAAAATATAGGTCTTCCGATTCACGATTCGAATCCCGATTCGACAACCATGGTAAGGTTCACTCTCATCTTTAAGATCCTCAACAATTCTCCCAATAATATCGGCAACGCCAACTTTGTTTGCTATCTCTACAATAGGAAATGAGCACGTTGCTTATAGTTTCTTCGATCCAAAGCCATCCTCCTAACCCAGATGTTCTTGTTCAAAAGTCAGGGAGAATATCATTTCTAATATAATCAGTTTCCACACCCTCAGCAGGTATACCAAGAGCAAAGGCAACAACACTGAAAGCTCTAGCAGTAGTGTTCCTAATATGTTCATCAATATTGTCTATGTCAGGCTGCATAGCAGCAATCATTGTGGCCAGTGAAAACTTAGATTTTATTTATACTTTTCTCTCCTATGAGGTATATTTAGGACTATCTAAATATGACATCAAATCTTGAATGTTGAAAATAAAAGTTATGAATTTCTAATGAATTATGTGTTAAGAATATTGGTTTCATTTAACTTTTGATTGTACTTTAACATATGCTTAAAGTTTTATTTTCTTATTCGAGTGAAGATTTGAGCAAAACTTTAGTTTTCCGTTTAAGATTCAATATGAATGAGTATACATACTTACTGTTTGTACTGCTCATTGTATTGAATCTTGAATTGTCCAAGTGGGACAATTTGGTAAGAAATTTTTCCTTCACTTGGTTAATAGTTATTATTTAAATCACATATCTTATACTTGTTGAAATTTTGGTCTGGTACATTTCCTTTTATTCTCTGGGTGTATACTTAAATGTGGTAGATCTCACTGCGTTATAGTCATGCACTTGGAGACCAATGGGAAATGCTGCCGAAATTTCGTCAAGTATAAAATATGAGATTTAAGGAATAACTATTAACCAAGTGTTGAAAAAGTTTCTTATCGAATGGGATAGGGCCATACCATGTTAAGAAGGATCGGTTGATATAAGGATTTGTATTAATGTGCTAAACCAATTTCAGCAATCATGAGACCCGATCAAAGTTGGATGTTACAAAGAAATGATCCTACCGGCTATGTAAGTGAAGAATTCAAGGATGGAGTTGATGATTTCATTAAGGTTGCTCAAGGAGACCCGACAGTTAGTGATGCATTAAATCGCATCCTTTGTCCATGTGCTAGATGTAAGAATCATGCTTGGAGGTAGGTATTTGGGGTAGAACAACATCTGTATAAGTACTGATTTGTGGATGGTTATGTAAATTGGACCATCCATGGTGAGGACATATGGGGGGATAGCGGCTCAACATCCATTGTCCATGATGATGAAGTGGAGCCTAGGAATCCATACGTGGATATGGTTATGGATGCCGCAGGTGATAGATTAAATCCAGAGGCTCAAGATTTAGAAGAGGATCCAAATGCGTCAGCTGCGAAGTTTTATGACTTGCTACGAGACGCTGGCGAACCTTTATGGGATGGTTGCCATAAGCACACAAAATTGTCAGCTGTAACTCAACTTTTGAACTTGAAGTCAGAGTTTAACATGAGTGAGAGTTGTTATGATAGAATGATTGTCGTAATTAAGAGCATGCTTCCAGAGCCTGAAAGATTACCCGAAAACTTCTACAAATAGAAGAGAATGGTTCGTGAGTCAGGATTAGGATATGAGAAGATAGATGCGTGTCTTAATCAGTGCATGTTGTATTACAAAGAATACAGTGACAAGAGACTCTACTCAGTTTGCTTAGTATGTGGATACCCACGATTCAAACCGAAGGCGGGACATTCATTGAATGAGAAGGATATGTCGCATTCAGTGTTGCGATATTTTCCCATTATGCCAAGACTCCAACGTCTGTTTATGTCAAAAAACACTGCACAGTATATGACTTGGCATGCGGATGGAGTGCGTCAAGATGAATCAGTGATCAGGCATCCAGCTGATGCTGAGGCTTGGAAACGATTTGACGCTACCCATCCTACATTTGCCCTAGACGCTCAAAATGTTAGGCTTGGCCTGTGTACAGACGGTTTTAATCCATTCAGTGGTTCAACCACACCATATTCATGTTGGCCTGTTTTTGTCACACTGTACAATCTACCTCCAAGTATGTGTATGAGAAGGGAATACATATTATTCACTCTTGTGATTCCTGGACCAAAGTCACCTGGTAAAAATTTAGATGTCTATCTTAGACCCCTAATTGACGATCTGAAGATATTGTGGGATGTTGGGGGTACAAACTTATGATGCCTCGAAGAAGCAAAATTTCGATATGAAAGCGGCTTTGTTGTGGACAATAAGTGACTTTCCAGCCTATGGAATGCTGTCTTGGTGGAGCACTCATGGAAAACTTTCTTGTCCGCTTTGTATGAATCACAGTAAGTCATTTGTGTTGAAGCACGGTAGGAAATGTTGTTGGTTTGATTGTCATCGCCAATTTTTGCCATTTGATCATCCATTTCACCGTGATCGAAACTCTTTTAAGAGATCAACAGTGGAAAAATCGAATCCACCACAATGCCTGAGTGGGACAGATGTCTTCAATAGAGTGACTCAACTTAAGGAAATCATTTTCGGCTTGAATTCAGGTAAACAAAAACAAGATGGCTTTGGTATACACCGCAATTGGGCGAAGAAGAGCATATTTTGGGAATTGCCTTATTGGTCGACTAATCTAATACGACATAATCTAGATGTAATGCATGTTGAGAAGAACGTGTTTGATAATATCTTCAACACTGTCATGGACATAAAGTGCAAGACAAAAGACAATGCAAATGCAAGAGAAGATTCGAAGATAATATGCAAACGTCCTACCTTGGAGCTAATAGTTGACAATGGCAAGTGTAAAAAACCAAAGGCGACGTATGTCTTGGATGCCAATAAAAGAAGGATGGTGTGTGAGTGGATAAAATAGTTGAAATTTCCTGATGGGTATGCGTCGAATATCATACGTTGCATCAGTGTAGACGGCGGGAAGATATATGGAATGAAAAGTCACGATTGTCATGTTTTTATGCAAAGGTTAATTCCTCTGGCATTTCGTGATATCTTGCCAAAACCTATATGGGGATCGTTAACAGAACTAAGCTTATTCTTTAAAGAAGTTTGCACAACTGAAATTCGTGCTTCCACCATTGAGAATGCAGAGCTTTCTATCATTGAAACAATTTACAAGTTAGAGAAGATTTTTCCTCCAGCATTCTTTGACGTGATGGAACATCTAGTCGTGCATCTCCCTTATGAAGCTAAGGTTGGAGGACCAGTGCATTACAGGTGGATGTACCCCTTTGAGAGGTGTATACTGTACTTGAAAAGAAAGGTCCGAAATAAGGCGAAAGTTGAAGGATCTATTTGTGAAGCATATATTTTAGAAGAAATTTCTAATTTTGCTTCTATGTATTTTGATCCCCACCTACAAACTAGGCGCACTCAAGTTCCTCGGAATGACGATGGTGGGGAAGATGCAATTAATGAACGGTTATCTGTTTTTAAACATCCATGTCGTCCTGTCGGGAGAGGTCAAAATAGATTCTTGACGGATATGGAACTTCAGATTGCTGAGACATATGTGCTTGTAAATTATGGAGAAGTAGAACCTTATCTCCAGTAAGTTTACTCTCTATCTAATGAATTTGTTATTAATGTGCTAAATTTATGTTAAATATTAATTATTGTATTGATTAGACAATTCGAGGATTCGTTAAGGGATACAGATCCCAATATCACTGATGATCAAATATTGGAAGCTCGAGATAAGGACTTCAGTAGGTGGCTAAAACATCTAGTGAGTCATTTTATCCATAATAGTGATCTATCATATTAAATTCAATGTGCATTATGCTAGATGTTATAACTATCCACCGTCTATGTAATGATACAGGTTAATATAAGCCAAGTCAAGGATCAAATGATACGAGAGATAAGTTACGGTCCATCCAAGTCTGTGACTTCTTACTGTGGCCTAATAGTTAATGGGTACAGATTTCATACCAAGGTGTACGGACAAAATAAAGCTACCATGAATAGTAGCGTATGTGTTAGAGGTAGTATATATGTGGCGTCCTGGGGCCAATGAGGGCGGGGAGTGTCGCCGGTGCAATGAGGCACGGTCAAGGAGCGGCTCCTGGCATGCTTCTAGGCGAAGGGTCTACATGAATGAACTGAATACACACCGAAATGAGAGGGATTCAGAGACTGTGTAGGTATGGGACTACATAGTTGATGATGGCTTAAAGGAATTGATTTGGTGTAGCCATATCAACAAGTTGCAACTTCTTTTCGGGAGCCTAGAACATAAAAACTCCATGGTTAAACGTGCTTGACCTGGAGCAATTGTGGGATGGGTGACCTCCTGGGAAGTTTCCTAGGATGCGTGTGAGTGAGGACAAAGCACGCTGAAAAGACCCGTGTTGGTTTGTGGAGACACTCATCAATCCTGCAGGCAGTCCCGGGTCGTTACAAATGGTATCAGAGACGGGACCTCTCCCAGTACGGTGTGGTTCTGGGATGAACCAAGCGGAAGCTGGTGGGCATGTGGCGTCCCGGGGCCGATGAGGGCGGGGAGTGTCACCGATGCAATGAGGCACGGTCAATGAGCGGCTCTTGGCATGCTTCTAGGCGAAGGGTCTACATGAATGAACTGAATACACACCGGAATGAGAGGGATTCAGAGACTGTGTAGGTATGGGACTACATAGTTGAGGATGACTTAAAGGAATTGATTTGGTGTAGCCATATCAACAAGTTGCAACTTCTTTTCGGGAGCCTAGAACATAAGAACTTCATGGTTAAGTGTGCTTGACCTGGAGCAATTGTGGGATGGGTGACCTCCTAGAAAGTTTCCTAGGATGCGTGTGAGTGAGGACAAAGCACGCTGAAAAGACCCATGTTGGTTTGTGGAGACACTCATCAATCCTGCAGGCAGTCCCGGGTCGTTACAATATATGGTGAGAATGACTTCGACTATTATGGCATAATTGAAGATATATTGGAATTGTCATATGTAGGAAATCAGAACAAAGTATTTCTTTTACAATGTCATTGGTTTGACCCGATAAATGGAGTCAATGTTGATGAGAGATATGGGTTGGTTGACATCAAGCATAAATCAAGACTTCACTCAAATGAGCCATTCATCTTAGCCGAACAAGCACAACAAGTGTACTATACAAGATACCCACAAAGCGGGAATAGAGCTAATGGTGAATGGTGGGCAGCTTGCAAGGTCAGAGCAAAACTCTTCGTGGCTGAGACATTGAATGAGGAAGGTGATGAATTGAATGACTTAATCACATCGATTATTACCAAGATGATGGATCCCTTGGAACACACAATCCTGTGATAGATGATGAAGCAGTCTCCTTGTTTGATGCACATGCCCAAATGGAAGAAGTTAACATACGTGATATACATTATCCAATGGACGATCTAGTTGATGATGAGTTCATTGATGACAACGAAAATAATGAAATTAATGAATTCTCAGATGAAGATGAGGAATCTTTTGCTTCAGACTCAAGTAGTTAAAATTGAAGCTTGTTCAATAAATTTCGTTAATGGTATTTATACTGCATTATCATTATTATATTTTGAGCTTTTTGTTGACATATAGTTGCTTAAATGGAGTCATGTTTCATTATGTTTCCTTGAGCAGATATCCATCATGACCATTCGAGGTAGAGGTGTTGGACGCAGTAGTGGGAGGGGCCGTAATGTTGTATCTACCTATGATTCTCCACCAGTACAACATTCTCAGCCCTCTCCAGGTATATCTATAGGATAATCTTTTTAATTATTATTAACTCGTAGTTTATATAAATGTAATATACATATGTTTTTTTATGTATAATTATATTAGGTGCAACTTCAACTATTGGCCCATCGACCAGTGCAGCCCTACCAGCGTCTAGTCCATTGATCATTGGAGGTGCATCAGCTTCTGTCCCACCCCGTACTGACCCAACGATTTCTATGCCACCCCCTGCTGACCCACCCACTAGCAGCCCGAATGTGGTGCCTTCATATGGAGAATCAAATGTAGAAACAGATAGCAGGGAACTTATATATGTGGCGCCTGTCCTTGAACCGTAAGTACTAGTGACATATCTTCTTTTATTACATGTATTTACTTTCAGATAACTAACATTATCTTATTGTACTTACAGGAGGAGGTTTCTACCGTCGAGGGTGACACGTGACATTATGTATAATGTCATGACATGGATGCCTGTTCCGGCTAGTACGTGGCGAGGTTATCCAGCTGAGATGAAGGAAATACTATTTATCGACTTCATGGTAAGTAATTGTGTTTATAGAATTATATATTATACGTTTATTAAAAAATAAATATACATACATATCCTTTGTGTAGGCTAAGCATCGGTTCACATCTGATGCTGATCGCGGCATGGCGAGAACTGTCTGGGAACGGACTATCTTGGACCGTTATCCAGACCATTTGAACAAAGCACGAGATAAGGCCTTTGAGAGGGCAAATTCAAACAACTTGGCTGATATTAAGGGCCATGGGCCCAGAGGAATGAGGACGGAAGTGTGGGATGGCCTGGTCGACATTTGGCTGACAGATAAATGGATGACGAGGTCTGCAGCTGCCCGAAGGAACAGGGCAGCCATGCCTGATGCCTTGAAGCATACAGGCAGGTCGATAAGCTTTGGTCAACACAAGAGCAAGATGGTAATATAACTTCCGCATTTAAAGTTTTAATGATAAGCATCTGTATATAAACATGTTGTAATTACTTGAGTTATTTGCCTATCTTGAGTATGACATAGTATTTTAGAGGGATTGCCTTACTTTTGATATGTGTTTCTTATATAATATTCTTCCATATGGGATTACAGGAGGCAGAGTTAAAGCATCCTAGGTTTCTTACAGAGATCTGTATGCAAAAGTTCATAAGAAGAAAGATGGAAGCTATGTTTCTGAGCGCTCGAGGAATTTTATTGTAAGTGTCTTGTTCCTATTCAACAGTCATATATATTTTAGATTGTTCATTTTTTTGTTAATATTTTTCTTGTTTTGTTATTTTTAGGAGTCATATGACACCGCAATGACAGAAAAGTATGGAGAAAACTCTTCCTCTCACCCTATGGTTGACCCAGAGGTCTGGTTGGATGCGGCGGGTCCCAACAAGAAGGGACGTGTGCATGGCATAGGTAACAGCTTGCACTTTGGCAATAACACCAGGCCAACTTCATCCTCCTCGGTTACGGGTCTTTCCCACTCTACACCGTTGGCACAAGACATATCTGAAGCTGTAAACACAGCAGTGGCTGCAGCGATGGCTTCGTTTGTCCAGAGTCAACTTGTCCCTATGTTGGCGCCCTTCCAATCGTTTCTATCTACGATCAGATCAACAAATGTTGCTCCACAACCACCATCGCAAGATTTAGGCAGGGAGGGTCGAGAGGAAGAGGAAGATGAAGATGAAGATAATTTAGACTGATTGTCATTTTTTATTCGTATTGTTACATTTGTATAACTTTCAACTATATTGATTGATTGATTATTTGTATAATAACTTTTAACTATATTATTGGATTATTTTGTATAAGTTTTTTGTTGTAGCATTTTATAATTATTGGATTGTTGTTTGTTGGATTTCTGTTTGCTGGATTATGGTTTGATATGCAGGTTTTAGGGAAAGTTATATATATAAACAGGTTATAAAAAAAATTAGCTCATTAGCGAGCGATTAGCGAGGGATTAGCGACAGAAAACCCACACTGTATATAGCGAGGGAATAGCGACAAAAATATTACCGAGGGATTAGCGAGGAAATTGCGAGGGATATTTAGCGAGGGATTAGCGAGGTTAATGGTGAGGGAAAATTTAGCGAGGAAATAGTGACTGAGTACTACAAGCCATTAGTGACTGATTAGCGAGGGATTAGCGAGGGAATTTAGAGAGGGATTAGCGAGGGTATAGAGACAGATTTAACAGAGAGGGAATAGCGAGGGAAATTGACAAAATTGGTAAATAATTTAGCGAACGAATAGCGAGGGAAATTCCATCACCATTTTGCAAGGGAATATTAGCGAGAGATTAGAGAGGAATTAGCGAGGGAAATAAATTTTCTAGAGACGGATTAGAGAGGGAATAATTTCCCTCGCTAATTAGCGATGAGAAAAAAACGAGGAAAAATTCCCTCGCTAATCCCTCTCTATTCCCTCGCTGATAATATTAGCGAGGGATTAGAGAGGGATTAGCGAGGGAAATTTCCTTCACTGTTTCTCAAATTTCTTGTAGTGGAATGCTGGTTTAGTGTACGATCTAGTGGTAAATAGAGGAAGAACATATCCCCATATTACACATATCCTAGAACACTAAGAAGTTCGATCTTCATTCTTCCTCAAAGAGGCTTTCAGATTTCCTGTTTATCTCCTTTGGTCGTGTCACTATCAAGATATCAGGTTTATGTCTTTATTTAAAAGATTCTTTCAGACACCCATCTATCTCCCTTGGCCTTCATGAATAGGCATCAAAGGACATTCATCAAGATCAACACTATCAATTATTCCTATCATACATATATCTAAACACCGACTCATCACTCATTTCTCTTAAGTGACATACATCACCACTAAAGTGGCCTAAGGTGCTAGATAGTAACCTAAAGCAAACCATAACTATAGAATGCTCAAAGGTTAACACATTTTCATGCATACTAGGTGATAATTTCCTTCTTGAAAATATCCTCTTTTGTGTCTTAACACACTTTAGGAAACACATACTAATGATCCCATCTAGCCAATAACTTGAAAACATTAAAAAAGACATTTTTGAAAAATCTGGCCTCAAACACGGGCCATGTCTGATTACACGACCCTCCCCCCCCGGTGTCATCAGACATGGGCCATGTCTCTAAACCAGACATATTCTACAACTCATTTTGCAAAACTGTGGTACTGTTCCATTGGTTCTTTTCTTGGATTTTGGCCATTCCAATCTAGTATCTAGGTAATCTTAGGTCCCTAATCAATTATCAAACACTTAGGAATCATCAATCACCAACTTAAACCTCTTAATTTGGATTATGGATCAAAATCACACTTAGCTTGACCCCTCTTTTGGGCATCAATGGCCTAAATGAGATGTTCTAAGTTTCTAGCCTTAACTTGCATTATGAACAAGTCATAAATGACCAAAGAAACACATTCATGCAAGCCAAACACCTCAAGAACACAAAAATGACCTATTGAGTACCAAAGTGCATCAATGGAGAAAAGAGTGAAAAGAAGTGAAGATGAACTTAAAAACCCTACCTTTGGAGCTGTGAAGATGAATCAAACTTGATTGGATCCTCAAGCCTTGCCTTTACCCTTGGCTTTCCTCTTTCTTTCTTCCTCTTCCTTGGTCTTTGCTTCCTCTTCTTTCTTTCCTTCTCTCATGTTTTTTGTTTTCAGATTTATGAAGTAAGAAGTCGTGAGTGGAGGCTTATAAAGAAGGAATTAAAGACTCATATGGCCTTTAGACCAAAACTGATAAATCATGATTTGCTAAAAATACTTAGATTTAACTAATTCAAGATTTCCAACTTCCAACAACTTTAAAATAAATACTAAGATTTATATAAAAAGTTGTTCCACCATTATCTAATATTTTCATATCTGCTACTAGTCAAACTAATTATAAATAGACAATCAGTATGCTTAAAAATACCAAATTAGCTTAGTTTACCTTGAAATTTAAACTATAACTTGTTATATAAATTTGTACTTGGAAATAAATTATTCATATTTATTTCCCTCGTCTAAGTAATTAATATTATTATTTGAGTCATTTTAAGCTACTTTTCATAGTCCAGGTTGTGACTAAGTACCTGAACTAACTCAGATTGTCACAAAAATAAACATATATGCTAAGCAAGTCATATGCTATCTTTTGAACACGTAAATAAGTCTAACATGTCACTTTTAAGTATTACATTTCTTCCCTACGTTTTAAAATTGACCCCAAAATTGCTCGCCTGAAAGGAACAAATCCGGGTAGTCTTGCTGTAAGTGGGACTCTAACTCCCAAGTAGCCTCCTCACTATCATTGTCACCCCACAAAACCTTCACCAAAGGAATCTGCTTACGTCTAAGCTCTTTGACCCCTCTGTCCACGATCCTTACTGGATGCACATCATAAAACAAATCATCTCTTAATTGTACAGATTCATGTTCTGTGATATGCAAAGGATCTAGATTATACTTTCTTAACTGAGATATGTGAAAAACATCATGAAGGTTAGACAAACTAGGAGGAAGTGCTATTTGGTAAACTACGGGTCCAATTTTCTTTGGAATTTGGTAGGGACCAAGAAAATGAGGATTTAACTTTTTGATTTTCATTGCTCTACCAATCCCTGTTATAGGAGTAACTCTTAAGAACACATGATCTCCCTCATTAAACTCAATAGGTCTCTTTCTCTTGTCAGCATAGCTCTTTTGTTGACTTTGAGCAATAACCAACCTGTCCTTAATCATTTTGATTTGCTATGTGGTCTACTGGACTAACTCTGGACCTAGGATGGTTCTCTCACCTACCTCATACCAACATAGAGGTGATCTACACTTTCTTCTATACAAAGCCTTGTAAGGTGCTATACCTATGCTAGAATGATAGCTATTGTTATAGGCAAACTTTGTTAAAGGTAAGAACTTGTCCTAACTACCCTGTTGCTCTAAAACACATGCCCTAAGCATATCCTCAGAGGTTTGGATAGTCCTCTCTGTTTACCTTTCTGTCTACGGGTGATACGTTGTACTAAGACTTAATTTAGTCCCAAACCCTAAAATCTAGATGTGAATCTAGGGTCTCTATTTGAAACTATGCTTATGAGGACTCTATGCAACCTAACTATCTCTTTTAGATATAGTTGAGCTAATTTCTCTAGAGGATAGCTAGCTCTCATTGGTAAAAAGTAGGTAGATTTGGTTAATCTATTCACTATAACCTAAACTGCATCAAAACCTTGCTGAGTCCTAGGTAAACCCATTACAAAGTCCATACGAATTTTCTCCCATTTCTATTCTGGGATCCCTAAGGATTGTAATGGTCCTGTCGATTTCTGGTGTTCAATCTTCACCTTTTGATAAACTAAACACGTTGAGACATATTCTGCTATGTCTCTTTTCATCCCAGACCACTAAAACATTTTCTTTAGATCTTGATACATCTTAGTGGTTCCAAGATGGATGGTATACTTACTTTTATGAGCTTTTTCTAGAATCCTTTCTTTGATCATTGACTCTCTTGGAACACAAAGTCTGTCTCTAAATTTTATTATTCCATCATCAGCCATATCAAAATCCTCTAGGGTTCCTAAAAAGATCTGCTCAATAATGTCCATTAAAGCGTTATCCTCCTTTTGTGATTCCAAAATCTGAGTCCTTAAGTCATTTACTATATCCACTCTACTCATAAAGAGACTCTGCGGCATCACAGTCACCGCTAGACTCAAATTTCTGAAACTCTCGAGAAGTTCACTCTCTTAGACCATCATTTAGGACATATGTAGGGATTTCTTACTTAGTGCATTAGCCACTACATTGGCCTTATCCAGATGATATATTAACTCAAAGTCATAATCCTTTAAGAATTCCATCAATCTTCTCTGCCTTATGTTCAGCTCCTTTTGATCAAACTAGTACTTTAAACTCTTATGATCACTGAACACCTCAAAATGGACTCCATAGAGATAATGCCTCCAAATCTTCAAGGCAAACACTACAGTTACTAATTCCAAATCATGTGTAAAGTAGTTTTCCTCATGTGGCCATAATTGCCTTGATGCATAGGTAACTACTCTCCTATTTTGTATCAAAACACACCTTAGTCTCATCTTTGAAGCGTCACAAAAGACCTCAAAGTTCTCATGGGGATTCAGAATTACCAACACTAGCATAGTTGTTAACCTCTTCTTTAACTCTTGAAAGCTATTCTCACAGTCTTGAGTCCACTCAAAAGTACTACCATTTCTAGTCAACCTAGTTAAAGGCAGCGCTAACTGAGAAAACCTCTTGATGAACTTTCTATAGTACTCAGCTAGGCTTATAAAGTTCCTAATCTCTGTCACAGTAGTGGGTCTCTCCCACTACAACACTACTTCTACCTTGCTAGGGTCCACTGCAATTCCTCCTTTAGAAATAACATAGTCTGAAAACTGAACTTTCATTAGCCAAAACTCACACTTAGACAATTTGGCAAACAGTTTCTTTTCCTTTAGGATATCTAAAACAATCCTTACATGCTGCTTATGCTCTTCCCTTGTCTTTGAATAGATAAGGATGTCATTAATAAACACTACCACAAACTTGTCTAGGTAAGGCCTAAAATCTTTGTTCACATTATCCATAAACACTGCTTGAACATTCATCAACCTAAAGGATATTACAAGGTACTCATAATGCCCTTACCTAGTCCTAAAAGCGATCTTAGGGATATCCTCTCCCCTAACTCTAATTTGATGATAACTAAATCTTAAATCGATCTTGGAAAACACTGAAGCTCTTCTTAATTGATCCATCATATCATCTATTCTAGGCAAAGGTTACTTGTTCTTGATGGTTACCTTGTTCAACTACCTGTAGTCAACACATAATCTCATGCTTCCATCTTTCTTATTCATTAGCAACACTGGTGCTCCCTATGGAGAAACACTAGGCCTAATGAATTACTTGTCCAACAACTCCTCTAGCTGTTTCTTGAGTTCAATCAACTCTAGGGGTGCCATCTTCTAGGGTGCTATAGATATAGGTCATGTACCTAGCACTAGGTCTATAGTAAATTCTATTTCTCACTCTGGTGGCAACTCCACTACATCACTCGAAAATAGCTCAGGGTATTCCTTCACCACATGTATACTATCTAGGCTTTACTCAACCTCTACATCTAATCAGAAAAGAAGAACATATCCTAGAGCTCCTTCTACCAAACAGTGATTGACCTGATTAGCATTGAGATATGTAGACTCTGAAGAAACAACTCTAGTAGGAACATCAGACAGAAAAACTAAGGTTTTGTTTGAACAGTTTAAAACCACACGATTGGACGATAACCAATCCATACTAAGAATGACATCTATGTCCACAAGGGGTAAACAAATAAGGTTTACAAAGAAGACTCTATCCTCAATTCTTACACAACAGTCAAGACACAATTTCGAGTTATGACTGGTTTACTGGTGGGTGTGGAAACAAATAAGTGATATGGTAACTCTGACATAGGCAAATCCAATATCCTTACACAATCATAAGAAACAAAGGAGTGGGATGCTCCTGAATCATACATGACATTTAAAAAATGATTACGAATTATGCCTTCACCTTGGATAAGGTCAAAAGACTGGCTACCTTGTTCCGCCTAGAGTATAAACTCGTCCCTTAGCTAGCGACTTTGGGGTAGGCATATCTTCCTTGTTTCGTGGGCAATCCCTAGATAAATGTCCTAATTGAGCACTTGTGAAACACACAAATTGGTCTGCCAAACATTTGCCTTAATGTGCCTTTCCACATTTGGCGCATTGAGGTACTTTAAACCCTTTCTTGCCTTTTCCTTTAGGGTTGCTTACCTTAGAAGCACCCTGCTTGCTCTTTTCATCCTCTCGCTTTCTCTTCAGAACATTTAATACCCTTTTTTTTCTAATGGAGGACTGTCAACACTTAACTCCACAAGCCTACATTTGTTGACCAAAGTAGGAAAGTCCCTAATCTCCATAGGTCTCATCATGCTCTTGATCTCACTTCTCAAACCTATCTCAAATTTCAGGCATCGCCATTTCTCATCTGGATGATAGGGGAAATGCGAAGAGAACTTTGACAACTCATCAAACTTGGCCATATACTGGCTTATTAACATTCTTCCTTGTCTTAACTACATTAATTCTACTTCCTTGGCATCATGTAGAATTTACGAGAAAAACTTCTCCAAAAAAGTAGTCCTGAAAACCTCCCATGATATCTGGTCTTCTGCGGCTTCTTGTACCATTTTGGTACTTTTTCACTAATGTTTCGCTTCTCCCTTTAACATATAGGATGCAATGACCACTTTCTGGTCCTCTGAACAATCCATCACTTCAAAGATCTTCTCCATCTCACTGAGCTACTCTTCTATCTTAGCGGGATTAAACTCGCCTTTGAACAGTTGAGAGTTCATCTGACGGAAAGCTGTCAAGTTCAGGATATTTTGATTCCTTCTAACTTGTGGTACATCTTGCACTGGGTGCTCAGGTGGTGGAGGCTACTGAGGTGGATTTGCTTCTATCATCTTAAGCATCCTTGCCATAACATTGACCATAGCCATAATAGCTTCAACCATATCTGGACCCTGTGGGTTCGAGCTCTCTACTTCTCTAGATTGCCTTGTTGGTGCCATAGTTTCTTGTACACATAGAAATAACATATATTGAGCTGCAATCTCAATATTATGTAACCGCGCAATAGTAGCTAATAACAAACCAATCTAAGGCAAATCATGCAATTCTATCATCACATTTAACATATGAAACAAGAAAAGCACAATTTCTAAGAAGGAACTCCTAATATGCCTAAGCATAGTCAGTCCATACCCCGACTCAATAAGAAGAATTGCTCTGATACCATAATGTAACATTCTAATACAAGTATCCCAATATATGGAGTATACAACGAGATACCTAGCATTACAATGTCACTATATACATGCTAGTACAATAAATATACAAGTATCCTTATGAAATGCGAAAAACATAAAGATCATAGTAGAATGCTTATACATGTACAACATTAGCCTTAACAAAGGCTTGAAGTATTACATAAGTCTATATATTTCACAAGAAGTACTAAAAGATACAACATTTGAAATATAAAACATAAAGCTAATATATTCTTTAGCTTCCTTCTTCTTCTTACTTTTGAAAGAAGTTTCATCTGGAATTACATGATACACAGTGGGGTGAGAAACTACATTCTCAGTATGCGTAATCAAAACCAGCATACATAAAATAATAAACATAATCTTAACACATGCTATGTAAGATATGTCTAAAGCATCTACCAGGTCTAGCTATAGTATTTAGATAAACCACGTTAACATAAATTTATATACATACTTAGTCCAACTTAGAACCAAGATATTAAGCTCAGGAATACAGGTTTAGTGTATGATCTAGTGGTAAATAGAGGAATAAATCATCATCATATTACACATATCCTGACACGTTGAGAAGTTCGGAGTCTTCATCCTTCCTCAAAGAGGCTTTTAGATTTCTTGTTTATCTCCTTTGGCCGTGTCACTATCAAGATATCAGGTTTATGTCTTTATTCAAAAGAGTCTTTCAGACACCCATCTATCTCCCTTGGCCTTCATGAATGGGCATCAAAGGACATTCATCAAGATCAACACTATCAATTATTCCTACCATACATATATCTAAACACCGACTCATCACTCATTTCTCTTAAGTGACATACATCACCACTAAAGTGGCCTAAGGTGCTAGATAGTAACCTAAAGTAGACCACAACTATAGAATGCTCAAAGGTTAACACTTTTTCATACATACCAGGTGATAATTTTCCTATTAAAAATATCCTTTTTTGTGTCTTAACACACTTTACGAAATATATTCTAATAATCCAATCTAACTAAGAACTTGAAAACATAAAAAATAACATTTTTAAAATTCTAGCCTCAGACGCGAGCTATGTATGATTACATGCCCCCTCAGTGTCTTGCCCTGTGAGCACTGTTCACGAAATAGAACAGGTAAAGAGGGACACGACCCCCCCTCGTCCGTGTCTTCGAACAAGAGCCGTTTCTCTAAACCAAACAAATTCTGCAGTTCATTTTGCAGAACCGTGGTACTGTTCCATTGGTTCTTTTCTTGGACTTTGGGCATTCTAATCTAGTTTCTAGGAAATCTTAAGTCCCTATTCAGTTATCAAATACTTAGGAATCTTTAATCACTAACTTAAACCTCTTAATTTGGATTATGGATCAAAATCACACTTAGCTTGACCTAACCCCTCTTTTGGGCATCAATGGCCTAAATGAGATGTTCTAAGCTTCTAGCCTTAACTTATGCTATGACCAAGTCATAAATGACCAAAGAAACACATTCATGGAAGCCAAACACATCAAACACTTGAAGAACACAATAATGACCTATTGAGCACCAAAGTACATAATGGAGAAAAGAGTGAAAAGAAGTGAAGATGAACTTAAAAACCCTACCTTTGGAGCTGTGAAGATGAATCAAACTTGGTTGGATCATCAAGCCTTGGCTTTACCCTTGGCTTTCCTCTTTCTCTCTTCCTCTTCCTTGGTCTTTGCTTCCTCTTCTTGCTTCCCTTCTCTCACGTTTTCTATTTTCAAATTTATGAAGTAAGAAGCCATGAGTGGTGGCTTATAAAGAAGGACCTAATGACTCATATGGCCTTTAAGCCAAAACTGATAAATTTTGATCTACAAAAAACACTCAGATTTAGCTAATTCAAGATTTTCAACTTCCAACAACTTTAAAATAAATACTAAGATTCATATAAAAAGTCATTCCACCATTATCTAATATTTTCATATCTGCTGCTAATCAAACCAACTATAGCATGTTAGACTAGTTTATGGTTTAAAATGTAGCATAACAATTGTTTGACAAGTCAATTAAGTTTTGTGAGAAACTGAGTTAGTTTAGGCACTTTGCTGTAATACAAAGTGTGGAAAATGGCATAAAATGACTCAGATAATAGCATAAATTGCTATTACTCAAGAAACAGATATGGATAATTTGTTTCTAGGTCACAAATAAGTTAAGTAAGATGTAGTTAAAGTTTCAAGTTAATTGGAGTTAGTTTCATATTTTTAGGCATACTAGTTGTGTATTTTAATTCTAGATTGACCCCTAGCAAATATGGAAATATAAGACAAAGGTGAAACAGGATTTTTAATGAATCTTAGGATTAATTTTAAATTTGTTATAAGTTGGAAAACTTGATTCAGAGGAATCTAAGTGTTCATAGCACATCAGGAATTTTGGTCTTATCCTATAAGTAGCAAAGTCTCACTTTGCTACTTCATGACAGAAACTAATAGAAAAGAAAAAAAAGAAGAAAGAAACTTAAGGAAGAAAAAAAAGAAAAAGGAGAAGAAAGAAAGGAAAACAAAAGGGAAAGATCCAAGAGTAAGAGCAAGGCTTCCAGATCTTCATCCAAGCAAGAGGTAGGGGACTTCTATTCATCTTTTCCTTTAGTTCGTCTTAAATGAACATAAGCTTTTTGAATGGAAATAAGAGTTTGTGGAGTTAAATCCACGTTTTTGGCTTGGTTATTATTTCCAAGAATTAGGTTTGTATATTTTCAGCTTAGTGAGTGCTAGATAGCCATTTATGGCTTAAGATCAACCATTAAGGTTTATAGATGAGGAATTTGGTAATGGTTGGAGTTAGGGTAGTTTTTGAACCTAAATCTATGCTTAGGTGAATCAATAGGTTGTAAAAAGGATACAATAAGTTTAAGGGCCTAGATTGATGTTAGAAATCACCTAGAATCCATTTTTGGAAGATTGGATCATTGATTTGCTCCAATGGAACAGTTACAATAATCTGCAAAATTATGCAGATTTGCTGTCAAGCGAAGAGCGCTCAGGCACCCTAGGAAGAGTGCTTAGGCACTCATAGACTAGAGATCAGTGTTCACAGAGTAGGGCAATAAGCGCTTAGACGCTCAGGGTAGAGTGCTTAAGCGCTCGCAGTCTAGAGAGGAGTTTCACCAAGCAGGGCAGAGAGCACTCAGGCACTCTGTGCAGAGTGCTTAGGTGCTGGTCGCGAAACAGCACAAAGCTAGACTCAGCCTAGCGAGCGCTCAAGCGCTTAAGGATAGGGCGCCTAGGCGCCTTGAGCATATTTCATTAGGATTTTTATTTTGATGATTTGAGATCTCTAGTTTTTAGAACCCTTTATTTATGCTTTTTATGAGTGTTAAGGCATTAGAGAGGGTATTTCTTAGAGAGAAAGATCAAGTGGCATGCAAGGGAAAGTAAAGAGACTTTGTGCATCCATTGGCTATGAATTGCCATGGTCAGGTGTCTAGCTCCCTAGGCAACATGGTGTTGCATCAGTTATCACTTGTGGAAAGATGAAGAGGTGGGATACTGGATACAAGAGACTTAAGTTTGATTGGCAAGAGTTAAGTGCCATAGACCGTAGTTGGCAAGGGTGAATGCCATAGTGCATGAAAGTTCTTATTAGGATGAGGTAGAGCTAGTAATGCAAGAATAGTAGTGTACTAATTCTAATTAGCATTAATTATTTGTAAATATATGCCATAGTTGATGAGTGGATAAAATACACATATCTTGTGCTTGATTTATGGTGGATTTAGGTGTGCTTCGATTGATTTATGTTGGAATTTAGGCTACTTTTAATCTAATTATCCTTGGTATCTCATGATTGGTCTTTCCATATTTTTTTAGGTCCAAAATTGGTGTTTTGACGTGTCTCTATGAGGTTTTGGATGGATTCATTGCAATGGAGTTGAGCTCAGAATTTATAGGGCTAAGGTTCGTAGAGTTTTTGACCTTTACACGATAAAATGAGCATAACTTGAGTTACGAAGGTTAAAACGAGGTGATTTTGGTGGCATTGGAAAGATAAGAAAAAGATCTACAACTTTCTTGAAGACCACTTATCCAAAAAGTGACGTTTTGAGTGATTGAGGAGTTAGACACGATCATGTCTTTCATTGAAAATGCTTCTGTCAAGCTCACATGTCACTGTCTAACTTCAATGAAGCTTCTGTGTGGGAGACACAGTCGTGTTTCTTGGTCACACAGTCGTGTGACCCTTGAACGTGCAAATTACATTATTTTTAAATCTCACATGGCCGTGTCGAGCAATCACACGGCCGTGTGAGGCTTCCTAACGTGAAAATTAAGTTGTTTTGCCCCTAAATCATTGTAAATAGGGCAAATCCCTAAACCTAATGGGGGCTTTTTCGCAGAAGCTTGTGTGATGGCTGGTTTCGATATAAAGGTTGCAGGAGACTTTTGAAAGGTACAAGAATTGAAGGCTAGGGCTTGGAAGACAAGAACATGAGTAATTGAAGTTCAACTATTTAAGACATCTTCTCCATCTTCATCTTCTCTTTTTGTTTTGGAATCATAGTTGTTTCTTTAACCTTTGATCTTGATTGTGCTATATTAGCCATGAGTAGTTAAACCCTTTTTTTTTAGGATTGCGATGAAACTCTCTATTTCTCTATGTTGAATTGTTAATTTGATTCTTTGTTAATGGGAATTATTATTCTTGATTCATTATTAGTATGCTTAATGCTTGTGGTATGTTGGGTTCCATATTTACATGATCTTAGGCTTTAGGTGAAAGATCGAAAGATGAAATCTAATTGCTTGATAATCTAAGAATTGAACTTAGGAATTGAGACCTAGACATAGGCTTAAATCCTTCGAGGAACCAACAATTGTCATAAAACTTAATGGGTTAGAACTTAGTTTAATTGTCATAAGAATGAGATTAATGAAGTTTTAGCATGTTTTTAGTGGAAAGAAATTAGGCTTTAAATAATTTAGGATAAATCACCTTCAAGAACATAATTGAACATTAGCAAAGATATGATTACAATTTAGCTTAGGGGGTAGTGTAGTGAATTCTCAGTCCTAGGCCTTTAAACCTTGGTTGAATTTTAACTTTTCTTGATTTAATTACTTATTTAATTGCTTTGAGTTTTGTTTTGATTTTAATTTAGCTTTCATTATTCATTTTGTTAGCTTAAACAATCAAAATCATCATAAGAGTTAGTAATCAATTGATTCTCGTGGGAACGATCTTTATTTACTACTTGTACGATCTGTGCACTTACGAAAAACTGACAAGTTTTTGGTGTCATTGCCGGGGATCGTGTTGATATTAATATAAACGGCAATTTGATTGATTTAAGCATTTTTTAAATTTTATTTTATTTTATTTTCATCTTATATAATTTCTTCTTTGAATTTTCAGGTGTCATTTCTTCCTTATATGTAGAACGAAGAGTCAGGACAATCTTACTATCCCCTTTGATCTTGAGATTGAGAGGACACTTCATCATATTCGAAGGAAAAGAAGAACACTAATAGCTGAGGAAGACCACATGGCAAACAACGATAACCAAGTCGCCAACCAAGAGCGAAGGTCGAGGGATTATAGAACTCCTAATGCTAACAGTCGTTAGTCTTCCATTGTCAAGCCACGGGTTGAGGCCAATAATTTTGATATCTAGACGTTATTAATCCAGATGGTCCAACAATTACAATTTGGTGGGTCACCAACTGAGGACCCAAATCAGCATTTGGATGAATTCTTGGAGTTATGAGACACGATAAAGATAAATGTCGTTTCAACTGATACTACACGAGTTAGACTTTTCCCCTTTTCTCTTAGGGGGGAAGGCAAAGAAGTGGATTCACTTGGAAGCCCCAAATTCACTTACCATATGGGACTTGATGGAGTAAGCTTTCTTGGACAAGTACTATCCACTTTGAAAAACAATCAAGCTTCATCAAGACATCACTAATTTCTCCTAAAAGGAAAATGAATCACTTTATGATGCATGGGAGAGGTATAATGATCTCATTCGTCAATGTCCACATCATGGCTTGCAAGATTTTGTTGTTCTGTAGACATTCTATGCTGGGTTAACATTTTCTGCAAAGGCAACTCTTGATGCCACAGCTAGCAGTGCTTTGATGGCAAAGACTCCAATAGAGGCAAGGGCTTTGATGGAACTTGATGTCATTACTATGTTGAATGCCAAGTTTGATGCTTTGACTAAATCACTTGAGAAGCTGAATGTCAATGCTGTCACCACTCCTAAAATAATTTGTGAAATATGTGGAGGAGGGCATCTTGCTTCGGAATGCAATGCAGTAGACCCGTCTTTGGAGCAAGTGAATTATATGTAAAATAATAATTTCAAGGCTTAAGGAAATCCCTTCTCTGACTCATATAACCCTGGATGAAGAAACCACCCAAATTTCTCCTATGGTACCCACCAACCTCAACAATCTTCTCAAGGAGCGAAGTCTAATTTTGAAGCCCTCATGGAGAACTTCATACTTTCCCAAAAGGAGCAGAATCAAGCTATTCAAGCACAAGTGCAACAACATAGGGAGTTTGTCAAGAAAATCAATACTTGCCTAGATCAAATTGCTACACACTTTAAGATGCTTGAAACTCAAATAGCCCAACAAGCAAGCTTGTTCAGCATGGTTTAAGGGCGAATGCCAAGTCAACCGAAAACTAATCCAAGGGAGCACATTCAAGCAATTTTTTCATTGAGAAGTGGTAAGCAACTTGAAAGCCCCACAAGGGAAGAAAAGCTTGACGATAAGAAAACCTATGAAAAGGAAAAGAAGCAAGAGAAGATTAAGGATAAAGCAAGAGATGAAGAAAGCACTAAAAAATATGTTCCTCTAGAAGCCTATGTTCCACCTTTGCCCTTCCCTCAAAGGTATCAAATGGAGAAGCTTGATCATCAATTTGGAAGATTTTTGGAGGTACTTAAAAAGCTTTACATTAACATTCCTTTTTTAGAAGTTCTCTCCCAAATGCCCTTTTATGCTAAGTTCTTGAAAGAGATTTTCTCTAATAAGAGGAAGCTTGAAGACTATGAAGTCGTTGCTTTGATAAGAGAATGTAGTGCAATCAATCAAAACAAGCTTCCACCTAAGCTTAAGGATCCGGGTAGCTTTTCAATTCTATGCTCAATTGGGGAAATGCATATCAACAAGGCTTTGTGTGATCTTGGAGCAAGTGTGAGTTTGATGCTCCTTTCTATTTGTGAGAAACTTAATATTGGGGAGCTCAAACTAACCACTATCTTTTTTTAATTGGCAGATAGGTCAATCAAACATCCTATTAGCATATTAGAGATTGTTCCTTTGAAGGTGGGAAAATTTTACATATCGGTTGATTTTGTTGTGATTGATATGGAAGTTAATGTTCAAACCCCCGTCATCTTGGGTAGGCCATTCCTAGCCACTACTGGAGTTGTATTTGATGTGAAGCATGGGAAAATAACCCTCAAAGTAGGTGAAGAAGTTGCTGAGTTCAATTTGTTTCAAGTTTCCAAGCAACCGACCATTGTTGATTCTTGCTTGAAGGTTAATGTGGATGAAAGACTAGCTAGAGAGGTACGTAATGGTACTTCAAACGATGAAGATGAGGAGGTGGCTACCTATGCTCAAATTTTGGATGCATGCCCAACCGTTCCCCTTCTCAAAATGGTAAATTCAAGGAGCTCAAAGTTCTTTCAACCGAAGATTCCTCACTTAAAGAAAATGAGGCTCCAAAAGAATTTGTAACTGATGATATGCCAAAAAATATATTTCTCAAGGCTGCCACTAACTTTAAGAATGCGAAGCTCTGTGAGAAGGGACTAAAGAAATGGAATGACAAGTGTATCAAGCAGTGTGAGTTTAAGCTTAGGGATAAAATTCTTGTGGACAACTCACTTCTACGTTTCTGTCCTGGTAAGTTATGGTCAAAGTGGCATAGACCATATGAGATTGTTCGTGTCTTATCGTATAGTACACTTGAGGTGAAGAAAGAAGGCCATAAGACATTCTTGATAAATAGCCAGAGAGTGAAGCACTATGAAGAAGGAATGGGGACTGAACACCATTCCATTGGCATCACCTAAGCATAGAATTGGCCTATAGTCAAGTTAAAGACTATAACTTAATGCTTCTTGGGAGACAACCTAAATTTTCTCTCTTTTTCTTTACTTTCTTATTTTTTACTTTGTTCTTATTTTGTTATCACTTATTTTATTATCATTTTTTTTATTTTTGTTTTGAAGTTAGCTATTGTTGAGTCGGCTTAGGTGGCTCCTTGAGTTGAGCCTTTGTAGGGGATGTATATAGTTGTCGGCTACTAAAAAGATTTTTCTTCTCTTCCTTTTAGTTTTTTTATTTTCACATTTATTTGTTCTTTTTGTTCCCTTTTTATTTTCTTTTGTTTTCTATCCTTTGCATTTGGTTTTTCGGATCGTTTCTTTTTGCTTTATTTTTCCTTATTATTAAAAAAAAATTTCTTAACCCTTTCATTTTTATTGTGCTGTCTTAGACCATATGTCACCGCTCAGTTCGACTAGATGTTTGAGTTCATGGCTACACGCTTCCTTATAACACCCGAAAATTATTTGTTTCATCATAAATAATCATTTTATAATATTTATGATTTTTCGAAATTTTTGGATTTTTTTAGAAATGTCAAATATTTTAATATATTTCTCATTTTATATGCACACTGAGTAGAGTCAGTGTAATACCCCAGAAATTGTTGGTTTCATGATGAATAATCATTTTCTAATATTTATAATTTTTGAGAATTTTTGTGAATTTTTCTAGAAATGTATAATATTTTAATATATTTCTCATTTTACGTGCACACTAAGCAGAGCTGGGAAAATGAAATATTTTCCCTGAGGCTGGTAAACCTTGAACTGTGAAAATATCGATAGGGGATCTTACTAAACCCGAGGCTAGGCACAGTTTACGAGGTTTACATTTTTTGAGATTTTGTCTAATAAATAAAATCTCTGTACGTACTATTAAATAAAATTTTGCGATTTGCCCTATTAGCCGTTGGATAATTAATACTGACTTTGTGCACTGTAACAATTATCCATTGGGTAATAGCTTGTAGCTAAAATCCTAATAACCATATTATCCTATTATTTTAATTATCCTATCACCTAATTATCTTATCTAAATGTAATCCACTTTATGTCTAATCAAATCCACTTTTGAAAAAGCTATTAAGCTTCTCAAGGAAGCTACGCACCCTCTCTTTTCCTCCCACACTCCACGGCTGCATGGCCGTTTTGGAGCCAATGATGATGCTTTCACTTAATTAAGTTTCCTATTCTAATTTCAAAAATTAAAAGTCGTCATCATTTTCTACTATCAACTTCTCTCTCTACACTCATCTCCTCTCAAAGTTTTCTCCTCTTTCTCTCTACCGCCCATATGGCCTTACTTCCTCTCTTTGCCTCCATGTTCACAAAAATTTCAAGCAACCACATTTCCTTAATTTTCATCACATTTTAAACACCTTTCTACCTTGAATCTACTTGAAAAGCCTCCATCTTCATCATCTTCTTCAAGCTTCAAGTTTGAAGCTTTAGGATAAGATTCTTAGTTCCTCACTTTTTCTTCTTCATTTTCGTTTTTAAGGCCATCTTCATGACCATTTTTTTTCTCTTTTTCAAGCATTGGTGTTGATTGGTTGAAGTTGAAATTTCTAAGGTTTTGAAGGAGTGAAACCGAATTCATAAAGGAGCTACAAAGTGTAACACCCCAACTTTTGGGGATAATTACAATATAGTCCCGAAATGTACTATTTTGTAAATTCTGTGAGCAGTAAATTAAATTTGACTGTTTCGTGAGTGTACTTGACTGTTGTATGAGATTTGCTCTGACCTAGGGAAATAAAAATTTTCTGGCCGAAAAAATCTTATTTTAATTAATTGGAGCCTGGGGATCTTACTAAACCCAATTCTGATTGATATATATATTAATCTCGTAATTTTTAGGATTTAAGCGTGTAATAAAATAATTTTATATTTTTATAATATTATTTTATATTACGATACCCTCTTGTCTCAAAAATAGTAAAAATCTGCTTCGATTTGACCACAGATCTTTAAAAGTACTGTAGGACTCGCATTTAGGAAAAGTAGTCAACTGTGCTGACTGGACAAATTCTAGCCAATGAGAGCAAGTCAACGAAAGTGGCTTGACTTTTTAAAACCAATAGGAAAAGGTCAACAAAAGGAGCATGGACTTTGATTAGGACCGTTGGATGAAGACTTAGTTAGGAAGCCTTTAACATTAGTCGTTGATCTAATCAATAGTGAGATTAGAATGATAGTTTTATGACCAATTGATATCTACCTTAGATGTAATCTATGGCTAGGAATTAAAGATGAATCAATGGTTAGAATTAAGTCAAAAATTATAGGCTTGAATTTGGTTAGTAGCTAATTAAGCTTAATTTGACTAATCTAATTACTTAATTTGCAAACTAAGTGAACTAGCTTAGTTATGAATTAATTATAATCTAAATACTAATTAGACATCCTAATATTAATTAAAGGTTCTAATATATGCTAATATATACTAAATTAATTAGTTATATGATTAGTATGTTAATTAAGATTGGTTAGGATATTTAACCTAACTAATTCCCTAATTAGTTAGCATGTAATTAGGAGTAATTTAGAAACAATCACCACCATAAGACATCCTAATATTGAAGGAGGGCTGCACGGTTTTGGGCAGCAGCTTGGAGGCTTGGATGGCTTGGTTCTACTAGCTTCTTGAACCCTCCAAATTGTCATAAACCATGTGCACCACCATGTGCATTCATTTGGATATTTACCTTGCCAAATTGAGCACTCAACCTCACCCAAAAATACTCACACGGCAGCAGCCTTGCATTTACTCTTTACTTTCATTTTATTACACTTATCACAAATCAAAGCATCCATTTTCTCTCCAAAAACTACCAAGAACACTTTTCTTTTCTTTCTTTTTCTCCATATTCGGCCATATACCCTACACCCACAACCAAACCTCTATAATTTTATCTCATCATATTTCCTAAACCCAAATCCTATTCTAAACACTTTTCATTCACAAAGTTTTTCCAAATTCCTACTCTATCTTGTCCAAAATCCAACCTTTTGCTTACTTTCTTAAGGGTAAGTTTTGATTCTATGGTTCAAAATTGGATTTCTAATTTTTCTAACTATGATTGTTCCATGGTTTTCCAATATTGTACCTTGTATGTGTTTTTACTAATTGTTTAAGAATTTTAGGGATTTGTTTGGGAGATTGCATGAAATTTCAAGAAAGAAGGAAACTAACTGATTAATTGTCTTCAAGAGGTAAGAGGGAGATTTAATCTCATCAACCCTAAGTGGTGATGGGAAAATGGATTTGATTGTGTATGAAGAATCCATAAGGATTCGATTTGTGTGGTTGTTTATGGCTTTTATTATTTTTGTGATTGTTTAGATGCTTTCCTATTTGTGATTTATTTTGCTATGCATGATTATAGCTTTCATTATTTTTGCTATGCATGTTTATGGTTTTAAATAAATTGTATGTATTTTGTATGTGATTATATAATTGCATGTGTTTATAATTATATAACTATTAAAGTAGGATGTGAATAACATGTACGGTTTGCATGAGTGTTCCAAAGAACACATTATGAGGCTCACGGCCTTACATCCAAACAGAGAACCAAAATGTTCTCAGTAATTTTCTAAATTACTGATTTAAGGAATCTAAGTGAAATAATCAAATTAAGGATGATTTAAGTTAATTATGGCCAACATGCCATTTAGTGTATAATTAAATGCCATTTTATTTTGATTTGGCCAACATGCCATTTTATTTACTAAGATAGGTTAGGTAATCGTTTTACAACATAAATTGATTCCAATGAATCATTGAGAAAATAAAAGGAATAAATTCAGTTTTAGAATTTTAACTTAGCAGAAATTAGTTTAAATAAGAATTAAATTAGACGCTTGAAAAATACTAACGTAGAGCTCATTCCATAAATTTTGAAGCGCGTTAGTAAGTTTCAAAGTGAAATTATTGGGTAAAAATAAAATAAACTATATTTAGAGAAAAATGTTAAAAATACCTTATACTGATTTTATAGGCAAAATGCTGCCAAAATTTATTAAAATCAGACGCATAAGATGAAAAGATTCCATACTATATTTAGAACACAAGAAAAATACTCTACGTATTTTAAATATACTAGATATAGTTTTACACATATTGAAAATAATAATTATAAGCTATTCGGTTAAGAAAATGAATTAAAAATCCTACGCGATTGAGAAAATGATTTAAAATGATTTTGCGATGTTTAAAAATGTCAAAATATATTTACGCGATTTAAAAATGTTTGTGAAAACAACGAGATTGTGAAAATGCGATAAAATTCCTACGCGATTGAAAGATCTTTGTGAGTTTTCTTGTCGGGCCAAAGTGGTGGACCCGGACATGTTGTGGTGTAGTACTGTCAGGTGGGACGTACTATACTTTGATATTTTGTGACTAAGGGCATTTTGGTAATTTTTTGTAATTATGGTAAAATTTGGATAATAAGGGTATTTTTGTCATTTTAGATCATACTTAGAGTGTTGTGCCAATTTGGGTTATAATTGGTGATTGATTGATGAGGCGAATTACATCGTGTTTGGTGTGATAAGCATAGTGTGGTTCATTTATGAACTTGGAGGCATTAGTATGCAGAGGATCCCATATGTGGACAGTGGTAGCACCTCTGGGCCGTGGTAACGAGCAACACACTAATGATCTTGACAAGCACTATTCTTAATCGAGATCTTGAGGGGACTATTAAGTACTATGCCTGTGGTACACGATGTTGGACTGTGTACTGCTACACGATGTTTTGGATTGTGGGCTATAGACACAAAGATTGGACAGTGCAATAGTTTGGTTGGGCAGCCATAAAGTATTATTAGTTTCTATTCGGATCATTCTCTCAGATATACGTGTTTAGCTCCATGGAGTAGGAACGAGTCAGTGTGTGTATCATTCATCATTTGCATTTTAAATGTTTATTATGTTCATGCATTGTTTGCATTTTACTGTTCATGCATCCTCTGCACTTTATTGTTTACCATATTCTGTGATAAATTGTATAATGTATTGCTTTAATATAAATTGTATGATATGATGATATATGTTATTTAATATATATATATTGCTTTGTTATATTATGTATGATGTATTAAATTGCTATACTGTATATGATGTAATAGTATGTGTTATTGTAATATCTGCTTGCCATTGTAATACCTGTTTGTATTGTCATTTTCTTAATTGCCATGCGGATAATGATGTTGATTGTCTCACCTCTTTATTGTATTGTTCTGTTTTGTTTTCTACTTTATGTTTATATCATCGAAGACTAGAATGGCGGCAAGGCGAGATCAATTAGGTTTCTTTAGACTTCAGTTTCTCGAAGGCGCTGAGGCTTGGTATGTCCACTGGGACACGGGACACATAGAGTACAGGTGGTAATGGGACTTTATCGGTAGGTAGGACTAAACATGGGGTTGTTACTACACGTTATACGTTGCTTTCGTAGAGATCATTTTACCTATTAGGGAGTTGTGGGACGAGTTTCACTATACCCCTAGAGAGAACTTCGATACACTTTTGGGTCGAATTTCTATCAGTCAAGACATTCCTAACTAAGGGATTTGTCTTATGACGAGGGTTCATATCTTAGGTGTTATGTTTGAGTAGTATACTATCTTTTATTGTTTCTATTAAATATTAATAGTTGTAAATTAATTGTATACTTCAGACAAGAATCACATGTATATTATGGTGAGTTTATGTTTGTTATATTTTGTGTTCCTTGTTATTTTATTTAATATTATAATTATGAAAAGAAAAAAAAATATATATATATACCACAAATATTATTCAAGTATCAAGTGTTTTACAACTTGGGTAAGGATTTTATTTATTTTTATTTTTTTCTGCATCATAAATGTGACATCCCCAAGGAGGGGTGTTACACAAAGGAGATTCATTTTCTTGTTTTCTCTTGGGTAAGAGGGAGATGATCCACTTCAACCTTTCTTGGTAGTGAGAGACTTGATTTTGTGTTATTTGTGAGGAACTCTTATTAGGGTTACTCTCTTTGATGTATGATTTTTGTGACTAAGTGTTGATTTTACCTTGTTTAATCTATTTGGTTGATTGTATGTGTATATTGATGATCTTGGATGAAATGGAAATAAAAGTCCCTTACTTTTCCTCATGGAGGCTCACGGCCATGACCCTCTAATGGGGTAACCATGGTTGAAATTTTGTAACCAAGGTGGAAACATAATTAATCAAGTGAATAAAATGTATTGGAGTTAAGAAAAATTTTAGGGTTACTACCCTTGGGAGGCCATGGCCTCTAGGCCATTTTGGGTCTAAAAGATATAATTTTTACACAACTTTCAGAATTCAATAATCAAGTAATAAGTAGTTAATAAAGTGATGGAGAGAAATTTAATTGATAACCTAAAAGTGAATCTTTTGACCTAACTAAAGAACAAGAGTGTGAGACTTGAGAAAACCTTAGAATAATTCTCTAAGTGAGTTTGAATAATTGCCTCTTGATTACTGTTTATTACTCTTGTACTACTATGTGGGCATCCTACACCATTTTGTTTCTTTACTACCATAATTGGTAATGAACGTAGGATGTCTCATCTCTTTTCCTGTATTTCTACTATTTCTGTCTATATTTGTGTTTCTTCGAAGACATCGGCGAAGAGGGAGAAGTACACGAGTTCCCAGGCTTTTTACCTAACTTTGACTAGCACTTATTTCAATCCTGATGACCCGCCTGCAAGGCTTTTTGGGGTATGTGAGACTGACTTTCCTCGAAGGTCCGGACTGCTGGCATATCAACCTGGCTACGGATCGCTGTGTTTATCTGGGAGACGTGACATTGTCGCTAGCTTGGGGACAATATGTTTCGCCCATTTTTACCTGTAGTGTTCGTCTGCATTTGGAGTTTTATTTGCCCATTAGGGATTTGTAGGGTGAACGTTATTACTCCTCACAGGAGGATTCTTTCCTCTCTACTGCCCGAGCCCTGCGCGTAATTCGGTGGCTCCAATGAGGGTTTCCTCTTATGAGGAAGACCCTAAGGAGGATCCTAACATGGCTCATTCTCTTTCTTCTTAGGGGCTAATACTGTCGATGGCTACTAATGGCTATTTGTGTTCTTTTTGGGGCCTGATGACTTATCTTTTTGGTGGGCTATTCATGTATTATCTTTTGGGGCATGCATAGTTTTGCTTTTTGTATATCAGTGTTGTAACTAAACAAGTTTGATATGATTATATATATAATTATAATTATATATATATATATTTGTATGTTGTTCGAATATGTGGGTTACTTTTATTCACCCTTTGCTGTAACTATGCCTCGTCACTGTATTTTATCATTTTTGGTATTAAAGGAAAAAAAATATTCGCTAATTTATTTATACGTTTCCAACCAAGCAAGTTTATCTATAATATAATGAACCAGGTATTAGTTTATTCTTTTGTTTTCTGCATCGTAAATAATGATGTGACGTTCCTTTTCAAAAAGGAGCGTTGCATTAAGTTGGTATTAAAGCCCCAGTTTATGTTTTCTTTGGATCTTTGTGATTAGGTCTATCTTGTTTGTGCTGTGTGATTCTCTGTGTTTGGTATTCTAAAAGAATACATCTAATATTTTCTTGTATTTTTCAGTTAATCTAACTCTAAAAGAACGTAATGGCACGAGGTGGAGACATGGCTGTAGCAATTTAGGTGATGCAATGAATGGTTGAGGTTATCGCACAACAAACGAAGAAGACTGCTCAGTAGCAGGAAAGGGCTACACGACAGCTAGAAGCATCGTCTGTCGCTCAAAATTTGGTGGAGTTTTGTCGCCACAACCCTCCTCAGTTTAAAGGAGAATTTGATCCAGAGAAAGCTAATCTGTGGATCAAGGAGCTGGAGAAAATCTTCAGAGGCATGAACTGTGCCAATGACATAATAGAAATTTAATATATATTTATATTTAATTTATATTTAATTCTAATTAGAAATATATATTCTATATATTAATATGAAAATTAATAGAATAAAATAGTTACTACAAATATAATAATTACTACAAAAGATATTCAAGAATAAGTTCATGGAAAAATATTTCCCCGCAAGCGCCAGGCATGCAAAAGAAATGGAGTTCCTCAGCTTAAGGCAAGGAAGCTTGTCTGTTAGTGAATACGCCGCAAAGTTCAAAAACTTGTCCAAGTTTTTGACATATTTCGAGCACCAGCCGAATGAGGTGTGGGAATATCAAAAATTTGAGGAAGGACTGAGGCACGATGTGAAAAGAGCAGTCATCACCTTAAAGATTAACCAATTTTTGGAGCTATTAGATACGTGTTTCCAGGTGGAAACTTTGGATCAAGCTCGAGACTCAAGAAATTGAAGCTTTGGACCTACTAGGTTCCAAAGAGGAGGCGGCAACAACGCAAACCATTTTCAAAAGAAGCCTTATTCCCGACCACTGGGAAATCAACAGCAGACATTTGGTGGAGGTTCTAGTAGGAACCGAAGCAGACAGAATTTGGCATTTCCTTCAAAATGCTTGAAATGCGGGAAGGATCACGCAACAAGAGATTACACCATCAAAGGAATCATTTGTTTCCAATGTCAGAAACTTGGACACGTCTCCAGAGACTACAACCAAGCTAAGGCTGAGCCTTCAGTCAACGCCGCACGAGCTACAAAGCCGCAGGCAAGGGGTCGAGTCTATACCATGAGTTGAGCCGAAGCCTCCAAATCTGAAGATCTGATACAGGGAGAAGGTGCTATAGGAGGTAATCTTTTAACTGTACCGTATGACTTTGGGGCAACTTACTCTTTCATTTCTTATGACTGTGTGCGACGACTTGGTTTACCTGTGTCTTCCTTACCTTTTGACTTGACTGTTTCTACTCCCACTGATAAACCTGTTATTACTACCAAAGTCTGTTTGAATTGTCCTCTAATTATTGAGGGCCAAATCTTTTCTGTTGATTTGATCTATTTACCCCTTTCTCAGTTAGACATAATTTTAGGGATGGATTGGTTGTCTTCCAACCATATCCTGTTAGATTGCTCTAGTAAGACCATAGTTTTCCCTATGGATGAGGATTATAGATTTTTGACGGCTAACTAAGTTCGAGCTTTCTTGAAAGAAGGAGCTCAGGGATATATGCTATTGTCTTCCTTAAAGGTCGAGAGCGAGGCTGATATGAATGCAATTCCAGTGGTTAACGAGTTCCTCAAAATCTTTCCTAATGATGTACCTGGTCTACCACTAGAGCGGGAGATAGAGTTCACTATTGACATTATACCCAGATCTGGTCCTGTATTTATAGTGCCTTACAGAATGTCACCATCGGAGTTAGCAGAGCTTAAGAAGTAGTTAGAAGAACTTTTGGAAAAGCAGTTTGTTAGACCCAATGTGTCACCATAGGGAGCACCAGTGTTACTAGTCCGAAAGAAGGATGGTACTTCACGATTGTGTGTGGACTATCGCCAGCTGAATAAGGTCATAATTAATAATAAGCATCCACTTCTGAGGATAGATGACTTAATGGATCAACTGAAAGGAGCAGCAATATTCTCCAAGATTGATCTGCGATCAGGTTACCATCAAATTCAAATAAAAGTGAAGGATATTCCCAAGACGACTTTTCATACTAGATACGGTCATTACGAATATCTTATGATGCCGTTTGGTGTAACGAATGCACCTACCATATTCATGGACTATATGAACAGAATCTTTCATCCTTACTTGGATAGATTCGTTGTTGTCTTCATTGATGACATTCTGATCTACTCCAAAAATCAGGAGGATCATGCTGAATACCTCAGTATAGTTCTCCAGATTCTGAAGGAGAAAAAGTTATACACCAAACTATCGAAGTGTAAATTTTGGATAGACGAAGTCAAGTTTTTGGGCTATGTGATCTAGAAAGAAGGGATTGCAGTAGATCTGTCAAAAGTAGAAGCAGTTCTACAATGGGAACGGCCGAAGACAGCGACAAAAATCTGAAGCTTTGTGGGTTTAGCTGGATACTATTGGAGGTTCATTGAAGGATTCTCTAAAATAGCAGGCCCTCTCACTCAACTCACAAGGAAAAATCAAGCCTTTGAATAGACTAATGCTTGCAAAGAAAGCTTCCAAGAATTGAAGATACGACTAACTACTTCACCAGTGTTAGTTTTACCCAATCCGAATGAACCCTTCGAAGTATATTACGATGCTTTATATTAAGGATTAGGAGCTATGCTTATGCAAAATAGAAAAGTGGTGGCTTATGCTTCGAGACAGTTGCGAGTGCATGAGAAGAACTATCCAACACATGACTTGGAGTTAGCAGCTGTGGTTTTCACTTTGAAGATATGGAGACACTTCCTATATGGGGCGATGTTCAATGTCTTTAGTGACCACAAGAGCTTGAAGTACTTATATGATCAAAAGGAGTTGAACATGAGACAACGCAGGTGGTTGGAATTCTTGAAAGATTATGATTTTTGACTTTTGTATCACCTTGGAAAGGCAAACGTCGTGGCAGACGCATTGAGTAGGAAGCTGCTCAGTATCTTAGCCATGATGATCAAGGAAAAAGATTTGATAGAGTAATTCAGGGATGTATGGTCTTTCATTGAATTAGCACCCGGAAAATTTTGCATGAACATGGTTACTATCTTAAGTGAATTAATGGAAGACATTCGAGAAAAGTAGAAAATTGATAAGTTCTTACAAGAGGAAAGAGAGCAGATGAAGCAGGGCAATGCGATGACATTCGAGGAAGGAACAGATGGAATTCTAAGGTTCCGAGGTAGAGTTTGTATACTTAGGGATCAAGAACTTAGAAAGTATATTCTCGAACATGCTTACACGAGCAAGTTGAGTATGCACCCAGGGATAACTAAAATGTACCAAGACTTGAAGAAGTCATTTTGGTGACACGGAATGAAGAGTGACATTACCAGATATATGTCTTCTTGTCTGGTTTGCCAGAAAGCAAAGGTGGAACATCAAAGACCGTCAAAACTGTTGCAACCTCTATCTATTCCTGAATGAAAGTGGGATAGCATTGCGATGGATTTTGTGGTTGGATTACCGAAGACCAGAAGAGGTTATGACTCAATATGGGTAATCGTTGATCGACTCACGCAGGTAGCACACTTCCTACCAATCAACATAAGATACAATATGGAGAAGTTGACCCAGCTATATAGCAGTGAATTGTTAGGCTACATGGTGTGCCTACCAGTATTGTTTCAGATGGGGATCCAAGGTTCACTTCTAAGTTTTGGCAAAGTTTGCAAAAAGCGTTAGGAACAAAGCTGCGACTGAGTTCTGCTTACCATCCACAAACCAATGGGCAATCGGAAAGGACAATCCAATAGTTGGAGGATTTTATCAAGGCTTGCGCTTTAGAACAGACTGGAAGTTGGGATGAAGTTTTATCGTTAGTAAAGTTCACCTACAACAACAGTTTCCTTTCAAACATAGGGATAGCACCCTATGAAGCTCTGTATAGACGATGGTGCCGAACACCTTTGTTTGAGGAAAAGATGAGGATGGCTCAAAGTCGGCAGAAAAACTATGCGGACAAGAGAAGAAGGCCTCTTGAGTTTGAGGAAGGCGGACATGTATTTTTGAAAGTCATGCCAATGACTAGGGTTGGCCGAGTTCTGAAATCTAGAAAACTTACTCCCAAATTCCTTGGACCTTACCAAATTCTTCACCGGATAGGTCCAGTAGCTTACCAGATAGCCTTACCACCTTTTCTTTCAAACCTTCACAATATCTTTCATGTGTCACAACTATTAAAATATATTCCTGACCCGAACCATGTCATAGCACCGGACACCGTAAAATTGAAAGAGAACTTAACCTATGAGGCCCTTCTTGTAAGGATTGAAGATAGGAGAGTAAAACAACTTAGAGGAAAGGAAATCTCATTGGTGAAAGTGATCTAGAACGAAAAGACCAGAGATGCAACATGGGAATTGGAAGACAAAATGAAGGAGCAACACTTACAACTGTTCTAAGGTATAAAAATTTCGAGGATAAAATTTCTTTTTAGAAGGGGAGAGTTGTAACACCCCAAAAATTATTTGTTTCATCATAAATAATCATTTTGTAATATTTATGATTTTTAAAAAAAAATTAGATTTTTTCAGAAATGTTAAATATTTTAATATATTTCTCATTTTACATGCACACTAAGCAGAGTTAGTGTAACACCCCAAAAATTATTTTGTTTCGTAATGAATAATCATTTTATAATATTTGTGATTTTTGAGAATTTTTGTGAATTTTTCTGGAAACATCAAATATTTTAATATATTTCTCATTTTGCGTACACGCTGAGTAGAGCTGGGAAAATAAAATATTTTCCTCGAGGCTGTTAACTTTGAACTGTGAAAGTGTCGACAGGGAATCTTACTAAACCCGAGGCTAGGCACAGTTTACGAGGTTTACATTTTTTGAGATTTTGTCTAATAAATAAAATCTCTGTACGTACTATTAAATAAAATTTTGCGATTTGCCCTATTAGCCGTTGGATAATTAATACTGACTTTGTGCACTGTAACAATTATCCATTGGGTAATAGCTTGTAGTTAAAATCCTAATCACCATATTATCCTATTATTTTAATTATCGTATCACCTAATTATCTTATCTAAATGCAATTCACTTTATGTCTAATCAAATCCACTTTTGAAAGAGCTACCAAGCTTTTCAAGAAAGCTACACACCTTCTCTCTTCCTCCCACACTCCACGGCTGCATGGCCTTTTTGGAGCCAAAGATGATGCTTTCACTTAATTAAGTTTCCTATTCTAATTTCAAAAATCAAAAGTCATCATCATTTTCTACTATCAACTTCTCTCTCTACACTCATCTCCTCTCAAAGTTTTCTCCTCCTTCTCTCTACCACCCACACGGCCTCACTCCCTCTCTTTACCTCCATGTTCACAAAAATTTCAAGTAACCACATTTTCTTAATCTCCATCACATTCTAAACACCTTTCTACCTTGAATCTACTTGAAAAGCCTCCATCTTCATCATCTTCTTCAAGCTTCAAGTTTGAAGCTTTAGGGTAAGATTCTTAGTTCCTCACCTTTTCTTCTTCATTTTCATTTTCAAGGTCATCTTCATGACCATTTTTTTCTCTTTTTCAAGCATTGGTATTGATTGGTTGAAGTTAAAATTTCTAGGGTTTTGAAGGAGTGAAACCGAAGTCATCAAGGAGCTACAAATGAGATTCCTTTTCTTGTTTTCTCTTGGGTAAGAGGGAGATGATCCACTTCAACCTCTCTTGGTAGTGAGAGACTTGATTTTGTGTTGTTTGTGAGGAATCCTTGTTAGGGTTACTTTCTTTGATGTATGATTTTTATGACTAAGTGTTGATTTTACCTTGTTTAATTTATTTGGTTGATTGTATATGTATATTGATGATCTTGGATGGATTGGAAATATGAAATGGAAATAAAAGTCTCTTACTTTTCCTCATGGAGGCTCATGGCCATGACCCTCTAATGGGGTAATCATGGTTGAAATTTTGTAACCAAGATGGAAACATAATTAATCAACAATAACCAAGCATTTTCCCACTAGGTGAGGTCGGCTGCATGGATCAAACTACGCCATTGTATCCTATCATAAATCAAGTTTTTAGAGATGCTATTTAGATCTAAATCTACATAATTAATCAAGTGAATAAAATGTATTGGAGTTAAGAAAAAATTTAGGGTTACTACTCTTGGGAGGCCATGGCCTCTAGGCCAGTTTGGGTCCAAAAGATGTAATTTTTAGGCAACTTTAGGAATTCAATAATCAAGTAATAAGTAGTTAATAAGGTGATGGAGAGAAATTTAATTGATAACCTAAAAAGTAATTTTTTGACCTAACTAAAGAACAAGAGTGTGAGACTTGAGAAAACCTTAGAATAATTCTCTAAGTGAGTTTGAGTAAACCTAAAGTAAAGAACTTAATAATCAGGAGAATTCATCTAAAGAAGAATTTAATAAGAAATATTAATTTGAAGTGAAACTTAATTAATTGGATAATTAGGAGTTAATTAGGGATTCATAAAATGGAAAGAACCAAGAATGAAGTTTTATCCAAAAACTTATAATAATTTTTAATTAAAGTAAGACCATGAGTGTAAGTAAGAATGTTGAATAACTCAATTTGAATCATTCTAAGGGAATTAGGTTTAAAATTTAGTGATGGACTTATTTAATTAAAATAATAATGATTAAATGAATAATGTGAGAGAATTTCTCTAAAAGAGAAACTTATTAAGAAGAATGTAGAAATTTAGGCATAATTCCATAATGTATCCTAAAAGTGTAATGTATTATTTAAGGACTTAATAATATTTATTGTGGGTCTATGAGTGAGACCAAGAATGTGTTGATGCTTATCTTAGCCGAATTTTGGCATGGAATGTATATTATTGTTGAATATACATGGTATATGCATTGAGTCATCATGCATTGTGAAAGTCTAATGGACTGTTGTTAAGACCATATTGCCTAGGAGATCGAATACACCTTAGTGTAGGTGCGAGTAGACTAATGGAGGTTATAATGTTGACCTTGGGGGCGTCGGGGTGTGGGTTCCTCGCAATGGACAGTTGGTAGCTCTTTTGTTAGTGAGGCAGACCGATGCAAACGCACCAACGATCCGGAGCGAGACACTATCCTATATCACGATCTAGTGAAGAATGTCTTGTACAATGCCTTGATGTGCATGTGGATAAATTGATGATTTTAGCACTTTGGCCGCGGCAGCAGAGTTACAGACATGTCTCCTGATCTTTCTCTCCGAATGTGTGTGTCTAGCTCCATGGAGTAGGATTTTGATATCGTATGCATATGCATAGTGAGTCAATATATTATCTGGCATTTAATTCTTATGATAATTGGAACTATTACCTTATTGATGTATAACTACCTGGAATTGTTAAGTTATTTAATAATTGCCTATTGATTACTGTTTATTACTCTTGTATTGTCCCATGCCATTTTGTTTCTTTACTGCCATAATTGGTAATGAACGTAGGATGTCTCACTTCTTTTCCTGTATTTCTACTATTTCTGTCTATATTTATGTTTCTTCGAAGACATCGGCGAAGAGGGAGAAGTACATGAGTTCCCAGGCTTTTTACTTGACTTTGACTAGCACCTATTTCGATCATGACGACCCATCCGCAAGGCTTTTTGGGGTATGTGCGACTGACTTTCCTCGAAGGTCCGGACTACTGGCATATCAACCTGGCTACGGATCGCTGTGTTTATCTGGGAGACGTGACAGTGTCGCTAGCTTGGGGACGATATGATTCACCCATTTTTTCCTGTAGTGTTCTTCTGCATTTGGAATTTTATTTGCCCATTAGGGATATGTGGGATGAACGTTATTACTCCCCATAGGAGGATTCTTTCTTCTCTATTGCCCGAGCCCCCGCGCGTAATTCAGTGGCTCCAATGAAGGTTTCCTCTTATGCGGAAGACCCTGAGGAGGATCCTGATACAGTTCCTTCTCTTTCTTCTTAGGGGCTGATATTATCGATAGCTACTGATGGCTATCTGTGTTCTTTTTGGGGCCTGATGACTTATCTTTTTGGTGGGCTGTTCATGTATAATCTTTTAGGGCATGCATAGTTTTACTTTTTGTATATCAAGTGTTGTAACTAAACAAGTTTGATATGATTATATATATATATATATATATATATATATATATATATATATATATATATATATATATTATATGTATGTTATTCGAATGTATGGGTTACTCTTATTCACCCTTTACTGTAACTACGCCTCGTCACTGTATTTTATCATTTTTGGTATTAAAGGTAAAAGAAATATATTCGTTAATTTATTTATACGTTTCCAACCAAGCAAGTTTATCTATAATATAATGAACCGAGTCTTAGTTTATTCTTTTGTTTTTTGAATCGTAAATAATGATGTGACGTTCCCTCCCAAAAAGAGGTGTTACATCCCTCCTGTTCCTCCTCTCCCACCACCTTCGTGATCTTGTGTTTCCATTTTCAAGGAAGTTTGTTGTCCTTTGTTCTGTTGTTTTTCTTATTTAAACATTGAGGACAATGTTTATTTTAAGTGTGGGGGGAAATCAATGAACACTTGAGTATTGCATCAAATCAAGCTAGAATTGTGTGTTAATTTCTTGATTATTTTTTAGTTGATAGAAATTTGTTTGAGAAAGGAATCCACTACTCATGAGTTGTTTTTGTGCAAGACAATCTTTTTTAATTGAGTATTGAAACATTTAGTATCTTATTTGGAAATTAGCCATGTCTACTTGCATTTGATTTCTTTATTAACATTAGCAACAAAATGAGTTTTGAGCTTTAATGATTGGATTTTTCATAAACAAAATCCTATTTTCCCTTCTGGAGTGAGATCTCTCTTGATTGATGTGCACTAGAACTTGTTTTAATATCTTATTGAGACTTTATTGATTCACATACATACTTGAACATGATTAGGGAAATTAGGCTTAATTCTTTCTCGACTTCCAAAATTACATTGTTAAATAATTCCTTAGTTGCCCCATTTGAGCCTGTGATTGATTTCTTTGAATACCTAACTGAATAATCAAGTTGGATTCTTTAGAGCGTCTAATGTGTTAATTGAAAAGTCATAAAAGGTTGTTTTTTATTTCAAGGGTTTATTCCAAAATAAAAATAAAAATAAAAATAAAAAGAATGAAAAAAAAAGAAGAAAGAAATAAGAGTTGATTGGTGAAGAATAATGAGAATATTTGATTGAAAGTGAGAATTGGTTATACTCTTGTGCATTATGTTCTATTGTTCAACTTTTCAACCTGATTCTTTTTTGTATTAATTTATCCATAAACATTCTTTACCTTTCTTTATCTTTTTTGTACCTTTCATTATACCCTTGGCCTCGTTACAACCAAAGGAAGTCATTTTGATTCTTGTTATATATGTGAACTTAGAAGTGGAGATGAGATTGATAACCAAGCCTATAGTAATGCATTTGTTAAGAGAAATTTGAGTGATCTCTTTGTCCTTAAATACTTGAGCGATGGAAAGATAAGTGATCTCAAATGGTTAGTAAAGAGAAAAGGTGCAAGCTAGACTCAAGTCTCTAATTGTATAAAGTGCTAAACTATCTTGCTTGATTGGATTTGATTGCCAAGCTTAATTGAACTTTTAAACTGTGGAATTTCCCTTGATTCATGTTTCTTCATGCTGAGTTTAATCTTGTTTTTGATTCATATTCTTTGCTTGAGGACAAGCAAATTTTAAGTGTGGGGGAATTTGTTGTGTGGATAAAATACACATATCTTGTGCTTCATTTAAGGTGGATTTAGGTGTGCTTCAATTGATGTATGTTGGAATTTATATCACTTTTAATCTATCTCTATGTTTTTAGGTCCAAATGAGGTGTTTTGACATGGCTCTACGAGGCTTTAGATGGAATCATTACAATGGAGTTTAGCTCGAAATTTATATGGCTAAGATTCACAGAACTTTTGACCTTTGTGTGATAAAATGAGCATAACTTAAGTTACGGAGGTCAAAATGAGGTGATTCTGGTGGCATTGAAAAGCTAAGGAAAATAGCTACAACATTCATGCAGACCACTTAGCCAAAAAATGTAAAGTTTTAAGTGATTGAGGAGTTAGACACGGTCGTGTCTAACTTAGAAAATGCTTCTGTCAAGCTCACATGACCCTGTCTAACTTCAATGAAGCTTCTGTGTAGGAGACATGGCCGTGTCTCTTGGTCACTTTCCAATTTTCGGAAACATGTGAAATACAGCATTCCAAGAATATATTATCAAACTTAACAAATGTGACCCCTGAATATACAAATTACGCTATTTTTAAAGCTCACACAGCCGTGTCAAGCAATCACACGGTCGTGTGAGGCTTCCTGTCATGAAAATTAAGTTGTTTTGCCCCCAAATCATTATAAATAGGGCAAATCCCTAAACCTAATGGGGGCTTTTTGATAGAAACTTATATGATGGCTGGTTTCGATATAGAGGCTGTAAGAGACTTTGAGAGGCACAAGGACTGAAGGCTAGGGCTTGGAAGACAAGAACAAGAGTAATAGAAGTTCAACCATTGAAGACATCTTCTCTATCTTCATCTTCTCCATCTTTTTTTTTGGAATCATGGTTTTTTTTAACATTTGTTCTTGATTGTGTTATATTAGCCATGAGCGGCTAAAACCCTTTTTCTAGAATTAGGATGAAACTCTCTATTTCTCAATATTGAATTGTTAATTTGATTCTTTGTTAATGGAAATTATTGTTCTTGATTCATTCTTAGTATGCTTAATGCTTGTGGTATGTTGCGTGCCATATTTACATGATCTTAGGCTTTAGGTGAAGGATCGAAAGATAAAATCTAATTGCTTGATAATCTAAGAATTGAACTTAAGAATTGAGACCTAGACATAGGCTTAAATCCTTTGAGGAACCAAAGATTGTCATAAAACTTAATGGGTTGGAACTTGGATTCATTGCCATAAGAATGGGATTGATGAAGTTTTAGCACTTTTTTAGTGTCAAGAAATTAGGCTTTAAATAATTTAGGATAAATCGCCTTCAAGAACATAATTGAACATTATCAAAGATATGATTACAATTTATCATAGGGGGTAGTGTAGTGAATTCCCTGTCCTAGGCCTTTAAACCTTAGTTGAATTTTAACTTGTCTTGATTCAATTTCTTATTTAACTGCTTTGAGTTTTGTTTTGATTTTAATTTAGCTTTCACTATTGATTTTGTTAGCTTAATAATCAAAATTGTCGTAAGAATTAGTAATCAATCGATCTTTGTGGGAACGATTTTTATTTATTAGTTGTATGTTCTGTGCGCTTAAGGAAAATCCACAACAATAATGCATGAATGCTCTCAAAAAGTTAAAGTAGAGTTAGTAGTGCAAAGCTAGACTTAGTATAGAGTTATGTGGTGGATAAGTTAGAGTTTGGCATAATGCTCCATTTTCACACACACACATTCTCACATACTTGCTATTCCTAGAAAAGAGTTAATGGAGGCATCCACTCTGTTTGGTGGGTATGTCCACTCAGTTTATTGTAGACTACTTGGTAGACTACTAGGTAGGCTATAGAAGGTTATGTGTTTTGATAACAGACTCCCTTTCTATGTGGTAGGAGATAGGAAGTTGCATGTTATTATGACAGATTCCCTCCCTACCTAGAGGAATATTTAACTATCACGACTTTGCACCTGCACGATCATACACTTTTCTTTGAGCATAATCTTCCATCATTTCATCATTGCAATATTTAATACTTGTTTGGATTAGATTTTGTGTTCTTGTTGTGTTTGTATTGCATTGTGCCTTCGATAACAGCTATATGGGTGGTTGTCTTGTAGAAGATGTCATACGATTTGTATGGGTAATTATTTGATATCATTGCGGTTATGATTATTAAAATAGAAGTATAAATTGCTTAGGAATCTTACACAGAGAGATGGGATTGTAATTGTTTCTTATATGATGAGTATTAGTATATTACTAGTTTCAGTTGGGTTTATTCATTGGGAATATTTAAATTGCTGGGGTTGGTTACTTATACTGAGAAATGTGATTTCTCACCCCGTTTGTTTTCATGTAAATCTAGGTGGATGCTCTTCTAAGGAAATAATACAAAGTATGAAGACTGGAGTAGCTTAGTTTTTTTGCTTTGTAGTAAAAACTTGTATTTATTTATAATGCTTTTAGTTTGTATAGAAAGTTTATGTATACAATAAGCCCTTTTAAGGCAAAGCTATATGTATAACCTTTGTTTTTTCGCAAGGCTCTCCATTATTATTTTGTTTAAATGATATGGATTAGAATGATGTTAAGTTAGAAGTAGCATAGCTAATACTGCTTATCTAGGTATATGCTTGATATACTAGTTTACCAGTATTAGAATGTTACATTATGATATCAGAGCAGTTCATCCTGTTGAGTCGGGGTATGGACTGACTAGGCTTAGGCAGGTTTAGTGTTTTTCTGCTTAGTGTGATGCATTTCTCATCTCATGTGTTAGATGTGATGGTAGAATTGTATGAGTTACCTTAGGTTGATTTGTTATTAGCTACTATTGCACGGCTACATGATATTGAGACTAAAGCTCAATATGTATTATTTCTGTGTGTACAGGAAACTATGGCACCTCCTAGCCGAATTCGAAAGAATAGGAGGTCTTTTGGTGAGAGGCCTACTTTGGCAAAAGCGTTAATGGCAATGGCAACAACTGTGAGAGAGCAAGTTACTGTTGTTAGTAGGATTCTTGAGAAGATCGAAGCTAATCCATCTCAACAGTTAGTTTCTTCAGTGGTTGCTAAGGAGTAGTTAAGTGAAAAGTTGAATGAATTAGTAAGTTCTCTAAAAAGGAAAAGGACAATTGTTGAAGTCAATGAGAGTGTTTTTTGGTCTCAGTTTCTACCAGATAAAGGAAAGCAAGTTCAAGTGGGAACGTGGAACTGAAAGTGCACGAAAAATGAAATGAAGCATGGTGATCAAAAGTTCACAAGAGGTGATAAAGGTAAACCAAATTAAGTGGAGTCCAAGAGGGGTCAGTGTCGTAAGTGTGGAAGGTAACATGGTGATAAACCTTGCTTGGCAAGGCAATCAGTATTTTACAAGTGTGGGCAACTAGGACATTTTGCAAGAGAAAGTCCCCAGAGGGAAGAAACACAGCTAGAGAGTAGACCCACAGCTCCGGGGAGAGTTTTTGTCTTGCAAGGCTAGGAGGCAATGTAACCTACGAGTTCAGGAAGAGTTTTCAGGAGAAGGTAAGTTTATGATTTTGTTTCTTTAAGGTTTCCTTGTTTTATATGTGAGTTGCGTGTGACTTCTTGCATGAGGTAAACCAAATTTTGGAGATAAAATTTTACAAATGAAGGGAGAAATGTAACACCCTCGATAGTATGTTAAACTAGTTTATAGTTACAAATGTAGCATAAAACTTATTTGATATGTCAATTAAGTTTTGTGACAAACTGAGTTAGTATAGGCACTTTGCTGCAACACAGAGTGTGGAAAGTAGCCTAAAACGACTCAGATAATAACATAAATTGCTATTACTGGGAAACAGATATGGATAATTTATTTCTAGGTCACAAATGAGTTAAGTAAGATGTATTTAAAGTTTTAAGTCAATCGAAGTTAGTTTGATATTTTTAGGCATGCTGGTTATACATTTTAATACCATATTGACCCCTAGCAGATATAGAAATATAAAAGAAAGGTGAAACAAGATTTTTAAAGAATCTTAGGATTTATTTTAAATTTATTATAAGTTAGAAAATTGGATTTAGAGGAATTTAAGCATTCATAGCAGTTCGAGAATTTTGTTCTTATATTATAAGTAGCAAAGTCTCACTTTGCTACTTCACGACAAAACCAACAGAAAAGAAAAATAAAGAAGCAAGAAAGGAGAAGAGAGAAACCTAAGGAGGAAAGAAGAGAAAGAGGAGAAGAAAGAAAGGAAAGCAAAGGGGAAAGATCCAAGTGCAAGAGCAAGAGCAAGGCTTCAAGATCTTCATCCAACCAAGAGGTAGCGGATTTCTATTCATCTTTTCCTTTGGTTTATCATGAATAAACATAGGCTTTTTGAATGGAAATAGGAGTTTGTGGAGTTAAATCCTTGTTTTTGGCTTAGTTCTTGTTTCCAAGAACTAGGTTAGTATGTTTTCAGCTTAGTGAGTACTAGATAGCCATTTATGGCTTAAGATCAATCATTAAGGTTTATAGATGAGGAACTTGGTGATTGTTGGAGTTAGGGTGGTTTTTGAACCTAAATCTATGCCTAGGGAAATTAGTAGGTTGTAATAAGGATGCAACAAGTGTAGGGGCCTAGATTGAAGTTAGAAATCACCTAGAATCCATTTTTGGAAGATTGGATCATTGATTTGCTGCAATGGAACAGTTACAATAATCTGTAAAAATTATGCAGGTTTGCTATCAAGCGAAGAGCACTCAAGCACCCTAGGAAGAACACTTAGACACTCACAGACCAGAGATTAGCGTTCATGCAGTAGGGCAATGAGTGCTTAAACGCTCAGTGTATAACACTTAGGCGCTCACAGTCCAGAGAGGAGTTTCATGCAGCAGGGTAGAGAGTGCTTAGGGGCTCTATGCACAACGGTTAGGTACTAGTCGCGAAACAGGATAGAGCTAGGCTCAGCCTAGTGAGCGCTCAGGTGCTTAAGGATAGGGCGCTTAGGTGCCCAGAGCATATTTCATCAAGATTTTTATTTTGATGATTTGAGATCCCTAGTTGTTAGAACCCTTTGTTTATGCCTTTTTATGAGTGTTGAAGCACTAGAGAGTGTATTTCTTAGAGAGAAAGATCAACTGGCATGCAAGGGAAAGTAAAGAGACTTTGTGCATCCATTGGCTATGGATTATCATGGTTAGGTGTCTAGCCCCCTAGGCAACATGTTGTTGCATCGGTTATCACTTGTGGAGTGATGAAGAGTGGGATACTAGATAAAGAGACTTAAGTTTGATTGGCAAGAGTTGAGTGCGATAGACCCTAGTTGACAAGGGTGAATGCCATAGTGCATGAAAGTTCTTGTAGGGATGAGGTAGGGCTAGAATGCAAGAATACTAGTGTACAAAGTCTAATTGGCATTAATTATTTGTAATTATACGTCGTAGTGCATGAATGCTCCTTACAAAGTTAAAGTAGAGTTAGTAGTGCAAAGCTAGACTTAATATAGAGTTAGGTATCCACTCAGTTTGGTGGGCATATCCACTCAGTTTATAGTAGACTACTTGGTAGACTACTAGGTAGGCTATAGGAGGTTACGTGTTATGATAACAGACTCCCTCCCTATATGGTAGGAGATAGGAAGTTGCATGTTATTATGGTAGATTCCCTTCCTACCCAGAGGAATTGTTAAGTATCACGACTTTGCACCTGTACGATCATACAATTTTCTTTGAGCATAATCATCCATCATTTCATCATTGCAATATTTAATACTTGTTTGGATTGGATTTTGTGTTCTTGTTGTGTTTGTATTGCATTATGCCTTCGGTGATAGTTGTAAGGGCGGTTTTCTTGTAGATGATATCATACGATTGTATAGGCAGTTGTTTAATATCATTATGGTTACGATTGGTAAAATCAAAGTATAGATTGCTTAGGAACTTTACACAGAGAGATAGGATTGTGATTGTTTCTTATGCGATGAGTATTAGTATATTACTAGTTTCAGTTGGGTTTATTCATTGCAAATGTTTAAACTACTGATGTTGGTTACTTATATTGAGCAATGTGATTTCTCACCCCATTTGTTTCCATGTAAATTCAGGTGGAAGCTCTTCTAAGGAAAGAAGACAAAGTATGAAGACTAGAGTAGCAAAAGCTTGTATTTATTTACATTGCTTTTAGTTTGTGTTGAAAGTTTATGTATACAATGAGCCCTTCTAAGGCAAAGTTGTATGTATAACCTTTAGGTTTCCACAATGCTCTCCATTATTATTATTTGTAAATGATTTGGATTAGTATGATGTTAAGTTAGAAGTAGCATAGCTAGTACTGCTTATCTAGGCATATGTTTGATATAGTAGGTTATCAGTATTAGGATGTTACATGCTGGGCATTGGGCACTTGAGCGCTCATGCTCAAAGCACTTCGCTGCCCATATACCAAAACTGATTATGCAGAATGCTCAAACCAATTCCAATCATCAACTTCATGGATTCTAGATATTAACCAATCCTAAACATGATCTAAAACATGATAGAATCATCTAATATTAACTTAATCCATTACATAGATTGATGAACAAGAATTTAGTCCATAACTAACCTAGTTTCTCCCTTTAAAGGTTATGGAGGAACATGGACATAACCAAGTCCTAACTCACAACCAAGCATCAAACTTACCAAATTCATGCCATTATCATGTTCACAAACACGAATCAAGCAAGAGAAACCATAAACAACAACAAACCCAATTTCTATTCAACAAGCCACCACTATGCAACAGGTTGAAACAAAAGGGAAGAGATGAAGTTATGAAACAAAACCCCTACCTCTTGTATGGATGATCCACCTTCAAGCTTGAGCTTTGGTCTTGATCTTTCTTATTTTCCCCTTTCCCTTTCTCTTCTTTGTCTTCTTTTTCTTTCTTTTCTTCTATTTTTCTTTCTTTTTCTTTGTTCTGTAGCAGCCTTGCTGCTTTTAAAAAGAAGAAGCCTCTACTAGAAAAACTGTATCTGCTAAGAACACTTAGATTCCAAGAAATCAAGTTTCCTAACTTCTAACTGTTAGCTAAGTGGCCTCAAACTCAAGAGGGGGGTGAATTGAGTTTATGAAATATTTTCGCAAATCTTTCGTAAAACGTTTGTTTAACAATTTTCATTGAAGCTATTGGATAATTGAAGTGAATAGATAAATGAGATTGAATACTTCACTCACAAATTAAATAAATCAAGATGAATAATATTCAAGCAAGCATATAACGTAAATACACAAATGCAAAGAGATAGGGTTGAGAGAATCAAACACAAGGATTTATCCTGGTTCAGCCACCCCTTGTGACCTACGTCCAGTCCTCAAGTGAACCACTCGAGATTTTCCACTAAACTTCAAGCTTGAACGGGTGCTTGAAAACCTTTACACAATAGAGCCACTCACCAACACCTTGGGATACCTCACCCTTGTACTTTGAGCCTCAAAAACAAGGATGCCTCACCCTATACAACCTTTGAGGGATACCCCACCCTCTTTACACCTTTGAAGGATACCTCACCTTCTTCTCAACAAGGGATACCTCACCCTTTTTCACTAGAGGGATACCTCACCCTCTTTACACCTTTGAAGGATACCTCACCTTCTTCTCAATAAGGGATACCTCACCCTTTTTCACTAGAGGGATACCTCACCCTCTTTACACAGCAATAATGATAGATAGAATGAAGCTCTCAATAGAACAGATGAATACAAATTGAAGCTCTAATATGCTCTCAAAGATTTTTCACATTTTTGACAGAAAACAGAGCAAGAAAATGATTAGAGGATTGAGTCACGTTTGGACGTATTGGTAATCAGTTTTTGGTTCAAGGTCAACCTCAAACAAAGACCCAACTTTGGTATTTATAAGTTTCTCAATTAATAGAGTCGTTGGGGTGGTTTGGGCATGCATTTAATGCATTAAATATAGCCGTTGGACGTTGTCAGGATTCTTGTAATCAATTACTCAATATATGTAATCAATTACATATGTTGTTCCAACGTGTTCTTGACTTTCTTGGCTCTGTGTAATCGATTACATTCTTGGTGTAATCGATTACATGGCTTCTGACCTGTGTGTAATCGATTACAATATCTGTGTAATCGATTACATGACTTCTGACTTGCTATGTAATCGATTACAATATCCATGTAATCGATTACATGACTCTTTGAACGTGTTCATGCTTTTCTGGGCTTGATGTAATCGATTACATATATTGTGTAATCGATTACATGGCCTCTGACTTGTTTGGAATCGATTACATTGCTCATGTAATCGATTACATGCCTTCTGTTTGCTGTGTAATCGATTACAAACGTCGTGTAATCGATTACATTGGCCATTGAACACATTTTTCAAGTCCAATAAAGCTTGTAAGTCATTTCTAACACCTCAAGACACTTGATTAAACATAAATCCTTTTAAGAGTGTTAGATTTAAGATTGAAACTCAAGTTTTATTGAAAGTCATGTTTATCTTTGAAATTTCCCATTTATTTTTAAATCATATATTGAAAAACCATTTGAGAAATCTTGAGAGCATTTAACATTAATGTTCTAAGTCTTATAACTAAATGAACCTCTTAACTTCTTTCTTTGATTTTGATTTTTCCTTTTGCGCTTGATCTTCTCTATTGCACTTGATCTTTGCTTTTGTCTTTGTTATCATCAAAAACTCATTTGATATGCTTCAAGACATAAGCATTCACACCAACAACTTTAGAATAAATCATAAGATTCATGTAAATTATTGTTTCTCCATTTTCATGATTTTCCATATCTATTGCTAGTCAATTCGGCATTAAAGCACACAACTAATGTCCTTTAAAATATCAAACTAACTTTGATTATCTTGAAACTTTAACTACATCTTGTTTCATACATTTGTGACCTAGAAATAAATTATCCATATTTATTTCTCTCATCTAAGCATTTTATGCCATTATCTGAGTCATTTTAAATTACTTTTCAACTTTTGTACTGTAACTAAATGCCTAAATGAACTCATATTGTCACAAAACTTTACAGGCATGTTAAGCAAGTTATATGCTACCTTTGTTATTAAGGGTATTACATTTCTCCCTTCCTTTTTAAAATTTTGTCCCTGAAATTGCTTACTTCTTATAAACAACCTTGGGTGAACTTACTTTACATGGGATTCCAACTCCCAAGTAACTCTTTTTGTACTAGCTTCCCCTGTAACACCTTTTTTAGGGTGTCACATTTATGCATTAAAACTTCTTTAACTTAACAAAATTGTGAAAAAATGGTTTAATCTTGGAAAATATGAATTTATAGATTTTTTTTCAAAACATAAGTTTAAATGAAATATAAATATCATAGGACATAACTTACTAAATAGTACACACCAAAAAGAATATATACAATAGTGGCATGGATCATAGTCCACCTAAAATTTATAAGTTTATACACAAAAGACATAAGCACCAGTTTAGCAAAACATAGACTAGCCCAAGTCTAGAAACCTAGGGAGCAGGATCTTCCCCTGGACCTCCATTGGATCCTCTTCGGACTCCTCCATTGGTTCCTCCTCTTCGGACTCTTCCCCAGCCAAACCTCTCAGCTACAGTAGATGCTCACGGATAGGAGTCTTAGCGGAAGATACCACAGAGTCTGGATCCTCCCGAGTGGTATAATGCAGGTCACCCTATAGCTCCCTAATTGGTATGAAGAACTCTAAATGCACAAAAGCACTAAGAGAGAAGAAAGAGGTCCCATCACGGGACCTACTAATAGACAGAGTCAATTCTCCTACATATCTAATCCTTTCTAAACCCCAGTTTGAACCTTGGTGGAATAGAACTCCGACAAAACCAAGAGAATATCTACGAGCAGCCATCCAAAAGCGAACAACCAAAAACTATAGATTTTCTTATTACTACTACTTTAGGATATGATGAGTTTTTTAGAATTTCAAAATTGTAAAACTGCTAAAGAAATGTGGGACACTTTGCAAGTTACCCATGAGGGTACTGGTGAAGTTAAGAGGTCGAGAATCAATTCTCTAACTCGTGAATATGAACTATTCAGAATGAACTAAGGAGAAAGCATTCAGGAAATGCAAAAAAGGTTCACCCACATAGTTAATCATCTTGCAACTTTAGGCAAAAGTTTTTCTAACAAATATTTGATTAACAAAGTTTTGAGATGTCTTAGCAGGATTTGGCAACCCAAAGTAACAGCCATATCAGAATCAAGGGATTTGTCCACAATGACTTTAGCTACCCTCTTTGGAAAACTTTATGAGCACGAATTGGAACTGAGCAGATTAAGCCAAAGCGAAGAGAACGATAAAAAGAAAAAGGGGATAGCGCTCAAAGCCACTTCATCAACATTCGACAATGATGATGAAAAAAATGAAGAAAGCTCAGAGAACATCGAGGTAAATGAAGAAAATCTGAGTTTGTTGGTTAAAAAGTTTGGTAAATTTCTCAGGAAAAAGGGAACGCAAACAAGACCTCCATTACCTCCGAAAAAGACTCACTACAAAGGCGAAGGAGCTTCATTGACTCCAACTTGCTATGAATGTGGCAAACCTGGTCATATGAAAATGGAGTGTCCAGTTTACCAAAAGAAGAAGGAGAAATTTGAAAAGAAGCCCTTCAAGGAAAGAAAAGGAAGAAAAGCCTATATAGCATGGGATGAAAATGACATGGATTCAACTGACAGCTCAGATAGCGAAGAAGCTCAACTATGTCTCATGGCAAAAGAAGATGAAGAAGAAAGCGAAAATAAGGTAAGTTCTAATACTACTTTATTGCCTTCTTACGATGAGTTACAAGATGCTTTTGAAGAACTACATGAAGAATCTTTAAAACTCACAAAGATTATTTCTTCTTCTAAGAAAACAATTTCTTCTTTAGAAAATCAAATTCTTGTTTTAAATAAAGAAATAGAAGAATTAAAAATTGAAAATGAAACTTTGGGAATCATTGATGCATGCACAAATCATTCTTCAGATGCTTCTATTTCTTCATCTTATTCTTCATGTCATATGCTTGAAAAAGAAGTCGAAGACTTAAAGAACACTCTTTCTAAATTCACCTTTGGAAGGGATAACTTAAATATTTTATTAGGAAGACAAAGAGTGGTTTTTCAAAAAGCTGGGATAGGTTATAACCCAAAAAATCAACAAAAACTCTAAAAATTTCTTTGTGCATTCTAGTGTTTCAAGTAGCCCTTTTATCAAATGTTTTTATTATGGAAGGAAAGGATATAGTGCTTCAACTTGTAATTCAAGGAAAACATTAATACAAAAATTGGAACAAAAATGGTTTGGGTTCCCAAGGGTACTATACCCAAAACTGACACACAAGGACCCAAAAAGGTTTGGGTACCAAAAGTTAAAAACTAAACTTGTGCTGTAGGTGTGCATGAAAGCCAGGAGTTCAAATTGGTATCTCGATAATGGCTGCTCCAAACACATGATCAGGGACGACTCAAAATTCACTATGCTTATTCCCAAGAATCATGGACACGTTACTTATGGGGATAACAACAAGGGAAAAATTCTTGGAATCGGCAAAGTCGAAATCTTGGCGGAAACACATTTGGACAATAAAGAAAAGGAAATCAAGGAGAAAGAGGATAAACAAAGACAAGAAGATTTGCAAGCTTTGGAACCTCCCAAAGAATGGCGAACTTCAAAATATCATTCCCTTGATCAAATTATCGGTGATGTATCTAAAGGTGTAAGTACTTGTAACTCTCTTAGAAATACTTGTAATCGCTTAGTGTTTGTTTCTCAAATTAAACCTAAGGATTTAATTGAAGCTTTTGATGATGAACATTGGATCTTAGCTATGCATGAGGAATTAAATCAGTTTGAAAGAAATCAAGTTTGGGAATTAGTTACTAGACCTAATAATCACCCCATAATTGGAACTAAATGGGTTTTTAGAAACAAACTTGATGAAAATGGGTTAATAACTAGAAACAAAGCTAGATTGGTTACTAAAGGATATAATCAAGAAGAAGGAATAGATTATGAAGAAACCTATGCACCTGTAGCTAGATTAGAAGCTATTAGAATGTTACTTGCTTATGCTTGCATCATGGATTTCAAATTATATCAAATGGATGTCAAAAGTGCTTTCCTAAATGGTTTTATTCAAGAAGAGGTATACGTTGAACAACTTTCAGGTTTTGAAAATCATGAACTGCCCAACCATGTTTTTAAACTTAAAAAGGCTTTATATGGTTTAAAGCAAGCTCCTAGAGCTTGGTATGAAAGGTTGAGTAAGTTTCTTTTGGAAAATGGTTTTTCAAGAGGAAAAATCGATACTACCCTCTTTATTAAAAATAAAAAGTATGACATTCTTCTTGTGCAAGTATATGTGGATGATATTATCTTTGGTGCTACAAATGAATCCCTGTGCAAAGAATTTGCAAAGTCAATGCAGAAAGAATTTGAAATGTCGATGATGGGAGAATTGAATTTCTTTCTCAGACTTCAAATCAAACAAACGAACGAAGGGACATTCATAAGTCAAACCAAATACTGCAAGGAATTGCTCAAGAGATTCGAAATGGAAAATGCTAAACACATGGCCACTCCGATGGGCACTTCTTGCTACCTGGACAAAGATGAAGGAGGTAAATCAGTAGAAATAATGAAATATAGAGGTATGATTGGATCTCTCCTTTATCTTACTGCTAGTAGGCCAGATCTTATGTTTAGTGTATGCATGTGTGTTAGATATCAGGCAAACCCTAAGGAGTCTCATTTAAGTGCTACTAAACGAATAATGAAATACCTAGTAGGCACTCCACAAATGGGCTTGTGGTACCCTAAGGGTGCCTCTTGTAGCCTAATAGGCTATTCTGACTCTGATTTTGCTAAGTGCAAATTGGACAGAAAAAGTACTAGTGGGACATGCCACTTGCTTGGTAGTTCTTTAGTTTCTTGGCATAGCAAGAAACAAAATAGTGTGGCTTTGTCTACCGCTGAGGCTGAATATGTTGTAGCTGGGAGTTATTGTGCTCAAATCCTATGGATGAAGCAACAACTTTTAGACTACGGTCTTCAGCTTGATTACATCCCGATAAGATGTGATAACACTAGTGCAATAAATATCTCTAAGAATCTCATACTGTATTCCAGAACAAAGCATATAGAGGTAAGACATCACTTCATCAGAGATCATATACAAAAAGGGGATTGCATTCTTGAGTTTGTTGAAACAACTAAGCAACTTGCAGATATTTTCACTAAACCCTTAGAAAAAAAAGCTTTCTTTTATATTCGAGAAGAATTGGGCTTAATTGATCAATCCAATATATAAATTGCATGTTTTATTGCTGAATATTATCACATGGATATATGCTTTAAATTTCATGAACGTATGTTTTTTCTGTGCTTTTTTGTTAGATTTATTCGAATAAACAAACCTTTATTCGAATAAACCTCTTTACTGCTTGTTAAAATATGTGTTGAACATCAGCCTTATCCGAATAGAACTCAGTTTATTCGAATAAACTGATTCCTGTGTTAAATCCTGTGTGTTTTTCATCTCTGTCTATTCGAATAAACCCTTCCTTATTCAAATAACCAGATTCCTTCTTTTATCAGTTTCTGTCTTGGCCTCTGTCTATTCGAATAAACCTAAGATTATTTGAATAACCAGAGCCCTGCTTTTATCAGTTTTGACTGATAGGCCTCAGCCTATTCGAATAACTCCAATAGTTATTCGAATAAACCCTGTCAGCTAGCCAAAACGGTTGGCTTTCCCAGTTGCTCTATTCGAATAGAACCCCTTCCTATTCGAATAAACCCTAGCTGATGCACCTTTTTAGTTTGCTACGCGCCTGTCTTTTCAGGATTCCAGCAAGGTTTATTTGAATAAACCTATGTTTATTCGAATAAACACAGGTTTTCTTTAAATAACCCCTGCGCGCCCAAACGTTTCCACCTTCTTCTCTCTTCTCTGCGTTTCAAGCCTCCATTGCTCCTGCTCTCAAAACCTGTTCACCCCTACATTTTCACTCTCTCTCACCTTCTTCCACCATGGCCTCCTCCTCTAGCAAGCGTCCTCGCACGAAGAATGCTCCATGCAACAACCCTCTTGATCTGAGAAGGCTCTCTTCCAACGAAGAGCATCGTGCACGCTTCATCTCATACTTCTGGGAGTGCAACTTGGTTCAACCTAAGTACCTTGACCTCTCTTTCTTCCAACAACATCGCGGCTTTAACTTCCTGACCCTGCTGCAACACCAGGGAGTTCTTCAGCTCTGCTATCACCGGGCCACCGTTTATCCAGCTCTGATGAAGATGTTCTTCTGCAATCTGGCTTTCGATGGCCAGAATCTTCTCTCCGAGGTCTGTGATCAGAATATTGTGATCACACAGCTGGACTGGTTGACTTTGTTCGGGCTGCAGTTCTCTGGCGCCCTTGTTGAAGATGGTGACACCCTGTTTCTAGAAGAGTTCAATAAGCTTCAGGCAGTTGAAGACCTGCTGAAGCTTGGTCTAGTCCTGCTTGACAAAGGTCTTAAGGGTGGAATGCTGAAGAGCCAAGGCTTCTGCATTACGCCTTCGCTCATATCCTAGCTCCTGGCGGTGGAAACTACGCCTACCTCAGTGAGGAAGACATCTTCATGCTGTGGTTTCTAAAGAATGGCTATCAGATCAACTGACCTGTGTTCATCATGAGGCACATGATGAGGGCCAAGGGCAAGGAGAAATCTGACTTGCCTTATGGCATTCTTGTCACTACCTTGCTGAGCAAGTATCCTCAAGTCTTGGTGACTGAGCGAGCCGTTGCCCTGTCTCACCACAACGTCTTTGGCACTCACACTTTACGTAAAATGAAGATGATCCAAGCCGATGAAGGCTGGGTGTACCCAGATGAGGTTGCTGAGGATGACCTTGACCCTGCTGATGCCCCTGCTGCCCCTGCTGATGTACTTGCTACTGCTCCTGCTCCTGTCACTTTGGAACAGATCATGGCCACCTTGCAGGATAACCGAGCTTACATGGAACATACCTTCTCTATTCTGTTTGATAGAATAGAAGGCGTTGAACGTGAAGTTGCTGCCCTTCGATCTGCTTCACCTGCTCCTGCACCAGCGTCTTCACCACCACCTCCGGATACTTATTTCTAGGAACTTTAGTTCTTAGGCTATCTGTTTTTGGCTTCATGTTATTTATTTCTGGCTTATGTAATTGACTCTCTTTTTTTAATGCATAAATAAAATTTTCTGTTGATCTACTGATATGAGTATGTTTTCTTTTATGCATTCTTATATATATGATTGTGGGACTTACCCCTCCTTTTTGCTTATGATAAAAAGGGGAGAAATATTTGATCATTTGACTTTAATTGAGAAAAGACAGGTAAATTTAAAATGAGATTAGATTCAAATTGAAAGGGGGAGCTGCGCACATATCTGATATACATTACCTCTTATAAATAAAGAGGGGGAGTAAGCTTTTATACCTCTTTGTGAATGCCAATTATATGCACTAACACTTTTCTCATTGATAGTTTGTCATCATCAAAAAGGGGGAGAATGTGTTTGGATGTATATCTTTGAAGACTTGCTTTGATGATAACAAATGTAAAGAATAAATGAAGATGATAACTAGACCAAGTCCAAGTTTATATTAGAATAGCATTAGGACTTAGGATCTATTGTACGGAGCTCACTTTGATATCTCTTTGTTTTTGAAAGAAAAGACAAAACATGTTTTAAAATAAACTTAGTGTCTTTAAAACATTTTGTCCAAATCTGTTTTACACTGATTTATTTGAATAAAATCCTTTACGAGATTCTGCGTTTAAAGATGCTATTCGAATAGCATGACCTTTTATCTAAATAACTGAGGTTTTTTAGAACTGTGTTTTAAGTGAGTTATTCGAATAACTCAAACGTTATTCGAATAAATCCTTTCTGTCTGAACTTCTTTTAAACTACGTTATTCGAATGGTTAAGCTGCTATTCGAATAACCCTTCATTTTCAGAACTCTGGTTTTAACAGAGTTATTCGAATAACAGGTTGGCTATTCGAATAACCCATTTCAGACGAGCCTTTAATTTGGTTTCAGGAACAGTGTTATTCGAATAACCTGTTAAGTTATTCGAATAAACACGTTTGAATACGAAGTCTGATATGGAAACTTTCAAACGTTTTAATTCGGATAAATTTGTTTTAAATGCTCTTAATTATACCCAAATGACTATCTCTTTGTTTTTTCTATAAATAGGAACCTTGGGTCACGAATTTCTTTGCCCATAACTCTGAACTATTTTTTCTGGTTGCTCTAATTTGTGAAAATTATTTTCTATGCTCTTTTTGATTAAAAGCTTTAAGATATTTCTGTGAGAGCTCCTTTAGCACTTCAATTTGTATTACTTACTCTGAGTGAGAGTTTCTCTTCATCTATCTTCTGATATTCTGTATCGAGGGTAAGGTATCCCTCAAGGTTTGTATAAAGGGTGAGGTATCCCTGCAGGCTGAGACTTTAGCACAAGGGTAGAGTTTTCCTGTGTGTGAAAAGTGCTCTTTTGTGTAACGGTAGCAAGCACCTATTGAAGCTTGTATACTTAGTGAAAAATCTCGACTTTCGAGGACTGGACGTAGACCACAAGTGGGTTAGTGGTCGAACCAGGATAAATACTGTGCCTGCTTCTCTTTTCCCTAATCTCTTTATTTTATGCAATTTAATTTACTGCACATTTATTTTTCGTTGCTCTTTATTGTTTCTTTTCTTCTTCTCGTTCCTTCTGTGCATTTATTTATTAAGCTTTTAATATTTGTCTTAATTAAAAAGAGGTTTTGTGAAAAAGTTTTATACTCAATTCACCCCCCCTCTTGAGTACTAGAAGCTACTTGGTAACATTATCCAATGGATAATAGAGCGTACCCAAATTTTATTTGTCAGATAAAATTTCAGACAGTGAAAATTTTGAAAACTGTCTCCGCTTTCGGGTTTTGTAAGATCCCCCAGCCCCGGTTTAACAGTCTAAAATTTTTTCGTCCTAAGAAAAATATTTTATTCTTCCAGTCCCGCTTAATGTGCACGTAAATTAAGAAATATAATAAAATAATCAAAGTCACCCAAATAATTCACAAAAATTTACAAAAATCATAAATATTATAAAAAAGCATATATAACTGAAAACAAGGAACTTCCGGGGTGTTACATCCCTAAACGTACCTTCACTAGAGGAAATTTACTTACCTCTAAGCTTTTGATCCCTCTGTTTTTGAATGGTAAGCAGTACCAAAACTTAGCTTAGTTTTGAACTTCTTTGGCACAGTTTCCCAAAACTTACATGTGAATCTTGGATCTCTATCAGAAACTACATTCATTGGACTTCATGCACTCTAACTATCTTCTTCAAAAGTAGTGGAATTACTTTATCTAGAAAATAGCTAACTTTACTTGGCAAAAAGTGGGCAGATTACTTAATCTATCCACCATTACCTATAACTTATCATGTTTTGCTTTGATCTTTAACATCCTAGGCCACCAAAACATCTTCATTAACTCTTGAAATATCTTTGTAGCCTTTTGATAGATGGTATAAATGCCCTTGTGAGCTTCCTCTAGAATCCCTTCCTTGATTTTTGACTTTCTTAGAACACAAAGTTTGCCTCTAAACCTCGTCATTCCATCATTTGCCATAATAAAATCCTATTAGGTTCCTAAGAAGATCTGCTCACTAGTATCCCTTAGACCTTCATCCTCCATTTGAGCTTTTAAAATCTGAGTCCTTAAGCCTTTTACTATGTCCACTTTGCTTACTAAGAGACTACAGGGCATCACAGTCATCGCAAGACTCAAATTCTGAAAACTCTTAAGAAATTCACTCTCTTGGACTATTATCTAGAACACCTATAGGAATTTCCTACTTAGTGCATTAACCACTACATTAGCCTTACCCGGATGATACTATAACTCAAGGTTATAAGCCTTGAAGAACTCCATCCATCTCTTCTGCCTCATATTCAGCTTCCTTTGATCAACAAGCATCTTGAACTATTATGATCGCTGAACACCTCGAACTAGACTCCTTATGAGAAATGTCTCCAAATTTATAAGACAAACACCACTGTGGCTAATTCCAAATCCTACGTAGGGTAGTCCCCTTAGTGTAGTTTTAACTACCTCGATGCATAGGCATCTACTTACCTCTATTGCATCAGATCACAACCCAGTCCCATCTTCGAAGTATAACTAACTACCTCCAAGTTCTCATGGGGATCCGGAATTACCCACACTAACATAGTAGTCAACCTCTCTTCAACTCTTGAAGATTATACTCACAAACTAGAGTCTACTACAAAGTATCACATTTCCTAGCTAACCTAGTTAGGGTAACACTGATTGAGAAAGTATACTAATAAACTCTCTGCCCTTGATCATAATGGTTGTTTTTTCTACATTGTACCGTGCTTAAACTTTGCTAGTGTGCTATGCAACTTCTCCTTGAGAAAAATTACAAAACCCTTCAAATTGTACCACTTGTAAGCAAAACTGATTTTTGGCTAACTTGGCACACAACCAATTTTCTCCAAAAGTTTCCAAAACCACACTAATACACTGACTATGTTCTCTTATAATCCTGGAAAATTCTAGAGATATTCTCTTCTTAACTTTGATTCTATGACAATCAAATCTTAGATAAACTCTCAAGAAAATTCAAAGCATCTTTCAACCAATCTACCTGATCATCTACACTTAGACAAATATATAACAACCCTTTTTAACATGTTAGACTAGTTTATGGTTACTAAGATAGTATAATACTTATTTAACATGTCTGTTAATTATTGTGACAAACTGAGGTAGTTTAGGCACTTTGTTGCAACCCAGAGTATGAAAAGTAGCTTAAAACAACTCATATAGAAGCATAAATGGATAATCTGAGGGAACTGAATCTAGAGAATTCATTTCTAAGTCATAAATAGGTGTAAGAGGATGTAGTTAAAATTTGAGAATAATCAGGGTCAGTTTGATATTTTTAGGCATACTAGTTGTGCATTTAATGGCCGATTGACTAGCAGCAAATATGAAAAAATGTGATAATAGTGAAACAACATTTTAATGAATCTTAGTATTTATTTTAAAGTTGTTGGAAGCTGGAAAACTTGATTTAGCTAAATGTAAGTGTTCTTACTGGATTATGAAGTATCAGTTGAGTATTTAAGAGAAAACAAGTCATATATGGCAACCGCTATGTATGACTTTTTTTTCCTGATATTTCATTCATTCTCTACTCTTTTCACTTAGTTCTCTCTCACAAAAGAGCCAAGGCAGTAGTAGAGAGCAATGGAGTTAAGAGGATAAGCTCAAAGAGGAAGAGGAAAAGAGAAAGAAAGGCAAGGGCCAAGCAAACCCAGAGTAACCACCATCGCAAAGGACTTAAGGTAGGGGTTTTCTAACCATCAATCTCATATTTTTTTCATTCTTTTTATTGATCAAAGTAAGGTCATTAGATGAAGAAAATGGGTTTTGAAGAGTGGAAATATGTTTTCTTTGTTGATTCTTGTTGTCTTTGATTGAAATTAGCTATCATAGATTAATGAGAGCATGAGAATTGAATTGGACATTAGATATGGTCAATTAGTCTCTAAAGTGGAGAATTAAGCAATGAACAAGTTGGTATATGAATTTGAGGATCAATCCAAGTTTAAGTGAACTAATAGGTTGTCAAAGAGTTACAACATATTTAGGAAGTGTTCGTGATGCTAGAAATCACCTAAGAGCCAAGTTTAGATGATTGGAAGTGAATTTAGGTCAATGGAACAGTACAACATAATGAATTTTCTGCAGAAAACACCCTCACATCGTGGCATGAGTGATGCCTCGCCGAGGCATGCGTGCATCAGTTGTGCACCTGAGAGCAGCACGCCGCGGCATAACTGAGAATCACGCCTAGGTGTGTGAGGCAGAGAGCTATGCGTCACAGTGTGACAAAGGCTATGTTGTGGCGTGAGTCCCAGGAACTTCAAACATGTTATTTTTCATGTTTTGAGGTTCTCTACTAGTTGGGATCATTTATATATACTTTCTTAAGTGTAGTAAGACACTTTTAGGGATATTTCACCAATGAAATAACTAGCTGGCATATAAGAATAAGTTTGAGTTTTCTAAGCTTTTTCTAGAATTAAGACTTGCTTGAAATATAATGTTAGTTTTTAGTGGGTTCCTATACCGATTAGTGGAACCATAGTACAATTATTCTTATTAAGGAAGTGAGTTAAACCCCTTAACCTTGTAAAATAGTGAGTTAAATTCTTTGCTAACGAGGTAATTGTGAGAGGAAGGTGTTAGTATAATACTTTACCTAGGACAAAGCAGTGAACTAAGCTATTTGTCGAGCAACATGAGGAATATGATCAACCTTATGTAGTGTAGTAATATGAGGTAAACTTAATTATACAAACCTTAGGACGAGTTAAGTCCTAAGTTTATCAATGAGGTGACTTAAGCAACTTGCCAAATTGAGTTGGTATTACATAATTGTATGGGTGATTGTGTAATATTGAGATAGTTTAGATTTCTATACATTATACAGTTGTATGGGCGATTGTATAATGTTGTCATTAATTATGTTTACATGCAATTTACTTTGTTGAATGCCAGAAGTTTTGAAGTCACTTCGTAACATATAGAAGTATAGGGATGCGCAAAAAAAAGCTCTGCTAGGGTTTTACATGGTGTACTAGGGTTTTGCTTGCTACACATCATGACAATCATCTCAGATTGTCCATGGCAATTCTTCTTTCCAGAATCTTCTTCTCCCTCTTCTCCTCTTCTCCATGATCAGTCTCCTTCTACGAATTAGTCTTCTCCCTCATCTATTCTTCCATCTTCTTCGCTGGCTCAGAGAAAAACCTTTGCTCAGGCTATTAATAACGCTTGTGACATCCCCTTAAGTCAATTGACTGTGCCATGCCTAAAGGGTGATGCAGTTACAGTACAAATTCCAGAAGATGAATATCTTAAAAGTTTGGAAGGGTGCAAAAATAACTTGCACGGTTGAATTTTATTGTCTAAAGGTGATACTCCGTTACAATTCGATGACTTGCGATCCAAGCTTGATAAGCTATGGAAGCCGTTTGGTAATTGGAAGGTTGTTCCAATTGGGAAAGGTTTCTTTGAATTCTCCTTTTCTTCTATAGAGGATCTTCGAAAGTTTTTATTTGTGGGTTCTTGGAATCTTAATCTAGGTATGCTGCGCTTGTTCCAATGGTCCTAAGACTTCAATTCATCAATGGTTAAATAGACTAATGCACAATGTTGGGTTCGTATAGTTGGCCTTCCCCAAGAATATTGGCGCCCAAAGATATTATTTGCTATTGCTAGAGGAATTGGAATCCCTTTATCATTGGATGATACAACATCTAATAGAACTCTTGGTCACTTTGCAAGAGTGTTGGTGGATATTGATCTTGCAAAACCTCTAAGGGATGAAATTATGGTGGAGAGGCAGGGATTTGCATTCTTTGTTGGAATCTAGTATGAGAGGCTTCCTCCCTTTTGCTCTTTCTATAAAATGATTGGGCATTCCAATGATAATTGCAAAAAGAATAATTTAGATACATTCAAGAAACCTGGTCCCAAGAAGCCAATTCAGCAATATGTTCCTAAAAACACTGATGTTTTGATGACTAAAAATGAGGTTATTAATGGTAATCAGCCTGCTACAGTTCCAAATAATCATTTTCAGGATGTAGCTATTGATGGACCTGATCAAGTTAGAAATAAAGATTTTAGGACGATTGACCCAATCTTTTTGGAGACTAATCAATCTGAAAATAGGCAAGTTAAGCCGAACACTGAAGAGGATGATGTGGAGATTATTTTTGAGGAAAATCCTACTCCTAATATAAATATTGATAATAAGCAGGAGAATATTTTTGGTTTTTCAGATTATGTTTCCGATTCATTAGGTGGTAATGGAAATTTTGTTGTTAATGATAGTATTGATGTTGAATCTTCAGGAAGGATATGCCTGGATCTGTGCACAGGGATTTAGAAATTGTCTCCAAGTTTGGGGCAATGATGATGATCAGGAAGCTAGTGATAATGCTTTTAAAGCTAATCATGGAGAGGATCAATTTGAAAAAGTTCTAACTAAAAGTCAAAAAAAGAAGTTGAAAAAATAGCAGAAGATTCAGGGTAATGCTAACAGGTATATAACTCGATCAAGGGCAGGCCATTCTCCAGTTTTTTAATGAGGATCCTCTATTGGAATGTTAGAGGAATTGCTAATCTAGATACTAGATTGGTTCTTAATAAGCTATGCTCTTTGCATAAGCCAGATATCCTATTTATTTCTGAGCCTTGGGTTTCTATTGATCAGATTCATGTTGGCCTTTGGAAAAGTATGAATTTAAAGCTTATTACAATTAATAATAGGCCAGCCCCTAATATTTGGTGTTTCTATTATGATAAATTATCTCCTGCTGTTATAGCTAACTCTCCACAGCAGGTGTCTCTTTCTCTCATGGTTGATGGGCAGCAAATCTATGTCTCTTCTATTTATGCATCAACTTCTCATGTTCTTAGAAGGTCATTATGGAATGAATTGTCAATTTTACAGAATTTGCATAATGGTCCTTAGTGCTATATAGGAGATTTCAATGCAATTCTTAGATCTCATGAGCAAAGAGGCAGCAATCTGCCTTTGAGTGTGTCATGTTCAGAATTTAAAAGCTGGACAGGTTTAAACAATTTAACTCACTTGATAACTAGAGGTTCTGAGTTTACATGGATCAATGGCAGAAAAGGTTTAGCTCATACAGAAAAAAGACTGGACAGGGCAATGTGCAATAATAATTGGCTTTTATTCTGGGATTCATCTTCTTGCTACACGCTTACTAGGAGTAAATCAGATTATCATCCTATCTTGCTGGATTTTATAAAACGTGCTGGCTTTCATCCTGTCCCTTTTAAATTTCTAAGTATGTGGATTAATCATGTGGACTGTCATAGACTTGTGTCAGAAGTTTGGAGTAGACCTTTTCCTGGTTGTCCAATGTCCATACTTGCCCAGAAGCTAAAGGCACCTAAAGCTGAATTGAAGGTTTGGAACAAAATAGTATTTGGAAATGTCCATCTCAGGGTTGATAAGGCTTTAGCAGGAGTGGATGACATTCAAAATCAAATCAATGTTTGTGGTTGGACAGAGGAGTTGCTGGGTCAAGAGGCTAAGGCTCAGTTGGAACTTCAACAAGCTTTGTCTTTCCAGGAGCAATTCTGGAAGGAGAAAGCTAGGATTACTTGGCATACTTATGGAGATAGAAACATTGCTTATTTTCATAAAGTGGCTAAAGTTAGGAATACTTCCAAGCTGATGTCTGTGTTGAAGCTTGGGGATTCTGTTATTAGTAAGCTTGCAAAAATTGAGCAGCATGTGTTAAGCTATTACTCTTCTTTATATGCTTTAGAGAATGCTTCTATAGATAATGATTTGATTGGTAATGTCATTCCTAAGCTTGTTACCAATGATGACAATTCTGTTTTAGTGAGTATGCCTTCTAATGAGGAAATCAAGGCCGCTGTCTTTGCTATAAAAGAGGGAGGTGCTCCAGGCCCTGATGGCTTTAGGGGAGTCTTTTATCAAAAGTTTTGGAATGTGGTTGGTAATGATGTGTGCAGGTCAGTCACTCAGTTCTTTGCCCAAAATTGGTTGCCTCCTAATTTGAATTCTAATCTAGTAGTTCTTATTCCAAAAATGCCAAATGCTGATAAGATTGAAGATTGTAGGCTAATCGCCTTAGCTAACTTTCAGTTTAAGATAATCACTAAAGTTCTTGCTAATAGATCAGCATTTATTGCTCCAAAGCTCATTTTTGTCCAGCAAAGGGGTTTTATAAGAGACAGGAACATAGTTGAATGTATTTGCCTTGCTTCTAAATCAATAAATCTTACTTGATTATAAGACTTTTGGAGGTAACATTGCTCTTAAGTTTGACTTCAAAAAAGCTTTTGATACCTTAGATTAGAGGTTTTTACTTGTTGTCCTTAAAGGTTTTGGCTTTGATTCAAGGTTTTGTGATTGGATTTGCATAATTTTACATGCTGTTAAGCTTTCTTTTTCTGTAAATGGAAAAGTTGTGGGATTTATGTCTTGTAAAAGGGGAGTTAGGCAGGGGGATCCTCTTTCTCCCTTGCTATTTTGTTTGGCTGAGGAAGTTCTCAGTCATGGCATATCCTTTTTGGTTAGTTCAGGTTCCTTGAAGCCCATGACAAGTCCTAAAGGAATTAAAGTTCCTACTCATATTCTATATGCAGATGATGTGATGGTTTTTTGAAAAGCTACTAAGCAAAACATGCAAGTCCTAATGTCTTTGTTTCACTCCTATGGCTAAGCATCAGGTCAGCTATTAATCTGCACAAATGTAAGTTTTATGCTGGAAGACTTCAAGCAAGCAGAATTGCTCATATTTCAAATGTGCTTGGCTTTAATCAAGGCAGATTGCCATTTACATACCTTAGTGTGCCTATTTTCAAAGGAAAGCCAAGGAAAATTCATTTGATGCCTATTGTCGATAGGATTAAAAGCAAAATGGCTAATTGGAAGGGGTCTCTTCTCTTTGCCATGGGAAGAGTCCAATTAGTAAAATCCATCATTCATGGAACTTTAACATATAGCTTCCACATATATGCTTGGCTTGTGAATTTACTGAAATCCTTAGATAAATGCATCCAAAATTTCTTCTAGTCTAATGACATTAATGCTAGGAAACTGGTAACTATGTCATGGAACACTGTTTGCAGTCAATTTGAGGAAGGTGGGCTTGGTCTAAGGTCACTGAGGTTTATAAATGAAGTTGCTTTATTGAAACTTAGCTGGGACATTTTCAGTGCAAATTCAGAATGGATTGATTTCATTAAGGCAAGGTTTTTTAGAGATAGGTGTCCAATCACCAGCTATGCAAAATCTTCTGTTTGGCCAAGTATTAAGCTTCATATGAAAATTATGATTTAGAACTCTGCTTAGCAAATTGGAAATGGTCATTTAGTGAATTTTTGGAAAGATAAATGGCTAGATAGTCCTATAGTGGAGCTTTTAAATGTTCTTGAGCAGGTTCATGGTTCTCTTAAATCTTCAGTTGCTGCCTTTATCAAAGGAAACACATGAGATATTCATCATGCCCTGGCACACAAGTTCCCTAATCTGGTTGCTAAAATTCAGCAAGTTCAAATTCCTTTATTTAGCATGAATGACTTTGTTGTTTGGTCAGGTAATGAATCTGGTTGTTCATGCTTTAAAGAAGCTTTCCTCTTTCTAAATCCGAGGCAGCATGATATTCCCTAGTGTAAGTCTATATGGTATGCTGTTATTCCTCCATCAAGATCTTTTTTGATCTGGAGATTGCTTCTTAGAAAGCTCCCCACTGATGAAAACATGATGAAAAGAGGCTGCAGTTTGGCTTCTGTTTGCTATCTTTGTGGTTGCAATGTGGAAACTGCTAAGCATTTGTTCTTAGATTATTCTTTTGCTGTGAACATATGGAATTGGATTAGCTGCTCTCTCAATGTTCCTCTAAACTTGTCTTCTGTTCTGTCCATTCTGTCAATTTGCAATAAGGATTAGTCTTCTTAATCCAAGGACTTAATCCTTGCTAACATTATAAATGCTTCCTAGTGTATTTGGCACTGCAGGAATAAATGTATTTTTGACAATAAGAAAATTCATTGGAAGTCTGCTATAAATATGATCAAAGTGGCTGCATCACTTTCTGGTAACTTGTCCAAAGGTCACTCTTCATCTTCCATAAATAAGTTTGTTCTGCTCAAACTATTTTCTATCATGGGCTATCCAAGCAAACCACCATCTATTACTCAAGTGGATTGGTTGCCCCCTCCTCGTGGTTGGTTGAAATGCAACACAGATGGTGCTGCAAAATGTAGTCCTGGCCATGCAGGTGGTGGAGGTATTTTTACAAGAAAGAATGCTGAAATTACTGGCTGTTTTGTAAACTATTATGGTATCACATATGCTTTTCATGTAGAATTATTGGCTGTAATGTTTACTATCGAGGTAGCTCATGGTAAGGGTTGAAACAACTTGTGGATTAAGTGTGATTCAAGCTTGGTTATGATGGCTTTCTCAAATCCTATCTTGGCTCCCTGGAGGCTTAGAATTAGATGGATGAATTGTATTTTTTTTAACAAAAATATTAGTTTTAGAATTTCCCATATTTTTAGGGAAGGGAACAGATATGCAGATAAGCTTGCTAGTATTCTTTCTAGTAGTAACTCTTGGTGGGATCTTGCTCCGGATTTCATTAGGGGTGATTTTTTTCATGATAGATATTTCTTACCTAATTATAGGTTTAGATGATTTTTTCATGGGTTATAGTTTATGTCCCCCCATTTTGTTTTCTTTCTTTTATTTTTCAATATATTTTTGGTGTGCTGCAGATGATAGGTAAGATTTGAAGTGCCAACCTAGTTGGGATTTCTCTTCTTATTGTGATGCCTTTACATACCAAGTTTAATAAAAAAAACTTTATTGAATGCCATGATATATATGTATATACTAAGAATTTCTATGTTCTCACCCTTTTTTATGTTTCGATGGTAAAAGGAGGTCTAGACCCTAGTAAAGGAGTGACACAGCCGAAGAAAGAGCAATAAGACTAGATTAGTTCTTAGTTTTGTTGTATGAATAGCTCATGTATTTTGTATTTTGAGTTATAGTTTGTTAGTAGTTCTATTGTTGCATATATAACATTATGCCCTTTGAGGCCTTTGACGCATATATTTATGACCTACTTTTATCATGGCTCTCTATACTTAATTCTTTAATTATATGGAACAAGAATGTCATAAAACGAGAAGAAGTAACATAGTTAATGTTAAATATCTTTATATAAATAGTTATAACGAGATATTTGTATTAGGATGTTACATTATGGTATCAGAGCACTTCATCTTGATGAGCCGGGGTATGGATTGATTATGCGTAGGCATGTTAGTAGTTTTAATGTTTGTTATGTATTTCTTATCTTTTTTTGTGAGATGTTTGCATAACTTGCATTATGTTTTGTGTGAATGCTTATGTCTCTAAGGCATGTCAAAAGGTTTTTGATGATAACAAAAGCAAAAGAGAAGATCAAGCGTAAAAGGAAAAATCAAGATCAAAGAAAGAAGACAGAAGGTTTATTTAGTTATAAAACTTAGGATATTAATGTCAAATGCTCTCAAGATTTCTCAAATGGTTTTTCAATATATGATTTCAAAATAAATGGGAAATTTCAAAGTTAAACATGGCTTTCAATAAAACTTGAGTTTCAACTTTAAATCTAACACTCTTAAAAGGATTTATGTTTAATCAAGTATCTTGAGGTGTTGGAAATGACTTACAAGTGTTATTGGACTTGAAAAATGTATTCAAAGGCCAATGTAATCGACTACATAATGTTTGTAATCGATTACACATCAAATAGAAGGCATGTAATCGATTACATTATAAATGTAATCGATTACAAGCAAGTCAGAGGCTATGTAATCGATTACAAAATATATGTAATCGATTACACAAAGCCCAGAAAGGCAAAGAACACGTTCGACGAGTCATGTAATCGATTACATTGCTATTGTAATCGATTACAAACAAAGTCAGAAGCCATGTAATCGATTACACCAATAATGTAATTGATTACACAAAACCCAGAAACACAAAGAACACGTTCGACGAGCCATGTAATCGATTACATGGATATTGTAATCGATTACACAGTAAGTCAGAAGTCATGTAATCGATTACATGGGCATTGTAATCGATTACAAGCAAAGTCAGAAGCCATGTAATCGATTACACCAATAATGTAATCGATTACACAAAACCCAGAAACTCAAAGAACATGTTCGACGAGCCATGTAATCGATTACATGGATATTGTAATCGATTACACAAAGAAGTCGAAGTCATGTAATCGATTACATGGGCATTGTAATCGATTACAAGCAAAGTCAGAAGCCATGTAATCGATTACACCAAGAATGTAATCGATTACACAGAGCCCAGAAAGTTCAGAAAACGTTGGAACAATAATGTAATCGATTACCTGAGCTATGTAATCGATTACACGAACTCTGACAGCGTCCAACGGCTATATTAAATGCATGCCCAACTACCTCCAACGGCTCCATTTATTGAGAAACTTATAAATACCAAAGTTGGGTCTTTATTTGAGGTTGACCTTGAACTAAAAACTGATCATCATACTTCAAAACGTGAATCAATCCTTAAATTCTTTTCTTGCTCTGTTTTCTGATTAAAAACGTGAAAAATCTTTGAGAACATATTAGAGCTTCAATTTGTAAACACTTGCTCTAGAGAGAGTTTCTTCTATTTCAATCTTATACATTCGATTAGTGAGGTGAGGTATCCTCAAGTATTGTAAGGGTGAGGTATCCCTTGGAAAATAGAGGTTCAAGCTTTTGGGTGAGGTATCTCATATTGTTGAGTGCTCAAGGTTGTAGTGGTTTTTCAAGCACCCATTGAAGCTTGAAGATATAGTGAAAAATCTCAAGTTGTTGCTTGGGACTGGACGTAGATCATAAGTGGAGTGGTGATTGAACCAGGATAAACGACCGTGTTTGTTTCTCTAAACCCTCCTCTGCTTATCTCGTGCACTTGTTTCATTGTTTTACTTGGATATTGTCTCCTTGGCTATTACGTTCATAAGTAAAAGTGTTTAACTCATCTATTCAATTATCTCTAATCATTCAATAGCTTCAACGAAAATTGATTGTCAAATGATTTGCGAAAGATTTGTGAACTTATTTTTAACTACTCAATTCACCCCCTCTTGAGTATTGAGGCCACTTGGTAACAAGTGGTATCGAGCTAGACTCTTGTATAAAGAGCGTAGCGAGCTTCAAGAGAAGTGATGGCTTCAAATGGTTTTTCAAATGAAGGTTCTTCTATAAATAGACCTCCTTATTTCAATGGGGATGGTTATGCCTATTGGAAAGAAAGGATGAAAATTTTTATTGAAGCTATTGACTTAGATGTGTGGGACGCAGATTGAAAATGGTGCTTTTGTCCCTACACAAACTAAGGATGGTGTGACAATTAATACACCTAGAAGTGATTGGACCTGATGATGATAAAAAGAAGGTTCAATATAATTTGAGAGCCAAGAACATCATCACCACATCTTTGGGGTATGATGAATTCTTTAGGGTGTCAAATTGTAAGACCGCAAAAGAAATGTGGGATACCCTACAAGTAACTCATGAAGGTACTAGTGAGGTAAAAAGATCTCGAATAAACACTCTTACTCATGAATATGAATTATTTAGAATGAATCAAGGTGAGAGTATTCAAGATATGCAAAAGAGATTTACTCATATTGTTAATCATCTCATCTCATTGGGAAAGACATTTCCTAATGAGGATCTTATTAACAAAGTCTTGAGATGTCTAAGCAGGAATTGGCAACCCAAGGTAACAGCGATTACGGAATCAAGAGATTTATCAACCATGTCTCTAGCCACCCTATTCGGAAAACTTCAAGAGCATAAGCTGGAACTAAATAGGCTCAATCAAAATGAAGAGCATGACAAAAAGAAGAAGGGAATTGCACTCAAGGCTACCTCTTCCATACTTGAAGATGATGATGAAGATGGTGAAGAGGATGGTGAAAATATTGAGCTAAGTGAGGAGAATCTTAGTCTCCTTGTGAGAAAATTCGGAAGATTCTTGAAGAAAAAGGGATTTCAAAGAAGACCACCGTTTTCTCAAAAGAAAGCATATCACAAAGGAGAAGGATCCTCCACTCCTCCAAAATGCTATGAATGCGGAAAATCGGGGCACATGAAAATGGAGTGTCCTATATATCTCAAGAAGACAGAGAAGTTTGAGAAAAGACCCTCCAAGGAAAAGAAAGGAAGAAGAACACATATAGCTTGGGAGGACAATGACTTAAGCTCTTACGACGATTCAGAAAATGAAGAAGCCCATATTTGCCTCATGGCTTAAGGAGAAGAAAGTGGAGAAAGCGACACCGAGGTAACCTCTTCTAACCTAGAACCTCCACCTTCTTATGATGAATTGCAAGATGCCTTTCAAGAATTGCATGATGAATCTTTGAGGCTCACAAAAATGATTTTGTCTTCCAATAAAACAATCTCCCTATTGACAAAGAAAGTTTCTACTTTAACTAAGGAGATAAATGAACTTAAAATTGAAAATGAGACTTTAGGACTCATAGATGCTAATTCATTATGCATGATTTGTTCCTCACATGATAATGCATCCATATCATTACCTTGTTTATCATGCAAAGCTTTTGAAAAAGAAATTGAAGACTTGAACAACACTCTTGCGAAATTCACTTTTGGAAGAGACAACTTGAATGTGTTGTTAGGGAGACAAAAATATGTTTTCCAAAAAGCCGGTTTGGGATTTAATCCAAACAACCATCAAAAGTCTTATAAGAACTTCTTTGTTTCCTCAAAAACTTCAAGTAGCCCCTTTGTTAAATGTTTTCATTGTGGTAGGAAAGGGCATAGTGCATCCACTTGCAATGTTAGAAAGAACATAAACACCAAGGTTGGAATCAAAAGGGTTTGGGTCCCTAAAGGCATCATACCTAATTCTAACACACAAGGACCCAAAACAATTTGGGTACCAAAAGTTAAATCTTGAATGTGTGTTGTAGGTGTGCTTGAAGACCAAGAGCTCAAGTTGGTATCTTGATAGTGGTTGCTCCAAGCACATGACCGGTGATGGCTCCAAGTTCTCCTCCCTTACACACAAGAAACATGGTCATGTCACATATGGTGACAACAACAAAGGGAAGATTCTTAGAATTGGCAAAGTTGGTAAGATCCCTTCATCATCTATTGATAATGTTTTACTTGTTGAAGGACTTAAACATAATTTGCTTAGTATTAGTCAATTGTGTGATAAAGGCAATAAAGTTATATTTGATTCCTCTTATTGTATAATTGAGGGAAAGGATGATAAGCAAGTTAAGTTTGTTGGTCATAGGGTCAATAACATATATATGATTAGTCTTGATGATATTTCCTCAAATGATGCTAAATGCTTTATGAGTAGGGAAAATGATTCATGGTTATGGCATAGAAGAATTGCTCACATTCACATGGATCGCTTAAACAAATTGGTCTCTAAAGAACTAGTAATTGGTCTTCCAAAGCTCAAATTTGAAAAAGACAAACTTTGTGATGCATGTCAAAAGGGAAAACAAGTAAAGGTCTCTTTCAAAGCTAAAAACATAGTTTCAACTTCTAGACCTTTACAACTTTTGCACATGGATCTTTTTGGACCCTCTAGAACTATGAGCTTTGGTGGGAATTACTATGCATTAGTGATTGTGGATGATTTTTCTAGATTTACATGGACATTATTCTTGGCCCACAAAAATGATGCTTTTCAATCATTTAGAAAACTTGCCAAAGTTATCCAAAACGAAAAAGGTTTTTGTATTGCATCCATAAGAAGTGATCATGGTGGTGAATTTGAAAATCATGAATTTGAAACTTTTTGTGATGAACATGGCATTGAGCATAATTTTTCTGCCCCTAGAACACCACAACAAAATGGTGTTGTAGAAAAGAAAAATCGATCTTTAGAAGAAATGGCAAGAACTATGCTCAATGAGGCCAATCTTCCTAAGTACTTTTGGGTGGATGCGGTTAACACCGCTTGTTATGTTATGAATAGAGCCCTAATAAGGCCAATTTTAAAGAAAACCCCATATGAATTGTACAAAGGAAGGAAACCTAATGTGTCACATTTTCATGTCTTTGGATGTAAATGCTTTGTGTTGAATAATGGAAAAGATAACTTGGGAAAGTTTGATGCAAAATCTGATGAGGGAATATTCATTAGTTATTCTATTCATAGCAAGGCCTTTAGAGTCTATAATAAACGAACTATGACCATAGAAGAGTCTATACATGTTGCATTTGATAAAACTAACCCAAATGAGTCGAGAAAGGAGCTTGTTGATGATATTGCAGAAATCTTGGAAAAGACACACTTGGAAAATCAAGAGAAAGAGCCCAAGAAGGAAGAAAAGAGACCCCTTGATCATACATAGCAAGAAGATTCAGAAATCTTAGATATACCCAAAGAATGGAGGACTTCAAGATATCATCCTCTCGACAAGGTGATAGGTGATGTATCAAAAGGGGTAATCACTCGAAACTCACTTAGAGATGCATGTAATCATCTAGCCTTTGTCTCTCAAGTTGAACCTAAAGACATAAATGAGGCCATTAATGATGAGCATTGGATCTTGGCCATGCAAGAAGAACTAAACCAATTTGAGAGAAATCAAGTTTGGGAATTAGTTCCAAGGCCCAATGATCATCCAATAATTGGCACCAAATGGGTATTTAGGAACAAACTCGATGAAACGGGCCTAATAATAAGAAATAAGGCTAGGCTTGTAGCTAAAGGATATAATCAAGAAGAAGGCATAGACTATGAAGAAACTTATGCTCCCGTAGCTAGGTTAGAGGCCATTAGAATGCTACTTGCATATGCTTGCATCATGGATTTCAAACTCTATCAAATGGATGTCAAAAGTGCCTTTTTAAATAGTTTTATACAAGAAGAGGTGTATGTAGAACAACCTCCTGGTTTTGAGGACTTTGAAATGCCCAACCATGTTTTTAAATTGAAAAAGGCCTTGTATGGCTTCAAACAAGCTCCTAGAGCTTGGTATGAAAGGTTGAGCAAATTTCTTTTAGAAAAAGGCTTTTCTAGAGGAAAAGTTGACACCACTCTTTTCATAAAACACAAAATGCATGACATTCTTCTAGTTCAAATCTATGTTGATGACATTATATTTGGAGCTACTAACAACTCTCTTTGTAAAGAATTTTCAAATATTATGCAAAGTGAGTTTGAGATGTCCATGATGGATGAGCTCAACTTCTTCCTTGGCCTACAAATCAAGCAAACAAGAGAAGGAACATTTATAAGCCAATCCAAGTATTGCAAGGAGCTGCTCAAGAAGTTTGGAATGGACAATGCCAAGCATATGGCTACTCCTATGGGCACCTCTTGCTATTTGGACAAGGATGAAGGAGGTAAATCGGTAAAAATTACAAAATATAGAGGTATGATTGGCTCACTCCTTTATCTCACTGCAAGTAGGCCTGATATAATGTTTAGTGTATGCATGTGTGCTAGATATCAAGCTAATCCTAAGGAATCACACCTAAGTGTTGTTAAGAGAATAATGAAATATCTAATAGGCACATCACAAATGGGTTTATGGTACCCTAAGGGTGCCTCATGTAGTCTTATTGGGTACTCCAATTTTGATTTTGCTGGATGCAAAATGGATCGAAAAAGCACTAGTGGGACATGCCATTTGCTTGGAAGCTCACTAGTTTCTTGGCACAGCAAGAAACAAAATAGTGAGGCATTGTCCACAGTGAAGTGAATATGTTGTACTGGGAGTTCTTTGTGCTCAAGTCCTTTGGATGAAACAGCAACTCTTGGACTATGGTCTTGAGCTTGATCACATTCCCATAAAATGTGATAATACTAGTGCAATTAACTTGTCAAAAAATCCCATTTTGCATTCTAGAACTAAGCATATTGAAATAAGACATCATTTCATTAGAGATCATGTTCAAAGGGGTGATTGCATACTTGAATTTGTTGAAACAACTAAGCAATTAGCTGATATTTTCACCAAACCTCTAGTAAAAGAAGCATTTTTCTACATTAGAAATGAACTGGGTATATTGGATCAATCATGCATAAATTAGATATTTGCTGCATAATCCTAAAACAAATGCCTAAGCTTGCGTTTTTCTGCATAATTATGCCACATTGCTGCACAATCTCTGAATTTTCATTATATATCTGAATCCCATACTAACTTGAGTGTCGGAGGTTTCCCTTAAATTGTTTTGCAGGTGCTCTCTCATGTCCAACTTTGACAAGAAATTCAACAACCTCAAATCTCACCAAAAAGGGTGAAATTCTTGGTAAAAATGATAATTTTGATTAATTATATGAGTTGAATCATAATATGATTAGTCTATATGCTTGCATGATGATTTGAATTGATTTAAGTTGCTTTAAAATTGATTTGGATGGATTAAAAATTGATTATATGCTGTTTGGAAAGCAAAATCTGAGTTAAAGAGTGCTGGTAATCGATTACAATGCCTTTGTAATCGATTACACAGGTTCTGTCACGCATGTAATCGATTACACACATTTTGTAATCGATTACAACCAACTCAGAACTTAGGTAATCGATTACATCAACTATGTAATCGATTACAAGGTTCCCAGAAAGCATATAATCGATTACACCAAAAATGTAATCGATTACATACCCACCAGAAAGCATGTAATCGATTACATCAAAAATGTAATCGATTACATACCCACCAGAATGCATGTAATCGATTACACACTCAATGTAATCGATTACACAGGGTTTTTAAAAGGTTTCTGACGCGCGTAAGGCTCATATTTTTTGGAACCTGTTCATCTTCTTCGTTCTCTCCTTCTGCTCCCACGCACCTCAAATCTCAAAATCTCTCTTTTCTCACTCAAATCTCCATCAAAACCCGTCATTTCACCTCTCTCAATCTCGAAAAACCCCTCTCCACATAACCCATCGTTCAAAATCCCCTCACATCCCTCATCCAAATCTCCCCATCTTCTCTCACGAACCCCATCTCCATTTCTCGCCCTAATCTCGTCCCTCTCTTATCCCCAATCATTAATCACTCATCCCTTGCTTCTCCTTCTCATCAATGGTGAATCCTCTCATCGCTCGAAGTGCCCAAGAACAGGGGGCTCTTGTTGGAGGGTCCTCTCGGTGGCTCTTCATGTAATATATCCGGCCTGGACCTCACGAGGCACTTCTCCACTGTGAAGAAAGCTGAGTTGTTCCGGAAGAACTTCCAGCTTCGCAAAATCATCTCTCCCAGGTATCTTCCCATCACCTTCTGCGAGAGTGAACCTTTAGAGAGCTTTAGGACAATAGAAAACTTAGGCTTGTTGGGGATTCCTAAGCATAGAGAAGGCCATCTACCCTAACCTTGTCCGAGTGTTTTATGCTAACCTGAAGGTTGAGGATAATTGCATAATCTCTAAAGTGAAAAAGCAACAAATCAGGTTAACAATGGCAGAGTGGTATAGGCTTACAAAGCTCACTCCTGATGGAGCTCAATTCTGTGGAAATGCAAAAGTCTGGGGGCATGAGTTTGAGCATAAGGCTGCTCTTCTCTCTTTGATTAGGACTGGCTACCACCTCCCCAGTGATCCTAAACGAAGAATAATGGCCACTGGTCTCACTATGGAAAACAGGGTTCTCCACTACCTCTTGGTTCGTGGATTGATTCCCAGAGGAGGGAATTACTCCCAAGTCCTCAAGGATGATGTTGTGGCATTATGGGCAATGACCACAGGGCACCCAATAAACTGGGGATACTGCATTCTAGAGCATATGCTGGACGTCAAGAAAAAGAAGAACTCTGCTCTCCCCTTCGCCATGTTGGTCACCACAATCCTTGAATACTGTTGCATTTCGCTGGCTGAAGAGTCAAAGGACACTAGCTCGAAAGGACCCCAATCAATTGGGTTGCATACTCTGAAGAAGCTTCAGCTCTACAAGATGGAAGATAGGTGGCATTACATTACTCATGGCACGTTTGGTCATATCCATCACGATCCAGATAGTGATAATGAGGAGGCTCAGTACCCTGCCTCTGCTCCTGCTCCAGCTTCTCTTGATCTTCTGCTCCAAGAAATGCGCAACCTGAGCGCCAACGTAAACACACGCATGGATCATATTGAGCAAAAGATTGACCATCTTGAGCTGAGGATGGACTACTCAGACCAGGAGCTTGCCTCCATTCGATCCCTCCTACGTGGACCTCCTGTTCCTGAGAGTCCTGCTGCTGCTGCACCCCCCACATCCTCTGCCCCTCCGGATCCCCTATCCTTCGCTGGTCCATCTGGAGTTCCTGCTGATGATGAGGAGCTTCTGGACTCTGACGACGATCTTATGCCCAGCGATGATAACATTGATCTAGGAGACTCTGCTGCGGATCCAGAGGGTGAAGTCTTTTGTGACAGCGAGGACACTGATAGTGATCATGGCCTATTGCCTTGATATTTTCTTGTATTGATGACCACCTTGTACTTATTTTGTTTTAACTCTGATTATATAAAATTGGTATACCTTTATGGTTATATTTTGATTATTGCCTACTAGTTATGAATGTTTGGCTGGACTGATTATTAATACATGAACTTGTTTTCACCTTGAATGTTTGGCTTTTGGAATATTGTTTGGACTGATTAATCTTTGTGGCTTTTCTGTTATGGCAAAACTTTAGGAATCATGAAATATAGCTGTCATGCTGTCTATTTTTTTCTTAAATGCTTATGTCTTTTTGATAATGCCAACAGGGGAGAAAATGAGGAAAAATGAAAATGAAATGAAATTAAAGGTTGCATGAGTACGGGGGAGTTATTGACCTTTTAAGTTATTAAGCTTTTAATATGCAAAATCTAACCCAACATCATGCATAAACTCCGGGGGCAGCATTGTACCTAAATGACTATTATATACAAATGCAAAAACTCTTTCTTTTTCCTATGATCAGTTTGTCATCATCAAAAAGGGAGAGAATGTGAATGCTTATGTCTCTAAGGCATGTCAAAAGGTTTTTGATGATAACAAAAGCAAAAGAGAAGATCAAGCGTAAAAGGAAAAATCAAGATCAAAGAAAGAAGACAGAAGGTTTATTTAGTTATAAGACTTAGGATATTAATGTCAAATGCTCTCAAGATTTCTCAAATGGTTTTTCAATATATGATTTCAAAATAAATGGGAAATTTCAAAGTTAAACATGGCTTTCAATAAAACTTGAGTTTCAACTTTAAATCTAACACTCTTAAAAGGATTTATGTTTAATCAAGTATCTTGAGGTGTTGGAAATGACTTACAAGCATTATTGGACTTGAAAAATGTGTTCAAAGGCCAATGTAATCGATTACATAATGTTTGTAATCGATTACACATCAAACAGAAGGCATGTAATCGATTACATTGTAAATGTAATCGATTACAAGCAAGTCAGAGGCCATGTAATCGATTACAAAATATATGTAATCGATTACACAAAGCCCAGAAAAGCAAAGAACACGTTCGACGAGTCATGTAATCGATTACATTGCTATTGTAATCGATTACAAACAAAGTTAGAAGCCATGTAATCGATTACACCAATAATGTAATCGATTACACAAAACCCAGAAACTCAAAGAACACGTTCGACGAGCCATGTAATCGATTACATGGATATTGTAATCGATTACACAGCAAGTCAGAAGTCATGTAATCGATTACATGGGCATTGTAATCGATTACAAGCAAAGTCAGAAGCCATGTAATCGATTACACCAATAATGTAATCGATTACACAAAACCCAGAAACTCAAAGAACACGTTCGACGAGCCATGTAATCGATTACATGGATATTGTAATCGATTACACAGCAAGTCAGAAGTCATGTAATCGATTACATGGGCATTGTAATCGATTACAAGCAAAGTCGAAGCCATGTAATCGATTACACCAAGAATGTAATCGATTACACAGAGCCCAGAAAGTTCAGAAAACGTTGGAACAACAATGTAATCGATTACCTGAGCTATGTAATCAATTACACGAACTCTGACAGCGTCCAATGGCTATATTAAATGCATTAAATGCATGCCCAACTACCTCCAACGGCTCCATTTATTGAGAAACTTATAAATACCAAAGTTGGGTCTTTATTTGAGGTTGACCTTGAACCAAAAACTAATCATCATACTTCAAAACGTGAATCAATCCTTAAATTCTTTTCTTGCTCTGTTTTCTGATTAAAAACATGAAAAATCTTTGAGAGCATATTAGAGCTTCAATTTGTAAACACTTGCTCTAGAGAGAGTTTCTTCTATTTCAATCTTATACATTCGATTAGTGAGGGTGAGGTATCCTAAGTATTGTAAAGGTGAGGTATCCCTTAGAAAATAGAGGCTCAAGCTTTTGGGTGAGGTATCCCATATTGTTGAGTGCTCAAGGTTGTAGTGGTTTTTCAAGCACCCATTGAAGCTTGAAGATATAGTGGAAAATCTCAAGTTGTTGCTTGGGGACTGGACGTAGATCACAAGTGGAGTGGTGATTGAACCGGGATAAACGACTGTGTTTGTTTCTCTAAACCCTCCTCTGCTTATCTCTCGTACCTTTGTTTCATTATTTTACTTGGATATTGTCTCCTTGGCTATTACGTTCATAAGTAAAAGTGTTTAACTCATCTATTCAATTATCTCTAATCATTCAATAGCTTCAACGAAAATTGATTGTCAAACGATTTGCGAAAGATTTGTGAACTTATTTTTAACTACTCAATTCACCCCCCTCTTGAGTATTGAGGCCACTTGGTAACATTTTGGATATGATTAGTACTATCGCACTAATACAAGGTATTGAGAATAATCAACTCGATATTTAATGTCTTGTGTGTATAGGAAATTATGGCTTCTCTTTGAAGAACTAGAAGGAGTGAGAATTCTTCTGGTGAGAGTCCTAGTATGGTCGAGGCCTTTATTGCAATGGCTAAAGCAATGCAAGATCAGATAGATGCCATAAATAGAATGCTAGAGAGGTTAGATACTCAACCACCTCCACCACTAATTCAGCCCTGAGCAACTAGCCCAAGAGGCTCCAGTTGGAAGGAATCAAAACTTCTAGGACCTCTCAGAGTTTAGGAAATCTGCTCCATTATCTTACAGAGGTGAGTACAACCTAGTCAGAGCTGAGGGTTGGCTCAAATAAATAGAGAAGATTTTCACAGTTATGGCTTACTCAGATTAACATAATATGCTTTTTGTCTCCTACATGTTAGAGGGGGAGGTAGAAGATTGGTGGATAGATTTGAAGAAGGTAGTAGATGCTACAGGAATTCAGGTTACTTAGGAATTCTTCAAATGATCTTTCCTAGAGAAATTCTTCCCTCAGAGTTTGTATAATGCAAAAGAGATGGAGTTCTTGAAGCTAGAACAAGGCAGTATGTCTATTAGCCAATACGTGGCCAAATTCAATGAGTTGTTGAAGTTCTCGTCCTACATCAGATTCCACATGGAAGAGAAGTGGAAGTGTGCGAAGTTTAAGGAAGGACTGAGAGAGGACATCCAAAGGGCTATTAGACCCTTTGAGATCCGAGACTTTTCGTCATTGGTCGCAGAAGTAGAAAACTGTTTTCACCCCTAGGCCACAAGTAGCAGGAAGGGTTTATACTCTGAGTGGTAAGGAGGTGACCCAGTCTTCAAGTCTGATTCAAGGTAAAATGCATAATTCATGATCACTTTTTAACTGTCTTATATGATTCAGGAGCATCCCACTCCTTTAGTTCTAGTGATTGTGTGAAGTTGCTTGAGTTGCCTATAACAGACCTTCCTTTTGATTTATATGTTTCCACTCCCACTAGTAAATTAGTCACAACTTTTAAAGTTTGTCTAGATTATTGTATAAAGTTAGAGGATAAGATATTCTTTATGAATCTTATCTGTTTGCCTTTAGTAGATATTAATGGTATTCTTAGCATGGATTAGTTGTCCTCCGACCATGTAGTTTTAAATTGTGTAAATAAAACCCTAGTGTTTTATGTCAGATGTATCTGCTAAAGTTAACCCTTCTGAGTCAGTGTATCTCAATGCAAGCCAAGTGAACCACTATTTGGAGGAGGGAGCTCAAGGGTATATTCTCTTTTTCTCTCTCAGTACACAAGTTGAGCAAAGCTTAGGTGATATACCAATAGTGAGGGAGTACCCAGAAGTATTCTTGAAAGATATAGTTGAGTTGCCACCCATCAGAGAGATAGAGTTTTCTATAGACTTAGTGCCGAGAACGAGACCTATTTCTATGGCACCCTATAGGATTGCACCTCTAGAATTGGCAGAGCTTAAAAAGCAAATTGAGGAATTGCGAGAGAAGCAATTCGTTAGGCTGAGTGTTTCTCTTTGGGGAGCACCTGTGTTTCTTATGAAAAAAAAAGATGGTACCATAAGACTGTATATAGATTATAGACAATTGAATAGGGTAACCATCAAGTATCCACTGCCTAGGATAGAGGGTATAATGAATCAGTTGAGGGGAGTGTCAGTGTTCTCCAAGATTGACCTAAGGTCAGGATATCACTAGATAAGGGTTAAGGATGAAGATATCCCAAAAATAGTTTTTAGAACTAGGTATAGACATTACATGAATAGGATTTTTAGACCCTGCCTAGATCAGTTTATAGTGGTATTCATAGATGATATCCTACTCTATTCTCAGACAATGAAAGAACACGAGCTACATGTCAGAACAATGTTAGAGATCCTTAAAGAGAAAAAAAACTATTTACCAAGCTATCAAAGTGTGAGTTTTGGCTTATAGAAGTTCAATTTTTGAGGCATGTGATCTCTCAAGGAGGGATTTCAGTGGACCCTAGTAAAGTAGAAGTGGTGTTGTAGTGGGAAAGACCCACCATTATAATAGAGATCATAAGTTTCATAGGCCTAGTAGGGTACTATAGGAGATTCATCAGTGGATTCTCTCAGTTAGCACCACCCTTGACTAGATTAACTAGGATAGTTAGTACTTTTCTTTGGACTAAGAGTGTGAAGATAGTTTCCAAGAGCTTAGGATGAGGTTGACTACTACCCCAGTTTTGGTAATTCTAGATCCACAAAAGAACTTTGTGGTATTTTGTGATGCTTCAAAGATGGGCTTAGGGTGTGTCCTGATGCAATATAGGCAAGTAGTTGCTTATGCATTGATGCAGTTGAGGCCTCACAAGGAGAACTATCCCACCCATGATCTGGAACTAACAGTCGTAGTGTTTGCCTTGAAAATGAAGAGGCATTATCTTTATGGAGTTCAATTTGAGGTGTTAAGTGACCATAAGAGTTTGAAATATTTGTTTGATCAGAAAGAGATGAACATGAGACAAAGAAGATGGATGGAGTTTCTAAAGGACTATAACTTTGAGCTTAAGTATCATCCAGGTAAGGCTAATGTAGTGGCTGATGCACTCAGTAAGAAATCCCTACATATGTCTCAGATGATAGTTCAAGAAGGTCAGCTTCCTGAAAATTTTAGAGATTTGAGTCTTAGCATAACTATGACACCTCAGAGTATCTTTATTTGAAAGGTTGATATAATTAGTGATCTGAGAGCACATAGTCTAGAAGCTTAAAGTGAGAATGAAACCCTAGGTGAGATAAGAGAGCAAATCTTCTTAGGGGATCAGTTAGAGTTTGATATGGTAGATGATGAAATGATTAAGTTTAGAGATAGACTTTGCATTCCAAGAGATTCTGCAACCAAGGAAAGGATTTTAGAAGAAGCTTATAGTAGTCGATACACCATCCATCCAAGAGCAATAAGATGTATCAAGATATAAGGAAGATGTTTTGGTGGTCAAGAATGAAGAAGGAAATAACAGAGTTTGTGTCTAGGTGCTTGGTGTGCCAGAAAGTTAAGATAGAGCACCAAAAACCTTTAGGACCTCTCTAATTCTTAGTAATTCCTGAATGAAAATGGGAGAATATCACAATGGATTTTGTGATAGGTTTCTTAAGGACTCAGTTAGGATATGATATAATTTGGGTTATAATGGATAGACTAACCAAGTTTGCCCACTTTTTTCTAATGAGAATGAACTGCTCCTTAGAGAAATTAGCTCATTTGTACTTGTAGGAGATAGTTAGGTTGCATGGTATTCCCCTTAGTATAGTTTCAGATAGAGATCCTAGATTTATATCTAAAATTTAGGGAGCCTTACAAAAGGCCTTTGGGACTAAGCTTAATCTTAGTACAGTATACCATCCACAAATAGATGGACAGTCAGAGAAGACTATCCAGACCCTAGAGGATATGCTTAGAGCATGTGTTTTGGATCAACAGGGTAGTTGAGATAGACTCTTGCCTTTAGTGGAGTTTGCCTACAATAACAGTTACGATGCTAGCATAGGAATGGCACCGTATGAGGCACTTTATATAAGAAGTGTAGGTCCCCATTATGTTGGTATGAGGTAGAAGAGAAAGCTATTCTAAGACCTGAGTTAGTACAACAAACTTCAGAGCAAATTAGAATGATAAGGGATAGGATGGCTGTAGCTCAGAGTAAGAAAAAGAGTTATGCTGATAAAAGGAGGAGACCTCTAGAGTTCGAAGAGGGTGAACATATTTTCTTGAGAGTCACTCTTACAACAAGAAATGGTAAAGCATTGAGAACTAGAAAGTTAAACCTTCATTTCATTGGTCCCTTCCAAATCATAAAAAGAGTTGGACTTATAGCTTACCAGATAGCCCTTCCACCCAGTTTGTCAAACCTTCATGATGTTTTTCATGTATCATAACTAAGAAAGTACAATCTAGGTCCTTCACACATCATAAGAAATGAATCTATATAGTTAATAGATAATTTGTCTTTTGTACTAAAATCGATAAGGATTGCAGACAGAGGGGCCAAAGAACTCGGAGGTAAGTAGATTCCTCTAGTAAAGGTCATTTGGAGTGAAGCAGGAACAGAGGAGGCTACATAGGAGTTAAAGTCCCATATGCAACTTGATTACCTAGAGTTGTTTGTATGAGGTAAGCAATTTTGGTGACAAAATTTTAAAAAAGATGTGAGAAATGTAACATCCCTTTTAGCATATTAGACTAGTTTATGGTTACTAAGGTAGCAAAATACTTATTTAACATAAATGTTAGTTATTGTGGCAAACTGAGTTAGTTTAGGCACTTTGTTACAACTCAGAGTGTGAAAAGTAGCTTAAAAAAACTCAGATAGTAGCATAAATGGATAATATGAGGGAATTGAATCTAGAAAATTCATTTCTAAGTCACAAATATGTGTAAGATGATTTAGCTAAAATTTGAGAATAATCAGGGTCAGTTTGGTATTTTTAGGCATATTGATTGCGCATTTAATGTCTGATTGACTAGCAGCAAATATAGAAAAATATGATAATAGTGAAAAAACATTTTTAATGAATCTTAGTATTTATTTTGAAGTTGTTGAAAGATAGAAAACTTGATTTAGCTAAATCTAAGTGTTCGTAGCAGATCAGAAAGTATCAGTTGAGTATTTAAGAGAAAACAAGTCATATACGGTAGCCCCTATATATGACTTCTATTTTCCTGATATTTCATTCATTCTCCACTCTTTTCACTTACTTCTCTCTCATGAAATAGCCAAGGCAGCAGTAGAGAGCAAGGGAGTCAAAGAGGAAAAGCTTAAGGAGGAAGAGGAAAGGAGAAAGAAAAGCAAGGGCCAAGCAAACCCAGAGTAACCACCATCACATAGGACTTAAGGTACGGGTTTTCTAATCATCAATCTCACATTTTCTTCATTCTTTCTATTGATCAAAGTTAGATCATTAGAAGGAGAAAATGGGTTTTAAAGAGTGGAAATATGTCTTCTTTGTTGATTCTTGTTGTCTTTGATTGAAATTAGTTATCACAGATTAATGAGAGCATGAAAATTGAATTGGACATTAGATATGGTCAATTAGTCTCTAAAGTCGAGAATTAAGCAATGAACAAGTTGGTATATGAAGTTGAGGATTAATCCAAGTTTAAGTGAATTAATAGGTTATAAAAGAGTTACATTATATTTAGGAAGTGTTGGTGATTCTAGAAATCACCTAAGAGCCAAGTTTAGATGATTGGAAGTGAATTTAGGTCAATGGAACAGTGTAGCACAGTAAGTTTTCTACATAAAATACCCTCACGCCGCGGTGTGAGTGATGCCACGCCGAGGCGTTTGTGCATCAGTTGTGCACTTGAGAGTAGTACACCGCGGCATGACTAAGAATCACGTCGAGGCATATAGGACAGAGAGCCGTGCGCTGCGGCGTGACAATGGTTATGCCGTAGCGTGAGTCCCAAGAACTTTAAACATGTTATTTTACATGTTTTAAGGTTCTCTACAAGTTGAGATCATTTACATATGCTTTCTTAAGTGTAGTAAGACACTTTTAGGGATATTTCACTAAGGAAATAATCAGCTAGCATATAAGATTAGGTTTGAGTTTTCCAAGCTTTTTCTAGAATTAATAATTGCTTGAAATATAATGTTAGTTATCAGTGGGTTCCTATACCAATTATAGTGGAACCATAGTACAATTATTCTTATTAAAAGAGTGAGTTAAATCCCTTAACCTTGCAAAGTAGTAGATTAAACTCTTTGCTATGGAAGTGATTGTGAGAGGAAGGTGTTAGTATAACATTTTACCTAGGACAAAGCAGTGAGCTAAGCTATTTGTCAAGTAACATGAGCTATATGATATGTTGGTGTATGCCCTAGAGGCTGATACATTTGTCTATATTTACATACATTCTATTATGCTTATTTTAATATATGAGGCATTTCATTTATTGTCTTCTTTTTTTATAAGCATAATAAAGTCCTTAGAATAGTAAGTTTGATGCCATAGGTTATCGAGTGGATGACTTGATCATGAGATCGTTTTGGTTATAACACTATTCTTAAATGTCCCTAGTCAAGTATAATTGTTAATTAGGACAACAATAATACATTGAGACTAATATGTGCATAGACTGATAACCACATCTTACGGGTCATGGATATGAGATATCAAGTCTTCACATGGGTACATATTAAAGTAATGATGCATTGGACTGACCCACCATGAGAACGCTACATGAATCGTTACATGAGTGTCATAAGCGATTCTTATAGTGACAATGGTGTCTGTGATCCTTTGACCTGAAATCACTATGATTCCTACATGAGGAGTTGTGTGTTTTAATACCATCAAACGTCATCTGTAATAAGGTGATTATAAAGTTAGTTATTGGACATACCGCAAATCATGCAGAGGGATGTGAGTGACCTACATGGGATTTGTCACTCTTACATAATAGGAGCGATATCTTCGGGCCCCCTAAGTAAGTGAGACTGTGAAATGCATGACCATGCTCAAATGAGTCAATATGAAATATTGATTTCATTTGTTATTACAAAGTCTACTCGAGTATCAGGAAACGAATGATTGGACTATACAAGGGTGACGTATTCCATGCCTTGTGTTCAATCTAGATATATTGACAAAGGGACTAAACGACACGGAAACATTAGTCACAGAAAGGTTATGTCAAATCACAGACATTCTTATTACTTGGGTAGCAGCGATGTGTTGCTAGATATCGCTCACTGCTTGTAATATTAAAATGGGATTTTAATATTACTGCTAACGTAATGAGAACCTGTAGGGTCACACACATAGAGCAGACTAAAATTGGAGCAATGGATCCAAGTTGGGCTCGGATTCAAATATGAGCCAGACTCATAACAGATGAGTCTAGGGTTGCACAGCTTACCTTACTGCTGCTCACACTCACTTAAGGCAGTCATTATTATAAATAGTACTACTAAAAGGCTGCTAAGAGACACAATTTCAGAACCCTAGCCGCACCTACAGAAAAGTGAGTGAGTGAGCGACATGTTTCTTCTCTTCTCTTCGCAGCTAGCACTATGTGAGAGACGTGAGGCTCCTCTTTGTGGATGTTAGACATTCGTGAGTCTGTTCATGTGAATACCGCAAAGACATCATTTCTATTACGGTGTTGGTGATTCACGTCCTTCCTTTTGATCACGCTTCAAGAGGTAAATAATTTAAAAACTCGAATTATGGCTTTTCGCATGGATCCTCGGTGGGAATCCTAATTTTTTCGTTGCGTGATGTAACCACAATTCCCAACATGATCAACCTTATGCAGTGTAGTAATGTGAGGTAAACTTACTTACACAAGCCTTAGGATGAATTAAGTCCTAAGTTAGTCAATGAGGTGATTTAAGCAACTTGCCAAATTGAGTTGGTATTACGTAATTGTATGGGCAATCATATAATATCGAGATAGTTTAGATTTCTATACATTATACAGTTATATAGGCGATTGTATAATGTTGTCATTGATTATGTTTACATGTAATTTACTTTGTTGAATGCCATGAGATATATGAATATACTGAGAATTTTTATGTTCTAACCCATTTTTATGTTTCCATGGTAAAAGCAGGTCCAGACCCTAGTAAGGGGGTAACATAGCTGAAGAAAAAGTAATAAGACGAGATTAGTTCTTAGTTTTGTTGTATGAATAGCTCATGTATTTTGTATTTTGAGTTATAGTTTGTTAGTAGTTCTGTTGTTGTATATATAACATTATGCCCTTTGAGGCCTTTGATGCATATATTTATGACCTACTTTTATCATGGCTCTCCATATTTAATTCTTTAATTATATGGAACTAGAATATTATAAAACGAGTAGAAGTAACGTGGTTAATGCTCAATATCTTTATATAAATAGTTATAGTGAGATATTTGTATTAGGATGTTACAAAAGAAATTTATTCTTAATAGTTCCTTTCAACTGCTTATACTCTAAACACAAACTCACACTTCTAACCAAACAAGAACATAATATCATTTGTCTATAAAGTAACCAAACCATACTAGCAAAGGTAAACAAACTAGATTCACAAAGTAAACTGACATGATTTACAAAGTAAATCTACACTCTACTTGTACACATCTTTAAAAGATTTTTCTTTAAATGTGCTTTTACCTCTTACCAAGTTGGAAGATTTCGTTGCTCCCTTTTTCTGTGGAGAATCTTTCATAAGATGTCCTGGTTGCTCATATAAGTAGCACACGGACTTACCCACCAAGCATGGTCTACTTCAATGCATTTTCTTACATATAGCACAACTTGGTATCTTGGAGTCCGATTTACTTATTTCCTTAGGGTTTCTCAATTTAAAGCACCTTGTTCATACTTATCATCACCCCAAGCTTCCACTTGAATCTGTTTTCCTTTTCCTGATATGAATTGAGACCAAGAAGCACTCTTGCTGATCTTAACATCTTATCTTTTCCTCTTTAGGGAACTTTCTAATTCTAGCTCTATTGAGGTTCTGAGATTATCTGCTTCTACAACACTGCACTCATTAACTAGAGTGGAGAAGTCCATAATCTCCATTCACTTCACAACTCATGTAATGTCTTCTCCATATCCTACTTCAAATTTTACTCACTTCCAAGGCTTCATCTAGATTGCTCATAAAATAAGAAGAGAACTTAGAACATTCTTCAAGTTGCTCCACATACTGATCCATAGCCATATTGATAAACCTGTAAAATTCATATTTTTATGGTTCAATATCTTGGTTTTTCATTATCTTTTAATCTTTTTGATTTAGTTTTGTTCTCAAGTTTTATAATACTTTCATTATTTTAATTGCGTTCTTATTTCGTGTTTTTATGTATTTTTTATAAGTAATTGCATATGGAGAAGATTGGATATTTAAAGAAGCAGAAAAAAAAAGAAAATTCATTGAAAGGCCCAATGCTTGAACGTTGGGCCATCACCGCTTGAGCGCGCATTGTGCGCAGATGGATTCCTGATTAGTGGGCCAGCGCCTAGGCATTGGAAACATACCACCTGAGCACTTTCTGCGTAACCTGACACGTTAATTTCACTATAAATACATAAGTTACGCCAATTTCAACAGACACTTGGACAGAACGCAGTAGCCGTCAAGAGGCACAAACCCTAATGTGGTGTGGGTGCAATTAGGCTTGAAGATTAGAATTTTTCTTCAACCTTTCCACCTTTCTACAATGGATTTTGTCATATTTTTCCGTTTGTGTTCTTCTTTTTCTATGTGTAACTAAATCCTTTTTCGTTAGGGTGATGATGGATCTTGTTCTTGGATGATGTAAATTCTTTTATAGGTTTAATCAATGTTTCTATTTCATGATTTATGTATTTATCTACTTTCTTAATGCTTTTCTAAACCTGGCCAATTTGGGAATGATTTTTGGGTTTATGTATGATTTAGAAAAATTTACATGAACCTAGAACTTGTGATAAATACCATAATTTCTACAATCATTAGGAATAGACATTGTGGGTTATGTGATCTTTCTTTAATTCCATTATTCTTGATAATGTCTTTCTATTTGGGATTAGATTAGGGGATTAGTTAATTCTAAATAGTGTAAGAGGATTAATATACCAAAGGATTGGATATTGATTAAATTTGGGAATTGACCATGAATCATAGGAATAGGACTTGATTAAACCAATATTTGACTTTAAATTTAAAGAGTTCAAGTGAAATTTGACCCTTAACCTTTTCATATCATTGTTTTTCAACTCAACCCAATTAATTAAATTTGGCTTTTGTTACTTTTGTTTATTCTTTCTTTTTATTATTTTTACCAACTCTCTTTTTGATAGCTTGAATAGTGTCGATTTGGCAAACTTAGTAATTGTTAACATAAACCTTGTGGGAACGATACTTTACTCACTCTTTATTACTTTTGTCGATTTAGTGCACTTGCCAATTGCACATCAAGTTTTTGGCAAGAGAGGAATTTTTTTTTTCATGTGGGTATGGGAAAAGGAAAATGTGGGTAAAGAAAAGAAATAGAGGCCAGACATACACAAGGCTGCAAAAGGGACCTAAGGATAAACTGTGTATACAGGTTGACTTGAAAGGCTCAAACGGTCCAAAGAAGGCTCTTATCATTTCCTTAATCATGCATTGCCTAGGATTTTGCCTCAAGAGAGAATCAAACAACTTCTAGATGCAAATCATCCACACAATCCCATAAACTTTCTCTAAGCTTGACATGTAATTAAATTATAAGGTCTATCAAACATAAAGATGGGAAATGCATTCATACACAATTGAAACAATGGAGATAAATACAACTCATAAATTCTCATATGCTATCTCAAGAAATTGTGGAAATAAGTTTGCCCCAAATGGTTTTATATGTAAAGTTTTGATGATGACAAATACAAGACAAAAATAATATCTTGCTTATATTCTTTGTTGCATCATATATAGAGCATATTCATTAATAATTGATAAATATCTTATTTGGATGTGTATATGAAAGTTTTATATGCATGTTAAACTAACTAGAGTTATACATTTATGAATCATGCATATGAAGATATTGAATTATGATTTTGGACTAACTATGCTTGTTGAAGTGAGCAATACTTTGTAGGATAGTCCAAGTATCAAGAGTGAGCATTGCAAAAAGAAAGCAAAAGATCTCATTTAAGCTCAATACAAGGAGAATATGAATGCCTATTTCATGAAAGTATTAATAACATCAAATTCATGTCAAAGACCAAGCCCGAAGGAAAATTAAATAGTATAGCTTATAGGACTTAGGGTCTTTATGTATGAAGCCTTATGGATATCTCAAATATGTTTTTACAAATGGTTTTCCTATGCTAAAATACCCAACAAACAAGTTTTGAAAAGTTATTTATGGTGGTAGTTCAAATTTATGAAAAATAGCCAAGTTTGAGTTTTGCAAAACTGACCTTTGGTCACTCTTTTGATCATATCTTTCAAAATACTTTGAGTTTTGTTTTGAAACTTATTTCATTTGAAAATAGACTCAAAGATCTTTCCAATGGGTCATTTGCTTAAACGGATAAAAAATAAAGAAGTTATGACAATTTAAAGTCAGTTTTCAAAATCAGAGTGGTTTATTCGAATAAAGCATATGTTATTCGAATAATACACCACAAAAATCATACCAGAACGTGTTTTTAAAGGTTTATTCGAATAACCAATGGGTTATTCGAATAACATGACCCAAAAAATGTTACTGAACATGTTTTTAATATTTTATTCGAATAACTAAATGTTTATTCGAATAACTAAAGGTTTATTCGAATAAAAGGTTCTAGAAAACACTTCTTGATGTGTTATAAGTGATTTATTCGAATAGGACTTCGTTTATTTGAATAAACTCAATCCAGTTTTACGCAATAGCTATTTTCTATGCTTTTAATGTGATATTAAATGATACCCAACGGCTATTTTTCTTAGACCACTATAAATACATGTTTTTGGGACATATTTTAAAAACATCCATTTATCTGAAAATAATTCTTTCTTGCTTTATTTTGTGATACATATTTTACCAAATTTGTGTGCTCTTTTTCACCAAAATTTGAGATATCCTTAGAGAGCTTCATAGAGCTTCAAATTGTATCATCTACTCTTTGTGAGAGTTTCTCTTCATCTATATTTCTATTCTACTATATTGAGGGTGAGGTATCCTTCAAGATTTGTATCGAGGGTGAGGCATCCCTCAAGGTTTGTATAAAGGGTGAGGTATCCCTGCAGGCTGAGACTTTAGCACAAGGGTAGAGTTTCCTTATGTGTGAAAAGTACTCTCTTATGTAAAGGTTGCAAGCACCTATTGGAAGCTTGTATACATAGTAAAAAATCCTGAACTGTGTTTCGGGGACTGGATGTAGACCACAAGTGATTGGTGGTCGAACCAGGATAAATATCGTGCCTGTTCTTCTTCTCTTTATCTCTTTATTTTATGCAATTTATATTATTGCACATTTATTTATTTACTGTTCTTAAAGTTTTTATTCTTCATCTCGCAATTCTTTCTCTTTTATTTAATAGCTTAAATATTTGTGTTTATTTTTAAGAGCATTTGTGAAAAAGTTTTTATACCCAATTCACCCCCCTCTTAGGTAATGGTTGCCATGACTAACAAGTGGTATCAGAGCTTCGTGCTCTGGTGAAAGCTTAACCGCTTAGAGTTAAAGATCCTTGTCTGTTGGCAACCTTGAAAGTTTTTTTTATTTAAAATGGAAGGTTTTGAAATTAATAAACCACTATTCTTTGCGCTAGAATAGAGTTCTGTATGCAATCTGTTGATTTGGATTTGTGGGATGTTGTGTTAAATAGATTTATTTTTAAACCAAAACAAACTTGGAATGCCTGTGACAAGAAATGCTTTTCTCTGAATATTAGAGCTATGCAAATTTTGAGAAGTAGTTTGAATGATGATACTTATGCTAAAATTAAAAATTACTTTAGTGTTAAAGATATATGGGATGCTCTTAATGATATCTATCTTGCTAACAATATTTTTATGCATAAAGTTGTATATAGAAAGCAAGAAGAGCAAAAGTCATTGAAGGAAGCTTGTCATGAAAAATATCCTCAAAGAGATGCTCAAACTATTGAAGGGAGCCAAATATCTCTTGGTGACGATGGTGCTCAATTTGAAGAAGAGACAAAGCAAAACAAAATTAATGAGGAAGAAGGTGATTCTCTTAAAGAGTCAAGTACGCTAAAAATTGAAACTACTTCCTATATGGCTAAAAAGGACTTTGAGGTAAATAATTCTAATCTAGATTATAGTCCTTCCTATAATGAGTTACAATGTACATATAATGAATTGTGTGATGGTTTGTTGAATTTAGAAAAGAAAAACTTATCGTGTTTGGAAAATATTTTCTTTATTGAAAATGAAATTAAAACTTTGAAAAATGAATATAATTTTCTTGATGAGGAAATGTCTTTAAAATGTAAAATCTCAACTTCTTGTGAAAAGTGCATTAATTTAGAAAATCAAGTTGAGAGCTTATATTCCGAGTTTGCCAAAGCTAATGATTGTAATTGCTTAAATTCTATGCTTGTTAATAAGAATAAAATTAATGTTATTGCATGTGAAAATTCAAGCAAAGCTTATGGCAAAATTAATTTAGAATGTAATAACAATAAAAGGCTTATATTTTTCAAAAATGATATTCAAATGATCAAGCCATCGTTAAATTCAATTGTTTGTAATTTTTGTGGTCATCTAGGACATATTTCTCATTTATGCAATTATAGAAGAAATCATTATATGAGAAATTGTATGTTATAGGTTCCTAAAAATCCTAAAGGCCCTAATACTAACATTCAAGGACCCAAAATGAAGTGGTTACCAAAGAGTCCTCCTAGTGTTTCAATTTTACAGAATATTTTTCAAAAGGATGGACAAATTGGTCAAAAGAAAGATGAGTCATTAAGGAGAATGCTTCCAAAGCCTAATGGTAGAAACTTTGGTCAAAGAAGGAAGATGGCTTCAACCAAAGCTTCTCAAGTACAAAATGTAGAACTTGCAAAGTTGAAGACTCCAAAAGAGAAGCAATGGATAAGAAAAAGTATTTCCTTGATTGCCAAGGCCAAGGTATCAAAAGTTTTTACCTCTTATGCATATTCACTTAAAAATGATAATAATGAATATGAGGTATATTCCTTGTAGGCCTTAGGTAGAGGATAGAATCATGTGTACTTGATAAAATTTGAATATTATATTTAACACATGATTATATTCATTCTTATTATATCATAGTTCATTAATTTGTTATATATCTTGGTACATAAGGGTCTATAATGCTTATGTATGCTTTATATGCTTTAAAATTGTCTATATATCATGAAAGTAGGCATGCTATCAACTATGTGCTTAATGATATTTAATTATTTAATTTATCGGGCTCAATTTACATATTATGAAAAATTAATCTATATAAGAGCATAATAGATTAATATTCGAAAACTAACACACAAGGACCCAATAAAATTTGAGTACCAAAAGTCAAAAATTGAAGTGTGTTGTAGGTGTACTTGAAGGCCAAGGAGTGACATTGACATCTTGAAAATAGCTGCTCCAAGTACAAAGATTAAAAATAATTTCAAGCTCGTTTCCTCGTTTCCAAGAAGCCTGGACTTGCAAATTTCGGATAAGTGAAAATTTTTATTATGCTTTTCTAGCCTTATAATTTGAAAATATTTCTATATGTTAATATGCTAGATAAAATATACTTCTTGTTTGAAATAATAATATCCTTGAACTTGAGTTTTTGATCAATCCAATATATGATTGCATGTTTTATTGCTGAATATTATCTCTATTTAAATCACACATATATATATATGCTTTGATTTCATGAACGTATGCTTTTCTGTGTTTCTTTGTTTTATTCGAATAAGCAAGCCTTTATTCGAATAAACTTCTTTGCTGCATGTGAATAAATATCAGTTTTATTCGAATAATTCTTAGTCTATTCGAATAAACTGGTTTCTGTGTTAAACCTGTGTTTAATATATGCTTTGTCTATTCGAATAAATCAGCTTCTATTCGAATAACCAGAAGCCTTCGTCTATCAGTTTTAATATCTGCCCTCTGCTTATTCGAATAAGACCTCAGGTTATTCGAATAACCAGAGCCTCGTTTTATCAGTCTTGACTGATAGCCCTCAGTCTATTCGAATAAACTTCTACAGTTATTCGAATAAAGCCTGTTGTTTGGCCAAAACGCTTGCCTTCCCAGTTCCTCTATTCGAATAAAACCTAAATCTTCTTCTTTTATTCGAATAAACACGGCTTGTTTTTAAACAAAAGGTTCTGCTATGTTTTGTTAATATATACTGAATCCCTTTTAAAAATACAAATGCTTAATCAAAAGTAATTCATTATTCTTTTTGATGAACATATGTAATTGCTTAATTGATCATGAAATATATTTTGCCCTTGTGAACTCATTTGTTGTTTTGAATGCTTATTTGCTTATGAGTTTGGCATAATGACTAACCTTTATGGATCCAAAATTGATGGATACCAATGAAAGTACTTTGAATTGTATTACAGGGTGATAACTACCTCAAGCTTGCATAAGTTCAACTTGAGGATAATAAAGTTTAAAAGGATTCAACTTTTAAAAGGGGTGCAAAGAATTTCTATTCCCTCATGAAAGCTTGAAGCTTAGAAGTTGGTGGAAGTGAGAGTCATCTACAAAAATTCAAAGAGTACATTTTTGGTGATATCAATCTATAGAGAGTTATTTTTACATGCCTTACATGATCACTATTTGCCCCAAAATACTTATATATATGTTTTGATGATGATCATGTCTTTCTTGACAAACTTGAATCTTGCTTTGAAAATGCTTAAACTATGGTTTTGGACTCAAGTGCATATGTTCTTCCTTTATTCTTGTAAGAGCTAACATTGCATGATTGATAATGTGATACATGCTTTAAATTATTTATCAATCAAAATTATGCTTATAAATGGGCTTACATGATATTTGATGCTAACCTATATTTTAGAGGACTTTTAAAGTTAGATTTGCAAGTCTCTCTATGTGTTTCAAATATAGCCATCATATTTTTACATACAAGCATATGTGGATAAACGAGAAAAGTTGAATGGAATTCAAATGATGAGGAAGATAAAGAAGTATCTCTTCAATTGCAATGGAATGAAATACTCAATGGAAGAAGCTCAAACTCAAAGGACAAATAAACGAAGAACATTTTAAAGAAGCATCACTCTTTATCTAACTCAATAAGTATCCTTATCCCTTAGCTCTTGTGGTATTCTATATAGTATGGATTATATGATATTTGTTGATAAATTAATCTTAAACGACTAGATGCTTTTCAATGAATATATGGCTTTTTATATAAAACATCTCTACCTTTCTAAAATGCTTTTGAAAATATAATGTGCTCTTGTAAAATTCTTTTTGAAAGGGAGAAAAATTTTAAAATGGCTTTTTTGTTTGAGGATTTAAGATGTATATTTGCCTTACTTTTCTTTAAGGTGATGTGCTTACATGGTCTTCGCATACATATTTCCTTTATCTATTATTTTGATAATATGCATATTTTGAGGGGGAGCCTAGCCCTTAACTTGTTTATATTTTTTTGGCTTACATCCTTGTTTGATTACATAAAGTGATTTATTGTCATCATATGCTAAATATTGACATACAAAAATATGACAAGTATTGCATGAATAATCTTCTATATCTTGAAAATCATGCTTGTTTCATCTCTCTATTCTTGAATCATATGTAGAATCTATAAGAGGGAGAAAATATTTTTTCCTTTCTAAACCTTTTTGTTAATGTCAAATAGGGGGAATGAAATTGGAAAGAAAAATATGTTCTTGTGCTTATTATTTGATATGCTTACATGAATATCCATTCTTGTATATTGCTCAACATATTTTTCTTTGGTGATTTGTCATCATCAAAAAGGGGGAGATTGTGGAAATAAGTTTGCCCCAAATGGTTTTATATGTTAAGTTTTGATGATGACAAATACAAGACAAAAAGAATATCTTGCTTATATTCTTTGTTGCATCATATATAGAGCATATCCATTAATAATTGATAAATATCTTATTTGGATGTGTATATGAAAGTTTTATATGCATGTTAAACTAACTAGAGTTATACATTTATGAATCATGCATATGAAGATATTGAATTACAATTTTGGACTAACTATGCTTGTTTAAATGAGCAATACTTTGTAGGATAGTCCAAGTATCGAGAGTGAGCATTACAACAAGAAAGCAAAAGATCTCATTTAAGCTCAATACAAGGAGAATATGAATGCCTATTTCATGAAGGTATTAATAACATCAAAGTCATGTCAAAGACTAAGTCCGAAGGAAGATTAAATGGTATAGCTTATAGAACTTAGGGTCTTTATGTACGAAGCCTTATGGATATCTCAAATATGTTTTTACAAATGGTTTTCCTATGCTAAAATACCCAACAAACAAGTTTTGAAAAGTTATTTATGGTGGTAGTTCAAATTTATGAAAAATAGTCAAGTTTGAGTTTTGCAAAACTGACCTTTGGTCACTCTTTTGATCATATCTTTCAAAATACTTTGAGTTTTGTTTTGAAACTTATTTCATTTGAAAATAGACTCAAAGATCTTTTCAATGACTAGTCATTTGCTTTAAACGGATAAAAAATGAAGAAGTTATGACCATTTAAAGTCAGTTTTTGAAATCAGAGTGGTTTATTCGAATAAAGCATATGTTATTCAAATAATACACCACAAAAATCATACCAGAACGTGTTTTTAAAGGTTTATTCGAATAATCAATGGGTTATTCGAATAACATGACCCAAAAAATGTTATTGAACGTGTTTTCAACATTTTATTCGAATAACTAAAGGTTTATTCGAATAAAAGGTTCCAGAAAACATTTCTTGATGTGTTATAAGTGATTTATTCGAATAGGACTTCGTTTATTCGAATAAACTCAATCCAATTTTACGCAACGGCTATTTTCTATGCTTTTAATGTGATATTAAATGATACCCAACGGCTCTTTTTCTTAGACCACTATAAATACATATTTTTGGGACATATTTTAAAAACATTCATTTATCTGAAAATAATTCTTTCTTGCTTTATTTTGTGATACATATTTTATCAAATTTCTGTGCTCTTTTTCACCAAAATTTGAGACATCCTTAGAGAGCTTCATAGAGCTTCAAATTGTATCATCTACGCTTTGTGAGAGTTTCTCTTCATCTATATTTCTATTCTACTATATTGAGGGTGAGGTATCCTTCAAGATTTGTATCGAGGGTGAGGCATCCCTCAAGGTTTGTATAAAGGGTGAGGTATCCCTGCAGGCTGAGACTTTAGCATAAGGGTAAAGTTTCCCTGTGTGTGAAAAGTGCTCTCTTATGTAAAGGTTGCAAGCACCTATTGGAAGCTTGTATACATAGTGAAAAATCCTAAACTGTGTTTCGAGGACTGGACGTAGACCACAAGTGGTTGGTGGTCGAACCAGGATAAATATCGTGCCTGCTCTTCTTCTCTTTATCTCTTTATTTTATGCAATTTATATTATTGCACATTTATTTATTTGCTGTTCTTAAAGTTTTTATTCTTCATCTCGCAATTCTTTCTCTTTTATTTAATAGCTTAAATATTTGTGTTTATTTTTAAGAGCATTTGTGAAAAAGTTTTTATACCCAATTCCCCCCCTCTTGGGTAATAGTTGCTATGACTAACAGAAATAAGATCAATCCACAATTCAAGCAATCATTGGATACTCAATTCAACACACCGACATGCATAGAATGACTTAAAACACAATAGAGTGATGATGACAAAATCAAAATCAATAAAAACAAATAACTAAATGAAATAAATGCAAGAAAGGAAAAGAAAAATTCTTTTTGGCGGCCGACAACTATATACATCCCCCTACAAAGGCTCTGAACTCAGGGAGGCACTTAAGCTGACTCAAAACTAGCTAACTACAAAACAAAAATAGAAAAATGTTAATCAAGAAAATAAAAAATAAAAAATAAAAAAGAATAAAAATAAAAGAGAAAAGGAGAGAAAATTTAGGTTGCCTCCCAAAATGCGCTTGTTTAACGTCATTAGCTCGACGTTGCCTTTTCTCAATTAATCTTGGTGGCTTGAACCAAGAGAAGTAGGATGACATTTTTTTCTTATCAGTTCTTTGCCTCCATACTCTGTCACTGCCTTTGGAATCAATCTGCAATAAATCAGTGGAAGCTAGAGGATCTTTTTCAGTTGCAGTAATTTTTGAAAGAGGATGACCTTTCTCCTTTTCTTCAACCATCTTGGGAGTGGGAAGATCAGCATTGATTGATGATGAAGGGCTCTTACTAGTCAAATCTTGTAGAGGCTTATCTTGAATGCATTTGACAAGGGCATAGAGATCTGATGTCGATGCAGATTTATTAAAAACATTAATAGTCACTTAATCTCCATCCACCCTCAAAATGAGCTCTTCTCTAGGTACATCAATTAATGCTCCCGAAGTAGCCAAGAACGGTCTCCCAAGAATCAGAGGAATATCAGCATCCTCATCTATATCCAAGACTACAAAGTCAACTGGAAAAACAAATTTATCAACCTTCATTAGCGAATATTCCACAATACCATACGTATGTCTGATTGATCGATCTGCCAATTGAAGTGACATTGTAGTTGGCTTCACTTTATCAATCCCTAACTTGCGCAAGATAGACAATGGCATCAAATTCATGCTAGCTCCTAGATCACATAGAGCTTTCTCAATGGTCAACTCACCAATATTGCACGGAATGATGAAACTACCTAGATCTTTCAATTTTGGTGGCAGTTTCCTCTAAATTATAGCACTGCACTCTTCAGTAAGTGTCATAGTCTCATCTTCTTTCAGCTTCCTTTTCTTTGACAGTAAGTCCTTCATGAATTTAGCATATAAGGGCATTTGCTCAAGTGCTTCAGCAAAAGAGACGTTTATCTGCAATTTCTTGAAAACTTCTAAGAACTTTGAGAATCGCTTCTCTTGGTTCTCTTTCTTTAACCTTTGAGGAAACGGGAGTCTAGCATACATGAAAGGTCAATTGCCATATTCTGCTCACGTTCCTTCTTTTCCCTCCGCTATTTTGGTTGCTTCTCCTTAGCTTCTTTATTATAGCACTCTTGAGTTGAGATATCCGCAACAGGAACATCAATTTTTTCAATTCTTAATGAATTAGATGCTTTTTTAACTTGCCCTTCCAAAATCTTGCCACTTTTCAGTATAATTGCATGACATTGCTCCTTTGGATTGACAACAGTATCACTTGGAAAGGTTCCTGGAGGTCCCTCTTGAAGCTGTTTTGCTATCTACCCCACTTGATTATTTAAATTTCTAGTAACAGCTCATTGATTCTAAAAATTTGCCTTTGTTTCCTCCATAAAAGCAGAAGTCTATTGCACAAAAGCAGATATCTGTATAGAAAGTTTCTCAAGTTCAATCTCGAGAAGAGACTTCTTCTCTGGTTGAGGATTCAATGGCACCATTTGATTGCTCCAAGAAAAATTGGGATGATTCCTCCACCATGTATTATATGTATTTGAAAATGGAGTACCTTGGGGTCTGGAAAGATTACCTATATAATTGACCTACTCTTGAGAACTTAAACCAAAGTTGCTTGCATCACATCCACCATTAGCATGATTACCTCCACAAAAATCACAAATTAACACTTGGTGATTCACAGAATTTACTTGCATACTCTCAACTCTTTTGGTGAGGTTTGCTAACTATTGAGAAATACTTTTATTTTGAGCAAGTAAGGCATCGAGAGTACTAAGCTCTATCACTCTTTGTCTGACAACTGCTCTCCCACTAGGCAATTGATATTCATTGGTCGCCATGGTCTCAAATAATTCTTGAGCTTTTTCAGGAGTTTTGGTATTTAAAGATCCACCTGCAGATGCATCCACCATAGCCTTAGTAGGATGATTTAAACTATTATAAAAAATTTACACCTGCTGCCAAACCTCAAATACATGGTGAGGGCATCTGCCTAATAGTTCCTTAAATCTCTCCCAAGATTCATATAACGACCTCCCTTGATTTTGAGTGAAACAAGCTATTTTACCCCTCATCTTCACAAACATTGATGGAGGGAAGTATCGAGTCAAGAATTTGCTAACCAAGTCCTCCCAAATAGAGATGCTCCCTTATGGCTAGGCTTGTAGCCAACTCTTTGCTTTGTCTTTGAGAGAAAATGGGAATAGTCATAAGCTAATGACATCTTCAGTAACGCCATTATACTTAATAATATCACAGAGCTGCAAGAAATTTACAATGTGCAAGTTTGGATCTTCTACTTGACTTCCCCAAACTGATTATGCTACACCAGTTGTAGAAGTGCTGGTTTAATCTCAAAGTTATTGGCCTGAATAACAGGGCACACAATACTGGTAGAAATATTCTTAGCAGATGGAGTAGCATAATCACTCAAAGTGTGTCTTCACTCTGCAGTTACAACTACTTCCGCCATCTTTTCTTCTGCTTCTTCAAGTTTCTTCCTTTTTTTATCTGCTTTCCTGTTTGCTCTAGTTGTTCTCTCTATCTCTAGATCAAAAAATAATTCTTTTGATTCTATAGAACCTTGCATAAACAAACAAACAAGCAAACTAGAGTAAAGTAAAGAAATTAAAATAAAATTAAAAATAGAAATTAAAAATAAATGACTAATAAAAATTAAAAAAATTATAAGAAACAAATTAAAAAGAAAATTAAAAAATAAAATAAATAATTAAAATAAAATTAAACGAAGAAAAATAAATTCTCAAATTAGTATCTTTTCAACTACTATTTAATATTAATAACAATAATTCCCGGCAATGGCACCAAAAACTTGATGTGAAATTGACAAGTGCACCAAATCAGCAAAAGTAATAAAGAGTGAGTAAAGTATCGTTCCCACGAGGATTATGTTATCAATTACTAAGTTTACCAAATCGACATTATTCAAGCTATCGAAAAGAATTAATTAAGCTTGAATAGAATTAATTAAGCACTTGGTTAATACTTAGCTATGGAAACCAACATCCTCATGGGAACGATCTCTTACTCTGTATCTGTATTACTTGAATGACTTGTGCAATTGTGATACAAATGGTCTAACAAGCTTTTGGTTAAGAAAACAAGTTTTTATCTTTTGAAAGGACATTGCATGTTTAGCACCGCGGCGTCCATTATTTTTCTATGCCAATAAATACTGTTTTATTAGATTTTAGGTTAGAGTTTTTGGAGTATTTTAGGTTTTAGAGAAGCTGCGGTTGGAACTTAGGTTTTAGAGGCTGAGTGAGCCTAAGGAGCCAAGGATGGAGGTTGTCTTCCTTGGGGAAGATGATTTAAGCTACAAAGATGATATCTAAGAGTTTTCTTCCTTCTCCCTATGCTTTTCCTTCTCTTCCTTATATTTTGAGCATGATTTTGGTGTTGTAATTTCGTGTTCATGGAGTAGCTGAGCTGTATTTAGGGATACTTTGAATCCTTTCTTGCATATTGATGAGTTTGTAATCTTTTGAGTATATATTGATGTTTAGTTATGTTCAATCATATGGTTCTTAATGCTTTTGAAGATTTGATCAGCTTTTGAAAGATTTGTTGAAATCTGATGAACTTAGACATAGGAATTTGGATTTTAGATCAAATATATGGTTTATACATGTTCGATGAGTTCAATTGGCTTGGATAAGTTGATTCGCTAATTGGATAGAAATATACCTTTTAGTCATGTATAGTATATGTTTGAGAATAGATCGTTCATGAGTGGAGTTTGCACTAGTTCTCATGGAAACATAGTGAATTAGGTAAATGAAACTATGATTGATTAACCTAGACATAGGCTTTTAACTAAATCAGATTCTCAAGCTAACTTAACAATTCATTGATGTTGCTTGTAAGGGTTGCATATCATTAGTATGAAATAGGAGGTGAAGAAGGATTCCCTAGATCTCTAAACCATTATCTTTATTGCTTTGTAATTTAGATTTAGTTTATTTATGCTTTCTTTATTTTTATGTTCTTGAAAAGAATTAATTAAGCTATTGGTTGATACTTAGCTATGGAAGCCAACATCCTCGTGGGAACGATCTCTTACTCTGTATCTGTATTACTTGAATGACCCGTGCACTTGCGGTACAAATGGTCTAACAAGTTTTTGGTAAGAAAATAAGTTTTTATCTTTTGAAAGGACCAATAATTTGCTATCAAGTTTTTGGCGGGGTTGTCGGGGATATGGTTTAATTCTATATGGCTAATATCAACAATGAGTTTGGTTAGTTCTATTTCAAGTTGTATATAATCTATTTTAATGTAAGTTGCTTTTATATTAAGTGTTAGGTTCAATAAAGAAGTCGGATGATCCTAATCATATGAGGCCCTTGAGGGAATTCGCGACTTTTGGAAAGGATAACCTTGGATCTAGTTCAAGAAGACTACTTGGCCCATTTTGGTGACAAAGTCCTACCAAGACTATAATTAGGCCTTTCTTGGGGAGAAAATCCCAAGTTTATGTTAAATTCATGTCTTTACTTTTTGTATAAATAGGTAGTATATTGAATTGTGTATGTTAATATGTATATGTTAATATGTTTATGTTATATGTGTTAGTATGTTGTTTTGTTAATATGTTAATAGGTAATATTAGTTAGTATGTTCATTTGGATGTTAATATATGTTAGTATGTTAATTAGGTAGTTTAATGCTTTTAGTTAGCTTTTATGTTTTGGTTAAGTCTTAGGTCTTAAATATATTAGTTCTTATATATATGTAGTATGTTAATATGTTAGTTTTATGTTTTTTATTGTTTTTATGTTTTAAGTATGTTTTAGGTATTAATTATGTTAATATGTTGATTTTATGTTATATTATGTTTGTGTTATGTTTTTAGTAAGTTAGCTTTTTGAACAAGTTTTGCTGCTGTTGGAGACCACTTTGAAGCAATTCCAATAGCAAAACTGTGTTTGCTACTAAATTTTGCAGTCAGACCTCTCACGCCGCGACATTGGCATGTTTCACGCCATGGCATTAGTGAGTGTTTTTTTGCAGAATTCTGCAGACGAGCTCAGCGTCGCGACGTTGACATGTTAATGTCGTAGCGTTATGCTCTGTTTTGTACATATTTCTTTCATTTTTTTATGTATTTTCATATTTTAGTATGGTCAGATTAACAATGTGCTAAATTGAAAAGTTTAGGTTCCAATGAACTTATAAAAGTGAGGACTTGGTCTCGCTTTGGTTTGGTGGAGTATCATTATGTGTTTTGATTATAATGATCTATTTGAATGCATGTGATGATATTTTCTAGATGCAGTTGTGATAACCATCATGTTTTTATGATTTTCTATTTCTTTGGCTATTACTAATGATGGGTTTGAAGAAATTTCAATTTTAAATATTATGCAAATGATGTTATGTATGCTTGAATTGAAAATTTTGAATCTATTTGAATGCATGATATGTTGCAAGATGTTGGTGTTGTTATGGTTGTCCATTGATGTGGAAAGGTTGCTATTTGCCCCCTTTTGAGTGAAACCTTATGTGATCTTGAAGTATGTGAAATAGTTTAGCTACTTTTGATGCATGATTTACATTATACTTTGATGCAAGTGTAACTTTGAAAATGATAAGAGTGCATATTTAGAGAATGTTTATGCATGTATATGTAGAGTTTTGATTATTCTAGAAATTGTTTTTGAACTCTCTTGAGGCGAAATCCTAGGTTATGCATTATGAAACACCCCTCGATTTAATGACCACGGCATAATTGTCATTATATCACGGTTACTAAATTTCGACATGTTACGATTGTCAAACAACAAATTTTTCAAAAATATTAATCATTTCACATATAAAGAAGTAGGAGCCACTAATGAATAGTTACATATACAACCAGTTAAAAATATGAATTATAAGATGTACTCAATTTACAACATTTAAGACTGGATAATCACCTTAAAACATACATGTACCCAAAATACACTTTATACAGGTAATGCAAAACAAAGTATAAACTACCCACAACATATCCACGACTAGGGAGTTGGGCACTCCATCGAATCCCGAATGCATAAGGCAACTCCGGGCACACCGGTGTAATGAGAATTACAGGATAAGGTCTTCAATTGCAGTCATCTTCACAGTCAAGGTCATGTTCCCAACATATCGCCTACGCTCGTCGGTCCAGTCAACTCGCCAAGCCTTGGCACCTTCAGTGAACTCAGTTACGACGAAACCAATAGGGTCCCTTCAAGGTGTCCTTACCGAACGCAGAAGATCAAACCCAGTGAAGTCTAGGAGATTTGTCCTCGCTCCCTTTTCATAATTTAACCAAAAACCACACAGAATAGCAACAAATACAGAAAAGAGGTAAGATATTCTACTTTCATTACCTATGATGGCAGTAAAGAAACAAAACGACGCATGACACCCATATAACAATTCAATAATAATAAGCAGTATTAAAGCAGATAGTGAACAACTTGGCAATTACAAGTAGATACAAAAGTAATAATACAATAGTTTAAACTTTCATATGAATAAGCAAATATCAAATGATATGGTGACTCACTATGCACATGCATATGATACCAAAAATCCTACTCCATGGAGCTAGACACAAATAGTCGGAGAGAATGATTAGGAGGTATGTCTGTATCTTGGCTACCGAGGCCCTCAAGTGCTAACATTCTCAATTTATCAACATGCACATCATGGCATTTTACAAGACATTCTACATATATCTCGATATAGGACAATGTCCAGTCAGTATCATCGGTGCATTTGCATCGGTTTGTCCCACGGTCCAACGGGGCTACCAACTGCCCGCTGTGAGACGCCCGCGCCCCGACGCCCCCAAGGTCAACCGCAGGACCTACACTTGTCTATTCGCACCCGCACCAAGGTGTGATTCAACTCCTAGGCAATATGGCCTGAACAAAATGTCCAACGGACTTTTTCAATGCATGACTCAATCATGCTTATCATGACAAACTATGTCAATCATGCTTCAAATGCATGTGGGCTCAATGTATATATGTACATTCATATATGAAATCGTAATCATATCATATCATGTCTAGAATTATATGTCATATCATTTAACAACAAAGTTTGATCCATTCACGGATCCATATCAAGCCAATAACAAACTTTAAGGATAAATACAACCCATCCATAGTTACAACAAAAATCAACTTTAGGTTCATTATGTTTCTCACAATCTCACAGTACTCATGTTCTTTCTTTATTCCAAAAAATATCCTAAACTATAAGGCAAACTATCATTCTCGGTTCTTTCCATTTTATGAATCCCTAATTAACTTCTAATCATTTATTTTATTATATTTAATAAGCTTATCTTAGTGTTAAGGCCTCACAATGAGTGCCTAAGGAGACCGGGAGCCTCCAAGGGGCTAGAAAACCTCAAATCTATTGCTAATCATGTTACACGACCGTGTGTAAAATACGGCCCCGAGTACATGACCGTGTGGTCATACACGGTGTAGGCCGTGTACTCCTCTGGAGTTCACCAAAAACACATTTCAGTCATGCAGGGAGATACACGACCGTGTATTCCTACACGGCCTAGGCCGTGTATCCCTCTGTGACGCAGAAATTCACCAGGAAGCCATTCCAATCATCCAACATCCCAAAATCTATCAACATACCACTCAATCCCACTATTCAAAACACTAATATACAACCACAATCACCCAAACAAAGGGGTACCCACAAATGGGTTTCAACCCCATCAACACAACAAAAAGTTTCTCATTACCAAAATAGGTTGAAAAGAATAATTTTCCTCTTACCTTAGTGAAGAATAAGGAAAGCAAGCTCCTTTTGTCCTTAAAATTTCGTGCTTCACCACCACAAGATCCTTGGGTGTTCAAATCCAACAAATCAAGATCAAAGAGTGGAAATGGCATCCATAGTCACCAATGTGACCATGGACCACGAAAATGGGGAGAAAATGAGAAGAAAGTTGAGGGCTTTACCTTAAAGCTTAAAGCTTTGGTGTTGGGCTGCCAACCACAAAAATGGGAGAGCCTAGAAGAGTTCCACCAAGAAGATTGAAGATGGTGAGGAAAGACAATGGCTTGAGTTAGCTTGAGCAAGGAAAGCTTGGAAGCTTAACAATGGAGTGTATGGGTGTGGGAGAAGAGAGAAAGAGAGAGTGAGGAAGAGAGGAAGAGAGCTGCGTGAGGGAGAGAGGAGGAGAAATAAGGAAGGGAAAATTTGATATTACCCTCCTTAGCCCAACCGTGCAGCACAAAGAGAGGGAGGAGAGAGAGAAAAATGGGTGGGGAGGAAGCTTCCTAGAAGTTTCCTTGAAGCTTCCTTGAGAAGCTTCGCACGCCTCTCGATAAAGTGAAGTGTGTGGTCACTTAAACGATGTCATAAAAATAACTAGATAGAAGTAATCTACTAGAACTATTTCTCAGTGGACAAAATTTTACAGTTAGCGTAAATAATATTTTATTATTTTATCAGATAATAAAATATACTGCGATTTTATTTATCAAATAAAATTTTGAAAAATGAAAACCTTGTAAACTGTGTCCAGCCTCGGGTTTAGTAAGATCCTCTGTCGATGTTTCTACAGTTTAAAGTCTTCCAGCCTCAGGGAAAACATTTCATTTTCCCCATTCTCATTTCGATCTTGCATACGCAAAATGAGAAATATAATAAAATATTCAACGTTCTCAAAAAATTCTACAAAAATCATCAAAAATCACAAATATTAGAAAATGACTATTTATCACGAAACAATCAACTTCCGGAGTGTTACACTGACACTGCTCAGTGTACATGTAAAATGAGAAATATATTAAAATATTCAACATTTTTAGAAAAATCTAGAAAAATTCTTGAAAATCATAAATATTATAAAATGATTATTTATAGTGAAATAAATAATTTTTGGGATATTACACATTATTGAGGAAATGATTAGGGCATTGTTTGGACCGATTGAGCCTTTTCAAGCTTACCCTGTTATGATTTTATCATAGGTCCTATTTTGAAGCCTTTTAATTGTTTGGCCTAATTTGTTTTTCACCACCATAGTGTTCGTTAACCTATCAACCATTCTAATGCATGTGGAAGCATTGCATTTTTTTCCAATCTTTATTGTTTTTTGAGTATATAATATGTTATTTCTTGAAGTGAGTCTAATGATCAGGGGTGTTAATGAATATTCAATACAAAATGAGCCTGAAGGAACCAGATGCAGTAAAAGAAAAGAAGTTTTTGCTTTGTAAAAAAAGAAGAAGAAAGAAAACGAGATAAAAAAAGAGAAGAAAAGAAATGCAAAGCTTAAGAAAAGTAAAGTGTAAAAAGCATCAAAATAGTTTTGGCGAGTTTTCTGCATTCACTGTTGAATACGTTACGAAAATCATGTGGTAACTCAAGTCTTAAAATATCATATTTATGTTTCTCAATGTTTGTATTGTATCCTTTCCCTTTATTCTGTTACCCATTACCCTTGGCCTAACATTACAAGCTGTAAAAGTCTCTCTTGATCCTCAGTTATGTGTGATTTATATTAGTGGAGAAAGAAAGAGTTCAATTACAATTTTTTGGATTATGTGATTCATATACATGTATGCTTATAAGTTTATCTGGATGTGTATGACTTGACTAGCAGAAGTTTATCTTGCATGTTTGTGGATAATGTGAACTGCATGAAGGATGCCTGGATTGTTAGCATATGAAGGATTATATATGTGTGAAGTTGGTTTTGGGACATTTGTGCTTTTGAAGGACTGATGCAATCATTATACACTGGTTGTGGTTTTAAATGAAATAAAAGAATATTGAAATGATTTTTGCTCAATGAAAGTTGATTTGAATTGTTAAGCTGTTTACTTAGTTCTATTTTGTTTTGCTCGAGGACTAGCAAAATTTAGGTTTGGAGGTGTGATAACTACATTTTATGTAGTTATTGGTGTCCTATCTCTGTGCTAGAAAGAATGTCTAGTCCTTGTTTACAAAGCATATTTGGAAGGTTTATGGCTTATATTTGACAAATTATGATTTGGATATCCTTCTATGTGTTATTTAGTAAATTGTGCTTGTTTGATAAGTGACTGAGTGAATTTGTATCTGTTATTAATTTGCTACTTTCTCTATATTAGGAATGACTCCAAACAAGTTGAAATGAGGATCATTTGGGCTAAAAGTGGAAGAAGAAGCCAAATCTGCATCTCAGCAGGCAACACCGCGACATTGGCAAGTTAATGCTGCGACGTGGTGCATCCCCTGCATCAGTACAGAAGACCTGAGGCTAGGGCATCGCGACATGAAGAATGGATGTCTCGGGCGTTGGTGACCTAAATACGCATGCGCTACGACATGGCATGTTTAGCGCCACGGCGTCCCCTATTTTTCTACACCTATAAATACTGTTTTATTAGATTTTAGGTTAGAGTTTTTGGAGTTTTTTAGGTTTTAGAGAAGCTGCGGCTAGAACTTAGGTTTTTGGAGGCTGAGGGACCCTAAGGAGCCAAGGATGGAGGTTATCTTCCTTGGAGAAGATGATTGAAGCTGCAAAGATGATATCTAAGAGTTTCCTTCCTTCTCCCTATGCTTTTCCTTCTCTTCCTTATATTTTGAGCATGATTTTGGTGTTGTAATTTCGTGTTCATGGATTAGCTGAGCTATATTTAAGGATACTTTGAATCATTTCTATGAATATTGATGAGTTTGTAATCTTTTGAGTATATATTGATGTTTAGTTATGTTCAATCATATGGTTCTTAATGCTTTTGAAGGTTTGATCAGCTTTTTGAATGATTTGTTGAAATCTGATGAACCTAGACATAAGAATTTGGATTTTAGATCTAATGTATGGTTAATGCATGTTCGATGAGTTCAATTGGCTTGGATAGGTTGATTCACTAACTGGATAGAAATATACCTTTTAGCCATGTATAGTATGTGTTTGAGAATAGATCATTCATGAGTGGAGTTTGCACTAGTTCTCATGGAAACATAGTGAATTAGGTAAATGAAACTATGGTTGATTGACCTAGACATAGGCTTTTAACTAAATCAGATTCTCAAGCTAACTTAACAATTCATTGATGTTGCTTGTAAGGGTTGCATATCATTAGTATGAAATGGGAGGTGAAGAAAGATTCCCTAGATCTCTAAACCATTATCTTTATTGCTTTGTAGTTTAGATTTAGTTTAGTTTTGCTTTCTCTATTTTTATGTTCTTGAATAAAATTAATTAAGTTATTGGTTGATACTTAGCTATGGAAGCCAACATCCTTGTGGGAATGATCTCTTACTCTATATCTGTATTACTTGAATGACTCGTGCACTTGCGGTACAAATGGTCTAACAAGTTTTTAGTCAAGAAAACAAGTTTTTATCTTTTGAAAGGACTAAGAATTTGCTATCAGCTTTCTCATATTTTCTAGATGATAATTTCTCTCTTAAAATATCCCCATTAGCATCTTAACACACTCCAAAAAGGATGTATAAGGGTCTTATCTAGTAGGGAATTCTATTTAATCATGATAAAAATATTGAGAAAATGAACACTGACGCTTAAGCATTGAATCCCTGGGCGCTCAGGCGCTCTGGGCGTGTATCTGGAAAAATATCTCTAGTCGTTGGGTGCTCAGATGGCCGCCACTAGCGCTGAAGCACGGGTAGACCAGAGTGTTTACGCTGTTCTGCTGGGTGTAACACCCTCCTTAGGGTGCCACATTTACACCTCAAAATATCAAAGCTTTATATAAAATGCGGAAAAAGATTCATTCTTGGAAAATACAAATTATAAATTTTCTTTTCAAAACCATAAACCTAAACGACACATAATATAACATACTAAGTATTACACACCAAAAGAATATATACAACAGTGGCATGGATCATAGTCCACCCAATAATTTACAAGTTTATACACAAAAGACATAAGCAGCAGTTTAACAAAACATCGATTAGCCCAAGTCTAGAGACCTAGGAAGCTGGATCTTCCCTTGGACCCTCCATTGGATCCTCTTCGGACTCCTCCGTTGGTTCCTTCTCTTCGTACTCTTCCCCAGCCAAACCTTTCAGCTGTGGCAGAAGCTCGCGGATAGGAGTCCTAGCGAATGATACCATAGGGTCCGGATCCTCTCTAGGGGTGTAATGCAAGTCACCCCACAGCTCCCTAATAGGCATGAAGAACTCTAGATGCATAAAAACACTAAGAGAGAAAAATGGAACCCCATCACGGGTCCTACTAATGGACAAAGACAATTCCCCTACATATTTAATCTATTCAAGGCCCCAATCGATGTGCCATGCGTCTGTGCCTCTGTGGAAAAAAACTCTAACAAAACCAACAGAATCTCTACGAGTAGCCAACCAAAAAGCAAAACAACGAAAATAGCAAATTTTCTTCTTCTTCCCTTAATCTTTATCAATAAGAACATATAGAGCAAAAAAACAGACAGAATAACAATACAAAGAGGTGAGATTCTCTACATCAATACCAGTATGGTAGCCAGAGACAGTAACATCAGTAAAACCACAGAGTGCAGAAATAATAATTATAGTCATAAAATTCTCAATAGGCATTGTAATAATATATTAACAGACAATTCCACAATGTAGCAGCAGATAATTCCACAGTATAAATGTATCACAATGAAATGCTCAATGTCTATGTGAATGCACAATGGACTGACATCTACTCCATGGAGTTCAAACCAACATCGGAGAGAATGATCGGGGAGTCAGTGTCTGTATATCGTTAGCCTCAAATCATGTGCTTCTCAATATACTCAATATGCGCAACATGGCTATACAAGATACTCTCAACCAGATAGGGAATAGGATAGCTCCTGGTCGAGATCGTCAGTGCGTTGCACAGTCACCACAGCCTAGTGGAGCTACCAACTGTCCACATATGGGATACCCGTCCCCCGACGCCTACTAGTTCAACTAGTGAACTACACTATGCAATTCGCACCCGCACAAAGGTGTAATTCATCTCCTAGGCATACAGCCTTGGCAACAAGTCATTCTGACTTTCACAATGCATGATCTCATGACAATGATCAACAATATCCATAAACAACAAAAGTTCCCCAAAGAGGAGCCACCACAGGGCTTCAGTCAATCATTGACATTCTCGGGTCCAGTACATCAGCCCGTCAACACAAAGCTATTATATTCCATCACAAGGTATCTCAACTACACAAGTTCAAGAACTGTCTTTTCACTTTTAACTTTAATTAAGATACTTTCAAGAATTAATATGGAAATTCGCTCTAATCTTAAAACTCTCCTAATTAAGTTCCTCTAGGTAATACTCCTTCGCATTATTCACAAAATTCCTAAAGGAAAACTACATTAATTTAATCTCACCAATTCATTTCCTTTTTCTCTTAAGCCCTAAAAGTACTCTAAATTTTTATGATCTCTCTTTCTAGCTTATTTTTTCCCTCTCAAGGCCGAAATCTCTCTCTAACTAAGTAGCCAAGATTTGGTTTTTCCACTCCTTCATTGTTATGAAATTCCTAATTCAACTCTATTTTTATTTAAGTTTCCAAGTTCCAAAACAACACAAAATTTTCTCTTAGATCCCCTTTTTGGATCGCTTGGCCGTGAGCTCTCTAGGGTTCTTAGGCCTAAAAAAATTTCATCTTCCACAAGGATTCCAAACAACCAATAAATATCAAATATCAAACTTTCCATTCCATCAAGGTCATAGACAACATCAAACCACAAAATCACATAGGTTACAAATTTACAAAAATCATCAAGATTCAAACAATCAAGTGAGTAACACTCACATGGATTCCTCACTTTCCATACATCAAGTTCGTCCCTCACCATCATAGAAGGTAGATGAGAATAATCTCCCTCTTACCTTGGAGGATAACCAACCACCTCTTGAATATCTCCCTGAAACAAGCTTTCTCCTCCAAGAGCCTCTTGAAAAACGAAAATGACATGCCAAAGAATCAACATTTTAGGCTTAGAGAAGAGTGACCATGGATCAAAATCATGGTTTTAGAAAGAAGAAAAAAAAAAAAAAAAAAAAAAGAAGAAATTTTACCTTAGAAATCTTCGAGCCCTAACTTGAAGAAATACTTGGAAAAGATGAACAAGTCAAGATCTTCTCACCAATGTGGCTTAGAAAGAGGTTTAGATCCAAGGAAGTAGATGAGTGAAATCAAAGAAAATGAGAGGGTGGATTTGTGAGTGTGGCCATGAGCTAGAAGAGGGAAAATGAGAGAAAATAAAGTGTGTAGCTTTTTGGGTGAAGAGAGAGAAATAAATAGAAAAGTGATGAAATGAAAATGAGATAAAACTTACTCTAGAAGCCTCATTTCTCTCTCCATGGTTGTCCACTCATCTAGGGAGGAGGAGCCAAGCTTCCTCAACAAGCTTCATAAAGCTTCCTTGAGAAGCTTCTCTCCTTGGTCCAAAAGTCAAAGATGATGTCATGCGGATGATGTCACATAGATGATGTCATAAAAGTGACTAGCTAGAAACAGTTCTATAGATCTTTATTGCAAGCTATTATCCAATAGACAAAAGTTACAGTTCACAAAGTCGATATCTATTGTCCAATGGATAGTAGAGCATACTGAAATTTAATCTGTCAGATAAAATCTTAGACGATGAAAACTCCGTAAACTATCTCAGGTTTCGAGTTTAGTAAGATCCCCCGGCCTCGATTCAATAGTCCAAAATTTTTTAAAAATAATAATAAAATAATCCACATAAGCCAAATAATTCATAAAAATTCACAGAAATTCATAACAACACAAATAACAGAGATAAACCAAAAACAAGAGAAAGTTGGGGTGTTACATTGGGCATTGGTGCTTGAGCGCTTGTGCTCAAAGTGCTTAGGCTCCCATATACCAGAACCGATTCTACAGAATGCTTTCTGCAGAATTGGTTTTTCAAACCAATTCCAATCATCAACTTAATGGATTCTAGATATTAACCAATCCTAAACATTATGCAAAACATGATAGAATCATCTAATATTAACTTAATCTATTACATAGATTAATGAACAAGAATTTAGTCCATAACAAACCTAGTTTCTAACTTTAAAGGTTATGGAGGAACATGGACATAACCAAGTCCTAACTCACAACCAACCATCAAACTTACCAAATTCAAGCCATTATCATGTTCACAAACACGAATCAAGCATAAAAAATTGTAAACAACAAACAAACCCATTTTCTATTCAATACGCCCCCACTATGCAACAGGTTGAAACAATAGGGAAAAGATGAAGTTATGAAGCAAAACTCCTACCTCTTGTATGGATGATCTGCCTTCAAGCTTCAGCTTTGGTTATGATTGTCCCTTACTCTTCCTTATTCCCCCCCTTTCCATTCTCTCCTTCAGCTCCTTCTTTCTTTTCTTCTGTTTTTCTTTCTTTTTCTTTGTTCTATAGCAGCCTTGCTGCTTTAAAAAATAGGAGCCATGAGAGACTTGTCTCTTAGGGTTCTATTAGACAAATTGTATCTGCTAAGAACACTTAGATTTCACGAAATCAAGTTTCCTAACTTTCAGCAACTTTAGAATAAATCCTAAGATTCATCTAAATTATTGTTTCACCATTTTCATGATTTTCCATATCTGCTGCTAGTCCATCCGACATTAAAGCACACAACTAGTATGCTTAAAAATACCAAACTAACTCTGATTATCTTGAAACTTTAACTACATCTTGTTTCACACATTTGTGACTTAGAAATAAATTGTCCATATTTATTTCTCTCATCTAAGCATTTTATGTCATTTTAAACTACTTTTCAACTTCTGTATTGCAACTACATCCCTAAACAAACTCAATTTATCACAAAACTTCACAAGCATGTTAAGCAAGTTATATGATACCTTTGTAACCATAAACAAGCTTAATATGTTATTAAGGGTATTACAAAGCAAGTATTATGCTACCTCTGCAACCATATACAAGTCTAACATGTTTAAGAGGATGTTACAGATGAAATGTCCATCCTCACACTATCAAACATTTTGAATCATCTCAAGTAGAGAGGGAATGTCCATCCGCAACTACTTTGATAGAGACAGAATGTCCATCCTCACACTATCAATCATCTAGCATCACTTTAAGTAGAAAGGGATTGTCTAACCTCAACAACATAATATCCAGGATAACCTCAGGTAAAAATGGATTATCTCAACCTCAATTACTCTAGTAAGGAGGGAATATCCATCCTCACACTACCATTGTCTAAGATTAACCCTAAGTACGAAGATCATTTCCTATATAGATCTTTGGCTAAATCAATCAATGGGATGCTCTTCAAAAGGGAATAGCTTTTCATTAGAACAACAAGAGAACATCTCAATATATCTCATCTTTTGAATATATATAGTACACATTTTTATTCTCTTTCTAATTTACGAAGTTCATATTCATAGTAAACATTAATCTAATTAAAGATCTCATTCAATTTGATTCATATGGAACCACATAAATATCTATTTTATGTCCTGCTATTCGAATAGGCTAGTCTTCTAATCGAATAATACTCAATTTCATGACATTCTGGAGTCTACTATTTGAATAGATCTCTTGGTCTATTCGAATAGCACTCAAAATATTGTATTCTAGAAGTGGTTATTCGAATAGCACACTAGGTTTATTCGAATAGCTCAAACGAATTTGCATTCTGGAATTGGCTATTCAAATAACCATATTGGTCTATTCTAATAGCACATACAAAAATGCAATAGTAAGCATAAAAAACTGCTATGATTATGCATGATTATATACTTTATCTAGTTATATTTCACTTAATAATCATGCAATGAGATATATATAACATTCTTCATATGATATTTCCAATAATGCTTTATATGAGTTCTAATGAATTGATATTGGATTTGGCTCTATTTAAATAAAAATGTGCAAAGTGTTCTTTGTTGCATCCTTTATAGAGATATCTATTAGTAATTGACAAATATCTTATTTGGATGTATTTATGAAAGTCTTATATGTATGTTAGACTAACTAGAGTTATACATTTATGAATCATGCATATGAAGATATTGAATTATGAATTTGGACTAATTATATTTGCTTTAAATGAGCAATACTTTGTAGGATAGTCTAAGTACCAAGAGTGAGCATTACAACAAGAAAGTAAAAGATCACAACTATGCTCAACTCAAGAAGAATGAGAATGAAAAGATGTTCCAATCATTTGCGAGACTTGAAAAGAAGAAAATTTGGAAGCTTGGATTACATCAAGAATTGATGATGACAAAAGATCAAGTCCCAAGGTTCTTCAAGAATAGCCTATAGGATTTAGATCTTATGTAAAGGTAAATGGGAATCACACTAAGCTCAAATATGTTTTAACATCTTTAAAAAGTTTTTCTTACATTCTAAAATGCCCAACAAACATGTTTTGAAAAGCTAGTCTTGGTGGTAGTTCAAACCTTTGAAAAATAGCCAAGTTTGTGTTTTATAAAACTGACTTTTGATTACTCTTTTGATCATAAATTTCAAATTACTTTGAATTTTGTTCTAAAACTTCTTTCATATGAAAATAGACTCAAAGATCTTTCCAGTGAGTGGTCATTTACTTTAAACAAATAAGAAACAAAAAATTTATGACCATTTAAAGTCAATTTTCAAAACCAGAGTGCACTAACTGATTATGGATTTTTCATAACCGATTATTCACCATGTCAGAACTTTTTTGATGTTCTAAACTGATTAGGCAATTCACCTAACCAGTTATTGTGAATGTTAGGAGTATTTTTTATGTGTTAAAAGCTCCTAACTGATTAGGCAATTCACCTAATCGGTTAGTATAAAAGAAAGGAGCATTTTCAAGTTTTTATAAAAGCTCCTAATTGATTAGGAAGTTCTCCTAACTGGTTATTCTAAATGTCAGAGGCCAAATTTTGAGGCTCCTAACCAATTAGGACAACTTCCTAACCGATTAGGACAATCTCCTAACCGATTATTTGCGAACCAGAACAGATTTCTAACGATTCTATTTTGGCATTTAATGCTTCCCAAAAACCACCAACGGCTCTAAAAAGCTTTGGGCTATAAATGAATGCATTTGGGCATTAAAGAAATGTTGGAGAACAATATGAAAATAACTCTTGAGCATTAAATTCGTGTTTCACTATCTATTTCTTCAAACCCCTATTTTGAGCTTTAAAGTGTAAATCATCAATACCCATAGAGTTTCAATTTTTATTATCCACTCTAGATAGAGAGTTTCAATTCTTTTATATCTTGTTTAATCTGTAAAGAGGGTGAGGTATCCCTCAAAGGTTGTAAAGGGTAAGGTATCCTTATTTTGAGGCTCAAGCACAAGGGTGAGGTATCCCAAGGTGTGTTGAGTGCTCTTAGTTGTAAAAGTCTTTCAAGCACCTGTTAAGGTTGAAGAATTGGAGGCTCTAGCACAAGGGTGAGGTATCCCAAGGTGTGAGGAGTGCTCTTGTTTGTACCAAAGTTTTCCTAGCACCCGTGAAGTCTAGGAGATAATGAAGAAAATCTCAAGTTAAGCTTAGAAACTGGATGTAAGCCACAAGTGGTAGGTGACTGAATTAGGATAAATTCTTGAGTTTGATTCTCTCTTTCTTACACTCTTTAATTTCAATATTTGGTGCAACATAGTTATTTATTGCATATCTTGTCATCTTGATGTTTTGTTTTTAAGAACTTGATATCTAGCTTATTTGCTTGATTTATCCTATAGCGCAAGTGGTATTTGAGAAATCTCTAATAGTTGTACCTTATTAAACTTATTCCGCTACATGTGTTAATTGAAAATATCAAAATGCATAATTTCTCAAAGGTGCTTTAAAAATTTGTAATCACCCAATTCATCCCTCCTCTTGGGTGATGGTTGCCATGGCTAACAATTACTTATATGGAGTCCAGTTTGAGGTGTTCAACGATCATAAGAGTTTAAAATACTTGTTTGATCAAAAGAAGTTGAACATGAGACAACGAATATGGAAGTTCTTAAAGGATTATGACTTTGAGCTTAAGTACCATCCGAGTAAAGCCAATATAGTGGCTGATGCACTAAGTAAAAAATCCCTACATGTGTCTTGGAGGATGGTAACTGTGACACCACATAGCCTTTTTATGAGTAGAGTGGACATAGTTAGTGACATGAGGACTCTAGAAGGTCAAAGAGATGATGAAACCTAAGTAAGATTAGTGAGCAAATCTTCTTAGAGGATCAACAAGAATTTGATATGGAGGATGATGGAGTGATTAAGCTTAGAGATAAACTTTACATTTCGATGGAATATGCAATTATAGAAAAGATCTTAGAGGAAGCTCATAGGAGTCAATACACCATCAATCCTGGGGTCACTAACATGTATCAGGATCTTAGGAAGATGTTTTGGTGACCTGGAATTAAGATATAGCAGAATTTGTGTCTAGGTGTTTTGTGTGCTAGAAAGTTAAAATAGAGCACCAAAAACCTTCCAAAACTCTCTAATCTTTACATATCCCTAAGTAGAAATAGGATCATATCACAATGGATTTTGTGATGGGTTTGCCTAAGACTTAGCCAGGGTTTGATGCAATTTGGGTCATAGTGGGTAGACTAACCAAGTTTGCCCACTTCTTTCCAATTAGAGCTAACTACTCCTAAGACAAACTAGCCCAATTGTACTTACAGGAGATAGTTAGGTTACATGAAATTCCTCTCAGTATAGTTTTAGATAAAGACCTTAGATTCACATTTAGATTTTGCAGAGCCTTCCAAAGAGCTTTTGGGACTAAGTTAAGCCTTAATACAACATACCACCCATAAACTAATGGGCAGTTAGAGAGAACTATCTAAACCCTAGAAGATATACTCAGGGTGTGTGTACTAGATTAGCAGGATAGTTGGGATAAACTCTTGCCTTTAGTGGAATTTTCCTACAATAACAGTTACCATACCAACATAGGAATTACACCATATGAAGCACTTTTATAGTAGACACTGTAGGTCACCATTATGTTGGTATAAGGTTAGAGAGAAAGCTATCCTAGGACCTGAGATATTACACCAGACTTTAGATCAAATCAGGATGATCAGGGATAGGATGGCTATAGCTCAAAGTAGGTAGAAGAGCTATGCTGATAGAAAGAAGAGACCTCTAGAGTTCGAATAGAGAGAACATGTTTTTTTGAAGGTCACTACTATGACAAGGATTAGTAGAGCATTGAGAATAAGGAAGTTAAACCCTCGTTTCATTGGTTCTTACCAAATTCTAAAGAGAGTCACACTTGTAGCCTACCAAATAGCCCTTCCTCCCAGTTTGTCAAACCTTCACAATGTTTTTCATATGTCTTAACTCAGAAAGTACAATCCGAATTCTTCACACATCATAAGAAATGAATATGTACAATTAAGAGATGATTTGTCTTATGTAGTGCTACCATTGAGGATTGTAGACAGAGGGGTCAAAGAGCTTAGAGGTTAGAAGATTCCTTTAGTAAAGGTCATATGGGGTGGAGCAAGAACTGAGGAGGCTACGTGAGAGCTAGAGTCTCGCAAGCAACAAGATCACCCGGAGTTGTTTATATGATGTAAGCAATTTTGGGAACAAAATTTTAAAAAGAAGGAGAGAAATATAACAACCTCTTTTTAATCTGTGAGCTTTGTTTTATGGTCATAGAGGTATCATAATACATGCTTGACATGTTTGCTTAATTTTGTGGCAAACTAAGTTAGTTCAGGCATTGTGGTGCAACACAGAATGTGAAAAGTAGCTTAAAATAATTCAGATAGTGGCATAAGTTACTTAGTTAAAGGAAATAAATAAAGAGAATTTATTTCTAGGTCACAAATATGTGGACAAGGATGTAGTTAAATTTCAAGGATAATCAGAGTTAGTTTAATATTTTTAAGTATACTGAGTGAGTGTTTTAATACCGAATTGACTTGACACAGATATGAAAACTTATAGAAATGGTGAAACAAGGATTGAGATGAATCCTAGTATTTATTTTAATACTTTTGGAAGTTAGGAAACTTGATTTAGTAAGATCAAAGTATTCCTAAGAGATATAAAGTTTTCAATAAATATCAGAGTCACTTTGTGACTCACAGTTCTGGTTGTTTCTTTTGACTTTGTTGACCTTTACTTACTTTTCCCACTTAAACTCACTCATTTCTCTCATGACTGGACAACAGTAATAGTAGAAGGAGAAAATAGAGAAAGGAAAGAAGAGGGAAATAAGGAAGAAGAGGAAAGGAAGAAGAAGACAAAGGGGAAAGCTAAGGCTTGAGGTACACCATCCAAACAACTTGAGGTAAGGGTCTTTGCTCTTAAACTCTCACTTCTCCTATTCTCTCTTCATGTTGTAATATGCATGATTTGGTTTGGAAAAATTGGTTTTTGTATATTTTCCATGATTTGGACTAGAAGAGTTGTTTGGAAACTTGTTTTGTGGTTTCTTTTGTGTTGCTACATGCATGGTAGTTATTTTGAAGTTTGTTGACATCCTTGAAACTACACATCCAAGAGTTTAGAAAATGGGTATTTATGGTTGATTGATTTGATTTTTCTTCATGAGTTAATGTGTAGTACATGTGTTTGATAGTTTCAGTGAGCTTAGTGACCATGTATGGAGTTAGAAACCTTGTAGAACCAAGATTTAAGGTTTAAAATTTGGCTTAGAAACCAACAGCATAGTAGATAAGTTTTTACAGAAGTTTTCTAGTGTAACTGGTGCCTAGGCACCAACTAACCAGAATGTGAATGTTATCAGGCAGAGAATATGGGGCCTAGGTGCAAGAGTTAGGCGCTTAGGCCCACTGCCTAAAATCATAACATCATAATGTTGCAAGCCTAGCGCCTAGGCGCTAGTGTTGGGCTCCTAAGCGCCAGCCACAGGGAAAAAGGGTAGACTTTCTGTCATACCAGCGCCTAGGCGCTAGAGAGTTCATAGTTTGCTGGGACCTTTATTTTAATGAAATGGAGTTCCCTCCTTGGTGAGATCCTCCATATATTCTTTCTTAAGTGTGTTAAGACACTTTTAGAGATATTTTGTAAAGGAAATAACTACCTAGCATATATGTACAAGTTTGAGATTTTAAGCATTCCATAAGTTATGAATTGCCTAAAGTGGGAATCTAGGACCTTGAGCACACTAGTGTGACATAGGTTACCACTAGTGATGTGATAATAAGGCAAGCTAGATACAAGTATTATAAGTACATTTTACTTATCTAGATACATGATTTACTCGCTTGTAGTTAAAGTTGTGAGTATTATGCAAGTTTTTAGAGAAATGCTCTATTATCTCATCAAGTTGAGTTGGCAAAGAGAGGTTCCTTTACTTGATAAAGTTGAACCATAGCACAATATGAGTTATGAGACAAGGGAGTGAAGAAAGAACCTTGTCATGGTAAAGATGTGAGTAAAATACTTTACCAAGTGTGGTAGAGGAGTGAGATAAGCACTCTACCTAGGACAAAGTAGTGAGTTAAGCTTTCTGTCAAGGAACATGAGGAGTGTGTTGTGATATTGGCAAGTGCACCAAATCGCAAAAGTAATAAAGAATGATTAAGATATCATTCCCATGAGGATTATGTTGACAATTACTAAATTCACCAATTCAACACTATTTAAGCTATCAAAAAGTGAGATTTAAGAAAGCAAATTCATATTTAAATCACTAACAAAGAAAGCAAGCAAAATAATCAAAACAAAATTAATTAAGTAAACATCGAAGATAGACAATGATATCAAAGTGTTAGGATTCAAATTTCGCTTGAACTCTTTTAATGCAAATTAAAATATTAGTTCAATCAAATTCTATTTCAATGATTCATGGTCAAATTCCCAAAATTAAACAATATTCAATCCCTTGGTATATTAATCATCTTCATACTATTTAAAGTTAACAAATCCCTTAGCATAACCCCATATAGACAAGGCTTTATAAAAAATGAGGGAATTAAAAGTAAGACCACACAACCCACAACATCTATTCCTAAGTTCGTGCACAATTTTCCCAAGTCAAACATACACCATAAAATCATTCCCAAATTGATCAAGTTTAGAAAAGCATTAAGAGAAGAGATAAAGACATAAATCATGAAATAGAAAAATAGATTAAACACAATAAAAGGTTTACATTATTAAAGATCAAGATCCATCATCACCCTAACTAAAGAAAGTTAGTTACACATGGAGAAAGAAGAAAACAAAGAGAAGAATATAACAAACTCCATCGAAGATAGGTGGAAGGTTGAAGAAAATCCGTAATCTTCAAGCCTGGATGCGCCCACACCAAATTAAGGTTTGTGTCGTCACTTTTGTCTCTGACGGCTGCTGAATGTGTTCCAAAATACATAACTTTTCTATTTATAAACATTATACGTATGTTGCAATAACGTCTAGCGCATAGGCGCTGGCTTTTGGGCACCTGAGCACTAGACAACCAGAGGCTGATTTACGCTGATGCTATGCACGCGCACCCAAGCGCTGACTTCCCAGTGCTTGGGTGTTGAATAACTAGAGCGTGTTTTTGGCTGATGCTGCTATGCGTGCTCGAGCAGTGGGTAGGTGCTAGGACACCAGAAAGTTGTATGCTATTCTGCCTTGTGGGCGCCTAGACGCTAGTTTTAAGCACCTAAGCGCTGGGCCACCAAAATGTAATTTTCAGCTTTTCTTTTCTTGTACAAGTGTCCAGTCTTTTTCCATGTGTATTTACCTATCAAAAACAAATAAAAAATATAATAAGAACACAATTTAAAATAATAAAAACATAATAAAACTTGAAAACAAAGCTTAACTTAAAAGATTAAAAGATGATGAAAACCCAGCATTTGAACTGTAAAAATATGAATTTTTGAATGTTCATCAAAGTGAGAAAAGCACTCATGCAGGTGGTAGTAAGAGTGAGTTAAGTTCTCTACCAAGGGTAGTAAAGTGAGAAAAGCCTATTACTAAGGGCAATAGGATGAGTTAAGTCTTATGCCAGGCAAAGGAGTGAGATAAGCACTTTGTCAAGGAATAATGATATTTTACAATTATATGGACAGTTGTTTAATATCGATAATATGTTAATAAGTTTATAGTTTATAAATTTAACTTTGTGTATTTTTATAATAATACCATGAGATATATGTTTAATTACTAAGTATTTTCATATTCTCACCTCATGGAAAATGTAGGTCAAGACCCTCTCGAGGGAAAAAGAAAAAGAAAAAGAAAAAAAAGCAATAAGATTAGATAGTTTCATTTTATGTATTTATGAGCAACTCTTGTATATTTTTACTTTGAGTTGTATAAAGATGTATGTATAGCACTTTGCCTTTGGGGCTATTAATGTATATATGTATGTCCTTTTCTTTATAGCTCTCCATAACTATTTGTATAAATGTTAGGGTTAAAATGTCACTTAAGTTAGAAATAGCATGGCTAGTACTACTTATCTTTGTAAATATTGAGTATATCGAGATATCTATATTAGGGTGTTACACGTTGAATTCGAATTCAACGTTGTGGGGCTTGATGAAGGTGTCGACAGAACTGAAGTGAAGCTAAGTTCTAGTTGCTATTATTAGAATGGAATGTTGAAGTTTCAGACAATGAAAGATCTATGAGGTTTTGATTATCAGAACTATAATAATTACAGCTTGATATTTGAGGGATATAGTCCTCTTCTATTAGGGTGCTTAAAGCAATTCCATTTTTATGCCAATCATTTAGATGAGGATGTTGTTGGTAGCTAAGGTCAGTGAAATTTGATGAGTATAGATTCATATTGGGTTCAACCAATTGTACTGCTTAAGATAGAGGTAATAAAAGACAAGAGGTGCTCAATGCAGTGCAGCTGCTACTGCACGCACTTGTTGAACTGGGTCTTGAAATTGGACAAAGTGTGGGATTTGCTCTGAATTTGGGGATGGTGGGGCTGGTTTTGTTGACCATTTTGAGCATACAAGTTTATGTCTTCACGTTGCTGAGGAGGGATAAGTGAGGAAGAAACTTTAGAAGCTCTAGGTTCACCAGAGGTGGTTGTATGCCAAAGAGCCTTTGGATGTTCATTTCTGATGAACCATAGAGATAAGAAGATCTTAGAATAGAAGATAGCTCCAATAGGTCAAGTCGAGGACTGTGTGTCATAGGATTAATTCCCATCCTCAAAAGCCTTTTCCTGATGTCGGTGTTCCAATAGTTCTTGATTTCATTGTCTGTTCTTCCTGGTAAGCGAGAAGCAAAAGCTGACCACCTAGACAATATCCAACAATACATAACTTACCATTAGTATTTCAATAATAATATTAATATTATTTGACTCAAACTATGTATATCTTGTTTAAATTGACCAAAATCTAAAGGAAGAGAAAAAAAAATAGAAGCTCACTTGTTGCCAAGAATGCTATGTAGCTGAATTATAGTCTCCTCCTCTTCAAATGAAAATCAACCTCACTTTATATCTAGTTGGAGATAGTTAGCCATCAGAGATGACAACTCTTTCCACATCTTGGCAACCCTATTCATAAATAAAAAATAATCAAAACCCATTAGTTCAAATATATATACCAAAAAAAAGAACCATTTTTTAATGTATTAATTTTTTTTTGGTATAGAAGATGTGGATATAGGAGACATACCAGCATTCTTTGGGAGTGTCCACTAGTTTCCATATCCATGTTTCTAAATTTAATCAATAAGTTTCTGGTCCTCCTCAGCTGTCCATGGTCCTTTCTTGAGGCCACCCTTGTCATAACAAGGTGCTCTCCCCATGGTAGCTAGCTCTGTTAGATAGATAAGCTAAGGATTCAAACTCATTGAGCTAATTAATAAGATACTTGCTCAATGAGTTTGCTTGAAGCTAACGAGAGATCAAAGGAGAAATTTTGGAGACGTGAGAGAATAGATAAAGAAATTAAGAGGGAGAGCGAGAGAGAAATGGAGTTATAACTGTAGGGTCCAAAACAGGATGCACTTGGCTTCTTATATTGTTCTGGACCGTGATCTAGGATCCCATCTAAGTGGATCAACCCGGCACACGTATAACTAGACTCCGCCCTAGATGATGTAGCTAAGGCCTTGAAAGCAGTCCGGAGCTCGGAGCCATGCACATCGAGCAACATTGGGCCATAATATCAAGATTGCTAGATTCATGTAGAGGGTATATCATTAAATATCCGTAGCTGCCAATCATCAACTTATGATATTATAGAACCCATAACTACCTCAAATTGATAAGTAACTCTCGTATCAAGAGTTCTTAACTCATAGGGGTTCACCCTAATAATAATGGGAAGGTAATCTTTACCAAGATACTAATCCTAAATACCTGCATTCTACACATATTGCATGAGGATTCTATACACGGTCTATAAATACCAGGCTATGTAGCCTTAATCAGGTATTAGTAAATTACTCATCATATACTGCCTTGCTTGTGCCCAGCCTGACTTGAGCATTGGAGTCCCTTTGTAGATACCCACCCCCCTGTTTCAATACGCTCGACCACTGCTGCTCAAGGAGGAAACCTCTATCATGTGCCTATATTAGGTACCATCTGAATCCACTTTAGAACATTGACGCTGTCTGTGGGCAACTCTAAACTTCTAATCCCACACAATCATAGTGACCACACGTTAATACTCAAGGAGAGATGTTGCGCAACCCTCGACCAATCAGAGGTAGGGATTTACAGTGCAACATCCTCCCATTCCAATGCCACCGCCTATAGTTGAAGCCTCAGCCATGGGAAACCAAGCCTCTGTCCCATAACCCCAGCGTGACAGCCATGAAACTTTGTTATCCGACGAGAGTCCACATCCTTCACGAAGGCAGTTCATTTTGGATAAGCTCGGCCGCCCTGGAGAGAGAGCTGATAACATCGTTCAAGGGCCCCAAGCTCTAGTGCAAACACGCCTTGGCCTCTTGCTAATCGTGCTTCTAGATAGAACATTACCCACTCCGAGATGACTAGAAATCACGTCCAGGAGCTGGTGGCCCAATAGATGCTGGAGATCGATGAACAACACCACCAGTTGGATGATCAACGTTACCGGTTGGACAAGCTTGAAAGGTTTATACACATAGAGCCTGATAATGAAAGGCAGCATACAGCTCAAAACCAGAGAGCTTCATCATGCGATGAAGTCAGTCGTGCCCTAGAAAACAATCTTATATTGCCCAGAGACCCTCAACAACCCTTCTCGGATGAACTAATAACTTGTAGGATCCCTAGAGGCTTCAAGCCCCTTTCCAGCCTTGAATAATATGATGGTACAATGGACCCCCAGGAGCATCTCAATGCCTACATTCACTTTATGCAGTTCCACAGGGGATCCCCAGAATTGCTATGTCATGCTTTCCCCCTCTTCCTAAAGAAAGGCACTCTTCGTTGGTTCTCCATCTTATAATTGAGGTCTGTCATTGGATGGGATGATCTCACGCAGCGCTTCCTGTCACACTACACCACCGCTAGGAGCAGCCCAAGTCAATTGACTCCTTTTCTAGGATTCACCAAGGGAGCAATGAGTCCCTTCGCAACTATATCAAGATGTTCAGCAACGCCCTTGCTCATGTAGCCAATCTGGATGATCGGATCATGCTTCATTATGCCCGGAATGGTCTTCGGACTGATTCTGACTTCTTCTGCTTGTTGGCAAAGAAGAAAGCAGAGAATATGAATGAGTTCCATGCTTGCTCCGTAAAATACATTGAATTGGAAGAAACTATCAAGGATAAAAAAAAACTTTGGAAAAAAGTGAGCCCTCTCACCAGAAAAGAAAAACTGAAGCTCTAATCAACCTCGAAATTCCTCCAAAAGTGATGCTTACTGACCTAATTATTCTAACTACACTCCTCTGAATGCCCCATGAGAAAAAATTCTCAAAGAAGTGCTTCAGACCGAGTTCCAGAATATTAAAAGGCCACCACCTCTAAAAAAGGTGAAGGACCACTCCAAGCACTGTAAATGGCATAAAAGTTATAGCCATAAAATAGAAGAATGTTACCAGCTCTGAGAAGTCATTGAGTACTTAATTAAGGAAGGACGACTTTAGAAGTATATTGTCGGGATCTGAAATAATGATAACCTCGGAAGGAGGAGGGAGCGAAGACATTGTCGTAGCCCCCGGCGAAGTCTGACCCCACGACAAAGGAGGAGGACGAGTAGCCCAGCTGAAAAGTCTGACCCCATCATGACGCTGATAACTGGAAGGATCAAAACTGGGATACTCAAAACGTGGCCAACAGAATAGATTGGTTGGTTAGTACTATCTCTAGCAGATTTGCAGGAGGAGGCCCATCCAGTAATTCTCAGAAGAAAGCACTACGAACTATGGTATTGAGCATTTCTAGCTCTACACATAGGCCTTGTGTTGATGATAGGGAAGGGCCACCAATATCTTTCACCGCTAAGGACTACAGTGATATTGTCTAGGATCACAATGATTCACTCATCATCTCTGAAGTAATATCTAATGCTGAAGTCTGACATATTTTCATAGACTAGGGTAGCTCAGCAGATATAATGTCTATGGACGCTTTCAAAAGGTTGGAGTTCCCCATGTCCACCTTAACCCCCTATAAGGGCGAATTTACCCAGTTCTCTGGAGAGAAAACCAACTTGGTAGGCTATTTTGAAATATTCCAGACCCTCGGGGACAACAAGGCCTAAAGGACAGTCAAGGTCAAATTTTTGGTCGTGGATTGCTCGTCTGCTTACAACATTATTCTGGGGTGACCTACCCTAAACGGTATTGCCACTGTAGTGTCCACCGCTCACCTGGCCATAAAATTCCTTAATAAAAACAATGAGGTGGTCACGGTTAATGGCGATCGGATCGATGCACGTAAGTGTTATAATGAGAGCCTCAAAATTCATAGAACTCCCGAGAGAGCAAGAGCACGTACACTGAGCCTAATTGTGGATCAAGTTAACATCCTTATGACCGAGCTGGATGTCCAAAAAGAAATTCGAGGCACCAGACCCCAACCAGAAGGAGAACTACTTCCACTTCAACCAAATGACAAGCCTGATCAAGTCACCAAAATAGGCGCAAATCTTGAAAAGTAAAAGAAACGCTAGCTGATAGAGCTTCTTTAATAAAATAAGGACCTATTTGCATGGACGTCCTCTGAAATGTCTGGGCTTGACCTCGCTTTCATCTGCCATCGTTTATCTATTAAACGGGATGCAAAGCTGGTCTCCTAGAAGAAGAGGAAAGTTGACCCTGAAAGACAACAAATCATTGAGGAACAAGTTAAAGAACTACTCAATGCTAGATTTATCAGGGAAATCTCTTGCACCATATGGCTCTCCAATGTGGTCTGAGTGAAAAAGTCAAATGGAAAGTGGAGGATGTGTGTGGACTACACGGACCTGAATAAAGCATACCCTAAAGATCCATACCCCCTCCCCAATGTTGACAAGTTAGGTTAAAAGCTCATCCAGCTTCCGACAACTATCCTTTATGGATGTCTACTCCAGGTATAATTAGATCCTGATGTACCCTAGAGATGAAGATAAAACTACTTTCATCACTGAGAAGGCAAGCTACTGCTACAAGGTTATGCCTTTTGGCTTAAAGAATACAAAAGCCACCTGTCAGCAAATGATGAATAGAGTTTTTGAGGGTCAAGTGGGGAGAATGCTTGAAGTATACATTGATGATATGATCGTTAAAACCTCGGAGTCCGAATCCCACACAACTGACTTCGAAGAGCTATTTGCAGAAGTTAGAAAGCACAACATGAAACTTAACCCAGAAAAATGCGCATTCGAGGTCCGAGCTAGGAAGTTCTTGGGCTTCATGTTGACTCATCGCGGGATTGAGGCAAATCCAGATAAATGCCAAGTAGTGCTTGACTTATACAACCCCCGGAATGTAAAAGAGGTTCAACAACTTATAGGGTGGATTACGGCTCTCACGCGCTTCCTTGCTAAAGTTGCCCACAAATCCCTCCCACTATTCAAACTATTAAAAAAGGGGACAAGTTTTGAGTGGACCTAGGAGTATGAGAATGCCTTCACATCTCTCAACAATCTGTTAGCATCTCCCTCTATCTTGACCAAGCTGGAACTTGGAAAGACTTTGCATGTTTACCTTTCTGTTCATAAAGAAGCCATTAGTTCAATACTTATCCGAGAAATGGCTGAAGGCCAGAAGTCGGTCTATTTCATGAGCAAGGTGCCCCAAGGCCCCGAGCTCCATTATTAGAAGATCAAGAAAGTTATACTTGCCCTAGTCATCACAGCCAGGAGACTAAGGCAATACTTCTAATGTCGTCCGGTTGTAGTAAGGATGGATCAACCAATCCGGTAAATATTATATAAACTGGCCTAGTAGGAAGGATGATCACTTGGTCCATCGAGCTCTCTGAGTTTGGAATCTCATATGAGCCTAGACTAGCAATAAAGGCACAAGCACTTTCATACTTCCTTGCCGAACTTACATCGGACCCCAGTGACCCTAAGGAAGTGTCGTGAACAATGTTCATTGACGGATCCTCTAATCCTAAGAGAAGTGGCGTTAAGGTAATCCTTGAAAATTTAGAAGGCATGACAATTGAGAGTTCCCTAAAGTTTGAGTTCCTTACTTTGAATAACCAGGCAAAGTATGAAGCATCCATTGCTTGATTGATAATGACCAAGAAACTGGGTGCAACAAGGATCACACTTTGCAGTGACTCCCAACTCGTGACATCCCAGATCTAGGGTGACTACCGGGCTAAAGAACCCCTCTTGCAAAGATACCCAGCAAAGGTACAAGGACTCCTTAAGAGCTTTCAAATGGTGAAGGTGGAGCACATTCCCCGAGAAAAAAACTCAAAGGCTGACCTCTTGTCCAAGTTGGCCAGCACAAAGAACCCGGTGAACAACTGTTCCGTGGTCCAAGAGACCTTATCCTAGCCATTAATCATGGTTTCAACCATTTTCCAGATTGAGGATCCATAGTCCATATGGATCACCCCTATCATGGAGTACTTATAGTCCGGCATCTGACCTGAAGACCCAAAGGAAGCTTCTAAGTTAATAAAAACTATTGTCCAGTACACCATCTACTATGGGCAGTTATGCTGGTGGAGATTCTTTTCACCCCTTCTCAAATGCCTGATGCCTAAAGAAGTAGAGTATGTATTAGCAGAGGTCCACGAGGGGAGCTGTGTACATCATTTAGGAGGCAAAGCCTTAGCGTTGAAAGCTCTTAAGGTTAGTTTGTAAGCTATAGCAAGCATTACCCAAGAAGGGGTGAATTAGGTGATGATAAGTTTTAATGCAACTTTGACAAATTATGCATTTTCATATTTCCAATCAACACATACAATGGAATAAGTCTAACAAATGTACAACTATTATAGATTACTCAAATATAACTTAGGTTATGGGATAAATCATACAAATAAGCTAGATATCAAGATCAACTCAAGCATATATAGTTAAAGCACAAATATAAAGAGATAGAGTTGAGAGAATCAAACACAAGGATTTATCTTGGTTCAGCCACCCCTTGTGACCTACGTCCAGTCCTCAAGCGAACCACTCGAGATTTTCCACTAAACTTCAAGCTTGAACGAGTGCTTGAAAACTTTTACAGATTGGAGCACTCAACAACACCTTGGGATACCTCACACTTGTGCTTTGAGCCTCAAAATAGGGATGCCTCACCCTTTACAGCCTTTGAGGGATACCTCACCCTCTTTACACCTTTGAAGGATACTTCACTTTCTTCTCAACAAAGGATACCTCACCCTTTTTCACTAGAGGGATACCTCACCCTCTTTACATAATTAACAAAGTGTTTGAATGATAGAAACTCTCTCAAAGAGTAGATTGATACAAATTGAAGCTCTAGCAATGCCCCTTTTGAATATCTCAAGTTTTCTCACAAAAATAGGGTAAAAACGTTTTCAGGATTTGATTCTTGTATATAAGTGTTAGATTGATGTTGTAAATTGAAGTTCAACCCTTAAAGAAGCCCCAAGGGGCAAGTATTTATAAGTTTTGTAAGTAAAGGAGCTATTGGAACATTTTTAGCCAAGCATTAAATGCCATTAATATAGCTGTTGGACTCTATCAGATTGCTTGTAATCGATTACACAGCAAATGTAATCGATTACATTGTTGTTCCAACATGTTCTTGGCTTTCTGGGCTCTGTGTAATCGATTATATTCTTGGTGTAATCGATTACAAGGCCTCTGACTTGCTTTGTAATCGATTATCATTTCCATGTAATCGATTACATACCTTCTTGATCGTGCTCTTACCTTTTTGGGTTCAATGTAATAGATTACATTACTGGTGTAATCGATTACAAGGCCTCTGTTTGTTGTATAATCGATTACAAATATCATGTAATCGATTATACTGGCCTTTGAACACATTTTTCAAGTCCAATTGAGTATGTAAGCCATTTCTTACACTTAGATCATTGGATTAAACATAAATGCCTTCATGAATATTGAATCCAAGATTAAAAATAACATTTCTTGAAAAAAATGTTTAACTTTGAAATTACAGGCTGATTTTGAAAACGATATTTAGAAAACCATTTGAGAATCATTGAGATACTTAAAGGGCATTTTACATTGATATTCTAAGACCTATATCTAATATACATCTTTTGATTTTGGTCTTTATCTTTTGATCTTGCTCTTCTCTTTTGTTCTTGATCTTCATCTTTAGCTTTGTTATCATCAAAACCTTATCTGATATGCTTCAAGACATAAGCATTCACATTCTCCCCCTTTTTGATGATGACAAACTAAATATTCAATAGAAGGAGAAATATTTGCATTTATTTGATTATCAGATAATTAAGCACAACTCTCCCTCGTAGTATATGCATGAGATAGAATATGTGAAAGCGCAAAACTTCTCCATACACATGCAATATATTTGACTAATCTCTCCCCCATTGGCATTATAAAAAAGAAGACATAAGCATTCAGATTGGATAAAATCATTTCAGCCCAGCAAGATCAGTATACACCATTTAGCACATCATGCAAGTATACCTAGGCATTTTAGAACCTTATGTTACAATAAGAATAGACATAATCATGTGTCAAACATAATATTCAAAATTTACCAAGTACACATGATTCTATCCTTTACCTAAGGCCTACAAGGAATATACCTCAAATTCATTGACTTGACAAGTGAATGTGCATAAGAGATAGAAACTTTTGATACCTTGGTCTTGGTAATCAAGGAAAATCTTTTCCTTACCCAGTGCTTCTCTTTTGGTGTTTTGAACTTTGCAAGTTCCTCATTTTGTACTTGAGAAGCTTTAGTTGAAGTCATCTTCCTTCTTTGATCAAAACTTCTACCAATGGGCTTTGGAAGCATTTTCCTTGATGTTTCCTTCTTCACTTGACTGATTTGTCCATCCTTTTGAGAAATTTTCTGCATAATTGAAACACTAAGAGGACATTTTGGTACCATTTCATTTTGGGTCCTTGAATATTAATACTAAGACATTTAATATCTTTAGGGACCCATACCATATCATTTCTTATATAAGGATTTATTCTATAGTTGCATAAGTGAGAAATATGTGCTAGATGACCACAAAAATTGCAAACAAGGGAATTCAATGATGGTTTGGTTCTTTGAATATCATCTTTGGAAAACTTAGGCTTTTTTTTGTTATTACATTCTATATTATTTTTGGCATAAACTTTACTTGAATTTCCATGTGGAATAACATCAATAGCATTCTTACTAACATATATGGATTGTAAGGAAATAGAATTATTAGCTTTGGCAAATTTAGAAGATAAATCCTTAACTTGATTTTCTAAACTAATGCACTTTTCATAAGAAGTTGAGGTTTTACAATTCAAAGTCATTTCCTCATCAAGAAAGACATATTCATTTTTCAAAATCTTAATTTCATTTTCAATGGAGGAAATGTTTTTCAAACAAGATAAATTTTTATTTTCTAAATTCAACAAACCATTATATAGTTCATCATATGCACATTGTAGCTAATCATAGGAAGGACCATAATCAAGATAGGCATTATTTACCTCAAGGTTTTTTGGAGACAAGTGGGAGGTTGTCTCAATTTCTTGTACTAATGACTCTTCAAGGGAATCACCATCTTCCTCATTGTTGTGCATCAAAGCTTCAAGAATATATACCAATTGGTTTTGCTTTGCCACCTCTTCAAATTAAGCATCATTTTGATATTTTTCACAACAAGATTCCTTCAATGGTTTTTGCTCTTCTTGCTCTCTGTGTACAACTTTATACAAAAAATCATTGTTGGCAAAATAGATATCATCAAGAGTATCTCATATATCTTTAACACTAGAGCAACTCTTAATTTTAGCATAACCATCATCATTTAAACCACTTCTTAATATTTGCATTGCTCTAATGTTTAATGAAAATCATTTCTTATCATAGTCATTTCAAGTTTGTTTTGATTTGCATGTAAATCCATCAAGCATAATATCCCACAAATCAATATCAATAGATTACATATAAATTTTCATTCTAGCTTTTCAATAAACAAAATTCACACCATTAAAGAAAGGAAGTTTATTAATTTCAAAACATTCTATTTGAAAAGCTTTTAATGGTTGCCAAACAAACAAGGATCTTTAACTCTAAGCGGTTAAGCTTTTACCAGAGCACGAAGCTCTGATACCACTTGTTAGCCATGGCAAGCATTACCCAAGAGGGGGTGAATTGGGTGATGACAAGTTTTAATGCAACTTTGACAAATTATACATTTTGATATTTCCAATCAACACATGCAATGGAATAAGTCTAACAAATGTACAACTATTATAGATTACTCAAATATAACTTAGGTTATGGGATAAATCATACAAATAAGCTAGATATCAAGATCAACTCAAGCATATATAGTTAAAGCACAAATATAAAGAGATAGAGTTAAGAGAATCAAATACAAGGATTTATCCTAGTTTAGCCACCCCTTGTGACCTACGTCCAATTCTCAAGCGAACCACTTGAGATTTTTCACTAAACTTCAAGCTTGAATGGGTACTTGAAAACCTTTATAGATTGGAGCACTCAACAACACCTTGGGATACCTAACCCTCGTGCTTTGAGCCTCAAAACAGGGATGCCTCATCCTTTACAACCATTGAGAGATACCTCACCTTCTTTACACCTTTGAATGATACATCACCTTCTTCTCAACAAGGGATACCTCACCCTTTTTCACTAGAGGGATACCTCACCCTCTTTACATAATAAACAAAGTATTTGAATGATAGAAACTCTTTCAAAGAGTAGATTGATACAAATTGAAGCTCTAGCAATGCCCCTTTTGAATATCTCAAGTTTTCTCACAAAAACAGGGAAAAAACATTTTCAGGATTTGATTCTCGTATATGAGTGTTAGATTGATGTTCTAAATTGAAGTTCAACCCTTAAAGAAGCCCCAAGGCAAGTATTTATAAGTTTTGTAAGTAAAGGAGCCATTGAGACATTTTTAGCCAAGCATTAAATGCCATTAATATAGCCGTTGGACTCTGTTAGATTACTTGTAATCGATTACACAGCAAATGTAATCAATTACATTGTTGTTCCAACGTGTTCTTAGCTTTCTGGACTCTGTGTAATTGATTACATTGTTGGTGTAATCGATTACAAGGTCTCTCACTTGCTTTGTAATCGATTACCATTTCCATGTAATCGTCTACATACCTTCTTGATCGTATTCTTGCCTTTCTGGATTCAATGTAATCGATTACATTACTGGTGTAATCGATTACAAAGCATCTGTTTGCTGTGTAATCAATTACATTGGCCTTTGAACACATTTTTCAAGTCCAATTGAGTATGTAAGTCATTTCTAACACTTAGATCATTGGATTAAACATAAATGCCTTCATGAATATTGAATCCAAGATTGAAAACAACATTTCTTGAAAAACATGTTTAACTTTGAAATTACAGGTTAATTTTGAAATGATATTTAGAAAATCATTTGAGAATCATTGAGATACTTAAAGGGCATTTTACATTGATATTCTAAGACCTATATCTAATATACCTCTTTTGATCTTGGTCTTTATCTTTTGATCTTGGTCTTCTCTTTTGATCTTGATCTTTATCTTTCACTTTGTTATCATCAAAAACTCATTTGATATGCTTCAAGACATAAGCATTCACATAGTTATTATTGGCCCACAATGGAGGTCAATGCAATAGCACACGTCCAAGTTTGTGACAAGGGACATTGCCACTCAGACCACTACCATGCTCCACCCGAGGAACTCTCCACAACATCCGTACCCTGGCCAATCTACAAGTGGGGTATGGATATCCTGGGTCTGTTCCCTTAAGCACCCGAACAAGTGGATAATTTTTAGAGGTAGCTATGGACTACTTTACTAAATGGATCGAGGCCGAGTCCCTAGTCACCATTACCTCGGCCAGAATCCAAAAGTTCACATGGCGCCACATTATTACATGGTTTGGAATCTTAGAGTCCATTATGACAGATAATGGGACGCAATTTGTAACACCCCTAGATTTAATAACCATGGCACAATCATCATTATACCGCGATCACCAAATTTTTGGCGTGCCACAACTTTTTCATAATACTTTTCCAAATTTGAATATATATATATTTTTATATATATATAAAGAAAATATGAGCCACGAATGCAATAATACATAATTCATCGTTAACAAATATGATTTAAGAGAATATATATAAATTATAGTACGTAGGACTAAATTAATTAAGTTAAAGCATATAGAACATGGCGTATTCCTCATATCACTCACAATGAAATACATCAAGATTTACTTCAAAATGTAAATATATTAAAGATACACTATAACATGATTAATGCAGAAGAAAACATAAACTACCCATAAGACATCCTTGTCTAAGGAGTTGGGTACTCCATCGGATCCACCTCGGGATCCTCCCCCGGGTCGTCTGAAGATATAAGTACAGGGCCGAGTGTGGTCCCACGGGCAGGTGCCCTAGCAGCTGATGCCATGGAATCCTCGTCATCACGGGGAGTGCGAATCGGATCGCCCCACAGCTCCCGGATGGGCAGAGCAAACTCCAAATGCACCGAGGTGGTAAGCGTCAGGATAGGATCTCCATCACGAGTCCTCCTGACAGTCGGTATCAGATCCCCAACATATCGTACCCGCTCTCCAGCCCAGTCGACTCACCACGAGTTAGCACCACCAGTGAACACAATTTGAACGAACCCAATAGAACCCCTTTGCGACGACATCACCGGATATAGTGGGTCAAACTAAGAAAGTCTAAAAGAATCCAACCTCGTTCTCACTTATAGTCTTTAACCAAGAATTTACATAGAATAAGAAAAGTACAAGAAAGAGGTGAGACATCCTACTTCATTACCAATTATGGCAGTAAGAAACAGAAACGACGTAGGACGCCCACATAGCATTACAAGAAATATAAACAGTATCAAGAGCTAGATATTAAACAACTTAGCAGTTCCAGGCAATTATAACATCGATAAGATAGCAAATCTAATCATCGCATAAATTAAATGGCAAGTAATATATATGTGTTCACTATGCACATGTGCATGATAACCAAATCCTACTCCATGGAGCTAGACACGAACATCAGAGTGAATGATCAGGGAGACATGCCAATATCTCATCCGCCTTGGACTAAGTGCTTACCATAAACGATCAATCAATAATGTTGCGCATAGGCTCTATACAGTGACATTCTCACAAGATCACGATATAGGACAGTGCCCGGTCAGGATCATCGGTGCGTTTGCATCAGTTTGTCCCACGGTCCAACGGGCCTACCGACTGCCCGCTATGAGATGCCCGCGCCCCGACGCCCTCAAGGTCAACAGCAGGACCCACACTAGTCTATTCGCATCCGCACTAAGGTGTGATTCAACTCCTAGGCAACATGGCCTTGACAAATAGTCCACCGGACTTTCACAATGCATAATGACTCCATGCATATATAAGGTAATGATTGTTATTACATACTTTTTCGCAATATGCCACAATTGGCCACAGTAAGCATCAACACATCATTGGTCCCTCACATGGACCCACAAGATCATATTATCAATATTTAAATGAAATAATACACTTCCAAGGTTTATTATGAATTCTCACTTACACTCTTAATTCTTGTTTCTCTTATTCAATTAATCCTCAATTAATACATTATACTTTTAGGCACATTATGAAATTACACTTAACTTTCTATACCCTTCTTACTAAGTTTCTCTTTTTGAGAAATACTATTACATTATTTATTTACTCATTATTATTTTAATTACATAAGTCCATCATTAAATCTTAAACCTAATTCCCTTAGAATGATTTAAATTGGATCATTTGTCAATCTTACTTGTACTCATGGTCTTACTTTAATTAAAATTTATTCTAAGTCTTTGGATAAATCTTCATTCTTGGTTCTTTCCATTTTATGAGATCCTAATTAATTCATAATTATCAAATGAATTAAGTTTTACTCCAATTTAATATTTCTTATGAAATTCTTTTCATTATTAGGTTCTTACTTTAAGCTTAGTCTTATTCACTTGAAGAATTTATTTCTAAGTCTTACCAAGTCTCAAACATCCTTATTTATCTTTAGGGTCCAAAGGATTCCTTTAAGTTACTAAATTTATTTCCTTCCATTACATAATTCTCTTATTTATTTATTTGGTTAATTAAATGTCATAATTGTATAAAGTTACATGATTAGGCCATTTTGAACCCTAGAGGCCGTGAGCCTCACTAATTCTTAGGATTCCAATTTTTCATTCTATTAATTACATGTTGTCAACTTGATTAGCTATGTCTTCTACTTGTTATAAATTTTCACCAAGAACCCTAATTTAGGGCTCCAAAATCGTGACCTTCATTGAAGAGGACCAAGTCATTTTTGCTTCCAAATCAAGATTCCAATCCATCCAAACACACACATATACATAATCAATCAATCAAATAACCTAAACAATTTAACAACAACATGTAATCAAATAAATCATACAAACAAAGAATAACCTTCAATAGGATTTTTTCACAATCAATCACAACACCTTACTACCAAAAGAGGTTGAAGAGGATTATCTCCCTCTTACCTAGAGGAGAAAACAAACAATAGAACTCCCTTAAAGCTCCCTTGAATTTTCGGATTCCACCAACACCAAAACCCTAGGGCATCAAACTTTCACAAGAATCACAATCAAAGCTTGAAAAAGGCATCCATGGTCACCATAGTGACCATGGATCACGAAAATGAAGAGAAAAAGAAAGAAGGATGGAAGCTTTACCTTAAAGCTTGAAGCTTTGTCTTGGATGACAATGGAGGAAAAGTTAGTTTTTGAGGGAAACCTTTCAAATAGAAGTTGTAGAGGAGGTTGAGAGGAGAAAAGATGAAGAGAAATGGTGGAGGAGGGGCTGAAATTTTCGTGGTTATGGAGGGGGTAGAGAGAAGAGGAGAAAAAGCTTGAAAAAGATGAAGGTAGAGAGAGAAAGTGCATAGGAAAATGAATAAACACTTTTTTGGTTTTTGAAATTAAAATAGTATAATTAATTGCATGAAAGCACAAATTTTCCCCCTCTAAAGTGTGCAGCAGCCATGAGTGGAGTGTGAGGGAGGAGAGAGAAAAATTGGTTAGCTTCTTTGGAAGCTTGGAGGAAATTTCCTAGAAGCTTCCTTGAGAACATTTGCACATTTCTCAATAAAGTGCAAAGTAAGCTTGTCTCTTAAATTAAATACTCTTGAGCATATGATTAATTATACTGTTAAAATTATTTTCCCAGTGAATAAAGGTTACAGTTGATGAAAATAATATCTTATTATTCATCGGATATTTTTATGATACAATGATTTTATTTATCAGATAAAACCTCATAGAACGTAACCCTCGTAAACTGTGCCCGACCTCAGGTTTAGTAAGATTCCCCGTCAACATATCCACAGTTCAAGGTTTACTAGTTTCAGGGAAAACATTTCGTTATCCCGACTCCGCTTGACGCGCACGTAAAACGAGAAATATACTAAAATATTCGATATTTTCAAAAAAATTCACAAAAATTCTCAAAAATCACAAATATTAGAAAATGACTATTCATGATGAAACAAATGATTTTTGGAGTGTTTACACTGACTCTGCTCAGTGTGCACGTAAAATGAGAAATATATTAAAATATTTAACATTTTCAGAAAAATACAAAAAATTTCTCAAAAATCACAAATATTATAAAATGACTATTTGTGATGAAACAAATAATTTTCAGAGCATTTACACTGACTCTGCTCAGTGTGCACGTAAAATGAGAAATATATTAAAATATTCAACATATTCGAAAAAATACAAAAAATTTCTCAAAAATTATAAATATTATAAAATGACTATTTGTGATAAAACAAATAATTTTCAGAGCATTTACACTGACTCTGCTCAGTGTGCATGCAAAATGAGGAATATATTAAATATTCGACATTTCTGAAAAATTCCTAAAAATCACAAATATTATAAAACGATTATTTATGATGAATGAGATAATTTTCGGGATGTTACGCAATTCAAAGACAAGGGGTTCGAGGAACTATTCGCTGGCTTGAAAATCAAGCATCATTGTCGTACTGTAGAAAACCTTGGATAAATGGACAAATTGAAGCTACTAACCAAATCATTGTTCGCTGGTTAAAAAAAAGATTGGATGAAGCTAAAGGCAATTGGGCCAAATAGTTAGACCACATCCTTTGGGCCTACCGGACTACACCCCACTCTACAACAAGTAAGACTTCCTTCAAGCTCACTTAAGGGTGTGAGATAATGATCCTAGTAGAAATAGGAGAACCTAGCCAGTGCATCTAACATTTCTCAGCAGATAGTAACCCCGGACTGATCAGGTAGGACCTAGACCTCTTGGAGGAAAGAAAGCATGTTGCTCATATACCCGCTGCCGCCATCAAACAGAGGACTGCACGCTACAACCTAAAGGTTGTTCCCAGGAGATTCTAGCCAAGTGAACTTGTACTCTGCAGGGCTTATATCAGAGGTAGGAACGCCTCCTAGGGGAAGTTAGCCCCTAACTGGGAAGGCCCCTACCGCATTATGATCAGCACCGGCAAATGAGCTTACACCTTGGAGATGCTAACAGGCAAGTCGGTGAAGAACTTCTGGAACGCAGAAAAACTTAGAAAGTACTATAGTTAAGTGCCCTTTAAGGCCTAGTCTTAGTTTACTTCATATATAATCTACCCCATTTACTATGGGAGCACTTTGTATGGACCTTAGTCCTTTCTCTAATCAATAAAACAAAGTGATATTTTACTTTATTGTATGATCGTTTCCAGCATGGACAGATTATCGTGGTACCCCCCAAGAGTGTCTTGTGGTAAAAAGGTTGTGCAGTAGAAAAATCTTAAGTCTTGGAAAAATTGTCGCACTAAACCATAAAGAACGAAAGACCACGGTAAGGATCACTTATGCCAAGGTCAAGAGGGATCCTAAACGCCCAAATGGTTGGTGACGGATCCCAGACAATTCTTTACTTAAACCAAAGCCATGCGAGATCCTAAAAAGCCACGATAGTTAGCAAAGGACTCCGGACAAGGTTTCTTTATTCTAATACCAAAAATCCTAAAGGGGACCACAAGCCTATAAAGGGCGTTAGACGCCAGACTACAATTTTATTGTAATACCAAAAGTCCTAAAGGGAACTAGAAGTCCATAAAGGGTGTTGGACCCCAGATTACGGTTTCACTCTAATACCTAAGTCCTAAAGGGGACCACAAGCCTATAAAGGGCACTGGACCCCAGACTATGATTTTATTCTAATATCAAAAGTCCTAAAGGGGGCTACAAGTCCATAAAGGGAATTGGACCTCGGATTACGATTTCACTCTAATACCTAAGTCCTAAAGGGGACCACAAGTCCATAAAGGGCGTTGGACCTTGGACTACGATTTTACTCTAATACCTAAGTCCCAAAGGGAACTACAAATCTGTAAAGGGCATTGGACCCTGTAACACCCCTCGATTTAATAACCAATGCACAATCGTCATTATGTCACGGTCACTAAATGTCGGCGTGCTAACATTGTCAAATAACAAATTTACCATAAATATTAAAACATTTCTTATACGAGGAAAATAAGAGCCACGAATGAGTAGTTACATATACAACCAGTTAAATTATGAATTATAATATGTACTCAATTTACAACATTTAAGTCTGGATAATTACCTTGAAGCATACATATACTCAAAAATACACTTTATATAGGTAATGCAAAATGAAATATAAACTACCCATAATATATCTATGACTAAGGAGTTGGGCACTCCATCGTATCCCGAATGCGTGAAGCAATTCTGGGTTCACCAGTGTAGTGAGAAATACTAGATAAGGTCTTCAATCACAGTCCTCTTCATGGTCAAAGTCAGATCCCGAGCATGTCACATACGCTTGTCGGTCCAGTTGACTCTACAGGTCTTGGTATCAAAGCGAACACAATTCGAACAAACCCCTAAAGAGCTCCCTTCGCGACGGCATCACCGAATGCAGTAGGTCAAACCAATAAAATCCAAGGGAAAACCAACCTCGTTCCCACTTTGGTCTTTAACCAAAGATTTACATAGAATAAAGAAAGTACAAGAAAGAGGTAAGACATCCTACATCATTACCAATTATAGCATCAAGAAACTAAGCAAGTATGAAAGCGCCCACATAGCATTTATGACAAACAATAATGGAGATGACCATTTAGTAGCATTATGATCATCCAAAGCAGTTCCAGAGGCACATATATATATATATATATAGATATATTAAAAATGCAACAGTTCCAATTATAATAACATTGTATGCCGAGATAATTCATGGACTCACTATGCACATGTGCCCTCAATAACCAAGATCCTACTCCATGGAGCTAAACACAAAACAATCGGAGAGAATGATCGAGGAGACATGCCGGTATTTCGTCACCATACAAGTGCTTACCATATAATATAATCGGTCATTTTGCGCAACAAGGCTTTATACATGGCAGCATTCTCACAAGATCTCGATATAGGATCTGTGACGGTCCAGATCATCGGTGCGTTTGCATCGGTCGTCCCACGGTCCGGAGGGGCTACCATCTCGCCCTTTGTGAGACTCCCGCCCGATGCCCTCAAGGTCGTCTACAGGACCCCACGTGTCTACTCGCACCCGCACTAAGGTGTTATTCAACTCCTAGGCTAAAATCCTCAACAAAGTCCAACAGACATTCTCTTTCTCTTTTTATGCCATGCATGACTCAATCATGCTCCTCATGACAAGCTAAGTCAATCATGCCTCAAATGCATATCATATGATTTAACAATCAGGTTTGTTCCCATTCTTGGATCCACAAGACATTTACAATGCATAATATGTATGATTCAAAATTCCATACAATTTCATAATATGCCACAATTGGCCAAGAGAGCATCAATATACAAGTGGTCATTCACGTGGACCCTTAGAATCATAATATTAAGGTCAAACATTATGTTCATTATGTTCCTTACTACCTCACCCATACTCTGGTTCTTCCTTTATTCCAAGTTCTCACTAGTTGTAAGGCTCAATCACGCTCCTTGTTTTTCCTTCATTATGTGTCCCTACTTTTTTTTTTCTAGTCATCTGATGTTATTTATGATTAATATAGTGTATATTAGTCCCAAAAGTTGAAATCAGGAGGTCACAAGGCCAGAATCATCCATTCGTTTGCTAGGTAAAAAGAATTGAAATATACTTATAATTTCGAAGTGTATCTAGTGAGAATTGGAGCTGCCGTTCGACGAGTAGTAGCACGACACGGATCAAGGTAAATGGAAAACAATCAGGGGATAAACTCTAAGTGTCTTTGTCGAATTGGGGAACGAACTTCGACCCTGTCGAATATGCTACCACATTTACTGAGAAAACATGATTCGACGGACACCGACATTAGGTCGGGTAATTCTACCGACGGATTTGGAGAAAATCTCTCTATTTAATAATCGTGAACTCCACTGACGGGCATTCACATCCTAACTCGACGGATATAATTCTCGGCCTAACCCGATGGATTTTCACATCTTAACTCGGATTTCCACACTTTAGTTCGACGGATATTCTCATTGGGTAAGTTTCTCATTAAACCTTCAACTCTACTCGACGGGCATTCACACCTTAACTTCGACGGATATTCCCATCCTAACTCGACAGATTTTCACATCTTAACTCGACGGATATGATTCACAGCCTAACTCGACGAATTTTAACTTTGAAGGAGTTTCACTCGTGTTCAACCGACGAATACGCTAAAAGTTCAATTCTAACTCGACAGATTTTGAATAATGGGGAAAGTCCCCTGTCGAACCGACAAGAATGTTAGGGTTACTAGGTTCTAATTACGGATTCGGGAAACGTTGAGATTTCACTCCTACCGATCCGACAGATGCAACTCGGAAGATCCCGGAAAACGCTAAGGTTTCACTCATGCGATTCGACACAGATACACTCGACAGATCCCGGAAAACGCTAAGGTTTCACTCATGCCGATTCGACGGATACACTCGACAGATCCCGGAAAACGCTAAGGTTTCACTCATCCGATTCAACAAATACACTCGACAGATCCCTGGAAAATGCTAAGGTTTCACTCATGCTAATTCGACAAATACACTCGACGGGTTTTGACATTCAACGGAAAAGTAAGAAGTCTAAACTCGACGGATTTTCACATTGTGCTTTAGTGGTCAGAAATCTAAACTCGAAGTATGTCACTCGACGGATTCTGACTTTGGGAAAATGTTGAGGTCTCACTTAAGCCGATCCGACGGATTTAACTCGACCAATTTCGGAAAAATGTTGAGGTTTCACCTATACTAGTCCGACAGACACTAAGAGGGCCACACTTTCTAATTCGACGAATTCACCGAGAGGTGTTAATGGGGAGGGTCACTAGCTTCGACAACTTTTGACATGATGAAGGGCCCCACTTGTCGACGTGTTTGGCCAGAGCTCATACTCGACATGTGTTTTAACATCTTAATTCGACGGACATGGCTTACTCACTCTCGATGGATTTTAACATTTACTTTAGAATGGATCAGTAAACCAAGTTATTACCATTTTCAATATAGGATCTCTGTTTTCTGGGTTCAAAACCGTGACCATACGAGAACCAAAACAGGGCTCATTTCTTTCTATATTACACATTCCAAATATATATATATATACATACAAAACTCCAGCAATCAGCTAGCATCTATACACCACAAACAACATTTAAAAACAGAAAGACCCTCAACACAAATTACTGACGTTCCTAAATGCTAAGAGAGGTTGAGGAGGAGTGTCTTCCTCTTACCTAAGTGAAGAACGGGGATAAAGAAGCTCCTTTCATGCTTGAAAATCTGATTTTCTTCACCACCCACCGTAACCTTAAAGGTCCAAGCTTTGGGGCTGTTTTGAGCAGAAAAAGAAAAATGAAGACACAGGGAGGAGTTCCAGCAGAAGCAAGGTGTGAAGGTGGAGAGGGAAAATGGTCTCCGTCGGGTTGAGTAAAGGAGGCTTGAAGGATCAACAATGGTGAATGTGGGTGGTGTGCACCGTGAAGAAGAAGAGAGAAAAGAGAGTGAGAGTCTGCGTGAGGGGAGGAGCACGTGAATGAGAGAAAATGGGAGAAATGAAATGGAAAAATGTGAATGAGCAGCAGACGTGGGGAGTGGGAAAAATGGAATAGTCAATGTAATAATTCCCTCAACAAGAGCCGTGCGCAAAGATAAATTGGGGAGGAGAGAGGAAAGGTTGATTAGATGGAAATAGGAAGCTTCCTTGAGAAGCTTTGTGCGCTTCTCGAGGAAATGAAGTGTAAGGTTGTCACCTTAATTAAATTCATCCGACGGATGAATAATTAAAGCTAAAATTATTTTCTCGGTGAAATAAAATTACAATTGATGAAAATAATATTTTATTACTCATCGATGATTTCATGATACGTTGATTTCATGTATCGATAAAGTCTCGTGGAGCGTAAACTCGTAAGCTGTGTGTCCACCTCGGGTTTAGTAAGATCCCCGTCAACGTTTCCATGAGTCAAAGTTTATCGACCTTAGAAAAAAAATATTTTATTTTCCCGGCCAAAGAAAATATACACGTAAAACGAAAAATATATTAAAATATTCATCGTTCACAGATTTCCTAAAATTCACAAATATTATAAAATAATTATTTATAATGAAATAAAGAATTTTCGGGATGTTACAGACCCCGTACCATAGTTTCTAACAAGTGGAAAACATACAAGTCCACATAGGGCGTAGGACCCAAGATCGACCACAGAAATAAACAAACTTCCAGAGCAAAATTAAAAGATTAATACCTCGGAATACGGGGGAATTGTCTTTACAAAATAACCCACAAGGGGGAAAAGTAAAAATCAAAACAAAACACTTGCCTACTCTTCAACAGTTCCTAGACCATGGGCCATGGCCGACGAAGTTTCCGCAACACTTGGATTTTCTGAATTAACCCTAGGTTTCATAAGATGTCCATCTCGCACCACCTTCCTAGAATCCAGGGCATCCAAGGCTAGAGCCATCTCGAGATTAAAGAGCTGAACTTGGTCAATGGCGTTCTAGAATTGCTCCCTATGAACACCAATTTTGTCCGGACAAAAATTAAAAAATAAAAAATGGTTATGAATGATCCATAGAAATTGGCTTGGATCCATTGGGCTTACTTATCTTCCTGGATCCACCCATGACTCGAATCCACCCATAACCTAACACCCATTCTCATTACTTTTCCTTCTCTAAACCCTAGCAGCCCCCTCCCCCTACCTACGACAACCCTCTCCCTCTCTTTCTATGAAAGCCTAGCCTCATGGTTTGCAACCCTCTCTACGCCCTAGCTTGCGCATCATATAACTCAATCCATAAGAATCCTATATTCGGGTAAACTGCAAAGATTGAGAGGGAGATTTCGCGTGGAGTAGAGGGAAGGTGCACGAAAATAGAAAATTAGAAGAGATTCAAGCCTGGTTCAGCCTCTGCTACTTCACAAGGCTCAAAGCTCTGTTAGCCACCCCTGTGCCTTAGACGAACCACACAGTATAAGAAGGAAAGCGTTTGAACTTGGGGAAAAGAGAATACATGGAGCAGGGAGACAAAACACAAAAAGGGAAATGAGAGTGAGACCCGAGCTTTAACCTCTGCAACCTCTCATACGGTGCACCAAAGTTCTGGCTCTGCGTTGGAGGTTGTAAGACAACACAGAGGAAGCCCTCCTGTGGTCAAGAAAAGAATTTTTCCTCTATAAATACAGAGGACAAAAATCAGAGATGGGGTTAGAGAAGTTCTTTTTAGTGAGAGTCTTAGAAAATTTTGTATTAGGAGAATTTGAAAGATAAAAAGCCGATCAAAAAACTTTTGTTCTCAATAATTTGGAAGGATTCCATTCGATAATCTTTAGTTTTTTATTTTATTTTCTTATGTACTCTTCTTCCATCGATGTACTGATGATCTTGAATAACATAGAATTCATCTGTCTTGTTCTTGACTGATTCTGTGTGGAGCCTAAATTTGGTGCCTGATGTATATGTTCTTCCTTTTGATTTAGTTTCCATTTTTGTTGCTTTCTATCTATTTGTTAAAATGGCTAAGCCAACTTGATCTGTACTAATGTTAATAGTCTTCTAATTCTTTTTTTTCATGAAAATTAATCTCTCAGTTACTTTTCTGTGTAACTGTCGAGTTCCCATTTGGTGAAACCCATAGTGGTTTCAATGGTTAAGTTGTTGCTGCATTTAACATCTTATTATGACTCGTTTAATGAGTCTATAAAATATGCATAATGTTGAGTTTCTTTTTCTATTTTGCTTCTTATAAGTTCAATTGCCCTAAGCATGTGGGATCTATTGGTAAAGCACGTGAAATATGCTTTTGATTCCCATTCTTTCGATTCTTATTTAGTCCTGCCTCCTTTAAATATGCTTCAACTGTGAGGTCAATCGATTGCTTTGTTTCTATCTTGTTGTTGTCTTTCCCTTTTACTTTGAGCATGTGAAGTTGCCTAAGCAGTGTGATTTATCCTCTTTTCTCCCCTCATATTGCTTTGTTAGTAATTTAAATAATGTTTTGGTGAAAAGTTTGAACTGTAAGACTTTGTTCGGGGGTGCTGATTTATTCCCTAATCAAGAAGTTTGCTTACTTGTGGACTCAAATAAGAAAAGCATGGTAGTTTTTTTTATTCGTATCAAGATATTTAAAAGGAAACTGTTTTATTTGTAACATATGTTGCAAAACTGTAAATACATTCTCTTGATGATGCTATTTGAGATAATTGGCATGAAAATTAAACAAAATAAAGGGGGTTGAATTTGGTTTGGTGTGGCCATGAATAAAAGGTTTAGCTTGATAATTGTTTCAGTTTTAGCACTGCAACCATATAATGGCATTGTAGATAAAGCTTTTTCTTTCTTTCTTTCTTATCGCTAAACATATAATTACATCCCAACAATCATTATGTGTAAATGTTGATAAAAGATAATATAAATACATATTGTTGAGAAGAATAAAATGGGATTAGCTGAGTTATGACAGCTTGTCAATCTTGTATTTTCTAGAATCATTTACGTTGTGATAGCTTGATGATTCAAGAAAAAAAAATAAAAAAATAAAAATAAAAATAAAAAATAAAAAAATCAAATGAATTTTCAAAACCAATTTTTTTCAAACATTAAAAATAACTCAACCCACAATCGTTTTTTTGCAAAAGAACGACATGGCTTTGAATTCTTCATTGCACCCAAGGATACGTAGGAGCAGAATCTCCATTTTGTTAAGCCAAAAATTAAATTTTCATAATTTATTTGTCTATTTTGTTTGTCTTTCAGCAAAAGGGGTAAAAAAAATATTTTCAAGAGTTATCAAAATTCTGCACAACTGATTTAGGGTAACCGTCTTAGGGCTGATGTGTTAGGGGTGTTGTGGGGTTAAGTTTCCACCCTTCCCTATGCATAATCGACTCCTGAATCTGATCTGCTTTCAAATACTATTTTTATTAGGTTTTCCAATTTTTCATATTTCAAATAAAATTGGTGGGGACTCCTAATAATTTATTTATTTTTCGTCACTCTTGCCGTGATCATGATCGTGACAGCTCCCCACTAATATCCATACAAACAGTGACAACTTTCTGGATGTCATCTTGCAATGAGCTAATCTTGGTTTTGAACTATTGGCCCTTGGCACGAAGACCCTCGTTCTCAGTTTGAAGCAAGGTCACGTACCTCACGTACCTCTTAAACTCTACCAAGCTGGAATCCTTTTGCTTCCTAGCATCTTTCAGGACAGCCACCTCATTTCCAATTCTTGAACCTAGTCCTTAGCATCATTTTTGGCCTTCACGGCCTCCTCAATGGCTTTAAGAGCTTAGTTTTAACCTCGGTTAGTGGCCACTGTTCTCTCTGCCATCTCCCGCTCATGCTCTTCACAAACTTACTCCAAATGCTGAGTTTCAACGGCAAAGCAAAGACCAAAAGTTTCAAACCATGAAAAAGTATCCTTCGTGCTATCAAGGACGAGGTGGTTTCCAACTTGTTCATCCAAGAGGTTGTAGTTAATGAACTCCCGGGGGTCCGATTCTTCATGGTATAAAATAGTCGGGTTAGTGACTTTATCGACCGTCACCAACTTGCCCTAGCCATCTGATGTACCGTCCTCTGCCGCTTTTCTCTTATATGTCTTGAGTGACTGGGGAGAATCCTCCACCTGGATAGGCTCCTTATCCACCACCAAGACTTCATCTAATGGGGGCAAAGGAGCTGCAACAGCATCCGCTAGGGGATCCAACGGCTTGGGTGCATTCTTGGCCTTGAAGGCTTTGAGAATTCCCAAGGTATTCCCAGTTGACATCTCGGCCAAACTTCCTAAAAGAATAATAGAGGATCAGAATAAAAATGTTGCTATGAGGTATCTTGAAAAATGTTAAGCATGCAAATTAACATTTGGACAACAGTCTAAACCACCTAGCACATCACAAAGAGTCTCATCATCCAGGGTGTCCAATATATCTTTGGATCGAATCAAACTAATATCTTCGACCCACATTTCAAAGAAATTAACGCATTCAAGCTCTTCATTATTCAGATGACTTACTTCCCTCTCGAATGATTGAGTGGGAATGCTCCATGCTCCCTAGTTCCAATAAAAGGCTGAATGTCGATTCCCCGTTGCCGTTTAACCAAAAAGGGTGCGTATCACGAGCCGCCATCAACTTAAAGAACTTCTCTTTGAAATCTTTGTAACTCTCTAGGTATGGATAGAAAACCTTCCACCCTTGCCATGACCGGATAGAGAGCCAGGATTTTTGGGGGAGTCTGGAACCATGAACAGAATACCGGGTATGGAAATAGAAAAATGCTCTATCTGAGCATCGCAATCTAACCAATCGACATATCCTTTCAAAGGCCAGGATGTTTGCCCAACCATTAGGGTGAATCTGGGGCAGAGCAACGTTCAAAGTCCAGAGGATTGCAATATGGAAGTCCTTGAAAGGAAGCCAAAGTCTAAATCTAACAAAGAAGACTTTGTATATGTATATGAAGTGTTCCCTCGCCTGACAAGTGGAACATACTCTAGGTATAGATAGAAGACCTTCCACCATTGCCACGACCAGAAAGAGAGCCAGGGTTTTTAAGGGGCACTAGCACCATGAGTAGAATACCAGGTATGGAAATAGAAAAATACTCTATCTGAGCATCGCAATCTGACCAACCGACATATCCTTTCAAAGGCCAGGATGTTTGCCCAACCATTAGGGTGAATCTAGGTCGGAGCAGCGTTCAAAGTCCAAGGGATGGCAATATAGAAGTCGTTGAAAGGAAGTCGAAGTCCAAATCTAACAAAGAAGTCTTCATACATGTATGTGAAGTGTTCCCCCGCCTGACGAGTGGAACACACTCTTTTTTTTTCGGAGACAGGATTTGGAACTTGTGGTCTCTATTTTTGCCTTCTATCAGCACCAAGTAGCCCTTAAGCTCGTTGAGAAGTTCTCCCAATTGGAATAGGGATATCTGCCTATAAGCATCACCCACGACCTAGGGGTACACCAACCCTGGATCACGATGAATGCGGATTGCATTTTCTATGGCCACTTCTTGTTCTACTGACTCTCCTCCTTCTAGGACCAGGGCAGCATCTGGAATCGCCTTTTCAAGCCTAGCCACTCTTCTCCAAACCATTTGAGTTCTTGGAAATACACAGAGGTCGGTGGTTAGAATCAGTCAAACTTAAAGATTTAGACACAGAAGTGGGCAAACAGCAAGGACTATTCACAACCATGCACTGGCCTCCTCACCCTCTAAGGTTTAAGCCTCAGAAGGACGCCACTACCACACGGAGCACGAGGGTGGAGGTGCTCCATAGGGCAACGCCGCTGAATGGGAGGGAAACAACACCCCACCCTATTCTCACAAAAGAACAAGGGGGAAGTACACTCCATTAAAGGGGTACACAACCACCCACGAGATGAAATAGACAAGGATGTGTTAGAGGGAAAGTAAGTGCCTTGAAGAAAATATGGCAAAATTGGATTACTGAAACTTCAAAAGGCTGAAAAAAAAGCTGGAACTACCCTCCACTGTAGCAAAAAATCATTGGGGAATCGCGTCAAACCACCGACTTTGAGATAGAAATAGTGAAATGAATAATAAAAGGATCCCAAAGCCCTATTATTAGGGGTCAGACGGTTAGGGGACAATTCAGTCCTAGCAATCCAAGTTTGAAAGATGCTTATTATGGTGCGAGGGTCGCTATGCACGTCTACTCACTTAGAATGCACCGTGTGGCCTTCACAGCTATCATGGCTATTGAGGGGATGGTTGCGCAATAGACCAAGGGACACGCAACCTTAGCAAACCAACTCCATGAATTTTCCATGAGCCCCGAGTGGGTGAGTCTGTAGTGCCCATAAATGTGAGATATTAACGCAGGCTAAGGTACCCCCAAGAAAGGTCAGCCGACTTCGAAAGGTTAAGTTAAAAATCTTCACCCTATGAGGGACATGAACACCAGGGGCAAGAGTTAAAACTCGTCATTTTGTTCTACCAACAACTAAAGGCCAAGCTGGAGGCAACTTAGTATAGCTCAAGGGTAAGCGTTGGACTCACCCTGGATAATGTAAAGCGGAAAGCAGAAAAAGGAAATATCAATGATACAACACAAATTCTCAAAAAGAATTTTTTTTTTTAATTTCATTCCATACATCTTCAATCTCCAAGGAAGGAAAAGAAAAAGTACACTAAAAGGAAAGTGAAAATAGTTTCCAAAATCGACATCACCGCTGAGGCACCCAACTGCATTGTCACATCCACAGTTCCTCCATACTCTTCATCGGAATAGATTGAAGCCACTCCAACCCATTTCTTTTTCTCTACTTCCTTCACAGTGATAACAAAAGGCTGGTAACCACCCAAAAAGTAAGTCCAAGAAAGCAGATTAACCCAAGTTACTTTAAAAGGATTTTTCTTTTCAAAAGGATAGCATTCTTGCATATCCAACCGCACTATGAAGAAGACCCGCCTGGTGCCTCCAAATCACTCAGGAAGGAAGAAGGAAGAGGGTGAACTCCAATGTCCTTATGCACTGGTCTATGGAAGCATCACTCCATCCTGACAACATGTTGGATCAGATACCCCCGTGTATGCCAGGAGAGAAAGGTTTCTGCTTCCCTAAATGCATAGTGACTTAACATTACCCCAAGAAAGAAAGGCTCCTACAAAAGAAGACATTGTTTGCAGAAAGTTAAACACCTTAATAAATTTTGGAAATAGCAAGAGGATAATTTTTGCAGGAGATGAAACTCTCAGCACAATTGCAAAAAGTGAAAAAGCTACTCTCTCAAAGATAAACATCCTCACATGGAACTATAAGGCAAAAGGAATATAAGGGAATACCAGCTCCAGTGCAAACATTCCCTATTTATAAAGATAATGAAGCACTCTGATAGGTTCTGCGAAAGGTGAATTAAACCCATGATGGCAGCCGCATTAAACGCTATCAACTTCTAATTAGTCACGGGAGCAACGAGCAGCTAGGAAACAGTACGAAACTAAGATCCTCTTTAAAAGATATTTAATTCCCAATAAAGTCAAAGCAGCGGTTTCCCAGAGAATCACAAACTATTACCATCTACAATATTAGAGATTATGTTCAGAGTTCACATGAAAAATGCTCAAGGAAATCCCAAGAATTAATACTTGGGGGCAATGAACTTGAGGAATGTAATAGTATATCACAGACATCGGTATTTCGCGTAAAGCATCCGGGATCCGATGCTAATTTTTTGGACTCTTATGTTAATCGCATGCCTGGATGATCCTGTTGAAACTTAACACTTGACTATCCTTCCGAGCTCTAAGCTGGGGGCAACTGTTCTGGACTGTGATCCTGGATCCCGTCTAAGTGGATCAACCCGGAACACATATAATCGAACTTCGCCATGGATGATGCAGCTAAGGCCTTGAAGACAGTCCGGACCTCGAAGCCATGCACTTCCAGCGACATTGGGCCATAATATCAAGATCACTAGATTCATGCAGAGAGTACATCACTAAATATCTATAACTGCCAATCATCAACTTACAATATTATAGGACCCATAACTACCTCAGATTGATAAGTAGCTTTCGTATCAAGAGTTCCTAACTCATAGGGGTTCACCCCAATAATAATGGGAAGGTAATCTTTACCAAGATACTAATCTTAAATACCTGTGTTCAACACAGATTGCATGAGGATTCTATACATGCTCTATAAATACCAGGCTAAGTAGCCTTAATCAGGTATCAGTAAATTACTTACCATATACTGCCTTACTTTTGCACAGCCTGACTTGAGCGTTGGAGTCCTTTTACAGGTACCCACCCCCTATTTCAATATGCTCAGCCGCTGCTGCTTAAGGAGGAAACCTCTGTCATGTGCCTATCTCAGGTACCCTCTGAATCCACTTCTAAACATATATAAATAACAAGAAGGTGAAGGATAAGAAAGATAGGAAGCCAAAAGGATTCAGTGTCATCCTCTATTATCTTTGTGGCTACATGTCTTCTCTAATCTTAGAAAAAAAATTTCTCTATCTATGCATGCTTTACTAATTGTAATATAAAAAATTAATTAAACTATTTATATTGTACAAAAATCTTTAAATTACATCACTGTGATCCTCAAATTTATATATATTTCATATTAGAATTTTCATTGCTATTAGTATTATCAAGGAGTGAAGGCATCATTTTCTGGGAAGTGTGACCTCTACCTTTTGGATTCATATTAGTTGTAATTAACATCACATAGCCACATAACATCACATAGATCCGTGAGTCACCGGAACTGCTGAATTTTACAAAAAAGTTCATCTTCATTGAGCTCAGAGCTCATCTTCGTGTCAATATCATGATGTATATATGTATATTTCATATTTATGCTTTCTCTTTTTTTGGGATTTGATTTGTTTTCTAGTCTCAGTTTTCTTTAATTTGTGCAACCACATTTAAGATTGTGAAAAGAAATTCCATGGGTTAAATGTATGATCAAAGCATATTTTGTTGGGTGCTAGACTTGTTCTTATAAATAAATAGGTAAAATTTCCCTTCATTTGATTAGATGGATTTGAAATTACTGAGTTAATTTGGTTTGCATCCACTAGAATGTCATTGCTTGATTTATTGTCAAGAAACATTCATGTTGAATGGCAAATAATTACAAACTTTGAGAGGTCTCAATCTCATCTCATCTGATTTAACATATATATTTGATATATATTATTGAAGGAACACATAATAATTCACATGTTTTATTGTTTTTTATGTAGGTCTTACTGCATAGTGTGTAATGTATAATTAATTTCTGAACTGTTTGCATTTAATATACGTGGGATTTTCATGTGGCTTGTAATTGGTTGATGTTAGAAGCAGCAACTGTGATTTGCACATGGCATATGAGCAAATGTTGTATCTTCTCATAAGCATTGTCTTTTAGTGTAGAAAAATAATAGAAGAGACACTTTGTAAATTTTTATTTCTTTTTTTTTCACCAAAAATACATAGAATACTTATAGAAAGAGAAAGATACCTTATATATTCTATAACTCTCCCTAATTAACAATAGTAATTCTCCTTTAACTCATGAAATAAACCATCCTATAACTACATAACTCCAATAAAATAATTCTCACTAATGATATAACATAATTCTTCATTATTTATAGAATAACTCTTATTACTCTCAATAACTGCCACATCAAAGGTCACATAACCACCAAAAATCCATTAACTTCAAATTATTATTTTTAATCAACACTCCCCCTTAATTTGAAGTCTTCTTCTTCATTCCAAGTCTTGCTCGCAATTTTCAAAATTCTTCAAACTTGAGAGGCTTAGTAAAAGTATTAGCAATTTGATCTTGTGTCTTCACATATTTGAGCTCAATCACATTATTCTCAACATACTCTTTAATAAAATGAAACCTTGTGTCTATGTGCTTGCTTCGATCATGGTACACCGAATTTTTAGCAAGAGATAGTACGGACTTGTTATCAATACAAATCTTTGTTGCTTCCTCTTGTGGAAAAGAAATTTCTTTTAACAACCTTCTAAGCCATATAGCATGACAAGTGCAAGAAGTTACCGCCACATACTTAGACTCACAAGTTGAAAGTGTGACAATAGATTATTTTTTAGAACTCCATGAAATAGCACAATCTCCCATAAAGAATACAAAACCAGTAGTGCTCTTTCTATCATCAACATCTCCCTCAAAATCACTATCACAATATCCCACAAGCTTGAAATCATTAGAAAATAAATAAAATAGCCCAAAATCAATTGTACCTTTTAGGTAACGAAGAATCCTCCGAGCAACTTTCATATGGGTAGAAGTAGGTGATTCCATGTAGCAACTCACTACTCCAACCGTAAAAAGAATGTCAGGTCTTATCGAAGTCAAGTATCTCAAGCTTCCCACAAGGCTTTTGAAAATAGTAGGATCTTCTTTCACTCCATTATCAAACTTTGACAATTTAACTCCACATTCCATGGGTGTGTTCACGGAGTTACAATCAAATATATTGGACTTCTTCAAAATCTCTTTTGCATAGGCTTATTGAGAAATAAAAATTCCATCCTCCTTTTGCTTCACCTCTAGGCCTAAATAGTATGACATAAGCCCTATATCGGTCATCTCATATTCATATGTCAAAGCCTTCTTGAATTCTTCAAACAAAGTAAGATTAGTTCTGGTAAAAATAAGATCACCAATATAAAGACAAACAAGTAAAATATCTCCATTGTCATATGTTTTAACATAAAGAGCATATTCATGAACATATCGAACAAAGCCATTATCTTGAAAATACTTGTTGATACGGCTATTCCATGCTCTTGGTGCTTGCTTCAACCCATATAATGTCTTCTTCAATCTCAAGACTTTATCTTCATACCCTTCTACTACAAAGCCAATTGGTTGCTTAACATTTACCTCCTCTTCTAGATAGCCATTAAGGAAAGCGGACTTTGCATCAAGTTGATAAATCCTCTATTTCATTTGAGCCGCCAAAGCAATGATCAAACAAATTATCTCCATGCGGGCAACAGGTTCAAACATTTCTTCATAGTCAACTCCATGCTTTTTCTTGTAGCCTTTTACAACGAGCCTTGTTTTATATCTCTCTACATCTCCTTTGGCATTCTTCTTTATCTTGAACACCCATTTGACTCTAATTGTCTTATGACCCTTGGGAAGAGATGGTAACTCCCAAGTGTTATTCTTTTCAATGACTTTAATTTCCTCTTGCATGGCTTGTCTCCACCTTTTGTCTTTGAAAGGTTCATCAAAGTCTAAAGGTTCACTGTCAATAAGAAGACAAAATAAATCAAAAAGGCTCTGTTACATTATATAATTCTTCAATATTTCTCATTTTTCTTGGCCTTTCACTAGAACTTTCTTCGGAAAATGAGGATGCTTCATGAATGGGAGATGGTGGTGGAATCTCTTCTTGGATAGGCATCATGGTCTCTTTCTCTTCATCTTCAAAGTATGGAAAGAAATCATAACTTCCTTCTTCTTGTGCTTCCCATCTCCAAATGGCTTTTTCATCAAACTTCATATCTCGAATCACAACAATCTTGCCATTGCTTGGGTTGTACAACTTGTAGCCTTTGGAATTTGGATCGTAACTAATAAACACATGCTTCTCACTTTGATCATCTAGCTTAGATCTCCTTTGGTCGAGTACATGAACATAAGCAACATTTCCAAAAATTCACAAATAATTGACACTAGGTTTGGTCCCACTCCATGCTTCTCGTGGTGTTTGATCCTTCATATTTTCTGTTGGAGAGCGGTTGAGCAAATAAACTGCACAAGAAACAGCTTCGGACCAAAATTCCTTAGGCATATTTGTGGCTTTCAACATACATCTAGCTATATTAAGAACAGTTCTATTTTTCTCTCTTCGCTACACCATTTTGTTGTGGTGATCTAGGAACCGTTAGAGGGCGGCGAATTCCATTTGTTTCACAAAATTCATTAAATTCTTTAGATGTAAATTCGCCCCCTCTATCGGATCTTAGAGCCTTGATTACATAACCACTTTCTTTTTCTACAAGAGCTTTGAAATTTTTAAAGGCTACAAATGCTTCAGATTTTTGCTTTATAAAATAAATCCAAGTCTTCCTACTATAATCATCAATAAAAAGCAAAAAATATTTATTTTTACCAAATGAGGAATGATTGATTGGGCCACACACATTAGTGTGAATAAGTTACAATGGCTTGGTTTCTCTTGTAGTTAACTCCTTTGGAAAGCTTTCTCTTGCATGTTTGCCAAGGAGACATGCTTCACATAATTGATTGGGATGATTAATTGAGAGCATCCCTTTCACCATCTTCTTTTCCCCCAAGGATTTGAGTGCTTCAAAATTCAAGTGACCAGATCGCATATGCCAACACCATGCTTCATCTTCAACATTAGCCTTTAAACACTTTGCTTCAATTGTATTGAGATTCAACATGAACATTGTATTTTTTGTCATAGACACCTTAGCAACCAAGTTAGCACTATGATCTCTAAGCCAAAGATAATGATCTTTCATATGAATTTCATATCCCTTCTCAACAAGTTGTCCCAAACTCAAAATATTATTTTTTTTAATTTAGGTACATAGTAAACATTAGTAACTAACTTGTGACCACCATCTTTAAAAGAAATTAAAATGGTATCTTTGCCTTGAATTTAGACTTTTGAGTGTCTCCAAATGAAACATTACCCTTCACCTTCTCATCGAGCTCCATAAATTTTTCTTTGTAGCCACACATATGATTGCTTGCACCATTGTCAAGATACCATAAGCTCTTGTCATCCTTTTCATCATCTTTGAGTGCTAACAATAAGGTTGACTCTTCAACCTCTTCTTTATCAATAAGGTTGGCTTTTTCTTCAACACCATTATTACCATAATGACATTTTGATGCATAATGCCCAAATTTATGATAATTGTAACATTCAATATTGGATTTGTCATACCTCCTCTCATTTGTTCTAGGATAATTGCCTCTTCCTCTAGTCACTCCTCTTCCACGGCCCCTAGTTGAATGATGGTTTGTCTCTTGATTGTTGGAATTGTCACGGTTGCCTCTTCCTCTTCCACCTTGGCCACGACCATGCCATCTTCCTCGTCCACGTCCACATCCTCTTTGACTCTTGTCTCCTCCATCATCTTGCAATGAAACCTTGGCTTTGAGGGCTTGCTCCAAAGGCTTATTTTGCCTTTTTAAAATTTTTCTTCTTCGGCTAGTGTAGCTCTAAATAACTCATCAATAGTCATGGTGTCTAAGTCATTTGAATTCTCAAAAACATAAGTCACATAATCAAACTTTGGAGTCAAAGAGCAAAGGATCTTATCTTTCACATGATCATCTTCAATGTTTTCACCATACCTTTTCATTTGATTAACATTGGCCAACACCTTTGAGCTATAATCCGAAAATGTTTCGGATTCCGTCATGTGCAAAGCTTCAAACTCACGTTGTAAAATTTGAAGACACACATTCTTCACCTTGTCTGCACCTTGGAGAGACTTTTGCAAAATTCCCCAAGCTTCTTTCGCGGTGGACACATTGCTCACCTTCTCGAACATCAAATCATCCAAACCTTGATGGATGAGAGACAAGGCTTGTTGGTCCTTTTTCTTTAACTTTGCCAATGCTTTCTTCTCATTTTGAGATAAAGTAGCCTCATTTTGTGGCTTAGTATAGCCACTCTCTACAATCTCCTAAGCATCTTGTGATCCAAGTAATGCCTTTATACGACGAGACCAAGTTTCATAATTATCTTTTGTAAGACGAGGAAATTGAAAAGGAACCATTCCATTATTTGTCATCACCCAAATCTCACTAGCTCTTGATACCACTTTGTTAGTATAGAAGAATAATAGAAAAGACACTTTGTAAATTTTTTTTCTTTTTTTTTCACCAAACTCCAAAATACATAGAATACTTATAGAAAGAGAAAAATACCTTACACATTCTATAACTCTCCCTAATTAACAATAGTAATTCTCCTTTAACTTATGAAATAAACCATTTTATAACTACATAACTCTAATAAAATAATTCTCCCTAATGACACACTATAATTCTTCATTATTCATAGAATAACTCTCATAACTCTCAATAGCTACCACATCAAATGTCACATAACCACAAAAAATCCATTAGCTTCACATTATTATTTTTAATCAACATTGTCTTGTAGGTAATTATAGACTAATATTCTGTTATTTATTTCCACACAACAACCGTATAACTTAACCAAATTTTCATGCTTTATTTCTGAGATGGTATTAATCTCTGTCAAGAACTCCTTCACCCTTTGTTTTGATTCAGTTGAAAGAACTTTTATAGCAGCAAGTTTTCTATCTTTAAGTCATCCCTGATCATCCACCGTAATATTGTTAAGGGTTCATTCATAAGAAAAGGAAGGAAAAAATAATGATTAGCCCAATTTCTATTATGATGCACGCAGTATATGAAAGTGGTCCAGTTTACCTTATAGACAGAACCAAAACCGCCCTCTCCAATTTTATTACCGGACTAAAATCCTCAGTGGCATTTCTTAGTTCTTTGTAAGTATAGAATCTAACATTATTAATGCCTGAAAAATTTGTTCACAAGTATATTCAATTAAAATCTAATATTGTAAGTAGATTTTTTATTTCAATGTATTATATCATAGATATCTTAATTCAAGAATATCAACTGTTCCAAATGAAACCACTTCCTAAGTCAACCTGGTTGAACCATCAAAATGTGTCAAATTCTTGAAGAATAATCAAATGGAAAGCCCATACAAATAATTGAATATGATAAAGATAATGCAAAAATTTTAGGTTTTGCAAGAGCACAATAAAGTACATTCATGGTTTTCTATAGCAGATGTGACATAAAAAAAGTAATAACTGATAACATAGCTCTAGTATTGCCACCAATATTCCAATGAAGCTCAGAGGTGTATTGTAAAAGAAATGAAAGCCTAGTCATAATTAAACTACTATGAAGCTCAAAGATCACTATTAGATATTCTGAATAAGTAAAGTCAAATCAATGATATTGTTCATAGCTATAGAAGAACACTAAATCACCATCATTGCCTCAAAAACAAAAATTGTAACTTTCCCAAGGACAAAAGAGAAATAAAAACAAAATGTAAACCCATAATTAAAGGGTAACCAAAAATAAGAGAAAAAGAGCAACATATGACTAAAACATACCCCAGAATCTAGTGGAAACATGTTTAGAGATAGAGAGAAGGCCTTGGTCAAAAGAACTTTGAGAGAGTGAGAAACCATGATCATGGGGTTGTGAGTTTGTGTCACGCTATTAGGTTAATCAATACAAAGTATGTAATGCTCATTGCAAGGTTTATTTATTTTGTTGATTTAATTTTGTTAAAATATCAATTTTGACATGTTATGTATATAATGATAAAATAGAACACAGGAAATCACTCACACACAATACATAGAAAGAAGTGTTACCAAGTGGCTTTCAGTACTTAAGAGGGGGGTGAATTGAGTATAAAAAATTTTCGCAAAACCTTTTTTAAAATAAAATACAAATATTAAAACTTAATAAATAAATGCACAGAAGGAACGAGAAGAAGAAAAGAAACAATAAAAGCAGTGGAAAATAAATATATAGTAAATTAAAATTGCATAAACTAAAGAGATTAAGAAGAGAGAAGCAGGCACACTATTTATCCTGGTTCGACCACTAACCCACTTGTGGTCTACGTCTAGTCCTCGAAAGTCGAGATTTTTCACTATGAATACAAGCTTCAATAGGTGCTTGCAACCGTTACACAAAAGAGCACTTTTCACACATAGGGAAACTCTACCCTTGTGCTAAAGCCTCAGCTTGCAGGGATACCTCACCCTTATACAAACTTTGAGGGATACCTCACCCTCGATACAGAATAGCAAAAAATAGATGAAGAGAAACTCTCACTTAGAGCAAATAATACAAATTGAAGTGCTAATGGAGGTTTCACAGAAATATCTTAAGGTTTTAAACGAAAATATAGCGTAGAAAATAATTTCACAGATTAGAGCAAGCAGAAAACAATTCAGAGTTTTGGGCAATTTTAGACGTGACCCAAGGCTCCTATTTATAGAGAAAATTAGAAGAAATAGTCGTTGGGTAGAATTAAAAGCCATTTAAACCAAATTAAAAACCTGTTTATTTCCATATCAGTATTCGTGAGCAACATGTCTATTCGAATAGCTTAACATGTTATTCGAATAACACTGTTCCTGAAGCCATCGTGAAAAAGCCATTTGATATGGTTATTCGAATAACCATTGTGTTATTTGAATAACACAGTTAAAAGGAGTTCAGACAGAAAAGATTTTATTCGAATAACGATTGAGTTATTCGAATAATTCACTTATAAAAACAGTTCTGAAAAACTCATTTATTTGAATAGCTATCATGCTATTCGAATAGCATCTTTAAAAACAGAAACTCGTGAAAGGGTTTATTCGAATAGGATAAACTCTATTCGAATAAAATGGTACAAAACAGTTTTGGAGCAATTGTTTTAAAGATACTAAGTTTCTTTTAAAAACAAATTTTATCTTTTCTTTCAAAAACAGAGAGATATCAAAGTGAGCTCCGTACAAAAGATCCTAAGTCCTAAATCTAATCTTATATAAATTTGGACTTGGTCTTTCTATCATCTTCATTTAGTCTTCACGTTTATTATCATTAAAACAAGTCTTCAAAGGTATACGTTCAAACACATTCTCTCCCTTTTTGATGATGACAAACTATCAATGAGAAAAGAGTTAGTGCATATAATTGGACTTCACAAAGAGGTATAAAAGCTTACTCTCCCTCTTTAATTATAAGAGGTAATGTATATCAGATATGTGCGCAGCTCCCCCTTTCAAATTGAATCCAATTTCGTTTTAACTTTACCTGTCTTTTCTCAATTAAATTTCAATTTTTTCTCCCCTTTTTGTCATGAGCAAAAAGGAGGGGTAAGTCCCATAAACATATATTCAAGTACAAGTGCATAAAAGGAAGCATACTCATATCAATACAAGAATAGATAATCAAGAAACTGTATTTATACATTAACCAAAAAAGATTCAATTACATAAGCTAGAAATAAATAACATAAGTGCAAAATAGAGATCCTAAGAACTAAGGTTCCTAGAAATAGGTATCCGGAGGTGGTGGTGAAGGAGTTGGTGCAGGAGCAAGTGAAGCAGATCGGAGGGCAGCAACCTCACGTTCAACACCTTCTATTCTATCAAAAAGAATAGAGAAGGTATGTTCCATATAGGCTCGGTTATCATGCAAGGTGGCCATGATCTGTTCTAAGGTGACTGGAGCAGGAGCAGCAGTAGTTGCATCAGCAGGGGCAGCAGGGGTGTCAACAGGGTCTAACTCATCCTTAGCAACCTCATCTGGGTAAACCCAGCCTTCATCAGTTTGGATCATATTCATCTTGCGCAAGGTGTGGGAGCCAAAGACATTGTGGTGAGTTAAGGCAATGGCTCGCTCAGTCTCCAAGACCTGAGGATACTTGCTGAGCAAGGTAGTGACAAGAATACCATAAGGCAAGTCAGATATTTCCTTGCCCTTGTCCCTCATCATATGTTTCATGATAAACACAGGCCAGTTGATCTGATGGCCATTCTTCAAAATCCAAAGCATGAAGATGTCATCTTCACTGAGGTAGGCATAATTTCCATCGCGGGGAGCCAGGATATGAGCAAAGGCATAATGCAGAAGCCTATCTTGGCTCTTCAGCATGCCACCCTTGAGACCTTTGTCAGGCAAGGCTAGACCAGGCTTCAACAGGTCCTCGATCACCTGAAGCTTATTGAACTCTTCAAGGAAAGGGTTGTCACCATCTTCAACGAGTACGCCGATGAACTGCAACCCAAACAGAGTCTGCCAGTCCTGTGGTGTGATCACAATGTTCTGAGCACAGACCTCAGAGAGAAGGTTCTAGCCATCAAATGCCAGATTATAGAAGAGCATCTTCACCAGAGCTGGGTCGAGAGTGGCTCGGTGATAGCAGAGCTGTAGAACTCCCTGGTTTTGCAGCAGGGTCAGAAAGTCAAAACCTCTGTGTTGCTGGAAGAAGGAGAGGTCAAGATACTTGGGCTGGACAAGGTTACGCTCCTAGAAGTGCGTAATGAAGTGGCCATGGTGCTCTTCGTTGGATGAGAGCCTTCTTAAGTCTAGTGGATTGTTGCATGGAGCTGTCTTCGTGCGTGGGCGCTTGCTGGAGGAGGAGGCCATGGTGATTGGAGGTGTGGAAGAGAGAAAGATGGCAAGAAGATGGTAGAGGAGAGTAGGAGAGAAAGAGATGATGGAGGCGTGGGCAGGGAAAGTGAAGAGCAAAAAAGAAAAGAAGGAGTGAAACGGTTAGGCGCGCAGGGGCTATTTAAAGAGAGACCCGTGTTTATTCGAATAAACAGAGGTTTATTCGAATAAACCTTGCGTAGAAACTGAAAAGACAGGCATTGAAAGACAATTTCTGCTAGGGTTTATTCAAATAGAGGGAGGTTCTATTCGAATAGATTATCTGGGAAAGCCAAGCATTTTGGCAAACTAGTAAGATTTATTCGAATAACTTTAGGGGTTATTCGAATAGACTGAAGGCTATCAGTCAAGGGTGATAAAATCGAGGCTCTGGTTATACGAATAGCCTGAGTATTATTCGAATAAACTAAGGATTCTGGTTATTCGAATAGAATGAGATTTATTCGAATAGACAGAGAGCATATCAAACACAGGATTAACACAGAAGCCTGTTTATTCGAATAAAACTAACAAAGAAACACTGAAAAGCATACGCTCAAGAATTCAAGACAAAGCATATATTCATGTGATTTAAAGATTAAAGAGAGTTAATATTCAGCTATAAAACATGCAATCATATATTGGATTGATCAATTATGCCCAATTCTCCTCGAATATAAAAGAATGCTTCTTTTGCTAATGGTTTAGTGAAAATATTTGCAAGTTGCTTAGTTGTTTCAACAAACTCAAGAATACAATCTCCTTTTTGTACATGATCTCTGATAAAGTGATGTCTTGTCTCTATATGCTTTGTTCTAGAATGCAGAATGTTATTCTTAGAGATATTTATTGCACTAGTGTTATCACATCTTATCGGGATGTGATCAAGCTGAAGACTGTAGTCTAAAAGTTGTTGCTTCATCAATAGGATTTGAGTATAACAACTCCCGACTGTAACATATTCAGCCTCAGCGGTAGACAAAACCACACTATTTTGTTTCTTACTATGCCAAGAAACTAAAGAACTACCAAGCAAGTGGCATGTCCCACTAGTACTCTTTCTGTCTAATTTGCACCCAGCAAAATCAGAGTCAGAATAGCCTATTAGGCTACAAGAGGCACCCTTAGGGTACCACAAGCCCATTTGTGAAGTGCCTACTAGGTATTTCATTATTTGTTTAATAGCACTTAAATGAGATTCCTTAGGGTTTGCCTAATATCTAGCACACATGCATACACTAAACATAATATCTTGCCTACTAGCAGTAAGATAAAGGAGAGATCCAATCATATCTCTGTATTTCGTTATTTCTACTGATTTACCTCCTTCATCTTTGTCCAAATAGCAAGAAGTACCCATTGGAGTGGCCATGTATTTAGCATTTTCCATTTCGAATCTCTTAAGCAATTCCTTACAGTATTTAGTTTAACTTATGAATGTCCCTTCGTTCGTTTGTTTGATTTGAAGTCTAAGGAAGAAGTTCAGCTCTCCCATCATTGACATTTCAAATTCATGCTGCATTGTCTTAGCAAATTCTTTGCATAGGAATTCATTAGTAGCACTGAAAATGATATCATCTACATATACTTCCACAAGAAGAATATCATGTTTTTTATTTTTAATGAAGAGGGTAGTATCGACTTTTCTTCTTGAAAAACCATTTTCTAAAAGGAACTTACTCAACCTTTCATACCAAGCTCTAAAACCTTGCTTTAAATTGTATAAAGCCTTTTTAAGTTTAAAAATATGGTTGGGTAGTTCATGATTTTCAAAACCTGGAGGTTGTTCAACGTATACCTCCTCTTGAATAAAACCATTTAGAAAAGTACTTTTGACATCCATTTAATATAATTTGAAATCCATGATGCAAGCATAAGCAAGTAACATTCTAATAGCTTTTAATCTAGTTACAGGTGCATAGGTTTCTTCATAATCTATTCATTCTTCTTGATTATAACCTTTAGCAACCAATCTAGCTTTGTTTCTAGTTATTAAATCATTTTCATCAAGTTTGTTTCTAAAAACCCATTTAGTGCCAATTATAGGGTGATCATTAGGTCTAGCAACTAATTCCCAAACTTGATTTCTTTCAAATTGATTTAATTCCTCATGCATAGTTAGGATCCAATGTTCATCATCAAAAGCTTCAATTAAATCCTTAGGTTCAATTTGAGAAACAAAAGCTAAGTGATTACAAGCATTTCTAAGAGAATTACGAGTACTTACACCTTTAGATACATCACCGATAATCTGATCAAGGGAATGATATTTTGAAGTTTGCCATTCTTTAGGAAGTTCCAAAGCTTGCGAATCTTCTTGTCTTTGTTTATCCTCTTGCTCCTTGATTTCTTTTTCCTTGCTATCCAAATGTGTTTCCGCCAAGACTTCTGCAACATCATCAATAATAAGATCCTTTCTCGATCCTTTTGGGTCAGTTTCATCAAATGCAACATGCATAAATTTTTCAATAGTCATAGTTCTTTTATTATATACACGAAAAGCTTTACTATGATTTGAATAACCAAGAAATATATTTTCATCAGACTTAGCATCAAACTTGCCTAAGTTATCCTTTCCATTATTTAAAACAAAACATTTGCATCCAAAAACATGAAAATGTGAAACATTTGGCTTTCTTCCCTTATACAACTCATATGGGGTTTTCTTTAAAATAGGCCTTATAAGAGCCCTGTTCATTATATAACAAGCTGTACTTACAGCATCCGCCCAAAAGTATTTAGGAAGAGTAGCCTCATTAAGCATAGTTCTCGCCATTTCTTCTAAAGAACGATTTTTCTTTTCTACAACTACATTTTGTTGTGGAGTTCTAGGGGCAGAGAAATTATGATTAATGCCATGTTCATCACAAAAATTTTCAAAAACATTATTTTCAAATTCGCCAACATGATCACTTCTTATAGAAGAGATTTGAAAACCTTTTTCGTTTTGAATAACTTTGGCATGTCTTTTAAAAGCTAGAAATGCATCATTTTTATTTGCAAGAAATAAAGTCCATATAAACCTAGAAAAATTATCCACAATCACTAAAGCATAGTAATTCCCACCAAAGCTCATAGTTCTAGATGGTCCAAAAAGATCTATGTGCAAAAGTTGTAAATGTCTAGAAGTTGAAACTATATTTTTTGCTTTAAAGGAGACCTTTATTTGTTTACCCTTTTGACATGCATCACATAACTTATCTTTTTCAAAATTAAGCTTAGGTAGTCCAATTACTAGCTCTTTAGAGACCAACTTCTTTAAGTGATCTATTTGAATGTGTGCAATTCTCCTATGCCATAACCATGAATCATCATTTTTACTTAAAAGGCATTTCACATCATTTGAAGATATATCATCAAGACTAATCATATAAATGTTGTTTACTCTATGACCAATGAATTTAACATGCTTATCATTTTTATCTTCAATTATGTAGCAATTTGAATCAAATATAACCTTATTTCCTTTATTACATAATTGGCTAATACTAAGCAAGTTATGTTTCAAACCTTCAACAAGAAACACATTTTCAATAGAGGAGTTAGGGTTCTTACCGACTTTACCGATTCCAAGAATTTTTCCTTTGTTGTTATCACCATAAGTAACATGTTTATGATTCTTGGGAATAAGCATGGTGAATTTCGAGTCGTCCACGGTCATGTGCTTGGAACAGCCGCTATCGAGATACCAATTTGAACTCCTGACTTTCTAGCACACCTACAACACAAGTTTAGTTTTTAACATTTGGTACCTAAACTTTCTTAGGTCCTTGTGTGTCAGTTTTGGGTATAGTACCCTTAGGAACCCAAATCATTTTTGTTTCAATTTTTGTATTTATGTTTTTCCTTGCATTACATGTTGATGGACTATGTTCTTTTCTTCCACAGTAAAAACATTTAATAAAAGGACTACTTGAAACACTAGAATACACAAAGAAATTTTTATAGAGTTTTTGTTGATTTTTCAGGTTATAACCTATCCCGGCTTTTTGAAAAACCACTTTTTGTCTTCCTAATAAAATATTTAAGTTATCCCTTCCAAAGGTGAATTTAGAAAGAATGTTTTTTAAGTCTTCAATTTCTTTTTCAAGCATATGACATGAAGAACAAGGTGAAGATGTAGAAGTATGTGAAGAATGATTTGTGCATACATCAATGATTCCCAAAGTTTCATTTTTAACTTTTAATTCTTCTATTTCTTTATTTAAAGCAAGAATTTGATTTTTTAAAGAAAAAATTGTTTTCTTAGAAGAAGAGATTATTTTTGTGAATTTTAAATACTCTTCATGCAATTCTTCAAAGGTATCTTGTAATTCATCGTAAGAAGGCAATAAAGTAATATTAGAACTTACCTCATTTTCGCTTTCTTCTTCTTCTCCTTTGGCCATGAGACATAGTTGAGCTTCCTCGCTATCTGAGCTGTCAGTTGAATCCATGTCGTTTTCATCTCATGCTGTATAGGCTTTTCTTCTTTTTCTTTCCTTGAAGGGCTTCTTTTCAAATTTCTCCTTCTTCTTTTGGTAAACTGGGCACTCCATTTTCATGTGACCAGGTTTGCCACATTCATAGCAAGTTGGAGTCGATGAAACTCATTCGCCTTTGTAATGAGTCTTTTTCGGAGGGAAGGGAGGTCTTCTTTGCGTTCCCTTTTTCTTGAGAAATTTACCAAATTTTTTAATTACCAAACTAAGATTTTCTTCGCTTACCTCGATGTTCTTTGAGCTTTCTTCATTTTCTTCATCATCATTGTCGAATGTTGAGGAAGTGGCTTTGAGTGCTATCCCCTTTTTCTTTTTATCGTTTTCTTCGCTTTGACTTAATCTGCTCAGTTCTAGTTTGTGCTCATAAAGTTTTCCAAAGAGGGTAGCTAGAGTCATTGTCGACAAGTCCCTCGATTCTGATATAATTGTTACCTTAGGTTGCCAAATCCTGCTAAGACATCTCAATACTTTGTTAATCAAATCTTCGTTAGAAAATTTTTTACCTAAAGATGCAAGATGATTAACTATGTGGGTGAACCTCTTTTGCATTTCCTGAATGCTTTCTACTTGGTTCATTCTGAATAATTCATATTCATGAGTTAGAGAATTGATTCTCAACCTCTTTACTTCACTAGTACCCTTATGGGTAACTTGCAAAGTGTCCCACATTTCTTTAGCAGTTTTGCAATTTGAAATTCTAAAAAACTCATCATATCCCAAAGCAGTAATAATAATATTTTTGGCTTTTAAATTATATTAAACTTTTCTTTTGTTTTCATCAGACCATTTATTTCGTGGTGTTTCGGTCCTTACACCATCGATCTCATGTGTGGGTATAAAAGCGCCGTTTTCGAGAGCATCCCATACATCTAGATCAGTAGCTTCAATGAAGATTTTCATTCTTTCCTTCTAATATGCATAACCATCCCCATTGAAAAAGGGTGGTCGGTTTATGGAAGATCCTTCTGAAAAATCATTTGAAGAAGCTATATTCTCTTGAAGCTGCTAAGCTCTTTATACAAGAGTCTAGCTCTGATACCACTTGTTACCAAGTGGCTTCCAGTACTCAAGAGGAGGGGTGAATTGAGTATAAAAAATTTTGCAAAACCTCTTTTAAAATAAAATACAAATATTAAAACTTAATAAATAAATGCACAGAAAGAATGAAAAGAAAAAAAAAACAATAAAAGCAAAGCAGAAAATAAATATACAGTAAATTAAAATTGCATAAACTAAAGAGATTAAGAAGAAAGAAGCAGGCACAGTATTTATCCTGGTTCGACCACTAACCCACTTGTGGTCTACGTCCAGTCCTCGAAAGCCGAGATTTTTTACTATGTATACAAGCTTCAATAGCTGCTTGCAACCATTACACAAAAGAGCACTTTTCACACATAGGGAAACTCTACCCTTGTGCTAAAGCCTCAGCCTGTAGGAATACCTCACCTTTATACAAACCTTGAGGGATACCTCACCCTCGATACAGAATAGCAAAAAATAAATAAAGAGAAACTCTCACTCAGAGCAAATAATACAAATTGAAGTGCTAATGGAGGTCTCATAGAAATATCTCAAGGCTTTAAACAAAAATATAGCATAGAAAATAATTTCATAGATTAGAGCAAGCAGAAAACAATTCAGAGTTTTGGGCAATTTTAGACGTGACCCAAGGCTCCTATTTATAGAGAAAATTAGAAGAAATAGTCGTTGGGTAGAATTAAAAGCCATTTAAACCGAATTAAAAACCTGTTTGTTTCCATATCAGTGTTCGTGAGCAACGTGTTTATTCGAATAGCTTAACATGTTATTCGAATAACACTGTTCCTGAAGCGATCGTGAAAAATCCATTTGATATAGGTTATTCGAATAACCACTGTGTTATTCAAATAACACGGTTAAAAGGAGTTCAGACAGAAAAGATTTTATTCGAATAACGATTGAGTTATTCGAATAATTCACTTATAAAAACGGTTCTTAAAAACTCATTTATTTGAATAGCTATCATGCTATTCGAATAGCATTTTTAAAAATAGAAACTCGTGAAAGGGTTTATTCGAATAGGATAAACTCTATTCGAATAAAATGGTACAAAACAGTTTTGGAGCAATTGTTTTAAAGATACTAAGTTTCTTTTAAAAATAAATTTTATTTTTCTTTCAAAAACAGAGAGATATCAAATTGAGCTCCATACAAAAGATCCTAAGTCCTAAAGCTAATCTTATATAAACTTGGACTTGGTCTTTCTATCATCTTCATTTAGTCTTCACGTTTGTTATCATCAAAACAAGTCTTCAAAGGTATACGTTCAAACACAAGAAGGAACAACAAACTTGAAATAATATATACCATTTTTAGATGAGCTTACAATACCTTGCATATGATTTCCTGCTTACTCTATAAGAACTTACCATTTAAGTAATGGTAAGATAGTTAAACAACAATTGTACACCTTTTAATCAATGGTTATTTTCATCATGTTCTAATTGTTTCTGATTTCTTCATTGTTTTAATCAATGGTTAATCATCAAGTTGAATAAGGACTACTTTGTTGAAGCTAACAATTATAGTACATCTGTATTCTTCCCATTTTATTGATTTGATTTTTTATAAGGTATTTTCTTCTTCCTAAACTATCTTGCTTCATCCTCACAGGTTACTGGTTCCTCCAACACTGCCTTGACATAGGAAGCCATAAAGGAAGCTGTTAATGAAGCAATGACTTCCTTTGTTCAGAAGCAGTTGGTGTCTGTTGTCCAGATGTAGCTGGTATCTATGTTGAAACTCATCCTATATAGGATTGTTCGCTCCCAAGTAGGAAGTGTTATGCTACAGGAACCATCACAAGGCGACGCAATTGGGGAGGATCATGAAGTTGATGATGATAGGACTAACTTGGACTGATTAGTTGTGTTTATTGATCATGGGACTAACTTGTTTTGAACTATTTGTATTAACATAAACTTATTGATTAGCTATGGTTTCTTTGTAGAACATGTTTTGAACTTACTAATATAATTATGATATTTTGTTGCTTTGCACAACTTATCTCCTATGCTCTTTTTCGTCAAAATTTGAGATATCCTTAAAGAGCTTCATAGGATTTTAATTTGTATAAACTACTCTTGTGTGAGTTTCTTTTCTTTTATACCTTGATTCATTGTAAAGAATGTGAGGTATCTCTCAAAGAAATTGTAAGGGTGAGGTATCCCTATTTGTTGAGACTCAAGCACAAGGGTGAGGCATCTCAAGGTGTGTTAAGTGCTCTCAGTTGTAAAGGTTTTCAAGCACCTATTCAAGCTTGAAGTAATAGTGAAAAATCTCGAGTGGTTTACTTGAGGACTAGATGTAGGCCATAAGTGGTTGGTGGCTAAACTAGGATAAATATTGTGTTTGCCCTTCTTAACTCAAACTCCTTTATTTCTTGTACTTTAATTTTATATGTTTGCTTGAATATTATTCATCTTGGTTTCAAAATGCATAATTTCTCAAAGTTGCTTTAAAAATTTGTAATCACCTAATCCACCCCCTATTGGGTGATGGTTGCCATGGCTGACAAGTGGTATTGGAGCTTCGTGCCCTGTTGAAAGCTTAACTGTTTAGAGTTAAAGATCCTTGTTTGTTGGAAACCATTGAAAGTTTTTTTTTTTCAAAATGGAAGGTTTTGAAATTGATAAACCACCATTCTTTGATAGTGTGCAGTTTACTTATTAGAAAGCTAGAATAGAGTTTTATATGCAATTTATTGATTTGGATTTGTGGGATGTTGTTCTAAATGGATTTATTTACAAATCAAAACAAACTTGGAATGGTTATGACAAGAAATATTTTTCCTTAAACATTAGAGCAATGCAAATGTTGAGAGGTAGTTTGAATGATGATGCTTATGCTAAAATTAAAATTGTTCTAGTGCCAAAGAAATTTTGGATACCCTTGATGCTCTTTATATTGCTAACAAAGATCTTGTGTATAAAGTTGTATATAAAAAGCAAGAAGAGCAAAAGCCATTGAAGGAAGCTTGTCATGAAAACATCCTCAAAGAGATGTTCAAACTATTGAAGGGAGTCAAATGCCTCTTGGTGATGGTAGTGCTCAATTTGAAGAAGAGGCAAAGCAAAACAAAATTGATAAGGAAGACGGTGATTCTTTTAAAGAGCCAAGTATGTTAGAAATTGAGACTACTTCATATATGGCTAAAAAGGAATTTGAAGTAAATAATCCTAAACTAGATTATAGTCCTTCCTATGATGAGCTACAATGTGCATATGATGAATTATATAATAGCTTGTTGTTTTTAGAAAAGAAAAACTTATTTTGTTTAGAAAAAATTTCCTCTATTGAAAACGAAATCGAGACATTAAAAAATGAATATGCTTTTCTTGATGAGAAAATGACTTTGAAATGTCAAACCTCAACTTTTTATGAAAAGTGCATTGATTTAGAAAATCAAGTTAGGAAATTATCTTTCAAATTTGTCAAAGCTAATAATTCCAATTGCTTACATTTTATGCTTGTTAATGAGAATAAAATTAATGTTATTCCATATGAAAATTTAAGCAAGGCTTATGGCAAAAATAGTTTAGAATGCAAAAGTAACAAAAGGCTTATGTTTTTCAAAAATGATCTTCAAAGGACCAAGTCTTCATTGAATTCAATTGTTTACAATCTTTGTGATCATTTAGGATATATTTCTCATTTATGCAATTATAGAAGAAATTCTTATATGAGAAATTGTATGGTATGGATTCCTAAATATCTTAAAGGACCTTTTACTAACATTCAAGGACCTAAGATGAAGTAGGTACCAAAATGTCTTCTTAGTATTTCAGTTATGCAGATAATTTCTCGAAAGGATGGACTAATTAGTCAAAGGAAAGAGAATCATCAAGGAGAATACTTCCAAAACCCAATGGTAGAAGTTTTGGTCAAAGAAGGAAGATGGCTTCAACCAAAGCTTCTCAAGTACAAAATATAGAACTTGTAAATTTCAGGACACCAAAAGAGAAGTAATAGGTCAGGAAAATAGTTTCCTTAATTACCAAGGCCTAGGTATCAAAATTTTTTACCTCTTATGCACATTCACTTGTAAGTCAATGAATTTAAGGTATATTCCTTGTAGGCCTTAAATGATTGATTGAATAATGTGTACTTAATAAAATTTGAATATTATGTTTCGCACATGATTATGTTCATTCTTATTGTACCATAGCTCATTAATTTGTTGTATATCTTAGTACATAAGCTTCTACAATGCCTAGGTATGCTTGCTATGTTTTGAATTGTCTATATATCATAAAAGTAAGCATGTTATTGGCTATGTGCTAAATGGTAATTGATTATTCAACTTGTTGTGCTCAATTTACATACTAAGGAAAAATTGATCTTTATAAGAGTATAAAGGATTAATAATCAATGACTAACACCTAGATCCAAAATTGGTGGATACTAAAGAAAGTATTATGAATTGCGTTGTAGGGTGACTATTAGCTCAAGCATGCATTGAAGTGAAATACAACTATGCTATTTGAGATTCAAAATATTTGAAATGGTCCAAGTTCTCCACGAATGATGAAAACATAAAAGGAATGACAAGGAGAACCATAATATTCTCAAGGAGCCTTGAGGCATGGAAGTTGGAGTCACCTACAAAAACTCAAATAGTACACTTTTGGTGACATCAATATCTTATCCTTATTTATGCTTTAAATTGAATATCATGTGATATTTGGAGAATTAGAGAATTATTTTTATGCCTTTACATGATCATTGTTTACCCCTAAATGCTTATATTTGTTTTGATGATGATCAAGTTTTTCTTGATAAACTTGAATCTTGCTTTGAAAATGCTTAAACTATGCTTTTGGATTCAAGTGCATATGTCTTTCTTTTGTTCTTGTTAGAGCTAACATTGCATGGTTGATAATATGGTACATGCTTTACATTATATATCAACCTAAATTATGCTTGTAAATGAGCTTAAATGATATTTGATGATAACTTATGATTTAGAGAACTTTTGAAGTTAGCTTTGCAAGTCTCTCTATATGTTTCAAATATAGCCATCAAATATTGAAATGTCAAGCATAAGTGGATGAAGAGAAGAGCTGGATGAAGAGAGACATGAGGAGACTTTCTTCAATTGTAATTGAATGGAGTATTCAAAGGAAGAAAGCTCAAAACTAAAGGACCAATAAATAAATAGCATCACTCTCTATCTAACTAAATAAGTACCTCTATCCGTAAGCCATTATGGAATTCGATATATGCTATTGACAAATTGCCTAATTAGATATTAACTTGCTAATTTTGTCATTGCATAAAAGGTGGATAATATTAGTTCTATACATGTTTTAATCCATATAGCATATTTCATCAAGGTGAATGTTTGATATCTATGATTCTCTTGATCTATGGCGGAATAGTAATAAATTGGTAAATGTAATTGGACTACAAATGTAAATGACTGTTTTGATGACTATACAATGTAATTGGGTAATCAATGAATGAATATATGGTCTTTTGAGCTCTTTTGTGTATAATGCTAAGTTGAACTATTTTTGTTGCTATTCTTGTCTATTGTGCATAAATATATCTTGTTTATGCTTTCTTTTGCCCCGTCTTTTTTATCATGACAAAAAGGGGAGAAAAACCTTAATACTTGTGATTTTAGAATGTTTTTGAGAAAAAAACAAGTAAAACTACAATGGATTTTGGGATTCCAAAAGTAAGGGAGAGTTGTGCACATCTCTGATATAATTCACCTCTTATGAAAAAAAGGGGAAGTAAGTCTCTCCAATGACTTTGCGAATTCCAATTTATTTAAACTAACTCTTTTCTCAATGATAGTTTGTCATCATAAAAAAAAGGGAGAGTGTAATTGGCTATTGGATAATGAATATATGTTTTGATGATAACAAACATGAAGATGATGACAAGATCAAGCCAAAGACCAAGTCCAAAGGAAGATTAAATGGTATAACTTATAGGACTTAAGGTCTTTATGTAAGGAGCCTTGTCGATATGTCAAATATATTTTCAAATCTTTACAAATGCTTTTCACATGCTAAAATACCCAACAAACAAGTTTTGAAAAGCTAGTTATGGTGGTAATTCAAAACTACGAAAAATAGTCAAGTTTGAGTTTTGAAAAGCTGACCTTTGGTTACTATATTGATCATAACTTTCAAAATACTTTGATTTTTATTCTGAAACTTTTTTTTTTGAAAATAGACTCAAAGATCTTTCTAATGAGTAGTCATTTTCTTTAAACGGATGAGAAATGAAGAAGTTATGACCATTTAAAGTTAGTTTTTGAAACCAAAGTAGTTTATTCGAATAAAGGATTTGTTATTGTGATTGACTTTGACTAAATGCAAATGATTTTGATGTCGACAAACAACGAAGTAATGGAAACACAACGATCAAGTCATAAGGAATTCAAGATTAGCATGTAGGTCATAGATCTTGTGTAAAGGTATATTAAGGATTCACTCTAAGCTTATCTTTTGGCTTTCTTAAAATGGTTTTGCAAAATCATTCTTTCCAATCATGAAATTCATAGCTTAAACAAATGGTTTTTAGCAAGGATCAAAAAGTTTTCTGAAAAACCCCTTAAAAATTCAATCTCCTTTTCTAGGCAAATAAATAAAAACCAAAACAGATATGCGCATTTTTTAAAAGAACTAACTTGTTTGGCAAGTAAAAAGCATAACTTATATTGTCCTGTTAGAGGCCAATTTTTAAGGCCCCTAACCGATTAGGAGCAGCTCCTAATCGGTTAGTTGGTTAAAACAGAGGTATTGCCTCGTTATATTTCATATGTCTAACTGATTAGGCAAGATGACAAATCAGTTATTTGAACAAACAGAACTATTCCTTTTGTTTTGAAACTGTGCCTAACCGATTAGGTGAGAGCCCTAATCGGTTATTTGCTATCTTAGAAGCCAAATTAATTAAGTCCTAACCAATTAGCATGAAGCTCTAATCGGTTATTCTTTATCTCAGAAGCAAAATGAATCAAGCCCTAATTGATAAGCATGAGGCTCTAATCGGTTAGCAACCTTCCCAGAAACCAATTTTATTATGTCCTAACCGATTAGGACACATCTCTAACCGGTTATTTAACAAAATAGAATCATTTCTTTTAAGCTTAAAAGGGCTCCTAATCGATTAGGGTGCTTAGCTAACCGATTAGCCTGTTTTTTGGAAAAATCAAAAGAAGCACGTAACGGCTATATTAATGAGCATTTAATGCTCTCATCTACCCCCAACGGCTCTCAATGGCCCTTAACTATATATTTAGGTGTTGGGCTTTAATGAGGGATTAGAAAAATTGAGACTAACAATATGAGAATCACTAATGAGCATTAAAATGAGTTTTTCTCATCATTTCACAAAATCCTCTATTTTAAGCTTCAACTTGTGTGAATCCTAAATACCATAGTTCTTCAATTTGTATTATCTGCTCAGGAGAGAGTTTCTTTCATCTAAATCTTGTACAATCTGTTAAGAGAGGGTGAGGTATCCCTCAAAATTGTAAAGGTGAGGTATCCCTTGAATATAGAGGCTCAAGCACAAGGGTGAGGCATCCCAAGGTGTGTTGAGTGCTCCAATTTGTAAAGCTTATCAAGCACCTGCTTTCAAGCTTGAAGATATAGTGGAAAATCTCAAGTATTTGCTTAAGAACTGCACGTAGATCACAAGTGGATTAGTTTCGAACCAGGATAAACTATTGTGTTTGTTTCTCTAAACCCTTCTCTTTACATTTGTGCATTATTTTATTGTATTGCTTGAATATTATCTCCTTTGGCTATTATATTTATAAGTGAAAGTTTTCTTCTCATTTATCTAGTCATCTCTATTCATCTAATAGCTTTAATGAAAATTATTTATCGAACGTTTTGCGAAAGATTTACGAACTTGTTTTACATACTAAATTCACCCCCTCTTGAGTATTAAGGCCACTTGGTAACAAGTGGTATCAGAGCTAGACTCTTGTATAAAGAGCTTAGTAGCTTCAAGAGAAGAAATGGCTTCAAATGGTTTTTCTAATAAAAGTTCTTCTATAAATATACCTCCCTTTTTCAATGGGGATGGTTATGCATATTGAAAATAAAGGATAAAATTTTTTATTGAAGCTATTGACTTAGATGTGTGGGACGCCATTGAAAATGGTGTTTTTGTACCCACACATACTAAAGATAGTGTGAAAATTAATACACCTAGAAATAAATGGACCGATGAGGATAAAAAGAAGGTTCAATACAATTTGAAAGCTAAGAATTTCATCACCACATCCTTGGGGTATAATGAATTCTTTAGGGTATCAAATTGTAAAACTACTAAAGAAATGTGGGATACTTTACAAGTAATACATGAAGGTACAAGTGAGGTAAAGCGATCTAGAATAAACACTCTTACTCATGAATATGAATTGTTTAGAATGATCCAAGGTGAAAGTATTCAAGAGATGCAAAAGAGATTCACACATATTGTTAATCATCTTATCTCATTGGGAAAGACATTTCCTAATGAAGATCTTATTAACAAAGTCTTGAGATGTTTGAGCAGGAATTGACAATCGAAAGTAATGGCTATTGCGAAATCAAGAGATTTATCAATAATGTCTCTAGCCACCTTATTTGGGAAGCTTCAAGAACATGAGTTGGAACTAAATAGGCTCAATCAAAATGAAGAGCATGACAAGAAGAAAAAAGGGATTGCACTCAAAGCCACCTCTTCTACAATTGAAGATGGTGATGAAGATGGTGAAGAGGATGTAGAAAATCTTGAGTTAAGTTAGAAGAATCTTAGTCTCCTTGTGAGGAAGTTTGGAAGATTCTTAAAGAAGAAGGGATTCCAAAGAAGACCACATTTTCCTCAAAAGAAAGCTTATTACAAAGGAGAAGGATCCTCTACTCTCCAAAATGTTACGAATGCGAAAAATCGGGGCATATGAAAATGGAGTGTCCTGTGTATCTTAAAAAGACGGAGAAGTTTGAGAAAAGGTCTTCCAAAGAAAAGAAAGGAAGGAGAGCATATATAGCATGGGAGGTGATGCACAAATTTTTCAACCAAGTATAAAAACTTGATGCGGGATTAATTGTTGCATTGTAAACCCAAGTGCAGGTTGTCTCAAGTAATAAATTTCTCGGGAGTCCGAGGTCGATCCACAGGGAATTGATGAAGATTAATTAAGGTAATAAATATTTTGTTACTATGGTAAAAATTATTTACCTGGGTTAAAAGATCCACTTTTGATAAATAAAGTAAATGTAAGATTAATTCCTTTTATAATTCAATTAGAATCCTCGCAACATGGAGGTTCCAATTGGAAAATACAACGTTAAAAGTCCATTTAAAATAATATACGTAATTATATTATATTTCCTTTAATTATTTCCACCACTTGTAAATGGGTTAAAGCATTCACTGTGCTAATATCTTGTTTACAACAAATCAAGAACTTTTCTTTACAAGGATGGCTTCAAAATTATCAGAAACAAAATATAACAAGTATAATGGCTACTAGAAAGATAAATCATTAAAGCACAAGAGAGGAATAAATCTAACATTATTTTATTACCAAGAGTTTCACACTTTGACCCAAGTAAACTGAAACTTATTTACACATAGACTAGAAAAGAGAAAAAGAGAAAAAGAAAAGAAGAGTGAAGGGAGGAGGAAGAGAGCCTGGGCACTGCCCAGAATCCCTTCTCCCTCTTCCCCCGAATGTATGTTGGTTCTGAAATGTCAAGGCCTATTTATAGGCAAATTCGCTACAGGGAAAACAAATTGGAGCTACAGTGGAATGCAAATTACATCTATAGTGAAATGGCAATTGGAGCTACAGGAACGAAACTTAACGATTAAGTTTTTGACTATTATTATTATTATTATTATTATTATTATTATTATTATTATTATTATTATTATTATTGAGCAAATGCACATCCGTGTGTCCAATTTTGTTTTCATTTTTAGAAAAATGGTATTCATGAAAGTTGTAGGCCTGGATCTTAGCTTTAAAATGGCTTTTGTTTGAATCCAAAATCATTCCTAGAACTCAAGATACGGTCCAATTACTGTAGAATGTTTAGGCCCAATTTCAGCTCCTCTGTTCTGACTTGCAAGCCCAATATCACGTTTAAGGAGTCTGATCTGAGTTTTGTGTTCTTCATGAAAGTTGTAGGGAATTGTCTTACCTTTTACAAAACTAAAATCACATCAATAAGATATTTACAACTCAAGTTATAGCCAATTTACTAAACACTGCCAAAGAGATAATTAAGACTAATTTATGCAATAATTTGTTTAATGATCCAATTTAGTTCAATATCATAAAATGTGTCAAAACTAACTTAATTAAACCTAATTGAACCTTAAGAAGCCTAGTGAGAGGATTATAAAATATATAAAATACAATGTTATCAGGAGGATAGTGACATAAGCTCTTCCGATAGCTCGGAGAATGAAGAAGTCCATCTTTGTCTCATGGCTCAAGGAGAAGAAAGTGAAGAGAGCAACACCGAGGTAACATCTTCTAACTTAGAATCTCCACATTCTTATCATGAATTGCAAGATGCTTTTCAAGAATTGCATGATGAATCTATGAGGCTCACAAAAATAGTTTTATCTTCTAACAAGACAATCTCCTTATTGTTAAACAAAGTTTCTATTTTAACCAAGGACATTAATGAGCTTAAGATTGAAAATGAGACCTTAGGACTTATTGATTCTAACTCATTGTGCATGACTTGCTCCTCATATGATAACACATCTATATCCTTACCTTGTTCATCATGTAAAGCATTTGAGAAAGAAATTGAAGATTTAAATAACATTCTTACAAAATTTACATTTGGAAGAGATAACTTCAATGTGTTATTAGGGAAACAAAAATGTGTTTTTTAAAAAGCCAGTTTATGATATAATCCAAATAACCATCAAAAGTCCTATAAGAATTTCTTTGTTTCCTCAAATACTTCAAGTAGCCCTTTTGTCAAATATTTTCATTGTGGTAAGAAAGGGCATAGTGCATCCACTTGCAATATTAGAAAGAATATAAACACCAAGGTTGGAATCAAAAGGGTTTGGGTTCCTAAAGGTACCATGCCTAACTCTAACACACAAGGACCTAAGACAATTTGGGTACTAAAGGTTAAAATTTGAATGTGTGTTATAGGTGTGCTTGAAAATCAAAAGTTCAAGTTGGTATCTTGATAGTGGTTGCTCCAAGCACATGACCGGTGATGGCTCCAAGTTCTCCTCCCTTGCCCCCAAGAAGCATGTTCATGTCACATATGGTGATAACAACAAAGGGAAGATCCTTGGTATTGGTAAAGTTAGTAAGATCCCTTCCTCATCAATTGATAATGTTTTGCTTGTTGAAGGACTCAAACATAATTTGCTTTGCTTTAGTCAATTGTGTGATAAGGGCAATAGAGTTATATTTAATTCAACTTGTTGCATAATTGACGGAAAGGATGACAAGCAAGTTAAGTTTGTTAGTCATAGGGTCAATAATATATATATGATTAGTCTTGATGATATTTTCTCAAATGATGTTAAATGCTTTATGAGTAAAGAAAATGATTCATGGTTATGGCATAGAAGAATTGCTCACATTCGCATGGATCACTAAAACAAATTAGTTTTTAAAGAACTAGTAATTGGTCTTCCAAAACTCAAATTTGAAAAAGACAAACTTTGTAATGCATGTCAAAAGGGAAAATAAGTAAAGGTCTCTTTTAAAGCTAAAAATGTGGTTTCAACTTCTAGACCTTTATAACTTTTGCACATGGATCTTTTTGGTCCCTCTAGAACTATGAGCTTTAGTGGAAATTACTATGCATTGATAATTGTGAATGATTTTTCTAGGTTTACATGGACATTATTCCTAACCCACAAAAATGATGCTTTTCAATCATTTAAAAAGTTTGCCAAAGTTATCCAAAATGAAAAAAAGTTTTTGTATCACATCCATAAGAAGTGACCATGGTGGTGAATTTGAAAACCATGAATTTGAAACTTTTTGTGATGAACATGACATTGAGCATAATTTTTCTGCCCCTAGAACACCACAACAAAATGGTGTTGTAGAAAGGAAAAATCAATTTTTAGAGGAAATGACAAGAACTATGGTCAATGAGGCCAACCTTCCTAAGTACTTTTGGGCAGATGCAGTTAACACCGCTTGTTATGTTATGTATAGAGCCCAAATAAGGCCAATTTTAAAGAAAACCCTATATGAATTGTACAAGAGAAGGAAGCCAAATATGTCATATTTTCATGTCTTTGGATGTAAATGCTTTGTTTTGAATAATGGTAAGGATAACTTGGGAAAGTTTGATACAAAATATGATGAGAGAATTTTTATTGGCTATTCTATACATAGTAAGGCATTTAGAGTTTATAATAAATGAACTATAACCATAAAAGAGTCTATACATGTTGCTTTTGATGAAACTAACCCAAATGAACTGAGAAAGGTGCCTGTTGATGATGTTGTAGAAATCATGGCTCGAACACACTTGGAGATTCAAGAAAAAGAGCCTAAGAAGTAACAAGAAAGACCCAGTGATCATGCAAGATAAGAGGATTCAGAAATCATGGATCTACCCAAAGAATGGAGGACATCAAGGTATCATCCTCTTAACAAGGTGATAGGTGATGTATCAAAAGGGGTAATTACTCGAAACACTCTTAGAGATGTATGTAATCACTTAGCTTTCATCTCTTAAGTTGAACCTAAAGACATAAATGAGGCCATTAATGATGAACATTGGATCTTGGCAATGCAAGATGAACTAAATCAATTTGAGAGAAATCAAGTTTGGGAATTAGTTCCAAGGCCCAATGATCATCCCATAATTGGCACCAAATGGGTCTTTAGGAACAAACTAATGAAACAGGCTTAATAATAAGAAACAAAGTTAGGCTTGTAGCAAAGGGCTATAATCAAGAAGAAGGCATAGACTATGAAGAAACTTATGCTCCCGTAGCTAGATTAGAGGTCATTAGAATGTTACTTGCATATGCATGCATCATGGATTTCAAACTTTATCAAATGGATGTTAAGAGTGCCTTTTTAAAATGATTTTATACAAGAAGAGATGTATATGGAATAACCTCCTGGTTTTGAAGATTTTGAAATGTCTAACCATGTTTTTAAACTGAAAAAGGCCTTGTATGGCTTGAAACAAGCTCCTAGAGCTTGATATGAAAGGTTGAGCAAATTTCTTTTGAAAAATGATTTCTCTAGGGGTAAGGTTGACACTACTCTCTTTATCAAGCATAAAAAGCATAACATTCTTCTTGTACAAATTTATGTTGATGATATAATATTTGGTGCCTCTAACAACTCTCTTTGCAATGAATTTGCTAATATTATGCAAAGTGAGTTTGAGATGTCCATGATGGGTGAGCTAAACTTCTTCCTTGGTCTCCAAAGCAAGCAAACAAAGGATAGGACTTTCATAAGTCAATCCAAATATTGTAAGGAGTTGCTCAAGAAGTTTGGAATGGAAGGTGCCAAGCATATGGCTACACCAATGGGCACCTCTTGTTATTTGGACAAGGATGAAGGAGGTAAATCTGTAGAAATCACAAAATATAGAGGTATGATTGACTCACTTCTTTATCTTATAGCTAGTAGGCCGAATATCATGTTTAGTGTGTATATGTGTGCTAGATATCAAGCTAATCCTAGAAGATCACACCTAAGTGCTGTAAAACAAATCATGAAATATTTTATCGGCACTTCACAAATGGGTTTGTGGTACCCTAAGGGTGCCTCTTATAGCCTAGTTGGTTACTCCGATTCTGACTTTGCTGGATGCAAAATGGATCGGAAGAGCACTAGTGGGACATGCCACTTGCTTGGAAGCTCACTAGTTTCCTGGCATAGCAAGAAAGAAAATAGTGTGGCATTGTCTACAACTGAAGCTGAATATGTTACAGTTGGAAGTTGTTGTGCACAAATCTTTTGAATGAAGCAACAACTTCTAGACTATGGTCTAGAGCTGGATCATATCCTTATAAGGTGTGATAACACTAGTGCAATCAAATTATCTAAAAACCTTGTTTTACACTCAAGAACAAAACACATTGAAATTAGGCATCACTTTATTAGAGATCATGTTCAAAAAAGTGATTGCATGCTTGAATTTGTGGAAACCACTAAGAAACTAGCTGACATTTTTACCAAACCATTAAACAAAGAAGCATTCTTCTATATAAGAACTGAACTTGGAATTTTGGATCCGTTTTGCATTTAAATTCTGCATAATTAGATCATTTGTCAATAAGTTGGGTATCTCTGCTACATAATTAATGTTTCTGATGCATATCCTGATATTCTGCAGCATTAAAATGTTAGTCTTCAATATAATTTCATAAGTTAATCACTATTGAATCCATCACTAACTTAAGCGCCGGAGTGTCTCTTTATTTTGTTTTGCAGGTACTTAATTCATATTTAAGTCCCCCAATCTTAAAACTCAAGTTCCTACTATGGAAAAATGGTTTCTGAAGTTTTTTTTTTTAAGATGTTTGATTTGTTATTGGGATGATTTTTGATGTCTAGAATGGATGAAAGTGAGGCAAAGTCAAGATGGTTATCTGAAGAACTTTTGATCCCAGGTTCAAAGTAGAAAATTTGGACTTGAGTTAAAGATCAACTTGTGGACTAATATTTAATGCTTGAAGTGAATGAAAATGAAGTCAAGCCAAAAATAAACTCTAAGAAGACTTGAATTTGTATGCTTAAGGATTATTCCCATGAAGCTTTTCTAATTTTGACAGTGAAATTATCAAGTAAAAGAAGATAATATCCTTTTATTTGGCCTATGGAAGTGTTTTGGAACCTTGAAGGGATCTCTGTCAAGCCAAAATAATTGGTTAGGCTAAGCCTCTAACTAGTTACCCTGTGTTTGGAAGCAATTTCGTGCTCTTTGTCAAGTAAAATAACTAGTTAGTTAATTGTCCCTAACCGGTTAGCACAAACCGTGACCTCCCAATTGAATTGCCTAATCGGTTAACACAAAGCACCTAACTGGTTACCCACTTTGCCTTAACCGGTTAAGACACCCCATTTAAACATCTCCCAGCAACGTAGCTCACCATTCACACACCCCCATCTCCATTATTATCTTCATCCTCTCAAACCCTCTCACACCTACTCCTCACATTTATCACTTACCACAAAACCACCACAAATTCAACATTTAAATTCTATTTCCCTTACTGTCAACCACTTTCCATCATCTTTCTCAAATTAAAATTCTATTTTTCTTTCAAAATTTTTATCTCCCCTCTCTCTTCCAATGTGCCCTAACCACTATTTTCACCCACCATGGCTAGCAGCTCTTCCTTCCCCAAAAGGTCACACACCAAAAATCCAAATGTCCCAAAGGAAACACCTCCTATAGACACTGACCCAGATTTCTTCATAGCCTTGAACCTTGGAAGATTTTTCATTGACCGTGCTCAAATAAAGAAATATCAGTTGGAATTTCATCCTCAACGCATCATTTCACCTAAATGGATGGACTGGAGTTTTTCGTCAAAGAAGGATTCACTTCTCTTACAGAGCTCCTTGAATTCCATGGGTTGAGAACTCTCATCACTACCAATTCAGGGTATTTCTATCTTGAACCAACCAAAGTCTTTTTCTGCAATTTATCTATTATGGGCAAAAATTTGATTTCTGAAATCAAAAAGCACAAAATTATTGTGAATCCAAGTGAGTGGGTTCCTCTGTTTGGTCTTCCTCACTCTGGAGAAAAGCTTAAATTGGAAAAACATGGCTCATGGGAAAACTATAAGAGAGATCAAGCTATCATGGGCATGCTTCAGCCTGGCATTCAAATGCCAAATGGGACTTTTACTGCTGGGCTTTTGAAGTTACAGGATCTTCTTCTTCATTTTATTGTAACTCATATCCTAGCACTAAGGGCAAGTAACTATACCATGGTTGAAGAGGAAGACATCTTCCTGATGTCGCTTCTCAAAGAACGCATAAAGATCAACTGGCCTTTTTACATTATGCATAATATGATGAAAGCTAAACACAAGGCAGTTATAGATCTTCCGTATGCCCTTTTGATTGCTCGAATTCTAGACCACTACAAGGTTCCCCTAATAGAAGATGGAATCATAAATATTGCAGGTCCCCATAAGTTTGGACTTGCCTCTCTCAATAGAATGTAAGTGAAGAACATAAATAGTGAATAGACTTATGGTCATGCACATGTGGCAGCAGCACCACCAGAAGACATTCCCGCTGATCCAACTGATGTCCCTATGGAAGAGGCACCAGAAATGACTAGCATCTCAGAAACCACAAGTGAAGCCCACATTCTTGTAGCCATTGCAGATCTTTGAACTTACCAAGAGCATAGCAACTCAGTAATCTTTGATCGTTTAAGTGCTATGGAGGACCACTTGGATAGGCTTGAGCGTCGCTATCCAGCACCCGAGGACCATGGAGCTTAGGCATGGACTATTTGTTTCTGTTATAGCTGTATTTCTGAATTAATTGCTTGCAACTCTGTTTTGAATATGATGTTGAACTATGTCTTAAATGTTTTGGATATTATGTTAGAACCATGGTAGATTTATTTGGCATGATTAGTTATGAGACTCTAGATATTAGTATCATGTCATGTTTAAATATTTTTGAACATTATCTTTGAACCATGGCATGTTTAATTGGCAACTTGGACATATTGAAATATGATTTGAATACTTGTCTGGACAGTATTGCATAACTTACCTGTGTCTGCATAGCTTAGTGAACATGCTTCCATTATGGCTAGATTATTACTGGTTATAGGCTTATTTAAGTGTTTCATTTTTTTATCATGACAAAAAGAGGAGAAGAATATACGCTTTTTATTGAGAAAAAAAGAAAAAATAACTGAATGTTTTATTTTAAGTATTGTCTGTTAATGGTCCTGGAATTCCAAAATAAAGGGGGAGCTGTACATCTTTGATTCAAGCACCTCTTGGATAAAAGAGGGGAAGTAAGTCTCCAAATCCTATTATGAATTCTAATTATCATTTGAACTAATCTTTTTCTCAATAATTGTTTGTCATCATCAAAAGGGGGGAAAATGTGATTGACTTTGACTAAATGCAAATGATTTTGATGTTGACAAACAAGGAAGCAATGGAAACACAACGATCAAGTCATAAGGAATTCAAGATTAGCATGTAGGCCATAGATCTTGTGTAAAGGTGTATTAAGAATTCACTTTAAGCTCATCTTTTGGCTTTCTTAAAATGGCTTTGCAAAATCATTCTTTTCAATCATGAAATTCATAGCTTAAACAAATGGTTTTTAGCAAGGATCAAATTTTTTTTGAAAAACCCCTTAAAAATTCAATCTCCTTTTCTAGGCAAATAAATAAAAACCAAAACAGATATGCGCGTTTTTTAAAAGAACTAACTAGTTTGGCAAGCAAAAAGCATAACCTGTATTGTCCTGTTAGAGGCCAATTTTTAAGGCCCCTAACCGATTAGGAGCAGCTCCTAATCGGTTACTTAGTTAAAACAGAGGTATTGCCTCGTTATATTTCATATGCCTAACTGATTAGGCAAGATGACTAATCGGTTATTTGAACAAACAGAACCATTCCTTTTTTTTTGAAATCGTGCCTAACTGATTAGGTGAGAGCCCTAATCGGTTATTTGCTATCTCAGAAGCCAAATTAATTAAGTCCTAACCAATTAACATGAGGCTCTAATTGATTATTCTTTATCTCAGAAGCAAAATGAATTAATCCCTAACTGATTAGCATGAGGCTCTAATCGGTTAGCAGTTTTCCCAGAAACCAATTTTATTATGTCCTAACCGATTAGGACATATCTCTAACCAGTTATTTAACAAAACAAAATCATTTCTTTTAAGCTTAAAAGGACTCCTAACCGATTAGGGTGCTTAGTTAACCGATTAGCCTATTTTCTAGAAAAATCAGAAGAAGCACGTAACAACTATATTAATGAGCATTTAATGCTCTCATCTACCCCCAACGGCTTTCAAACTATAAATTTAGGTGTTGGGCTTTAATGAGGGGTTAGAAAAACTGAGACCAACAATATGAGAATCACTATTGAGCATTAAAATGAGTTTTTCTCATCATTTCACAAAATCCTCTATTTTGAGTTTCAACTTGTGTGAATCCTAAATACCATAGTTTTTCAATTTGTATTATCTGCTCTAGAGAGAGTTTCTTCCATCTAAGTCTTGTACAATCTATTAAGAGAGGGTGAGGTATCCCTCAAAATTGTAAGGGTGAGGTATCCCTTGAATATAGAGGCTCAAGCACAAGGGTGAGGCATCCCAAGGTGTGTTGAGTGCTCCAATTTGTAAAGGTTATCAAGCACCTACTTTCAAGCTTGAAGATATAGTGGAAAATCTCAAGTATTTGGTTGAGGACTGGACGCAGATCACAAGTGGATTGGTGATCGAATTAGGATAAACTATTGTGTTTGTTTCTCTAAACTCTTCTATTTATATTTGTGCATTATTTTATTGTATTGCTTGAATATTGTCTCCTTTGGCTATTATATTTATAAGTGAAAGTATTTTTCTCATTTATCCAATCATCTTTATTCATCTAATAGCTTCAAAAAAAATTACTTATTGAACATTTTGCGAAAGATTTGTGAACTTGTTTTACATACTCAATTCACCCCCCTCTTGAGTATTGAGGCCACTTGGTAACAGTTATTTGAATAAAAACATTTGAAAACGTTCTAGAATGTGTTTTTTAAAGATTTATCTGAATAACCAAAGGGTTATTCGAATAACAAGTTCCAAAAAACACTTACTAGTGTGCTATAAGTGGATTTATTCAAATAAGACTTTGCTTATTCGAATAAACATGAGCAGAAACATGTAACGACTATTTTCAGATGCTATAATGCTGAAATAAATGATACCCAATGGGTCTTTTTTCCTAGAACTCTATAAATAAATAATTTTGGGTCATCTTTTACATAAAACTAACAACCTAAATTCAATCTCTTATGCTTTGTTCATGATTCATATTTTATTATCTCTTATGCTCTTTTTCGCCAAAATTTGAGATATCCTTAAAGAGTTTCATAGGATTTCAATTTGTATAAACTACTTTTGTGAGAGTTTTTTATCTTCTATACCTTGATTCACTGTAAAGAATGTGAGGTATTCCTCAAAAAAATTGTAAGGGTGAGGTATCCTTGTTTGTTGAGGCTCAAGCACAAGGGTGAGACATCCCAAGTTATGTTCAATGCTCTTAGTTGTAAAGGTTTTTAAGTACCTGTTCAAGCTTGAAGTGAAAGTGAAAAATCTCGGGTAGTTTACTTGAGGACTAGACGTAGGCCATAAGTGGTTGGTGGCTGAACCAGGATAAATACTGTGTTTACTCTTCTTAACTCAAACTCTTTTATTTCTTGTACTTTAATTTTATATGTTTGCTTTAATATTAATCATCTTGGTTTCAAAATGCTTAATTTCTCAAAGTTGCTTTAAATATTTGTAATCACCTAATTCACCTCCCTCTTGGGTGATGGTTGTCATGGCTAACAACGTAATGTTGGAAATCACTTGGAATTGAGTTTTGAGTGATTGGAGGAGGGTTTTGTTCCAATGGAATAGTATCCGTATCTGCAGAAGACCCCTCATGCCGCAGCGTGACATGATGCACGCCGAGGCGTGAGAGTGGGCGAGAGTTATGCGTCGTGGCATAGCAGTGCTGCACCGAGGCGTGACTTCTAAACTTGGTCAAAAATTGTTGTTTGATGCCATGGAGCTTTCTATTGGTGTAGTTCCTTCTTGTATGCTTCTTAAGGAGTGATGAGACTCCAAAAGGAGTATTCAATGAAGTGTGAATGTGATGAGTCAAATTGGGTTTGCCGTGCTAATTATTGTAGGTAATTAGTTATTATTTTGTGTGAGACGTTACTGAAGACGGTGTAGTTAATGGATTCACTACCCATAGGGGATGGATTCCTCTACTTTATTGAAGACCATGTAATTGATGGATTCACTACTCGGAGGGGATGGATTCCTCTATGTTGTTGAAGACCGTGTGGTGATAGATTCACCACTCGGAGAGAGGACTATTGGAACTGGGTTCCAATGCTTTGTTCAAAATGCATGCATATCATGATATTACCATGGAATTGAATTTTCGTTAATGGTATCATAACATTACTCATTACATATTTAGGTTATTGAATAGGCATGCATATAAATCATAATTTGGTATAGCATGATAATTATATAGGCAGTTACTAATCATACCATGTTCATGCATTACAATTGTATGGACAGTTGCGTATTCTTTATGAATGTATAAAATACTAGTTTTGGAATATTTCTACTGAGAATTGTGATTTCTCACCCCGATTGTGTTGACATCTAAATCTAGGTACAAGCTTTTAACAAGGGAAATAAGAAGATGTATGAAGACTAGTATAGATTATATGCTTTATACAGACAAAGTTTATATGTATTGTGCCTTGAAAGGCCTAACTTGCTAGTTTTGTACACAATTTGTATTTATGAGAAATACTAACGTTATGTATAATATCCTTTGGTTGTGGCTCATATTTTCTTATATAATGTTGTTATGTTATATTAGAATTGTTTTAGCAGTTAGTAGCATACCTAGATCTAATTACTGTGGTATAATATGGATTATACTGTTGTTGTTAAATTTAGGATATTACATTATGATATCAAAGCAGTTCATCCTGTCGAGTCGGGGTATGGACTGACTATGCTTAGGCATGTTTAGGAGTTCCTTTGTGTGTTATGCATTTTTTTGTCTCTTATTTAAGATGTCTGGATAGAATTGTATGACTTGCCTTAGGTTGAATTATTATTAGTTACTCTTACACGGTTACATAATATTGAGGATTGATTAACTCAATATGTATTGTTCTATGTGTACAAGAAACTATGGCACCACTAAGGGCAACACGTGAGACAAGGAACTCACCCAATGAAGGTCCGAACATGGTCGAGGTCGTGATGGAAATGGCCAATGTGATGCGAGAGCAAATGACCACAAAAGTCAATGCAATGAGGGAGCAAGCAGCCGCAACTGCTAGAATGTTTGAGCAAATGAGGAACACATAACTGGCGCAAGCACAGCCAGCACAAGTGGTGCAAGTGGAAAGGAATCAAGATTTTCATGACCTGTCAGAGTTTCGGAAGGCTAGTCCTCCATCCTTTTGAGGGGAGTATGATCCGGCGAAGGCCGAGGAGTGGATAACAGAGTTAGAAAAGATTTTTGTTATGATGAGATGCACAGAGGGCCAGAAGGTGTCTTTTGTTGTATACATGTTGAAGGGGGATGCTAAGCATTAGTGGACTACTGCTAGGAGAATGATGGAAGTGGTGGGATCTCAGGTTACATGGGAGGTATTTAAGATTGCATTCTCGGAAAAATATTTTTTGTAAAATGTGCAAGAAAATAGAGAGGTGGAGCTTTACAGTTGGAACAAGGCAACATGACTGTTGGACAGTATGTGGTGAAGTTTGAGGAGTTAACCAAGTTTTCTTCTACCGTTAGGTACAACCTAAATGATAGTTGGAAGTGTGTAAAATTTGAAACTGGTCAGCGAGATAGTATGAAGAGAATAGTGAAGCCCTTTAAGATATGAGATTACCTGACTTTGGTTAACAAGTGTAGAGTGATAGAACCCCTAAGTTTTAGGCCACATCAAGAGCACTAATCATAAGACTACTATAAACAGAAGAGTACAAAGGATAGGGCAGAGAAGAATGCTCCACAATATAGAGATCAGAAAGACAAAGGGAAACAAGTTCAGATGGTTGATCATGAGCAACTGTATGCCAAGTGTGGTAGACAACACAGAGACAAAGCTTGTGTAGCGGACTAGATAATATGTTATATATGTGGCAAGATAGCCACTATGCAAGCAATTGTCCTCAAAAGAAGGAGGCAAAGTCAAAGGTTATACCGAGAAGAGTCTACTAGTTGGAGGGCAAAGAGACTACACAGTCTCTTGGTTTTGGTAAAAGTGAGTTTGTTGGTGAATTTTGTTTCTTTGATATTTGGTTGCGCCTGTTTTTACATCTGAGTTGCTTGGGACTCCTTACATTAGGTAAACTAAATTTTTGGGACAAAATTTTAAAATAGGAGGGGAGAAATGTAACACCCGTGAAAACATGTTAGGTTTGTATATAGTTACATAGGTAGCCTAATACTTGCTTAACATGCTAGTTTAATTTTAGTGGTCTTCTAAGTATGTTTAGTCATTCTGCTATAGCACTATATGTGATAAATAGTTGTTATTAGTCCCGAAATCGGCTTAAAATACTTAGTTACTAGAAATCAATGTCGTAAATTTATTTCTAGGTCACAAATGTGTGAAAGATGGTGTAGTTAAAATTTGAGAAAAATCAGAGTTAGTTTGACATTTTTAAGCATACTAGTGTGTGTTTTAATGTCGGATTGACTACCAGCAGATATGAAAAAATATGAAAATGGTGAAACAAGATTTTTTATTAATCTTAGGATTTATTTTAAACTTGTTGGAAGTTATAAAATTGGATTTGGTGAAATCTAAGTGTTCTTAGCAAATCGAGGATATTAGTTTAGGAACTAAGAGGCCAATTGCCTTATGGTTGCTTCTTTCGGCCTTGACTTTATATTCCTTCCAAAATGAGATATTTCTCTCATTTTCTCACTCTCTTATCATGGTTGAATCAAGGAAAGACAAGGGTAAATGAAAGAAATGAGCAAATGGAGGTGTTTCAACCAACAAAGAGGAGGAAGAAGATCGAAGTGGAGAGGAACTTCTTAATTCCTTCAAATTCTAAAGTTGGGGTAGGGGAAACTTGCTTGAAATTTTCTTTTCTTTTTCTTCATCCTGCTTCATGAGTTGGCTTTGAAGTGTTGTTTTTTGTGTTTTTGGCTTGAATCTTATTGGAGAACTTAGGAATGTCTTGTGTTTGAGATGTTGGGTGCATGGGGATGGATTTTTCAACCCTTAAATACCTTTAGTTTTCATTTGAGTCAAAAATGGGGTTTTAGGATTTAAGTGGGTGAATGATTCATGATTCTTTGTTTAAGTGAAATTAAAGTTGTATAAGAGTTACAATGTGTTAATCGATCTCACTTGATGTTGTAAATCACTTCGAATTGAGTTTTGAGTGATTGGAGGAGAGTTTTGTTCTAATGGAACAATACTCGTATCTGTAAAATTCTGCAGATGACCCCTCATGCCACAGCGTGCCATGAACCACACCGAGGCGTGAAAATGGTCTAGAGTTGTGCGTCGCGGCGTGACTGAGAGCCACGCCTAGGCGTGAGTGGGTAGAGAACTGGGCGCAGTGGCGTGGCAATGCTGCGTCGAGGCATGACTTCCAGACTTGGTCAAAAATTATTGTTTGATGCCATGGAGCTTTCTAATAGTGTAGTTCATTCTTTTATGCTTCTAAGGAGTGATGAGACTCCAATAGGAGTATTCAATGAAGTGTGAATATGATGAGTCAAATTGGGTTTATGGTGCTAATTATTGCAGGTAATTAGTTATTGTTTTATGTGAGACGTTGTTGAAGACCGTGTAGTTGATGGATTCACTACCCAGAGGGGATTTATTCATCTACGTTGTTGAAAACCGTGTAGTTGATGGATTCATTACTCGGAGGGGATGGATTCCTCTACGTTGTTGAAAACCGAACGGTGATAGATTCACTACCCGGAGAGATGACTGCTAGAACTGGGTTCCAATGCTTTGTTCAAAATGCATGCATATCATGACATTACCATGGAATTGAATTCCCATTAATGGTATTATAACATTACTCATTACATATTTAGGTTATTACATAGGCAAGCATATAAGGCATAATTTGGGATAGCATGGTAATTGTATAGGCAGTTGCTAATCATAATATGTTTATGCATTGCAATTGTATGGGTAGTTGCATATTCTTTATGAATGTATAAAATGCTGGTTTTGGAATAATTCTATTGAGAATTGTGATTTCTTATCCTAATTGTGTTGCCATGTAAATCCAAGTACAAGCTCTTAACAAGGGAAAGCAAAAGATGTATGAAGACTACTATAGATTATATGCTTTATACAGACAAAGATTGTATGTATTACCTTGAAAGGCCCAATTTGCTTATTTTGTACACAGTTTGTATTTATGAGAAATACTGACATTATGTATAATATCCTTCGTTCGTGGCTCATATTTTCTTATATAATGTTATGTTATATTAGAATTGTTTTACTAGTTAGTAGCATGCCTAGATTTAATTATTGTGGTATAATATGGATTATACTGTTATTGTTAAATTTTGGATGTTACAAAGTCAAAAAGTCCCTTTGAGTGAGGATTTAGCCTTAGCTACTCGTTAGTGCCAGGATTACTAGTTTATATGTAGTGAAAATAGTACTCTCACTAGTGTGAGTACAAACCAATCCATTCATTAACATGTAATTTAAAGAGTCAGTCTTCTTAACTACAAGTTTAATGAGAACGTGGAATATGCAAGTAACACACACAGAATTCTACACTTACACAATCACATTACATTTCATAATTTTAATTCCTAAACATTGCATACATGCGAGCATATGGCATCCATATTCATTTCCCATTCCTTGGCAATTGTATGGGCAGTTGCCTAGTGTAGATGATATTTTACAATTGTATGGGCGATTGTTCAATATCATTAATTATATATTTATGAATTTAAGGTTAGGGATTAGCTTAGTGAACATTTATATAGAGTAAAAGAATGTAAATGTTTGAGTAGCATGGAGTAAATACTTCACTACTTGTTGATAATCCTATCTTTCATATTTAGTGAGTTTATTCAAAGAAAAAGGTTATACGTGTAATACCTATAACAAGTTTATACATGAACTAGTTATGATATGTTACAACTGATTAGATAGTTGTTCTTATCATATGAGTAAGGAACCTAAGTTTATAGATTATGCATTGTTTTTAGTTAACCTTTACATAACAGTGATATGTGAATGTTCTAGTGATATTGAACAGAGATTTAATATCTTGTAACAACCTTAATCTATTGTTATTAAGTTCGAGTAATATAAGGATAAGTAATCTTGAGGTAGTTTAGATATGTATGCAGTGTGCATTGTTTAATGCCATGAAATATATGAATATTATTGAGACTTTTTATGTTCTCGCCCTTTTTTGTGTTTCCATGGTAAAAGCAGGTCAAGACCCTTCAAGAGGTAAGAAGATAAAAAAAAATAGAAGAACTAATGTGTAACACCCCAATTTTTCATTTTTCTTGATATTTATGAGTTTTATAATATTTAAAAATTTTTGTGATTTTTTGAAAATTTTTAATTTATTTTAATTATTTTAATATTATTTTGGACCGTATGTGTGTTTGACGCGGGCCCGAAAAATTTTTTTTTTCCTGGACCAGAAAGTTTCAGATTGTGAATGCGAGGCCGAGGAAACTTACTAAACCCAAAATCGGGAACAGCTGACAAAAATTTTCTTTATTTGAATTTTTGTACAAATCTATTATCCATTGGATAAATTTATTATCTATTGGGTAATCTTATTATCCATTGTGTAATGTTATTATCCATTGGACAATAAAAGTTGTAGCCTTTGTCCATTGGGTAATAGTTTCTAAAAATATCTAGAAAATATCTAACTTGGTCAAATATGATGGTTATGACAACTTTATGCATAACCAACTAGAAACAAGCTTGGAAGGAAAGCTTTGCATATCTACCATTGATTGAATCAATGGTTGTGAGGGGTTGTAGTAAATATCTCTTTCTCTCTCCAAGAAGCCTCACAGCCATTTAGCCTCCAAAGGGACTAAGTTTCATTTTCTATCACATTCTAAAAGCTATCATATTTTCTCTCAAACCTAAACACCATTTTCTCTCATTTTCTCTCCTCTAGCTCACGGCCTCACTACCTAAATTTACCTTCCAATCTATCATAATTCAAACCAACCATACCACTTGATCCTAAACATCATTCCAAGCAACTTTGATGTTGTGATCAAGGCTTGATTCAACCATCTTCAAGCTTGATTTTTGGATTCAAGTTCTAGGGTTCTAAGGTGAAGTTCATGGCTTTTCATTTCTTATTTGATTCTTGAAATTCTAAGACTATATTTGATATATGGTTGTCCTACTCTAACCTTAGATGTTAATATAATTGTGTTTACTTTGATTTCAAGAGCTACTTGGTGGAGGAAGTTGATTCAAAGGATCATACAATGAGCTTAGGAAGCTATATCTAAGGTAAGAGGGAGATTAACCTCATCAATCAATTATGGTGGTGAGGGACACAAAGTTGTATGAAGATGATGAATCCATGTGAGGATTTATTCACGTTATTTGTGCAATTGTATGGTTTGTATTTATTTTACTTATGTGATTTTATTGCTTTGATATTTTGTATGAACTTGTTATAGTAAGATTTTGAAGTTCTAGTATGTTGTATGCTATAATAGTGTTAAAAAGGAAAGCATTTTTTGGCTCCAATGGCCATAGAGGCTCACGGCCTCCAAGCCCTCTAAAGGGGAAATCAAATGCAAATTTTTTTTATTAAATATTAACTTAGAGGATTAGTGGTAATAAATTTAATTAAGGAATTACAAAATGAATATGGTGTGAATGCTTTTGTCTTGAAGCATATCAAATGGGTTTTTGATGATAACAAAGCCAAAGATGAAGATCAAGATCAAAAGAGAAGACCAAGATCAAAAGATAAAAGACCAAGGTCAAAAAAGGTATATTAGATATAGGTCTTAGAATATCAATGTAAAGTGCTCTCTAAATATCTCAATGATTTCTCAAATGGTTTTTCAATATATGATTTCAAAATAAGTGGGAAATTTCAAAGTTAAACATGACTTTCAATAAAACTTGAGTTTCAATCTTAAATCTAACACTCTTAAAAGGATTTATGTTTAATCAAGTGTCTTGAGGTGTTAGAAATGACTTACAAGCTTTATTGGACTTGAAAAATGTGTTCAATGGCCAATGTAATCGATTACACGACGTTTGTAATCGATTACACAGCAAACAGAAGGCATGTAATCGATTACATGAGCAATGTAATCGATTACAAGTAAGTCAGAGGCCATGTAATCGATTACACAATATATGTAATTGATTACATCAAGCCTAGAAAAGCATGAACACGTTCAAAGAGTCATGTAATCGATTACATGGATATTGTAATCGATTACACAGCAAGTCAGAAGTCATGTAATCGATTACATAGATATTATAATCGATTACACACAAGTCAGAAGCCATGTAATCGATTACACCAAGAATGTAATCGATTACACAGAACCCAGAAAGCCAAGAACACATTCAAACATCCATGTAATCGATTACATAGGCTGTGTAATCGATTACACGCGGTCTGACATACCCCAACGACTATTTTAACTGCATTAAATGATTGGCTTTATCACCCCCAACGGCTCTTTTCTTCATACAACTTATAAATACTTGCCTTGGGTCTTCATTAAGGGTTGAACTTCACTTTATAACATCAATCTAACACTCATACAAGAGAATCAATCCTGAAAATGTTTTTGCCCTGTTTTTGTGAGAAATTTTGAGATATTCAAAAGGAGCATTGTTATAGCTTCAATTTGTATTTATCTACTCTTCAAGAGAGTTTCTATCTTCTATCTTTTGTGTAAACTGAAAAAGATAGGGTGAGGTATCCCTCTAGAGTAAAGGGTGAGGTATCCCTTAGAGAGTGAGGTATCTCTCAAAGTTAGAAAAGGGTGAGGTATCCCTTGAGGGTGAGGCATCCCTCAAAAGGTTGTAAAGGGTGAGGTATCCCTAGAGAGTGAGGCATCTCTCAAAGTTAGTAAAGGGTGAGGTATCCCTTGAGGGTGAGGCATCCCTCAAAAGTTGTAAAGGGTGAGGTATCCCTATTTGAGGCTCAAGCACAAGGGTGAGGTATCCCAAGGTGTGTTGAGTGCTCTCAATTGTAAAGGTTATCAAGCACCTGTTGAAGCTTGAAGATAGTGGAAAATCTCTAGCGGTTGCTTGAGGACTGGACGTAGATCACAAGTGGATTGGTGATCGAACCAGGATAAACTATTGTGTTTGATCTTCTAAACTTTATCTCTTTACATTTGCACCTTAATTATATATGCTTGAGTTGAACTTGATATTTAGCTTATTTGCTTGATTTATCCTATATCTCAAGTTGTAGTTGAGTAATCTATAATAGTTGTACATTTATTATGCATATTCCACTGCATTTATTTATTGAGTGATTTAAAATGCATAATTTGTCAAAGTTGCATTAAAACTAGTCATCACCCAATTCACCCCCCTCTTGGGTAATGGTTGTCATGGCTAACAAGTGGTATCAGAGCTTCGTGCTCTGGTAAAAGCTTAACAGCTTGGAGTTAAAGATCTTTGTTTGTTTGGCAACCATTACAAACTTTTCAAAATGGAAGGTTTTGAAATTAATAAACCACCATTCTTTGATGGTGTGAATTTCGTTTGTTGGAAAGCTAGAATGAAAATTTATATGCAATCTATTGATATTGATTTGTGGGATATTATGCTTGATGGATTTACATGCAAATTGTAACACCCACCTTAGGGTGCCACACTTCATGTTACTCAAATACCAAATTACCCTTTCATTAGAAAATGTGCTTGTAATATAAATATGAGTTGTAAAATTTCTTGATGATAGTAAGATAAACCTAGCAGAAAATAAAAACATTACAACAACATCATAAATAATATACATCATATATATATACAAATCATAGTACTGTCATATTTTAATATTTACAAACTAGACTCTCAAAATATTTAAACTTTAATTTAGACTAACATACTGCCCAAGTACTACTAAACAGTAGAACCCTCAGATGGGTCCTTTTCAGACTCCTCAGAAAATAGAAGTCCGACTTGACACGAAGTCCTACGAATAGGTGTCCGCACAGACGACACTACACTAATCATACTAGATGTACGGTAGTAAGTTCCCTAACACTCTCTATATGATAAATACGTTTTCCAACAAGAACGATGCGCTACGCCTTCGGTCCTCATATACCCTCAGAAAACTCAGCATCTCCATCTCTTTAGAACTCTACTCCTACAAGAATCTGCTCCTTCTCAGCTTCTTGCTCAAGTTCTCGCTCAACATCTTTAAAATTATAAATACAATATAGAATAGACATAGAAAGAGGTGAGATCACCTACGCTAATACCAGTATGGTAGCGATGAAGATAAACACATACAAATTCTCATACCAATACATCATACATTATTACAATTATGTCACCATTATCATTTATCTAACACATATCATATCTCATATCAACACATCATACATAATTACAATTATGCCAACAATATTCCTTATCATCATAATTCATACAATAAGTCATAATTACGATCATGTCCTTATCAATATTCAATTATTCAATAATTCAATTATCATAAACAACAATTATGATAATACTCTCAGTATCTCTGCATATGCACCTAGACTCAATTTCCTACTCCATGGAGCTACAACTCAGATCGGAAAGAGTGATCGTAAAGATCTGTTTGCACTACATGCCTCGGACCACGTGCTCAATTTTTGCACATCTAGCATATGCACCAGTCTTTATCAAATCTTGATTACGAATAGTGTCTCGGTCCGGATCATTGGTGTGTTATATCGGTCAAACCCACATACAGAAGAGCTACCAACTGCACATTATAGGCAACCCACACCCCAATGCCCCCAAGGTCAACCAAAGACCTACACTACGCATATCGCACCCACTCAGGAGGTGTATTCTCTCCTTCCTAGGCAAATAGCCTTATCCAGTCCATCGGACCTTTTCAATGCATATACAAATGCACCATTCTCAGTTCAATTCATTCTATCATATTTTCAATTAAATTTTCTTTATCTCAAGTTCGAGGTCCTCATAGTGGCCCAACAGTGTCATTACTGTAATTTCATCGCGAAATCATATTTTTCGCATTTTCTCAATCGCGCAACAGTTCTGTCGCATTTTCAAATCACGTATCAATTTTTCATCGTTTCTCAATCGCGTAAAATATTTTTCACATGTTTTAAATCAAAAATACTATTTTCCTCATTTAACACCAAAATTCAACTTCATTTTTCATATTTGCAAAATAACCCCTCAAAACATAATATTTGCTTCATAATCCTCATTTAAATAATATTTTCACAACAGTCCCTCATAAAATTCACATTTATGAAATAGTCCATCGTAAAATTCATATTTACGAAATTGTCCCTCATAAAATTCATATTTCTAAAATAGTCCCTCCAAAACATAATATTTACATTTTAGGCCCTCAAAAATTGTTATTTATAATATGGCCCTATTAAAAATGAAAATTACTATTTTGCCCCTCTAAAAATCATAATTACAATATTACCCCTTTAAAAATCATATTGATAATAATTCATTTTCCCAAAAATCATTTTACTTTGCTATACTCAATTTTGTCCCAAATTCATTTAAATCTCTCAGTTCTCATTTTAATTCATTAGTTTAATTATATCCGATTATTTTCCCACAACCTTTAATCTTGTTCAAATTCATTTCTGTTTCATTTAAATCCTTCATTTTCAATTGAATCTCTCATTTTCAGGACTTTGGTCCTTCCTAGCCTAGTATGGCCGTAAGCCTCAAGCTCTTTGGAGCTCTCATAAAATCGGTTCATCATATTATTCACATCTTACTTTACTCCTATATTTTCATGCACACAATTTCATACATACAAACATATATCAAAACAATAATTTCATACATACTAACATATATCAAAACAATAGATATAATATCACACATGCAAGCACAAAAACACAATCATACACAACACAAACACAATCAAATAGCATCAAACAATCGGTGAAGAACCCTTATGGATTTTTTCACCGTACAAAACCATCCCCACACCACCAAAACTTGGTTGGTGAGGTAAAATCTCCCTCTTACCTCTTGAAGACAATTTAATCGGTTAGTTCTCCTCCTTTCCTTCAAATTCGTGCAATCCCCCAAACAAATCCCTAAAATTCTTAAACAATTAGTAAAAACACAAACAAGGTTTAATATTGAAAAACCATGGAACAATCATGGCTTAGAAAATCACAAACATGAATTTAAACCATAAAAACTCAAGTTTACCTCTAGGGAAGTAAGATAGAAGTGGGTTTTTGAAGCACTTAGAGTGGGATTTTGGGAAAACTTTCTAAATGAAAAGTGTTTAGAATGGTGTTTAGCTTTAGGAAATGATGTGAACAAAAATTATAGGTGAGTGATGGTGCTTGTAGTTGCTAGGGCCGAACCAATGGAGAGAAAAGGAAGGAAAAATAAGCTTTGGTGTTCTTGGTATTTTGGAGAGAAAATGGAAAGCTTGATTTAGGATAAGTGTGAAATAAAAGTGAAGAATGAAATGTGAAAGGGCTGCTGCTGCCGTGTGGTTAATTTTAGTGAGGTTGAGTGATTGAATTTGCATGTTAAAATATCCTAGAGTGTTCAAATTGGTGCACATGGCTTATGTCATGTTGGAGGCTTCAAGAACCTTGTAGAATCAAGCCATCCAAGCCTCCTTGGCTGCTGAAAACCGTGGGCTTCAAGTGAGTTTAGGGACTTTATTTTGTTTTAATTTAAGTCTACTTAATTGCTAATCAATTCACTAGTTAATTAGGTTTAATTTCCTAACTAATCTTAATTAACATCCTAATCATATAACTAATTAGTTTAATATATATTAGCATATATTATAACCTTTAATCAATATTAGTATATCTAATTAGTATTTAGATTATAATTAATTAATAACTAAGTTAGTTCACTTAGTTTGCTAATTAGGTAATAAGATTAGTCAAATTAAGCTTAATTAGCTACTAACCAAATTCAAGCCTACAATTTTTGACTTAATTCTAACCATTGATTCATCTTTAATTCCTAGTCATAGATTAGATCTAAGGTAGATATCAATTGGTCATAAAACTAGCATTCTAATCTCACCATTGATTAGATCAACGGCTAAGATTAAAGGCTTCCTAACTAAGTCTTCATCCAACGGTTCATACTAAAGTCCAAGCCACTAAGTTTGACTTCATCTTAGCCATTAAAATCATCTTGATTTCCTATCCATTGATCTCATCTACGGTGTATATTACTTAGTGGTTTTATCAAGATTCATTTTACACCATTGATCGGATCAACGGTTATGATCAAAAGCATCTAAATTATGCTTTTCATCCAACGGTCCTAAATAAAGTCTATGCTTCTTTTGTTGACTCATTCTAATTGGTTTAGAAAGTCAAGCCTACTTTCGTTGACTTGCTCTCATTGGCTAGAATTTGTCCAGTCAGCACAGTTGACTGCTTTTCCTAAACGCGGGTCCCACGAACTTTTTCGGGTCCACAAATAATTTTTCTACTGTTTTTGAGACAGTAGGTACTGTTGAATAAAATAATATTATAATAATATAAAATTATTTTATTACACAGTTAAATCCTAAAAATTATAAGATTAATATATATATAAATCAAAATTGGGTTTAGTAAGATCCCCTAACTCCAATTAATTAAAATAAGAATTTCTTCAGCCCAAAAATTATTATTTTCCTGACCCGGAGCAAATCACACAAAACAATCAAAAACAGTATCGGAATAATCAAATTATTTTTATATTGCACAGAAAACACAAAACAGTGTAATTTTGTCAATTCGGTAACATAGTCTAGAATTTGGGGTGTTACACAAATCAAAACAAACTTGGAATGACTATGATAAGAAATGCTTTTCATTGAACATTAGAGCAATGCAAATATTAAGAAGTGGTTTAAATGATGATGCTTATGCTAAAATTAAGAATTGCTCTAGTGCTAAAGATATATGGGATGCTCTTGATTCTTTCTATCTTGCTAATAATAATTTTGTGCATAAAGTTGTATATAGAGAGCAAGAAGAGAAAAAGTCATTAAAGGAATCTTGTTTTGCAAAATATTCTCAAAATGATGCTCAATTTGAAGAGGTGGCAAAGCAAGACAACAATGAGGAAGATAATGATTTCCTTAAAGAGCCAAGTATGCTAGGAATGAAGACTACTTCATATATGGCTAAAAAGGACTTTGAGGTAAATAATGCTAAACTAGATTATAATCCTTCCTATGATGAGTTACAATGTGCATATGATGAATTATATGATGATTTGTTGAATTTAGAAAATAAAAATTTATCTTGTTTGGAAAACATTTCCTTCATTGAAAATGAAATTGTGATTTTGAAAAATGATTATGCTTTTCTTGATGAGGAAATGCCTTTGAAATGTGAAACCTCAACTTCTTGTGAAAAATGCATTAATGTAGAAAATCAAGTTGAGAACTTATATTGTAAATTTGCCAAAGCTAATGATTCTAATTGCTTACAATTCATGATTGTTAATGAGAATGAAATTGATGTTATTTCACATGGAAATTCAAGTAAGGCTTGTGGCAAAAAAGACATAGAATATAAAAATAACAAAAGGCTTATGTTTTCCAAAAATGATCTTCAAAGGACCAAGTCATCATTAAATTCAATTGTTTGTAATTTTTGTGGTCATCTAGGACATATTTCTCATTTGTGCAATTATAGAAGAAATCCTTATATGAGAAAAAACTTAGTTTGGGTTCCGAAAAGTCTTAAAGGTTCTAGTACTAACATTCAAGGACCCAAGATGAAATAGGTACCAAAATGTCCTCCTAGTGTTACAATTATGCAGAAAAATTCTCAAAAGGATGGACAAATTGGTCAAGTGAAAAAGGAATCATCAAGGGGAATGCTTCCAAAGCCCATTGGTAGAAGTTTTGATCAAAGAAGGAAGATGAATTGAATCGAAGCTTCTCAAGTACAAAATGTGGAACTTTCAAAGTTCAAAACACCAAAAGAGAAGCAATGGGTAAGGAAAAGAGCTTCCTTGATCATTAAGGCCAAGGTATCAAAAGTTTCTACCTCTTATGCACATTCACTTGTAAAGTCAATGAATTTGAGGTATATTCCTTGTAGGTCTTAAGTGATTAATTGAATCATGTGTACTTGATAAATTTTGAATATTATATATAGCACATGATTATATTATTGTTACACCCTTTACTCACTACCTTGCGTATCTCTTGATAATGTATTTTATGACTATGGATGCTTTCTATGCTTTAAATTTTCTATACATTTCTACATGTGATAATATGCTATATAAGTTCACTTATTGTTTGAAGTAGCACATTTGATAAAAATATCTTAGAACTTAGCATATTGGATAAATCATAACTCTTGCTGCATAAAGTCACAATCTTCTGCATAATATATTGTTTTGCTGCACAATTATGAGTTTTTGATCATAATCTATTTGGACTATATGCTTAAATGATGTTTGAGATTGTTTTGGAACTAATTTGAAGCCTTTCATCATATGCATTTGCTATTGCTATCACATATTGTTGTGCTAAATGATTTATACTCTGATATTGATCCTGCTGGGCTGAAATAAAAATCTGAATACTTATGTCTTCCTTTTGATAATGCAAACGAGGGAGAAGATTAGTGAAATATATAAGATTAGTGAAATATATTGCATATGTATTGTATGTATACAGGGGAGTTTTGCATTTTCACATATTATATCTCATGCATACATTACGGGGGAGTGTTGCACTTAATTATCTGATAATTAATTAAATGCATATATTTCTCATTCTGTTGAATGTTTAGTTTGTCATCATCAAAAAGGGGGAGAATGTGAATGCTTTTGTCTTGAAGCATATCAAATGAGTTTTTGATGATAACAAAGCCAAAGATGAAGATCAAGATCAAAAGAGAAGACCAAGATCAAAAGATAAAAGACCAAGATCAAAAGAGGTATATTAGATATAGGTCTTAGAATATCAATGTAAAGTGCTCTCTAAGTATCTCAATGATTTCTCAAATGGTTTTTCAATATATGATTTCAAAATAAGTGAAAAATTTTAAAGTTAAACATGGCTTTCAATAAAACTTGAGTTTCAATCTTAAATCTAACACTCTTAAAAGGATTTATGTTTAATCAAGTGTCTTGAGGTGTTACAAATGACTTACAAGCTTTATTGGACTTGAAAAATGTGCTCAATGGCCAATATAATCGATTACACGATGTTTGTAATCGATTACAAAACAAACAGAAGGCATGTAATCCATTACATGAGCAATGTAATCGATTACAAGTAAGTCAGAGGCCATGTAATTGATTACACAATATTTGTAATCGATTACATCAAGCCCAGAAAAGCATGAACACGTTCAAAGAGTCATGTAATCGATTACATGGATATTGTAATTGATTACACAGCAAGTCAGAAGTCATGTAATCGATTACACAGATATTGTAATCAATTACACACAAGTCAAAAGCCATGTAATCGATTACACCAAGAATGTAATCGATTACACAGAACCTAGAAAGCCAAGAACACATTCAAACATCTATGTAATCGATTACATAGGCTGTGTAATCGATTACACGCGGTCTGACAGACCCCAACGGCTACTTTAACTGCATTAAATGATTGGCTTTATCACCCCCAACGGCTCTTTTCTTCATACAACTTATAAATACTTGCCTTGGGTCTTCATTAAGGGTTGAACTTCACTTTATAACATCAATCTAACACTCATACATGAGAATCAATCCTGAAAATGTTTTTGCCCTATTTTTGTGAGAAATTTTGAGATATTCAAAAGGGGCATTGTTAGAGCTTCAATTTGTATTTATCTACTCTTCAAGAGAGTTTCTATCTTCTATCTTTTGTGTAAATTGAAAAAGAGAGGGTGAGGTATTCCTCTAGAGTAAAGGGTGAGGTATCCCTTAGAGAGTGAGGTATCTCTCAAAGTTAGAAAATGGTGAGGTATCCCTTGAGGGTGAGGCATCCCTCAAAAGGTTGTAAAGGGTGAGGTATCCCTAGAGAGTGAGGCATCTCTCAAAGTTAGTAAAGGGTGAGGTATCCCTTGAGGGTGAGGCATCCCTCAAAAGTTGTAAAGGGTGAGGTATCCCTATTTGAGGCTCAAGCACAAAGGTAAGGTATCCCAAGGTGTGTTGAGTGCTCTCAATTGTAAAGGTTATCAAGCACCTGTTGAAACTTGAAGATAGTGGAAAATCTCTAGCAGTTGCTTGAGGACTGGACGTAGATCACAAGTGGATTGGTGATCGAACCAGGATAAACTATTGTGTTTGATCTTCTAAACTTTATCTCTTTACATTTGCACCTTAATTATATATGCTTGAGTTGAACTTGATATTTAGCTTATTTGCTTGATTTATCCTATATCTTAAGTTGTAGTTGAGTAATCTATAATAATTATACATTTATTATGCATATTCCACTGCATTTATTTATTGAGTGATTTAAAATGCATAATTTGTCAAAGTTGCATTAAAACTAGTCATTACCCAATTCACCCCCTTCTTGGGTAATGGTTGCCATGGCTAACTTATTGAAATGGATATATTTTTATTACTAAGTATAAATGGGATTTCGGCCATAGTATTGGAAATGGGATGGAGTATTTAGTTTGAAACTTAAAGTATTTTATTTAAGAGGATTTTTAATAAGGAAGATGGAAAAAGTTTCATCAAATTAAAATCAATGTAAGTTTTGGAAAGGATGTTAGAAAATATATTATTTAGAGGAGTCTTAGCAAGGAAATAATTTTTAATAATAGTTTGGAATTAAAATATTTTATTTAAGAAGGTTTTATTAAGAGTAAAGAACAAAGATTTGGAGGTATCTTGAAATAATTTAAATGATTTAAGTTTTTTTGGAAAACATTTGGAAATATTATTTAAAGGAGATTTAATGAGGAAATATTGGAATTAAAGTCTAATTTTTATTAAATGAGAAAAGTTTTAATTTGAGTTTAGAATATTAAGAGACTATTTTACGCAATTGAAAATACGTAGGAAAACTCTTATGCGATTTAAAAATGATGATTTTTAGCTAGCGATTAAGAAAATGTTTTAAAATCTTAACACGATTAAGAAAACATTGAAAAATTGTTACACGATTTGAAAATGTAACAAAAGTAAGATGCAATTGTGAAAACGTGATAAAAATACTACGTAATTGGTTATAGCCGGTATTAGCTTGTGATATGCATTGAGTCATTGATCATGCATTATTTGTCAGATGGTGTCTGTTAAGGCCATTGTTGCCTAGGAGTTGAATTACACCTTAGTGTGGGTGCAAATTGCGTAGTGAAGATCTATGAATGATCTTGGAGGCGTCGAGACACGAAATTCCACATATGGTCAGTTAGAAAGCGCTACTGTGCCGTAGCAACCGATGCAAACGTACTGAAGATCTCGACAAGATACTATTCCTATTCCCGATATGGCGTAGAATGTCTTGTATAATGCCTGATGTACACATTAAAAAATTATAGCACTTAGTCTGAGGCGACCGATATACAAACATATCTTCTGGATCATTCTCTCTGAAATTGTGTTTAGCTCCTTGGAGTAGGGAATTTGGTTCATTATGCATGTGCATAGTCAGTCATCATATTGTTATGGTATATATATGTTGTGGTAATTATCTGCTATTTGATGTAATAATTATATGATGCATTGAATATATTTATTAATGTTGTACATGAATTGCGCTACTGTTGTTATTGTCTCTATGCTACTATGATGGTATTAGTGTAGGAGATCTCACCTCTTTGTATTATTATTTTGCCTATTCTATGTTATGCTATTATTTTATGAAGACTGCTATGTCAACGAGGCAAGATCCACAGGGTTTTGTTAGTATATAGTCCATTGGGACACGGGGCGTATTCATTATGTTGGAGACGTTACCTTGCTTTGGAGTAGGACCCAACATGTGGTTGCTACGTTTTCTTTGGACGCTGTTGTTTGCTTAGAGTTTTATATGTCTATTGGGGAGTTATGAGGTAATCATAGAACTACCCTTAGGGAGGACTCTGTGGAGTCAACTGCTCGGACTCCCATCTGTAGTGACATGCCCTGACCGGGGAATTTGTCTGTTGTGGATCCCAAGGAGGATCTGGAGGAGGATCGGGTACAGGACCCTACTCTTCAAATTTTTGGACTTAGGTTAGGTTCAATCTTCATATGGTAGTTATACATATTATTTGGTGTACGTAATCTTTATGTCTTTAAAGTTGTTTCTAATCTATGTTATGTACATCAGATGTATATTATTCAATTCTTGTATCTTATATTTCTATAATTTAGTAAGTTTATGTAATCGCGAAAAAAGAAATTTTCAGACCCATATTAAAATAATATCAAATATTTTATAACTTGGGTAAAGAATTAAAAGGATTTGGTCTAAAATGTAATGCCATAAAGGGGGTGTTACATTAGTTGGTATTAGAGCCCAAGTTAGAGTCTTTTGGGTTTGTGGTAGGTTTATCTTGTTTATGCTGTGTGTTTCTCTGTGTTTGGTTTCTGAAAGGAGACAACCTTGTTTGAAATGGTTATATTTAGTTTTTATTGTATTATGGTTAGTTTGATGTTGAAGAAAGGCAATGGCTTGTGGTCGAGGTGCACATATGGAAACGGGACGTGACAACGATAATATGACTGTAGCTATGATAGCAATGTAGGGAATGACTGATGTAACAGTACTACATAATCAGAGGACTGTTTACCAGCAGGAAGCGATAGTCGATGCTCAAAATCTATTAGAGTTGAATCAATCTCAAGGTACAAGACTCTGTAACTTTGGACTAACTAGGTTCCAAAAAGGGAGGAAATGTAAGGTCAAACTATTCCAACGAAAATTGTATTTACGACCATCGGAGAATCAACAACAACAATGAACAAATAGAGGAAGTACTAGTGGTAGCAGTTTCGGTTAGACCGTAAAATTTTAACCATATTGTAAAAAGTGTGGCAATAGCTATTTGACGAAGGAGTGTAGGAGCAAGGAAAGGATTTGTTTCAGGTGCGAACATTTTCATAGAGACTGTGCTAAATCAAAAATGGAACCTCTCATGAGTAATGACCGTGCGACAAAATCTCAAGCAGGAGGAAGAGTCTATACGTTGAGTGGAGTAGCAGCCTCCTAATCTGAAGATCTTATTGAGGAATATTGTGCCATAGCAAGAAATCCTTTAACTGTACTGTATAACTCGGAAGGCAACACATTCTTTTATGGCCTGTGACTGTGTGAACCATTTTTTTGGTTATGTTTTCATTTCCTTTTGACTTGAATATTGCTACTTCTACTGCTAAACTTGCTATTACTACTCAAGCTTGTTTAAAACTATCCTATTATTATTCGAGATCAGAACTTTTCTGTTGATTTGATTTGTCTACTTCTTTCACAAATACACAAAATCTTAGGGATGGATTGGTTACTTTCTAAACATATCCTTTTATATTGTTTAATAAAACTTTAGTATTCCCTGAGACTGAGATTTTTGGATTTAAATCTAGAAAGTTCACTCCTAAATTTATTGGACCATATCAAATTCTTTGTTGGATAGGTCCGGTAATCTACTGAATAGCCTTATCACTTTTCTTTTTAACCTTCATAGTGTCTTCTATGTATTTCAATTGAGAAAATATATTCCTGATTCAACCCATGTCATAGCACTAGATACAGTACGATTAGAAAGAAAACTTGATCTATAAGACATTTCCTGTTAAGATTAAGGATAGGCGAGTGAAACAACTTAGAGAAATTGCCTTGGTGAAGGTAATCTGGAATGGTGTGACGGGAGATACAACATGAGAACTAGAAGACGAAATAAAGGGAACCGCTATTTTCTCTAAGATCGATTTGTGTTCTGGTTATCATCAGATTCGTGTGAAAGTAGAAAATGTTCCCAAGATAGTTTTTTCGGAAGCGTTATGGGCATTACGAGTATTTAGTAATGTCGTTCAGGGTAACGAATGCTCCTGTTATATTCATAAATTACATGAATAGGATCTTTCATCCCTATTTAGATAGATTTGGCGTTATCCTCAATGACGACATTCTGATCTATTCTCGAAGTCTGGAGGAACATGCTGAACATCTCAGTCTGGTTCTTCAGATTCTGAAGGAGAAGAAGTTATACGTTAAGCTGTCCAAGTGCAAATTATGGTTAAAGGAAGTTCAACTTTTGGGTTTAGGTTGTGTGTTGATACAAAATAGAAAGGTCGTGGCATACGTTTGAAGGTAGTTGAAAGTGCATGAAAAGAATTATCCTACCCATGATTTGGAATTTGCGGTAGTCATTTTTGCATTGAAGATCTGGAGACATTTTCTTTATGGAGCAACCTACAATGTCTACAATAATTATAAGAGCCCAAAGTACCTGTTCAATCAGAATGAGTTGAATATGAGGTAGAGACGATAGTTAGAATTCTTGAAAGGCTACGATTTTCAACTTTAGTATCGTTCCAGAAAGGTGAATGTCGTGGCGGATGCCTTGAGTAGAAAAGTGCTTAGTGTATCTACTATGATGGTCAAGGAGAGTGATTGATAAAGTAATTCAGGGATATACAGTTGTCTGTGGATTTGACACTGGGGAGAATTTGTTTGAATATGATTACTGTTTTGAGTAGTCTGATGAAAGAAATTCAGGAGAAGTAAAAAGGTGATCAATATTTACAGAACGAGAGGGAGCTAGTAAAGTAAGGTGTTGAGACATCATTTAGGGAAGGACTTGATGAAATTATAAGAAGTGGAGATGGGATAGCATTATTATGGACTTTGTCATTGGATTGCCGAAGACTCGAAAGGGTTATGGTTTATTTAGGTAGTTGATGATCGGCTTACGAAGTCAGCGCATTTCTTGCCTATTAACATAAGGTACTAAATAGAAAGGTTGATTCAAGTGTATATCGGCAAGATTGTTGGATTATAAGGCGTACCCTCTAGCATTATTTCTAATAGAGATCCAAGGTTATGTCAAGGTTTTAGCAAAGTTTGCAAGAAGCGATGGGGACAAAACTTTGTCTAAGTTCTACTTATTATCCATAAACGGATGGCCAATCAGAGAGTATAATTCAGTCGTTGGAAGATTTGTTAAGAGCTTGTGTGTTAGAACAATTAGGAGGTTGTGATGAATTCTTATCTCTGATAGAATTCACCTACAATAACAGTTATTACTCAAGCACAGGGATAGTACCTTTTGAGGTGTTGTATGGATGACGATGCAAAATACCTTTGTGTTGGTATCAAGATGGGGAAAGTTTCGCGTTAGGACCTGAGCTTATACAACAAACGATGGAGAAAGTAAAGATGATTCAGGAAAAGGTGCAGATAACTTAGACTCGGCAGAAGAGCTATTCTGACAAATGAAGGAGTAATATCCACATTTGTTTTTAAAATGTACGAGAAATTTCAACGACGAAATTTTTATTAGAGGGGGAGAGTTTTAATACCCCAATTTTTCATTTTTCTTGATATTTATGAGTTTTATAATATTTGAGAATTTTTATGAATTTTTGAAAATTTTTAATTTATTTTGATTATTTTAATATTATTTTAGACTGTATGTGTGTTTGAGGCGGGCCTAGAAAAATAAAATTTTTCCTGGACCAGAAATTTTCGGATTATTAATGCGGGCCTGGGAGAACTTACTAAACCCAAAACTGGGAAAAGTTGATGAAAATTTTCTTTATCTGAGTTTTTGTTCAAATCTATTATCCATTAGATAAAGCTATTATCCATTGGGTAATGCTATTATCCATTGGGTAATGCTATTATCCATTGGACAATAAAAGTTATAGTCTTTGTCCATTAGATAATAGTTTTTGAAAATATCTAGAAAATATCTAACTTGGTCAAATATGATGGTTATGATAACTTTATGCATAACTAATTAGAAACGAGCTTGGGAGGAAAGCTTTGCATATCTACCATTGATTGAATCAATGGTTGTGAGGGGTTGTAGTAAATATCTCTTTCTCTCTCCATGAAGCCTCATGACCATTTAGCCTCCAAAGTGACCAAGTTTCATTTTTCTATCACATTCTAAAAGCTATCATATTTTTCTCTCAAAGCTAAACACCATTTTCTCTCATTTTCTCTCCTCTAGCTTATGGCTTCACTACCTAAATTTACCTTCCAATCTCTCATAATTCAAACCAACTATACCACTTGATCCTAAACATCATTCCAAGCAACTTTGATGTTGTGATCAAGGCTTGATTCAACCTTCTTCAAGCTTGATTTTTGGATTCAAGTTCTAGGGTTCCAAGGTGAAGTTCATGGCTTTTCATTTCTTATTTGATTCTTGAAATTCTAAGATCATATTTGATCTATGGTTGTCCTACTTTAACCTTGGATGTTAATATATTTGTATTTACTTTGATTTCAAGAGCTACTTGGTGGAGGAAGTTGATACAAAGGATCATACAAGGAGCTCAGGAAGCTATATCTAAGGTAAGAAGGAGATTAACCTCATCAACCAATTATGGTGGTGAAGGACACAAAATTGTATGAAGGTGATGAATCCATGTGAGGATTTATTCACCGTATTTGTGTAATTGTGTGGTTTGTATTTATTTTGTTTATGTGATTTTATTACTTTGATATTTTGCATGAACTTGTTATAGTAAGATTTTGAAGTTCAAGTATGTTGTATGCTATAATAGTGTTAATTAGAAAATCAATTTTTGGCTTCAATGGCCATAGAGGCTCACGGCCTCCAAGCCCTCCAAAGGGGAAATCAAATGCAAAATGTTTTATTAAATATTAACTTAGAAGATTAGTAGTAATAAGTTTAATTAAGGAATTACAAAATGAATATGGAAATGAATATATTTTTATTACTAAGTAAAAAGGGGATTTCGGCCATAGTATTGGAAATAGGATGGAGAATTTAGTTTGAAATTTAAAGTATTTTATTTAAGAGGATTTTTAATAAGGAAGGTGGAAAAAGGTTTCATCAAATTAAAATAAATGTAAGTTTTGGAAAGGATGTTAGAAAATATATTATTTAGAGGAGTCTTAGTAAGGAAATAATTTTTAATGATAGTTTGGAGTTAAAATATTTTATTTAAGAAGGTTTTATTAAGAGTAAAGAACAAAGATTTGGAGGTATCTTGAATTAATTTAAATGATTTAAGGTTTTTTCGAAAACATTTGGAAATATTATTTAAAGGAGATTTAATGAGGAAATATTGGAATTAAAGTCTAATTTTTATTAAATGAGAAAAGTTTTAATTTGAGCTTAGAATATTAAGAGAATATTTTTACGCGATTGAAAATATGTAGAAAAACTCTTACACGATTTAAAAATGATGATTTTTAGCTACACGATTGAGAAAATGTTTTAAAATATTTACGTGATTGAGAAAACGTTTTAAAATCTTTATGCAATTGAGAAAACATTTTAAAATCTTTATGCGATTGAGAAAACATTATAAAACTGCTACACGATTTCAAAACTTAACAAAAGTAAGACGCAATTGTGAAAATGCAATGAAAATACTACGCGATTGCTTATAGCCGGTATTGGCTTGTGACATGCATTGAATCATTGATTATGCATTATTTGTCAGACAGTGTCTGTTAAGGCTATTGTTTCCTAGGAGTTGAATTACACCTTAGTGCGGGTATGAATTGCGTAGTGAAGATCTATGAATGATCTTGGAGCTGTCAGGACGCGAAATTCCACATATGGTTAGTTAGAAAGCACTATTGTGTCGTGGTAACCGATGTAAATGTACCGACGATCTCGACAAGATACTATTCCTAGTCTCGATCTGGCGTAGAATGTCTTGTATAATGCCTGATGTACACATTGAAAAATTATAGCACTTAGTCTGAGGCGGCCAATATACAAACATATCTTCTAGATCATTATCTCTGAAATTGTGTTTTGCTCCATGGAGTAGGGAAATTGGTTCATTGTGCATGTGCATAGTCAGTCATCATATTGTTGTTGTAACACACCCTCCGAGAGGGCATTACATTTAAGACCGACTCCTTTAAAAACTCTTTACCCAAGTTATAAAAGTTGATATTATAAAATACGAGTTTCAAAACTTCTTTTCGCGGATAATATAAACTTATGAAATTATAAAGACACAAAACATAAGAACCATAAAATAGACTTTTTATAAAATAAAGTTTACTACATCCATGAATATATTATCTCATGTTCCAAAAGAATAAAACTCACATATTCCAAAAAAAATAAATATATATATATATATATATATATATATATATATATATATATATATATATATATATATAACTACCACATGAAGACTGAGCCTAGTCCGACTCCAAACACTTGAAAAGTAGGGTCCTGTACCCGATCTTCTTCTAGATCCCCTTCGAAATCCCTAATAGGTAAAACCCCCAGTCGAGGCATGTCCCTACAACCGAGAGTCCGAGCAATCGACTCCACAAAGTCCTCCCTAGAGGAAGCTCTCCAATCATCCCAAAGCTCCCCAAGAGGCAAACAAAACTCCAAGTGAATAGCTACATCCATAATAAACGTAGCAGCATCATGTCGGGTCCTACTCCAAAGTAAGGTGACCTCTCCGATGTACTGAATGCACCTCGTATACTAATGGATAGTCCACGCGTCGATGCCCCCATGGAACTGTAATATAGTGAAACCTCACGGATTTTGTCTTGCTGCCATTGCAGTCTTTACAGACATGAGCCTAAAACAGAGGCAAACAAGATAATACAATGAAAAAGGTGAGATCCCCTACATCAATACCATCTTGGCAGCAAGAAACAACAATAAAGACACTAATGCCTTTCATACACAACAACATTAAATAATAGCATATATGATCATGTTAATACGGGAATATCACAGAACAACAAGCATAATTATGTTATCAAGTAATAGATAATTCAGCAATGCACATTAGAATACATAAGTATGGACCATGCCACAATAACAGATATACTGACTATGCATATGCACGATGTGTATGCTGACCATCCTTATGCACAATGCAACCAATTCCTACTCCATGGAGCTAAAATTCAGAGATGAACATTCTAGAAGATCTATCCCCCCTCAAAAGATAGTCTACACCGGACCACGAAAAGGATAGTGTTTGTCGTGTCCTCGTCATGCGTTGTAACGATTTTTCATGACCAAGGGTATACAATGTGATATCAGATCACCAAGTGAATCACCTCACCCTGACGCCCCCTAAGATCCATCCGGGATCACACTATCCAAATTCTCGTTCACTCCTAGGCAACAAAAGTCGACTGTATAATGTTCAATGCATGAACAATGAAATCAAACCACCGTTGTACCATTCCCAATGGTATTAAAGTAACCGCCTATACAATTGTCTAATACCATTAGTATCAATGATATTATATAACCGCCCATACAATTACATAATACTAATGATCCACTTGGGTTCAGTATTTCGATTCCACAATCCATTTGGGTCTAGTACGTCGGCCCAGCAGTAACCTTACTGTTACTTTCAGTCGTAAGATATCTTTGTCACATAATGCAGAAAGTCATCATTCATGGCCCACAATAACCATACTGCTACTATCAAACACAAGATACCTTCATTGCATAATTCAAAAAATCATCAATTATCAGCCTGAGTTCATAAATTTGTTTCCTTTCCCCAAACCCTAAAATATTTCAAGTTTTCATTTGCTAAAATTCCTTAGAATACCATTTACTAATATTCTTTCCAAAACTTATATTGTTTTTAATTTAATGAAACCTTTTCCATTCTTATCTTATAAGTCATTATTTCTTTATCATTAAACCAACTAGATTCACCACCAATAAATCATTCTTATTATTCTAAACCAACTAGATTCACCACTAATAAATCATTTTCATTATTCTAACTATCCCCACAACTATTTCCATTGATATAGCTAAAAGTCATTACTCATCAAACCATAATATGATGATTATCTTTTCTTCTTATTTATAAATCCTTTGATCCTAATTAGTCTCCCAATTCACCTAAACAATATTTTCTAATATTCATTCTAAAACTTTCATTATTCAACTTCTAAACAAAATCTTTTCCATTTGACTTATCAAGAATCATCTTAGATAAAATACTTAAGTCTCCAAATTCTTTCTCCATCCAATTACCAAATATCATGACTAAAAATCAATTTTCTCTTGAATGGTAAAACTGGATCCTTTCCTCTTTCAACTTGTAACCTCACAAATCATGTTCTTGCCTCCTCATCATCTAAGTTCTTAAATCAGTAAAATATTTTCCTTATGTATACCTCCTCCTAGGCCAAAAGGCCGTGAGTCTCAAGTGATCAATGGAACCTAAAAATTATTCCTTTACAACATAACCATAGCATGTCAATACTTTAATCATCACAATTAATTAAATTCATATATACTATCATAATCATATCATCACATATAATCCTCAATCCACCATAACTATCTCTTTGCATACAACAACATCATATAATCATACAAAATCAAACAAACATAAATCAAAAGTCACACAAGTGAGTGGATGAATCCTCACGTGGATTCTCCACTCCCAACATAACTATTTCATTCCTCACTACCATAGCATAGTTGATGAGGTTAATCTCCCTCTTACCTTAGATGTAGCTTCCTAGCTCCTTGTATGTCCTTGTGTAGCAAACTTTCTCCACCAAGAGGTTCTTAGAATCAAAGCAAACACACCAGAATTAATATCTAGGGCTTGAATAAGATTACCACAGATCAAAGTAAGCTTTACATCCTTTAAAATGAAACAAGAAAGAAGATTCAAGAAATTTACCTTAAGACTCTTGAACTTGATATTTGAAGTAAAGCTTAAAGAAATACTTGAAGATGGATGAACTAAAGATTGATTCTCCACACAAGAGTGTCTTAAAATGGTGTAGAGATTCAAGATCTAAGGTTATCTTGAATTATGGAAGGTTGGGTGATGAATTTTGGGGTTTAGCCGTGGCCTATAGAGTGAAAGATGAAGGTGGAGGAATTTCACCATAAAGCTTTACAAACCCTAGCTTGAAAAAGCACTTGGAAAAGTGATGAACAAGCCAAAATCTTCACTCCAAATAATCTTAGAAGGAAATGCAGATTCAAGAATGTAGATGAGTGAAATCAAAGAAAATGAGATGGTGGGTTTGGTGAGAGTAGGCATGAGCTAAGGAGAGAAAAAGAGAGAAGAAAATGAGAGAACCAAGATCTCTTCACCAAAATGCCTTAAGATGGTGGTTTAGATTCAAGAATGTAGATAGTTGAGATTGAAGAAAATGGATGGGTGCTTGAAGGGAGGGTGGCCGTGAGCCACTAGAGAGAAAATGAGATAAAATGAGAGAAAATGAGAGAAAGTGAGAGAAAAGTGAGAACTTTTTTTTGAGTGAGGAAAGAGAAAGTGATAGCTTTTGTGAAAAGATGACAACTTTTGTCATCTTTTCCCCCTCCAAAAACCGTGCACCTCCTAGGAGAAAGGAGTTAAGCTTTTCTTACAAGTTTCTCCCAAAGCTTCTTCAAGAAGCTTCTTCCTTTTCCCAAAAAGTCCAATGTGATGTCATTAGGTGATGTCACATGGATGATGTCATCTTGGTGATGTCATTAAAGTGCTCTCTAGAAAAGATGACTAACACTCTACTAAAGCTATTACCTAGTGGAAAAAAAGTTACAGTTAACAAAATCAGTATTTATTATCCAATGGGTAATAAAATGTACCGCGATTTTATTTATTGAATCAAATCTCAAAAAATGAAAAAACTTCGTAAACTATGTCCGGCCTCGAGTTTAGTAAGATCTCTCTTCACCGTTTCCACAATCTAAGGTTTTTCAGCCTTGGGAAAAATATTTCATTTTCCCGGCCTCACTTAGCATGTGCGCAAATCGCAGAATATATTAAAATAATCAAATAATTCAAACAATTCCATAAAAATTCACAAAAATCATAAATATTATAAAATGAATATATATCATGAAACAAGCAAATTTTTGGGGTGTTACAACTCTCTCTTTATAAAAAGAAATTTCATCCTCGAAATTTGTTCGACCTTAGAATACATGTGGATATTGCTCCTTTTAAAAAATGTCTCCAAATCTTCAATGCAACCACAAAAGCTAACTCCAAGTTTGTGTAGGGTAGTTCTTCTCATATACTTTTAGTTGCCTTGAAGCATACACTATCCTTCTATTCCGAATAAGCACACGTTCTAAACTTCAACGTGAAGCATCACGAGACGTCTCAAAAGGTTCGTTGGGATTGGATAGAATTGCCACTAGCGAAGTAGTCGAGTTTCTTTTCAACTCTTGAAAAATTCTCACACATGCATTAGTCCATACAAAAGCTTGACTGTTTCGTGTGAGCTGGATAAAAGGTCCTGCTATCTTGAAAAATTCTTCGATGAATCTCCAATGATAACCAACTAATCCCACAAAGCTATGAATCTCTGTTACGGTCTTTGGCCTTTCCTATTGAAGAATTGCTTTAACTTTCAACAAATCCACAGAAATCCCTTCCTTTGAGATCATATGACTCAAGAATTTAACCTCCTCCAATCGAAATTCACACTTTGATAACTTAACACACAACTTCTTCTCTTTCAGAATCTAGAGAACTATACCGAGTTGTTCAGCATGTTCCTCCTAATTTTGAGAATAGCTCAAAATGTCATCGATAAGGATAATGACAAATTTATCTAGATAAGGATGAAAGATCCCATTCGTGAAATCTATGAGTATCGCAGGAGCATTTGTTACTCCGAACGTTATCACCAGATACCTGTAATGTAACATCCCGAAAATTCTTTATTCCATTATAAACGATCATTTTATAATATTTATGATTTTTTAGGAATTTTTGTGGATTTTTCTGGAAATGATGAATATTTTAATATATTCTTCGTTTTACGTGTATACTGAGCGGAGCCGGGGAAAATAGAATATTTTCCCTGAGGCTGGTAAACCTTGAACTGTCAACGTGGGATCTTACTAAACCCGAGGTCGGGCACAGTTTACGAGATTTGTATTTTTCAAGGTTTTATCTATTAAATAAAATCACGGCATCATAAAATTATCTGATGAATAATAAAATATTATTTTCATCAATTGTAAATTTTATTCACTGAGAAAATAATTCCACAGTGTAATTAATCATCTGTCAGATGTATTTAATTTGGAGACAAGCTTACTATGTACTTTATCGAGGAGCGCGCGAAGCTTCTCAAGGAAGCTTCCTCCAACCATTATTTTTATTATTTCTCTCTCCTCCCATTTTGTGCAGCACGTTTGAATTAAGGGGTCTAATTCATTTTCTTTCTCACATTTCCCCTCCTCCCAATACGCAGCTACTATTCACTGATCTTTCTCTCTTCTCTTTCACCCCACAGTAGCAACACCGTCCACCCACACCTCCATTTTGTTCTTCAAAAAAACGTCACACTCCTTGCACCATTTTGTGTTTGGAGGACCACCATCATTGAGGAAATCATCTTCAAAGTTCTGCATTTCCTCCATCTTCATTCTCTTATGTCTTTGCTTAAAGGTTGGAGCTTTAAGGTAAAGCTCTTAGCTTTTTCTTCCTCTCTTCTCATTTTCGTAACCATTGTCATTTTGATGACCATGGGTATTCATTTCAATATTGGGTCCTGATTTTGCAAGTTTAAATGTTTAAGGATTTCCTGGAAGCTGAAAACGAAATCCTGACCAAAAAGGAGCAACCTTTCTTTGTGCTTCTCTAAGGTAAGAGGAAGACACCCCTTCTCAACCTATTTTAGCATTTAGGAACGTCTGTGATTGGTGTTGAAGGTCATTCTATTTTTGAATGTTGTTTGTATTGTATGTGTGCTATTTGATTATTTATGTGTTTTGATATATATCTGGATGTATTGGAACGTGTAATATGGAAGGGAATGACTTCCGATTGGTTCTTGGATGGTCACGGTGTTGAGCCCAGAAATTTGGAAATTTCATGTGAAAACTAGTAACAGTATGAACTCCTAGCCAAACCCGTCGAATTTGATGTCTTGATCACTTAGTAAAATGTTAAAATCCGTCGAGTATGAACTCCTGGCCAAACTCGTCGAATATGATATCCTAATCATCTAGTGAAATGTTAAAATTCGTCGAGTATGAACTCCTGGCCAAACCCGTCGAATTTGATGTCTTGATCACTTAGTAAAATGTTAAAATCCGTCGAGTATGAACTCCTGGCCAAACCCGTCGAATATGATATCCTAATCATCTAGTGAAATGTTAAAATTCGTCGAGTATGAACCCCTGGCCATGCCCGTCGAATTTAATTCCTGGTCATTTAGTGCAATGTCAAAATCCGTCGAGTATGAACTCCTGACCATGTCCGTCGAAATTAATCTTCAGGCCAAACCCGTTGAGTAGAGTTTCTAACCAATTAGGAGAGAAACTCCTCCAATGCTAAATCCGTCGAATTTGAATGACCACATCCGTCGAGTGACATATTCGTCGAGTTAGAATGCCAATACCCATCGAGAGACATACCCGTCGAGTAGATTTTCTGTCCATTTAACAGAAGCATCCCAAAGTTAATATTCGTCGAGTAGAATGTCAAGATCCGTCGAATTAGAGTTTCTGACCATAGTGTTTTTCGTCGGTTCGACCCTTGGGGGATTTCTCCAACGTCGACACCCACATCCATCAGATTAGGACTTCTGCTGACCTTCTGGAAAAATTTGACAGTTTCGATATCCGTTCGACAGAACCCCCATCCGACAGAAATTGATTTTTATCCAATCTTGTTATAAAATGTTCTCCCATCTTTCATCCTTCTACCATGTTATTTTTCGTCGAATGGCAGCCTCAATCCTCCACTAAATACATTGTCTTCGTCGAATTCACAAGTATAGTTTATCACCCAATACCTAGCAATTAAATCTGTGACTTTGTTGGTGATTCTGGCCGTGTATCTCCCTGGACTCAAAACCTTTGGATTAATAAAAGCACATAAATCATAAATAATTGGATGATTAGAAATTAATAAGGGATTCATAAACAGGGAAGAACATGAGTATGGGTGAGCTTGTGAGGCACATAATGAATTTAATGGTTGACTTCTATCATGACTATGAATGGACATTGTGGTTATCCTTAAAATGTACTATTGGCTTGTTGTGGATCCGTGAATGGGATCAATTCTTATTGTTAAATGATATGACATGCATTTGAAGCATGATGGACCTAGTTGGTCATGAAGAATATGATTGTGTTATGCATTAAACAAAAAGAATGTGATTGTCCGTTGGTTAAGGCCGGTAGCCTAGGAGTTGAACTTACACCATTGTGCGGGTGCGAATAGACAAGTGTAGGTTACTCGTTGACCTTGGGGGCGTCAGGGTGCGGGTACCTCGCAATGGGCAGTTGGTAGCTCTCTGTCCGTGGGGCAGACCGATGCAAACACACTGACGATCCGGACCGAGACGCTGTCCTATATCGAGATCTGTGTAGAATGTCTTGTAAAATGCCATGATGTGCACGATGATAATTTGAGAATTATAGCACTTGAGGGCCTGGGCAGCCAAGGAATACAGACATACCTCCTGATCGTTCTCTCCGACTGTTTTGTGTCTAGCTCCATGGAGTAGGATTTTGGTTATTGAGGGCACGTGTGCATAGTGAGTCCATGAATTATCTGGCATACATTGTTATTATAATTGGAACTATTGTACTTCTGATATATCTATATGTATATGACTGCCTGGAACTGTTTGGTTGATCATAATTGCTATTGAATGTTTATTACCATTATTGCTGTCATAAATGCTATGTGGGCGCTTTGCGCCGTTTAGTTTCTCCATGCTATAATTAGTAATAATGGTAGGATGTCTTACCTCTTCTCTGTCTCTCCATTACTATTTTGTCTGTATACTGCGTTCCATAGAAGATAACTGCAAGGAACCGGAAGCTTCCGACTTCCCTGGTTTTTGGCCTTATCTCGACTGAGCGACTGCAGAAGAATATGGAGCCACGCACGCAGAGATTTTTGGGAGATGTGCGCCTGACTTTCTTGGGAGGGCCAGAGTGCTGGTACATCAACTATGGTTATGAGCGTTGCGTCTATACGGGGGATGTATCAATATCTCTAGCCTGGAGACGCCACGAGCCGCCTGTCTTCACCTGCTGTATTAGTTTACATTTGGAGTTTCAACTACCGATACGCAAGATGTGGGGTGATCGTTATTTCACTCCGCGGGAAGACTCTTTTCATTCCACAGCTCGGGCCCCATCCCGTAACTCTGTAATTCCCATGGTGATTTCCTCTGATGAAGAAGATCCTGAGGAAGATCCCGAAGAAGTCCCTGAGGACGACCCCGAAGAGGATCCTGAAAAGGATCCTAACTCGATTCCTCCTCACTTGAGGGATTGATTTTCCTTGTAGCCACTGAGGGCTACCTGTATTTTATTTTGGGGGCCTGACATTTTGTCTATAGTGGGCTGTATATTCTGATATCGTAGGGATATGTATGTATAATCCTTTGGGGACAGATATAGTTTTGCTTTTTGATGTACCAGGCTTTGTGACTAAACAGTTTGATATATATATATATATATACATATAATGATGCAACATTAATTCCTATGTATGCTTTACTTCTGTTTCATTCTTTGTCCCATTTATGCTTCGTCAACATGGTTATTAATTATGATTATTATAACAACAAAAAAAAAATATACTCACCGATTTAAATACCCAACTGTAATTGAGTGAATATACATGTATTGTTAAAATGAACCGGGTCTTAACTCACATAATTTTATTTCTGCATTGTAATTGAAAATGAGACGTTCCCTTGGGGAAAAGAGGCGTTGCATGTAACGTCCATAATGCGTTTGAAAAAAAAATCATCTTGGAATCATCCTTTACTTCCATGAGAATCCGATGATAGCCAGAGTGTAGATCGATCTAGGTGAAAACAACGGTTCCCTTCCAGATGACTTGTAATTTCCTTTTCTTCGTATCGCTTCGCTCTCCTGTCCTTGTTCTTAACATGAAGTGTCTTATCAATCAAGTTTTCTTTCAACTGTACTATATCTTATACTATGACATGATTTAGACCAAAAATATTCTTTTTTGCAATTATGGTGCATGGGAAAACATTTTGAAGGTCAGGAAGAAAAAGATAGCAAACTATCTGATGTGTTACCAGACATATCCAACAAAGAATTTGATATGGTTCGATCTTTGAAATAAACTTCTAAAATTTTACTAGAACAATTTAACAGAACATGGTTGGAAGATAACCAGTCTATTTTTAAGGTCATGTCTACTTTGTGAAAGAGGTAAACAAATCAAATCAACATAAAAGATCCAATCTTTAACAGGCGTAGGATAACTTAAGCAACTTGGTCATCAACAACAGGTCTTTGTAGTGAAAGTAGAAATAGCTTGGTCAAAAGATAATGAAGACACAGAGAACTCTAATTGACCCATACAGTCATACGATATAAAGAAATGGGTTACCCCCAAAATGATACAGTATAGTCAAAGGATCATCTCCTATAACACTGTCTTCTTCGTTCAGGTCTTTAGTCTGGGATGTTTTTACTCCACTTGGGGAACCAACTCTCCCTTCTATGTGAGATTTTGAAGCACATACATCCTTAACGGAAGGCTTCGTCTTTTGCAAGGTACAATTCCTAAACACATGTCTTGGTTATTTGCACTTGAAACAAACTTTTTCTTTGGCTGTACAAGTTCTCGTTGTATGACTTTTTGCACACTCCTTACAGATCTGCAAAAGTGCCACTGGCTGACTGGGTCTACCATCACTAGCATGACCTCCATATGGTTGCTGTTGTTATTGATTTCCTAGTGGTTGCGAATACGATTTTCGTTGGGATCGCTTGACCTTATGACTTCTCCTTTTTCGGAACCAATGTGGTCCAACGTTATGGGGTCCCATATCTTGAGATTGATTCAACTTTAACAAAATCTAAGCCTTGGCTATCAATTCCTCCTGCTGAGCAGCCCTCTGATTCTGCTGTACTGTTATGCCAACCATCATTTGTATTGCTTATGCTATCGTAGCCATTCCACTATTGTCGCGTTCCACATTCACACGCGTACGTCCACCACGACCCACTGCCTTTTCCTCGAAAACAGATAAATCAAAACACAATGGGAACAAGAAGTAACTTTTTCAAACAATATTGTCTCCTTTTGAAAATCAAGTGATACACCTCTATGCTTAGTTTCAGAGAAACATACAGCACAACAAGGTAATCCTACTCATAACCCAAAAGACTCGGACTTGGACTCTACTCACACTAGAGGTACCACCCAAAAGGGTATAGGTACAAACAATTCTGCGTGAGTTCAGTCATCCAACTGGACTCTTACTAGAAGAACTCCAATTTCTCTCAATTCGCCTAGTTGAAGTCATAGTTTCCTGTCCACATAGAACATTACATATTAAGTTGGCCAGTCCTCAATATACAGTAACTACTAACATCCAACCTAAAGCAACTTATGCAATCCTCTTTTAACATCTCAAACATGAGACAAGGAAATGCACAATAAACATATAGAAATTTCTATATGCCTAAGCATAGTCAGTCCATACCCTGTCTCGACAGGATGAACTGCTCTGATACCACCTAATGTAACACCCCCTCTGAGAGGGCATTACATTTAAGACCGACTCCTTTAAAAAATCTTTACCTAAGTTATAAAATTTGATATTATAAAATACGAGTTTCTCTTTTTGCGGATAACAAACTTATCAAATTATAGAGACACAAAATATAAGAACCATAAAATGGACTTTTCATAAAACAAAGTTTACTACATCCATGAATACATTATTTCATGTTCCAAAAGTATAAAACTCACATACTCCAAAAATAAATAAATAAATAAATAAATATATATATATATATAGATATATATATATATATATATATATATATAACTACCATATGAAGACTGAGTCTAGTCCGAGTCCAAACACTTGAAGAGTAGGGTCTTGTACCTGATCTTCCTCCAGATCCCCTTCGGGATCCCTAACAGGCAAAACCCCTAGTCGGGGCATGTCCCAACAGACGAGAGTCCGAGCAGTCGACTCCACAGAGTCCTCCCTAGAGAAAGCTCTCCAATCATCCCACAGCTCCCCAAGAGGCATGCAAAACTCCAAGTAAACATCTACGTCCACAATAAACGTACAAGCATCATGCCGGGTCCTACTCCAAAGTAAGGTCACCTCTCTAATGTACTGAATGTGCCCCGTATCCCAATGGATAGTCCACGCGTTGATGCCCCCGTGGAACTGTAATAAAGTGAAACCTCACGGATCTTGTCTTACCACCATTACAGTCTTTACAGACATAAGCGTAAAACAGAGGCAAACATGATACTACAATGAAAGAGGTGAGATCCCCTACATCAATACCATCATGGAACCAAGAAACAACAACAAAGGCACTAATGCCTTTCATACACAACGACATTAAATAATAGCATATATGATAATGTCAATACGGGAATATCACAGAACAACAAGCATAATCATGTTATCAATTAATAGATAATTCAGCAATGTACATCGGAATACAAAAGTATGGACTATGCCATAATAACAGGTATACTGACTATGTATATGCACGATGCGCATGCTGACCATCCTTATGTACAATGCAACCAATTCCTACTCCATGGAGCTAAAATTCAGAGATGAACATTCCAGAAGATCTGTCCCCCCTCAAAAGACAGTCTATGTCGGACCACAAATGACAGTGTTTGTCGGGTCCTCGGCATGCGTTGCAACGATTTTTCACGGCTAGGGGTATACAATATGATGTCAGATCACCAAGTGAATCACCTCGCCCTAACACCCCTTGAGATCTATCTGGGATCACACTATCCAAATTCTCGTTCACTCCCAGGAAACAAAAGCTGACTGTATAATGTTCAATGCATGAACAATGAAATCAAACCACCGTTGTACCGTTCCTAATGGTATTAAAGTAACTGCTCATACAATTGTCTAATACCATTAGTATCAATGATATTATATAACCGCCCACACAATTACATAATACCAATGATCCACTCGGGTCCAGTATTTCGGTTCCACAATCTACTCGGGTCTAGTACGTCGGCAATGCAGTAACCTTACTGTTACTTTTAGTTGCAAGATATCTTTGTCATATAATGCAGAAAGTCATCATTCATGTCCCACAGTAACCTTACTATTACTTTCAAACACAAGATGCATTCGTTGCATAATTCAAAAAATCATTAATTATCAACTTGAGTTCATAAATTCGTTTCCTTTCCCCAAACCCTAAAATACTTCAAGTTTTCATTTGCTAAAATTCCTCAGAATACCATTTACTAATATTCTTTCCAAAACTTATAACTTTTTAATTTGTTTGAAACCTTTTCCATTCTTATCTTATAGGTCCTTATTTCTTTATCATTAAACCCACTAGATTCACCACCAATAAATCATTCTCATTATTCTAAACCAACTAGATTCACCACTAATAAATCATTTTCATTATTCTAACTATCCCCACAACTATTTCCATTGATATAGCTAAAAGTCATTACTCATCAAACCATAATATGGTGATTATCTTTTCTTCTTATTTATAAATCCTTTGATCCTAATTAGTCTCCCAATTCACCTAAATAATATTTTCTAATATTCTTTCTAAAACTTTCATTATTCAACTTCTAAACAAAATCCTTTCCATTTGACTTATCAAGAATCATCTCAGATAAAATACTTAAGTCTCCAAATTTCTTCTCCATCCAATTACCAAATATCATGACCAAAAATCAATTTTCTCTTCAATGGTAAAACTGGTTCCTTTCCTCTTTCAACTTGTAACCTCACAAATCATATTCTTCCCTCCTCATCATCTAAGTTTTTAATAAAATATTTTCCTTATGTATACCTCCTCCTAGGCCAAAAGGCCATGAGCCTTAAGTGATCAATGGAACCCAAAAATCATTCATTTACAATATAACCATAGCATGTCACATACTTCAATCACCACAATTAATTAAATTCATACATACTATCACAATCATATCATCACATATAATCCTCTTTGCATACAACAACATCACATAATCATACAAAATCAAACAAACATAAATCAAAAGTCACACAATCGAGTGGATGAATCCTCATGTGGATTCTCCACTCCCAACATAACTATTACATTCCTTACCACCATAGCATGGTTGATGAGGTTAATCTCCCTCTAACCTTAGATGTAGCTTCCTAGCTCCTTGTATGTCCTTGTGTAGTAAACTTTCTCCACCAAGAGGTTCTTAGAATCAAAACAAACACACAAGAATTAATATCTAGGGCTTGAATAAGATTACCATATATCAAAGTATGGCTTTACATCATTTAAAATGAAACAAGAAAGAAGATTCAAGAACTTTACCTTAAGACTCTTGAACTTGAGATTTGAAGCAAAGCTTAAAGAAATACTTGAAGATGAATGAAGTAAAGATTGATTCTCCACACAAGAGTGTCTTAAAAATGTGTAGAGATTCAAGATCTAAGGTTATCTTAAATTATGGAAGGTTTGTAATGCCCCTTTTTGGGAGAGAACGTCACATTGTCAATTACAATGCGAAAAATAAAGTTTATAAGTTAAGACCTAGTTCTTTTTATTATTTAAATTTATCTGGTTAAAGCTGTATAAATAAAATGGTGACTTTTTTTTTATGATGATAATTAGTAAAATATAGTGATGAAACGTAAATGGCATAAAGAGCAAGACAGAAGTAAAGCATACATTTGATCAACATTGCATATTCATATATATATATATATATATATATATATATAATTATATCAAATCTGTTTGATTACAAAGCCCGATATACCAAAAAGCAAAACTATACCTGCCCAAAGGATCATACATATACATCCCCAAGATATCAGAAATATATAGCCCACCACAATTTAGACATCAGGCCCCCAAAATAAAACACTGGTAGCCCTTAGTAGTTACCAGCAATATTAGTCCCTCAGATGAGGAGGAATCGTATCAGGATCCTCTTCAGGATCCTCCGCAAGATCCTCCTCGAAAACCTCCTCGGGGTCTTTCTCATCCCAAGAAACCCACATAGGAGCCACAGAGCCATGGGCCGGAGCCCAAGTAGTGGAATCAAAAGAATCCTCCTGTGGGGTGTAGTAGTGGTCACCCCATATCTCCCAGATAGGCAGATAGAATTCTAAACGTAAGCTGATGCAGCAGGTAAAGATTGGCGGCTCATGACGCCTCCAGGCCAAAGACATCGGCACGTCTCTCAGGTAGACACAGCGATCGGAATTTAGGTTAATGTGCCAGTAGTCTGGCCCTCCAAGGAAGGTCAGACGCACATCACCTAGAAATCCGCATGAACGTGCCTCCATCATTCATAGTAGATGCTAGTCGCGATCAGGCCAGAAGCCAGGGAAATTGGGAGCTCTAACCTCCTTGTCGTCATCTTCGATGGGACATAATATACAGATAGAAAATAACAAAAGTACAGGAAAGAGGTAAAACATCCTACCATCATTAACAATTATAGCAGCAAGAAACAAAATGGCGCGAAGCGCCCACAGAGCATATCAAGTAATAATCATAAGCATTAAATAGCAGAAATAGACAAATAAGCAGTTGCAGGAAATTATATAGCAATACACAACAGTTCCAATTGTAATAATAAATAGATGCCAGGTGATATATGGACCCATTATGCACATGTATACAAAGTCAAAATCCTACTCCATGGAGCTAGACACAAACAGTCGGAGAGAAAGATCAGGAGACACGTCTGCAACTCGGTTGCCGCAGTCAAAGTGCTATAACTCATTAGTTTATCCACGTGCACATCAAGGCATTGCACAGACAATCTACGCTAGATCACGACATAGGACAATGCCCAGTCAGGATCGTTGGTGCGTTTGCATTGGTTTGCCCCACGGACAGAAGAGCTACCAACTGTCCATTGCGAGGTACTCGCACCCCGATGCCCCCATGGTCAACAATATGACCTACACTAGTCTACTCAGACCCGCACTAAGGTGTGTTCATCTCCTAGGCAACTCGGCCTTAACAACAGTCCAACGGACATTCACAATGCATGAAAACTCTATGCATAAACATGTATGTTTATCATTACATACTTTTCCACAATATGCCACAATTGGCCAAACTAGGTATCAACACATCATTGGTCACTCACACGGACCCACAATATCATAATATTGAAATTAAATGAATTAATAACTTTTTAAAATTTATTATGAATTCTTACTTAGATTTAGCCTTTCTTACAAAGTTTGTCTCTAGAGGAATTCTCTTAATTAATTAAATTCCCTAAGGTAATTTATTCTCATACACTCAGAAAGTTATTCTAAGGATCTCAAAGTCTCACACTCTCTTGTTCTTTCCCCAGTTAAAATTACCCTAAGTCTTATGATAAACTTCATTATTGGTTCTTTAAAATTTATGAATCTCAAAGTATATTCTAATCTTCCAATTTGATAATTTTCTATCCCATTATCAATAATTTGATCACTTGATTATTTAAGTTCCAAGGTTACCAAGGTTGCATAATCAAGCCCTAAATGGCCCTAGAGGCCGTGGCCTCCCTAGAGGATTAAGCTCCCACATTTTTCTTTCCATTAATTACATATTGTACACTTGATTAATTATGGTTTCCACTTATTACAATTGTTCACAAAGAATCCTAAATTTGGGCCCCAAAATCGTAGCCATCCAAGAGAGAATCCTACATCATTTTCTTCTATTTCATGCCTTCTAATCCATTCCAATATATCAATATGTACAAACAATCAATCCAATAGCATAAACAAATTTCAAACAACATTTAAACATAATAATCATGCAAACAAAGAATAACCCTCAATAGAATTTTCTCACAATCAATCACAAACAAGGTTTCTTAGTGCTAATAGAGGTTGAGGAGGAGTGTCTTCCTTTTACCTAAGAGAAGAAAACAAGAGAAGCCTCCTAGAATTTTCTTGCAATTTTTGGATTGGATACCACCAAGAACCCTAAAATTTTAATCTTATCAAAACAACACCAATGCTTGAAAAGTAAAGCATGGATGGTCACAAAGGAGACCATAGAAATGAAAATGAGTAAAAGGAAGTGAAGAATCAAGAAGCTTATCCAAAAGCCCTAAGCTTGAAGCTTGAAGAAAGTGGTGAAAATAGAAGCTTTTCAAAGAACCACCAACTAGAGAAGTGTTTAGAAGATGGAGAGGATTAAGAAAATGGGGTTAGATGAAATTTTAGTGATGGATAAGGCACAATGGGGCTACTGTCCGTGAGCTCCTAGAGAGAAGGAGGAGAAAATTTTTCAAAGGAAAAAGAAGGTAGAAAGAGAAAGTGCATAGGAAAAATGAAAGATGCTTTTAGGTTTTTGAAAATAATGTAATGTAATTAATTGTGTGAAAGCACAAATTTTCCCCCCTAAAAGTGTGCAGCAGTCGTGAGCTAGGGAGAGAGGAGAGAGAGTGAATAGCTTCCTTGGGAAGCTTGGAGGAAATTTCCTAGAAGCTTCCTTGAGAAACTTTGCACGTTTCTCAATAAAGTAAAAAGTAAGATTGTCTCCTTAATTAAGTACTCTTGAACAGATGATTAATTACACTGTTAGAATTATTTTTCCAGTGAATAAAAGTTACAGTTGATGAAAATAATATTTTATTATTCATCAGATAATTTTATGATACAGCGATTTTATTTATCAGATAAAATCTCAAAAAATGCAAACCTCACAAACTGTGCCCAGTCTCTGGTTTAGTAAGATCCCCCATTGACACATTGACAGTTCAAAGTTTACCAGCCTCAAGGAAAACATTTCGTTATCCCAGCTCTGCTCAGCGCGCACGTAAAATGAGGAATATACTAAAATATTCGACGTTTTCAAAAAAATCCACAGAAATTCCTAAAAATCACAAATATTAAAAAATGGATATTTATCATGAAACAAATAATTTTCTAGGGCGTTTGACTGACTCTGCTCAGTGTGCACGTAAAATGAAAAAAATATTAAAATATTGACATTTCCGAAAAATTTCAAAAAAATCTCCAAAAATCACAAATATTGAGAAATGACTATTCATGATGAAACAAATCATTTCCAGGGTGTTACACTGACTCTGCTCAATGTGCATACAAAATGAGAAATATATTAAAATATTCGACGTCTCCAAGAAAATCCACAAAAATTCCCAAAAATTATAAATATTATAAAATGATGATTAATGACAAATAAATAATTTTCGGGGTATTACAACTCTCCCCTTCTAAAAAGAAATTTCATCCTTGAAATTTGTATACCTTAGAATAATTATGGGTGTTGTTCCTTCATTTTGTCTTCCAGCTCCCACGCTGCATCTCCAGTTATTTCATTCCATATTACCTTCACCAATGAGATCTCCTTGCCTTTTAGTTGCTTTATTCTTCTATCCTTAATTCTTACAGGAGGTGCCTCATATGTTAAGTTCTCTTTTAATTGTACTGTGTCTGGTGCTATGACATGACTTGGGTCAGGAAGGTATTTTCGCAGTTGTGACACATGGAAAACATTGTGAATGTTTGAGAGGAAATGAGGTAAGGCTATTTGATAGGGTACTGGGCCTACACGGCGAATAATTCGGTATGGTCCAAGAAATTTTGGAGTGAGTTTTCTAGATTTTAAGGCCTGGCCTACCCCAGTCATAGGTGTGACTTTCAGAAATACATGCTCGCCTTCCTCAAACTCAAGATGCTTTCTTCTTTTGTCTGCATAACTCTTTTTGTCGGCTCTGAGCCGTCCTCATCTTCTCCTGAATCATTTTAACCTTCTCAGTTGTCTGCTATATAACATTTGGTCCAATAGTAAGGCGCTCGCCGTCTTGGTACCAACACAGAGGTGTTCAACACCATCGTCCATACAGAGCCTCATAGGGTATCATCCCTATACTTGAATGGTAACTGTTGTTGTAGGTGAATTCTATCAACGGTAGAACGTCATCCTAACTTCCAATCTATTCTATGGTGCAAGCTCTAAGCAAATCTTCTAATGATTGGATCATCCTCTCCGATTGGCCATCAGTCTATGGGTGATAAGCAGAACTTAGACGTAACTTCGTCCCTAGTGCTTCTTATAGACTCTGCCAAAAATTTGAAGTAAATCTCGGATCCCTATCCGAAACAATACTTGTAGGTATACCATGCAGTCTAACAATCTCTCCAATATAGATCTGGGTCAGTCTCTCCAGTTTGTATCTTATGTTGATCGGGAGAAAATGCGCTGATTTTGTGAGTCGGTCCACAATTACCCAAATCGAGTCATGACCTTTTTTCGTCCTTGGCAAACCCACCATAAAATCCATTGCAATTCTGTCCCACTTCCATTCAGGAATAGATAAGGGTTGTAGTAATCCCGCCGGTCTTTGATGTTCCACTTTAGCTTTCTGACAAACTAGACAAGTCGATACACATCTAGTGACGTCATTCTTCATTCCATGCCACCAAAACAACTTCTTCAAGTCCTGATACATTTTTGTTATGCCCGGATGCATATTCAGCTGACTTGACTGAGCATGGTTAATAATATACTCTCTAAGCTCTTGGTCATGGGGAATACAGACTCTACCTCGGAATCTCAGAATTCCGTCTATTCCTTCCGCAAATGCTATTTCGTTACCTTGCTTCATCTGCTCTTTCACTTCTTGCAAGAACTTGTCAACCTTCTGCTTTTCCCGTATGTCATCCATTAGCTCATTTGAGATGGTAACCATATTCATGCAGATCTTTCCTGGTTCTAACTCCATAAAAGACTATACATCTCTAAACTGCTTTATCAAGTCTTTCTCCTTAATCATCAGGGCTGAAACGCTGATCATCTTCCTACTTAGGGCATCTGCCACGACATTTGCCTTGCTAGAGTGATACAGAAGTTAGAAATCGTAGTCCTTTAGGAACTCCAGCCACCTTTGCTGCCTCATGTTCAACTCTTTCTGATCGTACAAATACTTCAGGCTTTTGTGATCACTAAAGATATTGAACATCGCTCTATAGAGGAAATGCCTCCATATCTTGAAAGCAAAAACCACAGCCGCTAACTCCAAGTCGTGCATTGGGTAGTTCTTCTCATGTACTCGCAATTGCCTTGAAGCATAAGACACTACTCTTCCATGCTGCATAAGTACAGATCCTAGTCCTTGGTATAAAGCGTCATAGTACACCTCAAAGGGCTCATTCGGATCAGGTAGCACTAACACTGGCGAGGTAGTTAGCCAATTCTTTAACTCTTGGAAACTCTGTTCACAGTTGTCGGTCCACTCAAAAGCTTGGTTCTTCCCCGTGAATTGAGTAAGAGGTCCTGTAATCTTGGAGAATCCCTCAATGAACCTCCGGTAATATCCTGCTAATCCCACGAAGCTACGAATCTCCGTCACTAACTTTGGCCGTTCCCATTGTAGCACTGCCTCCACTTTTGATGGATCCACCGAAATCCCATCCTTCTAGATTACATGACCCAAAAATTTAACTTCTTCCAGCCAAAATTCACATTTTGATAGTTTGGTATACAGTTCCTTCTCCTTCAGAATATGAAGAACTATACTGAGGTGTTCAGCATGGTCCTCCTGATTTTGAGAGTATACCAGAATGTCATCAATGAAGACCACAACGAATTTATCCAAGTAAGGACGAAAGATTCGGTTCATGTAGTCCATAAAAATAGCTGATGCATTCGTCACGCCAAACGGCATCACGAGGTATTCGTAATGGTCGTATTGGGTACGAAAAGTAGTATTAGGTATATCCTCCATTTTCACTCGTATCTAATGATACCCCGATTGCAGATCAATCTTCGAAAATACCATTGCTCCCTTCAGTTGGTCCATTAAGTCATCAATTCTTGGGAGTGAATATTTGTTCTTGATCGTCACCTTGTTCATCTACTGGTAGTCCACACACAATCTTGATGAACCATCCTTCTTGCGATCTAACAGTATTGGTGCTCCCACGGTGATACGCTCGGTCTAACAAATTACTTTTCCAAAAGATCCTCTAGCTGCTTCTTGAGTTTCACTAATTCTGTTGGTGCCATCTGATAAGGTGTTATAGACACGGGACCAGCTCCCAGTACAAGGTCAATAGCAAATTCTATTTCTCGCGCCGGTGGTAAACCAGGTACATCCTCAGAAAAGACTTCAGGAAACTCATTCACCACTAGAATTGTATTCACATCAACCTCACTCTCGAATTTCAAAGAAGACAGTAGCATGTATCCATGAGCTCTTTCTTTCAAGAGAGCTTGAACTCGGTTAGCCGTCAGAAATCTAGAATCCTCATCTATAGGAAAAACTATGGTTTTTCTTGAACAATATAATAGAACATGGTTGGAAGACAACCAGTCCATCCCTAAAATTATATCTAGTTGGAAAAGGGGTAAACAGATCAGATCGACAGAAAAGGTTCAACCTTCAACAATCAATAGACAATTTAAACAAACTTTGGTAGTAACTACTGGTTTATCAGTGGAGGTAGAAACAGTTAAGTCAAAAGGTAAGGTAGACATTAGTAAGCCAAGTCATAGCACACAGTCATAAGATATGAAAGAATGGGTTGCCCCAGAGTCATACAGTACAGTTAAAAGGTTACCTTCTATGGTTCCTTCCCCTTGAATCAAGTCTTCGGACTCAGAGGCTTCAGCTCCGCTTATGGTATAAACTCGCCCTCCTGCTTGTGGTTTCTTGGCTCTTGCGACATTGATCGAAGGTTCAACCTTCGCTTAATTACAGTCTCGGGATACGTGGCCAGGTTTGCCATATCTGAAGCATATGATCCCCTTTATAGTGCAGTCCCTTGTGAGATGATCTTTCCCACACTTCAGGCATCTTGAAGGATACGCCACGTTCTAGCCAGTCTGATTCCCAATAGAACCTCCACCAAAGCTTCCACCCGTGGCCTGTTGCTGATTTCCCGTTGGTCGGGAATAGGGCTTCTTTTGGAAGCGATTAGGACTATTGCTACCACCCCTTTGGAACCGTGTGGGTCCAAAGTTCCTGCTTCTCGTATCTCTAGATTGCTCCAGAGCTTCTACTTCACAGCACGTGTCTGGTAGCTCTGAGAACTCATTGATCTTAGAGGTGATAACAGCCTTCTTCACCTCATATCTCAATCCTTCTGTAAATCTCTGACACTTCCAGGCTTCATTCGGTTGGTGCTGAAAGTACATTGAAAACTGTGATAAATTTTTGAATCTTGCTGCATACTCACTAACGGTCATATTCCCTTGTCGTAAATTGAGAAACTCTGACTCCTTTGCGTGCCTTGTGCTCGCAGGAAAATACTTATCCAAGAATTTGTCCTTGAATAAATCCCAAGTGATCTCACAGTTTGCAGCTTCCAGTATTCTCTGCACTTCATTCCACCAGTTTTCAGCATTGCCCACCAACATAAAGGTAGCATAGGTTACCTTCTTGTTCTCAGTGCAGTTCATGCCTCAAAAGACCTTCTCTAACTCCTTGATCCATAGACTAGCCTTGTCCGGATCAAACTCTCCTTTGAATTGGGAAGGGTTGTGGCGACGAAACTCAGCCAAGTTCTGAGCATCTGTCGTAGCTTCAAGCTGTTGAGCAGTTCATTCTTGTTATTGAGCAACTCTCTCTTGTTGCTGAGTAGCTCATTCAGTTTGTTGTGCGATGGCCTCAGCCATCCTCTGCATCGCCTCTATAGCAGCTGCCATTTCTTCGCTTCGTGCCATCTTACTGTCTCAAGTCAGAGTAATTGAAAGACACAAGGAAAGTCAGTTGCATCCACTAGGAATACCAAACAATACATCTTTGTGTTTAGTTTTCAGAGAAACACACAGCATAAGCAAGACAGACTCAATCACAAGACCCAAAGAAACATAAACTGGGGCTCTGATACTAACTAAATGTAATGCCACTTTTTAGGAGGGAACGTCATATTGTCAATTACAATGCAGAAAATAAAGTTTATAAGTTAAGACCCAGTTCTTTTTATGATTTAAATTTATTTGGTTAAAGCTGTATAAATAAATTAGTGACTATTTTTTTTTATGATGATAATTAGTAAAATATAGCGACGAAATGTAAATAGTATAAAGAGCAAGGCAGAAGTAAAGCCTACATTTGATCAACATTGTATATTCATATATATATATATATATATATATATATATATATATATATATATATATATATATATAATTATATCAAATGTTTGATTACAAAGCCCGATATACCAAAAAGTAAAACTATACTTGCCCAAAGGATCATACATATACATCCCCAAGATATCAGAAATATACAGCCCACCACAATTTAGACATCAGGCCCCCAAAATAAAACACTGGTAGCCCTCAGTAGCTACCAGCAATACCAGTTCCTCAGATGAGGAGGAACCGTATCAAGATCCTCCGCGAGATCCTCTTCGGGAACCTCCTTGGGGTCTTCCTCATCCGAGGAAACCCACATAGGAGCCACAGAGCCATGGGCCGGAGCCCGAGATGTGGACTCAAAAGAATCCTCCTGTGGGGTGTAGTGGCGGTCACCATACATCTCCCAGATGGGCAGATAGAACTCCAAACGTAGGCTGATACAGCAGGTAAAAATTGGCGGCTCATGACGCCTCCAAGCCAAAGACATCGACACGTCTCCCAGGTAGATACAACGATCAAAATTTAGGTTAATGTGCCAGCTGTCTGGCCCTCCAAGGAAGGTCAAACGCACATCACCTAGAAATCCGCATGAACGTGCCTGCATCATTCATAGTAGATGCTAGTCACGATCAGGCCAGAAGCCGGGGAAATTGGGAGCTCCAGCCTCCTTGCTGTCGTCTTCGATGGGACACAATATACAAATAAAAAATAACAAAAGTACAGGAAAGAGGTAAAATATCCTACCATCATTAACAATTATAGCAGCAAGAAACAAAATGGCACGAAGCGCCCAAAGAGCATATCAAGTAATAATCATAAGCATTAAATAGTAGAAATAGACAAATAAGCAGTTATAGGAAATTATATAGCAGTACACAACAGTTCCAATTGTAATAATAAACAGATGCCAGGTGATATATGGACCCACTATGCACATGTATACAAAGTCAAAATCCTACTCCATGAAGCTAGACACAAACAATCGGAGAGAAAGATCAGAAGACATGTCTGCAACTTGGTTGTCGCGGCCAAAGTGCTATAACTCATCAGTTTATCCACGTGCACATCAAGGCATTGTACAGACAGTCTACGCTAGATCACGACATAGGATAGTGCCCGGTCAGGATCGTCGGTGCGTTTGCATCGGTTTGCCCCATGGACAAAAGAGCTACCAACTGTCCATTACGGGGTGCCCGCGCCCCGACGCCCCCATGGTCAACAATATGACCTACACTAGTCTACTCGCACCCGCACTAAGGTGTGTTCATCTCCTAGGCAACTCGGCCTTAACAACAGTCCAACGGATATTCACAATGCATGACAACTCTATGCATAAACATATATGTTCATCATTACATACTTTTCCACAATATGCCACAATTGGCCAAACTAGGTATCAACACATCATTGGTCACTCACATGGACCCACAATATCATAATATTAGAATTAAATGAATTAATACATTCTTAAAATTTATTATGGATTCTTACTTAGATTTAGCCTTTCTTACAAAGTTTGTCTCTAGAGGAATTCTCTTAATTAATTAAATTTTCTAAGGTAATTTATTCTCATACACTTAGAAAGTTATTCTAAGGATCTCAAAGTCTCACACTCTCTTGTTCTTTCCCCAATGAAAATTACCCTAAGTCTTATGATAAACTTCATTCTTAGTTCTTTAAAATTTATGAATCTCAAAGTATATTCTAATCTTCCAATTTGCTAATTTTCTATCCCATTATCAATAATTTAATCACTTGATTATTTAAGTTCCAAGGTTACCAAGGTTGCATAATCAAGCCCTAAATGGCCCTAGAGGTCGTGGCCTCCTACGGGATTAAGTTCCCACATTTTTTCTTTCCATTAATTACATATTGTACACTTGATTAATTATGGTTTCCACTTGTTACAATTGTTCACAAAGAACCCTAAATTTGGGCCCCAAAACCGTAGCCATCCAAGAGAGAATCCAACATCATTTTCTTCCATTTCATGCCTTCCAATCCATTCCAATATATCAATATGCACAAACAATCAATCCAATAGCATAAATAAATTTCAAACAACATGTAAACATACTAATCATGCAAACAAAGAATAACCCTCAATAGGATTTTCTTACAATCAATCACAAACAAGGTTTCTTAGTGCTAATAGAGGTTGAGGAGGAGTGTCTTCTTCTTACCTAAGAGAATAAAATAAGAGAAGCCTCCTAGAATTTTCTTGCAATTTTCGGATTGGACACCACCAAGAACCCTAAAATTTCAATCTTATCAAAACAACACCAATGCTTGAAAAGTAAAGCATGGATGGTCACAAAGGAGACCACAGAAACGAAAATGAGTAGAAGGAAGTGAAGAATCAAGAAGCTTACCCAAAAGCCCTAAGCTTAAAACTTGAAGAAATTGGTGAAAATGGAAGCTTTTCAAAGAACCACCAACTAGAGAAGTGTTTAGAAGATGGAGAGGATTAAGAAAATAGGGTTGGATGAAATTTTAGTGATGGATGAGGCACAATGGGGCTGCTGGCCGTGAGCTCTTAGAGAGAAGGAGGAGAAAAATTTTCAAAGGAAGAAGAAGGTAGAGAGAGAAAGTGCATAGGAAAAATAAAAGATGCTTTTAGGTTTTTGAAAATAATGTAGTGTAATTAATTGTGTGAAAGCACAAATTTTCCCCCCTAAAAGTGTGCAGCAGGCGTGAGCTAGGGAGAGAGGAGAGAGAGTGAGTAGCTTCCTTGGGAAGCTTGGAGGAAATTTCCTAGAAGCTTCCTTGAAGCTTCCTTGAGAAGCTTCGCACGTTTCTCAATAAAGTGTAAAATAAGTTTGTCTCCTTAATTAAATACTCTTGAACAGATGATTAATTACACTGTTAGAATTATTTTTTTCAGTGAATAAAAGTTACAGTTGATGAAAATAATATTTTATTATTCATTAGATAATTTTATGATACAGCGATTTTATTTATCAGATAAAATCTCAAAAAATGCAAATCTCGTAAACTGTGCCCAGCCTCGGGTTTAGTAAGATCCCTCGTCGACACGTTGACAGATCAAGGTTTACCAGTCTCATGGAAAACATTTCGTTATCCCAGCTCTGCTCAGTGCGCACGTAAAACGAAGAATATACTAAAATATTTGACATTTTCAGAAAAATCCACAGAAATTCCTAAAAATCACAAATATTAGAAAATGGATATTTGTCATGAAACAAATAATTTTTCGGGGCGTTTGACTAACTCTGCTCAATGCACACGCAAAATGAGAAATATATTAAAATATTCAACATTTCTGAAAAATTCTAAAAAAATCTCCAAAATCACGAATATTGGGAAATAACTATTCATGATGAAACAAATCATTTCCAGGGTGTTACACTGACTCTGCTCAGTGTGCACGTAAAATGAGAAATATATTAAAATATTCTATGTTTCCGAAAAAATTCACAAAAATTTCTAAAAATTATAAATATTATAAAATGATGATTAATGACAAAATAAATAATTTTTAGGGTGTTACAAGGTTGGGTGATGGATTTTGGGGTTCGGTCGTGGCCTATAGAGAGAAAGATGAAGGTAGAGGAATTTCACCATAAAGCTTTACAAACCCTAGCTTGAAAAAGCACTTGAAAAAGTGATGAACAAGCCAAAATCTTCACTCCAAATGATCTTAGAAGGAAGTGTAGATTCAAGAATGTAGATGAGTGAAATCAAAGAAAATGAGATGGTGGGTTTGGTGAGAGTAACCGTGAGGTAGGGAGAGAAAATGAGAGAAAACCAAGATCTCTTCACCAAAATGCCTTAAGATGGTGGTTTAGATTCAAGAATGTAGATAGTTGAGATTGAAGAAAATGGATAGGTGCTTGAAGGGAGGGTGGCCGTGAGCCACTAGAGAGAAAATGAGAGAAAGTGAGAGAAAGGAAAAAGTGAGAGAAAAGTGAGAACCTTTTTTTGAGTGAGGAGAGAGAAAGTGATAGCTTTTGTGGAAAGATGACAACTTTTGTCATCTTTTCCCCCTCCAAAAATCATGCACCTCCTAGGAGAAAGGAGTCGAGCTTCTCTTGCAAGTTTCTCCCAAAGCTTCTTCAAGAAGCTTCTTCCTTTTCCTAAAAAGTCCAATGTGATGTCATTGGGTGATGTCACATGGATGATGACATCTTGATGATGTCATTAAAGTGCTTTCTAGAAAAGATGACTAACACTCTACTAAAGCTATTATCCAGTGAACAAAAGTTACAGTTAAAAAAACCAGTATTTATTGTCCAACAGGTAATAAAATGTACTGTAATTTTATTTATCGAATCAAATCTTGAAAAACAAAATTTTGTAAACTATGTTTGACCTCGGGTTTAGTAAGATCCCCCGTCACCATTTTCACAGTCCAAGGTTTTTCAGCCTCAGGGAAAATATTTCATTTTCTCGGCGTCATTTAGCGTGCACGTAAATTGAGAAATATATTAAAATAATCAAACAATTCAAATAATTCCATAAAAATTCACAAAAATTCCAAATATTATAAAATGAATATATATAATGAAATAAGCAAATTTTTGGGGTGTTACAGTTGTGGTATACATGTGTTGTGGTAATTATCTGCTATTTGATGCAGTAATTATATGATGCCATAAATATATTTAATAATGTTGTACATGAATTGTGCTATTGTTGTTATTGTCTCTATGCTACTATGATGGAATTAATGTAGGGGATCTCACATCTTTGTATTATTTTTTTGCCTATTCTGTGATAAGCTATTATTCTATGAAGACTGCGATGTCGGCGAGGCAAGATCTATAGGGTTTTGTTAGTGTACAGTTTCATGGGGACATCATGTTAGAGACTTTACCATGCTTTGGAGTAGGACCCAGCATGCGGTTGCTACGTTTTCTTTGGACGCTGCTGTTTGCTTAGAGTTTTATATGCCTATTGGGGAGTTATGGGGTAATCGTAGAACTACCCCTAGGGAGGACTTCGTAGAGTCAACTGCTCGAACTCCCATCCGTAGTGACATGTCCCGACTGGGGAATTTCTTCATTGTGGATCCCAAGGAGGATCTGGAGGAGGATCAAGTACAGGACCCTACTCTTCAAGTTTTTGAACTTGGGTTAGGTTTAGTCTTCATATGGTAGTTATACATATTATTTGGTGTACGTAAGCTTTATGTATTTAAAGTTGTTACTAATCTATGTTATGTACATGAGATGTATATTATTCAATTCTTGTATCTTATGTTTCTATAATTTGATAAGTTTATGTAATCCACGAAAAATAAATTTTGAGAACCGTATTAAAATAATATCAAATATTTTATAACTTGGGTAAAGAATTAAAAGGAGTTAGTCTGAAAAGTAATGCCCTAAAGGGGGTGTTACATTTTGTAACGTCCCGAGACTGCCTGCAGGATCGATGATTGTCCTTACAAACTAATACGGGTCTTTTCAGTGTGCTTTGTCCTCACTCACACGCATCCTAGGAAACTTCCCAAGAGGTCACCCATCCGACAAGTACTCTAAGTCAAGCACGCTTAACTATGAAGTACTTATGTTCTTGGCTCCTGAAAAGAAGATGCATCTTACTGATATGGGTGGTGCTAATCAATTCCTTTTAAGTCATCCTTAACTATGCAGTCCCATACCTGCACAGTCTCTGAATCCCTCTTATTCTGGTATGTATTCAGTTCATTCATATGTCCCTCCGCCTAGAAGCCTGCCAGGAGCTGCTCCTTGTCTGTGCTTCATCTTTTTTTAGCACCGATGACCACTCCCCACCCTCATCGACCCCAGGTATCATATGCCCACCAGCTTCCGCATGGTTCATCCCCAAACCACACTGTATTGGGAGAGGTCTCACTCTAATATCATTTATAACATCCCAAGACTTCCTGCAGGATCGATGAGTATCCCCACAAACTAACACAGGTCTTTTCAGCGTGCTTTGTCCTCACTCACATGCATCCTAGGAAACTTCCTAGGAGGTCACCCATCCCACAAGAGCTTTAAGTCAAGCACGCTTAACTATGGAGTACTTATGTTCTTAGCTCCCGAAAAGAAGATACATCTTATTGATATGGGTAGTGCTAATTAATTCTTTTTAAGCTATCCTCAACTATGCAGTCCTATACCTGCACAGTCTTTGGACCCCTCTCATTCACGTCTGTATTCAGTTCATTCATGTGTCCATCTGCCTATAAGCCTGCCAGGAGCCACTCCTTGTCCGTGCTTCATCTTTTTTTAGCACCGGTAACCACTCCCCGCCTTCATCGGCCCTGGGTGTCACATGCCCACCAGCTTTCGCATGGTTCGTCCCCGAACCACACCGTATTGGGAAAGGTCTCGCTCTGATACCATTTGTAACGTCCCAAGACTGCCTGTGGGATCGACGAGTGTCCCTACAAACCAACACAGGTCTTTTCAATGTGCTTTGTCCTCACTCACACGCATCTTAGGAAACTTCCCAAGAGGTCACTCATCCCACAAGTGCTCCAAGTCAAGCACGCTTAACTATGGAGTACTTATGTTCTTGGCTCCCGAAAAGAAGATGCACTAATGTAGGATAGTTTCATTTGTTTTTTTTTATAGTGAAAGCTTATGCATTTATTCATATTTGCTTTGAGGATGTAAAAGTTGTATGTATAACAATTTGCCCTTAGGGCTAATCATGCATATATGTATAACTTTTAGTTATGGCTCTATATAATTACTTATAAATGTTATGGATATAGTTGATCTTTTAAGTTAGAAGTAGCATAGCTCATACTGATTTCTAGGTATATGTCCAATATACTAGGTTACTGGTATTAGGATGTTACATGATGGGAAGCCTTCAGTGGAACAGAAGTCACAAAGCTCTCAGAAGAGGAAGCATGGTGATGAAAAGTTTAAGAATGGGTCCTCTAAACCCAGCTTTTCTCAGGGTAAAGGCAAGCAAGTTTAGAAGGAGTTTGAGGGGCCTAAGTGTCCTAAATATGGAAAACAGCATGGGGATCGACCTTGTTCGGTGTGCTTTGTATGTGGACAGCTCAAGCATTTTGATAAGGAGTGTACTCAGAGGAAAGAAGTTGCGTCTACCCCGAGACCTCAGGCCAAGGGAAGAGTTTATACTCTATGTGGTGAAGAGGTGACTCAGTCTTCGAACCTTATCCAAGGTAAAGGCATAATTTACAATCATCTTTTAACTATGTTATATGATTCGGGAGCATCTCACTTTTTCATTTCTTATGATTATGTGAATATGCTGGATTTACCTGTATCTGAACTTTTATATGACTTGTTTGTGTCTACTCCCATCGATAAACCAGTTGTAACTTCGAAAGTGTGTCTTGATTGTTGTATAAAAGTAGAAGATAGAATTTTCTTCGTAAATCTAATCTGTTTATCACTTGTAGATATTGATGTCATTCTTGGCATGGGTTGGTTGTCCTCCAACCATGTAGTTTTGAATTGTTCAGATAAAACCCTTTTGTTCTTGTTAGAAATACCTTCTAGAGTTGTTCCTTCAGAGTCAGTGTATCTCAATACGAATCAAGTGAATCACTATTTAGTGGAGGGAGCTCTAGGATATGTTCTCTTTTTCTCTCTAAGTGCTAAAGTAGAGCAGAGCTTAGATGATATACCTATGGTGAGAGAATATCTTGAGATATTCCCGAGTGAGATAATTGAGTTACCACCCGAGCGAGAAATAAAGTTCACTATAGATTTAGTGCCTGGGACAAGACCTATATCTATAGCACCCTATAGGATGCCACTATTAAAGTTAGCAAAACTTAAAAAGCAAATCTAGGATTTGTTGGACAGACAATTCATTAGACCAAGTGTTTCTCTGTGGGGAGCACCTATGTTATTTGTGAAAAAGAAGGATGGTACCATAAGGCTTTGTGTTGATTACAAGCAGTTGAACAAAGGTAACCATAAAAAATAAGTATCTGTTGCTTAGAATAGATAATCTAATAGATTAACTAAGAGAAGCTTTAGTTTTCTCAAAGATTGATCTTAGATCTAGGTATTACTAGATAAGGGTTAGGGAAGAGGATATGCCTAAGACCACTTTTAGAACTAGGTATGGGCATTACGAGTGTCTCGTGATGTCCTTCGGGTTGACAAATGCACCAGTAGTGTTCATAGATTACATGAATAGGATCTTTAGACCCTACCTAGATTAGTTTGTAGTAATGTTTATTGATGATATCCTAATCTATTCTAAGACAATGGAGGAGCATGAGCAACACGTGAGGATAGTTTCTGAAACCCTTAAGGAGAAGAGGTTGTTTGCCAAGCTATCTAATTGTGCGTTATGGCTTAAACAAGTGCAATTTTTGGGCCATGTGATATCTCAGGGTGGGATTTTAGTGGATCCAAGTAAAGTTGAGGCAATGTTAAAGTGGGAGAGACCCATAACTGTGATCGAGATCAGAAGCTTCATAGGCTTGGCAGGGTACTATAGAAGGTTCATAAAGGGGTTTTCTCAGTTAGCGCGACCCTTAACTAGATTGACTAGGAAAGGTAGTACTTTCGAATGGACTCAGAGTTATGAGAATAGTTTCCAAGAGTTAAAGTTGAGGTTGGCCACTACACCGGTGTTGGTATTTCTAGATCCTTTAGAGAACGTTGAGGTGTAATGTGACACTTCAAAGATAGGTGTAGGGTATGTTCTGATGCAACATAGGAGAGTAGTTACCTATGCATCGAGGCAGTTGAGGTCGCTTGAGGAGAACTACCTTACTCTTGATTTGGAGTTAGCAGCGGTAGTGTTTGCCCTAAAGGTTTGGAGACATTACTTGTACAGAGTCCAATTTAAGGTGTTCAGTGATCATAAGGTTTTGAAGTACTTATTTGATGAAAAAAAGGTGAACATGAGGCTGAGAAGATGGATGGAGTTCTTAAAGGACTATGACTTTAAGTTAAAGTACCAGTCGGGTAAGGCCAACGTAGTGGCCGATGCACTAAGTAGGAAATCCCTACATATGTCTCGGATAATGATCCAAGAGAGTGAACTTCTTGAGAGTTTTAGATATTTGAGTCTTACAGTGACGGTGTTACCACATAGTCTCTATTTGAGTAAAGTTGACATAGTTAATGACTTGATGACTAAGATCTTAGAATCTCAAAAGGAAGATGAGACTCTAGGGGATGTACTTAAGCAAATCTTCTTAGGAAACCCGAAAGAGTTTGATGTGGCGAATGATGGAATGATTAAGTTTAGAGGCAAGCTTTGCATTCCAAGTGAATCCAGAATCAAGGAACAGATCCTTGAAGAAGCTCATAGATGTCATTATACCATCCATCCCAGGGCTACTAAGATGTATCAAGATTTGAAGAAAATTTTTTGGTAGCCTGGAATGAAAAAAGACATAGCAGAGTTTGTGTCCAAGTGCCTAACTGTCAAAAAGTCAAGATAGAACACCAGAGACCCTTCGGGCCTCTACAGTGCTTTGGAATCCCTAAGTGGAAAATGGTTAACATCATAATGGATTTTGTCATAGGGTTACCCAGGACTCAGCCAGAGTTTGACTCAGCCAGAGTTTGATGTGGTTTGGGTCATCGTGGATAGACTAACCAAGTCTACTCATGTTTTGCCCATATTTGAGTACAACATATCATCCACAAACTGATGGTGTAACACCCTCCGAAGGGCATTACATTTCTTACGAATAAATTAAAACTTAACCCCAAGTTATAAAACATTTAATATCATAATATACGAGTTTCAAAATTTCTTTTTCACGATAACATAAACTTACCAAAATATGGAAACACAAGACATAAGAACTGAATAATACTCACTACATATATGTATATAGTTTACTAGAAACATTAAACTTATGTACCAAAAAGACATAAATAGAACTAATATGACAAAACCTAGACAAGCCCAAGCTTATACCCTTAAAGGGAAAAGTCATAACCCTATGTTGGGTCCTACTCATCGATAGAGTAATATCCCCGATATACTTTGTAAGCTTCATATCCCATGGATGTGCCACACTTCGATGCCCCCATGAAACTGCATATTAACGAAACCCTGAAGATTCTGCCTCACCGCCATCACAATCTTCTCAAAACATAAATATAAAACAGAACAAACAGAATAATACAATAAAGAGGTGAGATCCCTTACATCAATACCATCATGGCAACATAGAAACAATAATGACAATAATGCCATTCATATACAGCAATATCACAAAACAACAGGTATAATCATGTTACCAACTAACAGATAATTTAACAATATATATCACAATATATGAATACTGATCATACCACAAAAATAAGTATATTGATCATGCCATAACAATATGTACACTGATTATGCACATGCACAATGTGTATACTAACCATTCTTATGCACAATGCACTCATTTCCTACTCTATGGAGCTAAACATAAATTTCGAAGAGAATGATCTAGAAGATATGTCTGTATGTCATCCGCCCCAATTCGAGTGCTATAAAAATTTTCTCAATGTATACATCATGGCTTGTACAAGACATTTTAGCCAGATTGTGAATAAAGTAGTGTTATCGTCAACAACGTTGATGCATTTGTATTGGTCACCACGGCACAGTAGTGCGACTAACTGGCCACCTATGAATTCCCGCACCCCGATGCGTCCAAGGTCATTCATACACCTTCACTAACAGAATTCTCACCCGCACGAAGGTGTAATTCAACTCCTAGGCAACAATAGCCTTAACAGACACAGCCTGACAAATAATGCATGATCAATGACTCAGTGCATATCACAAGCCATTACCAACTACAACCAAACATTGATATATCCAAGACCAGTACATCGGCCTGACAGCAAACTACTATATTTCTCAATCGCGTAGCATTTTTATCGCATTTTCATAATCGTATAACAATTTGTTACGTTTTCAAATCACATAACAGTTTTCTAACATTTTCTCAATCACATAAAGATTTTAAAACATTTTCTTAATCGCGTAGCTAAAAATCATCATTTTTAAATCGCGTAAGAATTTCTCTACTTATTTTCACTCGCGTAAAATATTTTCTTAATATTCCAAGCTCAATTTAAAACTTTTCTCATAGTTTATAAAAATTGGACATTAATTCCAACATTTTCTCACTAAACCTCCTTTAATTAATATTTCCAAACGTTTTTCACAAAACTTATATTATTTAAATTAAATCAAGATATCTCAGAAATTCTTCTTATTAAATAAAATACTTTATTTTCAAAACATCATTCTAACTTTATTTCCATACTTAAGACCAAAAATCACTCTTTGTTCATTACTCTAAATAAAAACTTACTTAAATAAAATATTTTAAATTCCATACCATCCTTAAAAATCATTTCCATTGACATAGCCAAAAATTATTATTTCTTAAATCATAAAATTGTGTTCATCTTCTTTTTACTTATAAATCCTTTAATCCTAATTTAGTCCCCAAATCATTTAAGTAATATTTTCTAACATTCTTTACAAAACTTTCATTATTCTAATTCTAAATAAAATCCTTTCCATTTAACTTATCAAAAATCATCTTAAATAAAATATTTTAAATCTCCAAATTACTTCTCCATCCTATTATCAAATACCATGGTCGAAAATCACCTTTTTAATTGATAATAAAATTTATTCATTTCCATTTTTATTTTGTAAACTCTTAATTAAATTTCTTATCACTAAATCACCTAGGTTAGCATTTAATAAGCCACTTTTGCATTGGACTCCCTTTTGAAGGGCATGAAGGCCGTGAGCCTCTATGGTCATTGGGACCAAAATACTTTTCCTTTCTAGCACAATTTATTACATACAACATACTCTAATCATCACAAATCTACTATATCAAGTTCATGCATAATATCAAAGCAATAAAATCACATAAAACCTATAAACACAAACCACAAAATTATACAAACATGGTAAATAAATCCTCACATGGATTCATCACCTACAAACAAATTCGTTCCTCACCACCATAAGTGATTGATGAGGTTAATCTCCCTCTTACCTTAAGTGTAGCTTCCTAGCTCCTTGTAGGACTCTCTTTGTGTCAACTTTCACCACCAAGTAGTCTCTTGAGATCAAAACAAACATACAAAAATTAGCATCTAAGGCTTGACTAAGATGACCATAGATCAAATATGGTCTTAGAACTTCAAAAAAGAAATAAGAAATGGATATTCAAGAATTTTACCTAAGAACTCTTGAACTCAAGCTTGGAAAATAAGCTTGAAGATAATTGATCTAGCTCTGGATCACAACATCAAAGTTTCTTAGAATGACATCATTTCTTCTCTTCTCTTCGCAGCTAGCGTTGTATGAGAGACGTGAGGCTCCTCTTTGCGGACGTTGGACGTTCGTGAGTCTATTCATGTGGATACCTCAGAGACATCATTTCTATTACGGTGTTGGTGATTCACGCTTCAAGAGGTAAATCATTTAAAAACTCAGATTATGGCTTTTTCGCATGGATCCTTGGTGGGAATCCCTGTTTTCCGCTGCGTGATGTATCCGCAAAAATTCCCAACATTATTGTCCAATGAATAATAACATTACCTAATAGATAATACCATCATCTAATGGATAATAGAATAAAACAAAAACTCAGATAAAGAAAAATTTTAAAAACTATTTTTCAATTTCGGGTTTAATAAGTTTCCCCAGCCCCGCATTAACAGTCCAACACTTTCTGCTCCAGAAAATTTTTTTATTTTTCCGAGCCCGCCTCAAGCACACATACAGTCCAAATATAATATTAAAATAATCAAAATAAATTAAAAATTTTCAAAAATATTTAATATTATAAAACTTATAAATATCAAGAAAAACAAAAAATCGGGGTGTTACAACTCTCTCCCTCTAAAAAGAATTTTGTCCTCGAAATTTTTCTTACTTTTGGAGGGACTGCGGATATTACTCCTTCATTTGGTCTTCTAGTTCCCATGTTGTATTTCCCTTCATATCGTTCCAGATTACCTTTACTAAAACAATTCCTTTTCCTCTGAGTTGTTTTGCTCACCTATTTTTGATTTTAAACAGGAAGTGTCTCATAAATCAAGTTCTCTTTTTAATTGTACTGTATCTGGTACAATAATCCGGAATATATTTCCTCAATTGAGATATATGGAAGACACTATGAAGATTAGAAAGAAAAGTAGTAAAGCTATTTAGTAGGTTACCGGACCTATTCGACAAAGAATTTGATATGGTCCAATGAATTTAGAAATGAGCTTTCTGAATTCAAATCTAGAAATCTCAGTCTTAGGGAACACTAAAGTTTTATTGAAACAATATAATAGGATATGGTTAGAAAAAAACCAATCCATCCTAAGATTTTGTCTATTTGTGAAAAAAGTAAACAAATCAAATCGACAGAAAAGTTCTGATCTCTTATAATAATAGGATAGTTTAAATAGACTTGTGTAGTAACAACAGGCTTAGTAATGGGAAATAGTAATATTCAAGTCAAAAGGAAATAAAAACACAGATAAACCCAAATTGGTTCACATAGTCATAAGCAACAAAAGAATGGGTCGCCCCTGAGTCAAACAGTACAATTTAAGGCTTACTTCCTATGGTATAATCTCACTTAATAAGATCCTCATATTGGGAGGCTTATTCTCCACTCATCGTGTAGACTCTTCCTCCTGCTTGAGGTCTCGAAGCACATACGTTACTCACGAAAGGCTCCGTCTTCAGTTGTGTACAATCTCTTAAAAAGTGTCCGGGCTTCCCGCACTTGAAACAAATTATTTCCTTGCTCCTACACTCCTTTGTCCAATGGCCGTTTCCACACTTCCAACATTTTGGTGAAGGTGTCACTGCTTGATTGAATCTACTATCACTAGTACCTCTTCCAGTTGCTGTTGATTCCACGATGGTCGTGAATACGGTTGCTGATGGAATCAGATACCATTACCATTACTTCCCATTTGGAACCAAGATGGTCCAAAATTATGGGATCACGTATCCCGGGATTGATCCAACTCTTCAATCAGGTGACATTTATCCAACAAGGCTAGGAATTGTTCAATTTCCAAAGGTAGAACCATTCACTTCAAGTTGTGTCTCAACCCTTCTTCAAACTTCCGACACTTCCACTCCTTATCAGGATGTAGTTGAAAGTATCAAGAGAATTTTGATAGGCTTTCAAACCTAGCAGTATACACACTGACCGTCATTCCCTTTTGATTCAATCCAAGGAATTTCATCTCTTTGGCCTGCCTTGTACTAGCTAGAAAATACTTCTCTAAAAACTTACTCCAAAAAACTTCCCACGTAATAAACATTCCCTCAGCTTCTAACAACCATTGCGTTCTTGCCCACTAATCCTCAGCATCTCCAACAAGCATAAAGGTAGCATAAGTTACCTTCCTCTCATTTGTGCATCCCATTCCTCTAAAAATTTTCTCTAACTCATTGATCCAAAGATCTGCCTTCTCCGGATCAAATTCGCCCATAAACTGTGAGGGATTGTTGCGGCGAAACTCTGACAGATTCTGTGCCTCAGTTGTCATTTCTTGCTATTGAGTAGCCCTTTGGTTTTGCTGTACTATAACATCAACCATTCTTTGCATTACTACCACAGTTGCAGCCATACTATCGTTGTCACGTCTTATTTCTATATGTGCACCTCGACCATGAGCCATTGCCTTTTTTCAACATCAAACTAACCACAATACAATGAAAACTAAATGTAACCATTTCAAACAAAGTTGTCTCCTTTTGGAAACCAAACATTGAGAAATACATAACACAAATAAGACAAACCTAACCATAAACCCCAAAAGACTCGAACTTGGGTTCTGATACCAACCAATGTAACACCCTCCGAAGGGCATTACATTTCTTACCAATAAATTAAAACTTAACCCCAAGTTACAAAAGATTTAATATCATAATATACAAATTTTAAAATTTCTTTTTCACGATAACATAAACTTACCAAAATATGGAAACACAAGACATAAGAACTGAATAATACTCACTACATATATGTACATAGTTTACTGGAAACATAAAACTTACGTACCAAAAAGACATAAATAGAACTAATATGACAAAACCTAGACAAGCCCAAGCTTATATGCTTAAAAGGAAAAGTAGTAACCCCATGTCGGGTCCTACTCATCGATAGAGTAATATCCCTGATATACTTTGTAAGCTTCGTATCCCATGGACGTGCCACGCTTCGATGCCCCTATGAAACTACATCCTAACGAAACCCTAAAGATTCTGCCTCGCCGCCATCACAGTCCTCTCAAAACATAAATATAAAACAGAACAAATAGAATAATACAATAAAGAGGTGAGATCTCCTACATCAATACCATCATGGCAGCATAGAAACAATAATGACAATAATGCCATTCATATACAGCAATATCACAAAACAACAGGTATAATCATGTTATTAACTAACAGATAATTTAACAATATATATCACAATATATGAATACTGATTATACCACAAAAATAAGTATACTGACAATGCCATAATAATATGTACACTGACTTTGCACATGCACAATATGTATATTGATTATTCTTATGCACAATGCACCCATTTCCTACTCCATGGAGCTAAACACAAATTTCGGAGAGAATGATCCAGAAGATATGTTTGTACGTCATCCGCCTCAATTCAAGTACTATAAAAATTTTCTCAATGTATACATCATGGCTTGTACAAGACATTCTACGTCAGATCGTGAATAGAGTAGTGTTCTCGTCAAGAACGTCGGTGTGCTTGTATCAGTCACCACGGCACAATAGTGCGACTAACTGGCCACCTATGAATTCTCGCACCCCGACTCAACCAAGGTCATTCATAGACCTTCACTAACAGAATTCTCACCCGCACGAATGTGTAATTCAACTCCTAGGCAACAATAGCCTTGACAAACACAGTCTGACAAATAATGCATGATCAATGACTCAATGCATATCACAAGTCATTACCAGCTACAACCAAACATTGATATATCCAGGACCAGTACATCAGCCCGACAACAAACTACTATATTTCTCAATCGCATAGCATTTTTATCGCATTTTGATAATCGCGTAACAATTTTGTTACATTTTCAAATCGCGTAACAGTTTTCCTACATTTTCTCAATCGCGTAAAGATTTTAAAACATTTTCTTAATCACGTAGCTTAAAGTCATCATTTTTAAATCACGTAAGAATTTCTCTACATATTTTCAATCACGTAAAATATTTTCTTAATATTCCAAGCTCAATTTAAAATTTTTCTCATAGTTTATAAAAATTGGACATTAATTCTAACATTTTCTCACTAAACCTCCTTTAATTAATATTTCTAAACGTTTTTCACAAAAACTTATATTATTTTGAATTAAATCAAGATATCTCATAAATCCTTCTTATTAAATAAAATACTTTATTTTCAAAATATCTTTCTAACTTTATTTCCATACTTAAGGCCAAAAATTACTCTTTGTTCATTACTCTAAATAAAAACTTTCTTAAATAAAATATTTTAAATTCCATACCATCCTTAAAAATCATTTCCATTGACATAGCCGAAAATTGTTATTTCTTAAATCATAAAATTGTGTTCATCTTCTTTTTACTTGTAAATCTTTTAATCCTAATTTAGTCCCCAAATCATCTAAGTAATATTTTCTAACATTCTTTCCAAAACTTTCATTATTCTAATTCTAAATAAAATCTTTTCTATTTAACTTATCAAAAATCTTCTTAAATAAAATACTTTATGTCTCCAAATTACTTCTCTATCTTATTATCAAATACCATGGTCGAAAATCACCTTTCTAATTGATAATAAAATTTATTCATTTCCATTTTTATTTTGTAAACTCTTAATTAAATTTATTATCACTAAATCCCCTAGGTTAGCATTTAATAAACCATTTTTGCATTGGATTCCCCTTTGAAGGGCATGAAGGCCATGAGACTCTATGGTCATTGGGATCAAAATACTTTTCCTTTCTAGCACAATTTATAGCATACAACATACTCTAATCATCACAAATCTACTATATCAAGTTTATGCATAATATCAAAGCAATAAAATCACATAAAACATATAAACACAAACCACAAAATTATACAAACATGGTAAATAAATCCTCACATGGATTCATCACCTACAAACAAATTCGTTCCTCACCACCATAAGTGGTTGATGAGGTTAATCTCCCTCTTACCTTAAGTGTAGCTTCTTAACTCCTTGTAGGACTCTCTTTGTGTCAACTTTTACCACCAAGTAGTCTCTTGAGATCAAAACAAACACATAAAAATTAGCATATAAGGCTTGAGTAAGATGACCATAGATCAAATATGATCTTAGAACTTCAAAAAAGAAACAAGAAATGGATATTCAAGAATTTTACCTAAGAACTCTTGAACTTAAGCTTGAAGATAATTGATCTAGCTCTTGATCACAATATCAAAGTTTTTTAGAATGGTGTTTAAAATCAAGTAGTAAGTTTAGTTTGCATTATGAAAGATTGGAAGATAGAAAATAGTAGCTTGGCCGTGAGCTTGAGGGAGAGAAAATGAGAGAGAATTTTTTTGTGTTTTTGCTTTGCATGAAAAAGATGATAAGCTTTGAAATGTGATAGAAAATTTGATTTTGGTCTCCTTGGAAGCTTAATGGTCGTGAGTTCAATGGAGAGAAAGAGTGATCACTTTGATCACTTAAACTCCTCACAACCATGGATTACATCAAGGGTGGAAAACAAATCTTCTCCTCCAAGCTTGTTTCCTATTGGTCCATCACAATGAGTCATAGCCCCTTTTGTTGACTCCAAACAAGCTTCTCAAATAAGCTTGTTTATCATTGGTTCACCATAAAGATGTCATAACCATCAAGTTTGACTAGCTATCTAGATATTTTCCAGTAGCTATTATCCAATGGACAAAGGCTACTACTATTTATTATCGATTGAATAATAACATTACCCAATGGATAATATCATTATCCAATAGATAATAGAATGGAACAAAAACATAGATAAAGAAAATTTTTAAAAACTTTTTTTCAGTTTTGGGTTTAGTATGTTCCCCCAGCCCCGCATTAACAGTCTAACACTTTCTGGTCTAAAAAAAAATTTATTTTTTCGAGTCTGCCTCAAATACACATAGAGTCCAAAATAATATTAAAATAATCAAAATAAATTAAAAATTCTCAAAAATTCACAAAATATTATAAAACTTATAAATATCAAGAAAAATAAAAAATTGAGGTGTTATAGATGGTCAATCAGAAAGGACTATCCAAACCCTTGAGGATATGCTTAGAGCATGTGTGTTAGAGCAAAAGGGTAGTTGGGATAATTTCTTTCCTTTAGTGGAGTTTGCCTACAATAACAATTATCATTCTAACATTGGTATGACACCGTATAAAGCACTTTATGATAGGAAGTGTAGGTCCCCTTTATGTTGGTATAAGATTTAAGAGAAGATCATCCAAGGACTTGAGTTAAAATAACAAACCACAGATCAGATTAAGATGATCAGGGATAGGTTGGTTGTGGCTCAAAGTAGGCAGAAGAGTTATGCTGATAAAAAGGGGAGGCCTCTAGAGATCGAATAGGGAGAACATGTTTTCTTGAGAGTCACTCCTACAACACGAATTGGTAGAGTATTGAGAACATGAAAGTTAAATCCTCATTTTATTGGTCCCTACCAAATCCTAAACAGAATTGGACTTGTAGCCTATCAAATAGCCTTCCCTCCTAGTTTGTCAAACCTTCATAACGTCTTTCATGTGTCACAACTAAGAAAGCACAATTCAGATCCTTCACATGTTATAAGGAATGAATCTATCCAGTTAAGGGATGATTTGTCTTATGCATTGCGACCTATAAGGATCGTGAACAGAAAGGTCAAAGAACTTATAGGTAAGGAGATTCCTATAGTGAAGGTGCTTTGGGATAGAGCAAGTTTTGAGGAAGCTACATGGAAGTTGGAGTCCCACATGCAACAAGACTACTCACAGTTGTTTATATGAGGTAAACAATTTTGAGGACAAAATTTTAAAAAAGATGGGAGAAATGTAACATCCTCTTAAACATGTTAGACTTGTATATGGTTACAAATGTAGCATAATACTTGCTTAACATGTTTGTTTAATTTTATGACTCCCTAAGTTAGTTTAGTCACTATGCTGTAACACTATATGTCAAAAATATTTATTATTAGCTCAGGAAATGGCATAAACTGTTTAGTTAATGAAAATAAATATGGAGATTGTCTTTAGGTCACAAATGTGTGGAATGTGATATGGTTAATTTTTTAGAGTTAACTGAGTCAGTTTGGTATTTTTATGTACACTGAGGGAGTGTTTAAGTACCGAATTGATGAATCATAGATAATGTAAATTAATGGTATTAATAAAACTAGGATTTGAGATGAATCTTAGGACTTATTTTAATACCTATGGAATGTAGAAAACTTGTTTCTGTAAGATTAAATTGTTCTTGATAGATATAAAGTTTCAACATCATATCTTTAGATATTATTAGGTTTTCTCTTGTTCCACGACCTTTTTTTCCTACTTCATTGACTTTTCCCTCATATTCTCACCCACTCTCACATTCTACAAACTAGAGGCAGCAAAGGGAGAAGAGGAAAAGGGAGAAAAGGAAGAGAAAAGGAAGAAGGGAGAGGAGGAAAAAAGAAAGAAGGCTAAAGGCAAAGCTAAAACTTGAGTTCATCATTCATACTACTTGAGGTAGGGGTGTTTGTTAATTTAACTTCATCTTTTTCTTTCAAACTCTTGATACTTGGGGTATGCGTGGGTTAGAAATGAGTTTTTGAGAGTTTTCTCACTAGTTTAAGTTGGATGATCATGATCCAAGGGTTTTGGTTTTGTGGTTATGTTCTTGGAACTCTTTTGAACTTGTTTTGAAAGCACTTGGGTTGAGGAGTGTTGTTCTTGAGTTGAGAAGAGTTTTGGGTTGAGTTTTCACGTGGGAAAACCCTGTTTTCTACTAAAAATGCAGCAAATAAGTAGTTATGGCAATGGCCTAATCGATTATTTCGGTTCTACATTCTATTGTTGAAGCAGATAATCGTTTATGGGAGTATTATAACCAATTATCCAGCCTTGGCAGACAACCAAACCAAGCCATAACTGGTAAGGCAACAAGCCTAACAAGTTATTGGCTTATGGAAAGGAGTCACACCACATGATAACAAGTTAGCCAAGCATGTTAACTGATTATCTAGGCATCCAGAAAACACAAAGAAATGGTCCTAACCGATTACCAGAGGGTGATAATCGGTTATGGACTTCTTGGAAACACAAATTCAAGGGTCCTAACCGATTAATCATGAGGATAACTGGTTAGTAATCTTTGAAAAATAGAGTTGTGAACTCTTTGGGCTAAGATTAATATGAGTTAGGCTATGTATTGCTTATCAATGATCCAATTGAATTAGTTTATGGGAGTTAAGAGTCCTAAAAGTTTTAGTTTCTTCTTTAAGTGTTAAAGTTGAACTAATTTCTTCCTTTTTGGGTAAAGTTAAGCTTGATTGGTATGTGGACCATGTTTTGCTATCTGGTTCCTTAAGTTTGAACTGTGAGAATTTGCTAGGGACATAGGTTAGTTCCTTTATGGGATAAAGTTGAGCCAAGAGTGCATGTTTCTAGTTTTAGCTCTTTCACTAGGTTAGGGTGAACCTTGTGAAGGGTTTGTGTTATGTGAACACTTTGTATGTTTTTACACTTGCTATTCCTACGTATTGTGACCTTATATGGTATGCACAATCATTTGGCCAGAGAATAAAGATTAGTCCTAAATTCTCATACCTGGAGAGCTATTATGGTTAGGATTACCGGTACATGGGGTGGTAGCAGTACTCTTACCATTGTGAGGGGAAGGAATCCACTGATAACCAAGTAGTGTAAGGGCTCTTTTGCCTATCCTACTCAGATAAATACAAGAGAATCCTATTCTTGGGAATAAGTGAGTATCATGGTTTTCTAAAACAAAAACATGCACAAGCATTGCATAAACATACTTTTAGGACATTTCCTTAAGCATAATCATATTACATGTTATTCATTGCATTATTTGACAATTATATGGGTAGTTGTCTCTCTGGTTGGTAACAAAGTGTGATAAGGTTATGGTTGCTTTATGAGTATTTACATAGTGAGTATGTATATATTCTTATAGTGAATACTAGAGTATTATTTATCTATTGTAAACATAATCTGTTGTAACTGAGTTGTTTATACATTATGAATGTTATAAATGCTGGTTTTGGAATACTTTCACTGAGAATTTTTGAATTATCACCCCGTCATGTTTCCTTGTAAATCCAGGTCAAGACCCTAAAAAGGAAAAGAAGGAGAAGAAGCAAAAAGGCTTAGAGTAGTTTATTTTGGTTCTTTTGGCACAAAGCATGTATTTATTTATATTGCTTGAGTTTGTGTAAAGTTTGTATGTAACAATGAACCCATTTGTGGCCAGTGATGTTTATATTTAACTTTTCTTCCCTCTTGGCTCTCTATAATAGCATGTGTGGTTATTATGGATTACTTTATCGATGTGTTAAAGTGAAAGTGACATGCTTAACTCTCTTTACTCTAGTATATTGAGAATATACTAGTGTATTAGGGTTAAGGGTGTTACAATATGTGATGTGTAATAACCTAATACTAGTACTAATGATATGTCCAATATCATGCCTTAGTAGTTAGCATTAATGATGTCACTTTAAAATTAATAACAAATTGATGAAAATAAATATAACATATACAAAAATATGAGCCTGATATGAGTATAATAATTTACATATATCAAAAGGATGTTTATACAAATTCAAACCTCATAATACAAATATTACATTTTATGCCTTCAAGGCATTACTTATACAAATCCTACACAATACTTGTCTAACATCCTCAACTGATACTCTTTCTTCATGATTCTGATCTCCCTCTCTGCTTGCTGAATCACGTATCCTTAGAAATATTATGAAAAATACAAACAGGGAGGATGAGAATTCAAAGAATTCTCAGTAGTTTTTTATGAAATACGTGTCATAGTAATACTTCTAGCTGCTTCGGAAAAAAATGTTTCTTTTTAAAACCCAAATTACACACACACATATATATATATATATATAATTATAATTATACTTTAGAAATGTGGAAAATTGTCAAATCTGGTCCTTTCCCTTCTCGAAACAGAGGTTAAATTATTATCCTTTAAAAAAAAACATTTGGACAATCAAATAATTCATACAAAATATCATATATTATAGTTCATCATATATCAACATATTTCATTATCAAGAATATCTCAAGTATCAAATATCAAGTCATTTAACAACTATCAAACTCTTCACAAGTCATAAATCAAATATCAACAATTACTAGTCATATCTTAATTTACAATTATCCTTCTTCAAGTTTCTTAATTCATCATGACTTAATTTATGTCTTTTATTTTTCTATATCCCAAATACCATCTATCACATCATCTATCATCAATCCTTATGTGTCATTTTCATGTATCATAAATCTTCATATCTCATTCTTTGATAATTTCTGTCTCTATTCGAAAGGTATGGAGGGAATGTCTATCCTCGAAATACCATTTCATTCACATTCTCTTGGTAGTAACCTGCTTTCATGTTGGTGCACTTCAACTTATTCATGACCATTCGCTAGTCACACAGAACTACTCTGAATAATGTTAAATTCAATTTCAAATTCTTCTCGGTGCTCATTATCTAGTGCTAATTCTCATACTTTCATACTCAAATCAAATACAAATTCTATAAGCACTGATTATCCAAACACAATACAATTATCATTCTAGCTCAACCTTAAAGAACTAAGGGAGCGATATCAATTTCAAATCTAGCTCAACTTGAGTATTCAAGGAGCAACACATCTTTTAATACAAGTCATGTACATAAATCAATTTCATTCAAAATATTTTACAAATTCTCAACAAAAGTGTAATACTAATTACATCCAATTATAAATACAATTCCATACATGTCCAACTCAATCAACACATTTATTCATCAAACAACCACAAAAGTACCACTTCAACTCAATTCCCCCTCTTGGGCCCTAGACAAGTATTCGGCCAAGGGGAAATGTTCCAATTCAATGATAGCTTGCAAGCACATAACTAAGATCATAAGAAGGTATAATTCATCAATTCCATGTACCATCAAACAAACAAGTCCTAGGTTTACCAAACATGGCTAGAATTACCATGGTACTCAATCATGTATCTCAAGAATAGAAGTTATGTAATCAAGTCTCAATAATAATAATTATTCTTATTCATTATTAGTCCTTTGTTAATTTTTAACCTTTTTCTCTTCTTGCTATCATATGGTCGTGACTTCAAAATCTCCATTAGGCCAAAAACCAATTCACACATGTTAATTCTTTCATAAAATCACCAAATCAAAGAGACAAGATAATAACATAAGTCAAACTTCTCAAATTAAATACAACAAAGAGATTTCCGTATTTCCTAAGGGTTCCAATTTGGCCTCCATGGCCAAAATGGCATATCAAAAATTATGTACATCCATTTTGGGTTATATTACACATTTATATCACATAAACATTTATTTGAGTAACTAATATAGTTATTCAAATATCATATATTTCCTTCCTAAATCTGAATTCACGTTTACACACACGTTTTCACATTACTTAACCAAGATGTTATATCTTTCAAATTCCAATTTGTTGCTTATTCGAATAGCCTTTATGCTATTCGAATAAAGAGGGGCAGAATTCAATACCTCATATGTTTTACTCTATAAAATCCGGCTCTAATCATTTTAAGTCATTTACTCACAGTAAGCACCATGTATAGAGTCCGTACTACTCATATCTTGGAACTTTACTCCTCTATTAAATCAAACTATAAGAGTTAAAGCACATATTTAAATATATACAAATTTGGAACTACCTCATATTCCATAACCAAAACCATTTCTTTAAAAAAATCCATATAAAATTACTAACCACTTTATCCAGGAAAAGTTTAGGAAGCAAAGAGGAAAGTATAATAAAATTAATCACAAGAATCCCTGCCTCTTATGTATGCTTGCTTCCCTTTTCTTTTCTTTCTTTCATTTCTTCTTTCTCTTCTATTTTCATGTCTCTCCTGTTTCTACTCCTCTTCTTCTTTCTCTATTTCTCATCCTTCATTCTTTTATTTTTTTTCTCTTTTCTCTCTTGGCTGCTGTGCAGCAGTAGGTGAAGCCGAAGAGAATTGAAATATTAAACTAATGATAAAATGAAGAGAGAGGCGGTGGCAAATTCTGCCCAGTCATGGATAAAAATAGAGAGAATTGAAAAGTCAAACTAATAAATGCAGAGAGAGGCGGTGAAGATTGAAGGAAAAAGATAAAGATGAGTGTTGTGTTAAAATTAATATTTTAATTTTTAAAGTTAAGTTTTATCGCTTTTATAAATATTATAAAAAAATTTAGAATTTAACTTAGTATTTAATTCATTTTTTCATATTTTTCTATAGGTTGTTATTTATTAGGTAAGTTATACTTTTTTTAAAATTAAATTAAATATGAAAAAGTAAATAAATATGTCTGCTTAACTTATTTTCTATGTTAAAATATTCTTCATATTTTACTTGTCATCTCTATGAAATTTCATAATTTTATGAGAAACTTAGCTATTTCATTACTATTCCCTTAATTCATTTTTAATATCCTTAAAAATACCAAACTAACTCAGTTGCTTCTCTAAAATTTACTATAACTCTTATCAATCATTTATAACTAGAAAATAAATTTTTCATATTTATTTTCACCATATCAACTGTTTATGTGGATACTTTAATTATTCTCTTGTATTCAGTATTACAGAAATACGCTGAAACTGGTTTAGAAAATTATCTGAATTAACAGATAGCTCTTACTAGTATTACTAAGCTACTATAACCCTGATTAGGATAATTAGGTTTGGAAAGATGTTACATGATGACATTATGAAAATAGACGAGAATCAGGAGTGTTATATCATCCATCAGATGAAGAAGCTTGGAAATGCTTTGATGAAAGTTATCCTGAATTTAAAGCTGAACAAAGAAAAGTTAGATTAGGCTTATGATTTGATGGTTTTACACCATATAGTCAGTCAGTTGCACCTTACTCTTATTGGCCTGTAATTGTCACTCTGTACAATCTTCCTGCATAACTATCCATGACTACTCCCTATATGTTCTTGACTTTGATTATTCCTAGGCCACATTATCCGAAAAGTAAAATAGATATGTATTTATAACTTTTGATAAATGAGTTGAAATTATTGTGGGAAGAAGGTGTCTTAACATATGATATTTCAAAAAAAAAATCATGATGAAAGATACATTAATGTGGAAAATAAATGACTTTTCTGCGTATGGTATGTTGTCAGGTTGGAGTACAGTAAGGAAATTGGCATGTCCATATTGTATGGATCGATCAAAGGCTTTCACTTTGAAACAAGGTGGCAAAAGTTCTTAGTTTGATTGTCATCATCAATTTCTACCTATGGATCATGCATACCATAAAAATAAGGATACATTTTATAAGAATTGAATTAAAAGAAGTGAACCTCCACTTAGGTTATTGGGGGTTGAGGTATGGGAAAATATTTTTTATTTCCCAAAAATAACTAAGGTGATTCTGTAACACCCTAATACAAATATCTCAATATAACTTACATATATAAAGATATAAAACATTAATCATGTTACTTCTATTCTTCCTATCATTCTAATCCCATATAATTAAATAATTAAATATGAAGAGCCACAATAAAAGAAAGTCATACATGTAAACTTTAAAAGGCTCCAAGGCAAACTGTTATATATACAACATTTACAACTCAAAATACATAAAATACAAGAGTTGTTCATACAACATAACTAAAAAACTATCTTTCCTTGTTACTCTTTCTTTAGCTTCTTTATACCTTTAACAAAGTCTTGACTTGCTTTTACCATGGAAACACGGAAAGGGATGAGAACATAAAAATTCTCAATAATATACATATATTTCATGGCATTAAACAATGTAAACTACACACATAATTTAAGCTATAACAATATTGTACACTCGCCCATACAATTGTATAACATATAGAAACCTGAACTATCCCAACATTACACAATCGCCCATACAACTGTATAACACCAACTATACTTGGCAAATTGCTTAACTCACTTTATTTCCTAACTTAGGACTTAACTAATCCTGTAGTTCTTAGTAGTAAGCTTGTCTCTCTCTACTACATTTACATAAGGGTTATTTGTAACATCCTAGATAAACATGTTAGACTTGTAGATAATTACAGAGGTAGCCTAATACTTGCTTAACATGTATGTTGAATTTTGTGGCTTTCTGAGCAAGTGTAGTCACCTTGCTGTAACATTATTTGTAAGAAATAGCATTTTTTAGCTCAGAGAATGGCTTAAACTGCTCAGTTAATGAAAATAAATGTGGAGAATTTATTCTTAAGTCGCAAATGTGTGAATTGTGTTACAGTTAAAGTTTAAGGATAATTAGAGCTAGTTTGATATTTTTAAGGATACTAGTGGTGTGTTTTAATGCCGGGTTGACTAGCAGCTAATATGGAAAAATAATGAAATGGAAAAACAAGATTTTTGATGAATATTAGGATTTATTTTAAACTTGTTGGAAGTTAGGAAACTTGATTTGCATAAATCTATGTGTTCTTAACAGATCGGGAGTTCCAGCCAAAATATCCAAGTTTTGGCAAGTGACTCATAGCTCTTTATAAAGCCAACATCCTTGACTTTTCTTCATTTTTTCACTTGTTTCTCTAGGCTGGAGTAGCAACAGCAGAAGAGGGGAAAAAAAGAGAAGGAGAAGGAAGAGGAGATAGAGGAAATTAAAGGAACAAGTTCAAGGCTTTAAGATCTCCATCTTTGCTGCACAAGAGGTAGGGGATTTGTGTTCTTGTAGCTTCTTTCTTCCTTTTTCACCATTATGCATATGTGATACATAATAGGTCATTTTGGATTTTAGAGATGTTTGGAGTGTTTTTGTTGCTTGATTAGTTTCAATGGTTGTTTATGACTTGTTCATGGAATGAGTTTGAGTTAGAAACTTAAAACTTGTCATTTGGATCTTTGATACATAAAGTGAGAAATTAGGTTTTCATTGAATGATTCTGTCCTTGAATCCAAATTAGTGGTTTCAGTTAGTGATTGATGATTCCTATGTGTTAGTGAATTAGTTAGGAACCTAAAATCACCTAGAAACTATTTTGGAGTGGTCAATTTTCGTGAGAAGCACCAATGGAACAGTGCAGGAGTTGTTTTTATGTAGAATTCTGTAAAAAAATCGCTCATGCTACGACGTGAGTGATGCCACGCCAAGATGTAAGGGACAAGAGAGTAGCGCGTTGTGGCATGCAAGGGGCTGCGCCAACGCGTGAGCTGCATCCCATGAGCACCCGAGAGTAAGGCGCCATGGTGTGCCAAGGTCGTGCAATGGCGTGAACTCTAGGATTTTCCAATATTGTGTTTTTAATGTTTAGGAATTTCCTAGGTGTTGAGATCACTTATATATGCCTTTTTAAGTATATTGAGGCACTAATGGGAGTATTTTGTGGAGAAATTACTACCTTGCATGTGTGAGAAGTTAGAGGATCTATAGGCACCCAAGTGAAGGGATTTGCCTTAGGATGAGTTTGGAGAACCTCTAGGCATCCAAAGTGTGGGAAATGCCTTAGGATATAGTTAAGGGACCCTAGATACCCAAAGTGAGGTGGAGTGTCAAGGGGTAGTGTGTTGGGACACCTTTAGGCTTCCATTGTGTGGTGGAATGTCATAGGGTGATCTTGAAAACCTTGAGCATCCAAGTGTGATGGACAGCAAGAAGGTAGTGTTTAGAACCTTGTTCAACTTGAGGTTGACCTTGAAATCACTTGTGAAGTGATGGTGAGGGGTTCTAGATACAAAAGTATTAGTGTTGAGACACAACTAGTGGTATTTCTTGGAGAGAATAATCACCTAGCTTATGTGAGGGAGTTGAGAAACCTTAGGCATCCTCTGAGATGTAGAATGTCATAGGTAGATACCTAACACCTTGAGCAACATGTGGTTACATTGAAAGTCACTTGTGAAGTGATGAGATAAGGTAATAGGTGTTGTATGCTTCCTTGTTTATCAAGGTTAAGCTTTGAGTTTTGCTAGAAACATGGGTTGGTTCCTTTATGTGATAGAGTTGAGCCAAGATGGCATGTTTTCTAGTTAGAGCCTCTCACTTGGTTAGGGTGAACCTTGTGATAGGACTTGCGAAACCTTGAGCATCCTATGGTTATGGAATGCCATAAGTTAGTATCTAGGGCCTTGGGCGATATGAAATTGTCTTTAAAGTCACTTGCGAAGTGATGAGTAAAGGTTCTAGGTAAAGTATGCTAAGTTTACTTGACTAGTTATATTTGTTATCATGCATAGGTTGCTCCTTTGTGTAGAAAGTAGGGCTGGAGATTCATGAATGACATTTACTCCCTTGTGAGACAAGGTTGAAACATAGGAAGTACTAGAAATATGACTTCACTCCTTAAGTGATAGGTGAGCTTGGTTGGAGGGCTTGCTAGTTTTCCTTAGTCTCTTGGTTTAGAAGGACCTAGTGATGTGTGTAAGTGTTCGTAAAATACTTTGCATGTTTTAATTTCAAACTTGATATTTGTTATTTCCTATATATTGTAACCTAACATAGTGTGCACAATCATTTGGCTAGAGAACAAGGGTTGGATCTAGATTCTCGTAGCAGGTAATGCTATTATGGTCAAGGTTACCGATATGGGGGTGATAGTAGTACTCTTACATTGGCAAGGAGAAGGTAGTCACCTATTACTAAGTAGTGTATAGGCTCTTAGTCCTATCTTACTTTGTATATACAAGGAACAGAGGTTTCTGGGAAATAAGTGAGTAGCATGTATTTTCAAAAACCAAAACCTGCATTAGCGTTGCATACTCATAACATTAGGATATTTTGTGAGCATAACCGTACATCATTTCATAAAGCATTGCATTTCTTGGCAACTATATGGGCGATTGTCTTGTTTGTTGGTTGTTTGTTGATGATATCTTACGATTGTATGGACAGTTGTTTGATATCACTGATTGTCGTATTTGTGTGTGATAAGGTTATAGCTTACCTTGCGAATGTTACATAGAGTTGTATGTATATTCTAATAGTGTTGAGCAGAGGCTCGTTTATCTGTTGCAGACATAATCTTATGTTTTGTCGTGTGGTTTATTCATTATGAATGATTAAACTCTAGTGTTTGTTACTTATATTGAGAAATTGTGACTTCTCACCCTATTGTGTTTTCATGTAAATTCAGGTCCAGGCAAAGAGAAGTAGAAGAAGCAGAAGAACTAGTGTAGTTTATTTTGTTTCTTGTAATAAATATATATGTATATTAATATACACTGCTTTGAGGTTTTATAGAGTTATGTATTACAATATGCCTTTGTGAGGCTATGATGTATGTATATAACTTTTTGTTGTTCAGGCTCTCCATATTTATTTGTGTGAATGAATGATTAGTTTTGTTATTTTAAGTTAGAAGTATCATAGCTAGTACTATGTGCCTTATATATGGTAGATATATTAGGTTCTCAGTATTGGGATGTTACATTATAGTATCAAAGTAGTTCATCATGTTGAGTCGGGTGTGGACTGACTATGCTTAGACATGTTTAGGAGTTCCTATGTGTGTTGTTGTGTATTTCTTTGTTTCTTGTATGAGATGTTTGATAGAACTACATGACTTGCCTTTGGTATGACTGTTGATAGTTACTATTACACGGTTATATGATATTGAGGACTGGCCTACTCAATATATATTATTTTATGTGTACAGGAAACTATAGTATCTCCAAGGCGAACCCGCACGAATAGGAGCTCAGCTAATAAAGGCCCGGACATGGTTGGAGCCTTTATGGCAATGGCGGATGCTTTAAGGGAGCAAACAGCCGCTATTGCCAATGCTATACAGGAGTAGACAACTGCTACTACTAAGTAAGAGTGTCAAAATGGGCCAAGCCCACTAAGTAGGAGTGTCAAAATAGGCCAAGCTCGATGGGTTAGCCCGAATAACCCGACAAAATGGATGGGCTAGGCTAGCAAAATGCTAGCTCAAAACTTACATGGCCCGAATAGGCTAGCAAAATACCAACCCGAAACTTACATGACCCGAATGGGTCGGGCCGAAAATGGCCCGACCCCGAATGGGCCGGGCAGGAACATTTTGACACCCCTACTGCTAAGGCTATTAGAGAGAAAACAGTTATGACGATAAGGATATTTAAGAGGATGGGTGCGACCCAGTATCAACAGCCTACACCATCACCACATCAATCGAGGCAACCAAATCAAAAGGTGCTAGTGGGGAGAAATTAGTTTTTCCAAGACCTCTCAGAGTTCAGGGAGACTAATCCATCGTCCTTCAATGGGAAGTACAACCCGGTGAGAGCTGAGAGTTGGTTAAAGGAGTAGGAGAAGATATTCACTGTTATGGCTTGCTCGGATGGGCAGCGAGTGCTCTTTGCTTCTTACATATTAGAGGGAAAGGCAGACGATTGGTGGATGGACATCAAGAGATCTTTTAAGGCATTGAGGACTCTTGTCATGTGGAAGATCTTTAAGAATTCATTTTCGGAGAAATACTTTCCACAAAATTTGTGAAATGCAAAGGAAATGGAATTCCTGAGGATAGAGCAAGGTGACATATCTGTTGGTCAGTATGTGGCCAAGTTCAATGAACTGTCGAAGTTCTCATCCTGTATCAGACTTAACCCGAGCCAAAGTTGGAAGTGTGTTAAATTGGAGGAAGAATTAAGAGAGGACATTCAGAAGGTGATCCAATCTTTTAAGATCCTACCCCGGCTCAACAGGATGAACTGCTCTGATACTATAATGTAACTCACTAATACAAATATCTCGATATAACTTACATATGTAAAGATATAAAGCATTAATCATATTACTTCTATTCTTATTATCATTTTGATCCAATATAATTAAATAATTAAATATGGAGAGCTACGATAAAAGAAGGCTATACTTATAAACATCAAGAGCCTCCAGGACAAAGTGTTATATATACAACATTTACAACTCAAAGTAAATAAAATAAAAGAGTTGTTCATACAACAAAAATAAAACTATCTATTCTTGTTACTCTTTCTTCAGCTTCTTTATACCTTCAACAAGGTCTTGACCTACTTTTATCATAGAAACACGGAAAGGGATTAGAACATAAAAATTCTCAATAATATACATGTTAAGGAGGTTTAACTCACTCCCTTAATTAAGAAAATTGTACTATGACTCAACTTAAACAATTAAAGGAACCGTTCTTTACTAACACTTCATTTCCATCCATCTTAATGAGATATAGAGTATTTTTATAGAAAATTGCATATTTAATTCAACTTTGACTATAAGGAAATAAATTATATGTAACATCTTCCCTGACCTAATAAATTTTAATCAGTGTTATAGAAGCTCAATATTACAAGTATAAGTTGGATAATAAATTTAGAAATCTTTTGGATAAGTTTGAGTGCAATTCTATAACACAGAGAGTGAATAATAGCTCATATTTTGAGATAAAAAGCTTAAATGAAGAAAATAAATATGGGAAAATGTAACACTCACCTTAAGATGCCACATTTATGTTACATAATTACCAAATTAACCTTATTTAGATAATGTACGTTGTAGGTAAAAATACGAGTTTCAAAATTTCTCAATAACAAGAAAATAAACTTAGTAGAAAATAAAACATCACAGCATCATTACAAATAATTTACATCATTATACATGTCCAAGTCTCTTGTTATACATATACAAATCTTTAACACTCTCATACTATAAATATTACAAACTAGTCACTCGAAAAAGTTTAAACACTATTTATATTGACATCTTTGCCCAAGTACAACTAGGCAGCAGAGCCCTCAGAAGAAAACGGACCCTCAGATGGATCCTCCTCAGACTCCCCGGGTGGGGGAATCCCAACACGACGTAAAATCCGGGGAACAAATGTCCGAGCGGACGATACGACACTACTCTCTCTAGGGGTGCGATAATACGCTCCCCAGTGCTGCCTGATAGATATAGGAACTCTAACTGTACATAAATAGTAACCAAAAAGTAAGGGTTCCCTGACTGTAGCCTACTTAGTCTAATGTTTACATCTCCTAAATAATATATACTCTCCCTATCAAGATCTTTAGTCCATGCATTGTCCCCGTCAATGAATGTCAGTCTCATGTAACCCAAGAAGCTAGGGATCTCCACTGCCATCAGAACTCGAAATTCTCAACGGAATCTGGATCTTTTTCTACTTCTCGCTCTACGTCCGGCTCAGTATCCTAACAACATATAAACATGATACAATATATACATACAAGAGGTGAGATCACCTATACCAATACCAGTACGGTAGCAATGAAGATAAATACATACAAATTCTCATGCCAACATATTATACATAATTACAATTATGTCACTGATATCATTTATCTATTACGTATCATATCTCATATCAACATATCATATATAGTTACAATTATGCCAATAATATCATTTATCATCATAATTCATACAATAAGCCATAATTACGATCATGTCCCTATCAACATTCAATTATTCAATAATTAAATTCTATAAACAATAATCATGATAATACTCTCAGTATCTCAGCATATGCACCTAGACTCGATTTCCTATAGACTCAATTTCCTACTCCATGGAGCTACAACTCAGATCGGAGAAAGTGATCGAAAAGATCATATCAGTACAAAGGTGCCTCAGACCACGTGCTCAGTTTTGCACATCTAGCACATACTCGATAGTCTTTATCAGATCTTGATTACGGATAGTGTCTCGGTCCGGATCATTAGTGTGTTATATCGGTCTAACCCACGTACAGAAGAGCAACCAACTGCACATTGTAGGCAACCCGCACCCCAATGCCCCAAGGTCAACGAAAGACTTACACTACGCATATCGCACCCACTCGGGGAGTGTATTTTCTCCTTCCTAGGCAAATAGCCTTATCCGTCCATCGAACATTTTCAATGCATATACAAATGTACTATTCACAGCTTCATTTTCTTTATCTCATATTCTCAATTCATTTTCTTTATCTCATATTCGGGGTTCTCAAAATTGGCCCAACAGTATCATTACTGTATTTACACCTTGAAATCATATTTTTCACATTTTCTCAAACGCACAACAGTTCTGTCACATTTTCAAATCACGTATCAATTTTTTTTTTTTATCGTTTCTCAATCACATAAAGTATTTTTCATATGTTTTAAATCAAAAATACTATTTTCCTCATTTAACACCAAAATTCAACTTCATTTTTCATATTTGCATAATAACCCCTCAAAACATAATATTTGTTTTTATAATTCTCATTTAAATAATATTTTCACAACAGTCCTTCATAAAATTCACATTTTACGAAATAGTCCCTCGTAAAATTTATATTTATGAAATTGTCCCTCATAAAATTCATATTTTCAAAGTATTCCTTCATAAAATTCATATTTCTAAACTAGTCCTTCATAAAATTCATAATTCCAAAATTCCTTCATAAAATTCATATTTCCAAAATCTCAAAACATAATATTTACGTTTTAAGCCCTCAAAATTGATATTTACAATATGACCCTATTAAAAATAAAAATTACTATTTTACCCCTCTAAAAATCATAATTACAATATTGCCCTTCTAAAATCATATTTATATTATGGCCCCTTTTAAAAATGAAAATTACAATATTGCCCCTCAAAATCATATGAATTACATTTTAGTCCCTCAAAATATAATAATTACTTTCTTGTCCCTCAAAACATATAAATTATATTTTAGTCCCTCAAAATATATAATTATTCAAAACATATAAATTATATTTTTGTCCCTCAAAACAGATTAATTATATTTTCGTCCTTCAAAACACATAAATTACATTTTCGTCCCTCAAAATATAGTATTTTCACTATAGCCCCTCAAAATTTTATATTTACATAATGGCCCCGTATTTCCATAACATTTACAATTGAGCCCCTTTCTCATAAAATTTACAGTATAAATTTCATATACATACAGTATAAATTTCCTCACAGTATATATTTTTGGGAATTGCGGATCAAAATATCTCGCAGCGGAATAATAGGATTCCCACACAGGATCCATGCGAAAAATCCATAATCCGAGTTTTTAAAAATTACCTCTTGAAGCGTGATAAACACAAGCGAGGTGAATCACCAACACCGTAATAGCGACGATGTTTCTGCGGTATCACACGAACGGACTTGCAAAAGGAGTCACGCCTACTGTTTCGCGGTGCTAGCTGCGAATAGAAGAGAAGAACCTTTCACCGTCTCTCACTCACTTTCTTAGGTGCGGCTAGGGTTGTGATGTAACATCTATAGCAGCCCCCTTAACAATTACTATTTATAATAGTGGTGCCTTAAGTGAAAGCATGTAGCAAAAGGTTTGTGCAACCCTAAAACCCATCGTCATGAGTTAGGCCCACAATTGAATCCGAGTCCAACTTGGATCCTTATTGCTCCAATTTAGTCTGTTCTAAGTGTGCGACCTGCGAGGTTCTCATGACGTTGGTAGTAATATTAAAATCTCATTTTAATATTACAAGCGATGAGCGGTATCTAGCAACACATCACTTTGCTACCCAAGTAATGAGAATGTCAGTGATTTGACATAACCTATCCGTGATCAATGTTTCCATGCGGTTTAGTCCCTTTGTCCGGATATCCATTGAACACAAGGCATGGAACGTGTCACCCTTGTTTAATTCAATCTTCGGATTTCGATTCCCAGAGTAGACATAGTAAAAACAAATGAGATCAATATCTCATATTGACTCATTTGAGCATGGCCATGCATTTCATAGTCTCACTCAATCGGGGGGCCGAAGATATCACTCTGTTATGTAGGAGGGACAAATCCCATCTAGGTCACTCACATTCCTCCACATGCATCGCAATATGTCTAATAACCAACTTTATAATCATCTTGTTACAGATGACGTTTGATGGCATTTAAAACACACAACTCCTCATGTAGGAATCGTAGTGATTTCAGGTCAAAGAACCACATACACCATTATCACTATGAGAATCGCATGACACTCACGTAACGATCCACGTAGCGTTCTCATGGCGGGTACATCCAATACATCATTACTCTAATATGTATCCATGTGTAGACTTGATATCTCATATCCATGACCCGTGAGATGTGGTCATCAGTCTACGCACATACTAGTCTCAATGCATTATTGTTGTCCTAATTAACAATAATACTTGACTAGGGACATTTAAGAATAGTGTTGTAACCAAAAGGATCTCACGATCAAGTCATCCACTTGATGTCCTATGGCATCAATCTTACTATTCTAAGGACTTTATTATGTTTATAAAAAAGAACACAATAAATGAAATGCCTCATATATAAAATAGCATAATATAATGTATGTCAATACAAACAAAATGTATTGGCCACTAGGGCATACACCAACATATATTTCACATACATACATAATATCAGTTACTTAAGCATTTCAGCATACAGGCAAGCATTGAAATAAAATCATATCTCACAGATATTACACATACGAACCTAGAAACACAAGCAGACACATCCCAAATACAGTCCAAACATAGAAATACAAGCAGACACATCTCAATACAGTCTAATCAATACAGTCCAAGATTCTCAAACAATAGGTGATTAACCTCAAACAATAGGTGAATAAATCCTTAAGGATTTTTCACCGAACAGACCATCCTCATACTACCAGAACATGAGTGGTAAGGTTGAGTCTCCCTCTTACCTCTTGAAGACAAGCTTTGTAAGCTTTCCTCCCTTGCCTTGAAACTTTGTTAATCTCCTAACAAGCCCTAAAATTTTTAAGAAAAATTAGTGAAGGACTATACAAGAATCAAGGTTGAAAACCATGGAAAAATCATGGTTAATAAAATTAAAATCAAACTTGGAATTCTTGAATGAAAGCTTACCTTTTTAAGAAAAGGTTGAAGAAGCTTAGGTTGATGAAGCTTTGAACAAAGTAGGATAAGTTTTGTGACAAACCTTGTGAAGAAGAAATGCTTAGAATAGACTTTGAGTCAAAACAAACTAAGAGATGAGTGTTTTAAAGGGTGAATGGTGTGATTTCAAGATGGTGACCGATTGGAAGAAGAAGATGGAAGAGAGAACCGTGAGTTTTCCCTAGTGTTTTGGAGAGAAATGGACTTACGTTTTGAGAAGTAAAAAGTGAAAATGAGGACGTGAGAGCTGCTGGCCGTGTGATATTTTGGGAGACAATTGGCTTATGTTTAAGAAGTAAAAAGTGAATAATGAGGAAGTGAGAATGCTGCTGCCCAGCCGTGTGATAACACGTGAAATGTGGATGATTTTACTTGAAAAATTATCTAATTTTGAGTGAATAATACAACTGCCAGCCGTGAGTCATTGTGGTGATAAAAATAAAAAATTCACTTGCAATTATCCCCTCCATCCAGCTGCTGCCATGCTGTGTTCTTGGTGATTGACGTGAGTGAACATTTGCTTGAGCAAATAGCCATGCATTAATTGCACAAGGACTCTCTTCTCATTGGTTGCACACTTGACTTTGCATGACATTGTGATATTCAAATATCACATAAAAGCTTCACAATTTGTTGAACCGTGCTGCATGTTTCTGCTGGACGTATTGCTGCTGCTGAATGTCCAATTTCTGCCACTGCTGGGCCGTTTGTGCTGCTGTTGGGCCGTCCAAATCTCTGCTGTTGGGCCTCCAATTTTGCTGGTCCAATTCAGCTGGACCGTGGCATGTTTAGGTGCTGCTGGGCTGTCCAAATTCTGCTGCTGTCCATGGTGTTTTAGGTGATTTTAGGTCCTTAATTAGTTGCTAATCCAAGTTTATTTACTAGTTGATTAATTAGTTAATTGGTTGGGTTTAATCTCTAACCATTTTTACTAAATCATCTAAGTGTGTAACTAATTTAGTTTAACATATTTAGTTTACATCTAATACATATTTAGCATGCATCATCACTTCTAATTAGAATTAAGATATTAAAGTAAGGATTAAGTTATAACTAATCCCTAATTAAGTTAGTTTACTTAATTTCTTAATTAGGTAATTAGGATAACTAAATTAAGGTTAATTAGTTTCCTAAGTAAAAGTCAAGCAATTAATGTTGACTCAATCTTATCCATTAATCTTATCTATGGTGAATATTACTTGATAGTTTTGTTAAGCTTTGCTTTGCACCATTGATTGAATCAATGGTGAAGATTCAAAGCTCCTAAGTCCAGCTTCTAATATAATGGTCCACAAAGAAGTCTAAACTTCTTTCCTTGACCAATTCTTTTTGGTTAGAAAAGTCCAACCATTTGTTTTGACTATATCCTATTGGTTCACTTTAATTTTACTTACAAGAAATGTTCTAAACACTTTTTCTTATTAATTAAAACTTATCGGGTCCAACATTCATAGCAACGACTGCTATAAATGCAATCACGGATATTTATCAGTACAATATCTTTATTTTCATAGATAGATTCTAAATATTAAAATATTCTTTTCTGAGTCACTCAGATTCGGGTTTAGTAAGATCCCCCGTCTCCAAATGAGACAGATCAGAATTTCCCTGGCCTGAAAAATATTATTTTTCCTAGCTAGAAGTAAATCACACAAAATGATCAAGTATGATCTCAAAACAATCAAATTAATTTTATACCACAAAGAAAATACCAAAACAGTGTAATTCTGCTATTATCATTCATATAGTCAGAATTTGGGGTGCTACAGAAAATGTATTTCCAGATAAAGATAATTAGTATCAATTGTAGTAAATTGTGAAGGACCAAATGAATTAGTTTGATATTTTTAATAACACTAAGAAAGTGTTTAAGGGTCAAATTAAATAGTTAGATAGCTCAGAAAATTATGAAACTACTTGGAGATGATAATTAGAACATGGAGAATATTTTAGTGTGAAAAATAAGTTAAGGTAGGCAAGTTTACTTACTTCACAGGTTTGATTTAATTTAAGAAAAATAGTGCAGCTTAACTGATGAATAGTAATGTATGAAAAATTATGGAAGTCCAAATATAAGAATTTAGTTGATACCTGTGATTTTCTGGAACACTTATGGAAGTTGAAAAAAGTGGTTTTGAAAGATTAAAGTGTTTCTAAGAGATATAAAAGTTTCAATATAATTTGGGTTAGATATTTTAACCCTCCACCATCTCTCTTTCTCTTTGTTTCTATTAGTCATCTGACTTACTCCTTATCCTCATTTTGCTTCACTTCCTACGGCAGTCCAGCAACCCCCAAAGAAGAGAAAGAAGAGAGGGAAAAAAGAGAGAGAAAGAAGAAAAGAGAAAAAAGAAGAAAGGAAAGCAAGGAAGATAGATGAAGACCCAAGCTTCAAATAGCTAAAGGAAGGAAGGTAGGGGTTGCTTTCTTTGTTTCCTCATCTTCTTCCTCTTGCCTTATTTAAACTATTAGAATTTGGTAACTTGGATGAAGAATATGATTTATAGGATAGTATAATGAAGATTGAATGTTGTATATGAAACTTGAATGTGTGATTGTGTTTGGATTTGGTTGAAATTTCTATGAGTTTGTGTTTGATTAAAAATGTTATGAGATTTCTTAAGAATGTTTTAGATGGTATAGAAATCTTTTATGAGATTAGAAATTATTTAGGAACAAAGTTTGTAAGATTTGGATTTGGTTTGGAGGATTGAAAAATAGAGAAGGAGGTTTTGGGCACCAGCGCTTGGGCGCTAGTTATTGGGCGCTTGAGCACCTTGCACCCAGATACTTTCAATGTGCTGATGCATGCTGGGCACCTGAGGGCCCATTATGGGGCACCTGAGCGCCCAGCCAGTGCTTGAGCGCTGGAAAGCTAGTGCTTGAGCACTGGCCGTAGAACAGAACAAGGCAGAATTTGATTCATAATTTTATTATTTAAGAACATGATTTCTAATGCAATATAATGTTATTCTAAAATATGTTAGATAAAGGTAAGCATAATAAATGATATGCAAAGTATGATTATGTATAAGTTTATTTATGATTACTAAGAATAATAAGTTGAATATGTATTGAGCATAAAGGTGAATTGAAATGTATAGTATTATGAAGTATGCATAATATGAGATTGATTCATAGAAAGTATCTTGAATTTGTCGAATTTAGATGATGGATATCATTATGTTATGATTTGAGAATGACGAATTAAATTACTAGTGGTGTAAATTCTTGTTTACACTTTGTATGCATAATGAATGACAACTAAGATTAGTTTAGTGTAAGTATGATATTGAGAAGTATATTAATGTATGTATAATGAATTTGAATATCAAGACAAGAACTAAAAGAATATTGAATGAGAATAAGGGTAACCCATTATCTAGGATTACTCTCATTACCTGGGGTGAGACTTGGAGAATGGTGGTTAAGGATGGTATTTCCCTTACCACCAGAGTTATTGAGGTTGAGGATGGACATTCCCTCCCTCTTTACCTAAATTTTCTCCCTGGGTGAAAGGTAGTCAAGGATGGACATATCCTCTTCTAATGGAAGTGATCTTGGTTGGATGATAGAATAAGGAAAGGATCCTCATCCTAGGTTAGAATGGAAGGTTGAGGATAGACATTCCCTCCCTTCCAGAGTAGTCGAGGATTAAGGATAGATGATGCCTTCTTCCTTTTCACTTAAGTTCTTCCTAGTTAGCAGAGGTGATCCTAATATGAATGGTATTGTGATGATGGTATTTCCCTCACCTACCGAGAATATGTATGAGAACGAAATAATAGGTTGAGGATGGTATTTCCCTCCCTATCATAGTATGTGAGGATGGTATTTCCCTCATAAGTTGTGGTTTGGGTTACCCTAAATGTGGAGCAGTTATATGTGACTGGCGAATGGTCATGAATAGGTTGGGGTATACCAACTTGAAAGCAGACTACTACCCAATGAATAGAATTGTGTATATGGAGTAATTCTATGTGACTGTAAAATGGTCATGAATAGGTTGAAGTGTACCAACCTGAAAGTAGACTACTGCCAAGGTGAATGAGAATGAATGGTATTGTGAGGATGGAGATTTTCTCACCTACCAAATGAATAGAATGAGATATAACCTCGAGTATGAGAATATCTCCATGTATGAGAATAGGATATAACCTCGAGTATGAGAATATCCAGAATAGAATGGGATATAATCTCGAATATGAATATATCTCGAAATGATTACCATATAATGAGATAATATGAGGAATAATGATAAGAATTGTTAAAGAATAAGATTGATGAACTATGAATCTTAAATAATGATGGAAAGCGACATAATGAATGAAGAACGAATGATGAATAAGATGCAATGAAGAATGAAAGAAGGGAATATGATTAAAGATGAAGTATTTGATTTAAGACATAAAAGATATGAAGAGTAAAATGTTGTACTATGGAACTTAAAGAATGAGATAATAAGTGAACATGAGAATAATGAGATATAAAAAGATATTTAATGAAGTCTATGACTTGTGAAGAATGATGAGCACGTATTTATGATATATGAATTTGAGTTTGAGAATAATTATGATAACTATTTTGATTGTTATTTTATGCTTAATTATAAAGAATGAATAAGTATTATGGATATTATATATGACTAGTTACAGTATTTGAATTGATTATGTAAATGATTTGATAAAGAATATGATTTGCTATTGTATGATTTATTAATTTGTGCAAAGGATTTTTATAAAGGTTAATAATTGGACCTCTGTTTAGAGAAGAGAAAAGACCATATTTGTCTGTTTGCCACCTTTCTAACCTATATATATATATATATATATATATATATATATATATATATATATATAGAGAGAGAGAGAGAGAGAGAGAGAGAGTTTTTAAACAAAGATTTGTTTTTTCCTGAAACAGCTAGAAGTATTACAATGATACATTTTTCATAAAACTACTGAGAATTCTTTGAATTCTCACCCCTGCATATTTGTATTTTCGTAATATTTCTAGGTACAATGAAGGCATCAATAATCAAAAGAGAATATCAGAGTCATGAAGAAGGAGTTTAGTAGTAGAATCCAGAAAAGTATTGTATAGAACTTGTATAGGTTTTTCCATGGAAGCATATATTGTAGTATTTATTTTACGATGATTGCATTTGTATAAAGACCCTTTCGATATATGTAAATTATTACACCTGCTACAGGCTCATATTTTTGTATATGTTATAAAAATTTTCATAAGTTTTGTTATTGATATCAAAGTAACATGCCTAATCCTAACTACTAATACATGATCCTGGACATGTTATTAGCACTAGTGTTAAGGTATTACATTATGCCTATATGATAAGTACAACTTTCTTATCAAATTTGTATCTAGATTACCTTACAATCACAACTCAAGTGGTATTTTAATCCACACTAATGTGCTCAAGGTCCTAGACACCTATTTCAAGCAATCCATAACTCCTGGATAACTTAAAAACTCAAACTTGTTCTTATATGCTAGGTGATTATTTCCTTTGTGAAATATCCCTAAAAGTGTCTTGGCACACTTTACAAAGCATATACTAAGGATCCCAATTGGTTGAGAAACTCAAATTGTCCAAAAAGTGGCCTTAGCCAAATATGGAACCAGCGCCTAGGCGCCTACTCTCAAGCGCCTAGGCACTGGCTAGGCAAAGCAATGCTCTGTTCTGTTCTATCACTGGCGCCTAAGCACCTAGCACTTGGCGCCTGGGCGCCCAATGCCCTCCTATATGCAGATTGGCCTCTAGCTATAGGCACCTAGGCACCCAATTCTCAGTTATTAAGCATTGATCGCCTGAAATAGAATCTATAGAATTCTGCTACTGTTCCATTAGAATATAGAGAATTCCAATCTTCCAAAAATTGCTCCTGGGTGATTTCTAACACCACTAAGACCCTCTAAAAATGTTGTAACCCTTATACAACTTAATGGTTCACTTAAACTTGGGTTAATGATCAAAATCACATACTTAGTTACCAATTTCCTAAGTTCTTACTCAAGGAACTATCTAACTTTGTCTAAAGACAAATTCAATCATCTTACTCTCATTAAGCTAAAATGTCCAATTCCAAACAATGAAAACAAGAATCAAGCAAAGAAAGTAAATTTTTGCTCTTCAAAACTCATTTTCTCCATCTATTTGACCTAACTTCAACCTTGGAATAGATGAAAGAAAAAGGTGAGTTTTAAGGTTAGAAACCCCTACCTCAAGTGGTTTGTGATGGTGGATGATCAAGTTTTGTTTTGCCTTTGGCTCTCTTGCTCCTTTGCTTTTCCTTCCCATTAGCTTTCTTTTCTTTTCTTTCTTTGTTCTCCTTGGCTACTGCTCTTTGGTTTCGTGAGAGAAAATCAGTGAAATGAACTAAAGTGAATGAAATAACATGATATAGTCAATAAAAGAGGCTACTAGAACTGTAAGTGACTTATAGCCTTAAGAATTTTGCTAAGAACACTTAGATTTAGCTAAATCAAGTTTTCTAACTTCCAACAACTTTAGAATAAATAACAGGATTTATCTAAATTATTATTTCACCATTATCCTATTTTTTTTATATTTGTTGCTAGTCAATTCAACACTAAAATGCACAACCAGTATGCCTAAAAATATCAAACTAACTCTGATTATTCTCTAATTTTAACTACATCCTCTTACACCTATTTGTGACTTAGAAACAAATTCGCTAGATTTATTTCCCTCAACTTAGCAATTTGTGCTACTATTTGAGTCATTTTAAACCACTTTTCACATTCTGAGTTGTAACAAAGTGCCTAAACTAACTCAGTTTGTCACAAAAATAAATAGACATGTCAAACAAGTGTTATGCTACATTTGTAACCATAAACTAGTCTAACATGCTAAAAAGAGGATGTTACAGGGGCCATGTACATGTCCTGTATTTGGGACTACTCATAATTGGACAAAGCAAAGCCTCTCCTAGGAGTTATCAGATTGGAAAATTAATATGATCGAGTGATAAGCTTATATTTTGTAGTCTCAAACTGAATAAATTATGGTGATTTACTTGTGTTTATTAGTGAATTTTAGATGGGTCCTTATCATTGTCTTTGATTTTTACAGATTGAAAAGGATTTATCATATTTGGAGTGAAAGCGGGTAAAGACATTGCGTTTTCAGAACAAAAGAAGATCATATTGGCTTAGACAGAGCCTTATGTCAACTCAAAAGCGATTCCTAAGTTTTCACGATCCTGTCTAACTTGGGGAATATTTCTGACTTGGAGACACGGTCGTGGCGTGTCTCCCTGACACTGAATTTACGAGCTTTGCTTATCACACTGCCGTGTCGAGCCTAGGCACAGTCGTGTGAAGCCTTTTGTGCATGAAAACTTATAGTTTTGCCCCTAACTAATATAAATAGTAGTGAACCCCTAAACCAAAGCAGCATGTGACTTTTGGAGAAAAATCACACTAAAGGACTACCACAAATCTCTGGAAGAGGACCACGAAGAGAGGATCTAATTCTTGAAGGCTTGAAGATCACAATTTCCATTAAGGGGTTTTGATTTCTCTTTCCCCTATTTTTTTCCCCTTTCTTTAGGTTTTTTCTTCCATGGATTGTGTTATGATTTGGGATTATTATTGAACATGAATAGCTAATCCCATAAGCTAGAGTTATGGGGAATCTTGTTTTCTAATTAATTATTTTTAATTTGAATTTGATTAAGGTAATTTCATTGGGTTTATTGTATTGCTTGAATTCTTGTCAAGACTTAATCAATTTTGACATGCTTTAATTCATGTTTTGAATGATAGCCATCCGCAACAGTGAGTGGACTCATATAATAAACCTAGGATTAAGTTGGTGAATGATCAAACATCAATTTATTCTACCAATTGACAATTAGGTTAGTTCATCTCTTGAATTGGGACTTAATGCAGTCCTGGTTAATTCAACTAATTGACCAAATATGTGACTAATTAGGAATAGAATATTATTTTTTCATGACCATTGGGACTCAATAGCAATTAAGACAATTTAGCAAGAGAATTACCTTACATCATAAATGAGTAAAAATTCAGTTAATTGGATTTAAGTGAACCTCACGCCCTAATTTCCCTCTAAGTGATTTAGCTCTACGTTGATTAATCTTCCATCATTCTTCTTTATTTGTTATCTGATTTTATTTTGAGTTTATTTTTACACCTATGATTGTTTAAATAACCAAATGTTTAGAGAATCTAGTAATTATCTTTTATTCCTCGTGGGATCGGTAATTGGGACTCAAGTCCTATATTACTATATGATAGAGTGCACTTGCCCTCAATGTATTTTATGCATATCAAGTTTTTGGCATCGTTGCCGAGGAATAACTTTGGTAATATTAGAGGCAAAAAGCTCTAGTTAATTTAGATGAAGTTTTATTTTATTTCTTATTTTATTTTTATTTTAAATTTGTTTGTCACTTCATCTCCCTGCTTATATTTCTTGTTTATGCTTATTCGTTCTTAATCTCCTAATCTGTATTTTGATCCAAAAATTGAGAAAATAGCTCACAGGTTAAGGAAGCAATCTCATACTGAAGTTGTGGCTGAAGAAGCTATAAGGAAGATAGAGAGACAAACAGTTGATAGGACTATTAAAGAACAAGTTATACCAGCGAAGCAAGCAATGCTCGAATATTCCATGCCCACAGCTAGAGGATACAAAAGGAGTATTACAAGACCTACCGTGGCACCAACAACTTTAAGATCAAACTGGCATTGATCTCCATGATTCAAACTTCTATTTAGTTTGGTGGATTGCCTTCGGATGATTCAAATCAACATCTAGCCAAGTTCTTACAATTGTGCGACACCATTAAATATAATGGGGTGATAGATGATGTAATTCGATTGTAACTCTTTCCTTTCTCTCTTAGGGACTGAGCGAGTTAATGGTTAATGTCACTACAAAGGGGTTCCATCACCACATGAGATTAGCTGACACAATAATTTTTAGCACAGTATTTTCCTCCTTCCAAATCTACTATGTTAAGGATTGATATTTCTACTTTTGTGCAGTATGATATGGATACTCTCTATGAAGCTTGGGAACATTTTCAAGAGTTAGTGGTAAATAATGGAAGCCCACCAATCATATGTGAAGCATGTGGCGAACATGGATATAAAAGTTCAAACTGTCAAATTAGTAGTCCTTTTGCCCTCGAGCTCAAAAGAGTAAATTTTGTTGACAAATTCAACCGGCTGTAGTATAATCCATATTCCAACATGCACAATCCCGGTTGGATGGACCACCCCAATTTCAAATAGGCAAATCAACAGGGCAATCACAGAGCCATTAGAGAGCTCTACAACCACCCCTAGGTTTCCAAGCACCTGAATAAAAGCCAAGTTTTAAAAATTCTGTAATGAAATACATTTAGAATTTAGAGACCCGAATGAAGAGCATGGAAACTCAAATTAGCTAGTTGGCTACCTTGATGTCAGAAAAGGCACCGGGGACATTGCCGAGCACTACTGAACCTAATCCGAAGGAACATTCCAAGGCAATTACCCTGAGTAGTGGCAAGGAGCTTGGGGAGATCTCCAAGAAAAAGGAGAAGCAATTGCAAAAGCATGGAGATACTCTTGATGAGTCAGTTAATATGGAAAATGAGAAGGCAAATGATAACTTCATAGAATGTAGTTATTTGTGCCTTATTTCTGTGCTATAAAGAATGCTCAGTCATTGTGTACAATGTATATTTCAAAGGTTTTAAGCTTATATTTGTCATATTCTAATTCTGATGCCTTCCTATGTGATATTAAGAAAATTGTGCTAATTTGATAAGTGATTAAGTAGATTTGTATTTGTTAATGATTTGGTAATTTTTCTATGTAAGGAAGGGTTCCAAACAAGATGATATATGGAGCATTCAATCCAAAAGTGGAAGAGGAACCCAAATTTGCATCTCAGCAAGCAACGCCACGGCGTGGGAATATCAATGTCGTGACGTGGTGCATTCCTTTGCATCAGTAATAGAGACCCAAGGCTAGAGTGCCGCGACACTAAAAGTGGATGCTGCGGCATCTATGACCTAAGTGAATGCGCGTCGCGACATGGTGTGTTTAACACCACGGTGTCTTCTGTATTTCTGAGAATATAAATACTATTTTATCATATTTTAGTGATGGACTTTTTAGGTTTTAGAGAAGCTGCGGCTAGAATTCACATTTTGGAGGCTAAGGAGGCTAGGGGAGCCAAGGTTGGAGGCATCTTCTTCATGGAAGGAGATTCAAGCTTCAAAGATGATATCCATGAGTTTCCTCCCTTCTCCCTATGTTTTCCCTTCTCTTCCTTATCTTTTGAACACTATTTTTGACGTATATTTTCGTGTTCAATGATTAGTTGAGCTGTATTTAGGGATTACTTTAGATTATTGTATGAATATTGATGTTTATATAGTACTTTGAGTATATATTGATGTTTGGTTCTGTTTAATCATATGGATCTTAATGCTCTTGATTGTTTGATCAGCTTTTAAGTGATTTGATGAAATCTGATGAACCTAGACATAGGAATTTAGATTTTAGATCATACGTATGGTTGATGCATGCTCAATTTCATTCAATTGGCTTGGATAAGTTAATTCGCTAATGGGATAGAAATATACCTCTTAGCCATGCATAATGTGTGATTGAGAATAGATCATTCATGAGTGGAGTTTGCACTAGTTCTCATGGAAACATAGCGAATTAGGCAAATGAAGTTATGATTAATTGACCTAGACATAGGCTTTTAACTAAAGTAGATTCTCAAGCTAATTTAACAATTCATTGATGTTGCTTATAAGAATTACATATCATTAATTGAAGTATAATGTGAAAAAGGATTCCCTAAATCTCTAAACCATTATCTTTACTTTCATTTATCGCTTTTATGTCTTTAGATTAGTTTTAGTGCACTTTCCTTTGTTTTTATGTTCTTAAATAGAAGTAATTAAGCTATCGGTTGATATTTAGTATTAGAAAGCCAATTTCATCCTCGTGGGAACGATCTCTTACTCTGTATCTGTATTACTTGAATGACCCATGCACTTGTGGTAAGCAAATGGGCTAACAAGTTTTGGTCAAGAAAACAAGTTTTTTTATCTTATGAAAGGACCAAGAATTTGCTATCAAGTTTTTGGCGTCGTTGCCAGGGATGTTGGTTTATTTCTGTATAGCAATAGCATTATTCCTCGACAATTGTCGGGGATGTGGTTTAATTCTATATTGCTAATATCAACAATGAGTTTAGTTAGCTCTAATTCAAGTTGTATATAGTTTTTTTTTAATTTAAGTTCTCTTTATGTTTTTGCTTTAGGTTTAATAAAGAAGCCGGATGATCATAATCATACGAGGCCCTTCAGGGAATTTGCGACTCTTGAAAAGTAAAACCTTTTATCAAGTTCAAGAAGACTACTCATCCGCATAAACCATTTTGGTGATAAAGTCCTGCCAGGACAATAAATGTAACACATTCTGAAGGGCATTATATTTCAAGCCAACTCCTTTTAATTCTTTGCCCAAGTTATAAAATATTTAATATTATAAAATATGAGTTTCAAAATTTCGTTTTCGTGGATAACATAAACTTATCGAATTTTAGAAACACAAGACATAAGAACTGAATAACATACTTTACATATAAAAAAGTTTACTATAACCATAAGTACATCATACTTACATACCCAAAAAGCATAAACATCTAACATAACCAACCTAGACTGGCCCAAGTTCACAATACCTAAAGAAAAGAGTCATCCTTAGAAGACAAATTCCCTAGTTGGAAATGTCTTGACAGATAGAAATCTGAGCAGAAAATACTACGGAGTCCTCCCTAGGAGTATAGTGAAGATCATTCCACAACTCCCTGATAGGTATAACAAACTCTACATATACAGCAACAAAAGAAAAAGTAGTGACCCCATGGCAGGTCCTACTTACGGACAGAGTAATGTCACCACAATACTCTATATGTTCTGTGTCCCAATGGGCATGCTAAGCATCAGTGCCTTCAAGAAACTGTAGTCTAACAAAACTCTGAAGATTCTGCCTCGCTGCCATCGCAGTCTTCTCAAAACATAAATATAGAATAGAACAAACAGAATAATACAATAAAGAGGTGAGATTCCCTACATCAATACCGTCATGGTAGCATAGAGACAATAATGACACTAATGCCATTCATATACAGCAATATCACAAAATAACAGGTATAATCATGTTATCAACTAACACATAATTTAACGATATATATCACATTACATAAATACTGACCATATCACAAATAAGTATACTGACTATGCACATGCACAATGTATATACTGACCATCCTTATGCATAATGCACCTATTTCCTACTCCATGGAGCTAAACACAATTTCGGAGAGAATGATCCAAAAGATATGTCTGTACGTCATCTGCCTCAATTCAAGTGCTATAAAATTTTTCTCAGTGTATACATCATGGCTTCTACAAGACATTCTACGCTAGATCGTGGATAGAGTAGTGTCTCGTCGAGATTGTCAGAGCATTGCTCGGTCACCACGGCCCAGTGGAGATACCAATTATCCACTTGTGGGATACCCCTACGCCTCCAAGGTCATTCATAGACCTTCATTAACGCAATTCGCACCCGCACGAAGGTGTAATTCAACTCCTAGGCAGCAATAGCCTTAACAGACACTGTCTGACAAACAATGTATGATCAATGACTCAATGCAATATCCTAAGCCACCATCGGCTACAATCAAATATTGATATATCTGGGTCCAGTACATCGGCCCTACAGCAAGCTTATTGTTCCTCTCAATCGTGAAGTACTTTTATAGCGTTTTCACAATTGCGTAACAATTTTGTTACATTTTCAAATCGCGTAACAGCTTTCTAACATTTTCTCAATCGCGTAAAGATTTTAAAACATTTTCTTAATCGCGTATCTAAAAATCACCATTTTTAAATCGCGTAAGAGTTTTTCTACGTATTTCCAATCGCGTAAAACATTTTATCAATATTCTTGGCTCAACTGAAAACTTTTCTCATAGTTTATAAAAATTGGACATTAATTCCAACATTTTCTCACTAAACCTTCTTTAATTAATATTTCCAAACATTTTTCGCAAAAACTTATATTATTTAAATTAAATCAAGATATCTCAGAAATCCTTCTTATTAAATAAGATACTTTATTTTCAAAACATCATTCTAACTTTATTTCCATACTCAAGGCTGAAAAATCACTATTTGCTCAAAAAAACTTTCTTAAATTAAAATATTTGAAACTCCAACTATCCTTAAAATCATTTCTATTGATATAGCCAAAAGTCATTACACCTTAAATTATAAAATTGCATTCATCTTCTTTTTAACTTGTAAATCCTTTTATCTAAATTTAGTCCCCTAATCATCTAAGTAATATTTTCTAACATTCTTTCCAAAACTTTTATTATTCTAATTCTAAATAAAATCCCTTCCCATTTAACTTATTTATATCATTATAAATAAAATACTTTATGTCCCCATATTTCTCCTTAGTCCTAATTTCACTATATTGGCCGAAAATCACATTTTAATTAGTGATAAAAATATATTTATTTCCATTTTTATTTTGTAATTCCTTAATCAACTTTCTTATCACTAATCCTCTAGGTTAACATTTTTAATGAAACGATTTGTATTGGATTTCCCCTTTGGAGGGCTTAGAGGCCGTGAGCCTCATGGTCTTTGGAACCAAAAATTCCTTTCCTCTCAAGCATAAATTATAGCATAAAACATACTTAAACATCAAAATCTTATTATAACAAGTTCATGCATAATATCAAAGCACTAAATCACATAGAACAATTAATTACAAACCACATAATCACACACAATTTCATGTCCCTCACCACCATAAGTGGTTGATGAGGTTAATCTCCCTCTTACCTTAGATGTAGCCTCATTGCTCCTACTAGGATCCTTTATGTCAACTTCCTCCACCAAGTAGCTCTTAGAATCAAAGTAAACATAAATATATTAACATCCAAGACTAGAGTAAGACAACCATAGATCAAATATGATCTTAGAATTTTAAGAATCAAATAAGAAATCAAGTTTCAAGAACTTTACCTTAGAACCCTAGAACTTGAACTCAAAAATCAAGCTTGAAAATGGTTGAACTAAGGCTTAATCACAACACCAAAGTTGCTTAGGATGATGTTTACAATCAAGTAGTATTGTTTGTTTGAATTATGAGAGGTTGCAAGGTGATTTTGGGTAGTGAGGCTGTGGGGTTTGAGAGAAAATGGAAGAGAGAGTTTTTGTGTTTTGTATGAGAAAATGATAAGTGTAAAAATGTGATTTTTATGTCTCCTAAAGCCCTTATGGCCGTGAGCTTTGATGGGGAGGAGGAGTGGTCAATTTGCTTACTACAACCTCTCACAACCATTGATGAGATCAAGGATGGACATCCAAAACTTCTCCTTCAAGCTTGTTTCTAATTGGTTATTCAAAAAGATGTCATAACCATCATCTTTGATCACTTAAGATATTTTTCAAAAACTATTACCCAATGGATAATAGTTACTGTTATTTATTATCCAATGGATAATAACATTACACAATGAATAAAAGTACTACCCAATGGATAATAATATTATCTAATGAATAATAGAATGTAACAAAAACTCATATACAGAAAATTTTTGTCATCTGTTTCTAGTTTTGGGTTTAGTAAGTTCCCCTGGCCTTGCATTAATAGTCCAAAATTTTCTGGTCCTGCAAAAAAATTTATTTTTTCGGGTCTGCTTCAAACATACATACAGCCTAAAATAATATTAAAATAATTAAAATTATTTAAAAATTCTCAAAAATTTACAAAAATTCACAAATATTATAAAAATCATAAATATCAAGAAAAATGAAAAATCAGGGTGTTACAATAAACTAGGGCCTTCTTGGGAGGAATCCCAAGTTTATGTTAAATTCTTGTCTTTACTTTATGCATAAATAAGTAGTATGTTAAATTTTGTATGTTAATATGTATATTTATATGTTTATGTTAATTATGTTAGTATGTTGTTTTTGTTAATATGTTAATAGGTAATATATGTTAGTATATTAATATGTTAGTATATAGTTTTTGTTAGTTTTAAGTCTTAATTATGTTAGTACTATATGTGTTAGTATGTTAATTAGGTGGTTTTATGTTTTTGTTAATCTTTATGCTTTAGTTATGTTTTAAGTTTTAAATATGTTTAGTATGTTGATTTTGTAGTTTTGTTATATTTTTGTTGTAAATTTTGTAATTTAACTTTTTGAGCAAGTTTTGCTAGTGCTGGAGACCACTTTGAAGCAATTTCAACAGAAAAACTGTGTTTGCTGCAAGATTTTGCAAACTGACCTCTCAAGCCGCGACATTGGCATGTTCATGTCGCAGCATTGGTGAGTGTTTTCTGCAGAATTCTACAGACGAGCTTAATATCATGACATTGCAGGTTAATGCTACGACGTTGTGCTCTGTTTTATACATATTTCTTTTGTTTTTCATGTTATTTCATATTGTAGTATGCTCAAATATACAGTGTGCATATTTTAAAAAGTTTAAGTAGCCAATATGCCAATGAAAGTGAGGACTTTGTCTCACTTTGGTTTGGAGGAGTATCATTACGTGCTTTGATTATAATGATGAATGTTTGCAAGTGATGATGTTTACTAGATGCAGTTGTGATAGCCACCATGTTTTCATGATTTTCTAATGCTTTGGCTATTACTTATGGGTTTGAAAAAGAAGTTTCAATTTTTAATATTATGTAAATGATGTTATGCATGCTTGATGAAAAAGTTGAATCTATTTGAATGCATGATGTGTTGCAAAAATGCTAGTATTGTAATGGTTGTCCATTGATGCAGAAGGTTGCTATTTGCCCCATTTTCAGTGAAACCATATGTGATATTGAAATATGTGAAATAGTTTAGTTATTTTTTATGTATGATTTACATTTCACTTAGATGCAAGTGTAACTTTAAAAATGATAAGAGTACATATCTAGAGGAAGTTTGTGGATGTACATGTAGAGTTTCGATTATCCTTGATATTGTCATTTTAACTCTCTTGAGGTGAAATCCTAGATTGTGCATGATTGAGGAAATGATTAGGGCATTGTTTGGACTGATTGAGCCTTTCAAGTTTACCTTGAATGATTTTATCATAGGTCCCCTTTTGAAACCTTATAATTGGTTGGCCTTATATGTTTTTCATAACCATTGTGTTCGTTAACCTGTTAACCATTCTAATGCATATGAAAGCATTACATTTTCTTCCTACCATCATTGTTTGTTGAGTACATAATGTGTTATTTCTTGAAGTGAGTCTAATGATTAAGGGTGTTAATGAATATTCAATACGAAATGGGCCTGAAGGAACTAGATGCAGTTAAAGAAAAAATCATTGCTTTGTAAAAAAATGATAAAAAAAAGAAAGAAAAGGAAAGAAAAAGAAAAGCAAAGCATAAGAAAAGAAAAGTATGAAAAGCATTAAAAAGGTTCTGGCGAGTTTTCTACATTCACTGTTGAATACCTTGCTAAAATCAGTTAGTGACTCAAGTCTTGAAATAGCATTTTTATATTTCTTAATGTTTGTATTGTATCCTATCCTTTCTGTTCTTTCACCCATTACCTTTGCCCTAACATTACAAGCTGTGAAGTCTTTTTTGATCCTCGATTATGTGTGATTTACATTAGTGGAGAGAGAATTGAATTACAATTTTGTGAATTCTATGGTTCATATATATGTATACTTATAAACTTATTCGGATGTGTATGACTTGATTGGCAGAAGTTTATCTTGCATGTTTGTGGGAAAATATGAATTGCATGAAGGATGGCTAGATTGTTAGCATGTGAAGGATTGTTTATGTGTGGAGCTGATTATTAGGCATTTGTACATTTTAAATACTGACGCAATCATTATACACTAGCTGTGGTTTGATAAGAGAGAAAGAAAATTGAAATTATGATATTTGCTGAATGAATGTTTGAATGAATTGTTTAGCTTGTTTACTTAGCCCTATTTTGTTTTGCTTGAGGACTAGCAAAATATAGGTTTAGGGGTGTGATGACTTCATAGAATGTAGTTACTTGTGCCTTATTTCTATGCTATAAAGAATGCTTAGTCCTTGTGTACAATGTATATTTGGAAGGTTTTAAGCTTATATTTGTCAAATTCTAATTCTGATGCTTTCCTATGTGATATTTAGCAAATTGTGTTGATTTGATAAGTGATTAAGTGAATTTGTATTTGTTAATGATTTGGTAATTTCTCTATGTTAGGAAGGGCTCCAAACAAGATGATATATGGAGCATTTGAGCCAAAAGTGGAATAGGAAGCCAAATTTGCATCTCAGCAGGCAATGCCGCGGCGTAGGAATATCAATGTTGCGACGTGGTGCATTCCCCTACATCAGTAACAGAGACCCGAGGCTAGAGCGCTTCGACGCTGAAAGTGGACATTGTGGCGCCGCGACATGGTGTGTTTAACGCCACGGCGTCTCTTGTATTTCTGAGCCTATAAATACTATTTTATCAGATTTTAGTGAGGGAGTTTTTAGGTTTTAGAAAAGCTGCGACTAAAATTCACATTTTGGAGGCTGAGGAGGCTAGGGGAGCCAAGGTTGGAGGCCATCTTCTTCATGGAAGGAGATTCAAGCTTCAAAGATGATATCTATGAGCTTCCTCCCTTCTCCTTATGCTTTCCCTTCTCTTCCTTATCTTTTGAACACTATTTTTGATGTATATTTTTGTGTTCAATGATTAGTTGAACTGTATTTAGGGATTACTTTAGATTCTTGTATGAATATTGGTGTTTATGTAGTACTTTGAGTATATATTTATGTTTGGTTCTGTTTAATCATATGGATCTTAATACTCTTAATTGTTTGATCAGCTTTTAAGTTATTTGATGAAATCTGATGAACCTGGACATAGGAATTTGGATTTTAGATCATATGTATGGTTGATGCATGTTCAATTTCATTCAATTGGCTTGGATAAGTTAATTCGCTAATGGGATAAAAAATATACCTCTTAGCCATGCAAAGTGTGTGATTGAGAACAGATCGTTCATGAGTGGAGTTTGCACTAGTTCTCATGGAAACATAGTGAATTAGATAAATGAAGCTATGGCTAGACATAGGATTTTAACTAAAGTAGACTCTTAAGCTAACTTAACAATTCATTGATGTTGCTTATAAGAATTGCATATCATTAATTGAAGTATGAGGTGAAAAAGGATTCCCTAAATCTCTAAACCGTTATCTTTACTTTCATTTATCGCCTTTATGTCTTTAGTTTAGTTTTACTGCACTTTCTTCTATTTTTATGTTCTTGAATAGAATTAATTAAGCTATTGGTTGATATTTAGTATTAGAAAGCCAATTTCATCCTCATGGGAACGAACTCTTACTCTGTATCTGTATTACTTGAATGACTCATGCACTTACGGTAAGAAAATGGGTTAGCAAGTTTTTGGTCAAGAAAACAAGTTTTTTATCTTATGAAAGGACCAAGAATTTGCTATCAATAAGTGAAGCACCCTCCACGGTGCATGTAAGTGAACCACATAAGCCCTCTATTCCATACCCTCAAAGGCTCAAGAACACTCAGCAAGACAAGCAATTTACTAAATTCTTGGAGATGTTCAAGAAATTACAAATTAACATTCCATTTGTGAAGTCATCTCCCAAATGCCCAAGTATGCAAAGTTCTTGAAGGAAATCCTTGTATAAAAACGCAAGCTTGAGGAATTTGAGACAGTAAGGCTAAATGAGGAATGCTCCGCCATTCTCTTGAAGAAGCTATGTAACACCCACCGTAGGATATCACATTTAAGATTAATCCTAATAGAATTTACCCATGTTGTAAAAGAATTAATCTTGTAAAAACGTCAATTTTAAAATTTCATTTGCTGAATAAAATAAAAAGTAAACTAAATTAAAACATTAGTAAGGCTTGTAATAAACGCACCAAAATATATCTATACATTATGGTTACAACTTTGTCCGAATAATTTACATAATTACAACCCTGCTTCAAAAGTAAAATACAAACATAACTACTAAGCAATACTCTAAAAACCAACCTAAGGATTTGGTTCCTCGGAAGGATCCTCTTCCTCCTCTACATTATCATCGAAGAACCCAGGCGGATATAGATGCCTCATAGGGGTCCTTGCCGACGATACTACAGAATTCTCTTGGGGTGTATAGACAGACACAACTCCACCCCAGAGTTCACGAATGGGCATCATGAATTCCAAACGCACAGTTGCATGTTGAGTCAACATGGAAATTCCGTCCAGGGTTCCACTCAAGCTCATAGTCAAGTACCCGGTGTAAACATACCTCTCATTATTATAGTCAAACCTCCAGCCGTCAATTTCGCCATGGGACTGGACCCTGACAAAACCTAAGACCTATCGTCTTGTCGTCATTACAGCTAATAAATAAACAAACAGCTATTGATGGTAAATAGATTTACCCGCTTCTTCGTCTTCCCAGTCTTTATCAAACATACACAAATAAACAGACACAATATAATAACGAGGTGAGATCCCCTACATCAATACTAGTATGGCAGTAAAGGAAATGACAGCCAATAAACAAAGTATAATATCAAGACAATAAATCATGTTATCATATCACGGATAATAAATCAAGTAATAATGAATCAGATAATTATAAATTTCATGTTATTATGCTAACCCACTATACATATGCACACAGACCAATTCCTACTCCACTAAGCTAAACACAGTTTTGGAGAGAAGATCTAGAAGACATGTCTGTCACTAGGCTGCCATGGCCAAAAGTGCTATAATATATCAATTTTGCCAAAAGTGCACATCAGGCACTAGACAAGACATTCTACGCTAGATCACGATATAGGACAGTGTCTCGGTCCGGATCATCGGTGCGTTTGCATCGGTCTACCCCACGGACAGAAGAGCTACCAACCATCCATTGCGAGGTACCCGCACCCCGATGCCCCCAAGGTCAACAAGTGACCTACACTTGTCTACTCGCACCCACACTTAGGTGTAATTCATCTCCTAAGCATACAGCCTTACTCAAATCAGTGAACACGCTTTTCTATACATGATGTATGATTCAAGCACACATACAATTATTATTTTCACAATATTTCATATATTCCCTCCGTGTCTTGGCGATATAAATATCCAACACAACCGGGCGCACCACAACTACCCGATAGCAAACTGCTGTTTACGCTTAATCGTGTAGCGCTATTATCACATTTTTGAAATTGCGAAACATATTTCCTACATTTTTAAATTGCGTAAGGATTTTCCAATGCTTTCTAAATCGCGTAAATATTTTTCAACGTATTTTCAATTACGTAAAATGTTTCTAACATATTTAAACCAAAAATAATGTTTTTCTCAAAAATTTGATTCTTATTTCCACTATTTGCATAATAGTCCCTCATTAAATAATATTTACATAATAATCCTAGTTTATGTAATATTTTCATAATAGTCTCTCCTAAAATAATATTCACAAAATAGTCCATCTTTAGATAATATTTGCAATATAGTCCTTCTAAAAATCAGTATTTCTATTGTTTCCCAGAAAGTTGTGTTTCCTTGATTTACTTAAGATATTATAGCTCGAATTTTCCTAACGCGCTTCAAAACCCATAGGGTGAGCTATACATTAGAAAATTTCAAGTATTGACATTTATTTTCATTTGATAACTTAATTATTTAATTATGTCAATTTTTATTTTAAAAAGTATATTGCTTTCAATTTAGGTTCAAAACCTACCAAAATAATTTCCTTCTCATTTAAATAACTAAGTCTACACTTAGTAAAATAATTTTTGGATCTAAGTTATGAAAAATGGCATGTTGGCCGAAATCTATTTAGGGTTTCATAATCCATCATTTAGTTCTTTTTAACATTTATTCCTTGCAAAAACTCTTAATTTATTTTTCTTGTCATAAAATCATTTTACTTCTTGGTTAGGAAAATAATTTAGAACCCTAGGTTCCTTTTGAAGTGTGGAGGCCGTGTGCCTCATAGGTCCTTTGGGACCTTCATACAACAAATCCTTTATGTGATTCACATCTTATATTACACATAAATTTTGCATGCTTTCTAAATCCCACATACAAGCATATTATCAAAGCTATAAGCATACAAATACACATGCAATCATATTTTTAAAGCCAAAAGCATAACAAACACAAACAAAGAAAGCATAGAAAATTAAGTGAATAAATCCTTATGAATTTTTCACCACAAACAACCCATTTTCTCACCACCAACACATAGTTGATGAGGTTAATCTCCCTCTTACCTCAAGGGAGACAAAATCTTCAAGTTCCTCCTTCCTCTTGAATTCGTGAGCTTCAAACAAAAATCCCTAAAAAATCTTAAACAAATTCTAAAGTCATAAACAAAGCTTAAGAACAAAGAACCATGGATCAATCATGGTCTAGAAAATCAAAAATCCAACTTAGGATCAAAGAATCAAAAGATTACCTTTGGAGCAGTAAGCTAAAGCTTGGTTTTTGATGCACTTAAAGTAGGATTTTGATAAAACTTTCTAAAAGAAAAGTGTTTAGAATGAGGTTTAGTTTTAGAAAGTAGGAAGAAATGAAATTTTAGAAGTGGAGAGGTAGGGTTTGGAGTAGTTGGCTGTGGGGTTCAACAAGAAAAAGGAAAGGAAAGTAGTTAGGTGTTCTTGAGTGTTCTTGAATATTTAAGAGAAAAAGATAAAGGCTTGTCACAAAGTGAAGTGAAAAATGAAATTGGATAGCTATATTGAAGTGTGCAGCCGTGTGGTTGCATAGAGAGTAACTTAATGTGATAGAAATTCACTCACATGGTCTCACATGGTGTGCACATGGCTTAGGTCACACAATAGTCATCAAGTAGTCATGTAGATGAACCTAGAACATGGTAGAAAAGCCTTCATGGCCGTGTGGCTCTAGGAGATTAGTAACTAGGTTTGACTTCAATTAGGTTTTAGTTACATCTTAATTAGATAGTAAACTAATTATGTTAGGTTATTTAGTTACAAATTAAACTATTTAGAGTAACTTAGTTAGTTATTCTAGTTACTTAGCAACTAGTCCAACCATTTATATTGACCATTTTCAATTGGTCTAGGAAAAGTCTAACCACTAATGTTGACTCATTTCTATTGGTTCATTTTAAAATAAGTCACAGAAATTATTCTCAGTCTATTTTCTAACAAATAAAATGTACCAAGTTCATTACTCGGTAATAGAAACTGCTGTAAATAAAATAACGAATATTTTTTCTGTGAAATATTTTTATTTCACAGATAAATTCTAAAAATTAAAAGATTAGCTTTCGTGTCTCTCAGATTCGGGTTTAGTAAGATCCCCCGTCTCAGAATAAATCAAATAAGATTTTCTTGAGCCCGAAAATTATTATTTTCCTGACTCAGAGTAAATTTCACACAACGATAAAAAACAGCCTCGGAATAGTCAAAATAATTTTATATCATACAAGAAACACAAAATAGTACAATTTAGTCATTATTGTAAAATAGCCAAAATCTGGGGTGTTACAACTCTCCTCCTCTAAAAAGAATTTCGTCCCCGAAATTCATCATAAACTAAAACAACTGAGGATACTATTCCCTCATTTTCTCCTCCATTTTCCAAGTAGCATCTCCGGTTGTCTCATTCCAGATTACTTTCACTAACGGAATTACTTTGCCCTTGAGTTTTTTCTCCCTCCTGTCTTTAATCTTAATAGGAAGTGCCTCAGACGTCAAATTTTCTTTCAATTGCACTTCATCAGGCTGTATAATATATGAAGGATCGAGAATATACTTTCTTAATTGGGATATATGAAAAACATTATGAAGATTTGAAAGAAAAGGTGGTAAAGCTATTTGATATGCAACTGGACCTATCCGACGAAGAATGTGATAGGGTCCAATGAATTTAGGAGTGAGTTTTCTGGACTTTATAACTCTGCCAACACCAGTTGTAGGTGTTACTCGCAAAAACACATGTTCACCTTCCTCAAATTCAAGAGGTCTTCTTCGTTTATCAGCATAACTCTTCTGTCTGCTCTGAGTTGCCCGCATTTTCTCTTGAATCATCTTTACCTTCTCTGTTGTTTACTGCACCATTTCGGGTCCGATAGTCATACTTTCCCCATCTTGATACCAATACAAAGGTGTTCGGCATCTTCATCCATAAAGAGCCTCATAGGGTGTCATCCCTATCTCGAGTGAAAACTGTTATTATAGGTGAATTCCACCAAAGGTAAGAATTCATCCCAACTCCCTCGTTGTTCTAACACACAAGCCCTCAGCAGATCCTCCAGTGACTGTATAGTTCTTTCTGTTTGTCCATCAGTCTACGGATGATAGGCTAAACTCAAACATAGTTTAGTACCCATTGCTTCATGTAAACTTTGCCAAAACCTTGATGTAAACCTTGGATCTCTATCGGATATGATACTAGTAGGTACACCGTGAAGTCTCATTATTTCACCAATGTACACCTGGGTTAACTTTTCCATTGGATACTTGATATTGATTGGCAAGAAGTGAGCAGACTTCGTAAGCCGATCACCCAAATAGAATCATAACCTTTTCTAGTCTTTAGCAAACTAGTGACAAAATTCATTGCAATACTATCCCATTTCCATTCTAGAATAGTGAGGGCTTGTAACATGCCTGCTAGTCTTTGATGCTTAACCTTTGCTTTCTAGTATACTAAATAAGATGCTACGTATTCAGCAACATCTCTCTTCATTCTAGGCCACCAAAACAAACGTTTCAGATCTTGATATATCTTGGTCATCCCAGGATGTATACTCAATCTGCTAGTATGAGCTTCACCAAGAATTGCCTTCTTAAGCTCGGGATCATCGGGTATACAAATCCTGCCTTTGAACCTTAAGACCCCGTCAAATCCTTCCTCAATAATTGCCTTATAGCCTTGCTTTAAAAATTCTCTCTCATTCTGAAAAAACTGGTCATCCTCTGTTTCTCTCAAATTTCTTCTAGTAGATCATTCAGAATAGTGACCATGTTCAGACGCATTCTTCCAGGTGACAATTCCATTGACAACCACATATCTCTAAATTGTTCAATCAATTTTTCCTCTTCGATCATCATAGCAGAAACACTGAGCATCTTCTGACTCAAAGCATCTGCCACGATGTTCGCTTTTCCAGGGTGATACTGGAGTTGAAAATCATAATCCTTTAAGAATTCCAACCATCTCCTCTACCTCATGTTCAATTCTTTTTTATCAAACAAGTACTTTAAACTTTTGTGATCACTGAAGACGTTGAACGTAGCTCCATACAAAAAGTGTCTCCAAATCTTCAGTGCAAAAACAACCATGGCCAATTCTAAATCATGTGTTGGGTAGTTTCTTTCATGAATCTTCAACTGTCTAGAAGCATACGCTACAACATTTTTGTTCTGCATTAGCACGCATCCTAACCCTTGATAAGAAGCATCGCAATACACCTCAAAAGATTCATTCGGATCTGGTAGAATCAGCACTGGTGCAGTAGTTAACTTCTTCTTCAACTCTTGGAAACTCTCTTCACACTTATCCGTCCAATCAAAAGCTTGGTTCTTCCTTGTAAGTTGCGTAAGAGGTCCAGCGATCTTATAAAAACCTTCAATAAATCTTCGATAATATCTAGCTAATCCAACAAAACTTCGGATCTCTGTCACACTCTTTGGTCTTTCCTATTGAAGAACCGTCTCCACCTTAGCTGGATCCACTGCAATTCCATCCTTAGAAATTATATGACCCAGAAACTAAACTTCATCCAACCAAAATTCGCATTTTGACAACTTTGCGTACAGTTTCTTTTCTTTCAAAATCTGAAGAACTATACTGAGATGTTCAACATGCTCTTCCTGATTTTAAGAGTAGATCAGAATGTCATAGATAAAAACAATGACAAACCGGTCTAGTTATGGACGAAAGATCCTATTCATGTAATCCATGAATATAGCAGGAGCATTCGTCACATCAAACGGCATTATGAGATACTCATAATGACCATAACGCGTCCGAAAAGCTATTTTAGGTATATCCTCCACCTTGACATGAATCTGGTGATAACTTGATCGTAGATCTATCTTTGAGAAAACAGTTGCTCCCTTTAGTTGGTCCATCAGATCATCAATTCTCAAAAGTGGATATTTATTCTTTATTGTGACTTTGTTCAGCTCACAGTAATCGACACATAAACGAGAAGTTCCATCCTTCTTCTTGACTAGCAACACTGGAGCTCTCTAGGATGAAACACTAGGTCTCACAAACTATTTTTTCAACAACTCCTCTAATTGTTTCTTTAATTCTGCTAATTCCAACGGCGACATCTGGTAAGGTGCAATTGAAATAGGACATACTCCTGGTACAAGATCGATAGTAAACTCTATCTTTTTTCTGGTGGTAATCGATGTACGTCATCAAGGAAAACTTCAGGAAACTCGTTCACAATAGAAATAGTGTTCACATCCTTCTCACTCGTAACTTCTAAAGAAGATAGCAGCATGTATCCTTGAACTCCATCCCTCAATAAAGATTTGACTTGTTTGGCAGTTACAAATCCAAAAACCTCATCAGGAAATACTAAGGTCTTTCTAGAACAATATAATAGGATATGGTTAGAAGATAACCAATCCATTCCTAAGATTATATCAATATCAACAAGAAGTAAACAAATCAAATTAATAGAAAAGACTCGATTTTTTATAGTAATAGAACAATTCAGGCATATTTTTGTAGTACTAACTGGTTTGGCAGTAGGTGTGGAAACAATCAATTGAAAGTTTAAAAAAGACACAAGCAATCCCAAACGATCCATACAGTCATATGCAATAAATGAATGAGTTGCACCTGAATCATATAGTACAGTTAAAAGATTACTTGAGATGACACCTTCTCCCTGAATAAGATTCTTAGACTGGGAGGCCTCAGCTCCACTCATTGTATAAACTCTTCCTCTAGGTTACGACTTCACAACACGAACATTGCTCACCAAAGGCTCCATCTTCGCTTGATCACAATCTTTAGAGACATGACCAGGCTTCTCGCATCTGGAACAAATTATACCTCTAATCGAACAATCTCTCATCATGTGACCCTTCCCGCACTTCAGGCATTTTATTGGCGGTGCTATAGTCTAATTGAACCGATTCCCACATGAACCACCTCCATGAGGTTGTTGATATTGTTGTTACTGCTGACTTCCCGAGGGTTTAGAATATCGTTTCCTCTGAAATCGGTTGTTATTATTGTTACTTCCCCTTTGGAACCTAGTCGGTCCAAAGTTGCGGTTCCTGTTATCACGTGCTAGCTCTAACCCTTCCAGCCTACAGCATATGTCCATCAGTGTTGAAAACTGATTCACACGCATTGATAACACTCCTCTCTTTAGCTCAATTCTCAAACCTTCTTCGAATTTGCGGCACTTCCAAACCTCGTCTAGTTGGATTTGGAGGTACCTTGAGAACTTAGAGAAGCTCTCAAACTTCACAGCATATTCACTAACAGTCATTCCACCTTGGCGTAAACCCAGAAATTCCATCTCCTTAGTGTGTCTCGCACTTTTCAAAAAATATTTCTCTAGAAATACTTCACAGAACAGCTCCCACGTGATTACTCTCCCTTCAACTATTAGCATCCTTCGAGTGGCTTTCCACCAATTCTCGTCATCACCCATTAACATCAACGTAGCATACGTCACTCTACGATCATCTGCACATCCTATCGCTTCAAAGATCTTCTCCAGTTCTTGGATCCATACATCTGCTTTCTCAGGGTCAAACTCGCCTTTACAACGTGGCGGATTGTTCTGACGAAATTCTGACAAATGCTGAATTTCTGCATTAGCTTCTTGCTGTTGCACAACTCATTGATTTTGTTGTGCCATCACTTCGGCCATTCGCTGCATTGCTTCAATAGCAGCGGTCATTGGGTCATTGTCACGTTCCATATTTGAACGTACACCTCTACCACGAGACATAGTTTTCTTCACAAACAGTTAAACCAAATCCAATGAAAGTCAGATGCTATCTTTTAAAAATCAAATTCAGAGAATCACATAACACAAGCTAAAACAGACCTAACCACAAAAACCCAAAAGCCTCTAACCGGGACTCTGATACCAACTAATGTAACACCCACCGTAAGGTATCATATTTAAGACTAATCCTAATAGAACTTACCTAAGTTGTAAAAGAATTAATCTTGTAAAAACGTCAATTTTAAAATTTCATTTGCGGAATAAAATAAAATAAGTAAACTAAATTAAAAAATTTATAAGGCTTGTAATAAACACACCAAAATATATTTATAAATTATGTTACAACTTTGTCCGAATAATTTACATAATTACAACCCTGCTTCAAAAGTAAAATACAAACATAACTACTAAGCAGTACTCTAAAATCCAACCTAAGGATTTGGTTCCTCGGAAGGATCCTCTTCCTCCTCTACGTTATCATCGAAGAACCCAGGCGGATACAGACGCCTCATAGGGGACCTTGCCGACGATACTACAAAATTCTCTTGGGATGTATAGACAAACACAACTCCACCCCAGAGTTCACGAATGGGCATCGTGAATTCTAAACACACAGTTGCATGTTGAGCCAACACGGAAATCCCATCCAGGGTTCCACTCAAGCTCATAGTCAAGTCCCCGGTGTAAACAAACCTCTCATTATTATAGTCAAACCTCCAAGCGTCAGTTCTGCCATGGAACTGGACCCTGACAAAACCTAAGACCTGTCGTCTTGTCGTCATTACAGCTAATAAACAAACAAATAGCTACTGATGGTAAATAGATTTACCCGCTTCTTCGTCTTCCCGGTCTTTATCAAACATACACAAATAAACAGACACAATATAATATCGAGGTGAGATCCCCTACATCAATACTAGTATGGCAATAAAGGAAACGACAGCCAATAAACAAAGTATAATATCAAGACAATAAATCATGTTATCATATCACGGATAATAAATCAAGTAATCATGAATCAGATAATTATAAATTTCATGTTATTATGCTTACCCACTATACATATGCACACAGACCAATTCCTACTCCATGGAGCTAAACACAGTTTCAGAGAGAAGATCCAGAAGACATGTCTGTCACTAGGTTGCCGTGGCCAAAAGTGCTATAATATATCAATTTTGTCAAAAGTGTACATCAGGCACTGGAAAAGACATTCTACGCTAGATCACGATATAGGACAGTGTCTCGGTCCGGATCATCGGTGCGTTTGCATCGGTCTGCCCCACGGACAGAAGAGCTACTAACCATCCATTACGAGGTACCCGCATCCCGATGCCCACAAGGTCAACAAGTGACCTAGACTTGTCTACTCGCACCCGCACTTAGGTGTAATTCATCTCCTAGGCATACAGCCTTATTCAAATCAATGAATACGCTTTTCTATGCATGATGTATGATTCAAATGCACATACAATTATTATTTTCATAATATTTTATATATTCCCTTCATGTCTTGGCGGTATAAATATCCAACATAACCGGGCCCACCATAACTGCCCGACAGCAAACTGTTGTTTAAGCTTAATCGCGTAGCGCTATTATCACATTTTTGAAATTGCGGAACATATTTCCTATGTTTTTAAATCGCGTAAGGATTTTTCAACGCTTTCTAAATCGTATAAATATTTTCAACGTATTTTAAATTATGTAAAATGTTTCTAACATATTTAAACCAAAAATAATGTTTTTCTCAAAAATTTGATTTTTATTTGCACTATTTGCATAATAGTCTCTCATTAAATAATATTTACATAATAATCCTTATTTATATAATATTTTCATAATAGTCTCCCTAAAATAATATTTTCAAAATAGTTCCTCTTTAGATAATATTTGTAATATAGTCCCTCTAAAAGTTAGTATTTCTACTGTTTCTCAAAAAGTTGTGTTTCCTTGATTTACTTAAGATATTATAGCTCGAATTTTCCTAACGCACATCAAAACCCATAGTGTGAGCTATACGTTAGAAAATTTCAAGTATTGACATTTATTTTTATTTGATAACTTAATTATTTAATTATGTCAATTTTTATTTTAAAAAGTATATTGCTTTGAGTTTAGGTTCAAAACATACCAAAATAATTTCATTCTCATTTAAACACCTAAGTCTACACTTAGTAAAATAATTTTTGGATCTAAGTTATGAAAAATAGCATGTGGGCCGAAATCCATTTAGGGTTTCATAATCCATCATTTAGTTCTTTTTAACATTTATTCCTTGCAAAAACTCTTAATTTATATTTCTTGACATAAAATCATTTACTCCTTGGTTAGGAAAATAATTTAGAACCCTAGGTTCCTTTTGAAGTGTGAAGACCATGTGCCTCATAGGTCCTTTGGGACCTTCATACAACAAATCTTTCATGTGATTCACATCTTATATTACACATAAATTTTGCATGCTTTCTAAATCCCATATACAAGCATATTATCAAAGCTATAAGCATACAAATACACATGCAATCATATTTTCAAAGCCAAAAACATAACAAACACAAACAAAGCATAGAAAATTAAGTGAATAAATCCTTATGGATTTTTCACCACAAACAACTCATTTCCTCACCACCAACACATAGTTGATGAGGTTAATCTCTCTCTTACCTCAAGGGAGACAAAATCTTTAAGTTCCTCCTTCCTCTTGAATTCGTGAGCTTCAAACAAAAATCCCTAAAATATGTTAAACAAATTCTAAAGTCATAAACAAAGCTTAAGAACAAAGAACCATGGATCAATCATGGTCTAGAAAATCAAAAATCCAACTTAGGATCAAAGAATCAAAAGATTACCTTTGGAGTAATAAGCTAAAGCTTGGTTTTTTATGCACTTAGAGTAGGATTTTGATAAAACTTTCTAACAGTCTGTTTGGTTGAAGAGAAAATGACAGGAAAGAAAATAGGAGGAGAGAAAATGGAGAGTTTTTTTTCTCTTCTCTCGTTTGGGTGTGAAGAGAAAATAAGGAAGACAGAAAACTGGGACGTGGGACCTACCTCAAAAATTTTCTCTCCTGACCTGCGGAGAAAATGGGAGAAGAAGGGCTGGAGTTGTAAAATTACAACTCTACCCCAATCTTCTCCTTGCCATTGCGCCGCCGTTAAGAAGTGGTTCCGTCGCGCCGTCGCTCGGCATTGACTCAGTCGCAGTTCCATAGCGTCGCCGCTCGTTGCTGACCAGTCGCAGTCCGTTGCACCGCCGCTCGTCGCTGACCCAGTCCACGGTTCTGTCTCGCCGCTCGTCGTCTCACCGTCCGAACCGCAGCGGATCCGACGCCTGCATCGCACCACGCCGCTCGTCGTTTCATCGTCTGACCCGCAACAGATTTGACCCTCTCGTCGCACCGCGCCGGTCGTCGTCTCTTCTGACCCTCGCGTCGCACCGTGCCGATTGGAGGTCGAGAGATGAATGGTTGTAATGGTGAAGAACGAAAGGGGGGAGAGGGGGGGGGAGGGGGGGGGGGGGGGGGGGGGGGAGGGGAACAGTGAAGGGAACGGGGAAGGTGGGGGTTTATTAGTCGAAGAGATGAAAAAAATAATTTTTTTAAAATAAAAAATTATTTTATATTTAATTTATAATTTAATTTTAATTTTTTAAATTAGTATTTTTTATAAATTATTATTATTTTCAAATATAATTTTAAAAAATATTTAATTTAAAAATATAAAATAATATATTTATATTCAATTATATATTTAAAAAGGATAAATATGTCATTTTATAAAATATATATTTTATTTTTTTATTTTTTTATTTAACTCACATTTTCTTTCTCTTCATTTTCTCTTCAACCAAACGATAACAGAGAAAATATATTTTTCTCTTTATTTTCTCTTCTCTCTATTTTCTATCTTCCCATTTTCTCTCTTCTCATTTTCTCTCCTCATTTTCTCTCCTCATCCAAACAAAGCATAAAAGAAAAGTGTTTAGAATGAGGTTTAGCTTTAGAAAGTAGAAAGAAATGAAATTTTAGAAGTGGAGAGATAGGGTTTGGAGTAGTTGGCCGTGGGGTTCAACAAGAAAAAGGAAAGAAAAGTAGTTAGGTGTTCTTGAGTGTTCTTGAATATTTGAGAGAAAAAGATGAAGGCTTGTCACAAAATGAAGCGAAAAATGAAATTGGATAGCTATATTGAAGTGTGCAGCCGTGTGGTTGCATAGAGAGTAACTTAATGTGATAGAAATTCACTCACATGGTCTCACATGGTATGCACATGGCTTAGGTCACACAATAGTCATCAAGTAGTCATGTAGATGAACCTAGAACATGGTAGAAATGCCTTCATGGCCGTGTGGCTTTAGGAGATTAGTAACTAGGTTTGACTTCAATTAGGTTTCAGTTACATCTTAATTAGATAGTAAACTTGTGGAATAAGTTTGTCCCAAATGGTTTTATATGTTAAGTTTTGATGATGACAAATACAAGACAAATAGGATGATGCTTATGCTTGATAAATGTGCTTAATATGATATATGTAACATTCATCATATAGTATATCCAATAATGCTTTATATGAGTTATAAATGAATTAATATTGGATTTGACCTTTGTGCAATGTGTTCTGTTGCATCCTACATAGAGCATATCTATTTATAATTGTTAAATGACTTATTTGGATATGTCTATGAAAGTTTTATATGCATGTTAAACTAACTAGAGTTATACATTTATGTATCATGCATATGAAGATTTTGAATTATGAATTTGGATTAATTATGCTTGTTTAAGTAAGCAATACTTTGTAGGATAGTCCAAGCACTAAGAGTGAGCATTGCAATAAGAAAGCAAAAGATCTCAATTAAGCTCAACACAAAGAGAAGGTGATTAAACATATGTCTTTGAAGAATATTTTTTAATGATAACAAACATGAAGACAAAATGAAGATGATGAGAAGACCAAGTCCAAGATCTTTTAAGGATAGCTTTAGGACTTAGAGTCTCTCTGTTCGAGGATCTCTTTGGATATCTCCTAGTGCATTAAGATAAAATAAAAATATTTTCTTAAACTTATACCGAAACTGTTTTGATCTTGAAAATAACTTTAAAAATGTTTTGGTGTTTTTGATAAACTTTCTGGGATGGTTTTTAAGCTTTTATAACTGTTTTATAATTGAGTTATTCGAATAACTCATTAAGTTATTCGAATAATAGCTTTTAATCTTGCTAAAAGCTTTTGTTTTCTAAAAAGGCTATTCGAATAAACCATTGTCTATTCGAATAAAAGGACTTCCAGAAAGGTTTCTCTCAAATGAGTTATTCGAATAACTCAGTAGTTATTCGAATAATCCTAGTTTTTCAGAACTCTGTTTGTTAAAGAGTTATTCGAATAAACTTAAGGTTATTCGAATAACCCATGTCAGTTTGCTTTTTACGATGGTTTTGTGAATAGTGTTATTCGAATAATGGTTTATGCTATTCGAATAACCACGGGCTTTTACGAATACTGATATGGAAACTAACGGACATATTCTCGTTATAATCACGGATTTAATTACACCCAACGGTTATTTTCTATCTGGCTCTATAAATAGAGACCGTGGGTCTCATCTAAAAAGAGCCCAGCTATCTGTTTAATTTGCACTTACTCTGAAAAATGTGATTTACAATTTGCGCCTATTTTCTGTGCTCTTTTTGCTGAAACTTTGAGATATCCTTTGAGAGCCTCTTAGCACTTCAATTTGTATAATTTGCTCTGAGTGAGAGTTTCTCTTCATCTATATTTCTATTCTTCTATATTGAGGGTGAGGCATTCTTCAAGGTTTGTAAAGGGGGTGAGGTATTCCTCTAAGGTTTGTATAAGGGTGAGGTATCCCTACAGGCTGAGACTTTAGCACAAAGGTAGAGTTTCCCTGTGTGTGAAAAGTGCTCTCTTATGTAAAGGTTGCAAGCACCTATTGGAAGCTTGTATACATAGTGAAAAATCTCAAACTGTGTTTCGGGGACTGGACGTAGACCACAAGTGGTTGGTGGTCGAACCAGGATAAATATCGTGCTTGCTCTTCTTCTCTTTATCTCTTTATTTTATGTAATTTTATTTTTTTACACATTTACTTTCCGCTGTTCTTAAAGTTTCTTTTCTTCATCATGTTCCTTCTATGCTTTTATTTACATAGCTTAAATATTTGTGTTTATTTTGGGAGCATTTGTGAAAAAGTTTTTATACCCAATTCACCCCCTCTTGGGTAATGGTTGTCATGACTAACAAGTGGTATCAAAGCTTTGTGCTCTGGTGAAAGCTTAACCGCTTAGAGTTTAAGATCCTTGTTTATTAGCAACCTTGAAAGTTTTTCAAAATGGAAGGTTTTGAAATTGATAAACCACCATTCTTTGATGGTGTGCATTTTGTTTATTGGAAAATTAGAATAGAGTTTTATATGCAATCTATTGATTTGGATTTGTGGGATGTTGTGTTAAATGGATTTATTTGCAAATCAAAACAAATTTGGAATAGTTTTGACAAGAAATGTTTTTCTTTAAACATTAGAGCTATACAAATTTTGAGAAGTAGTTTGAATGATGATGCTTATGCTAAAATTAAAAATTGCTCTAGTGCTAAAGATATACGGGATGCTCTTGATGCTATTTATCTTGCTAACAATGATTTTATGTATAAAGTTGTATATAGAAAGCAAGAAGAGCAAACGCCATTAAAGGAAGCTTATCATGAAAAATATCCTCAAAAAGATGCTCAAACTATTGAAGGGAGCCAAATGCCACTTGGTGACAAAGATGCTCAATTTGAAGAAGAGGCAAAGCAAAACAAAATTGATGAGGAAGAATGTGATTCTCTTAAAGAGGCAAGTGCCATAGAAATTGAAACTACTTCTTATATGCCTAAAAAGGACTTTAAGGTAAATAATTTTAAACTATATTATAGTCCTTCATATGATGAGTTGCAAAGTGCATATAATGAATTGTATGATGGTTTATTGAATTTAGAAAAGAAAAACTTATCATGTTTGGAAAACATTTCCTTTATTGAAAATGAAATTGAAACTTTGAAAAATGAGTATGCCTTTCTTGATGAGGAAATGTCTTTAAAATGTAAAACCTCAACTTCTTGTGAAAAGTGCAATGATTTCAAAAATCAAGTTGAGGACTTATATTCTAAATTTGCCAAAGTTAATGATTGTAATTGCTTAAATTCTATACTTGTTAATGAGAATAAAATTAGTGTTATTCCATGTGAAAATTCAAGCAAGGCTTATGGCAAAAATAATTTAGAATATAAAAATAACAAAAGGCTTAAGTTTTTCAAAAATGATATTCAAACGATTAAACCATCATTAAATTCAATTGTTTGCAATTTTTGTGGTCATCAAGGACATATTTCTCATTTATGCAATTATAGAAGAAATCATTATATGAGAAATTGTATGGTATAGGTTCCTAAAAATCCTAAAGGCCCTAATACTAACATTCAAGGACCCAAAATGAATTGGGTACTAAAGTGTCCTCCTAGTGTTTCAATTTTGTAGAATATTTCTCAAAAGGATGGACAAATTGGTCAAAAGAAAGAGGAGTCATCAAGGAGAATGCTTCCAAAGCCCAATGGTAGAAACTTTGGTCAAAGAAGGAAGATGATTTCAATCAAAACTTCTCAAGTACAAAATGTAGAACTTGCAAAGCTCAAGACTTCAAAAGAGAAGTAATGGGTAAGAAAAAGCATTTCCTTGATTGCCATGGCCAATGTATCAAAAGTTTTTACCTCTCATGAACATTCACTTGTAAAGTCAATTAATTTGAGGTATATTCCTTGTAGGCCTTAAGTGATTGATTGAATCATGTGTACTTGGTAAAAATTGAATATTAAATATAGCACATGATTATATTCCTGTTACACCCTTTGCTCACTGTCTTGTATATTTATTGACTATGACCATGTATGTTTGCTATGCTTTAAAATTGTCTATATATCATGAAAGTAAGCATACTATCAACTATGTGCTTAATGGTATTTAATTATTTAATTTATTGTGCTCAATTTACATATTATGAAAAAAAATTAATCTTTATGAGAGCATAATAGATTAATGTTTAAAAACTAACACACAAGGACCCAATAAAATTTGGGTACCAAAAGTCAAAAATTAAAGTGTGTTGTAGGTGTGCTTGAAGGCCAAGAAGTGACTTTGACATCTTGAAAATGGCTGCTCCAAGTACAAAGACCAGAAATAATTTCAAGCTATCTTCCTTGTCTTCGTGAAGTTTGGACTTACAATTTTTGGATAAGTGAAAACTTTTATTATGCTTTTCTAGCCTTATAATTTGAAAATATTTCTACATGTTAATATGCTAGATAAAGTATAATTCTGGTTTGAAATGACATGTCGAATGATAATATCATTGAGCTTGAGTTTTATCTCTCTTGAATCTTTAAATCATATGAATATATGCTTTATCTTGAATTCTGAACGTATGTCTTATTGTGCTTCTTGATAATTTTATTCGAATAAATATAAGCTCATTCGAATAAAGTTCTTTAAAGCTGATCAAAGTTTATGTTAAATATCATCTTTATTCGAATAACATGAAGTTTATTCGAATAAACTGACTTCTATGTCAGTTTTGTGTTTGCAGTGTTTACTGTCTATTCGAATAAATCCTTTACTTATTCGAATAAACAGAGCCTTTGTTCTATCAGTTTCTTACGTTTGATCTCTGTCTATTCGAATAAACCTTGGGCTATTCGAATAACCAGAGACTTGGCTTATCTGTCCTGATTGTTTGCTTTTCTGTCTATTCGAATAACTCCCAAGTTATTCGAATAAACCTGTTAAAATGCCAAAACGCTTGGCTCTCCAGATCCTTTATTCGAATAGGATCCTCTTCTTATTCGAATAAACACGGTTTGTTTTTAAACGTAATTTGTTCTGCTACGTTTCGATTAATACATGTTAAATTCTTTTGATGCTTATATATAATTGGCTTGATTGATCATGAAATACCTTTTGCCATTGTGAACTTATTTATTATTTTGAATGCTTATTTGTTTATGAGTTTGGCATAATAACTAACCTCTATGGATCCAAAATTGATAGATACCAAAGAAAATTCTTTGAATTATGTTGTAGGGTGATAACTACCTCAAGCAAGTATTTAAATGGAATAAGCTTATTCAAGTTGAGGATAGTAAAAGAATTCAACTTTTGAAAGGGGTGCAAATAATTTCTTTTCCCTCATGAAAGCTTGAAGCTTGGAAGTTGGTGGAAGTGAGAGTCATCTACAAAAATTCAAAGAGTACATTTTTGGTGATATCAATCTACTTGCTTTGAAAATGCTTAAACTATGCTTTTGGACTCAAGTGCATATGTTCTTCATTTATTCTTGTAAGAGCTAACATTGCATGATTGATAATGTGATACATGCTTTAAATTATTTATCAATCAAAATTATGCTTATAAATGGCTTACATGATATTTGACACTAACCTATGTTTTAGAGGACTTTTAAAGTTAGTTTTGCAAGTCTCTCTATGTGTTTCAAATATAGCCATCAGATTTTTACATATAAGCATATGTGGATAAACGAGAAAAGTTGAATGGAAGTCAAATGAAGAGGAAGATAAAGAAGCATTTCTTCAAGTGCAATGAAATGGAATACTCAATGGAAGAAAGCTCAAACTCAAAGGACAAATAAACGAAGAACATTCTAAAGAAGCATCACTCTTTATCTAAATCAATAAGTATCTTTATCCCTTAACTTTTGTGGTATTTTATATGGTATGGATCATATGATACTTGTTGAAAAATTGATCTTAAATGATTATATGCTTTCTTTACATGAGAAGTATGCTTAGCATTGACAAAGTGCCTAATTGGATATTAACTTACTATTTTGTCATTGCATTTAGGGTGAATGATATTAGTTATATACATACTTTGATCCCTATAGCATATTTCATCAAGGAGATGTACTTATGTTCTTTTGACTTGGATTGATCTGTCTTAATGAATATATTTTTTTTAAATATAAAATATTTCTACCCTTCTAAAATGATTTTGAAAATATAATATGCTCTTGTAAAATAATTTTTGAAAGGGGAGAAGTTTTAAAATGATTTTCTGGTTGAAGGATTAAGAAGATGTATATTTGATAATATGCATATTTTGAGGGAGAGTCTAGCTCTTGAGTTGTTTATATCTCTTGCCTTACATCTTTGTTTGATTACATAAAGTGTTTTAATATTATCATATGCAAAATGTTGACATACACAAATATGACAAGCATTGCATGAACAATCTTCTATATCTTGTAAGCATGATTATTTCATCTCTCTATTCTTGAATCATATGTAAAATCGAAGAGGGAGAAAATATTTTTTTTTCTAAGCCTTTTTGTTGATGTCAAATAGGGGGAGTGAAAATTGGAAAGAAAAAAATTTGGAAAGAAAAATATGTTCTTGTGCTTATTGTTTGATATGCTTACATGAATATCCATTCTTGTATATTGCTCAACATATTTTTCTTTGGTGATTTGTCATCATCAAAAAGAGGGAGATTGTGGAATAAGTTTGTCCTAAATGGTTTTATATGTTAAGTTTTGATGATGACAAATACAAGACAAATAGGATGATGCTTATGCTTGATAAATGTGCTTAATATGATATATGTAACATTCATCATATAGTATATCCAATAATGCTTTATATGAGTTATAAATGAATTAATATTGGATTTGACCTTTGTGCAATGTGTTCTGTTGCATCCTACATAGAACATATCTATTAATAATTGTTAAATGACTTATTTGGATATATCTATGAAAGTTTTATATGCATGTTAAACTAACTAGAGGTATACATTTATGAATCATGTATATGAAGATTTTGAATTATGAATTTGGACTAATTATGCTTGTTTAAGTAAGCAATACTTTGTAGGATAGTCCAAGCACTAAGAGTGAGCATTGCAACAAGAAAGTAAAATATCTCAATTAAGCTCAACACAAAGAGAGGGTGATTAAACATATGTCTTTGAAGAATATTTTTTAATGATAACAAACATGAAGACAAAATGAAGATGATGGGAAGACCAAGTCCAAGATCTTTTAAGGATAGCTTTAGGACTTAGAGTCTCTCTGTTCGAGGATCTCTTTGGATATCTCCTAGTGCATTAAGATAAAATAAAAATATTTTCTTAAACTTATACCAAAACTATTTTGATCTTGAAAATAACTTTAAAAATGTTTTGGTGTTTTTGATAAACTTTCTGGGATGGTTTTTAAGCTTTTATAACTGTTTTATAATAGAGTTATTCGAATAACTCATTAAGTTATTCGAATAATAGCTTTTAATATTGCTGAAAGCTTTTGTTTTCTAAAAAGGCTATTCGAATAAACCATTGTCTATTCGAATAAAAGGACTTCCAGAAAGGTTTCTCTCAAATGAGTTATTCGAATAACTCAGTAGTTATTCGAATAATCCTAGTTTTTCAGAACTCTGTTTGTTAAAGAGTTATTCGAATAAACTTAAGGTTATTCGAATAACCCATGTCAGTTTGCTTTTTACGATGGTTTTGTGAACAGTGTTATTCGAATAATGGTTTATGCTATTCGAATAACCACGGGCTTTTACGAATACTGATATGGAAACTAACGGACATATTCTCGTTATAATCACGGATTTAATTACACCCAACGGCTATTTTCTATCTGGCTCTATAAATAGAGACCGTGGGTCTCATCTAAAAAGAGCCCAGCTATCTGTTTAGTTTGCGCTTGCTCTGAAAAATGTGATTTACAATTTACGCCTATTTTCTGTGCTCTTTTTGCTAAAACTTTGAGATATCCTTTGAGAGCCTCTTAGCACTTCAATTTGTATAATTTGCTCTGAGTGAGAGTTTCTCTTCATCTATATTTCTATTCTTCTATATTGAGGGTGAGGTATCCTTCAAGGTTTGTAAAGGGGGTGAGGTATCCCTCTAAGGTTTGTATAAGGGTGAGGTATCCCTGCAGGCTGAGACTTTAGCACAAGGGTAGAGTTTCCCTGTGTGTGAAAAGTGCTCTCTTATGTAAAGGTTGCAAGCACCTATTGGAAGCTTGTATACATAGTGAAAAATCTCAAACTGTGTTTCGGGGACTGGACGTAGACCACAAGTGGTTGGTGGTCGAACCAGGATAAATATCGTGTCTGCTCTTCTTCTCTTTATCTCTTTATTTTATGTAATTTTATTTTATTGCACATTTACTTTCCACTGTTCTTAAAGTTTCTTTTCTTCATCACGTTCCTTCTATGCTTTTATTTAAATAGCTTAAATATTTGTGTTTATTTTGAGAGCATTTGTGAAAAAAAATTTATACCCAATTCACCCTCCTCTTGGGTAATGGTTGCCATGACTAACAAAACTAATTAGGTTAGGTTATTTAGTTACAAATTAAACTATTTAGAGTAGCTTAGTTAGTTATTCTATTTATTTAGCAACTAGTCCAACCATTTATATTGACCATTTTCTATTGGTCTAGGAAAAGTCTAACCACTAATGTTGACTTATTTCTATTGGTTCATTTTAAAATAAGTCACGGAAATTATTCTCAATCTATTTTCTAACAAATAAAATGTATCGGGTTCATTACTCGGTAATAGAAACTGCTGTAAATAAAATAATGAATATTTTTCTATGAAATATTTTTATTTCACAGATAAATTCTAAAAATTAAAAGATTAGCTTTCGTGTCTCTCAGATTCAGGTTTAGTAAGATCTCCCGTCTCCGAATAAATTAAATAAGATTTTCTTGGGCCCGAAAATTATTATTTTCCTAACTCAGAGCAAATCTCACACAACAATCAAAAACAGTCTCAAAACAGTCAAAATAATTTTATATCATACAGTAAACACAAAATAGTATAATTTAGTCATTACTGTAAAATAGTCAAAATCTGGGGTATTACAAGCTACCACCGAAATTAAAAGATCTAGGGAGTTTCACTATCCCTTGCTCTATAAGTAACTCTTATTTTGAGAAAGCATTATGTGATTTAGGTGCTAGTATAAATTTGATGCCTTTCTCTATTTTTAAGAAATTCAGAATGCAGAAACCAAAGCCCACCATTGTTTCACTTTAGCTGGTCGATAGATCCATCACTTAGCCTCGTGGTATAGTGGAAGATGTTTTGGTGAAGGTAGACATATTCATTTTTCCATCTAACTTCACTATGTTGGACATTGAGGAGGACACGGAGGTCCCAATCATACTTGGGCATCCATTCCTCGCCACTGGAAAGACCATGATTGATGTCCATTAAGGGAAGTTGACCTTGCGTTTAAATTATGAGGAAATGGTTTTTAATGTTTTTAATTTTGTCAAAAATCCTAGTTCTCTTTATTCATGTTTCTGGATGTTGAGTTTAACCTTGTTTTTTATGCCTATTCTTTGCTTGAGGACAAGCAAAGCTCAAGTGTGGGGGTTGATGAGTCTATATTTTGTAGTCTCAAACCGGATGAATTATGGTGATTTGCTTGTGTTTATTGGTGAATTTTGAATGGGTCCTTATCATTGTCTTCAATTTTTACAGATTGAAAGGGATTTATCATATTTGGAGTGAAAGCAGGCAAAGACACCATGTTTTCAAAGCAAAAGAAGATCATACTAGCTTAGATAGGGCCCAGTGTTAACTCATAAGTGATTCTTGAGTTAGACACAGCTCTCTCTAACTTGGGGAACATTTCTGACTAGGAGACACGATCGTGTCTCTGGAAGACACACCGGTGTCTCCCTAATGCTGAATTTACAAGCTTTCCTAGTCACACGGTCGTGTCGAGCCTGTGACTTTTGGAGAAAAATCACACCAAAGGACTACCACGAATCTTAGGAAGACGACAACGAAGAGATGACATAATTCTTGAAGGCTTGAAGATCACAATCTCCATTGAAGGGGTTTTAATTTCTCTTTCCCCTATTTTTCCCTTTTCTTTAGGTCTTTCCTTTCATGGATTTGTGTTATGATTTAGGATTGTTATTGTAACAACCCAAATTTAATAACCATAATGTAATATGTATTACACTATAGTGATTAGATCCAGGAATGCTACTTACTACTAACTAGCATTTTTGAATATAACAAGACCATGCATATAGAAAATATGAGCCACGAATAAGTATAATTATTACACAACATCTATATTTCTCATAAATACAATATGTACATAATTACAAAAGAAACTATAGCTAAGCACTCCAAGCTCCAACTTGCACTCCACTTTCCATAAATCTTCTTCCATGGAAGCATCATGCAAACACACACAATGGTTGATAATCACATATTCTCAGTAGTTAAATCCACAAAACATGCCATCATAATCACTCTAGTCATTTCGGGGAAAAACACAATTCTAAACTTAAGTCTCATACATATAAAAGCTAGAAAGTGACAAAAGCCAAAACTATGTCCTTTCTCTTTCCGAAACAAATTCTCATTTTATAAGTTTATATAGAAAACTCATTCCATACAAAATCCACATACGCTTATATAGAAAACTTATTTCCATACATATTCATCGCATTCTCAACAAACAGAAATCGCTTATTCAATTGCCATGCATGAATATGTTATGCTTTGCAACTGCCCATACAATTGCCATGCTATGCCAAATTGTGCCTTATGTTTATGCCTATGCAATAACCTAAGTATGTAATGAATAATGTTATGATTCCTTAGACTTAGTAGAGGAGTTCATCCTTTGTCACTCAAGAAATGTATGATATGTGTGAGCCTTAAACAGAGCAAAGGAATCTAGTTCTATAAGCCTTGAACAAGGACTGGAACTCAGTTCTAGAAGTCTTCCCTCCAGGTAGTGGTACTCGTCAATTATGCGGTCTTCAACAAATCCAGGAAGTGGTACTCATCAACTACGCAGTCTTCAACAACATAGTTATAAAAAATAATGATGTCAGTTAATACTAACTAGCATGTTAATTGGTTTACATTCATAATCACAAGTATGAAATACAATGATATCAATTATCGCAAGAGATAGTATACCAATTAGATTACATTCATCATCTCAAATATGAACCATAATGATGCTAAATATCACAATAGATAACATACTAATTTATTTACATTTACCACGTAAATACTTCATTAAATACTCCTATTAGAGTCTCAACACTCATTAAGAAGCATATAAAAAGAACCTACACCAATAAGGAACTCTATTGCATTAAACAAACTTTTTATTCAAGTCTGGAAGTCACGCCTCGGCATAGCACTTCCATGCCGCGACACCTAACTCTCTTCCTCAATCACACCTCGACGTGGTTCTCAGTCAAGCCGCGACGCAAGCTTGTGACAAAAATTGGTCTGTAGAATTCTGCAAACCAGCCACTGTTTCATTAGGGAACAATGGTCTTCCAACCACTCGAACCTCAAATCCAAGTGATTTCCAACACCTCACAAGGTCCCTAAACTCATTTCGACTCTCAAAACCATTTTCAAAATACTCCATATGAATCAATGCATCATTCATCAACTTAAAAACCTAAAGCCCCTCTCTTAGCTCAAGTGAGGTCCTAAGTGTTCAAGGGATGAAAAATGCATCACCAAGCATGCAACAAACCAGAATCAAGTCATCCTCAAGTTCTACAACAAGATCCAAGCCAAGAATACCAAAAACAACTCTAAAAACCATTTTTCCTCGCTAAGCCATCATATGAACAAGATGGAGAAAAGGAAAAGAAAGTGCAAAACAGTTTTCCCATTACCTCAAGGTCTTGAAGATGAAGCCAAGGATTGGCTATGGAAGTTCCTAAGCTCTCCTTCCTCTTCCTCCTCTTTCTTTCTCCTCCTCTGGTTCCCTTTCTCTCTTTTCTCTTTTCTTTATTCTATTTTCCTTTCATTCCTTCTGCTGCCATGAGATACTTAAGAGAAGAAGTCAAAGTTGGCTTCTTAAAGATAAGCACCAAGCTATACCAAAACTCCCGATCTGCTAAGAACACTAAAATTTCATCAAATCTAGTCTTCTAACTTCCAACAAGTTTAAAATAAATCCAAATATTCATAAAAAATATTGTTTCTCCATTACCATATTTTTTCATATCTGCTACTAGTCAATCTGACATTAAAACACACACTCAGTATGCTTAAAAATGCCAAACTAACTCCGAATAACCTCAAATTTTAAGTACACCATCTTCCACACATTTATGACCTAGAAACAAATTCTCCACATTTATTTCCATTAACTAAGTAATTTGAGCCACTTCCGGAACTAATAATAGTTATTTTCCACACATAGTGTTACGGCAAAATGACTAAATGTGCTCAGAAGGCCACAAAATTAAACAGGCATGACAAACTAGTATTAGGCTACCTTTGTAACCATATACAAGTCTATCAAGTTTTCACAGATATTACATTTCTTGCCTCTTTTTTAGAATTTTGTCTCCAAAATTTGCTCGTCATTAACATTTAGTCTCTCAATACTAAATTTCTAAGATCTCCGTCAGATATCACTCTCAAAGGATTTTCACCTCTATTAGTGTTATCCACCTCATCATTCTCAATTCCAAACAAAACTCAAATGTTCCCAAAACTTGTCTACCTCACATTATCAACTCAACATAATCTTGTCTCATGCAGGTCTCCAGCTCCCAAGTAGCATCTCAAGCAAAACCTACGTCAAATATTCTTCACATAAGAAATCTATTTTCCATTAAACTCTTGGACTTCCATATCCATAATCCTTGTAAGCCTTATCTAATAACCCTTTATCTAACTCATTGGCTCTACTAACTCTAGAGGTACCACTCCAAAAGGTATAAATGCAAACAATTCCTAAGCGAGTTCAGTCATATCAACTGGACGCTTACTAGAAGAACTCCTAATTCCCCTAGTTAGCCTAAATGAAGTCATAGTTTCCTATCCACATGGAAGATCACATATTGAGTGGATTAGCCCTCAATATCAGGTAACTATGTAATAGTAGCTACGAACCTTCCAACCTGAGGCAAGTCATGCAATTCTTTTCAAACATCTCAAAAGAGACAAAGAAATGCACAACACTCAAAGAAATTTCTAAACATGGCAAAGTATAATCAATCTATAGCCCGGCTCAACAGGATAAACTACTCTGATACTATAATGTAACATCCCAAATTTAATAACCATAGTGTAATCTGTATTACACCACAATAATTAGATCCAGGAATGCTACTTACTACTAACCAACATTTTCTAATATAACAAGACCATGTATATAGAAAACATGAGCCATGAATGAGTATAATTATTACACAACATTTGTATTTCTCACAAATACAATATGTACATATTTACAAAAGAAACTACAAGGCTTTTCTAAGCTAAGCACTCCAAGCTCCTGCTTGCACTTCACTTTCCACAAATTTTCTTCCTTGGAATCATCATGGAAACACACACAAGGGGTGAGAATCACACATTCTCAGTAGTTAAATCTACAAGACATGCCATCACAATCACTCTAACCATTTCAGGGAAAAACACAATTCTAAACTCAAGTCTCATACATATAAAAGCTAGAAAGGTGGCAAAAGCCAAAACCATATCCTTTCTCTTCCCGAAATAGATTCTCATTTTATAATTTGTATAGAAAACTCATTTCACACAAAATCCACATAAGCTTGTATAGAAAGCTCATTTCCATACATATTCATTGCATTCTCAACAAACGAAAATCGTCCATACAATTGCCATGTATAGATATGTTATGCTTAGCAACCACCCATACAATTGTCATGCTATGCCAAATTATGCCTTATGTTCATGCCTATGTAATAACCTAAGTATGCAATGAATAATGTTATGATTCCTTAGACTTAGCAGAGAAGCTCATCCTCAGTCACGGAAGAAATGTATGATATGCGTAAGCCTTGAACAAAGCAAAGGAATCCGGTTCCATAAGCATTGAACAAGTACTAGAACTCAATTCTAGAAGTCTTCCCTTCGGGTAGTGGTACTCATCAGCTACGCGGTCTTCAACAAATCTGGGTAGTGGTACTCGTGAACTAACCGGTCTTCAACAATATTGTTGGGAATTACAGATACATCACGCAGCGAAAAACAGGGATTCCCACCGAGGATCCATGCGAAAAAGCCATAATCTGAGTTTTTAAATGATTTACATCTTGAAGCGTGAATCACTAACACCGTAATAGAAATGATGTCTCTGAGGTATCCACATGAATAGACTCACGAACGTCCAACGTCCGCAAAGAGGAGCCTCACGTCTCTCACACAGTGCTAGCTGCGAAGAGAAGAGAAGAAACCTGTCGCTCTCTCACTCACTTTTTCTATAGGTGCGACTAGGGTTCTAAAATTATCTATATTAGCAACCCCTTAGTAGTACTATTTATAATAGTGACTGCCTTAAGTGAGTGTGAGTAGTAGCAAGGTAAGCTGTGTAACCCTAGACCCATCAGTTATGAATCTGGCCCATATTTGAATCCGAGTCCAACTTGGATCCATTTCTCCAATTTTAATCTGCTTTATGTGTGTGATCCTGCAGGTTCTTATTATGTTGGCAATAATATTAAAATCCCATTTTAATATTACAAGCAGTGAGTGGTATCTAGCAACACATCGCTGCTACCCAGGTAATAAGAATGTCAGTGATTTGACATAACATTTCTGTGACCAATGTTTTCGTGTTGTTTAGTCCCTTTGTCAAGATATCTAGATTGAACACAAGGCATGGAATGCGTCACCCTTGTATAGTCCAATCATTGGTTTCCTGATACTCGAGTAGACTTTGTAACAACAAATGAGATCAATATCTCATATTGACTCATTTGAGCATGGTCATACATTTCGCAGTCTCACTCAATCAAGGGGCCTGAAGATATCTCTCCTGTTATGTAGGAGTGACAAATCCCATCTAGGTCACTCACATCCCTCTGCATGATTCGCGGTATGTCCAATAACTAACTTTATAATCACCTTGTTACAGATGACGTTTGATAGCATTAAAATACACAACTCTTCATGTAGGAATCGTAGTGAGTTCAGGTCAAAGGACCACAGACACCATTGTCACTATGAGAATCACTTATGACACTCACGTTACGATCCATGTAGTGTTCTCATGGTGGGTCAGTCTAGTACATCATTACTCTAATATGTACCCATGTAAAGACTTGATATCTCATATCCATGACCCGTGAGATATAGTCATTAGTCTATGCACATACTAGTCTCAATGTATTATTGTTGTCCTAATTAACAATAATACTTGACTAGGGACATTTAAGAATAGTGTTGTAACCAAAAGGATCTCACGATCAAGTCATCCACTTGATGTCCTATGGCATCAAACTTACTATTCTAAGGATTTTATTATGTTTATAAAAAAAGAACACAATAAATGAAATGCCTCATATATAAAATAGCATAATAGAATGTATGTAAATACAGAAAATGTATTGACCTCTAGGGCATACACCAACAAATATAGTTATGAAAAATAATGATGCCAATCAATACAAACTAGCATGCCAATTGGTTTACATTCATAACCACATGTATGAAATACAATGATGTCAATTATCGCAAGAGATATCATACCAATTGGATTACATTCATCATCTCAAATATGAACCACAATGATGCTAAATATCACAAAAGATAATATACCAATTGATTTACATTCACCACACAAACAATTCATTAAATACTCCTATTTGAGTCTCAGCACTCATTAAGAAGTATATAAGAAGAACCTACACCAATAGGGAACTCTATTGCATCAAACAAACTTTTTGTTCAAGTTGGAAGTCACGCCTCGGCGTAGCACTTCCACGCCGCAACGCCCAACTCTCTGTCTCATGTAACACCCTTGATTGTATGTTAGACTAGTTTATGGTTACAAAGGTAGCATAACACTTGTTTGACATGTTAGTGAAGTTCTGTGATAAACTGAGTTAGTTTAGACATTTTACTGCAACACAGAGTGTGGAAAGTAACCTAAAATGACTTAGAAAATAGCATAAATTGCTTAGTTAGGGGAAACAAATATGAATAATTTGTTTCTAAGTCACAAATGAGCTAAGTAAGATGTGGTTAAAGTTTCAAGATAATCAGAGTTAGTTTGACATTTTTAAGCATATTGGTTGTGTGTTTTAATGCCGGATTAGCCCCTATCAGATGTGGAAATAAGAGATAATGGTGAAACAATATTTTTAATGAATCTTAGGATTTATTTTAAACTTATTGGAAGTTAGAAAACTAGATTCTGAGGAATCTAAGTGTTCTTAGCAGATCGAGAGTTTTAGTACCACATTAGTGGTTATCTTATAAGAAGCAAATTTGGACTTTACTTCTTATGTTTCTTTGGTTTCCCACAGTAGAGGCCAAAAAACAAAAGAAAGAAAAAGAGAAAAAAGGAAAAGAATAAAAGTATGAAGACTAGAGTAATTTAGTTTTTATGCTCAATAGTTTAAAGCTTGTATATATTTACACTGCTATAAGTTGTACAAAAGTTTATGTATACAAAGTGCCCTTTTGAAGCAAAAATATATGTATATAACTTTCAGTTTCTGCAGGCTCTCCATTATTATTTGTTTAAATGATATAGTTTAGTATGATGTTTAAGTTAGAAGTAGCATAGCTAATACTGCTTATCCAAGTATATCCTTGATATACTAGGTTACCAGTATTAGGATGTTACACCTCACTCACGTCCGACGTGGCTCTCAGTCACGCAGCGGAGTGAGCCTACGACAAAAACTGGTTTGTAGAATTCTACAAACCAGCCACTGTTCCATTAGGGAACAATGGTCTTCTAACCAGTCAAACCTCAAATCCAAGTGAGTTCCAACAGCTCACAAGGTCCCTAAACTCATTGCAACTCTCAAAACCATTTTCAAAACACTCCACATGAATCAACTATACGTATATTAGTTTCCGTCACATGTGGGAACCTCAACTATACGTGTGGGAACAAAGGCGCCATTTTCGATGGCATCCCACACCTCAAGATCAATAACTTCAATAAAAATTTCCATCCTTTCTTTCCAATAGGCTTAACCATCCCCATTGAAAAAGAGAGGTCTATTTATAGAAGAACTTTCGGAGAAAAAACCATTTGAAGTCATCACTTCTCTTAAAGCTCCTAAGCTCTTTATATAAGAGTCTAGCTCTAATACCACTTGTTACCAACTGGCCTCAATACTCAAGAGAGAAGTGAATTGAGTTTGCAAAATATTTTCATAATTCTTTCGTGAAAGGTTTGATTATCAAATTCTGTTAAAGTTGTTAATTGATAGAGATGAATGGATAGATAAGATAGAATGTTTTCACTCATAAATAAGATACCCAAGCAAGAAAGTATTCAAGTAAGCCAATAAAATAGTGCACAAAGGTAAAGGAGAAGGGTTTAGAAAATCAAACACAGAGTTTATCCTGGTCCAGCCACTAATCCACTTGTGGCCTACATCTAGTCCTTAAGTAATCACCCTAGATTTTCACTATATCTTCAAGCTTCAACAGGTGTTTGACAACATTTACAAACTAAAGCACTCAACACACCTTGGGATACCTCACCGTTTGTGCTTGAGCCTCTACTTTCAAGGGATACCTCACCCTATTTTATAGATTAATCAAAGATGTAGATGAATTGAAACTCTCTCTAGAGTGGATAAAACAAATTGAAGCTCTATAGGTATCAAGAATTTACTCTTTTAAGGTTCAAAAATAGAGTATGATGAATATGATTGTGAAACCACGAATTTAATGCTCAAGAATGTTTTCTAGATTATTTTTCTTACCTTTATAAATGTTCAATAACTTATATTTATAGCCCAAAGCAATTAAGTAACTATTTTTCATACATAGTGTTACAGCAAAGTGACTGAACGTGCTCAGAAGGCCACAAAATTAAATAAGCATGACAAACTAATATTAGGCTACCTCTATAACCATATACAAGTCTATCATATTTTCATGGGTGTTACAGTTATTGAACATGAATAGCTAATCTCATAAACTAGGGGTATAAGGAATCTTATTTTCTAATTAATTGTTTTGAATTTGAATTTGATTAAGGTAATTTCATTGTGTTTATTGTATTGGTTGAATTCTTGTCAAGACTTGTCATTCTTAATTCATAACAAAACTCATATGCTCCCAAAACTTGTCTACATCACATTATCAACTCAACACAATCCTGTCTCACGCTGTTCTCCAGCTCCCAAGTAGCTTCTCAAGCCAAACCTACGCCAAATATTCTTCACCTAAAAATTTGTTTTCCATTAAACTCTTGGACTCCCCAGTCCATAATCCTTGCAAGCTTTATCTAACAACCATTTCTCTAATCCATGGGCTCTACTAACTCTGGAGGTACCACTCCAAAGGGTGTAGACACAAACAATTCCTAAGCGAGTTCAGTCATACCATTTGGACCCTCACTAGAAGAACTCCTAATTCCCTTAATTAGCCTAGGTGAAGTCATAGTTTTCTGTCCACACGGAACATCACATATTGAGTGGATCAGTCTTCAATAACACGTAACTATGTAATAGTACCTACTAACCTTCCAACCTGAGGTAAGTCATGCAATTCTTTTCAAACATCTCAAATAAGAGACAAAGAAATGCACAACACACAAAGAAATTTCTAAAGATGCCTAAGCATAGTCAGTCTATACCCGGGCTCAACAGGATGAACTGCTTTGATACCATAATGTAACATCCCAAATTTAATAATCATAGTGTAATCTGTATTACACCATAGTGATTAGATCTAGGAATACTACTCACTATTAACCAGCATTTTTTAATATAACAAGATCATGTATATAGAAAATATGAGCCATGGATGAGTATAATTATTACACAACATATGTATTTCTCATAAACATAATACATACATAATTACAAAAGAAACTACAAGGCTTTCTAAGCTAAGCACTCCAAGCTCCTACTTGCACTTCACTTCCCATAAATCTTCTTCCTTGGAAGTATCATGGAAACACACATAAGGGGTGAGAATCACATATTCTCAGTAGTTAAAACCACAAGACATGTCATTACAATCATTCTAGTCATTTCGGGGAAAAACACAATTTAAACTCAAGTTTCATACATATAAAAGCTAGAAAGTGACAAAAGCCAAAACTATGCCCCTTTCTCTTTTCGAAATAGATTCTCATTTAATAAGTTTGTATAGAAAACTCATTCCACACAAAATCCACATAAGTTGGCATAGAAAACTCATTTCCATACATATTCATCGTATTATCAACAAACAGCAATTGCCCATACAATTGCCATGTATTGATATGTTATGCTTAGCAACTGCTCATACAATTGCCATGCGATGCCAAATTGTGCCTTATGTTCATGCCTATGCAATAACCTAAGTATATAATGAATAATGTTATGATTCCTTAGACTTAGCAGAGAAGCTCATCCTTAGTCACTCAGGAAATGTATGATATGCGTGAGCCTTAAACAGAGCAAAGGAATCTGGTTCTACAAGCCTTGAACAAGCACTGGAACTCAATTCTAGAAGTCTTCCTTCCGGGTAGTGGTACTCATCAACTACGTAGTCTTCAACAAATCCAAGTAGTGGTACTCGTCAACTACGCGGTCTTCAATAACATTGTTATGAAAAATAATGATGCCAATTAATGCTAACTAGAAAGCCAATTGGTTTACATTCATAACCACAAGTATAACATACAATGATATCAATTATCACAAGAGATAGCATACTAATTGGATTACATTCATCATCTCAAATATGAACCACAATGATGCTAAATATCACAAGAGATAACATATCAATTGATATACATTCACCATATAAACACTTCATTAAATACTCCTATTAGAGTCTCAACACTCATTAAGAAGCATATAAGAAGAACTTACACCAATAGGGAACTCTATTGCATCAGCCAAGCATTTTGTTCAAGTCTAGAAGTCAAGGTTTAGCGCCACACTTCCATGCCATGGCGCCTTGCTCTCTGCCTCACTCACACCTCGGCATGGCTCTCAGTCATGCCATGGCGTAAGCTTGCGACAGAAATTGGTCTGCAAAATTCTACAGACCAGCCACTGTTCCATTAGGGAATAATGGTCTTCCAACCACTCAAACCTCAAATCCAAGTGATTTCCAACACCTCACAAGGTCTCTAAACTCATTTCGACTCTTAAAACCATTTTCAAAACACTCCACATGAATCAATGCATCATTCATTAACTTAAAAACCTAAAACCCCTCTCTTAGCTCAAGTGAGGTCCTAAGTGTTCAAGGGATGAAAAATGCATCACCAAGCATGCAACAGACCAGAATCAAGTCATCCTCAAGTTCTACAACAACATTCAAGCCAAGAATACCAAAAACAACACTAAAATCCCCTTTTTCTCACTAAGCCATCACATGAACGAGATGGAGAAAAGGAAAAGAAAGTGCAAAACAATTTTCCTCCTACCTCAAGGTCTTGAAGATGAAGTCAAGGATTGGCTATGGAAGTTCCCAAGCTCTCCTTTCTCTTCCTCCTCTTTCTTTCTCCTCCTTCGGTTCCCTTTCTCTCTTTTCTCTATTCTTTCTTTTGTTTTCCTTTTTTTCCTTCTACTGCCATGAGAAGAAATCAGATTTGGCTTCTTGAAGATAAGCACCAAGTTGTACCAATACTCCCAATCTGCTAAGAGCACTTAGATTTCAAAAAATCCATTTTTCTAACTTCTAACAAGTTTAAAATAAATCCTAAAATTCATTAAAAATCTTGTTTCACCATTACCATATTTTTTCATATCTGCAACTAGTCAATCTGGTATTAAAACACACACTTAGTATGCTTAAAAATGTCAAATTAACTCCAATTAACCTCAAATTTTAACTACACAATCTTCCACACATTTGTGACCTAGAAACAAATTCTCCACATTTGTTTCCATTAACTAAGTAGTTTAAGCCACTTTTAGAGCTAATAACAGCTATTTTTCATACATAGTATTATAACAAAGTGATTAAACGTGCTCAGAAGGCTCCAAAATTAAACAGGCGTGACAAACTAGTATTAGGCTACCTCTGTAACCATATACAAATCTATCATGTTTTCATAGGTGTTATAATAATTGAATATGAATAGCTAATCCCATAAGTTAGGGCTATGGGGAATCCTTTTTTCTAATTAATTGTTTTGAATTCAAATTTGATTAAGGTAATTTCATTGGGTTTATTGTATTGGTTGAATTTTTGTCAAGACTTGATCAATTTTGACATGCTTTAATTCATTTTTGAACGGTGGTCATCCGTAACCAATGAGTGGACTCATATAATAAACCTAGGATTAGGTTGGTGAATGATCAAACATGAATTTATTCTACTAATTGAATTGACAATTAGGTTAGTTCATCTCTTCAATTCAGGCTTAATGCATTCCTGGTTAATTAAACTAATTGACCAAATAGGAGATTAATTAGAATAGAATATTATTTTTCCATGACCATTGGGACTCAATAGTAATTAAGAGAATTTGGCAAGAGAATTACCTTACATCTTAAACGAGTGAGAATCCGGTTAATTGGATTCAAGTGAACCTTGCGCCTTAGTTTCCCTCGAAGTGATTTATATTTACGTTGATTAATCTTCCATCATTCTTCTTTATTTGTTGTCTAATTTTATTTTGAGTTTCTTTTTACACCAACGATTATTTAAATAACCAAGAGTTTAGCGAATCTAGTAATTACCTTTTATTCCTTGTGGTATCGACGACTGGGACTCAAGTCCTATTTTACTATATGATAGAGTGCACTTGCTTTCAGTGTATTTTATGCGTGTCATCAAGCATAATCTTGATGCGGTGCATATTGAGAAAAATGTGTTTCATAATGTGTTTAATATAGTGATAGATATTAAAGACTAAACCAATGATAATGTTAAAGTAAGAATGGATTTGAAAGATTATTTTTGGCAGAAGGAATTAGTGTTACAACAATCGCCTAATGGAAAAGTTGTGAAGTCCAAAGTAAAATTTGCCATGTCCATGGAACAAAGAAGGACTGTGTGTAAATGGGTTAGTGAGTTAAAAATGCCTAATGGATTTGCCTTTAATTTGCATAGATGTGTGAGCATAAGAAAGGGGGAGCTGTTTAGGATGAAAATCCATGATTTTCATGTTTTTATGGAGTAGTTGCTACTAATTGTTTTTGGTGCACTCACAGATCCAGTGTGGAAGCCTTTAGTAAGTTAAGTAAATTCTTCATAGATTTGTGCTTAACAGTATTACGGGTGCCTAATTTGTTACTAATAGAACAAAATTTCGTCATTACAACATGTAAATTGGAACAAATCTTTCCACCGAGATTCTTTAACTTAATGGAGCATTTATCTATTCATCTATAATATGAGGCAAGAGTTGGAGGCCCAATTTAGTATCGATGGATGTATTCATTTGAGAGATAATTACCTACTACATTACTTTTTAAAATGTCTTAATATTTTAATGTCAAGGTTTAGTAATTAATAATATCATGTTACTTTTAGGTACTTGAATAGGCTGAAACGGATGGTTAAAAATAAATCATGTGTGGAATGGTCTATATGTGAGGCATATTTATGCCAAGAGACTTCTCATTTTTGTTCTTACTATTTTGAATCTCATATGCAATCAATGAGAAATAGTGTTTGGTCAAAATGATGATGGAAGTTTAGATGAGACAATCCAACCCACTTTATCAATTTTTAATCATCCAAACCACTCAACCAGACTTAAAATAGTAGATATTTAATAGATATGGAACTAGTCGCTACTCATTTATCTTTAAGTGGTCACTTTACATTAATTGGCTTATCTCATATGTAGTATTTGTATGCATGTTATTAGATATTTTGAGCAACATTTGAAAGCAGCTAATCCAAACATAAGTTGCACATATATTGATGGTAAGATTGCATTTGAATTTCCAATTTGATTTCGAAGTTATGTAAGTGTCTTAACATTTTTTTTTTGTTAATGATATAAATACTTGTTAGTTATAAACTATAATGATTTTTCCTTTGCCATTGGTAGGTACACAATAGAAATAATTTGGTATAAAATCAATTTTTGCACCACTTAGCATAGGGTCCTAAGAGAAAAGTTCATAAATGGCCTATCTACTTTATCAATGGTTATAAGTTTCATACAAAAGAATGGAGAATAGGTAAAAAAACCAATTGTGGGGTTTTATGTTAAGGGTGATGACCAAGTAGAAGAAGAGAATTATTATTATAGCATCATTAAAGAGGTTGTGGAAGTAGAATACCTAAGAGAACCAATGAAATAGTTAGTGTTGTATAATTGTGAATGGTTTGATGATGTAATTAATTGTAGTGTGAAGGTTCATAAACAATATGGAATCATGGAAATTTGACAAGCTTGACAGTATTCAAAACACGACTTGTTCATATTTGCATAAAATACAATTCAAGTGTATTATGTGTAACACCCTCGAGAATGTGTTAGAATTGTATATAGTTACAAAGATAGCCTAATACTTGCTTAACATGCCTGTTTAATTTTGTGGCTTTCTAAGCATGTTTAGTCACTTTATTATAGCATTATATGTGAAAAATAGTTGTTATTGGCCTCAGAATTGGCTTAAACTGCTTAGTTAGTAGAAATAAATGTGGAGAATTTGTTTTTAGGTCACAAATGTGTGGAAGATGAAGTAGTAAAAATTTAAGATTAATCAGAGTTAGTTTGGTATTTTTAAACATACTAAGTGTGTGTTTTAATGCTAGATTGACTAGTAGTAGACATGGAAAAATATGAAAATGGTGACACAAAATTTTTTATGAATCTTAGGATTTATTTTAAACTTGTTGGAAGTTAGGAAGCTGGATTTAGTAAAATTTAAGTGTTCTTAACAGATCGAGAATCGTAACACCCTCCGAAGGGAATTACATTTAAGACCAACCTTTTATTTTAAAACTTTATTATTTTTTTAAACTTTACCCAAGTCATAAATAAGATTCAATATTATAAAATATGAACTTTAAAATTTTTATTTCGCAAATAGCATAACTTAACAGAACATAAATAAACACAAGATATAGAGAACTGAACAATACACACCACATATATATACATAGTTTACTGAAACCAGAAGTACATAATACTTACATATCAAAAGGACATAATTACAACATATCAAAATAAACCTAAACTGGCCCAAGTTCATTACACTTAAGGGAAGGGTCTTCCATTGGATCCTCCTCTGAATCCTCCTCAGGATCCTCACTAGACAAATTCCCTAGCCAGAGAATGTCTCGACGAAAGGGAGTCTGAGCAGAAGATATCTCAGAATCCTCCTTCAGAGAATAATGAAGATCACCCCACAAATCCCTTACAGGCATATGAAACTCTAGATAAACTATAGCAGAAAAAGAAAAAGTAGTAACCCCATGGCGGGTCCTACTCAGGGATAAAGTAATATCCTCGTAGTACTCTATCTGCTCTGTATCCAAATGGATACGCCAGGTATCAGTGCCTCCAAGAAACTGCACTCTAACGTAACCTAGCAGATCTCTCCTCATCGCCATCACAGTCTTCATAGAACATAACATAAAACAAAATAGACAGAACCAAATCATAAAGAGGTGAGATCCCCTACATCACATACCAATATGGCAGCAAGAAATAGTAACAACAATAAAGCCACATAATACAGAGTTAACAATTACAGTTATAATATTTATCAGCAGATAATTCAACAATGTATATATATCATAACAACATGTCCAATGACTATGCAAATGCACAATGAACCGACCTCTACTCCATGGAGCCAAAACCAAACATCAGAGAGAATGATCGGGGCGTCATGTATGTATATCGTTAGCCTCAAATCAAGTGCTTTCAAATATATATCAGCGTACGCATCATGACTTATACAAGACATTCTGCACCGAATCAGGAATAGGAATAGTGTCTCATCGAGATCATCAGTGCGTTGCACAATCACCATGGCCCAATAGAGCTACTAACTGGCCACTTGTGGGATATCCGCACCCCAACGCCTCTTAGGTCATTCATAGACCTTCACTACGCAAGTCGCACCTACACAAAGGTGTAATTCATCTCCTAGACATACAGCCTTAACAACAAAGTCACCACGACTTTCACAATGCATGATCACATGATTCAAATAAATCAATACTCATTAAAAGCATAAATTCTATTAAAAACAAACCACTACTAGGTTAAGCCATCAACTGATATCTCCGGGTCCAGTACGTCGGCCTAACAGTAAAATTACTATTTTTCTCAAATTGTGAAGCATTTTCACTATTTTATCACAAACGCGTAACACTTCTTGTTACGTCTTAAAACCACATAACATCTTTACATCGTTTTTCAATCGTGTAAACATTTTAAAACATTTTCCTTTACTGTTACTAAAAACTCACTTAAATAAAACATTTTAAATTTCAAATCATCCTTCAAAGCTTATTTCTATTGCTAAGGCCGAAAATTAATTCTTGTTAAATAACAAAACTTTGTTCATTTTCTTTTTAACTTGTGAATCCTTAAATCCTATTCTAGTCTCCTAATCATCTAAGTTTTCAATTAATAAAATATTTTTGCCTTGGATACCCCTCTTTGGGCTAAGTGGTCCTTGGGACTGAAAAGCTTGCCTTTCACACATGAATCAAAGCATACAAAGCATTTCAATCATCAATTCATGTAATAGCAATTTCATGTATACCATAAAAATTATACAATCACATATAGCCAAACAAACATAAATCACAAAATACACACAACTAAATGAATAAATCCACACATGGATTTTTTCACCAACAAATCACAAATTTCATTCCTCACCACCAAGATAGTTAATGAGGTTAATCTCCTACTTACCTTAGATGATGATCAAAGCTCCTTGTTGTCTTTTTGAAAAAGCTTCTACTTCCAAAAAGATCCTTAAAACAAAACATACATACAAGTATCAACATCTAGGGCTTGAAACAAGGTGACCATAAATCAAGAGTATGACCTAGAACTTGAAAAGAAAACTTAGAAATGAAGACAAGAAACTTCACCTAGAGCCTTCAAACTTCAACCTTTGAGAAAGAGATTGAAGATGAATGATTTTGAAGAAACTCACAACAAGAAAGTGTCTCAAAAAGGTATTTGGATTCAAGAATGAAGTTGTTTAGAATTGATTAAGATTGAAAGGTGATGTGTGTGAAACAACATCATGTTTTGTTCTTGTTTTGCATGCATTCTTAAGTATTTTAGGTATTTTAGTTTCTCTTTTTGATTTGTTTTTCCCTTAGTTCGGATAACTTCGGTGTTTTTGGTGTTCTTGTGTAGGAATAATGTTGAATTGGCCTTAGATTGAATGGAATGCTTGCATGATTAAAGTTGGACATTAATGGATAGCAAAAACAGGTGCAAAAAGACCATTCCAGAGGGATCCACGACTTGCCCGTGGATCAAACCACGGCCATGGATCGAGCAGCAACTTAAAGAAGGAAAAGAGAATTCTAGAGAGTTCCACGGCCGTGGAACTCAAATGACACAGGATGGGCTTTTGGCAAAATGATCTACGGCCTGGCCGTGGATCGCAGTGGGTAGTAGTTTTTAAGTTTTTATTTTTATTTCTTTTAGGGGCTTTTTAGCCAATTAAAACCCTAGGATTATAAATAGATGTTCTGAATACAATGAGGGGGTTCTAATTTGGTTTTGAAGAGGCACATTGGAGGCTCTTGATCTTCATCTTCTCGTTTCTTCTTCCATTGTTACGGGTTTGGGATGTTCTTAAATTTGTTTTCTGATTCCTTCTTCTCTATGTCTGAGTAGTTTCTTTTGTTTCTAGGATTGGGCAATGCCCTTTGATACTTTGATAATGATTAATTAACTTTGTTTTCCCTTTTATTAATCTTGAATGTTCAATTATTTAATTCTTATTGCTCTTATTCATGTGAATTTGCTGGCCACTTATTTGCATCTCATAGACATTTAGGGATGTATTGAGAGGTGAACCTAGGTATTGGAACCATAAGAATTGAACTTAAGGTCTAAATCACGAGAGTAGTTTTAACCTTTCGAGGATTCAATGAATTACCACAAAGCGTAATGGGTACAATTTAAATTCAATTACCACGAGAGTAGGAATTGGTTTAATTGGGCACGGATCTTGTATCTTGAGAAAGAACATTAACTAATTTAGGGTAATTCACCTTCAATTGAATTTTAGATTTAATAAAAGGATTGTCAATTAGGATTTATCTTGTATCATTGTGGTATTCCAATCTTGGAAACTTTCTTGAATTTGAAAAACCCCTTCTTGATAACTTGTTATTTTTGTTCTAAATTCTGCACTTTGATTTTTATTTAATTGCTTGTTACTACGTTCTTCTTAATCAACAATCATATTCCCTTTTTGTTTAATTTAATTGAATTAATTAATTAATTGGTATTCAAAGACACAGTCCCGGTGGATTCGATCTTTTTATTACTTGACAACGAAACCGTACACTTGCGGATTACACGCATCAAGTTTTTGGCACCGTTGCCGGGGACTGTGTTTTTCTTGAATATCAGTTTAATTTTTAATTTAATTATTTTAAACCTTTTTCTTTTATTTGGTTCTTACATTCTTGATTTCTCTTTGACTCTCTGCTGGTAATTTCTCTTGTTTATGCAAAGTACTAGACGTTCTGGGACTCTTATTGAAACAGATCCTGAAATTGAAAGAACTTTACGTAGAAGGAGAAGACAACAAAGGCAAAAAGTAAGAGAAATATTTGAACCAACACTTGTCATGGCAGCAGCTGAGGATAATAAACTGTTAAAAGAATATGCAGCCCCTAATGCTCGGGGTTTGCAATCTAGAATTGCTCGGTCAGACATTGAAGCTAGGCACTTCACCATACCTCCTGCCTTACTGTCTATGATAAGGCAGAACCAGTTTGGAGGATTACCGTCAGAGGATCCTAATGATCATGTGGATATGTTCTTGGAGTTCTGTGAGACCCTCAAGATCGAAGGCGCCTCTGTTGATGCTATTCGTCTCCGCCTGTTTCCATTATCTTTGAGAGATCGAGCTAGAGCTTGGTTGAAGTCCGTTCTGGCTGAGACGATAACTACTTGGGACCAATTGGAGTAAGCCTTTTTGGATAAATTCTTTCTACCTTCCAAGACTGCTCATCTAAGGACCCAAATCACAAGCTTTGTTCAGAAAGATGGCGAGTCATTATCAGAAGCTTGGGATAGATAGAAGGCTTTGCTGGAAGCCTACCCACACCATGGGTTAGAAAAATGATTGATCGTTCACACCTTCTACAATGGTTTAGAATATTCTTCGAATGTGTCTCTTGACTCTGCAACTGGTGGAGTTTTGATGAATAGAAGGCTCATAGAAGCTTATGGGATAATTGAGAGTGTAGCTTCAAATCATCACCAATGGGCTAATGAAAGAGGCCACAACCCGAGAAAGATTTCGGGAGGTAAGTTTGAGGTAGATGGTGTTGATTTAATTATGTCAAAGTTTGATTCTTTGAATAAACGTTTTGACATGCTTGAGAAAGCTCATGTTAATGCCATAGGTGCCTCTAACAATTTTTGTGAGATTTGTGGAGCATAGGGACATATAGGTGCTGAATGCCAAGTTGGAATAGGTTTCTCACATGGTGCACCAGTGGAGCAAGTGGAATCATGCCACAATTTCCATGACTTCAACCAAAAGGGGAGGAATGATCCATATTCCCAAACTTACAACCCTGGTTGGAGGTCACATCCTAACTTCTCTTACTGGAATAGTCAGTACCAATCTGGGCAAGGTAATGCTAAACCCTCTTCTGGAGTCCCACAGGTACAAAAATCTAGACTTGAGTCTCTTCTTGAGAATTTTGTTGAGATCCAGTCTAAGCAAAATGAGGAGTTTAGGCACTATGGGTAAGTTGTGACTGAGGCAATTAAAGAGTTGTCAGCTAAGGTTGACAATTTAGCTATTCATAATAAGATGTTAGAAACCCAGATTTCCCAACAAGCAAGCACTTCTCTTAGACAGCAAGGTAAGTTTCCTGGTCAACTAGAAATAAACCCAGGGAATGAACAGTGTAAGGTTGTGAGTTTGAGGAGTGGAAAGAAGTTAGAGGATCCTAAGGGTAACGGGGAGAGTGACAAAGATGAGGGGAATGAGGAAAAAGAGATTAAGGCAAAACCCTTAGAAGAGGAGGAAACTACTGAGAAGGTGTCTAAGTATGTACCCCCTGAGCCATACCAACCCCCAATTCATTTCCCTCAAAGACTTGCTAAGGCCAAGTTAGATAGGCAATTCGGGAAGTTCCTAGAGGTCCTAAAGAAATTGTACATTAATGTACCCTTCACTGAAGCGTTGAAACAAATGCCTACCTATGCTAAGTTTCTTAAGGACATCTTGTCTAATAAGAGGAAGGTAGAAGAATATGAGACAGTAGCTTTAACTGAGGAGTGTAGTGCTTTAATTCAAAATAAATTACCTCCTAAGCTAAAAGATCCAGGTAGCTTCTTTATTCCTTGTTTGATTGACAACACTAATTTTGATAAAGCTCTGTGTGATTTAGGGACTAGTGTCAGTCTTATACCCCTTTCTGTGCGTAAGAAGTTGGAGGTGGGTGAACTAAAACCCACAACTATCTCCCTTCAATTGGCAGATCGGTCTGTCAAGTACCCTATAGGCATCTTGGAGGATGTTCCTATTAAGGTTGGTAAGTTTTATATGCCGGTGGATTTTGTTGTGCTTGACATGGAAGCTGATGTTAAAATGCTGATCATACTTGGGCATCCATTCCTTGCCACTAGAAGGGCGATCATTGATGTCTATGAAGGAAAATTGACTTTGCGATTGAATAATGAGGAAGTAGTTTTTGATATTTTTAAATCTGAAAATAATTTTAATTCCTCAAATTCATGTAATCGCATAGATGCTACTAATGTTGTGGATAATGTTATGCTTTCAGGTGTGCAGGAATCGGTGGCTGATGCTATGCTAGAAAGGACCTTGGCCAGGGGTACTACAAAATTTAAGGAGTCTAAGCCCTGCAAGAAAGGACCTAAAAAGCAGAATGACAAGTGTGTCAAGAAGCGTAGATTTAAACTCGGGGATAAAGTTCTTGTTAATAACTTGCTTCTACGTTTCTGTCCTAATAAGTTATGGTCGAAATGGTCAGGACCATATGAGATTGTTCGAGTTTTATCCTACGGTGTGCTTGAGGTGCAGAAAGAAGGTCGTAAGCCTTTCATGATAAATAGCCAGAGAGTGAAACACTTTGAAGGAGTAGGGACTGAGCACTACTCCATTGACATCATCTGAGTACAAAAACCAGACCAAGGTCAAGCTAATGATTTTAAACAAGTGCTTCTTGGGAGGTAACCCAAGTTTCTTTGTTTTTTATTTTTCTTTTTATTTCTTCTTTTTCTTTTGACTTTGTGTGTTGGATTGCTGGTTTGATCTTTATCTCATGGATCTTGTTTAGGTTTAACTATTTTTGAAGCTCAAATTAGAAGGAGAGTGAAGTCAGAAGGTTCCACACCCAGCTCATGAAAATTCCATGGCCATGGATTGAACACCAGAAGATTTCCTACTACTGCAGTGAGTTCTTTTCTTTTCTCCCATCTCTAGTTATAGATTTTTACATTGGGGACAATGTAAGTTCTAAGCTTGGGGGGAGTATTTTCATTTTCATTTTAGATCATTAGTTTTATGCATTTTCATGTCTCATTTTGCATTGCATCTTCATGTTGCATTTTCACACCATCATATCTCTCAGCTTTTTGGTTGAACTTGTTTCCCTCTCTTTTGAGGATTTTTTAGATGGTATTGATTTGGAACCTAATTTTTTTATTCTTGTGGTAGGCGACAGGCATTGTTTTAATTGAAAGTGGAGATAATTTCTTATTAGTTGATAATTAGCATAATGTTCTCTGAATTTGTGCTTCTCATTGATTTTTAAACCTCTAAATATGAGTTTTGAGCTTATATGGGACTTATGCACTGTATGATTTTTGTTCCTATTTTTTGTGTTGAGTGATATTCCTCATTGATCTTGTGCTCTAAAACTTGATTTGAAATCATTTTGAGGCAAAAATTTTGGTTGCATGCTTGAATGTGATTAAGGCATCTTAGGTATTTTTCTGGCCTTCTGAAATTATAACACTGTCATCCACTAGTTGCCTATTTTGAGCCTATTGCATAATTATTTTTCTTGATGCCTATGATGATACATTGTCGGTAATCATTTGGAATATTTAATGGAGGAAATTCGGGTTTGAAAGTTGTGTAAATATGTGTTGGGAATCATATGTTTTTTATCCTTCTCTTTCTCAAAAAAAAAGATCAAATAAAAGAAAACAATAAGATGAAAGCTTGAAAAAGAGAATAGAAAGAGAGGAAATAAAAGAAAAGAAAGGAAGAAAATACTTGGAAATATGGAGTTATGATCCTGTTTGAAAAATGCCTTTGCTCCATTGATGTTCTATTGGATTTCTTGTGCTTATTGAAAATTTTGTTAGCCCTTTGTGCATACCTTCCTTTCTCTACCTTACCTAGCATCATTCCCATGGCCCCATTACAACCCTTATAAGACCTTTTGATTCTTGCATGCATGCTGATTATTAGTGAAAATTTGGTTTCTTATTAAGCATATGGAAGTGCATTTTCTTTGAAGGATTTTGAGCGTATGATTTTCACCCTTAAACACTTTGAGTGTGGTTAATGGAGTGAACTTAATTCAATCAGTGAGGATGCATGATTTCTGAGAACTTAGCCTCTAATTGGACTTGATTTTGATTACCTCTCAGATTCATTGTTTGCCTTAACCTATTGCTTGGATATTATTTTCTCGAGTTCCTTATTCTTTATTGTCTTTTGATCCCACTTCTTGGTTTGACATTAATTATTGCTTGGGGACAAGCAAAATCTTAAGCTTGGGGGGATTTGATGTGTGTGAAACAACATCATGTTTTGTTCTTGTTTTGCATGCATTCTTGAGCATTTTATGCATTTTAGTTTCTCTTTTGGTTTGTTTTTCCCTTAATTCGGATAACTGCGGTGTTTTTGGTGTTCTTGTGCAGGAATAATGTTGAATTGGCCTTAGATTGAATGGAATTCTTGCATGATTGAAGTTGGAGATTAATGGATAGCAAAAAAAGGTGCGAAAAGACCATTCTAGAAGGATCCATGGCCTGCCCGTGGATCAAACCACGGCTATGGATCGAGTAGCAACTTAAAGAATGAAAAGAGAATTCCAGAGAAATCCACGACCTGGCCGTGGAACCATCCACGGCCGTGGAACTCAAATCACACAGGATGGGCTTTTGGCAGAATGATCCACAGCCTGGCCGTGGAATGATCCACGGCCGTGGATCGCAGTGCGCAGCAGTTTTTAAGTTTTTATTTTATTTCTTTTGGGGGCTTTTTAGCCAATTAAAATCCTAGGATTATAAATAGATATTCTGAATACAATGAGGGGCTTCTAATTTGGTTTTGAAGAGGCACATTGGAGGCTATTGATCTTCATCTTCTCCTTTCTTCTTCCATTGTTACGGGTTTGGAATGTTCTTAAATTTGTTTTCTGATTCCCTCTTCTCTATGTCTGAGTAGTTTCTTTTGTTTCTAGGATTGGGCAATGCCCTTTGATACTTTGATAATGATTAATTGACTTTGTTTCCCCTTTCATTAATCTTGAATGTTCATTGATTCAATTCTTATTGCTCTTATTCATGTGAATTTGTTGGTCACTTATTTGCATCTCATAGACATTTAAGGACGTACTGAGAGGTGAACTTAGGTGTTGGAACCATAAGAATTGAACTTAAGGTCTAAATCACGATAGTAGTTTTAGCCTTTCGAGGATTCAATTACCACAAAGTGTAATGGGTTCAATTTAAATTCAATTACCACGAGATTAGGAATTGGTTTAATTAGGCACAGATCTTATATCTTGAGAAAGAACATTAACTAATTTATGATAATTCACCTTCAATTTAATTTCAAATTTAATAAAAGGATTGTCAATTAGGATTTATCTTGTATCATTGTGGTATCCCAATCTTGGAAGCTTTCTTGAATTTGGAAAACCTCTTCTTGATAACTTGCTATTTTTATTCTAAATTCTGCACTTTCATTTTTATTTAATTGCTTGTTACTACGTTCTTCTTAATCAACAATCATATTCCCTTTTGTCTAATTTAATTGAATTAATTAATTAATTAGTATTCAAAGACACAGTCCTTGTGGATTCGATCTTTTTATTACTTGACGACGAAACCGTACACTTGCAGATTTCATGCATCAAAAGGTGTTTGGAAGGTGTTGGCCGTGACTTGCAAAGAGAGAAAAAGAGAGAGTTTTGGTGTATTATTTCTCAAAAACAAAACAAGAAAAGCTTAAGAGAGATAAGAAACTATTTTTGGTCACAAAGCTTCTCCTAGAAGCTCTTTATGGTCGTGGGCCATCATGGGCTTAGGTGGACAAGCTTCTCCTCCAAGATTCACTCCAAGCTTGTCTTGGAAGCTTTCCTCCAAGCTTGTCCTAAAAGCTTTCTTCCCATTGGCTCAAAAACAAGTGAGTCATGAAAAGAAAAGATAAAAGGTTTTGACTAGGTTCATGACTAGTCATCTAACCAGATATTTACCGGTAGCTATTACCCAATGGACAAAGGCTATTGCTAGCAAAACCAGTATTTATTGTCCAATGGATAATAAAATGTACTTAGATTTTATTAGTCAGAAAAAATCTCAGAAAAAGAAAAACTTTAAAATCTATTCCCAGTTTCGAGTTTAATAAGCTCCCCCGACCCCGCGTGAATAGTCAAAAAAATTTCAGTCCCGAAATTTTTTTTTCCGACACTGCCTCAAACACACAGAAGGCCAAAAATAATAATAAAAGAAATCAAAATAAAGCAAACAATTCACAAAAATCACAAAAATCATATAAAAACACAAATAACAAGAAAAGGGAATTTTGGGGTGTTACAGGAGTTACAGCTTAGTCACTTAAGTGACCAAGTATCCCACGGCTCTCTTTGTTTCTACGTTGACTATTTAGGCTTTCAAAATGAGATATTTTGTCTCATTTTCTCACAACTCTCACAGCTGCCATAGGAAAGCAAAAAGGAAAAGAGAAGAAAGGAGCTAGAAGAGGAGGAGAAGCATCAACCAAAGAGGAGGAAGAAGATAGAGGTGGAGAGGAGCTTCTTAGTTCTTTCATTTTTGGACAATAGAGGTAGGGGGAAGCTTGTTTTTACACTTTTCTTCCATTTTCTCCATCTTTTTTCATGAGGAAGGTTGATGAAGAAAGTGGGTTTTTAAGTGTGATTTTGTGTTCTTGGCTTGAATCTTATTGTAAAACTTGATGACTTGTTTTGGTTTGTTGGTTGCATGGAGATGAATTTTTATCCCTTAAACACTTTTGTTTCCACTTGAGCTAAGAGTGGGAGTTTATGTTTTTAAGGTTAATGAATAATTCATTAACCCATGTTGAAATGAAATAAAAATTGTATAAGAGTTATAATTTGATTATAGGTCTTATATGATGTTGGAAAGCATTTAAAATTGATGATTGGATGGAGAAATGGGGGCATGTTCCTAATGGAATAGTACTTGTATTTGTAGAATTCTACAAAAAACTTTCTGATGCAGATGGTGCCTAGGCGCCAGTTTGGCATGCCTAGGCTCAAACTATTAATTTTTAGCCTAGGCATAGGCAGAGAGTATCGCGTCTAGGCGCCAGATTTTCATGCCTAGGCGTCAGAAACAAGGCATGGACCATGCCTAGTGTAACATCCTAATACCGATAACCTAGTATATCAAGCATATACCTGGATAAATAGTATTAGCTATGCTACTTCTAACTTAAATATCATACTAATCTATATCATTTAGATAAATAATAATGGAGAGCCTTGCAAAAACTAAAAGTTATATACATACAACTTTGCCTCAAAAGGGCATTTAGTATACATAAACTTTCTATACAACTCAAAGCAATGTAAATAAATACAAGCTTTAACTACTAAGCATAAAAACTAAACTACTCTAGTCTTCATACTTTTCTTCTTTCCTTTGGAAAAGTTTCCACCTAGATTTACGTGATAACACACGGTGTGAAAAAACACAATTCTCAGTATAAGCATTCCAATTCCAGTAGTTTAATCATTCACAATGAATAAATTAAAGTATTACACAAGAATATATACATCAACTCTATGCAATATTCAGAATGTAATCTATAACCATAAGTTGAACTACACAAACAATGATATCAAACAACTGCCCATACAATCGCAAGATGTCATAAAAAAGACAACTGCCCATACAGTTGTCACCAAAGGCAAATGCAACACGAACATAAAAGAATCATGAATCACAACAAAAACAAATACCAAAATATGCAATGATTATGTTATGTATGGTTATGCTCAAATAAAAGTGTGTGATAGTGTAGGTGCAATATCATGAGACTTAACTATTCCTCTGGGTAGGGAGGGAATCTGTTATCATAACATGTAACCTCTGTAACCTATCAGGTAGGGAGGGAATATGTAAATTTAAACTGAGTGGACTTTACCACTACCTCAACTCTAGGAATAGCAAGTATGTGAGAAACGTAGTTTGTGTGTGAAAAATGCGGTGTTATGTCTAATTCTTACATAACCACCACATGACTCTATAGTAAGTCCATCTTTGCATTACTAACTCTACCTCAACTCTGTGAGAGCTTTTCATGCACTATGGCACTCTATTATTGCCAAACTAGACTTAGTATACTTTCTATCCTTGTATTAGTAACTCTACCTCAACTCTATGAGAGTTTTCATACACTAAGGCCTTTACTCTTACCACTTAGGTATTGTGGCACTCAATTCTTGCCAAGTAGTTTCTTAGCTTTCTAATCACCTCTCATGTGATAACTATGCAACACCATGTTGCTCATGACACTAATTCTTGGTCCAAAGCAATCCATGTCCAATGGATGCACACACTTTCCTTTACCTTTCCTTGTATGCCATGTGGTCTTTCTATCTAAGAAATACTCCTATTAGTGTCTTAACACTCTTAAAAAGACATGAACAAAGGATCCTAGCAATTAGGGAACTCAACTCATCAAAATAAACATTTTGATGAATTTTTGGAGCTCACGTCGCGGCACGACCTTGGTATGCCGCGGTGCCATGCTCTCTATCTCGCACGCCTCGGCATGGCACTCAGTCACGCCATGGCGCAAGTATCAGAAATTGGATTCTGCAGAATCCGAGTACTATTCCATTGGAACTTTACTCACTTATAATCATTCAAGATCAGTTTTCTTGTAATTTTTAACATCAATCTAGGACCATAAACTTGTTGTAACTCTCATACAAACTATTGATTCACTTAAGCATAGATTTAGGTTAAAAAACCACCTTAAATCCAACTTATTTTCCAAGTTCCTCATCTATGAACCAAAATGGTTTGGCTTTAGCCATAAATAGCTATCTAACATTAACTAAACTGAAAACTTCCTAACTTAATCCTTTGAATCAAGAATCAAGCCAAGAACATGGATTTGGCTATCCAAACCCATTTTCTATTCATGAAAACCTATGTCCATTCAGGATGAACAAAGAGGTAAAAGATGAATAGAAGTCCCCTACCTCTTTTATGGATGAAGATCTTGAAGCTTTGAACCTACTCTTGGGTCCTCCTCTTTGCTTTCCTTCTCTTTCTCTTCTCCATTTCCTTTTTCTCTCTTTTCTCTTTTCTTTCTTTTGTTTTCTTTCTTCTCTTCTATCGTGGGATCCTTTAAATAAGAAGTCAAACTTGGTTTCTTTAGGATGGGTACTAAAACCCTTGTTCTACTAAGAACACTTAGATTCTACCGAATCCAGTTTTCCAACTTCTAACAGATTTAAAATAAATTCTAAGATTCATTAAAATCTTGTTTCACCATTTCTCTATTTTTCTATATTTGCTAGTAGTCAATCTGACATTAAAATACACAACCAATATGCTTAAAAATGTCAAACTAACTCTTATTGTCCTTAAACTTTAATTGCATCATAATTAACTTATTTGTGACCTAGAAACAAATTTTCAATATTTATTTCCCTTAACTTAGCCTTTTATGCTATTATCTGAGTCATTTTAAGTCATTTACCACATTTTGTTTTGCAGCAAAGTGTCTAAACTAACTTAGTTCATCACAAAACTTAACTAACATGTCATACAAGTAATATGCTATCTTTGTAATCATATACAAGTCTAACATATTATCGAGGGTGTTACACCTAGGCATGGAAAAGTGGCACTTAGGCGGCATTACCAGCCTTTAGTCAGAATATTATTTTTGATGATTTTGGCTTCCCTACTTGTTGGGATTGCTCTTTTATTCCTTTTAAAGTGTGCTGAGACTCTAATAAGGGTATTTAATGATATGATAATAGTGTGAATGTAAATCAATTGGTATGTTAATTATTATGATATTTAGCATCATTGTTATTCATATTTGAGATGATGGATGTAAATCAATTAGTATGCTATCTATTGTGGTAATTGACATCATTGTATTTCATACTTGTGGTTATGATTGTAAATCAATTGACATGCTAGCTATTGTAGTAATTGGCATCATTATTTTTCATAACTATGTTGTTGGGGGATGAGGTCCTCACTTTGATGATCACATATGATTTTGAATGAGGAGGTATCAAACCCTCCCTATCATAATGATCCTTGTATAAGACTGTGTAGTTAATGAGGTCACTACCCGGAGAGAAGACTTCTAGAATTGGGTTTCAGTGATTGTTCAACGCTTATGGAACTAGTTTTCTTTGCTCTGTTCAAGGCTCATAACATATCATAACAATTCCATAGTGGCTTAGGATGAGTTTCCTAACTACATCTGAGGAATCATGACATTATCCACATTCATTCTTAGACTATTGCATAGGCATGAACATAAGGCATAATTTGGCATAGCATGACAATTGTATGGGCAGTTGCTAATCATAACATATTCATGACATGACAATTGTGTGGGCAGTTACTTATTGATGATGATTGTGAGTATTGTGTGGAAATGAGTTTTCTATACAAACTTATAAAATGAGAATCTATTTCGGGGAGAAAAAGGACATAGTTTTGACTTTTGCCACCTTTCTAATATGATTTGTGTCTTTACTTGATGTTTTCCCCGAAATAGTTGGAATGATTGTGATGACATGTTTTATTGTGAAACTACTAAGAATATGTGATTCTCACCCCATGTATGTGTGTTTTCATAATGATTCCATGGAAGAAGACTTATGAAAAACGAAGTGCAAGCAGGATCTTAGAGAGCTTAGCTTAGTTTAGTGTTATCTTGTAGTTACTTTTGAAACATGTATTTTATGTGCCTTGAGAGGCCTAGTTTATGAGTTTTGTAAATATTTTGTAATTATAAGACCTACATACATTATGTATATATTTGTTAGTTTGTGACTCATATTTTCTTATATAATGTTGTTATATTATGTTAGAAATGTTTTTAGTAGTTAGTAGCATGTCTAGATCTAATTACTGTGGTATAATACAAATTATACTATTGTTATTAAATCCGGGATGTTACATTATGCACCTTACCTTGAAAAAAAAATAAAAGAACAGGTTGATAGGTGGGTTGTCATTAAAACTAAACTAAGAGGTAATGTTGATAATAGATATACATTAGAGGTTGCATATCAAGATGCTGCAACCTATATGGATTTTATAACAAATGATGAGCCTCTTAGAAACTTAAGAGATGAAAAGGGTGATTATGATGAGGTAGAAGTAGATGTGGGCAAGGATGAGGAGGATGGGGAGGATGAGGAGGAAGATGAGGTAGAAGGGAATGAAGGAGAAGATGAGGAGGAAGATGAATTTGATTTTGACAATGATTCTAAAAATGACAATGAAGATGAAGATCTTCAACAATATGAATTGCTTGACAATGATGATGATGATGATTAGTCTTTGTATTTTGAAATGATAAATTAATTGTGTATTGTATTTTTCATATATTAATTATTTATTTGATAAACATTTTAATTTACATTACATTTGTGTTCATTGCACATGTCAGAGAGAGATCAACGTAAAGAAAAGGCTTATAAGGGTCGCCCTAAAAAATAGCAACAGTTAATACGGCCCTCTACTTCTCACCCACATTTAGCCTCCACTAGTTCTCCATCTCCTGCTACTACTCCATCACCCACATTATCCCTTTTTTCTACTACATCACCCAAGATACCCCATTTTACTCCACCACCTTCGATGCTAGCTACACATTCACCCTTTCTTACACAACCATCTTGTTTTAACCCATCATCTCATCATGTAGTGCCTCCAACACATGAGTCTCCTCACATTGTCGGATCATCTATCCCTCTAACAGATGTAGCATCTGCACCAGGATCAAGTCATACTCAGGATCCATTAGAGGCACAAACGAGTAGCAGCAAGCCGGCTTTATATCTTGATGGAGATGGGTATGTAATAATTTTTTTTAAATTACATGAGTATGCTTGATATATTGTAACTAATCATATGTAATGTTTGTAGATTCCTGTCTTTGCACCTTGTGGCAAATGACATTAGTGACATCTTTAGAAGTCATTATCTTGAGTCATGGACATCATGGAAAAAGACATCTAAAACCACAAGAAATATGTGGTTTGAAGAGTTTATGGTAATTTTCAAAATTTTATTACTAAAATTCAACTTTTTATAATTTTTTGTCTTATTTAATTTGTTTACTTGTATTTATTGTAGAGGAAATGTTTTGTTAATCCATTAGATCATTATTGGGCCCGAGTGAATTTTAAGAAATGGGATATAGCATTGTTGAAGAATGTTTTGGAAAAACCTCGCAAGAAAATGGAAAAATCAAGTTCGCTAGGAGACCATGTGTGGGATAGATTGTGTGAAAATTAGGAAGGTTAGGCTTTCAAGAAGAAAAGTACGATTGCAAAAGTAAATCGGGCATGTAATTGTGGAGAATTTTGAGGCTCATATCACACTTGTGGCTCTATTACCTCATATCAACATAAAGCTAATCTGGTTACATTTACAATTATCTTACATTATTATAGTTGTCTAATATGATTAAATTTACTAATATGTTGCTTTACTATGTAGCTAATATGTTCTTTGTATATTTTTTTTTTTTTTGCTGCAGATTCAATTGAATGGTGTTATCCCTTCTCCATCAATTTTTTGTTTCATCACACCCATCAACATAAGGATCACTCATGGATGGATAGAAGATCAACTCATATAATTGTAAGTAACTTACATGCATGTTTAATAGTTGCTTTATACCTTGACTTTTAGTATGCTAGACTTACATAGATGCAACAAGTTGAGATTGAGGTTAATAAAAATATCATATGTACTTTATGCCTTGCCTTTTTGTATGATGAATTGTTTACTATGCATAAATGTTCCATCATCTAATTCCTTTTCTTGAGTTTGATATCATGATGTTCAGTAATTGTATTCAGGTTGTTTGATGAAATGCCTAAGCCAAGGTTCTTCTTTGATTTATAGTAGGTGACTTCAATTGCTTGATTAGTTTGAGTTTCATATGTCATTTCTTGTTCTGTTTTCTTTGGATATAAGCCTATGTGTGAATTGAGAATGTAACATGGATGGTAAAAGGATAAACATATTGATATCTTGATGTTTAAATGGGACTCTAAATATAAGTCTGAATCTCTTTTATTTGTGTGCTTGCAATACCATGCTTAGATTCCTTTTTATTGACTTTTGATAAATCATAGGAACCTGCTTTGAACATGTGATTGAAACCATGTTTATTCTTATGCTGGCCCATTTTCCAACTTGTTGAAATTTCTATTTATTGCATGCCAAAAGTTGTTATTTTATTTTTAAAGGGGAATATGTCTTAGGTTTGAAGATTTGTAATCAATCTTTGCATATTTTAATTGTGCTGTCATATTGGTGTTGATAGGGAGAATTTGAAGAGCAAATGCAATAAAGGACCCAAAGAGCATCTGAGGAAGGAGCTCTTCTTCCACATGGGTTGGATGTGTTTTGCGAGGTGGCTAGAATGAAAGAAAGGTAGAATCTATGGTCTTGGATTGGAGTTAACCATAGTGACTAGAAGACCACAATATCGTGGCTCAAGTTCTTCATCATCTTAGTGAGTATGAAGGGAAGAATTTGAAGAATTAAGAAGAGAGAGAGAGAGATAAGCTTCGAACCAGATTGGACAATAATGAGAGACAAATTGAGTTGAACAATCGATAAATTGAGTCAATAAACTAATTGCTACAAGAGTTGATGATTAGGATGAACTTCTAGCTTTCACAGCCATTTTCGAGGTATCAGTTATTTCCTGAGAAAGAGGGAGCAGAAGAAAAGGAAGGAGATGAGAGATGAGGATGAGGATGAGGAGGACTGAGTTTTTATGATTAGAGTTTAGTTTGTGTTGAACTTTTTACATTTGAAATATTTTAGGAATGAGTATTCTAGACAATGTATAATATTTTATGTTATTTTAATTTATATGTTTATATATATATATATATATATATATATATGTTGTTAATTGTTGATCTGTTCTTTGTTAAAAAATTATCACAAATTCATAACACAAATTAGAGAATAGATTTTAAAAAAATTAAATTTAGAGACCGATTTTAAAAAATACAATAGATTCAGACCTTAGAGATCAATTTAGAGACTTTTTTAAATACTAATTTTTCAGTCTTTAAATTAGAGACTAAAATAGTGATCAATTTTAAAAATATATAATATATTTACCGTTTAAAGGCCGAATTAAATTTTGGATTTAAAGATTAATTTTTTTATCTCTAAATAATTTTTTAACAAAAAATAACAAAAAATTGACCAAAATTAATGACCAATTATCTTAATCGGTCGCTAAATATTAGCAACTAAGGATTTAACTACCGATTTCTTGATCGCTAAAAGCTTTTTTTCTAGTAGTGCTATGACTAGCAAGACAGCTAAATGTACTTATCACCATCCCAAAGATGGTAAAATGTATGGCATACAAAAGCTTCATCAATTCAAGTACCCCCAACGATAGAGTGTCTACTTACCTATATTCTTTTCTATCACAAAGTTACTTCAGAAACAACAACATGAAACTTAGTCAACTTAAATATTCACTGATAGCAATAACAGTACTATCAGTGGTTCATATAATGATGGGGCCATATAAGAAAAATGCAAAATATGCGTCACATGATGGAACAGATTAAAAAGAAAAGGCTCTATGTTTAACTTATTAAGATCTCCCATCTATTAAGAGTAGTGCTAAATAGGTTGACTTCTAGTCTTAGATATGAATAATTTATCCACTTGAGTCAAATGGAAGAGGACAACATTGCAAGCATCAAGATCACTTTAACAAAAATTCCATGAAAACTGAATCCACCATTACATTCAGTTCTAAGTAAAAGTTTCTATTTGATCAGACTCACAAGTGATAGATTCACATTAAACAGTTTGCAAATATTTCTTCAAGTAAGTATGACCATTTTACAAGATCTGTCTTTTTTTTTTTTTGCACAATTCCTAGAACAAAAGAACATATTGAGCACATGATTCATTGATAAATCTAAATCTTAAATAACTACCAAACCTCATGCATTATCTATGGTTAATTTAACCTAAGTTTCCTGAATCTTAGCTCTGATAACAAAAATGTAACACCTTATTCTTTCATACTTTTCCTTTGTAATCATAAGACTACTTAGACTAATACAAATTCTGTAGTATAAAAATATTCTTATTTCCTCTTAATGTGACCTATTGTCATATTTTGAACAATTTGATAATATTCATGTAATTTTTAGGAAAAATAGGCATTTTAATCTCTTATCTTCATATTATTTTTTAAATTGGTCTCCTATTTTTTATTTTTGTCAATTTAGTCCTTTATGTTTCAAATTGTCAGTCAATCTAGTCCTCCATCACATTTTCGTAAGTCTCACTTAAAAAAGTGATGATGTGTCACTAATCAGTGATATCATGTCATCACCACATCATAACCAAATCATCTCCATGTCAGAGTCATGTTTTCGTTGTTAGTGACACATCTTCACTTCTGCTAGGGTTTATGACGGAATCATTATAGAAGACCATATTAATTAATGATTTGAAACTTAGGGGACTAAATTGATAAAAATAAAAGATAAGAGACCAAATTAAAAAAAATAAAGATAAAAGACTAAAATATCTATTTTGACAATTTTTACTAAGTTCAACAACTTGTTGTATTTGTCTATGCTCAATGAAGTTTGGTTTTGATGATAACAAACATAAAGACAATAAGAAGACCAAGTCTAAAATCTTCAAGATTAGCTTTAGGACTTAGAGTCTCCTTGTACGAGGATCTTTGTGGATATCTCATGATTTTACAAGATAAAACAAAAAAAAAACGTTTTCTTAAACTTATCCCAAAACTGTTTTTGATCTTGAAAACAACTTAACAAGTTTTGGTGTTTTTTGAAAAACCATTTAGGCTGTTTTTTTAAGCATCTACACATGTTTTAGAAAAACCTCTCATAATTTCATTTTATTTATTTAATAGCTTCAAAATTTGTGTTTATTTTAAAAGTATTTTTAAAAAGTTTTATACTCAATTCACCCCCCTCTTGAGTACTGGAGCTACTTGATAACACTCGTTTTTCTTGTTTGTCTAAGCTTAGTGCTTATACCTCAAGAACTATCCTCCTTTACTAATTATAATTTAATCAAGTATAATAGTAATCCCACATTTATACAACTAAAAAATTTAGAAATTAATTACGTTAATGTTAATATTACACCTAACTTGTAAAAATTCCAGCCTATACTTATCAAGCTTAACTTACCTTTTTCAATTAACACTTGAGTAATAACGTTTTCTTATTTTGCATTAGTTAAATCTTGTAGGTATTAACCTCTTTACTATTAACCTAAAACATGACATGAATTGATAAAATAAGAAGGATGGTTGATTAATAACAACTACACACATATGGAATATAGTCCTTTGTACAAACAGTCCGAAAGTCAAGTACTTTACTTTCACCAAACCCAATATAATTCTTAACTAGGTGACTTTTACCATGGTCCACTGAGTTTGGGTCCACAGGAGGATCTCAAATTTACTGGCTATAGCAAGTTTTATTTATTTATAAAATAGTCTAGTTAACTATTTACATTTTAGTCTCACAATTATTATTATTATTTTTTGTGGTATTTTAGAACTAGGGGTGAAAATAGGTCAGACTGCCCGTCAAGGCCTATGGCCTAACTTGCCTGAAGTCTGACCTGGCCTAATCGGTTTACTAAACAAGTTAGGTTAAGACTTTTTTAAAAGCCTGTTTAACTAAAAAGCACTACAAAAAAAATGGTTAATAGTGGCGGATAGAAATCATGTTTAGCGGCGGTTCAAACTGCCGCAAAAAAAATCGAGGCGGTTGCAAAACCGCCGCAGATACAGGTGTCCTTAAACCTTTTCGCGGCGGTTTCACGAAACTACTGGAATAACCGCTGTTATTATTTTTTTAGCGACGATTTTCACTGTGGTTGTAATAGCAGCGTTTTCTTACATTTAGCGGCGGTACTTAACTGCTGCAAAAAATATTTATATTTTATTATTATTTATTTATCGCCGCGATTTCTAAACCACCGCTAAAATTAAAAAATAATCTTAAATTTTTTTGCGGCAGTTTATGAACCGTCGCTATTATTTTTATTTAAACTAATTTTTTTTTAACTTTGTTGATATACCAATTTAATACATCTCAACTTGTTTTATATTACAACCCATTAGCATATTCAAATGAAATTATAAAACAATTAAACTTTAAACAAATGCATTAATTTGTCAACACAATTTTAGATAAATATCTGAAATGATGTTTCAACACATAAACAAACTAAAATCTAGTACAAACAAAATAGAATTCATTAGAAATAAAATAATATCTGAAGAATAAAATAGTAGCAAATCATTTTCTATCACGAGTCATTCACTTTTCACTCTAATTAGAATTATGTCCAATGTGAACATCATGACTTGCTGAGAAAGACAGTCTGGCACCTGGTGAAATTGGCCCACTTCCTTCATCTGAAGCCTGAAAATATAAACAAATTATGAGTTGTATGCATTCGATAAAAGCACCATTGATTTTAAAACAAACATACCATGAGCACCCTAATAAAGCACAAAAAGTGAAGAACCTAGTTACATGATCTATATGTATGGTCTAAAGAAGATACTGACAAATTATGTCTAAAGATATCATTATCTTTCCTTTATTGTAATTAATGAAAAAGAAAAAGCAAAATACTAATCTCACTCTCTTAGAGCTATTTATCACATTCAATTTGAAATACCATTAACAAATCCTATTCAATTAAAACAAGTATTATAAAGCAATTATTTAAATATAAACCCTCAAAATAAATAAATCCATCTCATGTGACACAGCAGATAGAAAATGATAATCAACATTACGTTGAGCACAAATTAAATCAAAACTTATCAGGGAAGAAAATCAGAGTAAGAACTTTAAGCATATTGAAGTGAATTGCATAAAATGAATTTGGTAGCGAGCCATAATTGCAAGCAGAAGGAAACACAGTGATAATGTTGGTGAGTAGTACTATAGCATCCAAATCTAAACATAGAACTAAAAAAGAATCAAAGGACAGAAAAAGGAATTGGAAGCCAACTTCACTTTTTACAATGATATCATGAAATTTGAAATATATACCATTATATCAACTATAGCAACCAACTCAGGCGGCAAATCCTTTCCTTGTTGGAGCAAAAATCTTGTTATAGCACCTTCAAATGCTTGTCGTCTCAATCTCTCAGTTTCCACCATTGATTCAAGCTTCTGCACCTTCAATTTCTCAAGTTCTAACTCCAACTTCATCTCATCCACCTTTGTTTAAATTGGTGGAGTTGAAGATATTCCACTAAACTGATGAATTGTGTGGCCAAATATTTGAGTAACAGATGGCCCAAAACCCACACCCCGAACTCGGCCAGAGTGCTCCTTCCCTAGAACTCGAGCAAGTGAATCATCTTGAGAAATTTGTTGTGATGAGCCATCTTGACGCTCAATATCCATAATTTTCTCCTATAAACATGTAAGATTTCAGCCATTAAAGTTTAAATTTATACAATAGGTAAGATATTAATAAAAAACTAAGCAACATCAATTTCTTAAATTACTTACACCAATAATTTTGGCCTTATCATTGACATAAGAGCCGTCTTTTCACTTGTGTACTATAGTCCACATCTCTCCTCTACCAATGCGGCTCCCACATTGTCATTCCTATATCATTATTACCTCAATCATATACTAAAAATTAAATAAGATAAAACATCAAATATAAAGAATCAAACAGTTTCAATATTAATCACCTCTTCAGCTTTTCTCCTACGTATGCTTTTTGAACCACCAGTGTGTGTGTATAATTGCTTCTTCCAATTTTCAGTATTCTTTTTGCATATCTCCTGTGTTTGCATTAACAACAATATAATCATAAACTGATTTGATCATTTTACATTAAACGACCATGATTGTTTTGGATATGTTACCTGTGTTTTCCTATCTTTACGATATTCAATAAACCATGTCCAATGGTCGGGATCGATTCCACTAGGGCGTCTTGCAACATTTTCCTCCATAGTCAATGTTTGATCATAAAATTGATGAAACAGATTATGTTTGGTATTTTTCCACTTCTTCCCAATATTTTTCATGATATATCCCTTCAATCGACTGTCTTCTATATGAAATTTTTTCTGCATAAGAAAAGATATTAGTAACTAAGTGATACAGATCGTAAGCAACAAATAGATAATTTATATGTACCTGTATAATATCATCATATACTTTCTCCTTATATGTACCCAGAACCTTACGCCAAGAGATATAACATATGGGAAACTTAGAATAATCAGATCCTAAATCTCCCAAGAAGCCACCCAAAAGGTCACCTGCGTCATCTATGGGTTGACCAAGCTCATTGCATGTGATTATAACCTTTTTACCTGCAGAGAGTGACCAAATATCTTGCACCTTCAATCGTCCTTCTTTGATGGTGCCATCATCATCTAAAATAAGAATTGTAATATTTAAAATTCATATAGTCATCGAGCAAACAAAAATACAAGAGCTATGATTCTTACCAATAACATTGACAATCCAATAGCTATTATTCTTACGACTGCTAGTAACTGTCTCACCAGATGTAGGAATAAGATCATCCTCAGACTCATCAAACGAACCAGTATACTCAGGCTCAACCTCAAGCTCAGGCTCATATGAATGAGTGGATGGCATAAAATAGGCATCTAAGGATGGCCCAGAATGGGCATTACCATCTGAGTGTGGCCTAGAGTGAGCTCCAATATAGTCGATGGCCTAGAATGAACTCTGCTATGAGTCAGTGGTACAAAACCAGCTCCACTATGGGTCAGTGGTACAAAACGAGCACCACTATGATTCGGTGGTACAGAACGAGGTCTACTATGAGTCGGTGGTACAGATTGAGCTCTACTATGAGTCAGTGGCAAAAAATAGGCACTACCATCTGATGGCGGCACAAAACTAGCTCCACTACGAGTTGGCGCAATAGAATGGCCCTTGCTATGAGTCGGTGGCATAGAACGTGCCTCATCTAAATTATCACTTGAGTTCTCTATAACAGGTGGTGTAGCCTTGAAGCGTTTAGTCCTAGGCATTGCTACAACTCTATAACCAAGTTAGAGTTTGAAAGAAATACAATATTATCAAAACAATAGTCAATAAGCATTATATTCAAAGAAATATTGTTAACCAATAGTCAATAAACAATAGAAATATAAAATTGATATCTATTATATGCAATTCAATGTTATGAAATCAAAACTAACTAAGTACATAAACACCTAACTACAAATAAAAATTAAACAAAATCCTCAACCGCGTCGATATTGTCAACATTAGCATTTATTGGAGGTTCATCTTCTATATCATCCCTTGTCAATTGTAAATCTTGATTTCCATCTTGCAACCACCTATCCAAGTCTTGTTGTGGAGAAAGAGCAATATCATAAATTGACTCTTCATCTTTGTCCTCTCCCATGTCATACAAGTCTCTTGGTTTTAGATGGACAACAACACTCCATTCTTTTTCCATTTCATCATCAACATAATATACAAGTTGGGCCTCTGATGCCAATATATACGGCTCATGATCTTCTCGATCACCAAGATGTATCAAACGGGAAAAATTAATACAAGTAAAGCCCAACTCATCTTTTTTGATGCCTCTATCAGTAGTGGTATTAGCCCGTTGACATTTGAACAAGGTAATCGTGAATTGACCATTGTAGTTCAACTCAATTATATCCACCAATTTTCCATAATACAAAACACCTCTAATCATCATATTGTTGTCACGGTTGCTTGCATAACTTCTTGTATCAAATGTACCAAACACTCCACTATTTTGAGTTTTTAACCCATGCTCTCGTCTTAGAGTTTTGAATTTAAATCCATTCACATTGTATGCATTAAATTGTTTGGCTTGGTCAAGTGGTCCAAGTGCAAGCCACATAATTTCATTTGAATGTTTGTTAACTTCATTCATAATCTAACACCAAGAATGAACCATATTAGTTACATACTTGATTAAACCTCTTAATAGGAAAAAAGATGATAACATAACTTCCACTTACTCACTTTTGAAACCAACCAGCAAATTCTCTGTGTACAACTTTATCTATTTTAGATTGTAACCGTGTACGATTCCTTAACCTTCTTTTTGTCTCTATCCTAAATTCCCTACATGTAGAAATTAATTTAACACAATATGGAGTATAATTGTTGAATTGTAATGAGATTTGTGTAAATTTTTATGATTTACTTACTGGAGGAATGGTTCTACTGCTGCATAATTAACTAACACATGACGATGTGCTTGTAGCTTTTCCATCTATGTCAATTTAAAATATTAAAAACCCCTTACTGGTCTACCAACTTTTGGGAACATAGTGTCCCTTTCATGATATTCCACTTCATCAGGTTGATCATTAACATGCATCGGCCGGTTGATTCTTGCCTCAACATCTTCCAAATATCTTGAACAAAAGGTTAAAATTTCATCTGCCAAATAACCTTCAGCAATAGAGCCTTCTGGTTGTGCCTTATTACGCACATAAGAATTCAAATGCCCTAAGTACCTTTATGATCAAAAGATTATTGATTCAAGTAATGCAATTTATTTAGCTAAAGAAAGTGGATAAAGAATTTAGTATATTAAGTTTACCTTTCTATAGGATACATCCATCGATAATGCACCGGGCCACCACGTTTCACTTCATCAACTAAATGAACAACTAAGTGAACTATTACTGTGAAAAAAGATGGAGGAAATATCATTTTGAAATGACACAAAGTGAGAACGATTTGATTTTGGAGGTTATCAAGATCCTCAGGATTCAACACTTTACCACATAATTGTCGAAAGAACGAACAAAAATCAATTACAACTGCAGACACTAAGCCAGGCATCACATTCCTCAATGATATTGGTAGTAGTTGCTCCATGAGAATATGAGAATCATGACTTTTCAACCCAAACAACTTACGTTGCTTCAAATCAACATATCTAGAAATGTTGCTTGAGTAACCATCTGGAACAGCCACATTCTTCAAAGTCCTAAGAAATATATCCTTCTGTGCATTTGACATAGTAAAAATAGCAGGAGGATATTTTCCATTTTCATATGGCCAAAGATCAGATCTTATGCCCATTGATTATAGGTATTTTCGGGTATTAAGGTGATCTTTTGACTTCCCACTTTCATTAAGCAAAGTGTATATTACATTGTCACACACATTTTTTTCAATATGCATTACATCAAGATTGTGACGCAATAAGTTAAACTCCTAATATGGAAGTTCAAAGAATATACTCTTCTTTCTCCAATGTGAATCACCTCCTTGGGTATTTTGCTGCCCACGTCCTTTTTTCACTCTAACTTCAACCTCTGGTTTCTTTCCAAATGAAACTTGAATATTCTCAACTTGTCTTAAAATGTCTGAGCCTGATAATTGTACAGATGGATTTCTTTTGTCAACCTTACCATTAAATTGGACCTTGTCCAACCTAAACTTGTGACCAGCATTTAGAAAACGACGATGGCCCATAAAGCACCACTTTCTACTATGATGAAGTCGACAAGGTTCAGCATCGGTGTTGCATATGGGACAAGCAAGCTTACTATATGTGTTCCACCTAGATAGGGTCCCATATCCTGGAAAATCACTATTTGTCCACATCAACGCTGCTTACATTTTAAAAGTTTCATTTAATGAAGCATCAAATGTTTCGACACCATCCCACAACTTCTTTAACTCATTGATCAAAGGTTGTAAGTAAACATCAATGTCATTCCCTGGCATTCGCTTACCTGGAATGATCATTGAGAGAATGAAGGAAGTTTGTTTCATGTATTTCCAAGGAGGGGTGTTGTATGGAATGAGAACCACAGGCCAAATGCTATAATTAGTGCTCATGTTTCCGAAAGGATTGAACCCATCACTAGCTAAGGCAAGGCAAACATTACATACATCCAAAGAAAAGTCAGGAAATGTGGAGTCAAATATTTTCCATGCCTCAGCGTCTCTCGGATGCCTTAAGAAGCCATCTTTATTATGATCAACATCATGCCATCTCATATCAGCAGATGTCTTACTAGACATGAATAATCTTTGCAATCGTGGTATCAAAGGGAAATAACGAAGCACCTTTGCTAGTTGCAATTTTTTGTTTTTATCAACTTCAGGCTCATTAGAAGAATTTTTCTTAGTCTTTGGCTTCCATCTAGATGTGCTGCATCACTTGCATTCTTGTCTCATTTTATCTGATCCCCTATATAACATGCAATCATTTGGACATGCATGTATATTCTTATAACTAAGACCAAGTTTTTTATGGTTTTCTTGGCCTCATATAATGATTCAAGGATCTTTGCATGCTCAAAAGCATCATGCAATAGCTCTATTATCATCGACATGGCCTTGTCACTCATCCCACAAATGCATTTAATGTGGTACAATTTCACTAAAAAAGACAATTTAGAGTACTTTGAGCATCCTTCATAAAGTTCTTGTTCCCCGTCTCTAACTAACTCATAAAACTCTTTAGCTTTATCATTTATACCATCATGTAAATGTGGTATCCTTCCTTCACCTTCATTCATTGTTGCATATGATGTGGAATGTTCATTGTCAGCATGTTGTCTAGAGAAGTTAAAAGCATCATGAATCATGTCTTGCATTGGATCTTCACGAGCTTCAGTATGTTGCATTTCATGTCTACAGCAAGAAGTTTCTCCTACATCTCTCTCACCATGTAATAACCAAATAGTGTAACCTGCTGGAAAAGGTCTTAAAAGCAAGTGATCGTACACCTCTTCTCTAGTTTGAAATAGCCTAAACCCACAGTGAGAACAAAGACACTTTATCCTATTATCAGATGACGCATTAGCAAATGCAAAGTCTAAAAATTTCAGTAGCCCTTCCATATATTCGAGTGTAGTTCGTGGCTTTAAAATCCAACTTTTATCCATCTCTAAAAACAAGATAAGATATTAAAAATAATTAAAGGCATGCCAGATTGGGGACTTCAAAATGAAAACTAAAGAACTCTAAATAAGATTTTTCTTACCTTATTCTTCAATTCACGACAATAGAAAAGAGACTGAAAATGAGATAGTCGTTGCTAAGAGAGGGAAGCAACCTGCAAGATTAAAGCCACATATAAATGATGGATAAAGATACTGATAATCTGATCTCATAGTGCACACTCAAAAGTATCAAACAGGATTTGGTGAATTTAGTAAAAAATAAAATAAATTCTCTGTTCCAAATAATGCATATAGGGGGAGAACTACTATGAGTGGAAAAGTTTGGAACTCTAAGATCATAAAAAATAGTATGAAAAATATAGTTAAGGTAGGTAGAATATATACTCTCTTTTTTCGTTATTTATTCTGGATCACTATTATCGCACTTCTTTTACAATGAATGTCATTATGGTAAATATCTAATTTACTCTACAAGGCAATATGTGATGAGTTAATTGAGATACGGAAGAAAAGAAGCACTTGAAACCAAAATCAAATATGTTAAGAAATATATTGAGGCCATAAATGAATAAATATGGTCTTTTATAAAATAAATTCATTTTTAATATATAATAAATTAAAATATTATGTAGAATCATAATCTTAATTATATTAATTTTAATTATGTTAATTATATATAAATATATAGATAATTAAGATATTAATATATATATAAGAATATATACATTTTATGTTTGGTTACTAGTAGCTGGTTAGTGGCATTCAAATGGTCCAAAAATAATTGTAGGAATAATAATAATAATACGTCGTTGTGTGGGTATTAAAAATAATAATAATTTATGTACCAAAAAATAATAATAATAGTAATAATAATTTTCTATGAAGAGTAGGTATAGTGAGAAGAGATCTACGTAGGTATAGTGAGAAGAGATATTTGAGGCAAATACCTACAAAATTGCATGAATTTTTTTAACATATATTGCTAAAAGAAGGACTCTTTAAGAAAATTTATAATGAAGATTTTTTTTTTAGTAGCAAAGTTTTCTACCTTTCCTTTTTGTCTATAGCTGGAAGCTACTAGGATTTTTTACCACTAAGGATGTTATTGAATGGAAAAGGAATTAAAAAGCAAAAAGGAAAGGCAAATCTTAAATGTTTTTTCTCATCTGAAAAAGGGAAAATAAATTGAAGAGATAAATTCAAAGAAAGATTGTACAAATCAAGTGTCTTTTCAACATAGGGAAGCAGCATGTGGAAAAGGTATCACTTTTATAAGAGGTAGAGAGATTTGAAGCACCTTTCAGATGAACTAAATATGCATATGTGATCTTGTTAAACGCCAAACTTAACCTCTTCAAGCATTTAAGACCTGCAAGAACAGGACTGCATGCTGTAAAACCAAGAATTTGTTGCTTTGTCATCCTTAGAGCTACAAGTATGAACATGGCACAAGAAGTCCTCAAATTCGGTCATTATATATCAAACATACTAGAAAATTTCTCAAATCCATCATCAGAGAGACAGCATCTATCAAGATTTAAGTATACCAATGTAGCTAAGGCTATACCAGAAAGAAATATATAATTGAAGATCTGACCAGTAAAATTTTAGACATTGGAACAATAACAAACGAATATGAGTTTCCAAGTTCCAACATGGTCTTTGCAGCTTTAGCACCACTTGTACACATGCCAGACTTGTCAAATCCTTAATTTTCTAAATAAAATTAACAGACAACTGCAACAAGCTCATGCATAACACAATGACTTCCAGGACAAACAAAAATTGTTGTCTATAATTAAGAAAAATAAAATGAAACTTCAAAGAATAAAATGAGAAAAAAAAACCAGAAATAGACTCTAAACATGCAGCAGTAATATTGCATCCTTCAACATTTAATGTGGTAAGCTTCTAAAAACCTGTAAACCAGAAAGGAATACCCAGGTAATAAAGAGAACAGAATAACATAATACATAAAGCATACTACATTTTGAACTTATTCCATAAGTTAATATTCCATTTTGATGATAGCAAAAAAATGGTATATTTTCACATGAGAGTTAATATTATATGACAACTAGAGATATGCTTACGTGCATAAAACAGCAGCAGCAGATATAGTCTTGTTCTGACATTTGTAAAGGATGACAAACACTATGGAAAATACCTCTTAAATAAGTAATCCCAAGATCAGTGATATTGGTGTTGGAAACTTGTAACTCCTTTAGATTTATAAGCCCTGAAACATTACACACTGACAGTCAACTTAAAACATAGATCATGGCCTAACTTTTTGCATCTAAAAGCACAAAAAAAAAAAAATAACAACAACAACAACAATACCATGACTACTTAGCACACAATTTGCTCCCTATACATCATGCATAATGAACTAAAGGCTAGAGAGCATGGATGCTAAAGCCAACCAAAAGAAAAACTGGTCATAGGACTTCAACACCACACACACCATGAACTACCTGGCTATAAGGTTACGATGAGATCACCAAAACCCACTAATTCATATACACAGAGGCCAGCACAAGATTTTTCATATTCCCAGACCAATATATTACAAAGGATAAGACACAATTGGGATTAAGGAAGTGATGATCCATTGTTCAATTCTTCAAACCATAATATCACTTCACGCTATTTAGAGTTACTGGATAAATGATTTTAACATTTAAACAAACAGTTCAAACAATGGGAAGTTCCGTCCTTCTTTGAATTTTTAAATACTGGAAAAGTAAATTGTTAAAGAAAGATTTATTTAACAATGGATTAGTTGAAATAAAGTAAAATGCCAACAATCAAGAGAATAAAATAGACAAATGAAAGGAGTAAAAAAAAAACTAAACTAAACTTTATTCAAGTCAACCCATATTTTCATTTTTATCCCTTTTTTGGCATTTCTGGATGAGAAAGACGCTGCTGTTAAGGTGCAAAACGTGTTGCCCTTTTTGCTAACCGCAAGTGCACGGGTCGCACAAGTAATACAGATACGGAGTAAAAGTTCGTTCCCACGAGGATATTGTTATAAAGCTAAATACCAACCAATAGCTTAATCAATTCTAGACAAGGACATAAAAATAGGAAAATAATAATCTAAACTAATCTAACCTACAAAAGCTATAAACATAAAAGCGGTTAGGTTTCAGGAAATCCTCCTTCACCCTCTACATCTATCAACAACATGCAATTCCCCTCATAAACATAAATGCATTGATTAGGTTAGCTTGAGAATCTTCATTAGTCAAAAGCCTATGTCTAGGTCAATCAACCCTGGTTTCAGTTACCCAACTCACTAAGTTTCCTTGAGAGCTAACACAACATCCACTCATGAACGATCTATTCTCAATCACACACTATACATGGCCAATAGGTATATTTCTATCCTATTAACGAATCAGCTCATCCAAGCCAATTGAACTCGCCGAACATGTATCAACCACATCATATCCATATTAACAAATCCCTATGTCTAGTTCATTTGCTAATATTATGATCATGCAATTGAGGCCAACCAAGAACAAGCATTAAGCACAGATAATGATTGAACCGTAATCAAACATCCACACAAACTCAGAGAAAAACACATCATTAATATATATCAAAGGATCCAAAATACTCCTAAAACATAGCTTAGCTATACAAAAGATAAGGAAGAGAAGAGAGAAAAGGAATAGAGAGAAAGAAGCTCATTGATTTGTCTCTGAAGCTTGAATCCTCCTTCAATCCTCTGAACTTTGACTCCAATCCACCATCCATGAAGATCTAGCCAAGCTATCTAACCTAAAACTAACCTAAACTAACTAAACCTAACAAAACCTAAAAAGAGAGAAATGGCCAAATGGCCAAAACTCGGAAAAACAGAGAGAAAACATGAAAAGTGAGAGAAAAACGCGTGAAAAACTACTTATAGGCTCAGCAGCCGCCTCCACGCCGCGGCGCCCACAAACTCACGCCGCGGCGCCCAATGGGTCGGTCTATTTATGCCGCGGCGCCCAAACACTCATGTCGCGGCGCCCAAGCCTCGGGTCCAAATATGACTTGCTGAAAAACCTCTTTGCGCCGCGGCGTGCTCTGTTTTGCGCCGCGGCGTTGCCCACTGAATTGGCAAATTTGGCTTCTCTTCCTCTTTAAGCTCACTTGCTCCATATTTAACCTTGTTTGGAGCCCCTCCTAACATAGAGAAAACACCAAATCAGTAACATATATAAATCTACCTAATCCATAATCATTTAAGCACAGTTTTGCATATTAACACATTAGAAAGGCTTAGAATCAGAATATGACAAACATAAGTACAAAAGCCTCCAAATATGCAATTAAATAAGGAAATAGCATTCATTTTAACACAGATGATAGAGTCCAAATAACTACATTCCATGTAGTTATCAGCTGCCTCGATTATTCATATCATCCTTGTTCAATCTCAGCCAAATGGCAAATTATTTTTTATATGATAGAAAATGTATAGAGCTACCTACCACAATATTAACACCAGACAACCTCCAAATGACAGAATATAGCACAATTTCAGATAAGTTTTGAAGTATCACTACTTCACAAGAAGTAATCACCAAAAAAATTATAGAAACCAAACAAATACCAAAAATTCCCAATCTCAAATCCCTAACCCCAACTGCTAAGCGAATTGAAACAGCAGAGAAAATTCCCAAACTCAAATCCCTTCCTAAATGAGTTGAGGCAAAACACGTGGCATTGTCATTTCTTCTTTGAAGAGTGGAGGTGTCATTCTTCTTTGAGACCACCGGAGGCGTTGAGGCATGGAGTTCTCTATTGAGTTGCTGCTGGTGGTACGCTATGTGGTACGTTGAGGCGTTGATTACAGTGGTTATTGCAGTGATTGACAAAGTGAGTGGAGTGTGTGGGTGAGGGTGAAGAATCTTAGAGAGTGAAAAGAAAATCACAAAATAACTATTCTATTCTATTTGCATGCAGATAAGAAAGAGAGGGAATGAGAAAATTGGGAGGGAGACAAAAATTTTAGAGAAAAAGAGGGAAACAAAGTGCACTTTTTTTTTTGGTATAAACCGCCGATAAATACTGTTAAACAGCTGCAAACTTTAGTTTTTTTTTTTGTATAAACTGCCACTAAATGATACTAAACCATCACAAAATTTAAAATTTTGTGGCAGTTAACAAAACTGCAGCTTAAACCGCCGGTAATTGTGGCAGTTTAAGAAATTGCCGCAAATAAACTGCCACTATTTGCTAATTTTTTTGTAGTGAAGGTCAGGCCTCAGGTGTAACGCCCCTTTTTGGGAGGGAACGTCACATTGTCATTTACAATGCGAAAAATGAAAATATAGGTTAAGACCCAGTTCGTTTTATAAATATAAATTTACTTTGTTATAATCGTATAATTAAATTAGCGAGTATTTTTTTGTTATAATTAATAAAAATAGTGATAAGACATATTTACAATGAAGAGTAAAATAGAAGTAAAACATACATCAAACCAACATACATGTACAGTGATATATCATTATATTAAGCTTGTTTGATTACAGCGCCTGATATACAAAAAGCAAAATTATACATATATGCCCCAAGAGATCATAAATATACAGCCCACCAAAATAATGACACATCAGGCCCCAAAATAAACACTGATAGCCATCAGTGGCTATCAATAGCATCAATCCCTAAGAGGAGAAGGAACCGTGTCAGGATCCTCCTCGGGTTCCTCCTCAGGGTCTTCCTCATCCGAGGAAACCTCCATCAGAGCCACCGAGTTACGGGCTGGGGCTCGAGCAGTGGAGACAAAAGAATCCTCATGTGGTGTGTAATAACGATCACCCCACATCTCCTTGATGGGCAAGTAAAACTCCAAATGTAAACTGATGCTGCAAGTGAAAATAGGCGGATCATGATGCCCCCAAGCCAGAGAAATCGACACGTCCCCCTCTAGATACAGCGATTGGAATTTAGGTTGATGTGCCAGCAGTCTGGTCCTCTGAGGAAGGTCAAACGCACATAACCTAAAAATCCTTGCGAACGTGCCGCCATGATCCAACAGTAGGTGCTAGTCACGGTCGGGCCAGAAGTCGGGGAATTCGTGAGCTTCACCCTCATTGCCGACGTCTTCGGTGAAACATATTTAAAAATGGGCAGAAATAATAGAAATACAGGAAAGAGGTAAGACATCCTACCATCATTACCAATTATGGCAGTAGAGAAACAAAACGGCGCAATGCGCCCACATAGCATCTCAAGAAGTAATACAGATAAACATTAAATAACAGCAATAAATAGTTAAGCAGTTTCAGGCAATTATACATCAGTAAAGTGACAGTTCCAATATATCATAAGAATTAAATGCCAGAAAATAAATGGACTCATTATGTATATGCATATAACATCAAAATCCTATTCCATGGAGCTAGACACAAATAGTCGGAGAGAAAGATCAGGAAACATGTCTGCAACTCAGCTGCCGCGGCCAAAGTGCTATAACTCATCAGTTTATTCACGTGCACATCAAGGCATTGTACAGACATTCTACACTAGATCACGATATAGTACAGTGTCTTGGTCCGGATCGTCGGTGCGTTTGCATCGGTCTGCCCCACGGACAGAAGAGTTATCAACTGTCCAATGCGAAGTACCCGCATCCCGACGTCCCCAAGGTCAACAATATGACCTACACTAGTCTACTCGCACCTGCACAAAGGTGTGTTCAATCTCCTAAGCAGCATGGCCTTAACAACAGTCCAACGGACTTTCACAATACATGATGACTCAATGCATAACCATATATGTTTATCATCACATACTTTTTCACAATATGCCTCAATTGGCCAAAGTAAGTATCAACACATCATTGGTCCCTCACATGGACCCACAATATCATATTATCAGAATTTAAATGAAATAATACACTTTCAAGGTTTATTATGAATTCTTACTTAAATGTAGCATTTCTTACAAAGTTCGTCTCTAGAGGAATTCTCTTGATTAATTGAGTTCTCTATTGTAATTTATTCACACACACACTTAGAAAATTATTCTAGGGGTCTCAAAGTCTCACACTTTCTTGTTCTTTCTTTAATTAAAATTACCCTAAGTCTTATGATAAATTTCATTCTTGGTTCTTTCCAATTTATGAATCCCAAATTATTTTCTAATCTTCCAATTTACTAATTTTTTTCCACCCTATTACCAATAAATTAATCACTTGATTATTTAAGTTCCAAGATTACCTAAAGTTACATAATCAAGCCCTAAATGGTCCTAGAGGCCGTGGCCTCTCTAGGGGATTACGTACCTAAATTTTGCATTCCATTAATTACATATTGTACACTTGATTAGCTATGTCTTCCACTTGTTATGATTGTTCATCAAGAACCCTAATTTTTGGGCCCTAAAACCGTGAGCCTCCAAGAGGGAAATCTAGGTCATTTCCTTCCATTTTAAGTTTTTCAATCCATCCAAGTATATTAATATACATAACTAATCAATCAAATAACTTAAACAAATTAAAAATAATATTAAATCATACAAATCATACAAACAAAGAGAGTAACCCTACTAGGGTTTCTCACAACCAATCACAACACAAGGTTCCTTACTACCAATAGAGGTTGAGGAAGAGTATCTTCCTCTTACCAAAGAGAAGAAAACAAGTAATGGAACTCCCTTGAAGCTCCTTACAATTTTCGGATTTCACACCTCCAAGAACCCTAAAAATTACAACTTCAATAAATCAACAAGAAGACTTAAAAAAGAATGGATCAATGGTCATAAAGAAGACCTTGAACACGAAAATGAAGAGAAAAGGGTGAGGAACCAAGAACCTTACCCAAAAGCTTGAAGCTTGAAGCTTGAAGAAAAAAATGGTGAAGATGAAACCTTCTCAAGAAATTTCCAACTAGCAAAGTGTTTAGAATATAGAGGAGATTAAGAAAATGTATTTAGTTGAAAATTTTGTGATGGTTGAGGGCTTGAGAGTGTGGTGGCCGTGAGGTGTGGCTAGAGAGAAGGAGGAGAAAGTTTGAGAAAGATGAAGGTAGAGAGAGAAGTGAATAGAAAAGTGAAAGATACTTTTAGGTTTTCTTTTGAATTTAGATAGATTGAATAATTAAATGAAGCACAAATTTGGCTCCCAAATTGTGCAGCTGCTGCCGTGTGAAGGGAGGGAGGAGAGAGAGAAAATGAAGCTTCTTTGAGAAGCTTGGGTGCATTTTCAATAAAGGAGATGTGATTAAACATAAAGTAGATTACATTAGGATAAAATAATGTAATTTAATAGTTAAAATAATAGGGTAATTAGGATTTTACTACAAGCTATTACCCAATGGATAATTGTTACAGTGAACAAATCCAGTATTAATTATCCAATGAATAATAGAGCATATCGCAAAATTTTAATTAACAACGCGTACAAAGATTTTATTTATCAGATAAAACCTCGAAAAACATAAACTTCGTAAACTGTGCCTAACCTCGGGTTTAGTAAGATCCCCCGTCGACACATCCACAGTTCAAGGTTTACCAGTCTCAGGGAAAACATTTCGTTTTTCCGACTCTGCTCAGAGCGCATGCAAAACGAGGAATATACTAAGATTTTCGACGTTTCTAGAAAAATTCACAAAAATTCTCAAAAATTACAAATATTAGAAAAAGACTATTAATGATCAAACAAACAATTTTCGAGATGTTTCACTGACTCTACTCAGTGTGCACGTAAAACGAGAAATATATTAAAATATTTAACGTTCTCAGAAAATTCTAGAAAAATTTTTACAAATCATAAATATTATAAAATGATTATCTATAATGAAATAAATACTTTTTGAGATGTTACATCAGGCCATTTAATAAGTCTTTTAAGCTTGGTAGACCGGTCGACCTATTTAGTTATATATAATATAATATATATTATTATAATAATTATAAATTTAATTATAATTATTAATTTATTATAATATATTAATATATTTTTTAATTAAATTTTAATAAAAATTTGTAACAAAAAATTAAGCTAGTAAGTTAGAATAAAAATAACATATTTATTAATATATTTAATGTAATATAATTATTAGATTGAAAATAATAAGTTAACACGTACCCCCTATTTTTATAGATACTCACTATTTTCTTACTCTGATCTTTGGTAGATGTGAGACTTGAAAGATTAGAGTAAGAAAGTGAGCAACTTGGTATATCTCCAAACCCCACATCGACCAAAGATTAGAGTAAGAAAGTGGTGAACATCTATAAAATTAGAAGGTAAGTATTAAATTGTAACAAAGACCTATTGGCTTTGAGTAGACCCGTTGGCTTATTTTAAGGCTTAAGTCTGTTAACCTATGTAAATGTATATTAACTTATTTAAAGATATGTCTGTTAGCCTATATAAGACATGTTGACCTATTTAAAGGTAAGTCTGTTAGCCTATGTAAAGGTCTATTAACTTATTTAAAGATAGATCTGTTAGCCTATTTAAAAGCCTCATTGCAAAATAAGCGTTTAAATAAACTTTTAAGTCAGGTTAGACTTTTAAAAAAGTCCGGTTAGGTTTTTAAAAAGGTCAAGTAAGACCTTAAAAATTGACTTATTATAAGTTCACAGATTAGATTCAAACCTTATAATTAAGATACAGACCAAGCCTATTTAAGATAACATTTGACCTGATCTGACTTATTTCCACCCCTATTCAGAACCACACTTTGTCGCTGCTGTCAAGGGAAGAGCTTATGGGGTGCTATTGGGGTCGAGCTTCTAGTCCACACTTTGTAAACAGAACATTCCACACTTCTGCACCATCCGCGCCACACTGTCGACGTCACAAATGCCGAAATGGCCTTCAACCCCAGCGTCGCACACGAGCACAAAACCCAAGAGCCTCGACAAGCCCCAACTTCGCTCCAACCAACTCGACCCATCACCATGGTGGCCAGATCTACTCATGACTCACAGTGGTTGAGTTTGTTGACAACTCGCGCTAGCCAAATCTATTTGTCACAGCTGCGGGGTGAAGAGGAAGGGGAAAACTCCCGCCACTTCACTTCTTCTCTGTGGGTGCTTTGAATGAAGCTCTAGTTCAGAGCTAGGCGCTGAGTGTGTGTAGAAGGGAGATTGGAGCCAGACGATGTTGCTGGGTGGCGCGAGATTGTGATGACGAGGGGAGAAAGAGAACAATTTTGGTTTGTGGCCATGGCAGGACTTGATCTAGTCATAATGGCGGAGGTAAATGACGGATGCAGTGGAACGTGACTGAGGCCCAGTGAGCTGCACTGCAATGGCGGGATCTGGCTCGGCCTGGGCGTCAATGATGGTTGCGAGAAGTGATGGGTGGACTGGTATGCAATGGTGGAAAAGTTTAACAAATGTAAAAGAAGGACTGATCTACAACATAAATTTTCCCTAATTCCCTTCTAAACAGGTTACATGTCTTTAATCCCAACCATCCATTTTTTTCTTCGGATTCAAAGACTGGGACATTCTGGTCCATTGATGAACGCAAACTATGCGGGTCCATCTTATACGGGGCCTTCTTAACGATCTACCTCAAGATGAAATCCAATGAAAGGCAGAGTAACTCCAAATCTTCCAGAAATAGGCATGTTCTCTAGGTCTCAGGATTGGTGTCACGTTTCCCTTCTAGCATAAAACCAAAAGTCCAGTGTGTGTTTGTTTGGTAATGATTAGATTAGTTTTTTTTTTTAAAAATTATTGTAATAATATTTAATTATATTTGATAAAATTAATTTTAATTTTTATATAAAATTTAATGTAAAATAAAAAAAATTTATGATTAATTTTTATAATGTTAAAAATTAAAATTTATAATTTTAATTTATAGATTATTTCTTATATTTTGAAATATAAATACAATTTTATTCTTAATCAAATTTTTTAATTATTTTATAATCATTTTAATAATTTAATACATAAAAATAATATTTTTATATCATCTAAATGAATCAAATTAGATTAAAATAACTATTCAGCTAATGCATCAAACATAAAAATGAATCGATTATAATCGATTATAATAAAAAAATTTGTACAATAATTAATTACTAAGCATAATTAAATTTTTACAATTTTTTCAAACACACACCTAACCCAAGGTGGGACATGCAATCCAAAAAAAATCATTATCTGAAAATCATTTCTTAAGTAATATGTGAAAACAAACAATTTTTTCATAATTAAATTTTCCTAAAAATAAATATGTTATACAGATGATTAAATTTTTACTTAATTTTCTTTTTCATAGTCAACACTTATTTGATTGAAATATATTTTTTGGCTGCGAATATTTGATTGATAGATGTTTTATTACTAGGTCATTCAATAATTTAGAACTCCAACTTTTGGATGTTATATTAGTCATTCGCATAATAATTAAAAAATAAAATCCACTTATCATGCTAACTTTCTCTAAAATAACCTTTTATGTAAAATAAATAAATAAATATATATTCATCTTTAATTTAATTTAAAATATATTAAAATTTTAACACACTAATAATTTAAAAATAAATATATTTTTATTTTTTTACTTTTAAAAATTTTTTCTTACATATCATTTAATAAAATAATGAACAAATTGTACGTTTTGTTTTTCTTGTTTTTCTTTTCACTTCCGTCTTGCTGGACATCCTTTACCATTAAAGATTCAAAACCTGAAAAGCACAAACCCAAACATAGATACGAATATAAGAACACATAAAATTTAAAAATGATAAGATACAAACACAATATATATATATATATATATATATATAAGTAAATTAAAAAATTTAATTTATATATATATATATATATAATTTCAAAATTTAAAAAAAAATTTATAATTTATTAATATATTTTTATAAGTTTAAAAATTTATAATATCTTAATATATATCATATATATTTATATTTATTATCTAGTAAGCTTTTTTCAAAAGATATGAAGCATAATTTTTATTAATATTTTTTAAAAAATATCATAAATTAATTTTTTTTAATAAATTAATTATGTACAATACAAGTGTATCAAAAAAAAAAAGAATAATAGGATGAGACAAGTTTTGGTAACAATGAGGTAGACGACTTGATATGAGTAGAAATAGAAGGAACAGATAAAAATAATAATGCATGAAAAGATAAAACTTAAAAGTCTAATAAGTATCGTATGAAAAAGATAAAAACTTAAAATCTTGATATATAAAAATAGTGACTTGAGCATTAATCATGTGATTGAACTTGAATGAATTACAAACTTATTAATTAAATGTGTTAAAAATAATAATAAATTATATCTAAATTATATCTTAAACATATTTTAATATATCTAAATTATGTCTAAAATATATTTAAATTAAAAAAAATAATTATTTTAATAAGACACATTCATAGTTACAATACATATATCATAAGCACGTCCTTATAACGTAGACATATATTTAATATACTAACACATCTAAAAACATGACATGTGCATGAATTTAAATCTGGTCAATTACTCCGTCCCCTGAAATGTCCGAATAGGTGCTTAATCAAACACAAAATAAAATAACCACTTTTGTACAACTTTTCATGTCTCCTTTCCTCCAAATCCCCTATGTCTTTCAAAATCACTTCTTTCCCTCCACATTTTCATCTCGTTCAACCTCCCAAAATCAAAACTCAGCTCAAAAGCAAAGCCAACCCCCAAATTCCCCTATATATATTACATCCATCAGCTCTGTTCTTTCCCTCTTACCTACCCAAACCCAAAGCCCTTTTCCTCAACATTTCTCAATTCCCATCTTTCCAAAGACTCCAAACTCCTTTCTCTGACCCCATCAATGGCTTCCTTCAAACACCCCATTCCCTTCGGCAGTGACAAGGATCGTTCTCAGTCAGCTGGTTGTGCTTCCGGCGAGGTCCATGTTATTGTCGGTCCGATGTTCGCTGGGAAAACTACTGCCCTTCTTCGTCGTATTAAATCCGAGGTTGACAATGGCAGGTAATAAATTCCTAGGGTTTCTTTCTTTTCGTGAATTCCCTGGTTTTTTTTTTTCGTTTGATTCTAAAATTATGTCTTGAACTCTCAAATAATCTTGGTTCAAGTAAACTAATCGATGGTTGCGTATTTTGTAGCAGTTGTTGTTGTTGTTCTTTTTTTTTTTTTAATACCTTTACCCCAAATAAAATAAAATTTGATTCTTTAACGTGATTTGAAGAATGTTGTTGTACTTGGGCTAATTTTTATTTTTTTAATTATCTTATGTTGTGAAGAAATGTGGCCATGTTAAAATCAAGCAAGGATTCAAGATATGCAATTGACTCGGTTGTGACGCATGATGGGATTAAATTTCCTTGCTGGGCATTGCCAGATCTGTTGTCATTTAGAGAAAAATATGGTGATGATGCTTATCAAAAGGTAATATCAACTTTCTAGCTATTATATTTTTTTTAATGTTTTTTTCTTTGGTTATGTGAATAATGTTCCCCCGCAATTGTCTTGTTGATTTTCTTGCCATGTCAAGGTATAATTTTTATTTGATATTGGCTACTTGCATGTCTTAAGTTGTATAGCTTTGCTTTTGTTCTAATCTTTTCAAAGGTAAAGTAGTTATGGAGATTAAACTATGGAGGCTGTGAATTGTGATTATTATGTGCTGAACTGTAGGATTTTAAGGTGAAGTTGTCAAAAGAAAGAGATCTTGTTTATTCATTTGTGTGGACTAAATCAATTAGTATTTAATAATGTTATAAATTTTTGTGTCACATAATTATTTTATATTAAAAGTGACAATGTATCATTTGTTAATTGATTTGATTCACACAACTTGTGTAAATAAATTTTATACAAGTATTTCTCCAAAAGAAAAGGTTCACAAAAAAGTTATAGTAAGTTCAACAATGCTTGTCCTTGTTATCCGCTGATATGCGAGACAAATAGTGTTGACTATAATTAAGCTTAAGGTTTTTTTTTCTTTCTTGGTGAAATTAAGCTTAAGGGTATGCTGCAACTTAGGGAAATAAAATTTATTTTTCCTAGAAAGGGATGTATATAGAATGATTGGCAGTAGTATTTTACTTATTGAAGGTACATTTCGAATGAAGTTTGGTGCTTTAACTTCGTAGTTGATAAAGTAATGTACCTTTTTGTATAGATGTGATATTTTTTATTTATATGTTTGCTGAATGTGTTAAGAGTGTTTTTGATGCAGTTGGATGTGATTGGTATAGATGAGGCTCAATTTTTTGAGGACCTATATGATTTTTGCTGCAAGGCTGCTGATGATGATGGTAAAATTGTCATTGTCGCAGGCCTGGATGGTGATTACTTGAGGTACTGTTCAGAGTAAATCATTGTGGCGTTTAGTATTTTGTTTTTCTGAAATTCTTTTTCAGCTTACGTTTCTAATGGTGGGTGTTTTACTTTTAAGGAGAAGCTTTGGCTCAGTGCCTCACATAATACCACTTGCTGATACTGTAACTAAGTTGACAGCTCGTTGTGAACTATGTGGCAAACGTGCCTTCTTTACTTTGAGGAAGACAGAAGAGACAGAGACTGAACTAATTGGTGGGGCTGATGTCTACATGCCAGTCTGCCGCCATCACTATGTGAACAGCCATGTTGTCATGGAAGCTGCGAGGAGTGTCCTAGAATCTCATAAAGTTAACAGAGATTCCCTTCTTGAGGCAGCTCCAGTTGTTTAGTCATGACTAGGAATTGGCTTGTTTTTATCCTAGCATGTTTAATTGAGCCTATTGTGTAATTCAACCAGTTTGTTCAACAAGCCATTGTGAATTGAATCTCACATTATCTATATGTTATATCACTCTTCTGATTATGTATATATAATAACTGGAGTTTCTTGATGGTCTTTTTTCTATGTTATATTATGTTACTCAAGTTATATCAAGAAAGTATTCCTTATCCACATGTTTTGACAAAAGGTTTCTGGTCCACTCGGATAAATTCTTTGCAGTTCAATCTCAGCTGTATTGTATAACCTTTTTCTTGAAGTATCCATCCACTCTTTGAAGTCAGTAAACTGCGAACAACAATAAGTTTCTTTAGGGGAATTATCTTTGTGCTGGTTAAAGATCTTAACTTTAACTTAAACATCGACAGAAACAGGCCAACTAGTCTCTTGGCTCTTGAGAAATTTAACAAACAATTTTTTTCTAGAATTGAGCACTCTAGAGACATTTATAGAAGCCATGGATTCATATTCTTACCACTTTGCTTAATCTTGAGTAAGGATTTTGTTCTGAAGTGGATTCAGAGGGTACTTGAGATAGGTACGCAACGATGATTTCCTCCTTGAGCAGCAGCGGTCAAGCGTGTTGAGACAGGGGGGTGGGTACCTGCAAAGGGACTCCGATGTTCAAGTCAGGTTATGCACAAATAAAGTAGTGTATATTGAGTAATTTATTGATACATGATTACGACTACTTAGTTTTGTATTTATAGAGTGTGTATAGAATCTTTGTACAATCTGTATTGAAGGCAAATATTTAGGATTAGTATCTTGGTAATGATTACTTTCCCATTATTATTAGGATGAATTCCTATAAGTTAGGAACTCTTGATACGAGAGCTATTTATCAATCTGAGACAGTTGTGGGTTTTATAATATCGTAAATAAATGATTGACAGTTACGGATATTTAGGGATATATCCTTTGCACGTATCTAGCAATTTCGATATTATGGCCCAACGTCGCTCGGTGTGCATGGCTCCGAGGTCCGAATTGCCTTCAAGGCTTTAGCTACGTCGTCTAGGGTGGAGTCCAGTTACACATGTGTCGGGTTGGTCCAACTAGATGGGATTCTGGATCACGGTTCAGAACAGTTGCCCCCAGCTTAGCGATTAGAAAGACAGCCAAGTGTCAAGTTTTAATAGGATCATATGGGCATACGGTTAACACAAGAGTCTAGAAAATTAACATCGGACTCCGGATGTTTCATGTGAAATGCCGATGTCCTTAATATGCTGTTACATCCCATAGCTTCATTGCCCCCAAGTATTAATTCTCGGGATTTCCTTAAGCGTTCTCTGTGTAAACTCTGAGTATAATTTCTGAAACTGCAGGTGATCACAGTCTGCGGTTCTTTGGGAAATTATTGCTTTGACTTTATTGAGAATTAAATATCCTTTAAAGAGGATCTCAGTTTCGTACTGTTCCCAACTGCCCGCTGCTCCTGTAACAAATTAGAAACTAGAAGCATCAAACGTGGCTGCCATCACGCGATCAGGTCACCTTTTACGGGGCCAATCAGAGTGCTTCATTTTCTCTATTAATAGAGAATGTTTGCACTAAAGCTGGCATCCCGTTGTATTCCTTTTGCTTTGCAACTCTATCTGAGAATGATCCTTTTTGAGATAGTAGTTTCCTCTCCATTTTTTGCACTTATATGGAGGGTTTTAACCCCTGCAAGGGTTATTCTCAATCTTTTCAAAATTCCTGAAGGTGATTGACTTGTTGCAAGCAATTTCCTTTTTTCATAGAAGCCTTTCTTTCTTAGCTTAATGTTGAGTCACTATGCATTTGGGGAGGCGGAAGCCTTTCTCTCCTGGCGTACACGAGGGTTTCTGACCCAGTGTGTTATTAGGATGGAATGATGCTTCCGTCAACCAATGCATGGGGACACTAGAGAGCACTCTGTCCCTCCCCTGCCTCTTTCTTGAGTTATTTGGTAGCACCGAGCCGGTTTTCTTCGTATTGCAGTTGGATATGCAAGAATTCCAGCCCAGAGGAAAGGAAAACCCTCTGGGAGTAACTTGGGGTGATCTACTTTCTTGGACTTGCTTTGCAAAGAGGTAACCGGGGTCAGCCTTTATTATCATTGTGAAGGAGGCAGGGAAGAAGAAGTGGAGTGGCTTCAGCCTGTTCCGGTGAAGAGAGTGGAGGAATTGTGGATGTGATAATGCAGTAGAGTGCTTATGCTGTGATGTCAGTTTCATCCTTAAGCTCTCTTACGGACACTATTTTCACTTTCCTTTTAATGTACTTTTCCTTTCTCCTTCCGCAGAGGTTGACGATATATGAAATGAAATTAATAAATTGTTTCTTTTTTAAGATTTGTCTTGTATCTCTGCCATCTTCTATTTTTATTTTCTGGTTTGCATTATCCAGGGTGAGTCCAACGCTTACCCTGGAGCTATATTAAGTTACCCCTAGCTCGGCCTCTGGTTGTTAGTTACAACGAAATGACGAGTTTTAGCTCTTGCCCTAGGGTCAATATCCCACATTGGGTGAAGAGTTTTATCACAGCCTTTCGAAGTCAACCAACCTCTATTGGGGGTATGTTAGCTTGCGTTAGTACTTCACGCCTGTAATGAAGATGGGGTTTGAGGAAAACTTCTGCGCTCCACGATGGACTCCTAGGATTACTGAAATTCCTGATCTGAGGTCATTGTAGACTTCGACTCCAGAAACCAATAAGGTTTTCAGTGATTTGACTATTCTGTAACTAACTGAGGTAGTCCATTAAATCCCGTGATGGTGGAAGATGTCCGATATGAGTTGGTAAACTCTACTGAGGTTGCGTGTCCCTTGGCCTGCTGCGCAACCGTCTTCTCAACTGCCTTGATAGCTGTGAGGGCCATGTGGCGTGTTCTGGTTGAGTGAACGTGCATAGTGCTTCACGCACCATAATGAACGTTTTTTAAAATCTAGAGTGATCAGACAGAATTGCCCCCTAACCGTCCAGCCTTTATAAATAGGGGTTTGAATTTCCTCTATTCATCTCGTTATTCATCTCTCGAAACTGGTGGCTTGAGGTGACTTTCGACGATTTTCACAGCGGCAGTGGAAGGCGGTTCCAGCACTTCTTCTTTTCAGCACTTTGGAATTCCATGGCTTGGTTTTTTGTCACTTTCTTTCATTTTCCTTGAGGTATTCCCTTCCCTCTGACTCATTTGTACTTATTTCACTTTATGAGTGGTTGTGCGCCCCTTTAATGGAGTGCACTTCCCTTTTCTCTCTAAGATCAAGGATGGGAATATCGTTTTCCTTCCTTTCAACGGCGTTGCCATGTGGATCACCTCCTCCATCGCATCCCGTACGGCGGAGGTGTCCTTCTGAGGCTTTGGCCTTAGTGGGAGCAAAGGTCAGTGTGTGGGTGTCAGCAGTCTTCTGTTTGCCCACTTTCATGTCTGAATCTTTGAACTTGAATGGTTTTAACACCGGCCTCTGTGTGTCTCTAAGAACTTTAAATGGGTAGAAGGAGAGCAGTAAGACTTGAAGAACTAGTTCCAAATGCTGCCCCGGTCTCAGAGGAAGGAGAGCCAATAGAAGGGGAAGTCGCCATGGAGGATGGGATATGCATTCTCCGTGGTCTGGGATTGGTATACCCTTGGGTCGCAGACGATGCCTATGACCAGGTGTCCCGTTTCCAACCAAGGGAACTTCTCGACGAGTTGAAAAGTTATCTAGTGTTAACTACGGAGAAGAATAGGGACCATGAATTCCAAGTCCTGTCGCTGGGGAACGAAAGGGTGTGTTCTACTCGTTAGGAGGGGGAATACTTCACTTATATGTATGAGGACTTCTTCGTTAGGTTTGGACTTTGGCTTCCTTTCACCGACTTCCAGATTGTCGTTCTTCGGACTTTAAACGCTACTCCGACCTAGATTCACCCCAATGGTTGGGCCAACATCATGGCCTTTGAAAGGATATGCAGTTAGTCGGGTTGCGGTGCTCGGATAGAGCATTTTTCTATTTTCATACCCGGTATTCTGTTCAAGGTGCCGCCCCCCCCCCCAAAAATTGTGTCTCGGTTCAGTCTTAGCAAGGGCAGAAGGTCTTCCATCCGTACCTTGAGAGTTATAAAGATTTCAAAGAGAATTTCTTTAAGTTAAAGGCGGCTCGCGGAGTGCACCGTTTTTGGTTAGGCGGCGACAGGGAACCAACATTTAATCTGTATTGGAATCTGGGGAAGTGGAGCATTCCCACTTAATTATTTGAGAGGGAAGCCAATCATTTGAATGACGAGGAGCTAGAATGTGTTAACTTCTTCGAAATGTAGGTTGAAGAGGTTAGTTCGATTTGGCCCAAAGACATCTTGGATACCCCGGATGACGAGACTCTTTGGGCTATATTAAGTAGTTTAAACCACTGTCCAAATGTTAATTTACGTGCTTAACATTTTTCATAATACCTTGTAGCAATTTCATAACTTTGATCCTCTGTTCTTTTTGCAGAAAGTTTGGCCGAAATGTCAACCGGGAATGCTTTAGCAATTCTTGAAGCCTTTTGATCCAGGAATGCAACGTAGCCGTTGGATCCTCTAGCGGATGTTGTTGCGACTCCTTTGCCCCCACCAATTGAAGTTCCAAGGATGGACATGGAGCCTATCAAGGTGGAGGACTCTCCTCGGGCTACCGCTGATCGCAAGAGAAAAGCAATGGAGGACAGGTCATCGAGTAGCCAAGATAAGAGGATGGCGGTTGACGAAGTCAGCGATCCAATTAGTCAATATCACGAAGAGTCAGACCCCTGAGAATTCATTGATTATAATCTTCTAGATGAACAAGTTACAAACTACCTTGTCCTTTGTAGCACAAAGGATACTTTGCATGGTTTGAGACTTTTGGTCTTCGCCTTGCCGTCGAGACTCGATATTTGGAACATGTTGGTGAGGAGCATGAGAGGGAGATGGCGGAGAGAGTGGCGACCACTGAGTAGGGTGAAAACCAAGCTCGTAAGGCCATGGAGGACGCCGTGAAGGCCAAAAGTGATGCTGAGTCCCGGGTTCAAGAATTGAAGCGGGAGGTGGTCACCCTGAAAGATGCTGGGAAGGAAAAAGACTCCAGCTTGGCCAAGTTTAAGAAGTACGTGACTGTACTTCAAACTGAGAACGAGAGTCTTCGTGCCAAGGATCAGCGGTCTGATGCTGAGATTAAGTCATTGCGAGATGATGTCCAGAAGATTGTCACTGTTTGCACTGATATTAGTGGAGAGCAATTTCAGAACGCCATTGACCAAGTCCAGTTCTTTAATCTCGGGGTAGCTCTGGTCTTGAGCGGTCTGGATTCTAGGAAGGTGGTATGGGATGGGTAGCTTGTGCAATCTAGGATTAATCCAAGTGTTGCTGAAACTTCATCTGCAATGGGCATTGATCAGGAAACCGCCGAGGAGTAAGGAAATATTTTGTTTTGACTTTTGCTTTTGCTCCATGCATGGGGTTTATAGACTTTGTATAGACAATTGCCCTGGTTCCCAGGGCTTTTAGCTTATTTTCCCAATTCATCTTTATTTTGTCTTGCATGCTTTTTTATTTTCATGTCGATCTTTTTAGGTCCAATGCCCATTACGGTCTACTTCATTTTGCGAATCTTAGGAAATCTTTAGGTATTAGAATCTGCAGTCCGAGGTCCAACACCCTTTCTAGGCTTGTGGTTCCCTTAGGGAGTTAGGTTTTATTCATACGTTAAGAACCATGGTCCAGGGTCCAACGCCTTTTCTGGACTTGGGGTCCCCTTTAGGACTTAGGTTTTAGGATAAAAGACCTTGCCCGAGGTCTGACGCCCTTCAAAGGCTTGGGTACTCTCCTCGGGCTATCACAAGAGAAAAGCAGTGGACGATGGCTCATCAAGTGGCTGAGATAAGAGGGTGGCGGTCGACGAAGTTAGCGGTCCAATTTATCGGTATCACGAAGAGTCAAACCCCCAGTAATTCATTGATTATAATCTTCTGGACGAACAAGTTACAAACCACCTTGCCTTTCGTAGCACGAAAGATACTTTTGCGTGGTTTGGGACTTTTGGTCTCCGCCTTTCCCCCGAGACCCGATATTTGGAACAGGTTTGTGAGGAGTGTGAGTGGGAGATGGTGGAGAGAGCAGCGACCGCTGAGTTAGGTGAAAACCAAGCTCTTAAGGCCATGAAGGATGCCGTGAAGGCCAAAAGTGATGCTGAGTCCCGGGATCAAGAATTGGAGTGGGAGGTGGTCACCTTAAAAGATGCTAGGAAGCAAAAAGACTCTAGCTTGGTTGAGTTTAAGAGGTACGTGACTATACTTAAGACTGAGAATGAGGTCTTTGTGCCAAGGATCGGTGGTCTGATGCTGAGATTAAGTCATTGCGAGATGATGTCTAGAATCTTGTCATCGTTTGTATTAATACTAGTGGAGAGCAATTTCAGAACGTCATTGACCAAGTCCAACTTTTTAATCCTGGGGTAGCTCTGGTCTTGAGCGGTCTGGATTCTGGGAAGGTGGTACGGGATGGGCAGCTTGTGCAACCTAGGATTAATCCAAGTGTTGTTGAAACTTCATCCGCAATAAGCATTGATCAAGGAACCACTGAGGAGTAAGGAAATGTTTTGTTTTGACTTTTGCTTTTGCCCCCTGCGTGGGGTTTATAGACTTTGTATAGACAATTGCCCTAGTTCCCAGGGTTTTTAGCTTATTTTCCCAGTTCACCTTTATTTTGCCTTGCATGCTTGTTTATTTTCGTGTCTATCTTTTTGGGTCCAATGCCCATTACAGTCTACTTCATTTTGCAATTCTTGGGAAATCTTTAGGTATTAGAATCCGCAGTCTGAGGTCCAACACCCTTTCTAGACTTGTGGTCCCCTTGGGGACTTAGGTTTTCTTCGTACGTTAAGAACCATGCTGGGTCCAACGCCTTTTCTGGACTTGTGGTCTCCTTTAGGACTTAGGTTTTAGGATAAAAGACCTTGCCCAGGGTCCAACGCCCTTCAAAGGCTTTGGGATCCCCTTGGGGCTTTGGAATAAAAGAAACCTTGTCTGGGGTCAATTACTAATTAACTTGGCTTTTAAGATCCCTCTTGACCTTGGTATAAGTGAAGCCTTGTCTGGGGTCCGTCGCCAACCATTTGGGTGTTTAGGATCCCTCTTGACCTTGGCATAAATGGTCCTTGCCGGGGTCTTCTGTGCATATAGTTTAGTGTGATAATTTTCCTAAGACTTGGGATTTTTCTACTACAGAACCTTTCTAGCACAAGACACTCTCGGGGGGTACCATGGTAGTCTATCTATCTAGAACGACCTTAGAGTAAAGTAAAATATCACTTGTTTTATTGATTGAAGAAAGGACAAAGGTCCATACAAAGTGTTCCCGTAGTATTTGGGGCAGATTGAACATGAAGTAAACTAAGACTAGGCTTTAAAAGACACTTAGTTATAGTATTTTCTAAGTTTGACCGCGTTCTAGAAGTTCCTCACTGGCTCGCCTATTAGTGTTTCAATGGTGTAAGCTCCTTTGCCGGTGCTGGTCATAATGCAGTAGGAGCCTTCCTAGTTAGGAGCCAACTTCCCCTAAGAGACATTCTTTCCTCCGACGTCAGCCCTGCGGAGTACAAGGTCGCCTGGCTAGAATCTTCTGGGGATAACTTTTAGGTTGTAGCGTGCTGCCATCTTTTATTTGATGGTAGCGTCGCGTATATGAGCGATGCACCTTCTTTCTTCCAAGAGGTCTAGGCTCTCCCTGACTAGTCTGGGGTTACTATCTGTTGAGAAATGTTGCAGGCGCCAACTAGGTTCTCCTATTTCTACCAGGATCATTGCCTCACACTTGTAAGTGAGCTTGAAGGGAGTCTCACCTATCGTAGAGTTGAGCATAGTTTGGTAGGCCCGGAGGACGTGGTCGAGCTATTCGGCCCAGTTTCCATTGGTTTCATCCAGCCTCCTTTTGAGTCCGCGAATAATAACTCAGTTAGCAGCTTCAGCTTGCCCATTTGTCTGGGAGTTTTCTACAGCGTTACAATGATGTTTGATTTTCAAACTAGCGAGTAGTTCTTCAAACCCCTTGTCCTTAAATTGTGTCCCATTATCTGTCACAATGGACTCCAGGATTCTAAACCTTGTAATAACGTGGCGCCATGTGAACTTTTGGATTCTGGATGAGGTAATGGTAACCTAAGGTTCTGTCTCGATCCATTTAGTAAAAAGTAGTCCACTGCTACCACCAAAAACTTCAGTTGTCTAGGTACTTGAGGGAAAGGGCCCAGAATCCCCATCGGTATAACTGCCCATCGTAGATGGTGTACCAGACAATGCTTTTAATCAGCTTAGAGGCTTCCTTTGGGTCATCAGGTTAGATACCAGATTATAAATATTTTATGATAGGAGTGATCCATGTGGGCTCTAAATCTTCAATCTGGAAAATGGTTAACACCATGATTGAGGGCAGAGCTAAAGTCTCTTGGACCACCGAGCGATTGTTCCCCAGGCTTTTGGTGTTAGCCAACTTAGATAAGAGGTCGGCCCTTGAGTTTTGTTCCTGGGGGATGTATCCCACATTCACTGTTCGAAACTCCTTAAGGAGTCCTTGTACCTTAGCTAGATATCTCTGTAAGAGGGGTTCTCTAGCTTGGTAGTCGCCTTAGATCTGGGATGTCACAAGTTAGGAATCACTGCAAAGTGTGATCCTTATTGCACCCAGTTCCTTGGCCATCATTAATCTAGTAATGTATGCTTCATATTTTGCTTGGTTGTTCGAAGTGGGGAACTTGAACTTTAAAGAGCTTTTCGATCATCATGCCTTCTAGATTTTCGAGGATTATCCCAGCACCGCCTCCCTTAGGGTTAGATGATCTATCAACAAACACTGTCCACAACACTTCCTCAGGGTCATCGGGGTCCGATGTAAGTTCAGCAAGAAAGTTTGAAAGTGTTTGTGCCTTAACTGCTAGTCTGGGCTAGTATGAAATTTCGAACTCAGAAAGCTTGATAGACTAGGCAATCATCCCTCTTGCTAGGTCCAATTTGTGCAATATTTAGCGGATTGGTTGATCCGTCCTTACTACGACTGAATGACACTGGAAGTATTGCCTTAGTCTCCTGACTATGATGACTAAGGTGATAACTCTATAGAATGTAGTTATTTGTGCCCTAACTTTGTGCTAGAATGAATGCTTAGTCCTTGTTTATAATGCATATTTGGAGGGTTTTGTGCTTATATTTGTCATATTCTGATTCTAAGCCTCTCTGATATGTTTTATAGCAAATTGTGTCTAAATGATTAGAGATTAAGTAGATTTATATATGTTACTGATTTGGTATTTTCTCTATGATAGGAAGGGCTCCAAACAAGGTTAAATGTGACACAATTGAGCTTGAAGAGGAAGAGGAAGCCAAATTCTCCATTTTAGTGGTCACCGCCGCGGCGCGCAACATGTTGCGCGCCGCGGCGCTGAGAGGCATCATCAGAATACCATACTTAGACCTGAGGCAAGAGGACTGCGGCCCAGATGAAGTGGGTGCCGCGGTGTACGTAGACCGACCCATTGGGCACCGCAGCACACATATGTGGGGGCTGCGACGAGCTGGCGGCAGCTAAGCCTATAAATAGATTTTACTCATTTTTCTCTTGGTTCTGGCTATTTTGGCCATTTCCATTTTCTGTTCTTTGTAGTTTTCTTAGTTTAGGTTAGTTTTAGTTAGTTTTAGGTTAGTTAGTTTGGCTAGATCTCCATTGATGGTGGATTGGAGTCAAGGATCAAGGGTTGAAGGAGGATTTAAGCTTCAAAGAGACAAAATCAATGAGCTTCCTTTCTCTTTTTCCCTTTCTCTCTTCTCTTCCTTATCTATTGTATAGCTGAGCTATGTTTAGGAATATTTTGGATCCGTTTATATATATTAATGATATGTTCTTCTCTGAGTTTGTGTAGATGTTTGATTATTGTTCAATCATAATCTGTGTTTAATGCTTGTGGTTGGCTGAACACTGATTGCATGATCCTAATATGAGCAAATGATCTAGACATAGGGATTTGTTAATATGGATATGGTATGGTTGATACATGTTCGGCGAGTTCAATTAGCTTGGATGAGTTGATTCATTAATAGGATAGAAATATACCTATTAGCCATGTATAGTGTGTGATTGAGAATAGATCGTTCATGAGTGAATGTTGCGCTAGCTTTCAAGAAAACTTAGTGAGTTGAGTAATAGAAACCAGGGTTGATTTACCTAGACATAGGCTTTTGGCTAATGAAGATTCTCAAGCTAACCTAATCAATGCATTTATGTTTATGAGGAGGATTATATGTTGTTAATAGATGTAAGGGGTGAAGGAGGATTTCCTAAAACCTAACCATGTTTATGTTTATTAATTTTGTAGATTAGATTTAGTTTAGTTTATTGCTTTCCTATTTTTATGTCCTTGACTAGAATTTATTAAGCTATTAGTTGGTACTTAGCTTTATAACTGAATATCCTCGTGGGAACAAACTTTTACTCTATATCTGTATTACTTGAGCGATCCGTGCACTTGCGGTAGTAACCATAAGGCAAGTGCGACCTTCTCGATCTTTTGATAATGGAGCTCGGGGCATTGCAGCACTTTGCTTACAAAGTAGACTGGCTTTTGACCTTTGGCAGTTTCGCGGATAAGAACCGAGCTAACGGCTTCTTCATGAACAGAAAGGTACATGTACAAAGTCTCTCCGGGTTCCGGCCTAGTCAAAATAGGGCGAGATTATAACAGATTGTCGAGAGACGTAAATGCGTCCTCACACTCCTGGGTCCACTCAAAACCCGTCCCATTTTTCAATAGTTTGAAGAAGGGGAGAGATTTTGTGAGTAGCTCTAGCGAGGAAGCGTGTGAGTGTTGTGATCTGCCTTGTGAGTTGTTGAACTTCTTTTATGTTCCAGGGGCTATGCATGTCGAGCACCACTTGATATTTGTCTGGATTTGCCTCAATCCCGCAATGAGTCAACGTATAGCCCAAAAACTTCCTGGCTCAAACCCCGAAGGCACATTTTTTTGGATTGAGTCTCATATTATGCTTTCTAACTTTTGCAAACACTTCTTCGAGGTTAGTAGTGTGGGATCCAGACTCCAAGGTCTTGATGATCATATCATCAATGTATACTTCAAGCATTCTCCCTACTTGACCCTCAAAGACTCTATTCATCATCCGCTAGTAGGTAGCTCTTGCATTCGTTAAACTAAAGGGCATAACCTTATACCAGTAACTTGCCTTTTCGGTGATGAAAACAGTTTAATCTTCGTCTCTGGGGTACATCAAAATTTGATTATACCTAAAGTAGGCATCCATAAATGATAGTTGTAACGTCTCAAAAGCTAACACTAATGACGTACCCGGTTTACGCATCAGTAATTAGAATTTAGAATGTTACTTATGACTATAAAAAATTTTCAAATAAAAGATTTGATAATATACAAAAGCCTTCGCGAAAGCATAAATTATATACATAACATATGAAATGAATTTCTATGCAAAGTTCTCATCACTGTACTTAATATACATATATCATCCTATTTACAAAAATCTAAAACAACTACCTAAAATATCTCCTCGTGCCTAAACTCCATTTTGCTTCATCTTGCCTACCCATTGTGAATCCTTCCTGGAATTATCATGGAAACCATATAGAATAGTGAGGGTGAGAATTTAGAAATTCTTAGTAGCTTGTTTAAAATCGTGTCATCACAATAATTCTAGCTATTTCGAAAAAAAATATCATTTTCATTCAAAACATTTATTATTATTCTAGAAAGGTGACAAAAGGCCAAATCCATCTCCTTCCTCTTCATGAAATAGACGGTTCATTTAGTTACTATAAAAACTTCTTTAATTCTTTTCATCATGCACAATATCACTAAGTGCTCAAAATACCATTTTAGAAGATTCTTCCAAAACATAATCAATTTTTCACTCTCCATATATCAAGATGAAAATCTCATCATTAGAATCAAGTTATGAGCTCATAAAATCATTTATTCACTTGGTAGTAGTTTGCTTTTAGGTTAGTACATATCAACCTCTTTGTGACCGTACGTTGTCACACAGTACTACTCCGGGTAACTAGGCCCAGTCTTGCCCTGTCTAGCTTAGAGAAAGTATGTCTCCCCAATATCAAAGCTAGAGTTAGACTTCAATCCATCATGATAATGAGAAGGTACGTTATCTCACAATATCAATCATCGGGAATAGAATGAGAGGTACGTTCCTCAAATTATCCAAGATATAGGATTATCCTAAGTAGTGAGGGAAATACTCATCCTCAACCACTTAGTGACTAGGAAGGCTCAGGTAAAGAGGAAGGCTCTTCCTTAACCTCCATTACTCTGGTATAGAGAAAATCACTTATTCTCTTACCATTAACTAAGACTTACTCTAGTACAAGTACATCCAAAATCCAATTTGGCCTAGTTCCACAAAGTGGATACCCATGAAAATCAAATCATCATAGATGCAATATAATGCATAATCCAATCATACTCATCATGGGTATTCAAATATCATTAAAACATTTCTCCAATCAAATATCATTAAAACATTTCTCCAATCGTTAGTCTCATTTGACTTAGTCATGTCATGGCACATAGCCCTACATTTCATCATCATACAATAGTTTGCAAATTCATCAATCAATTCAAAAAATACTTTACATAGCATAATTCATGCTTTTCTTCATCTAATATATCTTAAAATAACATTACAATGCTTTTGGAAATGAAATTCTCAAATGATAGGTTTCAAAATTCCATTCTATCCTATGGGCGCCTAAGCGTTGGGCTCTGGGCACCTAGGCGCTATCGTGAACGCTTGGGCACTCATCACGCATCCAGAAACTTGATTTCTGGGTTCTGGGCACTCAGACGCTCCATTTAGGGAGCCTAGGCGCTTAAACCAGAAACAAGAACCCCTATTTTGCAACCAGATCTCAAGTCTTCCAAAAATCAAACCCAAAATCATCAATAACACCTCATAACTCATTATATTCAAGGGTCCAAAATAGTTTCAAAATAAGAAATCAAATAAGGGATTCATACCCCTCTTTCAAAGCTCAAAACTCATCAAGAAATCAAGAATCAATATAAAGATTTAACTCTCATTGAATTCTCAAATGCATAGATTTATCATTCTTAAGTTAAAATCTCAACCAAACTCATCGAAAGTCTCAAATTTGGAAGGAAAACAAGGATAAAAAGGAAAAGAGAGAAAACCCCTTACCTTGGTTTCCATAACTCGTGATCTTGCTTCTTTCTTGGTTGATATTCTTTCTTCTTTCTCCATTTTCTACTCGTCTCACGTTCCTTTTCTTCTTCTTTCTCATTTCTTTTCCTTTCTTCTCTGTTTCTCTCCTCTCGTTTCTATCTCCGTCTTTTATTTCTTTCTCTCCGTTTCAGCTGCAGGAGCACAGGGGAGAGAGATGAGAGGAAGTGAGAAAAATCTCAATTTTAAAAGATAAGAATTAGGGGCATTTTGGTCTTTTCGTTAAACTTCGTATTTGTTAAGAATACTTTGATTTTTCTAAATTAAGTTTTTTAACGTCCAACAACATTAAAATAAATTTTAGGATCCATCTAAATTCTTGTTTCACCATTTTCATAATTTTCCATATCTGCCATTCCTCAATACGGTATTAAAACACTTCTACAATGTCTTTAAAAATACCAAACAGACTTCATTTGTCCTCAAAATTTAACCACATCCTCTTTCATACATTTGCGACCTATTAATAAAATTCTCCTTATTTATTTCCTTTGATTTAGCATTTATGCTATTTTCCTAAGGTCAAAATAGCCATTTTACACGTTCTGTGTTGCGGCAAAGTGCCTAAATTAACTGAAAACATCTAAAAAATTAACAGACATGTTAAACAAGTATTATGGTACCTTATGACCATATATAAGTCTAACCTACTAAAAAGAGAATGTTACAATAGGATCCAAAATCCAGACGAGCTGTCAACCAACTTGTCAATGTTAGGGACGGGATATGGATCCTTAGGGCATGCCTTATTCAGGTCTGTGTAGTCCATACACATCCTCCACTTTCCATTTGAATTTTTCACTAGGACCACATTGGAAAGCCATGTGGTGTAAGAGACTTCCTTGATGAATCTAGCGTTGAGTAGTTCTTTGACTTACTCCTCAACGATCTATTGTCTTTCCGGGCCGACTTTTCTCTTTTTTTTGGGAGACCAACTTCACATCCTGTTTAATGGATAAACAATGGCAAACGAAAGTGGGGTCAAGCCCAGGTATGTCGGAGGATGTGCATACAAATAGGTCTTTATTTCATTGAAGGAGCTCTATCAGCAGGCGTTTCTCCTACTCTTCTAGAGTTGCACCTATTTAGGTGACTTGATCAGGCTTGTCACTAAGTTGAAGGGGGAGTAGTTCTCCTTCTGGCTGGGGTCTGGTCGCCGAATTTCCTCCCTAACATTCAACTCGGTTATAAGGATGTTAACTTGATCCAAGGCCAGAGTAGATGTAGGTATTCTTGCTTTCTTGGGAGTCCTACAGATCTTGAGGCTCTTATTATAACATTTGCGTGCCATAATTTAGTCACCCTTGATCGTGACCACCTCATTATTTTTGTTAAGGAATTTCATGGTTAAGTCAGCGGTGGATACTATAGCGGTGATACCGTTCAGAGTAGGTCACCCCAGAATAATGTTGTAAGCAATCGGGCAATCTACGACTAAAAATCTGACCTTGACGGTTCTGTGGATTTTGTTATCCTCGAGGGTTAGGAATGTTTTAAAATAGTCCATCGGAGTAATTTTCTCACCAGAGAACCTAGTGAGCTCGCCTTTATAGGGGGTTAAGGCAGACATGGGGAACTCTAGCTTTTGGAAAGCATCCATGAACATTATATCTGCAGAGCTACCCTAGTCTGCGAAAATACGCTAGACTTCGGCATTAGATATTATTCCAGAGATGACAAGTGGATCATCGTGGTCTCAGATAATATCACCATAATCTTAAGCAGTGAAAGGTATTGGTGGTTCTTCCCTATCATCAGCACGAGCTCTGTGCGTAGAGCTAGAGACACTTAATACCGCAGTCCGTAGTGCTTTCTTCCGAGAATTACTGGATGAGCCTCCTCCTGTAAATCCTCCAGAGATTGTGCGGACCAATCGATCAGTCCTGTTAGTCCCATTCTGAACATCTCGGTTCCTATCTTACCAGTTGTCTGCATCACGACGGGGTGGGGTCTAGGATTTTCTGGTTGGGCTACACGTCCTCCTCTTCTATCTCGGGGTCGGACTTCGCCTAGGGCTACGACTACATCTTCGTTCCCTCTGCCTCTCGGGGTTTTCATTATTTCGGATCCCGATAATATACTTTTGAAGTCGACCTTCTTTAATAAAAGACTCGATGACATCTCGAAATTGGTGACATTCTTCTATTTCATGGCCATAGCTTTTATGCCACTTACAGTACTTGGAGTGGTTCTTCGCCTTTTTCAGAGGTGGTGGCCTTTTAATATTCTGGAACTCGGTCTGAAGTACTTCTTTGAGAATAGTTTCTCACGAGGCATTCAGTGGAGTATAGTCAGAATATTTGAGCCGATAAGCATCATCTTTGGCAGAATTTCGAGATTGGTTAGAGGTTCAGTCATTTTTCTAGTGAGTGGGTTCACCTTTGTCTAAAGTCTCTTTGTCCTTAATGGCTTCTTCCAATTCCATGTATTTTGCGAAACGAGCATGGTACTCATTCATAGTCTCTGCCTTCTTCTTTGCTAAGGATTGAAAGAAGTCGGAATCAGTTCGGAGGCCATTCTAGGCATAGTGAAGGGTGATCTGTCATCTGGCCTGGCCACACGAGTAAGGGCGGTACTGAATCTCTTAATATATTCACGAAGGGACTTATTGCTCCCTTGACGAATCCCGAAAAGAGAGTTAACTGACTTGGGTTACTCCTTAACAGTGGTGTAATGTGATAGGAAGCGCTGCGTGAGGTCATCCTATCCAACAATAGACATTGATTGCAAAGTGGAAAACTAACAGAGGGTGCCATTCTTTAAGAAAAGGGGGAAAGCCTGACAAAGTAATCCTGGGGACCCCCCTTGGAATTGCATGGAATGGATGTAGGCATCAAGGTGTTCCTATGGGTCTGTCGTACCATCATATTGTTCAAGATTGGAGGGGGGCTTGAAACCCCTAGGGATCCTGTACGCCATTAATTCACTCGAGAAGGGTTGTTGTTGGATGCCAGGAATCAGGAGGTTGTTTCCAACGACATGGATGTCTTCATCATGTAGTGGCCTCCTTTGGTTATTAGCCATATTTCGCCTCTTGTGGATATTCTCCATGTGTACTGATCGTTCTAGCTCATCGATCTAGCACTGTTGGTCATCCAACTGGCGACATTGCTCATCCAACTACTGCATTTAGTGGGCTACTAGTTCTTGGAGGTTGTTTCTGGTCAACTCAGAATGGGAAGGGGCTCAGCTGGAAGCATGATCAGTAGTATCGTTATTCCGAGGGCCTAAGCATGATTGCATAGGGCCCTAGGTACTTGAGTAGCGTTATTTGCCCTCTCTCTAGGGTAGGAAAGCTTATCCAAGACTGACCTTCTACGTGGGGGTGAGGACTTTTGTCAGAAAGTGAAGTTTCGTGTCCATCGCACAGACGTTCTGAGACGTGTTTTTAGTCTCTGATGGCTGAAGCTTCGGCCGCAACTGGTGGAGCTGGTTGAGGAGGGGGCTGCGCTACTGGCTCCTGTCTTTGATCCATATGAGGTTGTGCAGCATCTCTCTTTGAGTGTTGATGTGTGTTCACCATGTTTCCAATTTACTGTTTCCCACAGACGGCATTAATGTTCTGAAGTAGATTCAGAGGGTACCTAAGACAGGCACGCAATGATGATCTCCTCCTTAAGTAGCAGCGGTCAAGTGTGTTGAGACAGGGGGTGGGTAGTTGCAAAGGGACTCCAACACTCAAGTCAGGCTATGCACAAGTAAGGCAATGTATATTGAGTAATTTACTGATACCTGATTAAGGCTACTTAACCTTATATTTATAGAGCATGTATAGAATCTTTACGCAATCTGTATTGAATACAGGTATCTAGGATTAGTATCTTGGCAAGGATTACTTTCCCATTATTATTAGGATGAATTCCTATAAGTTAGGAACTCTTGATATGAGAGCTACTTATCAATTTAAGACAGTTATGAGTCCTATAATATTGTAAATATATGATTAGTAATTACGGATATTTAGGGATATATCATCTGCACGTATCTAACAATCTCGATATTATGGCCCAATGATGCTCAGTGTGCATGGCTCCGATATAACATCCCGAAAGTTATTTATTTCATTATAAATAATCATTTTATAATATTTATGATTTTTAAGAATTTTTGTGGATTTTTCTGAAAACATCAAATATTATAGTATATTTCTCGTTTTACGTGCACACTGAGCAGAGTTGGGATAATGAAATATTTTCCCTGAGGCTGGTAAACCTTGGACTGTCAACGTGTCGACGGGGGATCTTACCAAACCCGAGGCTGGGCACAGTTTGCGAGGTTTGTATTTTTTGATATTTTATCTGATAAATAAAATCACTGTATCATAAAATCATCTGATGAATAATAAAATACTATTTTCATCAACTGTAACTTTTATTCACTGGGAAAATAATTCTAACAGTGTAATTAATCATCTATCAGATGTATTTAATCAAGGAGACAAGCTTACTATGCACTTTATTGAGAATTGTGCAAAGCTTCTCAAGGAAGCTTCTAGGAAGCTTCCTCCCCACCCACTTTTTCTCTCTCCTCCCATATGTGCTGCACGGTTGGCTAGGAGGGGAAAACACATTTTCATTCTCCCATTTTCTCTCCCTCATACACAGCTTTCTTCTTCTCCCTTTCTTCCTCTCTTCTTCCAACCACCCACCTCCATTATTGAACTTTCAAGCTTCCCCTGCTCGCCAACATAAACCATTGTTTCACCTCACCATCCTCAAGCTTTCTTCTTTGTGGAACTCACCTTGGCTCCTCCATTTTCGTGGTTGGCAGCCCAACATCAAAGCTTCAAGCTTTAAGGTAAAGCTCTCAACTTTCTTCTCCTTTTCTCCCCATTTTCGTGACCCATGGTCACATTGGTGACTATGGATGCCATTTCCACTCTTTGATCTTGATTTTTATGGATTTGAACACCCAAGGATCTTGTGGTGGTGAAGCACGAAATTCCAAGGATAAAAGGAGCTTGCTTTCCTTGTTCTTCACTAAGGTAAGAAGAATACACTCCTCCTCAACCTCTATTAGCATTTAGAAACCTTGTCTGTGATTGATTGTGAGAAAACCCTATTGAGGGTTATTCTTGATTTGTATGATTAGTATGTTTGCATGTTGTTTATAATGTGTCTGTGCTATTAGATTATTTGTTAGTGTATATTGATGTATTTGAATGGATTAGAATGCATGAAATTGAAGAAAATGATGTCGAATTGGTTCTCGGAGGGCCACGGTTTTGAGGCCCAAAATTTGGGGTTCTTTGTGAACAATTGTAAAAAAATTGGAATTCATAATTAATCAAGTGTATATTATGTAATTAATGAAGAGAAACTCCTCCAATGTCAACACCCATCCGTCGAGTTAGAATTTCTAACCCTTTAGCATTTTCGTCGGTTCAACACGAGAGAAACTCCTCCAATGTCAATATCCGTCGAATTAGAATTTCTAACCCTTTAGCATTTTCGTCGGTTCAACACGAGAGAAACTTTTCCAATGTCAATATCCGTCGAATTAGAACTTCTAACCCTTTAGCATTTTCGACGGTTCAACACGAGAGAAACTCCTCCAATGTCAATATTCGTCAAATTAGAATTTCTAACCCTTTAGCATTTTCGTCAGTTCAACACGAGAAAAACTCTTCCAATGTCAATATCCGTCGAATTAGAACTTCTAACCCTTTAGCACTTTCGACGGTTCAACACGAGAGAAACTCCTCCAATGTCAATATCCATCGAATTAGAATTTTTGACCCTTTAGTACTTTCGTCGGTTCAACACTTGGAAGATTTCTCCAATGTCAACACCCATTCATCGAATTAGGATTTCTGCTGATTTTCTAGCATATTCGACATATATATGCATCATTCGACAGATCTGATCTTCATTCGACAGAACTTGACTTTTAGCCATTCTTGTCAAATAATGTTTTCCTATCAACATTGATTCTGTCAAATTGAAACTTACCCATTGCCGTCACCAAATCACATTATGGCTGACATTTTTCATCATTCTGTCATATTAATTTTTCGTCGAAAAGTAGCCTCACCTTTGTACACTAGAGCCATTGTCTCCGTCGAATCCAAAATTATAATTTATCACCTAACACCTAGTGATTAAATTAATGGTAATAGGATGCAAGAATTAGCAAATTGAAAAATTAAATTATACTTTGAGATTCATAAATTTTAAAGAACCAAGAATGAAATTTTCATAAGACTTAGGATAATTTTAATTAGGGTAAGAACAAGAGAGTGTGAGACATTGAGATCTTAGAATAACCTTCTAAGCGTATATGAATAAATTACCTAAGAGAATTTAATTACTTATGAGAATTCCTTTAGAGACAAACTTTGTAAGAAAAGCTAAACCTAAGCAAGAATTCATAATACACCTTAAAAATGCATTAATTCATTTAATTCTAATATTATGATATTGTGGGTCCATGTGAGTGACCAATGTTTGTGTTGATTCTTGCTTTGGCTAATTGTGGCATATTGTGGAATAGTATGTAATAATGATCATACATGATTATGCATAGAGTCTGTATGCATTGTGAATGTACGTTGGACTGTGTTAAGGCTGAGTTGCCTAGGAGTTGAACACACCTTTGTGCGGGTGCGAATAGACAAGTGAAAGTCATATTGTTGACCATGGGGGCGTTGGGGTGCTGGTACCTCACAATGGACAGTTGGTAGCTCTTCTGTCCGTGGGGCAAATCGATGCAAACGCACTGACGATCCTGACTGGGCATTGTCCTATATCGTAATCTAGTGTAGACTGTTTGTACAATGCCATGATGTGCACATGGATAAATTGATGAATTATAGCACTTTGGCCTCGGCAGCCGAGTTGCAGACATGTCCTCTGATCTTTCTCTCCGATCGTTTGTGTCTAGCTCTATGGAGTAGGATTTTGACTTTGTATGCATGTGTATAGTGGGTCCATAAATTATTTGGTATTTATTATTATTATAATTAGAACTGTTGTATTACTGATATATATATAACTGCCTGGAACTGCTTGGTTGATTATTACTGCTACTTAATGTTTATTATCGTTATTGCTGTCAAAAATGCTATGTGGGCGCTTTGCGCCGTTTGGTTTCTTGTTGCTATAATTAGTAATGATGGTAGGATATCTTATCTCTTTCTTGTACTTTTCTTGTTCTATGTCAATTCTTGGTTAAAGACTGTAAGTGGGAATGAGGTTAGATCCTTTTGGACTTTCTTAGTTTGACCCACTGCATCCGGTGATGTCGTCGCGAAGGGGGTTCTATTGGGTTCGTTCGAATTGTGTTCACTAGTGGTGCCACGACTTGGCGAGTCGACTGGACCGACAAGCATATGCGATATGTTGGGGATCTGACCTTGACCATTAAGAGGACTACGATTGAAGACCTTATTCTATATTTTTCACTACACCGGTGAGCCCGGAGTTGCCTCACGCATTTGGGATCCGATGGAGTGCCCAACTCCTTAGTTGTGGATATGTTATGGGTAGTTTATATTTTATTTTGCATTACCTGTATAAAGTGTATTTTTGGTATATATATGTTTTAAGATGATCATCCAGTCTTAAATGCTGTAATTTGAGTACATCTTATAATTTATATTTTAACTGGTTGTATATGTAACTATTCATTCGTGGCTCCTATTTTCCTCATATGCGAAATGTCTAAAAGTTTTTAAAATTTATTGCTTGACAATCGTAACGTGCCGAAATTTAGTGATCGTGACATAATGACGATTGTGCCGTGGTTATTAAATCGAGGGGTGTTACATTAGGTGGTATTAGAGCTCAGTTCATCCTGTTGAGCCGGGGTATAGACTGACTATGCTTAGACATGCTAGAAGTTTATTTGTATGTTGTGTACTTCCTTGTCTCTTGAATTGAGATATTGGGAAAGGAAGGCATGACTTGCCATAGGTTGAGTGTTGGTAGCTACTATTGCACAGTTACATGATATTGAGTATTGGCCCACTCAATGTGTAATGTTCTGTGTCTACGGGAAATTATGACTTCACCTAGGCGTATTAAGATAATAGAAGTTCTTTTAGAAAGAAGCTCAGCTGGTATGACTGAACTTACTTAGGATCTGTTTGCATTTACACCCTTACTATGTTACCTCTAGAATTGCTTGAGCCATTGGGTTAGAAAAAAGGTAGTTAAATAACACTTGCAAAGTTGGTGGACTGAGGTGTCCAAGAGGTTTTCAAAAATCGATTCTCTTTGGAAAAGAGTATCTGGCATAAGTTTGGTTCGAGGAGCTACATAGGAGTCAAAGACTTACAGGAAATCGTGCCGTAGAAGGCAGAATGAAGGAGCTTAAGTTAGAGTCTTTTGGGTTTATCTCGTTGGGTTGTGTGACTTTTTGTGTTTGGTTTCCGAAAGGAGATAATATTGTTTGGACTGAATGCTTTCAATTTTATTTATGGTTTGATTTGTTTGTCCTTGAAGGAAGACAATGACTCGAAGTAGACGTAAGCGTGTGAACGTGGGGAGTGGCAATGATGGTACGACTGCGGCAACTGAAGAAATGCAAAGAATGGTTAATGAAACTACACGCCAGGATCAGAGGGCCGCACAGCAGCAGGAATTGGAAGTTGAGGTTCAGAATTTGATGGAAGAAAGTCGATTTTGGGGTGACTTTGGACTACCTAAGTTCCAAAGGAGGAATAAAAGGATGATCAATCAGTTTAAGCAGGAACTATATTCGCGACAAATGAAGGTACAACAGCAACGACAAACGTATAAAAGGGATGCGAGTAGTAGAAAATCCAAACTGGTACCTTTATCAAAATGTAAGAAGTGCAAAAAGAACCATTTAACAAGGGACTGTAAGATTGAAGGAGTAACCTGTTTCGAATGCAGAGAGCTAGGACATGTGGCTAAGAACTGTACTTCGCAAAAGATGAAGCCTTTCGCTGGAGATGTATGTACTTCAAGATCTCACGGAGAAGGACGAGTTAAATTCTCAAGTGGAGTGAAAACATCCAAGACTGAAGGCCTGAACGAGGGAGCTTGTACTACAACCGATGACCCTATGATTTTATTGTATAATTTCGGGGGTAACCCGTTTCTTTATGACGTATGACTGTATGAGTCTATTAAGGTCGTTTGAATCCTTGTCATCTTTTGACTAAAGTTATTTCTACTTCTGCTACTAAGAACCTATTGATGGTAGCCAAGTCGTTTAAATTATCCTATGACTTGTTAAAGACTGAACCTTTCTGGTGATCTGATTTGTTTACTTCTTTTACAAATTAGATGTAATGTTAATGAAGGGATTGGTTATCTTCCAATCATATCCTGTTGAAATGTTCCAATGAAATTCTAAGAGTACGTTTCTGGAATTGGGTTGTTTGTGTATTTACTTCCTTTCGACCCGAATATTACTATCCTCGTTTGTAAGCCTGCTCTCATCACAACAAGTTTATTTAAAAACTATCCTATTGTTGTTAGAAATTGGAACCTTTTACCAATTCAATTATCTACTTCATGAATAGGCTTGATCTAAGGAAGGAGATTGATCATTTTCTAAATGGGTCTCGACATTCGGTTTCAACAAAAACTTAGTGTTTCTTGAGACAGAAATTCCCTAGATGTGAATCCATAAAACTCACTCCTAAGTTTTATTGGACCATATTATATTGGTTGGACAGGTCCAGTGGTAAATTAAGTGACTTCCTTGTTTTTCTTTCTAACCTTTATAACGTTTCCAGTATACTTCGATTGAGTAGATGTATTCCCGAATCTGAACCATAGCAATGCGCCAAGTGTAGCACAATTAGGTGAGAACTTACCCTATAAGACATCTTGTTTGAATTAAGGAAAGATGGTTTGACGAATCAATTGAAAAACGCCACCATTTTCTCCAAGATCAGCTTGTGTTCTGGACTATCATCGAGTTCACTCAAAGGTAGGAGATTTTCCAAAATAACTTTTCTAACGTGTCATGGGCACTACGGGTATTTTGTAATGTCGTTTCGAGTAATGAATGCTTCGGTAATATTCGTCGATTACTTGAATATAGTCTCTCTCTTTTATTGAAAACAGATTTGTCGTTGTCCTTGTTGGTGCCATTCTGATCTATTCTTAACCTTTGGAGGAACGTACTGAATCTCTCGTAGTGATTCTTCAAATTCTGAAGAAGAAGAAGAAGTTACGCGTAAAGTTGTCTAAGTACGAATTCCAGTTGGAGGCAGTTCAACCTTTGGGTTACGCAATCTCAAGGGAAGGAATTGCTGTAAACCTATCAGAACTCTCAGCATTTCTTTAATGGGAAAGACCGACGACTGTAACAAAGATTCGTAACTTTATAGGATTAGCTGATTAATATGGGAGACTCATCACAGAATTCTCCAAAGTGGCAAGATTTCTCGTCAAACTCATGCATGAGAGTCAAGTTTGTAGGATTGGTGCATATAAGGAAAGATTTTCAAGGATTGAAGAGACACTCGACTACCTTGCTGACGATGATTCTGCCTAATCCCAACGAACCTTTTTGGGATGCCTAGTGATGCTTCGCATTGGAAGTTTAGAACGTGTGCTTGATCAGAATAGAAGGAATGGTAACGTACGCTTAGAGACAATCGAGAATACATGAGAAGGATTACCTTACACCAACTCAAAGTTAGCTTTGTAGTTGCATTGAAGATCTAGAAACATTTTCTACAAGGAGAAATTCTCAATGCCTATGGTAATCTCAAGAGCCAAAGGTATTTTTGGTCTATTGGAATGAGTTGAATATGAGGCAGAGACGATGATTAGAAGTTCTGAAAGATTTTGATTTTTTTTTTGTTTTAGTATAATCCCAAAAGAGGCGAATGTCGTAGCGGATGCCTTAAGAAGAAAATAAGCTTAGTTTGTCTACTACAGTAAGCAAGAAGAATAAGTTTGATAGAGCCACTCAGCGATGTACAGTTGTTTGGAGAGTTGGCTGTTGGATTGCTGAAGACTCAAAGGGCGTAGAATCTTTTATTGATCGGCCTATGACGTCAACATATTTTTGCACATTAATATAAGATACTCAGTGGAAGGAAGCGACCTTATTGCCAGTGATTTGGATTGATGCAGCTGAAGATACAACACGAGAATTAGGAGACAAAATGAAAGAAACACAGTCGCGTTTGTTCTAAGATATGATGAATTTCGAGGACGAAACTCCTTTTTAGAAGGGGAGAGTTGTAATATCTCAAAAATTATTTATTTCATTATAAATAATCATTTTATAATATTTATGATTTTTAAGAATTTTTGTGGATTTTTCTGAAAATATCGAATATTATAGTATATTTCTCATTTTGCGAGCGCACTGAGCGGAGCCGGGATAACGAAATGTTTTCCCTGAGGCTGGTAAACCTTGGACTATCAATGTGTCGACGGGGGATCTTACTAAACCCGAGGTCGGGCATAGTTTGAGAGATTTGCATTTTTCGAGGTTTTATCTGATAAATAAAATCACTGTATCATAAAATCATCTGACGAATAATAAAATACTATTTTCATCAACTGTAACTTTTATTCACTGGGAAAATAATTCTAACAGTGTAATTAATCATTTGTCAGATGTATTTAATTAAGGAGACAAGCTTACTATGCACTTTACTGAGAATTGTGCAAAGCTTCTTAAGGAAGCTTCTAGGAAGCTTCTTCCCCACCCACTTTTTCTCTCTCCTCCCATATGTGCTGCACGGTTGGCTAGGGGGGAAAACACATTTTCATTCCCCCATTTTCTCTCCCTCATACGCAGCTTTCTTCTTCTCCCTCTCTTCCTCTCTTCTTCCAACCACCCACCTCCATTATTGAACTTTTAAGCTTCCCCTGCTCGCCAACATAAACCATTGTTTCACCTCACCATCCTCAAGCTTTCTTCTTTGTGGAACTCACCTTGGCTCCTCCATTTTCGTGGTTGGCAGCCCATCATCAAAGCTTCAAGCTTTAAGGTAAAGCTCTCAACTTTCTTCTCCTTTTCTCCCTATTTTTGTGACCCATGGTCACATTGGTGACTATGGATGTCATTTCCACTATTTGATCTTGATTTTTATGGATTTGAACACCCAAGGATCTTGTGGTGGTGAAGCACGAAATTCCAAAGACAAAAGGAGCTTGCTTTCCTTGTTCTTCACTAAGGTAAGAGGAAGACACTCCTCTTCCACCTCTATTAGCATTAGAAACCTTGTTTGTGATTGATTGTGAGAAAACCCTATTGAGGGTTATTCTTGGTTTATATGATTAGTATGTTTGCATGTTGTTTATAATGTGTCTGTGTTATTAGATTGTTTGTTGGTGTATATTGATGTATTTGAATGGATTGGAATGCATGAAATGGAAGAAAATGATGTCGAATTGGTTCTCGGAGGGCCACGATTTTGAGGCCCAAAATTTGGGGTTCTTTGTGAACAATTGTAAAAAAATTGGAATTCATAATTAATCATATGTATATTATGTAATTAATGAAGAGAAACTCCTCCAATGTCAACACCCATCCGTCGAGTTAGAATTTCTAACACTTTAGCATTTTCGTCGGTTCAACATGAGAGAAACTCCCCCAATGTCAATATCCGTCGAATTAGAATTTCTAACCCTTTAGCATTTTCGTCGGTTCAACACGAGAGAAACTCCTCCAATGTCAATATCCGTCCAATTAGAACTTCTAACCCTTTATCACTTTCGTCGGTTCAACACGAGAGGAGATTTCTCCAATGTCAACACCCATTCATCGAATTAGGATTTCTGCTGATTTCTAGCATATTCGACAAATATATGCATCATTCGACAGATCTGATCTTCATTCGACAGAATCTTCATTTGACAGAACTTGACTTTTAGCCATTCTTGTCAAATAATGTTTTCCTATCAACATTGATTCTGTTAAATTGAAACTTACCCATTTCCGTCACCAAATCACATTTGGCTGACATCTTTCATCATTCTGTCATATTATTTTTTTGTCGAAAAGTAGCCTCACCTTTGTACACTAGAGCCATTGTCTCCGTCGAATCCAAAATTATAATTTATCACCTAATACCTAGTGATTAAATTAATTGTAATAGGATGCAAGAATTAGCAAATTGGAAAATTAAATTATACTTTGAGATTCATAAATTTTAAAGAACCAAGAATGGAATTTTCATAAGACTTAGGATAATTTTAATTAGGGTAAGAACAAGAGAGTGTGAGATATTGAGATCTTAGAATAGCCTTCTAAGTGTATATGAATAAATTACCTAAGAGAATTTAATTAACTAAGAGAATTCCTTTAGAGACAAATTTTGTAAGAAAAGCTAAACCTAAGCAAGAATTCATAATACACCTTAAATTCATTTAATTCTAATATTATGATATTGTGGGTCCATGTGAGTGACCAATGTTTGTGTTGATTCTTGCTTTGGCCAATTGTGGCATATTGTGGAATAGTATGTAATAATGATCATACATGATTATGCATAGAGTCTGTATGCAATGTGAATGTCTGTTGGACTATGTTAAGGCCGAGTTGCCTAGGAGTTGAACACACCTTTGTGCGGGTGCGAATAGACAAGTGAAGGTCATATTATTGACCATGGGGGTGTTGGGGTGCGGGTACCTCGCAATGGATAGTTGGTAGCTCTTCTGTCCGTGGGGGCAAATCGATGCAAATGCACTGATGATCCTAATTGGGCACTGTCCTATATTGTGATCTAGTGTAGACTGTCTGTACAATGCCATGATGTGCACGTGGATAAATTGATGAATTATAGCACTTTGGCCTCGGCAGCCGAGTTACAGACGTGTCCCCTGATCTTTCTCTCCGACTGTTTGTGTCTAGCTCCATGGAGTAGGATTTTGACTTTGTATGCATGTGCATAGTGGATCCATGAATTATCTGGCATTTATTATTATTATAATTGGAACTGTTGTATTACTGATATATATATAACTGCCTGAAACTGCTTGGTTGATTATTACTGCTACTTAATGTTTATTATCGTTATTGCTGTCAAAAATGCTATGTGGGCGCTTTGCGCCGTTTGATTTCTTGTTGCTATAATTGGTAATGATGGTAGGATGTCTTACCTCTTTCTTGTACTTTTCTTATTCTATGTCAATTCTTGGTTAAAGACTGTAAGTGGGAACGATGTTAGATCCTTTTGGACTTTCTTAGTTTGACCCACTACATCCAGTGATGTCGTCGCGAAGGGGGTTCTATTGGGTTCGTTTGAATTGTGTTCACTTGTGGTGCCACGACTTGGCGAGTCAACTGGACCAATAAGCGTATGCGATATGTTGGAGATCTGACCTTGACCATGAAGAGGACTGTGATTGAAGACTTTATTCTGTATTTCTCACTACACCGGTGAGCCCGGAGTTGCCTCACGCATTTGGGATCCGATGGAGTGCCCAACTTCTTAGTTATGGATATGTTATGGGTAGTTTATTTTTTATTTTGCATTACCTATATAAAGTGTATTTTGGGTATATATATGTTTTAAGTTGATCATCCAGTCTTAAATGCTGTAATTTGAGTACATCTTATAATTCATATTTTAACTGGTTGTATATGTAACTATTCATTCGTGACTTCTATTTTCCTCATATGTGAAATGTCTAAAATTTTGTAAAATTTGTTGCTTGACAATCGTAACGTGTCAAAATTTAGTGACCGTGACATAATGACGATTGTGCCATGGTTATTAAATCGAGGGGTGTTACATTCGAAGTTTGGACTGCCTTCAAGGCCTTAACTATGTTATCTAGGGCGGAATCTGATTATACGTGTGTTGAGTTGGTCTAATTAGAAAGGATCCCGGATCACGGTCCAGAACAACTCCAGTGTTAGGTGAAGAGAAAGGACGTTAGGGCACTGACCTTCTAAGTGGTGTCCAATGAGTTTATTCTGTTTTATAAATGACTTTACAGATGAATGGATTCAACGGGAGTTGATATTAAAGATGCAAAAATTTTATTTGCATACTATTTTTATTATATTATTTTTACACTTTTTTTTAATGATAAAATAAGAAAAATACATATTTTAACACATTTTTTCTCTATTCTTTTCTGAACAAGAAAAATGTAAAGATCGTACAATTATTGTAGTTTGCAAATAACAAAATTGTTAAACATGTGCATCTGAATCCTTCTTCTGTAAGGAACTAGAGCATAAAGAATCATTAGTGCTCTAGAATCCAGAATTCAGAAGATAGATAAGTAAACCAATGGAACTAAAAAACGTAAAGAAAATAGGTGTTCTTGATCAGTTTGTCCCAAGTCCCAATACATTCTTGCAGATTTCTGTTAGTCATCTTATCGTCAAAGTCAGATGCACACAAATGAAATTAGGCTACATCATGCCCAGATTATGCTCTTTACACCTTTGGACATTACAGTAGCAGAAGGACTTCTCCTCCTCCTCACAGTAGGAGCTCTCTGTTCTCTATCGTAGAACCTTTGCCTCTTGCTTAGGCTTTCTTTCAGCTATTTCCTGATGGCTGAGTGGTCTCCCCTTCCTTTCCCTTCTCTTGGACTGTGAAGGTTTTATGTGAAATCATGGTGCAACCAACAAGGCTAGCTTCAGTGCGGGTTCAGAAAGGATTACTGAGATGGAACAACAACATGAAGACGAGATCATTATGCTGGAAACACAAGTAATAGAAGGGCTAAAGTTGGCTAGACAAACTCTGGTGGGAAGGATTATCTGTGATAAAGCTCTAAATAGAAATGCAGTGAAGGCTATGATTTTTAAAGGATGGGGCAAACCAGAAGGAGTGATGGCAACTGATGCTGGGATGAACAAATTCATCTTCAATTTCTTGGAGGAGCAGACCCCAAAGAGATTAATGAAGGAGGCACCATGGAATGTAATGGGTTATTTGCAGTGTCTCCAATATTGGACTCCACAGCATACTATCTTTGAGGTAAATTTTGATTTAGCCCCATTTTGGATTCAAATACATGGGCTGCCTATTGAAATGATAAGCCCAAAGAATGGAGCAAAGGTAGGCAACAGAGTGGGGGAGGTCACAGAAGTAGAGAATCCTTTCTTAGAAGGCCAATTAGTGAGGAGCTTCATCGGAGTAAGAGCGTTGTTGGACATATCCAACCCCCTTCCCACAGGTTTTTGGATCCCAAGAAAGAACATGCCTAATGCCTGGATTATTATCAGATATGAGAAAGTTACAAGATTATTGTTATCAGTGTGGGAGACTAGGCCGTGACCAAAAATCCTACATAGGGGAGCTAGTGGTGTCATACTGGACACTACTAGACCAAAATATGGTCCAGGGCTGGATGCACCAAAAGCTAGGCCTATTGTTCCAGGCATGAAGGCACCATACTCAAGGGCCAAAATAGAAGACGAGTAGAAAGGGTCTACGGTGGCGCGTGAAACTTACGTTCAAAGGAGTCCAAGAGACCCAACTAATATGGCCAAATGGCACAGGGACAAAGCAAACAGCAGCAGTGCAGTGAAACAGATGTGGTCGGGGACAAATGCTAAGAAAACCAGAGGTAGTGGCAAACAAGCTCTAAATGACAGCACTGATCAAGCCAAAACTGATGCAGTTTAAGTACAAATCAGAAGGGTGGCCCATGGTGCAGAAAGGCTCCTAGGAATCTATTAGCAAGTCTCTAATTAAGAGGGTGTACATTAGGAGACATAAGCAAGCATCAGGGGATCAGAACCAACAGTAACAATTATTACTGTGACTGGGTAGTTATTACTATGAGTGGGTATAAACCGTAACGGCCATTATTGTGAGTTGCTAATTGTTACTGTATTGTGAGTGGGTAATTATTATTGTGAGTGGGTATAAATAGAGAGGGGGTTTGTTGGGGGAGGGGAATCACTTTTTTGGGAGTTAACAAGAGGGTACAGGGAGAGCCAGGTCTCTCGAATATCCTGGGAGAAAGAGAGAGTTTACAGTAGACTATAGAGTTGCCAAGTTTGACATTTGCTTGTAATTTTTCCTCTTTATTTTGTCTCCCTTTGGTTTGATATAGAGAGGGGATAGTCTATTAATAAAATTCTATCTTTTATCTTTACTTTTGGTCCTGTTCTATCAATTAGGATCAGAGCTCCCAAATCTTGGGAGTTTTTCATGGTTCAGACAAGAATAGAGGCAAGACTTGATGCCTTGGAGAGAAGGTTTGAAGCTTGGAGACGCCAAGCTGAAGAAGATTGCGAGTTCCATGAGGCCAAGAAGGAGCTTCTGGAAGCAAGAATGAAGAAAACGAAAGAGGCCATTAATGAAATTCTAAGGTTGGTGAAAGGGAACCATCGAGACACATCCTGGAGAACTGAATGAGTAATGCAGAGACAGAAGGGGAGAGAACAGTTGGAGGACCAGGAATTGAGGAAGGGGAGAATCAATGGAGGAAACTAAAAATTCCTCTGCTCTCGGGAGACGATGCGTATGGGTGGGTAAATCGCATTGAGAGGTATTTTCAGGTGAGCAGTGTGGCGGAGGAGGAACGGCTGCGCGCTGTAATGGTGGCCATGGAGGGTCGAGGGCTAAGCTGGTTTCAGTGGTGGAAATCTAGCACCCAAAATGAAACTTGGGAGGCTTTTTGCACTGTTGTAATCAAAAGGTTTCATCCAGGCATGATTCATAATCCATATGAGATTCTTCTTTGGCTGAAGTAGAGTGGTATAGTAGAGGAATTCAGGTAGGCTTTTAAGATATATGCAGGGTGTAACACCCTCCTTAGGGCATTACATTTTAGATCAACTAATGTAACACCTACCTTAGGGTATCACATTTAAGATTAAAACTTCTAAAACTTAATCCTAAGTTATAAAAGCTTTAACCTTGTACGACACGAACTCCAAAATTTCCATTTAGTGGATAATATAAATTTACCAAACCTTTAGAGATTATAAAATATAATTAACTGATTAACACACATTACATAAAACAACATAATCCACCAATATTATTTAATACACAAGATTTACAAAACTCAAAGCTTATACCCAACTACCGTATAAAAACTCGACCTCGCCTAAGCCCAAAAACCTGGAGAGAAAGGTCCTGAACCTGATCCTCTACCGGATCCTCTACAGACACGTTCTCTAGTCGGGACGTGTCTTTACGGACAGGAGTCCGAGCAGTCGACTCCATAGAGTCTTCTCTAGGCAAACGGTGAGCAATATCCCACAGTTCTCTAATAGACATGGAGAACTCTACATGTACACAAGCGTTATATGTAACAGTAGGGATTCCAGGGTAGGTCCTACTCTGGGATAGGGTCACCTCTCCTATATAACCAAAACGATGAGTATCTAGGTTGACATGCCAGGAATCAGTGCCTCCGTGGAACTGCGCTTGCACGTAATAAGAGAAATCCCTCCCTGTAGCCATCGCAAACTGATCAAACAAAGTCAATCCAACTCAAACTTAGGCGATCCAACCTCGTCCTTCTTACGGTCTTTATCAAACATGTAACGTCCCTTTTTGGGAGGGAACGCCACATTGTTAATTACAACGTGGAAATAAAATTATGTAAGTTAAGACCCGGTTCTTTATAATATAATATAAATTTACTTAATTATAGACATGTAATTAAATTGGTGAATATTTTTTTTTGTTATAATAACAATAATTAATAAACACAGTTACGAAACATAAATGGAAATAAAGAGCAAAAATAGAGGTAAAGCATACATTGGAATTAACATTGCATATTCATATATATATATATATATATATATATATATATATATATATATATATTTATCAAACTGTTTAGTTACAAACCCTAGTATACCAAAAAGCAAAACTATACCTGCCCCAAAGGATCATACATATACATCCCCAAGATATCAGAAATATACTGCCCACTACAAAAGACATCAGGCCCCCAAAATAAAAACACTGGCAGCCATCAGTAGCTACCAGCAATATCAGTCCCTCAAATCAGGAGGAACCGTATCAGGGTCCTCTTCAGGATCCTCAGCGAGGTCATCCTCGGGGACCTCCCCGGGGTCTTCCTCATCTGAGGAAACATCTATAGGAGCCACAGAGCCACAGGTCGGAACTCGAGCAGTGGAATCAAAAGAGTCTTCCTGTGGGGTGTAGAAGCGGTTACCCCACATCTCCCGGATGGGTAGATAAAACTCCAAACGCAGGCTGATGCAGCAGGTAAAGATCGGCAACTCATGACGCCTCCAGGCCAAAGAGATCGACACGTCTCCCAAGTAGACACAACAGTCAGAATTCAGGTTAATGTGCCAGCATTCTGGCCCTCCAAGGAAGGTCAGACGCACATCACCCAGAAATCCACGCATGCGTGCCTCCATGCTCCACAGTAGATGCTAATCGTAATCAGGCTAGAAGCCGGGGAAATCGGGAGCTCCGACTTCCTTGCCTTCGTCTTCGATGGGACACAATATACAGATAGAAAATAACAGAAATACAGGAAAGAGGTAAGACATCCTACCATCATTACCAGTTATAGTAGCAAGAAACAAAATGGCGCAAAGCGCCCACATAACATTTTTGACAGCAATAATAATAATAAACATTTAGTAGCAGTAATAATCAACCAAGTAGTTCCAGGCAGTTATATATATCAGTAATACAATAGTTCCAATTATAAAAATAAACAGATGTCAGATAATACATGGACTCACTATGCACATGCATACAAAGTCAAAATCCTACTCCATGGAGTTAGACACAAACAGTCAGAGAGAAAGATCAGGTGACATGTCTGTAACTCGGCTGCTGCGACCAAAATGCTATAAATTCATCAGTTTATCCACGTGCACATCATGGCATTGTACAGACAGTCTACACTAGATCACGATATAAGACAGTGCCCGGTCAGGATCGTCGGTGCGTTTGCATTGGTCTGCCCCATGGACAGAAGAGCTACCAACTATCCATTGCAAGGTACCCGCACCCCGACGCCCCCATGGTCAACAATATGACCTACACTAGTTTACTCGCACCTGCACTAAGGTGTGTTCAACTACTAGGCAGCTCGGCCTTAACAACAGTCCAACGAACATTCACGATGCATACAGACTCTATGCATAATCATGTATGATCATCATTACATACTATTCCACAATATGCCACAATTGGCCAAAGTAAGAATCAACACATTATTGGTCACTCACATGGACCCACAATATCATAATATTAAAATTAAATAAATGAATACATTTTTAAGGTCTATTATGAATTCTTACTTAAAGTTAGCCTTTCTTACAAGGTCCGTCTCTAATTGAATTCTTATAATTAATTAAATTTTCTAAAGTAATTTATTCTCATACACTTAGAAGGTTATTCTAAGATCTCAAAGTCTCACACTCTTTTGTTCTTGCCTTGATTAAAATTACCCTAAGTCTTATGATAAATTTCATTCTTGGTTCTTTAAAATTTATGAATCTCAAAGTATATCCAATTCTTCCAATTTGCTAATTTTTTATCGTATTACCAATGATTTAATCACTTGATTAATTAAGTTTCAAGGTTACCAAAGTTACATAATTAAGCCCCAAAAAGGCCCTAGAGGCCGTGGCCTCCCTAGGGATTAAGTTCGCAAATTTTTCATTCCATTAATTGCCTAATATACACTTGATTAATTATGAATTCCAATTGTTACAATTGTTCACAAAGAACCCTAAATTCGGACCCCCAAAATCGTAACCATCCAAGAACAAATCCAACATCATTTTCTTCCATTTTATGCATTCCAATCCATTCAAATATATCAATATACACAACTAATCAAATAAACAACTTAAACAAATAAAATACAACACAAAATTATGCCAATCAAGCAAACAAAGAATAACCCTCAATAAGGTTTTCTCACAATCAATCACAAACAAGGTTTCTTAATGCTAAGAGAGGTTGAGGAGGAGTGTCTTCCTCTTACCTAAGAGAAGAAAGCAAGAGAAGCCTCCTAGAATCACCTTGCAATTTTCGGATTTGGTACTTCCAAGAACCCTAAAATTTCAATCTCATTAAAACAGCACCAATGCTTGAAAAATAAAGCATGGATGGTCGCCAAGAAGACCATAGAAACGAAAATGAGACAAAGGAAGTAAAGAATCAAGAACTTACCCAAAAACCCTAAGCTTGAAACTTGAAGAAGATGGTGAAAATGATGGATTTTCAAAGAACCACTAACTAGAAAAGTGTTTAGGAGATGGAGAGGATTAAGAAAATGAGTTTGGATGAAAATTTTGTGATGGATGAGGGGAGAAAGAGCTGCTGGCCGAATGGCTCTAAAGAGAAGGAGGAGAGAAAAATTTCAAAGGGAGAAGAAGAAGGTAGAGAGAAAAAGTGCATAGGAAATAAAGGTGGTAGCTTTTGAATTTTGAAAACTTGTATAGTTTTAATTAAATGAATTAAAGCACAAATTTTCCCCCCACAAGATGCTGTAGCCGTGAGCTATGAGAGAGAAGAGAGAGAGTGAAAATTGGTTAGCTTCATTGGGAAGCTTGGAGGAAATTTCTAAGAAGCTTCCTTGAGAAGCTTGGCACAATTCTCAATAGAGTGCATAGTAAGCTTATCTCCTTAATTAAATACATTTGACCGATAATTAATTACTCTGTTAGAATTATTTTCCCAGTGAATAAAAATTATAGTTGATGAAAATAATATTTTGTTGTTCATCAGATAATTTTATGGTACAGTGATTTTATTTATCAGATAAAACTTTGAAAAACGCAAACCTCGTAAATTGTACCCGGTCTCGGGTTTAGTAAGATCCCCCGTCGACACATCAATAGTTCAAGGTTTACCGACCTTAGGGAAAACATTTCATTATCCCGGCTTCGTTCAGTGCGCACGCAAAATGAAAAATATACTATAATATTCGACGTTTTCAAAAAAATTCACAAAAATTTCTAAAAATTACAAATATTAAAAAATGACTATTCATCACAAAACAAATAATTTTCCGGAGCGCTTGGCTGACTTTACTCAGTGCGCATGCAAAATGAGGAATATATTAAAATATTCAGCGTTTCCGAAAAATTTCAGAAAAATCTCCAAAAATCACGAATATTGGGAAATGACTATTCGTGATGAAACAAATCATTTCCGAGTGTTACACTGACTTTGCCCAGTGTGCACATAAAATAAGAAATATATTAAAATATTTGACGTTTCTGAAAAAATTCACAAAAATTCTAAAAAATTATGAATATTATAAAATGATGATTAATTAAAAAAAATAATTTTCAGGGTATTACAGCACTCCTCTTCTAAAAAGAAATTTCTTCCTCGAAATTTTCATACCTTAGAATAATTGTGGGTGTTGCTCATTCATCTTGTCTTCCAGCTCCCAGGTTGCATCTCCAGTCATCTCGTTCCAGATTACCTTCACTAATGAGATCTCCTTGCCTCTTAGTTGCTTTATCCTTCTATCCTCAATTCTTACAGGAGATGCCTCATAAGTTAAGTTCTCTTTTAATTGTACTGTATCTGGTGCTATGACATGACTTGGGTCAGGAAGGTATTTTCGAAGTTGTGACACATGGAAGACATTATGAATGTTTGAGAGGAAAGAAGGTAAGGCTATTTGATAGGCTACAGGACCTACTCGGCGAATAATTTGGTATGGTCCAAGAAATTTTAGAGTGAGTTTTCTAGATTTCAAGGCCCGGCCTACCCCAGTCGTAGGTGTGACTTTCAGGAATACATGCTCGCCTTCCTCAAACTCAATAGGCTTTCTCCTTTGTTCTGCATAACTCTTTTGTCGGCTCTGAGCCGTCCTCATCTTCTCCTAAATCATCTTAACCTTCTCAGTTGTCTGTTGTATAATCTCTGGTCCAATAGTAAGGCGCTCGCCATCTTGGTACCAACATAAGGGTGTTCGACACCGTCATTCATACAAAGCCTTATAGGATACCATCCCTATGCTTGAATGATAACTGTTGTTGTAGGTGAATTCTATCAACGGTAGAACGTCATCCAAACTTTCAGTCTGTTCTATGGTGCAAGCTTTAAGCAAATCTTCTAAAGATTGGATCGTCCTCTCTGATTGACCATCGGTCTGTGGGTGATAAGCAGAACCCAGACATAACTTTGTCCCTAACGCTTCTTGCAAACTCTTCCAAAAATTTGAAGTAAATCTCGGATCCCTATCTGAAATAATACTCGTAGGCACACTGTGCAGTCTAACAATATCTCCAATATAGATCTGAGTCAATCTCTCCAGTTTGTATCTTATGTTGATCGGGAGAAAATGTGCTGATTTCGTGAGTTGGTCCACGATTACCCAAATCGAGTCATGACCTTTTCTTATCCTTGGCAAACCTACTACAAAATCCATCGCAATACTGTCCCACTTCCATTCAAGAATAGACAACAGTTGCAGCAATCTTGCTGGTCTCTGATGTTCCACTTTAGCTTGTTGACAAACCAAACAAGTCGATACACGTCTAGTGACGTCACTCTTCATTCCAAGCCACCAGAATAACTTTTTCAAGTCTTGATACATTTTTGTTATGCCCGGATGCATATTCAGCTGACTTGTGTAAGCATGGTTGATGATGTACTCTCTAAGTTCTTGGTCATGGGGAATACAAACTCTACCTCAGAATCTCAGAATTCCGTCTGTTCCTTCCACAAATGCTATTTCATTGTCTTGCTTCATTTGCTCTCTCACTTCTTGTAAGAACTTGTCAACTTTCTGCTTTTCCCGTATGTCATCCATTAGCTCACTTGAGATGGTAACCATATTCATGTAAATCTTCCCTGGTTCTAACTCCACAAAAGACCATACATCTCTGAACCGCTCTAGCATATCCTTTTCCTTGATCATCAGGGCTGAGACGCTGATCATCTTTCTACTTAGGGCGTCTGCCACAACATTTGCCTTACCAGGGTGATACAGAAGTTGGAAATCATAATCCTTCAGGAACTCTAGCCACCTTCGCTGCCTCATGTTCAGCTCTTTTTGATCATATAGATATTTCAGACTCTTGTGATCACTGAAGATATTGAACGTCGCTCCGTAGAGAAAATGCCTCCATATTTTCAGAGCAAAAACTACAACCGCTAACTCTAAGTCATGCGTCGGGTAGTTCTTATCGTGCACTCGCAATTGCCTTGAAGCATAAGCCACTACCCTTCCATGCTGTATAAGTACAGATCCTAGTCCTTGGTATGAAGCGTCACAGTACACCTCAAACTGTTCATTCAGATCGGGTAGCACTAACACTGGTGAGGTAGTCAGTCGATTCTTCAACTCTTGGAAACTCTGTTCACAGCTGTCGGTCCACTCAAAAGCTTGGTTCTTTCTTGTGAGTTGAGTAAGTGGTCCTGCAATCTTAGAGAATCCCTCAATGAATCTCCGATAATATCCTGCCAAACCCAGAAAGCTTCGGATCTCCGTCACTGACTTTGGCTTTTCCCATTGTAGCACTATCTCCACTTTTGATGGATCCACTGCAATCTCATCCTTTGAGATCACGTGACCCAAAAACTTAACTTCTTCTAGCCAAAACTCACATTTTGACAATTTGGCATACAGTTCCTTCTCCTTCAGAATCTGAAGAACTATACTGAGGTGTTCAGCATGGTCCTTCTGATTTTGAGAGTATACCAGAATGTCATCAATGAAGACCACAATGAATCTGTCCAAGTAAGGATGAAAGATTCGGTTCATGTAGTCCATAAAGATAGCTGGTGCATTTGTCACACCAAACGGCATCACAAGGTACTCGTAATGACCGTATTGGGTACGAAAAGCAGTCTTGGGTATATCCTCCATTTTCACTCGTATCTGATGATACCTAGATCGTAGATCGATCTTTGAAAACACCGCTGCTCCCTTCAGTTGGTCCATTAAGTCATCAATTCTTGGGAATGGATATTTATTCTTGATCGTCACTTTGTTTAGCTGCCGGTAGTCCACACATAATCTTGATGAACCATCCTTCTTGTGAACTAACAGTACTAGTGCTCCCCACGGTGACACACTCGGTCTGACAAATTGCTTTTCCAAAAGCTCCTCTAGCTGTTTCTTGAGCTCAGCTAATTCTGTCGGTGCCATCCTATAAGGTGCTATAGACACGGGACCAGCTCCCGGTACAAGGTTAATAGTAAATTCTATTTCTCGCGCCGGTGGTAAACCAGGTACATCCTCAGGAAAGACTTCAGAAAACTCATTCACTACTAGAATTGTGTTCACATCAACCTCACTCTCAACTTTCAAAGAAGACAGTAGCATGTATCCGTGAGCTCCTTCTTTCAAGAGAGCTTGAACTCGGTTGGCTGTCAGAAATCTAGAATCCTCATCTATGGGAAAAACTATGGTTTTTCTTGAACAGTCTAATAGAACATAGTTGGAAGACAACCAGTCCATTCCTAAGATTATATCTAGTTGCGAAATGGGTAAGCAAATCAGATTGATTGAAAAAGTTTGACCTTCAACAATCAATGGACAATTTAGATAGACTTTGGTAGTAACTACCGATTTATCAGTGGGGGTAGAAATAGTTAAGTCAAAAGGTAAGGTAGACACTGGTAAACCAAGTCTTTGCACACAGTCATATGATATGAAGGAATGAGTTACCCTAGAGTCATACAGTACAGTTAAAAGATTACCTTCTATGGTGCCTTCCCCTTGAATCAAGTCTTTGGATTCGGAGGCTTCAGCTCCGCTCATGGTGTAAACTCGCCCTCCAGCTTATGGTTTCTTGGCTCTCGCAGCATTAATCGAAGGTTCAGCCTTCGCTTGATTGTAATCTCGGGACACGTGACCAGGTTTGTCACATCTGAAGCAGATGATCCCCTTGATGGTGCAGTCCTTTGTGAGATGATCTTTCCCACACTTTAAGCACTTTGAAGGATACGCCATGTTCTGGCCAGTCCGGTTCCCAGTAGAACCTCCACCAGAACTTCCACCCGTGGTTTGTTGTTGATTTCCCGTTGGTCGGGAATAAAGCTTCTTCTAGAAGCGGTTAGAACTGTTACCGCCACCTCTTTGGAACCTTGTAGGCCCAAAGTTTCTATTTCTCGTATCTCTAGATTGCTCCAGAGCCTCTACTTCACAGCATGTATCCAGCAGTTCTGAGAATTCAGTGATTTTCAGGGTGATCACAGCCTTCTTCACCTTATACCTCAGTCCTTCGGTGAATCTCCAACACTTCCAGGCTTCATTTAGTTGGTGCTGAAAGTATGTTGAAAATTGTGACAAGTTTTCAAATCTGGCCGCATACTCACTAACGGTCATATTCCCTTGTCGTAAGTTGAGAAATTCTGACTCCTTAGCGTGCCTCGCACTTGCAAGGAAATACTTATCCAAGAATTTGTCCTTGAATAAGTCCCAAGTGATCTCGCGGTTTGCAGCTTCCAACATTCTCTGCACTCCATTCCACCAGTTTTTAGCATTGCCCACCAGCATAAAAGTTGTATAGGTCACCTTCTTGTTCTCAGCACAGTTCATCCCTCGAAAGACTTTTTCTAACTCCTTGATCCACAGACTAGTCTTGTTCGGATCAAACTCTCCTTTGAATTAAGGAGGGTTGTGGCCTCGAAACTCTGCCAAATTCTGAGCATCTGCAGTAGCTTTGAGCTGTTGAGCAGCTCGTTCTTGTTGTTGAGCAACTCTCTCTTGTTGCTGAGTAGCTTGATCAGTTTGTTGTGCGACGGCCTCAGAGCTATAGCTGCTGCCATGTCTTCGCGTCATGCTATCTTGTTGTCTCAAGTCAGAGTAATTGAAAGACATAAGGAAAGTCAGTTGCATCCACTAGGAATACTAAACAATACACCTTTGCGTTTAATGTTCAGTGAACACACAGCACAAACAAGACAGACTCAATCACAAGACCCAAAGAAACATAAACCGGGGCTCTGATACCAACTTAATGTAACGCCCCCTTTTGGGAGGGAACGTCACATTATCAATTACAATGCGAAAATAAAATTATGTAAGTTAAGACCCGGTTCTTTATAATAAAATATAAATTTACTTGATTATAGACATGTAATTAAATTGGTGAATATTTTTTTTTTGCTATAATAACAATAATTAATAAACACAGTGACGAAACATAAATGGAAATAAAGAGCAAAAACAGAGGTAAAGCATACATTAGAATTAACATTGTATATTCATATATATATATATATATTATATATATATATATATATATATATATATATATTAGCAATTTCTAATTCATTTGCTTGAACCTGATCTTGATCTACTTCTAATCTAGAGGATGCAGATTTAAACTGTGAAGAACCTATGCTAGAAGCCTTCCCGCTACGGAAGGAGAGCTCGCTTAAGTTTTTGAATATCCTAGACATAATGAAGGAATTCTCTTACCGGGACCACCACTTGCATGTATGGGACCACCTAACCTTGCCTTCTCCGGCACTAACACAGGCTGACCAACGTATCGACTAAGGGCTGACCAACGCTAAGTCCTTCTCCCTTCCTTAGGCTTCGGATACTCAGAACCTCTTACGAGGCTCTGATACCAGTATCGACAGGACTGACGGCATAGGCTCAACAGTAGTAAAAATATGCATTTGTAAATAGAAAGAAGAGAGATATCAGAAATCAGGATCAAAATACTTTATTGATAATTTCAAAATACTTACAGAGTACGTGATACAAAATTACAAGTCTTGAACAAAAGCTGAATTCCAAAGGTTTACAGAGGAAACAGAATACAAGAGTTTTTGATACAAAGCGTTTACAGAAATTTTTAAAACTAAATTTTTCCGATGCCTTTCTCTGAAGGAGCTTCAGCTTATATAGAGAAAAGACTTTGAATATGAACCCATCAAGAACCTTCATGGGAAGCTTCGTGCTGCGCTAGATGACAAGTGAGGAGCCTTCACGGGAAGCTTCATCCTTAGCTAGGTGACAAGTGAGGAACCTTCACGGGAAGCTTCATGCTGAGGTAGATGACAAGTAAAGAATCTTCTCAGGAAGCTGCATACTTGGCAAGACAACAAACTAGGAAACTTCATAATTAGACAAATAAACTAGACGACAAATAAGGAGCCTTCGTAGGAATCTTGACGAATAGCTAGATGACGAATAATGAACCTTCATAGGAAATTTCCTGCTCAGCTAAGTAAAAATAAGTAACCTTCGTGGGGACTTTCTTAGGAATCTTAGGAAATTTCCTGCTTGGCTAAACAACAAATCAGGAAGCTTCATAATATGACAAATAAGGAACCTTCATGAAAAATTTCATAAATTACTGCGTGGGCCTTTACAGGTTGGAAAAGTCAACACCATAACAGTCATCTTCATTACTATTACTAAGAAGGTCGTTGTTTTCACTTTTTTCATTTGGCGGAGACGAACCAGAGGTGGACATGGTTGTCTTGATTTTGCTTAGCAATTCTTGTTCTGAGGATGAAGAGGCCAGTTCTTGAAGAAGCTTGTTCTTAAGTTCTTCAAATTATGATGGCTTCTTATGATTTTTCTTAACCAAAGAAGGATTAGCAAGGAACCAATGATTAACTGCTTCAATACTTACTAATTTCATGTTGAACTGAGGCCACCATTTAACACTAAATTCTCTGGCGACCCATTTTGGATGAGGAATCTGATGCTTATGATAGAAATTATAATCCCAAACATTAATCCAAGCAATTCCAAAAGCAACATAAAAATGTAAGAGTCTGGAACTGTGAGGAAAATCAATTTTTTGAGTAAACAAATTATAAGAATCCTTAGCAAGCTGAGGAAGAATATCAACACAAGGACCAGTGGTACACATCCAATCAGCAAACCATGAGGGAAAGTTTTTTATCCCTTTCTGGAACCAAAAGAACCAAGAGTGACAATATGGCCTGAGGAGCATAAATTTGTACCAAGCTTGCTGATAATCCCAGTAAGTATAAGTTTGAGGATCAAATTTAATTGAAAATGATTTTGGAGTGTGAGGAGCTTGATTCCAATCTTTTGGACCTAAAACCTTAAGGATCTTTACTTTAGAAAAATCAATATAATCGAGATTAGTATCACTATAATAATGATCTAAAGAGATTGATTCCGTATCAATGAGGATGAGTTCATAAAAAGTTCTGTTCTTTTTAAGTGACTCTTGAGGAACAAAATGAAAATACGGGGAAGTATGTTTGAATGATTTCTCGAGGGGTGAGTGAGGAGAAAAAAATCCTGGTTCAAGGGTGATTATGGGTTCAAAAATATTTTTCTTAACATATTTGCATTCTTCTGTGGTGGGAGAATTGGTGAGTAGCGGTGAAGATTGTTTCGGTCTCTGAGGAGTTCTAGAAGGAGTACCAGTAATGGTTTGTGAGTAAGATAGGGGTGTAAACCTATTGGGCGAGGGAGATGAAGGTCGTACAGACTGAATAGGATTAGGAACATGAACTAGGGTGGAAGACCCTTTGAAGGAGGTAGATGACCTTGTACTTATCTCAGTGTTCTTATCTGCAGAAATTTGTATGTACTTATCCAGAGTAATTTTCTTAGCCTTTGATTTTGATGAGGAGCCAGCGGCCATTGTAGCCCTGCAAAAACTCTCTGGTTAGGAAATCAGGAAGATAATTATCTTTTCCTTTAATATGTTGAATATCAAAATCAAAACAGGATAACAGTGCTTGCCATCTGGCAAAAATTTGTTTTGAAACTAAGTTCTTAACATCCTTTTGAATAATTGAAGGAGCAGCTTTACAATCAGTTTTTAACAAAAATCTTTTATTAAACAAATCATCTTGAAATTTTGTGATACTTAGCACTATAGATAAAAATTCTTTCTTAACAGTACTATAATTCTGTTGAGCCGGTTGCCAAACTCCAGAGTGATATCTGACGACTTGTTCTTTGGATGACTCAGGTAGTAACTGCTTTAACACTCCCCCATACCCCAAATCAGAGGCATCTGTTTCTACTATGAGAGAGGCTTGAGGATCCGGAAGTCCTAAACAAGGAATATTTTTTACTAAATTCTTAACTTGTTGAACAACATTAGTCATTTGATTATCCCAAGGAGGCGGGTCTTTTCTTAGCCTTTTAAATAAAGGAGCACAAATTATTCGTATATTAGGAATAAAATCTACTACATAATTAACGCATCCTAAAAATCTTTGAAGAGTATTCTTATCTTTGAGCTCATTGGAGAACTTATCTGCAAATTCTATAGATCTTTCTATAAGAACAATAGTGCCTTGATTAATTTCGAATCCTAAAAATCTAGTCTTAGTCTGGAACAGTTTCATTTTCTTAGCAGAAATTACTAAATCATTTTCTTTAATAAGATTAAAGAAAGTTTCTAAATGATTAAAGTGTTGATCAATAGAATTACTGAATACTAATACATCATCTAGATATACTATGATGAACTTTGAGTAAGGATTCAAAATATTATTCATTATATTTTGAAATTGTGAAGGGGCATTTTTTAATCCTTGAGGCATTCCATTCCATTCATAATGTCCAAAGGGTACTACAAAAGCAGTTTTGTACCTATCTTCTTCAGCTACTTCTATTTGATAGTATCCAGATTTCATATCAAATTTTGAGAATATATTAGCCTGATGAACTCTACTTACTAAATCTTTTTTATTAGGAATTGGATACCTTATCCATCTTAAAATCTTGTTTAAAGGTTTATAATTAATTACTAGTCGGGGGCACCTCTTTCTATTTACGAAGCGTTCATAACATAAAATCTGCACAACTCAAGGGGACTTACTTGGTCTAATTAAATCCTTATCTAAATATTCTTGAATTTCTTTCTTACAATATTCTAAGTATTGTTGATTCATTTGAATAGGTCTTGCTTTAGTAGGGATATTAATTTCTTCAAATCCTTCTTCATATGGTAAAGTAACTGTATACCTTTTTTGTTCTTTAAAAGCATTAGAGAATTCACTACATACTTCTTGTTCAAATTTCTGTTGAACATTTTTTATCTTATCTTGAATTTGGGGTTTATTTATTTGTTCTTGAATTCTTTTATATTGAACTTCTCTGCTTAACATGTTTATGTGCTTTGTTTTCTTTTCTATTAAGTTAATCTTAGAAATTAATGAATGTTGAACCATGTTTAATTCTTTAATTAAGGGTGGTTTTATAAACTCAAAACAAATTTCTTTTCGTAATGCATTAGTAACTAATCCTTTTTTGTTTACTGAGAAGGGGTATAGTAAGGATTAAAAGGGAGTACCTAGAATTATTTGCTCAGAAATATTTTTTACTAATAAAAATGAGGTTTTATAACAAATTTTATTTTTACAAATCTTAGCATTATTTAGTTTATATTTAATTTGCATTTTATTTAGGAAGCACTACTTAACGATTACGTGGTCTTATCGTAATACTTAGTTGGGATTAATCCTTCTTGAACACAATTCATATCACTCTGAATCTATTAAGGCTATAAAATTAAATCGTTCATCTTTTATTACTAACTCTATTGGACAATGTTATTTATGAACAATTACTTGACTTAATAAATGAATATAAGGATCTTTTTCGGGTCTTGGTGGTACTTGTATCTTGATTTTGTACTAATATTTATGCTTGTAAATTTAGCATTTTGAATTCTAAATCAAGTATCTTTTTCTTTAAGTAATTTAACTTCATTCTTTAAATTTTTTATTTCTTCTTTGTAAATCTTTTAGGGTAACTTCATTTCTTTGAGGTTTCTTAAATCTTTCTAATACTTCTTTCATATCTATCTTTTGCACTTCTTCTTTTTTCTTATCCTCGTATTCTAGAAATTCTTTTATTTGCTGAATGAACTCTTGCTTAACAGATGATTCTTCCATGTTTTCTATTATGCTTAATAATGATGATGCTTGATCTCTAGTAATTACATTAATAGTTTTTAAGCACGATGAACAATCACATAGTTCTGGTCTTAAGCCTGTACATTCTTTGTCATTATTGCTTTCTGATTCTGATGAAGATGAGTCTTTTAATTGATTAATCATTTCTTCTTCAGAACTGTATTCTTCTTCAGAAGATTCAAATTCATTAATTAATATGTTTATTAAAGATTTCTTTAATTCTTCATCAATTTTTAGATTATTAATTTTTTGTTTTACTTTACAGTCTTTCTTATAATGTCCTACTCGGCCACATTTATAATATACTATTTCATTTTTAGATTTAGACGATCTATACTTATTTTTCTTTGATGATCTAGGTTTTGATGAGCTTGCTTCTTCTCTATAGTGTTTTTTATAGTAGCGCCTAGATTTTCTTGATTTATGAGGAACATATTTTTAAACTTTCTTTTGTCTACTTGGAGCTTTGACTCCTTCTATTCCCCACTGGGAACAAAATGATCCTAATTCTTTTCTAATGGTTTTTGCTTCATTCTTAAGCTTATGTTGAAGTTTAAGATCTAAACAGACTTACAATCCAGTTTCTATAACGAGGATAAGAAAAAAGAAGAAGTGCAAAAGATAGATATGAAAGAAGTATTAGAAAGATTTAAGAAACCTCAAAGAAATGAAGTTACCCTAAAAGATTTACAGCAAGAAATAAAAAATTTAAAGAATGAAGTTAAATTACTTAAAGAAAAAGATACTGATTTAGAATTCAAAATGCTAAATTTATAAGCACAAATAATAGTACAAAATCAAGATACAAGTACCAGTCAAGACCCAGAAAAAGATCCTTATATTCATTTATTAAGTCAAGTAATTATTCATAAATAGCATTGTCCAATAGAGTTAGTAATAAAATATGAACGATTTAATTTTATAGCCTTAATAGATTCAGGAGCTGATATGAATTGTGTTCAAGAAGGATTAATCCCAACTAAGTATTACGATAAGACCACAGAATCGTTAAGTAGTGCTTCCGGAAATAAAATGCAAATTAAATATAAACTAAATAATGCTAAGATTTGTAAAAGATAAAATTTGTTATAAAACCTCATTTTTATTAGTAAAAAATATTTCTGAGCAAATAATTCTAGGTACTCCCTTTTTATCCATACTTTACCCCTTCTCAGTAAACGAAAAAGATTAGTTACTAATGCATTAGGAAAAGAAATTTGTTTTGAGTTTATAAAACCACCCTTAATTAAAGAATTAAACATGGTTCAAGATTCATTAATTTCTAAGATTAACTTAATAGAAAAGAAAATAAAGCACATAAACATGTTAAGCAGAGAAGTTCAATATAAAAGAATTCAAGAACAAATAAATAAACCCCAAGTTCAAGATAAGATAAAAAATGTTCAACAGAAATTTGAACAAGAAGTATGTAGTGAATTCCCTAATGCTTTTAAAGAACGAAAAAGGTATACAGTTACTTTACCATATGAAGAAGGATTTGAAGAAATTAATATCCCTACTAAAGCAAGACCTATTCAAATGAATCAACAATACTTAGAATATTGTAAGAAATAAATTCAAGAATATTTAGATAAGGATTTAATTAGACAAAGTAAGTCCCATTGGAGTTCTGCAAGATTTTATGTTATGAACGCTTCAGAAATAGAAAGAGGTGCTCCCAGACTAGTAATTAATTATAAACCTTTAAACAAGGTTTTAAGATGGATAAGGTATCCAATTCCTAATAAAAAATATTTAGTAAGTAGAGTTCATCAGACTAATATATTCTCAAAATTTGATATGAAATCTGGATACTATCAAATAGAAGTAGCTGAAGAAGATAGGTACAAAACTGCTTTTGTAGTACCCTTTGGACATTATGAATGGAATGTAATGCCTCAAGGATTAAAAAATGCCCCTTCAGAATTTCAAAATATAATGAATAATATTTTGAATCCTTACTCAAAGTTCACCATAGTATATCTAGATGATGTATTAGTATTCAGTAACTCTATTGATCAACACTTTAATCATTTAGAAACTTTCTTTAATCTTATTAAAGAAAATGGTTTAGTAATTTCTGCTAAGAAAATGAAACAGTTCCAGACTAAGACTAGATTTTTAGGATTCGAAATTAATCAAGGCACTATTGTTCCTATAGAAAGATCTATAGAATTTGTAGATAAGTTCTCCAATGAGCTCAAAGATAAGAATACTCTTCAAAGATTTTTAGGATGTGTTAATTATGTAGTAGATTTTATTCCTAATATACGAATAATTTGTGCTCCTATATTTAAAAGGCTAAGAAAAGACCCGCCTCCTTGGGATAATCAAATGACTAATGCTGTTCAACAAGTTAAGAATTTAGTAAAAAATATTCCTTGTTTAGGACTTTCGGATCCTCAAGCCTCTCTCATAGTAGAAACAGATGCCTCTGATTTGGGGTATGGGGAGTGTAAAGCAAGATTACTACTACGAGTCGTCCAAAGAACAAGTCATCAGACATCACTCTGGAGTTTGGCAACCGGCTCAACAAAATTATAGTACTGTTAAGAAAGAAGTTTTATCTATAGTGCTAAGTATCACAAAATTTCAAGATGATTTGTTTAATAAAAGGTTTTTGTTAAAAACTGATTGTAAAGCTGCTCCTTCAATTATTCAAAAGGATGTTAATAACTTGGTTTCAAAACAAATTTTTGCCAGATGGCAAGCACTGTTATCTTGTTTTGATTTTGATATTCAACATATTAAAGGAAAAGATAATTATCTTCCTGATTTCCTAACCAGAGAGTTTTTGCAGGGCTACAATGGCCGTTAGCTCCTCATCAAAATCAAAGGCTAAGAAAATTACTTTGGATAACTACATGCAGATTTCTGCAGATAAGAACACTGAGATAAGTACAAGGTCATCTACCTCCTTAAAAGGGTCTTCCACCCTAGTTCATGTTCCTAATCCTATTCAGTCTATACGACCTTCATCTCCCTCACCCAATAGGTTTACACCCCTATCTTACTCACAAACCATTACTGGTACTCCTTCTAGAACTCCTCAGAGACCAAAACAATCTTCACCTCTACTCACCAATTCTCCCACCACAGAAGAATGCAAATATGTTAAGAAAAATATTTTTGAACCCATAATCACCCTTGAACCAGGATTTTTTTCTCCTCACTCGACCCCTCGAGAAATCATTCAGAACATGCTTCCCCCAGATTTTCATTTTGTTCCTCAAGAGTCACTTAAAAAGAACAGAACTTTTTATGAACTCATCCTCATTGATACTGAATCAATCTCTTTAGATCATTATTATAGTGATACTAATCCCGATTATATTGATTTTTCTAAAGTAAAGATCCTTAAGGTTTTAGGTCCAAAAGATTGGAATCAAGCTCCTCACACTCCAAAATCATTTTCAATTAAATTTGACCCTCAAACTTATACTTACTAGGATTATCAGCAAGCTTGGTACAGATTTATGCTCCTCAGGCCATATTCTCACTCTTGGTTCTTTTGGTTCCAGAAAGGGATAAAAAACTTTCCCTCATGGTTTGCCGATTGGATGTGTACCACTGGTCCTTGTGTTGATATTCTTCCTCAGCTTGCTAAGGATTCTTACAATTTGTTTACTCAAAAAACTGATTTTCCTCAAGGTTCTAGACTTTTACATTTTTATGTTGCTTTTGGAATTGCTTGGATTAATGTTTGGGATTATAATTTCTATCATAAGCATCAGATTCCTCATCCAGAATGGGTCACCAGAGAATTTAGTGTTAAATGGTGGCCTCAGTTCAACATGAAATTAGTAAGTATTGAAGCGGTTAATCATTGGTTCCTTGCTAATCCTTCTTTGGTTAAGAAAAATCATAAGAAGCCATCACAATTTGAAGAACTTAAGAACAAGCTTCTTCAAGAACTGGCCTCTTCGTCCTCAGAACAAGAATTGCTAAGCAAAATCAAGACAACCATATCCACCTCTGGTTCGTCTCCTCCCAGTGAAGGAAGTGAAAACAACGACCTTCTTGGTAATAGTAATGAAGATGACTGTTATGGTGTTGACCTTTCCAACCTGTAAAGGCCCACATAATAATTTATGAAATTTTTCATGAAGGTTCCTTATTTGTCATATTATGAAGCTTCCTGATTTGTTGTTTAGCCAAGCAGGAAATTTCCTAAGATTCCTAAGAAAGTCCCCACGAAGGTTACTTATTTGTTACTTAGCTGAGCAGGAAATTTCCTATGAAGGTTCATTATTCGTCATCTAGCTATTCGTCAAGATTCCTACGAAGGCTCCTTATTTGTTGTCTAGTTCATTTGTCTAATTATGAAGTTTCCTAGTTTGTTGTCTTGCCAAGCATGCAGCTTCCTGAGAAGATTCTTTACTTGTCATCTACCTCAGCATGAAGCTTCCCGTGAAGGTTCCTCACTTGTCACCTAGCTAAGGATGAAGCTTCCCGTGAAGGCTCCTCACTTGTCATCTAGCACAGCACGAAGCTTCCCATGAAGGTTCCTGATGGGTTCATATTCAAAGTCTTTTCTCTATATAAGCTGAAGCTCCTTCAGAGAAAGGCATCGAAAAAATTTAGTTTAAAAAGAACAGAACTTTTTATGAACTCATCCTCATTGATACTGAATCAATCTCTTTAGATCATTATTATAGTGATACTAATCCCGATTATATTGATTTTTCTAAAGTAAAGATCCTTAAGGTTTTAGGTCCAAAAGATTGGAATCAAGCTCCTCACACTCCAAAATCATTTTCAATTAAATTTGACCCTCAAACTTATACTTACTAGGATTATCAGCAAGCTTGGTACAGATTTATGCTCCTCAGGCCATATTCTCACTCTTGGTTCTTTTGGTTCTAGAAAGGGATAAAAAACTTTCCCTCATGGTTTGCCGATTGGATGTGTACCACTGGTCCTTGTGTTGATATTCTTCCTCAGCTTGCTAAGGATTCTTACAATTTGTTTACTCAAAAAACTAATTTTCCTCAAGGTTCCAGACTCTTACATTTTTATGTTGCTTTTGGAATTGCTTGGATTAATGTTTGGGATTATAATTTCTATCATAAGCATCAGATTCCTCATCCAGAATGGGTCGCCAGAGAATTTAGTGTTAAATGGTGGCCTCAGTTCAACATGAAATTAGTAAGTATTGAAGCGGTTAATCATTGGTTCCTTGCTAATCCTTCTTTGGTTAAGAAAAATCATAAGAAGCCATCACAATTTGAAGAACTTAAGAACAAGCTTCTTCAAGAACTGGCCTCTTCGTCCTCAGAACAAGAATTGCTAAGCAAAATCAAGACAACCATATCCACCTACGGTTCGTCTCCTCCCAGTGAAGGAAGTGAAAACAACGACCTTCTTGGTAATAGTAATGAAGATGATTTGTTATGGTGTTGACCTTTCCAACTGTAAAGGCCCCACAAGTAATTTATGAAATTTTTCATGAAGGTTCCTTATTTGTCATATTATGAAGCTTCTGATTTATTGTTTAGCCAAGCAGAAATTTCCTAAGATTCCTAAGAAAGTCCCCACGAAGGTTACTTATTTGTTACTTAGCTGAGCAGAAATTTCCTATGAAGGTTCATTATTCGTCATCTAGCTATTCGTCAAGATTCCTACGAAGGCTCCTTATTTGTCGTCTAGTTTATTTGTCTAATTATGAAGTTTCCTAGTTTGTTGTCTTGCCAAGCATGTAGCTTCCTGAGAAGATTCTTTACTTGTCATCTACCTCAGCATGAAGCTTCCCGTGAAGGTTCCTCACTTGTCACCTAGCTAAGGATGAAGCTTCCGTGAAGGCTCCTCACTTGTCATCTAGCACAAAGACGAAGCTTCCCATGAAGGTTCCTGATGGGTTCATATTCAAAGTCTTTTCTCTATATAAGCTGAAGCTCCTTCAGAGAAAGGCATCGAAAAAATTTAGTTTAAAATTTCTGTAAACAACTTGTATCAAAACTCTTGTATTATGTTTCCTCTGTAAACCTTTGGAATTCAGCTTTTGTTCAAGACTTGTAATTTTGTATCACGTACTCTGTAAGTATTTTGAAATTATCAATAAAGTATTTTGATCCTGATTTCTGATATGTCTCTTCTTTCTATTTACAAATGCATATTTTTACTACTGTTGAGCCTATGCCGTCGGAGTCTGTCGATATTGGTATCGAGCCTCGTAAGAGGTTCTGAGTATCCAAAGCCTAAGGAAGGGAGAAGGACTTAGCGTTGGTCAGCCCTTGGTCGGTACGTTGGTCAGCCTGTGTTAGTGCCAGAGAAGGCAAGGTTAGGTGGTCCCGTACATGCAAGTGGTGGTCCCGGTAAGAGAATTCCTTCATTATGTCTAGGATATTCAGAAACTTAAGCGAGCTCTCCTTCCGTAGCGGGAAGGCTTCTAGCATAGGTTCTTCACAGTTTAAATCTACATCCTCTAGATTAGAAGTAGATCAAGATCAGGTTCAAGCAAATGAATTAGAAATTGTAAATATTGAAAACAATCTTCAAAATTAGGCAATTCCTTATGTTCCTCCTAAAGAAATTTATAAAACTAGTACTTCCTTATTCAAGCCTAAGGATCAGATCCATATGTTCGAAGCTACTCATATTCTAGAAAAACCTTGTGAATCGATAAGTTTACTAAAAGATAATATTATTGATCAACATGTTAAGGATAATTATCAGTTTATACACATAGGATTAATTCAAGTTGCTGCTAAAGGACAACATAGGTTAGGAATTGATAATCCTGTGTTAATTTTGTTAAGAGATAAAAGGTTAAGAAAACTTCATGATCAAATTACTACTATTTTAGAATCTAATTTGCATGATGGTCCTATTTTCTTTAACTGTTATCCTAATTATACCATGCCATTAAATGATTATATGACTAAGCAAGCTTTAGAATTAAATGTTAAGATATTGGATAATGTTTTTCAAGAAGGAACTAAGCATATGTCTGTTATGTATAGAGTTCATTATAAAGTCTCTTATGAAGATCAAAACTTTAAAGCACTAAGACAATCCCTAAAGCATGAAACTGTAATTATGGAAGCAAATCTTAAGAAATCATCAATACTAACTCCTAAAAGATTATCTCATGAAGAAATCTTGTCTAGAATTCCTGAAGATTGGGTGTTTCTAGATGTAATACCCCCTCAACCGATAAGAAATACTAGAATAAGAACAATAGTTCAAGATGGTTCTAATATAAGAATAGGAATGCTTAGGTCTAATTCTCACTCTAGACTAAACACTCCGACAAATCCGATAATTAACATCCCTTCAACTGCTCCTACTTCCTCAAGACATTCAGTAGATGGATCGGCTATTAATATAAACCTAACTAGTGTAAACTTTGAACCTAATGTTCCTCAACCAATTTACCAACAAACTCATAGATCAGAATCACCAGAATATTCACCCACCAGATCCCAAGTCATTAATGTATTAACTAAAGAAGAACCCTTTGAAATAGATAAAAAATGGATAAGTAATGATTTTGAAGCTCCTTATAATAAAGATAAAAGAGATTGGTATTTTAAGAATTTTAGTAATGAACAAACTACTAAGTTTAGAGAAGAATTTTACTCATATTTAAGGGAACAACAAATTAATTTATATTTCTTTGACTGGTTTGAAAAGTATTGTAAAGAAAATAATATTCAAAATCCTTTTATAAGAATACCAGAAATATTAGTAAATAATAAAATATCAACTTCGTGGAAAACAGAGAAAGACAATATAATAATTTCAGAATTTCCTCCCTTAGAAACCATTAAGGTAACCACAAAAGAAGGATTAGAAGTTGAAGCCACCCCTTTTAAGGCAATAACTTCAAGAGCTCATAATTTACCTATAGATAAGGGCGATTTTAATAAAGTTCATCAACAACTTAATTACTCTAATCAAATGCTCCATACTATATCTAAAACATTAGAAAGGATAGATAATCAAATAAGTGAAAAACCTAAAGAATATACATCAGCTCAAAATGTTAATAAAAATTTAGATCCTAATAGACCCATTTATAAGGTAATTAATGTCCCAGAATCGATTTAAAAATATATACTTTGGTTCAAAAATCGACAACTCTATTGAAAAAATTAAGAAAAAATTAGAACAGTTAACCATAGGAACGAGTTCTACACCCAAGATACATACTTTACAAAAAATTGAAGAATTAGAAAATGAACTTTTAAATCTTCATGTTAATAAGTTAAGGAAAGATATGCCTGTCTCAAAAACTAGAAATTATTACCCAAGACCTACATATCCTGATGTTCAGTATGAAGAAAGACATTTTCAAGATTCTGTAGCCTTTTCTGGTGAATCAATTAATGAATGGAATATAGACGGATTAGGCGAACAACAAATTTTAGACACTGTTCAACAAATGACTATGGCCGCAACATCCTTTAAAGGGAAAAATAATACTGATAGAACTTCAGCCTCCTTAATTGTTATGGGATTTACAGACCAGCTTAAAGGATGGTGGGATAATGTGCTAAGTCAAGAAGAAAAGGATTTTATAATGAATTCAACAAAAATTGATTCTAATGGACAAGTATTTGAAGATGCTGTAACAATTCTTTTGTACACAATAACAAAGCATTTTATAGGAGAACCCTTAAAATTTCAAAAAAAAATTTGAGACCAAATTGTTAATCTATATTGTCCCTCCATGTCTGATTATAGATGGTATAGGGATATGTTTTTGTCTAAGCTATATTTAAGAAGTGATGCATCAGCTGATTACTGGAAAGAAAGATTTATAGCTGGTCTTCCAAAATTGTTTGCAAAAAAAGTTAAAGTAATGATTCAGAACCAAAATGATGGTACAATTCCTTACGATCAACTTACGTTTGGTCAATTATCTAATTATATTATAGAAACTGGATTGCAAGTGTGTTTAGATCTTAAACTTCAACATAAGCTTAAGAATGAAGCAAAAACCACTAGAAAAGAATTAGGATCATTTTGTTCCCAGTGGAGAATAGAAGGAGTCAAAGCTCCAAGTAGACAAAAGAAAGTTCAAAAATATGTTTCTCATAAATCAAGAAAATCTAGGCGCTACTATAAAAAACACTATAGAGAAGAAGCAAGCTCATCAAAACCTAGACCATCAAAGAAAAATAAGTATAGATCGTCTAAGTCTAAAAACGAAATAGTATGTTATAAATGTGGCTGAGTAGGACATTATAAGAAAGATTGTAAAGTAAAACAAAAAATTAATAATCTAAAAATTGATGAAGAATTAAAGAAATCTTTAATAAACATATTAATTAATGAATCTGAATCTTCTGAAGAAGAATACAGTTCTGAAGAAGAAATGATTAATCAATTAAAAGACTCATCTTCATCAAAATCAGAAAGCGATAATGACAAAGAATGTGCAGGATTAGGACCAGAACTATGTGATTGTTCATCGTGCTTAAAAACTATTAATGTAATTACTAGAGATCAAGCATCATCATTATTAAGCATAATAGAAAACATGGAAGAATCATCTGTTAAGCAAGAACTCATTCAGCAAATAAAAGAATTTCTAGAATACGAGGATAAGAAGAAAGAAGAAGTGCAAAAGATAGATATGAAAGAAGTATTAGAAAGATTTAAGAAACCTCAAAGAAATGAAGTTACCCTAAAAGATTTACAGCAAGAAATAAAAAATTTAAAGAATGAAGTTAAATTACTTAAAGAAAAAGATACTGATTTAGAATTCAAAATGCTAAATTTACAAGCACAAATAATAGTACAAAATCAAGATACAAGTACCAGTCAAGACCTAGAAAAAGATCCTTATATTCATTTATTAAGTCAAGTAATTGTTCATAAATGGCATTGTCCAATAGAGTAAGTAATAAAAGATGAACGATTTAATTTTATAGCCTTAATAGATTCAGAAGCTGATATGAATTGTGTTTAAGAAGGATTAATCCCAACTAAGTATTACGATAAGACCACAGAATCGTTAAGTAGTGCTTCCGGAAATAAAATACAAATTAAATATAAACTAAATAATGCTAAGATTTGTAAAAATAAAATTTATTATAAAACCTCATTTTTATTAGTAAAAAATATTTCTGAGCAAATAATTCTAGGTACTCCCTTTTTATCCTTACTATACCCCTTCTCAGTAAATGAAAAAGGATTAGTTACTAATGCATTAGGAAAAGAAATTTGTTTTGAGTTTATAAAACCACTCTTAATTAAAGAATTAAACATGGTTCAAGATTCATTAATTTCTAAGATTAACTTAATAGAAAAGAAAACAAAGCACATAAACATGTTAAGCAGAGAAGTTCAATATAAAAGAATTCAAGAACAAATAAATAAACCCCAAGTTCAAGATAAGATAAAAAATGTTCAACAGAAATTTGAACAAGAAGTATGTAGTGAATTCCCTAAAGCTTTTAAAGAACAAAAAAGGTATACAGTTACTTTACCATATGAAGAAGGATTTGAAGAAATTAATATCCCTACTAAAGCAAGACCTATTCAAATGAATCAACAATAATTAGAATATTATAAGAAAGAAATTCAAGAATATTTAGATAAGGATTTAATTAGACCAAGTAAGTCCCCTTGGAGTTGTGCAGGATTTTATGTTATGAACGCTTCAGAAATAGAAAGAGGTGCCCCAGACTAGTAATTAATTATAAACCTTTAAACAAGGTTTTAAGATGGATAAGGTATCCAATTCCTAATAAAAAAGATTTAGTAAGTAGAGTTCATCAGGCTAATATATTCTCAAAATTTGATATGAAATCTGGATACTATCAAATAGAAGTAGCTGAAGAAGATAGGTACAAAACTGCTTTTGTAGTACCCTTTGGACATTATGAATGGAATGTAATGCCTTAAGGATTAAAAAATGCCCCTTCAGAATTTCAAAATATAATGCATAATATTTTGAATCCTTACTCAAAGTTCACCATAGTATATCTAGATGATGTATTAGTATTCAGTAACTCTATTGATCAACACTTTAATCATTTAGAAACTTTCTTTAATCTTATTAAAGAAAATGGTTTAGTAATTTCTGCTAAGAAATTGAAACTGTTCCAGACTAAGACTAGATTTTTAGGATTCGAAATTAATCAAGGCACTATTGTTCCTATAGAAAGATCTATAGAATTTGCAGATAAGTTCTCCAATGAGCTCAAAGATAAGAATACTCTTCAAAGATTTTTAGGATGTGTTAATTATGTAGTAGATTTTATTCCTAATATACGAATAATTTGTGCTCCTTTATTTAAAAGGCTAAGAAAAGACCCGCCTCCTTGGGATAATCAAATGACTAATGCTGTTCAACAAGTTAAGAATTTAGTAAAAAATATTCCTTGTTTAGGACTTCCGGATCCTCAAGCCTCTCTCATAGTAGAAACAGATGCCTCTGATTTGGGGTATGGGGGAGTGTTAAAGCAGTTACTACCTGAGTCGTCCAAAGAACAAGTCGTCAGATATCACTCTGGAGTTTGGCAACCGGCTCAACAGAATTATAGTACTGTTAAGAAAGAAGTTTTATCTATAGTGCTAAGTATCACAAAATTTCAAGATGATTTGTTTAATAAAAGATTTTTGTTAAAAACTGATTGTAAAGCTGCTCCTTCAATTATTCAAAAGGATGTTAAGAACTTGGTTTCAAAACAAATTTTTGCCAGATGACAAGCACTGTTATCTTGTTTTGATTTTGATATTCAACATATTAAAGGAAAAGATAATTATCTTCCTGATTTCCTAACTAGAGAGTTTTTGCAGGGCTATAATGGTCGCTAGCTCCTCATCAAAATCAAAGGCTAAGAAAATTACTCTGGATAAGTACTTGCAGATTTCTGCAGATAAGAACACTAAGATAAGTACAAGGTCATCTACCTCCTTAAAAGGGTCTTCCACCCTAGTTCATGTTCCTAATCCTATTCAGTCTGTACGACCTTCATCTCCCTCACCCAATAGGTTTACACCCCCATCTTACTCACAAACCATTACTGGTACTCCTTCTAGAACTCCTCAGAGACCGAAACAATCTTCACTGCTACTCACCAATTCTCCCACCACAGAAGAATGCAAATATGTTAAGAAAAATATTTTTGAACCCATAATCACCCTTGAACCAGGATTTTTTTCTCCTTACTCGACCCCTCGAGAAATCATTCAGAACATGCTTCCCCCAGATTTTCATTTTGTTCCTCAAGAGTCACTGAAAAAGAACAGAACCTTTTATGAACTCATCCTCATTGATACTGAATCAATCTCTTTAGATCATTATTATAGTGATACTAATCCCGATTATATTGATTTTTCTAAAGTAAAGATCCTTAAGGTTTTAGGTCCAAAAGATTGGAATCAAGCTCCTCACACTCCAAAATCATTTTCAATTAAATTTGATCCTCAAACTTATACTTACTGGGATTATCAGCAAGCTTAGTACAAATTTATGCTCCTCAGGCCATATTCTCACTCTTGGTTCTTTTGGTTCCAGAAAGGGATAAAAAACTTTCCCTCATGGTTTACCGATTAGATGTGTACCAGTGGTCCTTGTGTTGATATTCTTCCTCAGCTTTCTAAGGATTCTTACAATTTGTTTACTCAAAAAACTGATTTTCCTCAAGGTTCCAGGCTCTTACATTTTTATGCTGCTTTTGGAATTGTTTGGTTTAATGTTTGGGATTATAATTTCTATCATAAGCATCAGATTCCTCATCCAGAATGGGTCGCCAGAGAATTTAGTGTTAAATGGTGGCCTCAGTTCAACATGAAATTAGTAAGTATTGAAGCGGTTAATTATTGGTTCCTTGCTAATCCTTCTTTGGTTAAGAAAAATCATAAGAAGCCATCACAATTTGAAGAACTTAAGAACAAGCTTCTTCAAGAACTGGCCTCTTCATCCTCAGAACAAGAATTGCTAAGCAAAATCAAGACAACCATGTCCACCTCTGGTTCGTCTCCTCCCAGTGAAGGAAGTGAAAACAACGACCTTCTTGGTAATCGTAATGAAGATAACTGTTATGGTGTTGACCTTTCCAACCTGTAAAGGCCCATACAGTAATTTATGAAAATTTTCATGAAGATTCCTTATTTGTCATATTATGAAGCTTCCTGATTTGTTGTTTAGCCAAGCAGGAAATTTCCTAAGATTCCTAAGAAAGTCCCCATGAAGGTTACTTATTTGTTACTTTGCTGAGCAGGAAATTTCCTATGAAGGTTCATTATTCGTCATCTAGCTATTCGTCAAGATTCCTTTGAAGGCTCCTTATTTGTCGTCTAGTTCATTTGTCTAATTATGAAGTTTCCTAGTTTGTTGTCTTGCCAAGCATGCAGCTTCCTGAGAAGATTCTTTACTTGTCATCTACCTCAGCATGAAGCTTCCCGTGAAGGTTCCTCACTTGTCACCTAGCTAAGGATGAAGCTTCCCGTGAAGGCTCCTCACTTGTCATCTAGCGCAGCACGAAGCTTCCCATGAAGGTTCCTGATGGGTTCATATTCAAAGTCTTTTCTCTATATAAGCTGAAACTCCTTCAGAGAAAGGCATCGAAAAAATTTAGTTTTAAAAATTTCTGTAAACACTTTTTATAAAAAACTCTTGTATTCTGTTTCCTCTGTAAACCTTTGGAATTCAGCTTTTGTTCAAGACTTGTAATTTTGTATCACGTACTCTGTAAGTATTTTGAAATTATCAATAAAGTATTTTGATCCTGATTTCTGATATCTCTCTTCTTTCTATTTACAAATGCATATATATATATATATATATATATATATATATATATATATATATATATATATATATATATATATATATATATATATCAAACTGTTTGGTTACAAAGCTTGGTATACCAAAAAGCAAAACTATACCTGCCCCAAAGGATCATACATATACATCCCCAGGATATCAGAAATATACTGCCCATTACAAAAGACATCAGGCCCCCAAAATAAAAACACTGGCAGCCATCAGTAGGTACCAGCAATATTAGTCCCTCAGATGAGGAGGAACCATATCAGGATCCTCCGCGAGGTCATCCTCGGGGACCTCCTCGGGGTCTTCCTCATCTGAGGAAACCTCCATAGGAGCCAAAGAGCCACGGGCCGGAGCCCGAGCAGTGGAATCAAAAGAGTCCTCCTGCGGGGTGTAGAAACGGTTACCCCACATCTCCCGGATGGGCAGATAAAATTCCAAACATAGCCTGATGTAGCAGGTAAAGATCGGTGGCTCATGACGCCTCCAGGCCAAAGAGATCGACATGTCTCCCAGGTAGACATAGCGGTCGAAATTCAGGTTAATGTGCCAGCATTCTGGCCCTCCAAGGAAGGTCAGATGCATATCACCCAGAAATCTACGCATGCGTGCCTCCATGCTCCACAGTAGATGCTAATCGTAATCAGGCCAGAAGCTGGGAAAATCGAGAGCTCCAACTTCCTTGCTTTCGTCTTCGATGGGACACAATATACAGATAGAAAATACTAGAAATACAGGAAAGAGGTAAGACATCCTACCATCATTACCATTTATAGCAGCAAGAAACAAAATGGTGCAAAGCGCCCACATAGCATTTTTGATAGCAATAATAATAATAAACGTTAAGTAGCAGTAATAATCAACCAAGCAGTTCCAGGCAGTTATATATATCAGTAATACAACAGTTCCAATTATAAAAATAAACAGATGCCAGATAATACATGGACTCACTATGCACATGCATACAAAGTCAAAATCCTACTCCATGGAGCTAGACACAAATAGTCGGACAGAAAGATCAGGAGACATGTCTACAACTCGGTTGCTGCGACCAAAGTGCTATAAATTCATCAGTTTATCCACGTGCACAACATGGCATTATACAGACAGTCTACAGTAGATCACGATATAAGACAGTGCTCGGTCAGGATCATCGGTGCGTTTGCATCGGTCTACCCCACGGACAGAAGAGCTATCAACTGTCCATTGCGAGGTACCCGCACCCCGATGCCCCCATGGTCAACAATATGACCTACACTAGTTTACTCGCACCTGCATTAAGGTGTGTTCAACTACTAGGCAACTCGGCCTTAACAACAGTCCAACGGACATTCACGATGAATACAGACTCTATGGATAATCATGTATGATCATCATTACATACTATTCCACAATATGCCACAATTAGCCAAAGTAAGAATCAACACATTATTGGTCACTCACATGAACCCACAATATCATAATATTGAAATTAAATAAATGAATACATTTTTAAGTTCTATTATGAATTCTTACTTAAAGTTAGCCTTTCTTACAAGGTCCGTCTCTAATTAAATTCTTATAATTAATTAAATTTTTTAAAGTAATTTATTCTCATACACTTAGAAGGTTATTCTAAGATCTTAAAGTCTCACACTCTCTTGTTCTTGCCTTGATTAAAATTACCCTAAGTCTTACGATAAATTTCATTCTTGGTTCTTTAAAATTTATGAATCTCAAAGTATATCTAATTCTTCCAATTTGCTAATTTTCTATTGTATTACCAATGATTTAATCACTTGATTAATTAAGTTTCAAGGTTACCAAAGTTGCATAATTAAGCCCCAAAAAGGCCCTAGAGGCCGTGGCCTCCCTAGGGATTAGGTTCCCAAATTTTTCATTCCATTAATTACCTAATGTACACTTGATTAATTATGAATTCCAATTATTACAATTGTTCACAAAGAACCCTAAATTTAGACCCCCAAAACCGTGACCATCCAAGAACAAATCGAACATCATTTTCTTCCATTTCATGCATTCCAATCCATTCAAATATATCAATATACACAACTAATCAAATAAACAACTTAAGCAAATTAAATACAACACAAAATTATGCAAATCAAGCAAACAAAGAATAACCCTCAATAGGGTTTTCTCACAATCAATCACAAACAAGGTTTCTTAATGCTAAGAGAGGTTGAGGAGGAGTGTCTTCCTCTTACCTAAGAGAAGAAAGCAAGAGAAGCCTCTTAGAATCACCTTGCAATTTTCGGATTTGGTACCTCTAAGAACCCTAAAATTTCAATCTCATTAAAATAGCACCAATGCTTGAAAAATAAAGCATTGATGGTCACCATGAAGACCATAGAAACGAAAATGAGACAAAGGAAGTAAAGAATCAAGAACTTACCCAAAAACCCTAACCTTGAAGCTTGAAGAAAATGGTGAAAATAATGGATTTTCAAAGAACCATTAACTAGAAAAGTGTTTAAGAGAGGAGAGGATTATCAAAATGGGTTTGGATGAAAATTTTGTGATGGATGAGGGGAGAAAGAGCTGCTGGCCGAATGGCTCTAGAGGGAAGGAGGAGAGAAAAATTTCAAAGGGAGAAGAAGAAGGTAGAGAGAGAAAGTGCATAGGAAATAAAGGTGGTAGCTTTTGAATTTTGAAAACTTGTATAGTTTTAATTAAATGAATTATTTCCCCCCCACAAGATGCTACAGCCGTGAGCTATGAGTGAGAAGAGAGAGAGTGAAAATTGGGTAGCTTCCTTGGGAAGCTTGGAGGAAATTTCCAAGAAGCTTCCTTGAAGCGCTTCCTTGAGAAGCTTGACACAATTCTTAATAAAGTGCATAGTAAGCTTGTCTCCTTAATTAAATACATCTGACAGATGATTAATTACACTGTTAGAATTATTTTCCCAGTGAATAAAAATTACTGTTAATGAAAATAATATTTTATTGTTCATTGGATAATTTTATGGTACAGTGATTTTATTTATCAGATAAAACTTTGAAAAACACAAACATCATAAATTGTACCCGGTCTCGGGTTTAGTAAGATTCTCTATCAACACATCGATAGTTCAAGGTTTACCGGCCTCAGGGAAAACATTTTGTTATCTCGGCTTCGCTCAGTGCGCATGCAAAACGAGGAATATACTATAATATTTGATGTTTTCAGAAAAATTCACAAAAATTCCTAAAAATCACAAATATTGAAAAATGACTATTCATCATAAAACAAACAATTTTTTGAAGCGTTTGACTAACTCTGCTCAGTGCTCACGTAAAACGAGAAATATATTAAAATATTCAACGTTTCCAAAAAATTCTAGAAAAATCTCCAAAAATCACGAATATTAGGAAATGACTATTCGTGATGAAACAAATCATTTCTGAGGTGTACACTGACTCTGCCTAGTGTGCACGTAAAATGAGAAATATATTAAAATATTTGACGTTTTCGAAAAAATTCACAAAAATTCCCAAAATTTATGAATATTATAAAATGATGATTAATGATAAAATAAATAATTTTCGGGGTGTTACAAAACATAATCATAAAAACATAACAGGCAAACAATACAGCAAAGAGGTGGGATCCCCTACATCGCATACCAATATGACAACAAAGAAATGATAAACATGCCAACACAGTTCAACATACAATCCAGAAAATAACATAAAATTAGCAAATATATTCATGATATTTAATAGATAAATAATTCAATAAACTTGCAACACAATATCTGGCATAATGATAGTACCACAATAATATTATATCACAATAATACTATATCACAACAGTATAAACGCTGACTATGCATATGAACAATATGTACACTTACTATGCACATGCACAATGTGTATACTAACCATCCTTATGCACAATGCACCCATTTTCTACTCCATGGAGCTAAACACAAACTCAGAGGTGAACGTTCCAGAAGATCTGCCACCCTCAATGATAGTCTACGCCGGACCACGAAAAGAATAGTGTTTGTCGGGTCCTTGTCGGTGCGTTGCAACGATTTTTCACAGCCAGAGGTATATAATGTGATAACATATCACTAAGTGAATTACCTCGCCCTGACGTCCCCTGAGATCCATCATAGATCACATTATCCAAATTCTTGTTCACTTCTAGGCATAAAAGCCACAATAGCCACTGACTGTATAATGCTCAAATGCATGATCAATGAAATCAAACCACCGTTGGAACTGTTCCCAATGATATTAAAGCAACTGCCCATACAATTGTCTAATACCATTAGTATCAATGATATTATATAACCACCCATACAATTACATAATACCATTGATCCACTCGGGTCCAGTACGTCGATCCTACAGCAAAACTTGTTGTTTCTCTCAATCGCGTAGCGTTTTTATCACGTTTTTACAATCGCGTACTACTTTTGTTACGTTTTCAAATCTCGTAACAGTTTTTTAACGTTTTCTCAATCGCATAAAGATTTTAAAATGTTTTCTTAATCGCGTGACTAAAAATCACCATTTTTAAATCGCGTAAGAGTTTTTCTGCTTATTTTCAATCACGTAAAACATTTTAATCATATTCTAAGTTTAAATTAAAACTTTTCTCATTTAATGTCAAAATTGGACTTTAATTCCAATATTTCCTTAATAAATCACCTTTAAAAAATATTTCTAACATTTTCTCACTAAACCTCCACCAAATAATATTTCCTAACATTGCTGACAAAAACTACGTTATTCTTGACTTAACCAATTATAAAGAATTCTTTTCCATGTTTAATAAAATTTGAATCTCATTTCCAATAAATTTCCCCATAATAATACTTTCTAATATTTTCTTCACAAAATTTTATACTTCCATGATTTAATCAAATATTATAGCTCAAAGTTTTCTAACGTGCTTCAAAACCCAAAGGGTGAGCTATACGTCAGAAAACGTTAACTTATAAATTTATTTCCCATCATGACCTCAATTCATTAATTTAATTAATTCCAAAAATTAGTTTACTTTCTTTTTAATCTCAAAATTCACTAAATTGAGTTCTTGTTAATTAATCCTTTAAGACTACACTTGAGAAAATATTTTTGGTTTAAAATACCAATTCTTAGCATGTTGGCCGAAAATCAATTTATATACCATAACCAAATATTTATTCCTTTCCTATCTCATTTTTCTTTGTAAAAAATCTTTAATCCAATTACTTGTTACATAATCATCTAAAATCTACACTTAGTAAAATATTTTACGTGATTTGCTTCAAAATATCATGGAGGCCGTGAGCCTCTTGGTTGTTTCAAACCGAAATAGTTTTCCTTTCCACATGATTCTTATCATATACAACATTTCACTCATGATATTTCCACTATTACATATTCATGCTTACTATTAAAGCAATAAAATCATATTAAGCATCTAATCACAATTCAATCAAAATCATGCCATCTCACATAGTAATCACTTAATAAAAATCATGCATAATTATCAAAGCAATAAAATCACGTATAACAACACATAGCACTTAAACATACACAATCAAATGAATAAATCCTTTAAGGGATTTTTCACCCACAAACACAAACAAATCCATTCCCTCACCACCGCATATGGCCGATGAGGTTAATCTCCCTCTTACCTTGATTAGCAACCAAAAAGCTCCAAAAACTCCTCCTTGTAGGTTCGGTCTCCACCACAAACAAACCCTAATACTTCAAACAAACACATCCATTACAACCAAGACTTAAAACTAGACAACCATGAACTCAAATCATGATTCACGGCTTTAGAAACACAAAGGGGTAAGAAAATTCAAACCTTACCTTTGAAGCTACAAACTTCAAGCTTGAAGAAAAACTTGAAAATGGTAGAACCAAGTTAAGGTCTCAACACTAAAGCTTCACTAAATGGTCTCAAGTTTCATGTGGTGTGATTGGTTAGAATCATAGAAGCTTGGATGGTGTTTTCATGGTGTTGGCCGAGAGGTTGTAGAAGAAAGAAATGGAAAAGCTTTTGTTTCTTGAAGAGAGAGAAGAGAGAAAAGATGAATGGTCACAAGGTTAAGAGAAATAAAATGAAACCATGCACTCCAAGTGCTTGGCCGTGAGGGTGGTCTTTCAAAGGAGAGGTCAAAGCTTCTCCAAGAAGCTTTGTGAAGGTCAAAACTTGTTCTCCAAGCTCTCCTCCCATTGGCTAGCCACTAAGCTTGACCAATTTCTATTGGTTAGACACTTTTGTTGACTATTCAACAACTTAGCAAGCAAGCTTGCTTCTACCATTGGTGCACACATAAAGCTTATCATAATTAGCTTCTAGGATATTTACGCTTAGATATTTTCACCCAGATATTTTACGTAGATAGTTTACTAAGATATTTTATTGAGATATTTTTCGTTAGATATTTATCCTTAGATATTTTACTAGGTGAGTCATCACAGAGAAGTCTCTAGAACGTGTGACTCACTGTGGCGAATCACAAGGTGAGTCAGTGTTCTACATCCGTCTAGAATATGGCGAGTCACCATTCTAGAACATGGTGAGTCATCGCTTCTACAAGCTTCAAGAACACGCTAAGTCATGGTGCTGAGGTGTCACACAAGGTGTCTAGCTTCTATTGGTCCTCCGCAATGAGTCACAGCCACCAAGTTTGACCAGCTCCTCATTGGTGCATATAAGGTAAGTCACAACTACTAAAATCTTCTGGAACATTCTAGGATACGCTAGTCACCAGCATAGTCACCTAGGTGAGTCATCAAACGATGAATCATAATTCTAGAATACGCGAAATATTTTTATTTGATAGATAAATTCTAAAAATTAAAAGATTTAGAACTGTGTCTTTCAGTTTTGGGTTTAGTAAGCTCCCCTAACCCCGAATAAACAGTCTAAAATTTTCCCAGCCCCGAAAAATTTTATTTTCTCGGCACCGAGCAAAACACACGAAAAAATTAAAAATAACAGCAAAATAGTCAAAATAAATTATATAGAGCACAAAAATCACAAAATCAGTAAAATCACATTTTACTGAAAAATAAAAAATTTCGGGGTGTTACAATACTCCTCCTCTAAAAAGAATTTCATCCCCAAAATTCATTATACCTTAGAACAATTACGGGTATTGTTCTCTCATTTTGTCTTCTGGCTTCCACGCTGTATCTTCAGTTACATCATTCCAGATTACCATAACTCTTCCCGTTGTCGGTTACACAAGATCAAATCCTAACGCCAAAATTTCCCCATTCTTTTGCCAACACAAAGAGGCTTTACATCGCCGTCCACTTAAGGTTTCAAACTCAGCTCCTTCTAATCAAACAAGTACTTCAGACCCTTGTGATTGCTGTAGACGTTGAATATTGCTTCATATAGAAAATACTTCTAGATCTTCAATGCAAACACCACAGCATCTAACTCCAACAAAGCTATAGACTTCCGCTACGGTCTTTAGTCTTTCTCATTGAAGAACTACTTCCTAATCATTCTACCAACTGCTTCTTGAGCTTAGCTAATTCTGACGGTGATATCCGATACAGTAACATAGATATAGGATTAAATCCTAGTACAAGATCAATAGAAAACTCTATCTCTCTTTTCGGTAATATTTCGGGTACTTTATTAGAAAAACTTTGGGAAACTCATAGACTACATGAAAGGCATTCACATCATTCTCATTTTTGACCTCCAAGGAACACAATAACACATATTTTTGAACTCCTTCCCTCGACAGAGCTTCAACTTCATTAGCTGTTAAAGTCCAAAAATCTAAGTTTCAAAGAAGACTAAGGTTTTATTAAAAAAATCTAGTAGGATATGGATGGAAGATAACCAATCCATTTATAAAATCAAGCTCTCAAATAGACGTGATTGCAGGGAAACAAATCAAATTAACAGAAAAGATTCGATCTTTGATAGAAATAGGATAGATTAAGCAAACTTGAGTAGCAACAACAAGTTTAGCAACAAAAGTAGAAATACTCAAATCAAAAGATAACAAAGACACAGATAATCCAAATCGATTTACTCAGTCATAGGCCATAAAAGAAAGGATTGCCCCTTGAGTTATATAACACAGATATAGAATCACCCTCTATGGCAACAATCTCCTTGTTGCTCAGATCTTCTGATTGAGATGCTTCTGCTCCACTCACTGTATTATCTCTTCCTCCTTCTTGAGATCTTGGAACCCGTACTTTGCTAACTGAAGGCTTTGCCTTTTATTGGGCACAATCTCTATAAACGTGTCCGAATTTCCCGCACTTGTAACAGACCTTTTCCTTTTTTGTACACTCCTTTGTTAAGTGATTTCCTATACACTTCTTTCATATTTGTAATGGTGTCATAGTCTGGCTGGATCCACTACCACTAGCACTTCCTCCATATTGTTGTCGTTGATATTGATTCCCCAGTGGTCGTATATACGAATTTCGCTAGAATCAATTGACCTTACATTTCCTCTCCTTTTGGATCCTCGATGGTCCAAAGTCACGAAATCTTATGTCCCGAGATTGCTCTAACTCTAACAAGTTCTGAAGTGCAGTTATCAGTTCCTACTGCTGAGCAACCTTCTGAATTTGTTGTACTGTTACATCAGCCATCCTCTGCATTACACTTCTAGCTGCGACCATATGATCATCATCACGTCTCGTGTCCACATGCTTACGTCTACTACGATCCATTGTCTTTCTTCAAAGACAACCAAATTAAAACACATTGAAACCAAAGGTAACAATTTTAAACAATATTGTCTCCTTTCAAAACCAAACAATATATCTTTATGTTCAGTGTCAGAGAAACACATAGCACAAACAAGACAAACCTACCCACAAACCCTAAAGACTCAAACTTGGGCTCTGATACTAACTGATGTAACACCCTCCTTAGGGCATTACATTTCAGATCAACTAATGTAACACCCACCTCCGAGGTCGATCCACAAGGAATTGATGAAGAAAAATTCTTTGACGTAAAGTAAATATTTTGTCACAACAATAAAATTGATAAAACTTAGTCACAAATAAAAAAGACTTACTTGAGTTAGGAGATCCACTCTTGATAAATAAAATAAGGATAATATTAATTCTTTTTATAACTCAATTAGAATCCACACATAATGGAGGTTTCAATTGAAAAATACAACGTTCAAAGTTCATTAAAAATTATATACGTAATTATATTATGATTCCTTTAATCATCTATCAACACCACCACTGATAAATGGGATCAAGCATTCATTGTGCCAAAATCTTGTCTACAACAAATCAAGATCTCCACTTTACAAGGAGAGTTTCTAAATTGATTGAAAACAAAATACAATACATATAATAACCACTTGAAAATATATCATTAAAGCACAAGAAAGAAATGAATCTAACCTTATTTCATTACTAAGAGCTTCACTATTTCACTCAAGTAAAATAAAATTTAGTTACTCATAGACAAGAAGAAAGAAAGAGAGAAGAAGAAGAAGAAGAACATGACTTCAATTTAGAACAAAGGAAAACTACTACAAGAAAACCTACTAACAAACTAGCATCATTTTGCTACCTAACACCTAACACCTTTAATGATCTGCTAAGGCTCCCTTTTATAGAGGATTAGAGATACAAAATGACAAGGGGGCTGAGTAATTAGTGAGTGGATGAGTGAAAAATGAGTGAAAAATGCCAAATGACTTTGGTGAGTGGAAAATTATGGAGATTCTTTGTCTCTGAAATCATTAAGCTTTGAAGTCACTACATTCATCATTTTTGAACCAAGTGGTCTTCATGAAAGTTGTAGGTCTGGATCTTAGCTTTCAAATGCCACCATAATCACCTCATTTGGCCACCTATAGCCTGAGATATGTCCCAATTACAGTAGAGTGTTCAAGCCTAGTTCCAACTCCTCTGCTATGACTTGCAAGCCCAATATGACCTCCAAGGAGTCCGATCCGGGTTTTGTGTTCTTCATGAAAGTTGTAGACATGGGTCTCAATAGCATATATAAAAATTTCAGACCAATCCAGATCTTACAGCTCGAGTTATACTCTGATTATTGTACACTGTTCAGGTTCTAATCACAAAACTAGTATTTTGACTTCCAAGCCCAATTAGTTCTACTAGATGTCTAACTTTGATCTCGAGCTCTTCATGAAAATTGTAGAGCTCTCTTTTATCTTTGCAACAAGGTAAAATATATAATTAGTAGACATCTAAAATTCAAGATATGGCCAAAATACAGAAATAGTGTAAGATGTAAATCATGCTAAAAAAATCAATTAAGTCCAATTTGAGTCCAAACTTACAAAACATAACTAAGCTCAATGAATTAAGTATATAGAGAGTGTAAATGACTAAAAATGAGGGTTTATTAATGTATCAAATATGTGATTATCAAATTCCCCCATACTTAGCTTTTTGCACTTCTGGGCAAAACACACAAGACTAAAACTAGGGGAAAAATGACACAGACTGAAAAGCTAAACACTCGAAAAGACTCAATTTCTAATAATATTTAAGAATGAAGAGCAACCAATTATTCAAGTAATCAAAACATTTATAAGGTAACATTTCTTCACATCTCAAACCAACAAGTAAGGAAACTTCAATTGAAAAGCATGAGTCAAGAATGATAGATCTTCACAAGATTCACTCTCAATCCCTGAAGTGTTTAAAAGGTAGGTATTTCACTCAATTCAACCCATGAAAATTGCACTACCATAAGCTTGCTTATCTTCTACTTCTCCACTACTCAGAACACATGCACACACAAATCATGAGGACTTTATTTAAGGTTGTAATGGCGTCAAGGTAAAGGAGAAGGTAATATGGATATGACAAGTTAAATACCAAAGAAAATAAAAGAGCATGAGAGTTGAGTTCAATTAACAAGCATGAAAGTTCATCCCAACTCCATCTAATACAAATTCCTTTTACATATTTTTTTCTTTCCTTTATTGCCTTGTTTACCCTTCTTTACACAATTTGTTTTTTAGAAAAGATGAACATAATATATACATTTAAACAATTTTTTTTCAACTATTCTATACACACACCCCCACACTTGTTCAAGAACTCTCCAATGACAAAGCTAATGTTCTCTTATTCCCTAAGGCCAGGTAAGAACATGGTTTTTTCATTTAAAGCACATAATGAGTTCAAAATAAAGAATGGTCAAATAAACTCAAAGGGGTTAAGCAAGGGGAAATAGGTCATTTCCAATGCTTTACGTTGGTAGGAATCAGAGAATTTACAGGAAGTCAGAAGAGTGTTTGATATCATATTAGGAATTAGAGAACTTCTAAGAAGTCATAAGAGTGTTTGATATCATATTGAGACAATATGCTGCTAAGCAAGGCTGGCTATTTGATTAAAATAGCTATTTCAAGAAAAATGCCTCAATCATATTTATGTATGTATATGAAAATGTAGTCTAAAAAAGAATCAAAGTAAGTTCTGGAGTAACAATTCCATGAGTGAAATTCACACAAGAAAGAAGAGAATGGTACAAATGTTCAATCCATTCATCAATAGGCTCAAAATCTCACAAGACATAATTCTATCATTCTCAGTCCACCAATTCAACATCCATAACTAAGCATGTGAATTTTAAGAAAGAAAACATTTTACTCAATCATGCAAATTTTCCTGAATTTGAATTGGTACTTCCACACAAACTAGTTGTCTACCCAATTACTCTTTACTCTGCCACCAATTTTGATGCGTCTCAAGAGTAAATAATTTACTCCTTACTCTGCCATCCTGAATTACTTTTGTTGTTAATAAATTACTGACAAACATGTAAACACAACAAACATATTAACAAACACACTTCCTAATTTTTTTTATTTTTTGGTTTTTTTTTACACAACTATCCTTCCCCCCAACCAGATCACAACATTGTCCTCAATGTCAAAACATAGATAGGTAAAGGATAGAAGATAGTACCTGTTGTTGTAATTATTGAAAAGAGAAACCTTACACTAATTAAAATAGAAACAAAGTACGATAAATAAAACTAAAGATAAAGGAAAGTTATAGATGAAGTGCTAGATCACACTCTTGTTCCTTGTTGCCTCCCTTGCTGCTGCCTTCTGACCAATCTATCTGAGTTATTACTGGTTCAAGTTCATAAATAAAAGCTTGTAATTTATCAATTAATTCATCAACAGTAGAAACATATATAAAGAGTCGTCTTACCGAAGGTGTGATAAAGCTCTGTTCCACAACATGGTCAATAAAAGATAACAAATTATCAAAGAAATTATTAACATTCAATAAACCTATGCGTTTATGGTGGATGTTCAGTTAGGCCCAAGAGATAATTTGAAAAACTTCTTCCAAAGTACCAAAACCACTCGGTAAAGCAATGAATGCATCAGAATTTTCAAGCATTGTCCTCATTCATCCATGCATAGATGATACTTTAATTTCCAGCCCAATTATTTTTTCAATGATGTTCCCTCGGGTTAAAAGTTCAGGAATGACACCCAAAACTTGACCACCTCTTAGATGTGCAAAAAGTGATAAAGCCCCTATTAACCCAATGCTACCTCCCTCATATACAACACGAATGTTTCTCGTAGCAAGTGTTCTACTAACAGTGCTTGCTGCGTTTACAAACTCTAAACCCTTCCTATAACTTGTCCCACAAAATACACAGATACTGATAAATCTATGAACTGAAGAAGAAGCTCTCTCCATTTCTACACTCACATTCTCTTTGAATGATTATGAGTTGCAGAAAAGTGAAGAAAATGAAGTGTTTAAATAGGGAAGAGAATAGAAAAAGTAATAATAGCTCCTATATGGGTAGGTTGGCTATTGTCAGAAAAGTTTGAATTTAAGAAACTTTTTTTAATTAATTTTTTTAATTTTTTAATTTATTATTATTATTATTATTTTTAGACTTCAAGAAAACCATCAGGGTAATGAAGTCTAGAAACCCCTGAAGGACCCTGCCCAAATGATCGTCTGTCTAAAATCAAAATACAACAAAATCAAACAAAGATAAAATTAAAACAACAAATGATGGCATACCTTTTATGTACAGTTTCATGGCGTATCTTTATACTGCGTGTCATGAGTGCAGTAATACCATGATGGCTCAGCCAATCTGGAAATTCTTCTCTCTCCCGTTTATGGGATATTTTGGATTGAGCTACGACATAACTAATTAAAGTGCATAAATTTGACAGTCACCATCAACTACCACAGCCAATGAGAGGTCGCTGGAGAGCCCATGGCATTAAATCACAGGATCCAGCTCAGAGGCATTGTCATGCGAGAATGCAAGCACGAGATGCTTCTATCTGTCCATCAGCAAGTAGAGCCCATGGTTGAAACCTGGGAATGCTTACGCGACTCTCTACAGAGCATGGCACACATGTTGGGAATAGTAGATAAAACACGTAGCGAAAAAAAAGGATTCCCATCGAGGATCTATGCGAAAAGTCATAATCTGAGTTTTTTTTTAAAAATTATTTACCTCTTGAAGCGTGATCAAAAGAAAAGACATGAATCACCAACACCATAATAGAAATGATGTCTCTGCGGTATCCACATGAACAGACTCACAAATGTCCAACATTCGCAAAGAGGAGCCTCATATCTCTCACACAGTGCTAGCTGCGAAGAGAAGAAAAGAAACTTGTCGCTCTCTCACTCACTTTTCTGTAAGTGCGGCTAGGGTTCTGTAATTGTATGTCTTAAGAGCCCCTTAGCAGTACTATTTATAATAGTGACTACCTTAAGTGAGTATGAGCAGCAGCAAGGTAAGCTGTGCAACCCTAGACCCATCTGTTATGAGTTTGGCCCATATTTGAATCTGAGTCCAACTTGGATCCATTGCTCCAATTTTAGTCTGCTCTATGTGTGTGACCCTGCAGGTTCTTATTACGTTGACAGTAATATTAAAATCCCATTTTAATATTACAAGCCGTGAGCGGTATCTAACAACACATCGTTGTTACCTAAGTAATAAGAATGTCAGTGATTTGACATAACCTTTCCGTGACAAATGTTTCCTTGTTGTTTAGTCCTTTTGTCAAGATATCTAGATTGAACACAAGGCATGGAATGCGTCACTCTTGTATAGTCCAATCATTCGTTTCATGATACTCGAGTAGACTTTGTAATAACAAATGAAATCAATATCTCATATTGACTCATTTGAGCATGGCCATGCATTTTGCAGTCTCACTCAATAAGGGGGCCCGAAGATATCGCTCCTGTTATGTAGGAGTGACAAATCCCATCTAAGTTACTCACATCCCTCTGCATGATTCACGGTATGTCCAATAACTAACTTTATAATCACCTTGTTATAGATAACGTTTGATGACATTAAAACACACAACTCCTCATGTAGGAATCATAGTGATTTTAGGTCAAAGGACCACAAACACCATTGTCACTATGAGAATCACTTATGACACTCACGTAATGATCCATGTAGCTTTCTCATGGTGGGTCAGTCTAGTACATCATTACTCTAATATGTACTCATGTGAGGACTTGATATCTCATATCCATGACCCGTGAGATGTGGTCATCAGTCTATGCACATACTAGTCTCAATGCATTATTGTTGTCCTAGTTAACAATAATACTTGACTAAGGACATTTAAGAATAGTGTTATAACCAAAAAGGATCTCACGATCAAGTCATCCACTTGATATCTTATGATATCAAACTTACTATTCTAAGGACTTTATTATGTTTATAAAAAAAGAACACAATAAATGAAATGCCAAATATATTAAAATAATCATAATAGAATGTATGTAAATACAGAAAAAAGTATCGGCCTCTAGGGCATACACCAACAACACGAACCTTATTTACGGATCGACGTGCGAAGGTCCACCCGAGTCAATGACGGGTCTAACCCTTAGGGAATTGATCTGAGGCCCTAAGGTTAAGTGCTCTCCATTTGATTTCAAGCCTTAAGGTTAGGGGCTCTCCATTTGATTTGAAGCCCTAAAGTTAGGGGCTCTCCATCCAATTAAGGATAGAGTACACAAAAGTTCGCCCTTCTTTCTTTCTTTTATTTTTTTATTTTTTCTTGTTTTTTATTTTTTTTTTTTTTTATTTTTTTATTTTCTTTTTTAAGAAATGTACAAGATAATATATACAAGTTGTTGTGATTATGGCTCACATCTTCCTCTAATTTCACATTCAGAAACGGTTTAAATGCCTTCTATAAGTCAATAAGATATTATCTAATGACTCCTTACTCAGTCCATTCTTAATGAAGAAAGTTTTATCTTCTCTATTTATGGAAACCATTTCCAAAGAATGACATCGCATATTACAATTCTATCGCGCACATTTGTAATAAACTTTCATTCTTTTTGGTATTCTCCTTTTTATAAATGAACTTTTACTGAGACCCAGTATGTATGGGACAAATGAATATGAAGATTCACCAGCTAAATGAACCTTTGCTTCGATTATCTAGCGTATATCTTCTGGGATGCCCTTGTACATTAATAATCTCAGTCTTTCACACCTAGCTTCTTAGATTTTGGTTAGAGCATTTAGAGGGAGAGAAGGGAAATGCTTTCTTAGATTTGAGAGAATGACATCCATTTTAAAAGGAGAAGAAATTAGTTATTATGGGAAACTAAAAAACAAACTGACTTGAGAGTCACGGAGTACCATTATCCACCATTTAATCGGGAACACAAAGAACTGCAAAAAGAAAGAAACAAAATTAAAATAAATTCTACTCATAACAAGGATTAGAAAGGGATATGAATTCTACCTCAATAACTTGATGTTCCAGAAATGGTTTGAGTATTTGTCCATTGACCTTAAATACATTATCATTCCTAGGATTCTCAATGTCTATGGCCCCATGAGGATACATATGTTTGACAATAAAAGGACCAGTCCACCTAGATCTCAATTTTCTAGGGAATAGGTGAAGACGAGAATTATAAAGCAAAACTTTTTGACTAATTTCAAAAGATTTTTTCAAAATTGATTTGTCATGAAAAGCTTTTGTTCTAACTTTATAAATTTTTGAGTTTTCATATGCATCATTTCTCAATTCCTCAAGTACATTCAATTGTAATTTGCGTAACTTAGAAGCATCATCAAGATTTGAATTGAAAGCTTAATTGCCCAAAATGCTTTATGCTCCAATTCTACAGGCAAGTGACAAGGTTTTCTATAGACTAACCGATAGGGTGACATGCCTAAAGATGTTTTGAAAGTAGTACGGTAAGTCCAAAGTGCATCATTTAATCTTAAAGACCAATCTTTACGATTTAGGTTAACCGTTTTTTCCAAAATTTGTTTAGTCTCCCTATTTGCTAATTCTACTTATCCACTTGTCTGAGGATGATAAGGGGTAGCAATTTTGTGTGTGATGCCATATTTATTCATTAAAGATTCAAATGATTTATTACAAAATATTTTCCCCCATCACTGATGATAGCTCGAGGGATTCCAAATCGGCTCAAAATATTTTCTTTTAAAAATTTAAGAACAGTTTTGTGATCATTGTGTCGACATGGAATCGCCTCAATCCATTTTGAGATATAATCAACTGCAACCAAAATATTCACAAATCCAAATGATGATGGAAATGGACCCATGAAATCAATTCCCCAACAATCAAAATTTTAATGACAAGGATAGGGTTCAAAGGCATCATATTTCTTTTAGAAACAGACCCCAATTTTTGACAATTTTCGTAACTTTTTCAAAAAGTATAACTGTCCTTGAATAAAATGGGCCAATAAAATCCCCATTGAAATATTTTCCCAGCTATTTTCTTTGAAGAAAAATGTCTCCCACATGCTTCTGAATGACAAAATTTAATAACACTACCTACCTTATTGTTGGGTACACATCTCCAAAAGATTTAATTAGGACAATATTTGAACAAATATGGGTCATCCCAATAGAAATTTTTCACCTCAATCAAAAACTTTTTTCTGTCTTGGTGTGTCTACTGAGGCAGCATCTTACTTGTTACAAGAAAATTGGCAATGTTAGAAAACCAAGGCATGGAATTGATAGAAAATAAAAATTCACCAAGAAAAGAATCATTGATAGGTGTGCTATCAAAAGATGAGCCTGTTGTAAGTCTGCACAAATGATCTGCAATAATAGTTTCAGCTCCTTTCTTGTCTTTTATTGTGATGTTGAATTCTTGAAGCAACAAGATTCATCGTATCAACCTAGGTTTGACATCTTGCTTAGACATTAAATATCTAACAGTAGCATGATCAGTGAAAACATCAGTGGAATAACTAATTAAATAAGCCTTAAATTTGTCCAACGTAAAAATTACAGCAAGTAGTTCTTTTTCAGTAGTGGTGTAATTCATTTGTGCACTATTCAAAGATCGACTTGCGTAATAAATTACATGAGGCTTACCTTCCTTTCTTTGGCCTAAAACAGCGCCAACAACAAAATCACTAGCATCACACATCAACTCAAAAGGCAAAGACCAGTCAGGGGATTGCATGATAAGAGCAGATGTCAAAAGACCAATCAATTTTTTAAAAAGTTTCTGACAATCTTAGGTCCAATCAAATGGTGCATCTTTTGTTAGAAGATTACATAATAGTCTAGATATTGCATTAAAGTTCTTTACGAATCTTCTATAAAATCCTGCATGTCCTAAAAAGGAACGAACTTCTCTGACTATTTTTGGGGAAGACAAATGAGCAATTAATTCAACTTTAGCCTTATCAACTTCAATTCCTTTAGAAGATATCACATGACCTAACACTATTCATGAGGTAACTATGTAATGACATTTTTTCCAATTTAACACAAATCTTTATTCTTCGCATCTTTTAAGAACTTTTTCCAAATTATCAAGATAATTTTTAAAAGAATTTCCAAAAACTGTCAAGTCATCCATGAAAACCTCTAAACAATGCTCAATCATGTCACTGAAAATACTTAGCATGCATCTTTGAAAAGTTACCGAAGCATTACAAAGACCAAAAGACATTATTCTATATGCAAAAGTGCCAAAGGGGCAAGTAAAAGTGGTCTTTTCTTGGTCCTCTAATGCAATTGATATTTGGTTATACTCTGAATAACCATCAAGAAAATAATAGTAGGGATGTCCTACTACTCTTTCCAAAATTTGATCAAGAAATGGTAAGGAAAAATGATCTTTCCTAGTGGCTGCATTCAATTTTCTAAAATCAATACACATACGCCAATTGGATGAGACTCAAGTAGGTATTAAATCACCTTTTTCATTTTCAACCACTGTTATTCCAGATTTCTTAGGCACAACTTGTGTAGGGCTTACCTACTGGCTATCAGAGATAGGATAGATAATTCCAACATCAAGTAATTTAAGAACTTCAGCTCTAACTACCTCTTTCATGTGTGGATTTAATCTTCTTTGAGGTTGTTGAAATGTTTTAGCATTATCCTCTAAATGTATTCTATGTGTACAAATTAATGGATTAATGCCTTTTATATCCTTTAATGTCCATCCAATTACACTTTTATGCATTTTAAGTACTTCTATTAATATACCTTCTTGTTCTTTGGTCAGGGATGAGAAAATTTCACTGGAATATTTTGTTCTTCTCCCAAAAATGTGTACTTCAACCCAACAGGTAATGGCTTTAGATCCAGTATAGGTACTTCTTCATGGGTATCATCATTCATGATTTTGAGCTCTTCGAATCTCGGCTTCCATCCTTTGTATTCCATTACCTGTGTACAGTCAAGCAAAGAGCATATTTCAGAAACATCATCATCTAATTGTGTAGCTGAATCAAATGAATAAATTAAACATATTTCTAATGGGTCAGAAGAACTCTTGATTTGAAGATGATCATCTATAATGGCCTCAATCCCTTCAATTTCTTCCTTTCCATCATAAACTTCTTATGGTTGCTTGCACATGTTGAAAATATTAAGCTCTAGTGTCATATTTCCAAATGTTAACTTCACCACTCTATTTCTGCAATTTATCAAAGCATTAGATGTTGCTAAAAATGGGTGACCTAAAATAACAGGAATTGACTTGCTACTATTTTTCATAAGTTCAGTTTACAAGACAATAAAATCTACAGGATATATGAATTTATCAACTTGTACCAACACATCTTCCACTATTCTTTTTGGAATTTTAATTGATCTATCAGTAAGTAGAAGAGTTACAGAAGTTAGTTTTAACTCACCCAGGTTGAGTTGCTGATAAACTGAATATGGAAGCAAATTAACACTAGCATTAAGATCAAGTAAAGCTCGTTCAATTTTATGTTCACCAATAATGCATAAAATTGTAGGACAACCAGGATCTTTATATTTCAATGCATTATTGTTCTGAATAATGAAACTTACCTGTTCAGTCAAAAAGACATTCTTTTTCACATTATGTTTCCTTTTAACAGTGCACAAGTCTTTCAAAAATTTGGCATAACAAGGAATCTATTTGATAACATCCAACAGAGGAATATTGACCTTCACTTGTTTAAGGATTTCAAAAATGTCACTGTTATGGTTCACTTTACTTGAATTGTTTAATGCTTGAGGATATGGGGGTAAAGGCGAGAGTTTGGTCTCCTTTTGGTTAGGTGGCTTATTAACTCCTTCCTCATCTTTGGAACTTGACTCATCATTTTTCTTACAAGGGTTAGGAATTTATTTTTCAACAACCTTTCCACTCCTAAGAGCTATCATTGACTTGACTTGATCTATTTGTTAGCTTTCTGAACTACCCTTATTTAGGCTATACTGACTCTTGGGATTTGGTTGAGGTTGAGAGGGAAATTTTCCTTTCTTGTGAATGGCAAGTGCAGAAGAAAGTTTAGCAAGAGTGTCTTTTATGTCAATCATGGGTTGAGTGTTTTGGTTATTAATGGTCCCTTGCTTTTCCATGAATGCATGCAATGTTCCCTTAAGATTTTTCCTATATGGTGGGACATAAGGTGCATATCCTTGAGAATTTTGTGAATCCTGCTGTGCTTGAGGAGGTGGTGGTTGCATGAATTGTGCCTAATTGTTGGTCCTCCAACTGAAGTTTAGGAGATTTCTCCATCCTGGATTATATGTATCTGAAAAAGAAGAAGTGAATGACTTTTTAAAATTGTTCATTGTATTTACTTGCTCATGCACAACTTCTTTAAAAATAGAAATTTTTGAACATTCGTTTGTTGAGTGTCCCAATTCATCACAAATGCTACAAATTTCTTTATTTTGCACAAATTTGATTTATTTTACTTTCCTTGATTCCATGGTTTCAACCTTTCTAGCCAAACTAACAGACCTAGCATTTAGATCTTCTTCTTAACTAAGATGATATTTTCCTTTACTAGCATTTATAAGATTATATCTAATTGAATTTTCAGAAGGATTAGTACCATGCCAAGATTAAGAATTTTCAGCCAAATGGTCTAAATAGTCTAAAGCTTCTTCAAGTTCTTTATCAAGAAACTCACCATTGCACATTGTTTCCACAAATTGTTTAGTTTCGGGTGTTAACCCTTCATAAAAGAAGCTTATAGTGTGCCATTTTTCAAAACCATGATGTGGGCAAGAATTCAACAAATCTTTAAAATGATCCCAACTTTGAAAATATGCTTCATTTAAGTTTTAAGAAAAATTTTGGATTTGTCTTTTCAAAGCATTGGTTTTATGTGTTGGAAAAAATTTCTTTAAAAACTCACATTGCATTTCTTGCCATGTGCCAATTGATCTTGGTTTCAAAGCATTAAGCCAAGTTTTTGCTTTATCTTTCAAAGAAAAAGGAAACAATTTAAGCTTAACAACCTCTTCAGTGCAAATTTGATCATGAAAAGCAGTACATACTTTCTCAAATTCTTTTAGATGTGATTCTAAACCATAGAAATTAGGAAGTAAAGAAATCATACCTGGCTTGAATCTAAAATTGTTAGCATTGAGTGGAAAGATAAAACATGATGGACTAGAATGTCGAGATGGTTGCAAATACTCATGCATGGTTTGCAATGATTGATTTTCATGTTCATCATGCACACTTTTATTTTCAGCCATTGTGTTTGATGTGTGTGATTGTGATTCAGACAAATAAATATGTAAAGTACTAGGATTAACTTTAACCAAACGACCAGAATTTAAATCACGATACCAATTAAGCATAAACAAGTAACTTAAAATATAAAATAAAATGTACAAGCTAGCAGTATAAACCGTCCATTAAATATTAACAAGGGTGTGGTATAAACCAGCCACCAAATATATATTAACACTTAGTAAATAAATATTAACAAGGGTGTGGTATAAACTAACCACCAAAAAGTTAATAAGCAAAAAATTAAAAAGTTAGTATGCAGATTAATTAAAATGTTAGAAACAAGTAAATTAAAATGTTAGAAGCGAGATAAAGTAAAAAGTTAGATAGTTAGTAAGCAAGAAAATTAAAAGGTTATTAGGTTAATAAGTTAGAAAGTTAGAAATAAAATACAAAAAGTAAAGTACAAAAATTAAAGTGCGAGAAAATAAAGTACAAAAAGTAAATTTAAAATATGAAAATCGAGAGAATCAGAGAGCCGATTTTTTGCTCTAGCGAGAGAAAAGAGAAGAAGAAAGATTATTTAATTAATGATTAAAGATTATAGAGAGATTAGGAACAATTTTCCTACTAAGTTAGTACATTAGTAAGTACAAAGAAAAAATATTAAAAAGAAAAAATATTATATAAATATATATATATATATATATATAAGATCCATAGGAAAAAAAAATATAAATATAAATATATAAAATATTTACGCCATAAATTTGTTTTTCAAATCAAGTCCCCAGCAACTGCGCCAAAAACTTAATGCTGATTAAAAGTTACAAACTCAAGTGCAGGTTGTTTCAAGTAATAAATTCTCGGGAGTCCGAGGTCGATTCACAGGGAATTGATGAAGAAAAATTCTTTGACGTAAAGTAAATATTTTGTCACAACAATAAAACTGATAAAACTTAGTCACAAATAAAAAAAACTTACTTAAATTAGGAGATCCACTCTTGGTAAATGAAATAAAAATAAAATTAATTCTTTTTATAACTCAATTAGAATCCACACATAATGGAGGTTCCAATCGGAAAATACAACGTTCAAAGTTCATTAAAAATTATATACGTAATCATATTATGATTCTTTTAATCATTTATTAACATCACCACTCATAAATGGGATCAAGCATTCATTGTGCCAAAATCGTGTCTACAACAAATCAAGATCTCCACTTTATAAGGAGAGTTTCTAAATTGATTGAAAACAAAATACAATACGTATAATAACCACTTGAAAATATATCATTAAAGCACAAGAAAGAAATGAATTGTGAAAATAAGTTTGCCCTAAATGGTTTAATATGTTAAGTTTTGACGATGACAAATACAAGACAAAAAGAATGATGCTTATACTTGATAGATGTGCTTTATAGATGACAAATGCATCACAAAAGAATATTGATCATGTTACATAAATGTACTTAATGTGATATATTATATTATGCATGATTATGTACTCTATCTAGTTATATTACACTTAATCATCATGCAATGAGATATATGTAACATTCATCATATAATATATCCAATAATGCTTTATATGAGTTATAAATGAATTAATATTGGATTTGACTTTGTTTAAATGAAAATGTGTAATATGTTCTTTGTTGCATCCTATATTGTGCATATCCATTAGTAATTGATAAATATCTTATTTGGATGTGTCTATGAAAGTCTTATATACATGTTAGACTAACTAGAGTTATACATTTATGAATCATGTATATGAAGATATTGAATTATTAATTTGGACTAAGTATGTTTGTTTTAAGTGAGTAATACTTTATAGGATAGTCCAAGTACCAAGAGTGAGCATTGTAACAAGAAAGCAAAAGATCACAACTATGCTCAACTCAAGAAGAATGAGAATGAAAAGATGTTCCAAGCATTTACAAGTTTTGAAGAGAATAAATTTTTAGAAGCTTGGATTACATCAAGAAGTGATGATGACAAAAGATCAAGTCCAACATCTTCAAGAATAACTTATAGGACTTAGATTTTGTGTAAAGGTAAATGAGAATCACACTAAACTCAAAACATGTTTTAACATCTTTAAAAAGTGTTTTCTAAAAATTTTAAATGCCCAACAAAGTGTTTTTAGAAAGTTAGTCTTGGTGGTAGGCCAAACCATTGAAAAATAGCCAAGTTTGTGTTTTGCAAAACTGACCTTTAGTTACTTTTTTGATCATATATTTCAAAATACTTTGAGTTTTGTTCTAAAACTTATTTCATATGAAAATAGACTCAAATATATTTCCAATGAGTGGTCATTCACTTAAAACGGATAAGAAACGAAGAAGTTATGACCGTTTAAAATCAATTTTCAAAAGTAAGAGCTCCTACCCGATTAGGGACTTTCCCTAGCCGATTATTCACTCTACCAGAAGCCATTTTCACGTTTCTGAAATGTCCTAATCGATTAGGAACTTGTCCTAACCGATTAGGATGATATAAATGACCATTTTTCATGATTTAAATGGCTTCCTAACCGATTAGGAAGCTTTGCTAACCGGTTAGCATATGTTTTTGAAGGAAATAACATTTGGCTATCAAAATGGCCTAACCGATTAGGGTAATTCCCTAACCGGTTAGTGTGACTTCAAAATGAACGTGAATAGGATTTTAAATAGAGCCTAACCGATTAGGCTCACTGGCTAACCGATTATTGTGAATTCCAGAAGCCAAAAATTAAAGGCCTAACCGATTAGGCTTAGTCCCTAACCAGTTATAATGAAACGTACAACACAAACTGCAACGGTTACAAATAGCTATATTTCTTATTTAATCACTTCCACACTTTACCCAATGACTCTAAATATTATTGGGTTATAAATACAAGTGTTTGGGCATCAAAGAAATATTGGAGAATAATCTGAAAATCACTTTTGAGCATTAAATTCATTTTTCACTATTTATTTCTCCAAAACTCTGTTTTGAACTTAAAAGTGTGAAACCTTGATACCCATAGTGCTTCAATTTGTATTATTTACTCTTTGAGAGAGTTTCTATTATCTACATCTTTGTATACTCTGAAAAGAGAGGGTGAGGTATCCCTCTAGTGTAAAGGGTGAGGTATCCCTTAGAGAGTGAGGTATCTCTCAAAAATTGTAAAGGGTGAGGTATCCCTATTTGAGGCTTAAGCACAAGGGTGAGGTATCCCAAGTTGTGTTGAGTGCTCCTCTTTGTAATGGTTTTCAAGCACCCGTTCAAGCTTGAAGATTTAGTGAAAAATCTCAGGTGGTTCACTTGAGAACTGGACGTAGGCCACAAGTGGTTGGTGGCTGAACCAAGATAAATCTTAGTGTTTACTTTTCTCAACTCTATCTCCTTTACATTTGTGCTTTAATTATATATGATTGAGATGAATTTAATATCTAGCTTATTTACTTGATTTATCCTATAAGCCCAAGTGGTATTTGTGAAATCTCTAATAATTGCATATTTGTTAGACTTATTCCGCTGCATGTGTTGATTGAAAATATCAAAATGCATAATTTGACAAAGTTGCATCAAAATTTATAATTACCCAATTCACCCCCCCTCTTGGGTAATGCTTGCCATGGCTAACATGAAGCTAACCTTATTTCATTACCAAGAGCTTCACCCTTTCACCCAAGTAAAATAAAACTTAGTTACTCATAGACAAGAAGAAAGAAAGAGAGAAGAAGAAGAACATGACTTCAATTTAGAACAAAGGAAAACTACTACAAGAAAACCTAGTAACAAACTAGCATCATTTTGCTACCTAACACCTTCAATGATTTGCTAAGGCTCCTTTTTATAGAGGACTAGAGATACAAAATGACAAGGGGGCTGAGTCATTAGTGAGTGGATGAGTGGAAAATCAGTGGAAAATGCCAAATGACTTTGGTGAGTGAAAAATTATGAAGATTCTTCATCTCTGAAATCATTCAGCTCTTAAGTCACTACATTAGTCATTTTTGAACCACGTGATCTTCATGAAAGTTGTAGGCCTAGATCGTAATTTCAAATGCCACTAGAATCACCTCATTTGGAAACCTATAGCTCGAGATATGTCCCAATTATTATAGAGTGTTCAGGCCCCATTCTAGCTACTCTATTCTGAATTACAAGCCCAATATGACCTCCAAGGAGTCCGATAAGGGTTTTGTGTTCTTCATAAAAGTTGTAGATATGGGTCTCAACTAAAATATATCAAAAGTTCAGCCCAATCCAAATCTTACAGTCAGATTTATACTCTGATTACTGTATACTATTCAGGTTCTAATCACAAAACTTGTATTCTAACTTCCAAGCCCAATTAGTTCCACTAGATGTCCGACTTTGATTTCGAGCTTTTATGAAAGTTGTAGAGCTCTCTCTTATCTTTCCAACAAGATAAAATACATAATTAGTAGACATCTAAAACTCAAGATATGGCTAAAATACAGAAATAGTGTAAGACGTAAATCATGTTGAAAAAATCAATTAAGTCCAATTTGAGTTCAAACTTACAAAACATAATCAAGCTCAATCAATTAAGCACATAGAGTGTGTAAATGACAAAAATGATGATTTATTAATATATCAAATATGTGATTATCACTAACATTGCTCACAAAAAGTACGTTATTCTTGACTTAATCAATTATAAAGAATTCTTTTCCATGTTTAATAAAATTTGAATCTCATTTCCAATAAATTTCCTCTTAATAATAATTTCTAATATTTTCTTCACAAAATTTTACATTTCTATGATTTAATCAAATATTATAGCTCAAAGTTTTCTAACATGCTTCAAAACCCAAAGGGTGAGCTATACGTCAGTAAACTTTAATTTATAAATTTATTTCCTATCATGACCTCAATTCATTAATTTAATCAATTCCAAAAATTAGCTTACTTTTTTTTACATCTCAAAATTCACTAAATTGAGTTCTTGTTAATTAATCCTTTAAGACTACACTTGAGAAAATATTTTTGGTCTAAAATACCAATTCTTGGCATGTTGGTCGAAAATCAATTTATATTCCATAACCAAATATTTATTCATTTCCTATCTCATTTTTTTTGTAAAAATCTTTAATCCAATTACTTGTTACATAATCATCTAAAATCCATACTTAATAAAATATTTTAAGTGATTTGCTTTAAAATACTCATGGAGGTTGTGAGCCTCTTGGTTCTTTGAAACCAAAATAGTTTTCCTTTCCACATGATTCTTATCATATACAACATATCACGCATGATATTTCCATTATTACATATTCATGCTTACTATTAAAGCAATAAAATCATATTAAGCATCTAATCACAATTCAATCAAAATCATACTATCTCACATAGTAATCACTTAATAAAAATAATGCATAATTATCAAAGCAATAAAATCACGTATAACAACACATAGCACTTCAACATAAACAATCAAATGAATAAATCGTTTAAGGGATTTTTCACCCACAAACACAAACATATCCATTCCCTCATCACCATATATGACCGATGAGGTTAATCTCTCTCTTACCTTGATTAGCAACCAAAGAGCTTCAAAAACTCCTCCTTGTAGGTTCAGTCTCCACCATAAACAAACCCTAACACTTCAAACAAACACATCCATTACAACCAAGACTTAAAACAAGACAACCATGAACTCAAATAATGATTTTGGGCTTTAGAAACACAAAGGGGTAAGAAAACTCAAACCTTACCTTTGAAGCTACAAACTTCAAGCTTGAAGAAAAACTTGAAAATGGTAGAACCAAGTTAAGGTCTCAACACTAAAGCTTCACTAAATGGTCTCTAGTTTCAAGTGGTGTTATTGGTTAGAATTATAGAAGCTTGGATCGTGTTTTCATGGTGTTGGCCAAGAGGTTGGAGAAGAAAGAAATGAAAAAGCTTTGGTTTCTTGAAGAGAAAGAAGAGAGAAAAGATGAACGGTCACAAAGTTAAGAGAGATAAAATGAAACCGTGCACTCCAAGTGCTTGGCTATGAGGGTGGTCATCCAAAGGAGGGGTCAAAGCTTCTCCAAGAAGCTTTGTGAAGGTCAAAACTTGTTCTCCAAGCTCTCCTCCCATTGCCTAGCCACTAAGCTTGGCCAATTTCTATTAGTTAGACACTTTTGTTGATTATTCAACAACATAGCAAGCAAGCTTGCTTCTCCCATTGGTGCACACATAAAGCTTGTCATAATTAGCTTCTAAGATATTTAAGCTTAGATATTTTCACCCAGATATTTTATGTAGATATTTTACTGAGATATTTTTCATTACATATTTATCCTTAGATATTTACCTTAGATATTTTACTAGGTGAGTCACCACAGAGAAGTCTCTAGAACATGTGACTCACTGTGGTGAGTCATAGGGTGAGTCAGTATTCTACAACCTTCTAGAATGTGGCGGGTTACCATTCTAGTACATGGTGAGTCATCACTTCTACAAGCTTTTAGAACATGCTGAGTCATGATGCTGAGGTCTCACGTAAGGTGTCAAGCTTCTATTGGTCATCCATGATGAGTCACAGCCACCAAGTTTGACCAGCTCCTTATTAGTGCATACAAGGTAAGTCACAACTACTAAAATCTTCTAGAAAATTCTAGGATACGCGAGTCACCAGCTTAGCCACCTAGGTGATTTATCAAACAATGAGTCATCGTTCTAGAATATGCGAAATATTTTTATTTGACAGATTAATTCTAAAAATTAAAAGATTTAGAACTGTGTCTTTTGATTTTGGGTTTAGTAAGCTCCCCCGGCCCTGAATAAACAGTCTAAAATTTTTCCGGCCCCGAAAAATATTATTTTCTCAGCTCCAAGCAAAACACACGAAAAGATAAAAAATAACAGTAAAATAGTCAAAATAAATTATTTAGAGCACAAAAATCATAAAATCAGTAAAATCACATTTTACTAAAAAATGAGAAATTTCGGGGTGTTACAATACTCCCCCTCTAAAAAGAATTTTGTCCCTGAAATTCATTATTCCTTAGAACAATTGCAGATATTGTTCTCTCATTTTGTCTTCTAGCTTCCATGCTATATCTTCAATTACATCATTCCAGATTACCATAACTCTTCCCGTCGTCGGTTACACAAGCTCAAATCCTAACGCCAAAATTTCCCCCATCTTTTGCCAACACAAAGAGGCTTTACATCGCCGTCCACTTAAGGTTTCAAACCCAGCTCCTTCTAATCGAACAAGTACTTCAGACCCTTGTGATTGCCGTAGATGTTGAATATTGCTCCATACAGAAAATACTTCCAGATCTTCAATGCAAACACCACAGCATCTAACTCCAACAAAGCTACAGACTTCTGCTATGGTCTTCAGTCTTTCTCATTGAAGAACTACTTCCTAATCATTCTACCAACTGCTTCTTGAGCTCAGCTAATTCTGATGGCGACATCCGATACAACAACACAGATATAGGATTAAATCTTAGTGCAAGATCAATAGAAAACTTTATCTCTCTTTTCGGTAATATTCCGGGTATACCTTATTAGAAAAACTTTGGGAAACTCATAGACTACAGGAAAGGCATTCACATCATTCTCATTCTTGACCTCCAAGGAACACAATAACACATATTTTTGAACTTCTTCCCTTGATAGAGCTTCAACTTCATTAGCTGTTAAAAGTCTGCAAATCTAAGTTTCAAAGAAGCCTAAGGTTCTATTGAAACAATCTAGCAGGATATGGTTAGAAGATAACCAATCCATTTATAAAATCAAGCTCTCAAATAGATGCGATTCCAGGGAAACAAATCAAATCAACAAAAAAGATTCGATCTTTGATAGAAATAGGATAGATTAAGCAAACTTGAGTAGCAACAACAGGTTTAGCAACAAGAGTAGAAATACTTAAATCAAAAGATAACAAAGACACAGATAATCCAAATTGATTTTCTCAATCATAGGCCATAAAAGAAATGATTGCCCCTTGAATTATACAATACAGATGTAGAATCACCCTCTATGGCAACAATCTCCTTGTTGCTCAAATCTTCTGATTAAGATGCTTCTGCTCCACTCATTGTATTATCTCTTCCTCTTTCTTGAGATCTTGGAACCCATACTTTGCTAACTGAAGGCTTTGTCTTTTGTTGGGCACAATCTCTATAAACGTGTCCGGGTTTCCCACACTTGTAACAGACTTTTTCCTTTGTCGTACACTCCTTTGTTAAGTGACTTCCTATACACTTCTTTCATATTCGTAATGGTGTCATAGTCTGGCTGGATCCACTACCACTAGCACTTCCTCCATATTGTTGTCGTTGATGTTAATTCCCCAGTGGTCGTATATACAGACTTCACTGGAATCGATTGACCTTATATTTCCTCCCCTTTTGGATCCTCGATGTTCCAAAGTCATGACATCTCACATCCTGAGACTACTCCAACTCTAACAAGTTCTAAAGTTCGGTTATCAGTTCCTGCTACTGAGCAACCTTCTAACTCTATTGTACCGCTACGTCAGCCATCCTCTACATTACACTTCTAGTTGCGACCATACGATCATCGTCACGTCTCATGTCCACATGCTTACGTCTACTGCAATCCACTGTCTTTCTTCAAAGACAACCAAATAAAAACACAATGAAACCAAACATAACCATTTTAAACAACATTGTCTCCTTTTGAAAACCAAACAATATATTTCTGTGTTCGGTGTTAGAGAAAGACACAACACAAACAAGACAAACCTACCCACAAACCCTAAAGACTCTAACTTTGGCTCTGATACCAACTAATGTAACACCTCCTTAGGGCATTACATTTCAGATTAACTAATGTAACACCCACCTTAGGGTATCACATTTAAGATTAAAACTTCTAAAACTTAATCCTAAGTTATAAAAGCTTTAACCTTGTATGACACGAACTCCAAAATTTCTTTTTAGTGGATAATATAAAATTACCAAACCTTTATAGATTATAAAATATAATTAATTGATTAACACACATTACATAAAACAACATAATCCACCAATATTATTTAATACATAAGATTTACAAAACTCAAAGCTTATACCCGACTACCATATAAAAACTCGACTTGGCCCAAGCCCAAAAACATGGAGAGAAAGGTTCTGAACCTAATCATCTCCCGGATCCTCTACAGACATGTTCTCTAGTCGGGACGTGTCTCTACGGACAGGAGTCCAAGCAGTCGACTCCATAGAGTCTTCTCTAGGCAAATGATGAGCAATATCCCACAGTTCTCTAACAGACATGAAGAACTCTACATGTATACAAGCGTTATATGTAACAGTAGGGATTCCATGGTAGGTCCTACTCTGGGATAGGGTCACCTCTCCTATATAACCAAAACGATGAGTATCTGGGTTGACATGCCAGGCATCAGTGCCTCTGTGGTACTGTGCTTGCACGTAATCAGAGAAATCCCTCATTGCAGCTGTTAGAAAACGATCAAACAAAGTCAATCCAACTCAAACCTAGGCGATCCAACATCGCCATTCTTACGGTCTTTATCAAACATAATCATAAAAACATAACAAACAAACAATACAGTAAAGAGGTGAGATCCCCTACATTGCATACCAATATGGCACCAAAGAAACGATAAACATGCCAACACAGTTTAACATACAATCCACAAAATAACATAAAATCAGCGGATATATTCATGATATTTAATAAATAAATAATCCAATAAACTTGCAACACAATATTTGCATAATGATAATACCACAATAATATTATATCACAATAATACTATATCACAACAATATAAATGCTGACTATGCATATGAACAATATGTACACTTACTATGCATATGCACAATGTGTATGCTAACCATCCTTATGTACAATGCACTCATTTCCTACTCCATGAAGCTAAACACAAACTCAGAGATGAACGTTCCAAAAGATCTGCCACCCTCAATGATAGTTTAGGTCGGGCCACGAAAATAATAATGTTTGTCGGTTCCTCATCAGTGCGTTGTAACAGTTTTTCATGGCCAGAGGTATATAATGTGATAACAGATCACTAAGTGAATCACCTCGCCTGATGCCCCCTGAGATCCATCATAGATCACACTATCCAAATTCTCGTTCACTCCTAGGCACAAAAGCCACAACAGCCACCGACTGTATAATACTAAAATACATAATCAATGAAATCAAACCACCATTGGACTGTTCCCAATGATATTATAGCAACTGTCCATACAATTGTCTAATACCATTAGTATTAATGATATTATATAACTGACCATACAATTACATAATACCACTGATCCACTCAGGTCCAGTACGTTGGCCCTACAGCAACACTAGTTGTTTCTCTCAATCGTGTAGCATTTTTATCGTATTTTTACAATCGCGTACTAATTTTGTTACGTTTTCAAATCTCATAACAGTTTTTCAACGTTTTCTCAATCGCGTAAAGATTTTAAAATATTTTCTTAATCGCGTGACTAAAAATCACCATTTTTAAATCGCATAAGAGTTTTTCTACATATTTTCAATTGTGTAAAACATTTTAATCATATTCTAAGCTTAAATTAAAAATTTTCTCATTTAATATCAAAATTGGATTTTAATTCCAATATTTCCTTAATAAATCACCTTTAAATAATATTTCTAACATTTTCTCACTAAACCTCCACCAAATAATATTTCCTAACATTGCTCACAAAAACTACGTTATTCTTGACTTAACCAATTATAAAGAATTCTTTTCCATGTTTAATAAAATTTGAATCTCATTTCCAATAAATTTCCTCTTAATAATACTTTCTAATATTTTCTTCACAAAATTTTACGCTTCCATGATTTAATCAAATATTATAGCTCAAAGTTTTCTAACGCGCTTCAAAACCGAAAGGGTGAGCTATACATCAGTAAACTTTAACTTATAAATTTATTTCCCATCATGACCTCAATTCATTAATTTAATTAATTCCAAAAATTAGCTTACTTTTTTTTACATCTCAAAATTTACTAAATTGTGTTCTTGTTAATTAATCCTTTAAGACTACACTTGAGAAAATATTTTTGGTCTAAAATACCAATTCTTGGCATACTGGCTGAAAATCAATTGATATTCCATAACCAAATATTTATTCATTTCCTGTCTCATTTTTCTTTGTAAAAATCTTTAATCCAATTACTTGTTACACAATCATCTAAAATCCACACTTAGTAAAATATTTTAAGTGATTTGCTCCAAAATACTCATGGAGGCCGTGAGCCTCTTGGTTCTTTGAAACCAAAATAGTTTTCCTTTCCACATGATTCTTATCATATACAATATATCACTCATGATATTTCCACTATTACATATTCATGCTTACTATTAAAGCAATAAAATCATATTAAGCATCTAATCACAATTCAATCAAAATCATACCATCTCACATAGTAATCACTTAATAAAAATCATGCATAATTATCAAAGCAATAAAATCACGTACAACACCACATAGCAGTTAAACATACACAATTAAATGAATAAATCCTTTAAGGGATTTTTCACCCATAAACACAAATAAATCTATTCCCTCATCACCACATATGGCCGATGAGGTTAATCTCCCTCTTACCTTGATTAGCAACCAAAGAGCTCTACAAACTCCTCCTTGTAGGTTCGGTCTCCACCATAAACAAACCGTAACACTTCAAACAAATACATCCATTACAACCAAGACTTAAAACAAGACAACTATGAACTCAAATCATGATTTAGGACTTTAGAAACACAAAGGGGTAAGAAAACTCAAACCTTACCTTTGGAGCTACAAACTTCAAGCTTGAAGAAAAACTTGAAAATGGTAGAACCAAGTTAAGGTCTCAACACTAAAGCTTCACTAAATGGTCTCTAGTTTCAAGTGGTACGATTGGTTAGAATTATAGAAGCTTGGATGGTGTTTTCATGGTGTTGGCTGAGAGGTTGGAGAAGAAAGAAATGGAAAAGCTTTGGTTTCTTGAAGAGAGAGAAGAGAGAAAAGATGAATGGTCACAAAGTTAAGAGAGATAAAATGAAACCATGCACTCCAAGTGCTTGGTTGTGAGGGTGGTCATCCAAAGGAGGGTCAAAGCTTCTCCAAGAAGCTTTGTGAAGGTCAAAACTTGTTCTCCAAGCTCTCCTCCCATTGGCTAGCCACTAAGCTTGACCAATTTCTATTGGTTAGAAACTTTTGTTGACTATTCAACAACTTGGCAAGAAAGCTTGCTTCTCCCATTGGTGCACAGATAAAGCTTGTCATAATTAGCTTCTAAGATATTTAAGCTTAGATATTTTCACCAAGATATTTTACGTAGATATTTTACTGAGATATTTTTTATTAGATATTTATCCTTAGATATTTTACTAGGTGAGTCATCACAGAGAAGTCTCTAGAACATGTGACTCACTATAGCGAGTCATAGGGTGAGTCAGTGTTCTACAAACTTCTAGAATGTGGTGGGTCACCATTCTAGTACATGGCAAGTCATCATTTCTACAAGCTTTTAGAACACGTTGAGTCATGATGCTGAGGTCTTACGCAAGGTGTCCAGCTTCTATTGGTCCTCCACGATGAGTCACAACCACCAAGTTTGACCAGCTCCTCATTGGTGCATACAAGGTAAGTCACAACTACTAAAATCTTCTAAAAAATTCTAAGATACGCGAGTCACCAGCTTAGCCACCTAAGTGAGTCATCAAACGATGAGTCATCATTCTAGAATGTGCGAAAATTTTTTATTTGACAGATAAATTCAAAAAATTAAAAGATTTAGAACTGTGTCTTTCGATTTTGAGTTTAGTAAGCTCCCCTGGCCCCGAATAAACAGTCTAAAATTTTTTGGCCCGAAAAATATTATTTTCTCGGCATCGAGGAAAACACACGAAAAGATCAAAAATAACAGCAAAACAATCAAAATAAATTATATAGAGCACAAAAATCACAAAATCAGTAAAATCATATTTTACTAAAAAACGAGAAATTTCAGGGTGTTACACAAGGCTCTTGAGGAATACAAATCAAGAATATCTTCATGTGATTTTCTTGAATGGATTAAGAAAGGAGGTACATGTAACATCCTCTTTTTAGTATGTTAGACTAGTTTATGGTTACAAAGGTAGCATAACACTTGTTTGACATGTATGTTAATTTTTAGGACAAAACTGAGTTAGTTTAGGCATTTTGTTGCAGCCTAGAGTGTGAAAAGTAGCTTAAAATGACTTAGATAGTAGCATAGTTAGCTAAGTTGACAGAAATAAATCTAGTGAATTTGTTTCTAAGTCACAAATAGGTGTAAGAGGATGTAGTTAAAATTTGAGGATAATAAGAGTTATTTGGGTTTTTTAGGCATATTGGTTGTGCATTTAAATTCGGATTGACAAACAGCATATATGAAAAGTTATGATAATGGTGAAACAATAATTTTGATGAATCCTCGTATTTATTTTAAAGTTGTTGGAAGTTAGAAAACTTGATTTGGCTAAATCTAAGTATTTTTAGCATATCAGAAAGTGTTAGTGAAGTACTTAAGTGAAACACGTCATATACGGCTAGCCCTTATATTTGACTTTGGTTTCCTAATATTTCACTCAATTCTCAACTCATTTTGCTCACTTCTCTCTCACGAAACAGCAAGAGCAACAACAAAAAGTAAGGAAACCAAAGAGGAAAAGCTTAAGGAGGAAAAGGAAAGGAGAAGGAAAGGGAAAGACAAAGAAAAGATTGAACAACCACCACCACAAAGGACTTCAGGTTGGGGTTTTGCAGCCTTAAAACTCATTATTTTCTTTCATCCTTTCTATGCTTGATGTTAGGTCATTAGATGGAGAAAATAGGTTTTGAAGAGCAAAAATCTATTTTCTTAGTTCTTGTCTTCATTGAGCGGACTGAGTTACTTTCTGCTTATTGGATGCAAGAGGATGGAATTTGTCTTTAGACAAACTTGGTTAGCTCCTTAAGTTGGAACATAGGCATTAGGATGGTGAGATTATGATTTTTGTCATTAATCCATACCTAAGTGAGTTAAGAATTTAAATGAGTATTACAACATGTTTAGAGGTCTTTTGTGATAATAGAAATCACTTAGAAGCCATTTTGGAATGGCTGAATTTCGGTTATGTTCTAATAGAACACCAACCAATTTTGCAGAATTCTGTAGAATTTACTGATATCCAGCCAGCGCTCAAGCGTTGAGTGTTGAGCGCCCAAGCGTGCACAGTCCAGAGAGTTAATGCATGTAGCAAGGCATTGAGCGCCCAAGTGCCAGATACTGATTGTAACACCCTGGAAAACATGTTAGGCTTTAATATGGGTTTCCTAATACTTACTTAACATGTTCGTGTAATTTTGCCACTTTCTGAGCATGTTTAGGCACTTTGCTGTAGCACTATATGAGAAATATAGCTGTTATTTGTTTCGAAAGTGGCTTAAACTACTTAGTTAGTGGGAATAAATGTGGAGAGTTTGTTTCCAGGTCACCAATATGTGAACTGTGCTACAGTTAAAGTTTAAGGTTAATCAGAGTTGGTTTGACATTTTTAAGCATACTGGTTATGTGTTTTAGTACCGGATTGACCACTAGCTGATATGGAAAAATAGAGAAATGGTGAAACAAGAATTTTAATGAATCTTAGGATTTATTTTGAATTTGTTGGAAGCTAGGAAATCAGATTTAGTGAAATCTGTGTGTTCTTAGCAAATCGGGGTTTTAGCACTTGTATGTGAGAAGCCAAAATTGGCTCTCTTTATAAGTGGCCTACGATTGGGAAAGGAAGAAAAAAAGAAACAGAGAAGAGAAAAGAGGAAACGTGAAGAAAGGAGAAAAAAGAAATGAGAAAGAGGAGAATCAAGAGGCAAGCAAGGATTGGAGAACTTGGATCCATCCTTGGCCATCATCAAGACCTTGAGGTAGGGGGAAAAACCTTATTTTTGACTCATCTTCCTATTCCTTTATCTTGTTCATGAGTGTTGACAAGATAGGAAAATTAGGTTTTTTGAGTGTGATTTTGGTGTTTTTAGCTTGAATCTTATTGTAGAACTTGAGGATGGTTTGTTTATGAGTTATTAGGTGTATGAAAATGGATTTCCAGCCCTTGTATTCCTTTAATCCCAGTTGAGATGAGTTTGGGGTTTTAGGTTAGTAGTAGATGATTACCCATGATCTTTGATTTTGAGTGAAATTGAAGTGGTTTAAGAGTTGCTATGTGTAGTTGGACCTTGATGGAGTCTATGCATAAGTGTTATACCATCTCACATAGTAATCACTTAATAAAAATCATGCATAATTATCAAAGCAATAAAATCACGTACAACACCACATAGCAGTTAAACATACACAATTAAATGAATAAATCCTTTAAGGGATTTTTCACCCATAAACACAAATAAATCTATTCCCTCATCACCACATATGGCCGATGAGGTTAATCTCCCTCTTACCTTGATTAGCAACCAAAGAGCTCTACAAACTCCTCCTTGTAGGTTCGGTCTCCACCATAAACAAACCGTAACACTTCAAACAAATACATCCATTACAACCAAGACTTAAAACAAGACAACTATGAACTCAAATCATGATTTAGGACTTTAGAAACACAAAGGGGTAAGAAAACTCAAACCTTACCTTTGGAGCTACAAACTTCAAGCTTGAAGAAAAACTTGAAAATGGTAGAACCAAGTTAAGGTCTCAACACTAAAGCTTCACTAAATGGTCTCTAGTTTCAAGTGGTACGATTGGTTAGAATTATAGAAGCTTGGATGGTGTTTTCATGGTGTTGGCTGAGAGGTTGGAGAAGAAAGAAATGGAAAAGCTTTGGTTTCTTGAAGAGAGAGAAGAGAGAAAAGATGAATGGTCACAAAGTTAAGAGAGATAAAATGAAACCATGCACTCCAAGTGCTTGGCTGTGAGGGTGGTCATCCAAAGGAGGGGTCAAAGCTTCTCCAAGAAGCTTTGTGAAGGTCAAAACTTGTTCTCCAAGCTCTCCTCCCATTGGCTAGCCACTAAGCTTGACCAATTTCTATTGGTTAGAAACTTTTGTTGACTATTCAACAACTTGGCAAGAAAGCTTGCTTCTCCCATTGGTGCACAGATAAAGCTTGTCATAATTAGCTTCTAAGATATTTAAGCTTAGATATTTTCACCCAGATATTTTACGTAGATATTTTACTGAGATATTTTTTATTAGATATTTATCCTTAGATATTTTACTAGGTGAGTCATCACAGAGAAGTCTCTAGAACATATGACTCACTATAGCGAGTCATAGGGTGAGTCAGTGTTCTACAAACTTCTAGAATGTGGTGGGTCACCATTCTAGTACATGGCAAGTCATCATTTCTACAAGCTTTTAGAACACGTTGAGTCATGATGCTGAGGTCTTACGCAAGGTGTCCAGCTTCTATTGGTCCTCCACGATGAGTCACAGCCACCAAGTTTGACCAGCTCCTCATTGGTGCATACAAGGTAAGTCACAACTACTAAAATCTTCTAAAAAATTCTAAGATACGTGAGTCACCAGCTTAGCCACCTAAGTGAGTCATCAAACGATGAGTCATCATTCTAGAATGTGCGAAATTTTTTTATTTGACAGATAAATTCAAAAAATTAAAAGATTTAGAACTGTGTCTTTCGATTTTGAGTTTAGTAAGCTCCCCTGGCCCCGAATAAACAGTCTAAAATTTTTTGGCCCGAAAAATATTATTTTCTCGACATCGAGGAAAACACACGAAAAGATAAAAAATAACAGCAAAACAATCAAAATAAATTATATAGAGCACAAAAATCACAAAATCAGTAAAATCATATTTTACTGAAAAACGAGAAATTTCAGGGTGTTACACAAGGCTCTTGAGGAATACAAATCAAGAATATCTTCATGTGATTTTCTTGAATGGATTAAGAAAGGAGGTACATGTAACATCCTCTTTTTAGTATGTTAGACTAGTTTATGGTTACAAAGGTAGCATAACACTTGTTTGACATGTATGTTAATTTTTAGGACAAAACTGAGTTAGTTTAGGCATTTTGTTGCAGCCTAGAGTGTGAAAAGTAGCTTAAAATGACTTAGATAGTAGCATAGTTAGCTAAGTTGACAGAAATAAATCTAGTGAATTTGTTTCTAAGTCACAAATAGGTGTAAGAGGATGTAGTTAAAATTTGAGGATAATAAGAGTTATTTGGGTTTTTTTAGGCATATTGGTTGTGCATTTAAATTCGGATTGACAAACAGCATATATGAAAAGTTATGATAATGGTGAAACAATAATTTTGATGAATCCTTGTATTTATTTTAAAGTTGTTGGAAGTTAAAAAACTTGATTTAGCTAAATCTAAGTATTTTTAGCATATCAGAAAGTGTCAGTGAAGTACTTAAGTGAAACAAGTCATATACGGCTAGCCCTTATATTTGACTTTGGTTTCCTAATATTTCACTCAATTCTCAACTCATTTTGCTCACTTCTCTCTCACGAAACAGCAAGAGCAACAACAAAAAGTAAGGAAACCAAAGAGGAAAAGCTTAAGGAGGAAAAGGAAAGGAGAAGGAAAGGGAAAGACAAAGAAAAGATTGAACAACCACCACCACAAAGGACTTCAGGTTGGGGTTTTGCAGCCTTAAAACTCATTATTTTCTTTCATCCTTTCTATGCTTGATGTTAGGTCATTAGATGGAGAAAATAGGTTTTGAAGAGCAAAAATCTATTTTCTTAGTTCTTGTCTTCATTGAGCGGACTGAGTTACTTTCTGCTTATTGGATGCAAGAGGATGGAATTTGTCTTTAGACAAACTTGGTTAGCTCCTTAAGTTGGAACATAGGCATTAGGATGGTGAGATTATGATTTTTGTCATTAATCCATACCTAAGTGAGTTAAGAATTTAAATGAGTATTACAACATGTTTAGAGGTCTTTTGTGATAATAGAAATCACTTAGAAGCCATTTTGGAATGGCTGAATTTCGGTTATGTTCTAATAGAACACCAACCAATTTTGCAGAATTCTGTAGAATTTACTGATATCCAGCCAGCGCTCAAGCGTTGAGTGTTGAGCGCCCAAGCGTGCACAGTCCAGAGAGTTAATGCATGTAGCAAGGCATTGAGCGCCCAAGTGCCAGATACTGATTGTAACACCCTGGAAAACATGTTAGGCTTTAATATGGGTTTCCTAATACTTACTTAACATGTTCGTGTAATTTTGCCACTTTCTGAGCATGTTTAGGCACTTTGCTGTAGCACTATATGAGAAATATAGCTGTTATTTGTTTCGAAAGTGGCTTAAACTACTTAGTTAGTGGGAATAAATGTGGAGAGTTTGTTTCCAGGTCACCAATATGTGAACTGTGCTACAGTTAAAGTTTAAGGTTAATCAGAGTTGGTTTGACATTTTTAAGCATACTGGTTATGTGTTTTAGTACCGGATTGACCACTAGCTGATATGGAAAAATAGAGAAATGGTGAAACAAGAATTTTAATGAATCTTAGGATTTATTTTGAATTTGTTGGAAGCTAGGAAATCAGATTTAGTGAAATCTGTGTGTTCTTAGCAAATCGGGGTTTTAGCACTTGTATGTGAGAAGCCAAAATTGGCTCTCTTTATAAGTGGCCTACGATTGGGAAAGGAAGAAGAAAAAAAGAAACAGAGAAGAGAAAAGAGGAAACGTGAAGAAAGGAGAAAAAAGAAATGAGAAAGAGGAGAATCAAGAGGCAAGCAAGGATTGGAGAACTTGGATCCATCCTTGGCCATCATCAAGACCTTGAGGTAGGGGGAAAAACCTTATTTTTGACTCATCTTCCTATTCCTTTATCTTGTTCATGAGTGTTGACAAGATAGGAAAATTAGGTTTTTTGAGTGTGATTTTGGTGTTTTTAGCTTGAATCTTATTGTAGAACTTGAGGATGGTTTGTTTATGAGTTATTAGGTGTATGAAAATGGATTTCCAGCCCTTGTATTCCTTTAATCCCAGTTGAGATGAGTTTGGGGTTTTAGGTTAGTAGTAGATGATTACCCATGATCTTTGATTTTGAGTGAAATTGAAGTGGTTTAAGAGTTGCTATGTGTAGTTGGACCTTGATGGAGTCTATGCATAAGTGTTATACCATCTCACATAGTAATCACTTAATAAAAATCATGCATAATTATCAAAGCAATAAAATCACGTACAACACCACATAGCAGTTAAACATACACAATTAAATGAATAAATCCTTTAAGGGATTTTTCACCCATAAACACAAATAAATCTATTCCCTCATCACCACATATGACCGATGAGGTTAATCTCCCTCTTACCTTGATTAGCAACCAAAGAGCTCTACAAACTCCTCCTTGTAGGTTCGGTCTCCACCATAAACAAATCGTAACACTTCAAACAAATACATCGATTACAACCAAGACTTAAAACAAGACAACTATGAACTCAAATCATGATTTAGGACTTTAGAAACACAAAGGGGTAAGAAAACTCAAACCTTACCTTTGGAGCTACAAACTTCAAGCTTGAAGAAAAACTTGAAAATGGTAGAACCAAGTTAACGTCTTAACACTAAAGCTTCACTAAATGGTCTCTAGTTTCAAGTGGTACGATTGGTTAGAATTATAGAAGCTTGGATGGTGTTTTCATGGTGTTGGCTGAGAGGTTGGAGAAGAAAGAAATGGAAAAGCTTTGGTTTCTTGAAGAGAGAGAAGAGAGAAAAGATGAATGGTCACAAAGTTAAGAGAGATAAAATGAAACCATGCACTCCAAGTGCTTGGCTGTGAGGGTGGTCATCCAAAGGAGGGGTCAAAGCTTCTCCAAGAAGCTTTGTGAAGGTCAAAACTTGTTCTCCAAGCTCTCCTCCCATTGGCTAGCCACTAAGCTTGACCAATTTCTATTGGTTAGAAACTTTTGTTGACTATTCAACAACTTGGCAAGAAAGCTTGCTTCTCCCATTGGTGCACAGATAAAGCTTGTCATAATTAGCTTCTAAGATATTTAAGCTTAGATATTTTCACCCAGATATTTTACGTAGATATTTTACTGAGATATTTTTTATTAGATATTTATCCTTAGATATTTTACTAGGTGAGTCATCACAGAGAAGTCTCTAGAACATATGACTCACTATAGCGAGTCATAGGGTGAGTCAGTGTTCTACAAACTTCTAGAATGTGGTGGGTCACCATTCTAGTACATGGCAAGTCATCATTTCTACAAGCTTTTAGAACACGTTGAGTCATGATGCTGAGGTCTTACGCAAGGTGTCCAGCTTCTATTGGTCCTCCACGATGAGTCACAGCCACCAAGTTTGACCAGCTCCTCATTGGTGCATACAAGGTAAGTCACAACTACTAAAATCTTCTAAAAAATTCTAAGATACGTGAGTCACCAGCTTAGCCACCTAAGTGAGTCATCAAACGATGAGTCATCATTCTAGAATGTGCGAAATTTTTTTATTTGACAGATAAATTCAAAAAATTAAAAGATTTAGAACTGTGTCTTTCGATTTTGAGTTTAGTAAGCTCCCCTGGCCCCGAATAAACAGTCTAAAATTTTTTGGCCCGAAAAATATTATTTTCTCGACATCGAGGAAAACACACGAAAAGATAAAAAATAACAGCAAAACAATCAAAATAAATTATATAGAGCACAAAAATCACAAAATCAGTAAAATCATATTTTACTGAAAAACGAGAAATTTCAGGGTGTTACACAAGGCTCTTGAGGAATACAAATCAAGAATATCTTCATGTGATTTTCTTGAATGGATTAAGAAAGGAGGTACATGTAACATCCTCTTTTTAGTATGTTAGACTAGTTTATGGTTACAAAGGTAGCATAACACTTGTTTGACATGTATGTTAATTTTTAGGACAAAACTGAGTTAGTTTAGGCATTTTGTTGCAGCCTAGAGTGTGAAAAGTAGCTTAAAATGACTTAGATAGTAGCATAGTTAGCTAAGTTGACAGAAATAAATCTAGTGAATTTGTTTCTAAGTCACAAATAGGTGTAAGAGGATGTAGTTAAAATTTGAGGATAATAAGAGTTATTTGGGTTTTTTTAGGCATATTGGTTGTGCATTTAAATTCGGATTGACAAACAGCATATATGAAAAGTTATGATAATGGTGAAACAATAATTTTGATGAATCCTTGTATTTATTTTAAAGTTGTTGGAAGTTAAAAAACTTGATTTAGCTAAATCTAAGTATTTTTAGCATATCAGAAAGTGTCAGTGAAGTACTTAAGTGAAACAAGTCATATACGGCTAGCCCTTATATTTGACTTTGGTTTCCTAATATTTCACTCAATTCTCAACTCATTTTGCTCACTTCTCTCTCACGAAACAGCAAGAGCAACAACAAAAAGTAAGGAAACCAAAGAGGAAAAGCTTAAGGAGGAAAAGGAAAGGAGAAGGAAAGGGAAAGACAAAGAAAAGATTGAACAACCACCACCACAAAGGACTTCAGGTTGGGGTTTTGCAGCCTTAAAACTCATTATTTTCTTTCATCCTTTCTATGCTTGATGTTAGGTCATTAGATGGAGAAAATAGGTTTTGAAGAGCAAAAATCTATTTTCTTAGTTCTTGTCTTCATTGAGCGGACTGAGTTACTTTCTGCTTATTGGATGCAAGAGGATGGAATTTGTCTTTAGACAAACTTGGTTAGCTCCTTAAGTTGGAACATAGGCATTAGGATGGTGAGATTATGATTTTTGTCATTAATCCATACCTAAGTGAGTTAAGAATTTAAATGAGTATTACAACATGTTTAGAGGTCTTTTGTGATAATAGAAATCACTTAGAAGCCATTTTGGAATGGCTGAATTTCGGTTATGTTCTAATAGAACACCAACCAATTTTGCAGAATTCTGTAGAATTTACTGATATCCAGCCAGCGCTCAAGCGTTGAGTGTTGAGCGCCCAAGCGTGCACAGTCCAGAGAGTTAATGCATGTAGCAAGGCATTGAGCGCCCAAGTGCCAGATACTGATTGTAACACCCTGGAAAACATGTTAGGCTTTAATATGGGTTTCCTAATACTTACTTAACATGTTCGTGTAATTTTGCCACTTTCTGAGCATGTTTAGGCACTTTGCTGTAGCACTATATGAGAAATATAGCTGTTATTTGTTTCGAAAGTGGCTTAAACTACTTAGTTAGTGGGAATAAATGTGGAGAGTTTGTTTCCAGGTCACCAATATGTGAACTGTGCTACAGTTAAAGTTTAAGGTTAATCAGAGTTGGTTTGACATTTTTAAGCATACTGGTTATGTGTTTTAGTACCGGATTGACCACTAGCTGATATGGAAAAATAGAGAAATGGTGAAACAAGAATTTTAATGAATCTTAGGATTTATTTTGAATTTGTTGGAAGCTAGGAAATCAGATTTAGTGAAATCTATGTGTTCTTAGCAGATCGGGGTTTTAGCACTTGTATGTGAGAAGCCAAAATTGGCTCTCTTTATAAGTGGCCTACGATTGGGAAAGGAAGAAAAAAAGAAACAGAGAAGAGAAAAGAGGAAACGTGAAGAAAGGAGAAAAAAGAAATGAGAAAGAGGAGAATCAAGAGGCAAGCAAGGATTGGAGAACTTGGATCCATCCTTGGCCATCATCAAGACCTTGAGGTAGGGGGAAAAACCTTATTTTTGACTCATCTTCCTATTCCTTTATCTTGTTCATGAGTGTTGACAAGATAGGAAAATTAGGTTTTTTGAGTGTGATTTTGGTGTTTTTAGCTTGAATCTTATTGTAGAACTTGAGGATGGTTTGTTTATGAGTTATTAGGTGTATGAAAATGGATTTCCAGCCCTTGTATTCCTTTAATCCCAGTTGAGATGAGTTTGGGGTTTTAGGTTAGTAGTAGATGATTACCCATGATCTTTGATTTTGAGTGAAATTGAAGTGGTTTAAGAGTTGCTATGTGTAGTTGGACCTTGATGGAGTCTATGCATAAGTGTTATACATCTATGTATACACCGATTGATTCTGGATGTACTTGGTCAGTATGCATTTTTGCATCTGTACATCGATTGGTACATTGACGTATAAGCCAAAACAGTAGCAAGGATTTTTTGAAGTGGCCATACAATCAATTAGGTAATCGATGTATGAACTTCTGGGCTAAAATTGCAAGTGTTTCTCAAGAACAACATCGATGTACTCATGTGTGTATCATTCAAGATCAAGAACATCCAAGAACACAATCAATTAGGCAATCGATGTGCATACGTTGTAAGAAGTGAAATTTTGTTTAATACATCTGTGTACTAATCGATTGACTGATAACAGAATTTTTTTTATAAGTTTGTTTTAATCTTAACTAACTTGTAAAGTGTGTCCAACGAATCTATTTTGAAATATACCTATATAAGGGCCTTGGCAAACACTTTCTCAATAACAACTCATTCAAAACTTGAGATCAAACACACAAATACCGAGAGAGCTTTTCATTAAAAAACTGAGTATTTTTCTGTAGAGCTTCAAATTATAATATCTAATTTCTTAGAATCTGATTCAATCTTTTCGTATCATAAAAGAGAGATAAGAGAGAAGGTTCTCTCTCTGATTAAATTAAGAGTAGAAGGGACTCTTGGTGCTGTGCAAGAGTAGAAGAAACTCTTGTGGGAATTGCAAGATTGCTTTGACTGGAGAAGCTGTCATTTGGGTAAATGGAACTAAGAAGTGAAGCTTGGGTAAAGAATCTTGTAAATTAATTTTTAATAGTGGAAGAAACTCACAATCATGTGGGGACTAGATGTAGGTTACCAGAGAAGGTAGCTAAACTAGGATAAAACTAGGTTTGCAATTTTCTCTATCCCTTAACTCTTTGTTTGCTTTATTTTTGAATGTATGAATTAAACAATATGTTAGGGATGCTTGCATGATTTGATTTGTTTATGATCTTGTTCATATCTGAAATCAACCTTTTTTTTAATATTTCTTTATAAGTTTCAAGTCTTGATAGAAATATATCTTGCGAAAACACATTTTGGTTTGTTGGTTGACAAAATCTTTTTCATAGTTAAAGAAAAGAATTAGTTTTTGCAAAAAGGGGAAAAGTTTCAAAAAGTTATCATACTCAATTCAACCCCCCTTCTTGAGTATAAGAAGCCACAACCAACAAGTGTTACTAGAGCTTTCACTCTTATGTAAAGCTTAATAGCTTAGGAGGATGGCTTCAAATGACATCTTGGGAGAAGGGGCTTCCTTGGCAAGACCCCCTGCTTTCAATGGCACTGCCTATATGTATTAGAAAGAAAGGATGTTAATATTTCTTGAGGCAAGTGACATTGATGTATTAGATGTTGTTGAGAATGGTCCATACATTCCTCACACTCTTGATGCAAATGGCACCAAGAAAGAAAAACTTAGAAGTGAATGGGATGATGATGACAGAAAGAGAGTAGGCTAGAATACTAAAGCTAAGAATATTATAAATGCTGCCTTGAGTTATGATGAATTTTTCAGGTTTCAAATTGTAAGACAACCAAGCAAATGTGGGATACACTGCAAATTACTCATGAAGGAACCAGTGATGTAAAGCGAGCAAGAATGAACTCACTCATGCACGAGTATGAACTCTTTCACATAAAGAATGGTGAAGACATCAATGATATGCAAAGGAGGTTCACTCACATTGTGAATCAGCTGAATGGGCTTGGAAAGAGCATTTTAGATGAACAACAAATCAATAAGATTATGAGATGTTTGACAAGAGAATGGCAACCAAAGATTACTGTTATATTTGAATCAAAGGACTTAGCAACCATGAATATTGCTACACTATTTGGAAAACTTAAAGAACACGAGATGGAGTTACATAGATTGAATGACCATGAAGAGAATGAAAAAAGAAAAGAGGTTTATCACTTAAAGCATAAGTCTCCAAAGAAAATTTTGACAGTGATGAAGATGAAAAAGATGATGAATCTGAAGAGGATATGGGATTGCTAGTTAAAAAGTTTAAGAAATTCCACAAAAAGAAGAAAACCTTCAACAAAAGGCCCTTAAACTTCTTTTCAAAGAAGAACAATTCAAAAGCTGAAAGTTCAACATCAAATGTGAAGTGCTATGAATATGGCAAACTTGGACATTACAAGAATGAGTGTCCTAAACTTCAAAAAAAGGACAAGCATGACAATCATGAATCCAAGGATAAGAAGAATAGAAAGTCAAGAAGAGCATACATAGCCTGGGAGGAGAATGATATGGATTCCCCTGAAGATTCTGAGGAAGAAGAGGCCAATCTTTGTCTCATGACTGTGTTTGGACGTATACCTTTGAAGACTTGTTTTGATGATAACAAACGTGAAGACAAAATGAAAATGATAAATAGACCAAGTCCAAGTTTATATATGATTAGCTTTAGGACTTAGGATCTGTTGTACGGAGCTCACTTTGATATCTCTCTGTTTTCAAAAGAAAAGATAAAACTTGTTTTAAAAGAAACTTAGTGTCTTTGAAAACACCTTTTCCAAAATGGTTTTGCATTGATTTATTCGAATAGAGCTTAGTCTATTTGAATAAACTCTTTTACGAGGTTCTATTTTTTAAAGATGCTATTCGAATAACTATCCTGTTATTCGAATAAATGAGTTTTTTAGAACTATGTTTTTAAGTGAGTTATTCGAATAACTCAAATGTTATTCGAATAAACCTTTTCTATCTGAACAGTTTTGTTAAACGTGTTATTCGAATAACACAGAGGTTATTCGAATAACCCATATCAGATGGCCTTTCACGATGGTTTCATGAACAGTGTTATTCGAATAGAATGTTAAGTTATTCGAATAAACACGATGGTTACAAACACTGATATGGAAACAAACAGGTTTTTAATTCAGTTAAATTGCTTTTAATGCTACCCAACGACTATTTCATCTGATTTTCTCTATAAATAGGAACCTTGGGTCACGATTAAAATTGCCCAATACTCTGAATAATTTTCTGCTTGTTCTAATCTGTGAAAATTATTTTCTACGCTCTTTTTTGATTAAAAACTTTGAGATATTTCTGTGAGAACTCCATTAGCACTTCAATTTGTATTACCTACTCTGAGTGAGAGTTTCTCTTCATCTACTTTCTGCTATTCTGTATCGAGGGTGAGGTATCCCTCAAGGTTTGTATAAGGGTGAGGTATCCCTGCAGGTTGAGGCTTTAGCACAAGGGTAGAGTTTCCCTGTGTATGAAAAGTGCTCTTTTGTGTAACGATAGCAAGCACCTATTTAAGCTTGTATACTTAGTGAAAAATCTCAGCTTTCGAGGACTGGACGTAGACCACAAGTGGGTTAGTGGTCAAACCAGGATAAATACTGTGCCTGCTTCTCTCTTCTTAATTTCTTTATTTTATGCAATTTTAATTTATTGCATATTTTTTTCACTATTTTTATTGTTTCTTTTCTTCTTCTCGTTCCTTCTGTGCATTTATTTATTAAGTTTTTAATATTTGTTTTTGATAAAAAGAGGTTTTGAGAAAAAGTTCAATACTCAATTCACCCCCCTCTTGAGTACTGGAAGCCACTTGGTAACAAGTGGTATCAGAGCTAGACTCTTGTATAAAGAGCTTAACAGCTTCAAGAGAACATGGCTTCTTCAAATGGTTTTTCAGAAGGATCTTTCATAAACCGACTACCCTTTTTTAATGGGGATGGTTATGCATATTGGAAGGAAAGAATGAAAATCTTCATCGAAGCTATTGATCTAGATGTATGGGATGCTATCGAAAACGGCGCTTTTATACCCACACATGAGGTCGATGGTGTAAGGACCGAAACACCATGAAATAAATGGTCTGATGAAGACAAAAGAAAAGTTCAATATAATTTAAAAGCCAAAAATATTATTACTTCTGCTTTGGGATATGATGAGTTTTTTAGAATTTCAAATTGCAAAACTACTAAAGAAATGTGGGACACTTTGCAAGTTACCCATGAGGGTACTAGTGAAGTTAAGAGGTCGAGAATCAATTCTCTAACTCGTGAATATGAATTATTCAGAATGAACCAAGGAGAAAGCATTCAGGAAATGCAAAAGAGGTTCACCTACATAGTTAATCATCTTACATCTTTAGGTAAAAATTTTTCTAACGAAGATTTGATTAACAAAGTATTGAGATGTCTTAGCAGGATTTGGCAACCTAAGGTAACAGCTATTTCAGAATCGAGGGACTTGTCCACAATGACTCTAGCTACCCTCTTTGGAAAACTTCATGAGCACGAACTGGAACTGAGCAGATTAAGTCAAAGCAAAGAGAACGATAAAAAGAAAAAAGGGATAGCGCTCAAAGTCACTTCCTCATTAATCGACAATGATGATGAAGAAAATGAAGAAGGCTCAAAGAACATCGAGGTAAGTGAAGAAAATCTTAGTTTGTTGGTTAAAAATTTTGGTAAATTTCTCAGGAAAAGGGAACCCAAAGAAGACCTCCCTTCCCTCCGAAGAAGAGTCATTACAAAGGCGAAGGAGCTTCATCGACTACAACTTGCTATGAATGTGGTAAACTTGGTCACATGAAAATGGAGTGCCCAGTTTACCAAAAGAAGAAGGAGAAATTTGAAAAGAAGCCCTTCAAGGAAAGAAAATGAAGAAAAGCCTATATAGCATGGGATGAAAATGACATGGATTCAACTGACAGGTTAGATAGCGAGGAAGCTCAACTATATCTCATGGCTAAAGGAGAAGAAGAAGAAAGCGAAAATGAGGTAAGTTCTAATACTACTTTATTGCCTTCTTACGATGAGTTACAAGATGCTTTTGAAGAATTATATGAAGAATCTTTAAAATTCACAAAAATTATTTCTTCTTCTAAGAAAACAATTTCTTCTTTAGAAAATCAAATTCTTGTCTTAAATAAAGAAATAGAAGAATTGAAAATTGAAAATGAAACTTTGGGAATCATTGATGCATGCGCAAATCATTCTTCACATGCTTTGACTTCTTCATCTTGTTCTTCATGTCATATGCTTGAAAAAGAAATTGAAGACTTAAAGAACACTCTTTCTAAATTCACCTTTGGAAGGGATAACTTAAATATTTTATTAGGAAGACAAAGAGTGATTTTTCAAAAGGCCGGGATAGGTTATAATCTGAAAAATCAACAAAAACTCTAAAAATTTCTTTGTGCATTCTAGTGCTTCAAGCAGTCATTTTATTAAATATTTTTACTGCGGAAGAACAGGACATAGTGCATCAACATGTAATGCTAGGAAAAACATAAATACAAAAATTAGAACAAAAATGATTTTGGTTCCCAAGGGTACTATACCCAAAACTGACACACAAGGACCCAAGAAAGTTTGGGTACCAAAGGTTAAAAACTAAACATGTGTTGTAGGTGTACTTGAAAGCCAGGAGTTCAAATTGGTATCTCGATAACGGCTGCTCCAAGCACATGACCGAGGACGACTCAAAATTCACTATGCTTATTCTCAAGAATCATGGACACGTTACTTATGGTGATGACAACAAAGGAAAAATTCTTGGAATCGGCAAAGTCGGTAAGAACCCTAACTCCGCTATTGAAAATGTGTTGTGTGTTGAAGGTTTGAAACATAACTTGCTTAGTATTAGCCAATTATGTGATAAAGGAAATAAGGTTATATTTGATTCAAACTGTTGCATAATTGAAGATAAAAATGATAAGCATGTTAAATTCATTGGTCATAGAGTAAACAACATCTATATGATTAGTCTTGATGATATATCTTCAAATGATGCGAAATGCCTTTTAAGTAATAATGATGATTCATGGTTATGGCATAGGAGAATTGCACACATTCACATGGATCACTTAAGGAAGTTGGTCTCTAAAGAGCTAGTAATTGGACTACCCAAGCTTAATTTTATAAAAGATAAGTTATGTGATACATGTCAAAAGGGTAAACAAATAAAGATCTCTTTTAAAGCAAAAAATATAGTTTCAACTACTAGACCTTTACAACTTTTGCACATGGATCTGTTTGGACCCTCTAGAACTATGAGCTTTGACGGGAATTACTATGCTTTAGTGATTGTGGATGATTTTTCTAGGTTTACATGGACTTTATTTCTTGCAAATAAAAATGATGCATTTCTAGCTTTTAAAAGACTTGCCAAAGTTATTCAAAATGAAAAAGGTTTTCAAATATCTTCTATAAGAAGTGATCATAGTGGCGAATTTGAAAACAATGTTTTTGAAAATTACTATGATGAACATGACATTAATCATAATTTCTCTGCCCCTAGAACTTCGCAACAAAATAGAGTTGTAGAAAGGAAAAACCGTTCTTTAGAAGAAATGGTGAGAACTATGCTTAATGAGGCTGCTCTTCCTAAATACTTTTGGGTGGATGCTGTAAGTACAGCTTATTATGTAATGAACAGGGCCCTTATAAGGCCTATTTTAAAGAAAACCCCATATGAATTGTATAAGGGAAGAAAGCTAAATGTCTCACATTTTCATGTTTTTGGATGCAAATGTTTTGTTTTAAACAATGGAAAAGATAACTTAGGCAAGTTTGATGCTAAGTCTGATGAAGGTATATTTCTTGGTTATTCAAATCATAGTAAGGCTTTTCGTATATATAATAAAAGAACTATGACTATTGAAGAATCTATACATGTTGCATTTGATGAAACTGACCCAAATGGATCGAGAAAGGATCTTGTTATTGATGATATTGCAGAGATCTTGGCGGAAACACATTTGGATAGTAAATAAAAGGAAATCAAGGAGCAAGAAGACAAACAAAGACAAGAAGTTTCGCAAGCCTTGGAACTTCCCAAAGAATGGCGAACTTCAAAATATCATTCCCTTGATCAAATAATCGGTGATGTATCTAAAGGTGTAAGTACTCGTAATTCTCTCAGAAATACGTGCAATCACTTAGCTTTTGTTTCTCAAATTGAACCTAAGGATTTAATTGAAGCTTTTGATGATGAACATTGGATCTTAGCTATGCATGAGGAATTAAATTAGTTTGAAAGAAATCAAGTTTGGAAATTAGTTGCTAGACCTAATAATCACCCTATAATTGGCACTAAATGGGTTTTTAGAAACAAACTTGATGAAAATGAGTTAATAACTAGAAACAAAGCTAGACTGGATATAATCAAGAATAATGTATAGATTATGAAGAAACCTATGCACCTATAGCTAGATTAGAAGCTATTAGAATGTTACTTGCTTATGCTTGCATTATGGATTTCAAATTATATCAAATGGATATCAAAAGTGCTTTTCTAAATAGTTTTATTCAAGAGGAGGTATATGTTGAACAACCTCCAGGTTTTGAAAATCATGAACTACCCAACCATGTTTTTAAACTTAAAAAGGCTTTATACAGTTCAAAGCAAGCTCCTAGAGCTTGGTATGAAAGGTTGAGTAAGTTCCTTTTAGAAAATGATTTTTCAAGAGAAAAAGTCGATACTACCCTTTTTATTAAAAATAAAAAGCATGATATTCTTCTTGTGCAAGTATATGTGGATGATATTATCTTTGGTGCTACTAATGAATCTCTGTGCAAGGATTTTGCTAAGACAATGTAGAATGAATTTGAAATGTCGATGATGGGAGAGTTGAATTTCTTTCTTGGACTTCAAATCAAACAAACGAATGAAGGGACATTCATAAGTCAAACCTAATACTGTAAGGAATTATTCAAGAGATTCGAAATGGAAAACGCTAAACACATGGCCACTCCGATGGGCACTTCTTGCTACTTGGACAAAGATAAAGGAGGTAAATCAGTAGAAATAACGAAATATAGAGATATGATTGGATCTCTCCTTTATCATACTGCTAGTAGGCCAGATATAATGTTTAGTGTATGCATGTGTGCTGGATATCAGGCAAACCCTAAGGAATCTCATCTAAGTGCTGTTAAACGAATAATGAAATATCTAGTAGGCACTTCACAAATGGGGTTGTGGTACCCTAAGGGTGCCTCTTGTAGCCTAATAAGCTATTCTGACTCTAATTTTGCTAGGTGCAAATTGGACAGAAAGAGTACTAGTGGGACATGCCACATGCTTGGTAGTTCTTTAGTTTCTTGGCATAGCAAGAAACAAAATAGTGTGGCTTTATCTACCGCTGAGGCTGAATATGTTGCAACCGGGAGTTGTTGTGCTCAAATCCTATGGATGAAGCAACAACTTTTAGACTACGGTCTTCAGCTTGATCACATCCCGATAAGATGTGATAACACTAGTGCAATAAATATCTCTAAGAATCCCATTCTGCCATTCGGGAACAAAGCATATAAAGATAAGAAATCACTTAATAGAGATCATGTACAAAAAGGGGATTGCATTCTTGAGTTTGTTGAAACAACTAAGCAACTTGCAGATATTTTCACTAAACCCTTAACAAAAGAAGCATTCTTTTATATTCAAGGAGAATTGGGTATAATTGATCAATCCAATATATGATTGCATGTTTTATTGTTGAATTTTATCTCTCTTTAAATCACATATATATATGCTTTGAATTCTTGAACGTATGCATCTTTGTATTTCTTTGTTAGTTTTATTCAAATAAATAGGTTTTTATTAGAATAAAATTCTTTATAGCTTATCAAAAATGTGTTGAACATCAGCTTTATTCGAATAAAACTCAGTTTATTCGAATAAACTGGTTCCTATGTTAAAACCTGTGTTTAATACGCGCTTTGTCTATTCGAATAAATCCCTCCTTATTCGAATAACCAGACTCCTTAGTTTATCAGTCTCTGTCTTTGACCTCTGTCTATTCGAATAAAACTCAAGCTATTCGAATAACCAGAGCCCTGTTTTATCAGTCTTGATTGATAGCTTTTAGTATATTCGAATAACTTCAACAGTTATTCGAATAAACCCTGTTAGTTTGCCAAAATGTTTGGTTTTCTTAGATGATCTATTCGAATAGAAACTCCCTCTATTCGAATAAACCCTAGCAGGTTTACCTTTTTAGCACCTGTCCTTTCAGTTTCCAAGCAAAGTTTATTCGAATAAACCTCTGTTTATTCGAATAAACATGGGCTTCCCTTTAAATAGCTCCTGCGCGCCCAACCGTTTCATTCCCTCTTCTCTTCTACTTTTCACCTTCTCTGCCATTATCACTTCCTCTTCTACTTTCATCCACCACCCTCCTACCTTCTTTCTCTTTTTTTCTCTTCCAATCACCATGGCCTCCTCTTCCAGCAAGTGTCCACGCACGAAGACTGCTCCATGCAACAATCCACTTGACTTGAGAAGGCTCTCATCCAATGAAGAGCACCGTGCCTACTTTATTATGCACTTCTGGGAGCGTAACCTGGTCCAACCTAAGTATCTCGACCTCTCTTTCTTCCAGCAACACCGTGGTTTCGACTTTCTTCAGCTCTGCTCTCACCGGGCCACTCTCTATCCAGCTCTGGTGAAGATGTTCTTTTACAATCTGGCATTTGATGGCCAGAACCTTCTCTCCGAAGTCTGTGATCAGAACATTGTGATCACACCGCAGGACTGGCTGACTTTGTTTAGGCTGCAGTTCACTGGCGCCCTTGTTGAAGATGGTGACAACCCTTTCCTTGAAGAGTTCAATAAGTTTCAGGCGATTGAGGACCTGCTGAAGCCTGGTCTAGCCTTGCCTGACAAGGGTCTCAAGGGTGGTATGCTGAAAAGCAAAGATAGACTCCTCCATTATGCCTTTGCTCACATCCTGGCTCCCCGCGGTGGCAACTATGCCTACCTCAGCGAAGATGACATCTTTATGCTTTGGTTTTTGAAGAATGGCCATCAGATCAACTGGCCTGTGTTTATCATGAAACACAATGATGAAGGCCAAGGGCAAGGAAAAATCAGACTTGCCTTATGGTATTCTCGTCACTACCTTGCTTAGCAAGTATCCTCAGGTCTTGGAGACTGAGCGAGCCATTGCCCTGACGCATCACAATGTCTTTGGCACCCACACCTTACGCAAAATGAAGATGATCCAAACCGATGAAGGCTGGGTGTACCCAGATGAGGTTGCTGAAGATGAGCTAGACCCTGTTGATGCTCCTGCTGCCCCTGCTGATGTACCTGCTCCTGCTTCTGCTCCTGTCACCTTAGAGCAGATCATGGCCACCTTACATGATAACAGAGCATATATGGAACATACTTTCTCTATTCTTTTCGATAGAATAGAAGGTGTTGAACGTGAGGTTGCTGCTCTCCGATCTGCTTCACCTGCTCCTGCACCAGCTTCTTCACCACCACCTCTGGATACTTATTTTTAGGAACTTTAGTTCTTAGGATCTTTGTTTTTGCCTTCATGTTATTTATTTCTAGACTTTGTAATTGAATCTTTTTTGATTAATGCATAAATACAATTTCTTATTGATCTATTGATATGAGTATGCTTCCTTTTATGCACTTTTACTTAGATATATATTTATGGGACTTACCCCTCCTTTTTGCTCATGACAAAAGGGGGAGAAAATTTGATTATTTGAATTTAATTGAGAAAAGACAGGTAAACTTAAAATGAGATTGGATTCAAATTGAAAGGGGGAGCTGCGCACATATCTGATATACATTACCTCTTATAATTAAAGATGGGGAGTAAGCTTTTATACCTCTTTGTGAATTCCAATTATATGCACTAACTTTTTTCTCATTGATAGTTTGTCATCATCAAAAAGGGGGAGAATGTGTTTGGACATATACCTTTGAAGACTTGTTTTGATGATAACAAACGTGAAGACAAAATGAAGATGATAAAAAGACCAAGTCCAAGTTTATATATGATTAGCTTTAGGACTTAGGATCTGTTGTATGGAGCTCACTTTGATATCTCTTTATTTTCAAAAGAAAAGATAAAACTTGTTTTAAAAGAAACTTAATGTCTTTGAAAACAACTTTTCCAAAATGGTTTTGCATTGACTTATTCGAATAGAGCTTAGTCTACTCGAATAAACTCTTTTACGAGGTTCTGTTTTTTAAAGATGCTATTCGAATAACTATCCTGTTATTCGAATAAATGAGTTTTTCAAAACTGTGTTTTTAAGTGAGTTATTCGAATAACTCAAACGTTATTCAAATAAACCTTTTCTATCTGAACAGTTTTGTTAAACGTGTTATTCGAATAACACAGAGGTTATTCAAATAACCCATATCATATGGCCTTTTACGATGGTTTCAGGAACAGTGTTATTCGAATAGAATGTTAAGCTATTTGAATAAACACGATGGTTACGAACACTGATATGGAAATAAACAGGTTTTTAATTCGATTAAATTGCTTTTAATGCTACCCAACGGCTATTCCATCTGATTTTCTCTATAAATAGGAACCTCGGGTCACGACTAAAATTGCCCAATACTTTGAATAATTTTTTGCTTGTTCTAATCTATGAAAATTATTTTCTACGCTCTTTTTTGATTAAAAACTTTGAGATATTTCTTTGAGAGCTCCATTAGCACTTTAATTTGTATTACCTACTCTGAGTGAGAGTTTCTCTTCATCTACTTTCTGCTATTCTGTATCAAGGGTGAGGTATCCCTCAAGGTTTGTATAAGGGTGAGGTATCCTGCAGGCTGAGGCTTTAGCACAAGGGTAGAGTTTCCCTGTGTGTGAAAAGTGTTCTTTTGTGTAACGGTAGCAAGCACCTATTTAAGCTTGTATACTTAGTGAAAAATCTCGGCTTTTGAGGACTAGACGTAGACCACAAGTGGGTTAGTGGTCGAACCATGATAAATACTGTGCTTGCTTCTCTCTTCTTAATCTCTTTATTTTATGCAATTTTAATTTACTGCATATTTATTTTCCGCTATTTTTATTGTTTCTTTTCTTCTTCTCGTTCCTTCTGTGCATTTATTTATTTAGTTTTTAATATTTGTTTTTGATAAAAAGAGGTTTTGAGAAAAAGTTCAATACTCAATTCACCCCCCCTCTTGAGTACTGGAAGCCACTTGGTAATAATGACTAACCATCAAAGTGACAATGAAGATGAGATAAATGAAATCTCTCCTACCTATGATAAACTACAAAATGCTTTTGATGAATTATATAGTGAATATCTAAAAATTGCTAAGCAATTAATGTCATCTAGGAAAGTCATTGCTAAATAATGTAGTGATTATGCATCTCTTCAAATTAAGATTAAAGAATTAGAAGCTAAGAACAATAAGCTAAGTGCATCTAGTTCTACATGTTCTAATTGCAATATTCTGGAAAAAGAAGTAGAAAAATTGAAAACCACTTTATCTAAATTTACAATGGGAAGAAATAATCTAAATGTCATATTAGGACAGCAAAAATGAGTATATGACAAAGCTGGAATAGACTATAAAGCAGCATTGCATGAAATGACTTTTAAGAAACTCTTTGTTGCACCTAAATCCTTTGTTAGTCCTTTAGTTAAATGTTTTTATTGTGCAAGAAAAGGACATATAGCTTCTACATGCTATTTTAGAAATCCTTCAAGGATTAGTGTTAAACAAATTTGGGTTCCCAAGGGAACATATGTTATGACTAACACTAAAGGACCCAACAAAATTTAGGTACCCAAGACAAATGCTTAGAATCTGTTTTGTAGGTGTGTTTGAGAGCTAAAAGTTCAAATTGGTATCTTGATAGTGGCTGCTCCAAACATATGACTAGACATATCACAAGGTTTTCATCCTTCACTCCCAAACAAGGTGGAAGTGTCACCTATGGTGATAACAACAAAGAAAGGGTTTTAGGAGTTGGAACAATTGTAACATCCAAAAAATTATTTATTTCATCATAGATAATCATTTTATAATATTTATGATTTTTAGGAATTTTTCTAGAATCTTTTGAAAATGTTGAATATTTCAATATATTTCTCATTTTATGTGCACACTGAGCAGAGCTAGTGAAACACCCCGAAAATTATTTGTTTTGTGATGAATAGTCATTTTTTAATATTTGTGATTTTTGAGAATTTTTCTAGATTTTTCTGGAAACATCGAATATTTTAGTATATTCCTCATTTTACGTGCGCGCTGAGCGGAGCCAGGAAAGTGAAATATTTTCCCTGAGGCTGGTAAACCTTGAACTGTGGATGTGTCGATGGGGGATCTTACTAAATCTGAGGCCGGACACAGCTTGCGAGATTTACATTTTTTGAGGTTTTATTTGATAAATAAAATCTTTGTACGCACTGTTAATTAAAATTTTACTGTACATTCTATTATTCATTGAATAATTAATACTGGCCTTGTGCACTGTAATAATTATCCATTAGGTAATAACTTGTAGTAAAATCCTAATTACCCTATTATTTTAACTATTAAATCACATTATCTTATCTTAAGGCAATCTCCTTTATGTCTAATCACATCTCCTTTATTGAAAATGCACCCAAGCTTCTCAAAAAAGCTTCATCCTCTCTCTCCTCCCCCTCCCCCCACACCCACATGGCTGCTGCACCTTCTAGGGAGCCAAATTTGTGCTTCAATTAATTATTCAATATATTCTAATTTCAAAATGAAAACCCTAAAAGTTATCTCACTTTTTTATTCACTTCTCTCTCTACCTTCATTTTCCTTTCATTTTTCTCCTCCTTCTCTCTAGAACACCTCACGGCCAGGCCCTCTCTCAAGCCTCAACCATCACAAAATTTTCAACTAAATACATTTTCTTAATCTCATTCATCATCTAAACACATCTCTAGTTAGTGATTTCTCGAAAAGGTTTCATCTTCACCATCTTCTTCTTCAAGCTTCAAGCTTCAAGCTTTTGGGTAAGGTTCTTAGTTCCTCACCATTTTCTCTTCATTTTCATGTTCAAGGTCTTCTTAATGATCATTGATCCATTCTTTTGCAAATTTTCTTGTTGATTTAATGAAGTTGTAATGTTTAGGGTTCTTGGAGGTGTGAATCCAAAAATTGCAAGGAGCTTCAAGGGAGTGCCATTGCTTGTTTTCTTCTATTTGGTAAGAGGAACATACTCCTCCTCAACCTCTATTGGTAGTAAGGAACTTTGTGTTGTGATTGGTTGTGAGAAACCCTAATAGAGCTACTCTCTTTGTTTGTATGATTTCATATTGTTTTTAATTTGTTTAAGTTATTTGATTGATTGGTTATGTATATTGATATACTTGGATGGATTGGAAAACTTTAAATAGAAGAAAATGACCTAGATTTCCCTCTAGGAGGCTCACGGTTTTGGGGCCCAAAAATTGGGGTTCTTGATGAACAATCATAACAAGTGGAAGACATGACTAATCAAGTGTACAATATGTAATTAATGGAATGAAAAATTTGGGTACTTAATCCCCTAGGGAGGCCATGGCCTCCAGGACCATTTAGGGCTTGATTATGTAACTTTAGGTAATCTTGAAACTTAAATAATCAAGTGATTAATTTATTAGTAATAAGGTGGAAAATTTGGTAAATTGGAAGAATAGAAAATAATTTAGGATTCATAAATTGGAAAGAACCAAGAATGAAATTTATCATAAGACTTAGGGCAATTTTAATTAAGGAAAGAACAAGAGAGTGTGAGACTTTGAGACCCTTAGAATAATTTTCTAAGTGTGTGTGTGAATAAATTACAATAGAGAACTCAATTAATCAAGAGAATTTCTCTAGAGACGAACTTTGTAAGAAATGCTACATTTAAGTAATAATTCATAATAAACCTTGGAAGTGTATTATTTCATTTAAATTCTGATAATATGATATTGTGGGTCCATGTGAGGGACCAATGATGTGTTGATACTTACTTTGGCTAATTGAGGCATATTGTGGAAAAGTATATGATGATAAACATACATGGTTATGCATTGAGTCATCATGCAATGGTGAAAGTCCATTGGACTGTTGTTAAGGCCGTGTTGCCTAGGAGATTAAACACACCTTAGTGCAGGTGTGAGTAGACTAGTGTAGGTCATATTGTTGACCTTGGGGACGTCGGGGTGCGGGTACCTCGTAATAGATAGTTGGTAACTCTTCTGACTGTGGGGCAGACCGATGCAAACGCACCGACGATCTGGACCGAGACACTGTCCTATATCGTGATCTAGTGTAGAATATCTGTACAATGTCTTGATGTACACGTGGATAAACTGATGAGTTATAGCACTTTGGCTGTGATAACCGAGTTATAGACATGTCTCCTAGTCTTTTTCTCTGACTGTTTGTTTCTAGCTCCATGGAGTAGGATTTTGACATTGTACGCATGTGCATAGTGAGTCCATATATTATCTGGCATTTAATCCTTATTATAATTAGAACTATTGTATTACTGATGTATAACTGCCTGGAACTGCTTAATTATTTATCACTGCTATTCGATGCTTATCATTATTACTGCTGAAATGCTACGTGGGCGTTTTGCACCGTTTTGTTTCTTATTGCCATAATTGGTAATGATGGTAGGATATCTTACCTCTTTTCTGTGTTTCTATTATTTCTGCTCGTTTATAAATATGTTTCATCGAAGACGTCGGCAAGGAGGGTGAAGCTCACGAATTTCCCGGCTTCTAGCCCGACCGCGACTAGCACCTGCTGTTGGATCATGGTGGCACGCCCACGCAGATTTTTAGGTTTTGTGCGTTTGACCTTCTTCGGAGGGCCAGACTGCTGGCACATCAACCTAAATTTTGATCGCTGTATCTACGAGGAGGATGTGTCAATTTCTCTAGCTTGGGGGCATCATGATCTGCCCATTTTCACTTGTAGCGTCAGTTTTACTTGCCCATTAGGGAGATGTGGGGTGATCGTTATTACACCCCACAGGAGGATTCTTTTGTTCCACTGCTCGAGCCCCAGTCCATAACTCGGTGGCTCCAATGGAGGCTTCCTCGGATGAGGAAGACCCTGAGGAGGAACTCGAGGAGGATCCTAACATGGTTCCTTCTCCTCTTAAGGATTGATGCTATTGATAGCCACTGATGGCTATCAGTGTTTATTTTGGGGGCTTGATGTGTCATTATTTTAGTAGGCTGTATAATTATGATCTCTTGGGCCATATATATATAATTTTGCTTTTTGTATATCAGGTGCTATAATCAAACAAGTTTAATATAATGATCTATCATTGTACATGTATGTTGGTTTGATGTATGCTTTACTTCTATTTTACTCTTCCTTATAAATATGCTTTATCACTATTTTTATTAATTATAACAAAAACAATACTCGGTAATTTAATTACACAATTATAACTAAATAAATTTATATTTATAAAACGAACTGGGTCTTAACTTATATTTTTATTTTTCGCATTATAAATGACAATGAGACGTTCCCTCCCAAAAAGGGGCGTTACATTAAGTTGGTATCAGAGCCTTGGTTTATGTTTCTTTGGGTCTTGTGATTGAGTCTGTCTTGTTTATGCTGTGTGAATCTCTGTGTTGGTATTCCAAGTAAATACATCTAACCTTCTGTGTGTTTTTCAGCTAACCTGAATTGAGAAAGCAAGATGGCACGAGATGGAGACATGGCAGCTGCTATAGAGACAATGCAAAGTATGGCTGAAGTCATAGAACAACAGACTGAACGAGCGACTTAACAACAAGAGAGAGTTGCTCAGTAATAAGAGAGGGCTACTCAATAACTCGAAGCTACTGCGGATGCTCAAAACTTGGCAGAGTTTCATCGCCATAATCCTTCCCAATTCAAAGGAGAGTTTGATCCGGATAAAGCCAGTCTATGGATCAAAAAGCTAGAGAAAGTCCCCTGAGGCATGAATTGCGCTGAGAATAAGAAAGTGACTTATGCTACCTTTATGTTGGTTGGCAATGCTGAGGACTGGTGGTGCGGGGCACAAAGAATGCCGGAGGCTAAAAATTATGAGATCACTTAGGATTTATTCAAGGATAAATACTTGGATAAGTACTTTCCTGCAAGCGCGAGGCATGCGAAGGAGATGGAGTTTCTCAACCTAAGGCAGGGGAACATGACTATTAGCGAATATGCAGTGAGATTTGCAAACTAGTCAAAGTTTTCAATGTACTTTCAGCACCAACTGAACGAAACCTGGAAGTGTCAGAAGTTTACAGAAGGACTGAGATATGAAGTGAAGAAAGCTGTTATCAACTGAAAATCAATGAGTTCTTGGAGCTACTAGATACGTGCTGCGAAGTGGAAGCTCTGGAGCAAGCTAGAGTTACAAGGAGTAGGAACTTTGGACTTACAAGGTTCTAAAGGGGCGGTGGCAACAGTTCTAATCACTTCCAAAAGAAACCCTATTCCTGGCCAATGGGAAACCAGCAACAGACAGCGGGTGGAAGTTCTGGTGGAGGTTCTACTGGGAACAAGACCAGCCGAAATGTGGTGTATCCCTCAAAATGCCTGAAGTATGGGAAGGACCATCCCACGAGGGATTGCATTATAAAGGGGATTATTTGTTTCCGATGTGGTAAGCCTGGCCACGTTTCCCGAGACTACAACCAAGTGAAGGATAAACCTTCAGTCAAATCAACACCACATGAATCAAAAATATAAAAAAAGAAAAGAAAAACCCCAAAATCAGGGGTTCAAGTTGAAGAAGCGAATAGATGAAGATGCAGAACAAGGGTTCTTGTATAAGGTATTCTCACCAAATAGATGAAGACACAGAAGCAAGCGACCATGCATAAGGGTGAAGAAACGATCCTCGGTTAGGGAGGAGCGATCTCACAATGGATGCAGAGTGTTGCTTTTGTGGCCTCTTGCTCAGAGTGATTGAAGTGGTATGGCTGAGAAAAGAGTAGGAATGTGTGATTGGGGTTTGAAGGGTTAAGTGAAATGCCAAAAATTTTCACACTCCCGCTGTATATGTGCGCCTTTCTGAGTAATAATTTAAGAATAAAAACCAATAAGCAACATTTTTAATTAGTTTTATATAATGGGAACAGTTATAAACCGTTGCTTATTCTGTTTAAAACAACGTTTATTAAATGTTGTATTAAAAGCGTTGCCTAAATATGTTCAAATTTTGAGAACCATCGAAAAGTGTTGCCTATACTAGTTATCACAATGTTTATTAAACGTTGCCTAAAACATGTGGCCTAAAGTTATAATTAAAAGAAACTTACAAAAAACGTTGCCTATACAAGTTTAGGCAACGCTTTTAAAACCTTGCCAAAAACTTCGTTGCCAGAAGCCAAAATTGTTATAGTGTATGTTACCAGACTTATCCGGCGAAGAATTTGATATGGTCTGATAATTTTAGAAGTGAACTTTCTGGATTCAAATCCAAAAATTTTAGTCTCAAGGAACACTAAAGTTTTTATTGGAACAATATAACAAGATATGGTTAAAAGATAACCAATTCATTCCTGAGATCATGTCTTTTTGTGAAAGAGATAAACAAATCAAATTTGCAGAAAGGTTTTGATTTCCAACAGTAATAAGATAGTTTAAGTAGACTTGTGTAGTAATAACAAGCTTAGCAATGGGAAATAGTAATATTCAAGTCAAAAGGAAATGATAACACAGACAAACCCAAATAGTTTGCACAGTCATAGGCAACAAAAGAAAGGGTTGCCCCTAAGTCAAACAGTACAATTTAAGGCTTACATCCTATGGTACAATCTCACTTCGGTTAGACCTTCAGATTGGGAGGCTTCAGCTCCACTCATCGTGCAAACTCTTCCTTTTGCTTGAGATCTTGAAGCATGTACATTACTCATGAAAGGTTCCGTCTTCGGTTGTGTACAGTCTCTAGAAAAGTGTCTGGGCTTCCTACATCTGAAACAGATTATTTCCTTGCTCATACATTCCTTTGTCAAGTGACCCCTTCCACACTTCATGCACATAGGCAAAGATGATACAGTCTGACTAAATCTACTACCCTAGTACCTCCTCCATTTGTTTGTTATTGTTGTTGATTCCTCGGTGGTCGTGAATATGGCTCTTGATGGAATCGATTGCCATTACCATCATTTCCCCTTTGGAACCGAGATGGTCCAAAGTTACGGGGTCTCGTATCACGAGAGTGATCCAACTCTTCAATCCTGTGACACTTGTCCAACAAGGCTGGGAATTGTTCAATTCCTAAAGGTAGAACCGCTCACTTCAAGTTAGGCCTCAACCCTTCTTCAAACGTCTGGCACTTCCACTCCTCATTAGGCTGGAGTTGAAAGTATCACAAGAATTTTGATAGGCTTTCAAACCTAGTAGCATACGCACTGACCATCATTCCCCCTTGCTTCAATCCAAGGAACTCCATATCTTTGGCATGCCTTATACTAGCTAGAAAATACTTCTCCAAGAACTTGCTCTGAAAAACTTCCTACGTGATAAACCTTCCCTCAGCTTCCAACAATCATTGCATTCTTGCCACCAATCCTCAGCGTCCCCAACAAGCATAAAGGTAGCATAAGTCACCTTTCTTTCATCTGTACATCCCATTCCTCTAAAGATTTTCTTTAACTCTTTGATCCAAAGATCTGCCTTCTCTGGATCAAATTTGCCCTTGAATTGTGGCGGATTGTTGCAATGAAACTCTGACAAGTTCTGTGCCTTAACTGTCACTTCTTGCTGTTGAGTAGCCCTTTGATTCTACTATACTATTACAACAGTCATCCTTTGCATTGTTGCCACTACCACATTCATACTATCGTTGTCACGTCCCGTTTTCGTATATGCACCTTGACCACGAGCCATAGCTTTTCTTCATCGTCAAACTAACCAAAATACAACAAAAATTAAATGTAACCATTTCAAATAAAGTTGTCTCCTTTCAGAAACCAAATACAGAGAAACACACAGCACAAACAAGATAAACTACCCACAAACCCGAAAGACTCAAACTTGGGCTCTGATACCAAATAATGCAACACCCTCCGAAGGGCATTACATTTCAGACTAACTCATTCATAACTTTACCCAAGCCTTAAGTTATTTGATATTATTTTAATATGGGTTTCAAAATTCTTTTTCACGAATAACACAAACTTGCTAAATTATAGAGACACAAGACATAAGAATTGAATAATATACATCTTATGTACATAACATAGATTAGTAACAACTTAAATACATAAAGCTTACATACACCAAATAATATCTATAACTACCATATCAAGACTGAACCTAGCCCAAGTCCAAAAACTTGAATAGTAGGGTCCTGAACCCGATCTTCCTCCAGATCCTCTTCGGGATCCCTAACGGACAAATTCCCCAGTCTGGGCATGTCACTACGGATGGGAGTTCGAGCGGTCGACTCCCCGGAGTCTTCTCTAGGAGTGTTTTAACAATTACTCCATAACTCAATAATAGGAATAGAGAACTCCAAATAAATAGTAGCATTCACAAAAAATGTAGCAGCCCCATGCCAGGTCCTACTCCAAAGCGAGGTAATATCTCCAACGTACTTAATGCGTCCCGTGTCCCAATGGACATGCCATGCTTCATTGCCCCCATGAAACTGTAAACTAACAAAACTCTAAAGATTCTACCTCGCCAACATCACAGTCTTCTCAAAACATAAATATAGAATGAAAACAGATAGAACAATACAATAAAGAGGTGAGATCCCCTACATCAATACCATCATGGCAGCATAAAAACAATAATGACATTAATGCCATTCATATACAACAATATCACAGAACAACAGGTATAATCATGTTGCCAACTAATAAATAATTTAATGATATATATTACATTATATGAATACTGACCATACCATAAAAATAAGTATACTGACTATGCCACAACAATATGTACACTTACTATGCACATGCACAATGCGTATACTAGCCATTCTTATGCACAATGCACCTATTTCCTACTCTATGGAGCTAAACACAATTTTCGGAGAGAATGATCCAGAAGATATGTTTGTATATCGTCAGCCTCAAGTCAAGTGCTATAAAAAGTATTAGTGTACGCATCAGCGCTTTTACAAGACATTCTATGCCAGATCAGGAATAGGAATATTGTCTCGTCGAGATCGTCGATGTGTTTGCATCGGTTGCCACAGCACAATAGAGCTACTAACTGGCCACATGTGGAGTTCTGCGCCCCGACGCCTCCAAGATCATTCATAGATCTTCACTACGTAATTCGCACCCGCACGAAGGTGTAATTCAACTCCTAAGCAACAATAGCCTTAACAGACACCGTTTGACAAATAATGCATGATCAATGACTCAATGCATATCACAAGCCTTTATTGACTACAACCATACGTTGATATATCTAGGTCCAATACATTAGCTTGATAGCAAATTATTGTATTTCTCAATCGCATAACATTTTTATCACATTTTCACAATCACGTAACGCTTTTGTTGCGTTTTTAAATCGCGAAAAGGTTTTTTTTATATATTTTCAATCGTGTAAAACATTTCCTCAATATTCTAAGCTCAATTTAAAACTTTTCTCACTTAATATAAAAATCAGACTTTAATTCCAACATTTTCTCACTAAACTTCCTTTAATTAATATTTCCAACCGCTTTCCACAAAAACTTAGATTTATTTTCATTGAGTCAAGATACTACAAAAATCCTTCTCTATTACTCTTATTATATAAGATACTTTAATTTGCAAAACATCATTCTAGTTTTATTTCCATGCTAAGGCCGAAAAATCACTTTTGTTTCATAAAAACTTTCTTAAATTAAAATATTGAAATTCCAACTAAAATTATTTTCATTGATATAGCCAAAAGTCATTGCTCCTTAAATTATAAAATTGTGTTCATCTTCTTTTTAACTTATAAATCATCTAATCCTAATTTAGTCCCTTAATCCTCTAAGTAATATTTTCTAACATTCTTTCCAAAACTTTCATTATTCTAATTCTAAATAAATTCTTTTCCATTTAACTTATCAAAAAAACCATCTTAAATAAAATACTTTAAGTCTCCAAATTACTTCTCCATCCTATTATCAAATACCATGGTCGAAAATCACATTTTTAATTGATAATAAAATTTGTTCATTCCCATTTTTATTTTGTAAACTCTTAATTAAATTTCTCATCACAAAATCCTCTAGGTTAACATTTAATAAACCATTTTTGCATTGAATTCCCCTTTGAAAGGCATGAAGACCGTGGGCCTCTATGGTCATTGGGACCAAAATACTTTTCCTTTCTAGCACAATTTATAGCATACAACATAATTTTAAGCATCACAATCATACTATAACAAGTTCATGCATAATATCAAAGCAATAAAATCACATAAAACATATAACCACAAACCACAAAATCATACAATCATGGTGAATAAATCCTCATATGGATTTATCACCCACAAATGAATTCTTTCCTCACCACCATAAGTGGTTGATGAGGTTAATCTCCTTTTTACCTTAGATTGATGCTCCTTAAGCTTCTTGTATGCCCTAGTGTAGCAAACTTTCACCAACAAGAGGTTCTTAAAATCAAAGCAAACACACAAAAATTAACATCTAAGGCTTGAGTAAGATGACCATAGATCAAAGTATGGTCTTACATCTTTAAAAATGAAACAAGAAAGAAGGATCAAGAACTTTACTTTAAAACTCTTGAACTTGAGATTTGAAGAAATACTCGAAGAAAAACTTGAAGATGGATGAACTAAAGATTGATCTCCACACAAAGTGTCTTAGAATGATGTATAGATTCAAGATCTGAGATTATTTTGAATTATGGAAGATTGGGTAATGGGTTTTGGGGGCTTGGCCGTGGGTTTAGAGAGAGAAAGTGAGAGAGTTTTATGTTCTTAGTTTTTTGTGAAAGATGATAAGTGAATAATGAAATAATAAACTCAAAATGGTCACTCAAACCTTCTCCAAGAAGCTTCTTAGCCGTGGCCATCAAGGGCAAAAAGGGCAAAAGGGAAAAGCTTCTCCAAGAAGTTTGCTCAAAACTTCCTTAGGAAGCTTCCTTCCTATTGTTCCATATTTTATGAGACATAAATGTGTGGGTCCCAAAGGTGATGTCATAAAGAGAAACCTCTAGAAAAAATGACTAGTTTTATATCTAGAGCTATCTGCTAGATCTTTACTAAAAATTATTATCCAATAGACAAAAGTTAGAGTTAACAAAACTGGTATTTATCGTCCAATGGGTAATAGAACGTACCTATATTTTATTTGCTAGATAAAATCTTAGACAAAGAAAACTTCGAAAACTGTCTCCGGTTTCAGGTTTAGTAAGATCCTCCGGCCCCGCGTGAACAATCCAAAATAATATTAAAATAATTAAAATAAATTAAAAATTCTTAAAAATTTAAAAAAAATCACAGATATTATAAAACCCATAAATATCAAGAAAAATAAAAAATCGAGGTATTACACCCAAGCTTAACTTGAGATTTTCTTCACTATCTCCTAGACTTCACAGGTGCTAGGAAAACTTTTGTACAAACAAGAGCACTCCTCACACCTTGGGATACCTCACCTTTGTGCTAGAGCCTCCAACTCTTCAAGCTTCACAGGTACTTGAAAAACCTTTACAACTAAGAGCACTTAACACACCTTGGGATGTCTCACCCTTTGTGCTTGAGCCTCAACAACAAGGGATACCTCACCTTTACAAACCTTTGAGGGATACCTCACCCTCTTTACAGATTACACAAAGTATAGAAGAATAGAAACTTTCATAAGAGTGGATAATACAAATTGAAGCTCAATGGTATAAAGGATTCACACACTTAAAGCTCAAAATAGAGGTTTATGAGAAAAGAGAGTTAAAACTCATTTTCAATGCTCAAGAATGATTTTCAAATTGTTTCCCTAACCTTTCTTTTAAGCCTAAACACTTGTATTTATAGCCCAATGCATTTTAGAGTCATTGGTGGTGGTTGGGAGCATTAAATGCTCAAAAAGAGCTGTTAGTCAGGTTTTTTGGTTGCCCAAATAACCAATTAGGAGATTTTCTAATTGGTTAGGAGTATTAGAAATTGGCTCTTGACTTATCAAATAACCAATTAGGTGAATGACCTAATCGGTTAGGAGCTTTAGAAATTAGCTCCTGACTTACACAATAACCAATTAGGGGAATGGCCTAATCGGTTAGGAGCTTTAGAAATTGGCTCCTGACTTACACAATAACCAATTAGGGGAATGACTTGTTAGTTGTGGCTTCGTAATACTCAAGAAGAGGGTTGAATTGAGTATGATAACTTTTTGAAAGTTTTTCCCTTTTTGTAAAAATTGATTCTTTTCTTTAACTATGAAAAAATTTTTGTCAACCAACAAACCAAAATGTGTTTTTGCAATATGTATTTCTATCAAGACTTGAAACTTAGAAAGAAATATTAATAAAAAGGTTGATTTCAGATATGAACAAGATCATAAACTGATCAAATCATGCAAGCATCCCTAACATATTGCTTAATTCATACATTCAAAAATAAAGCAAATAAAGAGTTAAGGGATAGAGAAAATTACAAACCGAGTTTTATCCTGGTTCAGCTACCTCTTCTGGTAACCTACATCCAGTCCCCACATGACTGTGAGTTTCGTCCACTATTAAAAATCAATTTACAAGATTCTTTACACAAGTTTCACTTCTTGGTTTACAAAATTCTTTACACAAGTTTCACTTCTTGGTTCCTTCTACCCAAATGACACCTTTTCCACTCAAAGCAATCTTGCAATTCCCACAAGAGTTCCTTCTACTCTTGCACAACACCAAGAATCCATTCTACTCTTGATTTAATCAGCTAGAGAATCTTCTCTCTTATCTCTCTTTTACAATATGAAAAGATTGAATCAGATTCTAAGAAATCAGATATTACAATTTGAAGCTCTACAGAAAAATACTCAGTTTTTCAATGAAAAGCTCTCTCAGTATTTGTATGTTTGATCTCAAGTTTTGAATGAGTTGTTATTGAGAAAGTGTTTGCCAATGTCCTTATATAGGTATATTTCAAAATAGATTCGTTGGACACACTTTACAATTTAGTTAAGATCAAAACAAACTTATAAAAAAAAATTTGTTGTCAGTCAATCGATTAGTACATAGACGTATTAAACAAAATTTCACTTCTTACAAATGTGTACATCGATTGCCTAATCGATTGTGTTCTTGGATGTTCTTAATCTTGAGTGATACACCCATGAGTACATCGATGTTGTTCTTGGAAAACACTTACAATTTCAGCCCAGAAGTTCATACATCGATTACCTAATCGATTGAATGGCTATTTCAAAAAGTCCTTGCTTCTGTTTTGGCTTATGCATCGATGTACCAATCGATGTATAGATACAAAAATGCATACTGATTAAGTACATCCAAAATCAATCGATGTATACATAGATGTATAACACTTATACATAGATGTACACTGAAGTTTTCATTAAAAGTTAGTTAATTCACTGAAAGTACATTGATGTACACATAGATGTATAGACTTATTAATTAACCTATTTCATTCTTTGTTCATTTTTACTTTTGAAAATCATTTTTACTTATTTTAGAGAGCTTAATCAAAGAGTTATACTAAGTCTTTTCTTTACAAAAAGGTTCCTAATGATCTTCCTTGAATTCCTTCTTCATGATGCTCCTTCTTCAAGTTTTGCTTCATGATCCTTGCATTGGAATGCTTTACTCCATGATCCTTTGCTTCCACTTTTCTTGCTCCATGAAATCTCATTGAAAAAGTCAATCTTGGCAAGTAGTTAGTGAATCAAAGTAATAATCATGTTAAGTTTAGTCATTAATCAAAAACATATTAGGGTCATTTATCCACAAAGTCCCCTTTTTTGATTAATGACAAACTTACCATACAAACTTACCATACATAACATGTTTAACATTCAATATATCTTAGGAAGTAATTAGAAATATCAGAGTAATAAATTGCAGCAGTTGTTTACCATTTACTCCCCATGTCTAATTGACAGTTCTTATCATTTGAACATGTATAGGATCATTGCATCATTATTTTAGATCATTAGTTCAAGTTATTTTATTTAGTATGGTACCCATTCTCCCCCTTTGTCATTATCAAAAAGAACATGTGTAGGAGATTCAAAGTATAAAAGCATGTAAAATAAGGTACATACTAGAAATTCAACCATTCATAGATATCAAAGATTCATTCATTCATATCAGCATAATCAAAACAAGTTATACAATCATGTATATTCATCATTTGTTAAAGAAAGATTGAAATTGAAATCAGTAAAACAAAACATAAAAAAAAATAGCATGTTAACATCATTATAGACACACTTAAGACATCCTAAAATCTAAATATCTTCATTTGTCCTTGGTTCTTCAGTGTGCTGTGAAGCTTAGGCTGCTTGTTCTTCAGGATTACCTTCTTCTTCAAGTGCAGCAGCAACAGCTTCTCTAGCCATGTTCATAACATCTTCAGAAGTGGGATGAACTTCTGGAGGTGCAGTGATGGAAATGCCTAGATTTTGATGCAAAGTGGCCATTTGGCCTTCCAATGTGTTGATTCTGATATGCAGATAATTAATAGACTGATTTAACATTAAATGATGTTTTATTTGTTTAGTCTCAAAATTCTAAAACATTTGGAGCAGCTTGTCCATCTTGTTATTTAACTCTGAGTTGTCCACAGTAGCTCTTGGCTCTTCACCAACTATCCTAACTCATTCTTCATTTACTTTAGCAAGCTTCATCTTGCTAATGGTCTCTTTACCAAACTTGTGAGTGACCTGCCTAGCCTGAAACCTCTCTTCATTATCTAGAGAGACTTCAAAATGCTCCAGCAATCTCACCACTAATCCAGGATAGGGTAGGGTAGCTCCACTGATTTTACAATCCAGCATGTGCCTGGCAATTATGAAACTCCAACTCATCTGCTTCTTTTGTATCATAGCCCAGAGCAGCAGAATATCATTGTTCTGTAAAACAACATGATTTCCAGATCTTGGTAAAAGCATCCTGCTCAGCACATATTGTAGGAGCCTATGCTGAATGTGCATAGAGCTGATGTTGATCAGTTTTCCTTCTAGTGCATTTTCAACTAGAAGCACCTTCATTGCTTCTTCCTTATCAAAATTCTTGATCCATACACTGTCAGGTCCAGTGCCAGCAAGATTACTTCCTTTGTAATCTAGTCCAGTAAATTGAGCAAACTCATTAAAAGTCATCTCAATTCTTGTGTTCTTCACCTCAGTAGAAAATCCCTCATTATCCATCTCAAATGTACAGTAAAATGCTTTAATCAATGTAGGGTAAATATCATTCTTAATTTGTAAAAATTCACTCAACTTATACTCAACTCATTGGCCTCAAAATAATTGAAATCTATAATCCTAACCTCGTGAATATCCCTATTTTTAAAATTCTTCTTGTAAAACATGATGTACTCCTCATCAGAAAAATACCTCTTGAGAAGTTCAATCTCAGTGACTCCTTCATCATCATCTTCTTCTTCTTCCTCTATCCTCTTTCTTTTCTTTTGAACAGTCTTCTTTTTAGGTGTTTCCTTCACCACTTTCTTCTTCTTTTCTTGTTTCTTGGGTGTTAGTTTTGAAGATTCAACTACCTTCTTACCCTTGTCTTATGTCTTCTTCAATCTTTTGATTAGAAGTTTATCAATTCTTTGAGAAACCTGAGTTTTCTCAATTCCTTTTCTTTTAGGGCGTGCAGGGGTTGCTATGGGTGAAACATGTTGAGGTGTGGAAGATTAAGTTAAGGAGGAAGATGTGGAGTCAGAGGGAACAGGTGTAGAGGGTCCGGTTTGCTTCATACGAACCATTGGAGATGATTTTAAGCTCTGCTAGGGTTTGGGTCTTTGAAATTTTGATTTGAAAAGTGAAAGATTTGGAGAGAAGGGTTAACATTTATAAACCTAGATCAGCCAATTGATTACCCAATCGATGTATTAAAGGGTTTTTCCTTTTGTACACACGTGCTAAACGATGTACTTAGCATCAAGATTTCAATTTTAAACCAGGTACATCGATGTATTAATCGATCTATAAGCTAAGTCAAAGAGTACCAAGTTCTAAAAACTTAAACTCAATCGATGTGTGAATCGATGTATAAGCAATGTTAGAGAGTCCAACAATTGCAGCATACACCCAATCGATGTACAAATCGATATATAGGGTAAGTCAGTGAGTCCTAAATTTTAGAACTATCATTCAATCGATGTATACATAGGGTCATATTTTTAATGCATTGCTAATTGATGTATCAATCGATGCATAGGCACTTACAGTGAGTAGTGCATCTTAGATCAGTGATTCAATCGATGTGATAATCGATTTATAGCATATCAAATTGAAATTTTCAAGTTTTCATAGCAGATTAATCGGTGTGTCAATCGATGTACATGATATCATGTACTTATTTGATCAAAATAATCGATTGTTTAATCGATGTACAGACATCAAACATCAAATTATCATGCATTCAACATTCAAAACATCAAGCATAGGTAGGATCAAGTATTCCTAATTCTCTTCTTATGTAGAAAAAGTTTTCTTTAGCCAATGGTTTAGTGAAAATATCATCTAATTGCTTAGATGTATCAACATATTCAATGACTATATCTCCACTTTGAATGTGATCCCTTATGAAAAGATGTCTTATCTCAATGTGTTTGGTTCTTGAATGCATTATAGGATTCTTAGTGAGATTTATAGCACTAGTATTATCACATTTAATTGGAACTTTCTCTAAGAGAACACCATAGTCAATAAGTTATTGTTTCATATTAAGAATTTGTGCACAACAACTTCCTGCTACAACATATTCTGCTTCAGCAGTTGATAAAGCCACACTTGTTTATTTCGTACTAAACTAAGAAACTAATGAGTTTTCTAGAAGGTGGCAAGTTCCACTAGTACTTTTCCTATCTAACTTGCATCCAGCAAAGTCAAAATTAGAATATCCTACTAAGTTACATGTTGATCCTTTAGCATACCATAATCCTATTTCTTTAGTTCCTAATAAGTATTTCATGATTCTTTTTAAAGTAGTTAAGTGTGATTCCTTAGAATTAGATTGGTATCTGGCACACATACAAACACTGACATTATATCAGGTCTACTTGTAGTTAGATAGAGTAAGGAACTAATCATACCTCTGTACTTGGAAACATCTACTGATTTACCTTTCTCATCTTTGTCCAAGTAGCATGATGGACTCATTGGAGTAGCCATTTCCTTTGCATTTTCCATTCCAAACTTCTTTAATAGTTCTTTGCAGTATTTGGCTTATGAAAGTCCCATTATCACATTGTTTGATTTGTAGTCCAAGGAAGAATGTAAGGTCTCCCATCATAGACATTTCAAACTCGTTTTGCATTAGTTTGGCAAATTCCCCTTTGGATATTTCACCAATTATGTTGTCCAGAGGGTGATTCCTTACAGTTTTCCATTCTTTTGGTAGATCTTCATGCTTAGCCTCTCTTGGAATTTTCACTACTTCATCCACTTTGGCATTGTCCTGCTTTTCCTCAAGTTGAATCTCTTCTAAAGTTTCTGCAACATCATCAACAAATTCCTTTCTCAACCTTTTGGGATTAGTTTCATCAAATGTAACATGTACAGATTCTTCAATTGTTTGTGTTCTTTTATTGAAGATTCTAAAAGCTTTACTAAATGATGAATAGCCTAGAAAGATTCCTTCATCAGCTTTACGATCAAACTTTCCTAGATTGTCCTTTCCATTATTTAGTATAAAACATTTACAACCAAAGACATAGAAATGTGAAACATTTGGTTTTCTACTTTTATAGAGTTCATATGGAGTCTTTTTCAAAATTGTCTTATCAAGATTTTATTCATTAAATAGCAAGCTGTGTTTACAGCATCTGTCCAAAAATTTTTTGGCATGTTTGAGTCATTCAACATAGTTATTACTATTTTTTCTAAAGATCTGTTTTTCTTTTTCATAACTTTATTTTGTTGTGGAGTTCTTGGAGTAGAGAAATTATGTTGAATTCCCAACTCTTCACAGAAATTATCAAATTCTTCATTTTGAAATTCTCCACCATGATCACTCCTTATAAAAGTTATTTTCATGCCTTTTTCATTTTGTACTAACTTAGCCATTTTCTTAAAAGTTGTAAAAGCTTCATTCTTATGTGCTAAGAGGAAGGTCCATGTAAATCTAGAGTAATCATCAACTATAACTAATGCATACAAATTTCCTCTAAAACTTTTGGTCCTAGAGGGTTCGAATAAGTCCATGTGCAGTAGTTGTAAAGGTCTTTAAGTTGAAACTATATTCTTAGCCTTAAAAGATACTTTAGTTTACTTTAGTTTGCTTTCCCTTTTGACATGTATCATATAAACCATCTTTTGAGAACTTGATTTTAGGAAGTCCTATTACTAATTCTTTAGAAATAGGTTTGTTTAGATGATCCATATGAATATGTCCTATTCTTCTATACCATAGCCAATTCTCCTATTCCTTAGATATTAGACATACATCACTAGTAGAAATACTCTCTAAATTTATCATGTATATGTTATTCAATCGATTACCTATCAGCTTTGCATTACTATCATACTTGTTTTCTATAATGCAACTACTAGAATCAAAGAATACCTTATAACCTTTATCACACAGTTAGCTAATGCTTAGTAAATTGTGCTTGAGCCCTTCCATATATAGTACATCTTCTATCTTGGTAGTTGTGCTTCTTCTAATTGTTCCAACTCCTAAGATCTTTCTTTTGTTGTTATCACCATAGGTGACATTTCCACCTTGTTTGGGAGTGAAGGATGAGAACCTTGTGATATTTCCAGTCATATGTTTGGAGTAGCCACTATCAAGATACCAATTTGAACTTTTGGCTCTCAAACACACCTACAAAACAGATTGTAAGCATTTATCTTAGGTACCAAAATTTTGTTGGGTTGGTGTTAGTCATAACATATGTTCCCTTGAGAACCCAAATTTGTTTAACACTAATCCTTGAAGGATTTCTAAAATAACATGTAGAAGCTATATGTCCTTTTCTTGCACAATAAAAACATTTAACAAAAGAACTAATAGAGGATTTAGGTGCAACAAAGAGTTTCTTAAAAGCCTTTTCATGCAATGCTAGTTTATAGCCTATTCCAGCTTTGTCATATACTCCTATTATCTCTTCCCATTGTAAATTTAGATAGAGTGGTTTTCAGTTTTTCCACTTCTTTTTCCAGAATATTACAATTAGAACATGTAGAACTAGATGCATTTAGCTTATTATTCTTAACTTCTAATTCTTTAATCTTAATTTGAAGAGATGCATAATCACTACATTGTTTAGCAATGACTTTCCTAGATGACATTAATTGCTTAGCAATTTTCAAATATTCACTATGCAATTTATCAAAAGCATCTTGTAGTTTATCATAGGTAGGGGGATTTCATTTACCTCATCTTTATTGTCACTTTGATGGTTAGTCATGAGACAAAGATTAACTCTTGTTCCTCAGAATCTTCAGAGGAATCCATATCATTCTCCTTCTAGGCTATGTATGCTCTTCTGGCTTTCTATTCTTCTTGTCCTTGGACTCATGATTGTCATACTTATCTTTCTTTTGAAGTTTAGGACACTCATTCTTGTAATGTCCAGGTTTGTCACATTCATAGCACTTCACATTTGATGTTGAACTTTCAGCTTTTGAAGTGTTCTTCTTTGAAAAGAAGTTTGAGGGCCTTTTGTTGAAGGTTTTCTTCTTTTTGAGGAATCTCTTGAACTTTTTAACTAGCAGTCCCATATCCTCTTCAGATTCATCATCTTTTTCATCTTCTTCATCTTCATCACTGTCAAAATTTTCTTTGGAGACATGTGCTTTAAGTGATAAGCCTCTTTTCTTTTTCTCATTCTCTTCATGGTCTTTCAATCTATGCAACTCCATCTCGTGCTCTTTAAGTTTTCCAAATAGTGTAGCAATATTCATGGTTGCTAAGTCCTTTGATTTAGCTATAGCAGTAATCTTTGGTTGCCATTCTCTTGTCAAACATCTCATAATCTTGTTGATTTGTTGTTCATCTAAAATGCTCTTTCTAAGTCCATTCAGCTGATTCACTATGTGAGTGAACCTCCTTTGCATATCATTGATGTCTTCACCATTCTTCATGTGAAAGAGTTCATACTCGTGCATGAGTGAGTTCATTCTTGCTCTCTTTACATCACTGGTTCCTTCATGAGTAATTTGTAACATATCCCACATTTGCTTGGCTGTCTTACAATTTGAAATCCTGAAAAATTCATCATAACTTAAGGCAGCAGTTATAATATTCTTAGCTTTAGTATTATAACCTACTTTCTTTTTGTCATCATCATCCCATTCACTTCTAGGTTTTTCTTTCTTAGTGCCATTTGCATCAAGAGTGTGAGGAATGTATGGACCATTCTCAATAGCATCTAATACATTAATGTCACTTGCCTCAAGGAATATTAACATCCTTTCTTTCCAATATATATAGGCAGTGCCATTGAAAACAAGGGGTCTTGCTAAGGAAGCTCCTTCTCCCAAGATGTCGTTTGAAGCCATCCTCTTAAGCTGTTAAGCTTTACACAAGAGTGAAAGCTGTGGTACCACTTGTTGGTTGTGGCTTCATAATACTCAAGAAGGGGGGGTTGAATTGAGTATGATAACTTTTTGAAAGTTTTCTCCTTTTTGCAAAAATTGATTCTTTTCTTTAACTATGAAAAAAAATTTATCAACCAACAAACCAAATGTGTTTTTACAAGATGTATTTCTATCAAGACTTGAAACTTAGAAAGAAATATTAACAAAAATGTTGATTTCAGATATGAACAAGATCATAAACTAATCAAATCATACAAGCATCCCTAATATATTGCTTAATTCATACATTCAAAAATAAAACAAATAAAGAGTTAATGGATGGAGAAAATTACAAACCGAGTTTTATCCTAGTTCAGCTACCCCCTCTAGTAACCTACATCCAGTCCCCATATGACTGTGAGTTTCGTCCACTATTAAAAATCAATTTACAAGATTCTTTACACAAGCTTCACTTCTTGATTCCTTCTAACCAAATGATAGCTTTTCTAGTCAAAGCAATCTTGCAATTCCAACAAGAGTTCCTTCTACTCTTGCACAGCACCAAGAGTCCCTTCTACTCTTGATTTAAACATCAAGAGAATCTTCTCTCTTATCTCTCTTTTACAATACGAAAAGATTGAATCAGATTCTAAGAAATCAAATATTACAATTTGAAGCTCTACAGAAAAATACTCAATTTTTCAATGAAAAGCTCTCTCAGTATTTGTGTGTTTGATCTCAAGTTTTGAATAAGTTGTTATTGAGAAAGTGTTTGCCAATGTCTTTATATAGGTATATTTCAAAATAGATTCGTTGGACACACTTTACAATTCAGTTAAGATCAAAACAAACTTATAAAAAAAATTTTGTTGTCAGTCAATCGATTAGTACACAGATGTATTAAACAAAATTTCACTTCTTACAAATGTGTACATCGATTGCCTAATCGATTGTGTTCTTGGATGTTCTTGATCTTGAGTGATACACCCATGAGTACATCGATGTTGTTCTTGAAAAACACTTGTAATTTCATCTTAGAAGTTCGTGCATCGATTACCTAATCGATTGTATGGCTATTTCAAAAAGTCTTTGCTTCTGTTTTGGCTTATGCATTGATGTACCAATTGATGTACAGATACAAAAATGCATATTGATCAAGTACGTCCAGAATTAATCGATGTATGCATAGATGTATAACACTTATACATAGATGTACACTGAGGTTTTCATTAAAAGTTAGTTAATTAACTGAAAGTACATTGATGTACACATAGATGTACAGACTTATTAATTAACTTATTTCATTCTTAGTTCATTTTTACTTTTGAAAACCATTTTTACTTATTTTAGAGAGCTTAATCAAAGAGTTATACTAAGTCTTTTCTTTACAAAAAGATTCCTAATGATCTTCCTTGAATTCCTTACTCATGATGCTCCTTCTTCAAGTTTTCCTTCATGATCCTTGCATTGGAATGCTTTGCTCCATGATCCTCAGCATCCACTTTTCTTGCTCCATTAAATCTCATTGAAAAAGTCAAGCTTGGCAAGTAGTTAGTGAATCAAAGTAATAATCATGTTAAGTTTAGTCATTAATCAAAACATACTAGGGTCATTTATCCACATGACCTAATCAATTAGGAGCTTTAGAAAAGAAAAAGAATTGGCTCCTGACTTAGAGAATAACCAGTTATGTGAGTTCCATAATCGGTTATTTGCCCTGTTTTTGACCAAACGGATTTTGAAAGACCATAACTTCTTTGATACTTATTCGTTTAAAACAAATGACCACTTACTGGAAAGATCATTGAGTCTACTTTCATATGAAATAAGATTTAGAACAAAAATTAAAGTATTTTGAAAGATATGATCAAAAGAGTAACCAAAGGTCAGTTTTACAAAACATAAACTTGATTATTTTTCATAGATTTGAACAACCACTAAGACTAACTTTTCAAAACATGTTTGTTGGGCATTTTAGCATGTAAGAATCATTTGCAAAGATTTTAAAACTTATTTGAGCTTAGTGTGATTCCTATTTACCTTTACATAAGATCTAAGTCCTATAAGCTATTCTTGAATATCTTGGACTTGATCTTGCCACCATCAATTCTAGTCCTTAGGCTTCTTGATGTAATCTAAGCTTCTAAAAATTTCTTCTCTTCAAATCTTGCAAATGCTTGGAACATCTTTATTATTTTCATTCTTCTTGAATTGAGTATAGTTGTGATCTTTTGCTTTCTTGTTGCAATGCTCACTCTTGATACTTAGACTATCATACAAAGTATTATTCACTTAAAACAAATATAGTTAATCCAAATTCATAACTCAATATCTTCATATGTATGATTCATAAATGTATAACTCTAGTTAGTCTAACATGCATATAAGACTTTCATAGACACATCAAAATAATATATTTATCAATTACTAATAGATATCTCTATATAGGACGCAACAAAGAACACTTTACACATTTTCATTTAAATAGAGTCAAATCCAATATTAATTTAATACAACTCATATAAAGCATTATTGGATATATTATATGAAGAATGTTACATATATCTCATTGCATGATTATTAAGTGAAATATAACTAGATAAAGTACATAATCATGCATGATATAATATATCTCATTAAGCACATTTATGTAACATGATCAATATTCTTTTGTAATGCATTTGTCATCTATTAAGCACATCTATGAAGCATAAACATCATTCTTTTTGTCTTATATTTGTCATTGTAACACCCCTCGATTTAATAACCACGACATAATCGTCATTATACCACGGTCACTAAATTTTTGGTGTGCTACAACTTAAATAACAAGTTTCCAAAATTTAATCATTGTACAAATAAAGAAAATATGAGCCACGAATGAAATATGTTTATTACATAGGTCCCACAAATACAATCACTGATTGAAAAACATTAATATATATATATATATATATATATATATATATATATATATATCTATATATATAATGAACACAAGGTACTATTAACATAAAAACGTAGCACTTACATACTCAAATAACAAAAGACATGTACCAAAGCACTAAAGGGTAAGTAGTAACCCCGGGATAAGTACTATTAAGCACATCTATGATGCATAAGCATCATTCTTTTTATCTTGTATTTGTCATTATAACACCCCTCGATTTAATAACCATGGCACAATCGTCATTATACCACGGTCACTAAATTTTTGGCGTACTACAACTTAAATAACAAGTTTTCAAAATTTAATCATTGTACAAATAAAGAAAATATGAGTCACGAATGAAATATGTCTATTACATAGGTCCCACAAATACAATCACTGATTGAAAAACATTAAATATATATATATATATAATGAACACAAGGTACTATTAACATAAAAACGTAGCACTTACATACCCGAATAACAAAAGACATGTACCAAAGCACTAAAAGGTAAGTAGTAACCCCGGGATAGGTACTACATGTGGACAGAGCCACTACCCTTATACACAATGAAACGCTCGGTGTCTCGGTCGACAAGCCAGTCATCAATGCCCCCATGAAGCTGCACCCGCATGTAACCAAGGAAATCTCGTCTCAACGCCATCACAGGAATTAGAAAGTCAACTCAACCAAGGCCAGCCAATTCAACTGTGTCCCCTTCACAGCCTTTATCGAACATAAAATAAAACAGGACAATGCAACAAAGAGGTGAGATATCCTACATCATTACTAACATGGCAGTGAAGGCAAATAATATGAATGACGAAGTCATTCCATACATACAAATAGTGCAGATATATTTAAGTTATCAATTTTATAGATATCATCAGAAAGCATATCCCACAATAATATAAATATTAACAGCACTATAATAATAGATATCCACCATAGATATATAAATCATAATTATACCACCACAATATGTATATTGACCATGCCATGACAATATGTATAATGACTATGCATATACACAATGCGTATACTGACCATCTTTGTGCACAGTGTACTCATTTCCTACTCCATGGAGCTAAACACAAAATCAGATATGAGTGTTCCAGAAGATCTGTCCCCCTTCAAAAGACAGTCTACGCCGGACCACAAAAAGCAATAGTGTTTGTCGGGTCCTCATCATGCGTTGCAATGGATCACCATGGCCAGGGGTATACAATGTGACAAACAGGTCACTAAGCGGATCACTACACACGAACGCCCCCTGAGATCTATCATGGATCGCACTATCCTGTAAGTTCTCGCTTACTCCTTAGGCATAAAACATCACAACAGCCATAACTGTATGATGCTCAAATGCATATTCAATGACACCAAATTACTGTTGTACCATTCCCAATGGCATTAAAGCAACCATCCGTACGATTGTTCCATACCATTTGCATCCATGACATTATATAACTATAAGCCATATTAAAATAAACGTTGAATCTTCAAAATTAGTATGAGAATATCACCTCAACCTCAACACTTTTCCTATTGAGCTTCACTAGGGAATATATCCTCCTTTCTTTTACTGAATCCATTTTACTCTAATTCAAAAAGTTCTTCTCTTTGTCCTTAATAAAATTCAACTAAAATAAGTATTTTATATTTCTCAAATCCTCCCTTACACTCCTAATTCTAGTTTCTCTAATTCAATTAGTCCTTCTCTTTATTCTTAATAAAACTTATTTAATTAAATATCTTATGATTCTCAAAGTCTCTCTTACACTCATTTTCCTTTAAAGGTCAAGATCTACTCATAGTTCTATGGTAAAATTTCATTTCCTTTCTCTTTCCATCTTCTGAATCCCTAATTGAATATCTAATCACTTAAGTATTTAAAGTTCCATTTTAATACAAAATTTCCTCTTAGTTACCCTAAATGGTCGTGAGCCCTAAGTTCATGGAATTCAACATTCATCTTCTTAATCCATCATTTTAATTCCTCAATCAATCCATTTTTCCACTTAAACTTCTAAGTTCCAATTCATCCCAATTTTAATCACAACTTTTCCTAATTTGTCTCCTCTTGGCCAAGACACTCAATCATGGTCTCTAGACCCAAGATTTCCATCAACTCATCAATTAGTTACTTAAGTTCTATTTTAACACAAGGTTTGGTTCTCGATTCATCATTTAAGGCCACAAGGTCGTGAGCTCCCCTTCAACATAGGCAATGATTCCTTATCTTTCACACTTGATTTCAAGTACACAAAATATCACAATTTATCCATGCAACATAATAAAACATCATCAAGTAACAATATCATACAAGCACATAATTACAAATCATCAAAAGTCAAGCAATCAAGAGGAGAAATCCACACATGGATCCTCCAATTTCAACACATAAATTCGTCCCTCACCACCATGGGTGGTTGATGAGGATGCTCTCCCTCTTACCTTTTGGTGATGCTTCCCAAGCTTATTGTTTATCCTCTTGAATCAATCTCTCACCACCAAGAGGTCCTTGAAAACAGAAACAAACATAATTACATTAACATCTAGAGTTGAATAAGGAGGTATGGATCAAAATATGGCCTAGAGTGTGAAGATGAAACAATTAGTGAAGGTTCTAGGAACTCCACCATAAAACCCTAGAATTCGAGTTTTGAAGAAAACCTTGAAGATAGATGATTTGGGTCTTGGTCTCAACACAAAAGTGTCTTAGAATAATGCAAGAATACAAGGTGTAGGGTTAGCTTGAACTATTAAAGCTAGGATGGTGGATTTTCTTGTCTTGTCCGTGAGCTCCTCCAAGAGGAAATGTGAGAGGATTTTGTGTTCTTGGCTTTAAGAAAATGAGGATGAGGATGAAAAAATAAAAACTAAGTCTTGAACCCTTCAAGATGATGCTTTGGCTGTGGGGTTTGGGAGAGAAATGTGAGAGCTTTTGTTTTGTTTCTTGATAGAGAGAAAGGAAATGAACAAAGTGAGATTACATTACCATTTGGTCATCCAAGCTTGCTTTAGAACATCCTTGATGATTGTCGTCCAATCACCACCACCAAACCCTAGGATTTTCAACTCACAAGATTAACACCTAAACCTTGAAAAAGAGAAGACCAATGATAAAAAATGGTGGTCCTTGAACATGAAAATGAGAAGAGAAAATGAGAATCAAGAACCTTACCTTTAGAGCTTCAAGTTAGGGCTTGAAAGAAAAATTATGGAGGTGAGAGTTTTTGGAGATGGTTCCAACAAGAAAAAGTCTTTAGGTGAAGTGTAGTTTCAAGCAAGGTGATAGCTTGAAATTAACAAACATGGAGAGTGGAGAAAAGGAGGAGTTGCCGTGGGGCTTGGAGAAGAAAGGAAGAAGAGAAAATGTGAAAGAGAAAAGTGAGAGGAAAGTGTGTAGCTTTTTGGAGAGATGAAATGAAATGAACTTGGATGGAAAAATAACAAAGTGGGCATCCACTTTTTCCCTCCAAAATCGTAGCCACTCAAGGAGAGAGAAGGAGAAAGATTCTCCAAGAAGCCAATAGGAAGGTGTTAGGAAGGCCCTCTAAAACTTCTTCAAGAAGCCAAAACTCACCTTTTTGAAAAGTCAATGATGATGTCACTTGTGTGATGTCATCAAGGTGATGTCACATAAAGTGAACACTCTAGAAAAGATGATTAACACTCTAATAGAGCTATTATCTAGTAGATAAAAGTTACAGTTAACAAAAATAGTATTTATTGTTCATCGGATAATTTCACGGTACAACGATTTTATTTATTAGATAAAATCTCAAAAAAATGCAAATCTCATAAACTGTGCCTCGCCTCAGGTTTAGTAAGATCCCCCATCGACGTTTCCACAGTCCAAGGTTTACCAGCCTTGGGGAAAATATTTTATTTTCTTGGCTCCGCTCAGTGTGTGCGCAAATCAAGAAATATATTAGAATAATCAACATTTTTGAAAAAATCTACAAAAATTCATAAAAATTATAAATATTATAATGAGTGTTTATCATGAAACAAACAATTTTTGGGGTATTACATTCATATCAAAACTTAACATATTAAATCATTGAGGCAAAGACAATTCTACAATTATTCCTACAAAATGCACAATTTTTCAGTTAGACACTATTAACCCGACCAACTCCTTTATTGAGTGATAGGGACTTAACTTCACGTGCAATAGCATCTAGTCTAGATTTGATATTTGTATCTTCACTAACCTCATATAAACCTCACTTCTTAGGTTAGTATGATCTATCCTTATGATTAGCAAAGTCCCACTGTTGAGAATTTTCAAACAAATTCTCAAAAAACTGATAACCATCTTGTGCATTTAAATTAAAAAATGTGCCACTATTCATAGACTCAACCAAGCCTCTATTAGATTGTGTCAACCCATTGTAAAATTATTGCGCAAGATGCCATTTTTCAAAACCATGGTGAGGGCACCTCACAAGCAAATCTTTAAACCTCTCCCAACTTTCAAAGAATTTTTCATGGTCTTCTTGACAAAAATCTGAAATTTATTTTCTCAAAGAATTTGTTTTGGACACGGGAAAAATTTTAGATAAAAATTTTTAGCTCAAAATTTCCCCTGATGTAATAGAGTTAGAAGGTAAAGAATTCAGTCAAGTTTTTATTTTATCTTTCAATGAAAAAGGGAAAAGATGTAAACGCACAGATTCTACAGAAAAATTTTGAAATTTAAATATTTCAATATGGGTCTTCCCTATCTAAGCTATGAAAAATTGGAAGCAGATTAATAACTTGAGATTTAATCTCAAAATAGGTAGCAATAATAGCAGGCAAAACAATGCTTGATGATGGATTAACACATATTGGGCAAAATAATTCCCTAAGTGGTCTACCATCATCTCCTTGCACAACCCAATTTGTCTCTACTATGTTTTTTACATTAACTTCTTGCACAGTCACATTTATCTCTATTATGGGTTCTATATCAACTCTCACTAATCTATGTGTATGGTCACGAACCCAAGCAGTTATGCAATGCTCAAACTAAAATAAAATAAATAAAATTAAATTAAATAAAATAGAATAATTAAATTTAAAATAAAATAAAAATAAAATAAGGAAAATAAGAAAAAAAAATCAACTAGTAGAAGAGAAAAATTTAACAAATACTTAACTTTAGTTAACTAAATCCTCGACAACAACGCCAAAAACTTTTTGTGACTTTTCATCAAGCCTTAAAATACTCGCAAGTACATGAGCCGTATCAAAATACTGTTGAGCAAGTATGAGGTCGATCACACAAAGACTTAGAGTTAATTTTAAGTATTGAAAAATTCTTTCAAATCTAGTCGCACAAATTGATGAGTCAAAGATGCAAAAATTAAATTAAATAAATAACTAAAATAAAAAGTAAATTAAAAAAGCAAAAGTTTATGGATGAGATTTCTACTAGATGAAAGATGACTAAGGATTAGAATCTATCAAGATTAATTTTAACATTAACTATATCAAATTGTTATACCAAAATAATTTATCTCATGAACATTTAGCGGCAAAGCATGTTCTCATGGAAAATCTATCAATGAAGTTCTAAAAATAATATTCAAATGTATGATAAATTTTTTCTAATTAATAGTAAATTATCAAATCATCAAATATATCCTTAACAAGAAATCACAATTGATATCTAATAATTATCACAAACACTCATATAACACATATAAATTACAAAACATAACTAAACTCATCTAAAAATTCATTCATATAATCGATAAGAAATTAGAATCAATAAATATAAAATCTTAAATTGAATAAAAATAATTCAGCATAATAATGTCAAAACAATTAAAATTTCATCATTTTTTTAGTACGAAGAATTTAACAAGATATAAAAAGATTAAAATATAATAAAATTATCTCACTAAAATTTTTCATTAATACAACTCTTCTTCTCTGCAATTTTTTTCTCCGCTGCAGTGTCTCTGGTTGTCACTGTGCTGCTCCTTTCTCTCGTTGCTGCGTTACTGTTTTGTTCCCAATTGCCGCCGGGCGGCACTCTTCTCTTCTTATTTATAATAACCTGCACTGCCTCTGCCCATAGTTTGTAGTTGGAATGCATCGTTTTGTTAATTTAATTGGGCTTCAATTCATACGAGGCCAACTTAACTTTTATTTACATTCAACTTGTTTGTGGCAACCTACTGACCATAATTCCAAGCTTTATTTAACAATGGGACTCACCTTTGACTTCCATCTTCAATTTTTGTCTTCGCAATTTTTTCCTCCACGTGAACGGCTCCTCAATTTCTTCTTCCAAATTTTCTTCCTTAAAGTGATGATGTAGTCACGGCCCCACTTGGCTCGTAGCAAGTGGTTATGTCATATCTTCGTACGCTCACTTCTTTTCAATATTTAAAGTAGATTAAGCTTTGTAATTTGAGTTTTATTATCTAAAAACTCTTCACCACCTTTTATACAAATTAATCATTAAATCCTAAAATTTATCACAATTACTTAATTAATAATTTTTTAAATAAATAAATTAATAATATTATAAAATTACTAAAGTTAACTACAATAAAATATAATACTGCTTATTTTTTATAAAAAAATATATATAAAAATTAAGTTATTATCAAGTATATATGTAAGATCTACTTTTATCGTAGTTTTTCATAGTTAATTATTTATTTATATGGGATTAGAAGATAGTAAAAATAGAAGTAACAAGATTAATGTTTTATATCTTTATATATATAAGTTATATCGAGATAAATGTATAAGAGTGTTATAGTGCGTGTAGAGCTGAAGTTGCATTCTATTGGAACCTAGTCTGAATTGATGGACTTAGCTCAATTGATTGATAAGAAGAATTGGGTATTACGCAAGGGAGGTGCATGGGCCAACTCGAAGTCTGGAGGGAATTATAGAGGGTTTCAGTCGACTAGAACAACTTTGGTGGAGCTAGGGCCAATATCAGTTACTAATCCAGGTTCTCGAGGAACAACATCCAATATTAGCTCTACAATCAATAGACCCAATACTGCTGGTAGGGCACCAGAGGTCAGCACAGTCAGTACAAGGGGAAGAAATTTCAGGCACTTGTTTGAAACTGAGTTGCAAGATAAGAGTAGAAGAGGGTTATGTTTCCACTGTGATGAAAAGTATGGGCCAGAATGTGCAATAATAAGTAGCTCCATGTCATGTTAATAGGAGAAAAAGTTGGGGTAGAAGAAAATAAAGAAGAGTTGGAAATTCAAGAAGAATTGGAGATGGAGGACAAAGTACTTCAATTGTCAATCCATAGCATTATGGGTCTTACTTCAAAAAAAATCCCTAAAACTATGGGGTGAAGTAAAGGGAAGGAGGGTTAATGTTTTGGTGGATTGTGGAGCATCTCATAATTTCAACTCGGACAAGATAGTGGAGGAACTCCAATTACCAGTGGTAGAGACTCCACCATACTATGTAGAGGTGGGAGATGGACATAAGTTTAAATGTAAGGGGGCTTGTCAAGGTGCAGTGCTACTATTGCAAGGGCTAGAGGTTAAGTAAGATTTCTTCCTATCTGGCCTAGGAGGTGCAAATATAGTGTTGGGCATGGAATGGTTGGAAGGTTTGGTGTAACATCCTAATTCGATTTATTACAGTATATTCGAAATATACATTCATAAACAAAATGAAGCACATTACTTCTAGCCTTTAAATATCATAAAAGAACTTTTAACTATATATATTGAAAATAGAGCCTCGAAAAGAAATAGTAATTATCATGAAACAAATAAAGGGGTGCGATTTCGATATATTCTATTCTATTCTAAACTCTCAGCTTCACTCCTTCTCTTTGGAAGGATTTCGATTTCGATACGTAATTATCATGAAACAAATAAAGGGGTGCGAATTTCAAAATTCTTAGTAGTATAATACAAGACTTTCATTCGAAATACAATTCAATGATAGTTACATTATTAACAATTCGAATGATATTATGTGTGGATGCTCATGAAATGATAAATATTAATGTATAAGAAATGTATTATGTTGATGCTTATGAAATGATATGCATTAATGTTTATGAATTGTATTGTGATGATGTTTATAAAATGTCATGTCCTTCGACAAAGGGCTTTTCTTGCTCCTTTGACCTTAGTAAAGTGATTTTCTTACTCCTTTACTCTTAGCAGAGTGTTTTTCTTACTCCTTTACCGAATACTTTTTCTTTCAAAAAATGGCTTTTCTTGCTCCTTTTAGTTGGGCTGAGTGCTTTCTCACTCTTTAGCCATGAATTCATGCTTATGATATACTAATGATATTTTGAATTCTGTTATTCGATAATCCTGGGGTGCAGAATTGTCTTCTTAGAGTGTGGGGCAAGCATTTATGGGATGGGTTGGACAAGAACAAATTCCACACAGTTTTGCAGGCCCTTGCACAAGTATTTGCTACCCCATTTCCAATTGCATCACTAAGAGTCAACTCATCGAGTCTATTCTCCATCCTTTGCTAGTCAGCATAAGACACATGAACTTCATTCACTCCCTTGATGGAAGTAATCATCCTTGTACCAAACTACTAGGAGTTAGTAGCCATGTTTGCATTCAAATCTCCAGTAGTAGCTGGGTTTTTTCAGCTAATGCTCCTCCACTAGCAGCATCAATCATACTTCTGTCCATAGGAAACAATCCCTTACAGAAATATTTAATCAAAAATTAGTCACTGATTTGATGGAGTGGGTAGCTTACACATAATTTATTAAACCTCTCCCAATACTCAGGCAAAGTCTCTCCATAATTTTACCTTATTCCATATATATCTTTTGCAGATGGCAGCAACTCTGGATGTAGGGAAAAACTTCTCCCAAGAACAGCCTCTTTATGTCATTCCAACTTGTCACAGAACCAGGTGGAAGATAATATAGCCAATCCTTGGTTGCTTTAGTAAGGGATAAAGGGAAGGCTAATAGTTTGATGTGCTCTTTAAGAATGCCTTATGGTTTCATGGTGGAACATGTAACATCCTAATACCAAATACCGTAGTATGTAGTATTAGGCATGTTACTTTTAGCTTAAAAACATCATTCTAACCCATAACATTAATACAAATAATTATGAAGAGCCATAAAGAAAAGGTCATACATATATACATCAAAAGCCTCAAAGGGAAAAGTGTTATACATACAAGTTTATACAAACTCAAAGCAAATATAAATAAATACATAAGCTTTGTTTCTAAAAGTAAAAGAACTACACTAGTCTTTCCGCTTCATCTTCTTTCCCTTTGAAGGGTCTCGACCTAGATTTATATGGAAACACAGTGGGGTGAGAATTCATAAATTCTTAATAAAAGCATTCCAAAACTAGCAGTTGTAACATTTGTAACACCCTTGTGGGAGTGTCACATTTATGATGCAATAGAATAAAATAAAATAAAATTATTACCCAAGTTATAAAACATTTGATACTTAAATAATATTAGTGGTAAATTTTTTTTCCTTTTATACTTATAACATTAAATAAAATAACACAGAACACAAAGTAAAACAAACATAATCACGCTATAATATACATATGATTTTTGTCTTAATACACAAATAATTTACAACTACAAATATTTAACAAAGTAGTAAAAAGTTGACATAAAACTAAAACATAGTATTGCCCAAGTGCACCTTGAGAGATTTCTAACCCTCCGATGGATCATCTTCAGAGAGATGATCGAAAGACAGAGCTCCTGGAGGTCCTACAGCTCTACGGACACGAGTCCGGGCTGTTGACTCGCTATTGAGCTCGCTAGGCGCATAGAAGATTCCTTGCCAGTAACGCCTAAGAGTCAGAGGCAACTCTAGATGTAAATACAACATAGTAGTAAATATAACATCTCCATCGTACTCTCTACATAGGGACACAGTCAAACGTCCCACGTAGACAACTGTTCCTCTATCCACTTGCATACGCCAGGCCTCCGAACCTCCGTGAAACTCAAGTCTCACAAACCCGAAAAATCCCAGCAATGCCATGATCTCAAGATCAGTCCTGATGGTGAGAATGATCTACCGGCTCTTCTTCCTCGTACAGCTCGCCCGGCTGTCGCTCGTCTGAATACTGTATCTCAAGAGGCTATTCCTCTTCTTTCTCAAACTCTTTACAAAAATAATATAATAACATAGAGAAAAGCATATAGAGAGGTGAGACAATCTACATCATTACCCGCATAGCAATAAGGAAAATGATAATACAATAAATATTAAAATAACACTTACCATTATATCATATACAGTATAACAAATTAATAAATCATGCATTTTATCACAGATTATAATAAGCATTAAAATGCAGATAATGAATGAACACACACCGACTCGTTCCTACTCCATGGAGCTAAACACGGATATCTGAGAGAATGATCCGAAAAGAATTAATAGTACTTTTGGTTGCCCAACCAAACTATTGCACTGTCTAACATTGTGTCTATAGCCCACAGTCCAAACATCGAGTAGCAGTACATGGTCCAAACATCGTGTACTATAGGCATTGTACATAATAGTCTTCTCAAGACCTCGATTAAGAACAGTGCTTGTCAAGATCATTAGTGTGTTGCCCGTTACCACGGCCCAGAGGAGCAACCCACTGTCCCCATGTGGAATTCTCTGCACACTAATGCCTCCAAGTTCATATAATGAATCACACAACGCCTATCACACCACAACCCAGTGTAATTTGTCTCGTCAATCAATCACCAATTATCAACCAAATTGGCACAACACTCTAAACATGATCTAAAATTACAAAAATACCCTTAATATGCAAATTTTATTATATTTATGAAAACGCCCTTAGTCACAATATTCCAAAATATAGCCTATCTCCACTTGACAGTACTATCTCACAACATGTCCGAGTCCACCACTTTGGTCCGACAGTAAAACTCACTGTATCGTTTAATCGCATAGAAATTTTATCGCATTTTCACAATCACGTCATTTTCACAAACGTTTTTAAAATCACGTAAATATATTTTGACATTTTTGAACATCGCGTAATGTTTTTAAATCATTTTCTCAATCGCATAAGATTTTTAAATCATTTTCTTAATCGAATAGCTTAAAATCATCATTTTAAATATGTGTAGACTATATCTAGTACTTTTAAACTACGTAAAGTATTTTCCTTATTTTATAAATATATTATGGAATCTTTTCATTTTATTCATTTGATTTTAGTAAATTTTGGCAGCATTTTTCTTATAAAATCAGTATAAGGTATTTTTAACGTTTTTCTCTAAATTTCGTTTATTTTAATCTTACCCAATAGTTACACTTTGAAACTTGCTAATGCGCTTCAAAACTTATAGAGTGAGCTCTACATTAGTATTTTTCAAGCGTTTGTTTTAATCCTTACTTAAAATAAATTCTGCTAATTTAGAATTCTAGAACCAAATTCATTCCTTTTATTTTCTCAAAGATTCATTGGAATCAAATTCTTTTATAAATTAATTACCTAACCTATCTTAGAAAATAAAATGGCATTCAATTATACATTAAACGACATGTTGGCCATAATTAACCTAAATCATTCTTAAATTTATTATTTTACCTAGCTTATTTAAATCATTAATTTAGAAAATGGTTGAGAACATTTTGGTTCTCTGTTTCATGATAAGGCCGTGAGCCTCTTTGTGCTCTTTGGAACACTCATGCAAATCATTACATGTTATTCACATCCTACTTTAATAATTATACAACTAAAAACACATACAATATATAAACACATGCAATATATTTTAAAACTATAAACATACATAGCAAATAAAATAAATCACAAATAGGAAAGCATTTAAACAATCACACAAATAATAAAAACAATAAACAACCACACAAATGAATCCTTATGGATTCTTTATACACAAACAATCCATTTTTCCATCACCACTTAGGGTTGATGAGATTAAATCTCCCTCTTACCTCTTGAAGACAAAGGTTCTCTAGTCTCCTCCTTCTCCTTGCTTTCTTGAAAATCAACATAAAATCCTAATAATTCTTAAACAATTAGTAAAAACACATATAAGGATCAAAATTGAAAAACCATGGAACAAACATGGTTTAGAAAATTAAAAATCAAATTTTAAACCAAAGAATCAAAACTTACCCTTAGGAAAGTGAACAAAAGCTTTGATTTCGGACTAGATAGAGTAGGTTTTTGACAAAACCTTGTGAAGGAAAAGTGTTTAAAATATGATTTTGGTTTAGGAAAAGTGAAGAGGTAAAATTATAGAAGATTGATGGTAGGGTTTTGGGTGTTGGCCGAATTCTAGGGAGAAAATGGAAGAGAAAGTTACTTGGTGTTCTTGGTGTTTTTGAGAGAAAAGAAAGCTTGAATTTGGATAAGTGTAAAAAGTAAATATCAAGTGTAAAAATGAGGGAGCTGTCGTGAGGTTAGTGTGGGTGAGGTTGAGTGTTTAATTTGAATAGGTAAATATCTACTTGTGTTCACACTAAGTAAGCACATGGCTTATGTCATGAATGGTTCAAGAACCATGTAGAACTTGTGAAGACTTGGCCATTTAGTCCTCATGGCCGTGGGACTCCTTGGGTTTAGGGGCTTGGGTTAATTTTAATTACAAGCTAATCACATGCTAATTAAATAGGTAATTAATTAGGTTAAACCTCCTATTAACACTTAATTAATATTCTAATTATATAACCAGTTAGTTTAATATATATTAACATTTAGATTATAACTAATTAATAACTAAGTTAGCTTACTTAGTTTGCTAATTAGGTAATTAGATTAACCAAATTAGGTTTAATTAGTTACTAAACAAAGTCAAGCCACTATTTTTGACCTAATCCTAACCATTGAATTCAACTTTAATTCCTAGCCCTTGATGTAATCTAAGGTGGATATTGATTGGTGATAAAACTTGAATTCTTATCTCACCATTGATTCGATCAACGGTTAAGATTAAAGGCTTCCTAACTAAGTCTTCATCCAACGGTCCATATTAAAGTCCTTGCTTCTTTCTTTGACCTATTCCTATTGGTTAGAATTTTTCAAGCCTCCTTTGTTGACTTGCTCTGATTGGCTTAGAAATTTGTCCAGTCAGAATCGTTGACTGCTTTTCTTAATGTGGGTCCCACAGACTTTTAAGGATCCATGGTCATTTTGAAGCAGATTTCTACTATTTTTGAGACAGTAGGTACTGTAATATAAAATAATATTATAATAATATAAATTTATTTTATTACACGTTAAATCCTAAAAATTAAGAGATTAATATATATATCAATCAATTGGGTTTAGTAAGATCCTCAGCTCTAATTAATTAAAATAAGATTTTTCTAGCCAGAAAAGTATTATTTCCCTGGCTAGGTGCAAATCACACACAACAGTCAAATACTCTCACGAAATAGTTAATTTTAATTTAGAACTCACAAAATTCACAAAACTGTACATTTCAGGACAATATTGTAATTATCTCAATAATTGGGGTGTTACAACTCTCCTTTACTAATAAGAATTTCGTCCCTGAAATTCATTATACATCAAAACAATTGAGGGTATTGCTCCCTCATCCTATCTTCTAGCTCCCAAGTAGCATCTCCTATTACATCATTCCATATCACCTTTACCAACTCAATCATCTTCCCTCGAAGCTGTTTCACTCTCCTGTCCTCAATCTTAACAGGAAATGTTTCATATGTCAAATTATCCTTCAGTTGCACTTCATCTGGCTGTATAACATGAGTTGGATCTGGAAGGTATTTCCTCAGCTGAGACACATGGAATACATTATGTAGATTGGATAGAAAAGGCGGTAGAGCTATTTGGTAAGCTATAGGACCAATCCGACGAATAATTTGACAAGGCCCTATGAATTTAGGTGTAAGCTTCCTAGACTTGATAACTCTTCCGACACCAGTTGTAGGTGTTACTCTTAAGAATACATGATCACCTTCTTCAAATTCCAGAGGTTGCCTTCGTTTATCAGCATAGCTCTTCTGTCGGCTCTGAGTCGTTCGCATTTTCTCCTGTATCTTCTTCACCTTTTCCGTAGTCTACTGCACAAGATCAGGCCCAATAGTCATACTCTCTCCATCCTGATACCAACACAAAGGTGTTCAGCATCGTCGTCCATAAAGAGTTTCATAGGGTGCCATCCCTATGCTCGAGTGAAAACTATTGTTGTAGGTGAATTCTATCAAAGACAGAAATTCATCCTAACTCCCTTGTTGTTCTAACACATAAGCACGCAACAAATCCTCCAACGACTGAATTATTCTCTCCATCTGACCATCAGTCTGCGGATGTTACGTAGAACTCAATCGTAGTTTAGTTCCCATGGCTTCTTGCAAACTTTGCCAGAACCTCGACGTAAACCTCGGATCTCTATCAGAAACTATACTTACGGGTACACCATGTAGTCTAACAACTTCGCTGATGTATATCTGGGTGAATCATTCTAACGAATACTTAATATTGATCGGCAAGAAATGCGCTGACTTCGTAAGCCTATCAACTATAACCCATATAGAATCATGACCCTTCCTCGTCCTTGGCAATCTGGTAACAAAATCCATCGAGATACTATCCCATTTCCACTCTGGAATAGTTAAAGGTTGTAATATACCGACAGGTCGTTAATGTTCCACTTTTGCCTTCTGACAAACAAGATAAGACGTCACATGTTCTGCTACATCTCTCTTTATTCTTGGCCACCAAAACATCCGCTTCAAGTCTTGATACATCTTTGTCATCCCCGCATACTCAAATTACTAGTATAAGCTTCATCTAAAATTGCTTTCTTCAGTTTGGGATCATCAGGTATACAAACGCGTCCTTCAAATCATAAGATTCCATCAGATCCTTCCTCCATCGTCGCTTTATGACCTTGCTTCAACAATTCCTTTTCATTCTGTAAAAATGGATCTTCATCTTGTTTCTCTCTTATTACTTCCAACAAGTCATTCAAAACTACAACTTTACTTAAACGAATCTTTTCGGGTACCAACTCCACTGACAACCATAGATCTCTGAATTAATTAATCAGCTCCTCCTCCCTTATCATCATGGTAGAAACACTAACCACCTTTCTACTCAAGGCATCCGCCACCACATTCGCCTTTCCCAGATGCTATTGAAGCTGAAAATCATAGTCCTTCAAAAATTCCAACCATCGCCTCTATCTCATATTCAATTCCTTTTGATCAAACAAGTATTTTAAGCCTTTGTGATCGCTAAAGACATTGAACATAGCTCCATACAGAAAATGCCTCCACACTTTCAACGCAAAGACTACTGCGGCTAGTTTCAAATCATGCGTTGGTAGTTCCTCTCATGAACCTTTAATTGTCTTGAAGCATAAGCTACCAGATTTCGATTCTGCATCAACACACATCCTAACCCTTGATAAGAAGCGTCACAATACACCTCAAAAGATTTGTTAGGATCCGGTAAAATTAACACTGGTGCAGCCGTCAATCTCTTCTTCAACTCTTGGAAACTTGCTTCACTTTCCTCTGTCCAATCAAAAGCTTAGCTCTTCCTCGTGAGTTGTGTAAGTGGTCCAGCTATCTTGGAAAAACCTTCAATAAACCTTTGGTAATATCCGGCTAATCCAACAAAACTTCGAACCTTAGTCACTATCTTAGGCCTTTCCCACTGCAAAATGGTCTCTACCTTTGATGGGTCTACCGCAATACCTTCCTTGGAAATTACGTGACGTAGAAATTGAACTTCTTCCAACCAAAACTCGCATTTTGCCAATTTCGCATACAGCTTCTTCTCTTTCAAAATCTGGAGAACTATACTGAGATGTTCAGCATGCTCTTCTTGACTTTGAGAGTAGATTAGAATGTCATCGATAAAGACAACGACAAATCTGTCTAGGTACGGATGAAAAATCCTATTCATATAATCCATGAATATTGCAGGAGTATTCGTCACTCTGAACGGCATCACTTGATACTCATAATGCCCATAACGAGTTTGGAAAGCTGTCTTGGGTACATCATCAACCTTGACACGAATCTGAGGATAACCTGATCGCAGATCTATCTTAGAGAAAACGGCGGCTCCCTTCAACTGATCCATCATATCATCAATTCTCGGTAATGGATACTTATTCTTTATAGTAACCTTGTTCAACTGACGATAATCAACACAAAGTCGAGAAGTTCCATCTTTCTTCTTGACTAGTAGCACTGGTGCTCCCCATGGCGAAACACTAGGTCGCACAAACTGCTTCTCCAACAGTTCCTCCAATTGCTTCTTCAATTCTACCAACTCTGCAGGCGACATTCGGTATGATGCAATCGAAATAGGACTTGCTCTCGGCACCAAATCGATAGAGAACTCGATCTCCCTTTTCGGTGGCAAACCGGGTACATCATCAGGAAAATCTCCGAAAACTCATTGATGACAGGAATAGCGCTCACATCCTTTTCACTCTTGACTTCTAAAGAAGATAACAACATAAATCCCTGAGCTCCATCCCTCAATAATGACTTGACTTTAACAGCAGTCAAGAATCCAGAACTTTCTTCCTTAAGAAAAACTATGGTTTTACTTGCACAGTCTATCAAGATGTGGTTAGAAGATAACCAATCCATTCCTAGTATTATGTCTATCTCAACAAGAGGTAAACAAATTAAATTGACCGAAAACATACGATCCTTTATAACAATAGGACAGTTTATACATATTTTGGATGTAACAACAGGCTTGGCAGTAGGTGTAGAAACAATCAATTGAAAACTCAGAGAAGACACAGGCAGTTTCAATCGTTCCACACAATCATATGCAATAAATGAGTGTGTTGCACCTGAATCATAGAGCAAAGTCAGTTAATTACCTTCAATGACACCTTCTCCTTGAATAAGATCTTCAGATTGAGAAGCTTCAATTCCAGTCATTGTATATACTCGCCCTCCAGATCGCGGCTGAGTAGCACAAACATTTCTCACAGCAGGCTTCCTTTCCGGCTAAGTGCAATCCCTAGAAACATGTCTAGGTTTTCTACAGTTGAAACAGATCGTTCCTTTGATCGGACAATCTGTAGATATATGGCCACTCTTTCCACACTTAAAACATATCAGCGTAAATGCCACATTTTGACCAGCTCGGTTATCGCTAGAACTTCCCCCAACAGACGGACATTGAGGCTGACTTCTCGATGGTCTTGCATAAGGCTTGCGCTGAAACTGGTTATTACTGCTATTACCTCCCCTTTGGAACCTAGTCGGTCCAAAGTTACAACTTCTTGGATCTCAGGACGGCTCCAACTCCTCGAGTCGTCGACAAGTATCCATTAAAATAGGAAACTCCCTCATTCTCATTGGTAGCACTGCTCGCCTCAGTTCTACCCTTAATCCATCTTCAAACTTTTGGCACTTCCATACCTCATCTGGCCGAATTTGGAAATACCTTGAGAACTGGGACAAGCTTTCAAATTTAGCAGCATATTCTCCAACAATCATATTCCCCTGACGTAAACCAAGAAATTCGATCTCCTTGGCATGTCGAGCACTACCAGGAAAATACTTCTCCAAAAATACTTCACTAAACACTTCCCAAGTAATCTCAGTTCCTTCAGCTCGCAACAATTGGCGGGTTCCTCTCCACCAATTCTCAGCATCTCCCCTCAACATAAAAGCAGCATATGTTACCTTCCTATTCTCTACGCACCCCATTCCTTTGAATACTCTTTCCAAGTCTTGAATCCAAAGACTCGCCTTCTCAGGGTCAAACTCACCCCTAAACTGTGGCGGGTTGTTGCGCCTAAACTCAGACAAATTCAGAGCATCAGTAGTTGCATCCTGCTGTTGAGCTGCTCATTGATTTTGCTGGGTAATTACTTCCGCCATTCGCTGTATAGCTTCAGCAGCTGCAATCATTGGATCCACATCACGTTCCACATTCACACGCGTTCTTCTTCCTCCAGACATCCTCTTTCTTCAATAAGGCAAAACAATGTTAGATGTAACCTTTCGGAAACAAATCACAGAGAATCACACAACATAAGCAAAAACAGACCTAACCACAACCCCAAAAGACTCTAACTTGGGCTCTGATACCAACTAATGTAACACCCTTGTGGGAGTGTCACATTTATGATGCAATAAAATAAAATAAAATAAAATTCTTACCCAAGTTATAAAACATTTGATACTTAAATAATATTAGTGGTAAATTTTTTTTCCTTTTATACTTATAACATTAAATAAAATAACATAGAACACAAAGTAAAACAAACATAATCATGCTATAATATACATATGATTTTTGTCTTAATACACAAATAATTTACAACTACAAATATTTAACAAAGCAGTAAAAAATTGACATAAAACTAAAACATAGTATTGCCCAAGTGCACCTCGAGAGATTTTTAACCCTCCGGTGGATCATCTTTAGAGAGATCATCGAAAGACAGAGCTCCTGGAGGTCCTACAGCTCTACGGACACGAGTCTGGGCTGTTGACTCGCTACTGAGCTCGCTAGGCGCATAGAAGATTCCTTGCCAGTAATGCCTAAGAGTCAGAGGCAACTCTAGATGTAAATACAGCATAGTAGTAAATATAACATCTCCATCGTACTCTCTACATAGGGACACAGTCAAACATCCCACGTTGACTACTGTTCCTCTATCCACTCGCATACGCCAAGCCTCTGAACCTCTGTGAAACTCAAGTCTCACAAACCCAAAAAATCCCGGCAATGCCATGATCTCAAGATCAGTCCTAATGGTGAGAATGATCTACCGGCTCTTCTTCCTCGTATAGCTCGCCCGGCTGTCGCTCGTTCGGATACTGTATCTCAAGAGACTGTTCCTCTTCTTCCTCAAACTCTTTACGGAAATAATATAATAATATAGAGAAAAGCATATAGAGAGGTGAGACAATCTACATCATTGCTCGCATAGCAATAAGGAAAACGACAATACAATAAATATTAAAATAACACATACCATTATATCATATACAGTATAGCAAATTAATACATCATGCATTTTATCACATATTATAATAAGCATTAAAATGCAGATAATGAATGAACACACACTGACTCGTTCCTACTCCATGGAGCTAAACACGAATATCTGAGAGAATGATCCGAAAAGAACTAATAGTACTTTTGGCTGCCCAACCAAACTATTGCACTATCTAACATTGTGTCTATAGCCCACAGTCCAAACATCGTGTAGTAGTACATAGTCCAAACATTGTGTACGACAGGCATTGTACATAATAGTCTTCTCAAGACCTCGATTAAGAATAGTGCTTGTCAAGATCATTAGTGTGTTGCCCGTTACCATGGCCCAGAGGAGCAACCCACTGTCCCCATGTGGAATTCTCCGCACACTAATGCCTCCAAGTTCATATAATGAACCACACTACGCCTATCACACCACAATTCGGTGTAATTCATCTCGTCAATCAATCACCAATTATCAACCAAATTGGCACAACACTCTAAACATGATCTAAAATTATAAAAATACCCTTAATATCCAAAATTTACCATATTTATGAAAACGCCTTTAGTCACAATATTCCAAAATATAGCCTGTCTCCACTTGACAGTACTATCTCACAACATGTCCGGGTCCACCACTTGGGCCCGAAAGTAAAACTCGCTGTATCGTTTATTCGCATAGAAATTTTATCGTGTTTTCACAATCGCGTCATTTTCACAAACATTTTTAAAATTGCGTAAATATATTTTGACATTTTTGAATATCGCGTAATGTTTTTAAATCATTTTCTCAATCGCGTAAGATTTTTAAATCATTTTCTTAACTGAATAGCTTAAAATCATCATTTTAAATATGTGTAGACTATATCTAGTACTTTTAAACTACGTAAAGTATTTTTCTTATGTTATAAATATATTATGGAATCTTTTCATTTTATTCATCTGATTTTAGTAAATTTTGACAGCATTTTGCCTATAAAATCAGTATAAGGTATTTTTAACGTTTTCCTCTAAATTCTGTTTATTTTAATCTTACCCAATAGTTACACTTTGAAACTTGCTAATGCACTTAAAAACTTATAGAGTGAGCTCTACGTTAGTATTTTTCAAGCGTTTGTTTTAATCCTTACTTAAAATAAATTCTGCTAATTTAGAATTCTAGAACCAAATTCATTCCTTTTATTTTCTCAAAGATTCATTGGAATCAAATTCTTTTATAAATTAATTACCTAACCTATCTTAGAAAATAAAATGGCATTCAATTATACATTAAATGCCATGTTGGCCATAATTAACCTAAATCATTCTTAAATTTATTATTTTACCTAGCTTCTTTAAATCATTGATTTAGAAAATGGTTGGGAACATTTTGGTTCTCTGTTTCATGATAAGGCCGTGAGCCTCTTTCTGTTCTTTGGAACACTTATGCAAATCGTTACATGTTATTCACATTCTACTTTAATAATTATACAACTATAAACACATAAAATATATAAACACATGCAATATATTTTAAAACTATAAACATGCATAGCAAATAAATTAAATCACAAATAGGAAAGCTTTTAAACAATTACACAAATAATAAAAATAATAAACAACCACACAAATGAATCCTTATGGATTCTTTATACACAAACAATCCATTTTCCCATCACCACTTAGGGTTGATGAGATTAAATCTCCCTCTTACCTCTTGAAGACAAAGGTTCTCTAGTCTCCTCCTTCTCCTTGCTTTCTTGAAAATCAACACAAAATCCTAATAATTCTTTAACAATTAGTAAAAACACATACAAGGATCAAGATTGAAAAACCATGGAACAAACATGGTTTAGAAAATCAAAAATCAAATTTTAAACCAAAGAATCAAAACTTACCCTTAGGAAAATGAACAAAAGCTTTGATTTTTGACTAGATAGAGTAGGTTTTTGACAAAACCTTGTGAAGGAAAAGTGTTTAAAATATGATTTTGGTTTAGGAAAAGTGAAGAGGTAAATTTATAGAAGATTGATGGTAGGGTTTTGGGTGTTGGCTGAATTCTAGGGAGAAAATGGAAGAGAAATTTGTTTGGTGTTCTTGGTGTTTTTGAGAGAAAAGAAAGCTTGAATTTGGATAATTGTAAAAAGTAAATATCAAGTGTAAAAATGAGGGGGCTGCCATGAGGTTAGTATGGGTGAGGTTGAGTGTTTAATTTGAATAGGTAAATATTTACTTGTGTTCACACTAAGTAAGCACATGACTTATGTCATGGATGGTTCAAGAACCATGTAGAACTTGTGAAGACTTGGCCATTTAGCCCTCATGGCCGTGGGACTCCTTGGGTTTAGGGGCTTGGGTTAATTTTAATTACAAGCTAATCACATGCTAATTAAATAGGTAATTAATTAGGTTAAACCTCCTATTAACACTTAATTAACATTCTAATTATATAACCAATTAGTTTAATATATATTAGCATATATTGTATCTCCTAAATAAAATTAGGATATCTAATTAACATTTAGATTATAACTAATTAATAACTAAGTTAGCTTACATAGTTTGCTAATTAGGTAATTAGATTAACCAAATTAGGTTTAATTAGTTACTAAACAAAGTCAAGCCACTATTTTTGACCTAATCCTAACCATTGAATTCAACTTTAATACCTAGCCCTTGATGTAATGTAAGGTGGATATTGATTGGTGATAAAACTTGAATTCTTATCTCACCATTGATTTGATCAACGGTTAAGATCAAAGGCTTCCTAACTAAGTCTTCATCCAATGGTCCATATTAAAATCCATGCTTCTTTCTTTGACCTATTCCTATTGGTTAGAATTTTTCAAGCCTCCTTTGTGGACTTGCTCTGATTGGCTTAGAAATTTGTCCAGTCAGAATTGTTGACTGCTTTTCTAAATGCGGGTCCCATAGACTTTTAAGGGTCTATGGTAATTTTGAAGCAGATTTCTATTGTTTTTGAGACGGTAGGTACTGTAACATAAAATAATATTATAATAATATAAAATTATTTTATTACACAGTTAAATCCTAAAAATTAAGAGATTAATATATATATCAATCATAATTGGGTTTAGTAAGATCCCCCAGCTCCAATTAATTAAAATAAGATTTTTCCGGCCAGAAAAGTATTTTTTCCCTGGCTCGGTGCAAATCACACACAACAGTCAAATACACTCATGAAACAGTCAATTTTAATTTACTACTCATAGAATTCACAAAACAGTACGTTTCAGGACATTATTATAATTATCCCAAAAATTTGGGTGTCACAACATTCATAAGGAATAAATAACCTATTCACATTAGAAACATGTTTGCAACAGGTATATGAGCCATGTTGTTTCCAACTGGCCTCAATATTCAAGAGGGGGTGAATTGAGTTTGTAAAATATTTTCACAAATCTTTTGCAAAACACTTGTTCTTTAATGTTCGTTGAAGCTATTGATTGATAGAGAAGAATGGATAGACAAGATTGAATACTTTCACTCACAATTGAACCAACCAAAACAGAGAGTATTCAAGCATGCATATAAAATAAACACAAATATAAAAGAGTTGAGTTTAGAAGATCAAACGTAAGGTTTATCCTGGTTCAGCCACCAATCCACTTGTGGCCTACGTCCAGTCCTCAAGCAAACATTTGAGATTTTTCACTGTATCTTCAAGGTTCAATAGGTGCTTACAACCTTTACACAATAGAGTACTTACCACACCTTGAGATATCTCACCCTTTGTGTTTGAGCCTCAACTTCAAGGGATACTTCACCCTTTACAATTTGGAGGGATGCCTTACCCTCTTTACAAAGAATTGAAGTGTATACAAGATGGAACTTGTAACACCTCAAAAATTATTTGTTTCACCACAAATAATTATTTTATAATATTTATGATTTTTGAGAATTTTTCTGAATTTTTCTAGAAATATTAAATATTTTAATATATTCTTCATTTTATGTGCACATTGAGCGGAGTCAGTGTAACACCCCAGAAATTGTTTGTTTCATGATGAATACTCATTTTTCGATATTAGTGATTTTTGAGAATTTTTGTAGATTTTTCTAGAAAAGTTAAATATTTTAATATATTTTTTCGTTTTACGTGCGCGCTGAGCGGAGCCAAGAAAAAAAAAGGGTTTTTTACTAAACTGCCATTATTGGTAAAATTATTTACCAAATTGCCCTTTTTTTTAACTATTTACCAAAATGCCACTCTTTTGAAACTATATACCAAAATGCCACCCTTTTGTCCTATATGGCTTTTTTTAATATTATCTGGCCAACCAAAAAGCCTATTATTGGTCATATCAATTGAATTACTCTTGCATTAATTCAAATAAATAAATGAATTTTTTTTAGTAGGATTCAGACGATAATGAGTAGGATTCGGATCCTAATAATCCCCCTCCCAAGTTTTTAGTAATATCGGAAGCCAGCCGTTCAAAAAGAGTCTTTTGTCGATTATTCTAGACATTTAGACCATGTGTGGCTGGCTTCCGATATTGTAAGCCCATCATTCAGATTGATGCCATCCATTTGTATGGCAAGTACCGTCATAAGTTGTTGATTGCAACAACTCAAGATGGAGACAGAAAACCTCTGCCTATTGCATTTGCCATTGTGGAGGGGGAGACCAAGGATGCTTGGAGTTGGTTCTTAACCCACCTGAGATTGCATGTCACCCAACAAGAGGGCTTGTGTTTGATCTCTGATCGACATCGAGGCATCTTACAATCAGTGGCAAATGAAAATCTTGGATGGCAGCCTCCGAATGCATATCGTGTCTTCTGCATACGGCATATTGGTTCAAATTTTAACTCCAAATTTCAGAACAAGGAGTTGAAAAGATTTTTGATTAACACAGGTACTTTACATTTTCTATTTGTATTCTAATTTTGTCGATAATAATAGTTAGGTTCTAATACTAACCCAATTCATTTGTTCTATCAGGGTATGAACTAATCGCAATAAAGTTTAATGCTAGGCTAGAGAAGCTTAAAGTCACAACGGAGATGGCAAACTGGATTAACGGAATTCCAAAAGAAAAATGAAGTTTGGCATACGATGATGGCCGTAGATTCGGTCATATGACTACCAATTTGTCAGAGTGCATTAACGGAGTGTTGAAGGGTAGCAGAAATCTACCTATAACTGCATTGGTTCAATTGACATATACGAAATTAGTAGAATACTTTGTTAACTGAAAGGACGAGGCAAATTCGAAATTGATGACATCTGGGCAGATCTGGAGTGATGACTTATTGAAGCACTGGAGAGTCAACCTGGCAAAGGCCAGTTCACACCAAGTTCGTCGGTACAATAGAGAGAACACAAGGTTCATGGTTGAAGAGGCTTTTAATCCTGTAACACAACAGGGTGGACTTTCTTATACTTTGAACCTGGAAGAAAAGCGGTGTGACTGTGGGGTGTTTCAAGCATTGCATTATCCATGCTCGCATGCGCTTGCTGCATGTGCTTCAGTGGCAGTTGACCTATTCCAACTTGTTCATAGGGTTTACAGGATGGAAAGCATTTATAGAGCCTATGAGTTTGACTTTGAACTGGTCCGGGCTGAACCATGGTGGCCTGCAGCTCCTGACACTACTTTGGTGCCACCACGTACTTTGGTGCCACCACTTGCCATACAAATGGGTGGCATCAATCTGAATGATGGGCTTACAATATCGGAAGCCAGCCACACATGGTCTAAATGTCCAGAATAATCGACAAAAGACTCTTTTTGAACGGTTGGCTTCTGATATTACTAAAAACTTGGGAGGGGGATTATTGGGATCCGAATCCTACTCATTATCATCCGAATCCTACTCAAAAAATTTCATTTATTTATTTGAATTAATGCAAGAGTAATTCAATTGATATGACCAATAATAGGCTTTTTTAGGAAGCATTTAATGGTCATATAATAAAAGACAAGTCATTGAAATTTGTTTTAAGGATTATATTAACCATATATAACCTATAAGTGATACGTCTCTTCTAGAGGATATACCATTTAGTTTTTTTTATATATTATTTAAAATATTTGTGTCAAAATAAATAAATATATTCAATAACTTCAATAATAAAATATGTACTTACATTTGATTAGATTATCTTTTAAATATTAAAAATCATAAATAAAGACAAAATTAAAAGAAAATAATTAATACCTCATTTCTTTTTTAAAATGAAAAATAAATTGAAACAATAAATTTTTAAAAAATAACAAAAAAAGCATATGTTATGTAATTAATAAATCCTCATAATAACTAAAATAATATTAAATATTATCAACATATTAAATTTGTCACTTTTTTAATTTTATATTTTATATTTTACTTCCGTAATTAGTATGGAGTCATTAATAAATGCTTACAAAAGTTTTTTAAATAATTTAATAATTTATAAAAGTTTAAATTTAAATTTTATGTATAATGCAAGGAAAACGCCAACAATGGTGGCGTTTTTAGTTATCAGGCCAACCAGGATGCGCCACGTAGGCTGGCGCATCCACGTAGGTTGCGCTAAGCGTGTTGGCGCAACCTACGTGGATAGAGCTGGCAAAACGAGTTCAACCCGTCGGGTTAACCCGCCAACTCATCATTTTTTTACGGGTTAGGTTCAAGGATTGAACTCATATTTTTTTTTCAACCCGCATAACCCGCGGGTTAAGCGAAGCGAAGCGGTGTTAACCCTGCGGGTTGGCTCTTTTAAAAAATAATAATAATAAGTAATATTATAAATGAAAAACTCTTTAAATGTTATATAATTTATGTTTGAATATTTAATTAGACTATTTTAAAAATTATATTTTAGATATGTGATTTGTAATTTTTTACCATTATTATTTATTTTTTTATAGTATTTATTGATTTTTTATATAATTTTTTTTTGTTTTTAGGCGGGTTAAGTCGGTTGACCCGCCAACTCATCTATTTTTTCTCATTTTATTTTTTATGCGGGCCAACCCGCTAACCCGCCAACCCACCTTAAAGGGGGGTGGGTTAGCTCTTCCAACTCATTTTTTAAAATGGGCCAACCCACCCCGCCCCGCATTTTAGCTGGTTAACGCGGGTCGGGGCGGGTCGAGGCGAGTTGGCCCATTTTGCCAGCTCTATACGTGGATGCACCAGCTTACATGGCGCATCCTGGTTGGCCAGATAATATTAAAAAAAGCCACGTAGGACAAAAGGGTGGCATTTTGGTATATAGTTTCAAAAGAGTGGTATTTTGGTAAATAGTTAAAAAAAGGGCAATTTGGTAAATAGTAAAAAAATGGCAATTTGGTAAATAGTTTTACCAACAGTGGTAGTTTAGTAAAAAACCCGAAAAAGAAATGTTTTCCCTGAGGCTGGTAAACCTTGAACTGTGGAAGCATCGACGGGAGAACTTACTAAACCCGAGGCTGGGCACAGTTTACGAGGTTTACATTTTTTGAGATTTTATCTGATAAATAAAATCGTTGTACCGTAAAATTATCCGATGAACAATAAATATTATTTCTATTAACTGTAACTTTTATTCACTAGATAATAGCTTAAGTAGAGTGTTAATTATCTTTTCTAGAGTGTTCACTTTAGGAGACAATTTTACTTTTTATTTTATCGAGAAATGTGCGAAGCTTCTCAAGGAAGCTTCAAGGAAGCTTCCTACCAAGCTTCTCAAGGAAGCTACACATACTCTCTCTTTCCTCTCACACACCACACGACTGCATGGCCCTTTTTGGAGCCAAAAATAAACTTTTCACCTAACACTTTACCTTTCTAATTTCAAAAACCCTAAAAGTGTGCATCACTTTTGCTATCAACTTCTCTCTCTACCCTTTTTCTTCTCTCAAATTCTCCTCCTTCTCTCTACCATCACACCACACGGCCAACCTCTCTCCATGCTGTCCACTATCACAAAAATTTCTAGCAACCACATTTTCTTAATCTCCATTACATTCTAAACACCTTTCTAGTTGAAGATTTCTTGAAAAGCTTCCATCTTCATCATCTTCTTCAAGCTTTAAGTTTGAAGCTTTACGGGTAAGATTCTTGGTTCCTCACATTTTCTTCTTCATTTTCGTGTTCATGGCCATCACCATGACCATTGATCCATTCTTTTCTAAGCTTTGGTGTTGATTGGTTGAAGTTAAAAATTCTAGGGTTTTGGAAGAGTGAAACCGAAATTCACTAGGAGCTTCAGGGGAGTTTATTGCTTGTTTTCTCCCTTAGGTAAGAGGAAGATTATCCATTTTAACCTTTATTGGCAGTGAGAGACTTGTATTGTGTGTTGGTTGTGAGGAACCCTTGTTAGGGTTACTCTTTGTGATGTGTAATTTTGATAACTATGTATTGATTTTATCATGTATGATTTATTTGATTGAATGTATATATATATTGATATTGGATTGGTTTAGATTGATTGGAAACATGATTTGGGGGCAAGAATTCCTTCCTTTCCCCATTGAGGCTCACGGCCACAACCCCTCCATAGGGTGTTTATGGTTTAAAATTTTGTAATAAGTGAAGAAATGAGTAATCCAGTGAATAACAATTGATGAATCAAAGAAAAATTTGGGTTCTCACCCTTTAGAGAGGCTCATGGCCTCTAGGCCCATTTTGGGTCCAATTGTGTAATTTTTGGACAACCTTGGATATTTAGTAATTAAGAGTTAAGTAATTAACATTGTGATTGGAAAGAAAATTAAATTGATAACCTAGAGTGATTTTTGGAATTTAAGGAAAGAATAAGAGTGTATGAGACTTAGAAAACCTTAAGAATAATTTTCTAAGTGAGTACGGATAAACTTAAAACAAGGAACCTAATAATCAAGAGAATTCCTCTAGGAAAGAATTACATAAGAAATACTAAATTTAAGTGAAACTTAATTAATTGGATAATTAGGAATTAATTAGGGATTCATAAAATGGAAAGAATCAAGAATGAGATCTTTTCCTAAAACTTAGAATAATTCTAAATTAAAGGAAGGACATGAGTGTAAATAAGATATTGAATAACTCAAATTAAATTATCTTAAGAGAAATTTAATGAGAAAAAAGTAGAAGATTAAGGCATAATTCCATAATGAATCCTAAGTGTGTAATGTCTTATCTGAAGACTTGATGATGCTTATCTTGGCCAAGTTATGGTATGTTGTGGAAAAGTATATTATTGTTAAATATACATGAGTATGCATTGAGTTATCATGCATTGTGGAATTCCGAACGAACTATTGTTAAGGTAATGTTGCCTAGGAGATTGAATCACACATTTGTGCGGGTGCGAGTAGACTAGTGTAGATTATACTGTTGACCTTAGGGGCATCGCATTGTGGGTGTCTCACAATAGACTGTTGGTAGCTCTTCTCGACCGTGGGATAGACCAATGCAAACGCACCAAGGATCCGGACCGAGATACTATCCTATATCGTGATCTAGTGTAGAATGCCTTGTACAATACCGTGATGTGCACGTTGAAAAATTGTGAATTATAGCACTTATTGGCCTCGGCAGCTGAGTTACAGACATATCTCCTGATCATTGTCTCCGATGATTGTGTCTAACTCCATGGAGTAGGATGTTGATATTATGTGTACATACATAGTGGGTCTACATATTATTTTGGCATTTATTTATTTATATGATGATTGTGACTATTGCTTTATTAATATCATGACTGCCTGGAACTGCTTAGTTGTTTACTGTTACTATTTAATGCTAATTATTATTATTTTTGAAATGCTATATGGGCACTTCGCGCTTTTCTATTTCTTTACTGCCATAATTGGTAATGATAGCAGGATGTCTTACCTATTTTCTGTATTTCTACTATTTTTGTCTATATTTATGTTCCATTGAAGACATCGGCGAATGGGGTGAAGTTCACGAGTTCCCCGATTTTTGGTCTGACTTTGACTAGTACCTGCTTGATCATGTCGACCCGTCCTCAAGGTTTTTTGGGTTACGTGAGGTTGACTTTTCTCGAAGGTTTGGATTGCTGGCACATCAACTTTAGTTCAGACCGCTGTGTTTATCTGGGAGACGTGACAATGTCGTTAGCTTAGGGGCGATACAATCCGTCCATCTTTACCTACAGTGTTCATCTGCATTTAGAATTTTATCTGCCTATTAGGGATATGTGGGGAGAACGTTATTACTCCCCACAGGAGGATTCTTTCCTCTCTACTGCCTGAGCCCCGACTTGTAACTCGATGGCTCCGATGAGGGTCTCCTCTGATGAGGAAGACCTTGAGGAGGATCCTGACATGGTTTATTCTCTTTCTTCTTAGGGACTGATACTGTCGATAGTTACTGATGGCTATCTATGTTCTTTTTGGGAGCCTGATAATTTATCTTTTTGGTGGGCTGTACGTGTATAATCTTTTGGAGCATACATAGTTTTACTTTTTGTATATCAGGCGTTGTAACTAAACAGACATGATGTCAGTATATATATAGCATGGTGTATGAATGTATGTTTTACTTCACATGCTAATTTCTGTTATAATCACGTATTATGTTCTTACTTTAACAAAAAAAAATTCACCATTTTATTTATATAACTGTAAACAAACAAGTTTAATTATAATATAATGAACTGGGTCTTAACTTATACTTTTGTTTTCTGCATCATAAATAATGATGTGACGTTCCCTTCCAAAAAGGGGTGTTACATTAAGTTGGTATCAGTGCCCAGGTTTATATTTTCTTTGGGTCTTTGTGGTTAGGTCTAACTTGTTTGTGCAATGTGATTCTCTGTGATTGGTATTCCAAAAGGATACATCTAATTCTTCATTGTGTGTTTAAGTTAGTATTACTTGAAAGAGCGAAATAGCACGAGGTGGAGATATGGCAGCAGCGATTGAAGTGATGCAAAGAATGGCAGAAGTTATTGCCCAATAAATCGAGAGAGCTGCCCAATAACAGGAGAAGGCTGCTCAACAGCTAGAAGCTACGGCTGATGCACAAAATTTGGCGGAGTTCCATCGCCACAACCCTCCTCAGTTCAAGGGAGAATTTGATCTAGAGAAAGCTAGTCTATGGATTAAGGAGCTGGAGAAAATCTTCAGAGGCATGAATTGTGCCAATGACAAGAAGGTAACTTATGCCACTTTTATGCTGATTGGGGATGCAGAAGACTGGTGGAATGAGGCACAGAGAATGTTAGAAGCTTAAGGTCGTGCAATCACTTGGGAGGTATTAAGAATAAGTTCTTGGAAAAATATTTCCCCGCGAGTGCCAGGCATGCAAAAGAAATGGAGTTCCTCAGCTTAAGGCAAGGAAACTTGTCTGTTAAGGAATACACCACAAAGTTTGAAAGTTTATCCAAGTTTTTGACATATTTCCAACACTAGCCAGATGAGGTGTGGAAATGTCAAAAATTTGAGGAAGGACTGAGGCACGAAGTGAAAAGAGCAGTCATCACCTTAAAGATCAACTAATTTTCGGAGCTACTAGATACGTGTTGCCAGGTGGAAGCTCTGGATCAAGCTCGGGACTTAAGAAATTGAAACTTTGGACTTTCTAGGTTCCAAAGAGGAGGCGGCAACAACGCAAATCGTTTCCAAAAGAAGCCTTATTCCCGACCACCAGGAAATCAGCAGCAGACATCTGGTGGAGCTTCCAGTGGAGGTTTCGGTGGGAACCGAACTGGACAGAATGTGGCATTTTGTTCGAAATACTTGAACTGCAGGAAGGATCACGCAACAAGAGACTGCACCATCAAAAGGATCATCTGTTTCTGATTTGGGAAGCTTGGACATGTCTCCAGAGATTGCAACCAAGCTAAGGCTTAGCCTTCAGTCAACGCCGCACGAGCTACAAAGCCGCAGGCAGGTGGCCAAGTTTATACTATGAGTGGAGCTGAAGCCTCCAAATCTGAAGATCTGATACAGGGGGAAGGTGACATAGGAGGTAATCTTTTAACTGTACTGTATGACTCTGGGGTAACCCACTCTTTCATTTCTTATGACTGTGTGCGACGACTTGGTTTACCTGTGTCATCCTCACCTTTTAACTTAACTATTTCTACTCCCATTGATAAACCTGTTGTCACTACCAAAGTCTGTTTGAATTGTCCATTGATTGTTGAGGGTCGAATCTTTTCTATTGATTTGATCTGTTTACCCCTTTCTTAGTTAGATGTAATTTTAGGAATGGATTAGTTGTCTTCCAACCATATCTTGTTGGATTATTCTAGTAAAACCATAGTTTTACCCATGGATGAGAATTCTAGATTTTTGACGGCCAACCAAGTTTAAACTTTCTTGAAAGAAGGAGCTCAGGGATACATGCTATTGTCTTCCTTGAAGGTCGAGAGCGAGGCATATGTGAATGTAATCCCAGTGGTTAACGAGTTTCCTGAAGTCTTTACTAATGATGTACCTGGTTTACCACCGGAGCGGGAGATAGAGTTAGCTATTGATCTTGTACTTGGATTTGGTTCTGTATCTATAGCGCCTTATAGAATGTCACCATCAGAGTTAGCCGAGCTTAAGAATTAGTTGGAAGAGCTCTTGGAAAAGCAGTTCGTTAGACCTAGTGTGTCACCATGGAGAGCACTAGTGTTGCTCGTTCGAAAGAAGGATAGTACTTCTCGATTATGTATAGACTATCGCCAACTAAATAAGGTCACGATCAAGAATAAGTATCTGCTTCTGAGGATAGACGACATAATGGATCAATTGAAAGGAGCAACAGTGTTCTCTAAGATCGATCTGCGATCGGGTTACCATCAAATTCGAGTAAAGGTGGAAGATATACCTAAGACGGCTTTTGTACTCGATACGGTCATTACGAATATCTTGTGATGCCGTTTGGTGTAACGAATGCACCTGCCATATTCATGGACTACATGAACAGGATCTTTCGTCCTTACTTAGACAAATTCGTTGTTGTCTTCATTGACGACATTCTAACTTACTCTCAAAATTAGGAGGATCATGCTGAGCACCTCAGTATAGTTCTCCAGATTCTGAAGGAAAAGAAGTTGTATGCCAAATTGTTGAAGTGTGAATTCTGGCTGGACGAAGTCAAGTTTTTGGGCTATGTGATCTCGAAGGAAGGGATTGCAGCAGATCCGTCAAAGGTGGAAGCAGTTCTACAGTGGTAAAGGCCAAAGACGGTGACAGAGATCCGAAGCTTTATGGGTTTGGCTGGATACTATCGGAGGTTCATTGAAGGATTCTCTAAAATAGTAGGGCCTCTCACTCAACTCACAAGAAAGAACTAAGCCTTTGAAAAGACTAATGCTTGCGAATAAGGTTTCCAAGAATTGAAGAGACGGCTAACTACTTCACTAGTGTTAGTTCTACCCGATCCGAATGAACCCTTTGAAGTGTATTGCGATGCTTCATATCAAGGATAGGAGCTATGCTTATGCAAAATAGAAAAATGGTGGCTTATGCTTCGAGGCAATTATGAGTACATGAGAAAAACTACCCAACACATGACTTGGAGTTAGCAGCTGTAGTTTTCGCTTTGAAGATATGGAGACACTTCCTGTATGGAGCGACGTTCAATGTCTTTAGTGACCACAAGAGCTTGAAGTACTTATATGATCTAAAGGAATTGAATATGAAACAGCGAAGGTGGTTGGAATTTCTTAAAGACTATGATTTTCGACTTCTGTATCACCCTGGAAAGGCAAACGTCGTGGTAGACGCTTTGAGTAGGAAGATGCTCAGTATTTCCTCCATAATGATCAAGGAAAAAGATTTGATAGAGCAATTTAGGGATGTATGGTCATTCATGGAATTAGCACCAGGGAAAATTTGCATGGACATGGTTACTATCTCAAGCAAATTAATGGAAGATATCAGGGAAAAGCAGAAAATTGACAAGTTCTTACAAGAGAAAAAAGAGCTGATGAAGCAAGGCAAGGCAACAACATTCGAGGAAGGAATAGATGGAATTTTGAGGTTCTGAGGTAGGGTTTGTATACCCAGGGATCAAGAGTTAAGGAAGTATATAATTGAACACGCTTACACAAGCAAGTTGAATATGCACCCGGGGATAACTAAAATGTACCAAGACCTGAAAAAGTTATTTTGGTGGCATGGAATGAAGGGCAATATTATCAGATGTGTGTCTTTTTATCTTGTTTTCTAGAAAGCAAAGGTGGAACATCAAAGACCGTTAGGAATGTTACAACCTCTATCTATTCTCGAATGGAAGTGGGATAGTATTGCGATGGATTTTGTGGTTGGATTACCGAAGACCAAAAGGGTTATAACTCAATATGGGTAATCGTTGATCGACTCACGAAGTCAGCACATTTTTTCCCAATCAACATAATGTACAACATGGAGAAGTTGACTCAACTGTATATTGGTGAGATCTTAGGCTACATAGTGTGCCTACCAGCATTGTTTCAGATAGGGATCCAAGATTCACTGCCAAGTTTTGGCAAAGTCTGCAAGAAGCATTGGGAACAAAGCTACGATTAAGTTATTCTTGCCATCCACAAACCAATGGGTAATCAGAAAGGACGATCCAATCGTTGAAAGATTTGCTCAGGGCTTGTGCTTTAGAACAGATTGAAAGTTGAGATGAAGTTTTACCGTTGGTAGAGTTCACCTACAACAACAGTTTTCATTCAAGCAAAGGAATGGCACCCTATGAACCTCTGTATGGACGACAGTGCCAAACACCTTTGTGTTGGTACCAAGATGGAGAGCGCCTTCCTGTTGGACCTGATATTATACAGTAGATGACTGAGAAGGTCAATATGATTCAGGAAAAGACAAGGACGACTCAAAGTCGGCAGAAGAGCTATGCAAACAAGAGAAGAAAGCCTCTTGAATTTGAGGAAGGTGAGCATGTGTTTTTGAAAGTCACGCCAATGACTAGGGTCGGCCGAGTTCTAAAATCTAGAAAACTCACTCCTAAATTTCTTGGACCTTACTAAATTCTTCATCGGATAGGCCCAGTAGCTTACTAGATAGCCTTACCACCTTTTCTTTCAAACCTTCACAATGTCTTTCATGTGTCACAACTATGGAAATATATTCCTGACCTGAACCATGTCATAACACCGGGCACAGTACAACTGAAAGAGAACTTAAACTATGAGACACCTCCTGTAAAGATTGAAGATAAGAGAGTAAAGTAACTCAGAGGAAAAGAAATCTCATCGGTGAGAGTGATCTGGAACGAAAAAACTGGAGATGCAACATGGGAACTGGAAGACAAGATGAAGGAGCAACATCCACAACTGTTCTAAGGTATGAAAATTTTGAGGACGAAATTTCTTTTTACAAGGGGAGAGCTGTAACACCCCAAAAATTATTTGTCTCATCATAAATAATCATTTTATAATATTTATGATTTTTGGGAATTTTTCTAGAAATGATGAATATTTTAATATATTTTTCATTTTACGTGCACACTGAGCGGAGTAAGTGTAACACCCTGTAAATTATTTGTGTCGTGATGAATAGTCATTTTCCAATATTGGTGATTTTTGAGAATTTTTGTGGATATTTTCTGAAAATGTCAAATATTTTAATGTATTCTTCATTTTACGTGCACGCTGAGCAGAGCGGGGAAAACGAAATGTTTTCCCTGAGGCTGGTAAACCTTGAACTGTGGAAGCATTGATGTGTGAAATCTGCGAGTGTACAGTTTCATCGTCAAGTAATAAAAGATCGAATCCATAAAGATTGTGTCTATGAATACCAATTAATTAATTAATTCAATTAAATTAAACAAAGGAGATAAAATTGTTAATTGATGAGATCTTAATAACCAAGTAATTAAATAAATAAATTTCAAAGTGCAAATCGAGAACAAAAATAGCAAGTTATTAAGAAAGGTTTTTCAGATTCAAGAAAGCTTCCAAGATTGGGGTAACCATAATGATATAAGACAAATCCTAATTGACAACCCTTTTATTAAAATTAAAATTCAATTAAAGGTGAATTACCCTAAATTAGTTAATGTTCTTTCTCAAGAGACAAGAACTGTGCCCAATTAAACCAATTCATACTCTCGTGGTAATTGAATTTAAATTAAACCTATTACGCTTTATGGTAATTCATTGAATCCTCGAAAGGCTAAACCTACTCTCATGATTTAGACTTTAAGTTCAATTCTTATGATTCCAACACCTAGGTTCACCTCTCAGTACGTCCCTAGATATCTATGAGATGCAAGTATGTGGCCGGTAAAATCACATGAAAAAGTGCAATAAGGATTGAATCAAAGAACATTTAAGATCAATGAAATGGGTAAACAAAGTCAATTAATCATCATCAATGTATCAAAGGGCATTGCCTAATCCTAGAAACAAAGAAACTACTCAGACATGGAGAAGAAGAAACAAGAAATCAAATTCAAGAACATCCAAACCCGTAATCAAAGAGAGAAAAGAGGAGAAAGATCAAGATCCAGAGCCTCAAAGTGTCCTCCTTCAAACCAAATTGGAACCCCAAAATTGTATTTAGAACATCTATTTATACCCCTAGGGTTTTAATTGGTTAAAAGGCCCCAAAAAAAATAAAAAATAAAACTTAAAAACTGATGCGTACTACGATCCACGGCCGTGGAACTCTCTGGAGTTTCTCTTTTGCTTCTTCAAGCTGCTGCTCGATCCATGGCCGTGGAAAATTCTACAAGCAGGCTATGGATCTCTTGGGAGTGAGCTTTTTGCCCTTGTTTGCTATCCGTAAAGCTCCAAGTTCAATCATGCAAGCTTTCCATCCATTTCAAGGTCAATTGAGCACCAATCCTGCATAACAACACCATAAATACCGCAGTTATCCGAACAAATAAAAAATAAATAAAAAGAGAAACTAAAATGCCTAAAATGCCTAAAAATACATGTAAAACAAGAACAAAATATGATGTTGTTTCACACACATCAAATCCCCCCAAGCTTAAGATTTTGCTTGTCCCCAAGCAATAACTAATGTCAAACTAAGAAGTGGGATCAAGAGACAATAGTGAATGAGGAACCCGAGAAAACAACCAACCAAGCAATAGGCAAAGGCAAACCAAGAATTAGAGAGGTAATCAAAAATCAAGTCCAATTAGAGGCTAAAGTTCCCAAAAATTGCTCCTCACTAAATTAGGTTCACTCTACTAACCACACTCAAAGTATTTAAGGGTGAAGACAATGCACTCAAAATTCCTCAAAGAAAAAGCACTTCCATAAGCTTGATAAGAAACCAAATTTCCACTAATAATCAGCATGTATGCAAGAATCAAAAAGTCTTTCAAGGGTTATAATGGGGCCATGGGAATGATGTTAGGTATGGTAAAGAAAGGAAGGTGTGCACAAAGGGTTAACAATTTTTAATAAGCACAAGTATCTAATAGAACATAAATGGAGCAAAGGCATTTTTCAATCAAAAGCATAACTCCACATTTCCAAGCATTTTCTTCCTTACTTTTCCTTCTTCTCTTTCTCTTCTTTTTTAAGCTTTCATCTTATGATTTTTTTTTCATTTGAGAAAGAGAAGGGTCAAAAACATATGATTCCCAACATAACTTTACACAACTTTCAAACCCAATTTGCTCCATTTAATATTCTAAATGATTACCATCAATATATCATCATAGGCATCAAGAAAAACAATTATGCAATAGGCTCAAAATGGACAACTAGTGAATGAAAGTGTGGCAATTATTTCATAAGGCCAAAAAAATACTTAAGATGCCTTAATCACATTCAAGCATGCAAACAAAAATTTCACCTTAAAATGGTTTCAAATCAAGTTTTAGAGCACAGAATCAATGAGGAAATATCACTCAACACAAAGAATGGAAGCAAAAATCATATAGTGCATAAATCCCATACAAGCTCAAAACTCACATTTAGAGGTTTAAAAATCAATGAGAAGTACAAATTCAAAGAACATATGCTAATTATCAACTATCAAGAGATCACCTCCACTATCAATTAAAACAATGCCTGTTGCCTATCACAAGAATCAACAAATTGGGTTCCAAATCAATACCATATCAAAATCCTCAAAAGAGAGGGGCATAAGTTCAACCAAAAAGCCAAGAGATATGATGGTGTGAAAATACAACATGAAGATGCAATGCAAAATGAGACATGAAAATGCATGAAACTAATGATCTATACTAATGATCTACAATGAAAATGAAAATACTCCCCCCTAAGCTTAGAACTTACATTGTCCCCAATATAAAAATCTATAACTAGAGAAAGGATGAAAGAAAAGAACTCACTATGGTGGTGGAAAATCTTCTGGTGTTCAATCCATGGCTATAGAATTTTCCATGGGCTGGGTGTGGAACTTTCTGACTTCACTCTCCTTCCAATTTGAGCTTCAAAAAGGGTCAAACCTAAACAAGATTCATGAGATAAAGATCAAACCAATAATCCAACACACAAAATCAAAAGTAAAAGAAGAAATTAAAAGGAAAAATAAGAAAACTTGGGTTGCCTCCCAAGAAGCGCTTGTTTAAAGTCATTAGCTCGACTTTGGTCTAGTTTTTGTGCTCAGGTGATGTCAACAGAGTAGTGCTTAGTCCCCACTCCTTCAAAGTGTTTCACTTTCTGGCCATTTATCATGAAAGGCTCATGGCCTTCTTTCTTCACCTAAAGTAGACCATAAGATAAAACTCAAATAATCTCATATAGTCCTCACCATTTCGACCATAACTTACTAGGACAGAAACGTAGAAGCGAGTTATTAACAAGAACTTTATCCCCAAGTTTAAATTCACGCTTCTCGATACACTTGTCATTCTGCTTTTTAGGTCCTCTCATGCAGGGCTTAGACTTCTCAAACTTTGTAGTACCATTGGGCAAAGTATTTTCTAGCATAGCATCAGTCACTGATTCCTGCACGCCTGAAAGCACAACACTATCTGTAACTTTAGTAGCATCTATGCGATTATATGAATTTAAGAAATTAGAATTATTTTCAGAATTAAAAATATCAAAAACTATGTCCTCATCATTCGATCACAAAGTCAATTTCCCTTTGTAGACATCAATGATCGCCCTTCCAGTGGCAAGGAATGGACGCCCAAGTATGATCGCCATTTTAACATCAGCTTCTATGTCAAGCACTACAAAATCCACCGGCATATAAAATTACCAACCTTAATAGGAACATCCTCCAAGATGCCTACGGGGTTCTTGACAGACCGATTTGCCAATTGGAGGGAGATAGTTGTGGGTTTTAGTTCACTAACCTCCAACTTCTTACACATAGAAAGGGGCATAAGACTAACACTAGCCCCCAAATCACACAAAGCTTTATCAAAACTAGTATTACTAATCAAACAAGGAATAAAGAAGCTACCTGGATCTTTTAGCTTAGGAGGCAATTTATTTTGAATTAATGCACTACACTCCTCAGTTAAAGCTACTGTCTCATATTTCTCTAGCTTTCTCTTATTAGACAAAATGTCTTTAAAAAATTTAGCATAGGTAGGCATTTGTTTCAATGCCTCAGTGAAGGGTACATTAATGTACAATTTCTTAAGGACCTTTAGGAACTTCCCAAATTACCTATCTAGCTTTGCCTTAGCCAATCTTTGAGGGAAAGGCACTGGGGGTTAGTATGGTTCAGGGGATACATACTTAGACACCTTTTCATTAGTTTCCTCTTCTTCTAAGGGTTGTGTCTTAGTTTCATTTTCCTCATTCTCCTTATCTTTTTCACTCTCCCTCTTACCCTTAGGATCCTCTAATTTCTTGCCACTTCTCAAACTCATAGCCTTACAGTGTTCATTACTTGGATTTATTTCAGGTTGACTAGGAAACTTACCCTGTTGCCTTTTTGAAATACCTGCTTGTTGGGCAATTTGAGTTTTCAACATCTTATTATGAATGACCAAATTGTCAACCTTAGCTGACAACTCTCTAATGGCCTTAATCACAACTTGTCCATGTTGCCTAAACTTCTCATTTTGCTTAGATTGACTCTCAACAAAATTCTCAAGAAGAGACTCAAGTCTAGATTTTTGTACCTGCTGGAATCTAGAAGAGCATTTAGCATTACCTTGCCCAGCTTGGTATTGACTATTCCGGTAGGAGAAGTTAGGATGTGACCTCCAACCGAGGTTGTAAGTTTGAGAATACGGATCATTCCTCTTCTTTTGGTTAAAGTCATAGAAATTGTGGCATGATTCCACTTGCTCCACTGGTGCATCTTGTGAGGAGCTAATTCCAACTTGGCATTCTGCACCTATGTGTCCTTGTGCTCCACAAATATCACAAAAATTGTTAGAAGCACCTATGGCATTAACATAAGCTTTCTCAAGCATGTCAAAATATTTATTCAAAGAATCAAATTTTGGTATAATTAAATCAACACCGTCTACCTCAAACTTACCTCCCGAGAGCTTTCTCGGGTTATGACCTCTTTCATTTGCCCATTGGTGATGATTTGCAGTAACACTCTCAATAATCTCATAGACTTCTGTTAGCCTTCTGTTCATCAAAGCTCCACCAGCTGCGGAGTCAAGAGACATATTCGAAGAATATTCTAGACCATTGTAGAAGGTGTGGATGATTAACCATTTCTCTAACCCATGGTGTGGGCAGGCTTCCAACAAAGTCTTATATCTGTCCCAAGCTTCTGACAATGACTCTCCATCTTTTTGAACGAAGCTTGTGATTTGGGTCCTTAGATGAGCAGTCTTGGAAGGTGGAAAGAATTTGTCCAAGAAAACTTGCTCTAATTGGTCCCAAGTAGTGATTGTCTCAGCGGGAACAGACTTCAACCAAGCTCTAGCTCTATCGCTCAATGATAATGGAAACAGGTGGAGACGAATAGCATCAATAAAGGCACCTTCAATCTTAAGGGTCTCACAAACTCCAAGAACATATCCACATGATCAATCGGGTCCTCTGATGGCAATCCTCCAAACTAGTTCTGCCTTATCATAAAAAGTAAGGTAGGAGGTATGGTGAAGTGCCTAGCTTCAATGTCTGGCCGAGCAATTCCAGATCGTAAACCCCGAGCATTAGGGGCTGCATACTCTTTTAGCAGTCTATCATCCTCAACTTCAGCTATGACAAGCGTTGGTTCAGGTATTTCTCTTACTCTTTGCCCTGGTTGTCTTCTCCTTCTATGAAAAGTTCTTTCAATTTCAGGATTTGCTTCAATAAGAGTCCCGGAACGTCTAGTACATTGCATAAACAAGAGAAATTACCTGTAGAGAGTCAAAGAGAAAACAAGAACATAAGAATATGATAAAAAGAAAAAAGGTTTAAAATAATTAAATTAAAAATTAAATTGATATTCAAGAAAAATACAATCCCCGACAACGGCGCCAAAAACTTGATGTGTGAAATCCGCAAGTGTACAGTTTCGTCGTTAAGTAATAAAAGATCGAATCCACAGGGACTATGTCTATAAATACCAATTAATTAATTAATTCAATTAAATTAAACAAAGGGGATAAAATTATTGATTAATGAGATCTTAATAACCAAGCAATTAAATAAATAAATTTCAAAGTGCATATTGAGAACAAAAATAGTAAGTTATTAAGAAAGGTTTTTCAGATTCAAGAAAGCTTCTAAGATTAGGGTAACCACAATGATACAAGACAAATTCTAATTGACAACCCTTTTATTAAAATTGAAATTCAATTGAAGGTGAATTACCCTAAATTAGTTAATGTTCTTTCTCAAGAGACAAGAACCGTGCCCAATTAAACCAATTCCTATTCTCGTGGTAATTGAATTTAAATTAAACCCATTACACTTTATGGTAATTCATTGAATCCGCTCATGATTTAGACCTTAAGTTCAATTCTTATGGTTCCAACACCTAGGTTCTTCTCTCAGTACGTCCCTAGATATCTATGAGATGCAAATATGTGGCTAGCAAATTCACATGAATAAGCGCAATAATGATTGAATCAAAGAACATTCAAGATTAATAAAAGGGGTAAACAAAGTCAATTAATCATCATCAATGTATCAAAGGGCATTGCCCAATCCTAGAAACAAAGAAACTACTCAGACATGGAGAAGAAGAAACAAGAAATCAAATTCAAGAACATCCAAACCCGTAATCAAAGAGAGAAAAGAGGAGAAAGATCAAGATCCAAAGCCTCAAAGTGTGTCTCCTTCAAACCAAATTGGAACTCCAAAACTGTATTCAGAACATCTATTTATACCCCAAGGGTTTTAATTGGCTACAAGGCCCCAAAAAAAATAAAAAATAAAACTTAAAAACTGATGCGTACTGCGATCCATGGCCGTGGATCATTCCACGGGCTGGCCGTGGATCTCTCTACCACATGACAATTCTGCCTCAACTTGAATTCCATGGCTGTGGAACTCTCTGGAGTTTCTCTTTTGCTTCTTCAAGCTGTTGCTTGATCCATGGCTGTGGGAAATTCCACAGGCAGGCCATGGATCTCTCTGGAGTGAGCTTTTTGTCCATGTTTGCTATCTGTAAAGCTCCAACTTCAATCATGCAAGCGTTCCATCCATTTCAAGGCCAATCGAGCACCAATCCTGCACAACAACACCATAAGCACTGCAGTTATCCGAACTAAATAAAAAACAAATAAAAAGAGAAACTGAAATACCTAAAATGCCTAAAAATGCATGCAAAACAAAAATAAAATACGATGTTGTTTCACACACATCAAGCGTCGACGGGGGATCTTACTAAACCCGAGGTTAGGCACAGTTTACGAGATTTATGTTTTTTGAGATTTTATCTAATAAATAAAATCACTGTACCATAAAATTATTCGATGAATAATAAATATTGTTTTTATTAATTATAACTTTTCTTCACTAGATAATAGTTCTAGTAGAGTGTTAATCATCTTTTCTAGAGTGTTTACTTTAGGAGATAACTTTATTTTTTACTTTATTGAGAAACGTGTGAAACTTCTCAAGGAAGCTTCAAGGAAACTTCCTACCAAGCTTCTCAAGGAAGCTACACACACACTCTTTCTCCTCTCACACACCACACGACTGCATGGCCCTTTTTGGAGCCAAAAATAAACCTTTCACTTAACACTTTACCTTTCTAATTTCAAAAACCCTAAAAGTATGCATCACTTTTACTATCAACTTTTCTCTCTACCCTTTTTCTTCTCTCAAGTTCTCCTCCTTCTCTCTACCACCACACGACACGGCCAACCTCTCTCTATGCCCTCCACCATCATAAAAATTTCAAGCAACCACATTTTCTTAATCTTTACTACATTTTAAACACCTTCCTAGTTGAAGATTTCTTGAAAAGCTTCCATCGTCATCATCTTCTTGAAGCTTCAGGTTTGAAGCTTTAGGGTAAGATTCTTGGTTCCTCACCTTTTCTTCTTCATTTTCGTGTTCATGGCCATTACCATGACCATATATCCATTCTTTTTCAAGTTTTGGTGTTGATTGGTTGAAGTTGAAAATTCTAGGGTTTTGGAGGAATGAAACCGAAATTCACTAGGAGCTTCAAGGGAGTTTCATTGCTTGTTTTCACCCTTAAGTAAGAGGAAGATTATCCACTTCAACCTTTATTGGTAGTGGGTGACTTGTATTGTGTGTTGGTTGTGAGGAACCCTTATTAGGGTTACTCTTTGTGATATGTAATTTTGATGACTATGTATTGATTTTATCATGTATGATTTATTTGATTGAATTTATATATATATTGATGATCTTGGATTGGTTTTGATTGATTGGAAACATGATTTGGGGGAAAGAATTCCTTCCTTTCCCCATTGAGGCTCACAGCCACAACCCCTCCGTAGGGTGTTTATGGTTTAAAATTTTGCAAAATGTGAAAAGATGAGTAATCAAGTGAATAACAATGAATGAATCAAAGAAAAATTTGGGTTCTCACCCTTTAGAGAGGGTCACGGCCTCTAGGCTCATTTTGGGTCCAATTGTGTAATTTTTGGGCAACCTTAGTTATTTAGCAATTAAGAGTTAAGTAATTAACATTGTGATTGGAAAGAAAATTAAATTGATAACCTAGAGTGATTTTTGGAATTTAAAGGAAGTATAAGAGTGTATGAGACTTAGAAAACCTTAGAATAATTTTCTAAGTGAGTATGGATAAACTTAAAACAAGGAACCTAATAATCACGAGAATTCCTCTATGGAAGAATTTCATAAGAAATACTAAATTTAAGTGAAACTTAATTAATTGGATAATTAGGAATTAATTAGGGATTCATAAAATGGAAAGAATCAAGAATGAGATCTTATCCTAAAACTTAGAATAATTCTAAATTAAAGGAAGGACATGAGTGTAAGTAAGATGTTGAATAACTCAAATTAAATTATCTTAAGAGAAATTTAATGAGAAAAATGTAGAAGATTAAGGCATAATTCTATAATGAACCCTAAGTGTGTAATGTCTTATTTAAAGACTTGATGATGCTTATCTTGGCCAAATTGTGGCATGTTATGAAAAAGTATATTATTGTTAAATATACATGAGTATGCATTGAGTTATCATGCATTGTGGAAGTCCGAATGGACTATTGTTAAGGCCATGTTGCCTAGGAGATTGAATCACACCTTTGTGCGGGTGCGAGTAGACTAGTGTAGGTCATACTGTTGACCTTGGGGGAGTCGGGGTACGAATGTCTTACAATGGTCTGTTGGTAGCTCTTCTAGATCATGGGATAGACCGATACAAATGCACCGATGATCTGGACTGAGACACTGTCCTATAGTACGATCTAGTGTAGAATGTCTTGTACAATGCCATGATGTGCACGTTGAAAAATTATGAATTATAGCACTTGTTGGCCTCGGCAGTCGAGTTACAGACATGTATCCTGATCATTCTCTCCGATGTTTGTGTCTAGCTCTATGGAGTAGGATGTTAATATCATGTATACATGCATAGTGGATCTACATATTATTTTGGCGTTTATTTATTTATGTGATGATTGTGACTGTTGCTTTATTAATATCACGATAGGACTGTTGCTATTTAATGCTGATTATTATTATTTTTGTAATGCTATGTGGGCGCTTCGCACCGTTTTATTTCTTTACTGCCATAATTGGTAATGATGGTAGGATGTCTTACCTCTTTTTGTATTTTTACTATTTCTGTCCATATTTATGTTCCATTGAAGACGTCGACGAAGGGGGTGAAGTTCACGAGTTCCCCAGTTTTTAGCCCAACTTTGACTAGTACTTGCTTGATCATGTCGACCCGTCCTCAAGACTTTTTGGGTTACGTGAGGCTGACTTTTCTCGGAGGTCCGAATTACTGGCACATTAACTTTAGCTCGGACTGTTATGTTTATCTGGGAGATATGACAGTGTCGTTAGCTTGGGGGCGATACGATCCGCCCATCTTTACCTGTAGTGTTCGTCTACATTTAGAGTTTTATCTGCCCATTAGGGATACGTGGGGAGAACGTTATTATTCCCCACAGGAGGATTATTTCCTCTCTACTGCTCGAGCCCCGACCCGCAATCGGTGGCTCCGATGAGGGTCTCCTCTGATGAGGAAGACCCTGAGGAGGATCTTGACACGGTTCCTTCTCTTTCTTCTTAGGGGCTGATACTGTCGATAGCTACTGATGGCTATCTGTGTTCTTTTTGGGGGCCTGATAATTTATCTTTTTGGTGGGCTGTACATGTATAATCTTTTGGGGCATGCATAGTTTTGCTTTTTGTATATCAAGTGTTGTAACTAAACAGATATGATGTCAGTATATATATAGCATGGTGTATAGATGTATGTTTTACTTCACATGCTAATTTCTGTTATAACCACGTATTATGTTCTTACTTTAACAAAAAAAATATATTCACCATTTTATGTATACAACTGTAACCAAACAAGTTTAATTATAATATAATGAACTGAGTCTTAACTTATACTTTTGTGTTTCGCATTGTAAATAATGATGTGGCGTTCCCTCTCAAAAAGGGGCGTTATGGAGCTCTCACAAGAGTAGTTGATATAAATTGAAGTCCTACGATGCTCTTCAAGAATATCTCAAGTAATTTGGAAAAATAGAGCAATAAGAGTTTGAAAGATTGATTCTCGGATTAGAGTGATAAAAATATGTTTCAAGTTGTGGGTTAGCAATTAATGATGACCCAAGACATATATTTATATTGTTTTTGATCAAAGGAGCCATTGGGTGCATTAAAAGGAAGCATTAAATGCTAAGAAAGTAGCTATTGGCTATTGGTAAGCTTGTTGTAATCGATTACATAGTTCATGTAATTGATTACATGACTCTTAGAATGTGTTCTTGGCTTTTTGGGCAGGATGTAATTAATTACAACCTCAATGTAATCGATTACAAAGCCTTTGCCTGAGATGTAATCAATTACATCACTTATGTAATTGATTACAAGGCTTCTGCCAGACTTGTAATTGATTACAACCTCAATGTAATCAATTACAAGGCCTCTAACAGACTTGTAAGCTTGAAATCCATTTGATGCATGCATATGCAAGTAGCATTCTTATAGCTTCTAATTTAGCTATGGGAGCATATGTTTCTTCATTGTCTATGCCTTCTTCTTGATTATAGCCTTTTGCAATAAGCCTAACTTTGTTTCTTATTATTAAACCCATTTCATCAAGTTTGTTCCTAAAGACCCATTTGGTGCCAATTATGGGATGATCATTGGGCCTTGGAACTAATTCCCAAACTTGATTTCTCTCAAATTGGTTTAGTTCATATTGCATAGCCAAGATCTAATGTTCATCATTAATAGCCTCATTTATGTCTTTAGGTTCAACTTGAGAGACAAAAGCCATATGGTTACATGCATCTCTGAGAGAGTTTTGAGTGATTATCCCTTTTGATACATCACCTATCACATTGTCTAGAGGATGATATCTTGATGTCCTCCATTTCTTGCGAAGGTCCATGATTTATGAAACCTCTTAGCTTGGGGGAACAAATGAGCTTTCTTCTTGCTTCTTGGCCTCCTTCTCTTGATTCTCCAAATGAGTTCTTGATAAGATTTCTACAACATCATCAACCAAATCCTTTCTCGGACCATTTGGGTTAGTTTCATCAAATGTAATATGAATTGATTCCTCAATGGTCATTGTTCTCGTATTATAAACTCTAAAGGATTTATTACTAAAAGAGTAAACAAGAAATATTCCCTTATTGAATTTAGCATTAAACTTGCCTAAGTTATCTTTTCCATTGTTTAAAATAAAGTATTTGCAATCAAAGACATGAAAGTGGGAAATGCTTGGTTTCCTTCCTTTGTATAGTTCATAGAAGGTTTTCTTTAAAATTGGCCTTATCAAAGCCCTATTTATAACATAACAAGCGGTACTAACCACATCCACCCAAAAATAGTTAGGAATGTTTGTTTCATTGAGCGTAGTTCTTGCTAACTCCTCTAAAGATATATTTTTCCTTTCAACCACACTATTTTGTTGTGGAGTTCTAGGAGCAGAAAAATTATGCTCAATGTCATTTTCAATGCAAAACATTTCAAATTCTTGGTTTTCAAATTCCCCACCATGATAACTTCTTATGGATGCAATGCTACAATTTTTCTCATTTCGAATAACCTTTGCAAGTTTACTAAATGCATGAAAATGCATCATTTTTATGAGTTAGGAATAGAGTCCATGTGTATCTAGAGTAATCATCCACAATCACCAAAGCCTAGTAATTACGCCCAAAGCTCATAGTTCTCGAAGGTCCAAAAAAATTCATATGCTAAAGTTGTAAAGGTCTAGTAGTAGAAACAACATTTTTAGCTTTGAAAGAGACCTTTACTTGTTTACCTTTTTAACATGAATCACAAAGTTTATTTTTCTCAAAATTGAGCTTTTGTAAACTAATTACTAAATCTTTAGAAACAAGTTTATTTAGGTGATCCATATGAATGTGGGCGTGGGCAATTCTCCTATGCCATAGCCATGAATTACTCTCTTTACTCATAAGACATCTTGCATTTTGAGAGGTAATATCATCAAGATTAATCATACACATATTATCAAATCTATGACCAACAAACTTAACTTGCTTATCATCCTTACCTTCAATTATGCAACAATTAGAGTTAAAGATAACTCTATTTCCCTTGTCACACAATTGATTTATGCTTAGCAAGTTATGTTTGAGTCCTTCCATATGCAAGACATTATCAATTGAAGTAGAGGGAATCTTACTAACTTTTCCAATCCCAAGGATCCTTCCTTTATTGTTATCCCTATATGTGACATGACCATGCTTCTTAGGTGCAAGAAAGGAGAGCTTGGAGCCATCACCCGTCATGTGCTTAGAGCATCCACTATCAAGGTACCAACTTGAGCTATTGGTCTTTAAGCATACTTACAACACACATTCAGATTTTAACCTTTGGTACCTAAATTTTCTTGGGTCCTTGTGTGTTAGATTTAGGCAAGGTACCCTTAGGGACCCAATCCATTTTAGTCCCAACCTTGGTGTTTAAGTTCTTTCTAACATTGCATGTTGAGGCACTATGCCCTTTCCTCCCACAATGAAAGCATTTAATAAAGGGGTTACTTGATGTACTTGAGGAAACAAAGAGATTCTTGAGAAACTTTTGTTGGTTATTGGGATTATACCCTAAACCAGCTTTTTGAAAAACACATCTTTGTTTTCCTAGCAACACATTCAAATTATTTCTTCCAAAAGTAAATTTTGAAAGAGTGTTTTTCAAGTCCTCAATTTCAAGTTCAAATGCTTTACATGATGAGCAAGATGAGGGTGTGGGCACATTATCAAGTCTAGAACAAATCATGCATGATGAATTACTATCAATAAGTCTTAGAATCTCATTCTCAATTTTGAGCTCATCAATCTCCCTGTTCAAAATAGAAACTTTGTTTACCAATCAGGATATTATTTTATTTGAAGATAAAACCATTTTTGTGAGCCTCATGGATTCATCATGCAATTCTTAAAAAAACATTTTGTATTTCACTATAAGAGGGTGAAGGATCTAGGTTTGAAGAAGTTACCTAGGTGTCACTTTCTTCTTCTTCTTCTCCTTTAGCCATGAGATAGAGATAGGCTTCTTCATTTTCCAAGCTATCAAAAGAATCCATGTCATTGTCCTCCCAAGCTATATAGGTTCCCTTTCCTTTCTTTTCTTTAGAGGACCTTTTCTCAAACTTCTCCATTTTCTTTAGATATATAGGACTTTCCATCTTCATGTGTCCCAATTTTTTGCATTTATAGAATGTTCGAGGGGTTGAGGTTCCTTCCCCTTTGTGATAGGTCTTCTTTTGAGGGAAAGGTGGCCTTCTTTGAAATCCTTTCTTTTTGTCAAATCTTCTAAATTTTCTCACAAGGAGACTAAAATTCTCCTCACTTAGCTCTAGATTTTCTATACCATCTCCATCATCTTCATCATCATCCTCAATTATAGAGGAGGTAGCTTTGAGTGTAATTTTCTTTTTCTTCTTGTCATGCTCCTCATTTTGATTGAGCCTATTTAGCTCCAATTCATGCTCTTAAAGCTTTCCAAATAGAATGGCCAATGTCATTATTGATAGATTCCTTGACTCTATAATAGCCGTCACTTTGGGTTGTCAATTCCTATTCAAACACCTCAAAACTTTGGTAATAAGATTCTCATTAGGAAAAGTTTTTCCCAATGAAGTAAGATGATTTATAATATAAGTGAACCTCTTTTGCATTTCTTGAATGCTTTCTCTGTGGTTCATTCTAAATAGTTCATATCCATGAGTGAGAGTGTTTATTCTTGATTGTTTTACCTCACTTGTGCCCTCATGGATTACTTTTAAGGCATCCCACATTTCTTGAGCAGTCTTACAATTTGACATCCTAAAGAATTCATCATACCCCAAGGATGTGGTAATGATGTTCTTGGCTCTCAAATTGTATTGAACCTTCTTTGAATCTTCATTGGTTCATTCATTTCTTGGTGTATTGATTCTTACACCATCAATTATACGTGTGGGAACAAAGGCGCCATTTTCAACGGCATCCCACACACTCAAATCAATAGCTTCAATAAAAAATTTCATCATTTCTTTCCAATAGGCATAACCATCCCTATTGAAATAAGAGGTTTCTTTATAGAACAACTTTCGGAAGAAAAACTATTTAAAGCCATCACTTCTCTTGAAGCTGCTAAGCTTTTTATACAAGAGTCTAGCTTTGATACCACTTGTTACCATGTTGCCTCAATACTCAAGAGGAGGTGGATTAAGTTTGTAAAATATTTTTGTAAATCTATCGCAAAACACTTATTTATCAATTTTCATTGAAGCTATTGATTGATAGAGATGAATGGATAGAGAAGATTGAATAGTTTCACTCACAATTGAACTAACTAGAACAAAGAGTATTCAAGCATACATATAAAATAAACACAAATATAAAAGAGTTGAGTTTAGAAGATAAAATGCAAGGTTTATCCTGGTTCAGCCACTAATCCACTTGTGGCCTACGTCCAGTCCTCAAGCTACCACTCAAGATTTTTCATTATATCTTCAACCTTCAATAGGTGCTTGCAACCTTTACATAATAGAGCATTCACCACCCCTTGAGATATCTCACCCTTTGTGTTTGAGCCTCAACTTCAAAGGATGCCTCACCCTTTAAAATTTGGAGGGATGTCTCACCCTTTTTACAAAGAATTGAAGTGTATACAAGATGGAACTCTCACAAGAGTAATTGATATAAATTGAAGTCTTACAATGCTCTTCAAGAATATCTCAAGTGATTTGTAAAAATAGAGTAATAAGGGTTTGAAAGATTGATTCTCGGATTTGAGTGATAGAAATATGTTTCAAGTTGTTGGTTAGCCATTAATAATGACCCAAGACATGTATTTATACTATTTTTGATCAAAAGAGCCATTGGGTGCATTAAAGGGTAGCATTAAATGCCAAGAAAATAGTTGTTGGCTATTATCAGACTTAATGTAATCGATTACATAGTCCATGTAAAAGGCCTCTACTATACTTGTAATCGAATACAGCACATATGTAATCGATTACATAAGTATGGCAGGGATGCCTCTGCCACACTTATGTTTGAGCGTCAACTTCAAAGGATACCTCACCCTTTACAATTTGGAGGTATGCCTCATGCTCTTTACAAAGAATTAAAGTGTATACAAGATGGAACTCTCACAAGAGTAGTTGATACAAATTGAAGTCCTACAATGCTCTTCAAGAATATCTCAAGTGATTTGCAAAAATAGCGCAATAAGGATTTGAAAGATTGATTCTCGAATTAGAGTGATAGAAATATGTTTCAACTTGTTGGTTAGCCATTAATAATGACCCAAGACATGTATTTATACTATTTTTAATCAAAGGAGCCATTGGGTGCATTAAAGGGTAGCATTAAATGCCAAGAAAATAGTTGTTGGCTATTAGCAGACTTGATGTAATCGATTACATAGTCCATGTAATTGATTACATGGCTCTTAAAATGTATTCTTGGCTTTTTGGGCAAGATTTAATCAATTACAACCTCAATATAATTGATTACAGAGCTTCTGCCAGAGATGTAATTAATTGCATCACTTATGTAATTAATTACAAGGCATCTTCCATACTTGTAATCGATTACAGCACATATGTAATTGATTACATAAGTATGGCAGGGATGCCTCTGCCATACTTATGTTTGAGCCTCAACTTTGCCTCACCCTTTTTCAATTTGGAAGGATGCCTCATGCTCTTTACAAAGAATTGAAGTGTATACAAGATGGAACTCTCATAAGAGTAGTTGATACAAATTGAAGTCCTACAATGCTCTTCAAGAATATCTCAAGTGATTTGCAAAAATAGAGCAATAAGGGTTTGAAAGATTAATTCTCAGATTAGAGTGATAGAAATATGTTTCAAGTTATTGGTTAGCCATTAATGATGACCCAAGACATGTATTTATACTATTTTTGATCAAAGGAGCCATTGGGTGCATTAAAGGGCAGCTTTAAATGCCAAGAAAATAGATGTTGGCTATTGGCAGACTTGATGCAATCGATTATATAGTCCATGTAATCGATTACATGGCTCTTAAAATGTGTTCTTGACTTTTTGGGCAAGATTTAATCGATTACAAAGCCTCTTCTAGAGATATAATCAATTACATCACTTACGTAATCAATTACAAGACCTCTGTCATACTTGTAATCAATTACAACACATATGTAATAAATTACAATGGCCTTTAAACACATTTTTCAATAACAATTAAGCATGATGGCCATTTCCAACTTAGAAAACACTTGGATTTGATAAGATTTAAACATGTGATACAAAATCCAAGATTTAAATTAACATTTCTTCATAATGTGAACTTTTAATTTCAAGTTGATTTTAAAAGCATCTTTCAAAAACCATTTGAGATAGTTCGGATATATTGAGAGCAATTTACATTGATATTCTAAGTTCTGTAAATTATACCAAATATACCTCTTGAACTTGATCTTCATCTTGACTTTGTTATCATCAAAAACTTCATTGATATGGTCCATGACATAAGCATTCACACATATACCATCCTCTTTTTGGTATGTTAGACTTGTTTATGGTTACAAAGGTTGCATAATACTCGCTTTACATGTTTGCTTAATTTGGTGACAAATTGAGTTAGTTTAGGCACTTTGTGGCAGCACAGAAGGTGAAAAGTAGCTTAAAATGACTCAGATAGTGGCATAAGTTACTTAGTTGAGAGAAATGATTCTAGAGAATTTGTTTCTAGGTCACAAATATGAGGAAGAGGATGTAGTTAAAATTTGAGGATAATCAGAATTAGTTTTGTATTTTTAAGCATATTGGTTGTGTGTTTTAATGTTAGATTGACTAGTCATAGATATGAAAACTCATGGTAATGATAAATACCTATGGAAGTTAGGAAACTTGATTTGGTGAAATCTAAGTGTTCTTAACAGGTAAAGAGTTCTAGCAAAATATCAAAGTTTTGCCTAAGTCACTCCACGGCTCCTAAGCCACTTGTGTTGACTATTTCATAGATATTTCTCTTTATTTTTACTTATTCCCTCACTCTCTCACCTGTGGAAGTGCAACAAAAATAGAAAGCACAACAACACCAACAAGAGCAACAGAAAAATAAGAGAGAAATAAAGGTGAAGAGGAAGAAGAAAGGAAGAGGAAATCAAATGGGAAAGCCAAGTTTGATCATTGATCATACCATTGAGATAGGGGAGCTTCTTACTCATCTTATTGTGTTTGGATGCTTACAATTGAAGACTTGTTTTGATGATAACAAACGAGAAGATTAAATGAAGATGAGTAATAGACCAAGTCCAAGTTTATGTTTGATTAGTTTTTAGGACTTAGGATCTATTGTACGGAGCTCACATTTAATATCTCTTTGTCTTTTGAAAGAAAAGTTTTCAAAGAATAGCTCACTTGTTTTTGAACTCAGCATCTTTGAAAATCCATTTCAAAACAGTTTTTAACTTGAATTATTCGAATAAAACATTACCTATTCGAATAAATGTCTTCATGAGAAACCTGTTTTCAAAGTGGCTATTCGAATAAACATTCGTTTATTCGAATAACTAAGCTTTTCGAAACTTCGTTTTAAATGAATTATTCGAATAACTCATCTGTTATTCGAATAAAAGCTTCTATCTGAACTTCGTTTTGAATACGTTATTCGAATAACCAAGTTGCTATTCGAATAACCCTTTCAAATGAGCTTTTTCACGTTAAGCTTTATTCGAATAAGCTCCTGCCTATTCGAATAAACACGAACCTTCAGTTTACGAAAATGGAAACAGACAGAATTTAAATTTGTTTTTCAATCAGCGTTTAATGTCTTTTATTACACCCAACTATTTGCTTAACCTAATTCTCTCTATAAATAGCAAGCCTGGGTCACGTTTTCCATTACCCATTATTCTGGATGTTTTTCTGATTACTCTGTCTTTGTGAAAAACTTTTCCCTACGCTCTTCTTGCTTAAAAACTTTGAGATATTACTGTGAGAGCTCCATTAGCACTTCAACTTGTATTACACACTCTGTTTGAGAGTTTCTCTTCATCTCTATTTTCTGATTATTTGTATCGAGGGTGAGGTATCCCTCAAAGGTTTGTATAAGGGTGAGGTATACCTGCAGGTTGAGACTTTAGCACAAGGGTATAGTGTCCCTGTGTGTGAAAAGTGCTCTATTTTGTAACGGTAGCAAGCACCTATTGAAGCTTGTATACTTAGTGAAAAATCTCGACTTTCGAGGATTGGACGTAGACCACAAGTGGGTTAGTGGTTGAACCGGGATAAATATGTGTGCTGCTTCTCTTTTCCTTAATCTCTTTAATTTAAGCAATTTAATTTATTGCACATTTACTTTGTTTTTGCTCTTTTTGTTTATTCTCTTTTTCTTATTCCTTCGTGCTCATTTTTTATCAAGTTTATATTTGTATTTTATTTTTAAAAGAGTTTTGCGAAAAAGTTTTTATACTCAATTCACCCCCCCTCTTGAGATTGGAAGCCACTTGGTAACAAGTGGTATCGAGCTAGACTCTTGTATAAAGAGCTTAGCGACTTCAAGAGTATATGGCTTCTTCAAATGGTTTTTCGAAGGATCCTCCATAAACCGACCACCCTTTTTCAATGGGGATGGTTACGCATATTGGAAGGAAAGAATGAAAATCTTCATCGAAGCTATTGATCTAGATGTTTGGGATCTTTGTTGAAAATGGCGCTTTTATACCCACACATGAGATCGATGGTGTAAGGACCGAAACACCTCGAAATAAATGGTCGATGAAGACAAACGAAAAGTTCAATTTAATTTAAAAGCCAAAAATATTATTACTCTTGCTTTGGGTTATGATGAGTTTTTAGAATTTCAAATTGTAAAGCCGCTGAAGAAATGTGGGATACTTTACAAGTTACCCATGAGGGTACTAGTGAAGTTAAGAGGTCGAGAATAAATTCTCTAACTCGCGAATATGAACTTTTAGAATGAACCAAGGAGAAAGCATTCGGGAAATGCAAAAGAGGTTCACCCACATAGTTAATCATCTTGCATCTTTAGGTAAAAGTTTTTCTAATGAAGATTTAATTAACAAAGTGTTGAGATGTCTTAGCGAGGATTTGGCAACCCAAGGTAATGACCATATCGAGAATCAAGGGATTTGTCTACAATGACTTTGGCTACTCTCTTTGGAAAACTTCATGAGCACGAACTTGGTGAGCAGATGAATCAAAGTGAAGAGAATGATAAAAAGAAAAAGGGATAGCTCTTAAAGCCACTTCATCAACATTCGACAACGATGATGAAGAAAATGAAGAAGGCTCAGAGAACATTGAGGTAAGTGAAGAAAATTTTAGTTTATTAGTTAAAAAATTTGGTAAATTTCTCAGGAAAAAGATAACGCAAAGGAGACCTCCCTTCCCTCCGAAAAAAACACACTTTAAAGGCGAAGGAGCTTCATCTACTCCAACTTGCTATGAATGTGGGAAACCTGGACACATGAAAATGGAGTGCCCAGTCTATCAAAAGAAGAAGGAGAAATTCGAAAAGAAGCCCTTCAAGGATAGAAAAGGAAGAAAAGCCTACATAGCGTGGGATGAAAACGACATAGACTCAACTGACAGCTCAGATAGCGAAGAAGCTCAGTTGTGTCTAATGGCAAAAGGAGATGAAGAAGAAAGTGAAAACGAGGTAAGTTCTAATACTACTTCTTTATTACCCTCGTATGATGAGTTACAAGATGCTTTTGAAGAACTACATGTAGAATCTCTAAAACTCACAAAAATTATTTCTTCTTCTAAGAAAACAATTTCTTCTTTAGAAAATAAAATTCTTGTTTTAAATAAAGAAATAGAAGAATTAAAAATTGAAAACGAAACTTTAGGAATCATTGATGCTTGCACAAATCATTCCTCACATGCTTCTACTTCTTCATCTTGTTCTTCATGTCATATACTTGAAAAAGAAATAGAGGATTTAAAAAACACTCTTTCTAAATTCACTTTTGGAAGGGATAACCTAAATATTTTATTAGGAAGACAAAGAGTGGTTTTTCAAAAGTAGGGATAGGTTATAACCCGAAAAATCAACAAAAACTCTATAAAAATTTCTTTGTGCATTCTAGTGTTTCAAGTAGTCCTTTTATTAAATGTTTTTATTGTGGAAGAAGAGGACATAGTGCTTCAACATGTAATGCAAGGAAAAACATAAATACTAAAGTTAGAACAAAAATGGTTTGGGTTCCCAAGGGTACCATACCCAAAACTGACACACAAGGACCCAAGAAAATTTGGGTACCAAAAGTTAAAACCTAAACTTGTGTTGTAGGTGTGCTTGAAAGCTAGGAGTTCAAATTGGTATCTCGACAGCGGCTGCTCCAAGCACATGACTGGGGATGACTCAAAGTTCACAATGCTTATTCCCAAGAATCATGGACACGTCACTTATGGCGATAACAACAAGGGTAAAATTCTTGGAATCGGCAAAGTCGGTAAGAACCCTAACTCCTCTATTGAAAATGTGCTACTTGTTGAAGGTTTGAAACATAACTTGCTTAGTATCAGCCAATTATGTGATAAAGGAAATAGGGTAATATTTGATTCAAACTGTTGCATAATTGAAGATAAAAATGATAAGCATGTTAAATTCATTGGTCAGAGAGTTAATAACATCTATATGATTAGCCTGGATGATATATCTTCAAATGATGCGAAATGCCTTTTAAGCAAAAATGATGATTCATGGTTATGGCACAGGAGAATTGCACACCTTCATATGGATCACTTAAAAAGTTGGTCTCTAAAGAGCTAGTAATTGGACTACCCAAGCTTAATTTTATAAAAGATAAATTATGTGATGCATGTCAAAAGGGTAAACAAATAAAGGTCTCTTTTAAAGCGAAAAATATAGTTTCTACCACTAGACCTTTACAACTTTTACACATGGATCTGTTTGGACCTTCTAGAACTATGAGCTTTGGTGGGAATTACTATGCTTTAGTGATTGTGGATGATTTTTCTAGGTTTACATGGACTTTATTTCTTGCAAATAAAAATGATGCATCTCTAGCTTTTAAAAGACTTGCCAAAATTATTCAAAATGAAAAAGGTTTTCAAATTTCTTCTATAAGAAGCGATCATGGTGGCGAATTTGAAAACAATGTTTTTGAAAATTACTGTGATGAACATGGCATTAATCATAATTTCTCTGCCCCTAGAACTCCGCAACAAAACGGAGTTGTAGAAAGGAAAAACCGTTCTTTAGAAGAAATGGCGAGAACTATGCTTAATGAGGTCTGCTTCTTCCTAAATACTTTTGGGCGGAGATCTTTGTAAATACAGACTTGTTATGTAATGAACAAGGGCCCTCATAAGGCCCATTTTAAAGAAAACCCCATATGAATTGTATAAGGGAAGAAAGCCTAATGTCTCACACTTTCATGTTTTTGGTTGCAAATGTTTTGTTTTAAACAATGGAAAAGATAATTTAGGCAAGTTTGATGCTAAGTCTGATGAAGGTATTTTCCTTGGCTATTCAAATCATAGTAAAGCTTTTCGTATATATAATAAAAGAACTATGACCATTGAAGAATCTATTCATGTTGCTTTTGATGAAAGCTGACCCAAGTGGATCGAGAAAGGATCTTGCTAGTGATGATGTTGCGAAGTCTTAGCGGAAACTCACTTGGATAGCAAAGAAAAAGAAATCAAGGAGCAAGAGGATAAACAAAGACACGAAGATTCGCAAGCTTTGGAACTTCCCAAAGAATGGCGGACTTCAAAATATCACTCTCTTGATCAGATCATCGGTGATGTATCTAAAGGTGTTAGTACTCGTAACTCCCTTAGAAATACTTGTAATCACTTAGCTTTTGTCTCTCAAACTGAACCTAAGGATTTAAATGAAGCTTTTGATGATGAACATTGGATCCACGGCTATGCATGAGGAATTAAATCAGTTTGAAAGAAATCAAGTTTGGGAATTAGTTGCTAGACCTAATAATCACCCCATAATTGGAACTAAATGGGTTTTTAGAAACAAACTTGATGAAAATGGGTTAATAACTAGGAACAAAGCTAGATTGGTTGCTAAAGGATATAATCAAGCGAGAAGGGATAGATTATGAAGAAACCTATGCACTGTAGCTAGATTAGAAGCTATTAGGATGTTACTTGCTTATGCTTGCATCATGGATTTCAAATTATATCAAATGGATGTCAAGAGTGCTTTTTTAAATGGTTTTATTCAAGAGGAGGTATACGTTGAACAACCTCCAGGTTTTGAAAATCATAAACTGCCCAACCATGTTTTCAAACTTAAAAAGGCTTTATATGGCTTAAAGCAAGCTCCTAGAGCTTGGTATGAAAGGTTAAGTAAGTTTCTTTTGGAAAATGGTTTTTCAAGAGGAAAAGTCGATACTACCCTTTTTATTAAAAATAAAAAGCATGACATTCTTCTTGTGCAAGTTTATGTGGATGATATTATATTTGGTGCTACTAATGAATCCCTTTGCAAGGATTTTGCTAAGTCAATGCAGAATGAATTTGAAATGTCAATGATGGGAGAATTGAACTTCTTCCTCGGACTTCAAATCAAACAAACGGACGAAGGGACTTTCATAAGTCAAACCAAATATCGCAAGGAGTTGATCAAAAGATTCGATATGGAAAACGCTAAACACATGGCCACTCCGATGGGCACGTCTTGCTACTTGGATAAAGATGACGGAGGTAAATCAGTAGAAATAACGAAATATAGAGGTATGATTGGATCTCTCCTTTATCTTACTGCTAGTAGGCCCGATATTATGTTTAGTGTATGCATGTGTGCGAGATATCAGGCAAACCCTAAGGAATCTCACTTAAGTGCTGTTAAACGTATAATGAAATACCTAGTAGGCACTTCACAAATGGGCTTGTGGTATCCTAAGGGTGCCTCTTGTAGCCTAATAGGTTATTCTGACTCTGATTTTGCTAGGTGCAAATTGGACAGAAAAAGTACTAGTGGGACTTGCCACTTGCTTGGTAACTCTTTAGTTTCTTGGCATAGTAAGAAACAAAATAGTGTGGCTTTGTCTACTTGAGGCTGAATATGTTGCAGTCGGGAGTTGTTGTGCTCAAATCCTATGGATGAAGCAACAACTTTTAGACTACGGTCTTGACTTGATCGCATCCCAATAAAATGTGATAACACTAGTGCAATAAATATCTCTAAGAATCCCATACTGCATTCAAGAACAAAGCATATAGAGATAAGACATCACTTTATCAGAGATCACGTACAAAAAGGGGATTGCATTCTTGAGTTTGTTGAAACATCTAAGCAACTTGTAGATATCTTCACTAAACCCTTAGCAAAAGAAGCATTCTTTTATATTCGAGGAGAATTGGGCATAATTGATCAATGTAATGTTTAAATTGTATGATTGATTGCTGGTTGTTTTCACATGATTATATGCTCTAAATGTTATAAACGTATGCATCTGTGTTAGTTTTATTCGAATAAGCATACCTTCACTCGAATAAAATTCTTTGCTGCTCGTTAATATATGTGTTTAACATCAGCTTTATTCGAATAAAACTTAGTTTATTCGAATAAACTGACTCCTTTGATTTACACTGTGTGCTTCTCGTCTCTGTTTATTCGAATAGATCTTCTCTTTATTCGAATAACCAGCAACCTGTGTTTATCAGTGCCTCCTTCTGCCCTCTGCTTATTCGAATAAGCCCCTTCTTATTCGAATAACCAGCGTCCCTCATTATCAGGATCTGGTCTTGATCTCTGCTTATTCGAATAGACCTCAGGTTATTCGAATAACCTGAACCTCATTTTATCAGTTTTGACTGATGGGTCTCTGCCTATTCGAATAACTCCATAGTTATTCGAATAAAACCCTTCCAGCCAGCCAACACGTTTGGCTTTCCAAGTTATTTTATTCGAATGGATCCTCTTCTATTCGAATAAACCTTAGCTGTTTTAAACCCTCCAGTTTCCTGCGCGCCTGTCTGTTCAGCTGTCCAGCAAGGTTTATTCGAATAAACCTTAGTTTATTCGAATAAACACGGGGTTCTTTAAATAACCCCCTACGCGCCCAAGTCTTTCACCCTCCATCTTCTCTATTCTTTTCTGACTTCTCACTTCCTCCTCTCAAACCGTCTCACCATGCGTCTTTTCACTTCTTCTCCACCTTCCTCCATGGCTTCATCCTCGAGCAAACGTCCTCGCACAAAAAATGCTCCAGGCACCAACCCGCTTGATCTTCGAAGGCTCTCCTCAAATGATGAGTACCGTGCACGCTTCATCTCTCATTTCTGGGAACGCAACTTGGTTCAACCCAAGTATCTGGATCTTTCCTTCTTCCAAGAAGCACGCGGATTCGACTTTACGACTCTCTGCGCAAAACCAAGGAGTTCTTCAGCTTTGCTCTCACCGGGCCAACATCTATCCAGCTCTGGTGAAGATGTTCTTCTGCAATCTGGCGTTTGACGGCCAGAATCTTCTTTCTGAGGTCTGTGATCAGCAGGTTGTGATCACACCGCAGGACTGGCTGACGCTGTTCGGGCTGCAGTTCTCCGGCGCCCTTGTTGAACATGATGACACACCTTTCCTTGAAGACTTCAACAAACTTCAAGCAGTTGAAGACTTCTTTGAAGCCTGGCCTGGCCCCTCCTGATAAAGGTCTCAAGGGTGGAATGCTGAAAAGCCAAGATAGGCTTCTGCATTACGCCTATGCTCACATTCTGGCCCCTCGCGGTGGAAACTACGCCTATCTCAGCGAGGAAGACGTCTTCATGCTGTGGTTTCTGAAGAATGGCCATCAGGTCAACTGGCCTGTGTTCATCATGAGGCACATGATGAGGGCCAAGGGCAAGGACAAATCAGACCTACCTTATGGCTTCCTCGTCACTACCCTGTTGGGTAAGTACCCTCAGGTCCTAGAGACTGAGCGAGCTATCGCCCTAACGCACCACAACGTGTTTGGAGCTCACACCTTAAGAAAGATGAAGATGATCCAAACCGATGAAGGCTGGGTGTACCCAGATGAGGTTGCTGAGGACGAGCTTGACCCTGCTGCTGCCCCTGCTGCTCCTGGCTGATGTACTGCTTGCTTTGCTCCAACTCCGGTCACTCTAGAACAGATCATGGCCACCTTACAGGATAACCGAGCTTACATGGAACATACCTTCTCTATTCTGTTTGATAGAATAGAAGGTGTTGAACGTGAGGTTGCTAACCTCCGATCTGCTTCACTGCCTCTGCACTGCGTCTTCACCACCACCTCCAGGATGCTTACTTTTAGGAACTATAATTCTTAGTTTTTTTTTTTTATGTTTTTGACTTTGTGTAATTTGTTTTTCGGCTTGTAATGTCTCCTGTTATTAATGCATAAATAAAGTTTCTGTTGTTTTAAATGACATGAGTATGTTTATGAGACTTATTATATTTTACCCCTCCTTTTTGCTCATGACAAAAGGGAGAAATATCTATTTGATCATTTGACTTTAATTGAGAAAAGACAGGTAAAATTGAAATAAGATTGGATTCAAATTGAAAGGGGGCTAGCATACATATCTCGATATACATTACCTCTTATAATTAAAGAGGGGAGTAAGCTTTTATACCTTTTGTGAATTTCAATTATATACACTAACGCTTTTCTCTTTGATAGTCTCTTTAATAGTTTGTCATCATCAAAAAGGGGGAGAATGTGTTTGGATGCTTACAATTGAAGACTTGTTTTGATGATAACAAACGAGAAGATTAAATGAAGATGAGTAATAGACCAAGTCCAAGTTTATGTTTGATTAGTTTTTAGGACTTAGGATCTATTGTACGGAGCTCACATTTAATATCTCTTTGTCTTTTGAAAGAAAAGTTTTCAAAGAATAGCTCACTTGTTTTTGAACTCAGCATCTTTGAAAATCCATTTCAAAACAGTTTTTAACTTGAATTATTCGAATAAAACATTGCCTATTCGAATAAATGTCTTCATGAGAAACCTGTTTTCAAAGTGGCTATTCGAATAAACATTCGTTTATTCGAATAACTAAGCTTTTCAGAAACTTCGTTTTAAATGAATTATTCGAATAACTCATCTGTTATTCGAATAAAAGCTTCTATCTGAACTTCGTTTTGAATACGTTATTCGAATAACCAAGTTGCTATTCGAATAACCCTTTCAAATGAGCTTTTTCACGTTAAGCTTTATTCGAATAAGCTCCTGCCTATTCGAATAAACACGAACCTTCAGTTTACGAAAATGGAAACAGACAGAATTTAAATTTGTTTTTCAATCAGCGTTTAATGTCTTTTATTACACCCAACGGCTGCTTAACCTAATTCTCTCTATAAATAGCAAGCCTGGGTCACGTTTTCCATTACCCATTATTCTGGATGTTTTTCTGATTACTCTGTCTTTGTGAAAACTTTTCCCTACGCTCTTCTTGCTTAAAAACTTTGAGATATTACTGTGAGAGCTCCATTAGCACTTCAACTTGTATTACACACTCTGTTTGAGAGTTTCTCTTCATCTCTATTTTCTGATTATTTGTATCGAGGGTGAGGTATCCCTCAAAGGTTTGTATAAGGGTGAGGTATCCCTGCAGGCTGAGACTTTAGCACAAGGGTATAGTGTCCCTGTGTGTGAAAAGTGCTCTATTTTGTAACGGTAGCAAGCACCTATTGAAGCTTGTATACTTAGTGAAAAATCTCGACTTTCGAGGATTTGGACGTAGACCACAAGTGGGTTAGTGGTTGAACCGGGATAAATCACGTGCTCGCTTCTCTTTTCCTTAATCTCTTTAATTTAAGCAATTTAATTTATTGTACATTTACTTTACGCTGCTCTTTACTGTTTATTCTATTTTTCTTATTCCTTCTGTGCTCTTTTTATCAAGTTTATATTTGTATTTTATTTTAAAAAGAGTTTTGCGAAAAAGTTTTTATACTCAATTCACCCCCTCTTGAGTTGGAAGCCACTTGGTAACACTTATTGCTTTTGTTTCATCTTATATGAAGCTAGGTTGTATGAGAAGAAAGAAACGGGTTTGATAAGCAAATCTATTTTCTTTACTTGATTCTTGGTTTCAAGGATTGAGTTTGAGTATTTTCAGCTTGTTGGATGCATGGCTGCTAGTTTAGGCTTTGTAGGTATCCATGAACTCCTTTGAAAATTAACTTACAAATTAGGCATTTCTTGCCTTGAGTTGAGCTTAAATCTATGTTTTAATGAGTTAAATTTAGTGTTTGGTGATTCTAATATGATTAGAGATCATGTTTAGGATTGCAAACTACTTAGAATCCATGATTGGAAGGTTAGAAATTGGTTAGAAACTAATAGCATAGTAGCACGTTTTCTGCAGAATTTCTAGTGCAGGTGGCGCCTATGCGCCATTTTCCATGCCTAGGCGCATATTGGTAAATTTCAGTCCAGGATTAGGCAGAGAGCATGGTGCCTGATCTGTTGATTATTCCTATATATTAAATGCCTTGTAATTGATTTATTGGACTCCATTTGTGCTTAATTGTTATCATTTAGCTAAGTTTCTAATATCAAACTCTAGTTGGAACATTAGTGTGAAACTTTGCTTAAATATGTTTTTAGAAGTTGATAATTGAATTAAACTTTTTAGGAAACCATTGGATGATGGAGTTCATTAGCCTTAAACAAGGCTTGGTATTCACTTGAAGAAGGAGTTAAAAATTCATGAAGATCAATATCGCCCCTTGAAGTAGTGAAAAAAGAGTTTTTGTGAAGATTTGGTGCCGAAAATGAAGGAGCCAAATTATAGGGCCTGTGTAAAATTGCAGGGCCTAGGCCCTACAAAAGTACACAGCCCTGTAAAAGTACAAGACCTAGGCCGTGTACTTCTTGGACTTTTGAAACAGAATTTTGATTACTCAAACAGAATCATGCATGGCCTAGGCCATGTAAATCAACACGGCCGTGTAATTTGGTCAAACTTTGAATTATTGAAACTTCTACAAGAAGTTTATGTTGGATGCCTATATATTGACACTCTTGGCTCCTTTGGAAAAGATTTCTGACTGAGGGGAAGCAGCTGGAAACCCTAGGAAAAGGAGAGGGGAGGCTTGGAACAAAGATTGGAGTCTCGGGTTCGAGCAATCAGAGATCCATCATCCTCAATCCTCAGAAACTCATTTACTCTTTAGTTTTTCTTATGCATTTTGTTTCTTATGTTGTTCTTTCTCATTTTTTTCTTGTGATTTTGTTATAGCTATGTGTAACTAAACCTCCCTTGGTTAAGGGGGTGATGAAACCACTAGTTTTGATGTCGAGAATCTTGCATATTTGATTATTTCAACATAATTATATTTTTATTCATATATTTCTGAATCTATTGTTGGTATAGAGATTTTTATACTTGTTCCCACTTTCAAAATGGTAGATCTGGGTTTATTATATGCGGTTGCGATAGTAGATCTAGCGGAATGTATGATGTTCATGTGGGTATAATTATCTTTATATTATTTGCCAGTTATAAAAGTGGTAGATCTGGGTTTATTATGCACGATTGCAGTAATAGATCTAGAGAAATATATGTTCTAAGTAATTTAATCCCGGTGTGTGATTAGATCTTAGTGTGATTCATTTTCTAAATCTTAATGCAATTGTTGGATAGTTGTAAGAGCGATTGCTTTATGACTAATCAGTGATTAGGAGTTGATTTGAGTGGTTGCTAAATTGGCCAACACTTAAGGAAAACAGAGATTTTACTCTCACAATTGCATAAAAACATAACTGAGCATGTTGGAATAAAAGGATATGTGGGTTTACATTATTATATAAATCTAGTGGTGGATTCAATCTCTTAACCAATTTTCCTATATTGTTGATTTTAGTTTGTTTATCATTATTGTTTTTGAAACTGTTCATTGTTCATCAAAACTCCAAAACCCCCTTTTTACTGTTTATTGTTAATTAGAGTTTAAATTTGGAATTGTTTAATAGTGTTGATTGAATTGATTCTCTGTGGATCGACCCTTACTAATTATAAATAGTTGTAAGGTTTTTCTTTTTTGGTGGGCTGGATAACTAATTTTTATCTGAATTTTAATCACTATCCGCCTCACAGCAAGAATTTTGGCGCTGTTGCTGGTGAGCCAAATTTTTAATTTCACTATTGATTTATTTCCTATTTTTACTCTGTTTTTGTCTTTATTTTTAGTTTTCTTTTGATTTTTGCTTTTTGAGTGTTTTGTAGGTGTTGATGTCCATTGAAGGGTTAGACGAGGGACTGCAGAATTTGAGGAACTATATTGATAAACTCAACTCACATCCTCAATTTCCCTTCCATCTAGCTAATTTCTAACTCACACCTGCTGACATTGAAGCTACCCGTCACATTGATCTATTGAGTTCAGAGACATTTGAGCCATCTGAAATATCTGAAAAAGTGACAATGGTAGAAAACACTTTAAAGGCATTGGGTGCTCCAGATCTAGATTAACAGCCTCTATGCATAGACATTCTTGAAAATGAAGAGACAATTGAATTAAAGTTCGGCCTAATCCATCTTTTGCCATCTTTCAATGGATTACCCGGAGAGGACTCCAACAAGCACTTGAAGGAAATTCATGTGGTATGATCTAGCATGAAGCCTGCAGGAATTCAAGTAGAGCAAGTCAAGCTGAGAGCTTTTTCATTTTCACTGAAAGATTCTGCTAAGGAGTGGCTTTACTACTTGCCACTCGGATCCATCCAATCATGGCAGGACATGGCTCGATGTTGAATATTTGGCAAGTGTACCAAATCGTACAAGTAATAAAGAGTGAATAAAGTTATCGATCCCACGAGGATTGTGTGTTAATTATCAATGTAAACTTACAAATCACTACTTGAACTGAAAATAAACTTTTGGTAACTTGGAATGTATTAGTTTAAAACAAGTATAAATGGAATGAATTAAAAACAGAGCAATTGACAAATTAAAAAATGTTTTTGGATTTTTAAGGAGAAGAAAGTCTATTGAGAAAAGTGGCTAGGGTCTGAATCCCATTGTTTACCCTCTTATGCTACTGATTTATCCTCAATACAAGTGATAATCATGCATTTGAAGTTCCAATAAACAATTTAGACTTAAATCAATTCCTTGATTCAAAGCCCCTTTAACCCAAAATACAATTCCCAATTCCTTAGGTAATTGTTAATTCAGATTAAGCATTAATAGCAATGACTTCATGGAACACATAATTACAATGATATATTCCTATATTCAATCATAATCATGCCAACCCAACTCGGCCCAAAGATTACAACCAATTTTCCAATTAGAAGAAATACCCAAATTCAAACCAATAGTGATCAAGTATTGATTAGCATTAAACAAAGAGTAGAATGCTCAAATACATGAAATTAACTTGTAAAGAAGTAGTAAACAGATTACATAAGAGTATCTACAATGTTCATCTGACCCTAGCTCAAAAAGATCTAGCTACTCATGATAGAAGAAGAAGAGATGAGAGAAATCAAACAAATGGGAGAAGAAGAAGCCATTGATTCTTCAAGGTATTGTTCCCAAGCTTGAATCATCAATGGAAGTGGAAGAAGATGAAACCCTAGCAGAGCTATGGGTAAAACCAAACTAAAATTATCCAGTTCAGAAAAACAAAATGAAAGATACGTAAAAAGTGTTTAGTCTGGCTATTTAAACTTGGCTGGATAACGGCCATCACCTCGCGATGGCCCTTCATCGCCTCACGATGGTCCGCGTTTGAAGCAAGATTCAGCAGCTCCAAAGATACTTCCAATCAGCATCTCGCATCGCGATGGATGTTCCTCGCCTCGCGATGGAACGCACTCTCGCTTAGCGATGGAGAACCTTCGCCTTGCGATGGACACAAGAAATAGATTTTTCTCTTTCTTCCAAATTAAAACCAACCTGTTTCAATCAAAATTTTTCATTCGATTAGCCAATGAACATCAAAAACCTATAATACTCAAAAATAATGAAAACTTATCTAAATCCTACCTAAATTCTTTAATTCTAAAACTAATTTTACCCAAAAACTTACTTCTGCTAGAGATTCAACACAACCCCAAACTTAGAGTTTTGCTTGTCCTCAAGCAAACAACATTTTCAAACAAGGGTCAGAAGATTGAACAATCCACCAAAGTTTCATCAATCATTGCACAATCAATTCACTTACCCTTTTGCATTTGTGTTTCCCAATTATCACAGCTTTAGGTAACCAAAATCATTGATCCACTAAGAGCAACATATCAATCCTCACTACTCCTCTCCAGAAAAAGTGTTTCACTCAACTCAAGTGTTTAGAGGTGTAAATTACACTCAATTCACATCACAAGCAGCACCTTAGCATAAGCTTGACAAAGTTCTAGAGAAGTAAATGCAATGCAATGCACACACACACAAAAAGAGGTCTTTTTGGGTTGTAATGGGGCTTAGGTAAAGGTAGGAAATTATTTGGACAATAGGCTTTTTGTACTTGGAATTAGACACAAGTCATTTCATGACACTCTTAAGCCATCTTTTAATTTATTCAGTACCAAATTCCCCAAAACAATTCTTCAATATAAAAGAAATGAAAAATAGAATAAGATGCAATTTTTTTTTTTTTCATTCTCATATTTTTTTTCATTTGTTTTTTTTCTCATATTATTTTCTTTTTTTTCAAAATTTTTTTTTTGTTTTGTTGTTTTTCTTTCTTTCTTTCTTTCTTTTTTCAACATTTTTTTTCAACATTGGACTAGAAAAAGTCCACAACTACCCCAAACTTAAAACATTGCTTGCCCTCAAGCAACCCCAAACTTAAGAATGTGCCAAGACATGCCATGAAATGACCTATGCCTAACTCTAAGTAAGTAGGGACAATGGTTTTCCAGTTATTGGCTTGTAATGAGGGTTAAGATCAAAGAAAAAGCTAAAGGCTCAAAGGGGTAGCAAAGGATCAAACAATGCAGGTGATTTATTTAGGCTCTAGTTAAAACAAGAAAAGTGCCTCAGTGTGTCTGAACAAGCAACCAAAAACAACTAAGAACAAAGTCAAGTTCTGAAGAATGCCACATTCAATGGAAACACTCATAAAAGAAATGACATTGTTTAAGCCCAAATACTCACAAGTGTGTATGAGAGTGAGGAAAGACATGTCACAAACAATTTCACTTTGATTAAAGTTACAATGAGCTGCTGAAAAGGCACACACTCTAGCAAAAATTCAGCTCCTTAATTACCCAACTCATGCAAACTAGGTATCAAGTTCATAATGTGTGCAAGATTTGAAATTTAAGCAAGGAATGAGTTCAATGCAGACACAACATTCAAGAGAATTGAACGTGCAATGAGCTTACAAGGGGGTGCATAATCATTGTGAATTTTTAACAAACATGTGGTGGGTGAAGTACATGAAATGATTGAATTTAAGAACAAAAATGCCTGTAAATTACCATTCCACAAATCCACAACTTGAACCAAAATCACAAATCCACAATTTATTTCAACCACAAAACACTCTTAAATTCTCTTGTTATCAAGCACAACTCGTGGTTGCAGCATGGTAGCATTAAGGAAAAGAAAGATTTACCATGATTCTTAGAGTAAAGATAGAGAAAGAAGACATACCTGAGAATGGATTGCAGATAAATTGAGTGTATAGAAGGGGTTAGAATGAGAGAAATGGAAGAAATGATTATTAGGTGAGGGGTTGAGAGAAAAACCCAAGCAGAGCTTTTGGAAGAAGTTCATAGGAAATCACTTCAAATGGGCTAACTGTTTATAAAATGCGACCCATCACCTGGCGACAACAACATGTCGCTCCGCAACATCACATTCTGGCAAGAAGAAAAGATGGTTCATGATCTGTCACCTGGCGAGTGCTTTCCATCGCCTCGCGATGAAAGTCAGTAAGCTCTTGCTAGAAATTTGCCCTGCGATGAAGAAATATCGCGAGGCGATGGGTACTGGAAAAGAAACCTGAATTTACACATCCCATCTCACCTCGTGAATGCTTCATCTTAGCCTCGTGATATAAGTCAGTAGCCTTTGGGTAGAAAATTCACCGCGCGATGGGAGATCTACCGCGAGGCGATGAGCACTGGGAAGAAAACCTTGAATTTACAACTCACGTCTCGCCTCATGATGAATAACCATCGCCTCGCGATGAAAGTCAGAAGCAAATTGGAGTAAATTTGCCTCGCGAAGAAAACTTATCGCCTGGCGATGGCACAAATGGAGGCACATAGAACCTTTTGTCTTTCACATCGCCTCGCGATGAAGAACTATCGCCTTGCGATGTCTGATCGTGACACAGCTTCCTTTTTTTTTCTTGCAAATCGCCTCGCGATGAAGACTGAAATACTGATTTCGCTAGGCAAGAAAACACATTCGCCTGGCGAGGAGCTTGACTTCTCTATATTTTAACTCTAACTCCTAACACTTCATTCCTTGCTTAAAAATAACATAATTGCAACATTATTCCTGTAACAACAAGTATTAAATTAGATCAAAACTAGTATTTTATTTTGACAAAGACAAAACAAAGAAAATAGAAAAAGAGAAATGATTAAGAAAGAGAAAATGCTTGGGTTGCCTCCCAAGAAGCGCTAGTTTAACGTCATTAGCTCGACGCCTTATGATTTTTATGGCTTATGCAAAACAAGAGCAGCTTGTGCTCTTTCTATCACCCCACCAAGATAAGGTTTTAGCTTCTGGCCATTGACTTTAAAAATCCTTTTTGAAGCTGGATCCTCCACTTCTACTGCTCCACAGGGTGTCACTTCTTTGACTATGAATGGTCCTGACCATTTTCTTGGAAACAACTTCAGCCGTGAATTAAGTAATAACAACTGTTGTCCCAGATAAAATTTTCTGTATGAAATGTACTTGTTGTGGTAGACCTTCATCTTTTTAGAATTAACCTGAACTGGACTCACCCAAGCACTATTCAAAATATGGTAAATCATTTCGGCTTCAAGGAGTTTCAGCACCTCCTTTTTCACTACTTCTTTTATTGTGGGATTTAATCTTCTCTGAGGCTGAACCACTGGCTTGAATTCCTCCTCAAGTTTGATCTTGTGTATACAGAAAGCTGGACTAATCCCTTTTAAATCAGAGATAGTCAATCCAATTGCAGTTTGATGTTCTCGGAGGACCCTTACAAGCTTCTCTTCTTCAGGTTTTGATAAAAGACTACTGATTATCACTGGATTTGCATCTTGATTGCTAAGAAAGGTATATTTCAAGTGAGATGGCAAGGGTTTCAACTTTAGTTTTGTTTTTTCCTCCACCTTGTCATTACTCAGCTCTTCTTTCACCTTGTTAACAGCGTTTTCTGTTGGATGTGTTGCTAGATATTGCAAACACTCCCCAATGACTTCATCATCCACCTCTTCATGTTCTTCAACTGAATTCACAATCATTCTTTCAAGAAGTGCAGTTGGAGTATTTTGCTGAAAAGATTCCTCAACTGTAGTATCAATCAAATCCACTATATAAGAAGTTTCTTTATCATCTGGGTGTTGCATTGCCTCAAAAACATTAAAAGTGACTTTCTCATCCTTCACTCGCAACATTAACTGCCCTTGCTGGACATCAATGAGGGCTCTCCTGGTAGCTAAAAATAGTCTTCTGAGAATCAAAGGTATCTCTGCGTCCTCATCCATATCCAATACGACAAAATCAGCCAAAAATATAAATTTATCAACCTTCACTAGCACATCTTCTATGACTCCATACGGGTGCTTAATTGACCTATCTGCCAATTGCAAAGCCATTCTTGTTTGCTTGACCTCACCTCCCCCAAACTTCTTAAGCATGGACAATGGCATCAAATTTATGCTTGCTCCTAAGTCACAGAGAGCTTTACCAATGGTCATATTGCTAATAGTGCACGGAATTGTAAAACTCCCTGGATCTTTCAATTTTGGGGGAAGCTTCCTTTGAAGTATTGCACTGCACACTTCTGTTAATGCCACCGTTTCATCCTCTTTGAACTTTCTCTTCTTAGTCAATAATTCCTTCATAAATTTAGCATATGTAGGCATTTGCTCTAATGCCTCTGCAAAAGGAATATTGATTTGGAGACGTTTGAAAATGTCCAAGAACCTTGCAAACTGCTCCTCTTTCTCCTTTTTCTTGCTCAAGTGAGGATATGGTAACTTCACATATGGTGGAATCACTTGAGGCTCATCCCCATCTTGCAAAATTTGACGTTTTGTTCTCCTTAAGATGGAGTCTTCGTCTACTAAGTTAGAACTCTTTTTATCCTTCTTTTTCTGATTTTCAACCTCCACTTCTTTTTCTTCTTTTTCATTTTCTTCTATGTTCACAATGTCACTCTTTTTATTTGAGTCCTCATCCAACATCTCCCTCACATTTGTCTCAGCAGATCCTTAAACTAATGGTTCCACCACGGCTGGTGTAATAGTTTTCCCACTTCTTAAAGTTATGGCTTTGCACGTCTCAGTCTTGGGATTATCCACTGTATTTCCAGAAAATTGTCCCCTAGATTGTTCAGCAAGTTGCTTTGAGAGCTGTCCAATTTGATTTTCAAGGTTCTTGATGGATGCTTCTTGGTTTTTGAAATGAGCCTCATGATTCTGAAAATTAGTTTGAGTCATATGCATGAATTGAGTCAATGCTTCTTCTAAGGCAATAGGCTTCTCTTTAGGTTGCTGTAGTTGAGGAGGTTTGCTTAATTGAGGAGCTTCATGTTGTTGCTAAGAAAAGTTGGAATGATTTCTCCACCCTGGATTATAGGTGTTGGAATAAGGAGTCCCTCTTTGCCCTTGAAAATTTCCCATGTAATTAGCTTGCTCATTTGAATCACCTTGAGCTTCACAAGCACCATTCTCATGTCCTCCCCCACAAAAATCACACCTCATACATTGCATCACAGCCTTAGGATGATGAGATTGAGAAGAACCTACTTGTAAGGCTTGAAGTTGTTGGGTGAGAACCTCCAATTATTGAGAAACCAACTTGTTTTGGGCTAATAGAGCATTATGTGCATCCAGCTCTAAAACACCCCTCCTAACTTGCAGTCCTCTATCATGCTGAATAAGATACTCATTTGAAGCCATTGCTTCCACTAACTCTCTTGCTTCTTCAGCTGTCTTGTTATTCATTGTACCCCCTGCTAAAGCATCTAACATCATCTTTGTATTCGGTCTCAGCCCATGGCAAAATGTTTGCATTTGTGTCAAGTCATCAAAACCATGGTCGGGACATCTTTTCAAAAGTCCTTTGAACCGTTCCCATGCTTCATAAAGATTTTCTCCATCTTTTTGCTCAAAACTGGTGATTTCAACCCTTCTCTTAATGAACTTGGAGGTAGGGAAGAACCGATCCATAAATTTGTCCTCCAACTCATTCCAAGTAGTAATACTCCCTTGAGGAAGTGTTTGTAACCAATCCTTTGCCCTGTCTCTCAAAGTAAAAGGGAACAATCTCATCCTCTTAGCCTCTTCAGAAACACCATCCAGCTTCAATGTACCACAAATCTCAAAGAAATTCACCAAGTGCTAGTTGGGGTCTTCATTATCCACTCCAGAAAATTGATTCTGCTTGAGAATATTCAAAAGAGAAGTTCTGATCTCAAATGCATTTGTCTCCACTGGTTGATACTCAATAGCCAACCTCTGACGATTGTTCCTCCAGCCAAAATCTCCCAAAGTTCGCCTAGGTGGTGGTTGTGCAGCCATGACTTCTACTGTGAGAATATTAGAAGAAGAAGTAGATTCTTGTTTTTCTTGAGTTATTTTCTGTTGCTTTGCTTTCTTTGTTTGCTTCCTATTTGCTTTTTCTGTTTTCACAATCTCAAGATCAAGCAAAAATTCAGCTGCCTTTTTCCCTCGCATAAACAGCAACTAGGAGAATTGTAAGTACAAGTCAACTATATGAAGAAAGAAATTAAAATAATACAGTAAAATTTCTAAACAAACAAACTGAAAACAAAATAAATGTCCAAAGTAGTAACTCTTTTGCCTTGTTGATAATCAACTCAACAATCCCTAGCAACGGCGCCAAAAACTTGTTGAATATTTGGCAAGTGTACCAAATCGTACAAGTAATAAAGAGTGAATAAAGTTGTCGATACCACGAGGATTGTGTGTCAATTATCAATGTAAACTTAGAAATCACTACTTGAACTGAAAATAAACTTTTGTTAACTTGGAATGTATTGGTTTAAAACAAGTATAAATGGAATGAATTAAAAATAGAGCAATTGACAAATTAAAGAATGTTTTTGGATTTTTAAGGAGAAGAAAGTCTATTGAGAAAAGCGGCTAGGGTCTGAATCCCATTATTTACCCTCTTATGCTACTGATTTACCCTCAATACAAGTGATAATCATGCATTTGAAGTTCCAATCAACAATTTAGACTTAGATCAATTCCTTGATTCAAAGCCCCTTTAACCCAAAATACAATTCCCAATTCCTTAGGTAATTGTTAATTCAGATTAAGCATTAATAGTAATGATTTCATGGAACACATAATTACAATGATATATTCCTATATTCAATCATAATCATGCCAACCCAACTCAGTTCCAGCATTACAACCAATTTTCCAATTAGAAGAAATACCCAAATTCAACCAATAGTGATCAAGTATTGATTAGCATTAAACAAAGAGTAGAGTGCTCAAATACATGAAATTAACTTGTAAAGAAGTAGTAAACAGATTACATAAGAGTATCTACAATGTTCATCTGACCCTAGCTCAAAAAGATCTAGCTACTCATGATAGAAGAAGAAGAGATGAGAGAAATCAAACAAATGGGAGAAGAAGAAGCCATTGATTCTTCAAGGTATTGCTCCCAAGCTTGAATCATCAATGGAAGTGGAAGAAGATGAAGCCCTAGCAGAGCTATGGGTAAAACCAAACTAAAATTATCTAGTTCAGAAAAACAAAGCGAAAGATACGTAAAAAGTGTTTAGTCTGGCTATTTAAACTTAGCTGGATAACGGCCATCGCCTCGCGATGGCCCTTCATCGCCTCACGATGGTCCGCGTTTGAAGCAAGATTCAGCAGCTCCAAAGATACTTCCAATCAGCATCTCGCCTCGCGATGGATGTTCCTCATCTCGCGATGGAACGCACTCTCGCCTAGCGATGGAGAACCTTCGCCTCGCGATGGACACAAGAAATAGATTTTTCTCTTTCTTCTAAATTAAAACCAACATGTTTCAATCAAAATTTTTCATTCGATTAGCCAATGAACATCAAAAACCTATAATACTCAAAAATAATGAAAACTTATCTAAATCCTACCTAAATTCTTTAATTCTAAAACTAATTTGACCTAAAAACTTACTTCTGCTAGAGATTCAACACTCGAGCTTTCCTAGACAAATACTTCCCTGCCTCAAAAGCCACAACAATTAGAAAAGAAATCTGCGGTATCCAACAAAGGCATGAGGAATCACTCCATGACTACTGGGAGAGGTTTAAAAAGCTATGTTTTAGCTGTCCTCATCATCAAATCAGTGAGTAACTTTTAATTCAGTATTTTTATGAAGGCTTACAAGTGATGGATTGTAACATGATTGATGCTGTTAGTGGAGGAGCATTGGTTGATAAAACTCCTCAAGAAGCTAGAAACTTGATCTCAAGAATGGCTGCAAACACTCAACAATTCTACACTAGAAATGACACTGGAGTGAGAGCAGTGAAAGAGGTAGAGACAACCAGTCTATAGCAGCAAATGACTCAATTAACTGCTATGGTTAAGCGGTTAATGGATACAGGCAAAGCACCAGTGCATGCTTGTGGGATCTGTTGTTCATCTGGACATCTCACTGATATGTGTCCCACTCTCCAAGAGGACATAAATGAGGAAGTAAGAGCAGTAGGGGGATATTTTGGACTTTCAAAAAATTACAATCCTTACTCAAACACATATAATTCGGGTTGGAGGGATCATCCTAATTTCAGCTATGCAACGCAACCTCAAAATCAACCTCCAGCTGATGGACCCCCAGGATTTCAGCAAAGGCAAGCACCTTTCCCTCTGAGACAGTAGCAAGTTCAAGCTCCTAAGCAACCTGAGCCTTCACTAGAGGAGCTAGAGAAACAAATGGCTACTTATAATTTGCAGTTCCAACAAAAAACAAATGCCACCATACAAAGTTTTAAACAAGAAACAAGGATTGCAATTAATAACTTATAGAACCAGATAGGGCAGTTATCCACAGAGTTCAACAAGTTTCAAAGTCAATCTTCAGGGAAACTACCCTTATAGCCAGAAGTGAATCCGAGAGAAAATATTAGTGCTGTCACATTGAGAAGCGCAAAGACGATGGATGAGCCTACATCTCTTCCACCAATCACTCAAGAGAAAGATGAACCACCCAAAGAAGTTAATGATAAGGGGAAAAGTTCTAAAGCCCCTAAGGTAAGTGATTCTAAATCCCCTCCTAAATATGTCACTAAAGCTTTTTTTCCTAGTAGGTTAGTAAAGACTAAGAAAGAAGAAGCAGAAAAAGAGATCCTAGAGACTTTTAGGAAGGTGGAAGTTTCCATCCCTTTGTTAGATGCCATTAAATAGGTACCTAGGTACGCAAAATTTCTGAAAGAATTATGCACTAACAAGAGGAAATTGAAAGGAAAAGAAAGGGTCCAGGTGGGAGAAAATATTTCAGCTGTAATAAAAAAGAAACTCCCAATCAAATGTAAGGATCCTGGCACATTCACCATTCCATGCACTATAGGTAACACAAGGTTTGAGAGGGCAATGCTTAATTTAGGTGCATCCATAAATGTCATGCCATATTCTATTTATGCATCTTTATACTTGGGTACTTTGGAGCCTACTGGTGTCATTATTCAACTAGCTGATAGATCTAATGCATACCCAAAGGGTGTGGTTGAAGATGTTTTGGTGCAGGTGAATGAATTAGTGTTTCTGGCAGACTTCTGTGTTTTGGATATAGAAGAGGACAAGTCTCCCAACTCTACTTCTATCTTGTTGGGGAGATCATTTTTAAAAACTGTGCGAACAAAAATTGATGTGCACTTCGAAACTTTAACAATGGAATTTGATGAGGAATTGATTAGGTTCAATATTTTTGAAGCTATGAGATACCCAAGTGATGTGCACACTGCTTGTCTAATTAATTTTTTTGATCCTTTTGATTCTGACCATTCTGATGCTCTTGATACAATTCTAACTCATAACTTAGATGTATAGGAGGAAAAGAAGAAGGATAAAGAAGAGCCGTGGAGTGAAGACATCGATGAAATTGTCACCGCCTTACAAGAGCTTTCTTCCACTCCAGAAGAGCATGAGGTATCTTTTATTGATTTACCTGTTACTACTGATATACCTCAACCTTCCGTTGTACAGGCACCTGAATTGGAACTAAAAGTACTGTCTGATCATCTTAAATACATCTTCTTGGGGGAGAAGGACACTCTTTCAGTAATAATTGCAAAGTCACTCTCCCAAGAGCAAGAAAAGAAATTGGTGGCTATTTTGCAGGAACGTAAGACAACCATTGGTTGGTCAATAGCTGACATCAAGGGTATTAGTCCCTCTATTTGTATGCACAATATCCTAATGGAGGAGGGTGCTAAGCCTGTGAGAGACCCCCAGAGGAGGTTGAATCCTCCTATGATGGAGGTTATGAAAAAAAAGATACTGAAGCTCTTAAGTGTGGGGGTGATCTACCTCTTTTCTAACAGCAAGTGGGTAAGCCTAGTCTAGGTAGTACCAAAGAAATCTGGAATTATTGTGGTAAGAAATGCTGAAAATGAGCTTATTCCCACTAGGTTACAAACAGGGTGGCGTGTCTGCATTAATTACAGAAAGCTGAATGCCGCCACTAGAAAAAACCACTTTCCTTTGCCTTTCATTGATTAAATGTTAGAAAGATTAGCTGGTCATTCTCATCATTATTTTCTAGATAGCTTTTCAGGTTACAATCAGATTGCTATTGCTCCAGAAGATTAGGATAAAACCACCTTCAGTTGTGCATTTGGTACCTTTGCTTATAAGAGAATTCCTTTTGGACTCTGTAATGCACCAGGAACTTTCCAAAGATGCATGATGAGCATATTCTCTGATTACATTGAAAATATTATTGAGGTTTTTATGGATAACTTTAGTATCTTTGGAAATGGTTTTGAAAATTGTTTGGAACATTTAACATTGGTGCTTAAAAGATGCATTGACACTAACCTTGTACTGAATTGGAAAAAATGTCATTTCATGGTAGAAGAGGGTATAGTGTTAGGTCATTTAATTTCTGCTTGGGGAATTAAAGTAGACAAAGCTAAGGTAGAACTCATGCATTCTTTACCCTCACCCACTAGTGTGCGAAAATTTGTTCTTTTATTAGTCATGCAGGTTTCTACCGGAGATTCATTAAAGACTTCTCAAAAATTTCATTGCTCCCTTTGTAAACTTCTCCAAAAAAGATGTACAATTTAACTTTGATAAGAATTGTATGAAAGCTTTTACCAAGCTCAAGAAATTATTGACTGTTGCGCCTATCATTAGGCCACCTAACTGGGAACTACCGTTTGAATTTATGTGTGATGCCAGCACTTCGTGGTAGGGGCTATCTTAGGATAGCGAGTTGATAAAGTTTCTTATGCTATTTACTATGCATCAAGGACTCTAAATGATGCTCAACTCAACTATTCAACAACTGAAAAAGAACTTTTAACTGTTGTTTTTGCTTTAAAAAAATTTAGATCATATCTCATTAGTTCTAAAATAATTGTGTTTTCAAATCATGCAGCTTTGAAGTTTCTCCTGACAAAGAAAGAAGCAAAGCCTAGATTGCTCCGATGGATTTTATTGCTCTAGGAATTTGACTTGGAGATTAAAGACAAGAAAGGGAGTGAAAACTTGGTGGCTAATCACTTGAGTAGGTTAGTAACTGAAGAGGAAGAAATGCCTATCATGGAGATTTTTTCAGATGAGTATTTGATGGCTGTCAAGGCCATAATCCCTTGGTATGCTGACATTGTTAACTACTTGGTTACTAAGGACTTTCTGGAGGGTTTGAATAAGACCCAAAGAGATAAATTAAGGAGTGACTATAAGTATTACATTTTGGATGACCCGTACCTCTGGAAGCATTATGCAGATCAGGTCATTAGGAGGTGCATTCCTGATTCTGAGACATACTCCATTCTCTCCTTTTGCCACACCTATGCTTGTGGAGGACATTTCGGCATTAAAAGGATAGCCAATAAGGTGCTTGACAGTGGTTTTTATTGGCCCACAATCTTTAAAGATGCCTACAATTTCTGTAAGTCTTGTGACCACTGTCAGAGAACAGTAACATTGGTCCTCGAAATCAAATGCCTCAAACTCTGATCATTTTTATGGAAGTTTTTTATGTATAGGATATTGATTTTATGGGATAATTTCCTCCTTCTTTTGGTTTCTCATACATTCTCTTATCTGTTGATTATGTGTCTAAATGGGTGGAAGCAAAAGCCACACGATATGATGATTCTAAAACTGTTGCAGACTTTGTTAAATCATATATTTTCTCTAGGTTCGGGACCCCAAGGGCTATCATCAGTGACCAAGGGACCCATTTCTGCAACAGAACATTTGATGCTCTTTTAAGGAAATATGGAGTGATGCACAGAATTTTCACACCTTATCATCCACAAACAAATGGGCAAACTGAAGTGTCCAACCGAGAGATTAAATCAATCCTGGAAAAGACAGTGAATCCCTCACGTAAGGATTGGAGTACTAGACTTGAGGATGCATTATGGGCTTATAGGACTACCTATAAGACTCCCATTGGTATGTCACCATTTTAGTTGGTGTATGGAAAGCCCTGTCATTTACCCATAGAGCTATAATGTCGCTCTTATTGGGCCATTAAACAAGCCAATCTGGACTTGGAAGGTGCTGGGAAGCAAAGGAAATTCCAGTTATAAGAACTAGAAGAATTGAGAAATGAGGCCTTCGAGAATGCCTTGATTTATGAGACTAAAACTAAGGCATTCCATGACCATTTGATCTCTAAGAAAGAATTCCACAAAGGATAGAAAGCACTACTATATCAATCCAGGCTAAAATTGTTTCCAGGTAAATTACATTCTAAGTGGATTGGACTGTTTGTGGTAACTAATGTCTTTCCTTTTGGTGCAGTAGAGATCATGAGTGAAACATATGGCAAACCATTTAAGGTAAATGGCAACCGTCTCAAACTGTACCATGAACTTTTGGATAATGCAGAGGTGGAAGTAATGACCCTTCTTTTTCCACAGTATGAAGATCAATAAGAGTATCATCATGTCGGGCTGAGGACAATAAACTAAGCACTTAATGGGAGGCAACCCATCATCAAGAAAACCAGATTTGATTTCTTTATCCCTTTTATCTTGTGTTTTATTAGTTTCTTAGAATAGGTTTTGATCTGTTTCTTGATTGTGAGCATGTGAATCTTTGGAAAGCCAAGTGTTTGAATTAAAAAAAATATGTGCTTGAATTCTTTCATTGAATTGTTGGATGATTGTGTGGACTAACTATAATAGAAATTAAGTGAAACTGTAGGAATCGCCTCTTTTGTGATGTTGTTGTACTTTTTTGAATGATGAGTCAAGTTCTTTAGGGATGATTTGATTGAATTGAGAAGTTAAATTTTATTTCATGATGAATGGGCTGAGTAAAAAGTCAATCTCTTGAGACGCATTCTTATGAATTTGTGCCTTATGAACTTTGTAGGTTTTTGGAATCCCCTCAAGCACAATTATGAGTTTTAGTCTTGGGAATATGACTTTAAAAGACCCTAAACCATGCTTTAGGATTGATTTCCTAAGTATTTTTCAAAGTACAACACCATTCATAATGTTTCATAAGAGCTTCCCTATCGTTTCAATGCGAATCAAGTAATTTAGGGATGCATTTTGATGAGTTTTTGGTAGAAAAGGAGTAGGGGAATGATCAATCAAATTTTAGGCATTCATTATTGCTTTATATTTGGCCTAATTGATGATAATTGTGCCCAATATTATGTTTGAAGATGAGTTTTAGATGATTGGTCTTCATTGAGCTTAATTGTAAAAACTTCATTAATTTTTGGATTTTACTCATTTTGACCTTTCTGTCTTGTACAGGCCATAACTTGGGCTACGAATATTATATTTGGATGATATTGGAGTCCCCTAAAATCTGAGACGAAGATCTAAAATTTCATATCTGATGAAATTTTTCTAATTCAGCTGGATTCAAGGTGAAAATTGGGCCTCAAAGTTAGGACGCTGTTGCTGTCACAAAGCTTGGACCTTTCCTCAATGATTTGGGCCTAATTCTCTCAATTTAAGCCCAATTAAGGCAAATGATATGTCTATGAAAAGCTGTTTTAGAGGGCTACAGTATGGGCTAGGGTAGATTAGGAATTACATAAGATTTTTTAGTTACAAATAGGTCAAGGCAGATTCTGAATTCACTTTTTTTTTATTTGATTTTATTCAGTTGTAACAGATTTTGGGCAGAAACCTTTTCTCTCTTTTCAGCTTCTCTATTTTCGTTTTTCTCTTCTCTCTGCATTTTCGTAATGGCCATGGAAGGCTAAAGCTCCAATCAATCCAAGGAATTCAATGATTGTGGTTAAAGTTTTGAGTTCTCTTGCTTATTTGTAAATTCTGTTTGTGTTCTTCCTTCTTCTTCTTCTTCAATTGATTTCTGATTTGGATTTCAAAATTGAAGTTAGAATTAGGGTTGATTAATCTGAATCTAATGGAGAATAGATCATCGATTATAATCTATGTTAATCCGAATCTGTTCCTAAATCAATCTTAATCAAGAACTGCGATTGTGATTCTGTTTTAGTTGATGAAATTCTAGATGATTATCTAGTTGAATTCGAATTAACAGAGGTGAATGCAACAGAATTCTATTCTCTTTGAACAATGATTAATTCTGCCACTTGAATTGAAGACCTTGGATTGGTGTTTCCTTAATTGAATTTTCTTTAAACTTGAATTCGTTTTCTGTTATTGAATTGAACAAAACCCCCCTTACTTATTGATAACTGCTAACATACTTGAGAAATCCGAATTGGTCCTTGGGAGATGACCTAGGTTATACACTATGCTATATTCCATTGTAAATCCTAGTCTATTTTGAGGCGAGTGCGACATCGCCGATCAGGGACGCTATGTACAATTACACAGGCCGTGTATGCTTGAGTAGTAAAAGTTTCTTTAAGTAAAAGGCATACACGGCATAGGCTATGTCCTATGACATAGCCGTGTAATCGTAAGCTATGTTTTATAAAAAAAAAAATAGAGAAGTACATGGCCTAGGCCGTGTACTCTCACACGGCCGTGTGATCGTGTGGCAGGAACCACTCCCTGGAAGAATAGTACACGTCCTAGGCCGTGTAGAGCCACACGGCCGTGTAAACGTGACAGAACTCATTTTAGGGCTCCTTCTTCCATTTTCCCCCATCTTTCTCTCTTCTTCTACGCAACCCCCATCTTCCTCCACCTTCTCCTCCTCCAAATCTTCTTCTTCTAACACCCAAATCCACCATTTCAACCATTTTTCAACCTCAAATCCATCAAATCCCGCCTCTTTCTTCTATTTTGCTTCCATTTGTTCTAAAAATCACACCACCACCCACCGTCCAAACCATAACCACTATAGCCACCACCCCAACCACCATGTTTCTTCCATCTTCTACATTCAAATCACTACCCATTCCTCCTTTTCTTTTTTCCTCATTTTATTTTAACCAAACCAACTCCCTTTCTTCACCATTTCTTTAAAATCCCCACACCCCCTTGTCTTCTCCACCGTGAACACCACCACTTCACAGTACCCATCTTCTACAAATTTTCAAAATGCCTCCCAAGAAGAGAGTGAAGCACACTGCTAGTGGTCAATCATACTGCCACCCTTCTACTCCACGTGCACCACAGCCACCATCTCCTGCACGTGAACCATCTCCTCCTGAGGTAAATATTCACCCTGTCTTAACCAAGGATATTGTCTGTACTAAATTTTTAGATGAAGATACGCTTCGACAAATAAGACTTTAAGATGAGGTGTTTACTTTGTTAAATTACATAGGTTGGGGCACGTTTGCTAATTTACGTGCACCGACTTACGCCACCTTAACTAAGGAATTCATCTCTACTTTTGATCACCGTAAGCTGTATCCACTTAGTGATCAAAATAGATGGCCTGGTGAGATTACTTTTAAATTATTTGACATTCACTAATTTAGTGCCATTTTTAGCTTTCCCATAGGCCACAATCAGCTACCCACTAGATTTAATCCTGATAGGATCTGGACTGAACTGACTGTTGCTGGTTCTGACCGATATGATCCTAGAGTTTCAAAGGCTTCCAAACTTAGGTCTCCCGCCCATAGATACATTCAAAAATGGTTGGCTAATACTATTTATGCTTGGGGTAAGAGCCAGGGAACCATTCTTGCATTGTATGATTAATGGAGAGCCTGTCAATGGGTCATACTAGTTGTGCAATTTGTTTAAACACTTGGAACCACTTTAGCTGGCCGTATTCTAGTGGGGGGATTTGTCACCATTATTGCTGCATTCTTTGGTTTAAACTCTAATATTCTTGATGAGAGTCTTGTTTTGGGTTCCTCTGCTATTTGATGGCTCCACTCTGATTCATATGGGCCTATGTGAGAATCGGAATGGAGCACTATTTTTGGTGGGAGCCGATAATCAGGCCATTTTGAGGAGAGACTGACAGTCAGAGCACCGCGATGATGATGATGAGCCTGCACCTCCGGAGTCTACTTCTCGTTTTGATGGTGAGACTAGTCCGTCTTCTTCTAGGGCATGACCCACTACTCTAGATGATGTCATAGCATGTGTCAATGCCCTACAGATAGATCATGCCTCACGCATCCAGAGCCTTGATGATAGATTTCACGTTTGGGAAGAGTTTAACACCCAGAGTATGGCCTCCCTTCACAACAAGATGGATGACATTCTCCGGCACATGCAGTAGATCTCCCCTCATTTCCCCATTGATGTACCCCCATAGTTTCAATTGTGTTGTACATTTTACTGTATTTATTTTGGATTTAGTTTAACCAGTACTGTTGGTTATTGATTCATGATTTCTGGTTATTATTTTTCATTTCAATTTCGCATGTTTGTGTTATAGCTTTGTGTTTATTTTTCTTTTTCTGGATATGTGTAGTATTGAGGACAATGCTTGCTTTAAGTGTGGGGGTGTGTTATATTGTGTTCGAATTGTAGTGTTTTCTTAGGGATTGAATGTGTGACTATTTCAACTATATTGTCTTTCTTGGGGTGAGTACAATTGATCTTAATTGTGTTTTTTCCTGTGGATATTTCTCCTGTGGGCCTTTAAATTCTCGATGAGCTTTCAAGTGATGTGATTAGTGAGCTTTGACCCAAAATTTTTCGTAATTAATAAAACTTTTGAGCTCGATTGAATGAACATTTTGGTTATTGATTTTGTCGAGTAGGATTCTGAAAAATTGAAAGGTTTAATTCGAAAATGATGAACAAACCTAGTGAATTTTTGGGCCTTGTTGTGAATGGCTAATTTTAGGTCATTTTGATTCTTTGATTGTGTGATTCCACTCATGATTATGTGTTTTTTAGAACTTGTCTTGGTTCTCTTTTAAGCTGCTAATGACCACTACATGCAATTGAAATGAAAAAAGGCATTTTCTTTTAAATAGCTACTGGCCAAATAGCCATCCTTGCATTTTATCCTTTGTTTAACCCCTTTGAGCCTAATTGACCTTCTTTCCTTCGATCTAAGCTCAATTTAAGCCAAAAAATGAAAAACCATTTTGCTACCCTACCTTAGGGAGTAGAAGAGCCTAATGATTATATTGGAAATTGGTTCTTAAATAAGTGTGGGGGTATTTGAATTAATGATGTGTTTGCCTAACTTTGTATATAAAAAGTTTCATGTTGGCAAAATATCATTGTGAATAGAATGTAAGGTGTTTATAAAAAAAAAGTCAGAAAAAGGAAAAGGTACAGAAAAGTAAATTGAATTTGAAGATTGTTAGGAAATTCTTTATGTAATGATTGAAAAATCTTTCCTTTTCTGCTCTTCTAATTCCTATGGTTTAGCTTTGTTTATCTTTGATGTATCCTACCTTGACCCTGACCCCATTATAACCTAAATAAAGACCTTTTGATATTTGTGTGCTTGTGGCCTGAGTGGTGGAGAAGGAGAGGCTTGACAAGTCTATGGTAAAGCATATTTTCATGAGTTGATTGAGTATAAATACAAGCTTGAAACACTTAAGTGAGAGAGCATATCAATGAGGATTTGTCATAATGATTGAACCCTGATATTTGATTATTCTGCTTGCCATTGTGGATTGCTAAGAAAGGGAATTCTTGATTGCTCAAATTCTTTGAGAACTGAATGCATAAAGGTCTTTGCTCATTATTCTGTATTTGCTTAGCTTACTGGGAAACTGTATTTAACTACACATTTTTGCCCACGAGTGTAAAAGGCTAAGTGTGGGGGTAATTGATCTGTAGATTATTCCTATATCTTAAGTGCCTTGTAATTGATTTATTGGACTCCATTTGTGCTTAATTATTATCATTTAGCTAAGTTTCTAATATCAAACTCTAGTTGGAACATTAGTGTGAAACTTTGCTTAAATGTGTTTTTAGAAGCTGATAATTGAATTAAAATTTTCAGGAAACCTTTGGATGACGGAGTTCATTAGCCTTAAATAAGGCTTGGTATTCACTTGAAGAAGGAGTTGAGGATTCATGAAGATCAATATCGCCCCTTGAAGTAGTGAAAGAAGAGTTTCTACAAAGATTCGGTGCCAAAAATGAAGGAGCCAAATTATAGGGCTTGCGTAAAATTGTAGGGCCTAGGCCGTGCAAAAGTACACGACCTAGGTCATGCACTTCTCTAACTTTTGAAACAGAATTTTGATCACTCAAACAGAATCATGCACGGCCTAGGCTGTGTAAATCAACACAGCCGTGTAATTTGGTCAGACTTTGAATTATTGAAACTTCTACAAGAAGTTTGTGTTGAAGGCCTATATATTGACACTCTTGGCTCCTTTGGAAAAGAGTTCTGACCAGGGGGAAGCAGTTGGAAACCCTGGGAAAAGGAGAGGGGAGGCTTGGATCAAAGATTGGAGTCTCGGGTTCGAGCAATCGGAGATCCATCATCCTCAATCCTCAGAAACTCGTTTGCTCTTTAGTTTTTCTTCTGCACTTTGTTTCTTATGTTGTTCTTTCTCAGTTTTTTCTTGTGATTTTGTTCTAGCTTTGTGTAACTAAACCTCCCTTAGTTAAGGGGATGGTAAAATCACTAGTTTTGATGTTATGAATCTTGCACATTTGATTATTTCAACACAATTATGTTTTATTCATATATTTTTGAATCTATTGTTGGTATGGAGATTTTATTACTTGTTCCCACTTTCAAAGTGGTAGATCTGGGTTTACTATGCACGGTTGCGGTAGTAGATCTAGCGGAATGTATGATATTCATGTGGGTATAATTATCTTTGTGCTATTTTTCAGTTATAAAAGTGGTAGATTCGGGTTTATTATGCGCGGTTGTGGTAATAGATGTAGAGAAATATATGTTCTAAGTAATTTAATCCCAGTGTGTGATTAGATATTAGTGTGATTAGTTTTCTAAATCTTAATGCAATTGTTGGATAGTTGTAAGAGCAGTTGCTTTATGACTAATCAGTGATTAGGAGTTAATTTGAGCGGTTGCTAAATTGGCCAACACTTAAGGAAAAAAGAGATTTTACTCTCACAATTGCATAAAAGCATAACTGAGCATGTTGGAATAAAAGGATATGTGGGTTTGCATTATCATATAAATCTAGTGGTGGATTCAATCTTTTAACTAATTTTCCTATATTGTTGATTTTAGTTTGTTTATCGTTATTATTTTTGAAACTGTTCATTGTTCATCAAAACTCCAAAAACCCTCATTTTTACTGTTTATTGTTAATTAGAGTTTAAATTGGGAATTATTTAATAGTGTTGATTAAATTAGTTCTTTGTGGATCGACTCTTACTAACTACAACTAGTTGTAAGGTTTTTATTTTCTGGTGGGACTGACAATTGATTTTTATCTAAATTTTAATCATTATCCGCCTCACAGCAGCGCCTAAGCCCCAAATTTTCAAGCCTAGGTGTAACACCCCAAAATTTCTCATTTTTCAATAAAATGTGATTTTACTAATTTTGTGATTTTTGTGCTCTATATAATTAGTTTGACTATTTTGCTATTATTTTTTATCTTTTCGTGTGTTTTGGTCGGTGCCGAGAAAATAATATTTTTTGTAGCTGAAAAATTTTAGACTGTTTATTCGGGGCTGGGGGAGCTTGCTAAACCTGAAACTGAAAGACACAGTTATAAATCTTTTAATTTTTAGAATTTATTTGTCAAATAAAAATATTTCGCGTATTCTAGAATGTTCTAGAAGATTTTAGTAGCTGTGACTTACCTTGTATGCACCAATGAGGAGCTAGGCAAACTTGGCGGCAGTGACTCATCGTTGAGGACCAATAGAAGCTGGACACATTGCGTGACACCTCAGCACCATGACTCAACGTGTTCTAGAAGCTTGTAGAAGCGATGACTCGCCATGTTGTAGAATGGTGACTTACCACATTCTAGAAGGTTGTAGAACACTGACTCACCTTATGACTCGCCACAGTGAGTCACACGTTCTAAAGACTTCTCTATGGTGACTCACCTAGTAAAATATCTAAGGATAAATATCTAACGAAAAATATCTCAGTAAAATATCTTAGTAAAATATCTACGTAAAATATCTTGGTGAAGATATCTAACCTTAAATATCTTAGAAGCTAATTATGACAAGCTTTATGTGTGCACCAATGGGAGAAGCAAGCTTGCTTGCTAAGTTGTTGAATAGTCAACAATAGTGGCTTGACTTTGATTTGCACCCTTAGATGGCAAGACTTAGTGGTGAAGGATTTAATTTAAACCCTTGATGGAATCAATAGTTTAGGAAGCAACTTGTAGGAGAAGGATTTAATTCCCTCCTTTGGATGAAGCTCACGGTCATGAAGCTTCCAAAGTGGCTAAAATTGATTTTTCCATCACATTTTGCTAAAGCCTTCATGTTTTCATTCAAGCTTGAACACAAAAAAATCTCTCTTCCACTTTCTCTCTCAAACTCACAGCCAAGCACTTAGAGTGCATGGTTTTATTTTATCTCTCTTAACTTTGTGACCATTCATCTTTTCTTTCTTCTCTCTCTTCAAGAAACCAAAGCTTTTCCATTTCTTTCTTCTCTAACCCTTCGGCCAACACCATGAAAACACCATCTAAGCTTCTATAATTCTAACCAATCACACCACTTGAAACTAGAGACCATTTAGTGAAGCTTTAGTGTTGAGACCTTAACTTGGTTCTACCATTTTCAAGTTTTTCTCCAAGCTTGAAGTTTGTAGCTTCAAAGGTAAAGTTTGAGTTTTCTTACCCTTTTGTGTTTCTAAAGGCCTAAATCATGATTTGAGTTCACGGTTGTCTTGTTTTAAGTCTTGGTTGTGATGGATGTGTTTGTTTGAAGTGTTAGGGTTTGTTTGTGGTGGAGATCGAACCTACAAGGAGGAGTTTTTAGAGCTTTTTGGTTGCTAATCAAGGTAAGAGGGAGATTAATCTCATCGGCCATATATGGTGGTGAGGGAATGGATTTGTTTGTGTTTGTGGGTGAAAAATCCCTTAAAGGATTTATTCATTTGATTGTGTATGTTTAAGTGCTATGTGTTGTTATATGTGATTTCATTGCTTTGATAATTATGCATTATTGATATTAAGTGATTACTATGTGAGATGAAATGATTTTGATTGAATTGTGACTAGATGCTTAATATGATTTTATTGCTTTAATAGTAAGCATGAATATGTAATAGTAGAAATATCATGAGTGATATGTTGTATATGATAAGAATCATGTAGAAAGGAAAACTATTTTGGTTTCAAAGAACCAAGGGGCTCACGGCCTCCATGAGTATTTTGGAGCAAATCACTTAAAATATTTTACTAAGTGTGGATTTTAGATGATTATGTAACAAGTAATTGGATTAAAGATTTTTACAAAGAAAAATGAGATAGGAAATGAATAAATATTTGGTTATGGAATATAAATTGATTTTCGGTCAACATGCCAAGAATTGGTATTTTAGACCAAAAATATTTTTCTCAAATGTAGTCTTAAAGGATTAATTAACAAGAACTCAATTTAGTGAATTTTAAGATGTAAAAAAAAAGTAAACTAATTTTTGGAATTAATTAAATTCATGAATTAAGGTCATGATAAGAAAAAAATTTATAAGTTAAAGTTTACTGATGTATAGCTCACCCTCTTGGGTTTTGAAACATGTTAGAAAACTTTAAGCTGTAATATTTGATTAAATCATGGAAGTTTAAAAATTTGTGAAGAAAATATTAGAAAGTATTATTAAGAGAAAATTTATTGGAAATGAGACTCAAATTTTATTAAAATGGAAAAGAATTCTTTATAATTAGTTAAGTCAAGAATAACGTAGTCTTTGTGAACAATGTTAGGAAATATTATTTGGTAGAGGTTTAGTGAGAAAATGTTAGAAATATTATTTAAAGGTGATTTATTAAGAAAATTTTAGAATTAAAGTCCAATTTTGATATTAAATGAGAAAAGTTTTAATTTAAGCTTAGAATATGATTAAAATATTTTACGCGATTGAAAATACGCTGAAAAACTCTTACACGATTTAAAAATAGTGATTTTTAGTCATGCGATTAAGAAAATGTTTGAAAATCTTTACGCGATTGAGAAAATGTTGAAAAACTATTACGAGATTTGAAAACGTAACAAAAGTGGTACGCGATTGTAAATATGTGATAAAAACGCTACACAATTGAGAGAAACAACAAGTTTTGCTCTAGGACCGACATATTGGACCCGAGTGGATCAGTGGTATTATGTAATTGTATAGGCGGTTATATAATATCATTGATACTAATGGTATTAGACAATTGTATGGGCAGTTGCTTTAATATCATTGGGAACAGTCCAATGGTGGTTTGATTTCATTGATCATGCATTTGAGCATTATACAATCGGTGGCTGTTGCGGCTTTTGTGCCTAGGAGTGAACGAGAATTTGGATAGTGTGATCTATGTTAGATCTCAGGGGGTGTCAGGACGAGGTTATTCACTTAGTGATCTGTTATCGCATTATATACCTCTGGCCATGAAAAACCATTGCAACGCACTGATGAAGACCCGACAAACACTATTCTTTTCGTGGTCCGGCGTAGACTATCATTGAGGGTGGTAGATCTTCTGGAACGTTCACCTCTGAGTTTGTGTTTAGCTCCATGGAGTAGGAAATGGGTGTATTGTGCATAAGGATGGTTAGTATACACATTGTGCATGTGCATAGTAAGTGTACATATTGTTCATATGCATAGTTAGCATTTATACGGTTGTGATATAGTATTATTGTGATATAATATTATTGTGGTATTATCATTTTGCCAGATATTGTTTTACAAGTTTATTGGATTATTTATTTATTAAATATCATGAATATATTTGCTGGTTTTATATTATTTTATGGATTGTATGTTGAACTGTGTTGGTATGTTTATTGTTTCTTTATTACCATATTGGTATGCGATGTAGAGAATCTCACCTCTTTACTTTATTGTTTCTCTGTTATGTTTTTATGATTATGTTTGATAAAGACTACAAGAAGGACGAGGTTGGATTGCCTAGGTTTGAGTTGGATTGACTTTGTTTGATCAATTTGCAATGCCTACAAGGAGGGGTTTCTCTTATTACGTGCAAGCACAGTTCCATGGAGGCACTGATGCCTGGCATGTCGACCCAAATACTCATCATTTTGGTTATATAGGAGAGGTGACCCTATCCCAGAGTAGGACCTACCATGGAATCCCTACTGTTACATATAATGCTTGTGTACATGTAGAGTTCTCCATGCCTATTAGAGAACTATGGGATATTGTTCACTGTTTGCCTAGAGAAGACTCTATGGAGTCAACTGCTCAGACTCCTATTCATAGAGACACGTCCCGACTAGAGAACGTGTCTGTAGAGGATCCGGGAGAGCATTAGGTTCAAGACCTTTCTCTCTAGGTTTTTGGGCTTGGGCCAGGTCGAGTTTTTATATGGTAGTTGGGTATAAGCTTTGAGTTTTGTAAATCTTATGTATTAAATAATATTGGTGGATTATGCTGTTTTATGTAATGTGTGTTAATCAGTTAATTATATTTTATAATCTTTAAAGGTTTGGTAAATTTATATTATCCACTAAAAGGAAATATTAGAGTTCGTGTCGTACAAGGTTAAAGCTTTTATAACTTAGGTTAAGTTTTAGAAGTTTTAATCTTAAATGTGATACCCTAAGGTGGGTGTTACACTAGGCACCAGAACTTGAGGGACAAGGCACCATCCACGCCTAGGCGATGGGGAAGTGGCGCCTAGGCGCCAACTTCAAGAATTTTCAAGATTTGTATTCTTGATGTTTTGGGGTTCCCTACCAGTTGCGATCCTTAGTATATGCTTTCTAAAGTGTGTTAAGATACTTTTAGGGATATTTCACAAAGGAAATACCACCTAGCATATAAGAACAAATTTGAGTTTTTAAGCTTTTCAAGAGTTATAAATTGCTTGAAATAGGTGTCTAGAACCTTAAGCACATTGGAGTGACTTTGATTACCACTTGTGGTGTGATGTTAGGGAATGCTAGATACAAGGTTGATAAGAAAGTTTGATATTTATCATAGATGCATGAGTTACTCTCTTGTATTTAAAGTTGAGTTAACTACACAAGTTTTTAGAGAAAATACTCATTCATGTCATTATGTTGGCTTAGAATAGAGTGTTAGCAAAAGAGTGGTTCATTTACTAGTTAAAGTTGAACCATAGCACAATTATCCTAACTAAGGGAGTGAGATAAGCCCCTTGAACATGCAAAGGAGTAAGAAAAATACTTTGACAAGGATGGATTTTGTGAAGACAAGGTTTAACACCTGTGAAAACATGATAAACTTGTATACAGTTACAAAGGTAGCCTAATACCTATTTGTCATGCCTGTTAAGTTTTGTTACCTTTTGAGTATGTTTAGTCACTTTGTTATAGTACTATGTATGAAAAATAGCAGTTATTAGCCTCAAAATTGGCTTAAACTGCTTAGTTAATAGAAATAAATGTGGAGAATTTTTTTTCTAGGTCACAAATGTGTGGGAGATGGTGTAGTTAAAATTTGAGGTAAAATGTAATTAGTTTGACATTTTTAAGTATACTGAGTGTGTGTTTTAATGTCGGATTGACTACCAGTAGATATGAAAAAATGTGAAAATGGCGAAACAAGATTTTTGATGAATCTCAAGATTTATTTTAAACATGTTAGAAGTTAGGAAACTTGATTTGGTGAAATCTAGTTGTTCTTAACAGATCGGGAGTTGCAGCTTGGTTACTTAAGTGACCAAGTCTCTCACATTCCCTCACCCTTCATGCTAACTTGACTTTTGAGGCTTTAAAATGAGATTTTTTCTCATTTTCTCTTTTCATTTTTTGGTTGCAGCAGAGAGGAACAAAGGGAAAGGCAAGAAGTAAGGCAAATGTGGAGAATCAACAATAAAAAGGAGGAAGAAGGAAAGAAAAGAGAGAAGTTGCTAAGTGACTTCATTTTTGGTCTTTAAGGTAGGGGGACTTTGTGTTTTCACTCCTTTCTTCCATTTTCTTCATTTGGTTCTTGAGAGTTCTTGATGTAAGAAATGGATTTCTAGAGTGATTTTGGGGTTTTAGGCTTGATTCTTGTTGGAGAACTAGAGGATAGCCTGTTTTTGAGTTATTGGTTGCATGGTGATGTTTTTTTCATCTCTTAAACATTTATGATTTCATTTGAGTCAAAAATGGGATTTTAGGTTTATATGGTGATGGATGATGCATTGATGCATGTTAAGTGATTTAAAAATGGTTTTAAGAGTTGAAATGAGTTTATGGACCTTGTGTAAGGTTGGAAATCACTTGAAATTGAGTTTTGAGTGATTGGGGGAGGGATTTGTTCCAATGGAATAATACTCGGCTCTGCTTTTCTGCAGAATTCTATAGAAAAACCACTCATGCCGCGGTGTGAGTGATTCCACACCGAGGCATGAGTTTCAGTAGTAGAACCCGAGAGCAGCACGTCGCGATGTGAGTGGACATAGAGCAGGGCGCCGCAGTGTGGTCGTGCTGTGTTGCGGTGTGAGCGCCAAATTTTCCCAAAAATTATTGTTTGATGGTACAAAGCTTTCCAATGGTATAGTTCCTTCTTTTATGCTTCATAATGAGTGATGAGACTCTAATAAGAGTATTTAATGAAGTGTTTGTGTGGTGAATATAAATCAACTGGTATGTGATTTATTGTTATATTTAGCATCATTGTTGTTCATATTCGAGGTGATGAATGTAATTCAATTAGTATGCTAACTATTGTAATGATTGACATCATTGTATTTCATTCTTGTAGTTATGATTGTAAATCAATTGGCATGCTAGTTATTGTAGTAATTGGCATCATTATTTTTCATAACTTTGTGATGAGGATAAAATCCTTACTTTTGGGTGATCATCCATGATTGTAAGTGAAGACGTAATATACCTTCCATATCATAGTGATGAGCTGAGGATGGTTCATTCCCTCACACCTGGTGAAATGGCTGGGACTAGGTTCCAGTGCTTGTTCAAAGCTTATGGAACCAGGTTCCTTTGCTTTGACCAAGATTCATACATACATAACAATTCCAAAATGACTTAGGATGAGTTCCTTAACCATGTTTGAGGAATCATAACATTATCTACATTCATTTTAGGATGTTGCATAAACATTCGCATAAGGCATAATTTGGCATAGCATGACAATTGTATGGGTGGTTGCTAATCATATCATATGCATGCATTGTAATTGTATGGACAATTGCGTATTCGTTATGATTGTGTAAGATGTTAGTTTTGGAATACTTCTATTGAGAATTGTGATTTCTCACCCCATTTGTGTTGTCATGTAAATCCAAGTACAAGTTTTACAAAAAAAGCAAGGAGAAGACATATAAAGACTAGTATAGTTTATATGCTTTACAGGGACAAACATTGTTTCTTTTATGCCTTGAGAGGCTTAGTTGTAATCTTTGTACATATTTTGTATTTACAAGAAATACTGATGTTATGTAAAAGCTCGATAACTCGTGGCTCACATTTTCTTATATAATGATTTATGTTATGCTGAAAATGTTCATGTAGAAAGTAGCATGCCTAGATCTAATTACCGTGGCATAATATAGATTATACTATTGTTATTAAATCTGGGATGTTACGCAAGGGATTGAGAAAAGCACCTTGTCATGGTAAAGATGTGAGTAAAACACTTTACTATAGTTAGTAGAGGAGTGAGGCAAACACTTTACCTAGGACAAAATAGTGAGTTAAGCTCTTTATCAAGGACATGAGGAGTGAGAAAAGCACTCATGTAAAGGGAAGAAAAGTGAGATAAGCTTACTACTAAGAGCATTAGGATGAGTTAAGTCCTAAGTTAGGCAAATGATTGAGATAAGCACTTTTCCAAGTACAATTGACATTATACAGTTGTTTGGACGATTGTATAATAAAGAGAATACTTTAATTATGTATGAAATTTACATAGTTATAGTGTAACATCCACCTACCTTAATGAACCTAAACAATGTTATAGAAGCTCAATAACACTGGAATGAATTATCTATTAATTCAGGTAATTTTTTAAACCAGTTTGAGCGTAATTTTGTAGCACTGATTGTGAAGAAATAATTAAAGTATCTGCATAAATAGTTGATATGAAGGAAGTAAATAAGAAAAAATTATTTCCGAGCTAAGAACCATTGATAAGAGTTGTAGAAAATTTTGGAGAAGCAATTGAGCTAGTTTGGTATTTTTAAGGACACTGACAGGGGATAAGTGAATAGTAAAGTGAATAGCTAATTAACTCAGAAAATTATGAAAATATTTGGAGTTTTATGCCACACATTTTTATTTAAGAATTACGTAACATATATTTGACTATTTGTACTTTGATTTTCATAGTCAAGGAACTATTATTGATTTTGAGTTGATTTTGTGCACATTTTGATTTCTAAAAAGTTGTTGCATGAGAGTCATGACCACTGTGACTTGGTCCTAATTAAATTATATGAGTATATATTGATTACAACATTGACCATTATGGTTGATTTTATTATTAATGGATAACTAGAAAGCTTGCATAGCATTGTACAATTGTGATGTACAAGGGATTGTGTTGCTCCTTGATTAATCAAGTTGAGCTAAGATGTGATAGTGGTATTGCTTCTTTAATTTTTAACAAGGAGGCTTTAACATGGAGAATATATGATTGTGTACAAATTATTATTTGAATGGAATCCTATTGTATGTTATGATTTATATAAGCAACCTTTATATTTTACATGGCCAAGAAATTGAACTAGGATCATTCTAGGATAGAATGAAGTAGTTGAGGTTGAGGATGGACATTTTCTTCCTCTCTGCTCAAGCTCTTCCTTGCTGAAAGTAGATAAGGAGAGACATTCCCTCTCTACTACATGTGATCCTAGATTTTTGATAGTGTGAGGATGAATATTCCCTCCCTATCTTAGTAGTTGAGGATGCCCTCTCTACTCACAAATCTATGTTGAGAAGGGACATTCCCTCACTAGAGGTGGCCAGGTTACTCATTTATCGGAGTAGTTCTATGTGACTAGCGAATGGTCAGAAATAGGCTGAAGTGTACTTGAAAGCAGGCTACTACCAAGTGTTTTTAATAAGCAATAGAAATAAAATTGAATTTATTTGATTAATTGTGATGCTTGACTAAAGGTGTGTTTATGAGAATTATTTGTGAGTGCATATTTCTATGTTTGATAATAAATGTTTTTTGAAACTTAATAATTGAATTTCTATTTCGGAAAGAAAAAGGACTTGATTTGGTTTTTACCACCTTCCTACGTAATGAAAGTGAGTTTGAAAATGATTTTTTTCCCGAAATAGCTGGAAGTATTACGATGTCATTGATTTTTAATAATGACATTGAGAATTCTTTGAATTCTCCCCCCTTTTTTGTTCTTGTTTCTGTAATATTTCCGGGGACCAGATCCTCAGTATGGAGATTGAAGCAAAAGACGTAGAATATTTTAGTTGTTATTTTACAGTTTGTATTATGTAATTATTATATTGTAAACGTTTATGTAAATTATTGTACCTTAAAAGTAATTGTACTATTGTATATAGTCCTTATAATATATAAACGTTATATTATTCTGCAACAGGCTCATACTTTCGATATATTAACTAAATACAAGGTTAAATTTTAAATTATTGATTTTTATGTGACGTGCTTAATTTTATTTGCTAATACGTAAATCTGGATTATGTTATTAGTAAGGAGGTTAAGGACGTTATATTATGGTATCAGAGCAGTTCATCTTGTTGAGCCGGGGTATGGACTAGCTATGCTTTGTTATGCATGCATAGGCAGAATTACGTAGCGGCCTTGAGATTATATGCTTATAGTTAACTGTTGCACTACTACATGATATTGAGCTTGATCAACTTAATATTTATTGTTCATTTGTGTACAAGAGACTATGGCATCTTTTAGGCGAACGCGTGGGAGTAGGACAACTGCCAATGAAAATACGTTTGATGTGATGGAGGTGCTTAGAGAAATGACAACAATCATGAGGGAACAAAGAGAAATGGCAACTACATAAAGGGAGATGACAGCTACCATGCGCGAGCAAACGACGGTCATGAATAGAATATTAGAAAGATTGGGTAATAATCCACAACCACAGCAACAGCCAGAGAATGAAGCAGTTATTCCAAGGAATCTAAATTTTCATGATCTATTTGAGTTTAGGAAGACCAATCCTCCGTCGTTTCAAGGTGAACATGATCAAGCTAAAGCAGAGATATGGTTGAGGGAGTTAGAGAAGATCTTTGTAGTGATGCGGTGTAGGGACGACCAAAAAGTATCTTTTGCTTTCTACATGCATCAGGGAGAAGCCGGATATTGGTGGAATGATATTAGAAGAATAAAGGAAGTAGCTAGTATTCAGGTGACTTGGGAGGTGTTCAGAACAGCCTTCTTGGATAAGTATTTTCCAAGAATTTTGCAAGAAGCTAAAGAGTTAGAATTTCTAAAGTTGGAGTAGGGTAATATGTTTTAAAGTTTGACGAGTTATCAAAAATTTCCTCTTATTTCCGGTATAATCCAGATGAAAATTGGAAATGCATCAAATTTGAGGATGGAGAGATGAAATTAAGAGAATGGTCAAACCATTGGTGATCAGGGATTTCCATACTTTAGTAAAAAAATGTCAAATTGTGGAGTCAGCTGGTCCGCAGCCACAACAAGAGTATAGACAGCAAGGTTTTCAAAAAAGAAAAAGGGATGATGGTAAGTTTAAGAAAAATGTTCAAAGGCCTACATATTAGCAAGGAAAAGGGAAGCAGATTCAAAAGGAAGACAGAAGTGGGCCCAGATGTCCAAAATGTGAAAGATTCCATGGTAACAGAGCTTGTCAACTGGATCAAATAGAGTGTTTCATCTGTGGTAAAAAAAGACCTTATGCCAGATATTGTCCCCAGTGGCAAGGAGCAACAACCTCTACTTCACAACAAAAAGGACCCATTACTTCCAAGCCCCAAAGTAGAGGAAGGGTGTTCACTCTGAGTGGCAAAGAAGCAACCCAATCCATTAATCTGATACAAGGTAAGTGCATAATTAAAAATAATCATTTAACTGTATTATTTAATTCAGGAGCATCACACTCTTTTATTTCTTATGATTGTGTAAGGATTTTGGATTTACCTGTGTTAGATCTACCTTATGATTTAATAATTTCCTCTCCCATAGGAAAACCAATAACCACTTCCAAAATATGTCTAAATTGTTATGTAATTGTTGAAAACAAAGACTTTCTTGTGAACCTCATATGTCTACCGCTTACTGACATAGACATTATTTTGGATATGGACTAGTTATCAACAAACCATGTCGTTCTAAATTGCTTAGATAAAGCTTTAATGTTTTTATCAAATATTCCTTTTATAGATACTTCTTTTGAGTCTATCTATTTAAATGCCAATCAAGTTACCAACTGCCTGGTAGAAGGAGCTTAAGGTTATGTTCTCCTGTTTTCTTTGAATTATGAAAATAAACAAAATTTAGAAAATATTCCTTTAGTGAGAGAATATCCTAAAGTATTTCTAGATGAGATTAATGAGTTACCTCTAGAGAGAGAAATAGAATTTGTTATAGACTTAGTACCAGGAATAATGCCTATCTCTATAGCACCATATCAAATGTCCTCTTTAGAGCTCTTTGAACTTAAGAAACAAATAGAAGAATTGTTGGATAAAATGTTCATTAAACCTAGCATTTCACCTTGGGGAGCACCAATAATTTTGATGAAAAAGAAAGATGGAAGTATGAGATTGTGTGTAGATTATAGATAATTAAACAAGGTAACAATTAAAAATAAATACCCACTTCCTAGGATCGACGACCTGATAGATCAGTTAAGAGGTGCTATCATATTTTCAAAAATTGATTTAAGATCAGGGTATCACCAAATTAGGGTTCGAGAAGAAGATATCTCTAAAACTGCCTTTAAGACCAGATATGGACATTATGAATATCTTGTAATGTCCTTTGGTTTAACAAATGCACCTGCCGTGTTTATAGATTATATGAACAGGATTTTTAGACCATATCTGGATAGATTTGTTGTTGTCTTTATAGATGATATTCTCATCTATTCAAAGACAACTAAAGAATATGAGGAACATCTTAGGTTAGTTCTAGAAATCCTAAAAGAAAAGAAACTGTATGCCAAATTGTCAAAATGTGAATTTTGGATGAAAGAGGTGCAGTTCCTAAGGCATGTGATATCAAGAGATGGTATATCTGTAGATCCTAGCAAAGTGGAGGCAGTTTTGCAGTGGGAAAAACCTACCACTATAATTGAAATCAGGAGTTTCTTAGGTCTAGCTGGGTATTATAGAAGATTTATTAAGGGCTTTTCTTAAATAGCTTTACCTTTGACCAGACTGACTAGGAAAGGTAGCACTTTGAATGGACATAAGAGTGTGAGAATAGTTTTCAAGAACTGAAAAGAAAATTGACCACCACACCTGTTCTAGTGATTCCATATCCAGAAGGTAACTTTGAAGTTTATTGTGATGCTTCGAGGAAAGGGGTTAGGATGTGTTTTAATGCAAGATAGGCGAGTAGTTGCTTATGCTTTTAGGTAACTAGGACCCCAATAGCAACAGTTATTTTTGCCTTAAAGATTTGGAGGCATTACTTGTATGGAATTAAATTTGAGGTCTTTAGTGATCATAAAAGTTTAAAATATCTATTTGATAAAAAAGAATTGAATATGAGACAAAGAAGATGGATGAAATTTCTGAAGGATTATGATTTTAACTTAAAGTATCATCTGGGAAAGGCCAAAGTGGTGGCTGATGCACTGAGCAGAAAACTTCTGTATACATCCCATATGATGATACAAGAAATGGAACTCCTAGAGAGCTTTAGAAATTTTAGTCTAGCAGTAACTGTGTTATCACACAACCTCTGTTTAAATAGATTTGAAATTTATAATGATTTGAAGACTCAAATTAAAGAAGCTGAAAGAGAATAAGAAAGTTTGAAAGAAATAATTGAACAAATGCTTATAGGAAAGAAACAAGACTTTAGAAGGACTGAAGATGGGATAATAATGTTTAAAGATAGACTTTGTGTCCCAAGAGATTCAGAAATTAAAGAGAAAATTTTATAAGAAGCCTATAAAAGTAAATACACCATTCATCTTGGAACAACCAAAATGTATCAAGACCTTAAAATGATGTTTTGGTGGCCGAGTATGAAAAAGGATATTGCAAAATATGTGTCCAAATGTTTGGTTTGTCAAAAAATCAAAATTGAACATCAAAGACCCTTGGGCATCTTGCAACCTTTAGAAATCCTAGAATAGAAGTGGGAAAGCATTTTAATGGATTTTGTTGTGGGATTACCAAGAACCCAATTAGATCATAATGCTATTTGGGTTATAGTGGATAGGTTAACCAAATCCGCACACTTTCTACCCACAAGATCTAATTGGTCATTAGATAGGTTAGCATAATTATACCTTCAAGAAATTGTCAGGCTACATGGAATCCCCTCCAACATAATATCTAATAGAGATCCCAGGTTCACCTCTAGATTTTGGAGAGCTCTACAAATAGCCTTTGGAACCAAATTGAATTTCAGCACGGCCTATCATTTGCAAACTGATGGCCAGGCTAAAAGGACCATCCAAACCTTGGAAGATATGCTTAGAGCCTGTGTGCTTGATTATCAGGGTAGTTGGCATAGGTTCTTACCTTTGGTAGAATTTGTCTACAATAATAGTTATCATGCCATCATAGGAATGACACCATATGAAGCCTTGTATGGCAGAAAATGTAGGTCACCATTGTGTTGGTATGAAATTGGGGAACAAACTATCAGAAGTCCAGAACTAGTACTGCAAACCACCGAATAAATTGAAAAGATCAAGGATAGGATGTTAACAGCCCAAAGTAGGCAAAAGAGTTATGCGGATGAGAGGAGGAGGCCTCTGGAATTCAAAGAAGGAGAACATGTATTCCTCAGAGTCGTTCCTACTACAGGAGTTAGTAGAGCCATATTGAACCCTAAATTTCTTAGTCCTTTCTAAATCTTGAAAAGAGTTGGACCAGTTCCTTACCAAATTGCCTTACCATCTAGCTTGTCAAACTTTCATGACGTCTTTCATGTTTCCTAGCTCAGAAAGTATAATCTAGATCCTTCACATATCATTGAAATTGAATCAGTGCAGTTAAAAGATAATTTAACATATGTAGTTAAACCTATAAGGATCTTGGATAGAGCAATGAAAGAGCTCAGAGGGAAACAAAATCCTCTAGTGAAAGTATCATGGGAAGAAGGTGACTCAGAGGAAGCTACATGGGAACTTGAGTCCAATATGATGCAGAACTATCCAAATTTTTTTGAAAAAGGTAAGCAAATTTTGAGGACAAAATTTATAAAGGGGGGGGGGGGGGGGGAAATTGTAACATCCTCCTACCTTAATGAACCTAATCAAGGTTATAGAAACTCAATAACACTGGTAGGAATTATTTGTTAATTCAGGTAATTTTCTGAACTAGTTTGAGCATAATTCTGTAACACTGATTGTGAAAAAATAATTAAAGTATCTGCGTAAATAGCTGATATGAAAGAGATAAATAAGAAAATTTTATTTTCGAGCTAAGAACCATTAATAAGAGTTATAGAAAATTTTGGAGAAGCAATTGAGCTAGTTTGGTATTTTTAAGGACACTGACAGGGGATAAGTGAATAGTAAAGTGAATAGCTAATTAACTCAAAAAATTATGAAAATATTTGGAGTTTTATGCCACACATTTTTAGTTAAGAATTACATAACACATACTTGACTATTTGTACTTTGATTTTCATAGTCAAGCAACTATTATTGATTTTGAGTTAATTTTGTGCACATTTTGATTTCTAAAAAGTTGTTGTATGAGAGTCATGACCACCGTGACTTGGTCCTAATTAAATTATATGAGTATATGTTGATTACAACATTGACCATTATGGCTGATTTTATTATTAATGAAGAATTGGAAAGCTTGCATAGTATTGTAATTGTGATTTACTAGGGATTGTGTTGTTCCTTGATTAATCAAGTTGAGCTAAGATGTGATATTGGTATTGCTTCTTTAATTTTTAACAAGGAGGGTTAAACAAGGAGAATATATGATTGTGTACAAATTATTATTCAAATGGAAGCCTATTATATGTTATGATTTATATGAGTAGCCTTTATATTTTACATGGCTAAGAAATTGAACTAGGATCATTCTAGGATAGAATGGAGTAGTTCAGGTTGAGGATGGACATTTTCTCCCTCTTTGCTCAAGCTCTTCCTAGATGAAAGTAGATGAGGAGGGACATTCCCTCTCTACTACATGTGATCCTAGATTGTTGACAGTGTGAGGATGGATATTTTCTCCCTATCTTAGTAGTTGAGGATGCCCTCTTTACTTATAACTCTATGTTGAGGAGGGACATTCCCTCACTAGAGGTGGCCAAGTTACTTATTTATCGAAGTAGTTCTATGTGACTGGTGAATGGTCATAAATAGGTTGAAGTGTACCATCCTAAAAATAGGCTACTGCCAAGTGTTTTAAATAAGCAAAACAAATGAAATAGAATTTATTTGATTAATTGTGATGCTTGACTAAAGGTATGTTTCTGAGAATTATTTGTCAGTGCATATTTCTATGTTTGATAATAAATGTTTTATTAAACTTAATAATTGAATTTCTATTTCGGTAAGAGGAAGGACTTGATTTGGTTTTTACCACCTTCCTACGTAATGAAATTGAGTTTGAAAATGATTTTTCCCCAAAACAGTTAGAAGTATTACGATGTCATTAATTTTTAATAATGATACTGAGAATTCTTTGAATTCTCACCCCCTTTTTAGTTATTATTTTTGTAATATTTCTAGGGACGAGATCCTTAATATGGAGATTGAAGTAGAAGATGTAGAATATTTTAGTTGTTATTTTATAGTTTGTATTATGTAATTATTATATTGTAAAATTTTATGTAAATTATTGTATTGTAAAAGTACATTGTACTCTTGTATATAGTCCATATAATATATAAACGTTATGTTATTCCACGACAGCTTATACTTTCAGTATATTAACTAAATAAAAGTTTAAATTTTAAATTGTTGATTTTTATATGACGTGCTTAATTTTATTTGCTAATACATAAATCAAGATTACGTTATTAGTAAGGAGGTTAAGGACGTTACATATAGTGCCATGAGATATATGTTTATTGTTGAGAATTTTCATGTTCTCACCCCATTCTGTCTTTCCATGGTAAAAGCAGGTCAAGTCCCTTCCAAAGGAGAAGAGAAAAAGAAAAAAAAGCAACAAGATTAGATAGTTTCAGTTTATGTATTTATGAACAACTCTTATATAATTTTACTTTGAGTTGTACTGAGTTGTATGTATATTACTCTTCCTTTGAGGCTTGATCTAAATATATGTATGACCTTCATTTATCGTGGCTCTGCATACTTATTTGTATGATAAATATGGGATTAGACTCTTAATATAGTTAAAAGTAGCATAGCTAATATTGTTTATCTTCATATATAGTAGATATATCCAGATATTTGTATTAGGGTGCTATAAGCCACTACTCATTACCACAAAGAACATTCACATACTAACTCTATGTAATATTCCTAAGCAAACCATGTCCCAAAGATAAGACAATCACTCATACTGTTGCGACCGTATTAATTACGGCGAAATAGCAACTTAAATTAAAATAATTTAATTTTAGGAGTCGCCACCAATTTTATTTTTTTATTAGACAAAATTGGAAAACCCAATAAAAATAGTCTTTGAAATCATATTGAATTTGGGAGTCGGTTATGTGTAGAGAAGGGCAGAAACTTAATCCCACAGCACCCCTAACACACCCGTCCTAAGATGGTACCTTAAATTAATTATGTAAATTCTTAATAATCCTTGAAAATATTTGTTTTACCCTTTTTGTAAAAAAAATATGAAATAAACAAATAAATTATGAAAATTCAATTTTTTGCTTGACAGAATAAAGATTCTACTCCTACGTATCCTCAGGTGCAATGAGGAATTCAAAGTCACGTAGTTCTTTAAAAAAAAGTGTATGTTGATTAATTTTAATTAAACAAAGATTTGATTCTTAATTTTGAAAACTTTAATTAACAAGTTGTCATGACTCAGTTAATCAAATTAAAGTTTGAATAGATGAAACTCAGCGTCAAGCTTAGAGATGTCACCCATTGAATCATTAAGCTGTCACAACTTAGATGATTATAAAATCATAGGATCAATAAGCTGTCACAACTCAATTAATCCTATTTTATTCTTCAAAAGGGTTTAATATTTTATTTTTTATCTCTTATTTTTTAAAAAATAATTTGAATCATCAACTGTACAACTCGAGGATGATTATAAAGTTTTAAGATTAACAAGTTGTCACAATTTAGTTAACCCTAATTTATTCTTTTCTTAGAAGGTTCAATTACTTTATATTTTTACCATCGTTTTATTTTTATTTTTTTATTTTTAATTTTTAGTTTTTATTTTTCATTTTTTAAAATTAATCATAATACACCACATAAAACACACTATTGCATACAATAAACACCATCAAACAACAATTACTTTTCAATAACACAAGCAAATAAACTCAAAATATTTTTTATTTTTATCTTTATTCAATTTTTTTGGTAAATTTAATTATTTTGTTTTTACTTTTATATTTTTTTTTAAAAGGTAAAATCAACCATTCTAGTCTCAACTTACTGCAAGCTAACGCCAAGAAGATGACCAAATTTCTCTAAGCCCAATACTCATCTAATAGTTTTTTTTCTTTCCTTTTTCTTTTATTTTTTTTTTGTTTTATTTTTTTTATCATCAGCAAAAAAAAACTTATTAGTAGAAATAAAATAAAAGAAACGAAACTATTTCTATTGTCAGGGAAATGAAATAAAAAACATCAAATGGGAAGGGAAACTCAGATCAAACACGGAGACAACGGTGGTGCGCACAGGGACAACGGCGAAGCTAGTAGATCTAGGCAGCGGTGCACGCGGAGGAGCTGCTGTGTTGCGGGGTGGAGGACGTGGTTGGACGGTTCTGGCTTCGTGGCTCTGGTTCTGGTGAGCACCGTGGAAGCCAGTTTACGGGTGGATAGAGGCTACGTGGAGGTTGGAGGAGGTTTTGATGAATATGGTTGTCTTGGGAGTGAAGTGGAGGTTAGGATGGATGAATGAAGAAGGAGTTTGGGTTCTGTTTTGGGCTGTAGGTGAGGGGAGTGGAGTTCACGGTTTGGAGGTGGTGAGTTTTTGGAAGGTTTGTGTGAAGGTGGACGTTGGTTATGGAAGTGATGGGTTGCTATGGTGTACGTGGGGTTGTGAAAGTGAGGTGGTGAAGGGCTTATGTGGGGTGTTTGGACATGGAGGAGTCACAATGGTGTGAGGGACCGTGGTTATGGCTTGGTGTGGGTGGTGAGTTTGGGTTATGGGTGTATTATTGTGGTGAGTTGACTGGTTATGGGTTAGAATGTGAAGGTTTGGGTTACTGAGGTGGTGGAGTTGGTGAGAGGAGGTTGATGGCCAAATGTGTTTCACGGAGAGAAAAATGGAGCTTCACGGTGGTGGGATGGAAGGTCGATGAAGATGGGTTAAGGTTGATAGGTCTTTGATGGTTTAAGAGAATGATTAATGTGGGTTTAGACATAGTGGTGTTTCCTGGTTTAGTTTGTATGGGTGTTTGGTTTGGATGAGGTGTTGTTTAATGGTGGTTGTGTGAAGGATGGCTATGTGGTGGCTTGCTTGAGCTCACGGTGAGGGGAGTGATGAAGGTTGGGGCATGTAGGTGAAGAGAGTTTGTGGCTGCTGCTTGATGGTTGGAGACGGAAGGTTGATGATGAGCTCACAATGGAGAGATGATGAAGTTGTTGAAGTTGGTCTATCCCCCCTCGGTTTGGATGTGAGTAATGGTGGGGGTTGATTGCAAGAGGGAAGATGGTGGTGCTTCTCGGTTTTTGAGAGAAAATAGTGAGGTTTTTTTTTATTTTATGGAATTTGCACGTTGTTGAGGGGAAGAAATGGTGAAGGTGGGTTTGGGAGATGGTTATGATTCTGAGAGTGGAGAGTTGATGATGGAGTTAGTTGAGGATTCCCCATTGAAGGAAAAAAATGGAGATATATTATCAAAGAGTCTACCTTATTAGTTGCTAGCAACAAACTGATAATGGAGTAGGTGATTATGCATAATGAAGTGGGTGAATTAGTGAGGGAGTAGGTGTATTAGTGAGGGAGTGGGTCTCGTGGGGTATGGTTCAAAAATAATAAAAAAAGAAAGTGAGTGCTCTCTCTGTGTGTGTTGGGTGTAGCAGGTGATAGTATGGGTAGAGGGATAATAAAAACAAAGTGTGTTGTGTGTGTGTTGGAAAGTGAGGTGAGAACGTGAAAGTAGAGTGAGTGAGTGTGACTTTTTTTTTTGTTTTGTTTATTGTTTATTGTTTTTTATTTAATTTATTTTTTATTATTTTTTAAATTTTTTTAAAAGTCCGGTCAAAATTGGGTGTTCACAGTTGGCCCTCTTTACTTGTTTCTTATTAGATAATAAGAAAAACTGTGGTTTTTCATATTATCATCGTAAGAAACGAGTAAAGACATGAACTCCAATTTTGTTCGGTAATTTATAAGATGCAAAGTAAAACAAGAACAATAAAGTGCATAGAGTGACGGTGGGCATCTGTGTCCCAAAATTTAAAAGACAGTGGGTATCTGGTGTCCCAAGAATTTAAAAGACAGTGAGCTTAGTCCGAAATTTAAAAGACAATAGGCATCTGGTATCCCAAAATTTGAAAGATAATGGACATCTGGTGTTCCGAAATTCGAAAGACATTAGGTATCTAGCATCCCGAAATTTAAAATGAAGTGGGTATCTGGTGTCCCGAATTTAAAAGACAATTGGCTTGACCCAGAATTTAAAAGACATTGGGCATCTGACGTCCCAAAATTTAAAATGAAATGGGTATCTAGTGTCCCGAATTTAAAAGACAATGGACTTGACCTAGAATTTAAAAGACATTGGACATTTGACGTCCCAAAATTTAAAAGGTAGTGGGTATCTATTGTCCTGAAATTTAAAAGGCAATGGGCATCTAGTGTCCCAAAAGCAATGACAATGGGTATCTAGTGTCCCAGAATTTAAAAGGCAATGGGCATCTGGTGTCCCAAAGCAATGACAGTGGGTATCTGGTGTCCTGGAATTTAAAAGACAATGGACTTGATCCAAAATAGAAAAGATATTGGGCATCTGACGTCTTGAAATTTAAAAGACAATGGGCTTAACCCGGAATTTAAAAAGACATTAGGCATCTGACGTCCCAAAATTTAAAAGGTGGTGGGTATCTGTTGTCCCGAAATTTAAAAGGCAATGGGCATCTGGTGTCCCAAAAGCAATGATAGTGGGTATCTGGTGTCCCGAAATTTGAAAAGACATTAGGCATCTGACGTCCCAAAATTTAAAAGGTAGTGGGTATCTATTGTCCCAAAATTTAAAAGGCAATGGGTATCTAGTGTCCCGAAATTTAGAAAAGCAATATGAGGACCAGATGCGCTCAAAATTAGAAAACACATTTTTCTTTGAAAGCATTGTGTTTACTTTTGTTTTTGTCTGATCTATTTTTACTTCTTTTTTTTTTTGAAAAATTCAACCTCTTTTTTGTTCTTTTTCTTTTTCTTTTCTTTCTTTTCCTTTTCCTTTTCCTTTTCTTTTTCTTTCATTCTTCTTTTTCTTAAGTAATATAGTAATATGATCAAAAGTTAAATGACATGAAACCTTTCTATGTTTTCCTTTTTTCTTCTTTTTTTTGTTTTTACATCATCAGGCCATGGACCTGGAAAAAAAAATTCAGTCATCAAGTCAATGACTTGGATTTTTTTTAGAAAGTTTCTTTGAACCATGCGCTTCCTCGAGAAAGCTTATGCAACTAAAACCCACTTTCATGCTCTTCTTTCGACTTTCAATATGGATGAATTTTGTGATGCGCTTTCTTCAAAATACTCACTTTCATTTTTCTTTTCTTTTTTTTTCTTTCTTTTTAGTTTTCCCTCTGTTTGGAAAACTTTGACCAATCAAACCCTTTGTTCACTGGCCTTTCTTCCTTAGACCGTTTGGTTCTTTGCTTCTTCTTCTTATTTCTTTCTATATTTTTTTATTTTTTTTCACTCTCAGCTCTCCTTTTTAGAAATGAGACGAAACCTTGCTTGGCTAATTCCTTGAGAGAAAATTTTGCCTTTAGTATTTAATTTTGTCTTTCATTCCATTGATTCCCTACAACTACTTGGTCTCTCAATCGATGTCTCTATTGCTACTTCTTTCAACGCATCTTTCTCTCTATTTCTTTCTCTTTCTTTTTTTTTTCCTTTTCCTTTTCCTTTTCTTTTTCTTTTTCTTTTCTTTTCTTTTTTTTTTCTTTCTTTTTTATTAAAGGTCCTTTGATTCCCTGGTTGATTGAGTCCTTAAGAGAAAATTTTGCCTCAGTATGGCCAACTGAATGCAAACGAAATTGTCCTTGTGTAGTTGATCAAACGCAATTCAAAATTGCCCCAGTTTGGTGTACCCTTCAAGGCGTTTCAGGCCAACTTTCTTTGAGATTTTACCTATTTATTTGCCATAACTTTGGCTTAGACCGCCCTTTTAGGATTTTTTTTAGACTAATGGGTTCTTTTCCCTTTTTCTATTTGCTCTAGCTTTTGTTAGGCCACCCTTTCGGGTTTTCAACCTAACGAACCTTTTTTTTTTTTGTTCTTTAATAGTGAAGATTGGCGCAAAAGCCAAAGACGTCACTGTCACAAGTTGTTGTAGCTTATTGTCTTTTGATCATGGAAAGATATTACAATGTTCATTCCGATAATTCAAAATCAATAGATTGAAAACATTATGCCAAAACCTTTCACTTGCAAACCCAATGCTAATTGCTTCCTTGGAAAATTTTGATCCATCAAACCCAGGCGCAGATTCTAGCAAACTAGGGCTTATCAACTTGTTTCAATTTTTTTTTGGGATCTATAGACGTTGGGGTAACTTTACTTCTGATTTTTCTTATCAGGTACACAGTCTCCCTCTTGATATTGCGGATTGCATTGAGAGCTTTTCTTGCTATATTTGAACCTTCTAACTCATTCTTGATCTAACTTGTTAATTAGAGGATTGCCATTAAATTGTTAAATCAATGATATTGAATTTATATTCCTTCTTATTGAAGCATTTTGTAATAAACATATATTATTTCACAAGAGAGGAAAAAATAAGAGGAAAGAAAAAAAAGAAGAAAAATATTATTGATTTGAATGTTCATAAGCACATAAATGTACTGAAAGTGACAAAGAGTACAAAGGATGACACAGAGATAAAGTGAAAGGTAATTGCCCTAGTTAGGATTGCATTAGATAGATCCTAATTCTCAGATGGACATTACAACCATTAACTGCCAATGACACGAATTCTCTTCCATTGATCATTGCTTAAATTTGCCCCAAATTTTTTTTTTTTTGGTTTTGCCAGTAACATAAACTCTTCAACACTTAAAATTACCCTAGTTTTTTTTTTTCTTATGCTATCTGAGTGAGCCCTTTCGATGACATCTCTTAGGAGAGCCTTTGTCGATTTTGAACTTTTTCTAACTTGAATGCCCTAACTTTTGCGTAGGCCGCCCTTGCGAGTTTTCGACCTAATGGACCTTTTTTTTTTTAGGCGTAGAACTTTTTGACTGCATCAGTATTCGTCGGTCTTGGCAATTCTTCGCCATCCATATCTGTCAAAATTAAGGCTCCTCCAGAGAATGCTTGCTTAACGATATAAGGCCCCTCATAACTCGGTGCCCATTTGCCTCGGACAACTTCTTGGTTTGGAAGTTTTTTGTTTAAAACCAAGTCTCCTACTTGAAACTCCCTAGGGCGTACCTTCTTATTGAAAGCTCTTGCCATTCTTCTTTGGTATAGTTGCCCATGACAAATGGCTTTTAATCGTTTTTCTTCAATCATGTTTAGCTGCTCATACTGATTTTTTACCCATTCTGCCTCTTCTAACTCGGCTTTCGTCAACACTCTTAAAGATGGAATTTCGACCTCTATGGGGGAAACTGCTTCCATGCCATAAATCAAGGAAAATGGTGTTGCCCCAGTGCTAGATCGAATATTAGTGTGATAAGTGTGAAGAGCATAGGGGAGCATTTCATGCCATTCCCTGTAATTGACCACCATTTTGGCTACTATCTTCTTGATATTCTTGTTTGCTGCTTCTACTGCACCATTCATCTGGGGTCTGTAAGGAGCAAAATTGTGATGCTTGATCTTGAACCTCTCACACAAACTTTTAATTTCTGCGCTATTGAGATTAGGGGCATTATCTGTGATAATCCTTTCTGGAATTCCATATCTATAGATAATGTTTGCCCTCAAAAACTTAAGAACAACTTTGTGAGTGACCTTGGCATAGGAAGCAACCTCTACCCACTTGGTAAAGTAATCAATTGCTACTAGGATAAAGCTATGGCCATTGGAAGCTTTAGGATTTATTGGCACAATAACATCGATTCCCCACATTGAAAAAGGCCAGGGTGCTACCATATTATGCAATGGGACAGGTGGTGCATTAATGCGGTCAGAGTATGCTTGGCATTTATGACACTTTCTGACATATTCTATACAATCAGCTTCCATAGTGGAATAGTAATAACCACATCGTAGGATTTGACGAGCCATCAAGATACCATTGGCATGCATTCCACAAATTCTTTCATGAACTTCTGTTAAGATAGTGAGAGCCTCCTTAGCTTCTACACATCTGAGGAGTGTGCCATCATAGTTCCTTTTGTACAATATTTCCCCATTCAAAAAGAAAGCCATGGAAAGTCGGTGGATGGTCTTTTTATTTGTATAGTTTGTCCCTGATGGATACTCTCTGAACTTAATGTACTGCTTAATATCATGGAACCAAGGCTGACCATCTTCTTCTTCTTCAATATTAGAACAATAAACCAGTTCGCTTTCTACCCTCACTCGGATGGGCTGCACATTAGCATGAATATTCAGATTGGTCATTATAGATAAAGTGGCCAGAGCATTAGCGAATTGGTTTTTATCTCGAGTCAAGTGCGAAAAGGTGATCCCTTCAAACTTTTCGATCAACTGCATCAAATATTTCTAGTATGGAATCAACTTTGGATCCTTAGTCTGCCATTCCCCATTCACTTGATAAATTATCAGTGTGGAATCTCCATATACTTGTAGTTCTTTCACTCCCAATTCTATTGCAACTTTCAATCCTTGAGCACATACCTCATATTCTGTAACATTATTAGTGCAATCAAACTCTAACTTGATGGCGACAGGGTATTGCTTTCCACTTGGTGAAGTGACCACTGCCCCTACGCCACTCCCATACATGTTGACTGCTCCATCAAAGTACATCTTCCATGTGTCTTCTTCATCTGACTCTTCTTCTTCAATTACTAAAATGTTTCCATTAGGGAATTCGGACATCATAGATTGTTCGTAATTGAGCAGGTTCTCAGCTAAATGATCTGCAATTACACTTCCTTTGATAGATTTTTGAGTCATGCACTTTATGTCAAACTCTAAAAGAACCACTTGCCACTTGGAAACTCATGTGGAAACATGAGGGCTTTCAAATACGTACTTTATCGGGTCCATTATTGAGATTAGCCAAGTCGTATAGTACAACATGTACTGCCTTAATCTTTTTGATGTCCATGCTAGTGCACAACATGTTTTCTCAATTGGCATGTAGCGGGACTCACAATCATTGAACTTTTTGCTCAAGTAATAGATGGTTTGTTCTTTCTTTCTTGTTTCATCATGCTGCCCTAACATTGCTCCCATGGATGTCTGCAATACCGTGAGGTACAATATCAAAGGACGACCCAGTGTAGGTGGTACTAAAATAGGAGGACTTTGTAAGTAAGCTTTTATCTTCTCAAAAGCTTCTTGGTAGTATTCATTCCATTCTCCTGGTTGTTGTTTCTTTAGCAACTTGAAGATTGGCTCACAAGTGCTAGTCAAAATTGGCTATGAACCTAGCGATGTAATTCAATTTCCCGAGAAAGCTTCTTACCTCCTTTTCAGTTTTGGGAGCAGGCATCTCTTGAATTGCTTTGACTTTGTTAGGGTCCACTTTGATTCCTTCCTTGCTAACAACAAACCAAGCAATTTTCCAGTTGATGCACCAAAAATACATTTCGTTGGGTTTAGTCTTAACTTGTACTTTCTGAGTCTTTCAAACAATTTTTGTAACATTATCACATGATTTTCCCCTTCTTTGGACTTGGCAACTATGTCATCCACGTATACCTCAATTTCTTTGTGCATCATATCATGGAACAAAGTAACCATGGCATGCTGATAGGTCACCCCAGCATTCTTCAATCCGAATGGCATAACTTTGTAACAAAAAGTTCCCCATGTCGTGATGAATATGATTTTCTCTTTATCATTTATATCCATGTGAATCTGATTGTAACTAGAATAGCCATCTAAGAAAGAGAATCTATGACCTCTTGCTGCGTTATCGACAAGGACATCAATATGAGGCAATGGGAAATTATCTTTAGGGCTAGCTTTATTCAAATCCCTATAATCCACACACATCCTGACTTTTTCATCCTTCTTCGGAACAGGGACGATATTTGCTACCCATTATGGGTATCTAGATACTTCCAAAAATCCTGCTTCTAATTGCTTGGTGACTTCCTCCTTGATCTTTAAAGACATTTCAGGATGCATTCTCCTTAATTTCTGCTTTTTCGCCTCAGCATTTGGGTATAGCAAAATTTTGTGGGAAGCTATGCTCGGATCGAGCCCTGGCATATCTTGATAAGACCAAGCAAAGACATCCATGTAATCTCTAAATAAAGATCATGTCTTCTCGCTCTGGGTTATCCACCAATCTTAATTCTTTCTTATTTTCATCAGTTCCCATATTGATCACCTCCGCTTCTTCATTCAGGTTGAATTCCCTTTCCGATCTTTCTACTAATTTGGCAAACTCCTCAGTGGCATTCTCATATTCATCTGAGTCATAGTTATCTATATCCATCATAGAATAAGAATCCATCCTTGAGCTTTCAGGAATCCCTTCATGGGACGATGTTACAACAAGACCCAAATCCCTGGAAGATTTATTTATACCAGATTGGAAACTATTGACAAAAAGAGACTATGGTAAATGAACAAAGCTAAGAAAAGGGGAAGTTAATAATAAAGAGGAAATAAAGCAGTGAATTAACTGAGAAACACACAAGTTTATTGCATTAAAAACTTTGACAAAAGATAACATGAACAGTGAATCATACTAATGAAAACACACAAGTTAACCACATTAAAGCTTCGATAGGAGTTAATATAAGTTCAACATCATAAAAGACTAAACAATTACTTTGTGGCAATCACATCAATTAACGCCTCAGATTGCCAATTGTCTAGAGATTTTGAGTTCCTGGAAGGCTGGATAACATGGTCTTCTCCTGAGTCTTCCTCTACATTATTAATGATTGGCCGGACTTGAGGATTGGAGGTTCCATTAATAACTTCAGCAAGGACAGGGAATGTTTCCTTCAGATGAGGAATAGTCTTTTTCATGTCATTTTCTTTTTTCTTCTCATTGAGAGCCAAACCCTGCTTCATCATGACCTCTAAAGATGCCTCATATCCCAGACCATATCTGCTCTTATTTTCCAGTAGGGTGATTGTAGACTTGGTTCCTTGCAACTGGACTCCTAAACCTTTCCCAGCTTGATAACCATTCTTTATCATTATGCGATTCACAATTTGATGAACATCTTTAGATGATGTCTCATCCTTATCTGCTTTGGATTCTACTAACTGGAAACTGTGTAGGAAGTTCTCCATCTTTGTATCTGTGTTTTCAATATAAGACATTGAAGTAGGCTTCATTAGCAAGATTTCTTCTTCCCCTCGAATGGTAACCAGACACCATTTGTTAATGTATTTCAAGCATTGGTGCAGGGTTGAGGGGACAACACCAGCAGCATGGATCCATGGTCTTCCTAAAAGCATAGTATACGTAGGATCAATCTCCATTACTTGAAACAGCACTTGGAAATAGCTTAGGCCTATCTTGAGCGGAAGGGTCACTTCTCCCATAATTCCTCTTTTTCTTCCATCGAAGGCTCACACCGTTATTTCTTGAGGCTTAAGGTCTTCTATACTCATAGCTAGTTGGGATAAGGTCGTCCTTGGGAGGACATTCAAGGCAGAACCCCCATCAATCAAAACTTTCGCAACTACATACCCTTGGCATTTCAAAGTGATATGCAAAGCATGTGGGTTATTCCTATTCAAATATACCATTTCTTCCTCGGAGAAAGGGATCACGTTGACGTGTCTTACTGGGTCTACCATGTTCATTGAGCCCTCTGGGGTAACATTTGGCTTTACGTAGGCTTCATTTAGCACTTTTCGCAGTGCCTTGCGGTGAGGTTCAGAGTTTATGATGAGTGACAGAAGAGAGATTTGAGTTGGAGTTCTCCTGAGTTGTTCTACAATATCATACTCACTTTGTTTCATGATTTTTAGGAGTTCTTCTTCCTCTTCTTCTTTTGTTTTGATGAGGCTTGCTTTTCCTTTTCCAGTTTTATCTTCTTGCCCATTGTATCTACCACTTCTTGTGATCCCTCCTATACCCATGACACTCGACACATTTTGCGCAGGCTCTACTGCATGAGCCATAGGGGCTGAAGAGGTTTGTCCTATATTGCCTAGCGTCTCCACCTTGACATCATACTTCCAAGGTATAGCATGAGTATTGCTATAGGGAAAAGGTGTAGGCTTCTTCATCATTATGACAACTTTCTTGGAATTCGAGACTTCACTAGTACATGGAAATTTGAGAACTAAGCACTCCACAGTGTCTATTTCTTTTGCAATTCCTCTTGCTTGAGTAACATCCACTACACCCAAAATTATGAATCTCTACACCCGAGCTTTAAACTCTTGACAACTCTCAATATCGTGCCCCTTCTCCATATGGTATTCATAATAGGGTTCAGTATCATATTTGAATCCTACATCCTCAAAGGCTACTGAAGAATAGTAACCTGCTTGGACCAAACCTTGGAATATTAACTTCATAGGAGTTTTGACATCTACTACATTCTGAACTCCATCCTTTTCTTTTTCTAATGCGTTTACAATCCCCTTACCATGATTTGGAATTGGGTTACTAGTAATGTTAGGTCCTTTCTCCTCTTCAAAGTCTAGCTTTTCGCAGGAAATCAATTTCCTCACTGTTGTTTTAAATACCTCACAATCCTCGATTGAGTGTCCTGGGTTGTCCATATGGAACTTGCAAGTTGCATTAGGATTATACCAAGCTGGAAATGGGGGTACCATGGGGCGAGACGAAACATATGCAACCAAATGTGCATCGAACAACTGTTGAAACAAATCAGCATTGGAGATTGGCAACTTTGGAAAAGGGGGAAGATTCAATGGGGGTCGAGCAAACCCTTGGTTTCTTGGATTTCGAGGTACGAGAGAACAATTGGTATTGACAGGACGAATTGAGGCATATGGCCGTGGTGAGGGAACATTATTAAATTGGTATGAAGTTTAATAGGTTGGAAAAGTGGGTGAAGGGGCTTGATAAGAATGGTATGGTTGTGGATTACGAGGAAAACATGAGTTTTGTTGATGCACATAATTGACTTCTGGTTCTTTTTTCCTTATTGGTGCCATTTTCTTAGAAAAATTGCTCTCTGTACTTCCAGTAGGTAAATTTCCTGCTTTTGCAAGACTCTCGATCCTTTCTCCAACTGAAATTAGGTCAGAAAAATCCTGGTAAGCAGCCCCTGCCATCAACCCAATAAAAGGTGCTCCTAATGTCCCCATAAAGTATGAGCTCATTTCTGATGAAGTCAGTGGCGGCTGAACCTGGGCTGCCAGCATTCTCCATCTTTGAGCGTATTGCTTGAAAGCTTCACCATTCTTCTTTTGCATTGCCCCTAGTTGTTCTCGGGTTGGTGCAGTGTCGATGTTAAATCGATATTGCCCCAAGAATAGATTTGTCAAATCATCCCAACAAGAAATCTTTGAATGGTCAAGTTGCATGTACCATTCCAAAGCTGGCCCAGTCAGGCTTTCATGAAATAAATTGATTAGGAATTTTTGATCCCGTGACCAAATGGCCATTTTAGTAATGTAGGTCTTTAGATGAAACTTTGGATTGGTGCTTCCGTTGTACTTTGAGAAGTCTGGAATTTTGAAGTCCTTAGGGATATTAACTTCAACTTCCGGGCAGAGTTCATTGATTCCCACCTAGCCATATAAATTGGGGCTTGAATGGCTTTAATTTGTTCTTGCATCTTTCCAGTCAATTCATCTCTTATTTTTTCTTTTTCTGAGTTGCTGTTCAGAAATATTTTCACTGGCTGTTCATGAGTGACTTCTGCATTAATTTTCTCCTCTTCATGATTTTTGTTCATGGAATCACCCTCTTCATTCACATTATTACTTGCGTTTGCATTTTCCCTTGTGACGATAGATGCTCCATTTGTTGTTCTAAGGGTCTCAATTAACTGTCTCAGAAAATCTTCGACCCTTGATTGTCCTTCTGCCATTGCATTGATTCTTCCTCTTATTTCATCCACCTCTTGACTTAAGTTTCTTTCTGAGCTTGACATCTCTTGCAGCCTAGTTTGCGACCTAGTTTCGTAGGTTCGGGTTTGTGTGATCTGAGTTTTTCGAGGACGAGCAATGGTTCAAAAAAAATTTTTTTTTACACGAAAATAGTAAAATTTTTATTATTAATTAATTATTTTTGTTTTTTTTAGAAGATCAATGATTGTCTTCCTTATTTGTTAGAGGACCGTTAGTGGTTTTATGAGTATCTTTGATCTTTGTTTTATTGTGACTATTACTCAGAACGTCTTGTTCAAAAGTATTAAGTCTCAAATGAAATATGGGATCAAAACAAATGGGTGCCGAAACAAGCATACTTTATTCATTCAACTGAAAAGATATGACAATACATCGCTTCTTGGATGAATACATCATGATCTAGCCGAAGAAGACTATTCCCTATTTGAATAGGCCTTAGCCATCTGTTTCATCTGCCCTATAAGGTTCTTACAGTACTCAATAAAATCACTGATTTCTATCGGTGTTTCAAAAGGATTAACCATCTGATCGGCTTTCTTCAAATGATATAGAGTATCCGCAATTGCCGAATTAGCCAAACATGCCAATTTTGCAAAACGATTCATCCAAAAATGGACTTCCTCCTTCCATTCATTGATATCCTTTTTTTGTTGTTCCACCTAATCCATCAATTCTTTCATATTTTCCTGTTCTTGTTGCAATGTTGCTTCATATTTTACAACTGTCTCTCTCATGTGGAGTTTCTTGCTGTTGATCATATCTTCATATCGATTAGATGTTACCTCCATCTGCCGCCTCATTTCCTCTACCAGTTGCATTGCATCGCTCTGGGTTGCTTTAACACTCTTAAGCTGCTCCTTAAGCTGTTGATTTTCAGCCATGACTCCATCCCTTTCTTGCCTTTGGAGCCTTAATTCCTTGTTTGTTGCCTCCAGGCAATGTTTGATTTTTAACATGTAATCATGTTCTGCCTTCATTCTTTTATTAGCCCCTTCAAGAGTATGGTCCTTTTCAGTATTTTCCCTCTTTAAGGCCGCGCATGCCTGGTGGGTCTCTCTCAACTCCGCCTCCATTTTCTTATTTTTCTCTTCTATTTTTATGAACCTGGCTTTCATTTTTTTCATCTCTTCATTCTTAATCACGACTGAGGTTGAAGATTCACCAACCATAGGGATTGTCGGGCTCTTGAATGGTAACTTGATTTCCTGAACCCTATTCTTAACCTATTGGCGATAATCTTCTTCAGCTGCACAACTTCTGACTCCCAATTCTTTTCCTTTTTGGATAACTTTATCCCAAGCACTTCGGATATCCTGAAGTAATTCAGTGTTTTCCATATCCATATAGTAAAGAACAAAAGAGGTTATTTGGACTTCTGCAAGTGGTCCTATCATAGGATAACCGAGTTGTCGTTGTGCCAAGGCTGGATTATAATTAATACATCCTCGTGTACCCATGAGGGGTACGTTTGGAAACCTTCCGCACTGGTAGATAATAGTTTCTACACCTTTCCATCGAGGATACCATCTTATATGCTTTTCTTCCAATTTCGCCAAATGGTCCGCCCATTCGCAGCTATTCTTGGTTCTCAACTGGTACATGTTGAAGTCAGCGATAGGGCACTCTGCTTTATATGATCTGTTGAAAACATGAGCTGTGAGCCAAACATACAGCACCGGCAAGCAGCAAAGGATTCTTTTACCATTCTTTTCGTGACAAAAGTTCAGGGTAAAGTAAACATCTTCCAGAATGGCTGGGACAGGGTTGTTTGTGTTGAACTTGCAAGCAAGGAACACATCGATTGCTGCATAATCCACATAGTCATCAATATTAGGGAATAAGACTGTGCCATAAATGGTGAGGGCTAACACATCTATGAAAGCATCCCAATCTCCACTCTTAGCTAAGTGACGCATTTGTCCTTCAAGGTATTCTCTTGAAAACCCTTTGGTTCCATTCTTATTCTGCTGCGTGCCTTGTAAGTTTCTCGCATGCACTTTCAAAACATTTGCCACAGTTTGTATAGATGCATAATGTCCCATATAATATTATAGCTTTCTACCTTCCAATGACAAACGTAGGATCTGTTCGAATTCTTCTAGAGTGGGAGCTAACTGGAAATCTTGAAAAGTGAAACATCTAAGAGGTGGGTCATAGTATTGGGCCACTGCAGTGATCGCTTCCACTTGTACATTCACCTCTAGCAGGTCTAGAATTTTTTCGTACTTCGTTGCAAGTGTTAAACGTTGAGTCTTCTTCAACATCCGACCTATAACCACTAGGCTTTCAGTATTAACTTTGTTGGCCTTGAGTCGCAAAGTCTTTTTCAAGGTCATACCCTTGTCATTTGATCCCATATTTTTTCCATCAAAGATACTCACAGTCAAACCTTGATTGAGTTTTAACGGTTCTTTAACAAATTGTGGAAAGACAATAAGATTAGGGTATAGTAAAGAAACATGATGCAAAGATGTAAAGTTTTTTTTTTAAGAATGAATTTAATGATGAATGGTTGATCCTTTAATAGCGAATCACCTCTCTTTAGTTTTTTTAGAAAAAAGAAAACTTTTCTTTAAGAGGGGTAGGACATGGACCATATTACAATAGAAATCATGACATGGATGAATTTAAAAAATAACAAAAAGGTATGCTCTGTTGTGCCTTAAAGGATTGCCTTAAGTTTGAAATTCTATCCTAAGACTCTATGTTTTTTCTGATTCGTGAGAACTTTCCTTGGGTAGCTCTACTATTCTAAAGGTCTCTAGAGTTAAGTCCCATTTCAGAATATTGACCACAAACAGTGGGTAAACCACTAAGTGTAGAATATTCATGAAAAAGGCACACTCTAGATGAGATTTTCGCAATAACCAAATAGGACGTACATCCAAAATGATTACCACTACACACCCTCTTCCTAACTTAGGCTTCACTCAGACCCGGGTATAGGGCTCCACTCGAATGTGTGTGATAAACGTGTAGGTATAGTGTGTGTAGAGAACATATATAATTTCATAATTCTAAAAACTACTCATATCCTACAAAATGAAACAAGATTCCCAAAAATCCTCTATCCTAAGGTTTGCATAATAAAGTAAAATCACAATTGAAAACAAAATAATTAAATAACAAATTAAATAAAATAGAAAAACCAAAGCACAAAAAAAAGTAAAACAAACAAATAAGTGTCACAAGAATTGCACAACCAATATACAAAGGCTTGACTCTCAAACGTCCCCAGTGGAGTTGCCATCTGTCGTGACCGTATTAATCGCGATGAAATAGCAACTTAAATTAAAATAATTTAATTTTAGGAGTCGCCACCAATTTTATTTTTTTATTAGAAAAAATTGGAAAACCCAAGAAAAATAGTCTTTGAAACCAGATTGAATTCGGGAGTCAGTTATGTGTAGAGAAGGGCGGAAACTTAATCCCACAGCACCCCTAACACACTCGTCCTAAGACGGTACTTTAAATTAATTATGCAAGTTCTTAATAATCCTTGAAAAGATTTGTTTTACCCTTTTTGTAAAAAAAATATGAAATAAACAAATAAATTATAAAAATTTAATTTTTTGCTTGACAGAATAAAGATTATGCTCCTATGTATCCTCAGGTGCAATGAAGAATTTAAAGTCACGTAGTTCTTTAGAAAAAACTGTATGTTGTTTAATTTTAATTAAACAAAGATTTGATTCTTAATTTTGAAAACTTTAATTAACAAGTCGTTGCGACTTAGTTAATCAAATTAAAGTTTGAATAGATGAAACTCAGCGTCACGCTTAGAGATGTCACCCATTGAATCATCAAGCTGTCACAACTTAGATGATTATAAAATCATAGGATCAATAAGCTGTCACAATTCAATTAATCCTATTTTATTCTTCAAAAGGGTTTAATATTTTATTTTTTATCTCTTATTTTTTTAAATAATTTGAATCATCAATCTGTCACAACTCAGATGATTATAAAGTTTTAAGATTAACAAGTTGTCGCAACTCAGTTAACCCTAATTTATTCTTTTCTTAGGAGGTTCAATTACTTTATATTTTTATCATTGTTTTATTTTTATTTATTTTTATTCTTATTTTTTAGTTTTTATTTTTCATTTTTTAAAATTAATCATAATACACCACATAAAACACACTATTACATACAATAAACACCATCAAACAATAGTTACTTTTAAAAAACACAAGCAAATAAACTCAAAATATTTTTTATTTTTATCTTTATTCTATTTTTTTTGGTAAATTTAATTATTTTTTTTACTTTATATATTTTTTAAAAGGTAAAATCAACCATTCTAGTCTCAACTTACTGCAAACTAACGCTAAGAAGATGACCAAATTTCTCTAAGCCCAATACTCATCTAACAGTTTTTTTTTCTTTCCTTTTTGTTTTGTTTTTTTTTTGTTTTATTTTTTTTATCATCAGCAAAAAAAAAACTTATTAGTAGAAATAAAATAAAAGAAATGAAACTATTTCTGTTGTCAGGGAGATGAAATAAAGAAATCAAATGGGAAGGGAAACTCAGATCATACACGGAGACAATGGTAGTGCGCACAGGGACAATGGCGAAGCTTGCAGATCTAGGCAGCGGTGCACGCGGAGGAGCTGCTGTGTTGCGGGGTGGAGGACGTGGTTGGACGGTTCTGGCTTCGTGGCTCTGGTTCTGGTGAGCACCGTGGAAGCCGGTTTATGGGTGGATTGAGGCTACGTGGAGGTTGGAGGAGGTTTTGATGAATATGGTTGTCTTGGGAGTGAAGTGGAGGTTAGGATGGATGAATGAAGAAGGAGTTTGGGTTCTGTTTTGGGCTGTAGGTGAGGGGAATGGAGTTCACGAATTGGAGGTGGTGAGTTTTTGGAAGGTTTATGTGAAGACCGGATGTTGGTTATGGAAGTGAGGGGTTGCTATAGTGTACGTGGGGTTGTGAAAGTGAGGTGGTGAAGGGTTTATGTGGGGTGTTTGGACATAGAGGAGTCACGGTTGTGAGGGACCGTGGTTATGGCTTGGTGTGGGTGGTGAGTTTGGGTTATAGGTGTATTATTGTGGTGAGTTGACTTAGTTATGGGTTAGAATGTGAAGGTTTGGGTTTGACGGGGTGGTGGAGTTGGTGAGAGGAGGTTGATGGCCAAATGTGTTTCACGGTAAAGAAAAATGGAGCTTCACGGTGGTGGGATGGAAGGTCGATGAAGATGGGTTAAGGTTGATAGGTCTTTGATGGTTTAAGAGAATGATTAATGTGGGTTTAGTCGTAGTGGTGTTTCCTAGTTTAGTTTGTATGGGGCAGTTTGGTTTGGATGGGGTGTTGTTTAATGGTGGTTATGTGAAGGATGGCTATGGTGGCTTGCTTGAGCTCACGGTGAGGGGAGTGATGAAAGTTGGGGCGTGTGGGTGAAGAGAGTTTGTGGCTGCTGCTTGATGGTTGGAGACGGAAGGTTGATGATGAGCTCACGATGGAGAGATGATGAAGTTATTGAAATTGGTCTCTCCCCCTTCGGTTTGGACGTGAGTAATGGTGGGGGTTGATTGCAAGAGGGAGGATGATGGTGCTTCTCAGTTTTTGAGAGAAAATAGTGAGGTTTTTTATTTTATTTTATGGAATTTGCACGTTGTTAAGGGGAAGAAATGGTGAAGGTGGGTTTGGGAGATGGTTATGATTCTGAGAGTGGAGAGTTGATGATGGAGTTAGTTGAGGATTCCCGTTGAAGGAAAAAAAAATATAGAGATATATTATCAAAGAGTCTACCTTATTAGTTGCTAGCAACAAACTGATAATGGAGTAGGTGATTATGCATAATGGAGTGGGTGTATTAGTGAAGGAATAGGTATATTAGTGAGGGAGTGGGTCTTGTGGGGTATGGTTAGAAAATAATAAAAAAAAGAAAGTAAGTGCTCTCTCTGTGTGTGTGCTGGGTGTAGCAGGTGATAGTATGGCTAGAGGGATAAGAAAAACAAAGTGTGTTGTGTGTGTGTTGGAAAGTGAGGTGAGAACGTGAAAGTAAAGTGAGTGAGTATGACTTTTTTTTTTTTCTATTTTGTTTATTGTTTATTGTTTTTTATTTAATTTATTTTTTATTATTTTTTAATTTTTTTTTAAAAGTCCGGTCAAAATTGGGTGTTCACATATGCAATTGCCATCGAAAGGCAAGTGCTTATGTTATGCTATATGATTATGCCTAAGGTATGTCCTAAGATAATGATTATGAAATATAGTAAAAAGGTGTTGGTGCAATGTCATAAAACTTGACTAATCTCAGGAACCTGGTTCCTCGTATTATTCTGGGTAGTAAGTAACATCCTAATACTAGTACTAATAACATATCCGGAATTATGCATTAGTAACTAGAATTAAGTATGTCACGTATGAATATCCATAATTTTCAAAAAAATAGTTTGAATAAATATCAAAATATGAGCCTTTCGTGGAAGCATCACTATACATATATTAAGAAATGAAGTTTATACAAACTGTACAACATCATATATACTATACATAGATTGCCTCATGGCACAACATTGATATAATTATTTATCCCAAATCTAAGCAAAAGCACTAACGAAATCTTCATGCTGAAGCTCCATCTTGCTTGGTAGACTGGATCATGCTTGGAATTATCATGGAAATCATAGAAGTAGAGGGTGAGAATAACAAAATTCTTAGTAGTTTATAAAATCTGTGTCATCACAATAATTCCACCTGTTTCAGGGAAAAATTTATTTCAAATCATTTTGTATAATCCGTAGGAAGGTGGCTAAAGCAAAATCGAGCCCTTTCTCTTCCCGAAACAGAGGTTCATTTTTATATCCTTTATCAAAATCATTTAATTCATGAAATCATAGATTATTTGATCTAATGTCATGTCATAAAATCATAAATCAAATCATCAAGTCTCTTGTCATCAAATCATAAGTCATATTATCAAATCTCAAATCATTATATCATCATGTCTTAAAATATGGTTCATATAATCAAAACTTGAGTTATCAAATCATATATCGTTTTATCAAATCTCAAATCATCAAATCATCAGGTCTTGCATCGTGACTCATATCATGAAACCCTGAGTCATCAATTCATAAATCATGTTAAGAAATCACATATGAAAACTCATCTATACATATGAAAACTCATCTATCTCATCGATTATCAAAATTGTGTTAAGAAATCTCAAATCATCAGGACACATGTGTCATCTAAAATTAAGATATGGAGGGAATATCCATCCTCACAATACCAATCATTTGGTAGTAGTTTGCTTTCGGGTTACTGCACTTCAACCTATTCATGACGGTACGTTGTCACATAGAACTACTCTAAAGTCTAAGTAACCCAAATCAATCCACAACTTATGCGGGATTTATCCGTCCTTATTCCAGAGTTTTGAGTAGAGATGGAACTCTTCATTCAACCACTCTGTTATATGTTTCTTAACCTCAAAGAGTTCTATAGGGGCATCCTATAGAGTTCTATGGAGATAGGTCCTAGTTTTGGCAATAGGTCTATAGCAACTCAATCTTTCTCTCAAGTTACAACTCACTCAATCTATCTAAGAATACATTTGGATATTCTCTCCTACTTCGAACATTGTGGTCCTTTGTCATCTATCTTTAATTGTTTCCTTTTTCCTTGTTGGTTCTTGAACTTTGAGAACTGCTTCTCAGAGTCATCATCTATCTTCTTTCTCTCATGAAAGCTTTGAAGATTTAGCTCCTATTGAAGGTCCCTATTCTCAAGGGGCCTCACCCTCTTCCTCACATCATATTGCAATTCAGACTCAAATTTCACGCATTTTCAGTTCTCATCTATATGATGTCGGGAGCACGAAGAGGACTTCGACAGTTCCTTGAATCTTGCCACATATAGCCCCACAATCATGCCTCTTTCTCCTAACTTTAGAAATTTCAACTCTTTTTCTGCTTACAGATTCCATGGAAAAACTTATCTAAGAAAGTCGTCCTAAATATCTCTAACCAGTTTACTCGCCTATTCTTCTAGTATAATTTCTCCAACACTCAGCTTCCCCTTTCAACACAAAGGGAGCGAGGACACCTTCTGATCATCTGCGCATCTCATCATAGCAAAGATCTTTTCTAACTCCATTAACCATTCTTCAGCCTTTGCTGGATCATACTCTCTTTAGAATAATGGAGGGTTAGTCTTTATGAACTCTGAAGGATCATAAAAATCCCGATCTTTGTTGACTATTGCTTCAATTTCTAGTTGTGGATACGGGATATTACCCACCCTTTCCAAAACTCTATTTATGACAGTCATCTATTACTTTGTGGCTACGACCATTTTTTTTTACTTTCTCTTGACAACTGTCATCTCTCCAATCATCTCCATCTTATCTATCATGCTATCACTGGCAGATGCTCTATCTTTTTTGTGTATACCCGGACGATGCTATGGTCTCCCGTAGACACAAAACATTCCATATTGAGTTTATAAGGCTCAATATTCATGTAACTATGCAACAGCAACCATAACATATAAACACAAGGTTGTCATGCAATCCTTATCAACACATCTTAGTATCAAGATAAGAAAATGCACAACATTAGCTTAGCTAGTCCATACCCCGGCTCAACAAGATGAACTGCACTAATACCATAATGTAACATCCTAATACTAGTACTAATAACGTATTTGGAATTACGCATTAGTAACTAGAATTAAGTATGTCACGTATGAATATCCACAATTTTCAAATAAATAGTTTGAATAAATATCAAAATATGAGCCTTTCGCGGAAGCATAATATACATATATTAAGAAATGAAGTTTAAACAAATTATACAACATTGTATATACTATACATAGATTGCCTCATGGCACAACATCAATATAACTATTTATCCAAAATCTAAGGAAAATCACTAACGAAATATTCATGCTGAAGCTCCTTCTTGCTTGGCAGACTGGATCCTTCCTAGAATTATCATGGAAATAATAGAAGTAGAGGGGTGAGAATTCTAAAATTCTCAATAATTTATAAAAATCATGTCATCACAATAATTCCACTTGTTTCGGGGAAAAATTATTTCAAATCATTTCTGTATAATTCGTAGGAAGGTGGCTAAAGCCAAATCAAGTCCTTTTTCTTCTTGAAACAGAGGTTCTTTTGTATATCCTTTATCAAAATCATTTGATTCATCAAATCATAGATTGTTTGATCCAATATCATGTCATAAAATCATAAATCAAATCATCAAGTATCTTGTCATCAAATCATAAGTCATATTATCAAATCTCAAATCATTATATCATCATGTCATAAAACATGGTTCATATCATCAAAACTCGAGTTACTAAATCATATATCGTTTTATCAAATCTCAAATCATCAAATCATCAGGTCTTACATCATGACTCAAATCATGAAACCCTGAGTCATCAATTCACAAATTGTGTTAAGAAATCTCATATGAAAACTCATCTATCTCATCAATTATCAAAATTGTGTCAAGAAATCTCAAATCATCAGTATATATATGTCATCTCAAATCAAGGTATGGAGGGAATATCCGTCCTCATAATACCAATCATTTTGTAGTAGTTTGCTTTCGGGTTGGTGCACTTCAACCTATTCATGATGGTAGGTTATCGCATAAAACTACTCTGAAGTCTGAGTAACCCAAATCAATCCACAACTTATAAGGGAATTGTCTGTCCTCATTCCAAAGTTAAGTAGAGAGAGAACACAACTTATGAGGGAATTATCTGTCCTCATTCCATAGTTGGTCATAGAAAGAGAATTATCCGTCCTTATCTACTTTGATTGGGAAGGTATCATCCATCCTCACACTATCCCCTCAACTACTTAAATATGGAGGGTATATTTCTTCCTCACACTATCTAGAATCTAGGAATACCTCAAGTAGAGAAGGCATTATCCATCCTTAACTACATTCTATCCAAGGAGAGCTCAGGTGAAGAAGGAGGGAATTATTCATCCTCATCCTCAATCACTCAGGTGGTAAGGAGTTATCCATCCTCAACCACCCTTTTCCAAGTTTCCCCCTAGGACCAAGGATATCCTAGATAAAAGGGTTACTCAAATAAATCAAATATCATTTTTCAAATCATCATAAAAGTCATTTCTCAAATCATCAAATCAGGAGTATCTTGTAACACCCCGATTTTTCATTTTTCTTGATATAAATACGTTTTATAATATTTGTGAGTTTTTGTGAATTTTTGAAAATTTTAATTATTTTGATTATTTTAATATTATTTTGGAACTATATGCCTAAATTTCATTTTTTCTGAATATTTATGAGTTTTATAATTTTTATGATTTTTTTGAGTTTTTGATTATTTTAATATTATTTTGAGCTGTATGTGTATTTGAGGCGGGCCCGAAAAAATAAAATTTTTCCTAAACTAGAAAGTTTCAGACTATCAACGCAGGATCGAAAGATCTTACTAAACCCGAAATTGGGAACAGTTGATGGAAATTTTCTTTATCTGAGTTTTCTATTACCCATTGAGCAATAATAGCAGTAGCTATTATCCATTCGGTAATATCTTCTAGAAAATATCTTGATGTCTATGACTCGAACTGATGAACAAATGGCAAGCATGAAGAAGGCAAATTGGATACTCAAGCTAGAAGACAAATCCAAATTGACTATTTAAACTAGAAGGCAAATTCGAATTGGTTACTTACTCTTTCAAGCTTATCTTGTCATTCTTTTTTCTAGAAGTTTGTAGAAATGGTAATACACCCAGTGAAATATATAAGGATAAATATCTAATGAAAAATATCTTAGTAAAATATCTAGGTGAAAATATCTTTTGAAAAATATCTCTTTGTAAATATCTTAGGTGTAATCATGAACCACTATTACATAGCTTTATGATCAACCAATAAGAATCAAACTTGTTTATTGAAAAGTCAACAAAAATGACTAGGTTAGTTAGTTAAGTAACTAGATAATCTAACTTAGTTACTCTAAAAAGTCTAAGTAGTAACTAAATGGAACTAACTTAGTTTGCTAATACTTGGAGTCTATGGTTACAAGGTGGTTCTAGAGACATCTAGAAGGCATGATCAATGCATGACAAATGCATGACATAATCTAGTAACTAGATAGTTAATTATGTAACTAAATGGTGTAACTAAGTTAGCTTAAGTGAACTAATTAGCTAAACTAGGTGTAACTAGAAATTAATTGAAATCAAAACTTAGTTAGCCTTTCCATTGAGTCACACGGTAACTAAGCTATTCTAGGAGATTCTTGAACAATCTTTTATGATCAATAGATGACCACTTGATGATCTAGGCCATGTGAAGCCATGTGATAGATTTTTATCTTGCAAAACAAGCCTTAGTTTTCCTACTCATCCAACTACACGGCCAAGCCTTGGAGAAATGGGACATTCCACTTCATTTCTAACACTTTGTGACCATAAACCTGTATCATCTTTTCTCTCACTTCTAAGAACACTAAGAACAACCAAAGAACTCCATACTTTCTTCTTTCTTGAGGGATTCGGCCACTGCACCCATCACCTACCTCCAATCTTCCATAATTTCATCTAACATCATATCTTGAATCGTCTCATCAATCCAAGCAACTTTCATGTTGTGAACTTCTCAAGATTCATTCATCTTCATCCTTCCATCAGGAAAAGAACACAAAAGCTCTTACTTTTCTCTTCTTGTATTACTCACCAACCACCTTAAAAACCACCTTCCAAGTTTGTTTAATTTAAACGAACCATACTTCTTGATCCTAAACTTCATTCTAAGCAACTTTTATGTTATGATCAAGATCAAATTCCACCATCTTCAAGTTTGATTCTTGGATTTAAGTTCTAGGGTTTCAAGGTAAAGATCTTGAAACTTGATTTCTTATTTGATTCTTGGAATCGTAAGACCATGTTTGATCTATGGTCACCTTAATCAAGCCTTAGATACTAATTTTTATGTGTTTGATTTGATTCTAAGATCTACTTGGTGGTGAAAGTGTGATACAAAGAGGATTAAACAAGGAGCTTAGGAAGCTACACACCAGGTAAGAGGGAGATTAACCTCATTAGCCATATGTGGTGGTGAGAGAATGGATTTGTTCGTATTTATGAGTGAAAAATCTATGTGAGAATTTATTCATTCGATTGTGTGGTTATTGGTTTATGCCTACTTAACTATGCATTTTTATATGATGTGATATTATGCATGAAATTGTTATGGCTGATTTTTGGATAGATGCGATGATATGTGATTCTGATAATATGTATGAATTATTTATGGTGTAGTTTTGATGATTGATATATGTTACATAATATAAATCATATGATAAAGGAAAGAACTTTGGTTTCAATGACCAATTGATGGCTCACGACCATGATATTCATTTTGGGGTATTTTAAGTCAAAATGTTTTGACAACTATAAATTTGGGTGATTTGGTAACAAGGAATTGAATCAAGGGTTTACAAAATAGGAAAAATGAAATGAATAAATTTTTAGAAATCAAGATAAAGGGATTTTCGTCCATGAGCATTTTAGAGTAAACCACTTAAAATATTTTACTAAGTATGGATTTTAGATGATTATGTAACAAGTAATGGGATTACAGATTTTTACAAAGAAAGATGAGATAGGAAATGAATAAATGTTGGGTTATGGAATTTAAAATAAATTTCAGCTAACACTCCAAGTATTGGTATTTTATGAGAAATAAATTTACAAGTTAAAGTTTTCTGACGTATAGCTCGCTCCTTGAGTTTTGAGCGCGTTAGAAAACTTTGAACTATAATGTTTGATAAAATCTTGGAAGTGTAAAATTTTGTACAAAAAATATTATAAGTATTATTAAGAGGAGTTTTAGTAAGGAAATAATCTTTAAGGATGGTTTGGAACTTACAATATTTTATTTAAAGTTCTATTGAGAGTAATAAACAAATATTTTTAAGGTATCTTGAATTAATTAAAATAATATAAGTTTTTGTGAAAAATGTTTAGAAATATTAATTAATGGAGATTTAGTGAGAAAATGTTTGAAATATTATTCAAAGGTATTTTATTAATAAAATATTAGAATTAAAGTTCAAATTTGATATTAAATGAGAAAAGTTTTAATTTAAGCTTAGAATATGATTAAAATGTTTTACGTGATTAAAAATATGTAGAAAACTCTTACGCAATTTAAAAATAGTGATTTTTAACTACGCGATTGAGAAAATATTTTAAAATCTTTACGTGATTGAGAAAATGTTGAAAAATCATTATGCAATTTGAATAAGTAATAGAAGTCTTCTGCGGTTATGAAAATGTGATAATATCGCTACGCGATTAAAAGGAACAGTGAGTTTTGTTGTAAGGCTGACATATTAGATCCAAGTGATTTGTGATTTAGCATTGTGTTTTCGAGCTGAAGTACTGGACTCGAATGGATCTTTGGTATTATATAGTTGTATGGGTAGTTATATAATATCATTGATACTAATGGTATTAGACAATTATATGGGTGGTGCTTTAATATCATTGGGAACGGTACAATGGTGGTTTGATTTCATTGAATATGCATTAAGCATTATATAGTTGATGACTGTTATGGCATTTTATGCCTAGGAGTGAACGAGAACTTACAGGATAGTGTGATATATGATAGATCTTTGGGGACGTCAGGGCATAGTGATTCACTTTGTGATTATGATGTCACATTATATATATATATACCCCAAGCCGTAAAGAACCGTTGCAACGCACTGACAGCCCGACAAAACACTATTACTTTTCGTGGTCTAGCGTAGACTGTCTTTTAGGAGGGACAGATCTTCTGGGATGTTCATCTCTGAATTGAGTTAGCTCTATAGAGTAGGAATTGTTTGCATTGTGCATACGAATGGTCAGCATACACATCATGCATATGCATAGTCAACATTTATTCTGTTATTGATATGATATTGTCATTATGCTTGATATTATGCTGCAAGTTTATTGGATTTTATTTATTTATTAACTATCATGAATATAACTGCTGATTTTATACTATTTAATGGATTCTATGCTGTACTGTATTGGTATGTTTGTCGTTTCCTTGCTGCCATATTGCTAAGCGATGTAGGGGATTTTACCTTTTTGCTGTGTTGTTCTATTTATTTCTATTGTATGCTTACTTCTATGAAGACTACGATGGCGACAAGAAGGGATCTGTTAGGTTTCTTTAGACTACAGTTTCTTGAAGGTGCTGCGGCTTGGTGTATTCATTGGGATTCAGAGTATATAGAGTATTGTGGTGATATTACTTTATTTGTAAGTTGGACCCACTTTGGGATCATTACTTCTTCTTTTACGGTTGCATATGTAGAGTTCTTTTACCTATCAGGAAGTTATGGAATGATCTTCACTATACTCCTAGAGAGGACTCCGATATATCTGTTACTCATATTTCTATCCGTCGAGACATTCTCAGCTAGGGAATTTGTCTTCTAGGAAGGACTTTTGTCTTTAGATGTTGTAAACTTGGGCCAAGTAGAGTTGTTATATGGTAGTTGGGTATAAGCTTTGAGTTCTATAAATCTTTTGTAATAAGTTATATTGGCAAATTATATTGTTTTATGTATTATGTGTAAATCAGTTAGTTATATTTTATAATCTCTAAAGGTTTGGTAAACTGACGTTATCAGCAAAAAAGAAATTTTGAAACCCGTATAGCAATCATGTTAAAATATTTTACACCTTGGGTAAAGAATCTAGAAAGGAGATGGTCTGAAATGTGATACCCTAAGGAGGGTTTATATTAGTTGGTATCAGAGCCCAAGTTAGACTCTTTTGGGTTTGTGGGTAGGTTTGTCTTGTTTGTGCTATGTGTTTCTCTGACACCAAATATAGAGATATATTGTTTAGTTTTTGAAAGGAGACAATGTTGTTTGAAATGGTTACATTTGATTTCATTATGTTTTGATTTATTTGTCTTTGAAAAAAGACAATGGATCATGGTAGATGTAAGCATGTGGACGCAAGAAGTGACGATGATCATATGGTCATAGCTAGAAGTGTAATGCAGAGGATAGCTGACGTAGCGATACAACAGAGTCAGAAGGTCGCTCAGCAGTAGGAATTGATAACCGAACTTCAGAACTTGTTAGAATCGAATCAGTTTCAGGATGTGAGAAACTGTAACTTTGGATCATCGAGGATTCAAAAGGGGAGGAAATGTATGGTCAATCGATTTTAGCAAAAGCCGTATTCACTACCACTGGAAAAGCAATAACGAACAAATGGAGGAAGTATTAGTGGCAATGGATTTGGTCAGACTGTAGCATCAGCATCAAAATGTAAGAAGTGTGGAAAGGCTCATTTGACAAAGGAATGTACGAGCAAGGACATAATCTGTTTCAAGTGCGGAAAGCCCGGACATGTTGTTGGAGGTTATACACCGCCAAAGACAGAACCTTTCGTGAGTAATGAATGTGCGACAAGATCATAAGTAGAAGAAAAAGTCAATACAAAAAAGTGGAATGGGAGCGTTCAAATATAAAGACTTCAAAAATAAGGGAGCTGTGCCATAGAGATTAATCCTAAGACTGTACTGTATAACTCGTAAGGTAACCTATTCTTTTGTTGTCTATGACTATGTGAACCATTTGGGTCATCTGTGTCTTTGTTATCTTTTGATCTGAGTATTTCTACTATTCTTGTTAAACTTGTTGTTTATATTCAAGTTTTCTAACTTTACCCTATATCTATCAAAGATCAAATCTCTTCTGTTGATTTGAATGGCTTATCTAGTATCGCATCTCTTTGAGTTTATGATTTTATGAAAGGATTGGTTATCTTCCAACCATATCCTGTTTTATTGTTATATTGTCTTAGTAAAACTTTAGTGTTCCCTAAGACTGAGATTTTTGAATTTTGAATTCAGAAAGTTCCTTTCTAAATTTATTGGACCATATTAAATTCTTTGTTGGATAAATCCAGTAATCTATCTAATAGCTTTAACACTTATTTTTCTAATCTCCATAGTGGCCTCCATGTATTTCAATTGAGAAAATATATTCTTGATTCAATCTATGTCATAGTACTAAATACAGTACATTTAAAAGAGAACTTGATCTATAAGACAATTCCTGTTAATATTTAGGATAAACGAGTGAAACAACTTACCTTGGTGAAGATAATCTGGAACGATGTAATGGGAGCATATGGTTTATTATCAAGTATATGGAAGTGCATATTCTTTGAAGGATTTTGAGCATATGGTTTTCACCCTTAAACACTTTGAGTGTGGTTAGTGGAGTGAACTTGATTCAATCAGTGATGATGCATGATTTCTGAGAACTTACCCTCTAATTGGACTTGATTTTGATTACCTCTCAGATTCTTGGTTTGCCTTAGCCTATTGCTTAGATATTGTTTTCTCGGGTTCCTTATTCTTTATTATCTTTTGATCCCACATCTTAGTTTGACATTAATTATTGCTTGGGGACAAGCAAAGTCTTAAGCTTGGGGGGATTTGATGTGCGTGAAACAACATTATGTTTTGTTCTTGTTTTGCATACATTCTTGAGCATTTTAGGCATTTTAGTTTTCCTTTTAGTTTGTTTTTCCCTTAGTTCAGATAACTGCGGTGTTTATGGTGTTATTATGCAGGATTGGTGCTAAATTAGCCTTGGAATGGATGGAAAGCTTGCATGATTGAAGTTGGAGCTTTATGGATAGCAAAAAGATGCAAAAAGGCCATTCTAGAGGGATCCACGGCCTGCCAGTGGATCAAACCATGGCCATGGATCGAGGGACAACTTAAAGAAGGAAAAGAGACTTCCAGAGAGTTCTAATTAAAACCCTAAGTTATAAATAGATGTTCTGAATAGAATTAGGGAGTTCTAATTTGGTTTTCAAGGAGGCACAATGGAGGCTTGGGGTTCTTAATCTTTCTTCCCTCTTCTCTATTGGATTACGGGTTTGGATGTTTAAGAACATGTTTTCTGATTTCTTCTTCTCTATGTCTGAGTAGTTTCTTTTGTTTCTAGGATTGAGCAATGTCCTTTGATACATTGATAATGATTAATTGATGTTGTTTCCCCTCTTATTGATCTTGAATATTCATTGATTCAATTCTTATTGCTCTTATTCATGTGAATTTGTTGGCCACTTATTTGCATCTCATAGGTATTTAGGGACGTACTGAGAGTTGAACCTAGGTATTGGAACCATAAGAATTGAACTTAAGGTCTAAATCACAAGAGTAGTTTTAGCCTTTTGAGGATTCAATGAATTACCACAAAGCGTAATGGGTTCAATTTAAATTCAATTACCACGAGAGTAAAAATTGGCTTAATTGGGCACAAATCTTGTATCTTGAGAAAGAACATTAACTAATTTAGGGTAATTCACCTTCAATTGAATTTCAGATTTAATAAAAGGGTTGTCAATTAGGATTTGTCTTGTATCATTGTGGTACCCCAATCTTGGAAGCTTTCTTGAATCTGAAAACCCTTTTTTTGATAACTTGCTATCGTTGTTCTAAATTTTGCACTTTGATTTTTATTTTATTGGTTTGTTATTACGTTCTTCTTAATCAGCAATCATATTCCCTTTTTGTCTAATTTAATTGAATTAATTAATTAATTGGTATTCATAGACACAGTCCCTGTGGATTCGATCTTTTTATTACTTGACGACGAAACCGTACACTTGCGAATTTCACGCATCAAGTTTTTGGCGCCGTTGCCAGGGACTGTGTTTTTCTTGAATATTAATTTAATTTTTAATTTAATTATTTTAAACCTTTTTCTTTTATTTGATTTTTACGTTCTTGATTTCTCTTTGACTCTCTGCAGGTAATTTCTCTTGTTTATGCAAAGTACTAGACGTTCTGGGACTCTTATTGAAGCAGATCCTGAAATTGAAAGAACTTTACGTAGAAGGAGAAGACAACAAAGGCAAAGAGTAAGAGAAAGCCCAGAACCACCACTTGTCATGGCAGCAGCTGAGGATAATAAACAGTTAAAAGAGTATGCAGCCCCTAATGCTCGGGGTTTGCGATCTGGAATTGCTCGGCCAGACATTGAAGCTAGGCACTTCACCATACCTCCTACCTTACTGTCTATGATAAGGCAGAACTAGTTTGGAGGATTACCGTCAGAGGATCCTAATGATCATGTGGATATGTTCTTGGAGTTCTGTGAGACCCTTAAGATCGAAGGCGCCTCTGTTGATGCTATTCGTCTCCGCCTGTTTCCTCTATCATTGAGAGATAGAGCTAGAGTTTGGCTGAAGTCTGTTCCCGCTGAGACGATAACTACTTGGGACCAATTGGAGCAAGCCTTCTTGGATAAATTCTTTCCACCTTCCAAGACTGCTCACCTAAGGACCCAAATCACAAGTTTTGTTCAGAAAGATGGCGAGTCATTATCGAAAGCTTGGGATAGATATAAGGCTTTGCTAGAAGCCTGCCCACACCATGGGTTAGAGAAATGGTTGATTGTCCACACCTTCTACAATGGTTTGGAATATTCTTCGAAGATGTCTCTTGACTCCGCAGCTGGTGGAGCTCTGATGAATAGAAGGCTTATAGAGGCTTATGAGATAATTGGGAGTGTAGCTTCAAATCATCACCAATGGGCCAATGAAAGAGGGCATAACCCGAGAAAGCTCTCGGGAGGTAAGTTTGAGGTAGATGGTGTTGATTTAATTATGTCAAAGTTTGATTCTTTGAATAAACGTTTTGACATGCTTAAGAAAGCTCATGTTAATGCCATAGGTGCCTCTAACAATTTTTGTGAGATTTGTGGAGCATAGGGACATATTAGTGCTGAATGCCAAGTTGGAATGGGATCCTCACATGGTGCACCAGTGGAGCAAGTGGAATCATGCCATAATTTCCATGACTTCAACCAAAAGGGGAGGAATGATCCATATTCCCAAACTTACAACCCCGGTTGGAGGTCACATCCTAACTTCTCTTACCAGAATAGTCAGTACCTAGTTGGGCAAGGTATTGCTAAACCCTCTTCTGGAGTCCCACAGGTATAGAAATCTAGACTTGAGTCTTTTCTTGAGAACTTTGTTGAGAGCCAGTCTAAGCAAAATGAGGAGTTTAGGCACCATGGGCAAGTTGTGACTGAGGCAATTAAAGAGTTGTCGGCTAAGGTTGACAATTTAGCTATTCATAATAAGATGTTGGAGACCCAGATTGCCTAACAAGCAAGCACTTCTCATAGACAGCAAGGTAAGTTTCCTGGTCAACCTGAAGTCAACCCAAGCAATGAACATTGTAAGGCTATGAGTTTGAGGAGTGGAAAGAAGTTAGAGGATCCTAAGGGTAAGGGGGAGAGTGACAAAGATGAGGGGAATGAGGAAAAAGAGACTGAGGCACAACCCTTCGAAGAGGATGGAAACCATGAGAATGTGTCTAAGTATGTACCCCCTGAGCCATACCAACCCCCGGTTCCCTTCCCTCAAAGATTGGCTAAGGCAAAGTTAGACAGGCAGTTTGGGAAGTTTTTAGAGGTTCTTAAGAAATTGTACATTAATGTACCCTTCACTGAGGCGTTAAAACAAATGCCTACCTATGCTAAGTTTCTTAAGGACATCTTGTCTAATAAGAGGAAGCTAGAAGACTATGAGACAGTAGCTTTAATTGAGGAGTGTAGTGCCTTAATTCAAAATAAATTGCCTCCTAAGTTAAAAGATCCAGGTAGCTTCTCTATTCCCTGTTTGATTGGCCACACTAACTTTGATAAAGCTCTGTGTGATCTGGGGGTTAATGTTAGCCTTATGCCCCTTTTTGTATGTAAGAAGTTGGAGGTGGATGAGCTAAAACACACAACTATCTCACTTCAATTAGCGGATCGGTCCGTTAAGTATCCTGTAGGCATCTTGGAGGATGTTCCTATCCGTGTTGGTAAGTTTTTTATACCTGCTGATTTTGTTGTACTTGAAATGGAGGAGGATTCCCAAATCCCCATTATTCTTGGTAGGCCTTTCTTAGCTACTGCTGGTGCTATAATTGATGTTAAGAATGGTAAATTGTCTTTAACTGTTGGTGATAATAAGGTTGAGTTTGATATTTCTAAATCTATTAAACAACCTTCTTTTGAGGACTCTTATTATAGGATTGATTTATTGCACCAGGTGGTGGAGGAAGAGTCCACCATAATTCATTTGGAAGATCCATTGGAAAGATGCTTGGTTGGTGGCGGCTCTATTGATTCTGGAGGAGAGGTAGCTGAGTATGCCCGCTTGTTGGAGGCAACCTAAAAAATTCCTCCTAGCAAAGCCAAGGTGGAAAAGCTTGAGCCAAAGCCTAAGTCTGAATATTGGGAAGAGGAAAAGGCTCCTAAGGTAGAACTTAAAACTCTTCCTTCCACTCTCAAGTATAAGTTTCTTGGTCCCAAATCTTCTTATCCTGTCATTGTTAGTGCTAGCTTGAATGAGTTAGAAATTGAGAAATTGCTTAGGGCTCTTAGGATGCATAGAAAGGTCATAGGATATACTCTTGATGATATTAAAGGCATAAATCCTTCATTTTGCATGCATAGAATTTTGATGGAACCTGATCATAAACCCTCTGTTGAGCATCAACGTAGGTTGAATCCTAATATGAAAGAGGTTGTTAAAAAAGAGGTACTTAAGTTGCTTGATGCTGGGGTAATTTACCCAATTTCTGATAGTGAATGGGTTAGTCCTGTGCATGTGGTTCCTAAGAAAAGGGGGATGACTGTAATTGAAAATAAGAAAAATCAATTGATTTCCACTAGGACAGTCACAGGTTGGAGGATGTGCATTGATTATAGAAAGTTGAATAGTGCAATTAGGAAAGATCACTTCCTTCTTCCCTTCATTGATCAGATGCTTGAGAGGCTAGCTATTGTTACTTAGATGGTTATTCAGGATTCCACCAAATCCCTATTCATCCTAGTGACCAAGAGAAAACCACATTTACTTGCCCTTATGGCACTTTTGCCTATAGGAGAATGCCATTTGGTTTATGTAATGCCCCTGTTACTTTCCAGAGATGCATGACTGCAATATTTTCTGAATTTATTGAAAACATCATGGAGGTTTTTATGGATGATTTTTCAGTATATGGTGCTAACTTTGATGATTGTTTGTTTAATTTGTCTAAGATTTTGCAGAGATGCGGAAAGGTTAATCATGTCCTGAATTGGGAGAAGTGCCATTTTATGGTACAATAAGGAATAGTGCTTGGACATTTGGTATCTGGAAAGGGAATTGAGGTGGATAAGGCGAAAATTGAAGTGATTGAGAAATTGCCTCCACCGATGAGTGTGAAGGGAGTGCGAAGTTTCTTGGGACATGCTGATTTTTACCGGAGATTCATTAGAGATTTTTCTAAAATTGCTAAACCTTTGTCTAATCGCTTAGTGAAGGATGTTCCATTTAATTTTGATAGTGACTGTTTGAATGCCTTTTGCAGGTTGAAAGAAGCCTTGATCACTGCTCCCATTTTGCAAACACCGGATTAGAATCTACCTTTCGAGGTCATGTGTGATGCTAGTGACTATGCCGTAGGAGCTGTGTTGGGGCAAAGAAAGGACAAGAAAGTGCATGTAATTTACTATGCTAGCAAGATACTTGATGGAGCTCAAGCAAATTATGCCACTACAGAGAAAGAGTTGCTAGCGGTAGTTTTTGCCTTTGAGAAGTTTAGGTCTTATCTAGTGGGGTCTATGGTGACCATATATATTGATCATTCGGTACTTAGGTATCTCATGAGCAAGAAGGAAGCAAAGCCTCGACTAATCCATTGGATTCTTCTTCTCCAAGAGTTTGATTTGGAGATTTTGGATAGAAAAGGGACGGAGAATCAAGTGGCAGATCATTTATCTAGGCTTGAGCAACCAGTGATTGGGGAGAGCGAATTGCCTATTGATGATTCTTTCCCTGATGAGCAATTGTTTGCAATTTTTGCGGACAGTGCTCCTTGGTATGCTGTCTATGCAAATTATTTGGTTAGCAAGGTTCTACCTCCTGAGCTTAACTATCAGCAGAGGAAGAAGTTCTTCTCAGATCTGAAAAATTTTGTGTAGGATGACCCATACATATATCGGAGGTGTGCTGATGGTATTTATAAGAGATGTGTCTCCAAGGAAGATGCTCCGAGTATATTGAGTTGTTGTCATTTTGCATCCTATGGAGGATATGCTAGTGCCTCCAAGACGGCAGCCAAAGTTCTTCAGTCTGGTTTCTTTTGGCCTCATATTTTCAGAGATGCTCGGAATTATGTGCTATCATATGATCCATGTCAGTGAGCTGGAAGTATCTCCAAGAGGCATAAGATGCCAATGAATACTATTCTTGAGGTGGAGATATTTGATGTTTGGGGAGTTGACTACATGGGCCATTTTCCATCCTCCTACAACAATAAGTTCATTCTTGTAGCTGTTGATTACGTATCTAAGTGGGTGGAGGCCATTCCATCTCCAACAAGTGATTCAAAGACCGTGATCAAGCTATTCAAGAAGATCATTTTCCCAAGGTTTGGAGTTCCTAGGGCTGTGATAAGTGATGGAGGTTCACATTTCATAGAAAGACAATTTGAGAACCTCTTGAAGAAATATGGAGTCACTCATAAGGTTGCTACACCTTACCATCCTCAGACTTCTGGCCAAGTGGAGGTATCTAATTGAGAGATAAAGAGTATTTTGGAAAAGACTGTGTCTAGCTCAAGAAAGGATTGGTCTTTGAAGCTGAATGATGCTCTTTGGGCTTAGCGTACTGCTTACAAGACTCCTATTAGGACGACACCCTTTCGACTGATTTATGGGAAGCCTTGCCATCGACCCGTTGAGCTTGAACATAAAACCTTTTGGGCTATTAAGCTTCTGAATTTTGACTTAAAAGCGGCAGGAGAAAAGAGAATGCTTCAACTTTATGAGCTTGATGAGCTGAGATTGGATGCTTATGAGACTGCCAAGTCATACAAAGAGAGAACCAAGAGGTGGCATGACAAGCATATTCTTCGTAGAGAGTTTCCTGAAGGAGAACTGGTGCTTCTTTTCAATTCTAGATTGAAACTCTTTCCCGGAAAACTTAAGTCAAGATGGTCAGGGCCATTTTTGGTGAAGAAAGTGTTTCCCTATGGTGCTGTGGAAGTTTGGAATGAAGAGCGAGGGACTTTCAAAGTTAATGGTCAGCGGTTGAAGCACTATCTAGCGGAGGAGCAACTTGAGAAAAGGATGAACATTGCCCTCCGTGACCCAAATGCAGAGTGATAAGAGGATAGGAGTCGAGCTTATGACTTTAAACAAATGCTTCTTGGGAGGCAACCCATGTTTTCTTGTTTTTATGTTTTATTTCATCTTTTTCTTTTAATTTTGTATGTTAGATTGTTGCTTTGATGTTTGTCTTTTGGATTTTGTTTAGGTTTGACCCCTTTTTGAAGACATATTTAGAAGAAAAGAGAGGTCAGAAGGTTCCACACCCCGTCCATGGAAATTTCCATGGCCATGGAATGCAAACTAGAGGAGATGGTATAAGTCAGAGAGATCCACGGCCAGGCCGTGGATCAATCCATGGCCGTGGATCTCATTTCTTCCAAAAAAAAAAAGAGGTGAAAAGTCAGAGAACTCCACGGCTTGGCCATAGATTAAACCACGGTCGTGGAACTCTCTGTTCAAAAAAAAAAGCCAGAAGTCAGCAGCGTCCACGGCTAGGTCGTGGATTAATCTACGGCTGTGGATCGCTGCTGCCAGTTTTCAAAAACCACGCCCTTTCCCTTCCCTTCTTCATTTCCCCATTTCTTCTTTACTTTTTCTCCTTCTTCTCTCCCTCAACCCCTATACCCATCCTCCCAAACCCCTATTCATCCTTATATCCCTCACGTTTCCACATTCACCATCTTTTTCCTCCTTCTCAAAGCCAACCTTTCCCCCATTCTCCCTCCTTCTTCTTCTTCCTTCTCCACCTTAAACCACCATAACTCACCATACCCACACATTCCAAACCACTTCTTTACTCCACAAATCATCCATTTTCTTCTATTTTCCTACCATTTCTCCCCTTCCTCACCTCTACCCAACCATTCCCTCCTTCCAATTTGGCAAACCCCCAATTTAGCAAATTTGCTTCCATACATGAATAGTGCTACATAGAAAGGTTTTTGTTGTGCTTGATTGATTTGGTGTGGCTAGGCAGCATGACGAATAAGTGTCAGAAGGGCGAAGCTAGTTCAAGTTCAAGGACACAGGGTAGAGGCACTGCTGCTCCAAGAGGTAATCCCCCTGATCCCCATGGTTTTAATTTTAGGAATAATAAGCAGAGAGATCGTTACAATATGTTAGTGAATCGAAGGATAGTTAGCACTAGGTATTTGGATGATGTTGTTCTTGATACCTTAGGCTTGTGAGATGACTTTGATTGGATGCTTGATAGGGCAGGATGGACTTATTTTTTGAATTTAAAGTATCCCATTTACACTGAGCTTACATTGGAATTTTTTAGCTCTATTGAGGCTCATATCCTTCAGGGGGAAGGTTGCTCTGTAGGCCGAATCACTTTCTGGCTGTTCAATAATGAGCATTGCTTAAATTTGGAGGAGTTTAATGAGATTTTTGGATTGCCTGCTGGGGGGAAAGGAGGCACCCAAGTGGTTTTTTCGCAATTTCTTTTTGGGCTCATATCTCTTGTGGGTCAAGTTCATGTGATTCCTCCAATTGTAAGGCATCTTTTCTGCCGAATCCTTGCCTTCGCTATCTCCACCGAATCATGGCTCATACTCTATTTGGGCGTAGGGATAGTGATGGCAATGTTCGTGCTGATGAACTTGTTTTTATGTGGGCCATTCTTAATGATGTCAAAATGGACACTAGATCTTTTCTTGCTAGGCATCTGCTTAGGGTAGCTAGAGCCCAGTCTGGGGCCATTGTTATTGGTGGGCTTATCACGACGATAGCCAATTTCTTTGAATATGATTTGAATGGTCTGGAGGCAGTTCGAGGAAACTCTAGAATTGATCTCGAGTCTTGTTTAGCAATTAAGATGATTGTCAAAGAGGATGGAATTTTCTGCCTCCGTTTGCCAGATAGTGCTCAGCCCTTACCCCTTCCTAACCCACCTACTATCATTGTGCGCAACCGTGCAAATTGGCGCACACCTGGGAGTGCAACAGATGAACCCATTAATGTTCAGCACCCTGACGAGCGCCGAACTCAGTCAAAATTATAACTGAAGTTATTACCTAAGCTTGTAGCATAGTGACAACACCGGATCATCTCCACGAGGATTGTAGATGCAATTTAATCAAATCAAGTGAAAGTTTAGCAAAGGGGGGTTTGACAGTTTAAGATCGCACTTAACGAAATTAAAGGAAGAAATAACAATTAAAGAGCAGTCAATTTAGAAACCTATCCAAGATTAGGTGGATTCAATCATAGACCCTTCATAGAACACTTGAAGTGCAATTGAATTGTTAATTTGGATCTAACCGAGATCTCTGCATCAAATCCAGAATTCATACTAGACAATCGTCAAGAATTCAATTAACAAGTGATAAACACAAATCCGCAATCACGCCATTCATGAAGATCTATGTTAATTTTAAGTACCAAATTCAATTAACTTAGGCACAAATCAGTAACCTAACCTTTTCAATTCTGTGATTAATTTAGATCAATCAGTTCTAAGTTTCATCACAAATCTCAATCTTCATTTATGTGATTAGTTTAGATCAATCAGTTCTAAGTTTCATCACAAATCTCAATCTTAAACCAAGATCAAATCAGATCAACATAAATAGAATCACCATTCATGCATTCAAGATCAAGAAGAAGAAAGAAGAAGAAGAAAAGAGAAATTCAATTACAAATCAAATACAATACATAACCAAGGTCTCAAGAATCCAAACCACAATCTCTTCAAGAGTTCTAAATTAACCGAAAGTAGCTTAGCCCTCCATTACCATGAAAGGGAGCATCAAAATATACAAAAGCTATGAGAAACTATGAAGAAACAAGAAGAAACTATGAGAGAAATGAAGGAGAATACAACTTATTACTTTCATGATAACCAATGGTGCCTTTTATAGAAGTCTAGGATAACAAAATGACAAAGGGGAGTGGATGGATGAGTGGGGTGGTTGAGTGGGTTGGTGAGTAGAGTAGTTGAGAGGGTTGGTGAGTGGAGTAGTTGAGAGGGTTGGTGAGTGGAGTAGTTGAGTGGGTTGGTGAGTGAAGTAGTTGAGTGGGTTGTTGAGGACAAAAATTTCTTGTCTGACTTGGAAGCCAAAAACGACTAACTATACTTCAGACCCATGAAAAGTACTCTGCATGAAAGTTGTAGATCTTTGTCTTGGCTATAACATGCATATCTGGATCGTCCAATTTGGCTTCCTACAGCCCAAGATATGACCCAAATACCGCAGGTTGCTCAAACTCAACTTCAGCACCTCTGTTCTGACTTGCAAGCTCAAACTGACCCATTAGACTTCATTTTTTCAAAAAGTGTTCTTCATGAAAGTTATTTATTTGGATCTTAACTATCAACTATCCTAATTTCAACCCATCTCCATTATTATAGCTTGAGATATGATTTTATGAGTACACACCGTTCGGATTCTAGTGACAGAACCCGTATTCTGACTTCCATGTAAACTTAGGTCCCTTAGACATCTGTTTAGGACTTCGAGCTCTTCATCAAAGTTGTAGAGCTTCCTCTTAGCTTTCCTACAAGGTAAAATTTATGATTATCAGATATCAGAAACTCAAATTATGGCCAAAATATAGAAACAGTGTCAAATCTCAATAATGCTGAAAATATTCAATTAGGACCAATTTGAGCTCAAACTCACAAAATCATACCAAACTCAATCAATTAAGAATATGGAGAGTGTAAATGACTAAACATAAGGGTTTCTTAATGAATAAAATATGTGATTATCAAATTCTCCCACACTTAGCTTTTTGCACTCCTGGGCAAAACTCAAGACCAAAACAAGGATATAAGAGATTAACAAAAATTTAAATTCTAACGACATTCAAGAGCCCAAAATTTTACAATTAAGAAGAACAACCAAAGGTTCAAGAGATCAAAACATTCATGAGTTAACAATACTCCATATCTCAAACCAACAAGCAAGGTATCTTCAATATGAATCAAGAATGATAGATCTTCACAAGATTCCCTCTCAATCTCTCAATTGTTTAAAAGGTAGGTATTTCACTCAATTCAACCCATGAAAATTGCACTACCATAAGCTTGCTTATCTTCTACTTCTCTACTACTCAAAACACATGCACACACAAATCATGAAGACTTTATTCAAGGTTGTAGTGAGGTCAAGGTAACAGAAGAGGATAAAATGGATATGAGAAGATAAATACCAAAGGGAATAAAAGTAAATGAGGGCTGAGTTCAAATAACAAGCATAAAAGTTCATCCCAACTCTAATGTATATCCCTTTACATATTCATTTCCCAATCCTTTTCTTTTCTTTTTTTTTTCTTTTTTTTATTCATAATGCGGATGGAGAAGGTTCATCACCTCTATTTCTGCATTCTCTGTAAGTTCATGATACTGTTTGAGGCGGTGTCCATTTACGATGAAAGCTTTGGCAGTGACCTCACTTTTAATCTGAACAGCACCAGAAGGAAAAACCTTAGTAACAATAAATGATCCATCCTATCTAGACCTTAATTTGCCAGGCATGAGTCGGAGGCGGGAGTTATAGAGGAGAACTTTTTGACCAATCTCGAATGTTTTCCTCAGAATCAACTTATCATGGAAGGCTTTGGTCTTCTCCTTATAAAGTTTGGAACTTTCATAAGCCTCCAAGCGGATCTCCTCCAATTCTTTGCGGTTGCAGCTTCCTCTCCATACCGCTTGATCTAGGTCCAAGTTGCACCTTTTCACCGCCCAGAATGCACGATGCTCAATTTCCACCGGCAGGTGGCAGGCTTTTCCAAAAACAATCCGATACGGAGACATCCCGATTGGTGTCTTATAAGCAGTCCGGTAAGCCCATAAAGCATCCTCAAGCCTCTTGCTCCAATCTTTTCTGTTAGGTTGAACTATCTTCTGGAGTATCTGCTTGATCTCCTTGTTGGAAATCTTGGCTTGCCCATTAGTTTGGGGATGGTAAGGTGTAGAAACTGTGTGCAAGACCCCATACTTTTTCATCAAAGCTTCCATGCTTCGATTACAAAAATGTGAACCACGATCACATGATGGCCTTGAACTCCAAACCTGCAGAAAATCTGTGATCTAACAAAATCCACAACAACTTTGGAATCGTCAGTCCGAGTAGCTTTCGCCTCCACCCACTTGGATACATAATCAACAGCTAGCAAAATGTAAACAAAACCAAAAGAAACAGAAAAGGGTCCCATAAAATCAATACCCCATACATCAAAAATCTCACAGAATAATAAGGATTTCTGGGGCATCTCATTCCTTCGAGAAGTGTTTCCTATTCTTTGGCATTGATCACAAGATTTACAAAAAATACATATGCATCATGAAATAGAGTGGGCCAATGTAATCCAGATTCTAAAACTTTCCTAGTAGTCCTTTGGGGACCAAAATGACTGCCACATGCAAGTGTATGACAAAAGCTAAGAATAGAATGGAATTCATTATCAGGCACGCATCTCCTAATGACTTGGTCACTACAAAATTTCCATAGATAAGGGTCGTCCCACACATAATATTTTGACTCACTCTTCAATTTATCAATCTGAGCCCTAATAAAATGTGCAGGGAAAACACCAGCAACTAAGAAATTTATCAAATCAGCAAACCAAGGAGTGTTACCTTGCAACTTGAAAAGCTGCTCATCAGGGAAGACATCATGGATAGGAAAAGTATCTACCTCCCTTTCAATTCGGCTTAGGTGATCAGCCACTAAATTCTCTGCTCCACTTTTATCACGGATTTCAATATCGAACTCTTGGAGGAGCAAAATCCACCTAATCAACCTAGGCTTTGCATCAAGCTTCTTCAGGAGAAACTTCAGAGCTGTATGATCTGAAAACACAACCACTCTAGAACCAAGCAAATATGATCAAAATTTGTCTAAAGCAAAAACAATTGCTAAAAGTTCTTTTTCAGTGGTGGTATAGTTGACTTATGCAGGATCTAAAGTTCTTAAAGCATAGGAGATGACATGAGATATTTTGTTGACCCTTTGTGCAAGAACAGCTCCCAAAGCATAATTAGAGGCATCACACATGAGCTCAAATGGGAGTGTCCAATCTAGTGGCTGGATGATAGGTGTACTGGTCAATGCTTGCTTCAAGTGATTGAAGGCATCCTTACATTTCTGGTCAAAATGGAACTCCACTTCTTTTTGTAGCAAGTTGGATAGTGGAAGAGCAATTTTACTGAAATCTTTTATGAATTGCCTATAGAAACCTGCATGACCAAGGAAAGAACGAACTTCTCGCACGCATATGGGGTAAGATAGGCATGAAATAACATCTATTTTTGCAGGATCTACCTCAATACCCTTGCTAGATATTATATGCCCTAAAACTATGCCTTGCTCTACCATGAAATGACATTTCTCAAAATTCAGAACAAGGTTAGCCTTAATGCATTTATGCAAAACCTGAGTTAAACTATCCAAACATGTATCAAAGGAAGAGCCATAGACAGTAAAGTCATCCATGAATACATCCATGCAATTTTCTAAAAGGTCAGAAAATATACTTGCCATACACCTTTGAAAGGTGCTTGGAGCGTTGCACAGACCAAAAGGCATCCTTCTGTATGCAAATGTGCCAAATGGGCAAGTGAAAGTAGTTTTATCTTGGTCTTCTGGGGCTATATGGATCTGAAAATAACCCGAATATCCATCCAAGAAACAGTAATGCGACTTGCTAGCTAGTCTCTCTAACATCTGATCAATGAAAAGTAATGGAAAATGATCTTTCTTGGTGGCTTGGTTAAGTCGTCTGTAATCAATGCAAACCCTCCAGCTGTTTTGAATTCTTGTGGGTAGTAGCTCATTGTTCTGATTTTCAACTACTGTGACCCCAGATTTCTTTGGAACAACCTGCACGGGGCTCACCCATTTACTATCAGATATAGGATAAATAATGCCAGCTTGCAGTAGCTTGGTAACTTCCTTTTTTATCACATCCAGAGTCAGGGGGTTCAATCTCCTTTGGGGCTGCCGTACTGGTTTAGTATCTTCCTCAAACAAAATCCTATGCATGCATGTGGAGGGACTGATACCAGGAAGATCTGCAAGTGTCCATCCGATGGCTTGTTTATTCTGCCTCAAAACCTGCAGTAATTTTTCTTCTTAATCAAGTTACAAATTTTTAGCAACAATCACAGGCAGCTTCTCACCATCTTCCAAATATACATATTTACGATGGTCCGGCAAAATCTTTAATTCTAGGGATAGAGGCTGTACAATGGAGGGCAGCAAGCTGTTTCAAACAACTAACTCAGCAACATTAAATTCAACATACTTGACTCTCATTTTCACATGCTGCATCATTCAAGTCAAGACTACATCATCACCACTCATATCGCATAAATCTCAGCACATGCAGCACATGGTACAATATCACAACAAGACATGTTTCACAGTGCAATGTGAGAATCCAAAAATCAGCAATATCAAAAAATTCAGCATAAATATCAGCATAAGCATCGTCAAATAGCATATTAATCATATCAACATGGAAAATAGAATGCTCCTCTAGGGGATGTCTCATGGCCTCAAAAATGTTAAATTGTACCACATCGTCGCCAAATTCCATGGAAAGGGTGCCAGCATGCACATCTATCTTGGTCTTGGCTGTCTTGAGGAAAGGTCTGCCTAGGATCAATGGAGCATGGTTTGTTGAAGACTCATCTTCCATGTTCAGAATATAGAAGTCCGCTGGAAAAATTAGCTCATTCACCCGAACTAACACATCTTCTAGCACTCCTGCAGGATGAGCAGTGGTCCTATTTGCCAACTGAATCACTATACCAGTAGGTTGCAAAGTGCCAATGTTCAAGGACTGATATATTGACATAGGCATGACATTAATCGAAGCACCCAAGTCTAGCATTGCATGTTCAAATTTGGAGTTACCTATCGTGCAAGGAATTGTGAAAGTTCTAGGATCTTTGCATTTTTGTGGCATGCTTAGTAGAATCATTGCAGAAACATTTCTGCCCATGCTTATTTTCTCAGTACCCTTAAGTCTTCTCTTGTGAGTACACAACTCTTTGAGGAATTTAGCATACTTGGGAATCTGCTTGATTGCATCAAGGAGGGGAATATTGATTTGCACCTTCCTGAATGTGTCCATGACTTCTCTTTCTATTTCGTTTTGCTAAAGTATGCTTGGACCGTGTGACTCTATTTGGAAAAGGTAGTGGAATGGCCGATTTAAATTTCTCGCACATTTCTTCGTGTCACTGATTTTTGACCGAGCTATCCACTTTCTTCGTTTTCGGTCACCTTTCGGTTCCGCACTTGTAGTTCAGGTTGTGGTGGAGTAGGACCGTCAACTTCTCTGCCATTTCTCAAGATAATGGGACTTACATTGCCTCTTGGGTTGTTGACTGTTTGTGAAGGCAATTGGTTCAACCCTTGACTTTTCAGCTCACTCAGAGTGGTTGCCATCTGCCCAATTTGAGTTTGTAAATTCTGGATGGTGGCATTGACATTCTGCTGAAACTGTTTCATCAAGTCTTCAAAAGGTGGCTCAGCTGGAGTGGCTGCTGGAACAGGTAGCTGGAGGGGCTGCAGCATGAGTGGCGGCGCAGGTTGTGCTTGCCTAAATGCAGGTGGTTGTTACTTGTTGCTAGGGCCTGTAGCTTGGTATCTAAACTGCATGTTTCTTGCTATCGTTGGTAGGTCGTTGTTGTTGTTGACCAGAATTTCCATATCTCAGGTTGGGATGGTCCCTCCAGCCAGGGTTATAGGTATTAGAAAATGGATCATATCTGGGCTGCTGCTGTGATTGCTAATATTGGGGTCTACCAAGAAAAATACCAGCTGCTGCAACAGATTGCTCTAGAAAAATATAACCACCATCCTGAAGTGTGGGGCATGCATCAGTAGGATGAGATGAACAAGAGCAAATGCCACACACAGTTGTAGCCATCTGCATTGGTTCTTGTTGTCCTACTGCTAACTGCCTCACAAAGAAGTCAATTCATCAAGTTTGTGTTCCATTCTCTGTTGGTCTACATGAGATGATTGAATCTCATTGACTCCTCTGGTTGAGGTAAAAATTCGTGTACCAAATTGTTGGGTGTTGGCTGCCATGTTTGCTATCAAATCTCTCGCTGCTGCAGGGGTCTTGTCTACTAAGGCTCCTCCAGAGGCAGCATCCACCATGCTTCTGTCATTTGGCAACAAGCCTTCATAGAAATATTGAATTAAGAGTTGATTGGTGATTTGGTGGTGGGGATAACTCGAGCACACCTTCTTGAATCTTTCCCAATATTCATGCAAGGTCTCTCCTGTCATTTGTCTTATGCCACAGATATCTTTTCTAATGGCAGCAGCTCTAGAGGCAGGGAAAAATTTCTCCAAGAACAACTGCTTCATGTCAGTCCAACTTGTTACTGAACCTGGTGAAAGATAAAATAATCAATCCTTGGCTGTATCAGCAAGTGAGAAAGGAAATGCCCTTAGCTTGATGTGCTCTTCTGAGATCCCATGTGGCTTCATGGTTGAACAAACCACATGGAACTCCTTTAGATGCTTATGGGGATCTTCACCTGCAAAACCGTGAAACTTGGGCAATAAATGTATCAATCCAGATTTTAACTCAAAATCAGCATCAAGATCTGGGTATTGAATACACAAAGATTGGTTAGTTATATCAGAGCAACAAGTTCCTTAAGAGTTCTATTCTGTATGTTATTAGCCATGGTTTCAGAATTATTCAAGATCTCAAGTTCACTCCCAATATTAAGATCAAATTCAGAAGTAATTCTTGCACTTAACCTATGCAAGGTTCTATCAATCTTAAGACCAAAGTCAACCAAGTTATCAGGCTCGGACCTAGTCATGCATCACACAAAAATAAATAAATAAGCAAAATACACTAGACAATGGATAAAAATGTCAGAAAAGTTAATAAAAAGCAAAAGTTAGTAAAAACACTTAAAATGAAAAGATTACACTTACTAATCCCCTACAGCTATGGCGCCAAAATTTTGACGAGCGCCGAACTCAATCAAAATTATAACCGAAGTTATTATCTAAGCTTGTAGCATAGTGACAACACCGGATCATCTCCACGAGGATTGTAGATGCAATTTAATCAAATCAAGTGAAAGTTTAGCAAAGGGGGGTTTGATAGTTTAAGATCGCACTTAACAAAATTAAAGGAAGAAATAACAATTAAAGAGCAATCAATTTAGAAACCTATCCAAGATTGGGTGGATTCAATCATAGACCCTTCATAGAACACTTGAAGTGCAATTGAATTGTTAATTTGGATCTAATCGAGATCTCTGCATCAAATCCAGAATTCATACTAGACGATCGTCTAGAATTCAATTAACAAGTGATAAACATAAATCCGCAATCACGCCATTCATGAAGATCTATGTTAATTTCAAGTACCAAATTCAATTAACTTAGGCATAAATCAGTAACCTAACCTTTTCAATTCTGTGATTAATTTAGATCAATCAGTTCTAAGTTTCATCACAAATCTCAATCTTCATTTATGTGATTAGTTTAGATCAATCAGTTCTAAGTTTCATCACAAATCTCAATCTTAAACCAAGATCAAATCAAATTAACATAAATAGAATCACCATTCATGCATTCAAGATCAAGAAGAAAAAAAAAGAAGAAGAAAAGAGAAATTCAATTACAAATCAAATACAATACATAACCAAGGTCTCAAGAATCCAAACCACAATCTCTTCAAGAGTTCTAAATTGACCGAAAGTAGCTTAGCCCTTCATTACCACGGAGGGGAGCATCAAAATATACAAAAGCTATGAGAAACTATGAAGAAACAAGAAGAAACTATGAGAGAAATAAAGGAGAATACAACTTGTTACTTTCATGATAACCAATGGTGCCTTTTATAGAAGTCTAGGGTAACAAAATGACAAAGGGGAGTGGGTGGATGAGTGGGGTGGTTGAGTGGGTTGGTGAGTAGAGTAGTTGAGGGGGTTGGTGAGTGGAGTAGTTGAGAGGGTTGGTGAGTGGAGTAGTTGAGTGGGTTGGTGAGTGAAGTAGTTGAGTGGGTTGTTGAGGACGAAAATTTCTTGTCTGACTTGGAAGCCAAAAACGACTAACTATACTTCAAACCCATGAAAAGTACTCTTCATGAAAGTTGTAGATCTTTGTCTTGGCTATAACATGCATATCTGGATCGTCCAATTTTCCTTCCTACAGCCCAAGATATGACCCAAATACCATAAGTTGCTCAAACCCAACTTCAGCACCTCTGTTCCGACTTGCCAACTCAAACTGACCCATTAGACTTCATTTTTTCAAAAAGTGTTCTTCATGAAAGTTGTTTAATAACTATCAACTATCCAAATTTCAGTCCATCTCCATTATTACAGCTTGAGATATGATTTTATGAGTGCTCACCGTTCGGATTCTAGTGACAGAACCCGTATTCTAACTTCCATATAAACTTAGGTCCCTTAGACATCTATTTAGGACTTCGAGCTCTTCATCAAAGTTGTAGAGCTTCCTCTTAGCTTTCCTACAAGGTAAAATTCACGATTATCAGATATCAGGAACTCAAGTTATGGCCAAAATACAGAAATAGTGTCAAATCTCAATAATGCTGAAAATATTCAATTAGGACCAATTTGAGCTCAAACTCACAAAATCATACCAAACTCAATCAATTAAGAATATGGAGAGTGTAAATGACTAAACATAAGGGTTTCTTAATGAATAAAATATGTGATTATCACACCCCCTTCGCCCTCCACCAAAGGCAGACACCTCTCGTCCTTCTTCTTCTTCTTTTGCAGGTCCTTCCGAGAATGGTCTCACACGAATTTATACTTCTCTGGAGGCACTTCATGCTGAGCAGGCGTAGCAGCGCCGCATGCTAGAGGAGCTTTGTCAGCAGGGTCAGGCTATTGATAGCCGCCTGCAGGCCTTGGAGGAGACAGTTCAGAGTATGGAGAGTATGATCCGGGCCATTCATGGTTGGCATTTGAGTCAAAATCATTTTTCACCACCACAGTAAGTTGTTTTCTTTTCTTTTTACCCTTCTCATGTTTTAGATTTTTATATTGGGGACAATGTAGGTTCTAAGCTTGGGGCGTATTTTCATATTTTCCTTTTCATATTTTGATATTTTCATGTTGCATTTTCATTTTAGATAATTGGTATTTTCATTTAGAGTCTCATGCATTCTCATGTCTTGTTTTGCATTGCATTTTCATGTTACATTTTCACACCATCATATCTCTTGGGTTTTTGGTTGAACTTGTGCCCCTCTCTTTCGAGGATTTTAAGATGATATTGATTTGGAACCTAATTTGTTGATTCTTGTGATAGGCTATAGGCATTGTTTTAATTGATAGTAGAGGTGATCTTTTGATAGTTGATAATTAGCATATGTTCTCTGAATTTGTGCTTCTCATTGAATTTTTAAACCTCTAAATATGAGTTTTGAGCTTATATGGGACTTATACATTCTATGATTTTTGTTCCCATTCTTTGTGTTGAGTGATATTCCTCATTGATCTTGTACTCTAGAACTTGATTTGAAACCTTTTTGAGGCAAAATTTTTGGTTGCATGCTTGAATGTGATTAAGGCATTTTAGGTATTTTTCTGGCCTTCTGAAATTGTTACACTTTCATCCTCTAGTTGCCCATTTTGAGCCTACTGCATACTTGTTTACTTGATACCTATGTTGAAACATTGTTGGTTATCATTTAGAATATTAAATGGATCAAATTGGGCTTGAAAGTTATTTGAAAGTTGTGTTGGGAATTATATGTATTTGAGCTTCCTCTTTCTCAAATGAAAAAAAAAGGAGAAAAATAAAATAAAAAGAAACATCATGAGTTGAAAGCTTGAAAAAGAGGGGAAAGAGGAGAAGGAAAAGTAAGGAAGAAAATTCTTTGAAATGTGGAGTTATGTGTTAGATTGAAAAATTGTCTTTGCTCCATTTATATTTTATTGGATTTCTTGTGTTTATTGAAAATTTTGATGAGCCCTTTGTGTATATCTTCCTTTCCCTACCTTACCTAACATCATTCCCATGGTCCCATTACAACCCTTGAAAGACCTTTTGATTCTTGCATGTATGCTGATTATTAGTGGAAATTTGGTTTCTTATCAAGCATATGGAAGTGCATATTCTTTGAAGGATTTTGAGCATATAGTTTTCACCCTTAAACACTTTGAGTGTGGTTAGTGGAGTGAACTTGATTCAATTAGTGAGGATGTATGATTTCTGAGAACTTAGCCTCTAATTGGACTTGATTTTGATTACCTCTCAGATTCTTGGTTTGCCTTAGCCTATTGCTTGGATATTGTTTTCTTGGGTTTCTTATTCTTTATTGTCTTTTGATCCCACATCTTGGTTTGGCATTAATTATTGCTTGGGGACAAGCAAAGTCTTAAGCTTGGGGGATTTGATGTGTGTGAAACAATATCATATTTTGTTCTTGTTTTGCATGCATTCTTAAGCATTTTATGACACTCAGGTGGTAAGGAGTTATCCATCCTCAACCACCCTTTTCCAAGTCTCCCCCTAGGACCAAGGATATCCTAGATAAAAGGGTTACTCAAATAAATCAAATATCATTTTTCAAATCATCATAAAAGTAATTTCTCAAATCATCAAATCAGGAGTATCTTGTAACACCTCGATTTTCATTTTTCTTGATATAAATACGTTTTATAATATTTGTGAGTTTTTGTGAATTTTTGAAAACTTTAATTATTTTGATTATTTTAATATTATTTTGGAACTGTATGCCTAAATTTCATTTTTTCTGAATATTTATGAGTTTTATAATTTTTATGATTTTTCTGAGTTTTTGATTATTTTAATATTATTTTGAGCTGTATGTGTGTTTAAGGCGGGCCAGAAAAAATAAAATTTTTCCTGGACTAGAAAGTTTCGGACTGTCAAGACAGGATCGGGAGATCTTACTAAACCCGAAATTGGGAACAGTTGATGGAAATTTTCTTTATCTGAGTTTTCTATTACCCATTGATCAATAATAGCAGTAGTTATTATCCATTCGGTAATATCTTCTAGAAAATATCTTGATGTCTACAACTCGAAGTGATGAACCAATGGCAAGCATGAAGAAGGCAAATTAGATACTCAAGCTAGAAGACAAATCCAAATTGACTACTTAAACTAAAAGGCAAATTTGAATTGGTTACTTACTCTTTTAAGCTTATCTTGTCATTCTTTTTTCTAGAAGTTTGTAGAAATGGTAATACACCTAGTGAAATATATAAGGATAAATATCTAACAAAAAATATCTTAGTAAAATATCTAGGTGAAAATATCTTTTGAAAAATATCTCTTCGTAAATATCTTAGGTGTAATCATGAACCACTATTACATAGCTTTATGATCAACCAATAAGAATCAAACTTGTTTATTGAAAAGTCAACAAAAATGACTAGGTTAGTTAGTTAAATAACTAGATAATCTAACTTAGTTACTCTAAAAAGTCTAAGTAGTAACTAAATGGAACTAACTTAGTTTGCTAATACTTGGAGTCTATGGTTACAAGGTGGCTCTAGAGACATCTAGAAGGCATGATCAATGCATGACAAATGCATGACATAATCTAGTAACTAGATAGTTAATTATGTAACTAAATGGTCTAACTAAGTTAGCTTAAGTGAACTAATTAGCTAAACTAGGTGTAACTAGAAATTAATTGAAATCAAAACTTAGTTAGCCTTTCCATTGAGTCACACGATTACTAAGCTATTCTAGGAGATTCTTGAACAATCTTTTATGATCAATAGATGACCACTTGATGATCTAGGCCATGTGAAGCCATGTGATAGATTTTTATCTTGCTAAACAAGCCTTTGTTTTCCTACTCATCCAACTACACGGCCAAGCCTTGGAGAAATGGGACATTCCACTTCATTTCTAACACTTTGTGACCATAAACCTGTATCATCTTTTCTCTCACTTCTAAGAACACCAAGAACAACCAAAGAACTCCATACTTTCTTCTTTCTTGAGGGATTCAGCCACTGCACCCATCACCTACCTCCAATCTTCCATAATTTCATCTAACATCATATTTTGAATCCTCTCATCAATCCAAGCAACTTTCATGTTGTGAACTTCTCAAGATTCATTCATCTTCATCCTTCCATCAAGAAAAGAACATAAAAGCTCTTACTTTTCTCTTTTTGTATTACTCACAGCCAACCACCCTAAAAACCACCTTCCAAGTTTGTTTAATTTAAACGAACCATACTTCTTGATCCTAAACTTCATTCTAAGCAACTTTTATGTTGTGATCAAGATCAAATTCCACCATCTTCAAGTTTGATTCTTGGATTTAAGTTCTAGGGTTTCAAGGTAAAGATCTTGAAACTTGATTTCTTATTTGATTCTTGGAATCCTAAGACCATGTTTGATCTATGGTCACCTTAATCAAGCCTTAGATACTAATTTTTATGTGTTTGATTTGATTCTAAGATCTACTTGGTGGTGAAAGTGTGATACAAAGAGGATTAAACAAGGAGCTTAGGAAGCTATACACCAAGTAAGAGGGAGATTAACCTCATTAGCCATATGTGGTGGTGAGAGAATGGATTTGTTAGTATTTATGAGTGAAAAATCCATATGAGAATTTATTCATTCGATTATGTGGTTATTGGTTTATGCCTGCTTGACTATGCATTTTTATATGATGTGATATTATGCATGAAATTGTTATGGTTGATTTTTGGATAGATGCGATGATATGTGATTCTGATAGTATGTATATTTAAAGAAGATCAAAGAGACGAAGACACTGATAAATCTGTACGTTATCAGTAACTGTTTGTATTTTGTCATGGCGGCAAGATGACAGGTCTTAGGTTTTGTCAGGGTTCCACAGGGGAACTGACGCCTGGAGGTTCAATTACAATAATGAGAGGTTTGTTTACACCAGGGATTTGACTCTGAGTTTGAGTGGAACCCTGAATGGGATTTTCGCATTGACCCAACATGCTATTGTGCATCTGGAATTCACGATACCCATTCATGAACTCTGGGGTGGAATTGTGTCTGTCTACACACTCTAAGAGAATTCTGTAGTATCATCGGCAAGGACCCCCATGAGTCGTCTGTATCTGCCTGGGTTCTTTGATGATAATGTAGAGGAGGAGGAGGATCCTTCCGAGGAGCCAAATCCTTAGGTTTGTTTTTAGAGTACTGCGTAGTAGTGATGTTTGTACTTTATTTTTGAAATGAGTTTGTATTTATGTAAATTATTTGGACAAGGTCTGTAATATGATGCATATCTATATATATTTTGGTGTGTTTGTTTTAATTTCAAATCTTATATATGGTTTTTAATCATTTTATTTTATTCCGCAATCAAAATTTTAAAATTGACGTTTTCACAAGATTTATTCTTTTACAATTTGGGTAAGTTTTATTAGAAATAATCTTAAATGTGATACCCTACTATGGGTGTTACATTAATTGGTATTAGAGCCCCGGTTAAAGTCTTTTGGGTTTTTGTGGTTAGGTCTATTTTGCTTGCGATGTGTGATTCTCTGTGATTGATTTCTTAAAAGATTACATCTGTCTTTTATTGGACTTTGTTTGATTGCTTGTGAAGAAAGCTATGTCTTGAGGCAGAGGTACACGTGCTAATACGGGATGTGATGGTGATATGATGACTGCTAATGTCAAAGAAACGCAATGAATGGCAGATGTACTTGTGCAATAAAATCAGCGAGCTGCACAACAACAAGAAGCAAATGTAGAAGGTCAGCATTTGTCTGAGTTTAGACGAAATAATCCGTCACACTTTAGGGGTGAATTTGACCCTAAGAAGGCAAGCGTCTAGATACAAGAGTTAGAGAAAATTTTTGAAAGAATGAGATGTGTGGATGATCATCACGTGACTTATGCTACGTTCATGTTGGTGGGTGATGGCGAGAACTGGTGGAAAGCTACTAGAATGGTGCTACAAGTTAAAGGCAGAGAAATCACATGGGAGCTGTTCTGTGAAGTGTTTTAAGAGAAATACTTTCCTGATAGTGCGAGGCATGCTAAGGAAATAGAATTTCTGGGATTGCATCAAGGTGGAATGACCGTCAGTGAATATGCTGCGAAGTTTGAGAGCTTGTTTAAGTTCTCAAGTACCTCCAAATCCAACCAGACGAGGTTTGGAAGTGTCGCAAGTTCGAAGAAGGTTTACGAATTGAGTTAAAGAAAGGAGTGATATTAATATGCATGAATCAGTTTTCAACACTAATGGATATGTGTTGTATACTGGAAAGGTTGGAGCCAGCACATGATAACAGGAACCGTAACTTTGGACCGATTCAGTTCCAAAGGGGAGGCAATAATAATAACAACCAGTTTCAATGGAAATCGTATTTTTGACCTTCGGGAAGTCAGCAGCAACAACAACAGCAACCTCGTGGAGGTGGTCCAAGTGGCAATCAATTCAATCAGACTACGCACCGCCAACAAAATGCCTGAAGTGGGGGAAAGGTCACATGACAAGAGATTGCTCGATCAGAGGCATAATTTGTTTCAGATGCGGTAAGCCTGGACATGTCTCTAAAGATTGTGATCAAGCAAAAATGGAGCCATCGGTAAGCAATGTTCGTGCTGGGAAGCCGTAAGCTGGAGGAAGAGTTTATACAATGAGTGGAGCTGAAGCCTCCCAATCTGAAGACTTTATTTAGGGAGAATATGTCATCTCAGGTAATCTTTTAACTGTACTATATGATTCGGATGCAACTCATTCATTTATTGTATATGACTGTGTGAATCATTTGGGTTTGCGTGTATCTTCTTTGGATTTCCAATTGATTATTTCCACCCTTGCTGCCAAACCTATTAGTACGACTAAAATATGCCTAAATTGTTCTGCTACTATCAAAAATTGAGTCTTTTCTGTTAATTTAATTTGTTTACCTCTTGTCGATATTGACATAATCTTTGGAATGGATTGGTTATCTTCTAACCATATCCTATTAGATTGTTCTGGAAAGACCTTAGTTTTTCCTGATAAGGTTTCTGGATTTGTAACTACCAAACAAGTCGAATCTTTATTGAGGGATAGAGCTCAAGGATACATGTTGCTATCTTCTTTAGAAGTTAAGAGTAAGAAAGATGTGAATGCTATTTCTGTCGTGAACAAGTTTCCTGAAGTTTTCCCTGATGAAGTGCCTGGATTACCACCAGAAAGAGAGATAGAGTTTACTATCGATCTTGTACTAGGAGCGGGTCCTATATCGATTGCACCGTACCGTATGTCACAATCGGAGTTAGCTGAGTTGAAGAAGCAATTAGAGGAGTTGTTGGAAAAATAGTTTGTGAGACCTAGTGTTTCACCCTGGGGAGCTCCAGTGTTGTTAGTCAAGAAAAAGGATAGAACTTCATGTTTATGTATCGATTACCGCTAGCTGAACAAGGTTACAATAAAGAATAAATATCCACTTCCAAGAATTGATGATCTGATGGACCAACTGAAGGGAGCAGCTATTTTCTCCAAAATAGATCTACGATCAGGTTATCATTAAATTCGTGTCAAGGTAGAGGATATACCTAAAACAACTTTTCAAATGCGTTACGGCCATTATGAATATCTTGTAATGTCGTTCGGTGTGACGAATGCTCCTGCTATATTCATGGATTACATGAATAAGATCTTTCGTCCATACCTGGATAGATTTGTCATTGTTTTTATCGATGACATTCTAATCTATTCCCAAAATTAGGAAGAGCATGCTGAACATCTTAGTATAGTTCTTCAGATTTTGAAAGAGAAGAAGTTTTATGCGAAGTTGTCAAAATGTGAATTTGGTTGGATGAAGTTCAGTTTTTAGGTCATGTAATTTCCAAGGATGGAATTACAATGGATCCAGCAAAGGTGGAGACGGTTCTTCAATGGGAAAGACCAAAGACTATGACAGAGATCTAGAGTTTTGTTGGATTAGCTAGATATTACCGAAGGTTTATTGAAGGTTTCTCCAAGATAGCCGGACCTCTTACACAACTTACAAGGAAGAACCAAGTTTTTGATTGGACGAATAAGTGTGAAAAGAGTTTCCAAGAATTGAAGAAGAGGTTAAGTACTACACCAGTGCTGATTCTACCAGATCCGAATGAATCTTTTGAGGTATACTATGATGCTTCTTATCAAGGGTTAGGATATGTGTTTATGCAGAACATAAAAGTGGTAGCGTATGCTTCCAGACAATTGAAGGTGCATAAAAGGAACTACCCAACACATGATTTGGAATTAGCCACAGTTGTTTTTGCGTTAAAGATATGGAGACACTTTTTGTATGGAGCTGCATTCAATGTCTTCAGCGATCACAAAAGTTTAAAGTACTTGTTTGATCAAAAGGAATTGAACATGAGGCAGAGAAGGTGGTTAGAATTCTTAAAGGATTATGACTTTCAACTTCAATACCACCCTGGGAAAGTGAACATCGTGGCAGATGCTTTGAGTCGAAAGATGCTCAGTGTTTCTGCTATGATGATCAAGGAGGAAAAGTTGATCAAACAGTTTAGAGATATGTGGTTGTCAGTGGAATTGTCACCTGGAAGAATGCGTCTGAACATGGTCACTATTCTGAATGATCTGCTAGAAGAAATTCGAGAGAAGCAGGAAGATGACCAGTTTTTGCAAAACGAGAGAGAATTTCTGAAGCAAGGTCACAAGGCAACGATTGAAGAAGAATCTGACGAGGTCTTAAGATTTAAAGGCAGGATTTGTATACCCGATGATCCCAATCTTAAGAAGGCAATTCTTGGTGAAGCTCATACCAGCAGATTGAGTATACATCCTGAGATGACCAAGATGTATCAAGATCTGAAACGTTTATTTTGGTGGCCTGGAATGAAAAGAGATGTTACTAATTATGTATCATCTTGTCTAGTATGCCAGAAAGCAAAAGTTGAACACCAAAGATCGGCAGGCATGTTACAGCCCTTAACTATCCTAGAATGGAAATAGGATGGTATTGCTATGGATTTTGTTACTGGGTTGCCAAAGACAAGGAAAGGTTATGATTCTATATAGGTCATTGTTGATCGGCTTATGAAATCTACTCACTTCTTGCCAATCACTATCAGATATTCTATGGAGAAGCTGACCCAGTTGTATATTGGTGAAATCGTGAGCTTTATGGTGTACCCACTAGTATCATCTCTGATAGAGATCCAAGATTTACATCAAGGTTTTAGCAAAACTTACATGAAGTAATGGAGACTAAGCTACATTTGAGTTCTGCCTATCATCCACAAACTGATGGACAAATGGAAAGAACTATATACTCATTGGAGGATTTGTTGAGAGCTTGTGTGTTAGAACAACGAGGGAGTTGCGATGAATTCTTATCTTTGGTAGAATTCACCTATAACAACAGTTTTCACTCAAGCATAGGGATGGCACCCTATAAGGCGCTTTACGGACGATGATGCCAAACACCTTTGTGTTGGTATCAAGATGGGGAGAGTATGACCATCGGACCCGAAATGGTGCAACAAATAACAGAGAAGGTAAAGATGATTCAAGAGAAAATGCAGGCAACTCAGAGCAGACCAAAAAGCTATGCTGATAAACCCAGAAGACCTCTTGAATTTGAGGAAGGTGAGCATGTGTTTTTGCGAGTAACACCTATGACTGGTGTTGGAAGGGTTATAAAATCCAAAAAACTCACTCCTAAATTCATTGGACCATACTAAATTCTTCATCGGATAGGTTAAGTTGCGTACAAAATAGCTTTACCACCATTTCTCTCAAACTTTCATAATGTTTTCCATGTGTCCCAATTAAGATAGTATATCCCTGATCCTTCACATGTTCTACAGCCCGATGAAGTGCAATTCAAAGAAAATTTGACGTATGAGGCACTTCCTGTTAAGATTAAAGACAAGAGGGTGAAGTAACTTAGGGGCAAAGCGATTCCTTTAGTGAAAGTGATTTGGAATGAGACGATAGGTGATGCTACCTGGGAAAAGGAGGATAAAATGAGAGAACAATATCCTCAGTTATTTTAAGGTATGATGAATTTCGGGGACAAAATTCTTTTTAGTAGGGGAGAGTTGTAACACCCCAAATTTTTGATATTTTATAGTAATGCCTAAATTGTACTATTTTGTATTTTTTGTATGATATAAAATTATTTGGACAGTTCTGAGACTATTTTTGATTTTTGTGTGTGATTTTCTCTGAGTCAGGAAAATAATAATTTTTAGGCTGGAAAAAATCTTTATTGATTTATTCGGAGACGGGGGATCTTACTAAACTCGAATTCGAGAGACACTTTAAACAATCTTTTAATTTTTGGGATTTATCTATGAAATAAAAATATTTTGTGAGAAAATATCTGCTATTTTATTTACAGCAACTTCTGTTACCGAGTAAAGGACCCGGTATGTTTTATTTATCAAAAAATAGACTGAGAATAATTTCTGTAACCTATTTTAAAATGAACCAATAGAAATGAGTCAACAAAGGTGGTTGGACATTTTTAGACCAATAAAAAATGGTCAATATAAATGGTTGGACAAGTTACTAAGTAACTAGAAAAACTAACTAAGTTACCTAAATAGCTTAATTAGTAACTAGATGGAACTAACTAAGTTACTAAGTACTTAGAAGCTAGTTACTAAATAAATATCTAAGTTATCTAGAAACATGACTTAAGCATGATATATACAATGACATAATAATGTAACTAACTAGTTAGAATGTAACTAGAAATTCTAACCAAATTAGTTTAAGTGCAACTAGATGGAGTAACTGGATAATTCAAGTGTAACTAGGAGATTAGGATGGAACCAAATTAGTTCCATTTCCCCTATGAGTCACACGGCCACAAGGCCTTCTAAAAAGATCTTGTATGATCTAAATGACCATTTGATGACTCCTTAATGACTTAAGCCATGTGAAAATGCATGTGATATTTTATTACCTTGAATAAACAATAATTTTCCTACACACTAACTCCATGGCAATGCAAGGAAAAATAGCCTATCCATCTTCATTTTATCACACTTTGAAATATTAAGTCATCATCTTTTTCTCTCAAAGTTCAAGACCACTTATAAACACAAGAACACTTTCTCTCTTTTTTCCTTTGAAGTTTCGGCCACTACACCAAAACCTCACCTCCACACCTCTATAATTTCATCTCATCTTACTTTCTAAACCTCAACATCATCCTAAACACTTTTCCATTAGAGAGGTTTTATCAAAATCCTTCTCTAAGTGCTTCAAAAAGCAAGCTTTGATTTCCTACATCAAAGGTAATTTCTTGAATCTTTGATCCTAAGTTGGATTTTTTATTTTCTAGACCATGATTGATCCATGGTTTATCATTTTCAAGCCTTGTTTATGATTTTTAGATTTGTTTAAGATTGCTTAGGATTTTTCTTGATGCCACACGAATTCAAGAGGAAGGAGGAACTTGAAGTTATTGTCTTCCTTGAGGTAAGAGGGAGATTAACCTCATCAACTATGTGTTGGTGGTAAGGAAATGAATTGTTTGTGGTGAAAAATCTATAAGGATTTATTCACTTGATTGTTGAAGCTCTCCTTGTTTATATTTGATATGCTTATAGTTTTGAAAATATGCTTGCATGCATGTTTGGTATGCCTATAGCCTTGATAGTATAATTGCCTATGTGAATTTGGAAGCATGATGATACTTGTGTAATTTAAGATGTGAATTACATGATGAAAAAATTTGTATGAAGGCTCCAAGAGCCTAGAGGCACACGGCCTCATCACCACAAAGAGGACTAAGGAATCTAAATTATTTTTTTAAATTTAGGATTAAAGGATTTTATAACAAAAGATTTAATTAAGTGATTTTATAAGAATTAAAGTATTAGAAATGATTTATATATGAATTTTGAAGCAATATGTGAATTCGACGAACATGCCATTTTTCATGTTCAAGATCCAAAATTATTTTACTAAGTGTAGACTTAGGTGTTTTAATAGTAAGAACTCAATTTGGTAAGTTTATGAATTTAAAATGATATTTTAGAATTAAAATTGGCTTAATTAAGCTATGTAGTAAAATAAAAGCCAATACTTGAAATTTACTGACGTATAGCTCACCTTATGGATTTTGAAGCACGTTAGGAAATTTTGAGCTGTAATATCCTAAGTAAAATTAAGAAATACAGTCTTCATGGGAAACAGTAGAAAATACAAATTTTAAAGGGACTATATTACAAATATTATTTAAAGAAGGACTATTTTGGAAATATTATTTAAAGAATGACTATTATATAAATATTATTTTATAGAAGGACTATTATGTAAATAATGAAAATAAAGTCAATTTTTGGTATTAAATGAGAAAAATCTTATTTTGGACTTAAAATATGTTAGAAATATTTTGTGTGATTGAAAAAATGTCAAAAAATCTTTACGTAACTCAAAAACTGTAATTTTAGACTACGTGATTGAGAAAACACAATAAAATATTTACATGATTTAGGAAATGTTAGAAAATCCTTACGCAATTTAAAAATGTAAGAAAAATGCTCCGCGGTTGTGAAAATGCGATAATATCGCTACGCAATTGAGCGTAATAAAAAATAGTTTGCTGTCAAGTTGTTGTGGTGGCCCAGTTATGTGGAATAATGATACTGCCAAGAAAAGGCGAGGGTATATGTAATATTGTGAAAATAATAATTATATGTGTATTTGAACATACATCATGCATAGAAAAATGTGTTCACTTATTTGAGTAAGGTTGTATATCTAGGAGATGAATTACACCTGTGTGCGGGTGCGAGTAGACAAGTGTAGGTCACTTGTTGACCTTGGGGGCATTGGGGTGCGGGTACCTCGCAATGGACAGTTGGTAGCTCTTTTGTCCGTGAGGCAGTCCGATGCAAACGCACCGATGATCCGGACCGAGACACTGTCCTATATCTAGATCTAGTGTAGAATGTCTTGTCCAAAGCCTTGATGTGCATGTTGATTAAATTGATATAATATAGCACTTTTGGCCACGGTAGCCGAGTGATAGATATATCTTCTAGATCTTCTGTCCGAAACTATGTTTAGCTTCATGGAGTAGGAATTGGTCATTGTGCATATGCATTGTTGGTCAGCATATTAAATTATTATTTATACTTGGTTGATTTATTATCTGTGAGATAATAGTATAATTTATTGTTTTAATTTTATTCTCTATTTTATTTGTTGTTGTTTCCTTTACTGCCAAACTATTATTGATGTAGGGGTTCTCACCTCTTTACTGTTTTATATTTGTTTTACTATGTATGTTTAAAGAAGATCGGGGAGACGAAGACATTGATAATTTTGTATGTTATCAGTAACTGTTTGTATTTTTTCATGGCGGCAAGACGACAGGTCTTAGGTTTTGTCAAGGTCCAATTCCATGGGGGAACTGACGCCTGGAGGTTTGATTACAATAATGAGAGGTTTGTTTACACCGAGGATTTGACTCTGAGTTTGAGTGGAACCCTGAATGGGATTTCCATGTTGACCCGACATGCTACTGTGCATCGGGAATTCACGATACCCATTCATGAACTTTGGGATGGAATTGTGTCTGTCTACACACCCCAAGAGAATTCTGTAGTATCATCGGCAAGGACCCCCAAGAGGCGTCTGTATCCGCCTGGGTTCTTTGATGATAATGTAGAGGAAGAGGAGGATCCTTCCAAGGAACCAAATCCTTAGGTTTGTTTTTAGAGTACTGCGTAGTAGTTATGTTTGTACTTTATTTTTGAAACTAGTTTGTATTTATGTAAATTATTTGGACAAGGTCTGTAATATGATGTATATATATATTTTGGTGTGTTTGTTTTAATTTCAAATCTCATTTATGGTTTTTAATTATTTTATTTTATTCCGCAAACAAAATTTTAAAACTGACGTTTTCTCAAGATTTATTCTTTTACAATTTGGGTAAGTTTTATTAGAAATAGTCTTAAATGTGATACCTATTGGGAATTGCGGATACATAACGCAGCGGAAAAAAAAGGATTCCCACCAAGGATCCATACGAAAAGCCATAATCCGAGTTTTAAAATATTTACCTCTTGAAACGTGATCAAAAGGAAGTGATGTGAATCACCAACATTGTAATAGCAATGATGTCTCTGTGGTATCCATACGAACAGACTCACGAATGTCCAACGTCTGCAAAGAGGAGCCTCACGTCTCTCACACAGTGCTAGCTGCGAAGAGAAGAGAAGAAACCTGTCGCTCTCTCACTGACTTTTCTGTAGGTGCGTAGGGTTATGTAATATGTGTGTCTTAGCAGCCCCTTAGCAGTACTATTTATAATAGTGACTGCCTTAAGTGAGTGTGAGCAGCAGCAAGGTAAGCTGTGCAACCCTAGACTCATCTGTTATGAATCTAACTAGACTCATCTGTTATGAATCTAACCCATATTTGAATCCGACTCCAACTTAGATTTATTGCTCCAATTTTAGTCTACTCTATGTGTGTGACCCTGCAGGTTCTCATTACATTGGCAGTAATATTAAATCCTATTTTCATATTACAAGCAGTGAGCGGTATCTAGCAACACATCGCGGCTTCCTAAGTAATAAGAATGTCAATGATTTGACATAACCTTTTCGTGATCGATGTTTCTATGTCGTTTAGTCCCTTTGTCAAGATATCTAGATTGAACACAAGGCATAGAATGCGTCATCTTTGTATAGTCCAATCATTCGTTTCCTGATACTCGAGTAGACTTTGTAACAGCAAATGAAATCAATATCTCATATTGACTCATTTGAGCATGGCCATGCATTTCGCAGTCTCACTCAATCAGGGGGCTCGAAGATATCACTCATGTTATGTAGGAGTGACAAATCCCATCTAGGTCACTCACATCCCTCTGCATGATTTGCGGTATGTCCAATAACCAACTTTATAATCACCTTGTTACAGATGATGTTTGATGGCATTAAAATACACAACTCCTCATGTAGGAATCGTAATGATTTTAGGTCAAAGGACCACAAACACCATTGTCACTATGAGAATCACTTATGACACTCACATAATGATCCATATAGCGTTCTCATGGCGGGTCAGTTGAGTACATCATTACTCTAATATGTACCCATGTGAAGACTTAATATCTTATATCCATGACCTGTGAGATGTGGTCATCAGTCTATGCACATACTAGTCTCAATGCATTATTGTTGTCTTAATTAATAATAATACTTGACTAGGGACATTTAAGAACAATGTTATAACCAAAAGGATCTCATGATCAAGTCATCCACTTGATGTCCTATGGCATCAAACTTACTATTCTAAGGACATTATTATGTCTATTAAAAAAGAGCACAATAAATGAAATGCCTCATATATTAAAATAGCATAATAGAATGTATGTAAATACAGAAAATGTATCGGCCTCTAGGGCATACACCAACAATACCCTACTATGGGTGTTACACATTCCTTTAGACTTCAAGAATAGATCAGAATATCGTCAATAACGACAAATCTGTCTAAATAGGGATAAAAGACTCTATTCATATAATTCATGAATATCACAGAAGCATTCGTTACCCCGAATGGTATTACGAGATACTCGTAGTGCCTATAACGCACCTGAAAAACTGTCTTGAAACATCTTCTACTTTCACGTGAATATGATAATAACCAAAACGCAATTTGATCTTAGAGAAAATAGCGCCTCCCTTCATTTGGTCTTCTAGTTCCCATATTGTATCTCCCATTACATCATTCCAGATTATCTTCACCATGGTAACTTTTTTCACCCGCCTATCCTAAATATTAACAGGAATTGTCTTATAGATCAAGTTCTCTTTTTAATTGTACTGTATTTAGTACTATGACATAGATTGAATCAAGAATATATTTTCTCAATTGAAATACATGGAGGCCACTATGGAGATTAGAAAAATAAGTGTTAAAACTATTAAATAGATTATTGGATTTATCTAACAAAGAATTTAATATGGTCCAATAAATTTAGAAAGGAACTTTCTGAATTCAAAATCCAAAAATCTCAGTCTTAGGGAACACTAAAGTTTTACTAAGACAATATAACAACATAACAGGATATGGTTGGAAGATAACCAATTCTTTCATAAAATCATAAACTCAAATAGATGCGATTCTAGATAAGCCATTCAAATCAACAGAAGAGATTTGATCTTTGATAGATATAGGGTAAAGTTAGAAAACTTGAATATAAACAACAAGTTTAACAAGAAGAGTAAAAATACTTAGATCAAAAGATAACAAAGACACAGATAACCCAAATGGTTCACATAGTCATAGACAACAAAAGAATGGGTTACCTTGCGAGTTATACAGTACAGTCTTAGGATTAATCTCTATGGCACAGCTCCCTTATTTCTGAAGTCTTTATATTTGAATGCTCCCATTCCACTCTTTTGTATTGACTCTTTCTTCTACTTGTGATCTTGTCACACGTTCATTACTCACGGAAGGTTCCGTCTTTGGCGGTGTACAACCTCCAACAACATGTCCGGGCTTTCCGCACTTGAAACATATTATGTCCTTGCTCATACATTCCTTTGTAAATGAGCCTTTCCACACTTCTTACATTTTGATGCTGATGCTACAGTCTGACCAAATCCATTGCCACTAGTACTTCCTCCATTTGTTCATTGTTGCTTTTCCAGTGGTAGTGAATACGGCTTTTGCTAAAATCGATTGACCATACATTTCCTCCCCTTTTGAATCCTCGATGATCCAAAGTTACAGCTTCTCACATTCTGAAACTGATTCGATTCTAACAAGTTCTGAAGTTCAGTTATCAGTTCCTACTGCTGAGCGACCTTCTGACTCTGTTGTATCGCTACGTCAACTATCCTCTGCATTACACTTCTAGCTGTGACCATATGATCATCGTCACTTCTTGCGTCCACATGCTTACATCTACCACGATCCATTGTCTTTCTTCAAAGACAAATAAATCAAAACACACTGAAATCAAATGTAACCATTTCAAACAACATTGTCTCCTTTCGGAAACTAAACAATATATCTCTGTGTTCGGTGTCAGAGAAACACATAGCACAAACAAGACAAACCTACCCACAAACCCAAAAGAGTCTAACTTGGGCTCTAATACCAACTAATGTAACACCCTCCTTAGGGTATCACATTTCAGACCATCTCCTTTCTAGATTCTTTACCCAAGTTGTAAAATATTTAATATGATTGCTATACGGGTTTCAAAATTTCTTTTTTGCTGATAACGTCAGTTTACCAAACCTTTAGAGATTATAAAATATAACTAACTGATTTACACATAATACATAAAACAATATAATTTGCCAATATAACTTATTACAAAAGATTTATAGAACTCAAAGCTTATACCCAACTACCATATAACAACTCTACTTGGCCCAAGTTTACAACATCTAAAGACAAAAATCCTTCCTAGAAGACAAATTCCCTAGCCGAGAATGTCTCAACAGATAAAAATCTAAGTAACAGATATATCGGAGTCCTCTCTAGGAGTATAGTGAAGATCATTCCACAACTTCCTGATAGGTAAAAAGAACTCTATATGTGCAACCGTAAAAGAAGAAGTAATGATCCCAAAGCGGGTCCTACTTACAAATAAAGTAATATCACCACAATACTCTATATACTCTGAGTCCCAATGAATACACCAAGCCGCAACACCTTCAAGAAACTGTAGTCTTAAGAAACCTAACTGATCCCTTCTTGTCGCCATCATAGTCTTCATATAAGTAAGCATACAATAGAAACAAATAGAACAACACAGCAAAAAGGTAAAATCCCCTACATCGCTTAGCAATATGGCAGTAAGGAAATGACAAACATACCAATACAGTACAGCATACAATCCATTAAATAGTATAAAATCAGCAGTTATATTCATGATAGTTAACAAATAAAAAAATCCAATAAACTTGCAGCATAATGATAATATCATATCAATAACAGAATAAATGTTGACTATGCATATGCATCATGTGTATGCTGACCATTCTTATGCATAATGCAAACAATTCCTACTCTATGGAGCTAACTCAATTCAGAGATGGACATCCCAGAAGATCTATCCCTCCTAAAAGACAGTCTATGCCAGACCACAAAAAGTAATAGTGTTTTGTCAGGCTATCAGTGCGTTGCAACGGTTCTTTACGGCTAGGGGTATATATATATAATGTGATATCATAATCACAAAGTGAATCACCGCGCCCTGACGTCCCCAAAGATCTATCATAGATCACACTATCCTGTAAGTTCTCGTTCACTCCTAGGCATAAAATTCCATAACAGTCATCAACTATATAATGCTCAATGCATATTCAATGAAATCAAACCACTGTTGTACCATTCCCAATGATATTAAAGCACCACCCATACAATTGTCTAATACCATTAGCATCAATGATATTATATAACCGTCCATACAACTACATAATACCAAAGATCCATTTGGGTCCAGTACTTCAGCTCGAAAACACAATGCTAAATCACAAACCACTTGGATCCAGTATGTCGGCCTTACAACAAAACTCACTGTTCCTTTTAATCGCATAGCGATATTATCACATTTTCATAACCGCAGAAGACTTCTATTACTTATTCAAATTGCATAATGATTTTTCAACATTTTCTCAATCACATAAAGATTTTAAAATATTTTCTCAATCGCATAGTTAAAAATCACTATTTTTAAATTGCGTAAGAGTTTTTCTACATATTTTTAATCACATAAAACATTTTAATCATATTCTAAGCTTAAATTAAAACTTTTCTCATTTAATATCAAATTTGAACTTTAATTCTAATATTTTCTTAATAAAACACCTTTGAATAATATTTCAAACATTTTCTCACTAAATCTCCATTAATTAATATTTCCAAACATTTTTCACAAAAACTTATATTATTTTAATTAATTCAAGATACCTTAAAAATATTTGTTCATTACTCTCAATAGAACTTTAAATAAAATATTGTAAGTTCCAAACCATCCTTAAAGATTATTTCCTTAATAAAACTCCTCTTAATAACACTTATAATATTTTCTGTACAAAATTTTACACTTCCAAGATTTTATCAAACATTATAGTTCAAAGTTGTCTAACGTGCTCAAAACTCAAGGAGCGAGCTATACGTCAGTAAACTTTAACTTGTAAATTTATTTCTCATAAAATACCAATACTTAGAGTGTTAGCTGAAATTTATTTTAAATTCCATAACCCAATATTTATTCATTTCCTATCTCATCTTTCTTTGTAAAAATCTGTAATCCCATTACTTGTTACATAATCATCTAAAATCCATATTTAGTAAAATATTTTAAGTGGTTTACTCTAAAATGCTCATGGACGAAAATCCCTTTATCTTGATTTCTAAAAATTTATTCATTTCATTTTTCCTATTTTGTAAACCCTTGATTCAATTCCTTGTTACCAAATCACCCAAATTTATAGTTGTCAAAACATTTTGACTTAGAATACCCCAAAATGAATATCATGGTCATGAGCCATCAATTGGTCATTGAAATCAAAGTTCTTTCCTTTCTCATATGATTTATATTATGTAACATATATCAATCATCAAAACTACACCATAAATAATTCATACATGTAAAACAAATATAAAACAGTAAAGAGGTGAGAACCCCTATATCAATACTAGTATGACAATAAAGGAAACAACAACAAATAAAATAGAGAATACAATTAAAATTATAAATTATACTATCATCTCACAGATAATAAATCAAGCCAGTATAAATAACAATTTAATATGCTGACCAACAATGCATATACACAACGACCAATTCCTACTCCATGAGCTAAACACAGTTTCAGAGAGAAGATCCAGAAGATATGTCTGTCACTAGGCTATCGTGGACAAAAGTGTTATATTATATCAATTTAATCAACGTGCACATCAAGGCATTGGACAAGACATTCTACACCAGATCTAGATATAGGACAGTGTCTTAGTTCGGATCATTGGTGCGTTTGCATCGGTCTGCCTCATGGACAGAAGAGTTACAAACTGTCCATTGCGAGGTATCCGCACCCCGATGCCCCTAAGGTCAACAAGTGACCTACACTTGTCTACTCGCACTTGCATATAGGTGTAATTCATCTCCTAGACATATAGTCATACTCAAATAAGAGAACATGTTTTTCTATGCACGATATATGTTCAAATACACATATAATTATTATTTTCACAATATTACATATACCCTCACCTTTTCTTGGCGGTATCATTATTCCACATAACTGGACCCACCATAACAGCCTGACAGCAAACTATTTTTTTTTGTGCTCAATTGCATAGCGATATTATTGCATTTTCACAATTGCAGAGTATTTTTCTTACGTTTTTAAATTTCGTAAGGATTTTTCAACATTTTCTAAATCGCATAAACATTTTATTGCCTTTTCTCAATTTCGTAGTCTAAAATTACAGTTTTTGAGTCGCGTAAAGATTTTTTGACATTTTTTCAATCACGCAAAATATTTCTAACATATTTTAAGTCTAAAATAAGATTTTTCTCATTTAATACCAAAAATTGACTTTATTTTCATTATTTGCATAATTGTGCTTCTATAAAATAATATTTATATAATAGTCCCTCTTTAAATAATATTTCTAAAATAGTCATTCTTTAAATAATATTTGTAATATAGTCCCCTTAAAATTAGTATTTTCTACTATTTCCCAAAAGACTGTATTTCTTAATTTTACTTAGGATATTACAACTCAAAATTTCCTAACACGCTTCAAAACCCATAGGGTGAGCTATACATCAGTAAATTTCAAGTATTGACTTTTATTTTACTACATAGCTTAATTAAGCCAATTTTAATTCTAAAATATCATTTTAAATTCATAAACTTACCAAATTGAGTTCTTACTATTAAAACACCTAAGTCTACACTTAGTAAAATAATTTTGGATCTTGAACAACAAAAATGCCATGTTGGCCGAATTCACATATTGCTTCAAAATTCATATATAAATCATTTCCTAATACTTTAATTCTTATAAAATCACTTAATTAAATCTTTTGTCATAAAATCCTTTAATCCTAAATTTAAAAAAATAATGTAGATTCCTTAGTTCTCTTTGTGGTGATGAGGCCGTGTGCCTCTAGGCTCTTTGGAGCCTTCATACAATTTTTCTCATAATGTAATTCACATCTTAAATTACACAAGTATCATCATGCTTCCAAATTCACATAGGCAATTATACTATCAAGGCTATAAGCATACCAAACATAAATGCAAACATATTTTCAAAACCATAAGCATATCAAACACAAACAAAGAGAGCTTCAACAATTAAGTGAATAAATCCTTTTGAATTTTTCACCACAAACAATTCATTTCCTCACCACCAACACATAGTTGATGAGGTTAATCTACCTCTTACCTCAAGGAAGACAATAACTTCAAGTTACTCCTTCCTCTTGAATTCATGTGGCACCAAGAAAAATCCTAAGCAATCTTAAACAAATCTAAAAATCATAAACAAGGCTTGAAAACAATAAACCATGGATCAATCATGGTCTAGAAAATAAAAAATCCAACTTAGGATCAAAGATTCAAGAAATTACCTTTGATGTAGGAAATCAAAGCTTGCTTTTTGAAGCACTTAGAGAAGGATTTTGATAAAACTCTCTAAAGTAAAAGTGTTTAGGATGGTGTTGAGGTTTTGAAAGTAAGATGAGATGAAATTATAGAGTTGTGGAGGTGAGGTTTTGGTGTAGTGGCCGAAACTTCAAAGGAAAAAGGAGAGAAAGTGTTCTTGTGTTCTTAAGTGGTCTTGAACTTTGAGAGAAAAAGATGATGACTTAATATATTCAAAGTGTGATAAAATGAAGATGGATAGGTTATTTTTCCTTGCATTGCCGTGGAGTTAGTGTGTAGGAGAAATTATCATTTATTCAAGGTTATAAAATGTCACATGCATTTTCACATGGCTTAAGTCATTAAGGAGTCATCAAATGGTCATTTAAATCATACAAGATCCTTTTAGAAAGCCTTGTGGCCATGTGACTCATAGGGGAAATGGAACTAATTTGGTTCCATCCTAATCTCCTAGATACACTTGAATTATCCAGTTACTCCATCTAGCTACACTTAAACTAATTTAGTTAGAATTTCTAGTTACATTCTAACTAGTTAGTTACATTATTATGTCATTGTATATGTCATGCTTAAGTCATATTTCTAGATAAGTTAGATATTTATTTAGTAACTAGCTTCTAAGTATTTAGTAACTAAGTTAGTTCCATCTAGTTACTAATTAAGCTATTTAGGTAACTTAGTTAGTTTTTCTAGTTACTTAGTAACTAGTCCAACAATTTATCTCGACCATTTTCTATTGGTCTAGAAATGTCCAACCACCTTTGTTGACTTATTTCTATTGGTTCATTTTAAAATAGGCTACAAAAATTATTCTAAGTCTATTTTTTGACAAATAAAACATACCGGGTCCTTTACTCGGTAACAGAAGCTGCTGTAAATAAAACAACAAATATTTTATCATAAAATATTTTTATTTCACAAATAAATCCTAAAAATTAAAAGATTGTTTAAAGTATCTCTCGGATTCAGGTTTAGTAAGATCCTCCATCTCTGAATAAATCAATAAAGATTTTACTTGGCCCGAAAATTATTATTTTCCTGATTCAGAGCAAATCACACACAAGAATCAAAAACAGTCTTAGAACAGTCCAAATAATTTTATATCACACAAAAACTATAAAACAGTACAATTTAGGCATTACTATAAAATATCAAAAATTTGGGGTGTTACAACTGCATGTGTGTCCCAGGGCCGACGAGGGCGGGGAGTGATCGCCGGTGCAATGAAGCATAGACAAGGAGTGGCTTCTGGCAGGCTTCTAGGCGAAGGGTAGCATGAATGAACTGAATATGCACCGGAATGTGAGGGATTTAGAGACTGTGCAGGTATGGGACTGCATAATTGAGGATGACTTAAAAGAATTGATTTGGCATAGCCATATTAACAAGTTGCAACTTCTTTTTGAGAGCCTAGAACATAAGAACTCCATAGTTAAGCGTGCTTAACTTGGAGCAATTGTGGGATGGGTGACCTCCTGGGAAGTTTTCTAAGATGCGTGTGAGTGAGAACAAAGCACGGTGAAAAGACTCGTGTTGGTTTGTGGAGACTCTCGTCAATCCTGTAGGCAGTCTTGGGACGTTATAGAATGTGCTGAACATCTTGATGCAGTTCTTCAATTTCTGAACAAGGAGAAGAAATTGTACATGAAGCTGTCCAAGTATGAATTTTGGTTGGAGGATGTAACACCCTTTGTGAGAATGTCACATTTATAAAGAAAATAAAAGAAAGATAAATAAAACCTACCCAAGTTGTAAAACATTTATTATTTAATAAGACGGGTTGTAAAATTATTCCTGTTAAACAGAATATTGTATAATAAAATAATGCAGAAATACCAAATAAAAAAATATCACACATAATATACATATGGTTCGTCATAAGTTGTACCAATAATATACAAATAACTTACAAAAGAAGAAAATACATACCTAAAATATTTATAACAACTGACAAAAGATAAACATAAGGTTTTAAAATACAGTACCACACCAAAAAGCAAAAAGTGCCCAAGTGCACATCATTAGTATCTAATCCACTGGGGCATCATTCCCAGATGACTCCTCAGGTGACAGATATCCAGGATGTCTCACAACAGTTTTGCGAACAGAAATCCGGGCTGTTCTACGAACTGGAGTCGGGATGTTGATACTACACTTGTTGTCATTGGGAACTTGGAAAAGTCCGTTCCAATGACGTCAGATTCCCAAAGGCAACTCTAACTGTACATACAAATCAACAGTAACAACAGGATCAGAATCATATTTCGGACATAAAGATAAAGTAATAGTCCCCATGTATGCTACAACACCATTCTCTTCACGAGTACGCAGCCCTCGATCCCTCTATGAAACTCTATCCTCACAAAACCTAAGAATCCTGGCACCGCCATATCCAACAGTCAATCCAATGGATAGGGATGATCTGATGGTTCTTGATCGTAGTACTGGTCTTCCACTTGCTGTTCTTCCTCCTCTTCAGTATATACAATCTCAGGAGGCTGTTCCTCTTCTTCAAACTCTTTACCACATAATTTATATATACAGAAAACATATACAATAAAGAGGTAAGACAGTCTCATTCATCACAAACATGGTAAATAAGAAAACGTCAAATACAGCAAACATACAGTTTATACAACAAATATACAATTAATGTAATATAAAATGCTACAACAATACAATATGAAAAACTATAACAATAAAATAAGGTAAACATTTAAATCCCATAACAACATATAATATAGCAGCTCAAATATAATAAAGAACAGATAAACTATAAATAAACCAATTATCATATATAAACATATGCAATATGACACAAACCTACTCCATGGAGCTAGACACATACAAACAATAGATATCAGAGAGAATGGCCTACAAAATCCTCTAGTACCACGGTTGCCCAACCAAACTATTGCGCTGTCATACGTTGCGTCTATAGCCCACCATCACATGGAACCCCTTTATTCCACGGCGTGGTGTAGTTCACGGTCTCACATTGTGACACTACAGGCAATGTACTATTAGAATTTACATGATCTTGATTAAATATAGTGCGTGTCGAGTCCATTAGAGTGTTACCGGTTACCATGGCCCAGGCGGAGCGACCAACTGTCCACATATGGAATTCCGCACACTAATGTCTCCAAGTTCATAAAGAAAATGAACCACACTACTTTTATCGCACCGACTACCCGATGTGATTCATCTCGTCAATCAATCCACCAAAATTGGCATTGACACAATGCATGAGAAAATTACCAGAATACCCTCAATGGCACAAAAATAAAGAATAAGTCCCACCGGACAAATACTATTTTTTTCAAGCCTGTACGGGTTCACCTCATAGCCCGACAGTGAAAGCTTGCCCTCATTGGCAACAACATAAAAAAAAAAAAAAAACCTGTACGGGTTCATATTTTCCCGACAGCGAAATATACATTAACAGTCAATCGCGTAGAAATTTTATCGCATTTTCACAATTCCATTTTTTTTTTACAAACATTTATAAATCGCATAAAAATTTATTTTTCTGTTTGTAAAATCGTATAGTATTTTTAATACGTTTTCTCAATCATGTAAGATTTTTAAATCATTTTCTTGTCCAATTTCCTTAGAAATTACTGTTTAAATAAATAGAAATAATATATATTACGTTTAAACTACGTAGAATATTTTTCATACCATATATTGTCTTTTGGATATTTTCTTTATCTTATTTTTAATAAAAATTGACAGCATTTTGTTTTAGAAAATTATAATAATGGTTTCCTAATTTTTCCATAAAATTTTGGATTTACTTAATTTTTAACCGTATAAATTAATCCTTTTGAAAACCTCTAACACGCTTCAAAACATAAAGTGAGCTATATGTTAGAAATTTTTAAAAGTCACTGTATTTCATTTCTATCATTAAAATCATAAATTTTAATTTCTTGAACTTAGTTCTAATCAAATTTATTTCTTTAAAACTCATTATAGAAAATTTCTTTTTAACATATATTGTTTCTTTTTAATTGAAAATAGTTTGAATTTAATATTAACAATCATGAATACTTGGTTTGGCATGTTGGCCAAAATACTTAACTTTGCTATTGAATTTCTAAATTCATTTTCCATAAACTAAACAATGGTATATCTTGTTAATTCTCTTAGATTAATTAAATCACAATTTAGTAAAATTAAAGAGAACATTTTGGTTCCCATTTTAGTTGATGGCCGTGAGCCTTGTGGTTGTGTTCTTTGGAACACTCATGCAAAACTTGACATGTTATTCACATCCTATATTTTATCATGCATTTCTAACACATACAATATTATCAAAGCTTTTAGGCATGCAATTTATTACAAATAACAATTAAGAAAGCTAATAACAAATAGGAAAGCTATTAACAAATAATAACAAACACACCAAAGGAATCCTTATGGATTCTACAATCACAAACAAGTCTCCATTTTCTTACCACCACACAAGGATGATAAGACCTAAGTCTTCCTCTTACCTTTAATGAAGACAAATATGCTTTCACTCCTTCTAGGGCTTTCGTTTTCCTCCTCCAAGATCCTAACAAGCTTAAATAAATTTCTACAAGTTACTAATACTAAAGAAAACCTAAACCATGGATAAATCATGGTGTAGAATATTGAAAGAAAAAAAAATTTAGAAAAGAGAAACAAGAAATTTCACCTTCTAGGTAAAATCTTCCAAGTAGATTTTCAAGCTTCAAATGAAAGATTTTGCATGAACTCCCAACTAGAGATGTTCTTAGAATTAGGTTTAGGTTTAGAAAACTTGGTTGGATAAATTTTTGAGTGGTTGGATGATCTTGGATGGTGGTTGGCCGAATGGAGCTTTAAGAACTTCAATGGAGTTTTTGTGTTTTTGGAAGAGAGAGAAGAGAGAAAATTTGCATGAAAAGCAAGTAATTATGGCCATTTTGGAGTGAATGGCTGTGGACTTCAATGCCATGCAAGGTGTCCATGGCTTGGCTTCATCCTAGCCTTAGAATGGATCAAAGGTCAAGATTAAAACTTGTTTAACAAGCTTGGCTCTCATTGGTCAATCCTAACCTTGTCATTAAGCCTTGTCATTAAGCCTTGTCACCACTTAAGCCTAGTCATTATGCTTAGTCACCATGTTCAAGAAAGTTCCATCACTAATGAGGTTTAATTAAGCTACTAAACTAACTGTTTTGCTAAACGTGGGTCCCACATAACATTTCTGGGTCCATTGTCACTTTAATTATACTGACTAATAAAATAATATTATAATAATATAAAATTATTTTATTTGACAGTTAAATCCAAAAAATTAAAAGATTAATTATAGTATCATTCAGAATTGGGTTTAGTAAGATCCCCCAGTTCCAAATAATTAAAATAAGATTTTTCCCGGTCCAAAAAATTATTATTCTCCTGTCCCGGAGCAAATCACACAAAAAGTCCAAATAAAATCACAGACAGTAATATCAAACACTGTATCATATAGAAAAACCAAAAACAGTACATTCGGGACGTAATGGTCATTTTTTCATTTTTTCCCATCACGAAGCAAATCATCCAAAACGCTCAAATAAAATTACAGACAGTATTATATATATATATATATTTCATACAGAAAAATAAGAAACAGTAAAACAGGGACTAAACAGTCATTCACCCAAAAGTTTGAAAAACAGCAAATAGAATATTCGGGACATTTTTCCAAAAATTGGGGTGTTACAGAGGAAGGTCAACTTGTGGGTTTAGATTGTGTGTTGGTACAAAATAGAAATATCATGGCGTATGCTTTGAAGTAGTTAAACGTACATGAGAAGAATTATCTGACTCACGTTTTGGCATTGTGATAGTCTTTTTTGCGTTAAAATAAATATATGGAGACGTTTTCTTTATGGATCAACCTACGATGTCTATAGTGATTACAAGAACTTGGAGTACCTGCACAATTAGGAAGAGTTTGATAAGAGGCAGAAAGGATAGTTAGAATTTTTGAAAGACTATGATTTTCAACTTCAATATTATTCCGGAAAGGCAAATGTCGTGGCAGATGCTTTAAGTAGAAAATGTACTTAGTATATCTACTATGATGGTTAAGGAGAATGAATTGATAAAACAATTCAAGAATATGAGGTTATCTGTGGATTTGACACTGAGGAGAATTTGTTTGAATAAGATTACTGTTTCGAATAGTTTAATGGAGGAAATACGAGAGAAGTAGAAAGGTGAGCTGGAAACGACGTAACTGAAGATGCTACATAGGAGCTTGAAGACAAGATAAATGAACAATATTCTCTTTTGTTTTAAATGTAAGAGAAATTTTGAGGACGAAATTCTTTTTAGAGGGGGAGAGTTGTAACACCCCGATTTTTTATTTTTCTTGATATAAATACGTTTTATAATATTTGTGAGTTTTTATGAGTTTTTGAGAATTTTTAATTATTTTGATTATTTTAATATTATTTTGGAACTGTATGCCCGAATTTTGTTTTTTGAATATTTATGAGTTTTTTAATTTTTATGATTTCTGGGAATTTTTGTGAATTTTTTTAGAGTTTTTGATTATTTTAATATTATTTTGAGCTATATGCGTGTTTGAGGCCGGCTTGGAAATTTTTTTTTCCTGGACCAGAAAGTTTCGGACTGTCAAGGCAAGATCGGGGGATCTTACAAAACCCGAAATTAGGAAAATTGACGAAAATTTTCTTTATCTAAGTTTTCTATTACCCATTGAGCAATAATAGCAGTAGCTATTGTCCATTGGGTAATATCTTCTAGAAAATATCTTGATGTCTATGACTTGAAGTGATGAACCAATGGCAAGCATGAAGAAGGCAAATTGGATACTCAAGCTAGAAGACGAATCTAAATTGACTACTTAAACTAGAAGGCAAATTCGAATTGTCTACTTACTCTTTCAAGCTTATCTTGTCATTCTTTATTCTAGAAGTTTGTAGAAATGGTAATACACCCAGTGAAATATTTAAGGATAAATATTTAACGAAAAATATCTTAGTAAAATATCTTATTAAAATATCTAGGTGAAAATATCTTTTGGAAAATATCTCTTTGTAAATATCTTTGGTGTAATCATGAACCATTATTACATAGCTTTATGATCAACCAATAAGAATCAAACTTGTTTGTTGAAAAGTCAACAAAAATGGCTAGGTTAGTTAGTTAAGTAGCTAGATAATCTAACTTAGTTACTCTAAAAAGTCTAAGTAGTAACTAAATGGAACTAACTTAGTTTGCTAATACTTGGAGTCTATGGTTACAAGGTGGTTCTAGAGACATCTAGAAGGCATGATCAATGCATGACAAATACATGACATAATCTAGTAACTAGATAGTTAATTATGTAACTAAATGGTCTAACTAAGTTAGCTTAAGTGAACTAATTAGCTAAACTAGGTGTAACTAGAAATTAATTGAAATCAAAACTTAGTTTGCCTTTCCATTGAGTCACACGGTTACTAGGCTATTCTAGGAAATTCTTGAACGATCTTTTATGATCAATAGATGACTACTTGATGATCTAGGCCATGTGATAAATTTTTATCTTGCTAAACAAGCCTTAGTTTTCCTACTCATCCAACTACACGACCAAGCCTTGGAGAAGTGGGACATTCCACTTCATTTCTAACACTTTGTGACCATAAACCTCTATCATCTTTTCTCTCACTTCCAAGAACACCAAGAACAACCAAAGAACTCCATACTTTCTTCTTTCTTGAGGGATTTGGCCACTACACCTATCATCTACCTCCAATCTTCCATAATTTCCTCTAACATCATATCTTCAATCCTCTCATCAATCCAAGCAACTTTCATGTTGTGAACTTCTCAAGATTCATTCATCTTCATCCTTCCATCAAGCAAAGAACACAAAAGCTCTTACTTTTCTCTTCTTGTATAGCTCACGGCCAACCACCCTAAAAACCACCTTCCAAGTTTGTTTAATTTAAACTAACCATACTTCTTGATCCTAAACTTTATTCTAAGCAACTTTCATGTTATGATCAATATCAAATTCCATCATCTTCAAGTTTGATTCTTGGATTTAAGTTCTAGGGTTTCAAGGTAAAGATCTTGAAACTTGATTTCTTATTTGATTATTGGAATCCTAAGACCATGTTTGATCTATGGTCACCTTAATCAAGCCTTAGATACTAATTTTTATGTGTTTGATTTGATTTTAAGATCTACTTAGTGGTGAAAGTGTGATACAAAGAGGATTAAACAAGGAACTTAGGAAGTTACACACCAGGTAAGAGAGAGATTAACCTCATCGGCCATATGAGGTGGTGAGGGAATGGATTTGTTTGTGTTTGTGAGTGAAAAATCCATGTGAGGATTTATTCATTCGATTGTGTGGTTATTGGTTTATGCTTGCTTAATTATGCATTTTTATATGATGTAATATTATGCATGAAATTGTTATGGTTGATTTTTGGATAGATGCGATGATATGTGATTCTGATAGTATGTATGAATTATTTATGGTGTAGTTTTGATGATTGATATATGTTGCATACTATAAATCATATGAGAAAGGAAAGAATTTTGGTTCCAATGACCAATTGATGGCTCACGGCCATGATATTCATTTTGGGGTATTCTAAGTCAAAATGTTTTGACAACTATAAATTTGGGTGATTTGGTAACAAGGAATTGAATCAAGGGTTTACAAAATAGAAAAAATGAATTGAATAAATTTTTAGAAATCAAGATAAAGGGATTTTTGTCCATGAGCATTTTGGAGTAAACCACTTAAAATATTTTACTAAATATGGATTTTTGATGATTATGTAACAAGTAATGAGATTAAAGATTTTTACAAAGAAAGATGAGATAGGAAATGAATAAATATTGGGTTATGGAATTTAAAATAAATTTCGGCTAACACTCCAAGTATTGGTATTTTATGAGAAATAAATTTACAAGTTAAAGTTTACTGATGTATAGCTCGCTCCTTGAGTTTAGAGTGCGTTAGAAAACTTTGAACTATAATGTTTCATAAAATCTTGGAAGTGTAAAATTTTGTACAAAAAATATTATAAAGAATTATTAAGAGGAGTTTTAGTAAGGAAATAATCTTTAAGGATGATTTGGAACTTACAATAGTTTATTTAGAGTTCTATTGAGAGTAATGAACAAATATTTTTAAGGTATCTTGAATTAATTAAAATAATATGTTTTTATGGAAAATGTTTGGAAATATTAATTAATGGAGATTTAGTGAGAAAATGTTAGAAATATTATTCAAAGGTGTTTTATTAAGAAAATATTAGAATTAAAGTTCAAATTTGATATTAAATGAGAAAAGCTTTAATTTAAGGTTAGAATATGATTAAAATGTTTTATGCGATTAAAAATATGCAGAAAAACTATTACGCAATTTAAAAATAGTGATTTTTAACTACGCGATTGAGAAAACGTTTTAAAATCTTTACGCAATTGAGAAAATGTTGAAAAATCATTACCCATTTTGAATAAGTAACAGAAGTCTTCTGCGATTATGAAAATATGATAATATCGCTATGCGATTAAAAGGAACAGTGAGTTTTGTTGTAAGGCTGACGTATTGGATCCAAGTGGTTTGTGATTTAGCATTGTGTTTTCGAGCCGAAGTACTGGACCTGAATGGATCTTTGGTATTATGTAATTGTATAGGCGGTTATATAATATCATTGATACTAATGGTATTAGACAATTGTATGGCACAGTTGCTTTAATATCATTGGGAATGATACAACAGTGGTTTGATTTCATTGAACATGCATTGAGCATTATACAGTTGATGACTGTTATGGCGTTTTATGCCTAGGAGTGAACGAGAACTTACAAGATAGTGCGATCTATGATAGATCTTTGGGGATGTCAGGGCGCGGTGATTCAATTTGTGATTATGATATCACATTATATATATATATATATATATATATATATATATATATATATATATATATATATATATATATATATATATATACCCCTTGATCGTGAAGAACCGTTGCAACGCACTGACAGCCCGACAAAACACTATTACTTTTCATGGTCCGACGTAGATTGTCTTTTAGGAGGGACAGATCTTCTGGGACGTTCATCTCTGAATTGAGTTAGCTCTATGGAGTAGGAACTGTTTGCATTGTGCATAAGGATGGTCAACATACATATCATGCATATGCATAGTCAACATATTTTCTATTATTGATATGATATTGTCATTATGCTTGATATTATGCTACAAGTTTATTGGAATTTTTTAATTTGTTAACTATTATGAATAGAACTGCTAATTTCATACTATTAAATGGATTGTATGCTGTACTATTTTGGTATGTTTGTCATTTTCTTGCTGCCATATTGGTATGCGATGTAGGGGATCTCACCTCTTTGCTGTATTATTCTGTTTGTTTCTGTTGTATGCTTACTTCTATGAAGACTACAATGGCGACAAGAAGGGATCGATTAAGTTTCTTTAGACTACAGTTTCTTGAAGGTGCTGCAGCTTGGTGTATTCATTGGGACTCAGAGTATGTAGAGTATTGTGGTGACATTACTTTATCCATAAGTAAGACCCACTTTGGGATCATTACTTCTTCTTTTATGATTGCATATGTAGAGTTCCTTTTACCAATCAAGGAGTTGTGGAATGATCTTCACTATACTCCTAGAGAGGACTCCAAGATATCTTTTGCTCGGATTTCTATCCGTCGAGACATTCCTGACTAGAGAATTTGTCTTCTGGGAAGAACTTTTGTCTTTAGATGTTATAAACTTGGGCCAGGTAGAGTTGTTATATGGTAGTTGGGTATAAGCTTTGAGTTCTGTAAATATTTTGTAATAAGTTATATTGGCAAATTATATTGTTTTATGTATTACGTGTAAATCAGTTAGTTATATTTTATAATCTCTAAAGGTTTGGTAAACTGATGTTATCAGCGAAAAAGAAATATTGAAACCCGTATAGCAATCATATTAAATATTTTACAACTTGGGTAAAGAATCTAGAAATGAGATGGTCTGAAATGTGATACCCTAAGGAGAGTGTTACATATCTCATAATATTCATCTCAAATCATGGCACAAGGCCTTACATTTCTTCATGAGTGCAATATAATAACTCATCATGTTATCATTCATATCATAGGTCAAACATAATTTTGCCATTTGTTTAAAATGTCAAGTGTTCTTGAGGTTCCATACTCTTGCGTTAGGCTTGGATCTGTGTTTCCAAGCAAGATAATAGGTTAGCTTAAGGTGCTAACTAATTATCATGGGCTCACCATGTTTGATTTTATGCCTCATAACCGGTTATCACATTGGTGTAATCAGTTATGAGCTCCTTTCAAGTGATTTTCATAAACCAATAATTGGTTACCCTCCTTTGGGTAATCAGTTATGAGCTTATTTAAGCTCTCTGTCATAATGGATAACCAGTTAGGCATTCTCCCTTAACCGGTTATGCCTCATTCATGATTCTCTATCATAATTCAATAACCGGTTAGGCTTTTCTCCTATCCGATTATTAATTGTTGGAAGCATTCTACCCAAGCCAATCACCGGTTATGGTCAGTTATTTAGGCAACCTTGGTCATGAAAATAGAACCCAATGGAGGGAACCCCAACAACCACTCATTCTTATATCAAAATCGAATAAAAAAACTCAACAAACATGGAACCACAACATCACAACATAATGTAGCAAGCATGGGTCAACATCAAACCACAAGTTTACATCTTTTCAAAACTCAAAATCTTCATCATTTCAAATTCAAAATCAAGCTTGGTTTCAAAACCATTTCTTATGAAAATCATGGTTCCAAATCCATCATAAAACAAACTTTCCTCTAAATCTAGGAGAAAATACGTTTAGAAGGAAAAGTTTAAGAAAAATACGCCCTACCTTGCCTTTCTTAGCTTCTTTATTTTGCTGCTCTTCCTTGTTTCTTAGTTTTTCTTTTCTTGATCTTCCTTCTTCCTTCTTGTTTCTTACCCCCACCAGCTTTTCCTCTCTTTCTTTCTTTATTTGTCCTTTGTCTTTTTGTTTCCCCTATTGTTGGGCACGAAACCGAGAGAGATTAGAGAGTGAGTAAGAGTGAGAAGTGGAAACGTGAAAATAAGAGAATGAGAGAGAGGTAGAGTGAATGAGTGGTGAAAATATGATAAAATAATCAAATATATTCTGAAAAGAATAGTGGGGAGCCAGTTAAGTTTCAAAATGAAATTCAACTAATAATCGTTTATCTGTTAAGGACATTTTAATTTCTCATAAATGAATTTTTGAACTTTCATATGTCTTATAGAAAATTCCATGATTTCCTTCTATTTTCTTTATTACTTTCCCACCAATTTTCTTATAGTGCAACATTTATATCTTTGGCTTCATTATTATTTCCTGGGCTAAATTTATACCTGTGGAATTGAATCAAGAAGCTTTCAAATATCCCTTGTAGTTGTTCTTAGCTTAGAAATAAATCTTCCTTATTTATTTCTAATTTCTCAACTCATGCAATCATGATCCAAGTTTACAAGGGCTATTTCTTAACTTCAGTGTTATAGATTTATGCTCAAATCAATCCCAAATCATTATAAAAATTATCAAATAACTTCCATTAATTTTATTGAGCTACTATAACCCTGATGAAATCTATTAAGTTGGAGAGAATGTTATAATTCTCCCCTCTTGTTTATAAATTTTATCCTCAAAATTTGATTTATCTCATTTAAAAAGCTCTGGATAAATATTCATCAAATGGAATTCGAGTTCCCACTTGGCCTCTTTTGAGTCAACTCATTTCCAGTTTGCCTTCGCTAAAGGAATTTGTTCACCTCTAGTTTTGTCATAGTTCTTCACATTTCCCTTAGTAGGAGTGGCTCGGAGGAACACAAGCTCTCCTTCATTCAATTTCAAAGGTCTTGTTTTCCTTATTATAATAACTTCCTTATTTGTTAAAGGCTTTAACACTCTATCTTTGATCATTTCAATCTGTTTTGTAATTTGTTGTACTCAAACGATTCTTGCAAGGCTTGCCCTCAAGTCTAGAGGTGAATGTGAAATCTCTATCTGATATTGCATTTAGGGGAATTCTATGCCATATGACTATTCCTTGAAGATACAACTGGGCTCTTCTATTTAACAACTAGTTAGCCTCTATGGCTAAAAGTGTGCAAACTCTATCAGTTTGTCCACTATAACCCACATGGCATCAAAGCCAGACTGGTTCTTTGGCAATCTCATCACAAAACCCAATATCATGCTTACTCATTTCTATTTAGGATTCTCTAGCGGTTATGGAAGTTTGGAGGGTCCTTGGTGTTCTACTTTCACTTTTGACAAACTAATCATCTGGACACATATCCTACTAGATCTCTTTTCATGTTTGGCCACCCAAGCATCTCCTTTGGGGTCTTAATACATCTTTGTGGCTCTGGGGTCGATGGTGCTTCTACTCTTACGAGCTTATTCTAGAATCTTCTCTTGGAACACATAGTTTATTTCTAAGCTTAAGCATTACATTATGAGCCCTCTTGAAAATTCTTTTTTTCTTTCTTTGCAATTAGATCTGTTTATCTATTAGCTTTAAAGCTTCATCTTCCTCTTGAACATCTCTAATTTGAGCCCTCAAATCATTTCGAATCTCTAGTTTTTTAAAATAAATACCATGTGCTATCATAGTCGTTAACAGGCGCAAATTTTTGAAGCTCTCAAGGAGTTCCATCTCTTGTACCATCATTTGGGACACATGCAGGAATTTTCTGCTATGTGCATTGGCCACAACATTAGCCTTGTTACCAAGTGGGCTCAATACTCAAGAGGGGGTGAATTTAGTTTATAAAATATTTTCACAAATCTTTCGCAAAATACTTGATTACCAATTTTTGTTGAAGCTATTGATTGATTGAAGTGAATAGATAAATGAGATTGAATAACTCACTCACAAATAAATAAGGCAAGATAGAAATTATTCAAGCAAACATATAAGATTAAAACACAAATGTAAAAAGATAAAGTTAAAAAGATTAAACACAAGATTTATCTTGGTTTAGACATTAATCCCCTTGTGGCTTACGTCCAGTCCTCTAGTAATCACTCGAGATTTTTACTATATCTTCAAATAATAGAGCACTCACCACACCTTGGGATACCTCATCCTTTGTGCTTGAGCCTCAACTTCAAAGGATACCTCACCTTTTACAACCTTGAGGGATACCTCACCCTCTTTACCAACAAGGGATACCTCACCTTCTTTACCAACAAGGGATACCTCACCCTTTACAATTTGGAGGGATGCCTCACTCTCTTCACAAAGAATTGAAGTGTATACAAGATGAAACTCTCACAAGAGTAGTTGATACAAATTGAAGTCCTAGAATGCTTTTCAAAAATATCTCAAGTGATTTGCAAAAACAGAGCAATAAGGGTTTGGAAGATTGATTCTCGAATTAAAGTGATAGAAATATTTTCAAGTTGTTGGTTAGCCATTAATGATGACCAAGACATGTATTTATACTATTTTTTTTATCAAAGGAGCCATTGGGTGCATTAATGGGCTGCATTAAATGCTGATAAAATAGTCATTGGTCAATGTCAGACCTATTGTATTCGATTACACACTCCATGTAATCGATTACATGGCTGTTTGAACATGTTCTTGGCTTTTTGGGCAGAATGTAATTGATTACATGGCCTCTGCCTAACTTGTAATCGATTACAACCTTAATGTAATCGATTATAAGGCTTCCGCCATGCTTGTAATCGATTACAACACCAATGTAATCAATTACAAGGCCTTTGTTTAGCTTGTAATCACTTACAAGCACTATGTAATCGATTACAATGACCCTTAAACACATTTTTCAAGTCCAATGAAGCTTGATGGCCATTTCTAACTTAGAAAACCTTGGATTTGTTCAATATGTGAACTTAAGTTACAAACATCAAGATTAAAATCAACATTACTTTAAAATACGAGCTTTGATCATTAAGTTGATTTATAAAAGATCTTTCAAAAACCATTTGGATATAGTTGTGATATATTGAGAGCATTTTACATTGATATTCTAAGACCTATAACCTATACCAAAATATACCTCTTTTGATCTTGGTCTTTATGTTGACTTTGTTATCATCAAAAACTTATTTGATATGCTTTAAGACATAAGCATTCACATTCTTCCTCTTTTTGATGATGACAAAATTACATAGGAAAAAGAGAGTAATATGTGCATTTATATCAGATATTTTGGCAGTAGCATATGCATTTATATATATATATATATATGAGAGATTTAGGCGCAACTCTTCCCCATAGTTTATGCATAAAATAAGATAAGTGATTTGTATGAAGAAATACTCCCCTATACTCAAGCAAGGCATATGTCTAATAATCTCTCAAATACTCCCTCGTACTCATGCAAGATATATGTTTAATAATATCTTTAATCTCTCCGCCGTTGGTATTGTTAAAAAGACATAAGCATTCAATTTTTCAATAATACCAATAAAATTTTAGCAGCATTTAGCAAGGTTAGCCCATAAAACCAGTCATACCATCAATCAGAGAATAATAATATATAATCATTGTAGTTCATTTAGATCAATATCATAGTATAATCAACAAACCACTAGAAAATGCATCAATTGATCATATTTTATAAACATAAAGATAAAAAATCTTCCAGAGTCATATACAAAATTATAAAAGTAAAGATAGCTAATGGTTAGGCAATGAAGGGATAGATCATCAAGACTAAGTCCTATGTCATTTCGTCACCTCGCTGTCACTATCAGAATCAGCCGCCATATCATCGAGGTCTACATCATCATCATCTGTGTCGAGATCATCCTCGAACCCGAGGATCTCCTCGTTATCATCAGGAGTAGCAACTGCAGCACCAGAAGGAGCATTATATGATAGAGATGCAAGAGGGGTAGCAAAGGAGGTACGAGCACTGGCATCTCTCCTTTGTGCATAACTTGATCCTTCCTACAAGGAACGAATATAAGCCAAATCCAATCCTTGATGATTGACCTTCTACTCGATGCGATCCATTTCCGTTCACAAGCTGTGCATCTCCTGCAGTAACAGTTTCAAAGTGGTTGTGGGAGCCGGAGTAGACTGCTGTCCTTCTTCTTCTTCATCCTCAGCCTCATGAGGAATGTGACCATAGCTCCCATGAAGGAGGTAATACCATTTCTCATCAACCTATACTATAGCTCCCTAGTAACGATTATCTTTTTCTTCTTAACTTCTGAAAATAGGCAATTATCCTCATACTTCAAATTGGCATAAAAGACTTTGACTAAGTTCGGGTAGATATCTTTCTTAATACTCAAAAAATCAACCAAATCAAGTCTCTCAATAATTCTAAAGCTTTCTAATAGCTCACTAGAGCAAAAGTTCTTAGTGAGATACCTTGGAGAGATAATTTTCCTCAATTGAAAATTTTTGTGTAAGAACTCTGCTCTCTTGATGGTATGGAAGTGTTGAGTGAGGTCCAAACTGGGAATGATGAGTGGAGGAGCACTGGAGGATGTTCCCTTTGACACCCCTATTCTTACTCTCTTGGTGTGCTTGGAGGATTCAGCCATTTGAGTAGAAATGGGCGATAAAGGATGTGAGGAAGGAGGAGGGAATGTTTTTTGTGGTGTTTGGTGATGGAGGAGGAAAGAAATAGGTGAGAAAGTGGTGGAATTCGTGGGTTAGGGCTAGAGAAAGGGGGGCTATATGAGAGAAGATGGGGAATGAATTTGGGGTGTTTTGGATAAAAATTGGTTTGGGGGTTTGGTGGAGAGGAGAAATATGAGTAGAATGAAGGTGAAATGATATGTTTGGGCAAGAATTGAGAGAGAAAGAGTGAAATTTTGGAGAGGGTTTCTTGAGGGTAGAGAGAGAAAGAATGAGTTACAGGCCAAAAATGGTTGTTCGCGTGTCTGAGACCCTTTTAAAACCCCTTTGTAATCGATTATATTGGGGTGTAATCGATTACACGTGTTTTGGGTTCCTTGTAATCAATTACAAGGTTGGTGTAATCAATTACAAACTTTCTGGAATAGGTGTAATTGATTACAAGCTTTTCGGAACGGTTGTAATCGATTACATGGTATGTGTAATCGATTACAAGCATTCTGACTTTGCTTTTAACGCTTGATAGGGCCTTTGTGATTGATTACAAAGCTACTGTAATCGATTACAAGCCTTCTAAACTTAGATTTTGCACTTCAAATATCAGAGGGCTTGTAATGCCCTAACTTTCCCTTGTTTTTGGTTTATCTGTGTTGTTTGTGCGGTTATGAAAATTTTGTGAATTTTTTATCAATATTTGGCTTATGTGAATTATTTTAATATTATTTCTAAAAAAAATTGGACTGTTAATACGAGGCCGGGGGATTTTATTAAACCCGAAATAGGAGACAGTTTTCAAAGTTTTCATTGTCTGTGATTTTATCAGATAGAAAAAATTTGGGTACGCACTATTGTCCATTGGACAATAAATACTAATTTTGTTAACTGTAACTTTTGTCCATTAGATAATAGCTTGTAGAAAAGATCTAGTAAATTGTTTCCATTTAGTCACTTTTATGACATCATGCATGTGACATCACCCATATGACATCATCTTTGACTTTTGGAGGAAGCTTCTCAAGGAAGTTTGGTAAGTTTTATTGAGGAAGCTTGGCTTCTCTTCCTAAAGGGAGTACACAGCCATGGAGAGAGAGAAGGAACTTCTTGGACAAGTTTCCATTTCAATTTTTAATTCATTTCTTTCCTATCCATTTCTCTCTCATCAAACAAAAGTTACTCACTTTTCTTTCATCTTTCTCTTCTCTCATTTTCTCTCCAAGCTCACTGCCACCCTCCCTTCAACTACCCGTTGATTTTCTTTAATCTCAACTATCTACATTCTTGAATCTAGACCACCACCCTAAGGCATTTTGGTGAGAAGATGTTGGTTTTGTTCATCATTTTCAAGCATTTCTTCAAGTTAGTGCTTGAAGATTCCTAAGGTAAAAATTTATCATTTTTCAATCTTCTTTCTTTTCTTCCTTCCAAGACCTTGATTTTCATTCATAGTTATTCTTTTCCAAGTCTAAAATGTTGATTCTTGGCATATCATTTTCGTTTTCAAGAGTCTCTTGGAAAGTGGAGGTGTGCTTCAAAAAGTTCTTCAAAAAGTAGTTGGATATCTTCAAAGGTAAGAAGGAGATTAACCTCATCAACCATGTTATGGTGGTGAGGAACAAAATACTTATGTTTGTGAGTGAAAAATTCATGTGAGGATTTATTCACTTGATTGTGTGATTATTAGTTTATGCTTGTTTGACTTTATATAATTATATGATGTTGATTGCATGCATGAAATTGCTGTGGTAGCTTATTGATTATGTGTGATTTTTATTACTTTGATATTATGCAAGAACTTGATATAGTAGATTGGTGACTACTAGAGTATGTTGTATGCTATAAATTGTGCTAAAAAGGAATGATTTTTTATTCCAATGACCCCTTGAGGCACACGGCCTTTTGGCCTAGAAGGAGGTATCCATGAGAAAGATATTTTATTGGTTAAGAACTTAGATGATTAGGAAGCAAAAATATGATTTATGAGTTTACAAGTTGAAAGATGGAAGAAACAAAGTTTTTATCATTGAAAAGAATTGGTTTTTGGCCATGGTATTTGATGATGGAATGGAAAAGTGATTTGGGAACTTAGGGTATTTTATTGAAATGATTTTTTATAGGTGATTTTCGGTCATAGTATTTGATAATAGGACAGAGAAGTAACTTGGAGTCTTAAAGAATTTTTATTTGAGATGATTTTTTATAAGTTAAGTGGAAAGGATTTTAATTATAATTAGAATAATGAAAGTCTTGGAAGAAATATTAGAAAATATTACTTGGATGATTTGGGGACTAAATTAGAATTAAAAGAATTAATATTGGCTTCAATTGTGGAAGTAAGATAGAAAGATAATATGAAATTTGAAGTATTTTATTTAGTAGGGTTTTAGTTGAAATCTTGTTGTTGAAGATGGAAGCTTTGAGATCCAAAGGCTTTAGGCTCACAGCCAAGTGGTTTTAAAAAGGGTATCCAAGGTAAACTTTTTTGTTGAATTGGAACTTAGATGCTTAGGTGAAAAAAAAGAATTGGATTAAGGATTTATAATAACGAAGGAGTGACATAATAAGTTGTGGTCATTTAATAAGAAAGGGATTTCGGCCTTGAGTGCGAAAAACAAGCTAGAGAGAGATAGCAAAAATTTGAAAGACTTAGGGAAAAAGGAAAAAAATGGCGAGGTTAAGACAATGTGGTTTCGGTTAGGTTTTTCATGAAAAATATGATGAAATATTACTAGAGGAATTTATTTAGGAGAGTATGGTGATTGGAGTTAATTTCTACATTCATTCTTGAAAGTATTATGATTAGAGCCTAAAAGTGAAATAATGGCCTTACATGTTAAAGAAATTTGTGAGAATGCCTCATGTGATTTGAAAATGATGATCCTTGAATTTGCACAATGGAAGTGCTTTGTGGCTAAAAATAATAGCCTTGTGCTGTCGAGCCGACATACTAGACCCGGGAATATCAGTTAATGGCTTAACTTAGTGGTGGTTTGTTTTTCATGGAACGATGATGTTAATGAGTGTTGAATTATCATGTCATTCCATCATGCATTAGGAAATTAAAAGTATTGGTGACTTTGTTGTTAAGGCTGTATGCCTAGGAGATGAATTACACCTTAGTGCAGGTGCGATAGGTATATTGTAGGTCATGTATTGACCTTGGAAGTGTCGGGGCGCAGGTATCCCACATGTGGCCAGTTGGTAGCTCCACTGGGTCGTGGTAAAGATGAGCAACACACCGATGATCTCGACCGGACACTATCCCTAATCAAGATCTGGCATAGAATATCTTGTACAATGCCTTGATATGCACATTGATAAATTAAGAAATTATAGCACTTGGGCCGTGTTAGCTGAGTTACAGACATGTCTTCTAGATGATTCTTTCCGAAATTGTGTTTAGATCCATGGAGTAGGAAATGAGTGCAGTGTGCACAAGAAGGGTCAGCATACACATGGTGCATATGCATAGTCAGTGTACATCATGTTGTGGTATAGTCAGTATGCATATTGTGGTAGCATAGCCAGTATACTTATTGTTGTGGCATGATCAATGTTCATATGTTTTGATGTACATTGCTGAATTATCTATCAGTTGATAACATGATTATATTTGTTGCTCTGTGATATACCTGTATTAACATGATTATATATGCTGTTCTTGGATATTGCTATATATGGATTGCACAATTGTCATTACTATTTCTTACTGCCATGCTGGTATTGATCTAGGGGATCTTACCTCTTTATTATCTTGCGCTGTTTGTTCAGTCATTTTTATGGTCTTAAGAAGACTGCGATGGTGGCAAGGCAAGATCTACGAGGTTTTGTTAGATTACAATTTCATGGAGGCATTGAAGTGTGAAATATTCGTTGGGACACGGGGTGCATTCAATATGTCGGAGATGTCACCTTATTTTGGAGTATGACCCGATTTGGGGCTGCTACGTATACTGTGGACGCAGCTGTTTCCTTGGAGTTTGATTTGTCTTTTGGGGAATTATGGGGTAATTGTACAACTATCCATAGGGAGGACTCTCTAGAGTCAACTGCTCGAACTCCCACACGTGGTGACATGCCCCGACTAGGGGTTTTGTCCGTTAGGGATCCCGAAGAGGGCCTGGAGGAAGATCGGGTGCAGGACCCTACTCTTCTATTGTATGGACTTAGGCTAGGTTTAGTTTTTATATGGTAGTCATTCTTGTGTTTTGGGAGTACTTAAGTTTTGTGTAATTAAGTCGTTACTAATCTGTGTTATGAATATGAGATGTGTGTTATTCAGTTCTTATACCTTGTGTTTCTCTATTTTAGCAAGTTATGCTATTCGCGTAAAAGAAATTCTGAAACCCGTATTTTATAACATCAAATATTTTATAACTTGAGTAAAGATAATAAGAGGAGTTGGTAGGAAATGTAATGCCCTTCGGAGGAGGTGTTACAGGGCCTATTTCAAAAGCATCCAAGTTAATTCCAAAACTTCTCAAATCAATTCAAAACCTCATGTAGGCATAAAATATGATTAGCTCTTGATCCAAAACACATGTTCTTGTAGAAACACCATTTTTGCCAAGGATCTAGCCACTTGAGCAGAAAAACACTTGTCCAACTACAATGTTGAGCTATTTGGAGGACTTAGTCATGATGGAGTACCTGCAAAACAAACTTAGGGGAGCCTCTGACGCTTAAGTCAGTATTGGATTGAATAATAACTAAAACATTGTGATTGTGCAGCAGAAATTAAATTATATAGCAATAACTCAAATTATGTAGCAAGTTATTGTATTATGCAGCAAAAATTAAGGAGATTGAGATTATGCAGCAAACATCAAATGGTGTAGCAAATGAAGTTATGCAGTAACATGAATTTATGCAGCAAAATAAAGTTATGTAGCAAAATTTAAGTGCATGAATGATCTAAAAAAAAAAGTAAGTTCATAGATATTTTCATCAAATATGCTATTTCAAAGAAGAAGTGAACTTATCTATTATATTATCACATGTAGAGATATTTTTCAAGATATGAAGCTAGAAGCAAATTAAAGCATAGAACAAGTCTCCACTTATCCAAAGATTGCAAGTCCAAGCTTCTTGGAGACAAGGTATAGAACTTGAAGTATTCTCTAGTCTTGTACTTGGAGCAGCCACTTTTAAGATTCCAAAGTCAGCTCTTAGCCTTCAAGCACACCTACAACACATTTCATTTTTTGTCTTTTGGTACCTAAATTTTCTTTGGTCCTTGTGTGTTAGATTTTGGCAAGGTGCCCTTAGGGACCCAAATCATTTTAGTCCTAACCTTGGTGTTCAAGTTCTTCCTAACATTGCATGTAGAAGCACTATGCCCTTTCCTCCCACAATGAAAACATTTGATGAAGGGGCTACTTGATGTACATGAGGAAACAAAGAGATTCTTGAGAAACTTTTGTTAGTTATTGGGATTATACCCTAAACTAGCCTTTTAAAAAACACTTCTTTGTTTCCCTAGCAACATATTCAAGTTGTCTCTTCTAAATATAAATTTTGAAAGAGTGTTTTTCAAATCTTCAATTTCATTTTCAAATGCTTTACATGATGAGCAAGATGAGGGTATGGGTGCATTATCATGTGAAGAACAAATCATGCATAATGAGTTAGCATCAATAAGTCCTAAGGTCTCATTTTCAATTTTAAGCTCATTAATCTCCTTGTTTAAAATAGAAACTTTGTTTACCAATAAGGAGATTGTTTTGTTGGAAGATAGAACCATTTTTGTGAGCCTCATGGATTCATTATACAAAATCATTTTTGTGAGAGTCCCATTTTTGTTTCAAGACATAAGCATTCACAAGCCTTACTTGGATGATGCTTACATTTCAAAATCATGATCTTTGCAAAACTCCATCCACCTCATTTGTCTCATGTTCAACTCTTTCATTCAACCAAATATCTCAAGCTTTTGTGATTACTAAAGACCTCAAACTTGATCTATAAAGATAATAACTTCAAATCTTTAAAGACATCACAACTGCTACTAGTCCCAGGTCATGGGTTAGGTCATTGTCTTCATTTTTCGTCAATACACAGCCTAACCTATTCTTTGAAACATCACAATAAACCTCAAGATTTTCTTGTGAGTCTGGATTCACTAGCACAGGTGTGGTGGTTAAATTTTCTTTCAACTATTGGAAGGTACTCTCACATTTCTGTGTCCACTGTAATAGAGCTACTCTTTTAGTCAACCTAGTAAAGGCAACATTATTTGGGAAAAATCCTTTATGAAATTTTTGTAATACCTAGCTAAATGCAAGAAATTTCTCACTTCATTGACAGTGGTATGTCTCTCCTATCTTAATACTACTTTTATCTTATTGGGATTCACGGATAGCCCATCTCCAGATATCACGTGTCCGAAAAACTGCACCTCCTACACCCAAAACTCTCATTTTGGGAACTTGGCAAACAATCTCTTCACTTCTAGGATTTCTAAAACTACCCTAGGATGCTCTTCATGTTCCTCAGTTGTCTTTCGATAAATGAGAATATCATTTATAAAGACAACAACATATTTATCAAGGTATGTTCTAAAATCCTGTCTATATTATCTATAAAAATGGTAGGTGCATTTGGCAGATGTAACATCCCGAAAATTATCTATTTTATCATTAATCATCATTTTGTAATATTTATAATTTTTGAGAATTTTGTGGATTTTTTCGGAAACGCCAAATATTTTAATATATTCCTCATTTTGCGTGCACATTGAGCAGAGTTAGTGTAACACCTCAGAAATGATTTATTTCATCATGAATAGTTATTTTTCAATATTCATGATTTTTGGAGATTTTTTGAATTTTTTTGAAAATGTCAAATATTTTAATATATTTCTCGTTTTGTGTGCGCACTGAGCAGAGTCAGTCAAACGTCCCGAAAAATTGTTTATTTCATGACAAATATCCATCTTCTAATATTTGTAATTTTTAGAAATTTTTGTGGATTTTTCTGAAAATATTGATTATTTTAGTATATTCCTCGTTTGCGTGCGCGCTAAGTGGAGCCGGGATAACGAAATGTTTTCCCTGAGGCTAGTGAACCTTGAACTATCAACGTGTCGATGGGGGATTTTACTAAACTCGATATCGGGCACAGTTTGCGAGATTTGCATTTTTTGAGATTTTATCTGATTAAGAAAAATCGCTGTATCATAAAATTATCCGATGAACAATAAAATATTATTTTCATCAACAATAACTTTTATTCACTAGGAAAATAATTCTAATAGTGTAATTAATCATCTGTTCTAAAGTGTTTAATTAATGGGATAAGCTTACTATGCACTTTATTGAGAAATGTGCAAAACTTCTCAAGGAAGCTTCTAGGAAATTTCCTCCAAGCTTCCCAAGGAAGCCATACACTCCCTCTCTCCTCTCTCCATGCTCACAGCAGCAGCCCCCTAAGGAGCACAAAATTGTGCTTTAATTCATTTAATCAAATCTATTCAATATTCCAAAATTCAAAAGCTATCACTTTTATTTTTTCTATTCACTTTTCTCTCTACCTTCATCTTTTTCAAGCTTTTCTCCTCCTTCTCTCTACCCAAGCTCACGGCCACCACTCCTTCCATGCACTCACCCATCATAAAAATTTCATCCAACCCCATTTTCTTAATCCTCTCCACCTCCTAAACACTTCTCTAGTTGGTGGTTCTTTGAAAATCCTTCATTTTCACCATTTTCTCCAAGCTTCAAGCTTAGGGCTTTTGAGTAATTTTCTTGATTCTTCACTCTCTTTTACTCATTTTCATTTCTATGGTATTCTTGGTGACCACCTATGCCTTATTTTTCAAGCATTGGTGCTATTTTAATGAGATTGAAATTTTAGGGTTCTTGATGGTGTCCAATCCGAAAATTGCAAGGAAATTCTAGGAGACTTCTCTTGTTTTCTTCACTTTGGTAAGAGGAACACACTCCTCCTCAACCTCTATTAGCACTTAGAGACCTTGTTTGTGGTTGATTGTGAGAAAACCCTAATGAGGGTTATTCTTTGTTTGCATGATTAGTATGTTTGCATGTTGTTTGCACTTTGTTTATGCTATTGGATTGATTGTTTGTGTATGTTGATATATTGGAATAGATTGGATGGCATGAAATGGAAGAAAATAATGTTGGAATCTCTTTTGGATGGCAATGGTTTTGGGGGCCCAAAGTTGGGGTTCTTTGTGAACAATTGTAACAAGTGGAAATCATAATTAATCAAGTGTACATTATGTAATTAATGGAGAGAAAAATTTGGGAACCTAATCCCCTAGGGAGGCCATGGCCTCTAGGGCCTTTTTGGGGCTTAATTATGCAACTTTGGTAACCTTGGAACTTAAATAATCAAGTGATTAAATCATTAGTAATAGGATCTAAAATTAGCAAATTGGAAGGATTGGATATACTTTGAGATTCATGAATTTTAAAGAACCAAGAATGAAATTTATCATAAAACTTAGGGCAATTTTAATTAGGGTAAGAACAAGAGAGTGTGAGACTTTGAGATGTTAGAATAACCTTCTAAGTGTATGAGAATAAATTACATTAGAAAATTTAATTAATTATGAGAATTGAATTAGAGACGAACCTTGTAAGAAAGACTAACTTTAAGTAAGAATTCATAATAGACCTTAAAAATGTATTAATTTATTTAATTTCAATATTATGATATTGTGGGTCCATGCGAGTGACCAATGATGTGTTAATTCTTACTTTGGCCAATTGCAGTATATTGTGGAATAGTATGTAATGATGATCATACATGATTATGCATAGAGTCTTTATGCATTGTGAAAGTCCTTTGGACTATTGTTAAGGCCAAGTTGCCTAGGAGATTGAACACACCTTAGTGTGGGTGCGAGTAGACTAGTGTAGGCCATATTGTTGACCATGGGGGCGTCGGGGTGCGAGTACCTCGCAATGGACAGTTGGTAGCTCTTCTGTCCGTAGGGCAGACCGATGCAAACGCACCGACGATCCTGACCGGGTACTGTCCTATGTCGTGATTTAGTGTAGACTGTTTGTATAATGCCATGATGGGCACATGGATAAACTGATGAATTATAGCATTTTGGCCGTGACAGCCGAGTTGCAGACGTGTCCCCTGATCTTTCTCTCTGACTGCTTGTGTCTAACTCTATGGAGTAGGATTTTGACTTTGTATGCATGTGCATAGTGGGTCCATATGTTATCTGGCATTTATTTATTATTATAATTGGACCTGTTATGTTACTGTTATATATTTGCTTGCAACTGCTTATTTGTCTATTTTTTGATATTCAATGCTTATGGTTATTATTTGATATGCTCTATGGGCGCTTCGCGCTGTTTTGTTTCTTGCTGCTATAACTGGTAATAATGGTAGAATGTCTTACCTCTTTCTTATATTTCTGTTATTTTCTATCTGTATATTGTGTCCCATCGAAGACGAGGGCAAGGAGGTTGGAGCTCTCAGTTTCCCCGGCTTCTGGCCTGATCACAATTAGCATCTACTGTAGAGCATGGAGGCACGCATGCGTGAATTTGTAGGTGATGTGCGTCTGACCTTCCTTAGAGGGCCAGAATGCTGGCACATTAACCTGAATTCCAACCGCTGTGTCTACTTGGGAGACGTGTCAATCTCTTTAGCCTAGAGGCGTTATAAGCCACCAATCTTTACCTGCTGCATCAGCCTGCGTTTAGAGTTTTATTTGCCTATTCGGGAGATGTGGGGTGACCGCTACTACACCCCACAGGAGGACTCTTTTGATTCCACTGCTTGGGCTTTGGCCCGTGGCTCTCTAGATCCTATGGAGCTTTCCTCGGATGAGGAAGACCCTGAGGAGGTTCCCGAGGAGGACCTCGCAGAGGTTCCTGATATGATTCCTCCTCATCTAAGGGACTGATATTACTGGTAGCTACTGAGGGCTACCAGTGTTTTATTTTGGGGGCCTGATGTCTTTATTTTAGTGGGCTATATATTTCTGATATCTTGGGGATGTATATGTATGATCCTTTGGGCAAGTATAGTTTTGCTTTTTGGTATATCGGGCTTTGAAACTAAACAGATTTGATATAATTATATATATATGAATATGCAATGTTGATCAAATGTATGCTTTACTTCTGTCTTACTCTTTTATTGTCATTTATGGTAATCATCGTTATTATGCCTTATCACTAAATTTTATTAATTTTAAACAAAAAAAAATTCACCAATTTAATCACATGACTATAATCAAGTAAATTTATATTATATTATAAAGAACCGAGTCTTCTTAACTTACATAATTTTATTTTCGCATTGTAATTGACAATGTGACGTTCCCTCCCAAAAAGGGGCGTTACATTAAGTTGGTATTAGAGCCCCGATTTTTGTTTCTTTGGGTCTTGTGATTAAGTCTGTCTTGCTTGTGTTGTGTGTTTCTCTGAAAACTAAACACAGAGATGTATTGTTTGGTATTCCTAGTGGATGCAACTGACTTTCCTTGTGTCTTTCAGCTACTCTGACTTGAGACAGTAAAATGGCACGACGTGAAGAGATGACAGCTACTATTGAGGTGATGCAGAGGATGGTTGAGGCCATCGCACAACAAACTGAACAAGCTACTTAGCAACAAGAGAGAGTCGCTCAACAACAAGAAAGGGCTGCTCAATAGCTCGAAGCTACTGCAGATGCCCAGAACTTGGCGAAGTTTCGTCGCCATAATCCTCCCCAATTCATTGGAGAGTTCGATCTGGACAAGGCTAGTCTATGGATCAAGGAGTTAGAGAAGGTCTTTCGAGGCATGAACTGCACTGAGAACAAGAAGGTGACCTATGCAACCTTTATGCTGGTGGGCAATGCTGAAAACTGGTAGAATAGAGTGCAGAGAATGCTAGAAGCTACAAATCGAGAAATCACTTGGGACTTATTCAAGGACAAATTATTGGATAAGTATTTTCCTGCGAGCGTAAGACACGCGAAGGAGTCGGAGTTCCTCAACTTACGGCAAGGGAATATGAACGTTAGTGAATACTCAACCAGATTCGAAAACTTGTCCCAGTTTTTGATGTACTTTCAGCATCAACCAAATGAAGCCTGGAAGTGTCAGAGATTCACAGAAGGACTGAGGTATGAGGTGAAGAAGGCTATGATCACCCTGAAGATCAATGAATTCTCGGAGCTACTAGACACATGCTGTGAAGTAGAGACTCTGAAGTAATCTAGAGCTACGAGAAACAGAAACTTTGGGCCTACAAGGTTCCAAAGAGGTGGCGGTAACAGTTCTAACCACTTCCAGAAGAAGCCCTACTCCCGTTCAACGGGAAATCAGCAACAAACCATGGGTGGAAGTTCTGGTGGAGGTTCTGCTAGGAACTGGACTGGCAAGAACATGGCGTATCCTTCGAAATGCTTGAAGTGTGGGAAAGATCATCTCACAAGGGACTACACCATAAAGGGGATCATCTGCTTTAAATGTAGAAAACCTGGTCACGTATCTCGAGACTACAATCAAGCGAAGGCTGAACCTTCGATCAATGCTGCAAGAGCCAAGAAACCACAAGCTGGAGGGCGAGTTTACACCATGAGCGGAGCTGAAGCCTCCGAGTCTGAAGACTTGATTCAAAGGGAAGGCACCATAGAAGATAACCTTTTAACTGTACTATATGACTCTAGGGCAACCCATTCTTTCATATCATATGACTGTGTGCAAAGACTTGGTTTACCTGTGTCTACCTTACCATTTGACTTAACTGTTTCTACCCCTACTGATAAACCTGTAGTTACTACCAAAGTCTGTCTAAATTATCCATTGATTATTGAAGGTCGAACCTTTTCTGTCGATTTGATCTGTTTACCCCTTTCCCAACTAGATATAATTTTAGGGATGGACTGGTTGTCTTCTAACCATGTTCTATTAGATTGTTCAAGAAAAATCATAGGTTTTCCCAGAGATGAGGCTTCTAGATTTCTGACGGCCAACCGAGTTCAAGCTCTCTTGAAAGAAGGAGCTCATGGATACATGCTACTATCTTCTTTGAAAGTCGAGAGTGAGGTTGATGTGAATACAATTCCAGTGATGAATGAGTTTCCCGAAGTCTTTCCTGAGGATGTACCTAGTTTACCACTGGCACGAGAAATAGAATTTGCTATTGACCTAGTACCGGGAGCTGGTCCCGTGTCTATAACACCTTATAGGATGGCACCGACGGAATTAGCTGAGCTCAAGAAGCAGCTAGATGAGCTTTTAGAAAAGCAATTTGTTAGATTGAGTGTGTTACCGTGGGGAGCACCAGTACTGTTAGTTCGCAAGAAGGATAGTTCATTAAGATTATGTGTGGACTACCGGCAGTTGAACAAAGTGACGATCAAGAATAAATATCCACTCCCAAAAATTGACGACCTAATGGACCAATTGAAGGGAGCAACGATGTTTTCAAAGATCGATCTGCGATCTGGGTATCATCAGATACGAGTAAAGATGAAGGATATACCCAAGACTGCTTTTCGTACCCGATACGGTCATTACGAGTACCTTGTGATGTCGTTTGGCATAACGAATGCATCAGCTATCTTTATAGACTACATGAACTGAATCTTTCGTCCTTAGACAGATTCGTTGTCGTCTTCATTGATGACATTCTAGTATACTCTCAAAATCAGGAGGACCATGCTGAACACCTCAGTATAGTTCTTCAGATTCAAAAGGAAAAGGAACTGTATGCCAAACTGTCAAAATATGAATTTTGGCTGGAATAAGTTAAATTTTTGGGTCATGTAATCTCGAAGGATGGGATTGCAGTGGATCCATCAAAAGTGGAGGCAGTGCTGCAATGGGAAATGCCAAAGTCAGTGACGGAGATTCGTAGCTTCGTGGGTTTGGCTGGATATTACCGGAGGTTCATTGAGGGATTCTCCAAGATTATAGGACCTCTTACTCAACTCACAAGAAAGAACTAAGCTTTTGAGTGGACCGACAGCTGTGAATAGAGTTTCCAAGAGTTGAAGAATCAGCTGACTACCTCACCAGTGTTAGTGCTACTCGATCCGAATAAACAGTTTGAGGTGTACTGTGATGCTTCATACCAAGGACTAGGATCTATACTTATGCAGCATGGAAGAGTAGTGGCTTATGCTTCAAGGCAATTACAAGTGCACGAGAAGAACTACCCGATGCACGACTTGGAGTTAGCGGCTGTGGTCTTTACTCTGAAGATATGGAGGCATTTTCTCTATGGAGCGACATTCAATATCTTTAGCGATCACAAAAGCTTGAAGTATCTATATGATCAAAAAGAGTTGAACATGAGACAGCAAAGGTGGTTGGAGTTCCTGAAGGACTACAATTTCCAACTTCTATATCACCCTGGCAAGGTGAATGTTGTGGCAGACGCCCTAAGTAGGAAGATGATCAGTGTCTCAGCCCTGATGATTAAGGAAAAAGATTTGATAGAGTAGTTCAGAGATGTATGGTCTTTTGTGGAGTTAGAACCAGGAAAGATCTGCATGAATATGGTTACCATCTCAAGCGAGCTGATGGATGACATATGGGAAAAGTAGAAGGTTGACAAATTTTTATAAGAAGTGAGAGAGTAAATGAAGCAAGGCAACGAAACAGCATTTGTGGAAGGAACAGACGAAATTCTGAGATTTCGAGGTAGAGTTTGTATTCCCTGTGACCAAGAGCTTAGAGAATATATCATCAATCATACTTACACAAGTCAGCTGAGTATGCATCCGGGCATAACAAAAATGTATCAAGACTTGAAGAAGTTATTTTGGTGGCATGGAATGAAGATTGACGTCACTAGACGTGTAACGACTTGTCTGGTTTGTCAAAAAACTAAAGTGGAACATCAAAGACCGGCAGGATTACTGCAACCATTGTCTATTCCTGAATGGAAGTGGGACAACATTACAATGGATTTTGTAGTGGGTTTGCCAAGGACAAGAAAAGGTCATGACTAGATTTGGGTAATCGTGGACTGACTCATGAAATTAACACATTTTCTCCCGATCAACATAAGATACAAACTAGAGAGACTGACCCAGATCTACATTGGAGAGATTATTAGACTACACGGTGTGCCTACAAGTATTATTTCGAATAGGGATCCGAGATTTACTTCAAATTTCTAGCAGAGTCTACAAGAAGCATTAGGGACAAAGTTACGTCTGAGTTTTGCTTATCACCCATAGACCGATGGCCAATCGAAGAGGATGATCCAATCTTTGGAAGATTTGCTTAGAGCTTGCACCATAGAGCAGACTAGAAGTTAGGATGACGTTCTACCGTTGATAGAATTCACCTACAACAACAGTTACCATTCAAGCATAGGGATGACACCCTATGAGGTTCTGTATGGATGACGATGTCGAACACCCTTGTGTTGGCACCAAGACGGCGAACGCCTTACTATTGGACTAGATGTTATACAGCAGACAACTGAGAAGGTTAAGATGATTTAGGAGAAGATGAGGACGACTCAGAGTTGACAAAAGAGTTATGCAGACCAAAGGAGAAAGCCTCTTGAGTTTGAGGAAGGCGAGCATGTATTTCTGAAAGTCACACCTACGACTAGGGTAGGTCGGGCCTTGAAATCTAGAAAACTCACTCTAAAATTTCTTGGGCCATACTAAATTATTCGCCGAGTAGGTCCAGCAGCCTATCAAATAGCCTTACCCCTTTTCCTCTCAAACATTCATAATGTCTTCCATGTGTTGCAACTGCAAAAATACCTTCCTGACCCAAGTCACGTCATAGCACCAGATACAGTACAATTAAAAGAGAACCTAACCTATGAGGCACCTCTTGTAAGAATTGAGGATAGAAAGATAAAGCAACTAAAAGGCAAGGAGATCTCATTAGTGAAGGTGATCTAGAATGAAATAACCGGAGATGCAACCTGAGAGCTAGAAGACAAAATGAAGGAGCAACACCCACAATTATTCTAAGGTATACAAATTTTAAGGATGAAATTTCTTTTTAGAAGGGGAGAGCTGTAACACCCTAAAAATTATCTATTTTATCATTAATCATCATTTTATAATATTTATAATTTTTAGGAATTTTTGTGGATTCTTTCGGAAATATTGAATATTTTAATCTATTCTTTGTTTTGTGTACACATTGAGCAGAGTCAGTGTAACACCTCGGAAATGATTTGTTTCATCATGAATAGTCATTTCCCAATATTCATGATTTTTGGAGATCTTTTAGAATTTTTCAGAAATGTCAAATATTTTAATATATTCTTTGTTTTGTGTGCACACTGAGCAGAGTCAGTCAAATGCCCCGAAAAATTATTTATTTCATGACAAATATCCATCTTCTAATATTTGTGATTTTTAGAAATTTTTGTGGATTTTTCTGAAAATGTCGAATATTTTAGTATATTCCTCATTTTGCATGAACACTGAGCGGAGCCGGGATAACGAAATGTTTCCCCTGAGGCTAGTGAACCTTGAATTGTTAACGTGTCAACGAGGGATCTTACTAAACCTGAGGTCGAGCACAGTTTGCGAGATTTGTATTTTTTGAGGTTTTATCTAAAAATAAAAATCGTTGTATCATAAAATTATCCGATGAACAATAAAATATTATTTTCATCAACAGTAAATTTTATTCACTGTAAAAATAATTCTAACAATGTAATTAATAATCTGTTCTAGAGTGTTTAATTAAGGAGACAAGCTTATTATGCACTTTATTGAGAAATATGCAAAGCTTCTCAAGGAAGCTTCAAGGAAGTTTCTAAGAAATTTCCTCCAAGCTTCCCAAGGAAGCCATGCACTCCCTCTTTCCTCTCTCCATGCTCACGGCAACAGCCCCCTAGGTAGCACAAAATTGTGCTTCAATTCATTTAATCAAATCTATTCAAGATTTGAAAATTCAAAAGCTATCACTTTTATTTTTTCTATTCACTTCTGTCCCTACCTTCATCTTTTTCAAGCTTTTTCTCCTCATTTTCTCTACCCAAGCTCACGGCCACCACTCCTTCCATGCACTCATCCATCACAAAAATTTCATCCAACCCCATTTTCTGAATCCTCTCCACCTCCTAAACACTTCTCTAGTTGGTGGTTCTTTGAAAATCCTTCATTTTCACCATTTTCTCCAAGCTTCAAGCGTACGGCTTTTGGGTAAGTTTCTTGATTCTTTACTCTCTTTTACTCATTTTCATTTCTATGGTCTTCTTGGTAACCACCTATGCCTTATTTTTCAAGCATTGGTGCTATTTTAATAAGATTGAAATTTTAGGGTTCTTGATGGTGTCCAATCCAAAAATTGCAAGGAAATTCTAGGAGGCTTCTCTTGTTTTCTTCACTTTGGTAAGAGGAAGACACTCCTCCTCAACCTCTATTAGCACTTAGAGACCTTGTTTGTGGTTAATTGTGAGAAAACCCTAATGAGGGTTATTCTTTGTTTGCATGATTAGTATGTTTGCATGTTGTTTGCACTTTGTTTATGCTATTGGATTGATTGTTTGTGTATGTTGATATATTGGAATGGATTGGATAGCATGAAATGGAACAAAATAATGTTGGAATCTCTCTTGGATGGCCACGGTTTTGGGGGCTCAAAATTGGGGTTCTTTGTGAACAATTGTAACAAGTGGAAATCATAATTAATCAAGTGTACATTATGTAATTAATGGAGAGAAAAATTTGGGAACCAAATCCCCTAGGGAGGCCACAGCCTCTAGGGCCTTTTTGGGGCTTAATTATGCAACTTTGGTAACCTTAGAACTTAAATAATCAAGTGATTAAATCATTAGTAATAGGATCGAAAATTAGCAAATTGGAAGGATTGGATATACTTTGAGATTCATGAATTTTAAAGAACCAAGAATGAAATTTATCATAAAACTTAGGGCAATTTTAATTAGGGTAAGAACAAGAGAGTGTGAGACTTTGAGATCTTAGAATAACCTTCTAAGTGTATGAGAATAAATTACATTAGAAAATTTAATTAATTATGAGAATTCAATTAGAGATGAACCTTGTAAGAAAGGCTAACTTTAAGTAAGAATTCATAATAGACCTTAAAAATGTATTAATTTATTTAATTTCAATATTATGATATTATGGGTCCATGTGAGTGACCAATGATGTGTTAATTCTTACTTTGGCCAATTGTGGCATATTGTGGAATAATATGTAATGATGATCATACATGATTATGCATAGAGTCTTTATGCATTGTGAAAGTCCTTTGGACTGTTGTTAAGGCCAAGTTGCCCAGAAGATTAACACACCTTAGTGCGGGTGCGAGTAGACTAGTGTAGGTCATATTGTTGACCATGGGGGCGTCGGGGTGCAGATGCCTCGCAATGGACAGTTGGTAGCTCTTTTGTCCATGGGGCAGACCGATGCAAATACACCGACGATCCTGACCGGGCACTGTCCTATGTCGTGATCTAGTGTAGACTGTCTGTACAATGTCATGATGCGCACGTGGATAAACTGATGAATTATAGCACTTTAGCTGCGGCAGCCGAGTTGCAAATGTGTCTCCTGATCTTTCTCTCCGACTGTTTGTGTCTAGCTCATGGAGTAGGATTTTGACTTTGTATGCATATGCATAGTGGGTCCATATGTTATCTGGCATTTGTTTATTATTATAATTGGAACTTTTATGTTACTGTTATATATTTGCCTGCAACTACTTATTTGTCTATTTTTTGCTATTTAATGCTTATGGTTATTATTTGATATGCTCTGTGGGCGCTTCGTGCCATTTTGTTTCTTACTGCTGTAAGTGGTAAAGATGGTACGATGTTTTACCTATTTCTTGTATTTCTGTTATTTTCTATCTGTATATTGTGTCCCATCGAAGACGACGGCAAGGAGGTTGGAGCTCCTGATTTCCCCGACTTTTGGCCTGATCACAATTAGCATCTACTGTAGAGCATGGAGGCACGCATGTGCGGATTTCTAGGTGATATGCGTCTGACCTTCCTTGGAGGGCCAGAATGCTGGCACATTAAGCTGAATTCCAGCCACTGTGTCTACTTGGGAGACGTGTCGATCTCTTTGGCCTAGAGGCGTCATGAACCACCAATCTTTACCTGCTGCATCAGCCTGCATTTGGAGTTTTATCTGTCCATCTGGGAGATGTGGGGTGACCGCTACTACACTCAGTAGGAGGACTCTTTTGATTCCACTGCTCGTGCTCTGGCCCGTGGCTCTGTGGCTCCTATGGAGGTTTCCTCAGATAAGGAAGACCCCAAGGAGGTTCCGAAGGAGGAGCTCACGGAGGATCCTGAAGAGGATCCTGATACGATTCCTCCTCATCTAATGGACTGATATTACTGGTAGTTACTGAGGGCTACCAGTGTTTTATTTTGGGGGCCTGATGTCTTTATTTTGGTGGGCTATATATTTCTGATATCTTGGGGATGTATATGTATGATCCTTTGGGCAGGTATAGTTTTGGTTTTTGGTATATCGGGCTTTGTAACTAAACAGATTTGATATAATTATATATATATGAATATGCAATGTTGATCAAATGTATGCTTTACCTCTGTTTTACTCTTTTATTGTCATTTACGGTAATCATCGTTATTATGTCGTATCACTAAATTTTATTAATTATAAACAAAAAAAAAATATTCACCAATTTAATCACATGACTATAATCAAGTAAATTTATATTATATTATAAAGAACTGGGTCTTCTTAACTTACATAATTTTATTTCTGCATTGTAATTGACAATGTGACGTTCTCTCCCAAAAAGGGGCGTTACATCAGACCAAAGGACATTACATGATACCCATAATGCCCATTCCTGGTTCTAAAGGCAGTCTTTGGAATACCTTCTTCTTTAACTCTGATTTGAGGGTATCTTGTCTTTAGATTAATCTTTGAAATGCTACAACTTCCCTTAACTGGTTCATCAAATCATCAATCCTAGGTAGTGGGTATTAGTTCTTAGTCTCGACTTTATTCAACCGTCTATAATCTGCACATGATTTTGTACTGCCATCCTTTTCTCCACCAAAATATACGGGGGAAGAGCTCCCCAAGATGGGTTTTTAGGTCAAATGAACTCTTCATTCAACCACTCTATTATCTGTTTCTTAAGTTAAAGAGTTCTATAGGGGCATCTGATGGTACTTTTCGGGCAAGGATACACGTCGCTCAGGTAATAAAGTGAAGAGTAAGAGTCGATCCCACGAGAACTAGAACTAATTTCCAACTAAGTACTAGTATAGAAAGCCTTACAAATATCCAAACAACAATAAATTGATGTATAAGGAATGAAAACTTAGAAATAATCTAACTTGAAACAAGCAGCATGTAATAAAATTAACCAAATAGCAAATTCCCACAATGGTGAAAACCTAGGATTGTAACCCTTCTTGATATTTCACTTGGTTTAAATCGTACCCATTAGCCCACTTAATGCTACTTGAAGAATTAATCTAGAACTCTAATGTAAACATACCCCTCTCCTGATGGTGATATGTTTTTCCCCTCTTAATCAACACATAATATCCTTATTAGAGTCAATTAACAAAGACGCATTATATCGAACAAGTTCTATGCAAGATTACACATGGTCCTAAGCATTTCCCTATGTCTTAGAACAAAACCCTCAATTCAACCCTAGAGTTAGAAGTTCAAGTGTCACCCATTCTAGTTCTAGGTTCAATTTCCCTTTCCCAAGTTCAAATCAAATCCAAATATCTATCAATTGGTGGCCAAACAATCAATAGCATGAAGCACAAGAATGGATAAAAACTTTTCATAACATTGAAATGGGTAAACAAACATTTAATAAACTAAGCTACATATCAATAGGAGTTACAATCCTAGAAATGAATTTAGCTCATGTTCAACATTTGGGGACAATCAAGCAAGTCAAATAATACATTCATCAAAGCCATAACACAAAAAATGAGAAAACAACAAAGAAACCCAAGAGAAATGATGAAGAAGATGAAGAACAAGCTAGCTCCAATGGTGGAATGCAAGCAACTCTTTAAGAATCTCCTTGTTGCCCAACTTCCAAATCCAGTTTCCCTAAGTTTCTCCAGGTCTTCTGCTGCTGCAAAGGCTCTAAGAATGTCAAGGGAGTGTTTAGGAATGAATCCCCCTCGAAATGGATGCCTTACTTCATTAAAAACCCTCTTTTTGGAGCCAAAACGACATAGCAGAATTTTAACAGGTTACTGCGGCCTCCTGGAAGTGTGTCGCGGCCTCCTATGACATGTGCCTCCAAACTGAGAAACTATGCCTCGGCATCTTGGCAGTATGCCTCGGCCTCCTGCGAGAATGCTTCCCAAACTAACATACTATGCCGCGGCCTTGGAGAGGGATGCCGCGGCCTCCAGTGGTTTTCATTTAAAAGCCATTTTCTTCTTCAGAATGCACCTAATACTTGACTTCTTAGGCCATTTATGTTGTTCCCTTAATTCAATTATCTTTCTTGAGCTTTTACACTCTTCTTTTTCTCCAATTCTTCATGAACCATGGAATTCAACCACCTATCAAGCATGAAAATTAAGTGATTACTAATTCCAAAAATAATTCATTAAAACTTGTTCATATTGATCAAAAAAGTTCTCAATAGGTTTCAACTCCACTAAAGCTCCTACAAAATTAACTTCAAGCTCAATATATCAAGAAAATATGAGGAAACTAACACAAATTAACATAATTGGTGATCATATAACTTTACATTTGTAGAAATGTAGAGTTATCACACCCCTAAACTTAGAATTTTTCTAGTCCTCGAGTAAAACAAAAACAAAACAAAATAAAACATACTAAAAGTCAAAACATACTCAAATATGACAATACCAGGTATTAAAAATCATTCATATCCTCATAAATTGCTTCACAATCTAATTTCAAAGTGTCACACATGAACAATCCAATTGTCACATTGTCTCTCACATGCAACTCTCATGCACAAATAACTTTCCAAAAAACATGAATGAAAAACACAATCTCTTCATAAAGTACAAACCCAGATAGGTTCATAAAACTGCAAGTGCACATCAATCTCACATCCATAAGGTTGTTTTTCACCTTTCTCTCCACTAATGTAAACAACACACAACCAAGAATCAAAAGGGACTTTACAAAGCTTGTAATGAAAGGCCAAGGGTATGGGTTAAGAAAGAAGTGGTAGGATAATGAAAACAAAAGTTGAGATACAAAATCATGCAAATTTCACAATTCAAGCCTTAAAATACTGAACAAGTGCAAAACGGAGCATAACAAATAACGCAACATTCATTTTTTTTCTTTTTTTTCTTCTTTCTTTTCTTTCTTTTTCTTTTTCAAGAACCTCCACTCCCAAACTTATTTCTTTGCAATACTTTGCGTAGACTTTGTGGCGTCCCGGGGCCGATGAGGGCGGGGAGTGTCGCCGGTGCAATGAGGCACGGTCAAGGAGCGGCTCCTGACATGCTTCTAAGCGGAGGGTCTGCATGAATGAACTGAATACGCACCGGAATGAGAGGGATTCAGAGATTGTGTAGGTATGGGACTACATAGTTGAGGATGGCTTAAAGGAATTGATTTGGTGTAACCATATCAACAAGTTGCAACTTCTTTTCGGGAGCCTAGAACATAAGAACTCCATGGTTAAGCGTGCTTGACCTGGAGCAATTATGGGATGGGTGACCTCCTGGGAAGTTTCCTAGGATGCATGTGAGTGAGGACAAAGCACGCTGAAAAGACCCGTGTTGGTTTGTGGAGACTCTCATCAATCCTGCAGGCAGTCCCGGGTCGTTACATTAATGGTATCAGAGACGGGACCTCTCCCAATACGGTGTGGTTCGGGGGACGAACCAAGCGGAAGCGGTGGGCATGTGGCGTCCGGGGCCGATGAGGGCGGGGAGTGTCGCCGGTGCAATGAGGGCACGGTCAAGGAGCGGCTCCTGGCATGCTTCTAAGCGGAGGGTCTGCATGAATGAACTGAATACGCACCGGAATGAGAGGGATTCAGAGATTGTGTAGGTATAGGACTACATAGTTGAGGATGATTTAAAGGAATTGATTTGGTGTAACCATATCAACAAGTTACAATTTCTTTTTGGGAGCCTAGAACATAAGAACTCCATGGTTAAGCGTGCTTGACCTGGAGCAATTATGGGATGGGTGACCTCCTGGGAAGTTTCCTAGGATGCATGTGAGTGAGGACAAAGCACGCTGAAAAGACCCGTGTTGGTTTGTGGAGACTCTCATCAATCCTGCAAGCAGTCCCGGGTCGTTATAGACTTTTTTTTTTTCTTTTTGAATTTTTTTCCTTCTTCTTCAAAAATTTTCAGCTCCACAAAACTTCATGCACAAAAATAATGAAGACCTCTTGGGAAGTTTCCTAGGATGCATGTGAGTGAGGACAAAGCATGCTGAAAAGACCCGTGTTGGTTTGTGGAGACTCTTATCAATCCTGCAAGCAGTCCCGGGTCGTTACAGACTTCTTTTTTTTTTTCTTTTTGAATTTTTTTCCTTCTTCTTCAAAAATTTTCAGCTCCACAAAACTTCATGCACAAAAATAATGAAGACTTGAATAATAAAATAAAACAGGATATGCACTTAACAAAGGTTATGTAAGAGGGGATTTTTTTTTATGTGGGTATGAAAAAAGAAAAATGTGGGTAAAAGAAAAGAAATAGAGGCCAAACAATAACAAGGCTGCAAAAGGGACCTAAGGATATACTATGTTTATAGGTTGGCTTGAAAGGCTTAAACGGTCCAAAGAAGGCCCTTATCATTTCCTTAATCATGCACTGCCTACGATTTCGCCTTAAAAGAGAATCAAACAACTTCTAGATGCAAAATATCCATACACAAGCAATCTCATAAACTTTCTCTAAGCCTGACGTCATTGCATAATCTAAGGTCTATCAATCATAAAGATGAGAAGAACATCCATACACAATCGAAACAGTGGAGAAGAATGTAACTCACGAATTCTTATGTGATATCTCATGAAATCAGATCAATCCACAATTCAAACAATCATTGGATATTTAATTCAACACACCGGCATGCACAAAATAACTCAAAACACAAAAGGGGTGATAATGACAAAATAAAATCAATAAAGGCTGGATGAAAATAATGCAAGAAAGGAAAGAAAAACTCTTTTTGATGGCCGATAACTATATACATCCCCCTATAAAGGCTCTGAATTCAGGGAGACACCTAAGCCGACTCAACATCACCTTCAAAACAAAAACATAAAAATAAGAAATAACAAAATAAAATAAAAAATAGAAGAGAAAAAGAGAGAAAATTTGGGTTGCCTCCCAAAAAGCGCTTGTTTAACGTCATTAGCTCGACGTTGCCTTTTATTCAATTAAGGTGGCTTAAAACAAGAGAAATAGGATGATATTTTTCTTTTATCAGCTCTTTGCCTCCATACTCTGTCATTGCCTTTGAAATCCCCACAAGTGTTAGGAACTTGACTTGAACCAGGTTATTCGCAATACACCTTAGCATGGAAAATCTCATTAGGCCACGGAGGTCTCAATTTTTCAATAGATAAGGGATTAACTTGCAGTGAACCATGGATAATGGGAGGACCTTTTTCTATACCAGTAATCTCATCAAGAAGAGGACCTTTCTCCTTTTCATCAATAATTTTAGAAGTGGGAGAGTCAACAATAATGGACGAAGAACAGTTCTTACCATCCAACCCCTTTTCAAATCTACTTTGAATGCAATTAACAGGGGCATAAAGATCTGATTGTGGGGCAGACTTATTAAAATATTATAGTCACTTGATCTCCATCCACCCTCAAAATAAGCTCTCCTCTAGAGACATCAATCAGTGCTCCTGATGTTGCTAGGAATGGTCTCCCAACAATGAGCGGGATATCAGCATCCTCATCTATATCCAAAACAATAAAATTCGAGGGGAATATGAATTTATCAACTTTTACAAGCACATCCTCTATAATTCCCCTAGGAAAAGCATATGATCTATCCGCCAATTGGAGAGTGACTGATGTAGGCTTAGCTTCTCCTAATCCCAACTTTTGAAAAATAGACAATGGCATCAAATTAATACTTGCACCTAAGTCACATAATGCCTTACCAAAGAAATGGCTCCCAATATTGCACGGAATAGTGAAGCTTCCGGGGTCCTTTAGCTAGGGAGGTATCTTATTTTGAAGGATAGCACTACATTCCTCCCTCAATGCAACTGTCTCAAACTCAACTAACCTTCTTTTCTTGGATAGGATGTCCTTCATAAATTTCACATAACTTGGCATTTGCTCTAATGCTTCTGCAAATGGTATGTTGATGTGAAGTTTCTTGAACACTTCTAAGAATTTCTTGAATTGGGACTCGTCCTTGTACTTTTACAACCTTTGAGGAAATGGGGGAGGTGGAGGAGATAGGAGTGTAGGCTGCACTTCTTCTTGAACTTGTTTTTCCTTCTCCTGTTCCTTTTGAGGCTCCTTTTGAAAGGTGGAAGCCTTTTCCGGATTAGCAACCACTGTCTTACCACTTCTAAGATTGATTGCACTATAATTCTCCTTGTTCTCTTGTTTTGGATTAGGCTCTGTGTTACCAGGAAAACTACTAAGCGGGCGGTTGTTTATAGTCGCCACCAATTGGCCTACTTGATTCTCTAAGTTTCGTAGAGAAGTTACTTGGCTTTGGATCAATGCATCATTCTTGGCCATATATTGCATGAGCATATCTTCTACAGATGGCCTCTTCTCTTGTTGAGGAGCATTGTTTAGTTGATTAAACCCCGAAGGAAGCCCTTGAGCTCTTGATGAAGAGGTATTCTGATTATGACTCCAGGAAAAATTAGGGTGATTATGCCATCCTGGGTTATAAGTGTTGGAATATGGGCTATTTTTCAGTTGATTAAAGCGTCCAACAAAATTCACAGCCTCAGAATTCATATTACACTGCTCAGAAGAATGTGCATCTCCATAAAAATGGCATGTAACAAAGGGACTTTGCTGAGATTTAACACCCAGACCATCAAACTTCTGTGAAAGTGCAGAAATCTAAGCACTTAAAGCCGTGAGAGCATTAACCTCAAAGACTCCAACAGTTTTTCTTAGACTGTGTCTCTCCGAAGGCCACTAAATATTGTTGGATGCCATTATATCCAACAGATTAAATGCTTCATCCTCAGATTTACTCATAAGTGCCCCACCTACTGCTGCATCAATTGTAATTCTCAATGGCTCGTTCAAAGCAGTATAAAATGTATGCACCTGGAGCCACTTATTAATACCATGATGAGGGTATTTGCGAAGAAGATCTTTATATCGTTCCCAAGCTTCATAGAGTGACTCAGATTCATACTGAGAAAAATAAAAAATCTATTTCCTGATTTGAGCTGTCTTGGACGGGTGAAAGAACCTCTCTAAGAACTTATGAGCCAATTCATCCCAAGTAGTGATAAATCCCTCAGTTAAAGAATGAAGCCAACTCTTGGCTTTGTCACGCAATGAGAAGGGAAATAATCTCTACCGAATAGCATCTTCAGAAACCCCATTGTACTTAAAAGTATCACAAATTTCAAGAAAATTCCTGACATGATCGTTCGGATCCTCATTGGGCAAACTACAAAATTGGACAGAGGTCTGAATCATTTGAATAATGGCTGGCTTGATTTCAAAGTTGTTAGCCTGAATAGCCAGCCTCCGAATGCTAGAGTTAAGATCTTGAACTTTAGGGATAGCATAATCCCTCAAGGATTTTGGACTTTCTTCTTCCGCCATTGATGATAGATTACCCGCTGCCTCTTGTCGTTCTCTTCTAATCCATCTAAGAGTTCTCTTTATTTCTGGATCAAAATCAATAAGTTCAAGGCTTCGGGTGCGTCGCATGCAACAACGAAGTGTACCTGAAAAACAGAAGAGTTCCAATAGAACAATTAAGAAAAATGAGAAAAGAAAAATCTTTAACAAAAGTAACAATTTTGAATTATTAGTAAAGTGATTCACGAACTAATATTAGTAAGCAAAATTAGCAATTAGTCCCCAGCAACGGCGCCAAAAACTTGATGGTACTTTTCGTGCAAGTATACCCGTTGCTCAAGTAATAAAGTGAAGAGTAAGAGTCGATCCCACGAGGACCAGAACTAAGTTCCAACTAAGTACTAGTATAGAAAGCCTTACTAATATCCAAACAACAATAAACTATTGTATAAAGAATGAAAACTTAGAAATAATCTAACTTGAAACAAGCAAATAAGCATGTAATAAAATTAACCAAATAGCAAATTCCCACAATGGTGAAAACCTAGGATTGTAACCATTCTTGATATTTCACTTAGTTTAAATCATACCCATTAGCCCACTTAATGTTACTTGAAGAATTAATCTAGAACTCTAATGTAAACATACCCCTCTCCCGATGGCGATATGTTTTTCCCCTCTTAATCAACACATAATATCCCTATTAGAGTCAATTAACAAAGAAGCATTATATCGAACAAGTTCTATGCAAGATTACACATGGTCCTAAGCATTTCCCTATGTCTTAGAACAAAACCCCCAATTCAACCCTAGAGTTGGAAGTTCAAGTGTCACCCATTCTAGTTCTAGGTTCAATTTCCCTTTCCCAAGTTCAAATCAAATCCAAATATCTATCAATTGGTGGCCAAACAATCAATAGCATGAAGCACATGAATGGATAAAAACTTCTCATAACATTGAAATGGGTAAACAAGCATTTAATAAACCAAGCTACATATCAATAAGAGTTACAATACTAGAAACAAATTTAGCTCATGTTCAACATTCGGGGACAGTCAAGCAAGTCAAATAATACATTCATCAAAGCCATGACATAGAAAATGAGAAAACCACAAAGAAACCCAAGAGAAATGATGAAGAAGATGAAGAACAAGCTAGCTCCAATGGTGGAATGCAAGCAACTCTTTAAGAATCTCCTTGTTGCGCAACTTCCAAATCCAGTTTCCCTAAGTTTCTCTAGGTCTTTTGCTGCTGCTAAGGTTCCAAGAATGTCAAGGGAGTGTTTAGGAATGAATCCCCCTCGAAATGGATGCCTTACTTTATTAAAAACCCTCTTTTTGGAGCCAAAAAGACGTAGCAGAATTTTAATAGGATGTCGCGGCCTCCTGTGACGTGTGCCTCCAAACTGAGAAACTATGCCTCGGCATCCTGGTAGGATGCCTCAGCCTCCTGCGAGAATGCTTCCCAAACTGACATACTATGCCGCGGCCTTGGAGAGGGATGTCGCGGCCTCCTGTGGTTTTCATTTAAAAGCCATTTTCTTATTCAGAATGCACCCAATACTTGACTTCTTAGGCCCCTTATGTTGTTCCTTCAATTCAATTATCTTTCTTGAACTTTCACACTCTTCCTTTTCTCCAATTCTTCATGAACCATGGAATTCAACCACCTATGAAGCATGAAAATTAAATGATTACTAATTCCAAAAATAATTCATTAAAACTTGTTCATATTGATTAAAAGAGTTCTCAATAGGTTTCAACTCCACTAAAGCTCCTACAAAATTAACTTCAAGCTCAATATATCAAGAAAATATGAGGAAACTAACACAAATTAACATAATTGGTGATCATATAACTCTACATTTGTAGAGTTATCAGCATCCTATAGAGTTCTATGGAGAAAGGCCCTGGTTTTGGCAATAGGTCTATTGCAACTCAATCTTTCTCTCAAGTGACAGTTCACTCAATCTATTCGAGAATACCTTTGGATATTCTCTTATACTTTAAACATTGTGGTCCTTTGTCATCTATCTTTAACTGTTTCCTTTTTCCTTATTGGTTCTTGAACTTTGAGAATTGCTTCACGAAGTCATCATCTATCTTCTTTCTCTCGTGAAAGCTTTGTGTTACCAAGTGGCTTCCAATACTCAAGAGGGGGTGAATTGAGTATTAAAACTTTTTTGCAAAAACCTCTTTTTAATTAAAACGAATATCAAAAGCTTAATAAATAAATGCACAAAAGGAATGAGAAGAAGAAAAGAAATAATAAAGAACAGCAAAAAATAAATGTGCAGTAAAATAAATCGCATAAAATAAAGAGATTAGGGAAAAGAGAACCAGGCACAGTATTTATCCTAGTTCGACCACTAACCCACTTGTGATCTACGTCCAGTCCTCGAAAGTCGAGATTTTTCACTAAGTATACAAGCTTCAATAGGTGCTTGCTATCGTTACAAAATAGAGCACTTTTCACACACAGGGACACTATACCCTTGTGCTAAAGTCTCAGCCTGCAGGGATACCTCACCCTTATACAAACTTGAGGGATACCTCACCCTCGATACAAACTATCAGAAAATAGATGAAGAGAAACTCTCACTCAAAGTAAGTAATACAAATTGAAGCACTATAGAGCTCTCTAACAATATCTCAGAAGTTTACCAAAAGAGCACAGAGAGAAAAAGAGAGAAAGTATGCAAGCAGTATTTTAGCACAGTCAGAAAATAAATTCAAGGATTGGTGTGTTTCAGCCGTGAAGGAGGTCTCTATTTATAGAGCCTCTGATCAGAGAATTTTGCTGGGGAAATTGATTACATAATTAATGCAAAATCCGTTGCATATCAATTTCAAAAACAGAAGCTGAAATTCGTGGGTTATTCGAATACATTACTATGGTATTCGAATACCACTGATATATATATATAAAAAACGGTTTAAGCTTGGAGTATTCGAATGCCGTCATGAGCTATTCGAATACCTCTTATATCAGTATATAAAAAATAGAAGAAACCTACGTTATTCGAATACCAAACCAAAGTATTCGAATGCCTTTAGCTGAAAACACGTTTGTAAAAGCCTTTTAAAAGGGTGTATTCGAATGCCTCATATGGTATTCGAATACCTCTATAAAAAACACGTTGTATTCGAATGCCTCAAATGAGTATTCGAATACCTTATTAAAAACCACGTTTGGGGAGGCTTTTTCAGAAGATTGTATTCAAATGATTCTTAGGTTATTCGAATGCTTTTATTTGAAAACATGATAAACACCTTTAGAAAACAGATTAGGTGATTTCTAATTTTCACAAACTCTTTGATTAATTTAAGAACCTTAATTTGGTTTGTGAGAAAACATGTTTTTAGATCTTTTGACTAAAACACTGAGATATCCTTTGAGAGCTCTGTACAAAAAAGATCCTAAGTCCTAAAGCTAAGCTTGAACAACTTGGACTTGATCTTCTCATCATCTCATCATCTCCATATTTGTTATCATCAAAACTCATCATCAATGTTGCATGGTAATCACATTCTCCCCTTTTTTGATGATGACAAACTATCAGTGAGAAAAGTATTAGTTTAACAAGCATAATCATCTCCCCATTGCTTTTGGAATCCAAGAGCCAGTGTTAATCCTGTCTTTTCTCAAATGGAATTGATTATTATTTTTCTCCCCCTTTTGACATGATCAAAAAGGATATATTCAACGAATAAAGCATAATGATATATATGAGATAATCGAAAAGTAATTGACAAGAAAAAAAAATACTCATTGCATTAAAAATGAAAGTGGCAAGCACATATACAAAAGTAATTAAAGGGCAACAATATAATAAACAGCTAAAAACGGAACATAAGCGACTGGTCCTAAGACTAAGCAAGCCCTAGAAGTAGGCATCAGGTGGTGGAGGAGGAGAGGCAGGGTCATTGCCAGACAGTAGGGCTCGAAAAGCAGCCTGTTCACGCTTAACACCAGCGATTCTGTCAAACAAAATAGTGAAGGTGTTCTCCATGTAGTTTCTGTTATCCAACAGGGTAGCCAGAAGATGCTCATTCGTGACAGGAGCGGGAGCATCAGCAGCAGGAGCAGCAGGGGCAGCAGGGTCGTTATCTTCATCATCAACTTCCACTGGGAACACACATCCTTCATCAGTCCAGATCATCTTCATTTTGTTAAGAGTAAAGGAACCAAATACATGATGATGGGTTAGCGGGGTTGCACGCTCGGTTTCCAAAACGTGTGAATACTTGCCTAAGAAGGCAGTGATGATAACGCCGTAGGGAAGTTCACATCGCTCTTTACTTCTTGCCCTTATCATGTGCCTCATAATGAAGACGGGCCAGTTGATCTGATGGCCTTACTTTAGAACCCATAGCATGCACACGTTGCCTTCACTCATATAGGCGTAGTTCCCACCTCTAGGAGCGAGGATGTGGGCATAGGCATAGTGGAGGAGCTTGTCCTGGCTCTTCATCATGCCCCCTTTGACTCCTTTTTGAGTCGAAGGTAAAGCCAACCCAAGGCGAAGAACATCCTCAATAGCTTAGTTCTTGTCGAAGAGTTGGAGGAGAGAATCTTCGTCAACAAAATTGCCAGTGGACGGTAAGCCAAACATCTGAACCCAATCTCCGGGTGTGACTACGATGTTTTGATCGCAGATACTGGAGTGCAGTTCCTGACGTTCGATCTTCAGATTGCAGTAGAACATTTTGACGAGGTCGGGATACAACGGAGCAGAGAAGGAGCAGAAGTGAAGTACGCCTTGGTGGCGTAGCCAGTTGAGAAAGTCGAAACTGCCTTCTCGTTCGAAGAACCCCAAGTCGAGATACTTAGGATGCACCAAGTTGCGCTCTCGAAAGTGTGTAACGAAGCGCCCGAGCTATTGCTCATTAGAGGAGAGCCTGCGAAGGTCCAACAGGTTGTTGCACGGAGCCGTCTTCGTACGAGGACGCTTAGAGCGAGAGGAGGATGAGGCCATAGAGGAGAGGAGAGGAGGAAGGGTAGAGACCGTGAGAGAGGGAGGTTATTGGAGGAGGGAAAACCAAAAGTTTTGAAAGTGGGGATAGAAGGGAGAAGAGTATTCGGATACGTGGGAAAATGGGGTATATAAAGGAGAGGAGAGGGTATTCGAATAGGAGAGCTCAACAGGCGCAGCCTCCAGACAGGGGGTATTCGAATACCACACCAGGTATTCGAATAAAACACCAGAAAAAGCTTGGCTGCCACACGAAGGTATTCGAATACTCTAGAGACTAGCTGAAGGTATTCGAATATTCCAGAGACAGAGGAGCAGGCTAAGGGAGCAGGTATTCGAATGCTCATAATGGTATTCGAATACTTCTGAGAGAAACAGAGACAGGAGACGTCTGGGTATTCGAATAACCCTATGGTATTCGAATGCTCCAGAGAGCTGTTTCGTGGACTGAGACATAAAAGTCTCTGGGTATTCGAATAACCCTTTAAGGTATTCGAATGCCTTAAATAGAAAAGCGTTGGTGTTCTCAAATAACAGAAGGGTATTCGAATACTTCTATATGGTATTCGAATAACTAAGCAAGAAAAACACTTATAAAAGTCCAAAAAATGCAATTTTGACAGATGGACGCATACTTGTTGATGATGTACCTGAAAAAAAAAGATTTTGGAAAAACTCCGACGCTCAAGTCAGTAATTATTTAAGAAGGATTTAAACATAAATTTAAGCAAATAACAAGCATTTAAATGTTGGATTGATCAATTATGCCCAATTCTCCTTTTATATAATAAAATGTATCTTTTGCTAGGGGTTTAGTGAAGATATCTGCAAGTTGCTTAGATGTTTCAACAAATTCAAGAATGCAATCCCCTTTTTGTACGTGATCTCTGATAAAGTGGTGTCTTATCTCTATATGCTTTGTTCTAGAATGCAGTATAGGATTCTTAGAGATATTTATTGCATTAGTGTTATCACATCTTATTGGGATGTGATCAAGCTGAAGACCGTAGTCTAAGAGTTGTTACTTCATCCAAAGGATTTGAGCGTTGCAAACAACTCCCCGCAACATATTCAGTCTCAGCGGTAGACAAAGCCACACTATTTTGTTTCTTACTATGCCAAGAAACTAAAGAACTACCAAGCAAGTGGCATGTCCCACTAGTACTTTTTCTGTCCAATTTGCACCTAGCAAAGTCAGAGTCAGAATAGCTTATCAGGCTACAAGAGGCACCCTTAGGGTACCACAAGCCCATTTGTGAAGTGCCTACTAGGTATTTCATTATTCGTTTGACAGCACTTAAGTGAGATTCCTTAGGGTTTGCTTGACATCTAGCACACATGCATACACTAAACATTATATCTGGCCTACTAGCAGTAAGATAAAGGAGAGAACCAATCATACCTCTATATTTCATTATTTCTACTGATTTACCTCCTTCATCTTTGTCCAAGTAGCAAGACGTGCCCATCGGAGTGGCCATGTGTTTAGCATTTTCCATTTCGAATCTCTTCAGCAATTCCTTGCAGTATTTTGTTTGACTTATGAAAGTCCCTTCGTTTGTTTGTTTGATTTGAAGTCCAAGGAAGAAATTCAATTCTCCCATCATTGACATTTCAAATTCATTCTGCATTGACTTAGCAAATTCTTTGCAAAGGGATTCATTAGTAGCACCGAAGATAATATCATCCACATATACTTGCACAAGAAGAATGTCATGCTTTTTATTTTTAATAAAAAGAGTAGTATCAACTTTTCCTCTTGAAAAACCATTTTCCAAAAGAAACTTACTCAACCTTTCATACCAAGCTCTAGGGCTTTAAACCATATAAAGCCTTTTAAGTTTTTAAAACATGGTTGGGCAGTTCATGATTTTCAAAACCTGGATGTTGTTCAACGTATACCTCCTCTTGAATAAAACCATTCAGAAAAGCACTCTTCACATCCATTTGATATAATTTGAAATCCATGATGCAAGCATAAGCAAGTAACATTCTAATAGCTTCTAATCTAGCTACAAGTACATAGGTTTCTTCATAATCTATTCCTTCTTCTTGATTATACCCTTTAGCAACCAATCTAGCTTTGTTTCTAGTTATTAACCCATTTTCATCAAGTTTGTTTCTAAAAACCCATTTAGTTTCAATTCGTGCTCATGAAGTTTTCCCAAGATGGTAGCTAAAGTCATTGTGGATAAATCTCTCGATTCTGAAATAGCTGTTACTTTGGGTTGCCAAATCCTGCTAAGACACCTCAAAACTTTGTTAATCAAATCTTCGTTAGAAAAGCTTTTGCCTAAAGATGCAAGATGATTAACTATGTGGGTGAACCTCTTTTGCATTTCCTGAATGCTTTCTCCTTGGTTTATTCTGAATAATTCATATTCACGAGTTAGAGAATTTATTCTCGACCTCTTAACTTCACTAGTACCCTCATGGGTAACTTGCAAAGTATCCCACATTTCTTTAGCTTTTTAGAATTTCAAATTGTAAAAAACTCATCATATCCCAAAGTAGTAGTAATAATATTTTTGGCTTTTAAATTAAATTAAACTTTTCTTTTGTCTTCATCAGACCATTTATTTCGTGGTGTTTCGGTCCTTACACCATCGACCTCATGTGTGGGTATAAAAGCGCCGTTTTCGACAGCATCCCATACATCTAGATCAATAGCTTCGATGAAGATTTTCATTCTTTCTTTCCAATATGCATAACCATCCCCATTGAAAAAGGGTGGTCGATTTATGGAAGATCCTTTTGAAAAACCATTTGAAGAAGCCATGTTCTCTTGAAGCTGCTAAGCTCTTTATACAAGAGTCTAGCTCTGATACCACTTGTTACCAAGTGGCTTCCAGTACTCAAGAGAGGGGTGAATTGAGTATTAAAACTTTTTCGCAAAAACCTCTTTTTAATTAAAACGAATATCAAAAGCTTAATAAATAAATGCATGAAGGAATGAGAAGAAGAAAAGAAATAATAAAGAACGTTGAAAAATAAATGTGCGAGTAAAATAAATCGCATAAAATAAAGAGATTAGGGAAAAGAGAAGCGAGTACGTATTTATCCCTGGTTCGACCACTAACCCACTTGTGGTCTACGTCCAGTCCTCGAAAGCCGAGATTTTTCACTAAGTATACAAGCTTCAATAGGTGCTTGCTACCATTACAAAATAGAGCACTTTTCACACACAGGGACACTATACCCTTGTGCTAAAGTCTCAGCCTGCAGGGATACCTCACCCTTATACAAACCTTGAGGGATACCTTACCCTCGATACAAACTATCAGAAAATAGATGAAGAGAAACTCTCACTTAAAGTAAGTAATACAAATTGAAGCACTATAGAGCTCTCTAACAATATCTCAGAATTTTACCAAAAGAGCACAGAGAGAAAAAGAGAGAAAGTATGCAAGCAGTATTTTAGCACAGTCAGAAAATAAATTCAAGGATTGGTGTGTTTCAGCCGTGAGGGAGGTCTCTATTTATAGAGCCTCTGATCAAAGAATTTCACTGGGGAAATTGATTACATAATTAATGCAAAATCTGTTGCGTATCAATTTCAAAAACAGAAGCTGAAATTCGTGGGTTATTCGAATACATTACTATGGTATTCGAATACCATTGATATATATATATATATAAAAATAGTTTAAGCTTGGAGTATTCGAATGCCGTCATGAGCTATTCGAATACCTCTTATATCAGTATATAAAAAATAGAAGAAACCCACGTTATTCGAATACCAAACCAAAGTATTCAAATGCCTTTAGCTGAAAACACGTTTGTAAAAGCCTTTTAAAAGGGTGTATTCGAATGCCTCATATGGTATTCGAATACCTCTATAAAATACACGTTGTATTCGAATGCCTCAAATGAGTATTCGAATACCTTATTAAAAACCACGTTTAGGGAGGCTTTTTCAGAAGATTGTATTCGAATGATTCTTAGGTTATTCGAATGCTTTTATTTGAAAACATGATAAACACCTTTAGAAAACAGATTAGGTGATTTCTAATTTTCACAAACTCTTTGATTAATTTAAGAACCTTAATTTGGTTTGTGAGAAAACATGTTTTTAGATCTTTTGACTAAAACACTGAGATATCTTATGAGAGCTCTGTACAAAAAAGATCCTAAGTCCTAAAGCTAAGCTTGAACAACTTGAACTTGATCTTCTCATCATCTCATCATCTCCATATTTATTATCATCAAAACTCATCATCAATGTTGCATGGTAATCACACTTTGAAGTTTTGGCTCCTATGAGGCTGTGGTGGTCTCAAACTACTCGATTTCATTATTATACATGTGTTCATGAAAGTATGAAGGTCCTTATTCTCATGGGGCCTCACGCTCTTCCTTACTTCATCCTACAATTCGTACTCAAATTTTACGCACTTCCAATTCTCATTTATATGATGTTGGGAGCAAGAAGAAGACTTCAATAGTTCCTTGAATCTTGCCACATATAGCTCCACAATCATGTCTCTTTGTCCCAACTTTAGAAATTACAACTCTTTCTCTACTTACAGATTCCTTGGAAATACTTACCTAAGAAAGTTGTCCTAAATATCTCCCAAAATATCTCTAACCCGTTTACTATCTCTATTCTTCTTGTATCATTTCTCTAACACTTAGATTCCCCTTTCAACATGAACGAAGAGAGGGCACCTTTTGGTTATCCATGCATCTCATCATAGCAAAGATCTTTTTTAACACCATTAGCCATTCCTCAGCCTTAGTTGGATCATACTCTCTTTGGAATAATGGAGGGTTAGTTTTTCTAAACTCTAAAGGATCATGAAAATCTTGGTCTCTCTTGACTATTACTTCAATTTCTGGTTACGGATGTGGGGTATTACCCATCCTTTCCAAAACTCTATTTATGACAGTCTCCTGTTACTTCGTGGCTACGACCATATCTTTTTACTTTCTCTTGATAGCTGTCATCTCTCTGATCATCTTCATCATATTTGTCGTGCTATCATTGGTAGACAATCTATCTTTTCACCTATGCCTGGATGATGCCATGGTCTCCCTTACACACAGAATAGTCCATATTGAGTTGATCAGCCTCAATATTTATGAAATTGTGTAACAATAACCATAACATACATACACAAGGCTATCATGCAATCTTTATCATTACATCTCAATATCAGGATAAGAAAATGTAAAACATTAGCTTAACTAGTCCCCGGCTCAACAAGATGAACTATTCTGATACCATAATGCAACATCCACATACTAGTACTAATAACATATATGGAATTATGCATTAGTAACTAGAATTAAGTATGTCACATATGAATATGCACAATTTTCAATTAAAATGGTTTGAATAAATATCAAAATATGATCTTTTCATGGAAACATAATATACATATATTAAGAAATGAAGTTTAAACAAAATTGTACAACATCGTATATAGTATACATAGATTGCCTCATGAGACAACATCGACATAATTATTTATCCAAAATCTAAGCAAAAGCACTAACGAAATCTTTATGCTGAAGCTCCATCTCACTTGGCGGACTAGATCTTGCCTGAAATTATCATAGAAATCATAGAAGTAGGGGGTGAGCATCATAAAATTCTTAGTAGTTTATAAAAATTGTGCCATTACAATAATTCCAGCTATTTTGGGGGGAAATTTATTTCAAATCATTTCTAAATAATCCGTAGGGAGGTGGTTAAAGCTAAATTGAGTCCTTCCTCTTCCCGAAATAAAGGTTCATTTTTTAAATCCTTTATCAAAATCATTTGATTCATTAAATCATAGATTGTTTGATCCAATTTCTTATCATAAAATCATAAATTAAATCATCAAGTCGCTTGTCATCAAATCATAAGTCATATTATCAAATCTCAAATCATTATATCATCATGTCTTAAAACATGGTTCATATCATCAAAACTTGAGTTATTAAATCGTATATCATTTTATCAAATCTCAAATCATCAAATCATCAAGTCTTACATCATGACTTATATCATGAAACCTTGAGTCATCAATTCATAAATCGTGTTAGGAAATCTTATATGAAAACTCATCTATCTCATCGATTATCAAAAGGGTGTCAAGAAATCTCAAATCATCAGGACACATGGATCATCTCAAATCCAGGTATGGAGGAAATATCAGTCCTCACAATACCAATCATTTAGTAGTTGTCTGTTCGAGTTTGTGCACTTCAACCCATTCATAATGGTATATTGTCACACAGAACTACTCTGAAGTCTGAGTAACCTAAATTAATCTACAACTTATGAGGGAATTGTCCATCCTTGTTCCAGAGTCATAAGTAGAGAAGGAACACAACTTATAAGGGAATTATTCATCCTCATTCTAGAGTTATGCGTAGAGAGAGAATTATTTGTCCTTATCTTCTTTGATAGGGAGGATATCATTCGTCCTCACACAATCCCCTCAGCTACTTAGATAGGGAGGGTATGTTCCTTCCTCACACAATTTAAAATCCAAGAATACCTCAAGTAAAGAGGGCATTATCCATCCTCAACTACATTCTATCCAGGGAGAGCTCAAGTGAAGTGTAACATCCCGAAAATTTAAAGTTTCAGGATAAATGATCATTTTATAATATTTGGGATTTTCTGGAATTTTTCTGGATTTTTCTGAGAACGAAGAATATTTTAATATATTTCTCGTTTTACGTGCACACGGGGCAGAGTTGGCAAAACGACAGTAACACTTCTAAAGTTGGAAAATTTTAATTACGAATAGTTATTTTCTAATATTTGTGATTTATGTGAATTTTTTTTAGAATTATCCGGGAATGATGAATATTTTAATATATTCCTCGTTTTGCATGAATATTGAGCAGAGTCGTGAAAACGACTGTAATGCTTCCAAAAGTGAAAAATAACATGACGAATAATCGTTTTACAATATTTGTAATTTTTGAGAATTTTCTGGGAATTTTTCGGAAACGTCGAGTATTTTACTGTATTCCTCGTTTTGCGTGAGTATCTAGCTGAGGCCCGAGAAAATGCGATATTTTCTCTGTGAATCGTGGAATATGGATAAGTCGATGGGGGATCTTACTAAACCCGAGACTTGACACAGTTTACGAGGTTTGCACCATTTTTCGAGAAATTCTAGAGATAAAATAAATCAAGTATAGCGAAAAATTCATCTGTCAAATTAATTAAATACTTGACTTGTCAATTGTAACTATTATCTATTGGATAATAGTGTGTGATAAAAATACTATTACATTATTTTAATGTAATTCACATTGTATCAAATTAAATCACTTTAATTCAAATTTTATAGTATTTTATTCCAAGCTTTTATGATAATCTTTGACCCAACTTTGACTCACTCATTTAGCTTCCTTTGGAAGCCAAAATTGACCACTCATTCTTTTTCTCTCACGTGGGCTGCTGCTTGGACAAGGAGAATTGATTGGTTTTAATAAACCAAATATTACATATTGTAATATATCATCAAAAGCTTATTTCTTCTTCATTTACGTCTTTCTCTTCTACTTTCTTCTTCAACATTTCTTTCTTTTCTCTTCCACTCACCTCACGGTATTTGCTCACTCTCCCAATCCCCCAACCATCACAAAAAAAAAAAAAAAAAATCATACTTGATCACACTTTCTTAATCTCCTATTCATTCTCTTCAACATTTGTGCTTGGAGTTTTCAAGAAAGCCATCATCTTCAACCTCTTTTCAAGCTTTGAAGGTAAGCTTCCATGGCTGAAAAATTTCAGAATTTCACTCCATTTTCGTTTTCTAATTTCACCTTGATTTTATAGCTATTCTCTTCTTTTTCACACAATTTCCTTGTTCTAATTCATGTTGCATTTTCTAGGGTTTTTGGGGCCAAAATCCAAAAATCAAAAGGGGTTCTTGGAGTGTTCTTGGTTCTTCTTCTTGGTAAGAGGAAGATTAATCCTTCTCAACCTCTTTAGCAACTAGGGATCTTGTGCTTGATTTTTGGAAGAAAAACCACATGGTGGTTGTTCTTGAATTTGCTTGAAATTAATTTCTTGAATGTTATCTGAATTTAGCTTTGAGTAGTTGATTGAGTGGTTAATTATTCATGTAATTTTGTGATTGAAATCCATGATTGCTTGCAAAAAAAAAAAAAAAAATTCTGGTTGCTTGAACCTTTGAATGTGTCACGATTTTGGGGCCGTTTTGGGGCTGTTTTTTTGGGCTGGAAAATGAAGGGAAATGATGCTTAAATTTTGACCAATGCAAGGCTAATTAAATCAAGTAGTTAAGGTTAATCCAAGTGGACAAAATTCTGGTTGTTGGACCTTGGTGAGTGCCACGGTTTTGGGCTATTTTAAGAGCAGAAATTTTGGTTGACATTGTGTCAATAATAGGGCTAGGTATGTTGAGTAAAGGAAGATCAAAATAATGCAAAGAAAATGGTAACCAGGAACTCCTTGAAATGCCACGGTTTTGGGGTGAAAAATTGGATAAAATTGTAGTTAAAGTGTAACAAGCTTGAGACTAGAATTAATCAAGTAATAAGGTGGAATTAAGGAAAGAAAAAGAATTGGAGTTGAAGCCTATGTGATGGATACGGTTTTGAGGCCAAGAATTTAGGCTATTGGTGAGTTAATTTATTAAATGAACAATTTAAAGAACTATGGGGATAATAAATAGGATGATGAATTGAAAAGATTTGAAATTGGAGCCATTGTGAGGCCACGGTCTCTAAGGCATATTTGAGTTTAAGTATGTGATTTTGGTAATTTAGAAGCATAATAAATTAGGTAATTAGAAGCATAATAAATGAGGTAATTAGAAACCTATGTGATAAAATAGAAAATTAATAAGTTGGAAGAATTTAATATAATCAATGCTTCATAAATTTTAAAGAGACTAAGAGAAAAATTATTACAAGACTTAAGGTAATTCTAAGTAAGCAAAGAACATGAGAGTGTGTGGCTTAAGAACTTAAATTAAAATGCAAGTTATGAGGAATTTGAATTGCATTGGAATGTCAAATTGATTCTAAGAATTTATTTTGAACATGAACCTAATGATGCATCAATTGATTTGATCCTTGTTTTATGATGTTATGGGTCCATGTGAGTGACCATTTGAATATTGATGCTTATATTGGCCTAATGTGGCATATTATGGATTTATATGAGAATGTGGATCATACATGCGCATGCATAGTGTCCTATGCATTGTGATTGTCCTTGTGGACTGTTGTAAGGCCGAGTTGCCTAGGAGAGATTACACCTCCTGAGTGGGTGCGATAAGCGTAGTGTAGGTCACTTGTTGACCTTGGGGGCATTGGGGTGCGGGTTGCCTACAATGGACAGTTGGTAGCTCTTCTGTACCGTGGGTTAGACCGATGCAACACACCAATGATCCGGACCGAGACACTATCCCTAATCATGATTTGATAAAGACCATCGTGCATGTGCTAGATGTGCGAGAAATTGATCACGTGGTGCGAAGCATGTTGGTGCCGAAGATCTTTTCAATCATTCTCTCCGATTTGAGTTGTAGCTCCATGGAGTAGGAATTTGAGAGAACATGCATGTAAGTCATGATATATATATATACATACATATATCTTTGTCGTTATTATCTGTTTTCTATATCGTGATCTATCTGTTCATTACCGCAATGATTATACGTCTGGAACCTGTTTATTTACTTATCGATGGAATTACTTGCTTATTATTCAAATATGTTGTTTCTAAATTGCTACTTGGGCGCGTGGCGCCGTTTTGTCTCTCTAGCGTGCTATAATTGGTAATGAGGTAGGATGTCTTACCTCTTTACGTGTTCGCTATCCGTTGTCCGTATTTATATTACGTTCACCGAAGCCGAAGACGTTGAGCCGAGATAGAGCGAGGAACCGAGGAGGAGCAAATTCTGGTGAGGACGTCAAGTTTTGAAGAAAGGGAGATGCACGCAGTTAGTATTGTGTCGTCTGCTCGGACACTTGTCCGTAGGACTACACATCTTGACATGATTCCTATATCTTGTGGAATCGAGGAGGACCGTCTAAGGGTTCTCATTGTCTAGTAGGACTTAGGCAAGTATAATAGTTTAAATAATTTGGAAGTTTAATTTGTAAAATATTTAAGTACGACAAGATACTAGAGGCTTGTATATATATATATATGATGTAATAACGTTTAAACTTTTTTGGAGTGACTAGTTAGTAATATTTATAGTATGATAGTGTTAGAAAATTTTATATGTATAACTAGAGACTTGGATATGTATAATGATTTTAAATTATTTGTATTGATACTGTGATGTTTTATTTTCTGCTAAGTTTATTTTCTTGTTATGAGGAAATTTTGAATTTCGTATTTTTCCTTACAACTTACGTTATCTAAATAAGGTAAATTTGGTAATCATGTAACATAAATGTGGCATCCTAAGGTGGGTGTTACATTAGTTGGTATCAGAGCCCAAGTTAGAGTCTTTTGGGTTTGTGGTTAGGTCTGTCTTGTTTAAGTTGCGTGTTTCTCTGTGTTTGTTTGTCGGAAAGGAAATCATATTACTAGAAGATTGATTTCAATTATTATTTGTGTTGTCCAGTTGACTTGAAAAAGACTAAATGGCTGGACGAGGAAGAGGGCGTGTTAATACTAGAGCGGAAAATGAGAACGCCGGCAATGACAATCAGAATATGGCTGCAGCTATAGCAGCAATACAAAGGATCGCTGAAGTTGTTGTACAGCAGAATCAGAGGGCAACTGACGATGCTCATAGCTTGTCGGAATTTCGAAGGAATAATCCGCCTAAGTTTCATGGAGAGTTTGATCCAGAGAAGGCTGATATGTGGATTAAGGAATTAGAGAAGATATTTAATGGTATGGGTTGTACTGATGAGCAAAAACTTACCTTCGCGACGTTTGTGCTAGTTGGAGATGGAGAAGCCTGGTGGGCAGGAGCTCAAAGATTAATTGAAGCTGAAGGAAGAGTTGTAACATGGCAGCTCTTTAGACAGAAGTTTTTGGCAAAATATTTTCCAGCGAGTGTGCAACATGCTAAGGAGATGGAGTTTTTAGTTTGAGGCAAGGAGCAATGACTGTGAGCGAGTATGCAGCAAGATTCGAGAGCTTGTCTAAGTTTTCGAGGTATTTTCAAATGCATCCGATGAGGAATGGAAGTGTAGGAAATTCGAAGAAGGATTGAGACTTGACATCAAGAGAGCTTTAGCGACGGTGGATATTGATCAGTTTCCAGTGTTATTGGACAAGTGCCGTAAGATTGAGGAGATCGATAACCAGTGGGCGGCAAGGACTAAAAACTTTGGACCAGCACGGTTCCAAAAGGGAAGAGGTGGCGGAGTTAGCGGTGGTACCCGTTATCAACAAAAGCCCTACACTAAACCAGCAGCAAGCCAGAATCGACAGTAATCAATTGGGGGAAGTTCAAGTGGTAGTAAGGCAGCTTCAACTGGAACTTCTACACTTAAATGTTTTAAGTGTGGAAAAGGACATCTTACTAAGGATTGTCAGCATAAGGGGGTGATCTGCTATAGATGTGGGAAGCCTGGACATCTTTCCAGAGATTGTGATCAGTTGAAGGCAGAGCCATCAGTGAGCAATGTTCGTACTGCAAGACCACAGACGAGTGGTCGAGTATATACGATGAGCGGGGAGGAAGCCGCTAAATCTGAAGATTTGATAATGGAGGAATGTGCCATTAAAGGTAACCCTTTAACAGTGTTATATGATTCGGGAGCTACGCATTCTTTCATTGCATGTGATTGTGTGGAACGTTTGGGATTAACTGTGACTACATTGCCATATGATTTATTTGTGGTTACTCCTACTTGATAAACTGTGATAACTACAAAAGTATGCTTGAATTGCCCTGTTTGTGTTAGAGATAGAGTCTTTCATGTGGATTTGATATGTTTGCCTCTTTCTAAGATTAATGTAATCTTAGGAATGGATTGGTTACCCTCTAACCGTATTTCGATTGTATTCGAGTAAGACGTTAGTTTTCCCGAGGTTAAGGATTCTAAATTCTTAACGGCTACTCAAGTGGAAGCTTGTTTAAAGGAAGGAGACCTAGGATACTTGTTGATATCTTCTTTGGAAATTCACCGTGAAGATGTTCGAAGGATATCTTTGTAGTGAATGAATTTCCCGAAGTGTTTCGAAGATATATCTGGGATTACCACCTAGGAAAGGGAGATTGAATTCTCTATTGATTTGGTACCTGGAGTGGACCTATATCTATGGCACCATACGAGAATGTCACCAGTAGAGTTGGCCGAACTGAAGAAGCAGTTGGAAGATTTGTTGGAAAAGCAATTTGTGAGACCAAGTGTATCACCTTGGGGAGCTCCAGTGTTGTTGGTAAAGAAGAAGGATGGGACTTCTCGGCTATGTGTGGACTATCGACAGTTGAATAAGATTACAATCAAGAATAAGTATCCCTTCCGAGAATTGATGATCTATTTGGATCAATTGCGAGGAGCCACTATATTTTCTAAGATTGACTTACGTTTCGGTTATCACCGGATACGTGTAAAGGTGGAGGATATTCGAAGGCGCATTTCGGACTCGATACGGGCATTATGAGTACCAAGTGATGCCTTTTGGTGTGACTAATGCACCGCAATATTTATGGACTTCATGAACGGACTTTTCGTTCATACTTGGATAAGTTTATTGTTGTTTTTATTGATGACATCTTGATTTATTCTCGAAGTCAGGAGGAACATGCTGAACACCTCAGAGTGGTTCTCCAGATTTTGAAGGAAAATAAACTATATGCCAAGTTGTCCAAATGCGAATTTTGGTTGAGCGAAGTACAATTCTTGGGGCATGTCATATCGGCAGATGGAGTTGAAGTTGATGCTTCGAAGGTGGAGACAGTTGTTGAATGGGAAAGACCGAAGACTGTATCGGAGATCCGTAGTTTCATCGGATTGGCCGGTTACTATCGGTGATTCATAGAAGGATTTTCGAAGATTGCAAGACCTCTTACCCAACTTACACGAAAGAATCAACCGTTCGTGTGGACTGATGCATGCGAGGAAAGTTTTCAGGAGTTGAAACGACGACTGACTACTTCACCAGTGTTGATTCTACCTGATCCAAACGAACCGTTCGAAGTGTACTGTGATGCTTCTTATCAAGGATTGGGTTGTGTACTTATGCAGAATCGTAAGGTTGTGGCATATGCGTCGAGGCAGTTGAAAGTGCATGAGAGGAATTATCCGACTCATGACTTGGAGCTAGCAGCAGTGGTGTTTGCGTTGAAGGTATGGAGACATTTTCTATATGGGGCAATGTTCACTTTGTGTATAGTGATCATAAAAGTTTGAAGTATCATTCGACCAGAAAGAGTTGAACATGAGACGAGGCGTTGGCTCGAGTTTCGAAAGATTATGACTTTCGGTTGCAATATCATCCTGAAAAGCGAATGTCGTAGCGGATGCCTTGAGTAGAAAATCGCTTAATGCTTCGTTATGATGATGAAGGAGAAGGAATTGATAGAAGAATTTCGAGATATGCGATTGTCCGTGAAGTTGACACCGGGGAAGATGTGTTTGAATATGATCACCATCTCAAATGAACCGATGAATAAAATACGAGAAGGACAGAATAGTGATCAATATCTCTGCAAGAAGCAAAAGAAGCAAGAAGTCAAGGAGCGAATTAGAATTAGTGAAGGTGTTGATGGAATTTTGAAGTTCAAAGGGAGAGTTTGCGTGCCAAATGATCCAGAACTTAGGAAATTGATTTTGAATGAAGCTCATAGAAGCAAGTTGAGTATGCATCCAGGAGCCACGAAGATGTACCAAGATTTGAAGCAGTTGTATTGGTGGCAAGGAATGAAGAGGGATGTTGCAGAATATGTATCATCATGTTTGACTTGTCAGAAGGCCAAGGTAGAACATCAACGGCCATCAGGAATGTTGTAATCTTTGCCTATTCCTGAGTGGAAATGGGATGACATAGCAATGGATCTCGTCACGGGGCTACCAAGAACTCGGAAAGGTCACGACTCTATATGGGTAATTATTGATCGGCTCACAAAGTCGGCGCACTTTCTACCGATTAATATTAAGTACTCAATGGAGAAGTTGGCTCAGATATACATCAATGAAATTGTTAGACTTCATGGTATACCATCCAGTATAATTTCTGATCGAGATCCGCGATTCACATCAAGATTTTGGACTAGTTTACAAGAAGCGATGGGGACAAATCTAAATTTGAGTTCTGCTTACCATCCACAAACTGATGGTCAATCGAAAAGAACAATTCAGTCGTTGGAGGACTTATTGAGGGCTTGTGTTTTAGAGCAAACTGGTTGTTGGGATGAATTTCTGCCATTAATAGAGTTCACCTACAACAATAGTTTCCATTCGAGTATAGGGATGGCACCCTATGAAGCCTTGTATGGGAGAAGATGTAGGACACCATTGTGTTGGTACCAGGATGGTGAAAGTACTGTGATAGGATCTGAATTTGTGCAGCAGACAACTGAAAAGGTAAAGATGATCCAAAACAAGATGAGGACAGCTCAGACGCGACAAAAGAGCTATGCAGATAAAAGGCGAAGACCACTGGAATTCGAAGAAGGTGATCATGTATTTTTACGTGTGACGCCTATGACTGGAGTTGGACGAGTAATCAAGTCGAGGAAGCTTACTCCTAAGTTTATCGGACCGTATCAGATACTTCGTCGGATAGGTCCGGTGGCTTATCAAGTCGCGCTGCCACCATTTTTATCAAATCTTCATAATGTGTTTCACGTGTCACAATTACGAAAATATATTTCAGATCCGACTCACATTATCGAACCAGACACTGTACAACTGAAGGAGAACTTGACCTATGAGACAGTTCCAGTCAGGATTGAGGACCGAAGGATAAAGCAGCTTCGAGGAAAGGACATTGCTTTAGTTAAAGTAGTTTGGAATGATATAAGTGGTGAGGCCACATGGGAGTTGGAAGAAAAGATTAGAGAGCAATATCCATTTCTGTGTTAATTGTATGTCAAGTTTCGAGGACGAAACTTTATTTTAGAGGGGGAGTATTGTAACATCCCGAAAATTTAAAGTTTCAGGATAAATGATCATTTTATAATATTTGGGATTTTTTGGAATTTTTCGGATTTTTCTGAGAACGAAGAATATTTTAATATATTTCTCGTTTTACGTGCACACAAAAAGAGTTGGCAAAACGACAATAACACTTCTAAAGTTGGAAAATTTTAATTACGAATAGTTATTTTCTAATATTTGTGATTTATGTGAATTTTTTTAGAATTATCTAGGGAATGATGAATATTTTAATATATTCCTCGTTTTGCATGAATATTGAGCAGAGTCGTGAAAACGACTGTAATGCTTCCAAAAGTGAAAAATAACATGACAAATAATCTTTTTACAATATTTGTAATTTTTGAGAATTTTCTGGGAATTTTTCGGAAACGTCGAGTATTTTCTTGTATTCCTCGTTTTTTGCGTGAGTATCATGCAGGAATCGAGAAAATGCGATATTTTCTCTGTGAATCGTGGACTATGGATAAGTCGACGGGGGATCTTACTAAACCCGAGACTTGACACAGTTTACGAGGTTTGCACCATTTTTTGAGAAATTCTAGCAGATAAAATAAATCAGTATAGCGAAAAATTCATCTGTCAAATTAATTAAATACTGACTTCTGTCAATTGTAACTATTATCTATTGGATAATAGTGTGTGATAAAAATACTATTACATTATTTTAATGTAATTCACATTGTATCAAATTAAATCACTTTAATTCAAATTTTATAGTATTTTATTCCAAGCTTTCATGATAATCTTTGACCCAAGCTTTGACTCACTCATTTAGCTTCCTTTGGAAGCCAAAATTCTGACCACTCATTCTTTTTCTCTCACGTGGGCTGCTGCTTGGACAAGGAGAATTGATTGGTTTTAATAAACCAAATATTACATATTGTAATATATCATCAAAAGCTTATTTCTTCTTCATTTACGTCTTTCTCTTCTACTTTCTTCTTCAACATTTCTTTCTTTTCTCTTCCACTCACCTCACGGCTGCTCACTCTCCCAATCCCCCAACCATCACAAAAAAAAAAAAAAAAATCATACTTGATCACACTTTCTTAATCTCCTATTCATTCTCTTCAACATTTGTGCTTGGAGTTTTCAAGAAAGCCATCATCTTCAACCTCTTTTCAAGCTTTGAAGGTTCACTCCATTTTCGTTTTCTAATTTCACCTTGATTTTATAGCTATTCTCTTCTTCATTTTCACACCATTTCCTTGTTCTAATTCATGTTGCATTTTCTAGGGTTTTTGGGGCCAAAATCCAAAAATCAAAAGGGGTTCTTGGAGTGTTCTTGGTTCTTCTTCTTGGTAAGAGGAAGATTAATCCTTCTCAACCTCTTTAGCAACTAGGGATCTTGTGCTTGATTTTTGGAAGAAAAACCACATGGTGGTTGTTCTTGAATTTGCTTGAAATTAATTTCTTGAATGTTATCTGAATTTAGCTTTGAGTAGTTGATTGAGTGGTTAATTATTCATGTAATTTTGTGATTGAAATCCATGATTGCTTGCAAAAAAAAAAAAAAAAAATTTGGTTGCTGAACCTTTGAATGTGTCACGGTTTTGGGGCGTTTTGGGGCTGTTTTGGGCTGGAAAATGAAGGGAAATGATGCTTAAATTTTGACCAATGCAAGGCTAATTAAATCAAGTAGTTAAGGTTAATCCAAGTGGACAAAATTCTTGTTGTTGGACCTTGGTGAGTGCCACGGTTTTTGGGCTGTTTTAAGAGCAGAATTTTGGTTGACATTGTGTCAATAATAGTGCTAGGTATGTTGAGTAAAGGAAGATCAAAATAATGCAAAGAAAATGGTAACCAGGAACTCCTTGAAATGCCACGGTTTTGGGGTGAAAAATTGGATAAAATTGTAGTTAAAGTGTAACAAGCTTGAGACTAGAATTAATCAAGTAATAAGGTGGAATTAAGGAAAGAAAAAGAATTGGAGTTGAAGCCTATGTGATGGATACGGTTTTGAGGCCAAGAATTTAGGCTATTGGTGAGTTAATTTATTAAATGAACAATTTAAAGAACTATGGGGATAATAAATAGGATGATGACTTGAAAAGATTTGAAATTGGAGCCATTGTGAGGCCACGGTCTCTAAGGCATATTTGAGTTTAAGTATGTGATTTTGGTAATTTAGAAGCATAATAAATTAGGTAATTAGAAGCATAATAAATTAGGTAATTAGAAACCTATGTGATAAAATAGAAAATTAATAAGTTGGAAGAATTTAATATAATCAATGCTTCATAAATTTTAAAGAGACTAAGAGAAAAATTATTACAAGACTTAAGGTAATTCTAAGTAAGCAAAGAACATGAGAGTGTGTGGCTTAAGAACTTAAATTAAAATGCAAGTTATGAGGAATTTGAATTGCATTGGAATGTCAAATTGATTCTAAGAATTTATTTTGAACATGAACCTAATGATGCATCAATTGATTTGATCCTTGTTTTATGATGTTATGGGTCCATGTGAGTGACCATTTGAATATTGATGCTTATATTGGCCTAATGTGGCATATTATGGAATTATATGAGAATGTGGATCATACATGCGCATGCATAGTGTCCTATGCATTGTGATTGTCCTTGTGGACTGTTGTAAGGCCGAGTTGCCTAGGAGAGATTACACCTCCTGAGTGGGTGCGATAAGCGTAGTGTAGGTCACTTGTTGACCTTGGGGGCATTGGGGTGCGGGTTGCCTACAATGGACAGTTGGTAGCTCTTCTGTACCGTGGGTTAGACCGATGCAACACACCAATGATCCGGACCGAGACACTATCCCTAATCATGATTTGATAAAGACTGTCGTGCATGTGCTAGATGTGCAGAAATTGAGCACGTGGTCTAAAGCATGTTGGTGCGGACAGATCTTTTCAATCATTCTCTCCGATTTGAGTTGTAGCTCCATGGAGTAGGAATTTGAGAGAACATGCATGTAAGTCATGATATATATATATACATACATATATGCTGTCGTTATTATCTGTTTTCTATATCGTGATCTATCTGTTCATTACTGCAATGATTATCTGTCTGGAACTGTTTATTTACTTATCGATGGAATTACTGCTTATTATTCAAATATGTTGTTTCTAAATTGCTACTTGGGCGCGTGGCGCCGTTTTGTCTCTAGCGTGCTATAATTGGTAATGAGGTAGGATGTCTTACCTCTTTCTGTGTTCTGCTATCTGTTGTCTGTATTTATATTACGTTCACCGAAGCCGAAGACGTTGAGCCAGAGATAGAGCGAGGAACTGAGGAGGAGCAAATTCCTGGTGAGGACGTCGAGTTTTGAAGAAAGGGAGATGCATAGTTAGTATTGTGTCGTCTGCTCGGACACTTGTCCGTAGGACTACACATCTTGATGATTCCTATATACCGTGGAATCCGAGGAGGACCGTCTAAGGGTTCTCATTGTCTAGTAGGACTTGGGCAATATAATAGTTTAAATAATTTGGAAGTTTAATTTGTAAAATATTTAAGTACGACATTACTAGAGGCTTGTATATATATATGATGTAATAACGTTTAAACTTTTTTGGAGTGACTAGTTAGTAATATTTATAGTATGATAGTGTTAGAAAATTTTATATGTATAACTAGAGACTTGGATATGTATAATGATTTTAAATTATTTGTATTGATACTGTGATGTTTTATTTTCTGCTAAGTTTATTTTCTTGTTATGAGGAAATTTTGAATTTCGTATTTTTCCTTATAACTTACGTTATCTAAATAAGGTAAATTTGGTAATCATGTAACATAAATGTGGCATCCTAAGGTGGGTGTTACATGAAGAAGGATGAAATTATCCGTCCTCATCCTCAATCACTCATGTGGTGAGGAGTTATCCATCCTTAACCACTCTTTTCCAAGTCTCCCCCTAGGACTAAGGATATCTAAGATAAATGGTTACTAATGTAAATCAAATATCATTTTTCAAATCATCATGAAAGTCATTTTATCAAATCGTCAAATCAAGTGTATCTCATAATATTCATCTCAAATCATGGCACAGGGCCTCACAATTCATCATGTATGCAATATAATAACTTATCATGTTATCATTCATAACATAGGTCAAACATGCTTTAACCATTCGTTTAAAATGTCAAGTGTTCTTGAGGTCCCAAACCCTTGCATTAGGCTTGGATCTGTGTTCCCAAGCAAGATAATAGGTTAGCATAAGGTGCTAACTGATTATCACGAGCTCACCATGTTTGATTTTATATCTCATAACTGGTTATCACATTAGTGTAATAAGTTATGAGCTTCTTTCAAGTGATTTTCATAAACTAATTACCGATTACCCTCTTCTGGGTAATCAGTTATGAGCTTATTTAAGCCCTCTGTCACAATGGATAACTGATTAGGCATTCTCCCTTGACTGGTTATGCCTCATTTGTGACTCTCTATCACAATTCAACAACCGGTTAGGCTTTTATCCTAATCGATTATTGATAGCTGGAAGCATTCTGCCGAAGCCAATAACCGGTTATGGCTTGACCATAATAAGTTATTTAGGCAACCCTTGTTGTGAAAACAGAGCCCAATGGAGGGAACTCCAATAACCACTCATTCTTATATCAAAATCAAATCAAAAACTCAACAAACATGGAACCACAACATCACAGCATAATATAGCAAGCATGGGTCAACCCTAAACCATAACTTTTCATCTTTTCAAATCTCAAAAGCTTCATCATTTCAAGTTCAAAATCAAACTTGGTTTCAAAACCATTTCTTGTGAAAATCATGGTTCCAAATCCATCTAGGAAAAGTTTGAGAAAAGCACTCCCTACCTTGCCTTCCGTTGCTTCTTCATTTTACTGCACTTCCTTGTTTCCTGGTTGTTCTTTTCTTGGTCTTCCTTCTTCCTTTGTGTTTCTTGCCCCCACTAGCTTTTCCTCTCCTTCTTTCTTTGTTTGTCCTTTGTCTTACTGTTTCCCCTCTTGTAGGGCGTGAAACCGGGAGAGGTTAGAGAGTGAGTGAGAGTGAGAAGTGGAAACATGAAAATAAGAGAATGAGAGAGAGGTAGCGTGAATGAGTGGGGAAATATATGATAAAAAATCAAAATATCTTCTGAAAATAATAGTGGGGAGACATGGGTTGAGTTTCAAAATAAAATTCAACTGATAATCATTTATCTGCTAAGGACACTTTAATTTCTCATAAATGAATTTTTCAACTTTCAAAAGTCTTCTAGAAAATTCCACGATTTCCTTCTATTTTCTTTGTTACTTTCCCACTAATTTTCTTATACCGCAACATTTATATCTTTAACTTTAGTATTCTTTCCTGGGCTAAATTTATACCTGTGGAATTGAATCAAGAAGCTTTCAGATATCCCTTCTAGTTATTCTTAGCTTAGAAATAAATTTTCCTTATTTATTTCTAATTTCTTAACTTATCCAATTAAGATCCAAGTTCGCAAGGGCTCTTTCTCAACTTCAGTGTTATAGATTTATGTTCAAATCAATCCTAAATCATTATAAAAAGTATCAAATAACTTCCATCAATTTTATTGAGTTACTATAACCCTGATTAAATTTATTAGGTTGGAGAGAATGTTACAATTCTTCCCTCATTTTTATAAATTTTGTCCTAAAAAATTTATTTATCTCGTTTAAAAAGCTCTGGATAAATATTCATCAAATGGGATTCGAGTTCCCACGTGACCTCTTTTGAGTCAACTCCTTTCTAGTTTACCTTCGCTAAAGGAATTTGACCTCTAGTTTCGTCATAGTTCTTAATAATTCCGGTAGTAGGAGTGGCTCGGAGGAACACAAGCTCTCCTTCATTCAATTTCAAAGGTCTTATTTTCCTTATTGCCTTAACTTTGCCATTTGTTATAGGCTTTAGCACTCTATCTTTGATTATTTCAATCTATTCTTTAGTCTGTTGCATTCAAATGTTTCTTCCAAGGTGTTAGCCATGAACAACCATCACCTAAGAGGGGAGGTGAATTAGGTGCTTACAAATTTTTATAACAACTTTAAGAATTTGAACATTTTGAATCACTCAATTAATAAATGTAGCCGAACATGTATAACAAAGGCACAACTATTAAGGATTACTCAAATGCAACTTGGGTTATGAGATAAATCAAGACAATAAGCTAGATATTAAGTTCAACTCAAGTATAGGTAATTAAAACACAAATAGAAAGAGATAGAGTTGAGAAAAATAAACACAAGGATTTATCTTAGTTCAGCCACCAACCACTTGTGACCTACATCTAGTCCCCAAGCTAAACTTGAGATTTTCTTCACTATCTCCTAAACTTCACGGGTGCTGCAAAAACCTTTGTACAAACAAGAGCACTTCTCATACCTTGGGATACCTCACCCTTGTGCTTGAGCCTCAAAACAAGGATACCTCACCCTTTACAACCTTTGAGGGATACCTCACCCTCTTTTCAATCAAAGGATACCTCACCCTTTACAACTTTTAAGAGATACCTCACTCTCGAAGGGATACCTCACCCTTTACTCTAGAGGATACCTCACCATCTCTTTACAGATTATACAAAGATGTAGATTAATAGAAACTCTCTCAAAGAGTAGATAATACAACTTGAAACTTATGGTATCAAAGAATCACACACACTTAGCTCAAAATAGAGATTTGGAGAAAAAGATGATAAAACTCATTTTCAATGCTCAAGAATGATTTTCAGATTGTTCTCCTTAGTTTTTCTAACCATTTATAAATGTCCAACACTTTAGATTTATAGATAAGGGCAAATGATAGCCGTTGTGGCATATGAGAGCATTTAATGCTCTTTAATATAGCCGTTGGACGTAAGTTCTAGTTGCCCAGATAACTAATTAGGACTTTGTCCTAATCGGTTAGGAGTCAAGAATTGACTCCAAATACATCTCCTAACCGATTACAGGAGATTGCTAATCGGTTAGGGCCTTTAGATTTTGGCCACTATGAAATAGAATAACCGATTAGGGCTATATCCTAAACGGTTAGGATTTTAACAAATTGGCTTCTGTAAAAGCAAATAACTGGTTAATGCCATATCCTAATTGGTTAGGACCTTAACAAATTGGTTTTTGTGAAACCAAACAATCGATTAGGGCCATATCTTAATCGGTTAGGAATTCAACGAATTGGTTTATGTGAAATCAAATAATCAATTAGGGCCTTAATTTATAATCTAAATCCTTGTTTTGTAAAATGTATTTGATTTGAGTAAGAAAACATTTTATGAGCTTAGTGTGAATCCTTCAACTACCTTTACACAAGTTCTAAAGCCTATATTCTAGACTTGATGCTCTTTGGGATTGTCTTGTGCATTATCCTTCCTTTCTTTGCTTTGTTATCATCAAAACCATTTCTTAATTCAATGTAAATCACATTCTCCCCTTTTTTGATGATGACAAACAACCATTGAGAAAAGAGTTAATTCAAATAAATTGGTACTCACAAAAGGTGTTAGAGACTTACTCCCGCTCTATTTTTCAAGAGGTGATTAGATCAGAGATGCACAGCTCCCCCTTAATTTTGAAATCCCAAGATTATTGAATTTGTACCTTGTTATTTACCTTTTCTCAATGACTCATAAACTTCTCCCCCTTTTGTCATGATAAAAAAGATATACAATATATAGATTTTGACAAAGAGAGAAGTTATTTGCAATAATACCATGTTTATAGTAAGTGCAAATATTCTAGACTAATATTGAACAATGGTATCATCAAAACAGAACATGCATTGCCATATCATTTCAAAAGTAATATTGAGTTTAAAGCAATTGTTCACCATATTATACATTATACAGCAAAAAGTATGAATTATGAAGCAAAAAGACCAAATTATGCAGCAAATAACCAATTTATGCAGTGAAAGTTAGATTATGCAGCAAAAATGTCACATTATGTAGTAAGATTAATGGCATTATACAAAAAAATATGACTTTATGCAGCAAAAAGAAAATGACACAGCAAAGCTATTTAAATGCATGATTGATCTATTTAAAAAAGTCAGAGACAGATTAGTTAAAGGAGGACACGGCTGGGAGAGTTTAATTTGGAGTGGCCTAACCAGTTAGGGAAAATGAGTAACCGGTTAGGATATTTTGCTAGCCGGTTAGGTAAAATGAGAGTGGTCAAGAGTTTTCTCTAATAACTGGTTAGGGTGTGTTGTTAACCGGTTATTGTGCTAGGTAGAAAGCACAAAAATATGACAAAAACAAGGTAACCGGTTAGAGGCTTATTGCTAACTGATTATTTTAGCCTGACAGAGAGCCTTTTCAACGTGCCAGACTTTTCCACAGCTCTCATAACAAGTTAGAAGCTCTTCATAACAGATAATGGTCTTCTTGCAATTGATTATTCTTCAAACAAAACTAGAAAATCCTTCAAGAATCCATCCTTTATGACCATCAAAACTTGCCTTTCACCAATAAACTAGAGAAATCTTCAGGAATGCATTCTTTAATATATCAACAGCTTATTCCGTTCTTAAGGAGTTACTTGACTTGGCCTCATTTCCATCACCTCTAAATACCTTAAATATAGCTCAAAAACTGATTATACTTCTTTAAAGGAGCTTGAATCCAATTTCTTCAGTAAGAACTTGAGAATGAATGATTGAGGAACTTGAGCATGGATCAAGTTCCAGCAAAACAAACTTGGGGGAAACTCTGATGCTCAAGTTAGTAATGGATTCATGAACAATTAAAGTAAGAGTATTATGCAATGAACTCAATCAAATTATGCAGCAAAATTACATATTATGCAGCAACATGACAAGTTTTGCACCAAAATGACACAATATGCAATAAAGTGACAAGTTATGCAGCACAATGATGAATCATGTAGCAAAAATGATTTTTAATGAGAGTTAGATGAATGATTAATCCAATATGCCAAGTTTTCTCTTATATATGCACTTTAGATCAAACAATGATCATGTTAGCTATGTTATGTCATGAACAAAGATATTTTCATCAAACATTCTATTTTAACCAAGAATTGAACTTATCTAGTATATTATTACATGTAGAGATATTTTCAATATATAAAGCCAGAAAGTACTACTTTAAAGTAAATTAAAGCATAGAAAGCATACCTAGGCATTGTAGAATCTTATGTACCAAGATATATAACAAACTAATGAGCTATGGTACAATAAGAATGAACATAATCATGTGCTAAACAAAATATTCAAATTTTACTAAGTGCACGTGATTATATCCTTTATCTAAGGCTTATAAGAAATATACCTCATATTCATTATCTTTTTAAGTGAATGTTCATAGGAGGTAAAGTCTTTTAATACCTTGGCCTTGGTAATCAAGGAAACTCTTTTCCTTACACATTGCTTCTCTTTTGGTGTTTTGAACTTTGCAAGTTCCACATTTTATACTTGAGAAGCTTTGGTTGAAGCCATCTTCCTTCTTTGACCAAAAATTCTACCATTGGACTTTGGAAGCATTCTCCTTGATGATTCCTTTTTCACTTAACCAATTTGTCCATCCTTTTGAGAAATTTTTGCATAATTGAAACACTAGGAGAACATTTTGGTACCCACTTCATCTTGGGTCCTTGAATGTTAATACTAGGGCATTTAAGATCTTTAGGAACTCATGCCATATTATTTCTCATATAAGAATTTCTTCTATAATTGCATAAATGAGAAATATGTCCTAAATGACCACAAAAATTACAAACAAGTGAATTCAATAATGGCTTGGTTCTTTGAAGATCATTTTTGAAAAACTTAAGACTTTGGTTATTTTTATATTCTAAACTATTTTTACCATAAGCCTTGCTTGAATTTTTATATGGAATAACATTAATTTTATTCTCATTAACAAGCATAGAATGTAAGCAATTAGAATCATTAGCTTTAGCAAATTTGAAAGATAAGTCCTCAACTTGATTTTCTAAATCAATGCACTTTTCACAAGAAGTTGGGGTTCCACATTTCAAAGGCATTTTCATGTCAAGAAAAGCATATTCATTTTTCAAAGTCATAATTTCATTTTCAATAGAGGAAATGTTTTCTAAACAAGATGAGGTTTTCTTTTCTAAATTCAACAAACCATCATACAATTCATTATATGTACATTGTAGCTCATCATAGGAAGGACTATAATTTAGTTTTGCATTATTTATCTCAAAGTCCTTTTTAGCCATATATGAAATAGTCTCAATTTCTAGCATACTTGGCTCTTTAAGGGAATCACCTTCTTCATCATCAATTTTGTTTTGCTTTGCCTCTTCTTCAAATTGAGCATCATCATCACTAAGAGGCATTGAACTCATTTTCTTACTTTGAACATCTTTTTGAGAATATTTTTCATGACAAGCTTCCTTCAATGGTATTTGCTCTTTCTGCTTTCTATATACAGCTTTATGTAAAAAATAATTATTAGCAAGATAGATAATATCAATAGCATCTTATATATCTTTAGCACTAGAGCAACTCTTAATTTTAGCATAAGCATCATCATTTAAATCACTTCTCAATATTTGCATAACTCTAATGTTCAATAAGAAACATTTCTTGTTATAGGCATTCCAAGTTTGTTTTGATTTGCAAGTAAATCCATCAAGTATAATATCCCACAAATCAAGATCAATAGATTGCATATAAAACCCCATTCTGGCTTTCCAATAAACAAAATGCACACCATCAAAGAATGGTGGTTTATCAATTTAAGAACCCTCCATTTTGAAAAGTTTCCAATGGTTGCCAAACAAACAATGATCTTTAACTCTAAGCGATTAAGCTTTCAACAGAGCACGAAGCTTTGATACCACTTGTTAGTTATAGCAACCATCGCCCAAGAGGGGGGTGAATTGGGTGATTACAATTTTTTAAAACAACTTTGAAAAATTAAACATTTTGAATCACTCAATTAATAAATACAGCAGAACATGTATAACAAGGCTACAACTATTAACGATTACTCAAATGCAACTTGGGTTATGAGATAAATCAAGCAAATAAGTTAGATATTAAGTTCAACTCAAGTATAGGTAATTAAAGCATAAATGTAAAGAGATAGAGTTGAGAAAAACAAACACAAGGATTTATCTTGGTTTAGCCACCAACCACTTGTGGCCTACATCCAGTCCTCAAGCTAAACTTGAGATTTTCTTCACTATCTCCTAGACTTCACGGGTGTTAGGAAAACCTTTGTACAAACAAGAGCACTCCTCACATCTTGGGATACCTCACCCTTGTGCTTGAGCCTCAAAACAAGGATACCTCACCCTTTACAACCTTTGAGGGATACCTCACCCTCTTTTCAATCAAGGGATACCTAACCTTTACAACTTTTGAGAGATACTTCACTCTTTAAGGGATACCTTACCCTCTCTTTATAGATTATACAAAGATGTAGATTAATAGAAACTCTCTCAAAGAGTAGATAAGACAACGTGAAGCTTATGGTATCAAAGAATCACACACATTTAACTCAAAATAGAGATTTGGAGAAAAAGATGATGAAACTCATTTTCAATGCTCAAGAATGATTTTCAGATTGTTCTCCTTAGTTTTTCTAACCATTCATAAATGGCTAACACTTTAGATTTATAGCTAAGGGCAAATGATAGTTGTTGGGGCAGATGAGAGCATTTAATGCTCTTTAATATAGTCGTTGGACGTAAGTTCTGGTTGCCCAAATAACTGATTAGGACTTTGTCCTAATTAGTTAGGAGTCAGGAATTGACTCCAAATACATGTCCTAACCGATTACAGGAAATTGCTAATTGGTTAGGGCCTTTAGATTTTGGGCACTGTGAAATAGAATAACCGATTAAGGCCTTATCCTAATCGGTTAGGATTTTAACAAATTGGCTTCCGTGAAAGAAAACAACTGGTTAGGGCCATATCCTAATCGGTTAGGACCTTAATAAATTAGTTTTATGAAACCAAATAATCGGTTAAGGCCATATCCTAATTGGTTAGGACCTTAACAAATTGGTTTATGTGAAACCAAATAATTGATTACGGCCATATCCTAATCGGTTAGGAATTCAACAAATTGGTTTCTATGAAATCAAATAATTGATTAGGGCCATATTCTAATTAGTTAGGAATTCAACAAATTGGTTTCTCAAGATAGATTTCAAAGAGGTTTAAAAAAAAACATTTTGCCTAATCTTAAAAGCTATCTTAACAGATGTAAATCCTTGTTTTATAAAACATATTTGAAAAACATTTTATGAGCTTAGTGTGAATCCTTCAACTACCTTTACACAAGTTCTAAAGCCTATATTTTAGACTTGATGCTCTTTGGGATTGTCTTGTGCATTTTCCTTCCTTTCTTTGCTTTGTTATCATTAAAACCATTTCTTGATTCAATGTAAATCACACAAGGCTTCCCCCAAAGTCTAGAGGTAAATTTGAAATCTCTATCTGTTACCAAGTGACTTCCAGTACTTAAGAGGGGGGTGAATTGAGTAAAAAAAACTTTTCACAAAACCTTTTTTATTAAAAAAATAAATATTAAAACTTAATAAATAAATGCACAGAAGGAATGAGAAGAAGAAAAGAAACAATAAGACCAGCGAAAACTAAATGTGCAGTAAATTAAAATTGCATAAAATAAAGAGATTGAGAAGAGAAAAGCAGGCACAGTATTTATCCTAGTTCGACCACTTACCCACTTGTGGTCTACGTCCAGTCCTCAAAACAAAAGCTGAGATTTTTTACTATGTATACAAGCTTCAATAGGTGCTTGCAACCGTTACATAAAAAAGCACTTTTCACACACAGGGAAACTCTACCCTTGTGCTAAAGTCTCAGCCTGCAAGGATACCTCACCCTTATGCAAACCTTGAGAGATACCTTACCCTCGATACAAAAAAATAGAAAGTAGATGAAGAGAAACTCTCACTCAGAGCAAATAATACAAATTGAAGTGCTAATGGAGCTCTCACAGAAATATCTCAAAGTTTTTAATCAAAAATAGAGTGTAGAAAATATTTTCAAGAGTTAGAACAAGTAGAAAATAATTCAGAGTGTTAGACAATTTTAGACATGACCCAAGGCTCCTATTTATAGAGAAAATTCAAAGAAATAGCTGTTGGGTAGAATTAAAACTCATTTAAACCGAATTAAAAACATGTTTGTTTCCATATTAGTGTTCGTGAGCAACGTGTTTATTTGAATAGCTTAAGCTGTTATTCGAATAACACTATTCCTGAAACCAATGTGAAAAAGCCATCTGATATGGGTTATTCGAATAACCACTGTGTTATTCGAATAACACTGTTAAAAAGAGTTCAGACATAAAAGGTTTTATTCGAATAACATTTGAGTTATTCGAATAATTCACTTATAAAAACAGTTCTGAAAAACTTATTTATTCGAATAGCTATACTACTATTCGAATAGCATCTTTTAAAACAGAAACTCGTGAAAGGGTTTATTCGAATAGAATAAGCTCTATTCGAATAAAACAATATAAAACAGTTTTGGAGAAATTATTTTAAAGACACTAAGTTTCTTTTAAAAACAAATTTTATCTTTTCTTTCAAAAATAGAGAGATATCAAAGTGAGCTCCGTACAAAAGATCCTAAGTCTTAAAGCTATTCTTATATAAACTTGGACTTGGTCTTTCCATTATCTTCATTTAGTCTTCGCGTTTGTTATAATCAAAACAAGTCTTCAAAGGCATATTTTCAAACACATTCTCCCCTTTTTTGATGATGACAAACTATCAATGAGAAAAGAGTTAGTGCATATAATTGGAATTCACAAAGAGATATAAAAGCTTACTCCCCCTCTTTAATTATAAGAGGTACCGTATATAAGATATGTGCGTAGCTCCCCATTTCATTTTGAATCCAATCTCGTTTTAAGTTTACCTATCTTTTCTTAATTAAATTCAAAATTTTCTCCCCCTTTTGTCATGAGCAAAAAGGAGGGGTAAGTCTTATAAATAGATATTCAAGTATAAGTGCATAAAGAGAACCAAAAAGTATACTCATATCAATACAAGAAGAGATCATCAAGAAACTATATTTATTCATTAACTAAAAAGGATGCAATTACAAAAGCCATAAATAAATAACACAAAGGCAAAACAGAGATCCTAAGAACTACAGTTCCTAGAATCAGGTATCCAGAGGTGGTGGTGAAGAAGCTAGTGCAGGAGCAAGTGAAGCAGATCGGAGGGCAGCAACCTCATGTTCAACACCTTCTATTCTATCAAAAAGAATAGGGAAGGTATGTTCCATATAGGCACGGTTATCATGCAAGGTGGCCATCATCTGTTCTAATGTAACTGGAGCAGGTGCAGCAGCAGGTGCATCAGCAGGGGCAGCAGGGGCATCAGCAGGGTCGAACTCATCCTCGGCAACCTCATCTGGGTACACCCAGCCTTCATCGGTTTAGATCATCTTCATTTTGCGCAAGGTGCAGGAGCCAAAGACATTGTGATGAGACAAGGCAATGGCTCGCTCAGTCTCCAAGACCTGAGGATACTTGCTAAGCAAGGTAGTAACGAGAATACCATAAGGTAAGTAAGATTTTTCCTTTCCCTTGGCTCTCATCATGTGTTTCATAATAAACACAGGCCAGTTGATCCTGTGACTATTCTTCAGGATCCAGAGCATGAAGATGTCATCTTCACTGAGATAGGCATAGTTCCCACCGCGGGGTGCCAAAATGTGAGCAAAAGCGTAATGCAGAAGCCTATCTTGGCTCTTCAGCATACCACCTTTGAGACCCTTGTCAGGAAAGGCTAGACCAGGTTTCAGCAGGTCCTCAATTGCCTAAAACTTGTTGAACTCCTCAAGGAAGGGGTTGTCATCATCTTCAACGAGTACACCTATGAACTGCAACCCAAACAGAGTTTTCCAGTCCTGCGGTGTGATCACAATGTTCTGATCGCAGACTTCGGAGAGAAGGTTCTGGCCATCAAATGCCATATTATAGAAAAACATCTTCACCATAGCTGGGTAGAGAGTGGCCCGGTGAGAGCAGAGCTGTAGAACCCCCTGGTTTTACAGCAGGGTCAAAAAGTCGAAACCTCTATGTTGCTGAAAGAAAGAGAGGTCAAGATACTTGCGCTGGACAAGGTTACACTCCTAAAAGTGCGTAATGAAGTGGGCATGGTGCTCTTCGTTGGATGAGAGCTTTCTCAAGTCAAGTGGATTATTGCATGGAGCAGTCTTCATGCGTGGGCACTTACTGGAGGAGGAGGCCATGGTGGTTAGAGGTGTGGAATGGAGAAAGATGGCAGGAAGATGGTGGAGGAGAGTAGGAGAGAAACTGAAATTATAAGAACGAAAACGTCTGGGCGCGCAGGGGCTATTTAAAGAGAGGCCCGTGTTTATTCGAACAAATAGAGGTTTATTCGAATAAACCTTGCGTAGAAACTGAAAGGACAGACGTAAAACAAGGATTTTTGTTAGGGTTTATTTGAATAGAGGAAGTTTCTATTTGAATAGATTTTTTGGGAAAGCCAAGCGTTTTGGCAATCTAACAGGATTTATTCAAATAACTATAGGGGTTATTCGAATAAACAGAAGGCTATCAGTCAAGGCTGATAAACCAAGGCTCTGGTTATTCGAATAGCCTGAGTTGTATTCGAATAGACAGAGGGCAAAGACTAAGACTAATAAACTAAGGGCTCTGGTTATTTGAATAGAAGGAGATTTATTCGAATAGACAAATAGCATATCAAACACAGGATTAACATAGAAGCCAATTTATTCGAATAAACTTAGTGTTATTTGAATAAAACTAACCAAAGGCACAGAAAAGCATATGTTCAAGAATTTAAGACAAAGCATATATTCATGTGATTTAAAGATCAAAGAGAGATAATATTTAGCAATAAAACATACAATCATATATTGGATTGATCAATTATGCCTAATTCTCCTCGAATATAAAAGAATGCTTCTTTTGCTAAAGGTTTAGTGAAAATATCTGCAAGTTGCTTAGTTGTTTCAATAAACTCAAGAATGCAATCCCCTTTTTGTACATGATCTCTGATAAAATGATGTCTTTCCTCTATATGCTTTGTTCTGGAATGCAGAATGGGATTCTTAGACATATTTATTGCACTAGTGTTATCACATCTTATCAGGATGTGATCAAGCTGAAGACCGTAGTCTAAAAGTTATTGCTTCATCCATAGGATTTGAGCACAACAACTCCCAGTTACAACATATTCAGCCTCAGCGGTAGACAAAGCCACACTATTTTGTTTCTTGCTATGCCAAGAAACTAAAGAACTACCAAGCAAGTAGCATGTCCCACTAGTACTCTTTCTGTCCAATATGCACCAAGTAAAATCAGAGTCGGAATAGTCTATTAGGCTACAAGAGGCACCCTTAGGGTACCACAAGCCCATTTGTGAAGTGCCTACTAGGTATTTCATTATTCGTTTAACAACACTTAAATGAGATTCCTTAGGGTTTGTCTGATATCTAGCACACATGCATACACTAACATAATATCTGGCCTACTAGCAGTAAGATAAAGGAGAGATCCAATCATACCTCTGTATTTCGTTATTTCTACTAATTTACCTCCTTCATCTTTGTCCAAATAGTAAGAAATACCCATTGGAGTGACCATGTGTTTAGCGTTTTTCATTTCGAATCTCTTGAGCAATTCCTTGCAGTATTTGGTTTGACTTATGAACGTCCCTTTGTTCGTTTGTTTGATTTGAAGTCCGAGGAAAAAGTTCAGCTCTCTCATCATTGACATTTCAAATTCATTCTGCATTGTCTTAGTAAATTCTTTGCACAGGGACTCATTAGTAGCACAAAAAATGATATCATCCACATATACTTGCACAAGAAGAATATCATGCTTTTTATTTTTAATGAAGAGGGTAGTATCGACCTTTCCTCTTGAAAAACCATTTTCTAAAAGGAACTTACTTAACCTTTCATACCAAGCTCTAGGAGCTTGCATTAAGCCATACAAAGCCTTTTTAAGTTTAAAGACATGGTTGGGTAGTTCATGATTTTCAAAACCTGGAGGTTGTTCAACGAATACCTCCTCTTGAATAAAGCCATTTAGAAAAGCACTTTTAACATCCATTTGATATAGTTTGAAATCTATGATGCAAGCATAAGCATGTAACATTCTAATAGCTTCTAATCTAGCTACAGGTACATAGGTTTCTTCATAATCTATTCCTTCTTCTTGATTATAACCTTTAGCAACCAATCTAGCTTTGTTTCTAGTTATTAAACCATTTTCATCAAGTTTGTTTCTAAAAACCCATTTAGTGCCAATTACAGGGTGATCATTAGGCCTAACAACTAATTCCCAAACTTAATTTCTTTCAAATTGATTTAATTCCTCATGCATAGCTAAGATCCAATGTTCATCATCAAAAGCTTTAATTAAATCCTTAGGTTCAATTTGAGAAATAAAAGCTAAGTGATTACAAGCATTTCTAAGAGAATTACGAGTACTTACACCTTTAGATACATCACCGATTATTTGATCAAGGGAGTGATATTTTGAAATTCTCCATTCTTTGGGAAGTTCCAAAGCTTGTGAACCTTCTTAAATTTGTTTATCTTTCTGCTCCTTGATTTCCTTTTCTTTGCTATCCAAATGTGTTTACGCTAAGACTTCTACAATATCATCAATAGCAAGATCCTTTCTCGATCCAATTGGGTCAGTTTCATCAAATGCAACATGTATAGATTCTTCAATAGTCATAGTTCTTTTATTATATATACAAAAAGCTTTACTATGATTTGAATAACCAAGAAATATACATTCATTAGACTTAGCATCAAACTTGCCTAAGTTATCTTTTTCATTATTTAAAACAAAGCATTTGCATCCAAAAACATGAAAATATGAGACATTTGGATTTCTTCCTTTGTATAACTCATATGGGGTTTTCTTTAAAATAGGCCTTATAAGGGCTCTGTTCATTACATAACAAGTTGTACTTACAGCATCAGCCTAAAAGTACTTAGGAAGAGCAGCCTCATTAAGCATAGTTCTCGCCATTTCTTCTAAAGAATGGTTTTTCCTTTCTATAACTCCATTTTGTTGTGGAGTTCTAAGGGTAGAGAAATTATGATTAATGCCATGTTCATCACAATAATTTTCAAAAATATTATTTTCAAATTCGCTACCATGATCACTTCTTATAGAAGAGATTTGAAAACCTTTTTCATTTTGAATAACTTTGCCAAGTCTTTTAAAAGCTAGAAATGCATCATTTTTCTTTGCAAGAAATAAAGTCCATGTAAACCTAGAAAAATCATCCACAATCACTAAAGCATAGTAATTCCCACCAAAGCTCATAATTCTAGAAGGTCTAAATAGATCCATGTGCAAAAGTTGTAAAGGTCTAGTAGTTGAAACTATATTTTTTGCTTTAAAAGAGACTTTTATTTGTTTACCCTTTTGACATGCGTCACATAACTTATCTTTTACAAAATTAAGCTTGGGTAGTCCAATTACTAGCTCTTTAGAGACTAACTTTTTTAAGTGATCTATGTGAATGTGTGTAATTCTCCTATGCCATAACCATGAATCATCATTCTTACTTAAAAGACATTTCGCATCATTTGAAGATATATCATCAAGACTAATCATATAAATGTTGTTTACTCTATGACCAATGAATTTAACATGTTTATCATTTTTATCTTCAATTATGCAACAATTTGAATCAAATATTACCTTATTTCCTTTATCACATAATTGACTAATACTAAGCAAGTTATGTTTCAAGCCTTCAACAAGCAACACGTTTTCAATAGAGGAGTTAGGGTTCATACCGACTTTGCCGATTCCAAGAATTTTTCCTTTGTTGTTATCACCATAAGTAACGTGTCCATGATTCTTGGGAATAAGCATGGTGAATTTATAGTCGCCCCCAGTCATGTGCTTGGAACAGTCGCTATCGAGATACCAATTTGAACTCCTGGCTTTCAAGCACACCTACAACACAAGTTTAGTTTTTAACTTTTGGTACCCAAACTTTCTTGAGTCCTTGTGTGTCAGTTTTGGGTATAGTACCCTTAGGAACCCAAATCATTTTTGTTCTAGTTTTTGTATTGATGTTTTTCCTTGCATTACATGTTGATGCATTATGTCCTTTCTTTCCACAGTAAAAACATTTAATAAAAGGACTACTTGAAACACTAGAATGATTAAAGAAATTTTTATAGAGTTTTTGTTGATTTTTCGGGTTATAACCTATCCCGACTTTTTAAAAAACCACTCTTTGTCTTCCTAATAAAATATTTAAATTATCCCTTCCAAAGATGAATTTAGAAAGAGTGTTCTTTAAGTCTTCAATTTCTTTTTCAAGCATATGATATGAAGAATAAGATGAAGATGTAGAGGCATGTGAAGATTGATTTGGGCATGCATCAATGATTCCCAATGTTTCATTTTCAACTTTCAATTCTTCTATTTCTTTATTTAGAACAAGAATTTGATTTTCTAAAGAAGAGATTATTTTTTTAGAAGAAGAGATTATTTTTGTGAATTTTAAAGACTGTTCATGCAGTTCTTCAAAGGCATCTTGTAACTCATCATAAGAAAGAAATAAAGTAGTATTAGAACTTACCTCATTTTCACTTTCTTCTTCTTCTCCTTTGGCCATGAGACATAGTTGAGCTTCCTCGCTGTTTGAGTTGTTAGTTGAATCCATGTCATTTTCATCCCATGCTATATAGGCTTTTCTTCCTTTTCTCTCCTTGAAGGGCTTCTTTTCAAATTTCTCCTTCTTCTTTTGGTAAACTGGGCACTCCATTTTCATGTGACCAGGTTTGCCACATTCATAGCAAGTTGGAGTCGATGAAGCTCCTTCGCCTTTGTAATGAGTCTTCTTCGGAGGGAAGGGAGGTCTTCTTTGCGTTCCCTTTTTCCTGAGAAATTTACCAAATTTTTTAACTAACAGACTAAGATTTTCTTCGCTTACCTCGATGTTCTGTGAACTTTCTTCATTTTCTTCATCATCATTGTCGAATGTTGACGAAGTGGCTTTGAGTGCTATCCCTTTTTTCTTTTTATCATTTTCTTCACTTTGACTTAATCTGCTTAGTTCCAATTCGTGCTCATGAAGTTTTCCAAAGAGGGTAGCTAGAGTCATTGTCGACAAATCCCTCAATTCTGATATGGCTGTTATCTTAGGTTGCCAAATCCTGCTAAGACATTTCAATACTTTGTTAATCAAATCTTCGTTAGAAAAACTTTTACCTAAAGATGCAAGATGATTAACTATGTGGGTGAACCTCTTTTGTATTTCTTGAATGCTTTCTCCTTAGTTCATTCTGAATAATTCATATTCACGAGTTAGAGAATTAATTCTCGATCTCTTTACTTCGCTAGTACCCTCATGGGTAACTTGCAAAGTGTCCCACATTTCTTTAGTAGTTTTGTAATTTGAAATTCTAAAAAACTCATCATAGCAGTAGTAATAATATTTTTTGCTTTCAAATTATGTTGAACTTTTCTTTTGTCTTCATCAGACTATTTATTTCTTAGTGTTTCGGTCCTTACGCCATCGACCTCATATGTAGGTATAAAAGCGCCGTTTACAATAGCATCCCACACATCTAGATCAATAGCTTCGATGAAGATTTTCATTCTTTCCTTCCAATATGCATAACCATACTTATTGAAAAAGGGTGGTCGGTTTATGGAAGATCCTTCTAAAAAACCATTTGAAGAAGCCATGTTCTCTTAAAGCTACTAAGCTCTTTATACAAGAGTCTAGCTCTGATACCACTTGTTACCAAGTGGCTTCCAGTACTCAAGAGGGGGTGAATTGAGTAAAAAAACTTTTCGCAAAACCTCTTTTTATTAAAAAAACAAATATTAAAACTTAATAAATAAATGCACAGAAGGAATGAAAAGAAGAAAAGAAACAATAAGAACAACGGAAACTAAATGTGCAGTAAATTAAAATTGCATAAAATAAAGAGATTGAGAAGAGAGAAGCAGGCACAGTATTTATCCTGGTTCGACCACTAACCTACTTGTGGTCTACGTCCAGTCCTCAAAACAAAAGCTGAGATTTTTTTACTATATATACAAGCTTCAATAGGTGCTTGCAACCATTACATAAAAGAGCACTTTTCACACACAGGGAAACTCTACCCTTATGCTAAAGTCTCAGCCTACAGGGATACCTCACCCTTATACAAACCTTGAGGGATACCTCACCCTCGATACAAAAAAGCAGAAAGCAGATGAAGAAAAACTCTCACTCAGAGCAAATAATACAAATTGAAGTGCTAATGGAGCTCTCACAGAAATATCTCAGTTTTTAATCGAAAATAGAGCGTAGAAAATAATTTCAAGAGTTAGAACAAGTAGAAAATAATTCAGAGTGTTAGGCAATTTTAGACATGACCCAAGGCTCCTATTTATAGAGAAAATTTGTTGAAATAGTCGTTGGGTAGAATTAAAACTCATTTAAACCGAATTAAAAACTTGTTTGTTTCCATATCAGTATTCGTGAGCAACGTGTTTATTTGAATAGCTTAAGCTGTTATTCGAATAACACTGTTCCTGAAACCAACGTGAAAAAGCCATCTGATATGGGTTATTCGAATAACCACTGTGTTATTCGAATAACACTGTTAAAAAGAGTTCAGACATAAAAGGTTTTATTCGAATAACGTTTGAGTTATTCGAATAATTCACTTATAAAAACAGTTCTGAAAAACTCATTTATTCAAATAGCTATACTGCTATTGGAATAGCATCTTTAAAAATAGAAACTCGTGAAAGGGTTTATTCGAATAGAATAAGCTCTATTCAAATAAAACAATACAAAACAGTTTGGAGAAATTATTTTAAAGACACTAAGTTTCTTTTAAAAACAAATTTTATCTTTTCTTTCAAAAACAGAGAGATATCAAAGTGAGCTCCGTACAAAAGATCCTAAGTCCTAAAGCTATTCTTATATAAACTTGGACTTGGTCTTTCCATCATCTTCATTTAGTCTTCACGTTTGTTATCATCAAAACAAGTCTTCAAAGGCATATGTTCAAACACACTATCCGATATTACACTCAAGGGAATTCCATGCCATATGACTATTCCTTAAAGATATAACTGGGCTCTTCTATCAGATGGCCAGTTAGCCTCTATGGCTAAAAGTGTGCAGACTCTGTCAGTCAGTCTACTATAACCCATATAGCATCAAAGCTCGACTGGTTCTTTGGCAATCTCATCACAAAATCCAATATCATGCTTTCTCATTTCCATTCAGGATTCTCCAAGGGTTGTAGAAGTCTAGAGGATCCTTGGTGTTCTTCTTTCACTTTTGACATATTAATGATCTGGACACATATCTTTCTAGATCTCTTTTTATGTTTTGCCACCAAGCATCTCCTTTGGGGTTTTAACACATCTTTATGGCTCCAGGGTGAATGGTGCTTCTACTCTTACGGGCTTCTTCTATAATCTTCTGTTGATTTCATCTTCTTTTGGGACACATAGTCTATTTCTAAACATAAGTGTTAAATTACGAGCCCTCTCAAAAATTCTTTTTTTTTCTTTCTAATTAGATTTGTTCATCTATTAGCTTTAAAGCTTCATCTTCTTCTTGAATGTCTCTAATTTGAGCCCTCAAATCATTCTGAATCTCTAGTCTTTTCAAATAAATACCATGTGGTATCATAGTCATTAACAAGCTCAAATTTTCGATGCTCTCAAGGAGTTCTATGCCTTGTACCATCATTTGGGACACATGCAGGAATTTTTTGCTATATGCATCGGCCACAACATTAGCCTTACCCGGATGATGCTTACATTTCAAAATCATGATCTTTGAGAAACTCCATCCACCTCCTTTGCCTAATATTCAACTATTTTTTTCAACTAAATATTTTATACTTTTGTGATTGCTAAAGACCTCAAACTTGACCCATATAGGTAATAACTTTAAATCTTTAAAGCAATCACAACTGCTACTAGTCTAAGGTCACCAGTTGGGTCGTTATCCTCACGGGGTCTTAGTAGTCTACATGCATAAGCAATTACTCATCCATTTTTCGACAATATACAGCCTAACCCATTCTTCGAAACATCACAATAAACCTCAAGGTTTTCTTGTCAGTCTGGATTCACTAGCATAAGTGTGGTGGTTAAATTTTTTTTTCAACTCTTGGAAGGTACTCTCACATTTTTCTGTCCACTCCAATAGTGCTATTCTTCTAGTTAACCTAGTAAAGGCAACAATGTTAGGGAATATGCCTTTATGAAATTTCTGTTATACCCAGCTAAACCCAAGAAATTTCTCACTTCATTTACGGTGCTAGGTCTCTCCCATTGTAATACTGCCTTTATCTTACTAGGATTCACAGATAGCCCATCTCAAGATATCACATGCCTAAAAACTGCACCTTCTTCACCCAAAACTCACATTTTGGGAAATTGGCAAACAATCTCTTCTCTTCCAAGATTTCTAGAACTACCTTAGGATGCTCCTCATGCTAATCGGTTGTCTTTGGATAAATGAGAAAATCATTTATAAAGACAATAACAAATTTATCAAGGTATGTTCTAAAATCCTGTCTATATCATCCATAAAAATGGCAGGTGCATTTGTCAGACTAAAGGACATTACAAGATACTCATAATGCCGATTCCTGGTTCTAAAGGTAGTCTCTGGAATACCTTCTTCTTTAACTCTGATTTGAGGGTATCCTGTCTTTAGATTAACTTTGGAAACACTGCAGCTACCCTTAACTAGTTCATCAAATCATCTATCCTAGGGTAGTGGGTATTAGTACTTAGCCTCGACCTCATTCAATCATCTATAATCTGCACATGATTTTGTACTGCCATCCTTCTCTCCACTAAATGATATAGGGGAAGGGCTCCCCAAGATGGGTTTCTAGGTCAAATGAATTATTCATTCAACCACTCTATTGTCTATTTCTTAAGCTCAAAGAGTTTTATAGGGGCATCCTATAAAGTTCTATGGAAATAGGCCCTGGTTCTAGGAATCGATCTATAGTAACTTAATCTTTCTCTTAAGTGATAGTTCACTCAATCTATCTGAGAATACCTCTAGATATTCTCTCGTACTTCAAACATTGTGGTCCTTTGTCATCTATCTTTATTTGTTTCATTTTTCCTTATTGGATCTTGAACTTTGAGAACTACTTCTTGGAGTCATCATCTATCTTTTTTCTCTCATGAAAGCTTTCAAGCTTTGGCTCCTATTGGGGCTGTGGTGGTCTCAAACTACTTGATTCCATTATTATACATTTGTTCATGAAAGTATGAAGGTCCTTATTCTCAAGGGGCATCACCCTTTTCCTCACTTTATCCTGCAATTTGAACTCAAATTTCACGAGCTTGCAGTTCTCATCTATATGATGCCGAGAGCATGAAGAGGACTTTGACAATTCCTTGAATTTTACCATATATAGACCCTCAATCATATCTCTTTGTCCCAACTATGAAATTTTAACTCTTTTTCTACTTACAAATTTCTTGGAAATACTTATCTAAGAAAGTCGTCCTAAATATCTCCCAAAATATCTCTAACCCGTTTACTCCCCATATTCTTCTTATATCATTTCTCCAACACTTAGCTTCCCATTTCAACATGAAGGAAGTGAGGACACCTTCTGGTCATCCGTGCATCTCATCCCAACAATGATCTTTTCTAACTCCATTAACCATTCCTCAACCTTAGCTGGATCATACTCTCTTTGGAATAATGGATGGTTTGTCTTTTTGAACTCTGAAGGATTATGAAAATCCTGGTCTCTCTTGACTATTGCTTCATTTTCTAGTTGCGGATACAGGGTATTACCTACCCCTTCCAAAACTCTATTTATGACAGTCATCAGTTACTTTGTGGTTATGACCATCACTTTTTACTTTCTCTTGATAGCTGTCATTTCTCTGATCATGTCCATCAAATTTGTCGTGCTATCACTGGCCGACACTCTATCTTTTCACGTGTGCCCGGATGATGCCATGGTCTCCCTATACACACAGAACATTCCATATTGAGTTAATCAGCCTCAATTTTCATGTAACTATGTAACAGCTTCCATAACATACATACACAAGACTGTCATGCAATCCTTATCAATATATCTCAGTATCAAGATAAGAAATTGCATAACATTAGCCTAGCTAGTCCACACCCCGGCTCAACAAGATGAACAACTCTGATACCATAATGTAACATCCTAATACTAGTACTAACAATGTATCCGGAATTATACATTAGTAACAAGAATTAAGTATGTCACGTATGAATATCCATAATTTTCAAATAAATAGTTTAAATAAATATCAAAATATAAGCCTTTCGTGGAAGCATAATATACATATATTAAGAAATAAAGTTTATACAACAACATCGTATATGCTATACATAGATTGCCTCATAGGACAACATCAATATAAATATTTATCCAAAATCTAAGAAAAAGCACTAATGAAATCTTCACGCTGAAGCTCCATCTTGCTTGGTGGACTGGATCTTACTTGGAATTATCATGGAAATCATAGAAGTAGGGGGGTGAAAATCAAAAAATTCTCAGTAGTTTATAAAAATCATGTCATCACAATAATTCCAACTGTTTCGGAGAAAATTTTATTTCAAATCATTTCTGAATAATTCATAAGAAGGTGGCTAAAGCCAAATCGAGTCCTTCCTCTTCCTGAAATAGAGGTTGATTTTTATATTCTTTGTCAAAATCATTTAATCCATCAAATCATAGATCATTTCATCCAATCTCATGTCATAAAATCATAAATCAAATCATCAAGTCTCTTGTCATCAAATCATAAGTCATATTATCTAATCTAAAATCATTATATCATCATGTCTTAAAACATGGTTCATATCATCAAAAATCGAGTTATCAAATCATATATCATTTTATCAAATCTCAAATCATCAGGTCTTACATCACAACTCATATCATGAAACCCTGAGTCATCAATTCATAAATCATGTTAGGAAATCTCATATAACAACGCATCTATCTCATCGATTATCAAAATCATGTCAAGAAATCTCAAATCATCATGACACATGAGTCATCTTAAATCAAGGTATGGAGGGAATATCCATCCCCACAATGCCAATCATTTGGTAGTAGTTTACTTTTCAGGTTAGTGCACTTCAACCCATTCATGATGGTACGTTGTCATACAGAACTACTCTGAAGTCTAGGTAACCCAAAGAAATATACAACTTATAAGGGAATTGTTTTCCTCATTCCAGAGATTTGAGAAGAGAGGGAACACAACTTATGAGGGAATGATCTGTCCTTATTCCAGAGTTGTGTGTAGAGAGGGAATTATCAATCCTTATCTACTTTGACAGGGAAGGTATCATCTGTCCTCATACTATCCCCTCAACTACTTAGATAGGGAGGGTATCTTCCTTCCTCACACTATCTAGAATCTAGGAATACCTCAAGTAGAGAGGACATTATCCATCCTTAACTACATTCTATCAAGGGATAGCTCAAGTGAAGAGGGAGGAAATTATTCATCCTCATCCTCAATCACTCAGGTGGTTAGGAGTTATTCATCCTCAACCACCAATTTCCAAGCCTCCCCCTAGGACCAAGGATATCTTAGATAAAGCGTTACTCATGAAAATCAAATATCATTTTTCAAATCATCATAAAATTCATTTATCAAATCATCAAATCAAGTGTATCTCATAATATTCATATTAAATCATGGCACACCTCACATTTCATCATGTGTGCAATATAATAATTCATCATGTTATCATTCATAACATAGGTCAAACATAGTTTAGCCATTCGTTTAAAATGTCAAGTGTTCTTGAGGTCCCATACTTTTGCAACAGGCTTGAATTCGTGTTTCCAAGCAACATGATAGGTTAGCATAAGGTGCTAACTAATTATCACAGGCTCATCATGTCTGACTTTATGTCTCATAACCGGTTATCACATTGATGTAATCGGTTATAAGCTTCTTTCAAGTGATTTTCATAAACAAATAACCGGTTACCCTCCTCTAGGTAATTGGTTATGAGCTTATTTAAGCTCTTTGTCACAATGGATAACTGGTTAGACATTCTCCCTTAACCGATTATTCCTCATTCGTGACTGTCTATCACAATTCAATAACTAGTTAGGCTTTTCTCCTAACTGATTATTAATTGCTGGAAGCATTCTACCCAAGCCAATGATTGGTTATGGCTTGGCCATAATCGGTTATTTAGGAAACCCTGGTCGTGAAAACAGAGCCCAATGGAGGGAACCCCAACAACCACTAATTCTTATATCAAAATCAAATCAGAAACTCAACAAACACATAACCACAACATCACAGCATAATATAACAAGCAAGGGTCAACCAAAAAACCACAAGTTTTCATCTTTTCAAAACTCAAAATCTTCATCATTTCAAGTTCAAAATCAAACTTGGTTTCAAAACCATTTCTTGTGAAAATCATCGTTCCAAATCCATCATGAAACAAACTTTCCTCCAAATCCATGAGAAAACATGTTTAGTAGGAAAAGTTTGAGAAAAACACTCTCTACCTTTCCTTCCTTAGCTTCTTCATTTTGCTTCTCTTCCTTGTTTCCTGGTTTTTCTTTTCTTGATCTTCCTTCTTCCTTCTTCCTTCTTGTTTCTTGCCCCCACTAGCTTTTCCTCTCTTTCTTTCTTTGTTTCTCCTTTGTCATTTTATTTCCCCTCTTATTGGGCATGAAACCGGGAGAGATTAGAGAGTAAGTGAGAGTAAGAAGTGGAAACATGAAAATGAGAGAATGAGATAGAGGTAGCGTGAAGGAGTGGTGAAAATATGATAAAATAATCAAAATATCTTTTGAAAAGAATAGTGGGGAGATGTGGGTAGAATGTCAAAATGAAATTTAACTGATAGCCATTTATTTGCTAACGACACTTTAATTTCTCATAAATGAATTTTCCAACTTTCATAAGTCTTCTAGAAAATTCCATGATTTCCTTCTATTTTTGTTATAACTTTCCCACTAATTTTCTTATACTGTAACATTTATATATTTAGCTTTAGCATTCTTTCCTGGGCTAAATTTATACTTGTGGAATTGAATCAAGAAGCTTTCAGATATCCTTTCTAGCTGTTCTTTGCTTAGAAATAAATCTTCCTTATTTATTTCTAATTTCTTAACTCATCAAGATCCAACTTCACTAGGGCTATTTCTCAACTTCAGTGTTATAGATTCATGCTCAAATCAATCCCAAATCATTATAAAAATTATCAAATAACTTCTATCAACTTTATTGAGCTACTATAACCCTAATTAAATCTATTAGGTTAGTGAGAATATTAAAATTCTCCTTTCTTTTCTATAAATTTTTTATTCAAAATTTGATTTATCTTATTTAAAAAGATCTGGATAAATATTTATCAAATGGGATTCGAGTTCCCACGTGGCCTCTTTTGAGTCAACTCTTTTCCAATTTGTCTTCGCTAAAGGAATTGGTTCACCTTTAGTCTCGTCATAGTTCTTAACAATTCCCGTAGTAGGAGTGGCTCGGAGGAACATAAGCTCTCTTTCATTCAGTTTCAAAGGTCTTATTTTCCTTATTCGTATAACTTCCCTATTTGTTATAGGCTTCAATACTCTATCTTTAATCATTTCAATTTGTTCTGTAGTCTATTGTACTTAAACACTTCTTGCAAGGCTTCCCCCAAAGTCTAGAGGTTAATTTGAAATCTCTATCCGATATTACACTTAGGGGAATTCCATATCATATGACTATTCCTTGAAGATAGAACTGGGCTCTTCTATCTAATGGCCAGTTACCCTTTATGGCTGTCAGTCTGTCCACTATAACCCACATGGCATCAAAGCCTAACTAGTTCTTTGGTAATCTCATCACAAATTCAATATCATGCTTTCTCATTTCTATTCAAGATTCTTTAGGGGTTGTAGAAGTCTGGAGGATCCTTGTTGTTCTACTTTCACTTTTGACAAACTAATCATTTGGACACATATCCAGCTAACCCAAGCATCTCCTTTGGGGTCTTAATACATCTTTGTGGCTCTAGGGTGGATGGTGCTTCTACTCTTACGGGCTTCATCTAGAATTTTCTCTTGATTTCATCTTATCTTAGAATACATAGCCTATTTCTAAATATAAGCGTTACATTATGAGGCCTCTCAAAAAATCATTTTTTTCTTTCTAATTAGATCTATTATCTATTAGCTTTAATACTTCATCTTCCTCTTGAACTTCTCTAATTTGGGCCCTCAAATCATTCTGAATCTCTAGTCTTTTCAAATACATACCATGTAGTATCACAGTCGTTAACAGGCTCATATTTTCGAAGCTCTCAAGGGGTTCTATCTCTTGTACCATCATTTGGGACACATACAGGAATTTTCTGCTATGTGCATTGGCCATAATATTAGCATTACCCAGATGATGCTTACATTTCAAAATCATGATCTTTGAGAAACTCCATCCACCTCCTTTGCCTCATATTCAAATCTTTTGTTCAACTAAATATTTCAAACGTGCGTGATCGGTAAGGACCTCAAACTTGACCCATACAAATGATAACTTCAAATCTTTAAAGTAATCACAACTACTGCTAGTCCCAGGTCACAAGTTAGGTCGTTGTCTTCATAAGGTCTTAGTAGTCTATAAGCATAAGCAACTACTCGTCCATTTTTCATCAATGCACAACCTAACCCATTCTTCAAAACATCACAATTAACCTCAAGGTTTTCTTGTGAGTCTGGATTCACTAGCACAGGTGTGGTGGTCAACTTTTTTTTCAACTCTTGGAAGATACTCCTACATTTCTGTGTCCATTCCAATAGTGCTACTCTTCTAGTCAACCTAGTAAAGGTAACACTACCTGGGAAAACTCCTTTGTGAAATTTTTGTAATACCCAGCTAAACCCAAGAAATTTCTCATTTCATTTATGGTGGTAGGTTTCTCCCATCGTAATACTACCTTTATCTTACTGCGATTCACGGATAGCCCATCTTAAGATATCACATGCCTAAAAACTACACCTCCTTCACCCAAATCTCGCATTTTGGGAAATTGGCAAACAATCTCTTCTCTTCCAAGATTTCTAGAACTACCTTAGGATGCTCCTCATGCTCATCAATTGTCTTTGGATAAATGAGAAAATCATTTATAAAGACAATAACAAATTTATCAAGGTATGTTCTAAAATCCTGTCCATATCATCTATAAAAATGGCAGGTGCATTTGTCATACCAAAGGACATTACAAGATATTCATAATGCCGATTCCTGGTTCTAAAGGCAGTCTGTGGAATACCTTCTTCTTTAACTCTGATTTGAGAGTATCCTGTCTTTAGATTAACCTTGGAATCACTGCAGCTACCCTTAACTGGTTCATCAAATCATTTATCCTAGGGTAGTGGGTATTAATACTTAGCCTCGGCCTCATTCAATCATCTATAATCTGCATATGATTTTGTACTGCCATCCTTCTCTCCACTAGATGATATGGGGGAAGGGCTCCCCAAGATGGGTTTCTAGGTCAAATGAACTATTCATTCAACCACTCTATTGTCTATTTCTTAAGCTCAAAGAGTTTTATATGGGCATCCTATAAAGTTATATGGAAATAGGCCCTGGTTCTAGGAATAGATCTATAGCAACTCAATGTTTCTCTGAAGTGACAGTTCACTCAATCTATTAGAGAATACCTTTGGATATTCTCTCATACTTTGAACTTTGTGGTCCTTTTTCATTTATCTTTAACTGTTTCCTTTTTCCTTATTGGTTCTTGAACTTTGAGAACTACTTCTCGGAGTCATCATCTATCTTCTTTCTGTCGTGAAAGCTTTGAAGCTTTGGCTCTTATTAAGGCTGAGGTGGTCTCAAACAACTTGATTCCATTATTATATATTTGTTCACAAAAGTATGAAGGTCCCTATTTTCAAGGGGCCTCACCTTCTTCCTCACTTCATCCTGCTATTCAGACTCAAATTTCACACGCTTCCAATTCTCATCTATATGATGCCGAGAGCACAAAGAGGACTTTGACAATTCCTCGAATCTTGCCATATATATGCCACAATCATTTCTCTTTGTGCCAACTTTAGAAATTTCAACTCTTTTTATGCTTACAGATTCCTTGGAAATACTTATCTAAGAAAGCTATCCTAAATATCTCCTAAAATATTTTTAACCCGTTTACTCCCCCTATTCTTCTTTTCAACACGGAGGAAGTGAGGACACCTTCTGGTTATCCGCGCATATCATCACAGCAAAGATCTTTTCTAACTCCATCAAACATTCCTCAGCCTTAGCTTGATCATACTCTCTTTGGAATAATGGAGGGTTAGTCTTTCTGAACTCCGAAGGATCATGAAAATCCTAGTCTCTCTTAACTATTACTTCAAATTCTGGTTGATGATACAGTGTTTTAGCCACCCTTTCCAAAACTTTATTTATGACAATCATTGGTTACTTCGTGACTACGACCATCTCTTTTTACTTTTTCTTGAATGTTGTCATCTTTCTGATTATCTCCATCATATCTGTCATGCTATCACTGGCAAATGCTTTATCTTTTTTGCATATGCCCGGACGATGCCATGGTCTCTCGTACACACAGAACATTCCATATTGAGTTAATCAGGTCCAATATTAATGTAACTATGTAACAACAACCATAACTTATATACACAAGGTTATCATGCAATCCTTATCAACACATCTTAGTATCAAGATAAGAAAAAGCACAACATTAGCTTAGCTAGTTCATATCCCGGCTCAACAAGATGAACTGCTCTAATACCATAATGTAACATCCTAATACTAGTACTAATAATGTATCCAGAATTACGCTTTAGTAACTCGAATTAAGTATGCCATGTATGAATATCCACAATTTTCAAATAAATAGTTTGAATAAATATAAAAATATGAGCCTTTCGCGGAACCATAATGTACATATATTAAGAAATGAAGTTTATACAAACTATACAACATCGTATATACTATACATAGATTGCCTCATGGCACAACATTGATATAACTATTTATCCAAGATCTAAGCAAAAGCATTAATGAAATCTTCACACTGAAGCTCCATCTCACTTGGCGGACTGGATCCTTCATAGAAGTAGGGGGTGAGAATCATAAAATTCTCAGTAGTTTATAAAAATCATGTCATCACAATGATTCCAGCTATTTCGAGGAAAATTTTATTTCAAATCATTTTTGTATAATCCATAGGAAGGTGGCTAAAGCTAAATCGAGACTTTCCTCTTCCCGAAACAGAGGTTCATTTTTATATCCTCTATCAAAATCATTTGATTCATCAAATCAAAGATCATTTAATCCAATATCATGTCATAAAATCATAAAACAAATCATCAAGTCTCTTGTCATCAAATCATAAGTCATATTATCAAATCTCAAATCATTATATCATCATGTCTTAAAACATTGTTCATATCATCAAAACTCGAGTTATCAAATCATATATCATTTTATCAAATCTAAAATCATCAAGTCTTACATCATGACTCATATCATGAAACCCTAAGTCATCAATTCATAAATCATGTTAGGAAATCTCATACGAAAACTCATATATCTTGTTACCAAGTGGCTCTAGTACTCAAGCACGGGTTGAATTGAGTATAGAAAATTTTCGTAAATGCTTTTAAACAAAAAATAGATGTTGAAGCTATTAAATAAAAGATATGAATATAAGAGAGGAAGAAAAAAAAGCTTAAGAATAGCAAATAAAAAATTATGCAATAATAATAAACTATAGTGAATAAAGAGATTGAGAAGAGAAGAGCATGCACAATATTTATCCTAGTTCGACTACCAAACCACTTGTGGCCTACATCCAATTCTCGAAAAATATCTAAGTTTTTTCACTATGAATACAAGCTTCAATAAGTGCTTGCTATCGTTACAAAATAGAGCACTTTTCACAGACAGGTAAACTCTACCCTTGTGCTAAAGCCTTAACCTGCAGGGATGCCTCACCTTTATACAAACCTTGAGGGACATCTCACCCTCGATATAAAGAAGCAAAAAATAGATGAAGAGAAGCTCTTACAAAGAGTAAATATCACAAATTGAAGCACTAAGAAGCTCTCTAAGGATATCTCAAAGTTTTCGCGAAAAGAGCACAGAAAATAAGTGAAAATTATAAATCACATTTTCAAAGCAAGCATAAAGTTAATCAAATAGCTGGGCAAAAACAGAAGAAACCCATGGTCTCCATTTATAGAGACATAGAAGAAAATAACCATTCGGGTAATTCACATAGTAAATACAAAATATGACCGTTTCTTTCTAAAATAGGATCTGTGTTTATTCAAATAAACCTTGGGTTATTCGAATAACACGTTCTCAAAATTACCAGTTTTGAAATTGGTTATTCGAATAACATGAAGTTTATTCGAATAACACTGCTTTAAAATGTTTTTTGAGAAATAGGTCTATTTGAATAACTCTAGAGTTATTCGAATAGCTTATATAAGAGCAAGCCATTTTAAAAAGGTTGTATTCGAATAACATGGATGTTATTCGAATAACACTAGTAAAAATAGAGGCGCGCAACAGGATTTTGAAAACATTATTCGAATAACTCATGGTGTAACGCCCTTTTTAGGAGGGCACGACACATTGTCATTTACAATGCGGACAATAAAAATAAAAGTTAAGACCCGGTTCATTTTATAATTATAAATTCACTTAGTTATAATCGTGTAATTAAATTAGCGAGTATATATTTTTTTCTTTATAATTAATAAAAATAGTGATAAGGCATAATTACAATGAAGAGTAAAATAGAAGTAAAGCATACGTCAAACCAACATACATGTACAATGATATATCATTATATTAAACTTGTTTGATTACAGCACCTGATATACAAAAAGTAAAATTATACATATATGCCCTAAGAGATTATAAATATACAGCCCACCAAAATAATGACACATCGGGCCTCACAAAATAAACACTGATAGCCAGTAGTGGCTATTAATGGCATCAATCCCTAAGAGGAGAAGGAACCGTGTCAGGATCCTCCTCGGGATCCTCCTCGGGATCTTCCTCATCCGAGAAAACCTCCATCGGAGGCACCAAGTTTTGGGCTGGGGCTCGAGTAGTGGAAAGAAAAGAATCCTCCTATGGGATGTAATAACAATCACCCCACATCTCCTTGATGGGCAAATAAAACTCCAAAAGTAAACTAACGCTGCAAGTGAAGATGGGCGGTTCATGACGCCCCAAAGCCAGCAAAATCGACATGTCTCCCTCGTAGATGAAACGATCAGAATTTAGGTTGATGTACCAGCAATCTGGCCCTCTGAGGAAGGTCAAACACACATAACCTAGAAATCTGCATGGGCGTGCCGCCATGATCCAACAGTAGGTGCTAGTTGCGATCAGGCCAAAAGCCGGGGAATTCGTGAACTTCACCCTCCTTGCCGACGTCTTTGATGAGAACATATTTACAAATAGACAGAAATAATGGAAACACAGGAAAGAGGTAAGACATCCTACCATCATTACCAATTATGGCAGTAAAGAAACAAAACGGCGCAAAGCGCCCACATAGTATCTCAAGAGGTAATAATAATAAACATTAAATAACAGCAATAAATAGTTAAGCAATTCCAGGCAATTATACATCAGTAAGGTGACAATTCCAATATATAATAAGAATTAAATGCCAGATATTACATGGACTCATTATGCACATGCGTACAAGATCAAGATCCTACTCCATAGAGCTAGACACAAACAATCGGAGAGAAAGATCAGGAGATATGTCTACAACTCGGCTGCTGCGGCCAAAGTGCTATAATTCATTAGTTTATCCATGTGCACATCAAGGCATTGTACAGACATTCTACACTAGATCACAATATAGGACAGTGTCTCAGTCCGGATCGTCGGTGGGTTTGCATCAGTCTACCCCATGGATAGAAGAGCTACCAACTGTCCATTGCGAGGTACCCGCACCCCGATGCCCCCAAGGTCAACAGTATGACCTACACTAGTCTACTCGCACCTGCACTAAGGTGTGTTCAATCTCCTAGGCAACTCGGCCTTAATAACAGTCCAATGGACTTTCACAATGCATGATGACTCAATGCACATATTATGTATATTCATCACATACTTTTCCACAATATGCCTCAATTGGCCAAGGTGAGCATTAACACGTCATTGGTCCCTCACATGGACCCATAACATCATATTATCAGAATTTAAATGAAACGATACACTTTCAAAATTTATTATGAATTCTTACTTAAATGTACCATTTCTTACAAAGTTCGTCTCTAGAGGAATTCTCTTGATTAATTGAGTTCTCTATTGTAATTTATTCACACACACACTTAGAAAATTATTCTAAGGGTCTCAAAGTCTCACACTCTCTTGTTCTTTCTTTAATTAAAATTATCCTAAGTCTTATGAAAATTTTCACTCTTAGTTCTTTCCAATTTATGAATCCCAAATTATTTTCTAATCTTCCAATTTACCAAAATTTTCACCCTATTACCAATAAATTAATCACTTGATTATTTAAGTTCCAAGATTACCTAAAGTTACACAATCAAGCCCTAAATGGTCCTAGAGGCCGTGGCCTCCCTAGGGGACTAAGTACCCAAATTTTTCATTCCATTAGTTTCATATTGTACACTTGATTAGCTATGTCTTCCACTTGTTATGATTGTTCATCAAGAACCCTAATTTTGGGCCCCAAAACCGTAAGCCTCCTAGAGGTAATCTAGGTCATTTTCTTCCATTTTAAGTTTTCCAATCCATCCAATTATATCAATATACATAAACAATCAATCAAATAACTTCAACAAATTAAGAACAACATGTAATCATACTAATCATACAAACAAAAAGAGTAACCCTAATAGGGTTTTCTCACAACCAATCACAAAACAAGGTTCCTTACTACCAATAGAGGTTGAGGAGGAGTATCTTGCTCTTACCTAAGAGAAGAACAAACAAAAGAACCCCCTTGAAGCTCCTTGAGATTTCGGCCACACCACCCAAAAACCCTAAAATTCGAACTTCAACCAATCAATACCAAGGCTTGAAAAAGAATGAATAGATGGTCACAATGAAGGCATTGAACATGAAAATAAAGAGAAAAGGGTGAGCAACCAAGAACCTTACCCAAAAGCTTGAAGCTTGAAGCTTGAAGAAAGTGGTGAAGATGAAAGCTTTTCAAGGAATCACCAACTAGAGAAGTGTTTAGATGATAGAGGAGACTAAGAAAATGTATTTAGTTAGAATTTTTTTGATGGTGGAGGCATGGGAGAGGGGCTAGCCGTGTGGTGTTCTAGAGAGAAGAAGGAGAAAAATGCAAAGGAAGATGAAAGTAGAGAGAGAAGTGAATAGAAAAATAAAGATGATAGCTTTTTAGGATTTTTGAAAATTTGAATAGATTGATTAATTAAATTGATGCACAATTTTGGCTCCCAAGAAAGTGCAGCAGCCGTGTGGTTGAGAGAGGAGAGAGGGAGTGAGTAGCTTCCTTGAGAAGCTTGGGAGGAAGCTTCCTTAAAACTTCCTTGAGAAGCTTCGCACGCTTCTCGATAAAGTAAAAAATAAGGTTGTCTCCTAAATGAACACTCTAGAAAAGATGATTAATTACTCTGCTAAAATTATTTTTCAGTGAACAAAAGCTACAGTTAATGAAAATGGTATTTACTATTCATAAAAAAAAATTTGGTACAGTAATTTTATTTATCAGATAAAATCTTAAAAAATATGAACCTCGTAAACTGTGCCCGACCTCAAGTTTAGTAAGATCCCCCAGTGACGTTTCCATAGTTCAAGGTTTACTAGCCTCAAAGAAAATATTTTATTTTCTCGGCTCTGCTCAGTGCGCACGTAAAACGAAAAATATATTAAAATATTTGACATTTCTGGAAAAATCTAAAAAAATTCTCAAAAATCACAAATATTAAAAAATGATTATTCATCTCAAAACAAACAATTTCTGGGGTGTTTTGCTGACTCTGCTTAGTTTGCACACAAAATGAGAAATATATTAAAATATTCGACGTTTCCGAAAAATTTCAGAAAAATTCTCAAAAATCATAAATATTATAAAATGATTATTTATGATGAAATAAATAATTATTGGGGTGTTACAACTCTCCCCTTCTAAAAAGAAATTTTCTCCTCGAAATTTTCATATCTTAGAATAGTTGTGGGTGTTGCTCCTTCATCTTGTCTTCCAACTCCCAGGTTGCATCTCCAGTTGTTTCGTTCTAGATTACCTTCACCAATGAGATCTCCTTGCCTCTTAATTGCTTTATCCTTCTATCCTCAATTCTTACAGGAGGTGCCTCATAGGTTAAGTTCTCTTTTAATTGTACTGTATTTGGTGCTATGACATAACTTGGGTCAGGAATGTATTTTTGCAGTTGTGACACATGGAAGACATTGTGAATGTTTGAGAGGAAAAGGGGTAAGGTTATTTGATAGGTTACTGGACCTACTCGGTGAATAATTTGGTATGGTCCAAGAAATTTTGGAGTAAGTTTTCTATATTTCAATGCCCGGCCCACCCCAGTCGTAGGTGTGACTTTCCAAAATATATGTTCACCTTCCTCAAACTCAAAAGGTTTTCTTCTTTTGTCTGCATAACTCTTTTGTCGGCTCTGAGCTGTCTTCATCTTCTCCTGAATCATCTTAACTTTTTCAGTCATCTGCTGTATAACATCTGGCCCAATAGTGAGGTGCTCGCCGTCTTGGTACCAACATAAAGGTGTCCGACGCCGCCGTCCATACAGAGCCTCATAGGGTGCCATCCCTATGCTTGAATGATAACTGTTGTTGTAGGTGGATTCTATCAACAGTAGAATGTCATCCCAACTTCCAGTCTGTTCTATGGTGCAAGCTCTAAGCAAATCTTCCAATGATTGGATCGTCCTCTCCGATTGGCCATCGGTTTGTGGGTGATAAGCAGAGCTTAGACGTAACTTTGTCCCTAATGGTTCTTGTTGACTCTGCCAGAACTTTGAAGTGAATCTTGGATCCCTATTCGAAACAATACTTGTAGGCACACCATGCAGTCTAACAATTTCTCCAATATACAGCTGGGTCAATTTCTCCAGGTTGTATCTTATGTTAATCAAAAGGAAATGCGCTGATTTCGTGAGTCGGTCCACAATTACCCAAATCGAGACATATCCTTTTCTCGTCCTTGGCAAACCCACCACAAAATCTATTGCGAAGCTGTTCTACTTCCATTCAGGAATAAACAATGGTTACAGCAATCTTGTAGGTCTTTGATGTTCCACTTTAGATTTCTGACAAACCAGACAAGTCGATACACATCTAGTGACGTCACTCTTCATCCTATGCCACCAAAACAACCTCTTCAAGTCTTGATACATTTTTGTTATGCCTGGATGCATATTTAGCTGGCTTGTGTGAGCATGGTCGAGAATATACTCTCTAAGCTCTTGGTCACGAGGAATACAAACTCTACCTCGGAATCTCAGAATTCCGTCTGCTTCTTCCGCAAATGTTTATTTCATTGCCTTGTTTCATTAGCTCTCTTACTTCTTGCAAGAACTTATTGACCTTCTGCTTTTCCCGTATATCCTCAATCAGCTCACTTGAGATGGTGACCATGTTCATGCAAATCTTTCCTGGTTTTAATTCCACAAAAGACCATATATCCCTGAACTACTCTATTAGATCCTTTTCCTTGATCATCAGGGCAGAGACACTGATCATCTTCCTACTCAAGGCGTCTGCTATGATGTTTGCCTTACCAAGGTGATACAGAAGTTTGAAATCATAGTCTTTTAGGAACTTCAGCCACCTTCACTGCCTCATGTTCAACTCCTTCTAATCATACAAATATTTTAAGCTTTTGTGATCACTAAAGATGTTGAACATCGCTCCATAGAGGAAATGCCTCCATATCTTCAAAGCAAAAACCACAGCCACTAATTCCAAGTCGTGCGTCGGGTAGTTCTTCTCATGCACTCGCAAATGCCTTGAAGCATAAGCCACCACTCTTCCATGTTGCATAAGCACAGATCCTAGTCCTTGGTATGAAGCGTAACAATACACCTCAAAGGGCTCATTTGGATCAGGTAGCACTAACACTAGCGAGGTAGTTAGCCATCTCTTCAACTCTTGGAAACTCTGTTCACAACTGTCGGTCCACTCAAAAGCTTGGTTTTTTCTTGTGAGTTGAGAAGAGGTCCCACGATTTTGAAAAATGCCTCAATGAACCTCCAGTAATATCCGACTAATCCCACAAAGCTACGAATCTCCGTCACTGACTTAGGCCTTTTCCATTGTAACACTGCCTCCACTTTTGATGGATCCACTGCAATCCCATCCTTCGAGATTACATGACCCAAAAACTTAACTTCTTCCAGCTAAAATTCACATTTTGATAATTTGGCATACAATTCTTTCTCCTTCAGAATCTGGAGAACTATACTGAGGTGTTCAGCATGATCCTCCTGATTTTGAGAGTATATCAGGATGTCGTCGATAAAGACAACAACAAACCTATCCAAGTAAGGATGAAAGATCCTATTCATGTAGTCCATGAAGATAGCAGGCGCATTCATCACACTAAACGGCATCATAAGATACTCGTAATGGCCGTATCGGGTATGAAAAGTAGTCTTGAGTATATCCTCCATCTTCACTCATATCTGATGATACCCAAATCGCAGGTCAATTTTTGAAAATACTACTGCTCCCTTCAGTTGGTCCATTAAGTCATAAATTCTTGGGAGTGGATACTTATTCTTGATTGTCACTTTGTTTAACTACCGGTAGTCTACGCATAACCTTGATGAACTATCCTTCTTTCAAACTAACAGTACTGGTGCTCCCTAAGGTGACACACTCGGTCTGATGAATTGCTTTTCCAAAAGCTCCTCTAGCTGCTTTTTAAGTTCAACTAATTATGTTGGTGACATCCTATAAGGTGCTATAGACACAGGACCAGCTCCCGGTACAAGGTCAATAGCGAATTCTATTTCTCGCGCCGGTGGTAAGCCAGGTACATCCTCAGGAAAGACTTCAGGAAATTCATTCACCACTAGAATTGTGTTCACATCAACTTCACTCTTGACTTTCAAAGAAGACAGTAGTATATATCTGTGAGCTCCTTCTTTCAAGAGAGCTTGAACTTGGTTGGCTGTCAAGTATCTAGAATCCTCATCCACTGGGAAGACTATAATTTTTCTGGAACAATCTAATAGAACATGGTTGGAGGACAACCAGTTCATCCTTAAAATTATATCTAGCTAAGAAAGGGGTAAACAGATCAAATCTACAGAAAAGATTCGACCTTCAATAATCAAGGGACAATTTAAACAAACTTTGGTAGTAACTACTGATTTATTAGTGGGGGTAGAAACAGTCAGATCAAAAGGTAAGGTAAACACTGGTAAACCAAGTCGTAGCACACAGTCATAAGATATGAAAGAATGGGTTGCCCCAGAGTCATATAGTACAGTCAAAAGGTTACCTTCTATGGTGCCTTCTCCTTGAATCAAGTCTTCTGACTCGGAGGCTTCGGCTCCGCTCATGGTATAGACCCATCCTCCTACTTGTGGTTTGTTGGCCCTTGCAGCATTTACTGAAGGTTTAGCCTTCGCTTGGTTGCAGTCTCGAGATACGTGGACAGGTTTGCCACATCTGAAGCAGATAATCCCCTTTATAGTGCAATCCCTCGTGGGATGATCCTTCCCACACTTCAGGCATTTGGAGGGATACGCCATATTTTGACAGGTCTAGGTTCTAATAGAACCTCCACCAGAACTTCCACCCGCTATCTGTTACTGGTTTCCCGTTAGCCGGGAATAGGGCTTCTTTTGGAAGCGATTAGAACTATTGCCACCGCCCCCTTTAGAACCTTATAGGTCCAAAGTTCCTGCTCCTTGTATCTCTAGCTTGCTCCAAAGCTTCCACTTCGCAGCACGTATCTAGCAGCTCCGAGAACTCATTAATTTTCAGTGTGATAACAGCTTTCTTCACTTCATATCTCAGTCCTTTCATAAACTTCCGACACTTCCAGGTTTCGTTCAGTTGGTGCTGGAAGTACATTGAAAACTTTGACAAGTTTTCAAATCTCGCTGCATATTCACTAATAGTCATGTTCTCCTGCCTTAGGTTGAGAAACTCCATCTCCTTCGCGTACCTCGTGCTCGCAGGAAAGTACTTATCCAAGAATTTATCCTTGAATAAATCCCAAGTGATCTCACAAATTTCAGCCTCGAGCGTTCTTTGCACCTCGTACCACCAGTCCTCAGCATTGCCAACCAACATAAAGGTATCATAGGTCACCTTCTTATTCTCGGTGCAATTCATGTCTCGGGAGACTTTCTCTAACTCTTTGATCTATAGACTAGCCTTCTCCGGATCGAACTTTCCTTTGAATTGGGGAGGATTATGGTGATGAAACTCCGCTAAGTTTTGAGCGTCAGCAGTAGCTTCGAGCTGTTAAGCAGTCCTTTCTTGTTGCTGAGCAACTCTCTCTTGTTGTTGAGTACCTCGTTCAGTCTATTGTGCGATGACCTCAGCCATCCTTTGCATTGCTTCTATAGCAGCCGTCATGTCTCCACCTCGTGCTATCTTGCTTCTTCAATTCAGATTAGCTAGAAAACACAAGGAAAGTTAGTTGTATCCACTAGGAATACTAAACACAGAGATTCACACAGCACAAACAAGATAGACTCAATCACAAGACCCAAAGAAACATAAACTGGGGCTCTGATACTAACTTAATGTAATACCCCTTTTTGGGAGGGCACGTCATATTGTCATTTACAATGTGAAAAATAAAAATAAAAGTTAAAACCCAGTTCGTTTTATAATTATACATTTACTTGGTTATAATCGTGTAATTAAATTAGCTAGTATATATATTTTTTTCTTTATAATTAATAAAAATAGTGATAAGGCATAATTGCAATGAAGAGTAAAACAGAAGTAAAGCATACGTTAAACCAACATACATGTACAATGATATATCATTATATTAAACTTGTTTGATTACAACGCCTGATATACAAAAAATAAAATTAAACATATATGCCCCAAGAGATTATAAATATATAGTCCACCAAAATAATGACACATCAGGCCCCCCAAAATAAACACTGATAGCCATTAGTGGCTATCAATGGCATCAATCCCTAAGAGGAGAAGGAACCGTGTAAGGATCCTCCTCGGGATCCTCCTTAGGGGCTTCCTCATCTGAGGAAACCTCCATCAGAGCCACCGAGTTTCGGGCTAGGGCTCGAGCAGTGGAAACAAAAGAATCCTCCTGTGGGGTGTAATAACGATCATCCCACATCTCCCTAATGGGCAAATAAAACTCCAAAAGTAAACTGACACTGCAAGTGAAGATGGTTGGTTCATGATGCCCCTAAGCTAGCAAAATCGACATGTCTCCCTCGTAGATGAAACGATCAGAATTTAGGTTAATGTACTAGCAGTCTGGGCCTCCGAGGAAGGTCAAACGCACATAACCTAGAAATCCGTGTGGGCGTGCCGCCATGATCCAACAGTAGGTGCTAGTCACGGTCAGGCCAAAAGCCGGGGAATTCATGAGCTTCACCCTCCTTGCTGACGTCTTCGATGAGAACATATTTACCAATGGGCAAAAATAATGGAAACACAGAAAAGAGGTAAGACATCCTACAATCATTAGCAATTATGGCAGTAGAGAAACAAAAAGGTGCAAAGCGCCTACATAGCATCTCAAAAGGTAATAATAATAAACATTAAATAACAGCAATAAATAGTTAAGCAGTTCCAGGCAAATATACATCAGTAAGGTGACAATTCCAATATATAATAAGAATTTAATGCCAGATATTACATGGACTCATTATGCACATGCGTACAACGTCAACATCCTACTCCGTAGAGCTAGACACGAACAGTCGGAGTGAAAGATTAGGAGACATGTCTGCAACTCAGCAGCTGTGGCCAAAGTGCTATAAGTCATCAATTTATCCACGTGCACATCAAGGCATTGTACAGACATTCTACACTAGATCACGATATAGGACAGTGTCTCAGTTCGGATCATTGGTGCGTTTGCATCAGTCTGCCCCACGGATAGAAAAGCTACTAACTGTCCATTGCGAGGTACCCGCACCCCGACGCCCCCAAGGTCAACAGTATGACCTACACTAGTCTACTTACACCGGCACTAAGGTGTGTTCAATCTCCTAGGCAACTCGGCCTTAACAACAGTCCAACGGACTTTCACAATACATGATGACTCAATGCACATATTATGTATATTCATTACATACTTTTCCATAATATGCCTCAATTGGTCAAGGTGAGTATTAACACATCATTGGTCCCTCACATGGACCCACAACATCATATTATCAGAATTTAAATGAAATGATACACTTTCAAGATTTATTATGAATTCTTACTTAAATGTAGCATTTCTTACAAAGTTTGTCTCTAGAGGAATTCTCTTGATTAATTGAGTTCTCTAATGTAATTTATTCACACACACACACTTAGAAAATTATTCTAAGGGTCTCAAAGTCCCACACTTTCTTGTTCTTTCTTTAATTAAAATTATCCTAAGTCTTATGAAAATTATCATTCTTAGTTCTTTCCAATTTATGAATCCCAAATTATTTTCTAATCTTCCAATTTACTAATTTTTCCACCCTATTACTAGTAAATTAATCATTTAATTATTTAAGTTCCAAGATTACCTAAAGTTACACAATCAAGCCCTAAATGGTCCTAGAGGCTTGAAGCTTGAAGCTTACCCAAAAGCTTGAAGTTTGAAGCTTGAAGAAAGTGGTGAAGATGAAAGCTTTTCAAGGAATCACTAACTAGAGAAGTGTTTAGATGATGGAGGAGATTAAGAAAATGTATTTGGTTGAAATTTTTGTGATGGTGTAGGCATGGGAGAGGGGTTGGCCATGTGGTGTTCTAGAGAGAAGGAGGAGAAAAATGCAAAGGAAGATCAAGGTAGAGAGAGAAGTGAATAGAAAAATAAAGATGACAATTTTTTAGGATTTTTGAAAATTTGAATAGATTGATTAATTAAATTGATGCATAATTTTGGCTCCCAAGAAAGTGCAGCAACCGTGTGGTTGAGAGAAGAGAGAGAGTGTGAGTAGTTTCCTTGAGAAGCTTGGGAGGAAGCTTCCTTGAGGCTTCCTTGAGAAGCTTCACACGTTTCTCGATAAAGTAAAAAGTAAGGTTGTCTCCTAAATGAACACTCTAGAACAGATGATTAATTACTTTACTAGAATTATTTTCTAGTGAACAAAAGTTATAGTTAAAGAAAATGGTATTTACTATTCATCAAAAAAAAATTTGGTACAGTGATTTTATTTATCAGATAAAATCTTGAAAAATGTGAACCTAGTAAATTGTACCCGGCCTCAGGTTTATTAAGATCCACCGTCGATGTTTTCACAGTGCAAGGTTAACCACCCTCAGAGAAAGTATTTTATTTTTTCGGCTCCGCTCAGTGCGCACACAAAACGAAAAATATATTAAAATATTCGACGTTTCTAGAAAAATCTAAAAAAATTTCTAAAAATCACAAATATTGAAAAATGACTATTCATCACAAAACTAACAATTTCTGGGCTATTTCACTGACTCTGCTCAGTGTGCACGTAAAATGAGAAATATATTAAAATATTTGACGTTTCCAGAAAATTTTAAAAAAATTCTCAAAAATCATAAATATTATAAAATAATTATTTATGATAAAATAAATAATTCTCGAGGTGTTACACATGGGTTATTCGAATAACTCAGTTCAAGCACAGTTTTTCTAATATTGATTTATTCAAATAAAGAGGCCTTTATTCGAATAACTCTGTTTCTAAAATATTTGAAAATACTTTGAGAAAGAGCCAGATGATCAAAAATTTTTTAATTTATTTTCAAAAATATTTTTATTTTATTTTGTAAAAACCATGCGATATCCAACAAGATCTTTGTACAAAGAGACTCTAAGTCCTAAAGCTAATCTTGAAGTTCTTGAACTTAGTCTTCTCGTCATCTTTATTTTTGTTATCATCAAAATCAATCTTCATTGTAGCATAGTCAAACACATTCTCCCCCTTTTTTTATGATGACAAACTATCATTGAGAAAAGCATTAATTCAGATAAATTGGAATTCACAAAGATAAAGTTTGGAGAACTTACTCCCCCTCTTTTTTATAAGAGGTGTTTCAAATAAGAGATGTGCGCAGCTCCCATTTTCTTTTGGAATCCAATAATTGGTTTTATTCTTACTTGGCTTTTCTCAAGAATTACCTATTATTATTTTTCTCCCCCTTTGGTAAGATCAAAAAACACAGGTGACCAAGGTAAAACATATAATCGGCATTGCAAACAAGATATTATTATAATCTCAGATAAAATAGATAATGCCTATATAGTAATAAACGGATAACATGATCAAAACAACCATGGCATTTATATTAAATAATGAAATTACATGTATAATAAGAACAGCCAGTACAAAGCCAAAACTCCAAGAAACAAAACAAAACAAAGCCTAAAAGTAGGCATCCAGTGGCGGAGGAAGGGAGTCAAGAGCTCGATGAGTCAGCAAAGTACGAAGGGCAGCCTGCTCATGCTCTACACCTTTTATCCTATCAAACAAGATAGAAAAGGTGTTCTCCATGTAGGCCCTGTTGTCTTGCAAGGCTACCATGATTTGATCCAAAGTGACTGGATCAGGAACAGTAGGAGCAGGAGTAGGTGCATCTGCAGTAGGTGCAGCAGGGACATCTTCTTGATCTTCATCTTCAACTTCATCAAGGTACACCTAGCCATCAGAAGTTCAGACCATCTTTATTTTGTTCAGGGTAAAGGATCCAAAACACATGATGGTGAGTCAGCTTTGTCGCCCGCTCAATTTCTAAAATCTGAGGGTACTTGCCTAGGAAGGCAGACATGATCAAACCATAAGGCAAATTAGACCATTCTTTGCCCTTTGCCTTCATTATATGCTTCATGATAAAGGCAGGCTAGTTAACCTGGTACCCTTTCTTAATAAGCCACATCATGAAGATGTCATCTTCACTCAAGTAGGCGTAGTTACCTCCCCGAGGTGCCAGAATGTGAGCATAGGCATAGTGTAAGAGCTTGTCTTGGCTCTTCATTATGCCTCCCTTGACGCCCTTAAGAGGCAGGGCTAGACCAGGCTTTAGTAGGTCTTCAATGACTTGAAGCTTCTTGTACTCTTAGTCCAGAGTATCGATGTCATCATCAATGTTGCACCCAATGGTTTGCAATCTAAATATCTATTTCCAATCACTGGGAGTGATGACCATGTGCTGATCAAAGATGTTAGAGTGCAGGTCTTCGCCAATAATCTTTATGTTGCAATAGAACATCATTACCAAGTCAGGGTAAAGAGCACCTTAGTGTGAGCAGAAGCAAAGCACACCCTGAGTGGCCAGAAGGTTTAGGAAATTAAAGCCGCCTTTGTTCTAGAAGAATTTCAATTCCATGTACTTCGGGTGCACAAAATTACGCTCCCGAAAATGTGAAATGAAGCGTCCCAGTTTCTCTTAGTTGAAGGACAGCCTTCGAAAATCCAAAGGATTATTGTAGAGGGCTGTCTTCATTCGTGGCCGTTTGGCACGCGAAGAAGAGAATGCCATGAAGGGATGTAGGAAGGTGTACGGTGAGAAAAGGTGGTCATGGTGAGGAAATGTGAAGAGGTGGAAAAACATAGAAAAGAGAATGATGATGGAGGATGTGGAGAAGGCTTCGAATGAGAGAAGAGAGAATGGTAGAGAACATATAAATAAATCTGGGATAGGGTTGGGAATTTATAAGGAGCCCGTGTTTATTTGAATAATAAGGGTGTTATTTGAATAAACCTGAATGAAGACCAAAGGTCGTGACATTTCAACCAGAAGTTATTCGAATAACTCTAAGTTTATTCAAATAACCCTATGGTTATTCGAATAACCAGAAAGAGCAAATGCCTTGAGAAGATATTATTCGAATAAGGTTTTACTTATTCGAATAAGGCAAAAAAGATAAAACACGGGATCAAGAGATCCTCTTTAGGTTTATTCGAATAAATCATTATTTATTCGAATAAGCCATGAAGACAAAGGCACATGCATCACGTATATTCGAATAAAAGGGAAGTTATTCAAATGAGACAGATATAAGATAATAACAAATGTGGTTGCTTGACTCACTTTATTTGAATTAATTTACTTTTACTTGAATAAAACTAATATGCAACAGATTTTCTTAGCAACTGATGGTGTTTATTCGAATAACCACAGATTTATTTGAATAAACTTATCAGAAAAACACTAAAAAAGCACGTTCAGAAGGTACAATTTTAAAGCCAGAGACTTACCTAAAGATGGTTTACCTACAAAAAGAAATTAGGGATATCTCCGATGCTCAAGTTAGTAAAAATTCAAGATTAATAACTCAAGAATAAATTAATAAATATGAACACTATATGCAAGATTGATCTAGAATTCCAAGTTCTCTTCTTAAGTGGAAGAAGGAATCTTTAGGTAAATGTTTTGTGAAAATATCAGCAAGTTAATTAGTTATTTCAACAAATTCTAAAACACAATCACCTTTTTGAACATGATCCTATATGAAATGATGTCTTATCTCAATGTGTTTAGGCCTTGAATGCATAATAGGGTTCTTAGTCAAGTTGATTGCACTAGTATTGTCACATCTTATAGGGATGTGATTAAGTTGAAGACCAAAGTCTAGAAGTTGTTGCTTCATCCATAGGATTTGGGGACAACAACTCCCAGCTACAACATATTCAGCCTCAGTGGTAGATAAAGCCACACTATTTTGTTTCTTACTATGCTAAGAAACTAAAGAGCTTCCAAGCAAGTGGCATGTTCCACTAGTGTTTTTCCTATCTAATTTGCAACCAGTAAAATCGGAGTCGAAGTAACTAACAAGACTACAAATGGCACCTTTAGGGTACCACAAGCCCACTTGTGTAGTGCCACCAAGATTTTCATAATTCATTTTACTGCACTTAAGCGTGATTCTTTAGAATTTGCTTGGTATCTAGTACACATGTATACGCTAAACATGATATCTGGTCTACTAGCAGTGAGATAGAGAATAGATTTAATAATACCTCTGTATTTAGTGATTTCAACAGGTTTACCTACTTCATCATTGTCTAAGTAGCATGAGGTGCTCATTGGAGTATCCATATGCTTTGACTTATCCATTCCAAATCTTTTGAGGAGTTCTTTGCAATACTTGGATTGGCTAATAAAAGTTCCATTCCTTATTTGCTTAATTTGAAGCCCAAGGAAGAAGTTTAGCTCTCCCATCATGGACATCTCTAATTCGCTTTGCATGATACTAGAGAAATCCTTGCCTAGAGATTTATTAGTAGCACCAAAGATAATATCATCTACATAGACTTGTACAAGAAGGATGTCATGGTTTTTATTTTTAATAAGGGGAGTTGTATCAACTTTTCATCTTATAAAATCGTGTTCTAAAAGAAACTTACTCAACATTTCATACAAAGCTCTAAGAGCTTGTTTTAAGCCATATAAAGCATTTTTAAGTTTGAAAACATGGTTAGGTTGTTCATGATTTTCAAATCCTGGAGGTTGTTCAACATAAACTTCCTCTTGATTAAAACCATTTAGAAAAGTGCTTTTAACATCCATTTGATATAACTTAAAATCCATGATGCAAGCATAAGCAAGTAACATTCTAATAGCTTCTAGTCTAGCTACAGGTGCATAGGTTTCTTCATAGTCTATTCCTTCCTCTTGATTATACCATTTAGCTACAAGCCTATCTTTATTTCTTGTTAGTAGGCCAGCTTCATCAACCTTGTTCCTAAAGACCCATTTAGTACCTATAATTGGATGATCATTGGGCCTTGGAATTGATGCTCATACTTGATTTTTTTCAAATTAATTTAGCTCTTCTTGTATTTCCAAAATCCAATGTTCATCATCAAAAGCTTTATTTAAGTCTTTGGGTTCAATTTGAGAAACGAAAGCCATATAGTTGCATGCATTTCTAATTGAGTTTCGAGTACTTACACCTTTGGATACATCACCCATTACTTAGTCAAGCGGATGGTATCTTGAGATTCGCCATTCTTTGAGAAGGTCCATGGATTGTGAATTCTCTTGAATTGGGGATTCCTCTTGACTTTCTTCTTGCTTCCTTTCTTCTATCTCCTTGTCATTCAAGCTGGTTTTTGCCAAAGCCTCTGCAACATCATCAACAACAAGATCCTTTCTTGATCTACTTGGGTTATTTTCGTCAAATACAACATGAATGGATTCTTCAACAGTCATAGTTCTCTTATTATAAATTCTAAAGGCTTTGCTATGATTACAATAACTAAGAAATATACCTTCATCAGACTTAGCATTAAACTTTCCTAGGTTATCCTTTCCATTATTCAAAACAAAACATTTGAAACCAAAAATATGAAAATGTGAGACATTTGATTTTCTTCCTTTGTATAATTCATATAAGGTTTTCTTTAAAATTGGCCTTATAAGGGCCTTGTTCATTACATAACAAGTGGTGCTTACAGCGTCTGCCCAAAAATACTTAGGAAGAGCAACGTCATTAAACATAGTTCTCGCCATTTCTTCTAAAGATTGAATTTTCCTTTCTACAACTCCATTTTGTTGTGGAGTTCTAGGGGCATAAAAATCATGCTCAATGCCATGTTCATCACAAAAGGTTTTAAAAACATGGTTTTCAAATTTGCCACCATGGTCCTTTCTTATAGAAGAAATAGAAAAACCTTTTTCGTTTTGAAAAACTTTGGCAAGTCTTTTAAATGCTAGAAACGCATCATTTTTATTAGAAAGAAATAAAGGTCATATGAACCTAGAAAAATAATTCATAATCACTAAAGCATAGTAATTCCCACTAAAGCTCATAGTTCTAGATGGTCCAAAAAGATCCATGTGCAAAAGTTATGAAGGTCTAGAAGTTGAAACTATAATTTTTGCTTTAAAAGAAACTTTTACTTGTTTTCCCTTTTGACATGCATCACATAATTTATCTTTTATAAAATTGAACTTGGGTAGTCTAATTACTAGCTCTTTAGAGACTAACTTTTTTAGGTGATCCATATGAATATGTGTAATTCTCCTATGCCATAACCATGAATCATCATTCTTACTTAAAAGGCATTTTGCATCATTTGAAGATATATCATCAAAAATAATCATATAAATATTGTCAACTCTATGACCAATGAACTTAACATGTTTATCATTTTTATCTTCAATTATGCAGCAATTTGAGTAAAAAATTACTCTATTTCCATTATCACATAATTGGCTAATACTAAGCAAGTTATGTTTGAGTCCTTCAACAAGCAATACATTTTCTATAGAGGAATTAGGACTCTTACCGACTTTATCGATTCCAAGAATCTTTCCTTTGTTGTTATCACCATATGTAGCATGTCCATGATTCTTGGGAACAAGAAATGTGAACTTAGAGTCATCTCTAGTCATGTGCTTAGAGCAGCCGCTATCGAGATACCAATTTGAGCTCTTGGCCTTCAAGCACACCTACAACACATGTTTAATTTTTAACTCTTGGTACCCAAATTTTCTTGGGTCCTTGAGTATTAGTTTTGGAAATAGTACCCTTAGGAACCCAAACTATTTTTGTTCCATTCTTTGTATTTATATTTTTCCTAGCATTGCATGTTGATGCACTGTGTCCTTTCTTCCCACAATAAAAACATTTGATAAAAGGACTAGTAGAAGTACTTGAATGAACAAAGAAATTTTTATAGAATTTATGCTGATTTTTGGGGTTGTAACCTATCCCAGCTTTTTGAAAAATAGCTCTTTGTTTTACAAACAAAATATTTTAGTTATCTCTTCCAATAGTGAATTTAGAAAGTGTGTTCTTTAAGTCTTCAATTTCTTTTTCAAGATTTTGACATAATAAACAAGATGAAGAAGTTGAGACATGTGAAGAGCAACTAATACAAGCATCAATTAATCCTAATGTTTCATTTGTAATTTTTAATTCTTTAATTTCTTTATTGAAATCAAGAAATTGATTTTCTAGAGAAGAAATTGTTTTCTTAGATGAGGAGATTAATTTTGTTAGTCTTATTGATTCTTCATGTAATTCTTCAAAAGCATTTTTGTAATTCATCATAAGAAGGTGATAAGTCATAGCTAGAACTTACCTCATTGTCGCTTTCTTCTTCTTCTACTCCTTTGGCCATAAGACATAGATGGGCTTCTTCGTTATCTGAACTATCAATGGTGTCCATATCATTGTCATCCAATGTTATGTAGGCTTTTCTTCCTTTTCTGTCCTTGAATGGTTTCTTTTCAAGCTTTTCCATTTTCTTTTGGTATATTGGGCACTCCATCTTCATGTGGCCCGATTTTTCACACTCGTAACAGGTTGGAGTTGATGATGCTCCTTCCCCTTTGCGATGGGTCTTCTTTTGGGGGAACAATAGTCTTATTCGAGTTCCTTTCTTTTTGAGGAACTTTCCAAATTTCTTTACCAGGAGGCTGAGGTTCTCTTCATTTAACTCAAGGTTGTCTACTTCATCTCCATCATTTTCATCTTCATTATCGATATTGGAGGAGGTGGCTTTAAGTGTGATTCCCTTTTTCTTCTTATCATTTTATTCACTTTGACTTAACCTGCTCAACTCCAGTTCGTGTTCATGAAGTTTCCCAAAGAGGGTAGCTAATGTCATTATTGACAAATCCCTTGATTCTGATGTGACTATCACCTTGGGTTGTCAAATTCTGCTTAGACATCTTAAAACTTTGTTAATCAAATATTCATTAGAAAAATTCTTTCCTAATGATGCAAGGTGATTAACAATGTGGATGAACCTCTTTTGCATTTCTTGAATGTTTTCTCCTTAGTTCATTCTGATAATTCATATTCACAAGTAAGAGAATTTATTCTTGACGTCTTTACTTCACTAGTATCCTCATGAGTAACTTGTAAAGTGTCCAACATTTCTTTAGCAGTTTTACAATTTAAAATTTTAAAAAATTCATCATACCCCAAAGCGGTGGTAATGATGCTTTTGGCTTTTAAATTGTATTGAACTTTTCTTTTATCCTCATCAGACCAATCACTTCTTGGTGTCTCAATTTTTACACCATCGATGTCTTTTGTAGGTATAAATGTGCCATTTTTTTATAACATCCCACACATCGAGATTAATAGTTTCGATGAAGATTTTCATTCTTTCCTTCCAATAGACATAACCATCCCCATTGAAAAAGGGTTGTCAGTTTATGGAAGATTCCTCTGAAAAATCATTTGAGGAAGCCATGTTCTCTTGAAGCTTCTAAGCTCTTTAAACAAAAGTCTAGCTCTTATACCACTTGTTACCAAGTGGCTCCAGTACTCAAGAGGAGGGGTGAATTGAGTATAAAAAATTTTCGCACATGCTTTTATACAAAAAATAGATGTTGAAGCTATTAAATAAAAGATGTGAATATAAGAGAGGAAGAAGAAAAAGCTTAAGAACAACAAATAAACAATTATGCAATAATAATAAACTACAGAGAATAAAGAGATTAAGAAGAGAAGAGCAATCATAATATTTATCCTAGTTCGACCACCAAATCACTTGTGGCCTACGTCCAGTCCACGAAAAATATACTAGATTTTTCACTATGAATATAACCGTCAATAGGTACTTGCTACCGTTACAAAATAGAGTGCTTTCACACATAGGGAAACTCTACCCTTATATTAAAGCCTCAACCTATAGGGATGCCTCACCTTTATACAAACCTTAAGGGATACCTCACCCTCGATATAGAGAAATAGAAAATAGATGAAGAGAAACTCTCACAAAGAGTAAATATCACAAATTGAAGAACTAAGAAGCTCTCTAAGGATTTCTCAAAGTTTTCACAAAAAGAGCACAAAAAATAAGTGAAAATTATAAATCACATTTTTAAAGTAAGCATAAAGTTAATCAAATAGCTGGGCAAAAACAGAAGAGACCCATGGTCTCTATTTATAGAGTCGTAAAAGAAAATAGTTGTTGGGGTAATTAATTCACGTAATAAATACAAAATATGGTCATTTTTTTTCTAAAACAGGTTCTGTGTTTATTCGAATAAACCTTAGGTTATTCGAATAACATGTTCTCAAAATAACCAATTCTGAAATTGGTTATTTGAATAACATGAAGTTTAATCGAATAACACTGCTTTAAAATATTTTCTAAGAAACAAGTCTATTCGAATAACTCTAGAGTTATTCGAATAGCTTATATAAGAGCAAGCTATTTTATAAAGGTTGTATTTGAATAACATGGATGTTATTCGAATAACACTTGTAAAAATAGAGACGCACAACAAGATTTTGAAAACATTATTCGAATAACTCATGGGTTATTCGAATAACTCAGTTCAAGCACAATTTTTCTAATCTTGATTTATTCGAATAAAGAGGCCTTTCCTCGAATAAAGAGGCCTTTATTCGAATAAACTCTATTTCTAAAACATTTGAAAATACTTTGTGAAAGAGCCAAATGATCAAAACTTTTTAAATTTATTTTCTAAAACATTTTTATTTTATTTTGTAAAAACCATGAGATATCCAACAAGATCTTCATACAAAGAGACTCTAAGTCCTAAAGCTAATCTTGAAGTTCTTGAACTTGGTCTTCTCATCATTTTATGTTTGTTATCATCAAAACCAATTTTCATTGTAGCATAGTCAAACACATATCTCATTGATTATCAAAATCGTGTCAAGAAGTCTCAAATCATCAAGACACATGTGTCATCTCAAATCAAGGTATGGAAGGAATATCCGTCTTTATAATACCAATCATTTGGTAGTATTATGCTTTCGAGTTGGTGCACTTCAGCCTATTTAAGATGGTACGTTGTCACATAGAACTATTCCAAAGTATGAGTAACTTAAATCAATCGACAAGTTAAAAGGGAATTGTCCATCCTTATTCCATAGTTGTGAGAAGAGAGGGAACACAACTTATGAGGGAATTATAAGTCCTCATCACAGAGTTATGTGTAGACAGGGAATTATCTTTCCTCATCTTCTTTGAAAAGGAGGGTATCATCCATGCTCACACTATCCCCTCAACTACTTAGATAGAGAGGGTATCTTCCTTCCTCACACTATCTAGAATCCAAGAATTGTTGGTGTATGCCCTAGAGGCCAATACATTTTTTTTATTTACATACATTTTATTATTCTATTTTATATATGAGGCATTTCATTTATTGTGTTTGTTTTGGTAAACATAATAAAGTCCTTAGAATAGTAAGTTTGATGCCATAGGATATCAAGTGGATGACTTGATCGTGAGATCCTTTTAGTTACAACACTATTCTTAAATGTCCCTAATCAAGTATTATTGTTAATTAGGACAACAATAATACATTGAGACTAGTATGTGCATAAACTGATGACCACATCTCACGGGTCATGGATATGAGATATCAAGTCTTTACATGGGTACATATTAGAGTAATGATGTACTAGACTGACCCACCATAAGAACACTATATGGATCATTACGTGAGTGTCATAAGTGATTCTCATAGTGACAATGGTGTCTGTGGCCCTTTGACCTGAACTCACTACGATTCCTACATGAGGAGTTGTGTGTTTTAATGCCATCAAACGTCATCTGTAATAAAGTGATTATAAAGTTATTTATTGGACATACCGCGAATCATGCAGAGGGATATGAGTGACTAAGATAGGATTTATCACTCCTACATAACAGAAGCGATATCTTCGGGCCCCCTATTTGAGTGAGACTGCGAAATGCATGACCATGCTCAAATGAGTCAATATGAGATATTGATCTCATTTGTTGTTACAAAGTCTACTCGAGTATCAGGAAACCAATGATTGGACTATACAAGGGTGACGCATTCCATGCCTTGTGTTCAATCTAGATATCTTGACAAAGGGACTAAACAACACGGAAACATTGGTCACGGAAAGGTTATGTCAAATCACTAACATTCTTATTACTTGGGTAGTAGCGATGTGTTGCTAGATACTGCTCACTGCTTGTAATATTAAAATGGGATTTTAATATTACTGCCAACATAATAAGAACCTACAGGATCACACACATAGAGCAGACTAAAATTGGAGCAATGGATCCAAGTTGGACTCGGATTCAAATATGGGCCAGACTCATAACAGATGGGTCTAGGGTTGCAGAGCTTACCTTGCTGCTGCTCATACTCACTTAAGGCAGTCACTATTATAAATAGTACTGCTAAGGGGCTGCTAAGATAGATAATTTTAGAACCCTAGCCGCACCTACGAGAAAAAGTGAGTGAGTGAGCGACGGTGTTTCTTTCTTCTCTTTGCGGCCTAGCTTGTGTGAGAGACGTGAGGCTCCTCTTGGTGGACATTGGACGTTTGTGAGTCTGTTCGTGTGGATACCGCAGAGACATCATTTCTATTACGGTGTTGGTGATTCATGCTTTAAGAGGTAAATCATTTTTAAAAAAACTCAGATTATGGCTTTTTTGCATGGATCCTCGATGGGAATCCCTATTTTTTCGCTGCGTTATGTATCCGTAATTCCCAATAGTGGTATTAGAGCATCTTGCGAAACTATGATTCAGTTTTTTGTTTTCATTTACGTGAGATAACATGTAGGTGCGGATAGGGTGTTTTTCGAAAACGCAATATTTTATATCCAATTTTATGACTCGTGAAAATAATAATGTATTATTGTTATGAGTTTATATGTTTTTGTGATGCATGGTGCATGGTTATGGCTTTAGTCCTCCTTTTATGCATTTTGGTTTTAATAAATATGACCTACGTGTCGTGCCTTTCTCTCTACATTCTGATTGTACATTCTCTTCTCACCTAACTCCCCTCGAATGTAAAAGAGGTTTCTATATAATGTAATTATTATGTGGAGGCAAGAAGACGGCATCAAGTGAGGACGTTTATGGGAGATGCTTGGTGAAGCTGGCTTAGTTAATGCTTCTCTCTTAGGGGCCATAACCATGTCACTTTTATTATATGCTTTTATGTATGAGATGCATGGATAATGTTTATGGTATGATAAACAGTTTAATAAATGGTGAGATCTAGTAATAATAATAATAATAATTCCCTCAAAGCAAATATTAAGTCATTATGTGATGCCTTCCAATGTGTGGCACTCGTCAAGACTAGTATCGATCAAGTGCAGGTCTGCCAAAGCAGGATGCCTTTATATATATTAGTAAGATGTGATGGGATAAAGGTAATATCCAACTGCCAACCATTGGGTCTAACTTAACTAGGCCATTTCAATAGGATTGAAGGCTTAGAGGCATGAAGTTGGGCTTTGGTCCATTAGATAAACTTGAATAAGTGTTATTCACCCAACTATCCAAGAGTTACATGTGATGTAATTGGAAAGTGTTTCCTACCTAAACAACTAAATTTTGGGTGATCAGCCAAAGTTGACTCAAAACTAGGTGAAATATGGATCTTGGCCCACTAGGAAATCTTACGATGGGATTTTCTGAGTCAATGCTGAGGGTCATTGACTTGAATAAAATAGTGGGAGGCATATTTAATTAAAAAGACCTCATTAAGTATGTTTATGGCATGATACTTATATTTTGCATATTTCTGTTAATAGATTACCATGGTAACAAACACATCGGGTACTTTATCATTGCGATCCGTCCTTGAGAAGGACAAGTTGTCTGGAACGAATTTTCTAGATTGGTACAGGAATTTGAGGATTATCCTCAAGCAAGAGAAAAAGCTGTATATTTTGGAACAGCCTATTCCTGAGCCACCTACTGCTAATGCCCCTAGAACTGAAAGAGATGCTTATAAGAAGCATCAAGATGATGCCTTGGACATTGGATGTCTAATGCTGGCCACCATGAACTCTGAGCTCCAAAAGTAACATGAGAACATGGTTGCATACGATATGATCGTACACCTTAAGAAGCTCTATCAAGAGCAGGCCAGGCATAAGAGATTCGAGGTCTCTAAAGCACTGTTTCAGTGCAAGCTGGTAGAAGGAAGCCTTGTTGGTGCTCATGTACTCAAGATGATTGGGTACATTGAAAACCTAGAGAGACTCGATTTTCCTTTGGACCAAGAGTTGGCCACTAACTTAGTGCTGCAATCGTTGCCGGAAAGTTTAATTTAATTTGTCATGAATTACAACGTGAATGAGATTGACAAATCACTACCAGAGCTACTAGGCCTGTTGAGAACTGCTGAGCAGAACATTAACAAAGGCAAAGGGAAGGCCATAATGATGGTCCAAAAGAATAAGGGCAAGAAACAGCAGAAAAAGCCCAAGGACAACTGGAAGGGCAAGGGTAAGGATAAGTCCAAGCCTAGCACTTCTGGCTTGAAACCAGTGGGTGGAGTGGCTAAGGAAGGTACATGCTTCCATTGTGGTCAGACCAGACATTGGAAGAAGAACTGTGTCAAGTTCCTAGAGGAGCTCAAAAAGAAGAAGGGAAGTGAGATTTCCACTTCAGGTATTTTTGTTATTGAAGTCAATTTATCTACTTTTGCATTATGGGTATTAGATACTGGATATGGATCTCATATTTGTGTAAATGTGCAGGATCTAAAAAATAGTAGACCATTGACGAAGGGCGAAGTCGACCTACGAGTGGGAAATGGAGCAAAGGTTGCTGCATTAGCTATAAGGACTTATTTATTATCTTTGCCCACTGGGCTTGTAATAGAGTTAGAGAACAGTTATTTTGTGCCTGCTATTAGTAGGAATATCATTTCTGTTTCTTGTTTAGACAAGAAAAGTTTTTCTTTTATTATAAAGGATAAGTGTTGTTCCATTTATATGAATGATATATTTTATGGTAGTGCACAATTGAGTGATGGACTTTATGTACTTGATCTCGAAACGCCCATCTATAACATAAATACAAAGAGGTTTAAATCAAACAATCTGAACCCAACTTTTCTCTGCATTGTCGTTTGGGCCACATAAATGAGAAACGCATCTCCAAACTCCATAAAGATGGATTCTTGGACTCATTTGATTTCGAATCATATGAGATATGTGAATCTTGTTTATTGGGGAAGATGACAAAGGCCCCATTCACTGGACAAGGTGAAAGGGCTAGTGATCTTTTAGGCCTTATACATAGTGATGTATATGGGCCACCAAACACACTCGCTAGAGTTGGTTTTCAATACTTCATTACATTTACTGATGATTTCAATAGATATAGATTTATATATCTTATGAAGCACAAATCAGAATCCTTTGAAAAGTTCAAAAAGTTCAAGAATGAAGTACAAAACCAACTTGGCAAGAGTATTAAAATCCTTCGATCAGATCGAGGAGGAGAATACTTAAGCCAACAATTTGATGATCATCTGAAAGAGTGTGCGATAATATCTCAACTTACTCCACCAGGAACACCACAATGGAATGGTGTCTCTGAAAGGAGGAACCGGACCTTGTTGGACATGGTCCAATCCATGATGACTCATGTAAACCTTCCAAGCTTCTTCTGGGGACATGCTCTGTTAATAGCAGCTTTCACACTTAACCGTGTTCCATCTAAGACGGTTCAAAAGACACCGCATGAGATATGGACTGGGAGACGGCCCAGTATGTCTTTCTTGAAGATTTGGGGCTGCGAAGCTTGTGAGAAACATCAAGTTTCTGATAAGCTTGGACCTAAATCAGATAAATGTTTCTTTGTGGGGTATCCAAAGGAAACCAAGGGATACTTTTTCTATAATCCTACCGAGGGCAAAGTGTTTGTCACACGGACAGCTGTGTTTCTAGAAAGGGAGTTTATCTCCAAAGGAAACAGTAGGAGAAAAATAGAACTTGAAGAAATTCAAGTTTCACAAAGCAGCAATGAACCAATGGTAGAAATAGAGCAGCCTCCACAAAATGTTATGGAACAGCAACCTGCTCTAGTAGCACAAGACCTGCATAGGTCTAATAGGATACGTCATCAACCAGAGAGATATGGATTTCTCATGACCCAACAAGGTGACGTATTGCTCATGGATCAAGATGAGCCTGTGACTTACCAGGAAGCCATTATTGGCCCAGAATATGAGAAATGGCTTGAGGCCATTAGATCTGAAATGGATTCCATGTGTGCCAACCAGGTGTGGACCTTGGTTGACCCACCTGAAGGGGTAAAACCCATTGGGTGGAAGTGGGTTTTCAAGAAGAAAACTGACATGGATGGTAATGTGCATACCTTTAAGGCACGATTGGTGGCTAAAGGTTTCAAACAAATTCATGGTGTAGACTATGATGAGACTTTTTTCCCAGTTGCGATGCTTAAATCCGTTTGGATCTTGTTTATTGTTGCAGCATACCATGATTATGAAATCTGGCAAATGGATGTCAAAACTGGTTTCCTTAATGGAAATCTTTTCGAAGATGTGTACATGACACAACCTGAGGGTTTTGCCACTCCAGAGGATGCTAGTAAAGTATGCAAGTTGCAATGATCTATTTATGGATTGAAGCAAGCTTCCAGAAGCTAGAATCTTCGTTTTGATGATACAATAAAATAGTTTGGTTTCATAAAAAATGAAGAAGAATCTTGTGTCTACAAGAAGGTTAGTAGGAGCACTATTGTCTTTCTGGTATTATTTGTAGATGACATACTACTTATTGGAAATGACATCCCTACCCTACAGTCTGTAAAGACTTGGTTAGGGAATTACTTCTCTATGAAGGACTTGGGCGAAGCCACCTATGTATTAGGTATCAGGATCTATAGAGATAGATCACTGAGACTGCTTGGCCTAAGTCAGAGTACATACATAGACAAAGTGTTAAAACGATTTAACATGCATGAATCCAAGAAAGGACTCTTGCCTATGTCACATGGTGTAAGCCTATCTAAGGCTCAATCCCCTTCCACCCAGGATGAGAGGGATCGCATGAGCAAGATTCCATATGCATCTACAATTGGATCTATCATGTATGCCATGTTATGTACTTGACTAGATATCTCGTATGCTTTGAGCATAACGAGTAGGTACTAGTTTGATCCCGGTGAGAGTCACTAGACTGCTATCAAGAACATCCTTAAGTACTTGAGAATGACTAAGGATTCGTTCTTGGTATATGGAGGCGAGGAAGAGCTAGTTGTAAAAGGTTACACTGATGCTAGCTTCCAAACTGATAAGGACGACTCCAGATCGCAATCAGGTTATGTTTTTTGCCTAAATAGTGGGGCTGTGAGCTAGAAGAGTTCAAAGCAGGAGACAGTCACCGATTCTACCACAGAGGCTATATTGCGGCCTCCAATACAGCAAAGGAGGTCGTTTGCATCAAGAAGTTCATTACTGAACTTAGCATTATTCCTAGCATTGTGGACCCAGTAGACCTCTATTGTGATAATAATGGAGCCATTGCACAAGCTAAGGAGCCTAGATCTCACCAGCGATCCAAACATATACTTAGGTGCTTCTATCTCATTCGAGAGATCATCGATAGAGGAGATGTGAAGATATGCAGAGTACCAACAGATGATAACATTGTTGATCCACTGACGAAACCTCTTGTACAGCAAAAGCATGAGGGTTATAATAGGTCTTTAGGCATTAGATATATGCCTAATTGGCTCTAGTGCAAGTGGGAGATTGTTGGTGTATGCCCTAGAGGCCAATACATTTTCTGTATTTACATACATTCTATTATGCTATTTTATATAGGAGGCATTTCATTTATTGTGTTCTTTTTTTATAAACATAATAAAGTCCTTAGAATAGTAAGTTTGATGCTATAGGACATCAAGTGGATGACTTGATCGTAAGATCCTTTTGGTTACAACATTATTCTTAAATGTCCCTAGTCAAGTATTATTGTTTATTAGGACAACAATAATACATTGAGACTAGTATGTGCATAGACTAATGACCACATCTCACGGATCATAGATATGAGATATCAAGTCTTCACATGAGTACATATTAGAGTAATGATGTACTGGACTGACCTACCATGAGAACACTATATGGATCGTTACGTGAGTGTCATAAGTGATTCTCATAGTGACAATGGTGTTTGTGGTCCTTTGACCTGAACTCGCTGCGATTCCTACATGAGGAGTTGTGTGTTTTAATGCCATCAAACGTCATCTATAACAAAGTGATTATAAAGTTGGTTATTGGATATACCGCGAATCATGCAGAGGGATGTGAGTGACCTAGATGGGATTTGTCACTCCTACATAACACGAGCGATATCTTCGGGCTCCCTGATTGAGTGAGACTGCGAAATGCATGGCCATGCTAAAATGAGTCAATATGAGATATTGATCTCATTTGTTGTTACAAAGTCTACTCGAGTATCAGGAAACCAATGATTGGACTATACAAGGGTGACGCATTCCCTGCCTTATGTTCAATCAAGATATCTTGACAAAGGGACTGAACAACACGAAAACATTGGTCACGGAAAGGTTATGTCAAATCACTGACATTCTTATTACTTGGGTAGCAGCGATGTGTTGCTAGATACCGCTCACTGCTTGTAATATTAAAATGGGATTTTAATATTACTGCCAACGTAATAAGAACTTGCAGGGTCACACACATAGAGCAGACTAAAATTGGAGCAATGGATCCAAGTTGGACTCGGATTCAAATATGGGCCAGACTCATAACAGATGGGTCTAGGGTTGCAGAGCTTACCTTGCTGCTACTTACACTCACTTAAGGCAGTCACTATTATAAATAGTACTGCTAAGGGGCTACTAAGATAGATAATTTCAGAACCCTAACCGCACCTACAGAAAAAAGTGAGTGAGAGAGCGACAGGTTTCTTCTCTTTTCTTGGCAGCTAGCACTGTGTGAGAGACGTGAGGCTCCTCTTGGCAGACGTTGGACGTTTGTGAATCTGTTCGTGTGGATACCGCAGAGACATCATTTTTATTACGGTGTTGGTGATTCACGCTTCAAGAGGTAAATCATTTAAAAAAAACTCGGATTATGGCTTTTTCGCATGGATCCTCGGTGGGAATCCATGTTTTCCGCTGTGTGATGTATCCGCAATTCCTAACAGGAATACCTCAAGTAGAGAGGGCATTATCCATCCTCAACTACATTCTATCCAGGGAAAGCTCAGGTAAATAGGGAAGGAATTATCCATCCTCATCCTCAATCGCTCAAGTGGTAATGAGTTATCCATCCTCAACCACCCTTCTCCAAGTCTCCCCTAGGACCAAGGATATCCTAGATAAAGGTCATTTCTCAAATCATTATAAAAGTCATTTCTCAAATCATCATAAAAGTCATTTCTCAAATCATCAAATCAAGTGTATCTCATAATATTCATCACTAATCATGGCACAAGGCCTCCCATTTCATCATGTGTGCAATATAATAACTTATCATGTTATCATTCATATCATTGGTCAAACATAATTTAGCCATTTGTTTAAAATGTCAAGTGTTCTTGAGGTCCCATACTCTTCCATCAGGCTTGGATTCGTGTTTCCAAGCAAGATAATAGGTTAGCATAAGGTGCTAACTGATTATCACGGGCTCACCATGTCTGATTTTATGTCTCATAACCAGTTATCACATTGGTGTAATAGATTATGAGCTTCTTTCAAGTGATTTTCATAGACTAATAACCGGTTACCCTTCTCTGGGTAATCGGTTATGAGCTTATTTAAGCTCTCTGTCATAATGGATAACCGGTTAGGCATTCTCCCTTAACCGGTTATGCCTCATTCGTGACTCTCTATCATAATTCAATAACCGGTTAGGCTTTCCCCTAACCGATTATTGATTACTAGAAGCATTCTATCCAAGCCAATAACCGATTATGGCTTAGCCATAATCGGTTATTTAGGCAACTCTGGTCATGTAAATAGAGCCAAATGGAGGGAACTCCAACAACCACCCATTCTTATATCAAAATCAAATAAAAAACTCAACAAACATGGAACCACAACATCATAACATAATATACCAAGCATGGGTCAACCTCTAACCACAAGTTTTCATCTTTTCAAAACTCAAAATCTTCATCATTTCAAGTTCAAAATCAAACTTGGTTTCAAAACCATTTCTTGTGAAAATCATGGTTTGAAATCCATCATAAAACAAAATTTCCTCTAAATCCATGAGAAAACACATTTAGTAGGAAAAGTTTGAGAAAAACACTCCCCACCTTGCCTTCCTTAGCTTCTTCATTTTGCTGCCTTCCTTGTTTCTTAGTTTTTCTTTTCTTGATCTTCCTTCTTCCTTCTTGTTTCTTGCCCCTACTAGCTTTTCCTCTCTTTCTTTCTTTGTTCATCCTTTGCCTTTCTATTTCCCCTCTTGTTAGGTGTGAAATTGGGAGAGATTAGAGAGTAAGTGAGAGTAAGAAGTGGAAACGTGAAAATGAGAGAATGAGAGAGAGATAGCATGAAGGAGTGGTGAAAATATGATAAAATAATCAAAATATCTTCTAACAGAATAGTGGGGAGACGCGGGATGAGTTTCAAAATGAAATTCAACTGGTAGTCATTTATCTGCTAAAGACACTTTAATTTCTCATAAATGATTTTTCCAACTTTCATAAGTCTTCTAGAAAATTGCATGATTTCCTTTTATTTTCTTTTTTATTTTCCCACCAATTTTCTTATACTGCAACATTTATATCTTTAGCTTTAATATTCTTTCCTGGGCTAAATTTATATCTGTGGAATTGAATCAAGAAGCTTTCAGAAATCCCTTCTAGTTGTTCTTAGCTTAGAAATAAATCTTCCTTATTTATTTCTAATTTCTCAACTCATCCAATCAAGATCCAAGTTCACAAGGGCTATTTCTAACCTTCAGTGTTATAGATTTATGCTGAAATAAATCCTAAATCATTATAAAAATTATCAAATAACTTCCATTAATTTTATTGTATGGCTATGATTATTTAACACTACCTGGTAAAGAATGGACTCCTTCTACTCACAACAATGAGTGCACTGGTACCATTATATGTACCAGTAACCTCAGTTACAAATTTGTAAGGATAGCAAGTGTGTGAAAACAAGCAAAGTAATTTCAAAACACATTCAACACCATAAAGGATATTTTCCTACACGAGTTTATATCCAATGCTCATACATGAGTCTATCGTCCTTCACGAGGTTTCCACTCGTTACTATAGGAATACTCACATACTTACTCTATGTAATATTCCTATCACGTATTCAATATCACAAGGTCTACACTAACTAAGTGAATTCACAAAATCTAGTAAATATGCACTCTCAACTCACTTTATCTCACAAAGGAGTTACTCATGTTTCTAAGTTACCCTTACAGCTCTTCCTTAGAAAACAAGGGAAACAATTATCATTCATGCACCTTAAGCTTAACTTTCACCAAAAAGAAGCAACTCATGCATAATGATATACTAACTATGCTAAACAACTTAGTATACTACACCTAATACACCACATCATCACATCACAAGTGATATTGAGTGCCACATCATTTTTCCTAAATGATTAACACCCTACCTAAGGTAATCCATAACGAATGGATGCACAAGGTCTCCTACTTTCTCATATATGCTAGGTGATAATTTCCTCTATTAAATACCCCTACTAGTGTCTCAACACACTTTACAAGGCATATATAAGGGATCCTAACAAGTATAGAAGTCTATTTCATCAAAATGAAAATCCTGGGAAACTCTAGTTTGGGCGCTCTCCAGCGCCTAGGCGCTGGCATGGTAGAAAGCCTGCCCTGTTTTCCAAGTCATTGGCACTCAGGCACCTACTTCCTAGTGCTCAAGCACCCTACTAGTGCTTAGGCACAGCACACTGGTGCCAAGCTCACAGCCTCACGTAGATCAGGTTTCTGGGTAGTGAGCGCTTGGGCACCCAACTTCTGGCTCCTAGGCGCTAGTGCACTAGAATCACATCCCCTATTCTATTGGTCTCCAAACCAGTTTCTAACCTTCCAAACCAATTTCAATGTGTAAAAAAGGTAGCATGTGACTTGCTTAACTTGCCTGCTTAATTTTGTGATAAACTGAGTTAATTTAGGCACTTTGTTGTAACACAAAAGGTGAAAAGTAGCTTAAAATGACTCAGATAATGGCAAAAACTGCTTAGATGAGCGAAATAAATATGAATAATTTATTTCTAAGTCACAAATATATGAAACAAGATGTAGTTCAAGTTTCAAGGTAAACTGAGTTGGTTTGGTATTTTTAGGCATACTGGTTGTCTATTTAATGCCGGATTAACTAGTAGCAGATATGAAAAAATAAGATAATGGTGAAATAACTTTTTTAATGAATCTTATTATTTATTTTAAAGTTGTTGGAATCTACAGATCTTGATTTATCTAAATCTAAGTGTTTTTAGTAGATTGAGAAATATTAGTTAGTACTTAAGTGGCCATAGTCTTATCTATATATATAGTGACTTTGTTTCTTTTTTTAACTCTGTACTCACGATACTCTCAATAGAGAAAGAAGTAGAAATTGAAAGAGAGAAAAGGGAAGAAGAAGAAGAAAGGAAGAAAGAGGAGGAGGAGGAGGAGAAGAAGAAGAAGGTCAAAGGAAAATCCAAGGTTTGATTATCCAAGCTTGAAGCTCCTTTTTAGCTACCAAGGTAGGGTTTTAATGTTCTTCATAACTTCTTCTATCCATTTTCACCATAGATGCATATTGATGAATAATAGGTCAGATTGGGTTTTAGAGGTGATTGAAGTGTTTTTCTTGCATGGATGTGTTTTAATGACTTATTCATGGCATGTTTCTGAATTAGAAGCTTAGAACATCTCTTTTGAACCTTTGATGCTTAAAGTGGAGTTTTATGTCATTGATGAGAGAGTTCGGTGCATCAATCCAAAGTTAGTGGTTTAAGTTAGTGAATAATGATTCCTATGTGTTACTGAACTAATTAGGGAGTTAGAATCACCTAGAAAACTATTTTGAAATGGCCAAATCTCAAGAAAAGAACCAATGGAATAGTACACAGTTCTATAAAATTCTGCAGAACCCATTTTCTGTTATTTACGTCGTGGTGTATGGAGGCCATATTGAGGCGTGAGGTGTGTAACACCCTCCTTAGGGCATCAAACTTCATGTTACTCAATTACCAAATTACCCCTTCATTGGAAAATCGTGCTTTATGATGTAAATACGAGTTATAAAATTACTTGATGATAGTAAAATAAACTTAGCAGAAAATAAAAACATAACAATATTGTCACAAATTATTTACATCGTATATACACAAGTCATAGTATTGTCATATTTTAATATTTACAAACTAGACTCTCAAAATATTTAAACTTTAATTTAAACTAACATACTGCCCAAGTATTACTACACAGCAGAACCCTCAGACGGGTCCTTCTCAGACTCCTCAGAAGATAGAAGTCCAACTTGACGCGAAGTCCTGCTGACAGGTGTCCGCACAGACGACACTATACTAATCGCACTCGGGGTACGATAGTATACTCCCCAATACTGTCTAATTGACAATGGGAACTCTAGGTGTACATTAATATTCACCCTAATATTCAAGATATAGCCTACTTAAAATAATGTTTTAGTCCCCTACGTAATAAATACGCTTTCTTTCTAGGTCGACGAGCCACGCCTCTAATCCTCCATGAAACGTCAATCTTGTATACCCAAGAAAACAAGGCACCTCCATTTTCTAGAACTCAGCATCCTTTACCGACATCTATTCTTCCTTAGCTTCTTGCTCAAGTTCTCGCTCAACGTCTTTAAAATTATAAATACAATATAGAATAGACATAGAAAGAGGTGAGATCACCTACGCCAATACCAGTATGGTAGCAATGAAGATAAACACATACAATAACTCATACCAGCACATCATATATATTTACAATTATTCCACCAACATCATTTATCATCATAACTCATGTAATAAGCAATAATTACAATCATGCTATTATCAATAATCAAATATTCAATAAATCAATTATCATAAATCATTACTATGATAATGCCCTCACTATCTACATGTATGCATACATACTCAATTTCCTACTCCATGAAGCTAAAACTCATATCGGAAAGAGTGATCGAAAAGATCTGCCTACACTAATATGCCTCAGACCACGTGCTCAATTTTTGCACATCTAGCATATGCACCACAATCTTTATCAAATCTTGATTAGGGATAGTGTCTCAGTCCGGATCATCGGTGTGTTGCATCGGTCTAACCTACGGTACAGAAGCTCTATTAACTGTCCATTGTAGGCAACCTGCACCCCGAAGCCCCCAAAGGTCAATGAGTGACCTACACTACACATATCACACCCAATCAGGAGGTGTATTCTTTCCTAGGCAATCAGCCTTATTCAGTCCATCGGACTTTTCCAATGCATGCACTATGCACCATTCACAGTTCTAATTCATTATTTCATATTCTCAATTCAATTTCTTTATCTCATATTTTCAATTCAATTTCTTTATCTCCAATTCGGGGTTCTCATATAGGCCCAACAGTATCATTATTGTAATTTCATTGCGAAACCATATTTTCGCATTTTCTCAATCGCGTCAAATATTTTTCACACGTTTTAAATCAAAAATATTAGTTTTCTCATTTAACACCAAAATTTGACTTTATTTTCCATATTTGCATAATAACCCCTCAAAACATAATATTTACATTTTAGCCCTCACTTAAATAATATTTTCACAACAGTCCCTCATAAAATTCATATTTACAAAATAGTCCCTCATAAAATTCATATTTAAGACATCATCCCTCATAAAATTCATATTTATGAAATCATCCCTCTTTTATAAAATATTTGCTATATAGTCCCTTTAAAATCAATAATTGCAATATGACCTCATTAAAAACAAAAATTATAATATTGTCCCTTTAAAAATCATAATTACAATATGGTCCATTTTTAAAAATGAAAATTATAATATTGCCCCATTAAAAATCATAATTTGTATTGTTTCCCCAAAAATGTTATTTCTTTTATTTACTCCACATATCACAGCTCAAATTTTACAGACGCACCTCTAAACCCATAGGGTAAGCCATACATCAATAAACTTCAAGTATTGACACCCGAATTAATTTCATAACTCATTTATTAAATCAAATTGTTTTCTCAAAATCTTTTACTTTACTATACTCAAACTTTTCCAAATTCAATCCCTTTTCATTTCAATCTTTAATTCTCATTTAAATCCATCATTTTTCAGGACTTTGGTCCTCTTGACCCTAGTAAAATTTGTAAGCCTCAAGCTCTTTGGAGCTCTCATAAAATCGGTTCATCATATTATTCACATCCTAAATTACTCATATACTTGCATGCATTCAAAATTATTCATACAAGCATATTATCAAAGTTTTAGACATATTATCACACATGCAATAAAAAATATAAAACCATAAACACCAAAATCACAAACAAAGAGACATCAAACAATAAGTGAATAAACCCTTATGGGTTTTTCACTATACACAACCATCCCCACACCACCAAAACATGGTTGGTGAGGTAAAATCTCCCTCTTACATCTTGAAGACAAGCTTTTTAAACTCCTCTCCTTCTCCTTGTTTTCGTACAAGCCACAAACAATTCCTAACAATTCTAAAACAATTAGTAAAATCATATTCAAAGCTTTTTAATAACAAACCATGGAACAAATATAGTTTAGAAAATCATAAACATGAATTTAAACCATAGTAATCAAAGTTTACCTCTAGGAAAATAAGATAGAAGTGGGATTTTGAAGCACTTAGAGTGGGATTTTGGGAAAACTTTCTAAATGGAAAGTGTTTAGAATGTTGTTAAGCTTTAGGGAATGATGAGAGTGAAAACTATAGGTGAGTGAGGGTGCTCAAGGGTGCTAGGGCTGAACCATATGGTGAGAAAAGGAAGGAAAATATGCTTTGGTGTTCATAGAATTTTTTAGAAGAAAAGATGAAAGCTTTTTGGTGAAATAGAAAAATGAATATTGAGAGAGTAAATGAAATTTCATTTCTTCTTGTGAGAGTCATGGAGATTTAAGTGATATACTTGACTCAAAATATCACCAATTGGATGCACATGGATGTGCACATGGCATATGTCATCAACTTGACTTTGCATGGCTATTTGGATTGTTCAAGATTCATGTAGAAGCCTCCCCAAGCTGCTGCCAAAATCGTGGGACTCCTTGAGTGTTTAGGGAATTACTTGTTTTAATTTACACCTAACTGCATGCTAATTAATTAGGTAATTAGTTGGGTTAAATTTCCTAATCAATCTTAATTAACATTCTAACCTTATAACTTATTAATTAAACATATTATTTCATATATTATAACCTCTAATTAAAATTAGGATATCTAATTAAGAATTAAATTATAACTAATTAATAATTAATTTAGTTTACTTAGCTTGTTAATTAGGCCATTAGATTAATCAAATTAGGTTTAGTTAGTTACTAATCAAATTCAAGCCACTATTGTTGACTTCATCTTAGCCATTGAATTCAACTTGGTTTCCTATCCATTGATCTCATCTACGGTGGATATTACATAGTGGTTTTATCAGGATTCGTTTTACACCATTGATCGGATCAACGGTTAAGATCAAAGCTTCTAAAACAAGCTTTACAATCTAATGGTCCACAAAGAAGTCTATGCTTCTTTCGTTGACTCATTCTTATTGGTTTAAAATAGTCCAGCCACTTTCGTTGACTGATTCTCATTGGTTTAGAATTCTGTCCAGTCAGAATTGTTGACTGTTACACTAAACGTGGGCCTCACGAACTTTTTCGGGTCCACTAGCAGATTTTCTACTGTTTTTAAGACAATAGGTATCTTGTTGAATAAAATAATATTATAATAATATAAAATTATTTTATTACACATTTAAATTCAAAAAATTATAAGATTAATATATATATCAATCAGAATTGGGTTTAGTAAGATCCCCCAACTCCAATTAATTAAAATAAGAATTTTCCCGGTCTGAAAATTATTATTTTCCTGACCCGGAGCAAATCACACAAAACAATCAAAAACAATATCGAAATAATCAAATTATTTTTATATTGCCTGAGTAAAACACAAAGCGTGTAATGCATCGATTACGTAACATAGTCTAAAATTTGGGGTGTTACAATACTCCCCCTCTAAAAAGAAGTTTCGTCCTTGAAACTTGACACACTTAAAATAATAACGGATACTACTCTCTTATCTTATCTTCCAATTCCCATGTGGCTTCACCGCTTACATCGTTCTAAACCACTTAACCAATGCGTTTTCTTTACCTCGAAGTTGCTTTGTCCTTCGATCTTCAATCTTGATTGGAAACGTGTCGTAGGTTGAATTCTCCTTCATTTGTACGATGTCCAACGGAGTATCTGATACGGTCCGATAAACTTTGGAGTGGGTTTCCTCGACTTAATCACTCATCCAACTCTAGTCATAAGTGTCACACGTAGAGACACATGATCACCATCTTCACATTCAAACGGTCTTCGTCTTTTATCAGCATAACTATTTTGTCGTGTCTGAGTTGTCCTTATCTTGCCTTGAATCGTCTTCACTTTCTCAGTAGTCTGCTGCACAAATTCTAGTCCTACCTCAGTACTTTAAGCATCATGATACTAACACAATGGCATTCTACATCGTTTCCCATACAATGCCCCATAGGGTACCATCCCTATACTCGAACGAAAACTATTGTTGTATGTGAATTCTATCAATGGTAGGAATTCACCCCAACAACCAGCTTGTTCTAGAACACAATTTCCCAATAAGTCCTTTGAAAATTCTATCTATCGTCTCTTCCTTATATCCAAGCCCCTCTTGATTGTACAAGTACTTCAAGCCCTTGTAATTATTATAGACTTTATAAGAAAGAAAATGTCTTCAAATTTTCCTTGCAAAATGACTATTGCATATCCTAAAACGTAAATTGAATAATTCTTCTCATGCACGTTTCACTGCCTTGACGTATACGCCACCACCTTTTTATTTGATCTCAACACTCAATCTAAATTCACGAGTTGAACTTCTAACAGAATTTGCATTTGACTAGTTTTACGCGTAACTCCTTCTTAATTGAGATACATGAAAGACACTTTGAAGGTTATAAGGAAAAGTAATAAAACTATTCGGTAGATTGCTAGATTAGTCTAAGAAAGAATTTGAGATGGTCTAATAGATTTCGAAATGAACATGGTCCAATAATTTTAGAAATGAACTTTTTGGATTCAAACCCAAAAATCTTAGGTCAAGGAAACACTAAAATTGCATTGCAACAATCTAGTAGGATATGGTTGAAAAATAACCAATCCATTTATAAAGTCAGGCTCTCAAATAGTTGTAATTTTAGATAAACAAATCAAATCAACAGAAAAGATTTTGATATCCAATAGATATAGGGTAGAGTTAGAAAACTTGAGTATAAACAACAAGTTTAACAAGAAGAGTAGAAATACTCCGATCACGCTATAACGAAGACATGGATAAGTCAACTTGATCTACTCAGTCTATTTGAGAAAGAAATAGACAAACCAAATCAACAGAAAAGTTTCAAACTCCAATAATAATAGGATAGTTTCAAACAGACTCGAGTAGTAATAACAAGTTTAGAAGTTGAAGTAGTATTATGAAAAGAACAAAACACAGATAACCCCAAAAGATTTACACAGTCATAAATCACAAGAGACCGGGTTACCTTACGCACTATTCAGTACAACTTTAAGATTACCCTCTATGGCACAATTTCCTCGCTCTTTAAGTTTTTGTATTTGAACGTTCTCACTACATTCTCTGCACCAGCTCTTTCTTCTTCTTGAGATTTTGAAATATGTGTATCACTAATGGAAGGTTCCATCTTCAGTTGATCACAATCTCTGGAGAAATGTCTAGGCTTCCCATATCCATAACAAATAATCCTCTTATGCTGACAATCTTGGGTGAGATGATTTTTCCCACACTTGAAACATTTCATTGATGATGCCACGGTCTGACCAAAATCGTTATCACTAGTACTTCCTCTCTTTGATCGTTGTTGCTTCCCCAGTGATCGTACACACGGCTTTTGCTGAACACAATCGACCTTACACTTCCTTCCATCTTGGATTATCGAAGGCTCTAAATTACAGCTTCTCGCATCCAGTGGCTGCTCCAATCCCAATAAGCTATGAAGTTCGATTATCAGTTCCTACTGCTGAACGATCATCTATCTCTGTTGTACTGTTACTTCAATCATCTTTTGCATCATACTTCTAGCTGCGGCTATACGATCTTCATCACGTCTCTTGGTCCTCATACTCATGTTCGCTACGTTCCATTCTCTTCTTCAAAGATGAACAAAATCAAAACACGATGAACTAAACGTAACTATTTCACACAACATCGTCTCCTTTCGGAAACCAAAATATATCTCTGTGTTCAATGTTAGAGATTCACACAGCACAAACAAGACAAACTTACCCACAAACCCAAAAGACTCTAACTTGGGCTCTGATACCAACTAATGTAACACCCTCCTTAGGGCGTCACACTTCATGTTACTCAATTACCAAATTACCCCTTCATTGGAAAATCGTGCTTTGTGATGTAAATACGTGTTATAAAATTTCTTGATGATAGTAAGATAAACTTAGCAGAAAATAAAAACATAATAATATTGCCACAAATTATTTACATCGTATATACACAAGTCATAGTATTGTCATATTTTAATATTTCAAACTAGACTCTCAAAATATTTAAACTTTAATTTAAACTAACATACTGCCCAAGTATTACTACACAGCAAAACCCTCAGACAGGTCCTTCTCAGACTCCTCAGAAGATAGAACTCCGACTTGACGCGAAGTCCTACGGACAGGTGTCCACACAGACGACACTATACTAATCGCACTCGGGGTACGATAGTATACTCCCCAATACTGTCTAATTGACAATGGGAACTCTAGGTGTACATTAAAATTCACCCTAATATTCAAGATATAGCCTACTTAAAATAATGTTTAAGTCCCCTACGTAATAAATACGCTTTCTTTCCAGGTCGACGAGCCACGCCTCTAATCCTCCACAAAACGTCAATCTCGTATACCCAAGAAAACAAGGCACCTCCATTTTCTAGAACTCAGCATCCTTTACCGAAATCTACTTTTCCTCAGTTTCTTGCTCAAGTTCTCGCTCAACGTCTTTAAAATTATAAATGCAATATAGAATAGACATAGAAAGAGGTGAGATCACTTACGCCAATATCTGTATAGTAGCAATGAAGATAAACACATACAATATCTTATACCAGCACATCATACATATTTACAATTATGCCACCAACATCATTTATCATCATAACTCATGTAATAAGTAATAATTACAATCATGCCATTATCAATAATTAAATATTCAATAAATCAATTATCATAAATCATTATTACGATAATGCCCTCACTATCTACATGTATGCATACAGACTCAATTTCCTACTCCATGGAGCTAAAACTCATATCAGAAAGAGTGATCGAAAAGATCTGTCTACACTAATATGCCTCAGACCACGTGCTCAATTTTTGCACATCTAGCATATGCACCACAATCTTTATCAAATCTTGATTAGGGATAGTGTCTCGGTCCGGATCATCGGTGTGTTGCATCGGTCTAACCTACGGTACAGAAGCTCTGTTAACTGTCCATTGTAGGCAATCCGCACCCCGATGCCCCCAAAGGTCAACGAGTGACTTACACTACGCATATCACACCCACTCAGGAGGTATATTCTTTCCTAGGCAATCAGCCTTATTCAGTCCATCGGACTTTTCTAATGTATGTATTATGCACCATTCACAGTTCTAATTCATTATTTCATATTCTTAATTCAATTTCTTTATCTCATATTTTTAATTCAATTTCTTTATCTCTTATTCGGGGTCCTCATATAGGCCTAACAGTATCATTACTGTAATTTCATTGTGAAACCATATTTTCACATTTTCTCAATCGCTTAATATATTTTTCACACGTTTTAAATAAAAAATATTATTTTTCTCATTTTACACCAAAATTTGACTTTATTTTTCATATTTGCATAATAACCCCTCAAAACATAATATTTACATTTTAGTCCTCACTTAAATAATATTTTCACAACAGTCCCTTATAAAATTTATATTTATGAAATAGTTCCTCATAAAATTCATATTTACAAAATCGTCCCTCATTAAATTCATATTTACGAAATCATCCCTCTTTTATAAAATATTTACAATATAGTCCCTTTAAAATCAATAATTACAATATGACCCCATTAAAAATAAAAATTACAATATTGTCCCTTTAAAAATCATAATTACAACACGGTCCCTTTTTAAAAACAAAAATTATTATATTGGCCCTTTAAAAATCATAATTTGCATTGTTTCCCCAAAAATGTTATTTCTTTTATTTACTTCACATATCACAGCTCAAATTTTACAGACGCACCTCTAAACCCGTAGGGTGAGCCATACGTAAATAAACTTCAAGTATTGACACCCGAATTAATTTCATAACTTATTTATTAAATCAAATTATTTTCTCAAAATCCTTTTACTTTACTATACTCAAACTTTTCCAAATTCAATCCCTTTTCATTTTAATATTTAATTCTCATTTAAATCCATCATTTTTCAAGACTTTGGTCCTCTTGACCCTAGTAAGGCTATAAGCCTCAAGCTTTTTGGAGCTCTCATAAAATCAGTTCATCATATTATTCAAATCCTAAATTACTCATATACTTGCATGCATTCAAAATTATTCATACAAGCATATTATCAAAGTTTTAGACATATTATCACACATGCAATCAAAAATATAAAACCATAAACACCAAAATCACAAACAAAGAGACATCAAACAATAAGTGAATAAACCATTATGGATTTTTCACCATACACAACCATTCCTACACCACCAAAACATGATTGGTGAGGTAAAATCTCTCTCTTACCTCTTGAAGACAAGCTTTTTAAACTCCTCTCCTTCTCCTTGTTTTCGTACAAGCCATAAATAATTCCTAACAATTCTAAAATAATTAGTAAAATCACATACAAAGCTTTTTAATAACAAACCATGGAACAAACATGGTTTAGAAAATCATAAACATGAATTTAAACCATAGTAATCAAAGTTTACCTCTAGGGAAATAAGATAGAAGTGGGATTTTGAAGCACTTAGAGTGGGATTTTGGGAAAACTTTCTAAATGGAAAGTGTTTAGAATGTTGTTAGGCTTTAGGAAATGATGAGAGTGAAAATTATAGGTGAGTGAGGGTGCTCAAGGGTGCTAGGGCCGAACCATATGGTGAGAAAAGGAAGGAAAATATGCTTTGGTGTTCTTGGAATTTTTTAGAAGAAAAGATGAAATCTTTTTGGTGAAATAGAAAAATGAATATTGAGAGAGTAAATGGGGCTGCTGCTGCCGTGAGAGTCATGGAGATTTAAGTGATATACTTGACTCAAAATATCACCAATTGGATGCACATGGATGTGCACATGGCATATGTCATCAACTTGACTTTGCATGGCTATTTGGATTGCTCAAGATTCATGTGGAAGCCTCCCCAAGCTACTGCCAAAACCGTGGGACTCCTTGAGTGTTTAGGGAATTAATTGTTTTCAATTTACACCTAATTGCATGCTAATTAATTTGGTAATTAGTTGGGTTAAATTTCCTAATCAATCTTAATTAACATTCTAACTATATAACTAATTAATTAAACATATTATTTAATATATTATAACCTCTAATTAAAATTAGGATATCTAATTAAGAATTAAATTATAACTAATTAACAATTAATTTAGTTTACTTAGCTTGTTAATTAGGGCATTAGATTAATCAAATTAGGTTGAATTAGTTACAAATCAAATTTAAGCCACTATTGTTGACTACATCTTAGCCATTGAATTCAACTTGGTTTCCTATCCATTGATCTCATCTACGGTGGATATTACTTAGTGGTTTTATCAGGATTCGTTTTACACCATTGATCGGATCAACGGTTAATATCAAAGCTTCTAAAACAAGCTTTACAATCTAATGGTCCACAAAGAAGTCTATGCTTCTTTCGTTGACTCATTCTTATTAGTTTAAAATAGTCCAGCCACTTTCGTTGACTGATTCTCATTAGTTTAGAATTCTGTCCAGTCAGAATCGTTGACTGTTACACTAAATGTGGGCCCCATGAACTTTTTTGGGTCCACTAGCAGATTTTCTACTATTTTTAAGAAAGTAGGTACTGTTGAATAAAATAATATTATAATAATATAAAATTATTTTATTACACATTTAAATTCAAAAAATTATAAGATTAATATATATATCAATCAATTGGGTTTAGTAAGATCCCCCAGCTCCAATTAATTAAAATAAGAATTTTTCCAATCCGAAAATTATTATTTTCCTGACCTGGAGCAAATCACACAAAACAATCAAAAACAGTATCGAAATAATCAAATTATTTTTATATTGCATAGAAAACACAAAACAGTGTAATTCTGTCAGTTCTGTAACATAGTCTAAAATTTAGGGTGTTAAAAGTGCATCACTTGAGCACCCGAGAGCAGGGGAGCTGTGGCGTGCCAAGGTTGTGCCGTGCCGTGAGGACCAGGATCTCCAAAAATGTCATTTTTGATGTTTTAAAGTTCTTTACTAGATGAAATCATTTGTATATTTTCCTAAAGTGTGATAAGGCAAAAATAGGGATATTTCAAGAGGAAAATTATCACCTAGCAATTATGAGGAAGTTTAGGCCTTTGAATATCCAAGAATAATGGATTAACATAGGTTATGTTAATCAACCATTATATTTTTACATCAAACAATACATACACCCCTTTTTCACACCCCATCTAATACCATTCATTATACATACTTTTTTCTATCACTTTCTCTCACTCAATCACATTCCTTAAAAATGGGGTAAACAGTAATTCACCCCTAAAAAAAGGTGTAAGAGTATCTTTATCCTATGTTAATATACTACTAGAGGTAATTCGGTAAGTGAATGATCCTTTGGTATGTATGTTATATGTATGAATCTTAAGCAACCAAGAGTAGGGGTTTGCTACAATTAAGTGTCTAGCACCCTTAGTGACTTATTATTGCTTAGTATCACTTGAGATGTGATAATATAGTGTATTAGATAGAAGTAAACTAGGATATGTTGGTAGTGTTTTGCTTATGAATGTGACCTAATATGGTATTTAGTGTTATCTGGCTAGAAGGGGGAATCCTATGTTCCTAAGGGAATAAGTCATTCCTGACCAAGAGCTAGCGTTACATGTAGTGTGGAATTTTAGTCTTCCTATCTATAAGAGGTAAACATGAGAAACTAGAGTAACTAGTAAAACATGCGTAACGTCCCGAGACTGCCTGCAGGATTAACGAGTGTCTCCACAAACTAACACGAGTCTTTTCAGCGTGCTTTATCCTCACTCACACGCATCCTAGGAAACTTCCAAGGAGGTCACCCATCCCACAATTGCTCCAGGTTAAGCACGCTTAACCATGGAGTGATTATGTTCTAGGCTCCCGAAAAGAAGTTGTAACTTGTTGATATAGCTACGCCAAATCAATTCCTTTAAGCCATCCTCAACTATATAATCCCATACATGTATAGTCTCTGAATCCCTCTCATTCCGGTGCGTATTCAGTTCATTCATGCGACCCTTCGCCTAGAAGCCTTCTAGAAGCCGCTCCTTGTCCGTACCGGCAATCATTCCCCACCCTCGTCGGCCCCAAGATGCACATGCCCACCAACTTCCGCTTGGTTCGTCCCTGAACCACACCATACAGGGAGAGGTCCCATCTCTGATACTATCTGTAATGTCTCGGGACTGCTTGCAGGATTGACGAGTGTCACCACAAACCAACACGAGTCTTTTCAGCGTGCTTTGTCCTCACTCACATGCATCCTAGGAAACTTCCTAGGAGGTCACTAATCCCACAATTGCTCCAGATCAAGCACGCTTAACCATGGAGTTCTTATGTTCTAAGCTCCCGAAAAGAAGTTGTAACTTGTTGATATGGTTACGCCAAATCAATTCCTTTAATCCATCCTCAACTATGTAGTCTCATACCTGCACAGTATCTGAATCCCTCTCATTCCAGTGCGTATTCAGTTCATTCATACGACCCTTCGCCTAGAAGCCTACCAGAAGCCGCTCCTTGTCCGTGCTTCATTGCACCGGTGAACATTCCCCGCCCTCGTCGGCCTCGGGACGCACATGCACTAATGTAACACTCCCTCTGAAGGGTATCGCATTTCAAACTAACTTCTTATAATTAATTAATTTCCCAAGTTATAAAATATTTAATCTCATTTAAATACGGGTTTCAAAATTTCTTTATCACAGAAAACATTAATTGATCAAATTAAAGTAACTGAAAATATAAAAACTGAATAAATATACTTTTCATATAAACAGAGTTTACTACAACTATACATTCATTAACTTTACATACCTAAAAACATAACACCTACGATATGAGCCCTTGTCAGAAGACAAATTCCCTAGCTGGGAATATCTGGACGGATAGAAATTCGACCCAAAGATATATCGAAGTTCTCTCTAGGAGTATAGTGAAATTCAATCCACAACTTCGTAATAGGAAAAATAACCTCTACATAAGCAACCATATAAAATGAAGTAACGATCGCATAGTGAGTCCTACTTACTGATAGAGTAATGTCACCACAATACTCTATGTGCCCTGTGTCGCAATGGACATGCCAAGCAGCAGCGCCTTCAAGAAACTGTAGCCTAAAGAAATCTAGCTGATTCCTCCTTATCGCCATTGCAGTCTTTACAGATGTGGACATAAAATAGAAACAGACAGAATACAACAACAAAGAGGTGAGATCCCTTACATTGCATACCAATATGGTAGCAAAGAAATGATACGAACAATAATGTCATTCCATACATACAATCCATAGATTAATATAAAATCAACAGATATATTCATGACATTTAATAGAAAAATAATCTATTAAACTTGCAGTATAATAGCTGACACAATGGTATTACCACAATCATATTATATCAAAAAAATATTATATCACCATTGTATAAATGCTGAGTATGCTCATGAACAATGTGCACATTAAATATGCTCAATGAGTACAAGGACCATGATTATGCACAATGCTCCATGTTAAGCGAACATGCTTTTCTATGCATAAGCGAACACGTTTTTCTATGCTCAAGCGAACACACTTTTCTATGCTCAAGTGAACACGCTTTTGTATGCATGATAAATGATTCAAACATATACTGTCATTGATCATAAAGTATGTCTTTATTCACAAGCCGTCTCATGGTGATATACTGTCATTATTCACACCGTATTTCTTATTCACACGTCATCACAGGGCAATGTCACTGTATAATTTTCAAAAGCACTTTTAATTGAAATAAAGTACTATTATACTATTCCCAATGACATTAACGCAACCGCACATACAGTTGTCCAATACCATTAGTATCTATGATATTATAAAATCGCCCATACAATCGATAATACCAAAGATTCACTCGGGTCCAGTACTTCAATTTCACAAACATTGACCCTACAGCACAACTTGTTGTTCCCTTCAATCGCGTAGCAATATTATCGCATTTTCATAATCGCGTAACACTTCCGTTACATTTTCAAATCGCATAATGATTTTTCAACGTTTTCTCAATCGCATAAAGATTTTAAAATGTTTTCTCAATCGCGTAGCTAAAATTTACTATTTTTAAATCGCATAAGAGTTTTTGTACGTATTTTCAATCACGTAAATTATTTCTAATATATTCTGAACTCAAAATAATATTTTTCTTATTTATTATCAAAAATTAGTTTTTATTTCCATTATTTCCATAATAATCCTTCTTAAAACAATATTTTCAAGATGTTCTCATCAAAATCAATATTTTCTACTGTTTCCCAGAAAACTGTATTTCTTTAATTTACTTGAGACATTATAGCTCAAAATTTCCTAACACGCTTCAAAACCCAAAGGGTAAGCTATATGTTAACAAATTTCAAGTTTCAACTTTTATTTTAGTACAAAGCTTAATTAGGCCAATTTTTATTCTAAAAAGTTAATTACTTTCATTTAGATTCAAAATCTTGCCAAATTGATTTCGTACCATTTAAGCACCTAAGTCTACACTTAGTAAATAATTTTGGATCTTGAACATCAAAATGGCACGTTGGCCGAATTTCCTACTATGCTTCATAAATCATATATAATTTTTTTCTAACATTTTATTCCTTATAAAAATTACTTAATCAAATTTATTGTCATAAAATCATTTAATCCTTAATTAGGAAAATAATTTAGAATACTTGGTCCTCTTGGTGATGTTGAGGCTGTGTGCCTCTAGGTTCTTTGGAATCATCATACAATTTCCATCATGTAAATCACATCCTAAGTTACACAGAAATTAACATGCTTTCCAAATCACACATGTAAGCACATTATCATAACTATAAGCATACCAAACACATATATAAATCATGCATATTTATCAAAGCAATAAAACAATCATATATAATCTAACAAACATAAAACAACAACCACACAATCGAGTGAATAAATCCTCACATGGATTTTTCAGTCGCAAATAGAAACAATCCATTCCTTCACCACCACATATGGCCGATGAGGCTAATCTTCCTCTTACCTGGTTGATGTCTTCCTAGCTCCTCGTAGGACTCATTTTGTATTGAACTTTCACCATCAAAAAGATCTTAGAATCAAAATAAACACATACAAATTAGTATCTAAAGCTTGATTAAGATGACCATAGATCAAACATGGTCTCAAGATTCTAAAAATCAAATAAGAAACCAAGTTTCAAGATTTTTACCTTGAAACCTTAGAAATCAAATCCAAGATTCAAGCTTGAAGATGATGGAATTTGACCAAATTTTCAACATCAAAGAGTCTTAGAATGATGTGAGGATACAAGAAATATGATTGGTTTAAATTAAGCAAACTTGGAAAATGGCTCTTGGGTGGTTGGCCGTGAGCTTCTTCAATGGACAAGGTATGAACTTTTTGATCTTTAACTTGAAGAACAAGGTAGAAGATGATAGAATTAGGCTAAGATCTCAACTACAAAGTATCTTAGAATTGTGTCTAGGTTCTAGATCTAAGGTTGTATAAAATTATTGAAGCTTGGAAGTGTTTCCATGGGTCTTGGGCGAATTCTACAAGAAGAAAGAAAGAATAAAGTTCTTTGGTTGTTCTTGAATTTTGAGAGAAAGATGATAGCTTTTCTTTTTTCACAAAGTGTAAGGAAATGAAATGGAATAGCCTATTATGCAATGCATGGCCGTGGGATACAATAGGAAAGGAAGACTATGACTTGTTTTGCAAGACAAAACATAACCACATGGGCTCACATGGGTGCACATGGTTTAGATCATCAAGTGGTCATTATTTGATCATAAAAGATGAATCAAGATCCTCCTAGAATAGCCTAGTGGTCGTGGAGCACATGGAGCCTAGTAACCAAGTTTTAATTTCAATTAGATTCTAGTTACAATTAGCTTAGATAGTTAATTCATCTAATTACATCTAAACTAATTTAGTTAGGGCATTTAGTTACATTCTAACCATTTAGTTACTTGATTAAGTCATTGCATATGTCATGCTTTATCACACCTTCTAGATGAATCAAGAATTTTTGTGTAGTTAGGGTTTCTAAACATTTAGTAACTTAGTTAGTTCCATCTAGTTACTAATTAAGCTATTAGGGTAACTTAGTTAGTTTATCTAGTTACTTAGTAACTAGTCTAGCCATTTTTGTTAACTAGTTCCTAACCATTGATTTAATCTAGGGTTGATATCCTAAGTTTCCTTAACAAGTTTGCTCTCACACCATTAATTAGATCAATGGTGATGATCTAAGGCTTTTTCAACAAATTTTCTATCCAATGGTTCATAGCAAAGTCCAAGCCACTATGTTTGACCAATTTCTATTGGTTAGCCATAAGGCTATGTAATGATGGTTCATCATTACTCTTAAGATATTTAATCTAGATATTTTCTGTTTTCATGATTACACTTGAGATATTTAGCGTAGATATTTTTTGATTAAAAATATCTTAGATATTTTCTGCTTAGATATTTTCACCTAGATATTTGTATTCAGATATTTGTCTAAGATATTTTACTGAGATATTTTCTCTTTAGATATTATCCTTAGATATTTACTAGGTGAGTCATTATAGAATTTTCTAGAACAGCTGAGTCAGCATGATGAGTCGTTTTGCTGAGTCACCAGTTGAGTCATCAAGAGAAGCTTCTGGTATGTGTGACTCATCGTGAAAAGTCACTGGGTGAGTCAGCATTCCACATTCTTCTAAAATATAGCGAGTCACCATTCTAGAACATTGCAAGTCATTGCTTCTAGAAAAAGAATTTCAAGACGAGCTTAAAATATCTTGAAAGAGTAAGTAGTCAAATTGAATTTGTCTTCTAGCTTGAGTAGTCAATTTCAATTTCTCCTCTTCGAGTTGAGTATCCAATTTGCCTTCTTCCTGCTTACCATTGGTCCATCACTTTGACTCATCACCATTAAGATATTTTCTAGCAGATATTACCCAATGGACAATAGCTTCTGCTATTATTACACAATGGATAATAGAAAACTCAGGTACAGAAAATATTTGTCAACTATTCCCAGTTTCGGGTTTAGTAAGATCCCATGATCCCGCCTTGACAGTCTGAAACTTTCTGGTCTAGGAAAAAGTTTTATTTTTCTGGGCTTACCTCGGGTCCACCCCGGACCCACACGTAACTCAAAATAATACTAAAATAATCAATTACTCAAAAGTTCTACAAAAATTCACAAAAATCATAAAAGCTATAAAACTCATATATTTTTAGAAAAAATGAAATTCGGACATACAGTTTTCAAGATAATATTAAAATATCAAAATAATATTAAAATAATCAAAATAATTAAAAATTCTCAAAAATTTACAAAAACTCATAAATATTATAAAACTTATTTATTTCAAGAAAAAATCGGGGTGTTACAACTCTCCCCCTCTAAAAAGAATTTCGTCCTCAAAATTTTTCTTACATAACACCCAAAAAGATATGACTCCTATATCTTGTCTTCAAACTTCCACATAGCATTTTCAGTTACGTCATTGCAGACGATCCTCCTGCTTTTCTTGGATTTCCTCCATCAGATTATTCGAATAATAATCGTAATCAAACATATTCTCCTTATTCATCATAGCAAATATACTAAATATGTTTTCTACTTAAGGCATTCGCCATGATATTCACCTTTCGGAATGACATTGAAGTTGAAAATCGCAGTCTTTTGAAAATTCTAAATGTCATCTCTTCCTCTTATCAAACTCCTCTTGATCGAACAAGTACTCCAAGCTCATGTGATTACCGTAGACATTGTAGGTTGATTCATAAAGAAACGTCTCCAGATTTTTAATGCGAATACGACTATCGCATAATTCTAAACGTGAATCAGATAATTCTTCTCATGCACTTTCCTTGTCTTGAAGCATACGTTACTACCATTTCTTTAATCAAGATTTGCAGTTGAACAGCTTCGTGTATACTATATTCTTCGAAATTTGAAAACTGCATCCAGATGTTTAGCATGCTCCTTCGGACTTTAAGAATAGATCAGAATTCCGTCAATAAAGACAACGACAAATCTACCTAGATAGGAAAGAAAGATCCTATTCTGTAATTCGTGAATATTACAAAAACATTCGTTACTTTGAATTGATCTTGAAGAAAACAACGACTTTCTTCATTTGGTCTTTTAGCTCCTATATTGTATCTCCCGTCACATCGTTCTAGATTATCTTCATCAAGATAAGTTGTTTCACTCGTTTATCCTTAATCTTATCAGAAAATGTTTCATAGATCAAGTTCTCTTCTAAATATACTATACTTGGTACTATGACATGGGCTGGATCAAGAATACTTCTTCTCAATTGAGATATATGAAAGACACTATGAAGGTTATAAAGAAAAGTGATAAGGCTATTCGGGAGATTACCGAATTTATCCAACAAAGAATTTAATATGGTTTAATAGATTTCGAAATGAACATGGTCCAATAAGTTTAGAAATGAACTTTCTGGATTCAATTTTTGGATTCAAATCCAAAAATCTCGATTCAAGGAAACACTAAAGTTTCATTGAAACAATCTAGTAGGATATGGTTGGAAAATAACCAATCCATTTATGAAGTCATGAACTCAAATAGATGTGATTTCAGACAAGCAAATCAAATCAACAGAAAAGATTTGATTTTTAATAGAAACCGGGTAGATTTAGAAAACTTGAGTATAAACAACAAGTTTAACTAGAAGAGTAGAAATACTCAGATAAAAGATAACAAAGACATAGATAACTCAAATCAATTTTTACTCAGTCTATTTGAGAAAGAAATAGGCAAACCAAATCAATAGAAAAGTTCCAATCGAAAATAGTAATAAGATAGGTTTAAACAGGCTTGAGTTGTAATAGCAAATTTAAAAGTTGAAGTAGCAACATTCAAGTCAAAAGGAAATAAAACATAGCTAAACCCAAATAGTTCACTCAGTCACAGATCACAAGAGAATGGATTACCTTGCGAGTTATACAACACAGTTTTAGGATTGCTCTCTATGGACAACTTCCTCGTTTCTTAAATCTTTGTATTCGAATGCTTTCATTCCACTCTTCGTATTGACTATTTCTTCTACTTGAGATCTTGTCGCACGTTCATTACTAACGGAAGGTTCCATCACTAGTTGTGTACAACCTCTAGAAATATGTCCGGGCTTCTCGTATCTAAAATAATTGACTCCTTTGATTGTGCATTCCTTTGTCAAATGACCTTTTCCACACTTCAAGCACGTTGTTAGTGGTGCCACAGTCTGACCAAACTTGTAGCTACTAGAACCTTTTCTATGTGATTGTCGCTGAGATGAACTCCCCGGTGGCCTCGACTATGGCTTTGGCTGAAAATGATTGACCTTACATTTCCTTGCCTTCTGGATCATCAAGGATCCAAAGTTACTGCTTTTTGCATCCTGAGACTGATTTGATTCCAACAAGTTCTGAAGTTCAGCTATCAATTCCTGCTGCTAAGCGATCTTCTAATTCTATTGTACTACTACATCAGTCATCCTCTGCATTACGCTTCTTGCTGCAACCATACAATTATCGTCACGTCTCGTGTCCTTATGCTTACGACAACTATGATTCATTGTCTTTCTTCAAAGACAAACAAAATCAAAACACAACGAAACTAAACGTAACTATTTCAAACAACATTGTCTCCTTTTGGAAACCAAACAACATATCTCTATGTTTAGTGTCAGAGAAATACACAGCACAAACAAGCCAAATCTACCTACAAACCCAAAAGACTCTAACTTGGGCACTGATACCAACTAATGTAACACCCCCTCCGAAGGGTATGACATTTCAAACTAACTCCTTATAATTAATTAATTTTCCAAGTTATAAAATATTTAATTTCATTTAAATACGAGTTTCAAACTTTCTTTATTGCGAAAAACATTAATTGATCAAATTAAAGTAACTCAAAATATAAAAACTGAATAAATATACTTTTCATATAAACAGAGTTTACTAAAACTATACATTCATTAACTTTACATACCTAAAAACATAACACCTAAGATATGAGCCCTTGTCAGAAGACAAATTCCCTAGCTGGGAATGTCTCGATGGATAGAAATTTGACCCAAAGATATATCGAAGTTCTCTCTAGGAGTATAGTTAAATTCATTCCACAACTCCCTAATAGGAAAAATAACCTCTACATAAGCAACCGTATAAAATGAAGTAACGATCCCATGGTGAGTCCTACTTACTGATAGAGTAATGTCACCACAATACTCTATGTGCCCTGTGTCCCAATGGACATGCCAAGCAGCAGTGCCTTCAAGAAACTATAGCCTAAAGAAATCTAGCTGATTCCTCCTTGTCACCATTGCAGTCTTTACAGATGTGGACATAAAATAGAAACAGACAGAATACAACAACAAAGAGGTGAGATCCCCTACATTGCATACCAATATGGTAGCAAAGAAATGATACGAATAATAATGTCATTCCATACATACAATCCATAGATTAATATAAAATCAGCAGATATATTCATGACATTTAATAGATAAATAATCTATTAAACTTGTAGTATAATAGCAGACACAATGGTATTACTACAATCATATTATATCAAAAAAATATTATATCACCATTGTATAAATGCTGAGTATACTCATGAACAATGTGCACATTAAATATGCTCAATGAGTACAAAGACCATGATTATGCACAATGCTCCATGTTAAGTGAACATGCTTTTCTATGCTTAAGTGAACACGCTTTTCTATGCTCAAGCGAACATGCTTTTTTATGCTCAAGCAAACACACTTTTTTATGCATGATAAATGATTCAAACATATACTGTCATTGATCACACAGTATATCTTTATTCACAAGTCGTCTAATGGTGATATACTATCATTAATCACACAGTATTTCTTATTCACATGTCATCACATGGCAGTGTCACCGTATAATTCTTAAAAGCACTTTTAATTGAAACAAAGTACTGTTGTACTGTTCCCAATGACATTAACGCAACCGCACATACAGTTGTCCAATACCATTAGTATCTATGATATTATAAAATCGCCCATACTATCGATAATACCAAAGATCCACTCGGGTTCAGTACTTTAGTTTCACAAACATTGACCCTACAGCACAACTTGTGGTTCCCTTCAATCGCGTAGCAATATTATCGCATTTTCACAATCGCGTAACACTTTCGTCATGTTTTCAAATCGCATAAAAATTTTTCAATGTTTTCTCAATCACCTAAAGATTTTAAAACATTTTCTTAATCACGTAGCTAAAATTTACTATTTTTAAATCACGTAAGAGTTTTTGTACGTATTTTCAATCACGTAAATTATTTCTAACATATTCTAAGCTCAAAATAATATTTTTCTTATTTATTATCAAAATTTAGTTTTTCTTTCCATTATTTCCATAATAATCCTTCTTAAAACAATATTTTCAAGAAGTTCTCATCAAAATCAGTATTTTCTACTGTTTCCCAGAAAAATGTATTTCTTATATTTACTTAAGACATTACAGCTCAAAATTTCCTAATACGCTTCAAAACCCAAAGGGTGAGCTATACATTAACAAATTTCAAGATTCAACTTTTATTTTAGTACAAAGCTTAATTAGGCCAATTTTTATTCTAAAAAGTTAATTACTTTCATTTAGATTCAAAACTTGCCAAATTGATTCCGTGCCATTTAAACACCTAAGTCTACACTTAGTAAATAATTTTGGATCTTGAACATCAAAATGATATGTTGGCCGAATTTCTTACTATGCTTCATAAATCATATATAATTCTTTTCTAACATTTTATTCCTTATAAAAATTACTTAATCAAATTTATTGTCATAAAATCATTTAATCCTTAATTAGGAAAATAATTTAGAATACTTGGTCCCCTTGGTCATGTTGAGGCTGTGTGCCTCTAGGTTCTTTGGAACCATCATAGAATTTCCATCATGTGAATCACATCCTAAGTTACACAAAAATTAACATGCTTTCCAAATCACACATGTAAGCATATTATCATAACTATAAGCATACCAAACACATATATAAATCATGCATATTTATCAAAGCAATAAAACAATCACATATAATCTAACAAACATAAAACAACAACCACACAATCGATTGAATAAATCCTCACATGAATTTTTCACTCACAAATACAAACAATCCATTCCTTCACTGCCATATGGCCAATGAGGTTAATCTCCCTTTTACCTGGTTGATGTCCTCCTAGCTCCTCGTAGGACTCTTTTTTGTATCAAACTTTCACCATAAAAAAGATCTTATAATCAAAACAAACATATACAAATTAGTATCTAAAGCTTGATTAAGATGACCATAGATCAAACATAGTCTCAGGATTCTAAAAATCGAATAAGAAACCAAGTTTCAAGATTTTTACCTTGAAACTTTAGAACTCAAATCCAAGATTCAAGCTTGAAGATTATGGAATTTGACCAAAGTTTCAACATCAAAGAGTCTTAGAATGATGTGAGGATTCAAGAAATATGATTGGTTAAATTAAGCAAACTTGGAAAATGGTTCTTGGGTGGTTGGCCGTGAGCTTCTTCGATGGACAAGGTATGAACTTTTTGATCTTTAACTTGAAGAACAAGGTTGAAGATGATAGAACTAGGATAAGATCTCAACTACAAAGTATCTTAGAATTGTGTCTAGGTTCTAGATCTAAGGTTGTATAAAATTATTGAAGCTTGGAAGTGTTTCCATGGGTCTTGGCCAAATTCTACAAGAAGAGAGAAAGAATAAAGTTCTTTGGTTGTTCTTGAATTTTGAGAGAAAGGTGATAGCTTTTCTTTTGTCACAAAGTGTGAGGAAATGAAATGGAATAGCCTATTATGCAATGCATGGCCGTGGGATGCAATAGGAAAGGAAGACTATGGCTTGTTTTGCAAGACAAAACATAACCACATGGGCTCACATGGGTGCACATGGTTTAGATCATCAAGTGATCATTATTTGATCATAAAAGATGAATCAAGATCCTCTTAGAATAGCCTAGTGGCCGTGGAGCACATGGAGCCTACTAACCAAGTTTTAATTTCAATTAGATTCTAGTTACAATTAGCTTAGATAGTTAATTCATCTAATTACATCTAAACTAATTTAGTTAGGGCATTTAGTTACATTCTAACCATTTAGTTACTTGATTAAGTCATTGCATATGTCATGCTTTATCACACCTTCTAGATGAATCTAGATCTTTTGTGTAGTTAGGGTTTCTAAACATTTAGTAACTTAGTTCCATCTAGTTATTAATTAAGCTATTAGGGTAACTTAGTTAGTTTATCTAGTTACTTAGTAACTAGCCTAGCCATTTTTGTTGACTACTTCCTTACTATTGATTTAATCTAGGGTTGATATTCTAAGTTTCCTTAACAAGTTTGCTCTCACACCATTAATTAGATCAATGGTAATGATTTAAGGCTTTTTCATCAAGTTTTTCATCCAATGGTTCATAGCAAAGTCTAAGCCACTATGTTTGACCAATTTTTATTAGTTAGCCATAAAGCTATGTAATGATGGTTCATCATTACTCTTAAGATATTTAGCCTAGATATTTTCTGTTTTCATGATTACACTTGAGATATTTAGAGTAGATATTTTCTGATTAGAAATATCTTAGATATTTTCTGCTTAAATATTTTCACCTAGATATTTGTATTCAAATATTTTTCTAAGATATTTTACTGAGATATTTTCTCGTTAGATATTATCCTTAGATATTTACTAGGTGAGTCATCATAGAATTTTCTAACATAGCTGAGTCAGCATGATAAGTCATATTGCTGAGTCACCAGTTGAGTCATCAAGAGAAGCTTCTGGAATGTGTGACTCATCGTAACAAGTCACTGGGTGAGTCAGCATTCCACATTCTTCTAGAATATAGTGAGTCATCATTCTAGAACATGACAAGTCATTGCTTCTAGAAAAAGAATGACAAGACAAGCTTAAAATATCTTGAAAGAGTAAGTAGTCAAATTGAATTTGTCTTCTAGCTTGAGTAGTTAATTTGAATTTCTCTTCTTCAAGTTGAGTATCCAATTTGCCTTCTTCCTACTTACCATTGGTCCATCACTTTGACTCATCACCATCAAGATATTCTCTAGCAGATATTACCCAATGGACAATAGCTACTGCTATTATTACACAATGGATAATAGAAAACTCAAAAACAGAAAATCTTTGTCAACTGTTCCTGATTTCGAGTTTAGTAAGATCCCCCAATCCTGACTTGACAGTTCAGAACTTTCTGGTCTAGGAAAAAATTTTATTTTTCTGGGCCCGCCTCTAGTCTACCCCGAGCCCACATATAACTCAAAATAATATTAAAATAATCAATTACTAGAAAGTTCTACAAAAATTCACAAAAATCATAAAAATTATAAAACTCATATATTTTTAGAAAAAATAAAATTTGGACATGCAGTTTTCAAGATAATCTTAAAATATCAAAATAATATTAAAATAATCAAAATAATTAAAAATTCTCAAAAATTCACAATAACTCATAAATATTATAAAACTTATTTATTTCAAGAAAAATGAAAAATCGGGGTTTTATAACATGCCTAAGTCTTAAGTGAGCTAAGTATGTATGAATGAATGTATGTATGTTTAACTTAGTTTATCTAGTTATTAAAGTTAAACCTTGTAAAAGACTTAAGCATGTCTTATTCTTAACTGTTAAGATTATGTTATTATGCTATGTATGAGTAGTTTTAGTTTACTTATACTGAGAGTTGTTGATTCTCACCTACTATGTTACCATGTAATTCCAGGTGAAGGTTCTTCAAAGCAAAAGAAGAAAAAGGGAGCTAAAGAATTAGACTAGCTCTAGTTTTACTTTTTATGTTACAAACTTTGTATCTGTATACTCCTTTTGTAATGTAAATAGTTATGTAATACTTCAAGCCCTTTGAGAGGCTTATGTTGTATATATATGCATTACGTTATAAGTGTTATGTTTTTCGTATTTCATAAGGCTCTCTATAATGTTTCCAATGAACATTATGGATACATTTGTCATATTATTATGTATGTAATGACGTTGTAATGCTAAGTATCTCTTTGTATGCTACATATATTGACATAATGGTATTATGACATTATAGTGTCATTCCTATACTGATATGATAACTGTTATTGTAGGTAAACTCCACTAAAGGCAAGAGTCTATCCCAACTACCTAATTGATCTAAAACACATGCTCTAAGCATATCCTCTAGGGTCTGGATAGTTCTTTCTGACTGTCCATCTGTATGTGGATAGTATGTTGTACTAAGACTAAGCCTAGTCCTAAAGGCCCTTTGCAAGGCTCCTCAAAATCTATATGTAAATCTATGATCTTTGTCTGAAACTATATTAAGAGGAACTCCATGCAGCCTAACTATCTCCTGTAAGTACAATTGAGCGAATTTCTCTAAGGAGTAGTTCATTCTCATTGGAAAAAAGTGGGCAGACTTGGTTAGTCTATCCACTATGACCCAAATTGTATTATATCTCAATTGAGTCTTAGGGAAACCTATCACAAAATCCATTGTGATGTTCTCCCATTTCCATTCAGGAATTTCTAAGGATTGGAGAGGTCCTAAAGATTTTTGGTACTTTATCTTAACTTGTTGGCACACCAAACACCTACACATAAACTCCACTATTTCCTTCTTCATTTTTGGCCACCAAAACATCTTCCTCATATCTTGATACATCTTAGTGGCTCCTGAATGGATGGTGTAATAGTTACTATGAGTTTCCTCCAAAATCCTTTCTTTGGTTGCAAAATCTCTTAGAATGCACAGCCTATCTCTACACTTAATCATCCCATCATCTACTATATCAAACTCTAACTAATCCCCTAAGAAGATTTGCTCTCTTACCTCACCTAGAGTTTCATCCTCACTTTGAGTTTCTAAAATTTGAGACCTTAAATCACTAATTATGTCCACCTTACTCATAAAAAGACTCTGTGGTGTCACAGTTTCATTAAGACTCAAGTCTCTAAACTTTTCAAGAAGCTAACCCTCTTGAACCATCATCTGAGATACATGTAGGGATTTCCTACTTAGTGCATCGGCCACTACAATGGCCTTCCCTGGATGATACTTAAGCTCAAAGTTATAGTCCTTTAGAAACTCCATCCATCTCCTTTGTCTCATGTTCAGCTCTTTCTAATCAAACAAATATTTTAAACTCTTATGGTCACTGAACACCTCAAATTGAACTCCATAAAGACAATGTCTCCACATTTTCAAGGCAAACACTATGACTTCTAATTCCAGATCATGGGTGGGATAGTTCTCCTCGTGAGGCCTCAACTGCCTCGATGCATAAGCAACTACTCGCCTATGTTGCATCAAAGCACACCCTAAGTCCATCTTTGAAGCATCATAAAATACTTCAAAGTTCTCTTGTGGATCTGGAATTACCAACACTAGGGTAGTAGTTAACCTCAACTTAAGCTCCTGGAAACTATCCTCGCACTCTGAATCCATACAAAAGTACTACCTTTCCTAGTTAATCTAGTCAAAGGTAATGATAACTGAGATAATCCACCAATGAATCTCCTATAATACCCAGCTAGGCCTATGAAACTCTTGATTTCTATCATAGTGGTGGGCCTCTCCCACTGCAACACCGCTTCTACCTTACTAGGGTCTACTGAAATCCCTCCTTGAGAGATCACATACCCCAAGAACTGAACTTCTGTAAGCCAAAACTCACACTTTGATAAACAATTTCTTCTCTCTAAGAATATCTAAAACTGTTCTAACATGCTACTCGTGTTCTTCCATTGTCCGGGAATGGATTAGGATATCATTTATGAACACCATTACAAAATGATCTAGGTAAGGTCTAAAAATCTTATTCATGTAGTCCATGAATACCGTTGGTGCATTTGTCAACCTAAAAGACATCACAAGGTACTCATAATTTCCATACCTAGTCCTAAAAGTAATTTTAGGAAAATCTTCATCCCTAACCCTTATCTGGTGATACCCTAACCTTAAGTCAATCTTAGAGAACACTGATGCTCCCTTCAACTAATCCATTAGATCCTCTATCCTAGGTAATGGATACTTATTCTTGATGGTTATCCTATTCAATTGTCTATAATCTGCACACAATCTCATAGTCATAAGCAACACGGGTGCTCCCCAATGAGAAACACTAGGCCTAATGCATTGTTTCTCTAACAATTCCTCAATTTGCTTTTTAAGCTCTGCCAATTCTAGAGGTGCCATCCTATAAGATGCTATAGAAATAGGTCCCATTCCTGGTACTAAGTCCATAAAAAACTCTATCTCTCTGGTGGGTGGCAACTCAAATATATCTCTCGGGAATACTTCTAGGTACCCCCTCACTATGGGTATATCACCTAGGCTATGCTCAACCTCTGTGCTAAGAGAAGAAATGAGAATATACCATTGAGCTCCTTCCTCCAAACAATGGTTCACTTAGCTTGCATTGAGATACACTAACTTAAAAGGGTTAACTTTAGTAGATACATCTGACATAAATAATAGGGTTTTATCAGCACAGTTTAAAACTACATGGTTAGAGGACAACCAATCCATGCTAAGAATAACATCAATATCTACTAAAGGTAAACGGATAAGATTCATAAAGAATATCCTATCCTCTAGCTTTACACAACAATTCAAACAAACTTTAAAAGTTGTGACTAAGTTACTGGAGGGAGTGGAAATAGATAAATCAAAAGGAATGTCTGTCATAGGAAACTCAAGAAACTTCACACAATCACTAGAAATAAAGGAGTGGGATGCTCTCAAATCAAATAAAACAATTAAAAAGTGGTCATGAATTATGCATTTACCTTGAATCAGACTCAAAGACTAAGTCACCTCCTTACCACTTAGAGTATAAACCCTTCCTACTACTTATGATCTTGAGGTGAGAATAGATTTCTACTTTTATGGGTAATCTCTAGACATATGCCCTAGCTGTCCACACGAATAACAAACTGATTGCCCTGCCAAGCAAGGCCTATCTCCGTGTTGTCTCCCACATTTAGGACATTTAAGTCCTACTACTCCTCTTTAAACTTGTTTACTCTTAGCTTTTTGGTGAGCGAGTTTAGGAGTACCCTTCTGATCATCAAACCTCTATTTCTTTTGGAAGTTCTATGTTCTTTGCTCTAATTAGGGTTGTAAACCACCAGATTTCACTATCTGACACTTGTTCCCCAACGACAAAAAGTCTCAGATTCCAAAGGGTCTATTAGCCCTCTGGATGTCCTCTCTTAGTCCTTCCTCAAACTTCGTACACTTTCATTTCTCATCATTGTGGAATATGAGGTAGGACGAGAACTTTGACAATTCATTGAATTTGGCGACGTACTGACTAATAGACATGCTGCCCTGTTCTACCTTCAAGAACTCCATCTCTTTTGCATTGTACAAATTTTGAGGGAAGAACTTCTCTAGGAAAGATCCCTTGAAGAATTCTTAAGTAACTTTAAGCCCCGAGGCATCCACCATCTTCTTCAAATCTGCCCACCAATCTTCTGCCTCTCCCTCTAACATGTAGGAGGCAAAAAACACTCTCTGTTCATCTGAGCAAGCCATAACTATGAAAATCTTCTCTATTTCTTTGAGCCAACCCTCAGCTCTAACTAGGTCGTACTCACCTCTGTAAGATGATGGACTAGATTTCCTGAACTCTAAGAGGTCCTAGAAGTTCTAATTCCTTCCAACTGGAGTTTCTTGGACTAGTTGCTCGGGCTGAACTAGTGGTGGTACTGGTGGTGGAGGTTGTTGAGTTCTTAACCTCTCCAACATTCTATGCATAATAGTTTTCTGATCTTGCATTGCTTTGGCCATTGCCATGAAGGCCTCGGCCATGCTAGGACTGTCACCAAGAGAATTTCCATTTCCTCTAGTCCGTGTAGGAGAAGTCATAGTGTCCTATACACACAACACATAAAATACCGAGTTGATTATTTTCAATATTATGTAATAGTGCAATAGTAGCTAATAACATCTAAATCATAATGCAAGTTATGCAAATGTCTCATAAAAGAGACAAGAAATACATAACACACATTAAAACTACTAACATACCTATGCATAGTCAGTCCATACCCCGACTCAATAGGATGAACTTCTCTAATACCATAATGTAACACCCTAATACAACTATCTCGTTATAACTACTTATATAAAGATAATTAGCATTAGCCATGTTTCTTATACTCTTTTTGTAATTCCATATAATTAAAGAATTAAATATGGAGAGCCATGACAAAAGTAAGTCATAAATATATACATCAAAAGCCTTAGAGGGCATAGTGTTATATATATAATAACAAAACCACCATTAAGTACAAAACAAAGTACAATATACATAAGTTGTTCATAGAACAAAATTAAAAGCTATCTAATCTTAATGTCATTTCTTCTTATGTTTTAAGCCATTGCTAGGGTCTTGACCTACTTTTACCATGGAAATACAGAAAAAGGGTGAGAACATAAGAATCCTCAGTATATACATGTATCTCATGGCATTCCACAAAGTAAATTACACGTAAACATAATTAATGACAACATTATACAATTGCCCATACAACTGTATAATGTATAGAAATCTAAACTATCTTAATATTACACAATCGCCCATACAACTATGTAACATCATCTCAACTTGGCAAGTTGCTTAACTTGCTTCATTGACTAACTTAGGACTTAACTCATCCTAAGGCTCATGTAAGTAAGTTTACCTCACATTACTACACTACATAAGCTGATCATATTCCTCATTTTACTTGACAAATAGCTTAGCTCACTACTTTGTCCAAGGTAAAGTGTTGTACAAACACTTACCTCTTACAAAGACCTCATTAATAAAGATTTTAACTTATTACTTTGTAAGGTTAAGGGGTTTAACTCACTTCCTTAATTAGGATAATTATACTATAGTCCCACTATAACTGGTATAAGAACCAACTAATAACTAACACTTAATTTCAAGCTATTCTTAACTATAGAAAAGCTTAAAAACTTAAACTTGTTCTCATATGCTAGATGGTTATTTCCTTGGTGAAATATCCCTAAAAGTGTCTTACTATACTTAAGAATGCATATATAAATGATCTCAACTAGTAGGGAACCTCAAAACATGAAAAAACCATTTATGAAGCTCCTGAAACTCACGCCGCAGCACAACGTAATCACACTGTAGTGCACAACTCTCTTTCTCACACGCCTCGGCGTGATTCTCAGTCACGCCGCAACACGCTGCTCTTGGGTACTCATATGATGCTCGCAGGTATGACTCATGCCACGCTGAGGCATAGGTTGCAGAAACTAGATTTTGCAGAATTTTACAGAATTCGAGTACTGTTCCATTGGAACTTCACTCTCTTCCAATCATTCAAGATTGGTTTTCTTGTGATTTCTAACATCAATCTAGGCTCCTAAACTTGTTGTAACTCTCATACAACCTATTGATTCACTTAAACTTAAGTTAATGGCCAAAACCACAACTCACTTACTTATTACCTAAACTTCCACTCTAAGTAACTATTTGATGTTTGTCCAACACAATCTCGTCTAATACTCAGTAATCAACTCATTTCAATCACTGAACATAAAAACTAACAAAAAAATAGATTTTTGACATCTCAAACCTACTTTCCCATCTTTGTAACCTAACTTCAAATAAAGCAAAGATGAAGGGTGAAGAATGAGATTTTAGGTTAAAAACCCCTACCTTAAGTTCTTGGTGATGGTGGCTATTGATCTTTAGCTTTTCCCTTCCCTTTCTTCCTCCTTTCCTCTTCCTCCTTAGCCTTCTCTTCTTGGCTTTCCTTACTCTCTGTTGCTGGCCTTGCTGTTTTGAGAGATAAAGTTGAGTGAAATATCAGGAAACAAAGTCAATATAAGGGGCTTTTGTTTCACGACCTATTTCACTTAAATACTCAACTGATACTTCCTGATCTTCTAAGAACGCTTAGATTTAGCTAAATCAAGTTTTTCAGCTTTCAACAACTTTAAAGTAAATATTAAGATTCATTAAAAATGTTATTTCACTATTATCATATTTTTCTATATCAACTACTAGTCAATTGGGCATTCATTGCACAACCAATACACCTAAAAATACCAAACTGACTCTGATTATTCTCAAATTTTAACTACATCCTCTTACACCTGGTTGTGACTTAGAAACAAATTCTCTAGATTCATTTCTCTCAAAATAGCCTTTTATGCTACTATCTGAGTCGTTTTAAGCTATTTTTCACACTTTAGTTTGCAATAAAGTGCCTAAACTAACTTAGTTCATCACAAAATTTAACAAACATTTCAAACTAGTGTTATGCTACCTTTGTAACCATAAATTAGTCAAACATGCTAAAAAGAGGACGTTACAATTTTCAGCTTATTGGAAGCATGGTGGCTGGTTTTTGCTTGGTAGATGTCCATAGGCCACTTTGAAAAGCATTTTGGTAAATGAGTATTTTCCTTACTTGATTGAGTTTAAATCCATGATTGATGATTTGAATTTAGTGTTTAATGATTCTAACATGATTAGAGACCATGATTAGGATTGGAAAACACTTAGAATCCAAGATTGGAAGATTAAAAATTGGTTTGGAACCAATGGAGCAGTGGCTCAGTTTTTGCAAAATTTTCTATAGTAGGGTCATGCCTAGGTGCAGGGTTTCCATGCCTACGTGTGGATTGAAAATTTTCAGTCCAAGATCACCCAGAGAGTGCCACGCCTAGACATGGGAATTTCATGCCTAGGTGTGAGATAGAGCATCATCCTGACAACTTGTAGTGTTTGTAGCATAACTTGACCTGTAGTTACCAGAATGACGTGATTCTTTTTGAATTTGAATGCTAAGATATAGGGCTTCATGTAGTAAAAATTTCATATTTTTAAAACAACCCAATTTGCACCAGTTTCGATTTGAATTTGAGTCAGGTTATGCTAAAATAAGCATTCTGGCACCTAGTAAACCAAATTGCATAACTTCTTACTCCGAGGTGTAAATTACATAAGACTAGTGGCATTTTGATGTTGACATGTAAGGCTATGAGTGGTAAAAATTTCAAGAATTTTACACTCTCCATGTGTTCCTAATTTCAATTTAAAGTAAAGTCAGAATTTGTAAGTTAGCTAGTTGCCCTATTTTAGCTGTTGCATTTTGTGGCATAACTTTAGCTATACTAAGTCATATGAAGTGAGGTTCATTTCATTTCAAAGATATGAGATAAGGCTATTTGCCTATAAAATTCTATAATTTTGAAGAATTGTATTCTTGATGTTTTGGGGTTTCCTAAGTGTTGGGATCACTCATATATGCCTTTTTAAGTGTGTTGAGGCTCTAATGAGGGCATTTCATGCAGGGGATTACCACCTTGCATATGTCAGAAGTTAAGAAACTTTAGGCATCCTTTGAGATGTAGAATGCCATAAGTGATCATTTAGGACCTTAATCAACTTCATGTTACTTTTGGTATCACTTGAGAAGTGATGATAAGGTGTACTATAAACAATTAGTGTGGGTTTGTTTGGTATAGTATGCTTACCTATATGCATAGGTTGCTCTTTTAGAGTTAAGGTTGAGTTTGAGAGGCATAATTCGTGTATGCTTCCTTGTTTATCAAGGTTCAGCTTTGTGTTTTGCTAGAAACATAGGTTAGTTCCTTTATGTGATATAGTTGAGCCAAGAGAGCATGTTTTCTAGTTATAGCTCTTTCACTTAATTAGGGTGAAACTTGTGATAGAATTTTGGAAAAGCTTAGGCAACCAAAGTATGGAATGCCATAGAATAGTATTGAGAAACCTTGAGCATACTAGGGTTGAGGAATGCCATAGGTTAGTATCTAGGACCTTGGGTAATATGAGATTATCTTTAAAATCACTTGTGAAGTGATGAGGAAAGGTTCTAGGTAAAGTATGCTAAGTTTACTTAGCTAGATGTATTTGTTATCATGCATTAGGTAGCTCCTTTGGGCACAAAGTAGAGCAAGGGATGCATGAATGACAATTACTTCCTTATGTGACAAGGTTGAGTAGTGAAAAGTACTAGAAACGTGACCTTGCTCCTTATGAAGTAAATTGAATCTAGTGGTTAAGTTTACTAGTTTCCCATTTTCACTTAGCTAGGAAGGACCTTGTGATGAGTATGCATTTTGTTATAATCACTTTGCTTTTTCGGTTTTCAAACTTGCTATTTCCTATTTCCTATGTATTGTAACCTTAGATAGTGTGCACAATCATATAGCTTGAAAATAAGGTGTTGGATCTAAATTCTCCTAGCATTTATGTTATTATGGTTAGGGTTACCGGTATTGGAGTGGTAACAGTACTCTTACTATCGTGAGGGGAAGGAATCCACTTATTACCAAGTAGTGGAAGGGCTATCGTGCCTATCCTACTCAATATATACAAAGGAACTTGGTTCTGGGAATTTAGTAAGCAACATTTGGTTTCAAAAACTAAAATTTGCATTAGCATTGCATAATCATATTATTAAGACGTTGTATGAGCATAACCATACATCATAACATAAAGCATTGCATTTGTTGGCAATTGTATGGGCAGTTGCCTTTCTTGCTCAATGATATTTTACAATTGTATGGGCAGTTGTTCAATGTCATTAATTGTTATACTTATGAGGTAAGATTATACCTTACCTTGTGAATGTTACATAGAGTTGTATGTATATTCTATTAGTGTTGAGCTGTGGCTCATTTATCTGTTGCAGACATAATCTTATGTTTATACTGTGGTTTATTCATTATGAATGAATAAACTCTGGTTTTGGAATGCTTATACTGAGAATTGTGAATTCTCACTATAACACCCCAAAATTTATTTATTTCATCATAAATAATCATTTTATATTATTTTTGAAAATTTTTCTGAATTTTTTCAGAAACGTCAAATATTTTAATATATTCTTCATTTTGTGTGCACATTGAGCAGAGTTAGTGTAACACCCAAAAATTGTTTGTTTCATGATGAATAGTCATTTTTTAATATTTGTGATTTTTGAGAATTTTTGTGGATTTTTTTGGAAATGTCGAATATTTTAATATATTATTCATTTTGCGTGTGCACTGAGCGAAGCCAGGAAAACGAAATGTTTTCCCTGAGGCTAGTAAACTTTGAACTATGGAAGCGTCGATGGGGGATCTTACTAAACTCGAGACTGGGTACAATTTACGAGGTTTACATTTTTCAAGATTTTATCTGATAAATAAAATCTCTGTACGTACTGTTAAGTAAAATTTTACAATACACTTTATTATCTGTTGGATAATTAATACTAGTTTTGTGCACTGTAACAATTATCCATTGGGTAATAGCTTGTAGTTAAAATCCTAATCACCTTATTATTTTAATTACTTTATCACCTAATTATCCTATCCAAATGTAATCCACTTTATGTCTAACCAAATCCTCTTTTTGAAAAAGCTACCAAGCTTCTCAAAGAAGCTACACACTCTTCTCTCTCCTTTCCCTTCACACATGGCTACATGCCTCTCTTGGAGTCCAAAATTTGTGCTTCACTTAATTAAGTTAACTATTCCAATTTCAAAAATCAAAAGTCATCATCTTTATTTCTACCATCAACTTCTCTCTCTACCCTTTCTTTTCTCTCAAGTTCTCTTCCTTCTCTCTATCGCCACACCACACGGCTGCCCCTCTTCCATGCCCTCCACCATCACAAAAATTTCAAACAATCACATTTTCTTAATTTCCATTATATTCTAAACACCTTTCTAGTTAAAGATTTCTTGAAAAGCTTCCATCTTTATCATCTTCTTCAAGCATCAAGTTTGAAGCTTTAGGGTAAGATTCTTAGTTCCTCACCTTCTCCTTTCCATTTTCGTTTTCAAGGTCATCTTTATGACCATTTATCTTCTCTTTTTCAAGCATTGGTGTTGATTGGTTGAAGTTGGAATTTCTAGGGTTTTGAAGAGTGTGGCCGAAATTGTCAAGGAGCAAGAAAGAAGATTTCTTCTCTTGTTCTTCCCTTAGGTAAGAGGGAGATGATTCTCTTCAATCTCTCTTGGTAGTAAGAAACTTGATTTTGTGTTGGTTGTGAGAAATCCTAGTTAGCGTTACTCTCTTTAATGTGTGATTTTCATGACTAAGTGTTGATTTTACCTTGTTTAATTTATTTGATTATATGTACATGTGTATTGATGATCTTGGATTGTTTTAGATGGATTGGAAAGATGGAATGGAGGCAAGAGTTCCTTTCCCTCCTTCGTGAGACTCACGGCCACACCCTTGAAATAGGGTGTTCATGGTTTAAAAATTTGTATCAAGTTAGCAACACACCTAGTCAAGTGATTAAAATGTGATGGAGTTAAGAAAAACTTAGGGTACCACCCTTGGGAGGCCACAGCCTGTAGGGCCAACTTAGGATCAAATTGTGTAACATAATGCAACCTTGGACTTTAAATGATCAAGTGATTAAATGGCTAATAATGTAATGGATAGAAACCAATTTGATAACCTAGAGTAATTCTTTAGACCTAAGACAAGAATGAGAGTATATGGGACTTGGAAAACTTAGAATAATTCTCTAAATGAGTTTTGAATAAAGTTAAAGTAAGGAACTTAACAATTAAGAGAATTCTTCTAAAGAAGAATTTCATAAGAAATATTAAATTAAAGTGAAACTTAATTAATTGGATAATTAGGATTTAATTAGGATTTCATAAAATAGAAAGAACCAAGAATGAAGTTTTATCCAAAGACTTAGAATAATTTTCAATTAAAGTAAGACCATGAGTGTAAGTAAGAATGTTAAATAATTCCATAATGTACCCTAAAAGTGTAATGTATTATTTAAGGACTTAATAATATTTATTGTGGGTCCATAAGTGAGACCAAGAATGTATTGATGCTTATCATAGCCGAATTGCGACATGACATGGAAGGTATATCACTGATGAATATACATGATATATGCATTGAGTCATCATGCATTGTGAAAATCCAATGGACTGTTGTTAAGACCATATTGCCTAGGAGATTGAACACACCTTAGTACGGGTGCGAGTAGACTAGTGTAGGTCATAATTTTGACCTTGGGGGCATCGGGGTGCGGGTATCTCACAATGGACAGTTGGTAGCTCTTCTGTCCATGGGGCAGACCGATGCAAACGCACTAACGATTCAGACCGAGACACTGTCCTATATCACGATCTAGTGATGAGTATATGTACAATGCCATGATGTGCACGTGGATAAATTGATAATTTTTAGCACTTTAGCAGCGGTAGCCAAGTTACAGACATGTCTCCTGATCTTTCTCTCTGAATGTTTGTGTCTAGCTCTATGGAGTAGGTTTTTGATATCGTATGCATGTGCATAGTGAGTCCATATATTATCTGACATTTCATTCTTATGATAATTAGAACTGTTACCTCATTGATGTATAACTGCCTGGGATTGTTAAGTTATTTAATATTTGCCTCTTGATTAATGCTTATTACTCTTATAATGCTATGTGGGCGTCCTACACTGCTTTGTTTCTTTACTGTCATAATTGGTAATGAAAGTAGGATGTCTCACATCTTTCCTATATCTCTACTATCTATGTATATAAATACATATATATATATATATATATATATATATATATATATATATATATATATTTCTCTGAAGACGGTGGTGAAGAATGGGAAGTTCACGAGTTCCTTGGTTTCTGGCCTGACTTCGACTAGTACTTGCTTTTGATCATGACAGCCCGTCCACAGGGATTTTTGGGATACGTGCGCCTGACATTTCTCGGAGGTCCAGATTGTTGGTATGTTAACTTTAGCTCAAATCGCTATGTCTACTTAGGAGACGTGTCAGTGTCGTTAGCTTGGGGCCGTTATGATCCACCTATTTTCACCTACAGCGTTCATTTACATTTAGAATTTTACATGCCAATTAGGGACATGTGGGGTGATCGTTATTACACCCCACAGGAGGATTCATTCCTCTCTACTGCCTGAGCCCCAACCTGTAATTCGGTGGCTCCGATGAGGGTTTCCTCTGATGAGGAAAACCCTGAGGAAGATCCTGACACGGTTCCTTCTCTTTCTCAGTAGGGTCTAATACTGTCGATAGTCACTGATGGCTATCCGTCTTTTGGGGCCTGATGATTTACCTTTTGGTGGGCTGTACATTTATGATCTTTGGGGGCATACATAGTTTTGCTTTTTGTACATTAGGTGTTATAACTAAACAAGTTTGATATAATTATATATATATGTATACACGTGTTGTTTGAATGTATGCTTTACTTCTATCTCACTCTTTATTGCAATTATGCCTTGTCACTATATTTTATTAATTATAACAAAAAATATTCACCATTTTATTTATACAACTATAATCAAACAAATTTAATTGTAATATAATGAATCAGGTCTTAATTTATACTTTTGTTTTCTGCATCGTAAATAATAATGTGACGTTCCCTCCCAAAAAGGGCGTTACACTCACCCCGTGTGTTGCCATGTAATTCTAGGTGGAAGCTCTTTCAAAGGAAAGAAGAAAAAGTATGAATTCTAGAGTAGTTTTTATGCTTAGTAGATAAAGCTTGTATTTAATTATACTGCTTTGAGTTTGTATAAAAAAGTTTATGTATTAAAATGTGCCCTTTTGTGGCAGTGATGTATATATAACTTTTAGTTTCCACAAAGCTCTCCATTATTATTTGTTTAAATGATATGAATTAGTTTGATGTTTAAGTTAGAAGTAGCATAGCTAATACTACTTATTCAAGTATATGTCTGATATACTAGGTTATCGGTATTAGGATGTTACACAATGTGGTGACAAGCTTCTTTCAAGGTGAAGATTTATTAGAGGAAAAAAATAAGACACAAGTTGCCCTAGTGCTCCAATAAGCTACTCTAATTTTATCTATAAAGAAATCTAAAAAAATTGGGTCATGAGGAAAAAAGTCAAATTGGGAACTTGATAACTCAAAACTAGAGTGTTTTTATTGGGGGGAGACAAATCCAGGATAACATCATAATTGCCCATGAAATATTTTATTCTTCAAAGAAAAAGAAGGGAGGAGAATAAAACAATATAGCAATAAAGTTGGACCTGAACAAAGCATAAAATAGGCTTGAATGACAGTTTCTAAAATATGTATTACTAGCTTATGGTTTCCATAGTGATTGGGTGAATCTTGTGATGAAGCTGGTTTCTGGGGTGACATATAGACATAAAATAAATGGCAGCCTATCTGTAACATATTATTTTTAGCCTGTTAGGCTAGTTTATGATTACAATGGTAGCATAACACTTGCTTGACATGTCTGCTTAATTTTGTGACAAACTAAGTTAATTTAGGCACTTTGTTGTAACATAGAATACGAAAAATAACTTAAAATTACTCAGAAAGTGGCGCAAATGGCCTAGTTGAGGGAAATCTATAAGAAGAATTTATTTCTAGGTGACAAATGAGTGGAAGACGATGTAGTAATTTTTGAGAGCAATCAAAGTTGATTTGGTATTTTTAAGCACACAAAGAGAGTGTTTTAATACTGGATTGACTAGCAGCAAATATGGCAACTTAAGAAAATGGTGAAATAATAATTTAGATGAATTCTAGGATTTATTCTAAAGTTGTTGGAAATTAAGAAACTAGATTTAGAAAAATCTAAGTGTTCTTAATAGATATGAAGTTTCCAATATATGGTTTAAGTGGCCTTTGGTCTTATCTCTTGACTTTGTTTTCTCTTCTCCCAAACGTCTGTTTTACTGGAAATAGAGATAGGAAAACGAAAGAAAAGAAGAGGAAAAGGAAGAGAAGGAAGAGAGGAAGGAAAGGAGCAAGAGGGGATTTAGGTTGATTTTCTTTTATTCTATACTCTTGTAATCCTAATTCCTTGCATGGTTTTTCCTTGGTTGAATGTTTAGAAATTAGGTATTATAGTGAATGAGTTGAATGATGTGAAAATCTTGTGCAATAAGGATTATAATAGTGAGTTAAGGTTATTTTCCTTATTGTTGGACTTTTCTTATTGGTGAAGATTATGAAACCTAAAGGGTTTTGTGAATTTTATTGAGGGAAGATAGAAATGAGTTTGATGATTGGAAGTTAGTGTTTACTAATTATAATATGATTAGAGACCAAGAGTAGGGTTAGAATACACTTAGAATCCAAGAGTTGATGGTTAGAAACCATTTTTTAGTTAATGGAATAGTGGCTCAGATTTTTCTGCAAAATTTTGTAGAAAATCCTCTTGCACTGTGGTGTGACAGCACCACACTGAGGCATGCGAGAGGCCGACATCGAGACGCCGCGGCGTGACTGAGAACCACGTCGAGGCATGGGGAGACCGAGAGCTCAATGCCACAGTGTGAGAAGGCTGTGACGAGGCATAAGCTCTAGGATTTTTCAAGAATTATATTTTTGATGTGTTGAGGTTCCCTATTAGTTGGGATCATATATATATGCTTTCTAAAGTGTATTAGAACACTTTTAGGGATATTTCACAAGGGAAATAACCACCTAGCATATAAGTTCAAGTTTAATTTTTCAAGCTTTTCAAGAGTATGATTTGCTTGAAATAGATGTCTAGAACCTTTCACTACATTAGTGTGACTTATAATACCATTAGTGATGTAATTGAAAAGAGAAATACTCTATTATCATATTAAGTTGACATTAAATAGAGTATATGGTAAAAGTTGGTTCCCTTATTCATTAAGGTTGAACCATAGTAAAAGATGGATCCTTTAGTCATTAAGGTTGAACCATAGTAAAACATAGGTCCCTTAGTCATTAAGGTTGATCCATAGTAAAAGTTAGTTCCCTTAGTTATTAAGGTCAAACCATAGTAAAAGATGGGACCTTTAGTCATTAAGGTTGATCCATAGTAAAAGTTAGTTCCCTTAGTAATTAAGGTTGAACCATAGTAAAAGATGGATCCCTTAGTCATTATCCCTTAATCATTAAGGTTGAACCATAGCAAGAGATGGATCCCTTATTTATTAAGGTTGAACCGTAGCAAGAGATAGTTCTTTTATTTATTTAATGTTGAACCATAGTTTACCACAATTCCTAAGTAAAGAAGCGAGCCAAGCCCTTTCACCTTGCAAAGGAGAAAGATAAGTACTTTGCTTAAGGTGGTGTTGTGGGACAAGTATTATGCTAAGTGAAATTCATATCTTACGATTGTAAAGACTCTTGTTTGATATCGATAGTAAGTTAATAACCTTATAGTTTATAAATTTACCTTGTGTATTTTTATAATAGTACCATGAGACGTATTGTAACACCCCAGAAATTCCTTATTTTTTGTTTTATATGCTTTTTATAATATTTGTGATTTTTGTGATTTTTTTGTGAATTATTTGGGTGACTTTGATTTTTTTATTGTATTCCTCAATTTGCATGCGCGTTAAGCGGGGACAGAAGAGTAAAATATTCTTCCGAGGCTGGAATGTTGGTGTATGCCTTAGAGGCCAATACATTTTCTGTATTTACATACATTCTATTATGCTATTTTTTATATATGAGGCATTTCATTTATTGTGTTCTTTTTTGATAAACATAATAAAGTCCTTAGAATAGTAAGTTTGATGCCATAGGACATCAAGTGGATGACTTGATCGTGAGATCCTTTTGGTTACAACACTATTCTTAAATGTCCCTAGTCAAGTATTATTGTTAATTTGGACAACAATAATACATTGAGACTAGTATGTGCATAGACTGATGACCATATCTCACGGGTCATGGATATGAGATAGCAAGTCTTCATATGGGTACATATTAGAGTAATGATGTACTGGACTAACCCACCATGAGAACGCTACATGGATCGTTACGTGAGTGTCATAAGCGATTCTCATAGTGACAATGGTGTTTGTGGTCCTTTGACCTGAAATCACTACGATTCCTACATGAGAAGTTATGTGTTTTAATGCCATCAAATGTCATCTGTAACAAGGTGATTATAAAGTTGGTTATTAGACATACTGCGAATCATGCAGAGGGATGTAAGTGACCTAGATGGGATTTGTTACTCTTACATAACAGGAGCGATATCTTCGGGGCCCCTGATTGAGTGAGACTGCGAAATGCATGGCCATGCTCAAATAAGTCAATATGAGATATTGATCTCATTTGTTATTACAAAGTCTACTCAAATATCAGGAAACGAATGATTAGACTATACAAGGGTGACGCATTCCATGCCTTGTGTTCAATCTAGATATCTTGACAAAGGGACTAAACGACACGGAAACATTGGTCACGGAAAGGTTATGTCGAATCACTGACATTCTTATTACTTGGGTAGCAACGATGTGTTGCTAGATACCACTCACTGCTTGTAATATTAAAATGGGATTTTAATATTACTGCCAACGTAATAAGAACCTGCAGGGTCACACACATAGAGCAGACTAAAATTGGAGCAATGGATCCAAGTTGGACTCGGATTCAAATATGGGCCAGACTCATAACAGATGGGTCTAGGGTTGCATAGCTTACCTTGCTGCTGCTCACACTCACTTAAGGCAGTCACTATTATAAATAGTACTACTAAGGGGCTGCTAATATACACAATTCAGAACCCTAGCCGCACCTACAGAAAAGTGAGTGAGAGAGCGACAGGTTTCTTCTCTTCTCTATGTAGCTAGCACTATGTGAGATGTGACTGGCATGTATCTGATTAAGAATGTGTTTTGATGATAACAAACTTAAAGATGTTGCAAGATCAAGTCCAAGAGTATCAAGACCATCAAGTATAGCTTTTAGGACTTTAATCATTTTGTAAAGGTATATAAAGATTCACAAATAGCTCAATCTTGCGTTTCGAAATAGCACACAAGTTTTCAAGGCTTCAATATGGTTTTTAACTTCCAAAGAATCAACCTTTTCGTGTCCATAAACCTACAAGATCATATGGAATCAAGAGCAACATTTAAAAAGGCTCAAAACATGTTTTTCATATGTATTATTCGAATAAGGGGTTCCTTATTCGAATAACACAAGTCAGAGATTCCAAATAAATCATTCAGGAAAGGATTTATTCGAATAAGCCATGCATTATTCAAATAAATGATTCAAAAATGCTTGGCACGAATAAGTTATTCGAATAACAAAGTGTTATTCGAATAATACATTTCCAGGAAGTCATTTTATAAAATGATTATTTGAATAACAGAGTTGTTATTCGAATAACAAGCCTTTTTAATAAAACCATGTTTAATTGGTTATTCGAATAACAATGTTGTTATTCGAATAACAAGAACTCAGAAGCTCAATTATTTGAATGGGTTATTCAAATAACATGAATGTTATTCGAATAACATGTTTTCCCAGAAGCCATACAATTAAGTGGTTATTTAAATAACCAAGGTGTTATTCGAATAACACATTACAGAGGAAAACACGCTTGTGCTATTTCAAGCGTTATTCGAATAAGAATTATCTTATTCAAATAAGAGGAGTTTCTAGAAATAGAAATTAACGGATAGTTACGCATCATTAAATGCTCCAACCATCTCCCAACGGCTCAAAACTTCAATGACTTATAAATAGAAGTTGTTGGGCATTTATGGGGGTTAGACAATCAATCTGAAAAACCTTGGTTGAGCATTAAAAATGAGTTTTCATCTTTTCCTCCATTAATACTCTGTTTCTGAGCGTAAACCGTGAATCATATACCCGTTGAATTTCCAGTTGTAATATATGCTCTTTGAAGAGAGTTTCTACCTATTCAATCTTTGTATAATCTGTAGAGAGGGTGAGGCATCCCTCCAAACTGTAATAGGGTGAGGTATTCCTTGGAAAATAGAGGCTCAAGCATTAGGGTGAGGTATCCCAAAGTGTTGAGTGCTCAAGGTTGTAGTGGTTGTCAAGCACCCATTGAAGCTTGATGATATAGTGGAAAATCTCAAGTTGTTGCTTGGGGACTGGACGTAGTTCACAAGTGGATTGGTGATCGAACCAGGATAAACGACTGTGTTTGTTTTCTCTAAACCCTTCTCTTTATTTTGTGCACTATTTTATTGAATTGCTAGGATATTGTCTCCTTAGGCTATCACATTTATAAGTAAGAGGATTTGTCTCATTCATCTAATTATCTCTAATCATTCAATAGCTTCAACGAAAATTAGTTATTAAACGATTTGTGAAAGATTTGCGAACTTGTTTTACTTACTCAATTCACCCCCCCTCTTGAGTATTGAGGCCACTTGGTAACAAGTGGTATCAGAGCTAGACTCTTGTATAAAGAGCTTAGTAGCTTCAAGAGAAGTAATGGCTTCAAATAGTTTTTCAAATGAAGGTTCTTCTATAAATAGACCTCCTTATTTCAATGGGGATGGTTATGCCTATTGGAAAGAAAGGATGAAAATTTTCATTGAAGCTATTGACTTAGATGTGTGGGACGCCGTTGAAAATGGTGCTTTTGTCCCAACACAAACTAAAGATGGTGTGAAAACTAATACACCTAGAAATGAATGGACCGATGATGATAAAAAGAAGGTTCAATACAATTTGAGTACCAAGAACATCATCACCACATCCTTGGGGCATGATGAATTTTTTAGGGTGTCAAATTATAAGACCACAAAAGAAATGTAGGATACCCTACAAGTAACTCATGAAGGTACTAGTGAGGTAAAACGATCTCGAATAAACACTCTTACTCATGAATATGAATTGTTTAGAATGAACCAAGGTGAGAGTATTCAAGATATGCAAAAGAGATTTACTCACATTGTTAATTATCTCATCTCATTGGGAAAGACATTTCCTAATGAGGATCTTATTAACAAAGTCTTGAGATGTCTAAGCAGGAATTGGCAACCCAAAGTAACGGCTATTGCGGAATCAAGAGATTTATCAACAATGTCTCTAGCCACCCTATTCGGAAAGCTTCAAGAACATGAGCTGGAACTAAATAAGCCCAATCAAAGTGAAGAGCATGATAAAAAGAAGAAGGGAATTGCACTTAAAGCCACCTCTTCCATACTTGAAGATGATGATGAAGATGGTGAAGAGGATGCTGAAAATATTGAGCTAAGTGAGGAGAATCTTAGTCTCCTTGTGAGAAAGTTCAGAAGATTCCTAAAGAAAAATGGGTTTCAAAGAAGACCACCATTTCCTCAAAAGAAAGCATATCACAAAGGAGAAGGATCGTCTACTCCTCCAAAATGCTACGAATGCGGAAAATCGGGGCACATGAAAATGGAGTGTCCTATATATCTCAAGAAGACGGAGAAGTTTGAGAAAAGACCCTCTATGGAAAAGAAAGGAAGAAGAGCATATATAGCTTTGGAGGACAATGACTTAAGCTCTTTCGACGATTCAGAGAATGAAAAAGCTCATCTTTGCCTCATGGCTCAAGGAGAAGAAAGTGGAGAAAGCGACACCGAGGTGTGCTTGAAGACCAAGAGCTCAAGTTGGTATCTTGATAGTGGTTGCTCCAAGCACATGACCGGTGATGGCTCCAAGTTCTCTTCCCTTACACACAAGAAATATGGTCATGTCACATGTGGTGACAACAACAAAGGGAAGATTCTTAGAATTGGCAAAGTTGGTAAGATCCCTTCATCATCTGTTGATAATGTTTTGCTTGTTGAAGGACTTAAACATAATTTGCTTAGTATTAGTCAATTATGTGATAAAGGCAATAGAGTTATATTTGATTCCTTTTGTTGCATAATTGAGGGAAAGGATGATAAGCAAGTTAAGTTTGTTGGCCATAGGGTTAACAATATCTATATGATTAGTCTCGATGATATCTCCTCAAATGATGCTAAATGCTTTATGAGTAAAGAAAATGATTCATGGTTATGGCATAGAAGAATTGCTCACATTCACATGGATCACTTAAACAAATTAGTTTCTAAAGAACTAGTAATTAGTCTTCCAAAGCTCAAATTTGAAAAAGATAAACTTTGTGATGCATGTCAAAAGGGAAAACAAGTAAAGGTCTCTTTTAAAGCTAAAAACATAGTTTCAACTTCTAGACCCTTATAACTTTTGTACATGGACCTTTTTAGGCCCTCTAGAACTGTGAGCTTTGGTGAAAATTACTATGCATTAGTGATTGTGGATGATTTTTCTAGGTTTACATGGACATTATTCTTGGCCCACAAAAATGATGCTTTTCAACCATTTAGAAAACTTACCAAAGTTATCCAAAACGAAAAGGAGTTTTGTATTGCATCCATAAGAAGTGACCATGGTGGCGAATTTGAAAATCATGAATTTAAAACTTTTTGTGATGAACATGGCATTGAGCATAATTTTTCTGCCCCTAGAACACCATAACAAAATAGTGTTGTAGAAAGGAAAAATCGATCTTTAAAGGAAATGGCAAGAACTATGCTCAATGAGGCTAACCTTCCTAAGTACTTTTGGGCGGATGCGGTTAACACCACTTGTTATGTTATGAATAGAGCCCTAATAAGGTCAATTTTAAAGAAAACCCCATATGAATTGTACAAAGGAAGGAAGCCAAATGTGTCACATTTTCATGTCTTTAGATGTAAATGCTTTGTTTTGAATAATGGAAAAGATAACTTAGGGAAGTTTGATGCAAAATCTGATGAGGGAATATTCATTGGTTATTCTACTCATAGTAAGGCCTTTAGAGTCTATAATAAATGAACTATGACCATAGAAGAGTCCATACATGTTGCATTTGATGAAACTAACCCAAATGAGCCGAGAAAGGAGCTTGTTGATGATGTTGCAGAAATCTTAGCAAAAACGCACTTGGAAAATCAAGAGAAAGAGTCCAAGAAGTAAGAAGAGAGACTCCTTGATCACTCATGGCAAAAAGATTCAGAAATCATGGATCTACCCAAGGAATGGAGGACTTCAAGATATCATCCTCTCGACAAGGTGATAGGTGATGTATCAAAAGGGGTAATCACTCGAAACTCACTTAGAGATGTATGTAATCATCTAGCCTTTGTCTCTCAAGTTGAACCTAAAGACATAAATGAGGCCATTAATGATGAGCATTGGATCTTGGTCATGCAAGAAGAACTAAACCAATTTGAGAGAAATCAAGTTTGGGAATTAATTCCAAGGCCCAGTGATCATCCTATAATTGGCACCAAATGGGTCTTTAGGAACAAACTTGATGAAATGGGGTTAATAATAAGAAATAAAGTTAGACTTGTAGCTAAGGAATATAATCAAGAAGAAGGCATAGACTATGAAGAAACTTATGCTCCCGTAGCAAGGTTAGAGGCCATTAGAATGTTACTTGCATATGCTTGCATCATGAATTTCAAACTCTATCAAATGGATGTCAAAAGTGCCTTTTTAAATGGTTTTATACAAGAAGAAGTGTATGAATAACCTCCCAGTTTTGAGGATTTTGAAATGCCCAACCATGTTTTTAAATTGAAAAAGGCCTTGTATGGCTTGAAACAAGCTCCTAGAGCTTGGTATGAAAGGTTGAGCAAATTTCTTTTAGAAAAAGGTTTTTCTAGAGGCAAGGTTAACACTACCCTTTTCATAAAACACAAAATGCATGACATACTTCTAGTTCAAATCTATGTTGATGACATTATATTTGGAGCTACTAACAACTCTCTTTGTAAAGAATTTTTAAATATTATGCAAAGTGAGTTTGAGATGTCTATGATGGGTGAGCTCAACTTCTTCCTTGGTCTCCAAATCAAGCAAACAAGAGAAGGAACTTTCATAAGCCAATCCAAGTATTACAAGGAGCTGCTCAAGAAGTTTGGAATGAGCAATGCCAAGCATATGGCTACTCCTATGGGCACCTCTTGCTATTTGGACAAGGATGAAGGAGGTAAATCGGTAGAAATTACAAAATATAGAGGTATGGTTGGCTCACTCCTTTATCTTACTGCAAGTAGGCCTGATATAATGTTTAGTGTATGCATGTGTGCTAGATATCAAGCTAATCCTAAGGAATCACACCTAAGTGCTGTTAAAAGAATAATGAAATATCTAATAGGCACATCACAAATGGGTTTATGGTATCCTAAAGGTGCCTCATGCAGCCTTATTGGGTACTCCGATTCTGATTTTGCTGGATGCAAAATGGATCGAAAGAGCACTAGTGGGACATGCCACTTGCTTGGAAGCTCACTAGTTTCTTGGCATAGCAAGAAACAAAATAGTGTGGCATTGTCCACAGCTGAAGCTGAATATGTTGCAGCTGGGAGTTGTTGTGCTCAAGTCCTTTGGATGAAACAGCAACTCTTGGACTATGGTCTTGAGCTTGATCACATCCCCATAAGGTGTGATAACACTAGTGCAATTAATTTGTCCAAAAATCCCATTTTGCATTCTAGGACTAAACATATTGAAATAAGACATCATTTCATTAGAGACCATGTTCAAAAGGGTGATTGCATACTTGAATTTGTTGAAACAACTAAGCAACTAGATGACATTTTCACTAAACCCCTAGCAAAAGAAGCATTTTTCTATATTAGAAATGAACTTGGTATTTTGAATCAATCATACATAAATTGACATTTTACTGCATCAAATCTTGTTACTTTCTACATTATCATGCCATTTTGCTGCATAATTTCTGAGCTATTAATCATATTTGAATCCAAAACTAACTTGAGCGTTGGAGATCTCCCCTAAGTTGTTTTGCAGGTGCTCCCTCATGATTCAAGATTCCCAAGTAACTCAACAACCTCACAATTTCACCAAAAAGGGTGAAATTCTTGGTAAAAATAGTATTCTTGCAAAATTGGGTAATTTGAAACATAATATGATTAGATTATATGCTTGTATGATGATTTGAATTGCTTTAAGATGTTCTGGAACTGATTTGAATAATTTAAAGTTGATTATATGTTGTTTGGAATTAAACTGGCATGTCTCTGAACCTAATAAATGATAGAAAGATTGATGCTCCACAAATTGATGCATAAAATTTCTTTTTATGCCTTATTCGAATAAGAAGCCTTTCATTCGAATAAAACCTGTCAGTAAAGCCCAGTTTTTTTTTTACATGCTTAAATTATTCGAATAAGGATTCCCTTATTCGAATAACACCTCACAGAATGTGTTATCACCATGTATTTTCAACTGGTTATTCGAATAACCAATTGGTTATTCGAATAAAGCATGTCAGTGGCAAAAGCCATTTTCATGTTATTCGAATAACAACATATGTTATTCGAATAACAATATATGTTATTCGAATAACAAATGACAGAATTCCATAAACATTTGTGCTATTACGCTGTTATTCGAATAACAACATTGTTATTCGAATAACGCATGGCAGTGAGCCAAGACGCTTCAGGTACCACTCTGTTATTCGAATAACACCACTCTTATTCGAATAACACGCGACTTATAAAAGGAGTTCACGAGCCTCCTCTGTCATTTCATACGCTTTCTCTTTCCCCCCTTCTCTGTTTTCTCCTCTTCGTATCCACTATCCCTTCCTTCTCTCCATCACCCACCAAAATTCCATCATGGCCTCCTCTTCCAAACGCCCACGTAGCAAAACCGCTCCCACTAACAACCCCATTGATCTTCGAAGACTTTCGTCCAATAACGATGATCTCAAACGCTTCAGGGAGGAATTCTACACCAGAGACATAATTCAACCCAAATATATGGATCGTCATTTCTTTGAGGATGATGGAGGATTTTATTTCCTCGATGATCTCTCCCATCAGGGCGTACTAGATCTCTGCAGCTACAAGGATTCCATTTTACCAAATTTGGTGAAAATGTTCTATTGCAACCTGAAGATGGACGGTTCCAATCTCATCTCTGAAGTAAAGGACCAGGAAATTGTCATCACTCCCGCTGACTGGATGACGTTCTTCAACTTAGATGCCATAGGTGCTGCTGTAGAGCCAGATAGCAGACCCTACGTGAAAGCATACAGAAGAGAAGAAGCTGTGTCCCTACTGGTGAAACCTGGAACAGTTTGGTCCAAGGTTGGTCTGAAGAGTGGGATGCTGAAAAGCCAAGAAAAACTGCTTCACTACTCATACGCTCACATTCTCGCTCCTCGTGGAGGTAACTATGCTTATCTGACTGAGGATGACATTTTTCTTCTCTGGGTGCTGAAGAAAAATTGGAAGATCAATTGGTCAAATTTCATTGGAAAATATATGATGAAGGTCAAGACCACTAAGAATTTTGACCTGCCATATGCTCTGCTTATCTCAGCCTTTCTTAAGAAATACTCGCTGCTCAGACAGACTAAACGGACAATGGAACTGAACTATTTCCACATCTTTGGGGAATTTACTCTAAAGAAAATGAAGATGGTTCTGGACAATATTGGAGGGTAGGTATACCCTGATGAGCTGGAAGAAGCTGCAGCAGACGAAGACATTACAGATGCCCCTGTTCCTGCAGATGACCCTATTCCTGCTGATCAGCCTACTGAAGCCCCTGCTCCTGCTTTGGTAACCTGGAAAGCATTATGACCACTCTGCTCGACAATCGTGCCTACATGGAACACACCTTTTCTATTCTCTTCGACAGAATAGAAGGTGTTGAACGCGAGATTACTGCCCTGCGAGTTGCCCCTCCTGCCCCTGCCCCAGACTCACCCCGTCCTCCACCAGACACTTATTTTTGATAATAGGACTTTAGTCTTATTTTTTTTTTATGTTTTTGATGTTTCTCTGGCATATCCATATCTGAACTTGTATATCTTGACCATGATTGCCAAAATTAAATAAAGAATAATTTAGATTCCTTGCTGACTTCGCACTCTCTGAGCCTGTTCTTGCTTTACAAAGTGTTCGTTTAATTCTTTATTCAATACTATCAAAGCATGTCTGTGAGTTCTGGATGTATGCATGTCTTGCCCCATCTTTTTGATAATGACAAAAGGGGGAGAAGAACAAGAACAAGCTAAAAGTTAAGTTAACTCTGTTAATTTGTGCTTAAAGATAAAGATAATCACTTCTGACAAATTTTTTTTGGTTTTGGAGATTGTGTTGAGAAAAGACAGATCAGAAAGACTAATCTGAAAAGGATCAAGTAACTCCAAAAAAAAAGGGGGAGCTGCGCTTGTCTCTGATAATTTATGCTCCTCTTACAAACTAGAGGGGGAGTAAGTCTCCATGATTAAGTCTGTGATTTCTAATTTACAAATGAACTAACTCTTTTCTCAATAGTTCTTTGTCATCATCAAAAAGGGGGAGAATGTGACTGATATGTATCTGATTAAGAATGTGTTTTGATGATAACAAACTTAAAGATGTTGCAAGATCAAGTCCAAGAGTATCAAGACCATCAAGTATAGCTTTTAGGACTTCAATCATTTTGTAAAGGTATATAAAGATTCACAAATAGCTCAATCTTGCATTTTGAAATAGCACACAAGTTTTCAAGGCTTCAATATGGTTTTTAACTTCTAAAGAATCAACCATTTCGTATCCATAAACCTACAAGATCATATGGAATCAAGAGCAACATTTAAAAAGGCTCAAAACATGTTTTTCATATGTATTATTCGAATAAGGGGTTCCTTGTTCGAATAACACAAGTCAGAGATTCCAAATAAATCATTCGGGAAAGGATTTATTCGAATAAGCCATGCATTATTTGAATAAATGATTCAAAAACACTTGGCACGAATAAGTTATTCGAATAACACATTTCCAGGAAGTCATTTTATAAAATGATTATTTGAATAACAGAGTTGTTATTCGAATAACAAGCCTTTTTAATAAAACCATGTTTAATTGGTTATTCGAATAACAATGTTGTTATTTGAATAACAAGAACTCAGAAGCTCAATTATTCGAATGGGTTATTCGAATAACATGAATGTTATTCGAATAACATATTTTCCCAGAAGCCATACAATTAAGTGGTTATTCGAATAACCAAGGTGTTATTCGAATAACACATTACAGAGGAAAACACGTTTGTGCTATTTCAAGCGTTATTCAAATAAGAATTCTCTTATTCAAATAAGAGAGGTTTCCAGAAACAGAAATTAACGGATAGTTACGCATCATTAAATGCTCCAACCACCTCCCAACGGCTCAAAACTTCAATGACTTATAAATATAAGTTGTTGGGCATTTATGGGGGTTAGACAATCAATCTAAAAAACCTTGGTTGAGCATTAAAAATGAGTTTTCATCTTTTCCTCCAATAATACTCTGTTTCTGAGCGTAAACTGTGAATCATATACCCGTTGAATTTCCAGTTGTAATATCTACTCTTTGAAGAGAGTTTCTACCTATTCAATCTTTGTATAATCTGTAGAGAGGGTGAGGCATCTCTCCAAACTGTAATAGGGTGAGGTATCCCTTGGAAAATATAGGCTCAAGCATTAGGGTGAGGTATCCCAAAGTGTTGAGTGCTCAAGGTTGTAGTGGTTGTCAAGCACCCATTGAAGCTTGATGATATAGTGGAAATTCTCAAGTTGTTGCTTGGGGACTGGATGTAGATCACAAGTGGATTGGTGATCAAACCAGGATAAACGACTGTGTTTGTTTTCTCTAAACCCTTCTCTTTATTTTGTGCACTGTTTTATTGAATTACTTGGATATTGTCTCCTTAGGCTATCACATTTATAAGTAAGAGAATTTATCTCATTCATCCAATTATCTCTAATTATTCAATAGCTTCAACAAAAATTAGATATCAAACGATTTGCGAAAGATTTGCGAACTTGTTTTACTTACTCAATTCACCCCCCCTCTTGAGTATTGAGGCCACTTGGTAACATGAGAGACGTGAGGCTTCTCTTTATGGACGTCAGACGTTCGTGAGTCTGTTCGTGTGGATACCGCGGAGACATTGTTTCTATTACGGTGTTGGTGATTCACGCTTCAAGAGGTAAATCATTTAAAAACTCAAATTATGGCTTTTTCATATGGATCCTAGGTGGGAATCCTTATTTTTCGCTGTGTGATGTATCCGTAAAAATTCCCAACAGTGGTATCAGAGCGTCTTGCGAAACCATGATTCTGTTTTCTGTTTTCATTTACGTGAGATAACATGTTTTCTGTTCTTATTTTTGACAAAAGATATGATCTTTAATATGTTATTTCTGAAAATCGTATGAAACTCTTTGTGAAAACATATTTTGTTTCTTATGTTGTATGCAAAATCGTGATGTTGTTTTCAAAAAACCATGAAGATGTTCATATGTTCTGTGAAAATCATTTTGTATTAAGATGTATGTTTTTGCTAAGCTTTCTGGTATGTATGTGATATGTACATCGTTATGGAATCCTTATTCTCAATGCGGCGCAAGGGTTTAAGAAACCTTGTTCTTGGTTTGCCGCAGCAGGGGTTATGGAATCCTTGTTTTTGCACAAGAGGCACAACGCAAGGGGTCTTGGAAACCCTATTCTTGTTTTGCGACAGCAGCATCAAGTGTTAATGTGAAGCCGTCAAGGAGGCGCTTGAGGGACCCCTGTGCTACCTCTATGTAGGATGTTTTTTGAAAACGTGATATTTTATATCCAATTTTATGACTCGTGAAAATAATAATATATTATTGTTATGAGTTTATATGTTTTTGTGATGCATGGTGCATGGTTATAGCCTTAGTCCTCTTTTTATGCTTTTTGGTTTTAATAAATACGACTTGCGTGTCGTGCCTTTCTCTCTACATTCTGATTGTACATTCTCTTCTTACCTGACTCCCCTCGAATGTAAAAGAGGTTTCTATATAATGTAATTATGATGTGGAGGCAAGAAGATGGTATCAAGTGAGGACGTTGGTGGGAGATGCTTGGTGAAGCTGGCTTAGTTAATGCTACTCTCTTAGGGGCCATAACCATGTCACTTTTATTATATGCTTTTATGTATAAGATGCATGGATAATGTTTATGGTATGATAAACAGTTTAATAAATGGTGAGATCTAGTAATAATAATAATAAAATTCCCTCAAAGCAAATATTAAGTCATTATGTGATGCCTTCCAATGTGTGGCACTCGTCAAGACTAGGATCGATCAAGTGCAGGTCTGCCAAAGTAGGATGCCTTTATCTATATTAGTAAGACGCGATGGGATAAAGGTAATATCCAACTGCCAACCATTGGGTTTGACTTAACTAGGCCATTTCAATAGGATTGAAGACTTTGAGGCATGAAGTTGGGCTTTAGTCCATTAGATGGATTAGAATAAGTGTTATTCACCCAACTATCCAAGAGTTACATGTGATGTAATTGGAAAGTGTTTCCTACCTAAATAACTGAATTTTGGGTGATCAGCTAAAGCTGACTCAAAACTAGGTGAAATATGGATCTTGGCCCACTAAGAAATCTTACGATGGGATTTTTCGAGTCAATGCTGAGGGTCATTGACTTGAATCATTAAATATGTTTATGGCATGACTCTTATATTTTGCATATTTCTATTAATAGATTACCATGGCAACAAACACATCAGGTACTTTATCATTGCGATCCGTCCTTGAGAAGGACAAGTTGTCTGGAATGAATTTTCTAGACTGGTACAGGAATTTGAGGATTGTCCTCAAGCAAGAGAAAAAGCTGTATGTTTTGGAACAGCCTATTCCTAAGCCACATGCTGCTAATGCCCCTAGAACTGAAAGAGATGCTTATAAGAAGCATCAAGATGGTGCCTTGGACATTGGATGTCTAATGCTGGCCACCATGAACTCTGAGCTCCAAAAGCAACATGAGAACATGGATGCATACGATATGATCGTACACCTTAAGAAGCTCTATCAAGAGCAGGCTAGGCATGAGAGATTCAAGGTCTCTAAAGCATTGTTTCAGTGCAAGCTAGTAGAAGGAAGCCCTGTTGGTGCTCATGTACTCAAGATGATTGGGTACATTGAAAACCTAGAGAGACTTGGTTTTCCTTTGGGCCAAGAGTTGGCCACAGACTTAGTCCTGCAATCGTTGCTGGAAAGTTTTAGTCAATTTGTCATGAACTACAACATGAATGAGATTGACAAATCACTACCAGAGCTGCTAGGCATATTGAGAACTACTGAGCAGAACATTAACAAAGGCAAAGGGAAGGCCATAATGATGGTCCAAAAGAATAAGGGTAAGAAACAACAGAAAAAGCCCAAGGACAACTGGAAGGGCAAGGGCAAGGATAAGTCCAAGCCCAGCACTTCTGGCTTGAAACCAGTGGGTAGAGTGGCTAAGGAAGGTACATGCTTCCATTGTGGTCAGATCGGACATTGGAAGAGGAACTGTGCCAAGTTCCTGGAAGAGCTCAAAAAGAAGAAGGGAAGTGAGACTTCCACTTCAGGTATTTTTGTTATTGAAGTCAATTTATCTACTTCTGCATCATGGGTATTAGATACTGGATGTGGATCTCACATTTATGTAAATGTGCATGATCTAAAGAGCAGTAGACCATTGACGAAGGGCGAAGTCAACCTACGAGTGGGAAATGGAGCAAAGGTTGCTGCATTAGCTGTAGGGACTTATTTATTATCTTTGCCCACTGGGCTTGTAATAGAGTTAGAGAACTGCTATTTTGTGCCTGCTATTAGTAGGAATATCATTTCTATTTCTTGTTTGGATAGGAAAGGTTTTTCTTTTATTATAAAGGACAAGTGTTGTTCCATTTATATGAATAATATTTTTTATGGTAGTGCACAATTGAGTAATGGACTTTATATACTTGATCTCGAAACGCCCGTCTATAACATAAATACAAAGAGGTTTAAATCAAATGATCTGAACCCAACTTTTCTCTGACATTGTCGTTTGGGCCACATAAATGAGAAACGCATCTCCAAACTCCATAAAGATGGATTCTTGGACTCGTTTGATTTCGAATCATATGAGACATGTGAATCTTGTTTATTGGGGAAGATGACAAAGGCCCCATTCACTGGACAAGGTGAAAGGGCTAGTGATCTTTTAGGCCTTATACATAGTGATGTATGTGGGCCACTAAACACAGTCGCTAGAGGCAGTTTTCAATACTTCATTACATTTACTGATGATTTCAGTAGATATGGATTTGTATATCTTATGAAGCACAAATCAAAATCTTTTGAAAAGTTCAAAGACTTCAAGAATGAAGTACAAAACCAACTTAGCAAGAGTATTAAAATCCTTTGATCACATCGAGGAGGAGAATACTTAAGCCAACAGTTTAATGATCATCTGAAAGAGTGTGGGATAATATCTCAACTCACTCCACCAGGAACACCACAATGGAATAGTGTCTCTGAAAGGAGGAACTGGACCTTGTTGGACATGGTCCGATCCATGATGAGTCATGCAAACCTTCCAGACTCCTTCTGGGGACATGCTCTATTAATAGCAGCTTTCACACTTAACCGTGTTCTATCTAAGATGGTTCAAAAGACACCATATGAGATATGGACTCGGAGACGGCCCAGTATGTCTTTCTTGAAGATTTGGGGCTGCGAAGCTTATGTGAAACGTCAAGTTTCTGATAAGCTTGGACCTTAATCAGATAAATGCTTCTTGTGGGGTATCCAAAGGAAACTAAGGGATACTTTTTCTATAATCCTACCTAGGGCAAAGTGTTTGTCGCACGGACAACTGTGTTTCTAGAAAGGGAGTTTATCTCCAAAGGAACCAGTGGGAGAAAAGTAGAACTTAAAGAAATTCAAGTTTCACAAAGCAGCAATGAACCAATGGTGGAAATAGAGCAGCCTCCACAAAATGTTTTGGAACAACAATCTGCTCTAGTAGCACAAGACCTGCGTAGGTCTAACAGGATACGTCATCAACTAGAGAGATATGGATTTCTCATGACCCAACAAGGTGACGTATTGCTCATGGATCAAAATGAGCTTGTGACTTACCAGGAAGCCATTATTGGCCCAGAATCTAAGAAATGGCATGAGGCCATGAGATCTGAAATGGATTCCATGTATACCAACCAGGTATGGACCTTGGTTGACCCACCTAAAGGGGTAAAACCCATTGGGTGCAAGTGGGTTTTTAAGAAGAAAACTGACATGGATGGTAATGTGCATACCTTTAAGGCATGATTGGTGGCTAAAGGTTTCAAACAAATTCATGGTGTAGACTATGATGAGACTTTTCCCCTAGTTGCAATGCTTAAATCTATTCGGATCTTGCTTGCTGTTGTAGCATACCATGATTATGAAATCTGGCAAATGGATGTCAAAACTACTTTCCTTAATGGAAATCTTCTTGAGGATGTGTACATGACACAGCCTGAGGGTTTTGCCACTCTAAAGGATGCTGGAAAGGTGTGCAAGTTGCAATGATCCATTTATGGATTGAAGCAAGATTCCAGAAGCTGGAATCTTTGTTTTGATGATACAATAAAACAGTTTGGTTTCATCAAGAATGAAGAAGAATCTTGTGTCTACAAGAAGGTTAGTGGGAGCACTATTGTCTTTCTGGTATTGTATGTAGATGACATACTACTTATTGGAAATGACATCCCTACCCTACAGTCCGTAAAGACTTGGTTAGGGAACTGCTTCTCTATGAAGGACTTGGGCGGAGCGACCTATGTATTAGATATCAGGATCTATAGAGATAGATCACTGAGACTGCTTGGCCTAAGTCAGAGTACATACATAGACAAAGTGTTAAGACGATTTAACATGCATGAATCCAAGAAAGGACTCTTGCCTATGTCACATGGTGTAAGCCTATCTAAGGCTCAATCCCCTTCCACCCAAGATGAGAGGGATCGCATGAGCAAGATTCCATATGCATCTGCAATTGGATCTATCATGTATGCCATGTTATGTACTCAACCAGACATCTCGTATGATTTGAGCATGACGAGTAGGTACCAGTCTGATCCCGGTGAGAGTCACTAGACTGCTATCAAGAACATCCTTAAGTACTTGAGAAGGACTAAGAATTCGTTCTTGGTATATGGAGGCGAGGAAGAGCTAGTTGTAAAAGGTTACACTGATGCTAGCTTCCAAATCGATAAGGATGACTCCAGATTGCAATCGGGTTATGTTTTTTGCCTAAATGGTGGGGCTATGAGCTGGAAGAGTTCAAAGCAGGAGACAGTTGCCGATTCTACCACAGAGGTTGAGTATATTGCAGCCTTCAATGCAGCAAAGGAGGCCGTTTGGATCAGGAAGTTCATTACTGAACTTGGCGCTATTCCTACCATTGTGGACCCAATGGACCTCTATTGTGATAATAATGGAGCCATTGCACAAGCTAAGAAGCCTAGATCTCACCAGTGATCCAAACATACACTTAGGCGCTTCCATCTCATTCGAGAGATCATCGATAGAGGAGATGTGAAGATATGCAGAGTACCAATAGATGATAACATTGCTGATCCACTGACGAAGCCTTTTGCACAGTAGAAGCATGAGGGTCACACTAGGTCTTTAGGCATTAGATATATGCCTGATTGGCTCTAGTGCAAGTGGGAGATTGTTGGTGTATGCCCTAGAGGCCAATACATTTTCTGTATTTACATACATTCTATTATGCTATTTTTTATATATGAGGCATTTCATTTATTGTGTTCTTTTCTTATAAACATAATAAAGTCCTTAGAATAGTAAGTTTGATGCCATAGGACATCAAGTGGATGACTTGATCGTGAGATCCTTTTGGTTACAACACTATTCTTAAATGTCCCTAGTCAAGTATTATTGTTAATTAGGACAACAATAATACATTGAGACTAGTATATGCATAGACTGATGACCATATCTCACGGGTCATGGATATGAGATATCAAGTCTTCATATGGATACATATTAGAGTAATGATGTACTGGACTGACCCACCATGAGAACACTACATGGATCGTTACGTGAGTGTCATAAGCGATTCTCATCGTGACAATGGTGTTTGTGGTCCTTTGACCTGAAATCACTACGATTCAAACATGAGGAGTTGTGTGTTTTAATGCCATCAAATGTCATCTATAACAAGGTGATTATAAAGTAGGTTATTGGACATACCGCGAATCATGCAGAGGGATGTGAGTGACCTAGATGAGATTTGTCACTCCTACATAATAGGAGCGATATCTTCGGGCCCCCTGATTGAGTGAGACTGCGAAATGCATAGCTATGCTCAAATGAGTTAATATGAGATATTGATCTCATTTGTTATTACAAAGTCTTCTCGAATATCAGTAAACAAATGATTGGACTATACAAGGGTGACGCATTCCATGCCTGGTGTTCAATCTAGATATCTTGACAAAGGGACTAAACGACACTGAAACATTGATCACGGAAAGGTTATGTCAAATCACTAACATTCTTATTACTTGGGTAGTAGCGATGTGTTGCTAGATACTGCTCACTGCTTGTAATATTAAAATAGGATTTTAATATTACTGCTAACGTAATAAGAACCCGCAGGGTCACACACATAGAGCAGACTAAAATTGGAGTAATGGATCCAAGTTGGACTCGGATTCAAATATGGGCCAGACTCATAACAGATGGGTCTAGGGTTGCATAGCTTACCTTGCTGCTACTCATACTCGCTTAAGGCAGTCACTATTATAAATAGTACTGCTAAAGGGGCTGCTAATATACACAATTCAGAACCCTAGCCGCACTTACAGAAAAGTGAGTAAGAGAGCGACAGGTTTATTCTCTTCTCTACGCAGCTAGCACTGTGTGAGAGACGTGAGGATTCTCTTTGCGGACATTGGACGTTCGTGAGTCTATTCGTGTGGATACCACAGAGACATCATTTCTATTACGGTGTTGGTGATTCACGCTTTAAGAGGTAAATCATTTAAAAACTCAGATTATGGCTTTTTCGCATAGATCCTCGATGGGAATCCCTGTTTCTCGCTGCGTGATGTATTCGCAAAAATTCCCAACATGGAAAGCTTTGGACTGTGGAAGCGTACTGGGGGATCTTACTAAACCCGAGGTCAGGCACAGTTTATGAAGTTTTTGTTTTTCAAGATTTTATCTGACGGATAAAATTTGGGTACGTTCTATTATTCATTGGATAATAGATACCAGCATTGTCAACTGTGATTGTTATCCATTGGGTAATAACTTGTACTAAAAATCTAATTGATTATTTTCATCTAGTCACTTTTATAACATCACCTACATGACATTACCTAAGTGTCATCATCTTTGACTTTGGGAGAAGCTTCTTGAGGAAGCTTTGGGAGAAACTTGCAAGAGAAGCTTGGCTCCTTCTCCCAAGGAGTGTTGCATGGCCAAGAGGGAATGGAGAGGCTTCTTGGACAAGTTTCCACTTCAATTTTCAATTCATAACTTTTCTATCACTTTCTCTCTCATCACCAAAAGTTACACACTTTCTTCTCTCATTTTCTCTCATATTTTCTTCTATCATTTTCTCTCTAGCGGCTTACGGCCACCCTCCTACCTACGACTCATTCATTTTCTCTAATCTCAACTATCTACATTCTCAAATCTAGATCACTACCCTAAAGCATTTTGGTGAGAAGATCTTGGTTTTCTCTCATTTTCTTCCCTCTTTTTTTTTTCTCCACCCAACCTCACGGCCAACCTCCCAAACCTCACCCTCTCATCTTCTTTAATTTTAACAAATCATATTTCTTAAATCTACATCTCCTTCTAAGACCATTTGGTGTGAAGATCTTAGTTTGTTCATCACTTTTCGAAGAATTTCTTCTAGTTAGGGTTTGTGACTTCTAAGGTAAAGTTTCCTTATCTTCTCTGTTCTTCCATTTTTCTTCCCTCTAAGACCATAACTTTGACCCATGGTCATTCTTTCCTAGCCCTTGATGTTGATCTTTTATATGTGTTTTTCATTTCAAGAGGCTCTTGGAGGAGAAAGCTCGTTTCAAGGAGATATCCAAGTAGTGGTTGGACATCCTCAAAGGTAAGAGGGAGATTAACGTTATCAACCACTTATGGTGGTGAGGAACGAATTCCTTAGTAGGTGATAAATCTGTGTGAGGATTTATTCACCATGATTGTATGACGTTGTGACTTATGGTTATATGCTTTATGTGATTTTACTACTTTGATGGTATGCGTGGACTTGTATAGTATGATTGTGATACTCAAAATTATGTTGTATGCATTGAATTATGCTAGAAAAGAAAAGTATTTTGGTCCCAATACCTATTGTAGTTCACGGCCATGATGTGGAGAATAGGGTGTTCAAGGCTAAAATATTTTATGGATTAAGAACTTAGATAGTTAGGGAGCAAGAGCATGATTTATGACTTTACAAGTTGAAAAAGGAAGTAGACAAAATTTTTACCATTGAAAAGAATTGATTTTGGCCATGGTATTTGATAATTGGATGAAAGAGTAAATTAGAGACCTAATGTATTTGATAATAGGATGGAAGAGTAATTAGGATGGAAATGATTTTATTTAGAATTTAAATAATGAAAGTTTTAGAAAGAATAATAGAGAATATTACGTAGACGATTTAAGGGGACTAATTAGGACAAAAGGATCCATAAGTAAAAAGAGGAGACAATCACAATGTTATGATTTGAGGAATAATGACTTTTAGCTATATCAATGGAAATAGTTTTGGGGATAGTTAGAATAAGGAGAATGATTTATTAGTGATGAGTCTAGTGGGTTTAATGATAAATAAATTTTTATTTATTAAGAATTTATAAGATAAGAATGAAAAGGAATAAAAATTTATTATTAAGAAAAAAGAGTGATTTCCGGTTGTGGTATTGAGGGATAGGATTGAGAATTTAGTTGAAAACTTAAAGTAAATCATTGAAGAGGATATTAATAAGGATGATGGAGAAGGATTTCATTAAATTAAAAATAATGTGAGTTTTTGGGAAGAATATTAGTAAATGATGTTTTGAGGAATTTTAATAATGAAAGGAAAATAATTTATGAAATCAAGATGATGAATGATGATTCTCTGAATGATGCGATAAAGATACCTTGTGACTGAAAATAACAACAAGGTTGCTATGAGACCGACGTACTGAACCGAGTGGATCAGTGGTATTATGTAATTGTATAGGCGGTTATATAATATCATTGATACTAATGGTATTAGACAATTGTATGGGCGGTTGCTTTAATATCATTGAGAATTGTCCAACGGTGATTTGATTTCATTGATCATGCATTTGAGCATTGTACAGCTGGTGGCTGTTATGGCTTTTGTTGCCTAGGAGTGAACGAGAATTTGGATTATGTGATCTCTGATGGATCTCAGGGGGCGTCAGGGCGAGGTGATTCACTTAGTGATCTGTTATCACATTATACCCCTGGCCGTGAAGAACCATTGCAACGCACTGATGCGGACCCGACAAATACTATTCTTTTTGTAGTCTGGCATAGACTGTCATTGGGGGGGCAGGTCTTATGGAACGTTCATCTCTGAATTTGAGTTTAGCTCCATGGAGTAAGAACTATATCATTTGGTATACACATGGCCAGTACATATTGTTGTGTGGCATGGTCAAGGCACATGTTGTCGAAATATAGTCAAAGTACATATTGTGGTGGCATAGTCATTGTACACACACTGTTGATACATGTTGTTACAGTACTGCTAATGCTTATATCACTGTGAGATATGTTTATTGCAGATATTTATGAATCAATAACATGAATATACTTGTGATATCTGTTTGTATGGAATGACTTCATTGTTCGTATTGTTTCTCTACTGCCATGATGGTATTTGATGTAGGGGATCTCACCTCTTTTATTGCACTATTTTGTTTGTCTCTATTTTATGCTCACGTCTGTAAAGTCTGTGATGGCGACAAGGCATGATCCGCAAGGTTTCACTAGGCTACAGTCTCATGGGGGCAATGAAGCATGGAACGTCCATTGGGACACGGGGCGCATTCAGTATGTCGAAGATGTCACCTTATTTTGGAGCAGCACCCAGCATGACGTTGCTACATTTACCGTGGATGCAGCTATTCACTTGGAGTTTTGTATGCCTCTTGGGGAATTTTGGGATTATCGTAGAGCTACCTCTAAGGAAGACTCTATGGAGTCAACTGCTCGGACTCCCGTCCGTAGTGACATGCCCTAACTGGGGGTTTTGTCTGCTAGGTATCCTGAGGGAGATCTAGAGGAAGATCGGGTGCAGGACCCTACTCTTCAAGTGTTTGGACTTGGACTAGGCTCAATCTTCATATGGTAGTTATATATGTTCTTTTGGAGTACGTAACTTTTATGCTTTAAAAACAAAATTATAATGTACTCATGGACATAGTAAACTTTATTTCATGAAAAGTCTTTTATTCAGTTCTTATAACTTGAGTTTCTCTGTTTCGGTAAGTTCATGTTATTCATTTAAAAAGAGATTTTGAAACTCGTATTTTATAATGTCAATTATTTCATAGTTTGAGTAAAAGTTTTAATTCTCTTGAAAAGGAGTTAGTCTAAAATATAATGCCCTTCGGAGGGGGTGTTACACGTATGCTTTATTACTGAGAATTTTTATATTCTCACCCCATTTATGTTTCATGGTTAAGCAGGATAAGACCCTCCCGAGGGTACAAAGAAGAAGAAAAAGAGAAAGAAGAATTAGTTCTAAGAATAGATAGTTTAGTTTTATGTTTTTGGTTACAACTCTTGTAAAGTTTATTACTTTGAATTGTATTTTGTTGTATATATTACATTTTTGATTTAAATATGTATGACTTTTATTTAACGTGACATTCCATATTTATTTTTATGAAAGATATGGATCTAGTTTGTCGAATAGTTAGTAGTAACATTGCTAATACTATTTATCTTTATATATATGATGAATATATCAAGATAATTGTATTAGGGTGTTACACCATCTTCGGTGGTGAGACCATAAAGAGGCTTAAGACATGGGGACCCACTTTCCCTATACTTCTTTATTTTGGCAGGAAATACTCTGTCCCATATGCTCTTGAAAGCTTTAGTGGAAGAGGTTCTCTTTGGAATCAAATTAGCAAAAGAAGCTTCTCCCTTGACCCATCTCTTTTTTGTTGATGAATCTATCCTATTTATGAAGGCACCCAGAGAGGAAGAATACAAAGTTATGTCGATTTTGAATACCTTTTCTCTGGCATCAGGGCAAAGGATAAATACTTCCAAGTCTAGTTTAATAGGGCAAAGTGGATGTCTCCTAGTTTGAAGGCCTAAATTGCTGGAATCCTGAATATCCAAAGTTAGGATGACCCAGGAAAATACTAGGGCCTCCCCAATGAGTGGGGAAGATAAAAAAAAATAGAACCTTAGCTTAGATTAAGGACAGAGTGATGCAAAAACTAGCGAGATGGAAGGAAAAATTACTAAATCAGGCAAGAAAAGAAGTCTTAATTAAGGCGATCATTCAAGAAATTCCAACATTTGCCATCTCCTTAACGAGGTTTCCTAGGAACTTTTGTGCTAAGTTATGCTTCTAGATTACACTTTTTTGTTGGAAAAATCTAGGAAGAGAAAGAGGTATACATTGGAAAACTAGAGTAAGCCGACTGCAACAAAAAAGGAAGGAGGTATGGGTTTTAGAGATCTGGCACATATGAATACAGCACTCCTTGCAAAGCAAGCTCGAAGGATCATCCAAAACCCAAATGCATTATGGGTCCGTATCCTAAAGGGGGTGTACTTTCCAAATCAGAGTTTTCTTGAGGTGAACAAGTCAAGGAATGCTTCACCAATATGGACTAGCCTGTTACAAGGAAAGAACTTTTTGAAGATATATGGGAAATGGGTAATTGCAAATGGCAGGTTAGTTAAAATATGGGAAGATAAATGGTTATGTAATGGGGAAATTATAGGGAGGACAAAGAATTTAGAAATGAATATGGTCCAGCAGCTAATGGAGGGAGCAGGGATTAGAGTGGGATGTCAACTAAGTTAGAAGGAACCCGCTAACCAGATTTGCTATACTAGCAATTTAGACCCCTATTCGAAGAAGAGGTAGAACATATTTTTTAGTGGCCATACACTAAATCAGGCGAGCTTATTGTGAAATTAGCATACCATGTAGCAAGAAAGGATGAACAAAGGGGTGATGATGTAGCATCCTTATCTACTAAAGTTGTAGAGGAATTTTGGAAGACCATATAGAGGTTCGAAGTCCCACAGAAAATTAATTTTTTTCTGAGGAAGGCATGTCATAATGTAGTACCTGTTAAAGCAAATTTGTTCAAAAGAAGCTAGTACAAAATCCTATATGCCCTATAAGCTCTAAAGAGTTTGAGACAATAGAGCACTTCCTGTTACTATGCCCGTGGACAACCATAGTGTGGTTTGGGTCCCAAATCCAGTGCCTACTAACTACTAATTCAATTTCTAGATTTGACGTGTGGATGGTCGAACAAATACAAATTTTCAAAGCAAACAAGGAATTTATTCAAAATAATCTCAGCACACTAGCTTTCACGAGTTGGGAAATCTAGAAAGCAAGAAACAAAATGGTCTTTCATACAAAAAGTCCAGATCATATGACTACGCTTCAGCACGCACAATGCAACATTCTCCCTAACCAAAAAGTATTAATCAGAGTTATAGAAACTTAATACTATACGTATAAGTTGGATAATAATTGTGGTAATCTTTTGGATTAATTTGAGTCTAATTCTATAACACTGAAAGTGAAGAATAACTAATAATTTAGCTTAAATGGCTGATATGATAGAAATAAATATGAAAAATTTATTTATAGACCATAAATATTGGGAATGAGTTGCAGTAAATTTTGAAGGATTGAATGAATTATTTTGACAATTTCAGTAACACTAAGTGACTGCTTAAAGGGCAAATTAAATAGAAAAGCAGCTCAAAAAATTATGAAACTTGAAGGAAATGCTAAAGAGAGGATGAAGAGTTATCTGAGATGGAAACAAATCAAAATGAATATTTATAAGTTTCCTAGTTCAATTTCATAGGTTTAATTGAACCTAGAAAAGAACACTGAAGCTTAATGAATGTTAAAGATGTATATGGATAGTTGATGAATCAAGAAACTGAGAAACAAATAGAATCCTAAAATTTTCTACAATACCTTTGAAAGTTAGAAAATTCATCAAAAGAATATAAAGATATCCTTAAGAGATATAAAGTTTCAGGTCGGATTTCTTTCTTTCCTCTCATTTTCTATTTCCACTGCCTTTGCCCTTTTTCTTTATCTATTGTTGACTTTTTATTTGTATTTCTCTCACTCTTTTCTCATCATTCTCTTGTCAAAGAATTGCATAAAGAAGAGAAGAAGAAAAAGAAAAGAAAGGAAAGAAAGAAGAGGAGGTGAAGGTGGAAGAAGCAAGCCAAGAAGGGAAAAAGAAGAAAGATAAAGGAAAGGCATCCAAATAGATTAAGGTAGGGGTATTGGTTTCATTTGTTTCTCTACTTTCTACCTCTTCTCTATGAATAAAACATGCTTGTTTTATTGGAAATGGATTCTTTGAATATCTTTGATAATCTTATGTTTTTGGAAGTGATTTTTGATGGATTATTTGTTAATTTTGATTGTTGTTTTACCATGCTTATGGTTTTGAAATTTGTTCAAGAATGCTTTTCGATGATATGGATATTTTCATGAGAATGGAAATCACTTGTAGTCAAAGTTTTGAATGTAAAAAATTGATTTTTTTAAGCCAACAGAACAGGGGATTCGTTTTGTTACACCAGTGCTTAGGCGCCAGGAGCTGGGTGCTCATGCGCCAGTGTCCAAAACGTGTTCCCCTAGTTGTTGCTTGTTGGGCACTCAAGTGCTGGTTATATAGCGCCCAAGTAGTAGCAACAACAGAAGTAGAGTGGACTCTCTGCCCTGCCAGTGCCCAGGCGCTGAGAGGGTGACGCTTAGGCTCTAGCGGTCTAGATAGTAGAGCACGTACTCTGCCATTCCAACGCTTAAGCACTGGTAAATGGGCGCCAGACTAGGATTTGACAAAATTTTTATTTTGCTAAAATGAATTAGGATATATATTAGGATCCCTTATGTATGTCTTTTAAAGTATTTTAAGATACTAGAAGAGAATTATTCCCTATATCTTAGGGTATTTGTATTTGAAATATTATTATTCCTTAAGAATGTGAATTTGAATTGTGTAATTGTGAATTTGAGAATATGCTCCCATAAATTACTAAGGTTGAGTTGGAATGATATTTTGATTGAATGTTTGAATGATCGGTGCTCATAGAATTTGAATTTGAATTGAATATAAGAATTGGAGATTTATCCTTGAATGGGAAGGTAAATACTCCTGGAATGCTTTCTATAACATCATATTTTTAGCATGGTAGTCTAGTTTATGGTTACAAAGGTAGCATAAAATTTACTTGACATATTTGTTAATTTTTGTGATAAACTGGGTTAGTTTAGGCACTTTGTTGCAGTCCAGAGTGTAAAAAGTAGCTTAAAATGACTCAAATAGTAACATAAATGGTTAATTTAAGGGAAATAAATCTAAAGATTTTGTTTCTAAGTCACAAATAGGTGTAAGAGGATTTAGTTAAAATTTGAGAATAATCAGAGTTAGTTTTATATTTTTAGGCATACTGGTCATATATTTAATGCCGGATTGACTAGTAGCAGATATAGAAAAATAGGATATTGGTGAAACAATAATTTTGATGAATTCTAGTATTTATTTTAAATTTTTTGGAAGTTAGAAAAGTTGATTTAGCTAAATCTAAGTTTTCTTAGCATATCAAGAAGTATCAGTGAAGTACTTAAGTGAAACAAGTCATATACGGCCAGCCCCTTATATTGACCTTTGTTTCCCAATATTTTACTCCCTTATAACTCATTTCACTCACTTCTCTCTCATGAAATTGCAAGAGCAGCAACAAAAAGCAAGGAAATCAAAGAGGAAAAGCTTAAGGAGGAAGAGGAAAGGAGAAAGAAAGGGAAAAACTCAGCAAAGATTGAACAGCCACCATCACAAAGGACTTAAGGTAGGGGTTTTCTAGCCTTAAAACTCATTATTTTCCTTCATCCTTTCTATGCTTGATGTTAGGTCATTAGATGGAGAAAATAGGTTTTGAAGAACAAAAATCTATTTTTTTTGTTAGTTCTTGTCTTCATTGAGTGGACTGAGTTATTTTCTACTTATTGGACGCAAGAGGATTTGATTTGTCTTTAGACATGGTTAGATAGTTCTTTGAGTTGAAATTTAGGAAATGGTAAGTAAGCTTGTGATTTTGATCATTAATCCAAGTTTAAGTGTATCATTAAGTTGTATGAGTATTACAGCATGTTTAGAGATTGTTTATGATGATAAAATCACTTGGAAGACATTTTAGGATGGCTGGAAGTTGAAATCGTTCCAATGGAACAGTAACAGATTCTGTAGAATTCTACAGAATCTGTATTATAGAGGAGCGCACAGGCGCTGAGTGTTGAGCCCCTGGGTGCTCATAGTCTAGAAAGTTTATGCTTACAGTAGAGCATTGCATGCCCAAGCGCTAGGTGCCAGCGACAAAATAGAACAGAGCGATGCTCTGCCCAGGCAGCGCCTAAGAGGTGCCTAGGTGTTGGTTCAAGAATTGATCAAGGTCATATTATGGATATTTTGAGCTTCTCAATCAGTTGGGATCATTTATATATTCTTTCTTAAGTGTGTCAAGACACTTTTAGGGATATTTCACAAAGTGAATAATCACCTAGCATATAAAAACAAGTTTGAGTTTTTAGGCTTTTCAACAGTTATGAATTGCTTGAATTAGGTGTTTAGGACCTTGAGCACATTAGTCTGGATTAAAATACCACTTGTGTTGTATTTGTAAGGCAAGCTAGATACACGTTTGATAAGTAAGTTAAACTTATCTTAGAGGCATAATTTACTCTCTTCTAGTCAAACTTGAAGTAATTATGCTAGTTTTTAGAGAAATACTCTATTACCTTATTAAGTTAGGTTAAAATAGAGTATTAGTTAAATTTAGTTCCTTTACTTGTTATAGTTGAACATGATACAATTATCCTTGTTGAAAGAGCGAAAAGTGAGAGACATATGAAGAAATTGTGTACTTTAACTACATAACGAAGGCTGAATATATACTCAATAGGCAATATATAATTACACAATTTATATTATGTGGGACTAACAGTTGTATTGCTAATTACATCTAATTAAATATGTTTCCAACACTCCCCTTCAACCTGGAGTATATAGATCATATACACTAAGCTTGTTACATAAATAACTTATTTGTAGACCTCTTAAGGACTTGGTGAAGACATCTGTTAGTTGATCATTTGAGTTGACAAAGTTTGTGGTGATGTCTCCTAATAGAATCTTTTCCCTGGTGAAATGACTGTTGACCTTAATATGTTTGGTCCTTTCATGGAACACTGGATTGGAAGCTATATGCAAAGCAACTTGATTGTCACATATGAGTGTCATTTTCATAACCTTACTAAATTGATGTTCTTTAAGGAGTTATTTCAACCAAATGAGTTCACAAGTGACTTAGGCCATAGCTCGGTATTCTATTTTGGTACTAGATCTTGCAACTTCATTTTGCTTATTACTTTTCCAAGAAACTAGGTTGCCTCCAATGAGTATACAATACCCAGAAGTGTATCGTCTGTCAGTAGAAGAACCTGCCTAGTCATCATCTGAGTATCTAATGACCTGAGTATGTCCTTTATCTTCACAAACAAGGCCTCTTCCAGGAGCTACTTTAATATACTTTAGGATACGAATCATTATATCCCAATGTGCATCAAAAGGTGAATTTAGAAACTGACTTACCACACTAACCCCAAAGGAGATGTCAGGATGGGTAATAGTGAGGTAGTTCAGTTTTCTAATTAACCTTCTGTATCTTTCTAGATCCAAGAGTTGCTCCCCGTGATTTGGTAGAAGTTTTGCATTCGGATCTATAGGAATGTCAACAGGATTTGTATTCAACAGACCTGTTTCCTCAAGAATGTCCATGACATACTTCTTTTGTGAAATTACTATACCATCATTGGATTGTGCCACCTCTATTCCCAAGAAGTATCGAAGTCTCCTAAGATCTTTGGTCTAAAAGTGATGACCAAGATATTATTTTACCTGAATTATGCCATGGTAATCATTGTCAGTGATAACAATGTCGTCGACATACATAATCAAATAAATACACCCTTGAGCCTCACTGCATGTCATACCAAGCTGTTGAACTACAGTACTAAAGCCAAACCAAGCCCTAGGAGACTGTTTAAGGCCATACAGAGATTTGTGAAGATGACAAAGTAGTCCATAAGACTCCCCCTGAGCAACAAACCCTGGTAGTTGGTCCATGTAAACCTCTTCTTCTAGATCACCATGGAAAAAAGCATTCTTGATATCCAAGTGATGAAGGGGCAAATGGTGAATAGCAGCTATTGACAGAAAAAGTCAAACTGAAACCATCTTCACCATGGGCGAGAAAGTGTCACCAAAATCCAAGCCAAAAATCTAGGTATACCCTTTTGCCACCAGACTAGCATTGAGGCAATCAATCTTGCCATCAAGGCCAACCTTGACTATATAAATCCATTGATAGCCTACAACACACTTCCCAGGAGGAAGAGGAATAAGTTCCTAAGTACCACTGCTCTGAAGGGCACATATCTCATTGATCATAGCTTGTCTCCACCCAGGATGAGATAAAACATCACTTGGAGAGTTAGGAATAAACATAGAAGACAAGGAAGAAAGACAAGTATAATGCGAAGAAGATAGGCGATGATAACTCAAATTAACTTAATGAGGAGAAAGGTTACGAGTAGACCATATACCTTTTCAAAGAGCAATGGGAAGGTCAAGTTCAGGAGACAGTATCAGAGTTAGTAAAGGAATCAGTGCCAGAGCTGAGTCCACAATTACCTTTGCAACTTCTGGTGGAGGTAGGGGCAATGAAGGTTACTGTGGCTGGGGATGATAGACATAGAAGGGATAAATAGTAGTGATGGTTTACTCGACATGGGGGGTCAGAGGTTTATCTGACTCAATAGTGATAAGAGGAAGAGGGATGGGTAAGACCTCAAAGGTAGGCTCAAGAGTCGAAGAATGAGACTGGAAGAAGGGAACATACTCAAAGAAAGTAACATCGGCTGAGATAAGGTAACTGTTAGTCATGGCAACCATTACCCAAGAGGGGGGGTGAATTGGGTATTAAAAACTTTTCGCAAATGCTCTTAAATACAAATATTTAAGCTATTAAATAAAAGAGAAAGAATTGCGAGATGAAGAAAGAAAGCTTTAAGAACTCAGAATAAATAAATGTACAATAATATAAAATTATATAAATAAATGTGCAATAATATAAAATTACATAAAATAAAGATTGCACAAAATAAAGAGATAAAGAGAAAAAAAAGCAGCACGATATTTATCCCGGTTCGACCACCAACCACTTGTGGTCTACGTCCGCCCCCGAAACACAGTTCGAGATTTTTCACTATATGTACAAGCTTCAATAGGTGCTTGCAACCGTTACATGAAAGAGCACTTTTCACACACAGGGACACTCTACCCTTGTGCTAAAGTCTCAGCCTGCAGGGATACCTCACCCTTATACAAACCTTGAAGGGATACCTCACCCTTATACAAATATTGAAGGATACCTCACCCTCAATATAGAAATATAGAAATATAGATGAAGAGAAAACTCTCACAAAGACTAGATTATACAAATTGAAGCTCTATGAAGCTCTCTAAGGATATCTCAAATTTTTGGCGAAAAGAGCATAAATTTGGTAAAATATGTTTCACAAAATAAAGCAAGAAATAATTGTTTCAGATAAATGGGTGTGTGTCAAAGATGTCCCAAAAACATGTATTTATAGTGGTATAAGAAAAAGAGTTGGGTATAATTTATTTCAACATTAAAAGCATAGAAAATAGCCGTTGCGAGATTCGATCAGTGTTTATTCGAATAAGCCAAGTCTTATTCGAATAAAACCTTCAAACGAAATGTTCTGAACATCTTTATTCGAATAACAGTGTTTACTATTCGAATAACCCTTCAAAAACAAGTTACAGGAACGCTTTAAAGGGTCATGTTATTCGAATAGCCTTTTGGTTATTCGAATAAACCACTAAAAGCTCGGTCTGATATGAATTTTAAGGTGTGTTATTCGAATAACATTTGGTTTATTCGAATAAACCACTCAGCTTTTGAAAACTGACTTTAAACGGTCATAACTTCTTCATTTCTTATCCGTTTAAAGCAAATGACCAGTCATTGGAAAGATCTTTGAGTCTATTTTCAAATGAAACAAGTTTCAAAACAAAACTCAAAGTATTTTGAAAGATATGATTAAAAGAGTAACCAAAGGTCAGTTTTGCAAAACCCAAACTTGGCTATTTTTCATAAATTTGAACTACCACCATAAATAACTTTTCAAAACTTGTTTGTTGGGTATTTTAGCATACGAAAAACATTTGTAAAAACATATTTGAGATATCCATAAGACTTCTTACATAAAGACACTAAGTCCTATAAGCTATACCATTTAATCTTCCTTTGGACTTGGTCTTTGACATGACTTTGATGTTTATCAATATCTTCATGAAATAGGCATTCACATCCTCCTTTGTGTTGAGCTTAATTGAGATCTTTTGCTTTCTTGTTGCAAGCTCATTCTTGGTACTTGGACTATCCTACAAAGTATCACTCACTTAAACAAGCATAGTTAGTCCAAAAACATAATTTAATATCTTCATATGCATGAATCATAAATATATAGCTTTAGTTAGTTTAACATGCATATAAGACATTCATAGACACATCCAAATAAGATATTTATTAAATATTAATGGATATGCTCTATATAGAATGCAACAAAGAGTATAAGCAAGATATTCTTTTTGTCTTGTATTTGTCATCATCAAAACTTAACATATAAAACCATTTGGGGCAAACTTATTTCCACAATCTCCCCCTTTTTGATGATGACAAATCACCAAAGAAAAATATATTGAGCAATATACAAGAATTGATATTTATGTAAGCATATCAAGCAATTGAGCACAAGAACATATTTTTCTTTCTAATTTTCTCTCCCCCTATTTGACATCAACAAAAAGGCTTAGGAAGGAAAGATAAAAATTTGCTCTCCCCTTATAGATAAAACATATGATTCAATAATAGAGAGATGAAACAAGCATGCTTTCAAGATATATAAAAAAGTTATTCATACAATACTTGTCATATTTTGGTACATCAATATTTAGCATATGATAGTAACAAGCTTAAGAAAATATGTCTAGCATATAATATCTTGTATACCACATGATAAATAAGTACCACTTGATATCACTTATTAGGATTTACAAGATATCCATATAAGGTCATGAAATTAAGATTTTCAAACAGGAAGATCATGCAACTTGTCACACATCAAGCATTTCTCAATGAAAGAATCAAAATATATGAAATTTAAGAAAGTTTACCTTCTTTCATTGATAGAGGGAAAAAGAACAAGAGATGATCTTTGTTGACATGTTGATAGTATTGTCAATAAAAAATTTCATGTCAAACGAGGATGTAAGTGAAAGGATATAACATGTTTACCACTTGTTAGTTATAGGATATGAGCAATAATTTAAGAGATAAGCTCCCCCTCAGAATATGCATATTATCAAAAATTACATCTTCTTAATCCTTCAATCAAAAAAGCCACTTTAAAAACTTCTCCCCCTTTCAAAAAGAATTTTACAAGAGCACATTATATTTTCAAAAGCATTTTAGAAAGGTAGAGATATTTTATATAAAAAGCCATATATTCCTTGGAAGCATCTAGTAATTTAACATTAATTTATCAATAAGTATCATACAATTTATAACATATAGAATACCATAAAAGTTAAGGGATAGAGATACTTATTGAGTCATATAAAGAGTGATGCTCCTTCTTTATTGGTCCTTTAACTTTGAGCTTTCTTCCTTTGAATTCTACATTTCATTGCACTAGAAGAAAGTCTTCTTTATCTTCCTCTTCATATGAATTCCATTCAGCTTTTCTCGTTTATGCTTGTATGTAAAAATCTGATGGCTATATTTGAAACACATAGAGAAACTTGCAAAGCTAACTTTAAAAGTCCTCTAAAACATAGGTTAGCACCAAATATCATTTAATCTCATTTACAAGCATAAATTAGGTTGATATATAATTTAAAGCATGTATCACATTATCAACCATGCAATATTAGTTCTAACAAGAATGTATGAAGCACATATGCACTTGAATCCAGAAAAAAAATGTTTAAGCATTTTAAGACATGATTCAAGTTTATTAAGAAATACATGATCAACATCAAAACTTATAAAAGTATTTTGGGGCAAACAGTGATCATGTTAGGCATGTAATATCAAGTAAGAAATTTTAGTACTCACACATACCAAGAGCAAAAAGTCCCTTATTGTAATGAAAGAATTGAAAAGCCATGGAGCTGTAACTTCTGAAATTATTTACTTCTTGTTTTCAAAATTTAACATATCAACCAAGAAGACATGTAATATTTTACTTTTCAATCTCCAAGTAAGTATATAAGACAATTAGGCATCAAAGAGAAGGGATTAGAATGACTTCTGAGAATGTGAATTTTCATATTTAAACAAAGAGAATTGATCACAAGCTTAATAACAAAGATATTACCATAGCATGTCATTCCAAGCAAAAATGTATGCATATCTAGCATGTTAGCATATGTAGAGATACTTTCAAGACATAATGCTAGAAAAGCACAACTTAAAACATGGTAAGACATAAAAACAAATTTCTACTTATCCAAGTATCACATGATATTCAATAATAGTTTGATATCACCAAAAGTGTATTCTTTGAGTTTTTGTAGATGACTCCCACTTTCACCAACTTCCAAGCTTCAAGCTTTCGTGAGGAATAGAAATTTTTTGCACATCTTTTAAAAGTTGAGTCCTTTTAAGCTTTACTATCCTCAAGTTGAATAAATTCCATTTAAATGCTTGCTTGAGGTAGTTATCACCCTACAACACAATTCAAAGAATTTTCTTTGGTATCCATCAATTTTGGATCCATAGAGGTTAGTTATTATGCCAAACTTATAAACAAATAAGCATTTAAAGTAATAAATAAGTTCACAATGGCAACAAATATTTCATGATCAATCAAGCCAATTATATATAAGCATCAAAGGAATTTTAACATGTATTAACGTAGCAGAACTTTTTGTTTAAAAAACAAAAAACGTGTTTATTCGAATAAGAAATGGTTTTATTCGAATAGATGAGTAGGAAAAGCCAATCGTTGTGGCATTTTAACAAGTTTTATTCGAATAACCTAAGGGTTATTCGAATAGGCAGAAGACTATCAGTTAAGACTGATAAACCAAAGGCTCTGGCTATTCGAATAGCCTGAGCTGTATTCGAATAAACAAAGGGAAAAACAGAGACTGATAAAAGAAGGCTTCTGGTTATTCGAATAGAGACGCCTTTATTCGAATAGACAGAGAGCATTTTCAAAAAGGATTTAACACAGGAATCAATTTATTCGAATAAACTAACAAAGAAATACAGAGATGCATACGTTCAAGAAATTCAAAGCATATATTCATATGATTTAAAGGTTCCAGAGAGATACAACTCATAAAAAAAAGATTGATCAAAAACTCAAGCTCAAGAAAATTATTTCAAGCAAGGAACATATTTATCTAGCATATTAATATAAAAAAAATATTTTCAAATTATAAGGCTAGAAAAGCATAATAAAAATTTCCACTTATCCGAAGATTGTAAGTCCATGCTTCATGGAAACAAGGAAGAGAGCTTGAAATTATTTCTGGTCTTTGTACTTGCAAGCAACCACTTTCAAGATGTCAAAGTCAGCTCTTGGCCTTCAAGCACACCTACAACACACTTTAATTTTTGACTTTTGGTACTCAAATTTTATTGAGTCCTTGTGTGTTAGTTTTTGGCTATTAATCTATTATGCTCTCATAAAGATCAAATTTTTTTTATAATATATAAATTGAGCACAATAAATTAAATAATCATTTTCTATTAAGCATATAATCGATAACATGCTTACTTTCATGAACATAGACAGTTTTAAAGCATATAAAGCATACATAAGCATTATAGAACTTTATGTACCAAGATATAACAAATTAATGAATTTTAATATAATAAGAATGAACATAATCATGTGTTAAATATAATATTCAAATTTTATCAAATACACATGATTCTATCCTCTACCTAAGGCCTACAAGGAATATACCTCAAATTTATTGACTTTGCATGTAAATGCTCATGAGAGGTAAAAACTGTTGATACCTTGGCCTTGGTAAACAAGGGAACTCTTTTCCTTACCCATTGCTTCTCTTTTGGTGTTTTGAACTTTGCAAGTTCTACATTTTGTACTTGAGAAGCTTTGGTTGAAGCCATCTTCCTTCTTTAACCAAAGTTTCTACCATTGGACTTTGGAAGCATTCTCCTTGATGGTTTCTCTTTCTTTTGACCAATTTGTCCATCCTTTTGAGAAATATTCTGCATAATTGAAACACTAGGAGGACACTTTGGTACCCACTTCATTTTGGGTCCTTGAATATTAGTATTAGGGCCTTTAGGATTTTTAGGAACCCATACCATACAATTTCTCATATAAGGATTTCTTCTATAATTGCATGAATGAGAAATATGTCCTAGATGACTACAAAAATTACAAACAATTGGATTTAATGATGGCTTAATCATTTGAATATCATTTTTGAAAAACTTAAGCCTTTTGTTATTTTTATATTCTAAATTATTTTTGTCATAAGCCTTGCTTGAATTTTCACATGGAATAACACTAATTTTATTCTCATTAACAAGCATAGAATGTAAGCAATTAGAATCATTAGCTTTGACAAATTCAGAATATAAGTCCTCAATTTGATTTTCTAAATTAATGCATTTTTCACAAGAAGATGAGGTTTCATATTTCAAAGGTATTTCCTCATTAAGAAAAGCATATTCATTTTTCAAAAACTCAATTTTATTTTCAATAGAGGAAATGTTTTCCAAACTCGATAAGTTTTTCTTTTCTAAATTTAACAAATCATCATACAATTCATTATATGCTCTTTGCAACTCATCATAGAAAGGACTATAATATAATTTAGAATTATTTACCTCAAAGTCCTTTTTAGCCATATAAGAAGTAGTCACAATTTCTAGCATACTTGGCTCTTGAAGGGAATCACCTTCTTCCTCATTAATTTTATTTTGCTTTGCCTCTTCTTCAAATTGAGCTCCATCGTCACCAAGAGACATTTGGCTCCCTTCAATAGTTTGAGTATCTCTTTGAGGATATTTTTCATGACAAGCTTCCTTCAATGGCATTTGCTCTTCTTGCTTTCTATATATAACTTTATGCACAAAATTATTGTTAGCAAGATAAATATCATCAAGAGTGTCTAAAATTTCTTTGGCACTAGAACAATTTTTAATTTCAGCATAAGTATCATCATTTAAACAACTTCTCAAAATTTGCATAGCTCTAATATTCAAAGAAAAACATTTTTTATCAAAACTATTCCAAGTTTGTTTTGACTCATAAATAAATCCATTTAGCACAACATCCCACAAATCCAAATCAATAGACTGTATATAAAACTCTAGTCTAACTTTCCAATAAACAAAATTCACACCATCAAAGAATGGTGGTTTATCAATTTCAAAACCTTCCATTTTGAAAAACTTTCAAGGTTGCCAACAAGCAAGGATCTTTAACTCTAAGCGGTTAAGCTTTCACCGAGCACGAAGCTCGATACCACTTGTTAGTCATGGCAACCATTACCCAAGAGGGGGGTGAATTGGGTATTAAAAACTTTTCGCAAATGCTCTTAAATACAAATATTTAAGCTATTAAATAAAAGAGAAAGAATTGCGAGATGAAGAAAGAAAGCTTTAAGAATCAGTAAATAAATAAATGTACAATAATATAAAATTATATAAATAAATGTGCAATAATATAAAATTACATAAAATAAAGATTGCACAAAATAAAGAGATAAAGAGAAAAAAAGAGGCACGATATTTATCCCTGGTTCGACCACCAACCACTTGTGGTCTACGTCGATCCCCGAAACACAGTTCGAGATTTTTCACTATATGTACAAGCTTCAATAGGTGCTTGCAACCGTTACATGAAAGAGCACTTTTCACACACGGGGACACTCTACCCTTGTGCTAAAGTCTCACTTGAGGATACCTCACCCTTATACAAACCTTGAAGGGATACCTCACCCTTATACAAATATTGAAGGATACCTCACCCTCAATATAGAAATATAGAAATATAGATGAAGAGAAAACTCTCACAAAGACTAGATTATACAAATTGAAGCTCTATGAAGCTCTCTAAGGATATCTCAAATTTTTGGCGAAAAGAGCACAGAAATTTGGTAAAATATGTTTCACAAAATAAAGCAAGAAATAATTGTTTCAGATAAATGGGTGTGTGTCAAAGATGTCCCAAAAACATGTATTTATAGTGGTATAAGAAAAAGAGCCGTTGGGTATAATTTATTTCAACATTAAAAGCATAGAAAATAGCTAGTTGCGAGATTTCGATCGATAGTGTTTATTCGAATAAGCCAAGTCTTATTCGAATAAAACCTTCAAACGAAATGTTCTGAACATCTTTATTCGAATAACAGTTTACTATTCGAATAACCCTTCAAAAACAAGTTCTGGAACGCTTTAAGGGTCATGTTATTCGAATAGCCTTTTGGTTATTCGAATAAACCACTAAAAGCTCGGTCTGATATGAATTTTAAGGTGTGTTATTCGAATAACATTTGGTTTATTCGAATAAACCACTCAGCTTTTGAAAACTGACTTTAAACGGTCATAACTTCTTCATTTCTTATCCGTTTAAAGCAAATGACCAGTCATTGGAAAGATCTTTGAGTCTATTTTCAAATGAAACAAGTTTCAAAACAAAACTCAAAGTATTTTGAAAGATATGATTAAAAGAGTAACCAAAGGTCAGTTTTGCAAAACCCAAACTTGGCTATTTTTCATAAATTTGAACTACCACCATAAATAACTTTTCAAAACTTGTTTGTTGGGTATTTTAGCATACGAAAAACATTTGTAAAAACATATTTGAGATATCCATAAGACTTCTTACATAAAGACACTAAGTCCTATAAGCTATACCATTTAATCTTCCTTTGGACTTGGTCTTTGACATGACTTTGATGTTTATCAATATCTTCATGAAATAGGCATTCACATCCTCCTTTGTGTTGAGCTTAATTGAGATCTTTTGCTTTCTTGTTGCAAGCTCATTCTTGGTACTTGGACTATCCTACAAAGTATCACTCACTTAAACAAGCATAGTTAGTCCAAAAACATAATTTAATATCTTCATATGCATGAATCATAAATATATAGCTTTAGTTAGTTTAACATGCATATAAGACATTCATAGACACATCCAAATAAGATATTTATTAAATATTAATGGATATGCTCTATATAGAATGCAACAAAGAGTATAAGCAAGATATTCTTTTTGTCTTGTATTTGTCATCATCAAAACTTAACATATAAAACCATTTGGGGCAAACTTATTTCCACAGTAACATTGGAGATCAAGGGAAAAATACACTTAATAGATTGGGCAGAAAGTTTATCAAGACTAGGAGTGAGATTATGAACAAAACAGGTAGACCCAAATATACAAGATGGTAGGAAATGTAGAGGTTGATGGGGATATAAAATAGAGTAAAGGACCTGGTGATCAAGCACAAAGGAGGGTATGCGATTAATCAAATATTAAGCAGTAAGAACTACATCTCCCCAGAAGTAGAAAAGAATATTGCCATGAAATAAAAAGGTCCTAGTTGTTTCTACGAGATGTCTGTTTTTATATTCAGTGACCCCATTTTGTTAAGGGGTATGGGCACAAGAAGTTTGGTAAAGAATGCCATGAGAAGTCATAAAGGATTGAAATATTTAAGATAAATAGTCACGGGCATTATCACTATGCAAACTATGTATAGGAACACCAAATTGAGTTTTAATTTCATGATAAAAGTTTTGAAATATGAAAAATAACTCAGACTAATTTTGCATAAAAAATAACCAAGTGCAGCAAGAGTAATCATCAATGAAAGTGACACAATATTTGGATCCTAAAGTAGAAATAGTACGACTGGGACCCCAAACATCAGAATGTACTAAAGTAAAAGGAGAAGATGCTCGACTGTGGACTTTACCAGGAAATAAACTATAGGTGTGTTTTCTTAGTTGACATGACTCACAAGGGAGACTAGATAACTTAAAGAGGCTGGGCACTAATTTTTGTAGTTTAGGAAGGCTAGGATGACCTAACTATATATAGATGGTGAGAGGAGAATCCTTGATAACACAAATAAGAGAGGGGTTAGAGAGTTGGTAGAGGCCATGGGACTCACATCTGGTGCCAAGTATCTGACCCGAACTCTGGTCTTGCAGAATGACAGAGTTTTTAGTAAAGGTAATCATACAATCAAGAGATTGAGTCAAACAATTGATGGAAAGAAAATTAAAAGGATACCCAAGATCATAAAGGACAAAGTCAACTAAAAGGGAAGGGAGGGGATGGTAGTGCCGATCCCTTGGGATTGAGACTTGGAACCATTTTCTAAAGTGACAGCAGGCAAATAACCATTATGAGAAAGGTTGGAGAAAAATGTCTTATTACCATAAATGTGGTCAGTTGCACTAGAATCAAGAACCCAAGTACCAATGGATACGGAACGAGAAAGACAAGCAAATGAAGTACCAATATGTGCAACAGAGGCAGTGGAACAAAAGGTCTGATGTTACTCAAACCACTTCAGAAAATTCAGCATAGGCAGCTATTGGAGCAGAGGAACCAGAGGACTTACATTGTGCAAACCACTATAAAAAATCTGTATACTCAGCCTTCGGGGTATCCTTAGAGCTATCTGAGAAGGTAGAACTAGCCATGATCAGTAAACAACAATCATATAGTATCTGAATGTATTGATTCAAAAGAGGGTCACGACAAACGACGACAAACACACAAGGAGAGGACAAATCTAGGAAAAAGAGAGAAGGGCGACCACGGTACTACAAACGGTTGTCGGAGTTGGTGGCCCACACGTTACCAGGCTCTAGTGAAAGAGTAGCACACATTATTGTGCGAACGTACCATTATCAACGCATCGTGGGGCTACTAGGGTATGACCGAATAGGCAAAGGCGATTTCGGTGATGGGGTTTCTGGCCGGAAAGGTCGTGGAAAAGTTATTGGTTGTTGAAAAAGTCACCAGAAAAGTTACCAAAAAAGTTTGACTGCGGTGGTAGATTACAGTGGACAACGATGGGCAGTGGCGCACAGCAACAAAGGAGATGAGTCTACTGGAAAGAGGACACAACAAGAGGAGAAAGACCAGCAAACTGAAGTGAAAACACAGTTTAGTCAAAATAAAATTTCACCGAAGAGTAGTGGGCTCACCGGGCATCCACAGTTCTAGGATTGCCTCTCTTTTGGCTCTAGATACCATGTTGAAAGAGTGAAAAGAGAGAGACATATGAAGAAACTATGTATTTCAACTACACAATGGAGGCTAAATATATACTCAATAGGTAATAAATAATTACACAATTTAGACTAACAGTTGTACTACTAATTACATCTAATTACATATGTTTCCAACAATCCAAATTAAAGGAGCAAGATAAGCCCGTTAACCTTGCAAAGTAGTGAGTACAGCTCTTTACTAAGGAGGTAGTTATGAGAGGAAAGTGTTAGTACAATACTTTACCTAAGATAAAAAAGTGAACTAAGCTATTTGTCAAGTAACATGAGGAGTATGATCAACCCTTATGTAAGTGTAGTAAAGTGAGATAAATTTACTAACACGAGCCTTAGGATAAGTTAAGTCCTTTGTTAGGCAATCAAGCGAGTTAAGCAATTTGCTAAGTACAGTTGATGTTATGCAGTTGTATGGGTGATTGTGTAATATCGAGATAATTTAGGTTTCTATATGTTATACAGTTGTATGAGCGATTGTATAATATTGATATAGATGTTATTTTTATGTAATTTACATTAATGAATGCCATGAGATACATGTATGTAATTGAGAATATTTGTGTTCTCACCCCTTTCTGTGTTTCTACGGTAAAAACAGGTCAAGACCTTATTAAAGGGAAACAAAAGCAATGAAGAAAGAGCAACAAGACTTGATATATTTTTAGATTTTGTTGCATAGACAACTCTTGTATATATTTACTTTGAGTTATAGTTTTGTTGTATATATAACACTTTGCCCACTGAGGCTTTTGATGTATATATGTATGACCTACTTTTATCATGGCTCTCCATATTTAATTATTTAATAATATGGGATTAGAATGATAGTAAGAATAGAAGTAACATGATTAATGCTTTATATCTTTATATATATAAGTTATATCGAGATATTTGTATTAAAGTGTTGCATTATGGTATCATAGCAACTCATCCTGTTGAGCCAAGGCATAGAATGACTATGCGTAGGCATGTTAGTAGTTTTGGATGTGTGTTGTGCATTTCTTGTCTCTTTTGTGAGATGTTTGCATAACTTGCATTATGTTCGGACATTAATAGCAATTGTTACACTATTAAATGGTATTGAGACTAATGAACTCGATATTTAATGTGTTGTGCGTACAGGACACTATGACTTCTCCTAGGCATACTAGAGGAAATAAGAATTCTTCTAGAGAGAGTCCTAGTATAGCCGATGTAACACCCCAATTTTTTGTTTTTCTTGATATTTATGGGTTTTATAATATTTGTGAATTTTTATAAATTTTTAAGAATTTTTAATTTATTTTGATTATTTTAATATTATGTTGGACTGTTCACGCGGGGCCGAGGGATCTTACTAAACCCGAAACCAGAGACAGTTTTCAAAGTTTTCTTTGTTTAAGATTTTATCTAGCAAATAAAATCTAGGTACGTTCTATTACCTATTGGATGATAAATACTGATTTAGTTAACTGTAACTTTTATCCATTAGATAATAGCTTTTAGTAAAGATCTAGTAGATGGTTCTAAATATAAAACTAGTCACTTTTTCTAGAGGTTTCTCTTTATGACATCACGCTTGGGACCTACACCTTTATGTCTCATCAAATAAGGACCAATAGGATGGAAGCTTCCTAAGGAAGCTTTGAGGAAACTTCTTGGAGAAGCTTTGCCCTTTTGCCCTTTTTGCCCTTGATGGCCCACGGCCAAGAAGCTTCTTAGAGATGTTTTGAGTGACCATTTTGAGTTTATTGTTTCATTATTTACTTATCATCTTTCTCAAAAAGCTAAGAACACAAAACTTTTTCACTTTCTCTCTCTAAAACCACGGCCAAGCCCCCAAAACCCATCACCCAATCTTCTATAATTCAAGATAATCTCAGATCTTGAATCTATACATCATTCTAAGATACTTTTGTGCGGAGATCAATCTTTAGTTCATCCATCTTCAAGTTTTTCTTCAAATCTTAAGTTCAAGAGTTTTAAGGTAAAGTTTTTGAATCTTCTTTTTTGTTTCATTTTTAAAGAGGTAAGACTATACTTTGATCTATGGTCATCTTATTCAAGCCTTAGATATTAATTCTTGTGTGTTTGCTTTGATTTTAAGAACCTCTGGGTGGTGAAAGTTTGCTACACAAGGGCATACAAGAAGTTTAGGGAGCATCAATCTAAGGTAAGAAGGAGATTAACCTCTTCAATCACTTATGGTGGTGAGGAACGAATTCATTTGTGGGTGATAAATCCATATAAGGATTTATTCACCATGATTGTATGATTTTGTGGTTTGTGGTTATATGCTTTATGTTATTTTATTGCTTTGATATTATGCATGAACTTGTTAAAGTATGATTGTGATGCTTAAAATTATGTTGTATGCTATAAATTGTGCTAGAAAGGAAAAGTATTTTGGTCCCAATGACCATAGAGGCCCACGGCCTTCATGTCTTTCAAAGGGGAATTCAATGCAAAAATGGTTTATTAAATGTTAGCCTAGCGGATTTTGTGATGAGAAATTTAATTAAGAGTTTACAAAATAAAAATGGGAATGAACAAATTTTATTATCAATTAAAAAGGTGATTTTCGGCCATGGTATTTGATAATAGGATAGAGAAGTAATTTGGAGACTTAAAGTATTTTATTTAAGATGATTTTTTTTATAAGTTAAATGGAAAAGATTTTATTTAGAATTAGAATAATGAAAGTTTTGGAAAGAATGTTAGAAAATATTACTTAGAAGATTAGGGGACTAAATTAGGATTAGAGGATTTACAAGTTAAAAAGAAGATGAACACAATTTTATAATTTAAGAAGTAATGACTTTGGACTATGTCAATGGAAATAATTTTTAAGGATAGTTGGAATTTCAGATATTTTAGTTTAAGAAAGTTTTATGAACAAAGAGTGATTTTCGGCCATAGTATGGAAATAAAGCTAGAATGATGCTTTGAAAAATTAAAGTATCTTATTCAATAAGAGTAATGGAGAAAGATTTTTGTAGTATATTAATTTAATGAAAATAAATCTAAGTTTTGTGGAAAACATTTGGAAATATTAATTAAAGGAAGTTTAGTGAGAAAATGTTGGGATTAAAGTCCAATTTTTATATTAAGAGAGAAAATTTTTGAATTGAGCTTAGAATATTGAGAAGATATTTTACACGATTGAAAATATGTAGAAAAACCTTTTTCGCGATTTAAAAATGATGATTTTAGCTACGTGATTAAGAAAACATTTTAAAATCTCTATGCAATTGAGAAATACAGTAATTTACAGTCGAGCTAATTGACAGCCATTCCTCTTTAGATAATATTTGCAATATAGTCCCTCTAAAAGTTAGTATTTCTATTGTTTCCTAGAAAATTGTGTTTCTTTAATTTACTTAAGATATTATAACTCAAATATTTCTAATGCGCTTCAAACCCCATAGGGTGAGTTATACGTTAGAAAATTTCAAGTATTGACATTTATTTTCATTTCATTACTTAATTATTTAATTATGTCAATTTTTATTCTAAAAAAATATTGCTTCGATTTTAGGTTCAAATCCTACCAAAATAATTTCCTTCTCATTTAAACACCTAAGTCTACACTTAGTAAAATAATTTTAGATCTAAGTTATGAAAAATAGCATGTTGATCGAAATCCATTTAGGGTTTCATAACCCATCATTTAGTTCTTTTTAGCATTTATTCCTTGCAAAAATACTTAATTTATTTTTCTTATCATAAAATCATTTACTCCTTGGTTAGGAAAATAATTTAGAACCCTAGGTTCCTTTTGAAGTATGGAGGTCGTGTGCCTCATAGGTCCTTTGGGACCTTTATACAATAAATCATTCATGTGATTCACATCTTATATTACACATAAATTTGTATGCTTTCTAAATCCCACATACAAGCATATTATCAAAGCTATAAGCATACAAATACACATGCAATCTTATTTTCAAAGCCAAAAGTATTACAAACACGAACAAAGAAAGCATAGAAAATTAAGTGAATAAATTCTTATGGATTTTTCGCCACAGACAACTCATTTCCTCACCACCAACACATAGTTGATGAGGTCAATTTCCCTCTTACCTCAAGGGAGACAAAATCTTCCAGTTCTCCTTCTTCTTGAATTCATGAGCTTCAAACAAAAATCCCTAAAAATCTTAAACAAATTCTAAAGTCACAAACAAAGCTTAAGAACAAAGAATCATGGATCAATCATGATCTAGAAAATCAAAAATTCATCTTAGGATCAAAGAATCAAAAGATTACCTTTGGAGTAGTAAACTAAAGCTTGGTTTTTGATGCACTTAGAGTAGGATTTTGATAAAACTTACTAAAAGAAAAATGTTTAGAATGAGGTTTAGCTTTAGAAAGTAGGAAGAGATGAAATTTTAGAAATGGAGAGGTAGGGTTTGGAGGTTGGGGCCGTGGGGTTCAACAAGGAAATGGGAAGAAAAGTAGTTGGGTGCTCTTGAGTGTTCTTGAATATTTGAGAGAAAAAGATGAAGGCTTGTCACAAAGTGAAGTAAAAAATGAAATTGGATAGCTATATTGAAGTGTGCAGCCGTATGGTTGCATGGAGAGTAACTTAATGTGATGGAAATTCTCTCACATGGTGTGCACATGGATTAGGTCACACAATGGTTATCAAGTGGTCATTTAGATGAACATAGAACATGGTAGAAAGGCCTTCATGGTCGTGTGGCTCTAGGAGATTAGTAACTAGGTTTGACTTCAATTAGGTTTTAGTTACATCTTAATTAGATAGTAAGCAAATTAGGTTAGGTTATTCAGTTACAAATTAAACTATTTAGCGTAACTTAGTTAGTTATCCCAGTTACTTAGCAACTAGTCCAACCATTTATATTGACTATTTTCTATTGGTTTAGAAAAAGTCTAACCACTAATGTTGATTCATTTCTATTTGTTTATCTTAAAATAAATTACAAAAATTATTCTTAATCTATTTTCTAACAAATAAAATATACCGGGTCCATTACTTGGTAACAAAAACTGCTATTCATAAAATAGCTGATATTTTCTTGTAAAATATTTTTATTTCACAAATAAATTTTAAAAATTAAAAGATTTGATTTCGTGTCTCTCAGATTCGAGTTTAGTAAGATCCTCTGTCTCCGAATAAATCAAATAAGATTTTTCCCGGTCTGAAAATTATTATTTTTCTGACCCGGAGCAAATCTCACACAACGATCAAAAATAATCTCAGAACAATCAAAATAATTTTATATCATACAGGAAATACAAAATAGTACAATTTAGTCATTACTGTAAAATAGCTAAAATCTGGGGTGTTACATTAAATAAAGGGAAATGATGCAAGGTTGGCTATTTGGCCAAAGTAGTTAATCAAGAAAGAATGCCTCAATCATGTTCATGCATGTAAGTGAAAAATGTAGCCTAAAAAAGAATCAAAGCAAGTTCTAGAGTGATCAAATGACATGAGTGAAAATCACACAAGAAAGAAGAGAATGGTGCAATTGTTAAATCCACCAATAGGCTCAAAATCTCACAAGGTATGCATCTATCAAACTTAATCCATCAATTCCAACATTCACCACCAAGCATATCAAATTCAAGAAGAAAGAAAATTTATTCAATCATGTTATGAACCTTGAATTTCATTTGTCTCAAACTTTTCAGCTTCACAAACCTCAAAACATCATTGGCAATCAAATCGAAACACACTCTTTTTTTTAAACAGAAAATAGAATTAAAGCAGAAAACAAAAACAAAAATAGAAAATTAACACAGAATACAAAAATAGAGAAACAGAAAAATAGAAAACAAAAATAGAAAATAAAAATAGAAAAACAAAAATAGCGTAAATTAAAAACAATGAGAAAATAGTAGAAACAAAAAATAGAAACAGAAAACAAAAACAAAAAAATAGAAACAAAGAAGGAAATTAAAAATAGCAAAAAATAGAATACAATAGAAACAAAAAATAAAAATAGAAAAATAGAAATAATGAGAGAAATTAAAAATAGCAGAAAATAGAAAATAGAAAACATAAATGAAGAAAACAAATAGTGGCATATTTATGACAAATGAGAATATTTATGATAGAAAATAACAAACAGAAGATTATGCAGAAAATAGAAATAGTAAAAATAACAACGTAAAAAGAAGACAAAATCAAAAAAGTAAAAATAGAATTTAAAAATAGTGAGAACAGAATGCTAAAATTCCTCCCCCCGCTTAAATTCCACATTGTCCTCAATGTGAACACAAAGCAAAAGACAAGTAGACACATGAAATAAAAGAGCAAGGGAGGAAAACACCCTCATCAAGGTGGAAAGATCTGCACTTGGGGAAAGGTGGGCTTTTCCAAGGAGAGCTCCTCTACAAGTGCGAGGCTCGCAGGGCTCTCAAGGAAGGGCTTAAGACAGTGCCCATTAACCTTGAAACTCTTGATGGTGGCTTCATTTGAAGTCTCCATTGCACCATAAGGAAAGATGTTAGTGACAACAAAAGGACCATCCCACCTAAAACGGAGCTTACTGGGCATGAGTTTAAGGCGAAAGTTGAACAAAAGCACTATTTGGCCAATGGAGAACTCCTTTCTAGAAATCATCTTGTCATGGAAATGCTTAGTCTTTTCCTTATAGATATTTGAATTCTCATAAGCCTCCAAACGAAGTTCCTCAAGTTGTTGCAATTGAAGCTTCTTCTCTAAACTCGCTTGGTCAAATGCTAAGTTGCAGCTCTTCACTGCCCAATATGCACGATGCTCTATCTCCACTGGAAGGTGGCATGCTTTACCAAAGACAACCCTAAAGGGAGACATCCCTATAGGTGTCTTGTAAGTGGTACAATGAGCCCAAAGAGCATCTTCTAACCAGCAGCTCCAATCCTTCCTATTCGGCTGCACCATCTTCTCCATAATCTGCTTGAGCTCTCGGTTAGAAACCTCGGCCTGCCCGTTAGTTTGGGGATGATATGTTGTAGACACTCTATGCATGACCCCATACTTCTGAAACAAGGCCTCCATAGTCCGGTTACAAAAATGAATCCCCTAGTCACTAATGATAGCTCGAGGAACTCCAAACCTGCAAAATATGTTAGACCTGACAAAATTCACAACAACTCGAGCATCATTAGTCCTGGGGGCCTTGGCTTCCACCCATTTAGATATATAATCAACCACAAGCAAAATATAAGCAAAACCAAAAGAGATAGGGAAAGGGCCCATAAAATCGATATCCCAAACATCAAAGATCTTGTAGAAAAGAATGGGCTACTGAGGCATCTCCTGCCTACGAGTGATGGCCACTCTTGCTCTCTGGCACTACTTACAAGTAGTGAAAGCCTAATGCGCATAACTGAAAATGGTGGGCCAGTAGAATCTAGACTCCAACACCTTCCTAGCTATCCGTTGTGGTCCAAAGTGTCCTCCAACTGGAGAGCCGTGATAGAAGTGAAGAACTGACTGGATCTCATGGTCAAGTATGCATCTGCGAATCACCTGGTCACTACAAAATTTCCACAAATATGGATCATCCCAAACATAATATTTAGTATCACTCTTAAACTTAGCTCTCTATGATCTAGATGCATGAAGGGGAAAAACAGATGCAACCGAGTAATTAACTAAATCAATAAACCAAGGGGCAAGTAAGGTATCATGCAACTGCATAAGCTGCTCATCTGTAAAATCATCTCTAATAGGAGAAGGGTCAATAGCTCTTTCGATCCTGCTCAAATGATCTGCCACCAAATTCTCTGCCCCACTCCTATCTCTAATCTCCACATCAAACTCCTAGAGAAGTAGCATCCATCTAATCAACCTAGGCTTCGAATATGCCTTTTTCAATTAGAACTTTAAAGTTGCATGATCAGTAAAGATAACCACTTTAGAGCCAAGTAAATATGATCTAAACTTATCAAGTGCAAATACAATAGCAAGTAACTCTTTCTCAGTGGTAGTATAGTTAGCCTGGGTAGCATCTAAAGTCCTGGAAGCATAGGAGATGACATGAGGTAGCTTGCCAACTCTCTGTGCAAGGACAACTCCCGAAGTAGCATTCATCTAATCAACCTAGGCTTCGAATCTGCCTTCTTCAATTAGAACTTTAAAGTTGCATGATCAGTAAAGATAACCACTTTAGAGCCAAGTAAATATGATCTAAACTTATCAAGTGCAAATACAATAGTAAGCAACTCTTTCTCAGTGGTAGTATAGTTAGTCTGGGCAGCATCTAAAGTCCTGGAAGCATAGGAGATGACATGAGGTAGCTTGCCAACTCTCTGTGCAAGGACAACTCCCACTGCATAGTTAGATGCATCACACATGAGTTTAAAAAGGAGTGTCCACTCGAGTGGCTGAATGATGGGAGTGATGGTCAAAGCTCTTTTGAGGCAATCATAAGCCTCTCTACACCTATCATCAAAATCAAAAATAATATCTTTCTGCAACAAGTGGGACAGTGGAAGGGCCTTTTTTCTAAAATCTTTAATGAACCGCCTGTAGAAACCTGCATGGCCAAGAAAAGAACAAACCTCTCGCATGCAAGAGGGGTAAGGTAACTGAGAAATAACATCAATTTTAGCAAGATCTACTTCTATACCTTTCTGAGAGATCACATGGCCTAAGACTATGCCCTGTTCTACCATTAAATGACACTTCTCATAATTAAGAACAAGGTTAGTCTCAATACACCTATGCAAAACTCTATCCAAACTATCCAAACAGGCATCAAAAGAGGAACCATAAACAGTAAAATCATCCATAAACACCTCAATGCAATCCTCTAAAAAGTCTATAAAGATACTTACCATGCATCATTAGAAAGTTCCAGGGGCATTGCATAGGCCGAAAAGCATCCTCCTATAGGCAAAAGTGCCAAAGGGGCAAGTGAATGTGGTTTTCTCCTGGTCCTCTGGTGCTATATGGATCTGAAAATAACCTGAAAAGCCATCAATAAAATAATAGTAAGATTTTCCAACCAAGCACTCAAGCATCTGATCAATAAAGGGCAAAGGAAAATGATCATTTCTGGTCGCTTGGTTGAGCTGCCTGTAATCAATACAAACTCTCCAGCTACTCTACACTCTAGCAGGAATCAGCTCATCTGGATTATTCTTCACTACTGTGATTCCTGATTTCTTTGGAACTAATTGAACTGGACTCACCCAAGCACTATCTGATATAGGATAAATGATGCCATCTTGCAGAAGCTTAGTCACCTCCTTCTTTACCACATCCAGGATCAAAGGGATGAGTCGCCTCTGTGGTTATCTCACTGGCTTAGCTCCATCCTCAAGTAGTATCCTGTGCATGCACATGGAAGGACTAATGCCAGGAATGTCAGCCAAGGTCCACCCGATAGCTCTCTTATGCTTCCTCAGTATTCGTAGCAACCTCTCCTCCTGCTCAGCATGGAGGTCAGTAGAAATGATCACTGGCAGCTTCTTATCCTCCTCTAAGTATGCATACTTAAGGTGTTGTGGGAGTGGCATAAGCTCTAGTGTAGGTGGCTACACTACAGATGGAAGTATCCTGGTGGTAGGAACTGTGTCTACAACCTGTAACCCTACAAAAGTAGATTTATGTGTACTTGCGGTAATCAAACTGCTACATTCTGACTCCATTGAATTTGCAGCTACAGCACCATCAAACTGTTCAGAACCTGTACAATCTGTATCAAAATCGCCATGTAAATAGGATGTAATCTCAGTACAAACACTGCACATTTCAGACTCGGTACAAGTAGCACATGTGTAAATATAATCAAAATCAGAAAAAAAACTAGGAAATCAACAACAAAGAACTCAAACAGGTTATCATCAACTATATTAGCTAGCAAATCTATATGAAAAACAGAATGCTCCTCCATGGGATGCTTCATGGCATCTAAAATGTTAAATTTGACCACACTATCTCTAAACTCCATGGAAAGAATGTCTGCGTGGACATCAATTTTGGTTTTGGCAGTTTCGAGAAAAAGTCTACCTAGAATAATGGGAGCTTTGCTGGATTTAGATTCTCCATCGATATCCAAAATATAGAAATCTACAGGAAAAATCAAATCATTAACTCTAACAAGGACATCCCCAATGAGTCCAGCAGGGTATGCATTACTCCTGTTGGCTAACTGAATGATAACACCTATATTCTGCAAAGGTCCAAGGGCAAGAGAGTTAAACACAGACATAGGCATAACATTAATTGAAGCTCCTAAATCTAACATAGCATTTTTGAATTTGTTACTACCTATGGTACATGGAATAGTAAATATCCTTAGATCCTTGCATTTCTAGGGCATCGTAAGCTGTATAAGTGCTGACACATTTCACCCCATACTAATCTTCTCATTTCCCTTTAGTCTCCTCCTGTGAGTGCACAAGTCCTTAAGGAACTTGACATATCTTAGAATTTGCTTGATTGGGTCAAGAAGAGGAATGTTCACCTCAACCTTCCTAAATGTCTCCAAGATCTCTCTATTTGTGTCAGTCTCATTAGTCTTCTTAAGCTGCACAACCCTCTGAGGGAATGGAAGTGGAATGGACTGCTCCTGCTCATCATTAGCTACACTAGGAGTGGGGACAGGATCTGTTTTCTTAATTTTGCTGCTGCATAAAATTTTTGGTATGGCTTGCTGCTCCTTAGTCTCTTTATCTAAACCTTGTTGTAACCTACAATCTAGTGTATCAACGATCTTACCAAATCTTAGAGTGATGGCACTTACATTTCTGGGATTCACTATAGTTTGTGCAGGCAACTTGTTAGAATTTTGTGACTATAATTGATTCATTGAACTGGTAAGCTGTCCAATCTGGTTCTCCAAATTCGGAATGGTAGCTTCTGTTCTCTGCTGGAACTACAAGTTGTTCACTGCCATTTATTTCATTAAGTCCTCCAAGGTTGGCTCAGATTTAGGAGATACTGCACTAGGCTGCTGCATATTCCGCTGCAGCATAAAGGGTGGCTGATATGGTCTACTGGATCCTGCAGTGGATTGGAAGGGGATTTGCTGCTACTGCTACTACTGCCTAAATTGAGTAGGGGCAGATTATGTAGAGTTATTCCCCCACCTCAGATTGGGATGATTCCTCCAACCTGAGTTATATCTGTTGGAGGACAAATCATAACTCGGCTGTTGCTACTGAGGCCTGTTGTTATAGATGTTTACTGCATAGGCCTGTGGGGTACCATTAGTGTACCTTCTTATAGTGTAGGACAGGAATCTGTGGGATGATCAACAGATATATAGATGCCATATACTCTGGCAGAAACTACTGCAGTAGGCTGCTAGTGTTGTCACAGCTAATTGCCTCACCAAGGATGCGAGATCATCAATTTTGCTTTCCTATTTCCTGTGATCTGCAAAATAGGTAGCCTCAATTTCATGGACACTTCTAGTCAATACCACTAAGTTACTTCTAGTGCCAAACTATTGGGAATTAGTGGCCATATTCTCAATCAGATTCCTTGCAGCCATAGGAGTCTTGTCTACTAATGCTCCTCCACTAGCAGCATCAACCATACTCCTATCCATAAGCAGCAGACCTTTATAAAAATACTGGATGAGTAACTGGTCCCTGATCTGATGGTGAGGGCAACTTGCACACATCTTCTTGAACCTCTCCCAGTATTCATATAATATCTCTCTGTCAAACTGCTTAATACCACATATTTCTTTTCTGATTAATGCAGCTCTTGATGCAGGAAAGAATTTCTCCAAAAATAGCCTCTTAAGATCATTCCAGCAAGTGACAGAACTTGGATGCAAATAATACAGCTAGTCCTTAGTAGCATCCTTTAATGAGAAAAGGAATGCTCTAAGTTTAATGTGATCTTCTAGAATACCTTGAGGCTTCATGGTAGAACACACAATGTGGAACTCCTTAAGATGCTTATGAGGGTCCTCACCTGCATAACCACTAAACTTAGGCAGCAAATGAATTAATCCAGATTTAAGTTCATAAGGAGCATCAACATCAGGATACCGAATGCATAAAGGCTGATATGTAACATCAGGGGCAGCAAGCTCTTTCAAGGTTCTTTCATCCATAATATCAGTGTTCTTAGTAGAACCATAATGGAAAAATTGATCAATGACAGAATGCACAGAATCAGAAAATTCAGATGCAGAATCACTAGTATGATTACTATGTGTAGAATCACTAGAAACAACAAGATGTAAACTACTTCCTATATGCTCATCAAGTGTAGAATCAATCTTATTAAACCTATGCAGGGAATGAAAGTCCTATCTATCTCAGGATCAAAATGATGCAGTGTACCAAGATTAGACCTAGTCATGTAGCATAGAAAACTCAAAAACATAAAACAAGCAAAATTGACTATCCAACATTAAAAATGCACAAAAATAAATCTAATTGACCTATCAAATGATTTTTAAAAATTATGGGACCACCACACACTAAAAACTACACAAAAATGGAACTAAAAAATGTAATAAAAAATTTTCAAAAAATAAAAAGTGGTCTAAATGAAGGATTTTAGGCAAACCAAGGTGGTGCTCACGGTGAATCGTGAGCCTTGTGGAGAAGGCCATTTTCCTTCAACCCACAAATTTTTAGCTTAATTAAAGCATGTTTGTCCATACAAAAATTACTAAAATGGTGTCAATTAGAATGGTATTTTACCTTTGGAGACTAAGTTTCACCTCAAAACTCCACCATTTGACCTTTTGATCTCTACTAGTACCTTTTTGGCTCATAAAAAAAATGGAAACCAAGTGAAGAAAAGTGCTGGATGGGAAAAATATGAGAAAGTTAGAAACTCATCTAAAGTGATTCAATAATACTTACAAGAGCAACTTATAATGCAATTGTCAATAAAGGATGGCTAATAGCAGCAAAACCCAATGGAACAGTGATTATGCAGCAGAATTGTAAGTAGCAAGTATATGAGCAATTGTGTTAGTTGTAGTAGAATTAGCAGTGTGGTATGCTAAGTAATGCAATACGAGTATGAGGTAATCATGCAATGCAATAGAATGTAGTGGAATGCAGCAGAATCCAATGGAATAGTAACACAAGAATTATACAATAGAATGCACAATGCAGCAGTTACCAGAAATGCAATTATGATCAGAATGAACAAACATAGCAGAATGCACAATGTATAATGTAGCAAAATAATGCAATGCAACAGTATGTAACAGAATGCAACTACATGAATGCAGAAACAAAATGCAAAACAGGATGCAAATGCAACTACAACTACAACTTAATATGATCAAATTACAACTAAAGGATCCCTAGCAACGGCGCCAAATTTTGACGAGTGCCGAACTCAATCAAAATTAAAATCGAGTTGTACCTATGGCTTGTAGCATAGGAGTTAACACCAGATCGTCTCTCAAGGATCTTAGTTTACAAATTAATCAAATCAAGCCAAAATTGGGGAAGGGGGTTTGAGTTGATGAACAGAATATAAAATAACAGAATTAAGGAAAGAACAATCAATTAAAAGCGTAATCAATCTAGAAATCTATCCGAAATTTGGTGGATTCTATCATAGATCACCAAACAAACATATGGATTGCATTTGAATGATTAACTTTAATTTAATCGAGATCTCAGCATTAAATCTAGAATTCTTACTAGACAATCATCTAGAATTCAATTAACAATTGATACACAAATTCGCAATCGCATAATTCATGTTGGATCTATGTTAATTTTAGATCCGAATTCAATTAATCTAAGCACAAATCAGCACTTAACTTCTAATTCCGTGACTAAACTAGATTAATCAACCTAATTCAATCACAATTCTTAATCCCAAATCAAGATCTAATCATATCAAAAAAAAAAAGAAAAAGAAGGGGAAGAAGAAGAATCCAAATACAATTCAAAATAAGAAATTAGAACAGAATCTCAAGAGTCCAAGCCAAAATTTCTTTAAGAATCCCGAATTGATTACAAGGTGCCTAGCCCTCCATGAGAAGAGAACTCAAAAAATGAAAACCTAGAAAGAAGGGAGAGAAGAGAAGAGAGTTCTAGAGAGAAGTGAGAAAAATATGGAATGAAAACTGATTTTCGGATCCCTCCCTCTCAAACTATAAACTACCCCCTAAATTGGCCTCTAGTGCCTTATTACACTTCCCATAAACAGCTGGGCCTTATAGAAGTGCAATGGCCCAAGTTTCATCTGAATTGGACTTGAATTGACCAAGATATACTCACTTTAATGCCATATGCTCCTCAAACCCGAGTCTGAACTTCCAGGCCCAATTAAGCCCACTAGACATCTGATTGAGACTTTGAGCTCTTCATCAAAGTTGTAGAGCTTCCTCTCAGCTTTCCTACAAGGTAAAATGCATAATTTTTAGATATCTAGAACTCAAGTTATGGCTGGAATATAAAAACAACATCAAAACTCAATAATGCTGGAAAAATTCAATTAAGCCCAAATTTAAGCCCAACTTATAAAACATGTCCAAGGTCAAACAATTTAGTACATGAAGAGTGTAAATCACTAAAAATGAAGGCTTACTAATGTGTAAAATATTTAATTATCAGTAGTGAAGGTCTATGAATGATCTTGGAGGCGTTGGGGCTCGAAATTCCACATGTGGCCAGTTAGTATCTCTACTATGTCGTGGCAACTGATGCAAACATACTGATGATCTCGATGAGATACTATTCCTATTCCCGATTTGGCGTAGAATGTCTTGTATAAGCCCTGATGCGTATGCTGATACTTTTATAAGTGATAACTTCTGGAAATGAAGTTATTTCACATGAATTTGAATGTATATGAGTATGTTTTCCTTAAGTTTTTAAAGTCCAATGGTCTAATTCACACATGACCTTATTGATTTAAGCTTTGTATCTGAAATGTTTAAGAATTGAATATTTGATGATTGTATTTAAGAAATTAAGATGGATTATGGCTTGATGAGTTTAAGCATTGTTTTGAAGTAGATATTCAAGATGGAAAGACCTTGGAAGGGATAAGGAAGCAAAGAGGAGCTCAAATGAAGAAGGATGCAAGAAAGAAGGAAGGGTTGCCAACCCACGCTTAGGCATGACCCTCTCAAGTTTTCAAGAATTTTAGACAGAGACATCCACGCCTAGGCGTAGGAAAGACACGCCTAGGCGTGGTCAGCAAATGCAAGCACGTGACTCATAACCACGCCTAGGCATGGAAAAGTCAAGCCTAGGCGTGGGAAAAATCCTGATCCACGAAATTATCTTTTAATATTTGATTTTTGGGGATTGGAAAGGGATTCTGGATTATCACTAAGCACAAACTTCATAGAGAAAGGGAGAGGAGGAGAACACCTTGGAAGATTAAAGTGATTCAAGTGAAGAATCAAGATCAAGAAGGAAGATCAAGCATTGGATTCTCATCATTCTTATTCATTCTTCCCCTTTTCTCTCTTGATTTGTAATTTGATGGGTTTCATGACTCCGTTAGTTTTCTCTTCTTTCATGATGTGTAACTAAATCCTAATCTAGGGGCTCTCTAGGATCTTGCTATGAATTTAAATACCTTGTAAATTGGTTGAGTATTCTTTCAATGAAATTGGTTTTGTTCTTCCATATCTATCCTTAATACTTGTTATTGATTGGCCATCAATTGCATGATTTTAGTATTCCAATTGAACTAGAAATAGGGTGTTGTGAATATGGATATGGTATGGTTGATGTATGTTTAATTACATTCTATTGGGTTGAGTGTGTTGATTTGCTAATGGGATGGACACATACCCATTAGTCATGCATAGCAAGTGTTTGATAATTGGTCTTAATGAGTGATTCTTATGCTAACTCACATGGACATATAATGAATTAAATTGGTTTCACATGGGTAATTGTCCTAGATATAGGCTTTTATCTATTACTTGTTTTAGCTAACAAAAATAACTCATTGTTAGATGCTTGTGAATTACAAGTTATTCATTGAAATAGTAAGTGAATAGGGACCCCAAGGCCTTTTTCATTCTCATCTTTCTCTTGTGAATTTAGTGTTTGGTGCTCTCTTGTTTTAATTCTTTTAAGTTGTTATTTTAATTACAAACCTCTCTTACATTTCGTTTACTTGGATAAGGTTTTATGGAAATTGGTTAAGTTTAACATTTCTCTAATTGTCAATATCTTGCGACACGATACTCTAACTCTCATATATTACTTGTTAACCCGTGTGCTTGCGGATTCACACACAAACAATAAGTACTTGACTTGAGACTGATGATATACAGACATATCTTCTAGATCATTATCTCTGAAATTATGTTTAGCTCCATGGAGTAGGAAATGGGTGCATTGTGCATAACAATGATTAGTACACACATTGTGCATGTGTATAGTAAGTGTACATATTGTTGTGCCATAGTCAGTATACTTATTTTTGTGGTATGGTCAATATTCATATAATATGATATATATCGTTAAATTATATATCAGTTGATAACATGATTATACTTGTTGTTCTATGATATTGTTGTATATGAATGGCATCAATGTCATTATTGTTTCTGTGCTGCTATGATGGTATTGATGTAGGAGATCTCACCTCTTTATTGTATTGTTCTATCTGTTTCTGTTCTATATTTATGTTTTGAGAAGATTATGATGGCGGCGAGGTAGAATCTTCAGAGTTTTGTTAGTTTACAGTTTCATAGGGACAACGAAGCATGGCACGTCCATTGGGACACAGGGTGCATTCAATACATTAGAGATATTACCTTGCTTTGGAGTAGGACTTGGCATGGGGTTGCTACGTTTTCTATGAATGCTACTATTTATTTGGAGTTCTCTATGCCTAGTATTGAGTTATGGAGTAATCATTATAACACTCCTAGGGAAGACTCCGAGGAGTCGACTGCTCAGACTCCCATCCATGGTGACATGCCCCGACTGGGGAATTTGTCCATTAGGGATCCCAAAGAGGATCAAGAGGAAGATCAAGTTCAGGACCATACTCTTCAAGGTTTTGGACTTGGGCTAGTTTTAGTCTTGATATAGTAGTTATACATATTATTTGGTGTATGTAAGCTTTATGTATTTAAGTTGTTACCAATCTATGTTATATACATAAGATGTATATTATTGAATTCTTATGTCTTGTGTCTCTATAATTTGGTAAGTTTATGTTATTCACAAAAAGGAATTTTGAAACCTGTATTAAAATAATATCAAATAACTCAAGGCTTGGGTAAAGTTATGAAAGAGTTAGTCTGAAATGTAATGCCCTTCGGAGGGTATTGCATTAGTTAGTATCAGAGCCCAAGTTTGAGTTTTTCGAGTTTGTGGGTAGGTTTATTTTGTTTGTGTTGTGTGTTTCTCTGTATTTGGTTTTCGAATTGAGACAACTTTGTTTGAAATGATTACAATTAGTTTTTGTTGTATTGTGGTTAGTTTGACATTGAAGAAAAGTAATGGCTCGTGGTCGAGGTGCGTATATGGAAACAGGACGTGACAACGATAGTATGAATGCGGTAGCGATAGTAATGCAAAGGATGGCTAATGTAATAGTACAGCAGAATCAAAGGGCTACTCAATAGTAGGAAGCGACAGTTGAAACACAGAATTTGTCAGAGTTTCGCCACAACAATCTACCACAGTTCAAGGGCCAATTTGATCCAGAGAAGGCAGATGTTTGGATCAAAAAGTTAGAGAAAATCTTTAGAGGAATGGGATGTACAAATGAAAGGAAAATGACTTATGCTACCTTTATGCTTGTTGGAGACGCTGATGATTGGTGGGTAGGAATGCAACGATTGTTAGAAGCTGTGGGAAGGTTTATCGCATGGGAAGTTTCTCGGAGCAAGTTCCTGGAGAAGTATATTCCAGCTAGTATGTGTTGGTGCATGCCCTAGAGGCTGATACATTTGTCTATATTTACATACATTCTATTATGCTTATTTTAATATACGAGACATTTCATTTATTGTGTTCTTTTTTTATAAATATAATAAAGTCCTTAGAATAGTAAGTTTAATGCCATAGGTTATCGAGTGGATGACTTGATTGTGAGATCTTTTTGGTTATAACACTATTATTAGATGTTCCTAGTCAAGTATTATTATTAATTGGGACAACAATAATACATTGAGACTAGTATGTGTGAAAATAAGCTTGCCCCAAATGGTTTAATATGTTAAGTTTTGATGATGACAAATACAAGACAAAAAGAATGATGCTTATGCTTGATAGATGTGCTTTATAGATGGCAAATGCATCACAAAAGAATATTGATCATGTTACATAGATGTACTTAATGTGATATATTATATCATGCATGATTATGTACTCTATCTAGTTATATTACACTTAATCATCATGCAATGAGATATATGTAACATTCATCATATAATATATCCAATAATACTTTATATGAGTTATAAATGAATTAATATTGAATTTGACTTTGTTTAAATGAAAATGTGTAATATGTTCTTTGTTGCATCCTATATTGTGCATATCCATTAGTAATTTATAAATATCTCATTTGGATGTGTCTATGAAAGTCTTATATGCATATTAGACTAACTAGAGTTATACACTTATGAATCATGTATATGAAGATATTGAATTATTAATTTGGACTAACTATGTTTGTTTTAAGTGAGTAATACTTTATAGGATAGTCCAAGTACCGAGAGTGAGCATTGTAACAAGAAAGCAAAATATCACAACTATGCTCCACTCAAGAAGAATGAGAATGAAAAGATGTTCCAAGCATTTACAAGTTTTGAAGAGAAGAAATTTTTGGAAGCTTGGATTATATCAAGAAGTGATGATGACAAAAGATCAAGTCCAACATCTTCAAGAATAGCTTATAGGACTTAGATCTTGTGTAAAGGTAAATGGGAATCACACTGAGCTCAAAACATGTTTTAACATCTTTAAAAAGTGTTTTCTAAAAAGTTTAAATGCCTAACAAAGTCTTTGTGGAAAGTTAGTCTTGGTGGTAGGCCAAACCATTGAAAAATAGCCAAGTTTGTGTTTTGCAAAATTGACCTTTAGTTACTCTTTTGATCATATCTTTCAAAATACTTTGAGTTTTCAATGAGTGGTCATTCGCTTAAAACGGATAAGAAACGAAGAAGTTATGACCGTTTAAAGTCAATTTTCAAAATCATGAGCTCCTAACCGATTAGGGACTTTCCCTAACCGATTATTCACTCTACCAGAAGCCATTTTCACGTTTCGGAAATGTCCTAACCGATTAGGAACTTGTCCTAACCGATTAAGATGATAGAAATTACCATTTTTTATGATTTAAATGGCTTCCTAACCGATTAGGAAGCTTTGCTAACCAGTTAGCATATGTTTTTTAAAGAAATAACATTTGGCTATCAAAATGGCCTAACCGATTAGGGTAATTACCTAACCAATTAGTATGTGTTTAAAATGATCGTGAAAAGCACTTTAAAGTGGCCTAACCGATTAAGCCAAATGCCTAACCGGTTATTTGATAAGTCAGAAGGCCTTTCCTAAAAGGCCTAACCGATTAGGACAATGTCCTAACCGATTAGTTGCAAACCAAAAACGCTCCTAACGGTCATAAAACGGCTAGTTTTCTTAATTAATCACTTCCAAACTTTACCCAACGACTCTAAATATTATTGGGCTATAAATACAAGTATTTGGGCATCAAAGAAATGTTAGAGAACAATCTAAAAATTACTCTTGAGCATTAAATTCATTTTTCACTATCTATTTCTCCACAACTTTGTTTTGAGCTTAAAAGTGTGAAACCTTGATACCCATAGTGCTTCAATTTGTATTATCTACTCTTTGAGAGAGTTTTTATCATCTATATCTTTGTATACTCTGAAAAGAGAGGGTGAGGTATCCCTCTAGTGTAAAGGGTGAGGTATCCCTTAGAGAATGAGGTATCTCTCAAAAATTGTAAAGGGTGAGGTATCCCTATTTGAGGCTCAAGCACAAGGGTGAGGTATCCCAAGGTGTGTTGAGTGCTCCTCTTTGTAAAGGTTTTCAAGCACCCATTCAAGCTTGAAGGTTTAGTGAAAAATCTCGAGTGGTTCACTTGAGGACTAGACGTAGGCCACAAGTGGTTGGTGGCTGAACCAGGATAAATCTTAGAGTTTGTTTTTCTCAACTCTATCTCCTTTACATTTGTGCTTTAATTATATATGATTGAGTTGAATTTAATATCTAACTTATTTGCTTGATTTATCCTATAAACCCAAGTGGTATTTGTGAAATCTCTAATAATTGCACATTTGTTAGACTTATTCCGCTGCATGTGTTGATTGAAAATATCAAAATGCATAATTTGACAAAGTTGCATTAAAATTTATAATTACCCAATTCACCCCCCTCTTGGGTAATGGTTGCCATGGCTAATAGTATGTGCATAGACTGATGACCATATCTCACGGGTCATGAATATGAGATATCAAGTCTTCACATGGGTACATATTAAAGTAATGATGTATTGGATTGACCCACCATGAGAATGCTACATGGATCGTTATGTGAGTGTCATAAGCGATTCTCATAGTGACAATGATGTCTGTGGTCCTTTGACCTAAAATCACTACAATTCCTACATGAAGAGTTGTGTGTTTTAATACCATCAAACATCATCTGTAACAATGTGATTATAAAGTTAGTTATTGGACATACCGTAAATCATGCAGAGGGATGTGAGTGACCTAGATAAGATTTGTCACTTCTACATGACAGGAGCGATATCTTCGGGCTCCCTGATTGAGTAAGACTACGAAATGCATGGCCATGCTCAAATGAGTCAATATGAGATATTAATTTCATTTGTTGTTACAAAGTCTACTTGAGTATCAGGAAACGAATGATTGGACTATACAAGGGTGACGCATTCCATGCCTTGTGTTCAATCTAGATATCTTGACAAAGGGACTAAACGACATGGAAATATTGGTCACGAAAAGTTTATGTCAAATCACTGACATTCTTATTACTTGGGAAGCAGCGATGTGTTGCTAGATACCGCTCACTACTTGTAATATTAAAATGAGATTTTAATATTACTACCAACGTAATGAGAACCTGCAAGGTCAAACACATAGAACAGACTAAAATTGGAGCAATGGATCCAAGTTGGACTCGGATTCAAATATGGGCCAGACTCATAACAGATGAGTCTAGGGTTGCACAACTTACATTGCTGCTGCTTACACTCACTTAAGGTAGTCACTATTATAAATAGTACTGCTAAGGCGTTGCTAATATACATAATTTTTAGAACCCTAGCCGCACTTACAGAAAAGTGAGTAAGAGAGTGACAGATTTCTTCTCTTCTCTTCGCAGCTAGCATTGTGTGAGAGATGTGAGGCTCCTCTTTGTGGACGTTGGACGTTCGTGAGTTTGTTCGTTTGGATACCTCAGAGACATCATTTCTATTATGGTGTTAGTGATTCATGTCCTTCCTTTTAATCACGCTTCAAGAGGTAAATAATTTAAAAACTCAGATTATGGCTTTTCGTATGGATCCTCGGTGGGAATCCTAATTTTTTTGCTACGTGATGTAGCCGCAATTCCCAACAGTATGAAGCATGCCAAAGAGATGGGGTACATTGGATTGAAGCAAGGGGGAATGACGGTCAGTGCGTATGCTACTAGGTTTGAAAGCCTATCAAAATTCTCGCGATACTTTCAACTCAAACCTGATGAGGAGTGGAAATGCTAGAAGTTTGAAGAAGGGTTGAGGCCTGACTTAAAGTGAGTGGTTCTACCCTTGGGAATTGAACAATTCCCAGCCTTGTTGGACGAGTGTCGTAGGATTGAAGAGTTGGATCACTCTCGGGATACGAGACCCCGTAAATTTCCATCAAGAACCATATTCATGGCCATCGGGGAATCAACAATAACAACAAACAAATGGTGTACGTACTACCGGTAGTAGATTTAGTCAGACTATATCATCTTTGCCTATGTGCATGAAGTGTGAAAGGGGTCACTTGACAAAGGAATGTACGAGCAAGGAAAGAATCTGTTTCAGATGCGGGAAGCCCAGACACTTTTCTAGAGACTGTACACAACCAAAGATGGAGCCTTTCATGAGTAATGTATGTGCTTCAAGATCTCAAGTAGGAGGAAGAGTTTACATGATGAGTGGAGCTGAAGCCTCCCAATCTGAAGGTCTAACTAAGTGAGATTGTACCATAGGAAGTAAGCCTTAAATTGTACTGTTTGACTCAGGGGCGACCCTTTCTTTTGTTACCTATAATTGTGCAAACCATTTGGGTTTGTCTGTGTTATCATTTCCTTTTGACTTGAATATTACTATTTGCCATTGCTAAGCTTGTTATTATTACACAAGTCTACTTAAACTATCCTACTACTATTGGAAATCGAAACCTTTCTGCAAATTTGATTTGTTTATCTCTTTCATAAAAAGACATGATCTTAGGAATGAATTAGTTATCTTTTAACCATATCTTGTTATATAGTCCCAATAAAAACTTTAGTGTTCCCTGCAACTAAAATTTTTGGATTTGAATCAAAAAGTTCATTTCTAAAATTATCAGACCATATCAAATTCTTCACCGGATAGGTCCGGTAACATACCAAATAGTTTTACCACTTTTCTTTCTAACATTCATAATGTTTTCCATGTATCACAATTTCGAAAGTATATTCCTGATTCAATCCATGTCATAGCACTAGATATAGTACAACTGAAAGAGAACTTGACCTGTGAGACACTTCCTGTAAAGATCGAGGATAAAAGAGTGAAGCAGCTCAGAGGGGAGGAAATTACCTTCGTGAAGGTAATCTGGAATGACGTAACTGGAGATGCAAAGTGGGAGCTAGAGGACAAGATGAAAGAACAATATCCACATTTGTTTTAAAGTAAGAAAAATGTCGATGACGAAATTCTTTTTAGAGGGGGAGAGTTGTAACACCCCGATTTTTAGTTTTTCTTGATATTTATGGGTTTAATAATATTTGTGAATTTTTTTAAATTTTTAAGAACTTTTAATTTATTTTGATTATTTTAATATTATTTTAGACTATTCACGCGGGGCCAAGGGATCTTACTAAACCCGAAACTGAAGAAAGTTTTTGAAGTTTTCTTTATCTAAGATTTTATCTAGCAAATAAAATCTAGGTATGTTCTATTACCCATTGGACGATAAATACTAATTTTGTTAACTGTAACTTTTATCCATTGGATAATAACTTTTAGTAAAGATCTAGTAAATGGTTCCAGATATAAAACTAGTCAATTTTTCTGGAGGTTTCACTTTATGACATCACCCTTGGGACCCGCACCTTTATGTGTCATCAAATAAAGACCAATAGGAAGGAAGCTTCCTAAGGAAGCTTTGAGGAAACTTCTTGGAGAGGCTTTGCCCTTTTTGCCCTTCATGGCCCACGACAAGAAGCTTCTTAGAGAAGCTTTGAGTGACCATTTTGAGTTTATTATTTAATTATTCACTTATCATCTTTCACAAAAAGCTAAGAACACAAAACTCTCCCACTTTCTCTCTCTAAAACCACGGCCAAGCCCTCAAAACCCATCACCCAATCTTCTATAATTCAAGATAATCTCAGATCTTGAATCTATACATCATTCTAAGACACTTTTGTGTGGAGATCAATCTTTAATTCATCCATCTTCAAGTATTTCTTCAAGTTTTTCTTCAAATCTCAAGTTCAAGAGTTTTAAGGTAAAGTTCTTGAATCTTCTTTCTTGTTTCATTTTTTAAGATGTAAGACCATACTTTGATCTATGGTCATCTTATTCAAGTCTTAGCTGTTAATTCTTGTGTGTTTGCTTTGATTTTAAGAACCTCTTGGTGGTGAAAGTTTGCTACACAAGGGTATACAAAAAACTTAGGGAGCATCAATCTAAGGTAAGAGGGAGATTAACTTCATCAACCACTTATGGTGGTGAGGAACGAATTCATTTGTAGGTGATAAATCCATGTGAGGATTTATTCACCATGATTGTATGATTTTGTGGTTTGTGGTTATATGTTTTATGTGATTTTATTGCTTTGATATTATGCATGAACTTGTTATAGTATGATTGTGATGCTTAAAATTATGTTGTATGCTATAAATTATGCTAGAAAGGTAAAATATTTTGGTCCCAATGACCATAGAGGCCCACACCTTCATGCCTTTCGAAGGGGAACTCAATACAAAAATAGTTTATTAAATGTTAACCTAAAGGATTTTGTGATGAGAAATTTAATTAAGAGTTTACAAAATAAAAATGAGAATGAACAAATTTTATTTTCAATTAAAAAGGTGATTTTTGGCCATGGTATTTGATAATAGGATGGAGAAGTAATTTGGAGACTTAAAGTATTTTATTTAAGATGATTATTTTGTTGATAAGTTAAATGGAAAAGATTTTATTTAGAATTAGAATAATGAAAGTTTTGGAAAGAATGTTAGAAAATATTACTTAGAGGATTAGGGGACTAAATTAGGATAAGAGGATTTACAATTTAAAAAGAAAATGAACACAATTTTATAATTTAAAAAGTAATGACTTTGGGCTATGTCAATGGAAATAATTTTTAAGGATAGTTGGAATTTCAGATATTTTAGTTTAAGAAAGTTTTATGAACAAAGAGTGATTTTTGGCCTTAGTACGGAAATAAAGCTAGAGTGATGTTTTGAAAAATGAAAGTATCTTATTCAACAAGAGTAATGGAGAAAGATTTTTGTAGTATCTTGATTTAATGAAAATAAATCTAAGTTTTGTGGAAAACGTTTAGAAATATTAATTAAAGAAATTTTAGTGAGAAAATGTTGGGATTAAAGTCTAATTTTTATATTAAGTGAGAAAAGTTTTGAATTGAGCTTAGAATATTGAGAAAATATTTTACACGATTGAAAATATGTAGAAAAACCTTTTTCGCGATTTAAAAATGATGATTTTAGCTACGCGATTAAGAAAACATTTTAAAATCTCTATGCGATTGAGAAATACAATAATTTGCTGTTAGGCTAATGTATTGGACCCAGATATATCAACGTATGTTTGGAGCCGGTAAAGGCTTGTGATATGCATTGAGTCATTGATCATGCATTTTTTGTCAGACAGTGTCTGTTAAGGCTATTGTTGCCTAGGAGTTGAATTACATCTTCGTGCGGGTGTAAATTGCGTAGTGAAGGTCTATGAATGATCTTGGAGGTGTCAGGGCATGCAATTCCATATGTGGCTAGTTAGTAGCTTGATTGTGTCATGGCAACCGATGCAAACGCACCGACGATCTCGATGAGACACTATTCCTATTCCCGATCTGACGTAGAATGTCTTATATAAAACCTGATTCGTACATTGATACTTTTATAAGCACTTGACTTGAGGCTGACGATATACAGACATATCTTTTGGATCATTCTCTCCAAAATTATGTTTAGCTCCATGGAGTAGGAAATGGGTGCATTGTGCATAAGAATGGTCAGTATACACATTGTGCATGTGCATAGTAAGTGTACATATTGTGTGGCATAATCAGTATACTTATTTTGTGGTATGGTCAGTATTCATATAATGTGATATATATCTTTAAATTATCTGTCAATTGACAACATGATTATACCTATTGTTCTATGATATTGTTGTATATGAATAGGATCAATGTCATTATTATTTTTATGCTGCCATGATGGTATTGATGTAGGGGATCTCACCTCTTTATTGTGTTGTTCTATCTGTTTTCGTTCTATATTTATGTTTTGAGAAGACTGTGATGGCGGCAAGGCATAATCTTTAGAGTTTTGTTAGTTTATAGTTTCATGAGGGCAACGAAGCATGGCACGTCCATTGGGACACGGGGCATATTCAGTACATTCGAGATATTACCTTGCTTTGGAGTAGGACCTGGCATGAGGTTGTTACATTTTCTATGAATGATGCTATTTATTTGGAGTTCTCTATGCCTATTATTGAGTTATGGAGTAATCGTTATAACACTACTAAGGAAGACTTTGAGGAGTCGGCTGCTCGTACTCTCGTCCGTAGTGACATGCCCCGACCAGGGAATTGGTCCGTTAGGGATCCCAAAGAGGATCTAGAGGAAGATCGGGTTCAGGACCCTACTTTTCAAGTTTTTGGACTTGGGCTAGGTTTAGTCTTGATATGGTAGTTATACATATTATTTGGTGTATGTAAGCTTTATGCATTTAAGTTGTTACTAATCTATGTTATGTACATGAGATGTATATTATTCAATTCTTATGTCTTGTGTCTCTATAATTTTGGTAAGTTTATGTTATTCACAAAAAGGAATTTTGAAACCCGTATTAAAATAATATCAAATAACTTAAGGCTTGGGTAAAGTTATGAAAGGGTTGGTCTGAAATATAATGCCTTTCGGAGGGTGTTGCAGCCAAGGCTTTTATTGCAATGGCCAAAGCTATGCAAGATCAAACAACAGTTACAAATAGAATGTTGGAGAGGTTGGAAGCTAAGCAACCTCCACAACCAGTACTACTTCCAGTTCAGCCCGAGCAACCAGTGCATGAGGTTCCAGTGGGAAGGAATCAAAACTTCCAAGACCTCTCAGAGTTCAAGAAGTCTACTCCATCATCCTACAGAGGTGAGTACAACGCAGTTAGAGCTGAGGGTTGGCTTAAGGAAATAGAGAAAATTTTCAAAGTTATGGCTTGCTTGGATGAACAAAGAGTGCTCTTTCTTCCTACATGTTAGAGGGGGAAGCATAGGATTGGTGGATAGATGTGAAGAAGTTGTTTGATGCTTCAAGGACTCAGGTTACTTAGGAAATCTTCAAGGGATCTTTCCTAGAGAAGTTTTTCCCTAAAAAATTGCACAATGCAAAATAGATGGAGTTTTGGAAGCTAGAGCAGGGTAGCATGTCGATTAATCATTATGTGGCTAAATTCAACAAGCTATCAAAATTCTCATCCTACATTAGATTCCACATAGATGAGAGGTGGAAGTGTACGAAGTTTGAGGAAGGACTGAGAGAGGATATCTAGAGGGCTATCAAACCATTTGAGATCTGAGACTTTGTGTCCTTGGTGAACAAGTGTTGGATAGGGGAATCAGGTTGTTTTTAAGCCCAACCAGAGTAGAGAACATAGAACTTCTAAAAGAGGAAGAGATTTGATGAAAAAAAGAATACTCCTAAGCTGAGTTACCCACATGCCAAGGGTAAGCAAGTTCAAGGAGGAGGTGGGGGCACTTAAATGTCCTAAGCGTGGGAGATAGTATGGGGACAGGCCTTGCTAGCGGGGCAGTTGGTTTGTTATGCATGTTAAGGGGATGATGGATCTTGTTCTTTGATGATGTAAACTTATTTATATGTTTGATTTAGGTTTCTATTTCATGATTTATGTGTTTATCTATGCTCTTAATGCTTTTCTAAACCTGATCAATTTAGGAATGATTTTAAGATTTATGTATGATCGATTTAGGAAATTGTGCATGAACCTAGAACATATGATAAACACTACAATTTCTGCTTTCGCAAGGAATAAACCTTGTGGGTTATGTGATCTTTCTTTTAATTCCCTTATTTTTTATAAAGCCTTCTCTATTTGGGGTTAGACGAAGGGATTAGTTAATTCTAAATAATGTGAAGAAGATTAATATACCAATGAAATGGATATTGATTAATTTTTGGAATTTGATCATGAATCATAGAATAGAACTTAATTAGATTACTATTTGAATTTGTATTAGAAGAGTTCAAGTGAAGTCTGAACCTTAACACTTTCTCATCATTGTTATCCATCCTTTGTTCAATTGATTGTTTTGTTCTATTTAATTTTAAATATTTTCTCGTTAGTATTTTGCTTTTATTTATAGTTTTATCAACTTTCATCTTTTGGTACTTTAGATAGTGTTTATTTAATGAAATTAGTAATTGACAATATAATCCTTGTGGGACGATACTCTTTTCACTACTTTATTACTTTTGCGATTTTGTGCACTTACCAATATCACAAGTTTTTTGCTACCATTGCTGAGGATTAGTAATTGTCAATATTAAGTAGTAGTTAAAAAAGCACTAATTTAAGCATTTATTTTACTTTGTTTATTTTTTTTTATTTCTCTTTTGATTGCTTTGTTTTTCTATATTTCACTTGTTGTTTGCTTATGCGAGGTACTGTGGATCCAGAAAAATTAATTTTTGATCTGGAAATCAAAAGAACAGCTAGAGCAAACACAAGAGCTGCGAGAGAAAGAAGGGGACTAGAAGAAAACATGGCTGAAAATAATAGAGAATGTAAACGCACTTTGGCGGACTATGCAAGTCATTCTTCTAAAAGAATTGCCACCAGTATAGTGTGACCAACCATACAGGCTAACAATTTTGAGATAAAACCAGCCTTTCTACAGCTGGTGTAACAGGATCAGTTTGGGGGTAATTAGTCAGAAAACCCCAATCTACATACCATTAATTTTTTGCAGTTGTGCGACACCATTAAACACAATGGAGTAACTGAAGATGCCATTAGACTACGACTTTTCCCATTCTATTTAAGGGATAAAACTAAGAGCTGGCTATAAGCCCAACTTCAAGGAAGCATCACTACATGGGATTAATTAGTGAGTAAATTCTTTATCTGATATTTTCCTCCTTCTATGTTCATCAAGATGAGAAGTGAGATTGCATGTTTCACTCAAAATCAAGGAGAATCTTTATATGAAGCTTACGAGAGATTTAAAGAATTGTTGAGAAAATGTCCACATATGCTTTTAAAGTTTAGCAGCAGATGCAGATCTTTTATAATGGTTTAAATCTTGCACCAGAGCTACGGTGGATGCATCTACAGGTGAATCTTTAAACACTAAAACTCCTTAAGAGGCTCAGGAATTATTTGAGATTATGGCTTCCAACGAATACTAGTTGCCTAGTGGAAAATGTACTATTAAATAGGGAGTTATGGAGGTTAGCACAGTTAATGCTTTACTTGTGCAGAATGAGATTATTCTGCAACACATTGCCAACCTCACCAAGCAAGTTGATAGTATACAGGTAAATCTAGTTAATCACCAAGCCTTAACTTGCGATTTCTGTGGAGGCAACCATGTTAATGGTCAATGTGAGGCAGGAAACTCAGGTGTTATTGCTCCAGAGTAGGTCAACTATATGGGAAATCCTTCAAGAACACAAGGTAATCCTTATTCTAATACATATAATACAAGTTGGAGGAATCATCCTAATTTTTCTTGGAAGAATCAAGCGATACCACTGAATGCTCAACCCAAGCAGAAGTCTCTTCTTGAGAGTGCACTTGAAAATTTTGTGCAATAGACTTCTTTTTTTATGCAACAGACCTCCACTTTCATGAAAGAATCAAAGGATAATTATAAGAATCAAGAGGCTACTATTAGCAGTCCAAAAAATCAAGTGAGGCAAATTTTAAGACAACTTGCTGAGAGACCTCCAGGTAGCTTGCCTAACGACATTGTGGTCAACGAAAAAGAGCATTGTAAGGTAATCACTCTAAGAAGTGGCAAAACCTTGGAAGAACATGTGAAAAATGCATCCAGTTCTTTAGAAATTGAGAAAAAAGAAAGAGGATATTCCTATTGAAGAAGTAGCAATTCAAGATGACAATAATGATGAAAAAGCTAAAGAGGTACAACCAAGGGTGTAAAGAAGGAATAAAGATCTTGAGTAGAAGAAAACATATGACCCTTCGTTGTACGCTAGGCTTCTATTTCCTCAAAGGTTGAAGAAAGAGAACCAAGAAAGATAATTCTCAAAGTTCTTAGATATCTTCAAGAAGCTACAGTTAAACATCCCTTTTGCTGAAGCGCTTGAGCAGATGCCCTCTTATGCCAAATTTATGAAGGACTTGCTATCAAAGAAGAAGAAACTAAAAGAAGATGAGACATTGACGATGACAAAAGAGTGTAGTACCATAATTCAGAGGAAACTACCTCCTAAATTGAAATATCCAAGTAGTTTCACCATTCCTTGCACTATTGAACATCTTACTATTAGGAAAACCTTGTGTGATCTTAGGGCAACCATCAATTTGATGCCAATATCTATGATGCACAAACTGGAAATTGAAAAGTGAAATCAACAATGATCTCTCTTCAATTAGCTGATCGGTCTATCAAACATCCTTAAGGCATAATTGAAGATGTGTTAGTTAAGGTAGATAAGTTCATTTTTCTAGAAAATTTTGTTGTCCTAGATATGGAAGAAGATGAAGACATACCACTCATTATGGGCAGGCCTTTCTTAGTAATTAGGAGAGCATTGATTAACGTGTAATAAGGTGAGCTTATGTTTAGAATGCAGGATGATAAGGTCACTTTTAGTGTTTTTGAGGCAATGAAACATCCTATGGAGGAGGAACAATGCCTCAGGGTGGACATCATTGATTCTTTGGTTGATAAGACATTAGAACAGAGTTTTCTAGCATCTCCACTTAAATCAATATTGGTTAATTCTAAAGCCTCAGTGAAAGATGATGAAGAAACAACACCAGAGACAATTGAGTGCATAGCCAATTTGGAATCTTTGCCAGTTTTCCCTCATTCAAACTTATAGAAAGAAGAGCTGAAGAAATAAGATGAAGATAAAGAGGAGCCACCAAAACTAGAATTGAAGGCGCTTCCCTCTAATCTCAAATATGTTTTTTGTAACTTCCTCTTCAACATGTTAGACTTGTAAATAGTTATAGAGATAGCTTAATACTTGCTTTATATGTCTATTTAATTTCATGACAATCTAAGTTAGTTTAGGCACTTTGCTGCAGCCTGAAAGGTGAAAAGTGTGATTGAACATATGTCTTTGAAGAATGGTTTTGATGATAACAAATATGAAGACAAAAATGAAGATGATGGGAAGATCAAGTCCAAGATCTTTTAAGGATAGTTTTAGGACTTAGAGTCTCATTGTACAAGGATCTTTTTGGATATCTCAAAGTGCGTTAAGATAAAACAAAAATGTTTTCTTAAACTTATACCAAAACTATTTTGATCTTAAAAATAACCTAAAAATATTTTGGTATTTTTAATAAACTATCTGGGATGTTTTTCAAGCATTTATAACTATCTTTTAAACCGAGTTATTTGAATAACTTATTAGTTATTCGAATAAAGTTTTAAAATTGGCTGCTGTGCACCTCTGTTTTAAAGTGTTATTCGAATAACACTTCTATTATTCGAATAAGAGTTTTTCAGAATGGCTTGTTGTATATTAGCTATTCGAATAACTCATCAGTTATTCGAATAGAGCTATTTCCTAGAAATTTATTTTTGACAGTGTTATTCGAATAGATCCTATGTTATTTGAATAACCAGTTTTTAAAACTGTTTAAAAGAAAGTCTTTGTGGCAATGTTATTCGAATAACCTAAATGTTATTCGAATAACCAGTTTTAGAAACATTTTTTGAAAGAACGTGTTATTCGAATAGCAGAAGGCTTATTTGAATAAACACGGATCTTAATATAGAATGTAACAGAAATATTTTCATAATAACTATGGAATTAATTGCTACAACGGCTAATTTTTTTTCTGACTCTATAAATAGAGACCATGGGTCTCATCTGTTGGTCGCCCAGCTATCTATTTAATTTACACTTGTTTTGAAAAAATGTGATTTATATTTTACGCCTATATTTTGTGCTCTTTTTGCTGAAACTTTGAGATATCCTTTGAGAGCCTCTTAGCACTTTAATTTGTATTATTTTCTCTGAGTGAGAGTTTCTCTTCATCTATTTCTGCTCTTCTGTATCGAGGGTGAGGTATTCCTCAAGGTTTGTATAAAGGTGAGGTATCCCTGCAGGCTGAGGCTTTAGTACGAGGGTAGAGTTTCCCTGTGTGTGAAAAGTACTCTATTTTGTAATGGTAGTAAGCACCTATTGAAGCTTGTATACATAGTGAAAAATCTTGAATTGTGTTTCGGGGACTGGACGTAGACCACAAGTGGTTGGTGGTCGAGTCAGGATAAATATCGTGCCTACTCTTCTTCTCTTTATCTTTTTATTTAATGCAAATTTAATTTTATTGCATATTTATTTATTTACATTTCTTAATTTTCTTTTTCTTTATCTCGTAATTTCTCTTTTTATTTAATAGCTTCTATATTTGTATTTATTTTTAAAGTGTTTTGTGAAAAGTTTTTCTACTCAATTCACCCCCCCTCTTGAGTACTGGAAACCACTTAGTAACAAAAAGTTATCTAAAATGATGAAGCTGTATGATGTAGGTATTATCAATCCTATTTCAGACAGTTCGTGGGTAAGTCTGGTACAAGTTGTTCCAAAGAAAAGAAGGATAATGGTAATAACTAATGATAAAAATGAACTCATTCCCATAAGAATTGTCACCGGTTGGAGAATACGCATCGATTACAGCAGACTCAATAATGTAACGAGGAAGGATCACTTCCCCCTTCCATTCATTAATCAGATGGTAGAGAGGCTAGCAGGTCACACTTATTACTACTTTTTAGATGGTTACTCTGGTTACAATCAAATCTTGGTGACCCTCGAAGATCAGGAGAAGACTGCTTTCACTTATCCATATGGAGTTTTTGTATACCGTAGGATGCCCTTCAGATTATGCAATGCTCTTGCAATCCCACAACTTTTCAAAGGTGTATGCTTTCTATTTTTTCTGATATGATTGAAAAGTTTGAAGAGATTTTTATGGATGATTTTTCTATATTTGGATCTTCTTTTGATACTTGTCTTTCTAATCTGTCTTTGGTTTTGAAAAGATGTCAGGAAACTAACTTGGTGTTAAATTAGGAGAAATGTTATTTTATGGTGCAAGAATGCATTATTTTTGGACATCGCATTTCTTCAAGGGGCATTGAGGTAGATCAAGCAAAAGTTGAGGTTATTGAGAAATTACTTCCTCCTACCAATGTCAAGGGAGTAAGAAGTTTCCTTGGGATGCTGGATTTTATAGGAAATTCATAAAGGACTTCTCTAAGATCACAAAGTCACTATGCGAATTGCTTGTCAAAGATGCACTGTTTGTTTTTTATGATGATTATTTACATACATTCAATGTTTTGAAAAGAAAACTTATTTATGCTCCTATAATTATTGCTCCTGACTGGAATTTACCATTTGAATTAATGTGTGATGCAAGTGATTATGTAGTAGGTTCTGTTTTAGGTCAAAGAAAAGACAAAGTTTTGCATGCCATTTATTATGCAAGTAGAGTTTTAAATGTTGCACAACTAATTATGCTACCATAGAAAAAGAATTACTTGTTGTAGTTTTTGCATTTGATAAATTCTATTCTTATTTGGTTGGGTTAACTGTCGCGTTTGTGATCGCGGCAAAAAATAGCAACTCGTGAGATTTAAAATATGAAAATGGGAAAATGGAGTCGCCACCAATTTTATTTTAACTTAGGAGAAATTGGAAAACCTTTATTTGAAAATGGTCTTTGGAACCAAATCGGATTCGGGAGTCGGTTATGCTTAGGGAAGGGTGGAAACTTAATCCCACAGCACCCCTAACACACCGGTCCTAAGATGATATCTTAAGTTAATTGTGCAAATTCTTAATAATCCTTGAAAATATTTATTTTACCTTTTTTACAAAACATTGTAACTATTTATAAAAAAAAAGAAATCACACAGTTATGAAAATTTAATTTTGGCTTGACAAAAATGAAATTCTGCTCTTACGTATCCTCGGGTGCAATGAGGAACTCAAAGTCACGTAGTTCTCTAATAAATGACTGTGAGTTGATTGGTTTTAAAAAAAAATTTTGAAAAGGAATTTTGTTTGAAAATAAAATTATTCTTGCGCAGGGTTCAAGTTAGCACTAGGCTACTCAATGAACTCTTATGATCCAAATGACATTGAAGATAACATTCGTTATTCAATCATCATCATTGGTCATTGCATCAAATAAAAGATTTTTTTTTATATTTTCATTTTATTATAAAAAATATAAGGACAAACAAGTAAACACAAACAACATATTGTCATACCATAAACCAACTAGATACAATAAAATAACAAAAAAAAAAAATTAAACACAACAATTGAAAACAAATTTCATTTTATTTTTATTTCTTTTTTTTACATTTTTTTATTTATATATATATATATATATATACATTTTTATTTTATTTACCTTTTTTATTAAAACAACCACCATGCATGATTTTTTCTTTTTTTTTGTTTTTTGGTTTTTTATTTTTATTTTTATTTTATATTTTTTTTTTTTTTTATTCCATGCTTAACAAAATACTCTAAAATTGTTTAAACAAACAACACACTTAGCCAATAAAAAGACCTAAACATGGAGCTAAAAGAAATAACACAAAAAAAAAAAATAATGACTCAAGGAAAAAAATAATAAAAAAATGGGCCGTGACTCTTCCAGCAACTAATAATAATAATGATAATAAATGAATAGAAATAAGAAAAGGAAACAGGAATACGTGAAAAGAAAGCAAAGAAACAGATAACCAAAGAAAAGGAATTGCACTAGCAGGGACCTCGTTTACGGAAGGATTCGCAGGGGAGGGTGGCTGGTTCTTGAGGTGAGTTGCTGGGTGGCGCAGTGACTTGCGCGTGGTGGATCTGGTGAATGAGGGGTGGAGCTTCACGGTGCTGCTATGGTGGCAGCTTGGTGGCGCGGCTGCTCTTGGAGGGTGGCAGCCACGGATTCACGGTGGAGGTGGATGGTGAGGGGAGGCTACGTGAATGATGAAGGGGTGATTATAGTGAGGATGATGAGGTTGTGAGGGATGAGGCAGGTTAGTGGTTACGTGTGCATGGGTTGATGGAAGGTGGATGGTGAGGGGAGGCTACGTGGATGGAGTGTTTTCGACTTGGTTTGGAGGAGGGTGGTGGTTGATGGTGTGGGGTGGCTACGTGGATGGGGTGTTTTCGGCTTGGTTTGGAGGAGGGTAGTGGTTAATGGTGATGGTTTTTTGGTGAGGGTGGTGGTGATGGTGATGGTTTTTTTTGGTGAGGGTGGTGGCTCACGGTGGGAAGAGGTTGAAGGTGAAGGAAGATGATTGTGGGAGGTGGGGTGTTGGTTGATGACGGTAGGGGTTTACGTTGGATGGTGGTGGCTTGGAGAGACTTTACATGGGGGTGATGAGTTGCTTGAGGAGTTGCTTGAAGGTGAGGGTGGAAGGGGATGCTGACCGAGTTGACTTGGTTGGATGGAGGAGATGAAGGTAGGGGTTATGGAGGAGATAGATGCTGTTGTCTTCGCTGGGGTCTCACGATGAAGAAAAGTGAGGTGGGATAGAAGTGGTTATTTGGCAAAAGTTGCTCACAGTTGGGAGAAAAAAAAATGGTGAGGTTGGAATGGTGGTGGAGGATAGTCACGGTGGTGAGGGAAGTGGGTATTGGTGAAGTGAATGTTAGGTCGTGGACGTTGGGTATAATGGAGTGGAGGTGAACTTGATGATGAAGTTGGTGATTAGTGGTGGTAGTGAAGTGGAGGGGTAGTGATGGAGATGGTTAGAGTGATTCACGAGTTGGTGATTTGTGAGGTAGAATGGTGGTTTCAAGGTTTGGGGTGAGAGTTTTGGGTTAGTCCGGATGGAAGTGGTTTTACATAAATAGTGTTTAGACGTGGTGCATGGGAGGGTGAAGAGAGGCGCTCACCTTGTTTGGGTTACGGTGTGGGTGAGGTTGGAGAGTGATGAATGTGGGTAGTTGAAGATGAAGGTGGTAAGAGGAAGATCAGTTTACGTATGGGTGTTGAGATGGTTTATGTTTAGGTATGGTGCATGGGTTCACGGTGGATGGGTTGCTCATGATTGGGAGAAGTGAGGTGGGATGGAAGGTGAGGATGAGGTTTTACACGGATGGGTTGTGTTTGGTTGATGGTTTCGGTTGGAAGGTTGTGGCTTAATCATCAAGGCCTTGTGTTGAGCTTCTCAGAAGATGTTTTCTCCCCAAAACTCCCAGCTCTCAGGTAGCTTTTTTTAAAAATTCTCACCCCCTCTAGCAAACTAAAATCCTTCTTTTTATTATTTTGCCCTGACATTTTCTCCTTTCTTTTCTCTTTACGTGAACCACTCCCTACATTGAGCCCTTTATTTCTTCATCTAACAGAACCTTTTTCTCCTTTAATCCCTTCAGCCCCTTCTTTTCTTTGCTTGTGTTGACATTATACATTTAATGCATCGTTCCTTCATCATTTCCCTTTTACGTGTGCAGACACCACACATTTAATGCATTGCCCCCTTTTTTGTGTTTTGTTTGTTTGTTTTTTTTTTGTTTTAAATTTTTTTTATTAAATAATAAATAAATAAATAAATAAAATTTTTTTTGAAAGCCTGGTCAAAATTGAGTGTTCACTGTTGCCCATTTTTACTTGCTTCTTACTAGATAATAAGAAAATTGTGGTCTTCATATTATTGTCGTAAGAAAGGAGTAAAGACATGAATTTCAATTTTGTTCAGCGATGCATAAGATGTAAAACAAATGCAAGAAATAACATGCAAAGCGCCAATGCGCTCAAAAGAATGACAAAAACTTAAAATGCATGGAGTCGGAGTGCTCAAAAGAATGACAAAAATAAAATGCAAGGAGTTGATGCGCTCAACAGAATTGACAGAAAATTAAAATGCATGGAGCCGATGCGCTCAACAGAATTTAAAATGCATGGAGCCGATGCGCTCAAAAGAATTGACACAAAATAAAATGCATAGAGCCGATGCACTCAACAGAATTTGACAGAAAACTAAAATGCATGGAGCCGATGCGCTCAACAGAATTTAAAGTGCATGGAGCCGATGCGCTCAACAGAATTTAAAATGCATAGAGCCGATGCGCTCAACAGAATTTAAAATGCACGGAGCCGATGCACTCAAAAGAATAAACAGAAATTAAAAAGACAAATGGGCAACTGAGTCCCAGAATTTAAAAGACAGGCGGGCTACTGTGCTCCCGAAAAATAGATATTTAAAAAGGCAAGGCATCTTGATCCACAAGGATTTTTCTTCTCTTTTTTCTTTTTTTTTCTTCTTTTTTTTCTTTCCTTTTATTTTATTAAAAGTCCTTTGAACCAACGATGACTTTTGGAAAACTTTAACCAATCAAAACCCTTGTTCACATGCTTTTGCTCGTTGGACCTGATAACCTCGATCTTTCCTCTCCCTCTTCTTCTTCTTTCTTTCTTTTTATTTTTTATTTTTTTATATTTTTCTTGATTCCTCTTTTCTCCTTGGCAGCGAAATCGAATACTGTATTACAATCTGTACTTTGAGTTACTAAGATCTTTTAGTCCAAGTCAATCATTGAAGGATTGTTGTAGAATTGTCAAATCAAATTGTTAACCATAAATTTATCATATTTGAGACATAACTTAATAAGTAAGCATGCATTCATGAATGGATAGAAATTCGTTGAATAAACAAACTTCTTTTTATTGCTTTGGTGATCTGATCATACATGAACTTTTAGTAAGACACATGCTTGAAAGATGAAATCCTAGGAACTAAAGGAGGTTACAAAGGATAAGAAAAATTTGCCCCAGTATTGGTTCCTTGTTCCTCATTCAATTGATTCCCTGCAATAGCCTGATAAGTCAACTATTGACTCTATGTTGTTACTTCCTTCAACACACCTTCTCCTCAGTCCTTCAAAAATACTTGCCCTAGTGTAGCCAATTAAAGCGAACAAAATTGCCCTAGTGTAGTCAATCAAATGCCGATAAGAATTGCCCCAGTTTGGTGAGCCCTTCAAGGAGTTTCATGCCAACTTTCTTTGAGATCCTGCCTATTTATTTGCCCTAACTTTTGCTTAGACCACCCTTTTGGGTTTTCAGCCTAACGGGCCCCTTTTTTTTTTAGGCATAGAATCTCTTAACAACATCAGTGTTTACGGGCCTTGGCAATTCTTCTCCATCCATATTTTGTAAAATTAATGCTCCTCCTGAAAATGTCTACTTGACTATATATGGGCCTTCATAATTCGGAGCCCATTTTCCTCTGCTATCCTCTTGATCAGGGAGAATCTTCTTCAAAACCAAATCTCCTGAACAAAAATCTCTAGGACGAACTTTCTTGTTAAAGGCTCTGGCCATTCTGCTTTGATATGATTGCCCATGGCAAATAGCTGTTAGTCTTTTCTCTTCTATCATATTCAACTGCTTATGTCGAGTCTTCACCTATTCGAATTCTTCCAACTCTGCCTCCATCAAAACCCTTAGAGAAGGGATCTCAATTTCTATGAGAGAGATAGCTTCCATCCCATATACCAAAGAGAAAGGCGTTGCCCCAGTGCTCGATCGTATATTAGTACGATATGCATGCAAAGCATAAGGCAACATTTCATGCCAGTCTTTGTAATTTACCACCATCTTGGCAATAATTTTCTTGACATTCTTATTTGCTGCTTCAACTGCACCATTCATCTGGGGTCTATAAGGAGCTGAATTATGATGCTTAACTTTGAAACTCTCACAAAACTTTCAAATCTCAACACCGTTGAGATTGGTGGCATTATCTGTTATTATCCTTTCTGGAATTCCATATCTGCAGACAATATCTCTTTTAAGGAATCTCAAAAACACTTTCTGAGTGATATTGGCATACGAGGAAGCTTCTACCCACTTGGTGAAATAGTCAATCGCCACTAAAATGAAGCGATGACCATTAGAAGCTTTAGGATTAATGGGTCCAATGACATCTATTCCCCATATTGAGAAACGCCATAGAGATACCAAATTGTGCAAGGGAAATGGAGGTGTATTTACTCGATCTGCATATATCTAGCACTTCTGACACTTTCGTACATATTCCATGCAGTCTATCTCTATGGAGGACCAACAATGGCCACTTCTGAGAATTTTTTGTGCCATCATATGACCATTAGCATGAGTTCCACAAATCCCTTCATGGACTTCAGACATGACTATGCGAGCTTCATGAGCATCCAAGCATCTAAGCACAGTGCCATCATAACTTCTCTTGTACAAAACCTCTCCTTTCAAGAAAAAGGCCATTGCCAGCCGACGGATAGTCTTCTTGCTCACTTCATTTGCCCCAGTTGGGTATTCTCTATGTTGAATATACTGCTTGATATCATGGTACCATGGCTTACCATCTGGCTCATCTTCCACATTAGCACAATACGCAGGCTCACTGTGTTTCTTGACTTGGATAGGTTGAACATTATTGTGAACATCCAATTTGGTCATTACAGCCAAAGTGGCCAAGGCATCTACAAACTGATTTTTGTCTCGAGTCAAATGGGAGAAGGTCACCTCCTCAAACTTCTCGATCAGCTGGGTCAAATACTTTTGATAAGGCACCAACTTCGGGTCTTTGGTTTGCCATTCACCATTCACCTGATAAATGATAAGTACTGAATCTCCAAATACATTTAGCTGTTTGATCCCCAAGTCAATTGTAACTTGTAAACCATTAGCACAGGCCTCATATTCTGTAACATTATTGGTGCATTCAAAATCAAGCTTGATAGTGACTGGATATTGCTTTCCAGTTCGTGAAACAACCACGGCCTCTATGCCACTACCATGCATGTTGACTACTCCATCAAAATACATTTTCCAGACGGGCTCATCCTCAGCTTTTTCTTCTCCTTCTACTGTCAATATTTCTCCATCAGCGAACTCAGATGTTACTAGTTGTTCACCCTCAAGAGGGTTTTCAGCTAAATGATCAACAATTGCACTTCCTTTGACATATTTCCGAGTTATGTACTTGATGTCGAATTTTAATAGTATCACTTGCCATTTTGAAACCCTTAATGAAACATGAGGGCTTTCAAATATATACTTCAGGGGGTCTATTCGGGTGATCAACCAAGTGGTGTAATACAACATGTGTTGCCTTAGCTGTTTTGAGGTCCATACTAGAGCACAACAAGTCTTTTCAATAGCCATGTAATGGGCTTCACAGTCATTAAACTTCTTACTCAAATAATAAATTTCCTGCTCCCTTTTTTCTGATTTGTCATGCTGCCCCAACATTGCTCCCATTGAGGTTGGCAATACGGTTAAGTACAATATTAGAGGCTGACCAGATGTAATTGGTACCAAAACAGGAGAATTCACTAGATAAGCCTTTATTTTGTCAAAAGCTCCTTGACATTCCTCATCCCATTTTCCTCTCTGGTGTTTCTTCAATAGCTTGAATATAGGCTCACAAGTACTGGTCAAGTTGGCAATGAATCGAGCAATGTAGTTAAGTCTCCCGAGGAAACTTCTCACTTCACGCTCTGTCTTAGGAGCAGGCATCTCCTGTATTGCTTTCACTTTATCCGGATCCACCTTTATTCCTTCTCTACTAACAATGAATCCGAGTAGCTTTCCAGTGGATGCTCCAAAAACACATTTAGCAGGGTTCAACCTCAGCTTGTACTTTCTGAGTCTTTCAAACAGCTTACGCAAAACTGCCACATGACTTTCTCCTTCTCTAGACTTGGCAACTATATCATCCACGTACACCTCAATTTCCTTGTGCATCATGTCATGGAACAATGCAACCATAGCGCGTTGGTAAGTAGCCCCAGCATTCTTTAATCCAAATGGCATCACTGTGTAGCAAAATGTCCCCCAAGGAGTGATGAAAGTGGTTTTTTCTTTGTCATTAACATCCATGGGGATTTGATTGTACCCTGAGTATCCGTCCATGAATGAAAACATGTGATTCTTAGCAGTGTTATCAACCAAAACATCGATATGAGGGAGTGAGAAATTATCCTTCGGACTAGCCTTATTTAGATCCCTGTAGTCCACACACATTCAGACTTTTCCATCCTTCTTAGGCATAGGCACAATATTGGCTACCCACTCTGGGTGCCTTGACACTTCTACGAATCCTGCTTCTAGCTGCTTAGTCACCTCTTCCTTAATCTTCAGGGACATATCAGGATGCATCCTCCTTAACTTCTGCTTCTTTGCCTCAACGTCTGGATGTAGTGGGATTTTATGAGATGCTATCTTCGGATCTAATCCAGGCATATCCCGATAAGACCAAGTAAAGACATCCATATATTCTTTGAAGAGTGTAATCATATCTTCGTATTCAGGATTTTTCACCATTTTCAACTCCTTTTTCTCTTCCTCTGTCCCCATGTAAATCACCTCTGCTTCTTCGCCATTCAAGTCAAATCCCTTCTCTGAATATTCCAGTAATTTTTCAAAATTTTCAATAACTTCTCCCTCCTCATCAAATCCAGGGTCTTCTTCCTCAAACATCGCATAGGAATCAATTGATGAGTTTTCAAGGTCCCTTTCATAAGGTGAACCTTTTACGAGACTTAGATCCCTGGAAAGTAATTTGTGTGGAGTTGGAAGTGGAGTTGGAAAAGCAACATAGAGTAGGAATGATGAAGGAAGAACAAAATATCATACAAAAATGAAAACTGATAAATACAAATGGACAAGTCAAAGTGCAACGAGGAAGAATGTTGAATAATCATGCAAATTCATTAAGTTAATGTCTCAAATAGCACAAACATAAGCTCAAAACACAGCTAATTTTAAATAACAGCTTAGTACAATATGACCAGATAATTACTTGGAAATAATCACATCAATCATTGGTTCAGACTACTAGTTCTTCAGTGGCTCCTCATCAGCAGAGGGATGGATTGCCTTGTTCTCTTCTGGGCCTTCTTCATACAACGCATTAACAGTGGGATGGCATTGGGAGTGAATGACTTCTCCAGACATGATTACCTCGGCTGGTGCTGGGAATGTTTCCCTCAGGTAGGGAATATGCTTCATCTTGCCCTTATCATTTTTCTTTCCGAGGGTCATGCTCCTTGTTCTCTCTTCCAGGGATGCTTCATACCCTAACCCAAACTTATCCCACTTTTCCTTGAAGGACACCAGCGACCGAGTACCTTGCAATTGTGAGCCCAAGCCTTTTCCTTCTTCATATCCATTACATGCCATAATCCGGGCCACCACCTGATCCACACTTTGCGTCGGAGATTCATCCTTACTAACTCCAGTCTCAACTATTTCAAAACTATGCCACAAATTCTCTTCATCTTTCTCTGCACTCTCCACATATGGCACTGAAACTGGTTTTGAGAATATAATCTCTTCCTCTCCATGTATGGTAATGACTGACCCATTTTCAATGTATTTAACCCTCTAATGAAGGGTAGAGGGAACAACACCAGCAGCATGGATCCATGGTCTCCCCAAGAGCATTGTGTAACCAGGCTCAATATTCATAATTTGGAACAACACTTGAAAGTTGTTGGGAATTTTTGCGGATACATCATGCAGCGAAAAACAGGGATTCCCATCGATGATCCATGCGAAAAAACTATAATCTGAGTTTTTTTTTTTTAAAGATTTACCTCTTGAAGCGTGAATCACTAACACCGTAATAGAAACGATGTCTCTGCGGTATCCACATGAACATACTCATGAATGTCCAACATCCGCAAAGAGGAGCCTCACGTCTCTTACACAGTGCTAGCTGCGAAGAGAAGAGAAGAAACTTGTCACTCTTTCACTCACTTTTCTGTAAGTGCGGCTAGAGTTCAGAATTGTGTGTCTTAGCAGCCCCCTTAGCAGTATTATTTATAATAGTGACTGCCTTAAGTGAGTGTGAGTAGCAGCAAGGTAAGCTGTGCAACCCTAGACCCATCTGTTATGAGTCCGGCCCATATTTGAATCCGAGTCCAACTTGGATCCATTGCTCCAATTTTAGTCTCCGCTCTATGTGTGACCTGCAGGTTCTTATTACGTTGGCAGTAATATTAAAATCCCATTTTAATATTACAAGCAGTGAGCGATATCTAGCAACACATCACTGCTACCCAAGTAATAAGAATGTCAGTGATTTGACATAACCTTTCCGTGACTAATGTTTTCGTGTCGTTTAGTCCCTTTGTCAAGATATCTAGATTGAACACAAGGCATGGAATATGTCACCCTTGTATAGTCCAATCATTCATTTCTTGATACTCAAGTAGACTTTGTAACAACAAATGAGATCAATATCTTATATTGACTCATTTGAGCATGGCCATACATTTTGCAGTCTCACTCAATCAGGGGGCCCGAAGATATCGCTCCTGTTATGTAGGAGTGACAAATCCCATCTAGGTCACTCACATCCCTCTGCATGATTTGTGGTATGTCCAATAACTAACTTTATAATTGATGCGTGAAATTCGCAAGTGTACGGTTTCGTCGTCAAGTAATAAAAAGATCGAATCCATAGGGACTGAGTCTATGAATACCAATTAATTAATTAATTCAATTAAATTAAACAAAAGAGAGTGTGATTATTTATTAAGAATAACGTAGTAACAAAACAATTAAATAAAAATCAAGAAAACAGAATTTAGAACAAAAACAGCAAGTTATCAAGAAGGGGGTTTTCAGATTTAAGAAAGTTTCCAAGATTGGGGTACCACAATGATACAAGACAAATCCTAATTGACAACCCCTTTTATTAAATCTGAAATTCAATTGAAGGTGAATTACCCTAAATTAGTTAATGTTCTCTTTCAAGATACAAGATCCGTGCCCAATTAAACCAATTCCTACTCTCGTGGTAATTAAATTTAAATTGAACCCATTACGCTTTGTGGTAATTCATTGAATCCTCGAAAGGCTAAAACTACTCTCGTGATTTAGACCTTAAGTTCAATTCTTATGGTTCCAACACTTAGGTTCACCTCTCTCAAGCGCCCCTAAATGCCTATGAGATGCAAATAAGTGGCCAGCAAATTCACATGAATAAGAGCAATAAGAATTAAATCAAAGAACATTCAAGATTAATAAAAGGGGAAACAACGTCAATTAATCATTATCAATGTATCAAAGGGCATTGCCCAATCCTAGAAACAAAAGTAACTACTCAGACATAGAGAAGAAGGAAACAGAAATCAAACTTAAAAACATCCCAAACCCGTAACAATGGAAGAAGAAGAAGAAGGATGAAGAAACCAAGCCTCCTTTGTGCCTCCTTTAGAACTAGGTTTGAATCAAAGCTACCCTCCCTAATTGCAATCAGAACATCTATTTATAGCCTAGGGCTTCAATGGGCTAAAAGCCCCTAAAAGAAATAAAAATAGAAAAACTAAAATTCTGCTGCACTGCGAACCACGGCCTTAGTGGCTACCACGGCCAGGCCGTGGTTGATTCTGAGATGAAAATTCCAATGCTGACTCTCAACCACGGCCGTGGTGGCCACCACGGCCAGGCCGTGGTTGAGTCTGTTTCAGTTTTCTTCATTTTCTTGATTCCCTCGAACCATGGCCGTGGTAGAAACCACGGGCAGGCCGTGGATCCCTCTGGAATAGCCTTTCTTGCACCTTTATTGCTATCCATTAAGCTCCAACTTCAAACATGCAAGCATTTCATTCAATCCAAGGCCAATTCAACATTAATCCTGCACAAGAACACCAACAACACCGCAGTTATCTGAACTAAGGGAAAAATAAACCAAAAAGGGAAACTAAAATGCCTAAAATGCTCAAGAATGCATGCAAAACATAATGTTGTTTCACACATATCAAATCCCCCCAAGCTTAAGACTTTGCTTGTCCTCAAGCAAAAATTAAAGCCAAACCAAGAAGTGGGATCAAAAGAAAATAATGAATGAGGAACCCGAGAAAACAATATCCAAGCAATAGGCTAAGGCAAACAAAGAATCTGAGAGGTAATCAAAATCAAGTCCAATTAGAGGCTAAGTTCTCAGAAATCATGCATCCTCACTGATTGAATCAAGTTCACTCTACTAACCACACTCAAAGTGTTTAAGGGTGGAAACCATACGCTCAAAGTCCTTCAAAGAAAATGCACTTCCGTATGCTTGATAAGAAACCAGATTTTCACTAATAATCAGCATGCATGTAAGAATCAAAAGGTCTTTCAAGGGTTATAATGGGGCCATGGGAATGATAATAGGTAAGGTAGAGAAAGGAAGGTTTGCACAAATGGCTAACCAAATTTTCAATAATCACCAGAAATACAATAGAACATAAATGGAGCAAAGGTAATTTTTTTTTCAAAAAGGATCATAACTCCACATTTCCAAGTATTTTCTTCCTTTCTTTTCCTTCTCCTCTTTCTCCTCTTTTTCAAGCTTTCATCTTATGATTTTCTTTTATTTTCTTTTTCTTTTTTTCTCTTTTTTTTTTAGGAAGAGGAAGCTCAAATACATATAATTCCCAATACAACTTTCAAACAACTTTCAAGCCCAATTTGCTCCATTTAATATTCTAAATAATAACCAACAATGTTTCAGCATAGGTATCAAGAAAACAAGTATGCAGTAGGCTCAAAATAGGCAACTAGAGATGAAAGTGTAACAATTTCAGAAGGTCAGAAAAATACCTAAAATGCCTTAATCACATTCAAGCATGCAACCAAAAATTTTGCCTCAAAAAGGTTTCAAATCAAGTTCTAGAGCACATGATCAATGAAGAATATCACTCAACACAAAGAATGAGAACAAAAATCATATAGTGCATATATCCCATATAGGCTCAAAACTCACATTTAGAGGTTTAAAATTTCAATGAGAAGCACAAATTCAGAGAACATTATGCTAATTATCAACTATCAAAAGATCACCTCTACTATCAATTAAAACAATTCCTGTAGCCTATCATAAGAATTAATAATTGGGTTCCAAATCAATACCATCTCAAAATCCTCAAAAGAGAGGGGCAAGTTCAATCAAAAACCCAAGAGATATGATGGTGTGAAAATGCAACATGAAAATACAATGCAAAACAAGACATGAAAATGCATGAAACTAATGAAAATGAAAATATGAAAATACCCCCCAAGCTTAGAACTTACATTGTCCCCAATGTAAAAATATAAAACAAGAGAAGGGATAAAAGAAAAGAACTCACTGCGGTGGTGAAAAAACTTCTAGTGTTCAATCCATAGCCATGGAATTTTTCATGAGCTGGGTGTGGAACCTTCTGACTTCACTCTCCTACTAATTTGAGCTTCAAAAAAGGTCAAACCTAAACAAAATTCATGAGATAAAGATCAAACAACAATCTAACATGCAAAATTAAAAGAAAAAGATGAAATAGAACAGAAAAATAAGAAAACATGGGTTGCCTCCCAAGAAGCGCTTGTTTAAAGTCATTAGCTTGACTTTGGTCTGGTTTCTGTGCTCAGGTGACGTCAATGGAGTAGTGCTCAGTCCCTACTCCTTCAAAGTGTTTCACTCTCTGACCATTTATCATGAAAGGCTTATTACCTTCTTTCTTCAGCTCAAGCACACCGTAGGATAAAACTCGAACAATCTCATATGGTCCAGACCATTTCGACCATAACTTACTAGGACAGAAACGTAGAAGTGAGTTATTAACAAGGACTTTATCCCCGATTTTAAATTCACGCTTCTCGTCACACTTGTCACTATGCTTCTTAGGTCATTCCTTGCAAGGCATAGCATCAGTCACTAATTCCTGTATACCTGAAAGCACAACACTATCCACAACTTTAGTAGCATCAATGTGATTACATGAATTTAAGGAATTAGAATTTTTTTCAAAATTAAAAACATCAAAAACTACTTCCTCATCATTCAATTTCAAAGTCAATTTTCCTTCATGGACATCAATGATCGCCCGTCCAGTGGCAAGGAATGGGCGCCCAAGTATGATCGGCATTGTAGCATCAGCTTCCATATCAAGCACAACAAAATCCACAAGCATATAAAATTTACCAACCTTAATGGGAACATCCTCCAAGATGCCTACGGGGTACTTGACTAACTGATCCGCCAATTGAAGAGAGATAGTTGTGGGTTTCAGCTCACCCACTTCCAACTTTTTACACACAGAAAAGGGCATAAGACTAACACTAGCCCCCAAATCACACAGAGCTTTATCAAAACTGGTATTCCCAATCAAGCAAGGAATAGAGAAGCTGCCAGGATCTTTGAGTTTAGGAGGCAACTTATTTTGAATTAAAGTGCTATACTCCTCAGTTAACGCTACGGTCTCATACTCCTCTAGCTTTTTCTTATTAGACAAAATGTCCTTAAGAAATTTAGCATAGGTAGGCATTTGTTGCAACGCCTCAGTGAAGGGTACATTAATGTACAACTTCTTAAGGACCTCAAGAAACTTCCCAAACTGCTTATCTAGCTTGGCCTTGGCCAATCTTTGAGGGAAGGGAACCGGGGGTTGGTAAGGTTCAGGGGGTACATACTTAGACACTTTCTCATTTGTTTCCTCCTCACCTAAGGGTTGTGTCTTAGTCTCTTTTTCCTCAGTCCCCTCATCTTTGTCACTCTCCCCCTTACCCTTGGGATTCTCTAACTTCTCTCCACTCCTCAAACTCACAGCCTTACAATGTTCATTCCCTGGGTTTATTTCTGGTTGACTAGGAAACTTACCTTGTTGCCTATGTGAAGTGCTCGCTTGGTGGGCAATCTGGGTTTCCAACATCTTATTATGAATGGCCAAATTGTCAACCTTAGCTGATAACTCTCTAATGGCCTTAGTAACAACTTGACCATGGTGCCTAAACTCTTCATTTTGCTTGGTTTGACTCTCTACAAAATTTTCAAGGAGAGTTTCGAGTTTAGACTTTTGTACCTGGGAGAAACCATTAGAGGGTTGAGCACTACCTTGTCCAGCTTAATTTTGATTGTTCTGATAGGAGAAGTTGGGATGAGACCTCCAACCGGGATTGTAAGTCCGTGAATATGGATCATTGCGCACCTTTGGTGGAATGTCATAGAAATTGTGGTAGGATTCCACTTGCTCCACCGGTGCACCATGAGAGGATCCTATTCCAACTTGGCATTCAGCACCAATATGTCCCTGTGCTCCACAAATCTCACAAAAATTATTAGAGGCACCTATGGCATTTACATGAGCTTTCTCAAGCATGTCAAAACGTTTATTCAAAGAATCAAACTTTGACATAATTAAATCAACACCATCTACCTCAAACTTACCTCCCGAGAGCTTTCTCGGGTTGTTACCTCTTTCACTGGCCCATTGGTGATGATTCGAAGCAACACTCTCAATAATCTCATAAGCCTCTGTCACCTTCGTTCATCAAAGCTCCATCAGCATGAGTCAAGAGACACATTCGAAGAATATTCCAAACCATTGTAAAAGGTGTGGACAATCAACCACTTCTCTAGTCCATGATGCGGGCAAGCTTCCAACAGCCCCTTGTATCTATCCCAAGCTTCTGATAATGATTCTCTGTCTCTTTGAACAAAGCATGTTATTTGAGTTCTAAGATGTGCAGTCTTGGAAGGAGGAAAGAACTTATTCAAGAATGCTTGCTCCAATTGATTCTATGTGGTTAATGTATCAGTAGGTACCGATTTCAACCAAGCTCTAGCCTTGTCCCTTAATGATAATGGAAACAATCGGAGGCGAATGGCATCAACTGAGGCACCTTCAATTTTGAAAGTCTCACAGAATTCTAAGAACATCTCCACATGATCATTTGGGTCCTCCAAGGGTAATCCTCCAAACTGGTTCTGCCTTTTCATAGAAAGTAAGGCAGGAGGTATGGTGAAGTGTCTGGCTTCAATGTCTGGCCGAGCAATTCCAGATCGCAAACCCCGAGCATTAGAGGCTGCATACTCCTTTAAAGGTTTATTATCTTCAGCTGCTGCCATGACAAGTGTTGGTTCAGATATTTCCCTTACTCTTTGCCTTTGTTGTCTTCTCCTTATACGTAAAGTTCTTTCAATTTCTGGATCTGCTTCAACAAGAGTCCCGTAACGTCTAGTAGTACTTTGCATAAACCAGAGAAATTACCTGCAGAGAGTCAAAGAGAAAACAAGAACGTAATAATATGGTAAAAATAAAAAGGTTTAAAATAATTAAATTAAAAATTAAACTGATATTCAAGAAAAACACAATCCCCAGCAACGGTGCCAAAAACTTGATGCGTGAAATCCGCAAGTGTACGGTTTCGTCGTCAAGTAATAAAAAGATCGAATCCACAGGGACTAAGTATATGAATACCAATTAATTAATTAATTCAATTAAATTAAACAAAAGAGAGTGTGATTGTTTATTAAGAATAACGTAGTAACAAAACAATTAAATAAAAATCAAGAAAACAGAATTTAGAACAAAAACAGCAAGTTATCAAGAAGGGGGTTTTCAGATTTAAGAAAGTTTCCAAGAATGGGGTACCACAATGATACAAGACAAATTCTAATTGACAACCTCTTTTATTAAATCTGAAATTCAATTGAAGGTGAATTACCCTAAATTAGTTAATGTTCTCTTTCAAGATACAAGATCCGTGCCCAATTAAACCAATTCCTACTCTCGTGGTAATTGAATTTAAATTGAACCCATTACGCTTTGTGGTAATTCATTGAATCCTCGAAAGGCTAAAACTACTCTCGTGATTTAGACCTTAAGTTCAATTCTTATGGTTCCAACACTTAGGTTCACCTCTCAGTGTGTCCCTAAATGCCTATGAGATGCAAATAAGTGGCCAGCAAATTCACATGAATAAGAGTAATAAGAATTAAATCAAAGAACATTCAAGATCAATAAAAGGGGAAACAACGTCAATTAATCATTATCAATGTATCAAAGGGCATTGCCCAATCCTAAAAACAAAAGTAACTACTCAGACATAGAGAAGAAGGAAACAGAAATCAAACTTAAAAACATCTCAAACCCGTAACAATGGAAGAAGAAGAAGAAGGATGAAGAAACCAAGCCTCCTTTGTGCCTCCTTTAGAACTAGGTTTGAATCAAAGCTACCCTCCCCTAATTGCAATCAGAACATCTATTTATAGCCTAGGGCTTCTATGGGCTAAAAGCCCCTAAAAGAAATAAAAACAGAAAAACTAAAATTCTGCTGCGCTGCGAACCACGGCCGTGGTTGATTCTGAGATGGAAATTCCAATGCTGACTCTCAACCACGGCCGTGGTGGCCACCACGGCCAGGCAGTGGTTGAGTCTGTTTCAGTTTTCTTCATTTTCTTGATTCCCTTGAACCATGGCCGTAGTAGAAACCACGGGCAGACCGTGGATCCCTCTGGAATGGCATTTCTTGCACCTTTATTGCTATCCATTAAGCTCCAACTTCAAACATGCAAGCATTTCATTCAATCCAAGGCCAATTCAACATTAATCCTGCACAAGAACACCAAAAACATCGCAGTTATCCGAACTAAGGGAAAAACAAACCAAAAAGAGAAACTAAAATGCCTAAAATGCTCAAGAATGCATGCAAAATAAGAACAAAACATGATGTTGTTTCACACACATCAATAATCACCTTGTTACAGATGACGTTTGATGGCATTACAACACACAACTCCTCATGTAGGAATCGTAGTGATTTTAGGTCAAAGGACCACAAACACCATTGTCACTATGAAAATCACTTATGACACTCACGTAACGATCCATGTAGCGTTTTCATGGTGGATCAGTCTAGTACATCATTACTCTAATATGTACCCATGTGAAGACTTGATATCTCATATCCATGACCCATGAGATGTGGTCATCAGTTTCTGCACATACTAGTCTCAATGTATTATTGTTGTCCTAATTAACAATAATACTTGACTAGGGACATTTAAGAATAGTGTTGTAACCAAAAGGATCTCACGATCAAGTCATCCACTTGATGTCCTATGGCATCAAACTTACTATTCTAAGGACTTTATTATGTTTATCAAAAAGAACACAATAAATGAAATGCCTCATATATAAAATAGCATAATAGAATGTATGTAAATACAGAAAATGTATTGGCCTCTAGGGCATACACCAATAAAAGTTACTTGGACCAATCTCCAGCGGTAATATCATCTCTCCCAAAATGCCTCTCTTATTTCCATCAAAGGCCCGTACCACCATTTCTTGGGGTGACAATTCATCATTACTTATTGATAATGAAGTCAGAGTCGACATAGGTAGGATGTTCAGTGCAGACCCCCCGTCTATCAAAACCTTTGCAACTATATACCTTTTGCATTTAAAGGTTATATGCAAAGCCCATGGATTTCTCTTAGATTGAGAAATGATCTCTTCCTCAGTAAAAGTGATCATGTTAACATGTTTCACCGGGTCCACCATATTGACGACACTTTCGGGGGTAGCATCAGGCTTAACATAGGCTTCGTTCAGAACTCTCAGTAATGCTTTTCAGTGTATTTCAGATGTTAAGACGAGTGACAAAAGAGATATTCGGGCTGGAGTCTTCTTCAATTGTTCCACCACATCATACTCGCTTTGCTTCATTATCTTCAAGAACTCTTCTTCCTCTTCCTTCCTGTTCTCCTCTTCTTTTGATGTTTCTTCCCTACTCACTTCTTTGATAATTTTCCCTTTTTCTATTTCTCCTAGGCTATAACATCGCCCACTCCTTGTAATTCGTCCTACCCCGACTATGTTAGTCATTGGGTCTCCCTCCTGATGTACTTCTGCAATTCGGGTTTTCGAAGTCCCTTCCCTGACTCCCTTTATCTCTACCCTTGTTTCATAGCTCCAGGGCACTGCGCGGGTGTCATTACAAGCAAATGGTGTTGGCTTCTTGACTGTCAATACTACTTTTCCTAGCGCCGAAGCTTGGCTGAGAGGTGGCACTTTAAGTACAAATCATTCAATCATATTGACCTCTTCAGAGCAAATTACGCTTGGTCTTGCTTGTATTACTCCCAATGTGAGCAATCTCTGGACTCGAATCCTAAAGTCCCAGCAGTTCTCAATATCGTGTCCTGTTTCCCCACAATGGTAAATGCACCTGGACTCTTCATCATGCCTCTACTCTTCTTTCACCGATGAAGCCGGTGCAGTGATAACATAACCTGCTATCTTCAGTCCCTCAAATAATCGAATCATCGGCGTATGTAGGCTCATGACTTCTTTTATTGGAGGTCCTTCCATCTCCACGACATTTGCCTCATTCCTTCCACCATGATTAGGGATTGGGTTGTTGACGATACTGGGTCCAGCCTCTTCTTGAATGTCAAGCTTCCCATAAGCAATAAGCTTCCTTACTGTAGTCTTGAAAGCCTCACAATCTTCAATTGAATGTCCTGGGATATCCATGTGGTATTTGCAAGTCAAATTCGGATTATGCCACGCTGGGAACGGTGGTTCTAAGGGACGTACAGGATTTCCCGAAATGAGGTGGGTATCGAACAACCTTCGGAATAGGTCCACATTTGAAATGGACAGTCTTAGGAAAGGGGGTAGGTTTTGAGGACAAAAGCGACCTTGATTCTGGAAGTTTAGCCGAGGTTGTGGGTGATTTGGGTAGGTTTGTAGAGGTGCAGTGGGTATCGGGTATAGGCTGGGCGAGTTGGCATATATGTTTGTGATGTGGGAACATTATTGATTTGGAATTGTGGAGTTGGGGTAATGTTTGTGGTAGGCATAACTTGGTGGGGCGGGTAATAACGAAGTGTAGGTGTTTGGTATGGAAGGTGAGGGTTAAGGTTATATGGTAGTTGGCGGCTTGAGTTTTATGGGGAATATCGAGGTCTGAAGGTCTACTGGCGTTGGACATAATTTACCTCGGATTCCTTCTTTTTTGGCTGAATCCTTTCTTAAAGGCAGTATTCTCCGTATTGCTCACCGACAACTTCCCAGCTTTGGCCAAAATCTCTATCCTTTCTCCTGCCATTATCAAGTCTGCAAAATCCTTATATTTTGCCCCGACCATTGCCCCAATAAAAGGATTTCCCAAGGTTCCCAGGAAATAAGAACATATCTCAGACAGTGTTAATGGGGGCTGAACTTGAGCTGCCAAGGCTCTCCACCTCTGTGCATATTATCTGAAAGGTTCATCATTTCCTTTCTGCATCGAGCTCAATTGTTCCTGGGTTAGACTTACGTCCAGATTAAATTTGTATTGGTCCATGAATAGGTCAGCCAATTCCGTCCAACGAGAAATCTTAGAGTGGTTTAATTAAAGATACTACTCTAAAGCACGACCTATAAGACTCTCATAGAAAAAGCTAATGAGGAACTTATCATCCCTGGACCAAACAGTCATCTTGGTTCCATAACTGATCAAATGAAACTGAGGGTTGCCACTTCCATCGTACTTGGCAAAATCAGGAATCTTGAAGTCTTTAGGGATTACGACATTTGTGGTAGGACACAGTTCTTCTATTTTCAGAGGTCCATAAACACTGGGGCCCTTGATTGCCTTGATCTATTCCTCCACTTTCTCCATCCACTCTTCCCTCATCCTGTCTTTCTCGGTCATGACGTGGCTATTCCTAGAGTGAGGTATTGTTGCTTGCCCTGTAATGGACACATGAGGTTGTTCCCAGGTAGGGCCAGCATAACCAAGAACTTCATTATGAGCACCTTCCAAAGTGCGATACCCTTCCCCAATAGGCATGACAATCGATGTCGTTTAAGGTGGTTGTTCATGGATCCCCATAGTGATGCCTAAGGTTATAGTCGGGAATGTTGAGGCAGTCATTGATGGCACATTTACATATGCTTCAACCCCATTTGTACATCTATTTTCGCTGATTAAGTGAAGAGACTCCTTCACATCTTGCAGTATTGCTTCCAACCTTACTTGGGCCTCTGACATCTCATTTATCCTCCCTGTCATTTCATCGACTTCTCTGGTCAAGTTTCTCCCTGCCTCAGGATTATTAGTAGCCATTCTGGTCCGAGATCTAGTATTGTGAACTCGGGTTTGATTGGTATCTTCTTTCCTAGGCCGCGCAATTATTCCTGAATCAAATTGATTTATTAAAACAAAAAAAACATTAAACAAAGAAAAAGGAAAGAAAAAGTTAGCACTATTGTGAGGATACTTGGTGATTGTGGAAAGATTTGCACGAACATTCAATGCAGGATCCCAAATTCTGCACTTCGGGTTCATCATCCCTTAGGCAGGAATATGGTTGACAGCGATCCCAAGGGAGTATTCTCTCCTCAATGGGTGCTATCTTCTTGGATATTCACAGGCAATGCAGTTATTCTTTCACTAAATACTAGGCTTTTTGTACTTTTGCTGATGGATGAATTGTCTTAAGTCGAGAGCACGATTGACAACCTATTCAAGAGGGCATTCACCCCTCAATGAATAATATCCAGGTGAAAAATAGTAAAATTAATGTTTGGAGCAAAACACTGCAATTGGTCATTCATATTCATTTCAAATTTCAATCAGTATAAGGTCTCAGACTCCTCAAAAGGTAACATAAACAACATTACATTAACAACTTTGCTTGTTTCTTCCTAAGACCTTTAGCAAGACCTCGACAATACTTCATGAACTCGGCTATTTTTTGTGGTAGCTGTAACAATGGATTCAGTCGAATCTGAAGGTCTGCCTCTTCAAAATGATCAACCAGTTGCATAGCATGATATTGCACGCTGTTAGACATGTTCTCATATTTCTTCTTCCATTCTTCTTTGCCCTTTGATCTTGTGCTACTAATTACCACACTTCTGCCCATTCTTCTTTTTGCCTCACTAGTCTTTGGGCTACGAGTCTCCACTGCTCACGGTCTCGCCCCAACTCTTGAATTTTCAGCATCAAATGCTCATTCTTTCGATTTGCTTCCACTAGTGCATCGTGATATTTGGTAGCTAATGCTCGTTCTTGGTCAGAGCGGCACTTTGCTTCAGTCAGAGCTTCTTATAAGGCTTGCATTCTACGATCTTGTACCCTAGCATTCGCCTCCAAGTTTCCTTTCTCTTACAAAACTAACGCCATTGTCTCTTCCTGAGCGCTTATCTTTGCTCGCAATTCATAAACTTTTGTTGTGGTCTTTTCAAATTCTATCTCCTTTCCTTTCCTTACTCTTTTTACTTGGCTTAGGGTCTCAGCCATATCTGCTCATGTATCTTTTAAATATTCAACTTCATTAGCTAGCTTCTGACATTGACTCTAGTGGATGACTACTTTTAACTCAATGGCTTCCTTTTCTTGTTCCAAGACTTTCATTTGTGCTTTCAATCTTTCCATCTCGGTGGCCATTTGAGGTATGATTTAAGGATGACCTTTATCATCTGAAACTGTATGAGGGATACTATTTTGTACCCTTCTTACCTCTCTCCATTGCAAGTATTCAGGGGTACAGACCACCACATGCTTCCCTAATTCCTTTGTTCCTGCCATATGAATATTCTTCCAAGCATCTCTAATCTCTTTTTCTCGCTTAGTAGTGCTTCCATCTTGCTGGTATAAGAAGCTGAACCCTTCAAGTTACTTTTCGTTGGGCACATATTGAGTCCATCGGAGTTGTCTAAGCACAAGGATTGGCGCGTATGATACACCACCTCTAGGGCTCATCAAAGGAACATTAGGAAAGTCACCACAGCTGAAAACTATCTCTTCTCCATGATACCATGGGCATACCCATTTGAACGAATTTGATCCCATATTCATGAACTCATTTTTTCATTCATGAGCTTTTTGTTTTTTCACTGGTATGCGACCAAAATTCCTCAATGGGTCAGGTAAAAGGCCCAGGTGATTGTGCACATCCATGTGTGTCATGATCCAAACATACAACATGTGTGTACAGTATCGAATCTTTCCACCACCCTTTTGATGACAGATTTCCATTGTCAAGAAAGTATCAGCAAGAATAGCAGGGACTGGATTTGTTTTATGCTTCTCAAACTTGAAGAATACATTCATTGCTGCTTGATCTACCATATCTGAGGTAAATGGGAATAACACTAACCCAAAGATGGTTAAGGCTAGTGTTTTGTTGAAGAAATCCCACTTTCCTTGTTGTGCTAGATACTGAAGATGTGCTTCGAGGTAGCTTTTCTTCAAGCCTTCTGGTCCTCTCCTTTTTTCCATGCCCAATTGATTTGTTTGAGCCCCTGTCAGTTCTGCTATCTTCCTTACTGATACATAATACCCTCCATAAAGATAAACATTTGGGTGCTTGCTCATTAGGAGTCTTAACATGATAGCGTACTCTTCAATGGTCGGTGCAATATCTAGGTCAGGCAATTCAAAACATTTCAGAGAATGGTTCCAAAATTGAGCTAGGCCACTCAAGACAGGCTCTTCAACTGCGATGCGCAATAAGTCCAGGATCTGCCCATAACTACTCGAGAACTCTGATCGAGCTTTAGGAGCCATCTGTTGAGTAATGTCTTTCACACGCCTCAGATCACTGCCATTAACTGTAATCTTCATATTCCTCTTGAGGTCAACTGCATTGCTTGTGTTTTGCCCATGATGCATTCCTTCCATTCTTTACTATTGATGAATACCAATCTTTCCACTTTACTAAGCAAACTCACCCTACAAAATTAAAAAAAGAGTGTAAGCTTGCTAGAAAAGGAATGGTGCATCCTAAGGGTACCTCTTATCGAGGTAACTCTAGGGAATGTATCCTAACAGCCTACATGGAGCAACCCTTAGAGGGTTGTAAACCCAAAGGATAATGCATGATATGCAAATACATTTTTTTTTTTTTGCTAAAAGGGTTATGACAATGCAAGATGAGACATCCCTCCCCCCTTTTTTTTAATGCAGTGAATGACATGAGAATACAAGATATATATATATATATATATATATATATTTATACTATGAAAATGTAAGCCATGAGTAATGCAAGATGAAGTATATATATATATTTTTTATGTTGATTTTTTTTAAACAAAAAAAATGCATGAATGAATGATATGTGAAAATGATAAATAAATAAATTTTTTTTCTTGCTAAGAATGGAAATGTAAGATGATGTATTTTGATGATTTTTTTTGGAAAAAGAAAAAGAAAATGCAAGAATAAATCACATAAAAAAGATATAGATAAAGAAGAAGTACGCCCCCTTTGTGCCCTAGTTAGGTGGAACTTAAAGGTTGGATTTCTTTAAGGTCACGACTCTAATTTTGGCAGCCATTACGTTCGATCTATCAGTGCAATATTTTCGGGACAAATCTAAACTTCTAAAAGTTATGGTCCTCAGATTACCCTTATCTATAAAGACAAGGTCGTAATTCATGAATTAATCACAAGTAGGGATAAACCCTCTCAATATGACTAGTCCATGAAATTAGTAACAATCTAAGTAGTGTCTCAACAAATGTCAAGTGAGCATAAAGCCCATCAATAACAAAAGTCGAGACTCCTCCTATTCCTCGGCTTCGCACAGACTCGAGTATAGAGCCCAAAAAGTGTGTGAGGTAAGTGATAGTGATGTGTGTGATGGAGCATATAAACCTGTACAAAAATTTAAAAAGATAAAACTACCCCCAACCTGCAAAAAAACATATATACAACAGTCAGCCAGCAATCATCTATCCTAGGGTTTCAACACTTATGCATAATATATTTACAGGTAACAATATACATAAGATAATGCCATCAGATATTTACACAAAAAAATAAATAAATAAATAAATAAAATCTATTTACAAACAAAAAGAAAACAAAAACAAGGATCAAAAAGGGGTAAAATAAAATAAATTTCAGATATTAACAATTTGCGCAACTAACAACAACAGGCTTGACTCTCTAAGTATCCCCAGCAGAGTCGCCATTTGTCGCGTCCGTGATCGCGACAAAAAATAGCAACTCGTGAGATTTAAAATATGAAAATGAAAAAATGGAGTCGCCACCAATTTTATTTTAACTTAGGAGAAATTGGAAAACCTTTATTTGAAAATGGTCTTTGGAACCAGATCGGATTCGGGAGTCGATTATGCTTAGGGAAGGGTGGAAACTTAATCCCACAACACCCCTAACACACCCGTCCTAAGACGATACCTTAAGTTAATTGTGCAAATTCGTAATAATCATTGAAAATATTTATTTTACCCCTTTTACAAAACATTGTAACTATTTATAAAAAAAAGGAAATCACACAATTATGAAAATTTAATTTTGGCTTGACAGAAATGAAATTCTGCTCCTACGTATCCTCGGGTGCAATAAGGAACTCAAAGTCACGTAGTTCTCAAACGAGTGTGAGTTGATTGGTTTTAAAAAAAATTGAAAAGGAATTTTGTTTGAAAATAAAATTATTCTTGCATAGGGTTCAAGTTAGCACTAGGCTACTCAATCAACTATTATGATCCAAATGACATTGAAGATAACATCCGTTATTCAATCATCATCATTAGTCATTGCATTAATTAAAAGATTTTTTTTTTATATTTTCATTTTATTATAAAAAACATAAGGACAAACAAGTAAACACAAACAACATATTGTCATACCATAAACCAAGTAGATACAATAAAATAACAAAAAAAAATTAAACACAACAATTCAAAACAAATTTCATTTTATTTTTATTTCTTTTTTTATTTATTTTTTTTTTTTATATATATATATATATATATATATTTTTTATTTTATTTACCTTTTTTATTAAAACAACCACCATGCCTGATTTTTTTTTTTTTTGTTTTTTGGTTTTTTATTTTTATTTTTATTTTATATTTTTTGTTTTTTATTCCATGCTTAGCAAAATACTCTAAAATTATTTAAACAAACAACACACTTAGCTAATAAAAAGACCTAAACATGGAGCTAAAAGAAATAACACAAAAAAAAACTAATGACTCAAGGAAAAAAAAAAAAAATGGGTCGTGACTCTTCGAAATCTAGCCCAAACAAACTTTCCCTACCCTTACCAGCAACTCATAATAATAATGATAATAAATGAATAGAAATAAGAAAAGGAAATAGGAATACGTGAAAAGAAAGCAAAGAAACAGATAAAAAAAAAGGAATTGCACCAGTAGGGACCTTGTTTACGGCCGGATTCGCAAGGGAGGGTGGCTGGTTCTTGAGGTGAGTTGCTGGGTGGCACATTGACTTGCGCGTGATGGATATGGGGAATGAGGGGTGGAGCTTCACGGTGCTGCTATGGTGGCAGCTTGGTGGCGCGGCTGCTCTTGGAGGGTGGCAGCCACGGATTCACGTGGAGGTGGAGGTGGATGGTGAGGGGAGGCTATGTGAATGATGAAGGGTGATTATAGTGAGGATGATGAGGTTGTGAGGGATGAGGCAGGTTGGTGGTTACGTGTGCATTGGTTGGTTGATGGAAGGTGGATGGTGAGGGGAGGCTACGTGGATGGGGTGTTTTCTGGCTTGGTTTGGAGGAGGGTGGTGGTTGATGGTGAGGGTGGCTACGTGGATGGGGTGTTTTCTCGGCTTAGTTTGGAGGAGGGTGGTGGTTGATGGTGATGGTTTTTTGGTGAGGGTGGTGGCTCACGGTGGGAAGAGGTTGAAGGTGAAGGAAGATGGTTGTGGGAGGTGGGGTGTTAGTTGATGATGGTAGGGGTTTACGTTGGATGGTGGTGGCTTGGTAAAGAGAGACTTTACATGGGGGTGATGAGTTGTTTGAGGAGTTGGTTGAAGGTGAGGGTAGAATGGGATGGTGATCGAGTTGACTCGGTTGGATGGAGGAGATGAAGGTAGGGGTTACGGAGGAGATAGATGCTCTACTGTCTTCGCTGGGGTCTCACGGTGAAGAGAAGTGAGGTGGGATGGAAGTGGTTATTTGGCAAGAGTTGCTCACGGTTGGGAGAAAAAAAATGGTGAGGTTGGAATGGTGGCGGAGGATGGTCACGGTGGTTAGGGAAATAGGTATTGGTGAAGTGAATGTTGGGTCGTGGACATTGGGTATGATGGAGTGGAGGTGAACTTGATGATGAAGTTGGTGATTAGTGGTGGTAGTGAAGTGGAGGGGTAATGATGGAGATGGTTAGAGTGATTCACGAGTTGGTGATTTGTGGGGTAGAATGGTGGTTTCACGGTTTGGGGTGAGAGTTTTGGGTTAGTCCGGATGGAAGTGGTTTTACATAAATAGTGTTTGGACGTGGTGCATGGGAGGGTGAAGAGAGGTTGCTCACCTTTGTTTGGGTTACGGTGTGGGTGAGGTTAGAGAGTGATGAATATAGGTAGTTGAAGATGAAGGTGGTAAGAGGAAGATCGGTTTACGTATGGGTGTTGAGATGGTTTATGTTTGGGTATAGTGCATGGGTTCACGGTGGATGGGTTGCTCATGGTTGGGAGAAGTGAGGTGGGATAGAAGGTGAGAATGAGGTTTTACACGGATGGGTTATGTTTGGTTGATGGTTTCGGTTGGAAGGTTATGGCTTAATCATCAAGGCCTTGTGTTGAGCTTCTCGGAAGATGTTTTTTCCCCAAAACTCCCAGCTCTTAGGTGGCTTTTTTTAAAAAATTCTCACCCCCTCTAGCAAACTAAAATCCTCCTTTTTATCATTTTGCCCTGACATTTTCTTCTTTTTTTTCTCTTTACGTGAACCACTCCCTACATTGAGTCCCTCATTTCTTCATCTAACTGAACCTTTTTCTCCTTCAATCCATTCAGGCCCCTCTTTTCTTTGCTTGTGTTGACATTATGCATTTAATGCATCGTTCCTTCATCATTTCCCTTTTACGTGTGTAGACACCACACATTTAATGCATTGCCCCTTTCTTTTTTTTGTGTTTTGTTTGTTTGTTTGTTATTTTTTTGTTTAAATTTTTTTTTATTAAATAATAAATAAATAAATAAATTTTTTTTGAAAGCCTGGTCAAAATTGAGTGTTCACATTAAGTGTTATTATTTAAACTAACCATTCAGCTCTTAAATATCTCTTGACTAAACATGATGCATAGCCTAGATTCGTTAGATGAATTTTTTTTTACAGGAATTTGACTTGGAGATTCGGGCCAAGAAAGGAACAAAAAATTTAGTAGCTGACCACTTGTCAAGAGTCACACAAGAAAAAGATCTAGAAGAGGAACAAGTGCCAATTAAGGAAAAGTTCCTAGATGAGCAGTATTGTGTGTTACAAGTGTTTCCTTAGTATATAGATCTTGTGAACTATAAGGCCACTGGATTCATCCCATCAAAATTAAGATGGCAGCAGAGAAAAAAGTTTTTACATGATGCAAGGTATTATGCTTGTGATAAACCATTTCTTTTTAAGATATGTGTTGATGGTATGTTGAGAAGATGTGTTTCAGATGAAGAAGTGTTAGACATTCTTGCATTATCATGGTTCTGATTATGAAAGTCACTTTGGAGGTAATAGAACAACTGCTAAGGTATTACAATATGGTTTCTATTGGCCTACTCTTTTCAAAGATGCTTATAAATTTGTTGAAAGCTGTGGTAAGTGTCAATGAGTTGGTAACATTTCTAGAAAACATAAAATGCCCCGCAACAATATTTTGGAAATAGAGTTATTTGATGTCTAGGGGATTGATTTCATGGGTCCCTTCCCTTCTTCATTCTCTAATCAATTCATTTTAGTAGTTGTTGACTATGTTTCTAAATGGGTGGAGGCCGTTGCCACACAAACTAATGATGCTAAGGTGGTTGTCAGATTCATTAAAAAGAATATTTTCACTAGATTTGGCATCCCTAGGGCAATAATCAGTGATGGTGGGAAACATTTCTGTATTAGGCACTTTAAGACTATTCTAAGCAAATTTGGTATTAAGCATAAGATAGCCACTCCCTATCATCCCCAGTCAAGTGCTCAAGTAGAGGTTTCTAATAGGGAATTAAAAAACATTTTAGAAAAGACTGTTAATACCTCTAGGAAAGATTGGTCACTCAAGTTAGATGATGTATTATGGGCATACAAGACTGCATTTAAGACTCCTATTGCCATCTCTAAATGAACTTGAGCATAAAGCTTTTTGGTAATTAAATTTTTAAATTTTGATATGAAAGCTGCAGGTGAGAAAAGATTACTACAGATGAATGAAATGGATGAGTTTAGAAATGAGGCTTATGAAAACGCTTGTCTGTACAAAAAGAAAACAAAGATGTGGCATGATAAAAAGATCACCTCAAGGCATTTTGAACTAAGTCAGCAAGTTCTTTTGTTTAACTCGAGGTTGAAACTATTTCTTGGTAAACTAAAATCTAAGTGGTCGAGCCCATTCCAAGTCAAAGAAGTTTCTCCCTTTAGAGCAATTGAGATTATAGAACCCCATTCGGGAAAAAGCTTCAAAGTCAATGGCCAGAGGTTGAAGCATTACCAGGGAGGAGAGTTTGATTAATAGAAGTGTTCTCAAACACTTAGCCAACCTGATTAGGAATAGGCAATGTCGAGTTAATGACATTAAACAGGTGCTTTTTGGGAGACAACCCAATTTCTTTTCTCTTTTATTTTACTTTATTGTATTGCTTTGAATTTAGTTGTTTTGAGTATTTGATTTTTCTTTTTAATTAATGTTTATGAATTTTTCCCCCCTTAAAATTTGAGTTAATTGTTTTAGTTTGTTGTTAAGCAGAGTAGTGGTTTGTTAATTAGTAGAGCATTGTTCCTGCCTTTGGGTGCTTAAACGCCCAAAAACTAGGTGCTCAAGCACTTAATACATGTGCTTTTTGTGATCTAGCAATTCATCAGTGAGTTTTGCACCGATTAAGCATGCAAGCCCAGAATAAGCGTCCTCTTTATGAGCCAGCACTTAATCAATGAAAAACTAATCAATTGAGCCTGCAACACTAGAATGCAAATAAATTAGGTTTTCTAACCCATTGTCTGCATCTTTCTCAAAATTCCTCTTTCAAAAATCTTTACTTTCTCACGCACCTTTAATTCAAATCCACTCCAATCTATCTCAATCCATCCAAACACCAAACCCACCTCATTCATAAGCCAAAACCACATAAAATCCCCATCCTCAACCTCTCTAATTTGTGTCAAATCTCCATTGATGCACCCCTTGCAGACCTAGGGCACGCAATTAAAGAAAAGTTTTGAATCTGTCATTTGTGCTCACCTACCTTACAAACTTGCTTCATTTAGTTATTTTCTTCAAATTTTACTTCTTTAAGGTTGGGATTCACATTAGAATTGTTGAATATCCATGTGAAGATTTTGGGATTTGTGGGTATTTGGGGTTTTACTGAGTTATGTGTATTTTTGATGATTTGGGGACATGTGAATTGAAGAAAAATTTGGGTCGTTTATCATTTCAAATTGTTTGATTATTGTGTAAATAAATTTTGGTGTTTGATTTATCCAATTTACTTGCACATTTGAAATGCTCCATATGCTCATCATGTGTTTGATTAAATGTTCACCATAACTTACTTGCTTGGTATCATTGATGGGTGATTTTACTGATGATTAAGTTTTAATTGACTAATTTTGATGGATTGAATTTAAGAATTTCTGATGGATTGAGTTAGTGTGATATGAATGCCAGTTTTTTATGCTTGATGTGCTAAGTTTCCTTGCATTTTTTACGTGCTCACTAGGAACTAGATGGATTAATTGTGAATGTAATTCGTGCTAGAATGTTGTGTTTGTTAGTCATGGCAACCATTACCCAAGAGGGGGGTGAATTGGGTATTAAAAAACTTTGGCAAAACCTCTTTTAATTAAAAATACAAATATTAAAACTAATTAAATAAAAGCACAGAATGAATGAGATAAAAGAATAAAAGCTTTTAAGAATAGCAAATAAATAAATATGCAATAATATAAAATTACGTAAAATAAAGATTGCATAAAATAAAGAGATAAACAGAAGAAGAGCAGGCACGAATTAAACAAATAGATGGGATGCTTGCAGATGAGACCCACGGTCTCTATTTATAGAGTAAGATAGAAAATAGCCATTGGAGCAAATTAATGAGATAATAAATGCATTAACGTTTTCGTATGAATTCAAAAACGAAACAGAATTCTCGTGGGTTATTTGAATACCCTAAATCAATATTCGAATACCACTATTTAAAAACCATCGTGAAAAGCAAATTAACATGGGTTATTCGAATACCAACATGAGGTATTCGAATACCTCTATTTAAAACACGTTAGAAAGGCAAATCTGAAGCTTGTTATTCGAATACCTTAAGAGGTATTCGAATGCCTCTATTTAAAATACAGTCTGGAACGTTTTCAGGCATGTGGTATTCGAATACCATATCATGTATTCAAATGCCCCTTTAAAAAAACTCATTCAGGAACGTTTTTGTGCTGTGGTATTCGAATACCACAAGCTGTATTCGAATACTCCTCACAGATTTTGAAAACTGAATTCAAATGATCATAACTTCTTCATTTCTTATCCGTTTAAAGCAAATGACCAGTCATTGGAAAGATCTTTGAGTCTATTTTCAAATGAAATAAGTTTCAAAACAAAACTCAAAGTATTTTGAAAGATATGATCAAAAGAGTGACTAAAGGTCAGTTTTACAAAACTCAAACATCGCTATTTTTCATAGATTTGAACTATTACCAAAACTAGCTTTTCAAAACTTGTTTGTTGGACATTTTAGCATAGGAAAATCATTTGTAAAAACATATTTGAAAAACATATTTGAGATATCCATAAGGCTTTTTACATAAAGACCCTAAGTCCTAAAAGCTATACCATTTAATCTTCCTTTGGACTTGGTCTTTGACATGACTTTGATGTTATCAATACCTTCATGAGATATCCGTTCACATTCTCCTTGTGTTGAGCTTAATATATATCTTTTGCTTTCTTGTTTGCAAGCTCATTCTTGGTACTTGGACTATCCTACAAAATATTGCTCACTTAAACAAGTATAGTTAGTCCAAAATCATAAATCAATATCTTCATATGCATGAATCATAAATGTATAACTTTAGTTAGTTTAACATGCATATAAAACTTTCATAGATATATCCAAATAAGATATTTATCAATTATTGAAGGATATGCTCTATATAGGATGCAACAAAGAACATAAGCAAAGTATTCTTTTTGTCTTGTATTTGTCATCATCAAAACTTAATATATAAAACCATTTGGGGTAAACTTATATCCACAATCTCCCCTTTTTTGATGATGACAAATCACCAAAGAAAAAATATGTTGATGAGCAATATTCAAGAAGATATTCATGTAATTCATGTAAGCATATCAAACAATAAGCATATCAAGCATATATTTTTCTTTCCAATTTTCACTCCCCCTATTTGACATCAACAAAAAGGCTTAGAAAACTTTTTCGCCCCCTTATAGATTCTACATATGATTCAATAATAGAGAGATGAAACAAGCATGCTTTCAAGATATAAAAAAAATTATTCATGCAATACTTGTCATATTTTGGTACATCAATATTGAGCATATGATAGCAACAAGTTTAAGAAATTATGTCTAGCATATAATATCTTGTATACTACATGATAAATAAGTACCACTTGATATCACTTATTAGGATTTACAAGATATCCATATAAGGTCATGAAATTAAGATTTTCAAACAGGAAGATCATGCAACTTGTCACACATCAAGCATTTCTCAATAAAAGAATCAAAAGATATGAAATTTAAGAAAGTTTACCTTCTTTCATTGATAGAGGGAAAAAGAATAAGAGATGATCTTTGTTGACATGTTGATAGTATTAACAATAAAATATTTCATGTCATACAAGGATGTAAGTCAAAGGATATAACATGTTTACCACTTGTTAGCCAAGAGATATACCACTTGTTAGCTATAGGATATGAGCAACAATTTTAAGAGATAAGCTCCCCCTCAGAATATGCATATTATCAAAATAAAACAAGGGTAAAGATATTTATTCTTAATCCAAAATTTTAAGACTTCTCCCCCTTTCAAAAAGAATTTTATAAGAGCACATTATATTTTTAAAAGCATTTTAGAAAAGTAAAGATGTTTTTATATAAAAAGCCATATATTCCTTGGAAAACATCTAGTCATTTAAGATTAATTTATTAACAAGTATCATACAATTCATATCATATACCATAAAAGCTAAGGGATAGAGATACTTATTGAGTCAGATAGAGAGTGATGATCCTTCTTTATTGGTCCTTTAACTTTGAGCTTTCTTCCCTTGAATTCTCCATTCCATTGCACTAAAAGAAATGCTTCTTTATTTTTCTCTTCATTTGAATTCCATTTAACTTTTCTCATTTATCCACATATGCTTGTAGATACAAAATCTGATGGCTATATTTGAAACATATAGAGAGACTTTGCAAAGCTAACTTTAAAAGTCCTCTAAAATATAGGTTAGCATCAAATATCATGTAAACTCATTTATAAGCATAATTTTGATTGATATATAATTTAAAGCATGTATCACATTATCAATCATGTAATATTAGCTCTAACAAGAATGCATAAAGCACATATGCACTTGAATAAAAAAAAAATAGTTTAAGCCTTTTAAGGCATGATTCAAGTTTATTAAGAAATATATTATCATCATCAAAACTCATTTAAGCATTTTTAGGCAAATAATGATCATGTAAGATATGTAAAGGTATAACACAACTCTCTACTTCTCCAAATAGCATATGATATCAAATTTAAAGTATAAAAAAGATAATAGTTTGATATCACCAAAAATGAACTCTTTGAGTTTTTGTAGGTGACTCCAACTTCCACCAACTTCCAAGCTTCAACCTTTCATGAGGGAATAGAAATTTTTGCACCCCTTTAAAAGTTGAATCCTTTTAAACTTTACTATCCTCAAGTTGAATGAACTTATTCCATTTAAATGCTTGCTTGAAGTAGTTGACACCCTACAAAATAATTCAAAGTACTTTCTTTGGTATCCATCAATTTTGGATCCATAGAGGTTAGTCATTATGCCAAACTCATAAGCAAATAAGCATTTAAAATAATAAAATAACAAATGAGTTTACAAGGACAAAATAATTTTCATTTCATTAATCAAATTAGCCAAGGACATATATTCATCAAAATAATAACCAATTACATTACATTTTTCATACATATCATTAAGTGTATATTTTTAAATAAAACAAGCAAAGAATTTAGCATATATAGATTACTAATGCTAGGCAACATATATAATAACAAATGCAGCAGAAATTTTTAAAATAAAGCATGGGTATGAAAAACAGCAGTAGCAGTAGATTAAAATCGATAAGTATTTGAATGCTTATTTGAAAGATTAAAAACATACCAAAACGTGGTTTTAATGATGGTATTCGAATGCTTGTTGCAGTATTCGAATACTCATGGAAAAGGAGAAAAGGCCAAAGGAGCAAGTATTTGAATAGATGGCCAAACTGGTTCGGCTGCCAGACGAAGGTATTCGAATGCTTTTAATGGTATTCGAATACTCATGAAGTATTCGAATACTCCAGAGAGTAACTGATGGTATTCGAATATGCCAGAGACAGAACAGAAGGCCAGGGGAGCAAGTATTCGAATACGACATAATGGTATTCGAATACTCGTAGAAGCCGAGAGAAGACTGAGAAAGATCAGTCTCAGGGTATTCGAATGACCCTGATGGTATTCGAATGCCTTAACAAAAAAACACAAAATTTTCACGTATAACATCAATGGTATTTGAATACCATGTGAAGGTATTCGAATAACTAAACAAGAAAACACATATCTATGTCCAAAAAAAAGCATTTTTGAAAGAAGAAAGCATACCTTTTGATGGAGTACCTGCAAGAATGATTTCAGGATAACTCCGACGCTCAAGTCAGTAATAATTCAAGAAGGATAAAATTATAATTAAGCAATAAATTCAAATATTTAATCATGTGTATGATTGATCAAAAACTCAAGCTCAAGGATTTTTCCATTAGACATGTCATTTTAAGCATGGAGCATACTTTATCTAGCATATTAATATGCAGAAGGATTTTCAAATAATAATTGCAAAGATTAAAAACAATCATGCAATATAGCACTCATTTTAACATGCATTCATGACAATTAAACCAGATACTTGATTCTTACAAAAACATTTTGAAACAGCCAAGGATTATGTTAGAAATGGATAAAACAAGATAAAACCATTTAATACAAATACTCATTTTAAGTCATGATTAAACAAAAACTCACGCTCAAGGATGTCAAAACAATGGGCATACTTTTATCTAGCATATTAACGTATAGAAACATGTTTAAGACATAAAGCTAGAAAAGTATAACACAAGTTCCACTTATCCAAGGATTGCAAGTCCAAGTTTCATGAAGACAAGGAAAAGAGCTTGAAGTTATTTTTAGTCTTTGTACTTGGAGCAACACTTTCAAGATGCCAAAGTCACTTCTTGGCCTTCAAGTACACCTACAACACACTTTAATTTTTGACTTTTGGTACCCACATTTTCTTGGGTCCTTGTGTGTTAGTTTTCAAATATTAAACTATTATGCTCTCTTAAAGATTAATTTTTCATAGTATGTAAATCGAGCACAATAAATTAAATAATTAAATACCATTAAGCACATAGTTGATTGCATGCTTACTTTCATGATATATAGATAATTTTTATAAAGCATACATAGCATTATAGACCTATGTACCAAGATATATAACAAATTAATGAACTATATAATAGAATGAATATAATCATGTGTTAAACATAATATTCAAATTTTATTAAGTACACATGATTCTATTAATCAATTAAGGCCTATAAAGAATATACCTCAAATTTATTGACTTTGCATGTGAGTGTGCATAAGAGGTAAAAGCTTTTGATACCTTAGCCTTGGTAATCAAGGAAATACTTTTTCTTATCCGTTGCTTCTCTTTTGAAGTCTTGAACTTTGCAAGTTCTATATTTTGTGCTTGAGAAGCTTTGGTTGAAGTCATCTTCCTTCTTTGACCAAAGTTTATACCATTAGGCTTTGGAAGCATTCTTCTTGATGATTCTTCTTTATTTTGACTAATTTGTCTATCCTTTTGAGAAATATTCTGCATAATTGAAACACTAGGAGGACATTTTAGTACCCACTTCATTTTGGGTCCTTGAATATTAATATTAGGGCCTTTAGGATTTTTAGGAACCCATACCATACAATTTCTCATATAAAGATTTCTTTTATAATTGCATAAATGAGAAATATGTCCTAGATAATCACAAAAATTACAAATAATTGAATTTAATGATAGCTTGGTCTTTTGAGGATCATCTTTGAAAAACTTAAGCCTTTTCTTATTATTACATTCTATGTTATTTTTGCCACAAGCTTTACTTGAATTTCCATATGGAATAACATTAATTTTATTTTCATTAACAAGCATTGAATGTAAGCAATTAGAATCATTAGCTTTGGAAAATTTGACAGATAAGTCCTCAACTTGATTTTCTAAATTAATGCATTTTTCACAAGAAGATGAGATTTCATATTTCAAAGGTATTTCCTTATTAAGAAAAACATATTTATTTTTTAAAGTCTCAATTTCATTTTCAATCGAGGAAATGTTTTCCAAACATAATAAGTTTTTCTTTTCTAAATTCAATAAACCATCATACAGTTCATAATATGCATATTGTAACTCATCATAGGAAGGACTATAATCTAGTTTAGAATTATTTACCTCAAAGTCCTTTTTAGCCATATGGGAAGTAGTTTCAATTTCTAGGGTACTTGTCTCTTTTTCAAATTGAGTACTATCGTCACCAAGTGGCATTTGACTCCCTTCAATAATTTGAACATCTCTTTGAGGATGCGTTTCATGACAAGCTTCCTTTAATGGCTTTTGCTCTTCTTGCTTTCTATATACAACTTTATACACAAAATCATTGTTAGCAAGATAAATAGCATTAAGAACATCCCATATATCTTTAGCACTAGAGCAATTTTTAATTGTAGCATAAGCATCATCATTCAAACTGCTTCTCAAATTTTGCATAGCTCTAATATTCAAAGAAAATCATTTTTTGTCAAAACTATTCCAAGTTTGTTTTGATTTATAAGTAAATCCATTTAGCACAATATCTCACAAATCTAAATCAACAGATTGCATATAAAACTCAATTCTAGTTTTCCAATAAACAAAGTGCACACCATCAAAGAATGGTGGTTTATCAATTTCAAAACCTTCCATTTTGAAAATCTTTCAAGGTTGCTCACAAGTAAGGATCTTTAACTCTAAGCGGTTAAGCTTTTACTAGAGCACGAAGCTCTGATACTACTTGTTAGTCATGGCAACCATTACCCAAGAGGGGGTGAATTGGGTATTAAAAAACTTTGGCAAAACCTCTTTTAATTAAAAATACAAATATTAAAACTAATTAAATAAAAGCATAGAAAGAATGAGATAAAAGAATAAAAGCTTTTAAGAATAGCAAATAAATAAATATGCAATAATATAAAATTGCATAAAATAAAGGTTGCATAAAATAAAGAGATAAACAGAAGAAGAGTAGGCACGGATTAAACAAATAGATGGGATGCTTGCAGATGAGACCCACGGTCTCTATTTATAGAGTAAGATAGAAAATAGCCATTGGAGCAAATTAATGAGATAATAAATGCATTAACGTTTTCGTATGAATTCAAAAACGAAACAGAATTCTCGTGGGTTATTTGAATACCCTAAATCAATATTCGAATACCACTTTTTAAAAACCATCGTGAAAAGCAAATTAACATGGGTTATTTGAATACCAACATAAGGTATTCGAATACCTCTATTTAAAACACGTTAGAAAGGCAAATCTGAAGCTTGTTATTCGAATACCTTAAGAGGTATTCGAATGCCTCTATTTAAAATACAGTCTGGAACGTTTTCAGGCATGTGGTATTCGAATACCATATCATGTATTCGAATGCCCCTTTAAAAAAACTCATTCAGGAACGTTTTTGTGCTGTGGTATTCGAATACCACAAGCTGTATTCGAATACTCCTCACAGATTTTGAAAACTGAATTCAAATGATCATAACTTCTTCATTTCTTATCCGTTTAAAGCAAATGACCAGTCATTAGAAAGATCTTTGAGTCTATTTTCAAATGAAATAAGTTTAAAAAAAAACTAAAAGTATTTTGAAAGATATGATCAAAAGAATGACTAAAGGTCAGTTTTACAAAACTCAAACATCGCTATTTTTCATAGATTTGAACTATTACCAAAACTAGCTTTTCAGAACTTGTTTGTTGGACATTTTAGCATAGGAAAATCATTTGTAAAAATATATTTGAAAAACATATTTGAGATATCCATAAGGCTTCTTACATAAAGATCCTAAGTCCTAAAAGCTATACCATTTAATCTTCCTTTGGACTTGGTCTTTGACATGACTTTGATGTTATCAATACCTTCATGAGATATCCGTTCACATTCTCCTTGTGTTGAGCTTAATATATATCTTTTGCTTTCTTGTTTGCAAGCTCATTCTTGGTACTTGGACTATCCTACAAAATATTGCTCACTTAAACAAGCATAGTTAGTCCAAAATCATAAATCAATATCTTCATATGCATGAATCATAAATGTATAACTTTAGTTAGTTTAACATGCATATAAAACTTTCATAGATATATCCAAATAAGATATTTATCAATTATTGAAGGATATGCTCTATATAGGATGCAACAAAGAACATAAGCAAAGTATTCTTTTTGTCTTGTATTTGTCATCATCAAAACTTAATATATAAAACCATTTGGGGTAAACTTATATCTACAGTGTTTTAGTATGATATTGTTAATGCATTTGAAGGAATTCTGAATTGTTATGAATACATTCTTGTTGTGAATGATTTGGAAACTTGAGAAATTGTTACTTTGGAAGTTCTGTTTTCACATATTATATTTCTTTTGGGTAGGAATATATTTTTCCTGTGGCTCCAAACAAGAAAAGAAAAGAGATGACAGGTTTGAGTTTCAGAAGCGTTGCTTTTGGTGACCACTACTTCTGATCTCCTCAGCATGAAGACCGATACCAGAAAGTAGTCGAAAAGAAAGGAACAACAAGAGAAAGAGACATAGAGCTGTAAGGAGATAGATACTGCCCCATTCTAACTGAAATCAAGTGAGGACATGGGAGAGATTCTGTACTCCTCCCGAACCGGGTAGGCTTACTTTGGTGAAGGAGTTCTACACTAACAATTTCAATGAAAAGAAGAAAAAAGGACTTCCTTTAACTTATGCTGAGAGATTCAAGACCAATGTGAAAGGTCACGAATTTTGATTCAGTAAGCATGAATTAAATGAACTACTTAGCATAGGAATTCATTTTCAAAGAGCTAGCTACTGTGGATATGCTACATTGTGCAACAAGAATTGGACAAAGAGAGCATACTCCAAGAACTCTGCAAAGAAGGAACCGCTTGGGAATGTGACGTTAATGATGTGCCTAAGCATCTTAAGAAAAGTGATTTAAAGCCTATTCCTAAGGCCTGGTGCACCTTCGTCAAAGCCACTCTTCTTCCCTGCTCCCATACACATGAGGTAATTGTGAACAAGGCATTGCTCATTTATGCCATTGTGACTGGCCTACCAATTAATGTGGGACAAGTGATTTCTTCCCACATTAATGATTTGGTGCACAGTGATTTTGCAAAATTGTCCTACCCTTCCATCATCACTAAAATGTGCTTGAAGGAAGACTTTCCACTAGAGAATGACATGGAAGAAAGACCAGTGCCATCAGTGGATGTTGTTATGATGGATGCCTACTTTGTTGAGGAAGGTGTACCAGTCCAACATCTTCCTCCACCAGCTCCTGTACAATGACAAAGGCAGCATTTACCTGTCAGAGACAGATTGACCAGGCTTGAGCGAGAAGTGAGAGACTGTAGCAGAATGTTAACTCACCTTACTCATTGCATGTCTGGCATGGAAAGCATGATTTGCAACCTCGCTACTCAATTACACTTGGATCTAAATGAACTTGGAGGCCTTCTAGTGTACGTACTTTAACATACTTAATACAATTACTGTAGCATATCTAGAACTATGCATTAGTAATTAGAATTAAGCATGTCACATATAATTAATTCAATAATTTTTAAATTACATTTAAATAATATAAAAAAAATTGAGCCTGAAGTGGAATAAGACAACGTACATTCACTAAAAAGGATAATATATAATGTAATTTATAATGCTCATAAATTACATAATCTATTACAACATTATAATTATACATCACAAAATACAAAATGTCATCAACATTATTTTGCTTCTTCGTCTTCTATCTTCTTGCTGAAGCACGCGTCCTTGGAAATATTATGCAAAAAACAAATAAAAGGGGTGAGAATTCTAAGAATTCTCAATAGTATAATTTTAAAAAAATTCGTGTCATAGTAATACTTCCAGCTGTTTTGGGGAAAAACACATTTAAAACTTATTTTATTTATATACTAGAAAGGTGGAATGCCAAACCTGGTTCTTTCTCTTCCTTAAACAGAAAATTCAATTATTAATAGTTTATGAAAACGTTTATTATCAAACATCACAATTTATATCCATAACTAATTTCACAAACAATTTCCAAACAATAATCATAATCTCAAATTCATTTAATGGTTCGTATAACATAATAAATATTCAAATTCAATTCCATCTCAATTGTTGTGGACTTTCCGCAAATGCATGGATTGTACAAGTAGTAAAATAAAGATTGTTCCCACGAGGATCGGTCAATTACTAACTCATATGGCTATTTTGATTATTTAAGCGAATCAAAATCAATAAGTTCAAATAAATTAAGATGAAAATCAAATCAATAAAGAAAGCAAATAAATCAAGAAAAGTAAAGATTAAACTAAGATTTAAAGGCTTAGGACTAGGAATTCACTACACTACCCCCTATGATAAATTGTAATCCTATCTTTGTTAATATTCAATTATGTTCTTGAAAGCAATTTTTCCTAAATTATTTAAAGCCTAATTTCTGGCACTAAAAAAGTGCTAAAACTTCATCAATCCTATTCTCATGACAATTAATCCAAGTTCTGACCCATTAAGTTTTATGACAATCGTTTACTCCTCGAAGGATTTAAGCCTATGTCTAGGTCTCAATTCCAAAGTTCAATTCTTAGATTATCTAGCAGTTAGGTTTCATCTTTCAATCCTTCACCTAAAGCCTAAGATCATGTAAATATGACACTCAACATACCACAAGCATTAAACATACTACGAATGAATCAAGAACAATAATTTTCATTAACAAAGAATCAAATTAACAATTCAACATAGAGAAATAAAAAGTTTCATCCTAATCCTAGAAAAAGTGTTTAGCCGCTCATGACTAATGTAGCATAATCAAGAACAAAGGTTAAAGAAACAACCATGATTCCAAAACAAAAAGAGAAGATGACGATGGAGAAAAAGACTTCAATAATTGAATTTCAATGACAATTGATCTTGTCTACCAAGCCTTGCCTCCAATCCTTGATTGAGAGAAAAACAGGACTCCTTTGCTGCTCTCAAAGTCTGCCACAGCCAAGAAGTGTTTTAGGTTTGAGGGTTTGCTTTTATTTAAAACAATTGGGGTGAAAACTGCATCTTTTACGCTCCAGAATACCTCACACGGCCGTGTGAGTGCACAACACGGTCGTGTGAACTTTAAAGACAACATATAATCAACGTAAGGTGGCACACGACCGTGTGACCAAGACACATGGTCGTGTCTCCAAGTCACAAACTTCATTGAAGTTAGACAAGGTCGTGTGAGCTTGACAGAAGCATTTTTCAAGTTAGACACGGTCGTGTCTAACTCCTCAATCGCTCACAAGTTGGAAAAAGGATAAGTGATCTACATGAAAGATGAAGGGTTTCGTCTGAGCTTTCTAATGTCCTCGTTTCGACCTCTGCTGTAACGCCCCTTTTTGAGGAGGGAACGTCACACCATAACCTCAAAGCGGAAATAAAATATATGAATTAAGACCTAGTTCATTTTAATACAGATAAGTCTGTTTAGTGGTAAACGTACAAATGATTAGGAAAAAAAATTTTTTTGTTTCAAAACAATAAGATGAGATGATAGTACATGGTTATAATATAAAGTAGTATGAGAAGTAAACCATACATTCGTACATTATACTTATATATATATATATATATATCAAACTTTTTTAGATACATCATTAGATATATAAAAAGCAAAGCTTTACATGCCCCAAAAATAATTACACATATACAGCCCACCAAAAAGATGAAACATCAGGCACCCTAAAAGATTTACCGATAGCCATCAGTGGCTATCAACAGCATTAGTCCCTAAGGCGAATGAGAAGAAACCTTAGTCGGATCCTCCTCAAGGTCTTCCTCGTCAGAGAAAACCCTCATCGGTGCAACCGAGTTACGAGCGGGGGCTCGTGCAGAGGATAAGAAAGAATCCTCTTGTGGGGAGTAATAACACTCACCCCACATATCTCGTATGGGCAAATAAAACTCTAAATACAAGTGAGTATGAAAAGTAAAGATAGGCAGATCATAACGTCCCTATGCAATAGTTAAAGTCATGTCCCCAAAGTAGACACAGCGATTCATTCTCAGGTTAATGTCCCAGCAGTCCGGACCTCCATGAAAAGTCAACCTCGTATAACCCAAGAAGCCTTGCGGGCAGGACGTCATATCCAAATAGGAAGCTAATCAAAATCAGGCCAAAAGCTAGGGAATTTGTGCACTTCCCCTTCTTCACCGACGTCTTCGAAGAAACATATAAATAAACAGAATAGCATAAATACAGAAAAGAGGTAAGGCATCCTACATTCATTACTAATTATGGCAGTAAAGAAATAGAACGGCGCAAAACACCCACATAGCATATTAGAAATAATATTCAGCATCAAGAAGTAAATAGTAAATAACTAAATAATTTCAGGCAGTAGTAACATCAGTAAGATGACAGTTCAAATTATCATGCGAATAAATACTAAATAATATGTTACTCACTATGCACGTGCACATGATATAAAAATCCTACTCCATGGAGCTAGACACAAACATCGGAGAGAATGATGAGGAGACATGTCTATACCTCAGTCACTGAGGCCAACAAGTGCTATAATTTCTTAATTTATCAACGTGCACATCATGGCATTGTACAAGACATTCTACACTAGATCGCGATATAGGACAGTGTCTCAGTCCGGATCGTCAATGCGTTTGCATTGGTCTATCCCATGGCCTAGAGGAGCTACCAATTGACCATTGTGAGACATCCGCACCCCGACGCCCCCAAGGTCAACATCAGGACCTACACTAGTTTATTCGCACCCGCACATAGGTGTGATTCAATCTCCTAGGCAACATGGCCTTAACAATAGTCCATTGGACTTTCACAATGCATGATGACTCAATGCATATTCATGTATATTCAATAATGATATACTTTTTCATAGCATGCTACAATTTGGCCAAGTTAAACATCAACAGAATTTTGGTCTCACTCATGAACCCATACTAACATATTAATCAAATTCTCAAATATGAAAATACATTTTTAAGGTTCATTATGGAGTTTCATTTTAATCTAATGTTTCCTATAAAAGTTTTCTTTAGAGGAATTCTCTTGTAATGCTCACTAAATCTTTATTTCTCTTAATTAGCCAAGTCTTTTATTCAAATTGAATCATGTTTACTTAGAAAGTCATCTAAGGTTCTCCAAGTCTCATACACTCTTGTTCTTTCCTCAAGTTCAAAAGAATTACACTAGGTCATCGAATAAGTCTCTTTTCATCTTATGAATCCTTAATATATTCTTAATTTACCTAATCACCTAAGCCTTAGCTTAAAGCATAATTTTTTCTTTTTTAGCCAACATGGCCATTGAGGCCGTGACCTCCCAAGGACAAGAGTCCAACAAAATTTTCTTCATCACATTATTAATTACTTAATACTTAGTTACTTAAGTTCTAAGGTTACCAAAAAAAATTACACAACTAGGCCAAAAAAGCCCTAGAGGCCGTGAGCCTCCCAAAAGGGTAAGGACCCAAATTTTTCTTTGCTCCATTAATTGTTATTCACTTGATTAGTTATCTCTCCAACTTGTTACAAAATTTTGACCACGAACACCTTATGGAAAGGGTGTGGTCGTGAGCCTCACTAAGGGGAGCAAGGAACCCTTGCTTCCAAATCATGTTTCCAATCCATCAAAGTCAATCCAAGATCATCAATTAACACAAATACAACCAATAAACCACATAGAGGAAAATCAATGCAAGGATCATTAGAAAAACACATAACTAAGAGAGTAACCCTAACATGAGTTTCTCATAACCAACACACAAACAAGTTTCTCACTACTAATAGAGGTTGAAGTGGATAATATTCCTCTTACCAAGAGAAATAACAAGGAAAGCAAGCTCCTTTTTCTTTGGGAATTTCATCCTCCACCTTTAAGAAAACCCTAAGGACATCAAACTCACAAGAATCATAATCAAAGTTGAAAAAGGCATTCATGATCACCAAAGTGACAATGGATCATGAAAATTAGATGAAAAATGAGAAAGCTATAAACTTTTACCTCAAAGTCTCCAACTTTAAAGCTTGATAGAGCAAAACGAAAATGGTGAATTTTAGTGGTGGTCATAAAAGAGAAAATGTTCTAGGTGATGAGAAATGGTAGGAAATGAGGTTGGTTGAATGAAAAAGCTTGGATGGCCAATAATGGTGGTATTGGCCATATGGGTGGTGAGAAAATGGAGAGGAGAATGGTGAGTTTTTGAAGATGATCACCAAAGAGAAAAGCCTTAGGATGATGAAAGGAAGCAAGAAATGGAAGTAGTTTTAGCAAGCTAATGGAGATGGTATCCAATGGTGTTGGTGCCATGGAGAGGAGAAGAGAAAATGAAAAGAAGAGGTTGAGAGAAAAAAAGAGAGAAGAGAAATGGCAGAGAGAGAAAGTGATAGTAAAGTGGTTTTCAAAATTAGAAATGAAATGTGATAAAGTGAAAAGCTAAACTTTTGGCTCCTATGTGGGCCTCATGGCCATGGAGAGTGTGGGAGAGAGAGGAGCAAAAATTGGCTTCTCCAATAAGCTAATAGGAAGTTGCTAAGAAGCTTCCTCCCAAGCTTCTTCAAGAAGCCAAAACTTACCTTTTTGAAAAGTCAATGATGATGTCATCATGGTGATGTCACTTAAAGTGAACACTCTAGAAAAGATGATTAACACTGTACTAGAGTTATTATCCAATGGACAAAAGTTACAGTTAATAAAAATAGTATTTATTGTTCATCGAATAATTTTACGATACAGTGATTTTTTTTATCAAATAAAATCTCAAAAAATGTAAACCTCGTAAACTGTGCCCGACCTCGAGTTTAGTAAGATCCCCCGTCAACATTTTCACAGTTCAAAGTTTACTAGTCTCGGGGAAAATATTTTATTTTTTTGGCTTCGCTCAGCATGCATACAAATCGAGAAATATATTAAAATAATCAACAGTTCCATAAAAATCTTAAATTTTTTTCAAAAATCACAAATATTATAAAATGACCATTTATGATGAAACAAATAATTTTTAGGGTGTTTCACCGACTCTGTTCAGTGTACACGAAAAATGAGGAATATATTAAAATATTCATCATTTCCAGAAAAATTCACAAAAATCATAAATATTATAAAATGATTATTTATGATGGGACAAATAATTTTCGGGGTGTTACAACTCTCCCCTTCTAGAAAGAAATTTCGTCCTCAAAATTTTCATACCTTAGAATAGATGTGGATGTTGTTCCTTCATCTTGTCTTCCAACTCCCACGTTGTATCTCCGGTCGTTTCATTCCAGATTACCTTTACTAATGAGATTTCCTTCCCTCTGAGTTGTTTTACTCTCCTATCTTCAATCCTTACAGGAGGTGCCTCATAGGTCAAGTTTTCTTTCAATTATACTGTATCTGGTGCTATGACATGCCTATGGTCAGAAATATATTTTTGCAATTACGATACATGAAAGACATTGTGAAGGTTAGAAAGAAAAGGTGGTAAGGCTATTTGGCAAGCTACTGGACTTATCCGGCGAAGAATTTGGAAAAGTCCAAGGAATTTGGGAGTAAGTTTTCTAGATTTCAGAACTCGGCCGACCTCAGTCGTAGGCATGAATTTCAAAAACACATGCTCTCCTTCTTCAAAGTCAAGAGGCTTTCTCCTTTTGTCCATATAGCTCTTCTGTCGACTCTGAGCTGTCCTCATCTTTTCCTGAATCATCTTGACTTTCTCAATCGTTTGTCGTATAAGATCAGGTCCAACAATAAGGCACTCTCCGTCTTGGTACAAACACAAAGGTGTTCTACACTGTCATCTATATAGAGCTTTATAGGGTGCCATCCCTATACTCGACTGAAAATTGTTGTTGTAGGTGAACTCTACCAATGGTAAAACTTCATCCCAACTTCCAGTTTGTTCTAAAGCGTAAGCTCTGAGCAAATCTTCCAACGATTAAATCGTCCTTTCCAATTGACCATCGGTTTGAGAATGATAAGTGGAACTCAAACGTAGCTTCGTTCCTAATGATCCTTGTAAACTTTGCCAAAAATTTGATGTGAACCTCGGATCTCTATTAGAAATAATATTGGTAGGCACACCGTACAACCTAACAATCTTACCAATATACAGCTGAGTCAATTTCTCCATGTTGTACCTTATGTTAATTGGTAAGAAATGTGCTAACTTCGTGAGTCATTCAATAATTACCCATATTGAGTCGTAACCTTTTCTAGTCTTTGGTAATCCAACCACAAAATCCATCGCAATACTATCCCACTTTCATTTGGGAATAGCTAAGGGTTGCAACATTCCTGACGGTCTCTGGTGTTCAACCTTTGCTTTCTGACAAACAAGATAAGACGACACACATCCGGCAATATCACTCTTCATTCTGTGCCACCAAAATAGCTGTTTTAGGTCTTGATACATCTTGGTTATTCTCGGATGTATACTCAACTTGCTCGTGTGAGCGTGTTCGAGAATATACTTTCTAAGTTCTTGATCCTTGGGTATACAAACTCTACCTCTGAATCTTAGGATTCCATTAGTTCCTTCCTCAAATATTGTCACACCACCTTGGTTCATTAGCTCCATTTCTTCTTGCAAAAACTTATCAGCTTTCTGCTTCTCTCGGATATCTTCCATTAACTCACTTGAAATAGTGACTATGTTCATGCAAATCTTCCCTATGCCAATTCCACAAAGGATCATACATCCCTGAATTGCTCTATCAAATCCTTTTCCTTGATCATCATAGCAGAGATACTGAGCATATTTCTACTCAAAGTGTCTTCCACAACGTTTGCCTTTTTGGGGTGATACAAAAGTTGAAAATTGTAATCTTTTAGAAATTCTGACCACCTTTGTTGTCTCATATTCAACTCATTTTGGTTATATAGGTACTTCAAGCTCTTATGGTCGCTAAAGACGTTGAATGTCACCCCATAAAGAAAATGTATCCATATCTTCAAAGCAAATACTACAACTGCTAACTCCAAGTCATGAGTTGGGTAGTTCTTCTCGTGCACTCGCAATTGTCTCGAAGCGTAAGCTACCACTTTTCTATTTTGCAGAAGTACACATCCTAATCATTGGTAGGAAGTATCGCAATACACTTCGAATGGTTCACTTGGATCATGTAGAACTAACACTGATGAAGTAGTCAATCATCTCTTTAATTCTTAGAAACTTTCTTCGCAAGCATTAGTCCACTCAAAGGCTTGATTCTTTCTCGTGAGCTGAGTAAGAGACCCTGCTATTTTAGAGAATCCCTCAATGAATCTCTGATAGTATCCAGCCAATCCCACAAAGCTCTGAATTTCTGTCACTGTCTTCGGCTTTTCCCACTGTAGAACTGCTTCCACTTTTGACGAATCCACTGCAATCCCTTCTTTCAAGATCACGTGACCCAAAATCTTAACTTCTTCCAACAAGAATTCACACTTCGACTATTTGGCGTACAACTTCTTCTCTTTTAGAATCTAAAGAACAATACTAAGGTGTTCAACATGATCCTCCTGATTTTGAGAATAGATTAGAATGTCGTTAATGAAGACAACAACAAATCTGTCTAAGTAAGGATGAAAGATTCTGTTCATGTAGCCCATTAATATGGCAGGTGCATTCATTACACCAAACGGGATTACAAGATATTTGTAGTGACCGTAACGGGTATGAAAAGTCATCTTGGGAATATCCTCCACCTTTACTCGAATCTGATGGTAGCCCGATCGCAGATCGATCTTAGAGAATACTACTGCTCATTTCAGTTGATTCATCAGGTCATCTATCCTCGGAAGTGGATACTTATTCTTGATTGTGACCTTATTTAGCTAGCGATAATCTACATACAATCGCGAAGTCCCATCCTTCTTTCTGACTAGCAACATTAGTGCCCCCCATGGCGACACACTAGGTCTAATAAACTGCTTTGCCAAAGGTTCTTCTAACTACTTCTTAAGTTCAACTAACTCTGATGGTGGCATCCTGTAAGGTGTTATAGATACAGGATCAGATCCAGGCACAAGATCAATGGTGAACTCTATTTCCTGCTCTGACAGAAAACTAGGTACGTCATCAGGAAAGACTTTAGGAAATTCATTAACCACTAGAATTACATTCACACCTGCCTCACTCTCGACTTTTTCATTGCTCCATTAATTGTTATTCACTTGATTAGTTATCTCTCCAACTTGTTACAAAATTTTGACCATGAACACCTTATGGAAAGGGTGTGGTCGTGAGCCTCACTAAGGGGAGCAAGGAACCCTTGCTTCCAAATCAAGTTTCCAATCCATCAAAGTCAATCCAAGATCATCAATTAACACAAATACAACCAATAAACCACATAGAGGAAAATCTATACAAGGATCATTAGAAAAACACATAACTAAGAGAGTAACCCTAACATGGGTTTCTCACAACTAACACACAAACAAGTTTTTCACTACCAATAGAGGTTATAGTGGATAATGTTCCTCTTACCAAGAGAAATAACAAGGAAAGCAAGCTCTTTTTTCTTTGGGAATTTTGTCCTCCACCTTCAAGAAAACCCTAAGGACATCAAACTCACAAGAATCATAATCAAAGCTTGAATAAGGCATCCATGATCACCAAAGTGACCATGGATCATGAAAAATAAGATGGGAAAATGAGAAAGCTATGAACTTTTACCTCAAAGTCTCCAACTTTAAAGCTTGATGGAGGAAAATGAAAATGGTGGATTTTGGTGGTGGTCACAAAAGAGAAAATGTTCTAGGTGATGAGAAATGGTAGGAAATGAGGTTGGTTGAATGAAAAAGCTTGGATGGCCAATAATGGTGGTCTTGGCCGTGTGGGTGGTGAGAAAATTGAGAGGAGAAGGGTGAGTTTTTGAAGATGATCACCAGAGAGAAAAGCCTTAGGATGATGAGAGGAAGCAAGAAATGAAAGTAGTTTTAGCAAGCTAATGGAGATGGTGTCCAATGGTGTTTGTGCCATGGAGAGGAGAAGAGAAAAGGAAAGGAAGATCTTGAGAAAAAAAAAAGAAGAGAAATGGTAGAGAAAGAAAATGATAGCAAAGTGGTTTTCAAAATTAGAAATGAAATGTGATAAAGTGAAAAGCTAAACTTTTGGCTCCCATTTGGACCTCATGGCCGTGGAGAGTGTGGGAGAGAGAGGAGCGAAAATTGGCTTCTCCAACAAGCTAATAGGAAGTTGCTAGGAAGCTTCCTCCAAAGCTTCTTCAAGAAGCCAAAACTTACCTTTTTGAAAAGTCAATGATGATGTCATCAAGGTGATGTCACTTAAAGTGAATACTCTAGAAAAGATGATTAACAATCTACTAGAGCTATTATCCAGTTGATAAAAGTTACAGTTAGTAAAAATAATATTTATTGTTCATCAGATAATTTCACAGTACACTGATTTTATTTATCAGATAAAATTTCAAAAAACGTAAACTTCGTAAACTATGCCCTACCTCGGGTTTAGTAAGATCCCCTATCGATATTTCCATAATTCAAAATTTACCAACCTCGGGGAAAATATTTCATTTTCCCAGCTCTGCTCAGTGCGTACACAAATCGAGAAATATATTAAAATAATCAACAGTTTCAAAAAAATCCAGAAAATTTTTCAAAAATCACAAATATTATAAAATGACCATGTATGATGAAACAAAAAATTTTTGAAGTGTTACACCGGCTCTGTTCAGTGCACATGCAAAATGATGAATATATTAAAATATTTATCGTTTCTAGAAAAATTCACAAAAATCAAAAATATTATAAAACAACTATTTATGATGGGACAAACAATTTTCAGGGTGTTACATCTGTAGCACAAGTTATGCTTATTTTATCGCACAAAGGTCAAACTCTTTGCGAAACTTGGTCATATAAATTCCGAGCTCAACTCCATTGCAATGAATCGATCCAAAGCTTCATAGAGCCATGACAAAACACTTCTTTTGGACCTAAAAACATATAGAAAGATCAATCATGAGATACCAAGGATAATTAGATTAAATGCGGCATAAATTCTAACATAAATCAATCAAAGCATACCTAAACCCACCTCAAATCAGTACAAGATGTGTGTATTTTATCCACACATCAAATTCCCCCACACTTGAACTTTGCTTGTCCTCAACCAAAGAATATGAATCAAAAACAAGATTATACTCAAGATCAAGAAACACAAATCAAGGGAAATTCCACAATTTAAAAATTCAATTAAGCTCAACAATCAAATCCAATCAAGTAAGATAGTTTAGCACTTAATACAATTAGAGGCTTGAGTCAGCTTGCACCTTTTCTCTTTAACAACCATTTGAGATCACTCATCTTTCCATTGCTTAAGTGTTTAAGGACAAAGAGATCACTCAAATTTCTCTTGAAAAATACAATACCATAGGCTTGGTTATCAATCTCCTTTCCACTTCTAAGTTCACATACCTAACAAGAATCTCCTCCTTTGGTTGTAACAAGGTCAAGGGAAATAATGAAAGGTAGGAAAAAGGTAAATAAATGTAAAGAACGTTTAGGAATAAATCGATACAAAACAAAATCAGGTTGAAAACATAATACACAAGGAGATAACAAATTCTCACTTTCAACCAAACATTCTCATTATTCTTCACCAAAATCCTTTTCTTTCTTTTTTCCTTTTTTTTTTTTTTTTTTTTCTTTTTTTTTCTTTTTTTCACATCTTTCATTTTTTTCCTTTTCTTTCTTTCTTTCAACCCTTGAAGATAAAAGCAACCTTAAGAGACCTTTCAATTAACACATTAATTGCTCCAAAAAAATCAACTAATTATTTAATTGGGTATTCAAAGAAATCAATTTTAGGCTCAAATGGGACAACTAAGGGATTATTTTCTCAATGCAACTCTAGAAGTCAAGAAAGAATTATGCCTAATTGCCTTAATCATGTTCAAGTCTACATGTGAATCAATAAAGTCTCAAGAAAATATCAAAGCAATTTCTAGTGCACATCGATCAAGAAAAATCTCACTCTAAAAGAAAAAAAAATAGGATTTTATTTATAAAAAACCCAATCAATAAAGCTTAAAACTCACTTTTTGGCTAATGTTAATAAAGAGAACAAATGCAAGCAGACATGACTAATTTCTAAATAAGATACTAAATGTTTCAATACTCAATTGAAAAAGATTGCCTTGCACAAAAACAACTCATGAATAGTGGATTTCTCTTTAAAACAAATCTCTATTAACTCAGAAATAATCAAGAAATTAACACATAATTCCAGCTTGATTACTAACAATACTCAAGTGTTTTGATTTCACAAAAATCTTCACCAAAGTTAAAAGTACTCCCCCCACACTTAAAATAAATATTGTCCTTAATGTTTAAATAAGAAAAATAACAAAACAAAGGACAACGAAACTTCCCTAAAAAATAGAAATGCAAGATCACGAAGGTGGTGGGAAAGGTGGAGCCGGGGGAAGATGTGTAGGCATGAAACATCAAGTCTAGCTGAGTGGCAACATATTAGCTAAAACTGCACAAGAAAAACAAAAAAGGGTCATGACACAATTTTTGTTTTTTTTCTCAGGGAAAATAAAGTAAAAATTGAAAAAACAAATAAAAAAAACTAAAAAAAAGTATAAGAAAGGATAGAAACTTGGGTTGCCTCCCAAGAAGCGCTAGTTTAAGGTCTATAGCTTGACCATGGGTTAATGCCATGCTTAGGTGATGCCGATAGTGCTCAATCCCCACTCCCTCTTCATAGTATTTCACTATTTGGCCATTTATTAAGAATGTCTTTTGGCCTTTTTTTTCACCTCAAACACTCCGTACGATAAGACTCGCTCAATCTCATATGCTCTTGACCACTTTGATCACAAATTACTAGGACAAAAACATAGAAGTGAGTTATCGATAAGAACTTTATCTCCAAGCTTAAACTCACACTGCTTATTACCATGGTATGTCGTTTGTTTTGTCTCTTCTTATAGAGCTTGACATTCTTAAAGTTGGTAGCAGCCTTAGGCAAAATTTTTTTGGCTTATCATCAATTAAAGATTCCTTTATATGTGAAAACACAGCATTATCTGCAACATCAGTCGTATCTATGCGATTACATAAATCAAAGGAACTAAGATTTTTGACAGAATTAAAATCATGAAAAACCACTTTCTCATCATTTAATCAGAAAGTCAACTTCCCTTTATTGACATCAATCACGGCTCTTCCAGTGGCGAGGAATGGATGCCTAAGTATGAACAAAATCTGAACATCTACTTCCATCTCAAGTACAACAAAGTTGACTAGTATATAAAAGTTTCATACCTTCAATAGTACATTCTTTGATATGCCAACAGGATGCTTGATTGACCTATTTGATAATTGAAGAGAAATGGCAGTTGGTTTGAGCTCCCTAATATCAAGTTTATCATAAATAGAAAAGGGCATCAAACTCACACTCACCCCAAGATCACACAAAGCCTTATTAATATTCATATTCCCAATTGAGCGCAGAAAAAAAAAGCTACTCAGATCCTTAAGCTTAGGTGGAAGCTTGTTCTGAATGATTGCACTACATTCTTCAGTCAAGGCAACAGTTTCATAGTCCTCAAGTTTCCTTTTATTAGAGAGAATCTCTTTCAAGAACTTTGCATAATAGGGCATTTGGGAGAGAGTTTCAGTAAAATGAATATTAATGTAAAGCTTCTTAAGTACCTCCAAAAATTTTCTAAATTGATGATTAATTTTTGCCCTTTAATACCTTTGAGAGAAGGGCAAAGGTAGAACATATGGTTCTAGAGGAACATACTTTCTAGTGCTTTCTTCATCTCTTGCTTCTCTTCCTTTTCATGGGTTTCCTTATCTTCAAGCTTTTCTTCCCTTATGGGACCTTCAAGTTGCTTACCACTTCTCAATGAAAAAATTACTTGAATGTGCTTCCTCGGATTAGTTTTTGATTGACTTGGTATTCACCCTTGAACCATGCTAAACAAGTTTATTTGTTAGGCTATTTGAGTTTCAAGCATCTTGGAGGGAGTAACAATTTGATCTAGGCTATGTTGTTGCACTTGTGCCTGCATGACTTGATTTTGCTCATTTTGGGTAACTATGAAGTTCTCCATGAGGGCTTCTAAATTGGACTTTGCTCCTTGAGAAGATTGTTGAGGTTGTTGGAATCCAGGTGGAGGTCGATTGTTGGACAGAGCCCCTCTATCTTGTTGGTTGGCATATGAGAAATTCGGGTGGTTTCTCCATCCGGGATTATATGAATTGGAGAAGGGATTTCCTTGAGCCTTGTAATTGCCATTTTGCACATAATTCATTTGCCCCAAGGTCTTGAGAATACATCTCTATTGCATTGCATTCCAAAGCAAGATGCCCTCCTCCACATGTTTCACAAGTTATGTTAGGAGTAGCAACAGCACTGACATTCAACTTCTCAAGTGACTTAGTCAAGGCATCAAACTTGGCATTTAACATAGTAATAACATCAAGCTCTATCATTCTGGCTTACTTCTTTGAAGATAATCTCTCATTTGGCCACAAATAAATATTCGAAGCGACTTCATTAATCAAAGTCCTTACCTCTGTTGGAGTCTTTGCCATCAAAGCACCGCCAGTTGCGGCATCAAGAATTGCTTTTGCAGAAAATGTTAATCTAGCATAGAATGTCTATATAACAACAAAATCTTGCAAGCTAGGATGTGGACACTATCGAATGAGATAATTGTACCTCTCCCATGCATCATAAAGTGATTCATCTTCCTTTTGAGAGAAATTAATGATGTCTTGACAAAGCTTGATTATTTTTCTAAGTGGATAGTACTTGTCCAAGAAAGCTTGCTCCATCAAGTCCCATGTGGTAAGTGAATTTGGGGCTTCCGAGTGAATCCACGTCTTTGCCTTCCCCCTAAGAGAGAAAGGGAAAAATCTGACCTGTATAGTATCAGTTGAAACCCCATTTATCTTTATCGTGTCACACAACTCTAAGAATTCATCCAAATGCTGATTTGGGTCCTCAGTTGGTGATCCACTAAATTGTAATTGTTGGACTATCTGGATTAATGACATCTTGATTTCAAAATTGTTAGCCTCAACCCTTGGCTTGACAATGGAAGATTGACTAGCGTTAGCATTGGGAGTACCATAATCCCTTAGCTTTCACTCTTGATTGACGACTTAGTTATTGTTATTCGCCATATGGTCTTCCTCAACTTTCAGTGTTCTTTTTTCCCTTCTGATATCATGAAGTGTCCTCTCGATCTCAAGATCAAGCAGGACAATAAGATCTTCTTGACTCCTTGCTCTACGCATAAGGCAGAAATCACACTTGAAAATTTAAAGAAAAAATTATATTAAATAAGATGAAAATAAAATAAAAAATGCTTAAATCAACCAAATTGCCGCTTATTTTAATATCAATATGATCCCTTGCAACGACGCCAAAAACTTGTTGTGAACTTTTCACAAGTGCACAGATTGTACAAGTAGTAAAATAAAGATCGTTCCCATTAGGATCGGTTGATTACTAACTCTTACGGCTACATTGATTATTTAAGCGAATCAAAATCAAAAGTGAAAGTGCAATTAAATTAAGACGAAAATCAAATCAATAAAGGAAGCAAATAAATCAAGAAAAGTAAAGATTCAACAAAGATTAAAAGGCCTAGGACTAGGAAATCACTACACTACCCCCTATGATAAATTGTAATCCTATCTTTGCTAATGTTCAATTATGTTCTTGAAGGCGATTTGTCCTAAATTATTTAAAGCACAATTTCTTGGCACTAAAAATGTGCTAAACTTCATCAATATCATTCTCTTGGTAATTAAATCAAGTTCTAACCCATTAAGTTTTATGACAATCATTTATCCCTCGATGGATTTAAGCCTATGTCTAGGTCTCAATTCCAAAGTTCAATTCTTAGATTATCTAGCATTTAGGTTTCATCTTTCAATCCTTCACCTAAAGCTAAAGATCATATAAATATGGCATGCAACATACCACGAGAATTAAATATACTAAGAATGAATCAAGAACAATAATTTTCATTAACAAAGAATCAAATTAACAATTCAACATAGAGAAATAGAGAGTTTCATCCTAATCCTAGAAAAAAGGGTTTAGCCGCTCATGGCTAATGTAGCTCAATCAAGAACAAAGGTTAAATAAATAACCATGATTCCAAAACAAAAAGAGAAGATGGGAAAAAGACTTTAATGATTGAATTTCAATGACTTTTTCTCTTGTTTTCCAAGCCCAGCCTCCAACCCTTGATTGAGAGAAAAACAGGACTCCTTTACTGCTCTCAAAGTCTGCCACAACCAAGAAGTGTTTTAGGTTTGATAGTTTGCATATATTTATAACAATTAGGGTGAAAACTCTAACACCCACCGTAGGGTATCACATTTAAGACTAATCCTAACATAACTTACCCAAGTTGTAAAAGAATTAATCTTGTAAAAATATCAATTTTAAATTTTCATTTGCAGAATAAAATATAATAAGTAAACTGAATTTAAACATCAGTAAAATTTGTAGTGAACACACCAAATCATATATACATATATTACAAACTTTGTCCAAATAATTTACATAAGTACAAACCATTTCTAAAAGTAAAATACATACTTGTTCTAAAAGTAAAGTACAGATATTCTAACCAAACAGTACTCTAAAACGAACCTATGGATTTGGTTCCTCGGAAGGATCCTCCTCCTTCTCTACATTATCATCGAAGAACCCAGGTAGATACAAATGCCTTATAGGGGTTCTTGCCGATGATACTACAAAATTCTCTTGGAGTGTATAGATAGACACAACTCCACCCCAGAGTTCACGAATGGGCATCATGAATTCCAAACACACAGTAGCATATTGAGTTAATATGAAAATCCCATCCAGGGTTCCACTCAAGCTCATAGTCAAGTCCCAAGTGTAAATAAACCTCTCATTATTATAGTCAAACCTCCAAGCGTTAACTACCCTGTGGAATTTTACTCTGACAAATGTAACATCCCAAAAATTATTTATTTCTTAATAAATAGTCATTTTATAATATTTATGATTTTTGAAAATTTTTCTGAAATTTTTTGAATTGTTTGATTATTTTAATATTTTTCTCGATTTACGTGTGCACTGAGCGAGGCTGGGAAAATGAAATGTTTTCCCTGTGGTGAAGCTTCTCAAGGAAGCTTCCTACACACACACTCTCTCCTCTCAAATTTGGGCTCCACCTTTTAGAGGGAAGAAAAAATGATATATTGTCATCTTTTCACAAAGGGTTACTTCACTTTTCACCTAAAATCTATCACATTCTCTCTCTACCCTTCATCTTTTCCTTCTTCTTTCTCTTTCTATCTCACGTTCTCTCATCTTTCTCTTCCTCTCTCCCCCACGAGCTCTTTCCTCTCTTCTCCTCCATTCACATGGCCACACCACCATTGGTAAGCAACCAAGTTTTTCTTGTTAAACCAATCTCATTTCTTACTTCCTCTCATCATCCTAAGACTTTTCTCCGTGGTGGTCAACCCCTAAATCCACCTTCATCTTTTTCCACCATTGAAGCTCAAAGATTGAAGCTTAAAGGTAAAATATCATAGCTTTTTCATTTTTCCACCTCATTTTCGTGATTCATGGTCACTTTGGTGACTATGAATACAATTTCCAAGCTTTGATTTTGATTTTGATTTTGAACACTCTAGCGTTTGGAGGTGGTGAAGAACGAATTTCCAAGGGAAAAAGGAGTTTGCTTTCTTTGTTATTCTCTTAGGTAAGAGGGAGATAATCCTCTTTACCTAATCTTGGTGGTGGGGGAAATGTCTTTGGTATTAATGGTGAGGAATCCATTGTGGGTTTCTCACTTTGTTTGTGATTTTTTATTAGGATGTGTTGCGTGATTTTCTATGCTGGTCATCATGAATCTTGATGGATTTATATGAGTCTAAATGCTTAAATATGTATATGGATTGGTACCCACTTGATTTGGAAGCTTGGAGAAGCTCATTTTCATGGATTCTAGTGTAGATTCACGGGCTGTGTGTACACAGCTCAATGCACATGACAGGGTGTTACACGACCTAGGCCGTGTAATATTACACGGTCGTGTAATCGGGCTTTTCAGTTTAGACATGTTTTCAGGTACTTCCAGAGGAGTACATGACCTACACAATGTAATTTGACACGGTCGTATACTCCAGGTCATGAAATTGGACATGGCTGTCTAAATGGGATAGTGAAGAATCGTTTGGTTTTTCTAGTGCCTTGGAGGCTCACGGCCTCATTGGGCACTCATTAGGAGACTTTTTAATAAGCTAGAACTTAGTTAATCAAATGAATATACACTTAATTAAGAATTTATAATGTGGAAAGGATAATGAACACAACCGTATTATACAACTTAGTGTGAGGTTTGGATAAAGAAAGAACATGAGTGTGATGAGGGTTGTGAGGAACTTAAAGTAAATATTCTAAGAGAGTTTAACACAAAAACATAATGGAATTAAGGCATAACTTTGGTAACAACTTTGAATAGTTTGTGTTCACCTTTGAGGATCTAATATTGACTTGATGTGAGTCCGTGATTGGGATCAAAGATTTTTGGATGAATGATTGGGCTCTATATGGCATGTGAATTTGAATAAGTTATGCTATCATTGTGATTATATATATATGTATGCATTGAATCCATATGCATTAAGGCATGATTGATATAGTCTGATATAATGAGCGTGATTGAAGCATACATTTGACATTGTGATTAAGGAACCGAAGTACTGGACCAAGAGACATCAGGTAGACAATTTAGTCAAATGTGGTTTGCTTTATAACTAGAAACGTCAAATAGACGAATGAGTCAGATGAGACTAGTTATCAGAGGAAACCCGGTTAACAGTGGTACTATGTAGTCATATGGATGGTTATATAATATCACTGATGAAAATGGTATTGAACAATTGTATGGACGGTTGCTTCAATACCATTAGGAATGGTACAATAGTGGTTGAACTATTGTTAAGGCCAAGTTGCCTAGGAGTTGAATCACACCTATGTGCGGGTGCAAATAGACAAATCTAGGTCTCCTATTGACCTTGGTGGCGTCGGGGTGCGGGTACCTCACAATTGACAGTTGGTAGCTCTTCTGTCTGTGGGGCGGACCGATGCAAATGCACTGACGATCCAGACCGAGACAGCGTCCTATATCGAGATCTGTGTAGAATGTCTTGTACAATGCCATGATGTGCACGTTGATAAATTGAGAATTTTAGCACTTGAAGGCCTCGGCAGTCACGATACAGACATATCTCCTGATCATTCTCTCCGATGTTTGTGTCTAGCTCCATGGGGTAGGAAATGAGTACATTGTACATGAGGTTGGTCAGCATACATATTGTGCATATGCATGGTCAGTTCACATATTGTCATGGCATGGTTAACATACATATTATGGAGACATAAATATTTGTTATATATCTATAGTGGATATTTGTTGTTATAGTGCTGTTAATATTTATATTATTATGGGATATGCTTTTTTGATGATATATATAAAATTGATAACTTGAATATATCTGTAATATCTGTACGTACGGAATGACTTTTGTAACATCTCAAAAATTATCTCATTCATCATAAAAAGTTGTTTTATAATATTTGAGATTTTTAGGAATTTTTCTGGATTTTTTTGGAAACGATGAATATTTTAATATCTTTCTCATTTAACGTGCATACTGAGCAGAACCGGTATAATGCTCCAAAAATTATTTGTTTCATCACAAATAGTCATTTTATAATATTTGTGATTTTTGAAATTTTTTTGGTATTTTTTCAAAAATTTCGAATATTTTAATATATTCTTCGTTTTACGTACACACTGAGCAGAGTCAGTGTAAGCACTCTGGAAATCGTTTGTTTCATCATGAATAGCATTTTTATAATATTTTTATTTTTGAAGTTTTTTTTGGATTTTTCTGAAAATATTGAATATTTTAGTATATTCTTCGTTTTGCGTGCACGTTGAGCGGAGCTAGGAAAACGAAATATTTTCCATGAGACTAGTAGACCTTGAACTATGGAAACGTCGATGAGGGATCTTACTAAACCGAGGCCGGACACAGTTTACAAAGTTTACATTTTTTAAGATTTTATCTGATAAATAAAATCTCTATACGCACTGTTAAATAAAATTTTACAGTACGCTTTATTATCTGATGGATAATTAATACTGGCTTGTGTACTACAACAATTATCCATTGGGTAATAGCTTGTAATAAAATCCTAATTACCTTATTATTTTAACTAATAAATCACATTATCTTATCCTAATGTAATCTACTTTATGTCTAATCAAATCCTTTTTATTGAATAATGCTACAAGCTTCTCAAATAAGCCAAGCACACTTCTCTCTCCTCCCTCACACTCCCACACGACTGCATGCACATTTTGGGGAGCCAAAAATGTGCTTCACCCAATTAATTATTCCGTTCTAATTTCAAAGTCAAAAAGTCATCACCTTTTTCTCCTATTAACTTCTCTCTCTAGATTTTCTTTATCTCTTTTCTCTCAACCACCTTCTTCTCTCTCCTCCCTCTCACCTCATAGTATAAAAGCATCTAATTTGGGAGCCCAAATTACACTTCAATTAATTAAATCATTACTTTCCAATTTCAAATCCTAAAAGCTACTATCACTTTCTCTCTCTAATCTTCATCTTCTTCAAGTTTCTCCTCCTTCTCTCTACCCTCCTCCATAGCTACCAAATTGCAGCCCCTCCTCCACCATTTCTCTTCATTTTTTATCCTCTCAAACACCATTTCTATACTCCTCTCAACCTCCTCTACAACTTCTATTTGAAAGGTTTTCTTCAAAAATCAACTTTTCCTCCATTGTCATCCAAGGCAAAGCTTCAAGCTTTCAGGTAAGGTTCTTAGTTCCTCACCTTTTTCTCTTCATTTTCATGATCCATAGTCACTATGGTGACCATGGATGCCTTTTTCAAGCTTTAATTGTGATTTTTGTGAAAGTTTGATGCTCTAGGGTTTTGGTGTTGGTGGAATCCAAAAATTCAAGGGAGCTTCAAGGGAGTTCTATTGTTTGTTTTCTCCTCTAGGTAAGAGGGAGATAATCCTCTTCAACCTCTCTTGGTAGTAGGAAACTTAATTTTGTGATTGATTATGAGAAAACCCTATTGAGGGTTATTCTTTATTTGTATGATTTGTATGATTTCATATTGTTTCTAATTTGTCTAAATTATTTGATTAATTGATTATGTATATGTATGTGTTTGGATGGATTAAAATCTTGATTTGGAAGCAAAAATGACTTGGTACTCTTCCATGAGGCTCACGGTTTTGTGGCCCTAAATTGGGGTTCTTGGTAAAAAATTTATAACAAGTGGAAGACTTAGCTAACCAAGTGGATAATATGTGATTAATAGAATAAAAATTTAAACCCCAAACCTAGAGTGGCTCACGGCCTTCATGGCTAAAAATGGCTCAATCATATGATTTCATACAACTATGGCATTTAATTAATCAAGTAAATAAATAAGAGAATTATGTAATGGAAGGAAATAAATTTAGTAACCTAAAGGAATTCTTTAGACTTTAGGAACAAATAAGGATGTGTGAGGCATTGGTAAGACTTAGAAATAATTTCTTATAAGTGAATATGACTAGGTTTAAAGTAAGAACCCAATAACGAAAGGAACTTCATAAGAAAAATTAAATTGAAGTGATACTTAATTAAATGATTAATTAGGAAGCAATTAGGGCTTCATAAAATGGAAAGAATCAAGAATGAAGTTTCATTCAATAACTTATAATAAATTTTAATTAAAGCTAGACCATGAGTGCAAGTAAGAATGATAAATAATTTGATTTGAATCGTTCTAAGGGAGTTATGTTTAAAATTTAATGATGGACTTATGTAATTAAAATAATAATGTTTAAATAAATAATGTGAAAGCCTTTCTCGAAAAGAGAAACTTATTGAGAAAAATATTGAAATTTAGGCGTAATTCCATAATGTACCCTAAAGGTGTAATGCACTATTTAAGGACTTGATAATAATTATTGTGGGTCCATGTGATGGACCAATGAGGGGTTGATGCTTACCTTTGCCAAAATTGTGGCATGTTATTGAAAGTACATTATTGATGAATATACATGATATATGCATTGAGTCATCATGCATTGTGAAAGTCCAATGGACTATTTGTCAGGGTCATGTTGGCTAGGAGTTGAATCACACCTTAGTACGGGTGCAAATAGACTAGTATGGGTCCTGCTGTGGACCTTGGGGGCGTCGGGGCGCCGGCGTCTCACAGTGGGCAGTCGGTAGCCCCACTGGATCATGGGACAAATCGATGCAAACGCACTAACGATCCTGACTGGGCACTGTCCTATATCGCGATCTTGTGAGAATGCCGCTGTATAGAGCCTTATTGCGCAAAACTATTGATTATGATTTCTGAAAGCACTTGGTCCTAGGCAAATGAGATACTGACGTGTCTCCCTGATCATTCACTTTGATGTTTGTGTCTAGCTCCATGGAGTAGGAATTTGATATCATGTACATATGCATAGTAAGTGAATACATTACTTGGCATTTAATTTATATGATAATTGGATCTGCTATCTTATTGATGATATACTGCCTGAAACTATTAAACTGCTTAATATCTGCTTCTCGATACTGTTTATTATGTTTGTTATGCTATGTGGGCGTCCTACGCCGTTTATGTTTCTTACTGCCATAGTTGGTAATGAAGTAGGGTGTCTCACCTTTTTCTTGTACTATTCTTGTTCTATGTAATCTCTTAGTTAAAGACTGTTGAGGGGACGTTGTTGATTTCCTACCAGATTTTATTTGGTTTGACTCCCTATATTCGGCAATGTAGTTGAGAATAGGTTCTATCGATTTTGTTAGGATCATGTTTACTGGTGGTGCCAAAGCGTGGCGTGTCGACTGGGTTGGACAGCGCATACGTTATGTCGGAGACCTGATCCTGACCGTAAGGAGGACCCGCTGTGATGCCCCTTTTTAAACCCAAGGGAACATCTCACTTTCAATTACAATACGGAAATAAAATTTTATGTGAGTTAAGACCCGGTTCATTTTAATAATATATACATTTACTCAATTGTAGTTGGTTAAGTAAATTAGCAAGTATATTTTTTTTTCTATTCATTACATTTACGTTAACGATAATCAATATCCACGGTGACGAGACATACATGGGAAATTAACATTTCATTCATATATATATATACTTATCAACTGTTTAGTTACAAAGCTTGGCATAACAAAAAGTAAAACTATACCTGCCCCTAAAGGATTATACATACATATCCCTACGGTATCAGAATATACAGCCTACTACAAACAAAACATCAGGCCCCCAAAATAAAATACTGGTAGCCCTCAGTAGCTACAAGTAAGGTCAGTCCCTCAAGTGAGGAGGAATCGAGTCTGGGTCCTCTTCAGGATCCTCTTCGGGGTCGTCCTCAGGAACTTCTTCGGGATCTTCCTCAGGATCTTCTTCTTCAGAGGAAATCACCATAGGAATCGCAGAGTCACGGGACGGGGCCCGAGCTGTGGAACGAAAAGAGTCTTCCCGCGGAGTGAATTAACGGTCACCCCACATCTCGCGTATCGGTAGCTGAAACTCCAGACGTAAACTAATACAACAGGTGAAGACAAGCGGCTCGTGACGCCTCCAGGCTAGAGATAACGACACATCCCCCGTATAGACGCGACGCTCAGAACCATAGTTGATGTACCAGCACTCTGGCCCTCCCAAGAAGGTCAAGCGCACATCTCCCAAAAATCTTTGCGTGCGTGGCTCCATACGCTTCTGCAGTCGCTCAGTCGAGATGAGGCCAAAAACCAGGGAAGTCGGGAGCTTCCGGTTCCTTGCAGTTGTCTTCTATAGAACGTAGTATACGGACAAAATAGAAGTGGAGAGACAGAGAAGAGGTAAGACATCCTACCATCATTACCAATCATAGCATCGAGAAACCAAACGGCGCAAAGCGCCCACATAGCATTTATGACAGCAATAATAGTAATAAACATTCAATAGCAATTATGATCAACCAAACAAGTTCCAGGCAGTCGTATACATATAGATATATCAGAAGTACAACAGTTCCAATTATAATAACAATGCATGCCAGATGATTCATGGACTCACTATGCACACTTGCCCTCAATAACCAAAATCCTACTCCATGGAGCTAGACACAAAACAGTCGGAGAGAACGATCAGGAGGTATGTCGTATTCTTGGCGCCTGTGCCCTCAAGTTCTAAAAATTCTCAATTTATCATTTTGTACATCATGGCATTTTACAAGACATTCTACACAGATCTCGACATAGACGGCGTCTCGGTCCGGATCGTCGGTGTGTTTGCATCGGTCGCCCACACGCAGAGAGCTACCACTGCCCATTATGAGGTACTCGCACCCTGACGCCCCAAGGTCAACAAGTAACCTACACTTGTCTATTCGCACCCGCACAAAGGTGTAAGTTCAACTCCTAGGCTACCGGCCTTAATCAAGTCCAACGGACAATCTCTTTCTCTTTGTTCAATGCATGACACAATCATACTCCTCATGACCAACTAGGCCCATCATGCTTCACATGCATGTCATATCATTTATCAACAAGATCTGATCCCATTCATGGGTATACAACAATCCAATAGTACATTTTAAGGACATTCACAATTTTCATTCATAGTCATGATAAAAGTCAACCATTAAATTCATTATGTGCCTCAAAAGCTCACCCATACTCATGTTCTTCCTTGTTTAGGAATCCCTACTTAATCTCTAGTCATCCAATCATTTATGATTTATGTACTTTTATTAATCCAAGGGTTTTGAATCCAGGAAGATACATAGCCAGAATCACCAACAACGTCACAGATTTAATTGCTAGGTATTGGGTGATAAACTCTAGTTGTGAATTCGACGGAGACTATGCATTTAGTGGAAAATTGAGGCTGCCATTCGACGAAGACTAACATGGCAGAAGGATGAAAAATAGTAGAACATTTTATAACAAGATTGGATAAAAACCAATTTCTGTCGGATGGAGGTTCTGTCGAATAGAGATCAAAATTTTCAAAATTTTCCAGAAGGTCAGCAGAAGTCCAATTTCGACGGATGTGGGTGTCAACGTTGGAGAAATCTCCTAAGTGTCGAACCGACGAAAACACTGTGGTCAGAACTTTAATTCGACGGATCTTGATGTTCTACTCGACGAATATTAACTTTGGGAAGCTTCGATAAATGGACGAGAAGATCCACTCGGTGTATGTCTCTCAATGGGTATTGGCATTCTAACTCGATGAATATTTCACTCGACGGATGTGGTCATTCAAATTCGACGGATTTTGCATTGGAGGAGTTTCTCTCCTAAGTGGTCAGGAGTTCATACTCGACGGTTTTTGATATTGCACTAATGACCAGGAATCAAATTCGACGGGCATGGCCAGGGGTTCATACTCGACAGGTTTTGACTTTACTAAGTGATCAAGACATCACATTCGACGAGTTTGGCCAGGGGTTCATACTCGACAGGTTTTGACTTTACTAAGTGATCAAGACATCACATTCGACGGGTTTGGCCAGAGGTTCATACTCGACAGGTTTTGACTTTACTAAGTGATCAAGACATCACATTCGACGGGTTTGGCCAGGGGTTCCTACTCGACAAGTTTTGATAATGCACTAAATGACCAGGAATCAAATTCGACGGGCATCACATTCGACGGGTTTGGCTAGGGGTTCCTACTTGACAGGTTTTGACATTGCACTTAATGGTCAGAAAACCAAGTCATTACCACTTCTCACCAATAATCCCAAAATTTTTGTCTCAAGGCGTGGCCATCCGAGAGCCAGCCCGACAGCGTTCTTTTTTTGATTATACGTTCCAGACATATATATCAAAACACACAAACAATCAATTAGCATATATATATGTATACATCACCAGCAACATACAAACAGAGATGAATCACAGTACCAATCACAAACAACGTTCCTAAATGCTAAAAGAGGTTGAGGAGGAGTGTCTTCCTCTTACCTGGGAGAAGCACAAAGAAAGGTGGCTTCTTTTTTGTTAGGATTTCGTTTCCAGCTTCCAGGAATTCCTTAAAGATTTAAACTTGCAAGAATTAGAATCCTAATATTGAAATGGATACCTATTGTCATCAAAATGACAGTGGTTTATGAAAAAGAGAAGAGGGGGAGAAAAAGCTAAGAGCTTTACCTTAAAGCTCCAACCTTTAAGCTTCAAAGACGTAGGAGAATGAAGATGGAGGAAATGGCAGAACCTTGAAGATGATTTCCTCAATGATGGTGGTTCTCCAATCACGAAATGGTGCTAAGATTGGGACGGTTTGAAGAACAAAATGGAGGTGTGGGTGGTGTTGCTGTTGTAGGGTGAAAGAGAAGAGAGAAGATGAATGAATAGTAGCAGCGTATTTGGGAAGAGAGGAAATGTGAGGAAAAGAAATGAATTAGACCCCCTTAATTTCAAACGTGCAGCACAAATTTGGGAGGAGAGAGAAATGATAAAAATAATGGTTGGAGGAAGCTTCCTTGAGAAGCTTCGCGCGCTCCTCGATAAAGTACATAGTAAGCTTGTCTCCAAATTAAATACATCTGACAGATGATTAATTATACTATGGAATTATTTTCTCAGTGAATAAAATTTACAATTGATGAAAATAATATATTATTATTCATCAGATAATTTTATGATACCGCAAATTTTATTTAACAGATAAAACCTCAAAAATGTAAACCTCACAAACTGTGCCCGGCCTCGGGTTTAGTAAGATCCCCCGTTGACACGTTGATAGTTCAAAGTTTACCACCCTCAGGGAAAATATTCTAGTTTCCCCGGCTCTGCTCTGTGTATACGTAAAACGAAGAATATATTAAAATATTCTTCATTTCCAGAAAAATCCACAAAAATTCCTAAAAATCATAAATATTATAAAATGATTGTTTATAATGAAATAAAGAATTTTCGGGATGTTACAATACTCCCCTTCAAAAAGGAATTTCGTCCTCAAAATTTGCATACCTTAGAACAACTGTGGGTGTTGCTCCTTCATCTTGTCTTCCAGCTCCCAAGTTGCATCTCCGGTCACCTCGTTCCAGATTACTTTCACCAATGTGATCTCCTTGCCTCTTAATTGCTTTATCTTCCTATCCTCGATTCTTACAGGAGACGTCTCATAAGTTAAGTTTTCTTTTAATTGTACTGCATCCGGTGCTATGACATGACTTGGGTCAGGGAGGTATTTTCGGAGTTGTGACACATGAAAAATATTATGAATGTTTGAAAGGAAAGGAGGTAAGGATATTTGGTACGCCACAGGACCTACACAACGAATGATTTGGTATGGTCCAAGGAATTTAGGAGTGAGTTTTCTAGATTTTAAAGCCCAGCCTACCCCAGTCGTAGGTGTGACTTTCAGGAATACATGCTCGCCTTCCTCAAACTCAAGAGGTTTTCTCCTTCGGTCTGCATAACTCTTTTGCCGACTTTGAGCCATTCTCATCTTTTCCTGAATCATTTTAACCTTCTCAGTTGTCTGCTGTATAATCTCTGGTCCAACAGTAAGGCGCTCGCCATCTTGGTACGAACACAGAGGTGTTCGACATCGTCATCCATACAGAGCCTCATAGGGTGCCATCCCTATGCTCGAATGATAACTGTTGTTGTAGGTGAATTCTATCAAGGGTAAAATGTTGTCCCAACTTCCAGTTTGTTCTATGGTACAGGCTCGAAGCAAATCTTCCAAAGATTGGATCGTCCTTTCTGATTGACCATCGATCTGTGGATGATAAGCAGAACTCAGACGTAGCTTCGTCCTCAACGCTTCTTGCAAACTCTCCCAGAGATTTGAAGTAAATCTCGGATCTCTATCCGAAACAATACTCGTAAGCACATCGTGCAGTCTAACAATTTCTCCAATATAGATTTGAGTCAATTTCTCCAGTTTGTATTTTATGTCGATCGGGAGAAAATGCGTCGACTTTGTGAGTCGGTCCACGATTACCCAAATCAAATCATGACATTTTCTTGTCCTTGGCAATCCGACTACAAAATCTATTGTAATACTGTCCCACTTCCATTCCGAAATAGACAACGGTTGCAGCAACCCCGCTGGTCTCTGATGTTCCACCTTAGCTTTTTGACAAACTAGACAAGTTGATACACGTCTGGTGACGTCACTCTTCATTCCATACCACCAGAACAACTTCTTCAAGTCTTGGTACATTTTTGTTATGCCTGGATGCATACTCAGCTGGCTTGTATGAGCATGGTTAATGATGTATTCTCTAAGTTCCTTGTCATGAGGAATACAAACTCTTCCATGAAACCTCAGAATTCCATCCGTTCATTCCGTAAACTCTGTTTCACCTCCTTGCTCCACTTGCTCTCTCACTTCTTGTAAGAACTTGTCAATCTTTTACTTTTCCTTTATGTCATCCAGTAGTTCACTTGTAATGGTAACCATATTCATGCAAATCTTTCCAGGTTCTAACTCCACAAAAGACCACACATCTCTAAACTGCTCTAGCATATCCTTTTCCTTGATCATCAGGGCAGAGACACTGATCATCTTCCTACTTAGAGCATCTGCCACAACATTTGCCTTGCCAGGGTGATACAGAAGTTAGAAATCGTAATCCTTCAGGAATTCTAACCACCTTCGTTGCCTCATGTTCAACTCCTTCTGATCATACAAATACTTCAAACTCTTGTGATCACTGAAAATATTGAATGTTGCTCCGTAGAGAAAATGCCTCTTCAGAGCAAAAACTACAGCCACTAACTCCAACTCGTGTGTCGTGTAATTCTTCTCGTGCACTCGCAACTGCCTTGAAGCATAAGCCACAACTCTTCCATGCTGCATAAGTACAGATCCTAGCCCTTGGTATGAAGCGTCGCAGTACACTTCAAACTGCTCATTCGGATCGGGTAGCACTAACACCGGTGAGGTAGTCAGTCGATTCTTCAACTCTTGGAAACTTTGCTCACAGCTGTCAGTCCACTCAAAAGCTTGGTTTTTCCTCGTGAGTTGTGTAAGTGGTCTAGCAATCTTGGAGAATCCCTCAATAAACCTCTGGTAATATCCAGCTAAACCCACGAAGCTTCGAATCTCCGTCACGGACGTTGGTCTTTCCCATTGCAAGACTGCCTCCACCTTCGATGGATCCACGGCAATCCCATCCTTCGAGATCACGTGACCCAGAAACTTAACTTCTTCTATCTAGAACTCACACTTTGACAGCTTGGCATACAATTCCTTCTCCTTCAGAATCTGAAGAACTATACTGAGGTGTTCAGCATGGTCCTCCTGATTTTGAGAGTATACCAGAATGTCATCAATGAAGACCACAACGAATCTGTCTAAGTAAGGACGAAAGATTCGGTTCATGTAGTCCATAAAGATAGCTGGTGCGTTCGTCACACCAAACGGCATCACTAGGTATTCGTAATGACCGTATCGGGTACGAAAAGCTATCTTGGGTATATCCTCCATCTTCACTCATATCTGATGATACCCAGACCACAGATCGATCTTCGAAAACACCGCTGCTCCTTTCAGTTGGTCCATTAAATCATCAATTCTCGGGAGTGGATACTAGTTCTTAATCGTTACCTTGTTCAGCTACCGATAGTCCACACATAATCTCGAGGTGCCATCCTTCTTGCGAACTAACAGCACTGGCGCTCCCCATGGTGACACACTTGGCCTGACAAATTGCTTTTCCAAAAGCTCTTCTAGCTGTTTCTTGAGCTCAGCTAACTCTGTCGGTGCCATCCTATACGGTGCTATAGACACGGGACCAACTCCCGGTACTAGGTCGATAGCAAACTCTATCTCTCGAGCCGGTGGTAAACCAGGTACATCATCAGGAAAGACTTCAGGAAACTCGTTCACCACTGGAATTATGTCCACATCAACCTCGTTCTCGACTTTCAAAGAAGATAGTAGCATGTATCCGTGAGCTCCTTCTTTCAAGAGAGCTTGAACTCGGTTGGCCATTAAAAATCTAGAATCCTCCATTATGGGAAAAACTATGGTCTTTTTGGAACAGTCTAGCAGAACATGGTTGGAAGATAACCAGTCCATCCCTAAGATAATATCTAGTTGGGAAAGGGGTAAACAGATCAGATCAACTGAAAAGGTTCGACCTTCAACAACCAATGGATAATTTAGACAGACTTTGGTAGTAACTATCGGTTTATCAGTGGGGGTAGAAACAGTTAAGTCAAAAGGTAATGATGACATAGATAGACCCAGTCTTTGCACACAGTCATATGATATAAAAGAATGGGTTGCCCCAGAGTCATACAGCACAGTTAAAAGATTACCTTCTATGATACCTTTCCCCTGTATCAAATCTTCGGATTCGGAAGCCTCAACTCCGCTCATAGTGTAGACTCGCCCTCCAGCCTGTGGTTTCTTGGCTCTTGCAGCATTCACTGAAGGTTCGGCCTTCGTTTGGTTGTAGTCTCGGGACACGTGACCAGGTTTGCCATATTTGAAGCAGATGAATCCCTTCATGGTATAGTCCCTTATGAGATGGTCTTTCCCACACTTCAAACATCTGGAAGGATACGCCGTGTTCTGGCCAGTCTGGTTCCCAGTAGAACCTCCACCAGAACTTCCACTCATGGCTTGTTGTCGATTCCCCGTGGGTCGGGAGTACGGCTTCTTCTGGAAACGGTTAGCACTGTTACTGCCGCCTCTCTGGAATTTCGTAGGCCCAAAGTTTCTGCTCCTCATGTCTCTAGATTGCTCCAGAGCCTCTACATCACAAAGCAAGTATCCAGTAGTTGTGAGAATTCATTGATCCTCAAGGTGATCAGCCTTCTTCACTTCATACCTCAGTCCTTCCAGTAAATCTTCGGCATTTCCATGCTTCATCCTGGTTGGTTCGAAAGTACGTCGAAAACTGTGACAAGTTTTCAAATTTCGCTGCGTACTCACTAACAGTCATATTTCCTTGTCGCAGGTTGAGGAATTCCGACTCCTTCGCATGCCTTGCGCTCGCAGAAAAATACTTAACTAAGAACTTTTCCTTGAATAAGCCCAAAGTAATCTCTCGGTTCGCAGCTTCCAGCATTTGCTGCACTCCATTCCACCAGTTTTCAGCGTTGCCTACTAGTATAAATGTAGCATAGTTCACCTTCTTGTCCTCGGCGCAACTCATTCCTCGAAAAACTTTCTCCAATTCCTTGATCCACAGACTAGCCTTGTCCGGATCAAATTCCCCTTTGAATTGAGGAGGGTTATGGCGTCGAAACTCTACTAAATTCTGAGCATCAGCAGTGGCCTCTAGCTGTTGAGTAGCTCGCTCTTATTGTTGTGCAATTCTCTCTCTCGCTTTTGGGCGCCTTTCTTTGTGTGACGGCCTCAGCCATCCTCTGCATCGTTGTAATAGCTGCTGCCATATCTTCCCCTCGTGCCATCTTACTTTCTTAGATCAGATTAACCTGAAAACATAAAAAAGTCAGTTGCATTCACTAGGAACACCAAACCATACACCCTTACGTATACTACTCAGAGAACACACAGCACAAGCAAGACAGACTCAAACACAAGACCCAAAGAAACATAAACCGGGGCTCTGATACCAACTTAGTGTGACGCCCCCTTTTTTTTTACCCAAGGGAACATCTCACTTTCAATTACAATGCAAAAATAAAATTTTATGTGAGTTAAGACCCGGTTCATTTTAATAATATATACATTTACTCAATTGTAGTTGGTTAAGTAAATTAGCAAGTATATTTTTTTTTTCTATTCATTACATTTACGTTAACGATAATCAATATCCACGGTGACGAGACATACATGGGAAATTAACATTTCATTCATATATATATATACTTATCAACTGTTTAGTTACAAAGCCTGGCATAACAAAAAACAAAACTATACCTGCCCCCAAAGGATTATACATACATATCTCTACGGTATCAGAATATACAGCCCACTACAGACAAAACATCAAGCCCCCAAAATAAAATACTGGTAGCCCTCAGTAACTACAAGTAAGGTCAGTCCCTCAAGTGAGGAGGAATCGAGTCAGGGTCTTCTTCAGGATCCTCTTCGGGGTCGTCCTCAGGAACTTCTTCGGGATCTTCCTCAGGATCTTCTTCGTCAGAGGAAATCACCATAGGAATCGCAGAGTCACGGGATGGGGCCCGAGCGGTGGAACGAAAAGAGTCTTCCCGCGGAGTGAAATAACGGTCACCCCACATCTCGCATATCGGTAGCTGAAACTCCAGACGTAAACTAATACAGCAGGTGAAGATAGGCAGCTCGTGACGCCTCCAGGCTAGAGATAACGACACATCCCCCGTATAGACGCGACGCTCAAAACCATAGTTGATGTACCAGCACTCCGGCCCTCCTAAGAAGGTCAGGCGCACATCTCCCAAAAATCTTTGCGTGCGTGGCTCCATACGCTTCTTCAGTCGCTCAGTCGAGATGAGGCCAAAAACCAAGAAAGTCGGGAGCTTCCGGTTCCTTGCAGTTGTCTTCTATAGAACGTAGTATACAGACAAAACAGAAGTGGAGAGACAGAGAAGAGGTAAGACATCCTACCATCATTACCAATCATAGCATCGAGAAACCAAACGGCGCAAAGTGCCCACATAGCATTTATGACAACAATAATAGTAATAAACATTCAATAGCAATTATGATCAACCAAACAGTTCTAGGCAGTCGTATACATATAGATATATCAGAAGTACAACAGTTCCAATTATAATAACAATGCATGCCAGATGATTCATGGACTCACTATGCACACTTGCCCTCAATAACCAAAATCCTACTCCATGGAGCTAGACACAAAACAGTCGGAGAGAATGATCAGGAGGTATATCTGTATTCTTGGCTACCTAGGCCCTCAAGTGCTAAAAATTCTCAATTTATCATTTTGTACATCATGGCATTTTACAAGACATTCTACACAGATCTCGACATAGGACAGCGTCTCGGTCCGGATCGTCAGTGTGTTTGCATCGGTCTGCCCCACAAACAGAGAGCTACCAGCTGCCCATTGTGAGGTACCCGCACCCTGACGCCCCCAAGGTCAACAAGTAACCTACACTTGTCTATTCGCACCCGCACAAAGGTGTAAGTTCAACTCCTAGGCTACCGGCCTTAACCAAGTCCAACGGATAATCTCTTTCTCTTTGTTCAATGCATGACACAATCATACTCCTCATGACCAACTAGGCCCATCATGCTTCACATGCATGTCATATCATTTATCAACAAGATCTGATCCCATTCACGGGTATACAAAAATCCAATAGTACATTTTAAGGACATTCACAATTTCCATTCATAGTCATGATAAAAGTCAACCATTAAATTCATTATGTGCCTCAAAAGCTCACCCATACTCATGTTCTTCCCTGTTTTGGAATCCCTACTTAATCTCTAGTCATCCAATCATTTAAGATTTATGTATTTTTATTAATCCAAGGGTTTTGAATCCAGGAAGATACATGGCCAGAATCACCAACAACGTCACAGATTTAATTGCTAGGTATTGGGTGATAAACTCTAGTTGTGAATTCGACGGAGACTATGCATTTAATGGAAAATTGAGGCTGCCATTCGACGAAGACTAACATGGCAGAAGGATGAAAAATAGTAGAACATTTTATAACAAGATTGGATAAAAACCAATTTCTGTCGGATGGAGGTTCTATCGAATAGAGATCAAAATTGTCAAAATTTTCCAGAAGGTCAACAGAAGTCCAATTTCGACGGATGTGGGTGTCAACGTTGGAGAAATCTCCCAAGTGTCGAACCGACGAAAACACTGTGGTCAGAACTCTAATTCGACGGATCTTGACGTTCTACTCGACGAATATTAACTTTGGGAAGCTTCTGATAAATGGACAGAAGATCCACTCGACAAGTATGTCTCTCAATGGGTATTGGCATTCTAACTCGATGAATATTTCACTCGACGGATGTGGTCATTCAAATTCGATGGATTTTGCATTGGAGGAGTTTCTCTCCTAAGTGGTCAGGAGTTCATACTCGACGGTTTTTGATATAGCACTAATGACCAGGAATCAAATTCGACGGGCATGGCCAAGGGTTCATACTCGACAGGTTTTGACTTTACTAAGTGATCAAGACATCACATTCGACGGGTTTGGCCAGGGGTTCATACTCGACAGGTTTTGACTTTACTAAGTGATCAAGACATCACATTCAACGGGTTTGGCCAGAGGTTCATACTCGACAGGTTTTGACTTTACTAAGTGATCAAGACATCACATTCGACGGGTTTGGCCAAGGGTTCCTACTCGACAGGTTTTGATAATGCACTAAATGACCAGGAATCAAATTCGACGGGCATCACATTCGACGGGTTTGGCCAGGGGTTCCTACTCGACAGATTTTGACATTGCACTTAATGGTCAGAAACCCAAGTCATTACCACTTCTCACCAATAATCCCAAAATTTTTGTCTCAAGGCGTGGCCATCCGAGAGCCAGCCCGACAGCGTTCTTTTTTTTATTATACATTCCAGACATATATATAAAAACACACAAACAATCAATTAGCATATATATATGTATACATCACCAGTAACATACAAACAGAGATGAATCACAGTACCAATCACAAACAACGTTCCTAAATGCTAAAAGAGGTTGAGGAGGAGTGTCTTCCTCTTACCTGGGAGAAGCACAAAGAAATGTGGCTCCTTTTTTGTCAGGATTTCGTTTCCAGCTTCCAGGAATTCCTTAAAGATTTAAACTTGCAAGAATCAGAATCCTAATATTGAAATGGATACCTATTGTCATCAAAATGACAGTGGTTTACGAAAAAGAGAAGAGAGGGAGAAAAAGCTAAGAGCTTTACCTTAAAGCTCCAACCTTTAAGCTTCAAAGACGTAGGAGAATGAAGATAGAGGAAATGGCAGAACCTTGAAGCTGATTTTCTCAATGATGGTGGTTCTCCAATCACGAAATGGTGCTAAGATCGGGACGGTTTGAAGAACAAAATGGAGGTGTGGGTGGTGTTGCTACTGTAGGGTGAAAGAGAAGAGAGAAGATGAGTGAATAGTAGCAGCGTATTTGCGAGAAGTGGAAATGTGAGGAAAAGAAATGAATTAGACCCCCTTAATTTCAAACGTGCAGCACAAATTTGGGAAGAGAGAGAAATGATAAAAATAATGGTTGGAGGAAGCTTCCTTGAGAAGCTTCGCGTGCTCCTCGATAAAGTACATAGTAAGCTTGTCTCCAAATTAAATACATCTGACAGATGATTAATTATACTGTGGAATTATTTTCTCAGTGAATAAAATTTATAATTGATGAAAATAATATATTATTATTCATCAGATAATTTTATGATACCGCAAATTTTATTTAACAGATAAAACCTCAAAAATGTAAACCTCACAAACTGTGCCCGGCCTCGGGTTTAGTAAGATCCCCCGTTGACACGTTGACAGTTCAAAGTTTACCAGCCTCAGGAAAAATATTCTAGTTTCCCCGGCTCCGCTCAGTGTACACGCAAAATGAAGAATATATTAAAATATTCTTCATTTCCAGAAAAATTCACAAAAATTCCTAAAAATCATAAATATTATAAAATGATCGTTTATAATGAAATAAAGAATTTTTGGGATGTTACACCCGCGATGGAGATCCTATCCTGACACTTACTACTTCGGTACATCTGGAGTTTGCTTTGCCTATCCGGGAGCTATGGAGTGACCCGATTCACACCCCTAGGGAGGACGCGGATTCCATGGCATCAACTGCTAGGGCACCTGCCCGTGGGACAGCACTCGGTCCTGTCCTTATATCTTCAGATGACCCGGGGGAGGATCCTGGCGTGGATCCGATGAAGTACCCAACTCCTTAGACATGGATGTCTTATGGGTAGTTTATGTTTTTTTTTTCTTCTGCATTAATTATGTTATGATGTATTTTCAATATATTTGTATTTTGAAGTAAAACTTGATGTATTTTATTTTGAGCGGTATATGAAATGAGTTGCGCTATGTATGCTTTAAATTAACTATTTAGTACTATGAACTATATTTTGCCTTTGGCTTGTTGAATTATATGTGCTAATGTCGGCTTATATTTCCTTTATATATACAAAAAAAATATATTCGAATTTGGAAAAGTATTATGAAGAAGTTGTGGCATGCCAAAAATTTAGTGATCGCAGTATAATGACGATTGTGACATGGCTATTAAATCGAGGGGTGTTACATTAGGTGGTATCAGAGCTCAGTTCATCCTGTTGAGCCGGGGTATGGACTGACTATGCTTAGGCATGTTAAAAGTTTCTTTGTATGTTATGCACTTTCTTGTCTCTTGATAGAGATGTTTGGGAAAGGAATGTATGGCTTGCCATAGGTTGAATGCTCATAGCTACTGTTGCATAGTTACATGATATTGAGTATTGGCCCATTCAATATGTAATGTTCTGTGTGGACGAAAAACTATGACTTCACCTAGGCGTATTAAGAGAATAGGAGTTCTTTTAATAAGAAGCTCAGCTGGTATGACTGAACTTGTTTAGGATTTGTTTACATTTTCACCCTTGTTGTGTTGTGTGACTCCTTGTGTTTGGTTTTCGAAAGGAGACAATACTGTCTGATATGGTTACTTCTTGTCTCCATTATGCCTAGCTGTCTATTTTCGAAGAAAGACAATGGCTTGTGGAAGACGTACGCGTAGGAATGTGGAACGCAATAACAAAGGAGTGGATATGACTGTGGAAGTAATGCAAAGAATGGTTGATGTAACAACACACCAGGATTAGAGGGTCGCACGGCAGCAGGAATTGGAAGTCAAGGTTCATAATTTGTTAGAAGAAAGTCAGCTTTGGGGTAACTCTGGATTGCCTAAGTTCCAAAGGAGGAACAATAGGAAGGTTGATCAGTTTAAGCAGAAATGGTATACACGACGACTAAGGGAGCAACTGCGATGGCAAACGCATGAAGGAGGTGCGGGTGGTAGTGAATCCAATCCGACTATGGTACCCTTATCGAAATGTAAGAAGTGTAGAAAGGACCACTTAACAAAGCACTGTATAATCAAAGGAATAATTTGTTTCAAGTGCGAAAAGCCAGGACACGTGGCTAGGAATTGTACCTTAAATAGGATAAAGCCTTCTGTTAGAGATGGATGTACTCCAAAATCTCACAAAAAAGAGAGAGTCAATTCCTCAAGTGAAGCGAATGTCTCTCGGACTGAAGGCCTAAACCAGGAAGCTTGTACTGCGACAGATGACCCTGTGATTTTACTGTATAATTCTAGGGGTAACCCATTTCTTTATGACGTATGAATGTATGAATCTAGTACGGATGTTTGTAATCTCGCCATTTTTTGACTAAGTCATTTCTATTTCTGCTACTAAGGACCTATTGTTGATAGCCAAGTGTTTGAATTATCCTATAACCTGTTAAAGACTGAATCCTTCTGTTGATCTGATTTGTTTACTTCTTTTACAAATTAGATGTAATGTTAACGAAGGGATTGGTTATCTTCCAACCATATCCTGTTGAAATATTCCAATGAAAAATTTAAGAGTTTACTTTTGAGATTAGTTTGTCTGTGTATTTACTTCCTTTCGACCTGAATATTACTATTTTGATTTACAAGCCTGCTCTCATTACAATAAGTTTACTTAAAACTATCTTATTATTGTTAGGAATTGAAACCCTTTTACCAATTCAATTATTGCTTTCTCTGTGAATAGACTTGATCTCAGAAAGGGGATTGGTTGTTTTCTAACCATATCTCGTCATTCTGTCCCAACAGAAATTTAGTGTCTATTGGGATAGAAATTTCCTCTATTTGAATCCATGAAACTCATTCCTAAATCTTATCGCATCATATCACGTTCTTCACCGGATGAGCCTGACAGTAAACTAAGTGACTTCCCTACTTTTCTTCTAGCCCTTATGATGCTTCTAGTGTACTTCGATTGAGAAAAGGTGTTCCCGAACTCAACTCAAACCATAGTGCTGAATGCAACGCGATTACTTGAGAATTGCCCTATGAGACATTTCTTGTTGAAGTCAAGGTTAATTAGTTTGATAGATCAACCGAAGGAAGCCGCTATTTTCTCCAAGATCAGCTTGTGTTCTGGACTATCATCGAGTTCATTTGAAGGTAGAATAATGTTTCCAAGATGACTTTTCAGATACGCTATGGGCACTACGAGTATTTGGTAGCATCGTACCATGCAACGAACACGTCAGTAAAATTCATTAATTTCGTGAATAGGATCTTCTTCCCTGCTGAAAATAGGATTGTCATTATCTTTGTTGGCAACATTCTGATCTATTCTTAACGTTCAGAGGAGTATACTAAACCTTTCGTTGTGATTCTTCAAATCTTGAAGAAGGAGAAGAGAATATGCGTGAAGTTGTTCAAGTGCAAATTCTGGTTAGAGGCAATTCAACTTTTGGGTCATATGATCTCAAAGGAAAGAGTTGTTGTGGATCCATCGAAAGTCGAAGTAGCTCTTCAATGAGAAAAACCGACGACTATAACAGAGATTCGTAACTGGAAGGAATTAGTTGGTTAATACAGGATACTCATCGTAGAATTTTCCAATGTGGCGAGACTTCTCATCTAACTCATACGAGAGAGTCAAATTTTATGTGGACCGGTGCATACGAAGGAAATTTTCAAGGGTTGAAGAAACACTCAACTACTTTACTAGTAATAATTCTGCCTGATCTCAATGAACCTTCTGAGGTACCTATTGATGCCTTGCGTTAGATTTTGGAACGTGAGCTTGTGTAGATAGGAGGAGTAGTAGCGTGTGCTTCAAGACAACTGACAACACATGAGAAGAGTTACTCTACACAAAAACTCCAAGCTAGCCATTGGGATTGCGCTGAAGATCTAGAAACATTCTACAAGGAATCATGTCCACGTGTATTCTAAGATAGATCAAATTTCGAAGGCGAAACTTTTTTTTGAAGGGGAGAGTTGTAACATCTCAAAAATTATCTCATTCATCATAAATAGTTGTTTTATAATATTTGAGATTTTTAGGAATTTTTCAGGATTTTTTAGGAAACGATGAATATTTTAATATATTTCTCATTTTGCATGCATACTAAGCAGAACCGGTATAATGCTCCGAAAATTATTTGTTTCATCACAAATAGTCATTTTATAATATTTGTGATTTTTGAGAAATTTTCTGTATTTTTTCAAAAATGTTGAATATTTTAATATATTTCTCATTTTACGTACACACTAAGCAGAGTCAGTATAAACACTCCGGAAATCGTTTGTTTCATCATGAATAGCCTTTTTCTAATATTTGTGATTTTTGAGAATTTTTGTGGATTTTTCTAAAAATGTCAAATACTTTAGTATATTTCTTGTTTTACGTGCACGCTGAGGGGAGCCGGGAAAACGAAATGTTTTCCCTGAGACTGCTAGACCTTGAACGATAGAAACGTCGATGGGGGATTTTACTAAACCCGAGGTTGGACACAGTTTACAAAGTTTACATTTTTCAAGATTTTATCTAATAAATAAAATCTCTATACGCACTGTTAAATAAAATTTTGCAGTACGCTCTATTATCTGATGGATAATTAAGACTTGCTTGTGTACTACAACAATTATCCACTGGGTAATAGCTTGTAGTAAAATCCTAATTACCTTATTATTTTAACTAATAAATCACATTATCTTATCCTAATGTAATCTACTTTATGTCTAATCAAATCCTCTTTATTGAAAAATGCTACAAGCTTCTCAAATAAGCCAAGCACACTTCTCTCTCCTCCCTCACACTCCCACACGGCTGCATGCACATTTTGGGGAGCCAAAAATGTGCTTCACCCAATTAATTATTCTATTCTAATTTCAAAGTCAAAAAGTCATCACCTTTTTCTCCTATTAACTTCTTTCTCTAGATTTTCTTTATCTCTTTTCTCTCAACCACCTTATTCTCTCTCCTCCCTCTCACCTCATGGTTGCAACACCTAATTTGGGAGCCCAAATTACACTTCAATTAATTAAATCATTACTTCCCAATTTTAAATCCTAAAAGCTACTATCACTTTCTTTCTCTAATCTTCATCTTCTTCAAGTTTCTCCTCCTTCTCTCTACCCTCCTCTATAGCTACGAAATTGCAGCCCCTCCTCCACCATTTCTATACTCCTCTCAACCTCCTCTACAACTTCTATTTGAAAGGTTTCCTTCAAAAACCAACTTTTCCTCCATTGTCATCCAAGGCAAAGCTTCAAGCTTTTAGGTAAGGTTCTTAGTTCCTCACCCTTTTCTCTTCATTTTCGTGATCCATGATCACTATGGTGACCATGGATGCCTTTTTCAAGCTTTAATTGTGATTTTTGTGAAAGTTTGATGCTCTAGGGTTTTGGTGTTGGTGGAATCCAAAAATTCAAGGGAGCTTCAAAGGAGTTCTATTGTTTGTTTTCTCCTCTAGGTAAGAGTGAGATAATCCTCTTCAACCTCTCTTGGTAGTAGGAAACTTAATTTTGTGATTGATTGTGAGAAAACCCTATTGAGGGTTATTCTTTATTTGTATGATTTGTATGATTTCATATTATTTCTAATTTGTTTAAATTATTTGATTGATTGATTATGTATATGTATATGTTCGGATGGATTGGAATCTCGATTTGGAAGCAAAAATGACTTGGTCCTCTTCCATGAGGCTCACGGTTTTGTGGCCCTAAATTGGGGTTCTTGGTAAAAAAATTTATAGCAAGTGGAAGACTTAGCTAACCAAGTGGATAATATGTCATTAATGGAATAAAAATTTAAACCCTAAACCTAGAGTGGCTCACGGCCTTCATGGCTAAAAATGGCTCAATCATATGGTTTCATACAACTATGACATTTAATTAATCAAGTAAATAAATAAGAGAATTATGTAATGAAAGGAAATAAATTTAGTAACCTAAAGGAATTCTTTGGACTTTAGGAACAAATAAGGATGTGTGAGGCATTGGTAACACTTAGAAATAATTTCTTGTAAGTGAATATGACTAGGTTTAAAGTAAGAACCCAATAACGAAAGGAACTTCATAAGAAAAATTAAATTGAAGTGATACTTAATTAAATGATTAATTAGGAAGCAATTAGGGCTTCATAAAATGGAAAGAACCAAGAATGAAGTTTCATTCAATAACTTATAATAAATTTTAATTAAAGCAAGACCATGAGTGCAAGTAAGAATGATAAATAATTTGATTTGAATCGTTCTAAGGGAGTTATGTTTAAAATTTAATGATGGACTTACGTAATTAAAATAATAATGTTTAAATAAATAATGTGAAAGCCTTTCTCGAAAAGAGAAACTTATTAAGAAAAATATTGAAATTTAGGCGTAATTCCATAATATACCCTAAAGGTGTAATGCACTATTTAAGAACTTGATAATAATTATTGTGGGTCCATATGAGGGACCAATGAGGGGTTGATGCTTACCTTAGCCAAAATTATGGCATGTTATTGAAAGTACATTATTGATGAATATACATGATATATGTATTGAGTCATCATGCATTATGAAAGTCCAATGGACTATTTGTCAAGGCCATGTTGTGTAGGAGTTGAATCACACCTTAGTACGGGTGCGAATAGACTAGTATGCGTCCTGCTGTGGACCTTGGGGGCGTCGGGGCGTCGGGGCGTGGGCGTCTCACAGCGGGCAGTCGGTAGCCCTGTTGGACCATGGGACAAACTGGTGCAAACGCACCGACGATCCTGACTGGGCACTGTCCTATATCGTGATCTTTTGAGAATGCCGCTGTATAGAGCCTTTTTGCGCAAAACTATTGATTATGATTTCTGAAAGCACTTGGTCCTAGGCGGACGAGATATTAGCATGTCTCCCTGATCATTCACTCCGATATTTGTGTCTATCTCCATGGAGTAGGAATTTGATATCATGTAAATGTGCATAGTGAGTGAATACATTACTTGGCATTTAATTTATATGATGATTGGATCTACTATCTTATTGATGATATACTGCCTGAAACTGTTAAACTGCTTAATATCTGCTTCTCGATACTGTTTATTATGTTTGTTATGCTATGTGGGCGTCCTACGCTATTTATGTTTCTTATTGCCATAGTTGGTAATGAAGTAGGGTGTCTCACCTCTTTCTTGTACTATTCTTGTTCTATGTAATCTCTTGGTTAAAGACTGTTGAGGGGACGTTGTTGATTTCCTACCAGATTTTATTTAGTTTGATTCCCTATATTCGGAAATGTAGTCGAGAAGAGGTTCTATCGATTTTGTTAGGATCATGTTTATTGGTGGCGCCAATGCGTGGCGTGTCAATTGGGTTAGACAACGCATACATTATGTTGGAGACCTGATCTTGACCGTAAGGAGGACCCACGATGGAGATCCTGTCCTGACACTTACTACTTCGGTACATCTGGAGTTCGCTTTGCCTATCCAGGAGCTATGGAGTGACCCGATTCACACCCCTAGAGAGGATGTGGATTCCATGGCATCAGCTGCTAGGGCACCTGCCCATGGGACCACACTCGGTCATGTCCTTATATCTTCAGATGACCCGGGGGAGGATCCTGGCGTGGATCCGATGGAGTACCCAACTCCTTAGACATGGATGTCTTATGGGTAGTTTATTTTTTTTCTTCTTTTGCATTAATTATTTTATGATGTATTTTCAATATATTTGCATTTTGAAGTAAAACTTGATGTATTTTATTTTGAGTGGTATATGAAATGATCCGTGCTATGTATGCTTTAAATTAACTATTCAGTACTATGAACTATATTTTGCCTTTGGCTTGTTGAATTATATGTGCTAATGTCGGCTTATGTATTATTGCATTCGTGGCTCATATTTCCTTTATATATACAAAAAAATATATATTCGAATTTGGAAAAGTATTATGAAGAAGTTGTGGCACGCCAAAAATTTAGTGACCACGGTATAATGACGATTGTGACGTGGCTATTAAATCGAGGGGTGTTACAAATTTGTCATCCGTATTATTTTCCTTCACTGCCATGTTGGTAATGATGTAGGATATCTCGCCTATTTGTTGTATTGCCCCGTTTTATTTTGTGTTCGATAAAGGCTGTGAAGGGGACACGATTGAATTGGCTGGTTTTGGTTAAGTTGACTTTCTAATTCTTGTGATGGCATTGAGGCGAGATTTCCTTGGACACGTACGGGTTCAACTCCATGGGGGTATTGATGCCTGGCGGGTCTACTGAGGCACTGAACGTTTCATTGTATATGGGGGTAGTGGCTCTGTCTGCAGGTAGTACCTATCCCGGGGTTACTACTTACCCTTTAGTTCTTTGGTACATGACTTTTGTTATTTGGGTATGTAAGTGCTACGTTTTTATGTTACTAGTACCTTATGTTCATTAAATATATATATATATATATATATATATATATATATATATATATATATATATATATATATATATATTTGAAGTTTCCACTCAGTGATTGTATTTTGGGAACTATGTAATAAACATATTTCTTTCGTGGCTCATATTTTCTTTATATGCACAATGATTAAATTGTAAGAATTTTGTTATTTGAGTTATAGCACGCCAAAAATTTAGTGACCGTAGTATAATGACGATTGTGCCATAGTTACAAAATCTAGGGGTGTTACAACAAAACCTAAGACTTGTCGTCTTGTCGCCATACTAACAAATAAAGTAAACAGCTACTGAAGATAAACAGGGTCACTTGCCTCTCGTTCCCTCGGTCTTCCATAAACATATACAATAAAATGACATAATATAACAACGAGGTGAGATCCCCTACATCAATACTAGTATGGCAGTGAAAGAAACAATAACAAACAAATAGCATATCATATTTAAAACATTAAATCATATTATCATATCACAGATAATAAACTAAACAAACTTTAAATATAACAATCAATATGTTGATTAACAATGCATATGCATAACGACCAATTCATACTCCTTGGAGCTAAACACAATTTCGTAGAGAAGATCTAAAAGACATGTCTGTCACTCGACTACTGTGGCCAAAAGTGCTATAATATATCAATTTTGTCAAAAGTGCACATCAGGCATTGGACAAGACATTCTACGCCAGATCATGATATAGGACAGTGTCTCGGTCCGGATCATCGGTGTGTTTGCATCAGTCTGCCTCACGGACAGAAGAGCTACTAACCATCCATTGCAAGGTACCCGCACCCCGATGCCCCCAAGGTCAACAAGTGACCTATACTTGTCTACTCGCACCTGCACTTAGGTGAAATTCATCTCCTAGGCATACAACCTTACTCAAATAAGCGAATACGCTTTTCTATGCATAATGTATGATTCAAACACACATACAATTATTATTTTCACGATATTTCATATATCTTCACCATATCTTGGCGGTATAAATATTCAGTATAACTGGGCCCACCACAACTGCCCGACAGCAAATTGTTGTTTATGCTCAATCGCATAGCGATATTATCGCATTTTTGAAATCGCAGAACATTATTTTTACATTTTCAAATCGCGTAGAGATTTTTCATCGCTATCAAAATCGCATAAATATTTTATTGTGTTTTCTTAATCGCATAACCTAAAATTACTATTTTTAAGTTGCATAAATATTTTTTTTGATGTATTTTCAATTGCGTAAAATATTTCTAACATATTTAAACCAAAAATAATGTTTTTCTCAAAAATTTTACTTTATTTCTATTATTTGCATAATAGTCCCTCATTAAATAATATTTACATAATAATCCTTGTTTAAATAATATTTTCATAATAGTCTCTCTTAAAATAATATTTTTAAAATAGTCCCTCTTTAGATAATATTTGCAATATAGTACCTCTAAAATTCAGTATTTCTACTATTTTCCAAGAAATTGTGTTTCTTTAATTTACTTGGGATATTGCAGTTCAAAATTTCCTAACGCGCTTCAAAACTCATAGGGTGAGCTATATGTCAGTAAATTTCAGGTACTCACTTTTACTTCACTACATAGCTTAATTAAGCCAATTTTCGTTCTAAAATTAAATTACTTTCATTTTAAATTCCTAAATTTACCAAATTGAGTTCTTACAATTAAAATACCTAAGTTTGCACTTAGTAAAAATATTTTTGGATCTTGATCATCAAAAATTGGCATATTGGCCGAATTCCCATTGTGTTTCAAAATTCATATTTAAATCATTTTCTAACACTTTAATTCTTATAAACTCATTTAATTAAATTTCTAGCCATAAATTCATTTAATTCTCAATTAAGAAAAATAATTTAGAATCCTTGATCCTCCTTGAGATAGTGAGGCCGTGTGCCTCTAGGCTCTTTGGGGCCTTCATACAATCTTTTCAACATATTATTCACATCCTAAATTACACATAAATTTGTATGCTTTCCAATGCATACATACAAGCATATTATTAAAGCTATAATCATACCAGCACACATGTAAACATATTTTCAAAACCAAAAGCATAACAAACACAAACAAAGAAAGCATAGAAAATTAAGTGAATAAATCCTTATGGATTTTTCACCATAAACAACCCATTTCCTCACCACCAGCACATAGTTGATGAGGTTAATCTCTCTTTTACCTTAAGGGAGACAAAATCTTCAAGTTCCTCCCTCTTCTTGAATTTGTGAGCTTCAAACAAAAATCCATAAAAATATTAAACAAATTCTAAAGTTATAAACAAAGCTTAAGAACAAAGAACCATGGATCAATCATGGTCTAGAAAATTAAAAATCCAACTTAGGATCAAAGAATCAAAAGATTACCTTTGGAGTAGTAAACTAAAGCTTGGTTTTCGATGCACTTAGAGTGAGATTTTGATAAAACTCACTAAAAGAAAAGTGTTTAGAATGAGGTTTAGCTTTAGAAAGTATGAAGAGATGAAATTATAGAAGTGTGGAAGTAGGATTTGGAGTAGGAGGCCGTGGGGTTCAAGGTGGGAGAAGATGAAGAGTTCTTAAGCGTTCTTGAGTTTTGAGAGAAAAAGATGAAGGCTTGATATTATGAAATGTGATTAAAATGCAAATGGATGGCTATATTGAAGTGAGCAACCGTGTGGTTAGTGTATAGGAAAAACTATTGATTAATCAATGTAATAAAATATCACATGCATTTTCACATGGGTTTCACATGGCTTTGGTCACAAAGTGGTCATCAAGTAGTCATGTAGATGAACCTAGAACATGGTAGAAAGGCCTTCTTGGCCGTGTGGCTCTAGGAGGAATGGAACCAATTTGGTTTCATTCTAACTTCCTAGTTATACTTGAACTAATTAGTTACTCCATCTAGTTACACTTAAACTAATCCATTTAGGATTTCTAATTACATTCTAACTAGTTAGTTACATTATTAGGTCATTGTTATGTCATGGTTATGTCATGTTTCTAGATGATTAGATATTTAACTAGTAATTAGATTCTAAATTTTTCGTAACTAAGTTAATTTCATTTAGTTACTAGTTAAGCTAATTAGAGTAACTTAGTTAGTTTTTCTAGTTACTTAGTAACTAGTCTAACCATTTATATTGACCATTTTCTATTGGTCTAGAAAAAGTCTAACCACTAACGTTGACTCATTTCTATTTGTTCATTTTAAAATAAGTTACAGAAATCATTCTTAATCTATTTTTTAACAAATAAAATATATCGGGTCCATTACTCGGTACCAGAAACTACTGTTAATAAAATAGTGAATATTTTCCCATGAAATATTTTTATTTCACAGATAAATTCTAAAAATTAAAATATTTGTTTTGATGTCTCTTAAATTCGGGTTTAGTAAGATCCTCGTCTCCGAATAAATCAAATAAGATTTTCTTCAGCCCGAAAATTATTATTTTCTTGACTCGGAACAAATCTCACACAACGATCAAAAACGGTCTCGGAATAGTCAAAATAATTTTATATCATACAGGAAACACAAAACAGTACAATTTAGTCATTACTGTAAAATAGTCAAAGTTTGGGGTGTTACAAAAACTGCCTCTTTTACGCTCTAGAACACCTCAACACGGCCGTGTGAGTGCACGACATAACTGTTTGAGCTTTAAAAATAGTGTATTTTCAATGTAAGGTGACACACGACTGTGTGACCAAGACACACGGCCGTGTCTCCAAGTTAGAAGCTTCATTGAAGTTAGACAAGGCCATGTCTAACTCCTCAATCACTCACAAGGCAAAAAAGGATAAGTGATCTTTATGAAAGTTAAAGGGTTTTGTCTTAGCTTTCCAATGCTATTGGAATCACCTCGTTTCAACCTCTGTGGCTTAAGTTATGCTCATTTTATCGCACAAAGGTCAAAAACTCTGCAAAACTTGGCCATGTAAATTCTGAGTTCAACTCCATTGCAATGACCTTCCAAAGCTTTATAGAGACATGTCAAAACACTTCTTTTGGACCTAAAAACATAGAGAAAGATCAATCATGAGATACCAATGATAATTAGATTAAATGCGACATAAATTCTAACATAAATCAATTAAAGCATACCTAAATCCACCTCAAATCAAGCACAAGATATGTGTATTTTATCCACACATCATCAGTCAATCAATAGGACATACTATCCTATACTAAACTATTCATATCTATCTTTATAGTAATCACCTCTAGGTACGAGGTTTAAATTATATCCTTCAGGTACAAGGATATTAGATCACCTCCAGGTACGAGGTTTAGATTATATCCCTCAGGTACAAGGATAATCATTATAACATATCGTCCAAGTATGAGAATTATCTCCATAGTTTATCATGTCGTCTCAAATCTAGGATCAACTCCAGATATGAGTATCATGTCCAATAGTGAAACTGGGAACTCATAGGTAGCGAGGGCAATATCACCTCTTCAATCTACCCAAATATCTAAGATTACCCACAGGTACAAGGATTATATCCATTATCATTAGATCAACCCTAGGTATGAGAATCACATCCATTATCATTAGAACACCTCACACGGCCGTGTGAGTGCATGACACGACTGTTTGAGCTTTAAAAATAGTGTATTTTCAATGTAAGGTGACACACGACTGTGTGACCAAGACACACGGCCATGTCTGCAAGTTAGAAACTTCATTGAAGTTAGACAAGGCTGTGTCTAACTCCTCAATCACTCATAAGGCAAAAAAGGATAAGTGATCTTTATGAAAGTTGAACGGTTTTGTCTTAGCTTTCCAATGCCATTGGAATCACCTCATTTCAACCTTCGTGGCTTAAGTTATGCTTATTTTATCGCACAAAGGTCAAAAACTCTGCGAAACTTGGCCATATAAATTCTGAGCTCAACTCCATTGCAATGACCTTCCAAAGCTTCATAGAGACATGTTAAAACACTTCTTTTGGACCTAAAAACAAAGAGAAAGATCAATCATGAGATACCAAGGATAATTAGATTAAATGCGGCATAAATTCCAACATAAATCAATCAAAGCACACCTAAATCCACCTCAATTCAAGCACAAGATATGTGTATTTTATCCACACATCATTAGTCAATTAATAGGACATACTGTCCTATACTAAACTATTCATATCTATCTTTATAGTAATCACCTCTAGGTACGAGGTTTAAATTATATCCTTCAGGTACAAGGATATTAGATCACCTCCACGTATGAGGTTTAGATTATATCCCTTAGGTACAAGGATAATCATTATAACATATCCTCCAAGTATGAGAATTATCTCCATATTTTATCATGCCGTCTCAAATCTAGGATCAACTCCAGATATGAGTATCATGTCCAATAGCGAAACTAGGAATTCATAGGTAGGGAGGGCAATATCACCTCTTCAATCTACCCAAATATCTAAGATTACCCACAGGTACAAGGATTATATCCATTATCATTAGATCAACCCTAGGTACGAGAATCATATCCATTATCATTGGATCACCCCTAAGTACGAGGATCATATCCATTATCATTAAAATTCAATTAATCTTTATATCAATTTAGTACATACTCAACCTTACAAAATCAAGGGAGCAACACAAATTCATATTCTAGCTCAACTTGAATAATCAAGGAGCAATATAATCTCAAATACACAATAAATATCCATTATTAATTTATTCATTCTATTCAATACACATTCATTAGTTACTTTACTAATCAAGTAACTAAATCAAATCATGATAATACAATACAAATTTTTAAGATTACCTTATCCTTTGAATAACAATTCAAGTCAATAAAAATGACACAAAGTATTAAACTAAGTTCAAAGACAACAATAATTGCTTGGTCATAAAAATCAATGCACATTTAGTCAAAATGTACCAACAATCAAGTATGAACACTTGGAATATTTTTAACAACTAAGACCACCCCTTGCTCATGGCCCTCATTAGGATAATGCTTAGCTATCAACTTCTTTTAAAACAAAACATAAACTCATTTCAATTATTCATAGAAAATTAAGCACAAATTTCAAACAAGAATTTCCATTCTTCTTGAACTTAGCTGTGAACTTCACAATAACAAAGCATGGTCTTTGGCTTCATCTAAACCATCACCAACTCAACATAATAACTAATAAGATAGCATGAACAAATCAAAACATAGAATCCTTCATCCTATTCTTGACTAGGCCATGGACTTTCCTATGGTAAGGTTTAACCATAAATTTATTATCTTCAAGTCATAAATTCAATTTAACCATTAAAGGAAAAATAAACACAAAGATAGTAGCAATTATAAAATAGTAGCAGGAATAATAAACAGAAACAACAATTATAAAATAGAAACTAATTATAAATAACGGCAACAATTATATAATAGCAACAGTAATAGTAAACAACAACAACAATTATACATAGCAGTTGCAATTATAAATAGTAGCAAAAATAATAATAATAAACAGCAGCAACATCAATAATACGGTAGTAAGAACAAAATAAAAAAAGCAACTTTCCTTCATTCTTCCTTGGTTAGCTATGAGTTTTATAGTGTCAAAACATAATCAATATCATAAACTTGTACACAAGAACTCATGAAAGCAATAGCACTAGAGAAAGGTAAAAGCAAAAGCACCAAATGGTCACAAACATTTTCTATTTGGCAGGTTCTACCATAGCTTCTAAGGGCTTAAACATCTAGAATCTTGAGTCAAAACTAAGAGAAGAATGTTAAGAGTCCCACATTGCCTGCCTCAATATTTTGGGTGTGGTTTATATATTTGTTGGCCACTCCACTTAATGCCAATTGGTTTTAGGTTGGAATCTAACATGGTATCAGAGCCAAGATCTCATCATTGTCGCCTACTTCTTTATGCTTGTTTCTGCCTACTTCAATAGGCTCTCCTGTTTCGTTGAGGCATCTGTGGAGGGGGATGTTAAGAGTCTTACACTGCCTTCCTCAATATTTTGGGTGCATCGTATATATCTGTTCGCCACTCCACTTAATGCCAATTAGTTTTAGGTTAGAATCTAACAAAGAAAAAGAGCAAAACAGTGCCCAAGACCCCTGCCTTGTTTCCTCTAGTTTACCAAGTTTGGTCTTTACTTTTCACTTGCTTTTTCCTTCTTTTCCTTTGCCTCTTTCCTCCTTTCTTCCTTGTTATTTTTTGCCTTGTGCTAGGCTGTTTAGTCTTGAAGAACAACCAAAAAAGATGAGTGAGGAAATAGGATTGAAATCAAGATAGAAATGGATTCTAGAAAGGTTATGGTGTGAGTTTTGGATGGATGATTGTATGAGAGTTTTCTCTCTATTTTTGTTCAATTTTTCTTATGCAAAATTGAGGGAGAGAAATGTGAGAAATTTCATGCAAAATTTAGAAGTGAATTGGCGGTGGAGCATAAAGAAAGGTGACTTAAAACTTTATGTTGGAACTTTTGTATCAGTTAAATATATTTTAATCTTTCAAAACTGAGTTTTCAAGTATCCACAAGTGTTATGGAAAATTTTAGAACTCATCTTAGTTATTGGATTCATTTTTCTATCACTTTCCATATACTACTATTTATTAGTTAAGCTTCATTACTCAGTCCCAAGTTAAATTAAACCAAGGGATTAAGTAACAAGCTTACTGATACTTATTGTACTTGGTATTTTATACCAATTTATTCTTCATATCTTACTTGTCACCTCCATCAAATTTCATAATTTTCTGAGATACTTAGTTGTTGCATTATTGTTCCCTTAATTCCTCTTCGGTATCCTTAAAAATACCAAACTAGGTCAGTTGTTTCTTTAAAATTTACTACAACTCTTATCAATCATTTTTATCTAGGAAATACATTTTTCATATTTATTTCCATTATATCTACTGATTCTATAGATACTTTCGTTATTTTCTTGTATTCAGTGCTATAGAATTACGCTCAAGTGAGTTCAAAAAATTACCTGAATTAATAGGTAACTCTTACCAGTATTACTGGGTTTCTATAAAGCTGATTAAGGCTATTAGGTTAAGGAGAATGTTACACATGCCACAGGAAGCATAAGATGAGGGAGAAGGTGATGAGGAAGAAGATGATGAGGAACTAGACTCTGATCAAACTGCCAACCAATAAGCTTTTCTTTGCCCTTCATTTTAATTCTTATTGCTTTTATGTTTTCTTTGTTAATTGTTTCTATTTTGTTTGTTCAATGAGGGCACTGTTTATTTTAAGTTTGGGGGGGTTAGCTTCGCATTTTTGTTTTTGTTTTGGTTTTTGTAATTTGTTAGTCTTTTGTTTTGAGTTATTTTGTTAAAACTGTGCATGCCGGTATTTTGAGTTAAATATCCAATGATTGTTTAAACTGTGACTTTATTTTGGCATGAGAATTCATGAGTTATGTTTATCTCTATTGTTTCAATTGTGTATGAATGTTCTTCCCATATTTACGTTTGATAGGCCATGGAATTTAATTGCATGTCAGGCTTAGAGAAAGTTTATAGGATTGCACTTGTGTGGATGACTTGTTTCTAGAAGTTGTTAGATTCTCTCTTGAGGCAAAATTCTAAATAATGCTTGATCATGGAAATTATAAGGGTCTTCTTTGGACTATTTGAGCCTTTTAAGCTAACCTGTAAACACAATATATGCCTAGGTCCCTTTTGCAGCCTTGTGTATGTTTGGCCTCTATTTCTTTCCTTTTAACCACATTTTCCTTTCCATTTACCTTATGAAAAAATTTTCCTTCTTACACACCCTTTGTTGAAAGCATATCTTGTACTGTTTTACTATTCAAGCCTTAGGCATTCTTTATGCATGAAGTATTTATGGAGCTAAAAAAAAAGTCCACCCAAAGTATTGTGAAGAAATAAGTTTGGGTGTAAAGATAATAAAGAGAAAAAAAAGAAAGAGAAAATAATAAAAAAATATGCAAATCAAGTGATGGAATCCTATGCTCCATTTTGCACTTGTTCAACATTTTGAGGCTTAGATTGTGAAATGTGTATGATTTTGTATTTCAACTTATGTTTTATTTATCTTACCCCTTTTTTCGTAACTCTTACCCTTAGCCTTACATTACAAGCTTTGTAAAGTCTTTTTTTATCCTTGGTTATGTGTTGTTTACATCAGTGTAGAGAGAGATGAAAAATAATCCTATAGATGCGAGTCTAGTGTGCATTTACAATTTTATAAGCTTATCTACGCTTGTACTTTATTATTAGGAATTGGTCTTACATTCATGTCTATGGGAAGCCATTTATGTATGAGAGTTACTTGTGGGAGGCAATGTAACAATTGGATTATACATGTGTGACACCTTGAAATTAGGTTATGAAGTAGTTTATGATGATATGAATGATATTCAATAACCGGTATTGTCATTTTTTGAGTCTGTATGTTCTGGGTTTTCAGTTGTTTATTCTTTTTTTATTTTTAATTCTTTTTCTTTTTTCTTGAGAATAAGCAAAATATTAAGTTTGGGAGAGTGATAAACCTCTAAAAACTCATGTTTTTATGGTTCAAAATATTGGCTTTCATAATCTTCTAAACCCTTTTGATTGAACTTTGTTCTCTATTTTTATCATGTTTTTATTATTTTAAACTTTGTTCTTATTATGTGTTTTATTTGTTTTCATTAGGTGTTTACACATGGAAGAAAGTTGGATGCTTGAATAAGGAAGAAAAAGTTGAGATGAAGATTCTAGTTTTGGGTGCTTAAGTGCCCAATTTCTCACCGATTAAGCGCCCAAGCATTGCTGCACGCTTAAGAGCATCATTTTCTGACCAATTAATCAGTCAAGCACAGAAGATTGGACAGCACGACTAAGCAGCCAAAAACTGAGCGCTTAAGCGCCCAGTATGTTTAATGATGCGTTTTGAGGCCTATAAATAGAAGAAGTAAAGTTTGTGGGCAGATATCCAGCGCAGTTTTTAGCTGCCATCAAAGAGAGTAGTGACAACACAAACCCTAGCTTGGTGTGGGTGCATTTAAGAGTGAATATTAGGGATTTTTTTCATCATTTCCACTAGTCTTCTATGGAGTTTTTCAAATTCTTCTCTCTATTTTATTCTTTACCCATATGTAACTAATTTCCCCTTGTTAGGGGGATGTGGATCTTGTTCTTTGACAATGTAAACTTATTTATGCATTTAATTTAGGTTTCCATGATTTATGTGTTTATCTATGCTCTTAATGCTTTTCTAAACTTGATCAATTTGGGAATGATTTTAGAGTTTATGTATGATTTGAAAAAATTGTGCATGAACCTAGAACGTATGATAAACACCATAATTTCTGCAATCACTAAGAATAGACATTGTGGGTTGTATAATCTTTTTTTTAATTTTCTTATTTTTTATAAAGCCTTCTCTATTTGGGGTTAAACTAAGGGATTGATTAATTCTAAATAGTGTGAAGATGATTAATATACCAAGGAATTGAATATTGATTAATTTTCAAAATTTGATCTTGAATCATGGAACAAAACTTAATTAGATTACTATTTGAATTTGCATCAGAAGAATTCAAGTGAAGTCTGAATCCTAATACTTTCTCATCATTGTTATCCATCCTTTGTTCAATTGATTGTTTCGTTCTATTTAATTTTAAATATTTTCTTGTTAGTATTTTGCTTTTATTTATAGTTTTATCAACTTTCATTTTTCAGTAGCTTAGATAGTGTTTATTTAACGAAATTAGTAATTGATAGTATAATCCTCGTGGGACGATACTCTATTCACTACTTTATTACTTTTGTAATTTGGTGCACTTTCTGATATCCTAATAGTAACCATCAAGAACAAGTATTTGTTGCTTAGGATAGAGGATCTAATGGATCAGTTAAGGGGGCATCAGTGTTCTCAAAGATTGGTCTAAGGTTGGGATATCAACAGATAAGGGTTAGGGAAGAGGATATTCCTAAAACTATTTTTAGGGCTAGGTGTGGGCATTATGAGTACCTCATGATGTCCTTTAGGTTGAAAAATGCACCAGCGGTATTCATGGACTACATGAATAGGATTTTTAAACCCTACCTAGATCAGTTTGTTGTAGTGTTCATAGATGATATCCTAATATATTCCCAGACAATGGAAGAGCATGAGTTTCATGTTAAAACAGTCTTAGAAATCCTTAGGGAAAAGAAACAATTTGCCAAGCTATCAAAGTGTGAGTTATGGCTTACAAAAGTTTTGTTTTTGGGGCATGTGATCTTTGAAGGAGGGATTTCAATAGACCTTAGTAAAGTTGAATCAATGTTGCAATGGGAGAGTCCTACTACTGTGATTGAGATCATGAGTTTTGTAGGCCTAACTGGGTACTATAGGAGATTCATCAGTGAATTCTCTCAGTTAGCACTACCCTTGACTAGATTAACTAAGAATGGTAGTACTTTTGTTTGGACTTAAGAGTGTGAGGATAGTTTCCAAGAGCTTAAGATGAGGTTGACTACTACTGTAGTGGTGGTAATTCTGGATCACCAGGAGAACTTTAAAGTGTTTTGTGATGCTTCAAAGATGGGCTTAGGGTGTGTTCTAATGCATTATAGGTGAGTAGTTGCTTATGCATTAAGGCAGTTGAGGCCTCACAAGGAGAACTACCCCGCTCATGATCTGGAATTAGTAGCAGTAGTGTTTGCCTTAAAGATATGGAGACATTATCTTTTATGGAGTTCAATTTGAGGTGTTCAGCAACCATAAGAGTTTAAAGTATTTGTTTGATCAGAAGGAGCTGAACAAGAGACAAAGAAGATAGATGGAGTTTTTAAAGGGTTATGACTTTGAACTTAAGTATCACCCGGGTAAGGCCAATGTAGTGGCAGATGCACTAAGTAGTAAATCCCTATATGTGTCTCGGATGATGGTCCGAGAAGGTTAACTTCTTGAGAGGTTTAGAGAGTTGAGTCTTAGCATAACTATGACACCACAAAGTCTCCTTTTGAGTAGAGTGGACATAGTTAGTGACCTTTGAGCTCAAATTCTAGAAGCTCAAAGCGAGGATGAAACCCTAAGTAAGATAGGAGAACAAATCTTCTTAGGGGATCAATAAGAGTTTGATATGGCAAATGATGGATTGATTAAGTTTAGAGATAGACTTTGTATTCCAAGAGATTCTGCAATCAATTAGAAGATTTTTGAGGAGGCTTATAGGAGTCATTACACCATCCATCCCAGAGCCACTAAGATGTACCAAGATTTAAGGAAGATGTTTTGGTGGCTAGGAATAAAGAAGAAAATAGCAAAGTTTGTGTCTAGGTGGTTGGTGTGCCAGAAAATAATGATAAAGCCCAAAAAATGTTTAGGACCTCTTCAATCTTTAGCAATTCTTGAATGAAAATAGGAGAACATGACAATGGATTTTGTGATAGGTTCGCCCAGAACTCAGTTAGGACATGATATAATTTGGGTCATAGTGGATAGACAAACTAAGTCTGCCCACTTTTTGCAATGAGAATGAACTAATCCTTAGATAAACTAGCTCGGATGTATTTACAGGAGATAGTTAGGTTACATGTGTTCCCCTCAATATAGTTTCAGATAGAGATCCTAAATTTACATCTAGATTTTGGAGAGCCTTGCGAAAGGCCTTTGGGACTAGAATGAATCTTAGTACAACATACCACCCACAAACAAATGGACAGTCAAAGAAAACTATTCAGACCCTAGAGGATATGCTTAGGGCATGTATACCAGATCCGCAGGGTAGTTGGGATAGACTCTTGTCTTTAGTGGAGTTTGCCTATAACAATAGTCATCATACCAACATAAGAATGGCACCATATGAGGCACTTTATGGTAAGAAGTGTTGGTCCCCATTATATTGGTATGAGGTAGGAGAGAAAGCTATTCTAGGACCCGAGTTAGTATAATAGACTTTAGAGCAAATCAGAATAATTAGGGATAGGATGGTTGTAGCTCAAAGTAGGTGATAGAGTTATGCTAATAGAATGAGGAGATCTCTAGAGTTCAAAGAGGGTTAACATGTTTTCTTAAAAGTCACTCCTACAACTTGAATTGATAGAACATTAAGAACAAGGAAGTTAAACCCTCATTTCATTGGTTCCTATCAAATTTTAAAATAAGTCAGACCTGTAGCCTATTAGATAGCCCTTCCACCAAGTTTGTCAAACCTTCATGATGTCTTTCACATATCTCAACTTAGAAAGTACAATCTAGATCCTTCACACTTCATAAGAAATGAATCTATATAGTTAAGAGATGATTTTTCCTATGTAATGTAACCAGTGAGGATTGTAGACAAAGGGGTCAAAGAGTTTAGCGGTAAGCAGATTCCTCTGGTGAAGGTCATATGGGGAGAAGCAGGCATGGAGGAGGCTACATTGGAGCTAGAGTCCCGCATGCAGGTAGATTACCCGTAGTTATTTATATCATGTAAGCAATTTTGAGGACAATTTTTTAAAAAGGAGGGGAGAAATGTAACATCGACTTTTTAGCATGTTAGTCTAGTTTATGGTTACAAAGGTAGCATAGCACTTGTTTGACGTGTCTGTTAATTTTTGTGACAAACTGAGTTAGTTTAGGCACATTGTTGCTGCCTAAAGTATGAAAAGTAGCTTAAAATGACTCAGATAGTAGCATAAATTATTGATTTGAGGGGAAAAAATATAGAGAATTTGTTTCTAAGTCACAAATAGATGTAAGAGGATGTAGTTAAAATTTGAGAATAATTAGAGTTAGTTTGATATTTTTAGGCATACTGGTTGTACATTTTGTAACATCCTTATACCGATAATCTTGTATACCTAGCATATCCTTAGATAAGCAATATTAGCTATGCTACTTCCAACTTAAACATCAAACTAATCCATATTATTTAAACAATTAATAATGGCGAGCATTGTAGAACTAAAAGTTATATACATACGTCTTTGCCTCAAAAGGCCACATTGTATACATAAACTTTCTGTACATACTCAAAGCAATGTAAATAAATACAAGCTTTAACTACTAAGCATAAAAACTACTCTAGTCTTCATACTTTTTCTTTTTTCCTTTGGAAGAGCTTACACCTAGATTTACATGGAAACACTTGGGGTGAGAAATCATAATTCTCATTATAAGTATACCAATACCAGAGTTTAAAAATTCACAATGAATAAACCAAAATATCACATCAGAATATATACATTAACTCTATATAATATTCATAATGCAATCTATAACCTTAACTTAGATTAAAACAAACAATGATATCAAATAACTGCCCATAAAATCATAAGATATCATCAAGCAAGACAACCGCTCATACAGCTATCACCGAAGGCAAATGCAACACATACACAAAAGAAACATAAATCACAAACAAAGACAAATGCCAAAAGATGCAATGATTATGTTATGTATGGTTATGCTCAAAGAAAAGTGTATGATAATGTACGTGCAATGTTATGAAATGCCATGAGACTTAACTATTCCTCTAGGCAATTGGGTAGGGAGGGAATATTACCTCCTTAACCTACCTAGTAGGGAGGAAATATGTAACCTCCTTTAGCCTACCTTAAACTTAGTGAACTTTTCCACTACCTTAAACTATTAGGAATAGCAAGTATGTGAAAAATGTATTGTGTGTGAAAAATGTGATGCTATGTCTAACTCTTACATAGCCATTACATAACTCTATACTAAGTCCATCTTTAAATTACAAACTCTACCTCAACTCAATTAGAGCATTTCATGCACTATGACACCCTACTATTTCCAAACTAGACTTAGTATACTTTCTATTTTTGCATTACTAACTCTTCCTCAACTCTATGAGAGCATTTCTTGCACTATGACACTTTAATATTACCAAACTATCTTATTTAATCACCTTTATTTTCTCATTTTTTAATAACCTCTTATATGATATCTATGCAACACTATGTTGCTTAAGAAGCTAACTATTGTCTAAGGCAATCTATGTCTAATGGATGCACAAACTTTCCCTTACTTTCCCTTGTATGCTATATGGTTTTTCTCTCTAAGAAATACTCCTATTAGTGTCTCAACACTCTTAAAAAGGCATAAATAAAGGATTCTAATAAGTAGGAAACTCAATTCATTAAAATAAGCATTCTAGTGAATTTCTGAAACTGATGGCCCGGCGTAGCATTGCCACCCTGTGGCGCCTAGCTCTCTACCTCCTTAAGCCCCAGTGTGGTGCATTCACATCGCGGTGTCTAGCTCTTGGGTTCACTCATGCCTTGGTGTAACGCCCTCTTCCGGAGGCTTTACATTTTAGACCGATTCCTTTATTTTAAAAGTTTAACTGAGTTATAAAATAGTTAATATTGTGAAATACAAGTAAAAAAATTTCTTTTTAATAAACAACATAAAACTTACCAAAAATAAAGAAGCACAAGTTAGAAGAATGAAATAAAAGACTTTTCATAAAATAAAGTTTGTCACATCCATAAGTACATTACTTCATATTCCAAAAGCATAAAACTTAAGTGCTCCCAAAAAGGAAATATATACATATGACTACTAAATGAAGATTGAGCCTTGTTCAAGTCCAACCACCTGAAGAATAGGGTCCTGCACCCGATCTTCATCTAGATCCCCTTCGGGATCCCCAGCAGACAAAGCCCCCAGTCAGGGCATGCCATTACGGATGGGAGTCCAAGCAATCGACTCCACAAAGTCCTCCCTAGAGGAAGCTCTCCAATCATCCCAAAGCTCCCCAAGGGGCATGTAGAATTCCAAGTGAACAATTGCATCCATAGTAAACGTAGCTGCCTCACGCCGGGTCCTACTCCAAAGCAAAATGACATCTCTGTCATACCGAATGCGCCCTGTGTCCCACTAAACATTCTACGCTCTGATGCCCCTATGGAACTGCAGCCTAGTGAAACCTCGCGGATCTTGCCTCGCCGCCATCATAGTCTTGTCCATCATAAGTACAAAAATAGAAACAGACAGAATAATACAATAGAAGAGGTGAGATCCCCTACATCAATACCATCATGGCAGCAAGAAACACAACGAAAGACAATAATGCCTTTCATGTACAACGATATCAAGAAATAACAGGTATAATCATAGTAGTACAGGAATAAGATAGATCAACAGGTATAGTCCTGTTAGCAACTAATATATGATTCAACAAGGTACATCAAAAGACATAAACACTGACTATACCATAACAAGATGTACATTGACTATGGATATGCACGATGCATATGCTAACCATCCTTATGCACAATGCAACCAATTCCTACTCTATGGAGCTAATAATTCAGAGATAAACGTTCCAGAAGATCTGTCCCCCCTCAAAAGATAGTCTATGCCAGACCACGAAAAGGATAATACTTGTCGGGTCCTCATTGTGCATTACAACAGTGTCCACGGCCAGGGGTATATAATGTGACAACAGGTCGCTAAGTGGATCACCTCGCCCGGACGCCCCCTGAGATCCATCATGGATCACACTAATCCTGTAAGTTCTCGTTCACTCCTAGGCACAAAAGCCGACTATATATGTTCAATGCATGAATGATGAAATCGAACCACCATTATACCGTTCCCAATGGTAGTAAAGCAACCGCCCATACAATTGTCCAATACCATTAGTATCAATGATATTATATAACTGCCCATATAATTACATAATACTAATGATCCACCCGGGTCCAGTACTTCGGTTCCACAATCCACTCGGGTCCAGTACATCGGCCCAAAAGCACAAATGCTAAATCCATAATCCACTAAAGTCCAGTACATCGGCTCAAAAGCACAATGCTAATGCATTCTTTCATAGAGTATCTCAGTCATGCAAATGTTAGTGTATACCCTAGAGGCTGATACATTTGTTTGTATTTACATACATTCTATTATGCTTATTTTAATATATGAGGCATTTCATTAATTATGTTCTTTTTTTATAAACATAATAAAGTCCTTGGAATAGTAAGTTTAATGCCATAGGTTATCGAGTGGATGACTTGATCGTGAGATCCTTTTGGTTATAACACTATTTTTAAATGTCCCTAGTCAAGTATTATTATTAATTAGGACAACAATAATACATTGAGACTAGTATGTGCATAGACTGATGACCACATCTTATGAGTCATGGATATGAGATATCAAGTCTTCACATAGGTACATATTAGAGTAATGATGTATTGGACTGACCCACCATGAGAATGCTACATGGATCGTTACATGAGTGTCATAAGCGATTCTCATAGTGACAATGGTGTCTGTGGTCCTTTGACCTGAAATCACTATGATTCCTACATGAGGAGTTGTGTGTTTTAATACCATCAAACGTCATTTGTAACAAGGTGATTATAAAGTTAGTTATTGGACATACCTCAAATTATGCAGATAGATGTGAATGACCTAGATGGGATTTGTCACTCCTACATAATAGGAGCGATATCTTCGGGCCCCCTGATTGAGTGAGACTGCAAAATGCATGGCCATGCTCAAATGAGTCAATATGAGATATTGATTTCATTTGTTATTACAAAGTCTACTCGAGTATCAGGAAAATGAATGATTGGATTATACAAGGGTGACGCATTCCATGTCTTGTGTTCAATCTAGATATCTTGACAAAGAGACTAAACGACACAGAAACATTGGTCATGGAAAGGTTATGTCAAATCACTGACATTCTTATTACTTGGGTAGCAGTGATGTATTGCTAGATATCGCTCACTGCTTGTAATATTAAAATGAGATTTTAATATTACTGCCAACGTAATGAGAACTTGCAGGGTCACACACATAGAGCAGACTAAAATTAGAGCAATGGATCCAAGTTGGGCTCGGATTCAAATATGGGTCAGACTCATAATAGATGAGTTTAGGATTGCACAGCTTACCTTGCTGCTGCTCACACTCACTTAAGGCAGTCACTATTATAAATAGTACTGCTAATGGGCTGCTAAGATACACAATTTCAGAATCTTAGCCGCACCTACAGAAAAGTGAGTGAGTGAGCGATAAGTTTCTTCTCTTCTCTTTATAGCTAGCATTGTGTGAGAGACGTGAGGCTCATCTTTGCGGACGTTGGACGTTCGTGAGTCTGTTCATGTGGATACTATAGAGACATCGTTTCTATTACGGTGTTAGTGATTCACGACCTTCCTTTTGATCACACTTCAAGAGGTAAATAATTTTAAAAACTCAGATTATGGCTTTTCGCATGGATCCTCGGTGGGAATCCTAATTTTTTCGCTGCATGATGTAACCGCAATTCCCGATAGCAAATTCAAGAGTTATCATTATCAATTCACTTAAAGCATTCTAAAAAAAATTTTCTTTAGCACATAGAACCATTGTTTCACCATTAGGATTTAATTGTACACTTTCAAGAAAGGGATAGAAATCAATCCTAATCACCAAACTCTTCTATCCAAGTTCCTCAAGTGACCTTTTCTCATATTGTTCACTAAAACTTAAAAGAACCCACATTGTCTTAACCTCACAATTCTTTTCCTTTTCCTCTAAGTCTCTCAAGCTTTTACTCTTCTTTCCTCAAGCTTGTTTTTCCTCTCAAAACCAAAAATTACTCTTTTATTAAATGATAAAATTTCTTCTTTTCCATTCTTATCTTATGAATCCTTAACTAAATTTCTCGATTTATCAAGTCAACTAGATTCACCACTAATAGATCATTTTCCCTTATTTTAATTATCCCCAAAATTATTTCCATTGGTATATCCAAAAGTTATTACTCCTCAAATCATGACATTATAATTATCTTCTCTCTTACTTATAAATCCTTTAACCCTAATTTGTCATCCAACTCATCTAAACAATATTTCTAACATTCTTTCTAAAACTTTCATTACTCAACTTCTAAATAAAATCCTTTCCATCCTACTTACTCTACCATCCCATTATCAAATATTTTAGGTCTCCAAATCACTCTTTCATCCAATTATTAAATATCATGACCAAAATCAATTCTTTCCAATAGTAAAAACTTGTTTCTTTCCTCTTTCAACTTGCAACCCTATGAATCATATTTTTGTCACCAAATCATCTTAGTCCTTAATCAATAAATATTTTCCTCATGGATACCTCTTCCTAGACCAAGAAGGTCATGAGCCTCAAGAGATCAAGGGGACCAAAAATCATTCTTTTACAACATAATCATAGCATGCCACATACTTTAATCATCACAATTAATTAAGTTCATGCTTACTATCAAAATCAGAATATCACATATATCTATTGAGCCATCATAATCATCTCTTACATATAACAGCATCATATAATCATACAAAATCAAATAACCATAAATAAAAAATTACACAATCGAGTGGATGAATCCTCACATGGACTCTCCACTCCTAACACAACCATTCGTTCCTCACCACCATAAGTGGTTGATGAGGTTAATCTCCCCTTTACCTTAGATGTAGCTTCCTAGCTCCTTGCATGTCCTTATGTAGCAAACTTTCTCCACCAAGAGGTTCTTAGAATCAAAGCAAACACAGAAGAATTAATATCTAGGGCTTGAATAAGATTACTATAGATCAAAGTATATATGTACATCCTTTAGAATGAAGCATGATAGAAAGTTCAATAACTTTACCTTAAGACTCTTAAACTTGAGATTTGAAGCAAGCTCAAAGAAATGCTTGAAGATGGATGAACTAGAGATTGATTTCCACACAAAAGTGTCTTAGAATGAGGTATAGATTCAAGATCTAAGATTATCTAGAATTATGGAAGGTCGGGTGATGGATTTTGGGGTTTGCCCGTGGCCTATAGAGAAAAAAATGAAGGTGGAGGAATTTCACCATAAAGCTTTACAAACCCTAGCTTGAAAAAGCACTTGGGAAAATTGATGAACAATCCAAAATCTTCACTCCAGATGATCTTAGAAGGAAGTGTAGATTCAAGAATGTAGATGAGTGAAATCAAAGAAAATGAGATGGTGGGTTTGGTGAAAGTAGCCGTGAGGAAGGGAGAGAAAATGAGAGGAGAAAATGAGAGAAAACCAAGGTCTTCACACCAAATGGCCTTAGGAAAGAATGTTAATTCAAGAAATGTGGTTTGTTAGAATTTTAGAAGGTGAGATGGTGGAGCTATGGTGGTGGCTGTGAGGTTAGAGAGGAGAGGAAGAAGAGAAAACGTGATAGAAAAAGAGAGAAAAGGAGAAGTTAAGAGAGAAAGGAAAAGTAGAGAGAGAAAGTGATAGAAACTTCTGAAAATATGAAAGGCAACTCCGGGCACACCGGTCTAGTGAGAATTATAGGATAAGGCCTTCAATCGTAGTCCTCTTCACGGTCAAGGTCATGTTCCCAACATATTGCCTGCGCTCGTCGGTCCAGTCGACTCGCCAAGCCTTGGCACCTTCAATGAACTCAGTTACGACGAAACCAATAGGGTCCGTTCAAGGTGTCCTTACCGAACGCAAAAAATAAAACCCAGTGAAGTCTAGGAGATTCGACCTCACTCCCTTTTCAGACTTTAACCAAAAATCACACAGAATGGTAACAAATACAGAAAAGAGGTAAGACATTCTACTTTCATTACCTATGATGGCAGTAAAGAAACAAAACGGTGCATGACGCCCACATAACAATTCAATAATAATAAGCAGTATTAAAGCAGATAGTGAATAACTTGGTAATTACAAGTAGATACAAAAGTAATAAGATAATAGTTTAAACTTTCATATGAATAAGCAAATATCAAATGATATGGTGACTCACTATGCACATGCATATGATACCAAAATCCTTACTCCATGGAGCTAGACACAAACAGTCCGAGAGAATGATCAGGAGGTATGTCTGTATCTTGGCTGCCAAGGCCCTCAAGTGCTAAAATTCTCCATTTATCAATGTGCACATCATGGCATTTTATAAGACATTCTACACAGATCTCGATATAGGAAAACGTGCAGTCAGGATCGTCAGTGCGTTTGCATCGATTTGTCCCACGGTCCAGTGGGGCTACCACCTGCCCGCTGTGAGACGCCCGTGCCCCGACACCCCCAAGGTCAACCGCAGGACCTACACTTGTCTATTCGCACCCGCATCAAGGTGTGATTCAACTCCTAGGCAATATGGCCTTAACAAAATGTCCAATGGACTTTTTCAATGCATAACTCAATCACGCTTATCATGACAAACTATGTCAATCATGCTTCAAATGCATGTGGGTTCAATGTATATATGTACATTCATATATGAAATCGTAATCATATCATATCATTTAACAACAAGGTTTGATCTATTCACGGATCCATATCAAGCCAATAATGAACTTTAAGGATAAACATAACCCCATCCATAGTTACAACAAAAATCAACCTTAGGTTCATTATGTTTCTCACAATCTCACCGTACTCATGTTCTTTCTTTATTCCAAAAAATATCCTAAACTATAAGGCAAACTATCATTCTCGGTTCTTTCCATTTCATGAATCCCTAATTAACTTCGAATTATTTATTTTATTATGTTTAATAAGCCTATCTTAGTGCTAAGGCCTCACAATGAGTGCCCAAGGAGATCGGGAGCCTCCAAGGGGCTAGAAAACCTCAAATCTATTACTGATCATGTTACACGGCCGTGTGTAAAATACACGACCCCGAGTACACGGGAGTACACGACCGTATGGTCATACACGGCCTAGGCCGTGTACTCCTCTAGAGTGCACCAGAAACATGTTTCAGTCACGCAGGGAGATACACGGCCATGTATTCCTTCACGGCCTAGGCCGTGTATCCCTCTGTGACGCAGAAATTCACCAGAAAGCCATTCCAATCATCCAACATCCTAAAATCTATCAATATACCACTCAATCCCACCATTCAAAACACTAATATACAACCACAATCACCCAAACAAAGGGGTAGCCACAAATGGGTTTCAACCCCATCAATACAACAAAGAGTTTCTCACTACCAAAATGGGTTGAAGAGAATAATCTTCCTCTTACCTTAGTGAAGAACAAGGAAAGCAAGCTCCTTTTGTCCTTGAAATTTCATGCTTCACCACCACAAGATCCTTGGGTGTTCAAATCCAACAAATCAAGCTCAAAAAGTGGAAATGGCATCCATAGTCACTAATGTGACCATGGACCACGAAAATAAGGTGAAAAGGAGGAGAAAGTTGAGAGCTTTACCTTAAAGCTTGAAGCTTTGGTGTTGGGCTGCCAACCACGAAAATGGGAGAGCCAAGAAGAGTTCCACCAAGAAGAAAGCTTGAAGATGGTGAGCAAAGACAATAGCTTGAGTTAGCTTGAGCAAAGAAAGCTTGGAAGCTTAACAATGGAGTGTGTGGGTGTGGGAGAAGAGAGAAAGAGAGAGTAAGGAAGAGAGCTGCATATGAGGGAGAGAAAAATAGGGGAATGAAAATGTGTTTTTCCCCTAGCTAACCGTGTAGCACATATGGGAGGGGAGAGAAAAAGTGGGTGGGGAGGAAACTTCCTTGAGAAGCTTCGCACGTCTCTCGATAAAGTGAAGTGTGTGGTCACTTAAACGATGTCATAAAAATAACTAGATAGAAATAATCTACTAGAACTATTTCTCAGTAGACAAAATTTTACAGTTAGCGTAAATAACATTTTATTGTTTTATTAGACAATAAAATATACTGCGATTTTATTTATAAGATAAAATCTTGAAAAATAAAAACCTTGTAAACTGTGTCCAGCCTCGGATTTAATAAGATCCCCCGTTGATGATTTTACAGTTTAAAGTCTTCCAGCCTCAGGGAATATATTTTATTTTCTCAGGTCTGCTCAATGCGCATGCAAAACGAGGAATATATTAAAATATTTGACGTTCTCCGAAATTTCCACAAAAATCATCAAAAATCACAAATATTGGAGAATGACTATTTATCACGAAATAATCAACTTCCGGAGTGTTACATTGACACTGCTCAGTGTGCACGTAAAATGAGAAATATATTAAAATATTCAACATTTTCAGAAAAATCTAGAAAAATTCCTGAAAATCATAAATATTATAAAATGATTATTTATAATGAAATAAATAAATTTCAGGATGTTACAAATCTCCCATTCTAAAAAGGAATTTCGTCCTCGAAATTCATCATATCTTAGAACAAACGCGACTATGTTTCCTTCATCTTGTCTTCTAGTTCTCGTGTTGTATCTTCAGCTGCATCAATCCAAATCACTGGCACTGAGGTTTCTTCCTTCCATTGAGTATCTTATATTAACGAGTAAAAACGTGTTGACGTCATAGGCCGATTAATAAAAGATACTACGCTCCTTGAGTCTTCTGCCATTCCAACACCCAACTCCCCAAACAACTTTACATCTCTGAGTGGCTTTATCGAACTTATTCTCCATGCTCACCTAGCAGATAAACTAAGCTTGTTTTCTACTTAAGGCATCCGCTACGACATTGGCGTCTTCTAGGATTATACCAGAACGAAAAAATTGAAATCTTTCAAAACTTTTAATCACCGTCTATGCCTCATGTTCAACTCATTCCAATAGGACAAAATGCCTCTGAATCTTGAGATTACCATAGGCATAGAGAATTTTTCCTTGTAAAAAATGTTTCTAGATCTTCAATGCAACTACAAGGCTAACACCGAGTTGGTGTAAGGTAATCCTTCTTATGTGCTTTCAATTGTTTCAAAGCGTACGTTGCCATTCCTTCTATTCTGATCAAGCACACGTTCTAAACTTCGAATGCGAAGCATCACTAGGCATCCTAAAAAGTTCATTAGGATTTGGGCAGAATCATCTCTAGCGAAGAAATCGAGTGTCTCTTCAATCCTTGAAAAATTCCCCCGCATACATCAGTCCATACAAAACTTGACCCTCATACATGAGTTAGATGAGAAGTCTTGCCACTTTGGAGAGTTCTGCGATGAGTCCCCCGTATTAACTAGTTAATCCTATAAAGTTACGAATATTTGTTACAGTCGTCCATTTTTTTTTCCATTAAAGAAATTCTTCGAATTTCGATGGGTTCACAACAACTCCTTCCCTTGAGATCACGTAACCCAAAAGCTGAACTGCCTCCAACTGGAATTCGTACTCAGACGACTTTATGCATAACTTCTCCTTTTTCTTCAGGATTTTGAAGAAGTACAACGAGAGATTCGGTACGTTCCTCCAAATGTTAAGAATAGATCAGAATGTCGCTAACAAGGACACGACAAATCTGTTTTTCAACAAGGAAGAGAGATTCTATTCAGGTAATCGATGAATATTACCTAAGCGTTCGTTACTCAGAATGACATTGTGAAATACCCGTAGTGCCCATAACGCGTCAGAAAAGTTACTTTGGAAAAATATCCTACCTTTGAGCGAACTCGATGATAGTCCAGAACACAAGCTGATCCTGGAGAAAACGGCGGCGTTTTTGGATTGATTTGTCAATCCATCTTTCCTTGATCCAAACAAAATGTCTCATAGGATAAGTTCTCACCTAATTATGCTACACTTGGCGCATTGTTATGGTTCAAATTCGGGAACACATTTACTCAATCAAAGTATACTAGAAACGTTATAAAGGTTAGAAAGAAAAATTGGGGGAATCACTTAATTTACCACTGGACCCGTCCAGCCAAGAATATGATATGGTCCAATAAAACTTAGGAGTGAGTTCCATGGATTCACATCTAGGAAATTTCTATCTCAAGAAACACTTAGTTTCAGTTGAAATCGAATGACGAGACTTGTTTAGAAAATGATCAATCTTCATCCTAGATCAAGCCTATTCATGAAGAAAGTGGATGATTGAATTGGAAAAAAAGGTTCTAATTTCTAACAACAATAGGATAGATTTAAGTAAACTTGTTGAAATGAGAGCGGGCTTACAAATGAGAATAGTATCATTCGAGTCGAAGAGAAGTAAATACACAGATAATCCAATTCCAGAAACATACTCTTAGAATTTCATTGGAATATTTCAACAGGATATGGTTGGAAGATAACCAATCTCTTCGTTAACATTACATCTAATTTGTAAAAGAAGTGAACAAATCAGATCAACAGAAGGAATTAGTCTTTAACAGGTCATAAGACAATTTAAACAACTTGGCTACCATCAACAAGTTCTTAGCAGCCAAAATAGAAATAACTTAGTCAAAAGATGTCAGAGGTACATACGACCCTAACATACTCATACAGTCATGCGTCATAAGAAAATGGGCTATCCCCAGAATTATACAATGAAGTCACATGGTCATCCACTGTAGCATAGTCCCTTTCTTCATTTCGGTCTTCAGTCTGAGTGGAGGAATTAACTCTCCCTTCTTCATGAGATTTTGAAGTATGTACATCCTCAACGTAAGGCTTCATGCTTTGCGAAGTACAGTTCCTCGCCACATGTCCTAGCTCTCTGCATTTGAAACAAATTATTCCCTTGATTGCACATAGAGGCTTCGTCTCATGTAAAGCACAATCCCTTGACACACGTCATTACTTTCCGCACTTGAAATAAATTATTCCTTCGATCTTACAGTCCCTCATGAAGTGGTCCTTTCCGCACTTCACACACCTTGATAATGGTACCACAGTCAGATTGGATTTACTACTACTCACACTCCTTTTCAACATTTGTTGTTGCTGTTGTCCCTTCGGTTGTCGCGAATATAGTTTTTGCTTAAACTGATTAATCATCCTTTTGTTCCTCCTTTGGAACTTAGGTAGTTCAGAATTACCCAAAAATTGATTTTCTCCCAACAAATTCTGAACCTCGACCTCCAATTCCTGTTGCTGTGCGGCCCTCTGTTTCAGTTGCACTATTACGCCAACCATTCTTTGCATTACTTTGGCTGCCGTAGTCATACCATCATTGTCACTTCCCACATTCACGCGCTTACATCTACTTCGAGTCATTGTCTTCCTTCAAGGACAAACAAATCAAACCATAAGGAAAATCAAAAGCATCCAATCCAAACAATATTGTCTTCTTTCGGAAACTAAACACAAAAAGTCACACAACCCAACAAGACAAACCCAAAAGACTCTAACTTGAGCTCCTTTACTCTGCCTTCTGCAGCGCGATTTCCTGTAAGTATTTGACTCCTATATAGCTCCTCGAACCAAACTTATGCTAGATACTCTTTTCCAAAGGGAATCAGTTTTCGAAAACCTCTTGGACCCTCAGTCCACCAACCTTGTGAGTCTTTTTTAACTACCCTTTTTCTAACCCATAGGCTCAGACAATTCTAGAGGTAACACAATAAGGGTGTAAATGCAAAAAAATCCTAAGCAAGTTCAGTCATACCAGCTGAGCTTCTTACTAAAAGAACTCCTATTGCCTTAATATGCCTAGGTGAAGTCATAGTTTCCCGTAGACACAGAACATTAACATTATACAACAAATTTTCCAAAAATATTAATCATTTCACATATGAGGAAGTAGGAGCCATGAATGAATAGTTACATATACAACCAGTTAAAAGATATGAATTATAAGATATACTTAGTTTACAGCTTTTAAGACTGGATAATCACCATGAAATATACATATACTCAAAATACACTTTATACAGGTAATGCAAAATAAAAATATAAACTACCCACAACATATCCACAAAAATGGAGTTGGGCACTCCCTCGGATCCCGAATGCATAAGGCAACTCCGGGCACACCGGTGTAGTGAGAATTATAGGATAAGGTCTTCAACCGCAGTCCTCTTCATAGTCAAGGTCATGTTCCCAACATATCGCCTGCGCTCGTCAGTCCAGTCGACTCACTAAGCCTTGGCACCTTCAGTGATCTCAGTTACGACGAAACCAATAGGGTCCCTTCAAGGTGTCCTTACCGAATGCAGAAAATCAAACACAGTGAAGTCTAGGAGATTCGACCTCACTCCATTTTCAGACTTTAACCAAAAACCACACAGAATGGTAACAAATACAGAAAAGAGGTAAGACATTCTACTTTCATTACCTATGATGGCAGTAAAGAAACAAAACGGCGCATGACGCCCACATAACAATTCAATAATAATAAGTAGCATTAAAGCAGATAGTGAATAACTTAGCAATTACAAGTAGATACAAAAGTAATAAGACAACAGTTTAAACTTTCATATGAATAAGCAAATATCAAATGATATGGTGACTTACTATGCACATGCATATGAAACCAAAATCCCTACTCCATGGAGCTAGACACAAACAGTCCGAGAGAATGATCAGGAGGTATGTCTATATCTTGGCTGCCAAGGCCCTCAAATGCTAAAATTCTCCATTTATCAACGTGCACATCATGGCATTTTACAAGACATTCTACACAGATCTCGATATAGGAAAGCGTCCAGTCAAGATCGTCGGTGCGTTTGCATCGGTTTGTCCCACGGCCCAGCTGGGCTACCATCTGCCCGCTGTGAGACGCCCGCACCCTGACGCCCCCAAGGTCAACCGTAGGACCTACACTTGTCTATTCGCACCCGCACCAAGGTGTGATTCAACTCCTAGGTAATATGGCCTTTACAAAATGTCCAATGAACTTTTTCAATGCATGACTCAATCACGCTTATCATGACAAACTATGTCAATCATGCTTCAAATGCATGTGGGTTCAATGTATATATGTACATTCATATATGAAATCGTAATCATATCATATCATTTAACAACAAGGTTTGATCCATTCACGGATCCATATCAAGCCAATAACGAACTTTAAGGATAAACACAACCTCATCCATAGTTACAACAAAAATCAACCTTAGGTTCATTATGTTTCTCACAATCTCACCGTACTCATGTTCTTTCTTTATTCCAAAAAATATCCTAAACTATATGGCAAACTATCATTCTCGGTTCTTTCCATTTTATGAATCCCTAATTAACTTCTAATCATTTATTTTATTATGTTTAATAAGCTTATCTTAGTGCTAAGGCCTCACAATGAGTGCCCAAGGAGACCGGGAGCGTCCAAGGGGCTAGAAAATCTCAAATCTATTACTGATCATGTTACACGGCCGTGTGTAAAATACACGGCCCCGAGTACACGGGAGTACACGGCCGTGTGGTCATACACGGCCTAGGCCGTGTACTCCTCTAGAGTGCACCAGAAACATGTTTCAGTCACGTAGGGAGATACACGGCCGTGTATTCCTTCACAGCCTAGGCCGTGTATCCCTCTGTGACGCAAAAATTCACCAAGAAGCCATTCTAGTCATCCAACATCCTAAAATCTATCAACATACCACTCAATTCAACCATTCAAAACACCAATATACAACCACAATCACCCAAACAAAGGGGTACCTACAAATTGGTTTCAACCCCATCAACACAACAAAGAGTTTCTCACTACCAAAATGGGTTGAAGAGAATAATCTTCCTCTTACCTTAATGAAGAACAAGGAAAGCAAGCTCCTTTTGTCCTTGAAATTTCGTGCTTCACCACCACAAGATCCTTAAGTGTTCAAATCCAACAAATCAAGATCAAAGAGTGGAAATGGCATCCATAGTCACTAATGTGACCATGGACCACGAAAATGAGGTGAAAAGGAGGATAAAGTTGAGAGCTTTACCTTAAAGCTTGAAGCTTTGGTGTTGGGCTGTCAACCACGAAAATGGGAGAGCCAAGCAGAGTTCCACCAAGAAGAAAGCTTGAAGATGGTGAGGAAAGACAATGGTTGAGTTAGCTTGAGCAAGGAAAGCTTGGAAGCTTAACAATGGAGTGTGTGCGTGTGGGAGAGGAGAGAAAGAGAGAGTGAGGAGGAAGAAGAGAGCTGCATATGAGGGAGAGAAAATAGGGGAATGAAAATGTGTTTTCACCCCTAGCAAACCATGCAGCACATATGGGAGGAGAGAGAAAAAGTGGGTGGGGAGGAAGCTTCCTTGAGAAGCTTCGCAAGCCTCTCGATAAAGTGAAGTGTGTGGTCACTTAAACGATGTCATAAAAATAATTAGATAGAAATAATCTACTAGAACTATTTCTCAGTGGACAAAATTTTACAGTTAGCGTAAATAATTTTTTATTATTTTATCAGATAATAAAATATACTGTGATTTTATTTATCAAATAAAATCTTAAAAAATGAAAACCTTGTAAACTGTGTCCAGCCTCAAGTTTAGTAAGATCCCCCATTGACATTTGTACAGTTTAAAGTCTTCCAGCCTTAGGGAAAACATTTCGTTATCCTAACTCTGCTCAGTGCGCACGTAAAACAAGGAATATATTAAAATATTCAACGTTCTCAAAAAATTCCACAAAAATCATCAAAAATCAAAAATATTAGAAAATGACTATTTATCATGAAACAATCAACTTCCGGAGTGTTACACTGACACTGCTCAGTGTGCACGTAAAATGAAGAATATATTAAAATATTCAATATTTTCAGAAAAATCTAGAAAAATTCCTGAAAATCATAAATATTATAAAATGATTATTTATAATGAAATAAATAATTTTGGAATGTTACAACTCTCCCCTTCTAAAAAAGAATTTCGTCCTCGAAATTCATCATATCTTAGAACAAACATGACTATGTTTCCTTCATCTTGTCTTCTAGTTCTCGTGTTGTATCTTCAGCTGCATCAATCCAAATCACTGGCACTGAGGTTTCTTCCTTCCATTGAGTATCTTATATTAACGAGTAAAAATATGTTGACATCATAGGCCGATTGATAAAAGATCCTAGGCTCCTTGAGTCTTCCGCCATTCCAACACCCAACTCCCCAAACAACTTTACATCTCTGAGTGGCTCTAACGAACTTATTCTCCTTGCTCACCGTAGCAGACAAACTAAGCTTGTTTTCTTCTTAAGGCATCCGCTACGACATTGGCCTCTTCTAGGATTATACCAGAATGGAAAAATTGAAATCTTTCAAAACTTCTAATCACCGTCTATGCCTCATGTTCAACTCATTCCAATAGGACAAAATGCCTCTGACTCTTGAGATTACCATAGGGATGGAGAATTTCTCCTTGTAGAAAATGCTTCTAGATCTTTAATGCAACTACAAGGCTAACACCGAGTTGGTGTAAGGTAATCCTTCTTATGTGCTTTCGATTGTTTCAAAGCGTACGTTACCATTCCTTCTATTCCGATCAAGCACACATTCTAAACTTCCAATGCGAAGCATCACTAGGCATCCTAAAAAGTTCATTAGGATTTGGGCAGAATCATCTCTAGCAAAGAAATCGAGTTTCTCTTCAATCCTTGAAAATTTCAACCGCATACATCAGTCCATACAAAACTTGACCCTTATACATGAGTTAGATGAAAAGTCTTGCCACTTTGGAGAGTTCTGCGATGAGTCCCCCGTATTAACCAGCTAATCCTATAAAGTTACGAATCTTTGTTACAGTCATCAATTATTTTTTTCTATTAAAGAAATGCTTCGAATTCTGATGGGTTCACAACAACTCCTTCCCTTGAAATCACATAACCCAAAAGCTGAACTACCTCCAATTGGAATTCGTACTCAGACAACTTTACACATAACTTCTCCTTTTTCTTCAGGATTTTGAAGAAGTACAACGAGAGATTCGGTACGTTCCTCCAAATGTTAAGAATAGATCAGAATGTCACAAACAAGGACACGACAAATCTGTTTTTCAACAAGGAAGAGAGATTCTATTCAGGTAATTGATGAATATTACCTAAGCGTTCGTTACTCAGAATGACATTGTGAAATACCCGTAGTGCCCATAATGCGAACATAAGCTGATCTTAGAGAAAACGGTGGCGTTTTTTGATTGATTTGTCAATCCAACTTTCCTTGATCCGAACAAAATGTCTCATAGGATAAGTTCTCACCTAATTGTGCTACACTTGGCGCATTATTATGGTTCAGATTCGGGAACACATTTACTCAATCAAAGTATACTAGAAACGTTTTAAAGGTTAGAAAGAAAAATTAGGGGAATCATTTAATTTACCACTGGACCTATCCAGGCAAGAATATGATATGGTCCAATAAAACTTAGGAGTGAGTTCCATGGATTCACATCTAAGAAATTTCTGTCTCAAGAAACACTAAGTTTCCTTTGAAACCGAATGACGAGACCTATTTAGAAAATGATCAATCTCTTTCCTAGATCAAGCCTATTCATGAAGAAAGTGGATGATTGAATTGGAAAAAGGGTTCCAATTTCTAACAAGAATAGGATAGTTTTAAGTAAACTTGTTGAAATGAGAGCAGGCTTACAAACGAGAATAGTATCATTCGAGTCGAAGGGAAGTAAATACACAGATAATCCAATTCCAGAAACGTACTCTTAGAATTTCATTGGAATATTTCAACAGGATATGGTTGGAAGATAACCAATCCCTTCGTTAACATTACATCTAATTTGTAAAAGAAGTGAACAAATCAGATCAACAGAAGGAATCAGTCTTTAACAGGTCATAGGACAATTTAAACAACTTGGCTACCATCAACAAGTTCTTAGCAGCCAAAATAGAAATAACTTAGTCAAAAGATGTCAGATGTACGTACGACCCTAACATACTCATACAGTCATGCGTCATAAGGAAATGGGCTATCCCCAGAATTATACAAGGAAGTCACAAGGTCATCCACTGTAGCATAGTCCCTTTCTTCATTTTGGTCTTCAGTCTGGGTGGAGGAATTAACTCTCCCTTCTTCATGAGATTTCGAGCTACATACATCCCCGACGTAAGGCTTCATCCTTTGCGAAGTACAGTTCCTCGCCACATGTCCTAGCTCTCTGCATTTGAAATAAAGTATTCCCTTGATCGCACATAGAGGCTTCGTCCCATGTAAAGCACAATCCCTTGACACATATCCTTGCTTTCCGCACTTGAAATAAATTATTCCTTCGATCTTACAGTCCCACGTGAAGTGGTTCTTTCCGCACTTCACACACCTTGATAACGGTACCACAGTCGGATTGGATTTACTACCACTCGTACTCCCTTTCAACGTTTGTTATTGCTGTTGTCCCTTCGGTTGTCGCGAATACAGTTTCCGCTTAAACTGATTGATCATCCTTTTGTTCTTCTTTTGGAACTTAGGTAGTTCAGAATTACCCAAAAACTGACTTTCTCCCAACAAATTCTGAACCTCGACCTCCAATTCCTACTGCTATGCGGCCTTCTGTTTCGATTGTACTGTTACACTAACCATTCTTTGCATTACTTTGGCTGCCGCAGTCGTACCATCATTGTCACTTCCCACGTTCACGTGCTTACGTCTACTTCAAGTCATTGTCTTCCTTCAAGGACAAATAAATCAAACTATAAGGAAAATCAAAAGCATCCAGTCCAAGCAATAGTGTCTCCTTTCAGAAACAGAACAAAAAAGTCACACAACCCAACAAGACAAACCCAAAAGACTCTAACTTGAGCTCCTTCACTTTGCCTTCTGCGGAACGATTTCCTGTAAGTCTTTGACTCCTATGTAGCTCGTCGAACCACACTTATGCTAGATACTCTTTTCCAAAGGGAATCAGTTTTTGAAAACCTCTTGGACCCTCAGTCCACCAACCTTGCGAGTCTTATTTAACTACCCTTTTTCTAACCCATAGGCTCAAACAATTCTAGAGGTAACACAACAAGGGTGTAAATGCAAACAAATCCTAAACAAGTTCAGTCATACCAGCTGAGCTTCTTACTAAAAGAACTCTTATTGCCTTAATACGCCTAGGTGAAGTCATAGTTTCCCGTAGACACAGAACATTACACATTGAGTGGGCCAATACTCAATATCATGTAACTGTGCAACAGTAGCTACCAACACTCAACCTATAGCGAGCCATGCCTTCCTTTCCCAACATCTCGATCAAGAGACAAGGAAGTACACAACATACAGAGAAACTTCTAACATGTCTAAGCATAGTCAGTCCATACCCCGGCTCAACAGGATGAACTGAGCTCTGATACCACCTAATGTAATATCCCTCGATTTAATAACCACGGCATAATCATCATTATGTCACGGTCACTAAATTTTGACGTGTTTCGATTGTCAAACAATAAATTTTCCAAAAATATTAATCATTTCGCATATGAGGAAGTAAGAGCCACGAATGAATAGTTACATATACAACCAGTTAAAAGATATGAATTACAAGATATACTTAGTTTACAGCTTTTAAGACTGGATAATCACCTTGAAACATAAATATACCCAAAATACACTTTATACAGGTAATGCAAAATAAAAATATAAACTACCCATAACATATCCACAAAAATGGAGTTGGGTACTCCCTCGGATCCTGAATGCGTAAAGCAACTCCGGGCACACTGGTGTAGTGAGAATTACAGGATAAGGTCTTCAACCGCAGTCCTCTTCACGGTCAAGGTCATGTTCCGAACATATCACCTGCACTCGTCGGTCCAGTCGACTCGCTAAGCCTTGGCACCTTCAGTGAACTCAGTTACGACGAAACCAATAGGGTCCCTTCAAGGTGTCCTTACTGAACGCAGAAAATCAAACCCAGTGAAGTCTAGGAGATTCGACCTTGCTCTCTTTTCAGACTTTAACCAAAAACCACATAGAATGGTAACAAATACAGAAAAGAAGTAAGACATTCTACTTTCATTACCTATGATGGCAGTAAGGAAACAAAACGGCGCATGACGCCCACATAACAATTCAATCATAATAAGCAGTATTAAAGCAGATAGTGAACAACTTAGCAATTATAAGTAGATACAAAAGTAATAAGACAACAGTTTAAACTTTCATATGAATAAGCAAATATCAAATGATATGGTGACTCACTATACACATGCATATGATACCAAAAACCCTACTCCATGGAGCTAGACACAAATAGTCGGAGAGAATGATCAGGAGGTATTTCTGTATCTTGGCTGCCGAGGCCCTCAAGTGCTAAAATTCTCCATTTATCAATGTGCACATCATGGCATTTTTCAAGACATTCGACACAGATCTCGATATAGGACAGCGTCTAGTCAGGATCATCGGTGTGTTTACATCGGTTTGCCCCACGGTCCAGTGGGGCTACCAACTGCCCGCTATGAGACGCCCGTGCCCCGACGCCCCTAAGGTCAACTGCAGGACCTACACTTATCTATTCGCACCCACACCAAGGTGTGATTCAACTCCTAGGCAATATCACCTTAACAAAATGTCCAACGGACTTTTTCAATGCATGACTCAATCATGCTTATCATGACAAACTATGTTAATCATGCTTTAAATGCATGTGGGTTCAATATATATATGTACATTCATATATGAAATCGTAATCATATCATATCATTTAACAATAAGGTTTGATCCATTCACGGATCTATATCAAGCCAATAACGAACTTTAAGAATAAACACAACCCCATCCATAGTTACAACAAAAATCAACCTTAGGTTCATAATGTTTCTCACAATCTCACTGTACGCATGTTCTTTCTTTATTCTAAAAAATATCCTAAACTATAAGGCAAATTTTTATTCTTGGTTCTTTCCATTTTATGAATCCCTAATTAACTTCTAATCGTTTATTTTATTATGTTTAATAAGCTTATCTTAGTGCTAAGGCCTCACAATGAGTGCCCAAGGAGACCGGGAGCCTCCAAGGGGCTAGAAAACCTCAAATCTATTACTGATCATGTTACACGGCCGTGTGTAAAATACACGGCCCCGAGTACACGGCCATGTTGTCATACACAGCCTAGGCCGTGTACTCCTCTGAAGTGCACCAAAAACACGTTTCGGTCACGCAGGGAGATACACGGCAGTGTATTCCTACACGCCCTAGGCCGTGTATCCCTCTGTGATGCAGAAATTCACCAAGAAGCCATTCCAATCATCCAACATCCTAAAATCTATCAACATACCACTCATAGTCACCAATGTGACCATGGACCATGAAAATGAGATGAAAAGGAGGAGAAAGTTGAGAGCTTTACCTTAAAGCTTGAAGCTTTGGTGTTGGGTTGCCAACCATGAAAATGGGAGAGCCAAGAAGAGTTCCACCAAGAAAAAAACTTGAAGATGGTGAGGAAAGACAATGGCTTGAGTTAGCTTGAGCAAGGAAAGCTTGGAAGCTTAACAATGGAGTGTGTGGGTGTGGGAGAAGAGAGAAAGAGAGAGTGAGGAAGAGAGGAAGAGGAAAAGAACTGCATATGAGGGATAGAAAATAGGGGAATGAAAATGTGTTTTCCCCCCTAGCCAACCGTGCAGCACATATGGGAGGAGAGAGAAAAAGTGGGTGGGGAGGAAGCTTCCTAGAATCTTCCTTGAAGCTTCCTAGAAGCTTCCTTGAGAAGCTTTGCACGCCTCTCGATAAGGTGAAGTGTATGGTCACTTAAATGATGTCATAAAAATAACTAGATAAAAATAATCTACAAGAACTATTTCTCAGTGGACAAAATTTTACAGTTAGCGTAAATAATATTTTATTATTTTATCAGATAATAAAATATACTTCGATTTTATTTTTCAGATAAAATCTTGAAAAATGAAAACCTTGTAAACTATGTCCAGCCTCAGGTTTAGTAAGATCCCTGTCGACGTTTCTACAGTTTAAAGTCTTTCAGCCTCAAAGAAAACATTTCGTTTTCCCAGCTCCGCTCAGTGCGCACGCAAAATGAAAAATATATTAAAATATTCAACATTCTCAGAAAATTCTACAAAATCATCAAAAATCATAAATATTGGAAAATGACTATTTATCACGAAACAATCAACTTCTGGAGTGTTACACTGACACTGCTCAGTATGCACGTAAAATGAAAAATATATTAAAATATTCAACATTTTCAGAAAAATCTAAAAAAATTCCTGAAAATCATAAATATTATAAAATGATTATTTATAATGAAATAAATAATTTTTAGGATGTTACAACAATTTTGTCATCTTTTCCTTCTCCAAAACCATGCACCCTAGGGAGAAGTAGTAAGGCTTCCTTTACAAGCTTCTCCCAAAGCTTCCTTGAAATGCTTCTCACGTTTTCCCAAAAAGTCAAATCGTGATGTCATGTAGTGATGTCACTTAGTTGATATCACAAAAGTGACTAGATAGAAATAATCTACTAAATTTTTATTACAAGCTTTTACCCAATGGATAAAAGTTATAGTTTACAATGCTACTATTTATTGTCCAATGGACAATATAGTGTACCCAAATTTTATCTGTCAGATAAAATCTTAAAAAAAAAAACTTCATAAATTGTATCGGGTTTAGTAAGATCTCCCATCACCATTTCTACAATCTAAGGTTTTTCAACCTCAGGGAAATATTTCATTTTTCCGGCCATGCTTAATATGCACGTAAATCAAGAAATATATTAAAATAATCAAATAATTCCAAAAAAATTCATAAAAATAAAAAATATTATAAAATGAATATATATCATGAAACAAACATTTTTTCAGGGTGTTACACTCGGCATGGCACTCAGTCACACTGTGGCGCACAACATTTTCTGCAAAAAACTTCACTGTTCTACATTGTTCCATTAAGGAACAATCTCACTTCCAACCTTTAATCTATGAGTTCTAAGTGATTTCTTATCACAAATAGGATCCCTAAACACCTCTAATGGTCAAATACATCTCATGTATAAATTTAAACTCATCAAACATGATGTTAGGAACCAAATTATAAACTTAAAATACCCATTTATAACTCCCAAACCTAGTTGTTTCATGAATATTTCTAGGATCAAACCACAAATCATGTATAGTCTAGCTCAAAGATATTCCTATCTCAAGTTTCCTAAGAGTTCCTACCACTCAAACTCTAAGAAAACTCATCCAAACCCTTATTTTATTCCAAACCTACAAGTCACAAACAAGGAGGAAGGAATAGAAGATGGAGGAACAAAGATAGAAAACACCCTTACCTCTTGCATGAAAGATGATCTTCAAACCTTTAGTCCTCTTAGATCTTCCTCTTTTCTCTCCATCTCTTTCTTTTTTTCCTTTCCTCTTTTCTCACTAACTCTCTTCTATTTTCTATAACGTCCTAATACTAATATCCCAATAAGCATAGTACATAAAGAGATGCTTAGCATTACAATATCACTACACAAATAATAACCTGATAAATATATTCATAATGTTCATTGTAAACATTATAGAGAGCCTTATAAAATGTAGAAAACATAAAACATGATCACAAAATGCATATATATACATGTACATCATTAGCCTCCCATGGGGCATGAAGTATTACATAACTTTTTATATTATAGAAGAAGTATAAATAGATACAAAGATTGCAACATAAACAATAAAACTAGATCTAGTCTAATACTTTAGCTTCCTTTTTCTTCTTTTGCTTTCAAGAAACTTCACCTGGAATTACATAGCAACACAACAGGGTGAGAATCAATAATTCTCAGGATGAGTAAACCAAAAACAGTCATACATAGCATAATAAACATAATCTTAACACATGCTAAATAAGATATATTTAGACAGTACAAGGTCATACTTTAATAACTAAAGATACCAACTTAAATACATTCTATCATACATACTTAGTTCAACTTAGAACTAAGATGTTTAACTAGGATTACTAGTTTAGTGTATTATCTTGTGGTAAATAAAGAGAAAGCTTATCCTCACATTATACATACCTTGGCTCTGTCAAGAAACTAGGGTATGAATCCAGGCTCAGAACGTTTATGGATTTCCTAATTATCTCCCTTGGCCTAAATGTTGTGCACATCAAAGGATACTCAATGAATTATACTACCAAAACATCCTACATACATGGATTTAAACACCACATTAAGCTGCTCAAGGTGCTAGACACTTACTTAGATCAAACTATTACTCTAAGTTGTTCTAAGTTTCATACACTTCATATACTAACTAGGTGATCATTTCCCTTTTGAAATATCCCTATTAGTACCTTAACATATGCTATAACACAAGCATAAGGGATCCAAGCAAGTAGGAAACCCTATTCTAACAACATAAAAATTCTATGAAAATCTGTACTGGGCGCTCAAGCATTAAACTCTAGGCACTCAGGCGCTCTGGGATGGGCGCTCAAGCACTCATCGCGTGCATCAGACAAAAATTCTCTAGTCTTGGGGCGCTCAAACGCTGACAGACCAGAGCGCTTGCCCTATTCTATTGGGCATTGGGCGCTTGAGCGCTCGTGCTCAAAGCACTTAGGCACCCATACACAAAATCGATTCTGCAGAATGCTTTCTAAAGAATTAGTTTCTCAAACCAATTCCAATCATTAATTTCTTGGATTCTAGATATTAACCAACCCTAAACATGATCGAAAACATGATAGAATCATCAAATATTAACTTAATCCATTTTACATAGATTAATGAACAAGAATTAAGCCCATAAGAACCTAGTTTCTCACTTTAAAGGTTATGGAGGATCATGGACATAACCAAGTCCTAACTCACAACCAATCATCAAACAATGCAAATTTAGGCCATCAATAAGTTTCCAAACAAGAATCAAGCAAGAAAAACCATAGACAAAATTCAATCCTATTTCTAATCAACAAGCCATCACCATGAACAAGTTAATACAAGGAAAGAGATAAAGTTATGAAAATAAGTCCCCTACCTCTTTTAGTGTAGTTGACTTCACACCTTGGATTTTCCTTTGGCTTTCCTCTTTTTCTCCTCGTCTTCCACCTTCTTCCTTTCCTTTTCTCTTCTTTCTCCTCACACATTTTCTGCTTCTGCTTTCCAAAAAAAGAGAAACAAGAAATGAGGATCAACATAGGATCCTTTGACTTATAAGGCCATTAGGCCATACAATATAACTTATATCTCTTAGGAATACTTTAATCTCACAATTTCAAGTTTCTTAACTTCGAACAATGTTAGAATAAATACTAAGATTCATCTAAATTGTTGTTTCACCATTACCTTATTTTCTCATATCTGATGTTAGTCAATCTGGCATTAAATGCACAACTAGTATGCCTAAAAATACTAAACCAACTCCATTTACCTTGAAACTTGAGCTACATCATATTTCATACATTTATCACCAAAAAATAAATTATCCATATTTATTTCCCTTATCTAAGCAATTTATGCTATTATTTGAGTCATTTTAAGTTACTTTTCACCTTTTGTGTTGCAATAAAGTGCCTAAACTAACTCAGATTGTCACAAGACTTCACAGACATGCTAAGCAAGTCATATGCTACCTTTTGTACACATATACAAGTCTAACACATCATTAAGGGTATTACATTTCTCCTTTCTTTTTAAAAATTTTGACCCCAAAATTGCTTACCTGATAAGAACAATTTCAGGTAGTCTTGCTGCATAAGGGAGTCTAGCTCCTAAGTAGCCTCCTCGGTGTCATTACCACCCCATATAACCTTCCCCAGAGGAATCTGTTTACCTGAAAGCTCTTTGACCCCTTTGTCCACGATCTTTACTGGTTGTACTTCATAAGACAAATCATCTCTTAACTGTACAAATTCATGTTCTATGATATGCAAAGAATCTGGATTATACTTTCTTAACTAAAACACATGAAAAACATCATGAAGGTTAGACAAACTAGGAGGAAGGGCTATTTGGTAAGCTACGGGTCCAACTTTCTTTAGAATTTGGTAGGGACTGAGAAAATGAGGATTTAACTTTTCGATTTTTAATGCTCTACTAATCCCTGTAGTAGGAGTAACTCTTAAAAAGACATGCTCTCCCTCATCAAACTCAAGAGGTCTCCTTCTCTTATCAGTATAACTCTTTTGCCGACTCTGAGCAGTAACCAACCTATCCATAATCATCTTGATTTGTTCTATGGTCTGCTGGATAACCTCTAGACCTAAGATGGTTCTCTCACCTACCTAATGCCAACATAGAGGCAATCTACACTTTCTTCTATACAAAGCCCCATAGCGTGCCACACCTATGCTAGAATGGTAGCTATTGTTATAGGAAAACCCCACTAACGACAAGAACTTGTCCCAACTACCCTGTTGTTCTAAAACATATGCTCTAATCATATCTTCAAGTGTTTGGATAGTACTCTCTGTTTGCCCATCTGTTTGAGGGTGATAAGTTGTACTAATACTCAACGTAGTCCCAAAAGCTGATTGCAAAGCTCCTCAGAATCTAGATGTGAATCTAGGATCTCTATCTAAAACTATACTTACGGGGACTTTATGCAACCTAATTATCTCCTTTAGATATAGGTCAGCTAATTTTTCTAGATAATAGCTAGCTCTCATTGTGAAAAAGTGGACAGATTTGGTTAATCACACTATGACTCAAACTACATCATATCCTAGCTGAGTCCTGGGTAGATGATGCGAATTAAAAGTTGTAAACCCAAGTGCAGGTTATTTCAAGTAATAAATTCTCGAGAGTCTGAGGTCAATTTACAAGGAATTGATAAAGAAATTTTTTTTTGACATAAGAAAAATATTTTGTCACAACAATAAAAATGATAAAACTTAGTCACAAATAAAAATAATTTACTTGGGTTAGGAGTGTAACACCCTGAATTTTTGTTTTTCTTGATATTTATGAGTTTTATAATATTTATGAAATTTTGGGAATTTTTAATTATTTTAATTATTTTAATATTTTTTTGGACTGTAAGTGTGTTTGAGACGAGTCCCGAAAAATAAAAAAAAATTGGGACTAAAAAATTTTGGACTATCAATGTGGGGTCGCGGGAACTTACAAAACCCGAAATCGGAAATAGTTTTCAAAAATTTTCTTTATCTGAGTTTTTGTTACATTCTATTATCCATTGGATAAAGATATTATCCATTGGATAATAAAAAGTAGCATCTTTTGTCCATTGGTTAATAACCAACCCATAAATATCTTAGAGGAAGCTTAGTCATGAACCTAGAACATTATTCCTTGTGACTCACCTAGTGAGTCATTGCATGACAACTTGATGACTCCTTTGTGACACAATGGTGGGTGACTCACTTGACCACCTTCTAAGTCTAAAACCTTCTTCTTATGACTCACCTAGATGACTCACACCATGACACTTTTGTGATGCACTTGTGACACAATGGTGGGTGACTCATTGTGATGCACCAATGAGAAGCATGCTTGGAGGAGAAGTCTTGATCTCCACCTTTGATGAAGTTCTCGACCAAGATCTCTTAGGAGGAGCTTGAGTGATCAATTTGGTTACTTCTTCCTCTATGTCTATCTTGTTTAGATTTTCATGAAATAAATATCAAGAGACATCACAAAACACTCTCTCATTCTTTCTCCCTTTGAATCCCACAACCATAGTCATTTGGAGAGCCAAGAAAATTGGTTTTGCTTATTCATTATTCACCTATCATCTTTTCATGAGACAAGAACACAAAACCCTCTCTTGTAACATCCCGAGACTTCCTGCAGGACCGATGAAGGTCCCCACTGTAACACCCAACATAGGTTGTCACATTTATGTTACTTAATAACCCCCAAGTTCGTATAAGGTGACGTTGTAATAAAAAGATAAGTCAATTTTTTTTTTCTAAACGACCATAAAATAAACTTAGCGGAAAATAAAATATTATAGCAACCTCACACATAGATTACATCATATACATATTGCAAACGTACTGTTGGAATTATTTATTTTACAGCCCATGTCTCAAACTAAAACACACTTAAATAAATTACACACATAGTTCATATCAGAGTTCAAACTTGCCCAAGTTTAACTAAGCAGCGGACCCCTCAAATGGGTCATCCTCGGGTTCCTCAGCAGGTAGGAATCCGTTATGACGAGTAGCCCTACGGACAGGTGTCCGGGCTGACGATACTATACTGATTTCCGTTGGGACATAATTCCTAGTGTCCTAGTGTCGCCTGATATGCAACGGAAATTCAACATGAACTAAAATAGTTACACAGAAAAATGGATCTCTACGAAACAGTCTGCTAATACTAACAGTCAGATATCCCTCATAAATAAGTCCTCGCTCATCGGGACTTGTTCTCCATTCACCAGCTCCTCCGCGAAATTGTAGACGTACATATCCGAAGAAACTGTCTCTTGACGTCATACTGTCAGAATTTAGCGTTCCCAGTCGTGAGAAGTAACTCTTCTTCTGCTTCTTGTATCGTTTCTTTCTCAACGTCTTCACCCAATTAAAATATAATAGGTAAATATACACACAAAGATGTGAGATTATCTACGCCAATACAAGCATGATAGTACAGAGATAATACAAACAACACATCATGCAAAAATATCATACCATCATCACAATTATACCATCATCATAGTGCAAAATAATAATTACCATTATGCCACTATCACTGTTTAAATCATACAACAATTACAGTAACACCATCATATAGATATAGATGCTCAGTTTCATGCATGCGCACACGACTCAATGTCCTACTCCATGGAGCTAATACTCAAGTTGGAGAAATTGATCGAAAAGAGTCACTTGGTATTTCGTGCTTGGACAAGTGCTTATAATTATATCTTGCACATCTAGCACATACACAACAGTCTTTGTCGATCTCGATTAAGAATAGTGTCTCGATCCGGATCACCGGTGTGTTGCATCGGCCTAACCCACGGTGCATAAGAGCTACCAACTGCCCATTGTGAGTAACCCGCACCCCGATGCCCCCAAGGTCCACAAGTGACCTACACTACGCGTATCGCACCCACTCAAGAGGTGTACGTTTCTCCTAGGCAATTAGCCATATCCAGACCATCGGACCATTTTCAATGCATGTGTAATGCACCAATTACCAACCAAAGGTAAATCACATAATTTCTCATACAAAGTTCAAATACTATTTTACGTTCATAAAATGGATTCATGCCAATTATAAGCAAATTGCCCAATTTCTTGTACAGTATTCACATACTGATTTTTAACTGTAAAGTTTATTGTATAATTAACAGCAACCTTATATTATTGCATTTTTCTCATTCATAAAATATTTTTGTCACATTTTTATGGTCACGTAATATTTTATTACGTAAACAACGATTTGTAACATTTCTATTACGTAACAATTTTCTACTGTATTCTAAAATGCGTAAAAATATTCTTTAATTTTTAAATTGCATAGCAATTTTTCTACAACATTTTGATCGTGTAAAATATTTAAACACTTTAAAAATTTTGTAGAAATATTTTAACATTTTTCAAATCACATAATTTAAAAATTATGTTTTTGAGTTACATAAATCATTTTTTTATCGTTTTTACCCTTCATAAAATATTTCTTAACTTTAAAAATATTATTTTGGACTTTTCTTACAATAATATAATTCCTTACTTTATTTTCTTCCTATTCTTAGTCAAAAAATCTTTTTCTTAATATATTTTCTCAAAATTTCTTTTTATTGATCTAGTTTTACAAAATTTCATTTAGTTTAATTAATTACCATTTCTAACTTTTAAATTTATAACGTTTTTCCAAAATCCAATAAATAAATTCTTTGTTAGTAAATTTAAGTTACAAATGTTTTCTTTTATATTTCTAAATTACTTTCAAAAATTAATTCTCCTTGAAAATAATTTGAAGTTTAACACCTTCAATCTCCCTTTTTCTTTTATTTATGAAAATTCCACTTGACAACATTTTAATTCTCTTTTCAAAATCCTTATTTGAAAATTCATATATTTTATAACATCAAAACATTTTTTTTTCTAAATTATCAAGACCTTAAAAATGGCCCTTGGAACCATGAAAGATTTTTCTCATAACTTAAATGAATTATATTTTTGTTTCTACGTAAAATTAATTAATATCAACATAACTAAAAAGAAAACGTGTGCATTCTCTTTTGCAAAACCAAAATCCTTTTGTTTATTTCCTTTACTTATCAAATCATAAAATTTTATTATTCATGAAAATATTAATTTGGTGAACATCTAATTTGAGGTGTCTTGGCCAAAAATCTTATTGTTCTAGGGACCCAAAAATCAATTTCCTTGTTCTTGAAAAATTTTCAACATGAACCCTAATTTTGGGCATCAAAACCGAACCTCTCATTTGGCCATTGGAGCCAAAATTTTACTTATTTCAACATACATCCATCATAATATATTTAACATATATCATCATGGATATTATAAGCATACCATATAAACAAGTAAAAAAATTCATACTAAGCATGCATACACAATTAATTCATGCAAAGCATATCAAGCATAAACAAAATAATTAAAACACATAACACAAATAATTTATTACATGACCATGGATATGAATCCTCACATGGATTCATCATCCATCAAATATAACCATCTCTCACTACCATGCTTGGTTGGTGAGATAAATCTCCCTCTTACCTCTTGAAGAACTCCAAAAGCTCCTTGCTTTGAATTTAGAACAAGATTTCCTCTAACAAAAGTCTCTTGAACATAGAACAAATACAAGAAAATTAGTATATTGAGCTTGATTAAGAGGAACCATGGATCAAACATGGTTTAGAACATGAAAAAGAAAAGAATAAAAGAAATTTCCTTACTCTTCACCAACTAAAGCTCTAGAACTTGATCTTAGTAAAGTCCTTCAAGATGGAAGATTTAGAGCAATTCTTCAACATGAAAGTTGTTTAGAATAAGGTAAGGATTCAAGAAACTAGGTTGTATGAAATTAAAGAGTGATGGAGGGTGGACTTAGGTGCTTTGGCCGAATGCTTCTCTAGGGAGAGGAAATGGAGTTTTTCTCCTTGGTTGGTTCTTGAAGCATAAGTGAGAGAAAGAGGAAAATGAAAAATGTGAAGTGTGGAAGTGAAATATTTGGTATCCTATGTATGCATGGCCGTGGACTTCATGGAGAGAAATGACAAAGTGAAGTTTTGAAAAGCATGCTCATTAATTGATCAATAGGAACTTGTCTTCATCTTTTCTTTGGCCTAAAAAGCCTATACTAGTTTTGTCTCCCATTCTCATTGCTCTTCAAAACCGCCCCCCTCCATGCATGATTCATGCAAATTGTCATCTTTTCTATCAATTATATGAAGCATTCCTAACCATTGATTCATTCAATGGTTAGGATTCAAGTAGATTTTGATTTTTAGAAGACAAAATCTAGGCCATTGGATCTTTCTTCTTTAAATCCTAGCCATTAGATGTGTCTCCAAATGAAAGGTCAAGATTGCATCTTCAAACTTTACATCCAAGGGTCCAAAATGATTGTAGAAATTTTTGATGACCAATTCTCCACCATTGATCAAAATCCAAATCTAATGGTCATTAATGGTCCATCTCCACCATTGATTTAAATCCAAATCCAATGGTCATTAATGATCCATCTCCACCATTGATTTATTTTACATCCAAGGGTTTATAATGGTCATATTCATTTTACAAGACTAAATCTCCTCCCTTGATTTAATTTTCCATCCAACGATTATAATTAATCCTATTTATTTTCAAGATTAAATCTCCACCGTTGATTAAATCAAGATTAAATCTCCAATGGTAATTATTTCAATGATGGATATCCAAACCACCAATATTGACTTAACAGTATAGAATTTTATTTTTATCTGTTATAACCCCACGAAAGAATATACTTACTGTATTTTTATCATCCGATAATTAAATACAGTACAAAATACAATAAAGAAAATTTTCTAAAACTGTTTCTAGATTCAGGTTTAGTAAGATCTCATGTCTCCGTCTAAACAGTATAAATTTTTCTATGCGTAGAATTTTTTTTCACTTTGCGGGACCCACCTGGGCCCACGTATGGCCACTTGGGCTCACCTACACCTCGTGGGACCCACAAACAGTAAAAATTTCAAAATCACACATAAAATCACAAAAATTAGAAAATTCACAAATATCAATTCAGATTACGTAAATTAATTAAGACTAAATAGTAAAAATTAATTTACGTAAATTTTTTCGCCCAAAAATTATTATTTTCGACGACATTTTGAGCAAATTACTCAAAATGATCAAATATGCAGACGGAATATTTAAAATAATTTTACAAAGGTACGAGAAATCACTAAACAGTAGAATTCTACTAACTGTTAAAATTACTTATTTAATACATAGAAAGTTTGGGGTGTTACAATTCTCCCCCTCTACAAAAGTTTCGTCCTCGAAACTTGACGAACTTGATTTCACATCCTCAGAATAAATAGGGATACTGTTCTTTTATCTTTTCTTCTAGTTCCCATGTAGCTTCCCCGCTTATATCATCCCAAATAATTTTAACCAATGAAATTTTCTTACCTCGAAGTTGCTTTGTCTTTCGATCCTCAATCTTTACTGGAACAGTTTCATAGGTTAAATTTTCCTTCAGCTGTACTGTGTCTGGCTTGATAACATGAGTAGGATCAGAAATATATTTCCGTAGTTGTGATACGTGAAATACATTGTGAAGGTTTGACAGAAAAGGTGGTAATGCAATCGATATGCCACCGGACCTACCCGACGTAAAATCTGATATGGTCCGATAAACTTTGGAGTGAGCTTCTTGGACTTAAGCACTCGTCCAACACCTGTCATAGGCGTCACTCACAAAAATACATGGTCACCTTTTTCAAATTCGAGAAATTTTCTCCTTTTATCAGCATAGCTCTTTTGCCGAGTTTGACTCATTCTCATTTTATCTTGTATCATCTTCACTTTCTCAGTTGTCTGTTGAACAATCTCTGGTCCTAACATAATACTCTCACCGTCTTGATACCAACATAACGGTGTTCTACATCGTCTTCCATATAATGCCTCATAGGGTGCCATCCCTATACTTGAATGGAAACTATTATTATATGTGAATTCTATCAATGGCAAGAATTCATCCCAGCCTCCAGTTTCTTCCAAAACACATGATCTCAACAAATCTTCTAACGATTGAATCGTCCTTTCTGACTGACCATCGGTCTGTGGATGGTAAGCAGAACTTAAACGTAGCTTTGTTCCCATCGCTTCTTGCAAACTATCCCAGAATCTTGAGGTAAATCGTGGATCTCAATCAGAAATTATACTGGATGGTACACCATGAAGTCTAACAATTTCATTGATGTACACTTGAGCCAACTTTTCCATTGAGTATTTAATATTAATCAACAAAAAGTGCACTGACTTAGTAAGTCGATCAACAATTACCCAAATGGCATCATGACCCTTTCGAGTCTTTGGTAGTCCCATCACAAAATCCATTGCTATGTCATCCCATTTCCATTCGAGAACAGGCAAAGGTTGCAACATTCCCGAAGGTCTTTGATGTTCTACCTTAGCTTTCTGACAGATTAAACAGGATGATACATACTCAGCAACATCTTTCTTCATTCCTTGCCACCAATATAATTGTTTTAAATCTTGATACATCTTTGTGGCTCCTGGATGCATACTCAGTTTACTCCTGTGAGTTTCATTCAAAATCAATCTTCTAAGATTCAGATCATTAGGCACACAAACTCTTCCTTGAAACTTCAAAATTCCATTAACACCTTCGCTAAAATCCAACACTGCCCCTTGACTCTTTGCTTCTTTTGCTTCTTGCAAATATCGGTCACTGTTTTGTCCTTCACGGATTCTATCCATCAAATCATTTGAAATTGTGATCATATTTAAACACATTTTGCCCGGCGTCAATTTCACAGATAATCGCATATCCCGAAATTCTTCTACCAACTCCTTTTCTTTGATCATCATAACAGAAGCACTAAGTATTTTTCTACTCAACGCATCCACTACGACATTCGCCTTTCCGAGATGATACTGCAATTGAAAATCATAATCCTTCAGAAACTCTAACCAACGCCTTTGTCTCATGTTCAACTCTTTCTGGTCAAACAGATATTTTAAACTTTTATGATCACTAAAAACAGTGAATGATGCTCCATAGAGAAAATGTCTCCACACCTTCAATGCGAATACCACAGCTGCTAACTCCAAGTCATGAGTCAGATAATTCCTCTCATGATTTTTCAACTGCCTTGAAGCATAAGCCACCACCTTACGATTTTGCATAAGTACACAACCCAATCCTTGGTACGAAGCATCACAATATACTTCGAAGGGTTCGTTTGAATTAGGTAGAATCAGTACCGGTGAAGTAGTTAATCGTCTTTTCAACTCCTGGAAACTTTCTTCGCATGCGTCAGTCCACATAAACGGCTGATTCTTTCGTGTAAGTTGGGTAAGAGGTCCTGCAATCTTTGAGAACCCCTCAATGAACCGTCTATAATAACCAGCTAATCCGATAAAACTACGGATTTCTGTTACAGTCTTTGGTCTTTCCCATTCCAAAACTGTCTCCACCTTGGAAGCATCGACTTTAATTCCTTCTTTTGATATCACATGTCCCAAAAATTGAACTTCATTCAACCAAAATTCAAATTTGGATAACTTGGCATATAACTTATTCTCCTTTAGAATCTGGAGAACCACCCTGAGATGTTCAACATGTTCCTCCTGACTTCGAGAATAGATCAAAATGTCATCGATAAAGACGACAACAAACTTATCCAAGTATGAACGAAAAATTCTATTAATGAAGTCCATGAATATGGCTGGTGCATTTGTCACACCAAACGGCATCACTAAATATTCATAATGTCCATAATGAGTTCGAAAAGCTGTTTTGGGAATATCCTCCACTTTCACACGTATTTGGTGATACCCAGAACGTAGATCAATCTTGGAAAATATTGCGGCTCCTCGTAACTGATCCATTAGATCATCTATTTTTGGAAGTGGATATTTATTCTTAATCGTGATTTTATTTAATTGCCGATAGTCTACACATAGACGTGAAGTTCCATCCTTCTTCTTGACCAACAGTACTGGAGCTTCCCATGGTGACACACTAGGTCTCACAAATTGTTTCTCTAATAAATCCTCCAACTGTTTCTTCAATTCGGCTAATTCTACTGGTGACATCCGATAGGGCGCTATAGATATCGGTCCAGCTCCAGGTATAAGGTCAATGGCAAACTCGATTTCCCTTACTGGTGGCAGTCCAGGTACGTCTTCAGGAAATACTTCAGGAAATTCATTGACCACGAAAATATTCTTCAAGACATCTTCACATTGCACCTCTAAAGAAGATAACAACAGATACCCATGATCTCCTTCCTTCAAACAAGCTTCCACTTGAGTAGCCGTTAGGAATCTAGGATCCTTAGCCTCAGGAAACACTAACGTCTTATTCGAACAATCAATTAGGATATGGTTAGAAGACAACCAATCCATTCCCAAGATTACATTAATCTTGGAAAGAGGCAAACAGATCAAGTCCACATAAAAGATTCTATCCCTAACACAGACAGGACAATTCAGGCATACTGTTGATGTAACTACAGACTTATCAGTAGGAGTAGCAACACTCAGATCATATGGCAATGCAGACACAGTCAATCCCAAGCGTTCAACACAATCACATGCAATGAAAGAATGTGTTGCTCCTGAATCATAGAGTATGGTTAAAGGATTACCTCCAATAGTACCCTCCTCCATTATCAAGTCCTCAGATTTAGCAGCTTCTTCTCCGCTCATTGTATAGACACGACCACCTGCCTGTGGCCTTGCAGTACGAACATTTCCCACAGAGGATTCCTTCCTTATCTGATCACAGTCTTTAGAGAAATGTCCATGCTGTCCATACTTAAAACAAATAACCTCCTTATGTTGACAATCTTTCATGAGATGGTCCTTCCCATATTTGAAACATCGAATAGGAGTCCCAGCTTGACTTGCCTTATTGTCGCTAGAACTTCCACCCACAAATTGCTTCTTAGTCTGATTTCCTGCAGGTTTCATATATGGCTTTTGCTGAGAGTGACTTGCTTGAGTACTCTTTCCTTTTTGGAACCTTGCAGGTCCAAAATTCTTATTTCTTGCCGCACGTTGATGATCAATCTCTTCAACTTTACGACATTTTTCAATCAAAGTTAGAATTTGATTAATCTCCAACATCGATACAGCTCTCTTAATATCCAGCTTTAATCCTTCTTCAAATTTCCTGCATTTCTAGCCCTCATCTGGATTCATCTGCAAATATCTCAAAAACTGAGACAGACTTTCAAATTTTGCTGCATACTCACTTACGGACATCAATCCTTGTCGTAAGCTCAGAAATTCCATTTCCTTCATATAGCTCACGCTTGCTGGAAAATATTTCTCCAGAAACTTTTGCTTAAAAACTTGCCATGTCACCATCCTTCCTTCGGCTTCCAACAATCTTCTAGCTCCTATCCACTAACGTTCACCATCTCCTACCAGCATAAACGTTTCTAGCGTAAGCTTCCGTTCATCAGCACAACCCATACCATCAAATATCTTTTCAAGTTCTTGGATCCAAAGTTCAGCTTTCTCCGGATCAAACTCTCCACGAAATTTCGGTGGATTATTCCTTCGAAACTCAGACAAACTGTGCACATTTTCATTAGCCCGTTGATTTTGTTGTGCAACCACTTCCGCCATTCTCTGCATTGCTGCTACAGCTGAAGCCATGTTCCCATTACCATTCCCATTATCGCTCCCATTAAGCTCCATATCGTTTCTATTATTAATACGTCCACGTCCACGTCCAGCCATTATTCTTTCCTATTCAAACTGAACAACACAAGAAAGTCAAATTCAAGTTTCAGACCAAGAAACCACAAACAGAGAATCACACAACACAAACAAGACAGACCTAACCACAACCCCAAAAGACTCTAACTTGGGCTCTGATACCAACTAATGTAAAACCCACCATAGGGTGTCACATTTATGTTACTTAATAACCCCCAAGTTCATATAAGGTGACATTGTAATAAAAAGATAAGTCAATTTTTTTTTCTAAACGACCATAAAATAAACTTAGCAGAAAATAAAACATTATAGCAACCTCACACATAGATTACATCATATACATATTACAAACGTACTGTTGGAATTATTTATTTTACAGCCCATGTCTCAAACTAAAACACACTTAAATAAATTACACACATAGTTCATATCAGAGTTCAAACTTGCCCAAGTTTAACTAAGCAGCGGACCCCTCAGATGGGTCCTCCTCGGGTTCCTCAGCAGGTAGGAATCCGTTATGACGAGTAGCCCTACGGACAGTGTTCCGGCTGACGATACTATATTGATTTCCGTTGGGACATAATTCCTAGTGACCAAAGTGTCGCCGATATGCAACGAAAATTCAACATGAACTAAAATAGTTACACGAAAAATGGATCTCTACGAAACACTGCTAATACTAACAAATGATATCCCTCATAAATAAGTCCTCGCTCATCGGGACTTGTTCTCCATTCACCAGCTCCTCCGTGAAATTGTAGACGTACATATCCGAAGAAACTGGCTCTTGACGTCATACTGTCAGAATTCGGCGTTCCCAGTCATGAGAAGTAACTCTTCTTCTGCTTCTTGTATCATTTCTTTCTCAACGTCTTCACCCAATTAAAATATAATAGGCAAATATACACACAAAGAGGTGAGATTATCTACGCCAATACAAGCATGATAGTACAGAGATAATACAAACAACACATCATGCAAAAATATCATATCATGATCATAATTATATCATCATCATAGTGCAAAATAATAATTACCATTATGCCACTATCACTGTTTAAATCATACAACAATTACAGTAACACCATCATATAGATATAGATGCTCAGTTTCATGCATGCGCACACAGACTCAATGTCCTACTCCATGGAGCTAATACTCAAGTCGGAGAAATTGATCGAAAAGAGCTGCTGGTATTTCGTGCTTCAGACCAAGTGCTTATAATTAATCTTGCACATCTAGCACATACACAACAGTCTTTGTCAGATCTCGATTAAGAATAGTGTCTCGGTCCGGATCACCGGTGTGTTGCATCGGTCTAACCCACGGTGCAGAAGAGCTACCAACTGCCCATTGTGAGCAACCCGCACCCTGATGCCCCCAAGGTCCACAAGTGACCTACACTATGCGTATCGCACCCACTCAAGAGGTGTACGTTTCTCCCAGGCAATTAGCCATATCCAGTCCATCGGACCATTTTCAATGCATGTGTAATGCACCAATTACCAACCAAAGGTAAATCACATAATTTCTCATACAAAGTTCAAATACTATTTTATGTTCATAAAATGGATTCATGCCAATTATAAGCAAATTGCCCAATTTCTTGTATAGTATTCACATACTAATTTTTAATTGTAAAGTTTATTGTATAATTAACAGCAACCTTATATTATTGCATTTTTCTCATTCATAAAATATTTTTGTCACATTTTTATGGTCACGTAATATTTTATTACGTAAACAATGATTTGTAACATTTCTATTACGTAACAATTTTTTACTGTATTCTAAAATGCGTAAAAATATTCTTTAATTTTTAAATTGCATAGTAATTTTTCTACAACATTTTGATCGTAAAATATTTAAACACTTTAAAAATTGTGTAGAAATATTTTAACATTTTTCAAATCGCATAATTTAAAAATTACGTTTTTGAGTTACATAAATCATTTTTTTCACCATTTTTACCCTTCGTAAAATATTTCTTAACTTTAAAAATATTATTTTGGACTTTTCTTACAATAATATAATTCCTTACTTTATTTTCTTCCTATTCTTAGTCAAAAAATATTTTTCTTAATATATTTTCTCAATTTTCTTTTTATTGATCTAGTTTTACAAAATTTCATTTAGTTTAATTAATTAACGTTTCTAACTTTTAAATTTCCTAACGTTTTTCCAAAACTCAATAAATAAATTCTTTGTTAGTAAATTTAAGTTACAAACGTTTTCTTTTATATTTCTAAATCACTTTCAAAAATTAATTCTCTTTGAAAACAATTTGAAGTTTAACACCTTCAATCTCTCTTTTTCTTTTATTTATGAAAATTCCACTTGACAACACTTTAATTCTCTTTTCAAAATTCTTATTTAAAAATTCTTATATTTTATAACATCAAAACATTTTTTTTTCTAAATTATCAAGACCTTAAAAATGGCCATTGGAACCATGAAAGATTTTTCTTATAACTTAAATGAATTATATTTTTGTTTCTACGCAAAATTAATTAATATCAACATAACTAAAAAGAAAACGTGTGCATTCTCTTTTGCAAAATCAAAATCCTTTTGTTTATTTCCTTTACTTATCAAATCATAAAATTTTATTATTCATGAAAATATTAATTTGGTGAACATCTAATTTGAGGTGTCTTGGCCAAAAATCTTATTGTTCTAGGGACCCAAAAATCAATTTTCTTGTTCTTGAAAAATTTTCAACATGAACCCTAATTTTGGGCATCAAAATCGAACCTCTCCTTTGGCCATTGGAGCCAAAATTTTGCTTATTTCAACATACATCCGTCATAATATATTTAACATATATCATCATGCATATTATAAGCATACCATATAAACAAGTAAAAAAATTCATACTAAGCATGCATACACAATTAATTCATGCAAAACATATCAAGCATAAACAAAATAATTAAAACACATAACACAAATAATTTATTACATGACCATGGATATGAATCCTCACATGGATTCATCATCCATCAAATATAACCATCTCTCTCTACCATGCTTGGTTGGTGAGATAAATCTCCCTCTTACCTCTTGAAGAACTCCAAAAGCTCCTTGCTTTGAATTTAGAACAAGATCTCCTCCAACAAAAGTCTCTTGAACATAGAACAAATACAAGAAAATTAGTATATTGAGCTTGATTAAGAGGAACCATGGATCAAACATGGTTTAGAACATGAAAAAGAAAAGAATAAAAGAAATTTCCTTACTCTTCACCAACTAAAGCTCTAGAACTTGATCTTAGTAAAAGTCCTTCAAGATGGAAGATTTAGAGAAATTCTTCAACATGAAAGTTGTTTAGAATAAGGTAAGGATTCAAGAAACTAGGTTGTATGAAATTAAAGAGTGATGGAGGGTGGACTTAGGTGCTTTGGCCGAATGCTTCTCTAGGGAGAGGAAATGGAGTTTTTCTCCTTGGTTGGTTCTTGAAGCATAAGTGAGAGAAAGAGGAAAATGAAAAATATGAAGTGTGGAAGTGAAATATTTGGTATCCTAACTATGCATGGCCGTGGACTTCATGGAGAGAAATGACAAAGTGAAGTTTTGAAAAGCATGCTCATTAATTGATCAATAGGAACTTGTCTTTATCTTTTCTTTGGCCTAAAAAGCCTATACTAGTTTTGTCTCCCATTCTCATTGCTCTTCAAAACCGCCCCCCCTCCATGCATGATTCATGCAAATTGTCATCTTTTCTATCAATTATGTGAAGCATTCCGAACCATTGATTCATTCAATGGTTAGGATTCAAGTAGATTTTGATTTTTAGAAGACAAAATCTAGGCCATTGGATCTTTCTTCCTTAAATCTTAGCCATTAGATGTGTCTCCAAATGAAAGGTCAAGATTGCATCTTCAAACTTTACATCCAAGGGTCCAAAATGATTGTAGAAATTTTTGATGACCAATTCTCCACCATTGATCAAAATCCAAATCCAATGGTCATTAATGGTCCATCTCCACCATTGATTTAAATCCAAATCCAATGGTCATTAATGATCCATCTCCACCATTGATTTATTTTACATCCAAGGGTTCATAATGGTCATATTCATTTTACAAGACTAAATCTCCACCCTTGATTTAATTTTCCATCCAACGATTATAATTAATCCTATTTATTTTCAAGATTAAATCTCCACCGTTGATTAAATCAAGATTAAATCTCCAATGGTAATTAATTCTATGGTGGATATCTAAACCACCAATATTGACTTAACAATATAGAATTTTATTTTTATCTCGTTATAACCCCACGAAAGAATATACTTATTGTATTTTTATCATCGATAATTAAATACAGTACAAAATACAATAAATTTTTTTTTCTAAAACTGTTTCTGGATTCAGGTTTAGTAAGATCCCTTGTCTCCGTCTAAACAGTATAAATTTTTCTATGCGTAAAATTTTTTTTCACTTTGCGGGACCCACCTGGGCCCACGTATGGCCACCTGGGCCCACCTACACCTCGTGGGACCCACAAATAGTAAAAATTTCAAAATCACACATAAAATCACAAAATTTAGAAAATTCACAAATATCAATTCAGATTATGTAAATTAATTAAGACTAAACATTAAAAATTAATTTACGTAAATTTTTCTAGCTCAAAAATTATTATTTTCCTGACACGGAGCAAATTACTCAAAACGATCAAATATGCAGACGGAATATTTAAAATAATTTTACAGTGCACAGAAATCACTAAACAGTAGAATTCTGCTAACTGTTAAAATTACGTATTTAATACATAGAAAGTTTGGGGTGTTACACCCACAAACCAACATAGGTCTTTTCAGCATGCTTTGTCCTCACTCACATGCATCCTAGGAAACTTCCCAAGAGGTCACTCATCCCACAAGTGCTCCAAGTCAAGCACGCTTAACTATGGAGTACTTATGTTCATCGCTCCTAAAAAGAATATGCATCTTGTTTATATGGGTGGTGCTAATCAATTCCTTTAAGCCATCCTTAACTATGCAGTCCCATACCTGCACAGTCTCTGAATCCCTCTCATTCCGGTGTGTATTCAGTTCATTCATGTGTTCCTCCACCTAGAAGCCTGCCAGGAGCCGCTCCTTGTCCGTGCTTCATGTTTTTGCACCGGCAACCACTCCCCCGCCCTCGTCGGCCCCGGGTGTCACATCTCTCACTTTTCTCTCTTAGCTCATGGCCAAGCACCTTAGATTCACTTCTAATCTTTCATAATTCAAACCAACCTTACCACTTGATTCTAAACACCATTCTAAAACACTTTGGTTATGATCAAGAGCTAGTACAACCATCTTCAAGCTTAATTTTTGAATTCAAGTCCTACGGTTCTAAGGTGAAGATCTTGATTTTTCATTTCTTGTTTCATTTTTGAAGTTCTAAGACTATACTTGATCTATGGTTATCTTAATCTAGCCTTAGATGTTAATATGTTTGTGTTTACTTTGATTTTAAAGAGCAACTTGGTGGTGAAAGTTGACACAAGGAGTCCCATTTTAGTCATATCAATGGAGATAATTTTTAAGGATAGTTGGAATTTCAGATATTTTAATTTAAGAAAGTTTTATGAACAAAGAGTGATTTTTGGCCTTAGTATGGAAATAAAGCTAGAATAATGTTTTGAAAATTAAAGTAATGGACAAAGATTTTTAAGATATCTTGAATTAATTAAAATAATATGCATTTTTGTGAAAAACATTAGGAAATATTATTTAAAGAAGGTTTAGTAAGAAAATGCTGGGATTAATGTCCAATTTTTATATTAAATGAGAAAATTTTTAAATTGACCTTTAAATATTAATAAAATATTTTACGTGATTGAAAATATGTAGAAAAACTCTGACGCAATTTAAAAATGGTGATTTTTAGGTACGCGATAAGAAAATGTTTTAAAATCTTTATGCGATTGAGAAAATGTTAAAAAATTGTTACGCGATTATGAAAATGCGATAAAAATGTTATGTGATTGAGAAATATAGTAATTTACTGTCGGGCTAATGTATTGAACCTGGATATATCAACTTATGGTTGCAGTCGGTAATGGCTTGTGATATGTATTGAGTCATTGATCATGCATTATTTGTCAGACAGTGTCTATTAAGGCTATTGTTGCCTAGGAGTTGAATTACACCTTAGTGCAGGTGCGAATGTAGTGAAGGTCTATGAATGATCTTGGAGGTATCGGGGCACAGAATTCTACATGTGGCCAGTTGAATAGCGCTACTATGCCGTGGCAACCGATGTAAATGTACCAACGATCTTGATGAGACAATATTCCTATTCCCGATCTGGTATAGAATGTCTTGTATAATGCCTAATATGCACATTGAGAAATTATAGCACTTGGTCTGAGGCAGTCAATATACAAACATATCTTTTGGATCATTCTCTCTGAAATTGTGTTTTAGCTCCATGGAGTAGGAAAAGGGTGCATTGTGCATAAGAATGGTCAGTATACATATTGTGCATGTGCATAGTCAGTGTACATATTGTTGTGACATAGTCAATAAATATATTATTATGGTATGGTTAGTATTCATGTTATTGTGATATACATTACTAAATTATCTATTAGTTGATAACATGATTATACCTATTGTTCTGTGATATTGCTATATGTGAATGGCATTATTGTCATTATTGTTTCTTTGCTGCCATGATGGTATAGATGTAGGGGATCTCACCTCTTTATTGTGTTGTTCTGTTTGTTCTGTTCTATATTTATGATTTAAGAAGACTGCAATGGCGACGAGGCAGAATCTTTAAGATTTGCTAGTTTACCGTTTTATGGGGGCAACGAAGCATGGCACGTCCATTGGGACACGGGGCGCATTCAATATGTTGGAGATGTTACTTTGCTTTGTAGTAGGAGCCAGTGTAGGGTTGCTGTATTTTCTGTGAATGCTGCTATGTATTTGGAGTTCTCTAGGCCTATTAGAGATTTATGGGGTAATCTTCATGATACATCTAGTGAAGATTCCAAGGTGTCGATCACTCAGACTCTTGTCTATAGTGACATGCCCCGACTGGGGAATTTGTCCGTTAGGGATCCCGAAGAGGATTTGGAGGAAGATCGGGTTCAGGACCTTACTCTTAAAGGTTTTGGACTTGGGTTAGCTTCAGTCTTTATATAGTTGCTATACATATTATTTGGTGTACGTAAGCTTTATGTATTTAAGGTGTTACTAATCTATGTTATGTACATGAGATGTATATTTTTCAGTTCTTATGTCTTATATTTCTACAATTTGGTAAATTTATGTTATCCGCAAAAAAGAAATTTTGAAACTCGTATTAAAATAATATCATATATTTTATAGCTTGGGTAAAGAATTAAAAGGAGTTAGCTTGAAATGTAATGCCCTTCGGAGGGTGTTATATTAGTTGGTATCAGAGCCCAAGTTCGAGTCTTTCTAGTTTCTAGTTTGTCTTTGTGTTTGGTTTCCAAAAGGAGATAACCTTGTTTGAAATGGTTACATTTAGTTTTCATTGTAATATGGTTAGTTTGATGTTGATGAAAGGCAATGGCTCGTGGTGGTAGAGGTGCGCATATGAGCATAGGACATGATAATGAAAGTATGATTGCAGCTAATGCAAGGAATGGCTGACTGTACCACAGAATCAGAGGGTTGTTCAGCAGCAGTAAGTGACAGTCGAGGCTCAAAATCTGTTAGAGTTAAATTAATCTCGAGATACGAGACTCATAACTTTGGGCCATCTAGGTTCCAAAAGGGAAGGAAATGTAAGGTCAATTGATCCCAGCAGAAATCATACTTACGACCATCGAGAAATCAACAGCAACAATGAACAAATAGAGAAAGTACTTTTGGCAGTAGTTCTAGGCAGACCGTGAAATTTTCACCATATTGTAAGAAGTGTGGAAACGACCATTTGACGAAGGAGTGTAGGAGTAAGGAAATAATTTGTTGTGTGTTTCTCTGTGTTTGGTTTCCAAAAGGATACAACCTTGTTTGAAATGGTTACATTTAGTTTTCATTGTATTGTGGTTAGTTTGATGTTGATGAAAAGCAATGGCTCGTGGTGGTAGAGGTGCGCATATAAGCACAGGACGTGATAATGAAAGTATGGCTACAACTAATGCAAGGAATAGCTGATGTAACTGTACCACAGAATCAGAGGATTGTTCAGCAGCGATAAGCGACAGCCGAGGCTCAAAATATGTTAAAGTTAAATCAATCTCAAGATACGAGACTTCATAACTTTCGACCATCTAGGTTCCAAAAGGGGAGGAAATGTAAGGTTAATCGATCCTAGCGAAAATCATACTTACGACCATCGAGAAATCAACAGCAACAACAAACAAATAGAGAAAGTACTTTTGGCAATAGTTCTAGGCAGACCATGAAATTTTCACCATATTGTAAGAAGTGTGGAAACGACCATTTGACGAAGGAGTGTAGGAGCAAGGAAATAATTTGTTTCAAGTGCGGGAAGCCCGGACACGTTGCTAGAGATTGTACTAAATCAAAGATGGAACCTTCCGTGAGTAACATACGTGTTTCGTGACCTCAAGAAGGAGGAGGAGTTTATACGTTGAGTGGAGCAGAAGCCTCCCAATCCGAAGATCTTATCAAGTGAGATTTTGTCATAAGAAGTAATCTTTTAACTATACTATTTGACTCAGGGAAATTTATTCTTTTATTGCCTATGACTGTGTGAACCATTTGGATTTGTCTGTGTTTTCATTTCCTTTTGACTTGAGTATTGTTACTCCCATTGCTAAACCTGTTGTTACTACACAAGTCTGTTTAAACTATCCTATTATTATTTGAGATCAAAACTTTTCTGTGAATTTGATTTGTCTATTTCTTTCACAAATAGACAAAATCTTAGGGATGGATTGGTTACTTTCTAATCATATCCTGTTACATTGTTCCAATAAAACTTTAGTGTTCCCTAAGACTGAGATTTCTGGATTTGAATCCAGAAAGTTCACTCCTTAATTTATTGGACCATATCAAATTCTTTGTTGGATAGGTCCGGTAATCTACTGAATAGCCTTACCACTTTTCTTTCTAACCTTCATAGTGTCTTCCATGTATCTCAATTATGAAAGTATATCCCTGATTCAACCCATGTCATAATACCAGATACAGTATGATTGAAAGAGAACTTGATTTATGAGATACTTCCTGTTAAGATTAAAGATAGGTGAGTGAAACAACTTAGAGGAAAAGGAATTGCCTTGGTAAAGGTAATCTAAAACGATGCGGTAGGAGATTCAACATAGGGACTAGAAGACAAAGTGAAAGAGCAATATCCGCATTTGTTTTAAGGTAAGATAATTTCGGAGATGAAATTCTTTTTAGAGGGGGAGTATTGTAACACCCCAAATTTTTTTTTCTTGATATTTATGAGTTTTATAATATTTGTGAATTTTTGTGAATTTTAGAGAATTTTTAATTATTTTGATTATTTTAATATTTTTTTGGACTGTATGTGTGTTTGAGGCTGGTCCGGAAAAATAAAAATTATTCAGGGCCAAAAAATTTTGGACTATTAATGCAGGGTCGGGGGAACTTACTAAACCCGAAACCGGAAATAGTTTTTGAAAATTTTCTATATCTGAGTTTTTGTTACATTCTATTATCCATTGGATAAAACTATTATCCATTGGGTAATGTTATTATCCATTGGATAATAAAAAGTAGTATCTTTTATTCATTGGTTAATAACTAACCTATAAATATCTTAGAGGAAGCTTAGTCATGAACCTAGAACATTCTTCCTTGTGACTCACCTTGTGCTAGGTTAGCGACTCACCTAGTGAGTCATTGCATGATAACTTGATGACTCCTTTGTGACACAATGGTGGCTGACTCACTTGATCACCTTGAAAGTGTAGAACTTTCTTCTTATGACTCACCTCGATGACTCTCACCATGACACTTTTGTGATGCACTTGTGACACAATGGTGGGTGACTCATTGTGATACACCAATGAGAAGTAAGCTTTGAGGAGAAGTATTGATCTCGACCCTTGATGAAGTTCATGGCCAAGATATCTTAGGAGGAGCTTGAGTGATCAATTTGGTTACTTCTTGCTCTATGTCTATCTTGTTTAGATTTTCATGAAGCAAATATCAAGAGATATCACAAAACACTCTCTCATTCTCTCTCCCTTTGAATCCTATGGCCATAATTATTTGGAGAGCCAAGAAAATTGGTTTTGGTTATTCATTATTCACCTTTAATCTTTTCATGAAACAAGAACACAAAACTCTCTCTCACTTTTCTCTTTTAGTTCACGGCCAAGCACCTTAAATTCGCTTCCTATCTTTCGTAATTCAAACCAACCTTACCACTTGATTCCAAACACCATTCTAAGACACTTTGGTGTTATGATCAAGAGCTAGTTCAACCATCTTCAAGCTTGATTTTCAAATTCAAGTCCTAGGGTTCTAATGTGAAGATCTTGATTTTTTTCGTTTCTTGTTTCATTTTTGAAGTTCTAAGACCATACTTTATCTATGGTTATCTTAATCAAGCCTTAGATGTTAATATGTTTGTGTTTACTTTGATTTTAAAGAGCAACTAAGGTAAGAAGGAGATTAACCTCATCAACTAATTATGGTGGTGAGGGACACGAAATTTGTATGAAGGTAATGAATCCATGTGAGGATTTATTCACTATATGTGTGTAATTGTGTGATTTGTATTTATTTGTTCTATGTGATTTTTATTGCTTTAATATTATGCATGAACTTGATATAGTAGATTTGTGATGACTAGAATATGTCGTATGCTATAAATTGTGCTAGAAAGGAAACAATTTTTGGTTTCAAAGACTAAGAGGCTCACAGCCTTTATGCCCACAAATGGGTAAACCTATGCAAAAATGATTTATTAAATGCTAACCTAGGTGATTAGTGATAAGAAATTTAATTAAGAAATTACAAAATAAAAATGAAAATCAACAAATATTTATCATTAAATAAAATGGTGAATTTCGGCCAATATAGTCGAAATAGGATTGAGAAGTAATTTGGAGATTTGAAGTATTTTATTTAAGATGATTTTTGATAAGTTAAATGGAAAGGATTTTATTTAGAATTAGAATAATGAAAGTTTTGGAAAAAATGTTAGAAAATATTACTTAGATGATTTGGGGACTAAATTAGGATTAAAGGATTTACAAGTAAAAAAGAGATGAATACAATTTTATAATTTAAGAAGTAATGATTTTTGGTTATATCAATGGAGATAATTTTTAAGGATAGTTGGAATTTCAAATATTTTAATTTAAGAAAGTTTTTATGAACAAAGAGTGATTTTTGGCCTTAGTATGGAAATAAAGCTAGAATAATGTTTTGAAAATTAAAGTAATGGAGAAGGATTTTTAAGATATCTTGAATTAATTAAAATAATATACATTTTTGTGAAAAACATTAGAAAATATTATTTAAAGAAGGTTTAGTATGAAAATGTTGAGATTAATGTCCAATTTTTATATTAAATGAGAAAAGTTTTAAATTGACCTTAAAATATTAAGAAAATATTTTACGCGATTGGAAATATGTAAAAAAACTCTTATGCGATTTAAAAATGTTGATTTTTAGCTACACGATAAGAAAATGTTTTAAAATCTTTATGCAGTTGAGAAAATATTAAAAAATTGTTACGCGATTTGAAAATGTAACAAAAGTGTTACGCGATTGTGAAAATGCGATAAAAATGTTATGCGATTGAGAAATACAGTAATTTGTTGTTAGGCTAATGTATTGAACCCAAATATATGAACGTATGGTTGTAGTCAGTAAAGGCTTGTGATATGCATTGAGTCATTGATCATGCATTATTTGTCAGACACTATCTGTTAAGGCTATTATTGCCTAGGAGTTAAATTACACCTTAGTGCGGGTGCGAATTGTGTAGTGAAGGTCTATGAATGATCTTGGAGGCATCAGGGTGTAAAATTCTACATGTGGCTAGTTGAATAACGCTACTGTGCCGTGGGAACTGATGTAAAAGTACCAACAATCTCGACGAGACACTATTCCTATTCCCAAACTAGCATAGAATGTCTTGTATAATGCCTGATGTGCACATTGAGAAATTATAGCACTTGGTCTGAGATGACCGATATACAGACATATCTTCAGGATCATTATCTCCAAAATTGTGTTTTAGCTCCATGGAGTAGGAAAAGGGTGCATTGTGTATAAGAATGGTCAGTATACATATTGTACATGTGCATAGTCAGTGTACATATTATTGTGGCATAGTCAGTATACATATTATTATGGTATGGTTAGTATTCATGTTAATGTGATATACATTGCTGAATTATCTATTAGTTGATAACATGATTATACCTGTTGTTCTGTGATATTGCTGTATGTGAATGACATTATTGTCATTATTGTTTCTTTGCTGCCATGATGGTATTGATGTAGGGGATCTCACCTCTTTATTGTATTATTCTATTTGTTCTATTCTATATTTATGTTTTAAGTAGACTGTGATGGCAGCGAGGCAGAATCTTCAAGGTTTTGTTAGTTTACAGTTTCATGGGGGCAACGAAGCATGGCACATTTATTGGGACAATGGGCGCATTCAGTATGTTGAAGATGTTACTTTGCCTTGGAGTAGGACCCAGCATAGGGTTGCTACGTTTTCTACGAATGCTGCTGTGCATTTGGAGTTCTCTAGGCCTATTAGAGATTTATGGGGTAATCTTCATGATACATCTAGTGAAGATTCCGAGGTGTCGACCGCTCAGACTCCTATTCGTAGTGACATGCCCTGACTGGGGAATTTGTCCATTAGGGATCCCGAAGAGGATCTGGAGGAAGATCGGGTTCAGGACCCTACTCTTCATGTTTTTGAACTTAGGTTAGGTGTAATCTTTATATGGTAGTTATACATATTATTTGGTGTACGTAAGCTTTATGTATTTAAGTTATTACTAATCTATGTTATGTACATGAGATGTATATTATTAAGTTCTTATGTCTTGTGTTTCTACAATTTGGTAAATTTATGTTATCTGCGAAAAAGAAATTTTGAAACCCCTATTAAAATAATATCAAATATTTTATAACTTGGGTAAAGAATTAAAAGGAGTTGGCTTGAAATGTAATGCCCGTCGGTGGGTGTTACAAGGAGATCCACTCTTGGTAAGTAAATTAAGGACAAGATTAATTCTTTTCATAACTCAATTAGAATCCACGCTTAATGGAGGTTCCAATCGGAAAATACAACATTCAAAGTTCATTTAAGATTATATATGTAATTATATTATGGTTCCTTTAATTATTTATTAACACCACCACTTATAAATGAGCTCAAGCATTCATTGTGCCAATCTCTTGTCTATAATGAATCAAGATCTCCACTTTACAAGGAGGGTTTCTAAATTGATTGGAAACAAAATACAACACATATAATGACCACTTGATAATATATCATTTAAGCATAAGAAAGAAATTAATCTAACCTTAATTTATTTCCAAAAGCTTCATCCTTTCACCAAAGTAAAATAAAAATTAGTTACTCATAAACAAGAAGAAAGAAAGAGAGAAGAAGAAGAAAAAGAGAAACATAACTTCAATTTAGAACAATAGAAAACTACAACAAGATAAACAAATAACACAATAGCATGATCTTGATCTCTAAATCAAGATTCCTTAAATGATCAGCCAAGGCTCCCTTTTATAGAGGATAAGGGCTACAAAATGACAAAGGGTTAATTAATGAGTGAGTGCATGAGTGGGTGAATGAGTGAAAAATGCCAAAGAATAGTTTGATGAATGGAAAATTATAGAGATTCTTGTCTCCAAAATCATTCAATGTTGAACTCATGGCATGCGTCGGATTTTGGAAAAGTGGTCTTCATGAAAGTTATAGATTTGGATCTTAACTTTCAGATGCCAACATTTTAGCCTATTTAATTCCTACAACCCGAAATATGCCCTGATTACTGCACACTATTCAGGCCTAAGTACAACTCCTCTGTTCTGACTTGCAAGCCCAATATGACCTCCAAGCCTCAGAATTTCATCTTGTGTTCTTCATGAAAGTTATAGATTTAGGTCTTAAATTTCAAATGCCAAAGGTAAGATGTCTGATTTTTCCCTCGAGCTCTTCATGAAAGTTGTAGAGCTCTCTCTTTTCTTTCCTACAAGGTAAGATACATAATTCTTAGACATATAGAACTCAAGATATGGCCGAAATACAGAAATAGTATAAGATCTCAATAATGCTAGAAAAAATCAATTAAGCCCAATTTGAGTCCAAACTTACAAAACATAACCAAGCTCAATCAATTAAGTACATGGAGAGTGTAAATGACTAAAAGTGAGGGTCTATTAATGTATAAAATATGTGATTAACAATAAACCTATTATAAAGTCTATAGAGATCTTATGCTATTTCCACTCAAGGATTCCCAAAAACTATAAAGGTCTTGTAGGCTTCTGGTGTTCAATCTTCACTTTTTGACAAATTAAACACCTTGAGACATATTCTGCTACTTTTCATTCCATACCACCAAAACGTTTTCCTTAAATCTTGATACATCTTAGTGGCACCGGGATGGATGGTATACTTACTTCTGTGAGCCTTTTCAAGAATCGTCTCTTTGATTTTTGACTTTTTTGGAACACAAAGTTTATCTCTAAACTTTTTCATTCCATCATTAGTCATATCAAAATCCTTTTGGGTTCCTAAAAAGATCTGCTCACTGGTGTCCATTAAAGCTTCATCCTCCTTTTGAGCTTCTAAAATATGAATCCTCATGTCATTTACTATGTCCACTCTACTCACAAAGAGACTATATGGCATCACAGTCACCAAAAGACTCAAATCCCTGAAACTCTTGAGAAGTTCACTCTCTTGGACCATCATTCGGGATACATGTAGGCATTTCTTACTTAGTGCATTAGCCACAACAGTGGCTTTACCCAGATGATACTTTAACTTAAAGTCATAGTCCTTTAAGAATTCCATTCATCTTCTTTGTCTTATGTTTAGCTCCTTCTGATCAAATAAGTATTTAAACTCTTATGATCGCTGAACACCTCAAACTGGACTCCATAGAGATAATGTCTCCAAATCTTTAAGGCAAACACTATAGCTACTAACTCTAAATCATGCGTAGGGTAGTTCTCCTTATGTGGCCTTAACTGCCTTGATTGATAGGCAATAACTCTGCTATTTTGCATCAAAACACACCCTAGTTCCATCTTTGAAGTATCACAAAAGACCTCAAAGCTCTCATAGGGATCCAGAATCACTGACACTGGTGTAGTAGTCAACATTTTTTCAACTCTCGAAAACTATTCTCACAGTCTTGAGTCCAGTCAAAAGTACTACCCTTCTTTGTCAACCTAGTCACAGGTAGCGCTAACTAAGAAAAATCCTTAATGAACCTTGTATAATACCCAACTAGGCCTATAAAGCTCCTAATCTCGATCACAGTGGTGGGTCTTTCCCACTACAACACTGTTTCAACTTTACTGGGGTCCACTGAAATTCCTTCTTAGGAAATAACATGGCCTAAAAACTAAACTTTTGTTAACCAAAATTCACACTTGGACAATTTGGCATACAGATTCTTTTCTTTAAGGATATCAAAAACTATCCCGACATGCTACTCATGTTCTTCCATTGTCATTGACTAGATAAGGATGCCATCAATAAACACTACTATAAACTTATCTAGGTAGGGTCTAAAAACTTTGTTCATGTAATCCATAAACATTGTTGGAGCATTCGTCAACCCAAAGGACATCACAAGATACTCATAATGGTCATACCTAGTTCTAAAAGTGGTCTTAAGGATAACCTCTCCCGTAACCCTAATTTGACGATATCCATATCTTAGATCAATCTTGGAAAACATTGAAGCTCCTCTTAATAGATCCATCAGATCATCTATCCTTGGGAATGTGTAACATCCTAATATCAATAAATTAGTATATCAAGCATATACATGGATAAGCAGTATCAGTTATGCTACTTCTAACTTAACAACATACTAATCCATATCATTTAAACAAGTAATAATGGAGAGCCTCACGGAAAACTAAAAGATTTTATACGTACAACTTGCCTCAAAAGGGGGAATTTAGTATACATAAACTTTTGTACAAACAAAAAGTAATGAAAATAAATACAAACTTTCACTACAAAGTATAAAAACTATCCTAGTCTTCATACTTTTTCTTCTTGCCCTTGGAGGAGCTTCCACTTGTATTTATATGGGAACAAACGGGGTAAGAAATCACATTTCTTAGTATAAGTAACCAAAACCAGCACTTTAAACATTCACAATGAATAAACCAAACTATTACATAAGAATATATACCATAACTCTATGCAATATTCAAGATGTAATCTAAAACTTAAACTTGAACTAGATGAACAACGATATTAGATAACTACCCATACAATCATATGATACCATCAAGAAAGATAGCTTCCCATATAGCTATCACTGAAGGAAACATGCAACATTCACATAACAAGAACACAAATTTCAATTCAAACAAGAATTAAATAGTGCAATGATGAAATGATGTATGTTTATGCTCACAGAAAATGTATGATAGTGCATGACAGTGTAGGTGCAAAGTTGAAATACTTGGTTATTCCCCTTGGTAGGTGTAACACCTCGATTTTTTATTTTTCTTGATATTTATGAGTTTTATAATATTTGTGAATTTTTGTGAATTTTTGAGAATTTTTAATTTATTTTGATTATTTTAATATTATTTTGGACTATATGTGTTTGAGGCAGGCCTGGAAAATAAAATTTTTTCCTGGATCAGAAAGTTTCGGATTGTTAATGCGGGGCTAAGGGAACTTACTAAACCTAAAATCGGGAACAATTGACGAAAATTTTATTTATTTGAGTTTTTGTTCAAATCTATTATCTATTGGATAAAGCTATTATCCATTGGGTAATTTTATTATCCATTGTGTAATGTTATTATCCGTTGGACAATAAAAGTTATAGCCTTTGTCCATTAGGTAATAGTTTCTGAAAATATCTAGAAAATATCTAGCTTGGTCAAATATGATGGTTATGACAACTTTATACATAACCAATAGGAGACAAGCTTGGAGGAGAAGCTTTGCATATCCACCATTGATCTAATCAATGGTTGTGAGGGCAAGCTTAGTGAAGAAGTTTTGGATGTCCACCCTTGATCTAATCAATGGTTGTGAGGGCAAGCTTAGTGAAGAAACTTAGGATATCTACCCTTGATTTGATCAATGGATGTGAGGGGTTGTAGTGAGCAAATTGGTCACTCTTTCTCTCCATGAGATCCACGGCCATGATGCTTCATAGGAGACAAATATCAAGTTTACTATCACATTCTTTAAGTCTATCATCTTTCATGCAAAAACTAACACAAATTTCTCTCATTTTCTCTCCCTCATCTCACGGCCTCATCACCTAATAACACCTTCCAATCTCTCATAATTCAAACCAACTATACTACTTGATCCTAAACATCATTCTAAGCAACTTTGATATTGTGAAGAAGACTTAATGCTATCATCTTCAAGCTTGACTTTTGGATTCAAGTTCTAGGGTTCTTAGGTGAAGTTCATGGTTTCTCATTTCTTACTTGATTCTTGAAATTCTAAGACCATATTTGATCTATGGTTACCTTAATCAAGCTTTAAATGTTAATTTTTATATGTTTGTTTGGATTTCAAGAGATTACTTGGTGGTGGAAGTTGATACAAAGAGCTATACAAGGAGCTTAGGAAGCTACATCTAAGGACAGAGGGAGATTAACCTCATCAACCAATTATGGTGGTGAGGAACGAAATTTGTATGAAGGTGATGAATCCATGTGAGGATTATTCACCTTGTTTGTATGATTTTGTGATTTGTGTTTAATTGCTTTATGTGATTATATTGCTTTGATATTATGCATGAATTTGATATAGTAGGATTATGATGTTTTATGTATGTTGTATGATATAAATTGTAATTGAGAAGAAATGAATTTTTGGTTCCAAAGACCATGAGGCTCATGGCCTCTATGCCCATAAATGGGTAATCCATTGCAAAGATGATTTATTAAATAATAACCTAGAGGATTAGTGGTAAGAAATGTAATTAAGGAATTACAAAATAAAAATGGAAATGAATATTTTTTTTTATTAAATGGAAAGTAAATTTTGGCTATGATATTGAAAATAGGATAGGGAAATAATTTGGAAACATAAAATATTTTATTTAAATGGTTTTTTAAAGAGGAAGATGGAAAAGGTTTTATTTAATTAAAACAAATGTAAGTTTTGGGAAATGATATTAGAAAGTATTATTTAGAGGAGTTTTAGCAAGAAAATAATTTTTAAGGATAGTTTGGAGTTTAAAATATTTTATTTAAGAAAGTTTTATTAAAAGTAAAGAATAAATATTTTGAGGCAACTTGAATTAATCTAAATGATTTAAGTGTTTGTGGAAAACGTTAAGAAGTATTATTTAGAGGAGGTTTAGTGGAAAATGTTAGAAATATTATTTAAAGGTGATTTATTAAAGAAATATTAGAATTAAAGTTCAAATTTTATATTAAATGAGAAAAGTTTTAATTTGAGCTTAGAATATTAAGAAAATATTTTACGCGATTGAAAATATGTAGAAAAACTCTTACGCGATTTAAAAATGGTGTTTTTTAGTTACGTGATTGAGAAAATTTTTTAAAATCTTTATGCGATTGAGAAAATGTTGGAAAACTGTTACACGATTTGAAAACGTAACAAAAGTTTTATGCGATTGTGAAAACGCGATAAAAACGCTACGTGATTGAGAGGAACAACAAGTTTTGTTGTCGGGCTGATATATTGGACCCAGGAATATCACTGTGTGATTGTAGCCGGTAGTGGCTTATGATATGCATTAAGTCATTGATCATGCATCGTTTTACCGACGGGTGTCTGAAAGGCTATTGTTGCCTAGGAGTTGAATTACACCTAAGTGCGGGTGCAAATTATGTAGTGAAGATCTATGAATGATCTTGGAGCCACCGGGACGCAGAATTCCAATATGGTCAGTTAGAAAGCGCTATTGTGCTATGGCAACTGATGCAAACGTACCGATGATCTCAACGAGACACTATTTCTGTTCCCAATCTGGCGTAAAATGTCTGGTATAATGCTTCATGTACACATTGAAAAATTATAGCACTTGGTCTGAGGCGGCCGATATATAGACATATCTTCTGGATCATTCTCTCCAAAATTATGTTTAGCTCTATAAAGTAGGAAATTGGTTCATTGTGCACGTGCATAGTCAGTCCTCATATTGTTGCAATATATATATATATACATATATGTATGTATATTCGTGGTAATTATCTATTATCTGATGCGATGATTATATGATGCCATGAAAATGTTGTTAATGTTGTATATGTATAGTATGATTGTTATTGTTGTTCTTTGATGCCATGATAGTATTGATGTAGGGGATCTCACCTCTTTGTATTATTGTTTTGCCTATTTTGTGTTATGCTATTATTCTATGAAGACAACGATGGCGGCGAGGCAAGATCCATAGGGTTTTGTTAGTGTACAGTTTCATAGGGACATGGAAGCGTGGAATGTCCATTTGGACACGGGGCATATTCAGTATGTTGGAGACGTTATATTGCTTTGGAGTAGGACCCAACATGTGGTTGCTACGTTTTCTTTGGACGTTGCTATTTGCTTAGAGTTTTATATGCCTATTGGGGAGTTATGGGGTAATCGTAGAACTACCGCTAGGGAGGACTTTGTGGAGTCAACTGCTCGGACTTCTATCCATAGTGACATGTCCCGACCGGGGAATTTGTTCGTTGGGTATCCTGAGGAGGATCGGGTATAGAACCTTACTCTTTAAGTTTTTGGACTTGGACTAGGTTTAGTTTTTATATGGTAATTATGTATTGTTTGAAGTACGAAAGTTTTAAGTAATTAAGTTGTTACTAATCTATGTTATGTACTAGAGGTGTATATTATTCAGTTCTTATATCTTATGTTTTCATAATTCAGTAAGTTTATGTTATCCGTGAAAAAGAAATTTTGAGACCTATATTAAAATAATATCAAATACTTTATAACTTGGGTAAAGAATTAAAAGGTGTTGGTCTAAATGTAAAGGGGTGTTATAGTAGGGAGGGAATATATTATGATAATGTGTAACCCTTTATATAGCCTATCTTGTAGGAACGAAGTCTGTTACCACAACATGTATCCTCCTACCCCGTAGCCTACTAAGTAGTCTACCATAAACTAGTTGGATATTGCCACCAAAACTGAGTGGATGCCTCCACTTCCTTATCTCTAGGAATTAGAAGTATATGTGTAATGTGATGCAGGTGTGTGAAAATGCAGCGTTATTTCTAACTCTAACATAACCACGATATAACTCTATACTAAGTCCACCTTGCACTACTAACTCTACTGTTTCTCTTGGAGAGCTTTTCTTGCACTATGACACTTAACCAATACCAACTAGACTTAGCATACTTCTTCACCTTACATTACTAACTCTATCTCCTCTCTGTGATAGCTTTCATGCACTATGGCATTCACCCTTGCCAACTAGGGTTTATAACACTCAACTTTTGCTAACTAGCCTGCAAACTTGTGTCTCACTTCCTCATCATTTCCCAAATGATATTTAAGCAACATTTTGTCACTCAAGAAACTAAACTTTTATCTATGGTAATCCATGCTTAATGGATGCACAAACTTTCCTTTACTTTCCTTTATATGCCTTATCGTTTTTCTATCTAAGAAATACCCATATTAGTGTCTCTTTACCCTCTATAAAGCATATAAAAGGGATCCTAATAAGTAGCAAAACTCAATCCATCAAAAACAACATTTTGGTGAATCCCTAGAAACCACGCCTAGGCATAACTTTCCCACGCCTAGGCATGGCTGGCACCCTGTCTCACGCCTAAGCTTGGTTTTACCAAGCTTAGGCGTGACACTCTCTGTCTCGCCTGGACTAAGAACTGATCAGCCCATGCCTAGGCATGACTATGCTGTGCCTAGGCATGACCTTTCTACAGAACTCGTTTCTGCATAAACTTGGTTCTAAACCAAGTTTCACCTCAAAGCTTCACTTCCAGATGATTTCTATCATCACTAAGGGTCTCTAAACATAATATAAATCTCATTTCTTCCTTTAGCTCAATCAAACATTGATTAAAACTAAATCTTTCACCTTAGAACCCCTATTATCAACTATGTAACAAAAAGGAAACTATGAGTTCTAAGAGTTCCAAACTATCAACCAAGCATCAAACTAACTAGAATCTAACTTATTTCAACCAAATAAGCAAGAAGCTAACATCTAACTTCCTATTCTCACCCAAAACCTACTCTTTCCTCATCAAGTTCAACCAAGAAACAAGATGAAGATAGAAGGAAATGGATAAAAAAAAACACCCCTACCTCTTGCATGGTTGATAATCTTCAAGCTTGGTCCTTGTATTTGATCTTCAAGACTGGCTTTTGACGTCCCTTTTCTCCTTTCTTTCTTCCCTTCTTTTTTTTCTTCGGTTCCTTCTTTCTATTTTCTCTTTTATTTCTTCTATTTTTTTTCTTTCCTTTCTGTCGTGGGATAAGCAAGAAACAAAAGAAGCAAAGTTTAACTTTGCTTCATATAAGATAAGTACTAAAACTCCTTATCTACTAAGAACACTTAGATTCCACTGAATCTAGTTTTCTAACTTCCAACAAGTTTGAAATAAATCATAAGATTTATTAAAAATATTGTTTCACCATTTCTCTATTTTTCTATATCTATTGGGAGTCAATCCAGCATTAAAATGCACAACCAGTATATCTAAAAATACCAAACTAACTTTGATTACCTTGAAACTTTAACCAAACCTTACTTAGCTCATTTGTGACCTAGAAACAAATTATCTATATTTGTTTCCCTTTACTTAGCAATTTATACTATTATTTGAGTCATTTTAGGCCATTTACCACATTCTGTGTTGTAGTAAAGTGTCTAAACTAACTTAGTTTGTCACAAAACTTAACTGACATGTCAAACAAGTGTTATGCTACCTTTGTAACTATAAAATAGTCTAACATGCTATCGAGAGTGTTACATAATGGATACTTATTTTTTATGATTACCTTATTCAACTGTTTATAGTCAACACATTACCTCATGGTATCATCTTTCTTCTTCACTAGTAACACTAGTGCTCCCCATGGAGAAACACTAAGCCTAATGAATTGTCTATCCAACAAATCCTCTATTTGTTTCTTGGGTTCCGCTAACTGTAGAGGTGCCATCCTACAGGGTGCTATAGATATAGGTCCTGTACCCTGCACTAAATTTATAGTAAACTCTATTTCTCTCTCTGGTGGCAGCTCTGCTACATCACTCAAAAATACTTCTGGGTATTCCCTCATCATAAGTATGCTATCTAGGTTCTACTCAACCTCTACCTCTAAAGAGAAAAGAAGAACATATCCTAGAGCTCCTTCTATCAAACAGTGATTGACCTGATTAGCATTGATATGGACAGACTCGGAAGAAACAACTCAGGTAGGAATATCAAACAGAAAACTAAGGTCTTATCTGAATAGTTTAATACCACATGATTGGACGACAACCAATCCATACCAAGAATGACATCTATGTCCACAAGGGGTAAACAGATAAGATTTACAAAGAAGACTCTATCCTAAATTCTTATACAATAATCAAGACATACTTTCGAAGTTATGACTGGTTTACCGATAGGTTTGGAAACAAACAAGTCATATGGTAACTCTAATATAGAAAAATACAACATCCTTACACAATCATAAGAAACAAAGGAATAGGATGCTCCTAAATCATACATGACATTTAAAAGATGATTACGAAATATGCCTTTACCTTGAATTAGATCGCAAGACTGGGCCACCTCTGTTCCACCTAGAGTGTAAACTCGTCCTTTAGCTAGCAACTTTGGGGTAGGTGCATCTTCCTTCTTCAAAGGACAATCCCTGGAAAGGTGTCTTGGTTGCTTGCATGTGTAACACACAGATTGGGCTGCCCAACACTTGCCTCCATGTGTTTTCCCACATTTAGTACACTAAGGTACCTTAGATCCTTTCTTGCCTTTTCCTTTAGGGTTGCTTGTTTTAGGAGCACCAAAACAAGCACCCTGCTTACTCTTATCATCTTCACGCTTTCTCTTCTGGATGTCTTGTGCCATTTTCTCTGATTGAGGCTTATGAATACTTGACTCTACAATTCTACACTTGTTGACTAAAGAAGAAAAATCCCTAATCTCCATAGGTTTTACCATACTTTTGATTTCACTTCTTAAACCAGTTTCGAATTTCAAACATCGCCAATTCTTATCCGAATGGTAACGAAAATGTGAAGAGAATTTTGACAACTCCTCAAACTTAACCACATACTGCCCCACAGACAAGCTTCCTTGTTCCAAATGCATAAACTCCACTTCCTTATCATCATGTAGAGTTTGTGAAAAATACTTCTCCAGAAAGGTTATCTTGAAGGCCTCCCATAACATCTGGGTTCTTGCAGCTTCCATTACCCTCTTGGTACTTCTCCACTAGTGCTCTACCTCTCCCTTTAACATATAGGAGGCGAAGGACACCTCTTGCTCCTCCTAGCAAATCATCACATCAAAGACCTTTCTATCTCACTGAGCCACTCCTCAGCCTTAGCGGGATTATACTTGTCTCTGAAAGGTGGAGGGTTTGTCTGATGAAAAGCTGACAAGTCCTGAAAGTTCTGGTTCATTCCAACTTGTACTTCCTGCACTGGATGCACAAGTGGTGAAGGTGGCTAAGGTGGATTTGCTTCCAACCTCTTAAGCACCTTGGGTATAAGAGCTTCCTGGTCTCTCATGGCATAAGCAGTGATGGTCGTCTAGTCTCTCATTGCATTAGCTATAGCCATAACTACTTCAACCTTGTTAGGACCTTCTGAAGATGAATTCCCTATTTCTCTAGTTTGCCTCTTTGGTGCCATAGTTTCCTGTACACACAGAAATAATACATATTGAGTTGCAGTCTCAATATCATATAACTGTGCAACAGTAGCTAATAACAAACCAACCTAAGGCAAGTCATGTAATTCTATCAAAAACATCTCAAACAAGAGATAAGAAAAGCATAATTCATAAAAAGGAACTCTTAAACATGCCTAAGCATAATTAGTCTATACCCCGATTCAACAATATGAACATCTCTGATACCATAATGTAACGTGCTAATACTAATATCCCAATAAGCATAGTACACAAAAGATACTTAGCATTGCAATGTCACTACATGTATAATAACCTGATAAATATATCTATAATGTTCATTGGAAACATTATAGAGAGCCTTATGAAAGGCAGAAAACCTAAAACATCATCATAAAATGCATATATATACTTATACATCATTAGCCTCCCATGGGGCATGAAGTATTACATAACATTTTATATTACAAAAGAAGTATAAATAGATACAAAGATTGCAACATAAACAATAAAACTAGAACTAGTCTAATACTTTAGCTTCCTTTTTCTTCTTTTGCTTTGAAGAAACTTCACATGGAATTACATGGCAACACTGTAGGGTGAGAATTAATAATTCTCACTATGAGTAAACCAAAATCAGTCATACAAAGTAAAATAAACATAATCTTAACACATGCTACATAAGATATGTTTAGACTGTACAAGGTCATACGTTAATAACTAAAGATACCAAGTTAACATACATTCTATCATACATATTTACTTCAACTTAGAACCAAGATGTTTAACTAGGATTACTGGTTTAGTGTATTATCTTGTGGTAAATAAAGGAAAAACTTATCCTCACATTACACGTACCCTGGCACTGTCGAGAAGTTAGGGTATGAATCAAGACTCAGAACCTTTATGGACTTCCCAATTATCTCCCTTGACCTAAATGATTGTGCACATCAAAGGATACTCACAATGAATTATAATACTAGAACATCCTACATACATGCATCTAAACACCATATTAAGCTGCTTAAGGTGCTAGACACTTACTTAGATCAAACCATTACTCTAGGTTGTTCTAAGTTTCATACACTTCATATACTAACAAGGTGATCATTTCCCATTTGAAATATCCCTATTAGTACCTTAACATATGCTAAAAATCATGCATAAGGGATCCAAGCAAGTACAAAACCCTATTCTAACAACATAAAAATTCTATGAAAATCTGTACTGGGCGCTTAAGCATTGAACTCTGGCGCTCAGGCGCTCATCGCGTGTATCAGGTAGAAACTCTCTAGTCTTGGGGCACTCAAGTGCCCACTGCTGGTGTTTAAGCACTGACAGAATAGAGTGCTTGCCCTGTTCTACTGGGCATTGGGCGCTTGAGCGCTCGTGCTCAAAGTGCTTAGGCACCCATATACCAGAACCGATTCTACAGAATGCTTTCTGTAGAATTAGTTTTTCAAACCAATTCCAATCATCAATTTCATGTATTCTAGATATTAACCAATCCTAAATATGATCTAAAACATGATAGAATCATCAAATATTAGCTTAATCCATTTTACATAGATTGATGAACAAGAATTAAGCCTATAAGAACCTAGTTTCTCACTTTAAAGGTTATAGAGGATCATGGACATAACCAAGTCCTAACTTACAACCAATTATCAAACTTCACAAATTCAAGCCATCAACAAGTTTCCAAACAATAATCAAGCAAGAAAAACCACAGACAACATTCAATCCCATTCCTAATCAACAAGCCATCACCATGAACAAGTTGATACAAGGAAAAAGATGAAGTTATGAAAGTAAGTCCCCTACCTCTTGTAGTGTAGCTGACTTCACACCTTGGATTTCCCTTTGGCTTTCCTCTTTTTCTCCTCCTCTTCCTCCTTCTTCCTTTCTCTTCTCTTCTTTCTCCTCTCACGTTTTCTACTTCTACTTTCCAAAAAGAAAGAAACGAGAAATGAGGTTCAGGACTTATAAGGCCATTAGGCTATATAGTGTAACTTATATCTCTTAGGAATACTTTAATCTCACAATTTCAAGTTTCCTATCTTTCAACAACTTTAAAATAAATACTAAGATTCATTTAAATTGTTGTTTCACCATTATCCTATTTTCCCATATCAGATGCTAGTCAATCAAATATTAAATGCAAAACCAGTATGCCTAAAAATACCAAACCAATTTCATTTACCTTGAAACTTTAGCTACATCATATTTCATACATTTGTGACCTAGAAATAAATTATCCATATTTATTTCTCTTATATAAGTATTTTATGCTATTATTTGAGTCATTTTAAGTTACTTTTCACCTTTTATGTTGCAATAAAGTGCCTAAACTAACTCAGATTGTCATAAAACTTCACAGGCATGCTAAACAAGTCATATGCTACCTTTTATATATAAATACAATTCTAACACATCATTAAGGGTATTACATTTTCTGCTGTCAGCCGTGGGAAAGGATGCAAAATAAGTAGCAAAGTCTAACTTTGCTACTTAAAGGATAGAAGCTAACATATACTGAAACTTTCGATCTGATAAGAACACTTTGATATCTCCAAATTAAGTTTTCTAACTTCCAACAAACTTATAATAAATCCTAAGATTCATAAAAAATCTTGTTTCACCATTTCCCTATTTTTTCATATCTGTTGGTAGTCAATCCGGTATTAATTGCACACCAGTATGCCTAAAAGTACTAAACTAACTCCAATTATCTTCAAATTTTAATTACATCATACTTAGCTCATTTGTGACATAGAAACAACTTATCCATATCTATTTCCCTTAACTAAGCAATTTATGCTATTTTCTGAGTCTTTTTAGGCTATTTTCCATATTCTATGTTGTAGCAAAGTACCTAAAGTAACCCAGTTTGTCACAAAACTTCATAATCACGCCAAACAAGTATCAGGGTACCTATGTAACCATATACAAGCCTAATATGTTATCGAGAGTATTACATTTTCCCCTCCTTTTTTAAAATTTTGTCCCCAAAATTTGATTTACCAAATGTAAGAAGTCACATACAACTCAAATTTAAAACAAGTACAGCCGAATCTTAAAGAAACAAAATCATACACTTACCTTTTTCTAAACCCGTAGGTTGTGTAATACCCTAAAATGAAATGTTAGACTTGTTTATGTGTTCAAAAGATAGCATATGACTTGCTTAGCATGCATGTTAATTTTGTGACAATCTGAGTTAGTTTAAGTGCTTAGTTGTAACTTGAAGTGTCAAAAGTAACTTAAAATGACTCAGATAATAGCATTAATTGCTTAGACAAGAGAAATAAATATGGATAATTTATTTCTAGGTTACAAATATATGAAAAAATTTATAGTTAAAGTTTCAATGTAAATTGAGGTAGTTTGGCATTTTTAGGCATACTGGTTGTCTATTTATAGCCAGATTGACCATTAGCAGATATGAAAATATCATATAATGGTGAAATTTATTTTAAAATAGTTGGAATTTGGAAATATTGATTTAGCTAAATCTTAGTGTTTTTAGCAAACTAAGATTTTATCAGTTTTGGCCTAAAGGCCATTTGAGTCTTTAGTTCCCTCTTTATAAGCCTCACTCACGGCCTCTTTGCTTCACAAAACAGAAATAGAAAACTTGCAAGGAGAAAGAGAGAAAGAGGAAGCAATGACCAACGAGGAGGAAGAGAGAAAGAGGAAAGCCAAAGGAAAGGACAAGGCTTGAGATCCAACTAAGCTTGAATCTCTTCACAGTTGACAAAGGTAGGGGTTAATGTTCATCTTCATCTCTTTTCACTCATTTTCACCATAGTTGCACTTTTTGTGTAAAATAGGCCAAAATGAGTTCTAGAGGTATTTGATGTGTTTTGCTTACATGATTTGAGTTTCTTTGGTCATTTATGACTTGTTCATAGTATAAGTTGTGGTTAGAAACTTAGAACATCTCTTTTTGACCATTGATACTCATTTTGGGGCTTTAGGTTAAAGTTTTTGTGTGATTTTGGTTCATAATCCAAATTTAGTGGTTTAAGTTAGTGATTAATGATTCCTACGTGTTAAAGGACTGATTAGGGACCTAGGATCACTTAGAAACTAAGTTAGAATGACCAAAATTCATGAAAAGAACTAATGGAACAATATCACGATTCTGCATAATTCTACAGAATTGGGTTTCTGCTATGAACGTCGCAGTGTGAGTTCGCCATGTCGCAATGTAGGGTTGAATGTGCTGCTTATGCCAAGATGTGAAGACGTCGTGCTGCGGCGTGAGAGTGCTGCCACACCTAGTATTGAGACCCGAGGCTAGGGCACCGTGATATACCCAAGTTAGTGCCACAGCGTGATGCCCTAGAACTCTAAAAATGTCATTTTGATGTTTTCATGCATGTTAAAGGACTGATTAGGGACTTATGATTACTTAGAAACTAAGTTGAAATAGCTAAAATCCATGAAAAGAACTAATGGAACAGTATCACGATTTTACAAAATATGGTTGCTGCTATGAACGCCGCGACGTGAGTACGTTGTATTACAGCGTGGGGTTGAATGTGCTACTTATGCCGCGATGTGAAGAGGTCATGTCGCAGTGTGAGAGTGCTGCCACACCTAGTATTGTGACTCGAGGTTAAGGCACCGCAGCATGCCCAAGTTATTGTCACGGCGTGAAGCCCTAGAACTCTAAAAATGTCTTTTTGATGTTTTCATATTCTCGGTTAAATGGGATCATTAGTATATATTTCCTAAAGTGTGTTAAGGCACAAATAGGGATATTTTCAAGATAAAAATTATTACCTATCATAGATGAGGCAATCTAAGCCTTTGGTCATCTAAGAACAATTGGTGGTCTTAGGATATGATTAAGATACTACTAGAGGTAAATCAATGAGAGGATAATCCTTTGATATGTATAAGATATGTATGAGCTTTAAGCAACCAAAAGTAAGGGTTGTTGGTGTATGCCCTAGTGGCCAATACTTTTTGTTTGTATTGACATACATTATATTATGCTATTTTTGATATATGAGGCATTTCATTTATTGTGTTCTTTTTTATAGACATAATAAAGTCCTCAGAATAGTAAGTTTGATACCATAAGACATCAAGTGGATGACTTGATGGTGAGATCCTATTGGATAAAATACTATTCTTAAATGTCTCTAGTCAAGTATTATTGTTAATTAGGACAACAATAATGCATTGAGACTAGTATGTGCGTAGACTGATGACCACATCTCACGGGTCATGGATATGAGATATCAAGTCTACACATGGATACATATTAGAGTAATGATGTATTGGATAAACCCGCCATGAGAACGCTACGTGGATCGTTACGTGAGTGTCATAAGCGATTCTCATAGTGATAATGGTGTATGTGGTTCTTTGACCTGAAATCACTACGATTCCTACATGAGGAGTTGTGTGTTTTAAATGCCATCAAACGTCATACGTAACAAGATGATTATAAAGTTAGTTATTAGACATATTGCGATGCATGTGGAGGAATGTGAGTGACCTAGATGGGATTTGTCCCTCCTACATAACAGAGTGATATCTTCGGGCCCCCGATTGAGTGAGACTATGAAATGCATGGCCATGCTCAAATGAGTCAATATGAGATATTGATCTCATTTGTTATTACTATGTCTACTCGGGAATCAGGAAACTGAAGATTGAATTAAACAAGGGTGACACGTTCCATGCCTTGTGTTCAACTGGATATCTGGACAAAGGGACTAAACTACACGGAAACATTGATCACGGATAGGTTATATCAAATCACCGACATTCTCATTACTTGGGTAGCAAAGTGATGTGTTGCTAGATATCGCTCATCGTTTGTAATATTAAAATGAGATTTTAATATTACTACCAACGTCATGAGAACCGCAAGGTCACACACTTAGAACGAGACTAAATTGGAGCAATAAGGATCCAAGTTGGACTCGGATTCAATTGTGGGCCTAACTCATGACAGATGGGTTTTAGGGTTGCACAGCTTACCTTGCTATTGCTCACACTCACTTAAGGCAGCCACTATTATAAATAGTACTGTTAAGGGGGCTGCTATAGATGTTACATCACAACCCTAGCCGCACCTAAGAAAGTGAGTGAGAGACAGTGAAAGGTTCTTCTCTTCTATTCGCAGCTGGCACCGCGAAACAGAGGCGTGACTCCTTTTGCAAGTCTGTTCGTGTGGATACCGCAGAAACATCGTCACTATTACGGTGTTGGTGATTCACCTCACTTGTGTTTATCACGCTTAAAGAGGTAAATTTTTAAAAAAACTCAGATTATGGACTTTTCGCATGGATCTTGTGTGGGAATCCTATTATTCCGCTGCAAGATATTTTGATCCGTAATTCCCAACAAGGGTTTGCTATAGATAAGTGTCTATCACCTATGGTAACTTATTGTTACTTAGTTTCACTATAGATGTGATGATGAGGGGTGTTAGATATAAGTAAACTAGGATAAATTGGCATTGTCTACCTTTTAATGTGACTTATATGACGTGAGGTCATTTAGCCAAGAAGGGAGGGAGTCAAGAAGTTCCTAAGGGGACAAGTATTCCTAACCAAGTGCTAGGGTTGCATGTAGTGTGGAAATTTCAATTTTTCTATCTACAAAGGGGTAAACAGGAGAAGTCAACACTCCTAGAGAAACATGCCTAGATCTGAAATGAACTAAGTATGTAAGAATGAATGTATGTATGTTAACTTGGTTTATCTAGATGCTAGAGTTAGACCTTGTAAATGTTTTGAACGTATCTTTTTAGCATGTGTTAAGATTATGTTTATTATGTTATGTATGCTGGTTTTGGTTTACTCATACTGAGAAATGTTATTTCTCACCTTGTTGTGTACCATGTAATTCCAGGTGAAGGTTCTTCAAAAAATAAGAAGAATAATGAAACTAAAGAGTAGTTTAGCCTTATAGATTATGATGCAAATGTAATATCTTGTTGTACTTCTTTTGTAAAGTAAATAGTTTGTATTACTTTATGCCCTATGGGAGACTAATGATGTATATGTATATAGATGCATTTTGTTATAAATGTTGTATTTTTCGCATTTCATAAGGCTCTCTGTAATGTTTCCAATGAACATTATGGATATATGTATGAGATTAGTATGTGAGTAGTGACGTTGTAATGCTAGGTATCTCTTTGTATGCTATATATATATTGAGATACTGGTATTAGGACACTACAGGTTGTATTGTCTCCTTGCCTTGCAAGATGTAAACTCTCCCTAGAGTTGTGGGTTTACTATCTAGTTATGCTTTTTCCCTCTACGGACACTCCTTAGCATAATGCCCTGGCTGTCCACACTTGTAGCATATTGATTGCACTGCCAAGCTTAGTTTATCACCATGCAGCCTTCCACACTTAGGGCATTGAGCTCTCTTTGACAATGTCTGGTCTTGTTTACCTTTATCTCTCTTTGTAAACTTTTGATCACTATGCTTCCTCTTTTGGGATCCTTGAGATTCTTGGTCCATTTTAGGTCTCTTATCTAGTCTTTCTATTATTCTACACTTGTTGACTAAAGAAGAAAAATATCTGCTCTCCAAGGGGCCTATTGCCTTCCTGATATCATTTCTCAGACCAGACATGAACTTCACACGTCTCTAGTTTTCATTCAGGTCATTCAACCATCTTTCTGCTTTCACTAGGTCATACTCACCATCGAAAGTTAGAGGGTTCATCTGTTTGAATGCTACCAAGTCTTGGAAGTTCTGATTCCTTCCAACTTGTACTTCTTGTTCTGGCTAAAGATGATCTGGTTGATTATTCCTCATTTGCTCAAACATCCTCGCAGTTGTTGCTGCCTGCTCCCTCATAGCATTTACAGTCACCGCATCTTGGTCTCTCATGGCATTTGTAATTATGGTCGTCTGATCCCTCATTGTATTAGCCATAGCCATAACTGCTTCGACCATATTGAGACTTTCTAAAGCTGAGTTCTTTGTTTCTCTAGTTCACCTTGGCGGTGCCATAATTTCCTGTACACATAGAACAATACATATTGAGCTACAGTCTCAATATCATGTAACTGTGCAACAGTAGCTAATAACAGACCAACCTAAGGCAAATCATGATATTCTATCAAAGTATCTCACACAAGAGACAACGAAATGCATAACTCACAAAGGAACCCCTAAACATGTCTAAGCATAGTCAGTCCATACCCCGACTCAACAAGATGAACTGCTTTGATACCATAATGTAACATCCTAATACTGATAATCTAGTATACCTAGCATATACCTGGATAAGTAGTATGAGTTATGCTACTTCTAACTTAAATATCAAACTAATCTATATTATATAAACAAATAATAATAGAGAGCCTTGCGAAACTAAAAGTTATATACATACATCTTTGCCTCAAAAGGGCACATTGTACACATAAACTTTTTGTACATATTCAAAGTAGTGTAAATAAATACAAGCTTTAACTACTAAGCATAAAAGCTACTTTAGTCTTTATACTTTTTATTCTTTCCTTTGGAAGAGCTTTCACCTAGATTTATATGACAACACACGGGGTGAGAAATCATAATTCTCAATATAAGTATACTAATACCAAAGTTTAAACATTCACAATGAATAAACCAAACTATTACATTAGAATATATACATTAACTCTATGCAATATCCAAAATGCAATCTATAACCTTAACTCAGATTAAAATAAATAATGATATCAAACAACTTCCCATACAATCATAAGATATCATCAAGCAAGATAACCACCCATGTAGCTGTTGTAACACCCCAACTTTCTCTTATTTTTGGTTTATCTGTGTTGTTATGGATTTCTATGAATTTTTATGAATTATTAGGCTTATGTGGATTATTTTAATATTATTTTCAAAAAAAAATTGGACTATTGAACTGGGGTCGGGGGATCTTACTAAACCCGAAAACAGAGATAATTTTTGGAGTTTTCATTGTTTGAGATTTTATCTAACAGATAAAATTTAGGTACACACTATTATCCATTGGACAATAGATATCGACTTTGTTAACTTTGACTTTTGTCCATTGGATAATAGCTTGTAGAAAAGATCTAGTAGATTGTTTCTATCTAATCACCTTTATGACGTCATCCACATGACATCATCTTTGACTTTTGGACTAAGGAGAGAAGCTTGTCAAGGAAGCTTTATGAAGCTTGTTTAGGAAGCTTGGCTCCTCCTCCCTAGATGAGTGCATGGCTATGGAGAGAGAAAGGAGGCTTCTAGAATAAGTTTTATCTTATTTTCATTTCCTCACTTTTCTATCCATTTCTCTCTCTTCACCCAAAAGCTACCCTCTTTGTTTTCTCTCATTATCTCTCCTCTAGAGCTCACGACCACACTCACCAAATCCACTCTCTCATCTTCTTTGATTTCACTCATCTACTTTATTGGATCTAAACCTCTTTCTAAGCCACATTGGTGAGAAGATCTTGACTTGTTCATCTTTTTCAAGTATTTCTTCAAGTTAGGGCTTGAAGATTTCTAAGGTAAAATTTCTTCTTTTCCATTTTTCTTTCTTTTCTTCTTTCTAAAACCATGATTTTGTTTCATGGTCATTTTTCTCTAAGCCTAAAATGTTGATTCTTTGGCATGTCATTTTCATTTTCAAGAAGCTCTTAGAAGAGGAAGCTTGTTCCAAGGAGATACTCAAGTAGTGGTTGGATATCCTCCAAGGTAAGAGGGAGATTACTCTCACCAACTTTTCATCGTGGTGAGGTATGTTGTGTTGTGTTGATAGTGGAGAATCCATGTGAGGATTCTTCACTTGATTGTATTTGACTCTTGGTGATTTTTATGATTTTTGTTCTATATGATTTTTTGGCTTAGTGTTGTTCATGATCTTGATGGAATATGAAGTTCTTGATGATTAATATATGTTGGTTGCTTGAAATCCATTTATGGGAGATGAAAATTTGAGGCCCAAGGACCTTACTTAGCTCACAGCCAAGTGACCCCAAATAGGGCATCCAAGACAAAATTATTGTGTTGATTTGGAACTTAGGTGTTTAGGTGAAAAATAATTAGATTTGGGATTAATAATAATAAGGGTATGATAAAATAAAAATTCAACCATTTGTTTAAAGAGAGAGATTTCAGCTTTGAGAGAAAAAATAAGCTAGAAAGAGAGATCATAAAAATTTAGAGTACTTTTAGGGCTTAAGGGAAAAACGAAATGAATTTGTGAGATTAAAATAATGTAGTTTTCTTTTAGGTTTTTCGTGAAAAATGTGAAGAAGTATTACCTAGAGGAACTTAACTAGGAGAGTTCTAAGATCAGAGCGAATTTCCATATTAATTCTTGAAAGTATATTAGTTAAAGTTAAAAGTGAAAAGATGGTTCTTGAACTTGTGCAATTGAGATACCTTGTGATGGAATATAATAGCTTTGTGCGATGGGCCGACGTATTGGACCCGGGAATGTCAGTGATTGACTGAAGCCCTGTGGTGGCTCCTCTTGGTGGAACTTTTGTTGTTTATGAATACTGTTGATCATTGTCATGAGATCATGCATTGTGAAAGTCAGAATGACTTGTTGTCAAGGTTGTATGCCTAGGAGATGAATTACACCTTTGTGCGGGTGCGAATTGCGTAGTGTAGTTCACTAGTTGAACTTAGAGCTATTGGGGGGGCGAATATCCCACATGTGGACAGTTGGTAGCTTCACTGGGCTGTGGTGACTGTGCGACACACCGATGATCTAGACCAGGCACTATCCTATTCCTGATCTAGTTGAGAGTGTCTTGTATAGCCATGTTGCACATACTGATGATATTGAGAAGCACATGATTTGAGGCTAACGATAGACAGACACTGACTCCTCGATCATTCTCTCCGATGTTAGATTGAACTCCATGGAGTATATATCAATCCATTGTGCATCCACATAGACAATGAACATTTTATTGTGATGCATCTATGCTGTGGAATTATCTGCTATTACACTGTGGAATTATCTGTTGATATATTATTATGATGTCTACTGAGAATTTTATGACTGTAATGGTTATTTCTGTACTTTGTGAATTGACTGATATTGTTGTCTCTTGCTACCATATTGGTATTGATGTACAAAATCTCACCTATTTGTATTGTTATCCTGTCTATTTTTCTGTTCTATGTGTTCTTGTTGATAAAGATTAAGGGAAGAAGAGGAAGATTTGTAATTTTTCATTATTTTGCTTTTGGATGGCTGCTCGTACAGATTCCCTTGGTCTTGTTAGAGTTCTATTCCACAGTGGTTCAGACGCATCATCAACTAGGGCATTAAGCGGATTAGATATATAGGGGAATTGACTTTGTATATTAGTAAGACCTGTGATGGGGTTCCCTTTTCTCTCTTAGTATTTTTGTGCATATAGAGTTCTTCATGCCTATTAGGAAGCTGTGGGGTGACTTGCATTACACCCCTAGAAAGGATCCAGACCCTGTGGTATCATCCTCTAGGACTCTTATCCGCGAGCTTCTACCACAGCTAAGAGGTTTGGCTGGGGAGGAATCTAAAGAGGAGGAACCAATGGAGGTGTCCGAAGAGAATCCAATGGAGGGTCCAGGGGAAGATCTTGCTTCCTAGGTCTCTAGACTTGGGGTAGTCGATGTTTTGTTAAACTGCTGCTTATGTCTTTTGTGTATAAACTTGTAAGTTATTAGGTGGACTATGATCCATGCCACTATTGTATATATTCTTTTGGTGTGTAATATTTAGTAAATTATATCCTGTATTGTTTATGTTTCATTTAAGTTTATGCTTTTGAAAAGAAAATTTATAATCCGTATTTTCCAAGATTAATTCTTTTTTCGCATTTTGATATGTTAAAGATGTTTTGATGTGTAAATGTGACATCCTAGGGAGGGTGTTACAGCTATCACCGAAGGTAAATGCAGCACATACACAAAAGAAACATAAATCATAAACAAAGATAAATGCCAAAAGATTCAATGATTATGTTATGTATGGTTATGCTCAAAGAAAAGTGTATGATAGTGTAGGTGTAATGTTATGAAATGCATTAGACTTAACTATTCTTCTGGGTAATTGGGTAGGGAAGGAATGTTACCTCCTTAACCTACTAAGCAGAGAAGGAATATGTAACCTCCTTAACCTACCTTAAACTGAGTGGACTTTTCCACTACCTTAAACTGTTAGGAATAGCAAGTATGTGAAAAATGTGGTGTTATGTCTAGCTCTTACATAGCTACCACATAACTCTATACTAAGTCCATCTTTGCATTACTAACTCTACCTCAACTCTGTGAGAGCATTTCATGCACTATGGCACCCTACTATTTCCAAACTAGACTTAGTATACTTTCTATCTTTGCATTACTAACACTACCTCAACTCTATGAGATCATTTCATGCACTATGGCACCCTACTATTGCCAAATTTCTTAGTTTTAAATTGTTACTAAGTGGCCTCAAAACTCAAGAGGGGGCGGTGAATTGAGTTTATAAAAACGTTTTGTAAATCTTTCGAAAAACCCTTGATTGACAATTTTTGTTGAAGCTATTTGTAACATCCCGAAAATTATCTATTTCATCACAAATAATTATTTTATAATATTTTTTATTTTTGTGAAATTTTTTGAATTTTTCTAGAAATATTAAATATTTTAATATATTCTTCGTTTTACGTGTACACTGAGCAGAGTCAGTGTAACACTCCAAAAATTGTTTGTTTCATGATGAATAGTCATTTTTTCATATTTGTGATTTTTGAGAATTTTTGTGAATTTTTCTGAAAATGTCAAATATTTTAGTATATTCCTCATTTTACGTGCACACTGAGCGGAGTTGGAAAAACGAAATATTTTCCCTGAGACTGGTAAACTTTGAACTGTGGACATGTCGATGGGGGATCTTACTAAACCTAAGGCTGGGCACAATTTACGAGGTTTATATTTTTTGAGATTTTATCTGATTAATAAAATCTTTGTACGCATTGTTAAATAAAATTTTGCAGTACGCTCTATCTTCCGATGGATAATTAATACTGGCTTGTGTACTGCAACAATTATCCATTGAGTAATAACTTGTAGTAAAATCCTAATTATCATATTATTTTAACTATTAAATCATATTATCTTATCTAAAGGTAATCTCCTTTATGTCTAATCAAATCCTCTTTATTGGAAAAAGCTATAAGCTTCTAAAGGAAGCTACTCACTTTTCTCTCTCCTCTCCCTCTCTCCCACAGCAGCAGCCCCATTTTGGAGCCCAAAATTGTGCTTCTCACTTTAATTCATTTCACTTCTCTAATTTCAAACCCAAAAATTCATCACCTTTTCTTACTATCACTTTCTCTCTCTACCTTCATCTTTCTTTCATTTTTCTCCTCCTTCTCTTTACACTCCATGGCTGCACCATCTTCTTCTTCCACCATTATTGATTTATTTCAAGCAACCACTTTGCTTGAATCCATCCCTCCATTGAAGCTTTTCTCTTCTTGTTAAAATCACCAACAAAGGAAAAAACTTTCCTCTTTCCCTTTTTCTCTCCAAAACCGCTAGCAACACACCACCGTCATCCTTCATTTTTCTTTTGTTTGTTCCAAATAATCACATTTATTAAACCTTCTCATCACCATTAACCTATTCTCTTTGGAAAACATCACTTGGTTCATCCATTTTCACCATTTTCATTTTTGTCCATCAAGCTTTAAAGTTAGAGACTTTGAGGTAAAATGTCATAACTTTATCATCTTTCCATCCCATTTTCATGATCCATGGTCACTACGGTGATCATGGATGCCTTTTTCAAGCTTTGATTGTGATTCTTATGAGTTTGATGTGGCTAGGGTTTCCTTGAAGGGTGGAATCCAAATTTCACTTGGAGCTCCAAGGGAGTTCCATTGCTTGTTTTCTTCTCTAGGTAAGAGGGAGATAATCATCTTCAACCTCTCTTAGTAGTAGGAAACTTGATTTTGTGATTGGTTGTGAGAAACCCTTGCTAGGGTTACTCTCTTTGTTGTATGACTTTTATGACTATATGTTGTTTTGAATTTGTTTGAGTTGTTTGGTTGATTTAATATGCATATTGATGTGCTTGGATGGATTGGAAGCTTAAATGGAAGCAAAATGACCCTTGCCCTTTTCTAAGAGGCTCACGGCCATGAACCCAAAAATTGGGTGTTCTTGGTGAAAATTTGTAACAAGTTGAAGATATGATTAATTAAAAGGATAACATGTAATTAATTGAATGAAAATTTGGGAATCCAAATCCTAGAGAGGCTCACGGCCTCTAGGGTTAATTTTGGCTTAATTCATGTAACTTTATGCAACTATAACATTTAGTTAATTAAGTGATTAAATAGTTAATAATGTAATGGAAGGAAATCAATTTGATAACCTAAAAAGGAATCTTTTGACCTAAGAAGTAAATAAGGGTATGTGAGACTTAGGAAAAATCTTAGAAATAACTCTCTAAGTAAATATGGCTAAATTTAAAGTAAGGAGCTTAATAAGCAAGAGAGATCTCACTAGAGAAGAATCTCATAAGAAATATTAAATTGAAGTAAAACTTAATTAATTGGTTAATTACGAATTAATTAGGGACTCATAAAATGAAAAGAACCAAGAATGGTGTTTCATTCAATAACTTAGAATAAATTTTAATTAAAGCAAGACCATGAGTACAAGTAAGAATGATAAATAATTCAATTTAAATCATTCTAAGAGAATTAGGTTTAAAATTTAATAATGGACTTATGTAATTAAAATAATAATAATTAAATGAATAATGTGATAGTATTTCTCAAAAAGAGAAACTTATTAAGAAGAATGTAGAAATTTAGGCATAATTCCATAATGTATCCTAAAGGTGTAATGCATTATTTAAGGACTTAATAATATTTATTGTGGGTCCATGAGTGAATCGAGAATATGTTGATGCTTACCTTAGCCAAAATTGTGGCATGTTATGGAAAGTATATTGTTGTTAAATATACATGATATATGCATTGAGTCGTCATGCATTGTGGAAGTCCGATGGACTATTTGTTAAGGCTATGTTGCGTAAGAGTTGAATCACACGTTAGTGCGGGTGCGAATAGACTAGTGTAGGTCCTGCTATTGACCTTAGGGGCATTGGGACGCGGGCGTCTCACAAGGGATAATTGGTAGCCCCTCTGGAACGTGAGACAAACTGATGTAAACACACCGACGATCCTGACCGAGACACTATCCTATATCGCGATCTTGTGGGAATGCCGTTGTATAAAGCCTTTTTGCGCAAAACTATTAATTTTCTAGAAAGCACTTGATTTTAGGCTGACGAGATACTGACATGTCTCCCTGATCATTCTCTCTGATGTTTGTGTCTAGCTCCATGGAGTAGGATTTTGATATCATGTACATGTGCACAGTGAGTCATTATATTACTTAGCATTTAATTGATATGATAATTGGAACTGCTTTCTTATTGATGTTATAACTGCCTGAAATTGTTAAGTTGTTTAATGTATGCTTCTTGATACTGTTTATATTCCTTGTAATGCTACGTGGGCGTCCTATGCCGTTTCTGTTTCTTACTGCCATAATTGGTAATGAAGTTGGATATCTCACCTCTTGTATATATTATTCTTGTCCTATGTAATTCTTGGTTAAAGACTGTTGAGGGGACGTGATTGAGTCCTTTCATATTTTGCTCGGTTCGATCTCTCATTATCGGTGATGTCGTCAAGAAAGGGTTTTATTGGGTTCATTAGGATTGTGTTCACTAGTGGCGCCAATGCGTGGCGAGTCGACTGGGCTAGAGAGCGTATACGGTATGTTGGAGACCTGATCTTGACTATAAGGAGGACTCGTGATGGAGACCCTGTCCTGACACTTACTACATTGGTAAATCTGGAGTTTGCCCTGCCCATTTGGGAGCTATGGGGTGACCCGATTCATACTCCTAGACAGGACGAGGATTCGATGGCATCAGCTGCTAGGGCACCTACTCGTAGGACCGCACTTTGTCCCGTCTTTGTGTCTTCAGGTGAATCGGGGGAGGATCCCGAGATGGATCCGATGGAGTGCCCAACTCCTTAGACATGGATGTCTTTATATGTAGTTTATGTTTCCTTATGCATTACTTATATTAAGGTGTAATTTGAATATACCTGCATTTTGAAGTCCAACTTAATGTATTTTATTTGAGTGGTATGTGAAATGCGCCGCGCTATGTATGCTTTAAGTTAATTATCTAGTCCTATGAACTGTATTTTAAATTTTGGCTTGTTGAATTATATGTGCTAATGACGGCCTATTTATTATTTCATCCGTGGCTCATATTTTCTATTTATGCACAAAGGTTTAATTTGGATAAATAGTATTTGAAAGTTGTAGCACCCCAAATTTTAGTATCCGTGGTATAATGACGATTGTGCCATGGCTATTAAATTGAAGGGTGTTACACTATTAATTGATAAAAATGAATGAATCGATAAGATAGGAAGATATTGTATAGCAATGAACCAATTCAAGAGAGAAATATTTAAGCAAGCAAATAAACCAATGCAGAAATGTAAAGAGAAGGGTTTAGAGAATCAAACACAATGGTTTATCCTGGTTCAGCCACCCTTTGTGACCTACGTCCAGTTCTCAAGCAATCACTTGAGATTTTCGACTAAATTCCAAGCTTGAATTAGGTGCTTGTAACATTTACAAATTGGAGCACTCAACACCACCTTGGGATACCTCACCCTTTGTAGCTTGAGCCTCTACAAACAAGGGATGCCTCACCCTTTACAATTTGAAGGGATATCTCACCCTTTTCTATAAAATAATCAAAGTTAATAGAATGAAACTCTCACAAAAGTAATTAATACAAATTGAAGCTCTAGAATACTCTTCAAAGATATCTCAAGGATTTTTAGAAAAACAGAGCAAGAATGATTTCAAGGATTGATTCACATATTGAAGTGTTGGAAAGATGTTTTAAGTTTAAGGTTAGTCATTAATGATGGCCCAACACAGGTATATAAGGTATTTTTGATCAAATGAGCCATTGGGGGCTTTAATGCCTAGCATTTAATGCACCTAATATAGTCGTTAGGCAATTTCAGACCAGATATAATCGATTACACAATGCTTGTAATCAATTACATGGTCATTTGAACGTGTTCTTGGCTTTCTGGGTAGGATGTAATCGATTACCAGCCTTGTGTAATCGATTACATAGCCTTTTCCAGACTTGTATTCGATTACAGCCTTAGTGTAATCGATTACATGGCTTCTTCCATGCTTGTAATCGATTACATGCTCAATGTAATCGATTACAAGGCCTCTGTTTAGCTTATAATCAATTACAACACATGTGTAATTGATTACCTTGTCCTTTGAACATATTTTTCAAGCCCAATTAAGTGTATTAGTCAATTCTTACTTATAGAAGCTTGGATTTTGACAAGATTTACATTTGAATTATGAAATCCAAGATTGAAATCAACATAACCTTAAAAAGATGAACTTTGAATTATAAGTTGATTTAAAAGGATCTTGAAAAACTATTTGAAGATAATTGAGATACCTTGAGAGCATTTTACATTAATATTCTATGACCTATATCTATATAGCTCTTAGTTTCCTTCTTTTAATCTTGGTCTTCTCTTTTGATCTTGATCTTGATCTTTGTTTTTGTTATCATAAAAAATTCATTTGATATGCTTCAAGACATAAGCATTCACATTCTCCCCCTTTTTGATGATGACAAAATAAACATTGAAAAAGAAGAGAAATATTTGTATTTATTTAATTATCAGAGATTTACGCGCAACTCTCCCCCGTAATGTATACATTAGATAGGATTTATGTGAAAGCGCAAAGCTCCCCCGTACACATGCAACATACATGCAACATATTTCACTAATCTCTTCCCCGTTGGCATTATAAAAAAATGACATAAGCATTCAGCTATAATTTTGGTAGCATTTTAACAAGATTTTATGATTGCCTCAAAATTAAAAACAACAAGAAATAAACATTTCAACCCAGGCAATTTGCAATCGGAGTATGTATAGGCAGATCAATATAAGGTAACAATCGTAGTGACTACAGATGCATATGAAAAGAAATATACAAAGTTTGATAATCATTAATATAAAGAAAGATCCAAAGTCATATATAAAAAATATATATATAAAAGATCATGACTCGCCTACATGGTCACAGAGTCGCCTCGCTGCCACTATCCACATCAGTTGCCACATCATCCATATCATCGTCATCTGAGGCAAGGTCGTCCTCAAAACCTAGGATCTCCTCATCATCATCAGGATGAGCACCAGAAGCACTAGCAAAGGAGAGAGGAGTAGGAAGAGCAGTAGAAGTGGTAGGAGCACCAGCAGCTTGCCTTGGTACATACTTCAGTCCTTCCAAAAAAGATCGGGCAGAGGCTAACTCCTTATCAGAGTAATTCATCCTCAGCTCTAGATGATCCACCTTTTACTCAATGTGATCCATCCCCATTTTCAAGCTACGAATTTCTTGTAGCGGAAGCTCCATGGTGGCTATGGGAGGAGGCTGTTGTCCTCTATCTTCATCATCATCCTTAAGATCATGAGGAATATGACCATAGCTCCCGTGGATAAGGTAGTACCATCTACCATCTACCTTGTTTAGCTTAAGCTTTTGTAATATGTGCAAGCCTCTATACTGTGGTCCTTTGGAACTCGTGTCCTTTGACTCTTCAGTCAAGGAAATATGGCAATGTTCCAATATGGCGGTGACAAGCATAGCATATGGAAGGGCAAAGTTCTTCTTCTTCCTAATATCCAACATGTGTTGAATTATATAGTATGCCCAGTTGATCGGCCTACCTATGGTCATGGCCCACAGTGCCACCACATAATCTCTTAGAACTTGGAAGTAATTTCCTCCCCTCGGAATCAACCCTATAGCCACAAGATAATGAGGTACTCTGTTTTCCATAGTCAATCCAGTGGCCATCACTCTCTTCCTATCCCTAGGAATTTCATAGTCAGACCTTGTCAGGGAGGTCAATGCAGCCTTATACTCGAAATCATCTCCCCAAGCATTCTCATTTCCATAGAAATTTGTGCCATGATAATTAAGCTTAGTCAACCTACACCATGCTTCCTTAGTGACCCTAACTTGCTTCTTCTTTACTTCAGATATCAAGCAATCATCCTTATATTTTAGCTTTGCATAAAATACCCTAACTAGGTTTGGGTAAATATCCTTCTGGATGCTGAAGAAACCTAGCAAACCTAACCGTTCAATCAATCTGAAGCACTCCAAGGGTTCACTTGAGCAAAAAGATTGAGTGAGATACTTGGGAGAGATTAGTTTCCTCATTTGGAAGTTTTTCTGGAATAATTCTGCCTTCTTGGTGGTGGAGAAGTGACGCTTGAGGTCTAACCCTAAGATGTTGCGTGGAGGAGCACTGGAAGACTTTACAATGTTGGCCCCTACTCTTAGATGTTCTATACACTAAGAAGATTCGGTCATTGATCGAAGATAAGAGGATAAAGATGTGAAGAAGGTGAAGGATGGGATTCACGTGGTGTTAGTGTGAAGGGAGATGGGGAAGGAAGATTGAGGAGATTTTAGGTGGAATTGATTGGGGGTTATGATGAAGAGGGGAAATTCAAGTGGTATTGTGATGAAATAAGATGATTAAGTTAAGAAATGAGAGAGAAATTGAAGGTTTGGGGTGAGGAGAGGAAGAGAGGTCGTGGAAGAGGAGAGAGAAATGAGATGGTTCAAATGAAAATGGTTGTTCACGTGCTAAAATCCCTTTTAAACCATTGTGTAATCAATTACAATGGGTGTGTAATAGATTACCAGCCTTCTAGAAACCTTGTAATCGATTACAGGTTAGGTGTAATCAATTACCATTTTTTTGGGAACCTTGTAATCGATTATAGGGTTGGTGTAATCGATTACTTGTTTGACAGAGCCTTTGTAATCGATTACAAAGGCTTGTAATCGATTACTAGTTTACTAAAACTTAGTTTTTTGCATTTTAAATAATAAAGGCCTAATCTCAAAGCTTTCAAATTAGTTTCAAAATGTCTCAAAACAATTTCAAACATCATGCAAGCAATAAAAACTGATTAGTTCTTGATCTAAAACGCATGTTTATACAAAATCACCACTTTTACCAAGAATTAAACCATTTTTACAGAATGAGCTTCTTGGTGGATTTTGTTATGATGGAGTACCTGCAAAACAACTTTGGGAAAACCTCCGACACTCAAGTTAGTATTGAATTCAAGAATGATTAAGAAACAAAAAATTAACCACCAAAACATCATCATTATGCAGTAAAAACACATGTTATATAGTAAAATTGAAAATTATGCAGCAACCATGTACATTATGCAGCAAAAGTGACATATGATACAGCAGAGTGAATTTGTGCAGAATTTTAGCTTATGCACGATTGATCCAAAATGCCAAGTTCATTTCTTATATAGAAGAATGCTTCTTTTGCCAAGGGTTTAGTGAAAATGTCAGCTAGTTGCTTAGTGGTTTCCCCAAATTCAAGAATGCAATCCCTTTTTTGAACATGATCCCTAATAAAATGATGTCTTATTTCAATATGCTTTGTTCTTGAGTGCAAAATAGGATTTTTAGACAAATTAATTGCATTAGTATTATTATACCTTATAGGGATGTGATCAAGCTTAAACCATAGTCTAGAAGTTCTTGCTTCATCGAAAGGATTTGAGCACAACAACTTCCATCTGCAACATATTCAGCTTCAGCACTTTGCATCCAGCAAAATCAGAATCAAAATACCCAATTAAGCTACAAGAAGCACCTTTAGGGTACCATAATCCCATTTGTGAAGTTCTTATTAGATATTTCATGATTCTTTTAACAGCACTTTGGTGTGATTATTTAGGATTTGCTTGAAATCTAGCACACATGCACACACTAAACATAATATCTGGCCTACTTGCTATAAGATAAAGGAGTGAGCCTATCATACCTCTATATTTTGTAATTTCTATAGATTTACCTCCTTCATCCTTATCCAAGTAACAAGCAGTGCCCATTGGTGTAGCTATTTGCTTAGCACCCTCCATTCCAAACTTCTTAAATAACTCCTTGCAATATTTTGATTAACTTATGAAAGTCTCATCCCTTGTTTGCTTGATTTGGAGACCAAGGAAGAAGCTGATCTCACCCATCATGGACCTCTCAAACTTATTTTGCATAATATTAGAAAATTCTTTAAAAAGAGAGTCATTAGTAGTACCAAATATAATATCATCAACATATAATTGAACAAGATGAATGTCATGCTTTTTATGGTTAATGAAAATAGTAGTGTCAACCTTTCTTCTAGAAAAGCCATTTTCCAAAAAGAACTTGCTCAACCTTTCATACCAAGCTTTGGGAGCTTGTTTTAAGACATAAAAGGCCTTTTTCAATTTAAAAACATGGTTGGGCTGTTCAAAGTTTTCAAAACTAGGAAGTTGTTCCACATACACTTCTTCTTGTGTAAAACCATTTAAAAAGGCACTTTTGACATCCATTTGAAATAGCTTCGAATCCATGATGCATGCATATGCAAGTAGCATTCTAATGGCTTCTAATCTATCTATGGGAGCATATGTTTCTTCATAATCTATGTCTTCTTCTTGATTATAACCCTTAGCTACAAGCTTAGCTTTGTTTCTTATTATTAAGCCCGTTTTATTAAGTTTGTTCCTAAAGACCCATTTGGTGCCAATAATTGGATGTTCATTGGGCCTTGAAACTAATTACCAAACTTGATTTCTTTCAAATTGGTTTAGTTCATCTTGCATGGCCAAGATCCAGTATTCATCATTAATGGCCTCATCTATGTTTTTAGGTTCAACTTGAGACACAAAAGTTATATGATTGCATGTATTTCTAAGAAAGTTTCAAGTGATTACCCCTTTTGATACATCACCTATTACTTTGTTAAGAGGATGATATCTTGAAGTTCTCCATTCTTTTGGAAGATTATTTGAACCTTCCTCCTCTTGTTGTGGTGGTGCTTCCTCCCTTTAGCTTTCTTTCTTTTGCTCTTCTTCTTTGCTTCCAATGTGAGTGTTGGATAGAATTTCTGCAACATCATCAATAATATCCTTTCCTAACCCAATGGATTTAGATTCATCAAATGTAACATGTATTGATTCTTCAACAGTCATAGTTCTTTTATTGTAAATTCGAAAAGATTTACTATTAAGTGATTAACCTAGAAATATTCCCTCATCGGATTTAGCATCAAACTTGCTTAGGTTATCTTTTCTATTGTTTAAAACAAAGCATTTTCAACCAAAGACATGAAGGTGAGAAATGTTTGATTTCCTTCCTTTATAAAGTTCATAGGGGTTTTCTTTAAAATAACTCTTATTAGAGCCTTATTTATAATATAGCAAGCAGTGCTAATCGCATTCGCCCAAAAATATTTAGGAAAGCTTATTTCATTGAGTATAGTTCTTGCTAACCCCTCTAAAGATCGATTTTTTCTTTCAACTACTCTATTTTGTTCTGGAGTTCTAGGAGTAGAAAAATTATGCTCAATGCCATTTTCATTGTAAAACATTTCAAATTCATGATTTTAAAATTCCCCACCATGATCACTTGTAATGGATACAATGCTATAATTTTTCTTGTTTTGAATAACCTTTGCAAGTTTTCTAAATGCATGAAAGACATCATTCTTATGAGCAAGAAATAGAGTCCATGTATATCTAGAGTAATCATCCACAATCACAAAAGCATAATAGTTACCCCCAAAGCTCATAGTTCTTGATGGTCCAAAAAGATCCATATGCAAGAGTTGTAAAGGTCTAGTTGAAGAAACCACATTTTTAGTTTTGAAAGAAACCTTTACTTGTTTACTCTTTTGACATGCATCACAAAGTTTGTTCTTCTCAAATTTGAGCTTTCGAAGACCAACCACTAAATCTTTAGAAACAAGTTTGTTTAGGTGATCCATATGAATGTGGACAATTCTCCTATGCCATAACCATAAATCATTTTCTTTACTCATAAGACATTTTGCATTTTAAGAGGTAACATCATCAAGATTAATCATATAGATGTTATCAATTCTATGTCCAAAAAACTTAACTTGTTTATCATCCTTACCTTCAATTATGCAACAATTAGAGTCAAAGATAACTCTATTTCCCTTATCACATAATTGACTTATACTTAACAAGTTATGCTTGAGTCCTTCTACATACAAGACATTATCTATTGAGGTAGAGGAATTCTTACTAACTTTTCCAACTCCAAGGATCCTTCCTTTTATTGTTGTCCCTATATGTGATATGCCCATGCTTCTTTGGTGCAAGAAAGGAGAACTTGGAGCCATCACTTGTCATGTGCTTGGAACAACCACTATCAAGGTACCAACTTGAGCTTTTGGTCTTCAAGCACACCTACAACACACATTTAAATTTTAATCTTTGGTACCCAAATTGTCTTGGGTCCTCGTGTGTTAGAGTTAGACAAGGTGCCCTTAGGAACCCAAACTCTTTTAGTTCCAACCATGGTGTTTATGTTCTTTCTAACAGTACATGTGGATGCATTATGCCATTTCCTCCCACAATGAAAACATTTGATAAAAGGACTACTTGATGCATTTGTGGAAACAATAAAGTTTTGTAAGATTTTTGTTAGTTATTGGGATTATACCCCAAACCGACTTTTTGAAAAATATATTTTTGTTTCCCTGGTAACACATTCAAATTGTCTCTTCCAAAGATAAATTTTGCAAGCGTATTTTTTAACTCTTCAATTTTATTTTCAAATGCTTTACATGATGAACAAGATGAAGGTGTATGTGTATAATCATGTGAAGAACAAATCATGCATGATAAGTTGGCATCAATAAGTCCAAGAGTCTCATTCTCAACTTTGAGTTCTTCAATCTCTTTTGTTAAAATAGAAACTTTTTTTACCAATAAGGAGATTGTTTTGTTGGAAGTTAAAACCATTTTAGTGAGCCTCATGGACTCATTATGTGAATCTTGGAATGCATCTTATAATTCACTATATGAAGGAGAATATTCAAGATTAGATGAAGTTATCTCTATTTCACTTTCTTCTTCTTCTTCATTTGCCATGTAGCAAAGATGAGCTTCATCATTCTCTGAATCATTGGTGGAATCCATATCGTTGTCTTCCCAAGCAATGTATGCTCTCCTTCCTTTTCTTTCCTTAGAAAGTCTCTTTTCAAAATTTTACATCTTCTTTTGACAAACCGGACACTCCATCTTCATGTGCCCAGACTTTTTGCATTCATAGTAAGTCAGAGTAGATGAATCTCCTTCTCCCTTTTGAGATGTTTTCTTAGGAGAAAAAGGTGCTCTTCTTTGACTTCCTTTCTTAAAGAGAAATCTTCCAAACTTTTTTAGAAAGAGACAGAAATTTTCTTCATTCATTTCAAGATTCTTAATGCCATCTTCATCATCTTCATTTTCATTATCAATTATTGTGGAAGTGGCCTTAAAAGCAATCCCATTTTTCTTCTTATCTTACTCTTCATGTTGGTTGAGTCTATTCAATTCCAACTCATGTTCTTGCAATTTTCCAAAGAGAGTGGCCAAAGTCATTGTGGCTAGATTCCTTGACTCTGATATGGCCGTCGCTTTGGGCTGCCAATTGCTCCTTAAACATCTCAAAACTTTGTTAATAAGATTTTCATTGGCAAAAGTTTTTCTCAATGAAACAAGATGATTAATTATATGAGTGAACTTCTTTTGAATTTCTTCAATGCTTTCTCCTTGATTCATTCTAAACAATTCATATTCATGAATGAGTGTATTTATTCTAGACCTTTTCACCTCACTTGTGCCCTTATGGGTTACTTGCAATGTATCTCACATTTCTTGGGCGGTCTTGCAATTTGACACCCTAAAGAATTCATCTTACCCCAAAGAAGTGGTGATGATGTTCTTGGCTGTCAAATTGTATTAGACATTTTTCTTGTCTTCATCGGTCCATTGACTTCTTGGTGTATTAGTTCTTACTCCATCAACTATATGTGTGGGGAGAGAAGGACCATTTTCAACAGCATCCCACTCATCAATATCAATAGCTTTAATAAAAATTGTCATCCTCTCTTTCCAATAGGCATAACCATCCCCATTGAAAAACGGAGGTCTATTTATAGAAGAACCTTCGTTGGAAAAACCATTTGAAGTTATCACTTCTCTTGAAGCTGCTAAGCTCTTTATACAAGAGTCTAGCTCTGATACCACTTGTTACCAAGTGGCCTCAAAACTCAACAGGGGGTGAATTGAGTTTATAAAATCTTTTTGTAAATCTTTTGAAAAACCCATGATTGCCAATTTTTGTTGAAGCTATTAATTGATAAAAATGAATGAATTAATAAGATAGGAAGATATTGCCAAATAAAAACCAATTCAAAAGAGAAATATTTAAGCAAGCAAATAAACTAATGTAGAAATCTAAAGAGAAAGGTTTAGAGAATCAAACATAATGGTTTATCTTGGTTCATCTACCCCTTGTGACCTACGCCTAGTCCTCAAGCAATCACACGAGATTTTTCACTAAATTTCAAGCTTGAATCAGGTGCTTGTAACTTTTACAAATTGGAGCACTTAACACCATCTTGGGATACGTCACTCTTTGTAGCTTGAGCCTCTTTAAACAAGGGATGTCTCACCCTTTACAATTTGGAGGGATACCTCACCCTCTTTTATAGAATAATCAAAGTTGATAGAATGAAATTGTAACACCCTCCTTAGGGCACCACACTTCATATTACTTAATTACCAAATTACTCCTTTATTTGAAAATCATGCTTGTAATATAAATACAAGTTGTAAAATTTCTTAATAATAATAAAATAAACTTAGCAGAAAATAAAAACATTACAACATTATCATATCACAAATAATTCACACCTTATATATATATACCAGTCTTTAGTACTGTCATATTTTAATATTTACAAACTAGACTCTCAAAATATTTAAGCTTTAATTTAAACTAATACATTGCCTAAGTACTACTACACAGTAGAACCCTCAGACGGGTCCTCCTCAGATTCCTCAGCAAGTAGGAATCCAGACTGACGCGAAGTCCTACGCACAGGTGTCCGCGCAGTCAACACAATACTAATCACACTGGGAGTACGGTAGTAAGCTCCCCAGTACTGCCTAATAGATAAAGGAAACTCTAGATGTACATTAATGTTCACACTAAAGTAAGGGTGTCTAAAATGAAGCCTACTTAAAATTATATTTAAGTCCCCTATGTAGTAAATACGCTCTCTATCTAGATCAACGTGCCACACCTCCGATCCTTCGCGGAATGTCCGTCTCATATACCCTAGAAAATAAGGCATCTCCATCGTCTCAGAATTCAGCTTCCTCTACAGGAATTTGCTCCTCTCTGCCTTCTCTGTCAACTTCTTACTTGGCGTCTTAACATATATATATACAATACAGAATAGGCATACAAAGAGGTGAGATCACCTACGCCAATACTAGTATGGTAACAATGAAGATAAACACATACAATATCTCATACTAACACATCATACATAATTACAATTATGCCACCAATATCATTTATCAAACACAACATAATTACGATCATGCCATTACCAATATTCAAATATTCCATAATTCAATTATCATAAACAATAATTACGATAATGTTCTCAATAACTATGCATATGCACCTAGACTCAATTTCCCACTCCATGGAGTTAAAATTTAGATCGGAAAGAGTAATTGAAAAGATCTGTCTGCACCAACATGCCTCAGACCACGTGCTCAATTTTTTGCATATCTAGCATATACATGACAATCTTTATCAAATCTTGATTAAGAATAGTGTTTCGGTCTGGATCATTGGTATGTTACGTCGGTCTAACCCACGGTACAAAAGAGCTACCAACTGCCCATTGTAGGCAACCCGCACCCCAATGCCCCCAAAGTCAACGAGTGACCTACACTATGCATATCGCACCCACTCAGGAGGTGTATTCTTTCCTAGGCAATCAGCCTTATTCAGTCCATCGGACCTTTCCAATGCATGTACTATGCACCTTTCACAGTTCCAATTCATTATCACATATTCGAGCTCTACTCAATAACCTAATGGTATTATTACTGTATTTTCATCGCATAAACATATTTTCACATTTTCTCAATGGCGCAACAATTCTATGGCATTTTCAAATCGCGTATCGATTTTTTAACATTTCTCAATTGCGTAAAATATTTTTCATACGTTTTAAATCAAAAATACTATTTTTCTCATTTAACACCAAAATTTGACTTTATTTTCCATATTTGCATACTAAACCCTCAAAACATAATATTTGCATTTTAGTCATCATTAAATAATATTTTTACAACAGTCCCTCATAAAATTCCTATTTACGAAATAATCCCTCATAAAATTCATATTTACAAAATAGTCCCTCCAAAATATAGTATTTACATTTTAGTCCTTTTTCAAATAATAATTTCATAATAGTTCCTCATAAAATAATATTTACGAGATAGTCCCTCTTTTATAAAATATTTGTAATATAGTCCCTCTAAAATTAATAATTACAATATTGCCCCCTCTAAAAATCATAATTACAATATGACCCCTTTTTAAAACAAAAATTACAATATAACCCCTCTAAAATTCAGTATTTGTACTGTTTCTCAAAAATTTATAATTCTTTCTTTTACTTCCAATAATATAGTTCAAATTTTTCGGACGCGCTTCAAAACCCATAAGGTGAGCTATACGTCAGAAAACTTCAAGTATCGATATTCAATTTTATTTCATAACCCATTTGTTTAATTATATCAATTTGTTTTTCCAAAATCATTTTACTTTGTTATATTCAAACTTTTTCAAATTCAATTCCTTTTCATTTAAATCTTTAAATTCTCATTTGAATCCATCATTTTCTGGACTTTGGTCCTCTTTTTCATGGTAAGGCCGTGAGCCTCATTTGCTCTTTGGAGCATTCATACAATCGTTCCATCATGTTGTTCACATCCTAAATTACATATACACTTACATGCATTCAATTTCATATATACAAACATATATCAAAATAATAAACATAATATCACACATGCAAACACAATTATAAAGCCATAGACATCAAAATCACAAACAAAGAGACATCAAACAATAGGTAAATAAACCCTTATCTATCATCGAACAAAACCATCCCCACACCACTAAAACTTGGTTAGTGAGGTAAAATCTCCCTCTTACCTCTTGAAGACAAGATCCTTAAGCTCCTCTCCTTCTCCTTGATTTTTCGTATGAACCAAAATAATTCCCTAAAATTCTCAAACAATTAATAAAATCACAAACAAAGCTTAATAATGATATACCATGGAACAATCATGGTTTAGAAAATCATAAATTAAATTTAAAATCAAAGAATCAAAAGTTTACCTTTAGGAAAGTAAGATAGAACTTGAATTTTGAAGTAGAAGGAATAAGATTTTGACAAAATCTTTTAAATAAAAAGTGTTTAGGAAGTAGTTTAGGTTTAGGAAAATCGAAGAAGAAAAATTATAGAAGATGGATAGTGGTCTTGGGTGATTAGGCCGAAAATTCAAAGAGAAAAGGAAAGGAAAATAGCTTAGTGTTCTTGAGAGATTTGAGAAAAAATGATGAATATTTGCTTCACAAAGTGAGAGAAAATGAAATAAGATAGCTTATGTCAAGTGTGCAGCCATGAGGCTTTTAGGAGAAAAAGTGAGAAAATGATTAAGTTATAAAGTATGAAGAATGAAATGAATTTTCTAATTCTTAAGCACTTGGCCGTGGAATAGCTTGGTAAAAGAATGATAATATTTGATTCACATGGCTTATGTCATAACCAAACAAATCTCATCCATTGATTAGATCTATGGCCAATTTTCAGTGCTTGCTAATCAAGCTCACATCCACATCATTGATTTGATCAATAGTCAACATCCAAGACTTCCTCACTAAGTTTGCTCTTACACCATTGATTAAATCAATGGTGATAAATCAAAACTTCTTCGACAAGATCATCATCCAACGGTTCACACTAAAGTCCAAGCCACTAAGTTTGACTCCGTCCTAGCCATTGAATTTAACTTTGTTTCCTATCCATTGATCTAATCTAAGGTGGATATTATTAGTTATTTTGTTAGGATTATTCTCACACCATTGATTGGATCAATGGTTATGATCAAAGGCTTCCTAATCAAGTTTTCATCTAATGGTCTAAAATAAAGTCTATGCTTCTTTATTTGACTAATTCTTATTGGTTACAAAAGTCTAGCCACCTATTTTGACTGATTCCTATTGGTTCATTTTTTATTTAAGTTACAGAAAATATTCTAAGCACATTTTCTGTCAATTAAAATTTATCGGGTCAAATAATTATAGCAATAACTACTATAAATAAAATAGTAAATATTTATCCATGAAATATTTTTATTTGACAGTTAAATTCTAAAAATTAAAAGAATCTTTTCTGTGTCTCTCAAATTCGGGTTTAGTAAGATCCTCCGTCTCCGAAATAATCAGATAAGATTTTCCCTGGCCCGAAAAATTATTATTTTCTTGACCCGGAGCAAATCACACAAAACAATCAAAAACAATCTCGAAACAGTCAAATTATTTTTCTGTAACACAGAAAATGCAAGACAATGTAATTTTGCTATTACTATTAACATAGCCAGAATTTGGGGTGTTACAACTCTCCCCCTCTAAAAAGAAGTTTCGTCGTCGAAACTTGACACACTTAAAATAAAAATGGATACTGCTCTCTTATCTTCTCTTGGAACTCTCCTTCAAATTCAAGTGGTCTTCGTCTTTTATCAGCATAACTCTTTTATCGCGTCTGAGTTGTCCTCATTTTGTCTTAAATCATCTTCACTTTCTCAATTGTCTGCTGTACAAATTCTGGTCCTACCACAATACTTTCACCATCGTGGTACCAACACAACGGTGTTCTACATTATCTCCCATATAATGCCTCATAGGGTGTCATCGCTATGCTCGAATAAAAACTATTGTTGTATGTGAACTCTATCAATGATAGAAATTCATCCTAACAACCAGTTTGTACTAGAACACAAGTTCTTAACAAGCCCTTTGAATTTATTGTAGACTTTATAGGAAAGAAAATATCTTCAAATTTTCCTTGCAAAATGACTATCGCATATACTCAAACGTAAATCGAACAATTCTTCTTATGCACGTTTCACTGCCTTGAAGTATACGCCATAACCTTTCTATTTGATCTCAACACTCAATCTAAATCCATGAGTTGAACTCCTTCTAACAGAAATTACACTTGACTAGTTTTATGCATAACTCCTTCTTCTTCTTCAGAAATTGAAGAACTGCAATGAGATCTTCAGCATGTTTCTTCGAATTTCGAGAATAGATTAGAAAAACTATCCTGGAACATTCTCTACTCTTACGCGAATCTGATAATAACCAGCACGTAAATCAATCTTGGAGCAAACAGTGATTTCCTTCGTTTGGTCTTCTAGTTCCCATGTTGTCACATCATTCCAGATTTTCTTCATCAAGATAAGTTATTCTACTTGCCTATTTTTAATCTTAATAGAAAATGTCTCATAGGCCAAGTTTTCTTCTAATTGCACTGTATTTGGTACTATGACATAAGTATCAAGAATAATTCTTTTTAATTGAGATACATGAAATACACTATGAAGGTTATAGGAAAAGTAATAAGACTATTCAGTAGATTACTAAATTAGTCCAACAAGGAATTTTGAGATAGTCTAATAGATTTCAAAATGAACGTGATCCAATAATTTTAGAAATGAACTTTCCAGATTCAAATCAAAAAATCTCAGGTCAAAGAAACATTAAAGTTACATTATAACAATCTAGTAGGATCTGGTTGGAAAATGACCAATCCATTTATAGAGTCAGGCTCTTAAATAGATGTAATTTGAGATAAACAAATTAAATCAACAGAAAAGATTTGATATTCAATAGGTATAGGGTAGAGTTAGAAAACTTGAGTATAAACAACAAGTTTAACAAGAATAGTAAAAATACTCAAATCACATTATAACAAAGATACAGATAAGTCAAATTGATTTACTCAATCTATTTGAGAAAGAAATAGACAAACTAGATCAATAGAAAAGTTTCAAACTCCAATAATACTAGGATAGTTTCAAACAGGCTCAAGTAATAATAATAAGTTTAGAAGTTGAAGTAGTATTATGAAAAGAAAAAAAACACAGATAACCCCAAAAGATTTACATAATCACAGATCACAAGAGAATGGGTTACCTTATTTATTATACAACACAGTTTTAAGATTACCCTCTATGGCACAACTTCCTCACTCCTTAAGTTTTTGTATTTGAACGTTCTCACTACACTCTCTGCACCAGCTCTTTCTTCTTCTTGAGGTTTTGAAACACGTGTATTACTAATGGAAAGTTCCAGCTTCAGTTGATCACAATCTCTGAAGAAATGTCCAGGCTTCCCACATCCATAGCAAATAATCCCTTTATGCTGACAATCTTTGGTAAGATGATTTTTCCCACACTTGAAACATTTCATTGATGATGCCACAGTCTGACCAAAATCGTTGCCACTAGTACTTCCTTTCTTTGTTCGTTGTTGCTTCCTCAGTGGTCGTACATAGGGCTTTCGCTGAAAACGATTGACCTCACGCTTCCTTCCATGTTGGATTATCAAAGGTTCTAAGCTACAGCTTCTCGCATCCGGTGGTTGCTCCCATCCTAATAAGCTATGAAGTTTGATTATCAGTTCCTGCTGCTGAGCGATCATCTGTCTCTGTTGTACTGCTACTTCAATCATCTTTTGCATCACACTTCTAGCTACAGCTATACGATCTTCATCACGTCTCGCATCCACATGCTTATGTTCGCTACGTTCCATCATCTTTCTTCAAGGCCAAACAAAATCAAAACACAATAAACTAAGCGTAACTATTTCACACAACATCGTCTCCTTTTGGAAACCAAAATATATCTCTGTGTTCAGTGTTAGAGATTTACACAGCACAAACAAGACAAACTTACCCACAAACCCAAAAGACTCTAACTTGGGCTCTGATACCAACTAATGTAAAACCCTCCTTAGGGTGCTACACTTCATGTTACTTAATTATCAAATTACCCCTTTATTTGAAAATCGTGCTTGTAATATAAATACGAGTTGTAAAATTTCTTAATAATAATAAGATAAACTTAGCGGAAAATAAAAACATTACAACATTATCATATCACAAATAATTCACACCTTATATACATATACCAGTCTTTAGTACTGTCATATTTTAATATTTACAAACTAGACTCGCAAAATATTTAAGCTTTAATTTAAACTAATATACTGCCCAAGTACTACTACACAGTAGAACCCTCAGATGAGTCCTCCTCAGAGTCCTCAGCAAGTAGGAATCCAGACTGATGCGAAGTCCTACGCACAGGTGTCCGCGCAGTCAACACAATACTAATCGAACTAGGAGTACGGTAGTAAGCTCCCCAGTACTGCCTAATAGATAAAGGAAACTCTAGATGTACATTAATGTTCACACTAAAGTAAGGGTGTCTAAAATGAAGCCTACTTAAAATTACATTTAAGTGCCCTATGTAGTAAATACGCTCTCTATCCAGATCAACGTGCCACACCTCCGATCCTTCGCGGAACATCCGTCTCATATACCCTAGAAAACAAGGCATCTCCATCGTCTCAGAACTCAGCTTCCTCTACAAGAATTTGCTCCTCTCCGCCTTCTCGGTCAACTTCTTACTTGGCATCTTAACATATATATATACAATACAGAATAGGTATACAAAGAGGTGAGATCACCTACGCCAATTTCAGTATGGTAGCAATGAAGATAAACACATACAATATCTCATACTAACACATCATACATAATTACATTTATGCCACCAATATAATTTATCAAACACAACATAATTACGATCATGCCATTACCAATATTCAAATATTCCATAATTCAATTATCATAAACAATAATTACGATAATGTTCTCAATAACTATGTATATGCACTTAGACTCAATTTCCCACTAAAAGAGTGATCGAAAAGATCTGTCTGCACCAACATGCCTCAGACCACGTGCTCAATTTTTTGCACATCTAGCATATGCACGACAATCTTTATCAAATCTTGATTAAGAATAGTGTCTCGGTCCGGATCATTGGTGTGTTACGTCGGTCAAACCCACGGTACAGAAGATCTACCAATTGCCCATTGTAGGCAACCCGCACCCCAATGCCCCCAAGGTCAACGAGTGACCTACACTACGCATATCGCACCCACTCAGGAGGTGTATTCTCTCCGCGGCAATCAGCCTTATTCAGTCCATTGGACCTTTCCAATGCATGTACTATGCACCTTTCATAGTTCCAATTCATTATCACATATTCGGGGTCCACTCAATAACCCAATGGTATTATTACTATATTTTCATCACGTAAACATATTTTCACGTTTTCTCAATCGCGCAACAATTCTGTCGCATTTTCAAATCGCGTATCAATTTTTCAATGTTTCTCAATCTCGTAAAATATTTTTCATACATTTTAAATCAAAAATACTATTTTTCTCATTTAACACCAAAATTTGACTGTATTTTCCATATTTGCATAATAACCCCTCAAAACATAATATTTGCATTTTAGTCCTCATTAAATAATATTTTCACATCAGTCCCTCATAAAATTCCTATTTACAAAATAGTCCCTCATAAAATTTATATTTACGAAATAGTCCTTCCAAAATATAGTATTTACATTTTAGTCCTTTTTCAAATAATAATTTCATAATAGTTCCTCATAAAATAATATTTACGAGATAGTCCCTTTTTTATAAAATATTTGTAATATAGTCCCTCTAAAATCAATAATTACAATATGGCCCCATTAAAAATGAAAATTACAATATTGCCCCTCTAAAAATCATAATTACAATATGGCCCTTTTTAAAAACGAAAATTATAATATAACCCCTCTAAAATTCAGTATTTGTACTGTTTCCCAAAAATTTATAATTCTTTCTTTTACTTCTAATAATATAGCTCAAATTTTTCGGACGCGCTTCAAAACCCATAAGGTGAGCTATACGTCAGAAAACTTCAAGTATTGATATTTAATTTTATTTCATAACCCATTTGTTTAATTATATCAAATTGTTTTTCCAAAATCATTTTACTTTGTTATACTCAAACTTTTTCAAATTCAATTCGTTTTCATTTAAATCTTTAAATTCTCATTTGAATCCATCATTTTCAGGACTTTGGTCCTCTTTTTCATGGTAAGGTCGTGAGCCTCATTTGCTCTTTGGAGCATTCATACAATCATTTCATCATGTTATTCACATCCTAAATTACACATACACTTACATGCATTCAATTTCATACATACAAGCATATATCAAAACAATAAACATAATATCACACATGCAAACACAATTATAAAGCCATAGACATCAAAATCACAAACAAAGAGACATCAAACAAGAGGTAAATAAACCCTTATGGGTTTATCACTGAACAAAACCATCCCCACACCACTAAAACTTAGTTGGTGAGGTAAAATCTCCCTCTTACCTCTTGAAGACAAGATCCTTAAGCTCCTCTCCTTCTCCTTGATTTTTCGTATGACCCAAAACAATTCCCTAAAATTCTCAAACAATTAATTAAATCACAAACAAAGCTTAATAATGATAAACCATGGAACAATCATGGTTTAGAAAATCACAAATTAAATTTAAAACCAAAGAATCAAAAGTTTACCTTTAGGAAAGTAAGATAGAGCTTGAATTTTGAAGTAGAAGGGATAGGATTTTGACAAAACCTTCTAAATAAAAAGTGTTTAGGAAGTAGTTTAGGTTTAGGAAAATCGAAGAAGAAAAATTATAGAAGATGGATAGTGGTCTTGGGTGATTAGGCCGAAAATTCAAAGAGAAAAGGAAAGGAAAATAGCTTGGTGTTCTTGTGAGATTTGAGAGAAAATGATGAATATTTGCTTCACAAAGTGAGAGAAAATGAAATAAGATGGCTTATGTCAAGTGTGCAGCCGTGAGGCTCTTTGGAGAAAAAGTGAGAAAATGATTAAGTTATAAAGTATGAAGAATGAAATGAATTTTCTAATTCTTAAGCACTTGGCCGTGGAATAGCATGGTAAAAGAATGATAATATTTGATTCACATGGCTTATGTCATAACCAAGCAAATCTCATCCATGGATTAGATCTATGGCCAATATTCAATGCTTGCTAATCAAGCTCACATCCACACCATTGATTTGATCAATGGTCAACATCCAAGACTTCCTCACTAAGTTTGCTCCTACACCATTGATTAAATCAATGGTGATAAATCAAAACTTCTTCAACAAGATCATCATCCAACGGTTCACACTAAAGTCCAAGTCACTAAGTTTGACTCCATCCTAGCCATTGAATTTAACTTTGTTTCCTATCCATTGATCTAATCTAAGGTGGATATTATTAGTTATGTTGTTAGGATTATTCTCACACCATTGATCAGATCAATGGTTATGATCAAAGGCTTCCTAATCAAGTTTTCATCTAATGGTCTATAATAAAGTCTATGCTTCTTTATTTGGCTAATTCTTATTGGTTAGAAAAGTCTAGCCACCTATTTTGACTGATTCCTATTGGTTCATTTTTTATTTAGGTTATAGAAAATATTCTAAGCACATTTTTTGTCAATTAAAATTTATCGGGTTAAATAATTATAGCAATAACTGCTATAAATAAAATAGTAAATATTTATCTGTGAAATATTTCTATTTCACAGTTAAATTCTATAAATTAAAAGAATCTTTTCTGTGTCTCTCAGATTTGGGTTTAGTAAGATCCCCCGTCTACGAAATAATCAGATAAGATTTTCTCCGGCCCGAAAATTATTATTTTCCTAACCCGGAGCAAATCACACAAAACAATTAAAAACAGTCTCGAAATAGTCAAATTATTTTTCTGTAACGCAAAAAATGCAAAACAATGTAATTTTGCTTTTACTATTAACATAGCCAGAATTTGGGGTGTTACAGAAACTCTCACAAGAGTAATTAATACAAATTGAAGCTCAAGAATGCTCTTCAACGATATCTCAAGGATTTTTAGAAAAATAGAGCAAGAATGATTTCAAGGATTAATTCACGTATTAAAGTGTTAGAAAGATGTTTCAAGTTTAAGTTTAGTCATTAATGATGCCCCAACACAAGTATATAAGGTATTTTTTATTAAAGGAGCCGTTGGGGGCTTTAATGCCTAGCTTTTAATCTACCTAATATAGCCGTTGGGCAATGTTAGAAGAGATGTAATCGATTACACAATGCTTGTAATATTTTACATGGCTATTTGAACGTGTTCTTGACTTTTTGGGTAGGATGTAATCAATTACCAGCCTTGTGTAATCGATTACATGGCCTCTGCCAGACTTGTAATCGATTACAGCCTCAGTATTACAACATCAGTGTAATCGATTACAAGGCTTCTGTCATGCTTGTAATCGATTATATGCTCAATGTAATTGATTACAAGGCCTCTGTTTAGCTTGTAATCAATTACAACACATGTGTAATCGATTACCTTATCCTTTGAACACATTTTTCAAGCCGAATTAAGTGTATTAGTCAATTCTTACTTATAGAAGCTTGGATTTTGATAAAATTTACATTTGAATTACGAAATCCAAAATTGAAATCAACATAACCTTAAAAAGATGAACTTTGAATTATAAGTTGATTTAAAAGGATCTTGAAAAATCATTTGAAGATAATTGAGATACCTTGAGAGCATTTTACATTGATATTCTAAGACTTATATCTATATAGCTCTTGGTTTCCTTCTTTTGATATTGGTCTTCTCTTTTGATCTTGATCTTGATCTTTGTTTTTGTTATCATCAAAAATTCATTTGATATGCTTCAAGACAGAAGCATTCACATTAATCACCTCTTATGTGATATCTATGCCACATTATGTTGCTTAAAAAACTAACTCTTGTCTAAGGCAATCTATGTCTAATGGGTGCACAAACTTTCCCTCACTTTCCCTTGTATGCTATATAGTTTTTATCTCTAAGAAATACCCCTATTAGTGTCTCAACACTCTTAAAAAGGCATAAACAAAGGATCCTAGCAAGTAGGGAACTCAATTCATCAAAATAAGCATTCTAGTGAATTTCTGGAACTCACGCCTGAGAGAAGCATTGTCACGCCGCGGCGCCTAGCTCTCTGCCTCCTCACGCCCCAGCATGGTGCATTCATGCCGCAACATCTAGCTCTCGAGTTCACTCATGCCTCGTTGTGGCACTTTGTCACGCCGCGAAGCACTATGTTTTCTGTAGAATTATGCAGAAAATTGCACTATTCTACACTGTTCTATTAAGGAGCAATCTCACTTCCAATCTTTAATTTATGGATTCTAAGTAATTTCTTATCACAAATAGGATTCCTAAACATCTCTAATCATCAAATACATCTCTTATATAAATATAAACTCATCTAACATGATCTTAGGAACCAAATTATAAACTTAAAATACCCATTTATAACTCCCAAACCTAGCTGTTTCATGAATATTTCTATGATCCAAACCACAAATGATGCATAGTCTAGTGATAACCCCATGAAATGTAGTTATTTGTGCCCAATCTCTGTGCCATACAGAATGCTTAGTCCTTGTTTATGATGCATGTAACACCCTCCTTAGGGAACCACATTTACGTACTAAAACATCAAAAACTTAACAAAATGCGGTAAAGGTTTAATCTTGAAAAAGAATACAGATTTCAAATTTTCTTTCTCAAAGGCATAAACTTAAACAAAACATAAACAGCACAGGATGTAATTACTAAACAATACACATAAAAAAGAATATATATACATAAGTGGCATGAATCATAGTCTACCCAAAAATACACAAGGTTTGTACTCAAAAGACATATACAACTATTTGACAAAACAAAAACTAGCCCAAGTCTAAATGCCTAGGGAGCAGGGTCCTCCACTGGTTCCTCTGTTGGATCCTCCTATGGCTCCTCCATTGGATCCTCCTCCTCGGACTCCTCTACAAATAGATCCCTCAGCTGGGGCAAGATCTCATAGACAGCTGTCTTAGCAGATGACACCATAGAGTCCTGATCCTCCCTCGGGGTGTAATATAAATCAACCCATAACTCCCTGATCGGCATAACGAACTCCAGGCATACCTAGACATAAAGGGAAAAGAAAGGATCCTCATTGCGGATCCTACGAACAAACAGGGTCACATCTCCTACATATCTAACTCGTTCAGTATCCCAGTCGATACGCTAAACATCCGTACTTCCATGGAACTAAACTATAACAAAACTAACAAACTATCTTCTAGTCGCCATCACAGAAAATAAAACAACAAGAAAGCAGCAATCTTCTTCGTCTTCCTTTTAGTCTTTATCAACGTGTACATATAAAACAAAATAACATAATAGAGAGGTGAGATTCCCTACATCAATACCAACATGGCAGCATAGAAACAATAAAGAATAATAATTACGATTATGGCATCAAGTATCGGATAATTTAGAAGATATAAAATATCATGATGATATGTAGACAGACTGTGTATATGTATAATGGACCAATTCGTACTCCATGGAGCTAAGCATAATTTTGAAAATAATGATCTAGAAGACATGTTTGTATCTCGTCAGCCTCAAGTCAAGTGCTATAGTTTCTCAATTTGCATATTTTGGCTTATACAAGACAGTCAGCACCAGATCATGAATAGAATAGTGCCTGGTTGAGATCGTCGGTGCGTTGCTCAGTCACCACGACCCAATGGAGCTACCAGGGATACCCGTGCCCCGACACCTCCAAGTTCAACAAGTGAACCACACTACGCAATTTACACCCGCACTAAGGTGTAATTCAACTACTAGGCAAAAAGTCTCAACTGACACCATCGGTATAATGCATGATCAATGGCTCAATGCATGCGCACATATTAATATCATGATTTTCCATAAACATGAGCTACTCATGAGCCAAGCCAATCATTAACATCTCTGGGTCCCATTCGAGAGCCCGACAACACAATGCTGTTATTTTCAAATGCAGGCATCTTAACCACATAGTTCAGAAATCATCTTTCTCAAATTACATCAAACATTATCACAAATTTTTCTAACATGTAAAACTTTTATTTCACTTTTAAGATCAATTTTTGAAAATTTCAAGGATTAATATAGAAGTTAACTTTAGTTCTAATACTCTTCTAGCTAGGCTCCTCTAGGTAATACCTCCTAATATTTTTCACAAAGAACATAAAAAAGAAATCACATTGTCTTAATCTCATAAATTCTTTTCCTTTCCCTAAACCTTAAAAGTACCTTAAGTTTTCATTATCTCTCTCTTAAGCTTATTTTTCCACTCAAAGGCCGAAATCCCTCTCTTACTAAATGGCCAAATTTTGTTTTATCACTCATTCATTATTATAAATCCTTAATCCAATTCCTTTTTCACCTAAGCATCTAAGTTCCAAATCAACACAAAAGTTTGTCTTGGATACCTTTTTTAAAACTACTTGGCCAAGAGCCCTAAGGTCTTTAGGCCTCTAAATTTTCATCCTTATCAATAAGATTCCAAGCATATAACATATTTCAATGACCAAAATTTCTATTCAACCTAGGTTATGCATAACATTAAGCTATAAAATCATATAGGGCAAGTAATTACTAAACCACTAAAATCCATACAAATAAGTGAACAACCCTCGCATGGATTCTTCATTTTCAGTACATCAATTTGTTTCTCACCACTATGAAAGGTTGATGAGAGTAATCTCCCTCTTACCTTAGATGATGACTAACCACTTCTTAGATGCCTTTTTGAATTAAGCTTTCTCTTCCAAGAGGCTCTTGAAAATGAAATCACATACAAGAAGATCAACATCTAAAGCTTGGAATAGAATGACCATGGATCAAAATCATGGCCTTAGAAAGTAAAAATGAAAAGAAAGATGAAGATGGAAGAATTTCACCTTGAAAGCCTTCCAACCCTAACTTGGAAAAGCACTTGAAAATGGATGAACAAGGTCAAGATCACAACACCAAAGTGTCTTAGAATGAGGTTTTGATTTAAGAAATGTGGATGGTTGAAATTAAAGAAGAGTGGAGGATGGTTTTTAGTGGTGTGGTCGTGAGCTTGGTGGAGAGAAAATGAGAAGAAAATGTGAGACAGAAAAGTGTGTAGCTTTTTGGTTGTTGAAAGATGAATGGAAAATGATAAAAATGAGTTAAATGAAAGCTTACTCTAGAAGCCTTTTGCCTCCCCCTTGGCCGTGCACTTCTCTCCTTGAGGGGGTGTCTAAAACTTCTCTAACAAGCTTCCTCAAAGCATTGTTAGGAAGCTTCCTTCCTATTGGTCTAAAAGAGAAAAGTCAAATGGTGATGTCATAAAGGTGTGGTCGCATGGGTGATGTCATCAAGAGAGACCTCTAAAAAAAGGTGACTAGTCTTATATCTAGAACCATCTACTAGATCTTTACTAAAAGCAATTATCTAATAGACAAAAGTTACAGTTAACAAAATTAGTATTTATCGTTTAATGGATAATAGAACGTCCCGAGATTTTATTTGCCAAATAAAATCTTAGACAAAGAAAACTTTAAAAACTATCTCCGATTTCAGGTTTAGTAAGATTCCCCAGCCCGGTTTCAAAATACCAAAATTTTTCAAAAATAAAATTAAAATAATCAAAATAAGTCAAATAATTCACAAAAATCACAAAAAAAAATTTCACAAATTTACGAAAATCATAGATAATCCAAAAAAAAAAAAAAAAAAAAAAAAAAATTGGGGCATTACAATGCATATATGGAAGGTTTTAGGCTTATATTTATCAAATTCTAATTTTGATATCTTCCTCTATGGTTTGTAAATTGTGCTTATTTGGTAGGTGATTAAGTGGATTTGCAATTGTGAATGACTTAGTGATTTCTCTATTTTAGGAAGGACTCCAAACAAATTGAAATTTGAAGGAATTGAACAAAAAGTGGAAGAGAAAGTCAAGTTTACATATCAGTAGCTTACGCCGTGACGCAGACATGTCAATGTCACGATGTGGTGCATCCCTTCCATCAGTACAAAGGATCCGAGTCTAGACCGCCGTGGCGTAGGCATGTTAATGCCTCAGCGTGACTCTATTTTCTGGGCCTATAAATACTGTTTTATCAGATTTTGTTAAGGAGGCTCTTGGGTTTTAGAGAAGCTGCGACTAGGTTTTCATTTCTGGGCTGAGAGGAAGCCAAGGAAGTCAAGGTTGGAGGCCATCTTCTTCATGGAAGGAGATTCAAGCATCAAAGATGAAATCCATGAGCTTTCCTTCCTTCTCTTTTCTTTTTTCTCTTTTCCTTCTATCTTGAACATGATTTTTTATGTATATTTTCGTGTTCAATGATTAGCTAAGCCATATTTAGGGATAACTTTGAATCCTTCTATGTATATTAATGATTTTTTTTTCTTTGAGTATATATTGATGTTTGGTTTTCTTCAATCATATGGATCTTAATGCTCTTGATTGTCTGATCAACTTTTAAGTAATTTTTTGAAATTTGATGAACCTAGACAAAAGAATTTGGATCTTAGATCATACGTATGGTTGATGCATGTTCAATTTCATTCAATGGGCTTAGATAAGTTGATTCACTAATGGGATAGAAATATACCTCTTAGCCATGCATAGCAAGTATTTGAGAATAGATCTTAATGAGTGGAGTTTGCGCTAGCTCTCATGGAAACATAGTGAATTAGGTAAATGAAACTATGGTTGATTTCCCTAGACATAGGCTTTTAACTAAATCAGATTTTCAAGCTAACTTAACAATTCATTGATGTTGCTTGTAAGGATTGCATATCATTAGTTGAAGTAGAAGGTGAAGAAGGATTCTCTAAAACTCTAAACATTATCTTTATTGCTGTGTAGTTTAGATTTAGTTTATTTGCACTTTCCTTATTTTTAAGTTCTTGAATAGAATTAATTAAGCTATTGGTTGATACTTAGCTTTGGAAGCCAACATCCTCGTGGGAATGAACTTTACTCTTCATTGTATTACTTGAATGACCCATGCACTTGCAGTACACAAATGGTCTAACAAGTTTTTGGTGCCGTTGCCAGGGATGTTTGTTTAATTCTGTATTACGAATATCAATAATGTGTTTAGTTAGTTTTAATTCAAGTTATATATAGTTCATTTTAATTTAATTTTTTGTTATCTTAAGTTTTAGGTACAATAAAGAAGCCCGATAACCATAATCATACAAGGCCCTTAAAGGAGTTTGCGGCTCCTCAAAAGGAAAATCTTCAATGAAGTTCAAGAAGAACACTCATCCGCACAAACCATTTTGGTGGCAAAGTCTTGCCAGGACTGTAAATTAGGCCTTTCTTGGGAGGAAACCCAAGTTTATGTTAATTCTTGTCTTTACCTTTTGCATAAATAGGTAGTATGTTGATTTTGTATGTTAATACTTATATGTTAATACTTATTTGTTAGTATATTAATTTTGTTAAGTTTTAAGTCTTATTTATGTTAATACTTATATATGTTAGTATGTTAATTTGGTAATTTTATGCTTTTGTTAGTTTTTATGTTTTAGTTATGTTTTAAGTCTTAAATATTTTAGTATGTTAATTTTGTGGTTTTATTATGTTTTTGTTATATATATTGTAATTTAACATTTTGGACAACTTTTAAAAGTGTTGGAGACCATTTTAGGGTAGAACTTGCAGCAACATTGATTTTCCTGAAGAATTCTGCAAGCTGACTCCTCACGTCGCGGCGCAATCTCTTTAACGCCACGGCGTGAAGGCCTTGTATGCGCATCTGAGCTAACTCTAGGGAGCTCAGCACCACGAAGCGAACTTTTATACGCCGTGGCGTGCCTATAAAACTTGTGAAATTTGTTTTTTTACATAGTTTGTTTATTTTTCAAGTTTGTACACATTTTGGTATGCTCAGACTAATAGTGTGCATATTTTTAAAAAGTTTTAGGTAACCAATGCACTAATGAAAGTGAGGATATTGTCTCACTTTGGTTTAGGGGAGTATCATTACATGCTTTGATTATTATGATGTATTAAGCATGCATGTGATGATGTTTACTATATGAAATTGTGATAGCCACCATGTTTTAAGGATTTTCTATTACTTTGGTTGTTACTAAAGGGTAATGATGCAAATATTTCAATTTTTAACATTATAAAAATGATGTTATGCATGCTAGAATTGAAAAAGTTGAATCTATTTGAATGTATGGCATATTGCTAATTGCTAGTGTAGAATTGGTTGTCCACTGATATTAAAGTTTGTGAATTACCCCCTTTTGAGTGAAATCATTTGTGATCAAGAAGCATGTGAAGCAATTTAGTTATTTTTTATGCATGATTTACATTCTACATAGATGCACCTGTAACTTTGAACATGATAAGAGTGCACGTCTAGAGAAAGTTTATGGATGTACATGTAGAGCTTTGATTATCCTAGAAATTGTTTTTAAACTCTCTTGAGGCGAAATCCTAGATTGCGTATGATTAAGGAAGTGATTAGGGCTGTAACACCCCGAAAATCATTTCTTTTATGATATATATTCATTTTATAATATTTGTGATTTTTGAGAATTTTTCTGGAATTATTTGAATTATTGATTATTTTAATATTTTCTTCGATTTGCATGCGCACTGAGCGGGCCGAAAAAATAAAATATTTTCCTCGAGGCTAAAAAACGTTGGTCGGTAGGAACGTCGACAGGGGATCTTACTAAACCTGAGGCTGGACACAATTTATAAAGTTTTTATTTTTTGAGATTTTATCTGATAAATAAAATCGCAGTATATTTTATTATCTGTGGGACAATAAATACTATTTTTGCTAATTGTAACTTTTGTCCACGGGATAACAGCTCTAGTCGTGTTTGTCATATTTTCTAGAAAGCATTTTTAATGAAATCACCAAGATGACATCATCACGATGCCATCATCCTTCACTTTATCAAAAATTATGTGAAGCTTCTCAAGGAAGCTTCACCTTTCCTCTCTCCTCCTTGGGCTCCACGGTTTTGGAGGGAAGGAAAGATGATAGTTTTGTCATCTTTTCACTTAAAAACATCACTTTCATTTTCATTCCAAAAAGCTATCACTTTCTCTCTCTACCTTTCTTTATTCTCTCCCTCACGTTCTCTCTTTTCTTTTTCCTCTTCACTCACACGGTTCCAACACCATTTATAACCAGCCAAGCTTGTTTGCTTAAGCCAATCTAAGTTCTTGACTCCTCTCATCATTGTGAGACTCTTCTCGTCGGTGATCACCTCTTGATTCCTTCATCTTCATCATTTTCTACCAAGCCTTAAAGCTTGAAACTTTGAGGTAAAGTTCTTAACTTTCATCCTTTCTTCCCTCATTTTCGTGGTCCTTGGTCTCCTTTGTGATCAAGGACTCCTCTTTTCAAGCTTTGGTTGTTGATTGTATAACATTGACCATCATAGGGTTTTCTTAGTGGTAGTGGATGAAATCTTGCAAGGAGCTTGCTTTCTTTTGTTGTCTCTTGAGGTAAGAGGGAGATCATTCTCTTCAACCTATCTTGGTGGTGAGAATCACATTTTTGTGTTGATGGTGAGGAATCCATGTGTGGGTTGCTCACTTTGTTGTATGATTTTCTTTGATAATGAGGGATTGAGTTGTGCTGCATGACTCTAATACTTGATATTGTGTAACTTGATGGATTGGAATGCTTGAATGCTTGAATGTATATATGAAAAACACCTTCTGGTGCAAATACACGAGCCGTGTAGTTTGACACGGCCTAGGCTGATTTGCTATCTAGAAACACAACTTCCATAGACTTCTCGAGTCAGAGAAGAACACGGCCTAGGACGTGTTGGAGGACACGATCGTGTAATAGAGTAGTTCAGGTTTGAAACATTTACTGTACTTCCAGAGGAGTACACAGCCTAGGCCGGGTAAGGGGACACGGCTGTGTTAGGTAGGCCGTGTAAAGGGACACGGCCATGTTTAGGGAAATGATGGAAAATTGTTGGATTCTTAGTTCTTTGGAAGCTCACGACCTCATTGGGCACCTAATGTGAGACTTTTGTATCAAGTTAAAACCTAGTTAATTAAATGAGTAGACACTTAATTAGGAATTCATAATATGGAAATAATAAAGAACAAAACTTTATCCTATAGCCTAGAGTGACTTTTGGACAAGGAAAGAACATGAGTGTGGGTGAGGTTGTGAGGAACTTAAAATGATTTATGTAAGCGAGTTTGATCTAAAATAAAAGGGAATGACTTATCTAATTGAGAGTAATAAAGGTTGAATGAAAAATACTAGAGAATTTCCCTAGAGAGGTTAATGGAGGAATATAATGAAATTGAGGCATAACTTTTATATCAACTTTAAAAGGTATGCAATTACCCTTGAGATTTGGATATTGACTTGCTTTGGGTCCTAAAATGGGGCCAAAGATTGTTGATGAATGATTGGGCCTAATGTGGCATTTAATTATGAACAAGTCATCCTATTATTGAATATCTGCATATATATATGCATCGAGTCGACATACATTGAGAAAGTCCAATATGATGAGCATGATTGAAACATGCATTGAGAAAGTCCATTGGACTCTGTTGAAAGGTCGTATGCCTAAGAGATGAATCACATCTATGTGCGGGTACGAATAGACTAGTGTAGGCCATTTATTTACCTTAGGGGCGTCGAGGTGCGGGTATCTCACAATGAACAGTTGGTAGCTCCTCTGTACCATGAGATGGACCAATGTAAACACACTGACGATCTGGACTGAGACATTGTCCAGTATCACGATTTGGTGTAGAATGTCTTGTACAATGCCATGATGTGCACGTTGATAAATTGATAAATTATAGCACTGTTGGCCACGGCAGCTGAGTTACAGACATGTCTCTCGATCATTCTCTCCAATGTTGTGTCTAGCTCCATAGAGTAGGATTTTGGTACCTTGATTAAGTGCATAGTCTGTTCACATATTTATCTGGCATAAATATATATGATTTATGGAATCGTTTATTTTAAGGATGCTATGACTATCTGTATTATTAAATTGTTTCTATCTCTATCTTGATGTTGATTATTATAATTGCCATGTTGTGAGGCATCCTGTGCCGTTTCTGATTCTCTACTGCCATAATTGGTATTGATGTTGAATATCTCATATCTTTTCTATATTTCTACTATTCTGTTTGTATTTATGCTCTTAAAAGACCGAGGCGAGAAAGAGCCTGAGTTTCCTGATTTTGAGACGAATTAGTCTTTTGTTTGACAATGGCATCCCGATGAGGTTTTCTTGGGTATGCCAGACTGAGTTTCCACAGAGGTATTAACTGCTGGCATGTCAACTTGATCACCGAGCACTTAGTCTACGTAGGAGAAGCGATGGTATCTTTGGCTTGGGGTCACTATGATCCACCTGTCTTCTCTGTTGACGTTTCTGTATGGCTGAAGTTCTACATGCCAATGCGTGAGGTGTGGGGCGACTGTGAGTATACCCCACACGAGGATTCATTTTTGTCTTCCGCACGAGCTCCTTCTCGTGAATCGTTCACTCCTGTAAGGATTTCCTCTTCTGAGGAGGATCCTATGGAGGAACCTGAGGAGGATCCCTTTGAGGCTCCTTCTCGGTAGCTTTTGGGGGCATGACACTTTTTGTAGCCTAGATGCTTGTCTGCATATAACTTTTTAGGGCATGTAAAGCTTCTGTTTCTTTTATTAGTTGTTGATATATTTACTGACTTATGTTATATAACTAAACATATATATATGGCATGTATCTTTTGTACAAATGTACGGTTTGATCTCTAAGCTATGTTTCGCTAAGTTTATGTTTTTTGCTTACAATATATATATATATATATATATATATATATATAGATATATATATATATATACACACATATATATACATATAAAATATAATTAAAAGGAAATGGCTAAGTTAGGATACTCCATTAATAAGCAGGCTAATACCTATAGATAAAATAAACCGAGTCTTAATAATAGTCTTCCTTTGAGTTATGTAAGTTTAGTGTGACGTCCTCCTACCGAAAAAAGGGGGCGTTACACTAGTTTAGTATCAGAGCCCCGATTTGAGTTTTCTTTTGGGTTTTGTGGTTAAGTCTGTCTTGTTTATGCTGTGTGATTCTCTGTGATTGATTTCTGAAAGGGTACATCTAAACTTTCCTTGTGTTTTGATTAGTTGACTCTTGAGAAAAGTAATGGCACGTGGTAGAGGAGGACATGATAATGTGGGACGCGATAATGATGCGATTACCGCGACTGATTAAGCTATGCAGCGGATGGCAGAAGTCATTATGCAACAAAATCAATGAGCAGTACAACAACAAGAGGCGAATGCTGATGGCTAGAATCTATCTAAATTCCGTAGAAATAATCCTCCACAGTTCAGAGGCAAATTTGATCCAGAAAAGGTGAGTTTGTGGATTCAAGAACTGGAAAAGATTTTCGAATGAATGGGATATGCAGACGACCGCAAGGTAACTTATGCTGCATTTATACCGGTGGGAGATGGTGAAAACTGGTGGAAAGGAGCTCAGAGATTGCTATAAGCGAAAGGAAGGGAAATCACATGGGAATTATTCTATAATGCGTTTCTGGAAAAGTACTTTCCAGATAGTGCAACGCATGCCAAAGAAATGGAATTCCTTGGATTACGACAAGGAGGGATGACTATCAACGAGTACGTTGCAAAGTTTGAGAGCTTGTCAAAGTTCTCATGGTATCTTCAACTTGCTCTTGATGAAATGTGGAAATGTCAAAAATTTTAAGAAGGTCTAAAGGTTGGATTGAAGAGAGGAGTACTGCCAATGAGAATGAATCAGTTCTCATCTTTGATGGACATGTGCTGCAGACTTGAGGCATTAGAACCATCTCAAGAGACAAAGAATTATAACTTTGGACTATTAAGGTTCCAAATAGGAGGAAACAACAACAACCGGTCTCAGAGGAAGCCCTATTCTTGACCACCGGGAAGCCAACAACAATCACCAGGTGGAGGCTCTAGTGGAAGTTCTGATGACAATAGATATGGTCAGACTCTGGCGTCTTCACTGAAGTGTATGGAAAGGACCACCTGACGAGGGACTGTACAATCAAAGGGATTATCTGCTTCAGATGTGGGAAACCTGGACATCTTTCCCGAGATTGCAACCAACCTAAGGCGGAGCCTTCTGTCAATAATGCATGAGTTGCAAGATCTCAGGTAGGAGGCAGAGTTTACACGAAGAGTGGAGCAGAAGCCTCTCAATCTGAAGATCTGATAAGGGGGATGATATCATAGGAGGTAATCTTTTATCTGTACTGTATGATTCAGGAGTGACCCATTCTTTTATTGCTTATGACTGTGTGCATCGATTAGGTTTACCTGTGTCTTCTTTGCCTTTTGATTTGAGTGTTTCTACCCCTACTACTGAACCTATTGTTACCACCCATGTTTGTCTGAACTGTCCTTTATCTATTGAAGGTCAAATCTTTTCTATTGATTTGATTTGTTTCCCTCTTTCTCAAATAGATATAATCTTAGGAATGGATTAGTTATCTTCTAACCATATCTTATTAGACTATTCCAGTAAAACCATAGTCTTTCCTACGACTGAAGTTTCTAGATTTTTGACAGCCAACCAAGTTCAAGCTTGTTACCAAGTGGCCTCAATACTCAAGAGGGGGGGTGAATTGAGTATGTAAGACAAGTTCGCAAATCTTTCACAAATCGTTTGATAAACAATTTTTGTTGAAGCTATTTGATGATTAGAACTGATTGGATATACGAAATAAATACTTTTACTTATAAATGCAATAATTAAGAAGAACAATATTCAAGCTATTCAATGAAATAGTGCTTAATGTAAAGAGAAGGGTTTAGAGAGAACAAACACAGCGATTATCCTGGTTCGATCACCAATCCACTTGTGATCTACGTCCAGTCCCCAAGCAACAACTTGAGATTTTCCACTATATCTTCAAGCTTCAATGAGTGCTTGACAACCATTACAACCTTGAGCACTCAACACTTTGGGATACCTCACCCTAATGCTTGAGCCTCTATTTTCCAAGGGATACCTCACCCTAATATAGTTTAGAGGGATGCCTCACCCTCTCTACAGAATTTACAGAGATTGAATAAGTAGAAACTCTCTTCAAAGAGCAGATATTACAACTGGAAATTCAACGGGTATATGATTCACGGTTTACGCTCAGAAATAGAGTATTAATGGAGGAATAGATGAAAACTCATTTTTAATGCTCAACCAAGGTTTTTCAGATTGATTGTCTAAACCCCATAAATGCCCAACAACTTCTATTTATAAGTCATTGAAGTTTAGAGTCGTTGGGAGGTGGTTGGAGCATTTAATGATGCGTAATTATCTGTTAATTTATGTTTCTGGAAACCTCTCTTATTCGAATAAGAGATTTCTTATTCGAATAACGCCTGAAATAGCTTCAGCGTGTTTTCCTCTGTAATGTGTTATTCGAATAACATCCTGGTTATTCGAATAACCAGTTAAATGTTTGGTTTCTGGGAAAACACGTTAATGTTATTCGAATAACTCATTCGAATAACATTCATGTTATTCGAATAACTCATTCGAATAAATGAGCTCCTGAGTTCTCATTATTCGAATAACAACATTGCTATTCGAATAATCAATTAAATATGGTTTTATTTGAAAGGCCTGTTATTCGAATAACAACTCTGTTATTCGAATAATAACTCTATTATTCGAATAACCAATTAATAAACTGACTTCCTGAAATGTGTTATTCGAATAACACTTCTGTTATTCGAATAACTTATTCGTGCCAAAACACTTTTGAATCATTTATTCGAATAATGTATAGCTTATTCGAATAAATCCTTTCCTGAATGATTAATTTAGAATCTCTGACTTGTGTTATTCGAATAAGGAACCCCTTATTCGAATAATACATATGAAAAACATGTTTGGAGCCTTTTTTAAATGTTGCTCTTGATTCCATATGATCTTGTAGGTTTATGGACACGAAATGGTTAATTCTTTGGAAGTTAAAAACCATATTGAAGCCTTGAAAACTTGTGTGCTATTTTGAAATGCAAGATTAAGCTATTTGTGAATCTTTATATACCTTTACAAAAAAATGATTGAAGTCCTAAAGGCTATACTTGATGGTCTTGATAATCTTGGACTTGATCTTCCAACATCTTTGAGTTTGTTATCATCAAAAAACATTCTTAATCAGATACATGCCAGTCACATTCTCCTCCTTTTTGATGATGACAAACAACCATTGAGAAAAAGTTAGTTCATTTGTAAATTGGAAATCACAGTATTAATCATGGAGACTTACTCCCCCTCTAGTTTGTAAGAGGAGCATAAATTATCAGAGACAAGCGTAGCTCCCCCTTTCTTTTGGAGTCTCTTGATCCTTTTCAAATGAGCCTTTTTGATCTGTCTTTTCTCAACACAATCTCCAAAACCAAAAATTGTCAGAAATGATTATCTTTATCTTTAAGTGCAAATGAATAGAGTTAACTTAACTTTTAGCTTATTCTTGTTCTTCTCCCCCTTTTGTCATGATCAAAAAGATGGGGCAAGATATGCGTACACTCAGAATTCACAAACATGCTTGTAAATCATGGAGCACAGAATGAAATGAACACTTTAAATGAACAGGCTGAGTAAGTGAGAAGTCAGCAGGGAAACCAAATTTATTTATATTTTTATTATTCAAATAAGGCAATCATGGTCAAGATATACAATGTTCAGATATTGATATGCCAGAGATACATCAAAAACATAAAAAACTAAAACTAAAGTCCTATGATCAAAAATAGGTGTCTGGTGGAGGAGGAGGTGAGTCTGGTGCAGGGGCAGGAGGTGCAACTCGCAGTGCAGCAATCTCGCGTTCAACACCTTCTATTCTGTCGAAGAGAATAGAAAAGGTGTGTTCCATGTAGGCATGATTGTCGAGCAGAGTGGCCATAATGCCTTCCAGGGTTACGGGAGCAGGATCAGGGGCTTCAGTGGGCTAAATAGCAGGAACAGGGTCATCAGCAGGAACAGAGGCATCTGCAATGTCTTCGTCTGCTGCAGCTTCTTCCAGCTCATCAGGGTATACCTACCCTCCAATATTGTCCGGAACCATCTTCATCTTCTTCAGAGTAAATTCCCCAAAGATGTTGAAGTGGTTCAATTCCACTGTTCGTTCAGTCTGTCTGAGCAGGGAGTATTTCTTAAGGAAGGCTGAGATGATGAGAGCATATGGCAGGTCAGAGTTCTTGGTGGTCTTGACCTTCATTGTGTATTTTCCAATGAAATTGGGCCAGTTGATATTCCAATTTTTCTTCAGCACCCAGAGAAGAAAAATGTCATCCTCAGTCAGATAGGCGTAGTTGCCTCCACGAGGAGCGAGAATGTGAGCGTATGAGTAGTGAAGCAGCCTTTCCTGGCTTTTCAGTATCCCACTCTTCAGACCAACCTTGGACCAGACTCTTCCAGGTTTCACCAGTAGGGACACAGCTTCTTCTCGTTTATATGCCTTCACGTAGGGCCTGCTATCTGGCTCCACTGCAGCACCCGTGGCGTCTAAGTTGAAGAAGGTCATCCAGTCAGCAGGAGTGATGACAATTTCCTGGTCCTTGACTTCAGAAATGAGATTGGGACCGTCCAGCTTCAGATTGCAGTAGAACATTTTCACCAAGTCTGGGAAAATGGAGTCCTTGTAGCTGCAGAGTTCGAGCACGCCTTGATGGGAGAGATCATCGAGGAAGTCAAATCCTCCATCGTCCTCAAAGAACTGACGATCCATGTATTTGGGTTGAATGATGTCTCTGGTCCAAAATTCCTCCCTGAAGTGTTTGAGATCATCATTATTGGACGAGAGTCTTCGAAGATCTATGGGGTTGTTGGTGGGAGCGGTTTTGCTACGTGGGCGTTTGGAAGAGGAGGCCATGATGAATTGTGGTGGGTGATGGAGAGAAAGAAGAGATGGTGAATATGAAGAGGAGAAAATAGAGAAAGGTGGGAAAAAGAGAGCGTATGAAATGACAGAGGAGCCTCGTGAACTCCTTTTATAAATCACGTGTTATTCAAATAACAGTAGTGTTATTCGAATAACAAAGTGGTACCTGAAGCATCTTGGCTCACTGCCAAGCGTTATTCGAATAACAAGGTTGTTATTCGAATAACAGCGTGATAGCACAAATATTGGTGAAATTCTGTCTTTTATTATTCGAATAACATATGTTGTTATTCGAATAACATGAAAATGGCTTTTGCCACTGACATGCTTTATTCGAATAACCAATTGGTTATTCGAATAACTAGTTAAAAAATACAGCATGATGACACATTCTGTGAGGTGTTATTCGAATAAGGGAATCCTTATTCGAATAATGTAAGCTTGTTAGAAAAATAACTGGGCTTTGCTGATAGGTTTTATTCGAATAACAGGCTTCTTATTCGAATAAGGCATACGATAAAAGACAGTTTTATGCAGCAAATTATAGAGGATCAATCCTTCTATCATCTATGTGATTCAGAGACATGCCAGTTTAATTCCAAACAATCATAGAATCAACTGTAAATCATTCAGATCATCATACAAGCATATAATCTTATCATATTATGTTTCAAATCACTCAATTTTGTAAGAATGCTATTTTTACCAAGAATTTCATCGTTTTTGGTGAAATTGTAAGGTAATTGAGTTGCTTGGGAATCTTGATCATGAGGGAGCACCTGCAAAACGATTTAGGGGAAATCTCCAACGCTCAAGTTAGTTTTGGATTCAAATATGATTAATAGCTCAGAAATTATGCAGCAAAATGGCATGATTATGCAGAAAGCAATAAGATGTGATGCAGTAAAATGTTAATTTATGCATAATTGATCCAAAATGCCAAGTTCATTTCTAATATAGAAAAATGCTTCTTTTGCTAGGGGTTTAGTGAAAATGTCAGCTAGTTGCTTAGTTGTTTCAATAAATTCAAGTATACAATCCCCCTTTTGAACATGGTCTCTAATAAAATGATGTCTTATTTCAATATGTTTAGTCCTAGAGTGCAAAATGGGATTTTTGGACAAATTAATTGCACTGGTGTTATCACACCTTATAGGGATGTGATCAAGCTCAAGACCATAGTCCAAGAGCTGCTGTTTCATCCAAAGGACTTGAGCACAACAACTCCCAGCTGTAACATATTCAGCTTCAGCTGTGGACAATGCCACACTATTTTGTTTCTTGCTATGCCAAGAAACTAGTGAGCTTCCAAGCAAGTGGCATGTCCCACTAGTGCTCTTTTGATCCATTTTGCATCCAGTAAAATCAGAATCGGAATACCCAATAAGGCTGCATGAGACACCTTTAGGATACCATAAACCCATTTGTGATGTGCCTATTAGATATTTCATTATTCTTTCAACAGCATTTAGGTGTGATTCCTTAGGATTAGCTTGATATCTAGCACACATGCATACACTAAACATTATATCAGGCCTACTTGTAGTGAGATAAAGGAGTGAGCCAATCATACCTCTATATTTTGTAATTTCTACCAATTTACCTCCTTCATCCTTGTCCAAATAGCAAGAGGTGCCTATAGAAGTAGCCATATGCTTGGCATTGTCCATTCTAAACTTCTTGAGCAGCTCCTTGCAATACTTGGATTGGCTTGTGAAAGTTCTTTCCTTTGTTTGCTTGATTTAGAGACCAAGGAAGAAGTTGAGCTCACCCATCATAGACATCTCAAACTCACTTTGCATAATATTTAAAAATTCTTTACAAAGAGAGTTGTTAGTAGCTCCAAATATAATGTCATCAATATAGATTTGAACTAGAAGTATGTCATGCATTTTATGTTTTATGAAAAGGGTAGTGTCAACTTTGCCTCTAGAAAAACCTTTTGCTAAAAGAAATTTGCTCAACCTTTCATACCAAGCTCAAGGAGCTTGTTTCAAGCCATACAAGGCCTTTTTCAGTTTAAAAACATGGTTGGGCAATTCAAAATCTTCAAAACTAGGAGGTTGTTCCACATATACCTCTTCTTGTATAAAATCATTTAGAAAGGCACTTTTGTCGTCCATTTGATAAAGTTTGAAATCCATGATGCAAGCATATGCAAGTAACATTCTAATGGTCTCTAACCTAGCTATGGGAGCATAAGTTTCTTCATAGTCTATGCCTTCTTCTTGATTATATCCCTTAGCTACAAGCTTAGCTTTATTTCTTATTATTAAACCCGTTTCATCAAGTTTATTCCTAAAGACCCATTTGGTGCCAATTATAGGATGATCATTGGGCCTTGGAACTAATTCCCAAACTTGATTCCTCTCAAATTGGTTTAGTTCTTCTTGCATGGCCAAGATCCAATGCTCATCATTAATGGCCTCATTTATGTCTTTAGGTTCAACTTGAGAGATAAAGGCTAGGTGATTACATGCATCTCTAAATGAGTTTCGAGTGATTACCCCTTTTGATACATCACCTATCACCTTGTCGAGAGGATGATATCTTGAAGTCCTCCATTCCTTGGGTAGATCCAAGATTTCTGCATCTTTTTGCCATGAGTGATCAAGGAGACTTTCTTCTTGCTTTTTGGACTCTTTCTCTTGATTTTCTAAGTGCGTTTTTGCCAAGATTTTTGCAACATCATCAACAAGCTCCTTTCTCGGCTTATTTGGGTTAGTTTCATCGAATGCAATATGTATGGACTCTTCTATGGTCATAGTTCGTTTATTATAGACTCTAAAGGCCTTACTATGAATGGAATAACCAATGAATATTCCCTCATCAGATTTTGCATCAAACTTCCCCAAGTTATCTTTTCCATTATTCAAAACAAATCATTTACATCCAAAGACATGAAAATGTGACACATTTGGCTTCCTTCCTTTATACAATTCATATGAGGTTTTCTTTAAAATTGGCCTTATTAGGGCTCTATTCATGATATAACAAGTGGTGTTAACCGCATCCACCCAAAAGTACTTAGGAAGGTTGGCCTCATTGAGCATAGTTCTTGCCATTTCCTCTAAAGATCGATTTTTCCTTTCTACAACACCATTTTGTTGTGGAGTTCTAGGGGCAGAAAAATTATGCTCAATGTCATGTTCATCACAAAAAGTTTCAAATTCATGATTTTCAAATTCACCACCATGGTCACTTCTTATGGATGCAATACAAAACCCTTTTTCGTTTTGGATAACTTTGGCAAGTTTTCTAAATGATTGAAAAGCATCATTTTTGTGGGCCAAGAATAATGTCCATGTAAACCTAGAAAAATCATCCATAATCACTAATGCATAGTAATTTCCACCAAAGCTCATAGTTCTAGAGGGCCCAAAAAGATCCACGTGCAAAAGTTGTAAAGGTCTAGAAGTTGAAACTATGTTCTTAGCTTTAAAGGAGACCTTTACTTGTTTTTCCTTCTGACATGCATCACAAAGTTTGTCTTTTTCAAATTTGAGCTTTGGAAGACCAATTACTAGTTCTTTAGAAACCAATTTGTTTAAGTGATCCATGTGAATGTGAGCAATTCTTCTATGCCATAACCATGAATCATTTTCTTTACTCATAAAACATTTAACATCATTTGAGGAGATATCATCAAGACTAATCATATATATATTATTGACCCTATGACCAACAAACTTAACTTGCTTATCATCCTTTCCCTCAATTATTCAACAAGAGGAATCAAATATAACTCTATTGCCTTTATCACATAATTGACTAATACTAAGCAAATTATGTTTAAGTCCTTCAACAAGCAAAACATTATCAATAGATGATGAAGGGATCTTACCAACTTTGCCAATTCCAAGAATCTTCCCTTTGTTATTATCACCATATATGACATGACCATGTTTCTTGTGGGTAAGGGAGGAGAACTTGGAGCCATCACCGGTCATATGCTTGGAGCAACCACTATCAAGATACCAACTTAAGCTCTTGGTCTTCAAGCACACCTACAACACACATTCAAGATTTAACCTTTGGTACCTAAATTGTTTTGGGTCCTTGTGTGTTAGAACTAGGTATGGTGCCTTTAGGGACCCAAACCCTTTTGATTCCAACCTTGGTGTTTATGTTCTTTCTAACATTGCAAGTGGATGCACTATGCCCTTTCCTACCACAATGAAAACATTTAACAAAGGGACTACTTGAAGTTTTTGAGGAAACAAAGAAGTTCTTATAAGACTTTTGATGGTTGTTTGGATTAAATCCCAAACCGGCTTTTTGAAAAACACATTTTTGTCTCCCTAACAACACATTCAAGTTGTCTCTTCCAAAAGTGAATTTTGCAAGAGTGTTGTTCAAGTCTTCAATTTCTTTTTCAAAAGCTTTACATGATAAACAAGGTAATGATATGGATGCATTATCATGTGAGGAACAAGTCATACATAATGAATTAGCATCTATGAGTCCTAAGGTCTCATTTTCAATTTTAAGTTCATTTAACTCCTTAGTTAAGGTAGAAACTTTGTTTGTCAATAGGGAGATTATTTTATTGGAAGTCAAAATCATTTTTGTGAGCCTCAAAGATTCATCATGCAATTCTTGAAAGGCATCTTGCAATTCATCATAAGAAGGTGGAGGTTCTAGGCTAGAGGAAGCTACCCCGGTATCGCTTTCTCCACTTTCTTCTCCTTAAGCCATGAGGCAAAGATGGGCTTCTTCATTCTCCGAATCATCGGAAGAACTTAAGTCATTGTCCTCCCAAGCTATATATGCTATTCTTCCTTTCTTTTCCTTGGAGGGTCTTTTCTCAAACTTCTCCGTCTTCTTGAGATATATAGGACACTCCATTTTCATGTGCCCCGGTTTTTCGCATTCGTAGCATTTTGGAGGAGTAGATGATCCTTCACCTTTGTAATAAGCTTTATTTTGAGGAAAGGGTGGTCTTCTTTGAAATCCCTTTTTCTTTAAGAATCTTTCGAACTTTCTCACAAGGAGACTAAGATTCTCCTCACTTAGCTCAATATTTTCAGCATCCTCTTCACCATCTTCATCATTATCTTCAAGTATGGAAGAGGTGGCTTTGAGTGCAATTCCCTTCTTCTTTTTATCATGCTCTTCACTTTGATTGAGCTTATTTAGTTCCACCTCATGTTCTTGAAGCTTTCCGAATAGGGTGGCTAGAGACATTGTTGATAAATCTCTTGATTTCGCAATAGCCGTTACTTTGGGTTGCCAATTCTTGCTTAGACATCTCAAGACTTTGTTAATAAGATCCTCATTAGGAAATGTCTTTCCCAATGAGATGAGATGATTAACAATGTGAGTAAATCTCTTTTGCATATCTTGGATACTCTCACCTTAGTTCATTCTAAACAATTCATATTCATGAGTAAGAGTGTTTATTCGAGATCGTTTTACCTCACTAGTACCTTCATGAGTTACTTGTAGGGTATCCCACATTTCTTTTGCGGTCTTACAATTTGACACACTAAAGAATTCATCATAACCCAAGGATGTGGTGATGATGTTCTTGGCTCTCAAATTGTATTGAACCTTCTTTTTATCATCATCGGTCCATTCACTTCTAGGTGTATTAATTGTCACACCATCTTTAGTTTGTGTTGGGACAAAAGCACCATTTTCAACGACGTCCCACACATCTAAGTCAATAGCTTCAATGAAAATTTTCATTCTTTCTTTCCAATAAGCATAACCATCCCCATTGAAATAAGGAGGTCTATTTATAGAAGAACCTTCATTTGAAAAACCATTTGAAGTCATCACTTCTCTTGAAGCTGCTAAGCTCTTTATACAAGAGTCTAGCTCTGATACCACTTGTTACCAAGTGGCCGCAATACTCAAGAGGGGGGGTGAATTGAGTATGTAAGACAAGTTCGCAAATCTTTCACAAATTGTTTGATAAACAATTTTCGTTGAAGCTATTTGATGATTAGAACTGATTAGATATACGAAATAAATACTTTTACTTATAAATACAATAATTAAGAAGAACAATATTCAAGCTATTCAATAAAACAGTGCTTAATGTAAAGAGAAGGGTTTAGAGAGAACAAACACAGCGATTTATCCTGGTTCGATCACCAATCCACTTGTGATCTACGTCCAGTCCCCAAGCAACAACTTGAGATTTTCCACTATATCTTCAAGCTTCAATGGGTGCTTGACAACCACTACAACCTTGAGCACTCAACACTTTGGGATACCTCACCCTAATGCTTGAGCCTCTATTTTCCAAGGGATACCTCACCCTAATATAGTTTAGAGGGATGCCTCACCCTCTCTATAGAATTTACAGATATTGAATAGGTAGAAACTCTCTTCAAAGAGCAGATATTACAACTGGAAATTCAACGGGTATATGATTCAAGGTTTACGCTCAGAAACAGAGTATTAATGGAGGAATAGATGAAAACTCATTTTTAATGCTCAACCAAGGTTTTTCAGATTGATTGTCTAACCCCCATAAATGCCCAACAACTTCTATTTATAAGTCATTGAAGTTTAGAGTCGTTTGTAACACCCTCCTTAGGGCGTCACACTTTGTGTTGCTCAATTACCAAATTACCCCTTCTTTGGAAAACGTGCTTATAAAATAAATACGAGTTGTAAAATTTCTTGATGATAGTAAGATAAACTTAGCAGAAAATAAAAACATAACAACATTGTCACAAATTATTTACAAAATATATACACAAGTCATAGTATTGTTATATTTTAATATTACAAACTAGACTCTCAAAATATTTAAACTTTAATTTAAACTAACACACTGCCCAAGTATTACTACAAAGCAGAATCCTCAGACGGGTCCTCCTCGACTCCTCGAAGATAGAAGTCCGAGTTGACGCGAAGTCCTACGACATGTGTATCGCGTAACAGACAACACTATACTAATCGCACTAGAGTACGACAAGAAGTTCCCTAATGTCTGTCTATGTGGTAAATACATTTTCCAACAAGAACGACGCACTACGCCTTCGGTCCTCATATACCCTCGAAAACTCGGCATCTCCATCTCTTTAGAACTTTACTTCTTCTACGTAAATCTGCCTTCTTAGCTTCTTGCTCAACGTCTTTAAAATTATAAATATAATACGAATAGACATACAAAGAGGCGAGATCACCTATGCCAATACCAGTATGGTAGCAATGAAGATAAACACATACAAATTCTCATACCAACACATCATACATAATTACAATTATGTCACCAATATCATTCATCTAACACATATCATATCTCATATCAACACATTATGCATTATGCCAACAATATCATTTATCCTCATAATTCATACAATAAGCTATAATTACGATCATGTCCTTATCAACATTCAATTGTTCTCTCAGTATCTCTGCATATGCACCTAGACTCAATTTCCTACTCCATGGAGCTACAACTCAGATCGGAGAAAGTGATCGAAAAGATCATATCAGTACAAAGGTGCCTCAGACCACGTGCTCAGTTTTGCACATCTAGCACATACTCGATAGTCTTTATCAGATCTTGATTACGGATAGTGTCTGGTCCGGATCATTGGTGTGTTATATCGGTCTAACCCACGTACAGAAGAGCTACCAACTGTACATTGTAGGCAACCCGCACCCCAATGCCCCCAAGGTCAACGAAAGACCTACACTATGCATATCGCACCCACTCAGGAGGTGTATTTTCTCCTTCCTAGGCAAATAGCTTTATCCAGTTCATCGGACCTTTTCAATGCATATATAAATGCACCATTCACATTCATTTTCTTTATCTCATATTCTCAATTCATTTTCTTTATCTCATATTCGGGGTCCTCAAAATTGGCCCAACAGTATCATTACTGTATTTTCATCGCGAAATCATATTTTTTTTTCTCAATCACATATCAATATTTTTCACACGTTTTAAATCAAAAATACTGTTTTCCTCATTTAACACCAAAATTCAACTTCATTTTTCATATTTGCATAATAACCCCTCAAAACATAATATTGACATTTTAGTCCTCACTTAAATGATATTTTCACAACAGTCCTTCATAAAATTCACATTTACAAAATAATCCTTCATAAAATTCATATTTACGAAATTGTCCCTCATAAAATTCATATTTACAAAATAATCCTTCATAAAATTCATAATTACAAAATAGTCCCTCCAAAACATAATATTTACGTTTTAGTCCCTCAAAATTTGTTATTTACAATATGGCCCTATTAAAAATGAAAATTACTATTTTGCCCCTCTAAAAATCATAATTACAATATTGCCCCTCTAAAAATCACATTTATAATATGGTCCCTTTCAAAAATGAAAATTACAATATTGCCCCTCAAAATCATATTTATAATAATTCATTTTCCCAAAAATCATTTTACTTTGCTATACTCAAATTTGTCCCAAATTCATTTAAATCTCTCAGTTCTCATTTTAATTCCTCAGTTTAATTATATCCGATTATTATTATTATTTTTTCCACAACTTTCAAACTTGTTCAAAATCATTTCTTTTTCATTTAAATCCTTCATTTTCAATTGAATCTCTCATTTTCAGGACTTTGGTCCTTTCTAGCCTAGTATGGTCAGTAAGCCTCAAGCTCTTTGGAGCTCTCATAAAATCGGTTCATCATATTATTCACATCTTACTTTACTCATATATTTTCATGCACATAATTTCATACATACATACATATATCAAAACAACAATTTCATACATACATACAAACATATATCAAGACAAGAAACATAATATCACACATGCAAACACAACAATACAACCATACACCACAAACACAATCAAATAGCATCAAACAATCGGTGAAGAACCCTTATGGATTTTTCCACCGTACACAACCATCCCCACACCACCAAAACATGGTTGGTGAGGTTAAATCTCCCTCTTACCTCTTGAAGAACCTCCAAAGCTCCTTGTATGTCTCCTTCAAGCAAACTCCCTCCACCAAGAGCTTCTTGGAAACCAAAGAAAACATGCAATATTAATACCTAAGGCTCTAAACTAAAATAATCATGGATTAAAATCATGATTAGTGTTGGGAATTGCGGATCAAAATATCTTGCAACGGAATAATAGGATTCCCACACAGGATCCATGCGAAAAATCCATAATCCGAGTTTTTTAAAAATTACCTCTTGAAGCGTGATAAACACAAGCGAGGTGAATCACCAACACCGTAATAGCGACGATGTTTCTGCGGTATCCACACGAACAGACTTGCAAAAGGAGTCACGCCTCTGTTTCGCGGTGCTTTGCGAATAGAAGAGAAGAACCTTTCACCGTCTCTCACTCACTTTCTTAGGTGTGGCTAGGGTTGTGATGTAACATATATAGCAAGCCCCTTAACAAGACTATTTATAATAGTGGTGCCTTAAGTGAGTGTGAGCAAGAAGAAGGTAAGTCAGTGCAACCCTAAAACCCATCTGTCATGAGTTAGGCCCACAATTGAATCCGAGTCCAACTTGGATCCTTATTGCTCCAATTTAGTCTGTTCTAAGTGTGCGACCCCGCAGGTTCTCATGACGTTGGTAGTAATATTAAAATCTCATTTTAATATTACAAACAGTGAGCGGTATCTAGCAACACATCACTGCTACCCAAGTAATGAGAATGTCAGTGATTTGACATAACCTATCCGTGATCAATGTTTCCGTGTAGTTTAGTCCCTTTGTCAAGATATCTAGATTGAACACAAGGCATGGAATGCGTTACCCTTGTATAGTCCAATCATTCGTTTCCTAATACTCGAGTAGACTTTGTAACAATAAATGAGATTAATATCTCATATTGACTCATTTGAGCATGGCCATGCATTTCGCAGTCTCACTCAATCAGGGGGCCCGAAGATATCGCTCCTGTTATGTAGGAGTGACAAATTCCATCTAGGTCACTCACATCCCTCTGCATGATTTGCGGTATGTCTAATAACCAACTTTATAATCACCTTGTTACAGATGACGTTTGATGGCATTAAAACACACAACTCCTCATGTAGGAATCGTAGTGATTTCAGGTCAAAGGACCACAAACACCATTATCACTATGAGAATCGCTTATGACACTCACGTAACGATCTATGTAGCGTTCTCATGGTGGGTCATCAAATACATCATTACTCTAATATGTACCAATATGAAGACTTGATATCTCATATCCATGACCCGTGAGATGCGGTCATCGGGTCTCTACACATACTAGTCTCAATGTATTATTGTTGTCCTAATTAACAATAATACTTGACTAGGGACATTTAAGAATAGTGTTGTAACCAAAAGGATCTCACGATCAAGTCATCCACTTGATGTCCTATGGCATCAAACTTACTATTCTAAGGACTTTATTATGTTTATAAAAAAGAACACAATAAATGAAATGCCTCATATATAAAATAGCATAATAGAATATATATGTAAATACAGAAAATGTATTAGCCTCTAGGGCATACACCAACAATCTCCCACTTGCACTAGAGCCAATCAGGCATATATCTAATGCCTAAAGACCTAGTGTGACCCTCATGCTTCTGCTGTGCAAGAGGCTTCGTCAGTGGATCAGCAATGTTATCATCTGTTGGTACTCTGCATATCTTCACATCTCCTCTATTGATGATCTCTCGAATGAGATGGAAGCGCCTAAGTATATGTTTGGATCGCTGGTGAGATCTAGGCTCCTTAGCTTGTGCAATGGCTCCATTGTTATCACAATAGAGGTCCACCGGGTCCACAATGCTAGGAATAGTGCCAAGTTCGGTAATGAACTCGATCCAAACGGCCTCCTTTTCGCATTGGAGGCAGCAATATACTCACCTACGTGGTAGAATCGGCGATGTCTCCTGCTTTGAACTCTTCCACTCACGGCCCCACCATTTAGGCAAAAAACATAACCCGATTGCGATCTGAGTCGCCCCATTCGGTCCGGAAGCTAGCATCGTGTAACCTTTACAACTAGCTCTTCCTCACCTCCATATACCAAGAACGAATCCTTAGTCCTTCTCAAGTACTTAAGGATGTTCTTGATAGCAGATCCAAATTGACTTTCAGGATCGATGGTACCTACTCGTCATGCTCAAAGCATACGAGATGTCCGGGTCGAGTACATAACATGGCATACATGATAGATCCAATTGCGGATGCATATGGAATCTTGCTCATGCGATCCCTCTCATCCCGGGTGGAAGGGGATTGAGCCTTAGATAAGCTTACACCATGTGACATAGGCAAGAGTCCTTTCTTGGATTCATGCATGTTAAATCGTCTTAACACTTTGTCTATGTATATACTCGAAGTCTCTTTGATCTATCTCTATAGATCCTGATACCTAATACATAGGTGGCTTCGCCCAAGTCCTTCATAGAAAAGCACTTCCCTAACCAAGTCTTTACAGACTGTAGGGTAGGGATGTCATTTCCAATAAGTAGTATGTCATCTACATACAATACTAGAAAGACAACTGTGCTCCCACTAACCTTCTTGTAGACACAAGATTCTTCTTCATTCTTGATGAAACCAAACTGTTTGATTGTATCATCAAAACGAAGATTCCAGCTTCTGGAAGCTTGCTTTAATCCATAAATGGATCGTTGCAACTTACATACTTTTCTAGCATCCTCTGGAGTGGCAAAACCCTCAGGTTGTGTCATGTACACATCTTCGAGAAGATTTCCATTAAGGAAAGCGTTTTGACATCCATTTGCCGATTTCATAATCATGGTATCTTTAATGCAAAGCAAGCAAGATCCGAATGGATTTAAGCATAACCGGGGAAAAAGTTTCATCATAGTCTACACCATGAATTTGTTTGAAACCTTTAGCCACCAATCGCGCCTTAAAGGTATGCACATTACCATCCATGTCGCTTTTCTTCTTGAAAACCCACTTGCACCCAATGGGTTTTACCCTTCAGGTTGGTCAACCAAGGTCCATACCTGGTTGGCATACATGGAATCCATTTCGAGATCTCATGGCCTCAAGCCATTTCTCGATTCTGGGCCAATAATGGCTTCCTGGTAAGTCACAGCTCATCTTGATCCATGAGCAATACGTCACCTTGTTGGGTCATGAGAAATCCATATCTCTCTGGTTGATGACGTATCTGTTAGACCTACGCAGGTCTTGTGCTACTAGAGCAGTTGCAGTTCCACAACATTTTGTGGAGGTCGCTCTATTTCCACCATTGGTTCATTGTGCTTTGTGAAACTTGAACTTCTTCAAGTTCTACTTTTCTCCCATCGGTTCCTTTGGAGATAAACTCCTTTTTAGAAACACAATGTCCGTGCGACAAACACTTTGCCTTCGGTAGGATTATAGAAAAAGTATCCCTTGGTTTCCTTTGGATACCCCACAAAGAAGCATTTATCGATTTAGGGCCAAGTTTATCGAAACTTGACGTTTCACATAAGCTTCGCAACCCCAAATCTTCATGAAAGACATACTTGGGTCGTCTCCCGGTCCATATCTCATATGGTGTCTCGTTGAACCGTCTTAGATGGAACACGGTTAAGTGTGAAAGCTCGCTGCATTGCAGAGCATGTCCCCAAGGAGCCTGGAAGGTCCGCATGACACATCATGGATCGGACCATGTCCAACAAAGTCCGGTTCCTCCTTTCGAAACACCATTCCATTGTGGTGTTCCGGGAGGAGTGAGTTGAGATATTATCCCACACTCTTTCGGATGATCATCAAACCGTTGGCTTAAGTATTCACCTCCTCGATCCGATCGAAGGATTTTAATTCTTTTGCCAAGTTGGTTTTGTACTTCATTCTTGAACTCTTTGAACTTTTCAAAGGATTTACGATTTGTGCTTCATAAGATATACAAATCCATATCTACCGAAATCATCAAGTAAATGTAATGAAGTATTGAAAACCACCTCTAGCGACGTGTTTAGTGGCCCACATACATCACTATGTATAAGGCCTAAAAGATCACTAGCCCTTTCACCTTGTCGAGTTGAATGGGGCCTTTGTCATCTTCCCTAATAAACAAGATTCACATATCTCATATGATTCGAAATCAAATGAGTCCAAGAATCCATCTTTATGGAGTTTGGAGATGCGTTTCTCATTTATGTGGCCCAAACGATAATGCCAGAGAAAAGTTGGGTTCAGATCGTTTGATTTAAACCTCTTTGTATTTATGTTATAAATGGGCGTTTCGAGATCAAGTACATAAAGTCCATTACTCAATTGTGCACTACCATAAAAATATCATTCATATAAATAGAACAACACTTGTCCTTTATTATAAAGAAAAACCTTTCTTGTCCAAACAAGAAACAAATGATATTCCTACTAATAGCGAGGCACAAAATAGCAGTTCTCTAACTCTATTACAAGCCCAAGTGGGAGAGATAATAAATAAGTCCCTACAACTAATGCAAAGCAACTTTTGCTCCATTTCTAACTCGTAGGTCGACTTCGCCCTTCGTCAATGGTCTCATCTCTTTAGATCCCGCACATTTACACAAATGTGAGATCCACATCCAAAGATCTAATACCCATGATGCGTAAGTAGATAAATTGACTTCAATAACAAAAATACCCGAAGTGGAAGTCTCACTTCCCTTCTTCTTTTGAGCTCCTCCAAGAACTTGGCAGCGCAGTTCCTCTTCCAATGTCCGGTCTCGACCGCAATAGAAGCATGTACCTTCCTTAGCCACTCCACCCACCGGTTTCAAGCTAGAAGTGCTAGGCTTGGACTTGTCTTTGCCCTTGCCCTTCCGGTTGTCCTTGGGCTTTTTTCTCTTTGTTTCTTGCCCTTATTCTTTTGGACCATCATTATGGCCTTCCCTTTACCTTTGTTGATGTTACGCTCGTGAGTTCTCAACATGCCTAGACTCGGTAGTGATTTGTCAATCTCATTCATGTTGTAGTTCATGACAAATTGACTGAAACTTTCCTAAGAACGATTGTAGGACTAAGTCAGTGGCCAACTCTTGGCCCAAAGGAAAACCCAGTCTCTCTAGGTTTTCAATGTACCCAATCATCTTAAGTACATGAGCACCAACAGGGCTTCCTTCTACAACTTGACCGAAACAAGTGCTTTAGAGACCTCGAATCTCATGCCTACGGCCTGCTCTTGATAGAGCTTCTTAAGGTGTACGATCATATCGTATGCATCCATGTTCTCATGTTGCTTTTGGAGCTCGAGTTCATGGTGGCCAGCATTAGACATCCAATGTCCAAGGCATCATCTTGATGCTTCTTATAAGCATCTCTTTCATTCTAGGGGCATTAGCAAAGCAGGTGGCTCAGAATAGGTGTTCCAAAACATACGACTTTTTCTCTTACTTGAGGACAATCCTCAAATTCTGTACCAGTCTAGAAAATTTGTTCCGGACAACTTGTCCTTCTCAAGGACGAATCGCAATGATAAAGTACCGATGTGTTTGTTGCCATGGTTATCTAGTAACGTAAACATGCAAAAATATAAGTATCATGCCATAAACATATTTAATGAGGTCTTTTAATTAAATATGCCTCCCACTATTTTATTCAAGTCAATGACCCTCAACATTGACTCGGAAAATCCCATCGAAAGATTTCCTAGTGGGCCAAGATCCATATTTTACCTAGCTTTGAGTCAGCTTTTGATCGCCCAAAATTCGATTATTTAGGTAGGAAACTCTTTCCAATTACATCACATGCAACTCTTGGATAGTTGGGTGAATAACACTTATTCTAATCCATCTAATGGACTAAAGCCCAACTTCATGCCTCTAAGCCTTCAATCTATTGAAATGGCCTAGTTAAGTCAGACCCAATGGTTGGCATTTGGATATTACTCTTATCCCATCGCATCTTACTAATATAGATAAAGGCACTCTGCTTTAAGGCACCTACACTTAATCGATATTAGTCTTGATGAGTGCCATGCATTGGAAGGCATCACATAATGACTTAATATTTTCTTTGAGGGAATTTTATTATTAGATCTCACCATTTATTAAACTTGTTTAACATACCATAAACATCATCCATGCATCTCATACATATAAAGCAAATAATAAATGTGACATGGTTATGGCCTCTAAGAGATTAGCTTTTAAAAAAGCCAGCTTCACTAAGCGTCTCCCACCAACGTCCTCACTTGATGCCATCTCCTTGTCTCCACATGATGATTACATTATAGAAACCTCTTTTACATTCGAGGGGAGTTAGATGAGAAGAGAATGTACAATCGAATGTAGAGAGAAAGGCACGACACGCTTGGTCGTATTTAAAATAACCAAAATAGCATAAAATAAAGACTAAGGCCATAACCATGCACCATGCATCTCTAAGAATACATAAACACAAAGAAATAACACATTATTATTTTGTGAATTATAAAACAAAGATTTGAATATCGCGCTTTCGAATATCACACACCACGCACGGGGTTCGAGGCGACGCCGACCCTAAATTTTTCACTCATATACCACCACCGGTTTCTTGGAGAAAAATTCGAGTTGGACCCTTTCGCCTCCATGACGGCTAGGGCAACAACATTTGAACCCTAAGGCCCACAAACACATGAACGCTTCATGTGCCGCAGGGTAACTCACAGCCGCCATCACCTATCCAGAAAAAGGGTTTCGAGAATTCGTGAAGACATGAACACTTCATGTCACGAGGAAGCTTCATAGCCGTCGCAAAATGGAAACAAGGTTTCCAAAACCTTGTGTCAATACTTTGTGTATATCGCATTCATAATCGTTTTTCGCTAGAATCATACATATCACATATACAGATATCAGAAAAATGCAAGAACAGAAAGCATTCAAAACCGTTTTCGCAGAATCATACATATCACATATATAGATATCAGAAAAACGCAAGAACAGAAAGCATTCAAAACCGTTTTCACAGAATCATACATGTCACATATATAGATATCAGAAAAACGCAAGAACAGAAAGCATTCAAAACCGTTTTCGCAGAATTATATGAACATCTTCATGGTTTCAAAGACATCAACATGTTTCGTAAACAACAAATAAAACAGAACACGGTTTCATACAGCGTTATTTCGATTTCAGAAATAACATATAAAGATCATATCTTTTATGAAAGGAAAGCAACGAATCATGTTATCGCATATAACAAGAAAAGCAGAAAAATCGAATCATAGTTTCGCAAGTATCTCTGATACCACTATTGGGAATTGCGGATCAAAATATCTTTTGAATAATAGGATTCCCACACGGGATCCATGCAAAAATCCATAACTGAGTTTTTTAAAAATTACCTCTTGAAGCGTGATAAACACAAGCGAGGTGAATCACCAACACCGTAATAGCGACGATGTTTTGCGGTATCCACACGAACAGGACTTGCAAAAGGAGTCACGCCTCTGTTTCGCGGTGCTAGCTACGAATAGAAGAGAAGAACCTTTCACTTTGTCTCTCACTCACTTTCTTAGGTGTGGCTAGGGTTGTGATGTAACATATATAGCAGCCCCCCTTAACAAGTACTATTTATAATAGTGGCATTTTGCCTTAAGTGAGTGTGAGCAAAGTAGCAAGGTAAGTCGTGCAACCCTAAAACCCATCTGTCATGAGTTAGGCCCACAATTGAATCCGAGTCCAACTTGGATCCTTATTGCTCCAATTTAGTCTGTTCTAAGTGTGCGACCCTGCAGGTTCTCATGACGTTGGTAGTAATATTAAAATCTCATTTTAATATTACAAACAGTGAGCGGTATCTAGCAACACATCATGCTACCCAAGTAATGAGAATGTCAGTGATTTGACATAACCTATCCGTGATCAATGTTTCCGTGTAGTTTAGTCCCTTTGTCAAGATATCTAGATTGAACACAAGGCATGGAATGCGTCACCCTTGTATAGTCCAATCATTCGTTTCCTGATACTCGAGTAGACTTTGTAACAATAAATGAGATCAATATCTCATATTGACTCATTTGAGCATGGCCATGCATTTCGCAGTCTCACTCAATCAGGGGGCCCGAAGATATCGCTCCTGTTATGTAGGAGTGACAAATTCCATCTAGGTCACTCACATCCCTCTGCATGATTTGCGGTATGTCCAATAACCAACTTTATAATCACCTTGTTACAAATGACGTTTGATGGCATTAAAACACACAACTCCTCATGTAGGAATCGTAGTGATTTCAGGTCAAAGGACCACAAACACCATTATCACTATGAGAATCGCTTATGACACTCACGTAACGATCCATGTAGCATTCTCATGGTGGGTCATCCAAGACATCATTACTCTAATATGTACCAATGTGAAGACTTGATATCTCATATCCATGACCCGTGAGATGCGGTCATCGGTCTCTACACATACTAGTCTCAATGTATTATTGTTGTCCTAATTAACAATAATACTTGACTAAAGGACATTTAAGAATAGTGTTGTAACCAAAAGGATCTCACGATCAAGTCATCCACTTGATGTCCTATGGCATCAAACTTACTATTCTAAGGACTTTATTATGTTTATCAAAAAGAACACAATAAATGAAATGCCTCATATATAAAATAGCATAATAGAATATATATGTAAATACAGAAAATGTATTAGCCTCTAGGGCATACACCAACAATTAGAACTTTGAAATGAAGAGAAATATGAAGATTAAAGAATCCTACCTTCAAGGCTTCAAACTTGAGCTTTGAAGAACAAGTTAAAAAAAATAGATGATTTAGGCTTAGGTTTTAACTAGAAAATGTCTTGAAATGAAGTAGGAAAGCAAGAAATAAGGTAGTTTAGAATTATAGAAGAATGATTGATGGAAAGAGGGTGGAAGGCCGTGAGGTTGAAGAAGAAAAGAAGAAGGAAATTTGAGAGCTTTTGCTATTTGGAGAATTTTGGAGAAAGATGAAGACTTTGACTATGCATGGCCGTAAACCATTTTGAGAGAAAATGGAGTGAAGTCTTTGGGTGAGAGAAGGTGAATTTGTGAGGATGAAATGGAGAGGAGCTGCTGCTGTTTTCTGCCGTAGAAGTCCAAGGCCAAAAGAATGGATTTACTTGAACAAAAGTCTAATAATTCAAGTGCACATGGCTTGGTCATGTAGGGGTCCACATGGAGGGTTCAAGAACCTTGGAGAAAGCTCTCCAAGCTGCTGAAAACCGTGGCCAAATATATTTTAAATAGGTAAATTGGCTTTTATTCAAATGCATGGCCGTAAATGCATTTGAGAGAAAAATGAATATAAAATGAAATAGCTAATTGTAGGATTTCACCAAGGGTGAATTGCCGTAGAAGCTAAATAGAGAGCAACCAAAATTGACTACTTTTAGGAAATTGAAATTAACTTTATTTCCTTTTTGAAAAGCATGACCGTAAAAGCACATACAAAAAGCCACTAAAATTGACTTTGTCTTACTTGGTTAATTAATGAAAGATAGGAAAGAATTAAATTATAATATTTTGCCTTCCAAAATTTAGCTTGGCCGTAGAAATCAAATGAAAGGCCACCAATATTGACTATTCTTCATTTGTTCAATTTGGTTTTTTAAATGAATTTCCTAAAGCATTTCTACGTGAATTCACTTTGTGAATTGGCTATTTAGAGAATTTTACTCTTCTCCTTCACCGTAGCACACCAAAATTTCAAGAAGCCTATATTTGTTTGATAGCTTGTTTTCTATTGGTTCTTAAAAAGTCAAGCTACTATTCTTGACCAATTTCTATTGGTTAGATATTTATTAACTTGATTCCTATTGATTGCTATTTTTGTTGACCAATTTCTATTGGTGCACACTATATATTTTATAGTATACTTTAACCAATATACAATAATTACTATTTATAAAGTCAGTATTTATCGTCTAATGGATAATAAAATATACATAGATTTTTATCTTAGACTAACAGGGTAGTAATTATTTTTTATCATCATTTTTCTACTGATTGCCCTTGATGAGTCATAAAGCGAGTCATCAAAGAGAAATTTCTAGAACATGTGACTCACTACAATGAGTCAGTATGATGAGTCATCGTGGAACTTTCTAAAACGGGTGAGTCAGCATGGCGAGTCATCAGCTGAGTCACTTTGCTGAGTCATCAATGGTGAGTCATCAAGGAAGCTTCTGGAATAGGTGAGTCACTATGGTGAGTCACAGGCCGAGTCATCACTTCGGAACCTTCTGGAATCGGAATCTGCGAGTTGTCACGCCGCGTGTCGAGTTTCTATTGGCCCGTTGCGATGAGTCACGACCACCAATTTTGACCAGCTCCTCATTGGTCCATGTGTACAGCATTGGTTGACTAAATGTGAGTCCCGCAAGACATTTTCGGGTCTGCTGTCACTTATTTGTATTGACTAATAAAATAATATTATAATAATATAAAATTATTTTATTTGACAGTTAAATCCTAAAAATTAAAAGATTAACAACAGTATTATTCAGAATTGGGTTTTGTAAGATCCCCCAATTCTGAATAATTCAAATAAGATTTCCCCGGTCCGAAAAATTATTATTTTCCTGTCCCGGAGCAAATCATACAAAAAGTCCAAATAAAATCACAGACAGTAATATTACCCACTGTATCACATAGAAAAATTAAAAACAGTACATTCGGGATGTAATGGTCATTTTTCCATTTTTCCTCATCACGAAGCAAATCATTCAAAACGCTCAAATAAAATTACAGACAGTATTATATATCGGTATTTCATACAGAAAAAATTAAAACAGTAATTTGATAAAATTTTTATTTTACAGTCTCGAAGCAAATTATGCAAAACGACCAAATAAAATTTGAGCCTGTAAAATATATTTGTATTTCACACAGAAAAATAAGAAACAGTAAAATAGGGACACAACGATCTTTTACCCAAAAGTTGGGGTGTTACATCGTTGGGAGGTGGTTAGAGCATTTAATGATGAGTAATTATCCGTTAATTTCTGTTTCTGGAAACCTCTCTTATTCGAATAAGAGATTTCTTATTCGAATAATGCCTGAAATAGCTTCAGCGTGTTTTCCTCTGTAATGTGTTATTCGAATAACATCCTGGTTATTCGAATACCCAGTTAAATGTTTGGTTTCTAGGAAAACACGTTATTCGAATAACATTCATGTTATTCGAATAACTCACTCGAATAAATGAGCTCCTGAGTTCTCGTTATTCGAATAACAACATTGTTATTCGAATAATCAATTAAACATGGTTTTATTTGAAAAGCCTATTATTCGAATAACAACTCTGTTATTCGAATAACTAATTAAACATGGTTTTTCTGAAACGCTTGTTATTCGAATAACAACTCTGTTATTCGAATAACCAATTAATAAATTGACTTCCTAAAATGTGTTATTCGAATAACACTTCTGTTATTCGAATAACTTATTCGTGCCAAAACACTTTTGAATCATTTATTCGAATAATGCATGGCTTATTCGAATAAATCATTTCGTGAATGATTAATTTGGAATCTCTGACTTGTGTTATTCGAATAAGGAACCCCTTATTCGAATAATACATATGAAAAACATGTTTTGAGCCTTTTTTAAATGTTGCTCTTGATTCCATATGATCTTGTAGGTTTATGGACACGAAATGGTTAATTCTTTGGAAGTTAAAAACCATATTGAAGCCTTGAAAACTTGTGTGCTATTTCGAAACGCAAGATTAAGCTATTTGTGAATCTTTATATACCTTTACAAAAAAATGATTGAAGTCCTAAAGGCTATACTTGATGGTCTTGATAATCTTGGACTTGATCTTGCAACATCTTTGAGTTTGTTATCATCAAAACACATTCTTAATCAGATACATGCCAATCACAAAGCTTTCTTGAAAGAAGGAGCTCAGGGATATATGCTATTGTCTTCTTTAAAAGTTGAGAGCGAGATGGATGTGAAGACTATTCCGGTAGTCAATGAGTTTTCTGAAGTCTTTCCTGATGATATACCTGGTCTACCGCCGGAGCGGGAGATAGAGTTCACTATCGATCTTGTGCTTGGATCTGGTCCTGTATCCATAGCACCCTATAGGATATCGCTGTCATAATTAGTTGAGCTCAAGTAGCAGTTAGTGGAGCTCTTGGAAAAGTAGTTTGTCTGGACTAGTATGTTACCCTGAGGAGCACCAGTGCTGTTGGTCAAGAAGAAGGATAGAACTTCACGTTTATGTGTAGATTATCGTCAGCTGAACAAGGTCACAATCAAGAACAAGTATCCACTTCCGAGGATAGACGATTTGATGGATCAGCTGAAAGGACCTTATGTTTTCTCGAAGATCGATTTATGTTCGGGCTATCATCAAATCCAAGTGAAGGTAAAGGATATTCCTAAAATGACTTTCCATACCCGTTATGGACATTATGAGTATCTTGTGATGCCGTTTGGAGTGATGAATGCACCTGCCATATTCATGGATTACATGAATAGGATTTTTCATCCTTACCTAGACAGATTTGTCATCGTCTTCATCGATGACATTCTAATCTATTCTCAAAATCAAGAGGAACATGCTGAACATCTCAGTATATTTGTATAAATTCTAAAGGAGAAGAAGATGTATGCCAAGTTGTCAAAGTGTGAATTCTGGATGGAAGAGGTTAAGTTTTTGGGTCATATGATCTCGAAGGATGGAATTGCAGTGGATCTGTCGAAAGTTGAAGCAGTTCTGCAGTGGGAAAGGCCGAAGACTGTGATAGAGATTCGTAGCTTCGTGGGATTAGCTGGTTATTATCGAAGATTCATTGAAGGATTTTTTAAGAAAACAGGACCTCTCACTCAACTTACGAGAAAGAATCAAGCCTTTGTATGGACCAACGATTGTGAATAGGGTTTTTAAGAATTGAAGAGACGACTGACTACTTCACTAGTTTTGGTTCTACCTGATCCCAATGAACCCTTTGAAGTATATTGTGATACTTCACATCAAGGATTAGGATGTGTGCTTATGCAAAATAGGAAAGTGGTGGCTTATGCTTCGGGACAGCTAAGAATACATGAAAAGAATTATCCTACACATGACCTGGAGTTAGCAGCGGTGGTGTTTTCTTTAAAAATATAGAGGCATTTCCTGTATGGAGCAACGTTCAACATCTACAGTGATCATAAGAGTTTGAAGTACCTGTTCGACTAAAAAGAGCTGAACATGAGGCAAATGAGGTGGTTAGAATTTTTGAAGGACTATGATTTTCAACTCCAGTATCATCCTGGAAAGGCAAATGTAGTGACAGATGCTTTAAGTAGAAAGATGCTGAGTATCTCTGCTATGATGATCAAGGAAAAGGAATTAATAGAACAATTCTGAAATATGTGGACGCCCGTGGAATTGACACCAGGGAAGATTTGTTTGAATATGGTTACTATCTCAAGTGATTTAATGGAAGAAATCTGAGAGAAACAGAAAGATAACAAGTTTCTGCAAACTGAGAGGGAGCTGATAAAGCGAGACATTGTGTCTACAGTTCAGGAAGGACATGACGGCATTCTAAGGTTCCAATGCAGGGTTTGTGTGCCTAGTAATCAGGAACTGAGGAAATTAATTCTTGATGAAGCCCACATGAGCCAGTTAAGTATACACCCTGGAATGACAAAAATGTACCAAGACCTGAAGCGGTTATTTTGGTGGCACGGAATGAAGAGGGATGTTGCCAAGTACGTGTTATCTTGTCTAGTTTGTCAGAAAGCCAAGGTTGAACATCAGAGACTTTCAAGAATGTTATAACCTCTAGCTATTCCCGAATAGAAATGGGATGGCATCGCGATGGATTTTGTGGTTGGATTTTCAAAAATATCCAAAAAGGTTACGACTCAATATGGATAATTGTGGATCGGCTTACGAAGTTTGCTCACTTCTTACCGATCAACATAAAGTATCCAATAGAGAAGTTAGCCCAACTATATATTAGCGAGATTGTTAAACTTCATGGTGTGCCTTCCATTATTATCTCCGATAGAGATCCGAGATTCACGTCGAGGTTTCGTCAAAGTCTTCAAGAAGTAATGGGAATGAAACTTCGATTGAGTTCTTCTTGTCATCCTCAAACTGATGGTCAATCGGAAAGGATGATCCAATCGCTGGAAGATCTACTGAGAGCTTGTACTCTAGAATAGACTGGAAGTTAGGATGATGTTTTGCCCTTGATAGAGTTCATCTACAATAACAATTTTCACTCGAGCATAGGGATGGCACCCTATGAGGCTCTATATAGACGACGGTGCAGAACACCTTTGTGTTGGTACCAAGATTGAGATCACCTTACGATCGGACCTGATCTTGTGCAACAAACAATGGAGAAGGTTAAGATGATACAGGAAAAGATACGGATGGCTCAGAGTAGACAAAAGAGTTATCCAGACAGAAGAAGAAAACCTCTTGAGTTTGAAGAAGGAGAGCATGTGTTTTTGAAAGTCACGTCCATGACTAGGGTCGACCGAGTTCTTAAATCTAGAAAACTCACTCCAAAGTTTATCAGACCTTATCAAATTATTCATCGGATAGGTCCAGTAGCTTACCAACTAGCTTTACCACATTTTCTTTCTAACCTTCACAATATTTTTTATGTGTCGCAATTGCAAAATTACATTCCTAATCCAAACCATGTCATAGCACCGGATACAGTACAATTAAAAGAGAATTTGACCTATGAAACACTTCCCGTAAGGATTGAGGATAGAAGAGTGAAGTGACTAAGAGGAAAGGAGATTCCATTAGTGAAAGTGATTTGGAATGACATAATCGGAGATGCGACGTGGGAGTTAGAGGACAAGATCAAGGAACAACATCCACACTTATTCTGAGGTATGAAAATTTTGAGGACAAAATTTCTTTTTAGAAGGGGAGAGTTGTAATACCCTGAAAATCATTTATTTTATGATATATATTCATTTTATAATATTTGTGATTTTTGAGAATTTTTCTAGAATTATTTGAATTGTTTGATTATTTTAATATTTTCCTCAATTTGCATGCGCGGTGAGCGGGGCTGGAAAAATAAAATATTTTTCCTGAGGTCGAAAAACTTTAGACTATAGGAACATCAACGGGGGATCTTATTAAACCCGAGGTCGGGCATAGTTTACAAAGTTTTGTTTTTTGAGATTTTATCTGATAAATAAAATCACAGTATATTTTATTATCTGTAGGACAATAAATACTATTTCTGCTAACTGTAACCTTTGTGCACTGGATAATAGCTCTAGTAGTGTTAGTCATCTTTTCTAAAAAGTATTTTTAATGACATCACCAAGATGACATCATCACCATGACATCGTCATTCACTTTATCAAAAATTGTGTGAAGCTTCTCAAGGAAGCTTCACCTTTCCTCTCTCCTCCTTGGGCTCCACGATTTTTGTAACACCCTCCTTTGGATGTCATATTTTACTATCGATTCCTTTAATTCTCCCTTTTTAACCAATGATTGATAAAAGTGCAGAAAATATAATATAATAAAATATGGGTTTCTTTTAAAAAAAAATAGAAACCTGAATAAAGCATGAGCATATACAAGATATAGTCATTACATAATTACATCTCAAAAAATGATATACATCAGTGGCGTGGATCACAGTCCACCGAAAATATAATAAAGTTTGTACTAAAAAAGAAGATATAATGACCACTGACGGCAAAATATACACTAGCCCAAGTCTAGACTGCCTAGAGAGTAGGATGTTCCCCAGAGTCCTCCATTAGATCCTCCTCCTCCTCAAACCCCAAGTCAACAAAAGTCCCCACATGGGACCACGACTCATGAACTGACATTCTGGCAGTAGACACCACTAGATGCAAATCCTCCCTAGGGGTATAATGTAGGTCATCCCACATCTCTCTAACCGGCATGAACAACTCTAAGTACATAGCAATAGTAAGAGAAAAGAAAGGAACATCAAAATGGTTCCTACGGATGGTTAAAGTTATATCTCCAACATATATAATACGTTCATTTTCCCAATCAATACGCCAGGCACTCACTTCATCATGAAACTGTACTCGAACATAACCAAAAAGATCCCTTCTAGCAGCCATCCTAAAATACAACAGCAGCACTTCCTCTTAGTCTTTATCCACAGGAATACATAAAACAGAAGCAGGCAGAACAACAATACAAAGAGGTGAGATTCTCTATATCATTACTAATACAATAGTAAGTGACAGCAACATCAATAATTTTACAGAATGCAATCATAGTAATTTACAGTCAATTAAGCTTTCCAACAAACATATCGTCTATACATGTAATAGGTAAGTCCATAGTATAATAACAGATAAATTGAACATGTAGGTTTATAGAGATAAAATGTTAAATGATATGTGTATGTACAATGGAAAGACACCTACTCTATGGAGCTAAAACCAACATCGGAGAGAATAATCGAGAGAACCACTGTCTGTATATCGTTAGCCTCAAATGTGCTTTTCAATATAATTAGTATGCACAACATGGCTATACAAGACACTCTCAACTGGATCGTGAATAGGATAGTGCCTGGTCGAGATCGTCGGAGCGTTGCATAGTCACCACGGCCTAGTGGAGTTACCAATTGTCCACTTGTGGGATACCCGCGCCCCGACGCCTCCAAGTTCAACAAGTGAACTACACTACGCAATTCGCACCCGCACAACGGTGTAATTCATCTCCTAGGCATTCCGCCTTATTAACAAGTCATTTTGACTTTCATAATGCATGATCACATGACATAGAGGCATAATATGCTTTGTCAATATTAATTTCATCAATAGGGGCCACAACAGGCCTAAATGAATCATTGACCACTCAGGGTCCTATTCATTTGTTCAATAACAAATCAAGCATCATGTTTAAAATCACAAGGCATCTCAAGTACGTAAATCCCCAAGAGCCCTAAAGGTACTCTAATTTATTATAAATTATCTTCCTCTCTTGTTTTTCCTTTTCAAGACCAAAATCCCTTTCTCACTAAGAGACTAAATTATATTACCACTTCCTTATTATTACAACTCCTTAATTGATTTTCCTTCTTCATTCAAACCCTTACATCCCAACTCAATCCATATCATTTTATCATGTCCAGAAGCTCCCTAAAACACTAGAGCTTCAAATTTTCCATTTTTTTACACGGCCGTGTGTAACACCCCAAATTCTGACTATATGGATAGTAATAGCAGAATTATACTATTTTGTATTTTCTGTGTCGTATAACAATAATTTGACTGTTCTGAGATCATATTTGATCGTTTTGTATGATTTGCTCCTGGCCGGGAAAATAATAATTTTCAGGCTGGAGAAATTCTGATCTGCCTCATTTGGAGTGGGGGATCTTACTAAACTCGAATCGAGTGACTCAGAAAAGAATCTTTTAATTTTTAGAATCTATCTATAACAAATAATAATAATAATATTGTACTGATAAATATTTGTGATTGCATTTATAGCAGTCGTTGTTATGAATGTTGGACCCGATAAATTTTAATTAATAGTAAAAGTGTTTAGAACATTTCTTGTAATTAAAATTTAAAATGATCCAATAGGATGTAGTCAAAACAAATGGTTGGACTTTTCTAACCAATGAGAATTGGTCAAGGAAAGAAGCTTAGACTTCTTTGTGAACCATTAGATTTGAAGCTTGACTTAGAAGCCTTGATCTTCACCATTGATTCAATCAATGGTGTAAAACAAAGCTTACCAAAACTATCAAGTAATATTCACCATAGATAAGATTAATGGATAAGATTGAGTCAACATTAATTGCTTGACTTTTACTTAGGAAACTAATTAACCTTAATTTAGTTATCCTAATTACCTAATTAAGAAATTAAGTAAACTAACTTAATTAGGGATTAGTTATAACTTAATCCTTAATTTAATATCCTAATTCTAATTAGAAGTGATGATGCATGTTAAATATGTATTAGATGCATGCTAAATATGTTAAATTAAATTAGTTATATACTTGAAGGATTAAGTAAGAATGGTTAGGAAATTAAATCTAATTAAATTAGCTAATCAACTAACTAGTAATTAGGCTTGAACTAATGATGAATTAAGGACTTAAACTCACCTAAACTACCATGGACCAGCAGCAAAAATTGGACAGCCCAGCAGCACCTAAGCTCCACGGTCCAGCTGAATTGGAGCAGCAGAATTGAGCTTGGAATTAACAACCAATTGAAGGATTTAATACTTACCTAGCTCCACGGTCCAGCAGAGACTTGGAGCAACAGAATGGAGCTTCACGGTCCAATAGAAAACTTGGCCCAGCAGCAGCAACAAATGGCCCAGCAATAGCAGAATTGGACGTCCAACAGCAGCAGCAACACGTTCAGCAATTTGTGAAGATTTCAAGTAATATTTGAATGTTCAAATGTCATGCAAAGTCAAGCTTGTGACCAATGAGAAGAGAGTGTCCTTGTGCAATTAATGAATGGATACTTAAGCAAGCAAAAGCTCATTCACGTCATTCACAAAAACACAGCACGGCAGCAGCTCATGTGGCAGCTGGAAGGAGTGGATAACCATGCAAATAAATCTCTCCAAATGTCACAAATTATCACACGGTTGGCAGCTGTCTTCATGCACTCAAAATTAGATAATCACACTCAAGTAATTTTCCCAAATATCACAAGTATTACACGGCTTGGCAGCAGCTTTCTCACGTCCTCATCTTCACTTTTTACTTATCAAAATATAAGCCTATTTCTCTCAAACACTAAGGAGAAACCACGCACCTCTCTCCCATTTCTTTTCTTCACATTCGGTCACCATCTCCAAATCACACCATCCATCCTTTTAAACACTCATCTCTTGGTTTGTTTTAATTCAAATTTTACTCTAAGCATTTCTTCTTCACAAGGTTTGTCACAAAACCTATCTTACCTTGTTCAAAGCTTCTTCAACCTAAGCTTCTTCAACCTTCTTCCTAAAGAGGTAAACTTTGAGTTAATGATTCAAAATTGATTTTTTTGTTATTTTGTTAACCATGATTTTTCCATGGTTATCAATCTTGATTCTTGTATAATCCTTTACTAATTTTTTTCTTGAAAATTCTAGGGCTTGTTAGGAGATTAACAAAATTTCAAGGAAAGGGAGGAAGGCTCACAAAGCTTGTCTTCAAGAGGTAAGAGGGAGACTCAACCTTACCACTCATGTTCTGGTAGTATGAGGATGGTTTGTTTGGTGAAAAATCCTTAAGGATTTATTCACCTATTGTTTGAGGTTAATCACCTATTTTTTGAGGTTCTTGGACTGTATTTGAGATGTGCCTGCTTGTGTTTCTATGTTTGGGCTGTAATTGGGATATGTCTGCTTGTGTTTCTAGGTTTGTATGTGTAATATCTGTGAGATCTGATTTTATTTCGATTCTTGCCTGTATGTTGTAATGCTTAAGGAATTGATAATATGTATGTATGTAGAATATATACTGTAGAGAAACTTATACTGTATGTATACGGAATTTATACTGTAAATTTCTGTAAATTTTATGAGAAAGGGATTTAATTATAAATGTTCTGGAAATATGGGGTCATTATGTAAATATAAAAAAAAAATTTAGGGACTATAGTAAAAATACTATATTTTGAGGGATTAAAATGTAATTTATATGTTTGAGGGATAAGAAAGTAATTATTATATTTTGAGGGACTAAAATGTAATTCATATTATTTTGAGGGGCAATATTGTAATTTTTATTTTTAAAAGGGGCCATATTATAAATATGATTTTAGAGGGGTAATATTGTAATTATGATTTTTTTTGAGGGGTAAAATAGTAATTTTCATTTTTAATAGGGTCATATTGTAAAAAATAATTTTTGAGGGCCTAAAACGTAAATATTATGTTTTGGAAGGACTACTTTAGAAATATGAATTTTATGAAGGACTATTTTGGAAATATGAATTTTATGAAGGAATACTTTGAAAATATGAATTTTATGAGGGACAATTTCGTAAATATAAATTTTACGAGGGACTATTTCGTAAAATGTGAATTTTAGGAAGAACTGTTGTGAAAATATTATTTAAATGAGGATTATAAAGCAAATATTATGTTTTGAGGGGTTATTATGCAAATATAAAAAAAAAATGAAGTTGAATTCTAGTGTTAAATGAGGACCCCGAATATAAGATAAAGAAAATGAATTGAAAATATGAGAAAGAAAATGAATTGAAAATATGAGATAAAGAAAATGAATTGAGAATATGAGATAAAGAAAATGAACTGTGAATGGTGCGTTTGTATATGCATTGAAAAGGTCTGATGGACTGGATAAGGCTATTTGCCTAGGAAGGAGAAAATACACCTCCTGAGTGGGTGTGATATGCGTAGTGTAGGTCTCTCGTTGACCTTGGGGGCATTGGGGTGCGGGTTGCCTACAATGTGCAGTTGGTTGCTCTTCTGTACGTGAGTTAGACCGATATAACACACCAATGATCCGGACCAAGACACTATCCATAATCAAGATCTGATAAAGACAATCGAGTATGTGCTAGATGTGCAAAACTGAGCACGTGGTCTGAGGCACTTTGTACTGATATGATCTTTCCGATTACTTTCTCCGATCTGAGTAGTATCTCCATGGAGTAGGAAATTGAGTCTAGGTGCATATGTTGATAAGGACATGATCGTAATTATGGCTTATTGTATGAATTATGATGATAAATGATATTATTGGAAAAATTGTAACTATATATGATATGTTGATATGAGATATGATATGTGATAGATAAATGATATCAGTGACATAATTGTAATTATGTATAATATATTGGCATGAGAATTTGTATGTGTTTATCTTCATTGCTACCGTACTGGTATTGGCGTAGGTGGTCTCACCTCTTGTATGTATATGTTGTATTATGTTTATATGTTATTAAGACATCAAACCAGACGTAGAGCGAGAAGCAGAAAAAGGTCCAGATTCCGTTGAGAATTTCGAGTTCTGATGGCGGTAGAGATTCCTAGCTTCTTGGGTTACATGAGGCTGACGTTTATTGGAGGGGATGAAGCATGGACTGAAGATCTTGAGAGAGAGAGTATATATTATTTAGGAGATGTAAATATTTGACTGAGTAGACTACAGTCAGGGAATCCTTACTTTTCTGTTACTATTTATGTACAGTTAGAATTTCCTATATCTTTCAGGCAGCAATGGGGAGCGTACTATCGCACGCCTAGAGAGAGTAGTGTCGTATCGTCTGTTCGAACATTTGCTTCCCGGACTTTACGTCGAGTTGGAATTCCCCCACCCGGGAAATCTGAGGAGAACCCGTCTGAGGGTCCGGCTACTTCTGAGGGCTCAGCTGCCTAGTAATACTTGGGCAAAGATGTCAATGTAAATAGTGTTTATAATTTTTAGAGTGATTAACTTGTAATATTTACAGTATAATAGTGTTAAAGACTTGTATATGTATAACCAGAGACTTAGATATGTATAAATGATGTAAATTATTTATAATAATGTTGTGATGTTTTATTTTCTGCTAAGTTTATTATCTTGTTATTAAGAATTTTGAAATTCGTATTTTCACCTACAAAGTACGTTATCTAAATAAGGTTAATTTGGTAATTATGTAACATAAATGTGGCATCCTAAGGTGGGTGTTACATTAGTTGGTATCAGAGCCCAAGTTTGAGTCTTTTGGGTTTGTGGGTAGGCTTGTCTTGTTTGTGCTGTGTGAATCTCTGATGTTGGACACAGAGATATGTTTTCATTTTCGAAAAGGAGACGATGTTATGTGAAATAGTTACGTTTAGTTCGTCGTGTTTTAATTTTATTTATCTTTGAAGAAAGATAATGGAACGCAGCAAACATGAGCATGTGGACGCGAGACGTGATGAAGATCGTATAGCCGCAGCTAGAAGTGTAATGCAAAAGATGATTGAAGTAGCAGTACAACAGAGATAGATGATCACTCAGCAGCAGGAACTGATAGTTGAACTTTATAGCTTACTAGGATTGGAGCAGCAATCGGATGTGAGAAACTGTAACTTAGAACATTCGATAATCCAAGATGGAAGGAAGCGTAAAGTCGATCGTGTTCAGCAAAAGTCGTATGTACGACCATTGGGGAAGCAACAACGAGCAAAGAGGGGGAGTACTAGTGATAATGATTTTGGTTGGACTGTGGCATCAACCATGAAATGTTTTAAGTGTGGGAAACGATCATCTCACCAGAGATTGTCAATATAAAGAGATTACTTGTTATCAATGTGGGATGCCTGGACATTTCTCCAGAGATTATGATCAACTGAAGATGGAACTTTCCATTTGTGATACACGTATTTTAAAATCTCAAGAAGAAGAAGAAGAAGAGGAAAGAGCTGGTGCAAAGAGTATAGTGAGAACGTTCAGATACAAAAACTTAAGGAGCGAGGAAGTTGTGCCATAGAGGGTAATCTTAAAACTGTACTGTATGATGCGTAAAGTAACCCAGTCTTTTGTGATCTATGACTGTGTAAATCTTTTGGGGTTATCCATGTTTTGTTCTTTTCATAATACTATGTGAACTTCTAAACTTGTTCTTACCACTTGAGTTTGTATAAAACTATCCTGTTATTATTTGAGTTTGAAACTCTCCTATTACTCTGATTTATCTATTTTTTTTTTCAAATAGACTGAGTAGATCAATTTGACTTATTCATGTCTTTGTTATAATGTGATTTGAGTATTTCTATTCTTTTTGTTAAACTTGTTGTTTATACTCAAGTTTTTTTTAACTCTACCCTATATCTATTAGATATCAAATCTTTTCTGTTGATTTGATTTGTTTATCTAAAATTTCATCTATTTATGATCCTGACTTTTAAATGGATTGGTTATTTTCCAACCATATCCTACTAGATTGTTGCAAAGCAATTTTATTGTTTTCCTTGACCTGCTATTTTTGGATTTGAATCCAGAAAGTTCATTTCTAAAATTATTGGACTATGTTCGTTTCAAAATCAATTAGACCATCTCAAATTCTTTGCTGGATTAATCTAGTAACTTACTAAAAAGTCTTATTACTTTTCCTTATGACCTTCATAGTGTCTTTCATGTGTCTCAATTAAAAAGGATCATTCCTGATTCAACTTGTGTTATAATATCAAATACAGTACAATTAGAAGAAAACTTGATCTATGAGACAATTTCTGTTAAGAGTAAAAATAGGCAAGTAGAACAACTTATCTTGATGAAGAAAATCTGGGATGATGTGACAACAGGGGAGCCAGAAGATCAAATGAAGGAAATCGTTATTCATTCCAAGATCGACTTGTGTACTGGTTGTTATCAGACTCGCGTGAAGGTAGAGAATGTTCCGAGATAATTTTTCAGATGTGTTACAAGAACTATGAATAGTCAGTACTACCATTCGGGGTAGGAAATATCTTGACGATGTTCACGAATTGTATAAATAGGATTTTTTTTTTCATCTGGGCAATTTTGTCATTATTGGCAATATTTTGACCTATTCTCGAAATTCCAAGGAGCATGCTGAAGATTTCAATGCAGTTCTTCAATTTTGAAGAAGAAGGAGTTATGCGCAAAATTAATCAAACGTAAATTCTATTACAAGGAGTTCAACTTGTGGATTTAGATTGAGTGATAAAATCAAATGGAAAAGTGGTGACGTATACTTCAAGGCGATGGAACGTGCATGAGAAGAATTGTTCGAGTTACGCTTTAGGATATGTAATAGTTGTTTTGCAAGAAAAATCTGAAGACATTTTCTTTCCTATAAAGTTCACAATAAATTCAAAGGCTTGAAGTACCTGTTCAATCAAGAAGGACTTGGATATCAGGAAGAGACGAATAGTTAGAATTTTCAAAGGACTTGTTAAGATGAATTTCTAGTATTGATAGAGTTCATATACAACGATAGTTTCGTTTGAGCATGGGGATGACACCCTGTGAGACATTATATGGGAGACGCTGTAGAACGCCTTTGCGTTGGTATCGTACTGGTGAAAGTAACATCGTGGGACCAGAAATTGTGTAGCAGACAATTGAAAAGATAAAGATGATCCAAGACAAGATGAGGACAGCTCAGACGTGACAAAAGAGCTATGCAGATAAAAGGCGAAGATCACTGGAATTCGAAGAAGGTGACCATGTATTTTTACGTGTGACGCCTATGACTGGAGTTGGACGAGTGATCAAGTTGAGGGAGCTTACTCCCAAGTTTATCGGACCGTATCAGATACTTCGTCGGATAGGTCCGGTAGCTTATCAAGTCGCGCTACCACCGTTTTTATCCAATCTTCATAATGTATTTCACGTGTCACAACTACGAAAATATATTCCAGATCCGACTCACATTATCGAACCAGACACTGTACAACTAAAGGAAAACTTGACCTATGAGACAGTTCCAATTAGGATTGAAGATCGAAGATAAAGCAGCTTCGAGGAAAGGACATTGTATTAGTTAAAGTAGTTTAGAACGATGTAAGTGGTGAAGCCACATGGGAAGTTGGAAGAAAAGATTAGAGAGCAGTATCCGTTTTTATGTTAAGTATATGTCAAGTTTCGAGGACGAAACTTTATTTTAGAGGGGGAGAGTTGTAACACCCCAAATTCTGACTATATGAATAGTAATAGTAGAATTACACTGTTTTGCATTTTCTGTGTCATATAACAATAATTTGACTGTTCTGAGATCATATTTGATCATTTTGTATGATTTGCTCCTGGCCGGGAAAATAATAATTTTCAGGCCGGGGAAATTCTGATCTGCCTCATTTGGAGTCGGGGATCTTACTAAACTCGAATCTGAGTGACTCAGAAAAGAATCTTTTAATTTTTAGAATCTATCTATAACAAATAATAATAATAATATTGTACTGATAAATATTTGTGATTGCATTTATAGCAGTCGTTGTTATGAATGTTGGACCCGATAAATTTTAATTAATAGAAAAAGTGTTTAGAACATTTCTTGTAATTAAAATTTAAAATGATCCAATAGGATGTAGTCAAAACAAATGGTTGGACTTTTCTAACCAATGAGAATTGGTCAAGGAAAGAAGCTTAGACTTCTTTGTGAACCATTAGATTTGAAGCTTGACTTAGAAGCCTTGATCTTCACCATTGATTCAATCAATGGTGTAAAAACAAAGCTTACCAAAACTATCAAGTAATATTCACCATAGATAAGATTAATGGATAAGATTGAGTCAACATTAATTGCTTGACTTTTACTTAGGAAACTAATTAACCTTAATTTAGTTGTCCTAATTACCTAATTAAGAAATTAAGTAAACTAACTTAATTAGGGATTAGTTATAACTTAATCCTTAATTTAATATCCTAATTCTAATTAGAAGTGATGATGCATGTTAAATATGTATTAGATGCATGCTAAATATGTTAAATTAAATTAGTTATATACTTGAAGGATTAAGTAAGAATGGTTAGGAAATTAAATCTAATTAAATTAGCTAATCAACTGACTAGTAATTAGGCTTGAACTAATGATGAATTAAGGACTTAAACTCACCTAAACTACCATGGACCAGCAGCAAAAATTGGACAGCCCAGCAGCACCTAAGCTCCACGGTCCAGCTAAATTGGAGCAGCAGAATTGAGCTTAGAATTAACAACCAATTGAAGGATTTAATACTTACCTAGCTCCACGGTCCAGCAGAGACTTGGAGCAGTAGAATGGAGCTTCACGGTCCGGCCAAAGAAAACTTGGCCAAAGAAGAAGAACAAATGGCCCAAAGAAGAGTGCATCGTAAGGTGGACGTCCAACAAAGAAAGTTAAAGAACACGTTCAACAATTTGTGAAGATTTCAAGTAATATTTGAGTGTTCAAATGTCATGCAAAGTCAAGCTTGTGACCAATGAGAAGAGAGTGTCCTTGTGCAATTAATGAATGGATACTTAAGCAAGCAAAAGCTCATTCACGTCATTCACAAAAACAAAGACGGCGGCTCGTGTGGCTATGTGGACTGGAAGGAGTGGATAACCATGCAAATAAATCTCTCCAAATGTCACAAATTATCACACGGTTGGCAGCTGTCTTCATGCACTCAAAATTAGATAATCACACTCAAGTAATTTTCCCAAATATCACAAGTATTACACGGCTTGGCAGCAGCTTTCTCACGTCCTCATCTTCACTTTTTACTTATCAAAATATAAGCCTATTTCTCTCAAACACTAAGGAGAAACCACGCACCTCTCTCCCATTTCTTTTCTTCACATTCGGTCACCATCTCCAAATCACACCATCCAATTTTTTAAACATTCATCTCTTGGTTTGTTTTAATTCAAATTCTACTCTAAGCATTTCTTCTTCACAAGGTTTGTCACAAAACCTATCTTACCTTGTTCAAAGCTTCTTCAACCTAAGCTTCTTCAATCTTCTTCCTAAAGAGGTAAGCTTTGAGTTAATGATTCAAAATTGATTTTTTTGTTATTTTGTTAACCATGATTTTTCCATGGTTATCAATCTTGATTCTTGTATAATTCTTTACTAATTTTTTCTTGAAAATTCTAGGGCTTGTTAGGAGATTAACAAAATTTCAAGGAAAGGGAGGAAGGCTCACAAAGCTTGTCTTCAAGAGGTAAGAGGGAGACTCAACGTTACCACTCATGTTCTGGTAGTATGAGGATGGTCTGTTCGGTGAAAAATCCTTAAGGATTTATTCACCTATTGTTTGAGGTTAATCACCTATTTTTTGAGGTTCTTGGACTGTATTTGAGATGTGCCTGTTTGTGTTTCTATGTTTGGGCTGTAATTGGGATATGTCTGCTTGTGTTTCTAGGTTTGTATGTGTAATATCTGTGAGATCTGATTTTATTTCGATTCTTGCCTGTATCTTTGTAATGCTTAAGGAATTGATAATATGTATGTATGTAGAATATATACTGTGGAGAAACTTATACTGTATGCATGTGGAATTTATCTTGTAAATTTCGTAAATTTTATGAGAAAGGGATTTAATTATAAATGTTGGAAATATGGGGTCATTATGTAAATATAAAAAAAAAATTAGGGACTATAGTGAAAATACTATATTTTGAGGGACTAAAATGTAATTTATATGTTGAGGGATAAGAAAGTAATTCATATGATTTTAAGGGACTAAAATGTAATTCATATGATTTTGAGGGGCAATATTGTAATTTTTGTTTTTAAAAGGGGCCATATTATAAATATGATTTTAGAGGGCAATATTGTAATTATGATTTTTTAGAGGGTAAAATAGTAATTTTTATTTTTAATAGGGTCATATTGTAAATAACAATTTTTGAGGGCCTAAAACGTAAATATTATGTTTTGGAAGGACTACTTTAGAAATATGAATTTTATGAAGGACTATTTTAGAAATATGAATTTTATGAAGGAATACTTTGAAAATATGAATTTTATGAGGGACAATTTCGTAAATATAAATTTTACAAGGGACTGTTTCGTAAAATATGAATTTTAGGAAGAACTGTTGTGAAAATATTATTTAAATGAGGATTATAAAGCAAATATTATGTTTTGAGGGGTTATTATGCAAATATAAAAAAAAATGAAGTTGAATTTTGGTGTTAAATGAGGACCCCGAATATGAGATAAAGAAAATGAATTGAAAATATGAGATAAAGAAAATAAATTGAAAATATGAGATAAAAAAAATGAATTGAGAATATGAGATAAAGAAAATGAACTGTGAATGGTGCATTTGTATATGCATTGAAAAGGTCCGATGGACTGGATAAGGCTATTTGCCTAGGAAGGAGAAAATACACCTCCTGAGTGGGTGTGATATGCGTAGTGTAGGTCTCTCGTTGACCTTGGGGGCATTGGGGTGCGGGTTGCCTATAATGTGCAGTTGGTTGCTCTTCTGTACGTGGGTTAGACCGATATAACACACCAATGATCCGGACCGAGACACTATCCGTAATCAAGATCTGATAAAGACTATCGAGTATGTGCTAGATGTGCAAAACTGAGCACGTGGTCTGAGGCACTTTGTACCGATATGATCTTTCCGATCACTTTCTCCGATCTGAGTAGTATCTCCATGGAGTAGGAAATTGAGTCTAGGTGCATATGTTGATAAGGACATGATCGTAATTATGGCTTATTGTATGAATTATGATGATAAATGATATTATTGGAAAAATTGTAACTATATATGATATGTTGATATGAGATTGATATGTGATAGATAAATGATATCAGTGACATAATTGTAATTATGTATAATATGTTGGCATGAGAATTTGTATGTGTTTATCTTCATTGCTACCGTACTGGTATTGGCGTAGGTGGTCTCACCTCTTGTATGTATATGTTGTATTATGTTTATATGTTATTAAGACATCGAACCAGACGTAGAGCGAGAAGCAGAAAAAGGTCCAGATTCCGTTGAGAATTTCGAGTTCTGATGGCGGTAGAGATTCCTAGCTTCTTGGGTTACATGAGGCTGACGTTTATTGGAGGGGATGAAGCATGGACTGAAGATCTTGAGAGAGAGAGTATATATTATTTAGGAGATGTAAATATTTGACTGAGTAGACTACAGTCAGGGAATCCTTACTTTTCTGTTACTATTTATGTACAGTTAGAATTTCCTATATCTTTCAGGCAGCAATGGGGAGCGTACTATCGCACCCCTAGAGAGAGTAGTGTCGTATCGTCCGTTCGGACATTTGCTTCCCGGACTTTACGTCGAGTTGGAATTCCCCCACCCGGGAAATCTGAGGAGAACCCGTCTAAGGGTCCGGCTACTTCTGAGGGCTCAGCTGCCTAGTAATACTTGGGCAAAGATGTCAATGTAAATAGTGTTTATAATTTTTGGAGTGATTAATTTGTAATATTTACAGTATGATAGTGTTAAAGACTTGTATATGTATAACCAAAGACTTAGATATGTATAAATGATGTAAATTATTTGTAATAATGTTGTGATGTTTTATTTTCTGCTAAGTTTATTTTCTTGTTATTAAGAATTTTGAAATTCGTATTTTCACCTACAAAGTACGTTATCTAAATAAGGTTAATTTGGTAATTATGTAACATAAATGTGGCATCCTAAGGTGGGTGTTACACCGTGTGCTTTTACACGGCCTGGATGACATGGCCGTGTTCCCCTCTGGAAGGACAAAACACGATCAAATCTAGACCACTCACATTACACGACCGTGTCCCATTACATGGCCTGAGTCGTGTTCTCCTCTGACTTTTGAAGCATTTGTTGTGTTTTCCAGTGAGTTACATGGCCTGGGCCGTGTAAACTCACATAACCCGTGTATTTTGCTCAAAAACCCCAAAATAGACTTTCAAACATTTAATCCATCAAGTCACACAAATCATATAGGCAAGATACAACCAAATATCAAGAATCAAACACAAATCAAGTGAAGAATCCTCACATAGATTCTTCACTCCCAAAACCCCCAAACATCCCTCACTACCATAAAAAGTAGATAAGAGAAATCTCCCTCTTGCCTCAAGAGAAAACCAAAGAGGGCAAGGTCCTTGCAAGATTTCATCCACCACTAATAAGAAAACCCTAGGATGGTCAAACTCACCCAATCAACAACCAAAGCTTGAAAAGAGGAGTCCTTAATCACAAGGGTGACCAAGGACCACAAAAATGAGAAGACAAAGGAGGAAAACTAAGAACTTTACCTCAAAGTCTCAAGCTTTTAGGCTTGGTAAAAGATGATGAAGATGAAGGAACCAATAGATGCTCACAAAAGAGAAGAGCTTCAAGATGATGAGGGGAAGTCAATAGTCTAGGTTGGCTTGAGCAAGAAAACTTGAATGGTCACAAATGGTGGTGTGACCGTGTGGATGAAGAGGAGAATAGAAGAAGAGAAAAGAGAAAAGAGAAAAGAGATAACAGAAAAGAGAGAACAGATGGTGTGAGAGAGATGAAAGGTAGAGAAAGAAAGTAATAACTTTCTAAAATTAAAAAGGGAAGTGATGTCCTTGAGTGAAAAGATAACAAGATTGTCATCTTTTTTTCCCTCCAAAATTGTGGAGCCCAAAATAAGGAGAAAGAATGTGAAGCTTCCTTGAGAAGCTTTGCTCACTTTTGATAAAGAGAAGGGTGATGTCATGGTAATGATGTCATTAAAGTGCTCTTCTAGAAAAGATGATTAATACCCTACTAGAGCTATTATATAGTGGACAAAATTTACAGTTAGCAAAAACAATATGTTATTATCCTACAGATAATAAAATATACTATAATTTTATTTATCAGATAAAATCTCAAAAAATAAAAAATTCGTAAGTTGTGCCTGGCCTTGAGTTTAATAAGATCCCTCGTTGACGTTTCTACTATCCAAAGTTTTTCGGCTTTGGGGAAAATATTCTATTGTCACGGTCCCACTTAGTGTGCATGTAAATCGAGAAAAATATTAAAATAATCAAACAATTCAATTAATTCCAGAAAAATTCACAAATATTATAAAATAAATTTATATAATAAAATGAGTAATTTTTGGGGTGTTATAATTTTGAGGGAAGGAAAGATGATAGTCTTGTCATCTTTTCACTCAAAGACATCACTTTCATTTTCATTCCAAAAAGCTATCACTTTCTCTCCCTACCTTTCTCTCTTCTCTCCCTCATGTTCTCTCTTCTCTTTTTCCTCTTCACCCACACGGTTCTAACACTATTTGTGACCATCCAAGCTTGTTTGCTCAAGCCAATCTAAGTTCTTGACTCATCTCATCATTGTGAGGCTCTTCTCTTTGGTGATCACCTCTTGATTCCTCCATCTTCATCATTTTCTACTAAGCCTAAAGCTTGAAACTTTGAGGTAAAGTTCTTAACTTTCATCTTTTCTCTCCTCATTTTCGTGGTCCTTGGTCACCTTTGTGATCAAGGACTCCTCTTTTCAAGCTTTGGTTGTTGATTGTGTAACATTAACCATCATAGGGTTTTCTTGTTGGTGGTGAATGAAATCTTGCAAGGAGCTTGCTTTCTTTGGTTGTCTCTTGAGGTAAGAGGGAGATCATTCTCTTCAACCTATCTTGGTGGTGAGGATCATGTTTTTGTGTTGATGGTGAGGAATCCATGTATGGGTTGCTCACTTTGTTATATGATTTTCTTTGATAATAAGGGATTTAGTTGTGTTGCATGACTCTAATACTTGATATTGTGTAACTTGATGGATTGGAATGCTTGAATTCTTGAATGTATATATGGAAAACACCTTCTGGTGCAAATACATGGGCCGTGTAGTTTAACATGGCCCAGGCCGATTTGCTGTTTGGAAACACAACTTCCATAGACTTCTCGAGTCAAAGAAGAACACGGCCTAGGCCATGTTGGAAGACATGGTCGTGTAATCGAGTAGTTTAGATTTGAAACATTTACTGTACTTCCATAAGAGCACACGGCCTAGGCCGTGTAAGGGGACATGACCGTGTTAGGCAAGCCGTGTAAAGGGACACGACCATGTTTAGGGAAATGATGAACAATTGTTGGATTCTTAGTTCCTTGGAGGCTCACAACCTCATTGGGCACCCAATGTGAGACTTTTGTATCAAGTTAAAACCTAGTTAATTAAATGAGTAGACGCTTAATTAGGAATTCAGAATATGGAAATAATAAAGAACAAAACTTTATCCTATAGCCTAGAGTGACTTTTGGACAAGGAAAGAACATGAGTGTGGGTGAGATTATGAGGAACTTAAAAATGATTTATTTAAGCGAGTTTGATCTAAAACAAAAGGGAAGACTTATCTAATTCAGAGTAATAAAGGTTGAATGAAAAATACTAGAGAATTTCCCTAGAGAGGTTAATGGAGGAATGTAATGAAATTGAGGCATAACTTTTATATCAACTTTAAAAGGTATGCATTTACCCTTGAGATTTGGATATTGACTGGTTGTGGGTTCGAAAATAGGGCCAAAGATTGTTGATGAATGGTTGGGCCTAACGGGGTGTTTAATTATGAACAAGTCATCCTATTATTGAATATCTGCATATGTATATACATTGAGTCCACATGCATTGAGAAAGGTCAACATGATGAGCATGATTGAAACTTGCATTAAGAAAGTCTATTGGACTCTGTTGAAAGGTTGTATGCCTAGGAGATGAATCGCACCTATGTACGGGTGTGAATAGACTAGTGTAGGTCATTTGTTGACCTTGGGGTGTCGGGGTGCAGGTATCTCACAATGGACAGTTGGTAGCTCCTCTGTACTGTGGGATGGACCGATGCAAATGCACCGATCATCCGAACAGAGACGCTGTCCTATATCACGTTCTGGTGTAGAATGTCTTGTACAAAGCCTTGTTGTGCACGTTGATAAATTGATAAAATATACCACTGTTGGCCACGACAGCCGAGTTACAGACATGTCTCCCAATCATTCTCTCTGATGTTGTGTCTAGCTCCATAGAGTAGGATTTTGGTACCTTGATCATGTGCATAGTCTGTTCATATATTTATCTGGCATAAATATATATGATTTATGGAATCGTTTATTTTAAGGATGCTATGACTATCTATATTATTAATTTGTTTCTATCTGTATCTTGATGTTGATTATTATGATTGCCATGCTGTGAGGCGTCCTACGTCGTTTCTGATTCTCTACTGCCATAATTGGTATTTGTAACCCCCCAAAAATTTCTTATTGTGTGATAAACACTTATTTTATAATATTTGTAATTTTTGTGAATTTTTTTGAATTTTTTTGGGACTGTTGATTATTTTAATATATTTCTCAATTTACGTGCGCACTGAGCAGAGATAGGAAAATAAAATATTTTCCCCGAGGCTGGTAAGTCTTAAACAGAGGAAACATCGATGGGGGATCTTACTAAACTCGAGGCCGGACATAGTTTACGAGGTTTATATTTTTCAATATTTTATCTAATAAATAAAATTGATGTACCGTAAAATTATCCGATGAACAAGAAATATTATTTCTGTTAGCTGTAACTTTTGTTCACTGGATAACAGCTTTAGTAGAGTATTAATCATCTTTTCTAGAGTGTTTACTTTAGGAGACAACATTACTTTTCACTTTATCGAGAAGCGTGCAAAGCTTCTCAAGGAAGCTTCAAGGAAGCTTCCTACCAAGCTTCTCAAGGAAGCCTCACACTCTTTTTCCTCCTACTCACCACACGACCATGAAGGCCTCTTTGGAGCCAAAAGTTTGTTTTACACTTTATTACTTTCAATTCTAATTTTTGAAATCATTTCTGCTAACACTTTCTCTCTCTACCATTTCTCTTCTCTCTTCTCTCATTTTCTTCTCTTCACTTTTCTCTTCTCCTTTTCCTCTCTAAACCGCTGGTCACACACCCACCACCAGCACCTCTCTATTTTTGTTTGCTCTAACAAATCATATTTCTTAAATCCTCTCATCATCCTAAGGCTTTTCTCCTTGTTGATCATATTCAAAAACTCAATTTTTCCTCTTAATTTTCTCTCCTCTTCCACAGCCAAGATCACCATTATTGGCCATCCAAGCTTTTCATTCAACCAACCTCATTTCCTACCATTTCTCATAACCTAGAACATTTTCTCTTTTGTGACCACCACCAAAATCCACCATTTTCATTTTCCTCCATGAAGCTCTAAAGTTAGAGACTTTGAGGTAAAAGTTCATAACTTTCTCATTTGTTCATCTCATTTTCGTGATCCATGATCACTTTGGTGATCATGGATGCCTTTTTCAAGCTTTGATGGTGATTCTTGTGAGTTTGAAGTCCTTAGCGTTTTCTTGAGGGTGGAGGCCAAATTTTGCAAGGAGCTTTAAGGGAGTTTCTTTGCTTGTTTTCTCTTAGGTAAGAGGGAGATTTTCCACTTCAACCACCCATGGTGGTGGAGGACGAATTTGTGTGTTGAAATTGGAGGATGCATGTGTGGATTTCTCCTCTTGATTGCTTGATTTTTGATGACTTATAATTATGTGCTTGTATGAAGTTGTTACTTGATGTTGTTATATTATGTTTGCATGGATAAATTTTGATATTTTGTGCGCTTGAAATCTTGTGTGAAAAATAAGGAATCTTTGGTTTAGTGGAAGGAAGCTCACGACCTTGTGGCCTTAAATAATGAATCAAGAACCAAACCTTGTGATGAATTGGAACTTAGAAGTTTAAGTAGAAAATAGATTGATTGATGAATTAAAACAATAGATTAAGAAGATGAATATTGGATTCCATGAACTTAGGGCTCACGGCCATTTAGGGTAACCAAGAGGAAATTTGTATTAAAAAGGAACTTTGAAATAATTAAGTGATTAGACATTCAATTAAGGATTCATAAAATGGAAGGGACTAAGAATGAGATTTTGTCCTAAAACTTAGAATAATTTTTAATTAAAGGAAGGACAAGAGTGTGTGAGACTTGGAGAACCTTAGAATAATTTTCTAAGTGAGTATACATAAATTTAAAGTAGATAACTTAACAAAATCAAGAGAATTCCTCTAGAGGAGGATTTTATAAGAAACGCTAAATTGAAGTGAAACTTAGATAATTAGATAATTAGAAATTAATTAGGGATTCATAAGATGGAAAGAGAAAGGAAATGAAATTTTACCATAAAACTATGAGTAGATCTTGACCTCTAAAGAAAAATGAGTGAAAATGAGACTTTGAGAATCGTAAGACATCTAATTAAATAAGCTTTATTAAAAGTGAAGGGAATGACTAATTGAATTAGAGAAACAAGGATTAAGAGTGTAAGGGAAGATTTGAGAAATATAAAATACTTATTTTAGATTAATTTTATTAAGGATAATGAGAAGAACAATGATAAAACCTTATGAGATAATGGTATGTCCAAAATTAATTATGAAAGACAACTTTGTTATCGGGCCCATGAGTGGGACCCAAATCTGTTGATGATTGTTTTGGCTTATGGTGATGAAATGCACAATTGAAATCCTCTGTGATAGCATGCATTTGACATTGTGCTTTTGTAACCGAAATACCGGACCCAAAAACATCAGATGGATGATTTAGTCAGATGTGGCTTGCTCTTATAACCAGAAACATCAGGTAGACGATTTAGTCGAAAAGGACTGGTTATTCGAGGAAACCCAAATATTGGTGGTACTATGTAGTCGTATGGACAATTATATAATATCATTGATGCAAATGTATTGAAACAATTGTATGGACGGTGGCTTTAATACCATTGGGAATGGTACAACGGAGGGTTGATCTCGTTAAATATGCATTTGTGCATTATGCAATTATGGCGTTTTATGCCTAAGAGTGAATGAGAACTTACAGGATAGTGGGGCCTTGAATAGACCTATAGGGAGGTCTGGGCTTGGTGATTTACTTGTGATTATGCTATCACATTGTATACCCCTGGCCATGAACACTATTGCAACGCACTGGCAGCTTGACAATCCACTATTGCTTTTTGTGGCCCGGCGTAGACTGTTTATTGTGGGGGGACAGATCTTTTGGGACATTCATCTCTGAAAACTTTGAGTCTAGCTCCATGGAGTCAGAAATGAGTATATTGTACATGAGGATGGTCAGCATACGCATTGTACATATGCATAGTCAGTTCACATATTGTCATGGCATGGTCAACATACATATTGTGGAGACATGAATATTATTTATATGTCTATGGTGGATATCTGTTGTTATAGTGCTGTTAATATTTATAATATTGTGAAATATGCTTTCTGATGATATCTATGCAATTGACAACTTGAATATATTTGAAATATCTGTATGTATGGAATGACTACGTCATTCATGTTAGGTTCCTTTGCTACCATGTTAGTAATTATATAGGATATCTCACCTCTTTATTGTTTTGTCCCGTTTTAATTTGTGTTCGATAAAGGCTGTGAAGTGGACACGGTTGAATTGGTTAGTTTTGGTGGATTTGACTTTCTGATTCCTGTGATGGCGTTGAGATGAGATTTTCTTGGTTACATAAGGATGCAGCTTCATGGGGGCATTGATGCCTGGCGGGTCGACTGTGACACTAAACATTTCATTATATATAGGGATAGTGGCTCTGTCCACAGGTAGTACCTATCCCGGGGTTACTACTTACCCTTTGGTGCTTTAGTACATGTTTTTTGTTATTTGGGTATGTAAGTGCTACATTTTTATGTTAATAGTACCTTGTGTTCATTATATATATATATATATATATATATATATATATATATATATATATATATAATGTTTTTCACTCTGTGATTGTATTTTGGGAGCTATGTAATTAAACATATTTCATTCGTGGCTCATATTTTCTTTATTTGCAAAATGGTTAAATTTGAAAACTTGTTATTTAAGCTGTAGCACACCAAAAATTTAGCGACCGTGGTATAATGACGATTGTGCCGTGGTTCATAAATCGAGGGGTATTACATTAGGTGATATCAGAGCAGTTCATCCTATTGAGCCGGGGTATGGACTGACTATGCTTAGACATGATAGAAGTTTCTTTGTATGTTGTGCACTTCCTTATCTCTTGATTGAGATGTTTGGGAAAGGAAGGCATGGCTTTCCATAGGTTGAATGTTGGTATCTGCTATTGCATAGTTACATGATATTGAGTATTGGCCTACTCAATGTGTAATGTTCTGTGTGGACGGGAAACTATGACTTCACCTAGGCGTATTATGGTAATAGGAGTTCTTTTAGTAGGAAGCTCAGCTGGTTTGGCTGAACTTGTTTAGGATTTGTTTACATTTACACCCTTGTTGTGTTACCTCTAGAATTGTTTGAGCCAATGGGTTAGAAAAAGGGTAGCTAAATAGGACTTGCAAGGTTTGTGGACTATGGCGTCCAAAAGGTGTTGGAGAACCGATTTTTAGGGGAGAAGAATATTTGGCATAAGTCTGGTTCGAGGAGCTACTTGGGAGTTAAAGACTTATAGAAGATCACGCCATAAAAGGCAGACTGAAGGAGCTCCAGTAAGAGTCTTTTGGGTTTGGTGGTTAGGTTTGTCTTGCTGTGTTGTGTGACTATTTGTATTTGGTTTCCAAAAGGAGACAATAATGTTTGAATTGATTACTTTTGATTTTTCCTTATGTTTCGATTTGTTTGTCCTTGAAGAAAGGCAATGGCTCGGGGTAGACATAAGCATATGAATGCAGGGAGTGGCGATGATGGTACGACTGCGGCAGTAGAAGTAATGTAGTGAATAGTGGATGTAACAAAACATCAGGATCAGAGGGCCGCAAAGTAGCAGGAATTAGAAGTTGAGGTTCAGAATTTATTGGAAGAAAATCAATTTTGGGTAAACTCTAGATTGCCTAAGTTCCCGAGGAGGAATAATAGAAAGATCAATCAGTTTAAGCAAAAATTGTATTCACGACGGTCGAGGGAGCAACGGCAGCAACAAACGCATGAAGGAAGTGCGAGTGGTAATAAATCCAATCCGACTGTGGTATCTTTACCAAAATGTAAGAAGTGTGGAAAGAACCACTCAATAAGGGAGTGTAAGATCAAGTGGGTAATCTGTTTCAAGTGCGGAAAAGGTCACTTAACAAGGGACTGTACGGTTGAGGGAGTCATTTGTTTCAGATGCGAAAAGCTTAGACATGTATTTAGAGACTGTACTCAATCAAAGATGAAGCCTTCCGTTGGTGAGGTACGTGCTTCAAGACCTCAAGCAAGAGGAAGAGGTTATACCCTGAGTGGGATAGAAACGTCCCAATCTGAAGACCAAACCAAGGGAGATTATGTCTCAGAGGTTAACCCATTCCTTTATGACATATGAATGTATAAGTCCATTAGGGTCGTTTGTATCTTCATCATTTTTTGACTAAGTTATTTCTACTTCTGCTACTAAGAACCTATAATTGATAGCCAAGCTATTTAAATTATCCTATGACCTGTTAAAGATAGAAATTTTCCATTTGATCTGATTTGTTTACTTCTTTCATAAATTAGATGTAATATTAAAAATGGATTGGTTATTTTCAAACCCTATCTTGTTAAATTATTCCAATCAAACTTTAGTGTTTCTTGAGATAGAGATTTCTGGATTTGAATCCATGAAGCTCATTCCAAAATTTTATTGGACCATATCGAGCCTTTCGTTGGATAGGTCTGACGGTGTACCAAATAGCTTTATTATTATTCTTTCTAACCTCCCTAATTGTCATTCTGTGCAATGAACACTTCGGTAGCATTCACCGATTACGCGAATAGGATCTATCTTCCCTATTGAGACAGATTTGTTGTTATCCTTGTTGATGATATTCTGATCTATTCTTGAAGTCAGGAGGAACCTACTGAACATTTTAGTGTGATTCTTCAAATCCTGAAGAAGAAGAAAAAGTTATGCGTGAAGCTGTCCAAGTGTGAATTTTGAGTAGAGAAAGGTTAAATTTTAGGGCATGTGATTTCAAAGGAGAGAAATTGTTGTGGAAACCTGAAGTAGTTCTTCAATAGGAAAGACCGACGACCGTAATGGAGATTCGTACTCCGTGAGACTAACCAGTTATTACTGATGATTCATTAAAGGATTTTTCAAGATAGCAGGACCTCTCACTCAGCCTACGAGGAAGAATCAAGCTTTTCTCTGGACCAAGGCATGTGAAGAAATTTTTCAAGAATGGAAGGGACACCCGACTATTTCACCAGAGTTGATTCTGCTGAATTCTAACCAGCCTTTTTAGACGACTCGCTATGTTTCACGTTGGAATTTAGAACGTATGCTCGTGCAGGATGGAAGGAGTAGTAGCGTATGAATTAAGACAACTGAAAGCACATGGGAATAGTTACTCTACACAAAACTCAGAGTTAGCCTTTGTAATTGCGTTAAAGATCTGAAAACATTCTACAAAGAACAATATCCACATATATTCTAAGATAGACTAAATTTCAAGGACAAAATTTCTTTTTGAAGGAGAGAGTTGTAACGCCTCGAAAATTTCTTATTTCATGATAAACACTCATTTTATAATATTTGTAATTTTTGTGAATTTTTTTTGAATTTTTTCAGGACTGTTGATTATTTTAATATATTTTTTAATTTACGTGCGCGCTGAGTGGAGCTAAGAAAATAAAATATTTTTTCCGAGGCTAGTAAGCCTTGAACTTTAGAAACGTCGATGGGGGATCTTACTAAACCCGAGGTCGGGCACAGTTTACGAGGTTTACATTTTTTTAGATTTTATCTGATAAAAAAAATCGTTGTACTGTAAGATTATCTGATGAACAAAAAATACTATTTCTATTAACTGTAACTTTTGTTTATTGGATAATAGCTCTATTAGAGTGTTAATCATCTTTTTTGGAGTGTTCACTTTAGGAGACAATATTACTTTTCATTTTATCGAGAAGCGCACGAAGCTTATCAAGGAAGCTTCCTGCCAAGCTTCTCAATGAAGCCTCACTCTCTCTCTCCTCCCACTCACTACACGGCCATGAAGGTCTCTTTGGATCCAAAAGTTTGTTTTACACTTTATTACTTTCAATTCTAATTTTTGAAATCATTTTTACTATCACTTTCTCTCTCTACCATTTCTCTTCTCTCTTCTCCTCTCATTTTCTTCTATTCACTTTTCTCTTCTCCTTTTCCTCTCCAAACCACCGGCCACACACCCACCACCACCACCTCTCCATTTTTGTTTGCTCTAACTAATCACATTTCTTAAATCCTCTCATCATCCAAAGGCTTTTCTCCTTGGTGATCATCTTCAAAAACTCAACTTTTTCTCTCCATTTTCTCTCCTCTTCCACGGCCAAGACCACCATTGTTGGCCCTCCATGCTTTTCATTCAACCAACCTCATTTCCTACCATTTCTCATCACCTAGAACATTTTCTCTTTTGTGACCACCACCAAAATCCACCATTTTTGTTTTCCACCATGAGCTCTAAAGTTGGAGACTTTGAGGTAAAAGTTCATAACTTTCTCATTTGTTCATCTCATTTTCATGATCCATGATCATTTTGGTGATCATGGATGCCTTTTTCAAGCTTTGATAGTGATTCTTGTGAGTTTGATGTCCTTAGCATTTTCTTGATGGTGGAGGTCGAATTTTGCAAGGAGCTTCAAGGGAGTTTATTTGCTTGTTTTCTCTTAGGTAAGAGGGAGATATTCCACTTCAACCACCTATGGTGGTGGAGGATGAATTTGTGTGTTGAAATTGGAGGATTCATGTGTGGATTTCTCCTCTTGATTGCTTGATTTTTAATGACTTGTAATTATGTACTTGTATGAAGTTATTAGTTGATGTTGTTATATTATGTTTGCATGGATAAATTGTGATATTTTGTGTGCTTGAAATCATGTGTGAAAAATAAGGAATCTTTGCTTAAGTGGAAGGAAGCTCACAGCCTTGCGGCCTTAAATCAAGAACCAAACCTTTTAATGAATTGGAACTTAGAATTTTAAGTAAAAAATGGATTGATTGAGGAATTAAAATAATGGATTAAGAAGATGAATATTGGATTCCATGAACTTAGGGCTCACGGCCATTTAGGGTAACCAAGAGGAAATTTGTATTAAAAAGGAACTTTGAAATAATTAAGTGATTACACATTCAATTAAGGATTCATAAAATGGAAGGGACCAAGAATGAGATTTTGTCCTAAAACATAGAATAATTTTTAATTAAAGGAAGGACAAGAGTGTGTGAGACTTGGAGAACCTTAGAATAATTTTCTAAGTGATTATGCATAAATTTAAAGTAGAGAACTTAACAAAATCAAGAGAATTCCTCTAGAGGAGGATTTTATAAGAAATGCTAAATTGAAGTGAAACTTAGATAATTTGATAATTAGAAATTAATTAGGGATTCATAAGATGGAAAGAGAAAGGAAATGACATTTTACCATAAAACTATGAGTAGATCTTGACCTCTAAAGAAAAATGAGTGAAAATGAGACTTTGAGAATCATAAGACATCTAATTAAATAAGCTTTATTAAGAGTGAAGAGAATGACTAATTGAATTAAAGAAACAAGGATTAGGAGTGTAAGGGAAGATTTGAGAAATATAAAATATATATTTTAGATGAATTTTATTATGGATAATGAGAAGAACAATGATAAAACCTTATGAGATAATGGTATGTTCAAAATTAATTATGAATGACAACTTTGTTATCGGGCCCATGAGTGGGACCCAAATCTGTTGATGATTGTTTTGGCTTATGGTGATGAAATGCACGCTTGAAATCCTCTATGATAGCATGATTTGACATTATGCTTTTGGAACCAAAATACCAGACCCAGAATTATTAGATGAACTATTTAGTCAGATGTGGTTTGCTCTTATAACTAGAAACATCAAGTAGACGATTTAGTCAGAAATGACTGGTTATCCGAGGAAACCCAAATATCGGTGGTACTATGTAGTCATATGGACGGTTATATAATATCATTGATGCAAATGTATTGAAATAATTGTATGGACGGTTGCTTTAATAACATTGGGAATGGTACAATGGAGGGTTGATCCCGTTGAATATGCATTTGTGCATTATGTAATTATGGCGTTTTATGCCTAGGAGTGAACGAGAACTTATAGGATAGTGCGGCCTTGAATAGACCTATGGGGACGTCAGGGCGCGGTGATTCACTTGTGATTATTCTATCACATTGTATACCCCTTGCCGTGAATACTGTTGCAACGCACTGGCAGCCTAACAATCCACTATTGTTTTTCGTGGCCCGGCGTAGACTGTCTATTGAGGGGGGACAGATCTTCTAGGACGTTCATCTCTGAAAACTTTAAGTCTAACTCCATGGAGTAGGAAATGAGTACATTGTACATGAGGATGGTCAGCATACACATTGTGCATATGTATAGTCAGTTCATATATTGTCATGGCATGGTCAACATACATATTATGGAGACATGAATATTATTTATATATATATGGTGGATATCTATTGTTATAGTGCTGTTAATATCTATAATATTGTGGAATATGCTTTTTGATGATATCTATGCAATTGACAACTTGAATATATTTATAATATCTGTATGTATGGAATGACTACGTCATTCGTGTTAGGTTCCTTTGCTGCCATGTTGGTAATGATGTAGGATATCTCACCTCTTCGTTGTATTGTCTCGTTTTAATTTGTGTTTGATAAAGGTTGTGAAGGGGACACAATTGAATTAGATGGTTTTGGTGGAATTGACTTTCTAATTCCTGTGATGGTGTTGAGACGAGATTTCCTTGGTTACATGCGGGTTCAGCTTCATGGGGGCATTGATGCTTGGCAGGTCGACTGTGACACCAAATGTTTCATTGTATATAGAGGTAGTGGCTCTGTCCACAAGTAGTACCTATCTTGGGGTTACTACTTACCCTTTAGTGCTTTAGTACATGTCTTTTATTATTTGGGTATGTAAGTGCTACGTTTTTATGTTAATAGTACCTTGTGTTCATTATATATATATTTAATGTTTTTCACTTAGTGATTGTATTTTGGGAGCTATGTAAGAAACATATTTCATTCATGACTCATATTTTCTTTATTTGAAAAATGATTAAATTTGGATACTTGTTATTTGAGCTGTAGCCCGCCAAAAATTTAGCGACCATGGTATAACGACGATTGTGCCTTGGTTACTAAATGGAGGGGTGTTATAGTATTGATATTGAATATCTCACCTTTTTTCTGTATTTCTTCTATTCTATTTGTATTTATGCTCTTAAAAGACCGAGGCGTGAAAGAGCCTAAGTTTCTTGATTTTGAGATGAATTAGTCTTCTGTTTGACTATGGCATCCCGATGAGGTTTTCTTGGGTATGCCAGACTGAGGTTCCACGGAGGCATTGACTGCTGGCAAGTCAACCTGATCACCGAGCACTTCGTCTACGTAGGAAAAGTGACAGTATCTTTGACTTAGGGTCGCTATGATCTACCTGTCTTCTCTCTTGACGTTTCTGTATGGATGGAGTTCTACATGTCGATGCGTGAGGTGTGGGGCGACCGTGAGTATACCCCACACGAGGATTCATTTCTATTTCCATACGAGCTCCTGTGTGTGAATTGTTCGCTTCTGTAGGGATTTCCTCTTCTGAGGAGGATCCTATGGAGGAACCTAAGGAGGATCCCTCTGAGGCTCCTTCTCAGTAGCTTTTGGGGGCGTGATACCTTTTGTAGCCTAGGTGGCAGTCTGTATATAACTTTTTGGAGCATGTAAAGCTTCTGTTTCTTTTGTTAGCTGTTGATGTATTTACTGACTTATGTTATGTAACTAAATATATATATATATATGGCATGTATCTTTTGTACAAATGTATGGTTTGATCTCTATGCTATGTTTTGCTAAGTTTATGTTTTTTGCTTACAATATATATATATATATATATATACATACATATATATATACATATAAAATATAATTAAAAGGAAATGGATAAGTTAGGATACTCCACTAATAAGCAAGCTAATACCTATAGATAAAATAAACCGGGTCTTAATAATAGTTTTCCTTTGAGTTACGTAAGTTTAGTGTAACGTCCTCTTGCCCAAAAAAGGAGGCATTACAAGGGCATTGTTTGGATCGATTGAGCCTTTCGAGCTTACCCTAAATGATTTTATCATAGGTTCCCTTTTGAAGCTTTATAATTGTTTGGCCTTCTTCACCACCATTGTGTTCATTATCCTATGCGTGTGAAATGCATTGAATGGTTCTGGTGAGTTTTCTTCATTCACTTTTGATTACCCTACTAAAATCTGTTGGAGGCTCAAGTATTGAAATAACATGTTTATGTTTCACAGTTGGAGGCTCAAGTCCTGTTCATAAGCCATTACCGTTGGCCTGACATTACAAGCTGTTGAAGTCCCTTTTGATCCCCAGTTATGTATGATTTACATTAATGGAGAGAGAGTTTAGGATCAATTTTGTGGATCTTATGATTCATATACATGTATGCTCATAAACTTATCTGGATGTGTATGACTTGACTAGGAGAAGTTTATTTTACATGTTTGCGAAAAATGTGAATTGCATGAAAAAATGCCTGGATTGTTAGCATATTAAGGATTCTGCATGTGTGGAGCTGATTATGAGGCACTTGCACTTTTTGAGGGTTATACAATCAGTATGCACTGGTTATGGTTAAATTGGAAAATTGAAAGTATGTTAGATGCTAAATGAATAATTAAGCATGAATTGTTAAGTAGGTTTCCTTAGTCATACTTTATTTTGCTCGAGGACTAGCAAAATGTAGATTTAGGGGTGTGATAACTCTATGAAATGTAGTTATTTGTTCCCTATCTCTGTTCCATAAAGAATACTTAGTCCTTGTTTATGATGCATATATGGAAGGTTTTAGGCTTATATTTGTCAAATTCTAATTTTGATATCTTCCTATATGGTTTTGAATAAATTGTGCTTATTTGGTAAGTGATTAAGTGGATTTGCAATTGTGAATAACTTGGTGATTTCTCTATTTTAGGAAGGGCTCCAAACAAGCTAAAATTTGGAGGAATTAGACAAAAAGTGGAAGATAAAGCCAAGTTTGCATGTTAGCAGCTTACGGCGCAGACATGTTAATGCCGCGACGTGGTGCATCCCCTGCATCAGTATAAAGGACTCGAGGCTAGAGCTGTAACACCCTCCTTAGGGTGCCACATTTACACATTAAAACATCCTAAACTTAACAAAGCATGGAAAAGGTTTAATTTTGGAAAATACGAATATCAAATTTTCTTTCTCAAAGGCATGCACTTAAATAAAACATAGACAGCACAGGATATAATTACTAAATATTGCACACCAAAAGAATATATACATCAGTGGCATGGATCACAGTCCACCCAAAATACATAAGGTTTTGACTCAAAAGACATATACAACCATTTCACAAAACATAAACTAGCCCAAGTCTATATGCCTAGGGAGTAGGGTCCTCTACTGGATCCTCCATCGAGTCCTCCTTCTGGGACTCCTCCCTAGACAGATCCCTCAGTCAGCGTAAGAGGTCGTCCTAGTAGATGACACCATAGAGTCTTAGTCCTCCCTTGTGGTGTAATGCAAACCACCCCATAACTTCCTGATAGGCATAAAAAAGTCCAGACGCATCGAGACATCAAGAGAAAAGAAAGGATTCCCATCGCAGATCCTACGAACTGATAGAGTTACATCTCCTACATATCTAACATGCTTAGTATCCCAGTTAATACACCAAGCGTCCGTACCGCCATGGAACTGAACTCTAACAAAACATGCAACCTTTCTTCTAGCAGCCATCACTGAAAACAAAACAACAGGAAAGTTACGGTCCTCTTCGCCTTTCTTTCAATCTTTATCAACGGGTGCACATAAAAATAGAATAATATAACAAAGAGGTGAGATTCCCTACATAAATACCAACATGGCAGCATAGAAATAATAAAGAACAGAAATCACAGTTATAGCATCATTATCAGATAATTTTAGCAGATATAAAATATCATGATGATATATAGACAAAGTATGCATATCTACAATGGACCAATTCCTACTCTATGGAGCTAAACATAATTTCGGAGAGAATGATCTAGAAGACATGTCTGTATCTCGTTAGCCTCAAGTCAAGTGCTATAATTTCTCAATTTACGCATCATGGCTTATACAAGATAGTCTACACCAGATCGTGAATAGGATAGTGCGTGGTCGAGATCGTCAGTGCGTTGTTCAGTCACCACGGCCCAGTGGAGCTACCTACTGGCCACTTGTGGGATACCCATGCCTCGACGCCTCCAAGTTCAACAAGTGAACCACACTACACAATTCGCACCCGCACTAAGGTGTAATTTAACTCCTAGGCAAAAAGTCTCAGCCGACACCGTTGGTACCATACATGATCAATGACTCAATGCATGCGTACATATTCATATCATGATTTTCCATAAACATGAACTACTCATGAGCCAAACCAGTCATTAACATCTCCAGGTCTCGTTCGAGAGTCCGTTAACACAAAACTGTTATTTTCCAACGCGAGCATCATCATCTCATAATTCAGGGATCATTGTCCTCAAATTACATAAAACATTACCACAAATTATTCTATTTTGTAAAAATTTTATTTCACTATTAAGCTTAATATTTGAAACTTCCAAGAATTACTATACTCTTCTAGTTAGTTTTCTCTAGGTAATACCTCCTAATATTTCTCACGAAGAATGTAAAAAAGAACCCACATTATTTTGATCTCATAAACTCTTTTCTTCTCTTTAAGTACTAAAAGTACCTAAAGTTTCCATTATCCATCTTTCAAGCTTATTTTTCTACTCAAAGGCCAAAATCTCACTCTTATCAATGACTAAATTTTGTTTTATCACTCCTTCATTATTATAAGTCCTTAATCCAATTCCTTGCTCACCTAAACATCTAAGTTCTAAATCAACACAAAACTTTTGTCTTGGATACCCTATTTAGGGTCTCTTGGCCATGTCCCTAAGGTCCTTGGGCCTCTAGATTTCCATTCTCATCACAAACTTCCAAACAAACAACATATTTCAATCATAAATAAAATTCCCACTCAACCAAGATTTTGCATAACATCAAGCTATAAAATCATATAAGGCAAATAAGCACTAAACCACCAAAAATCCATACAACCAAGTGAACAACCCTCACATGGATTCTTTACTTTCAATACATCAATATGTTTCTCACCACCATGAAAGGTTGATGGGAGTAATTTCCCTCTTACCTTAGATGATGACCAACCACTTCTTGGTGCCTTTTTGAATTAACTTTCTCTTCCAAGAAGCTCTTGAAAAATGAAAATAACATGCGAAAGAGATTAACATCAAGGCTTGGAAAGAATGACCATGGATCAAAATCATGGTCTTAGAAAGAAGAAAATGAAAAGAAGAATGAAGATGGAGGAATTTTACCTTAGAAGTTTCAAACCCTAACTTGAGAAAGCACTTGAAAAAGGATGAACAAGATCAAGATCTCAACACCAAGGTATCTTTGAATGAAGTTTGGATTCAAGAAATGTAGATGGTTGAAAAACAAAGAAGATGAGAGTGTAGGTTTGAGGGGTGTGGCCGTGAGCTTGGTGGAGAGAAAATGTGAAAAGAAAGTGAGAGAGAAAAGTGTGCAGCTTTTTGGGTTAATGAGAGATGAATATAAAAATGATGAAATGAGTTTAATGAAGCTTACTCTAGAAGCCTCTTTACTCCTTCATGGTCATGTACTTCACCTAGGGAGGGGGTCGAAAGCTTCTCCAACAAGCTTCCCTAAAGCTTCCTTAGGAAGATTCCTTCCTTGGTCCAAAAAGTTAAAAGGTGATGTCATGTGGGTGATGTCATATGAATGATGTCATAAAGGTGACTAGATATAAACAATCTACTAGATTTTTTACTAAAAGCTATTATCCAATGGACAAAAGTTATAGTTAACGAAATTAGTACCTATTGTCTAATGGATAATAGAACATACCCAAATTTTATTAGTCAGATAAAATCTCAGACAATGAAAACTTTGAAAACTATCTCGGTGTCGGGTTTAGTAGGAACCCCCGGCTCCGTTTCAACAGTCCAAAATTTGTTGAAAATAATATTAAAATAATCAAAATAAGTCAAATAATTCATAAAATCCAAAAAAATTCACAAAATTCATAAAAATTCATAACATCATAGATAAACCAAAAACAAAGAAAAAATCAGGGCATTATAACTCTCCCCTTCTAAAAAGAATTTCGTCCCCAAAATTCATCAAACCTTAGAAAAAATACGGATATTGTTCTTTCATTTTATCTTCTAGCTCCCATGTTGCATCTCCTGTCACATCATTCTAGATTACTTTTATCAATACAATTTCCTTGCCTCTAAGTTACTTCACTCTCCTATCCTCAATTTTTATATAAAGTGTTTCATAGGTCAAGTTCTCTTTTAGTTGTATTGTATTTGTTTCTATGACATGGACTGGATCAAGAATATAGTTTAGTAATTGTGACACATGGAAGATATTATGAAGGTTGGAAAGAAAAAGTGGTAAAGCTATTCGGTAGGCTATTAGACCTATCCGACAAAGAATTTGATACAGTCCAATTAATTTAGGAGTGAGTTTTCTGGATTTAATAACTCTTCCAACACCAGTCATATGTGTAACTCTAAAAAACACATGCTCACCTTCCTCAAATTCAAGAGGTCACCGTCTCTTGTTGGCGTAGCTTTTCTATCAGCTCTGAGCTACCCTCATTCTTTCCTGAATCATCTTAACCTTTTTAGTTATTTGTCGCACAAGTTCGGGTCCTACCTCTAAACTTTCGCCATCTTGGTACCAACATAGGGGTGTTCTACACCATCGTCCATACAGATGCTTGCGTGGAAACTATTATTAAAGGTGAACTCTATCAATGACAAGAATTCATCCCAACTCCTAGTTTGTTCCAAGACACAAGCTCTTAACAAATCTTCTAAGGATTGGATTGTCCTTTCTGACTGATCATCTGTTTGCGGGTGATATGCAGAACTTAGATGAACCTTTGTTCCCATGGCTCCTTGCAAACTTTGCCAAAATCTTGATGGAAACCTTGGGTCTCTATCAGAAATAATACTCAAGAGCACACCATGTAGTCTAACAATCTAACCGATATACACTTGAGTCAATCTCTCCATTGAATACCTCATGTTGATTGGCAAGAAGTGCGCTGACTTTATAAGTCGATCAATAATTACCCATATTGAATCATACCCCTTTTTAGTCTTTGGCAGTCCATTCACAAAATCCATTACAATGTTATCCTATTTTCATTCTGGAATAGTCAAAGGTTGCAGCATTCCGGAAGGTTTTTGGTGCTCCACCTTGGCTTTTTGGCAAACCAAATAAGACGACACACACTTGGCAACATCCCTCTTCATTCCTTGCCACCAATATAATCGTTTCAGATCCTGGTACATCTTAGTAGCTCCTAGGTTCATACTCAACTTGCTCTTATAGTCTTCACCAAGAATCATCTCCCTAAGCTCAAAATCATTTAGTACACAAACTCTATCTCTGAACCTTAGGATTCCATCTGGTCCTTCCATGAATTCAGATACAGCACCCTGCTTCACCAACTCCTTCTCATTTTGTAAGTATGAGTCACTTCCCTGTTTCTCTTAGTTTTCTTCCACTAGTTCACTCGAAATAGTGATCATACTTATGCACATTCTTCCCGGTGTCAACTCCACAGAAAATCGCATATCCCTAAACTATTCTATTAACTAATTTTCTTTGAGTATCATAGCAGAAACACTAAGCATCTTCTAACTCAAAGCATCCGCTACGACGTTTACCTTTTCGGGATGATATTGAAGTTAGAAATCATAATCTTTCAAAAACTCTAACCACCGTCTTTGCCTCTTGTTCAACTCTTTCTAATCAAAAAGGTATTTCAGACTCTTGTGGTCACTGTAGACATTAAATGTTGCTCCATAAAGAAAACAGCTCTAGATCTTCAATGCAAACACAACAGTAGCTAACTCCAAGTTATGCATAAGATAGTTCTTCTCATGTATGTAACACCCCAACTTTTGGGATAATTACAATATAGTCCCGATTTGTACTGTTTTGTGAATTCTGTGAGCAGTAAATTTAATTTGACTGTTCCGTGAGTGTACTTGATCAAGTTGTATGTGATTTACTCCGACCTAAGAAAATAAAAATTTTCTGGCCGGATAAATCTTATTTTAATTAATTGGAGCTGGGGGATCTTACTAAACCCAATTCTGATTGATATATATATTAATCTCGTAATTTTTCGGATTTAACTGTACAATAAAATAATTTTATATTTTTATAATATTATTTTATTCAACAGTACCTACTGTCTCAAAAATAGTAAAAAAATTATTTGTGGACCCGAAAAAGTTCGTGGGGCCCACGTTTAGTGTAACAGTCAACTGTGCTGACTGTACAGAAATCTAAACCAATAGGAAATGGTCAAAATAGGTAGGCTTGACTTTTGTAAACCAATAGGAATTGGACACCTAAGGGAGCATGTGTTTTCATTTAGGACCGTTGGATGAAAAGCATAATTTAGATGCTTTTGATCTTAACCGTTGATCCGATCAATGGTGTAAAACGAATCTAGATAAAATCACTAAGTAATATCCACCGTAGATGAGATCAATGGATAGGAAATCAAGATGATTTCAATGGCTAAGATGAAGTCAAACTTAGTGGCTTGGACTTTAGTATGAACCGTTGGATGAAGACTTAGTTAGGAAGCCTTTGATTTCAACCGTTGATCAAATCAATGGTGAGATTAGAATTCAAGATTGATGACCAAGTAATATCTACCTTAGATCTAATCTATGGTTAGGAATTAAAGATGAATCAAGGGTTAGGATTAAGTCAAAAATTGTAGGCTTGACTTTGATTAGTAGCTAATTAAGCTTAATTTGACTAATCTAATTACTTAATTAGCTAACTAAGTGAACTAGTTTAATTCTTAATTTATTTTAATCTAAATACTAATTAGATATGTTAATATTGATTAAAGGTTATAATATATGTTAATATATACTAAATTAATTAGTTATATTATTAGTATGTTAATTAAAATTGGTTAGGATAATTAACCTAACAAATTACCTAATTAACTAGTATATAATTAGGAGTAAATGGAAAACAATTAAACCCTTAAAATGGCAAGGGGCACCACGGTTTTCCAGCAGCCAAGGGAGCTTGGTGGCTTGGTTCTACTAGCTTCTTGAAGTCTCCAAGTGTCTTAAATCATGTGCACATCATGTGAACACATATTAGGATATTTACCTAGCAAAATTCAACACTCAACCTCACCTAAAGCACTCACACGGCATCAGCCCCTTGATATTCATTCTTCACTTTTATTTTTACACTTATCTTAGTTTAAGCTATTCATCTTCTCTCCAAAAATGCCAAGAACCCATGCATGCTTTTCCTTCCATTTTTCTTCTCTCTATTCGGCCAACACCCTTACATACTCACCCAAACCTTCATAATTTTATCCAATCACATTTCTTGAACCCAAATCCCATTCTAAGCATCTTTCATTCACAAAACTTTCCCAAATTCCTACTCTATCTTGCCTAAAATCCAAGTTTTTGCTTACTTACTTAAGGGTAAGTTTGGTTTCTATGGTTCAAAATTGAAATTTTAATTTTTCTAACCATGCTTGTTCCATGGTTTCTCTATTTTGTACCTTGTATGTGTTTTTACTAATTATTTAAGAATTTTAGGAATTGTTTTGGAGCTTGTACGAAATTTAGAGGAAAGGAGGAGATCTTACCGATTATTTTGTCTACAAGAGGTAAGAGGGAGATTTAATCTCATCAACCTTGTATGGTGATGAGAAAATGGATTTGTATGTGTGTGTAGAATCCATAAGGATTCATTTGTGTGATTGTTTTATTGCTTGTATTATTATTGTGTGATTGTTTATGTTTTTTTTTTATTATTTTTGTGATTGTTTAAATGCTTTCTTATTTGTGATTTATTTTGCTATGCATGATTATAGCTTTTATTATTTTTGTTATGCATGTTTATGGCTTTAAATATATTGTATGTATATTATATGTGATTTAATAATTGTATGTGTTTATAATTATATAACTATTAAAGTAGGATGTGAATAACATGTATATTTAAATGCATGAGTATTCCAAAGAATACACTATGAGGCTCACTACCTTACATCCAAAAAAGAAGAGAAAAATGTTCTAGTAATTTTCTAAATTACTGATTTGAGGAATCTAGGTAAAATAATTAAATTAAAAATGATTTAAGTTAATTATGGCCAACATGCCATTTAGTGTATAATCAAATGCCATTTTATTTTTAATTTGGCCAACATACCATTTTATTTTCTAAGATAAGGTTAGGTAATGGTTTTACAACATAAAATTGATTCCAAAGAATCATTGAGAAAATCAAAGGAAATTGATTCAGTTCTAGAATTTTAACTTAGCGAATATTAGTTTAAGTAAGAATTAATTCAGACGCTTGAAAAATACTAACGTAGAGCTCATTCTATAAATTTTGAAGCGCGTTAGTAAGTTTCGAAGTGAAATTATTGGGTAAAAATAAAATAAACTATATTTAGAGGAAAATATTAAAAATACCTTATACTGATTTTATAGGCAAAATGTTGCCAAAATTTATTAAAATCAGACGCTTAAAATGAAAAGATTCCATACTATATTTAGAACACAAGGAAAATACATTACGTATTTTAAAAGTATTAGATATAGTTTTACACATATTAAAAATGATAATTTTAAGCTATTCGGTTAAAAAATGAATTAAAAATCCTACGCGATTGAGAAAATGATTTAAAAGATTTTGCGATGATTAAAAATGTCAAAATATGTTTACACGATTTTAAAACGTTTGTGAAAACAACGAGATTGTGAAAATGCGATAAAATTCCTACGCTGATCGAAAAATACTATCGCTTTCTTTGCCGGGCCAAAGTGGTGGACCCAGACATGTTGCGGTATAGTAATCTTGTCAAAGTGGGACGTATATATCTTGTTGAGATGTAGTCTCGTCAGTGGGACGTACTATATTTTGGTATTTTGTGACTAAGGGTATTTTGGTAATTTTGGTAATTTTTCGTAATTATGGAAAATTTGGTTTATAAGGTTATTTTTTTAATTTTAGATCATGTTTAGAGTGTTGTGCCAATTTGGTTTATAATTGGCGATTGATTGATGAGGTGAATTACACCGTAATTGGTGTGATAAGCGTAGTGTGGTTCATTTTATGAACTTGGAGGCATTAGTGTGCGGAGGATCCCATATGTGGACAAAGTGGTAGCACCTCTGGGCCGTGGTAACGGGCAACACACTAATGATCTTGACAAGCACTATTCTTAATCGAGATCTTGAGGAGATTAATAAGTACTATGCCTGTGGTACACGATGTTTGGACTGTGTACTGCTACACGATGTTTTGGACTGTGGGCTATAGACACGACGTTTGACAGTGCAATAGTTTGGTTGGGCAGCCATAAAGTATTATTAGTTTCTATTCGGATCATTCTCTCAGATATTCGTGTTTAGCTCCATGGAGTAGGAACGAGTCAGTGTGTGTTCATGCATTATCTGCACTTTACTGTTCATACATTATTTGCATTTTACTGCTTACTATAAACTGTGATAAAATGCATGATCTATTGCTTAGATATATTATGCATGATGTATTAAATTACTTTACTGTATATGATAAAATAGTATGTGTTATTGAAATATCTGCTTGTTGTTGTAATATCTGTTTGTATTGTCGTTTTCTTTATTGCCATGCGGGTAATGGTGTAGATTGTCTCACCTCTTTATTGTATTGTTCTGTCTGTTTCTACTTTATGTTTACATCATTGAAGACTACAATGGCGGCAAGGCGAGATCAATTAGGTTTCTTTAGGCTACAATTTCTCGAAGGCGCTGAGGCTTGGTATGTCCACTGGGACACAGGGCACATAGAGTACAGTGGTAACGTGACTTATCAGTAAGTAGGACTCGACATAGGTTCGTTACTACACGTTATACAGTTACTTTTGTAGAGATCATTTTACATATTAGGGAGTTGTGGGACGAGTTTCACTATACTCCTAGAGAGAATTTCGACATAGTTTTGGGTCGATTTTCTATCGGTCAAGACATTTCTAACTAGGGAAACTGTCTTATGACGAGGGCTCATGTCTTAGCAATTATGTTTGAGTAATATGTTGTCTTTTACTATTTTTTATTAGATATCAATAGATGTAAATTAGGTGTGTAATAAAGAAGAATTATATGTATATTATGGCGTGATTATACTTTGTTTAATTTTGTGTTCTTTATTATTTTATTTAATGTTATAATTATTAAAGGAAAAAAAAAATATACCACAAATATTATTTAAGTATCAAATGTTTTATAACTTGGGTAAGGATTTTATTTATTTTATTTTTTTCTCGCATCATAAATGTGACATCCCAGACAGGTGTTACATTAGTTGGTATCGAGCCCAAGTTAGAGTCTTTGGGTTTGTGGGTAGGTTTGTCTTGTTTGTGCTGTGTGAATCTCTGATATTGAACCCAGAGATATGTTTCAGTTTCTGAAAGGAAACTGTTTTGTGCGAAATCGCTACATTTAGTTTGTTGTGCGTCGATTTAGTTTATCTTTGAAGAAAGATAATGGAACATTACGAACATGAGCATGTGGATGCGAAACGTAATGAAGATCGTATAGCTATAGCTAGAAGCGTGATGCACAAGGCGATTGAAGTAGTAGTACTACAGGGACAGATGGTCGTTCAGCAGCGGGAACTGATAATCGAACTTCATAGCTTGGATGCGAGAAGCTGTAACTTAGAATCTTCAATAATTCAAAGTAGAAGGAAGCGTAAGGTTAATCGTTTTCAGCGAAAGTCGTATGTACAATCACCGGGAAAGCAATAACGAACAAAGAAAAGAAGTACGAGTGGCAACGATTTTGGTCAGACTGTGGCATCACCAATGAAGTACTTGAAGTGTGGAAAGCCTGAACACTTATTCAAAGAAGTGTGATCAGCTGAAGATGGAAACTTCTGTTAGTAATGCATGTGTTTCAAAATCTCGAAACGAAGAAAGAGCCAATGCAAGGAGTGTAATAAGAAAGTTTAAAATATTAAAACTTAAGAAGCGAGAAAGTCGTGCCATAGAGAGTAATCTTAAAACTGTGCTGTATAATTCGTGGGGTAACTCATTCTCTTGTGATCTGTGATTGTGCAAATCTTTTGGAGTTATCTGTGTTTTACTTCTTTTCATAATGTTACTTCACTTCTAAACTTGCCATTACTATTTGAGCCTGTTTAAAACTACCCAATTATTATTAGAGTTCAAAATTTTTCTATTGATCCTGGTTTGTCTATTTCTTTCTCAAATAGACTGAGTAAATTAATTTGATTTATCCGTGCCTTTGTTATAGAATGATTTGAGTATTTCAATTCTTCTTGATTAAAACTTGTTGCTTATACTCAAATTTTCTAACTCTACTCTATATTCATTGAATATCAAATCCTTCTCGTTGATTTGATTTGTTTATCCAAAATCACATCTATCGAGATCCTGACTTTTTAAATGGATTGGTTATTTTCCAACCATATCCTACTACATTGTTGCAATGCAATTTAGTATTTCTTTGATCCGAGATTTTTGGATTTGAATCCAGAAAGTTCATTTCTAAAATTTTTGAACCATGTTCATTTCGAAAATCTGTTAGACCATCTCAAATTCTTTGTTGGACTAATCTAGTAATCTACTGAATAGTCTTATTACTTTTCTTGTAACCTTCATAGTATTTTTCATGAATTTCAATTAAGAAGGATTATTCTTGATCCAACTTATGTCATACTACCAAATACAATGCAATTAGAAGAAAACTTGATCTATGAGACATTTTCTGTTAAGATTAAAAAAATAGACAAGTAGAATAACTTCTCTTGATGAAGAAAATCTGGAATAATGTGGTAACAGGGCGCCTGAAGATCAAATGAAGGAAATCACTTGCTTGCTCCAAGATCGACTTGTGTGTTGGTTGTTATCGATTCACAGTAAAGGTGGAGAATGTTCCAATACAAGCTTTTGCGGATGTATTACAAACATTATGAGTATTTAATATTACCCCGAATGGTAGGGAATGTTTTAACGATGTTTACGAATATATAGGATCTTTTCTTTCTCATCTAGGCAAATTTGTCATTATTGGCAATATTTTGACCTATTCTCGAAATTCAAAGGAACATGCTGAAGATCTCAATGTAGTTCTTCAAATTTAAAGAAAAAGAAGGAGTTATGCGTGAAATTAGTCAAACGTAAATTCGTTAGAAAGAGTTCAACTCGTGGATTTGGATTGAGTGTTAAGATCAAATCGAAAGGTCGTGGCGTATGCTTCAAGGCAGTGGAACGTGCGTGAGAAGAATAATCTGATTTACATTTTAGGATACGCGATAGTTGTGTTGCAAGGAAAATCTGAAGACGTTTTCTTTCTTATAAAATTCACAATAATTTCAAAGGCTTGAAGTACTTCTCAATCAAGAGGGACTTGGATATCAAGAAGAGACGAATAGTTAGAATTTTCAAAAGACTTGTTGAGATGAATTTCTAGTATTGACAGAGTTCACATACAACGATAGTTTCGTGCGAGCATAGGGATGACACCCTGTGAGGCGTTATATAGGAGACGCTGTAGAACACCATTGCGTTGGTATCATACTGGTGAAAGTAAGATTGTAGGACCAGAATTTGTGCAGCGGACAACTGAGAAAGTGAAAGATGATCCAAAACAAGATGAAGACAACTCGGACGCTACGAAAGAGTTATATTGGTAAAAGATAGAGACCGCTTGAAATCCGAAGGAGGTGATCATGTATTCCTACGTGTGACACCCAATGACTGGAGTTAGACGAGTGATTAAGTCAAGGAAGCTTACTCTGGAGTTTATCGGGCTGTATCAAATGCTTCATCGATAGATCTGGTAGCTTATCAGATTTCACAACCACCATTCTTATCGAATCTTCGTGATGTATTTTACGTATCACAACTACGAAAATATATTTCTGATCCGACTCACGTCATCGAATCAAACACTGTACAACTGAAGGAGAATCTAGCCTATGAGACGTTTTCAGCCAAGATTGAAGATCGAAGGACAAAGCAACTTCAAGGAAAGGAGATCGCATTAGTTAAACTAGTTTAGAATAATGTAGTAGTGGAGCTACATGGGAGCTAGAAGATAGGATGAGGGAGTAATACCCTCAATTGTTTTGATGTATGATGAATTTCGGGACGAAATTTTTTTAGTAGGGAGAGAGTTGTAACACCCCAACTTTTGGGATAATTACAATATAGTCCCGATTTGTACTTGCTCTTTTTGTGAATTCTCGTGAGCAAGTAAATTTAATTTGACTGTTCCCGTGAGTGTACTTGATGTTGTATGTGATTTACTCGACCTAAGAAAATAAAAATTTTCTCGGCTCGGATAAATCTTATTTTAATTAATTGGCTGGGGATCTTACTAAACCCAATTCGATTGATATATATATTAATCTCGTAATTTTTCGGATTTAACTGTACAATAAAATAATTTTATATTTTTATAATATTATTTTATTCAACAGTACCTACTGTCTCAAAAATAGTAAAAAAATTATTTGTGGACGCGAAAAAGTTCGTGGGGCCCACGTTTAGTGTAACAGTCAACTGTGCTGACTGTACAGAAATCTAAACCAATAGGAAATGGTCAAAATAGGTAGGCTTGACTTTTGTAAACCAATAGGAATTGGACACCTAAGGGAGCATGTGTTTTCATTTAGGACCGTTGGATGAAAAGCATAATTTAGATGCTTTTGATCTTAACCGTTGATCCGATCAATGGTGTAAAACGAATCTAGATAAAATCACTAAGTAATATCCACCGTAGATGAGATCAATGGATAGGAAATCAAGATGATTTCAATGGCTAAGATGAAGTCAAACTTAGTGGCTTGGACTTTAGTATGAACCGTTGGATGAAGACTTAGTTAGGAAGCCTTTGATTTCAACCGTTGATCAAATCAATGGTGAGATTAGAATTCAAGATTGATGACCAAGTAATATCTACCTTAGATCTAATCTATGGTTAGGAATTAAAGATGAATCAAGGGTTAGGATTAAGTCAAAAATTGTAGGCTTGACTTTGATTAGTAGCTAATTAAGCTTAATTTGACTAATCTAATTACTTAATTAGCTAACTAAGTGAACTAGTTTAATTCTTAATTTATTTTAATCTAAATACTAATTAGATATGTTAATATTGATTAAAGGTTATAATATATGTTAATATATACTAAATTAATTTGTTATATTATTAGTATGTTAATTAAAATTGGTTAGGATAATTAACCTAACAAATTACCTAATTAACTAGTATATAATTAGGAGTAAATGGAAAACAATTAAACCCTTAAAATGGCAAGGGGCACCACGGTTTTCCAGCAGCCAAGGGAGCTTGGTGGCTTGGTTCTACTAGCTTCTTGAAGTCTCCAAGTGTCTTAAATCATGTGCACATCATGTGAACACATATTAGGATATTTACCTAGCAAAATTCAACACTCAACCTCACCTAAAGCACTCACACGGCATCAGCCCCTTGATATTCATTCTTCACTTTTATTTTTACACTTATCTTAGTTTAAGCTATTCATCTTCTCTCCAAAAATGCCAAGAACCCATGCATGCTTTTCCTTCCATTTTTCTTCTCTCTCTATTCGGCCAACACCCTTACATACTCACCCAAACCTTCATAATTTTATCCAATCACATTTCTTGAACCCAAATCCCATTCTAAGCATCTTTCATTCACAAAACTTTCCCAAATTCCTACTCTATCTTGCCTAAAATCCAAGTTTTTGCTTACTTACTTAAGGGTAAGTTTGGTTTCTATGGTTCAAAATTGAAATTTTAATTTTTCTAACCATGCTTGTTCCATGGTTTCTCTATTTTGTACCTTGTATGTGTTTTTACTAATTATTTAAGAATTTTAGGAATTGTTTTGGAGCTTGTACGAAATTTAGAGGAAAGGAGGAGATCTTACCGATTATTTTGTCTACAAGAGGTAAGAGGGAGATTTAATCTCATCAACCTTGTATGGTGATGAGAAAATGGATTTGTATGTGTGTGTAGAATCCATAAGGATTCATTTGTGTGATTGTTTTATTGCTTGTATTATTATTGTGTGATTGTTTATGTTTTTTTTTATTATTTTTGTGATTGTTTAAATGCTTTCTTATTTGTGATTTATTTTGCTATGCATGATTATAGCTTTTATTATTTTTGTTATGCATGTTTATGGCTTTAAATATATTGTATGTATATTATATGTGATTTAATAATTGTATGTGTTTATAATTATATAACTATTAAAGTAGGATGTGAATAACATGTACGAAATGCATGAGTATTCCAAAGAATACACTATGAGGCTCACGGCCTTACATCCAAAAAAAAGAGAACCAAAATGTTCTCAGTAATTTTCTAAATTACTGATTTGAGGAATCTAGGTAAAATAATTAAATTAAAAATGATTTAAGTTAATTATGGCCAACATGCCATTTAGTGTATAATCAAATGCCATTTTATTTTTAATTTGGCCAACATACCATTTTATTTTCTAAGATAAGGTTAGGTAATGGTTTTACAACATAAAATTGATTCCAAAGAATCATTGAGAAAATCAAAGGAAATTGATTCAGTTCTAGAATTTTAACTTAGCAGAATATTAGTTTAAGTAAGAATTAATTCAGACGCTTGAAAAATACTAACGTAGAGCTCATTCTATAAATTTTGAAGCGCGTTAGTAAGTTTCGAAGTGAAATTATTGGGTAAAAATAAAATAAACTATATTTAGAGGAAAATATTAAAAATACCTTATACTGATTTTATAGGCAAAATGTTGCCAAAATTTATTAAAATCAGACGCTTAAAATGAAAAGATTCCATACTATATTTAGAACACAAGGAAAATACATTACGTATTTTAAAAAGTATTAGATATAGTTTTACACATATTAAAAATGATAATTTTAAGCTATTCGGTTAAAAAAATGAATTAAAAATCCTACGCGATTGAGAAAATGATTTAAAAGATTTTGCGATGATTAAAAATGTCAAAATATGTTTACACGATTTTAAAACGTTTGTGAAAACAACGAGATTGTGAAAATGCGATAAAATTCCTACGCGATGAACTTCTAGCTATTTCGGAAAAATCATTTAAAAACTATCGCTTTGTCTTTGTCGCCAAAGTGGTGGACCCAGACATGTTGCGGTATAATCTTGTCCAGGGACGTGCTATCTTGTTGAGATGTAGTAATCTTGTCGTGTGGGACGTACTATATTTTGGTATTTTGTGACTAAGGGTATTTTGGTAATTTTGGTAATTTTTCGTAATTATGGAAAATTTGGTTTATAAGGTTATTTTTTTTTAATTTTAGATCATGTTTAGAGTGTTGTGCCAATTTGGTTTATAATTGGCGATTGATTGATGAGGTGAATTACACCGTAATTGGTGTGATAAGCGTAGTGTGGTTCATTTATGAACTTGGAGGCATTAGTGTGCGGAGGATCCCATATGTGGACAAGTGGTAGCACCTCTGGGCCGTGGTAAAGGCAACACACTAATGATCTTGACAAGCACTATTCTTAATCGAGATCTTGAGGAGATTAATAAGTACTATGCCTGTGGTACACGATGTTTGGACTGTGTACTGCTACACGATGTTTTGGACCGTGGGCTATAGACACGACGTTTGACAGGGCAATAGTTTGGTTGGGCAGCCATAAAGTATTATTAGTTTCTATTCGGATCATTCTCTCGATATTCGTGTTTAGCTCCATGGAGTAGGAACGAGTCGGTGTGTGTTCATGCATTATCTGCACTTTACTGTTCATACATTATTTGCATTTTACTGCTTACTATAAACTGTGATAAAATGCATGATCTATTGCCTAGATATATTATGCATGATGTATTAAATTACTTTACTGTATATGATAAAATAGTATGTGTTATTGAAATATCTGCTTGTTGTTGTAATATCCGTTTGTATTGTCGTTTTCTTTATTGCCATGCGGGTAATGGTGTAGATTGTCTCACCTCTTTATTGTATTGTTCTCGTCTGTTTCTACTTTATGTTTACATCATTGAAGACTACAATGGCGGCAAGGCGAGATCAATTAGGTTTCTTTAGGCTACAATTTCTCGAAGGCGCCGAGGCTTGGTATGTCCACTGGGACACGGGGCACATAGAGTACAGTGGTAACGTGACTTATCAGTAAGTAGGACTCGACATAGGTTCGTTACTACACGTTATACAGTTACTTTTGTAGAGATCATTTTACATATTAGGGAGTTGTGGGACGAGTTTCACTATACTCCTAGAGAGAATTTCGACATAGTTTTGGGTCGATTTTCTATCGGTCAAGACATTTCTAACTAGGGAAACTGTCTTATGACGAGGGCTCATGTCTTAGCAATTATGTTTGAGTAATATGTTGTCTTTTACTATTTTTTATTAGATATCAATAGATGTAAATTAGGTGTGTAATAAAGAAGAATTATATGTATATTATGGCGTGATTATACTTTGTTTAATTTTGTGTTCTTTATTATTTTATTTAATGTTATAATTATTAAAGGAAAAAAAAAATATACCACAAATATTATTTAAGTATCAAATGTTTTATAACTTGGGTAAGGATTTTATTTATTTTATTTTTCTGCATCATAAATGTGACATCCCCAGACAGGGTGTTACAATGTACTCTCAATTGCCTTGAAGCATATGCTACCAATCTTCTATTCTGCATAAGGACGCATCCTAAACCCTGATATAAAGCATCACAATACACCTCAAAATGTTCATTAGGATCGGGCAGGATCAGTACTGGAGAAGTAGTCAACCGTCTCTTCAACTCTTGAAAACTCTCCTCACATACATCTGTCCATACGAAAGCTTAACTCTTTCTTGTAAATTGAGTGAGAAGTCCTGCTATCTTAGAGAATCTTTCGATAAATCTTTGGTAATAGCCAGTTAATCCCATAAAGATACGAATTTCTATTACAGTCTTTGGTCTTTCCTACTGAAGAACTGCCTCTACTTTCAATGGATCTACTGTAATTCCTTTCTCCAACCAGAACTCACATTTAGACAACTTAACATATAACTTCTTCTCTTTTAGAATCTGAAGAACCACACTAAGATGTTCGGCATGTTCCTCCTGACTTTGAGAATAGACTAAAATGTCATTTATAAAGACAACAACAAATCTATCTAGGTAAGGACGAAAGATCCATATCATGTAATCCATGAATATCGCAGGAGCATTCGTTACTCCGAACGGCATCATAACATACTCATAATGCCCATAACGCATCTGAGAAGCTATCTTAGGAACATCTTCCACTTTCACACGAATCTGATGATAGCCAAAACGTAGATCAATCTTGGAGAAAATAACGATTGCCTTCAACTAATCCATCAAATCATCTATTCTCAGAAGTGGATACTTGTTCTTGATTGTAATCTTGTTCAATTGACGATAGTCCACACAAAACCGAGAAGTTTTATCCTTCTTCTTAACTAGCAGCACTGGGGGCCCCCACAGTGAAACACTAGGTCTCACGAACTTCTTCTCCAACAATTCCTCCAACTGCTTCTTGAGCTTTGCTAACTTTAATGGTGACATCCGATATGGTGCCATGGATATAGGACTAGATCCTGGCACAACCTCGATAGAAAATTCTACCTCTCTTTCTGGTGGTAATCTAGGTATATCATCAGAAAAGACTTCAGGAAACTCATTGACCACAAGAAGAACATTCACATTGGTCTCACCCTTGACCTCCAAGGAAGACAAAAGCATATATCCTTGAGCTCCTTCCCTTAAGAAAATTTTGATTAGGTTAGCAGTTATAAATCCAGAAATCTCAGAATCAGGGAACACTAAGGTTTTATTAGAACAGTCTAATAGGATATGGTTAAAAGATAACCAATCCATTCCTATAATAACGTCTATTTGAAAAAAAGGCAAACAAATCAAATCGATGAAAAAGATCCGAGCTTCTATACAAACAGGACAGTTTAAACAAACTTCAGTAGTAACAAAGGGTCTACCAGTGGGAGTAGAAATATTCAAATCAAAAGGTAAGGAAGACATAAATAATCCTAATCGGTGCACACAATCATAGGCAACAAAAGAATAGGTCACCCCTGAGTCATATAGTATAGTTAAAAGATTACCTCCTATGGCACAATCTCTCTTAATCAGATTTTCAGATTGGGAGGCTTCCACTCCACTCACAATGTAAACCCTTCCTCCCACCTGGAGTCTTGTAGCATTTACATTATTAACAGAGGGCTCTATCTTGGGTTGATTGTAATTCTTTGAGATATGTCCGGGCTTTTCGCATCTGAAGTAGATGATTTCCTTACTCATACACTCCTTCACTAAGTGATCCTTCCCATACTTGAAGCACTTCGGTGTCGATGTTCCGGTTTAGCCAAACTTGTGGCTACCAAAACCTCCTCCATATGATTGTTACTGAGATTGATTCCCCGTCGGCTTTTAATGGAAACAATTACCACCTCTGTTCTTCCCTCTTTGGAACCAAAAGGTCCAAAGTTACAGTTTCTTATTTCTCGCGATTAATCCAACTCCTCAATCCTACGGCACCTATCCAAAAAGGCTGGGAACTAATCAATTCCCAAAGGCAACACTGCCCTCTTCAAGTCATGTATCAAACCTTCTTCGAACTTGTAGCACTTCCACTCCTCATCAGGCTGTAGCTGGAAATACCTTGAAAACTTGGACAAGCTTTCAAATCTAGCAGCATACTCGTTGACTAACATGCTTCCTTGCTTTAGGCCTAGAAACTCCATCTCTTTTGCGTGCCTAGCATTGATTGGAAAGTACTTCTCCAGGAATTTGTTCTTGAAGACTTCCCAGATGATCACTATTCCCTCAGCTTCCATCAATAAATGGTCTTTAGCATCTCCAACGAGCATAAAGGTAGCATACGTTACCTTCTGAGCATCAGTACTTCCTATTCCTCTGAATATTTTCTCTAATTCTTTGATCTAAAGGCTTGCTTTCTCTGGATCGAACTCTCCTTTGAATTGTGGTGGATTGTTGCGATGAAACTCCGACAGATTCTGAGTCTCAGTGGTAGCTTCTTGTTGTTGGGCAGCTCTTTAGTTTTGTTGCATCATAACCTCCGTCATCCTCTGCATTGCCTTTGCTACTGTAGCCATACTCTCGCTGTCTCGTCCAAAGTTTGTACGTGCATCTCCACCGCGAGCCATCATATTCCTTCGAAGTTAGACTTAACAATACATAATGGAAGTCAAGTTAAATCACTTCAAACAATTTTGTCTCCTTTTGGACACCAAACACAGAGAATCACACTACACAAGCAAGACAGACTAAACCACAAACCCCAAAAGACTCAAACTTGGGCTCTAATACCAACTAATGTAACACCCTTCTTAGGGTGCCACATTTACACATTAAAACATCCTAAACTTAACAAAGTAGGAAAAAGGCTTAATTTTGGAAAATACGATAATCAATTTTTATTTCTCAAGGCATGAACTTAAAAAAACATAGGCAGCACGTGATATAATTACTAAATATTACACACCAAAAGAATATAAACATCAGTGGCATGGATCACAGTCCACCCAAAATACACAAGGTTTGGACTCAAAAGACATATACAACCATTTAACAAAACATAAACTAGTCCAAGTCTATATGCCTAGGGAGTAGGGTCCTCTACTGGATCCTCCGTCAGATCCTTCTCTAGATCCTCCATCAGTTCCTCCTCCTCGAACTCCTCCCCAGATAGATCCCTCAGTCTGGGTAAGAGCCCGTGGATAGGTGTCCTAGAAGATGACACCATAGAGTCCTGGTCCTCCCTTAGGGTGTAATGCAAATCACCCCACAACTCCCTAATAGGCATAAAAGACTCTAGACACACCGAGACGTCAAGAGAAAAGGAAGGATTCCTATCGCGGGTCCTACGAACCGATAGAGTTACATTTCCTACATATCTAATGCACTCAGTATCCCAACCAATACGCCAAGCGTCCGTACTGCCATGGAACTGAACTCTAACAAAACTAGTAACCTCTCTTCTAGCAGCCATCACAGAAAACAAAACAACAGGAAAGTTGCGGTCCTCTTCGCCTTTCTTTCAATCTTTATCAACGGGTGTACATAAAAATAGAATAACATAACAAAAAGGTGAGATTCCCTACATCAATACCAACATAGCAACATAGAAACAATAAAGAACAGAAATCACAGTTATAGCATCAATATCAAATAATTTTAGCAAATATAAAATATCACGATGATATGCAGACAGACTATGCATATGTATAATGGGCCAATTCTTACTCCATGGAGCTAAACACAATTTCGGAGAGAATGATCTAGAAGACATGTCTGTATCTTGTTAGCCTCAAGTCAAGTGCTATAATTTCTCACTTTGCACATAATGGCTTATACAAGACAGTCTACACCAGATCATGAATCAGATAGTGCGTGGTCAAGATTGTCGATGCGTCGTTCAGTCACTACAACCCAGTGGAGCTACCTATTGGCCACTAGTGGGATACCCGCGCCCCTACGCCTCCAAGTTCAACAAGTGAACCACACTACACAATTCGCACTCGCACTAAGGTGTAATTCAACTCCTAGGCAAAAAGCCTCAATTGACACCGTCAGTACCATACATGATCAATGACTCAATGCATGCGTACATATTCATATCATGATTTTCCATAAACATGAACTACTCATGAGCCAAACCAGTCATCAACATCTTCGGGTCCAGTTTGAGAGCCCGTTAGCACAGAGTTGTTATTTTCCAATGCGAGCATCATTATCTCATAATTCAGGGATCATCATCCTCAAATTACGTAAAACATTAAAACAAATTATTCTTTTATGTAAAACTTTTATTTCATTATTAAGCTTAATATGTGAAACTTCCAAGGATTACTATACTCTTCTAGTTAGTTTTCTCTAGGTAATTCCTGCTAATATTTCTCATGAAGAACATTAAAAAGAACCCACATTGTTTTGATCTCATAAACTCTTTTCCTCTCCTTAAGCCGTAAAAGTTCCTAAAGTTTCCATTATCCCTCTTTCAAGCTTATTTTTCTACTCAAAGGCCAAAATCTCACTCTTATCAATGACTAAATTTTGTTTTATCACTCCTTCATTATTTTAAGTCCTTAATCAAATTCCTTTCTTATCTAAGCATCTAAGTTCGAAATCAACACAAAACTTTTGTCTTGGATACCCTATTTAGGGTCTCTTGGCCATGTCCCTAAGGTCCTTGGTCCTCTAGATTTCCATCCTCATCACAAAATTCCAAATAAACAACATATTTCAATCATCAATAAAATTCCCACTCAACTAAGATTTTGCATAACATCAAGCTATAAAATCATACAAGGCAAATAAGAACTAAACCACCAAAAATTCATACAACTAAGTGAACAACCCTCACATGGATTCTTCACTTTCAATACATCAATATGTTTCTCACCACCATGAAAGGTTGATGGGAATAATTTTCCTCTTACCTTAGATGATGACCAACCACTTCTTGGTACTTTTTTGAATCAACTTTCTCTTCCAAGAAGCTCTTGAAAAACAAAAATAACATGCAAAAAAGATTAGCATCATGGCTTGGAAAGAATGACCATGGATGAAAATCATGGTCTTAGAAAGAAGAAAATGAAGAGAAGAATGAAGTTAGTGGAATTTTACCTTAGAAGTTTCAAACCCTAATTTGAGAAAGCACTTGAAAAAGGATGAACAAGATCAAGATCTCAACACCATGGTGTCTTTGAATGACATTTGGATTCAAGAAATATGGATGGTTAAAAAAGAAAAAGATGAGAGTGTAGGCTGAGGGGTGTGGCCGTGAGCTTGGTGGACAGAAAATGAGAGAAGAAAGTGAAAGAGAAAAGTGTGTAGCTTTTTGGGTTAATGAGAGATGAATAGAAAAATGATGAAATGAGTTTAATGACGCTTACTCTGGAAGCCTCTTTGCTCCTTCATGGCCGTGCACTTCACCTAGGGAGGGGGTCCACAGCTTCTCCAACAAGCTTCCCCAAAGCTTCCTTAGGAAGCTTCCTCCTTTGGTCCAAAAAGTCAAAAGATGATGTCAGATGGATGATGTCATAAAGGTGACTAGATATAAACAATTTACTAGATTTTTTACCAAAAGCTATTATCTAATGGATAAAAGTTACAGTTAACAAAATCAGTACCTATTGTCCAATGGATAATAGAACGTGCCCAAATTTTGTTAGTCAGATAAAATCTCAAACAATGAAAACTTTAAAAATTGTCTCCGGTTTCGGGTTTAGTAAGATCCCTCGGCCCTGTTTCAACAGTCCAAAATTTTTCAAAAATAATATCAAAATAATCAAAATAAGTCAAATAATTCATAAAATCCACAAAAATTCCAAAAATCATAAAAATTCACAACATCATAGATAAACCAAAAACAAAGAAAAAATTGGGGCGTTACAAGAGCGGCGTGGCATAGGTATGTTAATGTTGCGGTGTGACTCTTTTTTTTTTAGCCTATAAATATTATTTTATCCGATTTTGTTAAGGAGGCTCTTAGGTTTTAAAGAAACTATGACTAGGTTTTCATTTCTGGGCTGAGAAGAAGCCAAGGAAGTCAAGGTTGGAGGCCATCTTCTTCATAGAAGGAGATTCAAGCATCAAAGATGAAATCCATGAGCTATCCTTCCTTCTCCTTTCTCTTTTCTCTCTTCCTTCTATCTTGAACATGATTTTTGATGTATATTTTCATATTCAATGATTAGCTAAGCTATATTTAGGAATAACTTTGAATCCTTCTATGCATATTAATGATTTTGTTCTTCTTTGAGTATATATTGATGTTTGGTTTTGTTCAATCATATGGATCTTAAGGCTCTTGATTCTCTGATCAACTTTTAAGTGATTTGTTGAAATATGATGAACTTAGACATAGGAATTTGGATCTTAGATCATACGTATGGTTGATGTATGTTCAATTTCATTCAATTGGTTTAGATAAGTTAATTCGCTAATGAGATAGAAATATATCACTTAGCCATGCATAACAGGTGTTTGAGAATAGATCTTAACGAATGGAGTTTGCGCTAGTTCGCATGGAAACATAGTAAATTAGGTAAATAAAACTATGGTTGATTGACCTAGACATAGGCTTTTAACTAAATCAGATTCTCAAGCTAACTTAACAATTCATTGATGTTGCTTGTAAGGATTGTCATTAGTTGAAGTAGGAGGTGAATAAGGATTCTCTAAAACTCTAAACATTAACTTTATTAATTTGTAGTTTAGATTTAGTTTATTTACACTTTTCTTATTTTTAAGTTCTTGAATATAATTAATTAAGCTATTGGTTGATACTTAGCTTTGGAAGCTAACATCTTTGTGGGAATGAACTTTACTCTTTATTGTATTACCTGAATGACCTGTGTACTTGCGGTACACAAATGGTCTAACATCTAGCTCAAAGATATTCCTATCTCAAGTTTCCTAAGAGTTCATGCCACTAAAACTCTAAGAAAACTAATCCAAACCCTTATTCTATTCCAAACCTGCAAGTCACTAACAAGGAGCAAGCAATAGAAGATTTTGGAACAAAGATAGAATACATCCCTACCTCTTGTATGAAAAATGATCTTCAAACCTTGAGTCCTCTTAGATCTTTATCTTTTTTCTCTTGCTCATTCTCTTCTTTGTTTCCTCTTTTCTCACTTTCTCTTTTCTTTTTTCTACTCTCAGCCGTGGGAAATGATGCAAAATAACTATCAAAGTATGACTTTGCTACTTAAAGGATAGAAACTAACATGTACTAAAACTTTCGATCTACTAAGAACACTTTGATTTATCCAAGTCAAGTTTTCTAATTTCCAACAAGCTTAGAATAAATCCTAAAATTCATTGAAAATCTTGTTTCACCATTTCCTAATTTTTCCATATATGCTAGAAGTCAATCCGATATTAAATGCACAACCAATATTCCTAAAAATATCAAACTAACTCTGATTATCCTCAAATTTTAGTTACATCATACTTAGCTCATTTGTGACCTAGAAACAAATTATTCATATTTTTTCCCCTTAGTTAAGCAATTTATGCTATTTTTTAAGTCATTTTAGGTTACTTTCCACATTCTATGTTGTAATAAAGTGCCTAAACTAACTCAGTTTGTCATAAAACTTCATAAGCATGTCAAACAAGTATTAGGCTACCTATGTAACCATATACAAGCCTAACATGTTATCGATGGTGTTACACATTTAATGCCGGATTGACTAGTAACAGATATGAAAAAATAGGATACCGGTGAAACAATAATTTTGATGAATCCTAATATTTATTTTAAAGTTGTTGGAAGTTAGAAAAGTTGATTTTGGTAAATCTAAGTGTTCTTAGTAAATCAGGAAGTATCAGTAAAGTACTTAAGTGAAACAAGTCATATATGGCCAGCCCCTTATATTGACCTTTGTTTCCTATTATTTCACTCCCTTGTAACTCGTTTCATTCAGTTCTTTCTCACGAAACAGCAAGAGCAGCAATAGAAAGTAAGGAAACCAAAATGGAAAACCTTAAGGAGGAAGAGGAAAGGAGAAAGAAATGGAAAGGCAAAGCAAATATTGAATAGACAGCATCACAAAGGACTTGAGGTAGGGGTATTCTAGCCTTAAAACTCATTCTTTTCCTTCATCCTTTCTATGCTTGATGTTAGGTCATTAGATGGAGAAAATAAGTTTTGAAATGCAAAAAATTGTTTTCATTGTTAGTTCTTATCTTCATTGTGTGGACTGAGTTATTTTCTACTTATTGGATGCAAGAGGATTGGATTTGTCTTTAGACATGGTTAGATAGTTCTTTGAGTTGAAATTTAGGAAATGGTAAGTAAGCATGTGATTTTGATCATTAATCCAAGTGTAATTGAATCATTAAGTTGTATGAGTATTACAACATGTTTAGAGATTGTTTATGATGATAAAAATCACTTCGTAGCCATTTTAGGATGGTTGGAAGTTGAAACCATTCCAATGGAACAGTAATAGATTCTGCAGAATTTTACAGAATCTATGTTATGTGATGAGCGCTTAGGCGCTGAGCGTTGAGCGCCCAAGCACTCATAGTCTAGAGAGCTTATACTTGCAGATGAACATTGTGGGCCCAAGCACCGAGTGCTGAGCGCTTAGGTGCTAGTGACAGAACAAAATAGAGTAATGCTCTGCCCAACCAGCACCTAAGCACTGGTTCTAGAATTGACCAAGGTCATATTATGGACATTTTGAGCTTATCAATCAGTTGGGATAATTAATATATGCTTTCTTAAGTGTGTTAAGACACTTTTAGGAATATTTCACAAAGGGAATAACCACCTAGCATATAAGAACAAGTTTGAGTTTTTAGGCTTTTCAAGAGTTATGAATTGCTTGAATTAGGTGTCTAGGACCTTGATCATATTAGTGTGGATTAAAATACCATTTGTTTTATGTTTGTAAGGTAAACTAGATACTAGTTTGATAAGTTAGACTTATCTTAGAGGCATAATTTACTAGATTCTATTCAAAGTTGAACTAATTATGCTAGTTTTTAGAGAAATACTCTATTACCTCATTATGTTAGGTTAAAATGGAGTATTAGTTAAAATTGGTTCCTTCACTTGTTAGCGTTGAACCATGATACAATTATCCTAATTAATGGAGCGAGATGAGCTTGTTAACTTTGCAAAGTAGTAAGTAAAGCTCTTTGTTAAGGAGGTAATTATGAGAGGAAAGTGTCGGTACAACATTTTACCTAAGACAAAATAGTGAGCTAAGCTATTTGTAAAGTAACATAAGAAGTATAATCAACCCTTATGTAACTATAGTAAAGTGAGATAAACTTACTAACATGAGCCTTAGAATGAGTTAAGTACTAAGTTAGGCAATGAAGCGAGTTAAACAATTTGCCAAGTATAGTTGATGTTATGCAATTGTATGAGTGATTGTATAATATCGAGATAATATAGGTTTCTGTATATTATACAGTTGTATGGGCGATTGTATAATGTTGATATAGATGTTATTTTTATGTAATTTACATTAATGAATGCAATGAGATACATGTATATTACTGAGAATATTTATGTTCTCACCCCTTTTTTGTATTTCTATGGTAAAAGTAGGTCAAGACCTTATTAAAGGTAAAAAAAAATGAAGAAAGAGCAACAAGACTAGAAAGATTTTTAGTTTTTGTTGTATGGACAACTCTTGTATATATTTACTTTGAGTTTTAGTTTTGTTGTATATAGAACACTTTGCCTATTGAGACTTTTGATGTATATATATATAGCCTACTTTTGTCGTGGCTCTTCATATTTAATTGTTTAATTATATGGGATTAGAATGATAGTAAGAATAGAAGTAACATGATTAATGCTTTATATCATTATATATGTAAGTTTTATCGAGATATTTGTATTAGGGTGTTACACTTTCCTACTTAGTATCCTTTCTTTATGTGAATTATTGATTCACTTAGTATAATGGATTTTGGAGATGATCCTTTATGAGGGAAAGGTGTAACTTCCTTAATAACATTACTAATAACGTATCCAGATTTACATATTAACAAATAAAATTAAGTAAGTCGCGTAAAAATAATAAATTAATTTTCATGCTAAGTATAATTGATATACAGAAAATATGAGCCTGTTGTGAAACAATATAACAATTTTATATTAAAAGGATAATTTACAACGCATTGTACAGTACATTAATTTACATAAGCTATTACAGAGTATTAATTATACAATACAAAATATAAAGTAACTTCAAAACTATACTATGTCTTCTACTTTGGTTCACTTGCTAAAGATCTTGACCCTGGAAATATTATGAAAAACATAAAAAGAAAAAGGGTGAGAATTCAAAGAATTCTTGGTAATATTATTGAAATCAGTGACATCATAATACTTCTAGCTATTTCGGGAAAAAATCATTTAAAAACCCATTTTATTACGTAGGAAAGTGGTAAAAACTAATCAAGTCCTTCCTCTTCCTGAAACAGAAATTCAATTATTTTAAGTTTCTGAAATCTTTTATTAACAAACATCACAATTTGCATCCACAAATATTTTTAAAATCATATTTTAAGCAAGCATCACTTTTAGACAAATAAATCCAATTTCATCTTAATGCTTATTTAAATTACTAGGCAGTAGTCTGCTTTCAAGTTAGTGCACTTTAACCTATTTATGACCATTCTCCAGTCACATAGAACTACTCTGATAAATGAGTAACTTGGTCACCTCTAGTGAGGGAATGTCCACCCACAACATAGAGTTATGAGTAGAGAGGGAATGTCCATCCTCATCTACCAAGATCAAGAGGAATATCCATCCTCACACTATCCACAAACTAGGATCACCTCCATCAATTAGAAAGAATTTGAGTAAAGGGTGAGAGAATGTCCATCGTCAACCTCGATTACTCCGGAAGGGAGGGAATGTCCTTCCTCACTCTTCCATCCTATCTAATGATGGAGATCATTTCCAAATGGTCATTCAATTAATAAACAAATTCCTTATTATGGAAAATTTAGTTATGGTTACTATACAATCTCAAAGACACATTCAATAAAAAACTTTGTGGAAACGAGAACCCCAGTCTCGGAATGGGTGGGGAGAACTCCGAGACGTAGTCGAATGTCACGGTGAGAACCGGCATCTTGAATGAATGCATAACATGAATACACTCAAATTAAGGTTTAACATGGTAACATATAACCTTGCTTTCCAAGCACTTTTTAATCCATAATTTCAACATATCAACACCAAAATTCTAGTCTCAAAGGGCAGATTTATGGCAAGACCAATATCCAACATCCAAATCACAATTTCATGTACAAGAAAAACCAAAATTTCTAGTTAATAAAGGCAGCCCTCTTCTGTGACCTTTAACCATCTTTCATATCAATTTCATGCTAAAAAATAACAACTTTTGTGGTCATAAACAAAACCAACACTATCGTGACCATTCAACATCACATGTTTTCACACATTAAAACATCCACAATCAAGCAAAGAATAGGGCAACATTCTGCCCTTCTTTGGAGTCTCAATTTCAATCACAAAAACCATGATATACAGCCATAAATAGGGCAGCATTCTGCCTTCCTTTTTGAACACAATTCAGACCCCAGTTTCAATCACAAACTCAACCATACTATCATCATAAATTCTGCCAAAATAGATTAGGTATAGCCTTAACATCTAGCCTCAAAGTTTAACAATTTTCTCATCAATATCATATCATAATTCAAGAGAAACATCAATAGCAAATAGATGAATAATTTTAAAGAATACAGACACCTTGACAAACCAACCTAGCCATGAGTTATAGCCTCATAATATTAATCAAATTCACAACACTTTTGCTCAAGAACTCAAAAAGAGAACAAAACTAAGGCAAGGTGGTTTAGAAGCACAAGAAAAGACAAAAACATATGTTGTTTTGTTTGCTGCTGGCCGTGAGCTTCAAGTACTCTATGGACCAATTTTGAGACTCAAAACAATAAGAAAAGAAAGCAAGAAGATAGCAAGAACCCCTACCTTTACTACTAGCCTTGCTCCCTTGAATTTCCTTGCTTTTCCTCTTATTTTTGCTTCTTATTTCTCTTCTCTTTTCTTCCTTCTTGTCCATAAAACTACTGTTGCTTTTCTTATTTAGTTTGGTGTCCTGTCAGCCGTGTAGAAATGAGGCCAAAAGGTGAGAAAAAAACTAGAGAATTCTAGGCTAAAGGGTGGCAGTGGTTATGGTCAAAGAAGACCAATTTTTTTAAGTGCAATAACTTTTATATTTGTTAAGCACTCTTTAATATTCCAAAACTAAGTTTTCAAGTGTCCATAAGTATTATGGAGAATTTTAGAATTCATCCTAGTCCTTGGTTCCATTTTTTTAGGATTTTCCATATACTGCTATTTACTAGTTAAGCTTCATTACTTTATCCTAAGTTAAGTTAAACCTAAGAATTAAGTAAATATGCTTTCTGATATTCATCTTGGTCTTTATTATATATATCAAAATATTCTCTTCGGTAATTTCATAATTTTCTGAAATACTTAGCTGTTTCATTATTGTTCCCTTAATTTCTCTTCGGTATCCTTAAAACTACCAGACTAGCTCAATTGTTTTCTAAAAAATTTACTACAGCTTTTATCAATTGGTTTTAGGTAGGAAATAAATTTTTCATATTTATTCCCATTATATTAGTTGTTTACATAGAAACTTTGGTTATTTCATTGTATTCAGTAGAATTACACTCAAACTAGTTTAGAAAATTACCAGAATTAACAGATAATTCTTACTAGTATTATTGAGTTTCTATAACCCTGATTAGGTTCATTAGGGTAGGAGGATGTTACAAAGGGTATCCAAAATTCCATTCGAATCATAGAGATGAGTCCTTGTGAGGAAAAGAGATCCTGTATTTTTGAATTCCTCATTTTGTATGCGTGTTCCTCACAAATAATTCCCTCATAGGAAACTAGTGGTAGTGTGAGGCCCTAATTCACTCCCTACCATGAGTATATAGAGCCCGAGCTATATAAGGTGGCTCCCACCTTTTATGGTGCTTGAGATATGGGTTCTGTGGGATAAACGAATATTTGAATGAACACTGAAATGGAATTGAATTTGTATATTATATTGTGACTTAGATATATATATGAATCTTTGAATGAATTTGATATCATAGTATTTGTATATGGGAACAATTTTTAAAATTCGTTATGATTGAAATTTGTAATGTTTAATATTGGATAATTTTGGAAACTAACATTAAATGGGATTTTGTTTCAGGAAGAGTAAGAACTAGATTTGGCATTTTTGCCACCTTTCTAACTATATATGTATATATTTAATTTGAATTCAAAAATGTATTTTTCCCCAAAAGAACTAGAATTATTGTGATGACATCATTTTCATAATAGAATGTACTGAGAATTAGTATTCTCATCCCATTTCTATATGTATTCCATGATAAATTCTAGGGTTGAATCTTGTAGCACAATGACAAAAGCAGAAGATGTAGTTTATTTTAAAATTCTAAATTTTGTATTAAGGATGTATGGATAACGATTTGAAGGCAAGTGATATATAGTTGTACTATAATGTACTCTTGGTATAAACATCCTTTTAGTATATGTATATTATTTCACACTTCTAGACTCATTTTTTTGTATATAATTGTAAAGTATATTTAAAGTTTTTTATTATATAATTTGAATAATGTGCTTATTGTTATTTACTATGGTGTAATTTTGGATACACTATTAGTGATAATAGTAAGGGCGTTACATTTTGGTATTAGAGCAATTCATCCTATTGAGTTGAGGTATGGACTAGCTATGCTTTAAGCATGATGTTATGCATTTGTCTTGTCTTAGTGATGTGATGCATAGTTAGAATTGCATAACTTCCTTGAGTTTATATGTTTATAACTATCACACTGTTACATAATATTGAGCCTGATCAACTCAATATATAATGTGTTGTGTATGCAGGAAGCTATGACATTGACTAGGTGCACCCGTGGCCAAGGTAGAGGCCCTGCTGGTAATAGGGATAATACCCCAAACATGTCTAAGGTTGTTAGACACTTAGTTGCTGCAGTTAGAGAGCAAGCATCCATGACCAACAAGATAATATAGGAAATATAGGCTAATGCACAACCAGCACTAGTGCAGAATGTGGCTTTAGTGGAAAATCAAGATTTTCATGATCTATCTGAATTCAGAAAGGCCAATCCTCCATCGTTCCAAGGTGGATATGATCCAGCAAAAGCAAAAGTATGGTTGAGGGAATTGGAGAAGATTTTTAAGGTGATGCAGTGTAGAGATGACCAAAAAGTATCTTTTGCTTCCTACATGTTAAGTGGGGAAGGTAAACATTGGTGGGACGATGTTAGAAGAGTAAAGGAAGTAGTTGGTATTCAGGTGACTTGGGAAGTGTTCAGGATGACCTTTTTGGATAAGTACTTTCCAAGAAGCAAAAGAATTAGAATTTTTAAAGTTGTAATAGGGGGATATGTCAATATGACAATATGTTGCAAAGTTTGAAGAGTTATTAAAGTTTTCTTCTTACTTTCAGTATAATCCAGATGAGAATTGGAAATGCATCAAATTTAAGGATAGACTAAAATATGAAATTAAGAGAATAGTAAAGCCATTAGTGATAAGAGAATTTCATACTTTAGTAGAAAAATACTGAATCTTGGAGTCAATTGGTCCAAAGCCACAACAAGAGTATAGACAATAAGGATTTTAGAAGAGGAAGAGGGGAGATTGTAACACCCTAATACAGATTGATGCGGGATTAAAGGTTGCAAACCCAAGTGCAGGTTATCTCAAGTAATAAATTCTCGGTGAGTCCGAGGTCGAACCACAGAGACTTGATAAAGAAAAATTAATTAAAGTAAAGTAAATATTTTGTTACAACAATAAAGGTGAAAAAAACTTGGTCACAAATAAAAAGGAATTGCTTGGGTTAGAAGATCCACTTTTGGTAAATAAATTAAGGACAATATTAATTTTTTTATAACTCAATTAGAATCCACACATATCGAAGTTCCAATCAAAAAATACAATGTTCAAAGTTCATTAAAAATTAAATGCGTAATTATATTATGATTCCTTTAATCATCTATTAATACGACTACTCATAAATGGGATTAAGCATTCATTGTGCCAAAATATTGTCTACAACAAATCAAGATCTCCACTTTATAAGGAGAGTTTCTAGCACCACCACTTGTAAATGGGTTAAAGCATTCATTGTGCCAATCTCTTGTCTACAAAAAATCAAGAACTCCACTTTATAAGGAGGGTTTTTAAATTAATTGGAAACAAAATATAATACGTATAATGACCACTTGAAAATATATCATTTAAGCACAATAGAGAAATTAATCTAACCTTATTTCATTACCAAGAGCTTCACTTTTTCACCCAAGCAAAATGAAACTTAGTTACTCATAGAAAAGAAGAAAGAAAGAGAGAAGAAGAAGAATAAGAATATGACTTCAATTTAGAACAAAGGAAAATTACTACAAGAAAACCTAGTAATAAACTAACATCATTTTTGTACCTAACATATAACACCCTCAATGATCTACCAAGGTCCCCTTTTATAGAGGATTAGAGATACAAAATGACAAGGGGGTTGAATCATTAGTGAGTGGATGAGTGAAAAATGAGTGGAAAATGTCAAATGACTTTTGGTGAGTGGAAAATTATAGAGATTCTTTATCTCCAAAATCATTTAGCTCTGAAGTAATTGAATGCTTTAGAATAAGCAAATATAATCTTCATAAAGGTTGTAGGCCTAGATCTTAGCTTTGAAATGGATTTAGTTTAAGTCTAATATCATTTCTATAACTCTAGATACGTTCAAATTACTGCACACTGCTCAGGCCCAGTCATAGCTTCTCTATTCTGACTTGCAAGCGTAATATCACCTATTAGGCCTTAGATTCTGGAAAAGTGTTAAACATGAAAGTTGTAGATATAGGTCTTAACTATTTAGCAACAAAATTTCAGCCCATTTGACAACTTCTAGCCTAAAATATGGCATGAACAGTATACATAGATTAAGCTATTAGGAATAACACTCTAGTTCTTGCTTTAACCCCAATTTGAGTTATCTACTCGTATAATTCGGCCTTTGAGGTCTTCATGAAAGTTATAGATCTCTCTCTTATATTTCAAATGCCACTAGAATCACCTCATTTGGCCACCTACATCCCAATATATAGTCCAAATAAAGAAACAGTGTAAGACGTAAATTATGCTAAAAAATTCAATCAAGTCCAATTTGAGTCCAAACTTACAAAACATAACCAAACTCAATCAATTAAATACATGGAGAGTGTAAATGAATAAAAAAGAAGGGTTATTAATGTATAAAACATGTGATCATCAAATTCTCCCACACTTAACTTTTTGCACTCCTGAGTAAAACACATAAGACCACTGACAAAAAACAGAACAGACTCAAAAGCTAAATACTCTAAAAGACTCAATTTCTAAGAATATTTAAAAATGAAGAGCAATCAATCATTCAAGTAATCAAAACATTCATGAGGTAACATATCTTCACATCTCAAATCAACAAGCAATTATATTTCAATTGAAAACCTGAGTCAAGAATGATAGATCTTCACAGGATTCAACTCTCAATCCCTCAAGTGTTTAAAATGTAGGTATTTCTCTCAATTCAACCCATGAGAAATTGCACTACCATAAGCTTGCTTGTCTTCTACTTCTCCACTACTCAAAACACATACATACATAAATCATGAGGACTTTATTTAAGGTTGTAATGGGGTCAAGGTAAAGGAGGAGGCAATATGGATATGATAAGTTAAATACCAGAGAATAAAAGAGCATAAGAGCTGAGTTCAATTAACAAGCATGAAAGTTCATCCCAACTTCACCTAATACAAATTCTATTTACATATTCTTTTTCTTTCCTTTATTGCCTTGTTGGCCCTTCTTTACACTTTTTCTTTTAATTTTTTAATTTTTTAATTTTTAATTTTAATTTTTTGATTTTATTATTTTGAATTTGAAGAAGAAGAACATAATATATACATTTAAACAGCAAGCTCAATTTTTTTTTTAATCATTTTGCACACACACCCCCACACTTGTTTAAGAACTCATCTAATGACAAAGCTAATGTTCTCTTATTCCCTAAGGTCGGGTCAGAACATGATTTTTTTTTTATTTAAGGCACAAAATGAGTTCGAAACAAAGAATAGTTAAATAAGCTCAAAGGGGTTAAGCAAGGGAAAATAGATCATTTCCAATGCTTTATGTTAGCAGGAATCAGAGAATTTCCAAGAAGTCATAAGAGTACTTGATATTATATTGAGACAATATGCTACTAAACAAGGCTGGCTATTTGATTAAAGTAGCTATTTCAAGAAAAATGTCTCAATCATATTTATGTATGCATATGAAAATGTAGTCTAAAAAAGAATTAAAGTAAGTTTTAGAGTAACAATTCTGTGAGTAAAATTCACACAAGAAAGAAGAGAATGGTCCAAATGTTTAATCCATTCATCAATAGGCTCAAAATCTCACAAGGTATAATTCTATCATTCTCAGTCCACCAATTCAACATCCATAACCAAGCATGTGATTTTTAAAAAAGAAGACAATTAACTCAATCATGCAAATTTCCCTGAATTTGAATTGCTACTTCCACACAAACTAGTTGTCTACCCCAACTAAGATGCGCCTCAAGAGTAAAATTTACTCCTTACTCTGCCATCCATAACTAGTTTAGTAAGTTACTGACAAACATATGAACACAACAAACATATTAATACACACACTTCCTATTTTTTTTATTTTTTTTGGTTTTTTTTTACACAACTATCCTTCCCCCTAACCAGATCACAACATTGTCCTCAATGTCAAAGATAGATAGGTAAAGGAAAGAAGATAGTACCTGTTGTTGCAATTACTGAAAAGATAAACCTCACACAAATTTAAATAGAAACAAAATATGATAAATAAAACTAAAGATAAAGGAAAGTTATAGATAAAGTGCCAAATCACACTCTTATTCCTTGCTGCCTCCCTTGTTGTTGCCTCTCTTGCTGTTGCCTCCCTTATTGTTGCCTCCCTTACTGCTTCCTTCGGACTAATCTATCTGAGCTGTTACTAGATCAGGTTCATAAACAAAAGCTTCTAATTTATCAATCAACTCATCAACAGTAGAAGCAGAGATAAGGATTGCAGAAGGTGTGACAAATTTCTGTTCCACAGCATGGTCAACAAAAGATAACAAATTATTAAAGAAATTATTAACATTTAACAAACTATGGGTTTATGGTGGATGTTCAGTTGAGCCTAAGAGACAATTTGAAAGACTTCTTCCAAAGTACTAAAACCACCAGGTAAGGCAATGAACGCATTAGAGTTTGCAAGCATTGTCTTCATTTGTTCATCCATAGATGATACTTGAAGCTCCTCCCCAATTGTTTTTCTAGTAATATTCTGTCGAGCTAAAGGTCTAAGAATGATGCATAAAACTTGACTGCCTTTTAAATGTGCAGCAAGTGATACAGCCTTCATTAACCCAATGCTACCTCCCCCATATACTAAATGAATTTTTCTCGCAGCAAGTGTTCGACCAAGAGTGATTGTTGTATCTACATACTCTAAACCCTTCTCATAAGTTGACCCATAAAATATACAGATATTGGTAAGTCTACAAATAGAAGAAGAAGAAGCTCCTTCCATTTTACACTCACACTCCCTTTGAATGATTTTGAGTTGCAGGAAAGTGAAGAAAATGGAGTGTTTAAATAGGGAAAAGAATAGAAAAAGTAATAATAGCTCCTATATGGGTAGGTTGGCTGTTGTCAGAAAACTTTGAAATTAAGAAACATAGTTTTTTTTTTGTTCTTTTTTATTTTTATTTTTGTTTTTGTTTTTTATTTTTTGTTTTTTGTTTTTTTGACTTCAAGAAAACCATCAGGGTAAAGAAGTCTAGAAACCCCCGAAGGACCCCATCCAAAGGATCGTCTATTCAAAACCAAAATTTAATAAAATCATACAAAAATAATAATAATAAATGATTACATACCTTTATATACAGGTTTCATGGCGTATCTTTATACTACGCGTCATGTGTGCAGTAATACCAAGACGGCTCAGCCAATCTTGGCATTCTTCTCCTTCCCGCTTATGGGATATCCCAGCCTATGCATCGTCCCTCTAGTTAAAGAAAGAAAATTTGAATACGACGACCAGTGACCACAGCCAGTGAGAGGTCGCTGAAGAGCCTATGGCATTAAATCATAGGATCCAGCTCAAAGGCATTGTCACTCGAGAATGCAAACACGAGACACTTCTTTCTGTCCATCAGCAAGCAGAGCCTACGGTTAAAACTTGGGAATACTTGCGTGACTCTCTACAGAGCATGGCACACGAACCTTATTTACTGACTGACGTGCGAAGGTCCACCCGAGTCAATGACGAGTCTGCCACTGGCAGGGGCTCCTAATCTAATTAAAGACTAAGTACAACTAAAGTTTCGTCTTTATCTTTTTTTTTTTTTTTTTTCTTCTTTTTTCTTCTTTTTTTTTGTCTTTTTTTTTTAAGATGTACAAGATAATATATACATGTTGTTGTGATTGTGGCTTACATCTTCCTCTGGTTTCACATCCAGAAATAGCTTAAACACCTTCTATGAGTCGAGGATAAGCTTCCCATCTAATTTTCTTATAAATTGGCAAGTAGGGTCTTTTTGAGTCAGATTCCTAATACTATAACACTTTTGCTCGTCCTTGAAGAGATTTCACAAACTAAGAAGTTCACGTTGCACAACTCCATAAGAATGCATCTCAAGAGTCAATAAGATATTATCTAATGACTCCTTGCTCAGTCCATTCTTAATGAAGAATATTTTATCTTCTCTGTTTACTGAAACCATCCCCAAAGAGCAACATCGCGTGTTGCAATTCCATCGTGCACATTTGTAACAAACTTGTATTCTTTTTGCTCTTCTCCTTTTTGAAAATGAACTTTTACCGAGACCAGGCATGTATGAGACAAATGAATTTAAAGATTCACTATCTAAATGAACTATTGCTTTGATTATCCAGCGTATATCTTCTGGGATGTCCATGTTCATTAACAGTCTCAGTCTTTCACACCTAACTTTGTAGATTTTGGTTAGAGCATTTTTAGGAATAGAAGGGAATTGCTTCGTTAGATTTGAGAGGATGACATCCATTTTGAAAGAGAAGGAATCAGTTATTATGGAAAACTAAAAGACAAACCGACTTGAGAGTCACGGAGTACTGTTATCCGCCATTTAACCTGGAACTGCAAAAAGAAAGAAACAAACTTAAAATAAATTTTACTCATAACAAGGATTAGAAAGGGAGATGAATTCTACCTCAGCAACTTGATGTTCCAGAAATGGTTTGAGTCTTTGTCCATTGACCTTTAAAACATTATCATTCCTAGGATTCTCAATGTCTATGGCCCCATAAGGATACACATGGTTGACAATAAAAGGACCAATCCACCTAGATCTCAATTTTCCAGGGAATAGGTGAAGACGAGAATTATAAAGCAGAACTTTTTGACCAATTTCAAAAGATTTTTTCAAAATTGATTTTTCATGAAAAGCTTTTGTTCTAGCTTTATAAATCTCTGAGTTTTCATATCATCATTTCTCAATTCCTCAAGTTCATTCAATTGCAATTTGCGTAACTTGGAAGCATCATCAAGACTTAAGTTGAAAGCTTTAATGGCCCAAAATGCTTTATGCTCCAATTCTACAAGCAAGTGACAAGGTTTTCCATAAACTAACCGATAGTGAGACATGCCTAAAGATGTTTTAAAAGCAGTACGGTAAGCCCAAAATGCATCGTTTAGTCTTAAAGACCAATCTTTACGATTTGGGTTAACATATTTTCCAAAATTTGTTTAATCTCCCTATTTGCTAATTCAACTTGTCCATTTGTTTGAGGGTGATAAGGGGTAGCAATTTTGTGAGTGATGCCATATTTCTTCATTAAAGATTCAAATGGTTTATTACAAAAATGTTTTCCCCCATCACTGATGATAGCTTGAGGGATTCCAAATCGACTCAAAATATTTTCTTTTAAAAATTTCAAAGCAGTTTTGTGATCATTGTATTGACATAGAATCGCCTTAATCTATTTTGAGACATAATCAACTGCAACTAAAATATACACAAATCCAAATGATGATGGAAATGGACCCATGAAATCAATTCCCCAACAATTAAAAATTTCAATGATAATGATAGGGTTCAAAGGCATCATGTCTCTTTTAGAAATGGAACCCAATTTCTAACAACTTTCACAACTTTTGCAAAAAATATAGCTATCCCTAAATAATGTGGGCCAATAAAATCTACACTACAAGATTTTTGCAGCTGTTTTCTTTGAAGAAAAATGACCTCCACATGCTTCTGAATGATAAAATTTAATGACACTACTTACCTCATTGTCGGGTACACATCTCCGAAAGATTTGATCAGGATAATATTTGAACAAATATAGGTCATCCCAATAGAAAATTTTCACCTTAATCAAAAACTTTTTTCTGTCTTGGTATGTCCATTGAGGCGGCATCTTACCTATTACATGAAAATTGATAATGTTAGCAAACCAAGGCATGGAATTGACAGAAAATAAAAATTCATTGAGAAAAGAATCATTAAAAGGTGTGCTATCAAAAGATGAGCCTGTTGTAAGTCTGGACAAATGATCTGCAATAACATTTTCGGCTCCTTTCTTATTTTTTATTGTGATGTTGAATTCTTGAAGCAACAAGATCCACCGTCTCAACCTAGGTTTGGCATCTTGCTTAGACATTAAATATCTAACAATAGCATGATCAGTAAAAACAACAGTGGAAGAACTAATTAAATAAGCTCAAAATTTATCCAATGCAAAAATTACAGCAAGTAGTTCTTTGTCAGTAGTGGTGTAATTCATTTGTGCACTATTCAAAGTTCGACTTGTGTAATAAATTACATGAGGATTACCTTTCTTTCTCTGTCCTAAAACAGTACCAACAGCAAAATCACTAGCATCATACATCAACTCAAAAGGCAAAGACCAGTCAGGAGATTGCATGATAGGAGTAGAATTCAAAAGACCGATTAATTTTTCAAAAGATTTCTGAAAATCTTGGTTCCAATCAAATGGTGCATCTTTTGTTAGAAGATTACATAAAGGTCTAGATATGGCACTAAAGTCCTTTACGAATCTTCTATAAAATCCTGTATGTCCTAAAAAGGAATGAACTTCTCTGACTGATTTTGGGAAAGGCAAATGAGCAATTAATTCAACTTTGGCCTTATCAACTTCAATTCCTTTAGAAGATATCACATAGCCTAACGCTATTTCTAAGGTAACCATGTAATGACATTTTTCCCAATTTAACACAAATCTTTTTTCTTCGCATCTTTGAAGAACTTTTTCTAAATTATCAAGACAATTTTCAAAAGAATTTCCAAAAACTGTCAGATCATCCATGAAAACCTCTAAATAATGCTCAATCATGTCACTAAAAATACTTAACATGCATCTTTGAAAAGTTGCTGGAGCATTACAAAGACCAAAAGGCATTCTTCTATATGCAAAAGTGCCAAAGGGGCACGTAAAAGTGGTCTTTTCTTGATCCTCTAATGCAATTGGTATTTGATTATACCCTGAATAACCATCAAGAAAACAATAGTAGGGATATCCTGCTACTCTTTCCAGAATCTGATCAAGAAATGGTAAAGGGAAATGATCTTTCCTAGTGCCTGCATTCAATTTTCTGAAATCAATACACATACGCCAACTAGATGAAACTCGGGTAGGTATTAATTCTACTTTTTCATTTTCAACCACTATTATTCCATATTTCTTAGGCACAACTTGTGTAGGGCTTACCCACTGGCTATCAGAGATAGGATAGATAATTCCAACATCAAGTAATTTAAGAACTTCAGCTCTAACTACCTCTTTCATGTGTGGATTTAATCTTCTTTGAGGTTATTGAAATGTTTTAGCATTATCCTCTAAATGTATTCTATGTGTACAAATTAATGGATTGATGCCTTTTATGTCCTTTAATGTCCATCCAATTGCACTTTTATGCCTTTTAAGTACTTCTATCAACATACCTTCTTGTTCTTTAGTCAGGGATGAGGAAATTACCACTGGAAAGCTTTGTCCTTCTCCCAAAAATGTGTACTTCAACCTAGCAGGTAGTGGCTTTAATTCCAGTGTAGGTACTTCTTCATGAGTATCATCATTCATGGGTTTTAACTCTTCGAAATCTTAGCTTCCTTCCTTTGTATGCCATTTCCTGTGTATAGTCAAGCAAAGAGCACATTTCAGAAACATCAACATCTAATTGTGTAGCTGAATCAAATGAATTAATTAAACAAATTTCTAATAGGTCAGAAGAACTCCTGGTTTGAAGATGATCATCTATAATGGCCTCAATCCCTTCAATCTCTTCATTGTCATCGTAAACTTCATGTGGTTGCTTGCACATGTTGAAAACATTAAGCTCTAGTGTCATATTTCCAAATGTTAGTTTCACCACTCCATTTCTGCAATTTATCAACGCATTAGATGTTGCTAAAAATGGGCAACCTAGAATAACAGGAACTGACTTAGAACTATCAACCATGTGTTCAGTTTCCAAGACAATAAAATTCACAGGATATATGAATTTATCAACTTGAATTAACACATCTGTTGGGAATTACGGATACATCACGCAGCGAAAAAATAGGATTCCCATCAAAGATCCATGCGCAAAGCCATAATTCAAGTTTTTAAATTATTTACCTCTTGAAGTGTGATCAAAAGGAAGCACTTGAATCACCAACACCGTAATAGAAATGATATCTCCGCGGTATCCACACGACCAAACTCACGAACGTCCAACATCCGCAAAGATGAGCCTCACGTCTCTCACATAGTGCTAGCTACGAAGAGAAGAGAAGAAACCTGTCGTTCTCTCACTCACTTTTCTGTAGGTGCGGCTAGGGTTATGAATTGTATCTATTAGCAGCCCCTTAGCAATACTATTTATAATAGTGACTGCCTTAACTGAGTGTGAGCAGCAGCAAGGTAAGCTGTGCAACCCTAGACTCATCTGTTATGAGTCTGGCCCATATTTGAATCCAAGTCCAACCTGGATCCATTGCTCCAATTTTAGTCTGCTCTATGTGTGTAACCCTGCAGGTTCTCATTATGTTAGTAGTAATATTAAAATTCCCTTTTAATATTACAAGCAGTGAGCGGTATCTAGCAACACATCGCTGCTACCCAAGTAACAAGAATGTTAGTGATTTGACATAACCTTTCCGTGACTAATGTTTCCGTGTCGTTTAGTCCCTTTGTCAAGATATCTAGATTGAATATAAGGCATGGAATGCGTCACCCTCGTATAGTCCAATCTTTCGTTTCCTGATACTCGAGTAGACTTTGTAACAACAAATGAGATCAATATTTCATATTGACTCATTTGAGCATGGTCATACATTTCGCAGTCTCACTCATTCAGGGAGCCCGAAGATATCGCTTCTGTTATGTAAGAGTGACAAATACTATCTAGGTCACTTATATCCCTCTGCATGAATCGCGGTATGTCTAATAAATAACTTTATAATCACCTTGTTACAGATGACATTTGATGGCATTAAAACACACAACTTCTCCTATAGGAATCGTAGTAATTTTAGGTCAAAGGACCACACACACCATTGTCACTATGAGAATAGCTTATTACACTCACGTAACGATCCATGTAGCGTTCTCATGGTGGGTCAGTCGAGTACATCATTACTCTAATATGTACCCATGTGAAGACTTGATATCTCATATCCATGACCCGTGAGAAGTGGTCATCAGTCTATGCACATACTAGTCTCAATGTATTATTGTTGTCCTAATTAACAATAATACTTGACTAGGGACATTTAATAATAGTTTTATAACCAAAAAGGATCTCACGATCAAGTCATCCACTCGATAACCTATGGCATCAAACTTACTATTCTAAGGACTTTATTATGTTTATCAAAAAAGAACATAATAAATGAAATGTCTCATATATTAAAATAAGCATAATAGAATGTATTAAATACAGACAAATGTATCAGCCTCTAGGGCATACACCAACAATCTCTCACTTGCACTAGATCCAATTAGGCATATGTCTAATGCCTAAAGACCTAGTGTAACCCTCATGCTTCTGCTGTGCAAGAGACTTCGTCAGTGGATCAGCAATGTTATCATCTATTTGTACTCTGCATATCTTCACATCTCCTCTATCGATGATCTCTCGAATGAGATGGAAGCGCCTAAGTATATGTTTGGATCATTGGTGAGATCTAGGCTCCTTAGCTTATGCAATGGCTCTATTATTATCATAATTGAGATCCACTAGGTCCACAATGCTAGGAATAGTGCCAAGTTCAGTAATGAACTTCCTAATCCAAATGGCCTCCTTTGCTACATTGGAGGCAGCAATATACTCAGCCTCTGTGGTAGAATCGGTGACTGTCTCCTGCTTTGAACTTTTCCAGCTCACAGCCCCACCATTTAGGCAAAAAACATAACCCAGTTGCGATCTGGAGTCGTCCTTATCGGTTTGGAAACTAGCATCAGTATAACCCTTTACAACTAGCTCTTCCTCGCCTCCATATACTAAGAACAAATCCTTAATCCTTCTTAAGTACTTATGGATGTTCTTGATAGCAATCCAATGACTTTCACCGGGATTAGAGTGGTACCTACTCATTATGCTCAAAGCATACGAGATGTTTGGTCAAGTACATAACATGGCATACATGATAGATCCAATTGCAGATGCATATGGAATCTTGCTCATGTGATCCCTCTCATCCTGGGTGGAAAGGGATTGAGCCTTAGATAGGCTTGTACCATGCGACATAGGCAATAGTCCTTTCTTGGATTCATGCACGTTAACCCATCTTAACACTTTGTCTATGTATGTACTCTAACTTAGGCCAAGCAGTCTCAATGATCTATCTCTAAAGATCCTAATACCTAACACATAGGAGGCTTCGCCCAAGTCCTTCATAGAGAAGTAGTTCCCTAACCAAGTTTTTATGGACTGTAGGGTAGGGATGTCATTTCTAATAAGTAGTATGTCATCTACATACAATACCAAAAAGACAATAGTGCTCCCACTAACCTTCTTGTAGACACAAGATTCTTCTTCATTCTTGATGAAACCAAACTATTTTATTGTATCATCAAAATGAAGATTCCAACTTCTGGAAGCTTGCTTCAATCCATAAATAGATCGTTGCAACTTGCACACCTTTCCAGCATCCTCTAGAGTAGCAAAACCCTCAGGTTGTGTCATGTATACATCCTCAAGAAGATTTCCATTAAGAAAAGCAGTTTCAACATCCATTTTCCAGATTTCATAATCATGGTATGCTGCAATAGCAAGCAAGATCCGAACAGATTTAAGCATCGCAACTGGGGAAAAAGTTTCATTATAGTCTACACCATGAATTTGTTTGAAACCTTTAGCCACCAATCGCGCCTTAAAGGTATACACATTACCATCCATGTCAGTTTTCTTCTTGAAAACCCACTTGCACCAAATGAGTTTTACTTCTTCAGGTGGGTCAACCAAGGTCCATACCTGGTTGGCATACATGGAATCCATTTGAGATCTCATGGCCTCAAGCTATTTCTCAAATTCTAGGCCAATAATGGCTTCCTGGTAAGTCACAGGCTCATCTTGATCCATGAGCAATACGTCACCTTGCTGGGTCATGAGAAATCTTTATCTCTCTGGTTGATGACGTATCCTGTTAGACCTACGCAGGTCTTGTGCTACTAGAGCAGGTTGTTGTTCCACAACATTTTGTGGAGGCTGCTCTATTTCCACCATTGGTTCATTGCTACTTTGTGAAACTTAAACTTCTTCAAGTTCTACTTTTCTCTCACTGGAGATAAACTCCCTTTCTAGAAACACAGTTGTCTGTGCGACAAACACTTTGCCCTCAGTAGGATTATAGAAAAAGTATCCCTTGGTTTCCTTTGGATACCCCATATAGAAACATTTATCTAATTTAAGTCCAAGCTTATCAGAAACTTGACGTTTCACATAAGCTTCGCAGCCCCAAATCTTCAAGAAATACATACTGGGTCGTCTCCCAGTCCATATCTCATATGGTGCCTTTTGAACCATCTTAGATGGAACATGGTTAAGTGTGAAAGCTGCTGTTAACAGAGCATGTCCCCAGAAGGAGCATGGAAAGTTTGCATGACTCATCATGGATCAGACCATATCCAACAAGGTCTGGTTCCTCCTTTCAGAGACACCATTCCATTGTGGTGTTCCTGGTGGAGTGACCTAAGATATTATCCCACACTCTTTTAGATGATCATCAAACTGTTGCCTTAAGTATTCTCCTCCTTGATCTGATCGAATAATTTTAATACTCTTGCCAAGTTAGTTTTGTACTTCATTCTTGAACTCTTTGAACTTTTCAAAGGATTCTGATTTGTGCTTCATAAGATATACAAATCTATATCTACTGAAATCATCAATAAATGTAATGAAGTATTGAAAATCGCCTCTAGCGAGTGTGTTTAGTGGCCCACATACATCACTATGTATAAGACCTAAAAGATCACTAGCCCTTTCACCTTATCCAGTGAATGGGGCCTTTGTCATCTTCCCCAATAAATAAGATTCACATGTCTCATATGATTCGAAATCAAACGACTCCAAGAATCCATCTTTATGGAGTTTGGAGATGCGTTTCTCATTTATGTGGCCCAAACGACAATGCCAGAGAAAAGTTGGGTTCAGATTATTTGATTTAAATCTCTTTGTATTTATGTTATAGACGGGCATTTCGAGATCAAGGACATAAAGTCCATTACTCAATTGTGTACTACCATAAAAAATATCATTCATATAAATGGAACAACACTTGTCCTTTATAATAAAAGAAAAACCTTTCTTGTCCAAACAAGAAACAGAAATGATATTCCTGCTAATAGCAGGCACAAAATAACAGTTCTCTAACTCTATTAGAAGCCCAGTGGGAAAAGATAATAAATAAGTCCCTACAGCTAATGCAGTAACCTTTGCTCCATGTCCCACTTGTAGGTCGACTTCGCCCTTCGTCAATGGTCTACTACTCTTTAGATCCTACACATTTACACAAATGTGAGATCTACATGTAGTATCTAATACCCATGATGCAGAAGTAGATAAATTGACTTCAATAACAAAAATACCTGAAGTGGGAGTCTCACTTCCTTTCTTCTTTTTGAGCTCCTCTAGGAACTTGGCACAGTTCCTCTTCCAATGTCCGGTCTGACCACAGTGGAAGCATGTACCTTCCTTAGCCACTCCACCCACTGGTTTCAAGCCAGAAGTACTGGGCTTGGACTTATCCTTGCCCTTGTCCTTCCAGTTGTCCTTAGGCTTTTTCTGCTGTTTCTTGCCCTTATTCTTTTGGACCATCATTATGGCCTTTCCTTTGCCATTGTTAATGTTCTGCTCAGCAGTTCTCAACATGCATAGCAGCTCTGGTAGTGATTTGTCAATCTCATTCATGTTGTAGTTCATGACAAATTGACTAAAACTTTCCAACAACGATTGCAGGACTAAGTTAGTGGCCAACTCTTGGCTCAAAGGAAAACCAAGTCTCTCTAGGTTTTCAATATACCCAATCATCTTGAGTACATGAGCACCAACAGGGCTTTCTTCTACTAGCTTGCACTGAAACAATGCTTTAGAGACCTCGTATCTCTCATGCCTGGCCTGCTCTTGATAGAGCTTCTTATGGTGTATGATCATATCATAGGCATCCATGTTCTCATGTTGCTTTTTAAGCTCAGAGTTCATGGTGGCCAGCATTAGACATCCGATGTCCAAGGCATCATCTTGATGTTTCTTATAAGCATCTCTTTCAATTCTAAGGGCATTAGCTGCAGGTGGCTCAAGAATAGGCTGTTCCAAAATATATAGCTTTTTCTCTTGCTTGAGGACAATCCTCAAATTCTTGTACCAGTCTAGAAAATTTGTTCCAGACAACTTGTCCTTCTCAAGGATGGATCGCAATGATAAAGTACTCGATGTGTTTGTTGCCATGGTAATCTATTAATAGAAATATGCAAAATATAAGTATCATGCCATAAACATATTTAATGAGGTCTTTTAATTAAATATGTCTCCCACTATTTTATTCAAGTCAATGACCCTCTGCATTGACTCAAAAAATCCCATCGTAAGATTTCCTAGTGGGCCAAGATCCATATTTCACCTAGTTTTAAGTCAATTTTTGCTGATCACCCAAAATTCAGTTATTTAGGTAGGAAACACTTTCCAATTACATCACATGTAACTCTTGGATAGTTGGGTGAATAACACTTATTCAAATCCATCTAATGGGCCAAAGCCCAACTTCATGCCTCTAAGCCTTCAATCCTATTGAAATGGCCTAGTTAAGTCCGACCCAATGGTTGGCAGTTGGATATTACCTTTATCCCATCGCGTCTTACTAATATAGATAAAGGCATCCTGCTTTGGCAGACCTGCACTTGATCGATACTAGTCTTGACGAGTGCCACACGTTGGAAGGCATCACATAATGACTTAATATTTGCTTTGAGAGAATTTTTTTTTATTAGATCTCACCATTTATTAAATTGTTTATCATACCATAAACATTATCCATGCATCTCATACATAAAAAGCATATAATAAAAGTGACATGGTTATGGCCCCTAAGAGAGTAGCATAAAGAAAGCTAGCTTCACCAAGCATCTCCCACCAACGTCCTTACTTGATGCTGTCTTCTTGTCTCCACATCATAATTACATTATATAGAAACCTCTTTTACATTCAAGGGGAGTTAGGTGAGAAGCGAATGTACAATCAGAATGTAGAGAGAAAGGTACGACACGTAGGTCATATTTATTAAAACCAAAATAGCATAAAAGAGGACTAAGGCCATAACCATGCACCATGCATCACAAAGAACAGATAAACTCATAACAATAATACACTATTATTTTCAAGAGTCATAAAATTGGGTAGAAAATATCGTGCTTTCAAAAAACACACTATGGAGAGGTTGTAACACCCTTTCTAGGGATGTCACATTTATGATGCAGAAAAATAAAAATAAATAAAATCCTTACCCAAGTTGTAAAAACATTTTGATACTTAAATAATATTTGTGGTATATATTTTTTTTTCCTTTTATAATTATAACATTAAATAAAATAACACGGATCACAAAATATAACAAACATAAACTCACCATAATATACATGTGATTCTTGTCTAAAGTATACAATTAATTTACAACTATTAATATTTAATAGAAAATGGTAAAAGACAGTATATTACTCAAACATAACACCTAAGATATGAGCCCTCGTCATAAGACAAATTCCTTAGTTAGGAATGTCTTGACCGATAGAAATTCGACCCAAAAGTGTATCGAAGTTCTCTCTAGGAGTATAGTGAAACTCGTCCCACAACTCCCTAATAGGTAAAATGATCTCTACGAAAGCAACTGTATAACGTGTAGTAACGAACCCCTGTCGAGTCCTACTTACTGATAAGGTCACGTTACCACTGTACTCTATGTGTCCTGTGTCCCAGTGGACATACCAAGCCTCTACGCCTTCGAGAAACTGAAGTCTAAAGAAACCTAATTGATCTCCCCTTGCTGCCATTATAGTCTTCGATGATATAAACATAAAGTAGAAACAGACAAAACAATACAATAAAGAGGTGAGACAATCTATACCATTACCCGCATGGCAATAAAGAAAATGACAATACAAACAGATATTACAATAGCAAGTAGATATTACAATAACACATAGTATATCAATTTAATACATTATGCATAATATAGCAAAGCCATATGTATATATATAATAAATAACATATATCATCATATCATACAATATATATTAAAGCAATACATCATACATTTTATCATAGTATATGGTAAACAGTAAAAGTGTGAGATGATGCATGAACACACACGACTTGTTCCTACTCTATGGAGCTAAACACGGATATCTGAGAGAATGATCCGAATAGAAACTAATAATACTTTATGGCTGCCCAACCAAACTATTGCACTGTCCAATCTTTGTGTCTATAGCCCACAGTCCAAAACATCGTGTAGCAGTACACAGTCCAAACATCGTGTACCACAGGCATAGTACTTAGTAGTCTCCTCAAGATCTTGATTAAGAATAGTGCTTGTCAAGATCATTAGTGTGTTGCCCGTTACCACGGCCTAGAAGTGCTACCACTGTCCACATATGGAATCCTCCGCACACTAATGCCTCCAAGTTCATAAATGAACCACACTACGCTTATCACACCAAACACGGTGTAATTCGCCTCGTCAATCAATCACCAATTATAATCCAAATTGGCACAACACTCTAAACATGATCTAAAATTACAAAAATACCCTTATTATCCAAGTTTTACCATAATTACAAAAAATTACAAAAATGCCCTTAGTCACAAAATAACAAAGTATAGTACGTCCCACCTGACAGTATTACACCACAACATGTCTAGGTCCACCACTTTGGCCCGACAGCAAAACTCATAGTATCTTTCAATCGCGTAGAAATTTTATCGCGTTTTCACAATCTCGTCATTTTCACAAACGTTTTTAAATCGCGTAAATACATTTTGTCATTTTTAAACATCACAAAATCTTTTTAAATCATTTTCTCAATTGCGTAGGATTTTAAATTCATTTTCTTAACCAAATAGCTTATAATCATCATTTTTGATATGTGTAAAACTATATCTAGTACTTTTAAAATACGTAGAGTATTTTCCTTGTGTTCTAAATATAGTATGGAATCTTTTGATTTTATACATTTGATTTTAATTAATTTTGGTAGCATTTTGCCTATAAAATCAGTATAAGGTATTTTTAATGTTTTTCCTCTAAATATAGTTTATTTTATTTTTACCCAATAGTTTCACTTTGAAACTTACTAACGCGCTTCAAAATTTATAAAATGAGCTCTACGTTAGTATTTTTCAAGCGTCTGATCTAATTCTTACTTAAACTAATTTCTGCTAAGTTAAAATTCTAAAACTGAATTTATTCCTTTTATTTTCTTAATGATTCATTGGAATCAATTTATTTTGTAAATCCCTTACCTAACCTATCTTAGAAAATAAAATGGTATGTTGGCCAAATTAAAAATAAAATGGCATTTGATTATACACTAAATGGCATGTTGGCCATAATTAACTTAAATCATTATTAAATCCATTATTACACTTAGATCCTTTAAATCGGTGATTTAAAAAAATTGTTGAGAACATTTTGGTTCTCTATTTGGTGTAAGGCCGTGAGCCTCAAATGTGTTCTTTGGAACACTCATGCAATTGTTACATGTTATTCACATCCTACTTTAATAATTACATAAATTTAAACACATGCAATTATATAATCACATACAATATACATACAATTTATTTAAAGCCATAAACATGCATAGCAAAAATAATGAAAGCTATAATCATGCATAGCAAAATATATCACAAATAAGAAAGCATTTAAACAATCACAAAAATAATAAAACCATAAACAATTACACAAATCGAATCCTTATGGATTCTTCATACACAATCAATCCATTTTCTCATCACCACTTAGGGTTGATGAGATTAAATCTCCCTCTTACCTCTTGTAGACTATTTAATCGGTTAGTTCTCCTCCTTTCCTCTAAATTTCGTACAAGCTCCAAAACAATTCCTAAAATTCTTAAACAATTAGTAAAAATACATACAAGGTACAAAATTGAAAAACCATGGAACAATCATGGTTAGAAAAATTAGAAATCCATTTTTGAACCATAGAAACAAAACTTACCCTTAAGTAAGTAAGCAAAAGGTTGGATTTTGGACAAGATAGAGTAGGAATTTGGGAAAACTTTGTGAACAAAAAGTGTTTAGAATGGGATTTGGGTTTAGGAAATATGATGAGATGAAATTATAGAAGATTGGTTAGTGGTGTTAGGGTGTTGGCCGAATTTGAGGAAGAAATGGGGAGAAAAGTGTGTATGGCTTCTTGGTATTTTTGGAGAGAAGATGAATAGCTTAAACTAAGATAAGTGTGAAAATAAAAGTGAAGAGAGTAAATTAGAGGGCCGTGCCGTGAGGTGCTCTTGTGAGTGAGGTTGAGTGTTCAATTTGGCAAGGTAAATATCCAAATCAATGCACATGATGGTGCATATGGTTTATGACAATTTGGAGGGTTCAAGAACCTTGTAGAACCAAGCCATCCAAGCCTCCAAGCTGCTGAAAACCCTGGGTCTCCTTGGCATTTTAAGGGTTTAATTGTTTTCCATTTACTCCTAATTATTTGCTAATTAATTAGGCAATTAGTTAGGTTAATTATCCTATTAAAACTAAATCAACATTCTAATCATATAATCAATTAGTTTAATATATATTAGCATATATTATAACCTTTAATAAATATTAGAACATCTAATTAGTATTTAGATTATAATTAATTAAGAATTAAACTAGTTCACTTAGTTAGCTAATTAAGTAATTAGATTAGTCAAATTAAGCTTAATTAACTACTAATCAAATTCAAGCCTACAATTTTTGACTTAATTCTAACCATTGATTTCATCTTTAATTCTTAGCCCTAGATTAGATCTAAGGTAGATATCACTTGGTCATAAATCTTGAATTCTAATCTCACCATTGATTTGATCAACGGTTGAAATCAAAGGCTTCCTAACTAAGTCTTCATCCAACGGTCCACACGAAAGTCTATGCTTCCTTCGTTGACCAATTCCTATTGGTTTAGAAAGTCAAGCCTACTTTTGTTGACTTGCTCTCATTGGTTAGAAATTGTCCAGTCAGCACAGTTGACTGTTTTTCCTAAACGCGGGTCCCACAGCACTTTTAAAGATCTGTGGTCAAATCGAAGCAGATTTTTACTGTTTTTGAGACAGTAGGTACTGTATTATAAAATAATATTATAAAAATATAAAATTATTTTATTGCACAGTTAAATCCAAAAAATTACGAGATTAATATATATATCAATCAGAATTGGGTTTAGTAAGATCCCCCAGCTCCAATTAATTAAAATAAGATTTTTTCGGCCAGAAAATTATTATTTCCCTAGGTCGGAGCAAATCACATACAACAGTCAAGTACATTCACGAAACAGTCAAATTAAATTTACTGCTCACAGAATTCACAAAACAGTACATTTCGGGACTATATTGTAATTATCCCAAAAGTTGGGGTGTTACAGAGGTAGCACGGGGGTCCCGAAAAATTGGACCATAAACAAGAGCTGAATCTCTTACGCCTCCCTTGAACCCTTATGCTGCGCAGAACCCTAAGGCCGAACAACATGAACACTTCATGTGCCGCGGGGAACCCTTGCACTGTCGTTCAACACTTGAACCTCTGGTGCCTCCTTGACGGTATGACATCAACACTCGATGCTGCTGCCGTAAAACAAGAATAGGGTTTCCAAAACCCCTTGTGTCGTGCCTCTTGTGCAGAAACAACGATTCCATAACCCCTGCTACCGCAAACTAAGAATAAGGTTTCCTAAACCCTTGCGCCGTGCATTGAGAATAAGGATTCCATAACGCTGTACGTATCGCATACATACTAGAAACCTTCACAAAAACATACATCTTAAAACAAAATGATTTTCATAAAACATATGAACATCTTCATGGGTTTTTGAAAACAACATCACGATTTTGCATACAACATAAGAAACAGAATATGTTTTCGCAAAGGGTTTCATACGGTTTTCAAAAATAACATATTAAAGATCATATCTTTTTTCAAAAATAAGAACAAAAAAGATGTTATCTCATGTAAACGAAAACAGAAAACCAAATTATGGTTTCGCAAGATGCTCTGATACCACTATTGGGAATTGTGGATACATCACACAACGAAAAAATAGGATTCCCATCGAGGATCCATACGAAAAGCCATAATCTGAGTTTTTAAATTATTTACCTCTTGAAGCGTGATCAAAAGGAAGTACGTGAATCACCAACATCGTAATAGAAACGATGTCTCTACGGCACCCACATGAACAGACTCACAAACGTCCAACATCCAAAAAGGAGAGCCTCACGTCTCTCACATAGTGCTAGCTGCGAAGAGAAGAGAAGAAACTTGTTGCTCTCTCACTCACTTTTCTGTAGGTGCAGCTAGGGTTCTGAATTGTATCTCTTAGCAGCCCCTTAGCAGTACTATTTATAATAGTGACTGCCTTAAGTGAGTGTGAGCAGTAGTAAGGTAAGCTGTGTAACCCTAGACTCATCTGTTATGAGTCTGAGTCCAACTTGGATCCATTACTCCAATTTTAGTCTGCTCTATATGTGTGACCCTGTAGGTTCTTATTACGTTGGCAGTAATATTAAAATCCCATTTTAATATTACAAGCAGTGAGCGGTATCTAGCAACACATCGCTGCTACCCAAGTAACAAGAATGTCAGTGATTTGACATAATCTTTCCGTGACTAATGTTTCCGTGTCGTTTAGTTCCTTTGTCAAAATATCTAGATTGAACATAAGGCATGGAATGCGTCACCCTCGTATAGTCCAATCTTTCGTTTCCTGATACTCGAGTAGACTTTGTAACAACAAAAGAGATCAATATCTCATATTGACTCATTTGAGTATGGTCATGCATTTCGCAGTCTCACTCAATCAGGGGGCCTGAAGATATCACTCCTGTTATGTAGGAGTGACAAATCCCATCTAGGTCACTCACATCCCTCTGCTTGATTCGTGGTATGTCCAATAACCAACTTTATAATCACCTTATTACAGATGACGTTTGATGGCATTAAAACACACAACTCCTCATGTAGGAATCGTAGTGATTTCAGGTCAAAGGACCACATACACCATTGTCACTATGAGAATTGCTTATGACACTCACGTAACGATCCATGTAACATTCTCATGGTGGGTCAGTCCAGTACATCATTACTCTAATATGTACCCATGTGAAGACTTGATATCTCATATCCATGACCCGTGAGATGGGGTCATCAGTCTATGCACATACTAGTCTCAATGTATTATTGTTGTCCTAATTAATAATAATACTTGACTAGGGACATTTAAGAATAGTGTTATAACTAAAAAGGATCTCATGATCAAGTCATCCACTCGATAACCTATGGCATCAAACTTACTATTCTAAGGACTTTATTATATTTATCAAAAAGAACATAATAAATGAAATGCCTCATATATTAAAATAAGCATAATAGAATGTATGTGGATATAGACAAATGTATCTGCCTCTAGGGCATACACCAACAACATCTTCCACTATTCCTTTTGAAATTTTAATTGATCTATCAGCAAGTAAAAGAGTTACAGAAGTTGGTTTTAACTCACCAAGGTTGAGTTGCTGATAAACTGAATAAGGAAGCAAATTAACACTACCACTAAGATCAAGTAAAGCTTGTTCAATTTTATGTTCACCAATAATGCATGAAACTGTAGGATAATCAGGGTCTTTATATTTCAACTCATTATTGTTTTGAATAATGGAGCTTACCTGTTCAGTCAAAAATGCATTCTTTTTCACATTATGTTTTCTTTTAACAGTGCACAAGTCCTTCAAAAATTTGGCATAACAAGAAATCTGTTTGATAGCATCTAACAAAGGAATATTGACCTTCACTTGTTTAAGGATTTCAAAAATATTACTTTTATGGTTCACTTTACTTGAATTGTTCAATGCTTGAGGAAATGGGGGTGAAGGCGAGGGTTTGGTCTCCTTTTGACTAGGTGACTTATCAACTCCTTCTTCATCTTTGGGAATTGACTCATCATCTTTCTTACAAGGTTTAGAAATTTGTTTTTCAACAACCTTTCCACTCCTAAGAGTTATCACTGAGTTGACTTGATCTATTTTTTGACTTTCTGAACAACCCTCATTTAGGCTGTACTGACCCTTAGGATTTGGTTGAGGTTGAGAAGGAAACTTTCCTTTCTCATGAATGGCAAGTGCAGAAGAAAGTTTAGCAAGAGTGTCTTTTATGTCAATCATGGCTTGAGTGTTTTGGTTATTAATAGCCTCTTGCTTTTTCATGATTGCATGCACTGTTCCTTCAAGGTTTTTCCTATATGGTGGGACATAGGGTGCATATCCTTAAGAATTTTGTGAATCCTCCTGTGCCTGAGATAGTGGTGGTTACATGAATTGTACCTAATTGTTAGTCCTCCAACTGAAGTTCGGGTGATTTCTCCATCCCGGAATGTATGTATTTGAAAAAGAAGAAGTGAATGGCTTTTTAAAATTATTCATTGCATTTACTTGCTCATGCACAACTTCTTTAAAAACAAGAATTTTTGGACATTCATTTGTTGAGTGTCCCAATTCATCACAAATGCTACAAATTTCTTCATTTTGCACAGATTTGATTTCTTTTACTTTCCTTGATTCCATGGCTTCAACCTTTCTAGCCAAACTAGTAAATCTTGCATTTAAATCTTCTTCTTGACTAAGATGATATTTTCCTTTACTAGCATTTGTAAGGTTTGATCTAATTGAATTTTCAGAAGGATTAGTACCATGCCAAGATTGAGAATTTTTAGCCAAATGGTCTAAATAGTCTAAAGCTTTTTCAGGTTTTTTATCAAGAAATTCACCATTACACATTATTTTCACAAATTATTTAGTTTCAGGTGTTAACCCTTCATAAAAGAAGCTTATAGTGCTCCATTTTTCAAAACCATGATATGGGCAAGAATTCAACAAATCTTTAAAATGTTCTTAACTTTGAAAATATGCTTCATTTGAATTTTGGGAAAAATTTTGGATTTGTCTTTTCAAAGCATTGATTTTATGTGTTAGAAAAAATTTCTTTAAAAACTCACATTGCATTTCTTGTCATGTGCCAATTGATCTTGGTTTCAAAATGTTAAGCCAAGCTTTTGCTTTATCTTTTAAAGAAAAAGGAAACAATTTAAGCTTAACAACCTCTTTAGTGCAAGTTTGATCATGAAAAGCGGTACATATTTTTTTAAATTCTTTTAGATGTAAATATGGGCTTTTAGATTCTAAACTATGGAAATTAGAAAGTAAAGAAATCATACCTGGCTTGAATCTAAAATTGTTAGCATTGAGTGGAAAGATAAAATATGTTGGACTAGAATTTCGAGATAGTTGGAAATACTCACGCATAGTTCGCAATAGTTGATTTTCATGTTCATCATGCACACTTTCATTTTCAGCCATTGTGTTTGATATGTGTGATTATGATTCAGACAAATCAGTATGTAAAGTACTAGAATTAACTTTAACCAAACGACCAGAATTTAAATCACGATACCAATTAAGCATAAACAAGTAACTTAAAATATAAAATAAAATGTACAAGCTAGCAGTATAAACCGTCCATTAAATATTAACAAAGATGTAGTATAAACCAATCACCAAATAAATTAATAAGCAAATAAAATAAAAAGTTAGATAGCTGATAAAGTAAAATGTTAGATAGTTAGAAAGAGAGTTAGTAAGTTAGTAAACAAAAAAAATGATAGAAAATAAATAACAAAAAAAATGATAGAAAATAAATAACAAAAAAAAATGAGAAGATAAATATAAAAAATAAAGTACGAGAAAATAATATATAGAAAATAAAGTGCAAAAAGTAAATTTAAAATATGAAAACGTGAGGAGAATCGGCAAGCCAATTTTTTGCTCCGACGAGAGAGAAGAGAAGAAGAAAGATTATTTCATTAATGATTAAAGATTACAGAGAAATTAGAGAGAGGTTCCCCCACTAAGTTAATACATTAGTATATATACAAAATATTTACACCAAAAATTTGTTCTTCAAATCAAGTCCCCAGCAACGGTGCTAAAAACTTGATGCGAGATTAAAGGTTATAAACCCAAGTGCAGGTTATCTCAAGTAATAAATTCTCGGTGAGTCCGAGGTCGAACCACAGAGACTTGATGAAGAAAAATTAATTAAAGTAAATTAAATATTTTGTTACAATAATAAATGTGATAAAAACTTGGTCACAAATAAAAAGGAATTGCTTGAGTTAGAAGATCCACTCTTAGTAAATAAATTAAGGACAAGATTAATTCTTTTATAACTCAATTAGAATTCACACATAACGGAGGTTTCAATCGAAAAATACAACGTTCAAAGTTCATTAAAAATTATATACGTAATTATATTATGATTCCTTTAATCATCTATTAACACCACTACTCATAAATAGGATCAAGCATTCATTGTGTCAAAATATTGTCTACAATAAATCAAGATCTCCACTTTATATGGAGAGTTTCTAGCACCACCACTTGTAAATGGGTTAAAGCATTCATTATACCAATCTCTTATCTACAACAAATCAAAAACTGCACTTTACAAGGAGGGTTTTTAAATTGATTGGAAACAAAATATAATACGTATAATGACCACTTGAAAATATATCATGTAAGCACAAGAGAGAAATTAATCTAACTTTATTTCATTACCAAGAGCTTCACTCTTTCACCCAAGCAAAATGAAACTTAGTTACTCATAGATAAGAAGAAAGAAAAGAGAAGAAGAAGAAGAAGAAGAAGAAGAAGAACATGACTTCAATTTAGAACAAAGGAAAATTACTACAAGAAAACCTAGTAACAAACTAACATCATTTTGGTACCTAACACCTAACACCCTTAATAATATACCAAGGCCCCCTTTTATAGAGGATTAAAGATACAAAATGACAAGGGGGCTGAGTCATTAGTGAGTGGATGAGTGGAAAATGAGTGGAAAATGTCAAATGACTTTTGGTGAGTGAAAAATTATGGAGATTCCTTGTCTCTAAAATCATTTAGCTCTGAAGTCATTGAATGCGTTAGAATAAGCAAATATGATCTTCATAAAGGTTGTAGGCCTAGATCTTAACTTTCAAATGGATTTAGTTTGAGTCCAATATCATTTCTATAACTCCAGATACGTTCAAATTACTGTACACTGCTCAGGCCCAGTCATAGCTTCTCTGTTCTGACTTTCAAGCCCAATATCGCCTATTAAGCCTCCGATTCTAGACATGTGTTCAACATGAAAGTTGTAGATATAGGTCTCAACAATTTATCATCAAAATTTCAGCCTATTTAACAATATCTAGCCCGAAATATAGCATGAACAGTATACATAGATCAAGTTGTCAGGAATAGTACTCTAGTTCTTACTTCAACCTCAATTTGAGTTATCTACTCGTGTGATTGGGCCTTTGAGGTCTTCATGAAAGTTATATATCTCTCTCTTATCTTTCAAATGCCACTAGAATCACCTCATTTGGCCACCTACATCCCAATATATAGCCCAAATAAAAAAATAGTGTAAGACATAAATTATGCTAAAAAATTCAATTAAGTCCAATTTGAGTCCAAACTTACAAAACATAACTAAACTCAATCAATTAAATACATGGAGAGTGTAAATGAATAAAAATGAAGGGTTATTAATGTATAAAACATGTGATCATTATAGATATCTGGATATATCCGAATTATACCGAGATAAACAATACTAGTTGCGTCACTTACTACACAACTAACTAATAACATATATCCAAAATCATAATCAAGCAATTATATAGAGCCTTGAGAGAATACGAAAAATATAAACTCATATATATACACTTATAACCTTAGCCACGAAAGGCATATTGTAATACATAACTCATTAAACATACAAAACAAATGTAAACTTTATACATAAGCTTTGTCTATAAAAGCATATAAAAATATACTAGTCTTCATACTTCACCTTCTTTCCTTTAGTAGGGTTTATACTTGGATTTACATGGAAGAACAAATGGGGTGAGAATTATAATTCTCAGTAAAAGCAATTCCAATAACAGCTAGTTATAACATTGTATATACAAATATATAATAAACTAACATAAGAGTTTCCTATATTTTTACTCATAACTGCACACTACCTTGTAGTATGGTCTAAACCAATAGTCTACATACTATTAGATACAAAAAACTATGCATACAATTGTAAATATCAATAGTAACAGTCAATGGCCCATACAACTGTCTTAAATGCAATGTGAATGATATGTAATATGATTTTGCCTAAGAAAGATCCTAAGATATGATTGTGCAATGTTTTGTTTTGAAATACATGTAAAGATTAATTTTGAAAACCAGGAATACTTGCTCATTTTGAGAACCTAAATGTTCTATGTAAGCTACTATGGTAGGAAATAAGCGACTCATCTCTTGATCCTACCTGTAACCCTTGGCTCTTGATTTGAGTTCAGGAATACATGATGCCCTCCTCTTCTGGCCAAATGATTGTGCACATCTTATGTTACCATACATTGGAAGAGCAAGTAAAAACATCTTACATACATACTTAGCTCAATTAAGAACTAAGATGTTTATTAGGAATTGGTTTAGTACATCATCCTGTGGTAAGTAGAGCGAAAACTCATCCTCATATTACACGTATCCTAACACTATTGAGAATCTAAGGCATGAATCTAAGCTCAAAGGAACCTTTACAGACTTCCCAATTATCTCCTTTGACCATGGCACTACCTAGATATTAGGGTTAAATCCTTGTTCAAAGAACATTTCACATTCTCCATTGATCTCCTTTGGCCTACATGATTACACATAACATCAAAGGATACTTGATAATCACATATTTTATGCATTAATAAACCCTCATTTTTAGTTATTTACACTCTCCATGTACTTAATTGATTGAACTTAGTCATGTTTTGTAAGTTTGGGCTCAAATTGGGCTTCATTAATTTTTTCCAACATCATTGAGCTTTGACATTGTTTCTGTATTTTGGCCATATCTTGAGTTCTCGATGTCTAAAAATTGTATCTTACCTTGTAGGAAATATTAGAGAGAGTTCTACAACTTTCATGCAGAGCCCCAGGGCAAAATCGGATGTCTAGTGGAGCTAATTGGGCTTAGAAGTCAGAACACGAGTTCTGTTATTGGAACCCGAGCAGTGTTAATCAATTAGGGCATAACTTTGGCTGTAGATGTGATATGGGCCTAAAACTGGTGGCATTTGAAATCTAAGACATATATATTCAATTCATATGTAGACCACTTTTTGAAAATACTTTGTTTTGGGCATGCAATTGTAGCTGGAAAATAGAGATGAGTTACTAACAAGTTTATGTCACTTAAATGGGCATAACTTGAGTTGTAGGCCTCTAATTGACATGGGACTTGGGCCCATTGATTCTTAATTGACCCAACTTTGTAACTAATAGGTTTCTAATCATGTAAGGAAAAATTAGGGTGTAGTTATAGGGGTTAGAGGCAAAAATACGAGATTCATCTTTTCGTTCTTGACTTTTCTCACCTTCTCTCTCTAGATCTAGATCTAAATCCAGATTTTTGTCTCTTTTTCTTCCTTCTTCCTTAATCTCCTTCATGGTGATGGGTATGGAGAGCTAAATTTTTGTAATCAATTTAGATATTCTTGAAGAAATTGTGGTTTTCTTTCTTGAGATCTTGGTTCTGTTTTGTGTTTGAATTACATTTGGATTCCTCTTCTTCTTCTTCTTCTTCTTCTTCTTGAATGTATGAATGGTGATTCTATTTATGTTTGATCTGATTGGGTCTAGATTTAAGATTGAGAATTGTGATAAATTTAGGATTAATTGATGAGAATTAATCATGGAATTAAAGATGTTAGGTTACTGATTTGTGCCTAGGTTAATTGAATTCAAAGATCAAATTAATATATTTTCCAACATGAATTGTGCGATTACAAATTTGTGTGTCAATTATTAATTAAATTCTAGATCATTGTCTAGTATGAATTCTAGATTTGATGCAGAGATTTTGGTTGAATCCAAATTAACCATTCGAATGCACTTCAAATGTTTGTTGAAAGATCTATGATAGAATCAATCCAATTTCGGATAGGTTTCTGAATTGATTGATCTTTTAATTGAATTTCTCACTTTAATTTTATTATTTATATGTTTTGAATTCTCAAATTCCTCCCCAATTTTGGCTTGATCTGATTAAATTGTATTTACAATTCTTGAGAGACAATCTAGTGTTGTTTCCTATGCTACAAGCCATAGGCATAACTCGGTTATAATTTTGATTGAGTTCGGCGCTCGTCAAAATTTTGACACGTTGCCAAGGATTGTTAGTTGAAATCTGATCATATTAAGTTCCCTCACTAACCCCTGTGTTGCTGTGTTTTGGTGATTTTTAGGCGTAAACGGGTGATTATGGGTCATTTTGCAGAATTTCGTGCTGACAACAAACATACTCAAAATGAGCTAAAACTTGTTCATTTGAAGGAAAACGGCCAAATAAACAAGGCTGACAATATATTGTGAGGTCACCCTTGGTTTGCCAAAATTCCATCGTTTAGACAACTTTTTCACTTTTTTAATATTTTTATTACATTTTTTAGTTTCATTTTTGTGTGGTTTTTATGCTGTGGTGGTTCCATAATTTTTAAAAATATTTAGATATAATTTCTGTTAATTTTTTGTGTGATTTTTACCATTATTTTGTGTTTTTGTGTTTTGAGTCGGTTTTGAGTCTCTATAGTGATGTTTAATATTCTTGATGCCATGAAACATCATTTCATAGAGCATTCTATTTTTCAGTTAGATGTCATTGATTTGCTTGTTGGTGATAAGCATGTTGATATGCTAGTTGAATTTTCTGAAATTGTGGGATTTTTGGATAGTGTTGATTTTCCTGGATGTTCTGGATGTGATGAGATTAGTATGTGTACTGTACGTTTTGAAATTTTTGCTGTTGTGGGAGATGATGCTGCATTTTTTGAATTTCCTTCTTCTATGCGATATGATCATGCTGTTTTGGAGGATTGTACATAGATTACAGGTGATGCTGCAGTTACATCAACATAATTAATTTCTTCAACCAGACTGATACCTTCACTGCAACAACCACCTACCCTTGAAGGATTTTCAGAGAAAGGAGAAGAGCATCAGATAGAAGTCATTCCTGTGGTGGATTTTCTTTTTTTGGGCCATGGCCCAACATAAACAAGGAAAATGCAGTTGATAAAGCACACATGTTGCATTCTAGTGGTGAAGCCAAGGAAATTAAGGAAGGCCGATGAGACCCCGGTGGAAGCTCTCATGCTTCCACTCATGCTTCAACTCATGCCTCAAGTCATACTTCAAGCTTAACTTGGTCATTAAACTTCAAGTAATGGGACCCTAGTGGAAGTCTCTCCATCTACCTCACTTGATAAGGATGTTTCTTTTCTTTCCCTTTCCCTCTATTTTATCTTACTTGTCCTTCATTAATTGATGATTTTGATGGATGTTGTTTTCTTTTAAGCTTTACATTGAGGACAATGTAAAATTTAAGTGTGGCGGAGGAATTTTTGCTTTCTGTTTTTTATTCTTTGCTTGCAATTTTAATTCTACTTTTTTTTTTTTTTTTTGTTTTGTTTAAATTCATTTCTATTTTTTAATTTACCATTTCTTTTCGACATTTCTTCATTCTATTGTTAATTTTCATTTTGTTGTTTTCATATTACTTTTGTTTTATTTCTGTTTTCTCTTTTTTTTATCGTTGTTTTTCTGTTACTAATTTTTTTCGTTAATTTTTTTGTGTTCTTGATTTCTATTTTTTTTTTTTTTGCTATTTATGTTATTTTTCTACTAATGTTTTTGTTTTCTATTTTTAATTCTATTTTTGTTCTTAATTCTATTTTCTATTTTTTTTAAAAAATCATATGTTTTTAATTGCTTTCCAATGATGTTTTGAGATTTGTGAAGTTTATGAGTTTGAAGCAATTGAACATCAAGGTTCATAGCATGATTAAATAAATTTTATTCCTTCTTAAATTTGACATGATTAGTTTTGGATATTTGATTAGTGGATTGAGTTTGATAGATGCATACCTTGTGAGATTTTGAGCCTATTGATGGATGGATTTAGGATTTATGCAATTCTCCTCTTTCTTGTGTGATTTTCACTCATGTCAATTGATCACTCTAGAACTTGCTTTGATTCTTTTTTAGGCTACATTTTCACTTGCATGCATGAACATGATTGAGGCATTCTTTCTTGAATTAGTTACTTTGGCCAAATAGCCAACCTTGCATCATTTCCCTTTGATTAATCTCCTTGAGCCTATTTGCTTATTCTTTGTCTTAGCTCATTATATGCCTTAGGTGAAAAATCATGTTTTTACCTTACCTTAGGGAATGGGAGAGTATTGGTTCATTTTCATTAGAGGAGCTCTTTTGCTTATCGGTAATTAATAGTTCAAGGGTGGGGGTTGTGTAATTTGATGTGCAATATGCAAAGTGTTTGGTAAAAAAAAGGAAAAAGAAAGAAAGTAAAAAAAAAAGAGCCAAATGAAAAGAAAAATTAAAAAAAATGTAAAGAAAAAAAGAATAAATGCAAAAAGGTTGTGAAAAAAAATTAAATAAATAAGAGAAGGAATATGTTAAGAGAATGTGCATTATATGGATTTAGGGGAATAAAATTTCATGTTTGTCAATTGAGTTCCTTCCCAATGCTCTTTTATTCTCTTTGGTGTTTAACTTATCATATCCATATTATTTCCTTCCCTTAGATTGGCCCTATTACAACCTTGAATAAAGTCCTCTTGATTTGTTTGTGCATGTGCTTGAGTAGTGGAGAAGTAGAAGATAAGCAAGCTTATGGTAGTGCAATATTCATGAGTTGAATTAAGTGAAATACTTACCTTGTAAACACTTAAAGGATTGAGAGCATATCTTGTGAGGATCTATCATTCTTGATTCATGTTTTTCAAATTGATGATACCTTGCTTGTTTGTTTGAGATGTGAAGAAATGTTACCTCATGAATGTTTTGACCCCTTGAATCTTTGGTTGCTCTTTTTGCTTATAACTTTTGCATTCTTGAATGTTATTGGAATTTGAGTCTTTTAGAGTCTTTAGCTTTTGAGTTTGCATTATTTTTCTTTGTTCCCAAGTTTTGGTCTTTATATGATTTGCCCATGAGTGTAGAAAGCTAAGTGTGGTGGAATTTGATAATCATATATTTTATACATTAATAAACCCTCATTTTTAGTCATTTACACTCTCCATGTACTTAATTGGGTGAGCTTGGTCTTGTTTAGGAAGTTTGGGCTTAATTGATTTTTTCTAGCACCATTGAGGTTTGACACTGTTTTTGTATTTCGGCCATATCTTGAGTTTTAGATGTCTAAAAATTATATATCTTACATTGTAGGAAATATGAGAGAGAGCTCTACAACTTTCATGAAGAGCTCCAAGGCAGAATCAGATATCTAGTGGAGCTAATTGGACCTAGAATTTAGAACACGGGTTTTGATACTAGAACCCGATCCATGTGCACTAATCAGGGCATAACTTGGGTTGTAGATGTTATATAGGCCTGAAACTAGTGGCATTTGAAAGCAAAGAAATATATCTTCAATTCATATGAAGACCACTCTTCCAAAATATGCATTTTGGGCATGCAATTGTAGCTAAAAAATAGAGACAAGTTGTTGACGTGTTTATGTCACTTAAATGGGCATAACTTGAGTTGTAGACCTCAAATTGACATGGGACTTAAGCCTAACGATTCCTAATTGACCCAGCTTTATAACTAATAGGTTTCTAATTGTGTAAGCCAAAATTAGGGGGTAGTTATTGGGGTTAGAGGCAGAAATCCGAGAGTCTTCTTTTCATTCGTGACTTTTCTCACATTCTCTCTCTAGATCTAGATCTAGATCTAGATTTTTCTCTCTCCTTCTTCTTTTTCCTTCTAGGACATGTGATATCTAGAGAAGGAATATCTATAGATCCTAGTAAAGTAGAGGTAGTTTTGCAAAGGGATAGACTGTCCACTGTAATTGAAATTAGAAGCTTTTTGGGTCTAGTAGGGTATTACAGAAGGTTTATTAAGGGCTTTTCTGAAATAGATTTACCTTTGACTAGGTTGACTAGAAAAGGAAACTCTTTTGAATGGACACAAGAGTGCGAGAATAGTTTCCAAGAATTGAAAAAGAAAATAACCAGCACTCCTATTTTAGTAATTTCAAATCTAGAGGAAAACTTTGAGGTATATTGTGATGCCTCAAGAAAGGGATTAGGATGTGTCTTACTACAGAGTGGAAGGGTAGTTGCTTATACATCTAGGCAACTAAGTTCTCTTGAAGAAAACTATCCAACCCATGATTTGGAATTAACAGCAGTTGTTTTTGCCCTGAAGATTTGGGGGCATCACTTTGTATGGTGTAAAATTCATGGTCTTTAGTGATCATAAAAGTTTAAAATATTTGTTTGATAAAAAAGAATTAAATATAAGGCAAAGAAGGTGGATGGATATTTTAAAAGATTATGATTTTGAATTGAGGTATCATCTGAGTAATGCCAATGTGGTGGGTGATGCACTAAGTAGAAAACTTCTACATATGTCCCATATCATGATACAAGAAATATAATTGATAGAAAGTTTTAAAAACCTGAGTTTGGCAGTGACTGTGTTACCATATGGTTTCTGTGTGAATAGGTTAGAAATTCAAAATGAATTAAGGAATCAGATTAAAGCAGCTCAAGAGGAAGATAATGAATTAAAAGAAATAAGTGAACACATTTTGCTAGGGAAGAAAAAGGAGTTTAGAAGGGCTTAAGATGAGACAATTATGTTTAGAGATAGACTTTGTGTCCTAAGAAAATCTGAAATTAAAGAAAAGATTTTAAAAGAAGCCCATAAGAGTAAATTCACCATCCACCCTGGTACAACTAAAATGTATAAAAACCTCAAGAAAATATTTTGGTGGCCAAGTATTAAGAAAGATATAACAGAATATGTGTCTAAATGTTCAGTATGTTAAAAGGTCAAAATAGAGCATCAAAGACCTTCTGGTCCTTTGCAACCCTTAGAAATCCCAAAATGGAAGTGGGAAAGTATTTCAATGGATTTCGTAATAGGATTACCCAGAACCAAGTTTGGTCACAATGCAATTTAGGTTATAGTAGACAGGCTAACAAAGTTTGCGTATTTGGCCATAAGAGCTAATTATTCATTGGATAAGTTAGCTCAAATGTACATTCAAGAAATAATAAGATTGCATAGTGCCCCCTCGAGTATAGTATCAGATAGGGATCCTAGATTCACATCCAGATTTTGGGAAGGCCTGCAAAAAGCATTTGGGACTAAAATGAATTTTAGTATAGCTTATCATCCGTAAACGGATGGCCAAACTGAGAGAACTATCCAGACCCTTGAAGACATGCTTAGAGCTAGTGTATCAGAATAACATGGCAGTTGGGATAGGTTATTGCCTTTGGTAGAATTTGCCTACAACAATAGTTATCATTCCAGCATAGATATGGTGCCATACGAAGCCTTGTATTGTAGGAAATGTAGGTCGCCCTTATGTTGATATGAAATAGTAGAACAAACCATCCTAGGTCCATAATTAGTACAACAAACTACTAAGCAAATTAGAATGATCAAGGATAGGTTGTTAAAGTAGGCAAAAAGTTCTGCAGATGAAAGAAGGAGACATTTGGAATTTGAAGAGGGAGAAATCTATTCCTAAGAGTCACTCCTATTATGGGGGTTGGTAGAGCCATTAAAGCCAAAAAGTTGAATCCTCGATTTCTCGATCCTTTCCAAATTTTAAAAAGAATTGGACTAGTTGCTTACCAGATTGCTTTACCACCTAGCTTGTTAAACCTTCATGATGTATTTCATGTTTCCCAACTTCAAAAGTATAATTCGGATCCTTCACATATCATAGAAAATGAATCAATACAATTAAAAGATGATTTAACTTCTATAGTAAAACCTGTGAGGATTGTGGATAAAGTAGTTAAAGAGCTCAGAGGAAAACAAATTCCTTTGGTGAAAGTACTATGGGTGGTGGTGACTCAGAGGAAGCCATATAGGAACTTGAATCCAACATGGCACAAAATTATCCAAAACTTTTTGTATAAGGTAAGTAAATTTTGAGGACAAAATTTATGAAAGGGGAGAGAATTGTAACATCCTCCCTAATCAAATAGTATTAATCAAGGTTATAATATCTCAATACTATAAGTATAAGTTAGAAAATAATTGTGGTAATCTTTTGGATAAGTTTGAGCCTAATTCTATAACATTAAAAGTGAAAAATAGCTAATAATTTACCTTAAATAGTTGATATGATAGAAATAAATATGAAAAATTTATTTCTAGACCATAAATAGTAGGTATGAGTTGCGGTAAATTTTGAAGGATCAAATGAATTAATTTGGCAATTTTAGTAATGCTAAGTGAGTGTTAAAGGCCAAATTTAATACTAACAGTATAATCTTTATTATACCACAGTAATTAGATTCAGACATGCTACTAACTATTAAAAGCATTTCTAATATAATATAACAATTTCATATATATAGAAAGTATGAGCCACAAATAGAAGAATATATACATAATGTATGTATTTCTCATAAATACAAAATATGTACAAAGCTTATAAACTAGGTCTCTCAAGGCACAAAATATACATGTTTCAAAAAGAAACTACAAAGCAAAACTAAGCTAAGCTTCCCAAGCTCTTGTTTGCACTTCACTATCCATAAGTCTTCTTCCCTGGAATCATTATGGAAACATAAAACATAGGGTGAGAATCACAAATTCTCAATACTTTCACAATAAGACATGTCATCACAATCATTTCATCTATTTTGGCGAAAAATAAAAACACAATTCACACTAGAAAGGTGGCAAAGGCCAAAGCAACTTCCTTTCTCTTCCCGAATTAGAATATCATTTTATAAGTTTGTACAAAAAACTCAGTTCCACATACAAATTCATAAATCATCATCTCAATCTCAAAAGTAAGCAATTGCCCATGCAATTGCAATGTCATGATTAGTAATTGCCCACGCAATTTCGATGTATATGCCTAGTAATGCCTTATGCTCATGCCTATGCAATAACCTAGAAATATAATGAATAATGTCAAGATACCATTTACGGGAACCCAGTTCTATGGTAATGTCAAGATATGTCATGAGCCTTGAACAAAACAAAGGAACCTGGTTCCATAAGCCTTGAAAAAGCACTAGAACCCAGTTCCAGATATTTCTCCGGGTGGTGAAGGAATAAACCATCCTCAGCTCATCACTATGATAGGGAGGGAATGTTACCTCCTCACTTACAATCATATATGATCACCCAAAAGTGAGGATATCATCCTTCATCAAACATAGGTATGAAACACAATGATGCTAATTACCACAATAACTAGCATACCAATTAGTTTACATTCATAACCACAACTATGAAAAATAATGATGTCAATTACTACAATAACTAGCATACCAATTGATTTATGTAACACCCTCAATAACATGTTGGACTTGTATATAGTTATGGAGGCAACATAATGCTAACTTCACATGCTTGTTAAATTTTGTGACAATCTGAACTAGTTTAGGCACATTGCTATAGCACAAAAAGTGAAAAGTAGCTTAAAATCACTCAGATATTAGCATAAATAGCTTAGATAATGGAAATAAATATAGAGAATTTATTTCTAATTCAAAAATGTGTAGAACGCAACATGGTTAATTTTTTAGAGTTAACTGAGGTCATTTGGTATTTTTAAGCATACTATGGGTGTGTTTTAATGTCGGATTGACTGGTCGTAGATATGAAAAAATAAGATAAAGTGAAACAAGAAATTAGACAAATCCTAGGATTTATTTTAAAGTTGTTGGAAGTTAGGAAACTTGAATTTGAAAAAATTTAAATGTTCTTGACAAATATAAGTTCTAGCCAAAATATTCAAGTTTTGCCAGGTGGTTCACGGCTCTTTAAAAGCCAAAGCCTTGACTTTTCCTCAATAGTTTCTCACCTTTTCTCTCAAAAAAGAAGGAGCAATAGGCAGAGGAGAAAATAAAGGAGAGTAATAAGAGGAAGAGAAGAGGAAGAAGAAGATCAAATGGAAGGCCACAGTTTGAGCTTCATCTTCAAAAGGTAGGGGTGATTTCTATCTTGTTCCTCCATCTTCCATTTCTTTTCTTCATGGTTATTGCTATGTGAGCTCAGAATAGGATATGAGTTTTGATGAGTTCCTTTGAGTTTGGGTTGAAGGAACTCTTAGGAATCTTAAGGTAGGATTTGTAATTGGCATTGACTAAAGAAGTGATTTTGATGATAACAAACAAGAAAGGAATGAAAATGTATTGATCAAGCTCCAAGAATTTTCAAGATTAGCATATAAGGTCTAGATCATGTGTAAAGGTAAAAAAGAATCACACTAAGCTCAAACATATTTTCAAATATTTAAAATGATTTTTCACATGCCAAAATACCCAACAAACATGTTTTGAAAAGCTAATCATGGTGGTAGTTCAAATCTATGGAAAATAGCCAAATTTTGGTTTTGTAAAATTGACCTTTGGTTACTCTTTTGATCATATCTCTCAAAATACTTTGATTTTTGCCTTGAAATTATTTTATTTAAAATAGACTCAAAGATCTTTCCAATGAGTGGTCATTTGTTTTAAACAGATAAGAAATGAAGAAGTTATGACCATTTAAAATCAGTTTTCAAAACCAAAGTGCAATAACCGATTAGGGATTTTTCCTAACCGATTATTCACCACGTCAGGAGCATTTTTCATGTTTTAAAAGCTCCTAACCAATTAGGCAATTCATCTAACCGGTTAGTATGATAAATAGGAGCATTTTTCATGTTTTAAAAGCTCCTAACCGATTAGTCAATTCACCTAATTAGTTAGTATAAAAATTAGGAGCATTTTTCAAGCTTCTAACCGATTCGACATATTTCCTAATCGGTTATTCCATTTCACAGAAGCCAAAAATTTAAGGCCCTAACCAATTTGGAAAAGCTCCTAACCGATTATTCTAAATGTTAGTGGCTAAAACTTAAAGCTCCTAACCGATTAGGACAATCTCCTAACCGGTTATCTGGGCAACCAGAAAACACGTTCCAATAGTTATAAATGGCTAGTTTTCATAAGAAATCTTTTTTAATTACCACCAACGACTCTTATATTTGTGTTTGGATGCATACTTTTGAAGACTTGTTTTGATGATAACAAACGCGAAGTATAAATGAAGATGATAAATAGACCAAGTCCAAGTTTATATTTGATTAGCATTAGGACTTAGGATCTATTGTATGGAGCTCACATTGATATCTCTTTGTTTTTGAAAGAAAAGAAAAAAACTTGGTTTTAAACTCAATTTCTTTGAAAACATCTTTTTCAAAACCCTTTTTGAACTGAGTTATTCGAATAAAGCTTTGCTTATTCGAATAAAGATCCTCACATGGTTTGTTTTCTAAAAGGTGTTATTCGAATAACTACCCTATTATTCGAATAACCAAGGCTTTCCAGACAACTGTTTTGTAAGTGGCTATTCGAGTAAACCTTCCCTTATTCGAATAAATGAGGTTTTTCAGAACTATGCTTTAAGTGAGTTATTCGAATAACTCATACGTTATTCGAATAAATCCTTTCTATCTGAACTTCTTTTAAATACGTTATTCGAATAGATAAGCTATCATTCGAATAAACATTCATTTTCACAACTCTGATTTTAACAGAGTTATTCGAATAACAGGTTGGTTATTCGAATAACCCATTTCAGATGAGTTTTTCAGAAACAGTGTTATTCGAATAAGCGTTTGCTTTATTCGAATAAACACGGAACTTGTGCTTACGTAAATGGAAACAGACAAGATTTTTAATCTGTGTTAATTACTATTAATTATACCCAATGGCTAATTCATCTGCTTTTCCCTATAAATAGCAAGTCTGGGTCATGTTTTTCAGTGCCCATAATTCTGAACTATTTTCTGATTACTCTGTTTTTGTAAAAACTATTTTCTACGCTCTTCTTGTTTAGAAACTTTGAGATATTTCTGTGAGAGCTCTATTAGCACTTCAATTTGTACTACTTACTCTGAGTGATAGTTTCTCTTCATCTCTATTCTCTGATATTCTGTATCGAGGGTGAGGTATCCCTCAAGGTTTGTATAAGGGTGAGGTATCCCTGCAGACTGAGACTTTAGCACAAGGGTAGAGTGTCCCTGTGTGTGAAAAGTGCTCTATTTGGTAACAAGTGGTATCAGAGCTAGACTCTTGTATAAAGAGCTTAGCAGCTTCAAGAGTATATGGCTTCTTCAAATGGTTTTTCAGAAGGATCTTCCATAAACCGACCACCCTTTTTCAATGGGGATGGTTACGCATATTGGAAGGAAAGAATGAAAATCTTCATCGAAGCTATTGATCTAGATGATTGGGATGCTATCGAAAATGGCGCTTTTATACCCACACATAAGGTCGATGGTGTAAGGACCGAAACACCACGAAATAAATAGTCTGATGAAGACAAAAGAAAAGTTCAATTTAATTTAAAAGCCAAAAATATTATTACTACTGCTTTGGGATATGATGAATTTTTTAGAATTTCAAATTGTAAAACTGCTAAAGAAATGTGGGATACTTTGCAAGTTACCCATGAGAGTACTAGTGAAGTTAAGAGATCGAGAATAAATTCTCTAACTCGTGAATATGAATTATTCAGAATGAACCAAAGAGAAAGCATTCAGGAAATGCAAAAGAGGTTCACCCATATAGTTAATCATCTTGCATCTTTAGGCAAAAGCTTTTCTAATGAAGATTTGATTAACAAAGTTTTGAGATGTCTTAGCAGGATTTGGCAACCCAAAGTGACAGCAATATCCGAATCAAGGGATTTGTCCACAATGACTTTAGCTACCCTCTTTGGAAAACTTCATGAGCACGAGTTGGAGTTGAGCAGATTAAGCCAAAGCAAAGAGAACGATAAAAAGAAAAAGGGGATAGCGCTCAAAGCCACTTCATCAACATTCGACAATGATGATGAAGAAAATGAAGAAAGTTTAGAAAACATAGAGGTAAGTGAAGAAAATCTGAGTTTGTTAGTTAAAAGGTTTGGTAAATTTCTCAGGAAAAAGGGAACGCAAAGAAGACCTCCCTTCCCTCCGAAAAGGACTCACTTCAAAGGTGAAGGAACTTCATCGACCCCAACTTGCTATGAATGTGGCAAACCTGGTCACATGAAAATAGAGTGTCTGTTTACCAAAAGAAGAAGGAGAAATTTGAAAAGAAACCCTTCAAGGAAAGGAAAGGAAGAAAAGCCTATATAGCGTGGGATGAAAACGACATAGACTCAACTGACAGCTCAGATAGTGAAGAGGCTCAATTGTGTCTCATGGCAAAAGGAGATGAAGAAGAAAGCGAAAACGAGGTAAGTTCTAATACTACTTTATTGCCCTCTTACGATGAGTTACAAGATGCTTTTGAAGAACTACATGAAGAATCTTTAAAACTCACAAAAACTATTTCTTCATCTAAGAAAATAATTTCTTCTTTAGAAAATCAAATTCTTGTTTTAAATAATGAAATAGAAGAATTGAAAATTGAAAACGAAACTTTAGGAATCATTGATGCATGCACAAATCATTCTTCACATGCTTCTACTTCTCCATCTTGTTTTTCATGTCATATACTTGAAAAAGAAAAAGAAGATCCAAAGAACACTCTTTCTAAATTCATCTTTGGAAGGGATAACTTAAATATTTTATTAGGAAGACAAAGAGTGGTTTTTCAAAAAGCCGGGATAGGTTATAACCCGAAAAATCAACAAAAACTCTATAAAAATTTCTTTGTGTATTCTAATGTTTCAAGTAGTCCTTTTATTAAATATTTTTACTATGGAAGAAAAAGACATAGTGCTTCAACATGTAATGCAAGGAAAAATATAAATACAAAAGTTGGAACAAAAATGGTTTGGGTTCCCAAGGGTACTATACCCACAACTGACACACAAGGACCCAAGAAAGTTTGGGTACCAAAAGTTAAAAACTAAACTTGTGTTGTAAGTGTGCTTGAAAGCCAGGAGTTCAAATTGGTATCTTGATAGCGGCTGCTCCAAGCACATGATCGGGGACGACTCAAAATTCACCATGCTTATTCCCAAGAATCATGGACACGTCACTTATGGCGATAACAACAAGGGTAAAATTCTTGGAATCGGCAAAGTCGGTAAGAACCCCAACTTCTCTATTGAAAATGTGCTGCTTGTTGAGGGTTTGAAACATAACTTGCTTAGTATTAGCCAATTATGTGATAAGGGAAATAAAGTTATATTTGATTCAAACTATTGCATAATTGAAGATAAAAATGACAAGCATGTTAAATTCATTGGTCATAGAGTAAACAACATCTATTTGATTAGTCTTGATGATATATCTTCAAATGATGTAAAATGCCTTTTAAGTAAGAATGATGATTCATGGCTATGGCATAGGAGAATTGCACACATTCACATGGATCACTTAAAGAAGTTGGTCTCTAAAGAGCTAGTAATTGGACTACCCAAGCTTAATTTTATAAAAGATAAATTATGTGATACATGTCAAAAGGGTAAACAAATAAAGGTCTCTTTTAAAGCAAAAAATATAGTTTCAACTTCTAGACCTTTACAACTTTTGCACATGGATCTATTTGGACCTTCTAGAACTATGAGCTTTAGTGGGAATTACTATGCTTTAGTGATTGTGGATGATTTTTCTGGGTTTACATGGACTTTATTTCTTACAAATAAAAATGATGCATTTCTAGCTTTTAAAAGACTTGCCAAAGTTATTCAAAATGAAAAAGGTTTTCAAATCTCTTCTATAAGAAGTGATCACAGTGGCAAATTTGAAAATAATGTTTTTAAAAATTACTGTGATGAACATGGCATTAATCATAATTTCTCTGCCCCTAGAACTCCGCAACAAAACAGAGTTATAGAAAGGAAAAACCGTTCTTTAGAAGAAATGGCGAGAACTATGCTTAATGAGGCTGGTCTTCCTAAATACTTTTGGGCAAATGCTGTAAGTACAACTTGTTATGTAATGAACCGGGCTCTTATGTCCTATTTTAAAGAAAACCCCATATGAATTGTATAAGGGAAGAAAGCCAAATGTCTCACACTTTCATGTTTTTAGTTACAAATGTTTTGTTTTAAACAATGGAAAAGATAATTTAGGCAAGTTTGATGCTAAGTTTGATGAAGGTAAATTTCTTGGCTATTCAAATCATAGTAAAGCTTTTCGCATTTACAATAAAAGAACTATGACTATTGAAGAATCTATACATGTTGCATTTGATGAAACTGACCCAAGTGGATTGAGAAAGGATCTTGTTATTGATGATGTTGCAGAAATCTTGGTGGAAACACATTTAGACAATAAAGAAAAGGAAATCAAGGAGAAAGAGAATGAACAAAGACAAGAAGATTCGCAAGCTTTGGAACTTCCCAAAGAATGGCGAACTTCAAAATATCACTCCCTTGATCAAATTATCGGTGATGTATCTAAATGTGTAAGTACTCGTAACTCCCTTAGAAATACTTGTAATCACTTAGCTTTTGTTTCTCAAATTGAACCTAAGGATTTAATTGAAGCTTTTGATGATGAACATTGGATCTTAGCTATGCATGAGGAATTAAATCAGTTTGAAAGAAATTAAGTTTGGGAATTAGTTGCTAGACCTAATAATCACCCTATAATTGGAACTAAATGGGTTTTTAGAAACAAACTTGATGAAAATGGGTTAATAACTAGAAACAAAGCTAGATTGGTTGCTAAAGGGTATAATCAAGAAGAAGGAATAGATTATGAAGAAACCTATGCACCTGTAGCTAGATTAGAAGCTATTAGAATGTTACTTGCTTATGCTTGCATCATGGATTTCAAATTATATCAAATGGATGTCAAGAGTACTTTTCTGAATGGTTTTATTCAAGAGGAGGTATATGTTGAACAACCTCCAGGTTTTGAAAATCATGAACTGCCCAACCATGTTTTTAAACTTAAAAAGGCTTTATATGGTTTAAAGCAAGCTCCTAGAGCTTGGTATGAAAGGTTGAGTAAGTTTATTTTGAAAAATGGTTTTTCAAGAGGAAAAGTCGATACTACTATTTTTATTAAAAATAAAAAGCATGACATTCTTCTTGTGCAAGTATATGTGGATGATATTATCTTCGGTGTTACTAATGAATCCCTTTGCAAAGATTTTGCTAAGTCAATGCAGAATGAATTTGAAATGTCAATGATGGGAGAATTGAATTTCTTCCTCGGACTTCAAATCAAACAAACGAACGAAGGGACTTTCATAAATCAAACAAAATACTACAAGGAATTGTTCAAGAGATTCGAAATGGAAAACGCTAAACATATGGCCACTCCGATGGGCACGTCTTGCTACTTGGACAAAGATGAAGGAGGTAAATCAGTAGAAATAACGAAATATAGAGGTATGATCGGATCTCTCCTTTATCTAACTACTAGTAGGTCAGATATTATGTTTAGTGTATGCATGTGTGCTAGATATCAGGCAAACCCTAAGGAATCTCAATTAAGTGCTGTTAAACGGATAATGAAATACCTAGTAGGCACTTCACAAATGGGCTTGTGGTACCCTAAGGGTGCCTCTTGTAGCCTAATAGGCTATTCTGACTCGGATTTTGCTGGGTGCAAATTGGACAGAAAAAGTACTAGTGGGACATGCCACTTGCTTGGTAGTTCTTTAGTTTCTTGGCATAGTAAGAAACAAAATAGTGTGGCTTTGTCTACCGCTGAGGCTGAATATGTTGCAGTCGGGAGTTGCTCCGCTCAAATCCTTTGGATGAAGCAACAACTCTTAGACTACGGTCTTCAGCTTGATCACATCCCGATAAGATGTGATAACACTGGTGCAATAAATATCTCTAAGAATCCCATACTGCATTCTAGAACAAAGCATATAGAGATAAGACATCACTTTATCAGAGATCATGTACAAAAAGGGGACTGCATTCTTGAGTTTGTTGAAACATCTAAGCAACTTGCAGATATCTTTACTAAACCCTTAGCAAAAGAAGCATTCTTTTATATTCGAGGAGAATTGGGCATAATTGATCAATCAAATATTTGAATTGCTTATTTGCTTATTTATTGCTAATTATTTTCATGGTTATATGCTTTCAATCTCATAAACGTATGCCTTTTCTATGCTTCTATGTTAGTTTTATTCGAATAAGCAAGGCTTTATTCGAATAAACTCCTTTTACTTCTTGTTAAATTTATGTTGGATATCAGTTATATTCGAATAAAACATAGTTTATTCGAATAAAGCCCCCGAGTTACAAACTGCTTATTTTTCATCTCTGTCTATTCGAACAAGTCCCTCTTTATTCGAATAACCAGAGTCCCTCTTCTATCAGGTTCTGTTCTTAGTCTCTGTTTATTTGAATAACCCCATCTCTATTCGAATAACCAGAAACCTTCGTTTATCAGTGTTTCCTTCTGTCCTCTGCTTATTCGAATAATCCCCAGGTTATTCGAATAACCTGAACCTGTTTCTATCAGTGTTGACTGATTGGCCTCAGTCTATTCGAATAACTCCCATAGTTATTCGAATAAATCCTGTCCGTTAGCCAAAACGTTTGGCTTTCCCAGTTGTTTTATTAGAATAGAACCATTCCTATTCGAACAAACCCTAGCCATTTTCACCTGTTAAGGTTCCTCACGCCTGTCTGTTCAGCTTTCCAGTAAAGTTTATTCGAATAAACCTCAGTTTATTCAAATAAACACGGGTTTCCTTTAAATAAACCCTGCGCGCCCAAAACGTTTTTAACCCTCCATCCTCTCTACTCTTCTCTACTCATTTGCTCCTGCCTCTCATACACTCTTTCACCCCTACGTCTTTTCACTCTCTCTCACTCACTCTCCTCCATGGCCTCCTCCTCCAGCAAACGTCCTCGCACGAATAATGCTCCAGGCACCAACCCTCTTGATCTGAGAAGGCTTTCCTCTAATAAAGAGCATCGTGCACGGTTCTTCTCGCACTTCTGGGAGCGCAACTTAGTTCAACACAAGTACTTGGATCTCTCTTTCTTCCAGCAGCACCGCGACTTCGACTTCTTGACCCTACTGCAAAACCAGGGAGTTCTTCAGCTCTGCTCTCATCGGGCCACCATCTATCCAGCTTTGGTGAAGATGTTCTTCTGCAATCTAGCTTTCGATGGCCAGAATCTTCTTTCCGAGGTATGTGATCAGAATATCGTGATCACACAGCTGGACTGGTCGACTTTGTTCGGGCTGCAGTTCTCTGGCGCCCTTGTTGAAGATGGTGACACGCCCTTTCTTGAAGACTTCAACAAACTTCAAGTAGTTGAGGACCTCTTTGAAACCCTGGTATAGCCTCGCCACGATAAGGGTGCGAAGGGTGGAATTTGAAGAGCCAAGATAGGCTTCGCATTACGCTATGCTCATATCCGGCTCCTCGCGGTGGTAACTACGCCTATCTCGGCCGAGGAAGATGTTTTCATGCTGTGGTTTCTGAAGAATGGCCATCAGGTCAACTGGCCTGTGTTCATCATAAAGCACATGATGAGGGCCAAAGGCAAGGAGAAATCTGACTTGCCTTATGGCATTCTTGTCACAACCTTGCTGAGCAAGTATCCTCAGGTCTTGGAGACTGAGCGGGCCATTGCTCTGACGCACCACAACATTTTTGGAGCTCACACCTTATGGAAGATGAAGATGATCCAAATCGATGAAGGCTGGGTGTACCCGGATGAGGTTCTTCGAGGACGAGCTCGACCCTGGCGATGCCCTCTTGCTCCTGGCCGACGTACCGCTGCTTGCTCCTGCTCTTGTCACTCTGGAGAAGATCATGGCCACCTTGCAAGACAACCGAGCTTACATGGAACATACCTTCTCTATTCGTTTGGATGAATAGAAGGCGTTGAACGTGAGGTTGCGGTACTTCGATCCGCTTCACTGCTCCTACACAGCTTCTTCACCACCACCTCCAGGATGCTTACTTTTAGGATCTTGTTTCTTAGGTTGTTTGTTTTTGACTTTATGTTGTTTTATTTTCGGCTTGTGTATTTGACTCTTTTTATTAATGAATAAATAATTTTTCTGTTGATCTTTTGATATGAGTATCTCTCTGTTATGCACTATGATATCTCGATGAGACTTACCCCACCTTTTTGCTCATGACAAAAGGGGAGAAAATATTTGATCATTTGACTTTAATTGAGAAAAACATAACATGGGATTGGATTCAAATTGAAAGGGGAGCTGCGCACATATCTGATATACATTACCTCTTATAATTAAAGAAGGGGAATAAGCTTTTATACCTTTTTGTGAATTCCAATTATATGCACTAACGCTTTTCTCATTGATAGTCTCATTGATAGTTTGTCATCATCAAAAAGGGAGAGAATGTGTTTGGATGCATACCTTTGAAGACTTATTTTGATGATAACAAACGCGAAGTATAAATGAAGATGATAAATAGACCAAGTCCAAGTTTATATTTGATTAGCATTAGGACTTAGGATCTATTGTACGGAGCTCACATTGATATCTCTTTGTTTTTGAAAGAAAAGAAAAAAACTTGATTTTAAACTCAGTATCTTTGAAAACATCTTTTTCAAAACCCTTTTTGAACTGAGTTATTCAAATAAAGCTTTGCTTATTCGAATAAACATCATCACGTGGTTTGTTTTCTAAAAGAAGTTATTCGACTAACTACCCTGTTATTCGAATAACCAAGGCTTTCCAGACAACTGTTTTGTAAGTGGCTATTCGAATAAACCTTCCCTTATTCAAATAAATAAGGTTTTTTAGAACTATGCTTTAAGTGAGTTATTTGAATAACTCATACGTTATTCGAATAAATCCTTTCTATCTGAACTTCTTTTAAATACATTATTCGAATAGATAAGCTATCATTCGAATAAACGTTCATTTTCACAACTCTGATTTTAACAGAGTTATTCGAATAACGGGTTGGTTATTCGAATAACCCATTTCAGATGAGTTTTTCAGAAATAGTGTTATTTGAATAAGTGTTTGCTTTATTCGAATAAACACAGAACTTGTGCTTACGTAAATGGAAACAGACAAGATTTTCAATTTGTGTTAATTGCTATTAATTATACCCAACGGCTAATTCATCTGGTTTTCCCTATAAATAGCAAGTCTGGGTCATGTTTTTCAGTGCCCATAATTCTAAACTATTTTCTAATTACTCTATTTTTGTGAAAACTGTTTTCTACGCTCTTCTTGTTTAGAAACTTTGAGATATTTCTGTGAGAACTCCATTAGCACTTCAATTTGTACTACTTACTCTGAGTGAGAGTTTCTCTTCATCTCTATTTTCTGATATTCTGTATCGAGGGTGAGGTATCCCTCAAGGTTTGTATAAGGGTGAGGTATCCCTACTGGTGAGACTTTAGCACAAGGGTAGAGTGTCCTGTGTGTGAAAAGTGCTCTATTTTGTAATGGTAGCAAGCACCTATTGAAGCTTGTATACTTAGTGAAAAATCTCGGCTTTTGAGGATGGGACGTAGACCACAAGTGGGTTAGTGGTCGAACCGGGATAAATCGTGCCTACTTCTCTTTTCCCTAATCTCTTTTTTTTATGCAATTTAATTTACTACACATTTATTTTTCGTTGTTCTTTATTGTTTCCTTTCTTCTTCTCATTCTTTCTGTGCATTTATTTATTAAGCTTTTGATATTCATATTAATTAAAAAGAGGTTTTACAAAAAAGTTTTATACTCAATTCACCCCCCCTCTTGAGTACTGGAAGCCACTTGGTAACAATATTATTTGGGCTAGAAATGAAAATGTTTGGGCATCAAAGAAAGGTTGGAGAACAATCTGAAAATCATTCTTGATCATTGAAAATGAGTTTTATCATCTTTTTCTCCAAATCTCTGTTTTAAGCTAAGTGGTATGATTCTTTGATACCATAAGCTTCAATTTGTATTATCTACTCTTTGAGAGAGTTTATATCTTTTAAAATTTGTATAATCTGTAAAAGAGAGCGTGAGGTATCCCTCTAGAGAAAAAGGTGAGGTATCCCTTAGTTGGATAAGGGGTGAGATATCCTTTAAGGGAGAGGCATCCCTCAAAAGTTATAAAGGGTGAGGTATCCCTGTTTGAGGCTTAAGCACAAGGGTGAGGTATCCCAAGGTGTTAAGTGCTCTCAATTGTAAAGGTTGTCAAGCACCTGTTGAAGCTTGAAGATATAGTAGAAAATCTTGGGTGATTGCTTGAGGACTAGACGTAGGCCACAAGTGGATTGGTGGCTAAACTAGGATAAACCTTGTGTTTGATCTTCTAAACTCATCTTTTTACTTTTGTGCATTTATTTTATATGCTTGCTTGAATGTTATTCATCTTGGCTTGTTTAATTTGTAAGTGAAGTGTTCAATCTCATTTATCGATTCACTTCAATCATCTAATAGCTTTAACAAAAATTAATAAACAAACGTTTTACGAAAGATTTGTGAAAATATTTTATAAACTAAATTCACCCCGCTCTTGAGTTTGAGGCCACTTGGTAACAAATGGTATCAGAGTTAGACTTTTGTGTAAAAGGCATAGCAGCTTCAAGAGAAAGTGATGGCCTCCTCAATTAATTTTTCAAAAAGTTCTTCTATTTATAGACCTATCTTTTTTAATAGGGATGGGTATATGTATTGGAAAGAAAGAATGAGATTTTTTATTGAAACTATTGACTTAGATGTGTGGAATGCTATTCAAAATGGTCTTTTTATCCCCACACAAGTTGTTAATAGTGTAAGAGTTAATACACTAAGAAGTGAATGGACTAATGATGATAAGAAAAAGGTCCACTATAATTTCAGTGCCAAAAATATCATTACTACATCTTTGGGGTATGATGAGTTCTTTAGAGCCTCAAATTGTAAATCTGTCCAAAAAATATGGCACACTTTACAAGTAACCTATGAGGGTACTAGTGAAGTGAAAAGATCAAGGATTAATACTCTCACTCATGAATATGAGATTTTAGAATGAGCCAAAATGAAAGCATTCAAGAAATGCAAAAGCGTTTTACAAATATTATAAATCATCTTGCTTCATTAAGAAAGATTTTTTCTAATGAAGATCTTATTAACAAAGTGTTGAGATGTTTGAGCAGGCATTGGCAACCTAAAGTAACAGCTATTGCGGAGTCAAGAAATCTCTCAACCATGACCCTAGTCACACTTTTTGGTAAGCTCCAAGAACATGAATTGGAATTGAATAGACTCAACCAAAGTGAAGATCTTGACAAGAAAAAGAAGGGGATAGCTCTCAAGGCCACTTCCTCCATGGTCAATGAAGATGATGATGATGATGGGGATGGCTTGAAAATAAATGAAGAAAATCTTGCTCTACTAGTACAGAAATTCAAAAGATTCTTCAAGAAGAATAGAGCTCATAGAAGACTTTCCTTTCCCTAAAAGAATGTCTATCACAAAGGGGAAGGAACCTCTTCTACTCCTAAATGCCATGAATGTGGAGAATTGGGTCACATGAAGATAGAGTGCCCAATTTATCAAAGTAAAGTGGAAAAAAATGACAAAAGATCCTCAAGGGAGAAAAAAGAAAGAAGAGCCTTCATAGCTTGGGATGATAATGACATGTATTCAACCGATAGCTCAAACAATAAGAAAGCTAATCTATGTTTCATGGTTAGAGGAGAAGAGGAAGATGAAGATGACATAGAGGTAACATCCTCAAATTCTGAATCAAACTCTTCCCATTCCTATGATGAATTGCAAGATGCATTTGAAGAATTGCATAATTAATCTATGAGGCTTACAAAAATTATTTCATGTTCAAAGAAAATAATTTTCTCATTTGAAAATCAAATTTCTATTTTAAACAAAGAAATTGAGGAATTGAAATTAGAAAATGAAACTCTTGGGTTAATTGATGCAAATTCTTCATGCATAACATGCTCTTCACTTAATAATGCACACCCACACTCATCTTACTCATCATGTAAAGCATTTGAAATTAAGATTGAGGATTTGAAAAACACTCTTTCAAAATTTACCTTTGGAAGAGATAACTTGTATGTATTGTTAGGGAAATAAAAATGAGTTTTTCAAAATGCTAGTTTAGGGTATAATCCTAATAACCAACAAAAGTTTCTCAAGAATTTCTTTATTTCCTGAAGTACATTAAGTAGCGCCTTCATCAAATGTTTTCATTGTGGGAGGAAAGGGCATAGTACTTCTACATGCAATGTTAGGAAAAAGTTGAACACTAAGATTGGGACTACAATGGTTTGGGTTCACAAAGGCACTTTACCAAAAGTTAACACACAAGGACCCAAGAAAATTTGGGTACCAAAAGCCAAAAATTGAAGTGTGTTGTAGGTGTGCTTGAAGGCCAAGAACGGACTTTGGAATGTCAAAAGTAACTGCTACAAGCACAAGATCAGAAAATAGTCCAAGTTTTCTCCATTGTCGCCAAGAAGCTTGGACTTGCAACATTTGGATAAGTGGAGACTTGTTTTATGCTTTAACTTGCTTTAAAGTAGTACTTTCTAGCTTTATATCTTGAAAATATCTCTACATGTAATAATATGCTAGATAAGTTCACTTCTTGTTTGAAATAGCATGTTTGATGAAAATATCTTTGTTCTTGACATAACATACCTAACATGATCATTGTTTGATCTAATGTGCATATATAAGAGAAAACTTGCCATATTGGATCAATCATGCATCTAACTCTTGGTAAAAATCATTTTTACTACATGATTCATCATTGTGCTACATAACTTGTCATTTTATTGCATTTGTGTGATTTTGGTGCAAAACTTATCATGTTGCTGCATAATATGTAATTTTGCTGCATAATTTGATTGAGTACATTGCATACTACTCTTTCTTTTATTGTTGAAGAATCCATTACTGACTTGAGTGTCAAAGTTTCCCCTAAGTTTATTTTGTAGGAACTTAATCCATGCTCAAGTCCCTTAATTATTCAATCTCAAGTTCTTACTAAAGAAATTGGTTTCAAGCTCCTTCAAAGAAGTATAATCAATTTTTGAGCTATATTTAAGGTATTTAGAGGTGATGGAAATAAGGCCAAGTCAAGTAACTCCTTAAGGATGGAATAAGCTATTGATATATTAAAGAATGCATTCCTGAAAGGCAAGTTTTGATGGTCTTAAAGGATGGATTCTTGAAGGATTTTCTAGTTTTGTTTGAGAAATAATCATTTGCAAGAAAGTCATAATCTGTTATGAAAAGCATCTAACTTATTATGCTATGGAAAAGTCTGGCACATTGGAAAGGCTCTCTATCAAGCCAAAATAATCGATTAGCAATAAGCCCCTAATCGGTTACCTTATTTTTGTCACAGTTTTGTGCTCTTTGGCCAGCACAATAATCGGTTAGCAACACACCCTAACCAGTTATTGGAGAAAACTCGTGACCACTCTCATTTTGCCTAATCGGTTAGCAAAATATCATAACTGGTTACCCATTTTCCATAAGCGGTTAGGCCACTCTAAATTAAACTCTCCCAGCTATGTCCTCCTTCAACTAATCTATCTCTGACTATTTTAAATAAATCAATCATGCATTTAAATAGCTTTACCGCATAAAGTCATATTTTTCTGCATAATGCCATTAATCTTGCTATATAATGTGACATTTTTGCTATATAATCTAACTTTCACTGCATAAGTTGATCATTTACTGCATAAATTAGTCATTTTGCTTCATAATTCATACTTTTTGCTGTATAATGTATAATATGGTGAACAATTGCTTTAAACTCAATACTACTTTTGAAATGATATGGCAATACATGTTCTATTTTGATGATACCATTGTTCAATATTAGTCTAAAATATTTGCACTTACTATAAACATGGTATTATTGCAAATAACTTCTCTCTTTGTCAAAATCTACATATTGTATATCTTTTTCATCATGAAAAAAGGGGGAGAAGTTTATGAGTCATTGAGAAAAGGTAAATAACAAGGTACGAATTCAATAATCTTGGGATTCCAAAATTAAGGGGAAGCTGTGCAATCTCTGATTTAATCACCTCTTGAAAAATAAAGGGGGAGTAAGTCTTTAATACACCTTTTGTGAATTTTAATTTATTTGAACTAACTTTTTTCTCAATGGATGTTTGTCATCATAAAAAAAGGAGGAGAATGTAATTAGCATTGACTGAAGGAATGGTTTTGATGATAATAAATAAGAAAAGAATGGAAATGCATTGATCAAGCTCCAAGAATTTTCAAGATTAGCATATAGGATCTAGATCATGTGTAAAGGTAAAAATGAATCACACTAAGCTCAAATATGTTTTTAAATATTTACAAATGATTTTTCACATGCCAAAACGCCCAATAGGCATGTTTTGAAAAGCTAATAATGGTGGTAGTTCAAATCTATGGAAAATAGCCAAATTTGTATTTTGTAAAACTGACCTTTGGTTACTCTTTTGATCATATGTCTCAAATACTTTAAGTTTGCTTTGAAACTTATTTCATATGAAAATAGACTCGAAGATCTTTCCAATGAGTGTCATTTGTTTTAAACGGATAAGAAATGAAGAAGTTATGACCATTTAAAGTCAATTTTCAAAATCAGAGTGCAATAACCGATTAGGGATTTTCCCTAACCGATTATTCGCCATGTTAAGAGTGTTTTTCATGCTCTAAAAGCTCTTAACCGATTTGGTAATTCACCTAACTAGTTAGTATGATAAATAGGAGTATTTTTCATGTTTTAAAAGTTCCTAACCGATTAGGCAATTTACCTAATCCGTTAGTATAAAAATTAGGTGCATTTTTCAAGCTCCTAACTAATTAGACATATTTCCTAACCGGTTATTCTATTTCACAGAAGCCAAATATTTAAGGTCCTAACCGATTAGGAAAAACTCCTAACTTGTTATTCTAAATGTCAGTAGCCAAAACTTAAAGTTCCTAACCGATTAGGACAATCTCCTAACCGGTTATCTGGGCAACCAGAAAACACGTTCCAATAGCTATACATGGCTAGTTTTCATAAGAAATCTTTTTTAATCACCACCAACGGCTCTTATATTATTTGGACTATAAGTGAAAATGTTTGGGCATCAAAGAAAGGTTAGAGAACAATCTAAAAATCATTCTTAATCATTGAAAATGAGTTTTATCATCTTTTTCTCCAAATCTCTATTTCGAGCTAAGTGTGTGTGATTCTTTGATACCATAAGCTTTAATTTATATTATCTACTCTTTGAGAGAGTTTGTATCTTCTACACTTTATATAATTTGTAAAAGAGAGGGTGAGGTATCCCTTAGTTGGATAAAGGGTGAGGTATCCCTCAAAAGTTGTAAAGGGTAAGGTATCCCTGTTTGAGGCTCAAGCACAAGGGTGAGGTATCCCAAGGTGTGTTGAGTGCTCTCAATTGTAAAGGTTGTCAAGCATCTGTTGAAGCTTGAAGATATAGTAGAAAATTTCAGGTGATTGCTTGAGGACTGGACGTAGGCCACAAGTGGATTGGTGGCTGAACTTAGATAAACATTGTGTTTGATATTCTAAACTCATATCTTTATATTTGTGCATTTATTTTATATGCTTGCTTGAATGTTATTCATCTTGGCTTGTTTAATTTGTGAGTGAAGTGTTAAATCTCATTTATCCATTTACTTCAATCATCCAATAGCTTCAATGAAAAGTGATAAACAAATGTTTCACAAAAGATTTGTGAAAATATTTTATAAACTTAATTCACCCCCTCTTGAGTTTGAGACCAGTTGGTAACAGGATTGTTTCTAAGTTGAGTTATGCATGATCTATGGCTTGAATCCTAGTTGTATCCATGAAACTACTTGGGTTGAAGGTTGAAGAATGGGTGTCGCAGTTAGGGTTTTAGTTCCAAAAATCATGCTTAGATGGTTTGTAAATAACATATGTGGTGTAATTGATGTTTAGAGGTGTTTGAAGGTCATGTTTATGATTATAAACCCTTTGAATGGTTGAAAATTAGTCAAGCTCGGGTTGTGTTCTAGAAATTTTCTGGGAAACCCAGAAAATGAGGGAGAGGCCAGCACATCCCAAAGAGAGCCACAAAGCTCCATTTTCTGTAAATGTAGGGTTATGCAACTAGAGAGCGGGGAGCTGTGGCAAAAACCAAGACACATAAGGAGCCGTGGCAAAAACCAAGACACATAAGGAGCCATGACACTCTTGGAAGTGAAGCCGTGACACATCTAAAGTTTTTGGCCAAACTTGTCTCCTTGTGTGATTTTTTATCCTTACGCATAAGGGCATGATATGAGATTGATGATTTGAGATGTCAGGCTATGGCACACTTTTAAAATCCTCCCCAAGTGTATTTTTACAATGCTTTAAAGCCTTAGTTACTTCCTTACAGGTTGAGGTTGAGTTTGCATGGTGTGTGAGCCACGTTTTGCTCTCTTTATGGGTAAGGTTGAGCTAGACATTTTTGATAAAAAGGAGGTTAGTTCCTTTATGTGATAAAGTTGAGTCAATTATGATTGTCTCTGTCCTTAGAATGTTCCTTCATGAGTGAAGTTGAGCTAGAAAGCATGTGTAAGACAATTACTCTTTTATTTGATAAAGTTGAGCTATGGAAAGTTCTAGAAACATGATCTTGCCCCTTTGTGTGCTAAGGATTAGCATGATTTGTATGTTTGCTAGATTTCCTTCTTCCTTTTGGTTGATGAGAACCTTGAGCATCCACGAGTGGTGGAAATGCCATGGATGAGTACCTAGGACCTTGTTCAACATAAGGTTGACTATGGAATCCCTTGTGAAGAGATGGTGTGAGGTTCTTGATACAAGTGTGTTAGTGTTGAGACACTAATAGGGGTATTTCTTGGAGAGAATAACTGCCTAGCATTAATGGAAGTTTGAGTAAACCTTAGGCATTCATAATGTGGTGAAATGCCATAGGATAGTGTTGAGTAAACCCTAGGAAGTCGTAGTGCTGTGGAATGCTATAAGGTAGGGTTGGGCAACCTTAGATATCCTTTGAGATGTAGAATTCCATAGGTGAGTACCTAGGACCTTAATCCACATGAGGTTTCTTTTGATATCACTTGGGAAGTGAGAAGAAGGTATACTAGAAGCAACTAGTGTGGGTTTGTTTAGTATGGTATGCCTACCTGAATGCATTGGTTGCTCCTTTAGAGTTAAAGTTGAGCTTAAGATGCATAAAAGGTGTATGCTTCCTTGTTTATCATGGTTAAGCCTTGTGTATTGCCAAAGACATGGGTTAGTTCCGTTATGTGATAGAGTTGAGCCAAGAATGCATGTTTTCTAGTTATAGTTTTTTCACTTGGTTACAGTGAACCTTGTGATAGGATTTGGAGAGACCTTGGGCATCCAAGTATTGTGGAATACTATACGGTAATGTCTAGAACCTTGAGCAACTTGAGGTTGCCTTGAAATCACTTGCGAAGTGATGGTGTGAGGTGCTAGATATAAGAACACTAATGACATGAATTTTACTACTTATAAGTTGAAGTAAAGTCTTAAGTTACTAGTGTTGCTTTTCACTTGACTGTTGTGAACCTTATGATGAGTGTAAGTGTTTTTAAATTAACTTTGCATGTTTTGTTTTCAAACTTGTTACTTGTTTTTTCCTATGTATTGTAACCTTAGATGGTGTGCACAACCATTTAGCTAGAGAATTACCGAAAATGACCTTGAAGAGATAGGGGATTAGAAATTCACGTAGTGGGTAAGACTATTATAGCCAGGGTTACTGGTGTATGGGGTTAGTATTAGTACTTTTACCGTTGTGAGGGGAATGAATCCACACATCACCAAGTAGTGTCAGGGCTTTTGGGCCTATCCTACATAGTATATACAAGGGAACGCAGTTCCTGGGAATGACCAAGTAATATGTGTTTTTCTAAAACTAAAAATCTACATTAACATTGCATAATCATACTATTAGGACATTGTGTAAGCATAACCATACATCATAACATAAAAGCATTGCACTTGTTGGCAACTGTATAGGCAGTTGCCTTTCTTACTCAATGATATTATTCGATTGTATGGGCAATTGTTCACCATCATTGATTCTTATACATGTGAGTTAGATGATAGCTTGCCTTGCGAATGTTACATAGGGTTGTATGTTTATTCTGTTGGTGTTGAGCAGTGGCTCATTTATCTGATGCAGGCATAATCTTATGTTTATAGTGTGGTTTATTCATTGTGTATGATTAAACTCTGGTATTGGTTAGTTATACTGAGAATTGTGAATTCTCACCTTGTGTGTTGACATGTAAATCTAGGTGGAAGCTCTTCCAAAGGAAAGAAGAATAAGTATGAAGACTAAAGTAGTTTTTATGCTTAGTAATTTAAAGATTGTATTTATTTACACTACTTTTGAGTTTGTATAAAGTTATGTATTACAATGTGCCCTGTGAGGCTTATGATGTATGCATATAACTTTCAGTTTATCATGGCTCTCCATAATTATTTATATGAATGAATGTTATGGGATTAGATTGTTGTTTTAAGCTAGAAGTAGCATTGTTATTCATGGTTATTCTTATATATGCCAAATATATTAAGATATCATAATAAGGATGTTACATTATGGTATCAGAGCAGTTCCTTCTGTTGAGGTGGGGTATGGACTGACTATGCTTAGGCATGTTTAGGAGTTTCTTTGTGTGTTGCACATTTCCTTGTCTCTAGCTTAAGTTGTTTGAATGGAATTGCTTGGCTTGCTTTATGTTTGGGTGTTATTAGTTACTATCGCATGGTTACATTATATTGAGGCTGATCAACTCAATATATTTTGTTCTGTGCGTACACGAAACTATGGCACTACCAAGGAGAACTAAAGGATCTGGGAACACTTCTAGTGAAAGCTCTAGTATGGTTGTAGAGGTTATGGCTATAGCTAATGCTATGAGGGAGAAGTCAGCCGCGACCGCAGACGCTATCAAGGAGCAGTCAGCCGCCATTGCTAGGATGTTTGAGAGAATGCAAGTGAACCGACCTCAGTAGCCTGCACCACTACCACCACCAGTTCAGCCGGTGCAACCAATTCCAGTTGTATCTGTGGGCTGGAATCTTAGTTTCCAAGACCTCTCATAGTTCAAGAAGGATAATCCATCATCCTTCAAGGGGAAGTATGAGGTGAGAGCTGAGAGTTGGCTAAAGGAGATAGAGAAGATCTTCATTACTATGGTTTGCTCAAATATGCAACGAGTGCTCTTTGCTTCATACATGTTGGAAGGGGAAGTAGAGGATTGGTGGATGACACTAAGAGTTTGTTCGATGCATTAAGGACTCTTATTACGTGGGAGATCATCAAGAATTCTTTTCTAGAAAAGTATTTTCTACAAAGTTAGTAAAATGCAAAGGAAATAGAATTCCTGAGGTTGGAGCAAGGTGAGATGTCTGTTGGTCAGTATATGGCCAAGTTCAATGAGTTGTCTAAAATCTCATCCTGCAACAAGTTTAACCCAAATGAGAGTTAGAAGTGTGTTAAATTTGATGAAGGATTAAGGAAGGACATTTAGAAGGTAATCCGACCTTTTGAGATCCAGAACTTCGTAAGTTTGGTGAACAAGTGCAAAATTATTAAGGGTTGTGATGGTAAGTCTCAAGAGAAGTGAAGATCACAAAACCTTTAAAATAGGAAATGGGTAGGTGATAGGTATAAGGAAAGTGTTTCTACACCCAGCGATCCACAAGATAAATATGAGGAAAATGTTTCTATATACAATTCTTCAGAATATGATGAAGATGATGAAGATGAGCAAGTTTAGGTGGAAACCTTAGAGCCTGAATGCCTTGTGTATGGAAGGTCACATGGCAATCAATCTTATGTAGTGTGCTTTGTGTGTGATCAACCGGGGAAGGGTGTATACTCTAGTCAGAAAAGAGGAGGCTCAATCTTCCGATTGTAACGTCCTGGGACTGCCTGCAGGATTGACGAGTGTCTCCACAAACCAACATGGGTCTTTTTAGTGTGCTTTGTCCTCACTCACACGTATCCTAGGAAACTTCCTAAGAGGTCACCCATCCCACAATTGCTCCAGGTCAAGCATGCTTAACCATGGAGTTCTTATGTTCTAGGCTCCTGAAAAAAAGTTGTAACTTGCTGATATGGCTACGCCAAATCAAATCCTTTAAGCCATCCTCAACTATGCAGTCATATACCTGCACAATCTCTGAATCCTTTTCATTCTGGTGCGTATTCAGTTCATTCATGCGACCCTTCACCTAGAAGCCTGCCAGAAGCCACTCCTTGTTTGCGCTCAATTGGACCGGCGATCACTCCCCGCCCTCGTCGACCCCGGGACACACATGCCCACTAACTTCTGCTTGGTTCGCCCCTGAACCACACCGTACTGGGAGAGGTCCTATCTCTGATACCATTTGTAATGTCCCGGGACTGCCTGCAGGATTGATGAGTGTCTCCATAAACCAACACGGGTCTTTTCAGCGTGCTTTGTCCTCACTCACACGCATCCTAGGAAACTTCCCAGGAGGTCATCCATCCCACAATTACTCCAGGTCAAGTATGCTTAACCATGGAGTTCTTATTTTCTAGGCTCTCGAAAAGAAGTTATAACTTGTTGATATGGCTACGCCAAATTAATTCTGCCATCCTCAACTATGCAGTCTCATACCTACACAGTCTCTGAATCCCTCTCATTCCAGTGTGTATTCAGTTCATTCATGCGACCCTTCGCCTAGAAACCTGCCAGAAGCCGCTCCTTGTCTGTGCTTCATTGCACCGACGATCACTCCTCACCCTCGTCGCCCTGGGACACACATGTTGTAACACCCCAAAAATTATTTGTTTCATTATAAATAATCATTTTACAATATTTATAATTTTTGAGAATTTTTCAAGATTTTTCTGAAAACGTCAAATATTTTAATATATTTCTTATTTTACGTGTACATTGAGCAGAGTCAGTGTAACACCCCAAAAATTATTTGTTTCATGATAAATAGTCATTTTCTAATATTTGTGAATTTTGAGAATTTTTGTAGATTTTTTCGGAGCTGTCAATTATTTTAATATATTTTTTGATTTACGTGCACAGTGAGCGGAGGCAGAAAAATGAAATATTTTCCCCAAGGCTGGTAAACTTTGGACTGTGGGAACGTCGATGGGGGATCTTACTAAACCCGAGGTCGGGCATAGTTTACGAAGTTTACGTTTTTTGAGATTTTATCTGATAAATAAAATCATTGTACCGTGAAATTATCCGATGAACAATAAATACTATTTTTATTAACTGTAACTTTTATTCACTGGATAATAGCTCTAGTAGAGTGTTAATCATCTTGTCTAGAGTGTTAACTTTAGGAGACAACATTACTTTTTACTTTATCGAGAAGCGTGCAAAGCTTCTCAAGGAAGCTCCAAGGAAGCTTCCTCCCAAGCTTCTCAAGGAAGCTATATACTCTCTCTCTTCTCCCCACACCACACGGCCACAAGGCCATTTTGGAGCCAAAAATGTGTATTCACTTAATTAAGTTTTTTATTCTAATTTCAAAAACCCTAAAAAGCTACAACACTTTTACTATCAACTTCTCTCTCTATATTTTCTCTCTCATTTTTCTTCTTCACATTTTCTCCTCCTTCTCTCTACCATACCACACGGCCTCACATCTCCAAGCCCTCAAGAACATAAAAATTCCTAACAATCACATTTTCTTAATCTCCATCACATTCTAAACACTTTTCTAGTTTGAATCTACTTGACAAGCTTCTATCTTCATTATCTTCTTCAAGCTTCAAAGTTGAGACTTTAGGGTAAGATTCTTGATCTCTCATCTATTCTTTTTCATTTTCCTTTTCATGACCATCACTATGACCTTTGATCCATTCTTTTTGAAGCCTTGGTTTGATTTGTTGAGTTGTGATTCCTAGGGTTTTTGGTGAGCTTGGCCGAAATTCATCAAGGAGCTTCAAGGGAGTTCTTTGCTTGTTTTCTCTCTTGGTAAAAGGAAGACTATCCACTTGAACCTTTATTGGTAGTGGAAGATTTGTATTATGTGTTGGTTATGAGAAACCTTTGTTAGGGTTACTCTTTTTGATATGTGATTTTGATGACTATGTATTGATTTTATCATGTATGATTTATTTGATTGAATGTATATATATATTGATGATCTTGGATTGGTTTTGATTGGTTGGAAACATGTTTTGGGGGCAAGGATTTCTTTCTTTCCCTAATGAGGCTCACAGCCATAACTCTCCCATAGGGTGTTTATGGTTTAAAATTTTGTAAAAAGTGAGGAGATGATTAATCAAGTGAATAACAATTAATGAATCAAAAAAAAATTAAGGTTCTTACCCTTTAGAGAGGCTCATGGCCTCTAGGCCCATTTTAGGTCCAATTGTGTAATTTTGGGCAACCTTGGAAATTTATTAATTAAGTGTTAAGTAATTAACATTGTGATGGGAAAGAAAATTAAATTAGTGACCTAGAATGATTTTCGGAACTTAAGGAAAGAATAAGAGTGTGTGAGACTTAGAAAACCTTAGAACAATTTTCTAAGTGAATATGAATAAACTTAAAACAAGGAACTTAATAATCAAGAGAATTCTTCTAGAAAAGAATTTCGTAAAAAATACTAAATTTAACTGAAACTTAATTAATTGAATAATTAGGAATTAATTAGGGATTCATAAAATGAAAAGAATCAAGAATAAGGTCTTATCCTAAAACTTAGAATAATTCTAAATTAAAGGAAAGACATGAGTGTAAGTAAGATGTTAAATAAATCAAATTAAATTATCTTAAAAGAAATTTAACGAGAAAAATGTAGAAGATTAAGGCATAATTCCATAATGAACCCTAATTGTGTAATGTCTTATTTGAAGACTTGAAGATGGTTATCTTGGCCAAATTGTGGCATGTTGTGGAAAAGTATATTATGGTTAAATATACATGTGTATGCATTGAGTCATCATATATTGTGAAAGTCCAATTGGACCATTGTTAAGGTCATGTTGCCTAGGAGATTGAATCACACCTATGTGCGGGTGCGAGTAGACTAGTGTAGGTCATACTGTTGACCTTGGGGGCGTCGGGGTGTGGGTGTCTCACAATGGCCAGTTGGTAGCCCTTCTAGACCGTGGGATAGACCGATGCAAATGCACCAACGATCCGGACTATCACGATCTAGTGTAGAATGTCTTGTACAATGCCATGATGTACACATTGATAAATTGAGAATTATAGCACTTGTTGGCCTCGGCAGCCGAGTTACAGACATGTCTCCTGATCATTCTCTCCGATGTTTGTGTCTAGCTCTATGGAGTAGGATTTTGATATCATGTGCACATGCATAGTAGGTCTATATATTATTTGGCATTTATTTATTTATATGATGATTGGGACTGTTGCTTTATTGATATCATGATTGCTTGGAACTGCTTAATTGTTTACTGTTGCTATTTAATGCTGATTATTATTGCTTTCGAAATGCTATATGGGTGCTTCGCGCCGTTCTGTTCCTTTACTGCCATAATTGGTAATGATGGTAGGATATCTTACCTCTTTCTTGTATTTTTACTATTTCTGTCTATATTTATGTCCCTTTGAAGACGTCGACGAAGAGGGAGAAGTACACAAGTTCCCAAGTTTTGGCCTGACTTCGACTAATACCTATTCTGATCATGACGACCAGTCTGCAAGGCTTTTTGGGATATGTGCGACTGACTTTCCTTGGAGGGCCGGATTGCTGGCATATCAACTTGGCTTCGGATCATTGTGTTTATCCGAGAGACGTGACGGTGTTGCTAGCTTGGGGGCGTTATGATCCACCCATCTTTACTTGTAGTGTTCATTTGCACTTAGAGTTTTATTTTCCTATTCGTGACATATGGGGTGAGCGCTACTACTCCGCACAGGAAGATTCATTCCTCTCTACTGCCTGAGCTCCTGCCCGTAACTCAGTGGCTCCGATGAGGGTTCTTTTCGTACACCTTAGGGGCAGATGCTGGGGTAAGCTACTGATGGCTACCGGTAAATATTTTGTGGGCTTGATATTTTATCTTTTTGGTAGGCTGTTTATGTATAATCTTTTGTTGCATGTAAAGCTTTTTGCTTTTTGTATATCTGACGATGTAACTAAACAAGTTTGATATATATATATATATATATTTACAAATTATGGTGCATGAGTGAATGATTTATTTTTCATGTTACTTTTTGTTGTAATTAAATATTATTATATATCAAAATATATATATATAAAATAAATATTCGCTACTTTAATCATGCGACTACAACCAAGCAAGTTTATCTATAATATGTCTTAGTTTATACTTTTGTTTTCTGCATTGTAATTAATGGTGTGACGTTTCATTCCCAAAAAAAGGGGCGTTACATTTAGTTGGTATCAGAGCCCCGATTTATTTTTTCTTTGGGTTTTTGTGGTTAGGTCTGACTTGTTTGTGCTGTGTGATTCTTGTGATTGGTATTTTGAAAGGATACATCTAATTCTTCCTTGTATTTTTCAATAATTCTTACTTGAAAGAGTGAAATGGTATGAGGTGGAGATATGGCAGCAGTGATTGAAGCGATGCAAAGAATGGCAGAAGTTATTGCCCAGCAAACTGATAGAGCTGCCCAGCAGTAGGAGAGGGCTGCTCAACAGCTAGAAGCTATGGTTGATGCACAAAATTTGGTGGAGTTTCGTCGTAACAACCCTCCTCAGTTTAAAGGAGAATTTGATCCAGAGAAAGCTAGTCTTTAGATCAATGAGTTAGAGAAAATCTTCAGAGGCATGAACTGTGCCAATGACAAGAAGGTAACTTATGTTATTTTTATGCTTATTGGAGATGTTGAAGAATAGTGGAACAGGGCACAAAGATTGTTAGAAGCTGAAGGTCGCGCCATCACTTGGGAGCTGTTCAAAGATAGATTCTTGGAGAAATATTTCCCAGCAAGCGCTAAGCATGCAAAAGAAATGGAGTTCCTTGGCTTGAGGCAAGGGGGCATGACTGTCAACGAATACGCCGCGAAGTTTGAAAGTCTATCCAAGTTTTCAAGATATTTCTAGCACCAGCCGGATGAGGTGTGGAAATGTCAGAAATTTGAGGAAGGACTCAGGCATGACATAAAAAGGGCGGTGATAACATTGAAGATCAGACAATTTTTAGAGCTATTAGATACGTGTCACCAAGTAGAAGGTCTGGATCAAGCAAGGGACACGAGAAATCGTAACTTTGGACCTACTAGGTTCCAAAGAGGAGGTGGCAGCTATGCGAACCGGTTTCAGAAGAAACCTTACTCCTGACCACCGGGAAATCAGCCACAAACGTCTAGTGGAGGTTCCAATGGAGGTTTTGGTGGAACCGAGCTGGACAGAATGTGGCATTTTCTTCGAAATGCTTAAAGTGCGGGAAGGATCACCCAACAAGAGACTGCACCATCAAAGGAATTATCTATTTCTGATGTGGGAAACCTGGACATGTCTCGAGGGATTGTAACCAGCCTAAGGCAGAGCCTTTGATTAACACTGCACAAGCTGCAAAACTGCAAGCAGGAGGCCGAGTCTACACCATGAGCGGAGCAGAAGCCTCCGAATCCGAAGATCTAATACAAGGGGAAGGTACCATAAGAGGTAATCTTTTGATTATACTGTATGACTCTGGGGCAATCCACTCTTTCATTTCTTATGACTGTGTGCGACGACTTAGTTTACTTGTGTCTTCCTTACCTTTTGACTTGATTGTTTCTACTCTCACTGATAAACCTGTTGTTACCATCAAGGTCTATTTGAATTGTCCTTTGATTATTGAGGGTCAAATCTTTTCTGTTGATTTGATCTGTTTACCCTTTTCTCAATTAGATATAATTTTAGGGATGGATTGGTTGTTTTCCAACTATATCCTTTTAGATTGCTCTAGTAAGACCATAGTTTTCCCTATAAATGAGAATTCTAAATTTTTGACAGCCAACCAAATTAGAGCTTTCTTGAAAGAAGGAGCTCAGGGATACCTGCTATTGTCTTCCTTGAAGGTCGAGAGTGAGGCTGATGTGAATGCAATTCCAGTGGTTAATGAGTTCCCCGAAGTCTTTCCTGATGATGTACCTGGTTTACCGCTGAAGCGGGAGATAAAGTTCACTATTGATCTTATACCTGGATCTGGTCCTGTATTTATAGCACTTTACAGAATGTCACCATCGGAGTTAGCAGAGCTTAAGAAGCATTTTGAAGAACTCTTGGAAAAGTAGTTTGTTAGACCCAGTGTGCCACCTTGAGGAGCACTAGTGTTGCTAGTCCAAAAGAAGGATGGTACTTCGCGATTGTGTGTGGACTATCGCCAACTAAATAAGGTCACAATCAAGAACAAGTATCCACTCCCAAGAATAGATGACTTAATGGATCAATTGAAAGGAGCAGCAGTGTTCTCTAAGATCGATCTGCGATCAGTTTACCATTAGATTCAGTTAAAGGTGGAGGATATACCCAAGACGGCTTTTCGTACCCGTTACGGTCATTACGAGTACCTTGTGATGCCGTTGGGTGTAACAGATGCACCTGCCATATTCATGGACTACATGAACAGAATCTTTCATCCTTACTTGGACCAGTTCATTGTTGTCTTCATTGATGACATTCTAATCTACTCTCAAAATCAGGAGGATCATACTGAACACCTCAGCATAGTTCTTCAGATTCTGAAAGAGAAAAAGTTGTATGCCAAATTATTGAAGTATGAATTTTGGCTAGACGAAGTCAAGTTTTTGGGCCATGTGATCTTGAAGGAAGGGATTGTAGTAGATCCATCAAAAATAGAAGCAGTGCTACAGTGGGAAAAACCGAAGATGGTGACAGAAATCCAAAGCTTTGTAGGATTAGCTAGATACTATCGGAGGTTCATTGAAGGATTCTCTAAAATAGCAGGACCTCTCACTCAGCTCATGAGAAAGAATCAAGCTTTTGAGTGGACTGATGCTTGCGAAGAAAGTTTCTACGAATTGAAGAGACAACTAACTACTTCACCAGTATTAGTTCTACCTGATCCAAGTGAACCCTTTGAAGTGTGTTGCGATGCTTCATACCAAGGATTAGGATGTGTGCTTATGCAGAATGGAAAAGTGGTGGCTTACGCTTCGAGGCAGTTGTGAGTACATGAAAAGAATTATCCAACGCACGACTTGGAGTTAGCAGCTGTGGTATTCGCTTTGAAGATATAGAGACATTTCCTTTATGGAGCGACATTCAACTTCTTTAGCGACCACAAGAGCTTGAAATATCTATATGATCAGAAGGAATTGAATATGAGACAGCGAAGGTGGTTGGAATTTCTTAAGGACTATGATTTTTGACTTCTGTATCACCCTGGAAAGGTGAACGTCATGGCAGACGCTTTGAGCAGGAAGATACTCAGTATCTCTGCTATGATGATCAAGGAAAAGGATTTGATAGAGCAATTCAGGGATGTTTGGTCCTTCATAGAATTAGCACCAGGAAAATTTGCATGAACATGGTCACCATTTCAAGTGAGTTAATGGAGGACATCCTAAAAAAAAAAAAAGTTGACAAGTTTCTGCAGGAAGAAATGGAGCTGATAAAGCAAGGCAATGTGACAACATTTGAGGAAGGAACTAATGGAATTCTAAGATTCTGAGGTAGAGTTTGTGTAACACCCTTCGAATTCATAACCACGGCACAATCGTCATTATACCACGATCACTAAACTTTTGGTGTGCTACAACTCAAATAACAAGTTTCACAAAATATATCATTGTGTATATAAAGAAATTAGGAGCCACAAATGAATAGTTACACATACTGTCATTTTAAAAATATAATTTAACAAGATATACTCAAATTATAGCACATATTACTAGATAATTACCTCAAAGCTGTACATATACTCAAATTACAATTATATAGGTAATGTAAAATAAAATATAAACTACCCACAATGAAATCCACGACTAAGGAGTTGGGCACTCCATTGGATCCTGAATGCATAAGGCAACTCTGGACACACCGGTGTAGTGAGAACACAGGATAGGATCTTCAATCGCAGTCCTCTTCACGATCAAGGTCAGATCCCCAACATGTCGCATGCGCTTATCGATCCAGTCAACTTGCAAAGCATTGACACCCCCAGTGAACACAATCCTAACGAAATTAATAGAACCCCTTCTTGCTACCCTCGTGAAACACAGGAGATCATACCAAGTATAGTCTAGGAAATTCAACCTCATCCCTTTTATAGCCTTTACCCAAAAATCACATAGAACAAGAATAATGCAAGAAAAAGGTGAGATAATTCATTTCCAACATGGCAGCAAAGGAACATAGCACGAATGACGTAGTCATTCCATACATACATATATTACAAATATATTCAAGCTAACAATTGCACAGATATCATCAGAAAGCATGTTCTACAATAATATAAACATCAACAGCACTATAACAACAAGTATCCACTATAGATATATAACAAATGGTTATGTCTCCACAATATGAATGTTGACCAAGCCATGACAATAGGTGAACTGACCATGCATATGCACAATGTGTATGCTGACCATCCTCATGTACAATGTACTCATTTCCTATTCCATGGAGCTAAACTCAAGGTTTTCAAAGATGAATGCCCTAGGAGATCTGTCTCCCCTCAATAGATAGTATACGCCAGGCCATGGAAAGCAATAGTGCCTTATCGGGTTGCCAGTGCATTGCAACAGTGTTCACGGCCAAGGGTATACAAGGTGATAACTTTATCACAAGTGAAACATTGTGCCCTGACGTCCCCCCTAGGTCTATTCAAGACCCCACTATCCTGTAAGTCCTCGTTCACTCCTAGGCATAAAACGCCATAACTGTATAATGCACAAATGCATATTCAATGGGATACAACCCTCCGTTGTACCATTCCCAATGGTATCAAAGAAATCATCCATACAATTGTTTCAATACCATTTTCATCAGTGATATTATATAACCGTCCATACAACTACATAGTACCACTGTTATCTGGGTTTCCTCTGATAACCAGTCTTTTCTGACCAAATCGTCTACCTGATGTTTTTGGTTATAAAGGCAAACCACATCTGACTAAATTGTCTACCTGATGTTTCTTGGTCTGGTACTTCGATTCCAATAGCACAATGTCAATGCATGCTTCAATCATGCTCATCATGTCAGACTATATCAATTATGCCTTAATGCATATGGATTCAATCCATACATATATATATATATATATATATATATATATATATATATATATATATATATATATATACATATATAGATTCACAATGATAACATAACTTATTCAAATTCTCATGCCATATAGAGCCCAATCATTCATCCAATATCTTTGATCCAAATCACAGACCCACCTCAAGTCAATAATAAAACCTCAAAGGTGAACACATCCTATTTAAAGTTTGTTACGAAAGTTATACTTTAATTCCATTAGGTTCTTGCATTTACTCTCTTAGGATATTTAATTTGAGTTCCTCACGACCCTCCTCACACTCGTGTTCTTTCTTTATCCAAACCTCACTCTAAGTTTTATGATAAGGTTGTGCTCTTTATCCTTCCCACATTATGAGTTCCTAATTAAGTGTATATTCTATTAATTAACTAACACTACAACAATTTTAGCTTTTGACAAGGCTTAAAAAGCATTGCCTAAACTTATATCGACAACATTTTTTGTAAGTTGCTTTTAATTATAACCTTAGGCCACGCTTTTTAGGCAATGTTTAAGAAACGTTGTGATAACAAGTATAGGCAACACTTTTTGATTGTTCTCTAAATTTGAACGTGTTTGAACAACGCTTTTGACACAACGTCTGAAAAATGTTGCCTAAAACTTGTATAGACAACATTTTCTTCAAGGTGGCATTTGATTGGAGTTTTGACAATAAGAATCAACAACACTTTTAAAGTGGACTTTTAGCTATTTTCAACAAAGAATAAACAATGCTTCATGAAGGGCTATATTTTCAATTCCCGCTAAACTTTCCAATCTTTTAATTTTCCCACTAATTTTATGCACACAATTTGACATTATTATTGTCTAAGATAAAGCTAAACATTTATTTCCAGAAGTTTTTGAGCCTTAACTTATTCAAACCAAGCTTACTTCGATGACCCCCACCAAGTTTGATTCTATTGCACACGTTCTTCCTAATTCCCTGTATTGAGTTCATGAAATCAAAACCACGAGCAAGTCATCGAGGGTCGTAAAAAACATTCACCTAGGGTAGCTAGGGCGTCGATCACTACGATCAGTCTTGAAGCTGCCATGGCTAGGGTTCACGACAACTGGGAGAGGCTGGTTCGCGCAACGCTCAAGAGGAAGCAGCTAAAAAATGCTGGCCAAGGCCACGCCAGAACCCTCAATGGCATCGCTAGAGTCATTTCGCCTTTGCTCGCTCAGACTACCAACATCGATCTGATCTTGCAGACCGCCGATCTGATTCAATCGGAGGACCCTAATGTCGCCAGGGTCTGTAAGTTCATTACTTTTTTAACTTTTTTGGGAATGAAAATCGGTTGCTGAATTTTAATGGTACTGTAGATTTTGTTTCTAATGTGAGATCTGGATAGATTAGTTTGAATGAGTGAAGTGTTATGAATTTTGTGTTTCTGTATGATGATGCCTTTAACTTAGTTTGATGGATAGTACTTAGGAGCATTCTTCTGTCCAAGGGTAAACTTCTAGAAGTGAAAATGCCTAGTTTTTGACTTTTTTTTTTTAAAATTGGTAATTTATGGTATTTGGGGATGGGCATTAAGGAAGACCGGTTTCTAATTAAAATTTGAATTTACTATTGATGGTAATGAAATATATGTTGAAGATAGAATATCTTGAGATGAAGGTGAGTAATTTATGGTGGTAATAGTCACATTCAGTGCGAAAGTGAACATGTCTGTGATCAGATGTGTGAGATGACTTCAATAGATGTGAAAACAAAAGGAGGGAAGTTATGAACAACAATGGCTGGTAGAGATAATGCTGAGAGTCTGAGACGTACGCAGTGGGAATTTATTGCACTAAAAATGGAAAAGTTGTAAACAAGCTGCGGTTTGTTCAACAATTTTTTAGTATATTCTTTGTTGTTGTGTTTCTAATTCTAATTTTTCTTCAGATTATTGCTTAGATGGTTAAATGTTTTGTATAGTGCAAAGCTTTGGTTTTTAGTGTCATTCAGAGGTTCTTGTAATCTTGTCTGCTCTATATTTATGCGTGGGTAAGTCTACAAATATTTTTCTTAAAGTATTAACAGAAATGCTCTTTAACATATTCTGAGAGATTTGGTTTACCAATTTGCTTATGACATCCGGTGTTGTGTGCCCTTGTTGAGTGGCAATAAAATGTCTCTGCTATTTATTGCTTTTGCTTTTATAAGATACCTGTTATGGTGTTTTTATGTTAATAATACATATCTAACGTTATTTATTTGTTTTTTTTTTATATTTAACTAGTATTCTATATGTGTAGTAGTGTAAGTAAGTAACTAAGTTGCACGTGAATAGCATCAACTGAGTTTTTAGCATTGTTCATCTTACCCCAAACCTTATAGTTTTCAATTTATCCTTTAGATAAATCAGGAAGTATTGTAAGCTACTACTACGTACCTTTTTTAAAATTAGAATAAATAAACGATAATAGGAAAATGCTAGTTACTAAAACTTGGATGTCTATTGACTATATATATTGCATATGATACAATCATAATATGGAGGTGTGTAAAGATTTACGAGAGATTAATTATAATTAAATGATAAAAATTATATAAATATGATGTGAATTTAAATGTGTATAAATAATTATTCTCAAGATAATAAAAGGGTGGTAAAGAAAGAAACAAAGGGGTTGAAGCCTGAGTGTAATGTTGAGGTGAGTTGAGTTCACTGTGTATGTGATCTTCTAAGTTGTGTGTTGAATTCATCCCCAGTTTCTCTCTCTCTTTCTCTCTTTTGTTTTTTTTTGCTTTATATCATCATTGGCTGTGTTGCTGCTTCTGCTTGTTTTCGCTTCAGTTGCTTCCTTCGCCAAGAAAAAAAAATCACACTCCCCAACACTTCTATTTTCTTCTTTCTTTTCCGTTCCTTACACACAGTCACACCCGAAATTATATCCTAACTCTAGTTCCAGCCAAATTAAATTTCTATTTTATTATTATAATAATAATATAAGTATCTTTTGTTTCCCTATTGCGGAGAGATTAATTTATTATGAAAATTGGATAATCTTCATCTATGATCAATAGTAGAAGCAGTAGTCTATGTGAGTGTGGCGAGTTGTTCACTTTTTCTAAAATAAAAACTTAGTGTTAATCATAAAAGCCACTCATCATTGTTAAGACTAGTATATTGTGTTCGTGTTCTTTTTGTTCTTCTAGAACACTGACTCTGGAACAAGAAGAACAACATATTTATTATTTGTTAGATATAGAACTAAAAGCCATTTATTATTATCTAAAGGATAAAGGATGAAGTATCTTAAACTATCAGGTTACTTATTCCTTAAGAAGTTAGATATACCTGACTGGCTACTATAAGGTTACCTTCCTTCAGTGTTTTCGAATGTGATTTCAATGCCAGTCGAGCTTTAGTGAGTGCCCTCGGCATACTGAAAGCATTTTTATGTTATGAGGATATTGATATTAGGAGATGCTAGTTCTTGTGACCAGATATTATTTATTAACGTTTACATATTATCTTTGGAGAAGCATTATTATCCAAAAGTTATATTGCAAATCCTGGAACCATGCTTGTCTGATTCTGTTTTCTATTTGAGCGCACTCTTTTGGTAAGTACATTTCTGTTTTCTCTAGGGTTCTAATACTATATATAAAAGTCACCTAGTCTGAAAAGTACAACATGGTCTTCGAGTGCTGAAAGTGATAACAATTAAAGGAAATTATCATAATAATTTTAAATTTTGGATGAAATTTTTGAAGGAAAGAGATGGTAAACTTTTTACCATCTCACCTCTATATAATGATAATGACTTTGATGTGATACATATTTAACTTCTATAATATGTCCTTGACTTAGTCTTTGCAAAATGTTATGACACTGGAGAGCACATAATATCTTAGTAGAGTGCAATATTTTATCTATTGAGAAGTTTTTATTAGGTGTGTAAATCAACTTTAATATGTGTAAAGTTAGGAAAATATTTTTTAAAGTAAGTAAAAATATATTTAATTTTGATTTAATTTAAAATATATTATAATTTTAATTTATTAAAATTTAATAATATATATATTTTTAACCTAACCTACACAAACTCTACACATATGAAAAGTTGATTTGCATCATTAAAGTGGAACCCAATAATTTCTCTAATCTATTTATATACTCTTTACAGTTTGCACAATCTTCATTCAATAAGAGGTCTTCTTAAATAAGTGGGTATTACAAATGTTTCTTGTATAAGTAGTGCTAGAATACAAGTTGGCAGGTTTATATTTTTAACAACTACAATTGGAATTTGGAAATGTGGATCATAACTATTGGGCTATTTCCTATTGAAATACCTTTTTAAAAGCTTCACCCAATTTCATCAAAACAGAGTCTCTAAAATATCATAACCTAAGTCTGTAATATGATATCCTAATTGAATGCCTTAAATATGATTATATGCAGATTGAATACCAAGCTTCAATTCTTCATTTCGCTTTCACCGTTGTTGGATTGGTTGTGATGAATGTCGAGAACTGAAAGTATCCAAGGCTAAAAGTTCATTCATAGATTTCTTCCCTAGAGGAAATGGGAAAGTGAGAAAAAATTTGGAGAAAATACAAGTAACTTCCTCTAATTAGAGGTGATATACAAAAAATCATTATATGTTTTGAAACTTACTAACATGATTCGTTAAATTCATGAAGTCATGTCAGATTTTACCCTAAGTTTCTACACTCTAATGCCACAAGTCATAAGTGGGCTCTTAGAGGTAATGGTATGCCTCACTTCACTTGTTTTGATTAATGCACTAGTTATGATTATTTCCCTTCTTTACTTACATTTTGAATTTGACTTCAGGTTTGTAATGGGGCTACATATGTTAATGTAGATATGCTTGTAAGTAAGAAAGATGACTCTAGGATGTTACTGATTGATAGTTGTGATTATTGGATTTGGTAATATAAAGGTGGGGATAAAGAAGTTCTACTTTTGCAAGAATGTCTAGTAGGATTTTTAGAAATATGTGGCATCTATTCCTCCATGAAGAAAACAAGTGTAAATTTAAATTTCTGGTCCATTTAGAATTAAAAAATTCAGAGCTCAATGGCCCCTCATTGCTTGAAATTTAAACTATTTGTTACATTTGGCTTTAGATTGATGAGTTTCTTACTTGTTAAATGCGTGTGTTTTTTGAGTAGCCTAAGTGTGTATAGACTTTAATGTCACATTTAAGTTTAAGTTGTGGAATTTCAGCTGCCTCCGACCCATGTTCTGGCTAATAAAAATTTTAGCTTGTGCTCAATTATTAATATTGCTGTTGTGCTTTTCAGGCAACTACTATTTACAAGGTCTAATCCATTACTTATAAAAGTGGTGTTCCTGTGATTGTTGATGGTGGCATCTCAAACTCTGGTCTTATTATTAAGGTTTTGCCCTTGGGAGTGTCTATTGTTATGATGGGAAGCTTCTTAGCTAGTGGCACTGAGGCTCCAGGGGCCTATGAATATCAGGTATTAAAGCTTGATGGAATCTTGTGATTGCCTCTTTGTGCATTTAAAAGTTTATGCCTTTGCATGTTATCAGCATATATACAGTAAAGTGTTGTAAAGAAAACCATTTTAGAAATAGAGAACAGTGGAAGACTATGTAATGGTAAACCTTTTTGTATTTATTGGCTTAAATTTTTGTCTTCTGAAGAGAGTTGAGCTAAATCTAGAGTCATGTGTCTTCCACTTATTCTGGATGATGCTTTTAGTTATATTACAAAGCTGACTTTGTTTTCATATATATATTTCCTTTAATAAATCTGCCCTCTTGGTGCAAGTTTAGTATTATCTATTGATTTTTATATTATTATCTATTGATTTGCAGGATGTTAATACTAATGATGTAGTTGCAATGCCAATACAAGTTCTTGAGCAGATTGTGCAGACAAATACTCACCTTTGGTGATATTTACTTTAAAGTTGAACATGTACAATTATATTACTCATGACAGTTGTATTTTTTTTTTCAAATCTATGGTTATGAATATTTTCCTTGTGTATGCTAGTAAGGAGTGATGTAGACTACCGAGATAGTCATGTGTAAGAAAATTAGTTTTCAAATAAATTGTGATGAATGAATTATGCTCATTTGAATGTAAAAGCATTGCTTATAGTCTTTTGGCAACACTTTTTGAAAGTTGTATTTTCTTGGACTTTAAGCAATGTTTTGAAAATGTTGCTTGTTCATATAACTTTTAGCAACGGTTTTTAAAAGTTGTTTAAAGCTATAAATATAGGCAACATTTGTAAAACATTGCCTAAAGCTATAAATATAGGCAACATTCATAAAACGTTGCCTAAAGCTCCTGAACAGGCAACCCTACAAAAGCGTTGCCTAAGCTTATGAATAAGCAACTTTTGAAAAACGTTGCCAAAGTATAAATATAGGCAACAGTCTTTAAAAGTTGCCTAAAGCTATCAATATAGGCAACATTTGTAAAACGTTGCCTAAAGCTCATGAACAGGTAACCCTATAAAAGTGTTGCCGAAGCTTATGAATAAGCAACTTTTGAAAAATGTTGTCAAAGTGTAAGAATAGGCAACACTTTATTGAAAAAGCGTTGCCTTAGGCTTTAGGCAACGCTGGCTTAGGCAACGTCCTGGCAACAATTGAAAAGCAATGCCTCAAAGTTTAGGCAACGTTTTTCATTCTATGGCAACGTTTTTTAGCCCTTGCCAAAGGGAGAAAATCTTGTAGTGTAAGTTCTACCTTGTTATAAAGCCTCACAATGAGTGCCCAATGAGACTGTGAGCCTCTAAGGGACTAGATAAGCCAATCATTCTTCATAAACCAAAGTACACGACTGTGCCAAAGTACACGGCCTAGAGTACACGGCCATGCCAAATTACACAGCCTAGGCCGTGTACTCCTCTGTAAAATGCTCCTTTTTACGTTGCTCGATTATATGGCCGTGTATTCCAACACGGCCTGGGCCGTGTACTCCACTGCCCTGTGGATCTAACGTCCGAAACTTGCAAAAATGTTCCCCCAAGCCTCCAAATGGAATGGGTGTGAATCCCTTGCTTCCTAAACATCCAAGCATTTATACACTTCCATATCCATCAAGATTCACAATATTAAGCATAGAAAATCATACAACATATTCAAATCATAATATTATCAAAAATCACAAGCAAAGTGAGCAACCCACAAAATGGATTCCCCACCATTTACACCAAAAACTTTCCCTCACCACCAAGATTGGTTGAATAGGATTATCTCCCTCTTACCTTAAGAGAAAACAAGAGAACAAGCTCCTTGATGCCTCTTGAAATTCGTCCAATACCTCCAAGAAAATCCCTAAGTTGATGAAACCCAAGAAATCCAAAATCAAAGCTTAAAAAGGGAGTCCTTGGTCACAATGGTGGCCAAGGACACGAAAATGAGAAGAGAAAATGAAGATAAAAAATATTACCTCAAAAGCTTCAAGCTTTGGGTTTCAATGGTGGAAGAAGATGAAAGAGGAAGATTTAGGGGATGACCCCCAAGGAGAAAAGTCTTAAGATGAGGAGAGGATGTAAGAAACAAGGTTGGTTTGGTAAGAAATAGTGGATGGCCACCAATGGTGATGTGTAGCCGTCTGGGAGAAGAGAGGAAGAGAGGAGAGTGTGCGTGAGAGAGAGATAAGAGAACGTAAGATAGAAAGAGAAAGAAGAGAGAAAAGATGAAGGGTAGAGAGAGAAAGTGATAGTAGAAATGGAATAAGTGAAAAAATGAATATTTTTGGTCTCCCAAGACCATGCAGCCGTGTGTGAGAGGGAAGGGAGGAGAGAGAAGACGAAGCTTCTTTGAGAAGCTTGGGAAGAAGCTTCCTTAAGGCTTCCTTGAGAAGCTTCGCACGCTTTTCGATAAAGTGAAGTGTGAGGTCACTTAGATGTTATCATAAAAATGAATAGACAGAAATAATCTGCTAGAATTATTATCCAGTGGACAAATTTTACAATTAGCCGAAATAATATTTTTTTATTTCATAGAAAATAAAATATACTGTGATTTTATCTACTAAATAAAATCTCAAAAAATAAAAATCTCGTAAACTGTGTCCAGCCTTGGGTTTAGTAAGATCCTCCGTCGACGTTTCTACAGTTCAAAGTTTTTCGGCCTCGAGGAAAATATTTTATTTTTTCAGCCTCACTCAGCGTGCACGCAAATCAAGAAAATATTAAAGTAATCAAATAATTCAAAAAATTCCAAAAAAATTCTCAAAAAATCACAAATATTAGAAAATAACTATTTATCATGAAACAAACAAATTCTGAGATGTTACACTGACTCAGCTCAGTATGCATGCAAAATAAAAAATATATTAAAATATTTGACATATTAAAAAAAATCTAGAAAAATTCTCAAAAATCATAAATATTATATAATGATTATTTATAATGAAATAAATAAATTTTGGGATATTACAACTCTCCCCTTCTAAAAGGAATTTCGTCCTCGAAATTTATCATGTCTTTGGACAAACGTGACTATGTTTCTTTCATTTTGTCTTCTAGTTCTCATGCTGCATCTCCAGCTTCATCAATCCAAATCACCGGTACTAAGGTTACCTCCTTCCATTGAGTATCTTATATTAACGGGCAAAAGCGTGTTGACGTCGTACGCCGATCAATAAAAGATCCTACGCCCTTTGAGTCTTCGGCCATTTCAACAACCAACTCCCCAAACAACTGTACATCGCTGAGTGGCCCTATCAAACTTATTCTCCTTGCTCACCGTAGTAGACAAACTAAGCTTGTTTTCTTCTTAAGGCATCCGCTACGACATTCGCCTCTTTCGGGATTATACTAAAATGAAAAAATCAAAACCTTTTGGAACTTCTAATCATCGTCTCTGCCTCATATTTCAACTCATTCTGATCGAACAAAATACTTCTGACTCTTGAGATTACTATAGACATTGAAAATTTCTCCTTGTAGAGAATGCCTCTAGATCTTCAATGCAACTACAAAGGCTAACTCTGAGTTGGTGTAAGGTAATAGTTCTCGTGTGCTCTCGATTATCTTGAAGTATACATTACCATTCTTTCTATTCCGATCAAGCACACGTTCTAAACTTCCAATGCGAAGCATCACTAGGCATCCTAAAAGGTTCATTGGGATTGGGCAGAATCATCATCGGCAAGGTAGTCGAATATCTCTTTAATCCTTGAAAATCTTTTCTTATATGCATCAATCCTACAAACTTGACTCTCTCGTACGAGTTAGATGAGAAGTCTTGCCATTTTGAAGAATTCTGTGGTGAGTCTCCCATATTAACCAGCTAATCTTATAAAGTTACGAATCTTCGTTATGGTCGTCGGTCTTTCCCATTGAAGAAATGCTTTGATTTTCGATGGGTTCACAACAATTCCTTCCCTTAAGATCACGTAACCCAAAAGTTGAACTGCCTCCAACTAGAATTCGTAATTAGACAACTTCACGCATAACTTCTCCTTATTCTTCAGGATTTGAAAAATCACAACGTGAGGTTCGGTACGTTCCTCCATTCATTAAGAATAGATCAGAATGTCGCCAACAAGGACACGATAAATCTATTTTCAACAAGGAAGAGAGATTCTATTCAGGTAATCAACAAATATTACCGAAGTGTTCATTACACGGAACGACATTACGAAATACCCGTAGTGCCCATAACGCGTCAAAAAAAGTTGATTTTGGAAATATCCCCTGCCTTCGAGTGAACTCGATGATAACCAGAACACAACCTGATTGTGGGGATAACAGCGGCTTCTTTCCGTTAATTCATTAAGCCATTTATCCTCGATCTTAACAGAAAACATCTCATAGGGTATGTTCTCTCCTATTTATACTACACTCAGCACGGATTTATCTGATGAAGAATTTGACATGGTTGAACAAAATTTTGGAATGAGCTTCATGGATTCAAATCCAGAAATCTCTGTCCCGATAAACACTAAAGTTTGATTAGAATAATTTAACAGGACATGGTTGAAAAATAACCAATCCATTTTCAATATTACATCTAATTTGTGAAAGAAGTAAACAAACCAGATCAACAGAAAAGATTCTGTCTTTAACAGGTCATAGGATAATTTAAACATTTGGCTATCAATAATACGTTCTTAGTAGCAGAAGTAGAAATAACTTAGCCAAAAGATGATGAAGATACAAATGACCTTAATAGACTCATACAGTCATGTGTCATAAAGGAATGGGTTATCCCTAGAATTATACAGTAAAATCACAGGGTCATCTATCGCAGCACAAGCTTCCTTGTTTAAGTCTTCAGTCTTGGATGTTTCTACTCCAATTGAGAAATTAACTCTCCCTTCTTCGTGAGATTTTGAAGTACGTACATCTCTAACAGAAGGCTTCGTCCTATGCAAGGTACAATTCCTAGCCACATGTCCTAGCTTTTCGCACTTGAAACAAATTATTCCTTCAATCGTACAGTGCCTTGTTAAGTGGCCCTTTCCGCACTTCTTACATTTTAGTGAAGGTACCATAGTCGGATTAGATTTACTACCATTCGCACCTCCTTCATACGTTTGCTGTCGCTGTAGCTCCTTCGGTTGTCATGTATACGACTTCTGCTTAAACTGATTAACCTTCCTATTATTCTTCCTTTGGAACTTAGGTAATCTAGAGTTTCCCCAAAATTGACTTTCTTCCATTAAATTCTGAACCTCAACTTCCAATTCCTGTTGTTGTGCGGCCCTCTAATCCTGCTGTGTTGTTACATCACCCATTCTTTGCATTACTCCGGCTGCCGCAGTCGTATCATCATCGTCACTCCCCGCATTCACATGCTTATGTCTACCCCTAGCCATTGCCTTTCTTCAAAGGCAAATAAATCAAAACATAAGGAAAATCAAAAGCATTCAGTCCAAACAATATTGTCTCCTTTCGAAAACCAAACAAAAAGTCACACAACCCAACAAGACAAACCTAAAAGACTATAACTTGAGCTCCTTCATTCTGCCTTCTACGACGCGATCTCTTGTAAGTCTTTATCTCCCAAGCAGTTCCTTGAACCGAACTTACACCAGATACTCTTTTCCCAAGAGAATCAATTTTCCAAAACCTCTTGGATGTCTCAATCCATAAACCTTGTAAGTCCTATTTAACTACCCTTTTTCTAACCCCCTTGGCTCAAACAATTCTAGAGGTAACACAACAAGGGTGTAAATGCAAACAAATCCTAAGAAAGTTCAGTTTTTCCAGCTGAGCTTCTTACTAAAGAACTCCTATTACCTTAATACGCCTAAGTGAAGCCATAGTTTCCCGTAAACACAGAACATTACACATTGAGTAGGTCAATACTCAATATCATGTAACTGTACAACAGTAGCTACCAACATTCAACCTATGGCAAGCCATGCCTTCCTTTCCTAAACATCTCAATCAAGAGACAAGGAAGTGCACAATATACAAAGAAACTTCTAACATGTCTACGCATAATCAGTCTATACCCCGGCTCAACAGGATGAACTGCACTCTGATACCACCTAATGTAACACCCCTCGATTTAATAACCACGGCACAATTGTCATTATACCATGGTCATTAAACTTTTGGTGTACTACAACTCAAATAACAAGTTTCACGAAATATATCATTGTGTATATAATGAAATTAGGAGCCACGAATGAATAGTTCCATATATTGTCTTTTTAAAAATATAATTTAACAAGATATACTCAAATTATAGCATATACTACTAGATAATTACCTCAAAGCTGTACATATACTCAAATTACCATTATATAGGTAATGTAAAAGAAAATATAAACTATCCACAATGAATTCCATGACTAAAGAGTTGGGTACTCCATCGGATCCCTAATGCGTAAGGTAACTCCGGACATACCAGTGTAGTGAGAACACAGGATAGGATCTTCAATCGCAGTCCTCTTCATGGTCAAGGTCAAATCCCCAATATGTCGCATGCGCTTACCGATCCAATCGACTCGCCAAGCATTGGCACCCCTGGTGGACATAATCCTGACAAAACCAATAGAACCTCTTCTTGTTGCCCTCATTAAACACAAGAGATCATACCAAGTATGGTCTAAGAAATTCAACCTCGTCCTCTTTACAGTCTTTACCCAAAAATCATATAGAAAAAGAATAGTGCAAGCAAGAGGTGAGATATCCTACATTCATTTCAAATATGGCAGCAAAGGAACATAACACGAATGACGCAGTCATTCCACACATAAAGATATTACAAATATATTCAAGCTAACAATTGCACAGATATCATCAGAAAGCATGTTCTCCAATAATATAAACATCAACAACACTATAACAACAAGTATCCACTATAGATATATAACAAATATTTATATCTCCACAATATGTATGTTGACCATGCCATGACAATATATGAATTGACCATGCATATGCACAATGCGTATGCTGACCATCCTCATGTACAATGTACTCATTTCCTACTCCATGGAGCTAAACTCAAGGTTTTCAGAGATGAATGCCCCAGGAGATCTGTCCCCCCTCAATAGACAGTCTATGCCGGGCCATGGAAAGCAATAGTGCCTTGTCAGGCTACCAGTGTGTTGCAATAGTGTTCACGGCCAGGGGTATACAAGGTGATGACTTGATCACAAGTGAAACACCACGCCCTAACGTCCCCCTAGGTCTATTCAAAACCCCACTATCCTATAAGTCCCCGTTCGCTCCTAGGCATAAAACGCCATAACTATATAATGCACAAATGCATATTCAATGGGATTTAACTCTCCGTTGTACCGTTCCCAATGGTATCAAAGCAATCGTCCATACAATTGTTTCAATACCATTTTCATCAATGATATTATGTAACCGTCCATATGACTACATAGTACCACTGTTATTTGGGTTTCCTCTGATAACTAGTCCTTTCTGACTAAATCGTCTACCTGATGTTTCTGGTTATAAAGGCAAACCACATCTGACTAATTCGTCTACCTGATGCTTCTTAGTCCGGTACTTCAGTTCCAATAGCACAATGTCAATGCATGCTTCAATCATGCTCATCATGTCAGACTATATCAATTATGCCTCAATGCATATGGATTCAATATATATATATATATATATATATATATATATATATATATATTCATATATAGATTCACAATGATAACATAACTTATTCAAATTCTCATGCTGTATAGAGCCCAATCATTCATCCAATATCTTTGATCCCAATCACAGACCCACCTCAAGTTAATAATAAAACCGCAAAGGTGAACATATCCTTTTTAAAGTTTGCTACGAAAGTTATGCTTTCATTAGGTTCTTGCATTAACTCTCTTAGGATATTTAATTTAAGTTCCTCATGACCCTCCTCACACTCGTGTTCTTTCTTTATCCAAACCTCACTCTAAGTTTTATGATAAAGCTGTGCTCTTTATCCTTTCGACATTATGAGTTCCTAATTAAGTGTATATTCCTTTAATTAACTAAGTTCTAGCTTGTTATAAAGCCTCACAATGAGTGCTCAATGAGACTGTGAGCCTCTAAGGGACTAGAAAAGCCAACCATTCTTCATTACCCAAAGTACATGGCCATGCCAAAAGACACAGCCTGGAGTACACGGCCGTGCCAAATTACACGGCCGTGCCAAATTACACGGCCTAGGCCTTGTACTTATCTAGAAACTCCTTTTTACATTGCTCGATTACACGACCGTGTATTCAAACACGGCCTGGGCCGTGTACTCCACTGCCTTATGGATCTAACGCTAGAAACTTACAAAAATGCTCCCCTAAGCTCCAAATTGAATGGGTATGAATCCCTTGCTTCCCAAACACATATCCAAGCATATATACACTTTCATATCCATCAAGATTCACAATATTAAGCATAGAAAATCATACAACACATTCAAATCATAATATTATAAAAAATCAAAAGCAAAGTGAGCAACCCACAAAATGGATTCCCTACCATTAACACCAAAAACTTTTCCTCACCACCAAAATTAGTTGAAGAGGATTATCTCCCTCTTATCTTAAGAGAAAACAAGAGAACAAGCTCCTTGATGCCTCTTGAAATTTGTCCAACGCCTCCAAGAAAATCCCTTAGATGATGAAACCCAAGAAATCCAAAATCAAAGCTTGAAAATGGAGTCCTTAGTTACAATGGTGGCCAAGAACCACAAAAATGAGAAGAGAAAATGAAGATCAAGAATATTACCTCAAAAGCTTCAAGCTTTGGGCTTTAATGGTAGAAGAAGATGAAAGAGAAAGATTTAGGGGATGACCCCCAAGGAAAAAAGTCTTAGGATGAGGAGAGGATGTAAGAAACAAGGTTGATTTAGTAAAAAATGATGGATGGCCACCAATGGTGATGTGTGGCCATGTGGGAGAAGAGAGGAAGAGAGGAGAGTGTGCGTGAGAGAGAGATGAGAGAACGTGAGATAGAAAGAGAAAGAAGAGAGAAAAGATGAAGGGTAGAGAGAGAAAGTGCTAGTAGAAATGGAATAAGTGAAAAAATGAATATTTTTGGTCTCCCAAGACCATGCAGCCGTGCGTGAGAGGGAAGAGAGGAGAGAGAAGATGAAGCTTCTTTGAGAAGCTTGGGAGGAAGCTTCCTTGAGAAGCTTCGCAGGCTTCTCGATAAAGTGAAGTGTGAGGTCACTTAGTTGCTATCATAAAAGTGATCAGATAGAAATAATCTGCTAGAGTTATTATCCAGTGGATAAATTTTACAATTAGCAAAAATAATATTTTATCATTGCACAGATAATAATATATACTGTGATTTTATTTACCAGATAAAATCTTAAAAAATGAAAACCTCGTAAACTATGTCCAGCCTCGGGTTTAGTAAGATCCTCTATCAACGTTTCTACAGTTCAAAGTTTTTCGGCCTCGAGGAAAATATTTTATTTTCCCAGCCTCACTTAGTGCGCATGTAAATCGAGAAAAATATTAAAATAATCAAACAATTCAAAAAAATTTAGATAAATTCTCAAAAATTACAAATATTGAAAAATAATTATTTATCATGAAACAAACAATTTCTAAGATGTTACACTGACTTAGCTTAGTATGCACATAAAATGAGAAATATATTAAAATATTTAACGTATTTGAAAAAATCTAGAAAAATTCTCAACAATCATAAACATTATAAAATGATTATTTATAATAAAATAAATAATTTTTGGGATGTTGCAATTTGTATACCCAGGGATCAAGAGATAAGAAAGTATATTCTTGAACACGCTCACACGAGCAAGTTGAGTAAGCACCCGGGGATAACCAAAATGTACCAAGACCTAAAGAAGTTATTTTGGTGGCATGGGATGAAGCGTGACGTTGCGAGATATGTATCATCTTGTCTAGTATGTCAAAATGCGAAGGTTGAGCATCAAAGACCATCAGGACTGTTACAACCCCTATCTATTCCCGAATAGAAGTGGGATAGTATAGTAATGAACTTTGTGGTTGGATTGCCGAAGACCAGAAGGGGTTATGATTCGATATGGGTAATTGTTGATCGACTCACGAAGTCAGCATATTTCCTCCCAATCAACATAAAATACAACATGGAGAAGTTGACTCAGCTGTATATCGGTGAAGTTACATTTGAGTTTTGCTTACCATTCACAAACCGATGGGTAATCGGAAAGGACGATCTAATTGTTAGAGGATTTGCTCAGGGCTTGCGCTTTGGAACAAACTGGAAGTTGGGATGAAGTTTTACCATTGGTAGAGTTCACCTACAACAACAGTTTTCATTCAAGCAAAGGTATGGCACCCTATGAAGCTTTATATGGATGACGGTGCTGAACACCATTGTGTTGGTACCAAGACGGAGAGCGTCTTACTGTTGGACCTGATATTATACAGCAAATTACTGAGAAGGTCAAGATGATTCAGGAAAAGATAAAGACGACTCAAAGTCAGCAGAAGAGCTATGCAGACAAGAGAAAAAAGCCTCTTGAGTTTGAGGAAGGCAAGCATGCAATTTTGAAAGTCACGCCAACGACTGGGGTCGGCCGAGTTCTGAAATCTAGAAAGCTTACTCCCAAATTCCTTAGACCTTACCAAATTCTTCGCTGGATAGGTCCAGTAGCTTACCAGATAGCCTTACCACCTTTTCTTTCAAACCTTCACAATGTCTTTCATATGTCACAACTATGAAAATATATTCTTGACCCGAACCATGTCATAGCACCAGACATAGTATAATTGAAAGAGAACTTAAACTATGAGGCACCTCTTGTAAGGATTGAAGATAGGAGAGTAAAGCAACTCAGAGGAAAAGAAATCTCATTGGTAAAAGTGATCTAAAACGAAACGACCGGGGATGCAACATGGGAGTTGGAAGACAAGATGAAGGAGCAACACCCACAACTGATCTAAGGTATGAAAATTTCGAGGATGAAATTTCTTTTTAGAAGGGGGGAGTTGTAACACCCCGAAAATTATTTGTTTCATCATAAATAATCATTTTACAATATTTATGATTTTTGGGAATTTTTCTAGATTTTTTCAGAAACGTTGAATATTTTAATATATTTTTCATTTTACGTGCACACTGAGCAGAGTCAGTGTAACACTACAAAAATTATTTGTTTCATGATAAATAGTTATTTTCTAATATTTGTGATTTTTGAATATTTTTGTGGATTTTTTTGGAACTCTTGATTATTTTAATATATTTCTCAATTTATGTGCACAGTGAGTAGAGCCGAAAAAATGAAATATTTTTCCCGAGGTTGGTAAACTTTGGACAGTGGAAACATTGATGGTGGATCTTTCTAAACCCAAGGCTGGACACAGTTTACAAGGTTTACATTTTTTGAGATTTTATCTGATCAATAAAATCACTGTACTGTGAAATTATCCGACAAATAATAAATACTCTTTTTATTAACTGTAACTTTTGTTTACTGGATAATAGCTCTAGTAGAGTGTTAATCATCTTGTCTAGAGTGTTCACTTTAGGAGATAACCTTACTTTTTACGTTATCGAGAAACGGGCAAAGCTTCTCAAGGAAGCTTCAAGGAAACTTCAAGGAAGCTTCCTCCAAGCTTCTCAAGGAAGCTACACACTTTCTCTCTTCTCCCCACACGACACAGCCATAAGGCCATTTTGGAGCCAAAAATGTGCATTCACTTAATTAAGTTTTCTATTCTAATTTCAAAAACCCTAAAAAGCTACAACACTTTTACTCTTAACTTCTCTCTCTACATTTTCTCTCTTACTTTTCTTCTTCACATTTTCTCGTCATTCTCTCTACCATACCACACGGCCTCACCATCTCCAAGCCCTCCAAGATCACAAAAATTCCTAACAATCACATTTTCTTAATCTCCATCACATTCTAAACACTTTTCTAGTTTGAATCTACTTGAAAAGCTTCCATCTTCATCATCTTCTTCAAGCTTCAAAGTTGAGACTTTAGGGTAAGATTCTTGATCTCTCATCTTTTCTTCTTCATTTTCATTTTATTGGCCATCACTATGACCTTTGATCCATTCTTTTTCAAGCCTTGGTGTTGATTTGTTGAGTTGTGATTCCTAGGGATTTTGGTGAGCTTGGCCGAAATTAATCAAGGAGCTTCAATGGAGTTCTTTGCTTGTTTTCTCTCTTGGTAAGAGGAAGACTATCCACTTGAACCTCTATTGGTAGTGGGAGACTTGTTTTGTGTGTTGGTTGTGAGAAACCCTTGTTAGGGTTACTCTTTTTGATGTGTGATTTTGATGACTATGTATTCATTTTATCATGTATGATTTATTTGATTGAATATATATATATATATATTGATGATCTTGGATTAGTTTTGATTGGTTGGAAACATAGTTTGGGGGCAAGGATTCCTTACTTTCCCCAATGAAGCTCACGGCCACAACCCTTCAATAGGGTGCTTATGGTTTAAAATTTTGTAACAAGTGAGGAGATGATTAATCAAGTGAATAACAATTAATGAATCAAAGAAAAATTAGGGTTCTTACCCTTTAGAGAGGCTCACGGCCTTTAGGCCCATTTTGGGTCCAATTGTGTAATTTTGGACAACCTTGGAAATTTAGTAATTAAGTGTTAAGTAATTAACATTGTGATGGGAAAGAAAATTAAATTAGTGACCTAGAGTGATTTTTGGAACTTAAGGAAAGAATAAGAGTGTGTGAGACTTAGAAAACCTTAGAACAATTTTCTTAGTGAATATGAATAAACTTAAAACAAGGAACTTAATAATCAAGAGAATTCCTCTAGAAAAGAATTTCATAAGAAATACTAAATTTAACTGAAACTTAATTAATTGCATAATTAGGAAATAATTAGGGATTCATAAAATGGAAAGAATCAAGAATAAGATATTATCCTAAAACTTAGAATAATTCTAAATTAAAGGAAAGACATGAGTGTAAGTAAGATGTTAAATAACTCAAATTAAATTATCTTAAAAGAAATTTAATGTGAAAAATGTAGAAGATTAAGGCATAATTCCATAATGAACCCTAATTATGTAATGTCTTATTTGAATACTTGATGATGCTTATCTTGGCCAAATTGTGGCATGTTGTGGAAAAGTATATTATGGTTAAATATACATGTGTATGCATTGAGTCAACATGCATTGTGAAAGTTCAAATGGACCATTGTTAAGGCCATGTTGCCTAGGAGATTGAATCACACCTATGTGCGAGTGCGAGTAGACTAATGTAGGCCATACTGTTGACCTTGGGGGCATCAAGGTGCAGGTGTCTCACAATGGTCAGTTGGTCGCCCTTTTAGACCGTGGGATAGACCAATGCAAACGCACTGACGATCCGGACTGAGACACTGTCCTATATCGCGATCTAATGTAGAATGTCTTGTATAATGCCATGATGTGCACGTTGATAAATTGAGAATTATAACACTTGTTGGCCTCAACAACTGAGTTACAGACATGTCTCCTGGTCATTCTCTCCGATGTTTGTGTCTAGCTCCATGGAGTAGGATTTTGATATCATGTGCACATGTATAGTGGGTGTACATATTATTTATAATTTATTTATTTATATGATGATTGGGACTGTTGCTTTATTGGTATCATGACTGCCTAGAACTGCTTAATTATTTACTATTGCTATTTAATGCTAATTGTTATTGCTCTTGAAATGCTATACGGGCGCTTTGCGCCGTTCTATTTCTTTATCTGTTTTCAAGTGTGTGGTTCAGGGCCAAATCCTGTGACTTGTCGCCATCAATTCTATTTCGCCATAATTGGTAATGATTGTAAGATGTTTTACCTCTTTCCTGTATTTCTACTATTTCTATCTATATTTATGTCTCTTCGAAGACGTCGGCGAAGAGGGAGAAGTACACGAGTTCAAAAGTTTTGGCCTAACTTCGACTGGTACCTATTCTGATCATGACAACCTATCTGCAAGGCTTTCTGGGATATATGCGACTGACTTTCCTCGAAAGGCCAGATTGCTAGCATATCAACTTGGCTTCGAATCACTGTGTTTATCTGGAAGACATGATGGTGTCGCTAGCTTTGGGGCATTATGATCTACCCATCTTTACTTGTAGTGTTCGTTTGTCCTTAGAGTTTTATTTTCCCATTCGTGACATGTGGAGTGAGCGTTACTACTCCCCACAGGAGGATTCATTCCTCTCTACTACCTGAGCCCCCACCCGTAACTCGGTGGCTTCGATATGGGTTTCCTCTGACGAGGAAGACCCTAATGAAGATCCAACTGAGGGTTCTTCTCATACACCTTAGGGGCAGATGCTAGGGGTAGCTACTAATGGCTACCAGTAAATATTTTGTAGGCCTAATATGTTGTCTTTTTGGTGGGCTGTTTATGTATAATCTTTTGGGGCATGTAAATCTTTTTGCTTTTTGTATATCTGGCGATGTAACTAAACAAGTTTGATATATATATATATTTACAAATTATGATGCATTAGTGAATGATTTATTTTTCATGGTCCTTTTTGTTGTAATTAAATATTATTATATATAAAATATATATATATAATCTTGTTGGGAATTGCGGATCAAAATATCTCGCAGCGGAATAATAGGATTCCCACACAGGATCCATGCGAAAAATCCATAATCTGAGTTTTTAAAAATTACCTCTTGAAGCGTGATAAACACAAGCGAGGTGAATCACCAACACCGTAATAGCGACGATGTTTCTGCGGTATCCACATGAACAGACTTACAAAAGGAGTCACGCCTCTGTTTCGCGGTGCTAGCTGCGAATAGAAGAGAAGAACCTTTCACTGTCTCTCACTCACTTTCTTAGGTGCGGCTAGGGTTGTCATGTAACATCTATAGCAGCCCCTTAACAAGATTACTATTTATAATAGTGGTGCCTTAAGTGAGTGTGAGTAGTAGCAAAAGTTAGTGTAACCCTAAAACCCATCTCATCATGAGTTAGGCCCACAATTGAATCTCGAGTCCAACTTGGATCCTTATTGCTCCAATTTAGTCTGTTCTAAGTGTGCGACTCGACCAGGTTCTCATGACGTTGGTAGTAATATTAAAATCTCATTTTAATATTACAAACAGTGAGTGGTATCTAGCAACACATCACTGCTACCCAAGTAATGAGAATGTCAGTGATTTGACATAACCTATCCGTGATCAATGTTTCCGTGTAGTTTAGTCCCTTTGTCCAGATATTCAGATTGAACACAAGGCATGGAACGTGTCACCCTTGTTTAATCCTATCCTACCTAGTATATACAAGGGAACGCGATTCCTAAGAATGAGCAAGTAACATGTGTTTTTCTAAAACTAAAGATTTGCTTTAGCATTGCATAATCATAATATTAGGACATTGTGTGAGCATAACCATACATCATAACATAAAGCATTACACCAGTTGGCAACTGTATGGGCGGTTTCCTTGCTTACTCAATGATATTGTTTGATTGTATAGGTAGTTTTTCAACATCATTGATTCTTATACATATGAGTTAGGGTTATAGCTTGCCTTGCGAATGTTACATAAGGTTGTGTGTATATTCTGTTGGTGTTAAGCAGTGGCTTATTTATCTGATACAGGCATAATCTTATGTTTATAGTGTGGTCTATCCATTATGAATGATAAAACTCTGGTATTGGTTACTTATACTGAGAATTGTGAATTCTCACCTCGTGTGTTGCCATGTAAATCTAGGTGAAAGTTCTTCCAAAGAAAAAAAGAAGTATGAAGACTAGTGTAGTTTTTATGCTTAGTAATTTAAAGCGAGTATTTATTTACACTGCTTTAATTATTCTGAGTTATTTGTTCGGAATCGTGGATACATCACGCAACAAAAAACAGAATTCCCACCAAGGATCCATGCTAAAAAGCCATAATCCAATTTTTTAAAAATTGTTTACCTCTTGAAGCGTGATCAAAGGAAGTGACGAGAATCACCAACACCGTAACAGTGACGATGTCTCTGCGGTATCCACACAAACAGACTCACAAACGTCCAACATCCGCAAAAGGAGCCTCACGTCACTCACATAGTGCTAGCTATGAAGAGAAGAGAAGAAACTGTCACTCTCTCACTCACTGTCTCTGTCAAGTGTGGCTAGGGTTTCTAATTCATACCTTAGCAGCCCCCTTAGCAATACTATAATAGTGACTACCTTAAGTGAGTGTGAGTAGCAGTAGGGTAGACTGTGTAACCTTCGACTCATCTATTATGAGTCCGACTCACATTTGAATCTGAGTCCAACTTGGATATATTGCTCCAATTTAGTCTGCTCTATGTATATGACCCTGCAGGTTTCTCATAACGTTGGTAGTAATATTAAAATCCCATTTTAATATTACAAGCAGTGAGCAGTATCTAGCAACACATCGCTGCTATCTAAGTAATGAGAATGTCAGTGATTTGACATAACCTTTCTGTGACTAATGTTTTCGTGTCGTTTAGTCCCTTTGTCAAGATATCTAGATTGAACACAAGGCATGGAATGCATCACCCTTGTATAGTCTAATCCTTTGTTTCCTGATGCTCGAGTAGACTTTGTAACAACAAATGAAATTAATATCTCATATTGACTCATTTGAGCATGGTCGTACATTTCGCAATCTCACTCAATCAGGGAGCCCGAAGATATCACTCTTAGGAGTGACAAATCCCATCTAGGTCACTTACATCCCTTTGTATAATTCGTAGTATGTCCAATAATCAACTTTATAATCACCTTGTTACAAATGACGTTTGATGGTATTAAAACACAACTCCTCATATAGGAATCATAGTGATTTCAGGTCAAAGGACCACATACACCATTGTCACTATGAGAATCGCTTATGACACTCATGTAACAATCCATGTAGCATTCTCATGATGGGTTAGTCTAGTACATCGTTACTCTAACATGTACATATGTGAAGACTTGATATCTCATATCCATGACCCGTGAGATATGGTCATCAGTCTACGCACATACTTGTCTCAATGCATTATTGTCATCCTAATTAACAATAATACTTGACTAGGGACATTTAAGAATAGTGTTTCATCCAATAGGATCTCATGATCAAGTCATCCACTTGATGTCCTATGGTATCAAACTTACTATTCTAAGGACTTTATTATATTTATTAAAAAGAACATAATAAATGAAATGCCTCATATATTAAAATAGCATAATAGAATGTATATAAATACAGACAAAATGTATTGGCCTCTAGGACATACACCAAAATTATTCTTATCTATGCCAAATATATCAGTATATCAGAATAATGATGTTATAATTTATATTCATAATCTCAAGTATGAACAACAATGATGCTAATTACTACAATCATTAACATACCAATTGATTTACATTCATCACATTAACACTTCATTAAATACCCCTATTAGAGTCTCATCACTCATTAAGAAGTATATAACAAAGATCTACACAAGTTAGGAGTTTCATTTTCACAAAATAAAGATCCTAGCAAAAAATAATCTGGGTGCCCAGGAGCTGGCATGGCAGAGGCAATGCCCTATCTTCCCCTACAACTGGCGCTCAAGTGTCCCTCACCTAGTGCTCAAGCACTCAATTGGCACTTAGGTGGCCCATAATGGGCACTCAGGTGCCCTACACGCAGCATGCTACTGCTTACTTTCTAGGCAATGGGCGCCTAGGCACCTAACGTTGGTGCCTAAGCGTCAATGCACCAGAATGGTTTCTGCAGAAACCAGGTACTGTTCCATTAGGAACATACCGTCTTCCATCCTCTCAAACATCAATCCTAAAGGATTTCCAACATCATACATGCTCCCTTAACATGTTATATACTCCTCAAAAACTAAATTCAGCTTAGCAAACTATGGATCTATGCTTATTTCCAATAAGAAAAACCCTTTTAACAACTTACTAATCAAGGAGGCTTTTGGAAATCTACCAAGGTAAAACAAGAAACCATATATTTAATAAGTTGAAAACACTCAAACTCAACTCTTGGATCCAAGAATCAAGCCAAGAACACAAATTTGCTTACCAAACCCATTTCCCTCTACTCATGTAACCTAACATCACACGAGAAGAAACAAAAGGGAAAGATGAATAGAAAACTCCTCCTACCTCTAGTGTCTAGAAAGAAAAGAACTTAAGAGCTCCTCTTCACTTCTTCCTTCTTCTTCCTCCTCTTTTCCTCCTTTGTTTCTTGCTTCTCCTCCTCTGTCTTCTTTACTTTTATTTCCTTTGTATTTTCCTATTAGAAGTCGTGTGAGAGTGGGTGAGAATGAGAGAAATATCTCATAAAAACCAAGAAAGTCAAGGCAAAAAGGGAGAAACGTGAGGCACTTGGCCAGTTAGATATTGGCTGGAACTTCTGATCTCTTAAGAACACTTAGATTTCGTCAAATCAAGTTTCCTAACTTCCAACAACTTTAGAATAAATCTTAAGATTCATTTAAATTCTTGTTTTACTATTTTCCTATTTTTTCATATCTGCGACTAGTCAATCTAGCATTAAAACTCACACTTAGTATACTTAAAAATATCAAACTAACTCTGATTATCCTCAAATTTTAACTACATTCTCTTCCACATATTTGTGACCTAGAAACAAATTCTCCATATTTATTTCTACTAACTAAGTAGTTTAAGCTAATTCTAGAGCTAATAACAGTCATTTTTCATACATAGTGTTACAACAAAGTGACTAAACTTGCTCAGAAAGCCACAAAATTTAACAAGTATATTAAGTAAGTATTAGGCTACCTCTGTAATCATTTACAAGTCTAACATGTTTTTGAGGTGTGACATTTCTCTCCTCCTTTTTAAAATTTTGTCCCCAAAATTTGATTTACCTAATGTAAGAAGTCCTAAGCAACTCATATATAAAAACAAGTATAACCAAATACCAAAGAAACAAAATTTCACCAACGTACTCACCTTTTCTTGAATTAGGAAACTATGTTGTCTCCTTGCCTTCCAAAGTGTAGACTCTCCCTGGAGCTATAGGTCTAGTATTTTGCTTTCCCTCATTCTTATGAGGATAACTCCCCGCAAAGTGGCCCGACATGCCACAAGTAAAACATGTTGCCAAGTTAGCTGTACAAGCTTTATCTCCATGATGTCTACCACACTTGGCACATCTTTACCCACAATCGTCTGTCGGAATTCACTTTCCTTTTTCTTTCTGATATCTGGAATATAGAGCACTCTTCTCGGACCTATTATCCATACTTTTCCATTTATAGTAACCTTGTGATCTATACTCCTGTTGTGGTCTCAAACTAAGGGGTTCTATAACTCTGCATTTGTTGACTAAGGTAGGGTAATCTCAGATCTCAAAAGGTTTCACTATCCTCTTTATACTATCTCTCAAACTAGTTTTAAATTTCACTCACTTCCAATTATCATTCGGATTGTATCGAAGGTAAGAAGAGGACTTGAACAACTCCTCGAATTTATCCACATACTGTCCTACAGACATGTTCCCCTATTCCAATTATAAAAACTCCATCTCCCTTTCCTCTTGTATGTTCTACGAAAAGTATTTCTCCAAAAAGGCAACCTTAAATACTTCCTAGATAATTTAAGCCCCCGCTACTTCCATCATCCTTCTCGCACCATTCCACCAGTGCTCAACATCTCCCTCTAACATGTATGTACCAAAAGACATCTTCTGGTCCTCTGTACACACACTTCCAAAAAACATTTTCTAACTTGCTTATCCACTCCTCGGCCCTTGCTCGATTATACTCCCCTTATCTTAAAGCAAATCCCCTCACTTGGGTGCCTATAGGTTTTCTAACTTCTCACATATTCAAGGTGGTAAATCTCTTCATGAAATATCCCCATTAGTTCCTCAACCACTTAAAAAGGCATGAATACAATTCTTGAAAAATTTTGGAATTCACGCCTAGGCATGACTTTCCCACACCTAAGCGTTGCTTGTGCCCTATCTCACGCATAGGCGTGGAATTACTACGCATAGGCATGGCACTCTTTGTCTGATCTAGACCGAAAGCTTCTTAGTCAACGCCAAGACGTGACCATGCTGCACCTAGGCATGACCATTCTGCAAAAACTTCTACAGAAACCGAGCCATTGTTCCATTGGCTCCAAACTAACTTTTAATCCTCCAATCTTGGATTCAAGTGTTTTCCAACTTTAATCATGTTAGAATCATTAAACACTAAAATCAACTCATAAATTATGGATTTAAACTTATTCAAGCCAAGAAAACATCTATTACCAAAAAGCTCATCAAAGAGGCCTATGGACATCCACCAAGCAAAACAAGCTACCATGGTTTCCAATGAGTTGAAAATGCTCTAACTCTACTCTTGGGATCAAGAACCAAGCTAAAAGCATAGTTTTGGCTCACCAAACCAAATTTTTCCATTCATGAACCCTAACTTCATCAAGATGAATAAGAAGAGAAAAGATGAATAGAACTCCTATACCTCAAACCTTGTAGATGATCTTGAAGCCTTGAACTTGCTCTTGGATCCTCCTTTAAGCTTTGATCTTTCTCCTCTAGCTTTTCCCCCTTTTCTTCTTCTCCCCTTTGGTTCCTCTTTCTTTTCTTTCTTTTTTTTTCCTATTTTTTTCTTCCTTTTAGCAGCACTTGCTGCTTTTAATTGTGAGGGAGAGGAAAAGAGTGAGCAAAATATCCCTAGAATATTTTGCTGGAACTTCCTTATTGTTAAGAACACTCAGAATGTGCTAAGTCGAGTTTCCTAACTTCCAAAAACTTTAGAATAAATCATAGGATTCGTATGACCAAAATTATTCTTTCACCATTTCTCTATTTTTTCGTATCTGCTGCTAGACAATTTGGTATTAAAACACATACTCAATATGCTTAAAAATATTAAATTAACTTTGATTAATCTCAAATTTTAATCACATCATCTTCAACACATTTATGACCTAGAAATCAAATCTCCCCATTTCTTTCTACTAACTAAGCAGTTTAAGCCAATTCTGGGGCTAATAACAGTTATTTTTCACACATAGTGTTATAGTAAAGTAACTAAACGTGCTTAGAAGGCCACGACATTACACATGCATGTTAAACTAGTATTATGCTACCTCTGTAACTATATAGAAGTCTAACATGTTATTGAAGGCGTTACAGTTACTGGTCTAGATAGTAGAGCACGTCCTTTGTCATTCCAATGCTTAGGCGCTGGTGAATGGGCACCAAGCACCCAGACCAGGATTTGACAAATTTGTTATTTTTCTAAAATGGAATGGGATATATGTTAGGATCCCTTATATATATCTTTTAAAGTATGTTAAGATACTAGAAGAGAATTATTCCCTATATCTTAGGGTATTTGTATTTGAAATATTATTATTCCTTTAGAATGTGAATTTGAATTGTGAATTGTGAATTTAAGAATATGCTCCCTTAAATTACTAAGGTTGAGCTGGAATGATATTTTGATTGAATGCTTGAATGATTGGTGCTTATAGAATTTGAATTTGAATTGAATATGAAAATCAGAGATTTATCCATAAATGGAAAGGTAAATATTTTTGTAATGCTTTCCCACTTAGTATCCTTTCTTTGTGTGAATTATTGATTCACTTAATATAGTGGATTTTGGAGATGATCCTTTATGATGGAAGGGTATCAAAAATTTCATTAGAATCATAGAGATGGCCCTTTATGAGGAAAATGGATCCTATATTCTTGAATTCCTCATTCTGTATGTATGTTCCTCACAAATAATTGTCTCATAGGATACTAGTGGCAGTGTAAGGCCCTAATTCACTCCTTACCATGAATATATAGAGCCCGAACTATATGAGGTGGCTCCCACCCTTTATGGTGCTTGAGATATGGGTTCTGTGGGATAAGCGAGTATTTGAATGAGCACTAAAATGGAATTGAATTTGTATGTTATATTATGACTTGGATATGTATATGAATCTTTGAATGATTTTGATATCATAGTATTTGTATTTGGGAATGATTTTTGAAATTCTTTATGATTGAAATGTGTATTGTTTAATAATGGATAATTTTGGAAACTAACATTAAATAGGATTCTATTTCGGGAAGAGAAAGAACTAGATTTGGCATTTTTGCCACCTTTCTAACTATATAGAATTAGTATTTTCACTCCATTTTTGTATATATTCTATGATAAATTCCAAGGTTGAATCTTGCAGTGCAACGACAGAAGTAGAAGATGTAGTTTATTTTAAAATTCTAAATTTTGTATTAAGGATGTATGGATAATGATTTGAAGGCATGTGATGTATAGTTGTACTATAATGTACTCTTAGTACAAATATCCTTTTAGTTTATTTATATTATTTCACACTTCCAGACTCATTTTTGTATATCATTGTAAAGTATATTTGAAGTTTTTGTTGTATAATTTAAGTAATGTGCTTATTATTATTTACTATGGTATAATTCTATATACACTATTAGTGATAATAGTAAGGGTGTTACACACTATTGATGAAAGTGGAGTTGGACCAAGCTTACTAATGTAAGATTAGTGGTCATAACATCAAGAAAAGGAAGATGAAGAACCATACAGCTTGGAAGCCATGCTAGTTTTGACAATACTGGGAAAATGGGATCAATTACTATATTAACAAGAAATTGCCAAAGAAAAGTAGAATTTGGACGTCCAAGAACATTACCCACCCACTTTGTGACTGAAGGCTTGGCCATTTATGAGGCTATGGAAGCAACAGTGAATCTTGGTTGGACAAAGGTAGTTTTCAAATCGAACTGCCTCCCGGTGATGCAGGCTTGCAGACAAGAAACAAATCTGGGAGAGATTGCTCCCATTGTTGAGGGCATAGAAGACATGAAAGGCAAGTTCCAAATTTGTGGTTTCTTTGGAGCTATAGATGTAACACCCCTCGATTTAATAACCACGGCACAATCGTCATTATATCACGGTTACTAAATTTCGACGTGTTACAATTGTCAGATAACAATTTTCTAAAAATATCATTTGTTTCGCATATGAGGAAAATAGGAGCCACGAATGAATAGTTACCTATACCATCAGTTAAAAATATACATTACAAGATATACTCAAATTACAGTATCTAAGGCTAGATAATCACCTTACAACTTACATATACTACAATACACTTTATACAGGTAATGCAAAATAAAATATAAGCTACCCACAACCTATCCACAACTATGGAGTTGGGAGCTCCATCGGAATCCCGAATGTATGAGGCAACTCCGGGCTCACCAGTATAGTGAGAAATACAAGATAAGGTCTTCCATCGCAGTCCTCTTCATCGTCAAAGTCAGATCCCCAGCATGTCACACACGCTTACTGGTCCAGTTGACTTGCCAGGTCTTGGTATCACCAGTGAAATAATTCGAACCAAAACCCAAAAGAAGCTCCCTTCGCGACAGCGTCACCGTGTACAACGGGTCAAGCCAATAAAGTCCAAGGGAAAACCAACCTCGTTCCCACTTACAGTCTTTAACCAAAGATTTACATAGAATAAAGAAAGTACAAGAAAGAGGTAAGACATCCTACCATCATTACCAATTATAGCATCAAGAAACCAAACGGCGCAAAGCGCCCACATAGCATTTATGACAGCAATAATGGAGATAAGCATTTAGTAGCAGTTATGATCATCCAAACAGTTCAGTGATCACATATATATATATATAGATATATTAAAAATGCAACAGTTTCAATTATAATAACATTGTATGCCAGATAATTCATGGACTCACCCCTTTCGATAGCTAACTCCCCAAACAACTGTACATCGCTAAGTGGTTCTATCGAACTTATTCTCCTTGCTTACTGCAGTAGACAACTAAGCTTGTTTACTTCTAAATGCTTCTACTACAACATTTGCTTTTTCTGGGATTATACCAACACGAAAAAATCAAGATCTTTCAGAATTTCTAATCACTGTTCCTGCTTCATATTTCAACTTATTTCGATCAGACAAAATACTTCTGACTCTTACGATCACTACAGACAATGAAAATTTCTCCTTGTAGAAAATGTTTCTAGATCTCTAATACAACTACAAGCTAACTCTAAGTTGTGTAAGGTAGTTCTCCTCATGTATTTTCAATTTGTCTCTAAGTATACGTTATCATTCTTTCTATTCTAATCAAGCACACGCTCTAAACTCCCAATGCGAAACATCACTAGGCATCCCTAAAAGTTCATTAGGATTTGGACAAAATCATCCTTGGCGAAGAAATCAAACGTTTTATCATTCTTTGAAAGTTTTCGCCCGTATACATCAGTCCATACAAAACTTGACCCTCATATATGAGTTAGGTGAGAAATCTTGTCACTTGAAGAATTCTGCTGTGAGTCTCCCGTATCAACCAGCTAATCCAAAAATTACAATTCTTCATTACGGTCGTCGGTTCCTCTCATTTGAATAAATGTTTCGAGTTTCGATGGTTCACAGCAATCTTCTTCCCTTGAGATTGCGTAACCCAAAAGTTGAATTGTCTCCAACTAGAATTCATACTTAGACATCTTCACGCATAACCTCTTCTTCAGGGTTTTAAGGATCACTCCGAGAGATTCAATACGTTCCTCCAAGCATCATGAATAAATCAAAATGCCGTCAATCAAGGACAACGATAAATCTTTGAGCGAACTCGATGATAGTCCATAATATAAGTTGATCTTGGAGAAAATAGCGTCATCCTTCAATTGATTTGTCAGATCATCTTTCCTTGATTCGAACAGAATGTCTCATAGGGTAAGCTTTCACCTAATTGTGCTACGCTTGTCGTGTCGTTAAGGTTCAGATTCGGGAACACCAGATACTTAATTGAAGTATACTAGAAACGTTATAAAGGTCAGAAAGAAAAATAGGGAAGTCACGTGATTTACCACTGGACCCGCCTAACGAAGAATACGATATGGTCCAATAAAACTTAGGAGTGAGTTTCACGGATTCGCATCTAGAAAATTTCTGTCTCAAGAATCACTAAGTTTCCCTCAAAACTGAGTGACGAGACCCGTTCAGAAAACGATCAATCTCCTTCCTGAGATCAAGCCCATTCATGAAGAAAGCAAATGATGGAATTGGCATAAAGGGTTCCAATATCTAACAACATTAGGATAGTTCTTTAAATAGACTTGTTGTAACAAGAGCAAGCTTACAAACGAGGATAATATCATTCGAGTTGGAAGAAAGTAAGTACACAGACGATTCAATTCCATAGATGAACTCTCAGAACTTCATTGGAATATTTCAACAGGATATGGTTGGAAGATAACCAATCCCTTGGCTAACATTACATCAAATTTGCAAGAGAAGTAAACAAATCAGATTAACAAAAGATTAAGTCTTTAACAAGTCATAGGACAACTTAAACAACCCAGCTACCCTCAACAAGTTCTTAGTAGCCAAAAGAGATGACTTAGTCAAAAGATGACGATAGTACAAACGTCCCCACTGGATTCATACATTCATACGTCACAGAGAAATAGGTTACCCCCGGAATCATACAGTGAAGTCACAGGGTCATCCACTGTAGAACAGTCCTTTCCTTTACTTCGATCTTCAGTCTGGGTAGAGGAATCAACTTTCCCTTCTTCATGAGATTTTGAAATACATGCCTTACCAACGAAAGGCTTCGTCCTCTGCAAGGTACAGTTTTTGGCCACGTGCCCTAACTCTTTGCATCTGAAACAGATTACTCCTTCAATTTCACAGTCCTTGGTTAAGTGATTCTTTCCGCACTTGAGGCAGATTGCCTTCTTGATCTCATATGGAGGCTTCGTCCCACGTAAAGCGCAATCCCTCCATACATGTCCTTGCTTTTCGCACTTGAAACAAATTCTTCCCTCGATCGTACAATGCCTTGTGAAGTGGTCCTTCCCGCACTTCTTACACCTTGATAACGGCACCACAGTTGGGTTTGACTTGCTACTACTCGCACTCCCCTTCAGCGTTTGTTGATTCCGTTGTCCCTTCGGTTGTCGCGAATATAGTTTCTGCTTAAACTGATTAACAATCTGGTTGTTCCTCCTTTGGAACTTAGGTAGTTCAAAATTACCCAAAAATTGACTTTCTCCCAAAGACAAATTCGAACCTCGATTTCTAATCCCTGCTGTTGTGCGGTCCTCGATCCGGTTGTCTTGTCACGCGGTCATTCCTTGCGTGTTTCCACGGTCGCATCCATTCTTCCGTTGTTGCGTACCACATTCCTACGCATGCGTCTTCCGCGAGCCATTACCTTCCTTTGAAAACAGATAGTCAAGCACACTTGGAGACAAGAAGTAACCATCTCAGACAATCTTGTCTCCTTTCTAAACCCAAACACAAAGAGTCACACAAAATACACAAGGGTGAATATGCAGACAAATCCTAAACAAGTTCAGTCATACCAGCTGAGCTTCTTTACTAAGAGAATTTCTATTCACTTAATACGCTTAGGTGAAGTCGTAGTTTTCCGTAAACACAGAACATTACACATCGAGTGGGCCAGTACTCAATATCATGTAACTGTGCAACAGCAGCTACCAACACTCATCCTATGGCAAGTTATGCCTTCCTTTCCCAACATCTCAAATAAGAGACAAGGAAGTACACAACTTACAAAAACTTCTAACATGTCTAAGCATAGTCAGTCCATACCCCGGCTCAACAGGATGAACTGCTCTGATACCACCTAATGTAACACCCCTCGATTTAATAACCACGGCACAATCGTCATTATATCACGGTTACTAAATTTCGACGTGTTACAATTGTCAGATAACAATTTTCTAAAAATATCATTTGTTTCGCATATGAGGAAAATAGGAGCCACGAATGAATAGTTATCTATACCATCAGTTAAAAATATACATTACAAGATATACTCAAATTACAGTATCTAAGGCTAGATAATCACCTTACAACTTACATATACTACAATACACTTTATACAGGTAATGCAAAATAAAATATAAGCTACCCACAACCTATCCACAACTATGGAGTTGGGAGCTCCATCGGAATCCCGAATGTATGAGGCAACTCCGGGCTCACCAAGATATAGTGAGAAATACAAGATAAGGTCTTCCATCACGAGTCCTCTTCATCGTCAAAGTCGGATCCCAAAGCATGTCACACACGCTTCTTGGTCCATTGACTTGCCAGGTCTTGGTATCACCAAGTGAAATAATTCGAACCAAAACCCAAAAGAAGCTCCCTTCGCGGACAAATCACCGTGTACAACGGGTCAAGCCAATAAAGTCCAAGGGAAAACCAACCTCGTTCCCACTTACAGTCTTTAACCAAAGATTTACATAGAATAAAGAAAGTACAAGAAAGAGGTAAGACATCCCTACCATCATTACCAATTATAGCATCAAGAAACCAAACGGCGCAAAGCGCCCACATAGCATTTATGACAAAGCAATAATGGAGATAAGCATTTAGTAGCAATTATGATCATCCAAACAGTTCAGAGCAGTCATATATATATATATAGATATATTAAAAATGCAACATTTCAATTATAATAACATTGTATGCCGAGATAATTCATGGACTCACTATGCACATGTGCCCTCAATAACCAAGATCCTACTCCATGGAGCTAAACACAAAACAATCGGAGAGAATGATCGAGGAGACATGCCAAGTATCTCGTCACCATACAAGTGCTTACCATATAATATAATCGGTCATTTTGCGCAACAAGGCTTTATACGGCGGCATTCTCACAAGATCTCGATATGGGGATCGTGGCGGTCGGGATCGTCGGTGCGTTTGCATCGGTCTGTCCCACTGTCCAGAAGGGCTACCATCTGCCCTTTGTGAGACTCCCGCGCCCCGATGCCCTCAAGGTCGTCTACAGGACCCCATGTGTCTACTCGCACCCGCACTAAGGTGTTATTCAACTCCTAGGCTAAAATCCTCAACAAAGTCCAACAGACATTCTCTTTCTCTTTTTATGCCATGCATGACTCAATCATGCTCCTCATGACAAGCTAAGTCAATCATGCCTCAAATGCATATCATATGATTTAACAATCAGGTTTGTTCCCATTTTTGGATCCACAAGACATTTACAATGCATAATATGTATGATTCAAAATTCCATACAATTTCATAATATGCCACAATTGGCCAAGAGAGCATCAATATACAAGTGGTCATTCACGTGGACCCTTAGCATCATAATATTAAGGTCAAACATTAGGTTCATTATGTTCCTTACTACCTCACCCATAGTCTGGTTCTTCCTTTATTCCAAGTTCTCACTAGTTGAAAGGCTCAATCACGCTCCTTGTTTTTCCTTCATTATGTGTCCCTACTTTGTTTCTAGTCATCTGATGTTATTTATGATTAATATAGTGTATATTAGTCCCAAAAGTTGAAATCGGGAGGTCACAAGGCCAGAATCATCCATTCGTTTGCTAGGTAAAAAAGAATTGAAATATACTTATAATTTCGACGGAACAGTGTATCTAGTGAGCTTGGAGCTGCCGTTCGACGAGTAGTAGCAGCACGGGATCAAGGTAAATGGAAAACAATCGCGGGGGATAAACTCTAAGTGCTATCGAATTGGGAACGAACTTCGACAGATGAAGTATATAACTGTCGAATATGCTACCACATTTACAGAAAACATGATTCGATGGACACTGACATTAGGTCGGTTCCTCTATTAAACCTTCAGAATTCTACTCGACGGATTTGGAGAAAATCTCTCTATTTAATAATCAGGAACTCCACTCGACGGGCATTCACATCCTAACTCGACGGATATAATACTCACCTAACTGGATGGATTTTCACATCTTAACTCGACGGATTTCCACACTTTAGTTCGACGGATATTCTCATTGGGTAAGTTTCTCCATTAAACCTTCGAACTCTACTCGACGGACTTTCACACCTTAACTTCGACGGATATGATTCACAGCCTAACTCGGCGAATTTTAACTTTGAAGGAGTTTCACTCGTGTTCAACCGACGAATACGCTAAAAGTTCAATTCTAACTCGACAGGTTTTGGATAATGGGGAAAGTCCCGTTCCTGTCGAACCGACAAGAATGTTAGGGTTACAAGGTTCTAATTCGACGGATTCTGGAAACGTTGAGATTTCACTCCTACTGATCCGACAGATGCAACTCGACAGATCCTGGAAAACGCTAAGGTTTCACTCATGCTGATTCGACAGATACACTCGACAGATCCTGGAAAATGCTAAGGTTTCACTCATGCTAATTCGACAAATACACTCGACGGGTTTTGACATTCAACGGAAAAGTAAGAAGTCTAAACTCGACGGATTTTCACATTGTGTTTTAGTGGTCAGAAATCTAAACTCGACAGGTATGTCACTCGACGGATTCTGACTTTGGGAAAATGTTGAGGTCTCACTTAAGCTGATCCGACGGATTTAACTCGACCGATTTCTGGAAAAATGTTGAGGTTTCACCTATACCAGTCCGACAGACACTAAGAGGGCCACACTTTCTAATTCGACGAATTCACCGACGGAGGTGTTAATGGGGGGGTCACTAGCTTCGACAACTTTTGACATGATGAAGGGCCCCACTTGTCGACAGGTTTGGCCAGGAGCTCATACTCGACAGGTTTTAACATCTTAATTCGACGGACATGGCTTACTCACTCTCGATGGATTTTAACATTTACTTTAGAATGGATCAGCAAACCAAGTCATTACCATTTTCAATATAGGATCTCTGTTTTCTGGGTTCAAAACCGTGACCATACGAGAACCAAAACGGGGCTCATTTCTTTCCATATTACACATTCCAAATATATATATATATACATACAAAACTCCAGCAATCAGCTAGCATCTATACATCACAAACAACATTTAAAAACAGAAAGACCCTCAACACAAATTACTGACGTTCCTAAATGCTAAGAGAGGTTGAGGAGGAGTGTCTTCCTCTTACCTAAGTGAAGAACAGGGATAAAGAAGCTCCTTTCATGCTTGAAAATCTGATTTTCTTCACCACCACTAGAACCTTGGGCGTTCAAGATCCACAAAAATTAAGGTTAAAAGAGAGAATGGTAGTAGGAAACCAGAATGCACGAAAATGAGGAGAAGAGAAAAAGTTAAGAACTTTACCTTAAAGGTCCAAGCTTTGGGGCTGTTTTGAGCAGAAAGAAAAATGAAGACACAGGGAGGAGTTCCAGCAGAAGCAAGGTGTAAAGGTGGAGAGGGAAAATGGTCTCTGTCGGGTTGAGTAAAGGAGGCTTGAAGGATCAACAATGGTGAATGTGGGTGGTGTGCGGCCGTGTGAAGAAGAGAGAAAAGAGAGTGAGAGCTGCGTGAGGGGAGGAGCGGCGTGAATGAGAGAAAATGGGAGAAATGAAATGGAAAATGTGAATGAGCAAACAGACGTGGGGGAGTGGGAAAAATGGAATAGTCAATGTAATAATTCCCTCAACAAGATGGTCGTAAAAGCATAAATTGGGGAGGAGAGAGGAAAGGTTGATTAGATGGAAATAGGAAGCTTCCTTGAGAAGCTTTGTGCGCTTCTCGAGGAAATGAAGTGTAAGGTTGTCACCTTAATTAAATTCATCTGACAGATGAATAATTAAGCTGCTAAAATTATTTTCTCAGTGAAATAAAATTATAATTGATGAAAATAATATTTTATTACTCATTAGATGATTTTATGATACAGTGATTTCATGTATCAGATAAAGTCTCGTGAAGCGTAAACCTCGTAAATCGTGTCCATTTCGGGTTTAGTAAGATCCCCGTCAACGTTTCCACAGTCCAAAGTTTATCAGCCTTAGGAAAAAAAAATATTTTATTTTCCCGGCTCAGCAAAATATACACGTAAAACAAAAAATATATTAAAATATTCATCGTTCACGAAAAAAAAATCCAGAAAATTTCCTAAAATTCACAAATATTATAAAATAATTATTTATAATGAAATAAAGAATTTCGGGATGTTACAACACTCCCCTTCTAAAAGGAATTTCGTCCTCGAAATTAATCATATCTTAAAAATAAATGCTCCTTGAGTCTTCACCCCTTTCGATAGCTAACTCCCCAAACAATGTACATCGCTAAGTGGTTCTATCGAACTTATTCTCCTTGCTTTGCTATGCAGTAGACAACTAAGCTTGTTTACTTCTAAATGCTTCTACTACAACATTTGCTTTTTCCGGGATTATACCAACACGAAAAAATCAAGATCTTTCGTAATTTCTAATCAACGTTCTGCTTCATATTTCAACTTATTTCGAACAGACAAAATACTTCTGACTCTTACGATCACTACAGACAATGAAAATTTCTCCTTGTAGAAAATGTTTCTAGATCTCTAATACAACTACAAGCTAACTCTAAGTTGTGTAAGGTAGTTCTCCTCATGTATTTTCAATTTGTCTCTAAGTATACGTTATCATTCTTTCTATTCTAATCAAGCACACGCTCTAAACTCCCAGTGCGAAACATCACTAGGCATCCCTAAAAGTTCATTAGGATTTGGACAAAATCATCCTTGGCGAAGAAATCAAACGTTTTATCATTCTTTGAAAGTTTTCGCCGTATACATCATCCATACAAAACTTGACCCTCATATATGAGTTAGGTGAGAAATCTTGTCACTTGAAGAATTCTCATTTGTGAGTCTCCGTATCAACCAGCTAATCCAAAAATTACAATTCTTCATTACGGTCGTCGGTTCCTCTCATTTGAATAAATGTTTCGAGTTTCGATGGTTCACAGCAATCTTCTTCCCTTGAGATTGCGTAACCCAAAAGTTGAATTGTCTCCAACTAGAATTCATACTTAGACACCTTCACGCATAACCTCTTCTTCAGGGTTTTAAGGATCACTCGAGAGATTCAATACGTTCCTCCAAGCATCATGAATAAATCAAAATGCCGTCAATCAAGGACAACGATAAATCTTTGAGCGAACTCGATGATAGTCCATAATATAAGTTGATCTTGGAGAAAATAGCGTCGTCCTTCAATTGATTTGTCAGATCATCTTTCCTTGATTCGAACAGAATGTCTCATAGGGTAAGCTTTCACCTAATTGTGCTACGCTTGTCGTGTCGTTAAGGTTCAGATTCGGGAACACAGATACTTAATTGAAGTATACTAGAAACGTTATAAAGGTCAGAAAGAAAAATAGGGAAGTCACGTGATTTACCACTGGACCCGCCTAACGAAGAATACGATATGGTCCAATAAAACTTAGGAGTGAGTTTCACGGATTCGCATCTAGAAAATTTCTGTCTCAAGAATCACTAAGTTTCCCTCAAAACTGAGTGACGAGACCCGATTCGAGAAAACGATCAATCTCCTTCCCGAGATCAAGCCATTCCATTCATGAAGAAAGCAAATGATGGAATTGGCATAAAGGGTTCCAATATCTAACAACATTAGGATAGTTCTTTAAATAGACTTGTTGTAACAAGAGCAAGCTTACAAACGAGGATAATATCATTCGAGTTGGAAGAAAGTAAGTACACAGACGATTCAATTCCATAGATGAACTCTCAGAACTTCATTGGAATATTTCAACAGGATATGGTTGGAAGATAACCAATCCCTTGGCTAACATTACATCAAATTTGCAAGAGAAGTAAACAAATCAGATTAACAAAAGATTAAGTCTTTAACAAGTCATAGGACAACTTAAACAACCCAGCTACCCTCAACAAGTTCTTAGTAGCCAAAAGAGATGACTTAGTCAAAAGATGACGATAGTACAAACGTCCCCACTGGATTCATACATTCATACGTCACAGAGATATAGGTTACCCCCGAAATCATACAGTGAAGTCACAGGGTCATCCATCGTAGAAGCAGTCCTTTCCTTTACTTCGATCTTTGGTCTGGGTAGAGGAATCAACTTTCCCTTCTTCATGAGATTTTGAAATACATGCCTTACCAACGAAAGGCTTCGTCCTCTGCAAGGTACAGTTTTTGGCCACGTGCCCTAACTCTTTGCATCTGAAACAGATTACTCCTTCAATTTCACAGTCCTTGGTTAAGTGATTCTTTCCGCACTTGAGGCAGATTGCCTTCTTGATCTCATATGGAGGCTTCGTCCCACGTAAAGCGCAATCCTTCCATACATGTCCTTGCTTTTCACACTTGAAACAAATTCTTCCCTCGATCGTACAATGCCTTGTGAAGTGGTCCTTCCCGCACTTCTTACACCTTGATAACGGCACCACAGTTGGGTTTGACTTGCTACTACTCGCACTCCCCTTCAGCGTTTGTTGTTGCCGTTGTCCCTTCGGTTGTCGCGAATATAGTTTCTGCTTAAACTGATTAACAATCTGGTTGTTCCTCCTTTGGAACTTAGGTAGTTCAAAATTACCCAAAAATTGACTTTCTCCCAAAGGCAAATTCCCGAACCTCGATTTCTAATCCCCTGTTGTTGTGCGGTCCTCTCGATCCGGTTTGTCTTGTCACGCCGGTCATTCCTTGCGGTGTTTCCACGGTCGCATCCATTCTTCCGTTGTTGCGTACCACATTCCTACGCATACGTCTTCCGCGAGCCATTACCTTCCTTTGAAAACAGATAGTCAAGCACACTGGAGACAAGAAGTAACCATCTCAGACAATACTGTCTCCTTTCTAAACCCAAACACAAAGAGTCACACAAAATACACAAGGGTGAATATGCAGACAAATCCTAAACAAGTTCAGTCATACCAGCTGAGCTTCTTTACTAAGAGAATTTCTATTCACTTAATACGCTTAGGTGAAGTCGTAGTTTTCCGTAAACACAGAACATTACACATCGAGTGGGCCAGTACTCAATATCATGTAAGCTGCAACTGCTGAAGCTACCAACACTCATCCTATGGCAAGTTATGCCTTCCTTTCCCAACATCTCAAATAAGAGACAAGGAAGTACACAACTTACAAAAACTTCTAACATGTCTAAGCATAGTCAGTCCATACCCCGGCTCAACAGGATGAACTGCTCTGATACCACCTAATGTAACACCCCTCGATTTAATAATCACGGCACAATCGTCATTATATCACGGTTACTAAATTTCGACGTGTTACAATTGTCAGATAACAATTTTCTAAAAATATCATTTGTTTCGCATATGAGGAAAATAGAGCCACGAATGAATAGTTACCTATACCATCGTTAAAAATATACATTACAAGATATACTCAAATTACGGTATCTAAGGCTAGATAATCACCTTACAACTTACATATACTACAATACACTTTATACGGAGTAATGCAAAATAAAATATAAGCTACCCACAACCTATCCACAACTATGGAGTTGGGAGCTCCATCGGAATCCCGAATGTATGAGGCAACTCAGGGCTCACCAAGTATAGTAGAAATACAAGATAAGGTCTTCCATCGCAGTCCTCTTCATCGTCAAAGTCAGATCCCAAAGCATGTCACACACGCCACTCGGTCCAGTTGACTTGCGGTCTTGGTATCACCAGTGAAATAATTCGAACCAAAACCCAAAAGAAGCTCCCTTCGCGACAGAATCACCGTGTACAACGGGTCAAGCCAATAAAGTCCAAGGGAAAACCAACCTCGTTCCCACTTACGGTCTTTAACCAAAGATTTACATAGAATAAAGAAAGTACAAGAAAGAGGTAAGACATCCTACCATCATTACCAATTATAGCATCAAGAAACCAAACGGGCAGAAAGCGCCCACATAGCATTTATGACAAAGCAATAATGGAGATAAGCATTTAGTAGCATTATGATCATCCAAACAGTTCGAGCAGTCACATATATATATATATATAGATATATTAAAAATGCAACGATTTCAATTATAATAACATTGTATGCCGGATAATTCATGGACTCACTATGCACATGTGCCCTCAATAACCAAGATCTACTCCATGGAGCTAAACACAAAACAATCGGAGAGAATGATCGGGGAGACATGCCAAGTATCTCGTCACCATACAAGTGCTTACCATATAATATAATCGGTCATTTTTGCGCAACAAGGCTTTATACGGCAAAGCATTCTCACAAGATCTCGATATAGGGTGTGGCCGGTCGGGATCGTCGGTGCGTTTGCATCGGTCGTCCCACGGTCCGGAGGGGCTACCATCGCCTTTGTGAGACTCCCGCGCCCCGATGCCCTCAAGGTCGTCTCCAGGACCCCACGTGTCTACTCGCACCCGCACTAAGGTGTTATTCAACTCCTAGGCTAAAATCCTCAACAAAGTCCAACAGACATTCTCTTTGTCTTTTTATGCCATGCATGACTCAATCATGCTCCTCATGACAAGCTAAGTCAATCATGCCTCAAATGCATATCATACGATTTAACAATCAGGTTTGTTCCCATTTTTGGATCCACAAGACATTTACAATGCATAATATGTATGATTCAAAATTCCATACAATTTCATAATATGCCACAATTGGCTAAGAGAGCATCAATATACAAGTGGCCATTCACGTGGACCCTTAGCATCATAATATTAAGGTCAAACATTAGGTTCATTATGTTCCTTACTACCTCACCCATACTCTGGTTCTTCCTTTATTCCAAGTTCTCACTAGTTGAAAGGCTCAATCACGCTCCTTGTTTTTCCTTCATTATGTGTCCCTACTTTGTTTCTAGTCATCTGATGTTATTTATGATTAATATAGTGTATATTAGTCCCAAAAGTTGAAATCAGGAGGTCACAAGGCCAGAATCATCCATTCGTTTGCTAGGTAAAAAAAGAATTGAAATATACTTATAATTTCGACGGAACAGTGTATCTAGTGAGAAACTGGAGCCGCTGCTCGATTCGGCAGTAGTAGCACGACGAGGATCAAGGTAAATGGAAAACAATCGCGGGGGATAAACTCTAAGTGCTATCGAATTGGGAACGAACTTCGACCGGATGAAGTATATAAGCGTCGAATATGCTACCACATTTACAAGAAAACATGATTCGATGGACACGACATTAGGTCGGTTCCTCTATTAAACCTTCAGAATTCTACTCGACGGATTTGGAGAAAATCTCTCTATTTAATAATCAGGAACTCCACTCGACGGGCATTCACATCCTAACTCGACGGATATAATTCTCAGCCTAACCCGATGGATTTTCACATCTTAACTCGACGGATTTCCACACTTTAGTTCGACGGATATTCTCATTGGGTATGTTTCTCCATTAAACCTTCAGAACTCTACTCGACGGACTTTCACACCTTAACTTCGACGGATATGATTCACAGCCTAACTCGACGAATTTTAACTTTGAAGGAGTTTCACTCGTGTTCAACCGATGAATACGCTAAAAGTTCAATTCTAACTCGACAGGTTTTGGATAATGGGGAAAGTCCCGTTCCTGTTGAACCGACAAGAATGTTAGGGTTACAAGGTTCTAATTCGACGGATTCTGGAAACGTTGAGATTTCACTCCTCCGATCCGACAGATGCAACTCGACGAGATCCTGGAAAACGCTAAGGTTTCACTCATGCCGATTCGACGGATACACTCGACGAGATCCTGGAAAATGCTAAGGTTTCACTCATGCTAATTCGACAAATACACTCGACGGGTTTTGACATTCAACGGAAAAGTAAGAAGTCTAAACTCGACGTATTTTCACATTGTGTTTTAGTGGTCAGAAATCTAAACTCGACAGGTATGTCACTCGACGGATTCTGACTTTGGGAAAATGTTGAGGTCTCACTTAAGCCGATCCGACGGATTTAACTCGACCGATTTCTGGAAAAATGTTGAGGTTTCACCTATACCAGTCGACGAGACACTAAGAGGGCCACACTTTCTAATTCGACGAATTCACCGACGGAGGTGTTAATGGGGGGGTCACTAGCTTCGATGACTTTTGACATGATGAAGGGCCCCACTTGTCGACAGGTTTGGCCAGGAGCTCATACTCGACAGGTTTTAACATCTTAATTCGACGGACATGGCTTACTCACTCTCGATGGATTTTAACATTTACTTTAGAATGGATCAAAGAAACCAAGTCATTACCATTTTCAATATAGGATCTCTGTTTTACGGGTTCAAAACCGTGACCATACGAGAACCAAAACGGGGCTCATTTCTTTCCATATTACACATTCCAAATATATATATATATACATACAAAACTCAAAGCAATCGGCTAGCATCTATACATCACAGACAACATTTAAAAACGAGAAAGACCCTCAACACAAATTACTGACGTTCCTAAATGCTAAGAGAGGTTGAGGAGGAGTGTCTTCCTCTTACCTAAGTGAAGAACAGGGATAAAGAAGCTCCTTTCATTATTGAAAATCTGATTTTCTTCACCACCACTAGAACCTTGGGCGTTCAAGATCCACAAAAATTAAGGTCAAAAGAGAGAATGGCAGCAGGAAACCAGAATGCACGAAAATGAGAAGAAGAGAAAAAGTTAAGAACTTTACCTTAAAGGTCCAAGCTTTGGGGCTGTTTTGAGCGAGAAAGAAAAATGAAGACACGGGGAGGAGTTCCGGAGAAGCAAGGTGTGAAGGTGGAGAGGGAAAATGGTCTCTGTCGGGTTGAGTAAAGGAGGCTTGAAGGATCAACAATGGTGAATGTGGGTGGTGTGCGGCCGTGAAGAAGAAGAGAGAAAAGAGAGTGAGAGCTGCGTGAGGGGAGGAGGAGCGGCGTGAATGAGAGAAAATGGGAGAAATGAAATGGAAAATGTGAATGAGCGACAGACGTGGGGAGTGGGAAAAATGGAATAGTCAATGTAATAATTCCCTCAACGATGGCGTGCAGCATAAATTAGGGAGGAGAGAGGAAAGGTTGATTAGATGGAAATAGGAAGCTTCCTTGAGAAGCTTTGTGCGCTTCTCGAAGAAATGAAGTGTAAGGTTGTCACCTTAATTAAATTCATCTGACAGATGAATAATTAAGCTGCTAAAATTATTTTCTCAGTGAAATAAAATTACAATTGATGAAAATAATATTTTATTACTCATCAGATGATTTTATGATACAGTGATTTCATGTATCAGATAAAGTCTCGTGAAGCGTAAACCTCGTAAACTGTGTCCAGCCTCGGGTTTAGTAAGATCCCCCGTCAACGTTTCCACAGTCCAAAGTTTATCAGCCTTAGGAAAAAAAATATTTTATTTTCCCGGCTCAGCAAAATATACACGTAAAACGAAAAATATATTAAAATATTCATCGTTCACAGAAAAAAAATCCAAAAAATTTCCTAAAATTCACAAATATTATAAAATAATTATTTATAATGAAATAAAGAATTTTCAGGATGTTACAACACTCCCCTTCTAAAAGGAATTTCGTCCTCGAAATTAATCATATCTTAAAAATAAATGCTCCTTGAGTCTTCACCCCTTTCGATAGCTAACTCCCCAAACAAGCTGTACATCGCTAAGTGGTTCTATCGAACTTATTCTCCTTGCTTACTGCAGTAGACAACTAAGCTTGTTTACTTCTAAATGCTTCTACTACAACATTTGCTTTTTCTGGGATTATACCAACACGAAAAAATCAAGATCTTTCAGAATTTCTAATCACTCGTTCCTGCTTCATATTTCAACTTATTTCGATCAGACAAAATACTTCTGACTCTTACGATCATACGAGACAATGAAAATTTCTCCTTGTAGAAAATGTTTCTAGATCTCTAATACAACTACAAGCTAACTCTAAGTTGTGTAAGGTAGTTCTCCTCATGTATTTTCAATTTGTCTCTAAGTATACGTTATCATTCTTTCTATTCTAATCAAGCACACGCTCTAAACTCCCAGTGCGAAACATCACTAGCCATCCCTAAAAGTTCATTAGGATTTGGACAAAATCATCCTTGGCGAAGAAATCAAACGTTTTATCATTCTTTGAAAGTTTTCGCCCGTATACATCAGTCCATACAAAACTTGACCCTCATATATGAGTTAGGTGAGAAATCTTGTCACTTGAAGAATTCTCTTTGTGAGTCTCCGTATCAACCACTAATCCAAAAATTACAATTCTTCATTACGGTCGTCGGTTCCTCTCGCTGAATAAATGTTTCGAGTTTCGATGGTTCACAGCAATCTTCTTCCCTTGAGATTGCGTAACCCAAAAGTTGAATTGTCTTCAACTAGAATTCATACTTAGACACCTTCACGCATAACCTCTTCTTCAGGGTTTTAAGGATCACTCCGAGAGATTCAATACGTTCCTCCAAGCATCATGAATAAATCAAAATGCCGTCAATCAAGGACAACGATAAATCTTTGAGCGAACTCGATGATAGTCCATAATATAAGTTGATCTTGGAGAAAATAGCGTCGTCCTTCAATTGATTTGTCAGATCATCTTTCCTTGATTCGAACAGAATGTCTCATAGGGTAAGCTTTCACCTAATTGTGCTACGCTTGTCGTGTCGTTAAGGTTCAGATTCGGGAACACAGATACTTAATTGAAGTATACTAGAAACGTTATAAAGGTCGAGAAAGAAAAATAGGAAGTCACGTGATTTACCACTTTGGACCCGCCTAACGAAGAATACGATATGGTCCAATAAAACTTAGGAGTGAGTTTCACGGATTCGCATCTAGAAAATTTCTGTCTCAAGAATCACTAAGTTTCCCTCAAAGCGAGTGACGAGACCGTTCGAAAACGATCAATCTCCTTCCTGAGATCAAGCCCATTCATGAAGAAAGCAAATGATGGAATTGGCATAAAGGGTTCCAATATCTAACAACATTAGGATAGTTCTTTAAATAGACTTGTTGTAACAAGAGCAAGCTTACAAACGAGGATAATATCATTCGAGTTGGAAGAAAGTAAGTACACAGATGATTCAATTCCATAGATGAACTCTCAGAACTTCATTGGAATATTTCAACAGGATATGGTTGGAAGATAACCAATCCCTTGGCTAACATTACATCAAATTTGCAAGAGAAGTAAACAAATCAGATTAACAAAAGATTAAGTCTTTAACAAGTCATAGGACAACTTAAACAACCCAGCTACCCTCAACAAGTTCTTAGTAGCCAAAAGAGATGACTTAGTCAAAAGATGACGATAGTACAAACGTCCCCACTGGATTCATACATTCATACGTCACAGAGAAATAGGTTACCCCCGGAATCATACAGTGAAGTCACAGGGTCATCCACGTAGAGAACAGTCCTTTCCTTTACTTCGATCTTCGATGCTGGGTAGAGGAATCAACTTTCCCTTCTTCATGAGATTTTGAAATACATGCCTTACCAACGAAAGGCTTCGTCCCTGCAAGGTACGAGTTTTTGGCCACGTGCCCTAACTCTTTGCATCGAAAGCAGATTACTCCTTCAATTTCACGGTCCTTGGTTAAGTGATTCTTTCCGCACTTGAGGCGATTGCCTTCTTGATCTCATATGGAGGCTTCGTCCCACGTAAAGCGCAATCCCTCCATACATGTCCTTGCTTTTCGCACTTGAAACAAATTCTTCCCTCGATCGTACAATGCCTTGTGAAGTGGTCCTTCCCGCACTTCTTACACCTTGATAACGGCACCACAGTTGGGTTTGACTTGCTACTACTCGCACTCCCCCTTCGGCGTTTGTTGTTGCCGTTGTCCCTTCGGTTGTCGCGAATATAGTTTCGCTTAAAGCGATTAACAATCTGGTTGTTCCTCCTTTGGAACTTAGGTAGTTCAAAATTACCCAAAAATTGACTTTCTCCCAAACAAATTCGAACCTCGATTTCTAATCCCTGCTTTGTTGTGCGGTCCTACGATCCGGTTGTCTTGTCACACAGTCATTCCTTGCAGTGTTTCCACGGTCGCATCCATTCTTCCGTTGTTGCGTACCACATTCCTACGCATGCGTCTTCCGCGAGCCATTACCTTCCTTTGAAAACAGATAGTCAAGCACCTTTGGAGACAAGAAGTAACCATCTCAGACAATACTGCTTTCCTTCCTAACCCAAACCAAAAGGAGTCACACAAAATACACAAGGGTGAATATGCAGACAAATCCTAAACAAGTTCAGTCATACCAGCTGAGCTTCTTTACTAAGAGAATTTCTATTCACTTAATACGCTTAGGTGAAGTCGTAGTTTTCCGTAAACACAGAACATTACACATCGAGTGGGCCAGTACTCAATATCATGTAACTGTACAGCAAGTGACTACCAACACTCATCCTATGGCAAGTTATGCCTTCCTTTCCCAACATCTCAAATAAGAGACAAGGAAGTACACAACTTACAAAAACTTCTAACATGTCTAAGCATAGTCAGTCCATACCCCGGCTCAACAGGATGAACTGCTCTGATACCACCTAATGTAACACCCCTCGATTTAATAACCACGGCACAATCGTCATTATATCACGGTTACTAAATTTCGACGTGTTACAATTGTCAGATAACAATTTTCTAAAAATATCATTTGTTTCGCATATGAGGAAAATAGGAGCCACGAATGAATAGTTACCTATACCATCAGTTAAAAATATACATTACAAGATATACTCAAATTACAGTATCTAAGGCTAGATAATCACCTTACAACTTACATATACTACAATACACTTTATACAGGTAATGCAAAATAAAATATAAGCTACCCACAACCTATCCACAACTATGGAGTTGGGAGCTCCATCGGAATCCCGAATGTATGAGGCAACTCCGGCTCACCGGTATAGTGAGAAATACAAGATAAGGTCTTCCATGAGTCCTCTTCATCGTCAAAGTCGGATCCCAAAGCATGTCACACACGCTTCTCGGTCCGATTGACTTGCCAGTCTTGGTATCACCAGTGAAATAATTCGAACCAAAACCCAAAAGAAGCTCCCTTCGCGACAGCAATCACCGTGTACAACGGGTCAAGCCAATAAAGTCCAAGGGAAAACCAACCTCGTTCCCACTTACGGTCTTTAACCAAAGATTTACATAGAATAAAGAAAGTACAAGAAAGAGGTAAGACATCCTACCATCATTACCAATTATAGCATCAAGAAACCAAACGGCGCAAAGCGCCCACATAGCATTTATGACAGCAATAATGGAGATAAGCATTTAGTAGCAGTTATGATCATCCAAAACAGTTCCAGGCAGTCACATATATATATATATATAGATATATTAAAAATGCAACAGTTTCAATTATAATAACATTGTATGCCAGATAATTCATGGACTCACTATGCACATGTGCCCTCAATAACCAAGATCCTACTCCATGGAGCTAAACACAAAACAATCGGAGAGAATGATCAGGGAGACATGCCAGTATCTCGTCAGCCATACAAGTGCTTACCATATAATATAATCAGTCATTTTGCGCAACAAGGCTTTATACAGCGGCATTCTCACAAGATCTCGATATAGGATGTGAAGCGGTCGGGATCGTCGGTGCGTTTGCATCGGTGCTGTCCCACGGTCCGGAGGGGCTACCATCGCCCTTTGTGAGACTCCGCGCCCCGATGCCCTCAAGGTCGTCTACTGAGGACCCCACGTGTCTACTCGCACCCGCACTAAGGTGTTATTCAACTCTAGGCTAAAATCCTCAACAAAGTCCAACAGACATTCTCTTTCTCTTTTTATGCCATGCATGACTCAATCATGCTCCTCATGACAAGCTAAGTCAATCATGCCTCAAATGCATATCATATGATTTAACAATCAGGTTTGTTCCCATTTTTGGATTCACAAGACATTTACAATGCATAATATGTATGATTCAAAATTCCATACAATTTCATAATATGCCACAATTGGCCAAGAGAGCATCAATATACAAGTGGTCATTCACGTGGACCCTTAGCATCATAATATTAAGGTCAAACATTAGGTTCATTATGTTCCTTACTACCTCACCCATACTCTGGTTCTTCCTTTATTCCAAGTTCTCACTAGTTGAAAGGCTCAATCACGCTCCTTGTTTTTCCTTCATTATGTGTCCCTACTTTGTTTCTAGTCATCTGATGTTATTTATGATTAATATAGTGTATATTAGTCCCAAAAGTTGAAATCAGGAGGTCACAAGGCCAGAATCATCCATTCGTTTGCTAGGTAAAAAAGAATTGAAATATACTTATAATTTCGACGGAACAGTGTATCTAGTGAGAAACTGGAGCTGCTGGATTCGACGAGTAGTAGCACGACAGGATCAAGGTAAATGGAAAACAATCTGGCAGGGGATAAACTCTAAGTGCTATCGAATTGGGAACGAACTTCGACCAGATGAAGTATATAACTATCGAATATGCTACCACATTTATAGAAAACATGATTCGATGGACACTGACATTAGGTCGGTTCCTCTATTAAACCTTCAGAATTCTACTCGACGGATTTGGAGAAAATCTCTCTATTTAATAATCAGGAACTCCACTCGACGGGCATTCACATCCTAACTCGACGGATATAATTCTCAGCCTAACCCGATGGATTTTCACATCTTAACTCGACGGATTTCCACACTTTAGTTCGACGGATATTCTCATTGGGTAAGTTTCTCCATTAAACCTTCAGAACTCTACTCGACGGACTTTCACACCTTAACTTCGACGGATATGATTCACAGCCTAACTCGACGAATTTTAACTTTGAAGGAGTTTCACTCGTGTTCAACCGATGAATACGCTAAAAGTTCAATTCTAACTCGACAGGTTTTGGATAATGGGGAAAGTCCCGTTCCTGTCGAACCGACAAGAATGTTAGGGTTACAAGGTTCTAATTCGACGGATTCTGGAAACGTTGAGATTTCACTCCTCGATCCGACGGATGCAACTCGACAGATCTGGAAAACGCTAAGGTTTCACTCATGCGATTCGACGGATACACTCGACGAGATCCTGGAAAATGCTAAGGTTTCACTCATGCTAATTCGACAAATACACTCGACGGGTTTTGACATTCAACGGAAAAGTAAGAAGTCTAAACTCGACGTATTTTCACATTGTGTTTTAGTGGTCAGAAATCTAAACTCGACAGGTATGTCTCTCGACGGATTCGACTTTGGGAAAATGTTGAGGTCTCACTTAAGCGTCAGAGACGGATTTAACTCGACCGATTTACGGAAAAATGTTGAGGTTTCACCTATACCGGTCCAGACGGACACTAAGAGGCCACACTTTCTAATTCGACGAATTCACCGACGGAGGTGTTAATGGGGGGTCACTAGCTTCGACAACTTTTGACATGATGAAGGGCCCCACTTGTCGACGAGGTTTGGCCGGGAGCTCATACTCGGAGGTTTTAACATCTTAATTCGACGGACATGGCTTACTCACTCTCGATGGATTTTAACATTTACTTTAGAATGGATCAACAAACCAAGTCATTACCATTTTCAATATAGGATCTCTGTTTTACGGGTTCAATACCGTGACCATACGAGAACCAAAACGGGGCTCATTTCTTTCCATATTACACATTCCAAATATATATATATATACATACAAAACTCCCGACAATCGGCTAGCATCTATACATCACAGACAACATTTAAAAACGAGAAAGACCCTCAACACAAATTGCGACGTTCCTAAATGCTAAGAGAGGTTGAGGAGGAGTGTCTTCCTCTTACCTAAGTGAAGAACAGGGATAAAAAGCTCCTTTCATGCTTGAAAATCTGATTTTCTTCACCACCACTAGAACCTTGGGCGTTCAAGATCCACAAAAATTAAGGTCAAAAGAGAGAATGGCAGCGAGGAAACCGAGAATGCACGAAAATGAGGAGAAGAGAAAAAGTTAAGAACTTTACCTTAAAGGTCCAAGCTTTGGGGCTGTTTTGAGCAGAAAGAAAAATGAAGACACGGGGAGGAGTTCCGGCGAAGCAAGGTGTGAAGGTGGAGAGGGAAAATGGTCTCTGTCGGGTTGAGTAAAGGAGGCTTGAAGGATCAACAATGGTGAATGTGGGTGGTGTGCGGCCGTGAAGAAGAAGAGAGAAAAGAGAGTGAGAGCTGCGTGAGGGGAGGAGCGGCGTGAATGAGAGAAAATGGGAGAAATGAAATGGAAAATGTGAATGAGCGACGAGACGTGGGGGAGTGGGAAAAATGGAATAGTCAATGTAATAATTCCCTCAACAAGATGGCGTGCAAAGCATAAATTGGGGAGGAGAGAGGAAAGGTTGATTAGATGGAAATAGGAAGCTTCCTTGAGAAGCTTTGTGCGCTTCTCGAAGAAATGAAGTGTAAGGTTGTCACCTTAATTAAATTCATCTGACAGATGAATAATTAAGCTGCTAAAATTATTTTCTCAGTGAAATAAAATTACAATTGATGAAAATAATATTTTATTACTCATCAGATGATTTTATGATACAGTGATTTCATGTATCAGATAAAGTCTCGTGAAGCGTAAACCTCGTAAACTGTGTCCAGCCTCGGGTTTAGTAAGATCCCCCGTCAACGTTTCCACAGTCCAAAGTTTATCAGCCTTAGGAAAAAAATATTTTATTTTCCCGGCTCAGCAAAATATACACGTAAAACGAAAAATATATTAAAATATTCATCGTTCACAGAAAAAAATCCAGAAAATTTCCTAAAATTCACAAATATTATAAAATAATTATTTATAATGAAATAAAGAATTTTCAGGATGTTACAATAGAGATGCTAATGGAGTAGCCCATTCAATAGCATTCCTTGCCCTCTGAAATAGTCTCCCTCCATCCTAGTTGCGTCACTTGCCTTAGCCAATAGTTGTTGAAATCTTGATTGATGCTAAGTCATGCAGATCTAGAGGCAATATCTAGCCTAAATTCTTTATTTGTTGTTTTCCTCCTGATAAACTAGCTTGTATTTCCTTGATAGAATGCCAAGTGATCCATCATGGAGTTTTGGGCCTCCTAAGGCCTAGCCCACTAACAATAGGAGGACAATCCTTGACTAAATACAAGGGAATTGTCCCAATTGAACTAATGAGGCCCTAACAAATGTCCTAAAGTGGGCCCATACCTTAGGATCCCTTTAGGGCACAAAATTCCCTACACACTACCAACGGCTAAGGGATTCCTCTATAAATAGCAACATTAAGGATGTTGATAAGTATATTTTCTTGCTTCTAGCTAATCATAGCATACTATACTAACTTGAGCGTTGGAGTGTCCTTGCAGGTAACTAGCCCCCTTATTTCCAAGTCTTTCAAGCTCAAGGAACCCTTAGCAGGAAGCTAGTTTTGGTTTAGTAGACCAAGTGTACTAGGATAGAATATTGGTGCCATTTGTGGGAATTTGGTAAACTACCATTCCCACTTTTCTACTATGGCTATGATAAGGAAGTGAACTATGATAAACCAAGAGCAGAGGGATAGGGTTGAAGCCTCCATCACTATTAGCAGACTCACCACATCCTAACAAATTTGTTTCATCGTCCAAAGGGTGGAGCAACCCACCCAACAATGCTAAGCTTCTACTCCAGCTCAACAAACTCCCTTTCTAGCTTTGCAGGAATAACGAGCACCAAATCCACCTCCCACTAACCAACAGCTATATGCCATGCTTAATAGACAACAAAACTAGCTTACAGAGATTTTGCTAGCCTTGAATAGAATCTGGTAGTGGGTGGCTGAAAATGATGCTGAGGTAGGAGTGGCTCACAGAGCTAGGGTAATAGCACAACCATATGTTGTGGAGCAGCCTCGCTCTCATCGTGAGCCACAAAGAAGGCATAAGCCTTCCGCTACCTCTGGCCTCGTTCACCAATATATGGCCCATTATAACTTTAGCCACCCATTCTCTGATTTCATCATGGGGTTATAGCTGTGAAAAGGCTTTAAGCCTCCCATCGTCGAGGCATATGATGGGTCTACGGACCCCCAAGGACACTTGGAAACTTTTATGTCCTCCATGATGCTCATAGCAGGAATCGACCATATTTGATGTCAAGCTTTCCCGTGCACCCTCAAAAAAGCAACTTAAAAGTGGTTCACCTCTTTACTGGCACGGTCAATTAATGACTTTGATGAACTCGCACATAGTTTCCTTACTCACTTTGTGTAACATCCTCCCTAACCTATTAGTGTTAAATTTGGTTATACAAGTTTATTAATACTTAATATGTGATAGAATGACAGAATGGTAGTTTTGAGTTAAAGTAAAACACTAAAATATCTTAAGGAGTTTAACGCTTTCAAAGTACCCTAAAGTCAAAGGATATTATCTAATTACTCTTTTTCCACCGTCTTTGACTTTGATACTTTGAGCATGTATATCTATCATTTTCTCTTATTTCACACTGCTATAACAGAAGAAAAGAGAGGAAAAGTTAGAGATAGGAATGAAAAGAGAAAATACAAAAGAAAGAGAAAGTAGATTGAAGAAAGAAAGAAAAGAAAGAACGTAGGAAAAAGGAAATAAACCTTACTTAATTTGACTTAGTATAGCAAAAGTTATACAACAAAATGAAAAAACTGAAACAGGACAACTAGCTGCTTTACTAAAATCTGACCTTACTTTAAATTAAAACTAGTAATGTATGAAAAGTGAAGATTTCTTGAAATTTTTACCTCTTATATCCCTACATGTTAACTTCAAAATTCCACTAGTCTCATGTATTTTAGACCTCAGAGTAAGAAGTTATGCAATCTAGTTTAATAGGCGTCAGATTGCTTGTTTCTGCAGAATTTGTCTCAAAATCAAACCAAAACTAGTGCTACTTGGGTTGTCCTAAAATTATGAATTTTTTACTACATTAAGCCTTATATCTTAGCTTTCAAATGAAATAAGTAGCAGATCATTTCAATGACTGCAGCTCAAGTTATACTACTAACATCACAAGCTGTTAGAATTGGGTTTTTTGCAGAATCAGCCCTAACTTCAATCTAAAACTGGGATTTCATTTAGCTTAAGAAAATTCTAAAGTTTCAACTACTAAATTCTCAATCTCGCAGTTTTCAACCTTCATTCATTGGTTCTACGTGGTTTTTAATCACAAAAATGGTCACTAAGCGTATAGAAAACCTCATGCATAAACTCAACTCATACAAGCATAGATTTATGAATAAAAACTCATTCACAAATACCCATTTCTCAACTCTCCACTTAAGGAGTTTCATGGATAACTCTAAGTTTTAAACCATCACTGTAGCATAGGTTAATCCAAGAATAAACCAAATTCAAGCATGGGAAACAAAAACCAACCAAAATAACCATTTTTGCCTCCTAAACCCATTTTTCCACCCTCACAAGCAAACATCCACAAAGATGTGCAGAAAGAATAGATATGATGGAACAAGACCCCTACCTTTAGATCTTGAAGATGAAGCGAAGCTTCCCCATTGGTCTTCCTTTCTTTTTTGTCTTCATTCTTCTTCATTTCTTCACTTCTTTTCTGTCTTCCACTTTCTTTGTTTTCTGCTGAGAAAACGTGAGGAATGAGAGAATTAAGAGAGAAAATAAGGAAAAGTCAAAGATTACTACTTAAGGGATAAAAACCATGGTTTGTTGAAACTTTATATCTCTTTGGAATACTTTAATCTCATAGAATCAAGTTTCCTAGCTTCCATAGGTGTTATAATAAATCCTAGGATTCATCTCAACCTTAGTTTCATCATTTTCATACTTTTCCATATCTGCTACAAGTCAATCCAGTATTAAAAAACACAACTAGTGTACTTAAAAGTACTAAACTTACTCAATTTATCTTGAAACTTCAACTACATATCATTTCATACATTTTTTACCTATAAATAAATTATCCTTATTTATTTCTCTCATCTAAGCAATTTATGCTATTATTGAGTCATTTTAAGCTACTTTTCACCTTCTATGTCACAGCAAAGTGCTTAAACTAACTCAGTTTGTCACAAAATTAAACATACATGTCAAGTAAGTAATATGCTACCTTTGTAATTATATACAAGTCTAACATGTTTAAGAGGATATTACATCTCCCCTCTTTTTTAAATTATTGACCCCAAAATTACTTACCTTAAACAAACAACTTCGGGTAATCTTGTTGCATGTGGGACTCCAACTCCCAAGTAGCCTCCTCGGTAACAAATCCACCCCAAACAACCTTCACTAGGGGATTCTACTTACTTCAGAGTGTAATTGGCATTGACTAAAGGAATGATTTTGATGATAACAAACAAGAAAGGAGTGGAAATGCATTGATCAAGCTCCAAGAATATTCAAGATTAGCATATAGGGTCTAGATCATGTGTAAAGGTAAAAAGGAATCACATTAAGCTCAAATATGTTTTCAAATATTTACAAATGGTTTTTCACACGCCAAAATTCCCAACAAACATGTTTTGAAAAGCTAATCATGATGGTAGTTCAAATCTATGGAAAATAGCCAAATTTGTGTTTTGTAAAACTGACATTTAGTTACTCTTTTGATAATATCTCTCAAAATACTTTTATTTTTGCTTTGAAACTTATTTCATATGAAAATAGACTCAAAGATCTTTCCAATGAGTGGTTATTAGTTTAAAACGGATAAGAAACCGAGAAGTTATGACCATTTGATGTCAAAGGCTATTTTCTTGAAAGGCCTAACCGATTAAGAAGTTCTCCTAACTAGTTATTTTGCAAGTCAGAGGCATTGCCTCTTCTTTCATAAAGTCCCTAACCGATTGGGGCTTATTGCCTAATCTGTTAGTAGTGTTTTTAATGGCTCATGAACATCTTTTATAAAACGAGCCTAACCGATTAGGGCTAATAGCCTAACCGGTTAGCATGTGTTTTAATGAAAATCAAATTGGCCATCAAAATGGCCTAACCTGTAACATCCCAAAAATTCTTTATTTCATTATAAACGATCATTTTATAATATTTATGATTTTTTGTGAATTTTTCTGGAAATGATGAATATTTTAATATATTCTTCGTTTTACGTGTACACTGAGCGGAGCTGGGGAAACTAGAATATTTTCCCTGAGGCTGGTAAACTTTGAACTATCAACGTGTCAACGGGGGATCTTACTAAACCCGAGGCCGGGCACAGTTTGCGAGATTTGTATTTTTCAAGGTTTTATCTGTTAAATAAAATTGCAGTATCATAAAATTATCTGATGAATAATAAAATATTATTTTCATCAATTGTAAATTTTATTCACTGAGAAAATAATTCCACAGTGTAATTAATCATCTGTCAGATGTATTTAACTTGGAGACAAGCTTACTATGTACTTTATTGAGGAGCGCGTGAAGCTTCTAAAGGAAGCTTCCTCCAACCATTATTTTTATTATTTCTCTCTCCTCCCATTTTGTGCAGCACATTTGAATTAAGGGGTCTAATTCATTTTCCTTTTCTCACATTTCCTCTCCTCCCTGTACGCAGCTCACTATTCACTCATCTTTCTCTCTTCTCTTTCACCCCACAGCAGCAACACCATCCACCCACACCCCCATTTTGTTCTTCAAACCGTCACAATCTTAGCACCATTTCGTGTTTGGAGGACCACCATCATTGAGGAAATCAGCTTCAAGGTTTTGCCATTTTCTCCGTCTCCATTCTCTTACGTCTTTAAAGCTTAAAGGTTGGAGCTTTAAGGTAAAGCTCTTAGCTTTTTCTCCCTCTCTTCTCTTTTTCGTAACCCACTGTCATTTTGATGACAATGGGTATCCATTTCAATATAAGGATTCTGATTCTTGCAAGTTTAAATTTTCAAGGATTTCCTGGAAGCTGAAAACAAAATCCTGACCAAAAAGGAGCCACCTTTCTTTGTGCTTCTCCAAGGTAAGAGGAAGACACTCCTCCTCAACCTCTTTTAGCATTTAGGGACGTTGTTTGTGATTGGTACTGAGAGTCATCTTTGTTTGTATGCGGCTGGTGATGTATGTATATGCTAGTTGATTGTTTTGTGTGTTTTGATATATTTATGTGTACTGGAATGTATAATCTAAAAGGAACGCTGTCAGGCTGGCTCTCGGATGGCCACGCCTTGAGACTAAAATTTTGGGATTCTTGGTGAGAAATGGTAATAACTTGAGTTTTTGACTATTAAGTGTAATGTCAAAATCTGTCGTGTATGAACCCTTGGCCAAACCCGTCGAATTTAGTGTCTTGAACACTTAGTAAAGTTAAAATTCGTCGAGTATGAACTCCTGGCCAAACCCGTCGAATATGATATCCTAATCATCTAATGAAAAGTTAAAATCCGTCGAGTATGAACTCCTGGCCAAACCCGTCGAATTTGATGTCTTGATCACTTAGTAAAGTTAAAATCCGTCGAGTATGAACTCTTGGCCAAACTCGTCAAATTTGATGTCTTGATCACTTAGTAAAGTTAAAATCCGTCGAGTATGAACCCCTGGGCATGCCCGTCGAATTTGATTCCTGGTCATTTAGTGCAATATCAAAATCCGTCGAGTATGAACTCCTGACCACTTAGGACAGAAACTCCTCCAATGCAAAATCCGTCGAATTTGAATGACCACATCCGTCGAGTGACATATTCGTCGAGTTAGAATGCCAATACCCATCGAGAGACATACCTGTCGAGTAGATCTTCTGTCCATTTATCAAAAGCTTCCCAAAGTTAAAACTCATCGAGTAGAATGTCAAGATCCGTCGAATTAGAGTTCTGACCATAGTGTTTTTCGTCGGTTCGACACTTGGGAGATTTCTCCAACGTCGACACCCACATCCGTCGAAATAGGATGTCTGCTGACTTTCTGGAAAAATTTGACAGTTTTGATCTCTGTTCGACAGAACCTCCATCCGACAGAAATTGGTTTTTATCCAATCTTGTTATAAAATGTTCTCCCATCTTTCATCCTTCTGTCATGTTATTTTTCGTCGAATGGCAGCCTCAATTTTCCACTAAATGCATTGTCTCCGTCGAATTCACAACCATGGTTTATCACCCAATACCTAGGAATTAAATCTGTGACGTTGTTGGCGATTCTGGCCATGTATCTTCCTGGATTCAAAACCCTTGGATTAATAAAAGCATATAAATCATAAATGATTGGATGACTAGAGATTAAGTAGGGATTCATAAACAGGGAAAAACATGAGTATGGGTGAGCTTTTGAGGCACATAATGAATTTAATGGTTGACTTCTATCATGACTATGAATGAAAATTGTGGATATCCTTAAAATGTACTATTGATTTGTTGTGGATCCGTGAATGGGATCAATTCTTGTTGTAAAATGATATGACATGCATTTGAAGCATGATGGACCTAGTTGGTCATGAAGAGTATGATTGTGTCATGCATTGAACAAAAAGAAAGAGATTGTCCGTTGGACTTGGATAAGGCCGGTAGCCTAGGAGTTGAACTTACACCTTTGTGCGGGTGCGAATAGACAAGTGTAGGTTACTTGTTGACCTTGGGGGCGTCAGGGTGCGGGTACCTCACAATGGGCAGCTGGTAGCTCTCTGTCCGTGGGGCAGACCGATGCAAACACACTGACGATCCGGACCGAGACGCTGTCCTATATCGAGATCTGTGTAGAATGTCTTGTAAAATGCCATGATGTACACAATGATAATTTGAGAATTTTAGCACTTGAGGGCCTGGGCAGCCAAGAATACAGACATACCTCCTGATCGTTCTCTCCGACTGTTTTGTGTCTAACTCCATGGAGTAGGATTTTGGTTTTTGAGGGCACGTGTGCATAGTGAGTCCATGAAGTATACATTGCTATTATAATTGGAACTGTTGTACCTCTGATATATCTGTATGTACATGATTGCCTGGGCTGTTTGGTTGATCATAATTGCTATTGAATGTTTATTACCATTATTGCTGTCATAAATGCTATGTGGGCGCTTTGCGCTGTTTGGTTTCTCGATGCTATGATTGGTAATGATGGTAGGATGTCTTACCTCTTCTCTGTCTCTCCACTTCTTTTTTGTCCGTATACTGCGTTCCATAGAAGATAACTACAAGGAACCGGAAGCTCCTGACTTCCCTGGTTTTTGGCCTCATCTCGACTGAGCGACTGCAGAGGAATATGGAGCCACGCACGCAAAGATTTTTGGGAGATGTGCGCCTGACTTTCTTGGGAAGGCCAAAGTGCTGGTACATCAACTATGGTTCTGAGCGTTGCGTCTATACGGGGGATGTGTCGTTATCTTTAGCCTGGAGACGTCACGAGCCTCCTGTCTTCACCTGCTGTATTAGTTTACGTTTGGAGTTTCAACTACCGATACGCGAGATGTGGGGTGACCGTTATTTCACTCTGTAGGAAGACTCTTTTCGTTCCACAACTTGGGCCCCGTCCCGTGACTCTGCGATTCCTATGGTGATTTCCTCTGACGAAGAAGATCCTGAGGAAGATCCCGAAGAAGTTCCTGAGGACGACCCCGAAGAGGATCCTGAAGAGGACCCTGACTCGATTCCTCCTCACTTGAGGGACTAACTTTACTTGTAGCTATTGAGGGCTACCGGTATTTTATTTTGGGGGGCACGATGTTTTGTCGTAGTAGGAAATTTGTATGTATATCTCGATACCGTAGGGATATGTATGTATAATCCTTTGGGGGTAGGTATAGTTTTGCTTTTGATATGTCGGGCTTTGTAACTAAATAGTTTGATAATTATATATATATATATATATATATATATATAAATGAAATGTTAATTTCCCATGTATGTTTCGTCACCATGGATATTGATTATCGTTAACGTAAATGTAACAAAAAGAAAAATAAAATATACTCGTCAATTTAATTACCCAACTATAATCGAGTAAATATATATATTATTAAAATGAATCGGGTCTTAACTCACATAAATTTTATTTCCGCATTGTAATTGAAAGTGAGACGTTCCCTTGGACAAAAAGGGGCGTCACACTAAGTTGGTATCAGAGCCCCGATTTATGTTTCTTTGGGTCTTGTGTTTGAGTCTATCTTGTTTGTGCTGTGTGTTCTCTGAGTAGTATACGTAAGGGTGTATTGTTTGGTGTTCCTAGTGAATGCAATGACTTTTCTATGTTTTCGGTTAATCGATCTAAGAAAGTAAGATGGCACGAGGGGAAGATATGGCAGCAGCTATTACAGCGATGCGAGAGGATGGTGAGGCGTCGCCGACAAAAACCGAGCAGCCGCCACGACAAAGAGAGAGTTGCATAATAATAAGAGCGAGCTACTCAACAGCTAGAGGCCACTGCTGATGCTCAGAATTTAGCAGAGTTTCGACACCATAACCCTCCTCAATTCAAAGGAGAATTTGATCCGGACAAGGCTAGTCTGTGGATCAAGGAATTGGAGAAAGTCTTTCAAGGAATGAGTTGCACCGAGGACAAGAAGGTGAACTAGGCTACATTTATGCTGGTAGGCAATGCTGAAAATTAGTGGAATGGAGTGCAGCAAATGTTGGAAGCTGCGAATCGAGAGATTATTTGGGGCTTATTCAAGGAACAGTTCTTGGATAAGTATTTTCCTGCAAGCGTAAGGCATGCGAAGGAGTCGGAATTCCTCAACCTGCGATAAGGAAATATGACTGTTAGTGAGTACGCAGCGAAATTTGAAAACTTGTCACAGTTTTTGATGTACTTTCAGAACCAACCAGATGAAGCATGGAAATGCCGAAGATTTACGGAAGGATTGAGGTATGAAGTGAAGAAGGTTGTGATCACCTTGAGGATCAATGAATTCTCACGACTACTGGATACTTGCTGTGATGTAGAGGCTCTGGAGCAATCTAGAGACATGAGGAGCAGAAACTTTGGGCCTACGAGATTCCAGAGAGGCAGCAGTAACAGTGCTAACCATTTCCAGAAGAAGCCGTACTCCCGACCCACGGGGAATCGACAACAAGCCATGGGTGTAAGTTCTGGTGGAGGTTCTACTAGGAACCGGACTGGCCAGAACACGGTGTATCCTTCTAGATGTCTGAAGTGTGGGAAAGACCATCTCACAAAGGACTGTACCATGAAGGGATTCATCTGCTTCAAATGTGGCAAACCTGGCCACGTGTCTCGAGACTACAATCAAACGAAGGTCGAACCTTCAGTGAATGCTGCAAGAGCTAAGAAACCACAGACTGGAGGGCGAGTCTACACTATGAGCGGAGCTGAGGCTTCCGAATCCGAAGATTTGATACAAGGGGAAGGTACCATAGAAGGTAATCTTTTAACTGTGCTTGTATGACTCTGGGGCAACCCATTCTTTTATATCATATGACTGTGTGCAAAGACTGGGTCTATCTGTGTCGTCATTACCTTTTTACTTAACTGTTTCTACCCTCACTAATAAATCGGTAGTTACTTCCAAAGTCTGTCTCAATTGCCCATTGGTTGTTGAAGGTCGAACCTTTTCGGTCGATCTGATCTGTTTACCCCTTTCCCAACTAGATATTATCTTAGGGATGAACTAGTTGTCTTCCAACCATGTTCTGCTAGACTGTTCCAGAAATACCATAGTTTTTCCCATAGAGGAGAATTCTAGATTTTTGACGGCCAACCGAGTTCAAGCTCTCTTGAAAGAAGGAGCTTATGGATACATGCTACTGTCTTCTTTGAAAGTCGAGAATGAGGTTGATGTGAACACAATTCCAGTGGTGAATGAGTTTCCCGAAGTCTTTCCTGATGATGTACCTGGTTTACCACCGGCTCGAGAGATAGAGTTTGCTATCGACCTAGTACCGGGAGCTGGTCCCGTGTCTATAGCACCGTATAGGATGGCACCGACAGAGTTAGCTGAGCTCAAGAAACAACTAGAAGAGCTTTTGGAAAAGCAATTTGTCAGGCCAAGTGTGTCACCATGGGGAGCACCAGTGCTGTTAGTTCGCAAGAAGGATGGCACCTCAAGATTATGTGTGGACTATCGATAGCCGAACAAGGTAACGATTAAGAACAAGTATCCACTCCCGAGAATTGATGACTTAATGGACCAACTGAAGGGAGCAGCGGTGTTTTCGAAGATCGATCTGCGGTCTGGGTATCATCAGATATGAGTGAAGATAGAGGATATACCCAAGATAGCTTTTCGTACCCGATACGGTCATTACGAATACCTAGTGATGCCGTTTGGTGTGACGAATGCACCAACTATCTTGATGGACTACATGAACCGAATCTTTCATCCTTACTTGAACAGATTCGTTGTGGTCTTCATTGATGACATTCTGGTATACTCTCAAAATCAGGAGGACCATGCTGAACACCTCAGTATAGTTCTTCAGATTCTGAAGGAGAAGGAAATGTATGCCAAACTGTCAAAATGTGAGTTCTGGTTGGAAGAAGTTAAGTTTCTGGGTCACGTGATCTTGAAGGATGGGATTGCAGTGGATCCATCGAAGGTGGAGGCAGTGCTGCAATGGGAAAGACCAACGTCCGTGACAGAAATTCGAAGCTTCGTGGGTTTAGCTGGATATTACCGGAGGTTCATTGAGGGATTCTCCAAGATTGCTGGACCACTTACACAACTCACGAGGAAAAACCAAGCTTTTGAGTGGACCGACAGCTGTGAGCAAAGTTTCCAAGAGTTGAAGAATCGACTGACTACCTCACCGGTGTTAGTGCTACCCAATTCGAATGAGCAGTTTGAAGTGTACTGCGACGCCTCATACCAAGGGCTAGGATCTGTACTTATGCAGCATGGAAGAGTGGTGGCTTATGCTTCAAGGCAATTGCGAGTGCACGAGAAGAATTACCCAACGCACGACTTGGAGTTAGCAGCTGTAGTTTTTACTCTGAAGATATAGAGGCATTTTCTCTACGGAGCAACGTTCAATATTTTCAGTGATCACAAGAGTCTGAAGTATTTGTATGATCAAAAGGAGTTGAACATGAGGCAATGAAGGTGGTTAGAATTCCTAAAGGATTACGATTTCCAACTTCTGTATCACCCTGGCAAGGCAAATGTTGTGGCAGATGCTCTAAGCAGGAAGATGATCAGTATCTCTGCCCTGATGATCAAGGAAAAGGATATGCTAGAGCAGTTTAGAGATGTATGGTCTTTTGTGGAGTTAGAACCTAGAAAGATTTGCATGAATATGGTTACCATCACAAGTGAGCTACTGGATGACATAAAGGAAAAGCAGAGGATTGACAAGTTCTTACAAGAAGTGAGAGAGCAAGTGGAGCAAGGAGGTGAAACAGAGTTTGTGGAAGGAACGGATGGAATTCTGAGGTTTCGTGGAAGAGTTTGTATTCCCCGTGACAAGGAGCTTAGAGAATACATCATTAACCATGCTCATACAAGCCAGCTGAGTATGCATCCAGGCATAACAAAAATGTACCAAGACTTGAAGAAGTTGTTCTAGTGGCATGGAATGAAGAGTGACGTCACTAGACGTGTATCGACTTGTCTAGTTTGTCAAAAAGCTAAGGTGGAACATCAGAGACCAGCGGGGTTGCTGCAACCGTTGTCTATTCCGGAATGGAAGTGGGACAATATTGCAATGGATTTTGTAGTCGGATTGCCAAGGACAAGAAAAGGTCATGATTCGATTTGGGTAATTGTGGACCGACTCACGAAATCGGCACACTTTCTCCCGATCGACATAAAATACAAACTGGAGAGATTGACTCAGATCTATATTAGAGAAATTGTTAGGCTACACGGTGCGCCTACGAGTATTGTTTCGGATAGAGATCTGAGATTTACTTCAAATCTCTGGGAGAGTTTGCAAGAAGAGTTGGGGACGAAGCTACGTCCCGAGTTACGCTTATCATCCGACCGACGGTCAATCAGAAAGGACGATCCAATCTTTGGAAGATTTGCTTAGAGCCTGTACCATAGAGCAAACTGGACGTTGGGATGACATTCTACCTTTGATAGAATTTACCTACAACAACAGTTATCATTCGAGCATAGGAATGACACCCTATGAGGCTCTGTATGGACGACGATGTCGAACCCCTCTGTGTTGGTACCAAGACGGCGAGCGCCTTACTGTTGGACCAGAGATTATACAACAGACAACTGAGAAGGTTAAGATAATTCAGGAAAAGATGAGAACGGCTCAAAGTCGGCAAAAGAGTTATGCAGACCGAAGGAGAAAACCTCCTGAGTTTGAGGAAGGCGAGCACGTATTCCTGAAAGTCACACCTACGACTGGGGTAGGCCAGGCTTTAAAATCTAGAAAACTCACTCTGAAATTCCTTGGGCCATACCAAATCATTCATCGTGTAGGTCCTGTAGCGTACCAAATATCCTTACCTCCTTTCCTTTCAAACATTCATAATGTTTTCCATGTGTCACAACTTCAAAAATACCTCCCTGACCCAAGTCATGTCATAGCACCGGATGCAGTACAATTAAAAGAAAACTTAACTTATGAGACGTCTCTTGTAAGAATCGAGGATAGGAAGATAAAGCAATTAAGAGGCAAGGAGATCGCATTGGTGAAAGTGATCTAGAATAAGGTGACAGGAGATGCAACTTGGGAGCTGGAAGACAAGATGAAGGAGCAACACCCACAGTTATTCTAAGGTATGCAAATTTCGAGGACGAAATTCCTTTTTGAAGGGGAGTATTGTAACATCCCGAAAATTCTTTATTTCATTATAAACGATCATTTTATAATATTTATGATTTTTTGAGGATTTTTCTGGAAACGATGAATATTTTAATATATTCTTCATTTTGCGTGTACACTGAGCGGAGCCGGGGAAACTAGAATATTTTTCCTGAGGCTGGTAAACTTTGAACTGTCAATGTGTGAACGGGGGATCTTACTAAACCCGAGGCCGGGCACAGTTTGCGAGATTTGCATTTTTTAACGTTTTATTTGTTAAATAAAATTACAGTATCATAAAATTATTTGATGAATAATAAAATATTATTTTCATCAATTGTAAATTTTATTCACTGAGAAAAAAATTCCACAGTATAATTAATCATCTGTCAGATGTATTTAACTTGGAGACAAGCTTACTATGTACTTTACGAGGAGCGCGCGAAGCTTCTCAAGGAAGCTTCCTCCAACCATTATTTTTATTATTTCTCTCTCCTCCCATTTTGTGCAGCACGTTTGAATTAAGGGGTCTAATTCATTTTCCTTTTCTCATATTTCCTCTCCTCTCTGTATGCAGCTCACTATTCACTCATCTTTCTCTTTTCTCTTTCACCCCACAGCAGCAACACCATCCACCCACACCCCCATTTTGTTCTTCAAACCGTCACAATCTTAGCACCATTTCGTGTTTGGAGGACCACCATCATTGAGGAAATCAGCTTCAAGGTTTTGCCATTTTCTCCATCTCCATTCTCTTACGTCTTTGAAGCTTAAAGGTTGGAGCTTTAAGGTAAAGCTCTTAGCTTTTTTTCCCTCTCTTCTCTCTTTTTTTCGTAACCCTTGTCATTTTGATGACAATAGGTATCCATTTCAATATTAGGATTCTGATTCTTGTAAGTTTAAATGTTTAAGGATTTCCTGAAAGCTGAAAATGAAATCCTGACCAAAAAGGAGCCACCTTTCTTTGTGCTTCTCCAAGGTAAGAGGAAGACACTCCTCTTCAACCTCTTTTAGCATTTAGGGATGTTGTTTGTGATTGGTACTGAGAGTCATCTTTGTTTATATGCTACTGGTGATGTATATATATGCTAGTTGATTGTTTTGTGTGTTTTGATATATTTATGTGTACGGGAACGTATAATCTAAAAGGAACGCTGTCGGGCTGGCTCTCGGATGGCCACGCCTTGAGACTAAAATTTTGGGATTCTTGGTGAGAAATGGTAATAACTTGAGTTTTTGACCATTAAGTGTAATGTCAAAATCTGTCGTGTATGAACCCCTGGCCAAACCCGTCGAATTTGATGTCTTGAACACTTAGTAAAGTTAAAATCCGTCGAGTAAGAACTCCTGGCCAAACCCGTCGAATTTGATGTCTTGATCACTTAGTAAAGTTAAAATCCGTCAAGTATGAACTCCTGGCCAAACCCGTCGAATTTGATGTCTTGATCACTTAGTAAAGTTAAAATTCGTCGAGTATAAACCCCTGGCCATGCCCATCGAATTTGATTCCTGGTCATTTAGTGCAATATCAAAATCCGTCGAGTATGAACTCCTGACCACTTAGGAGAGAAACTCCTACAATGCAAAATCCGTCGAATTTGAATGATCACATCCGTCGAGTGACATATTCATCGAGTTAGAATGCCAATACCCATCGAGAGACATACCTGTCGAGTAAATCTTCTGTCCATTTATCAGAAGCTTCCCAAAGTTAATATTCGTCGAGTAGAATGTCAAGATCCTTCGAATTAGAGTTCTGACCATAGTGTTTTTCGTCGGTTCGACACTTGGGAGATTTCTCCAACGTCGACACCCACATCCGTCGAAATAGGATGTCTGCTGACTTTCTGGAAAAATTTGACAGTTTTGATCTCTGTTCGACAGAACCTCCATCCGACATAAATTGGTTTTTATCCAATCTTGTTATAAAATGTTCTCCCATCTTTCATTCTTCTATCATGTTATTTTTCGTCGAATGGCAGCCTTAATTTTCCACTAAATGCATTGTCTCCGTTGAATTCATAACCATAGTTTATCACCCAATACCTAGCAATTAAATCTGTGACGTTGTTGGCGATTCTGGCCATGTATCTTCCTGGATTCAAAACCCTTGGATTAATAAAAGCATATAAATCATAAATGATTGGATGACTAGAGATTAAGTAGGGATTCATAAACAGGGAAGAACATGAGTATGGGTGAGCTTTTGAGGCACATAATGAATTTAATGGTTGACTTCTATCATGACTATGAATGGAAATTGTGGATATCCTTAAAATGTACTATTGGTTTGTTGTGGATCCGTGAATAGGATCAATTCTTGTTGTAAAATGATATGACATGCATTTGAAGCATGATGGACCTAGTTGGTCATGAAGAGTATGATTGTGTCATGCATTGAACAAAAAGAAAGAGATTGTCCGTTGGACTTGGATAAGGCCGGTAGCCTAGGAGTTGAACTTACACCTTTGTGCGGGTGCGAATAGACAAATGTAGGTTACTTGTTGACCTTGGGGGCGTCAGGGTGTGGGTACCTCACAATGGGCAGCTGTTAGCTCTCTGTCCGTGGGGCAGACCGATGCAAACACACTGACGATCCGGACCGAGACGCTGTCCTATATCGAGATCTGTGTAGAATGTCTTGTAAAATGTCATGATATACACAATGATAATTTGAGAATTTTAGCACTTGAGAACCTGGGCAGCCAAGAATACAGACATACCTCCTGACCGTTCTCTCTGACTGTTTTGTGTCTAGCTCTATGGAGTAGGATTTTGGTTATTGAGGGCACATGTGCATAGTGAGTCCATGAATTATCTGGCATACATTGCTATTATAATTGGAACTATTGTACCTCTGATATATCTGTATGTACATGACTTCCTGGAACTGTTTGGTTGATCATAATTGCTATTGAATGTTTATTACCATTATTGCTATCATAAATGCTATGTGGGTGCTTTGCGCCGTTTGGTTTCTCAATGCTATGATTGGTAATGATGGTAGGATGTCTTACCTCTTCTCTGTCTCTCCACTTCTGTTTTGTCTGTATACTGTGTTCCATAGAAGATAACTGCAAGGAACCGGAAGCTCCCGACTTCCCTGGTTTTTGGCCTCATCTCGACTGAGCGACTGTAGAGGAATATGGAGCCACGCACGCAAATATTTTTGGGAGATGTGCACCTGACTTTCTTGGGAGGGCCAGAGTGCTGGTACATCAACTATGGTTCTGAGCGTTGCGTCTATACGGGGGATGTGTCGTTATCTCTAGCCTGGAGACGTCACGAGCCGCCTGTCTTCACCTGCTGTATTAGTTTACGTTTGGAGTTTCAACTACCGATATGCAAGATGTGGGGTGACCGTTATTTCACTCCGCGGGAAGACTCTTTTCGTTCCACAGCTCGGGCCCCATCTCGTGACTCTGCGATTCCTATGGTGATTTCCTCTGATGAAGAAGATCCTGAGGAAGATCCCGAAGAAGTTCCCGAGGACGACCCGAAGAGGATCCTGAAGAGGACCCTGACTCGATTCCTCCTCACTTGAGGGACTGACTTTACTTGTAGCTACTGAGGGCTACCAGTATTTTATTTTGGGGGCCTGATGTTTTGTCTGTAGTGGGCTGTATATTCTGATACCGTAGGGATATGTATGTATAATCCTTTGGGGGGCAGGTATAGTTTTACTTTTTGATATGCCAGGCTTTGTAACTAAACACTTTGATAATTATATATATATATAAATGAAATGTTAATTTCCCATGTATGTTTCGTCACCGTGGATATTGATTATCGTTAACGTAAATGTAACAAAAAGAAAAAAAAAATATACTCTCCAATTTAATTACCCAACTATAATCGAGTAAATATATATATTATTAAAATGAACCGGGTCTTAACTCACATAAATTTTATTTCCGCATTGTAATTGAAAGTGAGACGTTCCCTTGGACAAAAAGGGGCGTCACATAACTGATTAAGGTAACTCCCTAACCGGTTAGTGTGGTCTTAAATTTCATGAGGAAAGGCTTTTAAAAGAGGCCTAACTAATTAGGCTCATTGGCTAACCAGTTATTCTAAATATCAGTGGCCAAAACTTAAAGCTCCTAACTGATTAGGAAATGGTTATTTACGAACCAGAACAGTTTTTCAACGGCTTTATTTTGGCATTTAATACTCCCAAAAACCCCCAATGGCTCTTATTTGGTTTGAGCTATAAATGAAAGTGTTTGGGCATTTATGAAAGGTTGGAGAACAATCTGAAAATCATCCTTGAGCATTAAATTTGTGTTTCATCATATTTTTCTCTCAACCCCTGTTTTGAGCTATAATTGTGTGATTTCTTAATACCCATAGAACTTCAATTCGTAATATCCACTCTTGTGAAAGTTTCATCTTATATACACTTTGATTCTTTGTGAATAGGGTGAGGTATCCCTTGTTTGTAAAGAGAGTGAGGTATCTCTCAAAAGTTGTAAAGGGTGAGGTATCTCTTGGTTATAGAGGGTGAGGTATCCCTCAAAGGTTGTAAAGGGTGAGGTATCCCTGGTTGAGGCTGAAGCATAAAAGGTAAGGTATCCCAAGGTGTGGTGAGTGCTTTAGTTTGTGAAGATTATCAAGCACCTATTGAAGCTTGAAGATATAGTGGAAAATCTCTAGCGTTTGCTTGAGAACTGGACGTAGGCCACAAGTGGATTAGTGGCTGAACTAGGGTAAACCTTGTGTTTGATCTTCTAAACTCATCTCTTTACATTTGTGCATTTATTTTATATGCTTACTTGAATGTTATTCATCTTAACTTGTTTAATTTGTGAGTGAAGTGTTCAATCTCATTTATCTATTCACTTCAATCATCCAATAGCTTCAACGAAAATTGATAAACAATGTTTTACGAAAGATTTGCAAAAAGTTTTTATAAACTCAATTCACCCCCCTCTTGAGTTTGAGGCCACTTGGTAATAAGTGGTATCAGAGCTAGGCTCTTGTGCAAAGAGCTTAGCAGCTTCAAGAGAAAGTGATGGCCTCCTCAAATGATTTTTCATAAAGTTATTCTATCTATAGACCTCTCTTTTTTAATGAGGATGGGTATGCTTATTGGAAAGAAATAATGAAAATTTTATTGAAGCTATTGACTTAGATGTGTGGGATGTTAATAAAAATGGTCCTTTTATCCCCACATAAGTTCTTAAGGGTGTAAGAGTTAATACACCAAGAAGTTAATGGACCAATGATGATAAGAAAAAGGTCCAATATAATTTGAGTGCCAAAAATATCATTACCATATCATTGGGGTATAATGAGTTCTTTAGAGTCTCAAATTATAAATCTGCCCAAGAAATGTGGGACACATTATAAGTAACCCATGAGGGTACTAGTAAAGTGAAAAGATTAAGGATTAATACTCTCACTCATGAATATAAACCTTTTAGAATGAGCCAAAATGAAAGCATTCAAGAAATGTGAAAAATTTTACAAATATTGTAAATCATCTTGCTTCATTCGGAAAGACTTTTCCTAATGATGATCTTATTAACAAAGTGTTGAGATGTTTGAGCAAGTATTGGCAACCTAAAGTGATGGCTATTGCGGAGTCAAGGAATCTCTCAACCATGACTTTAGCCATACTTTTTGGTAAGCTCTAAGAACATGAGCTGGAATTGAATAGACTCAACCAGAGTGAGGAGCTTGACAAGAAAGAGAAGAGGATAGCTCTCAAGGCCACTTCCTCCATAATCAATGATGACGATGATGAAGATGATGAAGATGACTTAGAAATAAATGAGAAAAATCTTACTCTACAAGTAAAGAATTTTAGAAGATTCTTCAAGAAGAATAGAGCTCATAGAAGACCTCCCTTTCCCCAAAAGAATGTCTATCACAAAGGGAAAGGAACCTCATCCACTCCTAAATGCTATGAATGTGGATAATTGGGTCACATGAAGATGGAGTGCCCAATTTATCAAAGTAAAGTGGAAAAATATGACAAAAGATCCTTAAGGGAGAAAAAAGAAAGAAGAGCCTACATAGCTTAGGATGATAATGATATGGATTAACTGATAGCTCAAACAATGAGAAAGCCAATCTATGTTTCATGGCTAGAGGAGAAGAAGATGGAGACAACATGGAGGTAACATCCTCAAATTCTAAATCAAACTCTTCCCCTTCCTTTAATGAATTGTAAGATGCATTTGAAGAATTACATAATGAATCTATGAGGCTTGCAAAAATGATTTCATGTTCAAAGAAAACAATTTCCTCATTTGAAAATCAAATTTATACTTTAAATAAGGAAATTGAGGAATTGAAATTAGAAAATGAAACTCTTGGGTTGATTGATGCAAATTCTTCATGCATAACATGATATTCACATGATAATACACCCACACCCTCATCTTGCTCATCATGTAAAGTATTTGAAATTGAGATTGAGGATTTGAAAAATACACTTTCAAAATTTACCTTTGGAAGAGATAACTTGAATGTATTGTTAGGGAAACAAAGATGCGTTTTTCAAAAAGCTGATTTAGGGCATAATCCTAATAACCAACAAAAGTTTTTGAATAATTTCTTTATTTTCTCAAGTACATCAAGTAGCCCCTTTATCAAATGTTTTCATTGTGGGAGGAAAGGACATAGTGCTTCTACATGCAATGTTAGGAAAAACTTGAATACCAAGGTTGGGACTAAAATGATTTAGGTCCCTAAGGGCACTTTGCCAAAATCTAACACACAATGACCTAAGAAAATTTGGGTACCAAAAGTCAAAAATTGAAGTGTGTTGTAGGTGTACTTGAAGGCCAAAAATGGACTTTGGAATCTCAAAAGTGGCTACTGCAAGCACAAGATCAGAAAATACTTTAAGTTCTCCCCATTGTCTCCAAGAAGCTTGGACTTGCAACATTTGGATAAGTGGAGACTTGTTTTATGCTTTAAGTTGCTTTAAAGTAGTACCTTCTGGCTTTATATCTTGAAAATATCTCTACATGTGATAATATACTAGATGAAAATATCTTTGTTCTTGACATAACATACCTAATGTGATCATTGTTTGATCTAATGTGCATATAGAAGAGAAAACTTGGCATATTGGATCAATCATGCATCTAACTCTTCCTAAAAATCATTTTTACTTCATGATTCATCATTGTGCCGCATAACTTGTCATATTATTGCATATTGTGTCATTTTGGTTCAAAACTTATTATGTTGCTGCATAATATGTAATTTTGCTGCATAATTTGATTGAGTTCATTGCAAAATACTCTTGCTTTAGTTGTTCATGAATCCATTACTGACTTAAGCGTCAGAGTTTCCCAAGTTTGTTTTGTAGGAACTTGATCCATGCTCAAGTCCCTCAATCATTCAATCTTAAGTTCTTATTAAAGAAATTGGATTCAAGCTCTTTCAAAGAAATATAATCAGTTTTTGAGCTATATTTAAGGTATTTAGAGGTGATGGAAATGAGGCCAAGTCAAGTAACTCCTTAAGGATGGAAAAAGCTATTGACATATTAAAGAATGCATTCCTGAAGATTTCTCTGGTTTGTTGGTGAAAGGCAAGTTTTGATGGTCTTAAAAGATGGATTCTTGAAGGATTTTCTAGTTTTGTTTAAGAAATAATTAGTTGCAAGAAGGTCATAATCTGTTATGAAAAACATCTAACCTGTTATGAGAGCTGTGGAAAAGTTTGGCACATTGGAAGGGCTCTCTGTCAATTCAAAATAATCGGTTAGCAATAAGCCCCTAACCGGTTACCCTATTTTTGTCACATTTTTGTGCTCTCTGGCTAGCACAATAACCGATTAGCAACACACCCTAACCGGTTATTGGAGAAAACTTGTGACCACTCTCATTTTACCTAACCGGTTAGCAAAATATCCTAATTGGTTACCCATTTTCCCTAACCAGTTAGGCCACTCCAAATTAAACTCTCCCAGTCATGTCATCCTTCAACTAATTTGTCTTTAGTTTTTTAAATAGATTAATCATGCATTTAAATAGCTTTGCTGTATAAAGTCATATTTTTCTGCATAATGCCATTAATCTTGCTACATAATATGACATTTTTGCTGTATAATCTAACTTTCACTGCATAAATTAGTCATTTGCTACATAAATTGGTCATTTTGCTTCATAATTCATACTTTTTGTTGTATAACGTATAATATGGTGAACAATTACTTTAAACTCAATATTACTTTTGAAATGATATGGCAATGCATGTTCTGTTTTGATGATACCATTGTTGAATGTTAGTCTAGAATATTTGCATTTACTATAAATATGGTATTCTTACAAATAACTTCTCTCTTTGTCAAAATCTATATATTGTATATCTTTTTTATCATGACAAAAGGGGAAGAAGTTTATGAGTCATTGAGAAAAGGTAAATAACAAGGTACAAATTCAACAATCTTGGGATTCCAAAATTAAGGGGGAGCTATGCAATCTCTAATCTAATCACCTCTTGCAAAATAGAGGGGGAGTAAGTCTCTAATACACCTTTTGTGAATTTCAATTTATTTGAACTAACTCTTTTCTCAATTGATGTTTGTCATCATCAAAAAGGGAGAGAATGTAATTGGCATTGACTAAAGGAATGATTTTGATGATAACAAACAAGAAAAGAATGGAAATGCATTGATCAAGCACCAAGAATATTCAAGATTATCATATAGGGTCTAGATCATGTGTAAAGGTAAAAAAGAATCACACTAAACTCAAATATATTTTCAAATATTTACAAATGATTTTTCACATGCCAAAATGCCCAACAAACATATTTTGAAAAGCTAATCATGGTGGTAGTTCAAATCTATGGAAAATAGCCAAATTTGTGTTTTGTAAAACTGACCTTTAGTTACTCTTTTAATCATATCTCTCAAAACACTTTGACTTTTGATTTGAAAATTCTTTCATATGAAAATAGACTTAAAGATCTTTCCAATGAGTAGTCATTTTCTTAAAACGGATAAGAAACCAAGAAGTTATGACTATTTGATATCAGAGGCTATTTTTTTGAAAGGCCTAACCGATTAGGAAGTTCTCTTAACCGGTTATTTTGCAAGTCAAAGGCATTGCCTCTTCTTTCATAAAGGCCCTAATCAATTAGGGCTTATTGCTTAACCGGTTAGTAGTGTTTTTAATGGCTCGTGAATATCTTTTATAAAAAGAGCCTAACCGATTAGCGCTAATGGCCCAACTGGTTAGCATGTGTTTTAATGAAATGCAAATTGGCCATCAAAATGGCCTAACTGATTAGGGTAACTCCCTAACCAATTAGTGTGGTCTTAAATTTCATGAGGAAAGGCTTTTTAAAAAAAACCTAACCAATTAGGCTCATTGCCTAACCAGTTATTCTAAATGTCAGTGGCCAAAACTTAAAGCTTCTAATCGATTAAGAACTCATCCTAACTGATTAGGAAATGGTTATTTGCGAACCAGAACAGTTTTCCAATGGCTTTTATTTTGGCATTTAATACTCCCAAACCCCCTCAAATGGCTCTTATTTTCTTTGGGCTATAAATGAAAGTATTTGGACATTTATGAAAGGTTGGAGAAGAAATCTGAAAATCATTCTTGAGCATTAAATTCGTGTTTCATCGTCTTTTTCTCCCAACCCCTGTTTCGAGCTATAATTGTGTGATTCCTTGATACCCATAGAACTTCAATTTGTAATATCCACTCTTGTGAGAGTTTCATCTTATATACACTTTGATTCTTTGTGAAGAGGATGAGGTATCCCACTAGAGGAAAAGGGTGAGGTATCCCTTGTTTGTAAACAGAGTGAGGTATCTCTCAAAAGTTGTAAAGGGTGAGGTATCCCTTGGTTGTAGAGGGTGAGGTATCCCTCAAAGGTTATAAAGGGTGAGGTATCCCTAGTTGAGGCTTAAGCACAAAGGGTGAGGTATCTTAATGTGTGGTGAGTGCTCTAGTTTGTAAAGGTTATTAAGCACTTGTTGAAGCTTGAAGATATAGTGAAATTTCTCTAGTGGTTGCTTGAGGACTGGACGTAGGCCACAAGTGGATTGGTGGCTGAACCAGGATAAACCTTCTGTTTGATCTTCTAAACTCATCTCTTTACATTTGTGCATTTATTTTATATGCTTGATTGAATGTTATTCATCTTGGCTTGTTTAATTTGTGAGTGAAGTGTTCAATATCATTTATTTATTCACTTCAATCATTCAATAGCTTCAATGAAAATTGATAAACAACGTTTTACGAAAGATTTGGAAAAAATTTTTATAAACTCAATTCACCCCCCTCTTGAGTTTGAGGCCACTTGGTAACACTAAGCTCTTTGACCCCTCTGTCCACTATCATTATAGGTTGTATATCATAAGACAAATCATCTCTTAATTGTATATATTCATGTTCTATAATATATGAAGGATTTAGATTATACTTTCTTAACTGAGACACAAAGAAAACATTGTGAAGATTGGATAGATTGGGAAGAAGGGCTATCTAGTAAGCTATGGGTCCTATTCTCTTTAGAATTTGGTAGAGACCAAGAAAACAAGGATTTAATTTTTGTGTTTTCAATACTCTACCAATCCTTGTTGTAAGAGTAACTATTAAGAAAAAATGTTCTCCTTCATCAAACTCAAGAGGTCTCCTTCTTTCATCAGCATAGCTCTTTTGCCGACTTTGAGCAGTAAACAACCTATCCTTAATCATCTTAATTTGTTATGTGGTCTACTGGACCAATTTAGGACCTAGGATGGTTCTCTTAACTACCTTATACTAACACAGAGGCAATCTACATTTCCTTTCATCTAAAGCCTCTTAAGGTTCCATACCTATACTGGTGTGGTGGCTATTGTTATAGACAAATTCTACTAGTGGTAAGAATCTATCCCAACTCCCCTGTTATTCTAAAACACATGCTCTAAGCATATCCTTAAGAGTTTGGATAGTCCTTTCTGTTTGTCGATCTATCTTCTTATGATAAGTCATGCTAAGACACAACTTAGTCCTAGACACCTTTTGCAAGGCTCCCTAAAACCTAGATGTGAATTTAGGGTCTCTATCTGACACTATACTCATTGGGACTTTATGCAACCTAACTATCTCATTAGATATAGCTGAGCAAATTTATGTAGAGAATAGTTAGCTCTAATTGCAAAAAATGGGCAGATTTGGTTAACCTATCCATTATGACCCAAATTTGATCATATCCTGGATAAGCCCTGGGTAAACCCATTACAAAGTCCATGAAGATCTTATCCCATTTCCATTCAAGGATTTCCAAACACTATAAAGGTCCTAAAGGTTTCTGGTGTTCAATCTTTACCTTTTGGCAAGTTAGACACCTTGACATATATTCAGCTATATCCTTTTTCATTCCAGGTCACCAAAACAAATTCCTTAAATCTTTGTACATCTTAGTGGCTTCGGGATGGATGGTATACTTACTCTTGTGAGCTTCCTTTAGAATACTTTGCTTGATTTCGGATTCCTTTGGAATACAAAGTCTTTCTCTAAACTTTATCATTCCATTGTTTGCCATATCAAAATCATTTTGGTTTCTAAGAAGATTTGCTCACTTATGTTCTTTAGAGTCTCATCCTCCTCTTGAGCTTCTAAGATTTGAGTCCTTAAGTCATTTACTATGTCCACTCTACTCACAAAGAGACTATGTGTCATCACAGTCACCGTAAGACTCAAATTCTTGAAATTCTTAAGAAGTTTACTCTCTTGGACAATCATCCGGGATACATGTAGGGATTTCCTACTTAGTGCATCAACCACTACATTGACTTTACTCGGGTGATACTTTAACTCAAAATTATAATCCTTTAAGAATCCCATCCATCTTCTCTGCCTCATGTTCAGCTCCTTCTAATCAAACAAGTACTTTAAACTCTTATGATCGCTGAACACCACAAACTGGACTCCATAGAGCTAATGTCTCCAAATCTTTAAGGTAAGCACTACAGTGGCTAACTCTAGGATACTTCTTTTTGTGTGGCCTTAATTGCCTTGATGCATAGGCAATTGCTCTCCTATCTTGCATTAGAACACACCCTAAACCCATTTTTGAAGCATCATAGTATGTATACCTCGAAGTCCTCATGGGGATCTGAAATTACAAATACCGGTGTAGTGATCAACCTCTTCTTTAACTCTTGGAAACTATTCTCACAATCTTGAGTCCACTTAAAAGTACTACATTTCCTAGTCAACCTAGTCAATGGTAGCACTACTTGAGAAAATCCTTTAATAAACCTTCTATAATACCCAGTCAGGCCTATAAAGCTCCTAATTCCAGTCACAGTGGTGGGTTTCTCCCACTGTACAACTGCCTCAACTTTATTAGGGTCCACAAAAATTCCTCCTTTAGAAATTACAAGGTCTAAAAACTATACTTCTATTAGCCAAAACTCATAATTTGACAATTTGGCAAACAACTTCTTCTCTTTGAGCATCTCTAAAACTATCCTTACATGCTTCTCATGTTCCTCCATTGTCTTGGAATAAGTAAGGATGTCATTAATAAACACTACCATAAACCTATCTAGGTAGTGTCTAAAAATCTTGTTCATGTAATCTATGAACACCGCTGGTGCATTTGTCAACCCAAAGGACATCACAAGATATTCGTAAGGCCCATACCTAGTCCTAAAAGCGATTTTATGGATATCCTCTTCCCTAACCTTGATTTGATGATATCTAGATCTTAAATCAATCTTGGAGAACACTGAAACTCCTCTTAATTGATCCATCAGATCATCTATCTTAGACAACAAATACTTATTCTTGAAGGTTACCTTGTTCAACTATCTGTAGTCAACAAAAAGCCTCATGGTACCATCCTTTTTCTTCACTAAAAGCACAGGTGCTCCCCATGGAGAAACATTAGACCTAATGAATTACTTATCCACCAACTCCTCTAATTTTTTCTTGAGTTCTGCTAACTCCAGAGATGCCATCCTATAGGGTGTTATATATATAGGTCCTATACCTAGAACTAAATCTATAGAAAACTCTATTTCTCTCTCTGGTGGCAACTCAGCTATATCACCCAAAAATACTTCTAGGTACTCCTTCATCACAGGTAGATTATCTAGGTTCTGCTTAACTTTTGTATTCAAAGAGAAAAGGAGAACATATCCTAGAGCCCCTTCTACTAAACAGTGATTAACCTGGTTAGCATTGAGATAGACAGACTCAGAAGAAACAATTATGGTAGGCACATCAGACAGAAACACTAAGGTCTTATCTGAACATTTAAAACTACATGGTTACTTGACAACCAATCCATACCAAGAATGACATTAATGTCCACAAAGGGTAAACATATGAGATTTACAAAGAAAACCCTTATCCTCTACTTTTATACAACAATCAAGACATACATTTGAAGTTGTAATTGGTTTACCAGTGGGAGTGGAAACAGATAGGTCATATAGTAGTTCTGACATAGGCAAATCTAACATCATAATACAATAATTAGAAACAAAGGAGTTGGATGTTCCTAAACCATACATGACATTTAAAAGATGATTATGAATTATGCCTTTACCTTGAATAAGATCAAAAGATTGGGTCACCTCTTTCCCACCTAGAGTGTAAACTCTTCCTTTGGCTTACGATTTTGGAGTAGGTGTAACACCTATGAAAGCATGTTAGACTTTATATGGTTACAAAGATAACCTAATACTTGCTTAATATGCCTGTTTAATTTTGTGACCTTTTGAGCATGTTTAGTCACTTTGTTGTAGCACTATGTGTGAAAAATAATTATTATTAACCCCGGAATTGGCTTAAACTGCTTAGTTAATGAAAATAAATGTAAGAAAATTGCTTCTAGGTAAAAAATGTGTGGAAGATGGTGTAATTAAAATTTTAGGTAAATCAAAGTTAGTTTGGCGTTTTTAAGCATACTGAGTGTGTGTTTTAATGTCGGATTGACTATCATTAGATATGAAAAAACATGGAAGTGATGAAACAAGATTTTTAATGAATCTTAGGATTTATTTTAAACTTGTTGGAAGTTAGGAAACTTGATTTGGTGACATCTAAGTGTTCTTAATAGATTAGGAGCTTTAGTTAAATATCTAAAGAGGCAAAATGCTTCACGATTTCTACCTTCTTTCAGCCTTTGACTTTTGAGATTATATATGAGATATTTATCTCATTTTCTCTTCACATCTCATGGCAGCCACAGAGAAGCACAAAGGAAAGGAGAAAAGAGGAACAAAAGGAGGAGGAGCAAGAAGCAACGATAGAAAAAAGGAGGAAGAAGATAAAGGTAGAGAGGAGCTGCTTAGTAACTTCATTTCTGGCCATTAGAGGTAGGGTAAAACTGTTTTGCACCTCCATTTCCCTTTCACCATCTTGTTCATGTGATGGCTTGATATGAGTATTGGATTTTGAATATGGTTTGTGTGTTCTAGGCCTATTTCTTGATGTAGATCTTGAGCATGGCTTGTTTGTATGTTTGGAAATGGATTGTTCATTTCTTAAATACTTGTGACTTCATTAAGTCAAAAATAGGGTTTTAGGTTTTTAAATGGATGAATGATTCATGATTCCTTGTGATTGAGAGCCACGCTAGGGCATCATTGAACCCGAGAGTTGGGCACTGCGGCATGGAAGAACTACGCCGAGGTGTGAGTGGGCAGAGAGCTGGGCGCCGTGGGGTGGGAGATGCTGCGCAGAGGCGTGCCTTCTAGTTTTGAACAAAAAATGTTGTTTGATGCAATAAAGTTCCCTATTAGTGTGGGTTCTTCTTATATACTTCTTAATGAGTGTTGATGTAACACCCCCTCCGAAGGGTATCACATTCATACTAACTCTTTATAATTAAATAATTTCCTAAGTTGTAAAATATTTAATCTCATTTAAATACCGGTTTCAAAATTTCTTTTTCGTGGAAAACATAAATTAATTAAATTAAAGTAACTCAAAATATAAAAACTGAATAAATACACTTGTCATATAAACAGAGTTTACTACAACTATACATTCCTTATCTTTACATACCCAAAGACATAACACCTAAGATATGAGGCTTTGTCAGAAGACAAATTCCTTAGCTGGGAATGTCTCGACCAATAGAAATTCGACGCAAAGATATATCGAAGTTCTCTCAAAAAGTATAGTGAAAGTCATTCCACAACTCCCTAATAGGTAAAATAACCTCTGCATAAGTAACCGTATAAAATGAAGTAACGATCCCATGACGAGTCCTACTTACTGATAGAGTAATGTCACCACAATACTCTATGTGCCCTGTGTCCCAATGGACACACCAAGCAGCAGCGCCTTCAAGAAACTATAATCTAAAGAAACCTAATTGATCCTTCCTTGCAGCCATCGCCGTCTTCATAGATGTAGACATAAAATAGAAATAGACAAAATAAAACAGCAAAAAGGTGAGATCCCCTACATCGCATACCAATATGGCAGCAAAGAAACGATACGAACAACAATGTCGTTCCATACATACAATCCAGAGATTTATATAAATTTAGCAGATATATTTATGACATTTAATAAATAAACAATCTAATAAACATGCAACATAATACCAAACATAATAATAATATCACAATCATATTATATCGTAATAATACTATATCACAACAACATTAAATGCTGACTATGCATATGCACAATGCAACCAGTTCCTACTCCATGGAGTTTACTCAAATTCAGAGATGAATGCCCAGAAGATCTGTCCCCCCTAAAAAGACAGTCTATGCTGGATAATGAAAAGCAATAGTATTTGTCAGGATGTCAGTGAGTTGCAATCAGTGTCCACAGGCCAGGGGTATTATGTGATATAATAATCACAGGTGGTAACAACTCCACTGTGTGAATCACCGTGCCCTGACGTCCCCAGGATCCCTTCCACTATCCTGTAAGTTCTCGTTCACTCCTTAGGCATAAAACGCCACATCAATTCAAGCGAATACGCTTTTCTATGCATGATAAATAATTCAAACATATACTGTCATTGATCACACAGTATTTCTTATTCACACGCCGTCATATGGCGGCATCACAGTATAATGCTCAAAAGCATTTTTAATTGAAACAAAGTACCGTTGTACTGTTCCCAATGATATTAATGCAACCGCACATACAGTTGTCCAATACCATTAGTGTCTATGATATTATATAACTGCCCATACAATCGATAATACCAAAGATCCACTCAGGTCCAATACTTTAGTTTCACAAATTACTTAGTTCAATACGTTGGCTCTATAGCAAAACTCGCTGTTTCTTTCAATCGCGTAGTAATATTATCGCATTTTCACAATCGCGTAACAATTCTGTTATGTTTTCAAATCGCGTAAAGGGTTTTCAACATTTTCTCAATCACATAGAGATTTTAAAACATTTTCTTTATCGCGTAGCTAAAAATTACTATTTTTAAATCGCGTAAGAGTTTTTCTACGTATTTTCAATTGCGTAAAGTAATTCTAACATATTTTAAGTCCAAAATAAGATTTTTCTCATTTAATATAAAAAATTGACTTTATTTTCATTATTTACATAATAGTCCTTATATAAAATAATATTTACATAATATTCTCTCTTTAAATAATATTTTCAAAATAGACCATTTTTAAAGAATATTTTCAATATAGTCCCCTTTAAATAATATTTTCAATATAGTCCCTCCTTAAATAATATTTTCAATATTGACCCTCTTTAAATCAGTATTTCTACTGTTTCCCAGAAAATTGTGTTTCTTTAATTTACTTGGAATATTATAGCTCAAAATTTTCTAACGCGCTTCAAAACCCAAAAGGTGAGCTATACGTCATTAAATTTCAAGTATTGGCTTTTATTTTACTACATGGCCTTAATTAAGTCAATTTTAATTCTAAAATATCATTTTTAAATTCATAAACTTACCAAATTGAATTCTTACTATTAAAACACCTAAGTCTATACTTAGTAAAATAGTTTTGGATCTTGAACATCAAAAATGGCATGTTGGCCGAATTCACATATTGCTTCAAAATTCATATATAATTCATTTCCTTACACTTTAAATCCTTATAAAATTACTTAATTGAATTTCTTGTCATAAAATCATTTAATCCTCAGTTTGGAAAATAATTTAGAATCCTTAGTCCTCTTTCTAGTGATGAGGTCGTGTGCCTCTAGGCTTTTTGGAGCCTTCATACAATTTTCCTCATCATGTTATTCACATCCTAAATTACACATAAATTTACATGCTTTACAATTTACACATACAAGCATATTATCAAAACTATAATCATACCAACACATATGCAAGCATAACTTCAAAACTATAAACATAACAAGCACAAAAAAAGAGATCTTAAACAAACAAGTGAATAAATCCTTATGAATTTTTCACCACAAGCACAAATAGATCCATTCCCTCACCACCACATGTGGCCGATGAGGTTAATCTCCCTCTTACCTTAAGGAAGACAACAAACTTCAAGCATCTCCTTCCTTTTGAATTCGTGTGGCACCAAGAAAAATCCTAAGAAATCTTAAACAAATCTAAAAGTCATAAACAAGGCTTGAAAACAACAAACCATTGATCAATCATGGTATAGAAAATTAGAAATCCAACTTAGAATCAAAGAATCAAAAGATTACCTTTGGAGTAGTAAACTAAAGCTTGGTTTTTGATGCATTTAGAGTAGGATTTTGATAAAACTCTCTAAAAGAAAAGTGTTTACAATAATGTTTAGATTTAAAAAGTATGAAGAGATGAAATTATGGAAGTGCAGGAGTATGGTTTTGGTGTTAAGGCCGTGGGCTTAGAAAAGGAGAAGATGAAATGTTTTCTTGAGAGATGAGAGAAAATGAAAATGAATAGCCAATTTTGAGAGTGAATGGCCGTGTGATGTAGTGTGTAGGAAAGTATAAGACTAATCAATGTAGTAAAAATATCTAATACATTTCACATGGCCTATGTCACTTGATGTCATCCATTGGTCATTTAGATAAATAGTAGAATGGCATTCAAATGATACATGGCCGTGTAAGTACTTCACAAAGAGAAGTCAAAGACTTAACTTCCAAGCTTGAGTAGCACATGGCTTCACATGGCTTAAGTCATAAGCTAGTCATCCTTTGGTCATTAGGAAAATTGAAGATTATGCTAGAATGGCCTTATTGGCCGTGTGATTCATGGAGGGTAGTAATTAAGTTTGATTTCATTCTAACTTCTAGTTACACTTAGATTAATTAATTATTTCATCTAGTTGCATTTAAACTAATTTAGTTAGGACATTTAGTTATATTTTAACTACTTGATTACTTAATTAGATCATTGTATATGTCATGCTTAAGTCATGTTTCTAGATAACTTAAATATTTATTTAGTAATTTGTTTCTAAGTATTTAGTAACTAAGTTAGTTCATTTAGTTACCAATTAAGCTTTTAGAGTAATTAAGTTAATTTTTCTAGTTACTCAACTAACTAATCTAGCCATTAATATTGACTTCATCTCTTATCCATTGATTTAATCTAAGGTAGATATGCTAAGCTTCCTTATCAAGTTTGCCCTCACACCATTGATTAGATCAATGGTGATCATTCAAGGCTTCTTCATTAAGTTTTCCATCCAACAGTTCATAATAAAGTCCAAGCCACAATGTTTAACCAATTCTTATTGGTTAGTTATAAAGCTATGTAATGATGGCTCATCATTATCCTTAAGATATTTAACTTAGATATTTTCAGCTTTCATGATTACACTTGAGATATTTTATTAAGATATTTGTTCCTAGATATTTATCCTTAGATATTTACTAGGAGAGTCATCATAGAATCTTCTAGAACAGCTGAGTTAGCATGGTGAGTCGTAGTGCTGAGTCACCAGTTGAGTCATCAAGATATTTTTCTAACAAATATTACCCAATGGATAATAGTTACTGTTATTATTATACAATGGGTAATAAAAAACTCAGATACAGAAAATCTCTGTAAACTATTCTCGGTTTCGGGTTTAGTAAGATCCCCCGATCCCGCCTTGACAGTCCAAAACTTTTTGATCCAGGAAAAGTTTTTATTTTTTCGGGCTTGCCTCAAACGCATATACAACTTAAAATATTATTAAAATAATCACAACCTCAGAAAAATCTACAAAAATTCTCAAAATTCATAAAAATTATAAAACTCATATTTTAGAAAAAACTAAATTCGGACATATATTTTAAAAATAATATTAAAATAATCAAAATAATATTAAAATATTCAAAATAATTAAAAATTCTCAAAAATTCTCAAAAACTCATAAATATTATAAAACTCATTTATTCCAAGAAAAATAAAAAATCAGGGTGTTACAGTTGAGACTCTAATAGGAGTATTTAATGAAGTGTTTGCGTGGTTAATGTAAATTAATTGATATATGAATTATTGTGATATTTAGCATCATTATTATTCATATTTGAGATGATGGATGTAATTCAATTGGTATGCTATCTATTTCAATAATCAACATCATTGTATTTCATAGTTATGGTTATGATTGTAGATCAATTGGCATGCTAATTATTGTAGTAATTAGCATCATTGCTTTTCATAAGTTTGTGATCAGGATAACATCCTTACTTTTGGGTGATCATACATGATTGTAAGTGAAGAGGTAATATACCTTCCATATTGTAGTGATGAGTTGAGGATGGTTCATTTCCTCATACCTGGTGAAATGTCTGGAACTGGGTTCCAGTGCTTGCTCAAAGCTTATGGAACTAGATTCCTTTGCTCTAACCAAGATTCATGCATACATAACAGTTCTAGAATGGTTAGGATGAGTTCCCTAACTATGTCTGAGGAATCATGACATTATTTACATTCATTTTAGGATGTTGCATAGGCATGAACATAAGGCATAATTTGGCATAACATGGCAATTGTATGGACGGTTGCTAAGCATAACATATCCATGCATGGAAATTATATTGGCATTTGCCTTTTGTTGAGAATGTGATGGATATGTATGGAAATGAGTTTTTTATCCAAGCTTATATGGATTTTGTGTGGAATGAGTTCTCTATACAACTTAAAAAAATAAGAATGTATTTTGGGAAGAAAAAAGACATGGTTTTAGCTTTTGCCACCTTTCTAACTTTGATATATATATATATGTGTGTGTGTGTGTGTGTGTGTGTGTGTGTGTGTGTGTGTGTGACACGTGAGTTTAGAAATGTGCTTTTACCCTGAAATAGTTGGAATGATTGTGATGGCGCATTTTATGGATTTAACTACTGAGAATTTGTGATTCTTGCCCCATGTGTGTGTTTCTATGATAATTCTAGGAAAGAAGATTTGTTAGAAGTAAATTCAACACAGGAATTGACAACTTAGAATAGTGTTATTTTAAGTTTTTTCGAAAACTTGTATCTAATAAGCTTCAAGAGACCTAGTTAGTAACTTTTTACATATTCTTGTATTTATGAGAAATACAAATGTTATGTATATTTGTTAGTTCGTTGCTCATATTTTGTTATGTAATGTTGTTATGTTATATTAGAAATGTTTTAGTAGTAAGTAGCACGCCTAGATCTAATTTCAGTGGTATAATACAGATTATACTGTTGTTAGTAAATTTAGGATGTTATAGTAGGCATATCTTCCTTCTTCTGGGGACAATCTCTAGAAAAGTGTCTTGGTTTCTCACTTGTATAACATACAGACTAGCCCGTCAGACACAGTCTACCTCTATGTATTTTTCAACATTTAGGACATCATGGTACCTTGGAGTCTGCTTTACCTTTTCCCAGAGGGTTGCTAGATTTAGAAGCATCCTTCTTATTCTTGTCATCATCTCCTTTTCTCTTTTGGAAGTCTTGTGTCCTATTCTCTAGTGGAGGCTTGAGAGCACTCGACTCCACTATTCTGCACTTGTTGACCAAAGCGGAAAAATCCTAATCTCTATAGGTCTGATCGCACTCTTTATCTCATCCCTCAAATCAGATTCAAACTTTAAACATCTCCAATTTTTGTTTGGGTTGTATCGGAAATGCGAAGATATCAATCATACACAAAGATAAATAGCACTAGAAACGTCACTTCTAACGTAATAACATAACAATATATTCATAATCACCAAAATAGTCATTATAGAGAGCTTTGAGGGATGCAGAAAACATATATACAAATATATACAACACTAGCCTTCAAAGGCATATTGTAATACATAACTCTTTTTACATTACAAATCAAATATAAATAAATACAAGCTTATGCTTGAACAATAAAACTAAAAATACTCTAGTCTTTTAGCTTCTTTTTCTTTTTTCCCTTGGCAGGGTCTTGACCTGGATTTGTAATGGAATAACAAACGGGGTGAAAATTAACAATTCTCAGTACAGGTGGATCCCACAACTAATCATATATAACATAATAAACATAATCTTAACACATGCTAAGTAAGATATGCTTAAATACTCTACAAGGTTTAACTTTAGTTACTAAAGAAACCAAGTTAACTTACATATATACATACATACTTAGCTCATTTAAGCACCAAACTATTTTACTAGGAACTTTGGCTTCTTGTATTATCCTATAGTAGGGAGGGAATGCTACATTCTCACACTACTCGTAATCCTGACACTCTGAAAATCTAGGGCTAAATCCTCATTCAAACAACCTTTTGGACTTTCCCATTCTCTCCTTTGGCCAAATGATTGTACATATCATGTAAGGTTACAACACATACAAAAAATACTACCAATCCACCCTAGTATACATACATCTAGTACACCACATCATCACATCTTAAATATTTTGCTTGTTTGGTTAAGGCTATATGCCTAGGAGATGAATTATACCTAAGTGCGGGTGTGAGTAGACAAGTGTAGGTCACTTGTTGACCTTGGGGGCATCGAGGTGCGGGTACCTCATAATGGATGGTTAGTAGCTCTTCTGTCTGTGGGGTAGGCTGATGCAAACACACCGATAATCCAGACCGAGACACTATCATATATCGTGATCGTGTATAGAATGTCTTGTCCAATGCATGATGTGCACTTTTGACAAAATTGTTAAAATATAACACTTTTGCCCATGGCAGCCGAGTGACAGACATGTCTTTTGGACTTCTCTCCAAAACTGTGTCTAGCTCCATGGAGTAGGGTTTGGTCTGTGAACATTTGCATAGTGATCAACATAATAACATGATACTTATGCTTATATGTATTATGATTATTGGATTCAATATCTATGATATGTGATTTATTATTTTGATATTTCTCAGTTTGTTGTTGTCATTTTCTCTACTGCCATACTAGTATTGATGTACGAGATCTCACCTCTTTGTTATACTATATCTGTTCTATTGCATATGTTTATAGAAGACCGAGAGAACAAGGAGGTAAGGGACCTTGTTTATTTTCAATAGCAGTTTTCTTTATTTTGTTATATGGCGACTAGACGACAAGTTCTAGGTTTTTTTAGGGTTCAGTTCCATGGGGGAGTTGATGCCTGGAGGTTGGACTACAATAATGAAAGATTTGTGTATACCGGGGACTTAACTATGACCTTGAGTGGAACCCTGGATGGGATTTTTGTATTAACTCAACATGCAACTGTGTGGTTAGAATTCACGATACCTCTTCGTGAACTCTGGGGTGGAGTAGTGCCTGTTTATACATCCCAAGATGATTTTGTCATATCATCTACTAGAACCCCTGTGAGGCATTTGTATCTGCCAGGGTTCTTCGATGATATTGAGGAGGAGGAGGAGGATCCTTCCAAGGAACCAAATCCTTAGGTCTGTTTAGAGTTCTGGTTATTAGTATGTTTGTAGTTTACTTTTGGAATTGGTTTGTACTTATGTAAATTATTTGGAAAAGTTTTGTGACATGATATGTATATATATATTTTGGTATATTCTTTATAAGTTTTTACTAATGTTATAATTCGATTTACTTATTTTATTTTATTCCACAAATGAAATTTTAAAATTGACATTTTTACAAGATTAATTCTTTTACAATTTAGGTAAGTTCTATTGGGATTAGTCTTAAATGTGATACCCTACGAAGGGTGTTACATTAGTTGGTATCAGAGCCCTAGTTAGAGTCTTTAGGGTTTTTGTGGTTAGGTCTGTTTTGGCTTGTGTTGTGTGATTCTCTTACTTTGATTTTCAAAGGATGATATCTTACTTTCATTAGAATTTGTTTGATTGTTGGTGAAGAAAACTATGTCTCGTGGTAGAGGTGCACGTGCAAATATGGAACGTGACAACGACCCAATGATTGCTGCTGTTGAAGCAATGTAGAGAATGGCTAAAGTGATGGCACAACAAAATCAATGAACTGTGCAACAGCAAGAAGCTAATGCAGAAGTTCAACATTTGTTAGAATTTCATCGGAATAATCTGCCACGTTTTAAAGGCGAGTTTGACCCTGAGAAGGCAGATTTATGGATTCAAGAACTGGAGAATATCTTTGAAGCGATAGAATGTGGATGATCGTAGAGTGACGTATGCTATGTTCATGTTAATGGGTGATGGCGAGAACTGGTGGAAAGACACTTGAAGGATGTTAATAGCTGAAGGGAGAGAAATCACGTGGGAGCTATTCTATGAAGTATTTCTAGAGAATTATTTTTCAAAAAGTGAGAGACATGCTAAGGAGATGGAATTTCTGGGTTTACGTCAAGGTGGAATGATTGCCAGTGAACATGCTGCGAAGTCTAAGAGGTTGTCTAAGTTCTCAAGGTATCTCCAAATCTAGCCAGATGAGGTTTGGAAGTGCCATAAATTCGAAGAAGGTTTGAGAATTGAATTAAAAAGAGGAGTGATATCAATGCGTGTGAATCAATTTTCAACACTGATGGACATGTGTTGTAGGCTAGAAGGGTTGGAGCCAGCACGTGATAATAGGAACCGCAACTTTGGACTAAGTAGGTTTCAAAGATGAGGCAACAATAACAATAATCAGTTTCAACAAAAGCCATATTCTCAACCCTCGGGAAGTCAGCCGCAACAACAACATCAGCAACCTTATGGAGGTGGTCCAAATGGAAATTGATTTAATAAGATTGCAGTGCCGCCAACAAAATGCCTGAAGTACGGGAAGGGTCACCTAACAAAAGATTGTTCGATTAGAGGTATAATTTTTTTCAGATGCAAAAAGCCTAGTCATGTCTCTAAAGATTGTGATCAAGCGAAGATGGAGCCTTCGGTGAGTAATGTTCAAGCTGTGAAGCCGTAAGCTGGAGGAAGAGTTTATACAATGAGTGGAGTTGAGGCCTCCCAGTCTAAGAATCTTATTCAGGGAGAAGGTGTCATCTCAGGTAATCTTTTAACTATACTATATGATTCGGGTGCAACTCGTTCATTCATTACATATGACTGTGCGAATCATTTGGGATTACTTGTGTCTTCTTTAAATTTCCAATTAATTGTTTCCACTCCTACTGCCAAACTAGTTAGTACTACAAAAATATGCCTGAATTGTTCTGTTACTATCAAAAATTGAGTCTTTTCTGTCAATTTGATTTGTTTACCTCTTGTTGATATTGATATAATCTTAGGAATGGATTGGTTATCTTCTAACCATATCCTATTAGATTATTCTAGAAAGACCTTAGTTTTTCCTGATGAGGTTTCTGGATTTGTAACTGTCAAACAAGTTAAATCTTTATTGAGGGATGGAGCTCAAGGATACATGCTGCTATATTCTTTAGAAGTTAAGAGTGAGAAAGATGTGAACGCTATTTCTGTCATGAATGAGTTTCCTGAGGTTTTCCTTGATAATGTACCTGGATTACCACCAGAAAGAGAGATAGAGTTTTCTATCTACCTTGTACTAGGAGCGGGTCCCATATTAATTGCACCGTACTGTATGTCACCATCAGAGTTGGTAGAGTTGAAAAAGTAGTTAGAAGAGTTATTGGAAAAATAGTTTGTGAGACCTAGTGTTTCACCCTAGGGAGCTCCAGTGTTGTTAGTCAAGAATAAGGATAGAACTTCACGTTTATGTGTTGACTACCGCTAGCTGAACAAGGCCACGATAAAGAACAAGTATCCACTACCAAGGATCGATGATCTGATGGACCAACTGAAGGGGGCAGCTATCTTTTCAAAGATAGATCTGTGATTAGGATATCACCAAATTCGTGTTAAGGTAGAGGATATACCTAAAACAGCTTTTCGGACGTGTTATGGTTATTATGAATATCTCGTAATGCCATTTAGTGTGAAGAATGTTCCTGCTATATTCATGGATTATATGAATAGGATCTTTTTGTCCATACCTAGACCAGTTTGTCATTGTTTTTATCGATGACATTCTAATTTTCTCTCGAAATCAAGAAGAGCATGCTGAACATCTTAGTATAGTTCTTCAAATTTTGAAAGAGAAAAAGCTATACGAAAAATTATCGAAATACGAATTTTGGTTGAATGAAGTTCAGTTTCTGGGTCATGTGATTTCTAAAGATGGAATTACAGTGGATCCAACTAAGGTGGAGACGGTTCTTCAATGGGAAAGACCAAAGACTGTGATAGAGATCCAGAGTTTTATTGGATTAGCTAGATATTATCGAAGATTTATTGAAGGTTTTTCCAAGATCGTCGGACCTCTTATGCAACTTACAAGGAAGAACCAAGTTTTTAATTGGACGGATAAGTGTGAGGAAAGTTTCCAAGAGTTGAAGAAGAAGTTGACTACTACACCAGTGCCGATCCTACCAAATGAGTCTTTTGAGGTATACTGTGATGCTTCTTATCAAGGGTTAGGATGCGTGCTGATGCAAAATAGAAATGTTGTAGCATATGCTGCTAGACAATTAAAGGTTCACGAAAGGAATTATCCAACACATGATTTAGAGTTGGTCGCAGTTGTTTTTGCACTGAAGATATAGAGACACTTTTTGTATGGGGCTACGTTCAACGTTTTCAGCAACCACAAAAGTTTAAAGTACTTGTTTGATAAAAAAGAATTAAACATGAGGCAGAGAAGATGGTTGGAATTCTTAAAGGATTATGATTTTCAACTCCAGTATCACCCTGGAAAAGCAGATGTTATAGCAGATGCTTTCAGTCAGAAAATGCTCAGTGTTTCTGCTATGATGGTTGAAGAGGAAAAATTGATTGAACAATTTAGAGATATATGGTTGTCAGTGGAATTAGCACTTGGAAGGATGCACCTGAATACGGTAACTATTCTGAATGATTTACTGGAAGAAATTCAGGAGAAACAGGAGGATGACTGGTTTTTACAGAATGAGAGAGAATTTTTGGAGCAAGGTCATAAAGCAACTGTAAAGGAAGGATCTGACGGGGTTTTAAGGTTCTAGGGTAGGATTTCTATACCCGATGATCCTGATCTTAAGAAAGCAATTCTTGGTGAAGCTCATACTAGTAGATTGAGTATACATCCTGGGATGACCAAGATGTATCAAGATATGAAACGTTTATTTTGGTGGCCTAGAATGAAGAGAGACGTTGCTGAGTACGTGGCATCTTATCTAGTGTGCCAAAAGGCAAAGGTTGAACATCAGAGACCGGCAGGCATGTTACAGCCTCTTACTATCCCAGAATGGAAATGGGATAGTATCGCAATGGATTTCGTTACAGCGTTGCCAAAGACTAGAAAAGGTTATGATTCTATTTGGGTCATTGTTGATCGACTTACAAAATCTGCTCACTTCTTGCTAATCAATGTCAAGTATCCAATGGAGAAGTTGACACAGTTGTACATTGGTGAAATAGTTAGACTTCACGGTGTACCTACTAGTATCATATTTGATAAAGATCCGAGATTTACATCAAGGTTTTGGCAAAGCTTATATGAAGCAATGGGGACTACACTACATTTGAGTTCAGCTTATCATCCTCAGATAGATGGGCAGACGGAGAGAACTATACAATCTCTAGAAGATTTGTTGAGAGCTTGTGTATTAGAACAACGAGGGAGTTGGGATGAATTCTTAAATTTGGTGGAATTTACCTATAATAACAGTTTTCACTGAAGCATAGGGATGGCACCCTATGAGGCTCTTTATGGACGACGATGCCGAACACTTTTGTGTTGGTATTAAGATGGGGAAATTATGACTGTCAGACCCAAAATGGTGCAGCAAACCACAAAAAGGGTAAAGATGATTCAAGAGAAAATGCGGGCAACTCAGAGCAGGCAGAAAAGCTATGTTGATAAACAAAGAAGACCTCTTGAATTTGAGGAAGGTGAGCATGTGTTTTTGTGAGTAACACCTACGACTGGTGTTGGCAGGGTTATAAAGTCTAGAAAACTCACTCCTAAATTCATTGGACCTTATCAAATTCTTCGTCGAATAGGTCCAGTTGCATATCAAACAGCTTTACCGCCTTTTCTTTCAAATCTTCATAATGTTTTTCATGTATCCCAATTGAGGAAGTATATCCCCGATCCTTCGCATGTTACACAGCCCGATGAAGAGCAATTGAAAGAAAATTTGATGTATGAGGCACTTCCTGTTAAGATTGAAGACAAAAGGGTGAAGCAACTTAGAGGTAAAGCGATTCCATTAGTGAAGGTAATTTGGAATGAGACCACCGGAGATGCTACTTGGGAAATGGAGGAGAAAATGAGGGAACAGTATCCTCAGTTGTTTTAATGTATGATGAATTTCGGGGATGAAATTCTTTTTAGAGGGGGAGAGTTGTAACATCCCAAATTTTGACTATTTTATAGTAATGAATGAATTTCACTGATTTTGTGTTTTCTGTATGCTATAAAATTAATTTGACTGTTCTGAGACTATTTTTGATCGTTGTGTGAGATTTGCTCTGGGTCAGGAAAATAAAAATTTTCGTGCCGGGAAAAATCTTATTTGATTTATTCGGAGACGGGGGATCTTACTAAACCCGAATCTGAGAGACACAGAAATTAATCTTTTAATTTTTAGAATTTAACAGTGAAATAAAAATATTTCCTGAAAAATTATCTGCTGATTTATTTATAGCAGTTTCTGCTACAAATTATTAGACTCGGTATAATTTATTTGACAGAAAATGTACTTAAAATACTTTCTGTAACCTAATTTAGAATGAACCAAAAGGTTCCTATCCACCATGCATAGACTAACTCAAATTTAACCCTAAAATAGGTTCCTATCCAGTTCTTCTAACCCAAATCGTGGAAAACCATCAAAAACCCATTTTCAAACTTAAACATGCTTATCATAAACATGGAAAAAGAAAGGCAAAAGGTAAAGTTTGAACACAAACACCCGTACCTCAAATCTCTAAGGATGATGTTTGAGCTTGTCTTCCTTTGCTCTTCTTTTCTTTCTTCTCTTTTTTCTCCTCTGTTTCTTCTCTTCATTTACTTCTTTCTCTTTCTCTATTTTCTGCTGAAAGAACATGAAGGATGAAAGAAATGAAAGAGAAAAGTCAAGAAAGAAAGATAAGAATGGTGATAAAAGAAAAATGAGATATTTTCCTGGAACTTTATATCTCTTAGAAATACTTTAATCTTACTAAATCAAGTTTCCTAACTTCCAAAGATATTATAAATAATTCTAAGATTAATCTCAATCCTACTTTCTCCATTTCCATAAATTTCCATATCTCAGCTAAGCCAATATGATATTAAAATACTCACTCAATGTAATTAAAAATACTAAACTAACTCAGTTTCTCCTTAAACTTTAACTACATCACATTCCACACATTTATGACCTAGAAACAAATTGTCCATATTTATTTTCATTAACTAAGCAGTACTCAGAAAGTCACAAAATTAAGCAGGCATGTTAAGCAAGTATTATGCTACCACTATAATCATATACAAGTCTAAAATTATTAAAAGGATATTGCATATGGAAGACTAAGGAATGATGAGATAAGGATTGAGATGAATGCTAGGATTTTCTAAAACACATTTACAAGTTAGGAAACTTGTTTTTGTGAGATCAACGTATTCCTAAGAGATATAATGTTTCTAGCTAAATATCTCAACCCATCCTTATCTCTCCAACTTTCTCGACTGTCCTTATCTTTTGCTTCTTTGACTTTGCCATTTATTTTCTCTCATCTCACATTCTTGTTGGGAATTGCGGATCAAAATATCTCGCAGCGGAATAATAGGATTCCCATACAGGATCCATGCGAAAAGTCCATAATCTGAGTTTTTTTTTTTTTAAATTTACCTCTTGAAGCGTGATAAACACAAGCGAGGTGAATCACCAACACCGTAATAGCGACGATGTTTCTGCGGTATCCACACAAACAGACTTGCAAAAGGAGTCACGCCTCTGTTTCGCGGTGCTAGCTGTGAATAGAAGAGAAGAACCTTTCACTGTCTCTCACTCACTTTCTTAGGTGCGGCTAGGGTTGTGATGTAACATCTATAGCAGCCTCTTTAACAGTACTATTTATAATAGTGGCTGCCTTAAGTGAGTGTGAGCAGTAGTAAGGTAAGCTGTGCAACCCTAAAACCCATCTGTCATGAGTTAGGCCCACAATTGAATCCGAGTCCAACTTGGATCCTTATTGCTCCAATTTAGTCTGTTCTAAGTGTGCGACCCTGCAGGTTCTCATGACGTTGGTAGTAATATTAAAATCTCATTTTAATATTATAAACAGTGAGCGGTATCTAGCAACACATCACTGCTACCCAAGTAATGAGAATGTCAGTGATTTGACATAACCTATCCGTGATCAATGTTTCCGTGTAGTTTAGTCCCTTTGTCCAGATATCCAGATTGAACACAAGGCATGGAACGTGTCACCCTTGTTTAATTCAATCTTCAGTTTCCTGATTCCCGAGTAGACATAGTAATAACAAATGAGATCAATATCTCATATTGACTCATTTGAGCATGGCCATGCATTTCATAGTCTCACTCAATCGGGGACCCGAAGATATCACTCCTGTTATGTAGGAGGGACAAATCCCATCTAGGTCACTCACATTCCTCCACATGCATCGCAATATGTCTAATAACCAACTTTATAATCATCTTGTTACAGATGGCGTTTGATGACATTTAAAACACACAACTCCTCATGTAGGAATCGTAGTGATTTCAGGTCAAAGAACCACATACACCATTATCACTATGAGAATCGCTTATGACACTCACGTAACGATCCACATAGCGTTCTCATGGCGGGTCTGTCCAATACATCATTACTCTAATATGTATCCATGTGTAGACTTGATATCTCATATCCATGACCCGTGAGATGTGGTCATCGGTCCCACGCACATACTAGTCTCAATGCATTATTGTTGTCCTAATTAACAATAATACTTGACTAGGGACATTTAAGAATTGTATTTTATCCAATAGGATCTCACCATCAAGTCATCCACTTGATGTCCTATGGTATCAAACTTACTATTCTAAGGACTTTATTATGTCTATCAAAAAGAACACAATAAATGAAATGCCTCATATATCAAAAATAGCATAATATAATGTATGTCAATACAAACAAAATGTATTGGCCACTAGGGCATACACCAATAATTCTGGCCAGCAGAAAGAAAAGATAAAAGAAAAAGAAAGAAAGAGGAGAAAAGAAGAAGAGAGGAAGAAGGAGGAAGAGGATGTATTGAGGAAGAATAAGAGGAAAGCTTGAGCATCAATCACACCACTTGAGGTAGGGGTTATTTTTTACTTATCTCTTTCCTTTTCTACATCCTTTTGATGCATGCTTGCTTGGATAGAAAATGAGTTTAGATGAGTTTCACTTGATTCTTATTTCACTATGTTGGTGATTTGAGGATATGTATGAGAGTTTTAACATGTTAAAGACCATGTATGAGGTTTAAAACCATCCAAGACTTATATTTGGTGGCCAAGTCCAGAAGTTGGCTGCTTAATCAGCTAACTCCAAAATGGAAAACATGAGCGCCTAAGAAGTGAGCACCTAAGTGCACAAGGCCAAAAAGCTCCGATCTTGAGTGCTTGATCACTTAGAAACTGGGCGCTTAAATGCCCAATGACAGAAAAACTGGGTGACGCTTAATCGTTGGGCAAGTGGGACAAATTATTTTTTGCTTTTCTTTTTTAGGGAATAGAGTTCCCTGCTTGTTGAGGATCTTTTATGCATGCATTTTAGTGTGAGTTAAGGCACTATTAGGAATATTTCATGAAGGAAATAACCACCTAGGATATGTGTAAAAGAATAAGCCTTTAAGCATCCAACAGTTGTGGATTACCAAATGTAGGTATCTAGTTCCTTGAGCAACATGGTGTTGCAATTGATATCACTTGTGATGTGATGATGTGGTGTACTAGATACAAGTTTACTGAGGTTGTTTGGAAAGAGTTACATGTCATAGTGCATGAGTTGCTCCTTTATGATGAAAGTAGAGCTAGAGATGCATGAATGGTATTTTGCTCCCTTATTTACTGAGGTTAAGCTATGATGGTTTACTAGAAACATGAATTGCTCCATTATGAATTAAAGTTGAGTCGAGAGTGCATGTTTGCTAGATTTTGCTCTATCACTTGGTTAGAGTAGACTTGGTGATGAGTTATTGTGGTGTGTATATGTGATTTGAATATAAAACTACATTTTTCACACACTTGTTATTCCTATGTATTTGTAACCTTATATAGTGTGCATAATCATTTGGCTGGAGGATTATAGGTATGTCTAAGAATTCTTCGAATAAGGACTAGTCTTAGATTCTTAAAGTGGAGGCTCCTAAGCTAGGGTTACCGGTATTATGAGGTGGTATCAATTCACTCACTATTATAAGAAGGAACGATCCACTCATTATCAGGTAGTGTAAGGAGGTCATTTACCCTTCTTACCCAGAGAAATATAAGGAACCGAGTTATTGGGAATAGTCAAGTTAAGGTGGTATAAGTACATTCACTATTGTGAGAAGGAATAATCCACTCATTACCAGGTAGTGTAAAGAGGTCATTTGCCTTTCTTACCCTGAGAAATACAAGGAACCAAGTTCTTAGAAATAGTCAAGTTTCATAACATTACACAGAAACTATCATTACACATTTATATTTTGTAATCATTACTTTAGGGCATATCTTAGGCATAAGCATGCACAAGCATTTGCATTTCAATAACAATTGTATGGGCAGTTATTTATCAATGAGAGGTTGATGTCTATGGATATAGATTATGGATTGCTTGGTGAATATTACATAGAGAGAGTATGTTAATATTCTAATGGTATTGAGTAGTGACTCATTTACTTGTTGTGATCGTAATCTATTATTAATCAGATTAATATTTATGAATGGTTAATTAGGTGATAATTGAACCATAGTTATTAATAACTGAATATTTTGTTTTGAAAAGATAAATGACTTGTTTTGGCTTTTGCCACTTTTCTACATTTTATGATTAACTTGTTTTTCCTTGAAATAACTGAATTTATCATAATGACATATATGTGTATATACTATTAAGAATTGTGAATTCTTAACTGGTTTGTTGTTTTCATGATAAATCTAAGTCGAGACTCTTCCAAGGGGAAGAAGAAAAAGCTAATAGAATAAATAGTTTTTATTTGTTTTTGAACAAAGCTTATATATTATTATATTTGCTTTGGTTTGTGTAAAGGTTTGTGTATTATACTATACCCTATTGAGGCTGATGTTGTATATATGTGATCTTTTCTTTCCTTCTTGGCTCTTTATAATAACGTGTATAGTTATTATGAATTTAAAATGTTGTTCTTAAGTTAGAAGTGACGTGACTAATATTGTTTACTATTGCATATTTGGAATATACTAAGCTATTAGTATTAGGACATTACAGGTAGCCTATAATTTTCCTAGCTTAACTCCTTAGGTTTAAATTAACTTAAGGAGGAATAGTGAAACTTAGTAGCTGAGAATGGTGTATAAGGATAGTTATTGAATAAGGAATATGAGAATTGAATAAAATCCTAAAATTTTATATAATACCTTTGAAGGTTAAAAAATTCATTAATGGAATATTAAAGTATTCTTAAGAGATACAATGTTTCTAGTTGAATTTCATTCTTTCCCTCTTATTTCTTTACTTCCACCACCTTCCCTCTGCTTCATTATCTCATTATTTGACTTTTCCTCTCCTTTTATTTTTCTCACTCTCATCAGTCAGTAGTAACAAGAGAAGAGAAAGGAAAAAATGAAATGAAAGAAAGAAAAGCAAGGGGAGAAAGAGAAGAAAGAGGTAACTAAGAAGAAGAGGAAGGAAGGAAATCAAGAATGAAGAGGGAAGCATCATCCACTTAAAGTGAGGTAAGGTTGTTTCCCTTGATTCATTAATCTTTTCTTATTTCTTAATAGTTTTGAGTTGATAAATTTGAATGAGAATTATGAAAGGAATAAGGGTTGATGAAGAAAGTACGATGTTTTTGTAAAATGTTTATGGGTTTTTAAGCTTGAATTTTAGCTTTGAACTTAATGAAATTCATAATTGAAAAATTGGTTTTATGCTTACCTATATTTGATTTGTCATTTTAAATATTGGTTGAGTGTATATTTGTGATGTAATGAGGTTATGATTGTAATATATAAGTTGATATTGGGTTATTTGACCTAAAATCTCTAATTTCTGCATAAAACTAGGTGGTAATCGATTACCACATGTGGGTAATTGATTACCAGGCTGCAAATAATGTTTCAGAAATGTGGTAATTCGATTACCACAGGCTAGTAACCGATTACTAAGCTTCTGATGATGAGTATTCATGTGGTAATTGATTACCACAAGTGGGTGATCAATTACCAAGCCTCTATTTTGATGGTTTAGCATATGGTAATCAATTACCAACCCCCTATTTTGAGAAAACTGAGTTCTTTACCTCATCATGGAAACCCAATGTAACTCTAAATGGTGTTCTTGATCATTATATTTAGTTTCTTATAATGTGATTGTGCATCTAGTAAATTCCACAATTGAAATTAAGATGCATTTGAAATGAAAGAGAATGGATAATAAGGCATATTGAGTTATTTATGGGGTAACTGCTATTTGAATATGGTATATGATGAAATGAATATGTTGTACACTTGTTATAACTAATAGGTGTACTAGAATTTGTATTGCTCCTTTGAAATACAAAGTTGAGTTGTATTTGAATAAGAATTTGAGAATTTCTCCCTTAAGTCCTTAAGGTTGAGCTAGAATTTGAATTTGAATTGACTAAGAGAATTTTGGGCATTTATCCTAGAATGGAAAAGGTAAATAGTCCTAAATGTTATCTCCACCCATATGAGTAGGCCTTTGAATTGAATTATCAATTCATCTGGCATTAATGAATTTTGGAGAATATCTTGTTTAGGGGAAGGGTATTCAAAATTCGATTAGAATTATGGAGATGAACCTCCTTGAGGAAGGGGATCCTATATTCTTTTAAATTCCTCAATAGTTTCCTCATGTATATAAAGGTTATTTAGAACAGTTCCATGTGACAAAAGAGAGAGTTTGTCATAAATAGGTTGAATTACACCAACCAGAAAGAAGACTATTACCTTGCTAAGTGGTAGTGTGAGACCCTAACTCACTCCTTTCCAAGAGAATATAAAACCCGGGTTATATTAGGTCACCCTTACCTATTATGGTATAGAGATATGGGTTCTGTGGGAATGAGCGCATTAAATGAGCACTGAAATAAGAAATTGTATATGAATGAAGTATCATAAGAATGTTATTGTAAAGGATCATAAGATTAAGATGAGAATTGTCATATTGAGTCATAATTTGTATTCGAATGTTGTTTCAATTTAACTTATGATCTTTGATAACAAAAGATTTTGTATTGATGGTATTGATAATAATTGGAATTCTGCCTCGGGAAGAGAAATGACTTTTTTTTTTGGCCTTCTGCCACCTTTCTACTTTATATTGTGAATATTAAAAAGGATTTTCCTTGAAGCAGCTGAAATTATTGTGATGATAGATTGTTAGTATTACTGAGAATTATAGAATTGTCACCCATTTGTATTGAATTTCCATGATAATTCTAGGAAAGAGATCTGCTGCCTGTTGAGCTTAAAAAGTAGAAATAGGGAATAGTTTATTTATTTCTTCTTTTGTACAATGATTTTGTATATGACTTGAAAAGAATTACGCCTTGGAGGCATATCATGTATTAATGTACTGTTATATACAACTTTGTATAAAGACCATTGATAGCTATTGAGGCTATCAAATTAAATCAATTTATAAATCGATTCACCAAAATACTTGTAGTATAAGGCACAACCCGGTCATGCCCTTGGATCACTCTAATCAAGTAATCAAATTAAGAGGTTAACAGGGAGAAAAGGGTTACTACATTAAGAGTACTGCTACCACCCCCATATCGGTAATCCTGACCTTAATAACGTTACCCGCTATGAGAATTTAGGATCCCCTATTTCTTTAAGGTCATTTCCTACAATTCTCTAGTCAAATGGTTGTGCATACCATATAAGGTTACAATATATAGGATGGAGCAAATAGCAAGTTTGAAAACAAAACATGCAAAGTTATTTTAAAAACATACACACTCAACACAAGGTTCTCCATAACCTAGTGAAAAGCAACACTAGTGACTTAAGACTTTACCTCAACTTATCATAGAAGTAGTAAATCCCATGTCACTAGCATTCTTGTAACTAGCATCTCACATCATTACTTCACAAGTGATTACAAGGCAACCTCAAGTTGCTCAAGATTCTAGATACTACCTTGTAGCATTCCACAACACTTGGATGCCCAAGACTTTACTAAATCCTATCATAAGGTTTACTCTAAACAAGTAAAAGAGCTATAACTAGAAAACATGCACTCTTGGCTCAACTCTACCTCATAAAGGAACCAACTCATGTCTCTGGCAATTCTCACAACCTAACCTTGATAAACAAGGAAGCATAGACTAATTATGCATCTTAAGCTCAACTTTAACTCTAAAGGAGCAACCTATGCATACAGATGGTCATACCATACTAATCAAACCCATACTAGTTAGTTCTAGTACACCTTATCATCACTTCTCAAGTGATACCAAAAGTAACCTTATGTTGATTAAGGTCCTAGATACTCACCTATAGAATTCTACATCTCAAAGGATACATAATGTTTCTCAACCCTACCCCTATGGCATTCCACCACACTATGAATGCCTAAGGTTTATTCAAATTTTCATTTATACTAGATGGTTATTCTCTCGAAGAAATACTCCTATGAGTGTCTACACCATCACTTCGCAAGTGTTTCCATAGCCAACCTCATGTTGAACAAGGTTCTAGGTACTTATCTATGACATTTTCACCACTATTCCTAGTAAAAACACACAAGGAAACGATCCTAGGGAGAATTTTATATGAGTGCCATGGCTCTCATTCCTTTTGTGTCATGGCTTCACACTTTGTTTGGGGAGTGCAGCAGCTCACACTCTTTTTGTATCATGGCTCCCTGCTCTTGACTTGCATTTTCCTGTGTTCCAGAGAATGGGCTACCGCGGCGTTCCCTGGATTGTGTCGCTGCTCTCGCTCATTTTCTGGGTTCCCTTGAATATTTCTAGAACCCAACCTGAGATTAACTATTTTCAATCATTTCAAAGGGTTCCCAATCATAAACATGATCCTTACACACCCCTAAACATCAAATAGACTATATGTATGATTTCTAAACCATCTAAGCATGAATTTTGGAACCAAAACCCTAACTCTCATACCTGTTTTACAACTATCAACCCAAGTAACTTCATGGGTACAACTAGGATTCAGGCCATAAATCATGCATAGATCAACTCAAAAACAATTCTATTTCAAGATTCCTAAGAGTTCCTTTAACTCAAACTCAAAGATACTCATCCAAACCCAAATCCTAATCGAAACTCACATGACAACATACATGGAGAAACGAAGAAGAAAATGGAGGAACAAGATAGAGAACACCTGTAATATCCTCCCTAATCTAATGACCCTAATAAGGGTTATAGTAGCTCTATAATATTGGTAAGAGTTATTTGTTAATTCAGATAATTTTTTGAACCAGTTTGAGCGTAATTCTATAACACTGAGTATAGGAGAATAATTACAATATCTGCAGAACTAGGTGATATGATGGAAATAAATATGAAAAAATTGTTTCCTAGATAAGAATCGTTGATAAGATTTGTAGAAAATTTTGGAGAATTAACTGACTTAATCTGGTACTTTTAAGGACACTGCTGAGTAATAGCCGAAATAGTTAAGCAGCTCAAAAAATTACAAAATTTCATAGAGATGATAAGTAAAATAAGGAGAATTGTTTCTAAATCATAAAAGATTAGAGTGAGCTATACGACATTCATAAAAAGAATATCAAAGTTTCTTCAAGAGATATAATGTTCTTGTTGGATTTCATTTTTTCCTTTCCATTTTTCTTCCCTCACGCCTCACCCCTCATTGATGTGGAATTGGCAAGTGCACCAAATCGACAAAGTAATAAAGAGTGAGTATAGTATCACTCCCATGAGGATTATGTTATCAATTACTAAATTCACTGAAAATAATACTATTTAAGCTAATGAAAAGAGAGTTGATAAAAACAATCAAAGGAAAGAATAAAAAAAATAAACAAAAGCCAAATTGAATTAATTGGGTTGACTTGAAAAACTATGATATGAAAAGGTTAGGGGTCAAATTTCACTTGAACTCTTTAAATGCAAAATCAAATATTAGTTTAATTAAGTCCTAATCCAATGATTCATGGACAATTTTCAAAATTAATCAATATGCAAACCCTTGGTATATTAATCCTCTTACACTATTTAGAATTAACTAATCCCTTAGTCTAATCCCAAATAGAAAGGCATTATCAAAAACGAGGGAATTAAAATAAAGACCACATAACCCACAACGTCTATTCCTAGCGATTGCAGAAATTATGTTATTTATCACAAGTTCTAGGTTCATGCAAATTTTTCTAAATCATACATAAACCCAAAAATCATTCCCAAATTGGCCAGATTTAGAAAAGCATTAAGAAAAGAGATAAACACATAAATCATGAAATAGAAACATTAATTAAACCCATAAAAGAATTTACATCATCCAAGAACAAGATCCATCATCACCCTAACCATAAAGGGTTTAGTTACACATGGAAAAAAAATAACACAAAGGGAAGAATATGGCAAACTCCATTGTAGAAAAGAGGAAAAGTTGAAAAAAATTCCTAATCTTCAATCCTAATTACGCCCACACCTCATTAGGGTTTGTGCCTCTTGACGACTGCTGCGTTCTGTCCAAGTGTCTCCAACTATGTTCAATTTGGCAAAACTTTCTTATTTAAAAGAAATTCATGCTATAATTTTACGCGTTCAGTGCTCAAGTGCTCAGCTTTCAGCGCTTAGCCGTTGGCCCACTAATCAGGAATCTATCTGCGAGCAATGCGCGATTAAGCAGTTGAGCGCTGGGCTTCTGAATTAATTTTCTTCTTTTTTATGCTTCTTTAAATATCCAATTTCTTCATGTATAATTACCTAATAAAAACACACAAAAATAAGTAATAAGAACACAACTAAAATAATAAAAATATAACAAGACTTGAGAATAAAACTAAATCAAAAAGATTAAAAGATGATAAAAACTCAAGATTTTGAACCGTAAAAATATGAATTTTTATAGGTTCATCACTCCCTCAAACTTAAGCTTTTGCTTGTCCTCAAATAAATAGAAAAACAAAAACAACACAAAACAAAAAGACTAAACAAATAAGAACTCAAAATACACAGACTCAAACACGGCAATACTAATTTTCAAAAATAATTCACATATTCAGAAATTACTTCACAATCTAATTTCAAAGTGTCACACATAAACAATCCAATTATCACATCGTCTTTAACATGCAACTCTCATGCACAAATGACTTCCCAAAAGCATAAATGAAAGGCCTAATCTCCTTATAAAGTGTAAACCTGGATAGGTTTATAAAACTGCAAGTGCATATCAAACCCACATCCATAGGGTTGTTCTTCATCTCTCTCTCCACTAATGTAAACAACACACAACCAAGGATCAAAAGGAACTTTACAAAGCTTGTAATGTAAGGCCAAGGGTATGGGTTAAGAAAGAAGTGGTAGGAAAATGAAAACAAAAGTTGAGCTACATAATTATGCAAATTTCACAATCCAAGCCATAGAAAATAGAACAAGTGCTAAACAAAGCATAAGAATCAACACAACATTCATTTTTTTTTCTTTTTCTTTCTTTCTTCTTTCTTTTCTTTTTTTTTAACAATCTCCACCCCCAAACTTAGTTCTTTGTAATACTTTGGGTGAACTTTCTCTTCTTCTTTTTTTCAATTTTTTTCTTTGAAATTTTTTAGCTCCACAAAACTTCATGCACAAAAATAATGAAGACTTGAATAATAAAATAATACAAGATATGCACTCAACAAAGGTTATGTTAGAGAGAAAAAAATTTCATGTGGGTATGGGAAAAGGAAAATGTGGGTAAAGAAAAGAAATAGAGGCAAAACAATAACAAGGTTACAAAAGGGACCTAGGAATTGCCAAAGAAGGCCCTTATCATTTCCTTAATCATGCACTGCCTAGGATTTTGCCTTAAGATAGAATCAAATAACTTTTAGATGCAAATCATCCACACACCTGTATTCCTATAAACTTTCTCTAAGCTTGACATGCAATTAAATTCTAAGGTCTATCAAACATAAAGATGGGAAGAACATCCATACACAATTGAAACAATAGAGATAAACACAAGTCATGGATTCTCATATACTATCCCAAGAAAATAAATCAATCCATAATTCAAGCAATCATTGGATATTCAATTCAACACACCGGCATGCACAATTAATGACTCTAAATAAAATAGGGTGATGGAAACAAAATAAAATAAAAAAGAACAAATAAATAAATGCTAAAATTAAAAGCTAAAGGAAATAGAAGAAAAATCTTTTTAGTGACCAACAGTTATATACATCCCCCTACAAAGGCTCCAAACTCAGGGAGGCACTTAAGCCGACTCAACATTACCTTCAAAACAAAAACAAAATAAAATAAGAAACAACAAAATAAAAACAAAAATAAAAATAAAAGAGAAAAAAAGAGAAATTTTGGGTTGCCTCCCAAAAAGCGCTTGTTTAACGTCATTAGCTTGATATTGCCTTTTCTCAATTAATCATGGAGGCTTGAAGTAAGAGAAGTAGGATGACATTTTTCTCTTATCAGTTTTTTGCCTCCATACTCATTCACTGGCCTTGGAATTAATCGGTAATAAATCATTTGAAGCTAGATGATCATTTTCAATTATAGCAATCTTTGAGAGGGGAGAACCTTTCTCCTTTTCATCAATAATCTTAGAAATGGGAAAGTCAACAATAATGGATGAAGAAAAGTCCATACCATCTAACCCCTTTTGAAATTTACTTTGAATGCAATTAACAAGGGCATAAAGATCTGATGTTGGGGCAGACTTATTAAAAACATTTATAGTCACTTGATCTTCATCCACCCTGAAAATAAGCTCTCCTCTTGGCACATCAATTAAAGCTCCTGATGTTGGTAGGAATGGTTTCCCCAAAATTAATGGGATATCAGCATCTTCATCTATACCTAAGACCACAAAGTCAACTGGGAAAATAAATTTGTCTACCTTCATTAGCAAATCTTCCATAATACTGTATGGATGTCTGACTGATCGATCTGCTAATTGAAGAGAAACCATTGTAGGCTTAACTTTATTAATTCCCAGCTTGTGTAAGATAGACAATGGCATCAAATTAATGTCAGTGCCTAGATCACATCGATCTTTCTCAATGGTCAACTCCTCAATGATACAAGGGATATTAAAACTTCCAGGATCCCTTAACTTCCTCTGGATAATGACAATACACTCCTCAGTAAGTGTTATAGTCTCATCTTCATTGAGCTTCCTTTTCTTTGACATCAAGTCCTTCATGAATTTAGCATATGAGGGCATCTGCTCAAGTGCTTCAGCAAAAGGGATGTTTATCTATAATTTCTTGAAAACTTCTAAGAACTTGGAAAACTGCTTTTCTTGAATCTCCTTCCTAAATCTTTGAGGGTCTGGAAGTTTAGCATAGAGTGAAGGATCAACTATTTTCTTCAGCTCCAAGTCTTTCTTTTTTCTCTGCACTCTTGGTTGTTCCTCCTTAACTTCAACCTCTTTACTATTATCCTGAGACAAAACCTCTTCAATCGGAACCTCAGTACTTTCACTCTGATTTTCTATAGAACTAGATGCTTCATTCTCGTCTTCTTCTAAAATCTTACCACTTCTCAAAGTGATTACATGACATTGCTCCTTTGGATTCACCACAGTATCACTTGGCAAACTGCCTGGAAGTCTTTCTTGAAGCTACTTTGTCATTTTCCCCATTTGATTCTCAAGACTTCTAATAGCGGCCTCATGATTCTTGAAATTGGTTCTTGATTCCTCTATAAAAGCTGAAGTCTGTTGCACAAAAAAATAGAGGTCTGCAGAGAAAGTTTCTTCATTGCAATCTCAAGAAGAGACTTCTGTTTTGGTTGAGGATTCAATGGCACTATTTGATAGCTCCAAGAAAAATTGGGATGATTCCTCCAACCTAGATTATAAGTACTAGAATGAGGATTACCTTGTGGCCTTGAAGGATTTCCCATATAGTTCACCTACTTTGGAATATTGATACTTTCCCTACTTTACATCGACCATTGACATGGTTGCCTCTATAAAAATCATAAGTCAGACCTTGATGATTAACTACATTTACTTGTAAATTACTAACTTGATTAGTAAGGTTGACAATGTGTTACATCATAGTCTAATTCTGTGCAAGTATAGTATCAACAACACCAAACTCCAATATTCCCTATTTGACTATAGCTCTTCCACTAGGAACCCGATACTCATTAGTGGCCATTGTCTCAAATAATTCTTGAGCCTCTTTAGGAGTTTTTGTATTTAAAGATCCACCTGCAGATGCATCGACCATTGCTCTAGTAGGATGACTCAACCCATTATAGAAAATTTGCACTTATTGCCGAACCTCAAATGCATGGAGAGGACATCTCCTTAATAGCTCCTTGAATCTCTCCCAAGATTCATATAATGACTCCCCTTGATTTTGAGTGAAATAAGCTATTTCACCCCTCATCTTCACAAACATTGATGGTGGGAAGTACCAAGTGAGAAATCTGCCAACCAGATCCTCCCAAGTAAAGATGCTCCCTTGTGGTTGGGCTTGTAGCTAACTCTTTACTTTGTCTCTGAGAGAAAATATGAATAACCGTAATCTAATGGCATCATCAGTAACGCCATTATACTTAATAGTATCGCAGAGCTGCAAGAAATTGGTAATATACAAATTAGGATCTTCTGCTTCACCTCCCCCAAATAGATTCTGCTGCACCAGCTGTAGAAAAGCTGGTTTAATTTCAAAATTGTTAGCCTGAATACCAGGGCGCACAACACTGGTAGAAACATTCTTAGTTGATGGAGTTGCATAGTCAGCCATAGTGCATTTTCTCTCTACAATTACAACTACTTCAACCATCTTTTCTTTTATTTCTTGAAGTTTCTTCCTTTCCTTAGCTGCTTTCCTATTTGCTCTATCTGTTCTCTCTATCTCTAGATCAAAAAGCAATTCTTCTTACTCTAGAGAACCTTGCATAAACAAACAAACAAGCAAACTAAAGTGAAGTAAAGAAAAGAAGTTAAAAATAAAAATTAAAAATTAAAATAAATGAATAATAAAAATAAAAAAACAAAAATAAAAAAGAAACAAATTTAAAATAAAATAAAGAAAATAAAATTAAAAATTAAAAAATTATAATAAAAAATAAAGTTAAACAAAGAAAATAAATGCTCAAATTAGTGTCTTTTCAACTACTATTTGATATTGAAAACAACAATCTCCACAATGACACCAAAAACTTGATGTGGAATTGGCAAGTGCACCAAATCGACAAAAGTAATAAAGAGTGAGTAAAGTATCGTTCCCACGAGAATTATGTTATTAATTACTAAGTTCACTGAAAATGATATTATTTAAGCTAACGAAAAGAGACTTGATAAAAACAATAAAAAGAAAGAATAAACAAAAATAACAAAAGCTAAATTTAATTAATTGGGTTGAGTTGGAAAACTATGATATGAAAATGTTAAGGGTCAGATTTCACTTGAACTCTTTAAATGTAAAATCAAATATTAGTTTCATCAAGTCCTAATCCAATGATTCATGGTCAATTCCCAAAATTAATCAATATCAAATCTTTTGGTATATTAATCATCTTACACTATTTAGAATTAACTAATCCCTTAGTCTAATCCCAAATAGAAAGGCATTATCAAGAACGAGGGAATTAAAAGAAAGGCCACATAACCCACAACGTCTATTCCTAGCGATTGCAGAAATTATGGTGTTTATTACAAGTTCTAGGTTCATGCAAATTTTTTCAAATCATACATAAACCCAAAAATTATTCTCAAATTGGCCAGATTTTGAAAAGCAATAAGAAAAGAGATAAATACATAAATCATGAAATAGAAACATTAATTAAACCCATAAAAGAATTTACATAATCCAAGAACAAGATCCATTATCACCCTAACCAAAAATGGTTTAGTTACACATGGAAAAAGAAGAACACAGAGGGAAGAATATGACAAACTCTATTATAGAAAAATGGAAAGGTTGAAGAAAATCTCTAATCTTCAATCCTAATTGTGCCCACACCACATTAGGATTTGTGCCTCTTGACGATTGCTGCGTTCTGTCTAAGTGTCTCCAACTATGTTCAATTTGGCAAAACTTTCTTATTTAAAAGAAATTCACGCTGTAGTTTTACGCGTTCAGTGCTCAGGCGCTCAGCTTTCAGCACTTAGGCGCTGGCCCACTAATTAAGAATCCATCTGTGCACAATGCGTGCTCAAGCAGTGTTGGCCCAGCGCTTGAGCGCTGGGCTTCTGAATTAATTTTTTTCATTTTTTTTACTTCTTTAAATATCCAATCTTCTCTATGTGCAATTACCTAATAAAAACATATAAAAATACATAATAAGAACACAATTAAAATAATAAAAACATAACAATACTTTAGAACAAAACTAAATCCAAAAGATTAAAAGATGATGAAAACCCAAGATTTTTAATCGTAAAAATATGAATTTTTGTAGGTTCATCGCTCATCATTTCCTTTTCAGATATTTTTTTCACTCTTCTCCCTCACCCATGTGAAGCCATCATGAGAAAAAAGATAAAGAGAAATAAAGAAAGAGAAAGAAAGAAACAAATAAAGAAAAAAAAGAAACAGAAGGCGAAACGGGAAAATGAGAGGGAGAGGAAAATAAGGAGAAGGGGGAGGGATAGGAAAGGGAGAAAAAGAAAATGAAGAAGGAAGATCAAGCAAGGAAATGCAAGGAAACAAGATAAAGGAACAATGGAAACCAAGGTAGGGGGTGTTTCTTCATTGTTTTCTCTTCATCTTATGTTTTTCTAAACTTGGAAACTTGAGATTTGAATCATGATTTGAAATGGAAAGTATAAGATGATGATTTTGTGTTTGATTCATTATGTAAGAACATAATTTCTTTTCTTCATTCTTGATGAGTTTTGACCTTTGAAAAAAAGTTTGAAACCCACATTTGTTTGATGTTTTGATTTAGGAATCACCATGCTAATTGATCTCTTGAGCTTGTATAATAACTTTAACAAGTGTAGGAGACATGTTTGGGGTTGAAAGATTGAAGCTTGGGTGATATTTCAGTAGGAATCTAGAGAAACCTAGAAAAATAAGGAGAACCGCGACACTCTCGATGAAGAGTCACGGCCCCTCATTCTTTGTTGCACAGGAAATGCTGCCTGAGAGCACTGTGCCATAACACAAAATAAATAGGAGCTACGACATAACCCTTGATGTCGTGGCACTTATAGAAGTGGAGCCACGACACATTCTGGAAAATGGTTCCAGATTTGCTTATTTATGTGATTTTGCTATGAATTGCATTATGTTTTGACCTAAAATAATACAATAATGCTTGATTGATGATTTGAGAAATGATTTTCATGATGATATTGCATCCAATTTGAATGATGGGCTTGATTATTGATAACAAGAAATACTTTTATATACAATTGTTGTATATTGATGAAATGTGATATCAATGCATGATGAGATGATATGAGATTGATTGATGAATTTGAATATCTATGATGAGAGGAACTATGATATGTATATTCATGCATGATTGATTATTGATGACTGAATGATGATTGAAATTCTTGAGTAGCCCATTTTCTAGGATATCCTTGGACCTAGGGGGTGACTTGGAAACAGTCATTGAGGATGGACATTGCCTTACCACCTGAGTAATGAGGTTAAGGACGAACATTCCCTTCCTCTTTACCTGAGTTCTCCCTAGTTGATGTGTAGTTGAGGATGAACATTCTCTCTCTACACTTGAGGCATTCCTAGATTCTAGATAATGTGAGGAAGGAAAATTCCCTCCCTATCTAAGTAGTTGAGGGGATAGTGTGAGGATGGATGATACCCTCCCTATCAAGTAGTTGAGGACGAATAATTCCCTCTTTACTCACAACTTTGGAATGAGGATGGACATTCCCTCTTAAGTTGTGTTCCCTCTCTACTCACAACTCTGGAAAGAGGATGAACATTCCCCCATACATTGTGAATTGATTTAGGTTACTCATACTTCGGAGTAGTTTTGTGTAGCAAGAGCTATAATTGGGTTGAAGGGCACCAACCCCAATGTAGGTTACTACCAAGTGTTTGGTGTTATGAGGATGGACATTCTCTCTGTACCACTTGATTTGAGATGACATATGTGTCTTGATGATTGAGATATGAACTTTGAGAAATGAGAACTCTTGATTTGATTCTGATAATTGATGATATAAATGGATTTTCATATGAGATTTCATAAAAAGTTTTATGACTTTATGACTCAGGGTTTCATGATACGAGTCATGATGTAAGACTTGATGATTTGACGATTTGAGATTTGATAAAATGATATATGATTTGATGACTTGAGTTTTGATTATATGAACCATGTTTTAAGACATGATGATATAATGATTTGAGATTTGATAATATGATTTATGATTTGATGACAAGAGACTTGATGAATTGATTCATGATTTATGACATGAGACTAGATGAAAATGATTTCTGATTTGATGAATTAAATGATTTTTATAAAGGTAAAATGAACCTCTATTTCGGAAAGAGAAAGGATTTGATTTCAATATTTGGTCATCTTTCTATTAAATAATGATCATTCATTTGAAATGGATTTTCCCTCAAAATAGCTGAAATTATTGTGATGACATAATTTTTACAACTACTGAGAATTTTATGATTCTCACTATCCTACTTCTATGATTTTTCATGATAATTACAAGTAGGATCCAGACTGTCAAGTGAGATGAAGCAAGATAGAGCTTTGGAATGAAGTGGTAGTTTAGTTTGATTAGTTTGAATTTTTGTGCAATATGATATTATATGTATAAATGTACCTTTGTGTACAACTTGTATACTTTTCGTTCCAAATATATGTATATTATGCTTCTGTGAAAGACTCATATTTTGATATCTATTAAAGTCTTTTATTTCAAAAATTGTGGATATTCATATGTGACATACTTAATTCTAGTTACTAATGCGTAATTTTGGATATGTTATTAGTATTAGTATTAGGATGTTATAACACCCTTACCTCTTGAAGATGAAGCTCAACTGTGGCCTTCCCTTTGATCTGCTTCTTCCTCTTCTTTCTCTCCCCTCTTTTCTCCCCTGTCTTTCACTCCCTCAGCTGAGAGAAAAAATGAGAAATAATGAGGAAACGTCAAGGTTTTGGCTCTTAAAGAGTTGTGAACCACTTGCCAAAACTTGGATATTTTGGCTGGAACTTATATCTGTTAAGAACACTTAAATTTTACTAATTCAAGTTTTCCTAACTTCCAACAACTTTAGAATAAATCCTATTTTCGCCTTTATCTTATCTTTCCATATCTACGACCAGTCAATCCGGCATTAAAACACACCCATAGTATGCTTAAAAATACCAAATGATCTTAGTTAACTCTAAAAAATTAACCATGTCACGTTCCACATATTTGTGACTTAGAAATAAATTCTCCATATTTATTTCCATTATCTAAGCCATTTATGCTAATATCTGAGTCATTTTAAGCTACTTTTCACCTTCTATATTACAGCAAAGTGCCTAAACTAGCTTAAATTGTCACAAATTTTAACAAGCACATTAAGCTAACATTACGTTACCTCTGTAACTATATACAAGCCTAACATGTTATCGAGGATGTTACACAATGGCTCTTGTGTTTGATTCTTGTCTTCAATGGTTGATTCGGTTTGGTCATGGCTTATTCTATGCATGGTTGATAGTTATGATCTTAGAAGTATCCAGATGACCCATTGAGATTGAAGTTGGAAAATCGATATTGGAGGTTTTGATCTTTGTTCATAAATCCATGCTTTGATGAGTTGAGAATGTGTTGAGAGCTATAACATGCTTAAAGACCATGTTTATAACTAAAAACCACTTAGGATCTATGTTTGAGGGTCTAAGTGTGGTTAGAAATCCAATGTAATAGTGATTGTAGACTCTAGGGCGCACCCAGATTTTGGATTCTTAATCGGCCATGGCCAAAGAGCTGAAGCGTGCTGGGCGCCCAATCGCCCAAAAAATGAGTACCTAAGCGCCTAAGGATAGAGAGTTATGGAGCTATGTGATTGATCGCTAAAAAACTGGGCACCTAAGCACCCAATGATAGATAAAAACTTAGAGAGTTTGCTGTTTAGGGGCGCCTAAGCACTAGAAAAAGGAGCGCTTAAGCGCCCAAGAGCAGGGTGCTTTAAGTGTTTCTTTTTGAGGAAATGGAATTTCCTACTTGTAGGGATCCTTTATATATGCTTTTTAATGTGTGTTAAGACACTATTAGGGGTATTTCATATAGGGAATAACCACCAAGCATATGTGTAAAAGTATAAGTGTAACACCCCAAAATTTGCTATTTTACAATAATGATTGAATTGTACTATTTTGTGTTTTTTGTGAGCTGTAAATTTATTTTGACTGTTCTGTGACTATTTTTAATCGTTGTGTGTGATTTACTCTGAGTCAGGAAAATAATAATTTTTGGGTCTGGAAAAATCTTTACTGATTTATTCGAAGCCGGGGAATCTTACTAAACCTAAATCCGAGAGATACATTACCCAATTTTTTAATTTTTAGAATTTATCTGTGAAATAAAAATATTTTATATTTTATTATCTGTTGGATAATATCTGCTATTTTGCAAACAGTAGTCTCTGGTAGTTGAGTAATAGATCATGTATCTATTAACTGTCAAAAAATAGAATGGAAAAAATCTATGACCTATTTTTGATGAACCAATAGGAATTAGTCAACATAAATGGCTTAAATTTCTTAACCAATAGAAAATGGTCAACAAAAGTGGTTAGACTAGTTACCATGTAACTAAATAATCTAAGTTAGTTTAGATGTAACTAGATGAACTAAACTACCTAAGCTAAGTGTAACTAGGAATTAAAATGAAACAAAACTTAGTTAGCTTCCCCTTTGAGCTACACGGTCATTAGTAGTTTTAGGGTGTTCTTGAACGATCTTTTGTGATCAAAGGATGACTATTTGATGACCTAGGCCATGTGAAACCATGTGAAGCCATATGATATTTTTATCTTGCTAAACAAGCTTTGATATTTTTTATCTATGCACTCCACGGCCATGCATTAGTAAAATAGGATTCATTACTTCATTTTCTAATACTTTGTGAAAGCAAAAACCTATCATCTTTTCTCTCACTTCCAAGAACACCAAGAACTCCATTCTTTCTTCTTCCTTGAGTGTTTCGGCCGCCCTATCCAAATCAACCACCACTCACTTATAATTTCATCCAATCCTATTTTCTAAACCTAGACACAATTCTAAACACTTTTCATCTTGAGAGTTTCACCTAATTCATCTTCTAAGTGCTTCAAAATCAAGCTTAGATTTTCTACTCCTAAAGGTAAGTTCTTGGTTTCTTGATCCTAAGTTGGATTCTTGAATTTCTAAACCATGATTGATCCATGGTTTCTTATTTTCAAGCTTGGTTTATGACTTTAAGATTTGTTTAAGCTTGTTAGGATTTCTTAAGGAAGCTCACGAAATTTAAAGGAGAAGGAACTTGAAGAGTTTTTGTCTTTCTTGAGGTAAGAGGGAGATTAACCTCATCAACCAAGTGTTGGTGGTGAAGGAATGACTTGTTTGTGTTGAAAATTCCATAAGGACTTATTCACTTGATTGTTTAAGCTTTCATTGTTTATGATTAATTGTGATTGGTATGCTTGATAACTTAGAAAATATGTTTGAATATGTGATTAGTATGCTTATTATGCATGAGTATGTGATTAAGAAAGTATGGTGATTTTTGTGTAAAGTAGGATGTGATTTACATGATGGGAAAATGTATAATGATTCCAAAGAACCTAGAGGCTCACGGCCTCAACACCACCAAGGGACCCAAATGCTCTAAATTATTTTCATAATCAATGGTTAAATGATTTAATAGTAAGAAATTGGATTAAGAGTTTTTGAAAAGAATAAAGTGATAGAAAATAATTAAATATGATTTGAGAAGCCTATAATGCAATTTCAGCTAACATATAAATTTTTGATATCTTAGATTCAAAGTTATTTTACTAAGTGTAGACTTAGGTATTAAATTGATAAGAAATTAATTTGATGGGTTTTTGATCTAAAAGGAAAGTAATCTACCTTTTAGAATTTAAAATTCGCATAATTAAGTCATGAAGTAAAATAAAAGTTGAAAACTTGAAATTTACTGATGTATAGCTCACCCTTTGGGTTTTGAAGCGCGTTAGAGAATTTCGAGCTTTAATATCCAAATTAAATCAAAGAAATGTAATTTTGTGAGAAATGATGGAAAAATATCACTTAAAGGATTTTTAATAGTAAAATATGGTAAAAGCTAAAATAAATATTTATGTGAATAATATTAGAAAAATGCCATTTGTTCTCAACATAATAATTTTTAAGCTATTAGACTGAGAAAATGATTTAAAATTATTGCGCAATTAAGAAAATGTTTAAAAATCCCTATGCGATTTAGAAAACATTTGAAAATATTTCTGCGATTATAAAAATGTTGGAAAATACTTACGCAATTTGAAAACGTAATAAAAATGTTTCACAATTGTAAAAATGTGATATAATGTTTACGCAATTGGAAATAACATTTGGTTACTGTCGGGCTGTTGTGGTGGGCTCGGTTAAGTTGAAAAGTGATACTGCCAAGAGAAGGTGTGTGTATGTGAATTACTGTGAATAATGATTGTACGTGTATTTGAATTATACATCATGCATAGAAAAGAGTGTCAGCTTATATTTGGTTAAGGCATGATGTTATGCCTAGGAGATTGAATTACACCTAAGTGTGGGTGCGATGGTCATAGTGTAGGTCAATTGTAGACCTTGGGGGCGTCGGGGTGCGGGTTTTCTACAATGGCTAATTGTTAGCACCTCTGTGCCATAGATCAGACCGATGCAAACGCACCAACGATCCGGACCGAGACACTATCGCTAATCACGATCTGGTGTACAATGCCTTGGTGTGCATGTTAATAAATTGATAAATTACAACACTTTTGGCCATAGCAGCCGAGTTTATAGACATATCTCATAGATTATTCTCTCTGAAATTGTGTTTAGCTCCTTGGAGTAGGAATTGGTCATCATGCATATGCATAGTTGGTCAGCATTTTGATATGATAGTTATGCTTATCTGATTTATTATCTGTGATATGATAATATGATTTAAATATCACAATGTTATATTTGTTTATTTGTTGTTATTTTCTATACTGCCATACTGGTATTGATGTAGGGGATCTCACCTCTTTGTTGTACTATATTTATTTTACTGTGTATGTCTGATGAAGACCGGGAAAACGAAGGAGCTGATAAATCTTTTTATTATCAGTGATATTACTCTTTGTTTGTTGAGATGGCGGCGAGGTGCCAAGTTTTAGATTTTGTCCGAGTTCAGTTCCATGGGGGGACTGATGCTTGGAGGTTTGATTTTGACAATGAACGGTTTGTATATATGGGGGGCTTGACCCTGAACTTAAGTGAAACCCGCGATGGAATCCCTGTTTTGACGCAACACGCGTCTGTGCGCCTATAATTTACGATGCCGATTCTTGAACTCTGGGGTGGCACTGTGTATACACCGCGTGAAGACTCTGTGGTGTCTTCCGCAAGGACCCCTGTGAGGCAAATGTTATATCCGCCTGGGTTCTTTAATGATGAAGTGGAGGAGGATCCTTCTGAGGACCCAAATCCTTAGGTTAGTTTCTAAGAGTTTTAAGTTTAGCAGTTATGTTTTGGAGTGTCTGTTGTACATTTTATCTTTTGGTGTGTAAGGGTATTATGTAAATTATTTGTAAACAAGGTTTTCAATATTTATGTATAATATAGGTGTGATTTCAGTTACAAGTTGTACTTATGATTTTTATTTAGTTTACTTATTTAAATTTATTTCGCTAATGAAATTTTAAAATCAATGTTTTTACAAGATTAATTTTTTTACAACTTCGGTAAGTTATATTAGGATTAGTCTTAAATGTGATACCCTACGGTAGGTGTTACTATAAGCCTTTGAGCATCCAATGGTTGTGGATTGCCATAGGTAGGTATCTAGTCCCTTGAGCAATATGGTGTTGTATTTGATATCACTTGTGATGTGGTATACTAGATGCAAGTATACTGAGTTTGTTTTGCAATAGTTACTTGTCATAGTACATGAATTGCTCCTTTGCGATGAAAGTAGAGCTAGAAATGTATGAATTGTAATTACTCCCTTTGTTACCCAAGTGGCTCCTATACTCAAGAGGGGGTGAATTGAGTAATTAAAAAATTCTTTGAAAACTTTTCACAAACACTTTAAAAACAATTTCCATTAAAGTTATTTATTGATTGAAATGAACAAACAAGGAAGATAGAAAAATTCTCGCAAATTTAGCAAGCCAATAAAAATAATTTAATCAATTATATGAAATTTAAACTACAAATAGAATGAGTAAGAGTTCAAAGAAGCAAACACTGGGTTTATCCTGGTTCAGTCACCAACCGCTTGTGACCTACGTCTAGCCTCGAGCAACCACCCGAGATTTTTCCACTATCAATGCAAGCTTTAAATAGGTGCTAGCTACCGTTACAAACCTGAGCACTTCTCACACCTTGGGATACCTCATCCTTGTACTTGAGTCTCGACAGCAGGGATACCTCACCTTTACGATTTACTTGACGGATACCTCACCCTCGTTACAGTCAAACAAGAATAGGAAAGGAAGAAACTCTCTCAAAGAATGTGTATTACAACTTGAAGCACTATGAAGCTCTCTCAAGAATATCTCAAGAATTTCAAAACAAAGCAAAAGATGAGAAAATATGAAACTTAGATTAAGAGCAATAGAATGATGTTTCTTAGTATGTGTTGTTTGTAAAAGATGACCCAATAACATCTATTTATAGTTTTTTGAGAGAAAAGAGTCGTTAGGGCAATTAAGGGTCACATTGAAAACCCAAAAACTGACCGTTGCGAACTTTTATCCACGACGTAATCGATTATAAGAGTGATGTAATTGATTATATTGTTCTTGAAACGTGTTCTGGGTTTTTTGGGCATATTTTAATCGATTACATACTCATGTAATTGATTACCAAGCCTTTGGAAGTAGTGTAATTAATCACAAACCTCATATAATCGATTACCAAGCTTTTGACTTATAAAAAATGATTTCCTGCATGTTTGTAATCGATTACAAGCTTCCAAAGAAGCTATAAATAGATTACTAAGCCTCATAATAAACGTACAAACATCCTTGAACCCATTCTTAAGCCCAATTTAGCTATGTAAACATTGAGATTTTAGAAAAATTGTATTGTTAAAGAAAAAAGCTTATTTTTCATTATCCAAGGCTTAGAAAATCATTTGATTTAAAAGGAGCTCTTTTTATAAAAACACTGAGATATGAAGAGAGCTTTTTACATTAAGATCCTAAGTCCTAATGCTATACCAGTTTTGCTTCCTTTGGACTTGGTCTTTGACTTGCCTTTGTTATCATCAAAATTCACACGATCTTTATGACATAGGCATTCACATTCTCCCCCTTTTTGATGATGACAAACCAACAAATAGAAAAAGAGCAATATGTATATATATAAGTCAGAAAATAAAATATCACTCTCCCCCTGAGTTTATGCATGAAGTTCAAAGGGATATTAATTCAAGATAAATTTATCAAAACACTGTCATGCACTCCCCGTTACTCATGCAATCAACCAGTATCTCTCCCCCTTTTAGTATTATCAAAAAGCTATAAGCATCAAAAGAATGAACGATATAAGCATTCAGTAATACCGATAAAGTTTTAGCAGCATCAGTATATAACCAGGATCACCTAATATCAAAACAGCAGAGAAAGACCAAAAAGTAAATAACCAATAAGCCAACCAGGATATCCAAAAGTCAGGAAAATATCAAATTAGGCATTTGCTCAATATAGATAATAAGCAAAAGATCAGAGTGTATAAACAGTAGAGTTAGAATAATCAGAGGCATATACATAATAGTATCAAAATGGGTTAGACAATAATAAATCATAGCAAAAAGTAAACATCATGACTAAGTCACCTCGTATCACTGTGTCGCCTCGGTATCATCAAGATCCTCAGCTGGAAGTGCCACACCATCACCACTAGCATCAAGAGTAGGATCACGAACAACAATGCCAGCTGGAGATGAAGGAGGTGGAATATAGGAGGTGGTAGCTTGCCTAACCTGATGACTTAGATCACCTGCGAGCATAGCACATATGAGAGTAATATCCTGATCTGTATGAGTGACATGCTCCTCAAGGCGATGAACAGAGGTGCGCAACACGCAAAACTGATCATCAACATATGTACAAAGGCTGCGTATCTCCTAAAGCAAAAGCTTCATAGAAGGCAGAGTTAGAGCATCTTGTGGCATGTCATCCCCAACATCCTCATCATATCTGTAAGGTATATGCCCATCAGCTCCATGATGTAAATAGTACTATACATCATTATATTTTCTTAATTGTAGTTTGTGTAGAGTATGAGTACCAATGGATTCTGGCCCATCAGAGCTCTCATCCTTTGCCTCCCTAGACAAAAGAATGTGGAAGTACTCCAAGATAATAGTGATAAGCATAGCATAAGGCAGAGGATGATGAGTCTTCCTCGCTTTCAGTATGTGTTGAATGACATAATAGGCTCAGTTGATGGATCGGTTTGTGTTCATAGCCCATAAAGTGAGAACATCATCATGTAAGACCTATGAGTAATTGCCTCCTCTGGAAATCAAAGCCCTAGCTATAATGTAGTGCGGGACCCTGTTTCCTATTATAAGCTATGTACCCTTAATCCTCTAATCGAGTGTGTGACCTGTCTTTAATAAGGAGTTCCATTCATCCTTGTAATCATACTCATCTCCCCATTTATTAGCCCTAGTAAAGTTGGTGCCATCAAAAGATAACCCAGTCAGGTTATACCAAAGGTCATAATTTATAACTATCTTTTTCTTCTTCACTTCAGACACCAAACAGGCATTCTCATATCGTAAATTAGCATAAAATACTTGAACCAAATCAAGATAAATGTCTTTTTTTATGCTAAGAAAAGTGATCAAATCTAGGTGCTTAATCAACCTAAAACTCTATAATGGTTCGCTAGAATAGAACTCTGCAGTGATGTACCTAGGTTGGATAATTTTTTGCATATAAAACACTTTATGAAAATCTTCTGCTTATTTGGAGGTCCTGAAGTGTGCAGAGAGATCAAGCCCCGGCATGGTGAGAGGAGGAGCCTTGGACGATGAAGCACCAGCAGACCTTGTTCGTGGCCTTCTGGTGCGCCTTCAAGATTCTATCATTTGGTTGAAATGGAGTGAAAAAATGGAAAAAAATTGAGGGGAATGGTGTTTAGGAGTGTTTGGGTTAAGAAAATGGCGGAAAAAGAAGAGAAAATGGTGGAAAATGCGAAAAGAGGGACATAGGTGAGGAGAGAGAAAGAACGCGAACGGGTGAGGATTTGAGTGATGATTTTTGTGGTTTTTGGTGAGATTTGATCAAGGGGTTTTGTTGGGATGAGAATTTCAAGTGACTGAGAGGTGGAATGATGTGATTTGGTTAAGAAATGAGAGAGAAATTGAGGGTTTTAGGTGAGGTGGGTTGCAGTTAAAGAGAGAGAAAGCTAAAGAATAGGGCAAAAATGATGTTCACACGCGTAATAGATTACAAAATGGATGTAATCAATTAAAGGCATTCTGGCTTTTCATTTTGCACCTACTAGAACCTTTGTTGTTGATTACAGAGAGTCTATAATTGATTACAAGCCTTCTGAACTTGTATTTTGCACTTCAAATAAGAGAAGACTAATCCCAAACTCTTTACTATACTTCCAAACCTTTCTCAAATTGATTCCAAATCATATTGTAAACCATAAATTTGTCCAAACTCAGATCAACACTTGTTCTTGCCGATTCTAAACCTATACCAAGGATCAAACCATTGTGATTGAGTTTCTCTAAACTTCAAGAATTTGACTTTGGCATAGAGCATATAGTATCTTGAGTGGGTGGAGGGCTTAGTCATGATAGGGTACCTAAAAAACAAACTTAGGGGAGCCTCTGACGCTCAAGTCAGTATTGGATTCAAAAATAAATGAAAGCAATAAAAGTATGCAAAATATAATTATACAGAAAAATAGATTATACAGTAAAAATTAAATGCAAGATTGATCCAAAATACTAAGTTCTCTTCTTATATGAAAGAAAGTATCTTTTGGTATTGATTTTGTGAATATATTAACAAGTTGATTATTTGTTTCAACAAATTCTAATACACAACACCTTTTTGTACATGATCCCATATAAAATGATGCTTTATCTCAATATACTTAGTTCTAGAGTGCAGAATGGGGTTTTTGATCAAATTGACTGCACTAGTATTGTCATATCTTATAGGGATATGATCAAGGTGAAGTCCAAAGTCTATAAGTTGTTGCTTCATCTAAAGGATTTGAGCACAACAACTTTTAGCTACAACATATTCAGCCTCAGCAATAGACAATGTTACACTGTTTTGTTTCTTGCTATGCTAAGAAACTAAAGAGTTTCCAAGCAAGTGGCACCTTTGGGGTACCATAAGCCCACTTGTGAAGTGCCAACAAGATATTTCATGATACATTTTACTGCACTTAAATGCGACTCTTTAGGATTTGCTTGGTATGTAGCACACATGCATACACTAAACATAATATCTGGTTTACTAGTAGTGAAATAAAGAAGGGATCCAATCATACATCTGTTCTTAGTGATTTCTATGGGATTACTTGCCTCATCCAAGTCTAAGTAACAGGAGGTGCTCATAGGTTTGTCCATATGCTTTGATTTGTCCATTCCAAATTTCTTGAGAAGCTCCTTGCAATACTTGGATTGGTTATGAAAGTTTTATTTCTTGTTTGCTAGATTTGAAGCATAAGGAAATCATGGACATCTCAAATTCGCTTTGCATAAGATTAACAAACTCTTTACAAAGAGATTTGTTCGTAGCACCAAAAATTATATCATGTACATAAATTTGTACAAGGAGTATATCATGCTTTTTATTTTTTATAAAGAGGGTTGTGTCAACCTTTCACCTTATAAAACCTTTTTCCAAAAGAAATTTGCTCAACCTTTCATACCAAGCTCTAGGAGCTTGTTTCAAGCCATACAAAGGCTTTTTCAATTTAAAAATATAGTTGGGCAAATCGTAACTTTCAAAATTGGGAGGTTGTTCACTATACACCTCTTCTTGAATAAAGCCATTTAAAAAGGCACTTTTAACATCCATTTGATATAATTTGAAATCCACGATGCATGCATATGCAAGAAGCATTCCAATGGCCTCTAATCTAGCTACATGTGCATATATTTCTTCATAATCTATAACTTCTTCTTGATTATACCTTTTAGCTACAAGCCTACCTTTATTTCTTATTATTATGCCCGCTTCATCAAGCTTGTTTCTAAAGACTCGTTTGGTGCCTATAATTGGATGCTCATTAGGCCTTGGAACCAATTCCCAAACTTGATTTCTTTCAAATTGGTTTAGCTCATCTTGCATGGCCAAGATCCAATGTTCATCGTTAAAGGCGTAATTTATGTCTTTAAGCTCAATTTGTGAAATGAAAGCCATGTGGTTACATGCATTTCTAATTGACTTTTGAGTACTTATACCTTTAGATACATCACCTATTACTTGGTCAAATAAATAGTATCTTAAGGTCCGCCACTCCTTGGGAAAGTCCATGACTTATGAATCCGCTTATTTTAGGGGATCCTCTTGACTTTCCTCTTGCTTCCTCTCTTCTTTCTCCTTGTTGTCCAAATGCGTTTTTGCAAAAATCTCTGCAACGTCATCAACAAGATCTTTTCTCAGTCCATTTGGGTTAATTTCATCAAATGTAACATGAATGGACTCTTCAATAGTCATAATTCTTTTATTGTAAATTTTAAAAGTCTCACTATGATTTGAATAGTCGAGAAATATACCTTCATCAAACCTAACATTAAACTTCTCCAAGATATCATTTCTATTATTTAAAACAAAACATTTAAATCTAAAAACATGAAAATGTGAGACATTTGACTTCCTTCTTTTGTATAATTCATAGGAGTTTTTCTTTCAAATTGGCCTAATTAGGGCCTTGCTCATTATGTAATAAGTGGTACTTATCGAATCTGCCCAAAAGTACTTAAGAAGTGTAGCCTCATTGAGCATAGTTCTCACTATTTCTTCTAAAAATCATTTTTTTCTTTCTACAACTCCATTCGGTTGTGGGATTCTAAGGGCAAAAAAATTATGCTCAATACCATATTCATCGCAAAAAGATTCAAACGCATGGTTTTTAAACTCACCATCATGATTACTTCTTATGGATGTAATACAAAAAACTTTTTTCATTTTAGATAACTTTGACAAGTTTCTTAAAGGCTAGAAATGCATCATTTTCATGAGAAAGAAATAAGGTCCATATAAACTTAGAAAAATCATCCACAATCACTAATGCATGGTAAGTCCCAGCAAAGCTCATTATTCTAGAGGAGCCAAAAAGATCCATATGCAACAGTTGTAAAGGTCTAGAAGTTGAAACAACATTTTTGGCTTTAAAAAAGACTTTTACTTGTTTTCCCTTTTGACATGCATCACATAATTTTTCTTTTTCAAATTTAAGCTTTAGTAATCCAATTACCAACTTATTTAAGTGATCCATATGAATTTGTGCAATTATTCTATGTCATAACCATGAATCATCTTCTTTACTCATAAAGCATTTCACATCATTTGAAAATATATCATCAAGACTAGTCATATAAATATTATTTACTCTATGACAAACAAATTTTACTTTCTTATCATTTTTTCCTTCAATTATGTAACAATGAAAATCAAATATAACTCTATTGCCTTTATCACATAATTACTAATACTAAGCAAGTTATGTTTAAGTCATTCATCAAGCAACACATTATCAATAGAGGAAGAGGGAATTTTACCAACTTTGCCGACTCCAAGAATTTTTCCTTTGTTGTTATCTCCATAGGTTACGTGTCCATGTGTCTTGGGAATAAGGAAAGAAAACTTGGATTTGTCTCCAGTCATGTACTTGGGGCAACCACTATCGAGATACCAATTTGAGCTCTTGGCCTTCAACACCACCTACAACACAAATTCTGTTTTTGACTTTTGGTACTCAAATTTTCTTGGGTCCTTATGTGTTAGCTTGTGACATTGTGCCTTTGGGAACCCAAACTATTTTAGTCTCCACTTTAGTGTTAATATTGTTTCTCACATTGCATGTTAAGGCACTATGTCTTTTTTTCCCACAATGAAAACATTTAATAAAAGGACAACTTGAAGTACTTGTAAGAACAAATAATTTTTTTGTAAAATTTTTGTTTTTTTGTTGGGGTTATATCCTAAACCCACTTTTTGAAAAAAAAAACACTTTTATTTTCCAAGCAAAATATTTAAATTGTCTCTACCAAAAGTAAATTTTGCAAGATTGTTATTTAAATCTTCAATTTCTTTTTCAAGAGCTTAACATGATGATCAAGATGAAGATGTTGATGCATGTGAAGAACAAATTGTGCAGGAAGAATTTGCATCAATTAATCCTAATGTCTCATTCTCGATTTTTAGTTCTTCAATTTCTTTGTTTAAAATAAGAATTTGTTTTTTCAAAGAAGAAATTGTTTTCTTAGTTGAAGAAACTAATTTTGTGAGCCTTAGTGATTCTTCATACAATTCTTTGAAAGCATCTTGTAATTCATTATAAGAAGGAGATAAGTCAAAGTTAGAAGTTACCCCCATGCTCCTTTTATCTTCTTCTTCTCCTCTAGCTATAAAACACATGTTAGCTTCCTCATTGTCTGAGTTATTCGAGGAATCCATGTTAATGTCATCCCATGCTATGTAGGCTCACCTTCCTTTCTCCTCCTTGGAAGGTCTCTTTTCAAATTTATCCACCTTCTTTTGATAAATGGGACATTCCATCTTCATGTGTCTTAGTTTTCCGCATTTGTAGCATGTGGGTGTGGATGAGGTACCTTCTCCTTTATGATGAGTCATCTTTGGCGGGAAAGATAACCATTTTTGAGTTCCTTTCTTTCTGAGGAATCTTTTGAATTTCTTTACTAGGAGACTGAGGTTCTCTTCATTTAACTCAAAGTTCTCTACGCTATCTCGATCATCTTCATCATTATCGTCAATAGTGGAGGAAGTGGCTTTAAGTGCAATCCATTTTTTCTTCTTATCATGTTCCTCACTTTGGTCAATCCTGTTGAGTTCCAATTCTTGCCCTTGAAGTTTCCCAAAAAGAGTCGCAAGAGTCATAGTTGCTAAATTTCTTGACTCTTAAATAGCTGTCACCTTAGGCTGCCAAATCCTGCTCAAACATCTTAACATCTTGTTAATAAGATCTTCATTAGAAAAAAAATTACGTAATGAAACAAGATAATTAATAATATGAGTGAACCTCTTTTGCATTTCTTAAATGCTTTCCCCTAAGTTCATTCTAAGTAATTCATATTCAAAGGTAAGAGTGTTTATTCTCTATCTCTTTACTTCACAAGTACCCTAATGGGAAACTTGTAAAATGTCCCACATTTCTTGGGCAGTTTTACAATTTGATATTCTAACAAATTCATCATACCCCAAATCCGTGATAATGATGTTCTTGGCTCTTAAATTATATTGAACCTTTTTATTGTCTTCGTCAGTCCATTCATTTCTTGGTGTTTCAACTTTTACACCATCAACAACACACATGGGAGCTAAAGAGCCGTTTTCAATAGCATCCCATATGTCTAGGTTAATAGTTTCAATGAAAATTTTTATGCGTTCTTTTTAATAAGCGTACTCATCCCCATTGAAAAAGGGTGGTCTATTTATTGAAGATCCTTCTGAAGAAAAATCGTTTGAAGAAGCCATTTTCTCTAGAAGCTGCTTTTTACACAAGAGCCTAGCTCTAATACCACTTGCTACCCAAGTGGGTTCTATACCCAAGAGCGGGGTGAATTGAGTAATTAAAAAATCATTTGAAAACTTTTCACAAACACTTTACAAACAATTTTCGTTAAAGATATTTATTGATTGAAATGAACAAACAAGGAATATAGAAAAATTCTCACAAATTTAACAAGCCAATAAAAATAATTTAATCAATTATATAAAATTTAAACTACGAATATAAGGAGTAAGAGTTCAGAGAAGCAAACATTGAGTTTATCCTGGTTCAGCCACCAATCACCTGTGACCTACGTCCAGTCCTCGAGCAAACACTCAAGATTTTTTAACTATCCATGCAAGCTTTCAATAGGTGCTTGCTACCGTTACAAACCTGAGCACTCCTCACACCTTGAGATACCTCACCCTTGTGCTTGACTCTCAACAGCAAGGATACCTCACCCTTACAAATTTCTTGAGGGATACCTCACCCTCGTTACAATCAAACAAGAATAGGAAAGGAAGAAACTCTCTCAAAGAGAGTGTATTACAATTTGAAGCACTATGAAACTCTCTCAAGAATATCTCAAGAATTTCAAAAACAGAGCAAAAGATGAGAAAATATGAAACTCGGATTAAGAGCAATAGAATGATGTTTCTCATTATGTCTTGTCTGTAAAAGATGACCCAATAGCGTCTATTTATAGTTTTTTGAGAGAAAAGAGCCATTGGGGGCAATTAAGGGTCACATTAAAAACACAAAAACTGACCGTTGCGAACTTTTAGCCGCGATGTAATCAATTACAAGAGTGATGTAATCGATTACATTGTTCTTGACACATGTTCTGGGCTTTCTGGGTTGATTGTAATCGATTACATACCTCATGTAATCGATTACCAAGCCTCTGGAAGCAGTGCAATCGATTACAAACCTTATGTAATCGATTACAAGGCTTCTAACTTTTAAAAAATGGTTTCCTGCATGCTTGTAATCGTTTACCAAGCCTTTGTAATTGATTACAAGCTTCCAAAGAAGCTATAAATAGATTACTAAGCCTTATAATAAACTTACAAACATCCCTGAACTTATTCTTAAGCCTAATTTAGTTTTGTAAACATTGAGATTTTAGAAAACTTGGATTGTTAAAGAAATAAGCTTGTTTTTCAAGATCTAAGGCTTAGAAAACCATTTGATTAAAAAAGAGATCATTTTAGAAAAACACTGAGATATTAAGAGAGTTTCTTACATTGTGATCCTAAGTCCTAATGCTATACCAACTTTGCTTCCTTAGGACTTCGTCTTCGACTTGGCTTTGTTATCATCAAAATTTGCACGATCTTCAAGACATAAGCATTCACACCCTTGTTTACTAAGGTTAAGTTATGAGAAAAAGCTAAAAACATGAATTTGCTCCTTTGTATGATAAAGTTGAGTCAGAATTATATGTTTGCTAGATTTTTCTCTTTCACTTGGTTAGTATGGACCTTGTGATGTTGTATTGTGGTGTGTATATAAGTTTTAAATATAGCACTGCATGTTTTTACACTTGCTATTCCTACATATTGTAACCTTATATGATATGCACAATCATTTGGCCAGAGAATTGTAGGAAATGATCCTTGAAGGGATAGGGGATCCTAAATTCTCATAGCCTGGAGACTTTTTTAGTCAGGGTTACAGGTAGTATGTAACACCCTTCTTAGGGCATTATATTTCTGGTCAACTAATGTAACACCCACCTTAGGGTATCATATTTAAGATTAAAACTTCTAAAACTTAATCCTAAGTTATAAAAGCTTTAACCTTGTACGACACGAACTCCAAAATTTTCTTTTAGTGGATAATATAAATTTACCAAACCTTTAGAGATTATAAAATATAATTAACTGATTAACACGTGTTACATAAAACATCATAATCCACCAATATTATTTAATACATAAGATTTACAAAACTCAAAGCTTATACCCAACTACCATATAAAAACTCGACTTGGCCCAAGCCCAAAAACTGGAGAGAAAGGTCCTGAACTTGATCCTCTCCCGGATTGTCTACAGACACGTTCTCTAGTCGGGACGTGTCTCTACAGACAGGAGTCTGAGCAGTTGACTGCATAGATTTTTTTTTTTAGGTAAACGGTGACAATATCCCACAGTTCTCTAATAGACATGGAGAACTCTACATGTACACAATCGTTATATGTAATAGTAGGGATTCCATGGTAGGTCCTACTCTGGAATAGGGTCACCTCTCCTATATAACCAAAACGATGAGTATTTGGGTCGACATGCTAGGCATTAGTGCCTCCGTGAAACTACGCTTGCTCGTAATCAGAGAAATCTCTCCTTGCAGCCATTGCAAACCAATCAAACAAAGTCAATCCAACTCAAACCTAGGCGATCCAACCTCGTCCTTCTTATGGTCTTTATCAAACATAATCATAAAAACATAACAGGCAAACAATACAGCAAAGAGGTGAGATCCCCTACATCATATACCAATATGGCAGTAAAGAAACGATAAACATGCTAACACAGTTCAACATACAATCCATAAAATTACATAAAATCGACAGATATATTCATGATATTTAATAAATAAATAATCCAATAAACTTGTAACACAATATCTGGCATAATGATAATGCCATAATAATATGATATCACAATAATACTATATCACAACAGTATAAATGTTGACTATGCATATGAACAATATATACACTTACTATGCATATGCACAATGTGTATACTAACCATCCTTATGCACAATGCACCCATTTCCTACTCCATAGAGCTAAACACAAACTCAGAGATGAACGTTCCAGAAGATCTTCCACCCTCAATGATAGTCTACGTGGGACCATGAAAATAATAGTATTTGTCGGGTCCTCGTCAGTGCGTTGCAATAGTTTTTCAAGGCAAGAGGTGTATAATATGATAACAGATCACTAAGTGAATCACCTCGCCCTGACACCCCCTGAGATCCATCATAGATCACACTATCCAAATTCTCATTCACTCCTAGGCACAAAAGCCACAACAGCCACCGACTGTACAATACTCAAATGCATGATCAATGAAATCAAACCACCGTTGGACTGTTCCCAATGATATTAAAGCAACTGCTCATACAATTGTCTAATACCATTAGTATCAATGATATTATATAACTGCTCATACAATTTCATAATACCACCACTGATCCACTCGGGTCCAGTACGTCAGCCCTACAGCAAAACTTGTTGTTTCTCTCAATCGCGTAGCATTTTTATCGCATTTTTACAATCGCGTACTACTTTTGCTATGTTTTCAAATCTCATAACAGTTTTCAACGTTTTCTCAATTGCGTAAAGATTTTAAAATATTTTCTTAATCGCATGACTAAAAATCACCATTTTTAAATCGCATAAGAGTTTTTTTGCATATTTTCAATCGCGTAAAACATTTTAATCATATTCTAAGCTTAAGTTAAAACTTTTCTCATTTAATATCAAAATTGGATTTTAATTCCAATATTTTCTTAATAAATCACCTTTAAATAATATTTCTAACATTTTCTCACTAAACTTCCACCAAATAATATTTCCTAACATTGCTCACAAAAACTACATTATTCTTGACTTAACCAATTATAAATAATTCTTTTCCATATTTAATAAAATTTGAATCTCATTTCCAATAAATTTCTTCTTAATAATACTTTCTAATATTTTCTTCACAAAATTTTACACTTCCATGATTTAATCAAATATTATAGCTCAAAGTTTTCTAACGTGCTTCAAAACCCAAAGGGTGAGCTATACATAAGTAAACTTTAACTTATAAATTTATTTCCCATCATGACCTCAATTCATTAATTTAATTAATTCCAAAAATTAGTTTACTTTCTTTTTACATCTCAAAATTCACTAAATTGGGTTCTTGTTAATTAATCCTTTAAGGCTACACTTGAGAAAATATTTTTGGTCTAAAATACCAATTCTTGGCTTGTTGGCCGAAAACCAATTTATATTCAATAACCAAATATTTATTCATTTCCTATCTCATTTTTCTTTGTAAAAATCTTTAATCTAATTACTTGTTACATAATCATCTAAAATCCACACTTAGTAAATATTTTAAGTGATTTGCTCCAAAATACTCATGGAGGCCGTGAGCCTCTTGGTTCTTTGAAACCAAAATAGTTTTCCTTTTCACATGATTCTTATCATATACAACATATCACTCATGATATTTCTACTATTACATATTCATGCTTACTATTAAAGCAATAAAATCATATTAAGCATCTAATCACAATTCAATCAAAATCATACCATCTCACATAGTAATCACTTAATAAAAATCATGCATAATTATCAAAGTAATAAAATTACATATAACAACACATAGCACTTATAAAAAGATAGAAGAAAATTGAGGGGAATGGTGTTTAGGAGTGTTTGGGTTAAGAAAATGGTGGAAAAAGAAGAGAAAATGGTGGAAAATGCGAAGAGAGGGACATAGGTGAGGAGAGAGAAAGAACGCGAACGGGTGAGGGATTTGAGTGATTTTTTTTTGTGGTTTTGGTGAGATTTGATCAAGGGGTTTTGTTGGGATGAGGATTTTGAGTGACTGAGAGGTGGAATGGTGTGATTTGGTTAAGAAATGAGAAAGAAATTGAGGGTTTTAGGTGAGGTGGGTTGCGGTTGAAGAGAGAGAAAATTGAAGAATAGGGCAAAAATGACGTTCACACGCGTAATAGATTACATAATGGATGTAATCAATTATAGGCATTCTGACTTTTCATTTTGCGCCTTCTAGAACCTTTGTAATTGATTACAAGGAGTCTATAATTGATGACAAGCCTTCTGAACTTGTATTTTGCACTTCAAACAAGAGAAGACTAATCCCAAACTCTTTACTATACTTCCAAACCTTTCTCAAATTGATTCCAAATCATCTTGTAAACCATAAATTTGTCCAAACTCAGATCAACACTTGTTCTTGCCGATTCTAAACCTATACCAACGATCAAACCATTGTGATTGAGTTTTTCTAAACTTCAAGAATTTGACTTTAGCATAGAGCATATAGTATCTTGAGTGGGTGGAGGACTTAGTCATGATAGGGTACCTAAAAAATAAACTTAGGGGAGCCTCTGACGCTCAAGTCAGTATTGGATTCAAAAATAAATGAAAACAATAAAAGTATGTAGAACATAATTATGCAGAAAAATAGATTATGTAGCAAAAATTAAATGCAACATTGATCCAAAATACTAAGTTCTCTTCTTATATGAAAGAAAGTATCTTTTGGTAATGATTTTATGAATATATCAACAAGTTGATTATTTGTTTCAACAAATTCTAATACACAACACCTTGTTGCACATGATCCCTTATAAAATGATGCTTTATCTAAATGTACTTAGCTCTAGAGTGCAGAATGATTTTTTGGTCAACTTGATTGCACTAGTATTGTCATATCTTATAGGGATATGATTAAGATGAAGTCCAAAGTCTAGAAATTATTGCTTCATCCAAAGGATTTGAGCACAACAACTTTCAGCTACAACATATTCAACCTCAGCAATAGACAATGCTACACTATTTTGTTTCTTGCTATGCCAAGAAACTAAAGAGTTTCCAAGCAAGTGGCATGTCCCACTAGAGCTTTTCCTGTCCAATTTTTATCCAGCAAAATCGGAATTGGAATAACTAATAAGACTACAAGTGGCACCTTTGGGGTACCATAAGCCCACTTATGAAGTGCCAACAAGATATTTCATGATACATTTTACTGCACTTAAATGCGACACTTTAGGATTTGCTTGGTATCTAGCACACATGCATACACTAAACATAATATCTGGTCTACTAGTAGTGAAATAAAGAAGGAATCCAATCATACCTCTGTTCTTAGTGATTTGTATGGGATTACTTGCCTCATCTAAGTCTAAGTAACAGGAGGTGCTCATAGGTGTGTCCATATGCTTTGATTTGTCCATTCCAAATTTCTTGAGAAGATCCTTGCAATACTTGGATTGGTTAATGAAAGTTTTATTCCTTTTTTGCTAGATTTGAAGCATAAGGAAGAAATTGATTTCTCCCATCATGGACATCTCAAATTTGTTTTGTATAAGATTAACAAACTCTTTACAAAGAGATTCGTTAGTAGCACAAAAAATTATATCATCTACAGAAATTTGTACAAGGAGTATATCATGATTTTTATTTTTTATAAAGAGGGTGGTGTCAACCATTCACCTTGTAAAACCTTTTTCGGGAAGAAATTTGCTAAACCTCTCATACCAAGCTCTAGGAGCTTGTTTCAAGCCATACAAAGGCTTTTTCAATTTAAAAATATAGTTGGGCAAATCATAACTTTCAAAATCGGGAGGTTGTTCAACATACACCACTTCTTGAATAAAGCCATTTAAAAATGCACTTTTAACATCCAGTTGATATAATTTGAAATCCACGATGCATGCATATGCAAGAAGCATTCCCATGGCCTCTAATCTAGCTACATGTGCATATGTTTTTTCATAATCTATAACTTCTTCTTGATTATACCTTTTAGCTACACGCCTACCTTTATTTCTTATTATTATGCCCACTTCATCAAGCTTGTCCCTAAAGACTCATTTGGTGCCTATAATTAGATGATCATTAGGCCTTAGAACCAATTTCCAAACTTGATTTTTTTCAAATTGATTTAGCTCATCTTGCATGGCCAAGATCCAATGTTCATCGTTAAAGGCCTAATTTATGTCTTTAAATTCAATTTGTGAAATGAAAGCCATGTGGTTACATGAATTTCTAATTGAGTTTTGAGTACTTACACCTTTAGATACTTCACCTATTACTTGGTCAAGCGAATGGTATCTTAAGGTCCGCCACTCCAAGGGAAAGTCCATGACTTGTGAATCTGTTTGTTTTGGGGGATCCTCTTGACTTTCCTCTTGCTTCCTCTCTTCTTTCACCTTGTTGTCCAAATGCATTTTTGCAAAAATCTCTGCAACGTCATCAACAAGATCTTTTCTCAGTCTATTTGGGTTAATTTCATCAAATGTAACATGAATGGACTCTGCAGTAGTCATAATTCTTTTATTGTAAATTCTAAAATCCTTACTATGATTTGAATAGTCGAGATCAGACTTAGCATTAAACTTCCCCAAGTTATCATTTCTATTATTTAAAACAAAACATTTACATCTAAAAACATAACAATGTGAGACATTTGACTTTTTTCCTTTGTATAATTCATAGGAGGTTTTCTTTAAAATTGGCCTAATTAGGGCTCTGTTCATTATCTATGAAGCGGTACTTATCGCATCCGCCCAAAAGTACTTAAGAAGTGTAGCCTCGTTGAGCATAGTTCTCACCATTTCTTCTAAAAATCAATTTTTCCTTTCTATAACTCCATTTGGTTATAGGGTTTTAGAGGCAAAAAAATTATGCTCAATACCATGTTCATCACAAAAAGATTCAAAAACATGGTTTTTAAACTCACCACCATGATCACTTCTTATAGATGTAATACAAAAACCTTTTTTCATTTTGGATAACTTTGACAAGTTTCTTAATGGCTAGAAATGCATTATTTTTATGAGAAAGAAATAAGGTCCATGTAAACCTAAAAAAATCATCCACAATTACTAATGCATGGTAATCCCTAGCAAAACTCATTATTCTAGAGGAGCCAAAAAGATCCATATACAAAAGTTGTAAAGGTCTGGAAGTTGAAACAACATTTTTGGCTTTAAAAAAGACATTTACTTGTTTTCCCTTTTGACATGCATCATATAATTTTTCTTTTTCAAATTTAAGCTTTGGTAATCCAATTACCAACTTATTTAAGCGATCCATATGAATTTGTGCAATTATTCTATGCCATAACCATGAATCATCTTCTTTACTCATAAAGCATTTCACATCATTTGAAAATATATCATCAAGACTAGTCATATAAATATTATTTACTCTATGACCAATAAATTTTACTTTCTTATCATTTTTTCCTTCAATTATGCAACAATGAGAATCAAATATAACTCTATTGCCTTTATCACATAATTGACTAATACTATGCAAGTTATGTTTAAGTCATTCATCAAGCAACACATTATCAATAGAGGAAGAGGGAATTTTACCAACTTTGACGACTCTAAGAATTTTTCCTTTGTTGTTATCTCCATAGGTTAGGTGTCCATGTGTCTTGGGAACAAGGAAAGAAAACTTAGATTTGTCTCCGGTCATGTGCTTGGGGCAACCACTATCGGGATACTAATTTGAGCTCTTAGCCTTCAACCACACCTACAACACAAATTCTGTTTTTGACTTTTGGTACCCAAATTTTCTTGGGTCCTTGTGTGTTAGCTTGTGATATTGTGCCTTTGGGAACCCAAACCATTTTAGTCCCCACTTTGTTGTTAATATTCTTTCTCACATTTCATGTTAAGGCACTATGTTCTTTTTTTCCACAATGAAAATATTTAATAAAAGGACTACTTGAAGTACTTGTAAGAACAAATAATTTTTTTGTAAAATTTTCGTTTATTTTTTGGGTTATATCCTAAACCCACTTTTAAAAAAAAAATTGTTTTCCAAGCAAAATATTTAAATTATCTCTACAAAAAATGAATTTTGCAAGAGTGTTATTTAAATCCTCAATTTCTTTTTCAAGAGCTTAACATGATGAATAAGATGAAGATGTTAATGCATATGAAGAACAAATTGTGCAGGAAGAATTAGCACGAATAAATTCTAATGTCTCATTCTCGATTTTTAGTTCTTCAATTTCTTTGTTTAAAATAAGAATTTGTTTTTCCAAAGAAGAAATTGTTTTCTTAGTTGAAGAAACTAATTTTGTGAGCTTTAGTGATTCTTCATGTAATTCTTTGAAAGCAACTTGTAATTCATTAAAAGAAGGAGATAAGTCAAAGTTAGAAGTTACCCCTATGCTCCTTTCATCTTCTTCTTCTCCTCTAGCCATAAGACACATGTTAGCTTCCTCATTGTCTGAGCTATCCGAGGAATCCATGTTATTGTCATCCCATGCTATGTAGGCCCACCTTCCTTTCTTATCCTTGGAAGGTCTTTTTTCAAATTTATCCACCTTCTTTTGATAAACAGGACATTCCACCTTCATGTGTCTTAGTTTTCCGCATTCGTAGCATGTGGGTGTGGACGAGGTACCTTCTCCTTTATGATAAGTCATTTTTGGCGAGAAAGACAACCTTGTTTGAGTTCCTTTCTTTCTGAGGAATCTTTTGAATTTCTTTACTAGGAGACTAAGGTTCTCTTCATTTAACTCAAAGTTCTCTACGCCATCTCCATCATCTTCATCATCATCGTCAATAGTGGAGGAAGTGGCTTTAAGTGCAATCCCTTTTTTCTTCTTATCATGTTCCTCACTTTGGTCCGTCCTGTTGAGTTCCAATTCTTGCCCTTGAAGTTTCCCAAAAAGAGTCGCAAGAGTCATAGTTGCTAAATTTCTTGACTCTTAAATAGCTGTCACCTTAGGCTGTCAAATCCTGCTCAAACATCTTAACATCTTGTTAATAAGATTTTCATTAGAAAAAAAAATTACCTAATGCAATAATATGATTAATAATGTGAGTGAACTTCTTTTGTATTTCTTAAATGCTTTCCCCTAAGTTCATTCTAAACAATTCATATTCATAGGTAAGAGTGTTTATTTTCGATCTCTTTACTTCACTAGTACCCTCATGGGAAACTTGTAAAATGTCCCACATTTCTTGGGTAGTTTTACAATTTGATATTCTAACAAATTCATCATACCCTAAATCTATGATAATGATGTTCTTGGCTCTTAAATTACATTGAACCTCTTTCTTGTCTTCACTAGTACATTCATTTCTTGGTGTTTCAACTTTTACACCATCAACAACACACATGGGAGCAAAAGGGCCGTTTTCAATAGCATCCCATATGTCTAGGTCAATAGCTTCAATGAAAAATTTCATGCGTTCTTTCTAATAAGCATACTCATCCCCATTGAGAAATGGTGATCTATTTATTGAAGATCCTTTTGAAGAGAAACTGTTTAAAGAAGTCATATTCTCTTGAAGTTGCTTTTTACACAAGAGCCTAGCTCTAATACCACTTGTTACCCAAGTGGCTTCTATACCCAAGAGTGGGGTGAATTGAGTAATTAAAAAATCATTTAAAAACTTTTCACAAACACTTTACAAACAATTTTTGTTAAAGATATTTATTGATTGAAATGAACGAACACGGAAGATAGAAAAATTCTCACAAATTTAACAAGCCAACAAAAATAATATAATCAATTATATAAAATTTATATTACGAATATAAGGAGTAAGCGTTCAGAGAAGCAAACATTTAGTTTATCCTGATTCAGCCACCAACCACTTGTGACCTACGTCCAGTCCTCGAGCAAACACTCGAGATTTTTCAGCTATCCGTGCAAGCTTTCAATAAGTGCTTGCTACCGTTACAAACCTGAGCACTCCTCACACCTTGGGATGCCTCACCCTTGTGCTTGATTCTCAACAGCAAGGATACCTCACCCTTACAAATTTCTTGAGGGATGCCTCACCCTCGTTACAATCAAACAAGAATAGGAAAGGAAGAAACTCTCTCAAATAGAGTGTATTACAATTTGAAGCACTATGAAACTCTCTCAAGAATATCTCAAGAATTTCAAAAACAGAACAAAAGATGAAAAAATATGAAACTCGGATTAAGAGCAATAGAATGATGTTTCTTAGTATGCCTTGTCTGTAAAAGATAACCCAATAGCGTCTATTTATAGTTTTTTGAGAGAAAAGAGCCATTGGGGGTAATTAAGGGTCACATTAAAAACACAAAAATTGACTGTTGCAAACTTTTAGCAGTAATGTAATCAATTACAAGAGTGATGTAATCGATTACATTGTTCTTGACACGTGTTCTGGGTTTTCTGGATTGATTGTAATTGATTACATACCTCATGTAATCGATTACTAAGCCTCTGGAAGCAGTGCAATCGATTACAAACCTCATGTACTAGATTACAAGGTTTTTGACTTTTAAAAAATGATTTCCTGCATGCCTGTAATCGATTACCAATCCTTTGTAATCGATTACAAGCTTCCAAAGAAGCTATAAATAGATTACTAAGCCTTATAATAAACTTACAAACATCCCTGAATTCATTCTTAAGCCCAATTTAGCTTTGTAAACATTGAGATTTTAGAAAACTTGGATTGTTAAAGAAATAAGCTTGTTTTTCATGATCTAAGGCTTAGAAAATCATTTGATTAAAAAGGGGATATTAAGAGATGTTAAGAGAGCTTCTTACATTATGATCCTAAGTCCTAATGCTATACCAACTTTGCTTCCTTAGGACTTCGTCTTCGACTTGGCTTTGTTATCATCAAAATTTGCACGATCTTCAAGACATAAGCATTCACACCCTTGTTTACTAAGGTTGAGTTATGAGAAAAAGCTAGAAACATGAATTTGCTCCTTTGTATGATAAAGTTGAGTCAGAATTGCATGTTTGCTAAATTTTTCTCTTTCACTTGGTTAGTGTGGACCTTGTGATGTTGTATTGTGGTGTGTATATAAGTTTTAAATATAGCACTGCATGTTTTTACACTTGCTATTCCTACGTATTGTAACCTTATATGATATGCACAATTATTTGGTAAGAGAATTGTAGGAAATGATCCTTGATGGGATAGGGGATCCTAAATTCTCATAGCTTGGAGACTTTTATGGTCAGGGTTATTGGTAGTATGTAACACCCTTCTTAGGGCATTACATTTCAGATTAACTAATGTAACACCCACCTTACGGTATCATATTTAAAATTAAAACTTCTAAAACTTAATCCTAAGTTATAAAAGCTTTAACCTTGTACGACATGAACTCCAAAATTTCCTTTTAGTGGATAATATAAATTTACCAAACCTTTAGAGATTATAAAATATAATTAACTAATTAACACACATTATATTGATTGCTACCGCAAGTGCACGAATCGCTCAAGTAATACAGATACGGAGTAAAAGTTCGTTCCCACGAGGATATTCGATTATAAAGCTAAGTACTAACCATTAGCTTAATCAATTCTAGACAAGGACATAAAATAAGAAAAATAATAAACTAAACTAATCTAATCTATAAAAGCAATAAACATAAAAGCGGTTAGGTTTCAGGAAATCCACCTTCACCCCCTACATCTATCAACAACATGCAATCCCCTTCATAAACACAAATGCATTGATTAGGTTAGCTTGAGAATCTTCATTAGTCAAAAGCCTATGTCTAGGTCAATTAACCCTGGTTTCTACTTGCCTAACTCACTAAGTTTCCTTGAGAGGCAGAGCAACTTCTACTCATGAACGATCTATTCTCAATCACACACTATACATGGCCAATAGGTATATTTCTATCCTATTAACGAATCAACTCATCCAAGCCAATTGAACTCGCCGAACATGCATCAATCATACCATATCCATATCAACAAATCCTTATGTCTAGTTCATTTGCCAATATTAGGATCATGCAATTGAGGCCAACCAAGAACAAGCATTAAACACAGATAATGATTGAACCATAATCAAATATCCACACAAACTTAGAGAAGAACACATCATTAATATATATAAAAGGATCCAAAATATTCCTAAACAAAGCTTAGCTATACAAAAGATAAGGAAGAGAAGAGAGAAAGGGAAAAGAGAGAAAGAAGCTCATTGATTTGTCTCTGAAGCTTGAATCCTCCTTCATCCTTTGTCCTGGCCTCTAATCCACCATCAATGGAGATCTAGCCAAGTTATCTAACCTAAAACTAACCTAAACTAAACTAAAAGAGAGAAACTAGAAATGGAAATGGCCAAAACGGCCAGAACACAGAAAAAAACATGAAAAATCTATTTATAGGCTCAGCTGGCCGCCTCCACGCCGCGCCGCTCACATATTCACGCCGCGGCACCTAATGGGTCGGTCTAACTACGCCGCGGCGCCCACTTCATCTGGGTCGCGGCGCTCTTGCCTCGGGTCCAAGTATGACATGCTCTCTGCACCGTGGCGCTCAACACCTTGTGCCGCGGCGTAGACCTCTGAACTGCTAATTTGGCATTTTCTTCCTCTTTAAGCTCAATTTCCATATTTGACATTGTTTGAAGCCCTTCCTAACATGGAGAAAGCACCAAATTAGTATCATATATAAATCTACCTAATTCATAATCATTTAAGCACAGTTTTGAGCAATAACACATTAGAAAGGCTTAGAATCAGAATATGACAATTATAAGCACAAAACCCTCCAAATATGCATTTAAACAAGGAAATAACATTCATTCTAGAACAAGAATAGGGCATAAATAACTGCATTCTATGGAGTTATCATATATAAAACAACATAATCCACCAATATTATTTAATACATAAGATTTACAAAACTCAAAGCTTATACCCAACTACCATATAAAAACTCGATCTGGCCCAAGCCCAAAAACCTAGAGAGAAAGGTCCTGAACCTAATCCCCTCCCAGATCGTCTACAAACACGTTCTCTAGTCAGGACGTGTCTCTACAGATAGGAGTCCGAGTAGTTGACTACATAGAGTCTTCTCTAGGAAAACAGTGATCAATATCCCACAGTTCTCTAATAGACATGGAGAACTCTACATGTAAACAAGCATTATATGTAATAGTAGGGATTCCATGGTAGGTCCTACTCTAGAATAGGGTCACCTCTCCTATATAACCAAAATGATGAGTATTTGGGTTGACATGCCAGGCATCAGTGCCTCCGTAGAACTGTGTTTGCACGTAATTAGAGAAATACCTTATTGCAGCCATTGCAAACCGATCAAACAAAGTCAATCCAACTCAAACCTAGGCGATCCAACCTCCTCCTTCTTACAGTTTTTATCAAACATAATCATAAAAACATAACAGGCAAACAATACGGCAAAGAGATGAGATCCCCTACATCACATACCAATATGGCGACAAAGAAACGATAAACATGCTAATGCAGTTCAACATATAATCCATAAAATAACATAAAATCAGCAGATATATTCATGACATTTAATAAATAAATAATCCAATAAACTTGCAACACAATATCTAGCATAATGGTAATACCACAATAATATGATATCATAATAATACTATATCACAACAGTATAAATGTTGACTATGCATATAAACAATATGTACATTTACTATGCATATGCACGATGTGTATACTAACCATCCTTATGCACAATGCACTCATTTCTTACTCCATGGAGCTAAACACAAACTCAGAGATGAACATTCTAGAAGATCTGCCACCCTCAATGACAGTCTACGTGGGACCATGAAAAGAATAGTATTTGTCGGGTCCTCGTCAGTGCGTTGCAACAATTTTTCATGGCCAGGGGTATATAATGTGATAACAGATCATTAAGTGAATCACCTCGCCCTGACGCCCCCTGAGATCCATCATAGATCACACTATCCAAATTCTCGTTCACTTCTAGGCATAATAGCCACAACAGCTACAACAGATTTTCAATGTTTTCTCAATCGCATAAAAAATTTAAAACATTTTCTTAATTGCATGACTAAAAATCACCATTTTTAAATCGCGTAAGAGTTTTTCTGTATATTTTCAATCGCGTAAAATATTTTAATCATATTCTAAGCTTAAATTAAAACTTTTCTCATTTAATATCAAAATTGGACTTTAATTCCAATATTTCCTTAATAAATCACCTTTAAATAATATTTCTAACATTTTCTCACTAAACTTCCACCAAATAATATTTCCTAACATTGCTCACAAAAACTACGTTATTCTTGACTTAACCAATTATAAATAATTCATTTCCACGTTTAATAAAATTTGAATCTCATTTCCAATAAATTTCCTCTTAATAATACTTTCTAATATTTTCTTTACAAAATTTTACACTTCTATGATTTAATCAAATATTATAGCTCAAAGTTTTCTAACGCGCTTCAAAACCCAAAGTGTAAGCTATACATCAATAAACTTTAACTTGTAAATTTATTTCCTATCATGACCTCAATTCATTAATTTAATTAATTCTAAAAATTAGTTTACTTTCTTTTTACTTCTCAAAATTCACTAAATTGGGTTCTTGTTTATTAATCCTTTAAGACTACAATTCTTGGCATGTTGGCGAAAATCCATTTATATTCCATAACCAAATATTTATTCATTTCCTATCTCATTTTTCTTTGTAAAAATCTTTAATCCAATTACTTGTTACATAATCATCTAAAATCCACACTTAGTAAATTATTTTAAGTGATTTGCTCCAAAATACTCATGGAGGCCGTGAGCCTCTTGGTTCTTTGAAACCAAAATAGTTTTCATTTCCACATGATTCTTATCATATACAACATATCACTCATGATATTTCTACTATTACATATTCATGCTTACTATTAAAGCAATAAAATCATATTAAGCATCTAATCACTATTCAATCAAAATCATACCATCTCACATAGTAATCACTTAATAAAAATCATGCATAATTATCAAAGCAATAAAATCACATATAATAACACATAGCACTTAAACATACACAATCAAATGAATAAATCCTTTAAGGGATTTTTCACCCACAAACACAAACAAATCTATTCCCTCACCACCATATATGGCCGATGAGGTTAATCTCCCTCTTACCTTGATTAGCAATGAAAAAGCTCCAAAAACTCCTCCTTGTAGGTTTGGTCTCCACCACAAACAAACCCTAACACTTCAAACAAACACATTCATTACAACCAAGACTTAAAACAAGACAACCATGAACTGAAATCATGATTTAGGGCTTTAGAAACACAAAGGGGTTAGAAAACTCAAACCTTACCTTTGAAGCTACAAATTTCAAGCTTGAAGAAAAACTTGAAATGGTGGAACCAAGTTAAGGTCTCAACACTAAAGCTTCACTAAATGGTCTCTAGTTTCAAGTGGTGTAATTGGTTAGAATTATAGAAGCTTGGATGATGTTTTCATGGTGTTGGCCGAGAGGTTGGAGAAGAAAGAAATGGAAAAGCTTGTGTTTCTTGAAGAGAGAGAATAGAGAAAAGATGAATGGTCACAAAGTTAAGAGAGATAAAATGAAACCATGCACTCTAAGTGCTTGGCCGAGAGGGTGGTCATCCAAAGGAGGGGTCAAAGCTTCTCCAAGAAGCTTTGTGAAGGTTAAAACTTGTTCTCCAAGCTCTCCTCCCATTGGCTAGCCACTAAGCTTGACCAATTTCTATTGGTTAGACACTTTTGTTGACTATTCAACAACTTAGCAAGCAAGCTTGCTTCTCCCATTGGTGCACACATAAATTTTGTCATAATTAGCTTCTAAGATATTTAAGCTTAGATATTTTCATCCAGATATTTTATGTAGATATTTTACTAAGATATTTTACTGAGATATCTTCCGTTAGATATTTATCTTTAAATATTTTACTAAGTGAGTTATCACAGAGAAGTCTCAAGAACGTGTGACTCACTGTAGTGAGTTACAAGATGAGTCAATGTTCTACAACCTTTTAGAATGTGGCGAGTCACCATTCTAGAACATGGCGAGTCATCACTTCTACAAGCTTCTAGAACACGTTGAGTCATGGTGCTGAGGTGTCATACAAGATGTCCAGCTTCTATTGGTCCTCCACGATGAGTCATAGCTGCCAAGTTTGACCAGCTCATTATTGGTGCATGCAAGGTAAGTCACAGCTACTAAAATCTTCTAGAGCATTCTCGAATACGCCAAATATTTTTATTTGACATATTAATTCTAAAAATTAAAAGATTTAGAACTGTGTCTTTCAGTTTCGGGTTTAGTAAGCTTCCCCGGCCTCGAATAAATAGTCTAAAATTTTCTAGGCCCCCAAAAATATTATTTTCTCGGCACTGAGCAAAACACACGAAAAGATCAAAAATAATAGCAAAACAGTCAAAATAAATTATATAGAGCACAGAAATCACAAAATCAGTAAAATCACATTTTACTGAAAAATGAGAAAATTTGGGGTGTTACATAGTATGAGGATGTCGATTTTCCCTCTCTACCAGGTAGTGAGGGCTTAATTGCCTATCCTACTAGAAAAAAATACAAGGGATCGAGTTCCCAAAAATGACAAGTTTTCATGGTTTTTAAAACAAAACTTTGCACAAGCATAATCTTCGAACATTTCTTAGGCATAAGCATGTGACATAACATAAGCTTTGCATTTAAGTGACAATGTAATCAAGTAGTTCTTATTTTCATATATTTCAAAAGCATATATTATGTTAATCTTGACATATGCCAATGAAGTACTAAACAATTTTGGATAAATGTAAAATTTTATAGATATGATCTATATGATAGGAACTTTCAATCCAACGGTAGCTATTGAGAGAAAATTATTCAATAAAAAGTTATTCAATGACCAGTAAGAGTGGTTTTGATTTACACCGGTATAAATTAATCCCTCCCTATATAATATAGGGAAGGGATCAACTTACGCCAATGTAAGACTTAACATATTTACATTACTTAATAACTTCTTAAAAATGTGATTTTTATTAATCCAACTGTCAAATTATAACTATCTAACACCTTAATCATTTGTGTCAAATCTTTAAAAAAATTAAATATCAATAAAAATGTAATCAAGTAGTTTTTATTTTCATATATTTCAAAAGTATATATTACGTTAAACTTGACGTATGTCAATAAAGTACTAAAAAATTTTGGATTAATGTAAAATTTTATAGGCATGATCTAAATGATAGGAACTTTCAATCTAACAGTAGATTTTGTGAGAAAATTATTTAACAAAAAGTTATTTAAAGGTGTAAGAGTGGTTTTGACTTATACTGGTTTAAATTTATCCCTCCCCATATAACATAGGGAAGAGATCAACTTACACCATTATAAGACTTGATATATTTATACTATTTAATAAATTTTGAAAAAATACGAGTTTTATCAATCCAACTGTTGAATTATAATTATCCAACACCTTGATCATTTGTATCAAATCTTGAAAAAATTAAACATTAATATAAATGTAATCAAGTAGTTCTTATTTTCATATATTTCAAAAGTAAATATTATGTTAATCTTGACATATGTCAATAAAGTACTAAACAATTTGGATTAATGTAAAATTTGTTACCAAGTGGCCTCAATACTCAAGAGGGGGTGAATTGAGTATATAATAACTTTTTGCAAATCTTTCGTAAAATAATTGAATTGTTATTTTCGATGAAGCTATTGATTGATTAAAGTGAAAAATTAGATGAGATTGAATAACTCACTCATATATAAATAAGACATGATAGAAAGTATTCAAGCAAGCATATAAAATTAAAGCACAAATGTGAATAGATAGAGTTGAGAAGATCAAATACAAGATTTATCCTGATTTAGCCATTAATCCACTTGTGGCCTACGTCTAGTCCTCAAGCAATCGCTTGAGATTTTTCACTAAATTCCAAGCTTGAATCAGGTGCTTGTAACCTTTATAAATTAGAGTACTCAACATCACCTTAGGATACCTCACCCTTTGTAGCTTAAGCATCTTCAAAGGATATCTCACCCTTTACAACCTTGAGGGATACCATACCCTCTTTACCAACTAGGGATACCTCACCCTTTACAATTTGGAGGGATGCCTCACCCTCTTCACTAACTAGGGATACCTCACCATTTATAATTTGGAGGGATGCCTCACCCTCTTCACAAAGAATTGAAGTGTATACAAGATGAAACTCTCACAAGAGTAGCTGATAAAAATTGAAGCTCTAGAATGCTCTTCAAGAATATCTCAAGTAATTTGCAAAAATAGAGCAATAAGGGTTTGAAAGATTGATTCTCGGATTAGAGTGATAGAAATATGTTTCAAGTTGTTGGTTAGCCATTAATGAAGACCCAAGACATGTATTTATAAGTTTTTAGATCAAAAGAGCCATTAGGTGCTTTAATGGACAGCATTAAATGTTGATAAACTAGCTGTTGGGCAATGTCAGACCAATTCTAATCGATTACACAGTTCATGTAATCAATTAGATGGTTCTTAGAACGTGTTCTTGACTTTCTGGGTAGGATGTAATTGATTACCAGCCTTATGTAATCGATTACATGGCCTCTTCCAGACTTGTAATCGATTACAGCCTCAGTATAATCGATTACAAGGCTTCTGCCATGCTTGTAATTGATTACATGCTTAATGTAATCGATTACAAAGTCTCTATTTAGCTTGTAATCGATTACAACACATGTGTAATCGATTACCATGTCCTTTGAACACATTTTTCAAGGCCAATTAATTGTGTTGGTCAATTCTTACTTATTGAAACTTGGATTTTGACAAGATTTACATTTGAATTACGAAATCCAAGGTTGAAATCAACATAACCTTAAAAGATTATCTTTAAATTATAAGTTGATTTGAAAAGGATCTTGAAAAACCATTTGAAGATCATGGAGATATCTTGAGATCATTTTACATTGATATTATAAGACCTATATCTATATACCTCTTGGTTTTCTTCTCTTGACCTTGATCTTCATCTTGACTTTGTTATCTTTAATAACTTCATTTGATATGCTCTTTTGATCTCTTTTAATCTTGGTTATTTCTTTTGATCTTGATCTTCATCTTGACTTTGTTATCATCAAAAACTTCATTTGTTATGCTTCATGACATAAGCATTCACAAAATTTTATAGTTATGATCTATATGATAGGAACTTTCAATCCAACGGTAGATTTTGTGAGAAAATTATTTAATTAAAAGTTATTCAATGGTGTAAGAGTGGTTTTAATTTACACCGTTGTAAATTGATCCTTCCCCATATAATATAGGGAAGGGATTAACTTAAACCAGTGTCAAACTTGATATATTTATACTACTTAATAACTTCTTAAAAAATATGACTTTTATTGATCTAACATTTGAATTATAACTATCCAACACCATGATCATTTGTGTCAAATCTTGAAAAAATTAAACATCAATAAAAATGTAATCAAGTTGTTCTTATTTTTATATATTTCAAAAGTATATATTACGTTAATCTTGACGTATGTCAATGAAGTACTAAACAATTTTGGATTAATGTAACATTTTATAGATATAATCTATATGATAAGAACGTTCAATTCAATAGTAGATTTTGTGAGAAAATTGTTCAATAAAAAGTTATTCAATGGTATAAGAGTGGTTTTGATTTACACTAGTATAAATTGATCCATCCCCATATAATTTAAGGAAGGGATCAACTTACACTAGTGTAAGACTTGACATATTTACACTACTTAATAACTTCTTAAAAATTACTATTTTTATCGATCCAAACCGTTGAATTATAACTATCCAACACCTTGATCATTTATATCAAATCTTGAAAAAATTAAACATCAATAAAAATGTAATCTCGTAGTTCTTATTTTCATATATTTCAAAAGTATGTATTATGTTAATCTTGATGTATGTCAATGAAGAACTAAACTATTTTGAATTAATGTAACATTTTATAGATATGATGTATATGATAAGAACTTTCAATCCAATGGTAAATTTTGCGAGAAAATTATTCAATAAAAAGTTATTCAATGGTGTAAGAGTGATTGTGATTTACACTGGTGTAAATTAATCCCTCCCCATATAATATAGGGAAGAGATCAATTTACACTAGTGTAAGAATTTATATATTTACACTACTTAATAACTTAAAAAATGTGATTTTTATCAATCCAACCATTGAATTATAACTATCCAACACCTTGATCATTTGTGTCAAATCTTGAAAAATCTAAACATTAATAAAAATGTAATCAAGTAGTTCTTATTTTTATATATTTCAAAAGTATATATTACGTTAATCTTGACATATTTCAATGAAGTACTAAATAAATTTGGATTAAAATAAAATTTTATGGATATAATCTATATGATAAGAACTTTCAATCCAATGGTAGATTTTGTGAGAAAATTGTTCATTAAAAAGTTATTCAATGGTGTAAGAGTGGTTTTGATTTACACTGGTGTAAATTGATTCCTCCCCTATATATATATATGACTTTTCTTTCCCTCATGGTTCTTATAGTAACTTGTATGGTTATTATAAATCTTGATTATTATTATTATAATAGAAGTGACGTGGCTAATATTGTTTACCTTTAAATATTCTGGATATAATAAGGTATTAATTTTGGGGCATTACATTCTTCAAGAATATATTGTGGTTTCATGGTGGAGTGCACCACATGGAACTCCTTCAAGTGCTTATGGGGATCCTGACCTGTAAGTCCATGAAACTTTGGCAACAAGTGTATCAATCCATATTTTACTTCAAAATTAGCATTTAAATCAGGATATTAAATGAACAAAGATTAGTAATTCACATTAGGTGCAACTAGTTCCTTAAGAGTCCTATTATCCATATTATCAGTCATGTTTGCAGTGTTATTTGTATTCTTTCTCATGTTTAGTTTCAGTTTCAGTATTATCAGTTATAGTTGTAGTGCTACTTATATTCTCAAGTTCAGAATTTATCCTTTCACTATGCTTATGAGTTCTATTAAGTGTATGCAAAGTCCTCTCAATATCAAGGTCAATGTCAAACAAATGTTTACTAGAAGACTTGGTCATAAAACATACAAAAGTATAGAAATACAAAATATGCAAAATGGACTACACAACACTAAAATTCTATCAAAATAAAACTAATTACCCTACTTACACAATTTTAAAAATTATGGGACCACCACAGGGTTAAAATTACTCAAAAATGGTATCAAAAAATGCAATAAAAAATATTCAAAAAATGGAAAAATGGCCTAAACGATAGAATTTGGCCAAAATAAGGTGGACTTCACTATTTGAGCCTTGCAACAACACCGCTTTCCTTCAAGTTACCAATTTTTAGCCCAATCTGAAACTGTTTGTCTATACAAAATTCCACTTGGAGGCGTAAATTGAGTTGTAAATTACCAAAAACAAGAAAATAAGGGTTAGTGAAGGGTTAATAGTTAATTATACTCCTAATATGATTGATTAAACTTAGATTGATCCTTGGCAATGGCGCTAAAATTTGATAACTGTCGAGACTATCAAATTAAATCAATTTATAAAATGATTCACTAAAAAACTTATAGTGCAAGGCACAACCAGGTCGAGCCCTTGGATTACTCTAATCAGGTAATCTAATTAAGAGGTTAATAGGGGAAAAATGGTTACAAAATTAATTAATAAAAAATAATTAAAAAGTATAAATAGAATTAAGTAAATAACCAATCCAAGAAAATCAATTAATCTTGAATTTAATCCATCATTGATCACTAGAAACCCATTCAATTGCTAATCAAAGTCTTGGTCTTAGATCACATCAAGAAGCCTTAAGATGATCCATGAATTCTCTATTAGATAAGCATCCAAAATTTAATTAATCAAAGTTAAACAAATTAAGCACCCATCTAATCCTAAATTAATCTAAAACCCAGAATTCAACTAAGCTTAACAAACAACATCCAAGCAACCTTTGATGCACTATTTAGTCTCTATAATCCTCATTAAACACGTGGTAATTATGCAATTATCATTGTGGAAATAGGTTTGCCCCAATGGTTTAATATGTTAGGTTTTGATGATGACAAATACAAAAAAAAAGAATAATGCTTATGCTTTATAGTTGTGCTTAATAGATGTCAAATGCATTACAAAAAAATATTGATCATGTTACATAGATGTGCTTATTGATCATATCCAATAATGCATTATATGAATTGTATTGAATTAATATTAGATTTGCTTCTATTTTGATGAAAATGTGTAAAGTATTCTTTGTTGCATCCTATATAGGCATATCTATTTGTAATTGATAAATATCTTATTTGAATGTGTCTATGAAAGTCTTATATGCATGTTAGACTAACTATAGTTATACATTTATGAATCATTCATATGAAGATATTGAGTTATGAATTTGGACTAACTATGCTTGTTTTAAATGAGTAATACTTTGTAGGATAGTCCAAGTACCAAGAGTGAGCATTGCAACAAGAAAGTAAAAAGATCACAACTATGCTCAACTCGAAAAGGATGAAAATAATAAAGATGTTCCAAACTTGTGCAAGACATGAAGAGAAGAAAATTTTGGAAGCTTGGATTATATCAAGAAGCCAAAGGATTGAAAGTGCAAAGATTAAGTCCCAAGGTTCTTCAAGAATAGCTTATAGGACTTAGATCTTGTGTAAAAGTAAAAAGGAATCACACTAAGTTCAAACAGGTTTTAAACATCTTTATAAGTGTTTCTAAAATGTTTAAATACCCAACAAAATGTTTTTGGAAAGCTAGCCTTGGTGGTATTTCAAATCTGTGAAAATTAGTCAAGTTTGTGTTTTGTAAAACTAACATTTAGTTACTCTTTTGATCATAACTTTCAAATTACTTTGAGTTTTGTTTTGAAACTTATTTCATATGAAAATAGAATCAAATATATTTCCAATGAGTGGTCATTTGCTTTAAAAGGATAGGAAATGAAAAAGTTATGACCAATTAAAGTTTGAGTTTTGAAAATCTGACCTTTGGTTACTATTTTGATCATATCTTTCAAATACTTTGAGTTTTGTTCTTAAAATTCTTTCATATGAAAATAGACTCAAGGATATTCCCAATGAGTGGTTATTTACTTTAATTGGATAATAAATGAAGGAATTATGACCTTTTAAAGTCTGTTTTCAAAACCAGAAAATGCTGTAATCGATTACATAGGCCATATAATCGATTACAACGTTAGCAGAAGTCGTGTAATCGATTACAGGAAGTGTGTAATCGATTACAAAGTGCCTAGAAAGCTTGTAATCAATTACATGAAGCTTGTAATCAATTACCAAGCGCCCAGGAATGTTTCTAATGGCTATAAATGGCTAGTTTTCATAGAAAATATTATAAAATACTACCAACGGTTATTTTATCACTTGGGCTCTATATATAAGTATTGTATGAAGTTTATAAACCTTAAGAACACTAGAATTGATCCTCGAATTATTAAAATCATATTTTGAGCTTTAAAGTGTGAATCCTTTATACCCATTGAACTTCAACTTGTATTATCCACTCTTGAGAGAGTTTTCTTATTATCCATACCTTGTTCTTCAAGTTGTATATCTACTCTTGTGAGACTTTCTATTCTTTCTCTTCATCTTGAAATCATTGTAAGTGGGTGAGGTATCCCTCAAGAATTGTAAAGGGTGAGGCATCCCTTGAAAGTAGAGGCTCAAGCACAAATGGTGAGGTATCCCAAGGTGTTAAGTGCTCAAAATTGTAAAGGTCATCAAGCACCTGTGAAGCTTGAAGAATTGGAGGCTCTAGCACAAGGGTGAGGTATCGCAAGGTGTGAGGAGTGCTCTTGCATGTAAAAAGGTTTTACTAGCACCCGTGAAGTCTAGGTGATAGTAAAAAAAATCTCAAGTTAAGCTTGGGACTGGATGTAGGCAACAAGTGGTTGGTGGCTGAACCAGGATAAATTCTTGAGTTTGATTCTCTCTTCCCTATACTCTTTAAATTCAGTATTTGGTGAAATATATTTATCTATTGCATATCTTAATGTTTTGATTATTACAACTTGATATCTAGCTTATTCACTTAGTTTATCATATATCCCAAGTTGTATTTGAGTAATCCTCAGTAGTTGTACATTTATTAGACTTATTCCACTGCATTTATTTATTGAGTTATTCAAAATGCATAATTTGTCAAAGTTGTATTAAAATTTATAATTACCCAATTCACCCCCCTCTTGGGTAATGGTTGTCATGGCTAACAAGTGGTATCAGAGCTTCGTGCTCTGTTAAAAGCTTAACCGCTTGGAGTTAAAGATCCTTGTTTGTTTGGCAACCATTAAAAGCTTTTCAAAATGGAAGGTTTTGAAATTAATAAACCACCGTTCTTTGATGGTGTGAATTTGGTTTAACGGAAAGCTAGAATGGAAATTTATATGCAATCTATTGATATTGATTTGTGGGATATTATGCTTAATAGATTTACATGCAAATCAAAACAAACTTGGAAAGACTATGATAAGAAATGCTTTTCATTAAACATTAGAGCAATGCAAATATTGAGAAGTGGTTTAAATGATGATACTTATCATAAAATTAAGAGTTGCTCTAGTGCTAAAGATATATGGGATACTCTTGATGATATCTATCTTGCTAACAATGATTTTTTGTATAAAGTTATACATAGAGAACAAGAAGAGCAAAAACCATTGAAGAAATCTTGTTGTAAAAAATATCCTCAAAATGATGCTCAATTTGAAGAGGTGGCAAAGCAAAACCAATTGGTATATACTCTTGAAACTTTGATGTGTAACACCCTCCTTAGGGCACCACACTTTATGTTACTTAATTACCAAATTACCCTTCAATTAGAAATCGTGCTTGTATTATAAATACGAGTTATAAAATTTCTTGATGATAATAAGATAAACTTAACAGAAAATGAAAACATAACAACATTGTCACAAATAATTTACATCATATATACATACAAGCCTTTAGTACTGTCATACTTAAATATTTTACAAACTAGACTTCCAAAATAATTAAACTCAAACTTTAATTTAAAACTATTATACTGCCCAAGTCCTATTAGACAGTAGAACCCTCAGACGGGTCCTCCTCAGATTCCTCAGCATATAGGAATCCGTCATGATGTGCAGTCCTACGGACAAGTGTCCAAGCAGATGACACAATACTAACCGTATTGGGAGTACGATAGTAAGCTCCCCAATACTGCCTAATAGATATTGGGAACTCTAGTTGTACATAAATATTGACAGAAAAGTAAGGGTGTCCTAAATGTTGCTTACTCAATCTAATATTTAGGTCTCCCATATAGTAGATACTCTCTCTCTCTAAATCTACAGTCCATGCCTCATCTCCTTCAATAAATGTCAGCTTCAGGTAGCCAAGGAAACTAGGCATCTCCATCTCTTCAAAACTCGACGTCCTCAGGGGGAATCTGCTCCTCCTCAACTTCTCACTCTATCTCTTGCTCGATGTCTTAACAAATATAAATATAATACAGAACATACATACAAAGAGATGAGATCACCTACGCCAATACCAGTATGGTAGCAATGAAGATAAACACATGCAATATCTCATACAGCTATCATACCATAATTACAGTTATGCCACTAACATCATTATCATCATAAAACATGTAATATACCATAATTACAATCATGCCATTATCAATAATCAAATAACCAATAAATCAATTATCATAAATTAAAATTATGATAATACCCTCTATCATTATATGTATGCACACAGACTCGATTTCCTACTCCATAGAGCTACAACTCAGGTCGGACAAAGTGATCGAAAAGATTTGTCGGTACCAACATGCCTCGGACCACGTGCTTAGTCTTGCACATCCAGCATATACACGACAGTCTTTATCAAATCTTGATTAAGAATAGTGTCTCGATTAGGATCATTGGTGTGTTGCGTCGGTCTAACCTATGGCACAGAAGAGCTACCAACTGCCCATTGTAGGCAACCCGCACCCCAATGCCCCCAAAGTCAACGAGTGATTTACACTACGCATATCGCACCCACTCAAGAGGTGTAGTCTCTCCTAGGCAACTAGCCTCATACAGTCCATTGGACCTTTCCAATGCATGTACTATATACTATTCACATTTCCAATTTATATAACACATTTAGGGTCCACATAATAATCTAACAGTATTACTAGTGTATTTTAATCGCGTAGTCATATTTTCGCATTTTCTCAATTGCGACTCAATTCTGTCGCCTTTTCAAAATCGCAAATCAAAAATACTATTTTTCTCATTTTAATACTAAAATTAGCTTTATTTTTCATATTTACACACTAGTCCCTCAAAAACTCATATTTACGAAATAGCCCCTCATAAAATTCATATTTACAAAATAGTCCCTCAGAAATTAATATTTACGAAATAGTCCCTCATAAAATTTATATTTACAAAATTATCCCTCAAAAATTAATATTTACGAAACAGTCCCTCATAAAATTCATATTTACAAAATCGTCCATCTTTTATAAAATATTTACAATTTGACCATTTGAAAAATAATATTTGCAATATGACTCCTCTAAAAATAAGTATTTATACAATGGCCCTTTATTTACATAATATTTACAATTTAGTCCCTCCTTTATAAAAATTTGTGGTATAACCCCTTTAAAAATCAGTAATGGTATTGTTTCCCAAAATTTGTTATTTCTTTTATTTACTTCACATAAAAATCATTTTACTTTGCTATACTCAAATATTTTCTAAATTCATTTTAAATTGCTCAGTTCTTATTTTAATTTATTAGTTTGAGGACTTTGGTCATCTTTTCCATAGTATGGCTGTAAGCCTCTGTACTCTATGGAGTACTCATACAATCGATTCATCATGATGTTCACATCCTAATTTACACATACATTCTCATGCTTTCATAATTATACATACACACAAAATATCAAAGCTTTAAGCATTTTATCACACATGCAAGCATAAAAACACAAACAAAAACAACACAAACATAATCAAATAATCGGTGAAGAACCTTTATGAATTTTTCACCATACAAAACCATCCTCACACCACCAAAACTTGGTTGGTGAGGTTAAATCTCCCTCTTACCTCTTGAAGACAAGCTTTTCAAGCTCCTCTCCTTCTCCTTGTTTTCGTACAAGGCACAAACAATTCCTAACAATTCTAAAACAATTAGTAAAATCACAAACAAAGCTTAATAATAACAAACCATGGAACAAACATGGCTTGGAAAATCATAAACATGAATTTAAACCATAAAAACCCAAGTTTACCTCTAGGAAAGTAAGATAGAAGTGGGTTTTTGAAGCACATAAGATGTCATTTTGGGAAAACTTTCTAAATGAAAAGTGTTTAGAATGTTATTTAGCTTTAGGAAATGGTGAGAGTGAAAATTATAGGTGAGTGATAGTATATCTAGGTGTGTTGGCCGAATCACTCAAGGAAAATGGAAGGAAATGGTTGCTTAGTGTTCTTGAATTTTTTTAGAGAAAAGATGAAAGCTTTTTGGGTGAGAGAGAAAATGAAATTTGTGAGATTGAATTATGGAAGGCTACTGCCGTGAGAGTGTAGTGAAATTAGAGGATTTACTTGCATCAAAATATCACCAATTGAGTGCACATGCTATTCCACATGGCTTATGTCATCAATTTGACTTGCATGGCTATTATGGATGGTTCAAGAACCATGTAGATGCCTCCCCAAGGCTGCTAAAAATCATGGGACACTTTGGGGTTTTAGGGGCTTAATTGTTTTCAATTTACACCTAATTGCTTGCTAATTAATTAGGTAAATAGTTAGGTTAAATTTTCTAATCAATCTTAATTAACATTCTAACTATATAACTAATTAATTAAACATATTAATTTATATATTATAATCTCTAATTAAATTAGGATATCCAATTAAGAATTAAATTATTACTAATTAATAATTAAGATACTTTACTTAGCTTGTTAATTAGGCCATTAGATTAACCAAATTAGGTTTAATTAGTTACTAATCAAATTCAAGCCACTATTGTTGACTTCATCTTAGCCATTAAAAATCAACTTGGTTTCCTATCCATTGATCTCATCTTCGGTGGATATTACTTAGTGGTTTTATCAGGATTTGTTTTACACCATTAATCGGATCAATGGTTATGATAGCATCTAAATTATGCTTTTCATCCAAGGGTCCATATTGAAGTCTGTGCTTCTTTGTTTGACTCATTCCTATTGGTTTAAAAAGTCAAGCCACCTATTTTGACTGGTTCTTATTGGTTCAGAATTCTGTTCAGTCAGAATCGTTCACTGCTACACTAAACGTGGGCCCCACAAACTTTTTTGGGTCCACTAACAAATTTTCTACTATTTTTGAAACAAGAGGTGATCTTGTTAAATAAAATAATATTATAATAATATAAAATTATTTTATTACACAACTAAATCCTAAAAATTACAATATTAATATATATATCAATCGAATTAGGTTTAGTAAGATCCCCCAGCTCCAATTAATTAAATTAATATTTTTTCGGTCAAGAAAATTATTATTTTCTCGACTCGAAGCAAATAACTCAAAATGATCAAAAATGATCTCAAAACAAACAGATTATTTTTATAACACACAGAAAATGTAAAACAGTGTAATTCTGGTATTATTATTCACATAGTCAGAATTTGGAGTGTTATAACTCTCCCCCTCTAAAATTAAGTTTTGTCCTCGAAACTTGACACATATTCAAAATAAAAATGGATACTGCTCTTTTATCTTCTCTTCCAACTCCCATGTGGCTTCACCACTTACGTCGTTCCATACCACTTTAACCAATGCGATATCCTTTCCTCGAAGCTGTTTTATCCTTCGATCTTCAATCTTGACTGGAAACGTCTCATAAGTTAAATTTTCCTTCAACTGCATAGTATCTGGCTCGATCACATGAGTTGCATCAGAAATATATTTCTGTAGTTGTGATACGTGAAACACATTATGAAGATTTGATAAGAACGGTGGTAGTGCAATCTGATAAGCTACTGGACCTACCCGACGAAGTATCTGATACGACCCGATAAACTTTGGAGTGAGCTTCCTTGACTTGATTACTCGTCCAACTCCAGTCATAGGCATCACACGTAGAAATACATGGTCACCTTCTTCAAATTCTAGCAGTTTTCATCTTTTATCTGCATAACTCTTTTGCCACATCTGAGTTGTCCTCATCTTGTCTTAGATCATCTTCACTTTCTCAGTTGTCTGCTGCACAAATTCGGGTCCTACCACAGTACTTTCACCATCATGGTACCAACACAACGGTGTTCTGCATCTTCTCCCATATAATGCCTCATAAGGTGCCATCCCTATGCTCGAATGGAAACTATTATTGTAGGTGAACTCTATCAACGGTAGAAATTCATCCCAACAACCAGTTTGCTCTAGAACACAAGCCCTCAACAAGTCCTCCAATGACTGAATCGTCCTTTCTGACTGACCATCTGTTTGTGGATGGTAAGCAGAACTCAAACGTAGCTTCGTTCCCATCGCTTCTTGCAAACTGTTCCAGAATCTCGATGTAAATCGCGGATCTCGATTGAAAATTATACTGGATGGTACACCATGAAGTCTAACAATTTCAGTGATGTACACCTGAGCCAACTTTTCCATTGAGTACTTAATATTAATCGGTAAAAAGTGCGCCGACTTTGTAAGCCGATCAATAATTACCCATATAGAATCATGACCTTTCCGAGTCTTCGGTAGTGTAGTTACGAAATCCATTGCTATATCATCCCATTTCCACTCAGGAATAGGCAAAGGCTGCAACATTCTTGATGGTCTCTTATGTTCGACTTTGGCCTTATGACAAGTCAAACAGGATGATACATATTCTGCGACATCCCTCTTCATTCCTTGCCACCAATACAGCTGTTTCAAATCTTGGTACATCTTCATGGCTCCTGGATGCATACTTAATTTACTTCTATGAGCTTCATCCAAAATTGATCTCCTAAGTTCTGGATCGTTTGGTACACAAACTCTCCCCTTGAATTTTAGAATTCCATCGACACCTTCACTGAATTTCAATTCTGCTCCTTGACTTCTTGCTTCCTTTGCTTCTTGTAAATACTGATCACTGTTTTGCCCTTTTCGTATTCTATCTATCAAGTCATTCGAAATAACGTTCAGGTTCAAACATATCTTCCCCGGTGTCAACTTCACAGATAATCGCATATCCCGAAATTCTTCTATCAGTTCCTTCTCCTTCATCATCATAACAGAAGCATTAAGCAATTTTCTACTCAAAGCATCCGCTACGACATTCGCCTTCTCGGGATGATACTGTAACTGAAAGTCATAGTATTTCAGAAACTCGAGCCAACGTCTTTGTCTCATGTTCAACTCTTTCTGGTCAAACAGATACTTCAAACTTTTATGGTCACTAAAAACAGTGAACGTTGCTCCATAGAGAAAATATCTTCATACCTTCAATGCAAACACTACTGCTGCCAACTCTAGGTCATGAGTCGGATAATTCCTCTCATGCACTTTCAACTATCTCGACGCATATGCCACAACCTTACGGTTCTGCATAAGTACACAACCCAATCCTTGATACGAAGCATCACAATATACCTCGAAAGGTTCATTCGGATCACGCAGAATCAAAACCGGTGAAGTAGTCAGTCGTCATTTCAACTCCTGAAAATTTTCCTCACATGCTTCACTCCATGTAAATGGTTGATTCTTTCGTGTAAGTTGGGCAAGAGGTCCTGCAATCTTCGAAAACCCTTCTATGAATCGTCGATAGTAACTAGCTAATCTGATGAAACTACGGATCTCTGATACTGCCTTCGGTCTCTCCCATTCAACAATTGTCTCCACCTTTGAAGCATCAACTTCAATTCCATCTGCCAATATGACATGCCCCAAAAATTGTACTTCGCTCAACCAAAATTCACATTTGGACAACTTGGCATACAACTTATTCTCCCTCAAAATCTGGAGAACCACTTTGAGATGTTCAGCATGCTCCTTTTGACTTCGAGAATAAATCAAGATGTCATCAATAAAGACAACAATAAACTTATCCAAGTATGAACAAAAAATTCGGTTCATGAAGTCCATAAATATCGCAGGTGCATTAGTCACACCAAAAGGCATCACTTGATACTCGTAATGCCCATATCGTATTCGAAACACAGTCTTTGGGATATCCTCCACCTTCACACGTATCTGGTGATAGCCAGAACGTAAATCAATCTTAGAAAATATTGCAGCTCCTTGCAATTGGTCCATCAGATCATCGATTCTTGGTAGTGGATATTTGTTCTTGATTGTAATCTTGTTCAATTGTCGGTAGTCTACACATAGATGAGAAGTCCTTCTTCTTTACCAACAATACTGGAGCTCCCCAAGGTGATACACTTGGTCTCACAAACTGCTTCTCCAACAAATCCTCCAACTGCTTCTTAAGTTCTGCCAATTCTACTGGCGACATCCGATAAGGCGCCATAGATATAGGTCCAACTCCAGGTATCAAATCAATAGAGAATTCAATCTCTCTTTCCGGCGGTATTCCAGGTATATCTTCAGGAAACACTTCAGGAAACTCATTCACTACGAAAATATCCTTCAGAATGTCTTCACACTGAACCTCCAAAGAAGTCATCAACAAGTACCCTTGATCTCCTTCCTTCAAACAAGCCTCCACTTGAGTAGCTGTTAGGAATCTAGAATCCTTAACCTCAGGAAAAACTAATGTTTTACTAGCACAGTCTATCAAGATATGGTTGGAAGACAACAAATCATTCCTAAGATTACATTAATCTTGAAAAGAGGCAAACAGATCAAATCCACATGAAAGATCCTATCTCTAACAGATACAGGGCAATTCAAGCATACTTTTGTAGTTATCACAGGTTTATCAGTAGGAGTACTAACACTTAAATCATACGGCAATGTAGTCACAGTTAATCCCAAACGCTCTACACAATCACATGCAATGAAAGAATGTGTTGCTCCCGAATCATATAATACTGTTAAAGGATTACCTTCAATAGCACACTCCTCCATTATCAAGTCCTCGGATTTAGCGGCTTCCTCCCCGCTCATAGTATACACTCGACCACCCGCCTGTGGCCTTGCAGTACGAACACTACCCACTGATGGCTCTGCCTTTTGCTAATCACACTCCCTAGATAAATGTCCAGGCTTCCTACATCGATAACAAATCACCCCCTTATGCTGACAGTCCCTGGTGAGATGTCCTTTCCCATACTTAAAACATTTAAGTGCAGAAGTTCCAGTTGAAACTGCTCTACTACCACTTGAACTTCCTCCAAACGATTGTTGCCGATTCTGACTTACTGCTGGTTTAGTATATGATTTCTATTGGTAACGGTTGCCACTGCCACTCTTCCCCCTTTGGAACTGTGCTGGTCCAAAATTCTTATTTCTAGCCTCTCGCAGATGATCAATCTCCTCGACCTTTTAGCACTTGTCTAGCAATACCGAAAACTGATCAATGTCCACAGTTGCTAAAGCTTGCTTGATGTCAAGCCTCAGCCCCTCTTCAAACTTCCTACACTTCCACTCCTCATCTGGATGCATTTGGAAGTACCTCGAAAACTTAGACAAGCTTTCAAACTTTGTTGCGTACTCACTTACAGTCATCGCCCATTGTCTCAGACTAACGAACTCCATCTCCTTAGCATGTCGAACACTGGCTGGGAAATACTTTCCCTGAAACTTCTGCCTAAAGAGCTGTCAAGTCACAACTCTCCCTTCAGCTTGAATTAATCTGCGGGCTCCTGCCCACCAAGCCTCTCCATCACCAACTAGCACAAACGTGGAGAAAGTAAGCTTTCGCTCATCAGTACAACCCATGCCTTCAAATATTTTCTCCAGTTCCTTGATCCACAGATCAGCCTTCTCTGGATCAAACTCTCCATGAAACTTCGGTGGATTGTTCCTCCGAAATTCTGACAAGCTATGAGTATCATCATGTGCTCTTTGATTCTGCTGTGCAACAACCTCAGCCATTCGTTGTATTGCTGCTACAGCTGCAGCCATATTCTGATTGCCATCGTCGACATTTCCAGCTGCCGCCCTCGCATTCATGCGTCCTCTTCCGCGTCCAGCCATTTCATTTTCTATCAATCAGACTGAACAACACAAAGAAAGGTGAAGGTCAGTCTTCAAACAATATTGTCTTTCTTTCAAAAAACAATTACAGAGAATCACATAACTTAGACAAGATAGACCTAACCACAAACCCAAAAGACTCTAACTTGGGCTCTGATACCAACTAATGTAACACCTTCCTTAGGGCACCACACTTTATGTTACTTAATTACCAAGTTACCCTTCAATTAGAAATCGTGCTTGTATTATAAATACGAGTTATAAAATTTCTTGAAGATAATAAGATAAACTTAACAGAAAATAAAAACATAACAACATTGTCACAAATAATTTACATCATATATACATACAAGCCTTTAGTACTGTCATACTTAAATATTTTACAAACTAGACTTCCAAAATATTTAAACTCAAACTTTAATTTAAAATTATTATACTGCTCAAGTCCTACTAGGCAGCAGAACCCTCAGATGAGTCCTCCTCAGATTCCTCAGCATATAGGAATCCGTCATGATGTGCAGTCCTACGGACAGGTGTCCGAGTAGATGACACAATACTAACCGTACTGGGAGTACGATAGTAAGTTTCCCAATACTGCCTAATAGATATTGGGAACTCTAGTTGTACATAAATATTGACAGAAAAGTAAGGGTGTCCTAAATGTTGCCTACTCAATCTAATATTTAGGTCTCCCATATAGTAGATACTCTCTCTCTCTAAATCTACAGTCCATGCCTCATCTTCTTCAATAAATGTCAGCTTCAGGTAGCCAAGGAAACTAGGCATCTCCATCTTTTCAAAACTCGACGTCCTTAGGAGGAATCTGCTCTTCCTCAACTTCTCGCTCTATCTCTTGCTCGACCTCTTAACAAATATAAATATAATACAGAACATATATACAAAGAGGTAAGATCACCTATGCCAATACCTGTATGGTAGCAATGAAGAGAAACACATGCAATATCTCATACAGCTATCACACCATAATTACAGTTATGCCACTAACATCATTATCATCATAAAACATGTAATATACCATAATTACAATCATGCCATTATCAATAATCAAATAACCAATAAATCAATTATCATAAACTGAAATTACGATAATACCCTCTATCATTATATGTATGCACACAGACTCAATTTCCTACTCCATGGAGCTACAACTCAGGTTGAAGAGAGTGATCCAAAAGATTTGTCAGTACCAACACGTCTCGGACCACGTGCTCAGTCTTGCACATCCAGCATATACACGACAGTCTTTATCAGATCTTGATTAAGGATAGTGTCTCGGTTAGGATCATTGGTGTGTTGCGTCGGTCTAACCTACGACACAGAAGAGCTACCAACTGTCCATTGTAGGCAACCCGCACCCTAATGCCCCCAAAGTCAACGAGTGACTTACACTACGCATATCGCACCCACTCAGGAGGTGTAGTCTCCCCTTGGCAACTAGCCTCATACAGTCCATCGGACCTTTCCAATGCATGTACTATGCACTATTCATATTTCCAATTTATATAACACATTCGGGGTCCACATAATAATCTAACAGTATTATTACTGTATTTTAATCGCATAGTCAAATTTTTGCATTTTCTCAATTGCAACTCAATTCTGTCGCCTTTTCAAAATCGCGTAACGATTTTTTAAAATCGCATAAATATTTTTTTACGTTTTAAATCAAAAATACTATTTTTCTCATTTTAATACTAAAATTAGCTTTATTTTTCATATTTGCACACTAGTCCCTCAAAAACTCATATTTACGAAATACCCTTCATAAAATTCATATTTACAAAATAGTCCCTCAAAAATTAATATTTATGAAATAGTCCCTCATGAAATTTATATTTACAAAATTATCCCTCAAAAATTAATATTTACAAAACAGTCCCTCATAAAATTCATATTTACAAAATCATCCCTCTTTTATAAAATATTTACAATTTGACCATTTGAAAAATAATATTTGCAATATGACCCCTCTAAAAATAAGTATTTATACAATGGCCCTTTATTTACATAATATTTATAATTTAGTCCCTCCTTTATAAAAATTTGTGGTATAACCCCTTTAAAAATCAGTAATGGTATTGTTTCCCAAAATTTGTTATTTCTTTTATTTACTTCACATAAAAATCATTTTACTTTGCTATACTCAAATATTTTCTGAATTCATTTTAAATTGCTCAGTTCTTATTTTAATTCATCAGTTTGAGGACTTTGGTCCTCTTTACCATAGTATGGCTGTAAGCCTCTGTACTCTTTGGAGTACTCATACAATCGATTCATCATGTTGTTCACATCCTAATTTACACATACATTCTCATGCTTTCATAATTATACATACACACAAAATATCAAAGCTTTAAGCATTTTATAACACATGCAAGCATAAAAACACAATCAAACACAACACAAACACAATCAAATAATCGGTGAAGAACCCTTATGGATTTTTCACCGTACAAAACCATCCTCACACCACCAAAACTTGGTTGGTGAGGTTAAATCTCCCTCTTACCTCTTGAAGACAAGCTTTTCAAGCTCCTCTCCTTCTCCATGTTTTCGTACAAGCCACAAACAATTCCTAACAATTCTAAAATAATTAGTAAAATCACAAACAAAGCTTAATAATAACAAACCATGGAACAAACATGACTTAGAAAATCATAAACACGAATTTAAACCATAAAAACCCAAGTTTACCTCTAGGAAAGTAAGTTAGAAGTGGGTTTTTGAAGCACTTAGGATGTCATTTTGGGAAAACTTTCTAAATGGAAAGTGTTTAGAATGTTATTTAGCTTTAGGAAATGGTGAGAGTGAAAATTATAGGTGAGTGATAGTATATCTAGGTGTGTTGGCCGAATCATTCAAGGAAAATGGAAGGAAATAGTTGCTTGGTGTTCTTGAATTTTTTCAGAGAAATGATGAAAGCTTTTTGGGTGAGAGAGAAAATGAAATTTGTGAGATTGAATTATGGAAGGCTGCTAACATGAGAGTGTGGTGAAATTAGAGGATTTACTTGCATCAAAATATCACCAATTGAGTGCACATGTTATTCCACATGGCTTATGTCATCAATTTGACTTGCATGGCTAATATGGATGGTTCAAGAACTATGTAGATGCCTCCCCAAGGCTGCTGAAAACCGTGGGACACTTTGGGGTTTTAGGGGCTTAATTGTTTTCAATTTACACCTAATTGCATGCTAATTAATTAGGTAATTAGTTAGGTTAAATTTTCTAATCAATCTTAATTAACATTCTAACTATATAACTAATTAATTAAACATATTATTTCATGTATTATAATCTCTAATTAAAATCAGGATATCCAATTAAGAATTAAATTATTACTAATTAATAATTAAGATAGTTTACTTAGCTTGTTAATTAGGCTATTTGATTAACCAAATTAGGTTTAATTAGTTACTAATCAAATTCAAGCCACTATTGTTGACTTCATCTTAGCCATTAAAAATCAACTTGGTTTGCTATCCATTGATCTCATCTACGGTGGATATTACTTAGTGGTTTTATCAGGATTCGTTTTACACCATTGATCGGATCAATGGTTATGATCAAAAGCATCTAAATTATGCTTTTCATCCAAGGGTCCATATTGAAGTCTATGCTTCTTTGTTTGACTCATTCCTATTGGTTTAAAAAGTCAAGCCATCTATTTTGGCTGGTTCTTATTGGTTCAGAATTATGTTCAGTCAGAATCGTTGACTACTACACTAAACATGGGCCCCACGAACTTTTTTGGGTCCACTAACAAATTTTTTGCTATTTTTGAAACAGTAGGTATTGTTGAATAAAATAATATTATAATAATACAAAATTATTTTATTACACAGTTAAATCCTAAAAATTACAAGATTAATATATATATCAAACAGAATTGGGTTTAGTAAGATCCCCCAGCTCCAATTAATTAAATTAATATTTTTTTGGTCAAGAAAATTATTATTTTCTCAACTCGAAGCAAATAACTCAAAATGATCAAAAATGATCTCAGAACAGAGATTATTTTTATAACACACAGAAAATGTAAAACAGTGTAATTCTGCTATTACTATTCACACAGTCAGAATTTGGGGTGTCACATGATGCACAACAATGAGGAAGATGATGATTCCCTTGAAGAGTCATTAGTGCAAGAAATTGAGACAACCTCCCATTTGACTCCAAAGAACCTTGAGGTAGATAATGTCTATCTTAATTATGGTCCTTCCTATGATGAGCTACAATATGCATATGATGAATTATATGATGGTTTGTTGAATTTAGAAAATAAAAATTTATCTTGTTTGGAAAACATTTCCTCCATTGAAAATGAAATTGAGATTTTGAAAAATGATTATGCTTTTCTTGATGAGGAAATGCCTTTGAAATGTGAAACCTCAACTTCTTGTGCAATCAAGTTGAGGACATATATTCCAAATTTGCCAAAATAAATAATTCTAATTGCTTACATTCTATGCTTGTTATGAGAATAAAATTAATATTATTCCACATAAAAGTTCAAGCAAGGCTTATGACAAAAATAGTTTAGAATATAAAAATAACCAAAGGCTTAAGTTTTCCAAAAATGATCTTCAAAGGACCAAGCCATCATTAAATTCAATTGTTTGTAATTTTTGTGGTCATCTAAGACATATTTCTCATTTATGCAATTATAGAAGAAATCTTTATATGAGAAATAGTATAGTATGGGTTTCTAAAGACCTTAAATGCTCTAGTACTAACATTGAAGGACCCAAGATGAAGTGGGTACCAAAATGTCCTCCTAGTGTTTCAATTATGTAGAAAACTTCTCAAAAGGATGGACAAATTGGTCAAGTGAAAAAGGAATCATCAAGGGGAATGCTTCCAAAGCTCATTAGTAGAAGTTTGATCAAAGAAGGAAGATGACTTCAACCAAAGCTTCTCAAGTACAAAATGTGGAACTTGCAAAGGTCAAAACACTAAAAGAGAAGCAATAGGTAAAGAAAAGAGTTTCCTTGATTACCAAGGCCAAGGTATCAAATATTTTTATCTCTTATGCACATTCACTTAAAAAGACAATGAATATGAGGTATATTCCTTGTAGGCCCAAGGTAAATGATAGAATCATGTGCACTTAGTAAAATATGAATATTTTGTTTAGCACATGATTATATTAATTCTTGTTGTACCATAGCTCATTAATTTGTTATATATCTTGTTACATGAGATTCTACAATGCCTAGGTATGCTTGCTATGATTTGAATTATTTATATATCATGAAAGTAAGCTTGCTTTTAGTTATGTGCTTAATGGTAATTGATTATTTAATTTATTGTGCTCAAATTACATACTATGGAAAATTTGATATTTATGAGAGCATAATAGATTAATGATCAATGACTAACCCCTATGGATCCAAAATTAGTGGATACCAAAGAAAATACTTTGAACTGTATTGTAGGGTGACCATTAGCTCAAGCATGCAAATGAAGTGAAATACAACTGTGCTACTTGAGGTTGGAAAAACTTAAAATGGTCCAAGTTCTCCAAAAGTGATAAAAAACATAAAAAGAAAGACATAGAGAACCATAACATTCTCAAGGGGCCTTGAGGCATAGAAGTTGGAGTCACCTACAAAAACTCAAAGAGTACACTTTTGGTGATATCAATCTCTTATCCTTACTTATACTTTAAATTGAATATCATGTGATATTTGGATAAGTAGAGATTTGTTTTTATGCCTTATCATGCCTTAAGTTATGCTTTTCTAGCATTATATTTTAAAAATATTTTTACATATGCTAACATACTAGATATGCACACATCTTGCTTGGAATGACATGTTATGGTAATATCTTTAGTCTTTAGCTTGTGATCAATTCTCTTTGTTTAAATATTGAAATTCACATCTCATGAGCAGTTTTAATCCTTTCTCTTTGATGCCTACTTGTCTTGTATACTCACTTGGAGATTGGAAAGTAAAATGTTATATATCTTTTTGTTTGATAAGTTTAAATCTTGAAAACAAGATGTAAATGGTTTCAAAAGTTATAATTCCATGGTTTTTTAATTCTTTCATTACAATAAGGGATTTTTTTTTGTTCTTAATTGACATGTGTGCATATTAGAATTCTTTACTTGATATTACATGCCTTACATGATCATTATTTGCCCTAAAATGCTTATATAAGTTTTGATGTTGATCATATGTTTCTTGATAAACTTGAATCATGCCTTAAAATGCTTAAATCATGTTTGTGGATTCAAGTGCATATGTGCTTCATGCATTCTTGTTATAACTAATTTTGTATGGCTGATAATGTGATACATGCTTTACATTATATATCAACCTAAATTATGCTTGTAAATGAGCTTAAATGATATTTGATGCTAACCTATGATTTAGAGAACTTTTAAAGTTAACTTTGCAAGTATCTCTATGTGCTTCAAGTATAGCCATCAAATATTAAAGTGTCAAGTATATGTGGATAAATGAGAAGAGTTGAATGAAGAAGGACACGAGGAGACTTTCTTCAGGAGCAATGAAATGGAATACTCAATGGAAGAAAGCTCAAATTCAAAGATCCAATAAATGAAGAACATTCTAAACGAAGCATCACTCTCTCAATAAGTATCTCTATCCCTAAGTTATTATGGTATTTTATATGCTATATGTTGTATGATACTTATTGATAATTTGATCTTAAATTATTAGATGCTTTCCTTACATGAGAAGTATGCTTAGTATTGACAAAGTGCCTAATTGGATATTAACTTACTATTTTTGTCATTGCATATAGGGTGGATGATATTAGTTCTATACATGCTTTGATCCCTATAACATATTTCATCATGGTGAATGTTTAATATCTATAATTCTCTTGATCTATGGTTTCTTAGTGGTATAACACCTAAGAGAATCACGCTCTTCTTTTGAAAAGAGTTTATGGCTTAACTAAAATATATATTTTTTTAAAAGTAAAATCTCTTATCAAATTTGAAAGAAGCTTTTCAAGTTCTATATCCTTGAGAATCTTTTGAACTTATCTTAAGAACTTGAAATTCTTTTTTTACTTTATATTTGTCTTGAAAATTTGGAAATCATTTGATTTGTGCTATAAATGTAGTATTCTCTTCTTTTGCTTTGAAAAGTCTTATTAAATCTTGAGAGAATGCTTAAGAAAGTTTCCAAATAGATCTTTTGAAATGTTCTATAGAGCTCATCTTGATACTTCAAAAGATAAGCCTTATTCTTCAAAGTATTTTATTTTCTCAAGACTCTTATTCAATGAAAAAGAGATGAGATTTACTTTCATATGTTCTTTTAACTTGGGTTTGATCATTCTTAAGGAATATGTGGCTATAATATTAAACCTCTCTACCTTTCTAAAATGCTTTTGAAAATATAATGTGCTCTTGTAAGATTCTTTTTGAAAGGGGGAGAAGTTTTTAAAATGGTTTGTGATTGATGGATTAAGAATATATATCTTTGCCTTGCTTTTCTTTATGGTAATATGTAACACCCCAAATTTCATATCTCTTAAATAGTAATTTTGATAGTTAACAGAATTTTACTGTTTAGTAATCTCTGTGTGCTGTAAAATTATTTTGATTATTCCATCAGCATATTTGATCATTTTGAGTGATTTACTCCGTGTCAGGAAAATAATAATTTTTGGGCTGGGGAAAATCTTTCTGTATTTATTTCTCTTGACTGTTAATTATTTTTAACAATCTGACTTGATTTTCATACGTTTTCTAATATTTGTGATTTTTGTGGATGATTATGAATTTTTTACTGTATGTGGGCCCAAGTGGTCCTAGGTGGGCCCAGGTGACCTTACGTGGGCCCAGGTGGGTCCCACAAAGTGAAAATTTTTTCACACATAGAAAAATTTGTACTGTTTAGATGGAGACAGGGGATCTTACTAAACTTGAATCCGAAAATAGTTTTAGAAATTTTCTTGTATTGTGTTTGGCACTGTATTTAATTATCGAGCAATAAAAATACAGTAAATATATTCTTTCGTGGGGTTTTAGCAGATAAAAAATAGAAATTATATTGCTTAAGTCAACATTGGTGGTTTGGATATCCACCATTGATTTAATTAATGATGGAGACTTGATCTTGATTTAATCAACGGTGGAGATTTGATATTAAAAGTGAATAGGATAAATTATAACCGTTGGATGGAAATTAAATCAAGGGTAGAGATTTAGTCTTATAAATGGCCATGACCATTATCAACCCGTGGATGAAGATTTAATCAATGGTGGAGATGAATCATTAATGACCATTGCATTTAGATTAAATCAAGGGTGGAGATTTAGTCTTAAAAAGTGAAAAAGACTATTTATGACCATTGGATGAAGAATTAATCAAAGGTGGAGATTTGGTCTTCTAAAAAGGCTATGACTAATTATAACCCTTAGATTTAAAGTTTGAAGGAGCAATCTTGACCCTTTATTTTTGGAGACACATCTAATGACTAGAATTTAAAGGAAAAAGATCTAATGGCCTAGATTAAGTCTCCTAAAAATCAAAAGTCTACCTAAATCCTAACCATTGAATTAATCAATGGCTAGAAATGATTCAAATAATGGCATGAAAAGATGACAACTTTGCATGCATTATGAAGAGGGGGGACGGTTGTAGATGCTTGGAAAGGAGGAGACAAATTGGATTAGCTTTTTTAGGCCAAAGAAAAAGATGACAAAGTGGAAGACCATGTGTTTCAAGTGTGAACCCAAAATGGGCTATTATTTCAAGTAAAACTCTTCAAACTCTCCAACACTCACTCGGCAGCCCACTCACTTTATGCATGCATTTTCACTTATCTCTCTCACCCAAAAAGCCTCCATCTTATTCTCTCAAAATTCCAAGAACACAAAACAACCATTTTCCTTCCTTTTCTCACCATATGGTTCTGCCCTAGCACCCTTGAGCACCCTCACTCACCTATAATTTTCACTCTCATCATTTTCTAAAGCTAAACGCCATTCTAAACATTTTTCATTTAGAAATTTTTCCCAGAATCCCACTCTAAGTACTTCAAAATCCCACTTTTACCTTACTTCCTTGAAGGTAAACTTTGATTTCTATGGTTTAAATTCATGTTTATGATTTTCTAAGCCATGATTGTTCCATGGTTTGTTATTATTAAGCTTTTTTATGATTTTACTAATTATTTTAGAATTGTTAGGAATTGTTGTGAGCCACACGAAAATTAAGGAGAAGGAGGAGAGCTTGAAAAGCTTATGTATTCCTTCTTGTGAGGAATTCGGTCAACCACCCTAAGACCACCCTTCAAGTTTTTTTAATTTAATCCAACCATAGATCTTGAATTTACATGATATTCTAAGCAACTTTCATGTTGGAGACTTTCTCTAAATCATTCATCTTCAGGGACTTTTTTCAAGATCAAAGCTATTGGGTTTTTGAGGTGAAGTATAAGAAGACTTCATTTCTTCTCTTCTTTTTCATGATCTAAACCATGTTTGATCCATGGTTCCTCTTAATCAAGCTTAGTATACTAATTTCTATATATTTTATTTTGTATTTGAGAAGCCTTTGGTGGTGAAGGACTTGGAAAAAGAAGCAAATCAAGAAGCTTTTGAGGATCTTCAAGAGGTAAGAGGGAGATCCATCTCACCAACCAAGCATGGTGGTGAGAGATGGTCTTATATTTGATGGATTGTGAATCCATGTGAGGATTCATATCCATGGTCATGTAATAATTTATATGTGTTTATGAGCTTTGATTAATTGCCTATGCTTAATATATACTTTGCATGAGTTTATGATTTTGATGGTATGCTTATACTATGCATGATGATAATATGGCATGCTTTTGATATATATATATATGATGTGTATGTATGTGTATGCCATGATTTGGTGATGGAAAAAAAATTAATTTTGGTCCCAATGGCCAAGGAAGGACTACGATTTTGATGCCCTTGATTAGGGTTCATATTAAAATTTTTCAAGAACAAGGGAATTAATTTTTGGTCCCCAGAAACATGGTGAATATCGGTTAAGACACCTCAAGATAGGTGTTCATAAATGAATATTTTCATGAATGATGAAAATAGATGTTTAGAAAAATAAGGAAAATAAACAAAGAGTTTATTTTTCAAAGAGTACAAGAACATGGTTTTTGAGGAATTTTTATTGATTTATTTTGTGTAAAAAGTTTCTAAGTGTTTTACAAAACATGAGATTTAAATAAAAATAGCAATGATGATTTTAAGGATTTGCAAAGAAAGTGAAAAAAAAAAGATTTGCAAAGAAAATAAAAATGAATTTGAACAAATGGGTTTGGTTTTATAACCATAAGTCTTACGATTTTGAAAACAAAATTTTTAATGGTTTTGTTTGCGTATAACCATATCAATTTAGAAGGAAAAATATTTGATGGTTTCAATAGTCATGTCCACGTTTTCGAAAGCTTGTAATGCATTGATTTTGATGAAACAAAGTGATTCTCCAAGTGAAATATAATTAATTTAATACAAGGAATTTGAAAAGGGAATCAGAGTATTTTAGCACTTGAGAAATGAATTTTTATGTAAATGAAAAAGAGAGGTTGCAAGTGAGCCTCAATTTGTTTTAAAAAGAATTTATTAAAATCCCGTTGGATTTTGGAAAGCGTTAGTAATTTTTAAAGTTAGAAACATTGATTTAATTCAATGGAATTGTGAATTTGTGAAATATACTATGAAAAAGGATTTTCTTGAATAAGAAGATATATTAAATGAAGTAGAAAGTTATATTATTTTGAGGAAGGTTGATTTGGAAATGATTTGGAAAAAATGGAGAATATAATGGTATTTTGAAAATTTACTAACGTATAACTTATTTTTGAGTTTTGAAATACGTTAGAAAATGTTAAGTTTTGAAACGTTGATTTATATCAATGGAAAAGTGATTTTGTGAATTATATTTTGGAAAATGATTTCTCGAATTAAGATTGATTTATTTAAGTCCAAAATAATGTTTGGAATATTGAGAAATATTTTACGTAATTGTAAAATGTTAAAAAATATTTTACGTATCTTAAAAATAATTTGAAATACAGTAAAATATTTCTACCCAATTTGAAAAATGTTAAAATATTTCTACGCAATTTGGAAAGCATTTAAATATTTTACACTATTGAAAATATTATTGAAAAATCACTACATGATTAAATAATGATATAATATTTTTACGTAATTGTGAAAATGATGAAAAATCATTATGTGATTTGGAAAGTGTTTTAAATATTTTAAGAATGATGGAAAATGATTTACACAGCTTAAAAGAATGATTTTTAAGTTACGCGATTTTGAAAAAGATGAAAAATCATTACGCGATTTGAAAAACATATATTTTATGCGATTGAGAAAAATGTTGAAAGATTTAATACGTGATTTAAAGGTGCAACAGAAGAGTTGCAGTATTGTGAAAACGTAACAGAAACGTTTTGGAATTTGTAAAAACAAAATAGAAATGTTGTGCAATTTTGTGAAAACACGACGAAAGAGTTTTATAACTATGAAAATGTGATAATATGATTTTTCTATTGAAAATACAAGATAAATCTTGTAGAACCAAAAGTATATGGATCTTTGTGTGAGAAAATGACATGTTTTGCCTATAATTGGCATTTGGTGCATTATACATGCATTGGAAAGATATGTCTGTGATTGGATTTGGTGCATTATACGTGCATTGGAAAAATATGCGTTGAAGCATATGATTACATTGAACAAATGAAATTGAAAAGATTTGGCCCTTTGGGTTGGACTTGCACTGATATATTCGTGCATTGTATAAAATATAGCTAATAGCTATTATGGCCCTTGTGGTTGAAGAGAGAATGAGAATTGATAGTGAGGTCTATGATGGATCTTGGGGGCATCGAGGCGCGGCGGTCGACCAGTGGACAGTTGGCGAGTACCTTGTGCCACTTGGCGATGCAGTCCGTTGCAACGCATTGACGATACCCGACAAGAACACGATTCTTTTCAACGACTGGGAGATTGTCTTTGGGCTAAGGCTGACAATTAACCAGAGCATTCTTCTCGAAATTGTGAAAACCTCCATGGAGTTATTTTTGATAAAGCGAGTCTTTGTGCATATGCATAAATCTGAGCATTTATATCTGTGTGATATATTAATTGAGGAATATTGGTTATTGGTTATGACAATTGTTTTGAGTACTTGGATGATGATTGAACTGATAAATGATTAAATGATGATAGTTGATTAATGCTGATAGCATGATTATGGTATGATCTATCTGTATGATATTGCTGTTTGTGTTATCTCTGTGCTGCCATGTTGGTATTGGTGTAGGTGATCTCACTTTTTTGTTATATTATTTTGCTTTGTCTGTATTGTTAAAATTATACAGTAGAAGGAATGAGTTCTCTTAGACATAACGAGTGGTAGATACTTAGAGATTGATGGAAACATTGGAAAGTGGCTGTCTCAAGTTTGAAGATGTGTCGGGTAGACAATGAGTAAAGTTCTGATGCATCAAGTTGATACAAGAGAAGGAACGAGTATGTTAAGATTCCATGTTAGTGTTGTACCGTGCTATTAAGTAGGACCCGTCATGGGGTTTACTACTGTTAAAAAAAATAAGTCTATTAATTTTATATTTCTCTTTAAATTGTGATATAAATTGGTGTCAATATTGCATAATGAATAATTGAAATATGATTTTAAATATTACCTAATATCTTCAGTAAATTTACGTTTCAGTAAAGAAGAAATTTTGAAACCCATCTTTTATAACTCAAACTTTGTGCGAACTTATTTTCAGATTATGAGTCGGGAGTCAGAAATGTGATGCCCTAAGGAGGGTGTTACATAATATGCTTACATGGTCTTGGCATGCATATTTTTCTTTATCTATCTTGTGCTTTAATAAGGGGGAGCTTATCTTGCTTATCTTATATATTTTTCTTCCATCTCCTTGTTGACTATAAATATATGCATAACTATGTTAAAATATTATGTTTAATATTTTGATAATATGCATATTTTGAGGGGGAGCCTAGTTCTTAAATTATTGTTTATATCCCTTAGCTTACATCATTATTTGACATGAAATATTTTATTATTAATACTATCAACATATCAGCAAAAATATCTCTTATTGTCTTTCCCTCTATCAATGAAAGAAGGTAAACTTTCTTAAATTTCATATCTTTTGATTCTTTCATTGAGAAGATCCTACCTTTCTTGACAACATGAGTTTTATCTATAGGAGGAGAAAATATTATATTTCCTTCCTAAGCCTTTTTGTTGATGTCAAATGGGGGGAGTGAAAATTGGAAAGAAAAATATGTTCTTGTGCTTATTGCTTGATATGCTTACATGAATATTTATTCTTCTATATTGCAAAACATATTTTTCTTTGGTGATTTGTCATCATCAAAAAGGGAGAGATTGTGAAAATAGGTTTGCCCTAATGGTTTAATATGTTAGGTTTTGATAATGACAAATACAAAACAGAAAGAATGATGCTTATGCTTTATAGTTGTGCTTAATAGATGTCAAATGCATTACAAAAGAATATTGATCATGTTACATAGATGTGCTTAATGAGATATATGTAACATTCATCATATAATATATCCAATAATGCATTATATGAGTTGTATTGAATTAATATTGGATTTGATTCTATTTTGATGAAAATGTGTAAAGTGTTCTTTGTTGCATCCTATATAGGCATATCTATTTGTAATTGATAAATATCTTATTTAAATGTGTATATGAAAGTCTTATATGCATGTTAGACTAACTATAGTTATACATTTATGAATCATGCATATGAAGATATTGAGTTATGAATTTGGACTAACTATGCTTGTTTTAAGTGAGTAATACTTTGTAGGATAGTCTAAGTACCAAGAGTGAGCATTGCAACAAGAAAGTAAAAAGATCACAACTATGCTCAACTTGAGAAAGATGAAAATAATAAAGATGTTCCAAGCTTGTGCAAGACATGAAGAGAAGAAAATTTTAGAAGCTTGGATTACATCAAGAAGCCAAAGGATTGAAAGTGCAAAGATTAAGTCCCAAGGTTCTTCAAGAATAGCTTATAGGACTTAGATCTTGTGTAAAGGTAAAAAGAAATTACACTAAGCTCAAACAAGTTTTAAACATCTTTATAAGTGTTTTTAAAATGTTTAAATGTCCAACAAAATGTTTTTGGAAAGCTAGCCTTGGTGGTATTTCAAATCTGTGAAAATTAGTTAAGTTTGTGTTTTGTAAAACTGATATTTAGTTACTCTTTTGATCATAACTTTCAAATTACTTTGAGTTTTATTTTGAAACTTATTTCATATGAAAATAGACTCAAATATATTTTCAATGAGTGGTCATTTGCTTTAAACAGATAAGAAATGCAAAAGTTATGACCAATTAAAGTTTGAGTTTTGAAAATCTGACCTTTGGTTACTATTTTGATCATATCTTTCAAAATACTTTGCGTTTTGTTCTAGAACTTCTTTCATATGAAAATAGAGTCAAAGATCTTTCCAATGAGTGGTTATTCATTTTAATTGGATAAGAAATGAAGGAGTTATGACCTTTTAAAGTCAATTTTCAAAACCAGAAAATGCTGTAATCGATTACACAGGCCATGTAATCGATTACAACGTTGGCAGAAGTCGTGTAATCGATTACAGGAAGTGTGTAATCGATTACAAAGTGCCCAGAAAGCTTGTAATCGATTACATGAAGCTTGTAATCAATTACCAAGTGCCTAGGAACGTTTCTAACAGCTATAAACGGCTAGTTTTCATAGAAAATCATTATAAAACACTACCAAAGGCTATTTTATCACTTGGGCTCTATATATAAGTGTTGTATGAAGCTTATACACCTCAAGAACACTAGAATTTATCCTTGAATTATCAAAATCATATTTTGAGCTTTAAAGTGTGAATCCATTATACCCATTGAGCTTCAGCTTGTATTATCCACTCTTGAGAAAGTTTTCTTATTATCCATACTTTGTTCTTCAAGTTGTATATCTACTCTTGTGAGAGTTTCTGTTCTTTCTCTTCATCTTGAAATCATTGTAAGAGGATGAGGTATCTCTCAAGAATTGTAAAGGGTGAGGCATCCCTTGAAAGGAGAGGCTCAAGCATAAATGGTAAGGTATCCCAAGGTGTTGAGTGCTCAAAATTGTAAAGGTCATCAAGCACCTGTGAAGCTTGAAGAATTGGAAGCTCTAACACAAAGGTAAGGTATCGCAAGGTGTGAGGAGTGCTCTTGTATGTAAAAAGGTTTTCCTAGCACCCGTGAAGTCTAGGAGATAGTGAAGAAAATCTCAAGTTAAGCTTGGGGACTGGATGTAGGCCACAAGTGGTTAGTGGCTGAACCAGGATAAATTCTTGAGTTTGATTCTATCTTCCCTATACTCTTTAAATTCAGTATTTGGTGAAATATATTTATCTATTGCATATCTTGATGTTTTGATTATTACAACTTGATATCTAGCTTATTCACTTAGTTTATCATATATCACAAGTTGTATTTGAGTAATCCTCACTAGTTGTACATTTATTAGACTTATTCCGCTGCATTTATTAATTGAGTTATTCAAAATGCATAATTTGTCAAAGTTGTATTAAAATTTGTAATTACCCAATTCACCCCCCTCTTGGGTAATGGTTGTCATGGCTAACAATCATATCAACATCCAAATCAAATTAAGTAATTTAATTCAGATTTAAAAAAATCAAAGAAGAACTTGGTTAACAAGTAAAAGAGAAACTAAATTAGCAAGTAAAAGATAAACTTGATCAACAAGTAAAAAATAAATTTAGTTAGCAATTAAATGTAAAATAATCAAAATAAGATCTCAAAATTAAACATCAAGATTATCAATCCCTATGATTGATTTAAAAGGGTCTAGCCCTCCATGGATGGAAGGAAAAAATAGAAAAAAAAAAAAGAAAACTAGAGAGAAAGGAGAAGAAAAAAGATGAAGAGAGGAAGTGCAAGCAAGAGTGGCTAGGAGAAAATTAGGGTTTAGTTTCATGGTTGTAGCTGCTGCATAGATAAATATCTCTAAAATTAAAAATTCAAATTTTCCCTCAGCTTAGGGTTAATCCTCTTCCTCTTAGCTTTAATTGGACACCTAATCACATAATTTGGGCTTTGGATGAGAGAGTTATGCCCAAAACATTCTTAACAACTCTCTAAACCCGTTAGCTAATTTCAAAGGGTGAAAACACCATCAAAACATCATAGTTTTGATAAGTGGTCTCATAAGAATTGAAGATATATGTCTCAACTTTCTAATGGCACCGATTTCAAGTTCATATCACACCTACAACCCAGATTATAGCCCAATATTTGCACATCATCCAGGTTCTAGTGACAACATCTCTGTTCTGACTTCGTGGCCTAATCCAACCCACTATACATCTGATTCAGCCTTCGAAGTTGTAGAGCTGTATCTCAAATTTCCTATAAGGTAAAATTCATAATTTTTAGATGTCTAGAACTCAAGTTATACCCAAAATACAGAAATAGTGTAAAACTCCTAATAATGTTGAAAAATACAATTAAGCCCAATTTGAACCCAAACTTATAAAATGTGGCCAAAACCAATCAATTAAGCATATAAGAGGTCTAAAAGACTAAATATGAGGGTTAACTAATATATGAAAATTATGTTTATCAACCTTATCTAGTTATATGTATATTATATTTCCTCAATAGGCTCATATTTTGGTATATTTCATAAATGATTTATACAAAGAAATGATTTAATATCAAAGTGACATGCATAATCCTAATTTCTAATGCGTGATTCCAGATACACTATTAGTATTAGTATCGAGATGTTATAGTTCTTAGCTAATTTGAGTTAATCCTTGTTAATTAAAGTTAATTAGGTTGTTCTAAGCTCGTTATGATGAGTAATTGGTGGTTTAACTATGTTTGAGTTGATTTCAATGATTTGTAGGAGTTTTTGAGCATCTTTACCATATTTATATCCATTATTGTTTCCTCAAATCTTGCATGAATGGATGGATTGAGAATTTCTTGTGATTTTTGTATGATGAATTAGTTGAATGTATATATGGTTGATGAGTTTAAAGTTATGTATGTATATACACAACCTTAAGAGTTTGAGATTTATGAAACATATAGAATTCTATGAGATTGTTTCTTATTAGTTTATATTTTTTATTGAATATATGTATGTTATGACCTTGATGATATATTGATAAAAGGAATAAAAAGAAATGGAAGTTATAGTTTGTTTTAGAGCTGATTCGAGCATGGAAATTCATGTGATAATCGATTATCAGCTTGTGATAATTGATTATCCATTTCCAGAAATTCAGGATTCATGGGTGATAATTGACTACCCAAAGAGGCTAATTGATTACCAACTTCTAGAATGCCATATTTTGAGGGATAATCGATTAGAACATGATGCTAATCAATTATCAATTTCCAGAATGCTATGTTTTGAGTAATAATCAATTTGGAAAGGTGCTAATTGATTACCAACTTTTAGGATGTTATGTTTTTGGGAGATAACTAATTACACAAAGGTGCTAATAGAATATCAGTCCCCTATTTTGAATAAACAGAGTTCTTTGCCAGTGGAAAACTAAGTGAGAAACATCTATACTATTAGATGTGATGAAATTTGATTATATTCACTAAGTGAAGTGGCTTATATTATAAATGTGTACTTTACATACTTGTGAAGTGATTTTGTTGTGCACTTAGTTTATTTGAGAATGATGATACTATGCATTTAGTTTACTTGTGAAGTGATCATATAGTGCACTTAGTATATGTATGAATTCAAGATATTGTGAACTTAGTTTATTTGTGCACATAGTATAACCAGAGATGTACAATTGTTATGATTATAAGGTTTACTAGAAAATGATTTACTCCTTTATAAAGTTAAAGTTGAGCTAGTATTGAATGATCAATTATGATTTACTCCTTTACATTGTTAAAGTTGAGCTAATGTTGAATTGATATGTATTGTGCTCAAAGTTTAAAAGATATTAGACATTATCCTTGAAAAGGGAGGGGGGAATAATCCTTAGTTACTAGTCCCTTATTAAGGGTAACCCACTGAATGAATAAACTATTTGGCCATTAATGAATTTTGGAAATGATCCTCGTAAGGGGCGGTGATATTAAATTTTTAGTTATGAATTTTGGAAATAACCCTCGATGAGAAAGGTTATTCTAGATTTATAGATATAATTCCTCAATAGTTTCCTCATTAGTTATGGCTAAGGTTACCTGGGATAGTGCTATATAATGACAGACTGTTACGTATAGGTTGAGTGCACCATCCTAATAAGTAGACTATCACCAAGTATTAGGTTGTGTGTGCCCCACATTCCCTCCCTGCTTTTAGATAAAAAAACCCAGGGTAATATGAGGTAGCTCTTCCTATTGAGGTACATTAGTTTAAGTTATGAGAATATGCTTAGAAAGATGATAATTAATGAACATTAAAGAAAGATTTATGCATTGTTGAGCATTTATACATCATTATGAAGATATTATTTATATAGATCATAGATTGGATAATGAATGTTCACTTCATGAGAGATTATAAACATTCTAGTGATAGTGAGTTGTGGCTCACACTTGATATATTTTGATGAGATCTATGATTTTATTGATAATGTGTTAAAATTAGATATATTAGTTGAATATGAGTTATTGATTAATAATTAATATTGAACTTCTGCTTCGGGAAGAGAAATGAACTATTTTTATTTTAGCTACCTTTCTATATGATATTTATAGTATTGATTTGATTTTCCCTAAAGCAGTTAGAGTTATTATGATGACATTTATATGTTAGAACTATTGAGAATTTCTAGAATTCTCACCCTTTTTATCTTTCCTTTCCATTATAATTCTAGCATGAGATCCAACTAAGGAGTATAAGAGATGAGGTTGAAGTAGTAGAGGATTATCTATCATTTTTTTGACCATTGCCTTGTACTTACTATCATGCGATGGATTGCATATAGTTTATGTGTACGAAATGCCTATAAAGGCGTAGTTTGTATCACTTGATCTCTAATGTTCTAGATTGTATGGATCAGACTTTTGAATTGTATATTTATGCTTTGAGATATTATTATCTTCCACAAAGCTCAAATTAGTGATAAAATTAGTATGTTTAATTATCAAGAAATTATAATGGTTTAGTCGTGGCATGCCTAATTCTAAGTACTTTTATGTAATATGGATATACTAGGAGTATTAGTTTTGGGGCATTGCATTATGGTATCTGTAACATCCTAATATCAGTATCCTAGTATATCTAGAATATATTTGGATAATTAGTATTAGTCATGCTACTTCTAACTTAAACATTAAACTACCCCATAACATTTATACAAATAATTTTGGAGAGCAATAAAAAAAAGGTCATACATATATACATCAATAGCCTCAAAGGGCAAAGTGCCATACATACAACTTTATACATACTCAAAGCAAACATAAATAAATACATAAGCTTTGTATTAAAACAGTAAAACTAAAAACTAGTCTTCATGCTTCTTCTTCTTTCCCTTTGAAGGGTCTTGACCTGAATTTACATGGAAACACAGTGGGGTGAGAATTCACAATTCTCAGTAAAAGTATTTCAAAACCAGCATTTATACATAACATTCATAATACTTGAACTTATTAACAACAGATTATGATTCATTAAGACATTGAGTCTTTGCTCAATATCATTAGAACATGCACATATTCCTCTTGTGTAAAGGTTCACTAAGCAATTACATAATTTGCAAACATAAGTTCATCTTTTACATGATATAAACAACTGTCTATAAAATTGTAAAATATCATGGCTCAGTTATTCATAAACTTTTTATAAGTACTATACAAATAACCCTTCACAATGAATAACCTAGTAACTTTAGATTAGGAGTTGCAACAAGTAATTGAGACACTACTCAATTCCATTGGAATATTCACATTTCCTATTCTATGTAAACATCCACTAAGCCAATCCACAACCCTTAACTAATTGAATCGAAGATAATACAATCACCCATATAATTGTCAAAGAATTAGAAATGAATATGCATGTAGTATGCTCGTGCTTATGCAGTGTTCGAGGTTAATGCTTGTGAAATGCTATGTGATTATGTAAGTATAGATTTACGTGTGTGTCACTTGCATATTCCATATTTTCTTTTAAAAATGTAGTTAAGAAGATTGACTCTTCAAATTACCTGTAATGAGTGGTGTAACACCCTAATACAAGTCGTCATAAAATAAATAGAATATTTCAAGACAAATCGCATTAAGCATGTCACTTTCTAAAAATGCATAACACAAAATTCCATAATAACCTATGTAGTCATTATAGAGAGCCACGAATGATAAAAAGATCATATATACATACACCACCAACTAATAAGTCATACTATATACATAAACTTTTACAAAAAACTAGCAAGGTACAAATATACAAGCTGATGCAAAAAGAAATAAAGTGACTAAACTAAGTCTTTTGCTTCTTCTTTTTCTTGCCCTTCCCCTTTGGAGGGTCTTCGTGTAACATCCGGTCTATCACGGATTCTCGGTCACTGGTCTATCATGGTGCCACGGAGACATCTACTCAAGTATTATACAACCATGTCACGAAATTACCCTTGGCTGCAGCCTCTGCTAGGATTGAACCCGTGACAAAGTTCTTCACATTCCCAAAGGAATCGCCTCTTGGGGAATGTAAAGAATCTTGTCACGGGTTCGATCCCTGTGGAGGCTACAACTAGGGGGAATTTCGTGACATGGTTGTACAATATCTGAGTAGATGTCTGAGCGACACCGTGATAGATAGGTGGCCGGGCATCCGTGATAGATCGGATGTTACACTTCGGCTGGATTTACATGGAACACACAGGGGTGAGAAATCACAATTTCTCAGTATAAGCATACTAAGACCAGTAGTTAATTATTTATAACAAATAAATCAACTGGACATATAAAGACACTCTACATAAAAGAACATCTGAAAATCAATTACATTAAAGAATTACCCATACAATCCTAAGATACCATCGACAAGCAACCAAACAATCAACCGATCTAGCAAGACAACTACCTATACAATTGTCAACCATGTAATGCTGTATGTTATGTGTAACACCCCCTCCGAAGGGCATCACATGCATACTGACTCCATTTAATTGATTAATTTCCCAAGTTATAAAATATTTAATGTTACTAAAATACAGGTTTCAAATTTTTTTTTTTCGTGAAAAACATCAATTGATCAAATTAAAGTAACTCAAAATGTAATAACTGAATAACATACTTTTCATATAAACAGAGTTTACAACAACTATACATTCATTATCTTTACATACCCAAAAACTTAACACTTAAAACATGAGCCCTTACCAGAAGTCAAATTCCCTAGCTGGGAATGTCTCGACCGATAGAAATTTAACCCAAAGATATATCGAAGTTCTCTCTAGGAGTATAGTGAAATTCATTCCGCAACTCCTTAAAAGGTAAAATAACCTCTACATAAGCAACCTTATAAAATGAAGTAACGATCCCATGGCGAGTCCTACTTACTGATAGAGTAATGTCACCACAATATTGTATGTGCCCTGTGTCCCAATGGACACGCCAAGCAACAGCGCCTTCAAGAAACTGTAGCCTAAAGAAATATAATTGATCCCTCCTTTTCGCCATCACAGTCTTTACAAACGTAGGCATAAAATAGAAACAGATAGAATAAAATAGTAAAGAGGTGAGATCCCCTACATCGCGTACCAATATAGCAGCAAAGAAAATGATACGACCAACAATGTTGTTCCATACATATAATCCATAGATTAATATAAAATCAACAAATATATTCAGGATAATAAATAGATAAATAATATAATAAACTTGCAACGCAATACCAGGCATAATAATAATGCCACAATCATATTATGTTACAACAGCGTAAATGCTGAGTATGCATATGCTCAAAGCAATCAGTTCCTACTTCAGGAAGTTTATTCAAATTCAGAGATGAACACCCAAAAGATCTGTCCTCCCTAATAAGAAATAAGACAGTCTATGCTGGATAATGAAAAGCAATAGTGTTCGTCGAGATGTCAGTGTGTTGCAATCGATGATCATGGCCAGGGGTTTATATATATATGTGTGTGTGTGACTCAATGTCAATTGACTCAATGTCATCAAGTGAATCAACGCGCCCTGATATCCCCCAGGATTCCTCCCACTATCCTGTAAGTTCTCATCCATTCCTTAGGCATAAAACGTCACAACAAATACTGTCATTGATCACATAGTATTTGTACACAGTATGCATTATAAATGATTCAAACATATATCATCATCGATCACACAGTATTTCATATTCACATGCCGTCATATGGCAGTATCACTGTATAATGTTCAAAACACTTTTGTTCAAAACAAAGTACCGTTATACTATTCCCAATGATATTAACGCAATTGCACATGCACATACAGATTGTCCAATACCATTAGTATCTATGGTATTATATAACCGCCCATACAATCGATAATACGAAAGATCCACTCGGGTCCAATACTTCAGTTTCATAATTTTAGTTCAAAACGTTGGCTCTACAGCAAAACTCGTTGTTCCTTTCAATCGCGTAGTAATATTATCGTGTTTTCACAATCGCGTAACACTTTTGTTATGTTTTCAAATCGTGTAAAGGTTTTCTAACATTTTCTCAATCGCGTAGAGATTTTAAAACATTTTCTCAATCACATAGCTTAAAAATTACTGTTTTAAAATCACGTAAGATATTTCTGACATATTTTGAATCCAAAATAAGCTTTTTCTCATTTAGTACCAAAAATTGACTTTATTTTCATTATTTGCATAACAGTCCTTCTATAAAATAATAATTATATAATAGTCCTTCATGAAATAATATTTCGAAATAGTCCTCTTTTAAATAATATTTACAATATAGTCTATTTTTAAAGAATATTTTTAATATAGTCCCTCTAAAAATATAATTTTCAAAATAGTCCATCTAAGAATCAGTATTTCTACTGTTTCCCAGAACATTCTATTTCTTTAAGTTATTTGGGATATTACAGCTCAAAATTTCCTAACACGCTTCAAAACCCATAGGGTAAGCTATACGTCAGTAAATTTCAAGTATTGGCTCTTATTTTACTACATAACTTAATTAGATCAATTTTAATTCTAAAAATTAAAATCACTTTCATTTAAATTTCAAAACTTACCAAATTGAGTTCTTACTATTAACACACCTAAGTTTACACTTAGTAAAATAATTTTGAATCTTAATCATAAAAAATTGGCATGTTGGCTGAATTTACGCATTGCTTCAAAATTCATATGTAAATTATTTCTTTTAATCTTTATAAAATTACTTAATTGAATTTCTTGTCATAAAATTATTTAATCCTCAATTTGGAAAATAATTTAGAATCCTTAGTCCTCTTGATAGTGATAAGGCCATGTACCTCTAGACTCTTTGGAGTCCTCATACAAATTTTCTTATCATGTGAATCACATCTTAAATTACACAGAAATTATCATGCTTTCCAAATCACACATAGGCAAATATACTATCAAAACTATAAGCATATCAAACACATATACAAATCATGCATACTTATCAAAGCAGTAAAATAATCACATAATATAATCTAACAAATACAAACCAATAATTACACAATCGAGTGAATAAATCCTCACATGGATTTTTCACTCACAAACACAAACAATTCCATTCCTTCACCGCCATATATGGCCGATGAGGTTAATCTCCCTCTTACCTAGTTGATGCCTCCTAGCTCTTTGTAAAACTCTCTTTGTATCAATCTTTCACCCCCAAATAGATCTTAGAATCATAATAACACATACAAATTAGTATCTAAAGCTTGATTAAGATGACCATAGATCAAATATGGCCTTAGGATTCTAAAAATCAAATAAAAAGCCAAGTTTCAAGTTTTTTACCTTAAAACCCTAAAACTTAAATCCAAGATTTAAGCATGAAGATCATGGATTTAGACCAAAGTCTCAACATCAAAGAGTCTTAGAATGAGGTAAGGATTCAAGAAATATGGTTGGTTAAAATTAAACAAACTTGGAAGATGGTTTTATGGAGTAAGGCCGTGATCTCCTTCAAGAAACAAAGCAAGGGCTTTTTGATCTTCAACTTAAAGAACAAGCTTGAAAATGATAGAACTAGGCCAAGATCTTAACTACAAAGTATCTTAGGATTGTGTATAAGTTCTAGATCTAAGGTTGTATAAAATTATTGAAGCTTGAATGTGATTCTATGGGTCATGGCTGAATGGTTCAAGAGAAAAAGAAGATGGAGTTTCATGGTGTTTGTTCTTGGTGTTCTTGAATAATTGTAAGAGAGAGAAGAGAGAAAATGGTTTAAGTGTCACAAAATATAAGAAAATGAAATGAATTGGACAAGCTCCTAAGTGTGCAGCCGTGGGAGTGCTTGTGTAGGAGATTCAAGGCTTGTTTTGCAAGATTAAGCATAAGCACATGGGCTCACATGAGTGCACATGGCCTTGGTCATCAAGTGGTCATCAATTGGTCATGAAAGATGAATCAAGAACCTCCTAGATCATGCTACGCAGCCGTGGAGTTCACTTAGGATAGCTTGTCTGGCTAGGCTGTTATAGGGTTTTTCTTTGGATCTTCCTATGGATATTGATTAATCTTGTAATCCTTTGAGTTATATACATGATTTGGTTTTTGTTCAATTATATAGTGCTTAATGCTTTGATAGTCTGATCAGCTTTCAATTGATTTGTTTAAATCTAATAAGCCTAGACATAGGAATTTTGATTTAAGATCATATGTATGATTGATGCATGTTCTATTTCATTCAATTGGTTTGGATGCGATGATTCGTTAATAGGATAAAAATATACCTATCGACCATGCATAGTAATTAGTTGGGAAAAGATCTTAATGAGTGGATTTACGTTAGTTCTCATGGAAACATAGTGAATTAGGTAATGGAAGTGGGGTTAATTGACCTAGACATAGGCTTTTAACTAATTGTGATTCCCAAGCTAACCTAGCCATTTCATTTATATTGCTCGTAAGGATTACTTATTATCGATTGAAATAGGAAGTGAAAAAGGAATCCCTATTCTTGAAATATCAACTTTTACATCAATCTAATAGTTTTAAAGTTCTTACAATTAATAAATACATAAATTTTCCAATTTATAAGTCCTTGAATAGAAGTACTTGAATTATTGGTTTATACTTAGCACTTAATTTAACATTTTTTCTCGTGGGAACGATATCTGACTCCTAGCTATACTACAAGTGCGACCTGTGCACTTGCGGTAAGCAAAAGAGCGAACAAGTTTTTAGAGCCATTGCCTGGGAATCAACAGTTTAAATTTAGATTAGCTAATATAAACAACAAATTTAAGTATCTCTAGTTCAAGTTTTTTTTGTCCATATTGATTTAATTTTTCTTAATCTTGATTGTTTCAGGTAATTAATTATAAGATGGCAGAAGATAACGTCACGCTCCAGTTGGAGGACGATAGTCGCTCCAGACCATTGAGGGAGTTTGCTACTCCTCAAATGGATAATCTACAATCCAGCATTAGACGTCCTGCCATCCGGGAAAATAATTTTGAGATAAAGCTAGCCATTATCCAAATGATTCAAACTTCTATACAGTTTGGCGGCTTATCCAAAGAAGACCTAAATGCGCATCTCTCAAACTTTCTGGAGATTTACGATACATTTAAGCATAATGGCATTTTTAACGATGCCATTCACTTAAGCCTCTTCCCATTCTTACTTAGAAATAGAGCCAAAAGTTGGTTACATTCTCTTCCAGCAGGATCCATTACAACTTGGGCAGAGGTTTGTACTAAGTTCTTAAACAAATATTTTTCCCCTACTAAGACTGCGAAAATGGTGAATGATATTACCTCATTCAGCCAGACTGAATTCGAATCCCTACATGAAGCTTGGGAAAAATATAAAGATCTTCTAAGAAGGTGCCCACATCATGAGATACCACCTTGGCACCAAATTTACTCTTTCCACAAAGGCTTGTTACATTATCACCGTCCAATAGTAGATGCTGTAGCCGGTGGTTCTTTGTTAAGTAAATCTTTTGATCATGCCTTTGAGCTTTTGGAGGAATTGGCAGCCAATAGCTATCAATGGTCATCGGCAAGAAATACTCCAAGAAGAGCAGTTGGAGTGCATGATGTTAATGCAATCACATCACTTTCAGCTCAGGTGGCATTGATTGCTAATAAATTAGATAGTCTGGGGGCAAGCCCACATCAAAGCCCTTTTGTTCTATGTGATTGATGTGGGGACAACCATGCCACCGATAGATGCACTTCTACTTCAGAAACTGCTCAATATGTTAGCAACTATCGGCCACCCCAGAACAACCCATACACAAATCAATACAATCCTGGATGGAGGAACCATCCTAACTTCTCCTGGAGGGACAACTAAGGACTCTCTTCCTCCTCTAATATTCCTGGAAATGAACGTCAGTATAACCCTCTTGGGTTCCCAGCTCAACAGAGACAACCAATGCAAGAAAGGAAGCCTGCTTTGGAGGATATGTGCATGCAGTTGATGGCCAAGAATAATGCTTTCATCACTAAGACCGACTCTCACATGGCAAGGACAGATGCTCACTTATCAAAAAATGATTCGATCATTCAAAGCCAAATGGCTTTGATGCGAGCATTAGAAACTCAAGTGGGACAGTTAGCAAATGTGATCAACAACAGATCCCCAGGCACCTTCCCAAGCAACATTGTTAATAATCCAAAGGGTGCCTCGAATAAGGACTGTAAGGTCATATCATTGAAGAGTGGCAAAGACATTGAGCGAAATCCAAAGAGTAGATTATTGGAAAATGAAGTAGCCGAGAGTCAAGACCAAAGAGAAATAGTCTACAAGGAGGTGGATGACAAGAAAGGTGAGGAAAGTGAAAAGGATGAAGGTATAGTCCAAAGGAAGCCCGAGGGCAAGAAAGTGGAGAATAGACCTTATGTACATCCTCTACCTTTTCCTAGTAGGCAAATCAAGCATAAGATGGATGAGTAGTTTAAGAAATTCTTGGAAGTTTTCAAGAAATTTCATATCATTATCCCTTTTGCTGAAGCCTTGGAACAGATGCCCAGCTACGTTAAATTCATGAAGGATATTTTGTCTAAGAAACGTAGGCTGGGTGAGTTTGAAACGGTGGCATTATCTGAGGAATGTAGTGTCATTTTGCAACAGAAGCTTCCCCCAAAGCTGAAGGACGCAGGAAGCTTTACTATCCCTTATGCCATAGGAGAGAATTTCCTAGGCCACGCATTATGTGATATGGGGGCAAGCATTAATCTCATGCCCCTATCCATATTCCAAAGGTTAGGTTTAGGGGAATGCAAACCCACATCCGTAACCCTCCAGCTAGCCGATCGTTCTTATACGTATCCAAGGGGAATTGTGGAAGATGTCCTAGTTAAAGTGGACAAATTCATATTCCCTGCGGACTTTGTGATTCTGGATATGGAAGAAGATCATAGGGTCCCATTGATCCTAGGCAGGCCGTTCCTAGCCACAGGGAGAATGCTCATTGATGTACAAAAAGGTGAACTAATAATGAGAGTTCAAGATCAACAGGTAACCTTCAATATATTCAAAGCAATTAAGTTTCCTCAAGATCAGGAAGAGTGTTCTTATATAGGGATATTGGATAACATCATTAATGACTCATTCTAAGCCAATATCCCAGAAGACTCCTTTGCTGTGGCGTTGGCTTCATCAACTGGTAATGATGAAGAGCTTAGGGACGATGTGTCAGATTTTATTAAGCACCTAGAGGCAGTCCCTAGGTAATATCGGTCATCCAAGTTTGAAACCTTGGAGTCCGAAGCAATTAAGGAGGCATCTAAGCCTTCCATTAAGGAATCTCCGAGGCTTGAATTGAAGCCTCTGCCCAATGATTTGCAGTATGCATATCTAGGAGCAACCTCCACTCTCCCGGTAATCATATCATCATCCCTTTCAGATGATCAAATGGAGAAACTTCTCCGTGTGCTAAGGCAATATAAACATGTTATTGGATGAACTATTACCGATATCCAAGGCATTAGCCCTTCTATCTGTATGCACAAGATTCTGTTAGAGGATGATCAAAATGGTGTTGTGGAACATCAAAGGAGGCTCAATCCAATTATAAAAGAAGTGGTGAGGAAGGAAATGATCAAGTGGCTAGATGCAGGCATAATATATCTTATTTCTGACAGCCCTTGGGTATCACTGATTTAATGTGTTCCCAAGAAAGGTGGCATGACGGTAGTCACCAATGAAAACAATGAGTTAATTCCCTCTCATAAAGTCACGGGCTGGAGGGTATGCATGGACTACAGCAAGCTGAACACGGCCACTCGGAAAGACCATTTTTCGCTTTCATTCATGGACCAGATGTTGGATAGGCTAGCAGGAAAGGCTTATTACTGCTTCTTGGATGGTTATTTTGGATACAACCAAATTGCCATAGCGCCTGAGGACCAAGAGAATATAACTTTTACTTGTCCCTATGGTACGTTTGCGTTTCGTAGGATGCCATTCGGGTTATGCAATGCTCCTGTAACCTTTCAACGTTACATGATGGCCATTTTTGCAGATATGATAGAGCATGGCTTGGAAGTGTTTATGGATGACTTTTCAGTGTTTGGGGATGATTACAATAGCTATTTGCAAACTTTATCATCCGTGCTGAAGAGGTGTGAAGAAACCAACCTCGTCCTGAACTGGGAAAAATGCCATTTTATGGTCCAAGAAGGAATAGTCCTTGGCCATAAGGTTTCCATTAAAGGGATGGAGGTGGATAAGGCAAAGATTGAGGTAATAGATAAGTTTCCTCCGCCTAACACAGTGAAAGGAATTCGCAGTTTTCTTAGCCATGCGAGTTTCTATCGGAGGTTCATTAAGGATTTTTCAAAGATAGCCAAGCCTCTTTGCAACCTTCTGGAAAAAGACATCCAGTTTACCTTTGATGATTCATGCCAGGTTGCATTTGAGGAGTTGAAGAAGAGACTGGTCTCAGCACTAGTAATTATTACTCTAGATTGGCACTTACCATTCGAGTTTATGTGCAATGCCAGCGATTATGCTGTGGGTGCAGTGTTGGGATAGAGAAAGGATAAAGTGTTCCGCTTCATATATTATGCGAGCAAGACATTTAACGACGCCCAACTGAACTACACAACAACAGAGAAAAAGCTACTGGCAGTTGTGTTTGCGTTTGACAAGTTCAGAGCTTATTTGGTAGGGACCAAGGTGATAGTGTATACAGATCACTCTACCATAAAGTATTTGGTGAGCAAGAAAGATGCAAAACCTCGATTGATTAGGTTGGTTTTGCTTCTATAAGAGTTTGATCTGGAGATTAGGGATAAGAAAGGTGCGAAAAATCAACTGGCAGACCACCTTTCAAGACTTGAGAATGAAAAAAGCCAAGTTGAACCGATCATAATTAGGGAAACATTTTTGGATGAGCAGCTGTTTGTAGCCACCACTAAATCCTGTCCATGGTATGCAGACATGGTGAATTATATTGTGAGTGATGTGCTGTCGCTTGATTTAACCTCTCATTAGAAGAAGAAATTCTTGTATGATGCCAGGCACTACATTTGGGATAAGCCATTTTTGTTTAAGCAGTGCTCTAACCAGATGTTGAGGTGATGTGTACCTATAGAGGAAGTGGAACAAATCCTGAATGAATGTCATACTTCTCCATATGGTAAACATTACAGTTGTGTTAGGACTGCAGCAAAGATGCTCCAATCTGGCTTTTATTGGCCAATGATATTTAAGGATGCAAATTTTCATGTGCAACGATGTGATCGGTGCCAGAAATCTGGAAACATTTCCAAAAGAAACGAGATGCCTCTTAACTTCATGGGCCCCTTTATTCCCTCCTTTGGGAATCAATACATACTTGTGGTTGTGGACTACGTGTCCAAATGGGTAGAGGCATGTGAATTTCCTACCAATGATTCAAAGGTAGTAATTGGCTTTATGAAAAAGTAAATTTTCACCAGGTTTGGAACACCTAGGGCCATCATCAGTGACAGAGGGTCACATTTTTGTAACAAGTACTTTGAAGCCCTCTTAGCCAAGTATAGTGTGAAGCATCGGGTCGCCACTGCCTATCACCCACAGACAAGTGGGCAAGCAGAAGTCTCTAACCGCAAAATAAAATGGATCTTAGAGAAGACAGTGTGTCTAACTAGAAATGATTAGTCAAGGAAGTTAGATGATGCACTGTGGGCTTATAGGACTACTTATAAGGGCCCCATTGGGATGTCTCCATATAAGATGGTATTCGGAAAAGCATGCCACCTACCGGTTGAGCTTGAGCATAGTGCTTATTGGGCAATAAAGCGGGTCAACTTTAATTTATAAGCTGCCGGTGAGAATAAACTTTTGCAACTCAATGAGCTAGATGAATTTAGGCAACAAGCCTATGAAAATACAAAAGTATACAAGGAGAAGGTCAAATATTGACATGGCAAGAAAATAGTCCAAAAAAGATTTACTGAAGGCCAGCAAGTTCTTCTTTATAATTCCTGGCTTAAGCTTTTCCCTGAAAAACTTAAATCAAGGTGGTCGGGACCCTTTGTGGTGATAAAGGTGTTTCCCCATGGAGTAGTGAAGATAGCCCCACTGGATGAACCAATAAGCTTTAAGGTTAATGGCCAGCGCCTAAAACCTTATTTTGGAGGAGAAATTCACAGGGAGAGTTCCTCCCTCACATTATCAGCTCCAGCTTGAATTCACCAAAGTCCTGTCGGGACTATAAATTAGGCCCTTCTTGGGAGGGAACCCAAGGGTTTAATTCTTTAACTTTAAGTCTTTAAATAGCTTAATAAGTAGATTTAACATTTTTAGCATGTTTTTGTGGTCCAATTTGTAAATAAATACCTTGGACAAGTTTCATAGGTGTTGAAGGCCTAATAGAGGCAACAACTGGCCAGAAATTAAGTCTGTTGCAGAATTCTACAGTCAGACCTCACGCGCCGCAGCCCCCACAAAGTAGCGCCGCGACGCTGTGTGCATTTTAGGCCAAAAACCAGGGGCCTCAGGGACGCAGCCCCAATATCTTGGAGGCCGCGACTCCACATGACGGCCGCGGCCCTTACTGATGACCGCCGTGGCCCTGTAAATTCAAAAAAAAAAGGGAGCCCTAGAGTGAAACGCTCGTTTCACTCTGATAGGGGCCGTGGTAGTGACACCATGGGGGCCACGGCATGAGGCAACCTTTCACATTTAAACCAGCCCCCCTCCCATTTCTGTCATTTTCCCATTCCCTCTCTCTGATTCTCTCTTCTCCTTCCCCATTTCTCTTCCTCTCCCAGTGGATTTTTGGCTCCATTTCATCCCTATTTTCAATTTCTTCATGAGGTAACACGAGCTTACCCTTTTTACCATTTGTTTTATGCATTTTTTTTCCATTTCTGTACATTTCTTTGTAGTAGGAGCTAGATTTTTTGTTAATTAGTGAGCAATCTTGTATGATGTAGGTTGTTTGTTCATTATTATTTGTTGTTTGTTGTTGTTGAACTGTTTGGAGTAGCCATGGAACATGTAACACCCTTATGGGGATGTCACATTTATGATGCAATAAAATAAAATACTTACCCAAGTTGTAAAAAGTTTGGTACATAATTAATATTAGTGGTAAAATTCTTCCTTTTTATACATAATAATATTAAATAAAATAACACGGAACACAAAGTAAAGCAAACCATAATTACACCATAATATACATATGATTTTTGTCTAAAGTATACAATTAATTTACAACTACAAATATTTAATAAAGCAGTAAAAAGTCAGTATGAGACTAAAACATAACGCCTAAGACATAAGCTCTCATCATAAGACAAATTCCCTAGTTGGGAATGTCTTGACTGATAGAAATTCGACCCAAAACTATGTCGAAGTTCTCTCTAGGAGTATAGTGAAATTCATTCCACAACTTCCTAATAGGTAAAATAACCTGTACGAAAGTAACCGTATAAAGTGTAGTAACGAACCCATGTCGAGTCTTACTCACTGATAGAGTAACGTCACCACTGTACTCTATGTGTCCTGTGTCCCAGTGGACATACCAAGCCTCAGCGCCTTCGAGAAACTGAAGTCTAAAGAAACCTAATTGACCTCGTCTTGCCGCCATTGTAGTCTTTGATGATATAAACATAAAATAGAACAAACAGAACAATACAATACAGAGGTGAGACAATCTACATCATTAACAGCATGGCAATAAAGAAAATGACAATACAATCAAATATTACAATAACACATACCAACATTATCATGCATAATATATCAAAGCAATAGATCATACATTTTATCACAGATCATGGTAAACAGTAAAATGCAGGTAATGCATGAACACACACTGACTCGTTCCTACTCCATGGAGCTAAAGACGGATATCTGAGAGAATGATCTGAATAGAACTAATATTACTTTATGGCTGCCCAACCAAACTATTGCACTGTCTAACGTTGTGTCTATAGCCCACAGTCCAAACATCGTGTAGTAGTACACAATCAATACATCGTGCACTACAGGCATAGTACATAGTAATCCCTCAAGATCTCGATTAAGAATAGTGCTTGTCAAGATCATTAGTGTGTTGCCTGTTACCACGGCCCAGAGGAGCAACCCACTGTCCCCATGTGGAATTCTCTGCACACTAATGCCTCCAAGTTCATATAATGAACCACACTACGCCTATCACACCAAAACACGGTGTAATTCGTCTCGTCAATCAATCACCAATTATCAACCAAATTGGCACAACACTCTAAGCATGATCTAAAATTACAAAAATACCGTTAATATCCATATTTTACCATAATTATGAAAATACCCTTAGTAACAATACTCCAAAATATAGCCTGTCCCACCTAACAGTACTATCTCACAACATGTCCAGATCCACCACTTTGGCCCGACAGTAAAACTCACTGTATCATTTAATCGCATAGAAATTTTATTGCATTTTCACAATCTCATCGTTTTCACAAATGTTTTAAAATTGCGTAAATATATTTTGGCATTTTTGAACATCGCGTAATGTTTTTAAATCATTTTCTCAATCTCGTAAGATTTTTAATTCGTTTTCTCAACCGAATAGCTTAAAATCATCATTTTAAATATGTATAAAACTATATCTAGTACTTTTAAATTACGTAGAGTATTTTCCTTGTGTTATAAATATATTATGAAATCTTTTCATTTTATTCGTCTGATTTTAATAAATTTCGGCAACATTTTCCCTATAAACTTAGTATAAGGTATTTTTAACATTTTTCCTCTAAATTCTATTTTATTTTAATCTTACCCAATAGTTACACTTTGAAACTTGCTAACGCGCTTCAAAACTTAGAAAGTGAGCTCTACGTTAGTATTTTTCAAGCGTTCTCTTTAATTCTTACTTAAAGTAAATTCTACTAATTTAGAATTCTAGAACCAAATTCATTCCTTTTATTTTCTCAAAGATTCATTGGAATCAATTTCTTTTGTAAATTAATTACCTAACCTATCTTAGAAAATAAAATGGCATTCAATTATACGTTAAATGGCATGTTGGCCATAATTAGCCTAAATCATTCTTAAATTTATTATTTTACCTAGATTCTTTAAATCATTGATTTAGAAAATGGTTGAGAACATTTTGGTTCTCTATTTAATGGTAAGGCCGTGAGCCTTTTTGTGTTCTTTGGAACACTAATATAAATCGCTATATGTTATTCACATCCTACGTTAATAATTATACATTTGATAACAAAATTAATAATACTATTAATAACACATACAATATATGTTAAAAACTATAAACACATACAATATATTTCATAAACTATAAACACATGCAATATATTTTAAAGACTATAAATATGCATACAATTAAAATCAATCACAAATAAAATAATAATAAACAAACACACAAATGAATCCTTATGGATTCTTCACACACATACAAATCCATTTTCTCATCACCATACAAGGTGATGAGATTAAATCTCCCTCTTACCTCTTGAAGACAATAATCGGTTAGTCTTCTCCTTCTTTTTAAAATTTCATATATCCTCTAAACAAATTCCTAAAATTCTTAAATAATTAGTAAAAACACATACAATGATCAATATTGAAAAACCATGGAACAATCATGGTTAGGAAAATTAAAAATCAAACTTTGAACCAAAGAATCAAAACTTACCCTTTGGAAAGTGAACAAAAGGTTGGATTTTGAACTAGATAGAGTAGGTTTTTAGCAAAACCTTGTGAAGGAAAAGTGTTTAGAATATGATTTTGGTTTAGGAAATATGAAGAGATAAAATTATAGAAGTTGGATGGCGGTGTTAGGGTGGTGGGCCAAAAATAGAAGAGAAAATAGAAAGGAAAAGTCACTTAGTGTTCTTGGTGTTTTTGGAGAGAATAGGTAGCTTTGATTAGGATAAGTGTAAAATAAATATTGAGAGTGAAAAATAGAGGGGGCTGCCGTATGGTTATTTTTGGGTGAGGTTGAGTGTTTAATTTGAATAGGTAAATATCTATTTGTGCTCACATTAGGGTGCACATGGCTTATGTCATTTTGGGTGGTTCGAGAACTATGTAGAACTTGTGAATTTGGGCCTCCATGGCCGTGGGGTTCCTATGGGTTTAGGGGGTTTAATTTGTTTCAATTAAAGACTAATTCCATGCTAATTAAATAGGTAATTAAGTAGGTTAAGTCTCCTAAATTTATTTAATTAACATTCTAATTATATAACTAATTAGTTTAATATATATTAGCATATATTATAACCTCTAAACAATATTAAGATATCTAATTAGTATTTAGATTATAACTAATTAATAACTAAGTTAGTTTACTTAGTTTGCTAATTAGGTAATTAGATTAACCAAATTAGGTTTAATTAACTACTAATCAAATTCAAGCCACTATGTTTGACTTAATTCTAACCATTGATTTCAACTTTAATTCCTTGCCCTAGATGTAATCTAAGGTGGATATTGATTAGTCATAAAACTTGAATTCTAATCTCACCATTGGTTTGATCAACGGTTAAAATCAAAGGCTTCCTAACTAAGTCTTCATCCAACGGTCCATATTAAAGTCCATGCTCCTTTTGTTGACCTATTCCTATTGGTTCAAAATAGTCAAGCCACTTTTGTTGACTCGCTTCCATTGGTTTAGAATTTGTCCAGTCAGAATCGTTGACGACTTTTCCTAAACGCGGGTCCCACAGACTTTTAAGGATCCGTGGTCATTTTGAAGCAGATTTCTACTATTTTTGAGACAATAGGTACTGTAATATAAAATAATATTATAATAATATAAAATTATTTTATTACACAGTTAAATCCTAAAAATTACGAGATTAATATATATATCAATCAGAATTAGGTTTAGTAAAATCCTCCAACTCCAATTAATTAAAATAAGATTTTTTCGGCCAGAAAATTATTATTTCCCTGACTCGGAGCAAATCACACACAACAATCAAATACACTCACGAAACAGTCAAATTCATTTTACTACTCACAGAAATTACAAAACAGTGCATTTCAGGATGATATTGTAATTAACCCAAAAGTTGGGGTGTTACAGAATAGGGCAGCCATTTCTACGTTTTTGGGCTTGCGCGCCACGACTGTAACCTTTGGGGGCCGCGACCCTCTCACTCAGAATGGCCAGAAATGGTTCTTTCCACTTTTGGTTGTGTTGGGTGGCCTTATTTGCTTCATTACTGCCTTATTCATATGTTTGTTACCCTGTTCTATGTTCTACTTTCCCTTATCTTTTCTATTTTCTAATTTTGGGCATTCTTTTTGCAAGGTTAGGTACCCTGTACGCTACATTATGACTTCCAAACGCAGAGCTTCTAGCAGTAGGCAACAAAGGGAACCTTCTCCTCCTGTGTTTAATAGACGAAGGTTTATTTCAGCCGAGGTGGCTGAGCGGTATAACATCCTGGTAAAAAAACTAGTTATTCCTGAGTGAGGCTTTAATTTTACTAAGGGTATCCACCGCGATATCCAGGACCTCATCACTCATCATCACTGGCAGAGGTTTACTATTCATCCTAAGGCTGTTGTTCTACTAGTTGTTTGCAAATTCTATGCGAACGCCGCTTTCTCGGCCAGCCACACTACTATGTGGGTTCACACTTGCACTGTCTTTTACTCCCCTAATGATATCAAGCGCGTTCTGCAGTTGGATCCGGCGCCTGAGATATGTGATTATGTGCAGTTTATGCGATGGGAGCCGGAGGAAAGAATCGACCTCATTGTCGTTACTACTCGCATTTGTAGTCAGGAGTTTCTCCCTGTACTTTGGACCTTAACTGTGGATACTCAGCGACCTCGTTTCTTTCCTTAGTGCTGCTTGACCCCCGAGGCCAAGGTTTGGTATCATTTTATCTCTCACCGCCTCACTCCTTCTGGGAACATGTCCCAGGTTACTCGGGACCAAGCGATCATTCTTTATGCTATCCTCGAGCGCCACCACATTGATGTAGCTCAGGTCATCCATTCCTGGATTCGGAGAGTGGCAGAGGAGGCCTAGACTTTGTACTTTCTTTCCCTTATTCAGGAGCTTTATCGGGCGGCACATGTTACTTGGGAGCCTCATGAGGAGTTATCTGAGGTCAAACAGCCCATCACTGACTCCATTATTGAGCGGTTAGGAGCACCTCCTGCTCTTGTGCCTTAGAGACTTTGGCGACAGCGACAGCCTCATGATGTGTCTAGTTCAGCTCATGTCCCAGATATTGCATAGCACGCCTCTGTTGATGCTCAGCTTGCATATATTATTCAGACCCAGAGGTGGATGGCTGAGCAGTTAGGCTTCCCCATGGATCATTATCCTATGCCCCAGTTCCCACCCGTCGCAATGGCTGGCCTGTCTCGACCGTTGTAGGATTCTTATACTGACGGGGCTGATGAAGAGGAGACTTCTTTCGATTAGGCTACCATTTGATGCACACAGGGCATCTTTCCTTTTATTTTCATTGTAAATTTGCTCATACTATGTACAGTGAGGACACTGTTTCCCTCTGGTTTGGGGTGGTGTCTATAACTGCTTTTGGTTTTTAATTATATAACTGATTATAACTGCTTTGTTTATACATGCTAATTATAGTGCAGATAATTTCTTTTGGTATATATAAAATGCATATGATAATTTTTTTGATATATTGTGCACAACATAGGTTTTGTATGACTGGTTAGATGAAATAAATAGCTTGCGCAAATTGCTAGTGTGGTAATGATTGTCCAATGATATGAATGTTTGCAATTTGCCTCTCTTAGCGAAACCTTGCGTGATTTTGAAGCATAAGAATCATTGTTGTTCTCTTCATATGCATGGTTTTGTTTCCTACTTGTATGCTTGTGTAGCTTGAAAATGAGTTGTATGCATGTTTAGAAAATGTTTATGGGAAGTACTTGTATAGATTTCATTTTTTTGTAATATTGTTTTGAAACTCTTTTGAAGCGAAATCTTAAATAGTGCATGATTGAGGAAATGCTAAGGGCATTGTTTGGACCAATTGAGCCTTAAGAAGCTTACCTTGACATGATCATATCCTTAAGTCCCCCTTTGAAGCTATATATATGTTAGCCTTATTTCTTTTATCACCTACATATACCATACCATATAACTATTCTTGATGCATGTGAAAACATTGCATTTATTATCTTACCATCATTGTTGGTTGAGTTCATACCATATGATTTCTTATTGTGAGTTCAGTAATTAAGGGTATTGTGTAAATTAAGTTCAATAATGAACCTGAAAGAACCATCTACAAATAGAAAAACATTGCTTTGTAAATTCTAAAAAAAAAAAACCAAGAAAAAAAAAAGAAAAAGAAAAAAAAAAGAAGAGAGACAAGCAAAGCAAAAGAAAAGGAAAAGAAAAGTTAAATACAAAAAGCATTGAATGGTTCTAAGGAGTTCTGATTTTGAATACCCTGATAGTTTTAAGTGAGCTCATGCCTTGAAATCGTATGAGTATGATTCTCAATGTTTGTGTTAAATCCATTCCCCTTTGTTCTTCATCCCATAATTCCTAGCCTTACATTTCAAGCTGTGAAAGACCTTTTTGATCCTCATTTGTGTATGATTTACATTAGTGGAGAGAGATTTTGATTTCAATCTCGTGGATTTTGTGAATCATATATTTGTATGCTTATAAACTTATCCGGATGTGTATGAACTGAAAAGTAGAAGTTTAGCTTACATGCTTATGGGAGATGTCATTTGTTAGATAAGAGACCTTGAATGTTATCATGCTAAAGAGTGTGCATGTGTGAAGCTGATTATGATGCATGAGCAATCTTTGAGGCCCATACAATCATTGAACACTAGATTAGGTTAAGTGAAAATGAAATTCATGATTAGATGCTGGATAAATGCTAATAATAATTTGTTTTGCTTGAGGACTAGCAAAAATCTAGGTTTGGGGGTGTGATAACTCCTTGAAATGTAGTATTTCTACCTCCTATATGTGTGTTTTATGGATTACTTAGTCCTTGTTTTGAGGCATGAATGGAAGACTTTAGCTTTATTTTCATTCAATTTCATGATTGATGTCTTCCGTTCTACTTTTGAGAATATATTTTCAAGTCTTTGATGAATTAAGTAGATTGTGCTCCTGTGCTTAACTGGGTGAATTCTTCAATGAAGGTGGGTTCAAAATGGATAAACAGATGCAAACAAAGGCCCAACATAGGGTGAAAAGGCATATGGAGCATCCCAGATCAGAGGGCCGCGGTGCTCGGTGCATCAGCAGCATCGTAGTACTTTAACCCGAGGCTTCAGGGCCACGGCGCACAACTAGTGAGGGCCGCGACCCTAGTGACCTAATTGAGGAGGGCCGCAGCGCAAAGAGATGAGGGCTGCGGTGTGCAGAAGTTAATTTCACCTATAAATACTGTTCTATTAGTTTTTCCAGAGAGGATAATCAGAAATAGAACACAGCTACTAGGGTTTACGCTTTTGCGTAGAAAAGAAGTAGAAATAGCCAAGATTTGAGGCTTTCTTCACCTTGGTGAAGGATTAAAGCTTAAAGGATCATCTCCTTAAGCTTTGTTCTTCCCTTTTCTTCTCCTTTCTTATCTCCATCTCCATGACTATGATTATTCTTGATATATTTTTGTTTGTCATGTCTGGCTAGGCTGTTATAGGGTTTTTCTTTGGATCTTCCTATGGATATTGATTAATCTTGTAATCCTTTGAGTTATATACTTGATTTGGTTTTTGTTCAATTATATAGTGCTTAATGCTTTGATAGTCTGATCAGCTTTCAATTGATTTGTTTAAATCTAATGAACCTATACATAGGAATTTGGATTTAAGATCATATGCATGATTGATGCATGTTTTATTTCATTCAATTGGTTTGGATATGATGATTCGTTAATAAGATAGAAATATACCTATTGACCATGCATAGTAATTAGTTGGGAATAGATCTTAATGAGTGGATTTACGTTAGTTCTCATGGAAACATAGTGAATTAGGTAATGGAAGTGGGGTTAATTGACCTAGACATAGGCTTTTAACTGATTGTGATTCCCAAGCTAACCTAGCCATTTCATTTATATTGCTCGTAAGGATTACTTGTTATCAATTGAAATAGGAAGTGAAAAAGGAATCCCTATTCTTGAAATATCAACTTTTACATCAATCTAATAGTTTTAAAGTTCTTACAATTAATAAATACATAAATTTTCCAATTTATAAGTCCTTGAATAGAAGTACTTGAATTATTGGTTTATACTTAGCACTTAATTTAACGTTTTTCCTCGTGAGAACGATATCTGACTCCTAGCTATACTACAAGTGCGACCCGTGCACTTGCGGTAAGCAAAAGAGTGAACAGGATGCCTTAAGAAGAAAACATACTTAGTTTGTCTACTATGGTGAACAAGGGAAACAAATTGATAGAGTAACTTAGTGATGTGCGGTTGTTTGTAGATTTGGCTATTGGATGGCCGAAGACTCGATAGGAGTAAAATTCTTGTTGATCGACTTATGATGTCAGCACACTTTTTGCCCGTTAATATGAGATACTCAATGGAAAGAAGTAACCTTAGTACCGGTGATTTGGATTGATGCAATTGGAGATGCAACATGAGAACTAGAAGACAATATAACAGAAACATAGTCGCGTTTGTTCTAAGATATGATAAATTTCGAAGATGAAATTTCTTTTTAGAATGGGAGAGTTGTAACACCCCGAAAAGTGTTTGTTTCATGATAAATAGACATTTTATAATATTTGTGATTTTTGTGAATTTTTTTGGATATTTTTGGAACTGTTGATTAGTTTAATATATTTCTCAATTTACGTGCACACAGAGTGGAGTTGGGAAAATAAAATATTTTTTCCGAGGCTGGTAAACCTTGAACTGTGAAAACGTCGATGGGAGATCTTACTAAACCCGAGGCTTGGCACAGTTTACGAAGTTTATATTTTTTGAGATTTTATCTGATAAATAAAATCATGGCAAATTCTGTTAAATAAATTTTTTTACAGTACGCTCTATTATCCATTGGACAATACATACTGGCTTAGTAAACTATAACAATTATCCATTGAGTAATAGCTTGTAGTAAAAATCTCTATCACCTTATCTAGAAATCTACTTTATGTCCAATCAACTTGATTTTTGCAAAAAAAAAAAAAAAAAAACTAACAAAGCTTCTCAAGGAAGCTTTGCACCAAGCTTCTAGAGGAAGCTTCCCTTCTCTCCCTCCCATGAGCTCCACTGTAATGTGGAGGGAAATGTGACAAATTTTGTCACATTTTCACTAATATCATATATTCATTTTACTTTTCAAAAATTCCCAAGACTTTTCTATCACTTTCTCTCTCCACATTTCTCTTCTCTCACTTTTTCTTCTTCACATTTTTTCTTCTTCTCCTCCTCTCCATCTGCAACAACACCACATCCTTCCACCTTCCATGCTTTTTTGATTTTCAAGCTCACACTTTGCTAGAATCTACATCTTGATTGGAAGACTTTCTTTCTTGTAGGAATCATCTTCAAGGAGCTTACCCATTCTCTCCATTTTCTCTTCTCTTCCACGGCCAAGACACCATTTTTGGCCACCCACATTTCTTGCTCAACCAACCTTGTTTCTTACATCATCTCATCATCTCATCATCTAGAACTTTTTCTCTTTTGTGACCACCTCTTGAATCCATCATTTTCATCTTCTTCCACAAAGCTTTAAAGTTTGAAACTTTGAGGTAAAGTTTATGACTTTTCCATTTTCGCTTCTCATTTTGATGATTCTTGGTAGTCTTTGTGACCAAGAAATCCTCTTTTATGGTTTGATTTATTTATTGTGAAAGTTTGATGTCCAAGGGTTTTGGTAGTGGTGGAGGCCAAAATTTACAAGGAGCTTCAAGGAAGCTCTTTTCTTGTTTTCTCTTTAGGTAAGAGGGATATTATCCACTTCAACCTCTATTGGTAGTGGGAAGCTTGTTTGTGTGTTGGTTGTGAAAAACCCATGTTAGGGTTACTCTATTAGTTATATGATTTTTCTAATGATCTTTGTATTAATTTCCTCTTATGTGATTTTATTGTTTGTATTGTGTATGTTGATGATCTTGGATTGATTTTCATGGATTGGAAATGTGAATTGGAAGCAAGGGTTTCTTGCTCTCCTTAATGAGGCTCACGGCCATATCCCTTTCCATAGGGGTGTTCATGGTTAAAATTTTGTAACAAGTTGGAGAGATAACTAATCAAGGGAATAACAATTATTAGACCAATGAAAAATTTGGGTTCTTACCCCTTTGGGAGGCTCACGGCCTCTAGGGCCCTTTTGTGGGTCCAAGTATATAATTTGGTGTAATCTTGGAACTTAAGTAATTAAGTGTTAGGTAATTAACAATGTGATGGAAAGAAATTTATTTGATGACCTTGAGTGATTTTTGAACTTAAGGGAAGAACAAGAGTGAGTGTGAGACTTGAGAACCTTAGAATAATGTTCTAAGTAAAAATGGTTAAATTTAAGTAAAGAACTTAGCTAATTAAGAGAAATAGAGATTGAATGAGAATTACAAGGGAATTCCTCTAGAGAAAGATTTTATAAGAAATGTTAGATTAAAGTGAAACTCCATAATGAACCTTAAAAGTGCATTATCATATTTGAGAATTTGATAATATGTTAATATGGGTCCATGAGTGGGACCAAAATTGTGTTGATGTTTAACTTGGCCGAATTATTGTAACGACCCGGGACTGCCTGCAGGATTGATGAGTGTCTTCACAAACTAACACGGGTCTTTTCAGCGTGCTTTGTCCTCACTCACACGCATCCTAGGAAACTTCCCAGGAGGTCACCTATCCCACAATTGCTCCAGGTCAAGCACGCTTAACCATGGAGTTCTTATGTTCTAGGCTCCCGAAAAGAAATTGCAACTTGTTGATATGGCTACACCAAATTAATTCTTTTAAGCCATCCTCAACTATGCAGTCCCATACCTGCACAGTCTCTGAATCCCTCTCATTTCGGTGCGTATTCAGTTCATTCATGCAGACCCTCCGCCTAGAAGCCTGCCAGGAGCCGCTCCTTGTCCGTGCTTCATTGCACCGGCGATCACTCCCCGCCCTCGTCGGCCCTAGGACGCCACATGCCCACCAACTTCCGCTTGGTTCGTCCCCGAACCACACCGTACTGGGAGAGGTCCCGTCTCTGATACCATTAATGTAACGACCCGGGACTGCCTGCAGGATTGATGAGTGTCTCCACAAACCAACATGGGTCTTTTCAGCGTGCTTTGTCCTCACTCACACGCATCCTAGGAAACTTCCCAGGAGGTCACCCATCCCACAATTGCTCCAGGTCAAGCACGCTTAACCATGGAGTTCTTATGTTCTAGGCTCCCGAAAAGAAGTTGCAACTTGTTGATATGGCTACACCAAATCAATTCCTTTAAGCCATCCTCAACTATACAGTCCCATACCTGCACAGTCTCTGAATCCCTCTCATTCCGGTGCGTATTCAGTTCATTCATGCAGACCCTCCGCCTAGAAGCCTGCCAGGAACCGCTCCTTGTCCGTGCTTCATTGCACCGGCGATCACTCCCCGCCCTCGTCGGCCCCGGGACGCCACAATTATGGCATGTTATGGGATGAGTATATCATTGATATTAATGGTATTAAACAATTGCATGGGCGATTGCTTTAATATCATTGGGAACAGTTCAACGGTGGTTGATTTCATTGAATATGGAATTGAGCATTACACAGTCGTGGCATTTTATGCCTAGGAGTGAGCGAGAACTTACAGGATAGTGCGATCCATGATGGATCTTGGGGGACGTTCAGTGCGAGGTGATTCACTTAGTGATTATGTTATCACATTGTATACCCCTGGCCGTGACCACCGTTGCAACACACTAGCAGCCCGATAAAATACTATTACTTTTCGTGGTCCAGCGTAGACTGCCTTTTGAGGGGGGACAGATCTTCTGGAATGCTCATCTTTGAATCTTTAGCTCCATGGAGTAGGTCAGCATACGCATTGTGCATATGCATAGTCAGTTTACATGTTTCATGGCATGGTCAGTATTCATGTATTGTGATATACACTATTGAATCACTTACCAGTTGATAATATAATTATGCCTGTTGTCTTGTGATATCTCTATAATAACATGGTTTTGTTTATTATTTTGAAATATTCTTGTATTGACCTGATGATAAATGCTTTTATTTAATGTTGTTGTATATGAAAAGCATCATTGTCTTTCATTGTGTCTCTGCTGCCTGATGGTATTGATGTAGGGGATCTCACCTCTTTCATCATATTTTCTGTCTGATTCTATCTTATTCTTATGTTTGTAAAGACTGTGTTGGCGGTGAGGCAAGATCTGTGAGGTTTCATTAGGTTACAGTTTCACGAGGGCACCGAAGCGTGGAGTGTACATTGGGATACGAGGCATATTCTGTATGAAGGAGATGTCACTTTATTTTGGAGCAGGGCTCGGCATGACGCCACTACTTCACGGTGGATGTGGTTGTTCACTTGGAGTTCTGTGTGTCTCTTGGAGAGCTTCCTTGAGGGAAGACTTAGTAGAGTTGATTGTTTAGACTTCCATCTATTGTGACATGCCCCGAGTGGGGGCTTTGTTTGCTTAGGAATCCCGCAGGGGATCTAGATGGAGATCGGGTACAGGACCCTATTCTTCAGGTGTTGGGACTTGGGCTAGTTTCAGTTTTCTTTTGGTAGTCATATATGTGTATGTTTACTATTTGGAATACTTGAGTTTTATACTTTTGGAATATGAGATCATGTACTTAAGGATGTAATGAACTTCATTTTATGAAAAGGTGTTTTCCAATTCTTATGCCTTGTGTCATTATTATATTATAAGTCGATGTTATTCATCGAAAATAGAATTTTGAAACTCACATTTTATAATGTCCATCTTTTTATAACTTGGTTAAAGTTTGGTTGGTGTTAAAATAAAAAGAGTCGATTTGAAATGTAATGCCCTTCGGAAGGGGTGTTACACCTTTCATACATAACAATATCAAAGGATAACAGATATAATCATGTTAATACAGGAATATTACAGAACAACAGGTATAATCATCTTATCAATCAATAGATAATTGACGTGAATACTGACTATACCACAATAATAAGTATATTGACTATGTTACCACAATATGCATACCGACTATGCTACGACACAATGTACACTGACTATGCATATGCACAATGCACTGACACCCACACCATGGAGCTAAAACCAAATGTCGGAGAGAATGATCGGGAGAGTCACTATCTGTATATTGTTAGCCTCAAATCATGTGCTTCTCAATATAATCAATATGCACAACCTGACTATACAAGACACTCTCAACTGGATCATGAATAGGATAGTGCCTGGTCGAGATCGTCGGTGCATCGCTCAGCTTTACCATAGCCCAGTGGAGCTACCGACTTGCCACATATGGGATACCTAAGCCCCGACGCCTCCGAGTTCAATAATTGAACCACTCCACAAGTGAACTACACTACACTATTCACACCCGCACAAAGGTATAATTCATCTCTTAGGAATCTAACCTTTCAACAAGTCATTCCGACTTTCACACTGCATGATCTCATGACAATGATAGACAATATTTATAAACAACCAAAGTTCCACTAAGAGGAGCCACAATAGGTATAACATCCCGTTTTTTTCATTTTCCTTGAAATAAATATATTTTATAATATTTATGAGTTTTTGTGAATTTTTTAGAATTTTTAATTATTTAAATATTTTAATATTATTGTGATTATTTTAATATTATTTTTTAGATATATGTCCGAACTTCATTTTTTCTGAATATATATGAGTTTTATAATTTTTATGATTTTTGAGAATTTTTGTAGAATTTTCTGAGGTTGTGATTATTTCAATATTATTTTAAGTTGTATAGGTGTTTGAGGCAAGCCCGAAAAAATAAAAATTTTTCCTGGACCAGAAAGTTTCGGATTGTTAAGGCGGGATCGGGGGATCTTACTAAACCCAAAACCGGGAACAGTTGACAGAGATTTTCTATATCTGAGTTTTCTATTGTCCATTGAGCAATAATAGCAGTAGCTATTATCCATTGAGTAATATCTGTTAGAAAATATGTAAGTAGAAAAATATTTAAGATAAATATCTTAGGTGTAATTATGAACCATCATTACCTAGCTTTATGACTGACCAATAGGAACTGGTCAAACTTAGTGGCTTGGACTTTGTCATGAACCATCGGATGGAAAACTTGATAAAGAAGCCTTTGATCATCGCCATTAATCTAATCAATGGTGTGAGGGCAAACTTGATAAGGAAGCTTAGCATATGATTAAATCAATGGATAGGAGATGAAGTCAATATTAATGGCTAGATTAGTTAGTTAAGTAGTTAGACAAACTAACTAAGTTACCCTAATAGCTTAATTAGTAACTAAATGAACTAACTTAGTTACTATGTACTTAAAAGATTTAGTTAGAAAATTGATCTAGAACCATCTAGAAACAATGATAATGCATGACCTATACAATGACCTAAGCATGTAACTAGCTACTTAGTATGTAACTAGATAACTTAACTTAGTTAGCTAAATGAACTAACTATCTAATTAAGGTGTAACTAGGAGTTATAACTAAAATAAAACTAGTTCCTATCTTCTTTGAGTCACATGGCCAAGTGGCCATTCTACTAAGTTCATGATGTTTTATGACAACTTGATGACCACTTTGTGACCAAGCCATGTGATAATGCATGTGATGTTTTATTGTCTTGAATAAACAATGATATCTCCTACACACTACATCACACGGCCATACACTCCATAATAGCTATCCAATTTCATTTTTACTATACTTTGTGACAAGCCTTCATCATTTTCTCTCAAATACTCAAGAACACTTCTTCTCCTTCTTCCTAAAGCACACGGCCTCCCTACCAAAACCCAACCTCCACACTTCTATAATTTCATCTCTTCTTACTTTTTAGACCTAAACATCATTGTAAACATTTTTTCTTTAGTGAGTTTTGTCTAAATCTCTCTCTGAGTGAATCAAAAACCAAGTTTTAGTTTACTACTCCAAAGGTAATCTTTTGATTCTTTGATCCTAAATTGGATTTTTGATTTTCTAGACCATGATTGATCCATGGTTCTTTGTTCTTAAGCTTTGTTTATGACTTTAGAATTTGTTTAAGTTTGATTAGGGTTTTGTTTGGTGCCACATGAATTCAAGAGGAGAAGAAAGCTTGAAGTTTTTGTCTTCCATGAAGTAAGAGTGAGATTAACCTCATCAACCAAGTGTTGGTGGTGAGGGAATGGCTTGTTTGTGGTGAAAAATCTATAAGGATTTATTCACTTGCTTGTTTAAGCTCTCTTTGTTTGTGCTTGTTATGTTTATAGTTTTGAAATCATGCTTGCATATGTGTTGGTATGATTATAGCTTTGATAATATGATTGCCTATGTGAATTTGGAAGCATGATGATACTTGTGTAATTTAGAATGTGAATTACATGATGGGAAAATTTGTATGAAGGCCCCAAAGAGCCTAGAGGCACACAACCTCATCACCAAAAAAGGGACCAATAGTCTTGAATTATTTTTCTAATTGAGGATTAAAGGATTTTGTGACAAGAAATTTGATTAAGTGAGTCTATAAGGATTAAAGTGTTAAAAAATGATTTATATATGAATTTTGAAGCATTATATGAATTCGGCTAACATGCCAATTTTTTTTATCAAGATCCAAAATTATTTTACTAAGTGTAAACTTAAGTGTTTTAATAGTAAGAACTCAATTTGGTAAGTTTTGGAATTTAAATGAAAATAATTTAATTTTTAGAATTAAAATTGGCTTAATTAAGCTTTGTAGTGAAATAAAAGTGAATACTTGAAATTCACTAACGTATAGCTCACCCTATGGGTTTTGAAGCGCGTTAGAAAATTATGAGCTGTAATATCCTAAGTAAAATTAAGAAATACAATTTTTTGGGAAACAGTAGAAAATACTAATTTTAAGAGGACTATTTTGTAAATATTATTTAAAGAGGGACTATTATGTAAATATTATTTTATTGAAGGACTATTATGCAAATAATGAAAATAAAGTCAATTTTTGGTATTAAATGAGAAAAATCTTATATTGGACTTAAAATATGTTAGAAATATTTTACGTGGTTGAAAATACATTGAAAAATCTTTACGTGACTCAAAAATAGTAAATTTGGGCTACGCGATTGAGAAAATGTGATAAAATATTTATGCGATTTAAAAACGTACAAAAATGTTACGCGATTATGAAAACACGATAATATCGCTACGCGATTAAGAGGAACATCGAGTTTTGCTGTAGGGCCGAGGTACTGGACCCAAGTGGATCATTGGTATTATGTAATTATATAGGCGGTTATATAATATCATTGATACTAATGACATTAGACAATTGTATGGGCGGTTGATTTAATACCATTGGGAACAGTTCAACGGCGATTGACCCGGTTATGTTGAATAATGATACGCCAAGTAACGATGTGTGAATATGAAATATTGTGTGATTAATGACAGTATATGGATTTGAATCATACATCATGCATAGAAAAGCATACTCACTTATTGATTAAGGTTATTTGCCTAGGAGATTGATTTACACCTAAAGTGCAGGTGCGAGTAGACAAGTGTAGGTCACTCGTTGACCTTGGGGGTGTCGAGGTGTGAGTACCTCACAATGGATGGTTAGTAGCTCTTCTGTTCGTGGGGCAGACCGATGCAAACGCACCGATGATCTGGATCGAGACACTGTCCTATATCGTGATCTAATGTAGAATGTCTTGTCCAATGCCTAATGTACATTTTGATAAATTGATAAATTATAGCACTTTTGGCCACGGTAGCCGAGTGACAGACATATCTTCTGGATCTTCTCTCCGACATTGTGTAGTAGCTCCATGGAGTAGGATTGAGTCTCTGTGCATATGCATTATTGGTTAGCATCTTAAAATGATGATTATGTTTATTTGATATTTTATTTGTGGTATGATAATTTATCCGTGAAAAGCCAGTATGATTTACTGCAAAATGATAATATGGTACATTATGTTATTTATCATATCTGTTTGGTTGCTATCATTTTCTATACTGCCATACTGGCATAGATGTAGGGGATCTCACCTCTTTGCTATGTTGTCCTGTCTGTTTCTATTTTTATGCCTACGTTTGTGAAGACCACGATGGCTGCAAGGAGGAATTTCTCTGATTATATGCAAGTGTAGTTTCACAATGGCATTGATGTCTGGTATGACGACTCAGATACTCAACGTTTTAGTTATATAGGAGAGGTGACTCTATCCCAGAGTGATACCTACCATAGAAACACTACTATTACATATAATGTTGCTTGTGTACATGTAGAGTATTCCATGCCTATTGTAGAACTATGGGACATTACTCACCGTTTGCCTAGTGAAGACTCTACGGAGTCAACTGCTCAGACTCCTGTCCAAAGAGACACGTCCCGACCAGAGAATGTGCCTTTAGAGGATCCCGGAGAGAATCAGGTTCAGAACCTTACTCTCCTGGTGTTTTGGCTTAGGCCAGGTCAAGTTTATATGTGATAATTAAATATTGCCTAGAGTATATAAGTTTTATATAATGAAGACGTCATGAATCTATGTTAAATGCGAGAGATGTATTTTATTCAGTTCCTATATTTTGTGTTTTTCTAATTCAGTAAAGTTTCTGTTATCCAAAAAAAAAATTTGAAACCCGTGTTTAAATAATATTAAATATTTTACTACTTGGTTAATTAATTATACAGAGTTAATTTAAAGTGTGATACCGTTCGGAGGGGGTGTTACAGCAGGGCTTAAGTTAATCACTGATATTCCCAGGTCCAGTACGTCGGCCTGATAGCACAATGCTAATATATTCTTTCACAAGGTATCTCAGTTGCTCAAATTCAAGAATCATCGCTTTCAAACCACATAAAGCATTCTCACGAATTTCTCTAACATATAAAACCATTGTTTCGCCTTTAGGTTTTAATTGTAATACTTTCAAGAATAAAGTGGAATTTAATCCTAGTCACCAGACTCTTCTAACTAAGTTCCTCAAGTAACCTTTCCTCATATCTTTCACGAAAAACCTAAAAAGAAACCACATTGTCTTAACCTCAAAATTCTTTTCCTTTTTCTCTAAGTCTTTCAAGTTTTTACTATTTCTTTCTCAAGCTTGTTTTTCCTCTCAAGATCGAAAATCACTCTTTTACTTAATGATAAAACTTATTCTCTTCCGTTCTCATCTTATAAATCCTTAATTAAATTTATTTATCATAAAACCAACTAGATTCACCACCAATAAATCATTTTCATTATTCCAACTATCCCCACACTTATCTCTATTGATATAGCCAAAAGTCATTACTCCTTAAATCATAACATTGTGATCATCTGTTCTTTTTACTTATAAATCCTTTGATCCTAATTTAGTCACTAAACCATCCAAGTAATGTTTTCTAGTATTCTTTCCAAAACTTCCATCATTCCAACTCTAAATAAAATCTTTTCCATTTAACTCATCAAAAATCATCTTACATAAAATACTTTAAGTCTTCAAATTACTTCTCCACCCAATTATCAAATATCATGGCAAAAAAATCAATTATTTTCAATAGTAAGAACTTTGTTTCTTTCCTCTTTCAACTTATAACCTCATAGATCATATTCTTGTCACCTAATCATCTAAGTTCTTAATCAATAAAATATTTTAGCCTTGAAAATCCTATTTTTCCATAACATGGCCGTGAGCTACAATAGGTATTGGGACCAAAATAATTTTCCTTTCTAGCACAATTCAAAGCATACCACGTAATTTAAAGCATCACAATCATACTATAACAAGTTCATGCATTATTTCCAAGCAAGAAAATCACATGAAGCACATAATCACAAACCATAAAATCATACAATCATGGTGAGTAAATCCTCACATGGATTTATCACCCATAAATGAATTCGTTCCTCACCATCATGAGTGGTTGATGAGGTTAATCTCCCTCTTACCTTCGATGATGTCCAACCACCTCTTGAATGACTTCTTGAAACAAGCTTTCTCTTCCAAGGACTCTTGAAAAACGAAATCAACATACCAAGAATCAACATTTTTAGGCTTGGAAAAGAAGGACCATGGATCAAGGTCATGGTCTTGAAAAGAAGAAAAGGAAGAAAAATGTAAAAGCAGAAACCTTTACCTTAGAAATCTCCAAGCCCTAATCTTGAAGAAATGCTTGAAAAATTAAGAACAAGTCAAGATCTTCACACTAAATGGTCTTAGAAGGAGATGTAGGTTTAAGAAATGTGGATGAGTGGAATCAAAGAAGATGAGAAGGTGAGTGTTGGGGTGGTGGCCGTGAGTTAGAGGAGAGAAAATGAGAGAAGAAAATGAGAGAAAAATGAGAAATCTTTTAGGTGAAGAGAGAGAAATTGATAGAAAAGTGTTGAAATGAAAAATGGAATGGAAACTTGCCTAAGAAGTCTTCTCTCTCTCTCCTTGGTCGTGCAACACTCATGAAAAGGAGGAGTCAAGCTTCTCTTGCAAGCTTCTCCTAAAAATTCCTTGAGAAGCTTCTCTCATTGTCCAAAAAGTCAACAATGATGTCATGTAGTGATGTCATTTTGATGATGTCATAAAAATGACTAGATAGAAATAATCTACTAGATTTTTACTACAAGCTATTATCAAATGGATAAAAGTCATAGTTAGTAAAGTCAGTATCTATTATCCAATGGACAATAGAGCATACCCAAATTATATCCGTCAAATAAAATCTCAAAAAATAAAAACTTCATAAACTGAGTCCGGCCTTGGGTTTAGTAAGATCCCCCAGTATGTTTCCACAATCCAAAGTTTTCTAGCCTCGGAAAAATATTTTATTCTCTCGACCCCGCTTAACATGCACGTAAATTGAGAAATATAATAAAATAATCAAAATCACCCAAATAATTCATAAAAATTCATAAAAATCACAAATATTATAAAAAACATATAGAACAAAAAATAAAAAATTTTCGGGGTGTTACACTACTCAAACACATGCACATACAATTTAAGAGGACTTTATTCAAGGTTGTAATGGGGCCAATGATAATCGCATATTTTATTCATTAAGAAACCCTTATGTTTAGTCATTTACACTCTCCATATTCTTAATTGATTGAGTTTGGTATGATTTTGTGAGTTTGAGCTAAAATTGGTCCTAATTGAATATTTTCAGCATTATTGAGATTTGATACTGTTTCTGTATTTTGGCCATAACTTGAGTTCCTGATATCTGATAATCAAGAATTTTACCTTGTAGGAAAGCTCAGAGGAAGCTCTACAACTTTGATAAGAGCTCAAAATCCTAAACAGATGTTTAAGGGACCTAAGTTTACATGGAAGTCAGAATACGGGGTCTGTCACTAGAATTCGAATGGTGTGCACTCATAAAATCATATCTCAAGCTGTAATAATGGAGATGGGCTGAAATTTGGATAATTGATAGTTAATATCCAAATAAACAACTTTCATGAAGAACACTTTTTGAAAAAATGAAGTCTAATGGGTCAGTTTGAGCTTGCAACTCGAAACAGAGGTGCTGAAGTTGGGTTTGAGCAGCCTGCGGTATTTGGGTCATATCTTAGGCTGTAGGAAGCCAAATTGGACGATCCAGATATGCATGTTATAGCCAAGACAAAGATCTACAACTTTTATGAAGAGTACTTTTCATGGGTCTGAAGTATAGTTAGTTGTTTTTGGCTTCCAAGTCAGACAAGAAATTTTCATCACTCACCAACCCTCTCAACTATTTCACTCACCAACCCTCTCAACTACTCCACTCACCAACCCTCTCAACTACTCTACTCACCAACCCACTCATCCACCCACTCTCCTTTGTCATTTTGTTACCCTAGACTTCTATAAAAGGCACCATTGGTTATCATGAAAGACACAAGTTGTATTCTCCTTCATTTCTCTCATAGTTTCTTCTTGTTTCTTCATAGTTTCTCATAGCTTTTGTATATTTTGATGCTCCCCTTCGTGGTAATGGAGGGCTAAGCTACTTTCGGTCAATTTAGAACTCTTGAAGAGATTGTGGTTTGGATTCTTGAGACCTTGGTTATGTATTGTATTTGATTTGTAATTGAATTTTTCTTTTCTTCTTCTTCTTTCTTCTTCTTGATCTTGAATGCATGAATGGTGATTCTATTTATGTTGATCTGATTTGATCTTGGTTTAAGATTAAGATTTGTGATGAAACTTAGAACTGATTGATCTAAACTAATCACATAAATGAAGATTGAGATTTGTGATGAAACTTAGAACTGATTGATCTAAATTAATCGCAGAATTGAAAAGGTTAGGTTACTGATTTATGCCTAAGTTAATTGAATTTGGTACTTGAAATTAACATAGATCTTCATGAATAGCGTGATTGCGGATTTGTGTTTATCACTTGTTAATTGAATTCTAGACGATCATCTAGTATGAATTCTGGATTTGATGCAGAGATCTCGGTTAGATCCAAATTAACAATTCAATTGCACTTCAAGTGTTCTATGAAGGGTCTATGATTGAATCCACCCAATCTTGGATAGGTTTCTAAATTGACTGCTCTTTAATTGTTATTTCTTCCTTTAAATTTTGTTAAGTGCAATCTTAAACTGTCAAACCCCCCTTTGCTAAACTTTCACTTGATTTGATTAAATTGCATCTACAATCCTCGTGGAGATGATCCGGTGTTGTCACTGTGCTACAAGCTTAGGTAATAACTTCGGTTATAATTTTGATTGAGTTCGGCGCTCGTCAAAATTTTGGCGCCGTTGCCGGGGATTAGTAAGTGTAATCTTTTCATTTTAAGTGTTTTTACTAACTTATTAACTTTTCTAACATTTTTATCCATTGTCTAGTGTATTTTGCTTATTTATTTATTTTTGTGTGATGCATGACTAGGTCCGAGCCTGATAACTTGGTTGACTTTGATCCTGAGATTGATAGAACCTTGCATAGGTTGATTAGAGCTCGTAGGCTAAGTGCAAGAATTGCTTCTGAATTTGATCTTAATATTAGGAGTGAACTTGAGATCTTGAATAATTCTGAAACCATGGCTAATAACATACAGAATAGAACTCTTAAGGAACTTGCTGCTCCTGATATAACTAACTAGTCTTTGTGTATTCAATACCCAGATCTTGATGCTGATTTTGAGTTAAAATCTGGATTGATATATTTGTTGCCCAAGTTTCACGGTTTTGCAGGTGAGGATCCCCATAAGCATCTAAAGGAGTTCCATGTGGTTTGTTCAACCATGAAGCCACATGGGATCTTAGAAGAGCACATCAAGCTGAGGGCATTTCCTTTCTCACTTGCTGATACAGCCAAGGATTGGTTATTTTATCTTTCACCAGGTTTAGTAACAAGTTGGACTGACATGAAGCAGTTGTTCTTAGAGAAATTTTTCCCTACCTCTAGAGCTGCTGCCATTAGAAAAGATATTTGTGGCATAAGACAAATGACAGGAGAGACCTTGCATGAATATTGGGAAAGATTCAAGAAGCTTTGCTCGAGCTGTCCCCACCACCAAATCACCGATCAACTCTTAATTCAATATTTCTATGAAGGCTTCTTTGCCAAATGACGAAGCATGGTGGATCTTTGCCTCCGGAGGAGCCTTAGTAGACAAGACCCCTGCAGCGAATGAGAGATTTGATAGCAAACATGGCAGCCAACACCCAACAATTTGGCACACGAATTATTACCTCAACCGGAGGAGTCAATGAGATTCAATCATCTCATGTAGGCCAACAGAGAATGGAACACGACTTGATGAATTGACTTCTTTGGTGAGGCGGTTAGCGATGGGACAACAAGCACCAATGTAGATGACGCAAGCGTGTGTGGCATTTGCTCTTGTTCATCTCATCCTCTCGATGCATGCCCCACACTTCAGGATGGTGGTTCTATTTTTCCGAGCAATCTGATTGCAAGCTGGTATTTTTCCTGGTAGACCCCAATATCAGCAATCACAGCAGCAGCCCAGATATGATCCATTTTCTAATACTTATAACCCTGGCTGGAGGGACCATCCTAACTTGAGATATGGGAATTGTGGTCAGCAACAACAACCCCAACAGCAGTAGCAATTTAGATACCAAGCTACAGGCCCTAGCAACAAGTACCAACCACCTGCATTTAGGCAAGCACAACCTACGCCGCCACCTGTGCAGCAGCCCCTCATGTTGCCAAGTCCAGCAACCACTCCATGCAAGCCATCATTGGAAGATTTGATGAAACAGATGGCTACAAATAATGTTCAGTTCCAACAAAATGTCAATGCCACCATTCAGAACCTACAAACTCAGATTGGGCAGCTGGCTACTACCGTGAGTGAATTGAAAAGCCAAGGATCGAACCAATTGCCTTCACAAACAGTCAACAACCCAAGAGGCAATATAATTGCCATTAGCTTGAGAAGTGGCAGAGAAGTTGACGGTCCTACTCCACCACAACCTGAACTACAAGTGCAGCAACCAGAAGGTGACCAGAAACAAAAGAAAGTGGATAGCTCAATCCAAAAATCTGTGACTCAGAAGAAATATGCAGAGAATTCAAATATGACCATTCCACTACCTTTTCCAAACAGAGTCACACAGTCCAAGCATACTGCGCAAACAGAAATAGAAAGAGAAGTCATGGACACATTCAGGAAGGTGGAAATCAATACTCCCCTCCTTGATGCAATCAAGCAGATTCCCAAGTATGCCAAATTCCTCAAAGAGTTGTGTACTCACAAGAGAAGACTTAAAGTACTGAGAAAATAAGCATGGCGAGAAATGTTTCGCAATGATTCTACCAAGCATGCCACAAAAATGCAAAGATCCTGGAACTTTCAAAATTCCTTGCACGATAGGTAACTCCAAATTTGAACATGCAATGCTAGACTTGGGTGCTTCGATTAATGTCATGCCTATGTCAATATATCAGTCATTGAACATTGGCACTTTGCAACCTACTGGTATAGTGATTCAGTTGGCAAATAGGACCTCATCCTGCAGGAGTGCTAGAAGATGTGTTAGTTCGAGTAAATGAGCTAATTTTTCCAAAGCGGACTTCTATATTCGAACATGGAAGATGAGTCTTCAACAAACCATGCTCCATTGATCCTAGGCAGACCTTTCCTCAAGACTGACCAAGACCAAGATAGATGTGCATGCTGGCACCCTTTCTATGGAATTTAGCGACGATGTGGTACAATTTAATATTTTTGAGGCCATGAGACATCCCCAGAGGAGCATTCTTGAGCTTTTTCATGTTGATGTGATTGAAATTTGGTTGATGATACTTATCCGATATATGAGTCTTGAATTCCCTACGATATTGTTGACTTTCTCGGATTCTCGTCACTTGTGATATATGTGTTAGTGTGATCTTGAACCATGTCTTTGCATGTCTTGAGATTTATGCAATTATGAGTGATGATGCGGTGCTTATTTGACTGATGCAAAGACATATGAAAATATGAGTCAAAATTATGTCGAATTTAATCTTTCTTGAGTTGCTTGTTTCAAATAGCTTCTTTGCCTTCTATTATGCATCCCCCATCCTTAGAGCTAAAGACTTTGCGAGACCACCTTAAATATGCATATTTGGAAGATGGTGAAAGTGCTAGTGATTGTCGCTAAGAATCTACAACCCGAACAAGAAGAAAAATTGCTGCGGGTTTTGAGGCAAAGCATAAGCGAAGCCATCGGATGGACACTTGCAGACATTCTGGTATTAGTCCCTCCACATGTATGCATAGGATTTTATTGGAGGAAGGTACCAAGCCGTGAGGCAACCCCAAAGGAGACTAAATCCCCTGATTCTGGATGTGGTGAAGAAGGAAGTGACCAAGCTTGCGCAAGCGGCATTATTTATCCCATATCCGACAAGTAAATGGGTGAGCCCAGTGCAAGTGGTTCCAAAGAAATCTGGAGTCACAGTAATTGTAAATCAGAACAATGAGCTCCTACCCACAAGAATCCAGAACAGTTGGCGGGTGTGCATTGATTATAGGCGGCTGAACCAGGCCACTAGGAAAGATCATTTTCCATTGCCTTTCATTGATCAGATGTTGGAGAGACTAGCTGGCAAGTCGCATTACTATTTCTTGGATGGATATTCGGGCTATTTTCAGATCCATATAGCCCCAAAAAACCAAGAGAAGACCACTTTCACCTGTCCATTTGGAACATTTGCATACAGGAGAATGCCCTTTGGTCTGTGCAACGCTCCAGGAACCTTTCAAAAGTGTATGGTCAGTATCTTCTCTGAATTTTTAGAGAGTTGCATGGATGTGTTTATGGATGATTTTACAGTCTATGACTCTTCCTTTGATGCATGTTTGGATAGTTTGGATTGGGTTTTGCATAAGTGCATTGAAACTAACCTTGTCCTAAATTTTGAGAAATGTCATTTCATGGTAGAATAGGGTATAGTTTTAGGGCATATAGTATCTAGCAAGGGTGTTGAGGTAGATCCTGCAAAAATAGATGTCATTTCATGCCTATCTTACCCCACATGGGTGCGGGAGGTTCGTTCTTTCCTTGGTCATGCAGGTTTCTATTGGTGGTTCATAAAGGATTTTAGCAAAATTGCCCTTCCACTGTCCAACTTGTTGTAAAAGGATATAGAGTTTCACTTTGACCAGAGATGTAAGGATGCCTTCAATCACTTGAAGCAAGCATTGACCAGTACACCTATCATCCAGCCACCAGATTGGACACTCCCATTTGAACTCATGTGTGATGCCTCTAATTATGCATTGGGGGCTGTCCTTGCACAGAGAGTCGGCAAAGTACCTCATGTCATTTCCTATGCTTCGAGGACTTTAGATGCTGCACAAGCCAACTACACTACAACCGAAAAGGAACTTTTAGCAATTGTTTTTGCTTTAGATAAATTTCGATCATATTTGCTTGGTTCTAGAGTGGTTGTATTCTCAGATCATGCAGCTTTGAAGTTTCTCCTGAAAAAACCCGATGCAAAGCCTAGGTTGATTAGGTGGATGTTGCTCTTACAGGAGTTTGATATTGATATCAGAGATAAGAATGGAGCAGAGAACCTGGTGGCAGATCACTTAAGTCAGATTGAGAGAAAGGCAGATTCTTCTCCTATCCATGATGTCTTCCCTGATGAGCAGCTTTTCAAGCTGCAAGGTAACACTCCTTGGTTTCTTTGATTTGATAAATTTCTTAGTTCTTTGGTGTTTTCCCGCACATTTTATTAGGGCTCAGATTGATAAATTGAAGAGTGAGTCAAAATATTATGTATGGGACGACCCTTATCGTGGAAATTTTGTAGTGACCAAGTCATGGAGATGCGTGCACGATAATGAATTCCATTCTATTCTTAGCTTTTGTCATACACTTGCATGTGGCGGTCATTTTGGTCCCCAAAGGACTGCTAGGAAAGTTTTGGAATATGGATTATATTGGCCCACTCTATTTCATGATGCATATGTATTTTGTAAATCTTGTGATCAATGCCAAAGAATAGGAAACACTTCTCGAAGGAATGAGATGCCCCAGAAATCCTTATTGTTCTGTGAGATTTTTGATGTATGGGGTATTGATTTTATGGGACCCTTTCCTGTTTCTTTTGGTTTTGTTTACATTTTGCTAGTTGTTGATTATGTATCCAAGTGGGTGGAGGCGAAAGCTACTCAGACTGATGATTCCAAAGTTGTTGTGGATTTTGTTAGATCACAGATTTTCTACAGGTTTGGAGTTCCGAAGGTCATCATCAGTGATCAGGGTTCACATTTTTGTAATCGAAGCATAGAAGTTTTGATGAAAAAGTATGGGGTCTTGCACAGAGTTTCTACACCTTACCATCCCCAAACTAATGGGCAAGCCGAGATTTCCAACAGAGAGATCAAGTAGATACTCCTGAAGACAGTTCAACCTAACAGAAAGGACTGGAGCAAGAGGCTTGAGGATGCTTTATGGGCTTACCGGACTGCTTATAAGACACCAATCGGGATGTCTCCGTATCGGATTGTTTTTGGAAAAGCCTGCCACCTGCCGGTGGAAATTGAGCATCGTGCATTCTGGGCGGTGAAAAGGTGCAACTTAGACCTAGATCAAGCAGGTATGGAGAGGAAGCTGCAGCTGCAGCAATTGGAGGAGATCCGCTTGGAGGCTTATGAAAGTTCCAAACTTTATAAGGAGAAGACCAAAGCCTTCCATGATAAGTTGATTCTGAGGAAAACATTTGAGATTGGTCAAAAAGTTTTCCTCTATAACTCCCGCCTCCGACTCATGCCTGGCAAATTAAGGTTTAGATGGGATGGACCATTTATTGTTACTAAAGTTTTTCTTTCTGGTGCTATTCAGATTAAAAGTGAGGTCACTGCCAAAGCTTTCATCGTAAATGGACACCGCCTCAAACAGGTATCATGAACTTCCGAGAGAATGAGAAAGTGGAGGTGATGAACCTTCTCCATCCGCATTATGAATAAAAAAAAGGGAAAAGAAAAAAAAAGAGAAAAAAAGAAAAGAAAAGAAGAAAAGAAAGAGAAAAAAAAATAGCTGTGTGCCCGACAATGAAGTAGGTAGTGCCATTAAATTTTGTCACTCGGAAGCATGTGGAGGTCATTTTTTTCTTCAATGTCAACAACTGCGAAAATCTTGCAGTATGGATTTTATTGGCCTACTTTATTCAAGGTCTGTTACACCTTTTGCAAAAGCTGCGGAAATTGGTCAAAAAAAGTTCTGCTTTGAGATTATCATCTGCACCTACTCCTTGGAAAATTGAGATCTAGGTGGCACAGTTCTTTTGTTGTCAAACACGTGTATCCTCTGGGGCCGTAGATATTGAGGATCCTAGGAATGGTAATGCGCTTAAAGTTAATGGACAAAGATTCAACCATTCCTGGAAAATCAAGATCAGGATCTTTGTGTTGCCGGTTAAGTGGCGGATACGGTACTCCGTGACTCTCAAGTCGGTTTATTTTTCAGTTTCCCAAAATAACTGAACCCTTCTTCTCCTTCAAAATGGATGTCATTCTTTCAAACCTGAGCAAACATTTTCCTTCTCTTCCTCAAAATGCTCTGAGAAAAATCTACAAAGTTCGATGTGAAAGATTGAGACTATTAATGTACAAAGGTATGCCAGAAGATGTACGCTGGATAATTGAAGCAAAGGTCCGATTAGCAGGTGAGTCCTCAATTTCATTTGACTCATATATGCCCGGTCTTGGAAGAAGTTCATATTCTAAAAGGAGAAGAGCAAAAAGGTTACAAGTCTGTCACAAATGTGGACGATGGAACTATAACAAGCGATGTCGTACTTTGGGGATGGTTTCCGCAAATAGAGAAGATAAAATTTTCTTCATTAAGAATGGACTGAGTAAGGAGTCATTAGATGATATCTTATTGACTCTTGAGACGCATTCTTGTGGATTGGTGCATCATGAAATTCTTAAATTGTGGAATCTCTTCAAGGATGAAGAAAAATGCTACAGTCTTGGGAATCTGACTCTAAAAGACCCTGTTTGCCAATTTATAAGAAAATTGGATGGGAAGCTTATCCTCGACTCATAGAAGACGTTTAAGCCGTTACTGGACGTTAAACCAGAGGCAGATGTGAGCCATATCCACAAACAATCTGTACATATCATCCTCTTCTTCTTCTTCATGTCATCTTTAAAAAAAAAAAAAAAAAAACAAAAACAAAAAAAAAAAAAAAAAAATAAAAAAAAAACAAAAAAAAAAGAGAAAAGATTCTGTGTTTCTTAAATTCAACCTTTTCTGACAAACGTCAACCTACCCTTATAGGTGCAATTATTCCCCTTTCCATTCTTTTTCTTATTTAAACACTCCATTTTCTCCATTTTCCTTCAACTCAGAAACACTCAAAGAGAGGAAGAGTATAGAATGGGGTCTTCTATTCTTGACCTCAAAAATGTCTGTGTTTTTTGTGGGTCTAGTTATGGGAAGGGATTAGAGTTTGTAAACGTAGCTAGCACTCTTGGTCGATCACTTGCTGCGAGGAATATTCATCTTGTATATGGGGGAGGTTGTCGTGGGTTAATGGGGGCTGTATCACTTTCTGCTTTTATAGGAGGCAGTCAGGTTTTAGGTGTTATTCCTAAACCTTTAGCTGAAAATAACATCACTGGAAAGACAGTTGGAGAAGAAATTCAGGTAACATCTATGCATGGACGAATGAAAATAATGGTTGACAATTCTGATGCATTTCTTGTCTTACCCAGTGGTTTTGGTACTTTGGAAGAAATTTTTCAAATTGTCTCTTGGGCCGAACTGAACATCCACCATAAACCCATTGGTTTGTTGAATATTAATAATTTCTTTGATCTTTTGTTATTTTTTCTTGACAAAGCTGTGGAATAGAAATTTATCACTCCTTCGGCAAGACAACTTCTTATCTCTGCCTCCACTATTGATGAGCTCATTGATAAATTAGAAGCTTTTGAGTATGTACCTGATAAGGTATTAGCTCAGATAGATTGGTCAACAGGAAGCAGCGAAGAAAGTAACAAGAAAAGAAAGCCAGATCTGACACTTTCTCTTTAATGGGTTTGATTTTATTATACTATATTTCTGTTTAAATTTGTGTTAGCTTTCTCCAACAGGTAATATCTTCTATCCTTTAATCATCTATATTTTAACATTGAGGACAATGTTGTGATCTAGTTAGGGGGGAAGGATAGTTAACCTAAAAAAAAAAAATTATTGTTGTTTTGCTTGGAAAGTATGATATGATTGTCATGGACTTATTAAACCAATTAGTGATGGCAGAGTAAGGAGTAATTTTACTCTTGAGACGCATCTTAATTGGTGGCAGAGTAAGGAGTTTTTTTTTTAGGTAGTAATTAATTAGTATTAAATTATGGAAGTACTAAAATTTTATTATTTGATTTCTTTTCAGGGTCTGATACAGCACTGACAGTGTGCTTCTTTTCTGCTTAGCATTGATTCACTTCTTATCAAGTTGTGTTGCTCTTTTCTATATCTCTCTTTCACATTGAGGGCAATGTTATATTAAGTATGGGGGAGAGATTTTAGCATTTTTTTTGTTGTTTTTTTGTTTTGTTTAAAAAAAAAAGGGTTTCATTGCATGATTGAATAACTTTTCTCCTTTCTTAAACTGATATGCTTGGTGATGGATGATTGAATTGATAAATTAAGTTTGATGGATGCATACCTTGTGAGATTTTGAGCCTAATGGATGAATTTAACATTTATGCCATTCTCTTCTTTCTTGTGTGATTTTCACTTATGTTAATGACCACTCTAGAACTTGCTTTGATTCTTTTTGAGGCTACATTTCACTTGCATACATGAACATGATTGAGACCTTCTTTCTTAATTAGCTAGTTTAACCGAATAGCCAACCTTATTTTCAATATGATATTAAGCACTCTTTTGACTTCTTGAAAATTCTCTAATTCCTGCCAAACTTGTATATTTTCCTTTACTTAACCCCTTTGAGCTTATTTGACCATTCCTTGTTTCTAGCTCATTATGTGCCTTAAATGAAAAATCGTGTTCTTACTTTACCTTAGGGAATAAAAGAACATCAGCTTGGTTAATGGATGAGTTTTTGAACAAGTGTGGGGGTGTGTGTACAAAATGGTTGTTGAAAAAGGAAAGAGTGCCTAAAAAAAAAAACAAAAGAGGAAAAATGTATGTATATAGTTATGTTCATATATATATAAAAAAAAAGGATTGGGAAATGAATATGTAAAGGGATATACAATAGAGTTGGGATGAACTTTTATGCTTGTTATTTGAACTCAGCCCTCATTTGCTTTTATTCCCTTTGGTATTTATCTTCTCATATCCATTTTATCCTCTTTGTTACGTTACCTTGACCTCACTACAACCTTGAATAAAGTCCTCATGATTTGTGTGTGCATGTGTTTTGAGTAGTGGAGAAGTAGAAGATAAGCAAGCTTATGGTAGTGCAATTTTCATGGGTTGAATTGAGTGAAATACCTACCTTTTAAACACTTGAGAGATTGAGAGGGAATCTTGTGAAGATCTATCATTCTCGATTCATACTGAAGATACCTTGCTTGTTGGTTTGAGATATGGAGAATTGTTAACTCATGAATGTTATGATCCCTTGAACCTTTAGTTGTTCTTCTTGATTGTAAAATTTTGGGCCCTTGAATGTCGTTGGAATTTAAATTTTTGTTAATATCTTATGTCCTTGTTTTGGTCTTGAGTTTTGCCCAGGAGTGCAAAAAGCTAAGTGTAGGGGAATTTGATAATCACATATTTTATTCATTAAGAAACCCTTATGTTTAGTCATTTACACTCTCCATATTCTTAATTGATTGAGTTTGGTATGATTTTGTGAGTTTGAGCTAAAATTGGTCCTAATTGAATATTTTCAGCATTATTGAGATTTGACACTATTTCTGTATTTTGGCCATAACTTGAGTTCCTGATATCTAACAGTCATGAATTTTACCTTGTAGGAAAGCTCAGAGGAAGCTCTACAACTTTGATGAAGAGCTTAAAATCCTAAACAGATGTCTAAAGGACCTAAGTTTACATGGAAATTAGAATACGGGTTCTGTCACTAGAATCCGAACGGTGTGCACTCATAAAATCCTATCTCAAGCTGTAATAATTGAGATGGACTGAAATTTGGACACTTGATAGTTAAGATCCAAATAAACAACTTTCATAAAGAACACTTTTTGAAAAAATGAAGTCTAATGGGTCAGTTTGAGCTAGCAAGTCGGAACAGAGGTGCTGAAGTTGGGTTTGAGCAGCCTGCGGTATTTGAGTCATATCTTGGGCTGTAGGAAGCCAAATTGGATGATCCAGATATGCATGTTATACCCAAGACAAAGATCTACAACTTTCATGAAGAGTACTTTTCATGGGTCTGAAGTATAGTTGGTCGTTTTTGGATTCCAAGTCAGACAAGAAATTTTCGTCACTCACCAACCCTCTCAACTACTTCACTCACCAACCCTCTCAACTACTTCACTCACCAACCCTCTCAACTACTCCACTCATCCACCCACTCTCCTTTTTCATTTTGTTACCCTAGACTTCTATAAAAGGCACCATTGGTTATCATGAAATACACAAGTTGTATTCTCCTTCATTTCTCTCATAGTTTCTTCTTGTTTCTTCATAGTTTCTCATAGCTTTTGTATATTTTGATGCTCCCCTTTGTGGTAATGGAGGGGTAAGCTACTTTCGGTCAATTTAGAACTCTTGAAGAGATTGTGGTTTGGATTCTTAAGACCTTGGTTATGTATTGTATTTGATTTGTAATTGAATTTCTCTTTTTTTCTTCTCATTTCTTCTTCTTGATCTTGAATGCATGAATGGTGATTCTATTTATGTTGATATGATTTGATCTTGGTTTAAGATTAAGATTTGTGATGAAACTTAGAACTGATTGATCTAAACTAATCACATAAATGAAGATTGAGATTTGTGATGAAACCTAGAACTAATTGATCTAAATTAATCACAGAATTGAAAAGGTTAGGTTACTGATTTGTGCCTAAGTTAATTGAATTTGGTACTTGAAATTAACATAGATCTTCATGAATGGCGTGATTGCGGATTTGTGTTTATCACTTGTTAATTGAATTCTAGACGATCGTCTAGTATGAATTCTGGATTTGATGCAGAGATCTCGGTTAGATCCAAATTAACAATTCAATTGCACTTCAAGTGTTCTATGAAGGGTCTATGATTGAATCCACCCAATCTTGGATAGGTTTCTAAATTGACTGCTCTTTAATTGTTATTTCTTCCTTTAAATTTTGTTAAATACGATCTTAAACTGTTAAACCCCCCTTTGCTAAACTTTCACTTGATTTGATTAAATTGCATCTACAATCCTCGTGGAGATGATCCGGTGTTGTCACTGTGCTACAAGCTTAGATAATAACTTCGGTTATAATTTTGACTGAGTTCGGCGCTCGTCAGCCAACGTAAGGGAAGGAAACAATATAGATATAACAAGTTAAATACCCAAGAGAATGAAAGAGCATTGGGGAGAAACTCCAATGACAAGCAACAAGCATGAAATTTTACCCCTAATTCCATATAATTTACATTCTCTTTACATATTTCTTCTCTTATTTTTTTTCTTTTCTTTCATAACCTTTTTGCATTTATTCTTTTTCTTTTCTCTTTTTTTTTTACATTTTGTTTTTTAATATATTTTTTTCATTTGCTTCCTTCCTTTCTTTCTTTCTTTCTTTTTTTTATCACCAAACACTTTGCATATTGCACATCAAATTACACAACCCCCACACTTCAACTATTAATTACCCATAAGCAAAAGAGCTATTCCAATGAAAATGAATCAATGCTCTACCATTCCCTAAGGTAAGGTACAAACATGATTTTTAACATAAGGCATATAATGAGCTAAGACAAAGGATAGGCCAATAGGCTCAAGGTGCAAGGTTGGCCATTTGGCCAAAGTAGCTAATTCGAGAAGAATGCCTCAATCATATTCATGCACGCCAGAGAAAATATAGCCTAAAAAAGAATCAAAGTAAGTTCTAGAGTGATCAATTGACACAAGTGAAAATCACACAAGAAACAAGAGAATGGCATAAATGTTAAATCTATCCATCGAAAGCCTCAAAATCTCACAAGGTATGCATCTATCAAACTCAATTCACCAATTAAACATTGAAAACGAAGCATATCAAATTTAAGAAGGAAGAAAATTTATTCAATCATGCTATGAACCTTTGAATTTAAATTGCTTCAAACTCATAAACTTCACAAATCTTAAAACATCATTAGAAAGCAATTAAAAACAATTTTTTTTTGTTTAAAACATAAAACAGAAAGCAGAAAAATAGAAAATAGAAAATAGAATTAAAATTAGAAATCATAGTAGAAAAATAACATAAATAACAAAAATTAGCAATAGAAAAAAAAAGTAATGCAGAAATAGTAGAAACATCAAAAATAGAAAATAGAAACAAGTAAATTAAAATTGAAATGAATTTAAATGCAAAAAAAAATAGAAATAGATATGGAAACAGCAAAACTAGAAAATTAGACAGCAAAATAGAAACAAAAACAAAATGCTAAAATTCCTCCCCTACACTTAAATTTGATGTTGTCCTCAATATAAAGCTCAAAAGACAAACAACATCTATCAAAATCATCAATTAATGAAGGACAAGTAAAATAAAGGAGAGAAAAAGAAAAGAAACATCCTTATCAAGTGAAGAGACTTCCACTAGGGTCCTATTGGTTGAAGTGTAATGACCGAGACCAAGTTAAGTTTGAAACATGACTAGAAACATGACTTGAAGTAGGAGAGCTTCCACTAGGGTCCTATTAGGCTTCCTTAATTTGTATGTCTACACCACTAGAATGCAATATGTGTACTTGATCAACTTCATTTTCTTTGTTTATGGGTGATCATGGCTCAAAAACAAAATCCACCGAAGTAGTGACTGCCATCCAGTGCTCTTCTTCTCCCTTTTCTAAAAATTCTTCAATGACTTTCAACACAAGGGTAGGTGGTTGCTGCACTGAAGGTATCAAGCTGGTTGAAGAAATTAATTCTACTAATTTAATTGCAGCATCACCTATAATCTATGTACAATCTTCCAAAATAGCATGATCATAACTCATAGAATAAGGAAATTTTGAACATGCAGCTGCATCTCCCACAGTAGCAAAAATTTCAGAACAAGTAGCATACATACTAGTCCCATCACATCCAGAACATCCAGGATAATTAACACTATCCAAAAATCCCACAATTTTAGAAAATTCAGCTAGTATATCATCATACATATGATCAACAAACAAATCAATTATATCTAACTAAAAAATAGAATGCTCTTCTAAAGGATGTTTAATGGCATCAAAGATATCGAATTGAACTAAGTTATCCCCAAATTCCATGGAAAGGGTACCAGCATGCACGTCAATTTTAGTTTTTGTAGTTTTCAAAAAGGGTCCACCTAAAATCAATGGTGGCTGACTAGATGTAGATTCCTCTTCCATGTTCAAAACATAAAAATTTGCTGGAAATATTGAATCATTTACCCTTACCAAAACATCCTCAAGCACTTCTACAGGATGAGTCATGCTCCTATGTGCCAGCTGAATTATTACTTTGGTTAGCTTCAACTCTCCAAGCCCTAGAGATTCAAAAACTGATTATGGCATCACATTGATAGAAGCACCCAAATCCAACATTGCATGAGGAAATTGGTTGTTGCCTATTATGCAAGGAATGGTGAATGTTCTAGGATCCTTGCATTTAAGGGGGCATATTTGGTTGGATCAAGGTAGAAACATTTCTTCCCATGCTCACTTTCTCATTTCTTTTCAACATTCTCTTATGAGTGCACAGCTCCTTCAAGAATTTGGCATACTTTGAAATCTGCTTAATTGCATCCAGGAGGGGGATATTGATTTCCACCTTCTTGAATGTCTCCATGACTTCTCTTTCTATTTATGCTTGAGCTATTTGCTTCGACTGCATGACCCTATTTAGAAAAGGTAGTGGAATGGCCAAGTCTAAATTCTCTGCATATTTCTTTTGTGTCGCAGATTTCTGGACTGAGCTATTTATTTTGTGTGAACTTTCCTGTGTCTGGTCAGTCTCTGGTTATTACACTGGTAGCTTTGTTGTGGTAGACTAGGACCATTAACTTCTCTGCCACTTTTCAAGGTAATGACACTCACATTGCCTATTGGGTTATTAGCTGTTGTGAAGGCAATTGACTCAACCCTTGACTTTTTAGCTCACTCACAGTGGTTGCCAACTGCCTAATCTGAGTCTGTAGATTTTGAATGGTGGCATTGACATTTTGCTAGAACTAAATGTTGTTTGTGACCATCTGTTTCATCAAATCTTCTAAGGATAGCTCGGCTGGAGGGGCTTGGATAGACTGTTGCACAGGTTGTTGCTATCTAAACATAGGTGGTTGGTATCTAAGTTGCTGCTGGGGCTGTTGTTGCTGACCAGAACTCTCATATCACAGGTTAAGATGGTCCCTCTAACCAGGGTTATAAGTACTGGCAAATGGATCATATTTGGGTTACTGTTGTGACTGCTGATATTGGGGTCTACTAGGAAAAATGCCTGCTGTAGCAATAGGATAAGCTAGTATGGCAGAATTATATTCCTAAAGTGTTGAACAAGCATCTGTAGGATAAGATGGACAAGTACAAATTCAACATACCCTTGCAGGCTCTTGTACAGAAACTGGTACATGTTGACGAACTGCTAATTGCCTCACCAAAGAACTCAATTCATCAAGTATGTGTTCCATTCTCTATTGGTCTACATGAGACAATTGAACTTCATTGACTCCTCTGGTTGAGGTAAGGATTCTTGTGCCAAATTGTTGAGCATTAGCTACCATATTTGCTATCAAATCTCTTGATACAGTAGGGGTTTTATCCACCAAGGCACCTCTAACGGCAGCATCTACCATACTTCTGTCCATTGGAAACAAGCCCTTATAGAAATATTGAATCAAGAATTGATCACTGATTTGGTGGTGGGGACAGCTCGAGCACAACTTCTTGAATCTCTCCTAATATTCATGCAAGGTTTCACCAGTCATTTGCCTTATGCCACAGATGTCTTTTCTAATGGCAGTAGCTCTGGATGCAGGGAAGAACCTCTCCAAGAATAACCTCTTCATATCATCCCAACTCATGACAAAACCTAGTGAAAAGTAGAAAAGCCAATCCTTGGCTGCATCAGCAGGAGAGAAAGGGAATGCCCTCAACTTGATATAATCCTTAGGGATCCCATGCAGCTTTATGGTTGAACACATGACATAGAACTCGTTTTAGTGCTTATGGGGATCCTCACCTGCAAGACCATAAAACTTGGGCAACATATCAATCCAAATTTTAATTCAAAGTCAGCGTTAAGATCAGAGTATTGAATACACAAAGACTAGTAAGTAATATCAGGGGCAGCAAGTTCTTTAAGAGTCCTATTATGCATGTTGTCAGCTATGGTTTCAAAATCACTTAAGCTCTCGGATGCACTAACAGATTCAATGTGAAAATCAAATTCAGAAGCAATTTTGTGGCTAAGCTTACGAGCTCTAAGCAGTGCAAGTAAAGTCTTATCAATCTCAGGATCAAAATCAAGCAAGTTACTATTAAAAGACCTAGTCATGCATCATCCAAAGCATAAAAAGCACAAATTGACCTATCCAATGATTTTTAAAAATCACAAGACCACCACAACATGAAAACTACACAAAAATGAAACTGAAAAATGTAATAAAAAATCTTAAAAAATTGAAAAAATGGTCTAAATGATGGAATTTGGCTTAAATCTGAGTGACCTCATTGAGCCTAGTTTTTCTAGCTATTTTCCTTCAACTGACCAAGTTTCAACTCATTTTGAATTACCACAATAATTACTGAATTTACCATTATGTCCCGAGTTGTCTCAAAAACCCTCAAAAACCTTGTCAAAGGATGGAATTTGGATAAAATCTAAGGGGATGATTCTAAAATGGATCACTTTAGTCAAAATGATGATTTAACCTTGGGGATCAAGTCTCAGCTTCAAACTCCACATCTAGATCGACACTAGTCTCCCCCTGCACCCAAAGAAACCAGAACTAGAAGAAAAATGTTAGCTGGGTATAAAACAGTGTTAGGCAGTTAAGAACACATCCCAAATGATTGAATGACACTTATAAAGAGATCTTACAATGCAGTTATCAATAAAGGCAACGAAAAAATGATCAACAACAACAAAAAACTAATAAAACAGTTACCAATGATCAACAACTGAATGCAATGCAATAGTTATGCAATTCAACGAGTTAATTGTTAGTGAGAACAAGAGTTAGTATGGTCACTTAATATGATTAGTGCCCTTACAATCCCCGATAACGGAGCCAAAATTTTGACAAGCAGCAAACTCAATCAAAATAGTAATTGAGTTATGCCTATGGCTTGTAGCATAAGAAATAATATCGGATCATCTCTCAAGGATTGTAAATGCAATTTAATCAAATCAAGCCAAGATTGGGGAAAAGGATTTAAGAATTCAAAATATGAAAATAACAGAATTAAAATGAAAAAATTCAATTAAAAGAACAATTAATTCAGAAACTTATCCGAAATTGGGTTGATTCTATCATAGATCTTTTAACAAATATTTGAAGTGCAATTGAATGGTTAATTTGGATTCAACCAAAATTTTTGCATCAAATCCAAAATTCATACTAGACAATCATCTAGAATTCAATTAACAATTGACATACAAATTTTCAATCGCAAAATTTATATTAGGATCTATATTAATTTGATCTTCTAATTCAATTAACCTAGGCACAAATCAGTAACCTAACATTTTTAATTCCATGATTAATTTAGATCAATCAACCTAAATTCATCACAATTCTCAATCTTAAATCAAGATCCAATTAGATCAAACAAAAACAAAATCACCATTCATGCATTCATGATAAAGACGAAGCAAAAGAAGAAGAGGAATCCAAATACAATTCAAATACAAAAACAGAACAAAGATTTCACAAATTCAAACCACAATTTCTTCAAGAATCCTTGAATTGATTACAGAAGTTTAGCTCTCCATGGCCATCACCACGAAGGAGCTTGAGGAAGAAGAAGGAAGAAGAGAGAAAAATCTAGATCTAGAGAGAGAAGGTGAGAAAAGTGTGGAATGAAAAATTGATCTCAGATTTCTCTTTCTACAGCTATAAATTGATTCTTATTTTAGCCTTACATCATTAGAATCCCATTAGTTACAAATCTGGGTCCATTATAAGTAATCGGGCCTAAACCCCATGCCATTTGGTGGTCTACACTCAAGTTATGAACAAAACATTCTCAAAGGGTCTCTAAACTCATTTTTTGATTTCCAGGCCCAATTAGCTCTAGTAGATGTCTGATTCTGCCCTTGAGCTCTACATAAAAGTTGTAGAGCTCTCTCTCATCTTTCCTACAAGGTAAAATACATAAATTTTAGATATTTAGAACTCAAGATATGGCTGAAATATAGAAACAGTATCAAACCTCAATGATGCTAGAAAAAATCAATTAAGCCCAATTTGAGCCCAAACTTACAAAACATGACCAAGCTCAATCAATTAAGTACATGGAGACAGTAAATGACTAAAAATGAGAGTTTATTAATGTATAAAATATGTGATAATTAGTTAGCAAACCAAGGCATGGAATAAACAGAAAATAAAAATTCATCAGGAAAAGAATCATTGATAGGTGTGTTATCAAAAGGTGAGCCTGTTGTAAGTTTGGACAAATGATCTGCAACAACATTTTTGGCTCCTTTATTGTCTTTTATTATGATGTTGAATTCTTGAAGCAACAAGATCCACTGTATCAACCTAGGTTTGGCATCCTACTTAGACATTAAATATCTAACAACAACATGATCGATGAAAACAACAGTAGAAGAACTAATTAAATAAGCTCAAAATTTGTCCAATGCAAAAATTATAGCAAGTAGTTCTTTTTTAGTAGTGGTGTAATTCATTTGTGCTCTATTCAAAGTTTGACTTGCGTAATAAATTCCATGAGACTTACCTTCCTTTCTTTGGCCTAAAACAACGCCAACAGCTAAATCACTAGCATCACACATCAACTTAAAAGACAAAGACCAGTCAGGGCATGATAGGAGCAGATATTAGAAGATCGATTAATTTTTCAATTTTTTTTTTATATTCTTGAGTTCAATCAAATGGTGCATCTTTTATTAGAAGATTACATAATGGTCTAAATATGACACTAAAGTCATTAATGAATCTTCTGCAGATTCTTGTATGTCCCAAAAATGAACGAACTTCTCTAACTATTTTGGGGAAGGCAAATGAGCAATTAATTCAACTTTAGCCTAATCAACTTCAATTCCCTTAGAAGATATCACATGACCTAACACTATTCTTGAGCTAACCATGTTATGACATTTTTCCCAGTTTTACACAAATCCTTTTTTCGTATCTTTTAAGAATTTTTTTTCCAAATTATCAAGACAATTTTCAAAAGAATTTCCAAAAACTATCAAGTCATCCATGAAAACCTCTAAATAATGTTCAATCATGTCACTAAATATACTTAGCATGCATCTTTGGAAAGTTTTCAGAGCATTACAAAGGCCAAAAGACATTCTTCTATATGCAAAAGTGTCAAAAGGGCACGTAAAAGTGATCTTTTTTTAGTCCTCTAATGCAATTGGTATTTGATTATACCCTGAATAACCATCAAGAAAATAGTAGTAGGGATGTCCTGTTACTCTTTCCAGATTTTGATCAACAAATGGCAAGGGGAAATGATCTTTCCTAGTGGCTGCATTTAATTTTCTAAAATCAATACACATACGCCAACTTGATGAGACTCGCGTAGGAATTAATTCACATTTGTCATTTTCAACCATTGTTATTCTAGATTTCTTAGGCATAACTTGTGTAGGGCTTACCCACTGGCTATCAAAGATAGGGTAGATAATTCCAACATTAAGTAATTTGAGAACTTCAGCTCTAACTACCTATTTCATGTGTGGATTTAATATTCTTTATGGTTGTTGAGATGCTTTAGCATTATCCTCTAAATGTATTCTATGTGTACAAATTAATGGATTAATGCCTTTTATGTCCTTTAATGTCCATCCAATTGCACTTTTATGCCTTTTAAGTACTTCTATCAACATACCTTCTTGTTCTTTAGTAAGGGATGATGAAATTACCACTAGAAAGCTTTGTTCTTCTCCCAGAAATGTGTACTTTAACCCGGCAGGTAATGACTTTAGTTCCAGTGTGGGTACTTCTTCATGGGTATTATCAATCATGGGTTTTAGATGTTCGAATATCGACTTCTATCATTTATATTCCATTACCTGTGTATAATCAAGCTAAGAGCATATTTCAAAAATATCATCATCTAATTGCGTACTTGAATCAAATGAATTAATAAAATAAATTTCTAATGGCTCAAAAGAACTCCTGGTTTGAAGATGATCATCTATAATGGCGTCAATCCCTTCAACTTCCTCCTTTTTGTCATAAACTTCCTGTGGTTGCTTGCATATGTTAAAAACATTAAGCTCCAGTGTCATATTTCCAAATGTTAGCTTCACCACTCCATTTCTATAATTTATCAAAGCATTAGATGTTGCTAAAAATGGGTGACCTAAAATAATAAGAATTGACTTGCAACTATTAACCATAGGTTCAGTTTTCAAGACAATAAAATCCATAAAAAATATGAATTTATCAACTTTTACCAATATATCTTCCATTATTCCTTTTGAATTTTTAACTGATCTATCGGCAAGTAAAAGAGTTACAAAAGTCAATTTTAACTTACCCAGGTTGAGTTACTGATAAACTAAATACGGAAGCATATTAACACTAGCTTCAAGATCAAGTAAAGCTCGTTCAATTTTATGTTTTCCAATAATGCATGAAACTGTAGGATAACTAGGGTCTTTATATTTCAACACATTATTGTTCTGAAGAATGGAGCTTACCTGTTCAGCCAAAAAGGCATTCTTTATCACATTTAGTTTCCTTTTAACAGTACATAAGTCCTTCAAAAATTTGACATAAGAGGGAACCTATTTGATAGCATCTAATAAAGGAATATTGACCTTCACTTGTTTAAAATTTTAAAAACTTTTAGTGTTATGGTTCAATTTACTTGAATTATTTAATGCTTGAGGATATGTGGGTGAAGGCGAGAGTTTGGTCTCCTTTTGGCCAAGTGGCTTATAAACTCCTTCCTTATCTTGGGGAATTAATTTATCATCTTTCTCACAAGGTTCAGGAATTTGTTTTTCAATAAATTTTCCACTCCTAAGAGTTATCACTGACTTGACTTGATCTATTTGTTAACTTTTTGAACTACCCTCATTTAAGCTGTACTGACCCTTGGGATTCAGTTGAGGTTGAGAAGGAAATTTTCCTTTCTCGTGAATGGTGAGTGCAGAAGAAAGTTTAACAAAAGTGTCTTTTATGTCAATCATGACTTGAGTCAATATCATACCAGCTGAGCTTCTTTCTAAAAGAACTCCTATTACCTTAATACGCCTAGGTGAAGTCATAGTTTCTCGTAAACACAGAACATTACACATTGAGTGGACTAATACTCAATATCATGTAAGTATGCAACAGTAGCTACTGACATTCGACCTATGGCAAGCCATGCCTTCTTTTCCTAAACATCCCAATCAAGAGACAAGGAAGTGCACAACATACAGAGAAACTGCTAACATGTCTAAGCATAGTTAGTCTATACCCTAGCTCAACAGGATGAACTGCGCTCTGATACCATCTAATGTAACACCCCTTGATTTAATAATCATGGCCTAATCATCATTATACCACGATCACTAAATTTTGGAGTGCTACAACTCAAATAACAATTTTTCCAAATTTAATCAGTTTGCATATAAGGGAAATATGAGCCACGAATGAATAGTTACACATTCTGTCATTTTAAAAATAAATATAGTTCGATAAGATATAGCCAAGTTGCAACATATAAGACTATTAATTACCTTAAAATATACATATACTAAAAATAGCCCTTATACAGTAATGCAAAAGAAAATATAAACTACCCACAACAATGTCACGACTAAGGAGTTGTGTTACCAAATAGCTTCCAGTACTCAAGAGGGGGGTGAATTGAGTATAAAACTTTTCGCAAAACCTCTTTGTAAAGTATAAACAAATATTAAAACTTAATAAATAAATGCACAGAAGGAATAAGAAGAAGAAAAGAAACAATAAGGACAGCAGAAAATAAATATGCAGTAAATTAAAATTGCATAAAATAAAGAGATTGAGAAGAGAGAAGCAGGTACAGTATTTATCCTGGTTCGACCACTAACCCACTTGTGGTCTACGTCCAGTCCTCGAAACAAAAGCCGAGATTTTTTACTATGTATACAAGCTTCAATAGGTGCTTGCAACCGTTACACAAAAGAGCACTTTTCACACACAGGGAAACTCTACCCTTGTGCTAAAGTCTCAGCCTGCAAGGATATCTCACCCTTATACAAACCTTGAGGGATACCTCACCCTTGATACAAAATAGCAGAAAGTAGATGAAGAGAAACTCTCACTCAGAGCAAATTATACAAATTGAAGCACTATAGAGCTCTCTAAGAATATCTCAGAATTTTACCAAAAGAGCACAGAGAAAAAGAGAGAATTATGTAAACAGCGTTTTAGCACAAGCAAAATAATTTTAGAAATTTCGTGTGTATCAGACGTGAGTCAAGGTCTCTATTTATAGAGCCTTTGAGCAGAAATAGTCGTTTGAGGGAATTAATGTGATAATAAATGCAAATCCCTTTATGTATAAATTTAAAAGCCAAAACAGAGACTCGTGGGTTATTCGAATACTATTATGAAGTATTCGAATACCACTGATGTCAGTTCTCATAGAAAACAATTCAGAAACAGGTTATTCGAATACCATTAGAGTGTATTAGAATACCATTGTTTTTCATTTTCTCATAAAACAGTTCAGAGGCAAGTTATTCGAATACCACAAGGAGATATTCGAATACCACTGTTTGAAACACGTTTTTAAAAGCATTTTGAGAAGGATTGTATTCGAATACCTTTAAGGTTATTCGAATACCTCTGTTTCAAGTCATTTAAAAACACTTTTAGAAAATAGTTCAGGTGATTTCTGAAATTCTACAAACTCTTTGATTTTCAAAGCCATTTTAAAACTTTAATTTAGTTTGTAGTAAGACATGTTGTTAGATCTTTTAAGTCAAACACTGAGATATCCTATAGAAGCTCTGTACAAGAGAGATCCTAAGTCCTAAAGCTAATCTTGAAGATATTGGACTCGATCTTCTCATCATCTCCATGTTTGTTATCATCAAAACTCACCATCTCATTGTCGCATGGTGATCATATTCTCCCCCTTTTTGGTGATGACAAACTATCATTGAGAAAAGCATTAGTTCATATAAATTGGAATTCAAAAAGATAGGAGACTTACTCTCAGAGGTAATTTAATATCAAAACAAGCACATTCTCCCCTTTTCTTTTGGAATCCAAGAGCCAGTATTAATCCAATTTCATTTAACCTGTCTTTTCTCAAATAAGATTGATTATTTTTCTCCCCCTTTTGACATGATCAAAAAAGGTGCATTCATGCAATAAAGTACTTTAATAAAAATGCATATGATAAATAATAAATGATTGTAATTGGCAACAGATTAATTGAAAGTACTCATTGCATTAAATATAATTGGCCAAGAGCATATACAAATTTTGATCAAAAATAGCCAATACAATAAATAGAAAACATCCAAAAATTAGAAAGTAAACAGCAAACGAAGCAAGTCCTAGAAATAGGTATCTGGTGGCGAAGGAGGAGAGGCAGGTTCATTGGCAGACAGCAGAGCTCGAAGTGCAGCCTGTTCATGCTCAACACTAGCTATTCTATCAAATAGAATAGTGAAGGTGTTCTTCATCTAAGCTCTGTTATCCAACAGAGAAGCCAGGATTTGCTCATTTGTGATAGGAGCAGGAGCAGGGATATCAGCAGCAGCAGTAGTAGGGGTAGCAGGATCGCCTTGAGGATCATCCTCATCATCATCAACTTCCACTGGGAACACCCAGCCTTCATCGGTCTTGATCATCTTCATTTCGTTAAGGGTAAAGGACCCAAACACGTGATAATGGGTTAGCGAAGTCGCTCGTTCAATTTCCAGAATATGTGGATACTTGCCTAGGAAGGCAGTAATGATCACTCCATAGGGAAGCTCAGACCACTCTTTACCTTTTGCCCTCATCATATGCTTCATAATAAAGACGGGCCAGTTAATCTGATGGCCTTGCTTTAGAATCCACAGCATGAACACATCATCTTCGCTCATGTAGGCGTAGTTCCCACCTCTAGGAGCTAGGATGTGGGCATAAGCATAATGTAGGAGCCTATACTGGCTCTTCATCATGCCTCCTTTGACTCCCTTTTGAGTTGAAGGTAAAGCCAACCCAGGTCTTAGAACATCTTCAATTACTCTGTTCTTGTTGAAGAGCTGGAGGAGCGAATCTTCATCGACGTTGCGGCCAGCTGACTGCAAGCCAAACATCTGAACCCAATCGTTGGATGTGATCACAATGTTTTGGTCACAGATATTGGAGTGCAACTCCTGACCTTCAATCTTTAGGTTGCAATAGAACATCTTGACTAGGTCGAGACACAGAGCAGCTGAGTAAGAGCAGAAGCGAAGCACGCCTTGGTGATTTAGCTGGTTCAGAAAGTCAAAACCACCTTCTCTTTTAAAGAACCCCAAGTCGAGGTACTTCGATTGCACCAGGTTACGCTCTCAAAAGTGGGTAATGAAGTGCCCAAGCTCTTGCTCGTTGGAGGAAAGCCTGCGAAGGTCCAGCGGGTTGTTGCATGGAGCTGTCTTTATACGAGGACGCTTAGGGCGAGAAGAAGATGAAGCCATAGATGGAAAAGAAATGGAGGAGATAGAACGAAGAGAAGCGGGGAACGATGAGGAACGAGAGAAAAAAAAGGTTTTATGGAGAGAAGAGGGAAACCAGAGGGTTTAAAAATGGAGAGTAACGTATTCGGATGCGAATGAGGGGTATATAAAGAATACCCAAGGTCTATTCGAATACCATGAGATGTATTCAAATAGAACCGTTGAGAAAGGCCAAGGGACGCACCCTTCTGACAGAAGGTATTTGAATACCTTGCTAGGTATTCGAATAGATGGACCAAATTGGCTTGGTTGCCAATCTATGGTATTCGAATACTTTTTACAGTATTCGAATACCTACACACAGTGTGCAAAACAAGGGCAAGTATTTGAATAACCTTGAAGGTATTCGAATACTTCAGAGGCATGTGAGAAAAAACTGATATGCTAAGCCTTAGGTTATTCGAATAACTATTGAGTTATTTGAATACACCAGCTTGTAGAAGTACAATACTGATGTATGGTATTCGAATAGCCATAGGTCTATTCGAATAGCCCTATCAGAAAATCACAAATTTGCACGTATAATAGCAATGGTATTCGAATACCAAGGATAGGTATTCGAATAACTTAAACAAGAAATCACATATATATGTCCAGGAATTACATTTTTGAGAAACGAAAGCATACCTTTTAGTGGGGTACCTACAAAAAGGATTTCGAAATAACTCCGACGCTCAAGTCAGTAATAATTCAAGAAAGATTAAAATCATATTTAAGCAAATAACAAGCAATTATATGTTGGATTGATCAATTATGCCCAATTCTCCTCTTATATAAAAGAATGCTTCTTTTGCTAGGGGTTTAGTGAAAATATCTGCAAGTTGCTTAGATGTTTCAACAAATTCAAGAATGTAATCCCCTTTTTGTACATGATCTCTGATAAAGTGATGTCTTATCTCTATATGCTTTGTTCTAGAATGCAGAATGGGATTCTTAGAGATATTTATTACACTAGTGTTATCACATCTTATCGGGATGTGATCAAGCTGAAGACCGTAGTCTAAAAGTTGTTGCTTCATCCATAGGATTTGAGCACAACAACTCCCGGGTGTAACATATTCAGCCTCAGCGGTAGACAAAGCCACACTATTTTGTTTCTTATTAAGCTAAGAAACTAAAGAGCTACCAAGCAAGTGGTATGTTCCACTAGTACTCTTTTTGTCCAATTTGCACCCAGTAAAATTAGAGTCGGAATAGCCTATTAGGCTACATGAGGCACCTTTAGGGTACCACAAGCCCATTTGTGAAGTGCCTACTAGGTATTTCATTATCCGTTTAACAGCACTTAAATGAGATTCCTTAGGGTTTGCCTGATATCTAGTACACACGCATACACTAAACATAATATCTGGCCTACTAGCAGTAAGGTAAAGGAGAGATCCAATCATACCTCTGTATTTCATTATTTCTACTGATTTACCTCCTTCATCTTTATCTAAATAACAAGAAGTACCCATTGGAGTGGCCATGTGTTTAGCGTTTTTCATTTCAAATCTCTTGAGCAATTCCTTGCAGTATTTAGTTTGACTTATGAATGTCCCTTCGTTTGTTTGTTTGATTTGAAGTCCGAGGAAGAAGTTCAGCTCTCCCATCATTGACATTTCAAATTCATTCTGCATTGTCTTAGCAAATTCTTTGCACAGGGATTCATTAGTAGCACCAAAAATGATATCATCCATATATACTTGCATAAGAAGAACATCATGCTTTTTATTTTTAATGAAGAGGGTAGTATCGACTTTTTCTCTTGAAAAACCATTTTCTAAAAGGAACTTACTCAACCTTTCATACCAAGCTCTAGGAGCTTACTTTAAGCCATATAAAGCCTTTTTAAGTTTAAAAACATGGTTGGGTAGTTCATGATTTTCAAAACCTGGAGGTTGTTCAACGAATACCTCCTCTTGGATAAAGCCATTGAGAAAAGCACTTTTAACATCCATTTGATATAATTTAAAATCCATGATACAAGCAAAAGCAAGTAACATTGTAATAGCTTCTAATCTAGCTACCGGTGTATAGGTTTCTTCATAATCTATACCTTCTTCTTGATTATAACCTTTAGCGACCAATCTAGCTTTGTTTCTAGTTATTAACCCATTCTCATCAAGTTTGTTTCTAAAAACCCATTTAGTGCCAATTATAGGGTGATCATTAGGTCTTGCAACTAATTCCCAAACTTTATTTCTTTCAAACTGATTTAATTCCTCATGCATAGTTAAGATCCAATGTTCATCATCAAAAGCTTCCATTAAATCCTTAGGTTCAATTTGAGAAACAAAAGCTAAGTGATTACAAGCATTTATAAGAGAATTATGAGTACTTACTCCTTTAGATACATCTCCAATAATCTGATCAAGGGAATGATATTTTGAAGTTTGCCATTCTTTGGGAAGTTCCAAAGCTTGCGAATCTTCTTGTCTTTGTTTATCCTTTTGTTCCTTGATTTCCTTTTCCTTGCTATCCAAATGTGTTTCCACCAAGACTCTTGCAACATCATCAATAATAAGATCCTTTCTCGATCCATTTGGGTCAATTTCATCAAATGCAACATGTATAGATTCTTCAATAGTCATAGTTCTTTTATTATATATACAAAAAGCCTTACTATGATTTGAATAACCAAGAAATATACCTTCATCAGACTTAGCATCAAACTTGCCTAAGTTATCTTTTCCATTATTTAAAACAAAACATTTGCATCCAAAAACATGAAAATGTGAGACATTTGGCTTTCTTCCCTTGTATAACTCATATGGGGTTTTCTTTAAAATAGGCTTTATAAGGGCCCTGTTCATTACATAACAAGTTGTACTTACAGCATCCGCCCAAAAATACTTAGGAAGAACAGCCTCATTAAGCATAGTTCTTACCATTTCTTCTAAAGAACGATTTTTCCTTTCTACAACTCCATTTTGTTGCAGAGTTCTAGGGATAGAGAAATTATGATTAATGCTATGTTCATCACAGTAATTTTCAAAAATATTATTTTCAAAATCGCCACCATGATCACTTCTTATAGAAGATATTTGAAAACCTTTTTCATTTTGAATAACTTTGGCAAGTCTTTTAAAAGCTAAAAATGCATCATTTTTATTTACAAGAAATAAAGTCCATGTAAACCTAGAAAAATCATCCATAATCACTAAAGCATAGTAATTCCCAACAAAGCTCAAAGTTCTAGAAGGTCCAAATAGATCTAAGTGCAAAAATTGTAAAGGTCTAATAGTTGAAACTATATTTTTACTTTAAAAGAGACCTTTATTTGTTTACCCTTTTGACATGCATCACTTAGTTTATATTTTACAAAATTAAGCTTGGGTAGTCCAATTACTAGCTCTTTAGAGATTAATTTCTTTAAGTGATCCATGTGAATGTGTGCAGTTCTCCTATGCCATAACTATGAATCATCATTCTTACTTAAAAGACATTTCGCATCATTTGAAGATATATCATCAAGACTAATCATATAGATGTTGTTTACTCTATGACCAATGAATTTAACATGCTTATCATTTTTATCTTCAATTATGCAATAATTTGAATCAAATATAACCCTATTTCCTTTATCACATAATTGGCTAATACTATGCAAGTTATGTTTCAACCCTTCAACAAGTAACACATTTTCAATAAAAAAGTTAGGGTTCTTACCGACTTTGCTGATTCTAAGAATTTTTCCTTTGTTATCACCATAAGTAATGTGTCCATGATTCTTGGGAATAAGCATGGTGAATTTTGAGTTGTCCCCAATCATGTGCTTGGAATAGCTACTATCGAGATACCAATTTGAACTCCTGGCTTTCAAGCACACCTACAACACAAGTTTAGTATTTAACCTTTGATACCTAAATTTTTTTAGGTCCTTGTATGTCAGTTTTGGGTATAGTACCCTTAGGATCCTAAATCATTTTTGTTTCGATTTTTGTATTAATATTTTTCCTTGCATTACATGTTGATGCACTATGTCCTTTCTTTCCACAATAAAAACATTTAATAAAAGGACTACTTGAAATACTAGAATGCACAAAGAAATTTTTATAGAGTTTTTGTTGATTTTTTGGGTTATAACCTATCCTCGCTTTTTGAAAAATCACTCTTTGTCTTCCTAATAAAATATTTAAATTATCCCTTCCAAAGGTGAATTTAGACAAAGTGTTCTTTAAGTCTTCAATTTCTTTTTCAAGCATATGACATGAAGAACAAGATGAAGATGTAGAAGCATGTGAAGAATCATTTGTGCATGTAACACCCTGAATTTTTCTAACTTTAAGATAAATGACAATTGCGTCCCCAGTATACTGTTTTGTAATTTCTATGAGTAGTAAACTGAATTTGACTGTTTCGTGAGTGTATTTGATCATTGTATGTGATTTGCTCGAGCCAGGAAATAAAAACGAAAAAATATTATTTTAATTAATTGATGGGGATCTTACTAAAAGAAGAGATTGATATATATATTAGTTTTTAATTTTTAGAATTTAAAGAGATAAAATAATTTTTAGTATTATTTTATTACTAAAGTATAAATTTTGACATGGACGATACCATATTGTGTGGGACCCATATAAATAAAGTAACCAATGGATAGATTAGAAACTTGGACCAATAGAAATAAGACATTAGAAGTCAAACTAATAAAGAGAAGTCAACAAAAGTGGCTTGACCATTTTGGACCATAGATTTGATGAATGGCTAGGATTGAAACTTGGTGAGCAAGCTTGAATGATGACATAGATTTGATGAATGGCTAGGATTGAAACTTGGTGAGCAAGCTTGAATGATGACCATAGATTTGATCAATGGCTAAGATTTAAAGAAGAATCAATGGTCGATTAAGTCAAAATTGGTAGGCTTGACTTTGGTTAGTAGCTAATTAAGCTTAGTTTGACTAGATTAATTACTTAATTAGCAAACTAATTAAACTAGTTTAGTTATTAAATAATTATAATTTAAATACTAATTAAATATGCTAATATTGTTTAGAGATTATAAAATATGTAATTATTTGTCTAATTAACTAGTTATGTAATTAGATAAATAATTAAGTAAACTAGTTTAATTCTTAACTAATTATAATCTAAATATTAATTAGATATCCTAATATTAATTAAAGGTTATAATATATGTTAGTATATATTAGATATATTAGTCATATGATTAGAATGCTAATTAAGATTTAATTAGGATATTTAGCCAAATAAATTTCCTAATTGATTAACATGTAAATAAAACAAATTGAATTCTTAAATGGCCTTGGGCCACACGGTTATAGGCAGTAGAATTGGAGGCTTGGAGGGCAAGTTTTACAAGGCTTCTTGAGTACTCCAACAAGATCTCATCTTAGCCATTGAATGGATGGATGGCTAGGATGATTTCCTTGCAAATTTAATACCTTTAGCCTCACTCAAAGCCACCCACGGCAGCAGCCTTTGATATTCACTTTTCACTCTTATTTTCATTCTTCTTTACGTTGAAAGCCTTCCATTTTCTCTCCAAAAACACCAAGACTCCAAGCATCTTTCTTCTTCTATTTTCTTCTCTCTATTCGGCCAAGCTCTTCAATATACCATCCACTCACTTAAAAATTTTCCTTCTTTGTTTTTCTAACTCTAAACATCTACCCAAACTCATCTCTAGTTGGAGGTTTTTGCAAATTCCATCATTTGCAAGCTTGAATGTTCATCTTGAAGTTTCTTCCTTAAAGGTAAAACTCATTGTTTTTCCTTTCTATTTTTATTTTGAAGTTTCCAAGCCATGATTGATCCATGGTATGGTTTTCTTTTCTAGTAGTAACTCTTAGAAAATTTTATTTATTTTCTTAGGTATTTGAAGGAGCTAAAAACCGAAATTTCAAGGAAGGATAAAAGAAGAATTTTCTTTGTTTTAAGGTAAGAGGAAGACTATAACCTAATTATTCTTGAGTGGTAGTAAGAAAATGGAATTTTGTGTGTTGTAGAATCCATAGGATTCTTTTATATGTGGATTGTAATGATTTTTCCATGTATGCTTTGTATTGTGAATTGGATTTGCTAATTTTATAATGTTGCTAGTTTTTATAATTTTGTATGTATTAGTTTAATGTTAGAAATGCATGAGTATTCCAAAGAATACAACACCCTAGTTCGGTCCCACGAAAAGTGGATTTTGGATGTTTTTAAATTAATTTCAAAGAGTGTTTAAGGGTATTTAATGGAATTAATAATGTTTAAATGTTGTTCGTATTTACATTAATGCAAAAATATTTTACGATTACTTGAAAAATATTTTTTTAAACTATTTAATAAATTTTTTTGTTAGAAAATAAACTTTTATTTAAGGAAAATATGATTTTAAAAACGCAATAAAAAATTTTACGCGATTGATGAGAACGAAAATTTTTGTGGGGCCAAAATGGTGGACCGGATATGTGGAAAGTTATAGTGCGCCAAGTGGGTGCGTGTGTAACACTGGTTATATGGAAAATATAGTGCGCCAAGTGGGAATGATTGTATTTTGAGATTTGTGCCACCGAGGGCATTTACATAATTATTTTTGCCATTGAGGGCATTTTTGTAAATATTTGAATTTGAGGGCATTTTGTAAATATTTGAATTTTGAGGGCATTTTTGTAAATATTTGAATTTTGAGGGTATTTTTGTAAATATTTGAAGTTTGAGGGTATTTTCGTAAATAATTAAAGTTTGAGAGGTCTATTTTTTTGCTGTAGTTACACTATATTTTGAAGACTACGCCATGGTGTTTTAGTGGGCTATAGACACAAAGTATTGAAAGGTAATAGCAATCACAACGATCGTTATAGACACAAAGTCTAGCTCAGGCAATAGTGGTCGGGGTAGCCAACTATAGACACAAAGTCTTGACAGTGCAATAGGCTGGTCGGGGTAGTCAAGCTATAGACACAAAGGGTGGGAAGTGAATAGCCGGTGTTGGTGTATATTAGAACTTTCAAATCATTCTCTCGATATCGTTGTGTGTGTTATAGCTGAGAGATGAGTCATTTTATGATTTTGGCGTATTTATCGTGTATTTATAATTATTGTGATGGATTCTATTCTTTTCCATAATTAGTTATTGTTAATGTTTATTAAACATGCGGATATTGATTGCTATTTTCATTGTATTGTAAGTTTTTTATGCGCCACACTTGTGATATATTGGGTTGTCTTACCTCTTTGTTGTTGTATGTGTTGTTTGTATTATTGTGTTATATATATATTCGAAAATGAAGAGATTGAAGAACAAGTATTAGGCAATGAATACCATATAGAGGAGGAGCCACAATCTCTGATTTCCGGTCGAGTATTTGAGCCTTAGATCATCCGTATCGGTTGAATTGACTCAAAGAAGATGACTACGCCAGGATTCTCACGGGTCCAGGTTTTGTAAGAATAGAGTTCCATAGAGGAATAGAAGGCTGGCGTACTTGTGAAGAAAGCAATAGTGTAGTGTATACGGGAACTATTACTTTATCTTTGCGTCCGAATACGATGCTGATCCTGTGGTTACTTTTGACTTGTATGTACAGTTAGAGTTGCCTTTGGAGATCCGACGTCATTGGAATGGACTTTTCCATGTTCCCAATGAAAATAGTGTGGTATTGCCGGACTCCGTCGTAGAGCGCCCGGATCCCCGCTCGTAGAATGGCACGTGAGACATCCTGGTTATCTGTCACATGAAGAGTTATCTAGGAATGTGTTTGAACTAGATATCCATGATGTGCACTTGGGCACTTTTTGCTTTTTGATGTTGTCCGTATATAAAACTTATATTTTATGTTTTTGTAGTTGTAAATGTTTTGGTATGTATGGTAACGTTGTATAGATGCGGTGATGTGTTGTAATTTATAAGTTTTATAAACAAAATATACGTACTAATTATAATATTTATTTTATAACTTGGGTAATATTTATTATCTTTATTTTTTTTATCTCAAAATGTGACATCCCAAAGGGTGTTACAGTGCATGCATCAATGATTCCCAAGGTTTCATTTTTAATTTTCAATTCTTCTATTTCTTTATTTAAAACAAGAATTTGATTTTCTAAAGAAGAGATTATTTTCTTAGAAAAAGAGATTATTTTTGTGAATTTTAAAGACTCTTCATGCAATTCTTCAAAGGCATCTTGTAACTCATTGTAAGAAGGTAATAAAGTAGTATTAGAACTTACCTCATTTTCACTTTCTTCTTCTTCTCCTTTGGCCATGAGACATAGTTGAGCTTCCTCGCTGTCTAAGTTATCAGTTGAATTCATGTCGTTTTCATCCCATGCTTTATAGGCTTTTCTTCTTTTTCTTTCCTTGAAGGGCTTTTTTTCAAATTTCTCCTTCTTCTTTTGGTAAACTGGGCACTCCATTTTCATGTGACCAGGTTTGCCACATTCATAGCAAGTTGGAGTTGATGAAACTCCTTCGCCTTTGTAATGAGTCTTCTTCGGGGGCAAGGGAGGTTTTCTTTGCATTCCCTTTTTCCTGAGAAATTTACCAAATTTTTTAACTAACAAACTAAGATTTTCTTCGTTTACCTTGATGTTTTCTGAGCCTTCTTCATTTTCTTCATCATCATTGTCGATTGATGAGGAAGTGGCCTTGAGCGCTATCCCCTTTTTCTTTCTATCGTTTTCTTCACTTTGACTTAATCTGCTTAGTTCCAGTTCGTGCTCATGAAGTTTTCCAAAGAGGATAGCTAAAGTCATTGTCGACAAATCCCTCGATTCTGATATAGCTGTTACCTTGGGTTTCCAAATCCTACTAAGACATCTCAATACTTTGTTAATCAAATCTTCATTAGAAAAACTTTTACCTAAAGATGCAAGATGATTTACTATGTGGGTGAAACTTTTTTGCATTTCTTGAATGCTCTCTCCTAGGTTCATTCTGAATAATTCATATTTACGAGTTACAGAATTGATTCTCGACCTCTTTACTTCACTAGTACCTTTATGGGTAACTTGCAAAGTGTCCCACATTTCTTTAGCAGTTTTGTAATTTGAAATTCTAAAAAACTCATCATATCCCAAAGCAGTAGTAATAATATTTTTTGCTTTCAAATTGTGTTGAACTTTTCTTTTGTCTTCATCAGACCATTTATTTCTTGGTGTTTCGGTCCTTACGCCATCGACCTCATGTGTAGGTATAAAAGCGCCGTTTTCGACAGCATCTCATACATCTAGATCAATAATTTCGATGAAGATTTTCATTCTTTCCTTCCAATATGCATAACCATCCCCATTGAAAAAGGGTGGTCGACTTATGGAAGATCCTTTTGAAAAACCATTTGAAGAAGCCATGTTCTCTTGAAGCTGCTAAGCTCTTCATACAAGAGTCTAGCTCTGATACCACTTGTTAGCAAGTGGCTTCCAGTACTCAAGAGGGGGGTGAATTAAGTATAAAACTTTTCACAAAACCTCTTTGTAAAGTATAAATAAATATTAAAACTTAATAAATAAATGCACAGAAAGAATGAGAAGAAGAAAAAAAATAATAAAGACAGCAAAAAAATATGCAGTAAATTAAAATTGTATAAAATAAAGAGATTGAGAAGAGAGAAGCAGACATAGTATTTATCCTAGTTCGACCACTAACCCACTTGTGGTCTACGTCCAGTCCTTGAAACAAAAGCTGAGATTTTTCACTATGTATACAAGTTTCAATAGGTGCTTGCAACCGTTACACAAAATAGCACTTTTCACACACAGGGAAACTCTACCCTTGTGCTAAAGTCTCAGCCTGCAGGGATACCTCACCCCTATACAAACCTTGAGGGATACCTCACCCTCGATACAAAATAGCAGAAAGTAGATGAAGAGAAACTCTCACTCAGAGCAAATTATACAAATTGAAGCACTATAGAGCTCTCTAAGAATATTTCAGAATTTTACCAAAAGAGCACAGAGAAAAAGAAAGAATTATGTAAACAGCATTTTAGCACAAGTAAAATAATTTCAAAAATTTCATGTGTATCAGACGTGAGTCAAGGTCTCTATTTATAGAGCCTTTGAGCAGAAATAGCCGTTTGAGGGAATTAATGTGATAATAAATGCAAATCCATTTACGTATAAATTTAAAAGTCAAAACAAAGACTTGTGGGTTATTCTAATACCATTATGAAGTATTCGAATACCACTGATGTCAGTTCTCATAGAAAACAATTTAGAAACAGGCTATTTGAATACCATTAGGGTGTATTCGAATACCACTATTTTTCATTTTCTCATAAAACAGTTCAGAGGCAGGTTATTCGAATACCACAAGGAGGTATTCGAATACCACTGTTTGAAACAGGTTTTTAAAAGCATTTTTAGAAGGATTGTATTCGAATACCTTCAAGGTTATTCGAATACCTCTGTTTCAAGTCATTTAAAAACACTTTTAGAATATAGTTCAGGTGATTTCTAAAATTCTACAAACTCTTTGATTTTTAAAGCCATTTTAAAACTTTAATTTAGTTTGTAGTAAGACATGTTCTTAGATCTTTTGAGTCAAACACTGAGATATCCTATAGAAGCTCTGTACAAGAGAGATCCTAAGACCTAAAGCTAATCTTGAAGATCTTGGACTCGGTCTTCTCATCATCTCCATGTTTGTTATCATCAAAACTTATCTTCTCATTGTCGCATAGTAATCACAAGTTGGGCACTCCATCGGATCCAATTCGGGATCCTTTCCTCGGTTCATTTGAGGACAGAAAAGTAGAACAATGTGCGATCTCATGGGTAGGCACCCTTTTAGTTGATGCCACAGACTCCTCGTCCTCTCTAAGGGTATGAATCAGATCATTCTATAGCTCTCGAATGAGTACGGAAACTCCAGATGCACCGATGTAATGAGAACCAGGATAGGATCTTCAATCGCAATCCTCTTCATGGTCAATGTTAGATCCTCAATAATACTATTTACGCTCGTCGGCCAAGTTGACTCGCCAAGCATTGACAGCCCCGGTGAACTCAATCATGACAAAACCAGTAGAGCCCCTTCTCGTTGTGCTCACCGAATACAGGAGATCAAAGTAAGTAAAATCTAGGAGATTCAACCTCATCTCCTTTACCGTCTTTAACCCAAAAAAATCATATAGAACAAGAATAGTGCAAGCAAGAGGTGAGATATCCTACATCATTACCAACATGGTAGCAAAGGAACATAACACGAATGACGAACTCATTCCATACATACAGATATTACAAATATATTCAAGTTATCAATTGCATATATATATATATCATCAGAAAAGCATATCCCACAATAATATAAATTTTAACAGCGCTACAACAACAGTTATCCACCATAAATATATAAATAATAAATTATGTCACCACAATATGTATGTTGACCATGCTATGACAATTATGTGAACTGACCATGCATATGCACAATGCGTATGCTGACCATCCTCATGTACAATGTACTCATTTCCTACTCCATGGAGCTAAACTCAAGGTTTTCAGAGATGAACACCCCAGGAGATCTGTCCCCCCTCAATAGACAGTCTATGCTGGGCCATGAAAAGCAATAGTGCCTTGTCGGGCTGCCAGTGCATTGCAACAGTGTTCATGGCCAAGGGTACATAAGGTGAAAACATGATCACAAGTGAAATATCGTGCCCTGACATCCCCCTAGGTCTATTCAAGACCCCACTATCCTGTAAGTTCTCGTTCACTCCTAGGCATAAAAGGCCATAAATTTATAATGCACAATTGCATATTCAACAGGATCAATCCTCCGTTGTACCATTCCCAATGGTATTAAAGCAACCGTCTATACAATTGTTCAATACCATTTTCATCAATGATATTATATAACTGTCCATACGACTACATAATACCACTGTTATCTAGGTTTCCTTTGATAACCAGCCCTTTCTGACTAAATCGTCTACCTAATGTTTTTGGTTATAAAAGCAAACCACATCTGACTAAATCGTCTACCTGATGTTTCTTGATCCGGTACTTCGGTTCCATAATCATAATGTCAATACATGCTTCAATCATGCTCATCATGTCAGACTGTACTAATCATGCCTCAATGCATATGGATTCAATGCATATATATATATATATATATATATATATATATATGTATATATATATATATATATATATATTTAGATTCACAATGATAGTATAACTTATCTAAATTCACATACCATATAGAGCCCAAACATTAATCTAAAAGCTTTAATCCTAATCACGGACCCACATCAAGTCAATATTAAATCCTCAAAGGTGAACACAAACTATTCAAAATTGTTATAAAAGTTATACCTCAATTTCATTATTTTTTCGTATTAAACTCTCTTAGAATATTTACTTTAAGTCACAACCCTCCTCACACTCATGTTCTTTCTTTATCCAACCTCACACTAAGTTGTATAATAAGGTTGTGTTCATTATCCTTTCCACATTATGAATTCCTACTTAAGTGCCTATTCATTTAGTTAGCTAAGTTCTAACTTGTTATAAAGCCTCACAATGAGTGCCCAATGAGACTGTGAGACTCCAAAGGACTAGAAAAACCAAACAGTTCTTCACTACCCTTGATTTCACGGCCATTACCAATTTCACGGCTTGGAGTACACGGCCGTGTCACATTACACCGCCTAGGCTGTGTACTCCTCTGGAAGAAGCAGAAAACATACAAAAAATGGAGATGCCCGATTACACGGCCGTGTAATATTACACGGCTTAGGCTGTGTAACACTCTGTCTTGCGTTTTGAGCTGTGTTTCTAGTAGGGAACACGGCTTGGGCCATGTAAATTCACAAAGCCCGTGAATCTACACCAGAAACCATGAAAATGAGCTTCTCCAAGCTTCCAAATCAAGTAGGTACCAATCCATATACATATTTAAGCATTTAGACACATACAAATCCATCAAGAGTTTTGAGCTGTGTAACAAGTAGGGAACACGGCCTGGGCCATGTAAATTCACAAAGCCCGTGAATCTACACCAGAAACCTTGAAAATGAGCTTTTCCAAGCTTCCAAATCAAGTAGGTACCAATCCATATACATATTTAAGCATTTAGACACATACAAATCCATCAAGATTTATGATGACAAGCATAAAAAATCATACAACCAAATCATTATTAAAAATCACAAACAAAGTGAGAAACCAATAATGGATTCCTCACCATTAACACCAAAGACATTTCCCTCACCACTAAGATTGGGTGAAGAGGATTATCTCCCTTTTACCTCAAGAGAAGACAAGAAAAGGAACCTTCTTGGTGCTCTTCTTACAATTTTCATCTAAGACCTCCAAGAAAACCCTAAGATGGTGAAACCAAAGAAATCCAAAATCAGAGCTTGAAAAGGGAGTCCTTGGTCACAATGGTGGCCAAGGACCACGAAAATGAGATGGAGAAATGGAAAAGCTATGATTTTTTACCTTAAAGCTTTAAGCTTTGAGCTTCAATGGTGGAAGAAGATGAAGATGGATTTAGGGGATGACTCCCAAAGAGATGAATCTTAGGATGATGAGAGGAAGCAAGAAATGAGGTCGGTTTAACAAGCTTGTGAAGATGGCCTCCTCTTGGTGTGGCTGCCACAGAGTGGAGAGGAAGAAGAGGAGAGAACACGTGAGGGAGAAGAAAGAAATAGATAGAGAAAGGTGAAATGGGTTTTGTGATGAAAAGTGGAGTGATGACTTTTAGTGAAAAGATGACAATATTGTCATCTTTTCTTCTCTCCAACTGTGGAGTTCAAAGGAGAGGAGAGAGTGTGTGAAGCTTCTTTGAGAAGCTTGGTAGGAAGCTTCCTTGAGAAGCTTTACACGCTTCTCGATAAAATGAAAGGTGATGATGTCACTTAGATGCTATCGTAAAAGTGATCAGATAGAAATAATCTGCTAGAGCTATTATTCAGTGGATAAATTTTATAATTAGCAGAAATAATATTTTATTATCCCACAGATAATATAATATACTGCGATTTTATTTATCAGATAAAATCTTGGAAAACAAAAATATCGTAAACTGTGTCCAGCCTCGGGTTTAGTAAGATCCCCCATCGACGTTTCTACAGTTCAAAGTTTTTCGACCACAGGGAAAACATTTCATTTTCCCAGCCTCGCTCAGTGTGCACGTAAATTGAGAAAAATATTAAAATAGTCAAACAATTCAGAAAATTCTAAAAAAATTCCCAAAAATGATAAATATTATAAAATGATTATTTATCATGAAATAAGTAATTTTCATAATGTTACAACTCTCTCCTTCAAAAAGAAATTTCGTCCTCAAAATTTTCATACCTTAGAATTCTAGCTCCCATATTGTTCCTCCAATTACATTATTCCAAATCGTTTTTACTAACGTGATTTCTCTTCCCCTTGAACTATTTGCATTCTTTCCTGAGTCATCTTAACTTTATCTGTCGTTCATTGTACAAGCTCGGGTCCAATCACAATCCTCTCATTGTCTTGGTGCCAACACAAAGGTGTCTTACATCGCCGTCCATGTAATGCCTTATATTTAACTCCCTCTAATCAACCAAATATTTTCGACTCTAATGATTTTTGCAGACTTTAAATGTTGCTCCATGCAGAAAATACCTCTATATTTTTAATGCACTACAATTGCTAATTCCGAGTTTGTGTAGAGTAGTCCTTCCCATGTGCTCTTGGTTGTCTTGGAGCATACGTTACCACCTTCCTATTCTACACAAGCACACATCCTAAACCTTGATGTGAAACATCACAAACTCATTTGGGATCGCGATGTAGTTAGTCGTCTCCTTGACTTTTAAAAACTTTCTTTACATGCCTTGGTCCATAGAAAAGCTTGATTCTTTCTCGTAGGCTGAGTGGGAGGTCCTGCCATCTTGGAAAATCCTTTTGATGAATCATCACTAATAACCGATTAATCACACGAAACTACAAACCCGTGTTACGGTTTTCGGCCTTTCTCGTTGAAGAACTGTTTCAACTTTCGATGAATCTATAGCAACTCTTTCCTTTGAGATCACGTGACCCAAAAGTTGAATTGCCTTTAACTTGAATCTGCACTTGAACAACTTTATGAGTAACTTCTTCTTCAGAATTTGAAGAATCACGATGAGAGGTTCAGTACGTTCCTCTGAACTTCAAGAGTAGATCAGAATGTCGTCAACAAAGACAACGATAAGTCTGTCTCCACCGAGAAGAAAGATCCAATTCATGTAACCGATGAATACTACTAAAGTGTTCATTGCACGGAATGACGCTACTAAACACTTGTAGTGTCCATAACGTGTCAGAAAAAGTTGTTTCAAAAATATCTCCTACATCCGAGTGATCTTGATGATAACTAGAACGCAAATTGATCATGGAGATAACAGTGGCTTCCTTCAATTAATTCATTAAGCCATCTATCCTCAATCTTAACAAAAAATGTCTCATAGGGTATGTTCTTTTCTATTTGTACTACATTCAGCATAGATCTATCTGATGGAGAATTTGACATGGTTCAATAAAATTTTGGAATGAGCTTCATGAATTCAAATCTAGAAATCTCTGTCTAGAGAAACACTAAAGCTTGATTTGAATAATTCAACAGGATAGGGTTAGAAAATAACCAATCCATTTACAATATTACATCTAATTTGTGAAAAAAGTAAACAAATCAGATCAACAGAAAAGATTTTGTCTTTAACAGGTCATAGGATAATTTAAACACTTGACTGTCAACAATAAGTCCTTAGTAGCAGCAGTAGAAATAACTTAGTCAAAAGATGACAAAGATACAAGCGACCCTAATGGACTTGTACAGTCATGTGTCATAAAGAAATGGGTTACTCCTGGAATTATACAGTAAAATCATAGGGTCATTTATTGCAGTAAAAGCTCCCTCGTTTAGGTCTTCAGTCTGAGAGACTTTCGCTCCACTTGAGGAATTAACTCTCCCTTCTTCGTGAGATTTTGAAGTACATACATCTCCAACGGAAGGCTTCATTCTATACAAAGTACAATTTCTAGCCACATGTCCTAGTTTTCTGCACTTGAAACAAATTATTCTCTTGATCATACAGTGCCTTGTTAAGTGGCCATTTCCGCACTTCTTACATTTTGGTAAAGATACCATGGTCAGATTGGATTTACTACTACTCGCACCTCCTTCATGCGTTTATTGCTGCCGTCGCTCCCTCGGTCATCGTGAATACGGTTTCCACTTAAATTGATTGACTTTTCTATTATTCCTCCTCTGGAACTTAGGCAATCCAGAATTACCCCAAAATTAACTTTCTTCCATCAAATTCTCAACCTCGACTTCCAATTCTTGTTGCTGTGCGGCCCTCTGATCATAGTGTGTTATTATATTAACCATTCTTTATATTTCTTCTGCTGCCGCAGTCGTATCATCATTGTCACTTCCCGCATTCACATGCTTACGTCTACCTCGAGCCATTGCCTCCCTTCAAGGATAAACGAGTCGAAGCATAAGGAAAATCAAGGGCAATCATTTCAAACATTATTATCTCCTTTCGGAAACCAAACACAAAGAGTCACACAACACAGTAAGGCAAACCAAATCACCAAACCCAAAAGACTCTAACTTGAGCTACTTCATTCTGCCTCTTATGGCGTGATCTCCTATATGTCTTTAACTTCCAAGCAGCTCCTCAAACCAAACTTACGCCAGATACTCTTTTTCCAAGAAAATTTGTTTTCCAAAACCTCTTGGATGCCTCAGTCCATAGACCTTACAAGTCATATTTAACTACCCTTTTTCTAATCCATTAGCTCAAACAATTCTAGAGGTAACACAACAAAGGTGTAAATGCAAATAAACCCTAAACAAGTTCAGTCATATCAACTGAGCTTCTTTCTAAAAGAACTCCTATTACCTTAATACGGCTAGGTGAAGTCATAGTTTCCTATAAACACAGAACATTAGACATTGAGTGGGCCAATACTCAATATCATATAACTATGCAACAGTAGCTACCGATATTCAACTAATGGCAAGCCATGCCTTCTTTTCCCAAACATCTCAATCAAGAGACAAGGAAGTGCACAACATACAGAGAAACTTCTAACATGTCTAACCATAGTCAGTCCATACCCCAGCTCAAACAGGATGAACTGTGCTCTGATACCACCTAATGTAACACCCCTCGATTTAATAATCATGGCACAATCGTCATTATACCACGATCACTAAATTTTGGCGTGCTACAACTCAAATAACAATTTTTCCAAATTTAATCATTTTGCAAATGAAGGAAATATGAACCACAAATGAATAGTTACATATTCTGTCATTTTAAAAATAAATATAGTTCGACAAGATATACCCAAGTTACAACATATAAGACTGGTTAATTACCTTAAAACATACATATACTCAAAATAGCCCTTACACAAGTAATGCAAAAAGAAAAAATAAACTACCCACAACAACGCCACGACTAAGGAGTTGGGCACTATCCACTTCGGGATCCTTTCCCCAGTTCATTTGAGGACACAAAAGCAGAACAATGTGCGATCTCACGGGAAGGCGCCCTCGCAGCTGATGCCACAGACTCCTCGTCCTCTCTAAGGGTATGAATCAGATCATTCCATAGCTCTCGAATGCGTATGGCAACTCCGGATGCACCGATGTAGTGAGATCCAGGATAGGATCTTCAATCACAGTCCTCTTCACGGTCAATGTTAGATCCTTAATAATACCATTTACGCTCGTCGGCCCAGTCTACTCGCCAAGCATTGGCACCCCGGTGAACTCAATCATGATGAAACCAATAGAGTCCTTTCTTGTTGTCCTCATCGAATGCAAGAGATCAAACTAAGTAAAATCTAGGAGATTCAACCTCGTCCCCTTTACCGTCTTTAACCCAAAAAAATCATATAGAATAAGAATAGTGCAAGCAAGAGGTGAGATATCCTACATCATTACTAACATGGCAGCAAAAGAACATAACACGAATGACAAAGTCATTCCATATATACAGATATTACAAATATGTTCAAGTTATAAATTGCATATATATATATATATCATCAGAAAAGCATATCCCATAATAATATAAATATTAACAGCGCTATAACAACAGTTATCCACCATAAATATATAAATAATAAATTATGTCACCACAATATGTATGTTGACTATGCCATGACAATTATGTGAATTGACCATGCATATGCACAATGCGTATGCTGACCATTCTTATGTACAATGTACTCATTTCCTACATCATGGAGCTAAACTCAAGGTTTTCAAAGATGAACGCCCCAAGAGATCTGTCCCCCCTCAATAGACAGTCTACGCTAGGCCATGAAAAGCAATAGTGGCTTGTTGGGCTGCTAGTGCGTTGCAACAGTGTTCACGGCTTGGGGTACGTAAGGTGATAACATGATCACAAGTGAAACACCGCGCCCTGACATCCCCCTTGGTCTATTCAATACCCCACTATCTTGTAAGTTCTCGTTCACTCCTAGGCATAAAACGCTATAAATTTATACTGCACAATTGCATATTCAACGGGATCAACCCTCTGTTGTACCATTCCCAATGGCATTAAAGCAATCGTCCATACAATTGTTCAATACCATTTTCATCAGTGATATTATATAACCATCCATACGACTACATAATACCACTGTTATATGGGTTTCCTCTGATAACCAGTCCTTTTTGACTAAATCATCTACTTGATGTTTCTGGTTATAAAAGCAAACCATATCTGACTAAATCGTCTACCTGATGTTTCTTGGTCCGGTACTTTGATTCCATAATCACAATGTTATTGCATGTTTCAATCATGCTCATCATGTCAGACTGTACTAATCATGCCTCAATGCATATGGATTCAATGCATACATACATATATATACATATATAGATTCACAATGATAGTATAACTTATCCAAATTCACATACCATATAGAGCCCAAACATTCATCCAAAAGCTTTAATCCCAATCACGGACCCACATCAAGTCAATATTAAATCCTCAAAGGTGAACACAAACTATTCAAAATTGTTACCAAAGTTATGCCTAAATTCCGTTATGTTATTGCCTTAAACTCTATTAGAATATTTACTTTAAATTCCTCACAACCCTCCTCACACTCATGTTCTTTCTTTATCCAACCTCACACTAAGTTGTATAATAAGGTTGTGTTCATTATCCTTTCCACATTATGAATTCCTACTTAAGTGCCTGTTCATTTAGTTAGCTAAGTTCTAACTTGTTATAAAGCCTCACAATGAGTTCCCAATGAGACTATAAGCTTCCAAGGGACTAGAAAAACCAAACAATTCTTCATTACCCTTGATTTCACGGCCATGAGCAATTTCAAGGCCTAGAGTACACGGCCGTGTCACTTTACACGGCCTAGGCCGTGTACTCCTCTGGAAGAACCAGGAAACATACAAAAAATGGAGATGCCCGATTACACAGCCGTGTAATATTACACGGCTTAGGCCGTGTAACACTCTGTCTTACGTTTTGAGCTATGTTTCCAGTGGGGAACACAGCCTAGGCCATGTAAATCCACACAACCTGTGAATCTACACCAGAAACCATGAGAATGAGCTTCTCCAAGCTTCCAAATTAAATGGGTACCAATCCATATACATATTTAAGCATTTAGACACATACAAATCCATCAAGATTTATGATGACAAGCATAGAAAATCATACAACCAAATCATTATCAAAAATCACAAACAAAGTGAGAAACCCACGATGGATTTCTCACCATTAACACCAAAGACATTTCCCTCACCACCAAGATTGGGTGAAGAGGATTATCTCCCTCTTACCTCAAGAGAAGACAAGAAAAGGAACCTTCTTGGTGCTCTTCTTGCAATTTTCGTCCAAGCCATCCAAGAAAACTCTAAGATGGTGAAACCCAAGAAATCCAAAAACAGAGCTTGAAAAGGGAGTCCTTGGTCACAATGGTGGCCAAGGACCACGAAAATGAGATGGAGAAATGGAAAAGCTATGATCTTTCACCTTAAAGCTTTAAGCTTTGAGCTTCAATGGTGGAAGAAGATGAAGATGGATTAAGGGGATGACCCCCAAAGAGAAAAGTCTTAGGATGATAAGAGGAAGCAAGAAATGAGGTTGGTTTAATAAGCTAGTGAAAATGGCCTCCCCTTGGTGTGGCTGTCGTGGAGTGGAGAGGAAGAAGAGGAGAGAACACGTGAGGCAGAAGAGAGAAATAGAGAGAGAAAGGTGAAATGGGTTTTGTGATGAAAAGTGGAGTGATGACTTTTAGTGAAAATATGACAATATTGTCATCTTTTCTTCTATCCAACCGTGGAGTTCAAAGGAGAGGAGAGAATGTGTGAAGCTTCTTTGAGAAGCTTAGTAGGAAGCTTCCTTGAAGTTTACTTAAGAAGCTTCGCACGCTTCTCGATAAAGTAAAAGGTGATGATGTCACTTAGATACTATCATAAAAGTAATCAGATAGAAATAATCTGCTAGAGCTATTATTCAGTGAAAAAATTTTATAATTAGCAGAAATAATATTTTATTATCCCACAGATAGTAGAATATACTGCGATTTTATTTATCAGATAAAATCTTAGAAAATAGAAACCTCATAAACTGTGTCTAGCCTCGGGTTTTGTAAGATCCCCTGTCGATGTTTCTACAGTTCAAAGTTTTTCAGCCATAGGAAAAAATATTTCATTTTCCCAGCCTCGCTCAGTGTGCACGTAAATTAAGAATAATATTAAAATAATCAAACAATTCAAAAAATTTTAAAAAAATTCTCAAAAATTATAAATATTATAAAATAATTATTTATCATGAAATAAGTAATTTTTGGAATGTTACAATTTCTAAATTGATTGAAAACAAAATACAGCACATATAATGACCACTTGATAATACATCATTCAAGCACAAGAAAGAAATTAATCTAACCTTAATTTATTACCAAAAGCTTCACCTTTTTACCCAAGAAAAATGAAAATTAGTTACTCATGAACAAGAAGAAAGAAAGAGAGAAGAAGAAAGAGATGAACTTAACTTCTATTTAGAACAAAAGAAAACTACTACAAGAGAAACAAATAACACAATAGCATAATCTTGACCTCGAAGCCAAGATGCCAAAAATGAGTAGCCAATGCTCTTTTTTATAGAGCTTAAGGAAAACAAAATGACAATGGAGTTGTTTGATAATGAGTGAAAAATGCTAAGGGAGTTGTTTGATAACTGTTAATGAGTGAAAAATTATTGAGATGCTTGTCTTCCAAATGATTCGGTGCTGACTCATGGCTGCCGTTAAACTTTAGAAAAGTAGTCTTCATGAAAGTTGTAGAATTTTGTCTTAGCTTCCCAATGCCACTAGTTTCAGCCCAATATCACTCCTATAGCTTAAGATATGGCCCAATCTTTGCACATTGTTTAGGCCCAGCTACAACTCCTCTGTTTTGACTTCTAGGCCCAATATGACCTAATATACATCCGATTGGACTCTTGTGTTCTTCATGAAAGTTGTATATTTGGGTCTTAAATTTCCAATGCCACTTTTGGTGTTAATTAAACTCCTATAGCTCAAGAAATGGGATGATGAGTTCACAGAGTTTAAGCTGTCAGGATCAGCACTCTAGTTCTTACTTCAACTCCAATTTAAATTATCCAAACGTGTGACTTATCTCTTGAGGTCTCATAAAAGTTATAGAGAATTGTCTTAGCTTTCCTACAAGACCAGAATCACATCAACCAAATTTTTACAAATCAAATTATAGCCAGTTTACTGAATACTGCCAAATAGACAAATTAAAGCCAATTAAAGCAATAATTCTTTCAATGATCCAATTAAGCTCAATATCATAAAATGTAACAAAACTAACTTAATTAAGCCTAATTGAACGACCTTAAAAAGCCCAGTGAAAGAATTATAAAATGAATAAAATATATTGGTATCACCAGGGTACTTTGATTGAATGGTCAGCCAATTGCAATACCATAGTTGTTGGTTTGATTTCTCCCAACCCCAACTATAAATAAATAGAATATGGCATTAGATTCATGCTAGCTCCTAAATCTTGCAAAGCTTGCCCAAACTCATGATTTCTAATGTTGTATGCAATGGTTGGATAACCAGGATCTTTGTACTTGGGAGGAATCTGCTGCTCAATTAGAGCATTAACTTGTTTTGTTAAGAACGTTGTCTTCTTCACATGGTGCTTGCTCTTAATTGTACACAAATCCTTGAGAACTTTTGTATAAGTAGGAACTTGCTTAATCACATGCAAAAGAGGAAGATTGATTTTTACTTGCCTTAGATTCTCTAGGATTTCGTTGTTAGAATCCAAAATTTGCTTGCTTGATTTTAAAGCTTAAGGTAATGGTACCTTAACAATACTCTTTGTCACCTTAAGTTCCTTGGGCAGCTTAGCATCTCTACTATCTTGATTATTTTCCACATCATCTGATTTGTTAGTTGTTAGGATGTGTAATGATGTACCACTTCATGTCATAATGACATTCACATCCTTCAACTTCTTTTGTGCCATGTGTTAACCATAAGGTGCGGATTGATCTTGAGAAGGGAACTTACCTCACTCATTCACACTCAAGGAGTTAATCAATTTGGAAACTTGACTCTTTATCTCCTTGTTTTCTTCAACAACTTGCATAATCAAAGATTCAAAATTTTGGTTAGTCTTACCCTGTGCCTCAATAACAACATGCAAAGTATCTTCTAAAGGACTCTTAGAAGATGAAGGTGCATGATATGGTGCAGGATATGATCTAAGGGGTTGTGCAGGCAACTGGTTTTCAGATTTCCTTCTAAAGTTAGAGTGATTGTGCCACCCTAGATTATAAGTATCAGAGAAAGGTATAAAAAGCTTCTTGTACATACCTAAGGTTTTACATTGTTAACTATAAATCCCTCTCATCTCACCTAATGTGGGACACTTTTGGGCTAAGTGATCTACCCTGCCACGCACAAAACATGGTTTAAAAGACTCTACATGATTAGCCACTTGTGTTGGCTTTAAGTCCTTAGTTATTAACACCTCTAGCTCCCTAGTAAGTATCTCAACCTTAGCCTTTATGTCATCCTCTTCCCTGAGATGGTACATTCCACCTCCATTTGGGTTTCCTGCAGGTCATGACCTATTTGTGCTTAGTAGCACTAGGTCCAGTCCAAGTATGAGCTTTTCCAGCAAGCTCATTAAGGTATTCTATGGCCTCATCAAGATCTTTCTGTAAAAACTCACTATTACACATCATGTCCACAAATTGGCACTCTCTAGGTATAAGTCCCTTATAAAAATAGCTCACTAAGCGCCAATTCTCATACCTATGGTGAGGACACATACTCAACAACTCCTTAAATCTCTCCCATGACTGATACAAAGTCTCACTGTCCTTTTATGCAAAGTTGGAGATTTGCCTTTTTAAAGCGTTGGTCTTATGTTGGGGAAAGTATTTATTAAAGAAAACCTGAGTCATCTTATTCCATGACCCAATAGATTGTGGTCTTAGCAAGTATAACCGACTATTAGCTCTATCCTTCAAAGAGAAAGGAAATAACTTAAGTCTCACAACGTCATCAGTTGCATTTTGAATATGAAAAGTCATAACTACTTCCTCGAACTCCTTAATGTGCAAATATGGATTTTCATTTTCCAAGCCATAAAAAGTAGGGAGTAACTGTATCATCCCTGTTTTGAAATCTAGTTGGGAAGTATTAGCTAGAAATATGATGCATGATGGTGTGGCTATATGTGTAGGGTGAAGGTAATCTCGAAGAGTCTTAGTGGGTTGATCTTCGTGTTTACTTATTTTCTCAGAAGTAGAAGAAGTAGCAAACAAATAATTAAAAAAATCAAACTCAGACTCTGACACAAGTCTACAAGCAAACCGACCCAAGGAGTCTCTATACATGTGCATGCAAAGTAGAGAAAAATGCAACACTAAAAAAAAATTACAAAAAGAAAAGAAAATAAAATAAAATAAAAATGCAGTAAGCTAAAAAAAATGAATGAAGTTATCGCCTTTACAAACTGCTGAAAATAAAAATTGTCAAGCAATTCTTTTATCATCTCCCCTATAACGGCACTAAAATTTGATTATGTAACACCCTAACCCCAATACAGTAGTATATTTACATTATACTATAGTAAAAAGAGTTAAGCATGTTGCTTTCACTTTAACACATAGGTAAAGTATTCCATAATAACTATACAAGATATTAAAGAGAGCCATGAGAGAAGAAAAGTTTAATATATACATCACTTGCCACGAACGGGCTCATTTCATATACAAACTTACATAAAAACAAGCAAAATAAATAAATACATGCTTAGTTCTACAAGAAACAAAACAAACTACTCTAAGTCTTTTACTTCTTCTTTTTCTTCTTTTCTTTTTTAGGGACTTGACCTAGATTTACATGGAAACACAAACAGAGTGAGAATTTACAAATCCTCAGTATAAGTATCCAAAACCAACATTTATAACATTTACAATGTATAAACAACTCAGTTAAAAATATATTATTACCAACTAGAGAAACAACTACTCATACAGTTATCCAATAATGTAGTATATAATATGTCATATGAATATGCCTAAGAAATATCCTCATAGTATATTTATGAAATGCTTGTGCAAGATTTCATTTTAGAAAACATATGATACTTACTTATTCCTAGGAATTGCGGTCTGTAACATCCTAATATTGCTATTCCAATATATCCAACATATAAAAGAATAATTAATACTAGCTATGCTACTTAAAAAAAAAACAAGCAAACCAAACCCATAACATTTATACAAATAATTATGGAGAGCCACGATAACAAAAGTTATCTATATGCATCACTGCATCAAGATGCACATTGTAATACATAAACTTTCATAACAACAAGATCTAGTATAACATATACAAGCTTTTGTCTACCAAAAAGCATATAAACTATACTAGTCTTCATACATCTTCTGCTTCCCTTTTGAGGAACTCATACCTGGATTTACATAGCAACACAAATAGGGTGAGAAATCGCAATTCTCAGTAGAAGTATTCCAAAACTAGCATTATAAACATTCATAAAGAATTCATAACTATTAAACTAACACTTCAATAATAGAAGTACACAATATCTCCATCTCAGAGATACGCAAACACCCATACAATTGCAATGTCATGAGTTCATATAATGGTGCCAACCACCCATACAATTGTCATGCTATACCAAATTATGTCTAATGTTTATGCCTATGCAATAACTTAAGTATGAAATGAATAATGTTATGACACCAAATCTATGGCAATGTCATGTTATGCATGAGTCTTGAACAAAATAATGGAAATCACATCCATGACCTTGAACAAGCATTGGAACCTAATTCCAGTAGTTTTCTCTCCGAGTAATGAAATCCATCAACTACGCGATCTTTATCAATAAGGAAGTCCATCCTCAATATCATAAGAAAATCCATCCTCAAAGTCACTATTGCAACACCCCTTTTAGGGCATCACATTTACGGAATACAAGTTACCAAATTTTAACAAGTTATAAAAATTAATAATATTATTTGTACGTTTTTCAAATATTTTTCTTTGCGGATAAACAACTTAAATAAATTACAGAATATACCAAACCAAAATAATTTACATCATTTACATATCAAGTTTTAATACTTTAAAACATCCAATTTTTATCCTCAAAATATTTATACAAGTACTACAGCCCAAACATAAACTAACCTAGTACCCACATCTAGTCAAAAGGTACTCATCCGGATCCTCCTCCCGATCTTCCTCAGGCTCCTCAAAAGATAATAACCCCGGATGGGTTGCAGGGCTCTGGACTAGAGTCTGCGCATAAGAAACAACTGAGTCCTCCGTAGGAGTAACATGACGAGTACTCCACAAAAACTCCATAGGCATAGTAAAATGTAAATGCACAAAAGCGCTAAAAGAAAATATAGGGACCCCATGAAAAGTCCTACTAAGGGTCACAAATACCTCCCCTATATATACTACACGATCCTTATCTGCATCATAATGCCGTGCATTTGTGCCTCCTCTATACAACACTTTCACATAACCCAGAAAACCCCTTGATGCCATCACAAAAAACAAACAAACTAACATAGACAGAAATAAGGCGATCCATCCTCCTCTTCTTCCTCTTCACACTCTTTATCAAACATAAAAATAAACAGAATAACATAACAAAGAGGTGAGATTCCCTACATCAATACCATCATGGTAGTAAAAGGACAGTAAAATAACATACTATTCATACACAACATTTAACAGATATATTCATGGCATCATATAATCAATGCATTAAATAGCAAATAATTACCGCAACATATATATATATATATATATATCACAACAGAATGATAACTGACTATGCACATGCACAATGAACCAATTTCCTACTCCATGGAGCTAAACTCGATTTCGGAGAGAATAATCTAGAAGATATGTCGGTATATCGACCACCTCAGACCAAGTGCTATAATTTCTCAATGTGCACATCAGGCATTATACACGACATTCTGCATCAAATCATGAATAAAATAATGCTTGGTCAAGATCGTTGGAGCATTACTCAGTTACCACGGCCCAGTGGAGCTACCTACTGTCTATTTGTGCAATACTTGTGCTCCTATGCCTCTTAGTTCAACAAGTGAACAATACTATACAATTTGCACCCGCACTTAGGTGTAATTCAACTCCTAGGTAACAAGAGCCTTAACAAACACCATCTGATTGACAAATGCATGTCCAATGACTTAATCACATTATAGGCCACTATCAGCCACAAACACATAGTGATATATCTGAGTCTAGTATATCGGCCCAACAGTAAAATTTGCTGTTCCTCTCAATCACGTAGCATTTTTATCGCATTTTCACAATCGCATAATATTTTTGTTACATTTTCAAATCGCGTAATGATTTTTCAACATTTTCTCAATCACGTATAGATTTTAAAACATTTTCTCAATCGCGTAGTTAAAAATCACCATTTTTAAATTGCGTAGAAGTTTTTCTACATATTTTTAATCGTGTAAAACATTTTGTCAATATTCTAAGCTCAAATTAAAACTTTTCTTATTTAATATCAAAAATAGACTTTATTTCCATTATTTTCCTATTAAATCCCCTTTAAAAAATATTTCTAACATTTTTTCTCAAAATCCATATTATTTTAATTTTAAGTAAAATCCTTTTCCATTTAATTTATTTAAAATCCATTTAAATAAAATACCTGAAAATCCCAAATTACTCCTTAGTCCTAAATTCCTTCTAGTGGCTGAAATTCACTTCTTAATTAGTGATAAAAATATTTTCATTTTCATTTTTATTTTATAATTCCTTAATTAGATTCATTACCACTAATCCTCTAGATTACCATTTAATAAAACATTTTTGAAATGGATTCCCCTTTGGAGGGCTTAGAGGCCGTGAGCCTCAATGGCTATTGGTGCCAAAATTCATTTCCTCACAAGCATGATTTATCACATACAACATACTTTAAGCATCAAAATTCTACTCTAACAAGTTCATACATAATATCAAAGCAATAAATCACATAGGATAAATAATTACAAACCACATAAATCACACACAATTTCGTGTCTCTCACCACCATAAGTGGTTAATGAGGTTAATCTCTCTCTTATCTTAGATGTAGCCTCCCAAGCTCCTTGTATGATCCTTTGTACAAACTTCCTCTACCAAGTAATTCTTAAAATCAAAGTAAACACAACAAATTAACATCCAAGATTAGAACAAGACAACCATAGATTAAATATGGTCTTGGAATTTTAAAAATTAACTAAGAACTCAAGTTTCAAGAACTTTACCTTGAAACCCTAGAACTTGAATCCAAAAATCAAGCTTGAAGATGATTGAATCAAGGCTTGATCACAATATAGAAGTTGCTTAGAATGATGTTTAGGATCAAGTGGTGTAGTTAGTTTGAATTATAAGTGGTTGGATAGTGATTCTAGGTAGTGAGGTCGTGACGTAGGGAAGGGAAAATGAGAGAAAATGAGAGAAAATTATGTTTAGCTTTTGAGAGAAAAGATGATAGCTTTTAGAATGTAATAGAAAAATGAACTTTGACACTTTAGAGCTAAATGGCCGTGAGCCTTCATGGAGAGAGAAATAGATATTTTGATTTGCTACAAGCTATCACAACCATTGATTCAATCAAAGATAGATATCCTAAGCTTCTTCACTAAGCTTGCTCTCACAACCATTGATCAGATCAAGGGTGGATATGCAAAGCTTCTCCTCCTAGCTTGTTTCCTATTCGTTATGCATAAAGTTGTCATAACCATCTTATTTGACCAAGCTAGATATTTTCTAGATATTTTTAGAAACTATTACCCAATGGATAATAGCTACTACTAGTTATTGTCCAATGGATAATAATATTACACAACAAATTATAAAAACTCAGATAAAGAAAATTTTCCTTAACTATTCCCAGTTTTAGGTTTAGTAAGTTCCCCCGGCCCCGCATTAACAGTCTGAAACTTTTCAGTCTGAAAAAAAAAATTATTTTTTCGGGCCCACCTCAAACACGCATATGGCTCAAGATAATATTAAAATAATCAAAATTATTTAAAAATTCTCAAAAATTCACAAATATTCACAAATATTATAAAACTCATAAATATCTAGAAAAATAAAAAATTAAGGTGTTAAAACTATAATAGGAAGGATACCATCCACCTTGCCTAATATACATTACCCTCATATGTGAAGCTCACACTTTTCAACTTAAAGGCAAACATACACAATCGTGTCTAATTACTTCCCATAATTAGCATTACAAATCATCCATGATTTAACACATTCTCACTTCATTAAATACTCCTATTAGAGTCTCAACACTCACTAAGAAGCATAAAAGAAGAAAATACACCTTTACAAGGCTCTATTGCATCACACAACCATTTTTATTCAAAAACTAGAGCTCACGCAGTAGCGCCCTCCTCTCTGCCCCCTCATGTCGTAGCACATACACGGCTACGCCGCGACATCCTGCTCTCGGGTTTCAGTACTGAATGTAGCATCACACGCACACTACGGCGTGCCGCACCTTATGCCGCAGTGCAAGCTGCAAAACATAGATTTTACAGAATTTTGCATATCTGGGTATTGTTCCATTGGAACTTATCCCTCCTCCAATCACTCAAACCTCACATCCAAGTGATTTCCAACCTTCCACAAGGTCTATATACACATTTCAACTCTTATACAACTTTAATTTCACTCAAACCATAAATCATGGATTAATTAACCACTTAAACCCTAAAACCCCATTTCTCCTCTCAAATGGATACCAAGGGTGTCTAAGAGCTTAAAGGCCATCTCAATACATTAAAAAACTCATCATTAAGTCATCCTCAAATTCTCCAACAAGATTCAAGCTAAAAACATCAAAACACACTCAAAACCTAAATTCCCACATCAAGCCAAAACTCATGAACAAGATGAAGAGAATAGGAAGATGAGTCATAAACAAGGTTTCCCCTACCTCAAACTTCAGAAGTTGAAATCACTAAGCAGCTCCTCTTTGGTTGATGATTGATCTCCTTTTGCTCCTTTGTTGAATTTCCTTTTGTGCTCTCCTACTACAACCGTGAGAGAGAGAGGTGAAAAATGAGAAAATATCTCATTTTGAAGACTTATAAGAGTCAAGGCAGAAACCACAAAATCGTGTGGTCACTTAGTCACTTAAGTGACTACACTGTTAACTTTGATATGTTAAAAATGCTTGGATTTCACCAAACCAAGTTTCCTAACTTCCAACAAGTTTAAAATAAATCTTAAGATTCATAAAAAATCTTGTTCCTCCATTTTCATATTTTTCTATATTTGCTGCTAGTCAATCCGGCATTAAAACACACAACCAGTATGCTTAAAAATGCCAAACTAACTCCTATTAACCTCAAAATTTAACTGTAGCACAATCCACACATTTGTGACCTAGAAATAAACTCTCCACATTCATTTCAATTAACTAAGCAGTTTAAGCTAATTTCGAGGCCAATAATAGCTATATTTCACACATAGTGTTGTAGCAAAGGGACTAAACGTACTTAGAAAGCCACAAAATTACCCAGGCATGACCAACTAGTACTAGACTACCTCTATAACCATATATATAAGTCGATCATGTTTTCACGGGTGTTACACGTTCCCTTGTATTTGTCTGAGTAAGATAGGTAAAGAGTGTAACAGCCCAATATTTGCTATTCAGATATATCATCATATAAAAAAATAACTAACACTGGTCATGCTACTTCTAACATACAACAACTAACTAATTCATATCATTTATACACAATGAGTAAATATGGAGAGTCATGATAACAAAAGTTATATATATATATATCCTCCAAGGCACATTGTAATACATAAACTTTTACAGCAACAAAATCTAGCATAATAAACAAGCTTAGTCAACATTAAGCTTATAACTATACTAATATTCATACATCTTCTTCTTCCATTTTAAGGAACTCACACCTGGATTTATATGGCAACACAATCGGGGTGAGAAATCATATATCTCAGTAGAAGTAGTCCAATACTAGTATATATATATATATACATATATATACACACACACATATCCATTCAGATAATATTCACAATTATTGAATTAACACTTCAATCACAGAAGCAAACAACATCTCCATCTCAGAGATATGCAATCGCCCATATAATTGCAATGTCATGGTATTATGTCATGATAGCAACCACCTATACAATCATCATGTTATGCCAAATTATGTCTAGTGTTTATGCCTATGCAATATTCTATGCATGAAAATGAATAATGTTATGATACCAAGTCCATGGCAATGTCATGTTATGCATGAGTCTTGAACAAAGTAAAGGAAATCATAACCATAACCTTGAACAAGCACTAGAAGTCCATCCAGTAATCATCATTATCACAGAGGAAATCCATTCCCTCCCCCCCTGGGTAGTGAAGTCCATCAACTACACGGTTATCGATAATTAACAAGAAAATCTATCCTTAAAACCACTACAATAGGAAGGATACAATCCACTTTACCTAATATAAATCATCCACATCTATGAGGCTCACATCTTTCAAAAAGGCAAAAGATACAATCATGTATATAATCATGTCTAATTAAATTCTCATAATTACCATTACAAATCATTATGATTCAAATCATCCACTCTTTATTAAATACTCCTACTAGAGTCTCATCACTCATTAAGAAGCATAAAAGAAGAAACGACACCATTGGAAGGCTCCATGGCATCAAACACAACTCATAGTTATTTTCTTGGCATCCACACCGCGACACACCTTGTGCCACATCGCGACATTCATCCCTTGTTCCACTCACGTGGTGGCATACACACACCACGTCGTGGCATCCAACTCTCCAGTTCTATTTCTTGGGCATGCATCACTCACATGCTGTGGCGTGCAACACCTTGCGTTGCAGCGTGAACAATAGAACTTAGATTATGCGGAATTCTACAAATATGGGTACTATTCCATTGGAACTAGACACTCTTCCAATCACTCAAAACTCACTTCCAAGTGATTTCTAAACTCCTACAAGGTTCAATGTGAATGCTTATGTCTCTAAGGCATGTCAAAAGGTTTTTGATGATAACAAAAGCAAAAGAGAAGATCAAGCGCAAAAGGAAAAATCAAGATCAAAGAAAGAAGACAGAAGGTTTATTTAGACTTAGGATATTAATGTTAAATGCTCTCAAGATTTCTCAAATGGTTTTTCAATATGTGATTTCAAAATAAATGAGAAATTTCAAAGTTAAACATGGCTTTCAATAAAACTTGAGTTTCAACTTTAAATCTAACACTCTTAAAAGGATTTATGTTTAATCAAGTATCTTGAGGTGTTGGAAATGACTTACAAGTGTTATTGGACTTGAAAAATATGTTCAAAGGCCAATGTAATCGATTACATAATGTTTGTAATCGATTACACATCAAACAGAAGGCATGTAATCGATTACATTGTAAATGTAATCGATTACAAGAAAGTCAGAGGCCATGTAATCGATTACACCAATAATGTAATCGATTACACAAAGCCCAGAAAAGCAAAGAACACGTTCGACGAGTCATGTAATCGATTACATGGATATTGTAATCGATTACAAACAAAGTCAGAAGTAATGTAATCGATTACATGGGCAATGTAATCGATTACACAAAACCCAGAAACTCAAAGAACACGTTCGACGAGCCATGTAATCGATTACATGGGCATTGTAATCGATTACAAGCAAAGTCAGAAGCCATGTAATTGATTACACCAATAATGTAATCGATTACACAGAGCCCAGAAAGTTCAGAAAACGTTGGAACAACAATGTAATCGATTACCTGAGATATGTAATCGATTACACGCATCTTGACAACGTCCAACGGCTATATTAAATGCATTAAATGCATGCCCAACTACCTCCAACGGCTCCATTTATTGAGAAACTTATAAATACCAAAGTTGGGTCTTTATTTGAGGTTGACCTTGAACCAAAAACTGATCATCATACTTCAAAACGTGAATCAATCCTTAAATTCTTTTCTTGCTCTGTTTTCTGATTAAAAATGTGAAAAATCCTTGAGAGCATATTAGAGCTTCAATTTGTAAACACTTGCTCTAGAGAGAGCTTCGTCTATTTCAATCTTATACATTCTGATTAGTGAGGGTGAGGTATCCCTTGGAAAATAGAGGCTCAAGCTTTTGGGTGAGGTATCCCATATTATTGAGTACTCAAGGTTGTAGTGGTTTTTCAAGCACCCATTGAAGCTTGAAGATATAGTGGAAAATCTCAAGGTGTTGCTTGGGGACTGGATGTAGATCATAAGTGGAGTGGTGATTGAACCAGGATAAACGACTGTGTTTGTTTCTCTAAACCCTCCTCTGCTTATCTTTGTGCACTGTTTCATTATTTTATTTGGATATTGTCTCCTTGGCTATTACGTTTATAAGTAAAAGTGTTTAACTCATCTATTCAATTATCTCTAATCATTCAATAGCTTCAACGAAAATTGATTATCAAATGATTTGCGAAAGATTTATGAACTTATTTTTAACTACTCAATTCACCCCCCCTCTTGAGTATTGAGGCCACTTGGTAACAAGTGGTATCAGAGCTAGACTCTTGTATAAAGAACTTAGCAGCTTCAAGAGAAGTGATGGCTTCAAATGGTTTTTCAAATGAAGGTTCTTCTATAAATAGACCTCCTTATTTCAATGGGGATGGTTATGCCTATTGGAAAGAAAGGATGAAAATTTTTATTGAAGCTATTGACTTAGATATGTGAGACGCAGTTGAAAATGGTGCTTTTGTCCCTACACAAACTAAGGATGGTGTGACAATTAATACACCTAGAAGTGATTGGACCGATGATGATAAAAAGAAGGTTCAATATAATTTGAGAGCCAAGAACATCATCACCACATCTTTGGGGTATGATGAATTCTTTAGGGTGTCAAATTGTAAGACCGTAAAAGAAATGTGGGATACCCTACAAGTAACTCATGAAGGTACTAGTGAGGTAAAAAGGTCTCGAATAAACACTCTTACTCATGAATATGAATTGTTTAGAATGAATCAAGGTGAGAGTATTCAAGATATGTAAAAGAGATTTACTCATATTATTAATCATCTCATCTCATTGGGAAAGACATTTCCTAATGAGTATCTTATTAACAAAGTCTTGAGATGTCTAAGCAGGAATTGGCAACCCAAGGTAACGGTGATTGCGGAATCAAGAGATTTATCAACCATGTCTCTAGCCACCCTATTCGGAAAACTTCAAGAGCATGAGCTGGAACTAAATAGGCTCAATCAAAATGAAGAACATGACAAAAAGAAGAAGGGAATTGCACTCTAGGCTACCTCTTCCATACTTGAAGATGATGATGAAGATGGTGAAGAGGATGGTGAAAATATTGAGCTAAGTGAGGAGAATCTTAGTCTCCTTGTGAGAAAATTCGGAAGATTCTTGAAGAAAAAGGGATTTCAAAGAAGACCACTGTTTCCTCAAAAGAAAGCATATCACAAAGGAGAAGGATCCTCCACTACCAAAATGCTATGAATGCGGAAAATCGGGGCACATGAAAATGGAGTGTCCTATATATCTCAAGAAGACGGAGAAGTTTGAGAAAAGACCCTCCAAGGAAAAGAAAGGAAGAAGAGCATATATAGCTTGGGAGGACAATGACTTAAGCTCTTCCGACGATTTAGAAAATGAAGAAGCCCATCTTTGCCTCATGGCTCAAGGAGAAGAAAGTGGAGAAAGCGACACCGAGGTAACCTCTTCTAACCTAGAACCTCCACCTTCTTATGATGAATTGCAAGATGCCTTTCAAGAATTGCATGATGAATCTTTGAGGCTCACAAAAATGATTTTGTCTTCCAATAAAACAATCTCTCCTATTGACAAAGAAAGTTTCTACTTTAACCAAGGAGATAAATGAACTTAAAATTGAAAATGAGACTTTAGGACTCATAGATGCTAATTCATCATGCATGATTTGTTCCTCACATGATAATGCATCCATATCATTACCTTGTTTATCATGCAAAGCCTTTGAAAAAGAAATTGAAGACTTGAACAACACTCTTGTGAAATTCACTTTTGGAAGAGACAACTTGAATGTGTTGTTAGGGAGACAAAAATGTGTTTTCTAAAAAGCCGGCTTGGGATTTAATCCAAACAACCATCAAAAGTCTTATAAGAACTTCTTTGTTTCCTCAAAAACTTCAAGTAGCCCCTTTGTTAAATGTTTTCATTGTGGTAGGAAAGGGCATAGTGCATCCACTTGCAATATTAGAAAGAACATAAATACCAAGGTTGGAATCAAAAAGGTTTGGGTCCCTAAAGGCACCATACCTAATTCTAACACACAAGGACCCAAAACAATTTGGGTACCAAAAGTTAAATCTTGAATGTGTGTTGTAGGTGTGCTTGAAGACCAAGAGCTCAAGTTGGTATCTTCATAGTGGTTGCTCCAAGCACATGACCAGTGATGGCTCCAAGTTCTCCTCCCTTACACACAAGAAATATGGTCATGTCACATATGGTGACAACAACAAAGGGAAGATTCTTGGAATTGGCAAAGTTGGTAAGATCCCTTCATCATCTATTGATAATGTTTTACTTGTTGAAGGACTTAAACATAATTTGCTTAGTATTAGTCAATTATGTGATAAAGGCAATAGAGTTATATTTGATTCCTCTTGTTGTATAATTGAGGGAAAGGATGATAAGCAAGTTAAGTTTGTTGGTCATAGGGTCAATAACATATATATGATTAGTCTTGATGATATTTCCTCAAATGATGCTAAATTCTTTATGAGTAGAGAAAGTGATTCATGGTTATGGCATAGAAGAATTGCTCACATTCACATAGATCACTTAAACAAATTGGTCTCTAAAGAACTAGTAATTGGTCTTCCAAAGCTCAAATTTGAAAAAGACAAACTTTGTGATGCATGTCAAAAGGGAAAACAAGTAAAGGTCTCTTTCAAAGCTAAAAACATAGTTTCAACCTCTAGACCTTTACAACTTTTGCACATGGATCTTTTTGGACCCTCTAGAACTATGAGCTTTGGTGGGAATTACTATACATTAGTGATTGTGGATGATTTTTCTAGATTTACATGGACATTATTCTTGGCCCACAAAAATGATGCTTTTTAATCATTTAGAAAACTTGCCAAAGTTATCCAAAACGAAAAAGGTTTTTGTATTGCATCCATAAGAAGTGATCATGGTGGTGAATTTGAAAATCATGAATTTGAAACTTTTTGTGATGAACATGGCATTGAGCATAATTTTTCTGCCCCTAGAACACCACAACAAAATGGTGTTGTAGAAAGGAAAAATCGATCTTTAGAAGAAATGGCAAGAACTATGCTCAATGAGGCCAATCTTCCTAAGTACTTTTGGGCGGATGCGGTTAACACCACTTGTTATGTTATGAATAGAGCCCTAATAAGGCCAATTTTAAAGAAAACCCCATATAAATTGTACAAAGGAAGGAAACCTAATGTGTCACATTTTCATGTCTTTTGATGTAAATGCTTTGTGTTGAATAATGGAAAAGATAACTTGGGAAAGTTTGATGCAAAATCTGATAAGGGAATATTCATTGGTTATTCTATTCATAGCAAGGCCTTTAGAGTCTATAATAAACGAACTATGACCATAGAAGAGTCCATACATGTTGCATTTGATGAAACTAACCCAAATGAGTCGAGAAAGGAGCTTGTTGATGATGTTGCAGAAATCTTGGAAAAGACGCACTTGGAAAATCAAGAGAAAGAACCCAAGAAGGAAGAAAAGAGACCCCTTGATCATACATGGCAAGAAGATTCAAAAATCTTAGATCTACCCAAGGAATGGAGGACTTCAAGATATCATCCTCTCGACAAGGTGATAGGTGATGTATCAAAAGGGGTAATCACTCGAAACTCACTTAGAGATGCATGTAATCATCTAGCCTTTGTCTCTCAAGTTGAACCTAAAGACATAAATGAGGCCATTAATGATGAGCATTAGATCTTGGCCATGCAAGAAGAACTAAACCAATTTGAGAGAAATCAAGTTTGGGAATTAGTTCCAAGGCCCAATGATCATCCAATAATTGGCACCAAATGGGTCTTTAGGAACAAACTCGATGAAACGGGCCTAATAATAAGAAATAAAGCTAGGCTTGTAGCTAAAGGATATAATCAAGAAGAAGGCATAGACTATGAAGAAACTTATGCTCTCGTAGCTAGGTTAGAGGCCATTAGAATGCTACTTGCATATGCTTGCATCATGGACTTCAAACTCTATCAAATGGATGTCAAAAGTGCCTTTTTAAATGGTTTTATACAAGAAGAGGTGTATGTAGAACAACCTCCTGGTTTTGAGGACTTTGAAATGCCCAACCATGTTTTTAAATTGAAAAAGGCCTTGTATGGCTTGAAACAAGCTCCTAGAGCTTGGTATGAAAGGTTGAGCAAATTTCTTTTAGAAAAAGGCTTTTCTAGAGGTAAAGTTGACACCACTCTTTTCATAAAACACAAATTGAATGACATTCTTCTAGTTCAAATCTATGTTGATGACATTATATTTGGAGCTACTAACAACTCTCTTTGTAAAGAATTTTCAAATATTATGCAAAGTGAGTTTGAGATGCCCATGATGGGTGAGCTCAACTTCTTCCTTGGTCTACAAATCAAGCAAACAAGAGAAGGAACATTTATAAGCCAATCCAAGTATTGCAAGGAGCTGCTCAAGAAGTTTGGAATGGACAATGCCAAGCATATGGCTACTCCTATGGGCACCTCTTGCTATTTGGACAAGGATGAAGGAGGTAAATCGGTAGAAATTACAAAATATAGAGGTATGATTGGCTCACTCCTTTATCTCACTGCAAGTAGGCCGATATAATGTTTAGTGTATGCATGTGTGCTAGATATCAAGCTAATCCTAAGGAATCACACCTAAGTGCTGTTAAGAGAATAATGAAATATCTAATAGGCACATCACAAATGGGTTTATGGTACCCTAAGGGTGCCTCATGTAGTCTTATTGGGTACTCGATTCTGATTTTTTTGGATGCAAAATGGATCGAAAAGAGCACTAGTGGGACATGCCACTTGCTTGAAGCTCACTAGTTTCTTGGCACAACAAGAAACAAAATAGTGTGGCATTGTCCACAGTGAAGTGAATATGTTGTTTGGGAGTTCTTTGTGCTCAAGTCCTTTGGATGAAACAAAGACAACTCTTGGACTATGGTCTTGAGCTTGATCACATTCCCATAAAATGTGATAATACTAGTGCAATTAACTTGTCAAAAAATCCCATTTTGCATTCTAGAACTAAGCATATTGAAATAAGACATCATTTCATTAGAGATCATGTTCAAAGGGGTGATTGCATACTTGAATTTGTTGAAACAACTAAGCAATTAGCTGATATTTTCACCAAACCTCTAGCAAAAGAAGCATTTTTCTACATTAGAAATGAACTGGGTATATTGGATCAATCATGCATAAATTAGAAATTTGCTGCATAATCCTAAAAACAAATGCCTAAGCTTGCGTTTTTCTGCATAATTATGCAACATTACTGCACAATCTCTGAATTTTCATTATATATCTAAATCCCATACTAACTTGAGTGTCGGAGGTTTCCCCAAATTGTTTTGCAAGTGCTTCCTCATGTCCAACTTTGACAAGAAATTCAACAACCTCAAAATTTCACCAAAAAAGGGTGAAATTCTTGGTAAAAATGATAATTTTGATCAATTATATGAGTTGAATCATAATATGATTAGTCTATATGCTTACATGATGATTTGAAATTGATTTAAGTTGCTTTAAAACTGATTTGGATGGATTAAAATTGATTATATGCTGTTTGGAATGCAAAATCTGAGTTAAAGAAGTCTTTGGTAATCGATTAAAATGCCTTTGTAATCGATTACATGTGTCTCACGTCATGTAATCGATTACACACATTTTGTAATCGATTACAACCAACTTAGAACTCAGTGTAATCGATTACATCAACTATGTAATCGATTACAAGGTTCCTGAAAGCATGTAATCGATTACACCAAAAATGTAATCGATTATATACCCACCAGAATGCATGTAATCGATTACACACTCAATGTAATCGATTACACAGGGTTTTTCAAAGGTTTCTGACGCGCGTAAGGCTCATTTCTTCTTCGAACCTGTTCATCTTCCTCGTTCTCTCCTTCTGCTCCCACGCACCTCAATTCTCAAAATCTCTCTTTTCTCACTCAAATCTCCATCAAAACCCGTCATTTCACCTCTCTCAATCTCGGAAAACCCCTCTCCACATAGCCCATCGTTCAAAATCCCCTCACATCCCTCATCCAAATCTCCCCATCTTCTCTCACGAACACCTTCTCCACTTCTCTGACCTAATCTCATCCCTCTCTCTCTCTCCTCACTCATCCCTAACCATTTACCACTCATCCCTTGCTTCTCCTTCTCATCAATGGCTGAATCCTCTCATCGCTCGAAGCGCCCAAGAACAGGGGCTGTTATTGGAGGGTCCTCTGGTGGCTCTTCACGTAATATATCTGGCCTGGACCTCACGAGGCACTTCTCCACTGTGAAGAAAGCTGAGTTGTTCCGGAAGAACTTCCAGCTTCGCAAAATCATCTCTCCCAGGTATCTTCCCATTACCTTCTGCGAGAGTGAACCTTTAGAGAGCTTTAGGACAATAGAAAACTTAGGCTTGCTGGGATTCCTGAGCATAGAGAAGGCCATCTACGCTAACCTTGTCCGAGTGTTTTATGCTAACCTGAAGGTTGAAGATAATTGCATAATCTCTGAAGTGAAAAAGCAACAAATCAGGTTAACAATGGCAGAGTGGTATAGGCTTACAAAGCTCACTCCTGATGGAGCACAGTTCTATGGAAATGCCAAAGTTTGGGGGCATGAGTTTGAGCATAAGGCTGCTCTTCTCTCTTTGATTAGGATTGGCTACCACCTCCCCAGTGATCCTAAACGAAGAATAATGGCCACTGGCCTCACTATGGAAAACAGGGTTCTCCACTACCTCTTGGTTCGTGGATTGATTCCCAGAGGAGGGAATTACTCCCAAGTCCTCAAGGATGATGTTGTGGCATTATGGGCAATGACCACAGGGCACCCAATAAACTGGGGATACTACATTCTAGAGCATATGCTGGACGTCAAGAAAAAGAAGAACTCGCTCTCCCCTTCCCATGTTGGTCACCACAATCCTCGAGTCCTGTCGCATTTCGCCTGGGTGAAGAGTCCAAGGACACCAGCTCGAAAGGACCCCAATCAATTGGGTTGCATACTCTGAAGAAGCTTCAGCTCTATAAGATGGAAGATAGGTGGCATTACATTACTCATGGCACATTTGGTCATATCCATCACGATCCTAGATAGTGATGATGAGGAGGCTCAAGTGCCACCGCCTTTGCTCCCGCTCCAGCCTTCTCTTGATCTTTCGCTCCAAGAAATGCGCAACCCGAGCGCCAACGTAAACACACGCATGGATCATATTGAGCAAAAGATTGACCATCTTGAGCTGAGGATGGACTACTCAGACCAGGGAGCTTGCCTCCATTCGATCCCTCCTACGTGGACCTCCTGTTCCTGAGAGTCCTGCTGTTGCTGCACCCCCCACATCCTCTGCCCCTCCAGATCCCCTATCCTTCGCTGGTCCATCTGGAGTTCCTGCTGATGATGAGGAGCTTCTGGACTCTGACGAAGATCTTATGCCCAGCGATGATAACATTGATCTAGGAGACTCTGCTGTGGATCCAGAGGGTGAAGTTTTCTGTGACAGCGAGGACACTGATAGTGATCATGGCCTATTGCCTTGATATTCTCTTGTATTGATGACCACCTTTTACTTATTTTGTTTTGACTCTGAGTATATAAAATTGGTATACCTTTATGGTTATATTTTAATTATTGCCTACTGGTTGTGATACGTCTCTTTGTACATGCTGATTATTAATACATGAACTTGTTTTCACTTTGAATGTTTGGCTTTTGGAATATTGATTGGACTGATTAATCTTTGTGGATTTTCTGTTATGGCAAAAATTTGGGAATCATGAAATATAGCTGTCATGCTGTCTATTTTTTTCTTAAATGCTTATGTCTTTTTGATAATGCCAACGGGGGAGAAAATGAGGAAAAATGAAAATGAAATGAAATGTAATTAATGGTTTTATGAGAAATTAAAGGTTGCATGAGTACGGGGGAGTTATTGACCTTTTAAGTTATTAAGCTTTTCATATGCAAAATCTAACCCAACATCATGCATAAACTCCGGGGGCAGCATTGTACCTAAATGACTATTATATACAAATGCAAAAACTCTTTCTTTTTCCTATGATCGTTTGTCATCATAAAAGGGGGAGAATGTGAATGCTTATGTCTCTAAGGCATGTCAAAAGGTTTTTGATGATAACAAAAGCAAAAGAGAAGATCAAGCGCAAAAGGAAAAATCAAGATCAAAGAAAGAAGACAGAAGGTTTATTTAGACTTAGGATATTAATGTTAAATGCTCTCAAGATTTCTCAAATGGTTTTTCAATATGTGATTTCAAAATAAATGGGAAATTTCAAAGTTAAACATGGCTTTCAATAAAACTTGAGTTTCAACTTTAAATCTAACACTCTTAAAAGGATTTATGTTTAATCAAGTATCTTGAAGTGTTGGAAATGACTTACAAGTGTTATTGGACTTGAAAAATGTGTTCAAAGGCCAATGTAATCGATTACATAATGTTTGTAATCGATTACACATCAAACAGAAGGCATGTAATCGATTACATTGTAAATGTAATCGATTACAAGAAAGTCAGAGGCCATGTAATTGATTACACCAATAATGTAATCGATTACACAAAGCCCAGAAAAGCAAAGAACACGTTCGACGAGTCATATAATCGATTACATGGATATTGTAATCGATTACAAACAAAGTCAGAAGTAATGTAATCGATTACATGGGCAATGTAATCGATTACACAAAACCCAGAAACTCAAAGAACACGTTCGACGAGCCATGTAATCGATTACATGGGCATTGTAATCGATTACAAGCAAAGTCAGAAGCCATGTAATCGATTACACTAATAATGTAATCGATTACACAGAGCCCAGAAAGTTCAGAAAACGTTGGAACAACAATGTAATCGATTACCTGAGATATGTAATCGATTACACGCATGCTGACAACATCCAACGACTATATTAAATGCATTAAATGCATGCCCAACTACCTCCAACGGCTCCATTTATTGAGAAACTTATAAATACCAAAGTTGGGTCTTTATTTGAGGTTGACCTTGAACCAAAAACTGATCATCATACTTCAAAACGTGAATCAATCCTTAAATTCTTTTCTTGCTCTGTTTTCTGATTAAAAACGTGAAAAATCCTTGAGAGCATATTAGAGCTTCAATTTGTAAACACTTGCTCTAGAGAGAGCTTCGTCTATTTCAATCTTATACATTCTGATTAGTGAGGGTGAGGTATCCCTCAAGTATTGTAAGGGTGAGGTATCCCTTGGAAAATAGAGGCTCAAGCTTTTGGGTGAGGTATCCCATATTGTTGAGTGCTCAAGGTTGTAGTGGTTTTTCAAGTACCCATTGAAGCTTGAAGATATAGTGGAAAATCTCAAGGTGTTGCTTGGGGACTGGACGTAGATCACAAGTGGAGTGGTGATTGAACCAGGATAAACGATTGTGTTTGTTTTTCTAAACCCTCCTCTGCTTATCTTTGTGCACTGTTTCATTGTTTTATTTGGATATTGTCTCCTTGGCTATTACGTTTATAAGTAAAAGTGTTTAACTCATCTATTCAATTATCTCTAATCATTCAATAGCTTCAATGAAAATTGATTGTCAAACGATTTGCGAAAGATTTGTGAACTTATTTTTAACTACTCAATTCACCCCCCCTCTTGAGTATTGAGGCCACTTGGTAACAATCTACACGTAGCAACTCTTATTCCACTTCAATTTCACTCAAAACCATAAATCATGGAAAATCATTCAATACAAAACCTAAAACCCCAAATATCAACTCAAATGGAATTGAAGGCATACAAGGGCTAGAAATCCATTTCCATACACCCAACAATTCATAAACAAGCCATCCTCAAATTCTCCAACAAGATTCAAGCCAAAAACACCAAAATCACACTAAGAATCCATATCTCACATCAAGCACACTCAAGAACCTAATGAAGAACATGGAAGGAAAGTGTGAAATACAAAGTTCCCCCTACCTCAATCTTCAGAAATTGAAGTCAGTAAGTAGTTCCTCTATAAAACTTAACTCTCTCCCTTGCTTGGATGATGATCCTTCTCCTTTAGCTCCTTATTTTCCTCTTTATTTTCCCTTTCCTATTGTAGCCGTGAAGTGAGATGTGAGAATGAGAGAAAAGTCTCACTTTGGTGACTTATAAAGGCTAAGGCAGCCATTAGCCCAGCCGTGTGATCACATGGTCACTTAAGTGACTACACTGCTTTCCCCTGATTTGTTAAGAACACTTGGATTTCACCAAACTAAGTTTTCTAACTTCTAACAAACTTAAAATAAATCCTAAGATTCATTAAAAATATTATTTCACCATTTTCACATTTTTTCATATTTGCGGGGTGTCAATCCGGCATTAAAACACACAACTAGTATGCCTAAAAATGCCAAACTAACTTCGATTAACCTCAAACTTTAACCATAACTACTTCACACATTTTTGACCTAGAAATAAGTTCACCACACTTATTTTCATTAACTAAGCAGTTTAAGCTAAAACTGGGGCTGAAAATAGCTATATTTCACGCATAAAGCTATAATAAAGTGACTAAACATGCTCAGACAGTCACAAAAATTCACAGGCATGACAAATTAGTGTTAGGCTACCTCCTTAATAATATATAAGTATATCATGTTTATCTAGGGTGTTACAAAGATCCCCTACACTACTTGGTCATCGGTGGATGTCTTCCCTCACTAAAGTAAGAGCACGACTACCACCCCATGTACTGGTAACCCTAGCCATAATAGCTCTCTAGCTATGAGAAATTAGGACTAATCCTTATTCTTTGGCCAAATGGTTGTGCATATCATATAAGATCACAATATGTAGGAATATCAAGTTTAAAAAAACATGCAAAGATATTTCCAAATCACATTTGGACTTCATAAGGTTCTCTACAACCAATCGGAAAAGCAATACCAATAACTTAAGATTCTAGCTTAACTTATCATACAAAGTAGCAAGTATTAAGTCACTAGCATTCTCGTATCCAGTACCTCACATCGTCACTTCACAAGTGATTTCAAAGTCAACCCCATGTTGAACAAGGTCCTAGGTACCACCCTATGGCATTCCACCACACATGGATGCTCAAGGTATCTCACAAATCCCATATATGCAAGGTAGCTATTTCCTCCTTGAAATACTCCTAATAGTGTCTCAATACACTTTAAAAGAGCATATATAAGGGATCTCAGCAAGCAGAGAACTTCAATTTCGCTAAGATAAAAACTTTGGAAGTTTATGTGTTTGAGCGCCCAGTTTCTCAATGCTTAGACGCTCCTTCATAGAAACACTCCCCCGTTTCTTATGTCATTGAGCACCCAAATCTTGAGCGACTAATCACTGACCTCTAGAATCTCCTGGCCTTAGGTGCGTAGGTGCTAGGCGCTTCAACGCCCTGCACACAGAAACTCTCTGGCCTTCAGCGATTAAGCGGACAAAAGCTAAGCGCCCAGCACTTGGAACTTCATCCACTGTTGCATTGGCTTCTCTACTAGATTTTAATCCCCAAAATCAGGTTCTAAGAGCTTTTCAACACCATTAATGGTCACTAAGCTCCAAGAAACTATCATACACCCTATCAATACATCACCTCAAAGCAAATGATCCAACCAATCATTCATAATACCCATTTTCTCAACTAATGAATGAGGTTCCAAGGATGCAAACAAGTTTCAAACAACCATCATACATGTTCTAACTCAGTTTAGGACATCAAACAAGTTGTCAACCAATTCTACCATCCCAAACCATGGAAAAACCACCAAAAACCTATTTTTCTATAACTCAACATACATCAAACAAGCATGAAGTGAAGAAAAGCAAAGTTTGGAGTTAAGAACAAGCACCCCTACCTTTTGTAGCAAAGATGAATTTCAAGCCTTTTATTTCCCTTTAGCTTTCCTCTTCCTTTCCTCTTCTTTCTTCTCTTTTTCCTCTTTTCTTTTCCCTTTCTCTATACTGTTTTCTGCTACACGATGGAGAGAATGAGAGAGTGGGTGAGAACAAGAGAAAATATCCAAAGAAAATTCAACAAAGAGGGTTGTTGCAGTCGTTGAAAACATATGGCTAAGTAAAATATTTTATAGAAACTTTATATATGTTAAGAACACTTAGATTTCTCCAAATCTAATTTTTCTAACTTCCATAGGCATTAAAATAAATTCTAAGATTCATCTCAATCCTAATTTCACCATTTCCAAAAGTTTGCATATTTGTGATGTACCAATCCGGTACTTAAACACTCACTCAATGTACTTAAAAATACTAAACTGGTTCAGTTAACTCTCAAAAATTAACTATATCACATTCCACACATTTGTGACCAAGAGACAAATTCTCCATATTTATTTCCAATAACTAAACAATTTATGCTATTTCGTGAGCTAATAACAGTTATTTTTCACATATAGTATTACAACAAAGTGACTAAACTAACTTAAAAAGTCACAAAATTAAACGGGCATGTAAAGCAAGTATTATGTTACCTCTATAATCATATACAAGTCTAACATGTTTAAGAGGATGTTATAGATTATGCCCAAAGAATAACGCGATAGTTGTAGCACAGCTTTGGGGTGTCGATTCTACAAAGAGAAAAATTCAAAGAATACCTAAAGGAACAAAGAAACTAAAGAAAAATATTAAATGATTAATAAAATAAAGATTAATTTTAAATGCAAAGTAAAGCGAAGCAAAGTGACTAACGAAAAAAGTACTCAAATTTGATGAGTAGGAAAGCATCGGGAATCCCTTGCACAAATCTAGTATTTTATTTATTCTTAACTTATTCAATAACTCAATTGGGAACTCAATTTCCAAAGTTCCCAATCAGAAAGTATATATTTATAAACTAAAATTAAACCAAATGTAATCATTTGAAAAATCATTCACCAGTTTTAGAATATATAAATTATTATCCCTATTGAGAAAATTCAACGATGACAATATACTCAGGAAATGATATTGCAGCAAAGAAGTAAATCAATATAGATAAATAATTAATCCAAACATAATTAAAGAACTAAATCATTTACTAGAAAAAGCATAACTAAATCCATAAACAGAATAAATTTTATGATTATCCGAAGAAAAAAACATCAATAATGAATTTAGAACAATAAAACAAAAGAGTTTTAGAAATTAAAAATCAAATACATAAATTAAAAATAAAATAAAAATATCATCTATGATGATAGACAAATAAATTCTAGAGAAAAAAAGCCTTCAAGTCTGCCATCTTTACGCGTCCTCTTGCCTTTTCCTACGTTGCGTCACTATTCTCCTTTTTATCTATTAATAAGATATTTTACCTAATAGGAGTGAATCTTACACAAAATCTCCTTATTTGGTTCTAAAATAATGAAAAGATATAGATTGGACTTAAGAAACTAAATTTAGGAAACTCAATCTCCTTAATTGGTCTCCAAATAATAAAAAGATATTGATTGGATGTAAGAAACCATTTTAGGAAACTCAATCTCCATTTATTGAAGGCTGCCAGATTTTTGTCTTTTTCTCTCTTTATTTGTTGTGGGCCCAAGTCTTGATTTCTTCTTTCAATTAAACTTGCTGCCAGATTGCCATTATTTTGTCCAATATTTTTTAACAGATTCCCTACAATTATCACACTAATTAAATTAATGACATTTTCAAAGAAATAAATCAATAGTATTATAAAGTCACTAAAATCAAATATAATGAGATATAGCAATGCCTATTTTTATAAGAAAAAATAGATAAAAGTTAGGCATTATCAGCACAACACTGGGATAGTCTTAATTAGGACAATGAATGCCGTCACACAAAAGTAATCCATGTTACCAAGTGGCTTCAAACTCAAGAGGAGGTGAATTGATTTTCTTAAAGATTTTTGTAAACTTTTTCTGAAAACACTTGTTTATTAATTTTTGTATAAAACAACTAATTGATAAAGATGAATAGCAGATGAGAATGAACACTTCTCTTACAAATAAACTAGCCAAGATGTAAAGTATTCAAGAAGGCACACAATAAGCAAAGCACAAATGTAAATGAGATAGACTAGAAGAAGCAAACTCAAGATTTATCCTGGTTCAGTTACTTTTTGTGACCTACGTCTAGTCCTCAAGTGATTCACTTGAGATTTATCCACTAAACGTCAAGCTTCAATATGTGCAATACGAATTGATATATTGCAAACCCAAGTGCAGGTTGTCTCAAGTAATAAATTCTCAGGAGTTTGAGGTCGATCTATAGGGAATTGATGAAGAAAAATTCTTTGAGGCAAGGAAAGGATTTGTTACAACAATAAAGGTGATGAAAATTGTTCACAAATGAACAGGATTTGCTTAGGCTAGGAGATCCACTATTGGTAAGTAAATTAAGGATAATATTAATTCTTTTTATAACTCAATTAGAATCCACGCATAACGGAGGTTCCAATCGAAAAATACAGCATTCAAAGTTTATTTAAGATTATATATGTAATTATATTATGGTTTCTTTAATCATCTACTAATGCCAATACTTGTAAATGAGTTCAAGCATTCATTGTGTCAATCTCTTGCATACAACAAATCAAGATTTCCACTTTACAAGGAGGGTTAATAACGCCAACACTTGTAAATGGGTTCAAGCATTCATTGTGCTAATCTTTTGTCTACAATAAATCAAGATCTCCACTTTACAAAGATGGTTTCTAAATTGATTGGAAACAAAATGTAATACATATAATGATCACTTAATAATATATCATTCAAGCACAAGAAAGAGATTAATCTAATCTTATTTCATGACCAAAAGCTTTACCTTTTCACCTAAGCAAAATGAAAATTAGTTACTTATAAACTAGAAGAAAGAAAGAGAAAAGAAGAAGGAGATGAACATAATTTCTATTTAGAACAAAAGAAAATTACAACAAGAGAAACAAATAATACAAAAACAAAATCTTGATCTGTAAAACCAAGATGCTTCTAATGAGCAACCAATGGCGCCTTTTATAGAGCATGAAGGGTACAGAATGACAAGAGAGTTGTTTAATGAGTAGGTGGATGAGTGAAAAATTATTGGGGGGTCTCCCCACTCAAACAATTCAGCTGTCTTCACATGACTACAACTCTATCATAACGTCAACTATTGTGTAAGTGGTCTTCATGAAAGTTGAAGGGTTTTGTCTCAAATTTCCAATGCCACTAGTTTCACCCAATCTGACTTCTACGGCCATATGGCCCAATATTTGTACAGTGTTCGGGTTCCAGCAACAGCACCTCTGTTCTAACTTTTAGGCCTACTATGACCTACTAGACATCTGATCCAGCTCTTGTGTTCTTTATTAAAGTTGTATATTTGGGTTTTAGCTTTCACTTAGGCTTAGTTTGGTGTTAATTATACTCCTATAACTCAAGAAATGGGCTAATGAGTGCATAGAGGTTAAGCTATCAAGATCAACATTCTGGATCTTGCTTCCACTTCAATTTAAATTATCCAAATGTATGATTCATCTCTTGAGGTCTTCATGAAACTTGTAGAGAATTGTCTTAGCTTTCCTGCAAGACTAGAATCATATCAATCAAATATTTGCAACTCAAATTATAGCTAATTTACTGAATGCTGCCTAATAGACAAATTAAGGTCAATTCATGCAATAATTCCTTCAATGATCCAATTAAGTACAATATCATAAAATATGATAAAACCAGCTTAATTAAACCAAATTGAACCTTAAGAAGCCTAGTAAGAGGATTATTACATGAATAAAATATATTGCTATCAAATTCTCCCACACTTTACTTTTGCACTCCCGGACAAAACACATAAGACCAAAGCTAGGGAACAAGGAAAAACAACATAAACTCAAAAATAGAAAACTCTAAAAGACTCAATTTTCAATGATATTCAAGAATTCAAAAGTTTATAAGTAAGAAGAGCAACCAAAGATTCAAGGGATCAAAACATTTATGAGGTAACGTTTCTTCACATCTCAAACCATCAAGTAAGGAAACTTTAATTGAAAAGCATGAGTCAAGAATGATAGATCCTCGCAAGATTCACTCTTAATCCCTCATGTATTTGAAAGGTAAGTATTTCACTCAATTAAACCTATGAAAAATTACACTACTATAAGCTTGCTTTTCTTCTACTTCTCCACTACTCAAAACACATGCACACAAAAATCAAAAGGACTTTATTCAAGGCTGTAATGGGGTCAAGGTAAAGGAGGGGATAATATGCATATGACATGTTAAATACCAAAGAAAATAAAAGAGCATTAGGATTGAGTTCAAATAACGAACATGAAAAGTTCATCCTAACTAAACATAATGCAAATTCCCTGTACATATTCTTTTCCCTTCCCTTTTTGCCTTGTTGACCTTTCTATATACCCTTTTTATTAAGATGGCTACTCTTTCCTTTTTCATCAACCATTTTGCACATACACCCCCACACTTGTTCAAGAACTCATCCAATGTTAATGCTCTCTTATTCCCTAAGGTTGGGTAAGAACATATTTTTTTTAAGGCATGTAATGAGCTAAAAACAAGGAATGGTCAAATAAGCTCAAAGAGGTTAAGCAAGGAAAAATATGCAAGGTTGGCTATTTGGTTAAAGTAGCTATTTCAAGAAAACTGCCTCAATCATGTTTATGTATGCATGTGAAAATGTAGCCTCAAATAGAGTCAAAGCAAGTTCTAGAGTAACAATTTCATGAATGAAAATAACACAAGAAAGAAGAAAATGGTACAAATGTTTAATCCATTTATCAATAAGCTCAAGATCTCACAAGGCATACATATATCATTCTTAATCCACTAATTCAACATTCATAACCAAGTATGTGAAATTTAAGAAAGAAGAAAATTTATTCAATCATGTTATGATCCCTGAATTTCAATTGCTACTTCTACACAAAATAGTTACTTCCCCAATTTAGATGTATCTCAAGAGTAAAATTATTTCAAGAGTAAAATTTACTTCTTACTCTGCCATACTTAATTGGTTTTGCTGTTAGTAAGTTGCTGACAAATTTTTTTTATGTCAATTATCATTTCCCCCAATCAGATCACAACATTGTCCTCAATGTTAAAATATAGATGAGTAAATGATAGAAGATATTACCTATTGTGGCTATTATAGAAAAGAGAAACCTGACACTAATTTAAATAGAAACAAAGTACGATAAATAAACTAAAGGTAAAGGTAAGTTATAGATGGAGTGTCAGATCAAATCCATGTTCCTTGCTGCTTCCCTCTGACCAATCTATCTGAGCTATCACTAGATCGGGTTCATAAACAAAAACTTGTGATTTATCAATTAACTCATTGATAGTGGAAGTAGAGACAAGGATCTGCCTGGCTGAATGTGTGATAAAGTTCTGTTCCACAGCATGGTCAAGAAAAGATAACAAACCATCAAAGAAATTATTAACATTCAACAAACCTATGGATTTATGGTAGATGTTCAGTTAGGCTCAAGAAACAATTTGAAAAACTTCTGTCAAAGTACCATAGCCACCTAATAAGGCAATGAATATATCAGAATTTTCAAGCATTTTTCTCATTCGTCCATGCATAGTTGATACTTGTAATTTCTCCCCAATTGTCTTTCCAGTGATGTTCTTTTGAGTTAAAGCTCTAGGAATGATACCTAAAACTTGACTGCCTCTTAGATGTGCAAAGATTGATACAGCCCCCATTAACAATGCTTCCTCTCCTATATACTACATGAATGTTCCTCGCAGCAAGTGTTTGACTAAGAGTGTTTGTTGCGTTTACAAACTATGTACTCTTCCCAAAACTTGACCCACAAAATACATAAATATTTGTAAATTGACAAACAGGAGCTCCCTCCATTTCTATACTCACCCTCCCTTTGAATGATTATGAATTAGGTGAAAATGAAGAAAATGGAGTGTTTAAATAGGAAAAAGAATGGAAAATATAATGATAGCACCTATATGGGTAGATTGGCTGTTGTCAAAAAAGTTTGAAATTAAGAAACATAGATTTCTTTTTCTTTTTCTTTTTTTATTTATTATTATTATTATTTCATTTTTTTATTTTTCTATTTTTTATTCCTTTGAAAGAAAACGAGAGTTGGAACCAATCCAAAACTGGAGGCTAGGCTCTCACACCCATTTGTTAAACAAAGATGGCATATTTTTATACTGTGTGTCACCAGTACAATTGTCATAATGTATCTTTATACTACGCGTCATGAGTACAGTCCATCCTCACAAGGCATGGCTTCAAATCTCTGCCTAGGCTAGAATTACACCCTAGGAAGTCGTGTACTTGTTAGAGCACATAATCTGCCATTCGTGAGTGTTCGACACCCTCGACATGATGTAACATCCTAATACCAGTATCTTAATATATATAGCATACAAGGAGATACCTAGCATTACAACGTCACTACTTACATACTAATCTCATACATATATCCATAATTTTCATTGGAAATATTACAGAGAACCTTATGAAATGTGGAAAATACAATATTTATAACAAAATGCATCCATATAAATATAAATCGTTAGCCTCCCATGGGGCATGAAGTAATACATAACTATTTACTTTACAAAAGAAGTACAATAAGATATTACATTCGCATCATAATCTATAAGGCTAAACTACTTTTTAATTTCCTTCTTCTTCTTATTATTCGAAGAACCTTCACCTAGAATTACATGGTACATAGCGGGATGAGAAACAATATTTCTCAGTATGAGTAAAACAAAACTAGCATACATAACATAATAAATATAATCTTAACATATGCTAAAAAGATATGTTCAAAGCATTTACAAGGTCTACTCTAGCATCTAGATAAACCAAGTTAACATACATACATTCATTTTTACATAATTAGTTTATTTAAAATCTAGGCATGTTTCACTAGGAGTGTTGACTTCTCATGTTTACCCCTTTGTAGATAGAAAAAGTGAAATTTCCACACTACATGCAACCCTAGCATTTGGTTAGAAATACGTGTCCCCTTAGGAACTTCTTGACTCCCTCTCTTCTTGGCTAAATGACCTCACGTCATATAAGTCACATTAGAAGGTAGATAATGCCAACTTATCTTAGTTTACTTATATCTAACACCCCTCATCATCACATCTATAGTGAAGCTAAGTAATAATAATTTACCATAGGTGATAGACACTTATGTATAACAAACCCTTACTTTTGGTAGCTTAAAGCTCATACATATCTTGTACATACCAAAGGATCATCCTCTCATTGATTTACCTCTAGTAGTATCTTAATCATATCCTAAGACCACTTATTGATCTTAGATTACAAAAGGCTTAGATTTCCTCATCTATGCTAGGTAATAATCTCTATCTTGAAAATATCCCTATTTGTGCCTTAACACATTTTAGGAAACATATACCAATGATCCCATCTAACCAAGAACTTGAAAACATTGACATGAAATCTTTAGTTTTCCAAGGCATCACGTCGCGGCACTAACTTGGGCATACCGTGGTGCCTTAGCCTCGCGTCTCAATACTGGGTGTGGCAGAACTCTCACATCGTGGCGTAAGCAGCACATTCAACCTCGTGTCATGGCACGACGAACTCACGCCACAACGTTCATAGCAAAAACTTGATTCTGCAGAATTCTGCAAAACTGTGGTACTATTTCATTAGTTCTTTTCATGGATTTTGGTCCTTCCAACTTAGTTTCTAAGTGATCCTAGGTCCCTAATTAGTCCTTTAACACATAGGAATCATTAATCACCAACTTAAACCACTCAATTTGGATTATGAACTAAAATCACACACACTTTAACCTAAAGCCCCAAAATGAGTGTCATTGGTCCAAAAGAGGTGTTCTAAGTTTCTAACCTCAACTTATACTATGAACAAGTCATAAATAACCAAAGAAAATCAATCATGCAAGCAAAACACATTAAATACCTCTAGAACTCATTTTAGTCTATTATGCACCAAAAGTGCAACTATGGTGAAAATGAGTGAAAAGAGATGAATATGAACATAAACCCCTACCTTAAGCAGTTGTGAAGAGATTCAAGCTTGGTTAGATCTCAAGCCTTGGCTTTCCTCTTTCTCTCTTCCTCCTCCTTGGTCTTTGCTTCCTCTTTCTCTCTTTCTCCTTACAAGTTTTCTATTTCTATTTTGTGAAGCAAAGAGGCTGTGGGTGAGGCTTATAAAGAGGTAATTAAAGACTCATATGGCCTTTAGGCCAAAACTGATAAATCTTGATCTGCTAAAAACACTCAGATTTAGCTAATTCAAGATTTTCAACTTCCAACAACTTTAAAATAAATACTAGGATTTATATAAAAAGTTGTTTCACCATTGTTTGATATTTCCATATCTGCTAGTGGTCAATCTAGCTATAAATAGACAACCAGTATGCCTAAAAAGGTCAAACTACCTCAGTTTACCTTGAAAGTTTAACTGTAACTTGTTTCATATATTTGTGACTTAGAAATAAATTATCCATATTTATTTCCCTTGTCTAAGCAATTTATGCTATTATCTGAGTCATTTTAAGCTACTTTTCATAGTCTAGTTGCAACTAGGTACCTAAACTAACTCAGAGTATCACAAAATTAAACATGCATGCTAAGCAAGTCATATGCTACCTTTTGAAAATATAAACAAGTCTAACATGTCATTTAGGGTATTACATTTCTTCACTCCTTTTTAAAATTTTGATCCCAAAATTGCTCACCTAAAAGGAACAAATCTAGGTAGTCCTACTACAAGTGGGACTCTAACTCCCAAGTAGCCTCCTCATTGACATTGCCACCCCATAAAACCTTCACCAAAGGAATCTGCTTACCTTTAAGCTCTTTGACCCTTTTGTCCGCGATCTTTACATAAATCATCTCTTAGTTGTATAGATTCATGTTCTATGATATGTAAAGGATCTAGATTATACTTTCTCAATTGAGATACATGAAAAACATTATGAAGGTTAAACAAATTGGGAGGAAGGCCTATTTGGTAAGCTACAGGTCCAACTTTTTTTAGAATTTGGTAGGGACCAAGAAAATGAGGATTTAACTTTCTAGTTTTCAATACTCTACTAATCCTTGCCATGGGAGTAACTCTTAAGAATACATGATCTCAAAACATAACTCAAGAGGTCTCCTTCTCTTGTTAGCATAGCTCTTTTGTAGACTCTGAGTAGTTACCAACTTATCCTTAATCATCTTGATCTACTCTATAGTCTGCTGGACCAACTCTAGACCTAGGATGGTTCTCTCACCTACTTCATACCAACATAGAGGCGATCTACACTTTCTTCCATATAAAGCCTCATAGGGTGCCATACCTATGCTGGAATGATAGACTATTGTTATAAGCAAACTCCGCTAACGGTAAAAACTTGTCCCAACTACCCTATTGTTCTAAAACACATGCTCTAAGCATATCCTCAAGGGTTTGGATAGTCCTCTCTATTTTTTCATCTTTTTGTGGGTGATAAGCTGTACTAGGGCTTAACTTAGTCCCAAAAGCCTCTTGTAAGGCTCCCCAGAATCTAGATGTGAATCTAGGATCTTTATCTGAGACTATGCTTACGGGGATTCCGTGTAACCTAACTATCTCCTTCAAATATAGCTGAGCTAATTTCTCTAGAGGATAGCTAGCTCTCATTAACAGAAAATGGATAGATTTGGTTAATCTATCCACTATAACCCAAACTACATCAAAACCTTGCTGAGTCTTGGGTAAACCCATTACAAAGTCCATACAAATCTTCTCCCATTTCTACTCTAGAATCCTTAAAAACTGTAGCGGTCTTACCGGCTTCTGGTGTTCGATCTTCACCTTTTGAAAAACTAAACACTTTGCGACATATTCTGCTATGTCTCTTTTCATTCTAGAGTACTAAAACATTTTCCTTATATCTTGATACATCATAGTGGTTCCAAGATAAATGGTATACTTACTGCTATGAGCTTCTTCTAGAATCCTTTCTTTGATCATTGACTCTCTTTGAACACAAAGTCTGTCTCCAAACTTTATCATTCCATCATCAGCCATATCAAAATCCTCGAGGGTTCCTAAAAAGATCTGCTCACTAATGTCCATTAAAGCTTCATCCTCCTTTTGAGCTTCTAAAATCTGAGTCCTTAAGTTATTTACTATGTCCACTCTACTCACAAAGAGACTCTGTGGCATCACAGTCACCACTAGACTCAAATCTCTAAAACTCTCAAGAAGTTCACTCTCTTGGACCATTATTCGGGACACATGTAGTGATTTCCAACTTAGTGCATCAGCCATTACATTGGCCTTAGTCAAATGATACTTTAACTTAAAGTCATAATCTTTTAAGAATTCCATCCATCTTCTCTGCCTCATGTTCAGCTCCTTCTGATGAAACAAGTATTTTAAACTTTTATGATCACTGAACACCTCTAACTAGACTCCGTAGAGATAATGCCTCCAAACCTTTAAGGCAAACACTATAGCTGCTAACTCCAAATCATGTGTAAAGTAGTTTTCCTCATGTGGACTTAACTGCCTTGATGCATAGGCAACTACTCTCCTATTCTGCATCAGAACACACCCTACTCCCATCTTTGAAGCATCACAAAAGACCTCAAAGTTCTCATGGGGATTTGGAATCACCAACACTAGTATAGTAGTCAACCTTTTTCTTTAACTCTTGGAAACTATTCTTACAGTCTTGAGTCCACTCAAAAGTACTACCTTTTCTAATCAACCTAGTCAAAGGCATCGCTATCTGAGAAAAGCCCTTAATGAACCTTCTATAATACCCAGCTAGGCCTATAAAGCTCCTAATCTCGGTCACAGTGGTGGGTCTATCCCACTGCAACATTGCTTCCACTTTGCTAGGTTCCACTGTAATTCCCCCTTTAGAAATAATATGGCCCAAAAAATGAACTTTCATTAGCCAAGACTCACACTTGGTCAATTTGGCAAATAATTTCTTTTCTTTTAGGATATCTAAAACTATCTTTATATGTTGCTCATGCTCTTCCCTTGTCTTTGAATAGATAAGGATGTCATCAATAAACACTACCATAAACTTGTCTTGGTAAGGTCTAAAAACTCTGTTCATGTAATCCATAAACACAATCGGAGCATTTGTCAACCCAAAGGACATCACAAGATACTTATAATGCCTATACCTAGTCCTAAAAGCGGTCTTAGGGATATCCTCTCCCCTAACTCTGATTTGATGATAACCATATCTTAGATCAATCTTGGAAAACACTGAAGCTCCTCTTAATTGATCTATCAGATCATCTATTCTAGGCAACAGATACTTGTTCTTGATGGTTACCTTATTCAACTACCTATAGTTGACACATAACCTCATGGTACCATATTTCTTTTCATTAGTAACACTGGTGCTCCCCACAGAGAAACACTAGGCCTAATGAATTGCTTGTCTAACAACTCCTCTAACCGTTTCTTGAGTTCTGCTAACTCTAGAGGTGCCATTCTATATGGTGCTATAGATATAGGTCCTATACTCGGCACTAAATCAATAATAAACTCTATCTCTCGCTCCGGTGGCAACTCTGCTACGTCACTTGGAAACACCTTAGGGTATTCCCTCATCACGGGTATACTATCTAGGCTTTGCTCAACCTCTACATCTAATGAGAAAAGAAGAACATATCCTGGAGCTCTTTTTACCAAACAGTGACTGACCTAATTAGCATTGAGATAGGTAGATTTAAAAGAAACAACTCTGGTAGGAACATCAGACAGAAAAACTAGGGTCTTATCTGAACAGTTCAAAACCACATGATTGAACGACAACCAATCCATACCAAGAATGACATCTATGTCCACAAGGGGTAAACAGATAAGGTTTACAAGGAAAACTCTATCCTCAATTCTTATGCAATAGTCAAGACACACTTTCGAAGTTATGACTGACTTACTGATGGGTGTGGAAACAGATAAGTTATATGGTAACTCTAATATAGGCAAATCTAACTTCCTTACACAATAATAAGAAACAAAGGAGTGGGATGCTCCTGAATCATGCATGACATTTAAAATATGATTACGAATTATGCTTTTACTTTGGATGAGATCAGAAGACTGGGCCACCTCAATTTCGCCTAGAGTGTAAACTCATCCATTGGCTAACAGCTTTAGGGTAGGCACATCTTCCTTGTTCTGAGGACAAGCTTTGAAAAAATGCCCCGACTGCCCATATGTGTAACATACAGACTGGCCTGCTAAGCACTTTCCTCCATGCAATTTCTTATACTGAGGGCACCTTGAAAACTTAGGGCCTGTCTTGTCTTTTCCGTTAGGGTTACTTACCTTCAAAGCACCCTTCTTACTTTTGTCATCCTCATGCTTTCTCTTCGGGACGTCTAGTACCCTTTCCTCTGATGGAGGGCTATCAGCACTTGACTCCACAATCCTACACTTGTTGACCAAAGAAGGAAAGTCCCTAATCTCCATAGGTATCACCATACTCTTGATCTCACTCCTCAATCCAGTTTCAAATTTCAAGCATCGCCATTTCTTGTCCAAATGATGATGGAAATGTGAAGAGAACTTCAACAACTCATCAAAGTTAGCCATTTAGTGGCCTACTGACACATTTCCTTATTTGAACTGTATAAACTCCACTACCTTGGCTTCATGTAGAATTTATGAGAAAAACTTCTCTAGAAAAGTTGTCTTGAAAACTTCCCATGACGTTAGGTTTTCTGTGGCTTCCAGTACCTTTTTGGCACCTTTCCACCAATGCTCCACTTCTTCCTTTAACATATAGGAGGCGAAGGCCACTTTTTGCTCCTCCGAACAAACCATCACATTAAACATCTTTTCCATCTCATTGAGCCACTCCTCAACCATAGCGGGATTGAACTCGCCTCTGAACGGTGGAGGGTTCATCTGACGGAAAGCTATCAAGTTCAGGAAATTCTGATTCCTTCTAACTTGCGATACATCTTGCACTGGGTGCTTAGGTGGAGGAGGCTACTGAGGTGAATTTGCTTCCATCCTCTCAAGCACCCATGTCATAACATTAGTCATAGCCATAACAACTTCAGTTATATCTAGACCTTGTGGGGTCGAGTTCTCAGCTTCTCTAGATTGCCTTGTTGGTGCTATAGTTTCCTATACACACAGAAACAACATATATTGAGCTGCAATCTTAATACTATGTAATCATGCAAAAGAATCTAATAACAAACCAATCTAAGGTAGATCATGCAATTCTATCATCACATCTAACATATGAAACAAGAAGAGCTCAATTCCTAAGAAGGAACTCCTAACATGCTTAAGCATAGCTAGTCTATACCTTGGCTCAATAGAATGAATTACTATGATACCATAATATAACATCCTAATACCAATATCTCAATATATATAGCATATAAGGAGATACCTAGTATTACAACGTCACTACTCATATACTAATCTCATACATATATCCGTAATGTTCATTGGAAACATTATAGAGAGCCTTATGAAATGTGGAAAATATAATATTTAAAACAAAATGCATCCATATACTTATATATCCTTAACCTCCCATAGGGCATGAAGTAATACATAATTATTTACTTACAAAAGAAGTACAACAAGATATTACATTTGCATCATAATCTATAAGGCTAAACTACTCTTTAGTTTCTTTCTTCTTCTTATTCTTCAAAGAAGTTTCACCTGGAATTACATGGTACAGAATGGGGTGAGAAACAACATTTCTCAGTATGAGTAAACCAAAACCAATATACATAACATAATAAACATAATCTTAACACATGCTAAAAAGATATGTTCAAAGCATTTATAAGGTCTAACTCTAGCATTTAGATAAACCAAGTTAACATACATACATTCATTTTTACATACTTAGTTCATTTCAAATCTAGGCATGTTTCACTAAGAGTATTGATTTCTCATGTTTACCCTTGTAGATAGAAAAAGTGAAATTTCCACACTACATGCAACCCTAGAACTTGGTTAGGAATACTTGTCCCCTTAGGAACTTCTTGACTCCCTCCCTTCTTGTATAAATGACCTCACGTCATATAAGTCACATCAAAAGGTAGACAATGTCAACTTATCATAGTTTACTTATATCTAACACCCCTCATCATCACATCTATAGTGAAGCTAAGTAACAATAAGTTACCATAGGTGATAGACACTTATTTATAGCAAACCCTTACTTTTGGTTGCTTAATGCTCATACATATCTTATACATACTAAAGGATCATCCTTTCATTGATTTATCTCTAGTAGTATCTTAATTATATCCTCAAACCACCTATTATTCTTAGATGAGGAAAGGCTTAGATTTCCTCATCTATGCTAGGTAATAATTTTTATCTTGAAAATATCCTTGTTTGTGCCTTAACACACTTTAGGAAACATATACTAATGATCCTATCCAATCAAGAACTTCAAAACTTTAAAATGACATTTTTAGAGTTTTAGGGCATCACGCCGCGACACTAACTTGGGCACGCCGCGGTGCCCTAGCCTCAAGTCTCAATACTGGGTGTGGTAGCACTCTCACATCGTGGCACGGCATCTTCACGCCGTAACGTAAGCAGCACATTCAACCCTACGCCGCGGATGTAAATATCGGCTTTCAAATTCTAAACCATGGAAATTAGGAAGTAATAAAATCATACCCGGCTTAAATCTGAAATTATTAGCATTGAGTGGAAAGATAAAACATGATGGACTAGAATTTCGAGATGGTTGTAAATATTCATGCATAGTTCGCAATGGTTGATTTTCATGTTCATCATGTACACTTTCATTTTTAGTTATTATGTTTAATGTGTATGATTATGATTCAAACAGATCAATATATAAAGTACCAGGATTAGTTTTAACTAAACGACCAGAATTTGAATCACGATACCAATTAAGCATAAATAAGTGACTTCAAATTGAAAAGAAAATGTACAAGTAGGTAGTATAAACTAACCATTAAATATTAACAAGTAGGCGGTATAAACCATACATTAAATATGATACAACTAGAAAATTAAAAGAGTAGGGAAATAATATACCAGATAGCAAAGTTTACTTCAAGAAAGAAAACCTCAATAAATTTGTTCTTCAAATCAAGCCCCCAACAATGGCGCCAAAAACTTGATGAGAATTGATATGTTGCAAACCCAAGTGCAGGTTGTCTCAAGTAATAAATTCTCAGGAGTCTAAGGTCGATCCACAAGAAATTGATGAAGAAAAATTCTTTGAGGTAAAGAAAGGGTTTGTCACAACAATAAAGGTGATGAAAATTGTTCACAAATGAAAAGGATTTGCTTAGGCTAGGAGATCCACTCTTGGTAAGTAAATTAAGGACAAAATTAATTTTTTTTATAACTCAATTAGAATCTACGCATAACGAAGGTTCCAATCAGAAAATACAGTATTCAAAGTTCATTCAAGATTATATATATAATTATATTATGGTTCATTTAATTATCTACTAACACCAATACTTGTAAATGGGTTCAAGCATTCATTGTGTCAATCTTTTGTCTACAACAAATGAAGATCTCCACTTTACAAGGAGGGTTAATAATTCCAACACTTGTAAATGGGTTCAAGGATTCATTGTGCCAATCTCTTGTCTAGACAAATCAAGATCTCCACTTTACAAGGAGGGTTTCTAAATTGATTGAAAAAAAATACAATACATATAATGATCACTTGATAATATATCATTCAAGTACAAAAAAGAGATTAATCTAACCTTATTTCATTACCAACAGCTTCAACCTTTCACCCAAGCAAATTAAAAATTAGTTACTCATAAACAATAAAAAAGAAAGAGAGAAAAAAAAAGGTGAACATAATTTCTATTTAGAACAAAAGAAAACTATAACAAGAGAAACAAATAATACAAGAACAATATCTTGATCTCTAAAACCAAGATGCTTCTAATGAACAACCAATGGTGCCTTTTATAGAGCATGAATGGCGCAAAATGACAAGAGAGTTGTTTAATGAGTGTGGGATAAGTGGAACATGACAATAGAGTTGTTTAATGAGTGGGTGGATGAGTGAAAAATTATTGTCATGCTTGTCTCCCTACTCAACCAATTTAGCTGTCTTCACATGACTATAACTCTATCATAACGTCACCTATTGTGTAAGTGGTCTTCATGAAAGTTTAAGGATTTTGTCTTAGCACTCCAATGCCACCAGTTTCAGCCTAATTTGACTCCCACAACATAAGATATGGCCCAATCTTTGCACAGTATTTGGGTTCCAACAACAGCACCTCTGTTCTGACTTCTAGGCCCAAAATAACCTATTAGACATCCAATCTAGCTCTTGTGTTCTTCATGAAAGTTGTATATTTTGGTCTTAGTTTTCATTTGAACTAGTTTGGTGTTAATTGTCTTCCTATAACTCAAGAAATAGGTTGATGAGTGCACAGAGGTCAAGCTATCAGGATTAGAATTCTGGCTCTTGTTTCCACTTCAATTTAAATTATCCAAACCTGTGATTCATCTCTTGAGGTCTGCATGAAACTTGTAGAGAATTGTCTTAGTTTTCCTACAATACTAGAATCAAATCAATCAAATATTTGAAACTCAGATTATAGCTAGTTTACTAAAGGCTGCCAAATAGACAAATTAAAGTCAATTCATGCAATAATTCCTTCAATGATCCAATTAAGCTCAATATCATAAAATGTGACAAAACCAACTTAATTAAACCTAATTGAACCTTAAGGTCTGCATGAAACTTGTAGAGAATTATTTTAGCTTTCCTACAAGATTAGAATCACATCAATTAAATATTTGCAACTTAGATTATAGCCAATTTACTGAACGCTGTCAAATAGACAAATTAAAGTCAATTCATACAATAATTCCTTCAATGATCCAATTAAGCTCAATATCATAAAATGTGACAAAACCAACTTAATTAAACCCAATTGAACCTTAAGAAGCCTAGTGAGATGATTATTAAATGAATAAAATATATTACTATCAAGGTGCTTGCAACCTTTACAATCAAGAGCACTCACAACACCTTTGGGATACCTCACCCTTTTCTCTCTTAAGGGATATCTCACCCTTTTCTCTCTTAATTAATACCTCACTTTTTTATCTTCTTGAGGGATACCTCACCCTTTACAGAAAATAATTGAATTGGAAACTTTCACAAGAGTGGATTATACAAATTGAAGCTCTATGGGTAGAAAGATGATCACACCTTTTTAGCTCAAAATAGAGTAATAAAGTTCAAGGATGTAAAGTTCATGTTAAATACTCAATAAGATGTTTCAGAATAATTTCCTTACTTCCCTTAAGTCATAAATGAATTGTATTTATAGCCCAAGTTATTAAAGAGCCGTTGGGAGGTGGCTAAGAGCATTAAATGCAACTTACTAGCTGTTTATTTATGCATTTAGAAACTCAGACAATCGATTATGATCAAGATAACACAAAAGGAATGAGTTTCTGTAACTCAATACTCAATTATGCACTTCGCCTAATCGATTATTGGCCTTTTAAAAAGAAGAGTGTAGTGCCTTTTAAGTACAACAATCGATTATTACCTAACGGAATAGAAACCTTGGCATTCTGACTTTTATTAATCAATTATTGAAACCCTATAATTGATTATTGCCTTTAAAAAACCTTTCAAACAACTTTGAAAACTTTGCTAATTGCCTCCAAAAGTTCCAACAACCTTTTACACATTTAAAAGCCATTTCTTATGATTTCAAAACTCATTTTAACAACTTGGAAAACACTTTGAACAAAGAGTGCTATCTTTGTAACATCCTCCCTAACCTATTAGTCTTAATTATGGTTATAGAAGTGCAATAACACTAGTATAAGTTACCTATTAATTCTAGTGACCTTTTGAATTAGTTTGGAAATATTGCTATGGTACTGAATGTAAAAAATAGTTTATAATAGCCCAGAATTTAGCATAAACTGCTTAGATGATGGAAGTAAATATGGAGAATTTATTTTTAGGTCACAAATGAATAGAATTTGATGTGATAAATTTTGGAGAACTAACTGAGCTTGTTTAGCATTTTTAATAACACAAGATGAATGTTTAAAGGTCAAATTAAATAGATAGGTAACTTAGAAAATTATGAGAATTTATAAAAATATCAAGTAGAGAATGAAGATTTTCTTGGAAATGAGTACTAGTTAAGGCAGATACCTATAAGCCTATTAGCTTAATTCCTTAGGTTTAACTTAAGGAAAAGTAATAAAGTTTAAGTAACAGTTAATAGTGTATAGAAAGCGATTGAAAAATATGTTTAAGGACTAAATGAAGTCCTATAATTTTTTATAACACTTACGAGAGTTACAAAACTCGTTAATGGAAGATCAAAGTATTCCTATGAGATACAAAACTCTCACAGAGTTACAAAAGTCAAATGAGCTTATCCTCTAACTTCTTCTCCACCATTTTCTTTAGCTTCACACCTCTCACATCTCACTTCTTTCCCATTCACTCAAGTAACACTCTGCAGCAAATGGATAATGGAGAAAAAGGAAAGAAAAGAAAAGAGAGGAAGAACAAAGAAGGAAGAGGAAGAAGGAAAAGGAAACAAAGTATGGAAGCATAAAAGCATACCATCACCATAAGGAGTTGAGGTAGGGGTTGTTGTCTATCTCTTCTGCACTTGATCCTTCTTTGTTTCTTGAACTTTGTATGGATGGATTTGAAAGAGAGTTCAACATGAACTCCTTATATTGAGATGGACATATATGTATACTTGTTAGGATTCAAGTATGAATATATATATATGTACATAGCCATTAGAGTTATTGATGATGCATATAACACCATGAGCTTGATTCTTATTGGTCTTCCACTTAGAACTTTGTGTGCACATGTGTGTTTATTGAGTTTGATGATATATTTAAGGAAGAATTAGAAAAAAATGGATAAAATGGTGTTTTAAACCTGTTCTAGTGTGAATTTATGCAGGCTATTAGATTAGACCATGGGCTTATTCGAATAGCCAAACTTAGAAACGAAAAGAATTATGGTGCTATTCGAATAGACCATGGGCCTATTCAAATAGCAATTACCAGAATTGATAAAAATTAGCTACTATTTGAATATCAGAAGAGGCTATTCGAATAGCAGTATCCAAAATGCTATTTTAATTGCTCTACTCGAATAGAAATAGAGGCTATTTGATTATCAGTGCTTTGTTTTAAGGAACTTGAGATTCCAAAGTATACATAACGATGAGTTTTAAAGATTTTTCATTAAGTGGAATGACTTAACCTAGTAATGAGTACTTTGTGGACTTATGCAATGATGATTGTGTGTATTAGTTACTTGTGGGGTAACCTCTTATGCACTTAGAATGTGATGTATTGAGAATTACTTTGTACACTTAATTCACTTGAGAAACGATAGTACATATTTAGTTCATATGTGAGATGATATTTTGTTTACTAAGTTCACTTGAGAAGTGGTACATTATGCACTGGATAATTACATAATAAGATGAATTTGACTTGTGTGCTTGTCATGTTCATAGAGTGTACTAAAACATGATTTTCTCCTTTATTTACTAAAGTTGAGCTAGTGATGCATGCTTAATGATATTTTCTTCTTTATTTACTAAAGTTGAGCTAGTGATGCATGTTTAATGAGATTTGCTCCTTTATTTGCGAAAGTCGAGCTAGTAAAGCATGTTTATTATAAATTGTTCCTTTACATTGTTGAAGTTAAGCTTATGGTGAATTGATGTGGTATTTGCCCATTATACATAGCACTACATTATATGGACCTCGAGGAGGAATAATCCATACTTGCTATTCCTTAAGTATTGTAACCTTATATGATGTGCACAATCATTTGGTTAGAGAATTGTAGGAGATAATTCTTGATAGGGAAAGGGATCCTAAATTCTCAAATCAGGATTTCTCAAAAAGGGTCTTTCGCGATTGAGAGATCTGCGACTGGAGTGGCAAACAAAATATTGTAAAAAATAGAAAATGGAGTCGCCACCAATTTTATTTGAATTTGAAAAAATTGAAAAACCATTATTAGAAAATAGTCTTTGAAACCATATTAGATTCGAGAGACAGTTATGTATAGGGAATAGTGGAAACTTAATTTCACAGCACCCCTAACACACCCTCCTGAGACGGTACCTTAAGTCAGTTATGTAAAACTTGATAATCCCAAAATATATTTGTTTCACCCTTTTTATTAAAAAAAAGACAAATAATTTGTGAAAATTTAATTTTTTGGCTTGACAGAATAGAGATTTTGTTCCTATGTATCTCCAGGTGCAATGAGTAACCCAAAGTCATGTAGTTTTTTAGAAAATAATTGTGGGTTTATTAATTTTAATTATGAAAAAAAAGTAAAAAAGAATTTTGTTTGAAAACAAATCAATTCTTGCACAGGATTCAAAATAGAACTAGGCTACTTAAAAAACCTTTATGATCTAAATGACATTAAAGATATCATCTGTTATTCAATCATTATCTGTGGTCATTACATTGATTAAAAAAAAGTTTTCTTTGTAAAAAGCTTTGTTTCACAGTTATAAAATTAACACAGGGTCAAGCCATTAAGTAAAGTAAACATATTCAAGCAAGATGCAAGCTAAATTCCAAAAAAAAAAAAATCCAAATAATAGAACTAAAAATCCCTTTTTTTATATTTTTTAGATTTTTTCCATTATTCCATTTTTTTAAGTTATAATTTTCAAAATTATTATTTTTTCAAATTTTTTTATCTATTTTTTTTGTTTTTCATTTGTATATCTTTTTTATTAATTTTTTAAACTCATTTAGGCCCAAGGTGACAATAATATTTAGCCTAAAACTAACCCAATTGTTTTTTCATTTTTATTCGTATATAAAAAAACTACAATAAACATTAAAAAAAACATGAGAAATAGAAAATAAACAGGAACCTGGTCTCAACGTAATGGCAATGGCGTAGAGGGCTGGCTGAGCTCGGTTTGGCCAGATCTGGTGGTCACGTGGCCGGTTACTGGCATATGGTGGACAGGGCGGCTGGTGCACTAGTTTGGTTCTGCTGAGTGGACGTTCGCAAGTTATAGGTTGCTAGTTTGTTACGTTGTGGGTAGTGTGTCTGCTGTGTTATGACGACGTGAGGTCTTCAGTGTTCCAGTGAAGCAAACGGCAGTAACGACTTGGTTGGGCTGGTGGCGCGGTGGAGTTGGATGTAGTGGTTTCGCGTGGGTGGCGCAACTGTTGGTTCACGCGGTGCGTTGTGGCTGCCTAGATTTGAGTTTTTGGGTGGACGACATGGTTGGAAGATGATAGCTCTGGTTACCATGGGCACGGATTTGCAACGTTGGCGCGGTGGTGCTACGTGGGCTCGGTGGTAGAGGTAGTTTATGGTGATGGGCTCGGTGGTTTTTTGGGTGGCTCGGGGACGATGGTGAACACGATGGCTATTTGTGATGGTGGAGGTTGGGTAGTGATGGGGTTGTGATGGCTTGGACGTGGATGATGGTGGCTTAAGGTGAGGTGTGGATGGAGGGCTTGGACATGGATGATGGTGGCTTAGGGTGAGGTGTGATTGCGGTTTGGGTGGGTAGTTGTACTATTGGATATGGGTTGATGGATGTGGTGTGTTGGTGGTGGTTCTTCGAGTGAAGATAGTGATGAGGTTGGATGTGGTTATTGTTGGGGTGGTTCACAGTGGTTGTTTGGTTGATGGTGGCTATGGTGTATGGAATGGGTGGCATAAATGGGTGGTTGTTTGATGTATGTTGAAAACGGAGGGGTGATTAGTGAAAGGAAGTGGTGGCCTTCGTGGGTTAATGGAGGTGGAAGTTTATGTGGTGGTAAGTGGATCAATGATGAAGATGGAAGGGTGTGGTGATGTTATATACATGAGATTATTGATGATGTGGGGAGGGTGAAGACGGAAGGGAAGGTTATAATGAGGGGAAGAGTGGCTGCTGCTTTTAAGGTTTTGCAAAAGGTGATGGTAGTGAGGAGTTGCTACCGTAGGGTGAAAAAAAGGAATAAGGATTGCTTGGGTTTTGTTTTTTTAGGTGTTAGTTGTAGGCAAAAGTCTGCATTTGTCTGTGTTTCTCTATCTAAAGCGTTTGGGTTATGGGTTTTTTTAGGAGGGATTGGGGTTTGGAGAGTGATGGTGGCTAGGGTTTGGGATGGGTCAAATAGTGACTACTAGGGTTTGATGGCTACTAGGGTTTCTTTGGGTGCTAAGTGGCATATGGGTTATGGGTTAGATAATGGGTCGATGGGTCAAGTTATGAGACATGGGTTTATACAAAAATGTTTGGTCATATTTTTTATTCTTTTTATTTTTTTCATTTTTTTATTTTTATTATTTTATTGTTCTTTTTTTTCTTCTCTTTTTTTAAAAGGTGTTAATGTTCCAGACAAAATTAGGTGTTCACAATTGCCTCTCTTTACTTGTTTCTTACTAGATAAAAAGAATAACTGTAATTTTTCTTATTATCATTGTAAGGAACAAGTAAAGACATGAACTCAAATTTTGTTCGAGAATGCATAAGATGATACAAAAAATAATGCGAGAACAATAAAATGCGAAGAACTGATGCACACTCAAAAGTAAATGACAGGAATTTAAATGTAGGGAGCCAATGCACTTAAAACTAAATGACAGGAACCAATGCACTCAAATCTAAATGACAAGAAATTTAAAATGCATGGAGTCAATGCACTCAAAAGTAAATGATAAGAATTTAGAATGCAAAGAGCCGATGCACTCAAAAGTAAATAATAAGAAATTAAAAATACATGGAGTTGATGCACTCAAAAGTAAATGACATGAATTTAAAATGCAATAAGTGATGTGCTCAAAATAAATGACAGAAATTTAAAATGCATGGAGCTAATGCACTCAAAATTAAAAGATAGGAATTTAAAATGCATGCAGCCAATGCGCTCAAAATAAATGACAGAAATCTGAAATGCAAGGAGCCGATGCGCTCAAAAGAATTTATTGCATGGAGCCGATGTGCTCAAAAGAATTGACAGAAATTTAAAATGCATGGAGCCGATACGCTCAAAGAAATTTAAAATGCATAGAGCCGAGATGCTCAAAATGAATGACATGAAACCATTTGTGTCATTTAGACATGGACTTAAGAAAAAACATTTGAACTAATGACAACTCTGGAAAGCTTTGACCAATCAAACCCTTGTTCATGTTCTTTTCTTCATCTGACCCTTCGGTTGGTTTGGAATCCTCTTGACTTCCTCTTTTCCCTTCTTCATTATTTTTTTCTTCGACCCCCTTTCTTTTTGGCAACAAAATCTTATGTGACTAGCATTGTAACAATTTCTGATAAATGCCACATTGCAATTTGTGCTTTGAGCTACTGAGATCTTTTAATCTAACTCAATCATTGAAGGATTGTTGTAGAATTGTCAAATCAAACTATTGACCTTAAAATTATCTTACTTGAAACATAACTTGATGTGTAAACATGCATTCATGAATGGACAGAAATTCATTGAATGAACAAACTTCCTTTTATTACTTTGATAATCTAACCATACATGAACTTTTGGTAAGGCATATACTTGAAAAATGAAAACAAAGAAACAAAAAAAAAATTTGCCCCAGTATTAGTTCCTTGTCCCTCATCCAATTCATTCCCTACAACTGCTTGATAATTCAACCAATGTCTCTGTTGTTATTTACTTCAACACAGCTTCTGTAACACCCCTCGATTTAGTAACTATGGCACAATCACCATTATACCACGGTCGCTAAATTTTTAGTGTACTACAACTCAAATAACAAGTTTCCAAATTTAATCATTGTGCATATAAAGAAAATATGAGTCACGAATGAATAGATACACATGCTGTCATTTTTGAAAATATAATTCAACAAGATATACTCAAAATACAACACATAAGACTAGATAATTACCTTAAAAACATACATAGCGTGGCGCATTACTCATACTGCTCAAAACAAAATACACCAAGTTATACTTCAAAAAAACCTGTACACAAGTAATGCAAAAGAAACATAAACTACCCATAATAATGTCCCCAACTAAGGAGTTGGGTACTCCATCGGATCTACCTCGGGATCTTCTCCCGGTTCATCTGAAGACACAAGGACAGGACAGAGTGCGGTCTCACGGGCAGGTGCCCTAGCAGCCGATGTCGTAGAATCCTCGTCCTCTCTAGGGGTGTGAATCGGATCACCCCATAACTCCCGAATGGGTAAGGCAAACTGCAGATGCACTGATGTAGTGAGAGTCAGTATAGGATCTCCATCGCGGGTCCTCCTCACGGCTAAGATCAGATCCCCAACATACCGTATATGCTTGCCAGCCCAGTGGACTCGCCAAGCATTGGCACCCCCGGTGAACACAATCCTGACGAAACTAATAGAACCCCTTCTTGTCGCCATTATCCAATGCAGGAGATTAAACCAAGTAAAAATCTAGGAGATTCAACCTTGTCCTCTTTTTATAGTCTTTAACCCAAAATCACATAGAACAAAAATAGTACAAACAAGAGGTGAGACATCCTACATTCATTACCAATTATGGCAGTAAAGAAACATAACAGCGTAGGATGCCCACATAGCATTATAAGAATGATAAATAGTATCAAAAATAGATATTAAACAGCTTAACAGTTCCAGGCAGTTATTCATCAATAAGATAATAGATTCTAATCATCATAAGAATTAAATGCCAAATAATATATTGACTCACTATGCATATGCATATGATATCAAAATCCTACTACATGGAGCTAGACACAAACATCAGAGAGAATGATCAAGAAGACATGCCAGTATCTTGTCAGCCTAAAATAAGTGCTTTCTAGAAAATCAATAATTTTGTGCAACAAGGCTTTATACAACGACATTCTCACAAGATCGCGATATAGGACAGTGTCTCGGTCTGGATCATCAGTGCGTTTGCATCAGTTTGTCCCACAGCCCAGAGGGGCTACCAACTGTCCGCTGTGAGAGGCTCGCGCCCCGACGCCCCTAAGGTCAACAACATGACCTACACTAGTCTATTCGCACCCGCATTAAGGTGTGATTCAATCTCCTAGGCAACATAGCCTTGATAAATAATCCATCAGACTTCCACAATGGATGATGACTTAATGCATAAACATGTATAATCAGCAATGATATACTTCATCGATAGTATACCACAATTTGGCCAAGTTAGGCATCAACACATTCTTATTCTTTCCTTAGGTCTAAAGCATCACTTTAAGTTATCAAATAGATTTCTTTCCATCACATTGTTAACTACTTAATCACTTGATTATTTAAATTCCAAGGTTGTATAAAGTTACATGGTTGGACCCCAAAATAGCCCTAGAGGCCGTGGGCCTCCCAAGGGTAGAAACCCTAAATTTTCCTTCACTCTATTTCATGTTATTCACTTAATTAGTTATGTCTCCACTTGTTACCAATTTTCAACCATGAACACCCTATTTGAGGGGTATGGCCATGAGCCACTTAGAGGAGAGCAAGGAACCCTTGCTTCCATTTTATATTTTCAATCCACCGAAATCAATCCAAGGTCATCAATATACATATATAATCAATCAAATAAATTATACAAGGTAAAATCAACATATAAGCATCAAAATCATACATCAAAGAGAGTAACCCTAACTAGGGTTCCTCATAACCAACACAAAATAAAGTCTCTCACACAAAATAAAGTCTCTCACTACCAATAGAGGTTAAAGTGGACCATCTCCCTCTTATCCAAAAGAAATCAAGAAAAGAAATCTCCTTATTTGCTCCTTGTGAAATTCGGCCAAGCACCTTCAAAATCCTAGAAATCACAATTTCATCAAATCAACACCAAGGCTTCAGAAAAGGAGGATAAATGGTCATGATGATGGCCATTGAAAATGAGAATGAAGAAGAAAAGATGAGAAATCAAGAATCTTACTCTAAAGTTTCAAACTTTGAAGCTTGAAGAAGATGATGAAGATGGAAGCTTTTCAAGTAGATTCAAACTAGAAAGGTGTTTAGAATGTGATGGATATTAAGAAAGTATGGTTACTTGAAATTTTTGTAATCCTTGGAGGCTTAGAGAGGGTATGGCCGTGTGGTGAGGTAGAGAGAAGGAGGAGAAAATATGAAGAGAAGAAAAGTTTAGAGAGAGAAAGTGATAGTAGAATGAAATGAACTTTTAGGGTTTGAAAATTAGAATGAAAAACAAATTAAGTGAAAAGACAATTCTTGGCTCCTAATTGGCCTTATGGCCATATAGTGTGGAGAGAAATGGGAGGGAAAATTGTCACCAAAAATTAGGATTAGCTTGATAGCTTTTTCAAAAGCAAATTTGATTAGACATAAAGTGGATTTCCTTTAGATAAGGTGATAAGATGATAAAGTAATAAAGTAATAAGGTGATTAGGATTTTCACTACTAACTATTACCCAATGGATAATTGTTACAGTTAACAAAGCCAGTATCTATTGTCTAACAAATAATAAAGCGTTCCGCAGAATTTTATTTAACAGAACGTACTACGATTTTATTTATCAGATAAAATCTCAAAAAACATAAATCTCATAAATTATGCCCGACCTCGGGTTTAGTAAGATCCCTCATCAACGTTTCCACAGTTCAAGGTTTACCAACCTCGGGGAAAATATTTCATCCTCCCCCTCCGCTCAATGCGCACGTAAAATGAGAAATATATTAAAATATTCAACATTTTTGAAAAAAAAATTCACAAAAATTCTCAAAAATCACAAATATTAGACAATGACTATTTATCATGAAACAAATAATTTTTAGGATATTACATTGATTTTGCTCAGTGTGCATACAAAACAAGGAATATATTAAAATATTCGACGTTTCTAGAAAAATTTAGAAAAATTCTCAAAAATCATAAATATTATAAAATAATTATTTATGATGAAACCAATAATTTTTGGGATGTTACAGCTTCTTCTTAATCCCTCAGAAATTTTGTCTCAGTATGGCCAATTGAATGCAAACAAACTTGCCCTTGTGTAGTCAATCGAACACAACTAAAAATTACCCCAGTTTGGTGAACCCTTCAAGGAGTTTTGAGCCAACTTTCTTTGAGATTTTACCTATTTATATGTCCTAACTTTTGCTTAGGCCGCCTTTTTGGGTTTTCAACCTAACTAGCTTTTTTTCTCTTTTTCTTATGAGCAAGGAATTAAAAATTTAGAAGTGCATGAACCTTTTGTCTCAAAATTAAAGTTAACAAAAATGACAACAACCTTTCATTGATCAGAATGAACTTTTATTGGCTTGTAATGTGGCTAAGGTTAAGGGTTATGAAAGAAAGATATAAGGCTCAAACAAGTGTTTAAGGGTTAAATAGGATCAAGGATCCTTAGTAAGCTTTGTCAATTGCCTACGGCATTATCAAGAGTACTAACACTTTTTGCTCACTTTTTTGTATTCTCTTCATTTTTTTACTTCTTATTTGCCTTTGCTATGAGTCATTTCATTTTTCATAATTTTTTTCTTTTTTTCCTTTTCCTTTTTTTTGTTCATTATTTCATTTTTTTCACAGAAATCAACCTTTTTTCACTTTATGCTAATCCCTAGTGTAGGGGTGATCCTTGTCCAAGGTTCTTTAAAAAAAAATTCAAGCTCAAAAAGGGTAACAAGGGAAAAAGATGATGAAATTTTATAAAGGATAGAGAAAGATGACCTATCTTTATTTTCAAATCATGATTGCGTATTTTCAAAACTTTAATTTTAAGACAAAAAGATAGTGCACACCAAGTGATTGCTTATTTGCTCCCTTTGTTTTTGTCTTTTTTTTTCTTCTAATTGTTTGGTGACTTCTTCCTTGATCTTCAAGGGCATATCAGGATGCATCCTCCTTAACTTATGCTTGTTTGCCTCAACATTCGGCTATAATGGGGATTTTATGTGATGCTATCTCCGGATCTAATCCAGGAACATCCCGATCATTTCTTCATTCTCGGGGTTTGATAATCACATATTTTATAACTCTCCATGTACTTAATTGATTGAACTTGGTCATGTTTTGTAAGTTTGGGTTCGAATTGGGCTTAATTGATTTTTTTTCCAGCATCATTGAGGTTTGACATTATTTCTGTATTTCGGTCATATCTTGAGTTTTAGATGTCTAAAAATTATGTATTTTATCTTGTAGGAAAGATGAGAGAGAACTCTACAACTTTCATGAAGAGCTCCAGGGCAGAATCAGACATCTATTAGAGCTAATTGGGCCTGGAATTCAGAACAAGAGTTCAAATACCCTTTGAGAATGTTTTGTCCATAACTTGAGTTGTAGACCTCCAAATGACATAGGGTTTAGGCCCAATTACTCATAATGGACCCAACTTTGTAACTAATGAGGTTCTAATAATGTGAGGCCAAAATAGGAGTTAGTTTATAGCTATAGAAGTAGAAATCTGAGATACATATCTCTCATTCTATATTTCTCACCTTCTCTCTCTAGATCTAGATCTTTCTCTCTTCTTCTTCTTCCTTCTTCCTCAAGCTCCTTCGTGGTGATGGATATGGAGAGATAAACTTCTATAATCAATTTAGAGATTCTTGAAGAAATTGTGGTTTGGATTCTTGAGATATTGGTTCTGTTTTTGTGTTTGAATTGCATTTGGATTCCTCTTCTTCTTCTTCTTCTTGATCTTGAATGCATGAATGGTGATTCTGTTTATGTTTGATATGATTGGATCTCAATTTAAAATTGAGAATTGTGATAGGATTTAGGTTGATTGATCTGAATTAATCATGGAATTAAAGAATTTAGGTTACTAATTTGTGCCGAGGTTAATTGAATTCGGAGATCAAATTAATATAGATCTAACATGAATTGTGCGATTGCAAATTTGTGTGTCAATTGTTAATTGAATTCTAGATGATTGTCTAACATGAATTCTAAATTTGATGCAGAGATTTTGGATGAATCCAAAATAACCATTCAAATGCACCTCAAATGTTTGTGGAATGATCTAGATAAAATTAATTAACCCAATTTCGGATAGGTTTTTGATTTGATTAATGTTTTAATTGACTTTCTCACTTTAATTATGTTATTTACATATTCTCAGTTCTTAAATCCCTTCCCCCAATCTTAGATTGATCTAATCAAATTGTATTTATAATCCTTGAGAAACGATCTGGTGTTATTTCTTACGCTATAAGCCATAGGTATAACTCGATTACAATTTTGATTGAGTTCAGCGCTCATCAAAATTTTGGGGCCGCTATCGGGGTTTTTTAGTTGTAATCTGATCATATTAAGTGACTATACTAACTCTTGTTCTTACTAACAATTAACTCTTGTTCAATCACATAACTATTGCATTGCATTCTACTGTATTAGTTACTGTTTCAATGGTTTTTGTTACTGTTGATCATCCTTTTGCTACGTTTGTTGATAATTGCATTGCAAGAATTCTTTATAAGTGTCATTCAATCATTTTGGACGTGTTCCTAACTTCCTAACACTGTTTCATACCCTGCTAACATTTTTCCCCTAGTTTCTTATTTCTTTTGGTGCAGAGGGAGACTAGTGCTGATCTAACCGTGAAGTTTGGAGTTGAGACTTAGTTCCTAAGGTTAAACCATCATTTTGAGCAAAGTGATCTCTTAGGGATCATGCACTCAGATTTTAACCAAATTCCATCATCTAATAGGGTTTTTGAGAAAATTAGGGACATAATGGTAATTTTAGTAATTATTTTGATAACTCAGAATGACCTTATTTTTTTCTAGTTGCTAGAAAAAAATTCAATGATGGTCCCATGATTGGCTATCATTGGCTATGCTCCTTTTCCCTAAATTCCATAGTTTAGACCAATTTTTCAATTTTTGAAATATTTTCTTTGCATGATAATTATCTAAATCAATGTAGTTTTCATTCTAAGGTGGTCCCATGATTTTTTAAAATTCATTTGATGTGTCTTTCATTTTTTATAGCCATTTTTGTAGTTTAGATTTGTGTGTTTTTGTGTTTTTGGCATTCTGACACCTCTATAGCCTTGAGTGGTGCATGACTAGGTCTAATTCTGATAACTTCCTTGATTATGATCCTAAGATTGATAAGACTTTGCATGCACTGATTAGAGCTCATAAGCATAGCCAAAGAATTGCTTCGAAATTTGATTTTGACATTGAATCTATCATATCATCCGAGAGCTTAAGTGATTTTGAAACCATGGCTGATAACATGCATAATAAGACTCTTAAAGAGCTTGCTGCCCCTGATGTCACTTATCAACCATTGTGCATTCAATATCCTGATATTGATGCTGACTTTGAATTAAAGTCTAGACTAATCCATTTGTTGCCTAAATTTCATGGACTTGCAGGTGAGGATCCCCACAAGCATTTGAAGGAGTTCCATGTTGTGTGCTCAACCATGCAACCTCAAGGCATCCGTGAAGAACACGTCAAGTTGAGAGCATTCCCTTTCTCCCTTGCTAATGCAATCAAGGATTGGCTTTATTATCTTTCATCGGGCTCTGTGACTTCCTAGAATGATATGAAGAGACTATTTTTAGAGAAGTTTTTCCTTGCCTCCAGAGCTACTGCAATTAGGAAAGACATATGTGGCATTAGATAGATTTCAAGTGAAACCTTACATGAGTATTGAGAGAGATTCAAGAAGTTGTGTTCAAGCTATCCACACCACCAAATCAATGATCAGTTATTGATCCAATACTTTGATAAAGGACTGATGCCAATGGACAAATCTATGATTGATGTTGCTAGTGGAGTAGCTTTGGTGGATAAGACCCCTACTACTGCCAGAGACTTGATCGCTAACATGGCTGCCAATTCACAACAATTTGGGACAAGAATGGTAACTCCAAGCAGAGGTGTAAATGAGATCTATATGGCTCAGGTAGACTAAAAGAGGATGCAAAATAGGCTTGATGAGTTAACTTCACTGGTGCAATAATTAGCAGTAGGACAACATGTACTAGTTTCTGTACAAGATCCTGCAAAGGTGTGTAGGATTTGCTCTTGTCCATTTCATCCTACAAATGTCTATCCAACACTTTAGGAAGATAATTCTGCCATCCAAGCCTATCCTGTTGCTGCAGCTAGCATTTTTCCTAGTAGACCCCAATATCAGCAGTCACAATAGCAGCCCATATATGATCCATTTTCTAGTAGTTATAACCCTTGCTGGAGGGACCATCCCAACCTAAGATACGAAAATTTTGGTCAGCAACAACAATAGTAGCAGTAATTTAGATACCAACCTATAGGTTCTAGCAACAAATACCAACCACCTGCATTCAGATAATAATAACCTGTGTAGCACTCTATCCAAGCCACTTCAACCGAGCCATCATTGGAAGATTTGATGAAACAAATGACTACAAATAATATTCAGTTCCAACAGAATGTCAATGCCACCGTTCAGAATCTACAGCCTCAGATTGGGCAGTTGGTAACCATTGTGAGTGGGCTGAAAAGTCATGGGTCGAGCCAATTGCCTTCACAAACAGTTAATAACCCAAGAGGCAATGTGAGTGCCATTACCTTGAGAAATGGTAGAGAAGTTGATGGTCCTAGTCTACGACAACTAGAGCTACCAGTGCAGTAACCAAAGATTGACCAAAAATAACAAAATTCGCAAGAAATAAATAGCTCAGTCCAGAAATCCATGACACAGAAGAAATATACAAAGAATTTAAACTTGGCCATTCCATTACCCATCCCAAATAGGGTCACACAGTCCAAGCAGATAGTACAAGCAGAAATGGAAAGAGAAGTCATGGAGACATTCAGGAAGGTGGAAATCAATATCCCCTTCCTGGATGTAATCAAGCAGATTCCCAAGTATGCCAAATTCCTCAAGGAGTTGTGTACTCACAAGAGAAAACTTAAGGGTACTAAGAAGATTAGTATGGGCAGAAATGTTTCTGCAATGATTTAGCCAAGCATGCCACAGAAATAAAAAGATCTTGGAACTTTCACAATCCCTTGCACGATAAGCAATTCCATATTTGAACATGTAATGCTAGATTTGGGTGCTTTAATTAATGTGATGCCTATGTCAGTTTATGAATCTTTGAACATTGGCACTTTGCAACCTAATGGTATAGTGATTCTGTAGGTGAATAGGACCACTGCTCATCCTACATGAGTATTGGAAGATGTGTTAGTTAGGATGAATGAACTGATTTTCCCAGTGGACTACTACATTCTAGACATGGAAGATGAGTCTTCAACAAACCACGCTCTATTAATTCTAGACAGACCATTCCTCAAGATAGCCAAGGCCAAGATAGATGTGCATGCTGGAACCCTTTCTATGGAATTTGATGAAGATGTTGTACTGTTTAACATTTTTGATGCTATAAGACATCTCCTAGAGGAGCATTCAGTTTTCCTTGTTCACGTGATTGAGATGCTAGTTGATGATGCTTATACTTATATGTATATTGAATTCCCTGATATTACTGACTTTCTGGACTCTGTTACTTATGATACATGTGCTGGTTATGATATTGATGTGCTACATTTGCTGAGATTTATGCAATTATGAGTGATGATGTAGCTACTAACTTGAATGATGTAGCATATGAAAATTAAAGTCAGAATTATACTGAATTTAATGCTACTGAGTTAGTTATTTCAAATAGCCTGCTACCTTCCATTATGTAGCCCCTATCCTTAGAGTTGAAGACTTTGCTAGACCACCTTAAATATGCATATTTGGGAGATGGTGAGAAACTACCGGTGATTGTCGCTAAGAATCTACAACCTGAACAAGAAGAAAAATCATTGCAGGTTTTGAGGCAGAATAAGCAGGCCATCAAAAGGACACTTGCAGACATTCTTGGTATTAGTCCCACCACATGTATGCATAGGATTTTATTAGAGGAAGGTACCAAACTAAGGAGGTAGCCCCAAAGGAGACTGAACCCCCCGATTCTGGTTGTGGTGAAGAAGGAAGTTACCAAGCTACTGTATGCTGGCATTATTTATCCTATTTCTGACAGTAAATAGGTGAGCCCCATGCAAGTTATTCCAAAGAAATCTGAGCTCACAGTAGTTGCAAATAAAAAAAATGAGCTTCTACCCACAAGAATCCAAAACAGTTGGTGGGTCTGCATTGATTATAGGCGGCTTAACCAGGCTACCAGGAAAGATCATTTCCCCTTACCTTTCATTGATCAGATGTTATAGAGGCTGGTTGGAAAGTCACATTACTATTTCCTAGATGGATATTTGGGCTATTTTCAGATTCATATATCCTAAGAAGACTAAGAGAATACCACTTTCACTTACCCATTTGACATATTTGTATACAAGAAGATGTCCTTCGGTCTGTGCAATGCTTCAGGCACCTTTCAAAGGTGTATGGTAAGTATCTTTTTTGAATTTTTAGAGAATTACGTGGATGTGTTTATGGATGATTTTACTGTCTATGGCTCTTTCTTTGATGCATGTCTGGATAGTTTGGCTTGGGTTTTGCATAGATGCATTGAGACTAACTTTGTTCTAAATTTTGAGAAATGTCATTTTATGGTAGAGCAAGGTATAATTATAGGGCATGTAGTATCTAGCAAGGGTATTGAGGTAGATCTTACAAAAATAGATGTCATTTTATGCCTATCTTACCCCATATGCGTGCGAGAGGTTCGTTCTTTCCTTGGTCATGTAGGTTTCTATCGGCTGTTCATAATGGATTTCAGCAAAATTGCCCTTTCATTGTCCAACTTGCTGCAAAAAAGATGTGGAGTTCTACTTTGACCAGAGATGCAAGGATGGATTCAATCACCTGAAGTGAGCATTGACCAGTACACCTATCCTCCAGCTACCAGATTGGATACTCCTATTTGAGCTCATGTGTGATGCTTCTAATTATGCATTAGGATCTGTCCTTGCATAGAGAGTAGGCAAAGTACCTCATGTCATCTCCTATACTTCGAGGACTTTAGATGCTGCACAAGCCAACTACACCACAACCAAAAAGGAACTTTTAGCAATTATTTTTGCTTTAGATAAATTTTGATCATATCTGCTTGGTTCTAGAGTGGTTGTGTTTTCAAATTATGCAGCTTTAAAGTTTCTCCTGAAGAAGACCGATGTAAAGCCCTAGTTGATTAGGTGGATGTTGTTGCTCCAAGAGTTTGATATTGAGATTCATGATAAGAGTGGAGCAGAGAACTTGGTGGCTGATCACCAGAGTCGGATTATGAGAGAGGCAGATTATTCTCCCATCCATGACGTCTTCCCTGATAAGCAGCTTTTCCAGATGCAAGGTAACATCCCTTAGTTTACAGATTTGGTTAATTTCTTGGTTGCTAGAGCATTACCTGCACATTTCACTAAGGCACAAATTAATAAACTAAAAAGTGAGTCAAAATATTATATGTGGGATGACCCTTATATGTGGAGATTTTGTAGTGACAAAGTCATTAGGAGATGTGCACTTGATAATGAGTTCCATTCTATTCTTAGCTTTTGTCATACACTTGCATGTGGCAGCCATTTTGGACCCCAATGAAGTGTTAGGAAAGTTTTGGACTCTAGATTATATTGGCCTACTCTATTTCATGATGCATATGTGTTTTGTAAATCTTGTGAACAAAGCCAGAGAATGGAGAATATTTCTTGTAGGAATGAGATGCCCCAGCAACCCTTATTGTTTTGTGAGATATTCAATGTATAGGATATTGATTTTATGGGTCCTTTTCCTATATCATTTGGATATGTTTATATTCTGCTTATTGTGGATTATATATCTAAATGGGTGGAGACTAAGGCCACTCGGACTGACGATTCTTGAGTTTTAGTGGATTTTGTTAAGTCTCACATCCTATGCTGGTTTGGCATTTCGAGGGTTATCATTAGTGATCAGGGTTCGTTTTTCTGCAATCAAAGCATGAAGACTGTGATGAAAAAGTATGGAGTCGTGCACAAAGTTTCTACACCTTACCACCCTCAGACTAATAAGTAGGCCGAGATTTCTAACAGAGAGATCAAACAGATACTTCAAAAGACAATTCAACCTAACAGAAAGGACTAGAGCAAGAGGCTTGAGGAAGCTTTATGAGCTTACTAGACTGCCTATAAGATATAAATTAGGATGTCTCCTTATCGGATTATCTTTGACAAAGCATGCCACTTGCTGGTGAAAATTGAGCATCGCTCATTTTGGATGGTGAAGAGGTGCAACTTGGACCTAAATCAAGTGGGCATGGAAAGGAAGTTACAGTTGCAGGAATTGGAGGAGATCTATTTGGAGGCCTATGAGAGCTCCACAATTTACAAGGAGAAGACCAAAGTCTTCCATGATAAAATGATTGCTAGAAAAGAATTCAAAAGTGGTCAAAAAGTTCTCCTTTATAATTCTCGCCTTAGGTTAATGCTGAGTAAATTAAGGTCTGGATGAGATGGACCATTTGTTGTTACTAATGTTTTTTCTTATGGTGTAGTTTAGCTCCAAGATATGATACCAAGGAGAATGTTCAAGGTAAATGGGCATAGACTTAAGCATTTTCATAAAGATTGTGAAGAGCATAATGTGGAAGTGACGACTTTGCTTGATGCCATTTACTTGAATGGATAATGAGGGAGGACTTTACCACACTTTTATTTTACTTGCCATGAATATTTTGGTGATTTATATTTTAGATTTTTTCTATGCTTTACATTGAGGGCAATGTAAAATTCAAGTGGGGGGGGATGGAATAAATTTTATGCTATTTTTAGTATTGTTTCTATTTTTAGTATTGTTTCTGTTTTCTATTTTTGCTACTGCTTTCAATTACTATTTTTGTTTTCTATTTTTTATTTTTGTTTCTATTTTTCTATTGTCTTAACTCTCTGTTTCTATTTTACTATCATTAATTCTGCTATTTACTATTTATGATTCTGTTATTTTTATTTTTGTTGTTACTAATTTTTGTTATTTTTGTTTTTGTCACTGATTTTTATTGTTTCTGTTTCTGCTATTTATGTTATCTTTCTGTTACTGTTTCTATTTTCTACTTTTAAAGAAAAAATAATTTTTCATGTGTTTTTAATTGTTTTTCAATGATGTTTTGAGATTTGTGAAGTTTATGAGTTTGAAGCAATTGAAATTCAAGGTTCTTAGCATGATTGAATAAAATTTCTTCCTTCTTAAATTTGACATGCTTGGTTTTGGATGTTTGATTGATGGATTGAATTTGATAGATGCATACCTTGTGAAATTTTGAGCCTATTCATGGATGGATTTAACATTTATGTCATTCTCTTCTTTCTTGTGTGATTTTCACTCATGTTAATTGATCACTCTAGAACTTGTTTTGATTCTTTTTTAGGCTACATTTTCACTTGCATGCATAAACATGATTGATACATTCTTTCTTGAGTTAGCTACTTTGCCCAAATAGCCAACTTTGCATTATTTTCCTTTGATTAACCCCCTTGAGCATATTTGTCTAAAGTCATTATATGCCTTATATGAAAAATCATGTTTTTACCTTACCTTAGGGAATAGGAGAGCATTAGTTCATTTTTCATTGGAAGAGCTCTTTTGCTTGTTGGTAATTAATAGTTCAAGTGTAGGGTTGTATAAATTGATGTGCAATATGCAAAGTATTTGGTGAAAGAAAAAAAAAAGAAAAAGAAAAAAAAAAAAGAAAAGCCAAATGAAAAAAAAAATGTAAAAAAAAAAAGAAAAAAAAGAGAGAAAAAGAAAAGGAATAAATGCAAGAAAGGTTGTGAAAGAAAAATATATATAAATAAATAAAAGAAGGAATATGTAAAGAGAATGTGCATTATATGGAATTGGGGGTAAAACTTCATGTTTGTTACTTGTCATTTGAGTTCTTCCCCAATGTTCTTTTATTCTCTTTGGTAATTATCTTGCCATATCCATATTGTTTCCTTCCTTTACCTTGGCCGCATTACAACCTTCAATAAAGTCCTCTTGATTTATGTGTGCATTATATTCAATCATTATCATTGGTCATTGCATTGATTTAAAAAAGTTTTCATTGCAAAAAGCTTTGTTTCACAATTATAAAATTAACATAGGGTTAAGCCATTGAGCAAAGTAAACATATTCAAGCAAGATGCAAGCTAAATTCAAAAAAAAAATTCCAAACAATAGAACTCAATCCTTTTTTTTTTATATTTTTCATATTTTTTCCATTTTTTCATTTTTTAACTTATAATTTACAAAATTCTTCTTTTTTTAATTTTTTTATCTACTTTTTTGTGTTTCATTTGTTTATCTTTTTTATTTATTTTTTTTAACTCATTTAGGCCCAAGGTGGAAGTAATATTTAGTCTAAAACTAACCCCAAAAAATTTTTCATTTTTATTCTTGTATAAAAAAAACTATATTAAACATAGAAAAAAATAAGAGAAACAGAAATAAACAAGAACCAAGTCTCAATGCAATGGCAACGATGTAGGGGGCAACTTGTGGTGGTTGGGCTTGTTTTGGCCAGATCTAGTGGTCATGTGGCCGCTGCGAGGATAGTGGCCGGTTGCTGGCATGTGGTGGATAGCACAGCTGCTACGCAAGTCTGGTTCTGCTAGGTGGACATTCGCGAGTTACAAGTTACTAATTTGCTGCGTTGTGGGTGGCGTACAACTGTGTTGCGATAGCACGAGGTCTTCATGGTTCCGATGAAGCAGACTGCAGTAATGACCTGGCTGGGCTTGGTGGCGCGGTGGAGCTGGATACGATGGTTTCGCGTGGGTGGCGCAACTTTAGTTCATGCAGTGCGTTGTGGTTGCCTAGATTTGAGTTTTTAGGTGGACGACGTAGCTGGAAGACCGTTAGAAGAGCTTTGTCTACTACATCCACCATGAACCACATTAGAAGAGCTTGTATATTTATTTATACACTTTTAGAAAAGCTTTGTCATCCAAACAACCACCGTGAACCACCCCAACAATAACCACATCTAACCTCATCACCATCTTCACTCAAAGAACCACCACCAACACAGCCATATCCATCAACCCATGGCCAACAGCACAGCCACCCACCAAAACCACAATCACACCTCACCCTAAGCCACAACCATCTACATCCAAGCCCTCCATCCACACCTCACCCTAAGTCACCATCATCCACATCCAAGCCATCGCAACCTCATCACTACCCAACCTCCACCATCACAAATAGCCACCATGTTCACCATCATCCCCAAGCCACCCAAAAAACCACCGAGCCCATCACCATAAGCTGCCTCTGCCACCGAGCCCAACTGCGACCCTTGCAACACCACCGCACTAATGTTATAGATCCGTGTCCATAGGGTATAAATAAATATACAAGCTTTGTCTACTACGGTATAAAAAGTGTACTAGTCTTCATACTTCTTCTTCTTTCCTTTAAAAGAGCTTCCACTTGGATTTATATGGCAACACATGGGGTGAGAATTCACAATCCTCGGTATAAGTATTCCAAAACCAGAGTTTAATCAGTCACAATGAGTAAATCAAACTAATACATAAGATTACGCTCACAACAGATAAATGAGCCATTGCTTAACATTATTAGAATACACATACAACTCTATGTAACATTCACAAGACAAGCTATAATCTTAACTCATAAGTATAACAACTAATGATATTGAACAACCACCCATACAACCATAAAATATCATCGAGCAAGCAAGGCAACCGCCCATACAGTTGCCAACAGATGCAATGCTTAATGTTATGATGTATTCTTATGCTTACACAATGTTCTAATAATATGATTATGCAATGCTAATGCAGATTTTTGTTTTAGAAAAACACATGTTACTTGCTTAAATCCCAGGGACTCTGTTCCCTCATATATACTGGGTAGGATTGGCTAGAGATACCCTGATACTACCTGGTAATAAGTGGATTCATTCCCTTCATCACTGTAAGTGTAACACCCTAATACAATTATCTCAATATAACCTGGATATTAAAAGATAACTAGTATCAAGCATGCTACTTTATAAAGACGCATGAAACATAAATCTATAAATAACTACAAAAGATATCATAGAGAGCCATGAAAAAAGAAAAAGTTCATAAATACATCATTGGCCACAAAATGGTTCCTTGTTATATATTACTTTACTAAAAAAGAAAAGGCAATAACAACCTATACAAAATAAGAACCAAAAGAAGCTACTTTAAGCCTTTTTCTTGTTCTTCTTTTTCTTCTTCCCTTTTGAGGGGTCTTGACCTGGATTTACAAGGAAACATAAAGGGGTGAGAATTCACATATCGTCAGTACAAGTACTCCTAGACCAGTGTTTAAACAAACAAAACTATAACTATTAGATCATGTCCACAATAGATAAAAGAGTCTCTACTCATTACTATATGAATATAAACATACTCATAGAGTAAACCATCACATTACCAAACTTCAAAACTAAAAGGAGAGAGAAATGCCTAATGTAACATCCTCTTTTTAGCATGTTAGACTAGTTTATGGTTACAAAGGTAGCATAACATTTATTTAACATATCTGTTAATTTTTGTGACAAACTGAGTTAGTTCAGGCACCTTGTTGCAAATCAGAATGTGAAAAGTAACTTAAAATGACTCAGATAGTAGCATAAATGGCTAATTTAAGGGAAATAAATCTAGAGAATTTGTTTCTAAGTCACAAATAGGCGTAAAAGAATGTAGTTAAAATTTGAGATTAATTATAGTTGGTTTGGTATTTTAGGCATACTGGTTGTGCAATTAATATCTGATTGACTAGCAGCAGATATGGAAAAATAGGATAGTGGTGACACAACTTCTCTAAAGAATTTTAGTATTTATTTTAAAGTTATTGAAAGTTAGAAAACTTGATTTAGCTAAATCTTAGTGTTCTTAGCAGATCAGGAAGTATCAGTTGAATACTTAAGTGAAACAAGGTCATAAATGAAAAGCCTCTTATATTGACTTTGTTACTAAATATTTTAACTTCTTTCTTATCTTCTTTCTCTCATTTTCTCACAGTTGAACTCAGCAGCCACAACAAAGGGAGAAAATAAAGAAAGGAAAGAGGAGGAAGAAGAGAAGAATAAGAGGGAATCAAAGGGAAAAGCAAAGGTTGCACAGCCACTATCTCCAAGAACTTAAGGTAGGGGTTTCTAACCTAAAAATTTATTCTTCTCATTTTATCTTTGCTTTGGTTGAAGTTAGGTTATAAAGAAAAGAAAATAGGTTTGAGATGTCAAAAATTTGTTATCTTGTTAGTTTTGGTTTTCAAATATTAAAATGAGTTAATTACTGATTATTGGACGAGGTTGTGTTGGAAAAATAACAAATAGTCCTTAGAGTGGAAGATTAAGCAATGAGTAAGTGAGTTTGTGATTTTGGTGATTAACTCAAGTTTAAGGGAATCAATAGGTTGTAAAAGTGTTACAACATAGTTAGGAAGTGTTGGTGAAGCTAGAAATCACCTAGGAGCCATGTTTAGATGATTGGAAGTAATTTGAGGTTAATGGAATAGTAGACATATTCTGTAGAATTTTACTGAAATGCTTCACGTTGCAGCTTGGCATGAGTCACGCCGAGGCATGCAAGCATCATATGAGCACCCGAGAGCAGCATGTCATTGCGTGATTGAGAATCACACCAAGGCGTGTGAGCTACATGCCACGACTTGATTACGCTGGGCCGCGGCATACATTCCAAGAACTTTAAAAATGTTATTTTTTCATATTTTGAGGTTCCTTACTAGTTGAGATCATTTTTATATACTTTCTTAAGTGTAGTAAGACACTTTTAGCGATATCTCACCAAGGAAATAACCACCTAGCATATGATAACAAGTTGAGTTTTTAAAGCTTTTCTAGAGTTAAGAATTGCTTGAAATTAAATGTTATTTATCAGTTGGTTCCTATACCAGTTATAGTGAGACCATGGTACAATTATTTTTTTTAAGGGAGTGAGTTAAATCCCTTAACCTTGCAAAGTAGTGAGTAAATCTCTTTGCTAAGGAGGTGATTATGAGATATAAGTGTCTATACAACACTTTACCTAGGACAAAGCAGTGAGCCAAGCTATTTGTCAAGTAACATGAGGAATATGATCAACCTTATATAGTGTAGTAAAGTGAGGTAAACTTACTTACACGAGCCTTAGGATGAGTTAAGTCCTAAGTTAGGCAATGAAGCGAGTTAAGCAACTTGTCAAGTTGAGTTGATGTTACATAGTTGTATGGGCAATTGTGTAATATCGACATCATTTAGTTTTCTATACATTGTATAGTTGTATGAGTGATTGTATAATGTTGTTATTATTTATGTCTTTAAGCAAATTTTTATTGTTGAATGCCATGAGATACATGTATATTACTGAGGATTTTTATGTTCTCACCCTTTTTTGTATTTCTATAGTAAAAGCAGGTCAAAACCTTAAAATTAGGTTGGAGCATGAAAAGAAAGTACAATAAGACTTGATAGTTTTCTTTCTTTTGGGTTTTGTTGTATGACAACTCTTATATATATTTACTTTGAGTTTGTGGTTGTGTTGTATGTATATAACATTTTGCCCCTTGAGGCTTTTTGATGTATATATGTAAGATCTACTTTTATCGTGGATCTCCATATTTAATTCTTTAATTATATGGGACTAGAATGATAGTAATAGTAGCAGTAACATGATTAATACTAATTATCTTTATATAAGTAGTTATATCGAGATATTTGTATTAGGGTGTTATATTATTGTATTAGAGTAGTTCATCTTGTTGAGTCGACGTATGGACTGACTATACGTAGGCATATTAGTAGTTTTAATGTGTGTTGTGTATTTCTTGTCTCTTTTATGAGATGTTTGCATAACTTGCTTATGTTTTGGATGTTATTAGCTACTGTTGCACTATTACATGGTATTGAGACTGATCTGGTTGATATTTAATGTGTGTGTGCACAAGACACTATGACTTCTCCTAGGCGAACTAGAGGGAATGCAAATTCTTCTAGTGACAGTCCTAGCACGGCTGAGGTCTTCATGGCAATGGCCAAAGCAATGCAAGATTAGAAAACTGCTACAAATAGAATATTAGAGAGGTCAGAAACTCAGCAACCTCTACCACTAGTACCACCACTAGTTCAGCTCAAGCAACCAGTCCTAGAGGCTCCAGTTGGAAGGAATTAGAACTTCCAAGACCTCTCAAATTTCAGGAAATTTGCTTCATCATCTTACAGAGGTGAGTACGACCCAGTTAGAGCTGAGAGTTGGCTCAAAGAAATAGAGAAGATCTTCATAGTTATGGCTTGCTCAGATGAACAAAGAGTGCTTTTTGCCTCCATGTTAGAAGGGGAGGCAGAAGATTGGTGGACAGATTTAAAGAAGGTGGTGAATGCCTCAAGACTTCAAGTTACTTAGGAACTCTTCAAGAGATCTTTCCTAGAGAAGTTCTTCCATCAAAATTTGCACAATGTGAAAAAGATGGAGTTCCTGAAGCTAGAATAGGGCAGCATGTCTATTGGTCAATATGTGGCCAAATTTAATGAATTGTCAAAGTTCTTGTCCTACATCCGATTCTACACTGATGAGAAGTGGAAGTGTGCAAAGTTTGAGGAAAGATTAAGAGAGGACATCTAGAGGGCAATTAGACCCTTTGAGATTTAAGACTTTTCATCATTAGTGAACAAGTGTCGGATAGTGGAATCTGGTGGTTTGCAACCCTAATTAGAGCAGAGAACATAGAACATCCAAAAGAGGAAGAGGTTTGACAATCAGAAGGGTACTCCTAAACTCGGTTACCAACAAGCCAAGGGTAAACAGGTCAATGGGAGCAATAGGACTTAAATGTCCTAAGTGTGGGAGACAACACAGAGATAGGTCTTCTTTGATAGGGCAGTCAGTTTGTTATGTATATGGACAACAAAGGCATATGTCCAAAGATTACCCACAGAAGTAGAAAATTATTTTCACCCCTAGACCACAAGCAGTAGGAAGGGTTTATACTCTGAGTGGTATGGAGGTGACTTAGTCTTCGGGTCTGATTCAAAGTAAATGCATAATTTATTATCACTTTTTAACTATTTTATATGATTCAGGAGCATCCCACTACTTTATTTGTTATGATTGTGTGAAGTTACTTGAGTTGCCTATGACAGACCTTCCTTTTGATTTATCTATCTCCACTCCCACCAGTAACTTAGTCACAACTTCTAAAGTTTTTTTGAATTGTTGTGTAAAGCTAGAGGATAGGATATTCTTTGTGAATCTTATCTGTTTACCTTTAGTAGATATTGATGTTATTCTTGGCATGGATTGGTTGTCCTCTAACCATGTAGTTTTAAATTGTGCAGATAAAATCCTATTATTTATGTCAAATGCATCTTCTAAAGTTAACCCTTCTGAGTCAGGTGTATCTCAATGCAAGCCAAGTGAACCACTGTTTGGAGGAGGGAGCTCAAGGATATGTTCTCCTTTTCTCCCTTAACACAGAGGTTAAGTAAAGCTTAGGTGATATACCCATAGTGAGGGAGTACTAGAAGTATTCTCGAGAGATATAGCTGATTTGCCACCCACCAAAGTGATACAGTTTTCTATAGACTGAGTACCAAGAACGAGACCTATTTCTATGGCACGCCATAATATGACACCGCTAAAACTGGTAGAGCTCAAAAAGCAAATTGAGAAATTATTAGAAAAATAATTCATTAGGCCAAGTATTTCTCATCAGAGAGTACCCGTGAAAAAAAGATGGTACCATAAGACTATGTGTAGATTATAAACAATTGAATAGGGTAAGCATCAAGAATAAGTATCCATTGCCTAGGATAAAGGATCTAATGGATCAACTGATGGTAGCATTAATGTTCTCCAAGATTGACCTAAGGTCAGGATATTACCAGATAAGGGTTAGGGATGAAGATATTCCTAAGACTGCTTTTAGGACTAGGTATGGACATTATAAGTACTTTATGATGTCCTCTGGGTTGACAAATGCACCAACAATATTCATGAACTACATGAATACGATTTTTAGATCCTACCTAGATCAATTTATAATGGTGTTCATAGATAATATCCTAATCTATTCCCAAATAATGAAAGAACATGAGCTATATGTTAGAACCATTTTATAGATTCTTAGAGAGAATAAATTGTTTACCAAACTGTCAAAGTCTGAGTTTTGGCTTACAGAAGTTCAGTTTCTAGGACATATAATCTCTCAAGAAGGGATTTTAGTGGACTCTAGTAAGGTAGATGCAGTGTTGTAGTGGGAGAGACCCATCATTGTGATAGGGATCAACTGTTTCATAGGCCTAGCTGGGTACTATAGGAGATTCATCCATGGATTCTCTCAGTTAGCCCTACCCTTGACTATATTAACTAGGAAATGTAGTACTTTTGATTAGACTCAAGAGTGTGAGGATAGTTTCCAAGAGCTTAAGTTGAGGTTGACTACTACCCCAAATTTGGTGATTCTAGATCCACAAGAGAACTTTGAGGTATTTTGTGATGATGGGCTTAGGGTGTGTTCTGATGCAACATAGACGAGTAGTTGCTTATGCATCAAGGCAGTTGAGGCCTCACGAGGAGAACTATCCCACCCATGATCTAGAACTAGCAGCTGTAATGTTTGCCTTGAAAATGTGGAGAAATTATCTTTATGGAGTTCAATTTGAAGTGTTCAGCGACTATAAGAGTTTAAAATATTCGTTTGATAAAAAAGAGTTGAACATGTGACAAAGAAAATGGATGGAGTTTCTAAAGGACTATGACTTTGAGCTTAAGCATCATCTGAGTAAGGCCAATGTATTAGCCAATGCACTAAGTAGGAAATCTCTATATATGTCTTAGATGATGGTTCAAGAAGGTCAGCTTCTTGAAAAGTTTAGGTGACACCACAGAGTCTCTTTATGAGTAAGATGGACATAGTTAGTGATCTAAGGTCTCAAATTTTAGAAGCTCAAGGTGAGGATAAAACTTTAAGTGAGATAAGAGAGCAAATCTTCTTAAGGAATCCGTTAGAGTTTGATATGGAAGATGATGAAATGATTAAGTTTAGAGATAAGTTTTGCATTCCAAGAGATTATGCAATCAAAGAAAGGATCTTAGAGGAAGCTCATAGTAGTCATTACACCATCCATCCAAGAGCCACTAAGATGTTTCAAGATTTAAGGAAGATGTTTTGGTGGCCAAGAATGAAGAAAGAAATAGTGGAGTTTGTGTCTAGGTGCTTGGTATGGCAACAAGTTAAGATAAAGCGCCAAAAGCCTTTAGAGCCTCTCCAATCCTTAGCAATTCCAAAATAGAAGTGGGAGAACATTGTGACACCCGGGGCTGATGAAAGGCGAGGAGTGGTCACTGATGTAAAAGATGAAGCACGGACAAGGAGCGGCTCTTGGAAAGCTTCTAGGCGGAAGGACACATGAATGAACTAAACACAGACCAGAATGAGAGGAATCCAGAGACTGTGTAGGTATAAGACTGCATAGTTGAGGATGACTAAAAGGAATTGATTAGCATCACTCATATGAACAAGATGCATCTTCTTTACGAGAGCCAAGAACATAAGTACTCCATAGTTAAGCGTGCTTGACTTGGAGCACTTGTGGAATGGGTGACCTCTTGGGAAGTTTCCTAAGATGCATATGAGTAAGGACAAAGCACGCTGAAAAGACCCGTGTTGGTTTGTGGTGACACTCATCGATCTTGTAGGTAGTCTGGTACGTTACAAATGGCATCAGAGAGAGACCTCTCCCAGTACGGTGTGGTTCGGGGACGAACCATGCGGAAGCTAGTGGGCATGTGACACCCTAGGCCGACAAGGGAAGGGAGTGGTCGCTGGTGTGAAAGATGAAACACAAACAAAGAGTAGCTCTTGCCAGGCTTCTAGGTGGAGGGACATATGAATGAACTGAATACACACCGAAATGAGAGGGATCCAGAGACTGTGTAGGTATGGGACTGCATAGTTAAGGATGGCTTAAAGGAATTGATTAGCACCACCCATATCAACAAGATGCATCTTCTTTTTAGAAGCTAAGAACATAAGTACTCCATAGTTAAGTATGCTTGACTTGCAGCACTTGTTGGATGGGTGACTTCTTGGGAAGTTTCCTAGGATGCGTGTGAGTGAGGACAAAGTACACTGAAAAGGCTCGTGTTAGTTTGTGGGGACACTCATCGATCTTACAAGCAGTCTCAGGATGTTATAAACATCATAATGGATTTTATGACAAGTTTCCCTAGGACTCAGTTAGGATATGATACAATTTGGGTTATAGTGGATAGACTAACCAAGTCTGCCCACTTTTTGCCATTGAGAATAAACTACTCCTTAGAGAAATTAGCTTATTTGTACTTACAGGATATAGTTAGGCTACACGAAGTTCCCTTCTGTATAGTTTCTGATAGAGATCCTAGATTTCCATCTAGATTTTGGGGAGCCTTGCAAAAGGCCTTTGGGATTAGACTTAGTCTTAGCATAACATACCATCCACAAATAGATGGACAGTCAAAGAAGACTATCCAGTCCCTAGAAGATATGCTTAGAGCATGTGTTTTTGATCAACAGGATAACTAGGATAGACTCTTGCCCTTAGTGGAGTTTGCCTACAATAACAGTTACCACACCAGCAAAGGAATGGCACCGTATGAGGCACTTTATGGTAGGAAGTATAAGTCACCAATATGTTGGTATGAGGTAGGAGAGAAAGTTATTCTAGGACCTGAGTTAGTACAATAAATTTTAGAACAAATTAGAATCATTAGGGATAGGATAGTTGTAGCTCAAAGTAGACAAAATAGTTATGTAGATAGAAGGAGGAGACTTTAGAGATCAAAGAGCATGAACATGTTTTATTGAGAGTCACTCCCACAACTGGAATTGGTAGAGCTTTGAGAACCAGAAAGTTAAACCCTCGTTTCATTAGTCCTTACCAAATCCTAAAAAAAGTTGACTTGTAGCCTACTAGATAGCCCTTCCACCTAGTTTGTCAAACTTTCATGATGCCTTTTATGTATCCCATCTCAGAAAGTACAATCCAGATCCTTCACACATCTTAAGAAATGAATCTATATAGTTAAGATTTTATTTGTCTTATGTAGTGAAACTAATAAGGATTGTAGACAGTGGGTTCAAAGAGCTCAGAGGTAAGCAGATTCCTCTGGTGAAAGTAATATGGGGTGAAGTAGGCACAAAGGAGGCTACATGGAAGCTAGAGTCTCATATGTAGCTTGATTACCCGGAGTTGTTTGTATGAGGTAAGCAATTTTGGAGTCAAAAATTTAAAAGGAATGGGATAAATGTAACATCCTCTTTTTAGGATGTTAGACTAGTTTATGGTTACAAAGGTAGCATAACATTTATTTAACATGTCTATTAATTTTTATAACGAACTGAGTTAGTTTAGGCACTTTTTTGCAAACCAAAGTGTGAAAAGTAGCTTAAAATGACTCAGATAGTAGCATAAATAGATAATTTTAGGGAAATGAATCTAGAGAATTTGTTTTTAAGTCACAAATAGGCATAAGAGAATGTAGTTAAAATTTGAGATTAATTAGAGTTGGTTTGGTATTTTTAGGCATACTGGTTGTGTAATTAATGCCCGATTGACTAACAGTAGATATGAAAAAATAGGATAGTGGTGAAATAGCTTTTTTAATGAATCTTAATATTTATTTTAAAATTATTAGAAGCTAGAAAACTTGATTTAGCTAAATCTAAGTGTTCTTGGCAGATCAGGAAGTATTAGATGAATACTTAAGTGAAACAAGGTCATCAATGAAAAGCCTCTTATATTGACTTTGTTACTTGATATTTTCACTTCATTCCTATATCATTTCTCTCATTTTCTCGCGGTTGAATGCAGCAGCCACAACAAAGGGAGAAAACAAAAAAATGAAAGAGGAGGAAAAAGAGAAGGAGAAGGAATCAAAAGGGAAAGCAAAGGTTGCATAGCCACTATAACCAAAAACTTAAGGAAGGGGTTTCTAACCTAAAAACTTATTCTTCTCCCTTGATCTTTGCTTTGGTTGAAGCTAGGTTACAAAGATGAGAAAATAGGTTTAAGATGTCAAAAATATATTTTCTTATTAGTTCTAGTTTTCAGTTATTGAAATGAGTTAATTACTAATTATTGGATGAGGTTGTGTTGGAAAAATAGCAAATAGTCCTTAGAGTGGAAGATTAACTAATGAGTAAGTGAGTTTATGATTTTGGTGATTAACTCAAGTTTAAGTGAATCAATAGGTTATAAATACAACATATTTAGGAAATGTTGGTGAAGCTAGAAATCACCTAGGAGCCATGTTCAGATGATTCGAAGTGATTTGAGGTTAATGGAGTAATAGATGTATTCTGCAGAATTTTGTAGAGACACTTCACACCGTGGCATGGCATGAGCCTCGCCGAGGCGTGCGAGCATCATATGAGCACCTGAGAGCAGCATGCTGCGGCGTGACTGAGAATCACACTGAGGCGTGTGAGATAGAGAGTTGCGGGCCTCAGCATGATTATGTTGTGCACGACGTGAGTTCTAGGAACTTTAAAAATGTTAATTTTTTCATGTTTTGAGGTTCCTTACTAGTTAAGATCATTTTTATATACTTTCTTAAGTGTAGTAAGACACTTTTAGGGATATTTCCCCAAGGAAATGACCACCTAACATTTGAGAACATGTTTGAGTTTTTAAAGCTTTTCTAGAGTTAAGAATTGCTTGAAATTAAGTGTTGTTCATCAGTTGGTTCCTATACTGGTTATAGTGAGACCATAGTACAATTATTCTAATTAAGGGAGTGAGTTGAACCCTTTAACCTTGCAAAGTAGTGAGTAAAGGTCTTTTCTGAGGAGGTAATTGTGGGAGGTCAATGTCTGTACAACACTTTACCTAGGACAAAGCAATGAGCGAAGCTATTTGTCAAGTAACCTAAGGAATATGATTAACCTTATGTAGTAATGTGAGGTAAACTTACTTACACGAGCCTTAGGATGAGTTAAGTCCTAAGTTAGGCAATGAAGCGAGTTAAGCAACTTGTCAAGTTGAGTTGATGTTACATAGTTGTATGGGTGATTGTGTAATATCAAGATAGTTTAGATTTCTATACATTATACTGTTGTATGGGCAATTGTATAATGTTGTTATTATTTATGTTTGTATGCAAATTTTTATTGTTGAATGCCATGAGATACATGTATATTACTGAGGGTTTTTATGGTCTCACCCTTTTTTTGTATTTCCTTTGTAAAAGCAAGTTAAGACTCTAAATTTGGGTTGGAGCATGAGAAGAATGTATAACAAGACTAGATAGTTTTTCTTTCTTTCAGGTTTTGTTGTATGAAAACTCTTGTATATATTTACTTTGAGTTTGTGGTTGTGTTGTATATACATAACATTTTACCCCTTGAGTCTTTGTGACGTATATAAGTAAGATCTACTTTTATCGTGGCTCTCCATATTTAATTCTATAATTATATGGGACTAGAATGATAGTAATAGTAGTAGTAACATGATTAAACAAATTATCTTCATATAAGTAGTTATATCAAGATATTTGTATTAGGGTGTTACACCTACACAAATGTCAAGGAACACAATTTATAATTTGCTGTATGAATATGTCTAATGATTTTCCTAAAAATATGTTTATGCAATGCTAGTGCAAGCTTTTATGTTAGAAAATTATGTTACTTGCTCATTCCCAAGAACTACGCTCCCTTGTATATACTGGATAGGATAGGCATAAAGGCCTTGACACTACTTGGTAATATGTGGGTTCCTTCCCCTTACCTCAGTAAGAGTACTGCTACCACCCCCATATGAGTAACCCTAACCACAATGAGCCTATGCTCTGAGAATTGGGATCGAACACCTTATTCTCCAGTCATATGGTTGTGCACACTATCTAAAGTTACAATACATAAGAAAATCAAATAACAAGTTTGAAAACAAAGTATACAGGTTGTTTAAGCAACACTTAAGACAATACAAGGTTCACATAACCAAGTGAGAAGGAAAACTAGCAAACACTCAACCATGCTCATCCTTATCACACAAGGGCAAGATCATGTTTCTAGTACTCCCTACTTTCAAAACTTAGAAACATAAAAGGGTAGTGGTATCACACATGCACACTAGCTCAACTTCACCCACGAAGGAACCTCTATGCACCTAAATAACTATTAATAGTTCACTCTATCTCTGGGAAGCAAAATAGGGGTTGTGTCACAGTTCCCTATGTTACACAACTTGTGCCACGGCTTCTTGTAATACCCTTAGTAACATGTTAGACTTGTTCATGTGTTCAAAAGGTAACATATGACTTGCTTAACATGCCAGCAAGGTTTTGTGACATTCTGAGTTCGTTTAGGCAATTAGTTACAAGACAGAAGTTGAAAAGTGGCTTAAAATGACTCAGATAATAGCTTATAAGGTTAAGTTGAGGGAAACAAGTATGAAAACCTTGTTTCTAGGTCACAAATGAGCTAAGTAAGATGCAATTAAGGTTTCAAGTTAATCTGAATCAATTTGGTATTTTTAAGCATACTGGTTGTGTGTTTTAATACTGAATTAACTATTAGCAGATATGAAAAATTATGAAAATAGTGAAATAATAATTTATATGAATCTTATGATTTATTCTAAAGTTTTTGGAAGTTAAAAAACTTGAAATAGCATAATTCGAGTATTCTTAACAGATAAGAAAGTTCCAGCAAAATATCCTAAGGGACATGATGATCATTCTCTGATTTCTCTCTCTCGGTTAAAAGCAGCAAAAGCTGCAAAAATAGAAAGAAAAACAGAGAAGAAAGAAAACGAAGGAAAAAAAGAGAGAAAAGGGGAAGAAAGGAAGAGGAAGAAGGAGGAAGAGAAGAGGAAAATCAAGATCAAGGATCAAAGCTTGAAGATGGATATTCTTAACTGCCAAAAAGTAGGGGTTTATGTCCATATTCATCTCTTTTCTCTATTTTCAATATAGATGCACCTTTGGTGCTTAAGAGGTCAAAATGAGTTTTAGAGGTGTTTGATGAGTTTGGCTTGCATGAATGTGTTTCGTTGGTCATTTATGACTTACTCATAGTATAAGTTAAGGCTAGAAGCTTAGAACATCTCATTTAGGCCATTGATGCCCAAAAAGAGGGGTTAGGTCAAGCTAAGAGAGATTTTGATCCATAATCTAAATTAAGAGGTTTAAGTTAGTGATTGATGATTCCTAAGTGTTTGAGAACAAGTTAGGGACCTAAGATTACCTAGAAATTGGATTGGAATGACCAAAATCCAAGAAAATAACTAATGGAATAGTACCGCGGTTCTGTAGAAGTTCTCTGGTTCAGAGATAGCCCATGTCCGAAGACACGGGGAGGGGGGTCGTGTCCCGCTCTTCTTATTCCAGTTCGTGAAATGTGCTAATAGAGCAAGACACAAGGGGGTAGGTAATCAGACATAGCCCGTGTTTGAGGTCAGAATCTTCAAAAATGTCATTTTTGATGTTTTGAAGCTATGAACTAGATGGGATCATTAGTATATGTTTCCTAAAGTGTGTTAAGGAACAAATGGGGATATTTTTAAGAGGGAAATTATCACCTAGAAGGAATGAGAAAGTGTAGGCTTTGAGCATCCAAAAGTGAAGGATTGCCATAGGTAAGGACATAGCACCTTAGGCAACCTAGCGTTGCATTAGATATCACTCAAGATGTGATGAGACGGTGCAATGAAGATGAGTATACCAGGATGAATTGTAGGATTCACTCTAGTAAGGATAAGGAAGGTATAAGCCTTAGGATATCCAACAGTAGTGGATTACCTTTGGAAGGTACCTAGAACCTTAAGCAATAAAGAGTTGCAAGTAAGAACTACTTTGTGTTAGATGCACTTAAGCGGAGATAAGGTTGTTTATTTAGTTCCGAAGAAGGAATGTTATGTACTAAGTCTCTAGTTAAACGAGACCATGTGCGTTGTAGAATACACAATAGGATGAATGCTAACTTGTAAGCTTGTTACATTTATTAAGTATGCAAAAGTTCTAGAAAAATACTCATTGATTTCCTTAAGCAAGGTTGAATAAGGCATTAGCTAAGATAAGCTCGTTCATTAAGATGAGTTGAGTTTATAGGAAAGTTAAGGTGGTGTTTATGTAAGAGGTAAACATAGCACTATGCTTTTGGCACACTAGTTAGTTAATCTAGCTTGTATGTGAAAGTTATGAGAACCTTAGTGCAACTAAGAGTAATAGTTTGCCATAGGCGAGTATCTAACACCTTAGCAATATAGTGTTGCATAGAGATTACTTAAGATGTAATGAGTGATGATGGGGTGTATTAGATGCAATGAACTAGGATGGATTGGCAGTGTTTTCTGAAGTATATGACTTATATGACGTGAGGTCATTTGGCCAAGAAGGAAGCGAGTCAAGAAGTTCCTAAAGGGACAAGCGTTCCTAACCAAGTGCTAAGGTTACATGTAGCATGAGGTTACAGATTATCCTCTCTACAAAGGGTAAACATAAGAAGCCAAAGTTCCCAGTAGAATGTGCTTAGCTCTTAAATGAACTAGGTATATAAGTATGTATGTATGTAAATGAAAATGATCTAGTAGTATTGATCTTAGTGAGTATCCTTTGATGCCCAATCAAGGAGGCTAAGTGAGATAGATGGGTATCTGATAGACTCTTTTGAGGAAGGACATAACCCTAATATCTCAATAGTGCCAAGGCTAAGGGAGATAAACGAAAAATCTGAAAACCTTTTTGAGGAATGATGAAGACTGAACTTCTCAACGTGCTAGGATACATGTGATATGAGGATAAGTTTTTCCTCTATTCCCCAAGGGATATTATATTGAACCAGCTCCTAATGAATATCTTTGTTTTCAAAATAAAACTCTACATGTATTTTAAAACAAAACATTGCACAAGCATATCTTTAGGATCTTTCTTAGGCATAATCATATTGCATATCATCCTCATTGCATTTATAGATAGTTGTAAGGGCATTGTCTGTTGCTGGTGGTATTTATAATTATATAAGTAGTTGTTCATATTTAACGGTATGTAGGCTATCGGTTTAGATCACACTATATAGGTAGTGTGCATTTTTGAGAAAAAATGGAGAAAACTCCTATGTTGGTAGTTAGAGCAATTGTTATATTTATTATACAATGTTATAGCTAGCTGGTATTGGAATTACTTTTACTGAGAATTGTAATTCTCATTCCAGTTATTCTTCCATGTAAATCTAGGTTCAGAGGTATAGACTCTACTAAGGGAGAGAAGATAAAGCATGAAGACTAGTATACTTTTTATATGCTTTAGTAGACAAAGTTGATGTATAAAGTTTATATTTACTTTATATGCTTCTAGTAGTATGTATTACAATTTGCCCTTTTGTGGCAGTGTTGTATATATATATATATATATATATAGGTTTAAGCTTTTCTCGTATTCTTTCAAGGCTTTCTATAATTACTCAGTTATGATTATGGATATATGTATTAGTTAGTATGTAGAAATAATATCTCTAGTATTGTTTATCTTTATATATCTCTATATATCTAGGATATATCTAGATATCTGTATTAGGATGTTATATTATGGTATCAGAGTAGTTCATCCTATTAAGCCAGGGTATGGACTGACTGTACTTAGGCATAAGTAGTAGTTTAATATAATGCTATGCATTCTTTTATCTCTTTATAAGATATGCAGATGGAATTGCTTGACTAGCCTTAGGTATGGACGTTATTAGCTACTGTTACACAATTACATGATATTGAGTCTAGCTAACTCACTGTGTAATGTTCTGTGTGTACAGGAAACTATGGCAACTACCGGGCAAACCTATGAGACTAAAAGACTGGTAAATGAGGAGATAACTAGAGCTATTAGAGAAATGGCTACTGTTTTAAGAGAGCAAATTACCATTTGTAGAAGTCTATTAGAAGCGATAGAATAGGACTCGCATAGTTAATTGCAAGAACGAGAAAGAACTTATAAGAGATCAGTATTTCTCAGAGTTCAGGAAAGTTACTCCTTTGTTTTTTAAGGGAGAGTTTTGGTTTAGTCAAAGTCGAAAGATGGCTTCATATAATGGAAGAGATCTGTGAGGTCATGGTGTGCGCTAATGGATAGAATGTGACTTTGCTTCATAAGGGTTAGTAGGAAGAGCCGAAAGCTATTGAGATGAAGCAAAGAGGTTACTAGAAGAAGTTGGTACTCAAATCACCTAGTAGGTTTTTATAGCTATTTTCCTAGACAGGTATTATTCCCTTGAGTTATAGAAGGCAATAGAAATTTGGAAATTTCTAAGGTTTGAGCAAGGGCATATTACTGAGGACTAGTATACGAAGCAATTCAAGGAATGTCACGAGTTTTTTTTCTTATTTTACGACCAATCTAGATGAAGACTAGAAGTGAGTAAAATTTGAAGTAGAACTTGGAAAGGGCATTAAAAGGGTCGTGAAGCAAAAATGAGGTTAAGAACTTCTTCGCTCTAGTCAGTGAGTGCAGAGTTGTAGAAGTAGATAATCTCAGAGCCTTGACGAAACAAGAGTTAGAAGGTTCCCCAAAAAAAGAAAAGATCAGATGTTGAGATCAGTGAGGGTGCCCTTTGGTCTCAATTTTTATCAAGTAAAGGAACAAAGGTTCAAGTGGTAGCTTGGGGAATGATGAGTATGAGTAAGGTGCTTTCAAGATAAGCAACCTGAAAGGAAAGAGGTAAATCAGACTCCAAGGTATCAAGATGCGCAAGCAAGTTATAGATCAAAGTGCATAAGAGAGGCAACAAAATCTTCTGACTTGGTATGAGGTATTAGCACATATAAAGAGAAATCTTTTAAGGTGTGTATAAGGAGAGTATAGATTTACTTTGTAAATCATGTTAGTTTACTTTGTAAATCTAGCTTGCTTACCTAGTTGGTACAATTTAGTTTACAAGAGAGACAAATGATGTTATGTTCTTATTTAGTTTAAATGTGAGACTGTGCTTAATGTTAGGAAGTCGAACAAAGAAACTATTGAGATTAAATGTCTTTGTCTAGAAAGGATGATCGGGTAGATCAGTTGAGAAAAGCTTTGCGTTTTCTCATGAGATGATCTAAGACCTAATTGTTAGAGAAGTAAAGTTAAGAAGAGTAGATCTCAAAGAGTTTTCCAAGATTACGAAAGGACATAAAGAGTATGTTAACGGTAGTTTTGGAAACTTTTGGAAGAAAAGTGGTTAAGTACCAAGTAAGCCAAAAGTTAATTTTGGGTTACAAGTGGTACAGTTAGATAGCCATGTAATTTCTCAAGGAAGAAATTACAGGGAACCCTAGTTGAGTTTAAGCAGAGGTACAATGGGAAGAGTAGCCATTGTAACCAAAGATAGAGAGTTTATAAGTAGACTTTTCAGTTATTGCTACCCAGATTAGGTCAGCTATGAAAGGTAGTACTCAACAGTGGACTCTGGAGAGTAGGTATGGTTTCCAAGAGTTGAAGATGAGGTAGATTACTATATTAGTGTTGGTAATTCCAGATTCCCGTACGAACTTTAAGGTAGTTAGTTATACTTCGAAGAAGGGACTAGGGTGTGTTCAGATGCACAAGAGGTAAGTAAATACGTACGCATTGAGGTAGTTAAACCTGCAAGAGAAGGACTACCCTAGGTATGATTTGGAATTAGCTACAGTAGTGTTTGCCTTACAGTTTTGGAGACATTACTCATGAGGAGTCTAGTTCAAGGTGCTCAGCGATCATGATAGCTTAAGAATGCCTTTTGATTAGAGGAAGCTGAACATGAAGAAGAATAGATGGATGCAATTTTTCAAGGCTTATAACATTGAGTTATTATATCATTCGGTTAAGACCAAAGTAGTGGTTAATGCACTAAGTAAGAAATTCCTATAGCTGTCCCAAATGATAGTCCAAGAGAGAGTGAATTTCCTGAGAGTTTCAAGAATTTGAGTCTAGCGGTGACTATGATTCTAGATAGTCTCTCAGTGAGCAAGGTGGACATAGTAAGAGGCCTAAGGATTAAGATTTTTAGAAGCTTAGAGGGAGAATGAAAATATAAAGGACAATAGTGGACAAATATTCTAAGGAACCCTAGAGGATTTTGTTATGACTAAAAAGGAATGACGAAGTTTAGAGACAGGCTTTGTTTTCCAAGAAGGTCAAAAATCAGGAAAAGGATCCCAGAGGAAGCTCACAAGAGTAAGTGTATCATCTATCTAGAGGCTACTAAGGCTTTTCAAGAGTCAAGGAAGATGTTTGGTGGTCTAGTATGTTAAAGAACATAGCAGAATATGTTAAGCTGCAGGTAAGGGTGGAGAGATTAAGTAATCTACCTACTTTCACTAAGTGAAGTTAGCTATTTTCTAGATAAGGTAGTTCGACTACTTTTGAAGGTGATAGTTGGAATGTATGGAGTTCCAGTGAATGTGGTGTCTGAAGGAGATACTAGATTCACAGTTGGTTTAGGAAAACTTTACAAGAAAGAGTTTAAAGCTAAGTTATGTTTTAGTACAACTTACCATCCACAAACAAAGGGGTCAAAAGCTTAGAGTTAAGTAAATTCCCTTTAATAGAAGGTGCAGTTAGGAGAATATGGTACTAAAAAAGGATTACATGGTAGTAAGAATTCCACGTTAAGAGAGTTTACCCAGAGTTGTTTGCATGAGATAAGCAATTTTGGGGACAAAATTTTAAAAAAATGGGAGAAATGTAATACCTTTAGCAACATGTTAGACTTGTTCATGTGTTCAAAAGGTAGCATATGACTTGCTTAACATGTCAGCAAAGTTTTGTGAGAATCTGAGTTCGTTCAGGCAATTAGTTGCAATACAGATGTTGAAAAGTAGCTTAAAATGACTCAGATAATGGCTTATAAGGTTAAGTTGAGGGAAACAGGTATGAAAATCGTGTTTGAGGCCAGAATCTTCAAAAATGTCATTTTTGATGTTTCGAAGCTATGGACTAGATAGGATTATTAATATATGTTTCCTAATATGTGTTAAGGCACAAATGGAGATATTTTCAAGAAGGAAATTATCACCTAGAAGGAATGAGAAAGCTTAGGCTTTGAGCATCTAAAAGTGAAGGATTGCCACAGGTAAGGACATAGCACCTTAGGCAACCTAGTGTTGCATTAGATATCACTCAAGATGTGATAAGATGGTGCAATGAAGATGAGTATACTAGGATGACTAGTGGATTACCTTTGGAAGGTACCTAGAACCTTAAGCAATAAAGAGTTGCAAGTAAGAACCACTTTGTGTTAGATTCACTTAAGTGGAAATAAGGTTGTGTATTTAGTTCCAAAGAGGGAATGTTATGTACTAAGTCTCTAGTTAAATAGGACCTTGTGTGTTGTAGAATACACAATAGGATGAATGCCGACTTGTAAGCTTAGTACATTCATTAAGTATTCAAAAGTTCTAGAGAAATGCTCATTGATTTCCTTAAGTAAGGTTAAATGAGGCATTAGCTAAGATAGACTCTTTCACTAGGATGAGTTAAGTCTATAGGGAAGTTAAGGTGGTATTTATGTAAGAGGTAAACATAGTATTACGCTTTTCACACACTAGTTAGTTAATCTAGCTTGTATGTGAAAGTTATGAGAACCTTAGTGCAACCAAGAGTAATGGTTTGCCATAGGTGAATATCTAACACCTTAGCAACATAGTGTTGCATAGAGATCACTTAAGATGTAATTAGTGATGATGGGGTGTATTAGATGCAATGAACTAGGATGGACTGGTAGTGTTTGTCGAAGAATATGACTTATATGACATTAGGTCATTTGGCCAAGAAGGGAGTCAAGAAGTTCCTAAGGGGATAAGAATTCCTAACCAAGTGCTATCGTTAGTATGAGGTTATAGATTATCCTTTCTACAAAGGGTAAACATAAGAAGCCAAAGTTTCTAGTAGAATGTGCTTAGCTCTTAAATGAACTAGGTATATAAGTATGTATGTATGTAAATAGAAATGGTCTAGTAGTATTGATCTTAGTGAGTATCCTTTGATGCCCATTCAAGGAGGCCAAGGGAGATAGATGGGTGTCTGATAGACTATTTTAAGGAAGGATATAACCCTGATATCTCGATAGTGCCAAGGTCAAGGGAGATAAACAGGAAATCCGAAAGCCTTGTTGAGGAAGGATGAAGACCGAACTTCTCAACGTGCCAGGATACGTGTAATATGAGGATAAGCTTTTCCTCTATTCACCATGGGATAATATACTAAACTAGCTCCTAATGAATTTCTTTGTTTTCAAAATAAAACTCTACATGTATTTTAAAACAAAAACATTGCATAAGCATATCTTTAGGATCTTTCTTAGGAATAATCATATTGCATATCATTCTCATTGCATTTACAAATAGTTGTATAAGCATTGTCTGTTGTTGTTGGTATTTACAATTGTATGGGTAGTTGTTTATATCTAATGGTATATAGGTTATTAGTTTAGATCGCACTATATAGGTAGTGTACAGTTATGAGAAAAAGTGGAGGAAACTCCTATGTTAGTAGTTATAGCAATTGTTATATTTGTTATATTTGTTATACAATGTTATAGCTAGCTGGTATTAGAATTGCTTTTACTAAGAGTTATAATTCTCACCCCAGTTGTTCTTCCATATAAATCCAAGTACAGAGATACAGACCCTACTAAGGGAAAGAAGATGAAGCATGATGACTAGTATAGTTGTTATATGCTTTAGTAGACAAACTGATATATAAAGTTTATATTTGCTTTATATGTTTCTAGTAGTATGTATTACAATATGCCCTTTGTGGCAATGTTTATATATATATATATATATATATATATATATATATATATATGTATGTATGAGTTTAAGTTTTTCCATATTCTCTCAAGGCTTTCTATAATTACTCAATTATGATTATGGATATATGTATTAGTTAGTATGTAGAAGTGACGTCTCTAGTACTGTTTATCTTTATATGTAACACCCTCCTTAAGGCGCCACATTTTATGTTACTTAATTACCAAATTACCCCTTTATTAGAAATCGTGCTTGTATTATAAATACGAGTTATAAAATTTCTTGATGATAATAAGATAACTTAGTAGAAAATAAAAACATAACAACACTGTCACAAATAATTTACTTCATATACACATATACAAGCCTTAGTATTGTCATACTTAGATATTTTACAAACTAGACTTCCAAAATATTAAAACTTTAAACTTTAATTTAAACTATTATACTGCCTAAGTCCTACTAAACAGCAGGACCCTCAGACGGGTCCTCCTCAGAATCCTCAGCATACAGGAATCCATCATGATGTGAAGTCCTACAGACATGTGTCCGAGCAGACGACACAACACTGACCTCACTAGGGGTACGATAGTAAGCCCCCCAGTATTGCCTAATAGAAATTGGAAACTCTAGGTGCATATATATGTTAACACTAAAGTACGGATGTCCTAGATGTAATCTACTCAATCTAATATTTAAGTCCCCCATATAATAAATACTCTCTCTATCTAAATCGACATGCCACGCCTCCTCTCCTCCTAGAAACGTGAACCTCATGTAGCCAAGGAAACTAAGCATCTCCATTTCTTCAAAGCTCAACATCCTTAACAAGAATCTGCTCTTCCTCAGCTTCTCGCTCCACTTCTTGCTCGACGTCTTCACAAATATAAATATAATACAGAACAGGCATACAAAGAGGTGAGATCACCTACGCCATTACCAGTATGGTAGCAATGAAGATAAACACATACAATATCTCATACAACTATTATACCATAATTACAGTTATGCCATCAATATCATTTATCAATAAAACACATGAAGTAAACAATATTTACAATCATGCCACTAACAATAATCAAATATCCAATAAATCAATTATCATAACATAATTACGACAATACCCTCAATAGCTACATGTATGCATACAGACTCAATTTCCTACTCCATGGAGCTACAACTCAGGTCGGAGAGAGTGATCAAAAAAATTTGTTGGTACCAATATGCCTCGGACCACGTGCTCAATCTTGCACATCTAGCATATACACGACAGTCTTTATCAGATCTTGATTAAGGATAGTGTCTCGGTTAGGATCATTGGTGTGTTGCATCGGTCTAACCTACGGTACAGAAGAGCTACCAACTGCCCATTGTAGGCAACCCGGAACCCAATGCCCCCAAGGTCAACGAGTGACTTACACTATGCATATCGCACCCACTCAAGAGGTGTAGTCTCTCCTAGGCAACTAGCCTCATACAGTCCATTGGACCTTTCCAATGCATGTACGATGTACTATTCAGATTTCCAATTCATATCACATATTCAGGGTCCACATAATAATCTAACAATATTATTACTATATTTTAATCGCGTAGTCATATTTTCATATTTTTTTAATCGCGACTTAATTCTGTAGCCTTTTCAAATCGCGTAGCGATTTTTCAACGTTTTTCAATCGCGTGAATATTTTTCATACGTTTTAAATTCAAAAATACTATTTTTCTCATTTAACACTAAAAATTTACTTTATTTTCTATATTTGCATAATATTCCCTTAAAAACTTATATTTACAAAATAATCCCTCAAAAATTAATATTTACTAAATAGTCCCTCAAAAATTAATATTTATGAAATAGTCTCTCTTTTATAAAATATTTATAATATGACCCTTTTAAAAATAATATTTATAATATAACCCCTCTAAAAATAAGTATTTATATAATGGCCCCTCATTTAAATAATATTTATAATTTAATCCCTCTTATATAAAAATTTACGGTATAACCCCTCTAAAAATCAGTAATTGTACTGTTTCCCTAAAATTGTTATTTCTTTTCTTTACTTCACATAAAAATCATTTTACTTTGCTATACTCAAACTTTTCCAAATTCATTTAGATCTCTAAATTCTCCTTTTAATCCATCAGTTTAAGGACTTTGGTCCTCTTTTCCATGGTAAGGCTGTGAGCCTCATTGCTCTTTGGAGCATTCATAAAATCGTTTAATCATGTTGTTCACATCCTAAATTACACATACTCTTACATGCATTCAAATCTCATACAGATAAACCTATATCAAAGCGGTAATCATATATCACACGTGCAAATCACAAAGACATAATCACAAACACCACAAACACAATAAAGACACACCAAACAATAGGTAAATAAACCTTTATGGGTTTTTCACCTAACAAAACCATCCCAACACCACCAAAACTTGGTTGGTGAGATAAAATCTCTCTCTTACCTCTTGAAGACAAATCTTTCAAGCTCCTCTCCTTCTCCTTGATTTCGTACAAGCCACAAACAATTCCTAACAATTCTAAAATAATTAGTAAAATCACATACAAAGCTTTATAATGATAAACCATGGAACAAACATGGTTTAGAAAATCATAAACTTGAATTAAAACCATAAAAACCAAAGTTTACCTCTAGGGAAGTAAGGTAGAAGTTGGATTTTGAAGCACTTAGAGTGTGATTTTGGGAAAACTTCCTAAATGGAAAGTGTTTAGAAGGTTGTCTAGCTTTAGGAAATGATGAAAGTGAAAATTATAGATGATTGATAGTGTTTATGGGGGTAGGGGCCGAACCATATAGAGAGAAAAGGAAGGAAAATGGTGCTTTGGTGTTCTTGGAATTTTGAGAGGAAATAATGTAAGCTTTTTGGGTGAGAGAGAAAAGTGAATATAGATAGCACAAAGAGAGTGGGCTGCCATAGGATGTGTAGGAGAAATTGAAGGGATTTGTATGAAATTAAAATATCCAATTGCATGGCACATGACCTATGTCATCAACTTGTCATGCATGGCCACTTGGATGGATCAAGAATAATGGAGAACATGGTGGAACAAGGCCTCTTGGCCGTGGGTTCCAAGTAGAATTAGGGGTCTAATTTGTTTTCAATTAATGTCTAATTACTTTCTAATTAATTAGTTAATTAATTAGGTTAAGTTTCCTAATCAATCTTAATCAACATTCCAATTACATAATTGATTAATTAGACATTAAATTACATATGTCATAGTCTCTAATTAAAATTAGGATATTTAAGTAAGAATTAAATTATAACTAATTAACAATTAGATTAGTTTACTTAGCTTGTTAATTAGGTAATTAGATTAATCAAATTAAGTTTAATTAGTTACTAAGCAAAGCCAAGCCACCATTGTTGACTTCATCTTAGCCATTGAAATCAACTTAGTTTCCTATCCATTGATCTCATCTACGGTGGATATTACTTAGTGGTTTTATCAAGATTCATTTCACACCATTGATCGGATCAACGGTTATGATCAAAAGCATTTAAATCATACTTTTTATCCAACGGTCCTTAATGAAGTCTATGCTTCTTTAATTGACCAATTCTTATTGGTTAGAATTTTCAAGCCACCTATTTTGACTTGTTCCTATTAGTTTAGAATTTGATCCAGTCAGAATCGTTGACTGCTACTCTAAACGCAGGTCCCACAGACTTTTTCGGGTCTATGTTCATTTTGAAGTAGATTTCTACTATTTTTAAGACAGTAGGTATTGTCACAAAAAATAAAATTATAATAATAAAATTATTTTATTACACAGTTAAATCCTAAAAATCAAAAGATTAATATATATATCAATCGAAATTAGATTTAGTAAGATCCCGCAGCTCCAATTAATTAAAATAAGATTTTTCCAATCAAAAAAATTATTATTTTTTTGACTTGAAGCAAATCACACAAAATGATCAAAAATGATCTCAGAACAATCAAATTATTTTTATAACACACAGAAAATATAAAATAGTGTAATTCTGCTATTACTATTAACATAGTTAGAATTTGGGGTATTACATTATATATCTCTGTATATCTAGGATATATCTAGATATCTGTATTAGGATATTACACTTCTCATCCCACTTGTGTCGCAGCTCTCTTGTCTTTGCATAGCAGTAATGCCACTCCAGAGAGTGAGGTGCTGCGGCTCTCTCTCAGAGTGTTTCGCAGATCTCCCTCAAAATTCTTGGTTTCCTAGAATTTTCATGAAGATAGCCCCTATTTGGCTCCTTTCAAACTTAACCAAAGCATACAACATGTAGCTTCCATCATCCACTCAACATCTCACCATTTCATCAAGTTTTTCACACACAAACAATCAAAAATCCATTTGAAACAACAGATCAAGTGAGGGTTTCCACCCCTTTTTCCAATCTTAAGTTCATCAAGAAATCAAGAGCAAAACTTGAAAACTTTACTTATGATCAAAGCATAAAGCATAAAATTTTCATCATCAAGTCAAAATCTCAATAAAGCTCATATAGTTTCTCAGATTTCAAAATACAAGAGAAGAAGATGAAGGAGTGAGAAAGAAAACCCCTACCTCTTGAAGCAAGGATGAAGTTCAAGCCTTTGATTTCCCTCCTTCTTTCCTCCTCTTTTTAGTTTTCTCCCCCTCCCTTTTGTGTTACTGCTGAGAATAATAAGAGAGAAAGGAGTGAAAAAGTGGGAGAAAAGCTAACAAGGAAAGTCAACCAAAAAAGGGGGAAAACGTGTGGCTCAAAACCATTCAAGATATTTCACTGAAGCTGATGTATCTATTAAGAACACTTAGATTTATCCAACTTAAGTTTCCTAACTTCCAAAATTTTAAAATAAATCCTAAGATTCATCAAAAATCTTATTTCACCAATTCCTTTTTTTTTTTCATATCTGTAACTAGTAAATTCGGCATTAAAACACACTTTCAATATACTTAAAAATACCTAACAAACTCAGATAACTCATGAATTTTAACTATAGCTTATGACAACCATTTGTGACTAGGAAATAAACTCTCCATATTTAATTCCATTAGCTAAACCATTTATACTAATATCTGAGTCATTTTAAGCTACTTTTCATTATCTATGTTACAGTAAAGTGCCTAAACTAACTCAGAGTGTCAAAAAATTAAACTAGCATGTCAAGCAAGTATTATGCTACCTCTGTAACTATATATAAGCCTAATATGCTAAATGTGACGGCTTGCTCAAATGAGCAAAAAGTGTCATTCATCTCCTATATGCTGAAAGGAGAAGCGGAGCTTTGGTGGAAGAGTAACAAGAGGGCAATGGGAGCCGTAGGAACTTAGATGTCTTAGGAGGTCTTCAAGACAACCTTTTTGGAGAAGTATTTTTCGCAAACTCTCCATGATGATAAGAAAGTGGATTTTATGCAGTTATTACAAGGAAGCTTGTCTGTAGGCCACTATGTAGCCAAGTTTGAGGAGTTATCGAAATTCCCTTCGCATTTTCGTTATCATCCGAACAAGAATTGGCAATGTTTGAAATTCGAGACTGGATTAAGAAATGAGATCAAGTGTATGGTGAAACCTATGGAGATTAGGGGCTTTCCTACCTTGGTCAACAAATGTAGGATTATGGAGTCGAGTGTTCATAATCCTCAAACAGAGGAAGAGGTACAAGACACCCAAAAGAGAAAACGTAATGATGAAAAAAGTAAGAAGGGTGCTTCTAAAGCAAGCAACCCCAAAGGAAATGAAAGACGAGCTCTAAGTTTCTAAGTTGCCCTAAATGTAAGAAAGTGCATGGAGGTAAGCCATGTTTGGCGAGCCAATCTATATTTTTTACATATGAGCAACTAGGACATTTCTCCAAGGACTTTCCTTAGAATAAGGAAGACGCGCCTACCCCAAAGCCGCTAGCCAAGGGAGGAGTTTACACTCTAGGTAGAACAAAAGTGGCCCAGTCTTCTGATCTTATCCAAGGTAAAAGCATAATTCGTAATCATCTTTTAAATATCATATATGATTCAAGAGCATCTCACTCCTTGATTTCTGATGATTGTGTAAGGATGTTGCATTTGCCTATGTTACAATTACCATATGACTTGTCTATTTCCATACCCACTAGCAACCTAGTCATAACTTTGAAGGTATGTCTTGACTGTTGTATAAGGATCGAGAATAGAGTCTTCTGTGAATGCTTATGTCCCTAAAGCATGTCAAATAGTTTTTGATGATAACAAAGGCCAAAGTGAAGATCAAGTGCAAAAGAGAAGATCAAGCGCAAAAGAAAAAATCAAGATCAAAGAAAGAAGTCAAGAGGTTTATGTAGTTATAAGACTTAGAACATTAATGTTAAATGCTCTCAAGATTTCTCAAATGGTTTTTCAATATATCACTTTAAAATAAATGGGAAATTTCAAAGTTAAACATGGATTTCAAGAAAACTTAAGTTTTAATCTTAAATCTAACACTCTTAAAAGGATTTATGTTTAATCAAGTGTCTTAAGGTGTTAGAAATGACTTACGAGCTTTATTGGACTTGAAAAATGTGTTCAAAGGCCAATGTAATCGATTACATGATGTTTGTAATCGATTACACAGCAAACAGAGGCCTTATAATCGATTACATGAGTAATGTAATCGATTACAAGCAAGTCAGAGGCCATGTAATCAATTACACAGTATATGTAATCGATTACAATAAGCCCAGAAAGGCAAGAACACGTTCAAAGAGTCATGTAATCGATTACATGGATATTGTAATCGATTACACAGCAAGTCAGAAGTCATGTAATCGATTACATGGATATTGTAATCGATTACAAGCAAGTCAGAAGCCATGTAATCGATTACACCAATAATGTAATCGATTACACAGAGCCCAAAAAGCCAAGAACACGTTAGAACAACAATGTAATCGATTACATAAGTTGTGTAATCGATTACACGCACCCTGACAACGTCTAATGGCTATATTAAATGCATTAAATGTATGCCCAGAACACCCCAACAACTCTATTAATTGAGAAACTTATAAATACCAAAGTTGGGTCTTTATTTGAGGTTGACCTTGAACCAAAAACTGATCATCAATACTTCTAAACGTGAATCAATCCTCAAATCCATTTCTTGCTCTATTTTTTTGTAAAAATATGAAAAATCATTGAGAGCATATTAGAGCTTCAATTTGTAATCATCTACTCTAGTGAGAGCTTCATTCAATCAATCTCTATTGCTTTGTAAAGAGGGTGAGGCATTCCTCCAAAAGTGTAAAGGGTGAGGTATCCCTTAGTTGAAGAGACTCAAGCTCCAAGGGTGAGGTATCCCAAAGTGTTGAGTGCTCAAGGTATTAAAGGTTATCAAGCACCTATTGAAGCTTGAAGAAATAGTGGAAAATCTCTAGCGGTTGCTTGAGGACTGGACGTAGATCACAAGTGGATTGGTGATCGAACCAGGATAAATCATTGTGTTTGTTTTCTCTAAACCCTTCTCTTTACATTAAGTTCTGTTTTATTGATTTGCTTGAATATTGGTACCTTTGGCTATTGTATTTATAAGTAAAAGTGTTTATCTCTTTTATCCAATCATCTCTAATCATCTCTAATCATCAATTAGCTTTAACGAAAATTATTTATCAAACGATTTGCGAAAAATTTGCGAACTTAGTTTTCATACTCAATTCACCCCCTCTTGAGTATTGAGGCCACTTGGTAACAAGTGGTATCAGAGCTAGACTCTTGTATAAAGAGCTTAGCAGCTTCAAGAGAAGTGATGACTTCAAATGGTTTTTCAAATGAATGATCTTCTATAAACAGACCTCCTTATTTAAATGGGGATGGTTATGCCTATTGGAAAGAAATGATGAAAATTTTCATTGAAGCAATTGATTTAGATGTGTGGGACGCCGTTGAAAATGGTGCTTTTGTTCCAACACAAACTAAAGATGGTGTAAAAATTAATACACCTAGAAATGAATGGACCGATGATGATAAAAAGAAGGTTCAATACAATTTGAGAGCCAAGAACATCATCACCACATCCTTGGGGTATAATGAATTCTTTAGGGTGTCAAATTACAAGACCGCAAAAGAAATGTGGGATACCCTACAAGTAACTCATGAAGGTACTAGTGAGGTAAAACGATCTCGAATAAATACTCTTACTCATGAATACGAATTGTTTAGAATGAACCAAGGTGAGAGTATTCAAGATATGCAAAAGAGGTTTACTCATATTGTTAATCATCTTGTCTCATTGGGAAAGACATTTCCTAATGAGGATCTTATTAACAAAGTCTTGAGATGTCTAAGCAGGAATTGGCAACCCAAAGTAACGGCGATTGCGGAATCAAGAGATTTATCAACAATGTCTCTAGCCACTTTATTTAGGAAGCTTCAAGAACATGAGCTGGAACTAAATAGGCTCAATCAAAATGAAGAGCATGACAAAAAGAAGAAAGAAATCGCACTCAAAGCCACCTCCTCTACAATTGAAGATAATGATGAAGGTGGTGAAGAGGATGGTGAAAATGTTGAGCTAAGTGAGGAGAATCTTAGTCTCCTTGTGAGAAAATTTGGAAGATTCCTAAAGAACAAAGGATTTCAAAGAAGACCACCCTTTCCTCAAAAGAAAGTGTATCACAAAGGAGAAGGATCCTCTACTCCTCCAAAATGCTATGTGTAACATCCCGAAAATTTATTATTTTGTTAAAAACGATCATTTTATAATATTTGCAATTTTTAAGAATTTTTGTGGAATTTTCTGGAGATGATGAATATTTTAATATATTCTTCGTTTTATGTGTGTCTTGAAGTGGAGCGGGAGAATAGAATATTTTCCCGAGGCCGGTAAACCTTGGACCGTCAACGTGTCAACGGGGATCTTACTAAACCCGAGTCCGGCACGCTTACGAGGTCTACATTTTTGGGGTTTTATCTCGCTAGTATAATAAATCATCCGTTGTATTTAATCAAGGAGACAAGCTTACTATGCACTTCGTAGAGAAGCGTGCGAAGCTTCTCAAGGAAGCTTCTTTGAATCATTTTTTATTATTTCTCTCTTATTTTTGTGCGCACATTTGAATTAAGGGGCTTAATTCATTCTGCACTCCACACATTTCCTCCTCCTGTACGTAGCACTCATCTTTCTCTCTTTCCATTTCTCCTTCCAGCAGCACCATTTCCCCCCCCACCTTCATATTTTCACCCTCCAATACCGTCACACTCCAGCACCATTTCGTGTCTGGAGAAGCACCACACCTGAGGGAATCATCTTCAAAGTCCTACGTCTTCTTCATCTTCTTTTCCTCCACGGTTGAAGCTTAAAGGTTGGAACTTTAAGGATTTCTTGGAAGCTGAAAATATCATTTCTGACCAAAAGGAGCAGCCTTTCTTTGTGCTTCTCTAAGGTAAGAGGAAGACACTCCTCCTCAACCTCTCTTAGCATTTAGGAAACGTCTGTGATTTTGTTGAGGGTCTTTCTGCTTTTGTATGTTGTTTGTATGGTATATGTGTTATTTGATTGTCTGAGTTTGAATGTACATATATATAAATATAACTGGAGGTACTGGAATGTGTAATATTGAAGGGAATAAGTTCCAATTTGTTTTCGGATAGTTACGATGTTGAGCCCAGAATGTGGAAATTAGTAATAGTATGAAATCTGGCCAAACTTGTCGAATACAATAACCTGATCTTTTGGTGATATGTCAAAATCCGTCGAATGAAGATTTCTGACCATTTCGTCGAATGATAAAACTTGTCGAACGTGATCACCTGATCACTTAGTAAAATGTTAAAATCCGTCGAGTAGGGACCCATAGCCAAACCTGTCGAATGTGATAACCTAATCACCTAGTAAAATGTTAAAATCCGTCGAGTAGGGACCCATAGCCAAACCTGTCGAATGTGATAACCTAATTACTTGGTAAAATGTTAAAATCCGTCGAGTTTAGACTCCTGACCCTTTCCGTCGAATGTCAAACCCGTCGAATTTAGATTTCTGACCAGTAAACACAATGTCAATATCCGTCGAGTATGAACCTCGATCATGCCCGTCGAGATTGATCTTCCGACCAAAAACCCGTCGAATAGAGTCCCCTGGACACTTACAAGAAAATGCCCCAAAGTCAATAATCGTCGACCCGAGAGACAACGCCTGTCGAGTAGATGAATTTCCCTGCACCGTCGAAATTAGAGATTTCGACCGTGTTCGCTCTGCTCGACACTTGGGAGATTTTCTCCAACGTCGACACCTATACCCGTCGAATTGAGGTTGTTTCGACCATCCGGAGGGTTCGACAGTTTTTGATCTTCGTCCGACAGTAACCCCATCCGACGAAAGTGATTTCTTCGTCCGACAGAACCCCCATCCGACGAAAATGATTTCTTGCCAATCCTATTATAAAATGTGTTTCCCATTCTTTCCTCCCCCTGTTACACTATTCTTCGTCGAATGGCAACTTCAACCATTCATAAAACGTAGTCTCTGTCGAATTCAAACGTATACTTATCACCCAACACCTAGTAATTGAAATCTGTGATTCAAATTGGTGATTCCGACCGTGTAGTTTCCTGGACCCAAAACCTTGGGACTAATAGAGGAATATTGATCATAAATAAAAGGGATGACTAGAAATTACTTAGGGATGCATAAGCAGGGAAGAACATGAGAGTGTGAGATTTTGAGATCTTAAAATAATCTTCTAAGGGCATATGAATAAATTACCTAAGAGGATTTAAGTTAACTAAAAGAATTCCTTTAGAGACAAACCTTGTAAGTAAAGCTAAATCTAAGCAAGGACTCATAATACGTTTTGAAAAGGGTATTGATCTATTTAATGACAATATTATGCTATTGTGGGTCCCTGAGAGAGACCATTGACTGTATCAATTCTTACTTTGGCAAATTGTGACATATGATGGAATAGTATGTGATAATGATCATACATGATTATGCATAGAGTCGTATGCATTGTGATTTGTCCGTTGGACTGTCGTAAGGCCTAGTTGCCTAGGAGTTGAACACACCTTAGTGCGGGTGCGAATAGACAAGTGGGGTCCCGTAGTTGGCCTTGAGGGCGTTGGGGCGCGGGTGTCAAAGGGCGTGGTAGCCCCTCCGGGACCGTGAGACAAACCGATGCAAACGCACCAACGATCCCGACCGGCCACAGCCCTATATCGAGATCTTGTGAGAATGCCGTCAGATAAAGCCTTGTTGCGCAAAATGAGTGATTATTTTCTCGGAAAGCACTTGTTTTTATGGTCGACGAGATACTAGCATGTCTCTCCCCGATCATTCTCTCCGAGTGTTTTGTGTCTAGCTCCATGGAGTAGGATCTTGGTTATTGAGGGCTCATGTGTATAGAGTCCGTGCATTATTTGCATTTATCATTATTATGGTCCGGCATTGATATATTGTTGATATACCTATGACCGCCTCGGAAGTCTCGCTTGATTCATAATCGCTCTTGAATGTCTATTACTATTACCGTTGTTGTAAATGCTATGTGGGCGCTTTGCGCCGTTTGGTTTCTTGATGCTATAATTGGTAATGATGGAAGGATGTCTTACCTCTTTTCCTTCCCGTCTTTCTCGTTTATCCGTACATTGCGTCTCATAGAAGACAACCGTGAGGAAGAAGCTCCCAACTTCCCCGGTTTTTGGCCTTACCTTGACCGAGCAACCACGAAGACTATGGAGCCCCGTATGCACATTTTTGGGAGATGTACGTCCGACTTTCTTAGGAGGCCGGAGGCTTTGGTATATCAACTACGCTTCCGAACGCCGTGTCTACACGGAGATGTCTCGATATCACTAGCCTGGAGACGCCACGAACCACAAATCGCCTACGTTTGGAGTTTCGGGCAGCTACCGATTCGTGAGATGTGGGGCGATCGTTACTTCACTCCGAGAGAGGACTCTTTTCGTTTCTACTCGGGCCTGCCCCGTCCCGTGTCTCTGCTATTCCTATGGTGATTTCTCTCGATGATGAGGAAGATCCTGAGGAAGATCCCGAGGAAGTCCCTGAGGATGACCCCGAAGAGGACCCTGAAGAGGATCCTGACACGATTCCTCCTCACTTGAGGGATTGATGTTACTCGTAGCTACTAAAGGCTACCAGTATTTTATTTTGGGGGCCCGATGTTTTGTGTGTAGTGGGCTGTAAATTCTGATACCGTAGGTATGTGTATGTAATACTTTGGGGGCAGGTATAGCTTTGCTTTTGATGTACCAGGCTTGTAACTAAATGCTTTGATAAACTTATATATATATATAGATATGATGATGCAGATATTAATTCCTATGCATGTTTTACTTCTGTTTGATCTTTTATTTCCATTGATGTCTCGTCAACATGGTTACTAATTAAAAAGAGAAAAAAAAAAGTACATATATAACATAACCGCCAATTAAAGTACCCAACTATAATCTAGTGAATATACGCGTCTTATTAAAATGGACCGGGTCTCAACTCACCTAACTTTATTTCCGCATTGTAATCGACCATGTGACGTTCCCTTGGAAGAGGGGCGTTACACTATGAATGTGGAAAACTGGGGCACATGAAAATGGAGTGTCCTATGTATCTCAAGAAAATGGAAAAGTTTGAGAAAAGACATTCTAAGGAAAGGAAAGGAAAGGAAGAAGAGCATATATAGCTTGGGAGGACAATGACTTAAGCTCTTCCGACGATTCGGAGAATGAAGAAGCCCATCTTTGCCTCATGGCTCAAGGAGAAGAAAGTGAAGAAAGTGACACCGAGGTAACCTCTTCTAACCTAGAACCTTCACCTTCTTATGATGAATTGCAAGATGCCTTTCAAGAATTGCATAATGAATCTTTGAGGCTCACAAAAATGGTTTTGTCTTCCAATAAAATAATCTCCTTATTGGCAAGCAAAGTTTCTATTTTAACTAAGGAGATAAATGAGCTTAAAATTGAAAATGAGACTTTAAGACTCATTGATGCTAATTCATTATGCATGACTTGTTTCTCACATGATAATACATCCATATCATTACCTTGTTTATTATGCAAAGCTTTTGAAAAAGAAATTAAAGATTTGAATAACACTCTTGCAAAATTCACTTTTGGAAGAGACAACTTGAATGTATTGTTAGGGAAACAAAAATATGTTTTTCAAAAAGTTGGTTTGGAATTTAATCCAAACAATCATCAAAAGTCTTATAAGAACTTCTTTGTTTCCTTAAATACCTCAAGTAGTCCCTTTGTTAAATGCTTTCACTATGGTAAGAAAGGGCATAGTGCATCAACTTGCAATGTTAGAAAGAACATAAACACTAAAATTGGAATAAAAATAGTTTGGGTTCCTAAAGGCACCATGCCTAATTCTAACACACAAGGACCCAAGATAATTTGGGTACCAAAGGTTAAAACTTGAATGTGTGTTGTAGGTGTGCTTGAAGACTAAGCTCAAGTTGGTATCTTGATAGTGGTTGCTCCAAGCATATGACTGGTGATGGCTCCAAGTTCTCCACCCTTACACACAAGAAACATGGTCATGTCACATATGGTGATAACGACAAAGGGAAGATTCTTAGAATTGATAAAGTTGGTAAGGTCCTTTCATCTTCTATTGATAATGTTTTGCTTGTTGAAGGACTTAAACATAATTTGCTTAGTATTAGTCAATTATGTGATAAAGGCAATAGAGTTATATTTGATTCTTCTTGTTGCATAATTGAGGGAAAGGATGATAAGCAAGTTAAGTTTGTTGGTCATAGAGTCAATAATATATATATGATTAGTCTCGATGATATCTCCTCAAATGACGCTAAATGCTTTATGAGTAAAGAAAATGATTCATGGTTATGGCATAGAAGAATTGCTCATATTCATATGGATCACTTAAACAAATTGGTTTCTAAAAAACTAGTAATTAGTCTTCCAAAGCTCAAATTTGAAAAAGACAAACTTTGTGATGCATGACAAAAGGGAAAACAAGTAAAGGTCTCTTTTAAAGCTAAAAACATGGTTTCAACTTCTAAACCTTTACAACTTTTGCACATGGATCTTTTTGGTCCCTCTAGAACTATGAGCTTTGGTGGGAATTACTATGCATTAGTGATTGTGGATGATTTTTCTAGGTTTACATGGACATTATTCTTGGCTCACAAAAATGATGCTTTTCAATCATTTAGAAAGCTTGCCAAAGTTATCCAAAACGAAAAAGGTTTTTGTATTGCATCCATAAGAAGTGACCATGGTGGTGAATTTGAAAATCATGAATTTGAAACTTTTTGTAATGAACATGGCATTGAGTATAATTTTTTTGCCCTTAGAACACCACAACAAAATGGTGTTGTAGAAAGGAAAAATTGATCTTTAGAGGAGATGGCAAGAACTATGCTCAATGAGGCTAACCTTCCTAAGTACTTTTGGACGGATGCAGTTAACACCGCTTGTTATGTTATGAATAGAGCCCTAATAAGGCCAATTTTAAAGAAAACCCCATATGAATTGTACAAAGGAAGGAAGCCAAATGTGTCACATTTTCATGTCTTTGGATGTAAATGCTTTGTTTTGAATAATGGAAAGGATAACTTGGGGAAGTTTGATGCAAAATCTGATGAGGGAATATTCATTGGTTATTCTATTCATAGTAAGGCCTTTAGAGTCTATAATAAACGAACTATGACCATAGAAGAGTCCATACATGTTGTATTTGATGAAACTAACCCAAATGAGCCGAGAAAGGAGCTTGTTGATGATGTTGCAGAAATATTGGCAAAAACGCACTTGGAAAATCAAGAGAAAGAGTCCAAGAAGCAAGAAGAGATACTCCTTGATCACTCATGGCAAAAAGATTCAGAAATCTTGGATCTACCCAAGGAATTGAGGACTTCAAGATATCATCCTCTCGACAAGGTGATAGGTGATGTATCAAAAGGGGTAATCACTCGAAACTCACTTAGAAATGCATATAATCACCTAGCCTTTGTCTCTCAAGTTGAACCTAAAGACATAAATGAGGCCATTAATGATGAGCATTGGATCTTGGCCATGCAAGAAGAACTAAACCAATTTGAGAGAAATCAAGTTTGGGAATTAGTTCCAAGGCCCAATGATCATCCTATAATTGGCACCAAATGGGTCTTTAGGAACAAACTTGATGAAACGGGCTTAATAATAAGAAACAAAGCTAGGCTTGTAGCTAAGGGATATAATCAAGAAGAAGGCATAGACTATGAAGAAACTTATGCTCCCGTAGCTAGGTTAGAGGCCATTAGAATGCTACTTGCATATGCTTGCATCATGGATTTCAAACTCTATCAAATGGATGTCAAAAGTGCATTTTTAAATGGTTTTATACAAGAAGAGGTGTATGTAGAACAACCTCCTAGTTTTGAGGACTATGAAATGCCCAACCATGTTTTTAAACTGAAAAAGGCCTTGTATGGCTTGAAATAAGCTCCTAGAGCTTGGTATGAAAGGTTAAGTAAATTCCTTTTAGAAAAAGGTTTTTCCAGAGGCATAGTTGACACTACCCTTTTCATAAAACATAAAATGCATGACATACTTCTAGTTCAAATCTATGTTGATGACATTATATTTGGAGCTACTAACAACTCTCTTTGTAAAGAATTTTCAGATATTATGCAAAATGAGTTTGAAATGTCCATGATGGGTGAGCTCAACTTCTTCCTTGGTCTCCAAATCAAGCAAACAAGAGAAGGAACGTTCATAAGCCAATCCAAGCATTGCAAAGAGCTGCTCAAGAAGTTTGGAATGGACAATGCCAAGCATATGGCTACTCCTATGGGCACCTCTTGCTATTTGGACAAGGATGAAAGAGGTAAATCAGTAGAAATTATGAAATATAGAGGTATGATTGGCTCACTCCTTTACCTCACTGCAAGTAGGCCTGATATAATGTTTAGTGTATGCATGTGTGCTAGATATTAAGCTAATCCTAAAGAATCACACCTAAGTGCTGTTAAAAGAATAATGAAATATCTAATAAGCACATCACAAATGGGTTTATGGTACCCTAAAAGTGCCTCATGTAGTCGTATTGGGTATTCCGACTCTGATTTTGCTGGGTGCAAAATGGATAGAAAGAGCACTAGTGGGACATGCCACTTGCTTGGAAGCTCACTAGTTTCTTGGCATAGCAAGAAACAAAATAGTGTGGCATTGTCTACAGCTGAAGCTGAATATGTCGCAGTTGGGAGTTGTTGTTCTCATATCCTTTGGATGAAACAACAACTCTTGGACTATGGTCTTGAGCTTGATCACATCCCCATAAGATGTGATAATATTAGTGCAATCAATTTGTCCAAAAATCCCATTTTGCATTCTAGGACTAAACATATTGAAATAAGACATCATTTCATTAGAGACCATGTTCAAAAGGGTGATTGTATGCTTGAGTTTGTAGAAACCACTAAGCAACTAACTGACATTTTCACTAAACCCCTAGCAAAAGAAGCATTTTTCTATATAAGAAATGAACTTGGTATATTGGATCAATCATGCATAATTAACTATTCGCATAATCATAAAACTAGTGCCTAACTTGTATTTTTCTGCATAATCATGCCAAATTGCTGCATAATCTCTGAATTTTTCATCATATTTGAATCCAATAATGACTTGAGCGTCAGAGATTTCTCCTAAGTTGTTTTGCAGGTGCTCTCTCATGCCCAAAACTCCCAAGCAACTCAACATTCTCAGAATTTCACCAAAAATGGTGTAATTCTTGGTAAAAAATGGTAATTTTGATCAATTATGTGAGTTGAATCATAATATGATTAGATTATATGTTTGCATGATGATTTGAATTGATCTAAGTTATTTTGGAACTATTTTGGATGGATTAAAATTGATTATATACTAATTGGAATGCAAAATCTGAGATAAAGAGTGTTGGTAATCGATTACAATGCCTTTGTAATCGATTACACAGGTTCTGTCAAGCATGTAATCGATTACACATCTTTTGTAATCGATTACAATCAACTCAGAACTCAGGTAATCGATTACATCAACTATGTAATCGATTACAAGGTTCCCCAGAAGCGTGGTAATCAATTACACCAAAAATGTAATCGATTACACACCCACTAGAATGTATGTAATCGATTACACACCAAATGTAATCGATTACATAGGGTTTTTTAAAAGACTTCTGACGCGTGTAGAGCTTATTTTTCAGAACCTATTCATCTTCTTCGTCCTCCTCCTCTGCTCCTACGCACCCCAAACCTCTAAATCTCTCATTTCTCACTCAAATCTCCATCAAAATCCCTCATTTCACCTCTCTCAATCTCGGAAAACCCTCTCCACACAACCCATCTCTCAAAATCTCCTCACATCCCTCACCCAAATCTCCCTATCTTCTCTCACGTACCCCATCCCCACTTCTCTGCCCTAATCTCGTCCCTCTCTCTCTCCTCACTCATCCCCAACCACTTACCACTAATCCCACTCTACTCCTTCTCATCAATGGCTGAATCTTCTCATCGCTCAAAGCGCCCAAGAATAGGGGCTGCCATTGGAGGGTCTTCTGGTGGTGCTTCCCGCAGTATCTCTGGCCTGGACCTCATGAGACACTTCTCCACAGTGAAGCGAGCTGAGTTGTTCTGGAAGAACTTCCAGCTTCACAAGATTATCTCTCCCAGGTATCTTTCCATCACCTTCTACGAGAGTGAACCTTTAGAGAGCTTTAGAACCATAGAAAATTTAGGCTTCCTGGGTTTCCTAAGCATAGAAAAAGCTATCTACCCTAACCTTGTGCGAGTCTTTTATGTGAACCTGAAAGTTGAGGATAATTGCATTATCTCTGAAGTGAAAAAGCAACAAATAAGGTTAACAATGGCTGAATGGTATAGGCTAACGAAGCTCACTCCAGATGGAGCTAACTTCTGTGGAAATGCAAATGTCTAGGGGTATGAGTTTGAGCACAAGGCTGCTCTTCTCTCATTAATTAGGACTGGCTACTCCCCCCTAGTGATCCTAAATGAAGAATTATGGCCACTAGCCTAACTATAGAGAACTGGGTTCTCCACTACCTTTTGGTCCGAAGATTGATTCCCAGGGGAGGGAATTACTCCCAAGTCCTCAAGGATGATGTGGTTGCCTTATGGGCAATGACTACAGGGCGGCCAATAAACTGGGATTACTACATTTTAGAGCATATGCTGGATGTCAAGAAAAAGAAGAACTCTGCTCTCCCATTCGCCTTGTTGGTAACCACTATCCTTGAGCACTGTCGCATTTCGCTGGCTAAAGAGTCTAAGGACACCAGCTCGAAAGGACCACAATCCATTAGCTTGCATACCCTGAAGAAGCTCCAGCTCTACAAAGTGGATGATAGGTGGCATTACATTGCTCATGGCACGTTTGGCCATATCCATCATGATCCGGATAGTGACGATGATGAGGAGGCTCAGCATCCTGCCCCTACTTCTGCTCTCGCTCCAGCTACTCTTGACCACCTGCTCCAAGAGATGCGCAACCTGAGCGCTAATATAAATACACGCATGGATCACCTAGAGCAGAAGATAGACCATCTTGAGCTGAGGATGGACTACTCTGATCAGGAGCTTGCCTCGATTCGATCCCTCCTGGGTGGACCTCCTATTCCTCAGAGTGCTGCTGCTGCCCCCCCACATCCTCTGCCTCTCCGGTTCCCCTGTCCTTCGCTGGTCCATCTGGCGTCCCCGATGATGATGAAGAGCTTCTGGACTCTGACGACGATCTTGAGCCCAGTGATGATAACGTTGATCCAGAGGGTGATGTTTTTTGTGACAGCGAGGCCACTGATAGTGATCATAGCCTATTGCCTTGATGTTTTTTTTTTTGTTTTGATGACTACCTTGTATTTATTTTGTTTTGACTCTAATTATATGACATTGGTATACATTTATGGTTTTTTTTTTGGTTATTGGCTATTGGTTGTGATAAGTTCCTTTGTACATGCTGATTAATGATATATGAACTTGTTTCTGCTTTGAATGTTTGGCTTTTTGAAATATTGATTGGACTGATTAATCTCTTTGGCGTTCTTGTTCTGGAAAAATTTGGGGAATCATGAAATATAGCTGTTATGCTGTCCATTTTTTTAAAATGCTTATGCCTTTTTGATAATGCCAACGGGGGAGAAAATAAGGAAAAATGAAATGAAATCTAATTAAAAGTTGCATAAGTACGGGGGAGTTATTGAGCTTTTGAGCTATTAAGCTTTTCATATGCAAAATCTAACCCGACATCATGCATAAACTCAGGGGGAGCATTGCGCCTAAATGTCTATTATATACAAATGCAAAAACTCTTTCTTTTTCCTATGATCAGTTTGTCATCATCAAAAAAGGGGAGAATGTGAATGCTTATGTCCCTAAAGCATGTCAAATAGTTTTTGATGATAACAAAGGCCAAAGTGAAGATCAAGTGCAAAAGGGAAGATCAAGCGCAAAAGGAAAAATCAAGATCAAAGAAATAAGTCAAGAGGTTTATTTAGTTATAAGACTTAGAACATTAATGTTAAATGCTCTCAAGATTTCTCAAATGGTTTTTCAATATATCACTTCAAAATAAATGGGAAATTTCAAAGTTAAACATGGCTTTCAAGAAAACTTGAGTTTTAATCTTAAATCTAACACTCTTAAAAGGATTTATGTTTAATCAAGTGTCTTGAGGTGTTAGAAATGACTTATAAGTTTTATTGGACTTGAAAAATGTGTTCAAAGGCCAATGTAATCGATTACATGATGTTTGTAATCGATTACACAGCAAACAGAGGCCTTGTAATCGATTACATGAGTAATGTAATCGATTATAAGCAAGTCAGAGGCCATGTAATCGATTACACAGTATATGTAATCGATTACAATAAGCCCAGAAAGGCAAGAACACGTTCAAAGAGTCATGTAATCGATTACATGGATATTGTAATCGATTACACAGCAAGTCAGAAGTCATGTAATCGATTACATAGATATTGTAATTGATTACAAGCAAGTCAGAAGCCATGTAATCGATTACACCAATAATGTAATCGATTACATAAAGCCTAGAAAGCCAAGAACACGTTGGAACAACAATGTAATCGATTACATAAGTTGTGTAATCGATTACACGCACCCTGACAACGTCCAACGGCTATATTAAATGCATTAAATGCATGCCTAGAACACCCCAACGGCTCTATTAATTGAGAAACTTATAAATACCAAAGTTGAATCTTTATTTGAGGTTGACCTCGAACCAAAAACTAATCATCAATACTTCCAAACGTGAATCAATCCTCAAATCCATTTCTTGCTCTATTTTTTTGTAAAAACGTGAAAAATCTTTAAGAGCATATTAGAGCTTCAATTTATAATCATCTACTCTAGTGAGAACTTCATTCAATCAATCTCTATTGCTTTGTAAAGAGGGTGAGGCATCCCTCCAAAAGTGTAAAGGGTGAGGTATCCCTTAGTTGAAGAGACTCAAGCTCCAAGGGTGAGGTATCCCAAAGTGTTGAGTGCTCAAGATTGTAAAGGTTATCAAGCACCTATTGAAGCTTGAAGAAATAGTGGAAAACCTCTAGCGGTTGCTTGAGGACTGGACGTAGATCACAAGTGGATTGGTGATCAAACCAGGATAAATCATTGTGTTTGTTTTCTCTAAACCCTTCTCTTTACATTAAGTACTGTTTTACTGATTTGCTTGAATATTGGTACCTTTGGCTATTGCATTTATAAGTGAAAGTGTTTATCTCTTTTATCCAATCATCTCTAATCATCAATTAGCTTCAACAAAAATTGTTTATCAAACGATTTGTGAAAGATTTGCGAACTTAGTTTTCATACTCAATTCACCCCCTCTTGAGTATTGAGGCCACTTGGTAACATCTTCTTTGTAAACTTTATTTGTTTACCCTTTGTGGACATAGATGTCATTCTTGGTATGGATTGGTTGTCGTCCAATCATGTAGTCTTAAACTGTTCAGATAAGACTCTAGTTTTTCTGTCTGACTTTCCTACCAGAGTTGTTTCTTCTGAGTTTGTCTATCTCAATGCTAATCAGGTCAATCACTGTTTGGTACAAGGAGCTCTAAGATATGTTATTTTTTCTCATTAGAAGTAAAGGTTGAGCAAAACCTAGACAATATACCTGTGGTGAGGGAATACCCAGAGGTATTTCTAATTGACGTAGCTAAGTTGCCACTAGAGAGAGAAATAGAATTTACTATAAATTTAGTGTCGGGTACAAGACTTATATCTATAGCACCCTATAGGATAACACCTCTAGATTTATCAGAACTCAAGAAACAATTAGAGGAGTTGTTGGACAAATAATTCAATAGGCCTAGTTTTTCTCCGTGGGGAGCACTAGTGTTTCTAGTGAAGAAGAAAGATGATACTATGAGGTTGTGTATTGATTATAGATAGTTGAACAAGGTAACCATCAAGAACAAGTATCCTTTGCCTAGGATAGATGATCTGATGGATCAATTAAGAGGAGCTTCAATATTTTCCAAGATTGATTTGAAATCTGGATATCATTAAATCAGAGTTAAGGGAGAGAATATCCCTAAGACTGCTTTTAGAACTAGGTATGGGCATTATGAGTATCTTGTAATGCCCTTTGGGTTGACGAATGCTCCAACAGTGTTCATGGATTACATGAATAAGGTTTTTAGACCCTACCTAGACAAGTTTGTTGTAGTGTTTATTAATGACATCCTTATCTATTCAAAGATGAGGGAAGAACATGAACAACATGTTAGGATAGTTTTAGATATCCTTAAAGAGAATAAATTGTTTGCCAAATTATCCAAGTGTGAATTTTGGTTAACAAAAGTTCATTTTTTGGGCCATGTTATTTCTCAAGGAAGAATTTTAGCAGACCCTAGCAAAGTTGAAGTAGTGTAGCAGTGGATGAGACCCACCACTGTGACTGAGATTAGGAGCTTTATAGGCCGGATGGGTATTACAGAAGATTCATCAAGGGTTTTTCTTAGTTAGCGCTACATCTGACTAGGTTGACTAGAAAGGGTAGTACTTTCGGGTGGACTCAAGACTGTGAGAATAGTTTCCAAGAACTGAAGAAGAGGTTGACTACTACGCCAATGTTGGTGATTCTAGATCCCCATGAGAACTTTGAGGTGTTTTTGTGATGCTTCAAAGATGGAACTAGTGTGTGTTTTGATGCAAAATAGGAGAGTAGTTGCCTAAGCATCAAGGTAGTTGAGGCCACCTGGGGAGAACTACCCTATGCATGATTTGGAATTAGCAGCAGCAGTGTTTGCCTTAAAGATTTGGAGGCATTATCTCAATGGAGTCCAGTTTGAGGTGTTCAGTGATCATAAGAGTTTAAAGTACTTGTTTGATCAAAAGGAGATGAATATGAGACGAAGAAGATGGATGAAATTCTTAAAGGATTATGACTTTGAGTTAAAATATCATCCGGGTAAGACCAATGTAGTGCCAGATGTAATATCCTTCTTAGGGAATTACATTTCAGACCAACAATTTCAAAACTAAACCCAAGTCATAAAAGTTTTAATATTATAATATACGGGTTTCAAAATTTCTTTTTGCGTATAAACATAAACTCAATAGAATATAGAGAACACAAGACATAAGGAACTAAATAATACACTCTACATATATATACATAGTTTTTCTGAGAACATTAAAATATACGACCTATATATCAAAAAGCATAAATACAATTATCATAACAAACCTAAACTAGCCTAAGTTCAAAACACTTGGAGGGAAGGGTCCTCCACTGGATCCTCCTCCGAATCCTTCTCTAAATCCTCAGCAGACAAATTCCCCAGCCCGGGCATGTCTCGGTGAATAGGAGTCTGAGAAGAAGATACCTCGAAATCCTCCCTAGGAAATAGTGAATATCACCCCATAAATCCCTAACAGGCATGTAGAACTCTAGATAAACAGTAGCATTAAAAGAAAAAGTAGTAACCCCATGGCGGGTCCTACTCAAAGATAGAGTAATATCTCTATAATACTCTATACGCTCGGTATCCAAATGAACATGCCATGCGTCTGTGCCTCCGTGGAACTGCACTCTAACGAAACCCAGAAGATCCCTGCTTGCCACCATCACAGTCTTCATAGAGCATAAGGATAAAACAGAATAGACAGAACAATACCATAAAAAGGTGAGATCCCCTACATTACATACCAGTATAGCAACAAAAAAATAGTAATAACAATAAAGCCATATATTACAGAATTAATAATTACAGTCATGATATTTACTAACAGATAATTCAATGAACGTACATCATTGCAACGTGTCTACTAACCATGCAAATGTACAATGAATCGACCCCTACTCCATGGAACTAAAACTAAACATCAAAGAAAATGATCGGGAGATATGTCCATATATCGTCAGCCTCAATTCAAGTGCTTCAAATTTATTAGCATACGCATCATGGCTTATACAAGACATTCTACACCAGATCGGGAATAGGAATAGTGTCTCATCGAGATCGTCGATGCATTTGAATCAGTCACCACAGCATAGTAGAGCTACTAACTAGCCACTTGTAGGATACCCGCGTCCTGACTCCCCCAAGATCAGTTATTGACCTTCACTACACAATTCGCACCTGCACAAAGGTGTAATTCAATCTCCTAGGCATACAACCTTAACAAACAAAGTCACCATGACTTTCACAATGCATGATCAAAAGACTTCATAAATTAATAATTAATAACTACGTGAATTCAACGTAAAAATAAGCCACCATTGGGCTAAATTGTCAACTGACATCCCCGGGTCCAGTACGTCAGCCAGAAAGTAATATGTTGTTTTTCTCAAATGCGAAGTATTCTTACTGTATTTTCACAAATGCGTAACATTTTTTTGTTACATCTCTAAATCACGTAACATTTTCACATCATTTTTCAATTGCGTAAAGATTTTAAAATATTTTCTTAATCGCATAACTCAAAAATCCATATTTTTTGAATCGGCTGAGGTTTTATCAATACTTTTTAATCGCGTAAAACGTTTATTGACATTCCAAGCTTAATTTTGAGACTCTTTATGTTTAATATAAACTTTGAACCTTAATTCCAATATTTTCTTACCTAATCTCCTCTAAGTGATATTTTGTAACATTTTTCTTAAAAATCTATATTATTTTAATTAAATCAAGACATTTCAAAAATCTTTTTTCATTACTTTTACTAAAAACTTTTTTAAATAAAATACTTTAAGTTTCAAATCATCCATCAAACTTATTTCCATTATCTTGGCCGAAAATTAACTCTTTTCAAATAATAAAATTTTGTTCATCTCCTTTTTTAACTTATAAATCTTTAAATCATATTCTTATTACCTAATCATCTAAGTTTTCATTTCATAAAATTTTTTTACATTGGATATCCCTTTCTGGGCTAAATGGTCGTGAGCCATACATGGTCTTTGGGACCAAAAATCTTGCCATTCACACATGATTCAAAGCATGGAAAGTATATCAATCATCAATTCCTACCATAGCAATTTCATGTATACTATCAAAATCATATAATCACATATAGAAAACAAGCATAAACCATTAAATTCATACAAATAAGTGAATAAATCCTCACATGGATTTTTCACCAACAAACCACAAATTTTGTTTCTCACCATCAAGTTGGTTGATGAGGTTAATCTGCCTCTTACCTTAAGTGATGATCAAAAACTCCTTTGTTGTCCTCTTTAAATAACTTCTACCTCCAAAAAGATCCTTAAAACAAATCCAACATACAATTATTAAGATCTAAGGCTTGAAATAAGATGACCATAGATCAAGTTTATGGTCTAGAACTTAAGAATAAAATTTAGAAATGAAGATCAATAACTTCACCTAAAAACCTTCAAACTTTAGCTTTGAGAAAATGATTGAAAATGGATTTATTTGGAGAAACTCACAACAAGAAATTATCTCCAAATGATGTCTAGAATCAAGATATAAGGTTAGTTTAGATTGAACAAGGTTGGAAAGTAATTGGAAGGGGTTGGCTAAAACTTGCAAAAAGAGAAAATAAGAGAGTTTTTGATAGTTTGTTTCTTAAAACAAGACAAGATAAACTTAAGAGAGTTAAGTAACCAATTTGGTCTCCTAAGCTTGTCCTAGAAGCTCCTCTTGGCCATGTAGTCTTCATGGTGTGGAGTGGTTAAAGCTTCTCCTTCAAGCTTGCCTTGAAAGCTTTCCTCACATTGGTGCAACACTATGAGTCATAGCCACTAAACTTGACTCCATACAAACTTCTCTTGAAAGCTTTTTTTCCATTGGCTCACAATAAAGTGAGTCATGCATAGAAATGATGAAGGGTCATGACTAGGCTCATGACTAGTCATCTAACTAGATATTTACTGGTAGGTATTAACCAATGGACAAAGGCTACTACTAACAAAACCAGTGGTTATTGTCCAATGGATAATAGAAAGCACCTAGATTTCACCAGTCAGATAAAATCTCAGAAAAAGAAAAACTTCGAAATCTATTACCGGTTTCAAGTAGTAAGTTCCCTCAGCCCCGCGTTAACAGTCAAAGTTTTTTTGGCCTGAAATTTTTTTATTTTTCTAGCACCGCTTCAAACACACAGAAGTCCAAAAATAATAATAAAATAATCAAAATAAATTAAATAATTCAAAAAAAATCACAAAAATCATAAAAATAATAGAAAAATCATAATTAACAGAAAAAGAAATTTTGGGGTGTTACAACTCTTCCCCTCTAAAAAGAATTTTGTCCTTGAAATTATCATACCTTAGAACAACTGCAGATATTGCTCTCTCATTCCGTCTTCTAGTTCCCAAGTTGCATCTCCAGTCACATCATTCCATATTACCTTTACTAAGGCAATTTCTTTTCCTGTGAGTTGTTTCACTCTCCTATCTTCGATCTTAATAAGAAGTGTCTTATAAGTCAAGTTCTCTTTTAATTGTACTGTATCTAGTGCTATGACATGGTTTGGATCAGGAATATACTTTCGCAATTGTGATACATGGAAGACATTATGAAGTTTAGAAAGAAAAGGTGGAAAACCTATCTGATATGCTACCGGACCTATCTAACGAAGAATTTGATATGGTCCGATGAATTTAGAAGTAGGCTTTCTAGATTTAATAACCCGACTGACCCCAGTCGCGGGTGTGACTCTCAAAAACACATGTTCGCCTTCCTCAAACTCAAGGGGTCCCCTTCTTTTGTCATCATAACTCTTCTGTCGACTCTGAGTTGTCTGCATTTTTTCCTAGATTACCTTAACTTTTTCTATTATTTGTTGTACAAGTTCGGGTCCTACCGCAAGATTTTCCCTATCTTGGTACTAACACAAAGGTGTTCTACACCTTCATGTATACAATGCCTTATAGGGTGCCATCCCTATACTTAAGTGAAAACTATTATTATAGGTGAATTCTATCAGAGGTAAGAATTCATCTTAACTCCTAGTATATTCTAAAACACAAGCTCTCAACAAATCTTCTAACTATTGAATTGTTCTCTCTGATTGACCATCTGTTTACCGATGATAAACATAACTTAAACGAAATTTTGTCCCCATTGCTTCTTGTAGACTCTGCCAAAATCTTAACATAAATCTTGGGTCTCGATCAGAAATAATACTAGAGGGTACGCCGTGAAGTCTAACAAGTTCACCAATATACACCTGGGTCAATCTCTCCATTGAATACCTTATGTTTATGGGTAACAAATGTGCTGACTTCGTAAATTAACCAACGATCACCCATATGGAATCATAACCCTTTCGAGTCTTTGGCAGTCCAACAACAAATTTCATTGCAATGCCATTCCATTTCCATTCGGGAATAGTCGGAGGTTGTAACATTCCTGAAGGTTTCTAATGTTCAACTTTAGCTTTCTGAAAAACCAGACAAGATGCTACATACTTGGCTACACCCCTCTTCATTCCTTGCCACCAATATAACTACTTCAAATCCTGATACATCTTGGTCGCTCTTGGATGTATGCTCAATTTACTTTTGTGGGCTTCGTCGAGAATCAATCTCCTAAGCTCAGGATCACTTGGTATACAAATCCTATGTCTGAACCTTAGAATTCCATCTGATCCTTCCTCAAATTCTAATATAGTGCCTTACTTCACTAGCTCCTTCTCATCCTGTAGGTATTGATCACTCCCTTGTTTATCTCGAATTTCTTCTATGACTCCACTCGAAATAGTAATCATGTTCAAGCAAAGTCTTCCCGGTGTTGATTCTATAGACAACCGTATATCCCTGAATTGTTCTATTAATTCTCTTTCCTTGATCATCATAGCAGAGACACTAAGTATCTTTCTTCTCAAAGCATCTGCTACGACGTTCTCCTATCCGGGATGACACTGAAGTTGGAAATCATAATCTTTCAAAAATTCTAACCACCTCCTTTGCCTCATATTCAGCTCCTTCTGGTCAAACAAGCACTTCAGACTCTTATGATCACTGAACATTGAATGTTGCTCCATCCAAAAAATGCCTCCAAATTTTCAATGCAAACACAATAGTAGCTAACTCCAAATCATGAGTTGGGTAGTTCTTCTCATGCGTTTTCAATTGTCTCGAAGCATATACTACTACTTTTCTATTCTGCATAAGTATACAGCCTAAACCCTAATGCGAAGCATCATAATATACCTTAAAAGGTTCATTGGGATCAAGCAAAATCAATACTGGGGATATAGTCAATCATCTTTTCAATTCTTGAAAACTCTCTTCACATGCATCAGTCCATGCAAAAGTTTGATTCTTTCGTGTAAGTTGGGTAAGAGGTCCTGCTATCTTGGAAAATCCCTCGATGAATCTTCAGTAATAACTGGCTAATCCCATAAAACTATAGATCTCCATTACGATCTTCAGTCTCTCCCATTGAAGAACTATTTCTACTTTCAACAAATCGACCATAATTTCTTTCTTTGAAATTACGTGCCCCAAAAATTGAACTTTCTTTGATCAAAACTCACTTTGACAAGTTAGCGTACAACTACTTCTCTTTTAGAATCTGGAGAACCACACTGATATGTTCAGTGTATTCCTCTTGTCACTTTGAACGACATCACTAGATATTCATAATGTCCATAACGTGTTTGAAATGCTGTCTTGGGAACATCCTCTACTTTTACACGAATCTGGTGATAACTAGAACGTAAATCGATCTTAGAGAAAATAGCGGCTCCCTTGATCCATCAAATTGTCTATCCTCGGAATTGGATATTTGTTCTTGATCATGATCTTGTTCAACTGGTGATAATCCACAGATAAGCGAGAAGTTCCATCCTTCTTCTTAACTAACAGCACTGGTGCTCCAAATGGTGATACACTAGGTCTCACAAACTGCTTTCTCAACAAGTCCTCTAACTGCTTCTTTAGCTCAGTTAATTCTGATGGTGACATTCAGTATAGTGCCATGGATATAGAACTAGATCTTGGTACAAGATTGATAGAAAATTCTATCTCTTGTTCCGGTGGTAGTCTAGGTATATCATAAGAAAAAACTTCAGGAAACTCATTAACTATAGGAATAGTATTCACATTCTTCTCACCCTTGACCTCTAAGGAAAACAGTAACATGTACCCTTGAGCTCCTTCCCTCAAAGAAGTTTTAATTTAGTTGGTCGTAAAAAATATAGAAATCTTAGTTTCAGGAAACACTAAAGTTTTATTGGCACAATCTAACAGGATATGGTTAGAAGATAACCAATCCATTCCTAAAATCACGTCTATTTGTGAAAGAGGTAAACAAATCAAATTAATAGAAAAGTTTTGATCTCTAATAATAATAGGACTATTTAAGCAGGCTTAAGTAGTAATAATAAGTTTAGCGGTGGGAGTAGCAATTATCGAGTCAAATGGTAATGAAGACATAGACAACCCTAATTGATTCACACAGTCATAGGCAATAAAAGAATGGGTCGCCCTGAGTCATATAGTATAGTTAAAGGCTTACCTCCTATGGCACAATCTCCCTTGATTAGATCTTCGAATTGGGAGGCTTCAGTTCCACTCATGGTATAGACTCTCCCTCCTACTTGCGGCCTTGACACACGTACATTACTAACGAAAGGCTCCATCTTTGGTTAAGTACAGTCTCTAGAAATGTGTCCGGACTTCCTGCACTTGAAACAAATTATTCCCTTGATCGCACACTCTTTTGTGAAGTGACCTTTTCCATACTTCAAACATTTTGGTGAAGATGTCACATTCTAACTGAATCTACTGCCACTAGTACCTCTTCCATAAGATTGTTGTTGTTATTGATTCCCCGGCTACCGTGAATACGGTTTCCATTAGAATCATTTGACATTACTATTACCCCCCCTTTGGAACCGAGATGGTCCAAAGTTACGGGGTCTTGTATCCCGAGATTGGTCTAACTCTTCAATTTGATGGCACTTGTCCAACAAAGCTGGGAATTGCGCTACCCCTAGAGGTAGCACTGCTTGCTTCAGATCATGGCTCAAACCTTCTTCTGTAACACCTCAAAAATTATTTATTTTATCATAAATAATTATTTTATAATATTTATGATTTTTTGGAAATTTTTTGGATTTTTTTAGAAATGTCAAATATTTTAATATATTCCTCATTTTATGTGCACACTGAGCAGAGTTAGTGTAACACTCCAAAAATTGTTTGTTTCGTGATGAATAGTCATTTTTTAATATTTGTGATTTTTAAAATTTTTATAGATTTTTTTAGAAATGTTAAATATTTTAATATATTTCTCATTTTACGTGCGCGCTGAGCGGAGCCGAGAAACGAAATATTTTCCCTGAGGCTAGTAAACTTTGAACTATGAAAGCGTCGACGGGGGATCTTATTAAACCCGAGACCGGACATAGTTTATGAGGTTTACGTTTTTTGAGATTTTATCTGATAAATAAAATCTCAGTACGTGCTGTTAATTAAAATTTTGCGATACGCTCTATTATTCGTTGGATAATTAATTTTGGCTTTGTGCACTGTAACAATTATCCATTGGGTAATAACTTGTAGTTAAAAATCCTAATCACCTTATTATTTTAATTACTTTATCACCTAATTATCCTATCCAAATGTAATCCACTTTATGTCTAATCAAATCCTCTTTTTGAAAAAGCTACCAAGCTTCTCAAAGAAGCTACACACTCTTCTCTCTCCTTCCCCCTCACACACAGATGCATGGTCTCTTTGGAGCCCAAAAAAATGCTTTTCACTTAATTAAGTTTCCTATTCTAATTTCAAAAATCAAAAGTCATCATCTTTTTCTACTATCAACTTCTCTCTCTACACTTATCCTTTTCTCAAGTTCTCCTCCTTCTCTCTACCACCACACCACACGGCCAACCCCTCTCTATACCCTCCACCATCACAAAAATTTCAAACAACCATATTTTCTTAATCTCCACTACATTCTAAATACCTTTCTAGTTGAAGATTTCTTGAAAAGCTTCTATCTTCATCATTTTCTTCAAGCTTCAAGTTTGAAGCTTTAGGGTAAGATTCTTGGTTCCTCACCTTCTCCTCTCCATTTTCATTTTCAAGGTCATCTTTATGACCATTTATCTTCTCTTTTTCAAGCATTGGTGTTGATTGGTTGAAGTTGAAATTTCTAGGATTTTGAAGAATGTGGCCGAAATTGTCAAGGAGCAAGCAAGGAGATTTCTTTTCTTGTCCTTCCCTTAGGTAAGAGGGAAATGATTCTCTTTAACCTCTCTTGGTAGTAAGAAACTTGATTTTGTATTGGTTATGAGAAACCCTAGTTAGGGTTCCTCCCTTTAATGTGTGATTTTCATAACCAAATGTTGATTTTACCATGTTTAATTTACTTGGTTGTATGAATATGTGTATTAATGACCTTGGATTGGTTTGGATGGATTGGAAAGATGGAATGAAGGCAAGAGTTCCTTGCCCTCCTTCATGAGGCTCACGGCCATACCCTTGAAATAGGGTGTTCATGGTTTAAAAATTTGTATCAAGTTGGCAACATACCTAATCAAGTGATTAAAATGTAATGGAGTTAAGAAAAACTTAGGGTTCCACCCTTGGGAGGCCACGGCCTCTAGGGCCAATTTAGGATCAAATTATGTAATATCAAGCAACCTTGGACTTTAAATGATCAAGTGATTAAATGGCTAATAATGTAATGGATAGAAACCAATTTGATAACCTAAAGTAATTCTTTAGACCTAAGACAAGAATGAGAGTGTGTGAGACTTGGAAAACTTAGAATAATTCTCTAAGTGAGTTTTGAATAAACTTAAAGTAAGGAACTTAACAATCAAGAGAACTCCTCTAGAGAAGAATTTCATAAGAAATATTAAATTGAAGTGAAACTTAATTAATTGGATAATTAGGAATTAATTAGGATTTCATAAAATGAAAAAAACTAAGAATGAAGTTTTATCCAAAAACTTAGAATAATTTTCAATTAAAGTAAAACCATGAATGTAAGTAAGAATGTTAAATAATTCCATAATGTGCCCTAAAAGTGTAATGTATTATTTAAGGACTTAATAATATTTATTGTGGGTCCATGAGTGAGACCAAGAATGTATTGATGCTTATCTTAGCCGAATTGCGACATGACATGGAAAGTATATTACTGTTGAATATACATGATATATGCATTGAGTCATCATGCATTGTGAAAGTCCGATGGACTGTTGTTAAGGTCATGTTGCCTAGGAGATTGAACACACCTTAGTGCGGGTGTGAGTAGACTAGTGTAGGTCATAATGTTGACCTTGGGGGCATCGGGGTGTGGGTACCTCGCAATGGACATTTGGTAGGTCTTCTGTCCGTGGGGCAGACTGATGCAAATGCACCGATGATCAAGACTAAAACACTGTCCTATATCGCAATCTAGTGATGAATGTTTGTACAATGCTATGATGTGCACATGGATAAATTGATGATTTATAGCATTTTGGCTGTGGTAGCCGAGTTACAGACATGTCTCCTGATCTTTCTCTCCGAATGTTTGTGTTTAGCTCCACGGAGTAGGATTTTGATATTGTATGCATGTGCATAGTGAGTCCATATATTATCTGGCATTTAATTCTTATGATAATTGGAACTGTTACCTTACTAATGTATAACTGCCTAGAATTGCTAAGTTATTTAATATTCGCCTCTTGATTACTGCTTATTACTCTTATAATGCTTTGTGGGCATCCTATGCCGTTTTGTTTCTTTACTGACATGATTGGTAATGAAAGTAGGATGTCTCACCTCTTTCCTGTATCTCTACTATCTCTATGTATCTATATATGTTTCTCTGAAGACAGCGGTGAAGAAGGGGAAGTTCACGAGTTTCATGGTTTCTGGCCTGACTTCGACTAGTGCTTGCTTTTGATCATGACGGCCCATCCACAGAGATTTTTAGGATACGTGCGCCTGACATTCCTCAAAGGTCCAAACTATTGGCATGTTAACTTTAGCTCGGATCATTGTGTCTACTTGGGAGACGTGTCAATGTCGCTAGCTTGGGGGCGTTATTATCTGCCTATTTTCACCTGTTACGTTCGTTTACATCTAGAATTTTACATGCCCATTAGGAACATGTGGGATGATCTTTATTACACCCCACAGGAGGATTCATTCCTCTCTAATGCCTGAGTCCCAGCCTGTAATTCGGTGGCTCCGATGAGGGTTTCCTTTAATGAGGAAGACCCTGAGGAGGATCCTGACACTGTTCCTTCTCTTTCTCAGTAGAGGCTGATACAGTCGATAGTCACTAATGGCTATTCGTCTTTTTAGGGCCTGATGATTTACCTTCTGGTGGGCTGTACATTTATGATCTTTTGGGGGCATACATAGTTTTGCTTTTTGTACATCAGGTGTTGTAACTAACCAAGTTTGATATAATTATATATATATGTATACGCATGTTGTTCAAATGTATGTTTTACTTCTATCTTACTCTTTATTGCAATTATGTCTTGTCACTATATTTTATTAATTATAACAAAAAAAATATTCACTACTTTAATCATATGATTACAACCAAGTAAATTTATATTTATATAATGAACCGGGTTTTAATTTATACTTTTGTTTTTCGCATCGTAATTAATGATGTGACGTCCCCCTCCCCAAAAAAATAGGCATTACATTAAGTTGGTATTAGAGCCCCGATTTATGTTTTCTTTAGGTCCTTGTGGTTAGGTCTGACTTGTATGTGTTGTGTGATTCTCTGTGATTGGTATTCCGAAAGGATACATCTAATCTTTTCTTGTGTTTTTCAGTTAATCTAACTCTGAAAGAGCGTGATGGCACAAGGTGGAGACATGGCTATAGCAATTGAGAATTGCAACGAATGGCCGAGGCTATCACATAACAAATAGAGAGGACTGCTCAGCAGCAAGAAATGGCCGCACGACAGCTGGAAGCGTCGGCTGACGCTTAAAATTTGGCGGAGTTCCATCACCACAACCCTCCTCAATTTAAAGGAGAGTTTGATCCAGAAAAAGCTAGTCTATGGATCAAGGAGCTGAAGAAAATCTTTAGAGGCATAAATTGTGCCAACGACAAGAAGGTGACTTATGCCGCTTTTATGCTGATTGGGGATGCTGAAGACTAATGGAACAGAGCACAAAGGGTGTTAGAAGCTGAAGGTCGTGCAATCACTTGGGAGGTATTCAAGAATAAGTTCTTGGACAAATATTTCCCCGCAAGTGCCAAACATGCAAAAGAAATGGAGTTCCTCAGCTTGAGGCAAGGAAGCTTGTTCGTTAACGAATACGCCACAAAGTTCAAAAGCTTATCCAAGTTTTTGACATATTTCCAACACCAGCCAGACGAGGTGTGAAAATGTCAAAATTTTGAGGAAGGACTAAGGCACGAAGTGAAGAGAGTAGTTATTACCTTAAAGATTAACCAATTTTCGGAGCTGTTAGATATGTGTTACTAGGTAGAAGCTCTAGATCAAGCTCGAGACTCGAGAAACTGAAACTTTGGACCTACCAGGTTCCAAAGAGGAGGCAGCAACAACGCAAATCATTTCCAAAAGAAGCCTTATTCCTGACCACCGGAAAATCAATAGCAGACGTCGAGAGAAGGTTCTAGCGGAGGTTCTGGTGGGAACCGAACTAGGCAGAATGTGGCATTTTCTTCGAAATGCTTGAAGTTCGAGAAGGATCACGTAACTAGAGACTGCACCATCAAGGGGATCATCTGTTTCTGATGTGGGAAGCTTGGACATGTCTCCAGAGATTGCAACCAAGCTAAGACAGAGCCTTCAGTCAACGCCACGCGAGCTAGAAAGTCACTGGCAGGGGACCGAGTCTATACCATGAGTGGAGCCGAAGCCTCCCAATCTGAAGATCTGATACAGGGAGAAGGTGCCATAGAAGGTAATCTTTTAATTATACTGTATGACTCTGGGGCAACCCACTCTTTCATTTCCTATTACTATGTGTGATGACTTAGTTTACCTGTGTCTTCCTTACCTTTTGACTTGACAGTTTCTACTCCCATTGATAAACTTGTTGTTACTACTAATCGCTAGCTTGGGAGCGTTATGATCCACCTATTTTCACTTGCAGCATTCGTTTACATCTAGAATTTTACATGCCCATTAGGAACATATGGCGTGATTGTTATTACACCCCACAGGAGGATTCATTCCTCTCTACTGCCAGAGCCCCGACTCATAATTCGTTGGCTCCAATGAGGGTTTCCTCTGATGAGGAAGACCCTGAGGAGGATCCTGACACAGTTCCTTTCTCAGTAGGGGCTGATATTGTCAATAGTCACTGATGGCTATCCGTCTTTTTGGAGCCTGATGATTTACCTTTTGGTGGGCTGTACATTTATGATCTTTCGAGGGCATACATAATTTTACTTTTTGTATATCAGGTGTTGTAACTAAACAAGTTTGATATAATATATATATATATATATGTATACGCATGTTGTTCAAATGTATGCTTTACTTCTATCTTACTCTTGATTGCAATTATGTCTTGTCACCATATTTTATTAATTATAACAACAATAAAAAAAATATTCGCTAATTTAATCACACGATTACAACCAAGTAAATTTATATTTATATAATGAACTGGGTTGTAATTTATAATTTTGTTTTCCGCATCGTAATTAATGATATGACGTCCCCCCCCCAAAAGGGTGTTACATCTTCAAATTTCCAGCACTTCCATTCCTCATCAGGCTGGTGTTGAAAGTATCGTGAGAATTTTAATAGGCTTTCAAACCTAGAAGTATATTCAGTAACGGTCATTCCCCCTTGCTTTAGTCTAAGGAACTCCATCTCCTTTGCGTGCCTCGTACTTGTTGGAAAATATTTCTCTAGAAATTTGCTCTGGAAGACTTCCCATATGATAAACCTTCCTTCAACTTCCAACAACCGTTGGGTTCCTGCCCACCAGTCCTCACCGTCTCTAATGAGCATAAAAGTAGCATAAGTTACTTTCCTTTCAACCGTGCATCCCATTCCTCTAAAGATTTTCTACAACTCCTTGATCCAAAGGTCCGCTTTCTCTGGATCAAATTCACCTTTAAATTGTGGCAAATTATTGTGGTGAAACTCTGACAAATTATGAGCCTCAGCTGTCGCTTCCTACTATTGAGTAGCCCTCTAATTATTTTGTACTATTACATCAACCATCTTCTGCATTGCTGCAGCAGCAACAACTATACTATTTTTGTCACATCCTGTGTCCATATGCGCATCTCTACCACAAGCCATTGCCTTTCTTCAACGTTAGACTAATCAAAATACAATGAAAACTAAGTATAATCATTTCAAACAATATTATCTCCTTCCAAAAACCAAAACACAGAGAAACACACAGTACAAACAAGACAGACCTAACCACAAACTCGACAGACTTAGACTTGGGTTCTGATACTAACTAATGTAACACCCTTCTTAGGGAATTACATTTCAGACCAACAATTTTAAAACTAAACCCAAGTCATAAAAGATTTAATATTATAATATACGGGTTTCAAAATTTTTTTCATGGATAAACATAAACTCAACATAATATAGAGAACACGAGACATAAGGAACTGAATAATACACTCTACATATATATACATAGTTTTTCTGAGAACATTAATACATAAGATTTATATATCCAAAAGCATAAATAAAACTATCATAACAAACCTAAACTAGCTCAAGTTCAAAACACCTGGAGAGAAGGGTCCTCCACTGGATCCTCCTCCGGATCCTCAGCAGACAAATTCCTCAGCTAGGGTATGTCTCGACAAACGGGAGTCTGAGCAGAAGATACCTCGGAATCCTCCCTGGGAGTGTAGTGAAGATCACCGCATATATCCCTAACAGGAATGTATAACTCTAGATAAACAATAGCATTAAAAGAAAAAGTAGTAACCCCCATTGCAGGTCCTACTCAAAGATAGAGTAATATCTCTATAATACTCTATACGCTCGGTATCCAAATGAACACGCCATGCGTCGATGCCTCTATGGAACTACACTCTAACGAAACCTAGAAGATCCCTCCTTGCCGCCATCACAATCTTCATAGAGCACAAGCATACAACAGAATAGATAGAACAATACCATAAAGAGGTGAGATCCTCTACATTACATACTAGTATGGCAGCAAAGGAACAGTAATTACAATAAAGCCATATAGTATAGAATTAACAATTACAGTCATGATATTTACCAATAAATAACTCAATGAACGTACATCACAACAACATGTCTACTGACCATACAAATGTACAATGAACCGACCCCTACTCTATGGAGCTAAAACCAAACATCGGAGAGAATTATTAGGAGATATGTCTGTATATCGTCAGCCTTAATTCAAGTGCTTCAAATTTATCAGTGTACGCATCATGACTTATACAAGATATTCTACACTAGATCAAGAATAGGAATATTGTCTCATCGAGATCATCGGTTCATTTGCATCAGTCACCACGACATAGTAGAGCTACTAACTAGCCACTTGTGGGATAGCCGTACCCCAACGCCCCCAAGATCAGTTATTGACCTTCACTACACAATTCGCACCCGCACAAAGGTGTAATTCATTCTCCTAGGCATAGTCTTAACAAACAAAGTCACCACGACTTTCACAATGCATGATCGAATGACTTTATAAATCAATAATTAATAACTACGTGAATTTCACGTAAAAATAAGCTTCCATTGGGCTAAACCGTCAACTGACATCCCCGGGTCCAGTACTTCAGCCCGATGGTAATTTGTTGTTTTTCTCAAATGCGAAGTATTCTTACTGTATTTTCACAAATGTGTAACACTTTTTGTTACGTCTCTAAATCACGTAACATTTTCACATCATTTTTCAATCGCGTAAAGATTTTAAAACATTTTTGTTAATCACATTACTCAAAAATCCACATTTTTGAATCGCCTGAGGTTTTATCAATACTTTTTTATTGCGTAAAACTTTTATTGACCTTCTAAGCTTAATTTTGAGACTTTCTATGTTTAATATAAACTTTGAACCTTAATTCCAATATTTTCTTACCAAATCTCCTCTAAGTGATATTTTATAACATTTTTCTTAAAAATCTATATTATTTTAATTAAATCAAGACATTTCAAAAAACTTTTTCCATTACTTTTACTAAAAACTTTCTTAAATAAAATACTTTAAGTTTCAAATCATCCATCAAACTTATTTCCATTATCTTAGCCGAAAATTAACTCTTTTCAAATAATAAAATTTTGTTCATCTCCTTTTTAACTTATAAATCCTTAAATCATATTCTTTTCACCTAATCATCTAGGTTTTCATTTCATAAAATATTTTTACCTTGGATACCCCTTTTTGGGCTAAATGGCCGTGAGGCATACATGGTCTTTGGGACCAAAAATCTTGCCATTCACATATGCTTCAAAGCATGTAAAGCATATCAATCATCAATTCCTACCATAGCAATTTCATGCATACTATCAAAATCATATAATCACATATAGCAAACAAGCTTAAACCATTAAATTCATACAAACAAGTGAATGAATCCTCACATGGATTTTTCACCAATAAACCACAAATTTTGTTTCTCACAACTAAGTTGGTTGATGAAGTTAATCTCCCTCTTACCTTAAGTGATGATAAAAAAACTCCTTTGTTGTCCTCTTGAAATAACTTCTACCTCTAAAAAGATCCTTAAAACAAATCAAACATACAATTATTAAGATCTAAGGCTTGAAATAAGATGACCATGGATCAAGTTTATGGTCTAGAACTTAAAATTATGATTTAGAAATGAAGATCAAGAATTTTACCTAAAATCCTTCAAACTTTAGCTTTGACAAAGTGATTGAAAATGGATTTATTTGGAGAAACTCACAACAAGAAATCGTCTCCAAATGATGTCTATAATCAAGATATAAGGTTAGTTTAGATTGAACAAGGTTGGAAAGTAATTGGAAGGGGTTGGCCGAAACTTGCAAAGAAAGAAAATAAGAGAGTTTTTGATAGTTTGTTTCTTAAAACAAGACAAGATAAATTTAAGAGAGTTAAGTAACCAATTTGGTCTCCTAAGGTTGTCTTAGAAGCTCCTCTTGGCTGTGTAGTCTTCATGGTGTGGAGTAGTCAAAGCTTCTCCTCCAAGCTTGCCTTGAAAGCTTTCCTCCCATTAGTGCAACACTATGAGTCATAGCCACTAAACTTGACTCCATACAAACTTCTCTTGGAAGCTTGTTTTCCATTGGCTCAGAATAAAGTGAGTCATGCATGGAAATGATGAAGGGTTATGACTAGGCTCATGACTAGTCATCCAGCTAGATATTTACCGGTAGTTATTAACTAATGGACAAAGGCTACTGCTAGCAAAACCAGTGGTTATTATCCAATAGATAATAGAAAGCACCTAGATTTCATCAGTCAGATAAAATCTTAGAAAAAGAAAAAGTACGAAATATGTTCCTAGTTTCGGATTTAGTAAGCTCCCCCAGCCCAGCGTCAATAGTCAAAAAATTTTTGATCTGAAATTTTTTTATTTTTCTAGCACAGCTTCAAACACACAGAAGTCCAAAAATAATAATAAAATAATTAAAATAAATTAAATAATTGACAAAAATCACAAAAATCATAAAAATCATAGAAAAATCATAATTAATAGAAAAAGAAATTTTGGGGTGTTAAAGCTGATGCACTAAGTAGGAAATCCATACATGTGTCTCGAATGATGGTCAGAGATAATGAACTTCTCGAGAGTTTCAGGGATTTGAGTTTAACGGTTACTGTGATGCCACATAGTCTCTTTGTGAGTAGAGTGGACATGGTAAATGACTTGAGGACTTAGATTTTAGAAGCTTAAAAGAGGATGAAGCTTTAATGGACATTAGTGAGTAGATCTTTTTTGGAACCTAAAAGGATTTTGATATGACTGATGATAGAATAAAAAAGTTTAGTAACAAAATTTGTGTTCCAAGAGAGTCAAAGATCAAAGAGGGGATTGTAGAAAAAGCTCACAGAAGTAAGTATACCATCTATCTCGGTGCCACTAAGATATATCAAGATCTAAGGAAAATGACTTCGTGGTATAGAATGAAAGTTGACATAGCAGAATATGTCTCAAAGTATTTAACTTGCCAAAGGGTGAAGATTGAACACCAGAAGCCCGCAGGACAATTACAGTCTTTGGGAGTCCTTGAGTGGAAATGAGATAAGATTTTTATGGACTTTGTAATGGGTCAACTCAGGACTCTGGTAGGTTTTGATGTAGTTTGGGTCTAGGGAGCTTTGCAACAAGCTTTTGGGACTAAGTTGAGTCTCAGTACAACTTATTATAATTGGTATTGACTAAAGCAATGGTTTTGATGATAACAAACAAGAAAGAAATGAAAGTGCAAAGATCAAGTCTCAAGACTCTTTAAGTTTAGCTTATAGGACTTATATCTTGTGTAAAAGTAAAAAAGAATCACACTAAGCTCAAATATGTTTTAACACCTTTAAAAGTGTTTCTTACATTCTAAAATGCCCACAAACATGTTTTGAAAAGCTAGTCTTTGTGGTAATTCAAATCTATGAAAAATAATCAAGTTTGTGTTTTGTAAAACTGACCTATGATTACTCTTTTGATCATAACTTTCAAAATACTTTGATTTTTATTTTGAAATATTTCATATGAAAATAGACTTAAATATCTTTCCAATGAGTGGTCATTTACTTTAAGCGGATAAGAAATGAAGTTATGAGCATTTAAAGTCAGTTTTCAAAACTAGAGTACAATAACTGATTATGGATTTTCCATAACCGATTATTCACCATGTCAGGAGCATTTTTAAAGTTCTAAAAGCTCCTAACCGATTAGGAAATTCACCTAACCGGTTATTGTGAAATATAATAGCATTTTTCATGTTTTAAAATCTCCTAACTGATTAGGCAATTCACCTAATCGGTTAGTGTAAAAGAAAGGAATGTTTTTCATGTTTTCTTTCAAGCTCCTAACCGATTACTCATATTTCCTAATCGGTTATTGTAATTCACAGGACCTAAATATTAAGGCTCCTAATCAATTATGAAGTCCTTCTAACCAGTTATTCTAATTCTCAGAAGCTAAAATTGAAAACCTCTAGCCGATTAGAAGCTCATCCTAACCGATTAGGAAATGGTTATTTACGAACCAAAATAGATTTCCAACAGCTCTATTTTGGCATTTAATGCCTCCTAACCACCACCAACGACTCTAAAAAGCTTTAAGCTATAAATGAAAATGTTTGGGCATCTAAGAAAGGTTAGCAATCAATCTGATCAAGTTTCTTATGCATTAAATTCGTGTTTCACTATCATTTTCTCCAAACCTCTGTTTTGAGCTTAAGTGTGATTCCTTGATACCTATAAGCTTCAATTTGTATTATCTACTTTTGGAGAGAGTTTCTATTCATATAAAATTTGTTTGTTTCTCTATGAAGAGGGTGAGGTTTTCCTCTAGAGTAAAGGGTGAGGTATCCTTTAGAGAGTGAGGTATCTCCTAAAGATTGTAAAGGGTAAGGTATCCCTTAAAGAGTGGGGCATCTCTGAAAAGTTATAAAAGGTGAGGTATCCCTTGATTGTAAAGAGAGTGAGGTATCCCTTAAAGGTTGTAAAGGGTGAGGTATCCCTATTTGAGGCTCAAGCACAAGGGTGAGGTATTCAAAGGTGTGTTGAGTGCTCTCAATTGTAAAAGTTGTCAAGCACCTGTTGAAGTTTGAAGATATAGTAAAAAATTTTGGGTGATTGCTTGAGGACTGGACGTAGGCCACAAATGGTTTGATGGCTGAACCAGGATAAATCTTGCGTTTGATCTTCTTAACTCTATCTCTTTACTTTGTGGTTTATATTTTTCTACTTACTTGAATACTCCCTGTTTTGGTTTATTTATTTATTTGTGAGTGAAGTAATCAATCTCATTTATCTATTCACTTCAATCAATCAATAGTTTCAACAAAAATTAGTAATAAATTATTTTTTGAAAAGATTTGTGAAAAGTTTTTACATACTCAATTCACCTCCCTCTTGAGTATTGAGGCCACTTGGTAATAAGTGGTATCAAAGCTAGGCTCTTGTGTACAGAGCTTAGCAACTTCAAGGGAAAGTGATGGCCTCTTCAAATAGTTTTTCAAAAAGTTCTTCTCTCTGTAGACCTCCCTTTTTCAATGGGGATGAGTATGCATATTGAAAAAAAAGAATTAAATTTTTTATTGATGTTATTCACTTAGATGTATGGGATTCTATTAAAAATGGTCCTTTTGTCCCCACACAAGTTCTAAATGGTGTAAGAGTTAACACACTAAGAAGTGAATGGACCAATGATGATAACAAGAAGGTCCAACACTATTTGATAGCCATAAACATCATTACCATAGCTTTAGGGTATGATGAGTCTTTTAGAGTGTCAAATTATAAATCTGCCTAAGAAATGCGGGACACCTTACAAGTAACCCACAAAGGTGCTAGTGAAGTGAAAAGATCAAGGATTAATACTCTCACTCATGAGTATGATCTTTTTAGAATGAGTCAAGGAGAAAGCATTCAAGAAATGCAAAAATGGTTCATATATATTACAAATCATTTTGCTTCATTGGGAAAGATTTTTTCTAATGAAGATCTTATTAACAAAGTGTTGAGATGTTTGAGCAAGCCTTAGCGACCAAAAATGACGGCTATTGCGGAGTCAAGAAATCTTTCAACCATGACCCTAGCCACACTTTTTGGCAAGCTCCAAGAATATGAATTAGAATTGAATAGACTCAACTAAAGTGAGGAGCTTGACAAGAAAAAGAAGGGGATAGCTCTCAAGGCCATTTCCTCCATGGTCAACGAAGATGATGGGGATGGCTTGGAAATAAATGAGGAGAATCTTGGTCTTCTAGTAAAAGAATTTGGAAGATTGTTCAAGAAGAATGAAGCTCAAAGAAGACTTCCCTTTCCTAGAAAGAATGTCTATCACAAATAGGAAGGAACCTCATCCACTCCAAAATGCTATGAATGTGGAGAATTGGGTCACAAGAAGATGGAGTGCCCAATCTATCAAAGTAAAGTGGAAAAATATAACCAAAGATCCTCAAAGGAGAAAAAGAAAGAAGAGCTTACATAGCTTGGGACAATAATGACATGGATTCAACCAATAGCTCAGACAATGAGAAAGCCAATCTATGTTTCATGGCTAGAGGAGAAGAGGAAGATGAAGATGACATGGAGGTAATATCCTCAGATTCTGAATCAAACTCTTCCCTTTCCTATGATGAATTGTAAGATGCATTTTAAGAATTGATGCACACTTTTTAATTGTCGCATTTACAAACCCAAGTGCAGGTTGTCTCAAGTAATAAATTTCTCGGTGAGTCCGAGGTCGATCCACAGGGAATAGATGAAGATTAATTATGGTAAGGTAAATATTTTGTTGCTATGGTAAAAAATTATTTACTTGGGTAAAAAGATCCACTCTTAGTAAATAAAGTAAAAGTAATATTAATTCATTTTATAACTCAATTAGAATCCTCGCAACATGGAGGTTCCAATCGAAAAATATAACATTAAAAGTCCATTAAAATAATATACGTAATTATATTATATTTTCTTTAATCATCTATTAATATCATCACTCATAAATGGGATCAAGCATTCACTGTGCCAATATTTTGTCTACAACAAATCAAGATTTCCACTTTACAAGGAGAGTTTCTAACACAAATACTTGTAAATGGGTTCAAGTATTCATTGTGCCAATCTTTTGTCTACAACAAATCAAGAACTCCACTTTACAAGGAGGATTTTGAAATTGATTGAAAACAAAATACAATACGTATAATGACTGCTTGAAAAATATATCATTTAAGAAAAGTCCATTAAAATAATATACGTAATTATATTATGTTTCCTTCAATTATTACTACCACTTGTAAATGGGTTAAAGCATTCACTGTGCCAAAATATTGTCTACAATAAATCAAGAACTCTTCTTTACAAGGGTAGTTTCTAAATTATCAGAAACAAAATATAATACGTATAATAATTACTAAAAAGATAAATCATTAAAGTACAAGAGAGGAATAAATCTAACTTTATTTTATTATCAAGAGCTTCACACTTTTAACCCAAGTAGGCTGGAACTTATTTACACATAGACTAAAAGAAAGAAAAAGAACAAAAAAGAGAGAAAGGAAATTGGAGGGAGACTGAGGAGAGAGGCTAGGCACTGCCCAAAAGTCTCTCCCCAGCGTCTTCCCCCAAATGAATTGTGTTTTCCATTTGAAATGCAAATGCCTATTTATAGGCAAAGTTTGGTTACTATGCAATTGCATGGTAACCAAACTTAGTGATTAAGTCTGTTACGTAATCAATGACATATTTTATTTTATATTTTTTCTTTTTTTAAATAATAATTGAGCAAATGTACAGCCGTGTGTCCAGTCATTTTTTCATTTTTAAGAGAAGTGATCTTCATGAAAGTTGTAGGCCTGGATATTTGCTTTAAAATGGCTTTAGTTTGAGTCCAAAATCATGCCTAGAACTCAAGATATGATCCAATTACTGCATACTATTTAGGCCCAATTTTAGCTCCTCTGTTTTGACTTCAAAGCTCAATATCACATCCAAGGAGTCCGATTTGAGTTTTGTGTTCTTCATAAAAGTCGTAGGCAATTGTCTTAGCTTTCCTACAAGATCAAAATTACATCAATCAGATATTTGTAACTCAAGTTATAGCTAATTTACTAAACACTTCCAAAGAGATAATTAAGGTTAATTTATGCAATAATTTATTTAATTGTCCAATTCAGCTAAAAATCATAAAATGTGTCAAAATCAACTTAATGAAGCTTAATTGAACCTTAAGAAGCCTAGTGAGAGGATTACAAAATATATAAAATACAGTATTATCAAATTCCCCCACACTTAACTTTTGCACTCCTGGACAAAACACAAAAGACAAAAACTAAAGAAAAACGACACAGACTCAAAAACTAAAAACTCTAAGGGATTTAATGACTCAAGAAGAGCAACTAGACAATCAAGGGATCAAAATAGTCATGAGATAATATTTCTTCGCATCTCAAACTAACAAACAATGAAACTTCAGTTGAAAAGAATGAATCAAGAATGATAGATCTTCATAAGATTCACTCTCAATCCCTTAAGTGTTTAAAAGGTAGGTATTTCACTCAATTCAACACATGAAAATTGCACTACCATAAGCTTGCTTATCTTCTACTTCTCCACTACTCAAAACACATGCACACACAAATCATAAGGACTTTATTTAAGGTTGTAATAGAGTCAAGGTAAAGGAGAAGGTTATATGGATATGACAAGTTAAATACCAAAGAGAATAAAAGAACATGAGAGTTGAGCTCAATTAACAAGCATGAAAGTTCATCCCAACTCCATCTAATACAATTTTCCTTTACATATTCTTTTCCTTTCCTTTATTGCCTTGTTGACCCTCTTTTCTCTTTTTACATTTTTTTAATTTTTGATTTTTTTGATTTTTTTACACAAAGAACATCATATATATATATTTTTAAAATATTTTACACACACACCCCCACACTTGATCAAGAACTCATCCAATGACAGAAGCTAATGTTCTCTTATTCCCTAAGGTTGGATAAGAATATGGTTTTTCATTTATGGCACAAAATGAGTTTGAAACAAAAATGATCAAACAGGCTCAAAGAGGTTAAATAAGGGAAAATATATACAAGGTTGGCTATTTGGCTAAAATAGCTATTTTAAGAAAAATACTTCAATCATGTTTATGTATGCATGTGAAAATATAGTCTAAAAAAGAATTAAAGCAAGTTCTAAAGTAACAATTTCATGAGTGAAATTCAGACAAGAAAGAAGAGAATGGTACAAATGTTCAATTCATTCATCAATAGGCTCAAAATCTCATAAGGCATACTTTTATCATTCTCAATCCACCATTTCAACATCCATAACCAAGCATGTGAATTTTAAGAAAGAAGACAATTTACCCAATCATGCAAATTTCCCTGAATTTGAATTGCTACTTCCACACAAACTAGTTATTTACCCCAACTAAGATGCACTTCAAGAGTAAAATTTACTCCTTACTCTACCATCCTTAAATGGTTTAGCTGTTAAAAAATTACTGACAAATATATAAACATAACAAACATAAACACACTTTCAAAAAAAATTTTAAGCATTTTTTTTACACAACTCTACACACGACAAACATAAACACACTTATTAGTTATTTTTTTATACATTTTTTTTTACATAACTAGTCACACAACTATCCTTCTCCCCAACCAGATTACAACATTGTCCTTAATGTTAAAAAATAGAAAGGAAAAAGATAAAAGATAGTACCTGTTACCGCAATTATTGAAAAGAAAAACCTCACACAAATATAAATAGAAACAAAGTACAATGAACAAAACCAAAGCTTGCAATTATTTAAAAAATTGGAGTGACTGAACTGGCTTGCTTTTTTTTTACTATTTCCCACAACATTTCTTTCTGACCAATCTATCTGAGCTACTATTGGATCAAGGCTGTCATAAGAAGAATATATACAAGAAAATATATACATGTAGTTGTGATTGTGGCTCACATCTTCCTCTGGTTTTACGTCCAGTAACGGCTTAAACGCCTTCTATGAGTCGAGGATAAGCTTCACATCCAATTTTCTTATAAATTGGCAAACATGGTCTTTTTAAGTCAGATTCCCAAACCTGTAACGTGTTTACTTGCCTTTAAAGAGATTCCACAAATTAATAAATTCACACTGCACAAATTTACAAGAATGCGTCTCAAGAGTCAAAAAGATTTCACCTAATGACTCCTTACTTAGACCATTCTTTAATGAAAAATATTTTATCTTTTTTATTTGCAAAAACTATCCACAAAGAACAACTTCGCTTGTTACAAGAAAAATTGACAATTTTGGTAAACCAAGACATGAAATTAAAAATTCATCAAAAAAAAAATCATTGATAAGTGTGATTTAAAAAAAAGTGAGTCTATTGTAAGTATAGACAAAACATTTTTGGCTCATTTTGAATTCTTGAAGCAACAAAATCCACCGTATCAACCAAGGTTTACAAAAACTTGTTAAGAAAATCGACGAGTGACCAAAAGGTCAAAATAAAGTTGACTATTTAAAAAGAAAAGAAAAACAAACACTAAGACACACGAAATTAAGAAGAAAAAGAGAAAACCAAGTATTTTTTTGTTTTTCTTTTGTATTTTTATTTTGAAATGAAAGCACATGAAATTAGAATATTATGGATCAGACTTCACTTGATTTAATAATCTATCATAGCCAATAGAGTAGCTTTGGGACCTTCCTTCTAATCAATTTCTAGTCATTCAATTGATGGGGAGAATCCAGTAATTAAAAACATTTAAAGGCATGACTTTTACTCTATGGATTCTCATGAAAAAATACCACAGTTCTCCCACACAACCTATAACCTCAATTCCTAGATGATTATAAATCATGACACTTTATTATTTATGGTCTAGGTCATATGCAAACCTTTCGGGTTCTACATACACCCACTAGATCAATTTATGAGTGGCCAATTCATAAAAGCATTATGAACCATAATAGGCACTCAAATTGAGTAGAAAAGAAATTGATTAAAATTCTAATCTTAATACATGTCGATTGAATCAAGTTACGTTTTCATCCTAAAAACACACAAAACAAAAGAGAAAAAATAAGAAAAATAAAAATATATACAAAGATGTGGTATAAACCAGACACTAAATAAATATTTACAAATGTGTGGAATAAATCAAACACCAAATAAAAATTAAAAATGGTGTGGTAGAAACCAACCACCAAATAAAAATTAAAAATGATGAGGTAGAAATTAACCACCAAATAAAAAAATGGTGTGGTAGAAACCAACCACTAAATAAAAAAAAAATTTACATATTAAAAAAAACAAAAATTAAAAAAAAAAAAAAAAAAAAAAAAAGAGAGAGAAGGTCGTCACACCCATGACCACCCAAAAAAAAAAACCAAAAAATAATTTAAAAAACATAAAGGTCCCATAATAAATAAATAAAATATTAATGGGGGACAAGATTGTCCCCCCTTTGAAAATATTAACTCCACATTATACGTATTGTATTTTGTTTCCAATCAATTTAGAAACCCTCCTTGTAAAGTGGAGTTCTTGATTTGTTGTAGACAAGAGATTAGCACAATGAATGCTTTAACCCATTTACAAGTGGTAGTGTTAGAAACTCTCCTTATAAAGTGAAATTCTTGATTTGTTGTAGACAAAATATTGGCACAATAAATGCTTTAACCCATTTATAAGTGGTGGTAATATTTTTCAGAAATATAATATAATTACGTATATTATTTTAATTAGACTTTTAACGTTGTATTTTCTGATTGGAACCTCCATGTTGCGAGGATTCTAATTGAGTTATAAAAGAAATTAATCTTACCTTTACTTTATTTACTAAGAGTGGATCTTTTAACCCAAGTAAATAATTTTTACCGTAGTAACAAAATATTTACTTCACCTTAATTAATCTTCAACAATTCCCTGTGGATCGACCTCGGACTCCAGATAAATTTATTACTTGAGACAACCTGCACTTGGGTTCGCAATGCAACAATTAATCTCGCATCAAGTTTGTAGACTTGTTTGAAACTTTTAATTTGCATCAAGTTTTTGGCGCCGTTGCCAGGGAAATAATATACGTAATTATATTATCTTTCCTTTAATTATTACCACCATTTGTAAATGGGTTAAAGTATTCACTGTGCCAAAATATTATTTACAATAAATTAAGAACTCCTCTTTACAAGGGTAGTTTCTAAATTATCAGAAACAAAATATAATACGTATAATAATTACTAAAAATATAAATCATTAAAGCACAAGAGAGGAATAAATCTAACCTTATTTTATTACCAAGAGCTTCACACTTTTACTCAAGTAAACTAGAACTTATTTACACATAGACTAAAAGAAAGAAAAAGAAAAAAAGAGAGAGAAAGGAAATTGGAGGGAGACTGAGGAGAGAGGTTGGACACTGCCCAAAAGCCTCTCCCCAGCGTCTTCCCCCAAATGAATTGTGTTTTCCATTTGAAATGCAAATGCCTATTTATAGGCAAAGTTTGGTTACTATGCAATTGCATAGTAACCAAACTTAGTGATTAAGTCTGCTACGTAATCAATGACATATTTTCTTTTCTTTTCTTTTCTTTTTTTTAAATAATAATTGAGCAAATGCAGAGTCATGCGTCCAGTCATTTTTTCATTTTTAAGAGAAGTGATCTTCATGAAAGTTGTAGACCTGGATATTTGCTTTAAAATGGCTTTGGTGTGAGTCCAAAATCATACCTAGAACTCAAGATATGGTCCAATTACTGCATACTGTTTAGGCCCGGTTTCAGCTCCTCTATATTGACTTCAAAGCTCAATATCACATCCAAGAAGTCCGATTTGAGTTTTGTGTTCTTCATGAAAGTCGTAGGGAATTGTCTTAGCTTTCCTACAAGACTAAAATCACATCAATCAGATATTTGTAACTCAAGTTATAGCCAATTTACTAAACACTTCCAAAGAGATAATTAAGGCTAATTTATGCAATAATTTATTTAATTGTCCAATTCGGTTAAAAATCATAAAATGTGTCAAAATCAACTTAATTAAGCCTAATTGAACCTTAAGAAACCTAGTGAGAGGATTACAAAATGTATAAAATACAGTATTATCAAGAATTACATATTCAATTTATGAGGCTTGCGAAAATGATTTCATGTTCAAAGAAAAAAATTTCCATATTTGGGAATCAAATTTCTACTTTAAACAAAGAAATTAGGGAATTGAAATTAGAAAATGAAACTCTTGGGTTAATTGATGCAAATTCTTTATGCATAACATGCTCTTCCATGATAATGCACCCACACCCTCATCTTGCTCATCATGTAAAGTATTTGAAATTGAGATTGAGGATTTAAAAACACTCTTTCAAAATTTACCTTTGGAAGAGATAACTTAAATGTATTATTTGGGAAACTAATATATGTTTTTCAAAAGGCTGGTTTAGGGTATAATCCAAATAACTAACAAAAGTTTCTCAAGAATTTCTTTGTTTCCTCAAGTACATCAAGTAGCCACTTCATCAAATGTTTTCATTTTGGGAGGAAAGGGCATAGTGCTTCTACATGCAATGTTAGGAAAAACTTGAACACTAAGGTTGGGACTAAAATAGTTTGGGTTCCCAAAGGCACTTTACCAAAAGCTAACATACAAGGACCCAAGGAATTTCGGGTACCAAAAGCTAAAATTTGAAGTATGTTGTAGGTGTGCTTGAAGGCCAAGTACTGACATTGGTTTATCCTTTTCTAGCTTTATATCTTGAAAATATCTCTACATATGATAATATGCTAAATAAGTTCACTTATTGTTTGAAATAGCATATTTGATGAAAATATATTGAACTAAGCATATTGGATCAATCATCCATCTAACTCTTGCTAAAAATCATAATTTTGCTACACAACTTGTCATAATGTGATATTTTATTGCATAATTTGTAATGCTGCTGCATAATATGATACTTTGCTGCATAACTTGTCATGTTATTGCATAATGTGATATTTAGTTGCATAATCTGTCATTTACTGCATGATATGTCATTTTGATGCATAACTTGTCACTTTGTAGTATAATTTGATAATTTGCTGCATTATTGAACTCTATGCATAATCATCTTGCTTTAGTGATTTTTTTTGAAATCCAATACTAACTTGAGCATTAGAGTTTCTCCTAAGTTTGTTTTGCAGGTGCTTGATCTATGCTTAAGTCCCCCAAGTTTCAAATCTCAAGCTCTTGCTGAAGAAATCAGTTTTTGAGTTGCATTTGTGGTGGTTTGAAAGAATGAAAAATAAGGCAAAGCCATGATGATCCTCAAGATGGAATAAGTTTATGTTTTAAGGGCTGAAGTCTTGAAGAGTTTCTATTTTTGGAGATGAAATAATTAGTTAGAAGAAGAAATAATCTGTTATTTAGGCTTTGGAATTATTTTGTCAAAGAAAAAAAGATTTCTGCCAAGCAAAATAATTGGTTAGAAAGTTCTAACTAATCGGTTATAGGAGATTTGGAATTTCCTAGAACCTTTTGCAATTAGTTACTAACCGATTAGAGACATTCTTTAACCGGTTAGAGGCCACTTGGTAATCGGTTACGCATTTTAACCGATTATTGGACCTCAAAAATCACTCCCAGCTGTGACTCTCCTTCATATATTAAACCCCATTTTCCTCCATTGTCATCTTCTTCCTCTCAAACAGGATTGAGCATCGCCTTCCACCACCAAAGTATGATGGGGCTTAGGCATGAATCACATCCTTTAGCTAATATTTTTTTTGCCATATCATTATGTTTCACAATCTAACCATGGTAGATTTATCTCTTGAACATAATGCTTATTATCTTGGGTTGCTTAACTATGCTTATTTTGAAATGGATTATTTTTCTTCAATGAAATGAACTATTGAAATGAGTTTCATGCTGTTATGGTTACATTGTTGCTGGATTATTATAATATATTTGTTGAATGGTAATGGTTTTGTGGTAAAGGCTATATTGTTACCTCTTTCTTTGTCAAAATCTCTTTATTGCATATCTTTTTTATTATGACAAAAGGGGAAGAAGTTCATGAATCATTGAGGAAATATAAAAAAAAAGGTTCAAATTCAATGATCTTGGAATTCCAAAATTAAGGGGGAGCCATGCATCTCTGATCTAATCACCTCTTGAAAAATAGAAGGAGAGTAAATCTCTATCCTTTTGTGAATTCTAATTTATTTGAACTAACTCTTTTCTCAATGGTTGTTTGTCATCGTCAAAAAGGGAGAGAATGTAATTGGCATTGACTAAAGCAATGGTTTTGATGATAACAAACAAGAAAGGAATGGAAGTGCAAAAATCAAGTCTCAAGACTCTTCAAGTTTAACTTATAGGATTTAGATCTTGTGTAAATGTAAAAAGGAATCACACTAAGCTCAAATAGGTTTTAACATCTTTAAAAGTGTTTCTTACATTCTAAAATGCCCAACAAACATGTTTTGAAAAGCTAGTCTTGGTGATAATTCAAATCTATGAAAAATAACTAAGTTTGTGTTTTGTAAAACTGACCTATATTTACTCCTTTGATCATAACTTTTAAAATACTTTAGTTTTTGATCAAAAACTTATTTCATATGAAAATAGACTCAAAGATCTTTCCAATAAGTGTCATTTGCTTTAAACGGATAAGAAATGAAGAAGTTATGAGCATTTAAAGTCAGTTTTCAAAACCAAAGTGCAATAACCGATTATGGATTTTCCATAGCCGATTATTCTCCATGTCAGGAGCGTTTTTCAAGTTCTAAAAGTTCCTAACTGATTTGGCAATTCACCTAACTAGTTATTGTGAAAGATAGGAGCATTTTTCATGTTTTAAAAGCTCCTAACCGATTAGGCAATTCACCCAATCGGTTTGTGTAAAAGAAAGGAATGTTTTTCATGTTTTCTTTCAAGCTCCTAACCGATTACTCATATTTCCTAACCAGTTATTGTAATTCACAGGAGCTAAATATTAAGGCTCCTAACCGATTTGAAAGTCCTCCTAATCGATTAGGAAGTCCTCCTAACCTGTTATTCTAATTCTTAGAAGCCAAAACTAAAAGCCCCTAACTGATTAGGAAATGGTTATTTACGAACCAAAACAGATTTCCAACGGCTCTATTTTGGCATTTAATGCCTCCTAACCACCACCAACGGTTCTAAAAAGCTTTGGGCTATGAATGAAAATGCTTGGATATCTAAGAAAGGTTAGCAATCAATCTGAATAAGTTTCTTGTGCATTAAATTCGTGTTTCACTATCATTTTCTCCAAACCTCTATTTCGAGCTTAAGTGTGAATCCTTGATACCCATACGCTTCAACTTATATTATCTACTCTTTGAGAAAGTTTCTATTCATATAAATTTTGTTTGTTTCTCTATGAAGAGGGTGAGGTATCCCTCTAGAGTGAAGGGTAAGGTATCCCTTAGAGAGTGAGGTATCTCTCAAAGATTGTAAAGGGTGAGGTATCCCTTAAAGAGTGAGGTATCTCTCAAAAGTTATAAAGGGTGAGGTATCCCTTGATTGTAAAGAGGGTGAGGTATCCCTGTTTGAGGCTCAAGCATAAGGGTGAGGTATTCAAAGGTGTGTTGAGTACTCTCAATTGTAAAGGTTGTCAAGCACCTGTTGAAGCTTGAAGATATAGTAGAAAATCTTGGGTGATTGCTTGAGAACTATATGTAGGCCACAAGTAGATTGATGACAGAACTAGGATAAATCTTGTGTTTGATCTTCTTAACTCTATCTCTTTACTTTGTGATTTATATTTATCTACTTACTTGAATACTCTCTATTTTGGTTTATTTATTTATTTGTGAGTGAAGTAATCAATCTCATTTATCTATTCACTTTAATCAATCAATAGTTTCAATGAAAATTGGTAATAAAGTGTTTTACGAAAAGATTTGCGAAAAGTTTTTACATACTTAATTCACCCCCTCTTGAGTATTGAGGCCACTTGGTAACAAGCGGTATCAGAGCTAGGCTCTTGTGTAAAGAGCTTAGCAACTTCAAGAGAAAGTGATGACCTCTTCAAATAGTTTTTCAAAAAGCTATTCTCTCTATAGACCTCATTTTTTCAATGGGGATGGGTATGCTTATTGGAAAGAAAGAATGAAATTTTTTATTCATGCTATTGACTTAGATGTGTGGGATTCTGTTGAAAATGATCTTTTTGTCCCCACACAAGTTATAAATGGTGTAAGAGTTAATACACCAAGAAGTGAATGGACCAATGATGACAAAAAGAAGGTCCAATACAATTTGATAGCCAAAACATCATTACCATAGGTTTAGGATATGATGAGTTTTTTAGAGTGTCAAATTGTAAATCTGCCCAAGAAATGTGGGACACCTTATAAGTAACCCACGAGGGTACTAGTGAAGTGAAAAGATCAAGGATTAATATTCTTACTCATGAGTATGAGCTTTTTAGAATGAACCTGTAACACCCTCCTTTGGGTGCTACATTTAAGACCAATTCCTTTAATTGCCTTTACCCAAGTTATAAAGTATTTAATATCGTAAAGTATAAATTACAAAATTACTATTTTCCTTATTCTCTAATATCACACTTAATATAACAAAATACGAATTTTTAATTTCTTCTCTAAAAAATGTAGACTTTAAAGTAGACATAGCCACGTAACATATAACTATTTAATATCACATTCCAAAAATTATACATGCCAGTGGCGTGTATTTCAATCTACCCAAAAATATACAAGTTAAATATACAAGTTTATAATCAAAGACATATAGTGTCCACTGACTCCAAAACTTACATTGGCCCAAGTCTAGACATCTAAGGAGCAGGATCTTCCCTTGATCCCCCATAGGATCCTCCTCGTGGTTCTCCTCCTCCTCAGGATCCTATTCAGGATCCTCCTCGGCACCTAAGCTAGCATAGTTCCTTAGTCGAGGTGATAGCTCGCGGATTGGTGTCCTGGCAGAGGATGATGATCACATATTTGATACATTAATAAGCCTTTATTTTTAGTCATTTACACTCTCCATGTACTTAATTGATTGAGTTTGATTATGTTTTGTAAGTTTGGACTCAAATTGGACTTAATTGAATTTTTCTACATAATTTACGTCTTACATTATTTTTGTATTTAGGCTATATCTTGGGATGTAGGTGGCCAAATGAGGTGAATCTAATGGAATTTTAAAAATAAGAGAGAGTTCTATAACTTTCATGAAGACCTAAAAGGCCCAATCACACAATTAGATAACTCAAATTGGGGTTGAAGTAAGAACTAGAGTGCTGTTCCTGACAGATTGACCTATATGCACTGTTCATGCCATATCTTATGCTATATGTTGTCAAATGGGCTGAAATTTTGATGCTGAATATTTAAGACCTATATCTACAACTTTCATGTTGAATACTTTTCCAGAATCAGAGGCGTAATTGGTGATATTAGGCTTGAAAGTTAGAACAGACGAGCTGTGACTGGGCCTGAGCAGTGTGCAGTAATTTGAACGTATCTGGAGTTATAGAAATGATATTAGACTCAAACTAAAGCCATTTGAAAGCTAAGATCCCAACCTACAACTTTCATGAGACCACATTACTTTATTCTGACACATTCAATGATTTTAGAGCTAAATGATTTTGAAGACAAATAATTTTCATAATTTTCCACTTACCAAAAGTTATTTGGCATTTTCCACTCATTTTCCACTCATCCACTCACTAATGACTCAGCCCCCTTGTTATTTTGTATCTCTAATCCTCTGTAAAAGGGAGCCTTAGTAGATCATTGAAGGTGTTAGGTGCTAGGTACCAAAATGATGTTAGTTTGTTACTAGGTTTTCTTGTAGTAATTTTCCTTTGTTCTAAATTGAAGTCATGTTCTTCTTCTTCTTTTTCTCTCTTCCTTTCTTCTTGTCTATGAGTACCTAAGTTTCATTTTGCTTAGGTGAAAAAGTGAAGCTCTTGGTAATGAAATAAGGTTAGATTAATTTCTTTCTTATGCTTAAATGATATATTTTCAAGTGGTCATTATACGTATTGTATTTTGTTTCCAATCAATTTAAAAACCCTCCTTGTAAAGTGGAGTTCTTGATTGGTTATAGACAAGAGATTGACACAATGAATACTTGAACACATTTACAAGTGGTGGTGCCAGAAACTCTCCTTATAAAGTGGAGATCTTGATTTGTTGTAGACAAGATTTTGGCACAATGAATGCTTGATTCCATTTATGAGTGGTGGTGTTAATAGATTATTAAAGGAATCATAATATAATTACGTATATAATTTTTAATGAACTTTGAACGTTGTATTTTCCGATTGGAACCTCCGTTATGTGTGGATTCTAATTGAGTCATAAAAGAATTAATCTTGTCCTTAATTTATTTACCAAGAGTGGAGCTCCTAACCCAAGCAATTCCTTTTTATTTATGACTATGTTTTATCACCTTTATTGTTGTAACAAAATATTTACTTTACCTTAATTAATTTTGCTTTATCAAGTCTCTGTGGCTCGACCTCGGACTCACTGAGAATTTATTACTTAAGATAACCTGCACTTGGGTTTGTAACTTAACTTTTAATCCCGCACCAGAGGACACCACAGGGTCCGGATCCTCCCTAGAGGTGTAGTGTAAGTTATCCCATAGCTCCCTAAGTGGCATGAAAAACTCTACATATACAGCAATAGTGAGAGAAAAGAAAGGAACATCATTACGGGTCTTACGGATAGTTATAGATACATCCCCAAAATATCTAACATACTCATTATCCTAATCAATGCACAAGGCACTCGCGCCATCGTGAAACTGGATTCAAACATAACCAAAATGATTTCTTCTAGCAGCCATTCCAAAATACAATAGCAAATAGCAACTCTTCCTCTTAATCTTTGTTCACAGGAACATATAAAATAGAAAACAGGCATAACAACAATACAAAGAGGTGAGACTTTCTACATCATTCCAACATGGCAGCAAGAGACAGCAAACAACAATAAGATTTACAGGATATAATTACAACAATTTGTAGTTAAGTTAATTTTCCACTAGATATCTCAATAATGCCTGCCACAGGTAAATCCACAGTATATTGACAGGCAAGTTCACCATGTAGGTTCAACATAATGAAATGCTAAATGGTATGTGTATGCACAATGGACAGACACCTACTCCATGGAGCTAAAACTAACATCAAAGAGAATGATTGGGAGAGTTACTGTCTGAAATCATTAGCCTCAAATCAAGTGCATCTCAAATAATCAATGTACGCAACATGGCTGTACAAGACACTCTCAATCGGATCGTGAATAAGATAGTACCTGGTCGAGATCGTCGGTGCGTTGCACAGTCACCACGTCCCAGTGGAGCTACCAATTGTCCACTTGTAGGATACCCGCGCCCCGATGCCTCCAAGTTCAACAAGTGAACCACACTACGCAATTCGCACCCGCACGAAGGTGTAATTCATCTCCTAGGCATTCTGCCTTACAACAAGTCATTCTGACTTTTACAATGTATGATTATATGATAAATGAACTTAGGCATTCCGCCTTAACAACAAGTCATTTTGACTTTTTGAATGTATGATCTTATGATAAATGAACTTAGGCATTCCGCCTTAACAACATGTCATTCCTACTTTTTCAATGTATGATCATATGATAGATGAACATTTAATCTCATCAAAGAAACCATAATAGAGTTCAGTTCATTAGTTCAATCGCATAGCAACATTATGTCCAATCATAAAGTATTTCAAATACAAGATTCTTAGAAATCATCCTTCATGAAGATTGAAAGAATTACAAGGTATTGGTTCCACATTTCACTTTTCTTTTCCCTTAAGTCCTCATGGCACTCTATTTGATTATGAATTCTCTTTATCACTTGTTTTTCTCTCTCAAGGCCGAACCTCTCTCCACCAAAGTGATTAAACTTATTTTACTACTCACTCACCATTACCAATCCTCCATTACTTCCTTTCTCTTCTTAACACTTAGGTTCAAGTCAACATAACATTTTCATCTTGGATACCCCATTTTTGGCCTCATGGCCGTGGGCTCCCTAGGGTATTAGGGTTCCAAGTTTTCCAACTTTTACAAATAATCTCAAGAAAATAAATTATATCAACCATCACAAATTTCACCAAGATCACACATAGCACAAAATCACATAAAGAAGGATTCACACAAAGCATCAAAGATCAATACAATAAAGTGAGAAATCCTCACATGGATCCCTTACTCTCCACACATAAATTTCGTCCCTCACCACCATAAATGGGTGATGAGAAAAAAAATCTCCCTATTAACTTCGGAGATATCCAACCACTTGTGTAGAACTTGTGAAGCAAAACTTCCTCCTTCAAGAACTCCCTTGAATCTGAAAATAACATAGAAAAAGTCATCATTTTTTTTTGGACTTGGAAAAGAGAAACCAAGAACATACACCAAGGCTTTGGAAGGAAGAAGAGAAGAATGATGATGAAGAAGAGAACTTTTACTTTAGAAAATTTCAAACCCTAACTTGAAGGATCCTTGAAAAGATGATGAACAATTAAGATCTTCACAATAGATAATCTTTGGAGGAAGTATGGATTCAAGAAACTTAGTTGTTAGAAATTTTAGAAGGTGAAGTGGTGATGGAATAGTGGAGGCCATGGAGTGTGGGAGAGAAAAATGGAAGAAGACGAAGAGAAAAGTGAGAGAAAGGTTTTGGTGAAAAGAGAGAAAGTGATAGTAAGATTTGATTTGATAAAAGATGATGGAACTTGTGTAAGTCCCTTTTTCTCCACATGTGGCCGTGTGCCACCTTGGAAAAGAGAGAAGGAAGCTTCTCTTGGAAGCTTTATCTAAAGCTTGCTTGAAAAGCTTTGCACGCTTCCCAAGAATAGCAATCAATGATGTGATGTGACGATATCACCTAGATGGTGTCATAAAAATTACTAGATAGAAATAATTTACTAGATTTCTACTACAAACTATTATCCAAAAAATAAAAGTCACTGTCAATAAATCTGGTATCTATTATTCAATAGTTAATAGAGCGTACCCAAACTTTATCTATCAGATAAAATCTCAAAAAATGAAAACTTTGTAAATTGTGTCCGGCTTCGGGTTTAGTAAGATCCCCCAACCCCAGTCTATCAGTCCAAAGTTTTCCAGTCTTGGAGGAATATTTTATTTCTCTGGTCCTACTTATGTGCACATAAATTAAGAAATATAATAAAATAATCAAATAATTCAAATAATTCCAAAAAAATTCACAAAATTCACAAATATTATAAAATAAATATTTATCTAAAAATAAGGAATTTTCGAGGTGTTACAAAACCAAGGAGAAAAATATTCAAGAAATGCAAAAATGGTTCATGCATATTACAAATCATCTTGCTTCATTAGGAAAGACTTTTCCTAATGAAGATCTTATTAACAAAATATTGAGATGTTTGAGCAAGCATTGGCAACATAAAGTGACGACTATTGCAGAGTCAAGAAATCTTTCAACCATAACCCTAGTCACACATTTTGGCAAGCTCCAAGAACATGAATTGGAATTTAATAGACTCAACCAAAGTGAGGAGCTTGACAAGAAAAGAAAGGGATAGCTCTCAAGGCCACTTCCTCCATGGTCAATGAAGATGATGAAGAAGATGTGGATGACTTGGAAATAAATGAGGAGAATCTTGGTCTGCTAGTAAAGGAATTTGAAAGATTCTTCAAGAAGAAAGAAGCTCAATAAAGACTTCCCTTTCCTAAAAAGAATGTCTATCACAAATGAGAAGGAACCTCATCCACTCCAAAATGCTATGAATATGGAGAATTGGGTCACATGAAGATGGAGTACCCAATTTATCAAAGTAAAGTGGTAAAATATGACAAAAGATCCTCAAAGGAGAAGAAAGAAAGAAGAGGCTACATAGCTTGGGATAATAATAACATGGATTCAACCGATAGCTCAGACAATGAGAAAGCCAATCTATGTTTCATGGCTAGAGGAGAAGAGGAAGATGAAGATGACATGGAGGTAATATCCTTAAATTCTGAATCAGACTCTTCCTCTTCCTATGATGAATTGCAAAATGCATTTTAAGAATTGTATAAAGAATTTATGAGGCTTGCAAAAATGATTTTATGTTCAAAGAAAACAATTTCCTCATTTGAGAATCAAATTTCTACTTTAAACAAAGAAATTGAGGAATTGAAATTCGAAAATGAAACTCTTGGGTTAATTGATGCAAATTCTTCATGCATAACATGCTTTTCACATGATAATGCACCCACACCATCATATTGCTCATCATGTAAAGCATTTGAAATTGAGATTGAGGATTTAAAAATACTCTTTCAGAATTTACCTTTGGAAAAGATAACTTGAATGTATTGTTAAGGAAACAAAGATGTGTTTTTCAAAAAGCTAGTTTAGGATATACTCCAAATAACTAACAAAAGTTTCTCAAGAATTTCTTTGTTTCCTCAAGTACATCAAGTAGCCCCTCCATCAAATGCTTTCATTGTGGGAGGAAATGGTATAGTGCTTCTACATGCAATGTGAAAAAAAAAATAAACACTAAGGTTGGGAGTAAAATGGTTTGGGTTCTTAAAGGCACTTTACCTAAAGTTAACATACAAAGACCCAAGAAAATTTAGGTACCAAAAGCAAAAAATTGAAGTATGTTGTAGGTGTACTTAAAGGCCAAGAACTAACTTTGGAATATAAAAAATGGCTGCTGTAAGCACAAGTTCATAAAATACTTCAAGTTCTCCTCCTTGTCTCAAAGAAGCTTGGACTTGCAACCTTTGGTAAAATGGAGACTTGGTTTATGCTTTTCTAGCTTTATATCTTGAAAATATCTCTACATGTGATAATATGCTAGATAAGTTCACTTCTTGTTTGAAATAGCATGTTTGATGAAATCTATTTGAACTAGGCATATTGGATCAATCATGCATCTAACTCTTGCTAAAAATCATAATTTTGCTGCACAACTTGTCATAATGTGATATTATTTTGCACAATTTGTAATGCTACTGTATAATATGATACTTTGCTGCATAACTTGTCATGTTATTGCATAATGTGATATTTAGTTACGTAATCTGTCATTTACTGCATGATATATCATTTTGATGCATAACTTGTCACTTTGTAGCAGAATTTGATAATTTGTATCATTATTGAACTTCGTGCATAATCATCTTACTTTAGTAATTTTTTTTTTAAATATAATATTGGCTTGAGCATCAGAGTTTCCCCTAAGTTTGTTTTGCAAGTACTTGATCTATGCTTAAGTCTCCCAAGTTTCAAATCTCAAGCTCTTGCTGAAGAAATCAGTTTTTGAGTTGCATTTATGGTGGTTTGAAAGAATGGAAAATAAGGCAAAGCCATGATGATCCTCAAGATGGAATAAGTTTGTGTTTTATGGGTTGAAGTCTTGAAGAGTTTCTATTTTTGGAGATGAAATGATCAGTTAGAAGAAGAAAATAATCTGTTATTTGGGCTTTGGAATTATTTTGTCAAAGAAAAAAGGCTCTCTGCCAAGCAAAATAATCGGTTAGAAGGCTCCAACTAACCAGTTATGGGAGATTTGGAATTTCCTGGAACCTTTTGCAATTAGTTACTAACCAATTAGAGACATTCTCTAACCGGTTAGAGGCCACTTGGTAACCGGTTACACAAAGCACTTTAACCGGTTATTGGACTTAAAAAATCACTCCCAGTTGTGACCCTCCTTCATGTATCAACCCCTATTTTTATCCATTGTCATCTTCTTCCTCTCAAATAAGATTGAGCGTCGCCTTCCACCACCAGAGGATGATGGGGCTTAGGCATGAATCACATCCTTTAACTAATATTTTTTTTGCTATATCATTATGTTTCACAATCTAACCATGGTAGATTTATCTCTTTAACATGATGCTTATTATCTTGGCTTGCTTAACTATGCTTATTTTGAAATAGATTTTTTTTATTCAATGAAATGAACTGTTGAAATGAGTTTCATGCTGTTATGGTTACATTATTGTTGGATTATTATTGTATATTTGTTGAATGGCAATGATTTTGTGGTTAAGGTTATATTGTTACCTCTTTCTTTGTCAAAATCTCTTTATTGCATATCTTTTTGATCACGACTAAAGGGGGAGAATTTCATGAGTCATTGAGAAAAGGTAAAAATAAAAATGTGCAAATTCAATGATCTTGGGATTCTAAAATTAAGGGGGAGTTGTGCATATCTGATCTAATTACCTCATGAAATAGAGGGAGAGTAAGTCTCTATCCTTTTGTGAATTCTAATTTATTTCAACTAAATCTTTTCTCAATGGTTGTTTGTCATCATCTAAAAGGGGGAGAATGTAATTGGCATTAACTAAAGCAATGGTTTTGGTGATAACAAATAAGAAAGGAATGGAAGTGCAAAGATCAAGTCTCAAGACTCTTCAAGTTTAGCTTACAGGACTTAGATCTTGTGTAAAGATAAAAAGGAATTACACTAAGCTCAAATATGTTTTAACTTCCTTAAAAGTGTTTCTTACATTCTAAAATGGCCAACAAACATATTTTGAAAAGCTAGTCTTGGTGGTAACTCAAATCTATGAAAAATAGCCAAATTTGTGTTTTGTAAAACTGGCCTATGGTTACTTTTTTTATCATAACTTTTAAAATACTTTGATATTTGTTCTAAAATTTATTTCATATGAAAATAGACTCAAATATATTTCTAATGAGTTATAATTTTCTTTAAATAGATAGGAAACGAAGAAGTTATGAGTATTTAAAGTCAATTTTCAAAACCAATGTGCAATAACCGATTATGGATTTTCCATAACTGATTATTCACCATGTCAGGAGCATTTTTCAAGTTCTAAAAGCTCCTAACTAATTAGGCAATTCACCTAACTGGTTGTTGTGAAAGATAGGAGAATTTGTCATGTTCTAAAAGCTCCTAACTGATTTGGTAATTCACCTAATTGGTTAGTGTAAAAGAAAGGAATGTTTTTCATGTTTTTTTTTCAAGCTCCTAACCGATTACTCATATTTCCTAACTGGTTATTGTAATTCACAGGAGCTAAATATTAAGGCTCCTAACTAATTAGGAAGTCCTCCTAACCAGTTATTCTAATTCTCAGAAGCCAAAACTAAAAGCCCCTAACCGATTAGGAGCTCATCCTAACCGATTAGGAAATGGTTATTTAAAAACCAAAATAGATTTTCAATGGCTCTATTTTGGCATTTAATGCCTCTTAACCACCACCAACGGCTCTAAAAAGTTTTAGGCTATAAATGATAATATTTGGGCATCTAAGAAAGGTTAACAATCAATCTAAACAAGTTTCTTGTGCATTACATTCATGTTTCACTATTATTTTCTCCAATCCTCTGTTTTGAGCTTAAGTGTGAATCCTTGATACCCATAAGCTTCAATTTGTATTATCTACTCTTTGAGAGAGTTTCTATTCATATAAACTTTGTTTGTTTCTTTGTGAAGAGGGTGAGGTACCCTCTAGAGTAAAGGGTGAGATATATCTTAGAGAGTGAGGTATCTCTCAATGATTGTAAAAGGTGAGGTATCCCTTAGAGAGTGAGGTATCTCTCAAAAGTTGTAAAAGGTGAGGTATCCCTTGATTGTAAAGAGGGTGAGGTATCCCTTAAAGGTTATAAAGGGTGAGGTATCCCTGTTTGAGGCTCAAGCACAAGGGTAAGGTATTCAAAGGTGTGTTGAGTGCTCTCAATTGTAAAGGTTGTCAAGCACCTTTTGAAGTTTGAAGATATAGTGGAAAATCTTGGGTGATTGCTTGAGGACTGGACATAGGCCACAGGTGGTTTGATGGCTGAACCAGGATAAATATTGCGTTTGATCTTCTTAATCTATCTCTTTACTTTGTGCTTTATATTTATCTACTTACTTGAATACTCTCTGCTTTGGTTTATTTATTTATTTGTGAGTGAAGTAATTAATCTCATTTATCTATTCACTTCAATCAATCAATAGCTTCAACAAAAATTAGTAATAAAGTGTTTTACGAGTGAAAAGTTTTTACATACTCAATTCACCCCCCTCTTGAGTATTGGGGCCACTTGATAACACTTATCACCCACAAACAGATGGACAAATAAAGATGACTATCCAAACTCTTGATGATATGCTTAGAGCTTGTGTTTTAGAACAACAAGGTAGTTGGGATAAGTTCTTACCATTAGTGGAGTTTGGCTATAACAATAGCTACCACACCAGCATAGGTATGGAACCCTATGAGGCTTTATATAGAAGGAAGTGTAGGTCACCCTTTATGTTGGTATGAGGTAGGTGAAAGAACCATCCTAGGTCCAGAGTTAGTTTAGTAGACTATGGAGCGAATCAAAATGACTAAGGATAGGTTGGATACTGCTTAGAGTTTGCAAAAGAGTTATGCTAACAAGAGATGGAGACCTATTGAGTTTGATGAGGGAGATAATGTATTCTTAAGAGTTACTCCTACAACAAGGATTGGTAGAGCATTGAAAACCTAAAAGTTGAATCCTCATTTTCTTCGTTCTGAAGAAAGTTGGACCCGTAGCTTACCAAATAGCCCTTCCTCCTAGTTTATCAAACTTCATGATGTTTTTCATGTGTCTCATTTGAGAAAGTATAATCCAGCTCCTTTGCATATCATAGAACATGAATCTGTACAGTTAAAAGATGATTTATCTTATGATGTACATCCGATAAGGATCGTGGACAGAGGGGTCAAAGAGCTTAGAAGTAAGCAGATTCCTCTGGTGATGGTTATATAGGGTGGCAATGGCACCAAGGAGGCTACTTGGGAGCTAGAGTCCCTTATGCAGTAGGATTACTCAGAGTTGTTCTTGCCAAGTAAGTAATTTTGGGGTCAAAATTTTAAAAAAGAGGGGAGAAATGTAATACTCTAAATGACATATTAGACTTTTATATGTATACAGAGGTAGCATATGACTTGCTTAATATGCTTGTTTAATTTTGTGATAAATTGAGTTAGTTTAGGCATTTTGTTGCAAGACAGAAGTTGAAAAGTAACTTAAAATGACTCAGATAATAGCATAAATTGCTTAGATGAGGGAAATAAATATGAATAATTTATTTCTAAGTCACAAATGTATGAAACAAGATGCAGTTAAAGTTTTAAGGTAAACTAAGTTAGTTTGACATTTGTAGGCATACTGGTTGTGCATTTAAAGCCGAATTGATTAGTAGCAGATATGAAAAAATATGATAATGGTGAAACAACTTTTTATATGAATCTTAGTACTTATTTTAAAGTTGTTAGAAGTTAGAAATCTTGATTTAGCTAAATCTAAGTGTTGTTAGCATATCGAGATTTATCAATTATGGCCTAAAGGCCTTGTAAGTATTTTGGAACCCTTTTTAAGTCCTCATTCTCGATTTCTTTTGCTGCACATCTCATAAACAGAAAATGTGAGAGAGCAAAGGAAAAAAAAAGAAAGAAAGGAGAAGGAAGAGGAGGAGAAAAAGAGGAAAACCAAAGCAAAATCCAATGTGTGATCATCCAAGCTTGAATCTCCATCTTAGCTGCCTAAGGTAGAGGAGTATAGTTCTTATTCACTTCTTTTCATCATTTTCACCATTGATGCACTCTTGGTGCATAGTAGGTCAAAATGAATTCTAGAGGTATTTGATGTGTTTTACTTGTTTGAATGTGTTTCAATGGTTATTTATGACTTGTTCATAGCATGAGTTTGAGTTAGAAACTTAGAACATGTCATTTAGACCCTTGATCCACAAAGATGAGTTTTAAGTCAAAGAATGAGGGATTTTGGTTCATAATCCAAATTGAATGGTTTAAGTTAGTGATTGATGATTCCTATGTGTTAATGAACTGATTAGGGACTTAGGATCACCTAGAAATTGTTTTGGAATGGCTAAATCTCAAGAAAAGAATTAATAGAATAGTGCATGGCTCTACAGAATTCTGTAGAACCATATTTTTGCTATGCATGCCGTGGCATGAGAATGTCACACTGAGGTGTGGGGTGCATCATACAAAAACCCGAGAGCAAGGTGCCACAGTATGCCAAGTTTGTGCTGCAACGTGAGGCCCAGAATCTCTAAAAATGTCATTTTTTATGTTTTCAAGTTCTTGGCTGGTTGGAATCATTTGTATATATTTCCCAAGATGCCTGAGGACTCAAGCAGTGATATTTAAAAGAGGGAGACTATCACCTAGCAAGAATGAGAAAGCTTAGGCCTTTGAATATCCAAGACTAATGGATTATCATGAGTTATGTGATATACTACTAGAGGTAATTTGGAAAGAAGTGATCATTTCGTATGTATATTATATGTACAAATCTTAAAGCAACCAAGAGTAGAGGTTTACTATAGATAAGTGTTTAGCACCCTTGGTAACTTATTGTTACTTAGTATCACTTGAGATGTGATAATGTGGTGTATTAGATACAAGTGAACTAGGATGAGTTTGTATTGTTTTGCCTATGAATATGACCTTATATGGCATTTATTGCTATTTGGCCAGAAGGAAGGGAGTCAAAAGTTCCCAAGGGGACAAGTTATTCCTAACCAAGGGCTAAGGTTGCATGTAATATAGAATTTCAGTTTACTATCTACAAAGGGTAAACATGAGAAGCCAGAGTTCCAAGTAAAACATGCCTAGGTCTTAAATGAGCTAAACATGTAAGAATGTATGCAAGTATGATTAACTTGGTTTATCTAGTTATTAAAGTTAAACCTTGTAAAGAATGTAAACATGTCATATTCTTAATTGTTAAGATTATGTTATTATGTTATATATGACTGGTTTTGATTACTTATACTAAGAAATGTTGATTCTCAACCCCGCTGTGTTATCATGTAATTCCAAGTGAAGGTTCTTCAAATAATAAGAAGAAAAAGGATGCTAAAGTCTTAGAGTAGTTCTAGATTTAGCTTTTTATGTTACAATCTTTGTATCTTTATACTTCTTTTGTAATGTAAATAGAATGTAATACTTCATGCCCCATGGGAGGCTAATGATGTATATGTATATAGATGCATTATGTTATGTTTTCTGTATTTCATAAGGCTCTCTATAATGTTTTCAATGAACATTATGGATATATCTATCAGGTTATTACGTATGTAGTGATGTTGTAATGCTAAATATCCCTTTATGTACTATACATATTGAGGGTGTTACAACCTTTACCAGAGGAATCTACTTACCTCTAAGCTCTTTGACCCCTCTCTCCAAGATCCTTACCAGTTGCAAAGCATAAGACAAATCATCTCTTAACTGCAGAGATTCATTCCTTATGATATGTAAAGGATCTAGATTGTACTTCCTAATTTGTGACACATGGAAGACATTATGAAGGTTTGACAAATTGGGAGGAAGGGTAATTTCGTAGGCTACAAGATCGACTCTCTTTAGGATTTGGTAGAGACTAATTGAAACGAGGATCCAACTTCTATGTTCTTAATGCTCTACCAATCCCTGTTATAGGAGTGACTCTCAAGAAAACATATTCTCCCTTTTTGAACTCTAAGGCTGTGTTTGGGAGTTTGGAGGGAAAGGAATGGGAAGGGTTTAAAAGGAAAGAAAAGGAAAGAAAATGAGAGGTTTATCATTTTCCTTGTTTGGGAGTGTGTAATATATGAGGGAAAGGAAATGGAAGGTTTAAGATATAATTTTTACCATTTTACCCTTTATTTAAAAAAACATAATTAATATTTTATAAAAATATTAAAATGAAAAACTAATAAAAAAAATCTAAGAAAATGTGAAGATGGTAAAAAAAATCTACACTGATTACCAATAATTGCAGTTGGGGTAAACGAGATGCTCCTCTGCTTCATAATCTACAATTTCAGAAAATGCTGAGAAGGAAGCCAACAAAAATGGAAGACAAAGAAGAACTCGAGGAAGCTTGCCGCCGCAACGCCACCTCCTCAGCCACCGCTGGCGCCGCTGCTCTGCTCCATCAGTTCGATCACGCCGAAGCCACCACGCGCAGCGCCGAAGAGCAGCGATGGCACTGAGACAGCGCAGCATCGAAGACCCAATGGAGGTGGAAGTGAAGCTGTGTCTCACAAACACAGAAGCTCATGGCCAAGTCACCACCTTGCTCGCTCCCTTCCACGTCGCCAGCACAATCTCTTCTTCGACGGCGCCGCATCAGAGCTCTCGGTGCATCGCGGTTGGGGTGGTGGGGTTGATGAAGATGGAGGATGTTAGGCAGACTATGTTAGTGAGGTGGGATAGGTAAATGGGTAAAATTATATCAAAATCCCCCAGATTGGAGGAACCGAAATAGGAAGGCTTTGGAGGGATTATAAAAATCCCACTTTCCCTTCCCTCTTATCTCCCTCTCTCCCAAACAAGGATTTCTCAAATCTAAACATCTCTCTTCCTTCCCTTTCCCTCCTAAACCTTGCTCCCAAACACAGCCTAAAGGTCTCCTCCTTTTGTTAGCATAGCTTTTCTGTCTACTCTGAGCTCTAACAAACCTATCTTTGATCACTCTGATCTATTTAGTGGTCTGTTGTACTAACTCTGGTCCCACCTCATACCAACATAAAGGATACCTACACTTTCTACCATATAGTACTTCATACGATGCCATGCCTATGCTGGTAGGGTAACTGTTATTATAGGAAAACTCCACTAAAGGTGAGAACTTATCCTAATTACCCTTCTGCTCTAGTACGCATGCTCTAAGCATATCCTCGAGAGTTTAGATAGTCATTTTCGATTGACCATCCGTTTGTGGGTGGTATGCTGTACTCAAACTAAACTTAGTTTTGAAAGCTTTTTGCAAAGCTCCCCAAAATCTGGATGTAAATCTAGGGTCTCTATCTAAAACTATACTAAGGGGAACACCATGCAATCTAACTATCTCCTGAAGGTATAACTGGGCTAGTCTATCCAAGGAGTAGTTAGCTCTAATGGGTAAAAAGTGGTCAGACTTGGTTAGTCTATCCACAATGACGCAAACTACATTAAAATCTTGATAAGTCCTAGGTAATCCCATCACAAAATCCATTATGATGTTGTCCCATTTCTACTCAGGAATTTCCAAAGATTGTAGAGGAATGGAGGGTTTCTGGTGTTCTATCTTGACCTTCTAACAAGTTAGGCACCTAGACACAAACTCTGCTATGTCCCTTTTTCATTCTAGGCCACCAAAACATCTTCTTCAAGTCTTGATACATCTTAGTGGCCCTGGGACGGATATTGTACTGACTACAGTGTGCCTCTTCAAGGATCCATTCCTTGATTTCAGATTCACTTGGAATGCAAAGTCTACTCTAAACTTAATCATTCCACCATCCGTCATATCAAAATCTCTCAGGTTTTGTAAGAATATTTGCTCACTAACACCTCTAAGAGTCTCATTCTCCTTTTGAGCTTCTAAGATCTGAGCCCTTAAGTCATTCACTATGTCCACTCTACTCACACTGAGGCTACATGGCAATACAGTCACTACAAGACTCAAGTCTCTAAAACTCTCAAGGAGTTTACTCTCCTCGATCATCATCCGAGACACATGTAGGGATTTCCTGCTTAGTGCATCGGCCACCACATTAGCTTTACCCGGATGATACTTTAACTCAAAGTTGTTGTCTTTTAGAAACTCCATCCATCTCTGTTGTCTCATTTTAGTTCTTTCTGATCAAATAAGTACTTCAGACTCTTATGATCACTAAACACATCAAACTAGAGTCCATAAAGGTAGTGTCTCCAAACCTTTAAGGCAAACACCACTGCGGCCAACTCTAGATCATGAGTAGGGTAGTTCTCCTCATGCGACCTCAACTACCTAGATGCATAGGCAACAACTCTCCGATGTTGCATTAGAACACACCATAGACCCATTTTTAAAGCGTCACAGTACACCTCAAATTCTCCAATGGATCTGAAATTACCAACACTGGTGAAAAGGTCAACCTCAACTTTAGCTTCTGAAAGCTATTCTCACAGTCTTGAGTCCATTCAAAAGTACTACCTTTCCTAGTCAGTCTAGTCAAGGGTAGTGTTATTCGAGAAAAGCCCTCTATGAACCTCTTATAGTACCCTTCCAGGCCTAAGAAGCTCCTGATCTCAGTCACAGTGGTAGGTCTTTCCTACTACATCACTACTTCCACTTTACTTAGGTCCACTGAAATCCCACCCTGAGAAATCACATGGACCAAGAACTAAACTTGCTTGAGCCAGAACTCACACTTAAATAGCTTGGTAAACAAACGCTTCTCCTTAAGGGTTTTCAAAACTATTTTGAGATACTGCTCATGCTCCTTCATTGTCTTAGAATAGATAATGATATCATCTATAAACACCACAACAAACTGATCTAGGCAGGGTCTAAAGATCCTATTCACGTAATCCATGAACACTGCTAGTACGTTAGTCAACCCAAAGGACATCACGAGATACTCATAATGCCCATACCTAGTTCTAAAGTCAGTTTTAGGGATATCATCTTCCCTAACCCATATTTGATGATATTCAGATCTAAGATCAATCTTTGAAAAAACTTATGCTCCCTTCAGTTGATCCATTAGATCATCTATCTTAGGCAACAAATACTTCTTTTTTATGGTTACCTTATTCAACTACTTGTAATCCACACAAAGTCTCATGGTACCATTTTTCTTTTTCACTAGTAGCACAAGCACTCCCCATGAATAGACACTAAGTCTAATGAATTATTTATCTAGCAACTATTCTATCTATTTCTTGAGTTCTTCTAGTTCTAATGGCACCATCCTATAGAGTGCTATAGATATAGGTCCTGTCCCAAGTACTAAGTCTATAGTAAACTCTATTTCTCGCTTGGATGACAACTCCACTACATCGCTCGGGAAAACTTCGGGATATTCTCTCACCATAAGAATATCATCTAAGTTTTGTTTAACCTCAGCATTTAGTGAAAACAAGAGAACATATCCTAGGGCTCCCTCTCCGAAACAGAGATTCACTTGATTTGTATTGAGATACACTAACTCAAAAGGAACAACTTTGGTAAGTGTATCTGATAAGAAAACAAAGGATTTATCTGAACAATTCAAAACTACGTAGTTGGCAGATAACCATTCCATGCCAAGAATGACATTAATATCTACAAAGGGTAAACAGATAAGGTTTATGAAGAAAATTCTATCCTCCACCTTAATATAACAATCAAGACACACTCTGGATGTTGTAACGAGTTTACCGATGAGTGTAGATATAGATAAGTCATAAGAAATCTCAGAAACAGGAAAATCCAACACATTCATTGGAAATAAAGGAGTGGGATGCTCCAGAATCACACAATACAGTTAAAAGTTGATCGTGAATCATGCATTTACCTTGGATAAGGTCCGAAGACTGGGTCGCCTCTCTACCACTTAAAGTGTAAACTCTTCCCGTGGCTTGAGATCTTAGGGTAGAAGCAACTTCCTTCCTCTGAGAACAATCCTTGGCATAAAACCCCGACTGTCCAAACACAAAGCATACAGAACAAGGTCGATCTCAGTGTTGTTTCCCATACTTAGGGCACTTGGGCCCTACAAACTCCTTCTGAACTTATTTACCTTTACCTTGAGGAAAGTTGGGTTTAGAGGATCCCTTCTTAAACTTTTCATCATCTCGCTTCCTTTTCTAAAAGCTAGGTGATTTCTACTCCACTGGAGGCTTCCCATCACGCCCTTCTATTATTCAGCATTTGTTCACCAAGGTGGCACAGTCACAAATCCCAAACGGTTGAATGGCCTTCCAGATGTCCTCCCTAAATCCTTCCTCAAACTTAACATGCTTCCAAATCTCATTTGGGTTAAGTTTAATGCAGGATGAGAACTTGGACAGCTTGTTAAATTGGCCACATATTAACCAACAGACATGTCGTCTTGCTCCATCCTTAGAAATTCCATCTCTTTTGCATTTTGTAGATTTTACAGAAAATACTTCTCTAGAAATGAATTCTTGAAGATTTCCCATGTAACAAGGGTCCCCGATGCATCAAACACACCCTTGGCATCCCTCTACCATTCTTCTGCCTCCCCTTCTAACATGTAAGAGGCAAAAAGCACTCAGTGAAAATTTTCTCCATCTCTTTATCCTAACCGTTTGCTCTGACTAGGTCATATTCCCCCTTAAAGGATGATGGATTAGACTTCCTAAACTCTGAGAGGTCTTAGAAGTTTTGATTCCTTCCCACAGGTGCCCCTTGGGTTGGTTGCTCTAGTTGATTTGGTAGTGTAGGCGGTTGCGGTTGATTAACTTGCATTCTCTCAAACATCCTAGCAGTCACTGTTGACTGCTCCCCAATAGCATCTGTAGTCGCAGTTGCCTGCTCTCTCATGACATTAGCCATAGCCATAATTACTTTAGCTATATTAAAACCCTCACTAGAAGTGCTCCCAGATCCTCTAGTCTGCCTTGGTGGTGCCATAGTTTTATGTACATACAGAACAATACATATTGAGTTGATCAGTCCTCAATATCATGTAACTATGTAACAGCAGCTAATAACACCCAACAAAGCAAACTATGCAACTTAATCAAACACCTCAAGCAAGAAATAAGAAATACGCAATATAACTAAACATGCCTAAGCATAGTCAGTCCATACATCGGCTCAACAGGATGAACTGTTCTGATACCATAATGTAACACCCTAATACAATTATCTCAATATAACTTGGATATTAAAATATAACTAGTATCAAGCATGCTACTTTATAAAGATGCATGAAACACAAATCTATAAGTAACTACAAAAGATATCATAGAGAGGCATGAAAAAAGAAAAGATTTCATAAATAGATCATTGGCCACAAAAGGGCTCCCTGTGTTATATAAATTTACTCAAAAAGAAAAGGCAATAACCACCTATACAAAACAAGATCCAAAAGAACAAAAAGAAGCTACTTTAAGCCTTCTTCTTGTTCTTCTTTTTCTTCTTCCCTTTTGAGGGGCCTTGACCTAGATTCATAAGGAAACATAAAGGGGTGAGAATTCACAAATCCTCAGTACAAGTATTCCTAAACCAGTGTTTACTTATTCATTATAAATAAACAAAACTATAACTATTAGATCATGTCCACAATAGATAAAAGAGTCTCTACTCATTACTATGAGAATATAAACATACTCATATAGTAAACCATCATATTACCAATCTTCAAAACTAAGAGGAGAGAGAAATGCCCAAACAAATGTCAAGGAACATAATGCATAGTTTGCTGTATGAATACGTCTAATGATTTTCCTAAAAATATGTTTATGCAATACTAATGCAACCTTTTATGTTAGAAAACCATGTTACTTGCTCATTCCTAGGAACCACGTTCCCTTGTATATACTGGGTAGGATAGGTACAAAGGCCCTAACACTACCTGGTAATAAGTGGATTCCTTCCCCTCACCTCAATAAGAGTATTGCTACCACCCCTATACCGGTAACCCTGACCACAATGAGCCTCCTCTCTGAGAAATGGGATCGAACACCTCATTCTCAGGTCACATGGTTGTGCACACCATCTAAGGTTAAAATACATAGGAAAAACAAATAGCAAATTTGAGAACAAGGTATGCAAGTTGTTTAAGCAACACTTAAGCACAATACAAGGTTCACATAACCAAGTGAGAATGAAACTAGCAAACATTCAACCCTGCTCATCCTTTTCACACAAGGGCAAGATCATGTTTCAAGTACTCCCTACTTCCCAAACTTAGCAAAATAAAAAGGGTAGAGATATCATACATGCACAATAGCTCAACTTCACTCACAAAAGAACCTCTATGCACCTACACAATTATTATTGGTTCACTCTATCACTTAGAGGAACCAACACCCTCCTCATCACACAAAGAAAATGAGTCTAGGAAGCAAAATAGGGGCTGTTCTGTGACTTCACTTTATTTGTGTTGCGGCTCCCTATATTACACAACTTGTGCTGCGACTCTCTTGTCTCTACGTAGCAGCAATGGCGTTCTAGAGAGTGAGGTGTCACGATTCTCTCTCAGAGTGTGCTGCAACTCTCCTTCAAAATTTTGGGTTCCCCAGAATTTTCACAAAGACAGATCCCATCTCACCATATCATCAAGTTTTTCATACACAAATACACAAAAATCCATTTAAAACAAAAGATCAAGTGAAGGTTTCCACCCTATTTTCCAATCTCAAGTTCATCAAGAAATCAAGAGCAAAACTTGAAAACTTTACTCATAATTAAAGCATAAAGCACAAATTTTTTATCATCAAGTCAAAATCTCAATAAAGCTCATCTAGTTTCTCAAATTTCAAAATACAAAAGAAGAAAAGGAAGGAGTAAGAAAGAAAACCCCCTACCTCTTGAAGCAAGGATGAAGTTTAAGCCTTTGATTTCCTTTTGATTTTCCTCCTTCTTTCCTCCATTTTTTCATTTTCTCCCCCTCCCCTTTGTGCTGCTACTTCCGTGAGAGAAGAATGAGAGAGAAAGGAGTGAAAAAGTGGGATAAAAGCTAACAAGCAAAGTCAAGCAAAAAAGGGAAAAACATGTGGCTCAAAACCACTTAAGATATTTCACTGAAATTGATATATCTATTAAGAACACTTAAATTTCTCCAAATCAAGTTTCCTAACTTTTAACATGTTTAAAATAAATCCTAAGATTCATCAAAAATCTTGTTTCACCAATTCCCTATTTTTTCCATATCTTCGACTACTCAATTCGGCATTAAAATACATTCTCAGTATGCTTAAAAATACCGAACGAACTCAGATAACTCTCAGATTTTAACTATAGCTTATGACAACCATTTGTGACTACGAAATAAACTCTCCATATTTAATTCCATTAGCTAAACCATTTATGCTAATTTTTGAGTCATTTTAAGATACTTTTCACTTTTGTGTTGCAGTAAAGTGCCAAAACTAACTCAGAGTGTCACAAAATTAAACTACCATGTCAAGCAAGTACTATGCTACCTCTGTAACTATATATAAGCCTAATATGCCATTGGGGATGTTATAGTAAGTGTACTATTACCACCCACATACCGATAACCCTAACCTTGATAGCATTGCCCGCTACGAGAAATTAGGATCTCTAATCCCATTCTTCAGCCAAATGGTTGCACACACCATATAAGGTTACAATACGTTGGAAATAGCAAATAGCAAGTTTGAAATCCAAATATGCAAAGTGATTGTAAAAACACTTACACTTATCACAAGGTCCTTCCTAACCAAGTGAAATAGGAAAACAAGCAAACCTGGCCACTAGGCTTAACTTACACCATAAGGAGCAAGGTCACGTTTCTAGTACTTTCCACTACTCAACCTTGTCACACAAGGAAGTAATTGTCATTCATGTACCACTAGCTCTACTTTATGCCCAAAGGAGCTACCTATACATATAAATAGGCATACCATACCAAACAAACCCAAACCTGTAGTTTTCAGTACACCTTGTCATTACTTCACAAATTATGCCAAAAGCAACCTCATGTTGGTTAAGGTTCTAAAAACTCACCTATGGCATTCTACAACTCAAAGGATGCCTAAGGTTTCCTTTATTTCTCACATAAACATGGTAGTAATTTCCTCTATGAAATACCCTCATTAGTGCCTCAACACACTTTAAAAGACATAAAAAAGAGATCCCAAATAGTAGGGAACTCTATTTAAACTAAATAAAAATCTTGTAAAATTCTAGATTGGGCGCTCAAGTGCTAGCCCTTAGGAGCTCGAGCACTTGCTCAGCGCTTAGGCACTTCATGTTGGGCACTCAAGCGTTTGGGTGGTAGAGACCTGCCCTGTTTTCCCCAACGATGGGCGCTTAGGCACCCCACTTGAGCACCCAACTCCTAGCACCTAGGCGCTAGTCACCTAAATCAGTTTCTGTAGAAACTGCTACTATTCCATTAAGAACAAAATCACTTCTAATCATTCAAACTCAACTTCTAAAAGGTTTCTAATCATAAACATGATCCTTAAACACCTCTAACCTCAAAATACCCATTTTACAACTCCTACACCAAGTTGTTTCATGAATATTTCTATGATCCAAGCCAATAATCTTGTATGAAGAAAAGAAACAGAAGATAAAGAACAAGCTAGAAAACACCCCTACCTCTTGAAGATGATCAAGCTTTGGTCTTCCCTTTGATTTTCTTCTTCCTCTTCTCTTCCTATTCTTTCTCTCCTCTCTTTTCTCCTCTACATTCTGCTTTTTCAGCTGTAGACTCAAGTGAGAAATAAGAAAGAAAAGTCAAGTTTAATGGCTCTTAAAGAGCCTTAAAACACTTGCCAAAATTAGATATTTTGGCTGGAATTACTAATTTGTTAAGAACACTTAGATTTCACCAATTCAAGTTTCCTAACTTCTAACAACTTTAGAATAAATCCTAGGATTCATCTAAAATATTGTTTCACCATTATGTTAGTCATGGCAACCATTACCCAAGAGGGGGGTGAATTGGGTATTAAAAAACTTTTCACAAATGCTCTTAAAATAAACACAAATATTTAAGCTATTAAATAAAAAAAAAGAAATTACGAGATGAAGAATAAAAGCTTTAACAATAGCAAATAAATAAATGTGTAATAATATAAAATTACGTAAAATAAAGAAATTAAGAAGAAAGAAACAGGCACAATATTTATCCTGGTTTGACCACTAACCCACTTGTAGTCTATGTCCAGTCCTCGAAAATAATCCAAGATTTTTTACTATGTATACAAGCTTCAATGGGTGCTTGCAATCGTTACATAAAAGAGAACTTTTCACACACAAGGAAACTCTACCCTTGTGCTAAAGTCTCAGCCTGCAGGGATACCTCGCCCTTATACAAACCTTGAAGGGATACCTCACCCTTATACAAACCTTGAAGGATACCTCACCCTCAATATAGAAAAACAAAAATATAGATGAAGAGGAACTCTCACTCAGAGCAAATAATACAAATTGAAGTGCTAAGAGGCTCTTAAAGGATATCTCAAAGTTTCAGCAAAAAGAGCACAGAAAATAGGCGTAAATTATAAATCACATTTTTCAAAGCAAGTGTAAATTAAATAGATAGCTAGGCTGCTAATAGATGAGAACCACGGTCTCCATTTATAGAGTCGAAAAGAAAATTAGCTGTTGTAGCAATTAATTCCGTAATTATTGTGAGAATATGTTTGTTCATTTCTATATTCGGAACTGTGTTTACTGTGTTTATTCGAATAGCATAAACCATTATTCGAATAACACTGTTCATAATATCATCGTGTTAAGCAAACTAATATGGGTTATTCGAATACCATCATGGGGTATTCGAATACCACTATTTTCATTTCATAAAAGAAACAATTTAGAAGCAGGTTATTCGAATACCACAAGGGTGTATTCGAATACCTTTATTTTAAACATATTGTAAAAGCTATTTAGAATCATGTTATTCGAATACCTTCAAGGTTATTCGAATATCTCTGTTTAAAAATAGTTATAAATGTTTGAAAAACATCCCAGATAGTTTAACAAAAACACCAAAATATTTTTAAGTTATTTTCAAGACCAAAACAGTTTTGGTATAAGTTTAAGGAAGCATTTTTGTTCTATCTTGATGCACTAGGAGATATCTAAAGAGATCCTCGAATAGAGAGACTCTAAGTCCTAAAGCTATCCTTAAAAGATCTTGGACTTGGTCTTCCCATCATGTGTGTTATCAAAACAAATCTTCAAAGACATATGTTTAATCACATTCTCATTGTGTTAAGTTTAAAGGATATCTTTTGCTTTCTTGTTGCAATGCTCACTCTTGGTACTTGGACTATCCTACAAAATATTACTCACTTAAACAAGCATAGTTAGTTCAGAATCATAATTCAATATCTTCATATGCATGATTGATAAATGTATAACTTTAGTTAGTTTAACATGCATATAAGACTTTCATAGACACATCTAAATAAGATATTTATTAATTACTAATGGATATGCTCTATATAGGATGCAACAAAGAACATATGTAAAGTGTTCTTTTTGTCTTGTATTTGTCATCATCAAAACTTACCATATTAAACCATTTGGGGTAAAGTTATTTCCACACATTATCTTATTCTTTCCATATCTGTTGCTAGTTAATCTGTATTAAAATACACAACTAATATGCTTAAAAATATCAAACTAACTCTGATTATTCTCAAAATTTAATTACATCTTCTTTCAGCTATTTGTGACCTAAAAATAAATACTCTCGAATTATTTCCTGCAACCTAGCAATTTATGCTACTATCTGAGTCATTTTAAGCTACTTTACACACTCTGAATTACAATAAAGTGTCTAAACAAATTCAGTTTGTCACAAAATTAAGCAGACATGTTAAACCAGTGTTATGTTACCTTTGTAATCATAATATAGTCTAACATACTAAAAAGAGGATGTTACATGGAACCTCCTACGCATACATAAAGAAATAGGGAATTTGCCAACAAAAATATGGTAGACATGATGGAAGTGTTTAGACAGATGCCGGATGCGATGAGGGTGTAACACCCCGAAAATTTCTTATTTTATGATATATATTTATTTTATAATATTTATGATTTTTGTGAATTTTTTTGGAATTATTTGAATTGTTTGATTATTTTATTATATTTCTCGATTTACATGCGTGTTAAGCCGGGTCGGATATTTTTTCGAGGCTAAAAAAATTTGGACTGTTAAACCGGGGCTGGGGGATCTTACAAAACCCGAACCCGGACACAGTTTACGAAGTTTTCATTTTTTAAGATTTTATCTGACAGATAAAATTTGGGTACACTCTATTATCCATTAGACAATAGATACTAACTTTGTTAACTAAGACTATTATTCATTTGATAATAGCTTGTAGAAAAATCTAGTAGATTATTTTTATCTAGTCACTTTTATGATATCATCTAAGTGATATCAACACATCACATCACATCATTGGTTGACTTTTTGGAAAAATGTGAGAAGCTTCACAAGGAAGCTTTGGGAGAAGCTTGCAAAAGAAGCTTTGCTACTTCTCCCAAAGTTTGTTGCATGGCCATAGAGGAAGAAAAAGGCTTCTTGGACACATTTCCTATCATCTTTTCATTTTCATACTTTCTATCGCTTTCTTTCTCCACCCAAAAAGGTTTCTCACTTTTCTCTCCTCATCTTCTTCCTTTTCTCTCCACCCTACCTCACGGCCACCACCTAAAGATCCACCATTTCATTTTCTTTGACCCCACTCTTCCATAATCTTGAATCTACACTTCCTTCTAAGATCATCTAGTGTGAAGATTTTTGGTTTTTCATCACTTTTCAAGCTTTCCTTCAAGCTAGGGCTTGGAGATTTCTAAGGTAAAGGTTCCACCTTTTTCATTCTTTTCCTTTTCTTCCTTCCAAAGATTTAATTTTCATCGTTAGTAATTCTTTTCCAAGTCTAAAAATGATGATTCTTGGCTAGGTCATTTTCGATTTTAAGGGGTCTTGGAGGAGGAAGGTTGTTTCAAAAAGCTCTACGAAAGTGGTTAAATATCTCCTAAGGTAAGAGAGAGATTTTTCTTATCAACCCTTCACGGTAGTGAGGGACGAAATTGGTGTGTAGAAAGTGAGGATTACTCACTTTATTGTATTAGTTCTTGGTGATTTGTGTGAATTTTACTTTATGTGATTTTTGTGATTTAATGTTGTGTATGACCTTAGTGAAATTCTTAATAGTTGATATATATTACTTGCTTGAGATTCCTTGTGGAAGTTAGAAAATTTGAGGTCCTAGTGTCCTAGAGAGCTCATGGCCAAGAGGCCTAAATAAGGCACCCAAGATGAAAACATTATGTTAAATTCAAATCTAAGTGTTAAGATGATAAAAGAAGTGGATTGAGGATTGGTAATAATGAATGAGTGGTAAAATAAATCTAGTCCCTTAGTTGGAGAGAGGTTTCGGCCTTGAGAGCGAAAAATGAGTGAGGAAGAAAATTCATAATAAATTAAAGTACCTTTAGGGATTATAGACAAAGAGAAGTGAGATTCTAAAGTTAATACCACGTAGTTCTTCTTTAGGCCCTTTATGAAAATATAAGAAGACCTTACTTAGTGGAACTTAACTAGAAGGGTTTTAAATTTTAAAATACACCTTCACATTAATTCTTGAAAGTTTAAAATAATATGACTTGTGAAGAATGATTCATGAAATTTGAAGGGGATGAATTTCTGAGAATTGTGTACTTGAGATGCTTTGTGATTGAACATGATGTTAGTGTGCTTTTGAGCTAATGGATTGGACCCTGAATAGTCAATGGTTAATTGAGGCCAGTTGTGGTTCCTCTTGATGTGATTAATACTGCTAAAGGTTATTATGCATCTATATCATGTGATCATGCATTGTGAAAGTCGGAATGACTTGTGTTAAGGCTCTACGCCTAAGAGATGAATTATACCTTCGTGCGGGTGCGAATTGCGTAGTGTGGTTCACTTGTGGTTGAACTTGGAGGCATCGGGGCACGGGTATCCCATATGTGGATAGTTGGTAGCTCCACTGCATCGTGGTAACTATGCAACGCACTGACGATCTCGACCAGGCACTATCCTATTCACGATCCAGTTGAGAATGTCTTGTATAGCCATGTTTCGTATATTGATTTTATTGAAAAGCACATGATTTTAGGCTAATGATATACAAATAGTGATTCTCCCGATCATTCTCTCTGATGTTGGTTTTTGGTTCCATGGAATAGGTGTCGATCTGTTATACATTCACATATTATTGAGCATTATTCTGTGATGTATATACACTGTGAAATTAGTTATTGTTATACTGTGGATTTTCCTATTAATGCACATTATTGGGATATTTGTTGGATAACTTATAACTATAAACTGTTATATTGGTACTCTATGATTTTATTATTGTTTATTGTTTCTTACTGCCATATTGGTAATGATGTAGAGAGTCTCACTTCTTTGTATTGTTGTTATGCCTGCTTCTGTTTTATGTATTCCTGTGGATAAAGGCTGAGAGAAAGAGTTGCAGTTTGCTGTTGACTTATTTTGGGATGGCTGCTAGAAGAGATCTTTTTAGTTATGTTCGAGTTCAGTTTCATGATGATGCGAGCGCCTGGCACATTGATTGGGATAATGAACGCATTAGATATGTAGGAGATGTAACTTTAACCATCCGTAGGACCCGTAATGATGTCCCTTTCTTTTCTCTTACTATTTCTGTATATCTAGTGTTCTTTATACTGGTTAGGGAGCTGTAGGGTGACTTACATTACACCCCTAGGGAGGATACAAACCCTGTGGTGTCTTCTGCCAGGACACCAGTTTGCGAGCTTCTACCTCAGTTGAGGAACTTTATTGACTTGGAGTCTGAGGAGGAGGAGGATCCTGAGGAGGATCCAATGGAGGACCCCGAAGAGGATCCAATGGAGGATCTTGGGGAAGTCCTTGCTCCCTAGGCAATCTAGACTTGGGCCAGTTTATATTTTGTTGTCAGTGGTTGTAATATCTTTTGAGAACAAACTTTATTATATTTTGGGTGGACAGTGATCCATGCCCCAATTGTATATAATCTTTTGGTGTGTAATAGGTAGTAATTATATCTTGTATATGCTTATACTTTGTTCGGGATTATATTTTTGAAAAGAAAATTGAAAACTCACATTTTATTATATTATACTTTTTCATATTTTTATTAAACATTGGGAAGCATTAGGATTTAAATGTGGCACCCAACGGAGGGTGTTACATTAGTTGGTATCAGAGCTAAGTTTGAGTCTTTTGGGTTTGTGGGTAGGTTTTTTTTGTTTATGCTGTGTGTTTTCTCTAAGACCAAACACAGAGATGTATTGTTTGATTTTCGAAAGGAGATAAAATTGTTTGAAATGACCTTGTCTAACTTTCATTGTGTGTTGTTTAGTGTAACTTCAGATGAGCAAAATGGCATGAGGTGGAGCTGGACGTGAGAACCTTGAACGAAATAGTGAAAGTATGGCTGTAGCAGCAGAGGTAATGTAGCGGATGACAGAAGCTATAATACAACCAAATCAAAGCGTTGTCCAACAACAAGAAGCTACTGTTAAAACTCAAAATTTATCAGAATTTCATCCCAACAATCCACCACAATTCAGAGGAGAGTTTGACCCAGAGAAGGCGAGTCTTTGGATTTAATAATTGGAGAAGATATTTGAAGGAATGGGATGCACTGATGCTCAAAGGGTAACCTACGCTACCTGTATGCTTATGGGAGATGCCGAAGACTGGTGGAAGGGAGCCCGACGGTTGATGGTAGTTAAGGGAACCATAATCACTTGGGAAGCCTTCAAGAACAAGTTCTTGGAGAAGTACTTTCCAGTTAGTGCGAGACACACCAAGGAGATAGAGTTCCTCGGCCTGAAACAAGGGAGCATGTCAGTAAATGAGTATGTTGCTAAGTTTGAAAGCCTGTCAAAGTTCTCACGGTATCTTCAAATCCAGCCTAATGAGGTGTGGAAATGTCATAAGTTTGAAGAAAGTCTAAGAGTTAAATTGAAGAAAGGAGTGCTGCCAATGAGAATGAACTAGTTCTCAGCCTTGATGGATATGTGTTGCAGACTTGAAGAGTTAGAACCACCTTGAGAGGCAAGAAATCACAACTTTGGACCATCTAGGTTCCAAAGGGGAGGAAACAACAACAATCGATTTCAGAGGAAGCCCTAGTTCTGACCACTGAGAAGTCAACAACAATCACCTAGTGGAGGCTCTAGTGGAAATTTTGGTGGGTACCGAGCTGGTCAGACTATGGCGTCTTCACCAAAGTGTTTAAAGAGTGGAAGGAACCACTGGACGAGGGATTACATAATCAAGGGGATCATTTGTTTCAAATGTGGGAAGCCCGAACGTATATCGAGAGATTGCGATCAGCCTAAGGCGGAGCCCTCTGTTAGCAATGTGCGAGCTGCAAGACCCTAAGCGGGAGATAGAGTTTACACCATGAGTGGAGCGGAGGCCTCTTAATCCGAAGATCTAATTAGGGGTGTAAATTGGTTCAGATAATCGACCAACCCGATTAATCCAAATCGAACCAATTAAATTGGTTCGGTTTGGTTTAGATATATTGATTGGTTCGGATAAAATCCAAACCAATTAAAGTTTAATTGGTTCGGTTCTCGGATTTGAAATTTCAAAACCGAACCAACCCGAACCAAACCAAACCATATATTTATATATTTTATTTTTAAAAAAAATTATGCTACAACATTTTTTAGCTACTACTTATTTTTCTTTATTTTTTGTAATACTTTCTCAGCTTTCAACTCCTAAAACGTCGTTTTCGTTCAACATAGAAGGCTAGAAAACTCCTCTGCCAAAATGTTCGGTTCTACTCACCGGCACTGCAGTTCTGGCTAGGCATATGCTATCAGGTGCTATTCTAAAAACTCTTAGAGAGGTGAGAGACTTGAAAACTTTCGATCTTTCCTTCAACCAACTCTATGGATCCATTCTTATTGAACTTCAAAATTTACATGTCATTCAACTTTTGAACCTATCTTATAATGATTTAGAAGGAATCATTCCTAATGGTGGAGTTTTCCAAAAGCTTTCTGTTGTCCATTTAGAAGGTAATAAAAAACTTTGCTTGTATTTTGCATGTGAGCCTCATGGCCATGGAAGAAGGCATGTAAGACATTACATCATCAGAGCCACAGTGGTAACATTGATATTATGTCTAACAATTTGCTTGCTACTATACATAAAGAACAGAAAAGTGAAAGTAACAGCAACAATATCATCTAAACTTGGAAGCTTGGAAATGATGAATTGACTTTAAATGCTTTAGTATTAACTTTCAAAAAAAATAAATTTCTGGCTCTAGTTTATGAGTACTTAAGTAATGGGAGCTTGGAAGATTGGATTAAGGGGAAGAAAAAGCATGCAAATGAAAATGAGTTGAACCTTATAGAGAGACTGAATATAGATATTGATGCTGCTTGTGCATTAAATTACCTGCACAATGATAGTGAAGTTCCTATTGTGCATTGTGATTTGAAGCCTAACAACATTCTCTTGGATGAAAATATGACTGCAAAGGTTGGAGACTTTGGATTTGTTAGGTTGCTGATTCAAAGTTCAACTAATCAAGTCTTCATTAGCTTCACTCATGTCATTAGGGGTTTAATTGGTTACATATATACCTCCAGGTTAGTAGCCTCATAACTTTCTCTTAATTGAATAGTAGTAGTATACAACTTGTCAAGTTAAATCTCTCTTGAAAATTTTTTTAACTTATTCAAATATAATTTCTTAATACAAATATCAATATTTTCTTTGTTTCCTCTTTATGAACATTTTAATACACATTCTAAAATATGAAATAATTATTAGTGTTCAAATTAATAAGATTGATTCTATTTCTAAAAAATTTTTCATTAGTTTATTTTGTATTTTTTTATGAAAAACTAATTATTTAGTTAATTTTTGTATTAAAAAAATGGCCAACCTGATCACCCAAACTAAACCAATCCATAGATGTTCGGTTCGGTTTGGTTCGGATTTGGTTATCAAAAAATACGAAAACCGAACCAAACCAAACCACCCACTTACACCCCTAAACCTAATACAGGGAGATTGTGAAATAGGAGGTAATCTTTTAACTGTACTGTATAACTCTGTGACAACTTATTCTTTTATTGCCTATGATTGTGTACACCGATTAGATTTGCCTATGTCTTCCTTACCTTTTGATTTGAGTATTTCTACTCCTACTGCTAAACCTATTATTACTACTAAAGTTTGTTTGAATTGTCCTATTTTTGTGGAAGGTCGAGTTTTTTCAATCAATTTGATCTGTTTACCTTTTTCTCAAATAGATGTTATTCTAGGAATGGATTGGTTGTCTTCTAACCATGTTCTATTGGACTGTTCTAGTAAAACCTTAATATTTCTTGATTCTGAGATTTTTGGATTTATAACTGCCAACCAAGTCAAAATCCTCTTGAGGGAAGGTGCTCAAGGATACATGCTTTTGTCTTCCTTAGAAGTCAAGGGTGAGGCTAGTGTGGATGCTATTCCTGTGGCCAAAGAGTTCCCCGAAGTCTCTTCTGACGATATACCTGGATTACCACCGAAGAGGGAGATAGAATTCTCTATCGATCTTGTGCCAGGAGGGGGTCCTATATCCATGGTGCCATATCGGATGTCACCATCAGAGTTAACCGAACTCAAGGATCAGTTTGAGGATCTGTTAGAAAAGAAGTTTATGAGACCTAACTTTTCACCATGGGGAGCTCCAGTGCTGTTAGTTAAGAAGAATGGTGGGACCTCTTTGTTATATGTAGACTATCACTAGTTAAACAAGATCATGATCAAGAACAAGTATCCACTTCTGAGAATAGATGATTTGATGGATCAGCTAAAGGGAGCCACTGTTTTCTCCAATATTGATCTACGTTTTGGCTATCATCAAATCTGTGTGAAAGTAAAGGATGTTCCCAAGATGGCCTTTTGAACTCACTATGGGCATTATAAATACCTTGTGATGCCGTTTGGAGTAACCAATGCTCCTGATGTATTCGTGGACTTCATGAACAGGATTTTTTTGCCCCTATCTGGATAGATTTGTTGTTATTTTTATTGATGATATTTTGGTCTACTCTCGAAGTCAGGAGGAACATACTAAAAATCTCAGAGTGGTTCTTCAGATTTTGAGGGAAAACAAGCTGTTTGCAAAGCTTCCCAAGTGTGAGTTCTGGTTAAATGAAGGTAGAAGCAATTCTTCAATGGGAAAAACCAAAGATTGTATCAGAAATCCGTAGCTTTCTCGGATTGGCTAGTTACTATCGAAGGTTTATTGAAAGGTTCTCTAAGATAGCATGACCTCTCACTTAGTTTACAAGGAAGATTCAACCTTTTGCATGGACAGATGCATGTGAGGAAAGCTTCCAAGAATTGAAGAAATGATTAACTAATTTGCCAGTGATGATTCTACCAGATCCAAATGAACCTTTTAAGGTGTACTGTGACGCTTCATATTAGGGTTTAAGGTGCATTCTCATGCAGAATAGAAGAGTGGTGGCATATGCTTCAAGACAATTGAGAATCCACGAGAAGAACTATCCTACACATGACTTAGAGTTAGCTGTAGTTGTATTTGCATTGAAAATCTAGAGGCATTTTCTGTATGGGGCAATGTTCAATGTTTACAGTGACCATAAGACTATGATTTTTAACTCCAGTATCATTCCGGGAAGGCGAACGTCATAGCAGATGCTTTGAGTAGAAAGACACTTAGTGTTTCTGCTATGATGCTCAGAGAAAAGGAGTTAATAGAATAGTTTAGAGATATACAATTGTTAGTGGAACTGACTCAGGGAAGGATGTGTTTGTGTATGATCACCATTTCCAATGGGTTGATGGAAGAGAATAGAGAGAAATAAGGAAGTGGCCTATATTTATAAGAGGAGAAGGAGTTAGTGAAGCAAGGCACTATATCCGAGTTCTCGGAAGGACCAGATGGAGTCCTAAGATTCAAAAGCAGAGTTTGTGTACCGGATGATTCCGAATTTAGGAAGGTGATTCTTGAGGAAGCCCATAAGAGCAAGCTAAGTATGCACCCCAGAACTACCAAAATGTACTAAGACCAAAAAAGACTATATTGGTGGCAAGGGATGAAGTGGGCTGTTGCTGAGTATGTCTCATCGTGCTTAGTTTTCCAAAAGGATAAAGTGGAACACCAAAGACCTTCTAGAATGCTACAACCCTCGGCTATTCCCGAATGGAAGTGGGATAGCATTGTGATGAATTTTGTGAGCGGACTGCCAAGAACAAGGGAAGGGTATGACTTGATATAGGTAATTGTTGATTGGTTTACGAAGTCAACGCACTTCTTACTAATCAACATGAGGTATTCAATGGAGAGGTTGACTCATGTGTACTGATGCGTGAAATCCGCAAGTGTACGGTTTCATCGTCAAGTAATAAAAAGATCGAATCCACAGGGACTGTGTCTATGAATACCAATTAATTAATTAATTCAATTAAATTAAACAAAGGGGATAAAATTGTTAATTGATAAGAATGTAATAACCAATCAATTAAGTAAATAATTATTAAAGTGCAAAATTAAGAACAAAAACAGCAATTTATCAAGAAAGATATTCAGATTCAAGAAAGCTTCCAAGATTGGGATACCATAATGATACAAGATAAATCCTAATTGACAACCCTTTTATTAAATCTGAAATTTAATTGAAGGTGAATTACCTTAAATTAGTTAATGTTCTTTCTCAAGATACAAGATCCGTGCCCAATTAAACCAATTCCTACTCTCGTGGTAATTGAATTTAAATTGAACCCATTACGCTTTGTGGTAATTCATTGAATCCTCGAAAGGCTAAAACTACTCTCGTGATTTAGACCTTAAGTTCAATTCTTATGGTTCCAACACTTAGGTTCACCTCTCAGTACGTCCTTAAATGCCTATGAGATGCAAATAAGTGGCCAGTAAATTCATATGAATAAGAGCAATAAGAATTGAATCAATGAACAATCAAGATCAATAAAAGGAGAAACAACATCAATTAATCATTATCATTGTATCAAAGGGCATTGCCCAATCCTAAAAACAAAAGAAACTACTCAGACATAAAGAAGAAGAAATCAGAAATCAAACTTAAAAACATCCCAAACCCGTAACAATGGATGAAGAAGGGAGAAAGATGAAGATCAAGAGCCAAAGCCTCCAATGTGCCTCCTCCAAAACCCAATTAGAACCCCCTAATTCTATTCAGAACATCTATTTATAACTTAGTGTTTTTAATTGGCTAAAAAGCCCCTAAAAGAAATAAAAAGAAAAACATAAAAACTGCTGCGCATTGCGATCCACGGCCGTGGATCTTGCTGTCAGAATTTCATGGCCATGGATCATTCTATGGCCAAGCCGTGGATCATTCCACGGCTAGGCCGTGGAACTCCCTGGAATCTCTCTTTTCCTGGTTTAATTTGTCCTTCGATCCATGGCCGTGATTTGATCCACGGGCAGGCCGTGGATCCCTCTGGAATGGCCTTTTTGCACTTTTATTGCTATCCATTAAGCTCCAACTTCAAACATGTGAGCATTCCATTCATTCCAAGGCCAATTCAACATTAATCTTGCACAGGAACACCAAAAACACTGCAGTTATCCGAACTAAGGGAAAAACTAACCAAAAAGGAAAACTAAAATGCCTAAAACACTCAAGAATGCATGCAAAATAAGAACAAAACATGATATTGTTTCACACACATCAAATCCCCCCAAGCTTAAGATTTTGCTTGTCCCCAAGTAATAACTAATGTCAAACCAAGAAGTGGGATCAAAAGACAATAAAGAATAAGAACCCGAGAAAATAATATCCAAGTAATAGGCTAAGGCAACCAAAGAATCTGAGAGGTAATCAAAATCAAGTCCAATTAGAGGCTAAGTTCTCAGAAATCATGCATCCTCACTGATTGAATCAAGTTCACTCTACTAATCACACTCAAAGTGTTTAAGGGTGAAAACCATACGCTCAAAATCCTTCAAAGAAAATGCACTTCCATATGCTTGATAAGAAACCAAATTTCTACTAATAATCAGTATGCATGCAAGAATCAAAAGGTTTTTCAAGAGTTGTAATGGGGCCATGGGAATGATGATAGGTAAGGTAGAGAAAGAAAGGTATGACAAAGGGCTAATCAAGATTTTCAATAAACACAAGAAATCCAATAGAACATAAATGGAGTAAAGACAATTTTTCAATCTAACACATAACTCCACATTTCAAAGAATTTTCTTCCTTACTTTTCCTTCTCCTCTTTCTCCTCTTTTTCAAGCTTTCTTCTCATGATGTTTCTTTTATTTTTCTTTTCTTTTTCTCTTTTTTTTTTAGAAAGAGAAATATCATTCACATATGATTCCCAACACACTTTTCACAACTTTCAAACCCACTTTGCTCCATTTAATATTCTAAATGATTACCAATAATATATCATCATAGGCATCAAGAAAATTAAATATGCAATAAGCTCAAATTGGGCAACTAGTGGATGAAAGTGTAACAAATTCAGAAGGCTAGAAAAATACCTAAGATGCCTTAATCATATTCAAGCATGCAACCAAAAATTTTGCCTCAAAATGGTTTCAAATCAAGTTCTAGAGCACAAGATCAATGAGGAATATCACTCAATACAAAGAATGGGAACAAAAATCATACAGTGCATAAGTCCCAAATAGGTTCAAAACTCACATTTAGAGGTTTAAAAATTCAATAAGAAGCACAAATTCAAAGAACATTATGCTAATTATCAACTATCAAAAGATCACCTCTACTATCAAATTAAAACAATGCATATAGCCTATCACAAGAATCAACAATTGGGTTCTAAATCAATACCATCTCAACATCCTCAAAAGAGAGGGGCACAAATTCAATCAAAAACCCAAGAGATATGATGGTGTGAAAATGCAACATGAAAATGTAATGCAAAATAAGACATGAGAATGCACAAAACTAATGAAAATGAAAATATGAAAATATGAAAATACCCCCAAGCTTAGAACTTACATTGTCCCCAATGTAAAAATCTAAAACAAGAGAAGGGATAAAAGAAACGAACTCACTGCGGTGGTGGAAAAACTTCTGGTGTTCAATCCATGGCTATGGAATTTTTCATGAGTTAGGTGTGGAACCTTCTGACTTCACTATTCTTCTAATTTGAGCTTCAAGGGTCAAACCTAAACAAGATCCATGAGATAAAGATCAAACTAGTAATCCAACACACAAAGTCAAAAGAAAAAGAAGAAATAAAAAGAAAAATAAAAAATAAAGAAACTTGGGTTGCCTCCCAAGAAGCGCTTGTTTAAAGTCATTAGATTGACTTTGGTCTGGTTTCTGTGCTCAGGTGACGTCAACGGAGTAGTGCTCAGTCCCCACTCCTTCAAAGTATTTCACTCTCTGGCCATTTATCATGAAAGGCTTATGGCCTTCTTTCTTCACCTTAAACACACCATAGGATAAAACTCGAACAATCTCATATGGTCCAGACCATTTTGACCATAACTTACTAGGACAGAAACATAGAAGTGAGTTATTAATAAGAACTCTATCCCCGAGTTTAAATTCACGCTTCTCGACACACTTGTCACTCTGCTTCTTAGGTCTTTCCTTGCAGGGCATAGCATCAGTCACCGATTCCTGCATACCTGAAAGCACAACACTATCGACAACATTAGTAGCATTAATGCGATTACATGAATTTAAGGAATTAGAATTATTTTCAGATTTAAAAACATCAAAAACTACTTCCTCATCATTCAATCGCAAAGTCAATTTTCCTTCATGGACATCAATGATCGCCCTTCCAGTGGCAAGGAATGGACGCCCAAGTATGATCGGCATTGTAGCATCAGCTTCCATGTCAAGCACAAAAAAATCCACTAGCATATAAAACTTACCAACCTTAATAGGAACATCCTCCAAGATGCCTATGGGGTACTTGACAGACCGATCCGCCAATTAAAGTGAGATAGTTGTGGGTTTCAGCTCACCCACTTCCAACTTCTTACACACAGAAAGGAGCATAAGACTAACACTAGCCCCCAAGTCACACAGAGCTTTATCAAAATTCGTGTTGCCAATCAAACTGGGAATAGAGAAGCTACCTGGATCTTTTAGCTTAGGAGGCAATTTATTCTGAATTAAGGCACTACACTTCTCAGTTAAAGCTACTGTCTCAAATTCCTCAAGCTTCCTCTTATTAGACAAAATGTCCTTAAGAAACTTAGCATAGGTAGGCATTTGTTTTAACACCTCAGTGAAAGGTACATTAATGTACAATTTCTTAAGGACCTCTAGGAACTTCCCAAACTGCTTATCTAACTTCGCCTTGGCCAATCTTTGAGGGAAGGGAACTGGGAGTTGGTAAGGTTCAGGGGGTACATACTTAGACACCTTCTCAGTGATTTCCTCCTCTTCTAAGGGTTGTGCCTTAGTCTCTTTTTCCTCACTCCCCATATCTTGGTTACTCTCCCCATTACCCCTAGGATCCTCTAACCTCTTTCCACTCCTCAAACTCACAGCCTTACAATGTTCATTGCCTGGGTTGACTTCAGGTTGACCAGGAAACTTACCTTGTTGCCTAAGAGAAGTGCTTGCTTGTTGGGCAATTTGGGTTTCCAACATCTTATTATGAATGGCTAAATTGTTAACCTTAGCTGACAACTCTTTAATTGCCTCAGTCACAACTTGCCCATGGTGCCTAAACTCCTCATTTTGCTTAGACTAGCTCTCAATAGAATTCTCTAGAAGAGACTCAAGTCTAGATTTTTGTACCTGTGGAACTCCAGAAGATGGTTTGGCATTACCTTCCCAGCTTGGTACTGACTATTCTGGTAAGAGAAGTTAGGATGTAACCTCCAATCGGGGTTGTAAGTTTGGGAATACGGGTCATTCCTCCCCTTTTGGTTGAAGTCATGGAAATTGTGGTATGATTCCACTTGCTCCACCAGTGCACCATGTGAGGATCCCATTCCAACTTGGCATTCAGCACCAATATGTCCCTATGCTCCACAAATCTCACAAAAATTGTTAGAGGCACCTATGGCATTAACATGAGCTTTCTCAAGCATGTCAAAACGTTTATTCAAAGAATCAAACTTTGACATAATTAAATCAATACCATCTACCTCAAACTTACCTCCCGAGAGCTTTCTCAGGTTATGCCCTCTTTCATTGGCCCATTGGTGATGATTTGAAGCTACACTCTCAATTATCTCATAAGCCTCTGTGAGCCTTCTATTCATCAGAGCTCCACCAGCTGCGGAGTCAAGAGACACCTTCGAAGAATATTCTAAACCATTGTAAAAGGTATGGATCATCAACCACTTTTCTAACTGTAACACCCCAAATTTTAGACTATGTTATAGAACTGACAGAATTGCACTGTTTTGTGTTTTTTGTGCAATATAAAAATAATTTGATTATTCCGATACTGTTTTTGATCATTTTGTGTGATTTGCTCCAGGTCAAGAAAATAATAATTTTAAGTGGGAAATTCTTATTTTAATTAATTAGAGTGGGAGATCTTACTAAACCCAATTGATTGATATATATATATTAATCTTATAATTTTTAGGATTTAACTGTGCAATAAAATAATTTTGTATTATTATAATATTATTTTATTAGTCAGTACAAATAAAATGATAACGGGCCAATAGAAACTTGACACGTGGCGTGACACCTCAGCACCATGACTCAACCAGATTCGGAAGGTTCCAGAAGCGGTGACTCGCCCTGTGACTCACCATAGTGACTCACTTGTTCCAGAAGCTTCCTTGATGACTCACCATGATGACTTATCGTTGTGACTCACCATTGGTGACTCAGTAAGAATGACTCAAATCGGTGACTGCCATGCCGACTCACCTGTTTTAGAAAAAATATCTATTGACTTATCATACTGACTCAACATAGTGAGTCACATGTTCTAGAAATTTCTCTTTGATGACTCACTTTGTGACTCATCAAGGGCAATCAGTAGAAAAAAAAATGATGATCAATAATAATTACTACTCTGTTAGTCTAAGATAAAAATTTATGCATATTTTATTATCCATTAGACAATAAACACTGATTTTATAAATAGTAATTATTATTTATTGGTTAGAGTATATTATAAAATATACAGTGTGCACCAATAGAAATTGGTCAACAAAAATAGCAACCAATAGGAATCAAGTTAGTAAATATTCAACCAATAGAAATTGGTCAAGAATAATGGCTTGACTCTTTAAGAACCAATAGGATGCAAGCTTTTAAACAAATTTTGGACTTCTTAAAGTTTGTTGGTCTATGGTGAAGGAGAAGAACAATTGCTCTAATAGCCAAATTCACAAAGTGAATTCACGAAGAAAGCCTAAGTTAAATGAAATGAAGACTAGTCAACATTGGTTTCTTTTCTTTGATTTCATTCTACGGCAAAGTAACTTTGGTGAAGCTAATATTACAATTCAATTCTTACTATCATACATTTAATTAACCAAGTAAGACAAAGTCAATTTTAGTGGCTTTTTGCATGTGCTTCTACAGTCATGCTTTTAAAAAGAAAATAAAGCTAATTTCAATTTCCTAAAACTAGTCAATTTTGGTGGCTCTCCATTTAGCTTCTACGGCAATTCACCCTTGGTGAAATCCTACAATTAGCTATTTCATTTTATATTCATTTTTCCTCTCAAATGCATTTACGGCCATGCATTTGAATAAAAGCTAATTTACTTATTTAAATATATTTGGCCACTTTTTTGTTTAGCTATCATTCAAAGAAGCAAAACAACAAATATTTCTCACCTTTTCTCAAAGTGGTTTACGGCCAAGGCAAGGGAGGAGTCTTTGGAAGGTTCAAGACAAGCCTTGTCATGGCTATGACTAGGCTTGGTTCAACCAATCATAAACACCCTTGGAGACCAAGGCTTCATCTCAACCATTGAGTGGATGAATGGCTAGGATTAGCTCTTGAATAAACTAAAGCCTTATGGCCTTATTCCTTCTCATTTTTTTTCTACGGCTGTATTCTTAAGAAAATACTAAGTTATTTCTTCATTCTCTCCTTTTCTTCCAAGCTCACCATTGAAGGTCTTCTTGGAGCACCATTCGGTCAAGCTTCCAAGTACACCATCCACCCACCTAAAAATTTTCTTTCCTTACTTTTCTAACTCTAAACATCCATCCAAGATCATCTCTAGTTAGAAGTTTTTTCAAATTCCATCATTCACTCTTCTATAATTCTAAACTACTTTATTTCTTGCTTTCCTACTTCATTTCAAGACACTTTGTAGTTAAAACCTAAGCCTAAGTCATCTATTTTCTATCTTGTTCTTCAAAGCTCAAGTTTGAAGTCTTGAAGAAGCTCTTGATGGAGGAAGTTTACTTGAAGGAGACATACAAGGAACTTTGGAGGTTCTTCAAGAGGTAAGAGGGAGATTTAACCTCACCAACCATGTTTTGGTGGTGTGGGGATGGTTGTGTACGGTGGAAAAATCCATAAGGATTCTTCACCGATTGTTTGATGCTATTTGATTGTGTTTGGGGTGTATGGTTGTGTTTTTGTGTTTGCATGTGTGATATTATGTCTATTGTCTTGATATATGTTTGTATGTATGAAATGGTTGTTTTGATATATGTATGTATATATGAAATTGTGTGCATGAAAATATATGAATAAAGTAAGATGTGAATAATATGATGAACCGATTTTATGACAGTTCCAAAGAGCTTGAGGCTTACGGCCATACTAGGCTAGAAAGGACCAAAGTCCTGAAAATGAGAGATACAATTGAAAATGAAGGATTTAAATGAAAAAGAAATGAATTTGAACAAGTTTGAAGGTTGTGAGAAAATAATCGGATATAATTAAACTGATGAATTAAAATGAGAACTGAGAGATTTAAAATGAATTTGGGACGAATTTGAGTATAGCAAAGTAAAATGATTTTTGGGAAAATGAATTATTATCAATATGATTTTTAGAGGGGCAATATAGTAATTTTTATTTTTAAAAGGGGCCATACTGTAATTATGATTTTTAGAGGGGCAATATTGTAATTATGATTTTTAGAAGGGCAAAATAGTAATTTTGTTTTTAATAGGGCCATATTGTAAATAATAATTTTTGAGGGCCTAAAACGAAAATATTATGTTTTGGAGGGACCATTTTGGAAGTATGAATTTTATGAGGGACTATTTTGTAAATATGAATTTTATGAGGGACTATTTCATAAATATGAATTTTACGAGGGACAATTTCGTAAATATGAATTTTATGAGGGACTATTGTGAAAATATTATTTAAATGAGGATTATAAAGAAAATATTATGTTTTGAGAGGTTATGATGCAAATATGAAAAATGAAGTTGAATTTTGGTGTTAAATGAGGAAAATAGTATTTTTTATTTAAAATGTGTGAAAAATATTTTACACGATTGAGAAACGATGAAAAATTGATACGTGATTGAGAAAATGCGAAAAATATGGTTTCGCGATGAAATTACAGTAATGACACTGTTGGGCCAATATGAGGACCCTGAACTTGAGATAAAGAAAATTTGATTGAGAATATGATAAAATGAATTGAACTGAGAAGGTGCATTTGTATATGCATTGAAAAGGTCCGATGGACTGGGTAAGGCTATTTGCCTAGGAAGGAGAGAATACACCTCCTGAGTGGGTGCGATATGCGTAGTGTAGGTCTTCCGTTGACCTTGGGGGCATTGGGGTGCGGGTTGCCTACAATGTGCAGTTGGTAGCTCTTCTGTATGTGGGTTAGACCGATATAACACACCAATGATCCGAACCGAGACACTATCTGTAATCAAGATCTGATCAAGACTATCGAGTATGTGCTAGATGTGCAAAACTGAGCACGTGGTCTGAGGCACCTTTGTACCGATATGATCTTTTCGATCACTTTCTCTGATCTGAGTTGTAGCTCCATGGAGTAGGAAAATTGAGTCTAGGTGCATATGCATAGATACTGAGGGTATTATCGTAATTATTATTTAGGATAATGGAATTATTGAATAATTGAATATTGATAAGGACATGATCGTAATTATGGTTATTGTATGAATTATGAGGATGAATGATATTGGTGACATAATTGTAATTATGTATGATGTGTTGATATGAGAATTTGCATGTGTTTATCTTCATTGCTACCATACTGGTATTGGCGTAGGTGATCTCACCTCTTTGTATGTCTATTCTGTATTATATTTATAATTTTAAAGACGTTGAGCAAGAAGCTGAGAAGCAGCAAATTTCTGTAGAAGAAGTAGAGTTATAAAGAGATGGAGATGCCGAGTTTTCTGAGGGTATATGAAGACCGAAGGCGTAGTGCGTTATTCTTATTGGAAAATGTATTTACCACATAGACAGTATTAGGGAACTTACTAACGTACTCCTAGTGCGATTAGTATAGTGTTGTCTGCGCGGATATCTGTCCGTAGGACTTCGCGTCAAGTCGGACTTCTATCTTCTGAGGAGTCTGAGAAGGACCCGTCTGAGGGTTCTGATTTGTAGTAATACTTGGGCAGTGTGTTAGTTTAAAGTAAAGTTTAAATATTTTGAGAGTCTAATTTGTAATATTAAAATATGACAATACTATGACTTGTGTATATACGATGTAACTAATTTGTGACAATGTTGTTATGTTTTTTATTTTCTGCTAAGTTTATCTTACTGTCATCAAGAAATTTTACAACTCGTATTTATATTATAAGCACGTTTTCTAATGAAGGGGTGATTTGGTAATTGAGCAACACGAAGTGTGACGCCCTAAGGAGGGTGTTACACTAACCCATGGTGTGGGCAGGCTTCCAGCAAAGCCTTATATCTATCCCAAGCTTCTGACAATGACTCGCCATCTTTCTGAACAAAGCTTGTGATTTGGGTCCTTAGGTGAGCAGTCTTGGAAGGTGGAAATAATTTATCCAAAAAGACTTGCTCTAATTGGTCCCAAGTAGTTATCGTCTCAGTAGGAACAGACTTCAGCCAAGCTCTAGCTTTATCTCTCAATGATAGAGGAAACAAGCGGAGACGAATTGCATCAACAGAGGCATCTTCGATCTTGAGGGTCTCACAAAACTCCAAGAACATATCCACATGATCATTAGGATCCTCTGACGGCAATCCTCCAAACTGGTTCTGCCTTATCATAGAAAGTAGGGCAAGAGGTATGGTGAAGTGCCTAGCTTCAATGTCTGGCCGAGCAATCCCAGATCACAAACCCCGAGCATTAGGGGCTGCATACTCTTTTAATGGTTTATTATCTGCAGATGCTGCCATGACAAGTGTTGGTTCAAATATTTCTCTTACTCCGTGCCTTTGTTGTCTTCTCCTTCTACGTAAAGTCCTTTCAATTTCAGGATCTGCTTCAATGAGAATCTCAGAACGTCTAGTACTTTGCATAAACAAGAGAAATTACCTGCAGAGAATCAAAGAGAAATCAAGAACATAAGAACCAAATATAAAGAAAAAGGTTTAAAATAATTAAATTAAAAATTAAATTAATATTCAAGAAAAACACAGTCCCCGGCAACGGCGTCAAAAACTTGATGCGTGAAATCCGCAAGTGTACGGTTTCGCCGTCAAATAATAAAAAGATCGAATCCATAGGGATTGTGTCTATGAATACCAATTAATTAATTAATTCAATTAAATTAAACAAAGGGGATAAAATTGTTGATTGATAAGAATGTAGTAACCAAGCAATTAAGTAAATAATTATTAAAGTGCAAAATTAAGAACAAAAACAGCAATTTATCAAGAAAGATATTCAGATTCAAGAAAGCTTCCAAGATTGGGATACCACAATGATACAAGATAAATCCTAATTGATAACCCTTTTATTAAATATGAAATTCAATCGAAGGTGAATTACCCTAAATTAGTTAATGTTCTTTCTCAAGATACAAGATCCGTGCCCAATTAAACCAAATCCTACTCTCGTGGTAATTGAATTTAAATTGAACCCATTACGCTTTGTGGTAATTCATTGAATCCTCGAAAGGCTAAAACTACTCTTGTGATTTAGACCTTAAGTTCAATTCTTATAGTTCCAACACCTAGGTTCACCTCTCAGTACGTCCCTAAATGCCTATGAGATGCAAATAAGTGGCCAGCAAATTCACATGAATAAGAGCAATAAGAATTGAATCAATGAAAATCAAGATCAATAAAAGGGGAAACAACGTCAATTAATCATTATCAGTGTATCAAAGGGCATTGCCCAATCCTAGAAACAAAAGAAACTACTCAGACATAGAGAAGAAGAAATCAGAAATCAAACTTAAAAACATCCCAAACCCATAACAATGGAAGAAGAAGGGAGAAAGATGAAGATCAAGAGCCAAAGCCTCCAATGTGCCTCCTCCAAAACCCAATTAGAACCCCCTAATTCTATTCAGAACATCTATTTATAACTTAGGATTTTTAATTGGCTAAAAAGCCCCTAAAAGAAATAAAAAGAAAAACATAAAAACTGCTGCGCACTGCGATCCACGGCCGTGGATCATTGCACTGGCAGGCCGTGGATCTTGCTGTCAGAATTCCATGGCCATGGATCATTCCATGGCCAGGCCATGGATCATTCCATGGCCAGGCCGTGGATCATTCCACGGCCGTGGATCATTCCATGGCCAGGCCGTGGAACTCCCTGGAATCTCTCTTTTCCTTCTTTAAGTTGTCCCTCGATCCATGGCCGTGGTTTGATCCACGGGCAGGCCGTAGTTTGATCCACGGGCAGGCCATGGTTTGATCCACGGGCAGGCCGTGGATCCATCTGGAATGGCCTTTTTGCACCTTTATTGCTATCCATTAAGCTCCAACTTCAAACATGCGAGCATTCCATTCATTCCAAGGCCAATTCAACATTAATCCTGCACAAGAACACCAAAAACACCGCAGTTAACCGAACTAAGGGAAAAACTAACCAAAAAGGAAAACTAAAATGCCTAAAACACTCAAGAATGCATGCAAAACAAGAACAAAACATGATGTTTCACACACATCATGTACATTGGTGAGATTGTAAGATTACATGGTGTGCCTTCGAGTATTATTTCTAATAGATATTCGAGGTTCACATCAAGATTTTGGAAGAGTCTACAAAATGCCATGGGAACGAAACTTCATTTAAGTTCTACATATCACCCCTAGACGGATGGTCAGTTCGAGAGAACAATCCAATCATTGGAAGATTTGTTAAGGGCTTGTGTTTTGGAGCAGACTGGGAGTTGGGATGAACTCTTGTCTTTGATAGAGTTCACCTATAATAATAGTTACCACACAAGCATCAGAATGGCACCTTATGAAGCATTATATAGGCGACGATGTAGAACACCATTGTGTTGGCACCAAGATGGTGAAGGTTTTACAGTGGGACCTAAACTGATACACCAGACAACTGAAAAGGTTAAGATGATTCAAGAAAAGATGAGATCAACTCAGAGCCGACAAAAAATCTATGCTAACAAGAGATGGAGACTTCTTGAATTCGAGGAAGGTGAGCATGTGTTTTTGAGAGTCATACCTATGACTAGTGTTGGAATGATTCTTAAATCTAGAAAACTTACTCCAAAATTAATTGGACCCTATCAAATTCTTCATCGGATAGGTCCAGTAGCCTACCAAATAGCTTTACCACCTTTTCTTTCCAAACTTCATGATATCTTCCATATGTCACAGTTATGAAAGTATATTCCTGATCCAGCCCATGTCATAGAACCAGATACGGTACAATTAAAAGAGAACTTGACCTATGAAACACTTTCTATCAAGATTGAGGATAAGAGGGTGAAGCAACTCAGGGGTAAAGAAATTGTATTAGTCAAAGTAATTTGGAATGACATGACCGGAGATGCAACTTGGGAACTAAAGGATAAGGTGAAAGAACAATATCCACATTTGTTCAAAGGTATAACAAATTTTGATGATGAAATTTCTTTTAGAGGGGGAGAGTTATAACACCTTGGAAATTCCTTATTTTCTTATATATATTCATTTTATAATATTTGTGATTTTTATGAATTTTTCTAGAATTATTTGAATTATTTGATTATTTTATTATATTTCTCGATTTGCAAGCGCGTTAAGCAGGGCCAGAAAAATATTTAATATTTTTTCGAGGTCAAAAAATTTTGGACTGTCAAACCGGGGCTGGGGGATCTTACTAAACCCGAAGCCAGACACAATTTATGAAGTTTTCATTTTTTGAGATTTTATCTTATAGATAAAATTTGGGTACATTCTATTATCCATTAGACAATAGATACTGACTTTGTTAACTAAGACTAATATTCATTTGATAATAGCTTGTAGTAAAAATCTAGTAGATTATTTTTATCTAGTTACTTTTATGACATCATCTAAGTGATATCACCACATCACATCATTGGTTGACTTTTTAGGGAAATGTGAGAAGCTTCTCAAGGAAACTTTGTGAGAAGCATGCAAAAAGAAACTTTGCTACTTCTCCCAAAGTGTGTTGCATGGACATAGAGGAAGCAAAAGGCTTCTTGGACACATTTCCTCTCATTTTTCATTTTCATACTTTCTATCACTTTCTCTCTCCACCCAAAAAGGTTTCTTACTTTTCTCTCATCATCTTCCTTTTCTCTCCACCCTACCTTATGGCCATCACCTAAAGATCCACCATTTCATTTTCTTTGACCCCACTCTTCCACAATCTTGAATCTACACTTCCTTCTAAGATCATCTAGTGTGAAGATTTTTGGTTGTTCATCACTTGTCAACCTTTCCTTCAAGCTAGGGCTTGAAGATTGCAAAGGTAAAGGTTCCACCTTTTTTATTCTTTTCCTTTTCTTCCTTCTAGAGCTTTGATTTTCATCGTTAGTTATTCTTTTCCAAGTCTAAAAATGATGATTCTTGGCTAGGTCATTTTCAGTCTTAAGAGGTTCTTGGAGGAGGAAGGTTATTTCAAAAAGCTCTACAAAAGTGGTTAGATATCTCCTAAGACAAGAGGGAGATTTTTCTCATCAACCATTCACGGTGGTGAAGGATGAAATTGGTGTGTAGAAAGTGAGGAATCCATGTGAGGATTACTCACTTTATTGTATTGGTTCTTGGTGATTTGTGTGAATTTCACTTTATGTGATTTAATGTTGTGTATGACCTTGGTGAAATTCTTAATGGTTGATATATATTACTTGCTTGAGATTCCTTGTGGAAGTTGGAAAATTTGAGGCCCTAGTGTCCTAGAGAGCTCATGGCCAAGAGGCCTAAATAAGGCTCCCAAGATGAAAACATTATGCTAAATTGAGATCTAAGTGTTAAGATGAGAAAAGAAGTGGATTGAGGATTGGTAATAATGAATGAGTGGTAAAATAAATCTAGTCCCATAGTTGGAGAGGGGTTTTGCCGTTGAGAGGGAAAATTGAGTGAGGAAGAAAATTCATAATAAATTAGAGTACCTTTAGGGGTTATGGACAAAGAGAAAAGAGATTGTAAGGTTAATACCATGTAGTTCTTCTTTAGGCCCTTTATGAAAATATGAGGAGACCTTACTTAGTGGAACTTAACTAGAAGGGTTTTAAATTTTAAAATACACCTTCACATTAATTCTTGAAAGTTTAAAATAATATGACTTGTGAAGAATGATTCATGAAATTTGAAGGGGATGAATTTCTGAGAATTGCGTACTTGAGATGCCTTGTGATCGAACATGATGTTAGTGTGCTTTTGAGCTAATGGATTAGACCTTGAGTGGCCAATGGTTATTTGAGGCCAGTTGTGGTTCCTTTTGATGTGATTAATACTGCTAAAGGTTATTATGCATCTATATCATATGATCATGCATTGTGAAAGTCGAAATGACTTGTGTTAAGGCTGTATGCCTAGGAGATGAATTACACTTTCGTGCGGGTGCGAATTATGTAGTGTGGTTCACTTATGGTTGAACTTGGAGACATCAGGACGTGGGTATCCCACATATGGACAGTTAGTAGCTCCACTGGGCCGTGGTGACTGTGCAATGCACCGACAATCTCGACCAGGCACTATCCTATTCATGATCCAGTTGAGAATGTGTTGTACAACTATGTTGCGCATATTGATTTTATTGAAAAGCATATGATTTGAGGCTAACAATATACAGACAGTGATTCTCCCAATCATTCTCTCTGATGTTGCTTTTTAGCTCCATGGAGTAGGTGTCAGTCTGTTATGCATTCACATATCATTGACCATTTTACTATGATGTATCTACACTGTGAAATTAGTTATTGTTATACTGTGGATTTTCTTATTGATGTACATTATTGGGATATCTGTTGGACAACTTATAACTGTAAATTGTTATATTAGTACTCTGTGATTTTATTGTTGTTTGCTATTTCTTGCTGCCATGTTAGTAATGATGTAGAGAGTCTCATCTCTTTGTATTGTTGTTATGCCTGCTTCTATTTTATGTGTTCCTGTGGATAAAGACTGAGAGAAAGAGTTACAGTTTACTATTGACTTATTTTGGGATGGCTGCTAGAAGAGATCCTTTTGATTATATTCGAGTTTAGTTTCATGATGGTGTGAGCACTTGGTGCATTGATTGAGATAATGAATGTGTTAGATATGTAGGAGATGTAACTTTAACCATCCGTAGGACCCGTAATGATGTCCCTTTCTTTTCTCTTACTATTTTTGTATATCTAGAGTTCTTCATGATGGTTAGGGAGCTGTGGGGTGACTTACATTACACCCTTAGGGAGGATCCAGACCCTGTGGTGTCTTCTGCTAGGACACCAGTTCGCGAGCTTCTACCTTAGTTGAGGAACTTTGTTGACTTGGAGTCTGAGGAGGAGGAGGATCCTAGGAATGACCCCGAGGAGGATCCAATGGAGGATCCTAGGGAAGACCCTGCTCCTTAGGAAGTCTAGACTTGGGCCAGTTTATATTTTGTTGTCATGTTGTAATATCTTTTGAGTACAAACTTTATTCTATTTTGGGTGGACTATGATCCATGCCACAATTGTATATAATCTTTTGGTGTGTAATATGTAGTAATTATATCTTGCATATGCTTATGCTTTGTTCAGGATTATATTTTTGAAACGAAACTTTAAAACTTACATTTTATTATATTATACTTTTTTTGCATTTTTATCAAACATTGGGAAGCATTAGGGTTTAAATGTGGCACCCAACGGAGGGTGTTACATTAGTTGGTATCAGAGCCCAAGTTTGAGTCTTTTGGGTTTGTGGGTAGGTTTGTTTTGTTTGTGCTATGTGTTTTCTCTAAGACCGAACACAGAGATGTATTGTTTGGTTTCCGAAAGGAGACAAAAATTATTTGAAATAACATTGTCTGACTTTCATTATGTGTTGTTTAGTGTAACTTCAGAGGATCAAAATGGCACGAGGTGGAGCTACACGTGTGAACCCTAAATGGGATAGTGAAGGTAAAGTTGCAGCAGCAGAGGCAATGCAGCGGATGGCGGAAACTATAATACAACAAAATCAAAGAGCCGCCCAACAACAAGAAGCTACTGCTAAAACTTAAACTTTATCAAAATTTCATTGCAACAATCCACCACAATTCAGAGGAGAGTTCGACCCAGAGAAGGCGAGTATTTGGATTCAAGAATTGGAGAATATATTTGAAGGAATGGGATGCACTGATGCTCAAAAGGTAACCTATGCTACCTTTATGCTTATGGGAGATGCTGAAGAATGGTGGAAGGGAGCCCGACAGTTGATGGTAGTTAAGGGAACCATAATCACTTGGGAAGCCTTCAAGGACAAGTTCCTAGAGAAGTACTTTCTAGCTATTTCGAGACACGCCAAGGAGATGGAGTTCCTAGGCTTGAAGCAAGGGAGCATGTCATTAAATGAGTATGCTGCTAAGTTTGAGAGCTTGTCAAAGTTCTCAAGGTATTTTCAAATAAAGCCTAATGAGGTGTGGAAATGCCATAAGTTTGAAGAAGGTCAAAGGAGTGCTACCAATTTGAATGAACCAGTTCTCAGCCTTGATGGATATGTGTTGCAGACTTAAAGAGTTAGAACCACCTTGAGAGGCAAGAAATCACAACTTTGGACCATCTAGGTTCCAAAGGGGAGGAAACAAAAATAATTGATTTCAGAGGAAGCCCTATTCCCGACCACCGGGAAATCAACAACAATCACCTGGTGGAGGCTCTAGTAGAAATTTTTGTGGCCACCAAGTTAGACAGACTGTGGCATCTTCACCAAAGTGTTTAAAGTATGGAAGGAACCACTAAACGAGGGATTGCACAATCAAGAGGATCATTTGTTTCAAATGTGGGAAGCCCAGACATATATTGAGAGATTGTGATCAACCCAAGGCGGAGCCCTCTGTTAGAAATGTGTGAGCTGCAAGATCCCAGGCGGGAGGTAGAGTTTACACCATTAGTGGAGCGGAGGCCTCTCAATCCGAAGATCTAATACAGGGAGATTGTGAAATAGGAGGTAATCTTTTAACTGTACTGTACGACTCCAAGGTAACTCATTCTTTTATTGCCTATGATTGTGTACACTGATTAGATTTGCCTGTGTCTTCTTTACCTTTTGATTTGAGTATTTCTACTCCTACTGCTAAACCCGTTGTTACTACTCAAGTTTGTTTGAATTGTCCTATTTCTATGGAAGATCGAGTCTTTTATGTCAATTTGATCTGTTTACCCTTTTCTCAAATAGATGTTATTCTAAGAATGGATTGGTTGTCTTCTAACGATATTCTATTGGACTGTTCTAGTAAAACCTTAATATTCCCTGATTTTGAGATTTATGGATTTATAACTCCCAACCAAGTCGAAATCCTCTTAAGGGAAGGAGCTCAAGGATATATGCTTTTGTCTTCCTTAGAAGTCAAGGGTGAGACCAGTGTGGATGCTATTCCTGTGGCCAGAGAGTTCCCCGAAGTCTTTTCTGATGATATATCTGGATTACCACCGAAGAGGGAGATAGAATTCTCTATTGATCTTGTGCCAGGATCGGGTCCTATATCCATGGCGCCATATCAGATGTGACCATTAGAGTTAGCCAAACTCAAGGAGCAGTTGGAGGATCTGTTAGAAAAGAAGTTTGTGAGACCTAGCATTTCACCATGCGGAGCTCCAGTGTTATTAGTTAAGAAGAAGGATGGGACCTCTCGATTATGTGTAGACTATCGCCAGTTAAACAAGATCACGATCAAGAACAAGTATCCACTTTCGAGAATAGATGATTTGATGAATCAGCTAAATGGAGCCGCTATTTTCTCTAAGATTGATCTACGTTTTGGCTATCATCAAATCTGTGTGAAAGTAGAGGATGTTCCTAAGATGGCCTTTCGAACTTGCTATAGGCATTACGAATACCTTGTGATGCCATTCGGAGTAACCAATGCTCCTGCTGTATTCATGGACTTCATGAACAAGATTTTTCGCCCCTATCTGGATAGATTTGTTGTTGTCTTCATTGATGACATTTTGGTCTACTCTCGAAGTCAGGAGGAACATGCTGAACAACTCAGAGTGGTTCTTCATATTTTAAAGGAAAACAAGTTATTTGCAAAGCTTTCCAAGTGTGAGCTCTGGTTGAGTGAAGTTCAATTTTTGGGGCATGTGATTTCAGAGGAAGGAAGTGAAGTAGATGCGTCAAAGGTGGAAGCAGTTCTTCAATGGGAAAGACTAAAGACTGTATCAGAAATTCGTAGCTTTCTCAGATTGGCCGGTTACTATCGAAGGTTTATTGAAGGGTTCTCTAAGATAGCAGGACCTCTAACTCAGCTTACAAGGAAGAATCAACCTTTTGCATGGACAGATGCATATCAGGAAAGCTTCTAAGAATTGAAGAGACGATTAACTGATTCGCCAGTGCTAATTCTACCAGATCCCAATGAACCTTTTGAGGTGTACTCTGATGCTTCATATCAGGGTTTAGGGTGTGTTCTCATGCAAAATAGAAGAGTGGTGGCATATGCTTCAAGACAATTGAGAATCCAAGAGAAGAACTATCCTACACATGACTTAGAGTTAGCCACAGTTGTGTTTGTATTGAAAATCTAGAGGCATTTTCTGTATGGGGCAACGTTCAATGTTTACAGTGACCATAAAAGCCTGAAATACTTGTTTGACCAAAAAAAGCTGAATATAAAACAAAGACGGTGGCTAGAGTTCCTAAAAGACTATGATTTTCAACTTCAGTATCATCTTGGGAAGGCGAACGTCGTAGCGGATGCTTTGAGTAGAAAGACGCTTAGTGTTTCTGCTATGATGCTCAGAGAAAGGGAGTTGATAGAATAGTTTAGAGATATGCAGTTGTCAGTGGAACTAACTCAGGGAAGGATGTGTTTGTGTATGATCACCATTTCCAGTGGGTTGATGGAAGAGATTAGAGAGAAACAAGGAAGTGACCTATATTTATAAGAGGAGAAAGAGCTAGGGAAGTGAAGTGCTATATCCAAGTTCTCGGAAGGACCAGATGGAGTCCTAAGATTCAGAAGCAGAGTTTGTGTACCGGATGATCCCGAACTTAGGAAGGTGATTCTTGAGGAAGCCCACAAGAGCAAGCTAAGTATGCACCTCAGAACTACTAAAATGTACTAAGACCTAAAATGATTGTATTGGTGGCATGGGATGAAGAGGGATGTTACTGAGTATGTCTCATCGTGTTTAGTTTTCCAAAAGGCTAAAGTGGAACACCAAAGACCTTCTACAATGTTGCAACCCTTGGCTATTCCCAAATGGAAGTGGGATAACATTGTGATGGATTTTATGAGCGGACTGCCAAGAACTAGGGAAGGGTACGACTCGATATGGGTAATTGTTGATCGGCTTATGAAGTCAGCGCACTTCTTACCAATCAACATGAGGTATTCAATGGAGAGGTTGACTCAATTGTACATTAGTGAGATTATAAGATTACATGGTGTACCTTCGAGTATTATTTCTGATAGAGATCCAAGGTTCACATCAAAGATTTTAGAAGAGTCTGCAAAATGCCATGGGAACAAAACTTCATTTAAGTTCTGCATATCACCCCCAGATGGATGGTCAGTTCGAGAGAACAATCCAATCATTGGAAGATTTGTTAAGGGCTTGTGTTTTGGAGTAGACTGGGAGTTGGGATGAATTCGTGTCTTTGATAGAGTTCACCTATAATAACACTTACCACAAATGCATCGGAATCGCACCTTATGAAGCATTGTATGGATGACGATGTAAAACACCATTGTGTTGGCACCAAGATGGTGAAGGTTTTATAGTAGGACCTGAACTGGTACAGCAAACAATTGAAAAGGTTAAGATGATTCAAGAAAAGATGAGATCAACTCAGAGCCGACAGAAAAGCTATGCTAACAAGAGACAATGACTTCTTGAATTCGAGGAAGGTGAGCATGTGTTTTTGAGAGTCACACCTACGACTGGTGTTGGAAGGGTTCTTAAATCTAGAAAACTCACTCCAAAATTCATTGGACCCTATCAAATTCTTTGTCAGATAGGTCCAGTAGCCTACCAAATAGCTTTACCACCTTTTTTTTCCAACCTTTGTAACACCCCAAACTTCCTTACTATTTGACAGTAATAACAGAATTCTACTGTTTAGTAATTTCTGTGTACTGTAAATTTATTTTGCGTATTTCGTGAATGTATTTGGTCATTTTGTGTGATTTACTCTGTGTGAGGAAAATAATAATTTTTGGGCTAAGAAAAATGTACATTAATTTATTTATTACTGTTGATTCTTAATTCTTTTTATTAATCTGATTTGATTTTCATAAGTTTTATAATTTTTATGATTTTGTGGATTATTATGAGATTTTTATATTATTCTGATTATTTTAATGTTATTCTAGGCTGTTTGTGGGCCTTGGGGACTGTATGTGGGCCCAGGCAGGGCTAGAAAAGTGAAAAAATTTTCAGAACCAGAAAATTTTGTACTGTTAAGACTAGGACAGGGGATCTTACTAAACTCGAAATCAAAAACTGTTCTGCAAATTTTCTTTTACTGTGTTTTGTATTGTATTTAATTATCGGGTAATAAAAACTACAATTAACTGTGTCTATATGGTAATAGTAGATAAAAATAAATATTGTACTGCTTAGTCAACATTAGTGGTTATGACAACTTTATGACGGACCAATAGGAAGCAAGCTTAATGTTGAAGCCTTTAGATATCCACCATTGATTTAATCAATGATGGAGATTTGGTCTTACAAAGTGGCTATGACCATTTGTGACCATTAGATGTAAAGTATGAAGAGGAGATCTTGACCCTTCATTTTGGAGATGCATCTAATGGCTTGAATTTCAAGGAGAAAGATCCAATGGTCTAGATTTGATCTTATCAATATAGAACCTATACTTAGAAGCTACATTAATGTAAACCATTGATCTAATCAATGGTTAACAATGCCCAAAATGATGGCTAGTGAAAATTGACACTTAAGAGTGTACAAGAGGGGGGGATGGTTTTTGTGAGGCATAAGGCCATAGAGAATTTTCAAGACCACTTCATCTCCTCCAAAACATAAAGCTTTGACAAAAAAATTTCTCTCCTCTCTCTCCATGTATGTTTTGGCCATAGCACCCACAACCCCTTCCATCACTCTATAATTTTAACCAACCACATATTTTGCATCCTTACATCAATCCAAGAACCTTTGTAGTTAAGCCTAAGCTCTAAATCTTTCATCTTCAAGGACTTTCTTCAAGATCAAATTCTAGGTTTTTGAGGTGAAGTGTAAGGAAACTTCAGTACTTGTCTTATTTTCATGTTCTAAGCCATGTTTGATCTAAGGTTCTCCTTGTTCAAGCTTAATATGCTAATAAACTTGTGTTTTATTTTGTGTTTGAGAAGCTTTTAGTGGTAAATCACTCACTCAAGGAGCAAACCAAGAAGCTTGGGAGGTTCTTCAAGAGGTAAGAGGGAGATCCATCTCACCAACCAAGTATGGTGGTGGGAGATATATTTTGTATTTGATGGATGATGGATCCATGTGAGGATTCATATCCTTAGTTGTGTAATTATGTGTGAGTGTTTATGTGCTTTAAATTATTTATTTGTGTTTGCATGCTTTATGTGATTTTTATTGCTTTAAGGTATACTTGATTATATGATATGATGAATATATACATGTATGCATGATTTGATGATGAAAGGAAAATAAATTTTTGGTTCCAAAGACCATGAGGATTTCGGCCTCAACACCTCAAAATAGGTGCTTCCAAACTAAAATTTTCATGAATGGTAAAATTGAATGAGTAGAAAGGAAAGGGAAAAGAAAAGATGGATTGGTTTCAAAGACATATTGTTCACGATTTTGTGGAGGAATTTTAATGGTTTTGTTTGTGTAAAACCATGAATGGAACTTAGTTGATTTAGAAGGAAAAATATACGATGGTTTCAATGGCCATGTAGCATGGGTTTTGAAGGCTTGTATTGCCTTGGTTTTGTGAGACAATGTGATTTCAAAGTGGAAGTATGATTGATTAAGTATAAGGATTAAAGAAATGGAAACAAAGTGTTTTGTCACTTGAAAAATGGAATTTTCGTCTATGAATGGAAAAGAGAGGTTGAAAGTATTTGAACCTCAATTTATTTTAAAGAGAACTGATTTTTAGAATTGCTTTGAGAAGTAAGGAGAATATGTTGATAACTTGAAATTTACTGACGTATAGCTCACCCTTTGGGTTTTGAAGTGTGTTAGGAAATTTTGAGCTGTAATATCTCAAGTAACTATAAGAAATACAATTTTCTGGAAAATAGTAGAAATACTGATTTTTAGAGGAACTATATTAAAAATATTCTTTAAAAAATAGACTTTATTGTAAATATTATTTGAAGAGGGGTTATTATGTAAATATTATTTTATGAAGAGGGGCTATTATGTACTTATCATTTTATGGAAGGACTAATATGCAAATAATGAAAATAAGGTTGAAATGAAATTTTTGGAAGGTTGAAAAATCAATATGTGATTTGAAAATGTGACAGAAATATTACGCGATTAAGAAAATGCAAAAATATGATCATGTGATAAAAATACAGCAAAGATACTGTTAGGCAAATATGTGAACCCTGAAAATGAGATGATGAATTTGAACTGAGAATGGTGCATTATTCATGCATTGGAAAGGTCCGATGGACTGTATGAAGCTAATTGCCTAGGAGATAATACACATCTTGAGTGCGTGCGATATGCGTAATGTAAGTCACTTGTTGACTTTGGGGGCATTGGGGTGCGGGTTGCCTACAATGGGTAGTTAGTAGCTCTTCTGTACCGTGGGTTTGACCGATGCAACACACCGATGATCCTGACCGAGACATTATTCTTAATCAAGATTTGATAAAGACTGTAGGGTATATGCTAGATGTGCAAATACATATGAGAAATGTAGCACGTGGTCTAAGGCATGTTGGTACAGACAAATCTTTTCGATCACTCTCTTCGACCTAAGTTTTAGCTCCATGGAGTAGAAAATTGAGTCCATGTGCACATGCATAATTATTGAGTATCGATATCGGTGTGATATTTGAACTGCTAAATATTTGGAAAATACTGAGGGCATTATCGTAATTATTATTTATGATAATTGAATTGTTGAATGTTTGGATATTGTTGAGGGCATGATTATAATTATTATTTATTACATTTATTGTGATAATAATTAATGTTGATGGCATGATTGTAATTATGGTATGATGTATCTATATGGTATATTGTATGTGTTATCTCCATGCTACCATATTGGTATTGGCATAGGTGATCTCACCTCTTTGTATGCATATTTTGTATTGTATTTATATTTGTAAAGACGTTGAGCAAGGAATTGAACAAGAAGGTGAAGAAGAGCAGATTCCTGTGGAGGAAGTTGAATTCTGAGAAGATGGCGATGCCCAGTTTCCTAGGATATATGAGGTTGTAATTTCGTGGAGGTCTGGAAGCGTGGCATGTTGACCTAGACAGAGCGTGTATTTACTACATAGGAGACTTAAAGATTACCCTAAGTAGGCTTTATCGAGGGAACCCTTATTTCAGTGTAAATATTAATGTACACTTAGAGTTTCCATTGTCCATTAGGCAGTATTGGGGAACTTACTACCGTACTCCTAGTGAGATTAGTATCGTGTCGTCTGCGCGGACACCTGTCTGTAGGACTTCACGTCAAGTCGGATTCCTACCTGCTGAGGAATCTGAGGAGGACCTGTCTGAGTGTTCTGTTGTTTAGTAGTACTTCGGCAGTATGCTAGTTTTAAATAATGTTCAAATACTTTGAGCACCTGGTCTGTAAATATTTAAGTATGACAGTACTAAGACTTATGTATATATGATGTAAATTATTTGTGATGATGTTGTAAAATTTTATTTTCCGCTAAGTTTATCTTATTAAGATCAAGAAATTTTATAACTCATATTTACATTACAAAGCATACTATATAATGAAAGGGTAATTTGATAATTAAGTAACATAAATGTGATACCCTACGGTGGGTGTTACATTAGTTGGTATTAGAGCCCAAGTTAGAGTCTCTTTGGGTTTGTGGTTAGGTCTGTCTTGTTTAAATTGTGTGATTCTCTGTGTTTGTTTTCTGAAAAAAAACAATATTATTTGAAGATTAACTTTAACTCTTCTTTGTGTTGTTCAGTCTAATTAGAGAAAACGTAATGGCTGGCCGAGGAAGAGGACACGTGAATACTAGAGCAGGATTTGGAAATGTTAGCAAAACATGGCTGTAGCTGTAGTAGCAATGCAATTGATGGCTGATGTTGTTGTGCATCAAAACCAAAGAGCACCTGAGGATGCTCAAAGTTTGTTGCAATTTCGTAGAAACAATCCACCGAAGTTTAATAGAGAATTTGACCCAGAGAAAGCTGATCTGTGGATCAAAGAACTAGAAAAGATATTTGAAGGTATGGGTTGTACTAATGAGCGGAAGCTTACTTTTGTAACTTTTGTGTTAGTAGGAGATGGAGAAGCTTAGTGGGCAGGAGCCCGAAGATTAATTCAAGCTTAGGGAAGAGTTGTGATGTGGCAGCTCTTTAAACAGAAATTTCTGGGGAAGTATTTTCCAGCTATTATTCGTCTTGCTAAGGAGATGGAATTTCTTAGTTTGAGGCAAGGGGTGATGTCCATAAGTGAGTATGCTGCAAAATTCGAAAGCTTGTCTAAGTTTTCGAGGTATTTTCAGATGCACCCGGATGAGGAATGGAAGTGCAGAAAATTTGAAGAGGGGTTGAGATTTGATATTAAGCGAGCTGTAACAACCTTGGATATTGACCAGTTTCCAGTATTATTGGATAAGTGCCGAAAGGTTGAAGAAATTGATCGTCAACGTGAGGCAAGGAATAGGAACTTTGGACCTACACGGTTCCAAAGAGGAAAGGGTAGCAGTGGCAACCGTTATCAGCAGAAACCATATACCAAACCAGCAGGAGGTCAGAATTGACTGCAATCTTTTGGAGGAAGTTCTAGTAGCAGTAAAACGAGTCAAGTTGGAACCTCTACACTTAAATGCTTCAAGTGTAGGAAAGATCATCTCACCAAAGATTGTCAACATAAAGGGGTTATCTATTATAGATGTGGAAAGCCTGGACATTTCTCCAGAGATTGTGACCAGTTGAAGGCGGAACCATCGGTGAGGAGTGTTCGTACTGCGAGGCCACAGGCAGGAGGTCGTGGGTATACCATGAATGGAGAAGAAGCCTCAAAATCTAAGGACTTGATTATGGAGGAGTGTGCTATCGAAGGTAATCCTTTAACAGTGTTATATGATTTGGGAGCAACACATTCTTTCATTGCATTTGATTGTGTGGAGCGTTTGGGATTGACTGTGACTACATTGCCTTATGATTTGAATGTTACTACTCCTACTGATAAGCTTGTGATAACTACAAAAAGTATGTTTGAATTGCCCTATATGTGTTAGGAATAGAATCTTTTATGTGGATTTGATTTGTTTGCCTCTTTTTAAGATTAATGTAATCTTAGGAATAGATTGGTTGTCTTCTAACCATATCCTGATAGACTGTTCCAGTAAGACGTTAGTTTTTCTTGAGGTTAAGGATTCTAGATTTTTAACGGCTACTCAAGTAGAAGCTTGTTTGAAGGAAGGAGATCAGGGGTACTTATTGATATCTTCTTTGGAGGTTTAGTGTGAAGATGTCTTAAAGGACATTTTCGTAGTTAATGAATTTTCTGAGGTATTTCCTGAAGATATACCTGGACTACCACCGGAAAGAGAAATTGAGTTTTCTATTGATTTAGTACCTGGAGCTGGACCTATATCTATGGTGCCTTACAGGATGTCGCCAGTAGAGTTGGCAGAGCTTAAGAAATAACTGGAAGATTTATTGGAAAAGCAATTTGTGAGACTAAGTGTATCACTATGGGGAGCACCGGTATTGTTAGTAAAGAAGAAGGATGGGACTTCTCGTCTATGTGTAGACTATCGACAATTGAACAAGATTACGATTAAGAATAAATATCCACTTCCAAGAATCGATGATCTGATGGATCAATTGCGAGGAGCCGCAATATTTTCCAAGATTGACTTATGTTCTGGTTATCACTAGATACATGTGAAAGCGGAGGATATTCTCAAAACTGCGTTTAGGACACGTTATGGGCATTACCAATATCAAGTGATGCCGTTTGGTGTGACTAATACACCTTCCATATTCATGGACTTTATGAACAAGATTTTCATTCGTACTTGGATAAGTTTGTTGTTATCTTTATTGATGACATTTTGATTTATTCTCGAAGTCAGGAGGAACATACTGAGCATCTCAGAGTGGTTCTCCAGATTTTGAAGGAGAATAAGTTGTATGCCAAGTTGTCCAAATGTGAATTTTGGTTAAGCGAAGTTGATGCTTCAAAAGTGGAAACAATTGTTGAATGGTAAAGACCGAAGACTATATCTGAAATTCATAGTTTTATCGGATTAGTCGGTTACTATCGACGATTTATTGAGGGATTTTCGAAGATAGCAGGACCTCTTACCTAACTTACACGAAAGAATCAACCGTTTGTATAGACTGATGCATATGAAGAAAGTTTTCAAGAGTTGAAAAGATGAGTGACTACTTCACCGGTTTTGATTCTACCTGATCTGAACGAACCTTTTGAAGTATATTATGATGCTTCGTACCAAGGATTGAGTTGTGTACTTATGCAGAACTGTAAGGTTGTAGCATATGCGTTGAGGCAGTTAAAAGTGCATGAGAAGAAGGTTGTAGATTCAAGATTGTGGAGATTGCTTTAACCAATGCACTTCACCGTAAGGTTGTAGATTCATTTACTTTTACCCTACTTTTCCATAATCTTGAATCTACACTTCCTTCTACGATCATCTAGTGTGAAAATTTTTGGTTGTTCATCACTTTTCAAACTTTCCTTCAAGCTAGGGCTTGGAGATTTCTAAGGTAAAGGTTCCACCTTTTTCATTCTTTTCCTTTTCTTCCTTCTAAAGCTTTGATTTTCATCCTTAGTTATTCTTTTCCAAATCTAAAAATGATGATTCTTGGCTAGGTCATTTTCAATTTTAAAGGGTTCATAGAGGAGGAAGGTTATTTCAAAAAGCTCTACAAAAGTGGTTAGATATCTCCTAAGGTAAGAGGACATTTTTCTCATCAACCATTCATGGTGGTGAGGGACAAAATTGGTGTATAGAAAGTGAGGAATCCATGTGATGATTACTTACTTTATTGTATTGGTTCTTGGTGATTTGTGTGAATTTTACTTTATGTGATTTACTGTTATGTATGACCTTGGTGAAATTCTTACTGGTTGATATATATTACTTGCTTGAGATCCCTTTGTGGAAGTTGGAAAATTTGAGGCCCTAGTGTCCTAGAGAGCTCACAGCCAAGAGGCCTAAATAAGGCACCCAAGATGAAAACATTATGTTAAATTGAAATCTAAGTTTTAATATGAGAAAAGAAGTGGATTGAGGATTGGTAATAATGAATAAGTGGTAAAATAAATCTAGTCCCTTAGTTGGAGAGGGGTTTCGGCCTTGAGAGGGAAAAATGAGTGAGGAAGAAAATTTATAATAAATAATTCATAGTTAATACCATATAGTTCTTCTTTGGGCCCTTTATGAAAATATGAGGAGACCTTACTTAGTGGAACTTAACTAGAAGGGTTTTAAATTTTAAAATACACCTTCACATTAATTCTTGAAAGTTTAAAATAATATGACTTGTGAAGAATGATTCATGAAATTTGAAGAGGATGAATTTCTGAGAATTACGTACTTGAGATGCCTTGTGATCGAACATGATGTTAGTGTGCTTTTGAGCTAATGGATTGGACCCTAAGTGGTCAATGGTTAATTGAGGCCGATTGTGGTTCCTCTTGATGTGATTAATACTGCTAAAGGTTGTTATGCATCTATATTATATGATCATGCATTGTGAAAGTCGAAAAGACTTGTGTTAAGGCTGTATGCCTAGGAGATGAATTACACCTTTGTGCAGGTGTGAATTACGTAGTGTGGTTCACTTGTGGTTAAACTTGGAGGCGTCGGGGCGCGGGTATCCCACATGTGGATAGTTGGTAGCTCCACTGGGCCGTGGCGACTGTGCAACACACCGACGATCTCAACCAGGCACTATCCTATTCACGATCCAGTTGAGAATGTCTTGTATAGCCATGTTGCGCATATTGATTTTATTGAAAAGCACATGATTTGAGGCTAACGATATACAGACAGTGATTCCCTCGATCATTCTCTCCGATATTGGTTTTTAGCTCCATGGAGTAGGTGTCGGTCTGTTATGCATTCACATATCATTGAGCATTTTATTGTGATGTATCTACATTGTGAAATTAGTTATTGTTATACTGTGGATTTTCCTATTGATGTGCATTATTGGGATATCTGTTGGACAACTTATAACTGTAAACTGTTATATTAGTACGTTGTGATTTTATTGTTGTTTGTTGTTTCTTACTACCATATTGGTAATGATGTAGAGAGTCTCACCTCTTTGTATTATTGTTCTGCTTACTTCTATTTTATGTGTTTCTGTGGATAAAGACTAAGAGAAAGAATTACAATTTACTGTTGACTTATCTTGGGATGGCTACTAGAATAGATCTTTTTGGTTATGTTCGAGTTCAATTTCATGATGATGCGAGCGCCTAGCGCATTGATTGGGATAATGAATGAATTAGATATGTAGGAGATGTATAATTGATTGATTGATCGGGATAATGAATGCATCATATTCAGAATTTTAGGCCTTTTATGTGCTTAATTGATTGGTTTTGGCTATCATTTATAAGTTTGAGTTCAAATTGGGCTTAGTTCTATTTTTCAGCATTGTGGTAATTTTGCACTATATCTGTATTTCTAGTATAACTTAAGTTAGACATCCAAAATTTATGAATGTTTCCTTGTAAAAAAGCTGAGAGGAAGCTCTAAAACTTAGATGAAGAGCTCCAAAGCTAAATTAGATGTCTAGTGGGTCATATTGGGCCTAGAAGTCAGAACAGAGGTAATGTCACTAAAACCTGAGCAATGTGCAAAGCTTGGGTAGTATCTTAGGCTGTAGAAGTCAAAATTGGCTGAAACTAGTTATATTGGAAAGCTGAAACAAAACCATTCAACTTTTATAAAGATTACTTATCAAAAAGATGACATTTTGATAGGGTTTTTAATGCTTGAAGGGTGATGATGGGATCCAAGAGCTGTTAAACGTGTTTTGGCCATAACTCCCTCATTAGGTGTCCAAATCTTGCAAATTAGGTGTCCAATTAAAGCTAATTGGAAGAGGAAACGTCTTGTAACACCCTAACCATAATATAGTAGTATATTCACCATATACCATAGTAAAAAGAGTTAAGCTTGTGACTTTCACTTTAACACATTAATAAAGTATTCCATAACAACTGTACAAGCTATTAAAGAGAGCCAAGAGGGAAGAAAAGTTTAATATATTCATCACTTGCCATGAGTGGGCTCATTGTTATTTACAAACTTTTTATACAACAAGCGATATAAATAAATACATGCTTAGTTCCATAAGAAACAAAATAGGCTACGCTAGATCTTTTGCTTCTTCTTATGCTTCTTTCCGATTTTAGGGTCTTGACTTAGATTTACATGGAAACATAGACAAGGTGAGAACATACAAATTCTCAGTATAAGCACCCAAAAACCAACATTCACAAAGATATAGATATATAAACAAAACTAATTACAACAAAATATTGCCAACCAAAGAGACAACTGCCCATACAACTGTCCAACAATGCAATGTATAATATACCATATGAATATGCCTAAGGAATGTCCTACTAGTATGCTCATGCAATGCTTGTACAAGTTTTTGTTTTAGAAAACCATGACACTTACTTAATTCCCAGGAACCGCATTCATTTGTATTTGTCTCAGTAGGATAGGCAATGGAGCCTTTACACTGCATGGTCATTAGTGGATTCCTTCCTCTCACATTAGTAAGAGTATTGCTACCACCCCATGTATCGATAACCCTGACCATAATACCTTTCTAGCTATGAGAATTTTAGGAATAATCCTTATTCTCCAACCAAATGGTTGTGCATATCATATAAGGTTACAATATATAGGAATAGCAAGTTTAAAAACATGCAAGAATTCACATTACACAAACCCTCCACAAGGTTCACCCTAACAAAGTGAAAGAGTCAAAGCTAGAAAACATACACTATTAGTTCAACTTTATCTCATAAAGAAACAAATCTCATATTCCTAGCATATCTTCAAGTTCAACCTTAAAGAACAAGAGAATAAAACATGGTACACTGACCAAATAAGCTCAACTTTACAACAAAGGAGCCAAACTTAGTCACTTCATAAGTGAAATCAGCATACAACCCTCAACAAGTGCATAAAAAGCTAATCTCACTAACAACTAATGCACAAAGGGCTAATTCCTAGGTTAAGTCACTCTCCCTATTGCGAACCCTTGGAAAATCATCATTTGAACCTATATAGAACTTTCAAATTCTATTTTTTGGGAAGGTTTATTTGAATAACCAATAAGGTTATTCAAATAATGCCTCTAAAAGTCACCAGTTCTGCGTTTTTTGTTTCATGTTATTAAAATAACACAGGGGTTATTTGAATAACACAAACCAGAAGTGCATTTTCTACTGCATCAGAAAATTAGTTACTGTTCCATTAGTTGTTTAACTGAAAACCAACCCCAAAACTCAGTTGTTAAGTGTTCTCCAACACCATCAATGACCACTAAGCTCAAAGAAACTATCATACATCCTATCAACACAACACCTTATAAAATTTGATCAAAATCAACCATTCATATTGCACATGTTTCTCATAACATGGATAAGAGGTTTCAAGGATTAAATTAAGTTCCAAAGCAATCATCATACAAGTTTTAACTCAATTTGGAGTAGTGAACAGGTTCACCACCAGTTTCACCATCCCAAACCATGGAAAAACCATGAAAACTCATTTTTCTAACCTAACATGCATCATCCAAGCATGAGAAGAAGAAAGGTAGAGTTTAGAGTTAAAAACAAGTACCCCTACCTCTTGTAGCAAAGATAGTGATTAAGCTTTAGATTTCTCTTTGGCTTTCCTCTTTCTTTCTTCTTCTTCCTTCTCCTTTTCCTCCTTTCTTTCTCATTTCTCTATTTTATCTTTGCTGTTTTCTACTGAACCATGGAGAGAATGAGAGAATGGGTGAGAACAAAAGGAAATATCCAAAGAAAGTCAACAAAGAGGGTTGCTGCAGATGTAGGAAAAACTTAAGACTTCCAATATATTTTGCAGAAACTTTATATATGTTAAGGACACATAGATTTCTCCAAATCCATTTTCCTAACTTCTATAGGTATTAAAATAAATCCTAAGATTCATCTAAATCCTAATTTCTCCATTTCATAAAGTTTCCATATCTGTGATTCATCAATCTAGTACTTAGACACTCACACAGTGTACTTAAAAATATCAAATTGACTCAGTTAACTCTCAAAAATTAACTATGTAACATTCCATATATTTGTGACCTATAGAGAAATTCTCCTTATTTATTTTCATTAACTAAGTAGTTTATGCCATTTCCTAAGCTAATAATAGCTATTTTCTATACATAGTGTTACAACAAAGTGACTAAACTAACTCCGAAAGCCAGACAAATTAAAAAGGCATGTTAAGCAAGTATTATGCTACCTCTGTAACCACATACAAGTCCAACATGTTTAAGAGGATGTTACACATCCTAAGCTAGGGGCACACTTATTTGTTTGAGATGTGAAGCAATATTACCTCATGAATACTTTATTCTCTTAAATCTTTGGTTACTCTTCTTAGTTGTAAACTTTTGTATACTTGAATATCATTGGAAATTGAGTCTTTTAGAATTTTTTTTGGCTTTTGAGTTAGTGTTATTTTTCCTTGTTCCTTAGTTTTGGTCTTGTATGATTTGCTCAGGAGTGCAAAAAGTTAAGTGTGGGAGAATTTGATAGCAATATATTTTATTCATTTAATAATCCTCTCACTAGGTGTCTTAAGGTTCAATTTGGCTTAATTAAATTGGTTTTGTCATATTTTATGATATTGGGCCTAATTGAATCATTGTGGAAATTATTGCATGAATTGATATTAATTTGTCTATTGGGCAGTGTTCAGTATTTTAGCTATAATATGAGTTTTAAGTATTTGATTGGTGTGATTCTAGTCTTGTAGGAAAGCTAAGACAAATATCTACAAGTTTCATGATACCTCAGGAGCTCAATCACACGTTGGGATAATTTAAATTGAAGTTGAAGTAAGAGCTAGAATGTTGATCCTGGCAGCTTGACCTCTGCGCACTAATCAGCCCATATCTTGAGTTATAGGGATGCAATGGATGTCAACCTAAGCCCAAATAAAAGCTAAGATCCAAAGATACAACTCTTATGAAGACTCCAAAGCTAAACTACATCATATTTGGCATCTAATTGAAGCTGGAAGTCAAAGATGAGTTACCGACGAGTTTATGTCACTTAAATGGCATAACTTGAGTTGTAGGCCTCAAATTGACATGGCACTTGGGCCCCATGGTTCCTAAGGACCCAACATTATAATAGGTTTCTAATCATGTGAAGCCAAATTAGGGTGCAGTTATAGGGGATAGAGGCAAAAAATCTAGATCATCATCTCATTCTACACTTTTCATTCTCTCTCTAGATCTAGATCTTTCTCTTTTCTTCTTCCTTCTTCCTCAAGCTCCTTCATGGTGATAACTATGGAGAGATAAACTTTTATAATCAATTCAAAGATTCTCGAAGAAATTGTGGTTTGGATTCTTAAGATCTTGGTTCTATTTTTGTGTTCGAATTGCATTTGGATTCCTCTTCTTCTTCTTCTTCTTCTTCTTGATCTTGAATGCATGAATGGTGATTCTGTTTATGTTTGATATGATTAGGTCTTGATTTAATATTGAGAATTGTGATGGGATTTAGGATCGATTCATCAGGATTAATCACAGAATTACAGATGTTAGGTTACTGAGTTGTGCCTAGGTTAATTGAATTCGGAGATCAAATTAACCTAGATATAACATGAATTGTGCGTTTGTAAATTTGTGTGTCAATTATTAATTAAATTCTAGATGATTATCTAGTATAAATTCTGGATTTGATGTAGAGATTTTGGTTAAATCCAAATTAATCATTCAAATGCACTTCAAATGTTCGTTGAATGATCTATGATAGAATTAACCCAATTTTAGATAGGTTTCTGAATTAATTACTCTTTTAATTGAATTTCTCACTTTAATTCTGCTATTTACATATTCTGAGTTCTCAAATCCCTTCATTAATTTTGGCTTGATTTGATCAAATTGCATTTAAAATCCTTGAGAGATGATCCGGTGTTGTTTCCTATGCTACAAGCTATAGGTATAACTCAGTTACAATTTTGATTGAGTTTGGCGCTTATCAAAATTTTGGTGCCGTTGCTGGGGATTGTTAGTTGCAATCTGATCATATTAAGTCACCATACTAACTCTTGTTCTTACTAACAATTAACTCTTGTTTAATCGCATAACTATTACATTGCATTTTGCTGCATTGGTTACTGTTACATTGGATTTTGTTACTGTTGATCATTCTTTTGCTGTCTTTATTGATAATTGCATTGCAAGATTTCCTTATAAGTGTCATTCAATCATTTTGGACATGTTGCTAACTGCCTAACACTGTTTCATACCCAGCTAGCACTTTTTCACCTAGTTTCTGATTTCTTTTGGTGTAGGGAGACTAGTGTTGATTTGACTGTGGAGTTTGGAGTTAAGACTTGGTTCCCAAGGTTAAATCATCATTTTGAGAAAACTAGAGATATAACAGTAATTAAAGTAATTGTTTTGGTAACTCAGAATGACTTGAATTTTTTCTAGTTACTAGAAAAAAATCCAATGAGTCTGGCTATGCTCCTTTTTCCCAAATTCCATCGTTTAAACTACTTTTTCAATTTTTGAACTATTTTAATTGCATGATAATTATCTAAACCACTGTAGTTTTCATTCTGTGGTGGTCCTATGATTTTTAAAATTCATTTGATGTGTCTTTCATTTTATTTTCTAGCCATTTTTGTAGTTTTGATTTTTGTGTTTTTATGTTTTTAGCGTTCTGACACCTCTATAGCCCTAATTAGTGCATGACTAGATCTAATTCTGATAACTTATTTGATTTTGATCCTGAGATTGAAAGGACCTTGCATTTGCTTAGTAGGACTCGTAGAAGGTTTAGTTTTGTTGATAATAGTCATGTAAGTAGTTCTTTTGATTCTAGTGTTTTCACTGAAACCATGGCTGATAACATGCATAATAGGACTCTTAAAGAGCTTGCTACCCCTGATGTCACTTATCAACCATTATGCATTTAGTATCCTGATATTGATGCTAACTTTGAATTAAAGTCTAGACTAATCCATTTGCTACCTAAGTTTCATGGACTTGCAGGTGAGGATCCCCACAAGCATTTGAAGGAGTTCCATGTTATGTGCTTAACTATAAGACCTCAAGGCATCCATGAAGAACACATTAAGCTGAGAGCATTCCCCTTCTCCCTTGATGATGCAGCCAAGGATTAACTTTATTATCTTTCACCAGGTTCTATGACTTGCTGGAATGATATTAAGAAACTATTTTTAGAGAAGTTTTTCCCTACCTCCAGAGCTGCTACAATTAGGAAAGACATATGTGGCATCAGATAGATTTCAGGTGAAACTTTGCATGAGTACTAGGAGAGATTCAAGAAGTTGTGTTCAAGCTATCCATACCACCAAATCAGTGATCAGTTATTGATCCAATACTTTTATAAGGGACTAATGCCAATGGACAGAAGTATGATTGATGCTGCCAGTGGAGGAGCTTTGGTGGATAAGACCACTACTGCTACTAGAGACTTGATTACTAACATGGCTACCAATTCACAGTAATTTGGGACAAGATTGGTAACCCCAAGCAAAGGTGTAAATGAGATCCATATGGCTCAGGTAGAACAGAAAAGGATGGAAAACAGCCTTGATGAGTTACCTCACTTGTGTGGCAATTAGTAGTGGGACAACATGTACCAGTTTCTGTATAAGAGCCTACAAGGGTGTGTGGAATTTTCTCTTGTCCATGTCATCCTACAGATTCTTGTCCAACACTTCAGGAAGATAATTTTACCATCCAAGCCTATCCTGTTGTTGCAGCAGGTGTTTTTCCTGGTAGATCCCAATATCAGCAATCACAGCAATAACACACATATGATCCATTTTCTAGTACTTATAACCGTGGTCGGAGTGACCATCCCAACTTGAGATATGAGAATTCAGTCAACAACAACAGCCTCAGCAGCAGCAGTAATTTAGATACCAACTCGCAAGTCCTAGCAATAAATACCAACCACCTACATTCAGACAGCAACAACCTATGCAGTAGTTTATCCAAGTCATTCCAGTCGAGCTATCATTAGAAGATTTGATGAAACAGATGGCCACAGACTCAAATTGGGCAATTGGCAACCACATTGAGTGAGCTGAAAAGTCAAGGGTTGAGTTAATTACCTTTACAAATAGTCAATAACCCAAGAGCCAATGTGAGTGCCATTACCTTGAGAAGTGGCAAAGAAGTTAATGGTCCTAGTCTACCACAACCAGAGCCACCGGTGCAACAACCAGAGATTGACCAAAAATAGTAAAATTCACAGAAAATAAATAGCTCAGTCCAAAAATCCGTGACACAAAAGAAATATGCAGAGAATTCAAACCTGACCATTTCATTACCTTTCCCAAATAGGGTCACATAGTCTAAGCAGACAGCACAAGCAAAAATGGAAACAGAAGTCATGGAGACATTCAGGAAGGTGGAAATTAATGTCCCCCTCTTGGATGCAATCAAGCAAATTCTCAAGTATGTCAAATTCCTCAAGGAGTTGTGTACTCACAAGAGAAGACTTAAGGGTACTGAGAAGATTACTATGGGCAAAAATGTTTTTGCAATGATTCAGGCAAGCATGCCATAGAAATACAAAGATCATGGAACTTTCACAATCCCTTGCACGATAGGCAATTCCAGATTTGAACATGCAATGCTAGATTTGGGTGCCACAATTAATGTCATGCCTAAATCAGTTTTTGAATCCCTACAGATTGGAGAGTTGAAGCCCACTAGAGTTATCATTCAGCTAGTAAATAATAGCACAACTCATCCTGTAGGAGTGCATAAGGATGTTTTGGTAAAGGTTTATGATTTAATATTTCTAGCAAATTTTTATGTTCTGAACGTGGAAGATGAATTTGCATCTAGTCAACCGCCATTGATTTTAGGTAGACCCTTTTTGAAAACTGCTAAAACTAAGATTGATGTGCATAATGGTATCTTTTCAATGGAATTTAGGGATAACATAGTTCAATTTAACATTTTTGATGCCATGAAATATCCTTTAGAACAACATTCTATTTTTCAGTTAGATGCCATTGATTTGCTTGTTGATAATATGCATGCTGATATACTAGCTGAATTTCCTGAAATTGTGGGATTTTTGGATAGTGCTGATTTTCCTAGATGTTTTGGATGTGCTATTTTTGTTTGTGATGAGACTAGTATGTGTGCTACATGATCTGAGATTCTTGCATGTATGGGAGATGATACTACATTTTCTGAATTTCCTTTTTCTGTGAGATATGATCATGCTGTTTTGGAAGATTGATGTTGCAGTTAAATTAGAGAAATTAATTTCTTCAACCAGATTGATACCTTCAGTGCAACAACCACCTACGCTTATGTTGAAGGCCATTGAAGAATTTTTAGAGAAGGGAAAAAAACACCAGATGGTGGTCACTATTGTGGTGGATTTTGTTTTTGGGTCATAGTCTAACATAAATAAGGAAAATGAAGTTGATAAAGTACACATATTGCATTCTAGAGGTGAAACCAAGGAAATTAAGGAAGGCCAATGGGACCCCAGTGGAAGCTCTTATGCTTCAAGTCATGCTTCAAGCTTAACTTGGTCTTGGTCATTACACTTCAAGTAATGGGACCTTGGTGGAAGTCTCTTCACTTGATAAGGATGTTTATTCTTTCTCTCTTTTATTTTACTTGTCCTTCATTAATTGATGATTTTCATGGATGTTGTTTTTCTTTTGAGCTTTACATTGACAATGTAAAATTTAAGTCTAGGGGAGCAATTTTAGCATTCTGTTTACTATGTTTAATGTTTTAACTGTTTTAGTTTTTTCTATTTTGTTATTCTTGTTTAATTTTTTTGGTTTTGCTATTTTTATTTTATTTCTGTTTTCTATTTTTTGCATTTAAATTGTTTTGTCTTTAATTTACTATTTTTGTTTTGTTTCTATTTTTAATGTTTCTTCTATTTCTTTGTTAATTTTTATTTTTGTTATTTTTCTACTGATTCTATTTTTGGTTTCTATTTTTAAATTTCTATTGCTAATTTATGCTATTTTTGTTTCTCATTTGTTTCTATTATTTTTTGCTACTATTTCTATTTTCTCGATTTTAATTATATTTTTATTTTTAATTCTATTTTCTATTTTTAAAGAAAAAATATGTGTTTTTAATTATTTTCCAATGATGTTTTAGATTTGTGAAGTTTATGAGTTTGAAGCAATTAAAATTCAAGGTTCATAGCATGATTGAATAAATTTTTTCCCTTCTTGAATTTAACATGCTTGGTTTCTGGATGTTTGATTGATGGATTGAGTTTGATAGATGAATACCTTGTGAGACTTTGAGCCTTTTGATGGATGGATTTAGCATTTATATCATTCTCCTCTTTTTTGCGTGATTTTCACTCATGTCAATTGATCACTCTAGAACTTGTTTTGATTCTTTTTTAGGCTACATTTTCACTTGCATACATAAACATGATTGATGTGTTTTTTCTTGAATTAGCTACTTTTGCCAAATAGCTAACCTTACATCATTTCCCTTTGATTTACCCCCTTAAGCCTATTTACCTATCCTTTGTCTTAGCTCATTATATGCCTTATATGAAAAACCATGATTTTACCTTACCTTAGGAAATGAGATAGCATTGGTTTATTTTCATTGAAGTGCTCTTTTACTTGTGGGTAATTAATAGTTCAAGTATGAGGGTTGTGTAATTTGATGTGCAATATGCAAAGTGTTTGGTGAGAAATAAAAAGAAAAATAAAAATAAAAAAGAGCCAATGAAAAGAAAAAAAATAGAATGTAAAAAAAAAAAGAAAAAGAAAAAGAATAAATGTAAGAAAGGTTGTGAAAGAAAAGAAAAATAAATAAATAAGAGAAGGAATATATAAAGAGAATGTGCATTATATAGATTTGGGGAGATAAAATGTCATGTTTGTCAATTGAGTTCCTTCCCAATGCTCTTTTATTCTCTTGGGTGTTTAACTTGTCATATCCATATTGTTTCCTTCCCTTACCTTGACCCTATTACAACCTTGAATAAAATCCTCTTAATTTTTGTGTGCATATGTTTGAGTAGTGGAGAAGTAGAAGATAAGTAAGCTTATGGTAGTGTAATTTTCATAGGTTGAATTGAGTGAAATACTTACCTTTTAAACACTTGAGGGATTGAGAATGTATCTTGTGAGGATCTATCATTCTTGATTCAAGCTTTTCAAATTGAAGATACTTTGCTTGTTTGTTTGAGATGTGAAGAAATGTTACCTTATGAATGCTTTGTTCCCTTAAATATTTGGTTGCTCTTCTTGCTTGTAAACTTTTGTATACTTGAATATCATTGGAAATTGAGTCTTTTAGATTTTTTTTTAGCTTTTGAGTTTGTGTTATTTTTCCTTATTCCCTAGTTTTGGTCTTATGTGATTTGCCTAGGAGTGCAGAAAGCTAAGTGTGAGAGAATTTGATAGCAATATATTTTATTCATTTAATGATCCTCTCATTAGGTGTCTTAAGGTTCAATTTGGCTTAATTAAATTAGTTTTGTCACATTTTATGATATTGGGCCTAATTAGATCATGGTGGGAATTATTGCATGAATTGGTGTTAATTTATCTATTGGGCAGTGTTCAGTACTTTGGATATAATATGAGTTTTGAGTATTTGATTGGTGTGATTTTAGTCTTGTAGGAAAGCTAAGACAAATATCTACAAGTTTCATGAATAACTCAGGAGCTAAATTGCATGTTTGGATAATTTAAATTGAAGTTGAAGCAAGAGCTAAAATGTTGATCCTGACAGCTTGACCTCTGCGCACTCATCAGCCCATATCTTGAGTTATATGGGTGCAATGGATGTCAACCCAAGCCCAAATAAAAACTAAGATCCAAAGCTACAACTCTTATAAGACTCCTAAGCTAAACTATGTCATTTTTAGCATGTAATTGAACCTAGAAGTCAGAGATGAGTTGCTGACAAGTTTATGTCACTTAAATGGGCATAACTTGAGTTGTAGGCCTCAAATTGACATAGGACTTAGGCCCCATAGTTCGTAATGGACCCAGAATTGTAAATAATAGGTTTTTAATCATGTAAATCCAAATTAGGGGTAGTTATAGGGGATAGAGGCAAAAAACTGAGATCATCATCTCATTCTACACTTTTCATTCTCTCTCTAGATCTAGATCTTTCTCTTTTCTTCTTCCTTCTTCCTCAAGCTCCTTCATGGTGATAACTATAGAGAGATAAACTTCTATAATCAATTCAGATATTCTTGAAGAAATTGTGGTTTGGATTCTTGAGATCTTGGTTCTATTTTTGTGTTCAAATTGCATTTGGATTCATCTTCTTCTTCTTCTACTTGATCTTGAATGCATGAATGGTGATTCTGTTTATGTTTAATCTGATTGGGTCTTGATTTAATATTGAGAATTGTGATGGGATTTAGGATTTATTGATCTAAATTAATCATAGAATTACAGAGGTTAGGTTGTTAATTTGTGCCTAGGTTAATTGAATTCGAAGATCAAATCAACCTAGATATAACATGAGTTATGCGATTGTAAATTTGTGTGTCAATTATTAATTGAATTCTAGATGATTATCTAGTATGAATTATAGATTTGATGTAGAGATTTTGGTTAAATCCAAATTAACCATTCAAATGCACTTCAAATATTCGTTGAATGATCTATGATGGAATCAACCCAATTTCGGATAGGTTTTTGAATTAATTGCTCTTTTAATTGAATTTCTCACTTTAATTCTATTATTTACATATTCTGAGTTCTCAAATCACTCCCCCAATTTTGGCTTGATCTGATCAAATTGCATTTAAAATCCTTGAGAGATAATCCAGTGTTGTTTCCTATGCTATAAGCCATAGGTATAACTCGGTTACAATTTTGATTAAGTTCGGCGCTCGTCAAGTAACTTCATCTGACTTTGATTAACCAAATGCTAGATGCTTATCTAGTAAAGAATTCATGAGTCAACTTAAAGCTTCTTAATGTGACCTAAAACCAAGAATCTGGTTAGCCAGTGGATGAATCCTTAGGGGTCAAGATTAGATTAAACTCAAGAGTTGTTTATTCCCTTGAATTGGTTATTTAACTAACTTTGTTTATAGTCTTTTAATTTCTTTGTTTAATTAATATCGCAACCAAACCCCCTAGTTGCAAACTTCTTAATATAATTGATTAATTGGAATGATCTAAGGGGTCAACCCGGTTGCACCACATACTACAAGTTCTTGGTGAATTTGTTTACAAATCTCATCTAATTTCGTAGCCTCGATAGCTATCAAATTTTGGCACTGTTGTCAGAGACCATTCTAAGTCAAATCAACCATATTAGTTATATACTGAACTACTAACCCTTCACTAACCTGTATTTTGTTTGTTTTAAGTAGTTTTCACCAAAAACTTTCATCTAATGGCATTTTGGTAATTTTTATATGGAATTTCGTGTTCAGGATTAGCTGAAAATTAGTCAGTTGAAGGAAAATGGGGTTTTCAACGAGGCTTGTGCCTTGTTATGAGGTCACCCTTTTTTTGGCATAATTTCATCATTTAGACAACTTTTTCATTTTTTGAAGATTTTTTATTGCATTTTTGGGTTCCATTTTTTAGTAGTTTTCACCTTGTACAAGTCTCATATGTAACATCCTAATACTAGTACTAATGACATATCTGGAATTACCCATTAGTAATTAGAATTAGGTATGTCACCTTTATACTAAAACAAATTTGTGGAAATAAGTATAATATATATGAAAAATATGAGCCTTAAATGGTTGTATTAATATACATATATCGAAATAATCTTTATACAAATACATTCATCATAAAACAAATATACATTATATGTCTTCTTGGCATTACTTAATACAAATTCTACACATTAATTTTTCTAGCATTTACAACTAAACTTTTTCTTCACGACTTTGATCTTCGCTTCTGCTTGATGATACTTACATCGTCCCTAGAAATATTACGAAAAATAAAAACAAGCGGGGTGATAATTCAAAGAATTCTTAGTAGTTTATTAAACACGGGTCATCGTAATACTTCCAGCTGATTCTGGAAAAAATATGTTTTAAAACTCAAGTTAAATATATAAATATATATAAGCTAGAAAGGTGGCAAACTGCCAAATTTGGTCCTTTCTCTTCTCGAAACAGAGGTTCAATTATTATCCTTTATAAAAATTATTTTCATAGTCAAATAATTCAAAATATTCATTAAACATCACCGGTCATTAATACTTCAAATCAATTAAATACGAAATAATAAATCGAATTCGATATTATATTCATTTACAAAGTCAAACCAGTTTTCATATCTCATCAAAGATCACAAACATTTATTCATTATCTTTCAACATTCTTTACAAGTCACATATTTCATCATATCTCATATTCACTATTCATTCTTCATTCATTGTATCTAAATCATATCTCATATTCATCATCCATTTTTCATTCATTATATCTCTTTTCATTATTCTTCAAGTATCATAAATCATCATATTTTATTCTTTGACAATTCTTATCATTATTAGAAAGGTATGGAGGGAATGTCCATCCTCCCAATATCATTCCATTCTCATTCATATTCACTTGGTAGGTGAGGATATGTCCATCCTCATAATACCATTCCATTCATTTTCACTTGGTAGTAGTATGATTTTAGGTTAGTGCACTTCAACCTATTCATGACCATTCACAAGTCACACAGAACTACTCCACATTCAGGGTAACCCAAACAATAACTTATGAGGGAATGTCGTCCTCATATACTATGATAAGGAGGGAATATCCATCCTCACACTATCTTTACCCTAGGATCACCTCTACCTACTAGGAAGAATTTGAGTAAAGAGAAAAAGTGCATCATCCATCCTCAACCTCAACTACTCCGAAAGAGAGGGAATGTCCATCCTCACACTTCCATTCTAGCCTAGGATAAGGATCATTTCCTTATTCTGTCATCAACCTAGGATCTCCTCTAGTAGAAGAGGGAATGTCCATCCTCAACTACTTTTCACCTAGGGAAGACTCTGGTAAAGAGGGAGGAAATGTCCATCCTCAACCTCAATAACTTTGGTGGTAAAAGAATGTCCATCTTTACCCACCATTCTCCAAGTCTCACCCCAGGTTCGAGGATAATCCTAAATAATAAGCTACCCTTATCATTCATTCAATATCTTTTTATTTCTTGTCTTAATCATCAAATTCATCTTGCATACCTCAATAGATTTCTCAATAAAGATTATCGTCCATTCTATACAAAGTATATACAATAATTCATATCATAAGTAATTTAATTCATCACTCAATTCTCTAATCATAACATAATGTCTTTCATAATTTAGATTCCGTAAATTTGAAGTACTTCTGAAAATCTCAATTAATTAACAACAAACACAAGTGACTAGGAAAATGTCATAATATTAAACACATTTGAACAAGTATATTCCACGACCAAGGTTCACATTAAACCAACTTCACAAACTCATCCATTTCAAAGCATGTTTAACTAAGAATAAGCAATCAAGTATAATAAGTGTCACGACCAACTTCATGACCACTTCTTAGTTTTATCACGTATTTAATTGCTCAACAAACCAACATATAAAATTAAGTGTAACTTATTCTTAACATTTTCAATCAAAACCTAGTATCATTGCATGACACAAATGCATCTAAATTGTCGCTATAACATGGCAGCATTCTGCCATGTCTTTTAATCCATTATTCAAGCAATAATAACATGCACATATGCACTAAAATTCTGGTCATAATAGGATAGCCTGCTGCCAAGACCAATTCAGCCTTTCAAGTCACATTTTAACACATTAAAAACAACAAAATTCTAGCTGAAATAGGGCAGCACTTATGCCACATTTTCTAGCACAATTCAAGCCTCAAATAAAGTATAAAAACATCACAAAGTGTGTTTACAATCAAGGCAGCAAACTGCCCTAACAAGTCAGCGCAAGAAAGACAACAAAATCTCAATTTTCATCAAGAATAAAAGCTAATAGAAAGTAAAGAACAAGAACACAATTTCACCTATTATTTTCTCTGTTTTGACCGTGACTTACTTGGTCACCAAAATCATATTTTTAAGCTCAAACCCTACCTCAAATCCCTAACTTTGGTTCCATAATTTTCTTCTTTTTTCCTTCACTTTTCCTTCTTCCTTTCTCTCTTTTTCCTTGCTATTTTTACCTCAATTTTCTACCCTATTTTTGCCTCTATTTTTGGGCTATCAACTTTAAGAAACAATGGAAAAAGAACAAGGAAGAACAAGGTTGAATAAGGATGGAAGTAGGGGATGAAAAATGGAAGATGGAGTGTTAAAAATGGTAGCCATGGGAGAGATTTTTATGCTTTGTTTTTGGCTAGCTGGAAGACGTGAGAATGAGAAAGAAATGAGTGAGAGAAATGAAGAAAAATTTGGAGAATTGGTTGGCGGTGGAAGAAAGAAAAATGTAAAGAAATGAACTGTGCTGGAACTTTCGTATCTGTTATATACATTTTAATCTTCCAAAGTTAAGTTTCCAAGCGTCCATAAATATTATAGAAAATTTTAAGACTCAACTTAGTCCTCGGATCCATTTTTTCACAAATTTTCATATACTACTATTTATCAATTAAGCTTCATTACTCGGTCCCAAGTTAAATTAAATGGAGGGATTAAGTAATATGCTTACTGATACTTGTCTTGGTTAATATTTATACCAAAATATTCTCCATATCTTACTTATCATCTCTATGAAATTTCATAATTTTCTGAATTATTTAGTTGCTCCATAATTGTTCCATTAATCCTTCGTTGGTATCCTTAAAAATACCAAATCAACTCAGTTGATTCTCTAATATTTTCTTCAACTCTTATCAATTGTTTATAGCTAGGAAATAAATTTTTTATATTTATTTCCATTATATCAACTGATTCTGTAGATACCTTAATTAGTCTCTTGTACTCAGTGTCATAGAATTATGCTCAAACTAGTTTAGAAAATTATCCAAATTAACAGATAATTTTTACCAGTATTACTGAGCTTCTATAACCTTGATTAGGGCTATTAGGTTAGGGAGATGTTACACCATAATTTTTAAAAATGTGTAGATAGGTTAATTATAGTCATTTTGCTAACCGATTAGTGTAGTGTTTTCCATTATGCTTATCTTGTGTTGTTTGTGTTTCTACCTACTTTTGCATGTTGTATGTCTAGACTTTCTAGTAGTCATTTGCTCAACATTGATCCTAACATTGAGGGTGCTTTGCATGCACTTGATAGGGCTCGTAGGCTTAGTGAGAGGAAATTTTCTGAGATTGAATGTAATACTGAAGTTGAAATTCAACCTAAAATTGAACTTAAGACTATAAGCAATCCTACAACTGATAATCACATATTTTATACAGTAATAAACCCTTATTTTTAGTCGTTTACATTCTCCATGCACTTAATTGATTGAGCTTAGTCATGTTTTGTAAGTTTGGGCTCAAATTGGGCTTAATTGATTTTTTCCAGCATCATTGAGGTTTGACAATGTTTCTGTATTTCGGCCATATCTTGAGTTTTAGATGTCTAAAAATTATGTATCTTACCTTTTCGGAAATATGAGAGAGAGTTTTACAACTTTCATGCAAATCTCTAGGGCAGAATCAGTCATGTAGTGGAGCTAATTGCCTAGAAGTCAGAATATGTGTTCTGTCACTAGAACCCGAGTAGTGTGCACTAATTAATGCATAACATGGGTTATAAATGTGATATAGGCCTGAAACTGGTGGCATTTGAAAGTTAAGACATATATCTTCAATTCATATGAGACCACCTTTCTAAAATACATTGTTTTGAACATGAAATTGTAGCTGGAAAATAGAGACGAGTTGCTAACTAGTTTATGTCACTTAAATGGGCATAACTTGAGTTATAGGCCTCTAATTGACATGGGACTTAGGCCCAATGATTCCTAATTAACCCAACTTTGTAACTATTAGGTTTATAATCATGTAAGGCAAAATTAGGGTGTAGTTATAGGGGTTAAAGGCAGAAAATTGAGACTTATATTTTCATTCTTGACTTTTCATCCTCTCTTTAGATTTAGATCTATATTTTTCTCTCTTCTCTTCCTTCTATCTAGATTTTCTCTTCTTTTTCTGAGTTCTTCCCTCCCATTCATGGAGGGGTAGAGCCTTTAATCAATTCAAGGGATTGAACATTCTTGATGCTTAATCTTGAGATTCTATTTTAATTGTTTACATTCAATTGTTAATCTAGTTTCTCTTCTTCTTCTTTTTCTCTAATTCTGATTGGGTGCTTAATTTAAGTGGGATTTGCATTTGATAATTATGTAATTACCATATGCCAAGAGAGGAATTCAGAGACTAAACAAGGCATTGAAGGTGTGTGATGAAATGTTTATCTTGATTGGATCTTGGTTTTTAAGTTAATTTGGGTTTTGGATGGATGCTTAATTTGTCTAACCTTTACTAATTGAACTCTAGAAGCATTTCTAGTAGAAGATCCATGGATCATTGAGAGGCATTTTGATGTGATCTAAGACCAAGGATTTGATTGATAATTGAATGGACCTTTAGTGATCAAGGATGGATTAAGATCAAGATTAGTTAATTCTCTTGGATTGGTTATTTTTCGAATTCTGTTTACTCTTTTTAATTATTTTCTATTATTTAATCTTACAAACTCTTTCCCCTTGTTTATCAACCTCTTAATCTGATTGTGTAATTAGAGTGATTTATAGGCTCAACTTGGTGTTACCATATACTACAAGTAGTTTTGGTAATTCGGTTATAAATTGATTTAAATTTGATAGCCCCGGTAATTATCAAATTTTTGGCGTCGTTGCCAGGGATCATCTGATTTTGATCAATCTTATAGAGAGTATATTTGACTACTAATCCCTCATTAACCCTGTGTTGCTATATTTTGGTGGTTTTCAGGCGAAAACAGATGATTACGGGCCACTTTACAGAATTTCGTATTGACAACAAACTTGCCCAGAATGAGTTGAAACATGATCAGTTGAAGTAAAATTGCCAAATAAACAAGGCTCACATATGTGAGGTCACCTCTGGTTTGGCAAAATTCCATCATTTAGACTACTTTTTAAATTTTTTAATAATTTTATTGCATTTTATAGTTTCATTTTTGTGCAGTTTTCATGCTGTGGTGGTCCCATAATTTTTAAAAATATTCAAATATAGGTTTTGTTAAGTTTTTGTGTGATTTTTACCATTGCTTTGTGTTTTTGTGTTTTCAGTCAGTTTTAAGTCCTTATTATGGTGTTTAATATTCCTGATGCAATGAAATATCCTTTAGAAGAACATTCTATTTTTCAATTAGATATGATTGATTTGCTTGTTGATGATATCCATATCAATATGCCATATGAATTCCTAAAATTATGGGATTTTTAGATAGTGCTGATTTTCCTAGATGTTCTGGATGTGATGAGACTAGTATATGTGCTGCATGTTCTGAAATTTTTGCTATTATGGGAGATGATTCTGCATTTTTTGAATTTCCTTCTTCTGTGCGATATGATCATACTATTTTGGAGGATTGTACATAGATTACAGGTGATGTTGCAGTTACATCAGCAAAATTAATTTCTTCAACTAGATTGATACCTTCATTGCAACAACCACATACCCTTAAAGGATTTCTAGAGAAGGGAGAAGTGCACCGGATGGCGGTCACTACTGTGGTGGATTTTGTTTTTGGGTCATGGCCCAACATAAACAAGGAAAATGCAGTTGATACAGTACACATATTGCATTCTAGTGGTGAAGTCAAGGAAATTAAGGAAGGCCGATAGGACCTCGATGAAAGCTCTCATGCTTCCACTCATGCTTCAACTTATGCTTTAAGTCATACTTCAAGCTTAACTTGGTCATTACACTTCAAGCAATGGGACCCTGGTGGAAGTCTCTCCATCTACCTTATTTGATAAGGATGTATCTTTTCTTTCCCTTTCCCTCTCTTTTATTTTACTTGTCCTTCATTAATTAATGATTTTGATGGATGTTGTTTTCTTTTGAGCTTTACATTGAGGACAACATAAAATTTTAATGTGGGGATGGAATTTTAGCATTCTATATTTTTTGTTGCTGTTGGCAATTTTAATTCTATTGTTTTTTCTTTTTATTTTTTGTTTAAATTTGTTTCTATTTTTAATTTACTATTTCTCTTCATATTTCGGACGTTTCTCCTATTTTTGCTATTAATTTTCATTTCTATTATTTTTCTACTATTTTTGCTTTATTTTTGTTTTCTATATTTTGTCTACTATTTTTTGTTACTAATTTCTCTTTGTTAATATTTTACTATTGCTACTTTTTGTTGTTTTATTTACGCTATTTTTTTTACGTTTTCTATTATCTATTTTTATTCTATTTTGGTTTTTAATTCTGTTTTCAAGTTCAAAGAAAAAATGTGTGTTTTTAATTGCTTTCCAATGATGTCTTGAGATTTGTGAAGTTTATGAGTTTGAAGCAATTGAAATTCAAGGTTCTTTGCATGATTGAATAAATTTTCTTCCTTCTTAAGTTTGACATGCTTGGTTTTGGATGTTTGATTGTTGGATTGAGTTTGATAGATGCATACCTTGTGAGATTTTGAGCCTATTGATGGATGGATTTAGCATTTATGCCATTCTCCTCTTTCTTGTTTGATTTTCTCTCATGTCAATTGATCACTCTAGAACTTGCTTTGATTCTTTTTTAGACTACATTTTCACTTGCATGCATAAACATGATGAGGACTTCTTTTTTTAATTAGCTACTTTATCCAAATAGTCAACCTTCCATCTTTTCCCTTTAATTAACCCCCTTGAGCCTATTTGCCTATTCTTTGTCTTACTTCATTATATGTCTTATGTGAAAAATCATATTTTTTATCTTACCTTAAGGAATGGCAGAACATTGGTTCATTTTCATTAAATGAGCTCTTTTGCTTATGGATAATTAATAGTTCAAGTGTGGGGGTTGTGTAATTTGATGTGTAATATACAAAGTGTTTGGTGAAAAAAAAAAAAAAAAAAATAGCCAAATGAAAAGAAAAAAAAAAGAGAAAAAGAATAAATGTAAAAAGGATGTGAATGAAAAGAAATTAAATAAAAAAAAGAAAAGAATATGTAAAGAGAATGTGCATTATATGGAATTGGGAAGATAAAATTTCATATTTTTCAATTGAGTTCCTTCCCAAAGCTCTTTAATTCTCTTGAGTGTTTAACTTGTCATATTCATATTATTTCTTCTCTTACCTTGGCCCCCATTACAAACTTGAATAAAGTTTTCTTAATTTGTGTGTGCAGGTGTTTGAGTAGTAGAGAAGTAGAAGATAAGCAAGCTTATGGTAGTGCAATTTTCATGAGTTGAATTAAGTGAAATACTTACCTTTAAAATACTTGAGAGATTGAGAGTGTATCTTGTGAGGAACTATCATTCTTGATTCATGTTTTTCAAATTGAAGATACCTTACTTGTTGATTTGAGATGTGAAGAAATATTACCTTATGAATGTTTTGAACCCTTGAAACTTTGGTTACTCTTCTTGCTTGTAAACTTTTGCATTCTTGAATATCTTGGAAATTGAGTCTTTCAAAGTTTTTAGCCATTGAGTTTGTGTTATTTTTTTTCTTTGTTCCCTAATTTTGGTCTTATGTGATTTACCCAAGAGTGCAAAAAGCTAAGTGTAGAAAAATTTAATAATCACATATTTTATGGATTAATAAACCCTCATTTTTAGCCATTTACACTCTCCATGTACTTAATTGATTGAGCTTAGTCATGTTTTGTAAGTTTGGGCTCAAATTGGCCTTAATTGACTTTTTCAGCATCATTGAGGTTTGACACTATTTCTATATTTCGACCATATCTTGAGTTTTAGATGTCTTAAAATTATGTATCTTACTTTGTAGGAAATATGAGAGAGAGCTCTACAACTTTCATGCTGGTCTCTAGGGCATAATCAGACAATTAGTGGAGCTAATTGGGCCTAGAAGTCAGAACATGGGTTTTGTCACTAGAACACGAGCAGTGTGCACTAATCAAGGCATAACATGGGCTGTAGATGAGATATGGGCCTGAAACCAGTGGCATTTGAAAGATAAGACATATATCTTCAATTAATATACAGACCAGCTTTCCAAAAATACATCAGTTTGGGCATGAAATTGTAGCTGGAAAATAGAGACGAGTTGCTGACGAGTTTATGTCACTTAAATGGGCATAACTTGAGTAGTAGGCCTCTAATTCACATGAAACTTAGGCCCAATGATTCCTAATTGACCCAACTTTGTAAATAATAAGTTTCTAATCATGTAAGGCAAAATTAGGGGGTAGTTATAGGGGTTAGAGGTAGAACATCGAGCTCCTCTTTTCAATCTTGACTTTTCATCCTCTCTTTAGATCTACATCTAGATCTTTCTCTCTTCTCTTCCTTCTCTCCAGATTTTCTCTTCTTTTTCTGAGTTCTTCCCTCCTATTCATGGAGGGGTAGACCCTTTAATCAATCCAAGGGATTGAACAATCTTGATGCTTAATCTTGAGATTTTGTTTTAATTGTTTACATTCAATTGTTAATCTAGTTTCGCTTCTTCATCTCTTTTTCTAATTTTGATTGGGTGCTTAATTTGATTGGGATTTGCAATTGATAATTGTGTAATTACCATGTGCTAAGAGAGGAATTCAGAGACGAAACAAGGCATTGAAGGTGTTTGATGAAATGTTTAGCTTGGTTGGATCTTAGTTTTTAAGTTAATTTGGGTTTTGGATGGATGCTTTATTTGTCTAACCTTAATTAATTGAATTCAAGATGAATTTCCATTAGAAGATTCATGGATCGTTGAGAGGTATCTAGATGTGATCTAAGACCAAGGATTTGATTGATAATTGAATGGACCTTTAGTGATCAAGGATGGATTAAGATCAAGATTGGTTAATTATCTTGGATTGGTTATTTTTCAAATTCTATTTACTCTTTTTAATTTTTTTCTGTTGTTTAATCTTACAAACCCTTTCCCCCCTGTTTATCAACCTCTTAATTTGATTGTGTAATTAAAGTGATCTATGGGCTCGACTCAGTGTTACCATATACTGTAAATAGTCTTGGTTATTCGATTATAAATTTATTTAAATTTTGTAGCCTCGGCAGTTATCAAATTTTTGGCGTCGTTGTCGGGGATCACTCTAATTTTGATCAATCTTATTGAGAGTATATGTGACTACTAATCCCTCACTAACCCCTGTGTTGCTGTGTTTTGGTAGTTTTCAGGCGAAAATGGGTGATTACGGGTCATTTTGCCTAATTTTGTATTGACAACAAACTTGCCCAGAATAAGCTGAAACATTGTCAGTTGAAGGAAAACGGCCAAATAATTAAGGCTCACAATGAATTGTGAGGTCAATGCTAGTTTGTCAAAATTCCATCGTTTAAAACACTTTTTTAAATTTTTAATATTTTTATTACATTTTTTTGTTTCATTTTTGTGTAGTTTTCATGTTGTGGTGGTCCCACAATTTTTAAAAAATATCTAGATATAGTTTCTATTAAGTCTTTGCGTGATTTTTACCATTGCTTTGTGTTTTGAGTCAGTTTTGAGTCCTTATAGTGATGTTTAATATTCCTGATGCCATGAAATATCCTTTAGAAGAGCATTCTGTTTTTCAGAATTTGCTTGTTGATGATATGCATGTTGATATGCTAGCTGAATTTCTTGAAATTATGGAATTTTTGGATAGTGTTGATTTTCCTGGATGTTTTGCATGTGATGAGATTAGTATGCGTGCTGTATGTTCTGAAATTTTTGCTATTGTGGGAGATGATGCTGTGTTTTATGAAATTCCTTCTTCTATGCTATATGATCATGCTGTTTTGGAGGATTGTACACAAATTATAGCTGATGCAGCAGTTACAACAGCAAAATTAATTTCTTCAACCAGATTGATACCTTCATTGCAACAACCACCTACCCTTGAAGGATTTTCAAAGAAGGGAGAAGAGCATCGGATGGCAGTCAATACTATGGTGGATTTTTTTTTTTTTAGGTCATGGCCCAACATAAACAAGGAAAATGCAGTTAATATAGTACACATATTGCATTCTAGCGGTGAAGCCAAGGAAATTAAGGAAGGCCGATAGGACCCTAGTGGAAGCTCTTATGCTTCCACTCATGCTTTAACTTATGCTTCAAGCCATACTTCAAGCTTAACTTGGTCATTATACTTAAAGCAATGGGACCCTAGTGGAAGTCTCTCCATCTACCTCATTTGATAAGGATGTTTCTTTTCCATCCTTTTCCCTCTCTTTTGTTTTACTTGTCATTCATTAATTGATGATTTTGATGGATGTTGTTTTCTTTTAAGCTTAATTTGTCTAACCTTAATTAATTAAATTCTAGAAGCATTTCTAGTAGAAGATTTGTGGATCATTAAGAGGCGTCATGATGTGATCTAAGACCAAGGATTTGATTGATAATTGAATGGACCTTTAGTTATCAAGGATGGATTAAGATTAAGATTAGTTAATTTTCTTGGATTGATTGTTTTCCAAATTTTGTTACTCTTTTTAATTGTTTTCTATTATTTAATCTTACAAACCCTTTCCTTCATATTTATCAACCTCTTAATCTGATTGTGTAATTAGAGTGATCTACAGGTTCGACTCAGTGTTACCATATACTGCAAGTAGTTTTAGTAATTCGATTATAAATTGATTTCAATTTGGTTGCCTCAGTAGTTATCAAATTTTTGGCACCGTTGTTGGGGATCACTCTAATTTTGATCAATCTTATGAAGAGTATATTTGACTACTAATCCCTCACTAACCCCTGTGTTGCTCTGTTTTGGTGGTTTTCAGGCGAAACGGCTGATTACGGGTCATTTTGCAGAATTTCGTATTGACAACAAACTTGCCCAGAATGAGCTGAAACATGGTTAATTTAAGGAAAATGGCCAAATAAACAAGGCTCACAATACATTGTGAAGTCACCCTTGGTTTGTAAAATTCCATCGTCTAGACCACTTTTTAAACTTTTTTTAAATATTTTATTACATTTTTTAGTTTTATTTTTATGCAGTTTTCATGCTGTGGTGGTCCTATAATTTTTAAAAATATTTAGATATAGGTTTTGTTAAGTTTTTGTGTGATTTTTACTATTGCTTTGTGTTTTTGTGTTTTCAGTCAGTTTTAAGTCCTTATTGTGGTGTTTAATATTCCTGATGCAATGAAATATCCTTTAGAAGAACATTCTATTTTTCAGTTAGATATGATTGATTTGCTTGTTGATGATATCCATGTCAATATGCTATATGAATTCCTAAAATTATGGGATTTTTGGTATAGTACACATATTGCATTCTAGTGGTGAAGCCAAGGAAATTAAGGAAAGCCGATGGGACCCCGGTGGAAGCTCTCATGCTTCAACTTATGCTTCAAGTCATACTTCAAGCTTAACTTGGTCATTACACTTCAAGCAATGGGACCCTGGTGGAAGTCTCTCCATCTACCTCATTTGATAAGGATGTTTCTTTTCTTTCCATTTCCCTCTCTTTTATTTTACTTATCTTTCATTAATTGATGATTTTGATGAATGTTGTTTTCTTTTGAGCTTTACATTGAAGACAATATAAAATCTAAGTGTGGGGTGAAATTTTAGAATTCTATTTTTTTGTTGCTATTTGCAATTTTAATTCGGTTGATTTTTCTATTTTTGTTTTGTTTAAATTTGTTTCTATTTTTAATTTACTATTTCTCTTTCTATTTCGACGCGTTTCTTTGTTTACGCTATTAATTTTCATTTCTATTATTTTTTACTATTTTTACTTTATTTTTGTTTTCTATTTTTTGTCTGTAATTTTTACATTCTTGATTTCTACTATTAATTTTTTACTATTGCTAATTTTTGTCGTTTCTATTTCTGCTATTTATGTTATTTTGTTGCTACTGTTTCTATTTTCTACTTTTAATTCTATTTTTTGTTTTTAAATCTCAATTTTAAAGAAAAATATGTTTTTAATTAATTTCCAATATTTTTGTGTGATTTTTACCACTGCTTTGTGTTTTGAGTCAGTTTTGAGTCCTTGTAGTGGTGTTTAATATTCCTGATGCAATGAAATATCCTTTAGAAGAGCATTCTATTATTTAGTTAGATGTGATTGATTTGCTTGCTGATGATATGCTAGCTGAATTTCCTGAAATTATGGGATTTTTGGATAATGTTGTTTTTCCTAGATGTTCTAGACATGATGAAACTTGTATGTGTGCTGCATGTTCTGAAATTTTTGCTGTTGTAGGAGATGATGCTGCATTTTCTGAATTTCCTTCTTCTATGCCATTTGATCATGTTGTTTTGGAGGATTGTACACAGATTACAAGTGATGCTACAGTTACATCAACAGAAATAATTTCTTCAACCAAATTGATACCTTCATTGCAACAACCACCTACCCTTGAAGGATTTTCAGAGAAGGGAGAAGAGCACCAGATGATAGTCACTACTGTGGTGGATTTTGTTTTTAGGTTATTGCCCAACATAAACAAGGAAAATGTAGTTAATACAGTATACATATTGCATTCTAGTGATGAAGCCAAGGAAATTAAGAAAGGTCGATGGGACCCCAGTGGAAGCTCTCATGCTTCAACTTATGCTTCAAGTCATACTTCAAGCTTAACTTGGTCATTACACTTCAAGCAATGGGACCCTGGTGGAAGTCTCTCCATCTACCTAATTTGATAAGGATGTTTCTTTTCTTTCCCTTTCCCTCTCTTTTATTTTAATTGTCTTTCATTAATTGATGATTTTGATAGATGATGTTTTCTTTTGAGCTTTACATTGAGGACAATATAAAATCTAAGTGTGGGGGTGAAATTTTTTGAGTTCTATTTTTTTTGTTCTTTGTTTGCAATTTTAATTTGTTGTTTTTTTCTATTTTTGTTTTGTTTAAATTTGTTTCTATTTTTAATTTACTATTTCTCTTTCTAGTTTTGACGTTTCTTCTATTTCTGTTGTTAATTTTCATTTCTATTATTTTTTACTATTTTTGGTTTATTTTTGTTTTCTATTTTTTGTCCGCTATTTTCTATTCTTGATTTCTCGCTATAATTTTTTGCTATTGCTAATTTTTGTTGTCTCTATTTTTGCTATTTATGTTTTTTTTGCTACTATTTCTATTTTCTACTTTTAATTCTATTTTTGTTTTTAAATCTATTTTCAATTTTAAATAAAAAAATGTGTTTTTAATTATTTTCTAATGATGTTTTGAGATTTGTGAAGCTTATGAGTTTGAAGCAATTGAAATTCAAGATTTTTAGCATGATTGAATAAAATTTCTTCCTTTTTAAATTTGACATGCTTGGTTTTGGATGTTTGATTGATGAATTGAGTTTGATAGATGCATACATCGTGAAATTTTGAGCATATTGATGGATGGATTTAGCATTTTTGTCATTCTCCTATTTCTTGTTTAATTTTCACTCATGTCAGTTGATCACTCTAGAACTTGCTTTGATTCTTTTTTAGGCTACATTTTCACTTGCATGCATAAACATGATTGAGGCCTTCTTTCTTTAATTAGCTACTTTAGCCAAATAGCTAACCTTACATCATTTCCCTTTGATTAACCCCCTTGACCTTATTTGTCTATTCTTTATCTTACCTTATTATATGCCTTATGTGAAAAATCACGTTTTTACCTTACCTTAAGGAATGGAAGAGCATTGGTACATTTTCATTAGAGGAGCTATTTTGCTTGTGGGTAATTAATAGTTCAAGTGTGGAGGTTGTGTAATTTGATGTGCAATATGCAAAGTCTTTGGTGAAAAAAAAAAAGAAAAAAAGAGAAAAGAATAAATGCAAAAAAAATGTCAATGAAAAGAAATCAAATAAAAAAAGGGGAAAGGAATATGTAAAGAGAATATGCATTATATGATTTTGGGAGGATAAAATTTCACATTTTTCAATTCAGTTCCTTCTCAATGCTCTTTTATTCTCTTGGGTGTTTAACTTGTCATATTCATATTGTTTCCTTCCATTATCTTGGCCCCATTACAACCTTAAATAAAGTCCTCTTGATTTGTGTGTATATGTGTTTGAGTAATGGAGAAGTAGAAGATAAGCAAGCTTATGGTAGTGCAATTTTCATGGGTTAAATTGAGTGAAATACTTACCTTTTTTAACACTTAAGAGATTGAGAGTGTTTCTTGTGAGGATCTATCATTTTTTATTCAAGCTTTTCAAATTAAAGATACCTTGCTTATTGATTTGAGATGTGAAAAAATGTTACTCCATGAATGTTTTGACCCCTTGAAACTTTGGTTGCTCTTCTTGCTTGTAAAATTTTACATTCTTGAATATCTTGGAAATTGAGTCTTTTAGAGTTTTTAGCTTTTGAGTTTGTGTTATTTTTTTCCTTTGTTTCGTGATTTTGGTCTTATGTGATTTGCCTTGGAGTGCAAAAAGTTAAGTTTGGGGGAATTTGATAATCACATATTTTATACATTAATAAACCCTCATTTTTAGTCATTTACACTCTCCATGTACTTAATTGATTAAGCTTGGTCATGTTTTGTAAGTTTGGGATCAAATTGGGCTTAATTGATTTTTTTAGCAACATTGAGGTTTGACACTGTTTCTATATTTCGGTCATATCTTGAGTTCTAGATATCTAAAAATTATGTTTGTAGGAAAGATGAGAGAGAGCTCTACAACTTTCATGAGATCTCTAGGGAAGAATCGGACATGTAGTGGAGCTAATTAGGCCTAGAAGTCAGAACATGGGTTCTGTAACTAGAACCCGAGCAGTGTACAATAATCAGGGCATAACGTGGGCTGTAGATGTGATATGGGCCTAAAATCAGTGGCATTTGAAAGATACGACATATATCTTCAATTCATTAAAGACACCTTTCCAAAATATGTCATCTTGTGCATGAAATTATAGCTGGAAAATAGAGACGTGTTTCTGACGAGTTCATGCTACTTAAATGGGCATAACTTGAGCTGTAGGCCTCCAATTGACATGGGACCTGGACTCAATGATTCCTAATTGTCCCAATTTTGTAAATAATAGTTTTTGATCATGTAAGGCAAATTTGGGGGTAGTTATAGGGGTTAGAGGTAGAAAACTGAGACTCATCTTTTCATTATTGACTTTTCATCCTTTCTTTAGATCTATATCTAGATCTTTCACTCTTTTCTTCCTTCTCTCTAGATTTTCTCTTCTTTTTCTGAGTTCTTCCCTCCCATTCAAGGAGGGGTAGAGCCTTTAATCAATCCAACGGATTGAACACTCTTGATGCTTAATCTTGAGATTCTATTTTAATTGTTTACATTCAATTGTTAATCTAGTTTCTCTTCTTCTTCTCTTTTTTTAATTCTGATTAGGTTCTTAATTTGATTGGGATTTGAAATTGATAATTGTGTAATTATGATGTGCTAAGAGAGGAATTCAGAGACTAAACAAGGCATTGAAGGTGTTTGATGAAATGTTTAGCTTGGTTGGATCTTGGTTTTTAAGTTAATTTGGGTTTTCGATAGATGCTTAATTTGTCTAACCTTAATTAATTAAATTCTATAAGCATTTCTAGTAGAAGATCCATGGATCATTGAGAGGCATCATGATGTGATCTAAGACCAAGGATTTGATTGATAATTGAATGGACCTTTGGTGATCAAGGATGGATTAAGATCAAGATTGGTTAATTCTCTTGGATGATTGTTTTCCAAATTCTTTTTACTCTTTTTAATTATTTTCTGTTGTTTAATCTTACAAACCCTTTCCCCCCTGTTTATCAACCTCTTAATCTGATTGTATAATTGGAGTGATCTATGGGCTCTACTCAGTGTTATCATATACTGTAAATAATTTTGGTAATTTAGTTATAAATTGATTTAAATTTGGTAGCATCGATAGTTATCAAATTTTTGGAATCAATTAACGGGGATCACTCTGATTTTGATCAATCTTATTGAGAGTATATTTAACTACTAATCCCTCATTAACCTTTGTGTTGCTCTATTTTGGTGGTTTTCAGGTGAAAACGGGTGATTACGGGTCCCTTTGCAGAATTTCATATTGGCAACAAACTTGCCCAGAATGAGCTGAAACATGGTCAGTTGAAGGAAAATGGCCAAATAAACAAGGCTCACAATGTATTGTGAGGTCACCCCTGGTTTGCCAAAATTCTATCATTTAAAAAACTTTTTAAATTTTTTTTAATATTTTTTATTACATTTTTTAGTTTTATTTTTGTGTAGTTTTCATGCTGCGATGGTCCCATAATTTTTGAAAATATTTAGATATAGTTTCTATTAAGTTTTTGTGTGATTTTTACCACTACTTTGTATTTTGAGTCAGTTTTGAGTCCTTGTAGTGGTGTTTAATATTCCTGATGCAATGAAATATCCTTTAGAAGAGCATTCTATTTTTTAGTTAGATGTGATTGATTTGCTTGTTGATGATATACTAGCTAAATTTCCTAAAATTGTGGGATTTTTGGATAATGTTGATTTTCCTAAATGTTCTAGATATGATGAAACTTGTATGTGTGCTGCATGTTCTGAAATTTTTGCTGTTATGGGAGATGATGCTGCATTTTCTGAATTTCCTTCTTCTATGCGATTTGATCATGCTATTTTGAAGAATTGTACACAAATTATAGGTGATGCAACAGTTACATCAGCAGAATTAATTTCTTCAATCAGATTGATACCTTCATTGCAACAACCACCTACCTTTGAAGGATTTTCAGAGAAAGGAGAAGAGCACCGGATGATAGTCACTACTGTGGTGGATTTTGTCTTTGGGTCATGGCCCAACATAAACAAGGAAAATGCAGTTAATATAGTACACATATTGCATTCTGGTGGTGAAGCCAAGGAAATTAAGGAAGGCCGATGGGACTCCGGTGGAAGCTCTCATGCTTCCACTCATGCTTCAACTTATGCTTTAAGCCATACTTGAAGCTTAACATGGTCATTACACTTCAAGTAATAGGACCCTAGTGGAAGTCTCTCCATCTACCTCATTTGATAAAGATGTTTCTTTTTTGCCTTTTCCCTCTCTTTTATTTTACTTGTCCTTCATTAATTGATGATTTTGTTGGATACTGTTTTCTTTTGAGCTTTACATTGAGGACAGTATAAAATTTAAGTGTGTGGGTGGAATTTTAGCATTCTATTTTTTTTGTTGTTTGTAATTTTAATTTTGTTGTTTTTTCTATTTCTATTTTGTTTAAATTTGTTTTTATTTTGAATTTATTATTTCTCTTTCTATTTCGACGTTTCTTCTATTTTTGTTATTAATTTTTGTTTCTATTGTTTTTCTACTATCTCTGCTTTATTTTTGTTTTCTATTTTTTGTTTACTATATTTTTTTTACTTGATTTTTGCTATTAATTTTTTGCTATTGCTAATTTCTTTGTTTCTATTTCGCTATTTATGTTATTTTTTGCCACTTTGTTTCTATTTTCTATTTTTAATTCTATTTTTTTAATTCTGTTTTCAATTTTAAAGAAAAAATGTGTGTTTGTAATTGCTTTCCAATGATGTTTTGAGATTTGTGAAGCTTATGAGTTTGAAGCAATTGAAATTCAAGGTTCTTAGCATGATTGAATAAATTTTCTTCCTTCTTAAATTTGACATGCTTGGTTTTGGATGTTTGATTGATGGATTGAGTTTGATAGATGCATACCTTGTGAGATTTTGAGCCTATTGATGGATGAATTTAGCATTTATGTCATTCCCTTCTTTCTTGTTTGATTTTCAGTCATATTAATTGATCACTCTAGAACTTGCTTTGATTCTTTTTTTGACTACATTTTCACTTGCATGCATACACATGATTAAGGCATTCTTTCTTTAATTAGCTACTTTAGCCAAATAGCCAACCTTGCATCATTTTCCTTTGATTAACCCCCTTGAGCCTATTTGCTTATTCTTTGTCTTACCTTATTATATGCCTTATGTGAAAAATCATGTTTTTACCTTACCTTAAGGAATGAGAGAGCATTGGTACATTTTCATTAGATGAGCTCTTTTGTTTGTGGGTAATTAATAGTTCAAGTGTGGGGGTTATGTAATTTGATGTGCAATATGCAAAGTGTTTGGTGAAAAAGAAGAAGAAAAAGAAGAGCTAAAAAAAAGAAAAAAAAGAGAAAAATAATAAATGCAAAAAGGATGTCAATGAAAAGAAATCAAATAAAAAAAAGGGAAAGGAATATGTAAAGAGAATGTGCATTGTATGGATTTGGGAGGATAAAGTTTCATGTTCTCAATTGAGTTCCTTCCCAATGCTCTTTTATTCTCTTGGGTGTTTAACTTATCATATTCATATTGTTTCCTTCCCTTACCTTGGCCTCATGACAACCTTGAATAAAGTTCTCTTGATTTGTGTATGCATGTGTTTGAGTACTAGAAAAGTAGAAAATAAGAAAGCTTATGGTAGTGCAATTTTCATGGGTTGAATTGAGTGAAATACTTACCTTTTAAACACTTGAGAGATTTTGAGTGTATTTTTTGAGGATCTATCATTCTTGATTCATGTTTTTCAAATTGAAGATACCTTGCTTGTTGATTTGAGATGTGAAGAAATATTACCTCATGAATGTTTTGATCCCTTGAAACTTTGGTTATTCTTCTTGCTTGGAAACTTTTGAATTCTTCAATATCTTGGAAATTGAGTCTTTTAGAGTTTTTAGCTTTTGAGTTTGCATTGTTTTTTTCCTTTGTTCCCTAATTTTGGTCTTATGTGATTTGCCCAAGAGTGCAAAAAACTAAGTATGGGAGAATTTGATAATCATATATTTTATACATTAATAAACCCTCATTTTTAGTCATTTACACTCTCCATGTACTTAATTGATTGAGCTTAGTCATGTTTTGTAAGTTTGGGCTCAAATTGGGCTTAATTGATTTTTTCTAGCATCATTGAAGTTTGACACTATTTATGTATTTCATCTATATCTTGAGTTCTAAATGTCTAAAAATTATGTATCTTACCTTGTAGAAAAGATGAGAGAAAGCTCTACAACTTTCATGAGATCTCCAGGGCAAAATCAGACATGTAATGGAGCTAATTGGGCCTAGAAGTCAGAACATGGGTTCTGTCACTAGAATCCAAGCAGTGTGCACTAATCATGGCATTACATGGGTTGTAGATGTGATGGGCTTGAAACTAGTGGCATTTGAAAGATTTCTTCAATTCATATGAAGACCACCTTTCCAAAATATGTCATTTTCTTCATGAAATTGCGGCTGGAAAACAGAGACGAGTTACTGACAAGTTTATGTCACTTAAATGGGCATAACTTGAGTTATAGGCCTCTAATTGACATGGGACTTAGGCCCAATGATTCCTAATTGACCCAACTTTGTAAATAATAGGTTTCTAATCATGTAAGGAAAAATTAGGGGGTAGTTATAGGGGTTAGAGGTAAAAAACCGAGAATCATCTTTTCATTCTTGACTTTTCATCCTCTCTTTAGATCTAGATCTAGATCTTTCTCTCTTCTCTTCCTACTCTCTATATTTTCTCTTCTTTTTCTGACTTTTTCCCTCCCATTCATGGAGGGTTAGAGCCTTTAATTAATCCATGGGATTGAACATTCTTGATGCTTAATCTTGAGATTCTATTTTAATTGTTTACATTGAATTGTTAATCTAGTTTCTCTTCTTCTTCTCTTTTTTTAATTATGATTAGGTGCTTAATTTTATTGGGATTTGTATTTGATAATTATGTAATTACCATGTGCTAAGAGAGGAATTCAGAGACTAAACAAGGCATTGAAGGTTTTGATGAAATGTTTAGCTTGGTTGGATCTTGGTTTTTAAGTTAATTTGGGTTTTGGATGGATGCTTAATTTGTCTAACCTTAATTAATTAAATTCTAGAAGCATTTCTTGTAGAAGATTTGTGGGTCATTGAGAGACATCATGATGTGATCTAAGACCAAGGATTTGATTGATAATTGAATGGACCTTTAGAGATCAAGGATGGATTAAGATCAAGATTGGTTAATTCTCTTGGATTTGTTGTTTTCCAAATTTTGTTTACTCTTTTTAATTATTTTCTGTTGTTTAATCTTACAAACCCTTCCCTCATTGTTTATCAACATCTTAGTTTGATTGCGTAATTAGAGTGATCTACGGGCTCAACTCGGTGTTACCATATACTGCAAGTAGTTTTGGTAATTTAGTTATAAATTGTTTTAAATTTGGTAGCCTCGGCTGTTATCAGCAACCATGGCTGATAACATAGATACTGAAACTGAAACTGGGACTAAAAACAAAAAATAACGCAAACATAGGTGATAATGTACATAATAGAACCCTTAAAGAACTAGCAGCCCCTGGATGTCAATTATCAGCCTTTATGCATTCAGCATCCTAATTTAAATGCTTATTTTGAACTTAAGTATAGATTATTACACTTACTGTAACACCCCAAAAATTTATTATTTCATGATATTTATTCATTTTATAACATTTATGACTTTTGTGAATTTTTTTGGAATTATTTAAATTGTTTGATTATTTTATTATATTTTTTGATTTACATGCGCATTAAGTGGGGCTGGAGAAATAATATATTCCTCCGAGGCTAGAAAACTTTGGACTGTTAAACCAAGACTGGGAGATCTTACTAAACCTGAAGCCAGACACAGTTTATGAAGTTTTCATTTTTTGAGATTTTATCTGACAGATAAAATTTGGGTATACTCTATTAACCATTGGATAATAGATACCAGATTAATTAACAGTGACTTTTATCCATTGGATAATAGTTTGTAGTAGAAATCTAGTAGATTATTTTTATCTAGTCATTTTCATGACACCATCTAAGTGATATCATCACGTCACATCGTTGATTGACCTTTTTGGAAAGCGTTAGAAGCTTCTCAAGCAAGCTTTGGAGAAGCTTCCAAGAGAAGCTTTATTTCCCCTTTTCCAAGGAGGCACACGGCCACATGTGGGGAAAAGGAACTTTTGAACAATTTCTATCATCTTTTCAAATTAAACCTTCCTATCACTTTCTCTTTCCTCACCAAAATGTTTTCTCTCACTTTTTCTCTTCATCTTCTTCCATTTTCTCTCCTACACTACACGGCCATCACCCTTGCACCACCACTTCACATTCTAAAATTTCTAACAACTATATTTCTTGAATCTATATTTCCTCCTAAGATCATCTAGTGTGAAGATCTTGGTTATTCATCACTTTTCCAAGAATCCTTCAAGTTAGGGTTTATGATTTTCTAAGGTAAAATTTCTCTCCTTTTTCATCATTCTTCTCTTCTTCCTTCCAAAGCTTTGATGTATATCCTTGGCTACTCTTTTCCAAGTCTAAAAATGATGACTTTTGCTATGTCATTTTCGATTTCAAGGGAGTTCTTAAAGGAGGAAGTATTGCTTCAAAAATTTCTACATAAGTGGTTGGATATCTCTAAAGGTAAGAGGGAGATTTCTCTTATCTACCTCCTATGGTAGTGAGGGACATTTGGATGTGTTGAGAATGACGGATCCATGTGAGGGTTCTTCACTTGATTTGTGTTTAATTACTTGGTGATTTTGTTGTTATTTTGCCTTATGTGATTTGTGACTTGATGATGATCTTTATGATTTTGGTCGTAAATGAAATTATTAATTTTTGATATAAGTTATTTGCTTGAGATTCCTTGTGGAAGTTTTAAAAAAAAATTTGAGGCCCTAGTGACCTAGAAGCTCACGACCAAGAGGCTTAAAATGAGGCATCCAAGATAAAAATGTTATGCTAAATTAAAACTGAATTGTTAAAATGAGGAAAGAAGTAAATTGAGGATTTGAAGTAATAGTTGAGTGGAAAAATAAAAATTTGGTCCCTTAGATGGAGAGAGGTTTCAGTCTTGAGAGGAAAAATGGGTGAGGAATAGAATTCATAATAAATTAGAGCACCTTTAGGACTTATGGGAAAAAGAGAAATGAGATTGTGAAGTTAATACCATCTAATTCCTTTTTAGGCCCTTTGTGAAAAATGTGAGGAGACATCACTTCATGGAACTTAACTAGAAGGGTTTTAAATTTAAAGTGCTATTTCATATTAATTCTGGAAATTTTTGATAAGTATGGTTTGTAGAGAATACTTCATGAAATTTTAAAGAGAATGATTTTCTGAGAATTGTGTATTTGGGATGCCTTATGATCGAACATAATGTTATTGTGCTATTGAGCTAATGGACTGGACCCTGAATGGTTAATGGTTGGTTTGAACCCTGTTATGGTTCCTCTTGATGAGATTATTGTTGTTAAAGAATAATATGCATCATTGTATTATGATCATACATTGTGAAAGTCGGAATGACTTGTTGTTAAGGTAGAATGCCTAGGTTCATTATCATGTGATCATACATTGTGAAAGTCGAAATGACTTGTTGTTAAGGCGGAATGCCTAGGTTCATTATCATGTGATCATACATTGTGAAAGTTAGAATGACTTGTTGTCAAGGTGGAATGCCTAGGAGATGAATTACACCTTTGTGTAGGTGCGAATTGCGTAGTGTAGTTCACTTGTTGAACTTGGAGGCGTCAGGGCCAAATATCCCCAAGTGGATAGTTGGTAGCTCCACTGGGCCGTGGTGACTGTGCAACACACCGACGATCTCGACCAGGCACTATCCTATTCCCGATCTGGTTGAGAGTGTCTTGTATAGTCACGTTGCGCATATTGATTATATTGAAAAGCACATGATTTGAGGCTAACGATATACAGACAGTGGTTCTCCTAATCATTCTTTCCGATGTTGGTTTTTAGCTCCATGGAGTAGGTGTCGGTCTGTTATGCATTCACACATCATTGAGCATTTTACTGTGAAATTAATTATTATACTGTGGATTTTCCTATTGGTATACATTATTGAGATATCTATTAGAAAACCTTATAATTGTAAATTGTTATATTTGTACTTTGTGATTGTATTATTGTTTGCTGTTTCTTGCTGCCATGTTGGTAATGATGTAGAGAGTCTCATCTCTTTGTATTGTTGTACTTCCTGTTTCTGTTTTATGTGTTCCTGTGGATAAAGACTGAGAGGAAGAGTTGCAGTTGCTATTATCTTATTTTGGGATGGCTGCTAGAAGAGATCTTTTTTGTTACATTTGAGTTCAGTTTCATGATGGTGCGAGCGCCTGGCGTATTGATTGGGATAATGAACGTATTAGATATGTAGGAGATGTAACTTTAACCATTCGTAGGACCCGTAATAATGTTCCTTTCTTTTCTCTTACTATTGCTGTATATCTAAAGTTCTTCATGTCGATTAGGGAGTTGTGGGATGATTTACATTACACTCCTAGGGAGGATCTAGACCCTGTAGTGTCTTCTGCTAGGACACCAGTTCGTGAGCTGCTACCTCAGTTGAGGAACTTTGTTGACTTGGGGTTTGAGGATGAGGAAGACCCTGAGGAGGACCCCGAGAAGGATCCTATGGAGGATCTACGAGAGGACCCTGCTCCCTAGAGGTCTAGACTTGGGCCAATGTATATTTTGGAGTCAGTGGGCACTATATGTCTTTTGGCTATAAACTTGTATATTTAACTTGTATATTTTGGGTGGGTTGTAATCCATGCCACTGACATGTATATAATCTTTTTGGTGTGTAATATTAAGTAGCTATATCTCATGCTGTTACCTTACTTCAAAGTTTACGCTTCTATAAAAAGGAATTTGGAACCCATCTTTTAATATGTCATATATGTTATCTGCGAAAAAGAGACCTACATTTTGGGACTTATACTTTATAACATCAAGTATTTTATAACTTGGGTAAAGGGATTTAAAGGAGTTAGTAAAAAATGTGACACCCAAAGGAGGGTGTTACACTTGCTGCCCAAGTTACATGGTCTTGTAGGTGAAGATCCACACAAGCATCTAAAGGAGTTTCATGTGGCATGCTCCACCATAAAACCATAAGGAATTCTTGAGGAGCACATCAAGCTATTAGCCTTCCCTTTCTCCCTTACTAATGTAGCCAAGGATTGGCTATATTATCTTCCACCTAGTTTCGTGACAAGTTAGAATGACACGAAGAGGCTGTTCGTGGAGAAGTTTTTCCCTATGTCCAAAGCTGTTGCCATAAAAAAGGATATATATGGGATAAAACAAAATTCTGGGGAGACTCTGCATGAGTATTGGGAGAAGTTAAAGAAATTATGCGCAAGCTGTCCACACCATTATATCAGTAACTAGCTGTTGATTCATTATTTCTATGAGAGATTGTTCCCTATGGACAAAAGTATGATTGATGTTGTTAGTCGAGGTGCATTTGTTAAAAAGCCCCAGCTGCTGCTAGAGATTTGATTACAAACATGGCTGCTTGTAACAGCCCAATACTAATACTAATGACATATCTGAAATTTCGTATTTGTAATTAGGATTGGTTTTTTACTTTTATATTAATAACTAATTTTGTAAAATATGTTTATATCATATATGAAAATATGAGCTTGTTGTAAGCAAATAAATGTACACAATTTTAAGAAAATAAACTTATACAAAGTTATAATTCATGTTACAATATACACATGATAAGCCTTTAAGGCATAAATTCATACAAATATTATTCAAAACTTTATCCAAAAATTGAAACTAAACTATTTCTCCATATTTCTATTCTTCTCTTCTACTTGCTGCGAACTTTGCTCCTGGAAATATTATGGAAATAAAATAAAATAAGGGTGAGAATTCTAGGAATTCTTAATACTTTTATTAAAAACGGTGTCATCATAATACCTCCAGCTACTTCCGGGGAAAATCAATTCAAAACACAAATTATAAAGTAGAAAGGTGGTAGAAAGTCAAAACTAGTCATTTTTCTTCCCGAAACAGAGGTTCAATTTATATCATTTATAAAAATAATTTATATAATCAAATAATTCATATCATTCATCATACGTCACTATTCATCAAATATCATGATTCATCATATATCATGATTCATCAAATATTTTCATTTGTCATATCATCATTCATTATATATCATCTTTCATCATATCTCATCATTTGTCATATATCTCATCATCAAATCATTCTTCATTTATCATATCTCAAATATCAAATAGGTAGAAAGGGGATACTCCACCTTGTACTACTCTAATAATGAGGGAATCATCCTTCCTCAGTTTTTCATTCTTCATATCTCAATCATCAATATGTTGTGAGGAAATGTGTATCCTCAACTACTTTGATAAGAAGGGAATCATCCTTCCTCACACTGTCAGACATCTAGGGTAAAGAGGGAATCATCCTTCCTCATATTACCCTTTATCTAAGATAGGGAGGGAATCATCCTTCATCATACTATCAATCATCTATGGTAAAAAAGGAATCATCCTTCTTCTTACTACCCTTTTTCTAAGTTAGGGAGAAAATCATCCTTCCTCACACTACCATAGTCAATATCATACCCAAAAGTATGAGGGTCATCTCTCATATATCATTTGCATCATAAATTATACACATATAGTGATTATTCATAAATAATTCAACATACTTTAATTCTCATGCTCAATCATTCCAAATACATCATAATTTTAATTCCAAGATTCAATTGATGCACAAGTATGTCACAAAGTAGTCATTCAAAGATTAAATCACTAATCTTAGTAAAAAAAAAACCCTTGAAAACACATCAATTTATAACCTTTGGAACCTCCAATATATTAAAACAAGGCAATTCTATTCGAATAACACTTCCTATTATTCGAATAGAATGCTGTAAAATTTGTATTCTGTGAGGGTTTATTCAAATAACACTGTGTTATTCGAATAACACCCTTAAAGATCCTTTTCCTGTCATGCCCTATAATGTTTTATTCAAATAAGCTCAGGGCTTATTCAAATAATGCATTCTAGAATTTGATTCTTATGCATCAAAACCATACCCAATCCATCCCAAACCATTTCTTAGCTCTTTCAATTTTATCATATAATTATGTATAAACCAAGTAGGAAAACAATGAAAAACCATTAACCACAAGCACATATAATGATATTTGTTCATATACAAATCCAAACATATTCTAAAATTTCAAAATTCAATCTCTTAATCCAAGCTCATCTTCAAGAAATTTATCCAAAATTCTTTTTCAATGCATTCATTCAGATTTTCAAAAAGTAAAAGAAAATAGAGAATGTAAAAATTAAGCAACAACCCCTACCTCTATTGCTATGTACTTGGTTCTTCATCTTCCTTTCTTTCTTTCCTTTCTTCTCTTGGCTTTCTTCCTTTTCTTCCCGCTTCTTCTTTCTTTCTTTCTTCTTCCTCTACATTTTCTCCTTCTCACAATTGCTCCCTTTTTTCTTTCTTTTCTCTCTGTTTTTTATTTCTTTGCTTCTCTCTCTTTTCTCTCTATCTTTCTTTTTCCTTCTTATCTTATCTTTTTTCTTTTTCTTGTTACTTTTCGATCGAGGAAAAGCAAAATAAGGTGGTGGAGAATAAGGGAAAGGATAAGAATGAGGTTTGTGTTGAAACTTCTATATCTCTTAGGAACACTTTAATCTTCCATAATCTAGTTTTCTAACTTTCATAAGTATCATAGGAAATTTTAAGATTTCCTTTAATCCCAAAACTCATCCTTTAACAATTATCCATATACAGCTTTAATAGTTACTAAGCTCTATTACTCATTCTTGAATTAAGTTAAACTTAATGGGGTAAACTAATAGGCTTACAGTATCCAATTTAACCTGTAACAATTTTCAAATTAACTTTCATTCTCCTCTTGAGATCTCCCCAAGTTTCATTATCTTCTAAACTACCTTCCTTTTTAATTCAGACTGTTAAACACATATCCTGTGACATTAAAAATATCTAACTTGCTTAGATAATTCCTCAAAATTTACCATAACTTATTCTAATCGATTGAGATCCAGAAATAAAATTTTCCTCATTTAATTTTTAAAACTATTTGATTGGGGAGGATGTTACACTACTAACTCCCAGTAATTTGGTACTAGGATGATTACTCCCACCAGGGGAGTGAATGAGGTTCATGTGTCTCACGCTAACCAGCAAAGGATGGAGAATAGACTTGATGAGTTGACTTCCTTGGTGAGGTAATTGGCAATGGGCCAGCAAATACCTGTGTAAGGGCCTACCAAACTGTGTGGAATTTGTGCTCGTCCAACCCATCCTCCAGATGCATGCCCCACACTCCAAGAAGACAATTCTGCACCACAGGCTTATGTTACTGCAGTAGGCATTTTCCCTGGTAAACCTCAGTACCAGTAGCACCAACAACCCAGATATGATCCCTACTCTAGCACTTATAATCCTGGATAGAGGGATCATCCAAATTTCAGATATGAAAATTCAACAACAACTGCACCATAGCAGCCACCAGTTTGGCCACACCAGTTTCAGCAAAATTTTAGACCAGTAGGCAGTAGGCTAGACAAAATTACTATAATATCCGCTTCAGACAAAATATACTATAATATCCCTTCCAGATTAAATTTATATATATATATATAGCAATGTTTATATTGTATTTGTACTCATAGAATGTATGTGTAATTTATTAAATTGGTAATAGGGATATACATGGAATTAAAAATGTTTACGTACAAATTGAATGATTCTTATACAATGGGTTCGAGGGAATGATAGAAGAATTTTCAGAACACTGGAAAATGTGAAAAATGTTTATAAGTTATTTAAGATATAAGTTTACTATTAGACAACTTATTAATTATAGAAATTGGAGGGGTCATTAGAGAAATTGCTATAAATTAGTAACAAGATGCTCAACTAAAATATAATCAATGTAACTAAATTGATAATGGTTTAGTTAGAGTAACTAAGTAATCATGACTTAGTTAGGAAAAACTATTAAAATAATCAATGACCAATAAAAATAAACCACATAGTTAGACATTGGCTAGCTTCTAATTGGATGAATTAGCCACTAGTTAAAACCTAATTGGATGGCTAGAAAATATAAAAGGAAAAAGAATAGAAAAAAGAAGAAGATGAATACTCCCAAAGGAGCTAGAGGGTTTGGCCAAGGCAAGGATAAAGGAGGAAGAGGAGACGAAAAATAAGAAAAAAAGGAGAAAAGCCAAGAACAATAAGAATCCATAGTTTTTCAAGCTGGATTTTAAGAGAATCAAATAGCTAGATTCAAGATCTTCAACTTTCTTGCAAGTTCTTTCAAGAACAAGAGGTAGGGAATCATACATTTTCTCCAAATTTTCTTGAGTTATTCTTGTTTTAAAAGTGTTCTACTATGCTTCTTTATCATGCTTTAAATTCAAAGAAGCCTTATTTATGATTGTTTTGTAGGATTGGAACCCTAGGTTTGTAAGACTTCATATTATGTTCTTGAGATTTTGATTGGGTTTCAATGGAAGATTAATGAAGGATGAGGTTGTTGATGAAGAAAGAATCATATGAATGATGCTAATTTTGAGAAAATATGGTCAAGAGACAAAGATCCAAGAACTAGTGTTTCATTCAAATCAATTTGGGGTTTTTGGTCTAATCTCTGATTTAAAGTGAAATTGATGTTAGAAATGGATTCTTGATGGTAAAAATGGTCTAAAAATGATGAGAATGAGAAGAAAATCTTCATTGCCACACATGGATGAATTTGGCCAAGAAGATTTAGGATTAAATTTAGTTATTGATAAACAACTTAGTATTTTATCATTGTAATTATAAAAATAAATGATGTGGATTACATTGATGTTGGAAATATAAACAAGTGGTTGATGACACAAGTGATATTCAAGTGCAATATGTTAATGATATACATTATGATTAAGTAATGGAGTTTATAATGAAAAATGATTGACTATGTTAATGTCACAAGTTCTAATTTTTTTTATGTTGCTTATGTGAAAGAATGATACTCAAAGTTGTGACATTTTACCCTTTGGCATTTAGCCTGAAAATGTGGCATTAATGTTAAGAAGAAAAGAGTGTAATGATTCTAAAGTCTATTAAAATGTGTCCTCGGGCTAAGAGGAATGTTTGAGATGTATCCTGTAAACTCCCTAATACTAATACTAAAAGTGAATCCAGAGTCACGCCTTAGTAATTAGTATTAAGCACATCACTTATAACTATTAACAAAAATTTGAACATACATTTATAAGATATACACAAAATATGAGCCTGCTGTGAATAAAATAATATACATATATTGAAATGGTCTTTATATAAGAGTATATTGTAACACCCTAACACAATTATCGTAAAATAATCAGAATATTTCAAGATAAAATGTATCAAGTATGTCACTTCCTAAAAATGCAATAAACATAAATCCATAACAACCATGTGTGGTCATTATAGAGAGCCCCAAAGATGAAAAAGGTCATATATTTACATCACTAGCTAAAAAGCCACACTGTAATACATAAACTTTTATAAACTAATCAGCAAAGTAAATAAATACTAGCAGAAACCAAAAAGAAACAAAATAACTAAACTAAGCATTTTGCTTCTTCTTTTTCTTGCCTTTCTTCTTTGGAGGGTCTTCACCTAGATTTACATAGAACATACATGGATGAGAAATCACAATTTTCTCAGTATTAGTATACCAAGACCAGTAGTTATTTATTTAACAACAAATAAATAAATTAAACACATACATACACTTTGTGTAATAGAATATATGAAGATCAATGATATCAAACAATCATTCATACAATCTTAAGATATCATCGAACAAACAAGACAATTGCCCATACAATTGTCAACCAATGTAATGCTTTAGGTAATGATGTATGATTATGCTCACACAAAGTCCTAATAATATGATTATGTAATGCAAATGCAGATTTTAGTTTTTGAAAACACAAGTTACTTACTTACTTCCCAAAAACCTCTATTTCTTGCATATACAAAGTAAGATACACCTAAAAGCTTATACATTACTTAGTAACATGTAGATACCTTCCTCTCACCAATGTAAGAGTACTACTTCCACCACTATACTAGTAACCCTAACCATAATACCATGAATGCTAGGAGAATTTAGATCCAACACCTCATTCTCAAGTTATATGGTTGTACACACCATCTTAGGTTACAATACATAGGACATAACCAATAACAAGTTTAAAAATCAAATATGTAAAAGTATCCTCAATCCATAATTAAAACAATCACAAGATTCTCATAATTTAGTGAAAAAGCAATACTAGTACTTATGAATCTTAGCCTCACTTATCCAACAAAGTAGCAAGAACCATGTCACTAGCATTCTCATATCTAGAACCTCACATCATCACCTCACAAAGTGATTTCCAAGTCAACCTCATGTTGAACAAGGTCCTAGGTACCACCTTAAGGCTTTCCAAACTCAAAGATGCCCAAGGTTTCACAACTCCTTATATATGTTAGGTGGTCATTCTCTCTAAGAAATACCCTCATTAGTGCCTCAACACTCTTAACAAGGTATATATGAATGATCCCAACAGTTAGGAAATTCTAAAACATCAAAAACACAATGTTGAAAAATCTTGGAGCTCACGCTGCGGCACAGCCTTGGCATGCCGCGGCACCTTGCTCTCAGGTGCTCAAGTGGTGCACCTCATGCCTTGGCGAGAGCTCCCAACGCTATGGCATACGTAGTAGAAACTAGGTTCTGCAGAATTTTGTAGAACCAGGTACTATTCAATTAGAACAAGTCACAAATTTTGGTCACTCCAAACTAGTTTTTAGGTGATTTTAGGTTCCTAACTTGTTCACTAACACATAGGAAACTTCAATCACCAACTGAAACCACTAATTTGGATCCAAGGACAAAATCTCCCACCCATGACCTAATTTCTCATTTTATGCATCAAAGATTCAAATGACAAGTTCTAAGTTTCTAACTCAAACTCCCTCCATGAACAAGTCATAAACAACCATTGAAACACATTCAAGTAAGAAAAACACTCCAAATAACTCTAAAATCCAAAATGACCCTTTGAGCATCACATATGCATAAATGGTTAAAATGGATGAAAGAAGCAACCAAGAACACAAATCCCCTACCTTTAGCACAAAGATGGTGATGATGGAGCTTCAAGCTTGCCTTTCCTTTTAGCTTTCCTCTTCCTCTTCTCTTCTTCCTCTTCTTCCTTTGTTTTCTCTACTTCCTCTCTATTGTTTTCTGTCTCACGAAGAAAAATAATAGAGAGAGGTGAGATAGAGTGAAATATAAAGGAATAGTCAAAGAAGATAGGCTGAAAACGTGAGGGACTTTGGTCAGTTAAGTGACCAATAGATAATTCTTGATCTGCTAAGAACATTTACATTTCTCCAAATCAAATTTCATACTTCTAACAAGTTTAAAATAAATCATAGGATTCATCAAAAATCTTGTTGCACTAAAACTATATTTTTCCATATCTGTGACTAGTCAGTCCAGCATTAAAATTTTTAACCAATATGGTTAAAAATTTTAGACTGACTCTGATTATTCTCAAATTTTAATCACATCACATACTACACCTTTGTGACTTAGAAACAAATTATCCACATTTATTTCCATTAGCAAATCCATTTATGCTAATATCTGGGTTGTTTTAATCTACTTTTCACCTTTCGAGTTGTAGCAAAGTACCTAAACTAACTCAGATTGTCACAAAATTAAACAGGCATGTTAAACAAATATTAAGCTACCTCTGTAACTAATTATGAGCCTAACATGTTTTAGAGGATGTTATATTTCTCTTGACTTTTTTAAAATTTTATCCCCAAAATTACTTACCTCATACAAACAACTGCGGACAGTCTAGCTGCATGTGGGACCCCAACTCCCAAGTCGCCTCTTTAAAGCCAGCACCATCCCAAAGCACCTTCACTAAAGGAATCCACTTACCTCTAAACTCTTTGACTCCTTTGTCCACGATCCTTATCAGAAGCATAGCATAAGACAAATCATCCCTTAATTGCACGAATTCATCTCTTATGACATATGAAGGATCTGGATTGTACTTCCTAAGTTGTGTCATATGGAAGGCATCGTGAAGGTTAGACAAACTGGGAGGAAGGGCAATTTGGTAGGCTACAAGTCCAATTCTCTTTAGGATTTGGTAAGGACCAATTAAACAAGGATTCAACTTCCGTGTTCTCAATGCTCTACTAATCCCTATTGTAGGAGTGACTCTAAAAAATACATGATCTATGTAATACCCTTAGTAACATATTAGACTTGTATATGGTTACAAAAGGTAGCATATGACTTACTTAACATGTTAGTGAAGTTTTGTGACAAGCTGAGTTCGTTTAGGCACTTAGTTGCAATACAAAAGTTGAAAAATAGCTTAAAATGACTCAGATAATGGCTTTAAAGGTAAAGTTAAGGGAAATAAACATATAGGGTTTGTTTCTAAGTCACAAATAAGTAAAACAAGATGTAGTTAAAGTTTCAAGAGAATCTGAGTTAGTTTGGTATTTTTAGGCATACTGGTTATCTATTTAATGCTAGATTGACTACCAGCAGATATGGAAAATCATGAAAATGGTGAAATAATAATTTAGATGAATCTTATGATTTATTCTAAAGTTGTTGGAAGCTGAAAAACTTGAATTAGCATAATTTGAGTATTCTTAGCAGATAAGGAAGTTCTAGTAAAATATCCTAAGAGACTTGATGGTCATTCTCTCATTTCTTTCTCTCACGTATAAGCAGCAAAAGTTACAAAAATAGAACAAAATAGAGAAAGAAAGAAACGAATGAAGAAAAGAGAGAAAGGAAGAAGAAAAAGGAGAAGAAAGAGAGGAAGACAAAGAAAAGATCAAGATCAAAGCATAGAGTTTGAAGATTGATCATCCAATCAAGAGGTAAAGGGTTTCTATTCATAATTCTTCTCTTTAATTCTTATGAATAAGGTTTGGCGATTTGAATGGAAATAGAGGTTTGGAGAGCCAAATCCATGTTCTTAGCTTAGTTCTTGATTCCAAGAACTAGGTTAGAATAGTTTAAGCTTAGTAAGTATAAGATAGTCATCTATGACTTAAGATTAACTATTAGAATTCATAGAGAAAGAATTGTATGATGGTTGGAGTTATGTGGTTTTAGGCCTAAATCTATGCGTAAGAGAATCCATAGGTAGTATAAGAGTTACAACAAGTTTAGGGGCCTAGATTGGTGCTAGAAATCACAAGGAAATCGATCTTAGATGATTGGTAGTTAAGATGAAAATTTAGAACTGATAGAACAATCTGTAGAAATTCTACAGAATTACTGTCATACAGAGAGTGCCAAATGCCCTACACCGAGCGCCTAGACGCTCGTGTAATAGGAATAAAGGTTCGTGTAGCAGGGGGTAGAGTGCTCAGGTGCTCAGATTAGAGTGTTTAGATGCTCAATGTCTAGGAAGTTTTATGCGCATCAGAGCGCAGAGTGCCAACATGCTCAATCCATAGTGCTTAGGCATGCAGCGTGCGACAGCACAAGGCTGTTCCTTACCTAGTGAACCCCCAGATGCTCAAGGAGAGAGCGCTTAGGCACCCATCACAAAATTCAACAAAGAGTTATTTATGATGTTTTCAAGGTTCTAGTTAGATAGAATCATTATATATATGTTTCCTAAGGTGTTTGAGGACATAAATAGAGATATTTCAATAAAGGAACTATCACCTAGCATGAATGAGAAAGCTTAGGCTTTGAGTAACCTAAAGTAAAGGATTGCCTAGATAAGAACATAGTACCATAGGTAACCTGGTGCTGCATTAGATATCACTCAAGATGTGATGAGATGGTGCAATAGAAATGAGTATACTGGGATGAAATGTAGGATTCACTCTAGTAAGAATAAGGAAGGTATGAGTCTTAAGATATCCAAGAATAACGGATTACCTTTGGGAAGGTACCCAGAACCTTAAACAACAAAGAGTTACAAGTAAGAACCACTTTGAGTTAGATTCACTTGAATGGAGATAAGGTTGTGTATTTAGTTCCAAATAGAGGATGTTATATACTAAGTCTCTAGTTAAATGGGACCCTGTGCATTGTAAAATACATAAGAAGATGAATGTTGATTTGTAAGCTTTTGCATTCATTAAGTATGCAAAGTTATAATGAAATACTCATTTGTTTCCTTAAGCAAGGTTGAATGAAGCATTCGCTAAGATAGGCTCTTTCATTAGGATGAGTTAAGTCTATAAGAATGTTCAGATGGTGTTTATGTAAAAGATAAACATAACACTACATTTTTCACACACTAGTTAGTTAATCTAGTTTGTATGTGAAAGTTATGAGAACATTTATGCAACCAAGAGTAATAGTTTGTCATAGGTGAGTAGCTAACACTTCAGCAACATAGTGTTTCCTAGGATTCACTTAAGAGTTATAAGTGATGAGGTTGTGTTTAAATATAAGTATGTATGTATGACAATGGAAATGGTCTAGTAGTATTGATCTTAGTAAGTATCCTTTGATGTGCACTCATAAAGGCCAAGAGAGATTGAAAGGTGTTTGGTAGACTCAATTGAAGAATGATATAACCTTGATATTTCGTTAGTGTCGAGGCCAAAGGAGATAAGTAGAGGTGTATAAGGTTCTTCAGAATCAAGATTTAGACCGAACATCTCAGCGTGCCAGGATATGTGTGATGTGAGGAGATACCTCTATTCACCATGGGATAATATGTTGAACCAGTTCTTGATGATCTTTTTTGTCTTAAACATAAAACTCAACTTGTACTTCAAAATAAAGCATTGCACAAACATATCTTTAGGATCTTGCTTGAGCATAATCATATTGTATATCATTTGCATTGCATTTACAGACAGTTGTATGGGCATTATCTGTTGCTGTTGGTATTTACAATTGTATGGGTAGCTTTTTATATTTAATAGTATATATGCTATCGGTTTTAGATCGCACTATACAGGTAGTGTGTAGTCATGAGGATTAGTGGAGGAAACTCTTATGTTAGTAGTTATATCAGCTGTATATTTGTTATACAATGTTATAGCTAACTGGTATTGGAATTACTTTTACTAAGAATTGTAATTCTCACCCCAGTTGTTCTTCCATGTAAATCAAGGTAAAAACCCTGTTAAGGGAATGAAGATGAAGCATGAAGACTAGTATAGTTTTTATATGCTTTAGTAGACAAAGCTTATGTATAAGTTTCTATTTGCTTTGTATGTTTTAAGTAGTATGATTACAATATGCCCTTATGTGGCAAATGTTGTATATATATGTATGAATTCAAGTTTTTTGCATTCTCTCAAGGCTTGCTATAATTACTTAGTTATGATTATGGTTATATGTTAGCATGTAGTAAGTAGAAGTGACGTCTCTAGTACTGGTTATCTTTATATATCTCTGTATATCTAGGATATATTTAGATATCTGTATTAGGATGTTATAATCTCCCTCATTGAACTCTAGAGGTCTTCTCCTTTTATCAGCATAGCTTTTCTACCTACTCTAAGCCATAACCAACCTATCCCTGATCATCTTAATATGATATGTGGTCTACTGTACCAAGTCAGGTCCTAGGATGGTTCTCTCTCCAACCTCATACTAACACATAGGGGACCTACACTTTTTACCATAAAATACTTCATATGGTGCCATGCCTATGCTGGTATGATAATTGTTGTTGTAGGCAAACTCCACTAAGGATAATAACTTGTCTTAACTATCTTTCTACTCTAGCACACATGCTCTAAGCATATCCTCAAGGGTTTGGATAGTCCTTTCTGATTGACCATCGGTCTGTGGATGATATGTTGTACTCAAACTAAGCTTTATCTCCAAAGCTTTCTGCAAGGCTCCTTAAAATCTAGATATAAATCTAGGGTCTTTATCAAAAACTATGTTAAGGGGAATACCGTGCATTTTAACTATCTCTTAAAGGTATAACTGAGCCAGTTTATCCATGGAGTAGTTAGCTCTCATAGGTATAAAATGGACAGACTTAGTTAGTCTATCCACTATAACCCAAACCGTATCAAATCCTAATTGAGTCCTTGGCAACCCCATCACAAAATCCATTGTGATGTTATCTCATTTCCACTCAGGGATTCCCAAAGATTGAAGAGGTCTAAAGGGTTTCTAGTGTTCTATCTTGATCTTTTGATAAGTTAGGCACCTAGACACAAACTTAGTTATGTCCCTCTTCATTCCAGACCACCAAAATAATTTCTTCAAGTCTTGATACATCTTAGTGGCCCCAGGATGGATAGCGTACTGACTATAGTGAGCTTCTTCAAGGATCTTTTCCTTGATTCCGGATTCACAGGGAATGCAAAGTCTACCTATAAACTTAATCATCTCATCATCCGACATATCAAACTCCCTAAGATTCCCTAAAAAGATCTGTTCACTTATATCATTAAGAGATCTCATCTTCCTTTTGAGCTTCCAAGATCTAAGACCTCAAGTCACTCACTATGTCCACTCAACTCACACTGATACTATGTGGTAACATAGTTATTGAAAGACTCATGTCTTTGAAACTCTCAAGAAGTTCACTCTCCTGGATCATCATCTGGGACACGTGTAGGGATTTCCTACTTAGTGCATCAGCCACAACATTGTCCTTACCTAGATGATACTTTAACCTAAAGTCATAGTCTTTCAAAATCTCTATCCATCTCAGTTGTCTTATGTTCAGCTCTTTCTGATCAAATTAGTACTTCAAACTCTTATAATTACTGAACACCTCAAATTGGACTCTATATAAGTAATGTCTCTAAACTTTTAGGGCAAACACTATTGCAGTTAACTCCAGATCATGAGTAGGGTAATACTCTTCATGTGGCCTCAACTGCCTTGATGTATAAGTAACAACTCTCTTATGTTGCACCAGAACACACTTCAAACCCATCTTTGAAGCATCACAATATACCTCAAAGTTCTCCAAAGGATCCAGAATTACCAATACCGGTGTAGTAGTCAACCTCAATTTTAACTCTTGGAAACTGTTCTCACAATCCTGAGTCCACTCAAAAGTACTACTTTTCCTAGTCAATCTAGTCAAGGGTAGCACTAATTGAGAAAATCCCTTCATGAATCTCCGATAGTACCCTGCTAGGCCTATGAAACTTCTGATCTCGGTCACAGTGGTGGGTCTCTCCCACTGCAACACTGCATCAACTTTACTTAGGTCTATATAAATCCCACCCTGAGATATCACATGTCCCAAAAACTATACTTGTGAAATCCAGAACTGACACTTAGATAGTTTGGCAAATAGCCTATTCTCCTTAAGGGTCTCCAACACTATCCTTAAATGTTATTCATGCTCTTCCATTGTCTTAGAATAGATTAGGATATTATCAATAAACACCACAACAAACTAATCTAGGTAGGGTCTAAATATCCTGTTCATGTAATCTATGAACATTGTTGGTGCATTCGTCAACCCAAAGGACATCACGAGGTACTCACAATGTCCATACCTAGTCTTGAAAGCAGTTTTAGGGATATCCTCTTCCCGAACTCTTATCTGATGGTATCCATACCTAAGATCAATTTTTGAGAAAATCGAAGCTCCCCTCAGTTGATCCATTAGATCGTCTACTCTAGGTAATGGATACTTATTTTTTATGGTTACCTTATTCAGCTGTCTGTAATCCACACAGAGCCTCATGGTACCATCCTTTTTTTTCACTAGTAACACATGTACTCCCCATGGAGAAACACTCAGCCTAATGAATTGTTTGTCCAATAAATCCTTGATTTACTTTTTGAGTTCTTCTAACTCTAGTGGTGCCATCCTATAGGGTGCCATAGATATAGGTCCCGTCCTAAACACTAAGTCTATAGAAAACTCTATTTCTTGCTCGGTTGCCAACTCCACTATGTTACTTAGGAAAACTTCAAGATATTCACTCACCATAGGTATTTTGCCTAACCTTTGCTCATCCTCAGCACTTAGGGAAAACAAGAGAACATATCCTAAAGCTCTCTCATCTAAACAGAGATTAACCTAATTTGCATTGAGATACACTAACTCAGATGGAATAACTCTGGTAGGTATATCTGATAAGAAAACCAGGGATTTATCTAAATAGTTCAATACTATAAGGTTAGTGGACAACCAATCCATGCCAAGGATGACATCAGTACCTACAAGAGGCAAATAGATAACGTTTACAAGAAAAATCCTATCTTCCACCTTTACACAACAATCATGACACACTATGGATGTTGTAACTAGTTTACCAATAGGAGTAGATACAGATAAGTCATATGAAAGTTCAGACACAGGTAAATCTAGCATATTCATACAATCATTAGAAACAAAGGAGTGAGATGCTCTGGAATCATACAACACAGTTAAAAGGTGATTGTGAATTATGTATTTACCTTCGATAAGGTCGGAAGACTGAGTCACCACCTAAAGTGTAAGCTCTCCCTTTGGCTTATAGTTTCTGGGTAAGCGTAGCTTCCTTCCTCGATGGACACTCCTTAGCAAAATGACCAAGCTACCCACAAACAAAGCACACTGAGCAAGGCCAGTCTCTGTGCTGTTTTTCACACTTAGAAAACTTAGGTCCTATAAACTCCTTTTGAATTTGCTTACCTTTCTCCTGAGGAAAACTAGATTTAGAAGCTCCCTTCTTAAACTTTTCATCACCTTGCTTCCTCTTTTGAAAGCCTTATGTCTTCGGCTCCGCTGATGGCTTCCCGTCACGCCCTTCTATAATCCGGCATTTGTTTATCAAAGTTACAAAGTCCTAAATCTCAAACGATTGGATGTCCTTCTGAATGTCTTCTCTTTATCCTTCCTCAAACTTAACACGCTTCCAAGACTCATCTGGCTTAAGCCTGATACAAGATGAGAACTTTGACAATTCATTGAATTTGGCCACATACTGGCTAACAGACGTATCCCCCTGCTCTAACCTAACAAATTCTATCTTTGTTGCATTATGAAGATTTTGTGGAAAGAACTTTCCCATAAAAGAATTCTTAAAGATCTCCCACGTAACAAGAGTCTTTGACACCTCAAAAGCTCTTTTGATGTCCATCCACCAATCCTCTACTTCTCTTTCCAGCATATATGAAGTAAAAATCATTTTTTGCTCATTTGAGCAAGCCATGACAATAAAAAACTTATCTATCTCTTTGAGCCAACCCTCAGCTCGGACAGGGTTGCACTCCCCCTTGAAAGGAGATGAATTATATTTCCTGAACTCTGAGAGGTCTTGGAAAGTCTGATTCCTTCCAACTACCTTTTGGTTTAGTTGCCCCTGGTAGTGGAGGCTGTGGGTGTTGAGTTGTACCTATTCTCTCAAACATCCTGGTAGTCGTAATTGCTTGCTCTCTAATAGCTTTAGTAGTAGAGGTTATCTACTCTCGCATAGCATTGGCAGTAGCAGTTGTTTGCTCCCTCATTGCATTAGTCATTGCCATAAAAGCTCCAACCATGTCAAGGCCTTCATTACCTGAGTTCCTATTCCCGTGAGTTCACCTTGGAGATGCCATAGTTTCTTGTACACGCAGAACAATACATATTGAGCTAGCTATTCTCAATATCATGTAACTGTGCAGCAGTAGCTAAAAATAGTCAAACCAAAGGCAAGTCATACAATTCTCTCAAATATCTCACACCAGAGATCAAGAAATGCATAACACAAAGAGGAACTCCTAAACATGCCTAAGCATAGTCAGTCCATACCTTGACTCAACAGGATGAACTGCTCTGATACCATAATGTAACACCCTAACCCAATTTTCGTAAAATAATCAGAATATTTCAAGATAAAATATATCAAGTATGTCACTTCCTAAAAATGCAATAAACATAAATCCATAACAACTTGTGTGGTCATTATAGAGAGCCACAAAGATGAAAAAGGTCATATATTTACTTCATTGGCTAAAAAACCACACTGTAATACATAAACTTTTATAAACTAATCAGCAAAGTAAATAAATACACATTAAAAATAAAAAGAAACAAATTAACTAAATTAGGCCTTTTGTGTCTTCTTTTTCTTGCCCTTCTTCTTTGGAAGGTCTTCACCTAGATTTACATGGAACACACAAGGGTGAGAAATCACAATTTTCTCAATATTAGTATACCAAGACTGGCAATTATTAATTTAACAACAAATAAACCAATTGAACATATACGTACGCTCTATATAACAAAATATATGAAGATTAATGATATCAAATAATCGCCTATACAATCTTAAGATATCATCAAACAAGTAAGACAACTGGCCATACAATTGTCAACCAATGCAATACTTTATGAAATGATGTATGATTATGCTCACACAAAGTCCAAATAATATGATTATGTAATGCAACTGCAGATTTTAGTTTTTGAAAACACAAGTTACTTACTTTTTTCATAGAAACCTCTGTTTCTTGTATATACAAAGCAGGATAGACATAAAAGCCTATACACTACTTGGTAACAGGTAGATACCTTCCTCTCACCAATATAAGAGTACTACTTCCACCCTTATACCATTAACCCTGACCATAATAGCATGAATACTAGGAGAATTTAGATCCAACACTTTATTTTCAGGTCATATGGTTGAGCACACCATCTTAGGTTATAATACATATGAAATAACCAATAACAACTTTGAAAATCAAATATCTAAAAGTATCCTCAATCGACAATTAAAAGAATCACAAGATTCTCATAATTTAGTGAAAAAGCAATACTAGTACATATGAATCTTAGCCTCACTTATCCAACAAAGTAGTAAGAACCATGTCACTAGCATTCTCATATCTAGAACCTCATATCATCATTTCACAAGTGATTTCCAAGTCAACCTCACGTTGAACAAGGTCCTAGGTACCACCCTAAGGCTTTCCAAACTCAAAGATGCCCAAGGTTTCACAACTTCTCATATATGCTAAGTGGTCGTTCTCTCTAGGAAATACCCTCATTAGTACCTTAACACTCTTAACAAGGCATATATGAATTATCCCAACACTTAAGAAATTCCAAAACATCAAAAACACAATGTTAGAAAATCCTAGAGCTCGTAAGCCGCGGTGCCCTACTCTCGGGTGCTCAAGTGATACACCTCATGCCTTGGCGTGAGCTCCCTATGCCACAGCGTACGTAGCAGAAACTAGGTTCTACAGAATTTTACAGAACTGAGTACTATTCCATTGGAACAAGTCACAAATTTCAGCCACTCCAAACTAGTTTATAGGTGATTTTAGCTTCTGAACTAGTTCACTAACACATAGGAAACTTCAATGACCAAGTCAAACCATTAATTTGGATCTAAGGACAAAATATCCCACTTATGACCTAATTTCTCACTTTATGCATCAAAGGTCCAAATGACAAGTTCTAAGTTTCTAACTCAAACTCCTTCCATGAACAAGTCTTAAACAACCATTGAAACACATTCAAGTAAGGAAATCACTCCAAACAACTCTAAAATCCAAAATGACTTATTATGCATCACATATGCATAAATGGTGAAAATGGAAGAAAGAAGCGACCAAGAACACAAATCCCTTACCTTTAGTACAAAGATGGTGATGATGGAGCTTCAAGTTTACCTTTCCCTTTAGCTTTCCTCTTCCTCTCTTCTTCTTCCTCTTCTTCTTTTCTGTTCTCTCTTTTCTCTGCTTCCTCTCTGTTATTTTCTGTCTCACGAAGAAAATCAATAGAGAGTGGTGAGATAGAGTGAAATATAAAGGAAAAGTCAAAGAAGATAGGCTAAAAACGAGATGGACTTTGGTCACTTAAGTGACCAATAGATAGTTCCCGATCTGCTAAGAACACTTAGATTTATCCAAATCAAGTTTTCTAACTTCCAACAAGTTTAAAATAAATCATAGGATTCATCAAAAATCTTGTTGCACCAAAACCATATTTTTTCATATCTGTGACTAGCCAATCTGGCATTAAAACATACAACTAGTATGCTTAAAAATACCAGACTGGCTCTAATTATTCTCAAATTTTAACCACATCACAAACTATACCTTTGTGGCCTAGAAACAAATTATTCACATTTATTTCCATTAGCAAAGCCATTTATACTAATATTTGGGTCGTTTTAAGCTACTTTTCACCTTTCGGGATGCAGCAAAGTGCCTAAACTAACTCAGATTGTCACAAAATTAGAAGACTTGTTAAACAAGTATTAAGCTACCTCTATAACTAATTACGAGCTTAACATATTTTAGAGGATTTTACATATATCATTGTCCAATAAATACATATTGGTCCTCCGAGGCACCATATATACAGTCCATATACAAAAGTAATACATTGAAATATTCTACAACTTCTTTCTTTGACCCCGTACTGCAGAATCCATCCCTAGAATTATCATGGAATAATAATACAAAAAAGGGGTAAGAATTCTAAATTCTTAGTAATTCTATTATAAAAAAAGTGATATCATAATAATTTTAGCTATTTCGGGGAAAATTTTATTTCAAAACTCAAGTTGAACTTTAGAAAAGTGGTGAAAAGGCAAAATCAAGTCTTTTCTCTTCTCGAAATAGAATTCCATCTATTAATAGTTCCAAAAAAACATTTGTTAACAAAGATCACAAATTACTTGCAAAAAAATCTTCAAATACAAGATTTCAAATTGATTTCATTTTCTCAATTCATCTTTATGATCTTTTCATGAAAACATTGTCATATTATGACATTCAAATTCAAGTTCACTTCAGTGATCATATTTATATCCATTCATTATCATAGAACCCATATCACTATACCATAATAGGAAAGAGTCATTTCATATAGCTCAGGTTCTAGCACTCATTCCCATAGATCCCATATCACTGTACCATAATAGGTAAGAGTCACCTCATATAGCTCAGGTTCTATATACTTAAGGTAGGGGTGAATTAGGGCCTCACACTATCGCTAGTACCCTTATATCCATGGGGAAAACATAGGCAAATAAGGAAACATAATGAGGAATTTCGTGAATATAGGATCCCCATCCCCATGGAGGATCATCTCCATAATTCTAATGGGATTTTGAACACCCTTTCCCCAAACAAGATCATCTCCAAAATCCACTAATGCTAAGTGAACTAACAATTCAAATCAAAAGGAGTATTGGGTGGGAATAGCATATCAGGACTATTTTCCTTCCCATTCAAGGATAAATGCCCAATTCTCATATTCAATTCAAATTCAAATTCCATGAGCACTGGTTATTCAAATACAAGTTCAAAATACTATTCTAGCTCAACCTTAAGGAATTAAGGGAGCAATAGAAATTCTAATACACAACAAGTGTACAATACCATTGCATCCATCATATTCTATTTGCATGCATTAGTTACTTTCTCAAATTCAATGAATGCAGAATATATATTTATACCAAATGCGCAATACATGTGTTCACCAATGAACTATGTAACATCTTCTTTTTTACAAGTTAGACTTGTATATTGATACAGAGGTATCATGATACTTGTATGATATGTCTGTTTAGTTTTATGATATTCTGAGTTAGATTAGGCACTTGCAACACTGAATGTGAAAAGTGGCTTAAAATGACTCAGAGAATAACATAAATTGATTAGTTAAAGTAAATAAATACGGAGAATTTGTTTCTAGGTTACAAATGTATGGAATGTGATGTAGTTAAAGTTTGAGGATAAACTTAATTAGCTTGGTATTTTTAAGTACACTGAATAAGTATTTTAATACCGGATTGACTTGAGTGATCTATGAAAACTTATGGAAATGATGAAACTAAGGTTGAGATGAATCCTAGGATTTTCTATAATATCTATGGAAGTTAGGAAACTTGATTTATCAAGATTAAAGTATCCCTAAGAGATATAATGTTTCAGCAAAATATCTCAATTTGTTTGTGACTCACGGTTCTAGCTTCTTCTTTTGACTTTGTGGTATTTTTCTCTCCTTTCACACTCAATTTCACTCACTCTCTCACGTAAAAGCAGCAGTAGCAGCAGAAAGGCAAGAATTCAGAGAAAAGAAAGAAAAGCAAAAGGAGGAAGAATAGGAAAGGAAAAAGAAGACAAAGGGGAAAGCTAAAGCTTGAGTTCATCATCTTGACTACTTGAGGTTAGGGTGCTTGAACCTTATATAATCATCTCTCCCAATCTCCATCTTTTATACTTGGTGTATGTTATTGGATGAAAATGGGTTTGAAAGGCTTATATTAGTTTTCTTGCTTGGCTAGTACCTTTAATGGCTGAGTTTGGTTTGTTTGTGGCTTAATCTATACATGGTTGTTGATTGTGAACTTAGAAGAACTCATTTGAATGCTTGAGTGAAAAGTTAAGAAATAGGCTTTTGGATCTTTGAATCTTGTTCATGATTCCATGCTAGATGAATTAAGCGAGTGTTTGATGATTCTAACATGTTTAGAGACCATGTTTGGGTTTGATAATCACTTAGAACCTATGATTTAAGGGTTAGATTATGGTTTGACAACCAATGAAAAAGGAAATATGTTTCAGGTGCACAAACGCCTAGGCGCCCACTGATCAGAATCAAGATAGCAGCAGGCTGGGAGTCTAGCGCTTAGGTGCCCACTATCCAGTACCAATTCTACGTAAGGCTGAGAGCCTAGTGCTTAGGTGCCAGAGTTGGGTACCTAAGCATCGAAGTCTGAGGAAAACAGGGCAAAGTTCTGCCATCCCCAGGCCTAGGCGTGGAAGAGTGACCACCTAAGCGCCAAGTCTAGGAGTTTCCAAGACTTTTATTTTGATGTTTTGGACTTCCCTACTTGTCAGGATCCTTCATATATACTTTTTAAAATGTATTGAGACACTAGTAGGGGTATTTCATAGAAGAAATGACCACCTTGTTTATATGGGAAAGTAGGAGTCTTTGAGCATCTAATGATTGTGGTGTGTATATTTGAGATAAATATAACACTATATAGTTTCACACACTTATTATTCCTATGTATTGTAACCTTATATGGTGCGCACAATCATATGGCCGAGGAGAGTATATATGTCCAAGGATTCTTTAAATGACGACTATACCTAGAATCTCAGAGCGTACAGGTTCATAATGTAACACCTCAAAAATTGTTTGTTTCATGATAAATAGTCATTTTATAATATTTGTGATTTTTGAGAATTTTCTAGATTTTTCCTAAACTGTTGATTATTTTAATATATTTCTCAATTTACGTGCACACTAAGTGGAGCTGGGAAAATGAAATATTTTCCCTGAGGCTAGTAGACCTTGAACTGTGGAAACGTCAACAGGGAATCTTACTAAACTCAAGGCTAGGCAGAATTTACGAGGTTTAAGTTTTTTGAGATTTTATCTGATAAATAAAATCGTTGAATCGTGAAATTATCCGATATGCAATAAATACTATTTTTGTTAATTGTAACTTTTGTGCACTGGATAATAGCTCTAGTAGAATGTTAATCATCTTTTCTAGAGTGTTCACTTTATGTGACATCACCTTGATGACATCACACAAGTGACATCATCATTGACTTTTCATAAAGGTGAGTTTTGGCTTCTTGAAGAAGCTTTGGAGGAAACTTCCTAGCACCTTCCTATTGGCTTCTTGGAGAAGCTTTCTCCTTCTCTCTCCTTAGCGAGGGAGGATACGATTTTGGGGGAAGGGAAAAGATGACAAGGGTAATCATCTTTTTACTTAAGCATTACTACACATTTTCAAAAAGTTTCTACACACTTTCTCTATCTTACAAAGCTCTCATCTTTTTCTTCTCTTCACCTTTCTCCTCTCCATTTTCTTTTCACTTCCACGGCCAAGCACCATTTCTCCACTCTCAATTTTCATTTGCTCCAACCAATCTCATTTCTTGAATCATCTCATCACCATGATCCTCTTCTCTTTGGTGAGCATCACTTGATTCCTCTATTTTCACCATTTTTCATCAAGCCCTAGACTTGAAGCTCTTAAGGTAATGTTCTTGAATCTTCATTTTCTCTTCTTGATTTCATGATTCTTGGTCCTCTTTGTGACCAAGGACTTCTCTTTTAAGACTTGATGGTTAATTTTGGGGAGTTTGAATCTCTTAGGGTTTTGTTGGAGGTGTTGGATGAATTTTCCAAGGAAAGGACCAAGAAGCTTGCTTTCTTGTGTTGTCTTCTATAGGTATAGAGATGATCCTCTTCAACCTATCTTGGTGGTGAGGAAATGTTTTTGGTGTTGTTGATAAGGAATCCATGTGGGATTGCCCTCTTTGTTGTGTTGTTCTTCATGATTTTGTAGCTATTTTGACTTGTATGAATTTATTGATTGTCATTGTGCATCTGGATGGCTATGGAATTACATATTGGATTGCCTAGATTGATATATGGAAAATCTAAGGCTCTTTGCCCCTTTTGGATTCACAGCCAAGAGGCTAAATTTTTGGGTGTTCAAGATTTAATTTTTGTAGAAATTGAAACTTAAGAAATTAAGTGTTAAGTAATTAACAATGTGATGAAAAAATTAGTTGGACTCTTGTCCTTGGGAGGTCACGGCCTCAAGGGCTATATTGGCTAAAAGTTATGCATCAAGTTAAGGCTTAGGTGATTAGGTAACTTAAGAATTTATTATGGATTCATAAGATAGAAAGAAACTTATTTGATGACCTAGGGTAATTCTTTTGAACTTAAGGGAAGAACAAGAGTGTGTGTGAGACTTGGAGAACCTTGGATAATTCTCTAAGTAAGTATGATTTAATTTGAGTAAAGGACTTGGTTAATTTAAGAGAAATAGAGATTGAATGAGAATTGTAAGAGAATTCCTCTAGAGAAAGATTTTATAAGAAATGTTAGATTAAAGTGAAACTCCATAATGAACCTTAAAAGTGTATTTTCATATTTGAGAATTTGATAATATGTTAATATGGGTCCATGAGTGGGACCAAAATTCTGTTGATGTTTAACTTGGCCAAATTATAGCATGTTATAGGATGAGTATATCATTATTGAATATACATGAATACGCATTGAGTCATTATGCATTGTGAAAGTCCAGTGGACTATTGTTAAGGCCATGTTGTCTAAGAAATTGAATCACGCCTTAGTGCAGGTGCGAATAGACTAGTGTAGGTCATAATGTTGACCCTGGAGGAATCTGGGGGCGGCTCACAATGGTCAGTTGATAGCTCCTTTGGGCCGTGGGATAGACCGATGCAAACACACTAACGATCTGGACTGAGACACTGTCCTATATCGCAATCTAGTATAGAATGTCTTGTACAATGCCATGATTTGCACGTTGATAAATCGAGAAATTATAGCACTTGTTGGCCGCAGTAGCTGAGTTACAGACATGTCTCTTGATCATTCTCTCTGATGTTTGTGTCTAACTCCATGGAGTAGGATTTCGATATCATGAGCATGTGCATAGTGATTCAACATATTATTTGGCATTTATTAATATGATGATTGGAATTATTGTCTTATTGATGTTATAACTGCTTGGATTTGTTAAGTTGTTTACTATTTGCATCTTGATGCTGCTTATTATTCTTGCAATACTATGTGGGCGTCCTGCGCCTTTCTGTTTCTTTACTGCCACAATTGATACTGAATGTAGGATGTCTCACATCTTTTCTATATTTCTACTATTCTGTTTATTTATGTGTTTCTCTAAAGATGTCGGTGAAGAAGGGGAAGTGCACGAATTCTTTAGATTCTGGCCTGATTTTGATTAGTTTCCTGTTTGGATATGGCATCCCATCCGTATAGCTTTTTGGGTTATGTGAGATTGACTTTTCATAGAAGTCCGGACTGCTGGCACATCAATCTGAGTACGGATCGCTGCGTCTACCTCGGAGACATGACTGTGTCTTTGGCTTGGGGACATTATGATCCACCTGTCTCTACTTTTAATGCTCGCTTGTGTTTAGAGTTTTACTTGCCCATATGTGATATGTGGGATGAGTGTTATTACTCCTCACAAAAGGATTTGTTCTTATCCTCTGCACGAGCCCCCGCTCGCAACTCAGTTGCTCCGATGAGGGTTTCCTCTGACACGGAAGACCCTGAGGAGGATCCAACTACGGTTCCTTCTCATTTGCTTTAGGGGCTAATGCTGTTGATGGCCGCTGATGGCTATCTGTAAATCTTTTTGGGGGGCCTGATGTTTTTTCTTTTGGTGGGCTGTATATGTGTAATCATTTTAGGGCATGTAAAGCTTCTGCTTTTTGTATATCTAATGATGTACCTAAACAAGTATGATATAAGTATATATATATGTACGAGGTATGAATGTATGGTGTACTTCTCATGTTACTTTCTGCTGTAACTATGTCTTATCATCTTATTTTATTATAAAAAAAAATTTCCCCAAATCATTTGTACGATTACAACTAAACAGACTTTTCTATAATATCATGAACCGGGTCTTAGTTTATACATTTTGTTTCCGTTTCACGGTTATGGTGTGACGCTCCCTCCTCAAAAAGGGGCGTTACACTAGTTTGGTGACCCTAAGGAGGATCCAACTACGGTTCCTTCTCATTCACGTTAGGGGCTGATGCTATTGATGACCACTGATGGCTATCTATAAATCTTTTTGGGGGGCCTGATGTTTTGTCTTTTGGTGGGCTATATATGTATAATCATTTTGGGGGCATATAAAGCTTCTACTTTTTGTGTAACATCCTGAAAATTCACTTATTTCATTATAAATAATTGTTTTATAATATTTATGATTTTTGAGAATTTTTCTAGATTTTTTCGAGAACGTCGAGTATTTTAATATATTCCTCATTTTGCATGCACACTGAGCAGTGTCAGTGTAACACTTCAGAAGTTGATTGTTTCGTGATAAATAGTCATTTTTCAATATTTGTGATTTTTGATGATTTTTGTGGACTTTTCTGAAAATGTTGAATATTTTAATATATTCTTCATTTTACGTGCCCACTGAGCGGAGCCGGGAAAACAAAATATTTTCCCTGAGGCTGGTAAACTTTAAACTGTAAAAACGTCGATGGGAGATCTTACTAAACTGGAGGCTGGACACAGTTTACGATATTTTACATTTTACGAGATTTTATCCGATAAATAAAATCGTGGTATATTTATTATCTATGGAATAATAAAATATTATTATACTAACTGTAAATTTTGTCTACTGAGAAATAGCTCTAGTAGATTACTTTTATCGAGTTACTTTTATGATATCATTTAAGTGACCACACACTTCACTTTATCAAAAAGCGTGCAAAGCTTCTCAAGGAAGCTTCTAGGAAGCTTCCTCCCTACCCATTTTTCACTCTCTCCTCTCTTTCATTGTGCAGCACGGATTTGGGGGGAATATCACAATTATTCCCTCCCATTTTCTCTCATTCACACTGGTCACTCTCCCTCACGCAGCTCACTCTCTTCCTCTCTTCTCCCCCATTCATACATACCATTGTTAAGCCTTCAAGCTTCCATGCTCAAGCCAATAAAGACCATTGTCTTTCCTCACCATCTTCAAGTTTTCTTCTTGGTGGAACTCTTCTTGGCTCTACCATTTTCGTGGTTGGCAGCCCAACACCAAAGCTTCAAGCTTTAAGGTAAAGCTCTCAACTTTCTTCTCCTTTCCTCCCCATTTTCGTGGTCCATGGTCACATTGGTGACTATGGATGCCATTTCCACTATTTGATCTTGATTTTTATGGATTTGAACACCAAGGTTTCTGTGGTGGTGAAGCACAAAATTCCTAAGCAAAAAGGAGCTTGCTTTTCCTTGTTCTTCACTAAAGTAAGAAGAAGATTATTCTCTTCAACCTGTTTTGGTAGTGAGAAACTCTTTGTTTGTGATTGATTGTGAGAAAGCCCTATTGAGGGTTATCCTTTGTTTGCATGTTGTTTATAATGTGTTTATGCTATTAGATTGTTTGTTTGTGTATATTAATGTATCTGAATGGATTAAAATGCATGACATGGAAGAAAATGATGTCGGATTGGTTCTCGGATGGCCACGGTTTTGAGGCCCAAAATTTGGGGTTCTTTGTGAACAATTGTAACAATTGGAATTCATAATAAATCAACTGTAGATTATGTAATTAATGAAGAGAAACGTCTCCAATGCCAATATCCGTCAAGTTAGAATGTCAATATCCGTCGAGTAAGAATTTCTGACCATTTAGTAGAGAAACTCATCCAATGTCAATATCCGTCGAGTTAGAATGTCAATATCCGTCGAGTAAGGATTTCTGACCATTTAGTAGAGAAACTTATCCAATGTCAATATCCGTCGAGTTAGAATGTCAATATCTGTCGAATTAGAAATTCTGACCATTTAGTAGAGAAACTTCTCCAATGTTAATATCCATCGAGTTATAATGTCAATATCGGTCGAGTTAGAATGTCAATATCCGTCGAGCTAGAAATTCTGACCATTTAGTAGAGAAACTTCTCCAATGTCAATATCCATCGAGTTAGAATGTCAATATCCGTCAGATTAGAATTTTTGACCATTTAGCATTTTCCAATGTCAATATCTGTCGAATTAGAACCTCTAACCCTTTAGCACTTTCGTCGGTTCAACACTTGGAAGATTTCTCCAACGTCAACACCTATCCGTCGAATTAGGATTTCTGCTGATCTTCTAGTATATTCGACAACTTTATGCATCACTCGACATAACTAATCTTCGTTCGACAGAAACTTCATTCGACAGAACTTGACTTTTAGCCATTCTAGTCAAATAATATTTTTCCTACCAACGTTGATTCTGTCAAATTGAAACTTACCCATTTCCGTCACCAAATCACATTATGGCTGACATCTTTCATCATTCTATCATATTATTTTCCATCGAATGGTAGCCTCACATTTGTACACTAGAGGCATTTTTCTCCGTCGAATCCAAAACAAAAAATTTATCACCTACACCTAGTGATTAAATTAATGGTAATAGGATGCAAGGATTAGTAAATTGGAAAATTTAATTGTACTTTGAGATTCATAAATTTTAAAGAACCAAGAATGATAGTTTGCCTTATAGTTTAGAGCAATTTTTGGAATAAAGGAAGAACAAGAGTGTGAGGAGGGCTGTGAGGAACTTAAACTAAATATTCTAAGAGAGTTAACACGAGAACATAATGGGATTAAAGCATAACTTTCATAGTAACTTTGAATAGTATGTGTTCACCTATGAGATTTTAGTATTGATTCATTGTGGTGTGTGAATTTGAATAAGTTATGCCATCATTGTGAATATATATATATATAAACATATATACATATATGTGCATTGAATCCATATGCATTGAAGCATGCATTATCATTGTGATATTAGGCCGACAAACTGGACCCTGGAAACATCTGATAGACTACTGAGTCTGATGTGATTTGATTTCATTGAATATGCATTTGTGCATTATACAGTTATGGCGTATTATGCCTAGGAGTGGACGAGTTCTTACAAGATAGTGGGGTCTTCTATAGACCAAAGGGGACTCCAGGGCGCGGTGTTTCACTCGTGATTATGCTATCACATTATACCCCTGGCCGTGAAACACTATTGCAACGCACTAGCAGCCTGACATTGCACTATTGCTTTCCATGGCCTGGCGTAGAATGTCTTTTGAGGGGGGACAGGTCTTCTGGGGCTTCATCTCTGAAAAACCTTGAGTTATCTCCATGGAGTAGGAAATGAGTACATTGTACATGAGGATGGTTAGCATACGCATTGTGCATATGCATGGTTAGTCCACATATTATCATGGGCATGGTTAACATACATATTGTGGAAACATAAATACTTGTTATATATCTATAGTGAATACTTGTTGTTATAGTGCTGTTGATAATTGTATTATCGTGGTATATGTTTTCTGAAAATATCTATGCATTTGATAACTTGAACATATTTGCAATATCTGTATGTATGGAATGACTTCGTCATTCATGTTATGTTTCTTTTCTGCCATCATAGGTAATGAAAGTAGAATGTCTTACCTCTTTTCTATATTTGTTGCTATCCTGTGTGGTTTTTTGGTTAAAGTTTGTAAAGGGGGCGAGGTCGAATCTCTTAGATTTCGCTATGGTTTGATCTTCAGCGTACAGTAAGGACGACTTGAAGGGATTCTATTAGTTTCGTCACAATTGAATTCACCGAAGGTGCCAAGGCTTGGCGAGTCGACTGGACCGACAAATGTATGCGATTTGTTGGGAATTTGACCTTGACCATGAAGAGGACTGCGATTGAAGACTTTATCCTATATCTCTCACTACACCGGTGTGCCCGGGGTTGCCTTACGCATTCAGGATCCGAGGGAGTGCCCAACACCTTAGTCATAGATATGTTGTGGGTAGTTTATACTTTATTTTGCACTACCTGTATAAAGTGTATTTTTGGGTATATGTTTGTTTTAAGGTGATAATCCAGACTTAAATGTTGCAAATTGAGTACATCTTATAATTCATATTTTAATTGGTTGTATACGTAACTATTCATTCATGGCTCCTATTTTCCTCATATGCGAAATAATTAATTTGTTTTGAAAAATTTGTTGTTTGACAATCGTAACGCGCTGAAATTTAGTGACCGTGACATAACGACGATTGTGCCGTGGTTATTAAATCAAGGGGTGTTACATTTTGTATTTCTAATGATGTACCTAAACAAGTATGATATAAGTATATATATATGTACGAGGTATGAATGTATGGTTTACTTCTCATGTTACTTTCTGTTGTAACTATGTCTTATCATCTTATTTTATTATAAAAAAAAAATTTCGCCAAATTATTTGTACGATTAAACTAAATAGACTTATCTATATTATAATGAATCAGGTCTTAGTTTATACATTTTGTTTCCATTTCGTGGTTATAGTATGACGTTCCCTCCTCAAAAAGGGGTGTTACACTAGTTTGGTATCAGAGTCCCGGTTTAAGTTTTCTTTTGGGTCTTTGTGGTTAGGTCTATCTTATTTGTGCTGTGTGATTCTCTGTGTTTAGTATTCTGAAAGGATATATCTAATTTTTTCTTGTGTTTTTCATTCAGTCTACCCTGAAAAAGTGAAATGGCACGCGATGGAGGCATGGTCGCAGCAATCGAAGCAATGCAACGAATGACGGACGTCATTGCATAACAAACTGAGAGAGCTGCTCAACAGCAGGAAAGGGCTGCACAATAGCTAGAAGCTTCAGCCGATGCTCAAAATTTGTCAGAGTTCCGTCGTAACAACCTCCTCAGTTTAAGGGAGAATTTGATCCAAAGAAGGCTAGTCTTTGGATTAAGGAGCTAGAGAAAATTTTCAAAGGCATAAACTGTGCCAATGACAAGAAGGTTACATATGCTGCTTTTATGCTGATCGGAGACGCGAAAGATTGGTGGAACGGAGCGCAGAGATTACTAGAAGCTGAACGTCGAGTAATCACCTAGGAGGTATTCAAGGATAAATTTTTGGAGAAGTATTTCCCCACAAGTGCAAAATAAGCCAAAAAGATGGAGTTCATTAGTTTGAGGCAAGGGAACTTGACTGTCAACTAGTATGCCACGAGGTTCGAGATGTAACACCCCCTCCAAAAGGCATTACATTTCAAATGACTCCTTTTATTTTAACACCAAACTTTAACCAAGTTATAAAAGATGGAAATTATAAAATGTGAGTTTCAAATTTCTATTTTTGATGGATAATATTGACTTGTCAAATAATAAAGACACAAGGCGTAAGAACTGGAAAACACATTTTCATAAAATAAAGTTCATTACATCCTTAAGTACATTATCTCATATTTCAAAAGTATAAAACTCAAGTACTCCAAATAGTAAACATACATGTATATAACTACTAAATGAAAACTGAACCTAGTCCAAGTCCCAACACTAGAAGAATAGGGTCCTGTACCCGATCTCCATCTAGATCCCCTACAGAATCCCTAAGCAGACAAAGCCCCCAGTCGGGGCATGTCACAATAGAAAGAACTCCACACAGTCGACTCCACAAAGTCCTCCCTCAAGGAAGCTCTCCAAGAGACATGCAGAACTCCAAGTGAATAGCTACATCCACCGTGAAGTAGCGGCGTCATGCCGAGCCCTGCTCCAAAGCAAAGTGACATCTCCGTCATATAGAATACGCCTCGTATCCCAATGGACACTCCACACTTCGGTGCCCTCATGAAATTGTAGCCTAATGAAACTTCATGGATCTTGCCTTACCGCCAATGCAATCTTTACAGACATGAGTATAAGATAAAAGCGGACAAAAAATACAATGAAAGAGATGAGAACCCCTACATCAATACCATTAGGCAGTGAGAAAATACAACGAAAGACAATGATGTCTTTCATATACAATAATATTAAATAAAAGCAGATATAATCAGGTCAATACAAGAATATTTCAGAATAACAAACATAATCATGTTATTACAAAGATATCGCAAGACAACAGGCATAATTACATTATCAACTGGTAAGTGATTCAATAATGTATATCACAATTCATGAATACTGACCATGCCATGAAATATGTAAACTGACTATGCATATGCACAATGCGTATGCTAACCATCTTTATGCACAAGGTACTCAATTCCTACTCCATGGAGCTAAAGATTCAGGGATGAGCGTTCCAGAAGATCTGACCCCCCTAAAAAGATAGTCTATGCTAGACCACAAAAACTAATAGTCTTCTGTCAGGCTACCAGTGCATTGCAACGGTGTTCACGGCCAATGGTATATAATGTGATAACATAATCTCTAAGTGATTCACCTCGCCCTGAATGTCCCCCATGATCCATCATGAATTGCACTATCCTGTAAGTTCTCGCTCACTCTTAGGTATAAAATGCCACAACTGTGTAATGCTCAAATGCATATTCAATGAAATTAACAACACAACAAAGAGAGCAATCCCACATGGATTCCTCATCAAAAATACCAAAAATGTTTTCTCACTACTAAGATAGGTTAAATAGGATCATCTTCCTCTTACCTATAGAAGACAACACAAGAAAGCAAGCTTCTTGGTCCTTTCCTTGAAAAATTCATCCAACACCTCCAACAAAACCCTAAGAGATTCAAACTCCCCAAAATCAACCATCAAGTCTTAAAAGAGAAGTCTTTGGTCACAAAGAGGACCAAGAATCACGAAATCAAGAAGAGAAAATGAAGATTCAAGAACATTACCTCAAGAGCTTCAAGTCTAGGGCTTGATGGAAAATGGTGAAAATGGAGGAATCAAGTGATGCTAACCAAAGAGAAAAGGATCATGGTGATGATAGGATTCAATAAATGAGATTGGTTGGAGCAAACAAAAATTGAGAGTGGAGAAATGGTGTTTGGCCGTGGAAGTGAAAAGAAAATGGAAAGGAGAAAAGTGAAGAAAAGAAAAAGATGAGAGCTTTGTAAGAGAGAGAAAGTGTGTAGAAACTTTTTTGAAAATGTGTAGCAATGCTTAAATGAAAAGATGACTACCCTTGTCATCTTTTCCCTTCCCCCAAAATCGTAGCCTCCCCCCTAAGGAGAGAGAAGGAGAAAGCTTCTCCAAGAAGCCAATACGAAGGTGCTAGGAAGTTTCCTCCAAAGCTTCTTTAAGAAGCCAAAACTCACCTTTTTGAAAAGTCAATGATGATGTCACTTGTGTGATGTCATCAAGGTGATGTCTAATAACTCCATGAAATGTAGTTATTTATGCCCCATAATTGTGCTTCATGGCATGCTTAGTCCTTATTCTTTTGCATAATTGGAAGGTTTTATGCTCATATTTGTTAAATGTCATTTGGATACCTTCCTTTATGTTTTTGAGCCATTTGTGCATATTTGTTGATTGATTAAGTAAATTTATAATTATATTTAACTTGGTGCCTTATCTAATGCAGCAAAGGCTCAAAAGAGACAAATTGATGCAAGCCAAGGCCCAGCATTGGAGAAAAGAAGCCAAGGAAGCATTCCAGAGTTCCACGCCGCGGCGTGGAAATGTTCACTCCGCGGCGTGAGGGTCTCAGCCAGCCACATACTGACAGGACAGACAGCTCCACGCCGAGGTGTGGGAATTTGTATGCCGCGGCGCGCGTCGGCGAGCTGAGCCTATTTATTCTATTTTTCACGCACCCTTTCGCTCTCTCTCAGTTTCTCTCTTTTAGGTTTTAGGTTTTTAGTTTTCTGGGTTAGAGGCTGCGGCTAGACCTCTATTAGAGGTGGAGATGGAGCTTGGGGAGCTAAGGATGGAGCCCTCTTTCCATTGGAGGAGGATCCGAGCTTCAATGGCGAAATTCATAAGCTTTCTCCTTCTCTCTTTTCTCTTTTCTCTTCCTCATTTCTTGAACATGTATTTTGCAATTTGTTCTCATGTTCATTGTATAGCTGAGCTTTATTTAGGGATGACTTTGAATCCTTTTATTAATATTAATGATTTGTTCTTTTCTGAGTTTGTGTGGATCTTTGATTTTGTTCAATCATATTGTGCTTAATGCTCTTTAGTGTTTGGCCAACATTTGAGTGATTTGATAAAATCTAATGAACCTAGACATAGGGATTTGTGTTTGAGATCGTATGTATGGTTGATGTATGTTCGATTCTATTCCAATGGCGGGATGAGTTGATTCGCTAATGGGATAGACATATACCTCTTAGCTATGCATAGCACATGTTTGAGAATAGACCTTAAAGAGTGGATTTTGTGTTAGCTCTCAAGGACACTTAGAGAGTTGGGCAAATGACACCATGGTTAGATGACCTAGACATAGGCATTTAGCTAATATAAATTCTCAAGCTAACCTAATCATTGCATTCATATTTATGAAGAGGATTGCATGTTGTTAGTTGATGGAAAGGGTGAAGAAGGATTTCCCTAAACTCTAACCGTTTATCCTTATTACTTTATGTCTTTACTTTCTTTACTTTTATCCATTTTTATGTTCTTGAATAGAATTAGGTAAGCTATCGGTTAATACTTAGCATTGGAAATAAAATTATCCTCGTGGGAACGATATCTGTACTCATCATTTTATTACTTGTGCGACCCGTGCACTTGCGGTTAGTAAATGGGCAAACACGTTTTGACCCTAACAATGTCACATAATATGAACACTCTAGAAAAGATAATTAACACTCTACTAGAGCTATTATCCAGTGGACAAAAGTTATAGTTAACAAAAATAGTATTTATTGTTTATCGGATAATTTCACGGTATAATGATTTTATTTATCAGATAAAATCTCAAAAAATGTAAATCTCATAAACTATGCCCGACCTCAAGTTTAGTAAGATCCCCTGTCGACGTTTCCATAGTCCAAGGTTTTCCACCCTCGGGAAAAATATTTTATTTTCCCAGCTCCACTCAGCGTGCATGCAAATTGAGAAATATATTAAAATAATCAACAGTTCCAAAAAAATCCACAAAAATCCACAAAAACACAAATATTATAAAATGACTATTTATCATGAAACAAACAATTTTCAGGGTGTTATAACTCTCCCCTTCTAAAAAGAAATTTTGTCCTCAAAATTTGTTATATCTTAGAACAAATGCGACTATGTTTATGTCATTTAGTCTTCTAGTTCTCATGCTGCATCTCCAGTTGCATCAATCCAAATCACCGGTACTAAGGTTGCTTCTTTCCATTGAGTATCTCATATTAATGGGCAAAAAGCATGCTGACGTCGTAAGTCGATCAACAAGAATTTTACTCCTTTCGAGTCTTTGGCTATCCAACAGCCAAATCCACAAACAATCGCACATCACTAAGTTGCTCTATCAATTTGTTTCCCTCGTTCACCATAGTAGAAAAACTAAGTATGTTTTCTTCTTAAGGTATCCACTACGACATTCGCCTCTCCCGGGATGATATTAAAATAGAAAATCAAAATCTTTCAGAAATTCTAATCATCGTCTCTGCCTCATATTCAACTCATTCCGATCGGAAAATTACTTCAGACTCTTGTGATCACTGTAGGCATTGAGAGTTGCTCCACAAAGAAAATGTCTCCAGATCTTCAATGCAACCACGAACGCTAACTCCAAGTTTGTGTAGGATAGTCCTTCTCATGTACTCTCAGTTGTCTTGAAGCATACGTATGCAACTCCTTCTATTCTAAACAAGCACAAGTTCTAGACTCTAGCACAAAGCATCACGAGACACCTCAAAAGGTTCGTTGGGATTGGGTAGAACCAACACTGGTGAAGTAGTCGAGTGTCTCTTCAACCCTTAAAAATTTCCTTCAGATGCATCGGTCCATACAAAAACTTGACTCTCTCGTATGAGCTAGATGAGAGGTCCTGCTATCTTGGAAAACTCTTTGATGAGTCTTCCATATTAACTTCACGCATAACTTCTTATTCTTCTTCAGAATTTAAAGAATCACACTGAGATATTCAACAGGTTTCTCCTGACTTCGAGAATAGATCAGAATGTCGTCAATAAGGATAATGACAAATCTGCCTCAATATGGAAGAAAGATCCTATTCGCGTAATCGATGAATGCTACTGAAGTGTTCGTTGCACAGAACGACATTACTAAACACTCGTAGTGCTCATAACGCGTTTGAAAGGTTGTCTTGAAAACATCTTCTACCTCCAAACAAACTTGATGATAACTAGAACGCAAACTAGTCTTAAAGAAAATAGCGGCTTCCTTCAGTTGATTCATCAAACCACCTATCCCCGATTTCAACAGAAAGCGTCTCATAGATTAGGTTCTTTTCTAATTGTACTGTATTTGGCACCAAAACATGGTTTAGATCAAGAACATATTTTCTCAATTGAGATGCACGAAAAAACATTAAGAAGGTTAGAAAGAATAATAATAAAGTTATTTGGTACATCGTCGAACCTATCCGACGAAGGATTCGATATGGTCAAATAAAAATTAGGAATGAGCTTCATGGATTCAAAACCAGAAATCTCTATCTCAAGAAACACTAAAGTCTTATTGGAATAATTTAACAGGATGTGGTTGGAAGATAACCAATCCCTTTTCAAGATCATATCAAATTTACAAAAAAGGTAAACAAATCAAATTAATAGAAAAGATTCAGTCTTTAACAAGTCATAGGATAGTTTTAAACAACTTGGCTATCAACAACAGGTCTTTGCAGTAGAAGTAGAAATAATCTGGTCAAAAGATAACAAAAACACATATGACTCTAATTGATCCATACAGTCATATGCCATAAAGAAATAGGTTGCCCCAAAAATTATACAGTATAATCAAAGGGTCATCTCCTGTGGCACAATCTCCTTCTTTCAGGTCTTCAGTCTGGGATGCTTTCACTCCACTTAGGGAATTGAATCTCCCTTCTTTGTGAGATTTTGAAGCACGTTCATCACTAATGGAAGGCTTAGTCCTTTGCGAAATATAATTCTTAGCCACATGTCCTAGCTTCCCGCACTTGAAACAAACTTTTCCTTTGATCGTACAATCTCTTATTACATGACTTTTTAGACACTTCTTACATGTCAGTAAAAGTGTCACGGGATGACTAGGTCTGCTACTGCTAGTATTACCTCCATGTGGTTGGTGTTGTTGTCGTTGATTTCTTGATGGTCACAGATACAATTTATGCTGGAATTGCTTGACCTTACGATTTCTTCTTTTTCGGAACTAATATTGTCCCACGTTATTGGGTTCCATGTCTTGAGATTGATTCAACTCCAATAAGATCTGAGCCTTGACTATCAATTCCAGCTACTGTATGGTCCTCTGATTCTATTGTACTACTGCTTCAGCCATTCCTTGCATTGCTTCCATAGTTGCAGTCATCCCTTCGTTGTTGCGTTCCACATTCCTACGTGTACATCGACCGCGAGCCATTGCCTTTCCTTCAAAAATAGATGAATCAAGCACAATGGAAACAAGAAGTAACCATTTCAAACAATATCGTCTCCTTTCGGAGATCAAACAATACATCTTTGTATTTAGTTTATAGAGAAACACATAGCACAAACAAGGTAAACCTACCCATAAACCCAAAAGACTCAGACCTGGACTTTACTCACACAAGAAGTACCACTCCAAAGGTGTAGGTACAAATAATTCAGTACAAGTTCAGTCATCCCACTGGATTCTTACTAGAAGAACTCAAATTTCTTCTAGTTCGCCTAGTTGAAGTCATAGTTTCCTGTCCACACAGAACATTACATATTGAGTTAGCCAGTCCTCAATATCATATAATAATATAACAATAACTACTAACATCCAACCTGAAGTAACTCATGCACTCCTCTTTTAACATCTCAAACAAGAGACAAGGAAATGCACAATACACACACAGAAAATCTAACCCGCCTAAGCACAGTCAGTCTATACCCGGTCTCAACAGGATGAACTGCTCTTATACCATGTAACACCCCCTCCGAAGGGCATTACATTTCAAACGAATCCTTTTATTTTAACACCAAACTTTAACCAAGTTATAGAAAGAAGGACATCATAAAATGTGAGTTTCAAAATTCTACTTTCAATGGATAACATTGACTTGTTAAATAATAAAGACACAAGGCATAAGAACTGGAAAACACATTTTCATAAAATAAAGTTCATTACATCCTTAAGTACATTATCTCATATTTCAAAAGTATAAAACTCAAGTACTCCAAATAGTAAACATACATGTATATAAATACTAAATGAAAATTGAACCTAGTCCAAGTCCCACCACCTGAAGAACAGGGTCCTGTACTCGATCTCCATCTAGATCCCCTGCGGGATCCCTAAGCAGACAAAGCCCCAGTTGGGGTATGTCACAATAGATGGAAGTCCAAACAGTCGACTCTACAAAGTCCTCCCTCAAGGAAGCTCTCCAAGAGACACGCAGAACTCCAAGTGAACAGCTACATCCACCGTGAAGTAAAGGTGTCATGCCGAGCCTAGCTCCAAAGCTAAGTGACATCTCCGTCATACAGAATCGCCCCATATCCCAATGGACACTCCACGCTTCGGTGCCCTCATGAAACTATAGCCTAATGAAACTTCACGGATCTTGCCTCACGGCCAATGCAGTATTTACAGACATGAGAATAAGATAGAAGCAGACAGAAAATACGATGAAAGAGGTGAGAACCTCTACATCAATACCATCAGGCTGCGAGAAAACACAACGAAAGACAATTATGCCTTTCATGTACAACAATATTAAATAAAAGTATATATAATCAGGTCAATACAAGAATATTTCAAAATAACAAACATAATCATGTTATTATAGAGATATCGCAAGACAACCGGCATAATTATATTATTAATTAGTAAGTGATTCAACAATGTATATCATAATTCATGAATACTGACCATGCCATGAAATATGTAAACTGACTATGCATATGCACAATGCGTATGCTGGCCATCTTTATGCACAATGCACTCAATTCCTACTCCATGGAGCTAAAGATTCAGAGATGAGAGTTCTAGAAGATCTGTCCCCCTCAAAAGATAATCTACGCTGGACCACGAAAAGTATTAGTATTTTGTTGGGCTGCCAGTGCGTTGCAACGGTGTTCACAGCCAAGGGTATACAATGTGATAACATAATCACTAAGTGATTCACCTCGCCCTGAACGTACCCTAAGAACCATCATAGATCGCACTATCCTGTAAGTTCTTGCTCACTCCTAAGCATAAAATGCCATAACTGTGTAATGCTCAAATGCATATTAAATGAAATCAACCACCATTGAACTATTTCCAATGATATTAAAGCAACCGCCCATACAGTTGTTTAATATCATTAATATTAATGATATACTCATCCCATAACATGCCATAATTTGGCTAAGTTAAACATCAACAGAATTTTGGTCCCACTCATGGACCCATATTAACATATTATCAAATTCTTAAATATATCATGCACTTTTAAGGTTCATTATGGAGTTTCACTTTAATCTAACATTTCTTATAAAATCTTTCTCTAGAGGAATTCCCTTGCAATTCTCATTCAATCTCTATTTCTCTTAATTAGCCAAGTCTTCTACTCAAATTAAATCATACTTACTTAGAGAATTATCTAAGGTTCTCCAAATCTCACACACACTCTTGTTTTTCCTTTAAGTTCAAAAGAATTACCCTAGGTCATCAAAGAAGTTTCTTTCCATCTTATGAATCCATAATAAATTCTTAAGTTACCTAATCACCTAAGCCTTAGCTTGATGCATAACTTTTAGCCAATATGGCCCTTGAAGCCATGACCTCCCAAGGACAAGAGTCCAACTAATTTTTCCATCACATTTTTAATTACTTAACACTTAATTTCTTAAGTTCCAATTTCTACAAAAATTAAATCTTGAACACCCAAAAATTTGGCCTCTTGGTCGTGAATCCAAAAAGGGCAAAGAGCCCTAGATTTTCCATATATCAATCTAAGTAATCCAATATATAATTTCATAGCCATCAAGATGCACAATGACAATCAATAAATTCATACAAGTCAAAATAGCTACAAATCATGAAGAACATGGATTCGTCATCAACAACACCAAAAACGTTTTCTCACCACCAAGATAGGTTGAAGAGGATTATTTCCCTCTTACCTATAGACGACAACACAAGAAATTCTTGGTGCTTTCCTTGCAAAATACGTCCAACACCTCCAACAAAACCCTAAGAGATTCAAACTCCCCAAAATCAACCATCAAGTCTTAAAAGAAAAGTCCTTGGTCACAAAGAGGACCAAGAATCATGAAATCAAGAAGAGAAAATGAAGATTCAAGAACATTACCTCAAGAGCTTCAAGTCTAGGGCTTGATGGAAAATGGTGAAAATGGAGGAATCAAGTGATGCTTACCAAAGAGAAAAGGATAATGGTGATGATAGGATTCAAGAAATGTGATTAGTTAGAGAAAAGAAAAATTAAGAGTGGAGAAATAGTACTTGGCCGTGGAAGTGAAAAGAAAATGGAGAGGAGAAAAGTGAAGAGAAGAAAAAGATGAGAGCTTTGTAAGAGAGAGAAAGTGTGTAGAAACGTTTTTGAAAATGTGTAGTAATGCTTAAGTGAAAAGATGATTACCCTTGTCATCATTTCCCTTCCCCCAAAACCGTAGCCTCCCCCCAAGGAGAGAGAAGGAGAAAGCTTCTCCAAGAAGCCAATAGGAAGGTGCTAGGAAGTTTCCTCCAAAGTTTCTTCAAGAAGCCAAAACTCACATTTTTAAAAAGTTAACGATGATGCCACTTGTGTGATGTCATCAAGGTGATGTCACATAAAGTGAACACTCTAAAATAGATAATTAACACTCTACTAGAGCTATTATCCAGTGGACAAAAGTTACAGTTAACAAAAAAAGTATTTATTGTTCATCGGATAATTTCACGGTACAACGATTTTATTTATCAGATAAAATCTCAAAAATCATAAATCTCGTAAATTGTGCCCGACCTCGGATTTAGTAAGATCCCCCACCTGCATTTCCACAGTCCAAGGTTTTTCACCCTCGAGAAAAATATTTTATTTTCTCGGCTCCGCTCAACGCGACATGCAAATTGAGAGATATATTAAAATAATCAACAGTTCTGAAAAAATCAAGAAAAATTTACAAAATTATAAAATGACTTTTTATCATGAAACAAATAATTTTTGAGGTGTTACACGAGAACTTGTCCAAATTTTCAACGTATTTCCAACACTAGTCGGACAAGGTGTGGGATTGTTGGAAATTTGAGGAAGGATTGAGGCATGACGTAAAAAGGGCAGTCATAACCTTGAGGATCAACCAGTTTTCAGAGCTGTTGAACACATGTCATCGAGTGGAATAATTGGATCAGGCGCGGGACACCAGAAATCGTAACTTTGGAACTACTAGGTTCCAAAGAGGAGGTGGCAGCAATGCAAACCGCTTCCAAAAGAAACCTTATTCCAGACCACTGGGAAGTCAACAACAGTCACCTGGTGGCATTTTCTCCAAAGTGTTTGAAGTATGGGAAGTATCACCTAATGAGGGATTGCACCATCAAAGGAATAATCTACTTCAGATATGGGAAACCTGGACACGTCTCTAAGGACTGCAATCAAGCTAAGGCAGAGCCTTCAGTCAACACTGCACGAGCTACAAAACTGCAAGTAGGAGGCCAAGTCTACACTATGAGTGGAGCGGAAGCCTCCGAATCTGAAAATCTGATACAATGAGAGGGTACCATAGGAGGTAATCTTTTGACTATACTGTATGACTCTGGGGCAACCCACTCTTTCATTTTTTATGACTGTGTGCGATAACTTGGTTTACTTGTGTCTTCCTTACCTTTTGACTTGACTGTTTCTACCCATACTGCTAAACCTGTTGTTACCACCAAAGTTTGTTTAAATTGTCCTTTAGTTGTTGAGAGTTGAATCTTTTCTGTTGATTTGATCTACTTACCTCTTTCCTAATTAGACGTAATTTTAGGAATGGATTGGTTGTTTTCTAACCATATCATGTTAGACTGTTCTAGTAGAACCATAGTTTTCCCTATGGATGAAGTTTCTAGATTTTTTATGGCCAACCAAGTTCGAGCTTTCTTGAAAGAAGGAGCTCAGAGATACACGCTATTATCTTCCTTAGAAGTTGAGAGCAAGATAGATTTGGATGCTATTTCGGTAGCTAATGAATTTCCTGAAGTCTTTCCTAATGACGTACTTAGTTTACCACTGGAGCAAGAAGTAGAGTTCACCATTGATCTTGTGCCTGGATATGGTCTTGTGTCTATAGCACCCTACAAGATGTCACCATCAGAGTTAGTTGAGCTTAAGAAGCAATTAGAAGAACTCTTGGAGAAGCAGTTTGTTAGACCCAGTGTGTCACCATGAGGAGCACCAATGTTGCTAGTCAAAAAGAAGGATGGGACTTCGTGATTATGTGTGGGCTATTACGAAGATCTTGTGATATCGTTTGGTGTAACAAATGCACCTGCCATATTCATGGATTACATGAATAGAATCTTTCATCCTTACTTGGATAAATTTGTTGTTGTCTTCATTGACGACATTCTGATCTATTCTCAAATTCAGGAGGATCATGTTGAACATCTCAGTATAGTTCTCTAAATTTTGAAGGAGAAGAAGTTGTACGCCAAATTGTCAAAAGTGTGAATTCTGGATAGAAGAAGTTAAGTTTTTAGGTCATGTAATCTCGAGGGAAGGGATTGTAGTGGATCTGTCTAAAGTGGAAGCGATTCTGCAATGGGAAAAGCTAAAGACAGTGATAGAAATTCAGAGCTTTGTGGGATTAGCTAGATACTATCAGAGATTCATTGAGGGATTCTCTAAGATAGTAGGGCCTCTTACTCAATTCACGAGAAAGAATCAAGCCTTTGAGTGGATGAATGCTTGCGAAGAAAGTTTCCAAGAATTGAAGAGACGATTAACTACTTCACCAGTGTTAGTTCTACCTGATTCAAGTGAACCATTCGAAGTGTATTATGATGCTTCATATCAAGGATTAGGACGTGTAATTATGCAAAATAGAAAAGTGGTGGCTTACGCTTTAAGACAGTTGCGAGTGCATGAGAAGAACTACCCAACTCATAACCTGGAGTTAGCAGCTATGGTATTCACTTTGAAAATATGGAGGCATTTTCTTTATGGGGTAACATTCAACATCTTTAGCGACCACAAGAGCTTGAAGTACCTGTATAACCAAAAGGAGTTGAATATGAGATAGCGAAGGTGGTTGAAATTTCTAAAAGATTATGATTTTTAACTTCTGTATCACCCCGGAAAGGGAAACGTTGTGGCAGACGCCTTGAGTAGGAAGATGCTCAGTATCTCTGCTATGATGGTCAAGGAAAAAAGATTTGATAGAGTAATTCAGGGATGTATGGTCCTTTGTGGAATTGGCACGGGGAAGATTTGTATGAACATGGTCACTATTTCAAATGACCTAATGGAAGACATCCAAGAAAAATAGAAAGTTGATAAGTTTTTGCAAGAAGAAAGAGAGCTAATGAAGCAAGGCGGTGTGACAACATTTGAGGAAGGAACTAATGGAATCCTAAGATTCAGAGGTAGAGTTTGTATTCCCAAGGATTAAGAACTTAGAAAGTATATTCTTGAATACGCTCACACGAGCAAGTTGAGTATGCATCTGGGAATAACCAACATGTATTAAGACCTGAAACAATTATTTTGGTGGCATAGAATGAAGAGTGATATTGCCAGATGTGTGTCGTCTTATCTAGTTTGTTAAAAAGCAAAGGTTGAACACCAGAGACCGTCAGGAATGTTGCAACTCTTAGCTATTCCTAAATGGAAGTGGGATAGTATTGCGATGGACTTTATAGTTGGATTACCAGAGACCAGAAAAGGTTATGATTCAATATGGGTAATCGTTGATTGACTCACAAAGTCAACACATTTCTTACCAATCAACATAAGGTACAACATAGAGAAGTTGACTCAGTTGTATATTGGCGAGATCGTTAGGCTGCATGGTGTACCTACCACTATTATTTCTGATAGAGATTCAAGGTTCACATCAAAGTTTTGGCAAAGTTTACAAGGAGTGTTAGGAACGAAGCTACGTTTGACTTTTGCTTATCATCCTCAAACCAATGGTCAAATTGAAAAGATGATTCAATCATTGGAGGATTTGCTCAGAGCTTGTGCTTTGGAACAGAATGGAAGTTAGGATGAAGTTTTACCATTGGTAGAGTTCATCTACAACAACAATTTTCATTCAAGCATAGGGATGGCACCCTATGAAGCTCTATATGGACGACGGTGCAGAATACCTTTGTGTTGGTACCAAGATGGAGAGCGCCTTACTATTAGACCTGGTTTTATACAACAAACGACTGAGAAAGTCAAGATGATTCAGGAAAAGATGAGGATGGCTCAGAGTCGATAGAAGAGCTATGCGGACAAAAGAAGAAAGAATCTTGAGTTTGAGGAAGGCGAGCATGTGTTTTTGAAAGTCACGCCTATGACTGGGGTCGGCCAAGTTCTAAAATCTAGAAAACTTACTCCTAAATTCCTTAGACTTTACCAAATTCTTCGTCGGATAGGTCCAGTAGCTTACAAAATAGCCCTACCACCTTTTCTTTCTAACCTTCATGATGTCTTTCATTTGTTGCAATTGCTGTTGACCTTTTTTATGTACTGCAAGTGTACGGGTCGTGCAAGTAATAAAATGATGAGTTAAGTTCGTTCCCTCAAGGATTAGGATTAATATCTAAGCTAATTATTAACTATTAGTTTAAGAAATTCTATTCAAGGACATACAAATTGGGAGAAAAAGTGTGACTTGATTAAAAGACTAAAAAGCTTTAATAAGAGATTAAGATTCAAGGATTGGAGAATAGGGACTCCTTTTTCACTAACTATTCCACTTGATAATATGCAACCAAGGTGAGTATTACGTATAAATGAATTTGTTGGCATAAGAAACTCCACTAGTTAAAAGCCTATGTCTAGGTCAATTAACCTTATGTTATTTGCCTAGTTCACTATGTGTCCATGAAAACTAAAGCAAATTCTATTCATTAAGATTGATTCTTAACAATTGCCATGCATGACCAAAGGGTATATCTCTATCCCGTTAGCTAATTAAATCACTCATCCACTAGAATGAAATTAAACATGCATCAACCATATTCATGATCTAAAACCTAAATACCTATGTCTAGTTCAATAGATTCAACCAAAACACATTAAATGTTGGCCACACATTCATGAGCATTAAGAGAAATATGGATGAACAAAACACATTATCATAAACAAATCACAAGGTTACAAAATCATCAAGTTTACATAGAAAGATCCAAAGGAATCCCTAAAATGAACTTAGCTAGCCATGGGACACGAAAATGCCAAAGCCATTTCCATGCCCATGCCCTAGAATGAGAGAGAGTAAAGAGAAAAGAGGGGAAACTCTATGATTTTGGTGCTTAGATGAATGATCCTCCTTCAAGAAGGGTGGATTCCACTTCTAGTCCCTTCATAGCTCTCCAAAACTATCAGCAAATGAGCCCTAGCTTCGTTTTTATCATGACCCAAGACTCTTCTCTTTTCTAATCTGATAGCGTCGCATTTATAGGTGCTGCTGAGCTGACATCCACGCACCGCGGCGTGCAATTGTCCACGCCGCGGCGTGATAGCCTTTGTCTTTGTAGTACGCAGCAACTTGAGAGCAGCACGCCGAAGCATGAACATATCCACGCCGCGATATGGGAAACTGAGACGTCTCTTGGCTCCTCTTCCCATGCTGGTCCATATGCTACTCCAATTCATCCATTTTTTAGCTTATCCTACAATTTACAGTTCACTCGGTTAATCACAAGTGCAAAATCAACATAATCTAACAAAAGAATTGGAAATATGTTCACAAAATAAAATGGAAGACATCAACAAAATTTTGCATGAAAATAAGGCTAAAGTCTTCCAATTATGCCTAAGAACAAGGACTGAGCAATCAATAAAGCACTAATATAGGGCACAAATAACTGTATTTTATGGAGTTATCAATTGCGAAAATATATTCTTGACCCGAGCCATGTCATACCACCAGACACAATATAATTGAAAGAGAACTTAACCTATGAGGCACCTCTTGTAAGGATTGAAGATAGGAGAGTAAAATAACTCAGAGGGAAGGAAATCCCGTTGGTAAAAGTGATCTGGAATGAAACGATCGGAGATGCAACATGGGAGTTAGAAGACAAGATGAAGGAGTAACATCCACAACTATTATAAGGTATGAAAATTTCGAGAATGAGATTTCTTTTTAGAAGGGGAGAGTTGTAACACCCCGAAAATTATTTGTTTCATGATAAATAGTCATTTTATAATATTTGTGATTTTTGTGAATTTTTCTGGATTTTTCCAGAACTGTTGATTATTTTAGTATATTTCTCAATTTACGTGCGCACTAAGTGGAGTCGGGAAAATAAAATAATTTTTCTGAGACTGGTAGACCTTGAACTATGGAAACATCGATGGGGGGTTTTACTAAACCCAAGGTCGGGCACAATTTACGAAGTTTATATTTTTTGAGATTTTATCTGATAAATAAAATCGTTGTACCGTGAAATTATTCGATGAACAATAAATACTATTTTTGTTAATTGTAACTTTTGTCCACTAGATAATAGCTCTAGTAAAGTAATCATCTTTTTTAGAGTGTTCACTTTATGTGACATCACCTTGATGACATCACACAAGTGACATCATCATTGACTTTTCAAAAAGGTGAGTTTTGACTTCTTGAAGAAGCTTTGGAAGAAACTTCCTAGCACCTTCCTATTGGCTTCTTGGAGAAGCTTTCTCCTTCTCTATCCTTGGGGGGGAGACTACGGTTTTGGAGGAGGGGAAAAGATGACAAGGGTAGTCATCTCTTCACTTAAGCATTACTACACATTTTCAAAAAGTTTCTACACACTTTCTCTCTCTTACAAAGCTCTCATCTTTTTCTTCTCTTCACCTTTCTCCTCTCCATTTTCTTTTCACTTCCATGGCCAAGCACCATTTTTCCGCTCTCAATTTTTGTTTGCTCTAACCAATCTCATTTCTTGAATCCTCTCATCACCATGATCATTTTCTCTTTGGTGAGCATCACTTGATTCCTCCATTTTCACCATTTTCCATCAAGCCCTAGACTTGAAGCTCTTGAGGTAATGTTCTTGAATCTTCATTTTCTCTTCTTGATTTCATGATTCTTGGTCCTCTTTGTGGCCAAGGACTTCTCTTTTAAGACTTTATGGTTGATTTTGGGTAGTTTGAATCTCTTAAGGTATTGTTGGAGGTGTTGGATGAATTTTGCAAGGAAAGGACCAAAAAGCTTGCTTTCTTGTGCTGTCTTCTATAGGTAAGAGGGAGATGATCCTCTTCAACCTATCTTGGTGGTGAGGAAACGTTTTTGGTGTTGTTGATGAGGAATCCATGTGGTATTGCTCTCTTTGTTGTGTTGTTCTTCATGATTTTGTAGCTATTTTGACTTGTATGGATTTCTTGATTGTCATTGTGCATCTTGATGGCTATAGAAATATATATCGGATTGCTTAGATTGATATATGAAAAATCTAGGGCTCTTTGCCCTTTTTGGATTCACGGTCAAGAGGCCAAATTTTTGGGTGTTCAAGATTTAATTTTTGTAGAAATTGGAACTTAAGAAATTGAGTATTAAGTAATTAACAATGTGATGAAAAAGTTAGTTGGACTCTTGTCCTTGGGAGGTCACGGCCTCAAGGGCCATATTGGCTGAAAGTTATGCATTAAGCCAAGGCTTAGGTGATTAGTTAACTTAAGAATTTATTATGGATTCATAAGATGGAAAGAAACTTATTTGATGACCTAGGGTGATTCTTTTGAACTTAAGGGAAAAACAAGAGTGTGTGTGAGACTTGGAGAACCTTAGATAATTCTCTAAGTAAGTATGATTTAATTTGAGTAAAGGACTTGGCTAATTTAAGAGAAATAGAGATTGAATGAGAATTGCAAGAGAATTCCTCTAGAGAAAGATTTTATAAGAAATGTTAGATTAAAGTGAAACTCCATAATGAACCTTAAAATTGTATTGTCATATTTGAGAATTTGATAATATGTTAATATAGGTCCATGAGTGGGACCAAAATTCTGTTGATGTTTAACTTGGCCAAATTATGACATGTTATGGGATGAGTATATCATTGTTGAATATATATGAATACGCATTGAGTCATCATGCATTGTGAAAGTTCGGTGGACTATTGTTAAGGCCATGTTGCCTAAGAGATTAAATCACACCTTAGTGCAGGTGCGAATAGACTAGTGTAGTTCATAATGTTGACCTTAGGGGCATCTGGGTGCGAGTGTCTCACAATGGTCTATTGGTAGCTCCTCTGGGCCGTGGGATAGACTGATGCAAACGCACCGATGATCCAGACCAAGACACTATCCTATATCGCGATCTAGTGTAGAATGTCTTGTACAATGCCATTATATGCACATTGATAAATCGAGAAATTATAGCACTTGTTGGCTACGACAGCTGAGTTATAGACATGTCTCCTGATCATTCTCTCTGATGTTTGTGTCTAGCTCCATGGAGTAGGATTTCAATATCATGTGCACGTGCATAATGAGTCAACATATTATTTGGTTTTTATTCATATGGTGATTGGAACTGTTGTATTATTGATGTTATAACTGCCTAGATTTGTTAAGTTTTTTACTATTTGCATCTTGATGCTGCTTATTATTCTTGCAATGCTATGTGGGCATCCTGCGCCGTTCTGTTTCTTTACTGCCATAATTGGTATTGAATGTATGATGTCTCACCTCTTTTCTGTATTTATGTTATTCTATTTATTTATATGTTTCTCTAAAGACGTCAGTGAAGAAGGGGAAGTGCATGAATTCCCTAACTTCTGGCCTAATTTTGATTAGTTTCCTATTTGGACATGGCGTCCCGTCTGTGTGGCTTTTTGAGTTATGTGAGATTGACTTTTCATGGAGGTCTGAACTACTAGCACATTAATCTGAGTACGGATCACTGCATCTACCTCGGAGACGTGACTATGTCTCTGGCTTGGGGACGTTATGATCCATCTGCCTTTACTTTTAATGCTCGCTTGTATTTAGAGTTTTACTTGCCCATATGTGATATGTGAGGTGAGCGCTATTACTCCCCATAAGAGGATTCATTCTTCTCCTCTGCACGAGCCCCGCTCGTAACTCGGTTGCTCTAATGAGGGTTTGCTCTGACGAGGAAGACCCTGAGGTGGATCCAACTATGGTTCCTTCTCATTCGCTTTAGGGCCTGGTGCTATTGATGGCCGCTGATGGCTATCTGTAAATCTTTTTGGGGGGCCTGTTGTTTTGTCTTTTGGTGGGTTATATATGTGTAATCATTTTGGGTCATGTAAAGCTTCTGCTTTTTGTATATCTAATGATGTACGTAAACAAGTATGATATAAGTATATATATATGTATGAGGTATGAATGTATGGTTTACTTCTCATGTTACTTTCTGCTGTAACTTTGTCTTATCATCTTATTTTATTATAAAAAAAATCACTAAATCATTTGTACAATTACAACTAAATAGACTTATCTATATTATAATGAACCAGGTCTTATTTTATACATTTTGTTTCTATTTCGTGGTTATGGTGTGACGTTCCCTCCTCAAAAAGGGGGCGTTACACATAAGGTCAGGGTTACTAGTTTTATGTGGTGGAATAGTCCACTCATTACAGGTAAATTAAGGAGGTAACACATTCCCTCCCTACCTAGAGAAATACAAGGAATCGAGTTCTTGAGACATTGCACAAGACACTACATAAGCATATCTTTAGGTCATTGCATAGGCATAAGCATGTGGCATAACATAAGTGTTGCATTCTTTTGACAATTGTATGAGCAGTTGTTTTTCTTTGTGGAATGATGTCAGTTTGGATTATGGTTTGCTTAGGAATAATAGATAGACTGGACATGTTAATGTTCTTGTGGTAATGAGTAGTGTAACATCCTCTTTTTAGCATGTTAGACTAGTTTATGGTTACAAAGGTAACATAACACTTGCTTAACATGTCTGTTTATTTTTGTGACAAATTGAGTTACTTTAGGCACTTTGTTGCAATCTAGAATGTGAAACGTAACTTAAAATGACTCAGATATTAGCATAAATTGCTAAGTTGATGGAAATAAATCTATAGAATTCGTTTCTAAGTCACAAATAGGTGGAATAGGATGTAGTTAAAATTTAAAGATAATCAAAGTTAGTTTGGTATTTTTAAACATATTGTTTGTGTGTTTTGATGCTAGATTGACTAGTCGCAGATATGAAAAAATAGGATAATGGTGAAACAATAATTTAAATGAATCCTAGGATTTATTCTAAAGTTGTTGGAAGTTACGAAACTTGATTTGGTAAAATCTAAGTGTTCTTAATAGATTAGGAAGTATCAGTGAAATATCACAAGTGTTTTAAAGGCAACTACGTAATAGCCCTTATTGTTGACTTTACTACCTGATATTTCATTCATACTCATCCCTTTTTCACTCATTTTCTCTTATGAAAATAGAAGATAAGGCAGCAGCAAAAAATAAGGAAAGAAAGGAAGAGAAAGCAAAGGGGGAAGAAGAGAGAAAGAGGAAGGAATCAAAGAGGAAAGCAAAAGCTTGATCATCTACCATCACCAACCACTTGAGGTATGAGTTCTTAACCTTAAATCTCATTTTTTTCCTTTACTAACTTTATAGTTGATGTTAGGTTACATAGATGGAGAAAATGGTTTTGAGATGCAAAAATCTATTTTCTTTGTTAGTTCTTGATCTTATTGATTGGAATTGGTCATTTTCAGCTTAATGAATACAAGATAGTTATTTTTGTCTTTTGATAAAACTAATTAGTTCCTTGAGTCAGAATTTAGAAAATGAGTATGTAAAGTTGTGATTTTCACCATTAATCCATGCTTAAGTGAGCCAACAAGTTGTATGAGTGCTACAACATGTTTAGAGGGTGTGAGTGATGTTAAAAATAACCTAGTAACTATTTTATGATGGTTGGAAATTGAATCTATTCCAATGGAACAATAGTAGAATTCTGTAGAATCTCTTTTGGCTGACCAGCACTTAGGCACTGGGAGTTGGGCGCCCAAACGCCCACAGTCTAGAGAGTAATTTGTGTGCAGTAGGGTATTAGGTGCTCAAGCGCCAGGTGCTAGGCGCTTAGGCACCAGCGATAGAGCAGAATAGGGCAAGTCTCTGCCCAGCCAGCACCTAGGCGGCCTAAGCGCTGGTTCCAATTTTTGCTAGGACCATATTTTTTATTTTTGAGCTTCCCTACCAGTTGGGATCCTTAGTATATGGTTTCTAAAGTGTATTAGGATATTTTTAGGGATATTTCACAAAGAAAATAACCACCTAACATATAAGAACAAATTTGAGTTTTTAAGCTTTTCAAGAGTTATGAATTGCTTGAAATAGGTGTCTAGAACCTTAAGCACATTTAGTGTGGCTTAGAATACCACTTGTGTTGTGATTGTAAGGTAAGCTAGATACAAGATTGATAAGAAAGTTGTACTTGTCATAGAGGCATAATCTACTCTTTTATAGTCAAAGTTGAACTAAATATGCAAGTTTCTAGAGAAATACTCTATTATCTCATTAAGTTAGGTTGAAATGGAGTGTTAGCAAAGAGGGGTTCCTTCACTTATTAAATTTGAACCATAGTACAACTATCCTAATTAAAGGAGTGAGTTAAACCCCTTAACCTTACAAAGTAGTGAGTAAAACTCTTTGTTAATGAGGTAATTGTAAGAGTAAAGTGCCTATACAACACTTTACCTAAGACAAAGTAGTGAGTTAAGCTATTTGTCAAGTAACATGAGGAGTAAGATCAGCCCTTATGTAAGTGTAGTAAAGTGAGTCAAACTTACTACCAAGATCATTAGGATGAGTCAAGTCCTAAGTTAGGCAAAGAAGCAAGTTAAGTAATTTGCCAAGTATAGTTGATGTTATACAATTGTATGGAACAATTGTGTAATATTGAGATAGTTTAGATTTCTATATGTTATACAATTGTATGGGCGATTGTGTAGTGTTGAGATAATTTAGATTTGTATGCAGTTTACATTGTTTAATACCATGAAGTATGTGTATATTACTGAGAATTTTTATGTTCTCACCTCTTTTTGTATTTCCATGGTAAAAGCAGGTCATGACCCTTATAAAGGGAAAAGGAAAATGAAGAAATAGTAACAAGACTAGATAGTTTTAGTTTATGTTGTATGAACAACTCTTGTATATTTTGCTTTGAGTTGTAAAATGTTGTATATATAACACTTTGCCCTTTGAGGCTTTTGATATATATATGTATGACCTTCTTTTATCGTGGCTCTCCATATTTATTATGTTTGAATGATATGGGATTAGAATGCTTGTGAGTGTAGTAGTAGTATGGCTAATGCTTATTATCTTTATATATGTAAGTTATATTGAGATAATTGTATTAGGATGTTACAAGTAGTGGTCATGTACTTACTGTAAACATTTTCTAATGTAAATAGATTTGTTTATACATTATGAATGGATAATTGTATAATAATTATGCCATGTTTTGTAAACGAATGAATTGTCTACCTTGGGAAGAGAAAGGAACAATTTTGGTTTTTGCCACTTTTCTAGACATTATTAGTTGTTGTTTAATAACTTATTTTTCCCCGAAGTAGCTGGAGGTATCATGATGACATGTTTTGTAAACATATATTGAGAATTCTGAATTCTTACCCTATTTGTTGATTTCATGGTTAATATAGGTTGTGGCCCTTCAAAAGGCAAAAAGAGGAATAAGAAGCGGAAAAACTAGCATAGTTTATTTGTTTCTAGAAACAAAGCTTGTATTTATTATATTTGCTTTAAGATGTATAAAGAAGTTATGTATTTCTATGTTTTCCTTTTGAGATATATGATGTATTTATATAGATTTATTTTTTCCTCTTGGCTCTCTGTAATGGCTTGTAAAGTTATTATGGATTTATAGTATTATCTTTAAGTTAGAAGTTACGTACTTAGTAATATTTATCTTTGAATATACCTGTTATATTGGGATAATTGTGTTAGGGCATTACAAACTAGGTGTCAATAATGATGGAGTGAGATGGAGAAGATTTTTGAGGTGATCATTTGACCTGATGAGTAGAAAGTCTCCTTTGCCTCTTTTATGTTAAAAGGAGAGGCGAAGCATTAGTGGAAGAGTACAAAAAGGTTAATGGAGGTAGCTGGAACTCAATTGTCATGGGAGGTGTTTAGGACAACTTTCTTGGAAAAGTATTTTCCACAAACTTTACAAGATGAAAAAGAGGTAGGGTTTATGAGGCTTGAACAAGGAAGTTTGTTAGTTGGCTAGTATGTGGCCAAATTTGAAGAGTTGTCAAAGTTTTCCTCTCATTTCAAATACAATCTGCATGAAAACTAAAGATATGTGAAGTTTGAGTCTAGTTTAAGAAATGATATCAAGAAAGCTATAAGACCGTTAGAGATCAGAGATTTTCCCTTTTCGGTAAGCAAGTGCGGAATAGTGGAGTCTATTGATTCTACACCGCAACTAGAGGATAGAACACAGGATTTCTAAAAGAGAAAAAGAGAGGATGACAAGTTTAAGAAGGTAAGAAGAGCGCTTCTAAGTCTGGTTATTTCATGAAAAAGGCAAGCAAGCTCAAGGAGGAGCTAAGGGACCTAAGTGTACTAAGTGCGGAAGGCAATATGGTGACAATCCTTGCTTGGCGGGGCAATCAGTGTGTTACACATATGGGCAGTCAAAGCATTATGCTATGGAGTGTCCTCGGGGGAAGGAAGTTGTTCCCAACCCAAAACCTCAAGCTAAGGGGAGAGTTTACACTTTAAGTGGCAAAGAGATGACTCAGTCTTCATACCTTATCCAAGGTAAAGGTATAATTCATGATCATCTTTTAATTATTTTATTTGATTCAGGAGCCTCCCACTCCTTTGTTTCGAATGATTATGTGAATATGCTAAATTTACTTGTGTCTAAACTCCCATATGACTTGTTTGTATCTACTCCCACTGGTAAACCAATTACAACTTCAAAAGTGTGTCTAGATTGTTGTATAAAAGTAGAAGATAATATTTTCTTCGTAAATCTTATCTATTTACCTCTTGTAGATATTGATGTCATTCTTGGTATGGATGTAACATCCTCCCTAACTAGTTAGTCTTAATTAGGGTTATAGAAGTTCAGTAACTCATGCAGGAGTTATTTGTTAACTTAAATGACTTTTTAAAGTTAGTTGGGTTATTTTGATATATCACTAATGTAACATCCTCTTTTTAGCATGTTAGACTAGTTTATGGTTATAAGGGTAGCATAACACTTGCTTGACATGTTTGATTATTTTTGTGACAAACTGAGTTAGTTTAGGCAATTTGTTACAACCTAAGGTGTGAAAATTAGCTTAAAATGATTTAGATAGTAGCATAAATTACTAAGTTGAGGGAAATAAATCTTAAGAATTTGTTTCACTATTATAAATAGGTGGAAGAGGATGTAGCTAAAATTTGATGATAATTAGAGTTAGTTTGACATTTTTAAGCATATTGATTATGTGTTTTAATGTTGGATTGACTAGTCGCAGATATGGAAAAAAAGGATAATGGTAAAACAAAAATTTAGATGAATCCTAGGATTTATCCTAAAGTTGTTAGAAGTTATGAAACTTGATTTAGCAAAATCTAATTGTTCTTAACAGATTAAGAAGTATCAGTGAAATATCACAAATGTTTTAAAGTCACATACGTAGTAACCCCTTTTGTTGACTTTTCCACTTGATATTTCATTCACTCTTATCCCTTTTCACTCATTTTCTCACACAAAAATAGAAGGCAAGGCAACAGTAGACAACAAAGAAATAAATGAAAAGAAAACAAAGGGGGAAGAAGAGAGTAAGAGGAAGGAATCAAAGGGGAAGGCAAAAGCTTGATTAACTACCATCACTAAGGTCTTGAGGTTGGGGTTCTTAACTCTTAATCTTATCTTTTTCCTTCATCCACTTTATTGTGATGTTAGGTTATATAGTTGGAGAAAATGGGTTTAAGAAGCAATATCTATTTTCTTTATTTACTTCTTGTTTTCATTGATTAGAATTAGTCATTTTCAGCTTAGCAAATCCAAGATAGTTATTTTTGTTTTTAGACATAGCAAAGTAGTTCACTGAGTTAGAACTTAGAAAATGAGTATATGAGGGGGTGGTTTTGGCCATAAATCCATGCCTAAGTGAGCTAATAGGTTGTATGAGTGTTACAACATGATTAGAGGGTGTGAGTGATGTTAGAAATCACATAGAAACTATTTTAGGATGGCTAGAATTTGGTTTTGTTCCAATGGAATAGTAACCAAATTATGCAAAATTTGTGTTGGGCAACCAGCACCTAGCCGCTGGGAGTTGGGCGCCCACAGACCAGAGAGTATTCTGCATGTAGCAAGGCATTGGGTGCTCAGGGACCAGGGACAAAATAGAACAGAGCAAGTCTCTGCCCAGCCAGAGCCTAGGCCCTAGGTCCAGAATTAGCTAGGACCATTTTATTGTTGTTTTTAGCTTCCCTACCATTTGGGGTCCTTAGTATATGCTTTCTAAAGTGTATTAAGATACTTTTAGGGATATTTCACAAAGGAAATAACCACCTAGCATATAAGAACAAGTTTGAGTTTTTAAGTTTTTCAAGAGTCATGAATTGCTTGAAATAGATGTCTAGAACCTTAAACACATTAGTGTGGCTTAGAATACCACTAGTTTTGTGATTGAAAGGTAAGCTAGATACAAGTTTGATAAGAAAGTTATACTTATTTTAGAGGCATAGTTTAATCTCTTATAGCCTAAGTTGAGCTAAATATGCAAGTTTCTAGAGAAATACTTTATTATCCTATTAAGTTGGGTTGAAATAGAGTGTTAGTAAAGAGTGGTTCCTTTACTTATTAGAATTGAACAATAGCACAATTATCCTAACTAAGGGAGTGAATTAAACCATTTGACCTTGCAAAGGAGTGAGTAAAGCTATTTGTCAAGGATGGAGTTATGAGCGTAAAGTTGTGAGTAAAACATTTTACTAAAGATAGTTGAGTAGAGGAAGAAGCTCTCTACTTAGGTCAAAAAAGTAAGGCCAACTCTTGCCAAAGGTGGTAGAGGAGTGAGATAAACACTCTACCTAAGATTAAGTAGTGAGTTAAGCTCTTTGTCAAGTAACATGAGTAGTGAGATAAGCCCTTATATAAGTGTAGTAAAGTGTGTCAAGCTTACTACTAAGAGCAATAGGATGAGTTAAACCTTAAGTTAGGTAAAGAAGCGAGTTAAGTAATTTGTCAAGTATAGTTGATATTATACGGTAGTATGGGCGATTGTGTAATATTGAGATAGTTTAATTTTTGTATGCAGTTTACATAGTTTGTTTTCATGAAATATATGTATATTACCGAGAATTTTTATGTTCTCACCCCTTTCTTTGTTTCCATAGTAAAAGCAGGTCAAGACCCTTATAAAAGGAAAAAGAAAATGAAGAAAGAGCAACAAGACTAAATAGTTTTAGTTTATGTTGTATGAATAACTCTTGTATATTATTACTTTGAGTTGTAAAATGTTGTATATGTAACACTTTGCCCTTTAAGGCTTTTTGATGTATATATGTATGGCCTTCTTTTATTGGGTCTCTCTATATTTAATTGTTTAATGATATGGGAATAGAATGATAGTAAGAATAGTAGTATCATAGGTAATGCTTATTATCTATATATATATAAGTTATATTGAAATAATTGTATTAGGGTGTTACAACTAAGTGTGAGATATAGCTGATAATAGCCCAGAGAATAGCATAAAGTGCTTAGATAAGGGAAATAAATATGGAGAGTTTATTTTCAGGTCACAAATATGAGGTTTGTGATGTAAATAAAGTTTGAGAAAAAAATTGAATTGGTTTGGTATTTTTAAGTACACTAAGTGAATGTTTTAATACCGGATTGACTTAGCAAATATATGAAAGTTTATGGAAATGATGAGAATAGGATTGAGATGAATCCTAGGAATTTCTTTAATACCTATGGAAGTTAGGAAACTTGATTCTGTGAGATTAAAATATTCCTAAGAGATATAGAGTTTCAGCAAAATATCTTATTTTACTTTTGAGTCACCATTCTCATCTTTCTCTCTTTGATTTTCTTGCCTTTTTCTCTTATCTTTCTATCCCTTTTCACGGTTCATACAGTAGAAAACAGAGGAAAGAAAGGAAGGAAAAGAAAATAGGAAAATGAAGGAGAAGGACGAGAAGAAAGAATGGAAAACTAGAAGACCAAAAAATCAAAGCTTGAGGATCATCCATACAAACTAGAGGTAGGGGTGCTTAACTCTTTAATCTCATCTTTTCTTCTCCAACATGCTAGTTAATGCTTGTTTTTAAGAATAGAGAAAAATGGGTTTTGAGGCAAAACATGGTTTCTTTGGTTACTTCTTGCTTCCCATGGCTGACACGAGTTGTCTTCAGCCTAATTGATGCAAAGTGGCCATTTGTGGCTTTAGTTATATCCATTTGGTTCCTTAAGTAGAAAGTTAAAAAATGGGTATTGAGTGATTTGAGTTTGTGTTGAATCCATGTTTCGATGGGTTAAATTAGTGTTTGAGAGTCACAACATGACTGGTGATCATGTTTGTGGTTGGAAACCACTAAGAACCCACGAATTGAGGATTAAAAACTAGTTTGGAAACCAGAGGATCAAAGGATCCATTTCTAGTACACTGGTGCCTAGGCACCCACTAACTAGAATGTGAGTAATAGTAGGCTGCCATGTCTACGCCTGGGTATGGAGTTTGGGTGCTTGAGTGCCAGCAATATGTGATTAGCACTAGCATATGGCAATGGTTTTGATGATAACAAACAATAAAGTTTTGGTTGTGCTAAGATCAAGTTGCAAGACACTTCAAGTTTAGCTTATAGGACTTAGATCTTGTGTAAAAGTAAATAGGAATCACTCTAAGCTCAAATTCATTTTAAAATCTTTACAAATGTTTCCTACTTGTTAAAATGCCCAATAAACATGTTTTGAAAAATTAGTCATGGTGATAGTTCAAATCTATGAAAAATAATCAAGTTTGTGTTTTGCAAAACTGACATATAGTTACTCTTTTTATTATATCTTTCAAAATATTCCGAGTTTTATTCTGAAACTGATTTCATATGAAAATAGACTCAAAGATCTTTTCAATGGATAGTCATTTGTTTTAAATGTATGAGAAACAAAGAAGTTATGACCTTTTTAAAATCAGGTTTTCAAAACAAGTATGCAATAACCGATTATGGAATATCCATAACCGATTATTCATCAAGTCAGAAGTGCAACTTTCTTTTTAAAAGGCTCATAACCGGTTATGGATTTCCAATAATCGGTTATGCTAAACTAAATAGCCAGTTATTAGAAATCAATAACTAGTTATCTGGGCAACCAGAAAACACTTTCCAATAGCTATAATTGGAGCATTTGATGCCCTCAACAACCACCAACGACTCTAAAAAGCTTTGGACTATAAATGAAAGTGGTTTAGCATTAAAGAAAAGTTGGGAAACAATCTAAAAATCATTCTTGAGCATTGAACACAAGTTTTAACTATTATTTTTCATAAACCCCTATTTTGAGCTTTAGTGTGTGTTATTCCTTGATACTCATTATACTTCAATTTGTATTATCCACTCTTGTGAGAGTTTATCATTTAATCTCCATTTCATTTCCTGTAAAAGAGGGTGAGGTATCCCTCAAGAGATAAAAGGTAAGGTATCCCTTGTTTGTAAAGAGGGTAAGGTATCCCTCTAAAAGTTGTAAAAGGTGAGGTATCCCTATTTTGAGGCTCAAGCACAAAGGGTGAGGTATCCTAGAGGTGTATTGAGTGTTCTCAGTTGTAAAGGTTGTCAACCTATTCAAACTTGAAGGTTTAGTGGAAAATCTCAACTGGTTCACTTAAGGAATGGACATAGGTCACAATAGGTGAATGAACCAGGATAAATCCTTATGTTTGCTTTTCTCAACTTTATCTATTTAATTTGTTTTTTAATTTTATATGCTTGCTTGAATACTTTCTATCTTGGCTTATTTATTTGTAAATGAAGTAATCAATCTCATCTATTTATTCATTTCAATCAATCAATAGTTTTAAAGAAAATTAATATATAAGTGTTTTATGAAAGATTTGCAAAAAGTTTTTATTAACTCAATTCACCCCTCTCTTGAGTTTAAAGCCACTTGGTAACACAATGAGGAAGAATAGGGCAAGTTCTCTGCCCAGCCAGTGCCTAGGCGCCTAGGCACGAGGTTCATTTTTTTCCAAGATTTTTATCTTGATGAAATGAAGTTCCCTACTTGTTGGTATCTTACATATATGCTTTGTAAAGTGTGTTGAGACACTAGTAAGGGATATTTCATAGAGGAAATGACCACCTTGTATATATGAAAAAGTAAGACACCTTGTGCTTCCATTGGATGTGGAATGTCATAAGTAGGTATCTAGTTCCTTGAAAAGCATGGTGTAGCATGCAATGTCACTTGAGATATGATGATAGGGTATACTAGATACAAGTAAGCTAAGTTTTTTTACAAAGGTTAGTTGTCATAGTGTATGAAATGCTCCTTTGTGAAGAAAGTAGAGCTAGAGATGCAGGAATCTTTTATTCATGCCTTTTGGTGTAAGTTAAGACACTATTAGGGATATTTTAAGAAAGAAATATCTACCTAGTACATGTGTAAAAGAATAGGACCTTGTACATCCAATAGTAGTGGATTGACATAGGTAAGGTTTAAGGTGCTAATCATTGAAGAACAATGATGTTACATTAATGTTACTTGCTAATTCCTATGTAGAGTAACTTTAAATAATGTGCACAATCATTTAGCTAAAAGAGAGAATGGGAAAGTCCAAAATGTTTTTCGAATGGGGATTTAGCCCTAGATTCTCAGAGCGTCGGGTTTACAAGTTTATGTAGTGGAATTAATACTCTCACTAGTGTGAGTAAGAAACAATCCACTCATTACCAGGTAGTTTGAAGAGTCAGTCTTCTTAACTATAAGTTTAAAGAGAACGTGGAATATGCAAGTGATACACACACAATTTTACACATACACAATCACATTGCATCATCATGAGCATATTGCATGCATAAGCATTTGTATTTTCATGACGATTGTATAGGTGATTGTCTTATCTTTGGGATATGGTTTGCTTGGGAATGTTACATAGAATTAGTATGTGAATGTTCTTTTGGTAATGAGTGTTGTGATCTCAGCAAGTGCACCGAATCGCAAAAGTAATAAAAAGTGAATAAGAGTATCGTCCCACGAGAATTATATTGTCAATTACTAATTTCGTTAAATAAACATTATCGAAGCTACTGAAAAAAGGAGTTGATAAAAATAAAAGAAAGCAATAATCAAAAAAATAATTAAAAAGAAATCAAGAATCAAATCAATGGTGAAAAATGAAGAGATTAAAGTGTTAGGGTTCAAATTTCACTTGAACTTTTTTAATGCAAAATTCAAATATTGGTTTAATCAAGTTCTATTTCAATTATTCATGGTCGATTCCCAAAATTAATTAATATACAATTTAAGATAATAAAAACATAATAAAAATTAAGAATAAAACTCAATCAAAAAGATTAAAAGATGATGAAAACTCAAGATTTTGAACTATAAAAATATGATTTTTAGAGGTTCATCACTCCTCCAAACTTAAGATTTGACTTGTCCTCAAGCAAAAATAAAAATAAAAACAAAACAAAACAAAACAAAAAGACTAAACAAATAAAAACTCAAAACACACAGACTCAAACATGGTAATATCGGGTATTGAAAATCATTCATATCCTCATAAACTACTTCACAATCTCATTTCAAGGTGTCACACATGTATAATCCAATTGCTACATTGACTCCCACATGCAACTCTCATGCAAAAATGACTTCCCGAAAACATGAATAAAAGACCAAATATACTCGTAAAGTACAAACCTATATAAGTTTATAAAAATGCAAATGCACATCAGATCCACATTCATAGGGTTGTTCTTCATCTCTCTCTCCACTAATGTAAACAGCACATAACCAAATATCAAAAGAGACTTTACAAAGCTTGTAATGTAAGGCCAAGGGTAAGGGATAAGAAAAAGGGGTAAGAAAAATAAAACAAAAGTTGAAATACAAAAACATGCAAATTTCAAATTTCAAGCCTCATAAATATTAAACAAGTGCAAAATATAACATAAGAATCAACAACTTTTTTCTTTTTTTTCCTTTTTTTTCATAACCTTTACCCACAAACTTATTTCTTTGCAATACTTTGCATGGACTTTCTCTTTTTTATTTTTTTTATTTTTTTAGCTCCAAAAATACTTCATGCACAAGGATTGACTAAAGCTTGAATAATAAAATAATACAAAATATGCATTCAACAAAAAGTATGTAAGAAGGGAATTTTTTTTTATTTTTATGGGTAAGGGGAGGAAAATGTAGGTAAAGAAAAGAAATAGAGGCCAAACATATACAAGGTTGCACTGTGTATACAGGTTGACTTGAAATGCTCAAAACGGTCCAAAAAAAGCCCTTATCATTTCCTTGATCATACATTATCTAGGATTTCACCTCAAGAGAGAATCAAACAACTTCTAGATACTAATCATTCATACACATGCATTCTCATAAACTTTCTCTAAGCTTGACATGTAATTAAATTCCAAGGTCTATGAAACATAAAGATGGGAAGAACATCCATACACAATTGAAACAATAGAGATAAACATAACTCATGGATTCTCATATGATATCCCAAGAAAATAAATCAATCCACAATTTATGCAATCATTGGATATTGAATTCAATACACTGGCATGCATAATTTCAACAAAATGACTTAACACACAAAAAGGTGATGATCACAAAATAAATAAAAGCAAATGTGAAAATAAAATATTCAAGAAAAGAAAAGAAAAACTCTTTTTGGTGGTCGACAGCTATATACATCCCCCTACAAAGGCTCCAAACTCAGGGAGGTACCTAAGCCGACTCAACATTACCTTCAAAATAAGAACAAAAAAATTGTTAGTCACTAAAATAACGAGTAACAAATACTAACATCTAACTGAATAAATTACAACATAAAGATTAAAGAAAAAAAATTTGGGTTGCCTCCCAAAAAGTGCTTATTTAACGTCATTAGATCAATGTTTCCTTTTCAATTTATCAAGGTGGCTTGAAACAAGATAAGGAAGATTATGCCTTTCCTTTTTCAGATTTATTCCTCCATACTCGGTCAGTGGCCTTAGAACAACCCCCAAAGGTGTTTTGAACATGATATGAGCTGGGTTGTCCTAAATTCATCTTGACATTAGGAATTCCACTAGGTCATGGGGGTTTCAATTGACCAACAGTTAATGTACCCAATTTCAATTTGTCAGGAGATGTCAGACCAATGTGCAATGAATTCTAAGAAGTGGGAGGATCTTTCTCTATTCCAACAATCTTAGAGATAGGAGGACTTCTCTCTTTTCATCAATCATCTTAGAGGTAGGAAAATTAACATTAATTGATGAAGGAGGGCTCTTACTAGCCAAATTTTTTTGAGGCTTATCTTGAACGCATTTGATGGGAGCATAGAAATCTAATGTCAGTGCAGATTTATCAAAAACATTCATAGTCATCTGATCTTCATCTACCCTCAAAATAAGATCACCTCTTGGTACATCAATCAATGCTCCTGAAGTATCTAAAAATGATTTTCCAAGAATCAAAGGGGTATCAGCATCCTCGTCCATATCTAAAATTACAAAATCTGCTAGAAAGAAAAATTTGTTCACCTTTACTAGCAAATCTTTAACTATACCATATGGACGTTTGATTGACCGATCAGCTAATTAAAGAGACATTGCAGTTGGCTTTACTTTTTCAATCCCAAGCTTGTGAAGAATTGATAATGACATTAGATTGATGCTAGCTCCTAAGTCACATAGGGTCTTCTCAATGGTTAGTTTATTGATGGTGCATGGAATAGTGAAACTACCTGGATCCTTTAGCTTTGGTAGTAGCTTCCTTTGAATTATGGCACTGCATTCTTCATTGAGCATGATTGTCTCATCCTCTTTGATCTTCTTTTTTTTACATAGAAAATCTTTCATAAATCTAGCATAAGAGGGCATATGCTCAAATGCCTCAATAAAAGGAATATTTATCTATAGCTGCTTGAAAATCTCAAGGAACTTTGAGAACTACCTCTCTTGCTTCTCCTGATTGTCTTTCTTCAACTGCTGAGGGAATGGCTTCCTAGCGTATAGCGAGGGGTCTAATGGTTTACCCAAGTCTAAATCTTTCTTCTTTCCTCGTACTCTCGGTTGTTCCTCTTAGGCTTTAGTAGAGATCCCTTCCTCTGGAGCATCTTTTTCTTGATTATGACTTGAAGAAGGAGGTACTTCCTTAGCTTCATCTTTTTTTGGTTGAGCACTAATAACTCTTCCTCTCCTCAAAGTCATTTCCATACATTGCTCCCTTGAATTGACCATTGTATCACTTGGTAAGGTGCCTGGAGGTCTCTTAGAGAGCTCTGGAGGTCTCTTAGAGAGCTGTTTTGCTAATTGGCCCACTTGATTCTCTAAGCTCTAGATAACTACTCCCTGATTTTAAAAATTAGCCCTTGTTTCCTCCGTAAAAATGGAAGTCTGTAGGACAAAAATAGAGGTCTGCATAGAAAGTTTCTCAAGTGCAATATCAAGATGAGACTTCTTCTCTGGTTGAGGATTCAATGGTACCATTTGATTGCTCCAAGAGAAATTAGGGTGATTCCTCTACCCAAGATTATATGTATTTGAAAATAGAGTGCATTGAGGTCTTAAAGAATTTCCCAAATAATTGACCTATTTTGGAGAAATGAAACCAGAGTTGCTTACCGTACATTCACCATTAACATGGTTATCTCCATAAAAGTCACAAATTAACACTTGATGATTCACTAAATTCACCTGCATATTCTCAACTTATTTGGTGAGGTTGGCTATCTGCTGTGAAAGACTTTTATTTTGCACAAGTAAAGCATCAAGAGTACTAAGCTCTATAACTCCCTATTTGATTACTGCTCTTCCAGTAGGCAACTGGCATTTATTAGTAGCCATAGTCTCAAACAGTTCCTGTGCCTCTTCAAGAGTCTTAGTGTTTAAAGACCCACCTACAAATGCATCCACCATAGCTTTGGTGGCATGATTCATACCATTGTAAAAGATTTGCATCTACTACCAAACTTCGAAAGCATAATGTGGACATATTCTGAGTAGCTCCTTAAATCTTTCCCATGCTTCATAGAGAGATTCTCCTTCATTTTAAGTAAAGCAAGCAATCTCACTCCTTATCATCATGAACATTGATGGGGGGAAATATCGAGTGAGAAACTTACTAACCAGATCATCCCAAGTGGAAATGCTTCCTTGAGGCTGGGCTTGTAGCCAGCTCTTGGCTTTATCTCTCAAAGAAAATGGAAATAGTCTTAACCGTATGGCATCATCACTAGCTCCATTATATTTGATAGTATCACAGAGCTACAAGAAATTAGTGATGTGCAAGTTGGGATCTTCTGCCTGACCCCCCCCCCCAAATTGATTCTGTTGTATCAGTTGTAGCAAAGCTGGTTTAATCTCAAAATTATTTATTGGACAGCAGGTCGCACAATATTGGTTGAGACATTTTCAGAAGAAGGAGTCACATAATCAGATAAAGTGATTCTTCTTCGTTCAGTTGTATTTTCTGCCATCTTTGCTTCTTTAATTATGTTTCTTTCTTTGGCTGCTTTTATGTTTGCTCTTGTTGTTCTTTCAATTTCTAGGTCAAAAAGTAATTTTTTCAGATCCATAATACCTCGCATAAACAAACAAACAAGCAAATCAGAGTGAAGTAAAAAAAAAAGAAATTAAAATAAAAGTAAAAATAAACTACTAAAATAAACAAAGAAAAACAAGAGTGAATAAAAGAAACAAATTTAAAAAAAAATCAAATTAAGAGAAATAAAATTAAAATAATAAAAAATTGCTTAAATTAGTATTTTTTAACTACTACTTAATATTGACAATTAATAATCCTCAACAACAGCTCCAAAAACTTATTGTGATATCGACAAGTGTACCTAATCACAAAAATAATAAAGAGTGAATAAGAGTATCGTCCCACGAGGATTATATTGTCAATTACTAATTTCGTTAAATAAACACTATCTAAGCTATCGAAAAAGGGAGTTCATAAAAATAAAAGAAAACAATAGTCAAAAAAATAATTAAAAAGAAATCAAGAATCAGATCAAGGGTGAAAAACAAAGAGACTAATGTGTTAGGTTTAGATTTCACTTCAACTTTTTTAATGCAAAATTCAAATATTGGTTTAATCAAGTTCTATTTCAATGATTTATGGTCAATTTTCAAAATTAATCAATATTCAATCCTTTGGTATATTAATCCTCTTTACACCATTTCAAATTAACTAATCCCTTAGTCTAACCCCAAATAGAAAGGCATTTTTATAAATGAGTGAATTAAAAGTAAGATCACATAAGCCATAACGTCTATTCCCAGTGACTGCAAAAATTATGGTATTTATCACAAGTTCCAGGTTCATGCAAATTTTCTCAAATTATACATCAACCCAAAGATCATTCCCAAATTGATCAGCTTTAGAAAAGCATTAAAAGAAGAGATAAACACGTAAATCATAAAATAAAACATTGATTAAACCCATAAAAGAATTTAAATCATCCAAGTATTAAGATTCATCATCACCTTAACGAAAAATGGTTTAGTTACATGGTGTGTGAAATCCGTAAGTGTACGGTTTCGTTGTCAAGTAATAAAAAGATTAAATCCACAGGGACTGTGTCTATGAATACCAATTAATTAATTAATTTAATTCAATTAAACAAAAGGAAATATAATTGTTGATTAAGAAGAACGTAGTAACAAAGCAATTAAATAAATAAAAATCAAAGTGCAAAATTTAGAACAAAAACATCAAGTTATCAAGAATGGTATTCAAATTCAAGAAAGCTTCCAAGATTGGGGTACCACAATGATACAAGACAAATCCTAATTGACAACCATTTTATTAAATCTGAAATTCAATTGAAGGTGAATTACCCTAAATTAGTTAATGTTCTTTCTCAAGATACAAGATCTGTGCCCAATTAAAGCAATTCTTACTCTCGTGGTAATTGAATTTAAATTGAACCCATTACGCTTTGTGGTAATTCATTGAATCCTCGAAAGGCTAAAACTACTCTTGTGATTTAGACTTTAAGTTCAATTCTTATGGTTCTAACACCTAGGTTCACCTCTCAGTACGTCCCTAAATGCCTATGAGATACAAATAAGTGGTCAGCAAATTCACATGAATAAAAGCAATAAGGATTGAATCAAAGACCATTCAAGATTAATAAAAGGGGAAACAAAGTCAATTAATCATTATCAATGTATCAAAGGACATTGCCTAATCCTAGAAACAAAAAAAAAACTACTTAGTCATGGAGAAGAAAGAATCAGAAAACATATTCATGATCATCCAAACCCGTAATCAAAGAGAAAGAGGGAAGAAAGATCAAGAACCAAAGCTTCCAAGTGTGCCTCCTTCTAACCAAATTAGAACCCCTCAATTGTATTCAGAATATCTATTTATATCCTAGGGTTTTAATTGGCTAAAAGCCCCCCAAAAGAAATAAAAAATAAAACTTAAAAACTGTTGCGCACTGCGATCCACGGTGGATTATTCCACGGGCTGGCTGTGGATCTTACTGTCAGAATTCCATGGTCGTAGAATTCTATAGAATTTCTCTTTTGCTTCTTCAAGCTGCTGTTCGATCCATGGCCATGAGGAATTCCACAGGCAGGCCATGGATTCCTCTAGAGTGGCCTTTTTGTACCTTTTTGCTATCCATAAAGCTCCAACTTCAATCATGCAAGCTGTCCATCCATTTGGAGGCCAATTGAGCACTAATCTTGCATAACAACACCACAAATACCGCAGTTATCTGAACTAAAAGAAAAATAAATAGAAAGAGAAACTAAAATGCTTAAAATGCCTACAAATGCATGCAAAACAAGAACAAAATATGATGTTATTTCACACACATCAAATCCCCCCAAGCTTAAGATTTTGCTTATCCCCAAGCAATAACTAATGTCAAACCAAGATGTGGGATCAAGAGACAATAATGAATGAGGAACCCAAGAAAACATCCAACCAAGCAATAGGCAAAGGCAAACCAAGAATTAGAGAGGTAATCAAAATCAAGTCCAATTAGAGGTTAAGTTCTCAGAAATCATGCATCCTCACTGATTGAATTAAGTTCACTCTACTAACCACACTCAAAGTGTTTAAGGGTGAAAACCATACGCTCAAAATCCTTCAAAGAAAATGCACTTTCATATGCTTGATAAGAAACCAGATTTCCACTAATAATCAGCATGCATGCAAGAATCAAAAGGTCTTTCAAGGGTTGTAATGGGGCCATGGGAATGATGTTAGGTAAAGTAGAGAAAGGAGAGTATGCACAAAGGGCTAACCAAATTTTCAATAAGCACCAGAAATACAATAGAATATAAATGGAGCAAAGGTAATTTTTTTTTTCAATAAAAAACATAACTCACATTTCCAAGCATTTTTTTTCTTTACTTTTCTTGCCCTTCTTTCTCTTCATCCTTTTCAACCTTTAATCTCATGATTTCCCTTTTTTTTTATTTTTCACTTGAGAAAGGGAAAGGTCAAAATCCTATGATTCCCAACACAACTTCACACAAATTTTAAAATCAATTTGCTCCATTTAATATTCTAAATGATTACCAATAATGTATCATCATAGGCATCAAGAAAAACAATTATGTAATAGGCTCAAAATGGGCAACTAGTGGATACAAGTGTGACAATTATTTTAGAAGGCCAGAAAAATACCTAAGATGCCTTAATCACATTCAAGTATGCACCCAAAAATTTTGTCTCAAAATGGTTTCAAATCAAGTTCTAAAGCACAAGATCAATGAGGAATATCACTCAACACAAAGAATGGGAACAAAAATCATATAGTGCATAAATCCTATATAGGCTCAAAACTCATATTTAGTGGTTCAAAAAAAAATCAATGAGAAGCACAAATTCAGAGAACATATACTAATTATCAACTATCAAGAGAACACTTCCACTATCAATTAAAATAATGCCTGTTATCTACCACAAGAATCAATAAATTGGGTTTCAAATTAATACCATATCAAAATTCTCAAAAGAGAGGTGCACAAGTTTAACCAAAAACCCAAGAGATATGATGGTGTGAAAATACGACATGAAGATGCAATGCAAAATAAAACATGAAAAAGCATAAAACTAATGATCTAATATGAAAATGAAAATACTCCCCCCAAGCTTAGAACTTACATTGTCCCCAATGTAAGTTCTATAACTAGAGAAGGGAGAAAAGAAAAGGACTCACTGCAGTGGTGGGAAATCTTCTGGTGTTCAATCCATGGCCATGGAATTTTTCATGGGCTTGGTGTGGAACTTTTTGACTTCACTCTCTTACTAATTTGAGCTTCAAAAAGGGTCAAACCTAGACAAGATCGATGAAACAAAGATCAATCCAGGAATCCAACACACAAAATCAAAAGAAAAAGAACAAATAAAAACAAAAGAAAAACTTGGGTTGCCTCCCAAAAAGCACTCGTTTAAAGTCATTAGCTCGACTTGGTCTGATTTATGTGCTCATGTGATGTCAATGGAGTAGTGCTCAGTCCCAACTTCTTCAAAGTATTTCACTCTCTGGCCATCTATCATGAAAGGCTTATGGCCTTCATTTTTCACCTCAAGCACACCATAGGATAAAACTCGAACAATCTCATATGGTCCTGACCATTTCGTCCAAACTTATTAGGACAGAAACGTAAAAGCGAGTTGTTAACAAGAACTTTATCCCCGATTTTAAATTCACGCTTCTTGACACACTTGTCATTCTACTTCTTAGGACATTTTTTTCAAGGCTTAGACTTCTCAAACTTTGTGGTACCCTTGGGCAAGGTCTTTTCTAGCATAGCATCAGCCACTGATTCTTGCACACCTGAAAGCATAATATTATCCACAACATTAGTAGCATCTATGCGATTACATGAATTTGAGGAATTAGAATTATTTTCAGATTTAAAAACATCAAAAACTACTTCCTCATCATTCAATCGCAAAGTCAATTTTCCTTCATGGACATCAATGATCGCCCTTCTAGTGGCAAGGAATGGATGCCCAAGTATGATCGGTATTTTAGTATCAGCTTCCATGTCAAGCACAACAAAATTCACTGGCATATAAAACTTACCAACCTTAATAGGAACATCCTCCAAGATGCCTATGGGGTACTTGACAGACTGATCTGCCAATTGAAGGGAGATAGTTGTGGGTTTTAGTTCACCCACCTCCAACTTCTTACACACAGAAAGGGGCATAAGACTAACACTAGCTCCCAAATCACACAAAGCTTTATCAAAATTTATGTTGCCAATCAAATAAGGAATAGAGAAGCTACCTGGATCTTTAAGCTTAGGAGGTAATTTATTTTGAATTAAAGCACTACACTCCTCAGTTAAAGCTACTGTCTCATATTCCTCGAGCTTCCTCTTATTAGACAAGATGTCCTTAAGAAACTTAGCATTGGTAGGCATTTGTTTCAACGCCTCAGTGAAGGGTACATTAATGTATAATTTCTTAAGGACCTCTAGGAACTTCCCAAATTGCCTATCTAACTTCGCCTTAGCAAGTCTTTGAGGGAAAGGAACTGGGGGTTGGTATGGCTCAGGAGGTGCATACTTAGACACTTTCTCATTAGTTTCTTCCTCTTCTAAGGGTTGTGCCTTAGTCTCTTTTTCCTCGTTCCCCTCATCTTTGTCACTCTCCCCCTTACCCAAGGAATCCTCTAATTTTTTTTCAATCCTCAAACTCACAGTTTTACAATGTTCATTACTTGGGTTGACTTCAAGTTGACCAGGAAACTTACCTTGCTGCCTATGAGAAGTGCTTGCTTGTTGGGCAATCTGGGTTTCCAACATCTTATTATGAATAGCTAAATTGTCAACCTTAGCTGACAACTCTTTAATTGCCTCAGTCACTACTTGCCCATGGTGCCTAAACTCCTCATTTTGCTTAGACTGACTCTCAACAAAATTCTCAAGAAGAGACTCAAGTCTAGATTTTTGTACCTATTGAAATCTAGAAGAGGATTGAGCACTACCTTGCCCAGGTTGATATTGACTATTCTGATAAGAGAAGTTAGGATGTGACCTCCAACCGGGGTTATAAGTTTGGGAATACGCATCATTCCTCCCCTTTTGGTTGATGTCATGAAAATTGTGGCATGATTCCACTTGCTCTACCAGTGCACCTTGTGAGGAGCCACTTCCAACTTGGCATTCGACACCCATGTGTCCCTATGCTCCACAAAGCTCACAAAAATTGTTAGTAGCACCTACGACATTAACATGAGCTTTTTCAAGCATGTCAAAACGTTTATTCAAAGAATTAAATTTTGACATAATTAAATCAACACCGTTTACCTTAAACTTACCTCCCTAGAGTTTTCTTGGGTTATGACCTCATTCGTTAGCCCATTAGTAATGATTGGCAGCAACATTCTCAATGATCTCATAAGCTTTTGTGAGCCTTCTATTCATTAAAGCTCCACCAACTGCGGAGTCAAGAGACACCTTCGAAGAATATTCTAGCCCATTATAGAAGGTGTGGATGATCAATCATTTTTTTAACCCATGGTGTGGGCAGGCTTCCAGCAAAGCCTTATATTTATCCCAAGCTTCTGATAATGACTCTCCATCTTTCTGAATGAAGCTTGTGATTTGGGTCCTTAGATGAGCAGTCTTGGAAGGTAGGAAGAATTTGTCTAAGAATGCTTGCTCTAATTGGTCCTAAGAAGTAATTGTCTCAGTGGGTACAGACTTTAACCAAGCTCTAGCTCTATCTCTCAGTGATAATGGAAAGAGACGGAGGTGAATAGCATCAACAGAGGTGCCTTTAATCTCTAGGGTCTCACAGAATTCCAAGAACATATCCACATGATCATTCGAGTCCTCTGATGGTAATCCTCTAAACTAGTTTTGCCTTATCATAAAAAGTAAGGCAGGAGGTATGGTGAAGTACCTAGCTTCAATGTTTGGCCGAGCAATTCCAGATCGCAAACCCCGAGCATTAGGGGCTGCATACTCTTTTAGTGGTTTATTATCCTTAGCTTCAGCCATGACAAGTGTTGGTTCAAGTATTTCTCCTACTCTTTGCCTTTGTTGTCTTCTCCTTCTACGTAAAGTTCTTTTAATTTTAGGATCTGCTTCAACAAGAGTCCCGGAACGTCTAGTACTTTACATAAACAATAGTAATTACCTACAAAGAGTCAAAGAGAAAAACAAGAACGTAAGAACCAGATAAAAAGGAAAAATGTTTAAAATAATTAAATTAAAAATTAAATTCGTATTCAAGAAAAATACAGTCCCCGGCAACGGCGCCAAAAACTTGGTGTGTGAAATTCGCAAGTGTACGGCTTCGTCGTCAAGTAATAAAAAGATCGAATCCACAGGGATTGTGTCTATGAATACCAATTAATTAATTAATTTAATTTAATTAAATAAAAGGAAATATAATTGTTGATTAAGAAGAACGTAGTAACAAAGTAATTAAATAAATAAAAATCAAAGTGCAAAATTTAGAACAAAAACAGTAAGTTATCAAGAATGGTATTCAAATTCAAGAAAGCTTCCAAGATTGGGGTACCACAATAATACAAGACAAACCCTAATTGACAACCCTTTTATTAAATCTAAAATTCAATTGAAGGTGAATTACCCTAAATTAGTTATTGTTATTTCTCAATATACAAGATCTGTACCTGATTAAACCAATTCCTACTCTCGTGGTAATTGAATTTAAATTGAACCCATTACGCTTTGTGGTAATTCATTGAATCCTCGAAAGGCTAAAATTACTCTCGTGATTTAGACCTTAAGTTCAATTCTTATGGTTCCAACACCTAGGTTCACCTCTTAGTACGTTCCTAAATGCCTATGAGATGCAAATAAGTGGCCAGCAAATTCACAAGAATAAGAGTAATAAGGATTGAATCAAAGAACGTTCAAGATTAATAAAAAGGAAAATAAAGTCAATTAATCATTATCAATGTATCAAAGGGCATTGCCTAATCCTAGAAACAAAAGAAACTACTCTGCCATGGAGAAGAAAGAATCAGAAAACATATTCATGAACATCCAAACCCGTAATCAAAGAAAAAGAGGGAAGAAAGATCAAGAACCAAAGCCTCCAAGTGTGCTTCCTTCTAACCAAATTGGAACCCCCCAATTGTATTCAGAACATCTATTTATATACCCTAGGGTTTTAATTGGCTAAAAGACCCCCAAAAGAAATAAAAAATAAAACTTAAAAACTACTGCACACTGCGATCCACGGCCGTGGATCATTCCATGGGTTAGCCATGGATCTTGCTGTCAGAATTTCATGGTCGTGGATCATTCCACGGCCAGGGCGTGGATCATTCCACGGTCGTGGATCATTCCACGGCCAGGCCGTGGAATTCTCTAGAATTTCTCTTTTACTTTTTCAAGCTGCTGCTCGATCCATGGCCGTGGGGAATTCCACAGGCAGGTCGTGGATCCCTCTAGAGTGGTCTTTTTGCACCTTTTTGCTATCCATAAAGTTCTAACTTCAATCATGCAAGCTTTCCATCCATTTGGAGGCCAATTCAGCACCAATCTTGCACAATAACACCACAAATACCGCAGTTATCTGAACTAAAAGAAAAACAAATAGAAAGAGAAACTAAAATGCTTAAAATGCCTACAAATGCATGCAAAACAAGAACAAAATATGATGTTGTTTCACACATATCATTACACATAGAAAAAGAAGAATACAACAGGAAGAATACGACAAACTCCATTATAAATAAGTGGAAAGGTTGAAGAGAATTCCTAATCTTCAAGCCTAATTATGCGCACACCACTTTAAGGCTTGTGTCTCTTGGCGACTGCTGTGTTCTGATCAAGTTTGTGTTACTCTTTAGCGTAACTTTTCTTTTTAAAGAGAATTGACACTTCTATTTATGCGTTCAGTGCCTGGGCGCTACCTTCTTAGAGCTTGAGCGTTGAGCATCCTTTCATAATTTCTGATATACAATGCGTGCTTGGGCGCTTGGTCTTCAGCGCTTAAGCGCTGAATGACTAGAGAGATTTTCCACATTCTACTTTGACAACGCTTGAGCACTGTCTTTCTACACTTGAATGCTAAACATTTGCACTTATTTTTTTAGCTTTTCTTCATCGATCAACTGTCCAGCCTTTTCTATGTGCAATTACCTATCAAAAACACATAAGACACATAATAAGAACACAATTTAAGAAAATAAAAATAAAATACAAATTGAAAACAAAACTAAATCAAAAAATTAAAAAAGGGTGAAAACCTAATATTTTGAACTGTAAAAATATGAATTTTTAAAGGTTCATCAATGAGTAATGGCTCATATACCTGTTGCAAACATGTTTCTAATGTGAATGGGTTGTTTATTCTTTATAAATGTTACAACTGATGGTTTTGGAATGCTTTTACTGAGGATTTGTGAATTCTCACCCTGCTGTGTTTCCATGTAAATCCATGTCAAAACCCTTCAAAGGAAAAGAATATGAAGTAGAACTAGTGTAGTTCTTTTGCTTTTAGAGACAAAGCTTAAGTATTTATTTATATTTGCTTTGAGTTTGTATAAAGTTGTATGTATAACACTTTGCCTTTAAGGCTATTAATATATATATGTATGAACTTTTCTTTGTGGCTCTCCATAATTATTTATAAAAATGTTATGGGTTAGAATGGTGTTTTTAAGCTAGAAGTAGCATGGCTAATATTATATATTAAGGTATCCATTATTAGGATGTTACAATGGATTGGTTGTCATCCAATCATGTTGTTCTAAATTGTTTAGATAAAACCCTTTTGTTCATGTCAGATATACCCACAAAAGTTGTTTCTTTTTGAGTTAATGTATCTCAATGCTAATCAGGTGAATCACTGTTTAGTAAAAGGGGCTCTTGGATATGTTCTTCTTTTCTCTCTAAGTGTTGAGATTAAGCAGAGCATATGTGATATACCGGTAGTAAGGGAGTACCCGAAGGCATTCTCTAGTGAGATAGTGGAGTTGACACCTATGTGAGAAATAGAGTTTTTTATAAATTTAGTGTCTAGGACGGCACCTATCTCTATAACACCCTATAGGATGGCACCTCTAGAGCTAATGGAACTCAGAAAATAGAAAGAGGAATTGTTGGATAGACAATTCATTAGACCGAATGTTTCTCAATAGGGAGCACTCGTATTGTTAGTGAAGAAAAAGGATGGTACCATGAGGCTTTATGTTGACTATAGGCAATTAAACAAGGTAACCATCAAGAATAAGTATTCATTGCCTAGAATAGATGATCTTATGAATTAACTAAGAGGAGCATCAGTTTTCTCAAAAAGATTGATCTAAGATCAGGATATCACCAAATAAGGGTTAGGGAAGAGGATATCCCTAAAACCACTTTTAGAACTAGGTATGGACATTATGAGTACCTTGTGACGTCCTTTAGGTTGACAAATGCACCAATTGTGTTCATGGATTACATGGACAGTATTTGTAGACCCTACCTAGATAAATTTGTGGCAGTGTTTATAAATGATATCATAATCTATTCTAAGATAATGGAGGAGCATGAGCAATATGCTAGGATAGTTTTGGAAACCCTTAAATAAATGAGGTTGTTTGCTAAGCTATCTAAGTGTGAGTTCTGGCTAAAGTAATTATAGTTTTTGCGCCATGTAATTTCTCAGGGAGGAATTTCAATTGACCCAAGCAAAGTTGAAGTAGTGTTACAGTGGGAAAGACTAACCACTGCGACCGAGATCAAAATTTTCATAGGCCTAGCTAGGTACTATTGGAGGTTCATAAAGGGATTTTCTTAGTTAGTTTTACTTTTGACTAGACTGATTAGGAAAGATAGTACTTTTGAGTGGACTCAGGATAGTGAGAATAGTTTCTGAGAGTTAAAGTTAAGGTTGACTACTACTCCAGTGTTAGTAATTCCAAGTCCTTAAAAGGACTTTGAGGTGTTTTGTGATGCTTCAAAGATAGGTTTAGGGTGTGTTCTGATGCAAAATAGGTAAGTAGTTGCCTATACATCAAGGTAGTTGAGGCTACATGAGGAGAATCACCCTACTCATGATCTGGAGTTAGCCACAGTAGTGTTTGCCTTAAAGGTTTGGAGATATTACCTTTACAGAGTCTAGTTTGAGGTGTTCAATGATGATAAAAGTCTAAAGTACTTGTTTGATTAGAAAGAACTGACCATGATACAGAGGAGATGGACGGAGTTCTTAAAGAACTATGACTTTGAGCTAAAGTATCATCTGGGTAAGGCCAATCTAGTGGCCGATGTACTAAGTAGGAAATCCTTACATGTGTTTCGGATGATGATCAAGGAGAGTGAACACCTTAAGAGTTTTAGAGACTTGAGTCTTGCGGAGACTGTGTTGCCATATAGTCTCTGTGTGAGTAGAATGGACATAGTTAATGACTTAAGGACTTAGATCTTAGAAGTTCAAAAGGAGGATGAGACTCTAGGAGGTATAAGTGAGGAAATCTTATAAGGAAATCAAAAAGATTTTGATATGGCGGATGATGGAATTGTTAAGTTTAGAGGTAAACTTTACATTCTAAAGGAATCTAGATTCAAGGAGAGGATCCCTGAAGAGGCTCACAGAAGTTAGTACCATCCATCCAGGGGCCATTAAGATGTATCAGGATCTTAGGAAGATGTTTTGGTGGCCTAGAATGAAGAAGGACATAGTAGAGTATGTGTCTAGGTGCTTAACTTGTCAGAAAGTTAAGACAGAACATCATAAACCCTCCAGACCTCTACAGTCTTTAGGAATACCTGAGTGGAAATAGGATAATATCACAATGGATTTTGTCATGGGGTTACCTAAGACTCAACCAGGGCACGATGCGATTTGGGTTGTAATGGATAGACTTACCAAGTCTGCCCACTTTTTACCGATTAGAGCTAACTACTCCTTGGATAGACCAGCTCAACTATACTTACAGGAGATAGTTAGATTGCATGGTATTCCCCTAAGTATAGTTTTAGATAGAGACCTTATATTTACATCTAGATTTTGGAGAGCCTTGCAGAAAGCTTTTGGGACCAAACATAGTTTGAGTACAGTATATCATCCACAGACAGATGGTCAATCGAAAAGAACTATCCAAACCCTAGAAGACATGCTTAGAGCATGTGTTCTAGAGCAAGAGGGTAGTTGGGATAAGTTCGTGCCTTTAGTAGAGTTTGCCTGCAATAATAGTTACCACATAAGTATAAGAATGGCATTATATGAAGCACTTTATGGTAGAAAGTGTAGGTCTCCATTATATTGGTATTATAACACCCTAAAATTCCTTTTCCTATTATTTGTGTTTTTTATAATTTTTTTTGTAATTTTTGTGAATTGTTTGCTTTATTTTGATTATTTTATTATTATTTTTGAACTTTTGTGTATTTGAGGCTGTGAAGGAAAAATAAAAAAAAATTGGGACCAGAAAAATTTTGACTGTTCACGCGGGACTAGGGGATGCTTACTAAACCCGAATTTGAGAACAGATTTTGAATTTTTTTTTTAAGATTTTATTTGACTGATGAAATCTATGTACGTTCTATTATCCATTGGACAATAAGTACTGGTTTTACTAGCAGTAGCCTTTGTCCATTAGGTAATAGCTACCGGTAAATATCTAGTTAGATGACTAGTCATGAGCCTAGTCATAACCTTTCATCTTTTCTTTTCATGACTCACTTGTTTTTGAGCCAATGAGAAGAAAGCTTCCAAGGGAAGCTTGATGGTGTCAAGTTTAGTGGCTTTGACTCTTTGTGTTGCACCAATAGGAGGAAAGTTTCCAAGGCAAGCTTGGAAAGTAATCTTGGAGGAGAAGCTTTGACCACTTAAGACCATGAAGGACTCACGGCCAAGAAGAGTTTCTTGGACAAGTTTTGTGACCAAAATAGTTACTTATCGTCTTTTAAGTTTATCTTATCTTGTTTTCAAGAAACAAACTATCAAAACTCTCCCATTTTCTCTTCTTTGTGAGTCTCGGCCAACACCTCTCAATCATATTCAATCTTAATCATTTCAAAACAACCACATTTCTTGAATCTAAACACCATTTTGAGACACTCTCATGTTGTGAGTTTCTTCAAAATCATCCATCTTCAATCTCTTTCTCAAAGCTAAACGTTTGAAGGTTCTAGGTGAAGTTCTTTATCTTCACTTCTAAATTTAATTCTCAAGTTCTAGGCCATAACCTTGATTCATGGTCATTTTGTTTCAAGCCCTAGTTTTTAGTAATTATATGTTTGATTTGTTTTAAGGATCCTTTTAGAGGTAGAAGTTGTTTCAAGAGGACAACAAGGAGTTTTGATCATCATTTAAGGTAAGAGGGAGATTAACCTCATCAATCAATCTTGGTGGTGAGAAACAAATTTGTGGTTTGTTGGTGAAAAATCCATGTGAGGATTTATTCACTTGATTGTGTGAATTTAATGGTTTATGTTTGTTTGGCTTTGTGTGATTATGTGATTTTTATAGTATGCGTGAAATTGTTATTGCATGAATTGATGATTGAAATGCTTTACTGACAACTCCATAATATGTAGTTATTTATGTCCCATATCTGTGCTATATTGGTTGCTTAGTCCTTGTTTGTATGCATAAATGGAAGATTTTAGCATCATATTCATTTGATTTCATTTTGGTGACTTCCATTGTGTTTTTGAGCAAATACTTCCAAAACTATGATGAATTGAGATACATTTGCATTTGATATTAGAATGGTAATTTCTCCATTACATACAGGGCTTCAATAAAGTAGAAAATTGAAGAATCTGGAATAACTTTGGACCAGGAAGCCCAAGAGAAAGCCAAAATTGAAGATCAACAATAAATTCCGTAGCGCAGGCATATCAATGCCGCAGCGAGTGATAATTCCTCTGCATCAGTACTAGAACTCGAGACTAGAGTGCCGCAGCGCTAAGAACTGGACACCAGGGCATCTGTGACCAAATTAAACGCGCGCAACAGTGTGATGTACTTAATGTCATGGCGTGACTCTGTTTTATTCAGCCTATAAATACTGTTGTATCCATTTTGCACAAGGGCTTTTGATGTTTTTAGAGAATAACTGCTAGGATTTTGTGTTTTAGACATAAAGGAAGCAGAAGTAACCAAGATTGAGGGCTTTCTTCACCTTAGAGGAGGATTGGAGCTTGGAGGATCATCAATCTTGAGCTTCTTCTTCTCTATATTATACTTTCTCATTCTCTTTCCATGAACATGATGTATTTTGCTATATTTTCATGCTTCATGGCTGCTAAGCCGTGTGTAGGGTTTACTTTATATCCTCTTATGAATATTGAATAATATTGTAATTCTTTGAGTTTATATACATTAAATGGTTTTGTTCAATCATATAGTGCTTAATGCTTTTGATTGTTTGATCAGCTTTTGATTAATTTGTTGAAATCTAATGAACCTAGACATAGGAATTTGGATTTGAGATCGTATGTATGATTGATGCATGTTCTATTTCATTCAATTGGTTTGGGTGAGATGATTCATTAATAGGATAGACATATACCTATTGGCTATACATAGTAACTATTGGGAATAGATCTTAATGAGTGGATTTATACTAGTTCTTAGGGAAACATAGTGAATTAAGTAACTGAAGCATGGTTGATTAACCTAGACATAGGCTTTTAACTAATTTAGATTCTCAAGTTAACCTAATCATTTCGTTTATATTGCTCATAAGGATTACTTGTTATCAATTGAAGTAGGAGGTGAAAAAGGATTCATTATTCTCTAATTCTCAACCTTAATTTAATCTTAAAGTTATTAAGTTCTTTTAATTAGTTTAGACACTCATTTCTCAATTTATATGCCCTTGGATAGAAACTCTTAAACTTTTGGTTTATATTTAGCACTGATTTTAACCTTAGTCCTCGTGGGAACGATATCCGACTCCTAGCTATATTATAAGTGTGATCTATGCACTTGCAGTAAGTAAAAGAGTGAACATTTACATGCTTTGAATCATGTGTGAAAGGTAAGCTCTTGGTCCCAAAGACCACTTAGAGCTCACGGCCATCTAGCCTAAAAAGGGGCATCCAAGGCAAAAATGTTTTATTAATGGAGAACTTAGATGATTAGGGGACTAGAATAAGATTTAAGGATTATAAGTAAAAAAAAAAAGATGAACAAAGTTTTATTATTTGAAAAGGATTGATACTTAAGTGAGTTTTTAGTAAAAGTAATGGAAAAAGATTTTTGTAATGTTTTGATTTAATTAAGATAATATAGATTTTTATGAAAAATGTTAGAAATATTACTTAGAGGAGATTTGGTAAGAATATATTAGAATTAAGGTTCAAATTTTATATTAAACATGGAAATTCTCAAAAAGTAAGCTTAGAATGTTTTATATGATTGAAAAGTATTGATAAAACATTACGCGATTTAAAAATGTTGGTTTTTTGAGTTACGCGATTGAGAAAGTGTTTTAAAATGTTTATGTGATTGAAAATGACATAAAATGCTACGTGATTTAGTGACGTAACAAAAAGTGTTATGCATTTGTGATAAAACAGTTAAAATACTTCACGTTTGAGAAAAATAATAATCTTACTATTGGGCTAATGTACTAGACCCGGAGGCATCAATTGACGGCTTAAGCCTAGTAGTGGCTTATTTTTCGTGGAATTTATGAAGTTAATGATTAGTGATTTATTAAGTTATTCTATCAAGCATTGTGAAAGTAAAAGTTGTGATGACTTGGTTTGTTAAGGCTATATGCCTAGAAGATTGAATTACACCTTTGGCGGGTGTGAATTGCGTAGTGAAGGTCTATTAATGATCTTGGAGGCGTCGGGGCGCGGGTATCCCACAAGTGGCCAGTTAGTAGCTTTATTGTGTCGTGGTGTCTGTTGCAAATGCACTGACGATCTCAATGAAACACTATTCCTATTCCCGATATGGTGTAGAATGTCTTGTATAAGCCATGATGCGTATGCTGTGAAAACATTGAAGCACTTGATTTGAGGTTGATGATATACAGACATATCTCCCGATCATTCTCTCCGATGTTAGGTTTTACCTCCATGGAGTAGGGGTCGGTTCATTGTGCATTTGCATAGTCAGTAGACTTGTTGTTGTGACATATATGTATATATTGTTGAATTATCTGTTAATAAATATTATGACTATAATTGTTAATTTTGTACTATGTGGCTTTATTGTTATTACTATTTCTTTGTTGTCATACTGGTATGTGATGTAGGGGATCTCACCTCTTTATGGTTTTGCTCTGTCTGTTCTGTTTTATGTTTATGCTTTATGAAGACAGTGATGACAGCAAGGAGAGATCTGCTGGGTTATGTTAGAGTGTAATTTCATGGAGGCACTGATGCCTGGCATGTCCATTTGGATACGAAGCACATAGAGTATTATAGAGATATTACTCTATCATTGAGTAGGACCCGCCATGGGGTTACTACTTTTTCTTTTACTGCTATTTTTTATTTAGAGTTTTATATGCCTGTAAGGGATTTATGGGATGATCTTCACTATACTCCTAGGGAGGATTATGAGGTATCTTCTGCTCGGACTCCCATTCGTCGAGACATTCCCCGGCTAGGGAATTTGTCAAGTGAGGATTCTGAGGAGGATTTGGAGGAGGATCCAGTGGAGGACCCTTCCCTTAGGTGTCATGAACTTGGGCAATTTTAGGTTTGTTATGATAGTTGTATTTATGTCTTTTTGGTATATAAGTATTATGTATTTCTGTTTTCAGTAAACTGTGTGTATATATATGAAGTGTATTATTCAGTTCTTTATATCTTGTGTTTATTTATATTCTACTAAGTTTTTGTTATTCGCGAAAAAAGATTTTAAAACCCGTATTTTATAATATTAAATCAATCATGACTTGGGTTTAGTTTTAAAAGAGTTAGTTTGAAATGTAATTCTCTATGGAGGGTATTACATTAGTTAGTATCAGAGCCAAGTTTAGTCTGTCGGGTTTGTGGTTAGGTCTGTCTTGTTTGTACTATATGTTTCTCTGTGTTTGGTTTCCAGAAGGAGACAATATTGCTTGAAATGATTATGCTTAGTTTTCATTGTGTTTTGTTTAGTCTAACGTTGAAGAAAGGCAATGACTCGTGGTAGAGGTGCACATGTGGACACGGGACGTGACAATGACAGTATAGCTGCAACTGTAGTAGCAATGCAGAGAATGGCTGATGTTATAGTACAACAAAATCAGAGGGCTGCTCAACAGCAGGAAGCAACAACTAAGACTTAGAATTTGTCAGAGTTTCACCGCAATAATCCACCACAATTTAAAGGTGAATTTGATCTTGAGAAAGTGGACCTTTGGATCAAGGAGTTGGAGAAAATCTTTAGAGGAATAGGATGCACGAACGAAAGGAAAGTAAATTATCCTACTTTCATGCTCGTTGGAGACGGTGATGACTGGTGGGCAAGAACTCAACGGCTATTTGAAGCTGAAGGAAGATTTATCATATGGGAAGTCTTTTAGAGCAAATTTCTAGAGAAGTATTTTTCAGCTAGTACGAGGCATGTCAAAGAGATGGAGTTCCTTGGACTAAAGCAAGGGGGAATGACCGTCAGTGAATATGCTGCTAGGTTTGAAAGCCTATCAAAATTCTCAAGATACTTTCAACTCCAGCCTGATGAGGAATGGAAATGTCAGAAATTCAAAGAAGGTTTAAGGCATGATCTAAAGCGAGCAGTACTACCTTTGGGAATTGAGCAATTCCCAATTTTATTGGACAAGTGCCGTCGGATTAAAGAGTTAGACCAGTTTTGGGATACAAGACCCCATAACTTTGGACCATCTTGGTTCCAATGGGGGAATAATAGTAATGTCAACCGATTCAATCGGAAGCCATATTCATGGCCACCGGGGAATCAACAGCGACAGCAAATAGTTGGAGGAAGTGCTAGTGACAGTAAATTCAGTCAGATCGTGGCATCTTCACTCAAATGTATGAAGTATGAAAAAAATCACTTGACAAAGGAGTGTGCAATCAAGGGAATAATTTGTTTCAGGTGTGGGAAGCCCGGACACATTTCTAGAGATTATACTCAACCAAATATAGAGCCTTCCGTTAGTAATATACGTGCGTCAAGATCTCAAGCAGGAGGGAGAGTCTATACCATGAGTGGAACAGAAGCCTCCTAATCTAAAGATCTAATCGAGGGAGATTGTGCCATAAGAGGTAAGCTTTTAAATGTACTGTATGACTCGGGTGTGACCCATTCTTTTATTGCCTATGACTATGTGGATCAACTAGGATTGTCTATGTCTTCATTACCTTTTGACTTGATAATTGCTATTCCCACTACTAAACTTGTTATTGCTACTCAAGTCTGCTTAAACTGTCCTATTACTGTTAGAGATCGAAACTTTTCTGTTAATTTGATTTGTTCGCCTCTTTCACAAATAGACGCGATCTTAGGAATGGATTGGTTACCTTCTAACCATATCCTGTTAGATTGTTCCAATAAAACTTTAGTGTTCCTTGAAACTGAGATTTCTAGATTTTTGATAGCCAACTAAGTTAAAGCTTCTTTAAGGAAAGGAGCTCAAGGATATATGTTACTATTTTCCTTGGAGATCAAAGGTGTGATAAATGTGAATGTTATTCCTGTAGTCAATGAGTTTCCCAAAGTTTTTCCTAATGATATACCCGGACTACCACTGGAATGAGAGATAGAATTTTCTATCGATCTTGTACCAGGATCTAGTCCTATATCCATGGCACCATATCAGATGTCACCATCAGAATTAGTTGAACTAAAGAAGTAGTTGGAAGAACTATTGGAAAAGTAGTTTGTGAGACCTAGTGTATCACCATGGGGAGCTCTAGCGTTGTTAGTTAAGAAGAATGATGGAACTTCTCACTTATGTGTGGATTATTGCCAATTGAACAAGATTATGATCAAGAATAAATATCCACTTCTGAGGATAGACGATTTGATGGATCAACTGAAGGGAGATGCTATTTTCTCTATGATTGATTTATGTTCTGGTTATCACTAAATTCTTGTAAAAGTTGAGGATGTTCCCAAGATGGTGTTTTGGACACGCTATGGGCATTATGAATACCTAGTGATGTCGTTCGGAGTAACGAACGCTCCTACAATATTCATGGATTATATGAATAGGATCTTTCGTCCTTATCTAGACAGATTTGTTGTTGTCTTTATTGACAACATTCAAATATATTCTCGAAGTCAAGAGGAACATGTTGAACATCTCAGTGTGGTTGTCCAGATTCTGAAAGAGAAGTAGTTGTACGCTAAGATGTCAAAATATGAGTTTTGGTTGGAAGAAGTTCAATTTTTGGGTCACGTGATTTCAAAGGAAGGAATTGTTGGGAATTTTTTGTGGATACATCACGTAGCGGAAAACAGGGATTCCCACCGAGGATCTATGCGAAAAACCCATAATCTGAGTTTTTAAATGATTTACCTCTTGAAGCGTGAATCACCAACACCGTAATAGAAACGATGTCTCTGCGGTATCCACACGAACAGACTCACGAACGTCCAACATTCGCAAAGAGGAGCCTCACATCTCTCACACAATACCAGCTGCGAAGAGAAAAGAAGAAACCTGTCGCTCTCTCACTCACTTTTCTATAGGTGCGGCTAGGGTTCAGAATTGTGTCTCTTAGTAGCCCCCTTAGCAGTACTATTTATAATAGTGACTACCTTAAGTGAGTGTGAGCAGCAGCAATGTAAGCTGTGCAACCTTAGACCCATCTGTTATGAGTCTGGCCCATATTTGAATCCGAGTCCAACTTGGATCCATTGCTCCAATTTTAGTCTGCTCTATGTGTGTGACCTTGCAGGTTCTTATTACGTTGGCAGTAATATTAAAATCCCATTTTAATATTACAAGCGATGAAAGTATCTAGCAACACATCGCTGCTACCCAAGTAATAAGAATGTCAATGATTTGACATAACCTTTCTGTGACCAATGTTTCTGTGTCGTTTAGTCCCTTTGTCAAGATATCTAGATTGAACACAAGGCATGGAATGCGTCACCCTTGTATAATCCAATCATTGGTTTCCTGATACTCGAGTAGACTTTGTAACAACAAATGAGATCAATATCTCATATTGACTCATTTGAGCATGGCCATGCATTTCGCAGTCTCACTCAATCAGGGGGCCCGAAGATATCGCTCCTATTATGTAGAAGTGACAAATTCCATCTAAGTCACTCACATCCCTTTGCATGATTCGCGATATGTCCAATAACTAACTTTATAATCACCTTGTTATAGATGACGTTTGATGGCATTAAAACACACAACTCCTCATGTAGGAATCGTAGTGATTTCAGGTCAAAGGACCACAAACACCATTGTCACTATGAGAATCACTTATGACACTCACGTAATGATCCATATAGCATTCTCATGGTGGGTCAGTCCAGTACATCATTACTCTAATATGTACCCATGTAAAGACTTAATATCTTATATCCATGACCTGTGAGATATGGTCATCAGTCTATGCACATACTAGTCTCAATGTATTATTGTTGTCCTAATTAATAATAATACTTGACTAGGGACATTTAAGAATAGTGTTGTAACCAAAAAGGATCTTACGATCAAGTCATCCACTTGATGTCCTATAGCATCAAACTTACTATTCTAAGGACTTTATTATGTTTATCAAAAAGAACACAATAAATGAAATGCCTCATATATAAAAATAGTATAATAGAATGTATATAAATACAGAAAATGTATTGGCCTCTAGGGCATACACCAACAGGAATTGTGGTGGATCCGTTGAAAGTTGAAACAGTTCTTAAATGGGAAAGACTAAAGATTGTAACAGAGATCTGTAGTTTTGTGGGGCTAGCCGATTATTACCGAAGATTCATCAAGGGATTTTCCAAGATAGCAGAACCTCTTACCCAGCTTACACAAAAGAATCAAACTTTTGCATGGACTGATGCATGTGAAGAGAGTTTTCAAGAGTTGAAAACATGATTGACTACTTCCCCAGTATTGATTTTACCTGATCCCAATGAACCTTTTGAAGTATATTGTGATGCTTCGCATCAGGGTTTAGGTTATGTGCTTATGCAGAATAGAAAGGAAGTAGCATATGCTTCAAGATAATTGAAAATGCATGAAAAGAACTACCCTACACATGATTTGGAGTTAGCTGCTATTGTGTTTGAATTGAAGATCTGGAGACATTTTTTGTATGGAGCAACATTCAATGTTTTTAATGATCATAAGAGTCTAAAGTACTTGTTTGACCAGAAGGAGCTGAATATGAGGCAGAGGAGGTGGTTAGAATTTTTGAAAGATTATGATTTCCAACTTCAGTATCATCCTAGAAAAGTGAACTCGTAGCAGATGCTTTAAGTAGGAAGATACTTAGTGTCTCTGCTATTATGATCAAGGAAAGAGAATTGATAGAATAATTCAGGGATATGCAATTATCTGTAGAATCGACACCGGGAAAACTTTGATTGAACATGATTACTATTTCAAATGGATTCCTAGAAGAAATTCGAGATAAACAGAGAGTGATCAATACTTGTAGGATGAGAGGGAGCTAGTGAAGCAAGGCACCGTATTAGAATTTAAGGAAAGACTGGATGGAATTCTAAGGTTCAGAGATAGAGTTTATATACCAAGTGATTCAGAGCTTAGAAGATTGATTCTCAATGAAGCCCACAAAAGCAAGTTGAGCATACATCCATGAGTGACCAAGATGTATCAGGATTTGAAATAGTTATACTGGTGGCAAGGAATGAAGAGGGACGTAGTCAAGTATGTAGCATCTTGTCTAGTTTGTGAGAAAGCTAAAGTTGAGCATCAAAAACTTTCAGGAATGTTATAACCTCCAGTTATTCCAAAATAGAAATGGGATGGCATTGCAATGGACTTTGTTGTTAGACTGCCAAAGACTCGAAAAGGTTATGATTCTATATGGTTAATCATTGATCGACTTACGAAGTTAGCACACTTCTTACCCATTAACATAAGATATTTAATGGAGAGATTGACTCAGGTGTATATTGGTGAAATTGTTAGACTTCATGGTGTACCCTTTAGTATTATTTCTGATCAAAACCCATGATTTATGTCAAGGTTTTGGCAGAGTCTGCAAGAAGCAATGAGGACAAAACTTCATTTAAGTTCTGCTTATCATCCGCAAATAGATGGTTAATCAAAGAGAATAATTCAATCGTTGGAAAATTTGTTAAGAGCTTGTGTTTTGGAACAGACTGGGAGTTGGGATGAATTATTACCTCTGATAGAATTCACCTATAATAATAGTTTTCACTCAAGTATAGGGATGGCACCCTATAAGGCTTTATATGGACGAAGGTGCATAACACCTTTGTGTTGGTACCAAGATAGGGAAAATCTTGCGTTAGGACCCGAACTTGTACAACAAACAACAGAAAAAGTTAAGGTGATCTAGGAAAAGATGCGGACAACTCAAAGTCGACGGAAGAGTTATGCTAACAAGACCCCTTGAGTTTAAGGAAGGTGAACATGTGTTTTTGAGAGTCACACCCATGACTGGGGTCGGTCGGGTTATTAAATCCAGAAAGCTCACTCCTAAATTCATAGGACCATATCAAATTCTTCGTCGGATAGGTCCGATAGCATATCAAATACCTTTACTACCTTGTCTTTCTAACCTTCATAATGGCTTCCATGTATCGCAATTACAAAAATATATTCTTGATCCAAACCATGTCATAGCACCAGATACAGTACAATTAAAAGAGAACTTGACCTATGAGACACTTCCTATTAAGATCAAAGATAGGAGAGTGAAACAACTCAGAGGAAAAAAAATTGCCTTAGTAAAGGTAATCTGGAATGATGTGGCTGGAGATGAAACATGGGAATTAGAAGACAGAATGAAGGAGCAATATTCGCAGTTGTTTTAAGGTATGATAATTTTGGGGACAAAATTCTTTTTAGAAGGGAAGAGTTGTAACACCCCGAAATTCCTTTTCCTGTTAATTATGTTTTTTATGATTTTTTTTGTAATTTTTGTGAATTATTTGCTTTATTTTAATTATTTTATTATTATTTTTGGACTTCTGTGCATTTGACGCGGTGTCAGAAAAATAAAAATATTTCGGGGATCGAAAAAATTTTGACTGCTCACGCGGGACCGGGGGATCCTTACTAAACCCGAAACCAGGAACAGATTTTGAAATTTTTCTTTTTTTGAGATTTTATTTGACTGATGAAATCTAGGTACGCTCTATTATCTATTGGATAATAAATACTAGTTTTGCTTGTAGTAGCCTTTGTCTATTGGGTAATAATTACTGGTAAATTTCTAGTTGGATGACTAGTCATGAGCCTAGTCATAACCTTTCATCTTTTCTTTTCATGACTCACTTGTTTTTGAGCCAATGAGAAGAAAGCTTCCAAGAGATGCTTGATGGAGTCAAGTTTAGTGGCTTTGACTCTTTGTGTTGCACCAATAGGAGGAAAGCTTCCAAGGCAAGCTTGGAAAGCAATCTTGGAGGAAAAGCTTTGACCACTTAAGACCATGAAGGACTCACGACCAAGAGGAGCTTCTGGGACAAGTTTTGTGACCGAAATAGTTACTTATCATCTCTTAAGTTTATCTTGTCTTGTTTTCAAGAAACAAACTATCAAAACTCTCTGTTTTTCTCTTCTTTGTGAGTCTTGGCCAACACCTCTCAATCGTCTTCAATCTTGATCAATTTAAAAAAAAAACCACATTTCTTAAATCTAAACACTATTTTGAGACACTCTCATGTTGTGAGTTTCTTCAAAATCATCCATCTTTAATCTCTTTCTTAAAGCTTAACATTTGGAGGTTCTAGGTGAAGTTCTTTATCTTCACTTCTAAATTTTATTCTCAAGTTCTAGGCCATAACCTTGATTCATGGTCATTTTGTTTCAAGAACTAGTTTTTAATAATTATATGTTTGATTTGTTTTAAGGATCCTTTTAGAGGTAGAAGTTGTTTCAAGAGGACAATAAGGAGTTTTGATCATCATCTAAGGTAAGAAGGAGATTAACCTCATCAACCAATCTTGGTGGTGAGAAAAGAATTTGTGGTTTGTTGGTGAAAAATCCATATAAGGATTTATTCACTTAATTGTGAGAATTTAATGGTTTATATTTGTTTGGCTATATGTGATTATGTGATTTTTATAGTATGCATGAAATTGCTATTGCATGAATTGATGATTGAAATGCTTTATATGCTTTGAATTATATGTGAAAGGCAAGCTCTTTGTCCTAAAGACCACTTAGGGCTCACTGCCATCTAGCCTACAAAGGGGTATCCAAGGAAAATATGTTTTATTAATTGAGAACTTAGATGATTAGGGGACTAGAATAGGATTTAAGAATTTATAAGTTAAAAAGAAGATGAACAAAGTTTTATTATTTGAAAAGGATTTATTTTCAGTCATGGTAATAGAAATAAGTTTTGAAAGATGATTTAAAATTTAAAGTATTTTATTTAAGTGAGTTTTTAGTAAAAGTAATGGAAAAAGATTTTTGTAATGTTTTGATTTAATTAAGATAATATAGATTTTTATGAAAAATGTTAGAAATATTACTTAGAGAAGATTTAGTAAGAATATATTGGAATTAAGGTTCAAATTTTATATTAAACATGGAAATTCACAAAAAGTAAGCTTAGAATATTTTATGTGATTGAAAAGTATTGATAAAACCTTACGCAATTTAAAAATGTTGGTTTTTGAGTTATGCGATTAAGAAAGTGTTTTAAAATTTTTACGCAATTGAAAAATGACATAAAATGCTACGTGATTTAGTGCCGTAACAAAAAGTATTACGCGTTTGTGATAAAACAGTGAAAATACTTTGCATTTGAGAAAAATAGTAGTCTTACTGTCGGGCTGACGTATTGGACCTGGAGGCATCAATTGACGGCTTAAGCCTAGTGGTGGCTTGTTTTTTGTGGAATTTATGAAGTTAAGGATTATTGATTTATTAAGTTATTCTATCACACATTGTGAAAGTAGAAGTCGTGATGACTTGGTTTGTTAAAATTGTATGCCTAGGAGATTGAGTTATACCTTTGTGCGGGTGTGAATTATATAGTGAAGGTCTATTAATGATCTTCGAGGCATCGGGGAGTGAGTATCCCACAAGTGGCCAGTTAGTAGCTCTGCTGTATCATAGTGACTGTTGCAAATGAACCGACAATCTCGACGAGATACTATTCCTATTCCCAATCTGATGTAGAATGTCTTGTATAAGTCATGATGCGTACGTTGTGAAAACATTGAAGCACTTGATTTGAGGCTGACGATATACGGACATATCTCTCGATTATTCTCTCTAATGTTTGGTTTTAGCTCCATGGAGTAGGGGTCGGTTCATTGTGCATGTGTAAAGTTAGTAGACTTGCTGTTGTGATATATATGTATATATTGCTGAATTATCTATTGATAAATATCATGACTGTAATTGTTAATTCTGTACTATGCGGCTTTATTGTTATCACTGTTTCTTTACTGCCATACTGGTATGTGATGTAGGGGATCTCACCTTTTTATGGTTTTGTTCTATCTTTTCTATTTTATGTTTATACTCTATGAAGACTGTGATGGCAACAAGGAGAGATCTGCTGGGTTATGTTAGAATACAGTTTCATGGAGGCACTGATGTCTGGCGCGCCCATTTAGATACAGAGCGCATAGAGTATTATGGAGATATTACTCTATCTTTGAGTAGGACCTACCATTGGGTTACTACTTTTTCTTTTACTGCTACTATTTATCTAGAGGTTTATATGCCTGTAAGGGATTTGTGGGATGATCTTCACTATACTCCTAGGGAGGATTCCAAGGTATCTTCTGCTCAGACTCCCGTTCGTCAAGACATCCCCCAGCTAGGGAATTTATCTAGTGAGGATTCTGAGAAGGATCCAGTGGAGGACCTTTCCCTTAGGTGTCATGAACTTGGGCCAGTTTAGGTTTGTTATGATATTTATATTTATGTCTTTTTGGTATGTAAGTATTATGTATTTCTGTTTTCAATAAACTATGTGTATATATGGAGTGTATTATTCAGTTCTTTATATCTTGTGTTTATTTATATTCTGTTAAGTTTATGTTATCCTTAAAAAGAGATTTTAAAACTCGTATTTTATAATATTAAATCAATCATGACTTGGGTTTAGTTTTAAAATAGTTGGTTTGAAATGTAATTCCCTACGGAGGGTGTTACAAGTATGAGGTTGGAGAGAACCATCTTAGGACCTAAGTTAGTACAACAAACCACAGATCAGATTAAGATGATCAGGGATAGGTGATAATCACATATTTTACACATTCATAAGCCCTCATTTTTAGTGATTTACACTCTTCATATACTTAATTGTTTGACCTTGGACATGTTTTATAAGTTGGGCTTAAATTTGGGCTTAATTGAATTTTCCCAGCATTATTGAGTTTTGATGTTATTTCTGTATTCCAGCCATAACTTGAGTTCTAGACATCTAAAAATTATGCATTTTATCTTGTAGGAAAGCTGAGAGGAAGCTCTAGAACTTTGATTAAGAGCTCAAAGTCTCAATCAGATGTCTAGTGGGCCTAATTAGGCCTGGAAGTTTAGACTTGGGTTTGAGGAGCATATGGCACTAAAGTGAGCATATCTTGGTTAATTCAAGTCCAATTCAGATGAAACATGGGCCATTTCATTCCTACAAGGCCCAGCTGTGTTTAGGAAGTGTAATGAGGCACCAGATGCCAATTTAGGGGGCAATTTATAGTTTGAGAGGGAGGGATCCGAAATTGAGTTTTTCATTTCCATACTTTTCTCACTTCTCTCTAAACTCTCTTCTCTTCTCTCCCTTCTCTCTAGATTTTCATTTTTGAGTTTTCCTCTTCAGATGGAGGGCTAGACACCTTGTAATCAATTTGGGATTCTTGAGATTCTGTTCTAATTTCTTATTTTGAATTGTATTTGGATTCTTTTTCTTCCCTTTCTTTTTCTTTTTCCTGATCTGATTGGATCTTGATTTGGGATTAAGAATTGTGATTGAATTAGGTTGATTAATCTAGTTTAGTCACGAAATTAGAGGTTAGGTGCTGATTTGTGCTTAGATTAATTAAATTCGGATTTAAAATTAACATAGATCTAACATGAATTATGCGATTGCGAATTTGTGTATCAATTGTTAATTGAATTCTAGATGATTGTCTAGGAAGAATTCTGGATTTAATGCTGAGATCTCGGTTAAGTCCAATTTAATCATTCAAATGCAATCCAAATGTTTGTTTAGTGATCTGTGATAGAATCCACCAAATTTCGGATAGATTTCTGGATTGATTATGCTTTTAATTGATTGTTCTTTCCTTAATTCTGTTATTTCATATTCTGTTCATCGACTCAAACCCTCCCAATCTCGGCTTGGTCTGATTAATTTGTAAAGTAAGATCCTTGAGAGACGATCTGGTGTTAACTCTTATGCTACAAGTCATAGGTACAACTCGATTTTAATTTTGATTGAGTTCGGCGCTTGTCAATAAGTTAGTTATGGCTCAGAGTAGGCAGAAGAGTTATGCTGATAGAAGGAGAAGACCTCTAAAGTTCGAAGAGGGAGAACATATTTTCTTGAGAGTCACTCGTACAACAGGGATTGGTAAAGCATTGAAGACACAGAAGTTAAATCCTTGTTTCATTAGTCCCTACCAAATCCTAAAGAGAATTGAACTTGTATCATATCAAATACCCCTTCCTCCCAGTCTGTCAAACCTTCACAATGTCTTTCATATGTCATAACTTAGAAACTACAATCCAGCTCCTTCACATGTCATAAAAAATGAATTTGTGTAGTTAATAGATGATTTGTCTTATGTAATACAACTAGTAAGGATCGTGGGCAGAGGGATCAAAGAGCTTAGAGGTAAGCAGATTCTTTTGATGAAGGTACTCTAAAATGGAGTTGTCTTTGAGGAAGCTACGTAGGAGCTAGAGTCCCACATGCAGCTTGACTACCCAGAGTTGTTTGCATTGGGTAAGCAATGTTGTGAACAAAATTTTAAAAAGGAGGAGAGAAATGTAACATCCTCTTTTTGACATGTTAGACTTGTATATGGTTACAGAAGTATCATAATACTTATATGACATGCCTGTTTAGTTTTGTGATATTCTGAGTAAGATTAGGCACTTTGTTGCAACACTAAATGTGAAAAGTAGCTTAAAATAACTCAGAGAATGGCATAAATTGCTTACTTAAGGAAACAAATATGGAGAATTTGTTTCTATGTCATAAATGTATGGAATGTGATATAGTTAAAGTTTGAGGATAAACTGAGTTAATTTGGTATTTTTTAGTACACTGAGTAAGTTTTTTAATACTAGATTGACTTGAGTGATATACAAAAACTTATAGAAATGATGAAACTAAGGTTGAGATGAATCCTAAGATTTTCTATAATATCTATAGAAGTTAGGAAACTTGACTTAGTAAGATTAAAGTATTCCTAAGAGATATAATGTTTCAGCAAAATATCTTAATTTATTTGTGACTCACGGTTCTAGCTTATTCCTTTGACTTTGTTGTCTTTTTCTCTCCTTTCACACTCAAATTCACTCACTCTCGCACATAAAAATAGTAGTAGCGGCAAAAAGGGAGGAAATCATAGAAAAGAAAGAAGAGGAAAGGAAGAGGAAGACAAAGGAAAAGCTAAAGCTTGAGTTCATCATCTTGACTACTTGAGGTAGGGGTGCTTGAACCTTATATGATCATCTCTCCCTATCTCCTTCTTGTATACTTGGTGTATGTTGTTAGATGAAAATGGGATTGAGAGGCTTATGTTGTTTTCTTGCTTGGCTAGTGCCTTTAATGGCTGAGTTTGGTTTGTTTGTGGCTTAATCTATGCATGGTTGTTGGTTGTGAACTTAGAAGAACTCATTTGAATGCTTGAATGAAAAGTTGAGAAATAAGTTTTTGGATCTTTGAATCTTGTTCATGATTCCATGCTAGATGGAGTAAGAGAGTGTTTGATGATACTAACATGTTTAGAGACCATGTTTAGGTTTGATAATCACTTAGAACCTATGATTTAAGGGTTAGATTATGGTTTGACAACAAATGAAACAGGAAATCTTTTTTTGGTGTGTAACACCCTAATACAAATATCTCGATATATCTTACATATATAAAGATATAAAGCGTTAGTCATGCTACTACTATTCTTACTAATATTCTAAGCCCATATCATTCAAACAAAAGGATATGGAGAGCCACGATAAAAGACGGTCATACATATATACATCAAAAGCCTCAAAGGGCAAAGTGTTATATATACAACATTTTATAACTCAAAGTAAAAATATACAAGAGTTGTTCATTAAACAGAAACTAAAACTATCTAATTTTATTGCTCTTTCTTCTTTTTCTTGTTCCCATTGCAAGGGTCTTGACCCGCTTTTATCAAGAAAATACAAAATAGGGTGAGAACATGAAAATTCTCAATAATAAACATATATTTCATAGTATTCAACTATGTAAACTACATATATATTTAATCTTTCTCAGTATTACACAATCGGCCATACAACTGTATAACATCAACTATACTTGGCAAATTACTTAACTTGCTTCTTTGCCTAAGTTAGGACTTCACTCATCCTATTTCTTATGGTAGTAAGCTTGTCTCACTTTACTACACTTCATAAGGCTTATCTCATTTCTCATGTTACTTGACAAAGAGCTTAACTCACTACTTTATCTTAGGTAGAGTGTTCTGCTCACTCCTCTACTAACTTTGGCAAAAGTTGGTCTAACTTACTTGCCCTATGTAGAGAGTTTTTCCCTCTACACTACTAACTTTAGTAAAGTGCTTTACTCACAACTTTATCCTCACAACTGCATCCTTGATAAAGAGCTTTACTCACTCATTTGTAAGGTCAAGGGGTTTAACTCACTCCCATTATTAGGATAATTGTGCTATGGTTCAACTTTAACAAGTAAGGGAACCATTCTTTGCTAACACTCCATTTCAACCTAACTTAATGAGATAATAGAGTATTTCTCTAAAAAATTGCATATTTAACTCAACTTTAACTACAAAAGGGTAAATTATGCCACCATGATAAGTATAACTTTCTTATCAAACTTGTATCTAGCTTACCTTACAATCACACAGCAAGTGGTATTCTAAGCCACACTAATGTGTTTAAGGTCCTAGACATCTCTTTTATATAATTCCTAATTCTTAGAATGTTTAAAAGTTCTAACTTGTTTATATATGCTAGGTGGTTATTTCTTCTGTGAAATACCTCTATTAGTGTCTTAACACATTCTAGGAAGCATATATGCAAAATCCCAGCTGGTAGGGAACTCTATTTCAACAAGAAAAAAATCTTGTGAAATTTTGGACTAGGTGCCTAAGTGCTGATGAGGTAGAGCCTCTAGTCTATGTTCCTTTGCTTCGAGTGCTTAGGTGTTCACGGTGAGCGTTCTGGCACTGGGTAGGCAGAATGCCTACCAAAACTCTCTGGCCGATGCGTGCTCAAGCGCTGGCTTGCTGGCGCCTAGGTGCCCATCTCGCAGAAGCTAACTGTTAGGTTTCTGGGCAGTGGGCGCCTAGGTGCCAGCAGTGCACTTGAACAAGTTCTGTAGAATTCTGTAGAACTAGTCATTGTTCCATTGGGAACAAACTAACTTTTAACCATCCAAAGACTGCTTCTAGGTGATCTCTAACACCAATCACACCCTCCAAACATGTTGTAACACTCATATAACCTATTGGCTCAATTAGGCATGGATTTGGGGCCAAAACCACACCCATAAATACCCATTTACTAAGTTCCATCTCAAGAAACCAAATGGTTTACTTTAAAGACAAACATAACTACCTTGTACTCACTAAGTTGAAAATAACTAATTCTAACCATTGAAAGCAAGAACTAAGTAAAGAAAACAAATTTGCCTCTCAAATCAAATTTTCTCTAGCTATACAACCTAACATCAAATATGAAGTTGATGAAGGAAATAAATGAAACTTAAGAGTTAAATACCCCTACCTCAAGTAATTGGATGATTAAGCTTAGCTTTCCCTTTTGATTTCCTCTTCTTCTTTTCCTTTTCAACCTTTGTTTCCTCTTCTTTCTCTTATTTTCTCTTCCTTTCTTATGCTGCTGCTGTTTTTGCTGCACTTCCACGGGTGAGAAAGTGAGAAACAAATGGGAATGAATGAAGAAATATCAAGGAAAAGTCAACATAAGGGGCTAAATGTGGGTGACTTGAAACACTTGTGTTATTTCACTGAAACTTCTTGATCTATTAAGAATACTTAGATTTTACTAAATCAAGTTTCCCAACTTTCATAGGTACTAAAATAAGTCCTAGTTTTACAATTTTCCTATTTTTTCTATATCTGTGACTTGTCAATCCAGCATTAAAACACACTCTTAGTATACTTAAAAATGTCAAGCTAACTCTGATTATCTTCAAATTTTAACTACATCCTCTTCCACCTATTTGTGACCTAGATTCAAATACTCTAGATTTATTTTCTTCAACTTAGCAATTTATGCTACTATATGAGTCAATTTAAGCTACTTTTCACATGCTGAGTTGCAACAAAGTGCCTAAACTAACTCAGTTTGTCAAAAAATTAAGCAGACATGTCAAGCAAGTGTTATGCTACCTTTGTAACCATAAACTAGTCTAACATGCTAAAAAGAGGATGTTAGATTTCTCCCCTCCTTTTTAAAATTTTGTCTCCAAAATTGCTTACTTCATATAAACAACTCTGGGTAATCTAGATGAATATGGGACTCTAGCTCCTATGTAGCCTCTTCTATGTCTACTTCACCCCATATCATTTTCACTAGAGGAATCTACTTACCTCTGAGCTCTTTGACCCCTCTATCTACAATCCTCACAGGTTGCACTACATAAAACAAATCATATCTTAATTGTATAGATTCATTCCTTATGATGTGTGAAGGATTCAGATTGTACTTTCAGAGTTGAGATACATGGAAAACATCGTAAAAGTTTGAAAAACTGGGAGGAAGGGCTAGGTAGGCTACAGGTCTAACTTTGTTTAGAATTTGGTAAGGACCAATGAAATGAGGGTTTAACTTCCTTGTTCTCAATGCTCTACCAATTCCAGTTATAGGTGTGACTCTTAAGAAAATGTGTTCACCCTCTTCAAACTCTAGAGGTCTCCTCATTTTATTAGCATAGCTCTTTTACCTACTTTGAGCTATAGCCATCCTATCCCTAATTATTCTGATTTGCTCTAAAGTTTAATGTACTAACTTAGGTCCTAGAATAGCTTTCTCTCCAACCTCATACCAACATAATAGAGACCTACACTTCCTACCATAAAGTGCCTCATATGGTGCTATTCTTATGCTGGTATAATAACTGTTGTTATAGGAAAATTTCACTAAAGGCAAGAGTCTATCCCAACTACCATGCTGATCTAGAACATATGCTCTAAGCATATCCTCTAGGGTTTGGATAGTTCTCTCTGACTGTCATTTATTTCTGGGTGGTATTTTGTGCTAAGATTTAGCCTAGTCCGGAAGGCCTTTTGCAAGGCTCCCCAAAATCTAGATATGAATTTAGGATCTCTGTCTGAAACTATATTGAAGGGAATTCCAAGCAACCTAACTATCTCCTGTAAATACAACTAAGCTAGTTTATCTAAGGAGTAGTTAGCTCTAATTGATAAAAGTGGATAGACTTGGTTAGTCTATACACTATGACCCAAATTGTATTATGTCATGGCTGAATTTTGGGCAAACTCATGTCAAAATCCATTATGATATTATCCCACTTTCATTCAGGGATTTCTAAAGATTGGAGAGGTCCGAAAGGTTTTTAGTGCTCTATCTTCACTTTCTGGCACACCAAGCACCTAAACACAAACTCCGCTATTTCTTTCTTCATTCATGGCCACTACAACATTTTTTCTTAAATCTTGGTACAACTTAGTGGCTCTAGGATGGATGGTGTATTAACTCCTATAAGCCTCCTCTAAGATCTTTTCTTTCATTGCAAAATCTCTTGGAATGCAAAGTCTATCTCTAAACTTAATCACTCCATCATCTACCATATCAAACTCTGATTGATCCTCTAAAAAGATTTGCTCTCTTATCCCTCTTAGGGTTTCATCTTTGCTTTAAGCTTCTAGAATTTGAGTTCTCAAGTCATTAACTATGTTCACCATACTCATAAAGTGACTCTGTGGTGTCACAGTTATCCTAAGGCTCAAGTCTCTAAACCTCTCAAGAAGCTGTGATACTTAGTACATCAGCCACTACATTGGCCTTACCTGGGTGATACTTAAGCTCAAAGTTGTAATCCTTTAAAAACTCCATCCATCTTCTTTGTCTCATGTTCAGCTCCTTCTGATCAAACAAGTATTTTAAACTCCTTTTGATCGCTAAACACCTCAAAATGGACTCCGTAAAGATAATGTCTCCATATCTTTAAGGTAAACACTACGGTGGCTAATTCCAGATCGTGAATGTGGTAGTTCTCCTCATAAGGCCTTAATTGCCTCGATGTATAGGCAACTACTCTCCTATTTCGCATCAGAACACACCTTAATCCCATCTTTGAGGCGTCACAAAACACCTCAAAGTTCTCCTGTGGATCCAGAATCACCAAAACTGGTGTAGTAGTCAACCTCAACTTAAGCTCTTGGAAACTATCCTCACACTCTTAAGTCCAAACAAAAGTACTACTGTTCCTAGTTAATCTAGTTAAAGGTAGTGCTATCTAGGAGAATTCATTAATGAACCTCCTATAGTACCTACTAGGCCTATAAAACTCTTGATCTCGGTCACATTGGTAGGTCTCTCCCACTACAACACCACTTCAACTTTACTAGGATCTACTGAAATCCCTCCTTGAGAGATCACATGCCCTAGAAACTGAATTTCTGTAAGCCAAAACTCACACTTTGATAGCTTGGAAAACAACTTCTTTTCCCTAAGGATCATTAAAACTATTCTGACATGCAACTCATGCTCTTCCACTATCTTAGAATAGAGTAGGATATTTTGTTCATGTAATCCATGAATATTGATGGTGCATTCGTCAACCCAAAGGACATCATGAGATACTCATAATGCCCATACCTAGTCCTGATAGCGGTTTTAGGAATATCGTCATCCCTAACCCTTATCTAGTGATATCTTAATCTTAGATCAATCTTTGAAAACACTGATGCTCCCCTCAATTGATCCATCATATCATCTATCCTAGGCAATGGATACTTATTCTTAATGGTTACCTTGTTCAACTACCTATAATCTACACAAAGTCTCATGGTATCATCCTTCTTCTTTACTAGCAACACAGGTGCTCCCCAAGGAGAAACACTCGGTTTTATGAATTGTTTATCTAATAATTCCTCTATTTGCTTTTTAAGCTCTACTAGTTCTAGAGGTGCCATCTTATAGGGTACTATAGAAATAAGTCTTGTCCTCGGTACTACATCTATAAAAAACTTTATTTCTCTCATGGGTACAACTCAACTATATCACTCAAGAATACTTCTGGGTACTCCCTCATTACTGGTATATCACCTAAACTCTGCTCAACCTCTGCGCTAAGAGAGAAAAGGAGAACATACCCTTGAGCTCCCTTTTCTAAATAGTTATTCACTTGGCTCGCACTAAGATACACTAACTCGGAAGGGATAACTTTAGTAGATATATCTAACATAAACACAAGGGTTTTATCTGCACAGTTTAAAACTACATGGTTGGAGGACAACCAATCTATGCCGAGAATGACATCAATATATAGTAGAGGTAAATAGATAAGATTTAAAAAAAATATCATATCTTTTAACTTTATACAACAATTTAAACAAACTTTAGAAGTTGTAACTGTTTTACTAGTTAGAGTGGAAACAGATAAGTCAAAAGGAGAGTCTATCATAGGTAAACCTATTACTTTCACATAATCATAAGAAACAAAGGAATGGGATGCTCCTGAATCATATAAAATAGTTAAAAGGTGATTATGGATTATGCATTTACTTTGGATCAGATTTGGAGACTAGGTCACCTCTTTACCACTCAGAGTGTAAACTCTTCCTGTAACACCCCTTGATTTAATACCCACGGCACAATCGTCATTATGTCATGGTCACTAAATATTGGCGTGCTAACATTTTCAAATAACAAACTTTACAAAATATTAAACATTTCACATATGGGGAAAAATAGGAGCCATTTATGAATAGTTACATATACAACCAATTAAAATATGAATTATAAGATGTACTCAATTTACAACATTTAAGTCTGGATAATCACCTTAAAACATACATATACCCAAAATACACTTTATATAGGTAATGCAAAATAAAATATCAACTACCCACATCATATCCACAGCTAAGGAGTTGGGCACTCCATCAGATTCTGAGTGCGTGAGGCAACTCCGGACTCACTGGTGTAGTGAGAAATACAGAATAAGGTCTTCAATCGCAGTCCTCTTCATGGTCAAGGTCAGATCCCCAACATATCGCATACGCTTGTCGGTCCAGTCAACTCGCCAAGTCTTGGCACCACAGTGGACACAACTCGAATGAACCCAATAAAACTCCATTCGCGACGACATCACCAGATACAGTGGGTCAAACCAAGAAAGTCCAAAAGAATCCAACCTCACTCCCACTTACAGTCTTTAACCAAGAATTTACATAGAACAAGAAAAGTACAAGAAAGAGGTAAGACATCCTACCATCATTACCAATTATAGCAACAAGAAACCAAACGGCGCAAAGCGCCCACATAGCATTTATTGACAGAAGTAATGATAATAAACATTAAGCAGCAGTAATAATCAACTAAGCAGTTCCAGGCATATATATATATAACAGTAAGACAACAATTTCAAATTATCATAATCATAAATGCCAGATAATTCATGGACCCATTATGCACATGCATACAAAGTCAAAATCCTACTCCATGGAGTTAGACACAACATTCGGAGAGAATGATCAGGGAGACATTCCAGTATCTCGTCAGCCATACAACAAGTGCTTTCCAGAACATAATCAGTCATTTTGCACAACAAGGCTTTATACAGCGGTATTCCCACAAGATCTCGATATAGGACTGTGGCTAGTCAGGATCGTCAGTACGTGTGTATCGGTCTGCCCCATGGACAGAAGAGCTACTAACTGTCCATTGCGAGGTCCCCGCGCCCTGACACCCTCAAGGTCAACTACAGGACCCCACTTGTCTATTCGCACCCGCACTAAGGTGTGATTCAACTCCTAGGCTAAAGGCCTTAACAAAGTCCAACGGACATCCACAATGCATACAAACTCTATGCATAATCAAGTATGATCATTATTACATACAATTCCACAATTTGCCAATGCAAGAATCCACGCAATTACTGGTCACTCACATGGACCCACAATATCATAATATTAGAATTAAATGGATTAATGCATTTTTAAGGTGTATTATGAATTCTCTCTTAGGCTTAGCTTTTCTCACAAAGTTTGTCTCTGAAGGAATTCTCTTAATTAATTAAATTCTCTTAGGTAATTTATTCATATATACTTAGAAGGTTATTCTAAGATCTCAAAATCTTACACTATCTTGTTCTTACCCTAATTAAAATTATCCTAAGTCTTATGAAAATTTTCTCCTTGGTTCTTTAAAATTTATGAATCTCAGAGTATAAGTTAATTTTCCAATTTACTAATTCTTACATCCTATCACCATTAATTTAATCACTAGGTGTTAGGTGATAAATTATATTTTTGGATTCGACAAAGAGATGTCTAGTGTACAATTGAGGCTACCTCTCGATGAAAATGACATGACAGAAATAATGTTGGTAGGAAAACATCATTTGACAAGTATGGCCAAAAGTCAGATTCTGTCGGCCGAAGATTATGTCGGGTAAAGATCAATTCTGTCAAATATATTAGAAGGTCAGCAGGAATCCTAATTCGACGGATATTCACATTGGGGAAGTTTCTCTACTAAAGGGTCAGAAACTCTAACTCGATGAATACTGACATTCCAATTCGACGGATATTCATATTGGAGAGGTTTCTCTACTAAATGGTCAGAAATTCTACTCGATGAATACTAACATTCCAACTCAACGGATATTCACATTGGAGAGGTTTCTCTACTAAATGGTCAGAAACTCTAACTCGACGAATATTGACATTCCATCTCGACGGATATTCACATTGGAGAGGTTTCTCTACTAAATGGTTAGAAACTCTAACTCGACGAATATTGACATTCCATCTCAACGGATATTCACATTGGAGAGGTTTCTCTACCAAAAGAGTCAGAAACTCTAACTCGACGAATATTGACATTCCAATTCGATGGATATTCACATTGGAGAGGTTTTTCTACTAAATGGTCAGAAATTCTACTCGACGAATATTAACATTTCAACTCGATGGATATTCACATTGGAGAGGTTTCTCTACTAAATGGTCAGAAACTCTAACTCGATGAATATTAACATTCCACCTCGACGGATATTCACATTGGAGAGGTTTCTCTACTAAATGGTCAGAAACTCTAACTCGACGAATATTGACATTCCATCTCGATGGATATTCACATTGGAGAGGTTTCTCTACTAAAGGGTCAGAAACTCTAACTCGACGAATATTAACATTCCACCTTGACGGATATTCACATTGGAGAGGTTTCTCTACTAAAGGGTCAGAAATTCTACTCGACGAATATTGACATTCCAATTCGACGGATATTTACATTGGAGAGGTTTCTCTACTAAATGGTCAGAAACTCTAATTGTTACAATTGTTCATAAGGAATCCCTAAATTCTGGGCTCAAAACCGTGGCCATCCGAGAACCAATCCGACGTTATTTTCTCTCATTTCAGGCATTCTAATCCAATCCAATATATCTATATACACAGACAAACATTCTGATAGTATAAACACATTATAAACAACATGCAAACATACTAAACATACAAACAGAGAATAACCCTCAATAGGGTTCTATCATAATCACTCACAAACAAGGTTCCTGAATGCTAATAGAGGTTGAGGAGGAGTGTCTTCCTCTTACCTTGGTGAAGAACAAAGAAAGCAAGCTCCTTCTGTCCTTGAAATCTGGTTCTTCACCACCACCAAAAACCTTGGTGTTCAAATCAGAAAAATCAAAATCAAAGAGTGAAAATAGAATCTATAGTCACCAATGTTACCATGGAATACGAAAATGGGGAGGAAGGAGAAGAAAGTTGAGAGCTTTACCTTAAAGCTTGAAACTTTGGTGTTGGGCTGCCAACCACGAAAATGGAGGAGTAAAGAAGAGCTCCACTAAGAAGAAAACTTGAAGATGGTGAGGGAAGAGCAATGGTTTAAGTTTGGCTTGAGTAAGGGAAGCTTGAAAATCAATAATGGTGTTTGTGGGGGTGTAGCCGTATGGAGAAGAGAGGAAAAGAAATGAGAGCTAGACGTGAGGGAGAAGGAGACCAGCATGAATGAGAGAAAATGAGAGTGATTAATTATGATATTCCCCCCAAAACCGTGCTGCACAATGAGAGGGAGGAGAGAGTGTGAACAGTGGCTGGGAAGGAAGCTTCCTAGAAGTTTCCTTGAGAAGCTTTGCACAATTCTCAATAAAGTGCATAGTAAGCTTGTCTTCTTAATTAGATACATCCGACAGATGATTAATTACACTGTTAGAATTTTTTCTCAGTGAATGAAAGTTACAATTGATGAAAATAATATTTTATTATTCATTAGATAATTTTATGATATAGCGATTTTATATAGCAGATAAAACCTCAAAAAATGCAAACCTCGCAGACTGTGCCCGGCCTCGGGTTTAGTAAGATCCCCCGTTGACACGTCGACAGTTCAAGGTTTACCAGCCTCAGGGGAAAACATTTCGTTATCCCGGCTCCACTCAGTGCACATGCAAAACGAGGAACAGATTAAAATATTCATCGTTTCCAGAAAAATCCACAAAAATTCCTAAAAATCATAAATATTATAAAATGATTATTTATAATGAAATAAATAATTTTCGGGATGTTACAACACTCCCCTTCTAAAAAGGAATTTCGTCCTCGAAATTCATCGTATCTTAAAACAAACGCGACTGTGTTTCTTTCACTTTATCTCCTAGCCCTCGTGTTGTATCTTCAGCTGCATCAATCCAAATCACTGGCGATAAGGTTGCTTCCTCCCACTGAGTATCTTACATTAATGGGCAAAAACGTATTGATGTCATAGGTCGATCAATAAAAGACTCTACGCTCCTTGAGTCTTCAACCATCCAACAGCCAACTCTCTAAACAACTGTACATCACTGAGTGGCTCTATCGAACTTATTCTCCTTGCTCACAGTAGCAGACAAACTAAGTTTGGTTTCTTCTTAAGGTATCTGCTACGACATTCGCCTCTTCTGGGATTAAACTAAAGTGGAAAAATTGAAATTTTTTTTTTGAAACTTCTAATCACCGTTTCTGCCTCATGTTCAACTCATTCCAATAGGACATGATACTCCTGATTCTTGAGATTACTAAAGACATTGAAAATTTCTCCCTGTCGAAAATACTTCCAGATCTTCAATGTAACTACGAGGTTAACTCTAAGTTGATGTAAGGTAATCCTTCTCATGTATTCTCGATTGTCTCAAAGCGTACGTTACAATTCATTCTATTCTGATCAAGCACACGCTCCAATTTCCAATGCGAAGCTTCACTAGGCATCCCAAAAGTTCATTGGGATTTGGGCAAAATCATCTTTAGCGAAGAAATCGAGTGTTTCTTCAGTTCTCGAAAATCTTTCCTTATATGCACCATTTCTACAAACTTGACTCTAATGCATGAGTTAGATAAGAAGTCTTGCCACTTGGAAAATTCTACGAAGAGTCTCCCGTATTGACCAGCTAATCCTATAAAGTTATGAATCTGCAATACAGTTTTTGATCTGTCCCATTGAAGAACTGCTCCAACTTGCGACGGATCCCCCAATGATTCCTCCTTTTAAAGATCACTTGACTCAAAAGTTAAACTGCCTCAAACCGAAATTCGCACTTGGACAGCTTCTAGCGTAACTCCCAATTCTTCTTCAGAATTTGAAGAACTACACGATAATTCTGTCTCAATAGGAAAGAAAGGTCTTGTTTGTGTAGTCGGTGAGTACTACCGAAGCGTTTATTACATGGAACGACATTACGATATACCCGTGGTGTTCACTACGTGTCAGAAAAAGTTGCCTTGGAAATATACCCTTCTCTCAAGTGATCTTGATGATAGTTGAGAACCCAAAATGATCTTGGAGAAAATAGTCCTTTAATTGATTTGCCAACCCATTTTTCCTTGATTCGAACAATTGTCTCATAGGGTAAGTTCTCACTTAATCATGCTACACTTAGCACATGGTTATGGTTCAGGTTCGGGAACACATTTACCCAATCAAAGTATACTAGAAACATTATAAAGGTTAGAAAGAAAAATAGGGAAGTCACTTGATTTGCCACTGGACCCGCCTAACGAAGAGTATGATATGGTCCAATAAAACTTAGGAGTGAGTTTCATGGATTCACATCTAGGAAATTTCTGTCTGAAGAAACACTAAGTTTCCGTTGAAATCGAACAACGAGACCCGTTTAGAAAACAATCAATCCCCTTCTTGAGATTAAGTCTATTCATGAAGAAAGTAGATGATTGAATTGGTAGAAAAAAGGTTCCAATTTCTAACAACAATAGGATAGTTTTAAATAGACTTGTTGTAATAAGAGTAGGCTTACAAATGAGAATAGTATCATTCAAATCGATGGGGAGTAAATGCGCAGACAACTCAATTCCAAAAATGAACTCTTAGAATTTCATTGGAACATTTCAACAAAATATGGCTGGAAGATAACTAATCCCTTTTGTTAACATTACATCTAATTTGTAAAAGGAGTAAACAAATCAAATTAACAGAAGGACTTAGTCTTTAACAAGTCATAGGATAATATAAACAACTTGGCTACCATCAATAAGTTCTTAGTAGCAGAAGTAGAATAACTTAGTCAAAAGATGACGAAGGTTCAAACGACCTTAATAAGCTCATACAGTCATACTTCATAAAGAAACGGGTTACCCCTGGAACTACACAATGAAGTCACAGGGTCATCCACTGGAGCATAGTCCCTTTCTTCATTTCGGTCTTCAGTCTGGGTGGAGGAATTAACTTTCCCTTCTTCATGAAATCTTAAAGTACATACATCTCCAATGGAAGGCTTTATCCTATGCAAGGTACAATTTCTCGCCACATGCCCTGGCTTTCCACACTCGAAGCAAATTATTCCTTTGATCGTACAATCCTTTATTAAATGGTCCTTTCCACACTTGAAGTAGATTACCCTTTTGATCGCATATGGAGGCTTTGTCTCATGTAAAGCACAATCTCTTGACCCATGTCCTGGTTTTCTGCACTTGAAACAAATTCTTCCTTCGATCTTACAGTCCCTCGTGAAGTGGTCCTTTTCGCACTTCTTACACCTTGATAAAGGTACCACAATTGGATTGGGTTTGCTACCACTCGCACTCCCTTTTAACGTTTGTTGTTACTGTTGTCCCTTCGGTTGTTGCAAATACAGTTTGCGCTTAAACTGATTAATCATCCTTTTGTTCCTCCTTTGGAATTTAGGTAATTCAGAATTACCCAAAAACTGACTCTCTCCTAACAAATTCTGAACCTCGATTTCTAATTCCTGCTATTGTGCGGTCCTCTAATCCGGTTGTACTGTTACGCCAGCCATTCCTTACATTGTTTCCATAGTCGCATCCATTCCCCCGTTGTTGCGTCCCACATTCCTACGCACACATCTTCTGCGAGCCATCACCTTCCTTCGAAAACAGACAATCAGGCACAATGGAGACAAGAAGTAACCATTTCAAACAATAATGTCTCATTTCAGAAACCAAACACAAGAAGTGACACAACACGCAAGGGTGAAAATGCAGACAAATCCTAAACAAGTTCAGTCATACCGGCTGAGCTTCTTTCTGAAGAACTCCTACTACCTTAATACGCCTAGGTGAAGTCATAGTCTCCTGTAGACACAGAACATTACACATTGAGTGGGCCAGTACTCAATATCATGTAACTGTGCAACAGTAGCTACCAACACTAACCCTATGGCAAGCTATGCCTTCCTTTCCCAACATCTCAATTCAAGAGACAAGGAAGTACACAACATACTAGGAACTTCTAACATGTCTAAGCATAGTCAGTCCATACCCCGGCTCAACAGGATGAACTGAGCTCTGATACCACCTTAATGTAACAACCCTCGATTTAATACCCATGGCACAATCGTCATTATGTCATGGTCACTAAATATCGGCGTGCTAACTTTTTCAAATAACAAACTTTACAAAATATTAAACATTTCACATATGGGGAAAAATAGGAGCCACGAATGAATAGTTACATATACAACCAATTAAAATATGAATTATAAGATGTACTCAATTTACAACATTTAAGTCTGGATAATCACCTTAAAACATACATATACCCAAAATACACTTTATATAGGTAATGCAAAATAAAATATCAACTACCCACATCATATCCACAGCTAAGGAGTTAGGCACTCCATCGGATCCCGAGTGCGTGAGGCAACTCCGGACTCACCGGTGTAGTGAGAAATACAGAATAAGGTCTTCAATCGCAGTCCTCTTCATGGTCAAGGTCAGATCCCCAACATATCGTATACGCTTATCGGTCCAGTCAACTCGCCAAGTCTTGGCACCACCAGTGGACATAACTCAAACGAACCCAATAAAACCCCATTCGCGACGACATCACCAGATACAGTGGGTCAAACCAAGAAAATCCAAAAGAATCCAACCTCACTCCCATTTACAGTCTTTAACTAAGAATTTATATAGAATAAGAAAAGTACAAGAAAGAGATAAGACATCCTACCATCATTACCAATTATAACAACAAGAAACCAAACAGCGCAAAGCGCCCACATAGCATTTATTGACGAAAGTAATGATAATAAACATTAAGCAGCAGTAATAATCAACTAAGCAGTTACAGGCATATATATATATAACAGTAAGACAACAATTCCAAATTATAATAATCATAAATGCCAGATAATTCATGGACCCATTATGCACATGCATACAAAGTCAAAATCCTACTCCATGGAGCTAGACATAACATTCGGAGAGAATGATAGAGGAGATATGCCAGTATCTCGTCAGCCATACAACAAGTGCTTTCCAAAACATAATCAGTCATTTTGCGCAACAAGGCTTTATACAGTGGCTTTCCCATAAGATCTCGATATAGGACTGTGGCCAGTCAGGATTGTCAGTGCGTGTGTATCGGTCTGTCCCACGGACAGAAGAGCTACCAACTGTCCATTGCGAGGTCCCCGCGCCCTGACGCCCTCAAGGTCAACTACAGGACCCCACTTGTCTATTCGCACCCGCACTAAGGTGTGATTCAACTCCTAGGCTAAAGGCCTTAACAAAGTCCAACGGACATCCGCAATGCATACAAACTCTATGCATAATCAAGTATGATCATTATTACATACAATTCCACAATTTGCCAATGCAAGAATCCACGCAATTACTGGTCACTCACATGGACCCACAATATCATAATATTAGAATTAAATGGATTAATGCATTTTTAAGGTGTATTATGAATTCTCTCTTAGGCTTAGCTTTTCTCACAAAGTTTGTCTCTGAAGGAATTCTCTTAATTAATTAAATTCTCTTAGGTAATTTATTCATATATACTTAGAAGGTTATTCTAAGATCTCAAAATCTCACACTCTCTTGTTCTTACCCTAATTAAAATTATCCTAAGTCTTATGAAAATTTCCTCCTTGGTTCTTTAAAATTTATGAATCTCAGAGTATAAGTTAATTTTCCAATTTACTAATTCTTGCATCCTATCACCATTAATTTAATCACTAGGTGTTAGGTGATAAATTATATTTTTGGATTCGACGAAGAGATGTCTAGTGTACAATTGAGGCTACCTCTCGACGAAAATGACATGACAGAAGTAATGTTGGTAGGAAAACATCATTTGACAAGTATGGCCAAAAGTCAGATTCTGTCGGCCGAAGATTATGTCGAGTAAAGATCAATTCTGTCAAATATATTATAAGGTCAGCAGGAATCCTAATTCGACGGATATTCACATTGTGGAAGTTTATCCACTAAAGGGTCAAAAACTCTACCTCGACGAATATTGACATTCCAATTCGACGGATATTCACATTGGAGAGGTTTCTCTACTAAATAGTCAGAAATTCAACTCGACGAATACTAACATTCCAACTCGACGGATATTCACATTGGAGAAGTTTCTCTACTAAATGGTCAGAAACTCTAACTCGATGAATATTGACATTCCATCTCGACGGATATTCACATTGGAAAGGTTTCTCTACTAAATGGTCAGAAACTCTAAGTCGACGAATATTGACATTCCATCTCGACGGATATTGACATTGGAGAGGTTTCTCTACTAAAGGGTCAGAAACTCTAACTCGATGAATATTGACATTCTAATTCGACGGATATTCACATTGGAGAAGTTTTTCTACTAAATGGTCAGAAATTCTACTCGATGAATATTAGCATTTCAACTCGACGGATATTCACATTGGAGAGGTTCTCTACTAAAGGGTCAGAAACTCTAACTCGACGAATATTAACATTCCACCTTGACGGATATTCACATTGGAGAGGTTTCTCTACTAAATGGTCAGAAACTCTAACTCGACGAATATTGACATTCCATCTCGACGGATATTCACATTGGAGAGGTTTCTCTACTAAAGGGTCAGAAACTCTAACTCGACGAATATTGACATTCCACCTCGACGGATATTCACATTGGAGAGGTTTCTCTACTAAAGGGTCAGAAATTCTACTCGACGAATATTGACATTCCAATTCGACGGATATTCACATTGGAGAGGTTTCTCTACTAAATGGTCAGAAACTCTAATTGTTACAATTGTTCATAAGGAATCCCCAAATTCTGGGCTCAAAACCGTGGCCATCCAAGAACCAATCCGACGTTATTTTCTCTCATTTCAGGCATTCTAATCCAATCCAATATATCTATATACACAGACAAACATTCTGATAGTATAAACACATTATAAACAACATGCAAACATACTAAACATACAAACAGAGAATAACCCTCAATAGGGTTCTATCATAATCACTCACAAACAAGGTTCCTGAATGCTAATAAAGGTTGAGGAGGAGTGTCTTCCTCTTACCTTGGTGAAGAATAAAGAAAGCAAGCTCCTTCTGTCCTTGAAATATGGTTCTTCACCACCACCAAAAACCTTGGTGTTCAAATCCGAAAAATCAAAATCAAAGAGTGAAAATGGAATCCATAGTCACCAATGTGACCATGGAATACGAAAATGGGGAGGAAGGAGAAGAAAGTTGAGAGCTTTACCTTAAAGCTTGAAGCTTTGGTGTTGGGCTGCCAACCACGAAAATGGAGGAGTAAAGAAGAGCTCCACTAAGAAGAAAACTTGAAGACGGTGAGGGAAGAGCAATGGTTTAAGTTTGGCTTGAGTAAGGGAAGCTTGAAAATCAACAATGGTGTTTGTGGGGGTGTAGCCATATGGAGAAGAGAGGAAAAGAAATGAGAGCTAGACGTGAGGGAGAAGGAGACCAACGTGAATGAGAGAAAATGAGAGGGATTAATTGTGATATTCCCCCCAAAACCGTGCTGCACAATGAGAGGGAGGAGAGAGAGTGAATAGTGGCTGGGAAGGAAGCTTCCTAGAAGTTTCCTTGAAGCTTCCTTGAGAAGCTTTGCAGAATTCTCAATAAAGTGCATAGTAAGCTTGTCTCCTTAATTAGATACATCCGACAGATGATTAATTACACTGTTAGAATTTTTCTCAGTGAATGAAAGTTATAATTGATGAAAATAATATTTTATTATTCATCAGATAATTTTATGATGTCGTGATTTTATCTAGCAGATAAAACCTCGAAAATGCAAACCTCGCAGACTGTGCCCGGCTTCGGGTTTAGTAAGATCCCCCGTTGACACGTCGACAGTTCAAGGTTTACCAACCTTAGGGAAAACATTTCGTTATCCTGGCTCACTTAGTGCACACGTAAAATGAGAAATATATTAAAATATTCATCATTTCCAGAAAAATCCACAAAAATTCCTAAAAATCATAAATATTATAAAATGATTATTTATAATGAAATAAATAATTTTTGGGATGTTACACTCCCTACCGCTTTCTGCTTTTGTGAACAATCCCTGGATATATGCCACGGTTAGCGACAAGCATAGCAAACCGACTGCCCAGCCAAGTAAGGCCTGTCCCCATGCTACCTCCCATACTTGGGACATTTAAGCCCTTTAGACTTCTTCTGAACATGCTTAACCTTATCTTCCTTTGTGAACCCTTGATCACCATGCTTTCTTTTCTGAAAGCTTTGGGATTTTTGGTCCACTAGGGGTTTCCCATCGTGTCCCTCCACTATCTGACATTTGTTTACCAAGGATACGAAGTCTCAGATCTCAAACGATCTAATAGCCTTCTGGATATCCTCTCTTAATCTTTCTTCAAATTTTACACACTTTTATCTCTCATATGTGTTAAATCTGATATAGGATGAAAATTTTGACAGCTCATTAAACTTAGCCACATACTGACTAATCAACATACTACCTTGCCCTAACTTCAAGAACTCCATATCCTTTGCATTTTGTAAATTTTGAGGGAAAAAATTCTCCAGGAAAGAACCTTTGAAAATCTCCCACATAACCAGAGTCCTTGACACATCTAACATGCTCTTAGCATCCGTCCACTAATCCTCTGCTTCCCACTCTAACATATAGGAAGCAAAGAGCACTCCCTGCTCATCCGAGCAAGCCATGATAGTAAAAATATTTTCCATTTCCTTCAGCCAACCCTTCATTCTGACTGAGTTGTACTCCCCTTTATAGGATGATGGGTTAGACTTTCTGAATTCCAAGAGGTCTTAGAAGTTCTGATTTATTCCCACATGTACCGCTTGAACTAGTTGCACCAGCTGAACTGGTGGTGGTACTGGTTATTGAGGTTGATTAGCTTCCAACCTCTCAAACATCTTATTGGTAACGGATGTCTGCTCTTACATAGCTTTAGCCATCGCCATCACTGCCTCGACTATATTAAGGCCCTCACTAGAAGAATTATCATTTCTTCTAGTACGCCTTGGTGAAGTCATAGTTTCTTGTACACATAAAACATTAAATATTAAGTTGATCAGTCTCAATACAACGTAATAGTGCAATAGTAGCTGATAACATTCAAACAAAAGGTAAGTTGTGTAAATATCTCACAAAAGAGACAAGAAATGCACAACGTACAAAAAAACTACTAACATGCCTACTCATAGTCAGTCCATACCCTAGCTCCATAGGATGAACTTCTCTTATACCATAATGTAACACCTTAATATAGATATCTCGATATATCTTACATATATAAAGATATAAAACATTAGTCATGCTACTACTATTCTTACTAACATCATTTTAAGCCTATATCATTCAAACAAAAGAATATGGAGAGCCACGATAAAAGAAGGTCATACATATATACATCAAAAGCCTCAAAGCGCAAAGTGTTATATATACAACATTTTACAACTTAAAGTAAAAATATACAAGAGTTGTTCATTAAACATAAACTAAAACTATCTAATTTTGTTACTCTTTCATCTTTTTCTTGTTCCCTTTGAAAGGGTCTTGACCTACTTTTACCATGGAAACACAGAATGGGGTGAGAACATGAAAATCCTCAGTAATAAACATATACTTCATGGCATTAAACTATGTAAACTGCATACATATTTAATCTTTCTCAATATTACACAATCACCCATACAATTGTATAACATCAACTATACTTGATAAATTGCTTAACTCACTTCTTTGCTTAACTTAGGACTTAACTCATCCTATTGCTCTTGATAGTAAGCTTGTCTTACTTTACGACACTTACATAAGGGCATATCTCACTCCTAATGTTACTTGACAAATAGCTTAATTCACTACTTTGTCTTAAGTAGAGTGTTTACCTTACTCCTCTACCAACTTTAGCAAGAGTTGGTCTAACTTACTTACGTTATGTAGAGAGCTTCTCCCTCTACATTACTAACTTTGGTAAAGTGATTTACTCATAACTTTATCCTCACAACTCCATCCTTGATAAAGAGCTTTGCTCACTCCTTTGCAAGGCCAAAGGGTTTAACTCACTTCTTTAATTAGGATAATTGTGCTATGGTTCAACTTTAACAAGTATAGGAACCACTCTATGCTAACACTCCATTTCAACACAACTTAATGAGATAATAGAGTATTTCTCTAAAAACTTGCATATTTCACTCAACTTTAACTACAAGAGTGTAAATTATGCCTCTATGATAAGTATAACTTTCTTATCAAACTTGTATCTAGCTTATCTTATAATCACACCACAAGTGGAATTCTAAGCCACACTAATGTGTTTAAGGTCCTAGACACTTCTTTTATACAATTCCTAACTCTTGGAATACTTAAAAGTTCTAACTTGTATATATATGCTAGGTGGTTTTTTCTTCTATGAAATACCTCTATTGGTGTCTTAACACACTCTAGGAAGCATATATGAAAAATCCTAACCGATAGGAAACTCTATTTCAATAAGATAAAAATCTTGTGAAATTCTAGACTAGGTGCCTAGGTGCTAGTGAGGCAGAGCCTCTGCGCTGTGTTTCTCTACTTCGAGCACTCAGACGTTCACGATGAGCGCTCAGGCACTGGCTAAGCAGAATGCCTGCCAAAACTCCCTAGCCGATGGGCGCTCAAGTGCTGGCTTGCTAGTGCCTAGGCTCCCATAGCACAGAAACTCACTGTTAGGTTTCTGGGTAGTGGGCGCCTAGGCGCCAGTAGTGCACTTGAACAAGTTCTATAGAATTTTGTAGAACTAGTCACTGTTCCATTGGGTACAAACTAACTTTTAACCATCCAAAGGTTGCTTCTAGGTGATCTCTAACACCAATCACACCCTCCAAACATGTTGTAACACTCATATAACTTATTGGCTCAATTAGGCATGGATTTGGGGCCAAAACCACACCCATAAATACCCATTTACTAAGTTCCATCTAAAGAAACCAAATGGCTTACTCTAAAGACAAAGATGATTACCTTGCACTCACTAAGCTGAAAATAACTAATTCCAACCATTGAAAGCAAGAACTAAGCAAAGAAAATAGATTTCCTTCTTAAACCCATTTTTCTCTAACTATACAACCTAACATCAAACATGATGTTGTTAAAGGAAATAAATGAAACTTAAGAGTTAGACACCCCGACCTCAAGTAGTTGGATGATCAAGCTTGGCTTTCCCTTTTGATTTCCTTTTCTTCCTCTCCTCTTTCTCCTTTGTTTCCTCTTCTTTCTCTTATTTTCTCTTCCTTTCTTCTGTTGCTACTATTTTTGCTGCACTTGCTCAGGTGAGAAAGTGAGAAACATATGGGAATGAGTGAAGAGATATCAAGGAAAAGTCAACATAAAGGACTGAATATGGGTGACTTGAAACACTTGTGTTATTTCACTGAAACTTCTTGATCTATTTTCCAAGTTCCATAGGTACTAAAATAAATCTTAGGATTCATCTAAATCCTATTTTTACCATTTCCTTATTTTTCTATATCTATGACTAGTCTATCTGGCATTAAAACACACTCTCAGTATGCTTAAAAATATCAAACTAACTCTGATCTCTTCTACCTATTTGTGACCTAGAAACAAATTCTCTAGATTTATTTCCTTCAATTTATTAATTTATGCTACTATCTGAGTAATTTTAAGCTACTTTTCATGTTTTGGGTTGCAACAAAGTGCTTAAACTAACTCAGTTTGTCACAAAATTAAGCAGACATGTCAAGCAAGTGTTATACTACTTTTGTAACCATAAACTAGTCTATCATGCTAAAAAGAGGATGTTACATGGTGCACTGGCGCCTAGGTGCCCACTAATCAGAATCAGGACAGCAGTAGGCTGTGAGTTTTGTAACACCCTTGTGGGGATGTCACATTTATGAATGCAACAAAATAAAATAAAATAAAACTCTTACCCAAGTTGTAAAACATTTGATACTTAAATAATATTAGTGGTAAATTTAATTTTTTTTCCTTTTATACTAATAACATTAAATAAAATAACACAGGGCACAAAATAAAACAAACATAACCATGCTATAATATATATATGATTTTTCTTTAGTACACACATAATTTACAACTACAAGTATTTAACAAAGCAGTAAAAAGTTGACATAAAACTAAAACATAGTATTGCCCAAGTGCATCTCGAAAGATTTCTAACCCTCCGATGGATCATCTTCAGAGAGATCATTGAAAAGCTGACAGCTTGGAGATCTCACAGCACTACGGACACGAGTCTGGGCTGTTGACTCACTACTGAGCTCACTAGGCGCATGGAATACTCCTTGCCAGTAACGCCTAAGAGTCAGAGGTAACTTTAGATGTAAATATAACATAGTAGTAAATATAACATCTCCATCATACTCTCTACACAGGGACATAGTCAAACGTCCCACATAGACAACTGTTCCTCTATCCGCTCGCATACGCCAGGCCCCTGAACCTCCGTGAAATTCAAGTCTCACAAACCCGAAAAATCTCGGCAATGCCATGATCTCAAGATCAGTCTTGATGATAAGGATGATCTATTGGCTCTTCTTCCTTGTACAGCTCACCCGGCTGTCGCTCGTCTGGATACTGTATCTCAAGAGGCTGTTCCTTTTCTTCCTCAAACTCTTTACGGAAACAATATAATAATATTGAGAAAACATATAGAGAGGTGAGACAATCTACACCATTACCCGCATGGCAATAAAGAAAACGACAATACAATACATGTTAAAATAACACATACCATTATATCATGCATGATATATTAAAGCAATACATCATACATTTCATCACAGATTATGGTAAATAGTAAAATGCAGATAATGCATGATACACACACCGACTCGTTCCTACTCCATGGAGCTAAACACGGATATCTGAGAGAATAATTTGAATAGAAACTAATAATACTTTATAGCTTCCCAACCAAATTATTGCACTGTCTAACGTCGTGTCTATAGCCCATAATCCAAACATCGTGTAGTAGTACACAGTCCAACATCGTGCACTACAAGCATAATACTTAGTAGTCTCCTCAAGATCTCGATTAAGAATAGTGCTTGTCAAGGTCATTAGTGTGTTGCCCGTTACCACGGCCCAGAGGAGCAACTCACTGTCCCCATGTGGAATTCTCTGCACACTAATGCCTCCAAGTTCATATAATGAACCACACTACGCCTATCACACCAAAACACGGTGTAATTCGTCTCATCAATCAATCACCAATTATCAACTAAATTGGCACAACACTCTAAGCATGATCTAAAATTATAAAAATACCCTTAACATCTATATTTTACCATAATTATGAAAATACCCTTAGTAATAATACTCCAAAATATAGTCTGTCCCACCTGACAGTACTATCTCACAACATGTCCGGGTCCACCACTTTGGCCCGACAGTAAAACTCACTATATCGTTTAATCGCGTAGAAATTTTATTGCGTTTTCACAATCTCGTCATTTTCACAAACGTTTTAAGATCGCGTAAATATAGTTTGGCATTTTTGAACATCGTGTAATGTTTTTAAATCATTTTCTCAATCGCATAAGATTTTTAATTCATTTTCTTAACCGAATAGCTTAAAATCATTATTCTAAATATGTGTAAACTATATCTAGTACTTTTAAATTACGTAAAGTATTTTCCTTATGTTATAAATATAATATGAAATCTTTTCATTTTATTCGTCTGATTTTAGTAAATTTCAGCAGCATTTTGCCTATAAAATCAGTATAAGGTATTTTTAACGTTTTCCTCTAACTTCTGTTTATTTTAATTCTACCCATCAGTTACACTTTGAAACTTGCTAACGCGCTTCAAAACTTAGAGAGTGAGCTCTACGTTAGTATTTTTCAAGCGTTTGCTTTAAATTCTTGCGTAAAATAAATTCTGCTAATTTTAGAATTCTAGAACTAAGTTCATTCTTTTTATTTTCTCAAAGATTCATTGGAATCAAATTCTTTTGTAAATCAATTACCTAACCTATCTTGGAAAATAAAATGGCATTCAATTATACACTAAATGGCATGTTGGCCATAATTAACCTAAATCATTCTTAAATTTATTTTTTTTACCTAGATTCTTTAAATCAATAATTTAGAAAATGGTTGAAAACATTTTGGTTCTTTGTTTCATGTTAAGGCCATGAGCCTCTTTGTGTTCTTTGGAATACTCATGCAAATCGTTACATGTTATTCACATCCTACTTTAATAATTACACAATTATAAACACATACAACTATAAACACATATAATATACATACAATATATTTTAAAGCTATAGACATGCATAGAAAAAATAAATCATAAATAGGAAAGCATTTAAACAATCACACAAATAATAAAAACAATAAACAACCACACAAATGAATCCTTATGGATTCTTTATACAGAAATAATCCATTTTCCCATCACCACTTAGGGTTGATGAGATTAAATCTCTCTCTTACCCCTTGAAGACAATAATCGGTTAGTCTCCTCCTTCTCTTTAAAATTTCGTATATCCTCTAAACAAATCCCTAAAATTCTTAAACAATTAGTAAAAACACATACAATGATCAATATTGAAAAACCATGGAACAATCATGGTTAGGAAAATTAAAAATCAAACTTTGAACCAAAGAATCAAAACTTACCCTTTTGAAAGTGAACAAAAGGTTGGATTTTGAACTAGATAGAGTAGGTTTTTGGCAAAACCTTGTGAAGGAAAAGTGTTTAGAATATGATTTTGGTTTAGGAAAAGTGAAGAGGTAAAATTATTGAAGATTGATGGTGTGGTTTGGGTGCTTGGCCGAATAGAGAGAGAAAGATGGAAGAGAAAGTTTGCTTGGGTTTTTGGTGTTTTCGGAGAGAATGGATAGCTTTGATTAGAATAAGTGTAAAAAGTAAATATTGAGAGACAAAAAGGAGGGGCTGCCGTGAGGTGAGTGTGGGTGAGATTAAGTGTTTAATTTGAGTAGGTAAATATCTAATAGTGTTCACATCATGGTGCACATGGCTTATGTCATTTTGGAGGGTTCAAGAATCATGTAGAACTTAGCCATCTAGCCTCCCAAGGCTGCTGCAAAAACTGTGTGGCTCTTTAGGATTTTAGGGACTTAATTGTTTTCAATTTACACCTAATTGCATGCTAATTAATTAGGTAATTAGTTAGGTTAAATTTCCTAATCAATCTTAATTAACATTCTAACTATATAACCAATCAGTTTAATATATATTAGCATATATTATAACCTCTAAACAATATTAAGATACCTAACTAGTATTTAGATTATAACTAATTAATAACTAAGTTAGTTTACTTAGTTTGCTAATTAGATAATTAGATTAACCAAATTAGGTTTAATTAACTACTAATCAAATTCAAGCTACTATGTTTAACTTAATTCTAACCATTGATTTCAACTTTAATTCATAGCCCTAGATGTAATCTAAGGTGGATATTGATTAGTCATAAAACTTGAATTCTAATCTCACCATTGGTTTGATCAACAGTCAAAATCAAAGGCTTCCTAACTAAGTCTTCATCCAACAGTCCATATTAAGTCCATGCTCCTTTTGTTGACCTATTCCTATTAGTTCAAAATAGTCAAGCCACTTTCGTTGACTCGCTCCCATTGGTTTAGAATTTGTCCAATCATAATCGTTGACTGCTTTTCCTAAACGCGGGTCCCACAGACTTTTAAGGATCCGTGGTCATTTTGAAGCAGATTTCTACTATTTTTGAGACAGTATGTACTATAATATAAAATAATATTATGATAATATAAAATTATTTTATTGCACAGTTAAATCCTAAAAATTACGAGATTAATATATATATCAATCAGAATTGGGTTTAGTAAGATCTCCCAGCTCTAATTAATTAAAATAAGATTTTTCCAACTAGAAAATTATTATTTCCTTGGCTCGGAGCAAATCACATACAACAGTCAAATACACTCTCGAAATAGTCAACTTCATTTTACTACTCACAAAATTCACAAAACAGTACATTTTAGGACAATATTATAATTATCCCAAAAGTTAGGGTGTTACAAGTTTGGCACCTAGGCGCCTACTATCTAGTACCAATTTTGTATAAGGCTGAGAGCCTAGGGCTTGGACACTAGAGTTGGGCGCCTAAGTGCCGAAGGTTGAGGAAAACAGGGTAGAGTTCTGCTATCCCCACTCCTAGGAATGGAAGAGTGGCCCCTAGACGCCAGGTCTAGTAATTTCTAGGACTTTTATTTTGATGTTCTGGACTTCCCTATATGTTAGGAACCTTCATATATGCTTTTTAAAGTGTGCTGAGACACTAGTAAGGGTATTTCATGGAGGAATTGACCACCTTGTATATATGGGAAAGTAGGAGTCCTGGAGTATCCAGTGATTGTGGTCTATATATCTGAGATAAATATAACACTACATAGTTTTACACACTTGCTATTCCTATGTATTGTAACCTTATACGGTGTGGACAATCATATGGTCAAGGAGAGTACATATGTCCAAGGATTCTTTGAATGATGATTATACCTAGAATCTCAAAGCGTACAGGTTCATAGGGCCAGGGTTACTAGTTTTATATAGTGGAACAGTCCACTCATTACAGGTAAGTTAAGGAGGTAACAAATTCCCTCCCTACCCAGAGAAATACAAGGAACCAAGTTCTTAAGAATAGCCAAGTCTCATGACATTGCATAAGACACTACACAAGCATATCCTTAGGACATTGCATAGGCATAAACATAAGGCACAACATAAGTGTTCCATTCTTTTGATAATTGTATGGGCAGTTGTCTTTCTTTGTGGAATGATATGAGTTTGGATTATGGTTTGCTTGGGAATAATACATAGAGTGGACATATGAATGTTCCTATGTAATGAGTAGTGGCTTATGTACTTACTACAAACATTTTCTGATGTAAATAGATATGTTTATTCATTGTGAATGGATAATTGTATGATAATTATTCCATGTTTTGTAAATGAATGAATTGTCTTCTTCGAGAAGAGAAAGGAACAGTTTTGGCTTTTGCCACATTTCTAGACATTATTAATTGTTGTTTAATAACTTATTTTTCCCTGAAATAGTTAGAGGTATCATGATGACATGTTTTGTAAACATATACGAAGAATTGTGAATTCTCATCCTGTTTGTTGATTCCATGGTAAATCCAAGTTGTGACCCTTCAAAGGGTAAGAAGAAAGAAGAAGAAGAAGAAGAAGAAGAAGAGAAAAACTAGCATAGTTTATTTGTTTCTAGAGACAAAGCTTGTGTTTATTATATTTGCTTTAAGATGTATAAAGAAGTTATGTATTTCTATGTTTTCCCTTTGAGGCATATGATGTATTTATATAGCTTTATTTTTCCCTCTTGGTTCTCTGTAATGGCTTGTAAAGTTATTATGGATTTATAGTGTTATCTTTAAGTTAGAAGTTATGTACTTAGTAATATTTATCTTTGAATATACCTGTTATATTAGGATAATTATATTAAGGCATTACAAACTAGGTGTCAGTAATTCTCATTTTATAATCATCTAATTTACCAAGTAAACATCAAGATGAGCATAAATAGCTCCATTTTGTTCTTGGCCAACACTTCAAGAGAACATCAAGCAACTTTAAAAATAAACAATTACAACTTAAGATTTAACAACAAAATAATCATTTAATTATTGGAATCAACATGACAAATCATCATATCTCCTTGGTATTGGCCTCCACAGCCCAAGTAAGGTAATCTTCTACCATAAACTACTCCAAGTAATTGATAGAAAAATAAGAACACAATCAAATTCATATTTTTTCCTCAATGCTCATAAACCCAAAAACATCTCATGATACCAACATACCTCATTAGAATATAATCACAACCAAACATCAAATTGGTCTTTAACATGAAATTAAAAGAAAAGAGAAGAAAGACCCCTACCTAGGCTCCCTAGTGTGCGGTGAAAACAATGGGAAAGAGGATGAACTTAGCTTGATGGTGCAACTCTTAACACCAACAGAAAGAGATTGAGGAGTTAAGTATCTTTCCTAACTTGAGCTAAGTGAGATGATCAAGCTAATACCCTCTTGTAAGAGCTAGAAGCTTGCAGCTCCCATGGAGTCTCCCCCTTTACTTCCTTTTCCCATCCTTCTCTCCCTCTTGTTTCTTTCTTTCACATTTTCTTTTCTATTTTTGCAACTGAACTGTAGATAAGGATAGGGAAAATGAGAGTCAAAGTAGAGATAATGATAGAATAGAGGGGGACTGGTGTAAGGTGAGAGGGAAAGTGAGGGGGTCATCTTGTGGGGATAATTGTAAGTGGATAGTAAGGGAGCAAAACCGGCTACAGGTGGCAAAGAAAAGAGTTTTGTTCAATGAAGGTCATGTCACGTATTTGTTCTCAAATTTTCCTGATAATTTTGGTCCCAAGGATATGTGGATGGTGTTCAAGAAATAGGGTAAGGTGGCAGAGGTTTTCATTCCCAAAAAGGTAAACAAAAGGGACAAATGGTTTGGTTTCGTGAGATTCATCAAAATTGCTTACCCAACTCTTTCGAAGTACCTTAGACAAGATACTAATCAGTGATCAAAAGGTTTACGTTAACTTTCCAAGGTTCAAGCAGGGTGTTTGAGGTGATAGGATCAAATAACAAAAGGTTTTTCATCCGGAAAGTAATGCTGTTAAGGGTAATGTGCAAAGACAAGAAGGGCTCTCTTATGCTCAGGTGATGAGCCAAGACAAAATGAAAAGGAAGAATCATGGCAAATCCACATCTGAAAAATTCTACCACCTTAGCTTCGATTTGGATTCTTCTGAGGAGGATAACCTGAATTCTGCATTTGTTTGTAAGGTCAGAACTCCGAGCGACACTTTTAATATTTAGGAAAAATTTCACTCTGAGGGGTATTTTTTAGCTAAGGTTACTCTGTTGGGTGCTAACTCGTTCTTTTGGAGGCAAAGAATAAAGATGAGATTCCAGCACTTATCAATGACGCTAGGGATTGGCTCTCTAATTAGTTTGATGAAATTAGACAATGGAGTATAAAGGAGGTGGATTCAGAGAGATTAGTGTGGCTAAAGTGTTATGGAACTCCAGTTCACGCATGGTTTGAAAAGTTCTTCAACTTCAATGTGTCTTACTTAGGTCACTACGTGAACATTGATGAAAGCACAAGAAAACAGGCTTGCATGGACGTGGCCAAAATCCTAATAAGAATAACAACTCCATATCTTATTAATAGAGTGGTTAGGGTGGACATTAATGGAAACATATTTCCTATTAAACTTATTGAGGAGGTTTTCAGTGATAATGTTTATAAAACTTCTAGTGTGAATGTAGTGGGTCATAGAACAGAAGTAAGCTTCGATGAAGAAAGCATCTCAACAGACTCAAATTCCCAGTTTGGGTGGCTGGTGGAGGATTTCTCTGATCATGAAGGTTTTTTGAATTTGGACTAAGGCATTAATAATGATTTATTGGTTTCAGATTCTGAGTAGGAAGGAGTTAATGGAGTTTTAATGGGAAAAGCCACTCAAAATGATTTGAATGTCCAAGGGGGAATATCTAGTAGCTTCCCAATGGATTTGAACAGTGCTATCTCTTTAAGTAGCCATGATGAGGATAAGTTAATGGTTAATAATGGGCAATTTAATTTGTGTAGTGGGAATGCTAGTAGTAACTCTGGCAGTCATGTACAAGTTAGGCACGTAGATGGGCTTATGCCATGCGAATCTAAAGGTGGCCCAAGTGTTGTAACTACCAAAAGTGGGCCTAATATTACTCATGAATACTTTGTAAACCTGGCCTGTGATTTCAGTCCACATTTTGGCCCAAGCTCTGAAGAAAATGCTTTGGAGAATGCTTCTATTGGGTCTTCGAGAAACAATCACTGCACTAGAATTACAATCAGAAAAAGAAGGCTAAGAGGGGCGCTGTATATGCGAAATCGTTGAAGCTTCAGGTGGAGGGTTTTCGATCTTCTTCTCCACCTCGGTCGGGTGCCGCAAGTCACGTCACCCAGGAGTCCAATGGTGATATGACTAGTTTCCCAATGGTCCTACGACGGCCTCTTCTTGGCCAATCAACACATACGTAGCCAGATCAGAATGAAAAAGACGTCTCTATGGGTTTCTCCATCTCTGATTCTGATATACTGTGGTGTAATTTGAAGATCCTGTCAAAGAATGAGGGTATGGTAGCAGAGAAGATTTGGGTCTTGGCCAAAGATTTGGGGGTGTCTAGTTCAAGAGAATATAGTGAATATGTCAAGCTTTTATAGCAAATAGAGGTTAGGGATGGTTTGGAGAAAGTCTAGAGGGGTTCGTAGAAGGTTCCAATATGAGAACTATTATATATAATGTGAGGGGGGTCGGCAACCGAATTAAGAAGAGTAATATCCAAAGCCTTATTGTTGCGAGGCAGTTTGATATATATTTGTTTCAAGAAACAAAGTTGACTCTGGTTGATGATAGGGTAGTTGAAGGTCTGTGGGGTCGGTCTGCTTGCTAGTGGGTGTATAGTCTAGCTTCTGGACTTTCAGGTGGCCTCCTCTCTATCTAGAAGCCTGACATAATGAAAATATTATTTTCTTTCTCTGGTGAAGGGTTCTTAGGAGTATGTAGGGAATGAGGCTAAAGTGGTAAGATGTGTTTCTTTGTCAATATGTATTCTCCATGTTTGCTGTCTAAAAAGGGTTTCAGTGATGATCTATGGTGCGTAACTAGGGACTTTAATACTGTGAAGTGTAGAAATGAAAGAAGAGGTTTGAGTCAACAGGAAAATGTCAGGGAGCAGGAAGAATTCTAGTAGTTTATGGAGGACATGGCCTTAGTTGATGTTCCGATGCTCGGGAAGAAGTTCACTTAGTTCAAAACTGATAGGTCTGCTATGAGTAGGCTTGATCATTTTTTAATATCAGAAGGTTTGATTAATCTTTGGCAAATAACATCTCAGTGGGTTGAAAAGAGGGATATTTATGATCATTGCCCTGTAGTTTTGAAGAGTGGTTGTTCTAACTAGGGTCCTAAGCCTTTTCGTTTTAATAATTACTGGATGAGGCATTGTGATTTTGTTTGTTGGAGAGAGTTTGAGATGGGTGGTTGGAAAATATACTTTTTCAAGGAAATTTTGAAGCTTTTGAAGGAGAGGCTTAAAAGGTGGAACAATGAGGTGTTTGGTTTTCTGAATTTGAAAGTAGATTAGTTGGTTGATGAAATGAACCTACTGGATGATAAGGCAACTTTTGTAAATTTATGGCACCAACTTAGTCTTAAAGAGAGCCTTATTTTCCAGAAAGCCAAAATTATATGGTTAAAGGAAGGGGATGCAAATTCGGCTTTCTTTCACTCGTGTCTTCATTCTTGATAGAATGTTAATTAGATTGTGGCTCTTAAGGCAGGGGATCGGTGGATTAAAGGGGTTAAAGAGATAAAAGTAGAGGTTGCAGATTACTTTCAGAGGGTTTACTCAGACTATGTTATGGACCGCCCTATGCTAGATGGGATTATTTTTAAGAAGGTATCTTGTGCAGATAATAACATTCTTTCTTCTCCTTTTTTTTGTTGATGAGATCAAAGAGGCTATGTGGAGCTGTGATGGCAACAAGAGTCCTGGGCTAGATAGTTTTAATTTTAACTTTTTCAAAAACTGTTGGGACATCATAAAGGTGGAGTGATGCACAATTTTTGATTGTCGCATTTGCAAACCCAAGTGCAGGTTGTCTCAAGTAATATATTTCTCGGGAGTCCGAGGTCGATCCACAAGAAATTGTTAAAGATTAATTAAAGTGAAGTGAATATTTTGTTACTATGATTAAAATTATTTACTTGGGTAAAAAGATTCACTCTTGGTAAATAAAATAAAGGTAAGATCAATTCCTTTTATAACTCAATTAGAATCCTCGCAACATGGAGGTTCCAATCGAAAAATACAACATTAAAAGTCCAATTAAAATAATATAGGTAATTATATTATGTTTTCTAAAAATATTACCACCACTTATAAATGGGTTGAAGCATTCATTGTGCCAATATTTTGTCTACAACAAATCAAGAACTCCTCTTTACAAAGATGGTTTCTAAATTATAAGAAACAAATTATAATAAGTATAATGGTTACTAGAAAAATATAAATCATTTAAGCACAAGAGAAGAATAAATCTAACCTTACTTTATTACCAAGAGCTTCATCCTTTCACCCAAATAAAATGAAACTTAGTTACTCATAGATAAGAAGAAAGAAAGAGAAAAAAAGAAGAAGAAGAAGAAAAGAACATGACTTTAATTTAGAACAAAGGAAAATTACTACAAGAAAACCTAGTAACAAAATGGCATCATTTTGGTAACAAACACCTAACATCCTTAATGATCTGCCAAGGCCCCCTTTTATAGAGGATTAGAGATACAAAATGATAAGGGGGCTGAGTCATTAGTGGTTGGATGAGCGGAAAATGAGTGAAAAATGACAAATGACTTTAGGTGAGTTGAAAATTATGGAGATTCATTGTCTCCAAAATCATGCAGCTCTGAAGTCATTGCATTCATCATTTTTGAGCCAAGTGGTCTTCATAAAAGTTGTAGGCCTGGATCTTAGCTTTCAAATGGCTTTGGTTTGAGTCAATATCATTTCTCTAACTCCAGATACGTTCAAATTACTGAACACTGCCTAGGCCCAATCACAGCTCCTCTGTTCTGACTTCCAAGCCCAATATCACCTTCAAGGAGTCCGATTCTGGAACAGTGTTCAGCATAAAAGTTGTAGATATTGGTCTTAACTATTCAGAATCCAAATTTCAGCCCATTTTGCAACTTCTATCTCGAAATATGTGATGAACAGTACCCATAGGTTAAGCTGTCAGGAAAAACACTCTAGTTCTTGCTTCAATCCCAATTTGAGTTATCTACTCGTGTGATTAGGCCTTTGAGGTCTTCATGAAAGTTATATAACTCTCTCTTATCTTTCAAATGCCACTAGAATCACCTCCAAAGACCACCTACAGCCCAAGATATGACCCAAATACAGAAATAGTGTAAGATATGAATCATGCTGAAAAATTCAATTAAGTTCAATTTGAGTCCAAACTTACAAAACATAATAAAACTCAATCAATTAAGTACATAGAGAGTGTAAATGACTAAGAATGAAAGCTTATTAATGTATCAAATATGTGATCATCATGGAGGTATGTGGAATGGTTGAGGAATTCTATTTTAACGCAAAGCTCCCTAAAGGTGTTACTTTTTCATTTATTGCTTTGGTGCCTAAGATTGAAAATCCTCATTAGTTGTCTGAGTTTAGATTGATCTCTTTCATTAGTAGTATCTATAAAATTATCTCAAAATTGCTGGTTTTGAGACTAAAAATGGTGTTAGGGACTGTTATTTCTATATGTCAGACTGTTTTTCCCCTAAAAAGACAAATTTTAGATGGTGTGCTGGTTTTAAATGAGTTGGTTGATTGAGCAAAGAGAACTAAGCAAGAGTGCATTATATTAAAGGTCAATTTTGAAAAGGCCTATGATTCAGTGAGTTAGTGTTTTATGGACTATATGATAGGTAGAATAGGTTTCTGTGCTAAATGGAGGGAGTGGATTAGAGCCTGTATTTTTTCGGGTTCAGTGTCTATGTTAGTGAATGGTAGGCCATCTCATGAAGTTCCTTTGAATAAAGGTCTATGACAAAGAGATCCGCTTGCACCTTTTCTCTTCCTTATAGTGGCTAAAGGGTTATGTGGTTTCAATGGGAAGGGCGGCTGAGCTAGGAAAATTCTCGAGTTTTCAAGTTGGAGAAGAGGCAAATATTTCTTTACTGTAGTATGCTGATGATACAGTTTTGGTGGGAAAGGCAACTTGGGAGAATTTATGGATGCTAAAAACTGTTCTTAGAAGCTTCGAACTAGCATCAGGCTTAAAAGTCAATTTTCATAAAAGTAACTTATTTGGCTTTAATGTGGAGGATAGCTTCTTGTCTGCAGCTTCAAATTTTCTTCATTGTCTTACTGGAAGCTTTCCTTTTAAGTTTCTTGGTTTGCCAATTGGTGCTAATTTGAGAAAAGTTGTTACTTGGCTCCTAGTTATTGACTCCATGAAGAGGAGATTGGCTTCGTAGAAAGGTAAACAGCTATCTATGAGTGGTCGAATTGTTCTAGTAAATTCTGTTTTATCAAGCTTGCCTTTGTATTTTCTATCTTTTTTCAAAGCTCCAAAGAAAGTCTTAAATACTTTGATTGGGATTCAAAGAGCTTTCTTGTGGTCTGGTACTGATGACTCTCATAAAATAGCTTGGGTGAATTGGGATAAAGTGTGTCAACCAAAGAATTATGGGGAGTTAGGGATTAAAAATCTGGAATTATTTAACCTTAGCCTTTTAGCTAATTGGAAGTGGTGATTTTTGGTGGATTCTGATGTTGTTTGGTATAAACTTTTGTCTTATAAATATGGCTCTCTAGATCAGGTAACGGTGAGCTCTAGGGGGTTGTTGGAAGGATCTTTGCTCTATTGAAGGAGTCTATTATGCTCTTCCTATTTGGTTTTCTTCTGCAGTGGTTAGAAAAGTTAAGAACGGGGAATACATAAGATTCTGGCATGACTCTTGGATTAGCAATTCTAGTCTTAAGGATACTTTTCCTAGATTATATCAAATCTCCTCTGACAAGAATGCATGTGTTGCTCATATGGGTGAGTGGTTTAATGAGGTGTGGTGTTAGAAATGGAGGTGGAGGCAGAATCTGTTTATGCAAGGAGGAGCAAGACAAGTGGATTTGGATGGAAGACAACTCTAGGATCTTTTCCGTCAAATTCGCTTATTCTTTTCTGTAAGTCCAGTTGAATTTTGGGGCTTCTAATAGTTTGGATGTTGCGGTGTTTAAGCGTTTCTGGAAATGTCATGTTCCCTTGAAGGTGTTAGCTTTTTCACGGCATGTACTGCTTGATAGACTACCACCCGCCTAAACTTACTTCTGAGAGGGGTCATAAATGAGCAATAGGGGGTTTCTTGTGTCTTCTGTTTCTTGTAGGATGAAGACTCTAATTATTTGTTCTTTTCCTGCCCGTGGTCTTATCAAGTTTGGTCTAATATTTATGCTTAGTTGGATTTCTCTACTGTCTTACCATATGGTGGTCAAGCTTATTATTTTCAACATGTTAGCTGTTTAAGAGGTAAGCGGTTTGGAAATTTTCATCATATTTTTGGCATGTTGTTACTTAGTCTATGTGGTTGATGTGTAATAAGATTTTGTTTCAAGGGGGTTCTTTTGATTTGATTGGTGTCTTGGACCTTGTTAAAGTTAGATCCTGGTCTTGGTTTATGGCAAAGGTAGGGGGTTTTCGATGTATATTCTCGAATTGGTGTATGTCTCCTATTGATTGTATTAGGAATTGTTGTTAGTTCTACTACTAATTGGACTTTTGTATACAGGTTAGAGTACTCCTTGTACTCTTCTTAATATATCTTTTGCTTATAAAAAAAAAAGTAGAGATAATGATAGGAGTGAAGGGTGGTGGAAGGAGAAAAAGAGATAAGATCAAGTTGTGTGGTCAACATTTGATGTGATAAACTTGTCTCTTAAAGATACTTTGATCTTTTACTAATGAATTTTCTAGCTTCTATAAGTGTTGTAAAAAATTCTAGTATCCCATTAACTTCCTATATACATCATTTAACAACTATTAAGCTCCATTACTTTTCCTCAATTTAATATAACTTTAAGGAAGTAATGAATACGTATTTACTTTAACATGTATTTGTTTATAGGTATCTACCTTAACTCATAATTATTTTTAAAATAAATTCTATTCTCTATTTAATAACCCCATAAATTTTCATAATTTTTGGATTTACTCTCCTATTTAATTTTGATCTTTAAACACTTATTTTATTTATTAAAAATATCAAACTAATTTATTTAATTCCCTAAAAATTATCATAATTCATTCTAATTACTTATGACCTAAAAATAAATTTTTCATATTTATTTCAATCATTTAAGCATTCTAAGCTAATTTCTGGGTTATTTTCTATGTTTTGTGTAAGAGCATTATGCTCAAACTAACTCAAAAAATTACCAGAGTTAACAGATAACTCACATAAGGGTTCATAAGCTACTATAACCATCATTAAGGCTAATAGGTTAGGGAGAATGTTACATTTTCTTGAGCTAAGAGGCATCTTAATAGAAAGTCTTGACTTCTAGAACCTACTAAGGTGGTTCACGGGCTAAGAGAAATCTTTAAGATTTGTCCTCGGGCTAAGTGGAACTTAATGGGAAGTCTTAGAGTGGGTCAGGTCTATTTGAGCTAGGGGACACCCTAGAAAATATGAGATCTCTACTAGGATAATGGTCATGTGTGCAAGAAGAGAAAAGTAATGTATAATGAAATGTGAAATGGTTTTATATTAATGTTATGATTAAGTTGTGATATTATGTTTGATTATATTTAGAAATTAATTCTAAAGTACTACTATATAATTATGTATAATGCAGCTAGATTATTAGTGGCTTTGTTTGGTGGGATTTAATTCCTAGATTCATTTTTGAGGAATTCTTCAGAGATAGAAATGGTCTACCTAGTTTTTGATTTAGATAATTCTTTCATGGGTCAGGTTGATGTCCCCCCATGTTTCCTTTTCTTGTGTTCTTTTTACTTTTTTTTTTAATAAAATTATGGTGTACTGCAGATGATTGGTAGTGGTTGGGGTGCCAACCTAGTTAGGATATCAGTCATTATTGTGATGCTTTTGCATGTCATCTTTATTTTAAAAAAAATTATGTATAATGCAGTTGGATGTAACATCCCAAAAAATTATTTATTTCATTATAAACAATTATTTTATAATATTTATGATTTTTAGGGATTTTTGTGAATTTTTGGAAATGATGAATATTTTAATATATTCATCATTTTGCGTGTACACTGAGCGGAGCCGAGAGAATAGAATATTTTCCCTGAGGCTGATAAACCTTGAACTGTCAACGCGTCGACGGGGGATCTTACTAAACCTGAGGCCAGGCACAGTTTACAAGGTTTGTGTTTTTCGAGGTTTTATCTGCTAGATAAAATCGCCGTTTCATAAAATTATCTGATGAAAAATAAAATATTATTTTCATCGATTGTAACTTTGATTCACTGAGAAAATAATTCTAACAGTGTAATTAATCATCTGTCAGATGTATTTAATCAAGGAGACAAGCTTACTATGCACCTTATCGAGAAGCGCACGAAGCTTCTCAAGGAAGCTTCCTTCAACCACTTCTTTCTCTCTCCTCCTTCTTTTGGTGCTGCACGTTTGACTATAGGGGGCATATTTCATTTCTTCCTCACATTTCCCCTCCTCCTAATACGCAGCTCACTCACTGTTCACTCATCTTTCTCCTTTCTCTTTTCACTCTACAGCAGCAACCTCATTACCACCAACACCTCCATTTCATCTTCAAAGTCGTCCCACTCCTTGTACCATCTTTGTGTTTGGAGGACCACCATCATTGAGGAAGTCATCTTCAAAGCTCACCATTCTCTTCATCTTCATCTTCATTCTCTTCCACCTTTGAAGCTTAAAGGTTGGACCTTTAAGGTAAAGCTCTCAGCTTTTTCTTCCTCCCTCCTTATTTTCGTAACCCACGATCATTTTGGTGACCATGGGTATTCATTTCAATATTTGGTTCTGATTTTGTAAGTTTGAATATTCAAGGATTTCCAGGAAGTTGAAAATGAAATTTCTGACCAAAAAGGAGCAGTCTTTCTTTGTGCTTCTCTAAGGTAAGAGGAAGACACTCCTCCTCAACCTCTTTTAGCATTTAGGAACGTTGTCTGAGTTTGGTATTGAGGGTCATTCTTGTTTGCATGTTGTTAGTGATGTATGTGTGCTATTTCATTGTTTTGTATGTTTTGATATATCTGAATGTATTGGAACGTATGATATGGAAGGAATGACATCGGACTGGTTCTCGGATGGCCACGGTTTTGAGACTAAAATTTTGGGATTCTTTGTGAGAAATTGTAATAACTTGAGTTTCTGACCATTAAGCACAATGTCAAAATCCATCAGGTTAGAGTACCAATATCCGTCGAATTTGACCTTCCGACCATTTAGTAGAGTGTCAAAATCCGTCGAGTATGAACTCCTGACCATATCCATCGAAATTAATCTTCAGGCCAAATCCATCGAATAGAGTTCCTGACCACTTAGGGGGGAAACTTCTCCAATGACAAATCCGTCGAGTTTGAATGTCAACATCCGTCGAGTAACATATCCGTCGAGTAGATTTTCTGTCCATTCAACAGAAACTTCCCCAAAGTCAATATTTGTCGAGTTTGAATGTCAACATTCGTCGAGTGACATATTCGTCGAGTAGATTTTTTGTCCGTTCAACAGAAACTTCCCCAAGTCAATATTTATCGAGTTTGAATGTCAACATTCGTCGAGTGACATATCCGTCAAGTAGATTTTTTGTCCGTTCAACAGAAACTTCCCCAAGTCAATATTTGTCGAGTTTGAATGTCAACATTCGTCGAGTGACATATCCGTCGAGTAGATTTTCTATCCGTTCAACAGAAACTTCCCCAAGTCAATATTTGTCGAGTTTGAATGTCAACATCCGTCGAGTGATCATACCCGTCGAATTTGATCTCCTGATCATTTAGTGCAATGTCAATACCCGTCGAGTAGAGTTTTTGACCATAGTGTTTTCGTCGGTTCGACACTTGGAAGATTTCTCTAACGTCGACACCCATTCGTCGAATTAGGACTTCTGCTGACCGTCTGGAAAATTTGACAGTTTTGATCTCCGTTCGACAGAACCTCCATTCGACAGGAATTGATTTTTCAGCCAATCTTGTTGGATAATGTTCTCCCATCGTTCATCTTTCTGGCAGGTTATTTCGGTCGAAAGATAGCTTCAACTTTTTACTAGATACATTGTCTCCGTCGAATTCAAGAGTGTAGGTTATCACCCAACACCTAGAAATTAAATTAGTGGTATTGCTGGTGATTCTAGCTGTGTACCTTCCTGGATTCAAGACTTTTGGACTAATAAAGCCATATTAATCATAAATAATTGGATGACTAGAAACTAATTAGGGATTCATAAACAGGGAAAAATAAGGAACGTGAGCATGCATTACAACTAGTGAGAATTTTGAATAAAGGAAAAACATGAGTATGGGTGAGGCCGTGAGGAACATAATGAACCTAATGATTGACTTTTATTTTGACTCTGAATGGGATTGTGGTTATCCTTAAAATGTGTTATTGGCTTAATGTAGATCCGTGAATGGGATCAAACCTTATTGTTAAATCATATGATATGCATTTGAAGCATGATTGACATAGTTGTCATGAGGAGCATGATTGAGTCATGCATTGCACAAAAAGAAAAGAGAATGTCCGTTGGACTATGTTAAGGCCAAGTTGCCTAGGAGTTGAACACACCTTAGTGCGGGTGCGAATAGACAAGTATAGGTCATTGGTTGACCTTGGGGGCGTCAGGGTGCGGGTACCTCGCAATGGACAGTTGGTAGCTCTTCTGTCCGTGGGGCAGACCGATGCAAACGCACTGACGATCCGGACCGAGATACTATCCTATATCGTGATCTAGTGTAGACTGTCTGTACAATGCCATGATGTGCACGTGGATAAATTGATGGATATAGCACTTTGCCGTTAGCGTGAAGCCGAGTTGCGATGCAGTCTCTCCCCGATCTTTCTCTCCTACCATTTATGTCTAGCTCCATGGAGTAGGATTTTGACTATTGAGTGCATGTGCATAGTGAGTCCATAAATTATCTGGCATTCATTGTTATTATAATTGGAACTGTTGTATTTTATATATATATATATATATGACTGCCTGGAACTGTTTGGTTGATCATAACTGCTACTAAATGTTTATTTCCATTACTGCTATCAAAACTGCTATATGGGCGCTTTGCGCTGTTTTGTTTCTTAATGCTATAATTGGTAATGATGGTAGGACGTCTTACCTATTTCTTGCCTTTCCATTATTGTTTGTCTGTATATTGCGTCCCATTGAAGATGACTGTGAGGAAGCTGAAGCCCCGGACTTCCCCGGCTTTTGGCCTTATCTCAACTAGTGACTGCTGAAAAATATGGAGACACGTACGCAAAGATTTCTGGGAGATGTGCGCCTGACCTTCTTAGGAGGGCCAGAGTGTTGGCACATCAACTTTGGCTCTGAGCGTTGCGTTTACTTGGGGGATGTATCGATATCTCTAGCCTGGAGGCGCCATGAGCTGCCTGTTTTCACCTGCTGTATTAGCTTACGTCTGGAATTTCAACTTCCGATACGCGAGATGTGGGGTGACCGTTATTACACCCCGCGGGAAGACTCCTTTCATTCCACTGCTCGAGCCCCGTCCCGTAACTCTGCTATTCCTATGGTGATTTCCTCTGATGATGAGGAAGATCCTGAGGAAGATCCCGAGGAAGTCCCTGAGGACGACCCCGAGGAGGATCCTGAAGAGGATCCTGACATGATTCCTCCTCATTTGAGGGATTGATTTTTACTTGTAGCTACTGAGGGCTACTAGTATTTTATTTTTGGGGGCCTGATGTTTTGTTTGTAGTGGGTTGTATATTCTGATACTGTGGGGATACTTATGTATAATCCTTTGGGGGCAGGTATAGTTTTGCTTTTTGATATACCAGGCTTTGTAACTAAACAGTTTGATAATTATATATATAAAGATGCAATGTTAATTTCCCATGTATGCTTTACTTCTGCTTTTGTTCTTTATTTTCCATGTATGTTTCGTCACCGTGGATATTAATTATCGTTATCGTTAATGTATAAAAAAAAATACACTCGCTAATTTAATTACCTAACTATAACCAGGTAAATATACATACTATTAAAAGGAACCAAGTCTTGATTTATATAATTTTTATTTTCGCATTGTAATTAACAATGTGACGTTTCCTTACGAAAAGGGGCGTTACACTGGACATATCATAGTTCAAATAAAATGATTTTTAACTTTGTGACTTCCCTACTGAGAACTATAAATTCTCACCCTTTTTATGTTATGTTCAGAGAATCAGGATAGTACACATCACTCTACTAATTGAACTTGATGCTCATTTTATGTTTCACACTCCTAAGGATGAAATTCGTCTTATGATAAACACCATTCACATCCGCTACTTCATCATGCATGATTCTGACTGACGATACATGCATGATGTAGGTGTATATAGTTGTATATAGTTGAATTGGCTGCATTGTGGTTGTGCACTGTCTATTGATGTATTGACTAGATTCGTTTATTTAGACATTTGAGATATCTTCTTTTTGTAGTTTTTTATACCTTTTAGTGGTTTGTAAAAATTTCTAGACAAATGTACTGGCACACCTTATGTTAATGTAATAAATAAATACAAGTAGTGTGTTTTTTTTAAGTTTTCTATTTGTATTCTATTAGTTTTATGTTCCATTGATACATTTAATTTTATAGTAAATAAAAAATTCAATATAATTGATTTAAGAATTAAATTAATTCCATTACATAATAAATTGTTGCACGTATATATTAAACAAATAATAATAATAATAAATGAAGTACATAATATTCTATCAGTAATGCTAAAATATAATAGAATTACTAGTAGGATATTACATTATGGTATTAGAGCAGTAGTCTAAAGGTGTGCCTATGTAGGTAAGTATATATTCATCCAAGAACCACCAAAATGTATCAAGATCTTAAGAAAAATTTCTGGTGGTCTAAGATGAAAGAAGAAATTGCAAGATTTGTAGATAGGTGTTTAACATGCCAAAAGGTCAAAATAGAACACAAAAAACCACTTGGTTTGCTACATCTATTAGAGATTCCTGAGTGGAAATGGGATAGCATAGCAATGGATTTTGTGATGGGATTACCACGAACTTCTTCAGGCCAAGATGTTATTTGGGTTATTGTAGATAAATTAATTAAAACAACCTATTTTTTGGTGATCAAAGCTACTTATTCATTAGATAGACTAACTCAAATGTACATTAATGAGATTGTTAGATTACATGGTATTCCTTCCAGTATCATATCTGACAGGGACCCTAGATTCACCTCTAGATTTTGGGAACATTATAGCAAGCATTAGGCACTAAACTTTGTTTTAGTACAGCCTACCATCCTCAAACTGATGGTCAAATTGAATGAATAATTCAAACATTAGAGGAGATGCTGAGAGCTTGTGTCTTGGAGCAGACAAGAAATTGGGATTAGTATTTGCCATTAATAAAGTTTGCATACAATAACAGTTACCATTAACAGAGCACTTAGATCCAAGAAACTGAGTCCTCGATTCCTATGTCAATTTTGAATTCTCAAGATAGTAAGGTCAGTAGCTTATCAAATAGCACTTCCACCCTGTTTATCAAATCTTCATGATGTCTTTCATGTTTCTCAGCTTAGAAAATGTTGTTCAGATCCTTCTCACGTCCTATCCAATGAATCAGTACAATTAAGAAAATATTTGACCTATCCTATTAGACTATACATATTCTGAGCACTTCTAATAAATAGTTAAGAGGAAAAATAGTCCCTTTGGTCAAGATATTATGGGAAAAATTAACAACGGAAGAAGCCACTTAGAAAAAGATAGAGGAAAAGCAACGGAATTATCCAAAGTTATTCTCAACAAGAAAAAATTTTAGGACAACATTTTTTTAAAAGGAAGAGACAGATTAAATTTTTATATATATAGCAGTGTTTAAATTGTATTCTATACTCATGACATATATGTAATTTATTAAATTGGTAATAGGGACGTACATAGAATTAAAAATTTCTGCATACAAATTGAATGATTCCTATACAATGGGTCCGAGGGAATGATAGAACAATTTCCAAAACACTGGGAAATGTGAAAAGGTTTATAAGTTATATAAGATATAAGTTTACTATTAGACAACTTATTAATTATAGAAATTAGAGGGGCTATTAGAGAAATTCCTATAACTTAGTAACTAAATGCTTAACTAAAATGTAATCAATGTAACTAAATTGATAATGGTTTAGTTAGAGTAACTAAGTAATCATGACTTAGGAAAAACTATTAAAATAATCAATGACCAATAAAAACAAACCACTTAGTTAGACTTTGGTTAGCTTCTAATTGGATGAATTAGCCACTAGTTGAAACCTAATTGGATGGCTAGAAAATATAAAAAGAAAAATAATAGAAAAGAAAGAAGATGAATACTCCCAAAGGAGATAGAGGGCTCGGCCAAGGCAAGGAGAAAGGAGGAAGAGGAGAAGAAAAATAAGGAAAAAAAGTAGAAAAGCCTAGAACAAAAAGAATCCATAGTTTTTCAAGCTATATTTCAAGAGAATCAAATAGCTAGATTCAAGATCTTCAACTTTCTTGCAAGTTCTTTCAAGAACAAGAGGTAGGGAATCATACTTTTTCTCCAAATTCTCTTGAGTTGTTCTTGTTTTTAAAGTGTTCTAATATGCTTCTTTATCATGCTTTTGAGTCAAAGAAGCCTTATTTATGATTGTTTTGTTGGATTGGAACCCTAGGTTAGTAAGACTTCATATTGTGTTCTTGAGCTTTTGATTGAGTTTCAATGAAAGATTAATGAAGGATGAGGTCGTTGATGAAGAAAGAATAATATGAATGAAGTTAATTTTGAGAAAATATGGTCAAGAGACAAAGATCCAAGAACTAGGGTTTCATTCAAATCAATTTGGGGTTTTTGGTCTAATCGTTGATTTAAAGTGAAATTGATGTTAGAAATGGATTCTTGATGGTAGAAATCATCTAAAAATGATTAGAATGAGAAGAAATTATTCATTGCCACTTATGGATGAATTCGGCCAAGAAAAAGATTTAGGATTAAATTTGGTTGTTGATAAACTACTTAGTATTTTATCATTGTAATTATGAAAATAAATTATGTGGATTATATTGATGTTGGATATATAAACAAGTGGTTGATGCCACAAGTGATAATCAAGTGGAATATGTTAATGATATACATTATGATTAAGTAATGGAGTTTATGATGAAAAATGATTGACTATGTTAATGTCGCAAGTTTTGAATTTTTTATGTTGCTTATGTGAAAGAATGATATTTAAAGTTGTGACATTTTACTAATTGGCATTTAGCCTAAAGATGTGATATCAATGTTAAGAAGAAAAGAATGGAATAATTCTAAAGTGTATTAAGATATGTCCTTGGGATAAGGGAAATCTTTGAGATGTGTCCTCGGAGCTAAGAGGAATCTTTAAGATTTATCCTCAAGCTAAGTGGAACTTGATGAGAAGTCTTACAGTGGGTCAAGTCCATTTAAGCTAGGGGACACCCTAAAAAGTATGAGATCCCTACTAGGATAATGGCCATATGAGCAAGAAGAAAAAGTAATGTATAATGAAATGTGAAATAGTTTTATATTAATGTTATAATTAAGTTGTGATATTATGTTTGATTATATTTAGAAATTAATTCTAAAGTACTACTATATAATTATGTATGATGTTTTGCATGGAAAAGTATTTTCTACAGTGAATATAGCTGGACATATCATAGTTCAAATAAAATGATTTTTAGCTGTGTGATTTCCCTACTGAGAATTATAAATTCTCACCCCTTATCTGTTATGTTCAGAGATTTAGGATGGTACGTAACACTCTACTGATTAATCTTGATGGTTATTTTATATTTTACACTCCTATAAAAGAAATTTGTCTTGTGATAAACATCATTCACATTAGCTACTTCATCATGCATGATTCTAACTGACGATACATGCCTAATGTAGGTGTATGTAGTTGTATATAGCTGACTTGGTTGCATTGTGGGTATGCACTGTCTACTGATGTACTAACCAGATTTGTTTATTCAGAAATTTGATATGTCTTCTTTTTGTAGTTTTTTGTACTTTTTAGGGGTTTGTAAATATTTCTAGACAAATGTACTGGTACACTTTATGTAAATGTAATAAATAAATGCAACTAGTGTGTTTTTTTTAAGTTCTCTATTTGTATTTTATTAGTTTTATGTTCCATTGATACATTTATTTTTACAAGTTAATAAAAAATCTAATATAATTGATTTAAGAATTAAATTAATTCTATTGTGTAGTAAACTGCTACACGTATATTATTAAACAAAAATAATAATAAATGAAGTACATAATATTCTATCAATAATGCTAAAATATAATAGAATTACTAGTAGGATGTTATAGATACTGTAGCCACCTATGCAGCAACAAGGTCCTACTCAATCTGAGCCTACATTGGAGGACCTAGTCAAGCAAATAACTACCAACAACATCCAATTCCAGTAAAGAACAAAAGCCACCATTCAGAATTTGGAAACTCAGATTAGCCAGCTGGCTTTTTCATTGAGTCAATTAAAGGCACTAGGCTCTGACCAACTTCTCGCTCAAACAATTCCAAACCCTAAGGGAAATATCAAAGCTATTATGTTGATAAGTGGCAAGATAGTAGAAGAACCTCAACCAGCAAGTAAGTAGTAGTCAGTAAAGAGAATTGATTTTTGCAGAAAAATCAGATTCTACAAGAAAATCAAATTCTGCAAAACCTGAAGCAACAGCGGACCATAAATTAGAAGTTAGAGTAAGAAAGTAGAAATCTGATCATGTAGTGCCTCTTCCATTTCCACAAAGAGCACTCCAGTCCGAGAAAATGGATGAGGCAGAAAAAGATAAAGAACTTCTGGAGACCATCAAGAAAGTGGAAGTGAACATTCCACTGTTGGATGCAATTAAGCAAATTCTAAAGTATGCCAAGTTTCTGAAGGAATTGTGCATGCATAAGAGGAGATTGAAGGGAAATGAAAGAGTTAGTATGGGGCAAAATGTTTCAGCCCTCATTCATCCAATTCCTCAAAAATGCAAGAATCCAGGCACATTTATAATTCCAAGCATTATAGGAAATTGCAAGTTTGAGAATGCAATGTTGGATCTTGGAGCTTTAATTAATGTGATGCTTACGTCTGTTTTCAATTCTCTTGGACTTGGACCTTTGCAAGCAACTGGTGTTATGATTCAGTTGGTAAATAGGAGCAATGCATACCCAGCAGGCTTAATAAAGGATGTTTTGGTGAGAGTGGATGAGTTTATCTTTCCTGTTGACTTTTAAATTCTGGATATGGAGGAGGAGTCATCACCCAACAAGGCTCCAATCATTTTAGGGAGGTCATTCCTCAAGACTACAAGGATGAAAATAGATGTGCATGCCAGAACTCTTTTCATGGAGTTTGGAGATATAATAGTGCAGTTCAACATCTTTGATGCAATGAAACATCCCATGGAAGAACATTCTATTTTTCATATTGACTTGCTTGATGAATTAGTTGAGGACAATTATGATGAGTTGTGTGCTAAGTTCCAGGATTTGGATGGTTTTGATGATTCTGAATTCGTACGTTCATGTGCTAATTGTGATGGTGTTGTCAAGTGTGATGTGTGTATTGAAATTTCTGCATATTTGGGAAATGATGAATCTGACTATATAGATTTTGCAACAGCTGCTGGTTGTGCAAAAATTTAGTCTGCTGAAGTAGTTCCCACCACCAAATTGCCTCCCTCCACAGTGCAACCACCCAAATTGAAGTTGAAGCCTCTACCTGCACACCTTAAATATACATATTTTGATGATAGTGAGAAGCTTCCAGTGATTGTAGCAAAGGACCTCAATGATGAACAAGAAGGGAAATTGTTGCAAATTCTGAGAGAGCATCAGAAAGCAATTGGATGGACACTTTCGGATATTCTTGGTATTAGTCTCTCTATGTGCATGCATTGGATGTTACTTTAGGAGGGAGCTAAATCAATAGGGCAACCCCAAAGAAGACTGAACCCATTGATTCTAGGTGTGGTGAAGAAGGAGGTGACAAAGTTGTTACAAATTGGCATCATTTACCCTATCTCCAACAGCAAATAGGTGAGCTCGGTGCAAGTTGTTCCAAAAGAAATCTGGGGTGATAGTAGTGGCGAATCAGAATAATGAGATGATTCCTACTAGAGTGCAGAACAATTGAAGAGTCTACATTGATTATAGAAAGCTCAACCAAGCCACCTGTAACATTTTCCTTAACCTAATAGTCCTAATCATGGTTATAGAAACTCAATAATAATGGTATAAGTTATCAGTTAAATTTTGGATCAGTTTGAGCGTAATTCTATAACATCGAATATGAAAAATAGTTAAAGTTTCTGCAGAAACAACTTATATGATGGAAATAAATATGAAAAATTTATTTCTAGGTTATAAGTGATTGGAAAAAGATGTGGTAAATTTTGGAGAATCAGATGAATTGATCTGGTACTTTTAACGATACTAAATGAGAGTTTAGAAGACTGATTGGACAGTTAAGTAGCTCAGAAAATTATGAAATTACATGGAGATGACAAGTAAGATATGGAGAATATTTTGGTAAAGAATACTAGTTAAGGTGAATATCAGTAAGTATATTTGCTTAATTTTTAGGTTTAACTTAACTCAAGAAAGAGTAATGGAGTTTAACTGATAAATAGTAGTATATGAAAAATTATAGAAATGTGAATATAAGGACTAAGTTGAGTCCTAAAATTTTCTATAACACTTATAGATACTTGAAAACTCAATTTTAGAATATTAAAGTGAATTTAATAGATACAAAAGTTTCAGGAAGAAAAAGTTTCCACACTTTTCTCCTATTCTCCACCAACACTCTCTCTTCATCTTTATTTTTTCATTTCCTTCATTTACCCTTGCTTTCACACGACAAAACAGTAGCCCAAATTTGGTTTCCAAGCTTCCAATTCACGTGAAGCTTCCTTCATCTTTCTCCTCTCTTTGATTTCTCACTCTTTTCATTAGTTTTTCTCCAATTTCACACGACTCTCTCTTCATTTTCTACAATGTACAGCAGCTACCAAAAGACCAAAGAAAGTGAGCAAATTGTGAGCCAAATAACAAGGAAAAGTGAGCAAAAACTAGAAGGAAAAAAAGTGAAGAAAAAGTTGAATAAAATTCAAAGAACCAAGGTTTGAGAAGCTAGGAGGAAAGGTTGGGGTTCTTGGACTCATTTTATTCTTTTTCCACTGAATTTGAAACAGAATTTGTGGTCCTTACCCATATGAAAGCCATGGCCAAAGTTAGGGCTTAGTAGTGGCATTTGGTTTAAAATTGTTCTTCCTCTTCCATCGATTCTTAAATATGATTTGTGATGTTGATAATGATATGAAAAATGAAAATTTTTGTATTTATGGGTGAGGTATGTCACGGAAAAAAATAGAGCCATACAAGTTTGGTTGCTTAGTCTATGCTTCCATATTATCTTTTTGACTTTTGAGCACTTTGTGAAAGATTTTAGTATGTAAACATAGAAAATATTAAGTTTGGCTTTAGGGTGTTCACGGCCAACCTTAAGTAAACAAGAGTTTTTGTTACTTTTGTGAATCTTTATGCTTCCATAATCATTTATCAGTTAAGTTGATTAAGAAAATGATGTGTAGATGATGAGTTTGTAAAGATGGTTTCATTGTGAACCTTGGTTGTGTCACATTCTTGATTGATTGTGTTTGATATTGATATTGTGACACATTATTGATTAATTGAGGTTTCATGAGTTTATAGAGGAATTCTAGCAAAAATGTATTCTTGAAGTGACTAAATAGGTCTTGAGTTGGCCATGTAGGCCGAATGATAATTCAAGGGGATATGGTAAACTCCTTGATGTAAGTAATGCCTATGTGTTTGAATCTTGGTTAGTTAACTGAATGGCAAGTAATCTTGTTCATATTCATTTTGATATTTGATTGAGAATTAAATGTCTTTAGCATTGTTCATTTGTTGAGAATTTATTGAATATGATGAATAAAAGGGTATTGGATACTTATTGTGTATATGAGATTACATTGCTCCTTGATTACTCAAACTGAGCTAAAGCTTGTATAGGCATTGCTTCCTTGATTATTTAAGATTGAGATTGAATGTGTGTTTGATTGAACAGTGCTCATGGAAATTGGATTTGAAATGTTTATGAGAATTTTGGGACATTTATCGTTGAATGGGAAGGAAAATGGTCCTAATATGCTTTTTTCACTTAGAGTATTCTTTTTATGTGAACTATTGTTTCACTTGGTATAGTGGATTTTGGAGTTGATCTTGTATGAGGGAAGGGTATCCAAAATTCCATTGGAATCATGGAGATGATCCTCCATAAGGAAAGAGATCCTGTATTCTTAAAAATTCATCATTACGTTTCTTTGCTGTGTTTCCCTCATAGGATACTAGTAGTAATGTGAGACTCTAATTCACTCCCTACCATATGTTATAGAACTCGAGCTATATGAGGTGGCTCTCACCTATTATGGTGCATGTGATATGGGTTTTATGGAAATAAGTAAGTATTTGAATGAGCACTGAGATGAAATTCAATTTTTATGTCATATTATGACTTTATTATGTTATAAAAACTACTACATGAGTTTGAGATTATGGTTCTTGTTTGGAAATTATTGCTGAAATTACTTATGGATATAATTTGTGATGTTTGATAACAATTATTTTTGGAAAACATTAATAATTGGAATTTTGTTTTGGGAAGAGAAAGGACTAGATTTGGCTTTTTGCCACCTTTCTACTTTATGATTAAAGTTTAAGTTTTTTTTTTTGAAATATTTTTCCCCGAAATAGTTGGAAGTATGATGATGACATGTATTTTTAATAGTATTACTGAGAATTCTTAGAATTCTCACCCTTTTTATTTGTATTGCATAATATTTCTGGGGGCGAGCACTTCAGCAAGCAGGCAAAAGAAGAAGATGTAGGATAGTTTTTTATATCTTTTGTATTTTTGTTGTATATTTATTATTTGTAACAGATTATGTAAATATTATGTATTGTAACATACTTTGTATATTATCCTTCATGGTATATATATGTTATATCAACCCTTAACAAGCTCATATTTTTTGTATATTATTTAAATGTAAATTAAAGTTATTATATTAGTTTTACGTGACATGCTTAATTTAGATTACTAATGCGTACTTTTGGATGTGTTATTAGTAATTGTATTAAGGATGTTACACCACCCAAAAGGATCATTACTCCTACCTTTCATTGATCAGATGTTAGAGAGATTAATTGGGAAATCGCACTACTGCTTTCTAGATAGCTGCACCAGATATTTTCAAATCTATATTGCACCGGAAGATCAAGAGAAGACCTCTTTCACATGTCCGTTCAGCACTTTTGCGTATAGACGGGTGTCATTCGGCCTCTGCATTGCCACTAGAACCTTTCAATGGTGCATGGTAAGTATCTTTTCTAATCTTTTAGAAGAGTGCATGGAAGCGTTCATGGAAGATTTTACTGTTTATGGTTCTTCCTTTGATTCATGTTTGGCTAGTTTGGCTAAGGTATTGCATAGGTATATTGAAAGTAACCTTGTTCTAAATTTTGAAAAATGTCATTTTATGGTAAAGCAAGGCATAGTTTTAGGCCATGTAGTATCTAGCAAGGGCATTGAAGTAGATCATGCTAAAATAGATGTGATTTCTTCTTTATCTTACCCCACATACATGTGGGAGATTCATTTTTTTTTTGGTCATGCAAGTTTCTATTAACGCTTCATTAAAAATTTCAGCAAAATAGCCCTTTGGTTATCCAACCTCCTACAAAAGGATGTGGAGTTTGACTTTGATGAGAAATATAAGAAATCCTTCAACCATTTGAAGCAAGCTCTTACCACCACCTCTATTATCCAGTCGGCCGATTGGACACTCCCCTTGAAGCTTATGTGTGATGCTTCAAACTATGCAGTAGGAGCAAACAAAGAGTGGGCAAAGTGCCTCCTGTGATCTATTATGCTTTGAGAACTTCAGATGCTACTCAAGAAAATTAAACCACTAGGGAAAAAGAGCTTTTGTCTATTGTTTTTTAATTAGATAAATTTAGATCATATTTGCATGGTTCTAAATTTATGGTGTTTTCTGATCATGCAACTTTGAAGTTTCTCCTAAAGAAACCTGAGGTCAAGCCAAGATTGATTCAGTGGATGCTGTTGCTCCAAGAGTTTGACATTGAGATATGTGACAAGAGTGGTGTAGAGAACTTGGTAGCTAACCATTTGAGCCGAATTGAGCAAGTTGTTGGCCCTCTTCCCATTCATGACACCTTCCCTGATGAGCATCTTTTACAGCTACTAGGTAACACTCAATGGTTCACTGATATAGTAACTTTCTTGGTTGCTAGTGTCTTGAGCACAAATTGACAAATTAAAGAGTAAGTCAAAGTATTATATGTGGGATGATCTATATATGTGGTAATTTTGTAATGACCAATTGACTAGAAAATGTGTGCTTGATCATGAATTCCATTCTGTTCTTGGCTTTTACCATGCATTTGCATGTGGTGGGCATTTTAGGCCTCAACATATTGCTAGGGAAGTATTGGAATCTGGATTATATTGGCCAACCCTTTTTTCAAGATGCTTATGTGTTTTGTAAATCTTGTGAACAATACCAACAAATGGGAAATATCTCTCGTAGGAATAAGATGCCCTAACAACCTTTGTTGTTTTGTGAAATATTTGATGTTTGGGGTATTGATTTTTTTGGTTCTTTTCATGACTCATTTAGTTTTGTTTACATTTTGCTTTTTGTTGATTATGTATCTAAATGGATGGAGGAAAAAACCACTTAGACTGGTGATTCAAAAGCTGTTTTGAATTTTGTTAGATCAAACATTTTCTGCAAATTTGGCATTCTGAGGGCTATCATCAATAATCAAGGGTCACACTTCTGCAACTGGAATATGAAGGCTTTGTTGAAGAAGTATGGAGTCATGCATAAAGTTTCTACACCTTACCACCCCCAAACAAATGGGTAAGTTGAGGTATCAAATAGAAAGATCAAGCAAATCCTTCAGAAAACTATCAAGCCTAATGAGAAGGATTGGAGCAGGCGGCTTGATGATGCTCTTTGGACTTATCGAACTGCCTACAAGACACCACTAGGGATGTCCCCCTACTGGATTATCTTTAGGAAGGCGTGCCACCTACTGGTGGAGATAGAACATAGAGCATTTTGGGCGATGAAGAGTTGCAAGATGGACCTTGACCAAGCGAGAGTGGAAAGCAAATTGCAATTACAAGAATTTGTGGAAATTTGCTTGGAGGCCTATGAGAGCTCCAAAATCTACAAAGAGAATACTAAGGCTTTCCATGACAAGAATATTGCAAGGAAAGAATTTGTGGTTAGGCAAAAAGTTCTCCTCTACAATTCCCGTCACAAACTCATGTCAGGTAAGCTCCATTCAAAGTGGCTAGGCCCCTTCATGGTCACTAAAGTCTTCCCTTATGGTATGGTGGAAATCACAAGTAAGGTAACTCATAAAACATTCAAGGTCAATGGACTTCTCTTCAAGTCATTCTATGAGGGAACTCAAGAGAGCATAATGGAGGAGCTTCATTTGCAAGCGGCCATCTATACTTGCTAATGATGTTTCCTCTCTTTCTTTTTTATTTTACTTATTCTAGATTTATTAATGATATTGATGGTTTGATAATCTTTGAGCTTTACATTGAGACAATGTAAAATTTAAGTATGGCAAAGGAATTTATATTTCTTTTTTCATTGTTGTAGTTTTTAATCCTACTATTTTTACTATTTTGTTCTGTTATTTTATTGTTTATGTTTTGATATTTGTTGTTTCTTGATTTTCTATTTGTAATTCTATTGTTTTGTTGTATTTTTATTGTTGCTGCTTTTACTATTTTGGCTGTTTCTATTTTATGTTTCTATTTTACATACTATTTTTACTTCTATTTTTTCTGTTTTAAATTGTTTTATTGTTTTAAATTTTGTTCTAAATTCTATTTTTTTAAAGGAAAAAATATTCATAACAAAGTGTGCTTTTAATTGCTTTATAATGAAACTTTGAGTTTGTGAAAATTATGAACATGTATAAATTGAGGTAACATAAATGAATAAATTATCTCTCATCTTGAAAATAACTAGTTTAGTAATGAAATTGAATTGGTAGATTAACTTTCATAGAAACATACCTTGTGAGACTTTGAGCATTTTAATGAATGAATTGAACATTTATATCATTCTCTTCTTTCTTGTGTAATTTGCACTCATGGAATTTGTTACTGTAAAACTTGGTTTGATTTTTTTAGGCTACATTTTCATATGCATACATGAATATGATTAATACATTTTTCTTGAATTAGCCACTTTAACCAAATAGCCAACCTTGCATATTTTCCCTTAATTAACCCCATTGAGTTTATTTGACCATTCCCTGTTTTTAACTCATTACATGCCTTAAATGAAAAATAATGTTCTTACCCAACCTTAGGGAATAAGAAAGCATTGACATTGTTATTGGATGAGTTCTTGAACAAGTGTGGGGGTATGTTAATTGGTATGCAAAATGTTAATGAAAAAGGAAAGAATGGCCAATTTAAAATAAATTGTGTAAAGAAAAGTTAATAAGGCAAAAGGAAAAAGAATATGTAAAAGGATTTTGTATTATATAGAGTTGGGATAAACTATCATGCTGATTATTTGGACTCAAACATAATGCTCTTTTATTCTCTTTGGTTTTCAACTTGTCATATCCATATTAATCCCCTACTTTACCTTAGCCCCATTACAACCTTGAATAAATTCCTCTTAATTTATGTGTGCAAGTGTTTTAAGTAATGAAGAAGTAGAAGATAAGCAAGCTTATGATAATGCATATTTTCATTAGTTGAATTGAGTGAAACACTTGCCTTCTAAACACTTGAGAGATTGAGAATAAATCTTGTGAGGTTATATGATTCTTGATTTATGCTTTTCAATTAAAGTTACTATGCTTGTTAGTTTGAGTTGTAAAGAAATGTTACTTCATGAATGTTTTAATTCCTTGAATTTTTGGTTTCTCTCCTTTATCATTCTTGAATATCATTGGAAAGTTAGTTTTTCTTTAGTTTTTAACTTTCAAGTTTGTGTTGTTTTTCCTTTATCCCCTAGTAGTGGATTTCTACTTTTTGTTCGGGAGTGCAAAAGGCTAAGTGTGGGGGAATTTCATAAATACTATTTTTATATATTATGTAACCCTCATATTCAGCATTTTAGACTTCTTGTAACACCTCGAAAATTATTTGTTTTATCCTAAATAATCATTTTTCAATATTTATGATTTTTGAGAATTTTTCTGGGATTTTTCAAAAATATCAAATATTTTAATATATTCCTTATTTTGTGTGCACACTGAGCAGAGTCAGTGTAACACCCCGAAAACTATTTGTTTTGTGATGAATAGACATTTTTTAATATTTGTGATTTTTGATGATTTTTGTGAAATTTTCTGGAAACGTAGAATATTTTAATATATTCCTCATTTTGTATGCACACTGAGCGAAGCCAGGAAAACGAATAGTTTTCCCTGAGGCTGGTAAACTTTAAACTGTGGGAACGTCGACGGGGGATCTTACTAAATCAGAGGCTGAGCACAGTTTATGAGGTTTACATTTTTCGAGATTTTATCTGATAAATAAAATCTCTGAATAATTAATTATCTGAGGAACAATAAAATATTATTTACCCTGACTGTAAATTTTGTTCACTGAGAAATACTTCTAATAGATCATTTCTATCTAGTTACTTTTATGACATCATTTAAGTGACCACACACTTCGCTTTATCTAGAAGAGCACAAAGCTTCTCAAGGAAGCTTCAAGGGAAACTTCTAGGAAGCTTCCTCCCAACCACTTTTCTCTCTCTCCTCCCATATGTGCTGCATGGTTGGGGCTTGGGGAAAATACATTTTCATTCCCTCATTTTCTCTCCCTCACGTAGCTCACTCCCTCTTCTCTAATTCTCCCACACACAAATACTCCATTGTTGATTTTAAGCTTTCCATGCTCAAGCTAACTTAAGCCATTGCTATCCCTCACCATCTTCAAGCTTTCTTCTTTGTAGAACTCCTCCTTGCTCCTCCATTTTCATCCTCCACAACTAACTCCAAAAGCTTCAAGTTTTGAGGTAAAAGCTCTCAACTTTCTTCTCCTTTTCTCCTCATTTTTGTGTTCCATGGTTACCTTGGTGACTATGGCTACCATTTCCACTTTTTGATCTTGATTTTTATGGATTTGAACACCCAAGGTTTCTGTGGTGGTGAAGCACGAAATTTCTAAGCAAAAAGGAGCATTCTTTCTTTGTGTTTCTCTTAGGTAAGAGGAAGATCCATTCTCTTCAACCCATTTTGGTAGTTAAGAACTTGTTGTTGTGTTGGTGGGGTGAAACCCATTTCGAGAAACCCCTTTGTTTGATTGTTTTTGGTTGAATTTTAAGTGTTTGAATGGTATGTTTTGATGTATATTGATGGATTTTGGGATGTTTGAAGATTGGTATAGGTTCTTGGTGATTTTCTACATCCACAGAGGGATACACGGCCGTGTATCTCCCTGTGTGACTAAAACGTGTTTTTCTAGTGCACTCCAGAGGAGTACACGGCCTAGGCCGTGTATGACCACACGGCCGTGTATTCGGGGCCGTGTATTTTACACACGGCCGTGTAACCCGTTCAGCAGTTGATTGGAGGTTTTTCTAACCCCTTGGAGGTGCACTTGACTCAAGGCTTTTGGACTAATGTAAATGTAATAATCTTGAATAATTGGATGACTAGAAACTAATTAGGGATTCATAAAGCGGAAAAAACTAAGAGCGAGAGCATGCCTTATAATTTATAAGAGCTTTGAATAAAGATAGAACATGAGTGTGATTGAGGATTGCAAGCGACATAATGAAATTAAGAATTGACTTACTTAATGACTTTGAATAGGGTGTGAATGCCTAGAAACTTATTATTGACTTAATATGAATCCTTGAACGAGATCGAATATTGATGATAAATGACATAATGTGTGATCTTAGACTTAAAATGCTATGACTGTGAATTTGTAAATGTACATATGAGTATGCATTGAATCTATGTGCAATGAGCATGATTGAGTCATGCATCGAAAAAGTCCATTGGACAATTTGTTAAGGCCAAGTTGCCTAAAATTTGAATCACACCTTTGTGCGGGTGCGAATAGACAAGTGTAGGTCATTCATTGACCTTGGCGGCGTCGGGGTGTGGGTACCTCGCAATGGACAGTTAGTAGCTCTTTTGTCCATGGGGCAGACCGATGCAAACCCACCGACGATCCGGACTGAGACACTGTCCTATATCGAGATCTGTGTAGAATGTCTTGTACAATGCCATGATGCGCATTTAGATAAATTGAGAATTTTAGCACTTGATGGCCTCGGCAGTCGCAATACAGACATATCTTCTGATCATTCTCTCCAACTATTTTGTGTCTAGCTCCATGGAGTAGGTTTTTGCGTACCATGTGCATGTGCATAGTGAGTCGTCATACCATTTGTTAGTTACTTGTTCATATAGGAATTCAATATGTTGTTTCATTACTACTATAACTGCCTATATATGCTAAATTGCCTATTATCTGTTTTAATGCTATTTATCATTTCAGCAATGTTATGTGGGCGCCATACGCAGTTTGTTCTTTACTGCCTCAATTGGCAATGAATGTTGAATATCTTACCTCTTTTCCCTATGTTTCTACTATTTCTATATATCTATATATGTGATCCTCTGAAGACGGGGGTGAAGAAAAGGAAGAACCCGAGTTTCCCGGCTTCTGACCTAACCTTGACTAGCACCCTTCTGATCATGACGGCCTGACCTCATGGATTTTTGGGATACGTGCATCTGGCCTTCCTTGGAGGTCCAGACTATTGGTACCTTAACCTAAATTCTGATCATTTCGTCTATGTGGGCGACATGTCGTTATCGTTGGCTTGGGGGCGTCATGAGCCGCCGATCTTTACCTACTGCATTAGCTTACATTTGGAGTTTTATTTGCCCATCAGGGAGATGTGGGGTGATCATTTTTACACCCAACAGGAGGATTCTTTTGTTTTTACTGCTCGAGCCCCGGCCTATAACTCGGTGACTCCTATGGAGGTTTCCTCAGAAGAAGAAGACCCTGAGGAGGAACCCGAGGAGGATCCTGACATAGTTCCTTCTCCACTTAGGGGTTGATTCCTATCGATAGCTACTGTTGGCTATCTGTCTTTTTGGGGCCTTGTTATTATTTTTGGGGGTCTGTATATCATTTTTGGGGGCTGGCAAAGCTTAGGCTTCTTTTTTATGAGCCTTAATGTAATTATTGACTTATAGTTTGTATCTAAACAGTATATATATGATGTATCTTTTGCATGGATATATGGTTTAGTCTTTATGTTTTCCGTTAAAGTTTACGTTTTCCGCTTTCAATTAGACAAGATTATATATATACGTACTTACGAATCTTTTATAGATGTTAGTACTTTTGAATACCAAATCGATGAGCAGGTTATTGAGTACAAAAATATATATATATATGTGTGTGTGTGTGTGTGTGTGTGTGTGTGTGTGTGTGTGTGTGTGTGTGTGTGTGTGTGTATAGAAAAAAAATGATACAATATATATATCCACCATTTTATTTACACAACTATAATCAAATAAGTTTAATCATGATATGATGATTCGGGTCTTAATTTATACTTATATTTTTCACATTGTAAATGACAATGAGACATCTCCTCCCAAAAAGGGGCGTTACACCTCTCATATGCTTAATTGATTGGTTTTGGACTCCATTTATAAGTTTGGGTTCAAATTGGGCTTAATTGTATTTTTCAGCATTGTGGCAAATTTTACACTATTTCTGTATTTCTAGTATAACTAGAGTTATAGACATCTAAAAATCATAAACTTTACATTGTAGGAAATTCGAGAGGAAGCTCTACAACTTTGATGCAGAGCTCTAGTTCTAAATCAAATGTCTAGTGAGTCATATTAGGCCTAGAAGTCAAAATAGATGCACGGTCGCTAAAACCTAAGTAGTGTGTAAATATTGGGTCGTATCTTGGGTTGTATGAGTTAGAATGGACTAAAACTACTTCCATTGGAAAACTGAGACAAAACCCTTCAACTTATATGGAGACCACTTATCAAAACAGTGACTTTTTAATAGGGTATTTAATGTCTGAAGGGAGATGACAGGATCCAAGAACTGTTAAACGTGTTTTGGTCATAACTCCTTCATTAGGTGTCCAAATCTTGCAAATAAGGTGTCTAATTAAAGCTAAATGAAAGAGGAAACGTCCTAAGTTAGGGGTACACTTGTATTTTCAGCTTTGGTGTCTGTTATGTGGGATTTTGAGCTATATCCGAGGCTAGTAGAGCAGACACTTCTCATTTTCAGTTTTCATATTCTCTTTTGCTCTCTTTTCTCCTCTCCTCTCCTCTCCTCTCTTCTCACTTTCTCTAGGTTTTATTCATTTTTTCTATTGTGCTCTCCATTCATAGAGATTTAAAGCTTTGTAATCAATCCTAGGGATTTGAAACACTCTTGATGTTTAATGTTGAGACATTGGTTTGAATGTTTAATTTACTTGTTAATCATATTTCTCTCTTCCCTTTCTTTGATTCTGTTACTCTTTGGCTAAGTACTTAACTTGGTCTTGGTGTTCATATGATGGTTACATAATTATCATGTGTTTAATGGAAATTGCAGAAAGTAGACAATGCATCAAAGGTGTTTGATGAATTGTCTAGCTTACATGAATTATGAAAATGAGGTTAATTTTGGGTTAAATGGATGCTTAATCCATTTTTCATTGATTGGTTGATGTTGATTTAGGGTTAAATGGATGCTTGATCCATTTTTTATTGATTGACGAAATCCTAGGTTCTTACCTAATAGAGAGTACATGTTGGATAAGGATTTACCAAAGACTACGTGATGTATCAAAGGTGTTTGACGAATTGCATAGCTTGGTTGATTTTTGAGTTTTAGATTGATTTAGGCTTAGATGGATGCTAACTTCATTTGACTTTGATTAACCAAATGCTCGATGTTTATCTAGTAGAGAATTCATGGGTCATCTTAAGGTTTCTTAATGTGAGCTAAAACTAAGAATCTGGTTGGCCAGTGAATGAATCCTTAGTGGTCAAAGATGAATTAAACTTAAGAGTTGTTAATTCCCTTGGATTGGTTGTTTAATTAACTTTGTTTATAGTCTTTTAATTGCTTTGTTTAATTGCTCCTGCAACCAACCCACTTCCCCGTTGCTAACTTCTTAATATAATTGACTAATTGGAATGATCTAAGGGCTTGACTTGGTTGCACCACATACTACAAGTTCTTAGTGAATCAGTTAACAAATCTCATCAAATTTGGTAGCCTCGACAACTATCATGCAATAATAGTGAGGAACCAAAACTTCTATAACCTCTCTAAATTCAGAAAAGCAAATCCTCCACCTTTCAGGGGAGAATACAATCTGGCAAAGGCTGAAGAATGGCTAAGGGAAATAGAGAAGATCTTTGCAGTGATGGATTGTATAGATGACCAGAAGATCTCTTTTGCTTCCTATATGTTAAAAGGGGGTGCATATTATTGGTGGACTAGTATCAAGAGATTAATGGAAGTGGTGGGAACTTAAGTTACATGGGAAGTGTTTAGAATAACCTTTTTGGATAAATACTTCCCAAAGAATTTGCAAGATGACAAAGAAATAGAGTTTCTAAAGCTTGAGCAAGAGAGTATGTCGATGGGGCAATATATAGCCAAGTTCGAAGAATTATCCAAATTTTCCTCCTACTTTAGGTACAATCTGGATAAGAATTGGAAATGTGTAAAGTTTGAAGTCAATTTGAGAGATGACATAAAAAAGGCAATAAGGCCTTTTGAGATTAAGGATTTTTCTTCTTTGGTGAATAAGTGTAAAATCATATAATCTAGTGACTTTAAACCTTAAATGGAGTAGGGATACAAAACTTTGAGAAGAGAAAGAAAGTGGATGACAAGATCAAAACTCGGCCAAGGTATCCACAAGACAAGGGCAAGCAGGTTCTAGTGGAACCTAAAGGACTTAAATGTGCTAGATGTGGGAAGTAACATGGTGACAGACCTTGTTTAGTGGGCCAATTATTGTGCTTTACATGTGGCCAACCAGGGCACTTTGCTAGGGAGTGTCCACAGAGATAGGGAGCAGCACCCAACCCTAAACCTTAAGCCAAAGGAAGTGTTTATACTCTGAGTGGCAAAGAGGCAACTCAATCTTCTGATCTTATACAAGGTAAATGCATAGTTAAAGATAATCTCTTAATTATATTATATGATTCAAGAGCATCTCACTCCTTTATTTCATATGAATGTGTGAAGAGTTTAGATTTACCTATGTCTGAGCTTCCCCATGTTTTGTTTGTGTCTACACCAACAGGAAAACAATTAACAACTTCCTTTGTTTGTCTAGGTTGTTGTGTCAAAGTAGAAGGTATGATTTTCTTTATGAAGCTTATTTGTTTATCTCTTATTGACATTGACATTATCCTAGGTATGGATTAGTTGTCCTCAAATCATGTTATTTTGAACTACTCAAATAAGACTTTTATATTTATGTCTGATAATCCTTCTATGACTATTTCTTCCGAGTTTGTGTTTTTAAATGCTAATCAAGTTAACAACTGTTTAGTAGAAATAGCTCAGGGATATGTTCTTCTTTTCTCTTTAAATGCTAAAATTGAGTAGAACCTACAGAATATACTTGTGGTGAGGGAGTACCCTGAAGTATTTCCTAGTGCTGAGTTGCCACTTGAGAGGGAAATAGAGTTCATTATAGATTTAGTACTAGGAACCTGACCTATATCTATAGCACCTTATAAAATGGCACCCTTAGAGTTAGTAGAACTCAAGAACAATTCATCAGGCCTAGTGTTTCGCCTTGGGGAGCACTTGTGCTCCTAGTAAAAAAGAAGGATGGTAGCATGAGACTGTGTGTAGATTATAGGCAGTTAAATAAGGTGACCATCTAGAATAAGTATCCTTTGCCCAAAATAGATGATTTGATGGATCAATTGAGAGGAGCATCAATTTTCTCAAAGATTGATCTAAGATCTGGTTATCACCAAATCAGGGTTAGAGAAGAGGATATTCTTAAGACTATTTTCAGGACTAAGTATGGACATTATAAATATCTCATGATGTCCTTTGGTTTAACAAATGCACCCGTAGTGTTCATGGACTACATGAACAGAATCTTTAAACCATACCTAGATAAATTTGTGGTTATCTTTATAGATAATATCCTTATCTATTCAAAGACAACAAAGGAGCATGAGCAGCATATTAGGATGGTTTTAGAAATCCTTAGAGAGAAATAATTGTTTGCTAAGTTGGCCAAATGTGAATTCTGGATGAAGGAAGTATAGCTTCTGGGTCATGTGGTATCTCAAGTAGGGGTATCAGTGGACCTTTGTAAGATAGAAGTAGTGGTGCAATAGGAAAGACCTACCATTGTGACCGAGATTAGAAGTTTTATAAGACTGGCTGGGTATTATAGAAGTTCATCAAGGGATTTTCTTAGATAGCTCTACCCTTAACTAGGTTAACTAGGAAATGTAGTTCTTTTGACTGGACACAAGAATGTGAGAATAGTTTCCTAGAGTTGAAACAAAGATTGACCACAACACTTGTCTTGGTAATTCCATATCCATAAGAGGACATTAAAGTATATTGTGATGCATCAAAGAAAGGGTTAGGGTGTGTTCTGATGCAAAATAGGAGAGTAGTTGCCTATGCCTCTAGGCAGTTGAGGCCACATGAAAGGAATTACCCTACCCATGACTTAGAAGTGGTAGTTGTTGTGTTTGCTTTGAAAGTCTGGAAACACTATCTTTGCGGAGTTAAGTTTAAAGTTTTTAGTGACCACAAGAGCTTAAAGTACTTTTTTGACTAAAAGGAATTGAATATGAGACAAAGGAGATAGATGGAGTTTTTGAAAGATTATGATTTTGAGTTGAAATATCATCTGGGTAAAGCCAATGAAGTAGTTGATGCAGTTAATAGGAGATTCCTACATGTGTCCCAAATAATGGTACAAGAAAGAGAGCTGTTAAAGAGTTTTAAAAACTTGAGTCTAGCAGTGACTATGTCACCACATAGTCTTTGTATGAGTAAAGTAGATATAATTAGTGACTTAAGGACTCAAATCAAAGAAGCTCAAGATAGAGATGATACTTTAAAGGAAATAAGTGAGCAAATTTTGGTTGAGAACAAAAATGAGTCTAGTAAAGCAAATTATGGGATAATTAAGTTTAGAAATAGACTTTGTATTCCAAAGGAATCTGAAATCAAAGAAAGGATTTTGGAAAAAGCTGACAAGAGTAAGTATACCATCCATCCCAAAGCCATAAAGATGTATCAGGATTTTAAGAAAATGTTTTGGCAGCCTAAGATGAAAGTGAATATAGCAAAATATGTGTCCAAGTGTCTAACTTGTCAAAAGGTTAAGATAGAATACCAGAAACCTTCTAGACCATTACAACCCTTGGAGATTCCTGAGTGGAAATGGTAATGTATTTCATGGATTTTGTAATGGGACTACCTAGAACCCAGCCAGGGTATGATGCCATATGGGTCATAGTTGATAGATTAACTAAAGCTGCCCACTTTTTACCAATAAGAGCTAACTTTTCTCATGGTATGAGGTAGGAGAAAGAACCATCCTAGGTCCTGAGTTAGTACAACAAACCATAGAACAAATAAAAATGATCAATGATAGATTAGTTACTGCTCAAAGTAGTCAAAAGAGTTATGCGGATAAGAAGAAAAGACCTCTAGAGTTTGAAGAAGGAGAACATATTTTTTTAAGAGTCACTCCTACTATATGAAGTAACATATGATATGAATGTGCATCTAGAAAACCCTAGAAATGATGTTAAGGTGCTTCTAGTATAATTATAAATTGATATAATTATGCACTTAGTTTGTTTAAGAACTGATCTTAGGGCACTTTGTATATTGTGAATGGATGCACACTTTGCATAACTTGGAAGGTACACTTATTGTAATTGTAAGGTGTACTAGGATTATATTACTCCTTTGAAATATTAAGTTGAGCTAGCATTGAACATTGATTTAAGAATTGCTTCCTTAAATCGTTAAGGTTAAGTTGGTATTTGAATCTAAAAGTATAAGTGCTCATGTAATAAGACCTATTGGATATAAACTTATATATGAGAGTATCCTGAATAGTATTATATATAACCTCGTGTATGAGAATATCTTCGTGTATGAGTATTGGATATAAACTCGTGTATGAGAGTATCTTGAATAGTATAAGATATAATCTCGTGTATGAGAATATCTTCATATATGAGTATTGGATATAAACTCGTGTATGAGACTATCTTGAATAGATATCGAATATAACCTCGTGATATGAGAATATCCTAAATATATGCCATATATAATCTCGTGATATGAGAATGTCTTGAATAGATATTGGATATATCCCTTATGATATAAGGATATCCTAGAATGATATTAAATATGACTCTCGCATCCAAGAGTAATCATGGATGTTGGATAAGGAGCATTGGTAATAGATTTACACAGGATTGAATAATTCTAAATTGTAATGTGAATGATACTGATATAGATCATAGCGTTGATTTAAGAATATATAATTATTATAGAGATATTGAGTTATGTCTCAAATTTTTATGTTTGTTATGAATGCAACTTATAATCTATCTACGATGAATCATTATGAATTATTTAGTAATGGAATAAATGAATCTCTGCCTTGGAAAGAAAAAGGATTTGTTTTGGTTTTTGCTACCTTTCTATGTTATATCTTATATATTGAATTTATTTCCCCAAAGCAATTGGAATTTTTGTGACAGCACTGTATATTTTAGAACTAATGAGCATTGTAGAATTCTCACCCCTTGTATTGTATTTCTATGATAATTATAGGGAAGGAATCTTCTACAAAGTAAGAAGAAGAATATGGGTGAAGAATCATTTTGTCTCTACTTTTGGACAAAGGATTGTACATAGTTTATAAGGATTTGTGCCTTAAGGGCCTAGTTTGTATATATAGTGCAATGATGTACAAATATAAAATTATGAGAATTTTTAGTATATGTATATTATTTATCCCTCACATGGCTCATATATATGTTATTTCAGTATTAGAGAACATTAATAGTAATTAGTAACGTGTCTAAGCCTAATTAGTTTTGTATAATTTTGGATATACTATTAGTACTATATTTGGGACGTTACACCCAACCGTCACCACACACAAGGGCAAAGTGGTCTTTTCGCTTTTATTTTGAAATTCTACATTGAATTCGAAAATGACAATCATGGTAGCATGAAGATCAAATGGCAACTTCCACTAACTTTTTGCCACATGGCAGTATTGTTTGTGTGTATCCGCAAGTGCACGGGTCAACAAGTAATATATGAGAGTAGAGTATTGTGTCCCAAGGGATTGACAATTAGAGAAATGCTAAACTTAACCAATTTTCACAAATTCTTATCCAAGTAATCGAATTGTAAGAGTGGGTTGCAATTAAAATAACAAATTAAAAGAAACAAAGCGAGAAAGTATTGAACACCAATTCCACAAGAGAAAGATGAGAATGATTAAAGCCTAGAGGTCCCTATTCACTTACTACTTCAATGAATAACTTACAATTCACAAGCATCTAACAATGAATTGGTTTTGTTAGTTAAAACAAGCAATAGATAAAAGCCTATGTCTAGGACAATTACCCATGTGAAACCTAGTTAATCCATTATGTGTCCGTGTGAATTAGCGTAAGAATCACTCATTGAGACCAATTATCAAATACTTACTATGCATGACTAATGAGTATGTGTCTATCCCATTAGCTAATCAACACACTCAACCCAATAGAATGTAATTGAACATACATCAACCATATTATATCCATATTCACAACACCCTATTTCTAATTCAATTGGAATACTAAAATCATGTAATTGATGGTCAATCAATAACAAGCATTAAGCATAGATATAGAAGAATAAAACCAATTTCATTAATAGAAACCCAACAAATTTGCAAGATATTCAAATCTATAACAAGTTCCTAGAGAGCCCCTAGATTAGAGTTTAGTTACACATCATGAAAGAAGAGAAAACATATGGAATCATAGAACCCATCAAGTTACAAATCAAGAGAGAAAAGGGAAAGAATGAATAAAAGTGGAGAGAATCCAAGCTTGATCTTCCTTCCTTGATATTGATTTTTCACTTGAATCACCTCTATCTTGAGTGATTTTCTCCTCTTCCCACTTTCTCTAGGGATTTCGTGCTTGGTCCCAAAATTCCCCATGCAGAATGCCCTTAAAAATCAGATAAAAAGGGCCAAATTCACTGACCAGGGGTTTTCCTATGCCTAGGCATGTTTTTCCCACGCCTAAGCGTGGTTATGAAACACGTGCCGTCAGGTACTGGCCACGGCTAGGTGTGACTTTTACATGCCTAAGCGTGAGTGTCTCTGTCTGAAATTCCTGAAAACCTGAGAATGCCACGCCTAGGCTTGGTTTTTTCACGCCTAAGTGTGGGTTTGTCAAGCCTAGGCGTGGTTTTGTCAAGCCTAGGCATGGGTTAGCGGCAGCATCTCTTTTTTTGCTTTTTTTTCCCAAATTTGAGCTCCTTTTTGAGTTCCTTGGCCCTTCCAAAGCTTTTCCATGTTGAATACCTACATCAAGACAATGTCAAAGTCTATCAAATCATGATCAATCCAATTTCTTTAAATAAAATCCTCAAAGATTCAATTCTCAATCATTTGAGTTAACAAGCTTAAATCATTAAAGTCATGCATGAATTGAACCTTTGACCTATAAAACTTAAGGATAGCATGCTTATATACATTCAAAATCAAGTGAAGTAACTTCATTTCCAGAAGTTATCATGTATAAACCTGATGTAGCAACTAAAAGAATTGCGGTCAAAATTTAAGTGGTGCATGACAAGACAAGATGTTATCCATGCTAAATCATGAACTAACACCACGATATCATTATAAATTCCTAATACGAATTATGGCTTCATCTTCATATTATCTTCAAAATTAAGAATGGGTTCCACTGCCTAAATTGGTATGGGGGCAACTCAGTATGAATTACAGACAATGGCGTATTAACTTAAGGCAGAGTGATCTATACCGGATCTTGGCTAAATTAATCAACATTGGTGGCATCCCGATTTTTTATTTTATCACAGACTTCGGCCTATTATAAGAGACATCGCGAGATCCAATGTAACATCTTAATACTAATACTAGTAATATATCCGGATTTACACATTAGTAATTAGCATTAGGCACGCCACTTCTAAACTAATGTCATTTCTTGCAAAAACATTTGTGATATATATACAAATATGAGCTTGTTGAGGGAAATACATTATACATATAACTGAAATTCTCATTTATGCATACTTGTACATCATTGTACATTATATACAAACTATACCCTTAAGGCACAAATACTCATAAACTATATACAATCCTTTGTACAAAAAGTAGAAACAAAGCTACTCTATATCCACATTCTTCATCTCACTTTGCTGAAGATTCTTTCCCTGGAATTATCATGAATATACAAGTATATGAGGTGAGAATTCTACAAATTCTTAGTAGTTCTAACAAATATACTGACATCACAATAATTATAGCTGTTTCAGAAAAAAAATAATTCAGTATTTAAAATATAACGTAGAAAGGTGACAAAAGCCAAAACAAGTCATTTCTCTTCCGGAAGCAGAGATTCATTTATTACCATTATTAAATATTTCATAAACATTCATCATTCAAAAGATCATAGGTTACATATATCATAAACATTCAGATATGAGTTACAATTCAACAACATTATAACAATTTCATAATCTCATATAAACTCTATGATCTTTATTAATAACATTCCCATGATTCATTCTTTCATATACAATTAGCATACTAGTGCTCATTTAATGATCATCTTTCTAAGCTCATTCCCAGAACCCATATCAATGTACCTTAAAAGGTAGGTGTAACATCCTTAATATTAATACTAGTAGTGTATCCAAAATTACACTATAGTATTTATAATTAAGCATGTTACTTATAACTAATATAATTAATTTGAAAATATTATTATTCAATATACACAAAATATGAGCTTGTTAAGGGGTTATCATAATGTACATATACTATGAAGATCAATATACAAAGTATATTACATTATACAATAGTTACATAAGATGTTCCAAAACACTATTTATACATCACAAATACAAAATGATATTAAAATTCTATTCTAAGACTTCTTCCTTCATCTCCGTGCTAAAGAGTTCATCTCGAGAAATATTATGGAAATACAAGAAAAACAGAGGTGATAATTCTAAGAATTCTCAATAATACTATTAAAATTCATGTTATCATAATATTTTTAGCTGTTTTGAGGAAAAATTCATTTTTAAAACTCAAGTTATAAATATACTACAAAGGTGGCTAAAGGCCAAATCATATATTTTCTCTTTCCGAAACAGAATTCCAATTATTAACAGTTTCAGAAAACATTTATTAACAAGCATCATAAATTATACTCATAAGTACATTCAGAAATAATTTCCAATCAAAAATCATAATCTCAAACTCACTTGTTGGTCTCTATAACATAATCTTGTCATAATATGACATTCAAATTCAAATTCACTTAAGTGCTTATTTAAATATTCGTTCATTCCCACAGAACCCATATCATTATATACCACAATAGGTAAGAGTCACCTTATATAGCTCGGGTTCTATATACTCATGGTAGGGAATGAATTAGGATCTTACACTATCACTAGTTCCTTTATATTCATGAGGGAAACTATGGCCATAAGGAAACATAATTACGAATTTCAAGAATATAGGATCCCCTTCCTCACAGAGGATCATCTCCATAATTCTAATGAGATTTTGAATACCCTTCCACCAAATAGGATCATTACCAAAATCCACTATTGCCAAGTGAACTAGTAGTTCAAATCAAAAAGGGATATTGGGTGACAAGAGCATATCAGGGCTATTTTCCTTCCTATTCAAGGATAAATGCCCAATTCTCATATTCAAATCAAATTCAAATTCCATGAGCACTGATTATTCAAATACAAGTTCAAAATACTATTCTAGCTCAACCTTAAGGAATTACGGAAGCAATACAAATTCAGATTCTAGTTCAACCTAATTAGTCAAGGAGCAATATAACAATTGTACAATACTATCTCATTCATCGCATTCCATATACATACATTAGTTACTTTGTCACTCAAGTAACTAAATGCATAAAATGATAAATTCTTATTTACATGGGTACATAATACAATTTATTCCAAGTGCTCAATATCTATATTCACCAATGATCTAGATGCAATGAATTATCATTACCAAACTCATCCAATTTATCAATTGAACATCAAGATGAGCATAGACAAATTTACTTTGTTACATGATCATTCCTCCAAGGGATTCCTATACAATCAACAATTTATTAATTACAACTTAGGATTTAACAATACTTCAAGCACTTGAGCATTGGAATCAACATGTCCTTGCTTTCAACCCCCATGGCCAAAGTAGCACATCAAGGGTTATTTACCCATTTAAAGCTACTATAAACTACTACAAGCAATTGAAAAAATAATTTATTAATTACAACTTAGGATTTAACAATAATTCAAGCACATGAGCATTGGAATCAACATGACCTTGGTTTCGGCCTCCATGGCCAAAGTAGCACAACAAGGTTTATTTACCCATTTAAAGCTTACTATAAACTACTAAAAGCAATTGAGAAGAAAAAGAACATAATTAAATCCTCAATTATGAAATCTCAAGTACATGACCTACTATACATATGTCAATTTTTGGATACTAAGTCCTCAACTTGTAACAAGTTAGCCATACAAGCGTTCAAATGACCATTAACAAACAAAATTAACCACAATGATCAATACTACTATCTAATTAATATATAATCACATAATTAGTCATAACTTGTAATTTAAACAAATTAAATCCTTAAATCCAATCTAGGTCAAGTCTCAACCATGGCTCTTTTTCATGACCAACTTGACAATCTCATCAACTAAAATTAAAGAACAAAAGTACAAAATTAACAAGAATCCTTCTTGACCATGGTTTGGTCGTGACCCACCCAAAGACTCAAAGAAGTTCATTTTTCCTTATCACAATCAATAACACAAATTCAATTAAAAAAATCGATGGAAAGAGAAAAAAAAGTTTAAGACAAAAGCCCTTACCTCACTTCCTAGCTTATTAAAGCTTAGTCATTTTTCTTTTCCTTCTTTCCTTCTCCCTTTTTGCTTGGCTGCAAGAGGCCTTCTTCCTCTTCACTTTCTTTCCCTTTTCCTTCACTTCTTCCTCTTTTCTCTTTTTCGTTTCTTTCCTTCTTTCTTGTGGCCGCTAGACCATGTGAATGAAAGTCAAAAAGTGAAGGAGAGAAGTCAAATTTTTTGATAAAGATGAAGAGAAAGTGAGGCGGTGGAAATTAAGGGTGAGACTGTGTGAATGTAACACAAAATGAAGAAAGAAAAGTCAACAAATTAATAAAGGTGAGGAGAAGAGAAAGACGGTGGAGCGACTGGGTGAAAGAACTGTGTAGAAAAAGTGAGAAAGAATGAGAAAAGAAAAGTCAAAATTTGAATAAAGATGAGGGTGATTAGGTGGTGGAGTGAGGGAGAAATTGTTGGGAATTGCGGTTACATCACGCAGCAGAAAAATTAGGATTCCCATCGAGGAACCATGCAAAAAGCCATAATCCGAGTTTTTAAATTATTTACCTCTTGAAGTGTGATCAAAAGGAAGGACGTGAATCACCAACACCGTAATAGAAATGATGTCTCTACGGTATCCACACGAACAAACTCACGAACGTCCAAAATCCCCAAAGAGGAGCCTCACGTCTCTCACACAGTGCTAGCTGCGAAGAGAAGAGAATAAACCTGTTGCTCTCTCACTCACTTTTCTGTAGGTGCAGCTAGGGTTCTAAAATTGTGTATCTTAGCAGCCCCTTAGCAGTACTATTTATAATAGTGATTGCCTTAAGTGAGTGTGAGCAGCAGCAAGGTAAGCTGTGCAACCCTAGACTCATCTGTTATGAGTATGCTCTATGTGTGTGACCCTGCAGGTTCTCATTACATTGACAGTAATATTAAAATCCCATTTTAATACTACAAGCAGTGAGCGGTATCTAGCAACACATCGTTGTTACCCAGGTAATAAGAATGTCAGTGATTTGACATAACCTTTCTGTGACCAATGTTTCCGTGTTGTTTAGTCCCTTTGTTAAGATATCTAGATTGAACACAAGGCATGGAATGCGTCACCCTTGTATAGTCCAATCATTCGTTTCTTGATACTCGAGTAGACTTTGTAACAACAAATGAAACTAATATCTCATATTGACTCATTTGAGCATGGCCATGTATTTCGCAGTCTCACTCAATCAGGGAGCCCGAAGATATCACTCCTGTTATGTAGGAGTGACAAATCCTATCTAGGTCACTCACATCCCTCTACATGATTTGCGGTATGTCCAATAACTAACTTTATAATCACCTTGTTACAGATGACGTTTGATGGTATTAAAACACACAACTCCTCATGTAGGAATCGTAGTGATTTCATGTCAAAGGACCACAGACACCATTGTCACTATGAGAATTGCTTATGACACTCACATAACGATCTATGTAGCATTCTCATGGTGGGTCAGTCCAATACATCATTACTCTAATATGTACTCATGTGAAGACTTGATATCTCATATCCATGACCCATGAGATGTGGTCATCAATCTATGCACATACTAGTCTCAATGTATTATTGTTGTCCTAATTAACAATAATACTTGACTAGGGACATTTAAGAATAGTGTTATAACCAAAAGGATCTCACGATCAAGTCATCCACTCGATAACCTATGGCATCAAACTTATTATTCTAAGGACTTTATTATGTTTATAAAAAAAAAATAAATGAAATGCCTCATATATTAAAATAAGCATAATAGAATGTATATAAATACAGACAAATGTATCAGCCTCTAGGACATACACCAACAGAAATAAGAGTGGAAAAATTATGCTGAAACTTTTGTATCTCTTAAGAACACTTTAATCTTCCAAAACTAGATTTTCTAACTTTCATAAGTATTATAGAAAATTTTAGGACTTCATTCATTCCTCATATTCGGGATTCCATAATTTTCTATACATTGCTATTTATCTGGTTAAGATCCATTACTCTTCCTTGAGAGGTGAAACCTAAAAATTAAGTAAATATGCTTAATGATATTCACCTTAACTAGTATTCCTTATCAAAATATTCTTCATCCTCTACTTGATATCTCCACAAAATTTCATGATTTTCTGAGCTACTTAACTGTCTAATTAGTCCTTTAAACACTCATTCAGTATCCTTAAATATATCAAATTAATTAAGTTGATTCTCCAAAATTTATCACATATTTTTTCAATCACTTATGACTTAAAAATAAATTTTTCATATTTATTTATGTTATATCAGCTATTTATGCTAAAATCTTAGCTAATTTTCACATTCAATGTTATAGAATTAGGCTCAAACTACTCTAGAAGGGTACCCAAATTTAATAGATAACTCATACTAGAGTTACTAAGTTTCTATAACTCTGATTAGGGCTATTAAGTTAAGGAAGATGTTATAGTAGGACCACCTCATATAATCTGGGGTTCTATATTCTGAAGGTAGGGAGTGAATTTGGGCCTCACACTACTACTATACTGGGTGATAGTCTGCTTTCAGGTTGGTAACACTTCAACCTATTTATAACTATATTTTTTTGTTACACAAAACTATCCCGAATAACCTTTATCATACTATGAGGGAAACTATGGTTAAGGAAACTAATGAGGAAATTATATGAATTAAGGATCACCTTCCTTATAGAGGGTCATTTCCATGATTCATAACTATAATTTCGAATCCCCTTCCCCCCTTCCCCTGTATAAGGGATCATCTCCAAAACTCAATAATGCCAAATTTGAATATTCAATTTAGAGGGTTACCCTTCATATGAGAATAGCAACTAATGACTATTTTCTACTCCTTTTCAAGGATAAATGTCCAATATGTCTTATTCCATGAGCGCTTATAACTTTAAATTCAAATACTAGCTCAACCTCAATGATTTAAGGGAGTAATTCTCAATTTAATATTTAATTCTAGTTCAACTTAATATTTTAAAGGAGCAATACAATTCTAACACACCTCACAATCATAGCAGGTGTACAATTCATTTATACTAAGTGCACAATATCATTCATTCATCATATATCAAGTGCATAAAATAGTTACTCTATTCCACAAGTAACTAAATGCATAAAATCTTCATTCTCAAAGAAACTATGTGCACAAAGTCATTATTTCTCTAAGTCAATAAGTGCATATTCATAGTAAACATTGACCTAGTTAAAGATCTCATTCAATTTAACTCATATGGTATCATATAAGACTCTATTTTATATCTTGCTAATCGATTAGCATATCAAATTCATGGCATTTTGGAAGTGTCTAATCAAATAGACCTCTTGGTCTAATTGATTAGCACCCTAAACATGACATTCTGAAAAAGTCTATTCGATTAGACCAAGAGGTTTATTCGAATAGCAGGCACAAAGTTACATTCTAGTGCATTCTAATAAAGTCTATCCGATTAGACCAATAGGTCTATTTAAATAGCAGCCACAAAGTTGCATTCTGGTGCATTTTGGCAAAGCATATTCAATTAGATCAATAGGTCTCTTCGAATAGTAGTTATGAAATTACACCAAATAAATCATAAATTGTCATTTTATGCTATTCTTCCATTCATCATAACACCATAATCACTATATACATATATTCAAGTTATAAATTGTAACACCCTTGTGGGGATGCCACATTTATGAATGCAATGAAATAAAATAAAAATAAAACTCTACCCAAGTTGTAAACCATTTGATACTTACATAATATTTGCGGAATATTTTTTTTTATAATTATAACATTAAATAAAATAACACGAAACACAAGATATAGCAACCATAAACTCACCATAATACACATATGATTCTCTTTTAGTACAAATATAATTTACAACTACATGTATTTAATAAAACAGTAAAGAGTTGACACAAAACTAAAACATAGTACTGCCCAAGTGCATCCCAGTAGATATCAAACCCTCCGATGAATCACCATCCGTCACCTCCAGAATAACCATCGAAAAGTGTGCATCTATGAGATCTCACAACACTTCGGATACGAGTCCGAGTTGTCGACTCGCTACTCAACTCACTAGGCGCCGGAAAACTCCCCCGCCAATAACGCCTAATGGTCAAAGGTAACTCTAAATGTAAATAAAGCATAGTAGTGAATATGAGCTCCCCGTCATACTCCCTACATAGGGACACGGATCAATCGTCCCACATAAGCTACTGTCCCTCGGTCAGCATGCATACGCCACGCCTCGGAACCCCCATGGAACTCCAGTCGCACGAACCCGAAGAATCCTGGCAGTGCCATGATCTCAAGATCAGTCTTGACGATCAGCGTGATCAACCGGTTCCTCCTCTTCGTATAAGTCGCCCGACTGTTGCTCGTCAGGGTACTGTACCTCAAGAGGCTGATCCTCCTCTACCTCAAACTCTTTACGGAAACAATATAGTAATATCGAGAAAACATATAGAGAGGTGAGACAATCTACATCACTACCCGCATGGCAATAAAGAAAATGACAGTACAAACAATTATCACAACAGTACATAACAATACATCATACATAATATATCAAGCAATATATATCAATAATACATATCACAATATCATGCATAATATATTAAAGCAATAAATCATGTAAATTATCACAGATTATGATAAACAGTAAAATGCAGATATTGAATGAACATTAAAATGCAGATGATGAATGATACACACACTGACTCGTTCCTACTCCATGGAGCTAAACACGGATATCTGAGAGAATGATCCGAATAGAACTAGAAATACTTTATGGCTGCCCAACCAAGCTATTGCACTGTCAATACGTTGTGTCTATAGCCCACAGTCCAAAACATCGTGTAGCAGTACACAGTCCAAACATCGTGTACCACAGGCATAGTACTTAATAGTCCCCTCAAGATCTCGACTAAGAATAGTGCTTGTCAAGATCATTAGTGTGTTGCCCGTTACCATGGCCCAGAGGAGCAACCCACTGTCCGCATGTGGAATTCTCCGCACACTAATGCCTCCAAGTTCATAAATGAACCACACTACGCTTATCACACCAAACACAGTGTAATTCGCCTCGTCAATCAATCACCAATTATAATCCAAATTGGTACAACACTCTAAACATGAGCTAAAAATTACCAAAATACCCCTATTATCCAAATTTTACCATATTTACGGAAAATTACCAAAATACCCCTAGTCACCAGATAACAAAGTATAGTACGTCCCACCTGACAATACTACACTACAAAATGTCTGGGTCCATCACTTTGGCCCGACAGCAAAACTCACAGTATTGTTCAATCGCGTAAGAATTTTATCGCATTTTTACAATCTCATCGTTTTCACAAACGTTTTTAAATCGCGTAAAGACATTTTGACATTTTTAAATGTCATAAATTATTTTTGAGTTATTTTCTCAATCGCGTAGGATTTTTAATTCATTTTCTTAACCGAATAGCTTAAAATTGTCATTTTTAATATGTGTAAAACTATATCTAGTACTTTTAAAATACGTAATGTATTTTCCTTGTGTTATAAATATTGTATGGAATTTTTTCATTTTATGCGTTTGATTTTAATAAATTTTGGCAGCATTTTGCCTATAAAATCGGTATAAGGTATTTTTAACGTTTTCCTCTAAATATAGTTTATTTTATTTTTACCCAATAATTTCACTTTGAAATTCACTAACGCGCTTCAAAATTTATAGTATGAGCCCTACGTTAGTACTTTTCAAGTGTCTGATTAATTTCTTACTTAAATTGAATTCTACTAGGTTAAAATTCTAGAACAGAATTAATTCCTTTGATTTTCTCAATGATTCTTTGGAATCAATTTATGTTATAAAATAATTACCTAACCTATCTTAGTAAATAAAATGGCATGTTGGCCAAATCAAAATAAAATGGCATTTGGTTATACACTAAATGGCATATTGGCCACAATTAACTTAAATAATCCATTATTTACCTAGGTTCATTAAATCCTTGATTTAGAAGAATTGTGAGAACATTTTGGTTCTCTATTTTTGTGAGAAGGCCGTGAGCCTTGAATGTGTTCTTTGAAACACTCATGCATTTCGTAAGTGTTATTCACATCCTACTTAAATAAATACACAATTATAAATACATACAATTATGTAATCACACATAAAACACATACAATATATTTTAAGCTATAATCATGCATAGCAAAAATAATAAAAACTATAATCATGCATAGCAAATTAAAATCACAATTAGTAAAGCATTTAAACAATCAAAAACAATAAAAATCACAAATAAACCATACAACCGAATCCTTATGGATTCTACACACAAACACAATCCATTTTCTCATCACCACTTAGGGTTGATGAGATTAAATCTCCCTCTTACCTCTTGTAGACAAATTAATCGGTTAGATTCCTTCCTTTTCTCCAAATTTCGTGTGACCTCCAAAAAAAATTCCTAAAATTCTCAAATAATTAGTAAATACTCATACAAGGTACAAAATAGGAAAACCATGGAACAATCATGGTTAGAAAAATCAGAATTTCAATTTTGAACCATAGAAACCAAACTTACCCTTAAGTAAGTAAGCAAGAAGTGGAATTTTAGGCAAGATGGAGTAGGAATTTGGGAAAAGTTTGTGAATGAAATATGCTTAGAATGGTATTTGGGTTCAAGAAATGTGATGATCTAAAATTATGAAGATCTTGGTGTGGTTGGATGAGGGCTGGCCGAACCTAGTGAGAGAAAATGGGAGAGAAGTGTTTGCTTGAGTTTTTGGTATTTTAGAGAGAGATATGGATAGTTAAAAGTGATAAGTGTGAAAAACTAAAGTGAAAGTGAATATGAAGTGCAGCAGCCGTGTGAGAAAGTGTAGAGAGCTTGAGTGTTCAATTTTGCATGCAAAAATATCACCAAGTGTTCACACTAGGTGCACATGGCTTTGTCATGTTGGATCCTTCATGAACCATGTAGAACCAAGCCACCTCCAAGCCCACTTGTTGCTGCCAAAACCATGCTCTCTCTCCTCTCCTTAATGTCTTAATTGTCCTCCAATTACACCTAATTATATGTTAGTTAATTAGGCAATTAGTTAGGTTAATTATCCTAACCATTCTTAATTAACATACTACTAACATAACTAATTAACTTAGTATATATTAACATATATTATATCCTTTAATCAATATTAATATAGCTAATTAGTATTTAGATTATAATTAATTCATAACTAAGCTAGTTCACTTAGTATGCTAATTAAGTAATTAGATTAGTTAGATTAAGCTTAATTAGGTTACTAACCATTTTCAAGCCTACAATCTTTGACTCAATCCTAGCCCTTGATTCATCTTTAATTCCTAACCATTGATTAGATCTAGGGTAGATATCACTTGGTCATAAACTTATCATTCTAATCTCACCATTAATTAGATCAATGGCTTAGATTAAAGGCTTCATCATTAAGTCTTCATCCACGGTCCAAATGAAAACACATGCTCCCTTAGGTGTCCAATTCCTATTGGTTTAGAAAGTCAAGCCTACTTTGGTTGACTTGCTCTCATTGGTTAGAAATTGTACAGTCAGCACAGTTGACTATTTTTCCTACACGCGGGTCCCACAACACTTTTAAAGATATGTGGTCAAACCGAAGCAGACTTTTACTGTTTTTGATACAGTAGGTACTGTAATATAAAATAATATTATAAAAATATAAAATTATTTTATTGCACAGTTAAATCTGAAAAATTACGCTATTAATTTATATATCAATCAGAATTGGGTTTAGTAAGATCCCCCAGCTCCAATTAATTAAAATAAGATTTATCCGGCCAGAAAATTATTATTTTCTTAGGTCGGAGCAAATCACATACAATAGTCAAGTACACTCACGGAACAGTCAAATTAAATTTACTGCTCACAGAATTCACAAAACAGTACAAATCGGGACTATATTGTAATTATCCCAAAAGTTAGGGTGTTACAACTCCCCCTACTAATAAGAATTTCGTCCCCGAAATTCATCATACATCAAACAATTGAGGGTATTGCTCCCTCATCCTATCCTCTAATTCCCATGTAGCATCTCCCATTACATCATTCCATACTACCTTCACCAGTTCTATCATCTTCCCTCGAAGTTATTTTACTCTCCTTTCCTCGATTCTAACAGGAAGTGTTTCATACGTTAAATTATCCTTCAGCTGTACCTCATCAGGTTGTATCACATGGGTTGGATCGGGAATGTATTTCCTCAACTGAGACACATGAAATACATTATGAAGATTGGATAGAAAAGTCGGTAAAGCTATTTGATGAGCTACAGGACCAATCCGACGAATAATCTGATAAGGTCCTATGAACTTAGGTGTAAGCTTCCTTGATTTCAGAACTCTTCCGACACCCGTTGTAGGTGTAACTCGTAAGAATACATGATCACCTTCTTCAAATTCCAGGGGTCGTCTACATTTATCAGCATAACTTTTCTGACGGCTCTGAGTCGTTCTCATCTTTTCTTGTATCATCTTCACTTTTTCTGTAGTCTGCTGCACAAGATCAGGACCAATAGTCATACTCTCTCCATCCTGATACCAACACAAAGGTGTTCGACATCGTCGTCCATAAAGTGCTTCATAGGGCGCCATTCCTATGCTCGAGTGAAAACTATTGTTGTAAGTGAATTCTATCAAAGACAGAAATTCATCCCAACTCCCTTGTTGTTCCAACACACAAGCACGCAACAGATCTTCCAACTACTGAATCGTTCTCTCTGTCTGACCATCAGTCTGCGGATGATATGCAGAACTCAATCGCAATTTAGTCTCCATAGCTTCTTGCAAACTTTGCCAGAGTCTTGACGTAAACCTCGGATCTCTATCAGAAACTATACTCGCAGGCACACCATGAAGTCTAACAATTTCATCGATATATATCTGGGTTAAGCGTTCCAACGGATACTTAATATTGATTGGCAAGAAATGCGCTGATTTCGTAAGCCTATCAACTATAACCCATATCGAATCATGACCTTTCCTCGTCCTCGAAAATCCAGTAACGAAATCCATCGAGATACTATCCCACTTCCACTCTGGAATAGTCAAAGGTTGTAACATACCAGCAGGTCTTTGGTGTTCCACCTTTGCCTTCTGACAGACAAGATAAGACGTCACACGTTCAGCTACATCTCTCTTCATCCTTGCCACCAAAACAGTCGTTTCAAGTCTTGATACATCTTGGTCATTCCCGGATGCATACTCAAATTACTTGTATGAGCTTCATCCAAGATCGCTCTCTTGAGTTCGGGATCATCAGGTATACAAACTCTTCCTTGAAACCTCATGATTCCATCAGATCCTTCCTCCACCGTTGCTTTATGACCTTGCTTCAACAATTCCTTCTCGTTTTGTAAAAACGCATCTACATCTTGTTTCTCCTTTATTATCTCCAACAAGTCATTCAAAACCACAACTCTACTTAAACGAATCTTTCCAGGTACCAATTCTATTGATAACCATAGATCTCTGAATTGCTTCATCAACTCCTTCTCTTTAATCATCATAGTAGAAACACTTACTACCTTTCTACTTAAGGCATCTGCCACTACATTCGCTTTTCCTGGATGGTATTGAAGCTGAAAATCATAATCCTTTAAAAATTCCAACCATCGCCTCAGTCTCATATTCAATTCTCTTTGATCAAACAAGTATTTTAAGCTTTTGTGATCACTAAAGACATTGAACATAGCCCCATACAGAAAATGCCTCCACACTTTCAACGCAAAACTATCTGCAGACTAGCTCCAAATCGTGCGTTGGGTAGTTCCTCTCATGAACCTTCAACTGTCTTGAAGCATAAGCTACCACGTTCCGATTCTGCATCAACACACATCCTAACCCCTGATAAGATGCATTACAATACACCTCAAAAGATTTGTTAGGATCCGGCAAAATTAATACTGGTGCAGTAGTTAATCTTTTCTTCAGTTATTGAAAACTCGCTTCACGTTCCTCCGTCCAATCGAAAGCTTGACTCTTCCTCGTGAGTTGTGTAAGTGGTCCAGCTATCTTGGAAAAACCTTAAATAAATCTTCTGTAATATCCGGCTAATCCAACAAAGCTTCGAACCTCAGTCACAGTCTTAGGCCTTTCCCACTGTAAAATAGTCTCCACCTTCGATGGGTCTACGGCGATACCTTCCTTGGAAATTACGTGACCTAAAAATTGAACTTCATCCAACCAAAACTCGCACTTTGACAACTTTGCAAACAACTTCTTCTCCTTCAAAATCTGGAAAACTATACTGAGATATTCAGCATGCTCTTCTTGACTTTGAGAATAGATCAGAATGTCATCGATGAAGACAACGACAAATCTGTCTAAGTACGGATGAAAAATCCTATTCATATAGTCCATGAATATCGCAGGAGCATTCGTCACTCCGAATGGCATTACTTGATACTCATAATGCCCATAACGAGTTCGGAAAGCTGTTTTGGGTACATCATCGGCCTTGACACGAATCTGATGATAACCAGATCGCAGATCTATCTTAGAGAATACAACGGCTCCCTTCAATTGATCCATCAAGTCATCAATCCTTGGTAGCGGATACTTGTTCTTTATAGTCACCTTGTTCAGCTGTCGATAATCTACACAAAGGCGCGAAGTTCCATCATTCTTTTTAACTAGCAGCACTAGTGCTCCCCATGGTGAAACACTAGGTCGCACAAACTGCTTCTCCAATAGTTCCTCCAATTGCTTCTTCAACTCTGCTAACTCTATAGGTGACATTCGGTACGGTGCAATCGAAATAGGACCCGCTCTAGGTACTAAGTCGATAGAGAATTCAATCTCCCTTTCCGGTGGCAAACCAGGTACATCGTCAGGAAAAATCTCTGGAAACTCATTGACGACAGGAATAGTGCTCACATCCTTCTCAGACTTGACTTCCAAAGAAGACAGCAACATAAACCCTTGAGCTCCATCCCTCAACAATGACTTGACCTTTACAGCAGTCAAGAATCCAGAACTTTCTTCCTTAGGAAAAACTATGGCCTTACTCGCACAGTCTATAAGGATATGGTTAGAAGATAACTAATCCATTCCTAATATTACGTCTATCTTAACAAGAGGTAAACAAATCAAGTTGACCAAAAACTTACGATCCTTTATAACCACAGGACAATTCATGCATATCTTGGACGTAACAACAGGCTTGGCAGTCGGTGTAGAAACAATCAATTGAAAACTCAGAGAAGACACAGGCAGTTTCAAACGTTCCACACAATCATATGCAATAAATGAGTGTGTTGCACCCGAATCATATAGCAAAGTCAGGTGATTACCTTCAATGACACCTTCCCTTGTATAAGATCCTCAGACTGAGAAGCTTGATTCCAGTCATTGTATACACTCTCCCTCCAGATCTTGGCTGAGTAGCACGGACATTCCTCACTGCAGGCTTTCTTTCCGACTGAGTACAATCCCTTGAAATATGTCCAGGCTTTTTGCATTTAAAACAGATCGTTCCTCTTATCGGACAATCTGTAGATAGATGGCCTTTCTTGCCACATTTGTAACAAGTCGGCGTAAATGCCACATTCTGATTAGCTTGATTTCCACCAAAACTTCCCCCAACAAATGGACGTTGAGGTTGACTCCCAGACGGTCTCGCATAAGGCTTCCTCTGAAATCTACCACCACTGCTACTACTTCCTCTTTGGAACCTAGTTGGCCCAAAATTACGATTCCTTTGGTCTCGAGACGGCTCCAATGCCTCGAGTCTTCGACAAGTGTCTATCAACACAGGAAATTCCCTCATTCTCATCGGTAGCACTGCACGTCTCAACTCCATTCTTAACCCATCCTCAAACTTCTGGCACTTCCATACCTCATCTGGTTGGTTCTGGAAATACCTCGAGAATTGTGACAAACTCTCAAATTTTGCAGCATATTCTCCCACAATCATATTCCCTTGACGCAGACCAAGAAATTCCATTTCCTTGGCATGTCGAGCAATACCGGAAAGTACTTCTCCGAAATACTTCACAAAACACCTCCCAGGTGATCTCGGTTCCTTCGCTTGCAACAGCTGGCGGGTATTCCTCCACCAGTTCTCAGCATCTCCTCTCAACATATATACAGCAAATGTTACCTTCTTATTTTCCGCGCACCCCATTCCTTCGAATATTTACTCCAAGTCTTGAATCCAAAGACTTGCCTTTTCAGGGTCGAACTCGCCTCTAAACTGTGGCGAATTGTTGCGTCTGAACTCAGACAAATTCAAAGCATCAACAGTCATATCTTGATGTTGGGCTGCTCTTTGATTTTGCTGATTTTGCTGAGCAATCACTACTGCCATTTGCTAAATAGCCTCAGCAACGACAACCATTGGATCCACATTAGGTGCCACGTTTGCACGCCTTCCTCTTCCTCCAGACATCTTCTTTCTTCAACAAGATAAAACAATGTCAGATGTAACCTTTCGGAAACAAATCACAGAGATTTACACAACACAAGCAAAAACAGACCTAACCACAACCCCAAAAGACTCTAACTTGGGCTCTGATACCAACTAATGTAACACCCTTGTGGGGATGCCACATTTATGAATGCAATGAAATAAAATAAAAATAAAACTCTACCCAAGTTGTAAACCATTTGATACTTACATAATATTTGCGGAATATTTTTTTTTATAATTATAACATTAAATAAAATAACACGAAATACAAGATATAGCAACCATAAACTCACCATAATACACATATGATTCTCTTTTAGTACAAACATAATTTACAACTACATGTATCTAATAAAACAGTAAAGAGTTGACACAAAGCTAAAACATAGTATTGCCCAAGTGCATCCCAGTAGATATCAAACCCTCCGATGAATCACCATCCGTCACCTCTAGAATAACCATCGAAAAGTGTGCATCTATGAGATCTCACAGCACTTCGAACACGAGTCCGAGCTGTCGACTCGCTACTCAACTCACTAGGCGCCTGGAAAACTCCCTGCCAATAACGCCTAATGGTCAAAGGTAACTCTAAATGTAAATAAAGCATAGTAGTGAATATGACCTCCCTATCATACTCCCTACATAGGGACACAAGTCAATCGTCCCACATAAGCTATCGTCCCTCGGTCAAGCATGCATACGCCACGCCTCGGAACCCCATGGAACTCCGGTCGCACGAACCCGAAGAATCACAGGGTGCCATGATCTCAAGATCGTCTTGACGGTCGGCGTGATCAACCGGTTCCTTCTCTCTCGTATAAGTCGCCCGACTATTGGTAGTCAGGGTACTGTACCTCAAGAGGCTGATCCTCCTCTACCTCAAACTCTTTACGGAAATAATATAGTAATATCGAGAAAACATATAGAGAGGTGAGACAATCTACATCACTACCTGCATGGCAATAAAGAAAACGACAGTACAAACAATTATCACAACAGTACATAACAATACATCATACATAATATATCAAGCAATATATATCAATAATACATATCACAATATCATGCATAATATATTAAAGCAATAAATCATGTAAATTATCACAGATTATGATAAACAGTAAAATGCAGATAATGCATGAACATTAAAATGCAGATGATGAATGATACACACACTGACTCGTTCCTACTCCATGGAGCTAAACACGGATATCTGAGAGAATAATCCGAATAAAACTAGAAATACTTTATGGTTGCCCAACCAAGCTATTGCACTGTCAATACTTCGTGTCTATAGCCCACAGTCCAAAACATCGTGTAGCAGTACACAGTCCAAACATCGTGTACCACGGGCATAGTACTTAATAGTCCCCTCAAGATCTCAACTAAGAATAGTGCTTGTCAAGATCATTAGTGTGTTGCCCGTTACCACGGCCCAGAGGAGCAACCCACTGTCTGCATGTGGAATTCTCCGCACACTAATGCCTCCAAGTTCATAAATGAACCACACTACGCTTATCACACCAAACACAGTGTAATTCGCCTCGTCAATCAATCACCAATTATAACCCAAATTGGTACAACACTCTAAACATGAGCTAAAAATTACCAAAATACCCCTATTATCTAAATTTTACCATATTTACGGAAAATTGCCAAAATACCCCTAGTCACCAGATAACAAAGTATAGTACGTCTCACCTGACAGTACTACACTACAAAATGTCTGGGTCCACCACTTTGGCCCGACAGCAAAACTCACAGTATTGTTCAATCGCGTAAGAATTTTATCGCATTTTCACAATCTCATCGTTTTCACAAACGTTTTTAAATCGCGTAAAGACATTTTGACGTTTTTAAATGTCGTAAATTGTTTTTGAGTTATTTTCTCAATCGCGTAGGATTTTTAATTCATTTTCTTAACCGAATAGCTTAAAATTGTCATTTTTAATATGTGTAAAACTATATCTAGTACTTTTAAAATACGTAATGTATTTTCCTTGTGTTATAAATATTGTATGAAATCTTTTCATTTTATGCGTTTGATTTTAATAAATTTCGGCAGCATTTTGCCTATAAAATCAGTATAAGGTATTTTTAACATTTTCCTCTAAATATAGTTTATTTTATTTTTACCCAATAATTTCACTTTGAAATTCACTAACGCGCTTCAAAATTTATAGTATGAGCCCTACGTTAGTACTTTTCAAGTGTCTGATTAATTTTTTACTTAAATTGAATTCTACTAGGTTAAAATTCTAGAACAGAATTAATTCCTTTGATTTTCTCAATGATTCTTTGGAATCAATTTATGTTATAAAACAATTACCTAACCTATCTTAGTAAATAAAATGACATGTTGGCCAAATCAAAATAAAATGGCATTTGGTTATACACTAAATGGCATATTGACCACAATTAACTTAAATCATCCATTATTTACCTAGGTTCATTAAATCCTTGATTTAGAAAAATTGTGAGAACATTTTGGTTCTCTATTTTTATGAGAAGGCCGTGAGCCTTGAATGTGTTCTTTGGAACACTCATGCATTTCGTAAGTGTTATTCACATCCTACTTAAATAAATACACAATTATAAATACATACAATTATGTGATCACACATAAAACATGTCGCAATCGTCCCGAAGGGCGCCGCGAAAATAAAAAGGAAAGAGGAGGATAGGACCTCGGGGTGTTGGGGAGTCGCCACCAATCGCTTTATCCATTAAATGGAATGGCGCAATTGAACACCTAAAAGATGGTCTACGTTTCAGAGTATGAGGTTCGGGGGTTGATTACGGGTAGGGAAGGTGTTAGCACCTACACCGTCCGTTCTAAGAACGGTTACTGTTTAATCTAATGTTATTTGCAAGATTAATTTAATTGGTCCTTTATTAATTAAAAGAAAAGAATTTTTTATTTTTTATTTTGACATGTCCCATTTTGTCAAGCATAATATCAAGAATAATAAATGACTAAGACAAGTAATGGGTGGCTAAATAGCTATTATTTTAGAACAAATTCAAAGTCTACAACATATTATATAAAAGTGGTGAATTAAAATTTTATCTTTTTGAAGAGAAGTAATTTTCAAAATAAAATGGCCAAAAAAAAAAAATAAAAATATTCCAATGAATAATTTTAACTCAAAGAAATTTGTTTAAGGTAAGAAAATGATTTTTAAAGTAAATGGCCAAATAAAATCTCTTTTGTAATCAAGGAGAAAAATATTTTTAGGCACAAGGAGATTTTTGCATTAATTTCCAAAAAATGTCTTCATGAAAAATAAAACTTTAATTCACCACAATCATGATGTTGAACTGTATGAAATTGTTCACTTTTATTTGAATATTTTATTTTACAAAAAGAAAAGTTTATTTTGGTTTATTAAAAAAAATGTATTTTAATTTACATAATTATTTTAATTTTTATGTGGGGATTAGACTTTGCCGGCGCTCCTGGCAAAATCCAATATAAAGCCTCAAGATTATCGGGAAGAGTGTAATCTGATCGGCGCTCCGATCCTCTCCCAATTTTTCCGTCATAGGCCAGTCTTAAATTATTTGGTTAATATATTAATTCAAAAATAAATAAATTAAATTAAAACACAAGTACAAATGCATAATGATATTATTACAAGTGAAGTGATATGAAATAAGATTATTTTATACAAATATGAATGACAACAATGAAAATATAATAAACATGTAAGATTCAAGACATCAATCGAAAGTTAAAGCCTAAATGAAAGGTAAAAAAAAAAAATTAAAAAAGGTAAAATAAAAAATAAAATAAAAATAGAAACAAACAACAAAAAAAAAAAAAAATGAAAGAAAGAGCAGACTTACCTCCAAGGCGTATAAAAGTGCTATGCTCAAAGAATTCTACACAGAGCCCCACACGTTCTCTTCAAATTGAACCTTGAAAAGCAACTCACTTGCATGGAGAAAATTTTTACTAAAGTCTCGGACTCTTATACTTAGTATTAAGCCCAAGTGTATTTTTTTTGGATATCCAAACCATTGAGAATCACTCCTTTATATAGGAGGGGGGGAGGGAGAAGGAGTTTGGTTTCTCCAATGTGGGACTTAGACACTTTAGTTTTTTCAACTTTTTTCCTTTTTTTTTCCTTTTTTTTTTTTTTTGTTTAGATTTTCATTCACTTTTCAAGGTTTAAAAATAAACTTTATGAACAAAATTACGTGTTCATACCTTGATTAAGTAACAAAAATAAAAAAAATGGATAAAATTGGGTATCAACAGCTGCCCCCCTTTGTTTTACATTTAGGATAAATGAAAAACAAAGGAATTGATTCAATTTTATCCATGAAAAGGTAAAAACTTGCGGATTTAGGTGTCCGCTGAAGTTTAACCAAAAAACAAGGTAAGAAGCTTACGGAATCGGGTATCCGTTGAAGCTTAACAAAAACAAGGTAAGAAGCTTACGGAGTCGGGTATCCGTTGAAGCTTAACAAAAACAAGGTAAGAAGCTTACGGAGTCGGGTATCCGTTGAAGCTTAACAAAAACAAAGAAGTAAGGGGTACGAGGACCCAAAAACAACGGGTACGAGGACCCAAAAGGTAAAAAGCTATGAATCGTATCTGTGAAGCTTAACAAAACAACGTAAGAAGCTTTTGAGTCGGTATCCGTTGAAGCTTAACAAAACAAGGTAAGAAGCTTACGAGTCGGGTATCCGTTGAAGCTTAACAAAACAAAGAAACAAGGGGTACGAGGACCCAAAAACAACTGTACGAGGACCCAAAGGTAAAAAGCCATGGAATCGGTATCCGTGAAGCTTAACAAAACAACGTAAGAAGCTTACGGAGTCGGGTATCCGTTGAAGCTTAACAAAAACAAAAAGGCAATGGGTACGAGGACCCGATAACATAAACAATGGGTACAAGGACCCAAAAGTTACGGGTACGGGCACCCAAAAAAAGGTAAAAAGCTTGCGGAGTCAAGTATCCGCTGAAGCTTTACAGAAACAAGGTAAGAAGCTTACGGAGTCGGGTATCCGTTGAAGCTTAACAGAAAACTAGGTAAGAAGCTTACGGAGTCGGGTATCCGTTGAAGCTTAACAAAAACAAAGAAGCAATGGGTACGGGGACCCAAAAACAAACAATGGGTACAAAGACCCAAAAGGTAAAAAGCTACTTGGACCTTTGTAGGTCAAGGCTAGCAAAATGAGAACAAATGCACTTATGCAATGCATGCTTCAAATGTATGAGAGTATGAAAAAATTTCTTTTTTTTCTTTTTTTGTTTGTTTTTTTTTATTTTTTTGTTTTTTGTCTCCACGATCCTTGAGGACATGATTGCAATCATTTTCAAAGATGAATTGGAATAGGATTTAATGGCATCCTTTTATTTGTCTATTCAGCCGATGGTTGAAATGTCTAACCAGAATGACCCTTGAGGTGTGCATTAAATGTGACACAAAAGAGCAATGGAAAAAATCCTTCAGACGACCCTTGAGGTGACCTGGTTGTCATTCTTTTTATCAATACTCTTAAAAAGCCTTGAGCCAGAAAGCTTTATCGCAAAGTGAGCCTTGAGTCGAGAAAACTTTGCACGTTAGCTATGAGCCGAGAAAACTTTGTACGCTAGATTAGCCATGAGCCAAAGAAGCGAACGTACTTGAAAAAACATCTTTTAGCAAAGTTTTGAACCAAACTCTTCTTTGACCAACCAAACCCATATTCAAATGGGATCATTGCCAATCTTGTCTTGTTCAAATTTCTCTTCATTAGATATGGCTGATGCAGAAGCTTGTGACTTCCTTTTCCAGAGATTCCATTTCTACTCGGACACCCTTCAATCTGAATTATCAATTGAGAATGTCATTCCCTTCATCGATTGAAACTCTAGAGCTCCTTTGGCTTGAGTTATTCAATAAGAGATTACCATTAGATGGTTAAATTGTACTATTGTACTCATGTTCACTAACTTGAAGCATCATGTACCAGATATGCATGAATATGAAAGAGATTTACCAACTGAGAAACCTTTTTGATTGATTTTGGGAGTATGACTACACAAGGACATTTACAAAGAAAAAAAACAAGAAGTGGAATAGTACAAAAGCCAAGTTTTTTTTGCTTTTTTCTTCCCCCTTTTTTTCTGGTTTGGATGTGATTGATCTTTACTTGACAACTGGACATCATGACCATTGCTTTATTAGGTATTCACAAAAATCTACCCTCATGTATGATATCAAATGAATTTGACTCAGAGTATACCATTTGAGAACAAAGATGCCCTAGTGTAGGCCATTTGACAACAAAAAATGTCCCAGTGGGGAACTTGAGAATAAAATTTTTGCCCCAGTGTAAGGCCAAATAAAACAAAGCAAACTGCCCCAGTTCAGAGCTGAATTGAAAAGGGTAGAGACTTGCCCCAATGTAGAACTAAGCTGAACCAAAAGATTTACCCCAATGTAGGGTCAGATTGAACCAAAAGAAAACATGCCCCAGTGCAGGGGCAACTTGAACAGGATAACAACTTGCCCTAATGTAAGTCTCTTTTTTTTAACCTTTTTTTTTGTCTTCTTTTTTTTTTTTAAAGGAGCAAGGATTGCAAATTCAGTAAGGTATGAACCTTTTGTCTCAAAATTAAAGTCAATGAAAATGAAAACAACCATTCATTGATCAGAATGGACTTTTTAACGCTTGTAATGTGGCCAAGGTTAGGGGTTATGAAAAGAATGGTATAAGGCTCAAACAAATGTTTAAAGGTTAAGTGGGACCAAGGATCCTTGTTCAAACTTAAACTTTGTTAGTTTTTTTACTTTCCGCCCCTTTCACCTTTTCTTTCTTTTCTTTTTTTCATTATACTTCAAAATAGTCATCATGGCAACTAACCCTTTTTTTGTGTTATCCTCTAATGTAGAGGTGATCCTTGTCCAGTGTTTATTGAAAAAAACTTTCAAGCTCAAAATGGGACAACAAGGGATAATGAGTTCTTGTGAAAGATAAAGAAAAATGGCCAATCTTCATTTCAAGTTTTGATTGCTCATTTTCAAAAAATTTAATTTAGAGATAAAAGAATAATATACACTGAGTGATTATTTATTTGCTCCCTTTATTTTTTTTTTTTTCTTTTTTTTTTTTTGGGATGAAGAACACCTGCACACATGGGCCTCATGACCACAATTTTTTTTCAGAATGAAAGTCCTATAGGATCCAAACCAAAAGAAAGCAAGTAAAGGGAAGAAAATAATAACAAGAAAGATTTGACAAGAACACGAGTGCCAAGAACATAGGAAAAAGAAATAAGGTATGCTGAGATCCATGCAAATCCATCACATTAATGCTTCAAGAAAGTTCACATAAGTTCAAAAACCAAATGATTTTAATGATTGAACAAGCATGGGATCAGTACAATTAAACCATCATTTCATGGTAACAACTTGGTAAACAAATCAGAATACTAGTCGCTCAGAAATTTCCCAGTGCTGGAGGACTCCAAAGTATGGTTCATTCTTGACGGTTAGAAAAATGAATCACCACTTGATCGAACTTTCTAAGGTTGCCCCTGATCGACCATTGTAAGATCGCTCCTACTGTAGATGGGCATGTGTAGAAACCTTCTGACAATGCCAAGTGAATTAGGTAACCGTTGTCATCCATAGTTTTCTTGAAACCTCATTTAACTCATTCAACCTGAAGTTCACCTTTAGTTGGTTCAACATTTTCCATACTTTCCTGTTCATCATTCATTTGATGCAATCTTCCCTTTTTCATTTCGTTTTCAATCCTTTCACCAATTATCACAATATCTGAAAAACTTGATGACACACTTCCAATTATATGACCATAGAATGGTGCGTGTAGTGTATCAATGAACATAGCAATCATCTCTTTTTCTGACAAAGGGGGTTCCACTTGTGCAGCCATTTCTCTCCACCTCTGAGCATATTCCTTGAAGGTCTCAGCATCCTTCTTAGACATACTTTGTAGTTGCATTCTATCTGGTGCCATGTCAATGTTGAACTTATACTGTTTTACAAAAGCATCAGCTAAATCCTTGAAACTCCTTATACGAGCACGCTCAAGATGTGTGTACCAATTCAAAGCTGCCCCAGTTAAACTGTCTTGGAAGAAATGGATTAACAGTTTGTCATCATGAGCTTGTGAAGCCATCTTGCGAATGTACATTATCAAGTGATTCTTTGGGCAAGTAGTCCCCTTATATTTGTCAAAATCTGGGACCTTAAACTTTGGGGGAATGACAACATTCGGGACAAGGCAAAGTTCTGAAGCATCCATAAGACCATAGCCACTAGCTCCCTCTACGGCTCGAAGTCTTTTTTCAAGAACTTTTAATTTTTCCTTGGATTGAAGACCTTCAGTTGAAGGGTTTAGCAAAGAAGTACCAGCGATCTTATGAGGGAAAAATTGTGGCATGTAGAAAGGAGGTTGGGCCTGAGTTGAGCTTTGAGGCCCTGAAGTAAGTATTACCAATGATGAGCCATTCTCAAGAGGGTTGGTAATTTGTGACGACACAAAACCAAGAGAAATGGAAACAAGGTGCTGAGGAATCTCACTGGTATTTGGCTGAGATCCTTGGGTAGTGTTTGGAGGGTTTGAAGTTATTGTAATTGTCGGTGCACTGCCCTCAAGAGTATTGGTGGCTAATGGTAGCACATAACCAGGTGGAAGGCCATATGGTGGGAATAGAGATGCATGTGTTTTAAGATTATTTGAGTAGATTGTGAGTGGCATCATGGCCCCTTGAGAGGTGACACTAGGATACTGCCAAGGAATTGGCGTAAAGCCGGGCAGGTGAGCAGGCGTGGCTGAAGGATCATCATTTGCCCTTGAAGGAGTCCCTTTTGTGTTCTTCGTTCTTTCTAAAGCTTGCAGAACTTCCAAGACCTTAGCCATTTGTTCCTTTAGCTGGCTTACTTCACTTCTCAACTCTTCTTGTGACTGCCTAGTTCATCCATGACTTTGATTGAGTACGAGTCCTATATGGGTGTCGTAGAGACATTTTTTTTTTGTATTATTATGAATATGATAAAAAAAATGCAAACACTAAAACAAGAATAAAACTATACATGGTCCTAAGCTTGGTACTTGTCCTAAAAGATGGGTTCTATGTTCCAGGAAGTGATGACTTTGGTTCTAGACCCCTACTGGGACAAAGGTCCCCAAATTGTCCCTTGTCACCAACACTTTGGCTAGCAAGGGTCCTCCATCCTCACCCATGATAGGTTACAAGCGGAAAGAGTTCAATTTGAGCGAGGGTTTTCATGTGCCTAAACGGAGACCAACGGTCCCACAAAGCAACACTACTTCACCCTCTGTCTAAGCCTACAAGGTACTGAGCTCGGGTAGAGAGCTTGTGTGTGGAAGTGTACATGAGAGAATTTATTTACAAAGCAGAAATATAATACATATAATATAAACAAAATGTACAATAATATGAAATAAATAACAAATAAACAAACAAAAATAAATGGACCAATATAATTAAAGAGCAAATAACATGAGATTAAAATAAGGTTTAACCCTCTAATTTCCCCAGTGGAGTCGCCAGCTGTCGCAACCGTCCCGAAGGGCGCCGCGAAAATAAAAAGAAAAGAGGAGGATAGGACCTCGGGGTGTTGGGGAGTCGCCACCAATCGCTTTATCCATTAAATGGAATGGCGCAATTGGACACCTAAAAGATGGTCTACGTTTCAGAGTATGAGGTTCGGGGGTTGATTACGGGTAGGGAAGGTGTTAGCACCCTACACCGTCCGTTCTAAGAACGGTTACCTGTTTAATCTAATGTTATTTGCAAGATTAATTTAATTGGTCCTTTATTAATTAAAAGAAAAGAATTTTTTTATTTTTTTATTTTGACATGTCCCATTTTGTCAAGCATAATATCAAGAATGATAAATGACTAAGACAAGTAATGGGTGGCTAAATAGCTATTATTTTAGAACAAATTCAAAGTCTACAACATATTATATAAAAGTGGTGAATTAAAATTTTATCTTTTTGAAGAGAAGTAATTTTCAAAATAAAATGGCCAAATAAAAAAAAAAATAAAAATATTCCAATGAATAATTTTAACTCAAAGAAATTTGTTTAAGGTAAGAAAATGATTTTTAAAGTAAATGGCCAAATAAAATCTCTTTTGTAATCAAGGAGAAAAATATTTTTAGGCACAAGGAGATTTTTGCATTAATTTCCAAAAAAATGTCTTCATGAAAAATAAAACTTTAATTCACCACAATCATGATGTTGAACTGTATGAAATTGTTCACTTTTATTTGAATACTTTATTTTACAAAAAGAAAAGTTTATTTTGGTTTATTTAAAAAATTATATTTTAATTTACATAATTATTTTAATTTTTATGTGGGGATTAGACTTCACTAAGCTCCCGACAAAATCCAATATAAAGCCTCAAGATTATCGGGAAGAGTGTAATCGATCGGCGCTCCGATCCTCTCCCAATTTTTCCGTCATAGGCCAGTCTTAAATTATTTGGTTAATATATTAATTCAAAAATAAATAAATTAAATTAAAACACAAGTACAAATGCATAATGATATTATTACAAGTGAAGTGATATGAAATAAGATTATTTTATACAAATATGAATGACAACAATGAAAATATAATAAACATGTAAGATTCAAGACATCAATCGAAAGTTAAAGCCTAAATGAAAGGTAAAAAAAAAATTAAAAAAGGTAAAATAAAAAATAAAATAAAAATAGAAACAAACAACAAAAAAAAAAAAAAAAAGAAAGAAAGAGCAGACTTACCTCCAAGGCGTATAAAAGTGCTATGCTCAAAGAATTCTACAGAGCCCCACACGTTCTCTTCAAATTGAACCTTGAAAAGCAACTCACTTGCATGGAGAAAATTTTTACTAAAGTCTCGGACTCTTATACTTAGTATTAAGCCCAAGTGTATTTTTTTTGGATATCCAAACCATTGAGAATCACTCCTTTATATAGGAGGGGGGAGGGAGAAGGAGTTTGGTTTCTCCAATGTGGGACTTAGACACTTTAGTTTTTTCAACTTTTTTCCTTTTTTTTTTCCTTTTTTTTCTTTTTTTTGTTTAAATTTTCATTCACTTTTCAAGGTTTAAAAATAAACTTTATGAACAAAATTACGTGTTCATACCTTGATTAAGTAACAAAAATAAAAAAAATGGATAAAATTGGGTATCAACAAAACACATACAATATATTTTAAGCTATAATCATGCATAGCAAAAATAATAAAAACTATAATCATGCATAGCAAATTAAAATCACAATTAGTAAAGCATTTAAACAATCAAAAACAATAAAAATCACAAATAAATCATACAACCGAATCCTTATGGATTCTACACACAAACACAATCCATTTTCTCATCACCACTTAGGGTTGATGAGATTAAATCTCCCTCTTACCTCTTGTAGACAAATTAATCGGTTAGATTCCTTCCTTTTCTCTAAATTTCGTGTGACCTCCAAAAAAAATTCCTAAAATTCTCAAACAATTAGTAAATACTCATACAAGGTACAAAATAGGAAAACCATGGAACAATCATGGTTAGAAAAATCAGAATTTCAATTTTGAACCATAGAAACCAAACTTACCCTTAAGTAAGTAAGCAAGAAGTGAAATTTTAGGCAAGATGGAGTAGGAATTTGGGAAAAGTTTGTGAATGAAAGATGCTTAGAATGGTATTTGGGTTCAAGAAATGTGATGATCTAAAATTATGAAGATCTTGGTGTGGTTGAATGAGGGCTGGCCGAACCTAGTGAGAGAAAATTGGAGAAAAGTGTTTGCTTGAGTTTTTGGTATTTTAGAGAGAGATATGGATAGTTAAAAGTGATAAGTATGAAAAACTAAAGTGAAAGTGAATATGAAGTGCAGCAGCCGTGTGAGAGAGTGTAGAGAGCTTGAGTGTTCAATTTTGCATGCAAAAATATCACCAAGTGTTCACACTAGGTGCACATGGCTTTGTCATGTTGGATCCTTCATGAACCATGTAGAACCAAGCCACCTCCAAGCCCACTTGTTGCTGCCAAAACCGTGCTCTCTCTCCTCTCCTTAATGTCTTAATTGTCCTCCAATTACACCTAATTATATGTTAGTTAACTAGGCAATTAGTTAGGTTAATTATCCTAACCATTCTTAATTAACATACTACTAACATAACTAATTAACTTAGTATATATTAACATATATTATATCCTTTAATCAATATTAATATAGCTAATTAGTATTTAGATTATAATTAATTCATAACTAAGCTAGTTCCCTTAGTATGCTAATTAAGTAATTAGATTAGTTAGATTAAGCTTAATTAGGTTACTAACCATTTTCAAGCCTACAATCTTTGACTCAATCCTAGCCCTTGATTCATCTTTAATTCCTAACCATTGATTAGATCTAGGGTAGATATCACTTGGTCATAAACTTATCATTCTAATCTTACCTTTGATTAGATCAATGGCTTAGATTAAAGGCTTCATTATTAAGTCTTCATCCAACGGTCCAAATGAAAACACATGCTCTCTTAGGTGTCCAATTCCCATTGATTTAGAAAGTCAAGCCTACTTTGGTTGACTTGCTCTCATTGGTTAGAAATTGTACAGTCAGCACAGTTGACTGTTTTTCCTACACGCGGGTCCTACAACACTTTTAAAGATCTGTGGTCAACCAAATGATTTTTACAATTTTTGAGACATGAGATTGTAATATAAAATAATATTATAAAAATATAAAATTATTTTATTGCACAATTAAATCTAAAAATTACGCTATTAATTTATATATCAATCAATTGGGTTTAGTAAGATCCCCACTCCAATTAATTAAAATAAGATTTATCCCAGAAAATTATTATTTCCTTAGGTCGGAGCAAATCACATACAACAGTCAAGTACACTCACGGAACAGTCAAATTAAATTTACTGCTCACAGAATTCACAAAACAGTACAAATTGGGACTATATTGTAATTATCCCAAAAGTTAGGGTGTTACATAAACTATATAGTAAAGTAATAAAAATCAATTCCATAATCTTCTATATATCATCACAAGCAAGTTCCAATGGTTGTGCATATACATGTATATATTCATGCTTATATCTTATCAACCACACATATACATATATACAACCATCTTTATCCCATACCATCTTCAATTTCATTATATTCTATCACTTATCAACTCAACCAAATCACCACACACATATATTCAAACTAAAACCATGTTGTAACTTGATGAAAATCATATCCTTGGTATTCAATAAATATCAGCAATTCCAAACTCTGAGGTTATATACATACATACATATATACAACCAAATAATCATAAAAAAAATGATAATCTCACTACTAACTCATCTATCAGAAATTCAAGAAGCAAAGGAGGATAAAGTTTAGTAGAAAAACATAACAACTCCCTACATATACTTCTTAGTAGATGGTATTCTAGTTGTCTTCTTATTTTTCCTTGGTTTTACTTCTTCCTCCTCCTTCTTCCTTCTTCCTTCTTCCTCTTCTTTCTTTTCTTTCTTTTCTTTCTCCCTTATTTGTTTGCTGCTAGAAGTTATGTGAGTGAGTGTAGAAAAGTGAGAAAATGAGAAAGAATTAAGTCAAAGATAGTGGAAGAGGGAAATAAGATAAGATAAGATCATTTGGCTTTTGTAACTATGTGGAAGTTTTGTATCTTTTAGGGATACTTTGATATTCCATTAACAAATTTTTTAACTTTCATAAGTGTTATAGGATTTCATTTAGTCATTATACTCATTATTCAATAGTTTTCCATACACTATAAAACTATCACTTAAGCCCTATTACTCTTCGTTAAGTTAAGTTAAACCTAAGGAATTAAGTTAATAGGGTTATAGGTATCTACCTTAACCTATATTCATTTCCAAAATATTCTCCATTTTCTATATGACATCTCCATAAAATCTCATAATTTTTTGAGTTACTTTCCTATTTAATTTGACCGTTAAACACTTATTCATCGTTATTAAAAATATCAAATTAATTCAGTTAATTCTCTAAAATTTATCACAACTCAGTGTAATTATCTATGATCTATAAATAAATTTTTCATATTTATTTTTATCATCTAAATCATTTATGCCAAGTTTTGGGTTATTATAAGTTATTTTTACATTCTATATTATAACATCATGTTTAATCTAACCTAGAAGGTCACTAGAATTTTCAGACAACTTACACAAGTGTTATTAAACTTCCATAACAATAATTAAAACTATTAGGTTAGGGAGGATGTTACATCCAACATCCATATCATGACTTGGATTCCTTTGTCTTACGCGTGCTGTTTGCTTTTGATAATCTCAGATATCTTGACACTCAACTATCACATCTAAGCATCAAATTGGGGGCAATTGTCCTGTACTGAGTTTTGGGTTAGCGATTCAAGAGCAACCCAATCCACTATAATTGGATCCCAAATATTTATAAGCGCTATTAGATAAGTAAATATAATCCCTCATAAATAAAGGAATCAGTTATAAGTGATAATAATCTTATTATATTATTATCCAAATTAACAGCATTTAATACAGATTTAAACATGATTCTTATCTACTAAGATACTCTTATAAATATCTCACAAGATAAAAAATTTATGTATCTAATTTCAAACACTATCCACTTTGTGCACGATCTAACTGGAGCGTCAGAGTGTCTTTTGCAGGTACCTACCTTTTACACAACTATCACAACCACCATGCATAGGAAGAAGCTATCATCTTCAACCTTATTCAAGTGATTCTCTTAAACTCATTCAAAACAACTTTTAGAGTGTGTTTGGAATGTAAAAAAATGAGAAATAGTTTGATTTGTAAATCAAATCTTATTAAATATTGTATTTGGAATGTTAAAAAATAAGAAATGATTTGATTTCTAAAATTCTATGGATTTCATTCTTTTTTTTTATTTTTTAATATGATTTATTAGAATTTGATTTGATTTAAAATGATTTGACTATTTTATCATTATTAACTATCTCTAACCAATTCTTATAAGAGTTAAAATGTAAAATAATAAAATCAAATCAAATCAATTCTTATTTTAATGAATTTTAAATACAAAATTTGATTTTTAAATCAATTCAAATCCTATTCTTTTAAAAAGTTCCAATTATTTAATGATGATTTCATTAATTAATATTTTTTTCTTTAACAAAATTATTAATCGTATCACATGAGTAATATGTTAACTTTCAAATACGTATTCATCTTATAGTTAGAATTGACGGTAATGTTAAAGTTCAAAATACTAATGTTTGACACCCAAATTTTACAATGTTGACAACAATACGATAGTATTTATACGTATGTTCTTGCTTTTTTTTTTTAATTTTGCATTTTACCTTTTTTTTTCTATCAAATGAAAAGATTGAATTCATTTCACCATATTATTTGTTATTTCTTTTTATCTGTTACTCTTTCTTTTCTCTATTAAATAAAAAGATTGACAGCACCTGTGGGGACAAATGAGCAACAACTGAACGAGGAAATCAGGAATAAGGAGGCAGAAATCTCGACTAAGAAAAAAAGGACAATAACAATTATTCTCACACAGATTAGATTTAAGGATAGATATGTAATTTGATACTTATATTAATAAAATAAAAAATGTCCCATCCCATTGCCTCTAATTTAGTGGAGAAAAAAAAAAGAGATAATTAATAAAATATACTCTCTTTACTTTCATTTCATTTTATCTTATTTTATAAAATTCAAATAATGAAATATCATTCCATTCTATTTCTCTTCTTTCATCTCTAATCATCAATGGAAATATATTTTTACATTATATTTAAATAATAAATAACAAGAAAAAAAATAAAAAAAAATATTTTATTTAAAAATTTTAATATATATAAAAAAATAAAATATATAAAAAATTATTTTTTTCTTTTGCTCAAATATTAACTTTTATTTCTCCTAAAATTAAAATATAATAAGAGAAACATATTAATAATAAAATTTTGTTCAATTCCATTATTAATTTTTCTAATTATATTCAAATCCCTTCCGTTTATTATCTAGTCCATCCTCACCGTTCCATTAACGAAAAAAACATTCGGACCCATTAAAGAAAAAAACAGCCGGACTCAAACGATATTGGGTACTCAACTCATCATTTTCAATCAACACTGCATAACCATAATCAGGGGAAAAATAAAACACTGCATAACCGTAGGTCATGGGCAAGGCGACCCACTGAAGACTGCAGAACCTTTGGTTTGGAACTTGGCGGCTGCTCGACTCAGATGGCGGAGATAAGCAAAGAGAGTGTCAGTTTAGAAGGAGAGAAGGTGATATTGGTCCCATACATGGAGGCCCACGTGCCCAAGTATCATGGGTGGATGCAAGACCCATCTCTCCTTGAAGCCACAGGTTCTGAACCTCTTAACCTTGAGCAGGAGTACCAGATGCAACTCTCCTGGTCACAAGATCCTAACAGTTCTCTCTCTTGCTCTATATATGTGTGTGTGTGAAAGATTGAGGCTTTGATATTGGTTTTCTTTTTTTCTTTCTTTCTTTTTTTGGTCTTTCTTAATTTACTTGAATAACATTGAAGATGGCTATCTTTTTAAGCATTTTCATTAGTCAATTGATTTTGATTTCCCCCCTTAATTCTAGTGTACTAAGGAGTTATGGGTGGGTTTTGCAGAGGAGACATTTATTGTATTGGATAAGGACTTAGTTGTTGGAGATTTCTTACAAGGGGAACCCCATGTTGAAGGTCAGTTAAATTTATGGCCTTTTCTACCTTCTTATTCCCCTTTGCATGCCAGGAAATTTGGGAAAAGAAAGGAGAAGACAGATTTTCGTGTTTCTGACGTTTTAGAAGTTGCTTTTTATTCTCAAAAAGAAAAGAGAAGGTTCTTCGTCTTCACTTACTAGCTGTTATTTGTTAGCATGACTCTTTGATCTGGATAATGATGTTTCTCAAATTCCATGTTCCAAAGTTTCTATTCGCCCTTCTATCTAATTTTTCCTGCCCAATTGGATAATACTTTATTTTATCATTTCTTGTATGTGTATGTATAGTTCAGATTTTGCAAACTAGATTTTGTTTTGAGTATATAGTACTGAGAGCATTTTATAAGTTTAACTGTTTATGGTTATATGTATGTTTATAAATGGCTGTTCGATTTTGTTAAAATATGATTAAGGGATGAAACTAGGTTTTCTGAAGTTCAGATGTCATTCTACTTGGGGCTGTAAGCTGTTTGGGTCTATATTACTTCCATCAATTGAGATGAGTCTTACAAGCAGTAGTTGGACATTCATCTCTTGAACGCCCCCTCATCTCCCCCTTCCTTTTTTTTTTTGTTTATTTTTAGTTTAAACTTTCAAATTGTTGTTACAAATGTCTTTACTGAAATTATTATTTGTGTACGCAAGATTTCAGGGATGTCACCATAGGGTGAACATTTTTAAGAAGAGTTAGAATCACTTGTCTGCTGTAGGAAGCACTCAAGCACTTCAAAATTTTGATTTGCAGTATATTGTGGGTATGATTGGTATCTTCTAACTTATCTTTGGGAATTTGATAGAACTGATTTGAAAAACAATTAATACACTGAATGTACTTCTTTTATTATAGATATATCTATGTGGAATCACTTCCAAAAGAGAATACAGTACATGGAATCTAGAAATTATAGGGAAAAAGAGGAAAAGAAATAAGAGACCCCTAGGAGTTCGAGAGCCTAGTCTCTCCTAATAAACCAGTTCCATGATAACTCCTCTCCCCCTCATTTCCCTCCTAATCTCTATTTATCAGTTACACCTATTCAAACTCCATACAGCAGTTACATATAGCAGTTACTAAAAATATAACAGTTACTAATAATTAATAAAATTGCCTACTAATATTACATGTCTTCTGCCCCAGGCCTAACTGTGTTTCTAGGTTTCTTCTTAAAATAGGTCCTCGTGATTGGAGGCCTATTACTAACAATACTCCCCCCCAATAGTTTCACCTTGTCCTCAAGGTGAAAGTCTGGAAATTGTTCGTTGATGACAGCAGCTGATTCCCAAGTGGCTTCAAAGGCTGGTAAGTCTTTCCATTGAATTAATACTTCTGCTATGCCAGAGGAGTGGTTGCGGGTTGCAAGAACAGCTGCGGGCTCAACTTGTAATTCCAAGTCTTCTGATAACATAATAGGCAAAGGTTGTGAAGTCACAGCTGGAGCTAAAGCCTTCTTCAAAAGGGAAACATGGAATACCAGGTGAATTTTGCTTTCTTGAGGCAAGTCCAACTGATAAGCTACCTGACCTATGCACTTCATAATCTGGTAAGGACCATAAAACCGCGGGCTTAACTTTTCATTCCTCTTTTAGCCAAAGACTTCAATCTATATGGTGCAATTTGAGGTAAACCCAGTTTCAACTGCATAACTGACCTCCCGTCGACTCTTATCAGCATAAGCTTTCATCTGATTCTGAGCTTTGACCAGATTAGCTTTCAAGTCATTTAGGATAGTGTCCCTGTCAATAGTCATTTGATTGACTTCTTCAACCGAGGAAGGAATGGTAGTTCCCTTGAGAAGTTGAGGGGGATCTCTCCCATATAAAGCTTTAAAGGGAGTGGTTTTAGTGGAACTATTATAATTCGTATTGAACCAGAATTCAGCCCAACTCAACCATTTGATCCACTGTTTCGGTTTAGAGCCAGTCAAACACCTTAAATAAGTTTCCAAGCATCTATTTACAACCTCTGTTTGACCATCAGATTGTAGATGATATGCAGAGCTAAATTTGAGTTTTGTCCCTGCTACACGAAATAATTCGGTCCAGAAGTGACTGAGAAAAATCTTATCCCTACCTGATACAATAGTAGATGGAAACCCATGCAATTTAACCACTTCTTTAAGGAAAACTTCTGCTACATCTCGGGCTGTGAAAGGATGACCCAGAGGAATAAAATGGGCATACTTAGTAAATCTATCCACTACCACCATTATCGTATCTTTACCTTTTATCTTAGGGAGTCCTTCTACAAAATCCATCGAAATATCAGCCCAAACCTGAGTCGGAATTGGAAGTGGCTGGAGAAGACCTGCTGGGGAAAGAGTTTGGTACTTGTTCTGTTGACAAACTTCACAAGTCGCCACCAACTGCTGAATATCTTTCCTCATTCCTTCCCAATAGACTAAGGCTGCTATCCTTTTGTACGTCCTGAAAAATCCAGAATGGCCCCTAATTGCAGAGCTGTGAAACTCCTTAAACAAGAGAGGAATTTTCTGAGAACCCTTTGGTAGAACTAACTTCCCCTTGTACAGCAACTTCCTGCTTTGAAAAGAAAACCCTGGATGTGAAGTAGAGTCTCGAATCAGGTCTTGGATAATGGGTCTTAGTTTACTATCAGCCTGAGCTTCATCTTCCCACTCTTCTAAATCTGAAAAGTGTACTGTTGAAATAGATGTATAAGACATCCTTCTGGATAATGCATCAACAGCTTTATTGTCACATCCAGGTTTATACCTAATTTCAAAATCCATTCCCATCAGTTTAGAAATCCATTTGAATTGCTCCTCACCCAATACTCGTTGGTCAGTCAGAAATTTCAGACTTCGCTGATCAGTGTGAATAATGAAATGTCTTCCCATCAAATAGTGCCTCCATTTTTGCACAGCCATGACAATGGCCATAAGCTCCCTTTCATAAACGGATTTCTTTTGGGCTCAGTCAGACAAGGCTTGGCTAAGGAAAGCAACTGGACGACCTTCTTGTAATAAAACTGCACCTAAACCCTTATTGGAAGCATCAGTTTCTATGATAAATGACTTAGAAAAACCAGGAACTGTTAGAATAGGTAACTCTGCCATTGTCTTCTTTAGTGAGTCAAAAGCATCCTGGGCCTCCTGTTGCCAAGTAAAACTATCCTTCAGTTGTGTCAATGGCTTTGCAATTTTCCCATAATTCCTTACAAATCTTCTGTAGTAACCCGAGAGACCTAGGAAACCTCTCAACGCAGTAATATCTTTAGGTATAGGCCATTGCATCATGACGTCTACCTTCTTGGGATCTGCTGCCACCCCGAGATTAGATATAACATGACCAAGATATTCAATCTGTTCTTGTCCAAAAGTGCATTTCTTCTTATTAACAAACAACGTATGCCCCCTCAATACCTGTAGAATGGTTTTAAATGAATTCTATGCTCCTCTCTGTTCTTGCTGTAAATCAAAATGTCATCAAAGAAGACTAGAGCAAACTTTCTCAAATAAGGCTTCAACATTTCATTCATCAGTGACTGGAAAGTATAAGGAGCATTGGTGAGGCCAAAAGGCATCACTACAAATTCATAATGCCCCTCATGTGTTCTAAATGCAGTTTTAGGGATGTCTTCTTTCTTCATTCTAATCTGATGATACCCTAATTTAAGATCTAGTTTGGAGAAAATGATAGCTCCCCCCAATTCATCTAACAATTCATCAATTACAGGTATAGGAAATTTATCAGGAATAGTAATCTTGTTTAAAGCCCTATAATCAACACAAAACCGCCACCCTTCATCTTTCTTCTTTACAAGAATAATTGGACTTGAATAGGGACTTACACTTGGCCTAATAACACCAGATTTAAGCATGTCATCCACTAGTTTTTCTATCTCATTCTTTTGGTAATGTGGTTACTTGTATGGTCGGATATTAGGGATTTCTGCCTCTTCCTTCAGCATTATGGCATGATCTTGCCTCCTGGATGGAGGTAGACCTTTAGGCTCTTGGAAAACATCTGAAAAATCTTCTAGAATTCCTGCAATGTCTTCAGAAATGACCATGGCAGCCTCTGTGTCACTTAGTAGAACATGATATTCAATGATGAACCCCTGACCTTCATTTTGCAGGGCCTTCACCATTGATTTGTAGGATGCATTGGCTCTTGACATAGCCGGTTCCCCCTTCAATAACCTTGTACCTTCTTTAGTTGGGACTTTCAAGGTGAGCTCTTTAAAATTAGCCCGAATTTCTCCCAGGCTAGCTAACCATTCCATTCCAAGCACCAAATCCACTCCACCCAATTCAAAAATATAGAAATCTTGTCGAATTTCTAATCCTTGAATATTGATGCCAAGTTGTTCACAAACCCCCTCACATTTGATCTTTCTTCCATCTCCTACCTCCACAGTATATGGAGGTGTTTTAGTGACTTGCAATTCTTCCTCTTCCACAATTACAGAGGAAATGAAATTGTGTGAAGCCCCACAATCAATAAGGACAACCACCTTCCTGCTTGTTAAGTTTCCCCACATCTTGATGGATTTCTTTGAAGTTAAACCCGCAATACTATACATAGAAAGTTGTAAATTCTTGAGGTCTGCTTCTTCGTTCTCTGTATCATCATCCTGCTCCTCTTCCTTATCTTCTTCCGCTAAAATCAAGACTTGCATCTGTTTATTTGCACATACATGCCCCGGTCCAAACTTCTCATCACACCTAAAGCACAACCCTTTTGTTCTTTTTTCTTGCATCTCTGCATCACTTAACTTCTTGAACCCCCTTCCTCTGAATGATCCAGTGATTCTTAAACTATTAGAATCACTGCCCGAAACCAGGTTCTTTGCTCCTACAGATTGCTGATTTCTGGTCCCTGTTTCCAAAGTGACAGTTTTGATATTCGTATAACTTCTATTTGACCCTCCTCCCTTGTCATTCCCAGGAACTCCTTTTTTGAGTAATGCATTCCTCTCATCAATCTTCTGTGCATAACCCATTAATTCGGGTAACATCTTTATAGGGTGCAATTTCAATTCAGCCTTAATCAAATCATTTAATCCATTCAAGAAAATCCCCTTGAGATACTCAGAATTGGCTCCTTTGAGTGGCCCAGCATAAAGTTCAAACTGTTCTGTATATTCTTCCACTGAACTAGTTTGCTTGAGGCCTATCAATAACTCATAAGGGTTCTGAGTAATTGTTGGTTGAAATCTCTCAAGAAGAGCACTCCGGAATTCCTCCCAAGTTGGATCTACAGCACAATACTCCCACCATTGATACCAATGGAGAGCCCTCCCTTCCATTGCGACCATGGCTGCTTGAAGCCTTTCTGCATCCGTAACTCCCTTCAAATCGAAATATCTTTCAATTTTATTCACCCAACCATATGCGTCTTCACCCGAGAATAAGGGAATTTCCAGTTTCCTCCATTTAGTTTCTCTGCGACTCGTCACTTCTCCCACCACTGTGTCGCCATCATTATTGGCATTGTTTCCACCATTATGATGTTCGTGATGCCCATTGTTTTGTGAATTCCGATTCAATACCTCCAAAATATCTGACATCTGTCTTCGATTTTCTGCCCTTTCTTCCTCGAGAACCCGCATCTGATTCTCGAATCCTCGTTCAAGAGCCTCGATCCGTGCTTCCATTCTTCGCGTTTGTACCATGTAACACTCCCAGAACCGAGTGCTTTGATACCAGTTGATAGAACTGATTTGAAAAACAATTAATACACTGAATGTACTTCTTTTATTATAGATATATCTATGTGGAATCACTTCCAACAGAGAATACAGTACATGGAATCTAGAAATTATAGGGTAAAAGAGGAAAAGAAATAAGAGACCCCTAGGAGTTCGAAAGCCTAGTCTCTCCTAATAAACCAGTTCCATGATAACTCCTCTCCCCCTCATTTCCCTCCTAATCTCTATTTATCAGTTACACCTATTCAAACTCCATACAACATGGTTACATATAGCAGTTACTAAAAATATAACAGTTACTAATAATTAATAAAACTGCCTACTAATATTACATGTCTTCTGCCCCAGGCCTAACTGTGTTTCTAGGCTTCTTCTTAAAATAGGTCCTCGTGATTGGAGGCCTATTACTAACAGAATTCTTCTAGAACTTACTGAAAATCCATTACCTTCTGTATTGGATCATATTTCATTTCGTTGTCAAATCATAATGATTCCCATTGAATACTATTGTAATACCCTATGGGATATTATCCTTACAAGGTACCTTTTTTTTTTTGAACTGTATCCTTACAAGGTACTTATTTGAGTACTTTGATGATTAACTTATAAACATAGATCCTTGGGGTTGTGAACTTACATATCTAGCATTCCCTTAGAGGACAGTAGGCCTATCCCTTTATAGTTCACTTAACTTGAGTATTTTTCAAGAATGATTCTTTTCCTCTTTTACATAGAAAATATGTTTCAATGGATTCAGTTATGCATCCAAGGGCTACTCTAATAAAATTGCAAGCTAAAATCATAGCTCAAGAATAGTATGCTAAGAGAAAGGATCAGATACTAATTATTAGTGACTAAAGAAATAAAATTACTATAGCAAGGAAAAGGAGCAAGAATTAGGCAGAAGTTGTTGTTCTAGTTTGAGCAGCCTGCAATGAAAGGTTCATAACTTGAGTTGTAGGACTCCAAATGACAAGGGGTTGGTCTTATTAGAAAGCTAAGAAACAATACTACTTTGAGTTAAAATTTCATAATTTTTAGTTAACTGGTTTAGTACCGCTTTTAATTTGAAATCGGGTTAAATTTCTGCTAAGACTGGTTCTGACAGCGTGTATTCTGGGCTGCAGAACTCAAGTTATAGAGGTCCTTTTGACCTGGTTCTAGGGGCATCTAAAAGCTAAGATACCACTCTTTTTAGGGCAAAAAGCTTAGGAATTTAAGTGGTTGTTAGAAAATTAACATGCATCTAAAACAGAATGAATACAGCAGCAGAATCGGTTCTGTCAATATGCTGTGAAAGCTGCATAACGAGGTCATGCAGGTTTAAGTTTCTCTCAAAATTTAACTTTTTATGTTCTTGAATCTGTTTACTTTTACTGAAACCCTTTTGCTCAATATACAGTCACTTTGGTAGAATTTTACCTGCTGTTTAACTTGGCTACTAATTTAAGACTAATGATTTTTTTTAAACCTGAGTTAGAATTTATAAATATAAATCTGCATAAAACTTTCTTTATTTAACATGGTTGATTATTGTGGACAAGTTTTTAGCTTGATCTTACTTGAACATGATAGTTAGGGAACTATAGCAGATCTAACACAATAACTATACATACAACCAGTGAGGACACTCAAATGAGTCTGCATCACTACCATTCCCTGAGGTCAAACAAGATAAAACTAATTACATAAGTTTATAGCAGAACATCTTAGTTACATCCACAGAAACATAAGTACTTGTTTATATGTATAGTCATCCTTAACAAAAGTACATCTATTCCATGACAGAAAACCTGATCATCTCATCTAGATACATGCATATAAACACTTCCAAATTTACATAAGAGGCAGTCAAAACTTTTGACTTATGCACATGGTTTCCAGCTAGGACCTTTTGTCCTTACAACTGCATGAAAATACACACATGTATTCATCCCATGGTCTGTCGGTACTGCTACCAATCTCAATCTGAGTTGCATGCAAAAAAAAGTTTCACATGAATGAGAATTATTATATCTCAGCAAATACCAAGAAACTATTAATAATCATGCTGTCACAAAGCAGAGAACTAGGTACAAGATAGTGAAAGTATCAATTTGTAATCTTTACTGAACATACATAAAACTTTATGTGATTCAGTCCCCTAGCATCACTTGGATGCCCACTACTGGCCAGCCACTAGGAGAATGGTCCATTACACAGACCTCTCCCTCAATTACTCATATTATAAGCAACAAACCGATCACATAATAAGGAACCATACTTAATCTGTTTCCATTTTATCTTTCAGCATCTTGCACCACAATAAACAGTATAAACAGCATTATTCAAGAAAGGATAGTAACAAAACAAACACATGCAACTCAGGTTTCTTGGTATTCACCTAGCTGTGATCTTGATTCTTGGTAAAGCTCTAAATTCCTATCCTCTTAGATGAGGTCCTTCTTTTCTGAACTGCAATTCTGCAATTTCCCCTCAATCCAAATTTCCCCTAGCTTATCTTGTCTCTAGCTTAAGCTCTGTCTTCTACCTTGGAGCTTGATTCCAGCCTATGCTCTTACGTGCAAGATTCTCTCCTCTCCTTCCACTCATCTCTCATGGCATTCATGATTTCTCTCTTTCTATCTTTCTCTCGGTTTCTTTTCTCTACAGATTTCTCACCTCTAAACTCATTGTCTTCATCAAGGGTATATATATTTTTTTTCAGATTTTCTAAGCACACTTATAATTGATTCCATTTGAAAACCCAGCTTAAATGAGCTTTTTCCCGTCTATAACAAATCGGTCCAAGAGGTAACAAAGGAAAGAAAAAAGGGCTGGTTGAAAAAGAAGAATGCCGAATGAAAATTTCCTCATTCCTTTCTCTCCTCTGTGGCCTCCATCCTTTGGGACATTTGTTGTCTTTTAACCAAGCATGACCATGTACCAGAACATGCATGATGACACTTGGGCAGAAGTTAGTTTTACACGTGATATTGATAGGAACTTGTATTACTGAGAAAGAAACAATGTGTTGGAATTTAAATATTATTGGAACTCGATCAGTTTATAGTTTGTGTATTTCTAGTAACATTGGAACCTTAGTATCCTAGGAAATGTTTATCATCTTTTATTATCCTTGTAAATATCATATTGTAATTAATTCCTTGTGTATATATAAACCCAATATGTTGAGTACAATTTACTCAAGCAATTCAGAAATCTTTCCTAAGTTTTTTTGACATTCAAGTTGATATCACAGCAGGTTGATCTTGCTCCTGCTCTCTCATCCCCGTTACTGTTCCAGCCACTGTCAAGGCTGGAACCTCGTCCAAAGTCCCCTCATTTGTCAGTGTGAGGGCCCCAATCATCTCAGACGGCCATTTCTGGCTATCTCTCCAAGTCCCGTCGCCAGAAAGTCTGCCACGCGCCGCCACTAATTTGTCCAACTTCCCGTCGACGGAATTCGTCACCGCTGGTCCCATTATGCTCATCAGACCTCCCTGAGTCTGTTCAGGTGGTCACTTGCTCTATTCGTTCCTGTTTGGCTAGTGGGTCCTTGGAGCCCACCTTTGTTGTTATACTGAAAAGGCGTCTTCTGCTGCCACTGTTCAAGAATTTTTTTTTTGGAGCTTTTGACTATCTCTAAACTTGCTCTCATGGCCTCTAAATTTACTGAGAATCATAAAATCCTGTCTGATAGTGAGTATAATGAGTATCTCCAACTTAAGGCAGTCCATTTAGGATCAAGTTCAGCTGGTGTCATCCACACTGGTAATTCTATGGCTTGTCTCACTCATTCTGTGTCTGCTGAATCTTGGATTCTAGATTTTGGTGCTTTCGACCACATTGCTAGTAATCCCTCACTTTTCTCAAGATTAGTATCTGTTAAAAGAGAGAAAACAGAAGCATAAAGATTGTGAAACTGCGTGTCTCAACTACACGATGGAGAGCTGATTATATAGAACTATGACAATAAATACAAATAAATACAAATATTACTGTTATGATTTGATTAGCCTATACAAGGAAACTACATAAATACAAAATATATTTACACGTGTTCAACACTCCCCCTCAAGCTGGAGAATATAAGTCATATGCACCAAGCTTGTTACAAATATAGTTTACTCGAGGACCTCTCAAAGACTTAGTGAAAACATCTGCTAGTTGATCATTTGAATTGACAAAGCTAGTGGTGATGTCTCCAGACAAGATCTTCTCTCTAATAAAGTGACAGTCTATCTCAATGTGTTTGGTCCTCTCATGAAACACTGAATTGGAAGTGATATGCAATGCAGCTTGGTTATCATAAATAAAAGTCATTTGCATAACATTTCCAAACTGAAGCTCTTTAAGAAGTTGTTTTAACCAAATGAGCTCGCAAGTAGCTAAGGCCATGACTCGATATTCTGCTTCGACACTTGATCTTGCAACCACTTACTCCTCCAGGATATCAGATTACCCCCAATGGATACACAATAACCAAAAGTAGATCTCCTATCAGTAGGAGAACTTGCTCAATCAGCATCTGAGTATCCAATAATCTGAGTGTGCCCTTTATCTTCATAGACAAGGCTTTTTCCTGGAGCTCCCTTAATATATCTGAGAATACAAATCACTGCATCGCAATGTCCTTCACAAGGTGAGTTTAGAAATTGACTTAATACACTCACCGCAAAGGAGATATCTAGACGAGTAACAGTAAGATAGTTAAGTTTTCCAACCAATCGCCTATATCTTCCTGGGTTTGAAAGTGGCTCCCCCTGATTTGGTAAAAGTCTAACATTGGGATCCATAGGGGTGTCAACTGACTTTGCATTCAATAGTCTTGTTTCCTCAAGAATGTCCATAGCATACTTCCTTTGTGAGATAACTATGCCATCCTTGGATTTTGCCACTTCAATTCCCAAGAAATAACGAAGTTTGCCAAGATCTTTTGTCTGAAAGTGATGACAGAGGTGCTGTTTTATCTAAGTTATACCTTGGTGATCGCTGCCTGTGATGACAATGTCGTCCACATACACAATCAAATAGATACAGCCTCGGATTGTATGGCGATAGAAGATAGAGTGGTTAGCCTCAGTACGAGTCATACCAAACTGTTGAACAACAGTACTGAATCGACCAAACCAAGCCTAAGTAGATTGTTTGAGACCATACAAGGACTTGTGTAGATGACAAACGAGGTCAAAAGACTCCCCCTGAGCAACAAACCCTGGAGGTTGCTTCATGTAGACTTCTTCTTCTAGATCACCACGGACCTTTCCCAAGCAAGCAGACATAGGTCCATCAAACTGTCGAGGAGCAATAACACTCATGAGATTGTGACAAACCCCATATAGCCAGTGAGCGTCATTTAGTGTAAAGAACCTTGGCTTGCTCCCAAACAGAGGCACAAGTTGTCTGAGCACGGAAGATCTGCTTGAGGGACGAGTGAATGATGGACTTGATGACAACGCACAACTGTTTATCAATCTTCTTCCACCTGGGTTGTTCTTCTGTAGGCACAAAGGCAAGTTTTGTGGTGAGGTGGTCTTCATATCCTTGACCCTCAAGCCACAACTTGATGTCTGAAGCCCAAGTATTATAGTTGCTGCTATCTAATTTATCAGCGGAGAGAGGGACATTGAGGTAACTCATGAAAACAGGAGGCTCAGCCTTTGGGTTGTCTTTAGAGCCATCTGGGGAGGTAGAACTAGCCATGGGTTAGAATACAAAGTGCAAAAATTAAAACCACAAGGTACCTGAAAGTCCCAACGCAATTAAACAAGGGGACAACAATGTCTGATGGAGGATCTGAGGGCAGATCGGTGTAGAGGAGGTGGAGACGAGTCAGGCGAGAGGAGTGACAGCCGGAGGCGCCGTCACGCGCCGGAAAATGGGTTGTGCAGTGGCTGTTTGGCAGCAGCTGTGGGCGTGTCCTTGGGGCGTTGGGGTCGGGCTTCTGGGGTTGGGCCGATCGGAGGGAGACGATGCCGGTGGTGTGGTCGCCGACTGGAAAGGAGATGGATAGGTGCTACTCCTACTTTTTCTCTAATGCATTCATTCCTAATCCTATCTTGTCTTGTATGGCCACACATCTAGCGCAACATCCTCATCTCCCCAACACTGATCTTATGCTCTTGTTGGCTTTTTACCGCCCAACATTCAGTACCATACAACATCGCGGGTCTTATAACTGTACGGTAAAATTTACCCTTAAGTTTGAGAGGCACTTTTCTATCACAAATAACTCCTGAAGCACTCTTCCATTTCACCCATCCAGCTTGAATCCTATGGTTTACATCTCCCTCTATCTCTCCGTCATTATGTATGATAGATCCAAGATACCTAAACTGTGTGACTTGTGGTATGGTATGATCTCCAAATTTCACCGCTAAGCTAGCATTAACATGCCTATTACTGAACTTACATTCCATATACTCCGTCTTACTCCTGCTTAGACGAAAGCCATGTTCTTCCAATGCTCGTCTCCACAGCTCTAGCTTCCCATTTGTTTCCTTTCTCGACTCTCCAACTAAGACTATATCATCTGCAAAAAACATGCATTGTGGCACCGGTTCTTGGATATGCGCAGTAAGCACATCCAAGACCAAGGTAAAAAGATATGAACTCAAAGTTGACCCTTGGTGCAGTCCTATAGTTATAGGAAATCTTCTGTGACGCCACTCTGTGTTCTCACACTAGTTTTAGCCCTATCATACATATCTTGGATTGCTTGAATATAGGAGATACAAATTCCTTTTTTCTCCAAAGTCTTCCACAAGACCTCTCTTGGTACCCTATTGTAGGCTTTTTCTAGATCAATGAAAACCATGTGTAGGTCTTTTTGCCTCCTTCGATACCTCTCCATTAATCTTCGTAGAAGATATATTGATTCTATGGTTGACCTCCCAGGCATAAAACCAAAAATAACCTGCAAAGGATGCTAGAATAACAACACAATAGAAAGCAATAAACCACCACTAAAAATACCAACAATCCAAACAGAGAGAGAAAAAAGGCAAGATAAACCAAAAGCAAATCCAAGAACACAACAACAGAGGCGAAATAGAGGGCCAAATAGGGGATTTGCACAAGACAGAGGCTAAACAGGTGGTGGAAGAGGCTGGCGAGGACTGGGCTTCACTGGAAATGGCATGACTAGTTGGCTGGTGGAAGCAGCTGCCGGAAAGAGGGTCTCACGCGCTCCCATGTTCAAAAAAATACTAAAGCTGGCAGATTCCAGTGACCGACGCGTGGTGGCATGTCGAAGCTCCGGCAGTAGCCCAGTTCAGGTGGTAGGCCAAGCGGAAGGCGACGAACAAGGTGGTGTGGTCGGCCGGAGGAAAAACGGAGTGCAGAGGTGCAAATTGGAGAAGATAGCTGCGGGAGGAGAGAGAAAATGGACACGCAGCAGGGAAAAAAAAGGTAAGAACTGACATGGCTGAAAGTGGTTCAACCAGAAAGAAGGAAAACTAGAGCCGGGTCGGAACCTGCTCTGATACCAACTTGAAAATAAGGAACAATTGTAAAACAACTGATTATGGCTGAATTGCTTGAGTTAATTTCACTCAGCATACAGGTATTTATATACATGAGAAATTAAATATAAGTTCTATTTACAAGAAGAATAATTAAAGACTTAAACCATTCCCCATGACACTATTGTTTCCAAAAGCTAAATATCATATTTCCCATGCTAACTAATTCAATATTCAACATACATAGTATTGGAACTTGATCCGTTTATAGTTTGTGTATTTCTAGTAACATTGGAACCTTAGTATCCTAGGAAATGTTTATCATCTTTTATTATCCTTGTAAATATTATACTGTAATTAATTCCTTGTGTATATATAAATCCAATATGCTGAGTACAATTTACTCAAGCAATTCAGAAATCTTGTCCAAGTTTTTTTTTTTTTATATTCAAGTCAATGGAGCCTAGCTCTTTACAATAGGAAAAATCCCCTCTTGATTAAACTAAAAAACAAAAAAAATAAGATAGAACACCGGCATATCTTTGAGGATCTGTTAACCTCCTTGCCCAAAGGCCCCCAATTCCTTACTCAAATGATTGGATCATATAAGAAAAAGTTATGGATTACCCGAGTGTCCTACACTTTCATCAATCCTCTGGTAATTAATAGCTGCAATGGTTCTTCCTTCATCATTTCTCCTTTTTCTTCTAGTTTTTTCTTTTTTTTTGTCGTTTCTCCCTTCCGAATTCATTACCAGCAGCAAGATTAGTTTGAAACACCACCCTATCACGTTGCTGCTTTTGTGATTCAGCATTTGCAGTTTTCGAAAAACCACCTTCTCTCCAGCTACTTCTGGTCAACTCCACTGGCTGGCCCCTTGTGCCATTGACGTTTGGTTCTAAGAAAGTTGTTGGTGTTGTTAAACCCCTCCTCTCAACTTGGGTTTGCAAATTGGGCCATGGCCCAAGATCTAATGATGGTTCTAATGGGTTGGGTCATTTTTGAATGAAACCCATCCTGTTATTGTAAATGTGATTCCAACCTTCCTTTCTTAAGAGCCCAATTCATTTCCTCTATTTTTTGAGCCTGGTCCTGTAGGTTAGAAGACCCTAATTGGTATAATTCCAATTCTGCCCTTCTTCCTCCTTTCACCCCTTTCATGACGGTGCCTTGGCCTTGCCGATCCTCCTCAAGCGTGCAACGCCTTGGCTATTCGTCGATGCGATGCAGTGACCCCCATTCTTTCTTGGTGTGATCTACTTCACTTAGCTCCTCCACCGCATGCTTGGACCGCCATTGTGATGGAGATCCAGAGACCATCTCAGGCTGTTTCTCCGCTTTCTTCGCCACTTTTGGGGGTGCTTCTCGGTAGCCACACCAGCTAGATCGACTTATCCATCATCCCTCTCTGGTTTTCCTTGTTTGTCTGACTTCTAGATACCATCTTTGACATGCATCCGTCCATAGTCTCTGTCACATCCTCTAACCTTTTCACTGGCACCCACCGCATGGTTCGGGACAATGTGGCATTCATAACTTCCATAACTAGAGAACGCAAGTACTTCTTGACTCAACCACCGATCCTCCACCTTTTCTGACAAGGTTATCTGAAACCTCCCCAACAGTCCCTAGCGGAATGTCAGCCAAGTTACCACTCTCATCCTCGGTTCCCACCATTGGAACTAGTTCAACGCCCTTCCTTCCAAACCAACCACTGTCGTAGCTACCTTCTCCACTTCTGGGATTTTGTTGATCTCAAAGTATCGTTCAACACGGAACAACGCGGATCGTCGCCCGAAAAATATGACACCTCCACCTGTTGCATCCTCTCCTCCCTGTGTATGGCTTTGAGATTGGTGACCTCTTTGTTTCTTTCCCGGTTGCCATGATTGCTTCCTTTTCCTTCTAGAACCACTGGCGCATTTCGAACGATCACAGCTATCTGCTCTGTCATTGATCGCAACATCTCCTCGAACCTCCGGTCAATAGTTTCCTAGATCAGTTCATGAATTTTGTCATCCTCCGTTCAACAACATCCATGCGAGTTGATACCATTTAGAGGCTCCCTAGGATCTGGAGCTTTGATACCAATTGATAGGAACTTGTATTACTGAGAAAGAAACAATGGAGCCTAGCTCCTTACAATAGGGAAAATCCCCTCTTGATTAAATTGAAAAATAGAAAAAGTAAGATAGAACACTTACAGTTCTTTGAGGATCCGCTAACCTCCCTGCCCAAAGGCCCCCAATTCCTTACGCAAATGATTGGATGCCTTCTCCCCTCCTTCACTTCCCTGTTTATTCCCTCCTCGAAAACCGGGGGAGAATGCAGGTGCACCGTACGTGCGGGTATGGTACGCGTATGGTACGCGTTGGTACGTACCCAAATATATATTTTTTGAATTTGGGTACGGCTCGGTGTGGCTAGGTGCGGCTTCACCACCTGCTGGGTATGGCTCCACCATATTTTTGCCAAACACGGTCGTTTTTTGACCAACAAATGGTATTAATTTCAGATCTGCACCCTGCTTCTTACACGAGTTTCCAATCCGAGTCTCATACGAGCTTCCAAATCTTCATTCTTCTTCTCTCCGAGCTGCATTACCAAGCTCCAGGGAGTGCAACTCCGGCGACTTCAGCGACTGCAACTACGGTGACTTCAACGACTGCAACTCCGATGAACTTTAGCGACCCTGCCCTAAACCATTCAGATCTTCATTCTTCTTCTACCCAATCTGCGCGACCTAGCTCCAACTGCGCGACCCGAGTTGCACGACCAAGCTCCAGCGTGGAACGACCAGCCACGAGCTTCAGTTCATCCGTTCTCTGCCCTCTCTTCAGTCCGTCCGTTCAGTCCGTTCTCTGCCTTTTCTATAGTCCGTCCGTTCTCTGCCCTCTCTTCAGTCCGTTCTCTGCACTCTATTCCAGATGTTTTCACAAGGTTCTGCTAGTGTTGGTGGATTTGGGTGTGGCAGTGGGTCTGGTAGTGGCACAGGCTCTTCTAGTTCTTTGATTAGCAAATATGCTACTGGAATAGCTGAAAAAAATTGTCCCCTTTGGGTGTATGTGACTATATTGCAAACTAAAAAAGCAGGAAGAGGGAATGCAAGCTGGAAATGCAATTTTTGTGATGGAATTGATAAGGGATCTTATTCTAGAGTGAGATCTCATCTACTGAGGGAAAAAGTACATGGGATTAGCATATGTAATGCTGTGCTAAATGACTATCTTCAAGAAATGAAGCAAATAGAAAGAGAGGCTATTGAGAAGAATGCAAAGCCAGTGCAAGTTCCTTTACCCTCTGGCTCTACAAGTTTGAACCCTCCTAGAGTTGATATGTCTTCTGATGGGAGCAAGAGAAGAAGAGGCACTGAGAGTGCAATAGGAAGGGCATTTAATAATGAGGCAAGAGATCATTTGTCATGTGAAATAGCTAGACTATTCTACTCTGCTGGTTTGCCATTCAATGTGGCTAGAAATCCCTATTTTGTTAGCTCATTCACATATGCTGCAAATACTACCCTCTCAGGTTTTCTTCCACCTAGCTACAATGCTATAAGAACTTCAATGTTGCAAAGAGAAAAAGCCCACATATTGAGATTACTTCAACCCATCAAAGACACTTGGCCAGAAAAAGGTGTGAGTATAGTGAGTGATGGTTGGACTGATGCACATAGAAGACCATTGATTAACTTCATGGCTGCATCAGATTCGGGACCTATGTTCTTGAAGGCGGTTGATGGCTCTGGTGAGTTTAAGGACAAACATTACATTGCTAATTTGATTTTGTCCACCATTGATGAGGTTGGATCACAAAATGTGGTGCAATTCATTACTGATAATGCACCTGCTTGCAAGGCTGCTGGAGCAATTATTGAATCCATCCATCCTCATATCTTTTGGTCACCGTGTGTAGTGCACCCCTTGAACCTTGCTTTGAAAAATATTTGTGCTCCTAAAAATAATCCAAATAATGAGAGTGTTTATGCTGCGTGTCATTGGATTACTGTTGTTGCTGATGATGCCTTTTTCATTAAGAATTTTATCATGAATTATTCCATGAGGCTAGCCATGTATAATCAATTTGTGCATCTGAAGCTACTTTCTATTGCTGAGACTAGATTTGCCTCCGTCATTGTAATGCTTAAAAGGTTTAGAACTATTAAGCATGGTCTCCAATCTATGGTCATTAGTGAAGAATGGTCTCACTATAGAGAAGATAATGTTCAAAAGGTTGCCACTATGAGAGAAACAATTTTGAATGACCTTTGGTGGGATAAAGTTGATTATATTCTAAGCTTTACAAAGCCCATCTATGAAATGCTTCGTTCTTGTGACACCGATAAGCCAAACCTTCATTTGATTTATGAGAAATGGGATTGTATGATTGAGCAAGTGAAGCTAGTCATCTATCAACATGAGGAAAAGGAGTTGAATCAACATTCATCCTTCTATGGAGTGGTGTATGACATCCTAATTTCTAGATGGAATAAAAGTTGCACACCTCTTCATTGCTTGGCTCATTCACTTAATCCTAGGTAAATTTAATTAACTTTCAAGTTCTAAGTTCTTTTACTTTTTCATCTAAGAGATGTACTTTGGTTTTTGTATTATAGTAATCACAATTTATATTTTGTATAATAGGTATTATTGTAGACAATGGCTTGAGGAAGCTCCAAAACGAGTCCCCCCACATAAGGACAATGAGATTTGTATGGGGAGAAACAAATGCCTGAAGGATTACTTTCCGGATTCTCAAGCAAGGCGAGAGGTCACTTCAGAGTTTGTTAAATTCTCAAGTGGTGAAGAAGAGCTTAGCCAATTTGATTACTTGCAAGATAGGTGGGACTTGACACCAATGGAATGGTGGGTCATGTATGGAGCTTCAATCCCCAAACTTGAAACCATTGCCTTGAAGCTCATTGAAATATGGAAAACAACTCAGACCAATTTTGCATAAAAAATAGCCATGTGCAGCAAGAGTAATCATAAATGAAAGTGACAAAATATCTAGATCCTAGAGTAGAAACAGTACTCATCAATGAAAGTGACAAAATATCTAGATCCTAGAGTAGAAATAGTACGACTGGGACCCCAAACATCAGAATTTACTAAAGCAAAAGGAGAAGATGCTCGACTGCTGACTTTATCGGGAAACGGACTACGAGTGTGTTTTCCTAGTTGACATGATTCACAAGGGAGACTAGACAACTTAGAGAGGTTGGGCACCAATTTTTGTAGTTTAGGAATACTAGGATGACCCAACTGTGCATGGATGGTGAAAGGGGAATCCTTGACAGCACAAACATGAGAGGGGTTGGAGAGCTGGTAGAGGCCATGGGACTCACATCCAGTCCCAAGTATCCGACCCGAACTCTGGTCTTGCAGAATGACAGAGTCTTTAGTAAAGGTAATCATACCATCAAGAGACCGAGTCAAACGACTAATAGAAAGCAAATTAAAAGGAGACCTAGGAACATAAAGGACAGAGTCTACTGAAAGAGAAGGGAGGGGATGGGTAGTGCCAATCCCTTGGGATTGAGACTTGGAACCATTTGCTAAGGTGACAGAAGGCAAATAACCATTGTGAGAAAGGTTGGAGAAAGTCTTATTACTAGAAATATGGTCAGTTGCACCAAAATTAAGAACCCAAGTACCAATTGATGGGGAACGAGAGAGACAAACAAATGAAGTACCAATATGTGCAACTGAGGCAATGGAACTAGAGGTCTGACGTTGCTCAAACCACTTTAGAAAGTCGGCATAGGCAATTGTTGGAGCAGAGGAACCAGAGGACTTACGTTGTGCAAACCACTGTAAAAAATTTGCATACTCAGCCTTCGGGGCGTCCTTAGAGCTATTTGAGGAGGTAAAACTAGCCATGGATTAGTAAACAACAATAAAACAGTACCTAAATGCACCGATTCAAAAAAAGGGTCGCGACAAATGGTCACGAACACAAAAGGCTAGGGCAAATCCAGACAAAAGAGAGAAGGGCGACCATGGCGTTGCAAACGGCTGTCGGAGGTGGTGGCCCACATGCCGTCACGTGCTAGCGAAAGAGCAGCGCGTGTGGGCGCGTTGCGGGGCTGCTAGGGCGGGCTTCTGGGGTTTGGCCGAACAGGCAAAGGCAATTCCGATGGTGGGGTCGCTGGCCGGAAAGATCGCCGAAAAAGTCACACTGCGGCCGCAGACGGCAGTGGACAACGGCGGGTAGCGGCATACTGCAACAAAGGAGATGAGTCTGCTAGAAAGAGGACACAACAAGAGGAGAAAGGTTGGCAAATCGGAGTGGAAACATGGTTTAGCTGGAAAATTTTTTTACCGGAAAGCAATGGGCTCATCGGGCATTCACGGTTCTAGGATTGCCTCTCTTTAGGCTCTAATATCATGTTGAAAGAGAGAAAAGAGAGAGACATGAAGAAATCGTCTATTTCAACTACACAACAGAGGCTGAATATTTACTCAATAGGTAATAAATAATTACACAATTTACATGACGTGGGACTAATAGTTGTACTACTAATTACACCTAATTACATATGTTTCCAACAATTGTTATTCCTAAACTTATTTAAACATTCTTAATATTTAATTTACTTGCCTAATTTGTAATTGAAAGATTTTAAATTATATTATGGTAATTTAAGTAAATTAATTACCTTGACCTCTAAGTAATTTATTATTTAAGTTTAATCCTTCCTTTCTTCCTAAAGTCCTTGCTTAGGATAATTAAACTTATGTTTTTCCCCTTAATTTAATTTCATGCTTGTCTAAATTTAATTGGAATATTTAATTTATATTGTAGTACTTTTAAATAATTTATTTATCTTCTTCTCTAAACAAAAGACTCATATATGGTCCCATTCTTTATCTCTAATACTTGTATTATAGTTATGTAATCATATAAGGTTTATTTATTGGGGATGTTACAACTATTTGATGCGCTAACTATTTGGGAGAGGTGGAATTGTTTCTGATTATTCAACTTGTTTTGATACTTGTACACCCTTGATGGCTAGTAAAGATGGGCAGCTATTTATTTAGGTAGGCCTATGTGTTTGTTGGCTATTGTCGAGCCTCCAAATAATTTGGTAAGATTGGAGACTAATATATGCTCCTTGCAGCCATGGTTGGTGATGTAAATATATTCATGAATAACTTGGATAATCCTCACCTGGCAGAGATTGAAATAATGATAGCTGAACCAATGAGGTACCTACTTTGACTTTATGTCATAAACTAGTTGCTGAGTTGTTCGTGTATTGCCATTATCATAATTGGTTTACCTGTTGTTTCCAAGTCCTCAATGCTATCTGTGTTTCATAGATTATCTTATCGCAACTGAATTTCCTTCCTTGGTTTTTTATTTTATTTTATTTTAAATAGAGGGGATGGGGGTACAGGTGTTGGGGAGAAAGTTAGAAAATTAACATCACAGCCAATTAAAGTAAGTTGAGATTGGATACTAGCACTATCAATGTATAATTTTTGGTCAATGGCTTAAATAGATATCCAAATAAAAGTTTTGTGACAAGAATAAGAGAATATAGATGAAAATTACTTGAATATATGCCTTGTAAGACTAGAAGAGAAAGGAGAAAACATTGAAGAGGAGAAAATGTGACCAGTTGTCACTGTTGTTTTGATTATATTTACAGAGAGAGAGAGAGAGCTTGCTTGCTGTTCAAAGTATTTGAAAGATAGAATAATAGCTAAGGCTAAGTATAGTAACTACGAGTAACTAGAAAATAGACTATGGTTACATCTCTATTTATCTAGCACTCCCCCTCAAGTTGGAACATATATATCATATGATCCAAACTTGTTACATATATAGCCAATTCGAGAACCTCCAAGGGATTTTGTGAGAATGTCATTTGAGTTGACAAAGTTTGTAACAATGTCTCCTGAAAGGATCTTGATGGGCCTTTAACCCATGTTTATAAGAGGAGAGGTAGAAAGAAGGGGAATGGGCTGGGAACAAATGGACCAAGTGTGGGAATTGCATTGGCAGAAGCAACTGTTAGTGAGCATAACAGAATGTCCACATGGCAAGAGGACATTGGAGGGGAGTATTCTGTCATGATTGGAGAGGCATAACGGAAGAACGTGTTTAAGGGAGAGGGAGAGGGGAGTGGAGAGGATAATGAAAAAATTGGTGAGGAATTGGTTGGTTTATGCCTAGGGGCAGAGACTGCACCTTGTAGCTCTGATTGTTATTTTTCCCTTTCATTTTGCATTTAGTTGCTGCTGTATCTGTTTTCTTGGGTTTTGAGTAGTATTCACTTTTGTAAAACGGAGTTTTCCTCCTTGTTTCTACTCTATTTCTCAATATAATATTAGTTTCTATCAAACTGGTATTAGAGCTCCCGGTCCTGGGGAGCTTGGATGGTATCAACGAGAATGGAGAACAGATTGGAGGCGATGGAATGACAAGGGGAGGGGCTTAGGCAGGAGTTGTAGGAGACGTTTAGGAGACAGATGTAGCAGATGATGGTGAATGTGAGGGAGCAAATTGGAGAAGCTCTGAGGCATCAAAATGGCTGCAGAGAGGAGGGAGACGAAAGCATTAGAGGAGGAGGAGAGCCTCATGAAAATGAAGGGAGGAGGGGGGAAAGGATGAGAAAACTGGAGGTACCTTACTTCATTGGTGAGGACCCCCACGGATGGATATATTGGGCTAAACGCTATTTTGAAATCAATTAAGTTCTTGAAGAGGAGAAGGTGACGACAGCGGTGGTGTGTTTGGGGGGGAGAGCATTGAACTGGTACCTGTGGTGGGAAGCAAGAATGGGACACGTTTCTTGGGTTGTTTTCAAACAAGCAGTCCTGGGTAGGTTCGAAATCTTATCTTCTGAAAACCCCTATGAAGTGTTGATGGGGTTGAGGCAAGTTGGGAGTGTGGCTGAATACCGGGAGCAGTTTAAGCTTCTCTCGGCTCCATTAAGATACGCAGAGAAGGAATTCATGAGGGGAGCCTTCATGAATGCGTTGAAGGACGAAGTGAAGGCTAAGGTGAGGCTGATGAGCTTTGGAGAGTTGAACACGTTGATGACAGTGGCTCAAAAGGTGGAGAATAGAAACAAGATGTTGGGTTGGGTTATGGGTTACCCATTTCGCAGGATTGGGCCCAATTATAACAAGCTCGCTCTAACAAGTAAATAGGCTGGTACCCAAGATCAAGCGGTGGGGGCTTTTTATAATGGGGAAGCCGCAAGTGGGTCTGGGTCAAAAAGACCGTGGCTACCACTCCTCAAGGCGAAGTAATGGCGCACTATTCGAGTGCGACAGTGGCATTTGCTGCAAGAGGATCTTCGAGTTCGGTGGAGGAGGGGAGTTCAACTAACAACCAGAGAAGGGGGTTGGGGTTTTGAAGGCTAATTGAGGCAGCTGCGGTTGAGCCGGTTGGTGGGTTCTGCTTTCGTTCTGGGTCGTTGGTGGTGGTGGGCGTCGCCGGAAAAGTCACAACTGGTGGAGGCGCAGCTGTTTGGACACGAAACCACTGTGGATGCACAATGGTGAGGATCTTAGCCTACTACTACTAATACCATATAAAGTATAGAGATGATTTTAGGAATTGTGTGAGAAATGAGTTTAGGAATTGTGTGTATTTCTCACACATATAAACTGATATTTATATACATAGTGGTACATGAATGTATACAGGAAAGTATTAAGTGTAAACACTAATTCCAATGAATACTAATTCCTATGAATATTAATTCCTATGAAGACAGTCCTATGACACGTGTAGCATATGAAACACGTGAAATATGGGTTTTTATTCTAACATCTACCTTAGATTGAGTCTTTTTAATTAGCTAAGCATCGTAGGATCTCCTATTTCCCTAGAGAAAATAAGCAGGCTGTGTTCCCATTTGATATTGTACACTTAGATATTTGGGGTCCTTGTCCTATTATTTCCAAATTTGGTTTTCGTTATTTTGTGACTTTTGTTGATGACTTTTCAAGAGTTACTTAGTTATTTTTTATGAAACATCAGTCTGAGTTGTTTTTGAATTTTTCTGGTTTTTATGCTGAAATTAAAACACAATTTAATTCTGTCATTCGTGTTTTAAGAAGCGATAATGCTAAAGAATACTTCTCTACTCCTTTCACTACTTTTTTGTCCCAACATGGCATTCTTCACCAATCATCTTGTGTTTCGACCCCTCAATAGAATGGGGTTGCCGAACGAAAAAATAGACATCTCTTAGAAATAGCTAGAGCACTTTTGTTTTATATGCAAGTTCCTAAGGTTTTTTGGGCAGGTGCCGTTGCTACGGAATGTCATCTAATTAATCGTATGCCCTCGACTGTTTTGAATGGTAAGATCCCTTACTCCACTTTATTGCCTTCTTGTTCCTTGTTCCCTTTACCCCCTCGCATATTTGGTTGCACTTGTTTTGTTCAGGATGTTCGTCCTCAGATCTCTAAACTTGATCATAAATCCCTCAAATGTATCTTTCTTGGTTACTCTCGATCTCAAAAGGGATACCGTTGCTTCTCTCCTGATCTCGGATGGTACTTAGTGTCTGCTGATGTTACCTTCTTTGAATCCACGTCCCTCTTTAGTACTGGTCCTTCTACATCTTCATCCGTTACTTCTTCTATTCCATCTGCCATTGAGTCTAATGATGATTTTTTTGTCTATACTTCTGCCATCCTACAAGTGCGTGCCCGGCCACCCATCACTACAGTGTTTACTAGGCAACTGCGACCTCCTAACTTGGTTGCTCCCGCTGCCCCTGATTTGCCACCTCTGCCTATGGGTTCTTCGGCTTAAGATCCAACAACTTCCTCGTCTGACCTTGATCTTCCCATTGCTCTTCGGAAAGGTAAATGGTCTTGTCATTACCCCATATCTTCTTTTGTCTAGTATAATGCCTTGTCCCCTTCTTCCAAATGCTTTGTTGCCAGCCCCTGATTTGCCACCTCTGCCTATGGGTTCTTCGGCTCAAGATCCAACAACTTCCTTGTCTAACCTTGATCTTCCCATTGCTCTTCGGAAAGGTAAACGGTCTTGTCATTACCCCATATCTTCTTTTGTCTAGTATAATGTCTTGTCCCCTTCTTCCAAATGCTTTATTGCCTCTTTAGACAGTGTTGCTGTGCCTAAAACTGTTGCTGAAGCGTGCTCTCATTTTGGTTGGCATGCTGCCATGGAAGAGGAGATGAGTGCTCTTGAGCATAATCACACATGGGACTTGGTTTCCTTGCCTTCGAGGAAGAAGGCCATTGGTTGTAAGTGGTGTTTACTGTCAACATGCATCCAGATGGTTCCATTGCTCGATTAAAAGCACGATTGGTTGCTAAGGGCTATGCCCAAGTCTATGGTATGGATTACTCAGAAACCTTCTCTCCTGTTGCTAAACTCGCATCCGTACGGTTGTTTATTTCTTTGGCTGCTTCTAATGGTTGGCATCTTCATCAACTTGATGTTAAGAATGCGTTCTTGCATGGTGATCTTCAAGAGGAGGTGTATATGGAGCAACCACTTGGGTTTGTTGCTCAGGGGGAGTCAGGTACGGTGTGTAGGCTGCGTAAATCTTTTTATGGGCTGAAACAATTCCCAAGGGCTTGGTTTGGGAAATTTAGTGAAGTGGTCATCAAATTTGGGCTACAAAGGAGTGCATATGATCATTTTGTATTTTTCAGACAAACTAGTTCTGGATGCATCCTTCTAGTAGTCTATGTTGACGATATTGTCATTACTGGCAATGATGATGTGGGAATTACTGCAATCAAGAACTTCCTTCAGAGTCAGTGCCAAACAAAGGACTTGGGTGCTCTTAAGTACTACCTTGGGATTGAAGTCCTAAGAAGCAACAAGGGGATCTTTCTTAGAGAAAATATGTTCTTGACTTGTTAGAAGAAATGGGGTTGTTGGTAGCAAAGCCGTGTGACACTCCACTAATGCCAAACATAAATTTAACTGCAAATGATGGAGAATTATTAACAGAGCCCAAGAGGTGTAGGAGAATTGTTGGGAAACTCAATTATCTTATAATGACGAGGCCAGATATTGCATTATTAGTCAGCATTGTTAGCTAGTTTATGTCTTCACCTAGAAGTGCTCATTGGGATGCTGTTATTCACCTCCTGAAGTATCTCAAGGGTTCACTTGGGCGTGGGATTCGGTACCAAAATTATGGGCATTGTAGGGTGGAAGCCTTTTCAGATGCTGATTGGGCAGACTCTCCAGATGATAGGAAATCTATTACTGGGTACTGTGTCTTTGTTGGGGGAAATCTGATTGCATGGAAAAGCAAGAAACAAGGTGTGGTGGCTCGATCTAGTGCTAAGTCTGAGTACAGAGCAATGGCACAAGTACATGTGAACTTACATGGGTTTATCATCTTCTAGGAGAAATTGGTATGACTAGCCTGTGCCCTATGCAGTTATGGTGTGATAACCAAGCAGCAATACACACTGCTATTAACCTAGTCTTCCATGAGTGCACCAAACATATAGAGGTTGATTGTCATTTTGTTCGGGAGAAACTTCAGCAAAAGTTAATCTCATTAAAGCATGTCCGAACTAGAGAACAACTAGCTGATGTGTTCACCAAAGCCCTGCCTGGCAATAAGGTCACACAGATTTGTAACAAGATGGGCATGACTGACATCTATGCTCCATCTTGAGGAGGAGTGTTAGATATTTGGGTATCATTTAGGACAAAATATTCTGTCATTAAGTTAGAATATTGGGCTGATATTTAGTTTCCTTATTTAGCTATTAGCCTATAATCACTCTTGTATTGTCTCCTCTCTGTAAACATATATACATGTGTCTGACCATGTTACGGTCATGGCTTTAGCTCATTCTCTTTCCTTACCTAATAACACTAGGGAAATTACCTCGAGTATGTTTCCCAAGCTGGCATGACTCAGACCATGTTACGGTCATGGCTTTAGCTCATTCTCTTTCCTTACCTAATAACACTAGGGAAATTACCTCGAGTATGTTTCCCAAGCTGGCATGACTCACTCAAAAGACTGCAAATGAGAGAGATGAGGAACCATCTTCTTTAATTTATTCAGACTTGGATGACCCAAACGACGATAAAGAGGACTAAGAGACTCGGTGACAGCACATATGGTAGATGATGGAGTTTGAAGATAATAGAGTCCTTGTGATTCAAAGCCTGTGCCAATCGTCTGCCCTGTACTCCGGTCCTGTATATGAAAGAACTGGCAGAAAAGGTTATGGAACAATTAAGAATGCGAGTAAGCTGATTAATGGAAATCAAGTTAAAAGGACATCTAGGAATAAAAAGAATAGAGTTCAAAGTTAGAGATGGGAGAGGTGCAGCTTGACCAACACTAGTGGCTTTTAGCCTTGGAACCATCGACAAGGATGTTGGAATGAGGAATTTTGGTGGATACAAATCTTGAGAAAAGTGAGGGATTACTAGCAATGTGGTCGGAAGCACCAGAATTCAGGATTCAGTAGACATATAATGAATGAGACAAGCCGTAGAATTACTGGTGTGGACGACACCAGCTGAACTTGATCCTGAATGGACTGCCTTAAGTTGGAGATAATCATTATACATTTATACTCATTATCAGATAGGATTTTATGATTCTCAGTAAATTCAGAAGCCATGAAAGCAAGTTTAGAGATAGTCAAAAGCTTTAAAAAAAAAAAATCTCGAACAGTGGCAGCAGAAGACACCTTTATCAGTATAAGAACAAAGGTGGGCTCCAAGGACCCACTAGCCAAACAGGGGCAAATTGATCAGGTGACTAGCAGGACAACAGACTCAGGGAGGTCTGACGAGCAGAATGGGACCAGCAGTGACAAATTCTGACGACAGGAAGGCGGCGTGTGGCCTACACGCGCCGGACGTTGGACAAATTCGTGGTGTCGCGTGGCAGAATTTTGGGCGACGAGACTTGGAGAGACAGTTGGAAATGGCTGTCTAAGATGATTGGGGCCTTCACTCTGACAGATGAGGGGACTTTGGACTAGGTTCCAGCCTTGACAGCGGCTGGAACTGTAACAGGGTTGAGAGACCAGAAGCGGGATCAACCCGCTCTGATACTAACTTGAATATCAAAGAAACTTAGAGATGATTTCTAAATTGCTTGAGTCAATTGTACTCAGCATATTGGGTTTATATATAAATAAGGAATTAATTACAGTATGATATTTATAAGGATAATAAAAGATGATAAACATTTCCTAGGATACTAAGGTTCCAATGTTACTAGAAATACACAAACTATAAACTGATCAAGTTCCAATAATATGTAAATTCCAACAATCAATAAATAGGAACTTCAAGGAGCGGAGCTCTGATTACAGATCTGAAAAAACTGGAAATATAAGGGAACTATGGAAAATAGAGAAAAGGAAGTAACAATCAGAGGTGCGATGCACAACCTCTGCCCTTGGTCTAAGCCTCCCCAAGATTACCCAAATTCTCCTGACCCATACAAAGGTTGAGGTCCTGCTTTTACAAGCAAGACCTTTCCCAAGCTACTATTATTGAACTACAACTTCTTAAGCACAACTTACTAGAGTGCAATTTATTAGAAACAACTCCCCATGCTACCGTCCATGCTACCGTCCATTCTACCGTCCACTTTGTCGTCCATTCCTTTTATTCTTTCCTTTCCTTTTATAGACATGCGTTATTGGCTTATCAATACTCGCCCCAATAAGTTCCACCTTGTCCCCAAGGTGAAATTCTAGAAATGCTTGTTGGATTGCATCAAAGTCTTCCCAAGTATTCTCATAGTCGGTTAAGTTAGTCCACTTGATTAGGACTTCAGTTTCGCCATTCAATAATTTGCCCGCAGTCATTACTTCAGACAGAACCACTTGTAGTTCCCATTCTTCTTAGAGAAATGTAGGAAGTTGCTGGGACGGGATACTTGGAGGAAAAGCTTTTTTCAGTTGGGACACGGAAAATTGGATGCACTCTTGCTGAATTGGGTAAATCCAATCGATAGGCTACTGAGCCAACCTTCTCCAAGACTGCAAATGGGCCATAAAAGCGTGGACTAAGTTTTTCATTGGCTTGTTTGCCCAAGCATTTCAACCTATAGGGTTGCGCCTTTAAATAAACCAACTCTCCCTCCGTAAACTCAACCTCTCTTCTACCCTTCACAGCTTGCAGCTTCATTCTTTGTTGAGCCCTCAACAAATTTCGCTTAAGTTCATCCAAAATGTTGTCCCTCTCCATTAACAATTTGTCCACTTCTTTCACCACTGTACTATCTCTCCCATATTTGATCACTGAAGGAGCTTCTCGCCCATAAAGGGCCTTGAATGGACTCATTTTAATAAAGGCATTATAGGATGAGTTAAACCATAATTTAGTCCAAGACAAGCACTTCACCCATTGCTTGGGATAATCATTCACAAATCATCTTAGATAAGTTTCAATAGTTCGGTTGGTTACCTCTATTTGTCCATCGATCTGCGGATGATATACTGAACTGAACTTTAGCTTGGTACCGGTGAGCCGAAACAACTCCTTCCAGAAAAGTCTCATAAGAAACTATCCTATCTGACACAAAGGAACTTGGGAAACCATGTAAACGCACCACTTCTTTGATGAAAACAGCAGCCACCTCTTTTGCTGTGAATGGATGGCTAAGAGAAATAAAATGGGCGTATTTGCTCATGGGATCCACCACCACCAAAATAGAGTCCGTCCCCTTCGACTGTGGCAATCCCCCAATAAAATCCGTTGAGACATATTCCTATACTTGATTGGGAATGGGCAGTGGTTGGAGAAGGCCGGCTGGCTTCAAGGCTTGATATTTGCTCTTCTGGAAAGTGCTGCAACTTGCTACGAACTGTTCCACATCCCTCCTCATACCATTCCAATAGAAAGCCGTCACTAGCCTTTTGTAAGTTCTAGATACTCCCAAATGCCCTCCCCAAGGTGAAGCATGAAATTCCTCTAATAATAAGGGAATTCTTGCTGATTTGGAGGGTAAAATCAGCCTATCCTTGTACCATAAACTCTCCTTGGAGACTGAATAGTGAGGATGACTACTGGGGTTTTGCACTACTTGCATGATAATTTTCAGTTGATCATCTTCTAAAATTTCTTCAGTCAGCTCCACAAGATCTGGATTAGTAATCATAGATATGGCCTTTTACTCCATAACCCGCGACAATGCATCAGTTGCTCTATTTTAAAATCAAAATCGAGCAACTAAGTGACCCACTTCAACTGTTCCCCTGCCAAAACACGTTCTAATAAGAATTTGAGGCTTTTCTAATCTGTTCTAATAATGAAGTGATGCCCCAACAAATACTGCCGCCACTTTTGGACAACAAAAACAATGGCCATTAACTCCCGTTCATATACTGATTTTATTTTTGACTTCTCCAAAAGTGCTTGATTCACAAATGCCAAGGGCTTGCCCTGTTGCATAAGAATAGCACCAATTCCATACTTAGATGCATCAGTTTCAATTTCAAATGGTAGATCAAAGTTTGGCGTAGCCCAGGTAGTCAACCTCTCCATGGCCGTTTTGAGTTCCTCAAATGCACCTTGAGCCTCTTCCAATAACTCCTTTACTCCTTCTAAGGTTATGGGATATTCTTGTTGCACTATATTTAGCATCCCCAATTCTACATAATAGCCTTCAGCCTCGCCCCTTAGCTCCTTAATTAGTGCTTTTAAGGATGCAATAGTTCTGGACAGGGTCGGATCACTTCTAATCTCCACAGTTTTCCCATTCTCCTTAATTTGGATTAAATACTCCCTGAAATAAGTAGTGAATTTTCCCAAACTCTTCAACCATTCGTACCCCAAAATCACATCCACTCCTCCTAAATCAAACAAGAAAAAATCCTGTACCACCTTCAGAGTTGGTAGTTGCAACTCCACGCCCCTACAAAGGAGCGATGCACAGCCTCTTGGCCTAAGCCTTCCCAAGATTACCCAAATTCTCCACACCGATACAAAGGTTGAGGTCCTGCTTTTATAGTACAAGCAAGACCTTTCCCAAGCTACAATTATTGAATTACAACATCCTAAGCACAATTTACTAGAGTACAATTTATTAGAAACAACTCCTCATTCTACTGTCCATGCTACCGTCCATTTTGCTGTCCAGTTTACCGCCCATTCCTTTTATTCTTTCCTTTCCTTTTATAGACATGCGTTAATGGCTTACCAAATTACCACTGAGCTGCTGACAAAAGGGATCCTGAAGACTCTTTCATCTCATACCACTTCATAAACTCCTCAAAATCAACATGTATTGGCTGAGTAACCGATTGGTGACTTGAAACTTCTGAAGTATTATGGGTGATTGTCTGAGCGGCATTAGCAGTGCTAAGTGGTCTCCCATGCAAGACCCAACAATGGTCAATAGTGGGGCCAATCCGATGGCTGTGGTCACACTTTGGACGAGTGTGATTGCCCATGCATCTTCCTCCTCGATTTCTGCCACTACAACCTCTATTATCAGCTTGTGAAACATGTGCTGAAGATTCAGAAATTGGAGGTGTTGAATCTTCTGTAGGTGGTAGTGATGTGGAAGGTCTCACAACTCTGAGGAGAGTGGAAAAGGCCCGTGAGAGAGTAGGAAGAGTTGGACTTCCTAAGATTTGATCCCGGGTTGAAGAATACTCCAATGGCAACCCATAAAGTGCTAAAAGCATGAAGAAGAGTACATTATTTAGTTTATTGATCTGTGTTTCATGTGAACCTTGTGTTCTGTTTGTAAATTTGCATCTCTTAAACATCTAAAGAAATGCTTAAAATTCATATTTATTCCCAATTAGTTGTAAGCATTCCTCTCCTATTCTTGCTTATGTCTCCTTTCTTTACTGGTAAAATTAGGTGTTTCCATTGTAATTTTAAATTGACATTTCTATTCAATCATTTTCCCTATGATTAACCGAGTATATAAAACATTCCAGGCCATGAACAAACTTTTCGAAAGTTTGTATTGTCTGTTAGTTGTGTACTCTAGCATCTTTTCTCTAACTTTTAGTTCACATGATTATGCAACTGCTACAGATAAAAGCCATTCCTGGGCCTGCATCTAACAGCCTAAGGTTTTGGGTTGATTGGTCCTTGACAGCAAGTATTAGATCTCCTCATTCTCACTTTTTATCACTTTGATCTTTGCAAGCATAGCCGTGGAAAAGGACTTGGAAAGGAATCTGTGCTGATGATGATGGCCTTTGCTATTGGGAAGTTAGGGATCAAAATATTTCAGGTTAAAATTGGAGAATCAAATGGAGCTTCCCTTAACCTGTTCAAAAAATTGGTTTGTCTATCTTTCCCTTTTTACTATAGGCATATGTGTCTTACTACCATCCATTTAACTTATTTTGAGTCATTGTCATACAACGGTATAAAATTGGAGAATCAAATGGAGCTTCCCTTAACCTGTTCAAAAAATTGGTTTGTCTATCTTTCCCTTTTTACTATAGGCATATGTGTCTTACTACCATCCATTTAACTTATTTTGAGTCATTGTCATACAACGGTATGCTTCTGGTAGACAATTTTCAGTATTGTGTGCAGTTCAAGGGACGTATGCATTGTATTTAAGTCTGCTTGTCAAAGATACTAAGATAGTGTTCCTCTTATTTATCACCTTTCTCCCTCTTTTGTTTCAAAGGCTTTGGCCTAAATCATTGAACTAATCACATTACTGTATGTTAATGGAAAAGAAAAATGAGATGTACTTACATTCTTACATTTTTACGAAACACCGTTTTACAAAAACATTTTTTAGAAACATGGCCATTCTATAGATTGATTTGGTATGCATGTACTCTTGTATTGAGAAGCGTCTGTCTGTCTCTCTCTTTCTAGCTTCAAATGGTTGTTAAATTCTCTGAGATTGACTTAGCTCATGGATTTGGTGTAGGGGTTTGTGCAAACTTCATATAGCAACATCTTCAAAGAGGTGAGCATATTTAATTTCTATGGGCACCCTAACTAGTTGGCTAAAGTACATGTGCTTTGTACTCATTTAGTAGGAAGTACGAGCTAAGCAATTATTTTAAATTGAGCTAAGGAATGTAAGTTTCCTTTTCTCAAATCAACCCTAATCTCAATTATTTTGGCTGAAGTACATATGCTTTGTACTCATTTAGTTGGAAGTACTAGCCAAGTGATTATTGTAAGTTGAGCTAAGAAATGTAAGTTTTCCTTTTTCAAATCAACCCTATTCTCAATTATTTCAGACTAGTAGAAATGGTCAAATTTTTGAGTTCATAGGGGTTATGGTCTAGGAGTAGCTAATGCAGAGGGCAAAGCGATTTTAGATTTTTCGGTAGCGTTTGATTTTACAATAGCTAACACTTGTTTTAGGAAGTGGGAAGAGCATCTGATCACATATAGAAGCGGGAGTTCTTGCTCTCAAATTGATTTCTTTTTAATAAGGAAATATGATAGAAAGCTTTGCATGGACTGCAAAGTCATCCCTGGAGAGAGCTTGACTACCCAACACAGGGTTTTGGTTATGGATGTACGGGTCAAGATGAGAGTAAGGAAAAATTGTCGAGACAGAGAGCTAAGGATCAAATGGTGGCAATTAAAGGGAGAAAAACAAATGCTCTTTCAGAGGAGGATTATGGAGAAAGAAATTTGGGAAGTACAAGGGAGTGCTAATGATATGTGGGACGAGATGACTGAAGGGATTAGAAAGGTAGCAAAAGAGACACTCGGTGAATCAAGAGGCTTCGGACTCAAGGATAAAGAATCTTGGTGGTGGGGCACAAGTGTACAAGATAAAGTTAAGGTTAAAAGGGAATGTTATAAAGCTTGACACGTATGTAAAAATGATGAAAATTGAAAAAAATATAAGGCAGCTAAAAAAGATACTAAGAAGGCGGTGAGCGAGGCAAAAATGAAAGCGTTTAACGGGTTATATCAATCGTTGGGCACCAAAGACGGAGAAAGGAATATATACAGGCTTGCTAAAAGTAGGGAAAGGAAGACAAGAGACTTGGATCAAGTGAAATGCATTAAGGATGAAGAGGGTAAAGTCTTGGTTACGGAATAAGACATTAAGGATTGATGGAAGGGTTATTTTCACAAGTTATTTAATGAGGAACATGGGACATTAGGGGACTCGGACTTTCTAAACACTAGAGAGGAGGATCAAAATAAAACTTTTTATCGTAGAATCAGGGAGTTTGAGGTAAAAGAAGCATTGAAGAGGATGGATAATGGAAAAGCGGTTGGATCGGATAATATACCTATTGAGGTATGGAAGTGCCTAGGAGAGAAAGGTATAAGTTGGATCACAAAGCTGTTTAACGAGATAATGAGGTATAAGAAAATGCCAAACGAATGGAGGAGAAGCACTTTAATCCCTATTTATAAGAATAAGGGAGATATATAAAACTGTACAAATTACAGAGGAATTAAACTCATGACTCATACCATAAAGTTATGGGAAAGAGTAATTGAACGGAAATTAAGACAAGAAACTCATATTTCAGAGAATCAATTTGGTTTTATGCCTGGGAGGTCAACCATGGAAGCAATCTATCTTCTACGAAGATTAATGGAGAGGTATCGGAGGAAGCAAAAAGACCTACACATGATTTTCATTGATTTGGAAAAAGCCTACGATAGGGTACCGAGAGAGGTCTTGTGGAAGGCTTTGGAGAAGAAAGGAGTTTGTATCGCCTATATTCGAGCAATCCAAGATATGTATGATGGGACTAAAACTAGTGTGAGAACACAGGGTGGGGCTACAGAAGATTTTCCTATAACTATAGGACTGTACCAAGGGTCAACTTTGAGTCCATATCTTTTTACTTTGGTCTTGGATGTACTTACTGCGCATATCCAAGAGCCAGTGCCACAATGCATGCTTTTTGCAGATGATATAGTCTTAGTTGGAGAGTCGAGAGAGGAACCAAATGAGAAGCTAGAGCTATGGAGACAAACTTTGGAAAAACATGGCCTTCGTCTAAGTAGGAGTAAGACGGAGTATATGGAATGTAAGTTCAGTAAGAGGCGTGTTAATGATAGCTTAGCGGTGAAAGTTGGAGATCGTACAATACCACAAGTCACACAATTTAGGTACCTTGGATCTATCATACAAAATGATGGAGAGATAGAGGGAGATGTAAACCATAGGATTCAAGCTGGATGGATGAAATGGAGGAGTGCTTCAGGAGTTATTTGTGATAGAAAAGTGCCTCTCAAGCTTAAGGGTAAATTTTACCGCACAGCTATAAGGCTTGCGATGTTGTATGGTACTGAATGTTGGGCGGTAAAAAGCCAACAAGAGCATAAGATCAGTGTTGCGGAGATGAGGATGTTGCGTTGGATGTGTGGCCATACAAGACTAGATAGGATTAGGAATGAATGCATTAGAGAGAAAGTAGGGGTAGCACCTATTGTGGAAAAGATGGGAGAATCTCGCCTTAGGTGGTTTGGACATGTAAGGAGAAAACCCTTAGAAGCCCCTGTAAGAAGAGTAGATCAGGTAGATAATAGCCCAATAGTTAAAAGTAGAGGAAGACCAAGAAAGACTATAGGTGAAACGATTAAAAAAGATTTAGATCTGAATAGCATATCTGAAGACTTGGTTTATGATAGGGCATAATGGCGTCGTTTGATCCATGTAGCCGACCCCACCTAGTGGGAAAAGGCTTGGTTGTTGTTGTTATGTACTCTGGCAAAATAAGCACTGCACTTCAAGTCCTGCCGATTTTATAAACAGTTAAATAATGCATATATTGTTTGTCCTAGTAAATGTGCCATTAGAATTTTATTCACTTATAAATGGTCAAATTCAGTTACAACAGACCTTTCAGTGGTTGAAGAAAGTTTTGAGTAACAAGGCATTGCTCAATGTATGTTCGAAAGTTTTGAGAAGCAAGGCATTGCTCAATGTATGTTCACTAATTTGTTTTAACCATTATTCAGAACATTATAAATATTCTAATAAATAATGGAAACCTTTAGCCCATGTATGTTTTGAACTGTAAATTAGAAAGTTCTTCCTTCAAAGTTCATACAAAGGAGTTGAAAAGTTATTGATCAGGATTTTGTGCCAGTATCAGGGGCTGCCTTCTTTCTCTTCAGTAGATGCTGTTCATTTGTGCCTTATTCCTAAATTTTTTGACAGGTCACTTTGGAGTTCCAAGTAACAGCTCAAGAATGAGGAGATGCTTGGTTTGATGGGTATTGTGATCGAACATACATAAACCTAACCAACATCTCACTTCATGTTATTTATTTGTGATAGAATAATCTCTGTCGTTGGTGTTCCTGTTTTATGATGTGCAGCTTTGAGTTGTCGAAACTGTACAAGATTCTGACATTATTCATCTAACTATTTTTGGCTCTCAAGTATAAGAAAGAATTTGGAATTAGCATGGTTTTCAAAAATGGACCGGACCAAACCGGACCAGTCGGTCAGACTGAAAAAATTGGGAACTGTAACATCCTAAAAATAATAATAATCAAAATGCAAATTTTTAAGCCCTTTATTCGAATAACTAAATGGTTATTCAAATAAAATTCCCGTCGTGCAAACATATAAGAGGAAATGAATTACTTTATTCAAATAATACTTTTGTTATTCGGATAAAAGAGTTATTGTACGTATATAAAGGTAAAAATGGGTTACTTTATTCAAATAAAGTTTGTTATTCGAATAAAGTGACTCATTAGAAAAACATGAAAAATATGTTGCAAGATAACAAAATGAAAATCTAGTTTTCATTCAGTTCTTTTTTTCGTTAATCTAATTACAATGGAATTTAATGAGAAAGGAAGTATTAATGATAGAAGTTTGGAAAGAACAGATGGCAAGAAGGACGTTTGGAAGACTTGGAATTTTGATAAAACAATGATTACAGGATACACGTCAATCTTGAGCGAACAAAGCATAGAAAAATTTGGAATTAAGAGTAATCAAGTACGAACAAAAGGAATGACAAGAGCCCAAACATTCAATGAAGATGAACTTAACGTATCAATTGATACAAGTGTTATTACGGGGAAGTTTATAAATCATGTTAATAATTACAATATCAGGAGGTAGCTTAACAAGTTAAGCACGAAAATTTTGGAATTTAGATAAATTAGAAACGTGCATTAAACTTGATAAAAATCTGATTACAATAGAGGAGATTTTTTTGAAGACTAAAATGATGACATCATTTGTTATGTAAGCTAGAATTAGTTTTGGGTTCTATAAATGCTTCTTCTCCCTCCAAACTCGTCAAAAAATACACCTAACCAAGCCACAAATCAAGCCCCCTTGTTTTTTAATAAACTAGCTTTATCAACTTCAATCTCTTTTTTCATTTCCCTCAACTCCCTAACAGAGGTAGGAAACAGGGAAAAGACCACTTTTTCTTCTTTATTTCTTCCACCCATATCTCCTAGCTTATCACTTTCCATCCATATTTGATTACTCTGTTTTTAGTTAAATGTAACAATGACATTGTTGGAGTTTGGAAGTAATACATGACAATTTTATTCTAATAAACCATGCAGAAATGCTTTCAAAAATATATATTTACGAATGGTTTATTCGAATAAACCAAAAGTTATTTGAATAAAACGTGATGAGTTAGAGATTTTAAAATGATTTATTCGAATAAGCTTATTCGAATAAGCTTCATTCAGAAAATTAGAAAATTAGTGTTATTTGAATAAACCAAATGGTTATTTGAATAACAAACACCATAATGCCAAAAATTGAAAATTTGAACCTGAGTTATTTTCATATTATTTGTTTATTAATTTTTTTTTACTATAAATTATTGTTTCTTATATTAAGGTAAATTTTAATTTTTTTTAAATATGTTTTTACTTCAGTGAAATGCATTAAGGATAAAGAGGGTAAAATCTTGGTTATGGAACAGGACATCAAAGATCGATAGAAGGATTATTTTCACTATTTAATGAGGAACATGAGACATTAGGGGATTCGGACATTCTAAACACTAGAGAGGAAGACCAAAATAAAATCTTTTATTGTAGAATTCAGGAGTTTGAGGCAAAAGAAGATTGAAGAGGATGGATAATGGAAAAGCGGTTGAGGTATGAAAGTGCCTAGGAGAGAAAGGTATAAGCTGGCTCACAAAGCTGTTTAACGAGATAATGAGGTCTAAGAAAATGCCAAATGAATTGAGGAGAAATACTTTAATCCCTATTTATAAGAACAAGGGAGATATACAAAATTGTGCAAATTATAGAGGGATTAAGTACATGAGTTATACCATGAAGTTATGGGAAAGAGTAATTGAATAGAGATTAAGACAAGAGATTCATATTTCAGAGAATTAATTTAATTTTATACTTGGAAGGTCAACCATAGAAGTAATCTATCTTCTACGAAGATTAATGGAGAGGTATCGGAGGAAGCAAAAAGACCTACACGTGGTTTTCATTGATTTGGAAAAAGCCTATGATAGGGTACCGAGAGAAGTCTTGCGGAAGGCTTTGGAAAAGAAAGGAGTTCGTATCGCCTATATTTGAGCAATCTAAGATATGTATGATGAGGTTAAAACTAGTGTGAGAACACAAGGTGGGGTCACAGAAGATTTTCCTATAACTATAGGATTGCACCAATGGTCAACTTTGAATCCATATCTTTTACCTTGGTCTTGGATGTGCTTACTACGCATATCCAAGAGCTGGTGCCACAATGCATATTTTTTGCAGATGATATAATCTTAGTTGGAGAGTCAAGAGAAGAAACAAATGGGAAGCTAGAGATATGGAGACGAGCTTTGGAAGAACATGACTTTCGTCTAAACAGGAGTAAGACGAAGTATATGGAATGTAAGTTCAGTAAGAGACGTGTTAATGCTAGCTTAGCGGTGAAAATTGGAGACCATATCATACCACAAGTCACACAGTTCAGGTATTTTGGATCTATCATACAAAATAACATAGAGATAGAGGGAGATGTAAACCATAGGATTCAAGCTGGATGGATGAAATAGAAGAGTGCTTCAAGAGTTATTTGTGATAGAAAAGTGCCTTTCAAGCTTAAGGGTAAATTTTACCGCACAACTATAAGGCTCGCGATGTTGTATAATATTGAATGTTGGGCGGTAAAAAGCCAATAAGAGCATAAGATCAGTGTCGCGGAGATGAGGATGTTGCGCTGGATGTGTGGCTATACAAGACAAGATATGATTAAGAATGAATACATTAGAGAGAAAGTAGGGGTAGCACCTATTGTGGAAAAGATGGGAGAATATTGCCTTAGGTGGTTTAGACATGTAAGAAGAAGACCCGTAGAAGCCCCTGTAAGAAGAGTAGATCAGGTGAAGAATAACTCAATAGCTAGAAGTAGAGGAAGACCAAGAAAAACTATAGGTGAAACGATTAAAAAAGATTTAGATTTGAATGATATTTCTAAAGACTTGGTTTATGATAAGGTACAATGGCGTTGTTTGATCCATGTAGTTGACCTCACCTAGTGGGAAAAAGGCTTGGTTGTTGTTGTTGTTGTTGTTGTATGTTTTTACTTTAGTATTGATAAAATGGTTTCTGTTATGCTAAATGTTTTATTTCTACAAAGAAAATATTTTAGAAATATCATCCCATGGATAAAAATGAATCAATGTGCAAAAAATTATTATTGTGGCCATGATGAGAGGATTAAGAGATGCTTTAGTCATAATTATTGTGACCATGCTGAGAGGATTAAGGGACGCCATGGATTGTGGTCATGATGTGACAATGACAATGATTATGATGAAAATGACTATGATTAGAAGAAAAGTTTATGATACTTATTCTTTTATTAGATTACTTTTTCATTTATTTTTGAAATACTCATGTTTGCTTGAACCATTTACTTATTCTTATTTTATTACTAACTTCACTTCATATTTATTTTATGATTTGTTTAATTTATTTATTACTTAATTGGACTCTAAGATATGGTAATAGAAATGGAGAATTGCAAAGAGCGGATTATGTATTTAGTTTTTGCTTTTTCCTACTAACATTTTATCTCATTCTTTCATGGTTTAATATTTCAGATAATGCTAATCGTTAAAGTACTACAAGATTTTCATATTGAACAAGTTTATAGGCCAGAGCAAGGGGACTACGTGTTTTTAGTCACTTCTGAAGATCTATTTATCATAATTTTACTTTTTGATGAGTAGTTATAAAAGTAATAATGCTTGTAAATATGTAAATTGAGGCATAGTGGCACCGTAAGAAGGTTTTATAAACCTCACTTTTTGGGATATAAGTGCCTAACTTAGTAACGTTTGTATGTATAGACTAACTGTAAAATATTGTACATATCATTTAATGATAACCTCTGTGGTACTTTTGTGATATTTGGTTACCAATTGCTTTTAATATACATAAGAAAAATAATTAAAATGGAAAATAAGAAGTAGGACATTATAGGAATTGGTCTTTCAACTAGTCCAATCAACTCTTAAAAATTGAATTTTTAAAAATCGGTTAAAAAATTGAAAATCAGTCTTGAACCGATCAACCCATTTGAACTGGCCATGGTTCACAGGGTTGAATCAGTTTTTTTTTTTTTGGAAATATCCAATTTTTTTTAAAAAAATTCATTTTTTTAAAAAATATTTAAAACTTTTTCGAGGCATAGATTATTTGGTTTGCAATTTATAAGATGGGTGTAGTTCACCACCCTTGAAGCTACTTTACCATATTCTGAATTCAATAGTTTCAATAAACCCCTTACAACAGTTCCTCTTGGACCAGATCTAGAACTACCCTCAATGGTTTGTGTAGCCATAAGTCCTATTTTTTATTCATTGAGATCTGTTGACTTTGTATACCATTCCGCTGTAAATAAAGGATCTTATCAGATCCATTGTGGTCTTGAAATTATATAATAATGGAAACAGCAACCCTAGTTGCCATCTCTATATCTGGTTTACTTGTAAGTTTATTATTTAAAACTCTTAATTTGTCCAATGTGGACAAATAAGAGCTTTATTATAAGAAGAGTTTGACTTCAATTTATAATGAAATTTTTTACCTCTTACCTTTTTATTTATTCGATCTGGATCAATATTTGTTATAAAATTATGATAGAATTAGTATAATACTTTTAGTTTAATATTTATTTATATGATAAATGAATTTGATTATGTTAGTAATACATTTTAGTTTTTTCTTTGGTATTATACAATGAATATTTCTTATATATTGTTATATATTTATATAATATATATGTATAGATATAAATTTTCAGTTCAACTCAGTTTAACTCTGGTTGAACTTCAAAACTTTGTCCTTCTTTCTTTTTTGGTTCAATGACTGATCCGATTCCAAAAATATGATGGTTCTTTTATGAAAGCAAATAGGTTGTGTAGACAACTGAGGAACCTCACATTTGGGCATTGGGTGAAGAGAAATAATAGAGCACTTGAGCATGTTAGTGGACTAGATGAGAAGAATGTAACCCAACTAGTACTAAGGACGACTATTGGAACTACGAATTGGTTACTTAAGATTAGGGTTTCACTAGGGTTCTAAAATGTGTTGATTCCAAGAGCATCTAAAGTCTCTTGGAAGAGTATGAGATCAATAGCAATTATCAACAACTTAAATGATTGTGGTCCATAAATAGGTAACATAAAATATGATTGTGTGGTCCATAAATAGGTAACATGATAATTTTACAAGGGGGTACTTTTAGTGTAAGCAACCAATTTTGTTCATGCCATATCTATCTTCTTTTAGTAAAGTTTTAAAGAAAAATAAAAATAAAAATATTTACCTTTATTTAATTAAAAAAAATCCCCTGCTATCCCCATTATTCGTACGGTTCCTGTGTTTCCTTTCCTCCCTCATGCATACACCACCGCCTTAGCACATCCCCCTATAGCCTGCCACTTGCCTGCGCATACTGCACCACACACTTGCACCACTTGGGTCTCACTTAACACACTACTACATGGCACCTACACTCACTTCTCATCATCTCCTTCAAGCCCACTTGCACACACTTAAAGGGAGGAACTGTGTAATATATGCAATGGAGTTGGAGACTGAGGGAGGGGGCTGGGCATTTGGGTATCCTAAAAGTAGAGGAGAGAAAACAGAGGAAGGGGATTTCTTGCAAGGTAGTGTGATCCTAAATCAGAGAAGAGGAAGATCCGCAACCCAATTTTTGTGACCAACACTAGCTTCCACAGTCGTACATTTCGCTGAGAGTAGAATAAGGCATCTATCAGTAACTTTCAAGCGTCATTCACCACTTTTCATCTTTATATTCAAAGTGACTATGGGTTGATCGTAGTGCTTAATTGTAATAGGCATTTATATATTCATTTCACTGTTTATTGAAGATTCACATTTCACGGTCATGTAAATTTGATTGAATGATAGTGATGATGGATCTTGGAAATGTTTGGTGCTTTGATACTTCCTTGATCTGTTTTGCTGGGAAGCTTGGTTAATTGCCCACGAAATATTTGCCAAAATGTCAATTCCAACATACCAGTACCTCTTTATGTTAGAAAATTTTCTATGATTTTGGACTTCCATTTATTTATCTATTTGTCAAAACTGATTGAATGGTAATATGATGTTTCCTAGAATTCATTTATATTGTCATTAATGAGTTTATTAGAAATCACATGTTAGACTAGGGATGGCAATGGGGCGGGGCGGGGGCGGATAGTGCTTCCCCCGCTCCCGTCCCCGTCTCGTCACGGGTACCCATTTATGATCCCCAAGAGTAGGTGGAGGTATCTGCGGGTAGTTAATAATTTAAAATAAAATTTTAAAAATTATAAAAAACAACATAAAGAAAATAAATTTTAACACCATATACTACAACTTTGTTCAACAATCTAAGATTCTTACAAAATTAAAAGAATATTATAAATAACAAACTAAATTCAATTATATTTTATAATAATCAATTTACATAAATAACTATTACATAAATAGTATATTTTTTTTAACAAGTTTTATCATTATGGACTCATTCAATAAAAAAATCATTTCAAAATAATAAAAAGATATGTATTTTCATCTCATCTCAAAGTAAAAAAGAAAAAAGAAAAATAATATATGATACATATTAGATGAAAAAGTATGCTTAACGGGTTTGTGGGTACCTGCGGGGCGGGTACTATAATCCCCGCTCCCGCCTCCATTTATTAAACGGGTACCCATCCCCTGCCTCATTGCGGGTAATCCCTGCGGGTACAGATAATTTTGCCATCCCTATGTTAGACTTTGAGTTCAAATAGTATGTGTACTTGAAAAGATGTGAGATACAGTTGCTTGTTTTTATGATGGGCGGAACAAGGCAACTCTTCAATAAATGGGCAGGTCCTTTCTCCACTCCCTCTATATATATATGTCTTTTAAAGACAGAGACATGATCTTTCACTTACAAACTACTATTGTCCCATCCAAAAGAGAGATGAGAAGAAGAGGAAGATCCTGATTCCTATAGTCCACAAAGTGTGTACAATCATTGGTCCCTTCTTGATCGTAAACTTAAGAAGAACATGATGTCTACAAGAGGTACGCAGTTGATGATTAATATGGTGTTCTAAATTCATGATCTTTTATCTTGGGACATTGTTAGTAATGATGTCTAATGTCAACATGTGGTATCGCAGCCTTAGATACATGATTTAGAATCCATTCAAATATGTACATGCTTGATTACATGAAAGCCTATGATTTTAGGGTTTATAACTTGTATTCTTTATGCATGGTTATGTGGATATAGGATAAGAATTATTTAATTTTGTTTTTGTAAGATTTTAGATGTAGTAAGTCATTTTAAGTCACTATAAATGACTGAAAACTTGAAACCCGCATCCAACCTCCATGGATGAAAACTTCAAGAACACATGATGATTTTAATTCATTGTTTTATTTGTTTTTATTTATGATAATTGTATAAATCCATCCTAGAACATGTTTAGGCATGAATACAAGCCTTAGAGATGATCAAAACACGGTCAAAAATGGAGAGGGATGTGATTTTTCCAAATCGGGTTGAACAAACCCGTTTTCACATTTTTGGATCCAAAATGATCTATTCTTGCATCATTTTCTTCATGAAAATCATCCAAAATGATGAAAAATCACGTTTGGAGGAAAACCTAATCATTTGGGGATCAAAATTGTGTAAAAAACGGTGAAAAATGGTGTTGGATTACAACCGAGTCGCAGGACCCATTTACTAGAAGAATCGGGTCGTAACGACCCGGATAGAGGTTGAAGAAGAACAGTGCACATGGGACGACGCCCACACACACTTCCCGACGCGTGGGGTGTGTGTAACCTCCTTGTTACTCTGTTTTGCATGTTGTTTCTTCCTATACACTCGTATTGATGCCTAAAATTTATTTATATAAGTTTTATAATTTTTTGGATAATAAAAATATTTAATATTAATTTATTTATTGTTTATTTAGATTAGGCATTTGAGAAAATAAATTTTTAGTAATTCTAAACATGAAAAATATTTTAATATTATGATAAACCTATCTATGATAGCCAATCTCCCTAGTTGTTAAGTTTGGCTAGTGCACTCTGTAACATCCCGAATTTAATAACCATAATATAATCAAAGTATATCACAGTGATTAGATTCAAGCATGCTACTTACTATGCAATTTCCAATATAACATATCAGCATTATATTAAAAATATGAGCCACGAATGAATATATATCTATTACGCAACAACAATATATCTCATAAATACAAAAATGTACATCATTTCAAAAGAAAATACTCAGCTACACTAAGCTAAGCACTCCAAGCTCTTACTTGTCTTCACTTTCCATAAGACTTCCTCCCTAGAATCATCATGGAAACACAAGCAAGGGGTGAGAATCACACATTCTCAGTAGATAAAAACCATAAACCATGTCATCACAATCATTTTAATTATTTCGGGGAAAAATACATTTGTAAACTCAAATCTCATACATAGCAAGCTAGAAGGTGGCAAAGGCCAAAACAAAGTCCTTTCTTTTCCCGAAATAGATTCCCACTTTATAAGTTTGTATAAAAACTCATTTACTACAAACAGTCTTCTAGAAGTTTCCACGCTCACAAAAACATCATCTCTATCTCAGAGACACCAAAGCATCGTCTCCGTCGCAGAGACACAACAACAATACCTCCATCCCAGAGATATAAACCCAACATCTCCATGTCAGAGATATTAACACAACATCTCCATCTCAGAGATACAAACACAACATCTCCATCTCAGAGATATAAACATAACATCTCTATCTCAGATATACGCAATTGCCTATACAATTGCAATGCATGAGTATGTCATGATAGCAACCGCCCATACAATTGTCATGCTATGCCAAATTATGTTTAGTGTTTATGCCTATGCAATAACCTAAATATGTAATGCATAATGTATGATACCATTTACAAGAATACAGTTCTATGGTAATGTCATGAGATGCATGAACCTTGAAAAAACAAAAGAACCTGATTCCATAAGCTTTGAACAAGCACTGGAAACCCAGTTCCAGCTATTCCATGGGGTGTGAGGGAAATACCATCCTCAACTCATCACTATGATTTGGAAGGTATGTTACATTTTCACTTACAATCATGTATGATCACCCTATCCGAGTAGTGAAGTCTCATCAACTACACGGTCTTCAACAACGATCACTATGATAGGAAGGATTAGTTACCTACTCATTCAAAATCATATTTGATCATAACAATGATCTCTGTGATAGGAAGGATTAATTACCTTCTCATTCAAAATCATATTAGATCATCCATAACAATCACTGTGATAGGAAGGATTGATTACCTTCTCATTCAAAATCACATTATGATCGTCAACAATGAGGGCTCTGTTGGGAATTGCGGATCAAAATATCTCGCAGCGGAATAATAGGATTCCCACACAGGATCCATGCGAAAAGTCCATAATCCGAGTTTTTTTTAAAATTTACCTCTTGAAGCGTGATAAACACAAGCGAGGTGAATCACCAACACCGTAATAGTGACGATGTTTCTAATGACTTGCAAAAGGAGTCACGCCTCTATTTCGCGGTGCTAGCTGCGAATAGAAGAGAAGAACCTTTCACTTGTCTCTCACTCAACTAGGGTTGTGATGTAACATCTATAGCATGTACTATTTATAATAGTGGCTGCCTTAAGTGAGTGTGAGATGTCAAAGTCTGTGTAACCCTAAAACTCACTGTCAAGTTAGGCCCACAATTGAATCCGAGTCCAACTTGGATCCTTATTGCTTCAATTTAGTCTGTTCTAAGTGTGCGACTAACAGGTTCTCATGACGTTGGTAGTAATATTAAAATCTCATTTTAATATTACAAACAGTGAGCGGTATCTAGCAACACATCACTGCTACCTAAGTAATGAGAATGTCGGTTGATTTGACATAACCTATCCGTGATCAATGTTTCCGTGTAGTTTAGTCCCTTTGTCAAGATATCTAGATTGAACACAAGGCATGGAAATCACCCTTGTATAGTCCAATCATTCGTTTCCGATACTCAAGTAGACCAAACAAATGAGATCAATATCTCATATTGACTCATTTGAGCATGGCCATGCATTTCGCAGTCTCACTTAATCGGGGGCCCGAAGATATCGCTCTGTTATGTAGGAGTGACAAATTCCATCTAGGTTCACATTCTCGCATGATTTGCGATATGTCCAATAACCAACTTTATAATCACCTTGTTACAGATGACGTTTGATGGCATTAAAACACACAACTCCTCATGTAGGAATCGTAGTGATTTCAGGTCAAAGGACCACAAACACCATTGTCACTATGAGAATCGCTTATGACACTCACGTAACGATCCATGTAGCGTTCTCATGGTGGGTCAGTCCAGTACATCATTACTCTAATATGTACCAATGTGAAGACTTGATATCTCATCCACTTGATGTCCTATGGTATCAAACTTACTATTCTAAGGACTTTATTATGTTTATCAAAAAAGAACACAATAAATGAAATGCCTCATATATAAAATTAGCATAATATAATGTATGTCAATACAAACAAAATGTATTGGCCACTAGGGCATACACCAACAGGCTCAACTTCATCAACATAGCTATGGAACACCAATAATGTCAATTACTACAATAACTAGCATGTTAATTGATTTACATTCCTAACTACCAACATGAAATACAATGATGTCAAATACCACAATAATTAACATACCAATTGATTTACTTTCGCCACACAACCACTTCATTAAATACCCCTATTAGAGTCTCCAAACTCAAAAAGACTCCAAGGCAATCTAGCACAACATCTAGTTGTTTTTTGGCCTTTACGCCGCGGCATGCCATGTGCTACGCTGCGGCGCTTAAGCCTCGGGTTCAAGTACTGGCAGGAAAATGTCACTAATGTCAAATGTCACCAATGTCGTGGCACCGATGTGCCACGCTGCGGCGCGCGCCCCTGTTCTTCAACACGTCACGGCACTCCAAGTGCCACGTCGCGGCGCCCATCTCTCGGATCCCAAATTCTGGACGTGCACCACTCACACGCTGTGACGTTCAATGCCTTGTGCCGGGGTGCCCATTGCATAACTCAGAATCTGCAGTATTCTGTAGATACAGGTACTATTCCATTGGAACTAAACCCTCTTCCAATCATTCAAAACTCAATTTCAAGTGATTTCCAACCTCTAACAAAGTCCAACTACATATAGCAACTCTTAAACCACTTCAATTTCACTCAAAATCAAAGATCATGGATAGTCATCCAATACAAAACCTAAAACCCCAATCTCAACTCAAGTGGGATTTAAGGCATGCAAGGGCTGGAAATCCATTTCCATACACCCAACAACTCATGAACAAGTCATACTCAAGTTTTGCAACAAGTTTCAAGCTAAAAACACCAAAATCACACTAAAAAACCTAACTTTCCTATCATCCCAACACTCGTGAACAAGATAAAGAAAATGGGAAGATGAGTGAAAAACAAGGTTTTCCCCCCACCTCAAGGTCTTGATGATGGCCAAGGATGGATCCAAGCTCTCCAATCCTTGCTTGCCTCTTGATTATCCTCTTTTTCCTTCTTCTTTCTCGTCTCTTCTTTTTTCTGTTTCTATTTTTCCTTCATTTCCCAACCGTAGGCCACTTATAAAGAGGAGCCAATTTTGGCTTCTCACATATAAGTGCTAAAACCCTGATCTACTAAGAATACAAAGATTTCACCAAATTCGATTTCCTAGCTTCCAACAGATTCAAAATAAATCCTAAGATTCATTAATAATCCTGTTTCACCATTTCTCTATTTTTTCATATTAGCTGGGGGTCAATCTGACACTAAAACACACGACCAGTATGCTTAAAAATGTCAAACTAACTCCGATTAACCTCAAACTTTAACTATAGCACAGTTTCCACATTTGTGACCTGGAAACAAACTCTCCACATTTATTTCCACTAACTAACCAGTTTAAGCCACTTCCAGAATAAATAACGACTATATTTCACACATAGTATTACAGTAATGTGACTAAACATGTTTAGAAAGATACAAAACTTAACAGACATGTTAATTATATATTAGGCTACATCTGTAATCATATACAAGCCTAACATGTTTTTCAGGGTGTTACACACTCTCTAGACACATTAAGAAAATTAAAGAATATGTTAGAAAATGATTATTTGGGCTATCAATTAATTTATCCTAATTGAGGGCTCTATTAATTGAAGTGAATATAGGCCACCACAGTGGATTATATATTTAAATTGATAGGGTTACTTGTGAATAATTTTTTGGGATGTTGTGTTAATTAATTTGTGAATTAAACTTACCCACAGATAGTAAATTCATAAATTATTTTGTTGTAACGTGTTATTATTTTTGGGATGATCTTTACATAAAATTCTTTCTACCTACATATTTTAGAATTTTTGTAACTGTTGTTATTATATGATATATAATCTACCCACAGGAGAGTTTATATTATATGTATTAAATCCCTGTTTCAGTAATTGTCATTATTATAATTGCTTATGATATTAATCATTTTCTTATTTAATTTTTTCAGCTCCAGTCATTTTTTCTTTGTCTAATACTACAAACTAAGTTGAGGTTTTGAATGGAAACAATTATAAGAAATGGAAGGATGATATTGAATTGGCCCTAAGCTTGCTAGACATTGATATAACCATTAGAGAAGATGAGCTCACTACACTAATTGCTGAAAGCACTAATGAGTAGAAAGCTTATCACAAGGAGTGGAAAAAGGCTAATCGCAAGGCTTTAATGTTGATTAAGTGCTCCATTGACGAGACACTTGTAAAATCAATTCCACATTCCAACAATGCCAAAACTTTTCTTGCTTCCATTAGGGAAAGATACATAGTATCTGGAAAGGCTAAAGCAGATTAATTGATGGAAACCTTTATTAACATGAAATATGATGGAATTGGTGGTGTTAGGCAACACATTATGAAGATGGTAACCATTGCCAATAAACTTAGTGACCTTAAGTGCCCTGTAACTAATACTTTTCTTGTTCACTAGGCTTTAAATTCCCTACCTACTAAGTTTGATGCCTTAAAAACATCTTATAATGCCCAAAAGGAAGAGTGGGATATTAATACCTTAATATCTGTTTGCGCACAAAAAGAGGATAGGATGAATCATTTGGCTTCTGGAAGTGTGAATTTAGTTTCTTAGCCATACCATAAGAAGTATTTTAAGAAAAAAGAGAAGAAGCCGCAGGGTAAGAATTGGTATGATAATAGGCCCGGTTCGTCTCACAAACCCCTTGGTCCAAAACCTAATATTCATAAGAATGAGTTAAAGTGTTGGTTTTGCAAGTCTGTAGGTCACAAGAAATCAAACTGTCAAGCCTTCAAATCTTTTATTAAAGAGAAAACTCAAGGTGAGTCACTAGTTTTTGTTTAGTATAAATCTAGTTTGGTAGATGTTCCTTTGAATTCATGGTGGATTGATTCTGGAGCATCTATTCATGTTACTAATTCCTTACAGGGGTTCAAGAGCAAGCGAAAGCCAAGTGATGATGAAGTCAATTTGTTCATAGGGAATGGAAATAAAGTCAATGTTCAGTTTATAGGACAAGTTGAATTAAAGTTAGAGTTAGGATTTGTTTTACATTTGAAAGACACCTTATATGTACTGTCTATGAGGCGAAATTTAATTTCTTTGTCCAAACTTGTCAATTGTGGTTTTTACTTTAATTTCAATAATGGAACTTGTCTTCTATCTTATGGTTCCCAAGTTGTAGGCAAGACTATTAAATCTAATAGTTTATATTGTTTAAATCTTGATTCCAATGTTTTCAATTCCCTACATGTTCAAACTATAGGAAACAAAAGGACACTAATCAAAGACATATCCTTATCTTTGTGGCATAGACGTCTAGGTCATATCTCTAAGGATAGGATTAATAGGCTGATAAAGGAAAATATCTTACCTTCACTTAATTCTATAGATTTTGGGGATTGTGTAGACTGTATAAGAGGAAAGATGACCAAGACAAGTAGAAAGGGTTCTACACGTAGTAAAGAACATTTAGAAATAATTCATACAAATATTTGTGGTCCTTTGAAACCAACCTTGTGTGGGAATAAATATTTTATTACTTTTATTAATTACTTTTCTCATTTTGGTTATGTTTACCTAATAAATGATAAGTCATTTTCTTTAGAAAAGTTTAAAATATTTAAAAATGAGTTTGAGAATTAATGTTGTAGAAGAATAAAAATAGTAAGGTCGGACCGATGTGGTGAATATTATGGTAGACATGGTGAGACTGGACAATTTAAGGGACCTTTTGTTAAATACCTTGAGGACTGTGGAATAGTTTCCCAATTTACTATGCCAGGGACTCCTGAACAAAATAGGGTAATTGAGAGGCGAAATCATACTTTAATAGATATGGTGAGGTCTATGATGAGTTAGTCCAAATTACTTGATTTCCTTTGGGGAGAAGCCCTTAAAACAACCATGTATATACTAAATAGAGTACCTTTTAAGTTTGTTCCTAAAACTCCGTTTGAATTGTTTAAGGGGTGGAAACCTAGCCTTAACCATTTTCGTGTGTGGGGTTGTGCCACTGAGGTGAAAATATATGACCTTACTGCATCAAAATTAAGCCCTAAGACTACCAGATATTACTTTATTGGTTATCCTATCAAAGCTAACGGCTACAGATTTTAATGCCCTACCCATGGAACGACAATAGTTGAAGCAATTACTGCCAAATTCCTTGAGAATGATGTGGGGAGTTTTGATGTTACTATGTATGAGAGCACAAGTTTTAGTGGAGAAAAGGTTATTGTACTTGTTATTATTATAGAAGAAAGAATTGCCAGTGAGTCATTTGATATTAATGTCAGTCAGTGAGTGAGTCATAACGAAAAGGTAACTATACTTTTCTGGAGGAGATGGATATTAATGTTGGGTGCATGTTAGATCCAAAAAATTATAAGGAAGTAGTTTCTAGTGCTCTATCTGATAATTGGATTGAAGTAATGAATGATGAAATACTCTCTATGAATCATAATAATGTGTGGGAGCTTGCGGAATCTCCTGGAGGTGTTAAGTCTATTGGGTGCAAATGGGTGTTTAAGATGAAGAAAGATTCTAAGGAAAATGTGGAGCGCTTTAAAGCAAGATTGGTAGCAAAAGGATACACTCAAAAGGAGGGAATTGACTACAAAGAGACTTTCTCTCTTGTTTCTTCCAATGATTCTTTCTGGATTATTATGGATCTAGTTTCTCATTATAATTTGGAGTTGCAACAGATGGATGTAAAGATAACCTTCTTGAATGGAGATATTTTTATGAAGAGGTCTACGTGCAGCAACCAGAGGGTTTTATAAAAAATGGAAAGGAGCAAATGGTATGCAAATTGAAGAAGTCTATTTATGGTATGAAGCAAGCTTCTAGACAATGGTATATTAAATTTGATGAAGTTGTTTCTTCTATAGGCTTTGTGGAGAATAAGGTAGATCAATGCATATATCTTAAGGTGCATGGGAGTAAATTCATTTTTCTTGTTCTCTATGTAGATGACATTTTACTTGCCAGCAACAATTATGATCTATTTGTTGAGACCAAAGATATGTTGTTAGTTATTTTTGATATGAAAAATCTTGGAGAAACTTCTTTTATTTTGGGCATTGAAATTCATAAAGATAGGAGTCGTAGGCTTTTGGGTTTATCTCAAAGAGTCTATATTGATCGTGTTCTTAAAAGATATAATATGGAAACTTGTAGGCCCGGTGATGTTCTAGTTACCAAAGGAGACAAGTTAAGTAAGGAGCAGTGCCCTAAGAATGATATTGAGAGGAGCTCCATGACAAATGTACCTTATGCTAGTGCGGTTGGTAGCCTTATGTACGCTTAGGTGTGCACTAGACCTGATTTGTCATTTGCTTTTAGTGTAATGGGCATATATCTATCTAATCCAGGACATGCTCATTAGGTAATCGTTAAGAAGGTTATGAGGTACCTACAGAAGACAAAGGATTACATGGTTGTTTACAAGAATGTGGATGATTTAAATGTTATTGGCTACTCTGATTCAGACTTTGCTAGATGTATAGATGATGACAGATTGACTTTTGGATACATTTTCATGCTAGCTGGAGGAGCTATATCTTGGAAAAGTGTAAAGCAAACTCTGACAGCTTCTTCCACAATGCAACCTGAGTTTGTTGCATTGTATGGTGCAGCTTCAGTTACTATATGGTTAAAGAACTTTATTTTCGCTCTTGGTGTTGTTGACTTTATTTTTAAATCATTAAAAATTTATTGTGATAATCGATCTACTGTTTTATTCACCAAAAATAATAGGACCACTTCTGCCTCTAAACATATAAGGATTAAATTCTTGGTGATGAGAGAAATGTTTGATAGTGGAGAGATTCTTGTTGAACATATTCTTACTAATAAGATGCTTGCTGACCCCCTAACTAAAGGACTTAGACCCATAGTGTTTATGAGACATGTTGAGAACATAGGTATTTTAAGATCCTTTGATGTAATTGATTAATGAGAATTGTCATTTATTGTATACTTGTTACATTGAACTTATGTAATACTCATTTAATAAAATTATGTGCATGTTTATTTTTATATCATTGTTATAATGATTATTGTACAGTTTTATTACTGTGTTATCTTGAGATGTTTACTTTTCTTGAAGAAAATAGTATTTAATGATAAACATGTTTATAATCTCCTTGGGGAAATTGACTGTGTTTTCTTGGGAAAACACAATGTAGGATCTATACACATTAGCTTAAAGGGGCAAATGATCACAAACTAAGCTATAAAGTGTACCTACACTAGCACATTTGTAGTATGATCATGTCAATAAGATTATTAGTTACGTAGTCATTGGTGAATTAGACTTTAATAGTTTATCTATCACTTATGACTCTTAATTGGTAGTTTTATTAAATTCTTTGATTATGTTTAATGTGAGTATAATCAGGTTATTTTAATGGCCACAATTGTTTAACCAGAATTTCTTTTCTTTTCAAAAAGAATTTGTAAAAAAATAATGCCTATATATTTACTTATATATTTATTTATTTTTGAAATTCTTTTGAGTTAAATTAAACTGAATCAATGTTGTCCAAGTGGGAGAATGTTAGAAATTTTCCTATGATTTTGGACTTCCATTGATTTGTCTATTTGTCAAAACTGGTTGATTGGTAATCTGATGTTTCCTGGAATCTATTTATATTGTGATCAATGGTCTTATTGAAAATTGCATGTTGGACTTTGAGTTCAAATAGTATGTGTGCTTAAAAAGGTGTGAGGCCTGATTGCTTGTTTCCATGATGGGTGGAACAAGGAAACTTTTCAACAAAAGGGTAGGTCCCCTCTCCACTCCTATGATAACTCCATAAAATGTAGTTATTTGTGCCCTATATCTGTGCTATATTGATTGCTTAGTCCTTGTTTTTATGCATGAATGGAAGACTTTAGCATCATATTCATCTTATTTGATCTTGATGACTTTCATTATGATCTTGTGAAAATATTTCTAAATCTTTGATAAATTGAGTACATTTGCAATTGCTATTAAAGTGATAATTTCTCTATTACAGGAAGGGCTCCAATTAAGCATAAATATAAAGAATTTGGACTAGCATTGGACTAGGAAGCCCATGAGAAAGCTAAGTTTAAAGACCAGCATTCAACGTCGTGGTGCAGACATGTCAATGCTGCAGCATAGTGCATCCTCTGCTTCAGTACATAGGACTCGAGGCTAGAGTGCCGTGACGCTTATGGATTCAACGTCGTAACGTGATGACCTAATCTGTGTGAGCCGCGACATGTTGTGGGTAATGCCACGGCCTGAAGAACAGAGCTTGGTCTATAAATACTATTTTATCAGTTGTTCACAAAAGCTTTTGGTTATTTTTAGAACACAGCTGCTTGGTTTTGGTATTTTAGACCTAGAGAAAGCTAGAAAAGCCAAGGTTGAAGGCCATCTTTTATATGGAGGATGATTCAAGCATAGAAGATCACATCTATTGAGCTTTCTTCCTTTCCTTTCATCTTTCTTTCTTTATTGTGTCATGAACATGTTGAATATGCTTGTATTTTCATGTTTCATGGGTAGTTAAGCTATGTATAGGGTTTTCCTTGGATCCTCCTATGGATATTGATGATTTTGTATTCCTTTGAGTTTATATATATGATTTAGTTTTGTTCAATCAAGAACCTAGACATAAGAATTTGGATTTGAGATCATTTGTATGGTTGATGCATGTTTGATTTCATTCAATTGGCTTGGATAAGTTGATTCACTAATAGGATAGAAATATACCTCTTAGCCATGTATAACAGGTGATTGAGAATAGATCTTAATGAGTGGATTTTGCATCTAACTAAGGAGTTAGGTAAATGAAACTATGGTTGATTGGCCTAGACATAGGCTTTTAACTAAATTAGATTCTCAAGCTAACCTAATCATTTCGTTTATATTGCTCATAAGGATTGCAAGTTATCAGTTGAAGTAGGAGATGAATAAGGATTCCCTATTTCCTAATTATTAACTTTAATTCTTAAGTTATTGCATTTAAGTCTTTAGTTTATGTTAAACATTCTTTTATCAATTTTAATGTTCTTGGATAGTATTAATTAAACAATTGGTTAATAATTTGCATAAGAAGTAGCGTATTCCTCATGGGAACGATATTTGACTCTTTACTATATTACAAGTGCGACCCGTGCACTTGCGGTAAGCAAAAGAGCGAACAAGTTTTTGGCTTTGTGGCTGGGGCATACAATTTATTTATGGTTTGATGATATTAAAAATGAGTTTGATTAGTTCTAGCTCAAGTTTCTTTTTGTTCATATTAATTTAAGTTTCATTTTTTTCTTGTGATATAGGCACTAAGATGGCAGGAGATCACAACCATACGAGGCCTCTGAGGGAGTTTGCAACCCCTCAAATGGAGAACTTACAGTCAAGCATAAGACGACCTACCATCCGTGCCAACAATTTTGAAATCAAACTGGCCATCATCCAAATGATACAAACTTTTATGCAGTTTGGTGGTTTGCATAGCGAAGATCCCAATGCTCTCTTATCTAACTGCTTGGAGATTTGTGACACTTTTGAGCACAATGGTGTCTCTGAAGATGCTAATCGCTTAAGGTTCTTTCCTTTCTCTCTCAGAGATAGAGCCAAGAGTTGGTTGCAGTCTCTGTCTGCTGGATCAATAAGTACTTGGACCGATGTTAGTAGTAAATTTCTAAACAAATATTTTTCATCTGCCAAGACAGTTGAAATGGTGAACGACATCACATCATTCACCTGAACTAAATCTGAGTCCTTGTACGAAGCATGGTAGAGGTACAAGGATCTGCTCCATAGGTGTCCTCATCACGAGATTCCACCATGGCACCAAGTCTACTCCTTTCACAAAGGCTTGCTACCACACTATCGCTCAATTGTGGATGCTGCTGCTGGAGGCTCTTTATTAAGCAAATCATTTAATGATACCTTTCAACTGCTAGAGGAATTGGTAGCCAACGGCTACCAATGGCCTTCTGAAAGAAACACTCCAAGGTAGGTGGCTGGAGTGCATGAAATTTATGCAATGGCGGCATTATCAGCTCAGGTGGCAGCAATAGCAAATAAGCTGGATCATTTGGGACATAGCAAAAACCAAAGCCCATTTGTGCTGTGTGACAAGTATAGAGACAACCATTCAACCGATAGCTGCCTTTCCAATTCAGAAAGTGCACAATATGTCGGTAACTATCGCCCACAACAAAATAACCCATACTCAAACTAGTACAACCCAGGATGGAGGAACCATCCCAACTTCTCCTGGAGGGACAATCAAGGAGCTTCCTCATAAGCTCCTTGGAATGACAGACCTTACAATCCTCTTAGATTCCCTTCCCAGTCAAGGCAACCTCTGCAAGACAAGAAACCTTCTTTGGAGGACATTTTTATGTAGTTAATGGTAAAGACAGACTTCTATATGACAAAGACAGATGCTCAGTTGGCCAAGCATGATGTTATGTTTCAGAGCTAAACTGCTTCAATAAGAGCATTGGAGACGCAAGTAGGGTAGTTGGCTAATGCCATCAGTAATAGGCCTCCAGGCACCTTCCCAAGTGACACTATCAATAATCCGAAGGGTGCCTCAAATGGGCACTGCAAAGCCATCTCACTGAGGAGCGGAAAGGACATAGAAAGGAACCCAAAGACAAGGCTGTTTGAAGAGGAAAATGAAGTTGCCCAAGAAAAGGAGGCAGTGAGCAATGATGTCAGGAAGAATCAAGAAATTGCCAAGAGGAATGGTGAGGATAAGAAAAAAAAGTTCAAACCTTATATACACCCTCTACCTTTCCCTCGTCAAGTAAAAAAAAAACTTGAGCACCAATTTCAGAATTTTTTGGAAGTGTTCAAGAAGCTGCACATCAACATCCCATTTGCAGAAGCTTTGCAAAAAATGCCAAGCTATGTAAAATTCATGAAAGAAATCTTATCAAAGAAGCGAAAGCTTGGTGAGTTTGAGACTGTTGCCCTTACGGAGGAATGCACTGCTATACTGCAGAACAAACTTCCTCCTAAGCTCAAAGATCTCGGAAGCTTCACCATCCCCTGCACAGTTAGTGAGAAGTTCACTAGTCAGACATTATATGAATTAGGAGCCAGTATCAATCTCATGCCCTACTCCATAAATCAAAGATTAGGTTTGGGAGAAGTTACGCCTACTTCAGTAACCTTATAGTTGGCGGACCGAACCCTTACTCATCCGAAGGGGGTTATTGATGACGTACTGGTGAAAGTGGATAAGTTTATCTTTCCTGCAGATTTTGTCATACTTGATATGAAGGAGGATAGAGAAGTCCCTTTGATTTTTGGCCGGCCATTCCTAGTAACAGGAAAAACTCTCATTGATGTAGAGAAAGGAGAACTCACCATGAGGGTTCAGAATCAAGAGGTTACTTTCAATATTTTCAATGCTATAAAGAGTCCTCAAGATCAAGAAGAGTGTGTTTGGGTGAGTATAGTTGATGGGATGACATCTGAGGTAATTTGTGCAAGTGTAGCTTGTGCTCCTAGTGATGGTCATGTCAATTTTGAGGGGTGATAGGGAAAATAAGGAGCTGGAGTAGCTGAATTCAAGCATGGTGGTCAAGTCATGTAATCCACCTATAGAGAAAGCTTCAAATTTGGAGCTTAAATCCATGCCATTCAAAGCGTTTCAAGCTAATTTTGAAGAAAAGGAGGAAGATCCTCCTCCCTTAAGCAAATGCATTTGGAACTGTTGATAAAATCCTATCGGGAGTATAAATCAGGCCCTTCTTGGGAGGTTACCCAAGTTATTTATTTTATGTCTTAAATATGTCAATACCTTGATTTTTAGGTTTTTGTATATTTTTGTATTACATTTTGTAATTTGACCTTATAGGCATATTTTGTAGGTGCTGGAGGCCTTATTTGAGCATGAGTCCCGGCTTTATTGAATTTGCTACAAAATTTTGCAGATAGATTCCTCACGCCGCGACGTCAGACTTGACAAGGCGAGGTGTGATGCTGATTTGGACCAAAATCCAGTGAGCACAACGCCGCACCGCACCAGACCAGAACGTCGCAGCATTCATGCGTACTAAAAAAAATGTAAATAAGTAAATAGTAAATATAATTATTTAAAAAATTAATTTAGGAGGGAATTAATGAATGCCGCGGCATGTGTATGTAAACTCCGCGGCGCTATGAGGCAGTTAGGGTTAAGTGTCGCGACGTTTAGTGCGGTTCTCCTATTTGCTCCCATTTTTCTCTCTTTTCCCTCCTCTGTCTCTCCCTTTCTCTTTAGTTCTTTCTCTCCCCACCCGACAATCCCTCTTCCAGTTTAAGCCTTCTTCATTTAAAGGTATGTTAATCGTTATGTTAATTTTTGTAAAATTTATATATATTTTTTCTTTGGTTTAATTGGTTTTCTCTATTCGTATTGTGGTTTTTGTCTAGAATGTTAGTTGATAGGCTAGGTATTTTTACATTTTTTTTAGTTTTTGTTTAATTTTCAGTAAGTTACTAGATTAGTCCAACAAAGAATTTGAAATAGTCTAATAGATTTTGAAATGAACATGATCCAATAAAATGAACTTTCTGGATTCAAATCCAAAAATCTCAAGTCAAGAAAACACTAAAATTGCTTTGCAGCAATCTAGTAGGATATAGTTGAAAAATAACCAATCCATTTAAAAAATCAGACTCTCAAATAGATGCGATTTTAAATAAACAGATCAAATCAACAGAAAAGATTTGATATTCAATAGATATAGGGTAGAATGAGAAAACTTGAGTATAAACAACAAGTTCAACAAGAAGAATAGAAATACTTAGATCACTCTATAACAAAAACACAGATAAATCAAATTGATTTACTCAGTCTATCTGAGAAAGAAATAGACAAACCAGATTAATAGAAAATTTTCAAACTCTAATAATAATAGGATAGTTTTAAACAAGTTCAAGTAGTAATAGCAAGTTTAGAAGTTGAAGTAACATTATGAAAAGAAGTAAAACACAGATAACTCCAAAAGATTTGCACAATCACAGATCATAAGAGAATGAGTTACCTCACGAATTATACAGCACAGTTTTAAGATTACTCTCTATGGCACGACTTTCTCACTTCTTAAGTTTTTGTATTTGAACGTTCTCATTACACCCTTTGCATCGGCTCTTTCTTCTTTTTGAGATTTTGAAACACGTATATTACTAACGAAAGTTTCCATCTTCAGCTAATCACACTTCTTTGAATAAGTGTTCAGGCTTTCCACACTTCAAGCACTTCATTTGGTGATGCCACAGTCTGACCAAAATCGTTACCACTAGTACTTCCTTTCTTTGTTCGTTATTGCTTCCCCGGTGGTTGCACATACGACTTTCACTGAAAACGATTGACCTTACGCTTCCTTCCATTTTGAATTATCGAAGGTTCTAAGTTACAGCTCCTCGCATCCCACTTCGAACTGCGGTTATACGATCTTCATCATGTTGCGCGTCCACACGCTCATGTTCGTAATGTCTCATTATCTTTCTTCAAAGATAAATAGAATCAACACACAACCAACTAAACGTAGCGATTTTGCACAGAATCGTTTCCTTTCAGAAACTGAAACATATCTCTGGGTTCAATATCAGAGATTCACACAGCACAAACAAGACAAACCTACCCACAAATCCAAAAGACTCTAACTTGGGCTCTGATACCAACTAATGTAACACCCTTGTGGGGATGTCACATTTATGATGCAATAAAATAAAATAAAATAAAATCCTTACCCAAGTTGTAAAAATATTTGATACTTAAATAATATTTGTGGTATATTTTTTTTTTCATTTTATAATTATAACATTAAATAAAATAACACGGAACACAAAATATAACAAACATAAACTCACCATAATATACATGTGATTTTTCTTTAGTACATGCATAATTTACATCTACAAGTATTTGACAAAGCAGTAAAGAGTTGACACAAAATTAAGACATAGCATTGCCCAAGTGCACCTCAGAGCTCTCTAACCCTTCGATGGATCATCCTCAGAAAGATCCTCGAAAGTCAGAGCTCCTGGAGGTCCCATAGTTCTACAGACACGAGTCCGAGCGGTTGACTCGCTACTGAGCTCACTAGGCGCATGTAATATTCCTTGCCAGTAATGCCTAAGAGTCAGTGGCAACTCTAAATATAAATATAACATAGTAGTGAATATGACATCTCCATCACACTCTCTACATAGGGACACAGTCAAACGTCCCACGTACACAACTGTTCCTCTATCTACTCGCATACGCCAGGCCTCAGAACCTCCGTGAAACTCAAGTCTCACAAACCCGAAAAATCCTGACAACGTCATGATCTCAATGATCAGTCTTGATGATAAGGATGATCTACCAACTCCTCTTCCTTGTATAGCTCGCCCGGCTGTCGCTCGTCCGGATACTGTATCTCAAGAGGCTGATCCCCTTCTTCCTCAAACTCTTTACGAAAATAATATAATAATATCGAGAAAACATATAAAGAGGTGAGACAATCTACATCACTACCTGCATGGCAATAAAGAAAATGACAGTACAAAACAGATATCACAACAGTACATACCAATATATCATGCATAATATCTCAAGCAATACATATAAAGATAACACATACCATTATATCATGCATAATATATTAAAGCAATAAATCATACAACTTATCATAGATTATGGTAAATAGTAAAGTGCAGATGATGCATGAACAGTAAAATGCAGATAATGCATGAACACACACCGACTCGTTCCTACTCTATGGAGCTAAACATGGATATCTGAGAGAATGATCCGAATAGAAACTAATAATACTTTATGGCTGCCCAACCAAACTATTGCACTGTCCAATCTTTGTGTCTATAGTCCACAGTCCAAACGTCATGTAGCAGTACACAGTCCAAACATCGTGTACCATAGACATAGTACTTAATAGTCCCCTCAAAATCTTGATTAAGAATAGTACTTGTCAAGATCATTAGTGTGTTGCCCGTTACCACGGCCCAGAGGTGCTACCACTGTCCACATATGGGATTCTCCGCACACTAATGCCTCCAAGTTCATAAATGAACCACACTACGCCTATCACACCAAAACGCGGTGTAATTTGCCTCATCAATCAATTGCCAATTATCAACCAAATTGACACAACACTCTAAGCATGGTCTAAATTTACAAAAATACCCTTATTATCCAAATTTTACCATAATTATGAAAAATTACAAAAATGCCCTTAGTCACAAAATACCAAAGTATAGTACGTCCCACCTGACAGTACTACACTACAACATGTCCGGGTCCACCACTTTGGCCCGACAGCAAAACTCACTGTATCTTTCAATCGCGTAGGAATTTTATCGCATTTTTGCAATCTCGTTGTTTTCACAAACGTTTTAAAATTGCGTAAATATATTTTTGACATTTTTAAATATTGCAAAATGTTTTTAAATCATTTTCTCAATCGCGTAAGATTTTTAATTCATTTTCTTAATCGAATAACTTAAAATTATTATTTTAAGAATGTGCAAAACTATATATTGTACATTTAAAATACGTAGAGTATTTTTCTTGTGTTCTAAATATAGTATGAAATATTTTCATTTTATTCGCTTGATTTTAGTAAATTTTGATAGCATTTTGCCTGTAAAATCAGTATAAGATACTTTTGAAGTTTTCCACTAAATATAGTTTCATTTTATTTTTACCCAATAATTACGCTTTGAAACTTGCTAACACGCTTCAAAATTTATAAAATGAGCTTTACGTTAATATTTTTCAAGCGTCTGATTTAATTCTTACTTAAACTAAATTATGCTAAGTTAAAATTCTAGAACTGAATTTATTCCTTTTATTTTCTCAATGATTCATTGGAATCAGTTTGTTTAGTAAATCCATTACCTAACCTATCTTAGAAAATAAAATGGCACGTTGGCCAAAATTGAAAATAAAATGACATTCAATTATACACTAAATGGCATGTTGGCCATAATTAATCAAAATCATTTTTAACTTATTATTTTACCTAGATTCATTAACTCATTGATTTAGAAAATTGCTAAAAACATTTTGGTTCTCTACTTTGGTGTAAGGCCGTGAGCCTCATTCTGTGTTCTTTGGAACACTCATGCAAATCGTTACATGTTATTCACATCCTACTTTAATAATTATACAATTATAGACACATGCAATTATATAATCACATATAATATACATACAATATATTTAAAGTCATAAACATGCATAACAAAAATAATAAAAACTATAATCATGCATAGCAAAATAAATCACAAATAGGAAAGCATTTAAACAATCACACAAATAATAAAAATGATAAACAATCACATAAATCGAATCCTTATGGATTCTACACACACATACAAATCTATTTTCCCATCACCACTTAGGGTTGATGAGATTAAATCTCCCTCTTACCTCTTGAAGACAATTAATCGGTTAGTTTCATTCTTTCTTTGAAATTTCGTGTGACTCCCAAACAAATCCCTAAAACTCTTAAACAATTAGTAAAAACACATACAAGTATTAAGATTGAAAAACCATGGACCAATCATGGTTAGAAAAATTAGAAATCAAATTTTGAATCATAGAATCAAGACTTACCCTTAGAAAAGTAAGCAAAAGGTTGGATTTGGACAAGATAGAGTAGTTTTTTTGGAAAAACTTTGTGAATGAAAAGTGTTTAGAATAGGATTTGGGTTTAGGAAATATGATGAGATAAAATTATAGAGGTTTGGTTGTGTAGGTAGTGTGTATGGCCAAATAGAGAGGGAAAAGAAATAGAAGAAAAAGTGTTCTTGGTTCTTGCTATTTTTGGAGAGAAAATGGATAGATTAATTGTGATAAGTGTAAAAATGAAATTGAAGAGTGAAAATAAGGGCTGTTGCCGTGAGTGAGTTTTGGTTGAGGTTGAGTGATTGATTTTGCTAGGTAAATATCCAATTAAATGCACATGATGGTACACATGGTTTATGACAATTTGAAGAGTTCATGAACCTAGTAGAACTTAGCCACCAAGCCCCCCCTTGGCTGCTACCCAAACCGTGTAGCCTCCTTGGATTTTAGGGGCTTAATTGTTTTCCATTTACACCTAATTACATGCTAATTAATTAGGCAATTAGTTAAGTTCAACATTCTAATCATAAAATCAATTAGTTTAATATATATTAACATATATTATAACCTTTAAACAATATTAGGATATTTAATTAGTATTTAGATTATAATTAATTAAGAACTAAACTAGTTCACTTAGTTTGCTAATTAGGTAATTAGATTAACCAAATTAAGCTTAATTAGCTACTAACCAAATTCAAGCCTACTATTTTTGACTTAATTCTAACCATTGAGTTCATCTTTAATTCCTAACCATAGATTACATCTAAGGTAGATATTAATTAGTCATAAAACTAGAATTCTAATCTCACCATTGATTTGATCAACGGTTGAAATCAAAGGCTTCCTAACTAAGTCTTCATCCAACAGTCCAAATGAAATTCTATGCTCCCTTTGTTGACTCATTCTTATTAGTTTAGAAAGTCAAGCCACTTTCGTTGACTTGCTTTCATTGGCTAGAATTTGTCCAATCAAAGACTGATTGATCTGCTTTTCCTAAACACGGGTCCCACAGTACTTTTAAAGATCTGTGGTCAAACCGAAATAGATTTTTACTATTTTTGAGACAAGAGGTACTTGTAATATAAAATAATATTATAATAATATAAAATTATTTTATTACACAGTTAAATCCTAAAAATTACGAGATTAATATATATATCAATCAGAATTGGGTTTAGTAAGATCCCCCAGCTCCAATTAATTAAAATAAGATTTTTTGGGCTAAACAATTATTATTTCCCTGACTCGGAGCAAATCACACACAACAGTCAAGTACACTCACGGAACAGTAAAATTTAATTTACTGCTCACAGAATTCACAAAACAGTACATTTCGGGACTATATTGTAATTATCCCAAAAGTTGGGGTGTTACAACTCTCCCCTACTAATAAGAATTTCGTCCCCGAAATTCATCATACATCAAATCAATTGAGAGTATTGCTCCCTCATCCTATCTCCTAGCTCCCATATGGCTCCGCCACTATATCGTTCTAAACTACTTTAACTAATGCGATCTCCCTTCCTCGAAGTTGCTTTGTCCTTCGATCTTCAATCTTGACTGGAAACGTCTCATAGGTTAAATTCTCCTTCAATTATACGGTGTCTGGTTCGATGACATGAGTCGGATCAGAAATATATTTCCGTAGTTGTAATACGTGAAATACATTAGAAAGATTCGATGAGAATGGGGGTAGTGCCATCTGATAAGCTACCAGTCCTACCCGACGAAATGTCTGGTACGGCACGATGAACTTTGGAATGAGCTTCCTTATCTTGTCTTAGATCATCTTCACTTTCTCAGTTGTCTGCTGCACAAATTTTTGGTCCTACAATGTTACTTTCACCAGTATGATACTAACACAATGGTGTTCTACAGCGTCTCTCATATAATACCTCATAGAGTGTCATCCCTATACTCGAACGAAACTATTGTTGTATATGAACTCTATCAATGGTAGAAATTCATCTCAACAAGTCATTTGAAAATTTCAACTATTCGTCTCTTCCTGATATCCAAGCCCTTCTTAATTGAACAGGTACTTCAAGCCTTTGAAATTATTGTGAATTTTATAAGAAAGAAAATGTCTTCAGATCTTCTTTGCACAACGACTATCGCGTATCCCAAAAATATAAATTGAATAATTCTTCTCATGCACGTTTCACCGCCTTGAAGTATACATCACCACCTTTCCATTTGATTTTAACACTCAATCTAAATCCACGAGTTGAACTTCTTATAGCAGAATTTGCATCCGACTAGTTTTGCGCATAACTCCTTCTTCTTCTTCAGAAATTGAAGAACCGTCTTGAGATCTTTAGTATGTCCCTTTGAATTTCGAGAATAGGTCAAAATATTGCCAATAAGGACAATGACAAATTTGCCTAGATAGAAAAGAAAGATCCTATGTATATTATTCGTGAATATCACCAAAACATTTTTCACCCCGACTGGTAGTACTAAATGTTTCTAGTACTTGCAATGCATTTGAAAACTGCCTTGAAACATTCTCTACCTTTACGCGAATCTGATAATAACCAGCACACAAATCGATCTTGGAACGGACAACAATTTCCTTCATTTGGTCTTCTAGTTCCCCTGTCGTCGCATCATTCCAGATTTTCTTCATCAAGAGAAGTGGTTCTATTTTGCTTATTTTTAATCTTAACAGAAAATGTCTCATAGATCAAGTTTTCTTCTAATTGCACTGTATTTGATACTATGACACAAGTTGAATCAGGTTTGATCCTTCTTAATTGAAATACATGAAAGACACTATGAAGATCATAAGGAAAAGTAATAAGACTATTCAGTAAGTTACTAGATTAGTCCAACAAAGAATTTGAAATAGTCTAATAGATTTCAAAATGAACATGATCCAATAAAATGAACTTTCTGGATTCAAATCCAAAAATCTCAGGTCAAGAAAACACTAAAATTGCTTTGCAACAATCTAGTAGGATATAGTTGGAAAATAACCAATCCATTTAAAAAATCAGACTCTCAAATAGATGCGATTTTAAATAAACAGATCAAATCAACAGAAAAGATTTGATATTCAATAGATATAGGGTAGAATGAGAAAACTTGAGTATAAACAACAAGTTCAATAAGAAGAATAGAAATACTTAGATCACTCTATAACAAAAACACAGATAAATCAAATTGATTTACTCAGTCTATCTGAGAAAGAAATAGACAAACCAGATTAATAGAAAATTTTCAAACTCTAATAATAATAGGATAGTTTTAAACAAGTTCAAGTAGTAATAGCAAGTTTAGAAGTTGAAGTAACATTATGAAAAGAAGTAAAACACAGATAACTCCAAAAGATTTGCACAATCACAGATCATAAGAGAATGAGTTACCTCACGAATTATACAGCACAGTTTTAAGATTACTCTCTATGGCACGACTTTCTCACTTCTTAAGTTTTTGTATTTGAACGTTCTCATTACACCCCTTGCATCGGCTCTTTCTTCTTTTTGAGATTTTGAAACACGTATATTACTAACGAAAGTTTCCATCTTCAGCTGATCACACTTCTTTGAATAAGTGTTCAGGCTTTCCACACTTCAAGCACTTCATTTGGTGATGCCACAGTCTGACCAAAATCGTTACCACTAGTACTTCCTTTCTTTGTTCGTTATTGCTTCCCCGGTGGTTGCACATACGACTTTCACTGAAAATGATTGACCTTACGCTTCCTTCCATTTTATATTATCGAAGGTTCTAAGTTACAGCTCCTCGCATCCCACTTCGAACTACAGTTATACGATCTTCATCATGTTGCGCGTCCACACGCTCATGTTCGTAACGTCTCATTATCTTTCTTCAAAGATAAACAGAATCAACACACAATCAACTAAACGTAGCGATTTTGCACAGAATCGTTTCCTTTCAGAAACTGAAACATATCTCTGGGTTCAATATCAGAGATTCACACAGCACAAACAAGACAAACCTACCCACAAACCCAAAAGACTCTAACTTGGGCTCTGATACCAACTAATGTAACACCCTTGTGGGGATGTCACATTTATGATGCAATAAAATAAAATAAAATAAAATCCTTACCCAAGTTGTAAAAACATTTGATACTTAAATAATATTTGTGGTATATATTTTTTTCCTTTTATAATTATAACATTAAATAAAATAACACGGAACACAAAATATAACAAACATAAACTCACCATAATATACATGTGATTTTTCTTTAGTACACGCATAATTTACATCTACAAGTATTTGACAAAGCAGTAAAGAGTTGACACAAAATTAAGACATAACATTGCCCAAGTGCACCTCAGAGCTCTTTAACCCTCCGATAGATCATCCTCAGAAAGATCCTCAAAAGTCAAAGCTCCTGGAGGTCCCATAGTTCTACGGACACGAGTCCGAGCGATTGACTTGCTACTACGCACGTAATATTCCTTGCCAGTAACGCCTAAGAGTCAGTGGCAACTCTAAATATAAATATAACATAGTAGTGAATATGACATCTCCATCATACTCTCTACATAGGGACACAGTCAAACGTCCCACGTACACAACTGTTCCTCTATCTACTCGCATACGCCAGGCCTCAGAACCTCCGTGAAACTCAAGTCTCACAAACCCGAAAAATCCTGGCAACGTCATGATCTCAATGATCAGTCTTGATGATAAGGATGATCTACCGACTCCTCTTCCTCGTATAGCTCACCCGGCTGTCGCTCGTCCGGATACTGTATCTCAAGAGGCTGATCCCCTTCTTCCTCAAACTCTTTACGAAAATAATATAATAATATCGAGAAAACATATAAAGAGGTGAGACAATCTACATCACTACCCGCATGGCAATAAAGAAAACAACAGTACAAAACAAATATCACAACAGTACATACCAATATATCATGCATAATATCTCAAGCAATACATATAAAGATAACACATACCATTATATCATGCATAATATATTAAAGCAATAAATCATACAATTTATCACAGATTATGGTAAATAGTAAAGTGCAGATGATGCATGAACAGTAAAATGCAGATAATGCATGAACACACACCGACTCGTTCCTACTCCATGGAGCTAAACACGGATATCTGAGAGAATGATCCGAATAGAAACTAATAATACTTTATGGCTGCCCAACCAAACTATTGCACTGTCCAATCTTTGTGTCTATAGTCCACAGTCCAAACGTCGTGTAGCAGTACACAGTCTGAACATCGTGTACCATAGGCATAGTACTTAATAGTCCCCTCAAAATCTTGATTAAGAATAGTGCTTGTCAAGATCATTAGCGTGTTGCCCGTTACCACGACCCAGAGGTGCTACCACTGTCCACATATGGGATTCTCCGCACACTAATGCCTCCAAGTTCATAAATGAACCACACTACGCCTATCACACCAAAACGCGGTGTAATTCGCCTCATCAATCAATCGCCAATTATCAACCAAATTGACACAACACTCTAAGCAAGGTCTAAATTTACAAAAATACCCTTATTATCCAAATTTTACCATAATTACAAAAAATTACAAAAATACCCTTAGTCACAAAAATACCAAAGTATAGTACGTCCCACCAGACAGTACTACACCACAACATGTCCGGGTCCCCCACTTTGGCCCGACAGCAAAACTCACTGTATCTTTCAATCTCGTAGGAATTCTATCACATTTTCGCAATCTCGTTGTTTTCACAAACGTTTTAAAATTGCGTAAATATATTTTTGACATTTTAAAATATCGTAAAATGTTTTTAAATCATTTTCTCAATCGCGTAACATTTTTAATTCATTTTCTTAACCGAATAACTTAAAATTATTATTTTAAGAATGTGCAAAACTATATATTGTACATTTAAAATACGTAGAGTATTTTTCTTATGTTCTAAATATAGTATGGAATCTTTTCATTTTATTCGCCTGATTTTAGTAAAATTCGACAGCATTTTGCCTGTAAAATCAATATAAGGTATTTTTGAAGTTTTTCACTAAATATAGTTTCATTTTATTTTTACCCAATAATTACGCTTTGAAACTTGCTAATGCGCTTCAAAATTTATAAAATGAGCTTTACGTTAGTATTTTTCAAGCGTCTGATTTAATTCTTACTTAAACTAAATTCTGCTAAGTTAAAATTGTAGAAATGAATTTATTCCTTTTATTTTCTCAATGATTCATTGGAATCAATTTGTTTAGTAAATCCATTACCTAACCTATCTTAGAAAATAAAATGGCATGTTGGCCAAAATTGAAAATAAAATGGCATTCAATTATACGCTAAATGGCATGTTGGCCATAATTAATCAAAATCATTTTTAACTTATTATTTTACCTAGATTCATTAACTCATTGATTTAGAAAATTGCTGAGAACATTTTGGTTCTCTACTTTGGTGTAAGGCCGTGAGCCTCATTCTGTGTTCTTTGGAACACTCATGCAAATCGTTACATGTTATTCACATCCTACTTTAATAATTATACAATTATAGACACATGCAATTATATAATCACATATAATATACGTACAATATATTTAAAGTCATAAACATGCATAACAAAAATAATAAAAACTATAATCATGCATAGCAAAATAAATTACAAATAGGAAAGCATTTAAACAGTCACACAAATAATAAAAATGATAAACAATCACACAAATCGAATCCTTATGGATTCTACTTACACATACAAATCCATTTTCCCATCACCACTTAGGGTTGATGAGATTAAATCTCCCTCTTACCTCTTGAAGACAATTAATCGGTTAGTTTCCTTCTTTCTTTGAAATTTCGTGTGACTCCCAAACAAATCCCTAAAACTCTTAAACAATTAGTAAAAACACATACAAGTATTAAGATTGAAAAACCATGGAACAATCATGGTTAGAAAAGTTAGAAATCAAATTTTGAACCATAGAATCAAGACTTACCCTTAGAAAAGTAAGCAAAAGGTTGGATTTGGACAAGATAGAGTAGTTTTTTTGGAAAAACTTTGTGAATGAAAAGTGTTTAGAATAGGATTTGGGTTTAGGAAATATGATGAGATAAAATTATAGAGGTTTGGTTGTGTAGGTAGTGTGTATGGCCGAATAGAGAGGGAAAAGAAATAGAAGAAAAAGTGTTCTTGGTTCTTGCTATTTTTGGAGAGAAAATGGATAGATTAATTGTGATAAATGTAAAAATGAAATTGAAGAGTGAAAATAAGGGCTGCTGCCGTGAGTGAGTTTTGGGTGAGGTTGAGTGATTGATTTTGCTAGGTAAATATCCAATTAAATGCACATGGTGGTGCACATGGTTTATGACAATTTGGAGAGTTCAAGAACCTAGTAGAACTTAGCCACCAAGCCCCCCTTGGCTGCTGCCCCAAACCGTGTAGCCTCCTTGGATTTTAGGGGCTTAATTGTTTTCCATTTACACCTAATTACATGCTAATTAATTAGGCAATTAGTTAAGTTAATTATCCTATTAAAACTAAATCAACATTCTAATCCTAAAATCAATTAGTTTATATATATTTACATATATTATAACCTTTAAACAATATTAGGATATTTAATTAGTATTTAGATTATAATTAATGAAGAACTAAACTAGTTCACTTAGTTTGCTAATTAGGTAATTAGATTAACCAAATTAAGCTTAATTAGCTATTAACCAAATTCAAGCCTACTATTTTTGACTTAATTCTAACTATTGATTTCATCTTTAATTCCTAACCATAGATTACATCTAAGGTAGATATCAATTAGTCATAAAACTAGAATTCTAATCTCACCATTGATTTGATCAACGGTTGAAATCAAAGGCTTCCTAACTAAGTCTTCATCCAACGGTCCAAATGAAAGTCTATGCTCCCTTTGTTGAATCATTCTTATTGGTTTAGAAAGTCAAGCCACTTTCATTGACTTGCTCTCATTGGCTAGAATTTGTCCAGTCAGCACAGTTGATTGCTTTTCCTAAACGCGGGTCCCACAAGTACTTTTAAAGATCGTGGTCAAACCGAAGCGATTTTTACTATTTTTGAGACAAGAGAGGTCTTGTAATATAAAATAATATTATAATAATATAAAATTATTTTATTACACAGTTAAATCCTAAAAATTACGAGATTAATATATATATCAATCAGAATTGGGTTTAGTAAGATTCCCCAGCTCAAATTAATTAAAATAAAATTTTTCCGGCCAAAAAATTATTATTTCCCTGGCTCGGAGCAAATCACACACAACAGTCAAGTACACTCACGGAACAGTCAAATTTAATTTACTGCTCACAGAATTCACAAAACAGTACATTTCGGGACTATATTGTAATTATCCCAACAGTCAACCTCTTAATGATTATTTCATTGAGAGGTTGAGAGGAGCTCCAGCCCCAGCATCGGCTTATAGGGTACAGAGGCCGGTTCGTGTAGAGCCCAGGGCAACAGCACTTGATCCAGTAGCACCTACAAATGACACAACATGGTGCGCACACATGGAGGCCCAGATGGCACAAATGACAGCCATGCTGTCTTACACTATTCAGATGCAGAGATGGATAGTGGAGCGCTTACAGCTTCCGATGGAGGACTTTCCAATCCCAGACTTCTCGCCCACTACTATAGCTAACCCTCCCCATCTTGGGCCTGCACATGGACATAGCGATGGCGAGGATGCTGCACAGCCTATTTCAAAGGATGAGGATGCGGATGCTGAGACCAAAGACACTGATGATGCAGTCATCTAGCCCTAACATTCAGGGCATTTTCTTTTGTTGTATTTTCTTTTATATATTACTGTATGCTTTCTTTTGTACAGTGCGGACACTGTTTCCCTCAGGATTGGGGGGTGTCTTTGACTTTATACTTTGATGAACATGTATACAGTAGTATTATTGTGATTGCATGTTTGTACTAATTACTTTTGGTAGTATATGTATATGTTTTAGTATTTTTGTTTTGATAATATTCATAGGAGCAAATATCTTGATAAAAAATTTCATGAAAATCCTATTCAAGATACAATTGTCTCATGGTTGCAATACTTAACATGCATGATGGATAGTGGTGAGTATTCCCGCCTATCACGCGGGTGAACCGGGTTTGATCTCTGGTAATGGCGCCAAAAACTTGATTTGCTAACCGCAAGTGCATGGATCGCTCAAGTAATACAGATACAGAGTAAAAGTTCATTTCCACGAGGATAATTAGTTATAAAGCTATATACCAATCAATAGCTAAATCAATTCTATTCAAGGACATAAAAATAAGAAAGTAATAAACTAAACTAAATCTAATCTATAAAAGCAATAAAGATAAACGGTTAGATTTCAGGAAATCCTTCTTCACCCACTACATTTACCAACAACATGCAATCCTCCTCATAAACATAAATGCATTGATTAAGTTAGCTTGAGAATCTTCATAAGCCAAAAGCCTATGTCTAGGTCAACCAACCCTGGTTTCACTTGTCCAACTCACTAAGTTTCCTTGAAAGTTAGCGCAACATCCACTCATGAACGATCTATTCTCAATCACACACTATACATGGCCAATAGGTATGTTTCTATCCCATTAACGAATTAACTCATCCAAGCTAATTGAACTCGTCGAGCATGCATCAACCATATCATATCCATATTGACAAATCTCTATGTCTAGTTCATTTGCAATATTAGGATCATGCAATTGATGGCCAACCTACAGCAAGCATTAAGCATAGATTATGATTTAACAATAACCAAACATCCACACAAACTCAGAGAAGAAAACATCATTAATATATATATAAAAAAAGATCCAAAGTATCCCTAAATACAGCTTAGCTATACGATAGATAAGGAAGAGAAGAGAGAAAGGAAAAAAGAGAAAGGAAGCTCATTGATTTGTCTCTGAAACTTGAGTCCTCTTTCATGCTTGATCCTAGCCTCCAATCCACCATCAATGGAGATCTAGCCAAACTAAACTAACCTAAAACTAAGAAAACCTAAAATGGAAATGGCTAAGGCAGTCAGAACAGAGAGAAAAATGTGAAAAATCTATTTATAGGCTCAGCTTACCGCCTTCGCGTCACGACCCCCACATACGCGCGCCGAGGCACCCACAGGGTCAGTTACATTGCGCCGTGGCGCACCCATCTTCTAGGCTGCGGCGCTAAACTCTCGGATTCAAGTATGGAATTCTGATGATGCCTCTCTGCACCGCGGAGCGCACTACCTTGCACTGCGACGGTGACTGTTGAAATGCAGATTTGACTTCCTCTTGACCTTTTAGCTCAAATGCTCCATATTTAACCTTGTTTGGAGCCCTTCCTAACATAGAAAAAATACCAAATCAGTAACAATTATAAATCTACTTAATCTCTAATCATTTAAGCACAATTTGCTATAAAACATACAAGAAAGGATCAGAATCAGAATATGACAAATATATGCACAAAACCCTCCAAATATGCATTATAAACAAGGACTAAGCATTCATTCTAGCACAGAGATAGGGCACAAAGAACTACATTTTATGGAGTTATCACGCCCCCAAACCTATATTTTGCTAGTCCTTGAGCAAAACAAAATAGAACTAAATAAATCACTTTACAATTCAAATCAAACATTCAGTCAGCAAATATCATATTTCAATTGTCTTATTCTTTCAATTAAACCAAAACTAGTGTATAATGACTGCATCAATCCTCAAAAAGTGCAAATGCCCCGTAAACAGTTCCACACAAAGATAATCCTTAACATGCTACCAATCCATACAACTCTTCATGCAATTCACATTTTCACAAACATGCAAGATAAACTTCTCCTAATTAAGTCATACATATCCAGATAAGTTTATAAACATACAGGTATATGATTCATAGAATCCACAAGATTGTAAATCAACTCTCTCTCTACTAATGTAAATCACACAAGATTGAGGATCAAAAGGGACTTTATCAATTTATAATGTTAGGCCAATGATATGGGCGAAAGAAATGAAGGAAAAGGATACAATACAAATATTGAGACACATAATATATTATTCCAAGACTTGAGCTACTAACTTGATATTAGCAGGGTATTCAAAAGTGAGATTGTAAAACTTGCCAGAACTATTTTTGATGCTTTTCAAACTTCACTTTACTTAAGCTTTGCTTTTCTTTTTATTTTCATTTTTTTTCTTTTTCTTTTCATTTTCTTTATTTTGCAAAGCATTGCTTTTTCTTTTCTTTGCATTTAGTTCATTCAGGCTCATTTTAAATTGAATATTCATTAACACCCCTAATCACCAGACTCATTTCAAGAAATAGCATACCATATACTCAACAAACAAAGAAGGTAGGAAGAAAATGACATGTTTTCACATGCACTAGAATGGGTAATAGGTTAACGATCACAATGGTTATGAAAAACAAATAAGGCCAAACAGTACCAGGCTTCAAAAAGGGACATAAGGATATCATCGTATTATGGTAAGCTTTTTTAAGGCTCAATCGATCCAAACAATGCCCTAATCATCTCCTCAATCATGTATAACCTAGGATTTCGCCTCAAGAGAGTTCAAAAACAATTTCTAGGATAATCAAAACTCGACATGTACATCTAGAAACATTCTCAAAACATGCACTCTTATCATTTTCAAAGTTATACTTGCATCTAAGTGAGATGTAAATCATGCATCAAAAGCAACTAAATTGTTTCACATGCTTCAAGATCACATAAGATTTCACTGAAAAGGGGACAAATAGCAACCTTTCACATCATGGACAACCTTAACAACACCAGCATTCTTGCAACATGTCATGCATTCAAATAGATTCAACTTTCTCAATTCAAGCATGCATAACATCTTTTGCAAACAGTGAAAATTGAAAATCTTGTCAACAGCACATCAGTGATAGTCAAAACAAGATATAATCATGAAAATATAATGACTAACACAACTACATACTCAAAATACCAATACATGTTAACATTAAGCATAAAAGTAATAAAACATGTAAAGATACTCCCCCAAACCAAAATGAAATGTATCCTTAAATGAACATGGTCTATAAGGTACCTGAGACTCTCAAAATAGCAACCTAACTAGTACTGAGCATTACTAAATACACAAAAATAGAGAAAATAACAGAAAAAGCAAAAATAGGGGTGCTGCGCCGCTTCACACCCATGCCTGGGCCACGGCGCTCACAAAAAGCTGCAAAATTCTGTAGAAAACGAGCACCTGCGCTGCAGCGCACATTAACTTGTGCCACGGCGTGACAACCTAAACTACTAAATTTAGCAGCAAACACATTTTTGCTGCTGGATTTGGCTCATATGGTCTCTAACTGCAACAAAACTTGTTCAAAAAGCTAAATTACAAAATGTACAATATAAACATATTAAAACACAAAAACAACATATTAACCTATATAAAAACCTAAACAAACTTAAAACTTAAAAACAAACAAAAACTAACATACTAACACATATATATACTAAAATACTAACAAAAACATATTAACACAACTAACAAAACACAACATACTAATATGCTAACATATTTAACATAAACATATTAACATACTACCTATTTATGTACAAAGTAAAAATAGGAATAAAACATAAACATGGGGTTCCCTCCCACGAAGGGCCTGAGTTATAGTCCCAGCAGGACTTTGTCACCAAAATTGAATTGCTACAGATGAATAGTCCTCAAAAACTTGATCCAAGGGTTATCCTTTTCAGGAGTCGCGAATTCCCTCAAGGCCTCGTATGAATGAAATCATCCGGCTTCTTTATTGAAACTAAAACAAAACATAAAAGAAACATAAATTATATACAAGTTGAATTAGAACTAACCAAACTCATTGTCAATATTAGCAATATAGAAACCTTTATCCCCGGCAACGGCACCAAAAACTTGATTTGCTAACCGCAAGTGCACGGATCACTCAAGTAATACAGATACAGAGTAAAAGTTCATTCCCACGAGGATAATTGGTTATAAAGCTAAGTACCAACCAATAGCTAAATCAATTATATTCAAGGACATAAAAATAAGAAAGTAATAAACTAAACTAAATCTAATCTACAAAAGCAATAAAGATAAACGGTTAGGTTTTAGGAAATCCTTCTTCATCCCCTACATCTACCAACAACATGCAATCCTCCTCATAAACATAAATGCACTGATTAGGTTAGCTTGAGAATCTTCATTAGCCAAAAGCCTATTTCTAAGTCAATCAACCCTGGTTTCACTTGTCCAACTCACTAAGCTTCCTTGAAAGCTAGCACAACATCTACTCATGAACGATCTATTCTTAATCACACACTATACATGACCAATAGGTATATTTCTATCTCATTAATGAATCAAATCATCCAAGCCAATTGAACTCGTCGAACATGCATCAACCATACCATATCCATATTGACAAATCCCTATGTCTAGTTCATTTGCAATATTAGGATTATGTAATTGATGGCCAACCAACAGCAAGCATTAAGCATAGATTATGACTGAATAATAACCAAACATCCACACAAACTCAGAGAAGAACACATCATTAATATATATAAAAAAAGGATCCAAAATATCCCTAAATACAGCTCAGCTATACAATAGATAAGGAAGAGAAGAGAGAAAAGGAAAAAGAGAAAGGAAGCTCATTGATTTGTCTCTGAAACTTGAATCCTTCTTCATCCTTGATCCTAGCCTCCAATCCACCATCAATGGAGATCTAGCCAAACTAAACTACCCTAAAACTAAGAAAACCTAAAATGGAAATGGCTAAGGCATCCAGAACAGAGAGAAAAATGTGAAAAATCTATTTATAGGCTTAGCTTGCCGCCTTAGCGCCGCGGCCCCCACATATGCGCGTCGCGACACCCATAGGGTCGGTTACATTGCACCGCGGTGCACCTATCTTCTGGGCCGCGGCGCTGAACTCTCGGGTTCAAGTATGGAATTCTGATGATGCCTCTCTGCACCGCGACGCGCACTGCCTTGCGCTGCGACGGTGTCTGCTGAAATGTAGATTTGGCTTCCTCTTGACCTTTTAGCTCAAATGCTCCATATTTAACCTTGTTTGGAGCCCTTCCTAACATAGAGAAAACACCAAATCAGTAACAATTATAAATCTACTTAATCTCTAATCATTTAAGCATAATTTGCTATAAAATATACAAAAAAGGATCAGAATCAGAATATGACATATATAAGCACAAAACCTTCCAAATATGCATTATAAACAAGGACTAAGCATTCATTCTAGCACAGAGATAGGGCACAAATAACTACATTTTATGGAGTTATCATGGATAATGTTGAATTTTTTTAAAGTATATCATGTTGCCAAAAGCTAGTGTGAATGATTGATCAATGATAAATATAGATGTCAAATAACCTACATATTTCTGTGAATCCATATGCAATCTTTGACGCATGCTAAAGCAATTTAGTTTCTTTTTATGTATGATGCATTTCCTACTTGCATGCTTGTTTAACTTTAAAAAGGATAATAATTTTTGTCTAGAGAAAGTTTATGGATTATACATGTGAAAATTTCAATTATCCTTGAAATTGTTTTTCAACTCTCTTAAGGCGAAATCCTAGATTGTGCATGATTGAGAAAATGATTAGGGCATTGTTTGGACCGATTAAGCCTTTCGAGCTTACCCTGATATGATTATATCCCTAGGTCCCCTTTTGAATCTTTATATATTTTTGGCCTTATATGTTTTTCATCACCATTGTATCCGTTAACCTATTAACCATTCTAATGTATGTGGAAGCATTGCATTTTCTTCCTACCATTATTGTTTGTTGAGTACATAATATGTTATTTCTTAAAGTGAGTCTATTGATTAGGGGTATAATTGCATATTCAATACAAAATAAGTCTGAAGGAACCAGATGCAGTCAAAGAAAAGAAGAATGCTTTGCAAAAGAAAAGAAAAAAATTGAAAAGAAAAAAAAGCAAAAGCAAAGCATAAGAAAAGAAAAGTATGAAAAGCATCGAATGGTTCTGGCAAGTTTTCTTCTTTCACTGTTGAATTCCCTGCTACTATCAGTTAGAGACTCAAAACTTGAAATAACATGTTTATGTTCTCGATGTTTGTGTTAAATCCTTTCATTTTTGTTTTTTCGCCTATCATTCTTGGTCTTACATTACAAGCTATTAAAGTCCCTTTTGATCCTCAATTTTGTGTGATTTACATTAGTCGAGAGAGAGTTGTATTACAATCTTGTGGATTCTGTGATTTATATTCATGTGTATGCTCATAATCTTATTTGGGTGAATATGAAGAGAATAAAAGAAGTTTTGTTTACATGATTTTGAGAAAAATATTTTGTATAAAAGGAAACTGTGAATGTTAGCATGATGGGCGTTGTGTATGTGTGAATCTGATTGTGAGGTATGTCCATTCTTTGAGGTTTTATGCAATCATCATAGACTAGTTTGGTTTGAGTGAAAGTGGAATGTCAATAATGGCTGAATGCAGGTTAAAAAGGTTGATCAATGTAAGTGTACTTTGTTTTACTCGAGGACTAGCAAAAATCTAGGTCTAGGGGTATGATAACTCCATAAAATGTAGTTATTTGTACCCTATATTTGTCCTATATTGATTGCTTAGTCCTTGTTTTTATACATGAATGGAAGACTTTAGCATCATATTCATCTGATTTGATCTTGATGACTTCCATTATGATTTTGAGAAAATATTTTCAAATCTTTGATAAATTGAGTACATTTGCAATTGCTATTAAAGTGATAATTTCTCTATTACAGGAAGGGCTCCAATTAAGCATAAATATGAAGATTTTGGACTAGGATTGGACCAAGGAGCCTATGAGAAAGCCAAGTTTAAAGACCAGTACTCAACGCCGCGGCACAGGCATGTCAATGCTGTAGCATAGTGCATGCCCTACTTTAGTACATAGGACCTGAGGCTAGAGCGCCGCGGCGTGTTGTGGTAAATGTCGTGGCATGAAGAACAAAGTTAGGCCTATAAATACTATTTTATCAATTTTTCACTGAAGCTTTTGATCATTTTTAGAACACAGCTGCTAGGTTTTAGTATTTGAGACCTAGAGAAAGCTAGGAAAGTCAAGGTTGGAGGCCATCTTATATATGGAGGATGATTCAAGCATAGAAGATCATATCTATTGAGCTTTCTTCTTTTCCTTTCATCTTTCTCTCTTTATTGTATCATGAACATGTTGAATATGTTTATATTTTTGTGTTTCATGGGTAGCTAAGTTATGTATGGGGTTTTCCTTGGATCCTCCTATGGATATTGATGATTTTGTATTCCTTTGAGTTTATATACATGATTTGGTTTTGTTCAATCATATGGATCTTAATACTCTTGATTGTTTGATCAGCTTTTAAGTGATTTGTTAAAATCTAATGAACCTAGACATAGGAATTTAGATTTGAGATCATATGTATGATTGATGCATATTCGATTTCATTCAATTGGCTTGGATAAGTTGATTCGCTAATAGGATGGAAATATACCTCTTAGCCATGTATAGCAGGTGATTGAGAATAGATCGTAATGAGTGGATTTTGCATCTAACTAAGGAGTTAAGTAAATGAAACTATGGTTGATTGACCTAGACATAGACTTTTAACTAAATCAGATTCACAAGCTAACCTAATCATTTCGTTTATATTACTCATAAGGATTGTATGTTATCTGTTGAAGTAGGAGGTGAAGAAGGATTCCCTATTTCCTAATTATCAACTTTAATTCTTCAATTATTACGTTTAAGTCTTTAGTTTATGTTAAACACTTTTTTTTCTCAATTTTAATGTTCTTGGATAGTATTAATTAAACTATTGGTTATTAATTTGCATAAGAAGTAGTGTATTCCTCATGGTGACGATATCTAACTCTTTACTATATTACAAGTGCGACCCATGCACTTGCAGTAAGCGAAATGATTAGGTTAGCTTGTTCGCCAAAAACTTGTTACAACGCCAAAAACTTATTCGCTCTTTTGCTTACCGCAAGTGCATAAGTCGTACTTGTAATATAGTAAAGAGTTAGATATCGTTCCCATGAGGAATACACTACTTCTTATGCAAATTATTTACTAATAGTTTAATTAATACTATCCAAGAACATTAAAATTGAGAAAAGAGTGTTTAACATAAACTAAAGACTTAAATGCAATAACTTAAGAATTAAAGTTGATAATTAGGAAATAAGAAATCCTTCTTCACCTCCTACTTCAACTGATAACATACGATCCTTATGAGGAATATAAACGAAATGATTAGGTTAGCTTGAGAATTTGATTTAGTTAAAAGCCTATGTCTAGGTCAATTAACCACAGTTTCATTTACCTAACTCCTTAGTTTGATGCAAAATCTACTCATAAAGATCTATTCTCAATCATCTGCTATATATGGCTAAAAGGTATATTTCTATCCCATTAGCAAATCAACTTATCTAAGCCAATTGAATGAAATCGAACATGCATCAACCATACATATGATGTCAAATCCAAATTCCTATGTCTAGGTTCATTAGATTTTTACAAATCACTTAAAAATTGATCAAACAATCAAGAGCATTAAGATCCATATGATTGAACAAAACCAAATCATGTATATAAACTCAAAGGAATACAAAATCATCAATATCCATTGGAGGATCCAAAGAAAACCCTATACACAGCTTAGCTACCCATGAAACATGAAAATACAAGCATATTCAACATGTTCATGATACAATAAAGAGAGAAAGATGAAAGGAAAGGAAGATAGTTCAATAGATGTGATCTTCTATGCTTGAATCATCTTCCATATAGAAGATGGCCTCTAACCTTGGCTTTCCTAGCTTTCTCTAGGTCTCAAATACCAAAACCTAGCAACTGTGTTCAAAAAATGATCAAAAGCTTCTGTGAAAAACTAATAAAATAGTATTTATAGGCCCAACTCTATTCTTCACGCCGCGGCGTGCATACAAATTAGATCACCATGTTATGACTTTCAATCCATAAGCGTCGCGGTGCTCTAGCCTCGGGTCCTATGTACTGAAGCAGGGGATCCACTACGCCGCGGCATTGACATGCCTACACCTTGACGTTGAATGTTGGTCTTTAAACTTGACTTTCTCATGGGCTTCCTGGTCCAATGCTTGTCCAAATTCTTCATATTTATGCTTAATTGGAGCCCTTGCTGTAATAGAGAAATTATCACTTTAATAGTAATTGTAAATGTGCTCAATTTATCAAAGATTTAGAAATATTTTCTCAAAATCATAATGGAAGTCATCAAGATCAAATCAGATGAATATGATGCTAAAGTCTTCCATTTACGCATAAAAACAAGGACTAAGCAATCAATATAGCATAGATATAGGACACAAATAACTACATTTTGTGGAGTTATCATCCCTCTCTATATATATATTTTTAAAAATAGAGACATGATCTTTCACTCACAAACTACTATTGCCCATCCAAAAGAGAGAGGAGAAGGAGAAGAAGATCCTGATTCCTGTAGTCCACAAAATGTGTACAATCATTGGTCTTTTCTTAATCGTAAACTTAAGAAGAACAAGATGTCTACAAGAGGTACATAGTTGATGATTAATATAGTGTTCTAAATTCATGATCTATGATCTAGGGACATTGTTAGTAATGATGTCTAATGTCAACACTTTAATCTAGATTGTGGACTGAGTGTTCCATGAAATGCCACAAAATGTCAACTGAATCTTGAGCATTCCATTGTTTTGTGGTTGGTCTTGTCACTTTTATTTTTTATGCTGTCACCTTGTCGGCCTGTTCTAGGTGGAGTTTATGTTAATAATTTTAGTTGTATACATTGTTTAATAGCTTTGTTTGGGATTTTGTTGTGAGTATAGAATTAGAGTGATTAAGGAATTGTATGTTTGATTACGCATAAGTCGTATGATATTTTTACAATAAAACATGTTGAAAATGACATCAGTATTTATTGTAGCATTGTAAATAATATGATCGTAGGAAATAGTTCAATTGGTAATTATTTTTCTTGTAAATATAAGATGTATTCATTCTTTTATTTGTATAAATACCAAGATGCCGAGTACCTAAATCACTTAAACAAATTCACAGGAAACTTTTCTCTAATTTTCTCTAACTGTCAATTTTCTCAAGTTGGTATCAATGTGAGTTCGATGCTGCTTCTGCATTTAGAGTCAAAGGTATGCCATATGGTCTAGTAGATCCTTAACAATTCTTTGATCCCTCTTTGTCAAGTGGGTAACTTAGAAATTTCATTTTTGGTCTCTGTTCATCCAAAAAAAAAAAAAAACTACAGCTATCACTATCAAATTTGCTCTTAAATTCCAAGTCTTTGATCAGTAATGTGATTGCATCGACCATCTAAGAGCCCACCGATTGGCTCACCAACGAATATACAGAGCTTCTTGATCATCATAAAACTAGTTCCATATGAATCATTGGCTTCTCCTCGTTTCATTATAGTGATTATCTGACCTATCTGAACTCACCTTCATATGATTTCAGTACAGCACTGATTGTGCTTTTTTTTTTCATTTTTAACAAACAACTAGTTCTAGCACTTGTGTCGAAATGGCTTTGAATAACTCTAGTTCATGCGAACAACAATCTAGGTCCTCTTTTGGTACAAGAAATTCATCTGTAATGGTTTTCGATTCTAGAAATTATGGTGCTTATGGAGGCCATGGAGGTAGGGGAAACAAAAGTGGAAGACGAGGTCAAAAATTTGTTAATGTCTCTCAAGCTGATTATTAGGAAAATCTTCAATTGGAGGCAACAAAACAAGCTCAATCTTCTATTGCCACTATTGTTCATAATAATAATTAAACAATTTACATCTCTCACTCTGGTAAAAATCAAAGTCCATGGGTAATTGACTCGGGTGTATCTGATCATTTTTTTAGTAATAGTTCTTTATTCACCTTTATGTCCTTAGCTAAATTTCCTTACTTCATTACTCTAGCAAATGGTTCTAAGGTTGTTGCCAAAAGTATTGGTCATATGTCGCTCACTGCTTCCATCTCTTTAGAATCTATTTTGTAACTTTCAATGTTGATTCCTTTGTTATATAGGGACATGGTATGGGTTGGACGATTGGTGTAGGACATGAATAACGATGACTTTACTATCTCTAACCAACCACTTCTGTGATTTGTGTTTCCTCTGAATCTCCCAATATTCTTCATGAACGTCTGGGTCATCCAAGTCTGTCAAACTTTCAACAAATGGTTTTGAGCCTTGTGAAGTTAAAGACCTTGGATTGTGAGTCATGTCAACTTGGAAGCATGTTTGAGCCTTTTTTCCAAGTAAGGTAAAAAAAATGAGAAAGTGTCCTTTTCTTATCTATTCTAATATATAGGGTCCAAGTCGTGTTATTACTCCTTCAAGTAATAAGTATTTTGTCACCTTTTTCAATGACTTTTCTTGGTGCATTTGGGTATTTTTAATGAAAGAACGTTCTGAGTTATTTTTCATATTAACATCCTTTTGTACTGAAATTCAAATTCAATTTGGTAAGACAGTTAAAGTACATCATTGTGATAATGCAAAAGAATATTTTTTTTTTTGCAGCTTTCTCTTCCTTTTTGTTTTCTCATGGTATTCTACATCAATCCACTTGTCCTCACAAACCCCAACAAAATGGAATTGCTGAATGAAAAAATTGCACTCTATTGTTACACGCAAATATACTTATTTGTTACCGGGGTGATGCTATTTTAACTGCTTGCTATTGTATGTCTTCCTCTTCTCTTACCTGCACCCTTAATTGGTTTATAACTTTCAATGTTGTTTACTTTGTTATACAAGAACATGGTACAAGTTGGACAATTGGTGTAAGACATGTATCACAAGGACTCTATTATCTCCAACCAACCACTTTCGTGATTTGTGTTACCTTTGAATCTCCCAATATTCTTCATGAATGTCTAGGTCATCCAAGTCTGCAAAACTTTAGCAAATGGTTTCGAGTCTTGTGAAGTTAAAACCTTGGATTGTGAGTTATGTCAACTTGGGAAGCATGTTCGAGCCTCCTTTCAAAGTAAGGTAAAAAATCAAGTTGAGTCTCCTTTTTCTGTTATCTATTTTGATATATGGGGTCTAAGTTATGTTATTACTCCTTTAGGTTAAAAGTATATTAAGCCAAGGGCGAACAAATATTTAAGGATGGGGCCAAAGTCAAAAAACCTCTTATACATAGTATACATAGTTCCTTAGATATGCACCCCATAGAAGTTAAAATTTCCCCCTTTTTGTAAAGTTTTAAAGTATAGCACCACTAAATCTTTTCTAGTTTCACCCTGTCTTGAGTTGTGGTGGTATGACTGGATTGCTATTGGTTGCATTTAGAAGCTATGATATAGGATTTTCTATGGTAAAATTTTAGGATTTTAGGGCCTCTACTTAAATCCCACTTTGTTGTGAAAACATAACCTATTCGGTAGAATCATACATCTTGACAGATTCTAATTTAGACTACATAATTTTGGTTGCATAATTCCAATTTATGTGTAGTTTGTGGTATTTAAAAGATAAGGTGGAGAGTTACTTTTGATCAAAATTTCTATAAACAATGATGAGTACTACCCTTTTCTAAAGATAGGGCATTTACTATGCATTTTAACCTTAAGGATAAATAACACTAATTAACTTCATACAAGATAGTGGATATGAAAAAGTTCTTCTAATGGAATTCTTTGGATTATAAAGGATAAACTTCAACTACCTAATTCTTCAAACCATTGTTTTTTTTTAGTTCCAAAGTTTATGACTATATACTAAGATAAATCAAGCTTCAGGCATGCTTCGATGATGGTCCACAAGAGCACAGGGAAGAAGTTTAAGTCACGCTTCAACAACGGTTCAAGCATAAATAATGGTCCAAGCTTTAACTATGCTTCGATGTAGTCACTACCACTACCACTAGAGAATTTAAACCTAGTTGTTGGCATCAGTGTCTTCAATGGCCGGTCTGAAACAACACTGTCACTTATTATTTATCCTAAGCCTTTAGCCTATTTTCTTCTCTAGTTGTGGTATGGTAAGGATGAAATTTAGGGATACTTTGTTGCGATACTCTACTTCTCTATTGAAGTTGGGGCCCTCTATTTGTTGGTTTGCATTAGGGGTTGAATGGTTGAAGGGTTAAGCAACGGTTTTTTGATAGTTTAAAGGTAAAAAAATAAAAAGGTTAGGCGTTGGCAGGCTAGCTCACAAACCCACAAGCTAAGATGATGCGGGCCCAAGTCAGCTTTTTGCTAGCCTATTTAAAATGTGGGCTAACTCGGTTAGCCTGTTTATAAGCAGCCTATTGTGGGCGAGTTCGGTGCTGATTAGGTTGGCTCGCTTACTGACTTCTACCCAGGGGTGTTTTTGTGTAATTTTTTTCCTTTGTCCTTTGAGCTTCCCCCCCTGTAACACCCCTCGATTTAATAACCAATGCACAATCGTCATTATGTCACGGTCACTAAATGTCGGCGTGCTAACATTGTCAAACAACAAATTTACCATAAATATTAAACATTTCTCATATGAGGAAAATAGGAGCCACGAATGAGTAGTTACATATACAACCAGTTAAATTATGAATTATAATATGTGCTCGAATTACAGCATGTAAGACTGGATAATCATCTTAAAACATACATATACCCAAAATACACTTTATATATGTAATGCAAAATAAAATGTAAACTACCCATAATATATCTACGACTAAGGAGTTGGGCACTCCATCGTATCCCGAATGCGTGAGGCCATTCCGGCTCAATAGGTGTAGAGAGAAATACAAGATAAGGTCTTCAATCGCGAGTCCTCTTCATTGTCAAAGTCGATCCCAAAGATGTCACATACGCTTGTCGGTCAAATCGACTCTATAGGTCTTGGTATCACCAAGTGAACACAATTCGAACAAACCCAAAAGAGCTCCCTTCGCGACGGCATTACCGGATGCGTGGGTCAAACCAATAAAATCCAAAGGAACCCAACCTCGTTCCCACTTACGTCTTTAACCAAAAATTGGCATAGAGCAAGAAAAGTACAAGAAAGAGGTAAGACATCCTACCATCATTACCAAATCATAGCATCAAGAAACTAAACGGCTACAAGAAAGCGCCCACATAGCATTTATGACAAAGAATAATGGTAATAAACATTTAGTAGCAAGTTATAATCAACCAAACAGTTCAGTAGTCATATATATATAGATATATCAAAAATACAACAGTTCCAATTATAATAACAATGTATGCCAGATAATTCATGGACTCACTATGCACATGTGCCCTCGATAATCAAGATCCTACTTCATGGGAATAAATCCAAAGTACATCCGACTCGATCGTCAACCAGATGTTTCTCAAAGTACATCCGACTCAATCGTCAACCAGATGTTTCTCAAAATAAATCCGACTCAATCGTCAACCAGATGTTTCTCAAAGTACATTTCGTCGACCCAATGTCACAATGATAATGCACATTTAAATGCATATGGGTTCAATGCATGACTCAATCATGCTTCTCATACCAAACTAGGTCAATCCTATTTCAAATGCATATCATATCATTTAACAATGAAGTCTGATCCCATTCACGGATCCACGTAAAATCAATAGCGCATTTTAAGGATAATCACAATCTCATTCATAGTCATATTAGAAATCAATCATTAGATTCATTATGTGCCTCACCTGGTCACCTATACTCATGTTCTTCTCTGTTTATGAATCCTAATTAATTTCTGGTCATCCAATTCTTTATAATTAATATATCTTTTATTAGTCCAAAGGTTTTGAGTCCAGGAAGATACACGATCGGAATCACCAATAGATTCACAAATTTAATTATTAGATGTTGGGTGATAAACAGCACTTGTAAGTTCGACGGAGACATATATTTAGTGAAAAACTGAGGCTGCCATTCGACGAAAACAACATGGTAGCAGGATGAAAATAAATGAGGGACATTTTATAACAAAATTGGCAACAGATCATTTTTTGTCGAACGGGAGTTCTGTCGAACGAAGGACAGAACTGTCGAACCCTCCAGAAGGTCAGCAAAAGCCTCAATTCGACGGGTATGGGTGTCGACATTGGAGAAAATCTCCCAAGCGTCGAACCGATGAAACACTCGTCGAAATCTCTAATTTTGACGGGTCTGAAGAAATTCATCTACTCGACAGGCATTGTCTCTCAAACTCGACGATTATTGACTTTGGGACAGTTTCTCCTAAGTGGCCAGGAACTCTATTCGACGGGTTTGGTCGGAAAATCAATCTCAACGGACATGATCAGGGGTTCATACTCGATGGATTTTGACATTGAATAAAATGATTGGGAAGTCAATTTCGACGGATTTGGCCAGGAGTTCATACTCGACGGATTTTAACATTTTACTAAGTGATCAAGATATCAAATTCGACAAGTTTAGCCAGAAGTTCATACTCGACGGATTTTAACATTTTACTGAGTGATCAAGATATCAAATTCGACAGGTTTGGCCAGAAGTTCATACTCGACGGATTTTAACATTTTACTGAGTGATCAAGATATCAAATTCGACAGGTTTGGCCAGAAGTTCATACTCGACGGATTTTAACATTTTACTAAGTGATCAAGATATCAAATTCGACAAGTTTGGCCAGAAGTTCATACTCGACGGATTTTAACATTTTACTGAGTGATCAAGATATCAAATTCGACAGGTTTGGCCAGAAGTTCATACTCGACGGATTTTAACATTTTACTAAGTGATCAAGATATCAAATTCGACAAGTTTGGCCAGAAGTTCATACTCGACGGATTTTAACATTTTACTGAGTGATCAAGATATCAAATTCGACAGGTTTGGCCATGAGTCCTTACTCGACGGATTTTAACATTTCACCAAAAGACCAGGTTTTCACCTTCGACGGATTTTAACCAGATTTCACACTATTACCAGTTTTCCTCATGAAGTTTCCAAATTTCTTGGCCTAACACCGTAACTATCCGAGAACCAATCGGGACTCATTCCCTTCCATATTCCACGTTCCAATACATCCAGATATATATATATATTCAAAACTCAAACAATCAAATAGCACAGATGCAATACAAAACAACATACACAAGCAGAAAGACTCTCAACACAATCACAGACGTTTCCTAAATGCTAAGAGAGGTTGAGGAGGAGTGTCTTCCTCTTACCTTGGAGAAGCACAAAGAAAGGCTGCTCCTTTTTGGTCAGAAATCACGTTTTCAGTTTCCAGGAGATCCTTAAAGTTCTAACCTTTAAACTTCAACAGTGGAGAAGATGAAGATGAAGAAAATGTAGGACCTTGGAGATGTTTTCCTCAGATATGGTGGTTCTCCAAACACGAAATGGTGCTAGGATTGTGACGGTTTTGGAAGATAAAAAAAATATAAATGTTGGTGGATGGTGTTGCTGCTGTGGGGTGAAAGAGAAGAGAGAAAAATGAGTGAATAGTGAGGGCTGCTTACAGGAGAGTGACCAGCGTGAATGAGGAGAATGGGAGAGAAATGAATTAGACCCCTTAATTCAAATGTGCTGCACAAAATAGGAGGAGAGAGAAATAATAAAATAACAGTTGGAAGAAGCTTCCTTGAGAAGTTTTGCACACTCCTCGATAAAGTACATAGTAAGCTTGTCTCCTCAATCAAATACATTCGACAGATGATTTAATTACGCTGTTTAGAATTATTTTCCTAGTGAATAAAAGTTACGATTGATGAAAATAATATTTTATTATTCATCAGATGATTTTATGATACAGTGATTTTATTTATCAGATAAAATCTCGTAAAATGTAAACCTCATAAACTGTGTCCGGCCTCGGGTTTAGCAAGATCCCCGTCGACGCTTCCACAGTCTAAAGTTTACTGACCTCGGGAAAATATTTCATTTTCCCTACTCCGCTTTTAGCACACATGCAAAACGAGGAATATATTAAAATATTCAATGTTTCTAGAAAATTCCACAAAGATCACCAAAAATCACAAATATTATGAAATGATTGTTTATAATGAAATAAGAAATTTTCGGGATGTTACAACACTCCCCGTCTAAAAAGAAATTTCGTCCTCGAAATTCATCATATCTTAGAAGAAACGCGACTGTGTTTCTTTCATTTCGTCTCCTAGTTCTCGTGTTGTATCTTCAGTTGCATCAATCTAAATCACAGGCAATAAGGTTGCTTCTTTCCACTGAGCATCTTATATTAACGAGCAAAAACGCGTTGACGTCATAGGCCGATCAACAAAAAATTCTACGCTCCTTGAGTCTTCAGCCATCCAACAGCCAACTCCGTAAACAATTGTACACCGCTGAGTGGCTCTATCGAACTTACTCTTCTTGCTCACTGTAGTAGACAACTAAACGTATTTTCTTCCTAAGGCGTCCTCTACGACATTCGCCTCTTCTGAGATTATACTAAAACAAAAATCAAAATCTTTTGGAACTTCTAATCATCGTTTCTGCCTTACATTCAACTCATTCTAATAGACCAAAATACCTTTGGCTCTTAAGATTACCATAGGCATTTAGAATTTCTCCTTGTAGAAAATGCTTCTAGACCTTCGATGCAACTACAGAGCTAATTCTGAGTTGGTGTAAGGTAATCCTTCCCATGTATTCTCGATTGTCTCTAAGCGCACGTTACCATTCCTTCTATTCTGATCAAGCACACGTTCTAAACTTCCAATGCGAAGCATCACTAGGTATCCCAAAAAGTTCATTGGGGTTGGGCAGAATCATCTTTGGCGAAGAAATCGAGTGTCTCTTCAATTCTTGAAAATCTTTCCTCGTATACATCAGTCCATACAAAACTTGACCCTCATACATGAGTTAGATGAGAAGTCTTGCCATTTTAAAGAATTCTACAGTGAGTCCCCCCGTACTATTCAGCTGATCCTTTAAAGTTACGAATCTGCAATACAGTCATTGATCTGTCCCATTGAAGAATTGCTCCAACTCGTGACGGATCGTCAATAGTTCCTTCTTTTAAAGATCACTTGACTCAAGTTAAACTGCCTTAAACCGAAATTCGCACTTGAACAGCTCCTAGCGTAACTCCTCGTTCTTCTTCTGAATTTGAAGAATAACACGACAATTTGTCTCAATAGGGAAAAAGGTCTTGTTTATGTAGTCGATGGTTACTACCGAAGTGTTCATTACTCGAACGACCTTACGAAATACCCGTGGTATTCACTACGTATCAGAGAAAGTTACCTTGGAAATATACCCTTCTCTCAAATGATCTTAATGATAGTTGAGAACCCAAAATGATCTTGGAGAAAATAGCGGCGTCCTTCAATTGATTTGCCAAATCGTCTTTCCTTGATTCGAACAAATGTCTCATAGGGTAAGTTCTCACTTTATCGTGCTACGCTTAGCACATTGTTATGGTTGATTCGGGAACACATTTACTCAATCGAAGTATACTAGAAACGTTATGAAGGCTAGAAAGAAAAACAGGGAAGTCACTTGATTTACCACCTAGGACCCCCTAACGAAGAGTATGATATGGTCCAATAAAACTTAGGAGCGAGTTTCATGGATTTACATCTAGGAAATTTCTGTCTCAAGAAACACTAAGTTTCCGTTGAAACTGAATGACGAGACCCATTTTAAAAACGATCAATCTCTTTCCTGAGATCATGCCTATTCATAAAGAAAGTAGGTGATTGAATTGGTAAAAAGGTTCCAATGTCTAACAACAATAGGATAGTTCTAAACAGACCTGTTGTAATGAAAGTAGTCTTACAAACGAGAATAGTATCATTCGGATCGAAAGGAAATAAATACACAGATAACTCAATTCCATAAACGAACTCTTAGAATTTCATTGGAATATTTCAACGGGATATGGTTGAAAGATAACCAATCCCTTTTGTTAACATTACATCTAATTTGTAAGAGAAGTAAACAAATCAGATCACCAAAAGATTCAATCTTTAACAAGTCATTGGATAATTTAAATAACTTGGCTACCATCAACAAGTTCTTAGTAGCCAAAATAGAAATAACTTAGTCAAAAGATAACGAGGGTATGAATATCCCTATTGAATTCATACGTTCATACGTCATAAAGAAATGGGTTACCCCCGAAATTATACAGTGAAGTCACAGAGTCATCCACTGTAGCACAGTCCCTTTCTTCACTCCGATCTTCAGTCAGGGTGGAGGAATTAACTTTCCCTTCTTCGTGAGATTTTGAAGTACGCACATTTCGACGTAAGGCTTCATCCCTGCGAAGTACAGTTTCTCGCCACATGTCCTTGTTCCCCGCACTTGAAACAGATTATTCCTTCGATCTCGCAGTCCTTTGTTAAGTGGTTCTTTCCGCACTTGAGGCAGATTGTCCTCTTGATCACATACGGAGGCTTTGTCTCATGTAAAGGACAATCTCTTGACACATGTCCTGGTTTTCTGCACTTGAAACAAATTCTTCCTTCGATCTTACAGTCCCTCGTGAAGTGGTCCTTTCCGCACTTCTTACACCCTGATAACGGTACCACAGTTGGATTGAATTTGCTACCACTTGCACTCCCCTTCAACGTTTGTTGTTGCCGTTGTCCCTTCGGTTGTTGCGAATACAGTTTCTGTTGGTGTATGCCCTAGAGGCTAATACATTTTCTGTATTTGCATATATTCTATTATGCTATTTTATATATGAGGTATTTCATTTATTGTGTTCTTTTTTGATAAACATAATAAAGTCCTTAGAATAGTAAGATTGATGCCATAGGACATCAAGTGGATGACTTGATCGTGAGATCCTTTTGGTTACAACACTATTCTTAAATGTCCCTAGTCAAGTATTATTGTTAATTAGGACAACAATAATGCATTGAGACTAGTATGTGCGTAGACTGATGACCACATCTCACGGGTCATGGATATAAGATATCAAGTCTACACATGGATACATATTAGAGTAATGATGTATTGGACAGACCCGCCATGAGAACGCTACGTGGATCGTTACGTGAGTGTCATAAGCGATTCTCATAGTGATAATGGTGTATGTGGTTCTTTGACCGAAATCACTACGATTCCTACATGAGGAGTTGTGTGTTTTAAATGCCATCAAACGTCATCTCGTAACAAGATGATTATAAAGTTGGTTATTAGACATATTGCGATGCATGTGGAGGAATGTGAGTGACCTAGATGGGATTTGTCCCTCCTACATAACAGGAGTGATATCTTCGGGCCCCTGATTGAGTGAGACTATGAAATGCATGGCCATGCTCAAATGAGTCAATATGAGATATTGATCTCATTTGTTATTACTATGTCTACTCGGGAATCAGGAAACTGAAGATTGAATTAAACAAGGGTGACACGTTCCATGCCTTGTGTTCAATCTGGATATCTGGACAAAGGGACTAAACTACACGGAAACATTGATCACGGATAGGTTATGTCAAATCACTGACATTCTCATTACTTGGGTAGCAGTGATGTGTTGCTAGATACCGCTCACTGTTTGTAATATTAAAATGAGATTTTAATATTACTACCAACGTCATGAGAACCTACAGGGTCGCACACTTAGAACAGACTAAATTGGAGCAATAAGGATCCAAGTTGGACTCGGATTCAATTGTGGGCCTAACTCATGACAGATGGGTTTTAGGGTTGCACAGCTTACCTTACTACTGCTCACACTCACTTAAGGCAGCCACTATTATAAATAGTACTGTTAAGGGGGCTGCTATACATGTTACATCACAACCCTAGCCGCACCTAAGAAAGTGAGTGAGAGATAGTGAAAGGTTCTTCTCTTCTATTCGCAGCTAGCACCGCGAAACAGAGGCGTGACTCTTTTTACAAGTCTGTTCGTGTGGATACCGCAGAAACATCGTCGCTATTACGGTGTTGGTGATTCACCCCGCTTGTGTTTATCACGCTTCAAGAGGTAATTTTTAAAAACTCAGATTATGGATTTTTCGCATGGATCCTGTGTGGGAATCCTATTATTCCGCTGCGAGATATTTTGATCCGCAATTCCCAACAGTTTCTGCTTAAACTAATTAATCATCCAGTTGTTCCTCCTTCGGAACTTAGGTAGTTCAGAATTACCCAAAAACTGACTTTCTCCCAACAAATTCTGAACCTCAATTTCTAATCCCTGCTGTTATGCGGTCCTCTGATCTGGTTGTACTATTACGCCAGCCATTCCTTGCATTGTTTCCATAGTCGCATCCATTCCTCTGTTGTTGCGTCCCACATCCCTACGCATACGTCTTCCGCGAGCCATTACCTCCCTTCGAAAACAGACAATCAGGCACAATGGAGACAAGAAGTAACCATTTCAAACAATAATGTCTCCTTTCGGAAACCAAACACAAAAAGTCACATAACACGCAAGGGTGCAAATGCAAATAAGTCCTAAGCAAGTTCAGTCATCTTTGCTAAGCTTCTTTCTAAAGAACTCCTATTACCTTAATATGCCTAGGTGAAGTCATAGTTTCCTGTAGACATAGAACATTACACATTGAGTGGGCCAGTACTCAATGTCACGTAATTATGCAACAGTAGCTACCAATACTCAACCTACGGCAAGCCATGCCTTCTTTTCCCAACATCTCAATCAAGAGACAAGGAAGTACACAACAACTTCTAATATGTCTAAGCATAGTCAGCCCATACCCCGGCTCAACAGGATGAACTGAGCTCTGATACCATAAAATGTAACACCCCTCGATTTAATAACCAATGCACAATCGTCATTATGTCACGGTCACTAAATGTCGGCGTGCTAACATTGTCAAACAACAAATTTACCATAAATATTAAACATTTCTCATATGAGGAAAATAGGAGCCACGAATGAGTAGTTACATATACAACCAGTTAAATTATGAATTATAATATGTGCTCGAATTACAGCATGTAAGACTGGATAATCATCTTAAAACATACATATACCCAAAATACACTTTATATATGTAATGCAAAATAAAATGTAAACTACCCATAATATATCTACGACTAAGGAGTTGGGCACTCCATCGTATCCCGAATGCGTGAGGCCATTCCGGGCTCACCGGTGTAGAGAGAAATACAAGATAAGGTCTTCAATCGCAGTCCTCTTCATTGTCAAAGTCAGATCCCCAGCATGTCACATACGCTTGTCGGTCCAGTCGACTCTATAGGTCTTGGTATCACCAGTGAACACAATTCGAACAAACCCAAAAGAGCTCCCTTCGCGACGGCATTACCAGATGCAGTAGGTCAAACCAATAAAATCCAAAGGAACCCAACCTCGTTCCCACTTACAGTCTTTAACCAAAAATTGGCATAGAGCAAGAAAAGTACAAGAAAGAGGTAAGACATCCTACCATCATTACCAGTCATAGCATCAAGAAACCAAACGGCGCAAAGCGCCCACATAGCATTTATGACAGCAATAATGGTAATAAACATTTAGTAGAGTTATAATCAACCAAAACAGTTCCAGGCAGTCATATATATATAGATATATCAAAAATACAACAGTTCCAATTATAATAACAATGTATGCCAGATAATTCATGGACTCACTATGCACATGTGCCCTCGATAATCAAGATCCTACTTCATGGGAATAAATCCAAAGTACATCCGACTCGATCGTCAACCAGATGTTTCTCAAAGTACATCCGACTCAATCGTCAACCAGATGTTTCTCAAAGTACATTCGACTCAATCGTCAACCAGATGTTTCTCAAAGTACATTTCGTCGACCCAATGTCACAATGATAATGCACATTTAAATGCATATGGGTTCAATGCATGACTCAATCATGCTTCTCATACCAAACTAGGCCAATCCTATTTCAAATGCATATCATATCATTTAACAATGAAGTCGATCCCATTCACGGATCCACGTAAAATCAATAGCGCATTTTAAGGATAATCACAATCTCATTCATAGTCATATTAGAAATCAATCATTAGATTCATTATGTGCCTCACTGGTCACCTATACTCATGTTCTTCCCCTGTTTATGAATCCTAATTAATTTACGGTCATCCAATTCTTTATAATTAATATATCTTTTATTAGTCCAAAGGTTTTGAGTCCAGGAAGATACACGGTCGGAATCACCAATAGATTCACAAATTTAATTATTAGATGTTGGGTGATAAATAGCACTTGTAAGTTCGACGGAGACATATATTTAGTGAAAAACTGAGGCTGCCATTCGACGAAAACAACATGGTAGCAGGATGAAAATAAATGAGGGACATTTTATAACAAAATTGGCAACAGATCATTTTCTGTCAAACGAGAGTTCTGTCGAACGAAGGACGAGAATGTCGAACCCTCCGAGAAGGTCAGCAAAAGCCTCAATTCGACGGGTATGGGTGTCGACATTGGAGAAAATCTCCCAAGCGTCGAACCGACGAAACACTCATCGAAATCTCTAATTTCGACGGGTCTGAAGAAATTCATCTACTCGACAGGCATTGTCTCTCAAACTCGACGATTATTGACTTTGGGACGTTTCTCCTAAGTGGCCAGGAACTCTATTCTACGGGTTTGGTCAGAAAATCAATCTCAACGGACATGATCAGGGGTTCATACTCGATGGATTTTGACATTGAATAAAATGATTGGGAAGTCAATTTCGACGGATTTGGCTAGGAGTTCATACTCGACGGATTTTAACATTTTACTAAGTGATCAAGATATCAAATTCGACAAGTTTAGCCAGAAGTTCATACTCGACGGATTTTAACATTTTACTGAGTGATCAAGATATCAAATTCGACAGGTTTGGCCAGAAGTTCATACTCGACGGATTTTAACATTTTACTGAGTGATCAAGATATCAAATTCGACTGAGTTTGGCCAGAAGTTCATACTCGATGGATTTTAACATTTTACTAAGTGATCAAGATATCAAATTCGACAAGTTTGGCCGAAGTTCATACTCGACGGATTTTAACATTTTACTGAGTGATCAAGATATCAAATTCGACAGTTTGGCCGTAAGTTCATGCTCTTGATTTTAACATTTTACTAAGTGATCAAGATATCAAATTCGACAGGTTTGGCCAGAAGTTCATACTCGACGGATTTTAACATTTTACTAGTGATCAAGATATCAAATTCGACGAGGTTTGGCCATGAGTCCTTACTCGACGGATTTTAACATTTCACCAAAAGACCAGGTTTTCACCTTCGACGGATTTTAACCAGATTTCACACTATTACCAGTTTTCCTCATGAAGTTTCCAAATTTCTTGGCCTAACACCGTAACTATCCGAGAACCAATCGGGACTCATTCCCTTCCATATTCCACGTTCCAATACATCCAGATATATATATATATATATATATATATATATATATATATATATTCAAAACTCAAACAATCAAATAGCACAGATGCAATACAAAACAACATACACAAGCGAAAGACTCTCAACACAATCACAGACGTTTCCTAAATGCTAAGAGAGGTTGAGGAGGAGTGTCTTCCTCTTACCTTGGAGAAGCACAAAGAAAGGCTGCTCCTTTTTGGTCAGAAATCACGTGTTTCGGTTTCAGGAGATCCTTAAAGTTCTAACCTTTAAACTTCAACAAAGTGGAGAAGATGAAGATGAAGAAAATGTAGGACCTTGGAGATGTTTTCCTCAGATATGGTGGTTCTCCAAACACGAAATGGTGCTAGGATTGTGACGGTTTTGGAAGATAAAAAAAATGTAAATGTGGGTGGATGGTGTTGCTGCTGTGGGGTGAAAAAGAAGTGAGAAAAATGAGTGAATAGTGAGGGCTACTTACAGGAGAGTGACCAGCGTGAATGAAGAGAATGGGAGAGAAATGAATTAGACCCCTTAATTCAAACGTGCTGCACAAAATAGGAGGAGAGAGAAATAATAAAATAACAGTTGGAAGAAGCTTCCTTGAGAAGTTTCGCATGCTCCTCGATAAAGTACATAGTAAGCTTGTCTCCTCAATCAAATACATTCGATGATGATTTAATTATTTGTTTAGAATTATTTTCCCAGTGAATAAAAGTTACGATTGATGAAAATAATATTTTATTATTCATCAGATGATTTTATGATACAGTGATTTTATTTATCAGATAAAATCTCGTAAAATGTAAACCTCATAAACTGTGTCCAGCCTCGGGTTTAGTAAGATCCCCCGTCGACGCTTCCACAGTCTAAAGTTTACCAGCCTCGGGAAAATATTTCATTTTCCCGGCTCCGCTTAGCACACATGCAAAATGAGGAATATATTAAAATATTCAACGTTTCAAGAAAATTCCACAAAGATCACCAAAAATCACAAATATTATGAAATGATTGTTTATAATGAAATAAGAAATTTTCGGGATGTTACACCCCCAATGTACCAAAAAATGACATGGGCCACATATATGCATAATATCATGTTTTTGGCAGCATACAAAATCAGTTGCATATGTTGAGCTATGGTGGTCTGATTGGACTGCTACTAGTTGCATTTAAAAGCTAAGATACAGATGGTAAAAGTTTTAGAATCTTAGGGGTTGAAATAAAATCCCATTTTGCTTTGAAAACACAAACTAGTTGGTAAAATCGTATATCCTCACAAATTATAATTTGGAGTGCATAATTTTTGTTGCATAATTCCAATTTATATGTAGTTTGTGGTACTTAAAAACTAAGTAGTAGGCTACTTATGATCAAAATTCTCCAATCATTGATGAGTACTACCCTTTTCCGAAGATAGGGAATTCATTGTGTGTTTTAACCTTAAGTTCAAATAACATTAATTAACTTCACACATGATAGTGGGTCTGAAAAGTTCTTCTAATGGAATTCTTTGGATTAGAAAGGATAAACTCCAACTAACTATTTCTTCAAACCATTCTTCCTTTTTAATTCCAACGTTTATGAATATATACTGAGATATACCATGGTAGTAGGTATTGTATATTCTTTTGGTGTAAGACTATATTTAACTTTTTATAAGTATATGAATCCTATGTATCATTAAGTTGGTTTTAATCAAAATTATAACTGTAACACCCCGAAAATTATTTGTTTTATCATAAATAATTATTTTACAATATTTATGATTTTTGAAAATTTTTCTGGAAACGATGAATATTTTAATATATTTTTCATTTTACGTGCACACTGAGCAGAGTCAGTGTAACACTTCGAAAACTGTTTGTTTTGTGATGAATAGACATTTTCTAATATTTGTGAGTTTTGATGATTTTTTTGAAATTTTCTAGAAATGTTGAATATTTTAATATATTTCTCGTTTTACGTGTGCATTGAGCGGAGCTGGGAAAGCGAAATGATTTCCCTGAGGCTGGTAAACTTTGGACTGTGAAAACATCGACAGAGGATCTTACTAAATCCGAGGCTGAGCATAGCTTACGAGGTTTACGTTTTACGAGATTTTATCTAATAAATAGAACCACAGAATAATTAATTACCTGATAAAATAATAAAATATTATTTACGCTAACTGTAAAATTTTCGTCCACTGAGAAAAAAGTTCTGGAAGATTATTTATATCTAGTTATTTTTATGATATCATTTAAGTGACCACATACTTTACTTTATCGAGAAGCGCGCGAAGCTTCTCAAGAAAGCTTCCTTCCCACCCACTTTTTCCTCTCTCTCTTCCCTCTCCTATTGCTGCACGGTTAGGGCTTGGGAAAAACACATTTCCCCTCTCATTTCTCTTCCTCTCCCCTCACTCACGCAGCTCACTCCTTCTTCTCCTCTTCTCACACACACAAATACTCCATTGTTGATTCTCAAGCTTCCTTTGTTCAACCCAATAGAGACCATTGCTTTCCCATCTCCATCCTCAAGCTTTCCTCTTTGTGGAACTCACCTTGGCTCCTCCATTTTCGTGGTTGGCAGCCCAACTCAAAGCTTGGAGCTTTACGGTAAAAGCTCTCAACTTTCTTCTCCTATTCTCCTTATTTTCGTGTTCTATGGCCACCTTGGTGACCATGGCTACCATTTCCCCTCTTTGATCTTGATTTTTGTGGATTTGAACACCCAAGATTTTGGTGGTGGTGAAGCACGAAATTTCTAAGCAAAAAGGAGCATCCTTTCCTTGTGCTTCTCTTAGGTAAGAGGAAGATCTATTCACTTCAACTCATTTTGGTAGTTAAGAACTTATTATTTGTGTTGGTGGGGTGAAACACATTTTGGGAAACCCTTTTGTTTGATTGTTTTGGTTGAATTTCAAGTGTTTGAATGGTATATTTTTTATGTACATTGATCGATGTTGGGATGATTGAGGTTTGGAATGGTTTTCTGGTGAGTTTCTGCGTCACAGAGGGATACACGGCCTAGGCCGTGTATGAATACACGGCCGTGTATCTCCCTGCGTGACTGAAATGTGTCTCTGGTGCACTCCAGAGGAGTACACGGCCTAGGCCGTGTATGACCACATGGCCGTGTACTTGGGGCCATGTATTTTACACAGGCCGTGTAACAGGATCAATTATGGATTTGAGGCTTTTCTAGCCCCTTAGAGGTTCAAGGTCCCCTTGGGCCCTTGACTCAAGGCTTTTGGGCTAATGTAAGTTTAATAATCTTGAATAATTGGATGACTAGAAACTAATTAGGGATTCATAAAGAGGGAAAAACAAGAAACGGGAGCATACTTTACCATTTATAAGAACTTTGAATAGAGAAAGAACATGAGTGTGATAGAGTTGCGAGTGACATAATGAAATGAAGAATTGACTTATTTGATGATTTTGAGTAGGGTGTAAATGCCTAGAGACTTATTAATGACTTAGTATGGACCCTTGAACGGGATCGAATATTGATGATAAATGACATAACATGTGATCTTAGACTTAAAATGTTATAACTGAGAATTTGTAAATGTATATATGAATATGCATTAAAGATATGTGCATTGAGCATGATTAAGTCATGCATTAAAAAAGTTTGTTGGACATTTTGTGAAGGCCAAGTTACCTAGGAGTTGAATCACACTTTTGTGCGGCTGCGAATAGACAAGTGTAGGTCATTTGTGGACTTTGGGGGCGTCAGGGTGCAGGTACCTTGCAATGGACAGTTGGTAGCTCTTCTGTCTGTGGGGCAGACCGATGCAAATGCACCGACGATTCGGACCGAGACACTGTCCTATATCGGGATCTGTGTAGAATGTCTTGTACAATGTTATGATGCGCATTTTGATAAATTGAGAATTTTTAGCACTTGATGGCCTCGGCAGCCGCGATACAGACATATCTCCTAATCATTCTCTCTGACTACTTTGTGTCTAGCTCCATGGAGTAGGATTATTGGTATCATATGCATGTGCATAGTGAGTCGTCATACCATTTGTTAGTTACTTGATCATATAGAAATTTAATATGTTGTTTCATTACTGCGATAGCTGCCTATATATGCTAAATTGCTTATTATCTATTTTAATGCTATTTATCATTTCTGAAATGTTATGTGGGCGTCATGCGCCGTTTGTTCTTTACTGCCTCAATTGGTAATGAATGTTGAATGTCTTACCTCTTTTCTTTTCCTATGTTTCTACTATTTCTGTATATCTATATATGTGATTCTCTGAAGACGGGGGTGAAGAAAAGGAAGAACCCGATTTCCCCGGCTTCTGGCTTAACTTTGACTAGCATCTTTCTGATCATGACGGGCCGACCTCATGAATTTTTGGGAAACGTGTGTCTGACATTCCTTGGGGGTCCAGACTGTTGGCATGTGAACTTCAGCTCTGATCGCTGTGTCTACATGGGAGACGTGTCGTTGTCACTGGCTTGGGGGCGTCATGAACCACCGATCTTTACCTGCTGCATCAGCCTATGTTTGAAGTTTTATCTGCCCATCCGGGAGATGTGGGGTGACCGCTACTACACCCCGCAGGAGGACTCTTATGATTCCACTGCTCGGGCTCCGGCTCGTAGCTCTGTGGCTCCTATGGAGGTTTCCTCAGATGAGGAAGACCCAGAGGAGGTTCCTGAGGAGGATCTCGCGGAGGATCCTGAAGAGGATCTTGATACGATTCCTCCTCATCTGAGGGACTGATATTGTGGTAGTTACTAATGGCTACCAGTGTTTTATTTTGGGGGCCTGATGTCTTTATTTTGGTGGGCTGTATATTCTGATATCTTGGGGATGTATATGCATGATCATCTGGGCAAGTATAGTTTTGCTTTTTGGTAAAGCTTAGGCTTCCTTTTGATGAGCCTTGATGTAATTATTGAATCATAGTTTGTATCCAAATAGTATATATATATATATACCTTATGCATGGATGTATGGTTTTGTCTTTATGTTTTCCGTCAAAGTTTATGTTTTCTGCTTACGATTAGACAAAGATATATACAAAGATATATGTACGTACTTGATGAATCTTTTATAAATGTTAATGCCTTTAAATACCGAATTGATGAAGCAGTTGTGTTATTGAATATAAATATATATATATATATATATATATATGTACAAAAAAAATATTCATTGTTTTATTTATACAACTAATGTCAAATAAGTTTAATGATGGAATGAACCGGGTCTTACTTTATTACACTTTTATTTTCCGCAAAAATATTTAATTGACAATGTGATGTCTCCTCCTAAAAAGGGGTGTTACAATAACCAGAACTTTATATTATTCCATGGTTAAGTAAATAATTGACTCAAGAAATTAATTTTGAAAGTTTAAATGTGTATGTCGCATATCTAAGTCACGACTATGGCTTACTCATCAAAAGAAATTAAAACAAAATGATATAGTTAATATCTTTTACTTAAACCAAATGTCAAGTTTTTCTTAGTCATTTATTTTCAAAATCTCTTACAATTATATACATGTACTTCTTTTGTGAGACAAGTAAGTATTAGAACCACTATATTTTAGGATAATAAAACTTGGGTATTACAAATATCAAGGTGAATATGATCAAACATCTTACAAGGTTTATTGTTACTTATTGAACAAGGTAACCTATTTTGTTCTGCATAGTGACACATATTCCCAAACTTCATTTTTGACATAGGAAATGAAAAGGTGTTTTTGACTAAGTAAATGTAAATGATCAAAAGGAAAATGACCTAAACGAAATTGCCATAACTTTGATGATGGAATGGAGGATAAAATTGTGGTGGAAACATTAATAGTAGAGAAAGTAACACCTGACACATCTTATGGAGCACAGACCTCCTTGATTACTATGTGATGCAACCCATTGACCAACTTAGCCAAACCAATCATCTTCAGGGCAACAACTTTTTGTATTAAATAGTAATTATTTTTAAAAGTGAGTGAATAACTAAGGGACATAGTGAGTTTAGAAACAAAAATAATTTTGAAGAAAAAACATGGTAAATAGAAGACAATTGGGATATAAAGAAGGTGAAAAGTGAACAATCCAAACAAATTAGGTTGCAATGCGATTTCCATTTAGTAGCCACACAAGTAAGACTTGAATTGTAAGGCCCCCTTTCTCAGGAGGAGGAGAGGACATCAGACTAATGGACAGAATCCAAAAGAACATTATGTCATTATTATTAAGACCCGGTTTATATCTTATATGTATAGATATTAGTCTGTTCATCAATGAAATATCATACATAGCAAGTCTCTTTCAAATACATGTATTATACATTTCTACTTTGCAAGAGGAAAACATAAAGATCAACCCATACTTTCATGCAAAAGATACATAATATATATATATATATATATATATATATATATATATATATATATATATCTGTGTGTGTGTGTGTGTGTGTGTGTGTGTGTGAGTGTGTGTGTTTAGATACAGACTGTAAGTCATTAATTACATTAAGGCTCATCAAAAGAAGCCGAAGCTTTACATGCCCCAAAAATTATCATATGCAAATAGCCATCAAGACTACAAAAAGAATATCATGCCCCCAACAGCTACTGAGAATGAACCTCAGCTGGATCCTCCTCAGGCTCCTTCATAGGATCCTCCTCAGAAGAGGAAATCCTCACAAGAGCAGCAGATTCACGAGCAGGAGCTCGTGCAGAAGATAGGAAGGAATCCTTGTGTGAAGTGTATTCACGATCACCCCCGCATCGCGTATTGGCATGTAGAACTCTAGAGATACAGGAACGTCCAAGGAAAAGAATGGTCGATCGTAGCAACCCCAAGCTAATGATATAGTCATCTCTCCCACATAGACATAGCGTTCGGTGATCAAATCAATCTGCCAACAATCCACGCCTCCATGGAACCTCAGCCTTGCATACCGTAGGAAGCCTCATCGGGATGCCATGGTCAAGTAGATAACTAGTTTATTCCAAAATCGGGAAACTCAGACTCTTCCTCGCCTTGGTCTTTTAAGAGACATAGAAAAATACAGAATAACAGAATACAGAAAGAGGTGAGATATCTAACGTCATTACCAATTATGGCAGTAAGAAACAGAAACGGCGCAAGGTGCCTTACAGTATAGCATACATAATAAACAACATCAAAGTATAGGTAGTAAACAATTTAATACTACAGAAAATCATACTTGTCATTAAAAGAATATTCTTATAATCACATTTATGTATGCCAAATGAATATGTTGACAGACTATGCACGTGCACAATGGTACCAAATTCCTACTCCATAGAGCTAAACACAACATCAGAGAGAATGATCAGGAGATATGTTTGTGACTCGATTGCCGTGACCAATCAAGTGCTATAATTTATCATTTTATCAATATGCACATCATAGCATTATACAAGACATTCTACACTAAATCGCGATATAGGATAGTGTCTCGGTCTGGATCGTCGATGTGTTTGCAGCGGTCTACCCTACGGACAGAAGAGCTACTAACTGCCCATTGTGAGGTACCCGCACCCTAACGCCCCTAAGGTCAACAAATGACCTACACTTGTCTACTCTTACCCGCACATAGGTGTGATTCAACTCCTAGGCTTACAGCCTTTCAACATAGTCCAACGGACTTTCTCAATGCATGTTTCAATCATGCTCATCATGTTAGATTTCCTCAATACATATGGTCTTAATGCACATATATATATATATATATACAGACATTCAATATCAGGATGACTTGTTCATAATTATTTACCACACTAGGCTCCATCACTCATCAACAATCTTAGATCCTATTCACGGACCCACATCAAGTCAATATCAAAAACTTGAGAGTAAATACATACTATTCAAAGTTGTTATCAAAGTTATGTCTCAATTCCATTATGTTTTTACATTAAACTCACTTAGAACATTTATTTTAAGTTCCTTGCAATCTCACCCTCACTCATGTTCTTTCTTTATTCTAAGGACCATTCCAAGTTATGGGTTAAGGGTTTGTTCTTTATTCTTTCCATATTATGAAGTCCTAATTAAGTGTCTTGTCATTCAATTAATTAAGTTCATCTTAGTACAAAGGCCTTACATCGAGTGCCTAAGGAGACCGTGAGCCTCCAAGGGACTAGAAAACCAACCATTTTTCATCACTCAAATCACACGGCCATATCCTATTACATGGCCTAAATTACACGGCCGTGACAAACTACACGGCCTGGAGTACACAGCCGTGTCAAATTACACGGCCTAGGTGATGTGTGTGAAACAACATCATATTTTGTTCTTGTTTTGCATGCATTTGTAGGCATTTTAAGCATTTTAGTTTCTCTTTCTATTTGTTTTTCTTTTAGTTCAGATAACTGCGGTATTTGTGGTGTTGTTGTGTGATGTATACTTTTTAATTGTCGCATTTGCAAACCCAAGTGCAGGTTGTCTCAAGTAATAAATTTCTCGGTGAGTCCGAGGTCGATCCACAGGGAATTGTTGAAGATTAAGGTGAAGTAAATATTTTGTTATTATGGTAAAAATTATTTACTTGGGTAAAAAGATTCAGTCTTGGTAAATAAAGTAAAAGTAAGATTATTTTTTTATAACTCAATTAAAATCCTCGCAACATGGAGGTTCCAATCGGAAAATACAACGTTAAAAGTCCATTAAAATAATATACATAATTATATTATGATTCCTTTAATCATCTATTAACACAACCACTCATAAATGGGATCAAGCATTCATTGTGCCAATATTTTGTCTACAATAAATCAAGATCTCCACTTTATAAGGAGATTTTCTAACACCACCACTTGTAAATGGGTTAAAGCATTCACTGTGCTAATATTTTGTCTACAATAAATCAAGAACTCCTTTTTACAAGGATGGAGTATTCCCGTTTGTCACCTAGGATTTTAAATTATCAGAATCAAAATATAATACGTATAAAGAATACTAAAAAAATAAATCATTAAAGCACAAGTGAGGAATAAATCTGACCTTATTTTATTACTAAGAGCTTCACACTTTAACCCAAGTAGACTATAACTTATTTACACATAGATTATAAAAGAGAAAAAGAGAAACAGAGAGAGAAAGGAAAAGTGAAGGGAGACTGAGGAGAGGAGGGAATTCCTCCTCTTCTCCTCTGGAAATAAGCCCAGAGGCTCCTCTTCGTAACGTCCCAATTCAATTCTTCAATTGCCTTTATATAGGCAAATTTGGCCACTGTAGCTACAGTAAAAACTTAGTGGCTAAGTTTGTGATGTATTTTCCTTTTTTTCTTTTTTTAATTAATAATTAAGCAAATGCATAGCCGTGCGTCTAGTCATCTTTTCATTTTTGAGAGAAGTGGTTTTCATAAAAGGTATAGGCCTAGATATTTACTTTCAAATGGCTTTGATTTAAGTCCAAAATCATGCCTAGAACTCAAGATATGGTCCAATTACTGCACAATATTTAGGCCCAATTTCAGCTCCTCTGTTCTGACTTCAAAGCCCAATATCACCTACTAGACCTCAGAATTCGGAAAAGTGTTCAACATGAAAGTTGTAGGGAATTGTCTTAGCTTTCCTATAAGACAAAAATATCATCAATCAGATATTTGTAACTCAAGTTATAGCCAGTTTACTAAACACTGCCAAAGAGATAATTAAGGTTAATTTATACAATAATTTGTTTAATGATCCAATAAGGTTCAATATCATAAAATGTGTCTAAATCAATTTAATTAAGCTTAATTGAACCTTAAGAAGCCTAGTGAGAGGATTATAAAATATATAAAATACAGTATTATCAAATTTCCCCACACTTAACTTTTACACTCCTGGGCAAAACACAAAAGACAAAAACTAGGGAATAAAGAAAAATGACACAAACTCAAAAGCTAAAAACTCTAAATGATTTAATGACTTAAGAAGAGCAACTAAACATTCAAGGATCAAAACATTCATGAGGTAACATGTCTTAACATCTCAAACCAACAAGTAAGGAAACTTCAGTTGAAAAGAATGAATCAAGAATGATAGATCCTCACAGAATTCACTCACAATCTCTCAAGTGTTTAAAAAGGTTAGTATTTCACTCTATTCAACTCATGAATAATTGCACTACCATAAGCTTGCTTATCTTCTACTTCTCCGCTACTCAAAAATAACATATATATACAAATCATGAGGACTTTATTCAAGGTTATAATGGGGTCAAGGTAAAGGTGGAAGTAATATAGATAAGACAAGTTAAAGACCAAAGAGAATAAAATAGCATTATGTTACAGTTAGAATGGAGAAGATGTTTGAGAACATTCAGTCCAACTTTCCCAAGATTTTCTTAATTCCTTCTCTATTTGTTTTTTTTTTCATAAAGGGCATTGACCAATATTTGACTAATGTTTCGTTAAAAATCAATTGGTAGGTTGAATTCATTGTTAGGCTTGAACATTCTCCTTCTATTCCTGTTATTTCCAGTCATCCACCCTCATTCTAGGTATGAATATATCACATGGTGCATTCTTTTGATTGTAGCAATAATCAGCTCTTTTTTTTATAGAAACATTTTTTCCTTTTTTTCTTTTTTATATAACCACTCTGCACACGCACCCCCACACTTGTTCAAGAACTCATCAAATAACAAAGTCAATGCTCTCTTATTCCCTAAAATTGGGTTAGAACATGGTTTTTTATTTAAGGCACGTAATAAGTTAGAAACAAAGAATGGTCAAATAAGCTCAAACGGGTTAAGTAAAGGAAAATATGTAAGGTTAGCTATTTAGTCAAAATAGTTAATTCAAGAAAATTTGCCTCAATCATATTTATGTATGCAAGTGAAAATGTAGCCTCAAAAAGAATCAGAACAAGTTCTAGAGTAACAATTCCATGAGTGAAAAAAATCACACAAGAAAGAAGAGAATGGTACAGATGTTCAATCCATTCATCAATAGGCTCAAAATCTCACAAGGCATATATCCATCATTCTCAGTCCACAAAAATTTCAACATCTATAACCAAGCATGTGATGTTTAAGAAAGAAGACAATTTACTCAATCATGCAAATTTTCCTGAATCCATTTGCTACTTCCAACAAACTCGTTATCTACCCCAATCTAGATGTGTCTCAAGAGTAAAATTACATCCACAGTAAAATTTACTCCTTACTCTGCCATCCTTAATTGGTTTAGGTTAGAAAATTGCTAATAAACATATAAACACAACAAATATAATCACACTTTCAAATTTTTTTTAAGCATTCTTTTATACACAACTCTACATACGACAAACATAAACACACTTACTAATTTTTTTTCATACATTTTTTTACACAACTAGTCACACAACTATCCTTCCCCCCATCCAGATCACAACATTGTCCTCAATGTTAAAAAATAGAAAGGAAAAAGATAGAAGATAGTACCTGTTACCGCAATTACTGAAAAGAGAAATATCACACAAATATAAACAGAAACAAAGTATGATGAACAAAACCAAAGCTTGTAATTATTTAAACAATTGAAGTGTCAGAACTGGCTTGCTTTTCTTACTGCTTCTCGCAACATTTCTTTTTGACCAATCTATCTGAACTGCTACTGGATCAGGGCTGTCATAAGAAGAAGATATACAAGAAAATATATACATGTAGTTGTGATTGTGGCTCACATCTTCCTCTGGTTTTACATCCAGTAACGGCTTAAACGCCTTCTATGAGTCGAGGATAAGCTTCCCATCCAATTTTCTTATAAATTAACAAATAGAGTCTTTTTAAGTCAGATTCCCAAGACTTTAAAATATATATATATATATTTACAAGTAGGTGGTATAAACCTGCCATGGTTAAAAAAATAATATTAAAAAGTAGGCGTTATAAACCTGCCATGATAAAAAAAATATTAAAAAGTAGGTGATATAAACCTGCCATGATAAAAAAATATTAATAAAGGTGTGGTATTAAACCAACCACCAAATAAAGAAAAATATAAACAAAGGTGTGTATTAAACCAACCACCAAATAAATATTTACACGAGAGTGGTATAAACCAACCACCAAATAAAAATTAAAAATGGTGTGGTAGAAATCAACCACCAAAAATAAAAATACAAAAAATAAAATGTGAAAAGTAAATTACAGAAAGTAAAAGAGAGAGTTTCTCCCACTGTTAGTATGTACAAAAAAAATAAATAAAAAGGGAGAGATACCCCCACTAAGTTAGTATGTACAGAAAATAAAAGAAAGAATTACCCCCACTGTACAGAAATTAAAAGGGAGAGTTTACCCCCCACTAAGTTAGTATATACAGAAAATAAAAGGAAGAGTTTCCCCCACTAAATTAGTAAGGACAAAAAAAAAATAAAGGGGAGAGAATCCCCCTACTGTTAGTATGTACAAAAAAAATAAAATGGAGAATTTCTCCCATTGAGTTAGTATATAAAGAAAATAAAAGGGAGAGTTTTCCCACTGTTAGTATGTACAAAAAAAATAAAAGGGAGAGTTATCCCCACTGTGCAGAAATTAAAAAAAGAATTACCCCCACTGAGTTATTTTTTTAATTATTTTTCTTTTTATTATTATTTTATTATTTTATTATTATTATATATTTATTTTTTATTATTTTATTTTTTATTTTTTTGGTTTTGGTGGTCACGGGTGTGACCACCTTTTTTTTCAATTTTCAAAAGGAGACAATCTTTTCCCTCATTATTAATTTTTTTTTATTGTGGGACCTTTATGTTTTTTATTTTTATTTTTTTCTTTTATATATAAACTTTTTTTTTACTTTTTTACTATTCACATTATTCACACATTTTTTAATTTTATTATTGTTATTTTTATATTATTATATAAACTTTTTACTTTTTTACTATTTATACTATTCACATATTATTTACCCTATTCATACTATTCACACTATTCATACAAAATTTTATTATTATTATTTTTTATTTTTTTATTTCACTATTCATACTATTCACATTACTATTCACACACTATTCATGCACTATTCACACAATATTCATTTTTTACTATGTACAAAAATATTTACACCAGAAATTTATTCTTCAAAACAAGTCTCCGGCAACGGCCCAAAAACTTGATGCACACTTTTAATTGTCGCATTTGCAAACCCAAGTGCAAGTTGTCTCAAGTAATAAATTTCTCTGTGAGTCTGAGGTCGATTCGCATGGAATTATTGAAGATTAAGGTGAAGTAAATATTTTGTTACTACGGTCAAAATAATTTACTTGGGTAAAAAGATCCACTCTTGGTAAATAAAATAAAAGTAAGATTAATTCCTTTTATAACTCAATTAAAATCCTCATAACATGGAGGTTTCAATCGAAAAATACAACGTTAAAAGTCCATTAAAATAATATACGTAATTATATTATGATTCCTTTAATCATCTATTAACACAACCACTCATAAATGGGATCAAGCATTCACTGTGCCAATATTTTGTCTATAATAAATCAAGAACTCCTTTTTATAAGGATAGAGTATTCCCGTCTGTCACCCGGGATTTTAAATTATCAGAATCAAAATATAATACGTATAAAGAATACTAGAAAAATAAATCATTAAAGCACAAGTGAGGAATAAATCTGACCTTATTTTATTACCAAGAGCTTCACACTTTAACCCAAGTAGACTGAAACTTATTTACACATAGATTAAAAAAGAGAAAAAGAGAAAAAGAGAGAGAAAGGAAAAGTGAAGGGAGACTGAGGAGAGGAGGGAATTCCTCCTATCCTCCTCTGGAAATAAGCCCAGAGGCTCCTCTTTGTAACGTCCCAATTCAATTCTTCAATTGTCTTTATATAGGCAAATTTGGCCACTGTAGCTACAGTGGAAACTTAGTGGCTAAGTTTGTGACATATTTTTCCTTTTTTTCTTTTTTTTAATTAATAATTGAGCAAATGCACAGCCGTGCGTCCAGTTATTTTTTCATTTTTGAGAGAAGTGGTTTTCATGAAAGTTGTAAGCCTAGATATTTGCTTTCAAATGGCTTTAGTTTGAGTCCAAAATCATGCCTAGAACTCAAGATATGGTCCAATTACTGCACACTATTTAGTCCCGATTTCTGCTCCTCTATTCGGACTTCAAAGCCCAATATCACCTACTAGACCTCAGAATTCGAAAAAGCGTTCAACATAAAAGTTGTAGGGAATTGTCTTAGCTTTCCTACAAGACCAAAATCACATCAATCAGATATTTGTAACTCAAGTTATAGCAAGTTTACTAAATACTGCCAAAGAAATAATTAAGGTTAATTTATACAATAATTTGTTTAATGATCCAATAAGATTCAATATCATAAAATATGTCAAAATCAATTTAATTAATCTTAATTGAACCTTAAGAAGCCTAGTGAGAGGATTATAAAATGTATAAAATACAGTGTTATCATTGTGCAAGATTGGTGCTCAATTGGACTTCAAATGGATGGAAAGCTTGCATGATTGAAGTTGGAGCTTTATGGATAGAAAAATGGCACAAAAAGACCACTCTAGATGGATCCACGGCCTGCCTGTGGAATTCCCCATGGCCATGGATGGAGCAGTAGCTTGAAGAAGCAAAAGAGAAATTTTAAAAAATTCCATGGCCTGGCCGTGGAATGATCCACGGCCATGGAATGATCCACGGCCTAGACGTGGAATGATCCACGGCCAGCCCGTGGAATGATCCACGGCCGTGGATCGCAGTGCGCATCAGTTTTTAAGTTTTATTTTTTATTTCTTTTGGGGCTTTTTAGCCAATTAAAACCCTAGGGTATAAATAGATGTTCTGAATACAATTGAGGGGTTCTAATTTGGTTTTGAGGAAGCACATTGGAGGCTCTAGATCTTCATCTTTCTCCTTTCTTCTTCCATTGTTACGGGTTTAGATGTTCTTAAACATGTTTTTTGATTCTTTCTTCTCCATGACTGAGTAGTTCTCTTTGTTTCTAGGATTGGGCAATGCCCTTTGATACGTTGATAATGATTAATTGACTTTGTTTCCCCTTTTATTAATCTTGAATGTTCTTTGATTCAATCCTTATTGCTCTTATTCACGTGAATTTATTGGCCACTTATTTGCATCCCATAGGCATTTAGGGATGTACTGAGAGGTGAACCTAAGTGTTGGAACCATAAGAATTGAACTTAAGGTCTAAATCACGAGAGTAGTTTTAGCCTTTCGAGGATTCAATGAATTACCACAAAGCGTAATGGGTTTAATTTAAATTCAATTACCACGAGAGTAGGAATTGGTTTAATTAGGCATGGATCTTGTATCTTGAGAAAGAACATTAACTAATTTAGGGTAATTCACATTCAATTGAATTTCAGATTTAATAAAAGGGTTGTCAATTAGGATTTATCTTGTATCATTGTAGTACCCCAATCTTGGAAGCTTTCTTGAATTTGAATACCTTTCTTGATAACTTGCTATTTTTGTTCTAAATTCTGTACTTTAATTTTTATTTATTTAATTACTTTGTTATTACGTTCTTCTTAATCAATAATAATATTCCCTTTTGTTTAATTGAATTGAATTAATTAATTAATTGGTATTCATAGACACAGGCCCTGTGGATTCGATCTTTTTATTACTTGATGACGAAACCATACACTTGTGAATTTTACACAAAGTTTTTTGCGCTGTTGCCGGGGACTGTGTTTTTCTTGAATGCTAATTTAATTTTTAATTTAATTATTTTAAACCTTTTTTCTTTTTATCTGGTTCTTATGTTCTTGTTTTTCTCTTTGACTCTCTGCAGGTAATTTCTCTTGTTCATGCAAAGTACTAGATGTTTTGGGACTCTTGTTGAAGCAGATCTTGAAATTAAAAAAACTTTACATAGAAAGAGAAGATAATAAAGGCAAAGAGTAGGAGAAATACCTGAACCAACACTTGTCATGGCTGAAGCTGAGGATAATAGACCACTAAAAGAGTATGCAGCCCCTAATGCTCGGGGTTTGCGATCTGGAATTGCTCGGCCAGACATTGAAGCTAGGCACTTCACCATACCTCCTGCTTTACTTTCTATGATAAGGCAGAACCAGTTCGGAGGATTACCGTCAGAGGATCCTAATGATTATGTGGATATGTTCTTGGAGTTCTGTGAGACCTTCAAGATCGAAGGCGCCTTTGTTGATGCTATTCATCTCCGCCTGTTTCCATTATCTTTGAGAGATTGAGCAAGAGCTTGATTGAAGTCTGTTCCTGTTGAGACGATAACTACTTGGGACCAATTGGAGCAAGCCTTCTTGGATAAATTCTTTCCACCTTCCAAGACTGCTCATCTAAGGACCCAAATCACAAGCTTTGTTCAGAAAGATGGCAAGTCATTGTCAGAAGCGTGGGATAGATATAAGGCTTTGCTGGAAGCTTGCCCACACTATGGTTAGAAAAATGGTTGATCGTCCACACCTTCTACAACGGTTTAGAATATTCTTCGAAGGTGTCTCTTGACTCCGCAGCTGGTGGAGCTTTGATGAATAGAAGGTTCACAAAAGCTTATGAGATAATTGAGAGTGTAGCTTCAAATCATCACCAATGGGCTAATGAAAGAGGCCATAACCCGAGAAAGCTCTCGGGAGGTAAGTTTAAGGTAGATGGTGTTGATTTAATTATGTCAAAATTTGATTCTTTGAATAAACATTTTGACATGCTTGAGAAAGCTCATGTTAATGCCATAGGTGCTTCTAACAATTTTTGTGAGATTTGAGATTTGTGTAGCACAGGGACATATAGGTGCTGAATGCCAAGTTGGAATTGGATCCTCACAAGGTGCACTAGTGGAGCAAGTGGAATCGTGCCACAATTTCCATGACTTCAACCAAAAGGGGAGGAATGATCCGTATTCCCAAACTTACAACTCCGGTTGGAGGTCACATCCTAACTTCTCTTACCGAAATAGTCAGTACCAAGCTGGGCAAGGTAATGCTAAACCCTCTTCTGGAATCCCACAGGTACAAAAATCTAGACTTGAGTCTCTTCTTGAGAATTTTGTTGAGAGTCAGTCTAGGCAAAATAAGGAGTTTAGGCAACATAGACAAGTTATAACTGAGGCCATGAGAGAGTTATTGGCTAAGGTTAACAATTTAGCCATTCATAATAAGATGTTGGAAACTCAGATTGCCCAACAAACAAGCACTTCACATAGGCAACAAGGTAAGTTTCCTGGTCAACCAAAAATAAACCCAGGGAATGAACATTATAAGGCTATGAGTTTGAGGAGTGGAAAGAAGTTAGAGGATCCTAAGGGTAACGAGGAAAGTGACAAAGATGAGGGGAATGAGGAAAAAGAGACTAAGGCACAACCCTTAGAAAAGGAGAAAACTAATGAGAAAGTGTCTAAGTATATACCCCCTGAGCCATACCAACCCCCAGTTCCTTTCCCTCAAAGACTTGCTAAGGCTAAGTTAGATAGGCAATTTGGGAAGTTCCTAGAGGTCCTAAAGAAATTATATATTAATATACCCTTCACTGAGGCATTGAAACAAATGCCTACCTATGCTAAGTTTCTTAAGGACATCTTGTCTAATAAGAGGAAGCTAGAAGAATATGAGACAGTAACTTTAACTGAGGAGTGTAGTGCATTAATTCAAAATAAATTGCCTCCTAAGTTAAAAGATCCAGGTAGCTTCTCTATTCCTTGTTTGATTAGTAACACTAATTTTTTTAAAGCTCTATGTGATTTGGGGGCTAGTGTCAATCTTATGCCCCTTTCTGTGTGTAAGAAGTTGGAGGTGAGTGAACTAAAACCCACAACTATCTCCCTTCAATTAGTGGTTCGGTCTGTCAAGTACCCCATAGGCATCTTGGAGGATGTTCCCATTAGGGTTAGTAAGTTTTACATGCCGGTGGATTTTGTTGTGCTTGGCATGGAAGCTGATGCTAAAATGCCGATCATACTTGGGCGTCCATTCCTTGCCACTGGAAGGGAGATCATTGATGTCCACGAAGGGAAATTGACTTTGCGATTGAATGATGAGGAAGTAGTTTTTGATGTTTTTAATTCTGAAAAAAATTCTAATTCCTTAAATTCATGTAATCGCATAGATGCTACTAATGTTATGGATAGTATTGTGCTTTCAGGTGTGCAGGAATCAGTGACTGATGCTTTGGTAGAAAAGACCTTACCCAAGGGTACCACAAAATCTGAGAAGTCCAAGCCCTACAAGAAAAGACCTAAGAAGCAAAATGACAAGTGTGTCGAGAAGCGTGAATTTAAACTCGGGAATAAAGTTCTTGTCACTAACTCGCTTTTACGTTTCTGTCCTAGTAAATTATGGTCGAAATGGTCAGGACCATATGAGATTGTTCGAGTTTTATCCTACGGTGTGCTTGAGGTGAAGAAAGAAGGCCATAAGCCTTTCATGATAAATGGCTAGAGAGTGAAATACTTTGAAGGAGTGGGGACTGAGCACTACTCCATTGACATCACCTGAGCACAGAAATTAGACCAAGTCGAGCTAAGGACTTTAAACAAGCACTTTTTGGGAGGCAACCCAAGTTTCTTTATTTTTTTTTCTTCTTTTCTTTTGATTTTGTGTGTTGGATTGTTGGATTGATCTTTGTTTCATCGATCTTGTCTAGGTTTGACCCTTTTTGAAGCTCAAATTAGTAGGATAGTGAAGTCAGAAAGTTCCACATTAAGCCCATGAAAAATTCCATGGCCATGGATTGAACACCAGAAGATTTCCCACCACCGCAGTGAGTTCTTTTCTTTTCTCCCTTCTCTAGTTATAGATTTTTACATTGGGGACAATGTAAGTTCTAAGCTTGGGGGAGTATTTTTATTTTCATATTAGATCATTAGTTTCATGCTTTTTCATGTCTTATTTTGCATTGCATCTTCATGTTGTATTTTCACACCATCATATCTCTTGGGTTTTTGGCTGAACTTGTGCCCCTCTCTTTTGAGGATTTTGAGATGGTATTGATTTGGAACCCAATTTGTTGATTCTTGTGGTAGGCAACAGGCATTGTTTTAATTGATAGTGGAGGTGATCTCTTTATAGTTGATAATTAGCATATATTCTCTGAATTTGTGCTTCTCATTAAATTTTTTTTGAACTTCTAAATGTGAGTCTTGAGCCTATATGAGATTTATGCACTATATGATTTTTGCTCCCATTCTTTGTGTTGAGTGATATTCCTCATTGATCTTGTGCTCTAGAACTTGATTTGAAACCATTTTGAGGCAAAATTTTTAGTTGCATGCTTGAATGTGATTAAGACATCTTAGGTATTTTTCTGGTCTTCTGAAATTATTATACTTTCATCCACTAGTTGCCCATTTTAAGCCTATTGCATAATTATTTTTTTTATGCCTATGATGATACATTGCTGGTAATCATTTAGAATATTAAATGGAGCAAACTGGGTTTGAAAGTTGTGTTGGGAATCATATGTATTTGAGCTTTCTCTTTCTTAAATGAAAAAAAAAATTGATATAAAAAAAAGAAAAATCATGAGATGAAAGCTTGAAAAGAAAAGAAAGGGAGAAAATGTTTGGAAATGTAGAGTTATGCTTTTGATTGAAAAAATGCCTTTGCTCCATTTACGTTCTATTAGATTTCTTGTGCTTATTGAAAATTTTGATGAGCCCCTTGTGCATACCTTCCTTTCTCTACCTTACCTAACATCATTCCCATGGCCCCATTACAACCCTTGAAAGACCTTTTGATTCTTGCATGCATGCTGATTATTAGTGAAAATTTGGTTTCTTATTAAGCATATGGAAGTGCATTTTCTTTGAAGGATTTTGAGTGTAATGCTTTCACCCTTATACACTTTGAGTGTGGTTAGTGGAGTAAACTTAATTCAATCAGTGGGGATGCATGATTTCTGAGAACTTAGCCTCTAATTGGACTTGATTTTGATTATCTCTCTAATTCTTAGTTTACCTTTGCCTATTGCTTGGTTGGATGTTTTCTTGGGTTCCTCATTCATTATTGTCTCTTGATCCCACATCTTGGTTTGACATTAGTTATTGGTTGGGGACAAGCAAAATCTTAAGCTTGGGGGGATTTGATGTGTGTGAAACAACTTCATATTTGTTCTTGTTTTGCATGCATTTGTAGGCATTTTAAGCATTTTAGTTTCTCTTTTTATTTGTTTTTCTTTTAGTTCAGATAACTACAGTATTTGTGGTGTTGTTGTGCAAGATTGGTGCTCAATTGGCCTCTAAATAGATGGAAAGCTTGCATGATTGAAGTTGGAGCTTTATGGATAGCAAAATGGTGCAAAAAGACCACTCTAGAGGGATCCACAGCCTACTTATGGAATTCCCCATGGTCATGGATGGAGCAGCAGCTTGAAGAAGCAAAAGAGAAATTTTAGAAAATTTCACGGCTGGCCATGGAATGATCCGCGGCCATGGAATGATCCATAGCCTGGATGTGGAATGATCCACGGCCATGGAATTCTAACAGCAAGATCCACGGCCAGCCCTTGGAATGATCTATGGCCGTGGATCGTAGTGCGCATCAGTTTTTAAGTTTTATTTTTTATTTCTTTTGGGGCTTTTTGGCCAATTAAAACCTAGGGTATAAATAGATGTTCTGAATACAATTGAGGGGTTCTAATTTGGTTTTGAGGAGGCACATCGGAGGCTCTGGATCCTCATCTTTCTCCTTTCTTCTTCCATTATTACGGGTTTGGATGTTCTTGAACATGTTTTCTAATTCTTTCTTCTCCATGACTGAGTAGTTCTCTTTGTTTCTAGGATTGGGCAATGCCCTTTGATACGTTGATAATGATTAATTGACTTTGTTTCCCCTTTTATTAATCTTGAATATTCTTTGATTCAATCCTTATTGCTCTTATTCATGTGAATTTGCTGGCCACTTATTTGCATCTTATAGGCATTTAGGGACGTACTGAGAGGTGAATCTAAGTGTTGGAACCATAAGAATTGAACTTAAGGTCTAAATCACGAGAGTAGTTTTAGCTTTTCGAGGATTCAATGAATTATCATAAAGCGTAATGAGTTCAATTTAAATTCAATTACCACGAGAGTAGGAATAGGTTTAATTGGGCACGGATCTTGTATCTTGAGAAAGGGCATTAACTAATTTAGGGCAATTCACCTTCAATTGAATTTCAGATTTAATAAAAGGGTTGTCAATTAGGATTTGTCTTGTATCATTATGGTACCCCAATCTTGGAAGCTTTCTTGAATTTGAATACCTTTCTTGATAACTTGCTATTTTTATTCTAAATTCTGCACTTTGATTTTTATTTATTTAATTGCTTTATTACTACGTTCTTCTTAATCAACAATCATATTCCCTTTTGTTTAATTTAATTAAATTAATTAATTAATTGGTATTCATATACACAGTCCCTGTGGATTCGATCTTTTTATTACTTGACGATGAAACCGTACACTTGCGGATTTCACACATAACTAGGCCCGTACTCCTCTGGAATACAACAGAAAACACATCCAGTCCACTCACTGACACGCCTGGATTACACGACCGTGTACCCTCACACGGCCTAGACCGTGTAACCCACTGGATATGCAGAAAAACCCCAAAACATGTTCTGCCTTTCAAGCATTCCAAATCTACCAAGTTACACATCAACATATATCAAAATCATATCACATAAATAACCACAACACAACTAAAATCACACAAACAAATGGGTAACCCACACATGGGTTCCTCACCATTACCACAAAGATGTGTTCCTCACCACCAAGATAGGTTGAAGAGGATGATCTACCTCTTACCTTAAAAGACAATAAGGAAAGCAAACTCCTTTCTAGATTTTCGTCCACCACCCACAAGAAAACCTTAAGATGGTCGACTCACAAAATCAACTACCAAAACTTGAAAAGAGTCCTTGATCACAATGGTGACCAAGGACCACAAAAATGAGAAGAAAAGGAGAAGAAAGTTGAGAGCTTTACAGCTTGATAGAAAATGGTGAAAATGGAGGAATCAAGAGGTGTCCTTAAAGGAAGAAAACTTCAAGATGATGAGGAGAGTCAATAGTCTAGATTGGCTTGAGCAAGAAAGCTTGAATGCTTATTAATGGGGTGTGCAGCCGTGTGGAAGAAGAGGGGAAGAGCGGAGAGAACGTGAGGGAGAGAAGAAGAAGTGAGAGAAAATTGAATAGGAAAAATGAAAAAGATAATGGCTTGTCATCTTTTGTTTCCCTCCAACCGTGGAGCCCAAAATTGAGAGGAGAAAGAATATGTGTAGGAAGCTTCCTTGAGAAGCTTTGCACGTTTCTCAATAAAGTGAAGTGTGATGTTGCTTAGATAATATCATAAAAGTAACTAAATAGTAATAATCTACTAGAGCTATTACTCAGTGGACAAAAGTTACAGCTAGTAGAAATAATATTTTATTGTCTCACAGATAATAAAATATTCTGTGATTTTATTTATCAGATAAAATCTCGTAAAATGAAAATCTCATAAACTGTGCCCGGTCTCGGGTTTAGTAAGATCTCCCGTCGATGTTTCTACAGTCCAAAGTTTTTCAGCCTCAGAGAAAATGTTTTATTTTCTCGGCCCCGCTCAGTGCGCATGTAAAACGAGAAATATATTAAAATGATCAAACAATTCAGAAAATTCTAGAAATTTTTTTAAAAATCACAAATATTATAAAATGAACATATATTACAAAATAAGCAATTTTTGGGGTGGTACATGAATCGAGTGTAACAAGGGAAATATGATAAAGAAGAAGATATGTGATCTGTGGCCCTAGATTCAAGTACCCATAGTCCAAACTTGGAATTAGTAAATCAGAAGGATGGTTTACCTTAGGATTGTGTTTTGGATTTGTAACACCCTTGTGGGGATGTCACATTTATGATGTAATAAAGTAAAATAAAATAAAGTTCCTACCCAAGTTGTAAAACGTTTGGTACATAAATAATATTAGTGGTAAAATTTTTCCTTTTATATTTATAACCTTAAATAAAATAACACGGAACACAAAATAAAGCAAAACATAATCACACCATAATATAGATATGATTTTTGTCTTAGGTATACAAATAATTTATAACTACAAATATTTAACAAAGTAGTAAAAAGTCAGTATAGTACTAAAACATAACATTGCCCAAGTGCACCTCGAAGATTTTCTAACCCTCCGATGGATCATCTTCAGAGAGATCATCAAATGATAGAAATCCTGGAGGTCCCATAGCTCTACAGACCTGAGTCCGAGCTGTTGACTCACTACTGAGCTCGCTAGGCGCATGGAAAATTCCCTCCCAATAATGCCTAAGAGTTAGAGGCAACTCAAGATGTAAATATAAAGTAGTAGTAAATATGATCTCCCCATCAAACTCTCTACTCAGGGACACAGTCAGACGTCCCACGTAGACTACTGATCCTCTATCCTCACGTATATGCCAGACCTCCGAACCTCCATGAAAATCAAGTCTCATGAAACCAAAGAATCCCGGCAACGCCATAATCACAGGATCAATCCAAATGGTAGGGGTGATCTATCGATTCGCCTTCCTCGCACTGCTCGTTCGGTTGACGCTCATCCGGATACTGAATCTCAAGAGGCTGTTCCTCTTCCTCTTCCTCAAGCTCTTTACGGAAATATAATAATAATACAAAGAAATATGTATAGAGAGGTGAGACAATCTACATCATTACTATCATGGCAAATAAGAAAACGACAATACAACAGATATCACAACAATACATACCATCATATCACATACAGTATAGCAAAGCAATACATCATACATTTTATCACAGATTATAGTAAATATTAAAATGTAGATAATGAATGATACACACACTGACTCGTTCCTACTCCATGGAGCTAAACACAGATATCTGAGAGAATGATCCGAAAAGAACTAATAGTACCTCAGGTTGCCCAACCAAACTATTACACTGTCCAACGTCGTGTTTATAGTCCACAGTCCAAAACATTGTGTAGCAGTACACAGTCCAATACATCGTGTACTACAGGCATTGTACTAAATAGTCTTCACAAGATCTCGATTAAGAATAGTGTTTGTCGAGATCATTAGTGTGTTGCTCGTTACCACGGCCCAGAGGAGCAACCCACTGTCCATATGTGGAATTATCCGCACACTAATACCTCCAAGTTCATATAATGAACCACACTACGCCTATCACACCCACAACACGGTGTAATTCATCTCATCAACCAATCGCCAATTATCAATCAAATTGACACAACTCTCTAAGCATGATCAAGAATTACCAAAATACCTTTAGTTTCAATATTTTACCATATTTACGAAAATACTCTCAATCTCTATATACCAAAATATAGTATGTCTCCACTTGACAGTACTATCTCACAACATGTCCAGGTCCACCACTTTGGCCCGACAGTAAAACTCGCTGTTCCATTCAGTCGCATAGAAATTTTATCGCATTTTCACAATCGTGTCACTTTCACAAACGTTTTTAAATCGCGTAAATATATTTTGACATTTTTGAACATCGCGTAATGTTTATAAATCATTTTCTCAATCGCGTAAGGTTTTTAAATCATTTTCTTAACCATATAGCTTAAAGTCTTTATTTTAACAATGCATAGGCTTTATTTAGTACTTTTAAACTACGTAGAATATTTTCCTTACGTTATAAATATATTATGGAATCTTTTCTTTTTATTTGTCTGATTTTAGTAAATTTCATGCAGCATTTTGCCTAGAAAATCAATATATGGTATTTTTTTTGATGTTTTTTTTTCTAATTACTATTCATTTTAACCTTACCCAATAATTACACCTTGAAACTTGCTAAAACGCTTTAAAACTCAGAGAGTGAGCTCTACGTTAGTATTTTTCAAGTGTTCGCTTTATTTGTTACTTAATACAAGTCCTTCTAAAAATTAAATTGTAAAACTAAGTTCTTTTCATTTTATTTTCCAAAGACTCATTTAGATTGAATTCTTGTGTAAATTAGCTACTTGACCTACCTTAGAAAATAAAATGGCATGTTGGCCAACTCTCATTATTTTACCTAGATTTATTAATCAATGTTTTAGAAAATGGTTGAGAACATTTTGGTTCTCTGTTTCTTGGAGAAACCGTGAGCATCTTTTGTGTTCTTTGGAACACTCATACAATATATTTTTAAAGCTATAGACATGCTTGCAAATAAAATTAACCACAAATAGGAAAAATAATAAAAAAACAATAAACAACCACACAAATGAATCCTTATGGATTCTTCACACATATACAATTTCATTTTCTCATCACCATACAAGGTTGATGAGATTAAATCTCCCTTTTACCTCTTGAAGACAAAGATCTCCTAGTCTCCTCCTTCTCCTTGTTTTCTTGAGAACCAACACAAAACCCTAATAATTCTTAAATAATTAGTAAAATCACATACAAGGCTTCATAATGGAAAATCATGGAACAAACATGGTTTAGAAAATTACAAATCAAATTTTAAACCATAAAATCAAAAGCTTACCCTTGGAAGTGAACAAAAGCTTGGATTTTGAACTAGAAAGAGTAGGTTTTTGACAAAACCTTGTAAAGGAAAAGTGTTTAGGAGATAGTTGTGATTTAGGAAAAGTGAAGAGGTAGACTTATAGAAGATTGATGGTGGTGTTGGGTGCTTGGGCCGAATTTGAGAGAGAAAATGGAAGAGAAAAGTTGCTTGGTGTTCTTGAGAATTTGAGAGAAAATGAAGTAAAGTCTTTAGATGTGTGAAAAGTGAATAATGAGAGTGTAAAATGTGAGGGGCTGGCATGTGAGTGTTTTAGGAGAGATTGAATGTTTAACTTGGATAGTAAATATCCATTTGTGTTCACACTTTGAAGCACATGGCATATGTCATCATTTGGCCACCTAATGTGCATGCAAGATGGTTCAAGAAACTTGGAGAGGCTTCCCAAGCTCTTTGGCCGTGTGGCCTTAATAGGATTAGGGGCTTAATTTGTTTTCAATTCAAGTCTAATTGTATGCTAATCAAATAGGTAATTAATTAGGTTAAGTCTCCTAACAACACTTAATTAACATTCTAATTACATAACTAATTAGTTTAATATATAATAGCATATATCATAACTTCTAAACAAAATTAGGATATCTAATTAATAATTAAATTATAACTAATCAATAACTAGGTTAGCTCACTTAGTTCCTTAATTAGGTAATTAGGTTAACCAAATTAGGTTTAATTAGCTTCTAAGTAAAGTCAAGCCACTATATTTGACTTAATCTTAACCATTGAATTTAGCTTTAATTCCTAGCCCTTGATTTGATCTAAGGTGGATATTGCTTAGTGATTTAATTAGAATTGTTCTTACACCATTGATTTGATCAACGGTTATGATCAAAGGCATCTAAATCATGCTTTTCATCCAAGGGTCTACAAAGAAGTCTTTGCCTCTTTGTTTGACCACTTCTTATTAGTTCAAAATAGTCAAGCCACTTTCGTTGACTGATTTCTATTGGTTCAAAATTTAATCCAGTCAGAATCATTGACTGCTACTTTACATGTGGGTCCCACAGACTTTTTCAGGTCCATGGTCATTTTGAAGCAGATTTTTACTATTTTTGAGATAGTAGATACTGTCAAATAAAATAATATTATAATAATATAAAATTATTTTATTACACAGTTAAATCCTAAAAATTAAAAGATTAATATATATATCAATCAGAATTGGGTTTAGTAAGATCCCCCAGCTCCAATTAATTAAAATAAGATTTTTCTGACTAGAAAATTATTATTTCCCTGGCTCGGAGCAAATCACATACAATAGTCATATACACTCACGAAACAGACAAATTCAATTTACTACTCACAGAAATTATAAAACAGTAAATTTAGGATAATATCGTATTTATCCCAAAAGTTGGGGCGTTACAGGATTTGGTATTTAAAGGCTTAGCACAACTCACATTATGGATGCTCACTTGATTGGATGAATGTGAGCTAATTAGAATGTTGTATCAGAGCCAACAAGCTTCAATATTGGTTTGGGGTGAAATTTAAAATTTTACTCTCATGATCTTCTTGAGGTTATAAGCTATTCTTTTCAGCATTACTAAGGTACTGTTCACATTGGAACTAGAATTTTTGAACTTGAAGCTTGGTGGAAATCCATGTTTCTTATAAGTTACATAAGTGATGTGTCCAAGTTTCCCGCAATGCGTACACATCTTGGTAGATCCTCTGCCTCCTATATTTATTTTCGTACCTCTGCCCATGCCAACCGGCCTATGGTTTTCTCTAATATTTAGTAGAATCTTGGGTTCATCCCGAATTCCTGAAGAACTTTGATGCTATTGTTTAATCACCATTGAAAATACTCGGCTTATGGATGGTATAGGATCCATGAGTAGATATTGTGACCTTACAACTAAAAACTAGTCATTCAAGCCCTTAAGGAATCATATTCCATAATCTTGTTCCTTGAAGAGCCTTGCTTTTTGCATGGAAGTACAAGAACATTGAAAGTGACACATACACGAGGGAACATGTTTGTAATTTTCTAGTTCCTCTCTTGCAAGCTCTTCAACCCTATGAAACACTTTGTAATAGATTGAACACCTTGCTTAAAGGATTATACTTCTTCTTGCAACTCAAACTCGTAGATGTTACCTTGCAAGAACTGTTCCTTTAAATCATTCCAAACATCCGTAGTTTTTTCCAACCAGATCACACTTTAAGCAATAAAAGTGATATTGAATGAACGAGCCAAGAGAGAATCAAAATGTATTGTAACCTTCTCCCTTCCAACTTGCTTATAAGCTAATAGAGCTTAAGCTATTGTTTGATGTAATTGTGTGATTTTATATGCATGTCTTTATTGTATGTACTGTAGGTAGATAACTTAGTGAGCAAGTTAGCTCCAAAATTAATTGGAATAATTTTATAAAATTATTAAATAATTGAGAATAAATTTATAATGAATGTTTTCATATTTAAAGGTATGAAAATTAGATAGAATAATTATAAATAAACTATTTATAATTAATATGATATCAATTAGATTTTAAGAATAATAATGAATTAATTAAAATTAATATTTAGATAATTAGAGGTTAATTAGAAATTAATCTAATTAAAATAAGTAAATAATTAGTCTAAGTAAATAGAACATTCTATAATATTAAATAAGGGCCAATAGAAAACTTGATAAGCACTAAACCTAATTCCTAGTGGCTTAGAGGCTTTTAGTGGGAATGATGAGTTTTTGAGTTGATTTGACTATAACTCTATTAAATTGCATGCATTAGGAAGAGCATAGAGTTCTATGGTGCAATTTTAGTAGTTATGGTTAATGCACAAGGGTTATAGGGTTTGCATGGAGTTTTTAGAGAACCTTAATGTAATCTAGGGTATGCATGCGCCTTAATAACATATCCTAGGGAAGTTAAACTCTACCTAAAAAACAACCTAAATCTTGTACTACTCAAAACAACTTCAAACGTGTTCCCTATGACAATAACTAAGTGCCTAAGCTACCTAGGCTTCCTCCCATGGCTATTCAAACACATAGCCTCACACACCCAACTCATTCTCACTCACTGCCTCTCATAGCACACACACACCCTCAAAAACCACTTATCCTCACTTACCCAACACACACATACCCATGGTTTTGAGAGAAAAGAGAGAGAGAGAGAGAGAACTAAATAGAATGGAGAGTGATGGCTAGAGATAAAGGAGGAGGAGCTGCTGCATGTGGTGGTTGTCGTCGGCCAAAGCCACATCCAAGATAGAAAACACCTCATATTCCTCAAGTTTTACTTCCATCTACCCTTCCCAACCACCATTGTAACACCATCCTTTGGATGTCACATTTTACCATCTTTGTTACCGTCTTCAGTCTTTCCAAATAGATATCTCCGTTACTGTCTTCAGTCTTTCCCACTGAAGAACTGCTTCAACTTTTCACGCATCTACTTTAATTCCTTCTTTTGAAATTACATGTCCCAAGAATTGAACTTCACTTAACTAGAATTCACGCTTGGGCAATTTTGCATATAACTTGTTTTCCCTCAAAATCTGAAGAACCACTCTGAGATGTTTAGCATGTTCCTCCTGACATTGAGAGTATACCAAAATAACGTCAATAAAGACAACAACAAATCTCTCCAGATAGGGACGAAAGATCTTGTTCATGAAATCTATGAATATAGCAAGAGCATAGGTGACTCCAAACGGTATTACAAGGTATTCATAATGCCCATAACGGGTACGAAAGGCCGTCTTAAGAACGTCTTCTACCTCAACGTGGATCTGATGGTAGCCAGAACGTAGATCGATTTTGGAGAAAACGACAGCTCCCTTCAACTGATCCATTAGGTCATCTATTCTCGGAAGTGGGTACTTGTTCTTGATTGTAACCTTGTTCAGCTAGCGATAGTCCACATATAATCGAGAAGTTTCATCCTTCTTCTTAACCAGTAACACTGGAGCTCCCCACGGTGAAACATTAGGCATGACTCTCAAAAACACATGCTCACCTTCATCGAATTCAAGAGATCACCGTCTCTTGTCAACATAGCTCTTCTGTCGGCTTTGAGTTGTTCTCTTTCTTTCCTGAATCATTTAAACCTTTTCAGTTGTTTGTTGCACAAGTTTAGGTCCTACCGCAAAACTTCCACCATCTTGGTACCAACACAATGGTGTTCTACACCGTCGCCCATACAATGCTTCATATAGTGCCATTCTGATACTTGCGTGGAAATTATTATTATAGGTGAACTCTATCAAAGATAAGAATTCATCCCAACTCCCAGTCTGCTTCAAAACACAAGCCTTAACAAATCCTCCAATGATTGGATTGTCCTCTCGGACTGATCGTCCGTATATGGATGATATGTAGAACTCAGATGAAGCTTTGTTCCCAGGTCTTATTACAGACTCTACCAAAATCTCGATGTGAACCTTGGATCTCTGTCAGAAATAATACTCAAAGGCACACCATATAGTCTTACAATCTCACTAATGTACACTTGAGTCAACCTCTCCATGGAATACTTCATGGTGATTGGCAAGAAGTGAGCTAACTTCGTAAGTCTATCAATAATTACCCATGTCGAACATTACCCTTTCTTAGTTTTTGGTAATCCATCCACAAAATCCATCGCAATACTATCCCATTTCCATTCGGGAATAGCTAAGGGTTGCAGCATTCCATAAGGTCTTTGGTGTTCTACTTTATTTTTTTTTAGCAAACCAAGCACGATGAGATATACTTGGCAACATCCCTCTTCATCCCCTGCCACCAATACAGTCGTTTTAGTTCTTGGTACATTTTGGTAGTTCCAGGGTGTATACTTAGCTTACTCTTGTGGGTTTCAAGAATCACCTTCTTAAGTTCGGGATCATCAGGTACACATACTCTACTTCCGAATCTTAGGATTCCATCCGGTCCTTCCTTGAATCTAGATAAAGTGCCTTGCTTCACTAATTCTTTCTCCTCCTGTAAATATAGGTCACTTCCTTGTTTCTCTTTAATCTCTTCCATCAATCCACTGGAAATGGTGATCATACTCAAACACATCCTTCCTTGAGTTAGTTCCACTGACAACTGCATATCTCTAAATTGTTCTATCAACTCCATTTCTTTGAGCATCATAGCAGAAACACTAAGTGTCTTTCTACTTAAAGCATCCGCTATGACATTCGTCTTGTCGAGATGAAACTGGAGTTGAAAATCGTAGTTTTTTAGGAACTCTAGCCATTGTCTCTGTCTCATATTTAGCTCTTTCTGATCAAACAAGTATTTCAAGCTTTTATGATCACTGTAAACATTGAATGTTGCCCTATATAGAAAATGCCTCCAGATTTTTAATGCAAACACAACCGCGGTTAACTCCAAGTCATGTGTGGGACAATTCTTCTTATAGATTCTCAGTTGTCTTGAAGCATATGCCACTACTCTCCTATTTTGCATAAGAACGCACTAGTACACCTTAAAAGGCTCGTTGGGATCTGGTAGGATTAGCACTGGCGAATAGGTTAGACGTTTCTTCAATTCTTGAAAACTTTCTTCACACGTGTTTGTCCATGCAAAAGGTAGATTCTTCCTTGTAAGCTAAGTGAGAGGTCCTGCTATCTTGGAGAACCCTTCAATAAACCTTTAATAGTAACCGGCCAATCTGAGAAAACTATGGATCTCTGTTACTATCTTTGGTCTTTCCCACTAAAGAACTACTTCAACCTTTGACGCATCTACTTCAATTCTTTCTTCTAAAATTACATGTCCCAGGAATTGAACTTCACTTAACCAGAATTCACACTTAGACAATTTTGCATATAACTTGTTTTTCCTCAAAATCTAAAGAACCACTTTGAGATGTTCAGCATGTTCCTTCTGACTTCGAGAGTAGACTAAAATGTCGTTAATAAAGACAACAACAAATCTATCCAAATAGGGGCGAAAGATCCTATTCATGAAGTTCATGAATACTGCAGGAGCATTGGTGACTCCAAACAGCATTACAAGGTATTCATAATGCCTATAACGGCTCCGAAAGATCGTCTTAGGAACGTCTTCTACCTTCATGCGGATCTGATGGTAGCCAGAACGTAGATCGATTTTGGAGAATGCAGTAGCTCCTTTCAGCTGATCTATTAGGTCATCTATTCTCGGAAGTGGGTACTTATTCTTAATTGTAATCTTGTTCAGTTGGCAATAGTCCACACATAATCGAGAAGTTTCGTCCTTCTTCTTAACCAGTAACACTAGAGCTCCCCACGGTGAAACACTAGGTCTCACAAACTTCTTTTCTAATAGATCCTCCAACTGTTTCTTGAGTTCGGCTAATTCTGATGGTGACATTTGATATTGTGCCATGGATATAGGACCTGACCCCGACACAAGATCGATAGAGGATTCTATCTCCCTCTTTGATGGTAATTCAGGTATATCATCCGAAAAGACTTCAGGAAATTCATTCACCACAGGAATAACATCCACATTGGTCTCACCTTTGACTTCTAAGGAAGACAAAAGCATGTATCCTCGAGCTCCTTCCCTTAAGAAAATTCTGGCTTCGTTAGCAATTATAAATCTAGAAATCTCAGAATCAGGAAATATTAAGGTTTTACTAGCACAATCTAACAGAACATGGTTAGAACATAACCATTCCATTCCTAGAATAACATCTATCTAGGAAAGGGGTAAACAAATCAAATTGACCAAAAAGACTCAACCTTCTACGAAAATAGGACAGTTCAGATAAACATGGGTAGTAACAACTGGTTTAGCAGTGGGAGTAGAAATACTCAAATCAAAAGGTAAGGAAGGCACAGACAATCCTAATTGGTGCACACAATCATAGGCAATAAAAGAATGAGCTGCCCCTGAGTCATATGGTACAGCTAAAAGATTACCTCCTATTTCACAGTTTCCTTATATCAAATCTTTAGATTAAGAAGCTTCTTCTCCATTCATGGTATGTACTCTTCCTCCCGCCTGGGGTCTTACAGCTCGCACATTACTCACAGTGGGTTCCACCTTGGGTTAATTACAATCTTTTGAAATATGTCCAGGCCTCCCACATTTGAAGCTAATGATTCCTTTAATTGTGCTGTCCCTTGTCCAGTGGTCCCTTCCACGCTTTAGACATCTTGGCGTAGGTGCCTCGACTGCATCAAACTTGCGGCCATTAGAACCTTCTCCATGAGTTGTTGCTGGGCTTGATTTCCCAATGGTCTCAAATATGGTTTTTGCTGGAAACAACTACCACCGCTACTCCTCCCCCTTTGGAACTGAGAGGGACATCTAAAGTTATGATTTTTTGTGTCCAGAGATGGTTCCAACTCTTCGAGTCTGCAACACATATCCATTAAGGCTGAGAACTGATTCATTCTCATCGGCAGCACTCCCTTCTTCAATTCAAATCTAAGGCCCTCTTCAAACTTACGACATTTCCACGCTTCATCAGCCTGGATTTGCAGATACCCGAGAACTTTGACAAGCTCTCAAATTTAGCAGCATACTCATTTACTGACATGTTCCCTTGATTCAGGCCTAGGAACTCTATCTCTTTGGCGTGTCTAGCACTGGCTGGAAAGTACTTCTCTAGGAACTTGTCCTTGAAGGCTTCCCAAGTGATTATGGTTCCCTCTGCTACCATCAACCGTCAGGTTCCCTTCCACTAGCCTTTGGCATCTCCCATGAGCATAAAGGTAGTATAGGTTACCTTCTGAGAATCAGTGCATCCCATTCCTTCAAATATCTTCTCTAACTCTTGAATCCAAAGACTCACCTTTTCTGGGTCGATATCTCCTCTAAATTGCAGTGAATTATTGTGATGGAACTCCGATAAATTCTGAGTCTCAGCAGTAGCTTCTTGTTATTGGGAAACTCTTTGAGTTTGTTGCATTATAGCTTCTGCCATCCGCTGCATTGCCTCTGCTGCTGCAGCCATGCTTTTACTATCCTGTTTAGGGTTCAAACGTGCAGCTCCGCCTTATGCCATTTTGCTCCTCTGAAGTTACACTAAACAACACACAATGAAAGTCAGATAGGGTCATTTCAAACAATTTTGTTTCCTTTCGAAAACCAAACAACACATCTCTGTGTTTAGTCCTAGAGAAAACACACAACACGAACAAAACAACCTACCCACAAACCCAAAAGACTCAAACTTGGGCTCTGATACCAACTAATGTAACACCCTCTTTTGGATGTCACATTTTATGACCAATTCCTTAATGAATCCCTTTTTAACCAATGATTGATAAAAGTGCGGAAAGTATAATATAATAAAATATAGAATTTTTTAATTTTCTTTTTAAAAGGCATAAACTCAAATAAAGCATGAGCATATATAAGATATAGTCATTACATAATTACATCTCAAAAAATTATATACATCAGTGGCGTGGATCATGTTCCACCTAAAATATAATAAAATTTGTACTAAAAAAAATTTAACAACCACTAACAACAAAATATACACTCGCCCAAGTTTAGACTTCCTAGGGAGCAGGGTCTTCTCCAGAGTCCTCCATTGGATCCTCCTCCTCCTCAGACCCCAAGTCAACAAAATTTCCCACATGGGACCACAACTCACAAACTGGTATTCTGGAGGTAGACACCACTAGGTCCGGATCCTCCTTAGGGGTATAATGTAGGTCACCCCACAGCTCCCTAATCGGCATGAACATCTCTAAATATATGGCAATAGTAATAGAAAAGAAAAGAACATCAGAATAGGTCCTACGAATGGTTAAAGTTACATTTCCAACATATCTAATACATTCATTTTCCCAAGCAATACGCCAGGCACTCGCCCCATCATGAAACTGAACTCGGAAGTAACCAAAAAGATCCCTTCTAGCAGCCATTGCAAAATACAACAACAAATAGCAACTTTTCCTCTTAATCTTTATCCATAGGAACACATAAAACAGAAGCAGGCAGAACAACAATATAAAGAGGTGAGACTCTCTATATCATTACCAACACGGCCGTAAGAGACAGCAACATCAATAAATTACAAAATACAATCATAGTAATTTATAGTCAATTAAGCTTTCCACCAGATATCTTATCTGTACATGTCAAAGGTAAGTCCACAGTATAATAACAAATAAATTCACCATATAGGTTTATGATAATAAAATATTAAATGATATGCGTATGCACAATGGACAGACACCTACTCTATGGAGCTAAAACCAATATCAGAGAGAATGATCATGAGAACCACTGTCTGTATATCGTTAGCCTCAAATATGCTTTTCAATATAATCTGTATGGACAACATGGCTATACAAGACACTCTCAACCAGATCGTAAATAGGATAATGCCTGGTCGAAATCGTCGGTGCGTTGCACAGTCACCATGACCCAGTGGAGTTACCAATTTTCCACTTGTGGGATACCCATGCCCCGATGCCTCCAAGTTCAACAAGTGAACCACACTACGCAATTCAGACCTGCATAAAGGTGTAATTCATCTCCTACGCATTCTGCCTTATCAACAAGTCATTTTGACTTTCATAATGCATGATCACACGGCAATGAACATAGGCATTCCGCCTTAACTAAAAGTCATTCCGACTTTCATAACGCATGATCACATGACATAGACGCATAATATGCTTTATCAATATTAATTTCATTAATAGGAGCCACAACAGGCCTAAATCAATCATTGACCACTCAGGGTCCCATTCATTTGTTCAATAGCAAACCAATCATCATGTTTAAAATCACAAGGCATCTCAAGTACGTAAATTCTCACTTCACTTTTTTTTTTCCAAGAGCCCTAAAGGTATTATAATTTATTATGAATTATCTCCCTCTCCTATTTTTCCTTCTCAAGACCAAAATTCCTCTCTCACTAAGAGACTAAATTATATCACCACTCCCTTATTATTACAACTCCTTAATTTACTTCCTTTTTTATTCAAACCCTTACATCCCAACTCAATACATATCATTTTATCATGTCCAAAAGCATTCTAGATCACGAAAGCTTTAAATTTTCCATCATCTCTTTTACATGGTCATGTATCTTTACACGACTCAGCTGACACGGCCGTGTCCCATTACACAGCCTGGATAACACGACCGTGTTCTCCTCTGGAAGGACAGAACACGATCTAATCTGAACTACTCACATTACACGGCTGTGTCCCCTAACATGGTCTGGGCCATGTTCTCCTTTGACTTATGAAGTGTGTGTTATGTTTTCAAGTGAGTTACACAGCCTGGGCTGTGTAAACTCACACAACCCATGTATTTTGCTCCAAAACCCCAAATAGACTTTCAAACATTCAATCCATCAAGTCACACAAATCATATAGGCAAGATACAATCAAATACCAAGAATGAGACACAAATCAAGTGAAGAATCCTCACATGGATTCTTCACTCCCAACACCCCCAAATGTCCCTCACTACCATAGAAGGTAGACAAGAGAAATCTCCCTCTTACCTTAGGAGATATTCTAACCACTTGTGTAGAGCTTTTGAAATAACCTTCTTCCTTCAAGAACCCCTTGAAAACGAAAATGACATAGCCAAAAGTCATCATTTTTGGACTTGGAAGGAATAATTAAGAACAAAGATCAAAGCTTTGAAAAGATGAAGAGAAGAAAGATGAAAAATGAGGAAACTTTACCTTAGGAATCACAACCCTAACTTGAAGAAAAACTTGAAGAGTGATGAACAACCAAGATCTTCACTCTAGATGATCTTAGAAATGGATATTGATTCAAGATTATGGATGAGTGGAAATCAAAGAAACAAAATGGTAGTTCCTAGGGTGTTGGTCGTGTGAAGTAGGAGAGAAAAGGGAAGAAGATGATGACAGAAGTGAGAGGAAACTTTTAGGTGAGGAGAGAGAAAGTGATGGAAGGTTTGAATGTGAAAAAGTGATTGAAAACTTGTTCAATTAGCTCCTCCTTCTCCCTTTGGCTATGTGCCTTTCTAGGGAAAGGGAAAACAAGCTTCTCTTACAAGCTTCTCCAAAGCTTGCTTGAGAAGTTTCCCATTTTACCCAAAGTTAAACTATGATGTCATATAGTGATGTCACTTATGTGATGTCATAAAATAACTAGGTAGAAAAAATTTACTAGATTTTTTTTATTACAAACTATTACCCAATGGATAAAATCACAGTCAATAAATTCGGTATCTATTATCCAATGGGTAATAAGGTGTACCCAAATTTTATCTGTTAGATAAAATCTCAAAAAATAAAACTTCGTAAATTGTGTCCCGATTTGGGTTTTGTAAGATCCCCCGGCCCTAGTTTAATAGTCCAAAATTTTTTGGCCTCAGAAAATATTTTATTTCTTCGACCCCGCTTAACGTGCACATAAATCAAAAAATATGATAAAATAAATAAATACTTCAAATAATTCTAAAAAATTCACAAAAATCATAAATATTATAAAATAAATAAATATCATGAAATAATTAATTTTCAGGGTGTTACAACTCTCCCTCTCTAAAAAGAATTTCATCCCCAAAATTCATCGTACCTTAAAATAAATGCGAATATTGCTCCTTCATCTTGTCTTCTAACTCACAAGTTGAATCTCCAGTCACCTCATTCCAAAGTACTTTTACTAGTACGATTTCCTTACCCCTGAGTTGCTTCACTCTCCTTTCCTTGACCTTGATAGGAAGTGTTTCATAAGTTAAGTTTTTCTTTAGTTGTACTATATCTGGCTCAATGATATGGGCTGGGTCAGGAATGTACTTTCGCAACTGTGACACATGCAAGACATCATGAAGGTTAGAAAGGAAATCTGGTAAAGCTATTTGGTAGGCTACTGGTGTTGGTGTATGTCCTAGAGGCTGATACATTTGTCTATATTTACATACATTCTATTATGCTTATTTTAATATATGAGACATTTTATTTATTGTGTTCTTTTCGATAAACATAATAAAGTCCTTAGAATAGTAAGTTTGATGCCATAGGTTATCGAGTGGATGACTTGATCGTGAGATCCTTTTGGTTATAACACTATTCTTAAATGTCCCTACTCAAGTATTATTGTTAATTAGGACAACAATAATACATTGAGACTAATATGTGCATAGACTGATGACCACATCTCACGGGTCATGGATATGAGATATCAAGTCTTCACATGGGTAAATATTAGAGTAATGATGTATTAGACTGACCCACCATGAGAACGCTACATGGATCGTTACGTGAGTGTCATAAGTGATTCTCATAGTGACAATGGTGTCTGTGGTCCTTTCACCTAAAATCACTACGATTCCTACATGAAGAGTTATGTGTTTTAATGCCATCAAACGTCATCTGTAACAAGGTGATTATAAAGTTAGTTACTGGACATACCACAAATCATGCAGAGGGATGTGAGTGACCTAGATGGGATTTGTCACTCCTACATAACAGGAGCGATATCTTCGGGCCCCTTGATTGAGTGAGACTGCGAAATGCATGGCCATGCTCAAATGAGTCAATATGAGATATTGATTTCATTTGTTATTACAAAGTCTACTCGAGTATCAAGAAACGAATGATTGGACTATACAAGGGTGACGCATTCCATGCCTTGTGTTCAATTTAGATATCTTGATAAAGGGACTAAACGACACGGAAACATTGGTCACGAAAAGGTTATGTCAAATCACTGACATTCTTATTACTTGGGTAGCAGCGATGTGTTGCTAGATACTGCTCACTGCTTGTAATATTAAAATGAGATTTTAATATTACTGCCAACATAATAAGAACCTGCAGGGTCACACGTATAGAGTAGACTAAAATTGGAGTAATGGATCCAAGTTGGACTCAGATTCAAATATGGGCCAGACTCATAATAGATGAGTCTAGGGTTGCACAGCTTACCTTGCTACTGCTCATACTCACTTAAGGCAGTCACTATTATAAATAGTACTACTAAGGAGTTGCTAATATATACAATTGCAGAACCCTAGCCGCATCTACAGAAAAGTGAGTGAGAGAGTGACATATTTCTTCTCTTCTCTTCGCAGCTTGCACTGTGTGAGAGACGTGAGGCTCCTCTTTGCGGATGTTGGACGTTCGTGAGTCTGTTCATGTGGATACCGCAGAGACATCATTTCTATTACGGTGTTAGTGATTCATGTCATTTCTTTTGATCACGCTTGAAGAGGTAAATAATTTAAAAACTCAAATTATGGCTTTTCGCATGGATCCTCAATGGGAATCCTATTTTTTCGCTACGTGATGTATTCGCAAGTCCCCCCAATGGTATCAGAGCGTCTTGCGGAACCATGATTTAGTTTTTTGTTTTCGTTTACATGAGATAACATGTTTTCTATTCTTGTTTTTGATAAAAGATATGATCTTTAATATGTTATTTCTGAAAATCGTATGAAACCCTTTGCGAAAACATATTCTGTTTCTAATGTTGTATGCAAAACCGTGATGTTGTTTTCAAAAACCCATGAAGATGTTCATATGTTTTATGAAAACCTTTTTGTTTTAAGATGTATATTTTTGTGAAGCTTTCTGTTATGTATGTGATACATACAGCGTTATGGAATCCTTATTCTCAATGCGCGGCGCAAGGGTTTAGGAAACCTTGTTCCTGGTTTGCGACAGTAGGGGTTATGGAATCCTTGTTTTTGCACAAGACGCAGCGCAAGGGGTTTTGGAAACCCTATTCTTGTTTTGCGGCATCAGTATCAAGTGTTTATGTCAAGCCGTCAAGGAGGTTCAAGTGTTGAACGATAGCGCAAGGGTTCCCCGCGGTACATGAAGTTTTCTAAAACCCGTGTTGACTTGCAGCGGGACCCCCGTGGTCGGGGCACTGCCCCGAACCCCGTTGCGTAGCATGTGTTATTCGAAAAACACCTTTTTCTATCCCTTTTTATGACTCATGAAAATAATAATGTATTATTATTTTGAGTTTGTATGTTCTTATGATGCATGGTGTATGGTTATGGCCTTAGTCCTCTTTTTATGCTATTTTGGTTTTTTATAAATACGACTTACGTGTTGTGCCTTTCTCTCTACATTCTCTTCTCACCTAACTCCCCTCGAATGTAAAAGAGGTCTCTATATAATGTAATTATGATGTGGAGGTAAGAAGACGACATCAAGTAAGGATGTTAATGGGAGACGCTTGGTGAAGCTGGCTTAGTTAATGCTACTCTCTTAGGGGGCCATAACCATGTCACTTTCATTATATGCTTTTTATGTATGAGATGCATGGATAATGTTTATGGTATGATAAACAGTTTAATAAATGGTGAGATCTAATAATAATATTAATAAAAAAAATCCCTCAAAGCAAATATTAAGTCATTATGTGATGCCTTCCAATGTGTGACACTCGTCAAGACTAGTATCGATCAAATGCAGGTCTGCCAAAGTAGGATGCCTTTATCTATATTAGTAAGACGTGGTGGGATAAAGGTAATATCCAACTGCCAACCATTGGGTCTAACTTAACTAGGCCATTTCAATAGGATTGAAGGTTTAGAGGCATAAAGTTGGGCTTTGGTCTATTAGATGGATTTGAATAAGTGTTATTCACCTAACTATCCAAGAGTTACATGAGATGTAATTAGAAAGTGTTTCCTACCTAAATAACTGAATTTTGGGTGATTAGCCAAAGCTGACTCAAAACCAGGTGAAATATGGATCTTGGCCCACTAGAAAATCTTACGATGGAATTTTCTGAGTCAATGTTGAGGGTCATCGACTTGAATAAAATAGCTGGAGGCATATTTAATTAAAAGACCTCATTAAATATGTTTATGGCATGATACTTATATTTTGCATATTTCTGTTAATAGATTACCATGACAATAAACACATCAAGTAACTTATCACTACAATCCGTCCTTGAGAAGGATAAGTTATCTGGAACGAGTTTTCTAGACTGGTACAGGAATTTGAGGATTGTCCTCAAGCAAGAGAAAAAGCTATATGTACTAGAACCGCCTATTCCTGAGACACCTGCTACTAATGCCCCTAGACTTGAAAAGGATGCTTATAAGAAGCATCAAGATGATACCTTGGATATCGGATGTCTGATGTTGGCCACCATGAACTCTGAGCTCCAAAAGCAACACGAGAACATGGATGCCTGCGATATGACCGTACACCTTAAGAAGCTCTATCAAGAGCAGGCCAGACATGAGAAATTCGAGGTCTCTAAAGCACTGTTTCAGTGCAAGCTGGTAGAAGGAAGCCCTGTTGGTGCTCATGTACGCAAGATGATCGGGTACATTGAAAACCTAGAGAGACTTGGTTTTCCTTTGGGCCAAGAGTTGGCCACTGACTTAGTCCTGTTATCGTTGCCAAAAAGTTTTAGTCAATTTGTCATGAACTATAACATGAATGAGATTGACAAATCACTGCTAGAGTTGCTAGGCATGTTGAGAACTGCTAAGCAGAACATTAACAAAGGCAAAGGGAAGGCCATAGTGATGATCCAAAAGAACAAGGGCAAGAAACAACAGAAAAAGCCCAAGGACAGCTAGAAGGGCAAGGGTAAGGATAAGGAAGGTACATGCTTCCACTGTGGTCAGACCGAACATTGGAAGAGGAACTGTGCCAAGTTCCTAGAGGAGCTCAAAAAGAAGAAGGGAAGTGAGACTTCCACTTCAGGTATTTTTGTTATTGAAGTTAATTTATCTACTTCTGCATCATGAGTATTAGATACTAGATGTGAATATCACATATGTGTAAATGTGCAGGATCTAAATAGCAATAAACCATTGACGAAGGGCGAAGTCGACCTACGAGTGGGAAATGGAGCAAAGGTTGCTGCATTAGCTGTAGGGAGTTATTTATTATCTTTGCCTACTAGGCTTGTAATAGAGTTAGAAAACTACTATTTTGTGCCTGTTATTAGCAGGAATATCATTTCTGTTTCTTGTTTGGACAAGAAAGGTTTTTGTTTTATTATAAAGGACAAGTGTTGTTCCATTTATATGAATGATATTTTTTATGGTAGCACACAATTGAGTGATGGACTTTATGTCCTTGATCTTGAAACGCCTGTCTATAACATAAATACAAAGAGGTTTAAATCAAACGATCTGAACCTAACTTTTCTCTGGCATTATCGTTTGGGCCACATAAATGAGAAACACATCTCCAAAATCCATAAAGATGGATTCTTGGACTCGTTTGATTTCGAATCATATGAGACATGTGAATCTTGTTTATTGGGGAAGATGAAAAAGGCCCCATTCACTGGACAAGGTGAAAGAGTTAGTGATCTTTTAGGCCTTATACATAATGATGTATGTGGGCCACTAAACACACTCGCTAGGGGCGATTTTCAATACTTCATTACATTTTCTGATGATTTCAGTTGATATGGATTTATATATCTTATGAATCACAAATCAGAATCCTTTGAAAAGTTCAAAGAGTTCAAGAATGAAGTACAAAACCAACTTGGCAAGAGTATTAAAATCCTTTGATCAGATCGAGGAGGAGATTACTTAAGCCAACAGTTTGATGATCATCTGAAAGAGTGTGGGATAATATGTCAACTAACTCCACCAGGAACACCACAATGGAATGGTGTCTCAGAAAAGAGGAACCGGACCTTGTTGGACATGGTCCGATCTATAATGAGTCATGCAGACCTTCCATGCTCCTTCTGGGGACATGCTCTGTTAACAGCAGCTTTCACACTTAACCGTGTTCCATCTAAGACGGTTCAAAAGACACCATATGAGATATGGACTGGGAAACGGCCCAGTATGTCTTTCTTGAAGATTTGGGGCTGCAAAGCTTATGTGAAATGTTAAGTTTCTGATAAGCTTGGACCTAAATCAGATAAATGCTTCTTTGTGGGGTATCCAAAGGAAACCAAGGGATACTTTTTCTATAATCCTACCGAGGGCAAAGTGTTTGTCGCACGGATAACTGTGTTTTTAGAAAGGGAGTTTATCTCCAAAGGAACCAGTGGGAGAAAAGTAGAACTTGAAGAAGTTCAAGTTTCACAAAGCAGCAATGAACCAACGGTGGAAATAACGCAGCCTCCACAAAATGTTATGGAACAACAACCTGCTCTAGTAGCACAAGACCTGCGTAGGTCTAACAGGATACGTCATCAACTAGAGAGATATGGATTTCTCATGACCTAACAAGGTAACGTATTACTGATGGATCAAGATGAGTCTGTGATTTACCAGGAAGCCATTATTGGCCCAGAATTTGAGAAATGGCTTGAGGCCATGAGATCTGAAATGGATTCCATGTATGCCAACCAAGTATGGACCTTGGTTGACCTACCTGAAAGGGTAAAACCCATTGGGTGCAAGTGGGTTTTCAAGAAGAAAATCGACATGGATGGTAATGTGCATACTTTTAAGGCGCAATTGGTGGCTAAAGGTTTCAAACAAATTCATAGTGTAGACTATGATGAAACCTTTTCCCCAGTTGTGATGCTTAAATCTGTTCGGATCTTGCTTGCTATTACAGCATACCATGATTATGAAATCTGGCAACTGGATGTCAAAACTGCTTTCCGTAATGAAAATCTTCTTGAGGATGTGTACATGACACAACCTGAGGGTTTTGCCACTCCAGAGGATGTTGGAAAGGTGTGCAAGTTGCAACGATCTATTTATGGATTGAAGCAAGCTTCTAGAAGCTGGAATCTTCATTTTGATGATACAATAAAATAGTTTGGTTTCATCAAGAATGAAAAAGAACCTTATGTCTACAAGAAGATTAGTGGGAGTACTATTGTTTTTCTGGTATTGTATGTAAATGACATACTACTTATCAGAAATGATATCCCTACCCTACAGTCCGTAAAGACTTAGTTAGGGAACTGCTTCTCTATGAAGGACTTGGGTGAAGCCACCTATGTGTTAGGTATTAGGATCTATAGAGATAAATCACTGAGACTACTTGGCCTAAGTCAGAGTACATACATAGACAAAGTGTTAAGATAGTTTAACAGGCATGAATCCAAGAAAGGACTCTTGCCTATGTCGCATGGTGTAAGCCTATCTAAGGCTCAATGCCCTTCCACCCAGGATGAGAGGGAACGCATGAGCAAGATTCCATATGCATCTGCAATTAGATCTATCATGTATGCCATGTTATGTACTCGACCAGACATCTCGTATACTTTGAGCATGATGAGTAGGTACCAGTCTGATCCCGGTGAAAGTCACTGGACTGCTGTCAAGAACATCCTTAAGTACTTGAGAAGGACTAAGGATTTGTTCTTAATATATAGAGGCGAGGAAGAGCTAGTTGTAAAGGGTTACACTGATGCTAACTTCAAAACCGATAAGGACGACTCCAGATCACAATCGGGTTATGTTTTTTGCCTAAATGGTGGGGCTGTGAGCTGGAAGAGTTCAAAGTAGGAGACAGTCACCGATTCTACCACAGAGGCTGAGTATATTGCTGCCTCCAATGCAGCAAAGGAGGCCGTTTGGATCAGGAAGTTCATTGCTGAACTTGGCACTATTCCTAGCATTGTGGACCCAGTGGACCTCTATTGTGATAATAATGGAGCCATTGCACAAGCTAAGGAGCCTAAATCTCACCAGTGATCCAAATATATACTTAAGCACTTCCATCTCATTTGAGAGATCATCGATAGAGGAGATGTGAAGACATGTAGAGTACCAACAGAGGATAACATTGCTGATCCACTAACGAAGCCTCTTGCATAACAGAAGCATGAGGGTCACACTAGGTCTTTAGGCATTAGACAAATGCCTGATTGGCTCTAGTACAAGTGGGAGATTGTTGGTGTATGCCTTAGAGGCTGATACATTTGTCTATATTTACATACATTCTATTATGCTTATTTTAATATATGAGGCATTTCATTTGTTGTGTTCTTTTTTTATAAACATAATAAAGTCCTTAGAATAGTAAGTTTGATGCCATAGGTTATCAAGTGGATGACTTGATCGTGAGATCCTATTGGATAAAATTAGAGCACTATTCTTAAATGTCCCTAGTCAAGTATTATTATTAATTAGGACAACAATAATACATTGAGACTAGTACGTGCATGGACTTATGACCACATCTCACGGGTCATGGATATGAGATATCAAGTCTTCACATGGGTACATATTAGAGTAGTGATGTACTGGACTGACCCACCATGAGAACGCTACAAGGATCGTTACGTAAGTGTTATAAGCGATTCTTATAGTGACAATGGTGTCTGTGGTCCTTTGACCTGAAATCGCTACGATTCCTACATGAAGAGTTGTGTGTTTTAATGCCATCAAACGTCATCTATAATAAGGTGATTATAAAGTTGGTTATGGGACATACCGCAAATCATGTAGAGGGATGTGAGTGACCTAGATGGGATTTATCACTCCTACATAACAGGAGCGATATCTTTAGGCCCCCTGATTGAGTGAGACTGCGAAATGCATGGCCATGCTCAAATGAGTCAATATGAGATATTGATTTTATTTGTTATTACAAAGTCTACTCGAGTGTTAGGAAATGAAGGATTATACTATACAAGGATGACGTATTCCATGCCTTGTGTTCAATCTAGATATCTTGACAAAGGGACTAAACGACACGGAAACATTGGTCATGGAAAGGTTATGTCAAATCACTGACATTCTCATTACTTGGGTAGCAGTGATGTATTGCTAGATACCGCTCATTGCTTGTAATATTAAAATGGGATTTTAATATTACTGCCAAAAATGAGAACCTACAGGGTCACACACACAGAGCAGACTAAAATTGGAGCAATAGATCCAAGTTGGACTTAGATTCAAATATGGGCCAGACTTATAACAGATGAGTCTAGGGTTACACAGCTTACCTTGCTACTGCTCACACTCACTGAAGGCAGTCACTATTATAAATAGTACTGCTACAGGGGCTGCTAAGACACATATTACAGAACCCTAGCCGCACCTACAGAAAAGTGAGTGAGAGAGTGACAGGTTTATTCTCTTCTCTTCGCAGCTAGCACTGTATGAGAGATGTGAGGCTCCCTTTTGTGAAGGTTGGACATTCGTGAGTCTATTTCTGTGGATACTGTAGAGACATCATCGCTGTTATGGTGTTGGTGATTTATATCACTTCTTTTGATCACGCTTCAATAGGTAAACAAAATGGAAAACTCAGATTATGACTTTTTCGCATGGATCCTTGGTGGGAATCCTATGTTTCTGCTGCGTGATGTATCCACAATTCCTAACAATGGTATCAGAGCGTCTTGCGAAACCATGATTCGATTTTCTATTTTCATTTTGTATGAGATAACATGTTTGTTATTTTTTATTTTTTGATAAAAGATATGATCTTTAATATGTTATTTCAGAAAAATGAATGAAACCCCTTTGCAAAAACATATTCTGTTTTATGTGATGTATGCAAAAGTGTGATGTTGTTTTCAAAAACCTATGAAGATGTTCATATGTTCTGTGAAAACCGTTTTGTTTTGAGATGTATGTTTTTGTGAAGCTTTCTGGTATGTATGTGATACATACAATGTTTTGGAATCCTTATTCTCAATGCGTGGCGCAAGGGTTTAGGAAACCTTGTTCTTGGTTTGCGGCAGCAAGAGTTATGGAATCCTTGTTTCTGCACAAGGGGTGCAGCACAAGGGGTTTTGAAAACCCTATTCCTGTTTTGCAGCAGCAGCATCAAGTGTTGATGTTAAGCCGTTAAGGGAGGTCCAAGGATTCAAATGTTGAACAACGGCACAAGGGTTCCCCGCGGCGCTTGAAGCGTTCATGTGTTTTCAGTTTTAGGGTTCAAGTCGTCAAGGGAGGCACAAGAGATTCAGTGGGACCCCTGTGCTACCTCTGCGTAGTGTGTTATTCGAAAGCGCGATATTTTCTATCCTTTTTATGACTCATGAAAATAATTTATTATTGTTTTGAGTTTATATGTTCTTTGTGATGCATGGTGCATGGTTATGGCCTTAGTCCTCTTTTTAATGCTATTTTGGTTTTTTATAAATACAACCTGCGTGTCATGCCTTTGTTTTTACATTCTAATTGTACATTCTCTTCTCACCTAACTCCCCTCGAATGTAAAAGAGATTTCTATATAATATAATCTTGATGTGGAGGCAAGAAGACGACATCTAGTGAGGACGTTAGTGGGAGACACTTGGTGAAGCTGGCTTAGTTAATAATACTCTCTTAGAGGGCCATAACCATGTCACTTTTATTATATGCTTTATATGTATGAGATGCATGGATAATGTTTATGGTATGATAAATAGTTTAATAAATATTGAGATCTAATAATAATAAAAATTCCCTCAAAGTAAATATTAAGTCATTATGTGATACCTTCCAATGTGTGGTACTCGTCAAGACTAGTATCGATCAAGTGCAGGTCTGCCAAAGCAAGATGCCTTTATCTATATTAGTAAGACGCGATGGGATAAGAGTAATATCCAACTGCCAACCATTGGGTCTGACTTAACTAGGCCATTTCAATAGGATTGAAGGCTTAGAGGCATGGAGTTGGGCTTTAGTCCATTAGAAGGATTGGAATAAGTGTTATTCACCTAACTATCCAAGAGTTACATGTGATGTAAAATTAGAAAGTGTTTCCTACCTAAATAACTGAATTTTGGGTGATCAGCCAAAGCTGACTCAAAACTAGGTGAAATATGAATCTTGGCCCACTAGGAAATCTTATGATGGGATTTTCTGAGTCAATGCTAAGGGTCATTGACTTGTATAAAATAGTGGGAGACATATTTAATTAAAAGACCTCATTAAATATGTTTATAACATGATACTTATATTTTGCATATTTCTATTGATAGATTACCATGGCAATAAACACATCAAGTAACTTATCACTGCGATCCGTCCTTGAGAAGGATAAGTTATCTGGAACAAATTTTCTAGACTGGTACAGGAATTTGAGGATTGTCCTCAAGCAAGAGAAAAAGTTGTATGTTCTAGAACAACCTATTCCTGAGCCATCTGCTACTAATGCCCCTAGAATTGAAAAAGATGCTTATAAGAAGCATCAAGATGATACCTTGGATATCAGATGTCTAATGCTAGCCACCATGAACTCTAAGCTCCAAAAGCAACATGAGAACACAGATGCCTACGATATGATTGTACACCTTAAGAAGCTCTATCAAGAGCAGGCCAGGCATGAGAGATACGAGGTCTCTAAAGCACTGTTTCAGTGCAAGCTGGTAGAAGGAAGCCCTGTTGGTGCTCATGTACTCAAGATGATTGGATACATTGAAAACCTAGAGAGACTTGGTTTTCCTTTGGGCCAAGAGTTGGCCACTGTCTTAGTCTTGCAATCGTTGCCGAAAAGTTTTAGTTAATTTATCATGAACTACAACATGAATGAAATTGACAAATCATTACTAGAGTTGCTAGGCATGTTGAGAACTACTGAGCAAAACATAAACAAAGGCAAGGGAAAGGCCATAATGATGGTCCAAAAGAATAAGGGCAAGAAATAGTAGAAAAAATCCAAGGACAAGTGGAAGGGCAAGGGCAAGGGCAATGATAAGTCTAAGCCCAACACTTCTGGCTTAAAACCAGTAGGCAGAGTGGCTAAGGAAGGTACACGCTTCCACTGTGGTCAGACCAGACATTGGAAGAGGAACTGTGCCAAGTACCTGGAGGAGCTCAAGAAGAAGAAAGGAAGTGAGACTTCCACTTCAGGTATTTTTGTTATAGAAATCAATTTATCTACTTCTGCAACATAGGTATTAGATACTGGATGTAGATCTCACATTTGTGTAAATGTGCAGGATTTAAAGAGCAGTAGACCATTGACGAAGGGCGAAATTGACTTACGAGTGGGAAATGGAGCAAAGGTTGCTGCATTAGCTGTAGAGACTTACTTGTTATCTTTGCCCACTGGGCTTGTAATAGAGTTAGAGAATTACTATTTTGTTCTTGCTATTAGCAGGAATACAATTTCTATTTCTTGTTTGGACAAGAAAGGTTTTTCTTTTATTATAAAGGACAAATGTTGTTCTATTTACATGAATGATATTTTTTATGGTAGTGCACAATTGAGTAATGGACTTTATGTCCTTGATCTTGAAACGCCCATCTATAATATAAATACAAAGATGTTTAAATCAAACGATCTAAATCCAACTTTTCTCTGGCATTGTCATTTGGGCCACATAAATGAGAAACGCATCTCCAAACTCCATAAAGATGGATTCTTGGACTCGTTTGATTTTGAATCATATGAGATATGTGAATCTTGTTTATTGGAGAAGATGACAAAGGCCCCATTCACTGGACAAGGTGAAATGGCTAGTGATCTTTTAGGTCTTATACATAGTGATGTATGTGGACCACTAAATACACTCACTAGAGGTGGATTTCAATACTTCATTACATTTACTGATGATTTCAGTAGATATGGATTTGTATATCTTATGAAGCACAAATCAGAATCCTTTGAAAAGTTCAAAAAGTTCAAGAATGAAGTACAAAACTAACTTGGCAAGAGTATTAAAATCCTTCGATCAGATCAAGGAGGTGAATACTTAAGGCAACAGTTTGATGATCATCTAAAAGAGTGTAGGATAATATGTCAACTCACTCCACCAGGAACACCACAATGGAATGGTGTCTTTGAAAGGAGGAACCGGACCATGTTGGATATAGTTCGATCCATGATGAGTCAAGTAGACCTTCCAGGCTCCTTCTGGGGACATGCTCTATTAACAGTAGCTTTCACACTTAATCATGTTCCATCTAAAATGGTTCAAAAGACACCATATGAGATATGGAGTGGGAGACAGCCCAGTATGTCTTTCATGAAAATTTGGGACAGCGAAGCTTATGTGAAACGTCAAGTTTCTGATAAGCTTGGACCCAAATTAGATAAATGCTTCTTTATGGGTTATCCCAAGGAAACCAAGGGATACTATTTCTATAATCCTACCGAGAGCAAAGTGTTTGTCGCATGGAATGCTGTGTTTCTAGAAAGGGAGTTTATCTCCAAAGGAACCAGTGGGAGGAAAGTAGAACTTGAGAACTTCAAGGTTCACAAAGTAGCAATGAACCGATGATGGAAATAGAGCAGCCTCCACAAAATGTTGTGGAAGAGCAACCTGCTCTAGTAGCACAAGACTTATGTAGGTCTAATAAGATACGTCATCAACCAGAGAGATATGGATTTCTCATGACCCAACAAGCTGACGTATTGCTCATGGATCAAGATGAGCCTGTGACTTACTAGGAAGCCATTATTGGCCCAGAATATGAGAAATGGCTTCAGGCCATGAGATCTGAAATGGATTCCATGTATGCCAACCAGGTATGGACCTTGCCTGACCCACCTGAAGGGGTAAAACCCATTAGGTGCAAGTGGGATTTCAAGAAGAAAATCGACATGGATGGTAATGTACATACCTTTAAGGAGCGATTGGTGACTAAAGGTTTCAAACAAATTCATGGTGTAGACTATGATGAGACTTTTTCCCCAGTTGTGATGCTTAAATTTGTTTGGATCTTGCTTGCTATTACAACCTGAGGGTTTTGCCACTCTAGAGGATGCTGGAAAGGTGTTCAAGTTGCAATGATCTATTTATGGATTGAACCAAGCTTCTAGAAGCTGGAATCTTCATTTTGATGATACAATAAAATAGTTTGGTTTCATCAAGAATGAAGAAGAATCTTGTGTCTACAAGAAGGTTAGTAGGAGCACTATTGTCTTTCTAGTATTGTATGTAGATGACATACTACTTATCGGAAATGGCATCCCTATCCTACAATCCGTAAAGACTTGGTTAGGGAACTGCTTCTCTATGAAGGACTTGGGCAAAGCCACCTATGTGTTAGGTATTAGGATCTATAGAGATAGATCACTGAGATTGCTTGGCCTAAGTCAGAGTATATACAAAGACAAAGTGTTAAAACAATTTAACATGCATGAATCCAAGAAAGGACTCTTGCCTATGTCACATGGTGAAAACCTATCCAGGGCTTAATCCCCTTCCACCCAGGACGAGAGGGATCGCATGAGCAAGATTCCATATGCATCTGCAATTAGATCTATCATGTATGCCATGTTATGTACTTGACCAGACATCTCGTATGCTTTGAGCATGACGAGTAGGTACTAGTCTGATCCCGGTGAGAGTCACTAGACTGCTGTTAAGAACATCCTTAAGTACTTGAGAAGGACTAAGGATTCGTTCTTGGTATATGGAGCCGAGGAAGAGCTAGTTGTAAAGGGTTACACTAATGTTAGCTTCTAAACAGATAAGGATGACTCCAGATCACAATCAGGTTATGTCTTTTGCCTAAATGGTGGGGCTGTGAGCTGGAAGAGTTCAAAGTAGGAGACAGTCACCGATTCTACCACAGAGGCTGAGTATATTGCTGCTTCTAATACAGCAAAGGAGGCCGTTTGGATCAAGAAGTTCATTGCTGAACTTGGCACTATTCCTAGCATTGTGGACCCAGTGGACCTCTATTGTGATAATAATAGAGCCATTGCACAGGCTAAGGATCCTAGATCTCACCAGCGATCCAAACTTATACTTAGGCACTTCCATCTTATTCGAGAGATCATCGATAGAGGAGATGTGAAGATATGCAGAGTACCAACATGCAGAGTATCAAGTCTTCACATGGGTACATATTAGAGTAATGATGTACTAGACTGACCCGCCATGAGAACGCTACATGGATCATTACGTGAGTGTCATAAGCGATTCTCATAGTAATAATGGTGTTTGTGGTCCTTTGACCTGAAATCATTATGATTCCTATATGAGGAGTTGTGTGTTTTAATGCTATCAAACGTCATCTGTAACAAGGTGATTATAAAGTTGGTTATTAGACATACCACAAATTATGCAGAGGGATGTGAGTGACCTAGATGGGATTTGTCATTTCTACATAACAGGAGTGATATCTTCGAGCCCCCTGATTGAGTGAGACTACGAAATGCATGGCCATGCTCAAATGAGTCAATATGAGATATTGATTTCATTTGTTGCTATAAATTCTACTCGAGTGTCAGGAAACGAAGGATTGAACTATACAAGGGTGATGCATTCCATGTCTTGTGTTCAATCTAGATATCCATGTCTTGTGTTCAATCTAGATATCTTGACAAAGGGACTAAACGACACGGAAACATTGGTCACAGAAAGGTTATGTCAAATCACTGACATTCTCATTACTTGGGTAGCAGCGATGTGTTGCTAGATACCGCTCACTGCTTGCAATATTAAAATGGGATTTTAATATTACTGCCAACATAATGAGAACCTACAGGGTCACACACATAGAGCAGACTAAAATTGGAGGAATAGATCCAAGTTGGACTCAGATTCAAATATGGGCCAGACTTATAAAAGATGAGTCTAGGGTTACACAACTTACTTTGCTACTACTCACACTCACTTAAGGCAATCACTAAATAGTACAGCTAAGGGGGCTACTAAGACACACATTACAGAACCCTAGCTGCACCTACAGAAAAGTGAGTGAGTGAGTGACAGGTTTCTTCTCTTCTCTTCGTAGCTAGCACTGTGTGAGAGACGTGAGGCTCCCTTTTGTGAATGTTAGACATTTGTGAGTCTGTTCGTGTGGATACCATAAAGATATCATCGCTGTTACAGTGTTGGTGATTCACGTCACTTCCTTTGATCACGCTTCAACAGGTATACAATTTTAAAACTCGGATTATGGCTTTTTCACATGGATCCTTGGTGGGAATCCTATTTTTTCATTGTGTGATGTAATCGCAATTCCCAACATAAGGCATAAGAACTGGAAAACACTTTTTCATAAAATGAAGTTCATTACATCGTTAAGTACATTGTCTCATATTCCAAAAGTATAAAACTAAAGTACTTCAAATAGTAAACATACACGTATATGACTACCAAAAGAAAACTGAAACTAGTCCAAGTCCCAACACCTGAAGAATAGGGTCTTGCGCCTGATCTTCATCCAGATCCCCTTCGGGATCCCAAGCAGACAAAGCCCCCAGTCGAGGTATGTCACAACAGACGAAAATCCAAGTAGTCGACTCCACAAGGTCCTCACTCAAGGAAGCTCTCCAAGAGGCACGCAAAACAGCTACATCCACCGTAAAAGTAGCGGCGTCACACCGAGCCCTGCTCCAAAGCAAAGTGATGTTTCCGTCATATCGAATGCGCCCCGTATCCCAATGGACACTTCATGCTTCGATGCCCTCGTGGAACTGTAGCCTAATGAAACCTCATGGATCTTGCCTCATTGCCAATGTAGTTTTTATAGACATGAGAATAAGATAGAAGCAGACAAAAAAATACGATGAAAGACATGAGATCCCGTACATCTATACCATCAGGCAACAAAAAACACAACAAAAGACAATGATGCCTTTCATATACAATAACATCAAATCATAGCAGATATAATCATATCAATACAGAATATTCGTAGAATAACAAACCTTATTTATGTGAATACTGGATTATTATAGAGCATTAACATAATCATGTCAATACTGATAAGTAACTCAGCAATATACATCAAGACATATATGTATATGTATGAATCATGCCACAATGGCAGATATACTGACCATGGATATGCAGGATGTGTATGCTGACCAATTCCTACTCCATGGAGCTAAAGATTCAGAGATGAGCGTTCCAAAAGATTTGTCCCCCCTCAAAAGATAGTCTACGTTGGACCATGAAAAGAAATAGTATTTTGTCGGGCTGCCAGTGCATTACAACGGTATTCACGGCCAGGGGTATACAATGTGATAGTAGTTATTGGTGAATCACCCGCCCTGAACATCCCCCAAGATCCATCAGGGATCGCACTATCCTGTAAGTTCTCGCTCACTCCTAGGCATAAAACGCCATGAAAGTATAATGCTCAAATGCATATTCAATGAAATCAAATTACCGTTGAACTATTCCCAATGATATTAAAGTAGCTGCCCATACAATTGTTTAATATTGTTAATATCAATGATATTATATAGCCGCCCATGCAATTACATAATATCACTGATATATCTGTGTTTCTTAAGATAACAAGTCACATCTGACTCAACCATCTATCTGATGTTTCTGGTTATAAAAGCAAACCACATCTGACTCAATTGTCTATCTGATGTTTCTGGGGTCCAGTTCATTGGCCCAACAGCACAATGCCAACGCATGCTTTCACAGAGTATCTCAATTGTGCAAATTTAAGTATCATGCATGCTTGCACAAAATATCTTAATCGTACAAATTCAAGTATCATCAATATCAATCCGCATGAAGCATTCATACAATTTTTGTTACCATATAGAATCATTATGTCATCTTTAGACTTTAATTGAAACACTTTTCAAGAGTAATGATAGACATAAATCCCAATCAACAGATCCTTCTAACTAAGTTCCTTGAATAACCTTTCCTCGTATGGTTTATGAAAATCTTAAGAGAAAACACATTATCTTACCCTCATAAATTCTTTTCCATTCTTATCTTATAAAGTCTCCATTAAATTTCTCGATTATCAAGTCAACTAGATTCATTACTAATAAAACACCTTCCCTTATTTTGATTATCCCCAAAATTATTTCTATTAGTATTCTTAAAAGTCATTACTCTTCAAATCATAACATTATGATCATCTTCTCTTAGTTCTATACGTAGTCCACTTAAACTAATTATTTAAGCTCTTCACAACCTCACCTATGCTCATGTTCTTTCTTTGTCCAATCCTCACTCTAGGCTATAGGATAAAGTTGTGTTCTTTATTCTTTCCACATCATAGACTCCTAATTAAGTGTTTATTCATTTAATTAACTAAGTTCTAGCTTGGTAAAAGTCTCATATTGAGTGCCCAATGAGGTTATGAGCCTCCAAGGGACTAGAAAGCCCAACCATTTCTCATCACCTCAATTACATGGCCGTGTCAAATTACACGGCCTGCCCTACATGGCCGTGTCACATTACACGGCCTGGGCCGTGTACTCCATTACTCTGTGACGTGTGAGTTGTGTTTCTAGCAGGAAACACAGTCTGGGGCGTGAAAAGCCACACGGCCCGTGGATCTAGCACCAGAACCTTGAAATTATGCTTCCTCAAGCCTCCAAATCAAATGGGTAAGGATCCCTTACCATCCAAATATATATCCAAGCATTTAGACATTTCAAATCCATCAAGATACACGATAACAACCATAGAAAATCATACAACATATCCAAATCACAACATTATCAAAAATCACAAAAACAAAGTGAGCAACCCACAAATGGATTCCTCACCATCAACCCAAAAACGTGTTCCTCACCACCACGAGTGGTTGATGAGGTTAATCTCCCTCTTACCTCAAGAGACAACAAAGAAAGCATGCTTCTTGATGCTTCCTTGCAAGATTTCATCCACCCCTACTAAGAAAACCCTAAGATGATTAACTTCAAGAAATCAATAACCAAAGCTTGAAAGGAAGAGTCCTTGATCACAATGGTGACCAAGGTTCACAAAAATGGGAAGGAAAAGGAAGAAAGTCAAGAGCTTTACCTCAAATTTTCAAGCTTTAGAGCTTGGTAGAAAATGATGAAGATGGAGGAATCAAAAGGTGTTCACCAAAGAGAAAGGCTTCAAGATGATGAGAGGGGAAAGGATTCTAGATTGGCTTGAGCAAATGAGCTTGAGTGGCTATCCATGGAGGTTTGGCCGTGTGAATGAAAAGGGGAGGAAGAAGAGAGAACGTGAAGGAGAGAGAAGAGAGAAAAGAGGGCGTGAGATAGTGATGAAAGGTAGAGAGAGAAAGTGATATTTTGTTTGATAATAGGAAGTGATAGGAAATATGAAAATATGATGACTTTTAGTCATCTTTTCCCTCTTCCAACCGTGGGGTCACTAAAGGGAGGAGAGTGTGTGTGAAGCTTCCTTGAGAAGCTTGGTAGAAAACTTCCTTAAAGCTTCCTTGAAAAGCTTTGCACACTTTTTGATAAAGTGAAGGGTGATGATGTCACTTAGATAATATCATAAAAGTAACTAGATAAAAATAATCTACTAGAGCTATTATCCAGTGGACAAAAGTTACAGTTAGCAGAAATAATATTTCTTTTGTCCCACAGATAATAAAATACACTGTAATTTTATTTATCAGATAAAATCTTGAAATATGAAAACTTCGTAAACTATGCCCGGTTTCGGGTTTAGTAAGATCTTCCATCGACGCTTCCATAGTTCAAAGTTTTTCGGCCTCAGGGAAAATATTTTATTTTTCCGGCCCTGCTCAATGCGCACGTAAATTGAGAAATATATTATAATAATCAAATAATTCTAGAAAAATTCACAAAAATCACAAATATTATAAAATGAACATGTATCATAAAATAAGTGATTTTCAGGGTGTTACACTAATCGGCATGAACAACTCTAAATATATGGCAATAGTAAGAGAAAAGAAAGGAACATCAAAACGGGTCCTACAGATGGTTAAAGTTACATTTCCAACATATCTAATACGTTCATTTTCCCAATCAATACGCCAAGCACTCGCCCCATCATGAAACTGAACTCGGACGTAACCAAAAAGATCCTTTCTAGCAGCCATCCCAAAATACAATAGCAAACAGCAACCTTTCCTCTTAATCTTTATCCACAGGAACACATAAAACAGAAGCAGGCAGAACAACAATACAAAGAGGTGAGACTCTTTATATCATTACCAAACACGGCCATAAGAGACAACAACATCAATAAATTATCGAATAGAATCATAGCAATTTACAGTCAATTAAGCTTTCCAACAGATATCTCATCTATACATGTCACAGGTAAGTCCACAGTATAATAACAGATAAATTCACCATATATGTTTATCATAATAAAATATTAAATGATATGCGTATGCACAATGGATAGACACCTACTCCATGGAGCTAAAACCAACATCGGAGAGAATGATCATGAGAAACATTGTCTGTATATCGTTAGCCTCAAATGTTCTTTTCAATAAAATCAGTATGCGCAACATGGCTATACAAGACACTCTCAACTGGATCATGTAACACCCTAAACTTTCGAACTATTTGACAATAATAACAGAATTCTACTGTTGAGTGATTTCTGTGTACTGTAAGATTATTTTGAGTATTCCGTGAATATGTTTGATCATTTTGTGTGATTTACTCCGTGTCAAGAAAATAATAATTTTCAGGTCTGAGAAAATCTACAGTAATTTATTATTACTATTGACTCTTAATTCTTTTTGCTAATCTGATTTGATTTTCATAAGTTTTATAATTTTTAAGATTTTATGGATTATTATGAGATTTTTATATTTTTATGATTATTTTAATATTATTCTTGAGTTGTTGTGGGTCTAGGGGGCTGTATGTGGACCTAGGAGGGGCTGAAAAAGTGAAAAAAAAATTAGAGCCAGAAAATTCTATACTGTTAAGACAGGAACGGGGAATCTTACTAAACCTGAAATTGAAAACAGTTTTGGAAATTTTTCTTTTAACTTGTTTTGTACTGTATTTAATTATCGGGCAATAAAAACTGCAATTAACTATGTCCATAGGGTAATAGCAGATAAAAATAAATATTATACAGCTTAGTCAACATTAGTGGTTACGACAACTTTATGACGAACCAATGGGAAGCAAGCTTAATGTTGAAGTCTTTGGATATCCACCATTGATTTAATCAAGGATGGAGATTTGGTCTAACAAAGTGGCTAGGACCATTTGTGACCCTTGGATGTAAAGTATGAAGAGGAGATATTGACCCTTCATTTTGGAGATACATCTCATGGCTAGGATTTCAAGAAGAAAGATCCAATGACCTAGATTTGGTCCTATCAATATAGAAGCTATACTTAGAAACTACATTAATATAAACCATTGATCTAATCAATGGCTAACAATGCTCAAAATGGTGGCTAGTGAAATTTGTCACTTATTGAGTGTACAAGAGGGGGGGACGGTTTTGTGATGGCTTAAGGCCATAGAAAAATTTCAAGACCACTTCATTATTCATCTTTGTCTTCTCCAAAAACCTAAAGCTTTTACAAAAAATTTCTCTCCTTTCTCTTCAAGTGTGTTTCGGCCAAAGCACTCAAATTGCCTTCCATCACTCTATAATTTTAACCAACCACATATCTTGCATCCTTACATCAATCTAATAACCTTTGTTGTTAAGCCCAAGCTCTAAAATTTTCCTCTTCAATGACTTTCTTCAAGATCAAGTTCTAGGTTTTTGAGGTGAAGTATAAGGAAACTTCACTACTTGTCTTATTTTCATGTTCTAAGCCATGTTTGATCCATGATTCTCCTTGTTCAAGCTTAATATGTTAATAAACTTGTGTTTTATTTTGTCTTTAAGAAGCTTTTGGTGGTGAAGCACTTACTCAAGGAGCAAACCAAGGAGCTTGGGAGGTTCTTCAAGAGGTAAGAGGGAGATCTATCTCACCAACCAAGTATGGTAGTGAGAGATGAATCTTGTATTTCATGGATGGTGAATCCATGTGAGGATTCATATCCTTGGTTATGTAATTATGTGTGGGTGTTTATGTGCTTTAAATTATTTATTTGTGTTTGCATGCTTTTGTGATTTTTATTGCTTTAAGGTATGCTTGATTATATGATATGATGAATATATTTATGTATGCCATGAATTGATGATGAAAGAAAAATAAATTTTTGGTTCCAATGACCATGAGGATTTTGGCCTCAACACCTAAAAATAGGTGTTTTCAAACTAAAATTTTCATGAATGGTAAAACTGAATGATTAGAAGGGAAAGGAAAAAGAAAAGGTGGGTTCGTTTCAAAGACCAAGTGTTCACAATTTTTGGAGGAATTTTAATGGTTTTGTTTGTGTAAAAACATGAATGGAACTTAGTTGATTTAGAAGGAAAAATATATGATGGTTTCAATGGCCATGTACTATGATTTTTGAAGGCTTGTATTGCCTTGGTTTTGTGAGACAAAGTGATTTCAAAATGGAAATATAATTGATTTAGTACAAGGATTAAAGAAATGGAAACAAAATGTTTTGTCACTTGAAAAATGGAATTTTCGTATATTAATGGAAAAGAGAGGTTGAAAATGTTTAAACCTCAACTTATTTTAAAGAAGATTGATTTTTTTAGAATTATTTTGAGAATTGAGAAGAATACATTGGTAACTTGAAATTTATTGACGTATAGCTCACCCTCTAGGTTTTGAAGCGCGTTAAGAAATTTTGAGCTGTAATATCTCAAGTAACTATAAGAAACAAAAATTTTTGGAAAATAGTAGAAATACTGATTTTTAGAGGGACTATACTGAAAATATTCTTTAAAAATGGACTTTATTGCAAATATTATTTAATGAATGACTATTTTAGAAATATTATTTGAAGAAGGCTATTATGTAAATATTATTTTATAGAAGGAATATTATGCAAATAATGAAAATAAGGTTAATTTTTTGATATTAAATGAGAAAAATCTTATTTTGAATTTAAAATATGTTAGAAATATTTTATGCAATTTGAAAATGTAACAAAAGTATTACACGATTGAGAAAATGTGAAAATATGATTACGCGATGAAAATACAGTAAAAATACTGTTGGACCAATGTGTGAACCCTGAATATGAGATGATGAATTTAAATTGAGAATGGTACATTATCCATGCATTGGAAAGGTCCGATGGACTGTATGAGGCTAATTGCCTAGGAGAGAATACACCTCTTGAGTGGGTGCGATATGCGTAGTGTAAGTCACTTGTTGACCTTGGGGCCATTAGGGTACGGGTTGCCTACAATGAGCAGTTGGTAACTCTTCTGTACCATGGGTTTGACCGATGTAACACACCGATGATCCTGACCGAGACACTATTCTTAATCAAGATCTGATAAAGACTGTAGTGTATATGCTAGGTGTAACACCCTAACTTTTGGGATAATTACAATATAGTCCCGATTTGTACTGTTTTGTGAATTCTGTGAGCAGTAAATTTAATTTGACTATTCCGTGAGTATACTTGACTGTTGTATGTGATTTGCTCCGACCTAAGAAAATAAAAATTTTCTGGCCGGATAAATCTTATTTTAATTAATTGGAGCTGGGGGATCTTACTAAACCCAATTTGATTGATATATAAATTAATAGCGTAATTTTTCGGTTAAGCGTGCAATAAAATAATTTTATATTTTTATAATATTATTTTATATTACAAGTATCTACTTGTCTCAAAAACAAGTAAAAATCGCTTTGGTTTGACCACGAGATCTTTAAAAGTCTTTGTGGGACCGTGATGTAGGAAAAAGCAGTCAACTGTCTTGTTGTACAATTTCTAACCAATGAGAGCAAGTCAACAAAGGTAGGCTTGACTTTCTAAACCAATAGGAATTGGACACCTAAGGGAGCATGTGTTTTCATTTGGACCATTGGATGAAGACTTAATGATGAAGCCTTTAATCTAAGCCATTGATCTAATCAATGGTGAGATTAGAATGATAGGATTTTGATCAAGTGATATCTACCCTAGATCTAATCAATGGTTAGGAATTAAAGATGAACCAAGGGTTAGGATTTAGTCAACAATTGTAGGCTTGAAAATGGTTAGTAACCTAATTAAGCTTAATTAAACTAATCTAATTACTTAATTAGCATACTAAGTGAATTAGCTTAGTTATGAATTAATTATAATCTAACTACTAATTAGATATATTAATATTAATTAAAGGTTATAATATATGTTAATATATACTAAATTAATTAGTTATATTAGTAGTATGTTAATTAAGAATGGTTAGGATAATTAACCTAACTAATTGCCTAATTAACTAACATATAATTAGGTGTAATTGGAGGACAATTAAGACATTATGGAGGGGAGAGTGAGCACGGTTTTTGGGCAGCAAGGAGGCTTAGTGGGCTTGGTTCTACAAGGTTCAAGAAGGATCCAACATGACTAGGCCATGTGCTAGCTAGTGTGAACACATTTGTGATATTTTTACCAAGCAAATTCACTCACTCAAGCTCACCTAAAGGCCACTCACGGCTGCTGCACTCTTCATTTACTCTTCACTTTAGTTTTTCATCTTTATCACATTTTGGCTATTCACTTCTCTCTCTAAAATATCAAAAGCTCAAGCAAACATTTCTCTTCCATTTTCTCTATTTCGGCCAGCCCTCATCCAACCACACCAAGGCCTTCATAATTTTAGATCATCACATTTCTTGAACCCAAATACCATTCTAAGCATCTTTCATTCACAAACTTTTCCCAAATTCCTACTCTAACTTGCTCAAAATCTCACTTCTTGCTTACTTCCTTAAGGGTAAGTTTGATTTCTATGGTTCAAAATTTAAATTCTGATTTTTCTAACCATGTTTGTTCCATGGTTTTCCTATTTTGTACCTTGTATGTGTATTTGCTAATTATTTGAGAATTTTAGGAATTTTATTGGTGGTCACACGAAATTTGGAGGAAAGGAAGGAATCTTACCGATTGTTTTGTCTACAAGAGGTAAGAGGAGATTTAATCTCATCAACCCTAAGTGGTGATGAGAAAATGGATTGTGTTTGTGTGTAGAATCCATAAGGATTCGGTTGTATGGTTTATTTGTGATTTTATTGTTTTTGATTGTTTAAAATGCTTTAATAATTGTGATTTTAATTTGCTATGCATGATTATAGTTTTTATTATTTTTTGCTATGCATGATTATGGCTTAAAATATATTGTATGTGTTTTATATGTGATTACATAATTGTATGTAATTATAATTGTGTATTTATTTAAGTAGGATGTGAATAACATGTACGAAATGCATGAGTGTTCCAAAGAACACACTATGAGGCTCACGGCCTTACATCCAAAAAGAGAACCAAAATGTTCTCAGCAATTTTCTAAATAACTGATTCAAGGAATTTAAGTAAAATAATCAAAGTTAAAAATGGTTTAGGTTAATTGTGGCCAAAATGCCATTTAGTGTATAATCAAATGCCATTTTACTTTGATTTGGCCAACATGCCATTTTATTTACTAAGATAGGTTAGATAATTATTTTATAACATAAATCGATTCCAAAGAATCATTGAGAAAATCAAAGGAATTAATTCTGTTCTAGAATTTTAACTTAGCAGAATTTAGTTTAAGTAAGAAATTAATCATACACTTGAAAAGTACTAACGTAGAGCTCATACTATAAATTTGGAAGCGCGTTAGTAAATTTTAAAGTGAAATTATAGGGTAAAAATAAAATAAACTATATTTAGAGGAAAACGTTAAAAATACCTTATCTTTTGATTTTATAGGCAAAATGTTTTGAAATTTATTAAAATCAAACGCATAAAATGAAAAGATTCCATACTATATTTAGAACACAAGGAAAATACATTACGTATTTTAAAAGTACTAGATATAGTTTTACACATATTAAAAATAACAATTTTAAGCTATTCGGTTAAGAAAATGAATTAAAAATCCTACGCGATTGAGAAAATGATTCAAAAACAATTTTACGATGTTTAAAAATGTCAAAATATCTTTACGCGATTTAAAAACGTTTGTGAAAACGTCGAGATTGTGAAAACGCGATAAAAATCCTACGCGATTGAACAATACTGTAAGTTTTGCTGTCGGGCCAAAGTGGTGGACCCAGACATGTTATAGTGTAGTACTGTCAGGTGGGACGTACTATACTTTGTTTTTTTGGTGACTAGGGGTATTTTGGTAATTTCTCGTAAAATATGGTAAAATTTGGATAATAGGGGTATTTCTGTAATTTTAGCTCATGTTTAGGGTGTTGTGCCAATTTAGGTTATAATTGGTGATTGATTGACGAGGCGAATTACACCGTATTTGGTGTGATAAGCGTAGTGTGGTTCATTTATGAACTTGGAGGCATTAGTGTGCGGAGAATTCCACATGCGGACAGTGGGTTGCTCCTGGGCCGTGGTACAGGCAACACACTAATGATCTTGACAAGCACTATTCTTAGTCAAGATCTTGAGGGGACTATTAAGTACTATGCCCTGTGGTACACGATGTTTGAATTTGTGTATGCTTACACGATGTTTTGAATTTGTGGGCTATAGACACGACGTGTTGGTGCAATAGCTTGGTTGGGCAGCCATAAAGTATTATTAGTTTCTATTCGGATCATTCTCTCGGATATCCGTGTTTAGCTCCATGGAGTAGGAACGAGTCGGTGTGTGTATCATTCATCATCTCGCATTTTAATGTTCATGCATTATCTCGCATATTACCGTTTATTATAATCTGTGATAAATTATATGGTTTATTGCTTTAATATATTATGCATGATATTGTGTTATGTATTATTGTTGTATATTGCTTAATATATGTCTTGTTGTGATAATTGTTTGTCTTGTTGTTTTCTTTATTGCCATGCGGGTAATGGTGTAGATTGTCTCACCTCTCTATATGTTTTCTCGATATTCTTGTGTTACTTAGTAAAGAGTTTGAGGTAGAGGAGGATCACCTCTTGAGGTACAAGTACCTCGACGAGCAACGGTCGGGCGATTTATACGAGGAGGAGGAACCGATAGATCATACCGATCGTCAAGGCGATCTTGAGGTCATGGCACTTTGCCGGGATTCTTCGGGTTCGTGCGACCGGAGTTCCATGGAGGTTCCGAGGCATGGCGTATGCATGCCGACCGAGGGACGATAGCGTATGTGGGACGATTGATTTGTGTCCCTATGTAGGGAGTATGACGGGAGGTCATATTCACTACTATGCTTTATCTTCATTTAGAGTTACCCTTAACCATTAGGCGCTATTGGCGGGGAGTTTTTCACGCGCCTAGTGAGTTGAGTAGCGAGTCGACGGCTCGGACTCGTGTCCGAAGTCTTTGGGAGATCTCATAGATGCACACTTTTCGATGGTTATTCGGGAGGTGACGGATGGTGATTCATCGGAGGGTTTGTTATCTCTTGGGATGCACTTGGCGGTATTATGTTTTAGCTTTGTGACAAATCTTTCTTGTTTTATTAAATACATGTAGTTGTAAATTATGTTTGTACTAAAAGAGAATCATATGTATATTATGGTGAGTTTATGTTTGTTATATCTTGTGTTTCGTATTACTTTATTTAATGTTATAATTATAAAAAGAAAAAAAAAATATTTAGCAAATTTTATATAAGTATCAAATGTTTTATAACTTGGGTAAGAGTTTTATTTTATTTTATTTCATTATATTCATAAATGTGGCATCCCACAAGGGTGTTACATTAGTTGGTATCGAGCCCAAGTTAGAGTCTTTTGGGGTTGTGGTTAGGTCTGTTTTTGCTTGTGTTGTGTGAATCTCGTGATTTGTTTCCGAAAGGTTACATCCGACATTGTTTTGTCTTGTTGAAGAAAGAAGATGTACGGAGGAAGAGGAAGGCGTGCAAACGTGGCACCTAATGTGGATCCAATGGTTCTTTATTCATTTGAGGCTATTCGACAAATGGCAAAGCGTGTGATTGCTCAACAAAATCAGCAAAATCAAAGAGCAACTCAACATCAAGATATGATTCGGCGATGCTTTGAATTTGTCTGAGTTCAGGCGCAACAATCCGCCACAGTTTCGAGGCGAGTTTGACCCTGAGAAGGCAAGTCTTTGGATTCAAGACTTGGAACGAATATTCGAAGGAATGGGGTGCGCAGAAAATAAGAAGGTAACATATCTTTGTATATATGTTGAGAGGAGATGCTGAGCATTGGTGGAGAAATACGCGCCAAATGTTGCGGTGAAGGAGCCGAGATCACACGGGAGGTGTTTTGTGAAGTATTTACGGAGAAGTACTTTCTAAGTCTTGCTCGACATGCCAAGGAAATGGAATTTCTTGGTCCGCGTCAAGGGAGTATATTTGTTGGAGAGTATCTTTGCAAAATTCGAGAGTTTGTCACAATTCTCGAGGTATTTCCAGAACCAAACGGATGAGGTATGGAGGTGCCGAAGTTTGAGGATGGGTTAAGAATGGAGTTGAGACGTGCGGTGCTACCGATGAGAATGAAGGAGTTTCTGTGTTGATAGACACTTGTCGAAGACTCGAGGCATTGGAGCCGTCCCGAGATCAAAGGAATCGTAATTTTGGGCCGACTAGGTTCCAAAGAGGAAGTAGTAGCAGGTGGTGGTAGGTTTCAGAGGAAGCCTTATGCGAGACCGTCGGGAGTCAACCTCAACGTCCATCTGTTGGGGAAGTTTTGGTGGAAATCAAGCTAATCGAATGTGGCATTTACGCCGACTGCGTTTCAAATGTGGCAAGAAAGGCCATCTATCTACTGATTGTCCGATAAGAGGAACGATCTGTTTTAAATGCAAAAAGCCGGACATATTTCAAGGGATTGTACGCACTGAGAGGAAACTGCAGTGAGGAATGTCCGTGCTACTCAGCCAAGATCTGGAGGGCGAGTTTATACAATGACCGGAACTGAAGCTTCTCAGTCTGAGGATCTTATACAAGGAGAAGGTGTCATTGAAGGTAATCACCTGACTTTGCTATATGATTCGGGTGCAACACACTCATTTATTGCATATGATTGTGTGGAACGTTTGAAACTGCACTGTGTCTTCTCTGAGTTTTCAATTGGTTGTTTCTACACCGACTGCCAAGCCTGTTGTTACATCCAAGATATGCATGAATTGTCCTATTGTCATAAAGGATCGTAAGTTTTCGGTCAACTTGATTTGTTTACCTCTTGTTGAGATAGACATAATATTAGGAATGGATTGGTTATCTTCTAACCATATCCTTATAGACTTAATGCGAGTAAGGCCATAGTTTTTCCTAAGGAAGAAAGTTTGGATTCTTGACTGTAAAGGTCAAGTCATTGTTGAGGGATGGAGCTCAAGGGTTTATGTTCTTTGTCTTCTTTGGAAGTCAAGTTTGAGAAGGATGTGAGCACTATTCCCGTCGTCAATGAGTTTCCGAGATTTTTTCCCGACGATGTACTGGTTTGCCACCTAGGAAAGGGAGATCGAATTCTCTATTGACTTAGTACCTAGAGCCGGTCCTATTTCGATTGCACCTTACCGAATGTCACTGTAGAGTTGGCGAGTTGAAGAAGCAATTGGAGGAGCTACATTGGAGAAGCGTTTGTGCGACCTAGTGTTTCACCATGGGGAGCACCCGGTGTTACTAGTCAAAAGAAGGATGGAACTTCGCGTCTTTGTGTAGATTATCGACAGCTGAACAAGGTGACTATAAAGAATAAGTATCCACTACCAAGGATTGATGACTTGATGGATCAATTGAAGGGAGCCGCTGTGTTCTCTAAGATAGATCTGCGATCAGGTTATCATCAGATTCGTGTCAAGGTCGATGATGTACCCAAAACAGCTTTCCGAACTCGTTATGGACATTATGAGTATCAAGTAATGCCGTTCGGAGTGACGAATGCTCCTGCGATATTCATGGACTATATGAATAGGATTTTTCGTCCATACGTAGACAGATTTGTCGTTGTCTTCATCGATGACATTCTGATCTATTCTCAAAGTCGAGAAGAGCATGTTGAACATCTCAAGTATAGTTCTCCAGATTTTGAAGGAGAAAAAATTTGTTTGCGAAGTTGTCAAAGTGCGAGTTTTGGTTGGATGAAGTTCAATTTTTAGGTCACGTAATTTCCAAGGAAGGTATTGCGGTAGACCCATCAAAGGTGGAGACTGTTTTTACAGTGGGAAAGGCCAAAGACCGTGGTCGAGGTTCGAAGTTTTGTTGGATTAGCCGGATATTCTGAAGATTTATTGAAGGTTTTTCCAAGATAGTGGACCACTTACACAACTCACGAGGAAGAGTCAAGCTTTCGATTGGACGGAGGAACGTGAAGCGAGTTTTCAAGAACTGAAGAAAAGATTAACGACTGCACCAGTGTTAATTTTGCCGGATCCTAACAAATCTTTTGAGGTGTATTGTGATGCATCTTATCAAGGGTTAGGATGTGTGTTGATGCAGGATCGGAACGTGGTAGCTTATGCTTCAAGACAATTAAAGGTTCATGAGAGGAACTACCCAACGCATGATTTGGAGCTAGCTGCAGTAGTTTTTGCGTTGAAAGTGTGGAGGCATTTTTACGTATGGAGCTATGTTCAATGTCTTTAGTGATCACAAGAGCTTAAAATACTTGTTTGATCAGAGAGAATTGAATATGAGACAGAGGCGATGGTTGGAATTTTTGAAGGACTATGATTTTCAGCTTCAATACCATCCAGGAAAAGCGAATGTGGTGGCTGATGCCTTAAGCAGAAAGGTAGTAAGTGTTTCTACTATGATGATTAAAGAGGAGGAGTTGATGAAGCAATTCAGAGATCTATGGTTATCAATAGAATTGGTACCTGGAAAGATTCGTTTAAGTAGAGTTGTGGTCTTGAATGACTTGTTGGAGATAATAAAGGAGAAACAAGATGTAGATGCATTTTTACAGAACGAGAAAGAATTGTTGAAGCAAGGTCATAAAGCAACGGTGGAGGAAGGATCTGATGGAATCATGAGGTTCCAAGGAAGAGTTTGTATACCTGATGATCCCGAACTCAAGAGAGCGATTTTGGATGAAGCTCATACAAGTAATTTGAGTATGCATCCGGGGATGACGAAGATGTATCAAGACTTGAAGCGACTATTTTGGTGGCCAAGAATGAAGAGAGATGTAGCTGAACGTGTGGAGTCTTGTCTTGTCTGTTAGAAGGCAAAGGTGGAACACCAAAGACCTGCTGGTATGTTACAACCTTTAACTATACCAGAGTGGAAGTGGCATAGTATCTCGATGGATTTCGTTACTGGATTTCCGAAGACGAGGAAAGGTTATGATTCGATATGGGTTATAGTTGATAGGCTTACGAAATCGCCGCATTTCTTGCCAATCAATATTAAGTATCCGTTGGAACGCTTAACCCGGATATATATCGACGAAATTGTTAGACTTCATGGTGTGCTGCAAGTATAGTATCGATAGAGATCCGAGGTTTACATCAAGACTCGGCAAAGTTTGCAAGAAGCTATGGGGACTAAATTGCGATTGAGTTCGCATACCATCCGCATGGTGATGGTCGACGAGAGAACGATTCGGTCGTTGGAAGATCCATTGCGTGCTTGTGTGTTAGAACAAGAAGGAAGTTGGGATGAATTTCTGTCTTTGATAGAATTCACCTACAACAACGATTTCATTCGAGCATAGGAATGGCGCCCTATGAAGCACTTTATGGACGACGATGCCGAACACCTTTGTGTTGGTATCAGGATGGAGAGAGTATGACTATTGGTCCTGATCTTGTGCAGCAGACTACAGAAAAGGTGAAAATGATACAAGAAAAGATGCGAACGATTCAGAGCCGACAGAAGAGCTATGCTGATAAACGTAGACGACCCTTGGAATTTGAGGAAGGCGATCACGTATTCTTGCGAGTTACGCCTACGACGGGTGTCGGAAGAGTTCTTAAATCAAGAAAGCTTACACCTAAGTTTATAGGACCTTATCAGATTATTCGTCGGATTGGTCCTGTAGCATATCAAATAGCTTTACCGACTTTTCTATCCAATCTCCATAATGTATTTCATGTGTCTCGATTGAGGAAATACATTCCCGATCCAACTCACGTGATACAACGATGAGGTACGGCTAAAAGATAATTTGACGTACGAGACACTTCCCTGTTAGAATTGAGGACGGGAGAGTGAAACGACTTCGAGGAAGATGATTGAATTGGTGAAAGTAGTGTGGAATGATGTAACAGGAGATGCTACATGGGAATTAGAGGATAGGATGAGGGAGCAATACCTCAATTGTTTGATGTATGATGAATTTCGGGGACGAAATTCTTATTAGTAGGGAGAGTTGTAACACCCTAACTTTTGGGATAATTACAATATAGTCCCGATTTGTACTTTTTGTGAATTTCGTGAGCGATAAATTTAATTTGACTATTCCGTGAGTATACTTGATGTTGTATGTGATTTGCTCAGACCTAAGAAAATAAAAATTTTTCTGGCTCTGGATAAATCTTATTTTAATTAATTGGAGTGGGGATCTTACTAAACCCAATTGATTGATATATAAATTAATAGCGTAATTTTTCGGATTTAAGCGTGCAATAAAATAATTTTATATTTTTATAATATTATTTTATATTACAAGACTACCTCTTGTCTCAAAAACAAGTAAAAATCTGCTTTGGTTTGACCACAGATCTTTAAAAGTCTTTGTGGGACCCGCGTGTAGGAAAAACAGTCAACTGTGCTGACTGTACAATTTCTAACCAATGAGAGCAAGTCAACAAAGGTAGGCTTGACTTTCTAAACCAATAGGAATTGGACACCTAAGGGAGCATGTGTTTTCATTTGGACCATTGGATGAAGACTTAATGATGAAGCCTTTAATCTAAGCCATTGATCTAATCAATGGTGAGATTAGAATGATAGGATTTTGATCAAGTGATATCTACCCTAGATCTAATCAATGGTTAGGAATTAAAGATGAACCAAGGGTTAGGATTTAGTCAACAATTGTAGGCTTGAAAATGGTTAGTAACCTAATTAAGCTTAATTAAACTAATCTAATTACTTAATTAGCATACTAAGTGAATTAGCTTAGTTATGAATTAATTATAATCTAACTACTAATTAGATATATTAATATTAATTAAAGGTTATAATATATGTTAATATATACTAAATTAATTAGTTATATTAGTAGTATGTTAATTAAGAATGGTTAGGATAATTAACCTAACTAATTGCCTAATTAACTAACATATAATTAGGTGTAATTGGAGGACAATTAAGACATTATGGAGGGAGAGTGAGCACGGTTTTTGGGCAGCAAGGAGGCTTAGTGGGCTTGGTTCTACAAGGTTCAAGAAGGATCCAACATGACTAGGCCATGTGCTAGCTAGTGTGAACACATTTGTGATATTTTTACCAAGCAAATTCACTCACTCAAGCTCACCTAAAGGCCACTCACGGCTGCTGCACTCTTCATTTACTCTTCACTTTAGTTTTTCATCTTTATCACATTTTGGCTATTCACTTCTCTCTCTAAAATATCAAAAGCTCAAGCAAACATTTCTCTTCCATTTTCTCTCTATTTCGCCAGCCCTCATCCAACCACACCAAGGCCTTCATAATTTTAGATCATCACATTTCTTGAACCCAAATACCATTCTAAGCATCTTTCATTCACAAACTTTTCCCAAATTCCTACTCTAACTTGCTCAAAATCTCACTTCTTGCTTACTTCCTTAAGGGTAAGTTTGATTTCTATGGTTCAAAATTTAAATTCTGATTTTTCTAACCATGTTTGTTCCATGGTTTTCCTATTTTGTACCTTGTATGTGTATTTGCTAATTATTTGAGAATTTTAGGAATTTTATTGGTGGTCACACGAAATTTGGAGGAAAGGAAGGAATCTTACCGATTGTTTTGTCTACAAGAGGTAAGAGGGAGATTTAATCTCATCAACCCTAAGTGGTGATGAGAAAATGGATTGTGTTTGTGTGTAGAATCCATAAGGATTCGGTTGTATGGTTTATTTGTGATTTTATTGTTTTTGATTGTTTAAAATGCTTTAATAATTGTGATTTTAATTTGCTATGCATGATTATAGTTTTTATTATTTTTTTGCTATGCATGATTATGGCTTAAAATATATTGTATGTGTTTTATATGTGATTACATAATTGTATGTAATTATAATTGTGTATTTATTTAAGTAGGATGTGAATAACATGTACGAAATGCATGAGTGTTCCAAAGAACACACTATGAGGCTCACGGCCTTACATCCAAAAAGAGAACCAAAATGTTCTCAGCAATTTTCTAAATAACTGATTCAAGGAATTTAAGTAAAATAATCAAAGTTAGAAATGGTTTAGGTTAATTGTGGCCAAAATGCCATTTAGTGTATAATCAAATGCCATTTTACTTTGATTTGGCCAACATGCCATTTTATTTACTAAGATAGGTTAGATAATTATTTTATAACATAAATCGATTCCAAAGAATCATTGAGAAAATCAAAGGAATTAATTGTTCTAGAATTTTAACTTAGAATTTAGTTTAAGTAAGAAATTAATCATACACTTGAAAAGTACTAACGTAGAGCTCATACTATAAATTTGGAACGCGTTAGTAAATTTTAAAGTGAAATTATAGGGTAAAAATAAAATAAACTATATTTAGAGGAAAACGTTAAAAATACCTTATCTTGATTTTATAGGCAAAATGTTGTAGAAATTTATTAAAATCAAACGCATAAAATGAAAAGATTCCATACTATATTTAGAACACAAGGAAAATACATTACGTATTTTAAAAGTACTAGATATAGTTTTACACATATTAAAAATAACAATTTTAAGCTATTCGGTTAAGAAAATGAATTAAAAATCCTACGCGATTGAGAAAATGATTCAAAAACAATTTTACGATGTTTAAAAATGTCAAAATATCTTTACGCGATTTAAAAACGTTTGTGAAAACGTCGAGATTGTGAAAACGCGATAAAAATCCTACGCGATTGAACAATACTGTAAGTTTTGCTGTCGGGCCAAAGTGGTGGACCCAGACATGTTATAGTGTAGTACTGTCAGGTGGGACGTACTATACTTTGTTTTTTTGGTGACTAGGGGTATTTTGGTAATTTCTCGTAAAATATGGTAAAATTTGGATAATAGGGGTATTTTCGTAATTTTAGCTCATGTTTAGGTGTTGTGCCAATTTAGGTTATAATTGGTGATTGATTGACGAGGCGAATTACACCGTATTTGGTGTGATAAGCGTAGTGTGGTTCATTTATGAACTTGGAGGCATTAGTGTGCGGAGAATTCCACATGCGGACGGTGGGTTGCTCCTCTGGGCCGTGGTAGCAACACACTAATGATCTTGACAAGCACTATTCTTAGTCAAGATCTTGAGGGGACTATTAAGTACTATGCCCGTGGTACACGATGTTTGGACTGTGTATTGCTACACGATGTTTTGAATTGTGGGCTATAGACACGACGTGTTGACAGTGCAATAGCTTGGTTGGGCAGCCATAAAGTATTATTAGTTTCTATTCGGATCATTCTCTCAGATATCCGTGTTTAGCTCCATGGAGTAGGAACGAGTCAGTGTGTGTATCATTCATCATCTGCATTTTAATGTTCATGCATTATCTGCATATTATAATCTGTGATAAATTATATGGTTTATTGCTTTAATATATTATGCATGATATTGTGTTATGTATTATTGTTGTATATTGCTTAATATATGTACTGTTGTGATAATTGTTTGTACTGTCGTTTTCTTTATTGCCATGCGGGTAATGGTGTAGATTGTCTCACCTCTCTATATGTTTTCTCGATATTATTGTGTTACTTAGTAAAGAGTTTGAGGTAGAGGAGGATCAGCCTCTTGAGGTACAGTACCCTGACGAGCAACAGTCGGGCGATTTATACGAGGAGGAGGAACCAGTAGATCATACCGATCGTCAAGACTGATCTTGAGGTCATGGCACCCTGGGATTCTTCGGGTTCGTGCGACTGGAGTTCCATGGAGGTTCCGAGGCATGGCGTATGCATGCTGACCGAGGGACAGTAGCGTATGTGGGACGATTGACTGTGTCCCTATGTAGGGAGTATGACGGGGAGGTCATATTCACTACTATGCTTTATCTTCATTTAGAGTTACCCTTAACCATTAGGCGCTATTGGCAGGGAGTTTTTCACGCGCCTAGTGAGTTGAGTAGCGAGTCGACAGCTCGGACTCGTGTCCGAAGTGCTGGGAGATCTCATAGATGCACACTTTTCGATGGTTATTCTGGAGGTGACGGATGGTGATTCATCGGAGGGTTTGTTATCTACTGGGATGCACTTGGGCAGTATTATGTTTTAGCTTTGTGACAAATCTTTACTGTTTTATTAAATACATGTAGTTGTAAATTATGTTTGTACTAAAAGAGAATCATATGTATATTATGGTGAGTTTATGTTTGTTATATCTTGTGTTTCGTATTACTTTATTTAATGTTATAATTATAAAAAGAAAAAAAATATTTCGCAAATTTTATATAAGTATCAAATGTTTTATAACTTGGGTAAGAGTTTTATTTTATTTTATTTCATTATATTCATAAATGTGGCATCCCCACAAGGGTGTTACATTAGTGTGGCGTCCCGGGGCCGACGAGGGCGGGGAGTGATCGCCGGTGCAATGAAGCACGGACAAGGAGCGGCTCCTGGCAGGCTTCTAGGCGGAGGGTCTGCATGAATGAACCGAATACGCTTAGGAATGAGAGGATTCGAGAGTGCGTGCGGTATGGGACTGCATAGTTGAGGATGGCTTAAAGGAATTGATTTGGTGTAGCCATATCAACAAGTTGCAACTTCTTTTTCGGGAGCCTAGAACATAAGAACTCCATGGTTAAGCGTGCTTGACCTGGAGCAATTATGGGATGGGTGACCTCCTGGGAAGTTTCCTAGGATGCGTGTGAGTGAGGACAAAACACGCTGAAAAGACCCGTGTTGGTTTGTGGAGACACTCATCAATCTTGCAGGCAGTCTCGGGTCGTTACATTAATGGTATCAGAGCCGGGACCTCTCCCAGTACGGTGTGGTTCGGGGACGAACCAAGCGGAAGTTGGTGGGCATGTGGCGTCCCGGGGCCGACGAGGGCGGGGAGTGATCGCCGGTGCAATGAAGCACGGACAAGGAGCGGCTCTGGCGGTGCTTCTAGGCGGAGGGTCTGCATGAATGAACTGAATACGCACCGGAATGAGAGGGATTCAGAGACTGTGCAGGTATGGGACTGCATAGTTGAGGATGGCTTAAAGGAATTGATTTGGTGTAGCCATATCAACAAGTTGCAACTTCTTTTCGGGAGCCTAGAACATAAGAACTCCATGGTTAAGCGTGCTTGACCTGGAGCAATTATGGGATGGGTGACCTCCTGGGAAGTTTCCTAGGATGCGTGTGAGTGAGGACAAAACACGCTGAAAAGACCCGTGTTGGTTTGTGGAGACACTCATCAATCTTGCAGGCAGTCTCGGGTCGTTACACTAGGTGTGCAAATACATATAGCACGTGGTCTGAGGCATGTTGGTACAAACAGATCTTTTCGATCACTCTTTCTGACCTGAATTTTAGCTCCATGGAGTAGGAAATTGAGTTTAAGTGCACATGCATAATTATTGAGTGTTGATTGAGTATTGATATCAGTGTGATATTTGAACTATTAAATATTTGGAAAATACTGAGGGCACTATCATAATTATTGTTTATGATAATTGAATTTTTGAATATTTGGATATTGTCGAGGGCATGTTCATAATTATTATTTATTACATCTGTTGTGATGATAAATAATGTTGATGGCATAATTGTAATTATGATATGATGTATCTGTATGGTATATTGTATGTGTTATCTCCATGCTACCATGTTGGTATTGGCGTAGGTGATCTCACCTCTTTGTATGCCTACTTTGTATTGTATTTATATTTAAAGACGTTGAACAAGGAATTGAACAAGAATATGAAAGGGAGCAGATTCTTGTGGAGGAAGCTGAATTCTAAGAAGATGCTGATGCCTAGTTTCCTAGGATATATGAGGTTGAAATTTCGTGGAGGACCGGAAGCGTGGCATGTTGACCTAGATAGAGCGTGTATTTACTATATAGGAGACTTGAAGATTACCCTAAGTAGGCTTTATCGAGGGAACCCTTATTTCAGTGTAAATGTTTATGTACACTTAGAGTTTCCATTGTCCATTAGGCAGTACTAGGGAGCTTACTACCGTACTCCTAGTGAGATTAGTATCGTGTCGTCTGCGTGGACATCTGTCCGTAGGACTTCGTGTCAAGTTGGATTCCTACCAGCTGAGGAATCTGAGGTGGACCCGTCTGAGGGTTCTGCTGTTTAGTAATACTTGGGCAGTATACTAGTTTTAAATAATGTTCAAGTACTTTGAGAACTTGGTCTATAAATATTTAAGTATGACAGTACTAAGACTTGTGTATATATGATGTAAATTATTTGTGATGATGTTGTAATATTTTTATTTTTTGCTAAGTTTATCTTATTGATATTAATATTAGGAAATTTTATAACTCGTATTTACATTACAAAGCATATTTTAAGGAAGGGGTGATTTGATAACTAAGTAACATAAATGTGATACCCTACGGTGGGTGTTACATTACTTGGTATCAGAGCCTAAGTTAGAGTCTTTTTAGGTTTGTGGTTAGGTCTGTCTTGTTTAAGTTGTGTGATTCTCTGTGTTTGTTTTCTAAAAGAAAATAATATTATTTGAAGATTGACTTTCACTCTTCTTTGCGTTGTTCAGTCTAATTTGAGAAAACATAATGGCTGGATGAGGAAGAGGACGCGTAAATACTAGAGCAGGATTTGAAAATGTGGGCTACGATAACCAAAATACGGCTGCAGCTGTAGCAGCAATGCAACGAATGGCTGATGTCTTTGTGCAGCAAAACCAAAGAGCAACTGAGGATGCTCAAAGTTTGTCAGAATTTTGTAGAAACAATCCACCAAAGTTTCATGGCGAATTTGACCCAGAGAAAGCTGATCTGTGGATCAAAGAAGTAGAAAAGATATTTGAAGATATGGGTTGTACCGATGGACGAAAGCTTACTTTTGTAACTTTTGTGTCAGTAGGAGATGGAGAAGCTTGGTGGGCAGGAGCCCGAAGATTGATTCAAGCTAAAGGAAGAGTTATGACGTGGCAGCTCTTTAAGCAGAAATTTCTGGGGAAGTATTTTCCTGCTAGTGTTCGTCATGCTAAGGAGATGGAATTTCTTAGTTTAAGGCAAGGGTGATGTCTATAAGTGAATATGCTGCGAAATTCAAAAGCTTGTCTAAGTTTTCAAGGTATTTTCAGATGCACCTGGATGAAGAATGGAAGTGCAGAAAATTTAAAGAGTGGTTGAAACTTGACATTAAGCGAGCTATAGCAACCGTGGATATTGACCAGTTTCCAGTATTATTGGAAAAGTGTCGAAAGGTTGAAGAAATTGATCGTCAATGTGAGGCAAGGAATAGGAACTTTGGACCTACACGGTTCCAAAGAGGAAAGGGTAGTGGTGGCAACTGTTATCAGCAGAAACCATATACCAAAATGGCAGGAGGTCAGAATCGAAAGCAATCTTTTGGAGGAAGTTCTAGTGGCAATAAGGCGAGTCAAGCTGGAACCTCTACACTTAAATGCTTCAAGTATGGGAAAGATCATCTCACTAAAGATTGTCAACATAAGGAGTTATCTGTTATAGATGTGGAAAGCTTGGACATTTCTCCAGAGAATATGATCAGTTGAAGGCGGAACCATCAGTGGGGAGTGTTCGTACTGCGAGGCCACAGGCAGGTGGTCATGTGTATACTATGAGTGGGGAAGTACCCACGAAATCTGAGGACTTGATTATGGAGGAGTGTGCCATCGAAGGTAATCCTTTAACAGTGTTATATGATTCGGGAGCAACACATTTTTTCATTGCATGTGATTGTGTGGAGCGTTTGGGATTGACTGTGACTACATTGCCTTATGATTTGAGTGTTGTTACTCCTACTGATAAGCCTGTGATAACTACAAAAGTATGTTTAAATTGCCCTGTATGTGTTAGGGATAGAATCTTTTATATGGACTTGATTTGTTTGCCTCTTTCCAAGATTAATGTAATCTTAGGAGTAGATTGGTTGTCTACTAACCATATCTTGATAGACTGTTCCAATAAGATGTTAGTTTTTCCTGAGGTTAAGGATTCTATATTCCTAATGGCTACTCAAGTAGAAGCTTGTTTGAAGGAAGGAGATTAGGGATACTTGTTGATATCTTCTTTGGAGGTTCAGTGAGAAGATGTCTTAAGGGATATTTTCGTAGTTAATGAATTTCTTGAGGTATTTCCTGAAGATATACCTAGACTACCGCTGGAAAAAGAAATTGAGTTTTCTATTGATTTAGTACCTAGAGTTGGACCTATATCTATGGCGCCTTACAGGATGTCGCCAGTATAGTTAGCAGAGCTTAAGAAATAGCTGGAGGATTTATTGGAAAAATAATTTGTGAGACCAAGTGTATCACCATGGGGAGCTCCAGTATTGTTGGTAAAGAAGAAGGATGGGACTTCTCGTCTATGTGTAGACTACCGACAGTTGAGCAAGATTATGATTAAGAATAAATATCCACTTCCAAGAATCGATGATTTAATGGATCAATTGCAAGGAGCCGCAATATTTTCCAAGATTGACTTATGTTCTGGTTATCACTAGATACGTGTGAAAGTGGAGGATATTCCCAAAACTGCATTTCAGACACATTTTGGGCATTACAAATATCAAGTGATGCCGTTTGGTGTGACTAATGCACCTGCCATATTCATGGACTTTATGAATAGGATTTTTCGTTCGTACTTGGATAAGTTTGTTGTTGTCTTTATTGATGACATTTTGATCTATTCTCGAAGTCAAGAGGAACATGCTGAGCATCTCAGAGTGGTTCTCCAGATTCTGAAGGAGAATAAGTTGTATGCCAAGTTGTCCAAATGTGAATTTTGGTTAAGTGAAGTTCAATTTTTGGGACACGTTATATCAGAGGAAGGAATTGAATTTGATGCTTCAAAAGTGGAAACAATTATTGAATGGGAAAGGCCGAAGACTGCATCAGAGATCCGTAGTTTTATCGGATTAGCCGGTTACTATTGACGGTTTATTAAGGGGTTTTCGAAGATAGGAGGACCTCGTACCCAACTTACATGAAAGAATCAACCGTTTGTATGGACTGATGCATGTGAAAAAAGTTTCTAGGAGTTGAAAAGATGACTGACTACTTCACAAGTTTTGATTCTATCTGATCCGAACGAACCTTTCGAAGTATATTGTGATGCTTCGTACTAAGGATTAGGTTGTGTACTTATGCAGAACCGTAATGTTGTAGCATATGTGTCAAGGCAGTTGAAAGTGCATGAGAGGAATTATCCGACTCATGATTTAGAGTTAGCAGCTATAGTGTTTACGTTGAAAGTGTGGAGACATTTTCTTTATGGGGCAACGTTCATTGTCTTTAGTGATCATAAAAGTTTGAAGTATCTATTTAACCAAAAAGAGTTGAACATGAGACAAAGGTGCTGACTGGAGTTTCTGAAGGACTATGACTTTCAGTTACAATATCATCCTGGAAAGGCAAATGTTGTAACGGATGCTTTAAGTAGGAAAATGCTTAGTGCTTCTATTATGATGATTAAGGAGAAGGAACTGATAGAAGAATTTCAGGATAGGCGTTTATCTGTGAAATTGACATCGGGGAAGATGTGTTTAAACATGATCACCATTTCAAATGCTTTAATGGATAGAATACGAGTAGGACAAAATAGTGATCAGTATTTATAAGAAGCAAAGGAAGCAAAGAGCCAAGGAGCGGTGTTAGAATTTAGAGAAGGTGCTGATGGAATTCTGAAGTTTAAAGGAAGAGTTTGTGTGCCAAACGATCCAAAACTTAGGAAATTGATTTTGGACGAAGCCCATAGAAGTAAGTTGAGTATGCATCCAGGAGCCACAAAGATATATCAAAACTTGAAACAGCTATATTGGTGGCAAGGAATGAAGAAGGATGTCGATGAATATGTATCATCTTGTTTAGTTTGTCAGAAGGCTAAGGTGGAACACTAAAGACCATTGGGAATGTTGCAACCTTTGCCTATTCCTGAATGGAAATGGGATGACATAGCAATGGATTTCATAACAGGACTACCAAAGACTCGGAAAGGTCACGATTCTATCTGGGTAATTGTTGATCGGCTAACAAAGTCGGCGCACTTTTTGCTAATTAATATTAAGTACTCAATGGAAAAGTTGGCTCAAGTGTACATCAATGAAATTGTTAGACTTTATAGTGTACCATCCAGTATTATTTCTGATCGAGATCCGCGATTTACGTCGAGGTTTTAGAATAGTTTACAAGAAGCGATGGGAACAAAGCTACGTCTAAGTTCTGCTTACCATCCACAAATAGATGGTCAGTCAGAAAGGATGATGCAGTCATTAGAGGACTTGTTGAGAGCTTGTGTTCTAGAACAAACTGGTTGTTGAGATGAATTTTTACCATTGATAGAGTTCACATACAACAACAGTTTTCATTCGAGCATAGGGATGGCACCCTATGAGGCATTGTATGGGAGACGATAAAGAACGTCGTTATGTTGGTATCATGATGGTGAAAGTGCTAGTGTAGGGCCAGAATTTGTACAACAGACAATAGAGAAAAAGATGATGATTCAAGACAAGATGAGGACAACTCGGACTCGGTAAAAGAGTTATGCTGATAAAAGATTAAGACCGCTTGAGTTTGAAGAAGGTGACCATGTGTTTCTACGTGTGACACCTATGACTGGAGTTGGACGAGTAATTAAGTCAAGGAAACTCATTCCAAAGTTTATTGGGCCGTATCAGATACTTCGTCGGTAGGTCTGGTAGCTTATCAGATTGCATTACCGCCTTTACTATCAAATCTTCACAATGTATTTCACATATCACAACAACAGAAATATATTTCTGATCCGACTCATGTTATCGAACCAGACACCGTACAACTGAAGGAAAATTTAACCTATGAAATGTTTCTAGTCAAGATTGAAGATCGAAGGACAAAGCAACTTCGAGGTAAGGAAATTGCATTAGTTAAAATAGTTTGGAATAATGTAAGCGATGAAACTACATGGGAGTTAGAAGATAAGATAAAAGAGCAATATCCATATTTATTTTGAGGGTGTGAAATCAAGTTTCGAGGACAAAACTTTTTTTTAGAGGGGGAGAGTTGTAACACCCCAAACTTTCTAACTATTTGACAATAATAACAGAATTCTATTATCTAGTGATTTCTGTGTACTGTAAGATTATTTTGAGTATTCCGTGAATATATTTGATCGTTTTGTGTGATTTACTCCGTGTCAGTAAAATAATAATTTTTGGGCCGAGGAAAATTTACAGTAATTTTATTATTACTGTTGACTCTTAATTCTTTTTGCTAATCTGATTTGATTTTCATAAGTTTTATAATTTTTATGATTTTATGTATTATTATGAGATTTTTATATTTTTTTGATTATTTTAATATTATTCTTGGGTTGCTGTGGGCCTAGGGGCCTATATGTCGGTCCAGGTGGAGCCGAAAAAGTGAAAATTTTTTCAGAGCCAAAAAATTTTGTACTGTTGAGACGGGGACGGGGGATCTTACTAAACTCAAAATCGAAAATAGTTTTGGAAATTTTTCTTTTACTGTGTTTTGTACTGTATTTAATTATCAGGCGATAAAAACTATAATTAACTGTGTTCGTAGGATAATAGCAGATAAAAATTAATATTATACTGCTTAGTCAACATTAGTGGTTATGACGACTTTATGACGGACCAATAGGAAGCAAGCTTAATGTTGAAGCATTTGGATCTCCACCATTGATTTAATCAAGGATGGAGATTTGGTCTAACAAAGTGGCTAGTACATTTATGACCCTTAGATGTAAAGTATGAAGAGGAGATCTTGACCCTTCATTTTGGAGATACGTCTAATGGCTAGGATTTTAAGGAGAAAGATCCAATGGCCTAGATTTGGTCTTATCAATATAGAAGTTATACTTAGAAGCTACATTAATATAAACCATTGATCTAATCAATGGCTAACAATGCTCAAAATGGTGGCTAGTGAAATTTGACACTCGTTGAGTGTACAAGAGGGGGGGACAGTTTTGTGATGGCTTAAGGCCATAGGAAAATTTCAAGACCACTTCATTATTCATCTTTGTCTTCTCCAAAAACCTAAAGCTTTTACAAAAATTTTCTCTCCTTTCTCTTCAAGTGTGTTTCGGCCAAAGCACTCAAATTGCCTTCCATCACTCTATAATTTTAACCAACCACATATCTTGCATCCTTACATCAATCTAAGAACCTTTGTAGTTAAGCCCAAACTCTAAATCTTTCATCTTCAAGGACTTTCTTCAAGATCAAGTTCTAGGTTTTTAAGGTGAAGGGTAAGGAAACTTCACTACTTGTCTTATTTTCATGTTCTAAGCCATGTTTGATCCATGGTTCTCCTTGTTCAAGCTTAATATGCTAATAAACTTGTGTTTTATTTTGTATTTAAGAAGCTTTTGGTGGTGAATCACTAACTCAAGGAGCAAACCAAGGAGCTTGGGAGGTTCTTCAAGAGGTAAGAGAGAGATCTATCTCACCAACCAAGTATGGTGGTGAGAGATGAATCTTGTATTTCATGGATGGTGAATCCATGTGAGGATTCATATCCTTGGTTGTGTAATTATGTGTAGGTGTTTATGTGCTTTAAATTATTTATTTGTGTTTGCATACTTTATGTGGTTTTTATTGCTTTAAGGTATGCTTGATTATATGATATGATGAATATGTTTATGTATGCCATGAATTGATGATGAAAGAAAAATAAATTTTTGGTTCCAATGACCATGAGGATTTCAGCCTCAACACCTCAAAATAGGTGTTTCCAAACTAAAATTTTCATGAATGGTAAAACTGAATGATTAGAAGGGAAAGGAAAAAGAAAAGGTGGGTTGATTTCAAAGACCAAGTGTTCACGGTTTTTGGAGGAATTTTAATGGTTATGTTTGTGTAAAAACATGAATGGAACTTAGTTGATTTAGAAGGAAAAATATATGATGGTTTCAATGGCCATGTACTATGATTTTTGAAGGCTTGTATTGCCTTGGTTTTGTGAGACAAAGTGATTTCAAAATGGAAATATAATTGATTTAGTACAAGGATTAAAGAATCGGAAACAAAATGTTTTGTCACTTGAAAAATGAAATTTTCGTATATGAATGGAAAAGAGAGGTTGAAAGTGTTTGAACCTCAATTTATTTTAAAGAAGATTGATTTTTTTAGAATTATTTTGAGAATTGAGAAGAATACGTTGGTAACTTGAAATTTACTGACGTATAGCTCACCCTCTAGGTTTTGAAGAGCGTTAGGAAATTTTGAGCTATAATATCTCAAGTAACTGTAAGAAACAAAATTTTCTAAAAAATAGTAGAAATACTATTTTTTAGAGGGACTATATTGAAAATATTCTTTAAAAATGGACTTTATTGCAAATATTGTTTAATGAAGGACTATTTTAGAAATATTATTTAAAGACGGGCTATTATGTAAATATTGTTCTATAAAGAAGGGCTATTATGTAAATATTATTTTATAGAAGGACTATTATGCAAATAATGAAAATAAGGTTACTCTTTTTATATTAAATGAGAAAAATCTTATTTTGAATTTAAAATATGTTAGAAATATTTTACGCAATTTGAAAACGTAATAAAAGTATTATGCGATTGAGAAAATGTAAAAATATGATTACGCGATGAAAATACAGTAAAGATACTGTTGGACCAATGTGTGAACCCTGAATATGAGATGATGAATTTAAATTGAGAATGATGCAACACACCGATGATTCTGACTGAGACACTATTCTTAATCAAGATCTGATAAAGACTGTAGTGTATATGCTAGAGGTGCAAATACATATAGCACGTGGTCTGAGGCATATTGGTACAGATAAATCTTTTTGATCACTCTCTCCGACCTGAATTTTAACTCCATAGAGTAGGAAATTTAGTTTAAGTGCACATGCATAATTATTGAGTGTTGATTGAGTATTGATATCAGTGTGATATTTGAATTGTTAAATATTTGGAAAATACTGAGGGCATTATCGTAATTATTATTTATGATAATTGAATTGTTGAATATTTGGATATTATTGAGGGCATGTTCGTAATTATTGTTTATTACATCTGTTGTGATGATAAATAATGTTAATGGCATAATTCTAATTATGGTATGATGTATCTGTATGGTATATTGTATGTGTTATCTCCATGCTACCATGTTGGTATTGGCGTAGGTGATCTCACCTCTTTGTATGCCTACTTTGTATTGTATTTATATTTAAAGACGTTGAGCAAGGAATTAAACAAGAAGGTGAAGGGGAGCAGATTCCTGTGGAGGAAGTTGAATTCTAAGAAGATGGCGATGCCAAGTTTCCTAGGATATATGAGGTTGAAATTTCATGGAGGACCAGAAGCATGGCATGTTGACCTAGATAGAGCGTGTATTTACTATATAGGAGACTTGAATATTACCCTAAGTAGGCTTTATCGAGGGAACCCTTATTTTAGTGCAAATGTTTATGTACACTTAGAGTTTTCATTGTCCATTAGGCAGTACTGGGGAGCTTACTACCGTACTTCTAGTGAGATTAGTATTGTGTCATCTGCGTGAACATCTGTTCATAGGACTTCGCATCAAGTCAGATTCCTACCTGCTGAGGAATTTGAGGAGGACCCATCTGAGGGTTCTGCTGTTTAGTAATACTTGGGTAGTATACTAGTTTTAAATAATGTTCAAATACTTTAAGAACCTGGTTTGTAAATATTTAAGTATGACAGTACTAAGACTTGTGTATATATGATGTAAATTATTTGTGATGATGTTGTAATATTTTTATTTTTCGCTACGTTTATCTTATTGATATTAAAAAAAAATTTACAACTCATATTTACATTACAAAGCATATTTTAAGGAAGGGGTAATTTGATAATTAAGTAACATAAATGTGATACCCTACGGTGGGTGTTACAGATCATGAATAGGATAGTGCCTGGTCGAGATCGTCGGTGCATTGCATAGTCACCATGGTCCAGTGGAGCTACCAACTGTCCACTTGTGGGATACCCGCGCCTCGATGCCTCCAAGTTCAACAAGTGAACCACACTACGCAATTCGCACCCGCACAAAGGTGTAATTCATCTCCTAGGCATTCCACTTTATCAACAAGTCATTCCGACTTTCACAATGCATGATCACATGCCAATGAACATAGGCATTCCGCCTTAACAACAAGTCATTCCGACTTTCACAATGCATGATCACATGACATAGATGCATAATATGCTTTATTAATATTAATTTCATCAATAGGAGCCACAACAGGCCGAAATCAATCATTAACCACTCAGGGTCCCATTCATTTGTTCAATAGCAAACCAATCACCATGTTTAAAATCACAAGGCATCTCAAGTACGTAAATTCTCACTTCTCTTCTTTTTTTTTCTAAGAGCCCTAAAGGTACTCTAATTTATTATGAATTATCTCCCTCTCTTATTTTTCCCTCTCAAGACCAAAATCCATCTCTCACTAAGAGACTAAGTTATATCACAACTCCCTTATTATCACAACTCATTAATTTACTTCCTTCTTTATTCAAACTCTTACATCCCAACTCAATACATATCATTTTATCATGTCCAGAAGCTTCCTAGAACACTAAAGCTTCAAATTTTCCATCATCTCTTTTACACGGTCGTGTATTTTTACACGGCCTGGCTGACACGGCTGTGTCCCATTACACGGCCTGGATAACACGACCGTGTTCTCCTTTGGAAGGACAGAACATGATCTAATCTGAACCACTCACTTTGCATGGTCGTGTCCCCTAACACGGCCTAAGCCGTGTTCTCCTCTGACTTTTGAAGTATGTGTCGTGTTTTCCAGTAAGTTACACGGCCTGGGCCGTGTAAACTCACACAGGCCGTGTATTTTGCTCCAAAACCCCAAAATAAACTTTCAAACATTCAATCCATCAAGTCACACAAATCATATAGGCAAGATATAACCAAATACCAAGAATCAAACACAAATCAAATGAAGAATCCTCATATGGATTCTTCACTCCCAACACCCCCAAACGTCCCTCACTACCATAGAAGGTAGACAAGAGAAATCTCATTCTTACCTTAGGAGATATTCCAACCACTTGTGTAAAGCTTTTGAAATAACCTTCCTCCTTCAAGAACCCCTTGAAAACGAAAATGACATAGCCAAAAGTTATCATTTTTGGACTTGGAAGGAATAGTTAAGAACAAAGATCAAAGCTTTGAAAAGATGAAGAGAAGAATGATGAAAAAAGAGGAAACTTTACCTTAGGAATCACAACCCTAACTTGAAGGAAAACTTGAAGAGTGATGAATAACGAATATCTTCACTCTAGATGATAATAGAAATGGATATCGATTCAAGATTGTGGATGAGTGGAAATCAAAGAAACAAGATGGTAGTTCCTAGGGTGTTGGTCGTGTGAAGTAGGAGAGAAAAGGGAAGAAGATGATGAGAGAAGTGAGTGGAAACTTTTAGGTGAGGAGAGAGAAAGTGATGGAAGGTTTGAAAGTGAAAAGTGATTGAAAACTTGTTCAATCAGCTCTTCCTTCTCTCTTTGGCTGTGTGCCCTCCTAGGGAAGGGGAAAACAAGCTTCTCTTGCAAGCTTCTCCAAAGCTTGGTTAAGAAGTTTCCTATTTTACCCAAAAGTCAAACTATGATGTCACATAGTGATGTCATAAAATAACTAGGTAGAAATAATTTACTAGATTTTTTTTATTACAAACTATTACCCAATGGATAAAGTCATAGTCAATAAATCTGGTATCTATTATCCAATGGGTAATAAGGTGTACCCAAATTTTATCTGTCTTATAAAATCTTGAAAAATAAAAACTTTGTAAATTGTGTCCAAATTCAGGTTTAGTAAGATCCACTGGCCCCAGTTTAACAGTCCAAAATTTTTCGGCCTCAGAAAATATTTTATTTCTCTGACCCTTCTTAATATGCACGTAAATCAAGAAATATAATAAAATAATCAAACGCTTCAAATAATTCCAGAAAAATTCACAAAAATCATAAAATATTATAAAATGAAAAAATATCATGAAATAATTAATTTTTGGGGTGTTACAACTCTCCCACTCTAAAAAGAATTTTATACTCGAAATTCATCGTACCTTAAAATAAATGCGGATATTGCTCCTTCAGCTTGTCTTCTAACTCCCAAGTTGCATCTCCGGTCACCTCATTCCAAAGTACTTTTACTAGTACGATTTCCTTACCCCTGAATTGCTTCACTCTCTTATCCTCGACCTTGATAGGAAGTGTTTCATAGGTTAAGTTCTCCTTTAGCTGTACTATATCTGGCTCAATGATATAGGATGGGTTAGGAATGTACTTTCGCAACTGTGACACATGCAAGACATCATGAAGGTTGGAAAAGAAAGGTGGGAAAGCTATTTGGTAGGCTACTGGACCTATTCGTCGAAGAATTTGATACAGTTCTATGAATTTAGGAGTGAGTTTCCTGGATTTAAGAGCTCTCCCAAACCAATCGTAGGCGTAACTCTCAAAAACACATGCTTACCTTCCTCGAATTCAAGAGATCGACATCCCTTGTCAACATAGCTCTTTTGTCGGCTTTGAGTTAATCTCATTCTTTCTTGATTGGATTGTCCTCTCGGACTGACCGTCCGTTTGTGGGTGATATGAAGAACTCAGATGAAGCTTCGTTCCCAAGGCTTCTTGCAGACTCTGCCAAAATCTCAATGTGAACCTCAGATCTCTGTCAGAAATAATACTCGAAGGCACGCCATGCAGTCTTACAATCTCACCAATGTACACTTGAGTCTACCTCTCCATGGAATACTTCATGTTGATTGGCAAGAAGTGCGTTGACTTCGTAAATCTATCAATAATTACCCATATTGAATGATACCCTTTCTTAGATTTTGGTAATCCACTCACAAAATCCATCGCAATGCTATCCCATTTTCATTCAGGAATAACTAAGGGTTGCAGTATTCCAGAAGGTCTTTGGTGTTCTACTTTAGCTTTTTTGGTAAACTAAGCACGATGAGACATACTTGGTAACATCCCTCTTCATCCCCTGCCACCAATACAATCATTTTAAATCTTGGTACATTTTGGTAGTTTCGAGGTGCATACTTAGCTTACACTTGTGGGCTTCCTCAAGAATCACCTTCTTAAGTTCGGGATGATCAAGTACGCAAACTTTGCTTCCCAATCTTAGGATTCCATCCAGTCTTTCCTTGAATCCAGACTGAGCGCCTTCCTTCACTAATTCTTTCTCCTCTTGAAAAATATAGGTCATTTGCTTGTTTCTCTTTAATCTCTTCCATCAATCCACTAGAAATGGTGATTATACTCAAACACATCCTTCCCTAAGTCAGTTCCACTGATAACTGCATATCTCTAATCTGTTCTATCAACTCCCTTTCTTTGAGCATCATAACAGAAACATTAAAACTTAAAGGATCTGCTACGATGTTCGCCTTCCCGGGATGATACTAGAGTTGAAAATCGTAGTCTTTTAGGAACTCTAGCCACCATCTCTGTCTCATATTTAGCTCTTTCTGGTCAAACAAGTATTTCAAGCTTTTATGATCACTGTAAATGTTGAATGTTGCCCCGTATAGAAAATGCCTCTAGATTTTCAATGCAAACACAATTGCGGCTAACTCCAAGTCGTGTGTGGGATAATTCTTTTCGTGGATTCTCAATTGCCTTGAAGCATATGCCACCACTCTTCTATTCTGTATAAGAATGCACACAGTACACCTCAAAAGGCTCATTGGGATCTGCTAGGATTAGCGCTGGCAAATCGATCAGACATCTCTTCAATTCTTGAAAGGTTTCTTCACACGCGTCTGTCTATGCAAAAGGTTGATTCTTCCTTGTAAGTTGAGTGAGAGGTCCTACTATCTTGGAGAACCCTTCAATAAACCTTTGATAGTAACCGGCTAATCTGAGAAAACTACGGATCTCCGTTACCATCTTTGGTCTTTCCTACTGAAGAACTGCTTCAACTTTAACGCATCTACTTCAATTCCTTCTTCTCAAATTACATGTCCCAAGAATTGAACTTCACTCAACCAAAAGTCACATTTGAATAATTTTACATATAACTTATTTTCCTTCAAAATCTGAAGAAACACTCTGAGATGTTTAGCATGTTCCTCCTGACTTCGAGAGTAGACCAAAATGTCGTCAATAAAAATAACAACAAATCTATCCAGATAGGGGCGAAAGATCCTGTTCATGAAGTCCATGAATACTGCAGGAGCATTGGTGACTCCAAACAGCATTACAAGGTATTCATAATGCCTATAACGGGTCTGAAAGGTCATCTTAGGAACATATTCTACCTTCACGCAGATATGATGGTAGCCAGAACGTAGATCAATTTTGGAGAAAATGGCAGCTCCCTTCAGATGATCCATTAGGTCATCTATTCTCGGAAGTGGGTAACCTTATTCAGCTGGCGATAGTCCATACATAATTGAGAAGTTCTATCCTTCTTCTTAACCAGTAACACTGGAGCTCCCTACGATGAAACACTAGGTCTCACAAACTTCTTTTCAAATAGATCCTCCAACTATTTCTTGAGTTCAGCTAATTTTGATGGCAAAATTCGATATGGTGCCATGGATATAAGACCCGACCCTTGCACAAGATCGATAGAGAATTCTATCTTCCTCTTCGGTGGTAATCCAGGTATATCATCATAAAAGACTTCAGGAAATTCATTTACCACAGGAATAGCATCCACATTGGTCTCACCCTTGACTTCTAAGGATGACAAAAGCATGTATCCTTGAGCTCCTTCCTTTAAGAAAATTCTGGCATGGTTGGCAATTATAAATCAAGAAATCTCATAATCAGGAAATATTAAGGTTTTACTAGCACAATCTAACAGAACATGGTTAGAAGATAACCAATCCATTCCTAGAATAACATCTATTTGGGAAAGGGGTAAACAAATCAAATTGACCGAAAAGACTCGATCTTCTACAGAAATAGGATAGTTCAAACAAACTTACGTAGTAATGACTGGTTTAGTAGTAGGAGTAGAAATACTCAAATCAAAAGGTAAGGAAGACACATGCAATCCTAATCGGTGCAGACAATCATAGGCAATAAAAGAATGAGTTACCCTTGAGTCATGTAGTACAGTTAAAAGATTACCTCCTATTTCACAGTTTCCTTGTATCAAATCTTTAGATTGAGAGGCTTCCTCTCCACTCATGGTATATACTCTTCCTCCTACCTGGGGTCTAGCAGCTCGCACATTACTCACAATAGGTTCCACCTTGGGTTGATTACAATCTTTGGAAATATGTCTGGGCCTCCCACATTTGAAGCAAATGATTCTTTTAAATGTGCAGTCCCTCGTCCAGTGGTCCCTTCCACACTTTAGACATCTTGGCGTAGGTTAGAACCTTCTCCATGGGCTTGATTTCCTAGGGTTCTCGAATTTGGCTTTTACATCTTGGCGTAGGTGCCCTAGCTGCACCAAACTTGCGGCCACTAGAACCTTCTCCATGGGGTTGTTGCTGGGCTTGATTTCCTGGGGTTCTCGAATATGGCTTTTGCTGGAAACGACTACCACCACTACTTCTTCCCCTTTGGAACCGAGAAGGTCCAAAGTTACGATTTCTTGTGTCCTGAGATGGTTCCAACTCTTCGAGTCTGCAACACATGTCCATCAGGGCTGAGAACTGATTCATTCTAATCGGTAGCACTCCCTTCTTCAATTCAACTCTAAGGCCCTCTTCGAACTTACAATATTTTCATGCTTCATCAGGCTGGATTTGTAAATATCGCGAGAACTTTGACAAGCTCTCAAATTTAGCAGCATACTCATTTATTGACATGTTCCCTTGCTTCAGGCCTAGGAACTCTATCTCTTTGGCGTGTCTAGCTCTGGTTGGAAAGTTCTTCTCCAGGAACTTGTCCTTGAAGGCTTCCCAAGTGATTATGGTTCCCTCTGCTACCATCAACTATCGGGCTCCCTTCCACCAGTCTTTGGTATCTCCCATGAGCATAAAGGTAGTATAGGTTACCTTTTGAGCATCAGTGCATCCCATTCCTTCAAATATCTTCTCTAACTCTTGAATCCAAAGACTTGCCTTCTCCGAGTCGAACTCTCCTCTAAATTGTGGTGGATTGTTGTGACGGAACTCCGATAAATTCTGATTCTCAGTAGTAGCTTCTTATTGCTGGGCAGCTCTTTGAGTTTGTTGCATTATAGCTTCTACCATCTGCTACATTGCCTCTGCTGCTGCAGCCATGCTTTCACTATCCCAATCAGGGTTCACACGTGCAGCTCTACCTCGTGCCATTTTGCTCCTCTGAAGTTACACTAAACAACATACAATGAAAGTCATATAAGGTCATTTTAAATAATTCTGTTTCCTTTTGAAAACCAAACAACACATCTCTGTGTTCAGTCCTAGAGAAAACACACAACATAAACAAAACCTACCCATAAACCCAAATGACTCAAACTTGGGCTGTGATACTAACTAATATAATACCCTCTTTTGGATGTCACATTTTACGACCAATTCCTTAATGAATCCCTTTTTTAACTATTGATTGATAAACGTGTGGAAAGTATAATATAATAAAATATGGATTTTTTTAATTTTCTTTTTAAAAGGCATAAACCCGAATAAAGCATATGCATATACGAGATATAGTCATTACATAATTACATCTCAAAAATGATATACATCAGTGGCATGGATCACGGTCCACCCAAAATATAATAAAGTTTGTACTCAAAAAAATATAACAACCACTGACAACAAAATATACACCGGCCCAAGTCTGGACTACCTAGGGAGCAGGGTCTTCCCCAAAGTCCTCCATTGGATCCTCCTCAGGATCCTCCTCCCCCTCAGACCCCAAGTCAACAAAATTTCCCACATGGGACCATAACTCACGAACTGGTATTTTGGCGGTAGACACCACTGGGTCCGGATCCTCCCTAAGGATAAAATGTAGGTCACCCCACAGCTCCCTAATCGGCATAAACAACTCTAAATATATGGCAATAGTAAGAGAAAAAAAAGGAACATCAGAACGGGTCCTATGGATGGTTAAAGTTACATCTCCAACATATCTAATACGTTCGTTTTCTCAATCAATACGCCAAACACTCGCCCCATCATGAAACTGAACTCGGATGTTACCAAAAAGATCCTTTGAAGCAGCCATCCCAAAATATAATAGTAAACAGCAACCTTTCCTCTTAATCTTTATCCACAGGAATACATAAAAGAGAAGTAGGCAGAATAACAATACAAAGAGATGAGACTCTCTATATCATTACCAAACATGGCCGTAAAAGACAACAACATCAATAAATTACATAATACAATTATAGCAATTTACAGTCAATTAAGCTTTCCAACAGATATCTCATCTATACATGTCAAAGGTAAGTCTACAGTATAATAACAGATAAATTCACCATATATGTTTGTCATAATAAAATATTAAATGATATGTGTATGCACAATGGACAAACACCTACTCCATGGAGCTAAAACCAACATCGGAGAAAATGATCATGAGAACCACTGTCTGTATATCGTTAGCCTCAAATGTGCTTTTCAATATAATCAGTATGCGCAACATGGCTATACAAGACACTTTCAACTGGATCATGAATAGGATAGTGCCTAGTCGAGATCGTTGGTGCGTTGCATAATCACCACGGCCTAGTGGAGCTACCAACTGTCCATTTGTGGGATACCCGTGCCCCGACGCCTCTAAGTTCAACAGGTGAACCATAGTACGCAATTCGCACCCGCACATTCTACCTTATCAACAAGTCATTCCGACTTTTATAATGCATGATCACATGACAATAAACATAGGCATTTAGCCTTAACAACAAGTCATTCCGACATTCACGATGCATGATCACATGACAATGAACATAGGCATTCCACCTTAACAACAAGTCATTTCGACTTTCACAATGCATGATCACATGATATAGATGCATAATATACTTTATCAATATTAATTTCATCAATAGGAGCCACAACGGGCCTAAATCAATCATTGACTAGTCAAGGTCCCATTCATTTGTTCAATAGCAAACCAATCATCATGTTTAAAATCACAAGGTATCTCAAGTACGTAAATTCTCACTTCTTTTTTTTCCTAGAGCCCTAAAGGTACTCTAATTTATTATGAATTATCTCCCTCTCCTATTTTTCCTTCTCAAGACCAAAATCCCTCTCTCACTAAGAGACTAAATTATATCACCACTCCCTTATTATTATAATTCCTTAATTTACTTCCTTCTTTATTCAAACTCTTATACCTAACTCAATACATATCATTTTATCATGTCCGGAAGCTTCCTAGAACACTAGAGCTTCAAATTTTCCATCATCTCTTTTGCACGGCCGTGTCTCTTTACACGGCCTGGCTGACATGGCCGTATCCCATTACATAGCCTGGATAACACGGCCGTGTTCTCCTTTGGAAGGATAATACATGATCTAATCTGAACCACTCACATTACATGGCCATGTCCCCTAACATGGCTTGGGTCGTGTTCTCCTCTAACTTATGAAGTATATGTTGTGTTTTCCAGTGAGTTACATGGCCTGGGCCGTGTAAATTCACACAACCTGTGTATTTTGCTCCAAAACCCCAAAATAGACTTTCAAACATTTAATCCATCAAGTCACACAAATCATATAGGCAAGATACAACTAAATACAAAGAATCAAACACAAATCAAGTGAAGAATCCTCACATGGATTCTTCACTCCCAACACCCCCAAACGTCCCTCACTACCATAGAAGGTAGACAACAGAAATCTCCTTCTTACCTTAGGAGATATTCTAACCACTTGTGTAGAGCTTTTGAAATAACATTCCTCCTTCAAGAACCCCTTGAAAACGAAAATGACATAGCCAAAAGTCATCATTTTTGGACTTGGAAGGAATAGTTAAAAACAAAGATCAAAGCTTTGAAAAGATAAAGAGAAGAATGATGAAAAAAGAGGAAACTTTACCTTAGGAATCACAACCCTAACTTGAAGGAAAACTTGAAGAGTGATGAACAACCAAGATCTTCACTCTAGATGATCTTAGAAATGGATATTGATTCAAGATTGTGGATAAGTGGAAATCAAAGAAACAAAATGGTAGTTCCTAGGGTGTTAGTGTAACACCCTTGTGGGGATGTCATATTTTTAGTGCAAAAAAATAAAATCTTACCCAAGTTATAAAACATTTGGTACATAAATATTAAATAATATGAGTTGTAAAATTTTTCCTTTTATACTTGATAACATTAAATAAAATAACACGAAATACAAAATAAGACAAAACATAATCACACACCATAATATACATATGATTTTGTCTTGAGTATACAAATAATTTACAACTACAAATATTTAACAAAATAGTAAAGAGTCAGCATAATACTAAAACATAACATGCCCAAGTGCACATCAAAGATTCCTAACCCTTCAGAGGATCACTCTCAGATAGATCATCGGACAGCAGAAATCCCGGATGCCTCGCAGCTCTACGGACGTGAGTCCGTGCTGTTGACTCACTACTAAGCTCACTAGGCGCATGGAAAATCCCTCCCCAATAATGCCTAAGAGTCAAAGGCAACTTAAAATGTAAATACAGAGTAGTAGTAAAAATAAGCTCCCCGTCAAACTCTCTACGCAGAGACACAGTCAGACGTCCCACGTAGACTACCGATCCTCTATCCTCACACAATCGCCAGGCCTCTGAGCCTCTGTGAAAATCAAGTCTCACAAAACCAAAGAATCCAGGCAACGTCATGATCACAAGGTCAATCCAGATGGTAAAGGTGATCTAACTACTCGCCGTCCTCGCACTGCTCACTCGGCTGGCGCTCCTCCGGATACTGAATATCAAGGGGTTATTCCTCTTCCTCTTCGTCAAACTCTTTACAGAATATAATAATAATGCAAAGAAATACATATAACGAGGTGAGACAATCTACATCATTACCCGCATGGCAATAAAGAAAATGACAATACAAGCAAATATCACAATAATGCATACCATTACATCATATATAGTACCTCAAATTAACACATCATACATGCTATCACAGGTTATAGTAAACATTCAAAATGCAAATCATAGATACCAATGCATACTGACTCGTTCCTACTCCATGGAGCTAAACACAGACATTAGAGAGAATGATTTGAAAAGAACTATCAGTATCTCAGGCTGCCCAACCAAACTATTACACTGTCCGACGTCATGTCTATAGCCTACAGTCCGAAACATCGTGTAGTAGTACACAGTCCAAATACATCGTGCACTACAAACATTGTACCAAATAGTCTCCACAAGATCTTGATTAAGAATAGTGTTTGTCGAGATCATTAGTGTGTTGCCCGTTACCATGGCCCAAAGCTACCAACTGTCTGCATGTGGAATTCTCCGCACATTAACGCCCCCAAGTTCAATTGATGAACCACACTACGCCTATCACACCCATAACACGGTGTAATTCATCTCGTTAATCAATCGCCAATTTTTAACCAAATTGACACAACTCTCAATGCATGATTAAGAATTATAATTACAAAAATACTCTTAGTCTCAATATTCTAAAATATAGTATGTTTTCACTTGATAGTACTATCTCTCAACATGTCTGGGTCCACTACTTTGGCCTGATAGTAAAACTTACTATTCCATTTAGTCTCGTAGAAATTTTATCGCATTTTCACAATCGCGTCACTTTCACAAACGTTCTAAATCGTGTAAACATATTTTGACATTTTTGAATTTTGCGTAATGTTTTTAAATCATTTTCTTAATCACGTAAGATTTTTAAATTGTTTTCTTAACCATATAGCTTAAAAATCTTTATTTTAAAAATGCGTAAACTATATCTAGTACTTTTAAGCTACGTAGTATATTTTCCTTATGTTATAAATATACTATGGAACCTTCTCTTTTTATTTTTCTGATTTTAGTAAATTTTGGCAACATTTTGCCTAGAAAAGCTATTAAATGATATTTTCTACGTTTCTCCTTAAATACTGCTCTCTTTAACCTTAACCATTATTTACACCTTGAAACTTGCTAACGCGCTTCAAAACTCAAAGAGTGAGCTCTACGTTAGTATTTTTCAAGTATTTTCTTTATTTCTTACTTATAACTAATTCTTCTAATTTAGAATTCTAAAACTAAGTTAATTCATTTTATTTCCCAAAGACTCATTGAAATTAAATTCTTTTGTAGATTAGCTACTTAACCTACCTTAGAAAATAATTTTGGAAATCAAATATACATTGAATGGCATGTTGGCCAAAATCAATATATCCTTCGCAAATAATCAGTAATCATTTCCTATCTTCTAAATTATTTTCAAATTTATTATTTTACCTAATTTCATTAAGTCATTGTATTAGAAAATGGTTGAGAACATTTTTGTTCTCTTTTTCTTGGAGAAGTCGTGAGCTTCTTTTGTGTTCTTTGGAACTGTAACATCCCAAAAATTATTTATTTCATTACAAATAATTATTTTATAATATTTATGATTTTTAAGAATTTTTGTGAAATTTTTTGGAAACGTTGAATATTTTAATATATTCTTCATTTTACGTGTCCACTGAGTGGAGTTGGGAAAATAAAATATTTTCCTAAGGCTGATAAACTTTGGACTGTGGAAACGTCGACGGGGGATCTTACTAAATCCGAGGCTGGACACAGTTTACGATATTTACATTTTACGAGATTTTATCTGATAAATAAAATCATTGTATCATAAAATCATCTGATGAATAATAAAATATTATTTTCATCAACTGTAACTTTTATTCACTGGGAAAATAATTCTAACAGTGTAATTAATCATCTGTTAGATGTATTTAATTAAGGAGACAAGCTTACTATACACTTTATCGAGAAGCGCGTGAAGCTTCTCAAGGAAGCTACAAGGAAGCTTCCTCTCCAACCACTATTCACTATCTCTCCTCCCTCTCATTGTGCAGCACGATTTTGGGGGTAATATCACAATTATTCCCTCCCATTTTCTCTCATTCACGCTGGTCTCTCTTTCTCCCTCATGTAGGTCTCATTTCTCTTCCTCTCTTCTTCCACACACCCAAATACTTCATTGTTGATTTCAAGCTTTCCATACTCAAGCAAACTTAAACCATTGTTTCCCCTCTCCATCCTCAAGCTTTCCTCTTTGTGGAACTCACCTTGGCTCCTCCATTTTCGTGGTTGGCAGCCCAAAACCAAAGCTTCAAGCTTTAAGGTAAAGCTCTCAACTTTCTTCTCCTTTTCTCCCCATTTTCATGTTTCATGGTCACATTGGTGACTATGGATGCCATTTCCACCCTTTGATCTTGAATTTTATGGATTTGAACACCAAGGTTTCTGTGGTGGTGAAGCACGAAATTCCTAAGCAAAAAGGAGCTTGCTTTTCCTTGTTCTTCACTAAGGTAAGAGGAAGATTATTCTCTTCAACCTGTTTTGGTAGTGAGGGTTACCCTCTGTTTACATGTTGTTTATAATGTGTTTGTGCTATTAGATTGTTTGTTTGCGTATATTCATGTATCTGAGTGGATTGGAATGCATGACATGGAGGAAAATGATGTCGAAATGGTTCCCGGATGGCTACGATTTTGAGGCCCAAAATTTGGGGATTCTTTATGAACAATTGTGAAATTTGAACTTCTGACCATTTAGTCCAATGTCAATATCCGTCGAGTTAGGATGCCAATATCCGTCGAGTAAGAATTTCTGACCATTTAGTAGAGAAACTTCTCCAATGTCAATATCCGTCGAGTTAGGATGCCAATATCCGTCGAGTAAGAATTTCTGACCATTTAGTAGAAAAACTTCTCCAATGTCAATATCCGTTGAGTTAGGATGCCAATCCGTCGAGTAAGAATTTCTGACCATTTAGTAGAGAAACTTCTCTAATGTCAATATCCGTCAAGTTAGAATGTCAATATCCGTCGAGTAAGAATTTCTTACCATTTAGTAGAGAAACTTCTCCAATGTCAATATCCGTCGAGTTAGAATGTCAATATCCGTCGAGTAAGAATTTCTGATCATTTAGTAGAAAAACTTCTCCAATGTCAATATCCGTCGAATTAGAATTTCTGACCCTTAGCACTTGCGTCGGTTCAACACTTGGAAGATTTCTCCAACGTCAACACCCATCCATCGAATTAGGATTTCTGCTGACCTTCTAGTATATTCGACAGTTTTTTATCTTCATTTGATAGAACCTTCAATCGACAGAAATTGATTTTTTTTGTCATTCTTGTCAAAATTGTAACTCAGCCATTCCGTTACCAAATCCCCTTTATGGATGACATCCTTCATCATTTTGTCATATTATTTTTCGTCGAAAGGTAGCCTCACACTTGTATACTAAAGGCATTTTCTCCGTCGAATTCAAAATTAAAAATTTATCACCTAACACCTAGTGATTAAATTAATGGTAATAGGATGCAAGGATTTGTAAATTGGAAACTTAATTGTACTTTGAGATTCATAAATTTTAAAGAAAACAAGAATGATAGTCTGCCTTATAGTTTAGAGCAATTTTTGGAATAAAGGAAGAACAAGAGTGTGAGAAGGGTTGTGAGGAACTTAGACTAGATATTCTCAGAGAGTCAACGCGGGAACATAATGGACTTAAAGCATAACTTTTATAGTAACTTTGAATAGCATGTGTTCACCTATGAGATTTTAGTATTGATTCGTTGTGGTGTGTGAAGTTGAATAAGTTATGCTATCATTGTGATATATATATATATATATATATATATATATATATATATATATATATATATATACATATATATATACATATATATACATATGTATGCATTGAACCCATATGCATTGAAACATGCATTGTCATTGTGACATTGGGCCGACGAATTGGACCCTGGAAACATCTGATAGACTACGGAGTCTGATGTGATTTGAGTTCATTGGATATGCAATTGAGCATTGCGTATTATGCCTAGGAGTGGACGAGGACTTGCAGGATAGTGGGGACTTTTTAGACCTAGGGGACGTTAGGGCGCAGTGTTTCACCTGTGATCCGGTTATCACCTTAGATATACCCCTGGCCGTGAAACACTGTTGCAACGCACTGGCCGCCCGACAAAGCACTATTACTTTTCATGGCCCGGCGTAGACTGTCTATTGAGGGGGGACAGATCTTCTGGGGCGTTCATCTCCGAAAACTTTGAGTTTAGCTCCATGGAGTAGGAAATGAGTGCATTGTACATGAGAATAGTCAGCATACGCATTGTGCATATGCATGATTAGTCCACATATTATCATGGCATGGCTAACATACATATTGTGGAAACATAAATACTGTTATATATCTATAGTGAATACTTGTTGTTATAGTGCTGTTGATAATTGTATTGTCGTGATATATGTTTTTTTAAAATATCTATGCAATTGATAACTTGAACATATTTGTAATATCTGTATGTATGGAATGACTTCGCATTCGTGTTATGTTTCTTTGCTGCCATAATAGGTAATGAAAGTAGAATGTCTTACCTCTTTTCTGTATTTGTTGCTATGCTGTATGGTTTTTGGTTAAAGCCTGTAAAGGGGGGCGAGGTCGAATCTCTTAGTTTTTGCTATGGTTTGATCTTCTGCATTCGGTAAGGACAACTTGAAGGGACCCTATTGGTTTCGTCGTAATTGAATTCATCGAAGGTGCCAAGGCTTGGCGAGTCGACTGGATCGACAAGCGTATGTGATTTGTCGGGGATCTAACCTTGACCATGAAGAGGACTGCAATTGAAGACCTTATCCCGTATTTCTCTCTACACCGGTGTGCCCGGAGTTGCCTTACGCATTCAGGATCTGATGGAGTGCCCAACTCCTTAGTCGTGGATATGTTATGGGTAGTTTATACTTTCTTTTGCATTACCTGTAAAATGTGCATTTTGGGTATATATATCCTTTAAGGTGATTATTCAGTCTAAAATGTTGTAAATTGAGTACATCTTATAATTCATAGTTTAACTGGTTGTATATGTAACAATTCATTCGTGGCTCCTATTTTCCTCATATGTGAAATGTTTAATATTTTTGTAAAGTTTGTTATTTGACAATGATAGCATGCCGAAATTTAGTGACCGTGACATAATGACGATTGTACCGTGGTTATGAAATCAAGGGGTGTTACAGGAACACTCATGCAAACCTTGCATGTTATTCACATCCTATAATAATACTCATACATTTATAAACACATGCAATATATTTTTAAAGCTATAGACATGCTCACAAATAAAATCAATCACAAATAGAAAAGCATTAAACAACCACATAAATGAATTCTTAAGGATTCTTCACACACATACAATCCATTTTCTCATCACCACATAGAGTTGATGAGATTAAATCTCCCTCTTACCTCTTGAAGACAAGATCTTCAAGCTCTTTCCTCCTTCTCTTGATTTTCATGTGGATTCAAAACAAATCCCTAAAATTCTTAAACAATTAGCAAAATCATAAACAAGGTTCAATATTGAAGAACCATGGAACAATCATGGTATAGAAAATCAAAAACTCAAATTAAAATCAAAGAATCAAAAGTTTACCTTTAGGGAAGTAAACAAAAGTTTGGATTTTGAAGTAGAAGGAGTAAGATTTTGACAAAACTCTCTAAATGAAAAGTGTTTAGGAGGTGGTTTAGGTTTAGGAAATGTGAAGAGGAAAAATTATAGAAGATTGATGGTGATTCTAGGTGTTGGGGCCAAAACTCCAAGGAGAAAAGGAAAGGAAAAATGTTTGGTGTTCTTGAGAGATTTGAGAGAAAATGATGCTTAATCTTTAGGTGAGAGAAAAAATGAATAATGAGAGTAAAATTGGAGGGTGCAGTCGTGAGGTAGCTTGTAGGAGAGATTTAAGAGATTTACTTGAAGTAAAATATCCTATTGTGTTCACATTTACAAGGCACATGGCCTATGTCACCAATTGGTCATGCAATGGTTATGCAAGATGGTTCAAGAAGCTTGGAGAAGACTCAAAAGGCTCCTTTGTAACACCCTCATTAGGGCGTCACACTTCGTGTTACTCAATTACCAAATTACCCCTTCATTGGAAAATCGTGCTTGTAATATAAATACGAGTTATAAAATTTCTTGATGATAGTAAGATAAATTTAGCGGAAAATAAAAACATAACAACATTGTCACAAATTATTTACATCGTATATACCCAAATCATAGTATTGTCATATTTTAATATATACAACTAGACTCTCAAAATATTTAAACTTTAATTTAAATTAACATACTGCCTAGGTATTACTACACATCAGAACCCTCAGACAGGTCCTCCTCAGATTCCTCAGAAGATGGAAGTCCGACTTGACGCGAAGTCCTACGGACAGGTATCTGCGCAGACAACACTATACTAGTCGCACTCGGAGTACGATAGTATACTTCCCAATACTGTCTAATTGACAATGGGAACTCTAAATATTAATATTCACACTATTGTCCAAGATGTAGTCTACTCAATCTCATATACACAAGGAAACAAGACTCCTCCATCACTTCAGTACTCAGCGTCCTCTACCAGAATCTGCTCTTCCTCAGCTTCTTGCTCAAGTTCTCGCTCAACGTCTTTAAAATTATAAAGACAATATAGAATAGACATACAAAGAGGTGAGATCACCTACGCAAATATCAGTATGGCAGCGATGAAGATAAACACATACAAATTCTCATGCCAACACATCATACATAATTATAATTATGTCACCATTATCATTTATCTAACACATATCATATCTCATATCAACACATCATACAGAATTACACTTATGCCAACAATATCATTTATCATCATAATTCATACAATAAGCCATAATTACGATCATGTCCTTATCAATATTCAATTATTCAATAATTCAATTATCATAAACAATAATTACGATAATATTCTCAGTATCTCTGCATATGCACCTAGACTCAATTTCCTACTCCATGGAGCTACAACTCAGATCGGAAAGAGTGATCGTAAAGATCATGTCAGTACAAAGGTGCCTCAGACCACGTGCTCAGTTTTGCACATCTAGCACATACTCGATAGTCTTTATCAAATCTTGATTACGGATAGTGTCTCGGTCCGGATCATTGGTGTGTTATATCGGTCTAACCCACGTACAGAAGAGCTAACAACTGCACATTGTAGGCAACCCGCACCCCAATGCCCCCAAGGTCAACAAAAGACCTACACTACGCATATCGCACCCACTCAGGAGATGTATTCTCTCCTTCCTAGGCAAATAGCCTTATCTAGTCCTTCGGACCTTTTCAATGCATATACAAATGCACCTTCTCAGTTCAATTTATTCTATCATATTCTCAATCAAATTTTCTTTATCTCAAGTTCGGGGTCCTCATATTGGCCCAACAGTGTCATTATTGTAATTTCATCGCGAAACCATATTTTTTGCATTTTCTCAATCACGTATCAATTTTTCATCGTTTCTCAATCATGTAAAATATTTTTCACACGTTTTAAATCAAAAATACTATTTTCCTCATTTAACACCAAAATTCAACTTCATTTTTTTCAGATTTGCATAATAACCCCTCAAAACATAATATTTGCTATATAATCCTCATTTAAATAATATTTTCACAACAGTCCCTCATAAAATTCACATTTACGAAATAGTCCCTCGTAAAATTCATATTTACGAAATAGTCCCTCATAAAATTCATATTTACAAAATAGTCCCTCCAAAACATAATATTTACGTTTTAGGCTCTCAAAATTTATTATTTACAATATGGCCCTATTAAAAAATAAAAATTACTATTTTGTCCCTCTAAGAATCGTAATTACAATATTGCCCCTCCAAAAATCATAATTACAGTATGGCCCCTTTTAAAAATGAAAATTACAATATTACCCCTCTAAAAATCATATTTATAATAATTCATTTTCCCAAAAATCATTTTACTTTGCTATACTCAAATTTGTCCCAAATTCATATAAATCTCTTAGTTCTTATTTTAATTCATCAGTTTAATTATATCCGATTATTTTCCCACAACCTTCAAACTTGTTCAAATTCATTTCTTTTTCATTTACATCCTTCATATTCAATTGAATCTCTCATTTACATGACTTTGGTCCTTTCTAGCCTAGTATGGCCGTAAGCCTCAAGCTTTTTAGAGCTCTTATGAAATCGGTTCATCATATTATTCACATCTTACTTTACTCATACATTTTCATGCACACAATTTCATACATACAAACATATATCAAAGCAATAGACATAATATCACATATGCAAGCACAAAAACACAATCATACACAACACAGACACAATCAAATAGCATCAAACAATCGGTGAAGAACCCTTATGGATTTTTCCACTGTACAAAACCATCCCCACACCACCAAAACTTGGTTGGTGAGGTTAAATCTCCCTCTTACCTCTTGAAGACAATTTAATCGGTTAGTTCTCCTCCTTTCCTTCAAATTCGTGCAATCCACCAAACAAATCCCTAGAATTCTTAAACAATTAGTAAAAACACAAACAAGGTTTAATATTGAAAAACCATGGAACAATCATGGTTAGAAAAGTTAGAAATCCAATTTTGAACCATAAAATCAAGACTTACCCTTAAGTAAGTAAGAAAAAGGTTGGATTTTTGGACAAGCTAGAGTAGTTTTTTAGAAAAACTTTGTGAATGAAAAGTGTTTAGAATAGGATTTGGGTTTAGGAAATATGATGAGATAAAATTATAGAGGTTTGGTTGTATGCGTAGTGAGCTTGGCCGAATATGGAGAGAAAGAAAGAAAAGAAAAGTATGCTTGGTTCTTGGTAGTTTTTGGAGAGAAAATTGATAGATTGATTTATGATAAGTGTAATAAATGAAAGTGAAATGTAAAACCAAGGCTGCTGCCGTGAGTGAGCTTTAGTGAGGTTGAGTGATTGAATTTGCATGTTAAAATATCCTAGAGTGTTCACATTGGTTAAGCACATGGCTTATGTCATTAGATGGTTCATGAACCTTGTAGAATCAAGCCAACTAGCCTCCTTGTTTGCTGCCCAAAACCGTGCAGCCTCCATCATTTTAGTGACTTAATTGTTTCCAAATTACTCCTAATTACATACTAACTAATTAGGGAATTAGTTAGGTTAAATATCCTAACCAATTTTAATTAACATACTAATCATATAACTAATTAATTTAATATATATTAACATATATTATAACCTTTAATTAATATTAGGATATCTAATTAGTATTTAGATTATAATTAATTAATAATTAAGCTAGTTCACTTAATTTGCTAATTAAGTAATTAGATTAGTCAAATTAAGCTTAATTAGCTACTAACCAAATTCAAGCCTACAATTTTTGACTTAATTCTAACCATTGATTCATCTTTAATTCCTAGCCATAGATCACATCTAAGGTAGATACCAATTGGTCATAAAACTATCATTCTAATCTCACCATTGATTAGATCAATGGCTAAGGTTAAAGCTTCTAAAGTAAGCTTTACAATCCAATGGTTCACAAAGAAGTCAATGCTTCTTTTGTTGACTCATTCTAATTGGTTTAGAAAGTCAAGCCTACTTTCGTTGACTTGCTTTGATTGGCTAGAATTTGTCCAGTCAGCACAGTTGACTATTTTTCCTAAACGTGGGCCCCACGAACTTTTTTCAGGTCCACAAATAAATTTTTCTCTTGTTTTGAGAGATAGTGAAATCTTGTTGAATAAAATAATATTATAAAAATATAAAATTATTTTATTACTTTCATTAAATCCTAAAAATTATAAGATTAATATATATATCAATCAGAATTGGGTTTAGTAAGATCCCCAGCTCCAATTAATTAAAATAAGAATTTCCCCGGCCCGAAAATTATTATTTTCCTAACCCGGAGTAAATCACACAAAACAATCAAAAACAGTATCGGAATAATCAAATTATTTTTATATTGCACAGAAAACACAAAATAGTGTAATTCTGTTAATTCTATAACATAGTCTAAAATTTAGGGTGTTATAATACTCCCCCTCTAAAAAGAAGTTTCGTCCTCGAAACTTGACGCATTTAAAATAAAAACGGATACTATTCTCTTATCTTATCTTCCAATTCCCATATTGCTTCACCACGTATATCATTCCAAACTACTTAACCAATGCGATTTCTTTACCTCGAAGTTACTTTGTCCTTCGATCTTCAATCTTGACTGGGAACGTCTCGTAGGTTGAATTCTCCTTCATTTATACGATCTCCAATGGAGTATCCGATACGATCCGATAAACTTCAGAGTGGGTTTCCTCGACTTAATCACTCGTCCAACTCTAGTCATAAGTGTCACACGTAGAAATACATGGTCACCTTCTTCAATTTCAAGCGGTCTTCTTCTTTTATCTGTATAACTCTTTTGCCACGTCTGAGTTGTCCTCATCTTGTCTTAGATCGTCTTCACTTTCACAATAGTCTGCTGCACAAATTATGGTCCTACCTCAGTACTTTCAACATCATGATGCTAACACAATGACGTTCTACATCTTCTTCCATATAATACCTCATAGGGTACCATCCCTATACTCGAACGAGAACTATTGTTGTATGTGAATTCTATCAATGGTAGAAATTCACCCCAATAACCAGCTTGTTCTAGAACACAAGCTCTCAACAAATCCTTTGAAAATTCTAGCTATCGTCTTCTCTTTATATCCAAGCCCCTCTTGATCGTACAGGTACTTCAAGCCCTTGTAATTATTATAGACTTTATAGGAAAGAAAATGTTTTCAAATTCTCCTTGCAAAACGACTATCGTAGATCCTAAAATGTAAATTGAATAATTCTTCTCATGCATGTTCCACTGCCTCAAAGTATACGCCACCACCTTTCTACTTGATCTTATCTCTCAATTTAAATTCACGAGTTGAACTTCTAACAGAATTTGCATTTGACTAGTTTTTACGCATAACTCCTTCTTAATTGAGATATATGAAAGACACTTCGAAAGTTATAAGAAAAAATAATAAGACTATTCAATAGGTTACTAGATTAGTCCAACAAGAATTTGAAATGGTCTAATAGATTTCGAAATGAACATAGTTCAAAAATTTTAGAAATGAACTTTCTGGATTCAAATTCAAAAATCTCAGGTCAAGGAAACACTAAGGTTACATTGTAACAATCTAATAGGATATAGTTGGAAAATAACCAATCCATTTATAAAGTCAGGTTCTCAAATAGATGTAATTTTAGATAAACAAATCAAATCAACAGAAAAGATTTGATATCCAATAGATATAGGGTAGAGTTAGAAAACTTGAGTATAAACAACAAGTTTAACAAGAAGAGTAGAAATAGTCCAATCACACTATAACGAAGACATGGATAAGTCAACTTGATCTACTCAGTCTATTTGAGAAAGAAATAGACAAACCAGATCAACAGAAAAGTTTCAAACTCCGATAATAATAAGATAGTTTCAAACAAACTCGAGTAGTAATAACAAGTTTAGAAGTTGAAGTAATATTATGAAAAGAAACAAAACACAGATAACCCCAAAAGATTTTACACAATCACAGATCACAAGAGACTGGGTTACCTTACTCACTATACAGTACAACTTTAAGATTACCCTCTATGGCACAATTTCCTCGCTCCTTAAGTTTTTGTATTTGAACGTTCTCACTACACTCTTTGCATCAGCTCTTTCTTCTTTTTGAGATTTTGAAATACGTGTATCACTAATGGAAAGTTCCATATTCAATTGATCACAATCTCTGGAGAAATGTCCAGGCTTCCCACATCCATAACAAATAAACTCTTTATGCTGATAATCTTTGGTGAGATGATTTTTCCCACACTTGAAACATTTCATTGATGATACCACAGTCTGACCAAAATCGTTATCACTAGTACTCCCCCTCTTTGTTCGTTGTTGCTTCCCCAGTGGTCGCACATACGGCTCTCGTTGAACACGATTGACCTTACGCTTCCTTCCATCTTGGATTATCGAAGGTTCTAAGTTACAGCTTTTCACATCCGATGGCTGCTCCAATTCTAGTAAGCTATGAAGTTCAATTATCACTTCCTGCTGCTGAGTGATCATCTGTCTCTGTTGTACTACTACTTCAATCATCTTTTGCATCACACTTCTAGCTGCGGCTATACGATCTTCATCACGTCTCGCGTCCACATGCTCATGTTCGCTGTGTTCCATTATCTTTCTTCAAAGATAAATAAAATCAAAACACGACGAACTTAACGTAACTATTTCACACAACATCGTCTCCTTTTGGAAACCAAAATATATCTCTGTGTTCAACATCAGAGATTCACATAGCACAAACAAGACAAACCTACCCACAAACTCAAAAGACTCTAACTTGGGCTCTGATACCAACTAATGTAACACCCTCCTTAGGGCGTCACACTTCGTGTTACTCAATTACCAAATTACCCCTTCATTGGAAAATCGTGCTTGTAATATAAATACGAGTTATAAAATTTCTTAATGATAGTAAGATAAATTTAGCGAAAAATAAAAACATAACAACATTGTCACAAATTATTTACATCGTATATACCCAAATCATAGTATTGTCATATTTTAATATATATAACTAGACTCTCAAAATATTTAAACTTTAATTTAAACTAACATACTGCCCAAGTATTACTACACATCAGAACCCTCAGACGGGTCCTCCTCAGACTCCTCAGAAGATGGAAGTCCGACTTGACGCGAAGTCCTACGGATAGGTATCCGCGCAGACAACACTATACTAGTCGCACTTGGAGTACGATAGTATACTTCCCAACACTGTCTAATTGACAATGGGAACTCTAAATATTAATATTCACACTATTGTCCAAGATGTAGTCTACTCAATCTCATATACACAAGGAAACAAGACTCCTCCATCACTTCAAACTCAGCGTCCTCTTCTAGAATCTGCTCTTCCTCAGCTTCTTGCTCAAGTTCTCGCTCAACGTCTTTAAAATTATAAAGACAATATAGAATAGACATACAAAGAGGTGAGATCACCTACGCCAATACCAGTATGGTAGCGATGAAGATAAACACATACAAATTCTCATGCCAACACATCATACATAATTACAATTATGTCACCATTATCATTTATCTAACACATATCATATCTCATATCAACACATCATACAGAATTACACTTATGCCAACAATATCATTTATCATCATAATTCATACAATAAGCCATAATTACGATCATGTCCTTATCAATATTCAATTATTCAATAATTCAATTATCATAAACAATAATTACGATAATACTCTCAATATCTCTGCATATGCACCTAGACTCAATTTCCTACTCCATGGAGCTACAACTCAGATCGGAAAGAGTGATCGTAAAGATCATGTCGGTACAAAGGTGCCTCAGACCACGTGCTCAGTTTTGCACATCTAGCACATACTCGATAGTCTTTATCAAATCTTGATTACGGATAGTGTCTCGGTCCGGATCATTGGTGTGTTATATGGGTCTAACCCACGTACAGAAGAGCTACCAACTGCACATTGTAGGCAACCCGCACCCCAATGCCCCCAAGGTCAACAAAAGACCTACACTACGCATATCGCACCCACTCAGGAGGTGTATTCTCTCCTTCCTAGGCAAATAGCCTTATCCAGTCCTTCGGACCTTTTCAATGCATATACAAATGCACCTTCTCAGTTCAATTTATTCTATCATATTCTCAATCAAATTTTCTTTATCTCAAGTTCGGGGTCCTCATATTGGCCCAACAGTGTCATTACTGTAATTTCATCGCGAAACCATATTTTTCACATTTTCTCAATCACGTATCAATTTTTCATCGTTTCTCAATCGTGTAAAATATTTTTCACACATTTTAAATCAAAAATACTATTTTCCTCATTTAACACCAAAATTCAACTTCATTTTTTTCAGATTTGCATAATAACCCCTCAAAACATAATATTTGCTTTATAATCCTCATTTAAATAATATTTTCACAACAGTCCCTCATAAAATTCACATATACGAAATAGTCCCTCATAAAATTCATATTTACAAAATAGTCCCTCATAAATTTATATTTACAAAATAGTCCCTCCAAAACATAATATTTACGTTTTAGGCTCTCAAAAATTGTTATTTACAATATGGCCTTATTAAAAAATGAAAATTACTATTTTGTCCCTCTAAGAATCATAATTATAATATTGCCCCTCTAAAAATCATAATTACAGTATGGCCCCTTTTAAAAATGAAAATTATAATATTGCCCCCTCTAAAAATCATATTTATAATAATTCATTTTCCCAAAAATCATTTTACTTTGCTATACTCAAATTTGTCCCAAATTCATTTAAATCTCTCAGTTCTCATTTTAATTCATTAGTTTAATTATATCCGATTATTTTCCGATAACCTTCAAACTTGTTCAAATTCATTTCTTTTTCATTTACATCCTTCATTTTCAATTGAATCTCTCATTTTCAGGACTTTGGTCCTTTCTAGCCTAGTATGGCCGTAAGCCTCAAGCTCTTTGGAGCTCTCATAAAATCGGTTCATCATATTATTCACATCTTACTTTACTCATACATTTTCATGCACACAATTTCATACATACAAACATATTTTAAAGCAATAGACATAATATCACACATGCAAGCACAAAAACACAATCATAAAACACAAACACAATCAAATAGCATCAAACAATTGGTGAAGAACCCTTATGGATTTTTCCACTGTACAAAACCATCCCCACACCACCAAAACTTGGTTGGTGAGGTTAAATCTCCCTCTTACCTCTTGAAGACAATTTAATCGGTTAGTTCTCCTCCTTTCCTTCAAATTCATGCAATCCACCAAACAAATCCCTAAAATTCTTAAACAATTAGTAAAAACACAAACAAGGTTTAATATTGAAAAACCATGGAACAATCATGGTTAGAAAAATTAGAAATCCAATTTTGAACCATAAAATCAAGACTTACCCTTAAGTAAGTAAGCAAAAGGTTGGATTTTGGACAAGCTAGAGTAGTTTTTTGGAAAAACTTTGTGAATGAAAAGTGTTTAGAATAGGATTTGGGTTTAGGAAATATGATGAGATAAAATTATAGAGGTTTGGTTGTATGGGTAGTGAGCTTGGCCGAATATGGAGAGAAAGAAAGAAAAGAAAAGTGTGCTTGGTTCTTGGTAGTTTTTTGAGAGAAAATTGATAGATTGATTTATGATAAATGTAACAAATGAAAGTGAAATGTAAAACCAAGGCTGTTGTCGTGAGTGAGCTTTAGTGAGGTTGAGTGATTGAATTTGCATGTTAAAATATCCTAGAGTGTTCACATTGGTTAAGCACATGGCTTATGTCATTAGATGGTTCATGAACCTTGTAGAATCAAGCCAACTAGCCTCCTTGTTTGCTGCCCAAAACCGTGCATGTTGGTGTATGCCCTAGTGGCCAATACATTTTGTTTGTATTGACATACATTATATTATGCTATTTTATATATGAGGCATTTCATTTATTGTGTTATTTTTTGATAAACATAATAAAGTCCTTAGAATAGTAAGTTTGATGCCATAGGACATCAAGTGGATGACTTGATCGTGAGATCCTTTTGGTTACAACACTATTCTTAAATGTCCCTAGTCAAGTATTATTGTTAATTAGGACAACAATAATACATTGAGACTAGTATGTGTAGAGACTGATGACCGCATCTCACGGGTCAAGGATAATGAGATATCAAGTCTTCACATTGGTACATATTAGAGTAATGATGTAATATTGGATCTGACCCACCATGAGAACGCTACATGGATCGTTACGTGAGTGAGCGATTCTCATAGTGATAATGGTATTGAAATCACTACGATTCCTACATGAGGAGTTGTGTGTTTTAATGCCATCAAACGTCATCTGTAACAAGGTGATTATAAAGTTGGTTATTGGACATACCGCAAATCATGCGAGAGGGATGTGAGTGACCTAGATGGAATTTGTCACTCCTACATAACGGGAGCGATATCTTCGGGCCCCCGATTGAGTGAGGCGCGAAATGCATGGCCATGCTCAAATGAGTCAATATGAGATATTGATCTCATTTATTGTTACAAAGTCTACTCGAGTATCGTGAAACGAATGATTGGACTATACAAGGGTGACGCATTCCATGCCTTGTGTTCAATCTAGATATCTTGACAAAGGGACTAAACTACACGGAAACATTGATCACGGATAGGTTATGTCAAATCACCGACATTCTCATTACTTGGGTAGTGATGTGTTGCTAGATAACATCGTTTGTAATATTAAAATGAGATTTTAATATTACTACCAACGTCATGAGAATCAGTGGTCGCACACTTAGAACAGACTAAATTGGAGCAATAAGGATCCAAGTTGGACTCGGATTCAATTGTGGGCCTAACTCATGACAGATGGGTTTTAGGGTTGCAGCTGACTTACCTTGCTCTTTGTTTGCTCACACTCACTTAAGGCAGCCACTATTATAAATATAAATACTTGTTAAGGGGCTGCTATACATGTTACATCACAACCCTAGCCGCACCTAAGAAAGTGAGTGAGAGACAAGTGAAAGGTTCTTCTCTTCTATTCGCAGCCTAGCAAGCGAAATGCAGGCGTGACTCCTTTTGCAAGTCTGTTCGTGTGGATACCGCAGAAACATCGTCGCTATTATGGTGTTGGTGATTCACCTCGCTTGTGTTTATCACGCTTCAAGAGGTAATTTAAAAAAAAAAAACTCGGATTATGGACTTTTCGCATGGATCCTGTGTGGGAATCCTATTATTCCGCTGCGAGATATTTTGATCCGCAATTCCCAACAGTGCAGCCCTCCATCATTTTAGTGACTTAATTGTTTCCAAATTACTCCTAATTACATACTAACTAATTAGGGAATTAGTTAGGTTAAATATCCTAACCAATTTTAATTAACATACTAATCATATAACTAATTAATTTAATATATTAACATATATTATAACCTTTAATTAATATTAGGATATCTAATTAGTATTTAGATTATAATTAATTAATAATTAAGCTAGTTCACTTAATTTGCTAATTAAGTAATTAGATTAGTCAAATTAAGCTTAATTAGCTACTAACCAAATTCAAGCCTACAATTTTTGACTTAATTCTAACCATTGATTCATTTTTAATTCCTAGCCATAGATCACATCTAAGGTAGATACCAATTGGTCATAAAACTATCATTCTAATCTCACCATTGATTAGATCAACGGCTAAGGTTAAAGCTTCTAAAGTAAGCTTTACAATCCAATGGTTCACAAAGAAGTCAATGCTTCTTTTGTTGACTCATTCTAATTAGTTTAGAAAGTCAAGCCTATTTTCGTTGACTTGCTTTGATTGGCTAGAATTTGTCCAGTCAGCACAGTTGACTGTTTTTCCTAAACGTGGGCCCCACGAATTTTTTCGGGTCCACAAATAATTTTTCTACTATTTTTGAGACAGTAGGTACTATTGAATAAAATAATATTATAAAAATATAAAATTATTTTATTACACAGTTAAATCCTAAAAATTATAAGATTAATATATATATCAATCAGAATTAGGTTTAGTAAGATCCCCCAGCTCCAAATAATTAAAATAAGAATTTCCCCGGCCCGAAAATTATTATTTTTCTGACCCGGAGCAAATCACACAAAACATTCAAAAACAGTATCGAAATAATCAAATTATTTTTATATTGCACAGAAAACACAAAATAGTATAATTCTGTCAGTTCTATAACATAGTCTAAAATTTGGGGTGTTACATCCTTGGCCGTGTGGCCTCTAGGGATTTATGGACTTTGTTTGACTTCAAAGGTTAATTACATGCTAATTAGATAGGTAGTTAATTAGGTTAGGTTTCCTAATTACACTTACTTAACTATCTAATTACATAACTAATTAATCTAAGAGGTCATTACATATGTCATGCTTTGTCATGACTTCTAGATGAAATTAGGATATTTGATTAGTAACTAGATTATAACTAATTAGTAACTAGGTTAGTTTACTTAGTTTCTCTAATTAGGCAATTAAGCTAACTAAATTAGGTTTACTTAGTTACTTAGTAACTAGTCAAGCCATTATATTTGACTAAATCCTAGCCCTTGAAATTAACTTCACTTCCTATCCATTGATTTAATCTAAGGTGGATATCATTAGTTACTTTTTCAGGATTGTTCTCACATCATTGATCTGATCAATGGTTATGATCAAGGCTTCTAAATCAAGTTGTTCATCCAATGGTCCACAATAAAGTCCATGCCACTTTATTTGACCAACTCTTATTGGTTTAGAATTTAGTCTAGTCAGAAACGTTGACTGCTTTTTTAAACGCAAATCCCACAGACTTTTCCGGGTCCATGGTCATTTTGGAGCAGATTTCTACTGTTTTTGAGATAGTAGGTACTGTCAATTAAAATAATATTATAATAATATAAAATTATTTTATTACACAAGTAAAATCCTAAAAATTAAAAAATTAATATACATATCACTCGGAATTGGGTTTAGTAAGATCTCCCAGTTCCGAATAATTAAAATAAAATTTTTTCGGCCAGAAAATTATTATTATTTTGGCTCGAAGCAAATCACACACAACAGTCAAATATGCTCACGGAACAGTCAAATTCAATTTATAACTCACAAAAAATATAAAACAGTACATTTAGGACAATATTGTACTTAACCCAAAAGTTGGGGTGTTACAACTCTCCCCCACTAATAAGAATTTTGCCCCCGAAGTTCGTCGTACCTCAGAATAGTTGAGGGTATTGCTCCCTCATCTTATCTTCTAGCTCCCAGGTAGTATCTCCCGTCGCATCATTCCATATTACTTTTACTAGCTCGATCATCTTCCCTAGAAGCTGTTTCACTCTTCTGTCCTCGATCTTAATAGGAAGTGTTTCATACGTCAAATTATCCTTCAGTTGTACTTCATCTGGCTGTATAACATGCGTTGGATTGGGAATATATTTCCTCAGTTGAGACACATGAAACACATTATGTAGATTGGATATAAAAGGCGGTAAAGCTATCTGGTAGGCTACAGGACCTATCCGACGAATAATTTGATAAGGCCCTATGAATTTAGGTGTGAGTTTCTTAGATTTGATAACCCTTCCGACACCAGTCGTAGGCGTTACTCTTAAGAATACATGCTCACCTTCTTTAAATTGCCGAGGTCGCCTTTGCTTATCAGCATAGCTCTTGTGTTGGCTCTGAGTCGTTTGTATTTTCTCCTGAACCATTTTCACTTTTTTCGTAGTTTGTTGCACAAGATCGGGCCCAATAGTCATACTTTCCCCATCCTGATACCAACACAAAGGTATTTGACATCGTCGTCCATATAGGGCTTCATAGGGTGTCATCCCTATACTTGAGTGAAAACTATTGTTGTAGGTGAATTCTATCAAAGACAGGAATTCATCCCAACTCCCTTGTTGTTCCAACACACAAGCACGCAACAAGTCTTCCAACGACTGAATCGTTCTCTCCGTTTGACCATCAGTCTGCGGATGATAAGCAGAACTCAATCGCAGTTTAGTTCCCATGGCTTCTTGCAAACTTCGCCAGAACCTTGATGTAAATCTCGGATCTCTATCAGAAACTATACTTGTGGGTACACCATGAAGTCTAACAATTTCACTGATATACATCTGGGTTAATCATTCCAATGAATACTTATTATTGATCGGCAAAAAGTGCGTTGACTTCGTAAGCCTATAAATTATAACCCATATAGAATCATGACCCTTCCTCGTCCTTGGCAATTCGGTATCAAAATCCATCGAGATACTATCCCATTTCCACTTTGGAATAGTTAAAGGTTATAACATACTGACAGGTCTTTGATGTTCCACTTTTGCCTTCTGAAAAACGAGACAAGATGTCACACGTTCTGCTACATCTCTCTTTATTCTTGGCCACCAAAACATCCGCTTTAAGTCTTGATACATCTTAGTCATCCCCGGATTCATACTCAAATTACTAGTATAAGCTTCATCCAAAATTGCGTTCTTAAGATCGGGATCATCAGGTATACAAATTCTTCCTTCAAATCTTAAGATTCCATCAGATCCTTCCTCCACCATCGCCTTATGACCTTGCTTCAAAAATTCCTTTTCATTCTGTAAAAATGAATCCTCATCCTATTTTTCTCGGATTACTTCCAGCAAGTCATTCAAAATCACAACCTTACTTAGACGAATTTTTTCCTAGTACCAATTCCACTAACAACCATAGATCTCTGAATTGGTTAATCAATTCTTCCTCCTTTATCATTATTGTAAAAACACTAACCACCTTTCTACTCAAGGCATCTGCCACCACGTTCGCCTTTCCTGGATGATATTGAAGTTGAAAATCATAGTCCTTCAAGAATTCTAACCATCGCCTCTGCCTCATGTTCAATTCCTTTTGATCAAACAAGTATTTCAAACTTTTGTGATCACTAAAGACATTGAACATAGCTCCATACAGAAAATGCCTCCACACTTTTAATGCAAAGACTACTGCGGCTAATTCCAAATCGTGCGTTGGGTAGTTCCTCTCATGGACGTTTAGCTGTCTCGAAGCATAAGCTACCACATTCCTATTTTGCATTAATACACATCCTAACCCCTGGTAAGAAGCGTCACAATACACCTCAAAAGATTTGTTAGGATCCGGTAAAATTGGCACTGGTGCAGTTGTCAATCTCTTCTTTAACTCTTGGAAACTTACTTCACGTTCCTTCGTCCAATCAAAAGCTTGACTCTTCCTTGTGAGTTGTGTAAATGGTCCAACTATTTTTGAAAAACCTTCAATAAACCTTTGGTAATATCCGGCCAATCCAACAAAACTCCAGACCTTCGTCACTGTCTTAGGTCTTTCCCACTACAAAATAGTCTCCACCTTTGACGGGTCTACCGCAATACCTTCCTTGGAAATCACATGGCCTAGAAATTGAACCTCTTCCAACCAAAAGTCGCATTTTGCCAACTTTGCATACAACTTCTTCTTTTTCAAAATCTAGAGAACTATACTAAGATGTTCAGCATGCTCTTCTTGACTTTGAGAATAGATCAGAATGTCATCGATAAAAACAATGACAAATCTATCTAGGTATGGATGAAAATTCCTATTGATGTAGTCCATGAATATTGCAGGAGCATTCGTCACTCCGAACGGCATCACTTGATGCTCATAATGCCCATAACAGGTTCGGAAAGCTGTCTTAGGTACATCATCTACCTTGACACGAATTTGATGATAACTTGATTGCAGATCTATCTTAGAGAAAACAGCTGCTCCCTTTAACTGATCCATCAAATCATTAATTCTCAGAAGTGGATACTTATTCTTTATCGTAACCTTGTTCAACTGATGATAATCTACACAAAGACGAAAAATTTCATCCTTCTTCTTGACTAGTAATACTGGTGCTCCCCACGGTGAAACACTAGGTCACACAAACTGTTTCTCCAACAGTTCCTCAAATTGCTTCTTTAATTCTACTAACTCCGTCGACGACATTCGATATGGTGCAATCGAAATAGGACCTGCTCCCGGCACCAAATCGATAGAGAACTCGATCTCCTTTTCTGGTGGCAAACCGGGTACATCATCAGGAAAAATATCTGGAAACTCATTGACGATAGGAATATCGTTCACATCTTTCTCACTCTTGACTTCTAAAGAAGATAGTAACATATATCCCTAAGCCCCATCTCTCAACAAGGATTTGACTTTAACAGTAGTCAAGAATCCCAAACTTTCTTCCTTAGGAAAAACTATGGTTTTACTTGCACAGTCTATTAGGATATGGTTAGAAGATAACCAATCCATTCCTAATATTATGTCTATCTTAACAAGAGGTAAACAAATTAAATTGACCGAAAACACACGATCCTTTATAATGATAGGATAATTCAGACATATTTTGGACATAACAACAGGCTTGGCAGTTGGCGTAGAAACAATCAATTGAAAACTCAGAGAAGACATAGGCAGTTTCAACCGTTCCACACAATCATATGCAATAAATGAATGCGTTGCACCCGAATCATATAAAACAGTCAACAGATTATCTTCAATGACACCTTCCCCCTGAATGAGATCTTCAGACTGAGAAGCTTCAGTTCCAGTCATCGTATATACTCGCCCTCCAGACCGCGGCTGAGTAGCATGAACATTACTCACAGTAGGCTTCCTTTCCGGCTGAGTGCAATCTCTAGAAATATGTCCAGGTTTTCTACAATTGAAACAAATCGTTCCTCTGATCGAACAATCTGTAGATATATGGCCACTCTTTCCACACTTAAAACATCTTGGAGTAAACGCCACATTTTGACCAGCTCTGTTACCACTAGAGCTTCCCCCAGCAGATGGATGTTAAGGCTGACTTCTCGGTGGTCTCGAATAAGGCTTGCGCTGAAACCGGTTATTGTTGTTATTGCCTCCTCTTTGGAACCTATTCAGCCCAAAGTTACAATTTCTGGGATCTTGTGATGGTTCCAACTCCTCGAGTCGTTAACTGGTATCTATCAAAGCAGGAAATTCCCTTATCCTCATAGGTAGCACTCCTCGCTTCAATTCTACCCTCAGCCCTTCCTCAAACTTACGACATTTCCATGCCTCATCAGGCTGAATTTGAAAGTACCTTGAGAACTGTGACAAGCTCTCAAACTTAGCAGCATACTCCCCAACAGTCATGTTACCCTGACGCAACCCAAGAAATTCCATCTCTTTGGCATATCGGGCACTAGTAGGAAAGTACTTATCTAAAAATACTTCACTGAACACCTCCCAAGTAATTTCAGTCCCCTCAGCTTGTAATAATCGGCGGGTTCCTCTCCACTAATTTTTGGCATCTCCTCTCAACATAAAAGTAGCATACGTCATTTTTCTATTATCTGCGCACCCCATTCCTTCAAATACCCTTTCCAAGTCTTAGATCCAGAGACTTGCCTTCTCGGGGTCAAACTCGCCTCTAAACTGCAACAGGTTATTGCGCCTAAACTCAGACAAATTTAGAGCATCAACAGTTGCATCTTGCTATTGATATGCTCGTTGGTTTTGTTGAGTAATTACTTCCACCATCTGCTGCATAGCTTTAGCAGCTGCAGTCATTGGGTTCACATTTCGTTCCACATTCGCACGCGTTCTTCTTCTACCAGACATCTTCTTTCTTCAACAAGACAAAATAAGGTTAGATGTAACATTTTGGAAACAAATCACAGAGAATCACACAACACAAGCAAAAACATACCCAACCATAACCCCAAAAGACTCTAACTTGGGCTCTGATACCAACTAATGTAACACCCTTGTAGGGATGTCACATTTTTAGTGCAAGAAAATAAAATCTTACCCAAGTTATAAAACATTTGGTACATAAATAATATAAGTTGTAAAATTTTTCCTTTTATACTTAATAACATTAAATAAAATAACACGGAACACAGAATAAGACAAAACATAATCACACACCATAATATACATATGATTTTGTCTTGAGTATACAAATAATTTACAACTACAAATATTTAACAAAATAGTAAAGAGTCAGCATAATACTAAAACATAACATGCCCAAGTGCACATCAAAGATTCCTAACCCTTCGGAAGATCACTCTCAGATAGATCATTGGACAACAGAAATCCCGGATGCCTCGCAGCTCTACAGACGTGAGTCTGTGCTGTTGACTCACTACTAAGCTCACTAGGCGCATGGAAAATCCCTCCCCAATAATGCCTAAGAGTCAAAGGCATATTAAGATGTAAATACAGAGTAGTAGTAAAAATAAGCTCCCCGTCAAACTCTCTACACAGAGACACAGTCAAACGTCCCACACAGACTATCGATCCTCTATCCTCACGCAGTCGCCAGGCCTCTGAGCCTCCGTGAAAATCAAGTCTCACAAAACCAAAGAATCCAAGCAACGTCATGATCACAAGGTCAATCCAGATGGTAAATGTGATCTAACAGCTCACCGTCCTCGCCTGCTCACTCGGCTGGCGCTCCTCCGGATACTAAATATCAAGGGGCTATTCCTCTTCCTCTTCGTCAAACTCTTTACAGAATATAATAATAATGCAAAGAAATACGTATAACGAGGTGAGACAATCTACATCATTACCCGCATGGCAATAAAGAAAATGACAATACAAGCAAATATCACAATAATGCATACCATTACATCATATATAGTACCTCAAATTAACACATCATACATGCTATCACAGGTTATAGTAAACATTCAAAATGCAAATCATAGATACCAATGCATACCGACTCGTTCCTACTCCATGGAGCTAAACACAGACATTAGAGAGAATGATCTGAAAAGAACTATTAGTACCTCAGGCTACCTAACCAAACTATTACACTGTCTGATGCCGTGTCTATAGCCCATAGTCTAAAACATCGTGTAGTAGTACACAGTCCAAATACATCATGCATTACAGAAATTGTACCAAATAGTCTCCATAAGATCTTGATTAAGAATAGTGCTTGTTGAGATCATTAGTGTGTTGCCCGTTACCACAGCCCAGAGGAGCTACCAACTGTCTGCATGTGAAATTCTCCGCACACTAATGCCCCCAAGTTCAATTGATGAACCACACTACGCCTATCACACCCATAACATGGTGTAATTCATCTCGTCAATCAATCGCCAATTTTTAACCAAATTGACACAACTCTCAATGCATGATTAAGAATTATAATTATAAAAATACCCTTAGTCTCAATATTCCAAAATATAGTATGTCTCCACTTGACAATACTATCTCTCAACATGTCCACATCCACCACTTTGGCCCACCAGTAAAACTTACTGTTCCATTTAGTCGCGTAGAAATTTTATCGCATTTTTGCAATCGCGCAACTTTTACAAACGTTCTTAAATTATGTAAACATATTTTGACATTTTTGAATATCGCGTAATATTTTTAAATCATTTTCTCAATCGCGTAAGATTTTTAAATTATTTTCTTAACCATATAGCTTAAAAATCTTTATTTTAAAAATGCGTAAACTATATCTAGTACTTTTAAACTACGTAGTATATTTTCCTTACGTTATAAATATACTATGGAACCTTCTCTTTTTATTTGTCTGATTTTAGTAAATTTTGGCAGCATTTTGCCTAAAAAAGCTATTAAATGATATTTTCTATGTTTTCCCTTAAATACTGCTCTCTTTAACCTTAACCATAATTTACACCTTGAAACTTGCTAACGCGCTTCAAAACTCAAAGAGTGAGCTCTACGTTAGTATTTTTCAAGTGTTTTCTTTATTTCTTACTTATAACTAATTCTTCTAATTTAGAATTCTAAAACTAAGTTAATTCATTTTATTTCCCAAAGACTCATTGAAATTAAATTCTTTTGTAAATTAGCTACTTAACCTACCTTAGAAAATAATTTTGGAAATCAAATATATATTAAATGGCATGTTGACCAAAATCAACATATCCTTCACAAATAATCAGTAATCATTTCCTATCTTCTAAATTATTTTCAAATTTATTATTTTACCTAATTTCATTAAGTCATTGTATTAGAAAATAGTTGAGAATATTTTGGTTCTCTTTTTCTTAGAGAAGTCGTGAGGTTATTTTGTGTTCTTCGGAACACTCATGCAAGCCTTGCATGTTATTCACATCCTACAATAATACTCATACATTTATAAACACATGCAATATATTTTTAAAGCTATAGACATGCTCATAAATAAAATCAATCACAAATAGGAAAGCATTAAACAACCACATAAATGAATCTTTATGGATTCTTCACACACATACAATCCATTTTCTCATCACCACATAGGGTTGATGAGATTAAATCTCCCTCTTACCTCTTGAAGACAATATCTTCAAGCTCTTTCCTCCTTCTCTTGATTTTTGTGTGGATTCAAAACAAATCCCTAAAATTCTTAAACAATTAGCAAAATCACAAACAAGGCTCAATATTGAAGAACCATGGAACAATCATGGTATAGAAAATCAAAAACTTAAATTAAAATCAAAGAATCAAAAGTTTACCTTTAGGGAAGTAAACAAAAGTTTAGATTTTGAAGTAGAAGGAGAAAGATTTTGACAAAACCCTCTAAATGAAAAGTGTTTAGGAGGTGGTTTAGGTTTAGGAAATGTGAAGAGGAAAAATTATAGAAGATTGATGGTGATTCTAGGCATTGGGGCCGAAACTCTAAGGAGAAAAGGAAAGGAAAAGTGTTTGGTGTTCTTGAGAGATTTGAGAGAAAATGATGCTTAGTCTTTAGGTGAGAGAAAAAGTGAATAATGAGAGTAAAATTGGAGGGTGCATCCATGAGGTAGCTTGTAGGAGAGATTTAAGAGATTTACTTGAAGTAAAATATCCTATTGTGTTCACATTTACAAGGCACATGGCCTATGTCACCAATTGGTCATGCAATGGTCATGCAAGATGGTTCAAGAAGCTTGGAGAAGCCTCACAAGGCTCCTTGGTCGTGTGGCCTCTAGGGATTTAGGGACTTTGTTTGACTTCAATTAAAGGTTAATTACATGCTAATTAGATAGGTAGTTAATTAGGTTAGGTTTCCTAATTACACTTACTTAACTATCTAATTACATAACAAATTAATCTAAGAGGTCATTACATATGTCATGCTTTGTCCTGACTTCTAGATGAAATTATGATATTTGATTAGTAACTAGATTATAACTAATTAGTAACTAGGTTAGTTTACTTAGTTTCTCTAATTAGGCAATTAAGCTAACTAAATTAGGTTTACTTAGTTACTTAGTAACTAGTCAAGCCATTATATTTGACTAAATCCTAGCCCTTGAAATTAACTTCACTTCCTATCCATTGATTTAATCTAAGGTGGATATCATTAGTTACTTTATCAAGATTGTTCTCACACCATTGATCTGATAAATAGTTATGATCAAGGCTTCTAAATCAAGTTGTTCATCCAATGGTCTACAATAAAGTCCATGCCACTTTATTTGACCAACTCTTATTGGTTTAGAATTTAGTTTGGTCAGAAACGTTGACTGCTTTTCTAAACGCGGGTCCCATAGACTTTTTCGGGTCCATGGTCATTTTGGAGCAGATTTCTACTGTTTTCGAGACAGTAGGTAATGTCAATTAAAATAATATTATAATAATATAAAATTATTTTAGTACACATTTAAATCCTAAAAATTAAAAGATTAATATACATATCACTCGGAATTTGGTTTAGTAAAATCCCCCAGCTCTGAATAATTAAAATAAGATTTTTTCGGCCAGAAAATTATTATTTTCTTGGCTCGGAGCAAATCACACACAATAGTCAAATATACTCACAGAACAGTCAAATTCAATTTATAACTCATGGAAAATATAAAACAGTACATTTAGGACAATATTGTACTTAACCCAAAAGTTGGGGTGTTACAGTTAGTCATGTGAAGTAGGAGAGAAAAGGGAAGAAGATGATGAGAGAAGTGAGAGGAAACCTTTGGGTAAGGAGAGAGAAAGTAATGGACGGTTTGAAAGTGAAAAGTGATTGAAAACTTGTTCAATCAGCTCCTCCTTTTCTCTTTGGCTACGTGCCCTCCTAGGGAAAGGGAAAACAAGCTTCTCTTGCAAGCTTCTCCAAAGCTTGCTTGAGAAGTTTCCCATTTTACCCAAAAGTCAAACTATGATGTCACATAGTGATATCACTTAGGTGATGTCATAAAATAACTAGGTAGAAATAATCTACTATATTTTTTTATTACAAACTATTATCCAATGGATAAAGTCACAGTCAATAAATATAGTATCTATTATCCAGTGGGTAATAGGGTGTACCTAAATGTTATCTGTTAGATAAAATCTCAAAAAATAAAAACTTCTTAAACTATGTCCGAATTCGAGTTTAGTAAGATCTCCCAGCCTCAGTTTAACAGTCCAAAATTTTCTGACCTCAGAAAATATTTTATTTCTCTGATCTCGCTTAATGTGCATGTAAATCGAAAAATATAATAAAATAATCAAACACTTCGAATAATTCTAGAAAAATTCACAAAAATCATAAATATTATAAAATGAATAAATATCATGAAATAATTAATTTTTGGGGTGTTACAACCATCACCGCCATATCTTTGAAAGTAAGGTAGGGGTCTATGGCTTCCTTTTCCTTCTTATTGCTAACTTATGGTTGTCTATGGATTGATTAGGATGGAAGTGGTGGCTATTTAGCCATAGAAATGGGCTTGAAGGCCGCGGGTGGTGGCTCTAACAGCCGTGACCATGGTGGCCTTTTGGCCAAGAAATGGGCCAAATCAACAGGAAGAGGAAGTATCTACATTGAAAGGGTTATTGTGGTGGTATTGGCTGCCACCTTAGGTGGCCAACCATGGAGGTTAGAGGAGGTGGTGGCCACCACAAAAGGAAGGGACTTAAGGGTTTGAAGGTGGTGTTGGGTTTCATTAAGTTTGGAGGGGGTGGTTGCCACCTTGAGGTGGCCAACTACAGAGGAGAAGTGTGGTGGTGGCCACGGATGGCCACCACAAGGTGAAATTGGTAAGCATTTTGAAAAGCAAGCCATGGCCATGGCTTGATGGCCATAGGTTTCCTTAGGGTTTTGGTGGCCATTAAATGGTGGCAAATGTTATGGTGCTTGGTCGTGGATGCCCACCACCATAGTTGGAAGCTCTAGGGTTGGTTATGTGGTGGTTGGTGGCCCTTGGCCACATATTGACTAAGTAAAAGGGGTGACCCTAATTGCACTTGATTACCTTAGTTGGTCATGACCCAAGGATAAGGAGTTAAGGACTTTGCTGGTCAATTAAGTTATTAAATATTAATTATATGTTGAATAAATTAATTTATTGATTAAGGAACCAAAGATGGTTAAGAACTAGGTGTTGTGTTGATCCTTGAGGATATGACCTCATAAGGGTTGACTAAAATTTATAGCATGGTTCTTATCAGCTTTGGGATGAAAATAATAGGTTACTTGGTTACCAAGTTAACTGAATAGGTCTTTGAGTAAGTGCATGAAGTTGCATGTTGGTAACATTAATTATTTGAATGCATATATATAACTTATGCTGGCTATTACATTGATAGTATGAAATGTATAGCGTTGATAATGCTAAATGATGCTCTAAGTAGCTATTACTAATTGTGAATTGTGAATGATGTTACATTATACAACTGCTCATGCGAAGTTTGCTTTTCCTAATACAAGTGTGAGGTTTACCTTACAATAAAGGGCAAGGAAAGAATTCAACTTGCTAAGGATAGGTTTTATGTAGCACGTATGAGTATTGAGAGTAGGCTAGTTCATGCCTAGCAAGAAGACTATCTTATGGAGGTGAGCCATTACCCTTCAATTATTATGAGGGACAAAGGTTGCCTCAAATGAAAAGAAAAAGGGAAAATCAGAAAAAGTTCTTTGAACGGCTAGACTCATAAGCATTGTTTTTCATACTACATACATACACTTTTATTATTACTGTTATATTGTAAGTTTTGATTATATGAAGAAAACAGGTTAAAATGAACATCTGCCTCATGTTAATAAATCATATGTTTTCAACTTATATTTGTTAAGCTGGTTTTAAAGTTCGAGGTAGTTATCATGATGACTGCGTACATATAATTTACTGAGAATTCTTATAGTTCTCACTCTTATTACTTTCCATGACATTCCAGACCATGACTATGCCACTGCTTAGCATCTACTTCAAGTTCATCGAGGAAGAGTGGATTTAATGCCCTGAGATGAACACTTACTTATTCTTGGGACTCATCAGAGTGCATATCATGTACACCCCTAGTATGCCTAAAGATGGTTCCAGAGGCCTTGTGATTTAGAGTAGGGCTACATGATAGGCATCTAGTAGACCTATTTTGATTGTATGTAGCTTTTGCACTTGTATTATTGTATCTAGGTCTAGCTATCTCTTTTTGGACATGTATATACTTATCTGCTGAAACTGACTAGTTGTGATGGACTGTGGATGACTGTATGCATAGGTATTGATGCCTATTCTTATGTTTTGTTTTATCTACCCTTGTATGTATGACTATGACATGATAATGTATAGATGAAAGCTTGAAAGGCTAGTATGTCTTATTTCTTATTGTATGTACGTCTATTGTTGCAAAAGTTAGAGTTTTAACTATAAGGACTCACTTTGAGGTAGTATGTACACTCATTAGAATTAATTTTCATTACACGATTATTGAGGGCTTTCGGCATGAGATCTAAAGAACCCCAAGGCTAAGATAAAATGAATGTTAAAGGCTAAAGTAATTTGATGAACTGTGTAAAGGATCAAATAAAGCTAGAATAAAATATGGTTATATCCACCTTCGAAGGATGGAGAGTTAGCTTTTCTGAATTTGGAAAAATCATGGAAATCTTAGTTCTCCACCACAACTACATTATTTTTAGTGCTTGTTATGCATTAGCTCTTATCTTTTCCAAAATTCTATTTGTCATAACTACTTGTTCTCTTACTGGAGCCGCCATGTCTCTGAAGGCTTTAGACATATCTAGTGTGCTATTTCTATCTTCATTAAAGGCTCTAGTGCCTCGGGTATGCTTGATTGATGCCATAGTTTTCTGTACGCACAACACAATATATTGAGTTAATCTCGCTTAATATTATGTAACAATGTGATAGTTAACCATAAACATATAAAGTCAAGGTCATTATGTAATTTTATCTATACATCTCATCACTAGGACAAGACAAATGCATAACAAAGCATAGCTAGTCTATACCTTGGCTCAACAGGATGAACTGCTTTGATACCAAAATGTAACACCCTAATACTAGTGCTAATGATATGTCTAGGATCATGCCTTAGTAGTTAGCATTAGTGGTGTCACTTTCATACTAATACCAAATTTGTGAAAATAAATATAACATATATGAAAATATGAGCCTGATACGGGTGCAATAATATACTTATATCGAAAGGATGTTTATACAAATTCAAACTTCATAATACAAATATTACATATTAAGCCTTTCACGACACTACTTATACAATTTCTACACAATATAAGTCTAAACTTCTCAACTGAACTCTTCCATCGTGATTATAATATTCCTTTCTGTTTGTTAATGCCTTCTAAGTCCCTAGAAATAATACGAAAATACAAATATGCGGGGGTGAGAATTCAAAGAATTCTCAGTAGTTTTATAAAAATGTGTCATCGTAGTATTTCCAGCTGTTTTGGGGGAGAAACTCATTCTTTGTCTAGAGCTCATTATATATATATATATATATATATATATATATATATATATATATATATATATATATATATCGTTAGAGAGGTGGCAAACTACCAAAATTAGTTCTCTCTCTTCTCGAAACAGAGGTTCAATTATTATCTTTTATAAAAACCATTTGCCCAACCCAATAAATCATAAAGTTTCTGAATCCAGTTCTTTATCAAAATCGCATCAAACACCAATACTAAGCATACATAATATTCATCATATGTATTCATTTTTCATAATTAAACACCAGATAAAAATCCATATCCAATCTCATATCTTAACATAAATCACAATGTTTATTCATCATTTTTCAATATTCTATACTAATCTAATATTTCATTATATCTTATATTCATCACTCATTCATGCATTCATTGTATCTCTTTTTAATACTCTTCAAGTATTACAAATCATTATATCTTATTCTTTCGGAATACTCTCATACTCAAGGTTATATCTCATTCTTTTCTGGATACTCTCATACTTAAGGTTATATCCAGTTCTCATATACATGGTAAGTAAAGGAATGTCCATCCTCACAATACCATTTCATTCTATTCTTATTCATTCAGGATACTCTCATACTCGAGGTTATATACCATTCTCTTTTGGATACTCTCATACTCGAGGTTATATCCAGTTCTCATATACATGGTAAGTAAGGGAATGTCCATCCTCACAATACCATTCCATTCTATTCTCATTCATTCAGGATACTCTCACACTTGAGGTTATATCCCATTCTCTTCTGGATACTCTCATACTCGAGGTTATATCTAGTTCTCATATACACGGTAAGTAAGGGAATGTCCATTCTCATAATACCATTCCATTCTATTCTCATTCATTCAGGATACTCTCATACTTGAGGTTATATCCTATTCTCTTCTAGATACTCTCATTCTCGAGGTTATATCCAGTTTTCATATACATGGTAAGTAAGGGAATGTCTGTCCTCACAATACCATTCCATTCACATTCTGTTGGTAGGTGATGGAATGTCCATCCTCACGATACCATTCAATTCAGGGTAACCCAAACCACAACTCATATGGGAAATACTATCCTCATTTCAAAGTTGTGGGTATGAGGGAAATACCATCCGCGTACTAGGATCACCTCTGCCAACTAGGAAGAACTTGAGTGAAGAGGAAGAGGGCATCATCCATCCTCAATCCTCAACTACTCCGAAAGAGAGGGAATGTCCATCCTCAACCTTCCATTCTACCTAGGATGAGGATCCTTTCCTTATTCTATACTCAATCTAAGATCACCTCCAGTAGAAGAGGGAACATCCATCCTCGACTACCTATCACCTAGGGAAAAACTCAAGTAAAGAAGGAGGGAATGTCCATCCTCAACCTCAATAACTCTGGTGGTAAGGGAAATACCATCCTTATCCACTATTCTCCAAGTTTCACCCCAGGTTTGGAGGATGATCCTAGATAATGGGTTACCCATACTATTCATTTAATATTTTTTTATTCATTTTCTTGATTATCAAATTTAGTATACATATATTCTTATGCTTCTCATTATTATACTTGTCAATATCATTCATCCACTTACATATATTGATATGCTTCTCAATAATGAATATCAAATATTCCATACAAGGTACATATAATGATTTACATCATACATAGTTCAATTCTTTATATACATACATCAAAATACCATGCATTCATTTCATTTTAACATTCAATATATAATCATCTCACATAAGATATACAATCATGGAATAATTTTTCATATGATTATTCATCATATGCATACATTCAAATACGATCCATTCCATATCTATACTCAATGCATCATCTTCTCTCAATTCTTAGTCATTATAAGTAAACTCATGTATAATTCATACTTTTCATGTATAATTCATACTCTACTCATGATTATCTTCATCAAAGACATCATACGATACCATTACATTGCATTAGAAATCATGTTTCCAAGTAATAGAATCATAAATCACTCTCTGCCCTTTGAGTGTTGGGCACTGGGCGCTTAGGTATAAAAAAAAAGCTCTGTTCTGTTTTGCGAGCACTAGCCTTCTAGCACTTAAGCGCTGGTTGTGCTCTTAGGCTCCCTATAATGGGCGCTCAGACGCCTAGCATGTAGTAGCACTCTAAAAGCCTCTAGGCTTTGGGCGCTCAACAGCCAATGCCTAGGCGCCCATACCCAGAAAACTGATGCTCTGTTTTTCAATCCTCCAAATTAATTCCAAATCTTTTAAACTTTGTTCCTTGACAACTTCTAATCTCATAACAGATTTCTATACCATTTAAAACATTCTTAAACAATCTCATAGTACTTTTATTCAATCATAAACTCATATAGATTCCAATCAAACCCAAACACAATCACATATTCAAGTTTTACATACATCATTTAATCTTCAATATACTAACCCATAGCATATATTCTTCATTGAAATCACCAAATCTCAACATTTTTGAGATAACAGAAGAAAGGAGATGAGAAAATAGAGAAAACAACCCCCTACCTTCCTTCCTTTAGCTCCTTGAAGCTTAACTACCCATTTTCCTTCTTTCTTTCCTTCCTTTCTTGCTTCTCCTCTTCTCCTTTTTCCCTTTATTTTTCTTTCTCTTCTCTTCTCTTCATTGGCTACTCTTGGGGTTGTGGGAGAATCAAGCAAAAATGGGAGAGATGAAAGTCAAAAGACTAAATAGAAAATGAATAGAAGAAAGGTGGTAGTGGAGTTAAATACCTAACTAATTAATACTGAAACTTGTGTATCTCTTAGGAATACTCTAATCTTTCAAAACCATATTTTCTAACCTCTATAAGTGTTCTAAAAAGTCATAGGTCTCAACTACATTCTTATATTCATATTTCCATAATTTTCCATACATTACTATTCATCAGGTAAGCTGCACTATTTTTCTTAACTTAAATCAAACCTACAAAGTAAGTAAATTTGCCTGCCTTAACTTATATTCCATACCAAAATATTCTCCATATTCTACTTATCATCTCCCAGCAGTTTCATAATTTTCTGAGCTACCTAGCTATTTTATTTAACCTTTAAACACTTTCTAAGTGTTATTAAAAATACCAAACTACTTCATTTGGTCCTCCAAAATTTACTACAACTCATACTAATAATCTTCATCTTAGGAATAAATTTTTTGTAGCACCCTAGATAAACATGTTAGACTTGTAAATGGTTATAGAAGTAGCCTAATACTTGCTTAACATGTCTGTTGAATTTTGTGGGTTTCTAAGCATGTTTAGTCACTTTGCTGTAACACAAAGTGTAAAAAATAGTTGTTATTAGCCCCACTGTAACACCCCTCCAAAGGGCATTACATTTTCAACTGACTCCCTTGTTTCTTTTTAACACCAAACTTTAACCAAGTTATAAAAAGATTGACATTATACAACATGAGTTTCAAAATTCTCTTTTCAACAAATAACATTGGCTTATCAAATAATAAAAACACAAGGCATAAGAACTGGAAAACACCTTTGCATAAAACGAAGTTCATTACAACCTTAAGTACATTATCTCATATTCCAAAAGTATAAAACTCATGTACTCCAAATAGTAAACATACACATATATGACTACCAAAAGAAAACTGAAACTAATCCAAGTCTCAACACCTAAAGAACAGGTTTCTGCACCCAATCTTCAACTAGATCCCCTTCGGAATCCTTAACAGACAAAGCCCTTAGTCGGGCATGTCACAAAAAAATGGAAGTCCAAGCAATCGCCTCCATGAAGCCCTCCCTCAAGGAAGCTCTCAAGAGGCATGCAAAACAGCTACATCCATCGTAAAAGTAGTGGCGTCATGCCGAGCCCTGCTCCACAGCAAAGTGACATCTTGTAACACTCCAAAAATTATTTGTTTTATCATAAACAGTCATTTTATAATATTTATGATTTTTGAAAAAAAATTTATATTTGTCTAAAAATGTTGAATATTTTAATATATTTTTCATTTTACGTACTCACTGAGCAGAGTCAGTGAAACACCCCAAAAATTATTTCTTTCATGATAAATAGTCATTTTATAATATTTATAAATTTTGAGAATTTTTTTAGATTTTTCTGAAAATGTTGAATATTTTAATATATTTCTCATTTTACGTGCACACTAAGCGAAGCTAGGAAAATGAAATATTTTCTCCGAGGCCAGTAAACTTTGAACTATGAAAACATCGATGGGGTATTTTACGAAACTCGAGGCCAGACACAGTTTACGAAGTTTATATTTTTTGAAATTTTATACGATAAATAAAATTGTTGTATCGTAAAATTATCCGATGAATAACAAATACTATTTTTTGTAACTGTAACTTTTGTTCACTAGATAATAGCTCTAGTAGAGTGTTAATCATCTTTCTAGAGTATTCACTTTAGGAGACAACATTACTTTTCACTTTATCGAGAAGCGTGCGAAGCTTCTCAAGGAAGCTTCAAGGAAGCTTTCTACCAAGCTTCTCAAGGAAGCTACACACACTCTTTCTCTTCTCCCCACACCACACGGCCACAAGGCCATTTTGGAGCCAAAAATGTGCTTTCTGTAATGTCCCTTTTTGGGAGGGAACGTCACATTGTCAATTACAATGCGAAAATAAAGTTATCTAAGTTAGGACCCGGTTCCTTTTAATATAATATATATTTACTTGATTATAGTCAGGTAATTAAATTGGCAAATATATTTTCATTGTTTTTGTTATAATAGCAATAATAACAATAATTAATAACCACAGTGACAGAGCATCAATGAAAATAAAGAATAAAGCAGAAGTAGAGCATACATGGGAATTAACATTGCCTCTTCATATATATATATATTTATCAAACTGTTTGATTACAAGCCTGGTATACCAAAAAGTAAAACTATACCTGCCCCCAAAGGATTATACATACACATCCCCACGGTATCAGAAAATATACAGCCCACTACAGCCAAAGCATCAGGCCCCCAAAATAAAATACCGGTAGCCCTCAGTAGCTACAAGTAATATCAGTCCCTCAAATGAGGAGGAATCATGTCAGGATCCTCCGCGAGTCGTCCTCAGGGACCTCCTCAGGGTCTTCCTCATCAGAGGAAACCACCATAGGAGCCACGGAACTACGGGACGGGGCCCGAGCTGTGGAATCAAAAGAGTCTTCCCGCGGGGTGTAGTAGCGGTCACCCCACATCTCCTGTATAGGAAAGTGAAATTCCAGACGTAGGCTGATACAGTAGGTGAAAATTGGTGGCTCGCGACGCCTCTAGGCCAAAGCTAACGACACGTCCCCCAAGTAGATGCAGCACTCAGAATCAAAGTTGATGTGCCAGCACTCTGGCCCTCCTAAGAAGGTCAGGCGCACATCTCCCAAAAACCCGTGCATGTGTGCCTCCATGCTCTTTGGTAGTCGCTAATCGAGGTCAGGCTAGAAGCTGGGGAAATCTGAGGCTTCCATTTCCTTGCAGTCGTCTTTGATGGGGTGTAATATACAGATAAACAGTAATGGAAAAATAGAAAAGAGGTAAGACATCCTACCATCATTACCAATTATAGCAACAAGAAACCAAACGGCGCAAAGCGCCCACATAGCATTTTTGATAATAATCATAAGCATTGAATAGCAGAAATAAACAAATAAGCAGTTCTAGGCAGTCATATATATATAATAGTAAGACAACAATTCCAAGTCATAATAACGAATAAATGCCAGATAATGCATGGACTCACTATGCACATGCATACAATAGTCAAAATCCTACTCCATGGAGCTAGACACAAATGGTCAGAGAGAAAGATCAGGAGACACGTCTGTAACTCAGCTGCCGAGGCCAAAGTGCTATAATCCATCAATTTATCCACGTGCACATCATGGTATTATACAGACAGTCTACGCTAGATCATGATATAGGACAGTGTCTCGGTTCGGATAGTAAGTGCGTTTGCATCGGTCTGCCCCATGGACAGAAGAGCTACCAACTGTCCATTGCGAGGTACCCGCACCCTGACACCCCCAAGGTCAACAAATGACCTACACTTGTCTATTCGCACCCGCACAAAGGTGTGTTCAACTCCTAGGCAACTCGGCCTTAACATAGTCCAACGGACATTCACAATGCATACAGACTCTATGCATAATTATGTATGATCATTATTACATACAGTTCTGCCATATGCCACAATTTGCCAGAGCAAAAATCAACAAAAGCATTGGTCACTCACATGGACCCACGATATCATAATATTAGAATTAAATGAATTAATGCATTTTCAATGTGTATTATGAATTCTTGGTTCTTTAAAATTTATGAATCTCGGTATAATTTAATTTTTCAATTTGCTAATTCTTGCATCCTATTTCCATTAATTTAATTACTAGGTATTAGGTGATAAATTATGATTTTGGATTTCGACGGAGACAATGGCTCTAGTGTACAAAAATGAGGCTACCTTTCGACGAAAAAGAACCTGACAGAATGATGAAGGATGGGAGAACATTATTTCACAAGAATGGCAAAGAATCAATTTCTGTCGAATGAAGACTCTGTCAAATAGAGATCAAAAACTGTCGAATATACTAAAAGGCCAGCAGAAATCCTAATTCGACAGACGAGTGTTGACATTGGAGAAATCTTCTCCACTAAATGGTCAGAAGTTCTAACTCGATAGACATCAACATTCTAACTCGACGGATATTTACATTGCACTAAATGGTCAGAAGATCAAAATCGACGGAATGGTCAGAAGATCAAATTCGATGGATGTTGACATTCTAACTCGACGGATATTGATACCCTAACTCGACGGATATTGACATGGTGTTTAGTGCTCAAAGATCAAATTCGATGAATATGGTCAGAAGATCAGATTCGACGGATATTGATATTGCACTAAATGGTCAGAAGATTAAAATTGACGAAATGGTCAGAAGATCAAATTCGATGAATATGGTCAGAAGATCAGGTTCGACGGATATTGACATTGCACTAAATGGTCAGAAGATCAAAATCAACGGAAAGGTCAGAAGATCAGGTTCGACGGATATTGACATTGAACTAAATGGTCAGAAGTTCAAATTGTTATAATTATTCACAAAGAATCCCCAAATTTTTTTTTGGTCTTAACCCGTGGCCATCCGAGAACTAATCCGACGTCATTTCCTTCCAAGTTATACATTCCAATCTATTCAGATACATCAATATACACAAAAAAAAAAAAAATCTATTAGCACCAACACATTACCAACAACATGCAAACAAAGGATGACCCTCAATAGGGTTCCCTCACTATCAATCACAGACAACGTTTCTAAATGCTAATAGAGGTTGAGAAGGAGTGTCTTCCTCTTACCTTAGTGAAGAGCAAGGAAAGCAAGCTCCTTCTGTCCTTGAAATCTAATTCTTCACCACCACCAAAAACCTTGGTGTTCAAATCCGAAAAATCAAAATCAAAGAGTGGAAATGGAATCCATAGTCACTAATGTGACTATGGAATACGAAAATGGGGAGAAGAAAGTTGAGAGCTTTACCTTAAAGCTCCAAGCTTTGATGTTGGGCTGCCAACCATGAAAATGGAGGAATAAAGAAGAACTCCACCAAGAAGAAAGCTTGAAGACGGTGAGGGGAAAAATAGTCTCTATTGAGTTGAGTAAAGGAAGCTTGAAATCAATAATGGTGGTTGTGGGTGTGTGCAGCCCTGTGAGGAAGAGAGAAAGAGAGTGAGCTGCGTATGGGAGGAGAGGAAATGAGAGAATAAAAATGTAATATCCTTTGTTGCCAACCGTGCAGCACCAAAAGGGAGGAAAGAGAGTGAAGTGGTTGGGAAGGAAGCTTCCCTTAAAGCTTCTTTGAGAAGCTTCATGCACTTCTCGATAAAGTGCATAGTAAGCTTATCTCCTTAATTAAATACATCTGACAGATGATTAATTACACTGTTAGAATTGTTTTCTCAGTGAATAAAAGTTACTATTAATGAAAATAATATTTTATTATACATCGGATAACTTTATGATACATTGATTTTATCTAGCAGATAAAATCTCAAAAAACACAAATCTCGTAAACTGTACCCAGCCTCCAGTTTAGTAAGATCCCCCATCTACGCGTTGACAGTTCAAGGTTTACCAGCCTCAGGGAAAATATTCTATTTTCCCTGCTCCGCTTAGTGCACATGCAAAACGAGGAATATCTTAAAATATTCATCATTTCCAGAAAAATCCACAAAAATTCCTAAAAATCATAAATATTGTAAAATGATTATTTATAATGAAATAAATAATTTTCGGAATGTTACAATACTCCTCTTCTAAAAAGGAATTTCATCCTCGAAATTTGCATACCTTAGAATAACTTTGGGTGTTGCTTCTTCATTCGGTCTTCCAGCTCCCAGGTTGCATCTCCAGTCACCTCGTTCCAGATTACCTTCACTAATGCGATCTCCTTGCCTCTTAATTACTTTATCCTTCTATCCTCGATTCTTACAAGAGACGCCTCATAAGTTAAGTTTTCTTTTAATTATACTGTATCCGGTGCTATTACATGACTTGGATCAGGAAGGTATTTTCGAAGTTATGACACATGAAAAACATTATGAATGTTTGAAAGGAAAGGAGGTAAGGCTATTTGGTAGGCTACAGGACCTACTCGGTGAATGATTTGGTATGGTCGAAGAAATTTTGGAGTGAGTTTTCTAGATTTCAAAGCCCGGCCTACCCCAGTTGTAGGTGTGACTTTTAGGAATACATGCTCGCCTTCCTCAAACTCAAGAGGCTTTCTTCTTTGGTCTGCATAACTCTTTTTCCGACTCTGAGCTGTCCTTATCTTTTCCTGAATCATCTTAACCTTCTCAATTGTCTGGTGTATAATCTCTGGTCCAATAGTAAGGCACTCGCTGTCTTGGTACCAACACAGAGGTGTTCGACCCCGTCGTCCATACAGAGCTTCATAGGGTGCCATCCCTATGCTCGAATGATAACTGTTGTTGTAGGTGAATTCTATCAATGGTAGAACATCATCCCAACTTCCAGTCTGCTCTATGGTACAAGCTCTAAGCAAATCTTCCAAAGATTGGATCGTCTGCTCTGATTGACCATCGGTCTGTGGGTGATAAGCAGAACTCAGACGTAACTTCATCCCCAACGCTTCTTGCAAACTCTTCCAGAAATTTGAAGTAAATCTTGGGTCTCTATCCGAAACAATACTTGTAGGAACACCGTGCAATCTAACAATCTCTCCAATATAGATCTGAGTCAGTCTCTCCAGTTTGTATCTTGTGTCGATCGGGAGAAAATGTGCTGATTTCATGAGTCGGTCCATGATTACCCAAATCGAATCGTGACCTTTTCTTGTTCTTGGCAATCCGACTACAAAATCCATTGCAATGCTGTCCCAGTTCCATTCAGGAATAGGCAGTAATTTATAATAATCCCACTGGCCTCTGATGTTCCACTTTAGCTTTTTGACAAACCAGATAAGTGGATACATGTCTAGTGACGTCACTCTTCATTCCATGCCACCAGAACAACTTCTTCAAGTCTTGGTACATTTTTGTTATGCCCGGATGCATACTCAGCTGGCTTGTGTGAGCATGGTTAATGATATATTCTCTAAGCTCTTGGTCTCGGGGAATACAAACTCTCCCACAGAATCTCAAAATTTCATCCGTTCCTTCCGTGAATGCTGTTTCATTACCTTGCTTCATCTATTCCCTCACTTCTTGCAAAAACTCGTTAATCTTCTGCTTCTCCCTTATGTCATCCATCAGCTCACTGATGATGGTAACCATATTCATGCAGATCTTCCCTAGTTCTAACTCCACAAAAGACCATACATCTCTGAACTGCTTTAGCATATCCTTTTCCTTGATCATCAGGGCAGAGACACTGATCATCTTTCTACTTAGAGTGTCTGCCACAATATTTGCCTTGCCAGGGTGATACAGAAGTTGGAAATCATAATCCTTCAGGAACTCTAACCACCTTCGCTGCCTCATGTTCAGCTCTTTCTAATCATACAAATACTTCAGACTCTTGTGATCATTGAAAATGTTGAACGTCGCTCCATAGAGAAAATACCTCCATATCTTCAGAGCAAAAACTACAGCTGCTAACTCCAAGTCGTGCGTCGGGTAGTTCTTCTCGTGCACTCGTAACTGCCTTGAAGCATAAGCCACTACTCTTCCATGTTGCATAAGTACAGATCCTAGTCCTTGGTGTGAAGCATCGCAATACACCTCAAATTGCTCATTCGGATCGGGTAGTACTAACACTGGCGAGGTAGTCAGTCGATTCTTTAACTCTTGGAAACTCTGCTCACAGCTGTCGGTCTACTCAAAAGCTTGGTTCTTCTTTGTGAGTTGTGTAAATGGTCCTGCAATCCTGGAGAATCCCTCAATGAACCTCCGGTAATATCCTGCTAAGCCCACGAAGCTTCAGATTTCCGTCACTGACTTCGACCTTTCCCATTGTAGCACTGCGTCCACCTTTAATGGATCCACTGCAATCCCATCCTTCAAGATTACGTGACCCAGAAACTTAACTTCTTCTAGCCAAAATTCATATTTCGACAGTTTGGCATACAGTTCCTTCTCCTTCAGAATCTGAAGAACTATACTGAGGTGTTCAACATGGTCCTCCTGATTTTGGGAGTATACCAGAATGTCATCAATGAATACCACAACAAATTTGTCCAAGTAAGGACGAAAGATTCAGTTCATGTAGTCCATAAAGATAGCTGGTGCATTTGTCACGCCAAATGGCATCACGAGATATTCGTAATGACCATATCGGGTACGAAAGGCAGTCTTGGGTATATCCTCGGTCTTTACTCGTATCTGATGATACCCAGATCGTAGATCAATCTTTGAGAGCACCGCTGCTCCCTTCAGTTGGTCCATTAAATCGTCAATTCTCAGGAGTGGATACTTATTCTTGATCGTTACTTTGTTTAGCTGCCGGTAGTCTACACATAATCTTGATGTGCCATCCTTCTTGCGAACTAACAGTACTGGTGCTCCCCACGGTGACACACTTGGTCTGATAAATTATTTTTCCAAAAGCTCTTCTAGCTATTTCTTGAGCTCAGCTAACTCTGTCGGTGCCATCCTACAAGGTGCTATAGACACGGGACCAGCTCCCGGTACTAGGTCGATAGCAAACTCTATCTCTCGAGCCGGTGGTAAACCAGGTACATCCTCAAGAAAGACTTCGGGAAATTCATTCACCACTGGAATTGTGTTCACATCAACCTTGCTCTCGACTTTCAAAGAAGACAGTAGCATGTATCCATGAGCTCCTTCTTTTAAGAGAGCTTGAACTCGGTTGGCCGTTAGAAATCTAGAATTCTCATCTATGGGAAAAACTATGATCTTTCTGGAACAGTCTAATAGAACATGGTTGGAAGACAACCAGTCCATCCCTAAGATGATATCTAGTTGGGAAAGGGGTAAACAGATCAGATCGACCGAAAAGGTTCGACCTTCAACAACCAATGGACAGTTTAGACAGACTTTGGTAGTAACTACCGGTTTATTAGTGGGGGTAGAAACAGTAAGGTCAAAAGGTAAGGTAGACACTGGTAAACCAAGTCTTTGCACATAATCATATGATATGAAAGAATAGGTTACCCCAAAGTCATACAGTACAGTTAAAAGATTACTTTCTATGGTGCCTTCCCCTTGTATCAAATCTTCGGATTCGGAGGCTTCAGCTCCGCTCATGGTGTAAACTCGCCCTCCAGCTTGTGGTTTCTTGGCTCTTGCGGCATTCATTGAAGGTTCGGCCTTCGCCTGATTGCAGTCTCGGGACACTTGGCCAGGTTTGCCACATCTGAAGCAGATGATCCCCTTTATGGTGCAGTCCTTTGTAAGATGATCTTTCCCACAATTCATGCATTTAGAAGGATACGCCGTGTTCTGGCCAGTTCGGTTCCCAGTAGAACCTCCACCAGAACTTCCGCCCATGGTTTATTGCTGATTTCCCGTTGGTCGAGAATACGGCTTCTTCTGGAAGCGGTTAGAACTGTTACTGCCGCCTCTTTGGAACCTCGTAGGCCTAAAGTTTCTATTCCTCATATCTCTAGATTGCTCCAGAGCCTCTACATCACAGTAGGTATCTAGCAGTTCTGAGAATTCATTGATCTTCAGGGTGATCACAGCCTTCTTCACCTCATACCTTAGTCCTTCCATGAATCTTCGGCACTTCCATGCTTCTTCGGTTGATTCTGAAAGTATGTCAAAAACTGTGACAAGTTTTCGAATCTGGCCGCATACTCATTAATGGTCATATTCCCTTGTCGTAAGTTGAGAAACTCTGACTCCTTCGCGTGTCTTGCACTTGCAGGAAAATACTTATCTAGGAACTTCTCCTTGAATAAGTCCCAAGTAATCTCGCGGTTTGCAGCTTCTAACATTCTCTGCACTCCGTTCCACCAGTTTTCAGCATTGCCTACCAACATAAAAGTAGCATAGTTCACCTTCTTGTCCTCAGCGTAGTTCATACCTCGAAAGACTTTTTCTAACTCCTTAATCCACAGACTAGCCTTGTCCAAATCAAACTCTCCTTTAAATTGAGGAGGGTTGTGGCGTCGAAACTCCACCAAGTTCTGAGCTTCTGCAGTAGCTTCGAGCTGTTGAGTAGCTCATTCTTGTTGTTGTGCAACTCTCTCTTGTTACTGAGCAGCTTGCTCGGTTTGTTATGCGACGGCCTCAGCCATCCTCTGCATTGCCACAATGGCTGTTGCCATGTCTTCCCTTCGCGCCATCTTACTTTCTCAGTTCGGATTAACTGAAAACACAGAAAAGTTAGTTCCATTCACTATGAATACCAAGCAATGCACCTTTGCGTTTATTATTCAGAGAATACACAGCACAAACAAGACAGACTCAATCACAAGACCCAAAGAAACATAAACCGGGGCTCTGATACTAACTGAATGTAATGCCCCTTTTTGGGAGGGAACGTCACATTGCCAATTACAATGCGAAAATAAAGTTATCTAAGTTAAGACCCGGTTCCTTTTAATATAATATATATTTACTTGATTATAGTCAGGTAATTAAATAGGCGAATATATTTTCTTTGTTTTTGTTATAATAGCAATAATAACAATAATTAATAACCACGGTGATGGAGCATCAATGAAAATAAAGAATAAAGCAGAAATAGAGCATACATGGGAATTAACATTGCATCTTCATATATATATTTATCAAACTGTTTGATTACAAGTCTAGTATACCAAAAAGTAAAACTATACCTGCCTCCAAAGGATTATACATACACATCCCCATGGTATCAGAAAATATACAGCCCACTACAGCCAAAACATCAGGCCCCCAAAATAAAAATCTCAAATGAGTAGCCCTCAATAGCTACAAGGGAATATCGAGGAAACCACCATAGGAGCCACGAAACTACGGGACGGGGCCCCCTCAAAAGAATGAGGAGGAATCGTTCCCGTATAGGAAAGTGGATCCTCCACGAGGTCATCCAAAGCTAACGACACGGGACCTCCTCAAGGTCATCCTCATCGAGGAAACCACCATAGGAGCCACGGGGAAAACTACGGGACGGGGCAATATACCCAAGAATGGAAAAATAGAAAAGAGGTAAGACATCCTACCATCATTACCAATTATAGCAACAAGTGGAATCAAAAGAGTCTTAAACCCACGGGGTGTAGTAAGCATGGATCATGCCCCATATCTCAAAATCCGTATAGGATAGACATGTCTCGGAGAGAAAGATCGAGACACATCGTCGCCAAAGTGCTATAATCCATTAATTTATCCACGTGCACATCATGACATTGTACATACCCACGCTAGATCACGATAAGATAGTGCTCTGGCCCAGATCGTGTGCCATTGCAAGAGCTACCAACTGTCCATTGCAAGGTACCCGCACCCTGACGCCCCCAAGGTCAACAAATGACCTACATTTATCTATTCGCACCCGCACAAAGGTGTGTTCAACTCCTACGCAACTCGGCCTTAACATAGTCCAACAGACATTCACAATGCATACAGACTCTATGCATAATCATGTATGATTATTATTACATACAGTTTCGCCATATGCCACAATTTGCCATAGCAAAAATCAACAAAATCATTGGTCACTCACATGGACCCACGATATCATAATATTAGAATTAAATGAATTAATGCATTTTCAAGGTGTATTATGAATTCTTGGTTCTTTAAAATTTATGAATCTCGGTATAATTTAATTTTTCAATTTGGTAATTCTTGTGTCCTATTTCTATTAATTTAATTACTAGGTATTAGGTGATAAATTATGATTTTGGATTTCGACGAAGACAATGGCTCTAGTGTACAAAAATGAAGCTACCTTTCGACGAAAAAGAACCTGACAGAATGATGAAGGATGGGAGAACATTATTCCACAAGAATGGTAAAGAATCAATTTCTGTCGAATGAAGACTCTATCGAATGGAGATCAAAAACTGTCGAATATACTAAAAGGCTAGCAAAAATCCTAATTCGACAGACGGGTGTTGACGTTGGAGAAATCTTCTCCACTGAATGGACAGAAATTCTAACTCAATGGACAGCAACATTCTAACTCGACGGATATTTACATTGCACTAAATGGTCAGAAGATCAAAATCGACGGAATGATCAGAAGATCAAATTCGACGGATGTTGACATTCTAACTCGATGGATATTGATACCCTAACTCGATGGATATTGACATGGTGCTTGGTGGTCAAAGATCAAATTCGACGAATATGGTCAGAAGATCAAATTCGACGGGTATTGACATTGCACTAAATGGTTAGAAGATCAAAATCGACGAAATGGTCAGAAGATCAAGTTCGACAAATATGGTCAGAAGATCAGGTTCGACGGATATTGACATTGCACTAAATGGTCAGAAGATCAAAATCGACGGAAAGGTCAGAAGATCAAATTCGACAAATATGGTCAGAAGATCAGGTTCGACGGATATTGACATTACACTAAATGGTCAGAAGTTCAAATTGTTACAATTGTTCACAAAGAATCCCCAATTTTTTTTTTGTCTTACCCCGTGGCCATCCGAGAACCAATCCGACGTCATTTCCTTCCAAGTTATACATTCCAATCCATTCAGATACATCAATATACACAAAAAAAGGATCTATTAGCACCAACACATTACCAACAACATGCAAACAAAGGATGACCCTCAATAGGGTTCCCACACTATCAATCACAGACAACGTTTTTAAATGCTAATAGAGGCTGAGGAGGAGTGTCTTCCTCTTACCTTAGTGAAGAGCAAGGAAAGCAAGCTCCTTCTGTCCTTGAAATTTGGTTCTTCACCACCACCAAAAACCTTGGTGTTCAAATCCAAAAAATCAAAATCAAAGAGTGGAAATGGAATCCATAGTCACTATGGAATACGAAAATGGGGAGAAGGGAGAAGAAAGTTGAGAGCTTTACCTTAAAGCTCCAAGCTTTGATGTTGGGCTGCCAACCACAAAAATGGAGGAATAAAGAAGAGCTCCACCAAGAAGAAAGCTTGAAGACGGTGAGGGGAAAAATATTCTCTATTGAGTTAAGTAAAGGAAGCTTGAAATCAACAATGGTGGTTGTGGGTGTGTGCAGCCGTGTGAGGAGGAGAGAAAGAGAGTGAGCTACGTATGGGAGGAGAGGAAATGAGAGAATGAAAATGTAATATCCTTTGTTGCCAACCGTGCAGCACCAAAAGGGAGGAGAGAGAGTGAAGTGGTTGGGAAGGAAGCTTCCCTTAAAGCTTCCTTGAGAAACTTCGCGCGCTTCTCGATAAATTGTATAGTAAGCTTGTCTCCTTATTTAAATACATCTGACAGATGATTAATTACACTGTTAGAATTATTTTCTCAGTGAATAAAAGTTACTATTAATGAAAATAATATTTTATTGTTCATCAAATAATTTTATGATATAGCAATTTTATCTAGCAGATAAAACCTCAAAAATTACAAACCTCACAAACTATGCCCGACCTTGGGTTTAGTAAGATCTCCCATCGACGCGGTGATAGTTCAAGGTTTACTAGTCTCAGGGAAAATATTCTATTTTCTCGGCTCCACTTAGTGCACACGCAAAATGAGGAATATCTTAAAATATTCGTCGTTTCCAGAAAAATCCACAAAAATTCCTAAAAATCATAAATGTTGTAAAATGATTATTTATAATGAAATAAATAATTTAAGGGATGTTACACTTTCACTTAATTAAGTTTTCTATTCTAATTTCAAAAATCCTAAAATGGCTACAACACTTTTTACTATCAACTTCTCTCTCTTCATCTTTTCTCTTCACATTTTCTCCTCCCTCTCTCTAACTCCACGGCAGCCACATCCTTCCACCCACCATATTTGTTTGATTTTCAAGCTTCCCTTTTGTTTGAAATCCACCTCTTGATTTGGAAGACTTCCTTTTGTTGGAATCATCTTCAAGGAGCTCACCCATTCCCTCCATTTCTATCTTCTTCCACCATTGGAGCTCAAAGCTTGAAGTTTTAAGGTAAAAGCTCATAGCTTTTTAATTCTTCCATCTCATTTTCGTGATCCATGGATACATTGGTGACTATGGATACCATTTTCAAGCTTTGATTTTGATTTTTATGGATTTGAACACTCTAGGGTTTTAAGGTGGTGAAGAACGAATTTCCAAGGGAAAAAGGAGTTTGCTTTCTTTGTACTTCTCTTAGGTAAGAGGAAGATTATTCTCTTCAACCCATTTTGGTGGTGAGGAACTTATTGTTGTGTTGATGAGGTGAAAATCATTAGTGGGATATCCATTTGTTTGAGTGGTTTTGGTCATGTTTAATTATTTGAATAGCATGATTTTGACATATGTTGATGGATCTTGGAATGCTTGAAGGATGGAATCGATTTTGGTGATTTTCTGCACTTCTAGAGGATTACATAGCTGTGTAATCCAGGTGTGTCAGAAAATGGGTTGGGCGTGTTTTCTACTGAATTCCAGAGAAGTACACGGCCTAGGCCGTGTAATTTTACACGACCATGTAATCGGGGCCATGTAACTTCACATGGCCGTGTAACCTGACAGATGAAAGTTTGTGAGTTTTTCTTGCCCTTGGAGGCTCCTGGTCTCATTGGAGACTTATTATGAGGCTTTCGTACTAGAATGAACTTAATTAATTGAACGATTAGATGCTTAATCTGGATTTCATAATATAGAAAGAATAAAGAATAAGTCTTTAACTTATAACTTGGAGTGGTCTTTGAATAAAGAAAGAATATGAGTACGGGTGAGGTTGTGAGAAACATAATGAAATTAAAGTTTAACTTTTATGATAACTTTGAATGGTACGTGAGCATCCTTGAGATTTGTTATTAACTTGATGTGGATCCGTGAATGGGATCAAACCTTGTTGATAAATGACATGACATGTGATTCTAGATATGAAATGCTATGACTGTGAATCTATACATATGTATACAAGTATACATTGAATCTATGTGTATTGAGCATGATTTGAAACATGCATTGAAAAAGTTCATTGGACTATTGTTAAGGCCAAGTTGCATAAGAGTTGAATCACACCTATGTGTAGGTGTGAATAGACAAGTATAGGTCTCTTATTGACCTTGGGGGCATTGGGGTACGGGTACCTCGCAATGGACAGTTGGTAGCTCTTCTGTCTGTGGGGCAGACCGATGCAAACCCACCGACGATCCGGACCGAGACACTGTCCTATATCGAAATCTGTGTAGAATGTCTTGTACAATGCCATGATGTGCACGTTAATGAATTGAGAATTTTAAGCACTTGAAAGGCTCGATAACCGCAATACAGACATATCTCCTTATCATTCTCTCCGATGTTTGTGTCTAGCTCCATGGAGTAGGATTTTTGGTATCATGTACATGTGCATAGTGAGTCATCATATCATTTGACATTTACTTATTTATATGAAAATTTCATCTGTTGTTCCATTACTGTTATAACTGCCTGGAATTGCTAAGTTGGTTATTATCTGTTTTAATGCTGGTTACTATTCCTGAAATGTTATGGGGGCGTCATGCACCATTTGGTTTCTTTACTGCCATAATTGGTACTGAATGTAGAATGTCTTACCTCTTTTCTATATTTTTTGTTACTCTATTTTACTTATGTGATTCTCTTAAGACGTCGACGAGGAAGGGGAAGTACACGAATTCTTGGGTTTCTAGCCTGACTTTGACTAGCACTTGTATTGATCATGACGTCCCGTCCGCAAGGCTTTTTGGGATATGTGCGACTGACTTTCCTCAGAGGTCTGGACTGCTGGCATATTAACCTGGCTTCGGATTGTTGTGTTTATCTGGGAGACGTGACAGTGTCTTTAGCTTGGGGGCGTTATCATCCGGCCATCTTTACATGTAGTGTTAGACTACACTTAGAGTTTTATCTGCCCATTCGTGATATGTGGGGTGAGCGTTACTACTCCCCATAGGAGGATTCATTCCTCTCTACTGTTGAGCCCCTGCCTGCAACTCAGTGGCTCCGATGAGGGTTTCCTCTGACGAGGAAGACCCTGAAGAGGATCCAGCTACGATTCCTTCTCTTTCTCATTAGGGGTTGATACTGTTGATTTTCACTGATGGCTATTTGTGTTTCTTTTGGGGCTTGATATTCTTTTTGAGGGTCTGTATATCATTTTTGGGGGCATGTAAACCTTTGGCTTTTTTTTTATGAGCCTTGATGTAATTAATGACTTACAGTCTGTACTTAAATAATATATATATATATATGATGTACCTTTTGCATGGATGTATGGTCTAATCTTTATGTTTTCCACTAAGTTATGTTTTCCACTTACAATTACAAAAAAAAATATGTACATACTTGTGTATCTCCTATAAGTGTTAGTACTTTTGAATATTTCATTGATTAACAAGTTATTAAATATATATATATATATATATATAATAAAAAGAATCGATTCTTAATTTGTATGATTTATTTCTGCATTTGTGTTTATGGTGTGACGTTTCCTCCTTAAAAAGGGGCATTACATTCAGTTGGTATCAAAGCCCCGTTTTATGTTTTCTTTGGGTCTTTGTGGTTAGGTTTGACTTGTTTGTGTTGTGTGATTCTCTGTGATTGGTATTCCAAAAGGATACATCTAATTCTTCCTTGTGTTTTTTAGTAAGCCTTACTTGAAAGAGTGAAATAGCATGAGGTGGAGATATGGCAGCAGCGATCGAAGCCATACAAAGAATGGTAGAAGTTATTGCCCAACAAACTAAGAGAGCTGCCCAATAGTAGGAGAAGGCTACTCAACAGCTTGAAACTACATTGATGCTTAAAATCTAGCGAAGTTTCGTCATAACAACCCTCCTCAGTTTAAAGGGGAATTTGATTTGGAGAAAGCTAGTCTTTGGATCAAGGAGTTGGAGAAGATTTTCAGAGGCATGAACTGTGCCAATGACAAGAAGGTGACTTATGCTGTCTTTATGCTGATTGGAGATGCTGAAGAATGGTGGAACGGGGCATAGAGATTATTGGAATCTAAAGGTCACGCAATCACTTGGGAGCTTTTCAAGGATAGATTCTTGGAGAAATATTTCCCAATAAGCGCTAGGCATGCGAAAGAGATGGAGTTCCTTGGCTTGAGGCAAGGGGGCATGACTGTCAGCAAATACGCCGTGAAGTTCAAAAACTTATCTAAGTTTTCATCATATTTCCAGCACCATTCGGATGAGTGTGGAAATGTCAAAAATTTGAAGAAGGATTGAAGCATGACATGAAAAAGGCAGTCATAACATTGAAGATTAGACAATTTTCAGAGCTGTTAGATACGTGTCGCTAAGTAGAAGGTCTGGATCATATAAGGGACACGAGGAATCACAACTTTGGACTTGCTAGGTTCCAAAGAGGAGGTGGCAATAGTGCGAACCGATTTCAGAAGAAACCTTATTCCCGACCACAGGGAAATCAGCAGCAAACATCTGGTGGATGTTCAAGCGGAGGTCCTGGTGGAAGCTGAATTGGTCAGGATGTGGCATCTTCACCAAGGTGTATGAAGTGCGGGAAGGATCACCTAACAAGGGATTGTTCCACCAGGGGAATTATTTGTTATCGATGTGGAAAACCTAGACATATCTCGAAGGATTGCAACCAGGCTAAGGCAGAGCCTTCGGTTGACACTGCACGGACTGCAAAACCGTAAGCAGGAGGCAGAGTCTACACCATGAGCAGAGCAGAAGCCTCCGAATCCAAAGATCTAATACAAGGGGAAGGTACCATTAGAGGTAATCTTTTGACTATACTATATGACTCTGGGGCAACCCACTCTTTCATTTCTTATGATTGTGTGTGATGACTTGGTTTACCTATGTCTTCCTTACCTTTTAACCTGACTGTTTCTACTCCCACTGATAAACCCGTTGTTACTATCAAAGTTTGCTTAAATTGTCATTTAGTCATTGAGGGTCGAATCTTTTCTGTTGATTTGATCTACTTACCTCTTTCCCAATTAGATGTAATTTTAGGAATGAATTGGTTGTCTTCTAACCATGTCCTATTAGATTGTTCTAGTAAGACCATAATTTTCCCTGTGGATGAAGTTTCTAGATTTTTGACGGCTAGCCAAGTTCGAGCTTTCTTGAAAGAAAGAGCTCAGGGATACATGCTACTGTCATCCTTGAAAGTCGAGAGCGAGGCAGATGTGAATACAATTCCAGTGGTTAATGAATTCCTTGAGATCTTTCCTAATAAGCTACCTGGTTTACCATCGAAGCAGGAGGTAGAGTTTGCTATTGATCCTGTACCTAGATTTGGTCTTGTATCTATAATGCCTTACAAAATGTCACCATCAGAGTTAGCTAAGCTTAATAAGCAGTTAGAAGTAGGGATGGTAAAATTATTCGTACCTATGGGGATCCGCGAGGATTACCAGCGATGGGGCGGGGGATGAGTACCCATTTAATAAATGAGGGTGGGGGCGGGGATTATAATGCCCACCCCGCAGGTACTCGCAAACCCGTTAAGTATACTTTTTCATCTAATATGTATCATATATTATTATTATTTTTTACTTTGAGATGAGATGAAAATACATATCTTTTTATTATTTTGAAATGATTTTTTTATTGAATGAGTCCATAATGATAAAACTTGTTTAAAATATATATACTATTTATGTAATAGTTATTTATGTAAATTGATTATTACAAAATATAATTGAATTTAGTTTGTTATTTATAATATTCTTTTAATTTTGTAAGAATCTTAGATTATTAAACAAAGTTGTAGTATATGGTGTTAAAATTTATTTTCTTTATTTTTTTTTAATTTTTAAGATTTTATTTTAAATTATTAACTACTTGCAGATACCCGCGGATGCCCCCGCTTACCCGTAGAGATCATAAATTGGTACCCGTGACGAGACGGGGATGGGTGCCATCCCTAGTTAGAAGAACTCTTGGAAAAGCAATTCATTAGACCTAATGTATCACTGTGGGGAGCACAAGTGTTGCTAGTACGAAAGAAGGATGGTACTTCACGATTATGTGTGGACTATCATCAACTAAATAAAGTCACGATCAAGAACAAGTATCCATTACCGAGGATAGACGACTTGATGGATCAACTGAAAGGAGCCGCAGTGTTCTCTAAGATCGATCTGTGATTTGGCTACCATCAAATTCGAGTAAAGGCAGAGGATATTCCCAAGACGGCTTTTCGTACTCGATACGGCCATTTCGAGTACCTCATGATGTCGTTTAGTGTAACGAATGCACTTGTCATATTCTTGGACTACATGAGCAGAATCTTTCATCCTTACTTGGATAGATTCATTGTTGTCTTCATTGACGACATTCTGATTTACTCTCGAAATCAGGAGGATCATGATGGACACCTTAGTATAATTCTCTAGATTCTGAAGGAGAAGAAGATGTATGCCAAATTGTCAAAATGTGAATTTTGGCTGAATGAAGTCAAGTTTTTGGGCCATGTAATCTCGAAGGAAGGGATTGTAGTAGATTCGTCAAAAGTAGAAGTAGTGCTACAGTGGGAAAGGCCAAAGACGGTGACAAAAAATTTGAAGCTTTGTGAGATTAGCTAGATATTACTAGAGGTTTATTGAAGGATTCTTTAAAATAGCAGGGCCTCTCACTCAGCTCACGAGAAAGAATCAAGCCTTTGAGTGGACTAATGCTTGCGAAGAAAGTTTCCAGCAACTAAAGAGATGACTAACTACTTCACTAGTGTTAGTTCTACCCGATCCGAATGAACCCTTCGAAGTGTATTACGATGCTTCATACCATGGACTAGGATGTGCGCTTATGCATAATGGAAAAATGGTGGCTTACGCTTTGAGGTAGTTGTGAGTGCATGAGAAGAACTATCCAACACATGACTTAGAGTTAGCACCTGTGGTTTTCGCTTTGAAGATATGGAGACATTTCCTTTGTGGAGCGACGTTCAACGTCTTTAGTGACTACAAGAGCTTGACGTATCTACATGATCAAAAGGAATTGAATATGAGGCAGCGAAGGTGGTTGGATTTTCTCAAAGACTATGATTTTCGACTTTTGTATCACCCTGGAAAGGCAAACATCTTGGCAGACACTTTGAGTAAGAAGATGCTCAGTATCTCTACTATGATGGTCAAGGAAAATGATTTGATAGAGCAATTTAGGGATGTTTGGTCATTTGTGGATTTGGCACTGGGGAAGATTTGCATGAACATGGTTACCATTTCAAGTGAGTTAATGGAAGACATCCGATAAAAACAAAAACTTGACAAGTTTCTGTAAGAAGAACGGGAGCTAATGAAGCAAGGCAGTTCAACAACATTTGAGGAAGGAACTGATGGAATTCTGAGGTTTAAAGGTAGAGTCTGTATACCCCGAGATCAAGAGCTTAGAAAGTATATTCTCGAACATGCTCACACGAGCAAGTTGAGTATGCATCCAGGAATAACCAAGATGTATCAAGACCTTAAACGGTTATTTTGGTGACATGGAATGAAGAGTGATGTTGCAAGGTGTGCATAATCTTGTCTGGTTTGTCAGAAAGCGATGGTCAAGCATGTATTTTTGAAAGTCACGCCAACGACTGGGGTTTGCCGAGTTCTGAAATCTAAAAAACTCACTCCCAAATTCCTTAGATGTTACCAAATTCTTCGCCGGATAGGTCCAGTAGCTTACCAGATAGCTTTACCACCTTTTCTTTCAAATATTCACAATGTCTTTCATGTGTCACAACTACGAAAATATATTCCTGACCTGAACCATGTCATAGTACCTGACACAGTACAATTAAAAGAGAACTTAACCTATGAGGCACCTCCTGTAAGGATTGAAGATAGGAAAGTAAAGCAACTCAGAGGAAAATATATCTTATTAGTAAAAGTGATTTGGAACGAAACGACTGGAGATGTAATATGGGAGTTGGAAGACAAAATGAAGAAGCAACACCCACAACTGTTCTAAGGTATAAAAATTTCGAGGATGAAATTTCTTTTTAGAAGGAGAGAGTTGTAACACTCCGAAAATTATTTGTTTCATCATAAACAGTCGTTTTATGATGTTTATGATTTTTGAGAATTTTTTTAGATTTTTCTAAAAATGTTGAATATTTTAATATATTTTTTATTTTGGGTGCACATTGAGCAGAATCAGTGAAACATCCCAAAAATTATTTGTTTCATGATAAATAGTCATTTTATAATATTTATGATTTTTGAAATTTTTTAGATTTTTTCAAAAATATTGAATATTTTAATATATTTCTCATTTTGCGTGCGTGCTAAGCTGAGCCAGGAAAATGAAATATTTTCCCCGAGACTGGTAAACTTTGAACTATGGAAACGTTGATGGAGGATCTTACTAAATCCGAGGACGGGCACTGTTTACAAGGTTTACGTTTTTTGAGATTTTACCTGATACATAAAATCGTTGTAACGTAAAATTATCCGATGAACAATGAATACTGTTTTTAATACTGAAACTTGTGTATCTCTTAGGAATACTCTAATCTTTCAAAACCATATTTTCTAACCTCCATAAGTGTTCTAAAAAGTCACAGGTCTCAACTACATTCTTATATCCATATTTCCATAATTTTCCATTCATTACTATTCATCAGGTAAGCTGCACTATTTTTCTTAAATTAAATCAAACTTGCAATGTAAGTAAATTTTCCTACCTTAACTTATATTCAATACCAAAATATTCTCCATATTCTACTTATCATCTCCATGCAGTTTCATAATTTTCTGAGCTACCTAGCTATTTTATTTAACCTTTAAACATTTTCTCAATGTTATTAAAAATACCAAACTACTTCATTTGGTCCTCCAAAATTTACTACAACTCATACTAATAATCTTCATCCTAGGAATACATTTTTTGTAGCACCCTAGATAAATATGTTAGACTTGTAAATGGTTACAGAGGTAGCCTAATACTTGCTTAACATGTCTGTTGAATTTTGTAGGTTTTTGAGCATGTTTAGTCACTTTACTGTAACACTATATGTGAAAAATAGTTATTATTAGCCCCAGTGTAACACCCCCTCCGAAGGGCATTACATTTCAACCGACTCCCTTTTTCTTTCTAACACCAAACTTTAACAAAGTTATAAAAAGATTGACATTATACAACATGAGTTTCAAAATTCTCTTTTCAACAAATAACATCAACTTATCAAATAATAAAGACATAAAGCATAAGAATTGGAAAACACCTTTGCATAAAATGAAGTTCATTATAACCTTAAGTACATTATCTCATATCCCAAAAGTATAAAACTTAAGTACTCCAAATAGTAAACATACACATATATGACTACCAAAAGAAAACTAAAACTAGTCCAAGTCTCAACACTTGAAGAACAGGTTTCTGCACCCAATCTTCAACCAGATCCCCTTAGGAATCCCTAACAGACAAAGCCCCTAGTCGGGCATGTCACAAAAATATGGAAGTCCAAGCAATCGCCTCCATGAAGCCCTCCCTCAAGGAAGCTCTCCAAGAGGCACGCAAAACAGCTACATCTATTGTAAAAGTAGTGGCATCATGCCAAGCCTTGCTCCAAAGCAAAGTGACATCTTGTAACACCCCAAAAATTATTTGTTTCATCATAAACAGTCATTTTATAATATTTATGATTTTTGAGAATTTTTTTAGATTTTTCAAAAAATAATGAATATTTTAATATATTTCTCGTTTTACGTATACACTGAGCAGAGTCAATGAAATACCCCAAAAATTATTTGTTTCATGATAAATAGTCATTTTATAATATTTATAAAGTTTGGGAAATTTTCTAGATTTTTCTGAAAATGTTGAATATTTTAAAATATTTTTCATTTTGCGTGCGCGCTAAGCGGAGCCAAAAAAATAAAATATTTTTCCCGAGGCCGGTAAACTTTGAACTGTGAAAACATCGACGGGGGATTTTATGAAACTCGAGGCCAGACACAATTTATGATGTTTACGTTTTATGAAATTTTATCTGATAAATAAAATTGTTGTATCGTACAAGTATCCGATGAACAACAAATACTATTTTTAGTAACTGTAACTATTGTTCACTGGATAATAGCTCTAGTAGAGTATTAATCATCTTTTCTAGAGTGTTCACTTTAGGAGACAACATTACTTTTCACTTTATCAAGAAGCGTGCGAAGCTTCTCAAGGAAGTTTCAAGGAAACTTCCTACCAAGCTTCTCAAGGAAGCTACACACTCTTTCTCTCTCTTCTCCCCACACCACACGGCCACAAGGCCATTTGGGAGCCAAAAATGTGCTTTCACTTAATTAAGTTATCTATTCTAATTTCAAAAATCCTAAAAAGGCTAAAACACTTTTTACTAACAACTTCTCTATCTTCATCTTTTCTCTTCACATTTTCTCCTCCCTCTCTCTAACTCCACGGTAGCCACATCCTTCCACCCACTATATTTGTTTGATTTTCAAGCTTCCCTTTTGTTTGAAATCCACCTCTTGATTTGGAAGACTTCCTTTTGTTGGAATCATCTTTAAGGAGCTCACCCATTCCCTCCATTTCTATCTTCTTCCATCATTAGAGCTCAAAGCTTGAAGCTTTAAGGTAAAAGCTCATAGCTTTTTCATTCTTCCAACTCATTTTTTCGTGATCCATGGATACTTTGGTGACTATGGATACCATTTCCAAGCTTTGATTTTGATTTTTATGGATTTGAACACTCTAGGGTTTTGAGGTGGTGAAGAACGAATTTCCAAGGGAAAAAGGAGTTTGCTTTCTTTGTTCTTCTCTTAAGTAAGAGGAAGATTATTCTCTTCAACCCATTTTGATGGTGAGAAACTTATTGTTGTGTTGATGGGGTGAAACCCATTGGTGGGATATCCATTTGTTTGAGTGGTTTTGGTCGTGTTTTGATTGTTTGAATAGTATAATTTTGATGTATATTGATGGATCTTGGAATGCTTGAAGGATGGAATGGATTTTGGTGATTTTCTGCACTTCCAGAGGATTACATGGCCTAGGCCGTGTGTGGGCACATGACCATGTAATCCAGGTGTGTCAGAAAATGGGTTGGGCGTATTTTCTACTGAATTCCTGAAAAGTACACGGCCTAGGCTGTGTAATTTTACATGGCCGTGTAATCAGGGCCGTGTAACTTCACACGACCGTGTAACCTGAGAGATGAAAGTTTGTGAGTTTTTCTTGCCCCTTGGAGGCTCCCAGTCTCCTTGGGCACTTATTATGAGGCTTTCATACTAGAATGAACTTAATTAATTGAATGATTAGACGCTTAATCTAGATTTCATAATATAGAAAGAATAAAGAACAAGTATTTAACATATAACTTGGAGTGGTCTTTGAATAAAGAAAGAACATGAGTATGGGTGAGGTTATGAGAAACATAATGAAATTAAGGTTTAACTTTTATGATAACTTTGGATGGTACATGAGCATCCTTGAGATTTGTTATTAACTTGATGTGGATCCGTGAATGGGATCAAAACTTGTTGATAAATGACATGACATGTGATTCTAGATATGAAATGCTATGACTGTGAATCTATATATATGCATACAAGTATACATTGAATCTATGTGCATTGCACATGATTTGAAACATGCATTGAAAAAGTTCGTTAGACTATTGTTAAGGCCAAGTTGCCTAAGAGTTGAATCACACATATGTGCGGGTGCGAATAGACAAGTGTAGGTCTCTTATTGAAATTGGGGGCGTCGCGATATGGGTACCTCGCAATGGACAGTTGGTAGCTCTTCTGTCCGTGGGGTAGACCGATACAAATACACCGACGATTCGGACCGACACACTGTCCTATATTGAGATATGTGTAGAATGTCTTGTACAATGTCATGATGTGCACGTTGATGAATTGAGAATTTTAAGCACTTGAAGGCCTTGGCAGCTGTGATACAGACATATCTCCTGATCATTTTCTTCAATGTTTGTGTCTAGCTCCTTGGAGTAGGATTTTTGGTATCATGTACTTGTGCATAGTGAGTCATCATTTCATTTGACATTTACTTATTTATATGAAAATTTAATCTGTTATTCCGTTACTGTTATAACTGCCTGGAATTGCTAAGTTGGTTATTATCTATTTTAATGCTGGTTACTATTCCTGAAATGTTATGGAGGCGTCATGCACCGTTTTGTTTCTTTATTGCCATAATTGGTATTGAATGTAGAATGTCTTACCTCTTTTCTTTATTTTCTGCTACTCTATTTTACTTATATGATTCTTTGACAACGTCGGCGATGAAGGGGAAGTACAGGAATTCCTGGGGTTTTGGCCAGACTTTGACTAGCACCTGTATTGATCATGACGTCCCGTCCGCAAGGCTTTTTAGGATATGTGCGACTGACTTTCCTCGGAGGTCCGGACTACTGGCATATCAACCTAGCTTTGGATCGCTATGTTTATCTGGGAAACGTGACGGTGTCTCTAGCTTGGGGGTGTTATGATCTGCCCATCTTTACCTGTAGTGTTAGATTACACTTAGAGTTTTATCTACCCATTCGTGACATGTGCGGTGAGCATTACTACTCTCCACAGGAGGATTCATTCCTCTCTACTACTCTGGCCCCCGCTTATAACTTGGAGGCTCCGATGAGGGTTTCCTCTAACGAGGAAGACCCTGAAGAGGATCCAGCTACAGTTCCTTCTATTTCTCATTCGGGGCTGATACTGTTGATGGTCACTGATGGCTATCTGTCTTTCTTTTGGGGCTTGATATTCTTTTTGGGGGTCTGTACATCATTTTTGGGGGCATGTAAACCTTTGGCTTCTTTTTGATGAGCCTTGATATAATTAATGACTTACAGTCTGTACTTAAACAATATATATATATATATATATATATATATATATATATATATATATATGATGTAATCTTTATGTTTTCTATAAGTTATGTATACAATTACAAAAAAAAAATATACATACTTATGTATCTCCTATAAATGTTAGTACTTTTGAATATTTCATTAATGAACAAGTTATATATATATATATATATATATATATATATAATAAAAAGAACCAAGTCTTAATTTATATGATTTATTTCTGCATTTGTGTTTATGGTGTGACGTTTCCTCCTTAAAATGGGGCGTTACGTTCTGTTGGTATCAATGCCCCATTTTATGTTTTCTTTGGGTCTTTGTGGTTAGGTCTAACTTGTTTGTGTTGTGTGATTCTTTGTGATTGGTATTCCGAAAGGATACATCTAATTCTTCCTTGTGTTTTTCTGTAAGCCTCACTTGAAAGAGTGAAATGGCACGAGGGGGAGATATGGCAGCAATGATCGAAGCGATGTAAAGAATGACAGAAGTTATTGCCCAACAAACTGAGAGAGCTGCCCAACAGTAGGAGAGGGCTGCTCAACAGCTGGAAGCTACAGCTGATGCTCAAAATCTAGCGGAGTTTCATCATAATAACCCTCCTCAGTTTAAAGGAGAATTTGATCTGGAGAAAGTTAGTCTTTGGATCTAGAAGCTGGAGAAGATTTTTCAAGGCATGAACTGTGCCAACGACAAGAAGGTAACTTATGCTGTCTTTATGCTGATTGGAGATGCTAAAGAATGGTGGAACAGGGCGCAGAGATTGTTAGAAGCTGAAGGTCGCACAATCACTTGGGAGCTGTTCAAGGATAGATTCTTGGAGAAATATTTCCCAGCAAGCGCTAGGTATGCGAAAGAGATGGAGCTCCTTGGCTTGAGGCAAGGGGGCATGACTATTAGCGAATACGCCACAAAGTTTGAAAGCTTATCTAAGTTTTCAACATATTTCTAGCACCAGCAGAACGAGGCCTTGAAATGTTAGAAATTTGAAGAAGGACTGAGGCATGATATAAAAAAGGCGGTCAGAACATTGAAGATCAGACAATTTTCAAAGCTATTAGATATATGTCACCAAGTAGAAGGTCTAGATCAGGCAAGGGACACGAGGAATCGCAACTTTGGACTTGCTAAGTTCCAAAGAAGAGGTGGCAATAGTGCGAACCCATTTTAGAAGAAACCTTATTCCCGACCACCTGGAAATCAGTAGCAGACATCTGGTGGAGGTTCAAGCAGAGGTCCTGGTAGAAGCTGAACTGGTCAGGATGTGGCACCTTCGCCAAGGTGTATGAAGTGTGGGAAGGATCACCTAATAATGGATTGTTCTATCAAGGGAATTATCTATTATCGATGTGGAAAACCTGGACATGTCTTGAACGATTACAACCAGGCTAAGGCAGAGCCTTTGGTTAACACTGCACGGGCTGCAAAACCGTAAGTAAGAGGTAGAGTCTACACCATGAGTGGAGTAGAAGCCTCTAAATCCGAAGATCTAATACAAGGGGAAGGTACCATAGGAGGTAATCTTTTGACTGTACTATATGACTCTAGGGCAACCCACTTTTTCATTTCTTATGATTGTGTGCAACGACTTAGTTTACCTATGTCTTCCTTATCTTTTGACCTGACGGTTTCTACTCCCACTAATAAACCCGTTGTTACCACCAAAGTTTGCTTAAGTTGTCCTTTAGTCATTGAGGGTCAAATCTTTTTTGTTGATTTGATCTGCTTACCTCTTTCCCAATTAGATGTAATTTTAGGAATGGATTGATCATCTTCTAACCATGTCCTATTAGACTGTTCTAGTAAGACCATAATTTTCCCTATGGATGAATTTTCTAGATTTTTTAAGGCTAACCAAGTTTGAGCTTTCTTGAAAGAAGGAGCTCAGGGATACATGCTACTATCTTCCTTAAAAGTCGAGAGCGAGGCAAATGTGAATACAATTCCAGTGGTTAATGAGTTCCCCAAGATCTTTCTTGATGAGCTACCTCATTTACTGCCGAAGCGGGAGGTAGAGTTCACTATTGATCTTGTACCGAGATTTAGTCTTGTATCTATAGTACCTTACAGAATGTCACCATCAGAGTTAGCTAAGCTTAAGAAGCAGTTAGAAGAACTCTTGGAAAAGTAATTCATTAGACCCAGTGTGTCACCGTGGAGAGCACCAGTGTTGCTGGTCTGAAAGAAGGATGGTACTTTGTGATTATGTGTGGACTATCATCAACTAAATAAAGTCACGATCAAGAACAAGTATCTACTACCAAGGATAGACGGCTTGATGGAACAACTGAAAGGAGCAGTAATGTTCTTTAAGATCGATTTGCATTCTGGCTAGCATCAGATTCGAGTAAAGGCAGAGGATATTCTTAAGATAACTTTTCGTACCCAATACGGTCATTTCGAGTACCTCATGATGCCGTTTGGTATAACGAATGCACCTGTCATATTCATGGACTACATGAACAGAATCTTTCATCCTTACTTGGACAAATTCATTGTTGTCTTCATTGATGACATTCTGATTTACTCTTGAAATCAGGAGGATCATGATGAACACCTCAGTATAATTCTCCAGATTCTGAAGAAGAAGAAGTTGTACGCCAAATTGTCAAAATGTGAATTTTGGCTAGACGAAGTCAAGTTTTTGGGCTACGTAATCTCGAAGGAAGGGATTGCAGTAGATCCGTCAAAAGTAAAAGCAGTGCTATAGTGGGAAAGGCCGAAGACGGTGACAGAAATCCAAAGCTTTGTGGGATTAGCTGGTTACTATCAGAGGCTTACTGAAGGATTCTCTAAAATAGTAGGGCCTCTTACTCAGCTCACGAGAAAGAATCAAGCCTTTGAGTGGACCAATGCTTGCAAAGAAAGTTTCCAAGAGCTGAAGAGATAACTAACTACTTCACCAGTGTTAGTTCTACCCGATCCGAATGAACCCTTCAAAGTGTTTTGAGATGCTTCATACCATGGACTAGGATGTGCGCTTATGCATAATGGAAAAGTGGTGGCTTACGCTTCAAGGTAGTTGTGAGTGCATGAGAAGAACTATCTAACACATGACTTGGAGTTAGCAGTTGTGGTTTTCGCTTTGAAGATATGGAGACATTTCCTTTATGGAGCGATGTTCAACGTCTTTAGTGACCACAAGAGCTTGAAGTATCTATATGATCAAAAGGAATTGAATATGAGGCAGTGAAGGTGGTTGGAATTTCTCAAAGACTATGATTTTTGACTTTTGTATCACCCTGGAAAGGCAAACGTCGTGGCAGACACTTTGAGTAGGAAGATGCTCAGTATCTCTATTATGATGATCGAGGAAAAGGATTTGATAGAGCAATTTAGCGATGTTGGGTCATTTGTGGAATTGGCACCGGGGAAGATTTGCAAGAAACATGGTTACCATTTCAAGTGATTTAATGGAAGACATCCGAGAAAAACAAAAAGTTAACAAGTTTCTGCAAGAAGAACGAGAGCTAATGAAGCAAGGCAGTTCGACAACATTTGAGGAAGGAACTGATGGAATTTTGAGGTTTAGAGGTAGAGTCTGTATACCCCGAGATCAAGAGCTTAGAAAGTATATTCTTGAACATGCTCACACGAGCAAGTTGAGTATGTGCAACACCCCAACTTTTGGGTTAATTACAATATCATCCTGAAATGCACTGTTATGTAATTTCTGTGAGTAGTAAAATGAATTTGACTGTTTCGTGAGTGTATTTGACTGTTGTATGAGATTTGCTCCGAGTCAAGGAAATAATAATTTTCTAGCCGAAAAAATCTTATTTTAATTAATTAGAGCTGGGGGATCTTACTAAACCCAATTCTGATTGATATATATATTAATCTCATAGTTTTTAGGATTTATTGTGTAATAAAATAATTTTATATTATTATAATATTATTTTATATTACAAGCATTTCTCTTGTCTCAAAAACAAGTAAAAATGCTTCGATTTGACCAGATCTTTAAAAGTCTGTGAGACCCGCGTTTAGGAAAAGCAGTCAACGATTCTGACTAGACAAATTCTAGCCAATGAGAGCAAGTCAACGAAAGTGGCTTGACTTTTTAAACTAATAAGAATAGGTCAACAAAGGGAGCGTAGACTTTAATTTGGACCGTTGGATGAAAACTTAGTTAGGAAGCCTTTGTTTTCAACTGTTGATCAAATCAATGGTAAGATTAGAATTCAAGATTTATGACTAATCAATATCTACCTTAGATTACATCAAGGGCTAGGAATTAAAGATGAAATCAATGGTTAGGATTAAGTCAAACATAGTGGCTTGAATTTGGTTAGTAGCTAATTAAGATTAATTTGGTTAATCTAGTTACCTAATTAGCAAACTAAGTGAACTAGCTTAGTTATTAATTATTTATAATCTAAATACAAATTAGATATCCTAATATTGTTTAAGGATTATATTATGTGTTAATATATATTAAACTAATTAGTTATATGATTAGAATGTTAATTAAGATTGACTAGGATATTTAACCTAATTAATTACCTAATTAATTAGCATGTAATTAGGTGTAATTTGAAAACAATTAAGTCCCTAAAATGTTGAAGAGCCACACGGTTTTTGGGCAGCAGCTTGGGAGGCTAGTTGGCTTGGTTCTACAAAGTTCTTGAACGCTCCTATATGACATAAGCCATGTGCACCATCATGTGAACTCAATTAGATATTTACCTAGCAAAATTTAACACTCAACCTCACCCAAAACACTCACACGGCAGCAGCCCTATGATTTTACACTCTTCATTTTCATTTTCACACTTATCCTAATCAAGCTTTCTATTTTCTCTCCAAAAATACCAAGAACCCATGCACACTTTTTCTTCCATTTTCTTCACTCTATTCGGCCAAGCACCCAACCCACACCACCAATCTTCTATAATTTTATCTCTTAACTTTTCTTAAACCCAAATCCTATTCTAAACACTTTTCATTCACAAAGTTTTGCCAAAAACCTACTCAATCTAGTCCAAAATCACACCTTTTGCTTACTTTTCTAAGGGTAAGTTTTGATTCTATGGTTCAAAGTTTGATTTCTAATTTTTCTAACCATGATTGTTCCATGGTTTTTCAATATTGAACCTTGTATGTGTTTTTACTAATTGTTTAAGAATTTTAGGGATTTGTTTAGGAGATTGTACGAAATTTCAAAGAAAAAAGGAAACTAACCGATTAATTATCTTCAAGAGGTAAGAGGGAGATTTAATCTCATCAACCCTAAGTGGTGATGGGAAAATGGATTTGTATGTGTGTGAAGAATCCATAAGGATTCATTTGTGTGATTGTTTATCGTTTTTATTATTTATGTGATTGTTTAAATGCTTTCCTAATTGTGATTGATTTAATTGTTATGCATGTTTATAGTTTTTATTATTGATTTTTGATTGCTATGTATGTTTATAGCTTTAAAATATATTGCATGTATACTATATGTGTTTATAGTTGTATGTGTTTATAATTGTGTAATTATTAAAGTAGGATGTGAATAACATGTAACGTTTTGCATGAGTGTTCCAAAGAACACATTTGAGGCTCACGGCCTTACCATCAAATAGGGAACCAAAATGTTCTCAACCATTTTCTAAATTACTGATTTAAAGAATCTAGGTAAAATAAATAAATTTAGGAATGATTTTGATTAATTATGGCCAATATGCCATTTAGTGTATAATTGAATGCCATTTTATTTTTGATTTTGGCCAACATGCCATTTTATTTTCTGAGATAAGTTAGGTAATGGATTTACAAAATAAAATGATTCCAATGAATCTTTGAGAAAAAGCAAAGGGAATAAATTCAGTCCTAGAATTCTAAATTAGCATAATTTAGTTTACGTAAGAAATAAAGCAAACGCTTGAAAAATACTAACGTAAAGCACATTTTATGAATTTTAAAGCGCGTTAGCAAGTTTCAAAGCGTAATTATTGGGTAAAAATAAAATGAACTATATTTAGTGGAAAATGTCAAAAATACCTTATACTGATTTTATAGGTAAAATGCTGCTGGAATTTACTAAAATCGATGATTAAAATAAAAAGATTCCATACTATATTTAGAATACCAGGAAAATATTCTACGTATTTTAAATGTACTAGATATAGTCTACACATATTTAAAATGATGATTTTAAGCTATTCGGTTAAGGAAATGAATTAAAAATGTTACGCGATTGAGAAAATGATTTAAAAACATTACGCAATGTTCAAAAATGTCAAAACATATTTACGCGATTTAAAAACGTTTGTGAAAATGATGAGATTGTGAAAACGCGATAAAATTCCTATGCGATTGAACGATACAGTGAGTTTTGCTTTCGGGCCAAAGTGGTGGACCCAGACATGTTATGGTGTAGTACTGTCAGGTGGGACGTACTATACTTTGGTATTTTATAACTAAGGGTATTTTTGTAATTATGGTAAAATATGGATATTAAGGGTATTTTTATAATTTTAGATCATGCTTATAGTGTTGTGTCAATTTAGTTGATAATTGGCGATTGATTGATGAGGCAAATTACACCTTGTTTTGGTGTGATAGGCATAGTGTGGTTCATTTATTGAACTTGGAGGCATTAGTGTGCGGAGAATCCCATATGTGGACAGTGGTAACACCTCTGGGCTGTGGTAACGGGCATCACACTAATGATCTTGACAAGCACTATTCTTAATCGGGATCTTGAAGAGACTATTACGTACTATGCCTGTAGTGCACGGTGTATTGACTGTGTACTACTACACGATGTTTGGACTGTGGACTATAGACACAAAGATTGGACAGTGTAATAGTTTGGTTGGGCAGCCATAAAGTATTATTAGTTTCTATTCGGATCATTCTCTCAGATATCCGTGTTTAGCTCCATGGAGTAGGAACGAGTCAGTGTGTGTTCATGCATTATCTGCATTTTACTGCTTACTATAATCTGTGATGAAATGTTTGTTTTATTGCTTTCCAATATTGCATGTGTTATTTTAATATGTATTGCTTGATATATTATGCATGATATGTTGGTATGTATTGTTGTGATAATTGTTTTGTACTGTCGTTTTCTTTATTGCCATGTGGGTAGTGATGTAGATTGTCTCATCTCTCTATATGTTTTTCTCGATATTATTATATTATTTTCGTAAAGAGTTTGAGGAAGAAGAGGATCAACCTCTTGAGATACAGTATCCAGATGAGCGACAGCCGGGCGAGCTGCACGAGGAAGAGGAGCCGGTAGATCACACTTATCATCAAGACTGATCTTGAGATCATGGCGTTGCCAGGATTTTTCGGGTTTGTGAGACTTGAGTTTCACTGAGGTTCTGAGGCCTGGCGTATGCGAGGGGATAGAGGGACAGTTGTGTACGTGGGACGTTTGACTGTGTCCCTATGTAGAGAGTATGATGGAGATGTCATATTCACTACTATGTTGTATTTACATCTAGAGTTGCCGCTAACTCTTAGGCGTTACTGGCAAGGAATATTCCATGCGCCTAGTCAGCTCAGTAGCGAGTCAACCGCCCGAACTCGTGTCCGTAGGACTATGGGACGTCCAGGAGCTCTGACTTTCGATGATCTTTCTGAGGACGATCCATCGGAGGGTTAGGGAGCTCTGAAGTGCACTTGGGCAATACTATGTCTTAGTTTTGTGTCAACTCGTTACTGCTTTGTTAAATACTTGTAGTTGTAATTTATGTGTGTACTAAAGAAAAATCATATGTATATTATAGCGTGATTATACTTTGTTTAATTTAGTGTTCTGTGTTATTTTATTTAATGTTATAAGTATAAAAGAAAAAAAATTTTACCACAAATATTATTTAAGTAACAAATGTTTTTACAACTTGGGTAAGAATTTTATTTTATTTTATTTTATTGCATCATAAATGTGACATCCCCAGAATGGGTGTTACATTAATTGGTATCAGAGCCCAAGTTAGAGTCTTTTGGGTTTGTGGGTAGGTTTGTCTTGTTTGTGCTGTGTGAATCTTTGATATTAAACGCAGAGATATGTTTCAATTTTTGAAAGGAAACGATTTTGTGCGAAATCGCTACGTTTAGTTCGTTGTGTGTTGATTTTGTTTATCTTTGAAGAAAGATAATGGGACGTTACGAACATGAGCGCGTGGACGTGAAACGTGATGAAGATCGTATAACCGCAGATAGAAGTGTAATACAAAAGATGATTGAAGTAGCAGTACAATAGAGATAGATGATCTCTCAGCAGTAGGAATTGATAATCGAATTTCATAGCTTATTAGGATTGGAGCAGCCATCGGATGCGAGGAGCTGTAACTTAGAACCTTTGATAATCCAAAATAGAAGGAAGCGTAAGGTCAATCATTTTCAGCGAAAGTCATATGTGCAACCACCGGGGAAGCAGCAACGAACAAAGAGAGGAAGTATTAGTGACAATAATTTTTGTCAAAATGTGGCATCACCAACGAAATGCTTGAAGTGTGGAAAGAATTATATGATAAGAAACTGCACGATTAAGAGTATAATTTATTATAAATATGGAAAACCTTGACACTTCTCCAAAGAATGTGATCAGCTGACGATGGAAACTTCCGTTAATAATACACGTGTTTCAAAACCTCAAAAAGAAGAAAGAGTCAGTGCAGAGAGTGTAATAAGAACGTTCAAAATATAAAAACTTAAGAAGCGAGAAAGTTGTGTCATAGAGGGTAATCTTAAAACTATGCTGTATAATTTGTGAGGTAACTCGTTCTCTTGTGATCTATGACTGTGTAAATCTTTTGGGGTTATTTGTATTTTACTTCTTTTCATAGTGTTACTTCAACTTCTAAACTTGCTATTACTACTTGAGCCTGTTTAAAACTATCCAATTATTATTGGAGTTTGAAACTTTTATTGATCTGGTTTGTCTATTTCTTTCTCAAATAGACTGAGTAAATCAATTTGATTTATCTGTGTCTTTGTTATAATATGATCTGAGTACTTCTATTCTTCTTGATGAACTTGTTGTTTATACTCAAGTTTTCTAACTCTACCCTATGTCTATTGAATATCAAATCTTTTCTGTTGATTTGATTTGTTTATCTAAAACCACATCTATTTGAGAGCCTGACTTTTTAAATGGATTAGCTATTTTCTAACCATATCCTACCAGATTGTTGCAATACAATTTTAGTGTTTCCTTGACCTGAGATTTTTGGATTTGAATCCAGAAAGTTCATTTCTAAAATTATTGGACTATGTTCATTTTCAAATCTATTAGACCATCTCAAATTCTTTGTTGGACTAATCTAGTAACTTACTGAATAGTCTTATTACTTTTCCTTATGACCTTCATAGTATCTTTCATGTATTTCAATTAAGAAGGATTTTTCTTGATCTAACTTATGTCATAGTACCAAATACAGTACAATTAGGAGAAAACTTGATCTATGAGACATTTTCTGTTAAGATTAAAAATAGGCAAATAGAACAACTTTTCTTGATGAAGAAAATCTGGAATAATGTAATGACAGGGGAACTAGAAGATCAAATGAAGGAAATCATTGTTTTCTCCAAGATCGATTTGTGGGCTGGTTGTTATCAGATTCGCGTAAAGGTAGAGAATGTTTCAAGACAGTTTTTCAGATGCATTGCAAGCACTATGAATATTCAGTACTACCATTCGGGGTAGGGAATGTTTTGACGATGTTCACGAATTGTATAAATAGGATCTTTCTTTTCCATCTAGACTAAGTTTGTCATTATCCTTATTGGCAATATTTTGACCTATTCTCGAAATTCAAAGGAACATGTTGAAGGTCTCCATACAGTTCTTCAATTTCTGAAAAAGAAGAAGGAGTTATGCATGAAACTAGTCGGATGCAAATCCTGTTAGAAGAGGTTCAACTCGTGGATTTTAGATCGAGTGTTGAGATTTAATAGAAAGGTGGTGGCATATACTTCAAGATAGTGGAGCGTGCATAAGAAGAATTATTCAATTTATGTTTTAGGATACGCGATAGTCATTTTGCAAGGAAAACCTGAAGACATTTTCTTTCTTATAAAATTCACAATAATTTTAAAGGCTTGAAGTACCTAATTGAGCAAGATGGGTTTGGATATAAGGAAGAGACGAATAGTTAGAATTTTCAAAGGACTTGTTGGGATGAATTTCTAGTATTGATAGAGTTCATATACAACGATAGTTTCGTTCGAGCATAGGAATGACACCCTGTGAGGCATCATATGGGAGGCACTGTAGAACGCCATTGCGTTGGTATCATACTGGAGAAGGTAATATTATAGGACCCAAATTTGTGCAGCAGACAACTGAGAAAGTGAAGATGATCCAAGACAAGATGAGGAAACTCATTTCGAAGATTATCGGGCCATATCAAATACTTCATCGGGTAGGTCCGATAGCTTATCAGATTTCACTACCACCATTCTTATCAAATCTTTATAATGTATTTCACGTATCACAACTACGGAATATATTTCTGATCCGATTCACGTCATCGAATCAGACACCGTACAACTGAAGGAGAATTTAACCTATGAGACGTTTCCAGTCAAGATTGAAGATCGAAGGGCAAAGTAACTTCGAGAAAAAGAGATCGTATTAGTTAAAGTAGTTTAGAACGAGGTAAGTGGCGGAGCCACATGGGAGCTAGAAAATAAGACGAGGGAGCAATACCCTCAACTGTTCTGAGTTACGATGAATTTCGGGGACGAAATTCTTATTAGTAGGGGAGAGTTGTAACACCCTAACTTTTGGGTTAATTATAATATCGTCCTGAAATGCACTGTTATGTAATTTCTGTGAGTAGTAAAATGAATTTGTTTGTTTCGTGAGTGTATTTGACTGTTGTATGTGATTTGCTCTGAGCCAGGGAAATAATAATTTTTTGGCCGAAAAAATCTTATTTTAATTAATTAGAGCTGGGGGATCTTACTAAATCCAATTCTGATTGATATATATATTAATCTCATAATTTTTAGGATTTAACTGTGTAATAAAATAATTTTATATTATTATAATATTATTTTATATTACAGTACCTACTGTCTCAAAAATAGTAAAAATCTGCTTCGATTTGACCACAGATCTTTAAAAGTCTGTGAGACCCGCGTTTAGGAAAAGCAGTCAACGATTCTGACTGGACAAATTCTAGCCAATGAGAGCAACTCAACGAAAGTGGCTTGACTTTTTAAACTAATAAGAATAGGTCAACGAAGGGAGCGTAGACTTTAATTTGGACCGTTGGATGAAGACTTAGTTAGGAAGCCTTTGTTTTCAACCGTTGATCAAATCAATGGTAAGATTAGAATTCAAGATTTATGACTAATCAATATCTACCTTAGATTACATCAAGGGCTAGGAATTAAAGATGAAATCAATGGTTAGGATTAAGTCAAACATAGTGGCTTGAATTTGGTTAGTAGCTAATTAAGATTAATTTGGTTAATCTAGTTACCTAATTAGCAAACAAAGTGAACTAGCTTAGTTATTAATTAGTTATAATCTAAATACAAATTAGATATCCTAATATTGTTTAAGGATTATATTATGTGTTAATATATATTAAATTAATTAGTTATATGATTAGAATGTTAATTAAGATTGACTAGGATATTTAACCTAATTAATTACCTAATTAATTAGCATGTAATTAGGTGTAATTTGAAAATAATTAAGTCCCTAAAATGTTGAAGAGCCACACGGTTTTTGGGCAGCAGCTTGGGAGGCTAGTTGGCTTGGTTCTACAAAGTTCTTGAACCCTCCAACATGACATAAGCCATGTGCACCACCATGTGAACTCAATTAGATATTTACCTAGCAAAATTTAACACTCAACCTCACCCAAAACACTCACACGGCAGCAGCCCCATAATTTTACACTCTTCATTTTCATTTTCACACTTATCCTAATCAAGCTTTCTATTTTCTCTCCAAAAATACTAAGAACACATGCACACTTTTTCTTCCATTTTCTTCACTCTATTCGGCCAAGCACCCAACCTACACCACCAATCTTCTATAATTTTATCTCTTAACTTTTCTTAAACCCAAATCCTATTCTAAACACTTTTCATTGACAAAGTTTTGCCAAAAACTTACTCAATCTAGTCCAAAATCACACCTTTTGCTTTCTTTTCTAAGGGTAAGTTTTAATTCTATGGTTCAAAGTTTGATTTCTAATTTTTCTAACCATGATTGTTCCATGGTTTTTCAATATTGAACCTTGTATGTGTTTTTACTAATTGTTTAAGAATTTTAGGGATTTGTTTGGGAGATTGTACGAAATTTCAAAGAAAGAAAGAAACTAACCAATTAATTGTCTTCAAGAGGTAAGAGGGAGATTTAATCTCATTAACCCTACGTGGTGACGAGAAAATGGATTTGTATGTGTGTGAAGAATCCATAAGGATTCATTTGTGTGGTTGTTTGTCATTTTTATTATTTATGTGACTGTTTAAATGCTTTCCTAATTGTGATTGATTTAATTGCTATGCATGTTTATAGTTTTTATTATTGATTTTTGATTGCTATGTATGTTTATAGCTTTAAAATATATTGTATGTATATTGTATGTGTTTATAGTTGTATGTGTTTATAATTGTGTAATTATTAAAGTAGGATGTGAATAACATGTAACGTTTTGCATGAGTGTTCCAAAGAACACATTTGAGGCTCACAACCTTACCATCAAATAGGGAACCAAAATGTTCTCAACCATTTTCTAAATTACTGATTTAAAGAATCTAGGTAAAATAAATAAATTTAGGAATGATTTTGATTAATTATGGCCAATATGCCATTTAATGTATAATTGAATGCCATTTTATTTTCAATTTTGGCCAACATGCCATTTTATTTTCTGAGATAAGTTAGGTAATAGATTTACAAAATAAAATGATTCCAATTATTCTTTGAGAAAAGCAAAGGGAATAAATTCAGTCCTAGAATTCTAAATTAGCAGAATTTAGTTTAAGTAAGAAATAAAGCAAACGCTTGAAAAATATTAACGTAAAGCTCATTTTATGAATTTTGAAGCGCGTTAGCAAGTTTCAAAGCGTAATTATTGGGTAAAAATAAAATGAACTATATTTAGTGAAAAATGTCAAAATTACCTTATACTGATTTTATAGGCAAAATGCTGTCAGAATTTACTAAAATTAGACGATTAAAAAGAAAAGATTCCATACTATATTTAGAATACCAGGAAAATATTCTACGTATTTTAAATGTACTAGATATAGTCTACACATATTTAAAATGATGTTTTTAAGCTATTCGGTTAAGGAAATGAATTAAAAATGTTACGCGGTTGAGAAAATGATTTAAAAACATTACGCAATGTTCAAAAATGTCAAAATGTATTTACGCGATTTAAAAACGTTTGTGAAAATGATGAGATTGTGAAAATGCGATAAAATTCCTACGCGATTGAACGATACAGTGAGTTTTGCTGTTAGGCCAAAGTGGTGGACCCGGACATGTTGTGGCGTAGTACTGTCAGGTGGGACGTACTATACTTTCGTATTTTATAACTACGGGTATTTTCATAATTATGGTAAAATATGGATATTAAGGGTATTTTTGTAATTTTAGATCATGCTTAGAGTGTTGTGTCAATTTGGTTGATAATTGGCGATTGATTGATGAGGCGAATTACACCATGTTTTGGCGTGATAGGCGTAGTGTGGTTCATTTATTGAACTTGGAGGCATTAGTGTGCGGAGAATCCCATATGTGGACAGTGGTAGCACCTCTGGGCCGTGGTAACGGGCATCACACTAATGATCTTGACAAGCACTATTCTTAATCGGGATCTTGAGGAGACTATTACATACTATGCTTGTAGTGCACGGTGTATTGACTGTGTACTACTACACGATGTTTGGACTGTGGACTATAGACACAAAGATTGGATAGTGCAATAGTTTCGTTGGGCAGCCATAAAGTATTATTAGTTTCTATTCGGATCATTCTCTCAGATATCTGTGTTTAGCTCCATGGAGTAGGAACGAGTCGGTGTGTGTTCATGCATTATCTGCATTTTACTGCTTACTATAATCTGTGATGAAATGTATGTTTTATTGCTTTCCAATATTGCATGTGTTATTTTAATATGTATTGCTTGATATATTATACATGATATGTTGGTATGTATTGTTGTGATAATTGTTTTGTACTGTCATTTTCTTTATTGCCATGTGGGTAGTGATGTAGATTGTCTCACCTCTCTATATGTTTTTCTCGATATTATTATATTATTTCCGTAAAGAGTTTGAGGAAGAAGAGGATTGGCCTCTTAAGATACAGTATCCGGACGAGGGACAGCCGCGCAAGTTGTACGAGGAAGAGGAGCCAGTAGATCACACTTATCATCAAGACTGATCTTGAGATCATGGCATTGCCATGATTTTTCAGGGTTGTGAGACTTGAGTTTCACGGAGGTTCTGAGGCCTAGCGTATGCGAGGGGATAGAGGGACAGTTGTGTACGTGGGACGTTTGACTGTGTCCCTATGTAGAGAGTATGATGGAGATGTCATATTCACTACTATGTTGTATTTACATCTAGAGTTGCCGCTAACTCTTAGGCGTTACTGGCAAGGAATATTCCATGCGCCTAGTGAGCTCAATAGCGAGTCAACCGCCCGGACTCGTGTCCGTAGGACTATGGGACCTCCAGGAGCTCTGACTTTCGATGATCTTTCTGAGGACGATCCATCGGAGGGTTAGGGAGCTCTGAGGTGCACTTGGGCAATACTATGTCTTAGTTTTGTGTCAACTCTTTACTGCTTTGTTAAATACTTGTTGTTGTAATTTATGTGTGTACTAAAGAAAAATCATACGTATATTATGGCGTGATTATACTTTGTTTAATTTAGTGTTCTGTGTTATTTTATTTAATGTTATAAGTATAAAAGAAAATTTTTTTACCACAAATATTATTTAAGTAACAAATGTTTTTACAACTTGGGTAAGAATTTTATTTTATTTTATTTTATTCCATCATAAATGTGACATCCCCAGAATGGGTGTTACAGTATGTATATGGGAATAACCAAGATGTATCAAGACTTTAAACAGTTATTTTGGTGGCATGGAATGAAGAGTGATATTGCAAGGTGTGTATCGTCTTATCTGGTTTGTCAGAAAGCGATGGTCGAGCATATATTTTTGAAAGTCACACCAACGACTAGGGTCGGCCGAGTTTTGAAATCTAGAAAACTCACTCCCAAATTTCTTGGACTTTACTAAATTCTTTACCGGATAGGTCTAGTAGCTTACCAGATAGCTTTACCACATTTTCTTTCAAACCTTAACAATGTCTTTCATGTGTCACAACTACGGAAATATATTCCTGACCTGAACCATGTCATAGCACCGGACACAGTACAATTAAAAGAGAACTTAACCTATGAGGCACCTCCTGTAAGGATTGAAGATAGGAAAGTAAAGCAACTCAGAGGAAAGGAGATCTCAATGGTAAAAGTGATCTGGAACGAAACGACTGGAGATGCAACATGGGAGTTGGAAGACAAAATGAATTAGCAACACCCACAACTGTTCTAAGGTATGAAAATTTCGAGGACGAAATTTCTTTTTAGAAGGGGAGAGTTGTAACACCCCGAAAATTATTTATTTCATCATAAACAGTTGTTTTATAATATTTATGATTTTTGAGAATTTTTCTAGATATTTTCAAAAATGTTTAATATTTTAACATATTTCTCATTTTACGTGCACACTGAGCAGAGTCAGTGAAACACCCCAAAAATTATTTGTTTCAAGATAAATAGTCATTTTATAATATTTATGATTTTTGCAAATTTTTTTAGATTTTTTGAAAAATATTGAATATTTTTATATATTTTTCGTTTTGCATGCGCGCTAAGCGGAGCTGGAAAAATAAAATATTTTTCCCGAGGCTGTTAAACTTTGAACTGTGAAAATGTCGACGGGGGATCTTATTAAACCCGAGGTCAGACACAGTTACGAGGTTTACGTTTTTCGAGATTTTATCTGATAAATAAAATCATTGTATCGTAAAATTATCCGATGAACAATAAATACTATTTTTATTAATTGTAACTTTTGTTCACTGGATAATAGCCCTAGTAGAGTGTTAATCATCTTTTCTAGAGTGTTCACTTTAGGAGACAACATTACTTTTCACTTTATCAAGAAGCGTGCAAAGCTTCTCAAGAAAACTTCAAGGAAGCTTCCTATCAAGCTTCTCAATGAAGCTACACACACACACTCTCTTCTCCCCACACCACACAGCCACAAGGCCATTTTGGACCCAAAAATGTGCTTTCACTTAATTAAGTTTTCTATTCTAATTTCAAAAACCCTAAAAAGGCTACAACACTTTTTACTATCAACTTCTCTCTCTTCATCTTTTCTCTTCACATTTTCTTCTCCCTCTCTCTAACTCCACGGTAGCCACATCCTTCCACCCGCCTTATTTGTTTAAGTTTTCAAGCTTCCCTTTTGTTTGAAATCCACCTCTTGATTCAGAAGACTTCTTTTTGTTGGAATCATCTTCAAAGAGCTCACCCATTCCCTCCATTTCCATCTTCTTCCACCATTGGAGCTCAAAGCTGAAAGCTTTAAGGTAAAACCTCATAGCTTTTTCATTCTTCCACCCCATTTTCGTGATTCATGGATACTTTGGTGACTATGGATACCATTTCCAAGCTTTGATTTTGATTTTTATAGATTTGAACACCCTAGGGTTTTGAGGTGGTGAAGAACGAATTTCCAAGGGAAAAAGGAGTTTGCTTTCTTTGTTCTTCTCTTACGTAAGAGGAAGATTATTCTTTTCAAGCCATTTTGGTGGTAAGGAACTTATTGTTGTGTTGATGGAGTGAAACCCATTGGTGGGATATTCATTTGTTTGAGTGATTTTGGTTGTGTTTTGATTGTTTGAATAGCATGATTTTGATGTATATTGATGGATCTTGGAATGCTTGAAGTATGGAATGGATTTTGTTGATTTTCTTCACTTCCAGAGGATTACACGGCCTAGGTCGTGTGTGGGCACACGGTCGTGTAATCCAGGCATGTCAGAAAATGGGCTGGGCGTGTTTTCAGCTGAATTCTAGAGAAGTACACGACCTAGGCCGTGTAATTTTACACGGCTGTGTAATCAGGGCTGTGTAACTTCACACGGCCGTGTAACCTGAGAGAAGAAAGTTTGTGAGTTTTTCTTGCCCCTTGGAGGCTCCCGGTCTCCTTAGGTACTTGTTAGGAGGCATTAGTATTGGAATTAAATGAATTAATTGAACGATTAGACGCTTAGTCTGGACTTCATAATATGGAAAGAATAAAGAACAAGTCTTTAACTTATAACTTGGAGTTGTCTTTGAATAAAGAAAGAACATGAGTATGGGTGAGGTTGTGAGAAACATAATGAAATTAAGGTTTAACTTTCATGATAACTTTGAATGGTACATGAGCATCCTTGAGATTTGTTATTGACTTGATGTGGATCCGTGAATGGGATCAAACCTTGTTGATAAATGACATGACATGTGATTCTAGATATGAAATGCTATGACTGTGAATCTATATATATGCATACAAGTACACATTGAATCTATATCCAATGTGCATTGAGCATGATTTGAAATATGCATTGAAAAAGTTTGTTGCATTATTATTAAGGCCAAGTTGCCTAAGAGTTGAATCACACCTATGTACAAGTGCGAAAAAAGACAAGTGTAGGTCTTTTATTGAACTTAGCGGCGTCGAGGTGCGAGTACCTCACAATGGAAAGTTGGTAGCTCTTCTGTCCGTGGGGCAGACCAATACAAATGCATCGATGATCCGGACCGACACACTGTCCTATATCGAGATCTGTGTAGAATATCTTGTACAATGTCATGATGTGCACGTTGATGAATTGAGAATTTTAAGCACTTGAAGGCCTCGACAGTCGCGATACAGACATATCTCCTGATCATTCTCTCTGATGTTTATGTCTAGCTTCATGGAGTAGGATTTTTGGTATCATGTACATGTGCATAGTGAGTCATCATATCATTTGACATTTACTTATTTATATGAAAATTTAATCTATTGTTCCATTACTGTTATAACTACCTAGAATTACTAAGTTGGTTATTATCTATTTTAATGCTGGTTACTATTCCTGAAATGTTATGGGGGTGTCATGCACTATTTTGTTTCTTTACTGCCATAATTGGTACTAAATATAGACTATCATATATCTTTTCTGTATTTTTTGCTACTCTATTTTACTTATGTGATTCTCTGAAGACGTCGGCGAGGAAGGGGAAGTACACGAATTCCTGGGTATCTTGCCTAACTTTGACTAGCACCTGTATTGATCATGACGTCCCATCCGTAAGGTTTTTTGGGATATGTGCGTCTAACATTCCTCGGAGGTCCAGACAATTGGCATATCAACCTGACTTTAGATCGCTGTGTTTATCTAGGAGACGTAACAGTGTCTTTAGCTTGGGGGCATTATGATATGCCCATCTTTACCTGTAGTGTTAGATTACACTTAGAGTTTTATCTGCCCATTCGTGACATATGGGGTGAGCGTTACTACTCCCCATAGGAGGATTCATTCATCTGTACTGTCTGAGCCCTCGCCTGCAACTCGGTGGCTTCGATGAGGGTTTTCTCTGATGAGGAAGACCCTGAAGAGGATCCAGCTATGGTTCCTTCTCTTTCTCATTAGGGGCTGGTACTGTTGATCGTCACTGATGGCTATCTGTCTTTCTTTTGGGGCTTGATATTCTTCTTGGGGGTCTGTATATCATTTTTGGGGGCATGTAAAGCTTTGGCTTCTTTTTGATGAGCCTTGATGTAATTAATGACTTATAGTTTGTACTTAAACAATATATATATATATATATATATATATGATGTACATTTTGCATAGATGTATGGTCTAATCTTTATGTTTTTCCGCTCACAATTACAAAAAAAATATATATATATATACATACTTGTGTATCTCCTATAAGTGTTAGCACTTTTGAATATTTCATTAATGAACAGGTTATTAAATTAATGAATATTATTATAATATATATATATATATATATATATATATAAAAGATCTGGGTCTCAATTTATAAGATTTATTTCCGCATTTGTGTTTATGGTGTGACGTTTCCTCCTTAAAAAGGGGCGTTACATTTAGTTGGTATCAGAGCCCCGTTTTATGTTTTCTTTGGGTCTTTATTGTTTGGTTTGACTTGTTTGTGCTGTGTGATTCTCTGTGATTGGTATTTCGAAAGGATACATCTAATTTTTCCTTGTGTTTTTCAGTTAGCCTTACTTGAAAGAGTGAAATGGCACGAGGTGGAGATATGGCAGCAGTGATCGAAGCGATGCAAGGAATGGCAGAAGTTATTGCCCAACAAACTGAGAGAGATGCCCAACAGCAGGAGAGGGCTGCTAAACAGCTGGAAGCTACAGCTGATGCTCAAAATCTAGCAGAGTTTCATCATAGCACCCATCGTCAGTTTAAAGGGGAATTTGATCCGGAGAAAGGTAGTCTTTGGATCAAGGAGCTGGAGAAGATTTTCAGAGGCATGAACTATGCCAATGACAAGAAGGTAACTTATGTTTTCTTTATGTTGATTGGAGATGCTAAAGAATGGTGGAACGGGGCACAGAGATTGTTAGAAGCTGAAGGTCGCATAATCACTTGGGAACTGTTCAAGGATAGTTTCTTGGAGAAATATTTCCCAGCAAGAGCTAGGCATGCGAAAGAGATGAAGTTCCTCGGCTTGAGTCAAGGAGGCATGACTGTCAGCGAATACGCCACGAAGTTCGAAGCTTATCCAAGTTTTCAACATATTTCCAGCTCCAGCCAAAGATCTAATATAAGGGGAAGGTACCATAGGAGGTAATCTTTTGACTGTACTATATGACTCTAGGGCAACCCACTCTTTTATTTCTTATGACTGTGTATGACCACTTAGTTTACCTATGTCTTCCTTACCTTTTGACCTGACTGTTTCTGCTCCCACTAATAAACCTGTTGTTACCACCAAAGTTTGCTTAATTTAGTCATTGAGGGTCGAATCTTTTCTGTTGATTTGATCTGCTTACCTCTTTCCCAATTATATGTAATTTTAAGAATGAATTGATTGTCTTCTAACTATGTCCTATTAAACTGTTCTAGTAAGACCATAATTTTCCCTATGGATGAATTTTCTAGTTTTTTAAAGGCTAACCAAGTTTGAGCTTTCTTGAAAGAATGAGCTCAGGGATACATGCTACTGTCTTCCTTAGAAGTCGAGAGTGAGGCAGATGTGAATACAATTCTAGTGGTTAATGAGTTCCCCGAGATCTTTCCTGATGAGGTACCTATTTTACTGTCGAAGCGGGAGGTAGAGTTCACTATTGATCTTGTACCAGGATCTGGTCCTGTATCTATAGCACCTTACAGAATGTTACCATCAGAGTTAGCTAAGCTTAAAAAGCAGTTAGAAGAACTCTTGGAAAAGCAATTTGTTAGACCCAGTGTGTCACCGTGGGGAGTACCAGTGTTGCTAGTCCGAAAGAAGGATGGTACTTCGTGATTATGTGTAGACTATCGTCAACTAAATAAAGTCACGATCAAGAATAAGTATCCACTACTGAGGATAGATGACTTGATGGATTAATTGAAAGGAGCAACAATGTTCTCTAAGATCGATCTGCGATCTGGCTACCATTAGATTCGAGTAAAGGCAGAGGATATTCCTAAGATGGCTTTTCGTACCCGATACGGTCATTTCGAGTACCTCGTGATGCCGTTTGGCGTAACGAATGCACCTGTCATATTCATGGACTACATGAACAGAATCTTTCATCCTTACTTGGATAGATTCCCTGTTGTCTTCATTAATAAAATTTTGATTTACTCTCAAAATCAGGAGGATCATGATGGACACCTTAGTATAATTCTCCAGATTCTGAAAGAGAAGAAGCTATATGCCAAATTGTCAAAATGTGAATTTTGGCTGGACAAAGTCAAGTTTTTGGGCCATGTAATCTCAAAGGAAGGGATTGCAGTAGATCCGTCAAAAGTAGAAGCAGTGCTACAGTGGGAAAGGCTGAAAAGTGACAGAAATTCGAAGCTTTGTAGGATTAACTGGACACTATCGGAGTGTTATTGAAGGATTCTCTAAAATAGCAGGGCTTCTCACTCAGCTCACGAGAAAGAATCAAGCCTTTGAGTGGACCAATGCTTGCGAAGAAAGTTTACAGGAACTGAAGAGACGACTAACTACTTCACTAGTGTTAGTTCTACCCGATCTGATTGAACCCTTCAAAGTGTTTTGAGATGCTTCATACCATGGACTAGGATGTGCGCTTATGCATAATGGAAAAGTGGTGGCTTATGCTTCGAGGTAGTTGCGAGTGCATGAGAAGAACTATCCAACACATGACTTGGAGTTAGCAGCTGTGGTTTTCATTTTGAAGATATAGAGACATTTCCTTTGTGGAGTGACGTTCAATGTCTTTAACGACCACAAGAGCTTGAAGTATCTGTATGATGAAAAGGAATTGAATATGAAGCAGCGAAGGTGGTTGGAATTTCTTAAAGACTATGATTTTTGACTTCTGTATCACCCTAGAAAGGCAAACGTCATGGCAGACGCTTTGAGTAGGAAGATGCTCAGTATCTCTGCTATGATGATCAAGGAAAAGGATTTGATAGAGCAATTCAGGGATGTTTGGTCATTTGTGGAATTGGCACCGGGCAAGATTTGCATGAACATGGTTACCATTTCAAGTGAGTTAATGGAAGACATCCAAGAAAAATAAAAAGTTAACAAGTTTCTGCAAGAAGAACGGGAGCTAATGAAGCAAGGCAGTTCAACAACATTTAAGGAAGGAACATGGTTAATTATTTGATATGCTTACATGAATATCTATTATTTTACATTGTTCAATATATTTTTCTTTAGTGATTTGTCATCATCAAAAAGGGGGAGATTATGGAAATAGGTTTGCCCCAATGGTTTAATATGTTAAGTTTTGATGATGACAAATACAAAACAAAAAGAATGATGCTTATGCTTAATAGATGTGCTTTATAAATGACAAATGCATCACAAAAGAATATTGATCATGTTACATAAATGTGTTTAATAAGATATATTATATCATACATGATTATGTACTTTATCTAGTTATATTTCACTTAATAATCATGCAATTAGATATATGTAACATTCATTATATAATATATCCAATAATATTTTATATGAGTTATAAATGAATTAATATTGGATATGTCTATGAAAGTCTTGTATGCATGTTAGACTAACTAAAGTTATACATTTATGAATCATGCATATGAAGATATTGAGTTATGAATTTGGACTAACTATGTTTGATTAAGTGAGCAATACTTTGTAGGATAGTCCAAGTACCAAGAGTGAGCATTGCAACAAGAAAGCAAAAAATCACAACTATGCTCAACTCAAGGAGAATGAAAATGAAAAGATGTTCCAAGCATTTGCAAGTCTTGAAGAGAAGATTTTCTTTGGAAGCTTGGATTACATCAAAGAAGTGATGGTGGCAAAAGATCTAGTCCAACATCTTCAAGAATAGCTTATAGGACTTAGATTTCGTGTAAAGGTAAATGGGATTCACACTAAGCTCAAAATATGTTTTAATATCTTTAAAAGTATTTCTAAAATGTTTAAATGCCCAACAAACTATTTTTGGAAAGCTAGTCATGGTGGTAGTTCATTTATATGAAAAATAGCAAAGTTTGTGTTTTACAAAATTGACCTTTGGTTACTCTTTTGATCATATCTTTTAAAATACTTTGAGTTTTGATCTAAAACTTATTTCATATGAAAATAGACTCAAAGATCTTTCTAATGAGTGGTTCGCTTAAAACGGATAAGAAACGAAGAAGTTGTGACTATTTAAAGTCAGTTTTCAAAACCAGAGTGGTTTATTCGAATAAGAGATGTGTTATTCGAATAACACACCCGTGAAAACTTACCAGAACGTGTTTTTAAAGGCTTATTCGAATAACAAATGTGTTATTCGAATAACACAACTCAGAAAAAGTTCCAGAATGTGTTTTTGATGATTTATTCGAATAACCAAAGTGTTATTTGAATAACATAAGTCTTATTCGAATAACAAAGTTGCAAAAAATAGTGATATAAGTGGATTTATTCGAATAACAAATGTGTTATTCGAATAACACAATATTTATTCGAATAACAGTGTTCTTATTCGAATAACACTTGATCAGAAACGTTCCCAACGGTCATAAAATGGCTAGTTTTCATAATAATTCATTTCCAATCTTTACCCAACAGCTCTAAATATTATTGGGTTATAAATATAAGTGTTTAGGCATCAAAGAAAAGTTGGAGAACAATATGAAAATCACTCTTGAGCATTAAATTCATTTTTCACTCTCTATTTCTCTAAAACTCTGTTTTGAACTATAAGTGTGTGAATCCTTGATACCTATAGTGCTTCAATTTGTATTATCTACTCTTGAGAGAGTTTCTATCAATTCTATCCTTGTATTATCTAAAAGAGAGGGTGAGGTATCCCTCAAAATTGTAAGGGTGAGGTATCCCTTGAAAGTAGAGAGGCCCAAACACAAAGGGTGAGGTATCCCAAGGTGTGTTGAGTGCTCAAATTTGTACAAAGGTTTTCCAAGCACCCGTAAAGCTTGAAGAATTGGAGGCTCTAGCACAAAGGGTGAGGTATCCCAAAGTGTATTGAGTGCTCAAATTTGTAAAGATCATCAAGCACCCGTAAAGCTTGAAGAATTGGAGGCTCTAGCACAAGGCTGAGGTATCCCAAGGTGTGAGGAGTGCTCTTATTTGTACAAAGGTTTTCCTAGCACCCGTGAAGTCTAGGAGATAGTGAAGAAAATCTCAAGTTAAGCTTGGGGACTGGATGTAGGCCACAAGTGGTTGGTGGCTGAACCAGGATAAATTCTTGAGTTTGATTTTCTCTTCCCTACACTCTTTAATTTCAGTATTTGGTGATATATATATTTATCTATTGCATATCTTGATGTTTTGATTCTTACAACTTGATATCTAGCTTATTCACTTAGTTCATCATATATCCCAAGTTATATTTGAGTAATTCTTAATAGTTGTGCCTTTGTTAGACTTATTCCGCTGTATGTGTTAATTGAAAATATTAAATTACATAATTTGTCAAAGTTGCATTAAAATTAATAATTACCCAATTCACCCCCTATTGGGTAATGGTTGCCATGACTAACATACATGAGCATCCTTGAGATTTGTTATTGACTTGATGTGGATCCGTGAATGGGATCAAACCTTGTTGATAAATGACATGACATATGATTCTAGATATGAAATGCTATGACTGTGAATCTATATATATGCATACAAGTACACATTGAATCTATGTGCATTGAGCATGATTTGAAATATGCATTGAAAAAGTCCGTTGCACTATAGTTAAGGCCAAGTTGCCTAGGAGTTGAATCACACCTATGTATGGGTGCGAAAAGACAAGTGTAGGTCTCTTATTGAACTTAGGGGCGTCGGGGTGCGGGTACCTCACAATGGACAGTTGGTAGCTTTTCTGTCCGTGGGGCAGACCAATACAAATGCACCGACGATCCGGACCGACACACTATCCTATATCGAGATCTGTGTAAAATGTGTTGTACAATGCCATGATGTGCACGTCGATGAATTGAGAATTTTAAGCACTTGAAGGCCTCGACAGCCGCGATACAGACATATCTCCTATCATTCTCTCCGATATTTGTGTCTAGCTTCATGGAGTAGGATTTTTGGTATCATGTACATGTGCATAGTGAGTCATCATATCATTTGACATTTGCTTATTTATATGAAAATTTAATCTGTTGTTCCATTACTATTATAACTGCCTAGAATTACTAAGTTGGTTATTATCTATTTTAATGCTGGTTAATATTCCTGAAATGTTATGGGGGTGTCATGCGCTATTTTGTTTCTTTACTGCCATAACTGGTACTAAATGTAGACTATTATACCTCTTTTCTGTATTTTCTGCTACTCTATTTTACTTATGTGATTCTCTGAAGACGTCGGCGAGGAAGGGGAAGTACATGAATTCCTAGGTATCTGGCCTAACTTTGACTAGCACCAGTATTGATCATGACGTCCTGTCCGTAAGGTTTTTTGGGATATGTGCGACTGACATTCCTCGGAGGTCCGGACTATTGGAATATCAACCTAACTTTAGATCACTCTATTTATCTGGGAGACGTAACAGTGTCTTTAGCTTGGGGGCATTATGATCTGCCCATCTTTACCAGTAGTGTTAGATAACACTTAGAGTTTTATCTGCCCATTCGTGACATATGGGGTGATCATTACTACTCCCCACAGGAGGATTCATTCATCTCTACTGCCCGAGCCCCCGCCTACAACTCGGTGGCTCCAATGAGGGTTTTCTCTGACGAGGAAGACCCTGAAGAGGATCCAGCTACGGTTCCTTCTCTTTCTCATTAGGGGCTGATACTGTTGATGGTCACTGATGGCTATCTATCTTTCTTTTGGGGCTTGATATTCTTTTTAGGGGTCTGCATATTATTTTTGGGGGCATGTAAAGCTTTGGCTTCTTTTTGATGAGCCTTGATGTAATTAATGACTTACAGTTTGTACTTAAACAATATATATATGATGTACCTTTTGCATGGATGTATGGTCTAATCTTTATGTTTTTCGCTTACAATTACAAAAAAATATATACATACATACTTGTGTATCTCCTATAATTGTTAGTACTTTTGAATATTTCATTAATGAATAGGTTATATAATATATATATATATATATATATATATATATGTATAATAAAAAGATTTGGGTCTCAATTTATAAGATTTATTTCCGTATTTGTGTTTATGGTGTGACGTTTCCTCCTTAAAAAGGGGCGTTACATTTAGTTGGTATCAGAGCCCCATTTTATGTTTTCTTTGGGTCTTTGTTGTTTAGTTTGACTTGTTTGTGCTATGTGATTCTCTGTGATTGGTATTTCGAAAGGATACATCTAATTCTTCCTTGTGTTTTTCAGTAAGCCTTACTTGAAAGAGTGAAATGGCACGAGGTGGAGATATGGCAACAGTGATCAAAGCGATGCAAGGAATGGCAGAAGTTATTGCCCAACAAACTGAGAGAGATGCCCAACAGCAGGAGAGGGCTGCTAAACAGCTGGAAGCTACAGCTGATGCTCAAAATCTAGCAGAGTTTCATCATAACACCCCTCGTCAGTTTAAAGGGGAATTTGATCCAGAGAAAGGTAGTCTTTGGATCAAGGAGCTGGAGAAGATTTTCAGAGGCATGAACTATGCCAATGACAAGAAGGTAACTTATGCTGTCTTTATGCTGATTGGAGATGTTGAAGAATGGTGGAACAGGGCACAGAGATTGTTGGAAGCTGAAGGTCGTACAATCACTTGGGAGCTGTTCAAGGATAGTTTCTTGGAGAAATATTTCCCAGCAAGCGCTAGGCATGCAAAAGAGATGAAGTTCCTCGGCTTAAGTCAAGGAGGCATGACTATCAGTGAATACGCTGCAAAGTTCAAAGCTTATCCAAGTTTTCAACATATTTCCAGCTCCAGCCGAAGATCTAATACAAGGGGAAGGTACTATAGGAGGTAATCTTTTGACTGTACTATATGACTCTGGGGCAACCCACTCTTTTATTTCTTATGACTGTGTGCGACCACTTAGTTTACCTATGTCTTCCTCACCTTTTGACCTGATTGTTTCTACTCCCACTAATAAACCTATTGTTACCACCAAAGTTTGCTTAAATTGTCCTTTAGTCATTGAGGGTCGAATCTTTTCTGTTGATTTGATCTGCTTACCTCTTTTCCAATTATATGTAATTTTAGGAATGGATTGATTATCTTCTAACCATGTCCTATTAGACTATTCTAGTAAGACCATAATTTTCCTTATGGATGAATTTTCTAGTTTTTTGAAGGCTAACCAAGTTTGAGCTTTCTTGAAAGAATGAGCTCAAGGATACATGCTACTGTCTTCCTTAAAAGTCGAGAGTGAGGTAGATGTGAATACAATTCTAGTGGTTAATGAGTTCCCCGAGATCTTTCCTGATGAAGTACCTATTTTACTACCGAAGCGGGAGGTAGAGTTCACTATTGATCTTGTACCCGAATCTGGTCCTGTATCTATAGCACCTTACAGAATGTCACCATCAGAGTTAGCTAAGCTTAAGAAGCAGTTAGAAGAACTCTTGGAAAAGCAATTCGTTAGACTCAGTGTGTCACCGTGGGGAGTACTAGTGTTGCTAGTCTGAAAAAAGGACGGTACTTCGTGATTATGTGTAGACTATCATCAACTAAATAAAGTCACGATCAAGAATAAGTATCCACTACCGAGGATAGATGACTTGATGGATCAACTGAAAGGAGCAGCAATGTTCTCTAAGATCTATCTGCGATCAGGCAACCATCTGATTCGAGTAAAGGCGGAGGATATTCCTAATATGGCTTTTCGTACCCGATATGGTCATTTCGAGTACCTCGTGATGCCGTTTGGTGTAACGAATGCTCCTGTCATATTCATGGACTACATGAACAGAATCTTTCATCCTTACTTGGATAGATTCGCTATTGTCTTCATTGACGACATTTTGATTTACTCTCGAAATCAGGAGGATCATGATGGACACCTCAGTATAATTCTCCAGATTCTGAAAGAGAAGAAGTTGTATGCCAAATTGTCAAAATGTGAATTTTGGCTCGACGAAGTCAAGTTTTTCGGCCATGTAATCTCGAAAGAAGGGATTGCAGTAGATCCGTCAAAAGTAGAAGCAGTGCTACAGTGGGAAAGGCCGAAGACGGTGACAGAAACTCAAAGCTTTATAGGATTAACTGGATACTATCGGAGTTTTATTGAAGGATTCTCTAAAATAGCAGGGCCTCTCACTCAGCTCACGAGAAAGAATCAAGCCTTTGAGTGGACCAATGCTTGCAAAGAAAGTTTCCAAGAACTGAAGAGACGACTAACTACTTCACTAGTGTTAGTTCTACCCGATCCAAATGAACCCTTCAAAGTGTTTTGAGATGCTTCATACCATGGACTAGGATGTGCGCTTATGCATAATGCTTATGCTTCGAGGTAGTTGCGAGTGCATGAGAAGAACTATCCAACACATGACTTGGAGTTAGCAACTGTGGTTTTCATTTTGAAGATATAGAGACATTTCCTCTGTGGAGAGACGTTCAATGTCTTTAGCGACCACAAGAGCGTGAAGTATCTGTATGATGAAAAGGAATTGAATATGAGGCAGCGAAGGTGGTTGGAATTTCTTAAAGACTATGATTTTTGACTTCTGTATCACCCTGGAAAGGCAAACATCATGGCAGACGCTTTGAGCAGGAAGATGCTCAGTATCTCTACTATGATGATCAAGGAAAAGGATTTGATAGAGCAATTCAAGGATGTTTGGTCATTTGTGGAATTGGCACCGGGGAAGATTTGCATGAACATGGTTACCATTTCAAGTGAGTTAATGGAAGACATCCAAGAAAAATAAAAAGTTAACAAGTTTCTGCAAGAAGAACGGGAGCTAATGAAGCAAGGCAGTTCAACAACATTTAAGGAAGGAACAGATAGAATTATGAGGTTTAGAAGTAGAGTCTGTATACCCCAAGATCAAGAGCTTAGAAAGTATATTCTCGAACATGCTCACACGAGCAAGTTGACTATGCATCCGGGAATAACCAAGATGTATCAAGACCTTAAATGGTTACTTTGGTGGCATGGAATGAAGGGTGATGTTGCAAGGCGTGTATCGTCTTATCTGGTTTGTCAGGAAACGATGGTCGAGCATGTATTTTTGAAAGTCACGCCAACGACTAGGGTCGGCCAAGTTCTGAAATCTAAAAAACTCACTCCCAAATTTTTTGGACCTTACCAAATTCTTTGTCGGATAAGTCCAGTAGCTTACCAAATAACTTTACCACCTTTTCTTTTAAACCTTCACAATGTCTTTCATGTGTCACAATTACGAAAATATATTCTTGACTCGAACCATGTCATAGCACTGGATACAGTACAATTGAAAGAGAACTTAACCCATGAGGCACCTCCTATAAGGATTGAAGATAGGAAAGTAAAGCAACTCAGAGGAAAGGAGATCTCATTAGTAAAAGTGATTTGGAACGAAACGACTAGAGATGCAACATGGGAGTTGGAAGACAAAAAGAAGGAGCAACACCCACAACTGTTCTAAGGTATGAAAATTTCGAGAACAAAATTTTTTTTTGAAGAGGAGAGTTGAAACACCCCGAAAATTATTTGTTTCTTCATAAACAGTCATTTTATAATATTTATGATTTTTGAGAATTTTTCTAAATTATTTTGAAAATGTTGAATATTTTAATATATTTTTTCATTTTACGTGCACACTGAGCAGAGTCAGTGAAACTCCCCAAAAATTGTTTGTTTCATGATAAATAGTCATTTTATAATATTTATGATTTTTAGAAATTTTTCTAGATTTTTTAAAAATGTTAAATATTTTAATATATTTTTCATTTTGCGTGCATACTAAGCGGATCCAGAAAAATGAAATATTTTCCTCGAGGCTGGTAAACTTTGAACTATGGAAACGTCGATAGGGGATTTTACTAAACTCGAGGCCAGACACAGTTTATAGGTTTACGTTTTTTGAAATTTTATCTGATAAATAAAATCGTTGTATTGTAAAATTATCCGATGAACAACAAATACTATTTTTATTAACTGTAACTTTTGTTCACTAGATAATAGCTCTAGTAAAGTGTTAATCATCTTTTCTAGAGTGTTCACTTTAGGAGACAACATTACTTTTTACTTTATCGAGAAACGTGCGAAGCTTATCAAGGAAGCTTCAAGGAAGCTTCCTACCAAGCTTATCAAGGAAGCTTCCTACCAAGCTTCTCAAGGAAGCTACACACACACTCTCTCTCTCTTCTCCCCACACCACACGGCCACAAGGCCATTTTGGAGCCAAAAATATACTTTCACTTAATTAAGTTTTCTATTCTAATTTCAAAAACCCTAAAAAGGCTACAACACTTTTTACTATCAACTTCTCTCTCTTCATCTTTTCTCTTCACATTTTCTCCTCCCTCTCTCTAACTCCATGGCAGCTACATCCTTCCACCCACCATATTTGTTTGATTTTCAAGCTTCCCTTATGTTTGAAATCCACCTCTTGATTTGGAAGACTTCCTTTTGTTGGAATCATCTTCAAGGAGCTCACTCATTCCCTCCATTTCCATCTTCTTCCACCATTGGAGCTCAAAGCTTGAAGCTTTAAAGTAAAAGCTCGTAGCTTTTTCATTTTTCATCTCATTTTTGTGATCCATGGATACTTTGGTGACGATGGATACCATTTCCAAGCTTTGATTTTGATTTTTATGGATTTGAACACTCTAGGGTTTTTAGGTGGTGAAGAACAAATTTCCAAGGGAAAAAGAGTTTGCTTTCTTTGTTCTTCTCTTAGGTAAGAGGAAGATTATTCTCTTCCACCCATTTTGGTGGTAAGGAACTTATTATTGTGTTGACGGGGTAAAACCCATTGGTGAGATATCCATTTGTTTGAGTGGTTTTGGTCGTGTTTTGATTGTTTGAATAATATGATTTTGATGTATGTTGATGGATCTTGGAATGCTTGAAGGATGAAATGGATTTTGGTGATTTTTTGCACTTCCAGAGGATTACATAGCCTAGAACGTGTGTGGGCACACGGCCGTGTAATCCAGGCATGTTAGAAAATAGGCTGGGCGTGTTTTCTGTTGAATTCCAGAGAAGTACACTGCCTAGGCCGTGTAATTTTACACGGCCATGTAATCGGGGCCGTGTAACTTCACACGGCCGTGTAACCTGAGAGATGAAAGTTTATGAGTTTTTCTAACCCCTTGGAGGCTCCCGGTCTCCTTGGGCACTTGTTATAAGGCTTTCGTACTAGAACGAACTTAATTAATTGAACGATTAGACGCTTAATTTGGATTTCATAATATGGAAAGAATAAAGAACAAGTCTTTAACTTATAACTTGGAGTGGTCTTTGAATAAAGAAAGAACATGAGTATAGGTGAGGTTGTGAGAAACATAATGAAATTAAGGTTTAACTTTTATGATAACTTTGAATGGTACATGAGCATCCTTGAGATTTGTTATTGACTTGATGTGGATCCGTGAATGGGATCAAACCTTGTTGATAAATGATATGACATGTGATTCTAGATATGAAATGCTATGACTGTGAATCGATATGCATATAAGTATACATTGAATCTATGTGCATTGAGCATGATTTGAAACATGCATTGAAAAAGTTTGTTAGACTATTGTTAATGCACCGGGGGCATCGGGGTGCGGGTACCTCGCAATGGACAATTGGTAGCTCTTCTGTCCGTGGGGCAGTCCGATGCAAACGCACCGATGATTCAGACCAAGACACTGTCCTATATCGAAATCTGTGTAGAATGTATTGTACAATGCCATGATGTGCACATTGATGAATTGAGAATTTAAGCACTTGAAGGCCTCGGCAACCGCGATACAGACATATCTCTTGATCATTCTCTCCGATGTTTGTGTCTAGCTCCATGGAGTAGGATTTTTGGTATCATGTACATGTGCATAGTGAGTCATCATATCATTTGACATTTACTTATTTATATGAAAATTTAATCTGTTGTTCCATTACTTTTATAACTGCTTGGAATTGCTAAGTTGGTTATTATCTGTTTTAATGCTTGTTACTATTCTTGAAATGTTATGGGGGTGTCATGCACCATTTTGTTTCTTTACTACCACAATTGGTACTGAATGTAGAATGTCTTACATCTTTTTTGTATTTTCTGCTACTTTGTTTTACTTATGTGATTCTCTGAAGACATCAATGAGGAAGGGAAAGTACACGAATTCCTGGGTTTCTGGCCTGACTTTGACTAGCACCTGTTTTGATTATGATGTCCCGTCTGCAAGACTTTTAGGGATATGTGCGACTGACTTTCCTCGGAGGTTCGGACTGCTAGCATATCAACCTAGCTTTGAATCGCTGTGTTTATCTGGGAGACGTGACGATGTCTCTAGCTTGGGGGCATTATGATCCACCCATCTTTACCTATAGTGTTCGATTACAGTTAAAGTTTCATCTGCCCATTCGTGACTCGGTGGCTTCAATGAGGGTTTCCTCTGACGAGGAAGACCCTGAAGAGGATCCAGTTATAGTTCCTTCTCTTTCTCATTAAAGGCTAATACTGTTGATGGTCACTGATGGCTCTCTTTCTTTCTTTTAGGGCTTGATATTCTTTTTAGGGGTCTGTATATCATTTTTTGAGGCATGTAATGCTTTGGCTTCTTTTTTATGAGCCTTGATGTAATTAATGACTTACAGTCTGTACTTAAACAACAATATATATATATATATATATATATATATATATGATGTACTAAGTTATGTTTTTACATGGATGTATGGTCTAATCTTTATGTTTTCTCGCTAAGTTATGTTTTTCACTTACAATTACAAAATATATATATATATATATATATATACTTGTGTATCTCCTATAAGTGTTAGTGCTTTTGAATATTTCATTAATGAACAGGTTATTAAATATATATATAATAAAAAGAATTGGGTCTTAATATACATGATTTATTTCTGCATTTGTGTTATAGTGTGACGTTTCCTTCCTTAAAAAGGAGCGTTACACATCTCTGTCATACCGAACTCGTCTCGTATCCCAATGGACTCTTCACACTTCTACCACGCCCATGAAACTACGGTCGAGTGAAATCTTGCAGACCTTGCCTTGCCGCCATCGCAGTCTTTACAGACATAAGTATAAGATAGAAGTAGACAGAAAATATGATGAAAGAGGTGAGATCCTATACATCAGTACCATCAGGTAGCAAGAAACACAACGAAAGACAATGATGCCTTTCATATACAACAACATTAAATAAAAGCAGATATAGTCAAGTCAATACAAGAATATTTCAGAATAACAAACATAATCATGTTATCACAGAGATATCGCAAGACAACATGCATAATTACATTATCAACTGATAAGTGATTCAACAATGTATATCACAACACAAGAATACTGACCATGCCATGACAAAACGTATGTTGACTATGCATATGCACAATGCATATGCTAACCATCTTTGTGCACAATGTACTCATTTCCTACTCCATGGAGCTAAAAACAAAAATTCTAGATGAGCGTTCTAGAAGATCTGTCCCCCCTCAAAAGACAATCTACGCTGGACCACAAAAAGTAATAGTGTTTGTCAGGTCCTTGTCGTGTGTTGCAATGGATCACCACGGCCAGGGGTAGACAATGTGATAAACAGGTCACTAAGCGGAACGCCACACATAGACGCCCCTTGAGATCCATCATGGATCGTACTATCTTGTAAGTTCTCACTCACTCCTTAGGCATAAAATGCCACGACTGTATAATGCTCAAATGTATATTCAATGTACTCAAACCACCGTTGAACTGTTCCCAATGATATTAAAGCAACCACCTATACAATTATTCAATACCATTAATATCAATGATATTATATAGCTGCCATACAACTACATAATATCACTGATATATCTGGGTTTCTTATGATAACAAGTCACATCTGACTCAACCATCTATCTGATGTTTCTGGTTATAAAAGTAAACCACATCTGACTCAATCATCTATTTGATGTTTTTAGGGTCCAGTTCTTTGGCCCAACAGCACAATGCTAATGCATGCTATCATATAAGATTTCAGTCGTGCATATTTCAAGAATCATGCATGCTTTCACAAGGTAATCTCAATCGTGCAAATTCAAGAGTCGTCATTCATGTAACACAGTAATCTTACTGTTACTTTTAGCTATGAAATACCTTCATTAACTAACATTCTTCCCAATATTTGTATTGTTCTCATTTTAATGAGGCCTATTTCCATCCTTAATATTATAAATCCTTAATTGAACTCCTCGATTATCCAATCAACCAGATTCACCACTAACGATTCATCTCCCATCATTCCAATTATTCTAAATTTATTCCCATTAGTATTTCTAAAAGTTGTTAATCCTCAAACCTTAACATTATGATCATCTTCCCTTAATTCTAAACATAGTCCACTTAAATTAATCATTTTAAGTTCCTCACTACCTCACCTACACTTATGTTCTTTCTTTGTCCAAACCTCACTCTAAGCTATAGGATAAGGTTGTGTTCTTTATTCGTTCCAAGTTATGAACTCCTAATTAAGTGTCTAGTCATTTAATTAACTAAGTTCTAGCTTGATACAAAGTTCATATTGAGTGTCAAATGAGGCCATGACCCTCCAAGGGACTAGAACACCCAACCATTTCTTCTCAGCTCCAATTACACGGCCGTGATAAATTTCACGGCCTGCCCTACACAGCCATTTTACATTACACAGCTTGGGTCGTGTACTCCTCTGGAAGGACTTGAAAATGTGTGAAATCTGAACTAACCCAATTACACGGCCGTTTAATGCTCTATCTTGTGGCGTGTGAGCTGCGTTTCCAGCAAGGAACACGGCCTGGGCCGTGTAAATCCACACGGCCCATAGATCTTGCCCAGAATCCTGAAAATGTGCTTCCCTAAGCCTCTAAACCAAATGGGTACGAATCCATATACATACCTTGTAACACCCCAACTTTTGAGATAATTACAATATAGTCCCGAAACGTACTATTTTGTGAATTCTGTGAGCAGTAAATTTAATTTGACTATTTCGTAAGTGTACTTGACTATTGTATGTGATTTGCTCTGACCTAGGGAAATAAAAATTTTCTGGCCGGATAAATCTTATTTTAATTAATTAGAACTGGGGGATCTTACTAAACCCAATTCTGATTGATATATATATTAATCTCGTAATTTTTTGGATTTAACTGTGTAATAAAATAATTTTATATTTTTATAATATTATTTTATATTACAGTACATACTGTCTCAAAAATAGTAAAAATCTGCTTTGGTTTGACCACAGATCTTTAAAAGTGCTGTGGGACCCGCGTTTAGGAAAAACAGTCAACTGTGCTGACTGGATAATTTCTAACCAATGAGAGCAAGTCAACAAAAGTAGGCTTGACTTTCTAAACCAATAGGAATTGGACACCTAAGGAAGCATAGGTTTTCATTTGGACCGTTGGATGAAGACTTAATGATGAAGCCTTTAACCTAAGCCATTGATCTAATCAATGGTGAAATTAGAATGATAGATTTATGACCAAGTGATATCTACCTTAGATCTAATCTAGGGCTAAGGATTAAATATGAACCAAGGGTTAGGATTAAGTCAACGATTGTAGGCTTGAAAATGGTTAGTAACCTAATTAAGCTTAATTCAACTAATCTAATTACTTAATTAGCATACTAAGTGAACTAGCTTAGTTATGAATTAATTATAATCTAAATACTAATTAGATATCCTAATATTAATTAAAGGTTAAAATATATGTTAATATATACTAAATTAATTAGTTATGTTGTTAGTATGTTAATTAAGATTGGTTAGGATAATTAACCTAACAAATTACCTAATTAACTAGCATATAATTAGGTGTAATTGGAGGACAATTAAGACACTAAAATGATGAAGGAGCTGCACGGTTTTTGGGCTGCCAAGGAGGAGGCAAGGTAGCTTGGTTCTACATGGTTCTAGAAGGATTCAATGACCTAAGCCATGTGCTTGGCCATGTGAACACATTTGTGATATTTTTACATGCAAAATCACACACTCAAGCTCCCTACACACTCATTCACGGCTGCTGCCCTATCTAATTACTCTTCACTTTCTATTTCACACTTATCACATTTTAACTATCCATTTCTCTCTCTAAAAACACAAGAAAACTCAAGCATATTTCTCTCTCACTTTCTCTCTCTAATTCGGCCAGCCACCATCCACCCACACCAAGACCTTCATAATTTTATCCCATCACATTTCTTGAACCCAAATACCATTCTAAGCATCTTTCATTCACAAAGTTTTCCCAAATTCCTACTCTATCTTGCCTAAAATTCCACTTCTTGCTTACTTACTTAAGGGTAAGTTTGGTTTCTATGGTTCAAAATTGAAATTTTGATTTTTCTAACCATGATTGTTCCATGGTTTTTCTATTTTGTACCTTGTATGTGTTTTTACTAATTGTTTAAGAATTTTAGGAATTGTTTTGGAGCTTATACAAAATTTGGAGAAAAGAAGGAAATCTAACTGATTAATTTGTCTACAAGAGGTAAGAGGGAGATTTAATCTCATCAACCCTAAGTGGTGATGAGAAAATGGATTGTGTTTGTGTGTAGAATCCATAAGGATTCGGTTGTATGGTTTATTTATGGTTTTTATTATTTTTGATTGTTTTAAATGCTTTTCCTATATGTGATTATTTTTGCTATGCATGATTATAGCTTTCATTAATTCTTGCTATGCATGTTTATGGTTTTAAATATATTCTATGTGTATTATATGTGATTTAATAATTGTATGTGTTTGTAACTGTGTAATTATTAAAGTAGGATGTGAATAACATGTGCGATTTGCATGAGTGTTCCAAAGAACACACCATTAGGCTCACGGCCTTACATCCAAAAAGAGAACCAAAATGTTCTCAGCAATTTTCTAAATAACTTATTCAAGGAATTTAAGTAAAATAATCAAAGTTAAAAATGGTTTAGGTTAATTGTGGCCAACATGCCATTTAGTGTATAACCAAATGCCATTTTATTTTGATTTGGCCAACATGCCATTTTATTTACTAAGATAGGTCAGGTAATTATTTTATAACATAAATTGATTCCAAAAAGTCATTGAGAAAATCAAAGGAATTAATTCTGTTTTAGAATTTTAACTTAGCAGAATTCAGTTTAAGTAAGAAATTAATTAGACACTTGAAAAGTACTAACGTAGAGCTCATACTATAAATTTTGAAGCGCGTTAGTGAATTTCAAAGTGAAATTATTGGGTAAAAATAAAATAAACTATATTTAGAGGAAAATGTTAAAAATACCTTATCTTTTGATTTTATAGGCAAAATCTTTGCCAAAATTTATTAAAATCAGACGCATAAAATGAAAAGATTCATACTATATTTAGAACACAAGGAAAATACATTACGTATTTTAAAAGTACTAGATATAGTTTTACACATATTAAAAATGACAATTTTAAGCTATTCGGTTAAGAAAATGAATTAAAAATCCTACGCGATTGAGAAAATAACTCAAAAACAATTTACGATGTTTAAAAACGTCAAAATGTCTTTATGCGATTTAAAAACGTTTGTGAAAACGATGAGATTGTGAAAATGCAATAAAATTCTTACGCGATTGAATAATACTGTGAGTTTTGCTGTCGGGCCAAAGTGGTGGACCCAGACATGTTGTAGTGTAAGTACTGTCAGGTGGGACGTACTATACTTTGTTATCTGGTGACTAGGGGTATTTTGGTAATTTTTCATAAATATGATAAAAATTTGGATAATAGGGATATTTTTGTAATTTTTAGCTCATGTTTAGAGTGTTGTGCCAATTTGGGTTATAATTGGTGATTGATTGACGAGGCGAATTACACCGTGTTTGGTGTGATAAGCGTAGTGTGGTTCATTTATGAACTTGGAGGCATTAGTGTGCGAGAGAATTCCACATGCGGACAAGTGGGTTGCTCCCTCGGAAATTTGTGGTAAGCAGGCAACACACTAATGATCTTGACAAGCACTATTCTTAGTCAAGATCTTGAGGGGACTATTAAGTACTATGCCTGTGGTACACGACGTTGGACTGTGTACTGCTACACGATGTTTTTGGACAGTGGGCTATAGACACAAAGATTGGACAATGCAATAGCTTGGTTGGGCAGCCATAAAGTATTTTTAGTTTCTTTTCAGATCATTCTCTCCGATATCCGTGTTTAGCTCTATGGAGTAGGAACGAGTCAATGTGTGTATCATTCATCATCTGCATTTTAATGTTCATGCATTATCTGCATTTTATTGTTTATCATAATCTGTGATAGATTGTATGATTTATTGCTTTAATATATTATGCGTGATATATGACACATGTTATATATATATATATATATATATATATATATATATATATATATATATATATATATATATATCGCTTGATATATTGTACATGATGTATTGTTATGTATTGTTGTGATTCCTATTTTGTACTGTCGTTTTCTTTATTGCCATGCGGGTAGTGATGTAGATTGTCTCACCTCTCTATATGTTTTCTCGATATTACTGTATTACTTCCGTAAAGAGTTTGAGGTAGAGGAGGATCAGCCTCTTGAGGTATAGTACCCTGACGAGCAACAGTCAGGTGACTTAAACGAGGAGGAGGAACCGGTTGATCACGCTGATCGTCAAGACTGATCTTGAGATCATGGCACTGCCAGGATTCTTCGGGTTCGTGCGACTGGAGTTTCACGGGGGTTCTGAGGCGTGGCGCATGCATGCGGACCGAGGGACAGTAGCTTATGTGGGATGATTGACTGTGTCCCTATGTAGAGAGTATGACAGAGAGGTCATATTCACTACTATGCTTTATTTACATTTAGAGTTACCTTTGACCATTAGGCGTTATTGGCAAGGAGTTTTCCATGCGCCTAGTGAGCTTAGTAGCGAGTCGACAGCTCAGACTCGTGTTCGAAGTGCTGTGAGATCTCATAGATGTGAACTTTTCGATGGTTATTCTGGAGGTGATGGACGATGATTCATCGGAGAGTTTGATACTTACCGAGGTGCACTTGGGCAGTACTATGTTTTAGCTTTGTGTCAACTCCTTGCTGTTTTATTAAATACATGTAGTTGTAAATTATGTTTGTACTAAAAAAAGAATCATATGTATATTATGGTGAGTTTATGTTTGTTATATCTTGTGTTTCGTGTTATTTTATTTAATGTTATAATTATAAAAAGAAAAAAAATATATTCCGCAAATATTATGTAAGTATCAAATGTTTTACAACTTGGGTAGAGTTTTATTTTTATTTTATTTCATTGCATTCATAAATGTGGCATCCCCACAAGGGTGTTACATTAGTTGGTTTCAGAGCCCAAGTTAGAGTCTTTTGGGGTTGTGGTTAGGTCTGTTTTTGCTTATGTTGTGTGAATCTTTGTGATTTGTTTCCGAAAGGTTACATCTGACATTATTTTGTCTTGTTGAAGAAAGAAGATGTCTGGAGGAAGAGGAAGGCGTGCAAACGTGGCACCTAATGTGGACCCAATGGTTGTCGTTGCTGAGGCTATTCAGGAAATGGCAGCAGTGATTGCTCAGCAAAATCAGCAAAATCAGCAAAATCAAAGAGCAACCCAACATCAAGATGCGACTGCTGATGCTTTGAATTTGTCTGAGTTCAGACGCAACAATCCGCCACAGTTTAGAGGCGAGTTTGACCTTGAGAAGGCAAATCTTTGGATTCAAGACTTGGAGCGAATATTCGAAGGAATGGGGTGCGCGGAGAATAAGAAGGTAACATTTGTTGTATATATGCTGAGAGGAGATGCTGAGAACTGGTGGAGGAATACCCGCCAGTTGTTGCAAGCGGAAGGAACTGAGATCACCTGGGAGGTGTTTTGTGAAGTATTTCTGGAGAAGTACTTTCCCGGTACTGCTCGACATGCCAAGGAAATGGAATTTCTTGGTTTACGTCAAGGAATATGACCATTGGAGAATATCTTTGGAAAATTGAGAGTTTGTCACAATTCTCGAGGTATTTTTAACCGACCGGATGAGGTATGGAAGTGCTAGAAGTTTGAGGATGGGTTAAGAATGGAGTTGAGACGTGCAGTGCTACCGATGAGAATGAAGGAGTTTCCTGTGTTGATAGATACTTGTCGAAGACTCGAGGCATTGGAGCCGTCCTGAGATCTGAGGAATCGTAATTTTGGGCCGACTAGGTTCCAAAGAGGAAGTAGTAGTAGTGGTGGTAGGTTTCAGAGGAAGCCTTATGCGAGACCGTCGGGGAGTCAGCCGCAACGTCCATCTGTTGGGGGAAGTTATGGTGGAAATCGACCTACTCAGAATGTGGCGTTTACGCCAACCTGTTTTAAATGTGGCAAGAGTGGCCATATATCTACAGATTGTCCGATCAGGGGAACGATCTGTTTTAACTGTAAGAAGCCTGGACATGTTTCTAGAGATTGTACTCAGCCAGAGAGGAAGCCTGCAGTAAGGAATGTCCGTGCCACTCAACCAAGATCTAGAGGGAGAGTGTATACAATGACCGGAACTGAAGCTTCTCGAGTCTGAGGATCTTATACAAGGGAAGGTGTCATTGAAGGTAATCACCTGACTTTGCTATATGATTCGGGTGCAACACACTCATTTATTGCATATGATTGTGTGGAACGTTTGAAACTGCCTGTGTCTTCTCTGAGTTTTCAATTGATTGTTTCTACATCGACTGCCAAGCCTGTTGTTACATCCAGGATATGCATGAACTGTCCTATTGTTATAAAGGATCGTAAATTTTCGGTCAACTTGATTTGTTTACCTCTTGTTGAGATAGACGTAATATTAGGAATGGATTGGTTATCTTCTAACCATATCCTCATAGACTGTGTGAGTAAGGCCATAGTTTTTCCTAAGGAAGAAAGTTCTGGATTCTTTACTGCTGTAAAGGTCAAGTCATTGTTGAGGGATGGAGCTCAAGGGTTTATGTTGCTGTCTTCTTTGGAAGTCAAGTCTGAGAAGGATGTGAGCACTATTCCTGTCGTCAATGAGTTTCCAGAGATTTTTCCTGACGATGTACCTAGTTTGCCACCGGAAAGGGAGATCAAATTCTCTATCGACTTAGTACCTAGAGCAGGTCCTATTTCGATTGCAACGTACCGAATGTCACCTGCAGAGTTGGCAGAGTTGAAGAAGCAATTGGAGGAACTGTTGGAGAAGCAGTTTGTGTGACCTAGTGTTTCACCATGGGGAGCACCAGTGTTGCTAGTCAAAAAGAAGGATGGAACTTCGCGCCTTTGTGTTGATTATCGACAGTTGAACAAGGTGACTATAAAGAACAAGTATCCGCTACCAAGGATTGATGACTTGATGGATCAATTGAAAGGAGCCGCTGTATTCTCTAAGATAGATCTGCGATCAGGTTATCATCAGATTTGTGTCAAGGTCGATGATGTGCCTAAAACAGCTTTCCGAACTCGTTATGGACATTATGAATATCAAGTAATGCCGTTCGGAGTGACGAATGCTCCTGCGATATTCATGGGCTATATGAATAGGATTTTTCATCTGTACTTAGACAGATTTGTTGTTGTCTTCATCGATGACATTCTGATCTATTCTCAAAGTCAAGAAGAGCATGCTGAACATCTCAGTATAGTTCTCCAGATTTTGAAGGAGAAGAGGCTGTTTGCGAAGTTGTCAAAGTGCGAGTTTTGGTTGGACGAAGTTCAATTTCTAGGTCACGTAATTTCTAAGGAAGGTATTGCGGTAGACCCATCGAAGGTGGAGACTGTTTTACAGTGGGAAAGGCCTAAGACTGTGACTGAGGTTCGAAGCTTTGTTGGATTAGCCGAATATTACAGAAGATTTATTGAAGGTTTTTCCAAGATAGCTGGACCACTTACACAACTCACGAGGAAGAGTCAAGCTTTCGATTGGACGGAGGAACATGAAGCGAGTTTTCAAGAGCTGAAAAAGAGGTTAACAACTGCACCAGTGTTAATATTGCCGGATCCTAACAAATCTTTTGAGGTGTATTGTGATGCATCTTATCAGGGGTAAGGATGTGTGTTGATGCAGAATCGGAACGTGGTAGCTTATGCTTCAAGACAGTTGAAGGTTCATGAGAGGAACTACCCAACGCACGATTTGGAGCTAGCTGCAGTAGTTTTTGCGTTGAAAGTGTGGAGGCATTTTCTGTATGGAGCTATGTTTAATGTCTTCAGTGATCACAAGAGCTTAAAATACTTGTTTGATCAAAGAGAATTGAATATGAGACAGAGGCGATGGTTGGAATTTTTGAAGGATTATGATTTTCAGCTTCAATATCATCCAGGAAAAGCGAATGTGGTGGCTGATGCCTTAAGCAGAAAGGTAGTAAGTGTTTCTACTATGATGATTAAAGAGGAAGAGTTGATGAAGCGATTTAGAGATCTATGGTTATCAATAGAATTGGTACCTGGAAAGATTCGTCTAAGTAAAGTTGTGGTTTTGAATGACTTGTTGGAGATCATAAAAAAGAAACAAGATAAAGATGCATTTTTACAGAATGAGAAGGAATTGTTGAAGCAAGGTCATAAAGCGACAGTGGAGGAAGGATCTGATGGAATCTTGAGGTTTCAAGGAAGAGTTTGTATACCTGATGATCCCGAACTCAAGAGAGCAATCTTGGATGAAGCTCATACAAGTAATTTGAGTATGCATCCGGGGATGACGAAGATGTATCAAGACTTGAAGCGACTGTTTTGGTGGCCAAGGATGAAGAGAGATGTAGCTGAACGTGTGGCGTCTTGTCTTGTCTGTCAGAAGGCAAAAATGGAACACCAAAGGCCTGCTGGTATGTTATAACCTTTGACTATTCCAGAGTGGAAGTGGGATAGTATCTCGATGGATTTCGTTACTGGATTTCCAAGGACGAGGAAAGGTCATGATTCGATATGGGTTATAGTGGATAGGCTTACGAAATCAGTGCATTTCTTGCCAATCAATATTAAGTATCCGTTGGAACGCTTAACCCAGATATATATCGACGAAGTTGTTAGACTTCATGGTGTGCCGGTAAGCATAGTTTCTGATAGGGATCCGAGGTTTACGTCAAGACTTTGGCAAAGTTTGCAAGAAGCCATAGGGACTAAATTGCGATTGAGTTCTGCATACCATCCGCAGAATGATGGTCAGACAGAGAGAACAATTCAGTCGTTGGAAGATCTGTTGCGTGCTTGTGTGTTAGAACAGCAAGGGATTTGGGATGAATTTCTGTCTTTGATAGAATTCACTTACAATAATAGTTTTCACTCAAGCATAGGAATGGCGCCCTATGAAGCACTTTATGGACGACGATGCTGAACACCTTTGTGTTGGTATCAGGATGGAGAGAGTATGACTATTGGTCCTGATCTTGTGCAGCAGACTACAGAAAAAGTGAAGATGATACAAGAAAAGATGCGAACGACTCAGAGCCGTCAGAAAAGTTATGCTGATAAACGAAGATGACCTTTGGAATTTGAAGAAGGCGATCATGTGTTCTTGCGAGTTATGCCTACGATGGGTGTCGGAAGAGTTCTTAAGTCAAGGAAGCTTACACCTAAGTTCATAGGACCTTATCAGATTATTCGTCGGATCGGTCCTGTAGCTTATCAGATAGCTTTACCGACTTTTCTATCCAATCTTCATAATGTATTTCATGTGTCTCAGTTGAGGAAATACATTCCCGATCCAACCCATGTGATACAACCTGATGAAGTACAGCTGAAGGATAATTTGACGTATGAAACACTTCCTGTTAGAATCGAGGACAGGAGAGTGAAACAACTTCGAGGGAAGATGATAGAACTGGTGAAGGTAGTGTGGAATGACGTAACGGGAGATGCTACATGGGAATTAGAGGATAGGATGAGGGAGCAATATCCTCAATTGTTTGATGTATGATGAATTTCGGGGACGAAATTCTTATTAGTAGGGGAGAGTTGTAACACCCCAACTTTTGGGATAATTACAATATAGTCCCGAAATGTACTATTTTGTGAATTCTGTGAGCAGTAAATTTAATTTGACTGTTTCGTGAGTGTACTTGACTGTTGTATGTGATTTGCTCCGACCTAGGGAAATAAAAATTTTCTCGGCTCTGGGATAAATCTTATTTTAATTAATTGGGAACTGGGGGATCTTACTAAACCCAATTTGATTGATATATATTAATCTCGTAATTTTTTGGATTTAAGCGTGTAATAAAATAATTTTATATTTTTATAATATTATTTTATATTACAGTATATACTTGTCTCAAAAACAGTAAAAATCTGCTTCGGTTTGACCACAGATCTTTAAAAGTGCTGTGGGACCCGCGTTTAGGAAAAATAGTCAACTGTGCTGACTGGATAATTTCTAAACAATGAGAGCAAGTCAACAAAAGTAGGCTAGACTTTCTAAACCAATAGGAATTGGACACCTAAGGAAGCATAGGTTTTCATTTGGACCGTTGGATGAAGACTTAATGATGAAGCCTTTAACCTAAGCCATTGATCTAATCAATGGTGAAATTAGAATGATAGATTTATGACCAAGTGATATCTACCTTAGATCTAATCTAGGGCTAAGGATTAAAGATGAACCAAGGGTTAGGATTAAGTCAACAATTGTAGGCTTGAAAATGGTTAGTAACCTAATTAAGCTTAATTCAACTAATCTAATTACTTAATTAGCATACTAAGTGAACTAGCTTAGTTATGAATTAATTATAATCTAAATACTAGTTAGATATCCTAATATTAATTAAAGGTTAAAATATATGTTAATATATACTAAATTAATTAGTTATGTTGTTAGTATGTTAATTAAGATTGGTTAGGATAATTAACCTAACAAATTACCTAATTAACTAGCATATAATTAGGTGTAATTGGAGGACAATTAAGACACTAAAATGATGAAGGAGCTGCACAGTTTTTGGGCTGCCAAGGAGGAGGCAAGGTGGCTTGGTTCGACATGGTTCTAGAAGGATTCAATGACCTAAGCCATGTGCTTGGCCATGTGAACACATTTGTGATATTTTTACATGCAAAATCACACACTCAAGCTCCCTACACACTCATTCACGGCTGCTGCCCTATCTAATTACTCTTCACTTTCTATTTCACACTTATCACATTTTAACTATCCATTTCTCTCTCTAAAAACACAAGAAAACCCAAGCATATTTCTCTTTCACTTTCTCTCTCTAATTCGGCCAGCCACCATCCACCCACACCAAGACCTTCATATTTTTATCCCATCACATTTCTTGAACCCAAATACCATTCTAAGCATCTTTCATTCACAAAGTTTTCCCAAATTCCTACTCTATCTTGCCTAAAATTCCACTTCTTGCTTACTTACTTAAGGGTAAGTTTGGTTTCTATGGTTCAAAATTGAAATTTTGATTTTTCTAACCATGATTGTTCCATGGTTTTTCTATTTTGTACCTTATATGTGTTTTTACTAATTGTTTAAGAATTTTAGGAATTGTTTTGGAGCTTGTACAAAATTTGGAGAAAAAAAGGAAATCTAACTGATTAATTTGTCTACAAGAGGTAAGAGGGAGATTTAATCTCATCAACCCTAAGTGGTGATGAGAAAATGGATTATGTTTGTGTGTAGAATCCATAAGGATTCGGTTGTATAGTTTATTTGTGATTTTTATTGTTTTTGATTGTTTTAAATGCTTTTCCTATTTGTGATTATTTTTGCTATGCATGATTATAGCTTTCATTAATTCTTGCTATGCATGTTTATGGTTTTAAATATATTGTATGTGTATTATATGTGATTTAATAATTGTATGTGTTTGTAACTGTGTAATTATTAAAGTAGGATGTGAATAACATGTGCGATTTGCATGAGTGTTCCAAAGAACACACCATCAGGCTCACGGCCTTACATCCAAAAAGAGAACCAAAATGTTCTCAGCAATTTTCTAAATAACTGATTCAAGGAATTTAAGTAAAATAATCAAAGTTAAAAATGGTTTAGGTTAATTGTGGCCAACATGCCATTTAGTGTATAACCAAATGCCATTTTATTTTGATTTGGCCAACATGCCATTTTATTTACTAAGATAGGTCAGGTAATTATTTTATAACATAAATTGATTCCAAAGAGTCATTGAGAAAATCAAAGGAATTAATTCTGTTTTAGAATTTTAACTTAGCAGAATTCAGTTTAAGTAAGAAATTAATCAGACACTTGAAAAGTACTAACGTAGAGCTCATACTATAAATTTTGAAGAGCGTTAGTGAATTTCAAAGTGAAATTATAGGGTAAAAATAAAATAAACTATATTTAGAGGAAAACGTTAAAAATACATTATACTGATTTTATAGGCAAAATGCTGCCGAAATTTATTAAAATTAGACGCATAAAATGAAAAGATTCCATACTATATTTAGAACACAAGGAAAATACATTACGTATTTTAAAAGTAATAGATATAGTTTTACACATATTAAAAATGACAATTTTTAGCTATTCGGTTAAGAAAATGAATTAAAAATCCTACGCGATTGAGAAAATAACTCAAAAACAATTTACGATGTTTAAAAATGTCAAAATGTCTTTACGCGATTTAAAAACGTTTGTGAAAACGATGAGATTGTGAAAATGCGATAAAATTCTTACGCGATTGAACAATACTGTGAGTTTTGCTGTTGGGCCAAAGTGGTGGATCCAGACATGTTGTAGAGTAAGTACTGTCAGGTGGGATGTACTATACTTTGTTATCTGGTGACTTGGGATATTTTAGTAATTTTTCATAAATATGGTAAAAATTTGGATAATAGGAGTATTTTTGTAATTTTTACCTCATGTTTAGAGTGTTGTGCCAATTTGGGTTATAATTGGTGATTAATTGACGAGGCGAATTACACCGTGTTTGGTGTGATAAGCGTAGTGTGGTTCATTTATGAACTTAGAGGCATTAGTGTGCGGAGAATTCCACATGCGGACAGTGGGTTGCTCCTCTGGGCCGTGGTAACGGGCAACACACTAATGATCTTGACAAGCACTATTCTTAGTCAAGATCTTGAGGGGACTATTAAGTACTATGCCTGTGGTACACGACGTTGGATTGTGTACTGCTACACGATGTTTTTGGACAGTGGGCTATAGACACAAAGATTGGACAGTGCAATAGCTTGGTTGGGCAGCCATAAAGTATTTTTAGTTTCTTTTCGGATCATTCTCTCCGATATCCGTGTTTAGCTCCATGGAGTAGGAACGAGTCAGTGTGTGTATCATTCATCATCTGCATTTTAATGTTCATGCATTATCTGTATTTTATTGTTTATCATAATGATAGATTGTATGATAGATTGTATGATTTATTGCTTTAATATATATATATGCGTGATATATGACACATATATATATATATATATATATATGATATATCGCTTGATATATTGTACATGATGTATTGTTATGTATTGTTGTGATTCCTATTTTGTACTGTCGTTTTCTTTATTGGCTTGCGGGTAGTGATGTAGATTGTCTCACCTCTCTATATGTTTTCTCGATATTGCTGTATTACTTCCGTAAAGAGTTTGAGGTAGAGGAGGATCAGCCTCTTGTGGTACAGTACCCTGACGAGCAACAGTCGGGTGACTTAAACGAGGAGGAGGAACCGGTTGATCACGCTGATCGTCAAGACTGATCTTGAGATCATGGCACTGCCAGGATTCTTCAGGTTCGTGTGACTGGAGTTTCACGGGGGTTCCGAGGCGTGGCGTATGCATGCGGACCGAGGGACAGTAGCTTATGTGGGACGATTGACTGTGTCCCTATGTAGAGAGTATGACGGAGAGGTCATATTCACTACTATGCTTTATTTACATTTAGAGTTACCTTTGACCATTAGGCGTTATTGGCAGGGAGTTTTCCATGCGCCTAGTGAGCTTAGTAGCGAGTCGACAGCTCGGACTCGTGTTCGAAGTGCTGTGAGATCTCATAGATGTGAACTTTTCGATGGTTATTCTAGAGGTGATGGACGATGATTCATCGGAGAGTTTGATACCTACCGAGGTGCACTTGGGCAGTACTATGTTTTAGATTTGTGTCAACTCTTTACTATTTTATTAAATACATGTAGTTGTAAATTATGTTTGTACTAAAAAAAGAATCATATGTATATTATGGTGAGTTTATGTTTGTTATATCTTGTGTTTCGTGTTATTTTATTTAATGTTATAATTATAAAAAGAAAAAAAAATATATTCCGCAAATATTATGTAAGGATCAAATGTTTTACAACTTGGGTAGAGTTTTATTTTTATTTTATTTCATTGCATTCATAAATGTGGCATCCCCACAAGGGTGTTACATACCCAAGCATTTAAGCATTCTAAATCAATTAAGATACACAATAATAAGTATAGAAAATTATACAACACATCCAAATCATGACATTATCAAAAGTCACAAAAACAAAGTGAGCAACCCACAAATGGATTCCTCACCATTAACCCAAAAATGTGTTCCTCATTGCCATGAGTGGTTGATGAGGTTAATCTCCCTCTTACCTCGGGAGACAACTAAGAAAGCAAGCTTCTTGGTCATTTCCTTGTAAAATTCGTCCAAGCCTCTAAGAAAACCCTAAGATGAGCAACTTTTTAAAATCTTCACTCAAACCATGCAAAGAAGAGTCCTTGGTCACATAGGGGACCAAGAAAAATGGAAAAGAAAAGAAAGGAAAGGAAAAGCCAAGAACTTTATCTTAGAGCTTCAAGTTTGGGCTTCAACGGTGGAAGATGAAAAAGGAAGATTTAGGGGATGATCACCAAGGAAGAAAGGTTCAAGATGATGAGAAGAGTCAATAGCCTAGGTTGGCTTAAGTAAGAAAGCTTGATTGGTCACCTATGGTAGTGTGCAGCTATATAGAAGAAGGAGGGAAGAGAGGAGAGGGCGTGAGAGAGATGAGAGAATGGGAGAGAGAATGGGAGAAGAGAAAGATGAGAGAGAAAGTGATAGTTTTTCAATTGGTAAAGGTGACATGTGATTGGTTGCTAGATGAAAAGATAACAAATGGTTATCTTTTGCCCCTTCATGGCTGTGTAGCCCACATGGGAGGAGAGAGAATATGAAGCTTCCTTGAGAAGCTTAGTAAGAAGCTTCTTTGAAGTTTCCTTGAGAAGCTTTACACGTTTCTCCATAAAGTGTAGGGTGATGATGTTACTTAGATGATATCATAAAAGTAATTAGATAGAAATAATCTACTAGAGTTATTATCCAGTGGACGAAAGTTACAGTTAGCAGAAATAATATTTTATTATCCCACAGATAATAAAATATACTGCGATTTTATTTATCAGATAAAATCTCAAAAAATAAAAATCTCGTAAAACTATGCCCGATCTCAAGTTCAGTAAGATCCCCCGTCGACACTTCCATAGTTTAAATTTTTTCGACCTCTGGGAAAATATTTCATCTTCCTAGCCTCGCTCAGCGTGCACGTAAATTGAGAAATATATTAAAATAATCAAACAATTTAAATAATTTCAGAACAAATATTATAAAATGAACATATATCACAAAATAAGCAATTTTCAGGGTGTTACACCCAGAATTGACTTAATTTGCTTAGTTAGCAGAAATAAATGTGGAAAGTTTGTTTCTAGGTCACAAATGAGTGAACTGTGCTTCAGTTTAAATTTGAGGATAATCAGAGCTAATTTTGTATTTTTAAGCATATTGATGATATGTTTTAATGTCAGTTTGACTAGCAGCTGATATGAAAAATGATTGTTTTGATACAAGAATATTTTTAATGAATCTTAGGATTTATTTTAAATTTGTTGGAAGTTAAGAAAGTGGATTTGGTGAAATCTAAATATTCTTAACAGACCGAGAGTTACAACTTGGTCACTTAAGTGACCAAGTCACTCACAGGTCTCTCTCTTTAAGAGGCAACAATTGCTACTGCCAACGAAAGAAAAGAAACAAAAAACCAAAGAGGAAAAGAAAGAAGATAAACCGAAGGAGAGGAGAAGGAAGGAAGAGCCAATAACCAATATCAAAGCTCAAGCTTGAGGATAACCATCCATACAAAAGGTAGGGGTTCTTGCTCTCATCTCCCAAGTCCCACTTTTGCTTTTATCTTTTCATGCTTGAGGTATGCTTGAAATGAGTGAAAAAGGGGTTTTATGAGTTTCTTAAGGGTTTGAGTTAGTTGAACACTTTGGGAAACTTGAATTAGAACTTGTAATGAGTTAGATTAAGCATGGTGGCTGAGTTGATCCTAAAAATATCTATGTAATGCTTTGTGGTGGAAGGTGAGAAATAGGTATTTGGGATAGGATTTTGGATTCTTGATGCTTAATTGAGGTTTGAAAGGTCAAAATAAGATTTTGAGGTGTTCTAACTGATTTTCTTGCTTGGATGTGTTTTAAGGGTTGTTATGACTTGTTCATGGTATGAGTTTGGGTTAAAAACTTAGAACTATTCATTTGAACCTTTAATGCACAAAGTGAGAAAATGAGGTTTTTGGATGCTTCATTGGCTTATAGACCCAAATTTGATGGTTTGAGTTGGTGATTAATGTTTCCTTCATGTTAGTGAACTTGTTAGGGACTTAAAATCACTTAGAAACCAAATTGAAGTGGCTGAAATTCATGTTTTGCACTAATGGAACAGTGCAACAAATCTGCAGAATTCCACAGATTTATTGCTAGGCAATCGGTGCTTAAGCACTTAGCATTTGCACGCTTAAGCGCCCAATGCCCAGCAGAATCGAGCAAGCGTTTGGCCCAAGCGTGCTTCAACACCAGTGATGCACGTGCTTAAGCACCCATCGTCTAGAGAGTTTCGCCCTTGATGCACCAACAGCACACTTAAGCACCCAGACAATGCACTTGAGCGCTAAGATAGGGCAGAAATAAGTTCTTAGCATGTGATGCTAATTGAATTCCTTACTTGATGGGATCATTTGTACAAGTATTTTAGAGTGTAATGACGCACTTTTGGGGATATTTCTTGGAGAGAGCTATCCATATATAAAAAGTTTGGGAATTTTGGGACATTCTAAGTGTGATAGAATGCCTATGTTAGTGTTTAGAACCTTGTTCAACATGAGGTTAACTGTGGAATCACTTGGGAAGTGATAGTGTGATGTTCTAGATATAAGTGTGTTAGTGTAGTGATATAACTAGTGGTATTTCGTAGAGAGAATAACCATGTAGTATATAAATATGGAGTTGTGAAACCTTAGGCATACTTCGAGATGTAGAATGCCATAGGTTGGTATCTAGGGCCTTGGCTAAAATGAGATTGTCTTTAAAGTCACTTGTGAAGTGATGAGTAAAGGTTCTAGGTAAATTATGCTAAGTTTACTTGGCTAGTTGTATTTGTTATCATGCATAGGTTTCTCCTTTGTGTAGAAAGTAGGGTTGGAGATGTATGGATGACACTTACTCCCTTGTGAGATAGGGTTGAGTTATGGAAAGTATTAGAAACGTGACTTTGCTACTTATGTGATAAGTGAGCTTGGTTGCAGAGTTTGCTAGTTTTCCTTTGTCACTTGGTTAGGTAGACTTAGTGATGTGTGTAAGTGTTTGCAAAATACTTTTCATATTTAGTTTCAAACTTGGTATTTGCTATTTCCTATGTATTATAACCTTATATGGCGTGCACAACCATTTGGCCAGAGAACAAGGTGTTGAATCTAGATTCTCGTAGCAAGTAATGCTATTATGGTCAGGGTTATAGGTATGGGGTAATAGTAGTACTCTTACAATGGTAAAGGGAAGGTAGTCACCTGTACCAAGTAGTGTATAGGCCTTTAGGTCTATCTTGCTTTGTATATACAAGAAACAAAGGTTTTTGGGAAATAAATGAGTACCATGTGTTTTCTTAAAACTAAAATCTACACAAACATTACGTAATCATATACTTAGGACTTGTGTGAGCATAACTATACATCATATCATAAAGCATTACATTTGTTGGCGGCTATATAGGCGGTTGCCTTGCTTGTTAGTTGCTTATTGATGATATCTTACAATTGTATGAGTGGTGGTTTGATATCATTGATTGTCATTTTGTGTGAGATAGGATTGTTGCTTGCCTTGTGAATGATTTATAGTGTTGATGTATGTTTAATAATGTTAAGTAGTGGCATTTATCTGTTGCAGGCATAATCTTATATTACAGTGTAGTTTATTCATTGTGAACGAATAAACACTAGTTTTGGAATTGCTTATATTGAGAAATTATGGTTTCTCACCCTATTTTTGTTTCCATGTAAATCCAGGTACAGGTAAAGGAAAGCAGAAGAAGCAGAAGAGCCAGCGTAGTTTATTTTGTTTCTTGTAATAAATATGTTGTATTTTTATTTCCTGCTACCTTGAGGTTGTATGAAGTTATGTATTATAGTATGCCTTTGTGAGGCTATGATGTATGCATATAACTTTTTTGTTGTTCAGGCTCTCCATATTTACTCATTGTGAATGAATGATATAGGTTTAGTTTGTTGTTTTAGGTTAGAAGTGACATAACTAGTACTGGGTACCTTATTTATGGGAGATATATCACAGTATTGGGATGTTACATTTTCCCATATTCATTTCCTTTATTTTAGCTATTTATCTCAAAATGTTAGCTATTTTTCACTTTCTGTGTTATAGAATTGCGCTCAAACTTATCCAATAAATTACTAATATTTAATAGGCAACTTATACCAATATCATTGAGCTTCTATAACACTAACTAGAATTTATTAGGTCAAGGAGGATGTTACATTTTGTTCAATGAACCTTTACATAATAGTAGTATGTGAATGCTCTAGCGATATTGAATAGAGATTTAATATCTTGTTGCAAACATAATCTATTGTCATTAAGTTCAAATAGTATAATGTTAAGTAATTTTGAGACAGTTTGGATATATATACCATTTACATTGTTTAATGCCATCAAATATATGAATATTAATGAGAATTTTCATGTTCTCACCCCTTTCTGTGTTTTCATGGTAATAGCAGGTCAAGACCCTTCAAAGGATAAGAAGATAAAGACACAGAAGAACTAATGTAGTATAGTTTTATTTGTTTCTTCTATAGACAAAGTCGATGTATTTATTTATATTAGCTTTGAGGATGTAAAGGTTGTATGTAACATCCTCTAAAATATGTTAGTCTTGTATATGGTTACATAAGTAGCTTAAAATGACTCAAATAATAGCATAAAAGGCTTAGTTGAAGGAAATAATTATGGACAATTTATTTCTAGGTCACAAAAGTATGAACTGAGATGTAGTTAAAGTTTCAAGATAATCAGAATTAGTTTGATATTTTTAAGCAAACTATTTTTGTGATTTAATATTGGATCGATGAGTCATAGATATGAAAACTTATGTAAATGATGCAATAAGTATTTTGATGAATCTTAGGATTTAGTCTAATACCTATAGAAGTTAGGATACTTGATTTGGTAAGATCAAAGTATTACTAAGAGATAAAATGTTTCAGCAAACTTTAGAAGTTATCTATAAGAAGTCATTTTTGACTTCTCATCCTCCATTTCTCTTATGGTAGAAGAGAGAAAACAGAAACGAAAGGAAACAAAGGAAAAAGGAAGAAAGGGAGGAAGAAATAAGAGGAACCATGAAGATCAATGAGCAAAGTTAGGGCTTGAAGTTCATCATCTTGGCTTCAAGAGGTAGGGGATACTTGAACCTTACTTGTTCATGCCTTCTAGTTTCCATCTTTATTGCTTGGTTGTTGTTGTTGGATGAAAGTGGGTTTGAGATGCTTAGATTGCTTTTCTTGCTAGTCTAGTACCTTTAGTGGCTGAGTATGGTTAGTATGAAGCTTAATCAACTCAAGGGTGTTAGTTTGCACCTAGGAACATCCATGAAACTCATGGAGTTTGAAGATGGAAATTGAGTATTTGATGATGAATTTTGATTCACAAACCCATGTTAGACGTTCTAGAAGTTGAATGTGAGTTACAAACCAGAAAATGTCAAGATATGTATCTTGTTGAAGTAAGGATTCCTACTTGATGGTACCCCTTATACATGCTAGTTAGAGTATGTTAAGATGCTATTAGGGATATTTCAAGATAGAAATAACCACCTAGCATAGATAAGAAAACTTAGGCTTTTAAGCTACCAAAAATGGTGGATTGCCTTAGGTACGTGTCTAGTACCTTTAGCAACTTAGTGTTGCTTTAGATATAACTTAAGATGTGATGATGAGGTGTATTAGATGCTAGTTGTAACATCCCAAATTTAATAACAATAGTATAATTTGTATTATACCACAGTAATTAGATCCAGGCATGCTACTAGCTACTAAAATATTTCTAATATAACATAACAACATTAAACAAGAAAATATGAGCCACGAACTAATGAATTTATACATAACGTTAGTATTTCTCATAAATACACACTATGTACAAAGTTTACAAACTAGGCCTCTCAAGGCACAAAATATACATATTTTCAAAAGAAACATAAAGATAGCCTAAGCTAAGCACTCCAAGCTCCTGCTTGCACTTCACTTTCCATAAGTCTTCTTCCTTGGAATCATTATGGAAACATACACATGGAGTGAGAATCACACATTCTTGGTAGTTAAATCCATAAAACATGCCATCACAATCATTCCAACTATTTCGGGGAAAACACATTTCTAAACTCAAGTCACATACACATATAGGCTAGAAAGGTGGGAAAAGCCAAAACCATGTCCTTTCTCTTCTCAAAATAGATTCTCATTTTATAAGTTTATATAGAAAACTCATTTCCATACATGTTCATCACATTCTCAACAAAAAGGCAATTGTCCATACAATTGTCATGCATGGATATGTTATGCTTAGAAATCGCCCATACAATTGCTATGCTATGCCAAATTGTGCCTTATGTTCATGCCTATGCAATACCCTAAGTATGTAATGAATAATGTTATGATTTTTTACATTTATCAAAGAAACTCATCCTCAGTCCCTCAGGAAATGTATGATATGCATGAGCCTTGAACAGTGCAAAGGAACTCAGTTCCATAAGCCTTGAACAAGCACTGGACCTTAGTTCCAGAAGTCTTCCCTCCGAGTAGTGGTACTCATCAACTACACGGCCTTCAACAAATCCAAATAGTAAACTCATCAACTGCGTGGCCTTCAAAAATTTGGGTAGTGAACTTATCAGCTACACGGTCTTCAACAACATCATTATGAAAAACAATGATGCCAATTAATACTAACTACCATGCCTATTGGTTTACATTCATAACCACAAGTATGAATTACAATGACGTCAATTATCGCAAGAGATAACATACCAATTGGATAACATTCATCATCTCGAATATGAACCATAATGATACTAAATATCACCATAAAATACATACTAATTGATTTACATTCACCACAAAAACACTTCATTAAATACTCCTATTAGAGTCTCAACACTCATTAAGAAGCATATAAGAAGAATCAACACCAATAGGGAACTCTATTGCGTCAAACAACACTTTTTGCTCTAGTCTGGGAGTCACGCCTCGGCACAGCACTTCAATGCCGCGAGGCCCAACTCTCTGCCCACTCACGCCTCGATGCAAGCCCTACCATGCCGCAGTGCTAAGCTCTTAGGGTTCACTCACACCTCGATGTGGTTCTCAGTCACACCGCGGTGCCAGGAGCTTACTGCAGAATTCTGCAGATACAAGTACAGTTCCATCAGAGCAAAACCCTCCTCCAATCACTCAAAACTCAATTCCAAGTGATTTCCAACATCAAATAAGATCCATTAACACATTGTAACTCTTATACAACTTTAATTTCACTCAAACAATGAATCATGAATCATTCATCCACTTAGAAACCTAAAACCCTATTTTTTGACTCAAAGGGAAAGAAAGGTGTTTAAGGGATGAAAACTCATCTCCAAGCATCCAACAAGCTAAAATCAAGTCATCCTCAAGTTCTCCAAGAAGATTCAAGCCAAGAACACCAAAGACAACACTAAAAATCCCTTTCCCTCACCAAGCCATCACATGAACAAGATGGAGAAAAGGAAAAGAAAGTGCAAAAAATAGATTTTACCCTACCTTATTAACCAGAAATGAAGTCACTTAGCAGCTCCTCACCACTTCTATCTTCTTCTTCCTCTTTGGTTGTTGATCTTCTTCTTTGGTCTTCTTTCTTTCCTTTTTCTTTTATTCCTTTTCCTTTGCTTTTTCCCCTGCAACCAAGAGAAGAGATGAGAATGAGATGAAAAATATCTCATTTTGGGTACCTAAATAGTCAAGGTAACAGAAACAAGGAGAGTTGTATGCTTTTTGGTCACTTAAGTGACTTATACAATTCTCGATCTATTAAGAACACTTAGATTTCACCAAATAAAAGCACTATGAAAGTATTGAGCTTAGCTATAAGTGCAAATGTTTCAAACTAATCTATGCCATATGTTTAAGCGAACCCTTTTGCAACTAGTCATGCTTTATATCTAGCTAAGGTCCCATCAAAATTATACTTAACTATAAACACCCACTTGTATCCCATAATCATTTTTCCTTGGGGCAAGTCAACTACATCCTAAGTCTCATTCTTGTCCAGGGCCTTCATCTCCTCAAGGATAGCTTCCTTCCACTCTGGAACATTTAAGGCATCTAGTATGGTTTTTGGAATTTCCACACTAGACAGTTGTGAGGTGAAGGCATGAAATAAGGGTGACAATTTATCATATGACACATATTTGGAAATAGGATGATTAGTACAAGTTTAAACACCTTTTCTTTGGGCAATAAGACGATCTAAGGACTTCAAATCATTAGGGAAGCATAAATTTTACTTGAAGACCTAATTGAGTCCAGTTATCTTCCTGGTTTGGACTTTTGCCAATGTTTCAGTGAGAGGCCTTCTTTTTCTGGTAGATATTTCTTCCTTGTGAAGACATGTAGCTCCTCTTCTTTCTCCCTTGGTTTCTCACACATCTCTATTTCAGTTCCAGATCTGTCTTGCAATGGCATTGAGGGAATATTATCTAAGTTTTCTATTTCATAAGTATTTGTTTTCAAATCTATAGTTGTTACAGGTTCTAAGGTAGATTTCTCAACATTACCTTGATCATCTTTAGGAATCATTGACTGAGTTGAAAAAAAAAGGAAGTTCAATTTGTAAAGTATTTTCAAATTCTTCATTTTCTTTCTCAGTCTCCCTCTGAAGATGAGATCCAAAAAAGTTGTGTTTCAAAAAAAGTTATGTCTATAGTAACTGTGAGATTAGGTATCCCTATAAATCAAGGATTGTATATAATTAGAGATTGTATATAATTAGGATTTATAATTAGGGCAGATTGTTTTATTTCCTTTTTAGTGTAGATTGATTTTAATATAAATATACAACTGTTAAGGAGTTTTTTCCTTAAGCATTCATCATATTCAACATTGTATCAAGGACAGGTCGATCTTAGGGCCGTCAAACCCTAGATCACCCATAATAACCATCGTCTTGTCAAGGCTGAGTCACAGCCACCCTCAAGGCTGAGTAACAAAATCCCAGCTGTAACATCCTAATACAGATACCTAGATATATCCTATATATATGGAGATATATAAAGATAACAAGTACTAGAGACACCACTTCTACATACTACATACTAACATATATCCATAATCATAACTGAGTAATTATAGAAAGCCTTGAGAGAATATAGAAAAACTTAAACTCATACATATATATATACAACACTAGTCACAAAAGGGAATGTAAACTATATACATAAGCTTTGTCTACTAAAGCATATAAAAACTATACTAGTCTTCATGCTTCGTCTTTATTCCCTTAGCAGGGTCTTTATCTGGATTTACATGGAAGAACAACTTGGGTGAGAATTACAATTCTCAGTAAAAGCAATTCCAATACCAGTTAGCCATAATATTGTTTAACAAACATAACAATTGTTATAACTACTAACATAAGAGTTTCCTCCACTAATTCTCATAACTACACACTACCAAGTAGTGTGATCTAAACCGATAGCCTATATACCGTTAGATATAAACAACTGCCCATACAATTGTAAATACCAACAGCAACAGACAATGTCCATACAAAACTGTCTGCAAATGCAATGTAGATGATACGCAATATGATTATACCTAAGTAAGATCCTAAGGATATGCTTGTGCAATGTTTTGTTTTGAAATACATGTAGAGTTTTATGTTGAAAACAAAGAAGTTCATTAGGAATTGGTTTAGTATATTATCCCACGGTAAATAGAGGGAACGTTCATCCTCACATCACACGTATCCTGGCATGCTGAGAAGTTTGTTCTTCATCCTTCCTCAAAGAGGCTTTCAAATTTCCCATTTATCTTTTTTGGCCTTGACACTATCGAAATATCAGGGTTATTTCCTTCCTGAATTGAGTCTATCAGACACCCTTCAATCTCTCTTGGCCTTCATGAATGGATATCAAAGGATACTCACTAAGATCAATACTACCAGACCATTTCCATTTGCATACATACATACTTATATCTAAACACCACCTCGTCACTCATAACTCTTAAGTGAAAGCTATGCAACACTATATTACTGAGGTATTAGATACTCACCTATGGCAAACTATTACTCTTGGTTGCACTAAGGTTCTCATAGTTTTCACATACAAGCTAGATTAACAAACTTCTGTATAAAAAATGTAGTGTTGTGTTTACCTCTTACATAAACACCACCTTAACGTTCTTATAAACTCAACTCATCCTAGTGAAAGAGCCTATCTTAGCTAATACCTCATTCAACGTTGCTTAAGGAAATAAATGAGCATTTCACTATAACTTTGCATACTTAATGAATGTAACAAGCTTACAAGTCAACATTCATCCTTTTGTGTATTCTACAATACACAAGGTCCTATTTAACTAGAGACTTAGTACATAACATTCTCTCTTCGGAACTAAATACACAACCTTATCTCCATTTAAGTGAATCTAACTCAAAGTAGTTCTTACTTATAACTCTTTGTTGCTTAAAGTTCTAGGTACCTTCCCAAGGTAATCCATTATTCTTGGATATCATAAGGCTCATACCTTCCTTATTCTTACTAGAGTGAACCCTACAATTCATCCTAGTATACTTGTCTCCATTGAACAATCTCATCACATCTTGAGTGATATCTAATGCAACACTAGGTTGCCTAAGGTGCTATGTCTTTACCTAGTGCAATCCTTCACTTTTGAATGCTCAAAGGTCTATGCTTTTTCTTTACTTGCTAGGTAATAATTCTCCTCTTGAACTATCTCTATTTGTGTCCTCAAACACTTTAGGAAACATATACTACTGATATCATCTAGTCCATAGCTTCAAAACATCATCAATGACATTTTTAGCCTATTTGGTGCTAATGCTGCTGTAACATCCCGAAAATTTATTGTTTTGTTAAGAACGATCATTTTATAATATTTGCAATTTTTAAGAATTTTTGTGGAATTTTCTGGAGATGATGAATATTTTAATATATTCTTCGTTTTATGTGTGTGCTGAGTGGAGCCGGGAGAATAGAATATTTTCCCTGGCACTGGTAAACCTTGGACTGTCAACGTGACAACGGGGGATCTTACTAAACCCGAGTCCGGGCACAGTTTACGGGGTCTACATTTTTGGGGTTTTATCTGCTAGTATAATAAATCATCTGTTGTATTTAATCAAGGAGACAAGCTTACTATGCACTTCGTAGAGAAGCGTGCGAAGCTTCTCAAGGAAGCTTCTTTGAATCATTTTTTTATTATTTCTCTCTCCTCCTATTTTTGTCTTTGCACATTTGAATTAAGGGGCTTAATTCATTCTTCAATCTCCACACATTTCCTCCTCCCGTACGTAGCACTCATCTTTCTCTCTTTCCATTTCTCCTTCCAAAGAAGCACCATTTCCCCCCCCCACCTTCATATTTTCACCCTCCAATACCATCACACTCCAAAGACCATTTCGTGTTTGGAGAAGCACCACACCGAGGGAATCATCTTCAAAGTCCTACGTCTTCTTCATCTTCTTTTCCTCCACGGTTGAAGCTTAAAGGTTGGAACTTTAAGGTAAAATCCTTAGCTTTTTCCTCATCTCTTCTCATTTTCGTAACCCACTTGTCATTTTGATGACCATGGGTATCCATTTCAACATTTGATTCTCGATTTTGGTGAGCTTGAATATTCAAGGATTTTCGGGAGCCGAAAATATCATTTTCGACCAAAAGGAGCAGCCTTTCTTGTGCTTCTCTAAGGTAAGAGGAAGACACTCCTCCTCAACCTCTCTTAGCATTTAGGAACGTCTCGTGATTTTGTTGAGGGTCTTCCCGCTTTTGTGTGTCTTTGTTCGTATGTTATGTGTTATTTGATTGTTTGAGTTTGAATATATATATATATATAAATGATAACTGGATGTATTAGAATGTGTAATATTGAAGGGAATGAGTTCCGAGTGATTTTCGGATGGTTACGGTGTTGAGCCCAGGATTTGGAAACTTAATGTGGAAAACTTGTAATAGTAAGAAATTTGGCCAAACTCGTCGAATATAATGCCTTGATCTTTTGGTGATATGTCAAAATCCGTCGAATGAAGATTCGACCATTTTCGTCGAATGATAAAATCCGTCGAGTAAGGACCCATGGCCAAACCTGTCGAACATGATCACCTAATCTCTTAGTAAAATGTTAAAATCCGTCGAGTAAGGACCCATGGCTAAAACCTGTCGAACATGACAACCTAAAACCTGTCGAACATGACAACCCAAAACCTGTCGAACATGACAACCTAAAACCTGTCGAACATGACAACCTAAAACCTGTCGAACATGACAACCCAAAACCCGTCGAACGTGATAACCTAAAACCCGTCGAATGTGATAACCTAAGTACTTAGTAAAATGTTGAAACCCGTCGAGTTTAGACTCAGACCACTTTTCGTCGAGTGTCAAACTCGTCGAATTTAGATCTCGACCAAGTAAACACAATGACAATATCCGTCGAGTATGAACCTCGATCGTGTCCGTCGAGATTGATCTTCCGATCACAAACCCGTCGAATAGAGTCCCTGGACACTTACAAGAAAATGCCCCAAAGTCAATAATCGTCGAATTCAAGAGACAATGCCCTGTCGAGTAGATGAATTTCCCAGACCGTCGAAATTAGGGATTTCGACCGGTGTTCGTCGGTTCGACACTGGGAGATTTTCTCCAACGTCGACACCTATACCCGTCGAATATAGGCTTTTGCCGACCATCCGGAGGGTCCGACGATTTTGATCTTCGTCCATGTAATCCCCATCCGACAGAAAAATGTTTTCTCCATTCTTTCCCCTCCCGTTACATTATTCTTCGTCGGATAGCAACTTCAATTCTTCATGAAATGTAGTCTCTGTCGAATTCAAATGCATACCTATCACCCAACACCTATTAATTGAAGTCTCGTGACTCAAATTGTGATTTCCGACCGTGTAGTTTCCTGAACCCAAAACCTTGGGGCTAATATAGGAATATTGATCATAAATAAATGAGATGACTAGAAATTGCTTAGGGATGCATAAACAGGGAAGAACATGAGAGTGTGAGATTTTGAGATCTTAAAATAATCTTCTAATGGCATATGAATAAATTACCTAAGAGGAATTAAGTTAACTAAAAGAATTCCTTTAGAGGCAAGCCCCGTAAGTAAAGCTAAACCTAAGCAAGAACTCATAATACGTTTTGAAAAGGGTATTGATCTATTTAATGACAATATTATGCTATTGTGGGTCCATGTGAGAGACCATTGATCGTATTAATTCTTACTTTGGCAAATTGTGACATATGATGGAATAGTATGTGATAATGATCCTACCGATTATGCATAGAGTCTCGTATGCATTGTAATTTGTCCGTTGGACTGTCGAAGGCCTAGTTGCCTAGGAGTTGAACACACCTTAGTGCGGGTGCGAATAGACAAGTGGGGTCCCGTAGTTGGCCTTGAGGGCGTTGGGGCGCGGGTGTTTCACAAAGGGCGGTGGTAGCCCCTCCGGGACCGTGAGACAAACCGATGCAAACGCACCAACGATCCCGACCGGCCACGCCCCTATATCGAGATCTTGTGAGAATCTTCCGTATAAAGCCTTGTTGCGCAAAATGACCGATTATTTTCTCGGGAAGCACTTGTTTTTATGGCCGACGAGATACTAGCATGTCTCCCTCGATCATTCTCTCCGAATGTTTTGTGTCTAGCTCCATGGAGTAGGATCTTGGTTATTGAGGGCTCATGTGTATAGAGTCCGTGCATTATTTGCATTTATCATTATTATGGTCTCGGCTTTGATATATTGTTGATATACCTATGACCGCTCGGAACCGTCTCGCTTTGATTCATAACCGCTCTTGAATGTCTATTACTATTACCTTGTTGTTGTAAATGCTATGTGGGCGCTTTGCGCCGTCCGGGTTTCTTGATGCTATAATTGGTAATGATGGAAGGATGTCTTACCTCTTTTCCTTCCCGTCTTTCCGTTTCGTTTATCCGTACATTGCGTCTCATCGAAGACAACCGTGAGGAACCTAGGAAGCTCCCAACTTCCCCGGTTTTTGGCCTTACCTTGACCGAGCGACCACGAAGACTATGGAGCCCCGTATGCATGCATTTTTGGGAGATGTACGTCCGACTTTCTTAGGAGGGCCGGAGTCTTTGGTATATCAACTACGCTTCGAACGCCGTGTCTACACGGGAGATGTCTCGATATCACTAGCCTGGAGACGCCACGAACCACTGTCTTCACCGCCGTACGCCCACGTTTGGAGTTTCGGCCTACCGATCCGTGAGATGTGGGCGATCGTTACTTCACTCCGAGAGAGGACTCTTTTCGTTCTACAGCTCGGGCCCCGTCCCGTGTCTCTGCTATTCCTATGGTGATTTCCTCTGATGATGAGGAAGATCCTGAGGAAGATCCCGAGGAAGTCCCTGAGGACGACCCCGAAGAGGACCCTGAAGAGGATCCTGACACGATTCCTCCTCACTTGAGGGATTGATGTCACTCGTAGCTACTGAAGGCTACCAGTATTTTATTTTGGGGGCCTGATGTTTTGTTTGTTGTGGGCTGTAAATTCTGATACCGTGGGGATGTGTATGTAATATTTTGGGGGCAGGTATAGTTTTGCTTTTGATGTACCAGGCTTGTAACTAAATGCTTTGATAAACTTATACATATATATATATATATGATGATGCAGATATTAATTCCTATGCATGTTTTACTTCTGTTTGATCTTTTATTTCCATTGATGTCTCGTCAACATGGTTACTAATTAAAAAGAAAAAAAAAGTACATATATAACATAACCGCCAACTAAAATACCCAACTATAATCTAGAGAATATACGCGTCTTATTAAAATGGACCGGGTCTCAACTCACCTAACTTTATTTCCACATTGTAATCGACCATGTGACGTTCCCTTGGAAGAGGGGCGTTACATTCTTGGTATCAGAGCCCCGGTTTATGTTTCTTTGGGTCTTGTGGTTGAGTCTGTCTTGTTTGTCTTTGTGTGTTCTCTGAATGGTATTCGTAAAGGAGTAGTGTTTGGTATTCTTAGTGAATGCAACTGACTTTTCTCGTGTTTTCGATAATCCAACTGAGAAAGTGAGATGGCACGAAGGGAAGACATGGCAGCAGCTATTACAGCGATGCAAAGGATGGCTGAGGTCATCGCACAACAAACTGAGCAAGCCGCACGACAGCAAGAGAGAGTTACGCAACAACAAGAGCGAGCTGCTCAACAGTTAGAGGCTACTGCTGATGCTCAGAATTTAGCAGAGTTTCGACGCCATAATCCTCCTCAATTTAAAGGAGAATTTGATCCGGACAAAGCTAGTCTGTGGATCAAGGAGTTGGAGAAGGTATTTCGAGGAATGAATTGCGCTGAGGGTAAGAAGGTGGATTATGCTACTTTTATGCTGGTAGGTAACGCTGAGAACTGGTGGAACGGAGTGCGGAGGATGCTAGAAGCTGCGAACCGAGATATTACTTGGGAGTTGTTCAAAGAAAAGTTCTTGGACAAGTATTTTCCTGCGAGTGCAAGGCATGCGAAGGAGTCGAATTCCTCAACCTACGACAGGGGAATATGACTGTTAGCGAGTACGCAGCGAGATTCGAAAATTTGTCACGTTTTCGACCTACTTTCAGAACCAACCAGATGAGGCTTGGAAGTGCCGAAGATTCACGGAAGGATTGAGGTACGAACTGAGGAAAGCTGTAATCACCTTGAGGATCAATGAATTCTCACAACTGCTGGATACTTGCTGTGATGTAGAGGCTCTGGAGCAATCTAGAGATGTGAGGAATAGAAACTTTGGGCCTGCGAGATTCCAGAGAGGCGGCAATAACAGTGCTAACCGCTTCCAGAAGAAGCCATACTCTCGACCAATGGGAAGTCACCAACAAGCCATGGGTGGAAGTTCTGGTGGAGGTTCTAGTGGGAACCGGACTGGCCAAAACTTGGCATATCCCTCCAAATGCCGGAAGTGTGGAAAAGATCATCTGACAAGGGATTGTCCTATCAAAGGGATTATCTGTTTTCGATGTGGGAAACCTGGACACATCTACAGAGACTGCAATCAAGCGAAGGTTGAACCTTCAATGAATGCTGCGAAAGCCAAGAAACCGCAAGCTGGAGGACGAGTTTACACTATGAGCGGAGCCGAAGCCTCCGAATCCGAAGATTTGATACAGGGAGAAGGCATCATAGAAGGTAATCTTTTAACCTGTCTTGTATGACTCGGGGCAACCCATTCTTTTATATCGTATGACCGTGTGCAAAAACCGAGTCTACCCGTGTCGTCCTTACCTTTTGACTTAACCGTTTCTACCCCCACCGATAAACCGGTAGTTACTACCAAAGTTTGTCTAAACCGTCCATTGATTGTTGAAGGTCGATCCTTTCTCGGTCGATCCGATTTGTTTACCTCTTTCCCAATTAGATATTATCCTAGGGATGAATTTGGTTGTCTTCTAACCATGTTCGTTAGGACTGTTCCGTAAAAGACCATAATTTTTCCCATAAATGAGAATTCTAGATTTCGACGGCCAACCGAGTTCAAGCTCTCTTGAAAGAAGGAGCTCACGGATACATGCTATGTCTTCTTTGAAAATCGAGAACGAGGTCGATGTGGACACAATTCCAGTGGTGAATGAGTTTCCCGAAGTTTTTCCTGAGAGTGTGCCTGGTTTACCACCGGCTCGAGAGATAGAGTTTGCTATCGACTTAGTACTGTGAGCCGGTCCCGTGTCTATAACACCGCACCGGATGGCACCGACGAGTTAGCCGAGCTAAAGAAACAACTAGAAGAGCTTTTGGAAAAGCAATTTGTCGTGCCAAGTGTGTCACCATGGGGAGCACCAAAGTCTTTGTTAGTTCGCAAGAAGGATGGCACCTCAAGGTTATGTGTGGACTATCTACGGTGAACAAAGTGACGATTAAGAACAAATATCCACTCCCGAGGATTGACGACTTGATGGACCAACCGAAGGGAGCGGCAAGTGTTTTCCAAGATTGATCGCGATCCGGGTATCATCGAGATACGAGTGAAGACAGAGGATGTGCCCAAGCGCTTTCGCACCCGATACGGTCACTACGAGTATTTGGTAATGCCGTTTGGTGTGACGAATGCACCACTATCTTCATGGACTACATGAACCGAATCTTTCGACCTTACTTGGATAAATTCGTTGTGGTCTTCATTGATGACATTCTCGGTATACTCTCAAAATCGGGAGGACCATCCGAACACCTCAAGACGGTTCTTGGATTCGAAGGAGAAGGAATTGTATGCCAAACTGTCAAAATGTGAGTTTTGGTGGAAGAAGTCAAGTTTCTAGGTCACGTGATCTCAAAGAGTGGGATTGCTTTGTGGATCCATCGAAAGTGGAGGCAAGATTACTACGATGGGAAAGGCCGAAGTCGCAAAGAGATTCGAAGCTTCGTGGGTTTAGCGGGATATTACCGGAGGTTCATTGAGGATTCTCCAAGATTGCTTTGGACCACTTACGCAACTCACAAGGAAAAACCAAACTTTTGAGTGGACCGACAATTTGTGAGCAAAGTTTCCAAGAGTTGAAGAATCGACCGACTACCTCACCGGTGTTAGTGCTACCCGATCCGAATGAACAGTTTGAAGTGTCTTGTGACGCTTCATACCAAGGGCTAGGATCGTACTTATGCAACATGGAAGGGTGGTGGCTTATGCTTCAAGACAGTTGCGAGTGCACGAGAAGAATTATCCGACGCACGACACTGGAGCTAGCGGTTGTAGTTTTTGCTACGAAAATATGGAGGCATTTTCTCTACGGGGCAACGTTTAACATTTTCGGTGATCACAAGAGTCGAAGTATTTGTATGATCGAAGGAGTTGAACATGAGGCAACGGAGGTGGTTAGAATTCCCGAAGGATTACGATTTCCAACTTCGTATCATCCTCGGCAAGGCAAATGTTGTGGCAGTACGCTCTAAGTAGAAAGATGATCGTGTCTCTCGCACGATGATCAAGGAAAAGGATCTAATAGAGCAATTCGAGAGATGTATGGTCTTTTGTGAAGTTAGAACTCGGAAAGATTTGCATGAATATGGTTACCATCTCGAGCGAGTTGATGGACAGCATAAGAAAAGAGCAGAAGAAGGACAAATTCTTACAAGAAGTGAGGGAACAGATGAAGCAAGGAAATGAAACAGAGTTTGCAGAGGAACGGATGGAATTTTGAGATTCCAGGGGAGAGTTTGTGTCCCTCGGAATCAAGAACTTAGAGAATACATCATTAATCATGCTCACACAAGCCAACCGAGTATGCACCGGGCATGACGAAGATGTATCAAGACTTGAAGAAGTTGTTCGGTGGCACGGAATGAAGAGTGACGTTACTAGACGTGTATCTACTTGTCTGGTTTGTCAAAAAGCTAAAGTGGAACATCGAGACCAGCAGGATTGCTTGCAACCGTTATCTATTCCTAGGAATGGAAGTGGGACAAGATTGCAATGGACTTTGTAGTCGGATTACCAAGGACAAGAAAAGGTTATGATTCGATTTGGGTAATTGTGGACCGACTCACGAAATCAGCACATTTTCTTCCGATCGACATCAAGTACAAGCTAGAGAGATTGACTCAGATCTATATTGGAGAGATTGTCAGATTGCACGGTGTGCCTACAAGTATTGTTTCAGATAGAGATCCGAGGTTTACTTCAAATTTCTGGGAGAGTTTGCAAGAAGCATTGGGGACAAAATTACAACTTAGTTCTGCTTATCATCCGCAGACCGACGGTCAGTTCGGAGAGAACAATCCAATCTTTGGAAGATTTGCTTAGAGCTTGCACCATAGAGCAACTGGGAGTTGGGATGACATTCTACCCTTGATAGAATTCACCTACAACAACAGTTATCATTCGAGCATAGGGATGGCACCCTATGAAGCTCTGTATGGACGACGATGTCGAACACCTATGTGTTGGTACCAAGACGGCGAGCGCCTTACTATTGGACCCGAGATTATACAACAAGTATTAACCGAGAAGGTTAAAATGATTCAGGAAAAGATGAGGACGGCTCAGAGTCGACAAAAGAGTTATGCAGACCGAAGGAGAAAACCTCTTGAGTTTGAGGAAGGTGAGCATGTATTCCTGAAAGTCACACCTACGACTGGGGTGGGCCGGGCTTTAAAATCTAGAAAACTCACTCCTAAATTCCTTGGACCATACCAAATCATTGCTCGTGTAGGTCCCGTAGCATACCAAATATCCTTACCTCCTTTTCTTTCAAACATTCATAATGTTTTCCATGTGTCACAACCGGAAGTACCTTCCGACCCAAGTCATATCATAGCACCGGATACAAGTACAACTAAAAGAAAACTTAACTTATGAGACGTCTCCTATAAGAATCGAGGATAGCAGGATAAAGCAATTAAGAGGCAAGGAGATCGCATTGGTGAAAGTGATCCGGGAACGAGGTGATTTGGAGATGCAACCGGGAATTGGAAGACAAGATGAGAGAGCAATACCCACAAACTATTCTAAGGTATGCAAATTTCGAGGACGAAATTTCTTTTTAGAAGGGAGTGTTGTAACATCCCGAAAATTTATTGTTTTGTTAAGAACGATCATTTTATAATATTTGCAATTTTTAAGAATTTTTGTGGAATTTTTCGGAGATGATGAATATTTTAATATATTCTTCGTTTTATGTGTGTCTTGAGTGGAGTAGGGAGAATAGAATATTTTCCCCGGCACTTTAGTAAACCTTGACTGTCAACGTGACAACGGGGATCTTACTAAACCCGAGTCCAGCACGCTTCTACGGGTCTACATTTTTGGGGTTTTATCCGCTAGTATAATAAATCATCTCCGTTGTATTTAATCAAGGAGACAAGCTTACTATGCACTTCGTAGAGAAGCGTGCGAAGCTTCTCAAGGAAGCTTCTTTGAATCATTTTTTATTATTTCTCTCTCCTCCTATTTTTTGTCTTTGCACATTTGAATTAAGGGGCTTAATTCATTCTTCAATCTCCACACATTTCCTCCTCCCGTACGTAGCACTCATCTTTCTCTCTTTCCATTTCTCCTTCCAGAAGCACCATTTCCCCCCCCCCCCCCCCACCTTCATATTTTCACCCTCCAATACCATCACACTCCAAAGCCACCATTTCGTGTTTGGAGAAGCACCACACGAGGGAATCATCTTCAAAGTCCTACGTCTTCTTCATCTTCTTTTCCTCCACGGTTGAAGCTTAAAGGTTGGAACTTTAAGGTAAAATCCTTAGCTTTTTCCTCATCTCTTCTCATTTTCGTAACCCACTGTCATTTTGATGACCATGGGTATCCATTTCAACATTTGATTCTCGATTTTGGTGAGCTTGAATATTCAAGGATTTCTCGGGAGCTGAAAATATCATTTCTGACCAAAAGGAGCAGCCTTTCTTGTGCTTCTCTAAGGTAAGAGGAAGACACTCCTCCTCAACCTCTCTTAGCATTTAGGAACGTCTGTGATTTTGTTGAGGGTCTTCTGCTTTTGTGTCTTTGTTCGTATGTTATGTGTTATTTGATTGTTTGAGTTTGAATATATATATATATATAAATGATAACCTGGATGTATTAGAATGTGTAATATTGAAGGGAATGAGTTCCGAGTGATTTTCGGATGGTTACGGTGTTGAGCCCAGATTTGGAAACTTAATGTGGAAAACTTGTAATAGTAAGAAATTTGGCCAAACTCGTCGAATATAATGCCTTGATCTTTTGGTGATATGTCAAAATCCGTCGAATGAAGATTCTGACCATTTTCGTCGAATGATAAAATCCGTCGAGTAAGGACCCATGGCCAAACCTGTCGAACATGATCACCTAATCTCTTAGTAAAATGTTAAAATCCGTCGAGTAAGGACCCATGGCTAAAACCTGTCGAACATGACAACCTAAAACCTGTCGAACATGACAACCCAAAACCTGTCGAACATGACAACCTAAAACCTGTCGAACATGACAACCTAAAACCTGTCGAACATGACAACCCAAAACCTGTCGAACGTGATAACCTAAAACCTGTCGAATGTGATAACCTAAGTACTTAGTAAAATGTTGAAACCCGTCGAGTTTAGACTCCAGACCCTTTTCGTCGAGTGTCAAACTCGTCGAATTTAGATCTCTGACCAGTAAACACAATGACAATATCCGTCGAGTATGAACCTCGATCGTGTCCGTCGAGATTGATCTTCCGATCACAAACCCGTCGAATAGAGTCCCTGGACACTTACAAGAAAATGCCCCAAAGTCAATAATCGTCGAATTCAAGAGACAATGCCTGTCGAGTAGATGAATTTCCCCCACGGACCGTCGAAATTAGGGATTTCGACCAGTGTTCGTCTGGTTCGACACTTGGGAGATTTTCTCCAACGTCGACACCTATACCCGTCGAATATAGGCTTTTGCTGACCATCTGGAGGGTCCGACAGTTTTGATCTTCGTCCGACAGAATCCCCATCCGACAGAAAAATGTTTTCTCCATTCTTTCCCCCTCCTGTTACATTATTCTTCGTCGGATAGCAACTTCAATTCTTCATGAAATGTAGTCTCTGTCGAATTCAAATGCATACCTATCACCCAACACCTATTAATTGAAGTCTGTGACTCAAATTGTGATTTCCGACCGTGTAGTTTCCTGAACCCAAAACCTTGGGGCTAATATAGGAATATTGATCATAAATAAATGAGATGACTAGAAATTGCTTAGGGATGCATAAACGAGGGAAGAACATGAGAGTGTGAGATTTTGAGATCTTAAAATAATCTTCTAAGGGCATATGAATAAATTACCTAAGAGGAATTAAGTTAACTAAAAGAATTCCTTTAGAGGCAAGCCCTGTAGTAAAGCTAAACCTAAGCAAGAACTCATAATACGTTTTGAAAAGGGTATTGATCTATTTAATGACAATATTATGCTATTGTGGGTCCATGTGAGAGACCATTGATCGTATTAATTCTTACTTTGGCAAATTGTGACATATGATGGAATAGTATGTGATAATGATCCTACGATTATGCATAGAGTCGTATGCATTGTAATTTGTCCGTTGGATTTGTCGTAAGGCCTAGTTGCCTAGGAGTTGAACACACCTTAGTGCGGGTGCGAATAGACAAGTGGGGTCCCGTAGTTGGCCTTGAGGGCGTTGGGGCGCGGGTGTTTCACAAAGGGCGGTGGTAGCCCCTCCGGACCGTGAGACAAACCGATGCAAACGCACCAACGATCTGACCGGCCACGGCCCTATATCGAGATCTTGTGAGAATGCTTTCTTTGTATAAAGCCTTGTTGCGCAAAATGACCGATTATTTTCTCGGGAAGCACTTGTTTTTATGGTGACGACGAGATACTAGCATGTCTCCCTGATCATTCTCTCCGAATGTTTTGTGTCTAGCTCCATGGAGTAGGATCTTGGTTATTGAGGGCTCATGTGTATAGAGTCCGTGCATTATTTGCATTTATCATTATTATGGTCTGGCTTTGATATATTGTTGATATACCTATACTGCCTGGAACTGTTCTCGCTTGATTCATAACTGCTCTTGAATGTCTATTACTATTACTGTTGTTGTAAATGCTATGTGGGCGCTTTGCGCCGTTTGGTTTCTTGATGCTATAATTGGTAATGATGGAAGGATGTCTTACCTCTTTTCCTTCCTGTCTTTCCGTTTCTGTTTATCTGTACATTGCGTCTCATCGAAGACAACCGTGAGGAACCGGAAGCTCCCAACTTCCCTGGTTTTTGGCCTTACCTTGACTGAGCGACCACAGAAGACTATGGAGCCCCGTATGCACAGATTTTTGGGAGATGTACGTCTGACTTTCTTAGGAGGGCCGGAGTGCTGGTATATCAACTACAGTTCTGAACGCTGTGTCTACACGGGAGATGTCTCGATATCACTAGCCTGGAGACGCCACGAACCACTGTCTTCACCTGCTGTATCGCCTACGTTTGGAGTTTCAGCTACCGATCCGTGAGATGTGGGGCGATCGTTACTTCACTCCGAGAGAGGACTCTTTTCGTTCTACGGCCTCGGGCCCCGTCCCGTGTCTCTGCTATTCCTATGGTGATTTCCTCGATGATGAGGAAGATCCCGAGGAAGATCCCGAGGAAGTCCCCGAGGACGACCCCGAAGAGGACCCCCGAAGAGGATCCCGACACGATTCCTCCTCACTTGAGGGATTGATGTCACTCGTAGCTACTTGAAGGCTACCAAGTATTTTATTTTGGGGGCCCGATGTTTTGTTTGTTGTGGGTTTGTAAATTCGATACCGTGGGGATGTGTATGTAATATTTTTGGGGCGGTATAGTTTTGCTTTTGATGTACCAGGCTTGTAACTAAATGCTTTGATAAACTTATACATATATATATATATATGATGATGCGAGATATTAATTCCTATGCATGTTTTACTTACTGTTTGATCTTTTATTTCCATTGATGTCTCGTCAGCATGGTTACTAATTAAAAAGAGAAAAAAAAAAGTACATATATAACATAACCGCCAACTAAAATACCCAACTATAATCTAGAGAATATACGCGTCTTATTAAAATGGACCGGGTCTCAACTCACCTAACTTTATTTCCACATTGTAATCGACCATGTGACGTTCCCTTGGAAGAGGGGCGTTACAGCTGCGGCATAAACCCAGACACGCCGCGGCGCCTTAGCCTTGGGTTTCAATACTGGGCGTAGCATTACTCTCATGCCGTGGCATGACGTTCTTCATGCCACAACATGTGCTACAAAATTGACCTCATACTGCGGTGTAACTTCCTCATGCTATAGCAGTCAAGCCAGTTCATCTTCAAGCCGCGACACGGAGTCTCTCACGCCGTGCCGTGCATGGTAGAACCTAGTTTCTGCAGAACTGTGGCATTGTTCGATGGTTCAAATCTCACTTTCAATCATCTAAAATTAGTTTCTTAGTAATTTCTAATACTCATCCATGCCCCTAAACTTGTTGTAACTCAAATACAACCTATAGATTCTTTTAGGCAAAGATCTACGTCCAAATCACATAACTCCAACCATTGTCCAATTCTTAAATCTATGGATCCTAATGGTTGATCTTGAGTTATGAATGACTATCTTACACTTACTAAGCTTCTACTAACTTAACCTAATCCTCAGAATCATGAATCAAGCCAAGAACTCGAATTTAGCTCTCCAAACCCCTATTTCTACTCAAAAATCCCAAAACTCATTCAATGACAATCAAAGAGGAGATTGATGAATAGAAACCCCTTACCTCTTGATTGGATGATCAATCTTCAAGCTTTGATCCTTCATCTTCCTCTTCTCTTTCTCCTTGTCCTTATCCCTTTCTCCCCCTTTCTCCTTTCTCTTCGCTTTTCTCTTCTCCGTTTCTCTATTTCTCCTCTCAGTTGAGAGAAAGGAAAGAAATAGGAATAGGAAACCCACTTGAGTTCCTGTGCTGGAACTCATATCTACTAAGGACACCTAAATTATGCTAATTCAAGTTTTCCAACTTGGAACAACTTTAGAATAAATCATGAGATTCATCTAAATTATTGTTTCACCTATATTCTCTTTTTCCATGTCTACTGGTAGTCAATCCGGCATTAAAACACACAAGAAGTATGCCTAAAAATAACAAACTAACTCAGATTCTCTTGAAACTTTAACTATATCTTACTTAGCTTATTTGTGACCTAGAAACAAACTCTCTATGTTTATTTCCCTAAACTTAGCAACTTATGCTGTTATCTGAGTCATTTTAAGCTACTTTTCAACTTCTGTGTTGCAACTAAGTGCTTAAACGAACTCAGTTTGTCACAAAACTTCACTGACATGTTAAGCAAGTAATATGCTACCTTGTGTAACCATATACAAGTCTAATATATTACTAAGGGTATTGCATTTCTTCCCTTCTTATTAAAATTTTGTTTCCAAAATTGCTCACCTCGTGCAAACAACTCTGGGTAACTCTCTTAACATGGAATTCTTACTACCACGTAATCCTTTTTTAGCACCAGCTTCTCCCAACTACACCTTTATTAGAGGAAATCTGCTTATCTCTAAGCTCTAAAGCCCTCTATTTGTGGATAGTAAGCTATATTGAAACATAACTTAACTTTGAACTCCTCTTTGTAAGGCTTTCTAAAACCAAGTGTGAACCTAGTATCCCCTTCAGACACTACATTCACTGGAACTCCATGTATCCTAACTATTTCTTTCAAAAGTAGTTAAACCACTTTATTTAGAAAATAGTTAACTTCACTAGGTGAAAGCGAGCAGATTACTTAACCTCTCCACCTTTACCTGTAGCTCAACATATTCTGCTATGTTCTTTAACATACTATGCCACCATACATCTTTCTTAACTCTTGAAAAGCCTTAGTAACCTCTAGATAGAAGGTACACTTTCTCTTGTAAGCTTCCTCCGAGATCCTTTTCTTGATTTTTGACCCTCTTGGAAAACAAAGCCTATCTCTAAACTTCGTTATTCCCTTTTATTCATAACAAAATTGTCTAGGGTTCCTTAGAAGATCTGCTTACTCTTGTCCCTTAGAGTTTCATTCTCCCTCTGAGCTTCTAAAAATATGAATCCTTAGGTCTCTTACTATGTCCACATTGCTCACTAAGAGACTATCTGGCATCATAGTCACCACGAGACTCAAATCCTTGAAACTCTTAAGAAATTCACTCTCTCTTGGACTATCATCAGGGACATCTATAGGAATTTCCAACCAAGTACATCAACCACTACTTTAGTCTTACCCGAATAATATCATAACTCAAGGTTATAAGCCTTGAAAAACTTTGTCCATCTATTCTGCTTCATGTTCAGCTTCCTCTGATCAATAAACATTCTTGAGCTATCATGATCACTGAACACCTCGAATTATACTCCTCATGAGTTATGTCTCCATAACTATAAGGCAAACAACACTATGGCTAATTCCAAATCATATCTAGGGCAGTCCCTCTGTTGCAAGTTTAATTGCCTCGATGCTCAGGCATCAAATTACCTGTTGTGCATCTGAACACACCCCAGTCCCATCTTCGAAGTATAACTAACTACCTCAAAGTTCTCACGGGAATTTGGAATTACCAACACTAATGTAGTAATCCACCTTCTCTTTAACTCTTGGAAACCATACTCACTCTCTAGAGTCCACTACTGAGTACTACTTTTCTTAGCTGGCCTAATCTAGGTAGCACTAACTGAGAAAGTCTACTTATAAACGCTCTACATTTGGTTACAATGGTTACTCTTCCTATTGTACTTCTTCTAAAACTTTGATAGGGTTCTCTACAGTTTCTTCCTTGAGAAATTACATAGTCCTTAAATTGTACTACTTGTAACCCAAAACTAACTTTCGGTTTACTAGGCACTTAACCATTTCCCTTCCAAAAGTTTCCAAAACTACCTTTGACATACTCTTCTAGTCCTTTCGTAATCCTGGAAAACCCTTAGAGATATTCTATTCTTAACTTTACTTTTTCTGACAACCAAGTCTTAGTTCATCTTATGAGAAAATCCAAGGCTTTTCTCAACTAATCTACCTGATCATCCTTTCTAGACAAAGACATTTAGTCTCGATAGTTCCTTCGCTTGACTGCCTAACATGAGCACAGTCTTACACTTAAACTAAACAAGAACATAACATCGTTTGCCTCTCTTAGCAACTAAACCATACCAACTAGGTAAGCAAGCTAGATTCACAAAGTAAACCAACATGATTTACAAAGTAAATCCATACTCTCCATATACATATCTTAAAAGATTTCTCTTCACATGTGCACTCACCTCATACCAAGTTGGAAGATTTCATCACCTCTACTGCGCACTCTAATCTATATTCTACTTACGCATCTTGGTACCTTGGAGTCTGATTTACCTCTTTCCTTTAAGGTTGCTCATCTTGAAAGCACCTTACTCATACTCATCATTTCCCAAGCTACCACTTGAACCTGTGTTCCTTTGTCAGATAAAGATTGAGACCAAGAGGCACCCTCATTAATCTCAACATATGATCTTTTCCTCTTCGGGGAACCTTCTAACTCGTGTTCCGTCGAGACTCTAAGATTATCTACTCCTTTACCTCTACACTCACTGACTAAAGCAAAAAAGTCCTTAACCTCTTTTTTGCTTCACAACCTTTTTGATGCCCTCTCCAAGTTCTACTTCAAATTTTACTCACTTCTAGTCTTCATCTAGATTGGACGTAAAATAAGAAAAGAACTCCTGACATTCCTTGAATTACTCTGCTTACTGGTTCTCAATAATATCCCCTCGCTCAGACCTTAGAAGTTTCCAAATTTCTCTTGCCTTCCATAACTCAAGGGAATAATATTTGTCTAGGAATGTAGCTCTAAACACCTACAAGGTGTTTCGAGTACCAATCTATTCTAGTAACCTCTCTGCCTCATCTCAACAGCTTTCGACCCTTCTTACTAACCCTTATAAAGCAAGGTCACATTCTATCTATCAGTGCACACCATGAACTCAAGGATCTCGTCCATCATATGAAGTCATCTTTCAGCTTTGACTAAACTAAATTCTCCCTTGAAAAACAAAGAATTAACTTTCCTGAACTCTGAGAAATATTGATCTCTCATAAGTTCCTTCTCGTTCTCGCAACTAACTATGCGAGTCCTATTCTATCACTTCTGACAGACTTCTACAAATGGCAGTCTGTTCTCTCAAAAAAGCAGCCATTTCTCTAAGAGTTCTGGTTATCTCCTTCTTTACCAGTCTCCTAGTCTCATAGGTTCGCCCGGTAGTTGTCATAGTTTCTTGTACACACATAACATTACATATTGAGTTAGCTAAGCTTAATATCAAGTAACTCTGCAATAGTAGCCAATAGCATCCATACCAAAGGCTAGTCATGCAATTCCATTTGCATATCTCATAAAGAGATAAAAGAATGCATAATATTCTACTAAACTGCTACTTATGCCTAAGCACAGTCAGTCCATACCCAGAATCAACAGGATGAACTGCTCTAATACCATAATGTAACATCCTAATACAGATATCTAGAAATATCCTAGATATACAGAGATATATAAAGATAACCAATACTAGAGACGTCACTTCTACATACTACATACTAACATATATCCATAATCATAATTGAGTAATTATCAAAAGCCTTGAGAGAATGCGAAAAAACTTAAACTCATATATATATACAACACTAGTCACAAAAGGGCATATTGTAATACATACAAAACAAATGTAAACTGTTTACATAAGTTTTGCCTACTAAAGCATATAAAAACTATACTAGTCTTCATGCTTTGTCTTCATTCCCTTTGCAAGGTCTTTACCTGGATTTGCATGGAAGAATAACTGGGGTGAGAATTACAATTCTCAGTAAAAGCAATTCCAATACCAGTTAGCTATAACATTAGTTAACAAATATAACAATTGCTATAACTACTAACATAGGAGTTTCCTCCACTAATTCTCACAACTATACACTACCAAGTAGTGTGATCTAAACTGATAGCCTACATACCATTAGATATAAACAACTTCCCATATAATTGTAAATACCAATAGCAACAGACAATGCTCACACAACTGTCTTCAAATGCAATGCAAATAATATACAATATGATTATGCCAAAGAAAGATCCTAAGGATATGCTTGTGTAATGTTTTGTTTTGAAATACATGCAGACTTTTATGTTAAAAATAAAGAAGTTCATTAAGAATTGGTTCAGTATATTATCCCATGGTAAATAGAGGGAAAGTTCATCCTGTAACACCCCAAATTCTGACTATATGATTAGTAATAGCAGAATTACATTGTTTTGCATTTTCTGCATGGTATAAAAATAATTTGACTGTTCTGAGATCATATTTGATCACTCTGTGTGTTTGCTCCTGGCTAGGAAAAATAATAATTTTTCACGCCGGGGAAATTCTGATCTGCCTCATTTGGAAACGGGGGATCTTACTAAACCTGAATCTGAGTGACTCAAAAAAGAATCTTTTAAATTTTTAGAATCTATCTGTAAAAATAATAATATTGTACTGATAAATATCCGTGATTGCGTTTATAGCAGTCATTGCTATGAATGTTAGACCCGATAAGTTTTAATTAATAAGAAAAAGTGTTTAGAACATTTCTTGTAAGTAAAATTAAAGTGAACCAATAGGATATAGTCAAAACAATTGGCTAGACTTTTCTAACCAATGAGAATTGGTCAAGGAAAGAAGTTTAGACTTCCTTGTGGACCATTAGATTTGAAGCTTGACTTAGAAGTTTTGATCTTCACCATTGATTCAATCAATGGTGTAAAACAAAGCTTACCAAAACTATCAAGTAATATTCACCATAGATAAGATTAATGGATAAGATTGGGTCAACAATAATTGCTTGACTTTTACTTAGGAAACTAATTAACCTTAATTTAGTTGTCCTAATTACCTAATTAAGAAATTAAGTAAACTAACTTAATTAGGGATTAGTTAAAACTTAATCCTTACTTTAATGTCCTAATTCTAATTAGAGGTGATGATGCATGATTAATATGTATTAGATACAAGCTAAATACGTTAAACTAAAATTAGTTATGTACTTGAAGAATTAAGTAAGGATGGTTAGGAGATTAAATCCAATCAAATAGCTAATCAACTAACTAGTAATTAGGCTTGAACTAATGATGAATTAAGGACTTAAACTCACCTAAATCACCATGGACCAGCAGCAAAATTGGAGGCCCAACAGCAGCAAATTTTGGACGGTCCAGCAGCTGAATTGGAGCAGCAAAATTGGAGGCCCAACAGCAGTAGCTTTGGACGGCCCAATAGTAGCACAAATGGCCCATCAGTAGCAGAAATGGACGTCCAACAGCAGCAGTAATACGTTCAGCAATTGTGAAGACTTCAAGTAATATTTGAAGGTTCAAATGCCATGCAAAGTCAAGCTTGCAACCAATGAGAAGAGAGAGTCCTTGTGCAATTAATGCATGGCTATTTGCTCAAGCAAATGTCACTCACGTCTTTCACAAAGACACAACACGGCAGCAGCACATGGAGCAGCTGGATGGAGTGGATAACCATGCAAATGAATCTCTCCAAATGTCACAATTTCATCCACGGTTGGCAGCTGTATTATGCACTCAAAATTGGATAATTTTTCAAGTAAAATCATCCATATTTCATGTGTTATTACACGGTTGGGCAGCAGCATTATCCCTTCCTCATTATTCACTTGTTACTTCTCAAATATAAGCCAATTATCTCCCAAATATACACGGCCAGCAGCCTTCCCAAAACGTATTCATTCTTCACTCTTCTACTTATCAAGATATAAATCTATTTCTCTCAAACACCAAGGAAGAACTCACGCATCTCCCATTCTCCTTTCTTCTTCCAATCGGTCACCATCTTGAAATCACACCACTCACTCTTTAAAACACTCATCTCTTGGTTTGTTTTAATTCAAACTCTACTCTAAACATTTCTTCTTCACAAGGTCCTAAGCTTCTTCAATTTTTTCTTAAAAAGGTAAGCTTTGATTCAAGAATTCCAAGTTTGATTTTAATTTTTTTTTAACCATGATTTTTCCATGGTTTTCAACCTTGATTCTTGTATGGTCCTTCACTAATTTTTATTGAAAATTTTAGGGCTTGTTAGGAGATTAACAAAGTTTTCAAGGCAGGGGAGGAAAGCTTACAAAGCTTGTCTTCAAGAGGTAAGAGGGAGACTCTACCTTACCACCCATGTTCTGGTAGTATGAGGATGGTATGTTCGGTGAAAAATCCTTAAGGATTTAATCACCTATTGTTTGAGGCTCTTGGACTGTATTGATTGGACTATATTAAGATGTGCCTGATTGTGTTTGAGGCTCTTAGACTGTATTGATTGGACTGTATTGAGATGTGCCTGATTGTGTTTGTGTGTTTTGGACTGTACTTGGGATGTACCTATTTGTGCTTCTATGTTTGTATGTGTAGCATCTGTGAAATCTGCTTTTTATTTCGACTCTTGTCTGTATGCTGTAATACTTAAAGAACTGATAATATGTATGTATGTAAAATATATACTGTAGAGAAACTTATACTGTATGTACGTGAAATTTATACTGTAAATTTCTGTAAATTTTATGAGAAAGGGATTTAAATGAAAATATGGGGTCATTATGAAAATACTCTGTTTTGAGGGACAATAATGTAATTTATGTGATTTGAAGAACGAAAATATAATTAATCTGTTTTGAGGGATAAAAATGTAATTTATGTATTTTAAGGGACTATTTTACAAATATGTGACAAATACAGTAAATTTTAATATTAAATTAAATAAAATAGTAATTCTGATTCAAAACGTATGAAAAATATTCACGCGATTGGAAAACGTTGAAAAATCACTAAGTAATTTAAAAAGGCGGCAGAATTGAGTCGCAAATAAAATTATACGAGAGTATGACTATGTGATTAAATTACAGTAACACTGTTGTTAAATTATTATATGAACCCTGCACATGGGATATTAATAAAAATTTTGAATAGTGCATCCCACATGCATTGAAAGGCTCCAAAGGATTATGTAAGGCGAGTTGCCTAGGAGAGATTACACCTCCTGAGTGGGTGCGATAAGCGTAGTGTAGGTCACTGATTGACCTTGGGGGCATTGGGGTGCGGGTTGCCTACAATGGACAGTTGGTAGCTCTTCTGTACTGTGGGTTAGACCGATGCAACACACCAATGATCCGGACCGAGACATTATCCTTAATCATGATTTGATAAAGACTGTCGTGCATATGCTAGATGTGCAGAAAATGAGCACGTGGTCTGAAGCATGTTGGTGCTGACGGATCTTTTCAGTCATTCTCTCCGATTTGAGTTGTAGCTCCATGGAGTAGGATATTGAGTCAGTGTACATTGCATTTACATTTGCATTCATAAATGATATATCTTTGTAATTCTTGCTCTTGTATAATTCTTGTTTGTGGTAATTAATATATTGAATACTTGAGTATTGAAAATAGCATAATTGTAATTCTTCTTTTATTTCTTGTGTAATGATGATATATAAGATTAATGGCATAACTATAATTATAGTATGACATCTGTATAATATTTTGGATGTGTTTATCTTCATTGCTACCATACTGGTATTGGCATAGGTGATCTCACCTCTTGTATGTGTATGTTGTATCATGTTTATATGTTGTTAAGATACTGAGCCGGACGTAGAGCGAGAAGTAGAGAAAGGTCTAGATTCTGTTGAGAACTTTGAGTTCTGATGGCAGTGGAGATTCCTAGCTTCTTGGGTTACATGAGACTGACATTTATCGGAGGGGACGAGGCATGGACTGAAGATCTTGAGAGAGAGAGAGTGTATATTATTTAGGAGATGTAAATATTAGACTGAGTAGGTTACAGTCAGGGAACCCTTACTTTTTTGTCACTATTTATGTACAGTTAGAGTTTCCTATATCTATCAGGCAGCATTGGGGAGCGTACTATCGCACCCCTCGAGAGAGTAGTGTCGTATCATCCGCTCGGACATTTGCTCCACGGACTTTACGTCGGGTTGGAATTCCCTCACCCAGGGAATCTGAGGAGGATCCATCTGAGGGTCCGGCTACTTCTGAGGGCTCAGCTGCCTAGTTGTACTTGGGCAAAGATGTCAATGTAAACAGTGTTTAAACTTTTTGGAGTGTCTAGTTTGTAATATTTATAGTATGAGTGTGTTAAAGGTTTGTATATGTATAATAAGAGACTTGAATATGTATAAATGTTGTAAATTATTTGTAATGATGCTGTGATGTTTTTATTTTCTGCTAAGTTTATTTTCTTGTTATTAAGAAATTTTGAATTTCGTATTTTTCCTACAATGTATGCTATCTATATAAGGTTAATTTGGTAATTATGTAACATAAATGTGGCATCCTAAGGTGGGTGTTACACATCCTCACATCACACGTATCCTGTGTTTGTGTATGCCCTAGAGGCCGATACATTTTGTCTGTATTTACATACATTCTATTATGCTATTTTAATATATGAAGCATTTCATTTATTATGTTCTTTTAATAAACACAATAAAGTCCTTAGAATAGTAAGTTTAATACCATAGGACATCAAGTGGATGACTTGATCATGAGATCCTATTGGATAAAACACTATTCTTAAATGTCCCTAGTCAAGTATTATTGTTAATTAAGACAACAATAATGCATTGAGACTAGTATATGCATAGACTGATGACCACATCTCACGAGTCATGGATATTAGATATCAAGGCTTCATATAGGTACATATTATAGTAATGATGTACTAGACTGACCCGCCATGCGAACACTACATGGATCATTACGTGAGTGTCATAAGTGATACTCAAAGTGACAATGGTGTCTGTGGTCCTTTGACCTGAAATCACTACGATTCCTACATGAGAAGTTGTGTGTTTTAATCCCATCAAACGTCATTTGTAACAAGGTGATTATAAAGTTAGTTATTGGACATACCGCAAATCATGCAGAGGGATGTGAGTGACCTAGATGGGATTTGTCACTCCTACATAACAACAGCGATATCTTCGGGCCCCCTGATTGAGTGAGACTGCGAAATGCATGACCATGCTCAAATGAATCAATATGAGATATTAATTTTATTTATTGTTACAAAGTCTACTCAAATTTCAGGAAATGAAGGATTGGACTATACAAGGGTGACACATTCCATGCCTTGTGTTCAATCTAGATATCTTGACAAAGGGACTAAATGACACAGAAACATTGGTCATGAAAAAGTTATGTCAAATCACTGACATTCTCATTACTTGGGTAGCAGCGATGTGTTGCTATACACTGCTCATTACTTGTAATATTAAAGTAGGATTTTAATATTATTTCCAACATAATGAGAACCTGCATGATCACACACATAGAGCAAACTAAAATTAGAGTAATAGATCGAAGTTGGACTCAGATTCAAATATGGGTCAGACTCATAATAAATGAGTCTAAGTTTACATAGCTTACCTTGCTGCTACTCACTCACTTAAGGCGGTCACTATTATAAATAGTACTGCTAAGGGGGCTTCTAAAACATGCAATACAGAACCCTAGCCGCACTTACAGAAACAGTGAGTAAGAGAGTGACAAGTTTCTTTTCTTCTCTTCGCAGCTAGCACTGTGTGAGAGACGTGAGGCTTTTTTTTTGTGAATGTTGGACGTTCGTGAGTCTGTTCATGTGGATACCATAGAGACATCATCGCTGTTACAGTGTTGGTGATTCACGTCACTTCCTTAGATCACACTTCAAGAGGTAAACATTTTTTTAAAACTCGGATTATGGCTTTTTCGCATGGATCCTTGGAGGGAATTCTGTTTTCTACTGTGTGATGTATCCGCGATTCCTAACATCCTGACATGTTGAGAAGTTCAATCTTCATCCTTCCTCAAAGAGGCTTTTGAATTTCCCATTTATCTCCTTTGGCTTTGGCACTATCGAAATATCAGGGTTATGTCATTCCTCAATTGAGTCTATCAGACACCCTTCAATCTCTCTTGGCCTTCATGAATGGACATTAAAGGATACTCACTAGGTTCAATACTACTAGACCATTTCTATTTGCATACATACATACTTATATCTGAACACCTCCTCATCACTCATAATTCTTAAGTGAATCCTATGCAATATTATGTTGCCGAGGTGTTAGATACTCACCTATGCCAAACCATTACTCTTGGTTGCACTAAGGTTCTCATAGCTTTCACATACAAGCTAGATTAACTAACTAGTGTATAAAAAGCATAGTGTTTTGTTTACTTTTTACATAAAACCAACTTAACGTTCTTATAGACTCAACTCATCGTAGTGAAAGAGCCTATCTTAGCTAATGTCTCACTCAACCTTGCTTAAGGAAATAAATGAGCATTTCACTATAACTTTGCATACTTAATGAATGTAACAAGTTTACAAGTCAACATTAATCCTTTTGTGTAGTCTACAATACACAAGGTCTCGTTTAGCTGGAGACTTAGTACATAAGATTCCCTCTTTAGAACTAAATACATTCCCAAGGTAATCCACTACTCTTGGATATCCTGAGGCTCATACATTCCCTATTCTTACTAGAGTGAACCCTACAATTCATCTTAATATACTTGTCTTTATTGCACCATCTCATCACGCCTTGAGTGATACCTAATGCAATACTAGGTTACCTAAGGTGCTATGTCCTTACCTAGGGCAATCCTTCACTTTTGAATGCTCAAAGGTCTATGCTTTTTCTTTACTTGATAGGTAATAATTTTTTTCTTGAACTATCCCTATTTGTGTCCTCAAACACTTTAGGAAACATATACTAATGATCTCATCTAGTCCATAGCTTCAAAACATCATCAATGACATTTTTAGCCTATCTAGTGCAAATACCGCAGCACAAACCTGGGCACGTCGTGGCACCCTAGCCTCAGGTTTCAATACTGGGCGTAGCATTACTCTCACGCCACGGTGCGTGCTGCAAAAATTGACCTCATTCTGTGGCATAACTTCTTCACGCTGTGGCACTCAAGCCAGTTCATCTTCACGTTGTGGCATGCATGGCAGATCCGTGGCATTGTTCCATGGTCCAAACCTCACTTCCAATCATCTAAAATTGGTTTCTTGGTGATTTCTAACAGTCATCCATACCCCTAAACTTGTTGTAACTCAAATACAACCTATAGATTCTTTAGTCAAAGATCTAGGTCCAAATCATATAACTCCAACGATTGTCCAATTTTTAAATCTATGGATCCTAATGGTTGATCTTGAGCTATTGTTGACTATCTTACACTTACTAAGCTTCAACTAACTTAACCTAATCCTTAGAATCAATAATCAAGCCAGGAACTTGGATTTGGCTCTCCAAACCCCTATTTCTACTCAAAATCCCCAAAACTCATTCAATGAGAATCAAAGAGAAGATTGATAAATAGAAACCCTTTACCTCTTGATTGGATGATCAATCTTCAAGCTTTGATCCTTGATCCTTGATCTTGATCTTCCTCGTCTCTTTCTCCTTCTCTTTCTCCCTTTCTCCCCTTTTCTTCCTTCTCTTCATTTTTCTCTTCTTTATTTCTCTATTTCTCTTCTCAGGCAAGAAAAAGGAAAAAAAATAGGAATAGGAACCCAACTTGAGTTCTTGTGTTAGAACTCATATTTGCTAAGGAAACTCAAATTATGCTTATTCAAGTTTTCCAACTTCTAACAATTTTAGAATAAATCATAAGATTCATCTAAATTATTGTTTCACCTATATTCTCTTTTTTCATATCTGCTAATAGTCAATCTAGCATTAAAACACACAACTAGTATGCCTAAAAATACCAAACTAACTCAGATTCTCTTAAAACTTTAACTGTATCTTACTTAGCTCATTTGTGACCTAGAAATAAACTCTCTATGTTTATTTCCCTCAATTTAGTAACTTATGCTATTATTTGAGTCATTTAAAGCTATTTTTCAACTTTTGTGTTACAACTAAGTACCTAAACGAATTCAGTTTGCTACAAAACTTCACTAACAAGTTAAACAAGTAATATGCTACCTTTTGTGACCATATACAAGTCTAACATCTAAGGGTATTACACTAGCCACCATCAACCCCTTCAAGCGCATCACCGGAATGACTACTCAAATGAGAATATTAATTTCACTTGTGTACTTTGATTCAACTTTAGCAAATAAAGGAACCACTATTTCTTTGGTTCAACCTTATGCATAAAGGATCCAATTCACTAAGTTCAACATTATTGCATAAGGGATTCAATTCACTAGGTTCAACCTTATTACATAAGGGATCCAATTTACTAGATTCAACCTTATTGCATAAAGGATCCAATTCACTAGGAGTCTTACTCTTGATGAGCTTGAGAACTCAACTTATTCTCATATACTAGGTGGGTTATTTCCTTTGCAAAATATCCTTAAAAGTGTTACTTTGCACTTAAAGAATCTTATAGGAGTGATCTCAACTAATAGGGAACATCAAAATATCAAGAGTAACATCTTTAGAAATTCTGCTTCCCACGTTATGGTGTGGCTTTCTCACGCTGCGGCATGAGTTGGTTTTCTACAGAAAATTTGAGCCACTATTCCATAAACCCTAAATCTAATTCTAACTATTCCAGAATCATTTCTATATGGCTTCTAACATAAAAAACCTCCTCTAAACATGTCGTAGCATTAATACCATCTATTAGATTACTTAGGTATAGAATAATGGTTTAAAACTCATCATCACATACCACACTTCTAAGTTCCAACTCAAGGAACTATCCAACCATATCCAAGAACAAACTCCACCATCTTGCAGCCAATTAAGTGAAATTAACTCAGTTTCAGTAAAGGAAGCTATGATTAACAAGAAAAGTGAAATTTTACATCTCAAAACTAAATTCTCCATTTATGGAACTTAACTCCACATAATGGAAAAGAAAGAGGAAAGATGAAGTGGAAGGTTAGAAATCCCCTACCTTTAAGTCTTGAATTGCCCTTGGTCTTCTCCTCTTCCTTCTTCATCTTTCTCTTCATTTCTTTCATTTCTTCTCTCTTCTTCTGACCACCAGAAACGTGAGAAAGAAGGGTAATAAGAAACAAGGTAAGTTACTTAAACCCTATACTGAAAAATCCATATTTGTTAAGAACACTCATATTTTGCTAAATCAAGTTTCTCAACTTTTAATAACTTTCAAATAAATCCTAGGATTCTTTTAATTATTTCACCATTTTCTTAAATTTCCATATCTGCTACTGGTCAATCTAGTATTAAAGCACACTCTCAGTATGCTTAAAAATACCAAATCAACTCAGTTTGTTCTCAAATTTTTACTACATCCTCTTCCACTCATTTGTGACTTAGAAATAAATTCTCTTTCTTTATTTCACTTAACTAGGAAATTTATGCCACTTTCTGAGTTATTTTAAGCTACTTATCATATTTTGCACTGCAATAAAGTGCTTAATTTGACTCAGTTTGTCATGAAAATAAGCAGACATGTTAAGCAAGTGTTGTGCTACCTTTGTAGATATAAACTAGCCTAACCTGCTAAAAATAGGATGTTACAATTTATAATAGTGACTACCTTATGCGAGTGGGAGTAGCAATAGGGTTAGCAGTACAATCTTGGACTCATCTATTATGATTCTGGCCTACGATAGAATCTTAGTCCAACTTGGATTCTAATTGCTCCAACTTAATATGTTCTATGTGTGTGACCCTGCAGGTTCTCATGACATTAGCAGTAACATTAAAATCTCATTTTAATATTACAAGCAGTGAGCGATATCTAACAACACATCATTGCTACCCAAGTAATAAGAATGTCAATGATTTGACATAACCTTTCTGTGACCAATGTTTCCATATAATTTAGTCCCTTTGTCCAGACATCTAGATTGAACACAAGGCAGAGAATATGTCACCCTTGTATAGTTCAATCTTCTATTTCCTGATATTCGAGTAGACTTAGTAAAAACAAATGAGATCAATATCTTATATTGACTCATTTGAGCATGGTCATGCATTTTGTAGTCTCACTCAATCAAGGGCTCCAAAGATATCACTTCTGTTATGTAGGAAGGACAAATCTCATCTAGGTCACTCACATCCCTTTGTATGATTTGCGGCATGTCTAATAACTAACTTTATAATCACCTTGTTACAGATGATGTTTAATGACATTAAAACATACAACTCCTCATGTAGGAATCGTAGTGATTTCAGGTCAAAGAACCACATATACCATTATCACTTTGAGAACTGCTTATGATACTCACGTAATGATCCACACACCGTTCTCATGGTGGGTTAGTCCAATATATCATTACTCTAATATGTATCCATGTGAAGACTTGGTATCTTATATCCATGACCCATGAGATGTGACCATTAGTTTACGCACATACTAGTCTCAATGTATTATTGTTGTCCTAATTAATAATAATACTTAACTAGGGACATTTAAGAATAGTCTTCTGACTCTATCCAATATGATCTCACGATCAAGTCATCCACTTGATGTCCTATGGCATTAAATTTACTATTCTAAGGAATTTATTATGTTTATAATAAATAACACAATAAATGAAATGCCTCATGTATTAAATAAATAGCATAATACAATGTATGTAAGTACGGTCAAAATAAATTGACCTCTAAGGCATACACCAACATGAAGGGTGTTGACTTGGATTTACATGAAAACACAACGGGGTGAGAATTCACCAATTCTCAGTATAAGTATTCCAAAATTAGCATTTATCCATTCACAATTAGCATTTATCCATTCACAATGAATAAATCAAACAGCAAGATATCATGTTCACGTCAGTATACGACTCACTATTCAATACTACAAGACTATCCACACACAAATATATGTAATAATCTCAAAGCAAACATAACTCTTATTGCACTACAATACCAAAAGAATAGACAACTGCCATACACATTAGGAATATGTTTGCCACAAGTATACTAGCCACTACTCACTACTAAAGGAACAATCATATATTCATTCTATGTGTTACTTCCAATCAAACATAAACCCAAAGGTAAGGCAAACACCCGTACAAACAATAACCAATGCAATGCTTGATATATAGTATGATTATACCTAAGAAAGTCCAAAGAAAATATGGTTATGCAATGCTTGTGCTGTTTTTAGTTTTTGAAAACCATGATACTTGCTCATTCATAAGAGCACATTTTATTGTATATACTGGGTAGGATAGGCACAAAAGTCCTAACACTACCTGCTGATATGTGGACTCGTTTTCCTCACAATGGTAAGAGTACTAATACTAACCCCATTCACCAGTAACCTTGACCATAATAGCCTTGCCTACTACGAAAATTTAGGATCCCCTATCTCTTCAAGGTTATTTCCTACAATTCTCTAGCTAAATGGTTGTGCACACCATCTAAGGTTACAATATATAGGAAAAAAGCAAATTGTAAGTTTGAAAACAAATCATGCAAATTTAATTTGAAAACACTTACACTCATTACAAGGTTCATCTGAACCAAGTGAAAGAGTATAAACTAGCCAAGTAAACTTAACTTACTCATACTTGGAAGCCCACCTTTGTTGGTGTATGCCCTAGAGGCCGATACATTTTGTTTGTATTTACATACATTCTATTATGTTATTTTAATATATGAGGCATTTCATTTATTGTGTTCTTTTTAATAAACATAATAAAGTCCTTAAAATAGTAAGTTTGATACTGTAACACCCCAAAAAATTGCTTATTCCATGATAAATACTCATTTTATAATATTTGTGATTTTTATGAATTTGTCTAGAATTATTTGAATTGTTTAATTATTTTAATATATTCTTTGATTTACGTGCACTAAATGGAGCTGAGAAAATGAAATATTTTCCCCGAGTCTAGAAAACTTTGGACTATAGAAACGGTGATGAGAGATCTTACTAAACCCGAGGCCGGACACAGTTTACGAAGTTTTTATTTTTTAAGATTTTATCTGACGGATAAAATTTAGGTACACCCTATTGTCGATTGGACAATAAATATCGGCAGTGATAACTGTAACTTTTATCAGTTGGATAATGGCTTACAGTAAAAATCTAGTAGATTACTATGTAGTCACTTTTGTGATATCATCTAAGTGACATCGTCACATCACCGCATGACAACATGATTTGATATTTTTCGGAAACGTGTGAAGCTTCTCAAAGAATTTTTAGGAGAAATTTGCTATGGAAGCCTTGCTCCATTTTCCTAGGGAGGCACATGGTTTTAGGGAGGAAAAAGATGACAAGATGTCATCTTTTCACTAGCCATCATCTATCACCTTTCACCCAAAAAGTTATCACCTTTTCAATTTCAAAATTTTCTATCACCTTATCTCTCTACCCTAATGTTTCTATCTCATTTTCTCTCTTCTTCCTCTCCTTTCCAAGCCACACGGCCACACTTCCCTCTACACCCTCCATGTTTGCTTGATTTCAAGCAACCATATTGCTTGAAACTACATGTTGCTTGAAGATATTTTCTTGCTGAAAATCACTTCTTAAAGCTTTCATCTTTCATTTTCTCTCCTTCACCTCATGACTACCACCTTCATGTTCCTCTTCCATTTTTGTTTTCTACACTCAATCACATTTCTTGGATCTACACATTTCATGGATGATTCTTTTTGTTGAGACCATCATCAAGTTCTCTTAACTTCATCATTTTCTTCAAAAACCCTAACTTGAAGCTCTTAAGGTAAGATTTTGATTTCTATTTTCTCCTCTCATTTTCCTCTACACCTCACGGCTATGGCCACTTTTGGGGGGCCATTCCATACTTTGTTTATGACTTGTTCATCCTTACATCCAAGTAACCAAAGGCTAAACACAAAACTCCTTCCTTTTTCTCTTGGATAGGTCACGGCCAACACCCCAAAGACCATCACAAAGTCTTCAATAATTCAAGATAATCTTAGATCTTGAGTCTCTACAATATTCTAAGACATTCTTGTGTGGAAATTGATCTCTAGTTCATCCACCTTCAAGCATTTCCTTAAGCTTTGCTTCAAATCTCAAGTTTAAGAATTTTAAGATAAAGTTATTGAATCTTCCTTACTATTTCATTTTAAAGGATGTAAAGCCATACTTTGACCTATGGTAATCTTTTTCAAGCCCTAGGTACTAATTCTTGTATGTTTGCTTTGATTCTAAGAACTTTTTGGTGGAGAAAGTTTGCTGCACAAGGACATACAAGGAGCTAGAAGGCTACACTTGAGGTAAGAGGGAGATTAACCTCATCAACCATGCTATGGTGGTGAGGAACGAATGGTTGTGTTGGGATTGGAGAGTCCACGTGAGGATTCATCCACCCGAATATGTGATTTTGATTTATGCTTGTTGATCTTGTGTGATTGTATGATATTGTTGTATGCAAAGATGATTTTGATGACTTAATGGATATTATGTGATTTTGATGGTAAGCATGAATTTGATTAATATATGATGAACATAGCAAGTAGCATGCCATGATTATTGTGGAAGAATGAAGTAATTGGTTCCTTTGAATCCTTGAGGCTCACGGCCACCTTGGTCCAAAAAGAGATATCTGAGCAAAATATTTAGTTATTAAGGACCTAGAAGATGAGGTGATAAAGACATGAAAAATGATAATTAGAAGCACGAGTGAATTGGAGATTTAAAATATTTGATAATGATTTAGAAGAGTAATAAGGGTGGAGAGAATTTTATTTAGAAGTTGAATAATGGATGTTTTAGAAAGAATGTTAGGGAATGTGGTTTAGATGATTTGGAAGACAAATTAGGGTTTAAGAATTTATAAGTAAGATTGGAAATAATTATAACGTCATAAATCTGAGGAGTAATAACTTTTGAATGTACAAAATGGGAAAAATCTTAGAGATAATTGGAATCATAGGAAAGGATTTATTAGTAGTAAATCTAGGTAACTTGACAATTGAGAAAAATTAATTAAGAACTTATAAGATAAGAATAGAAGGGAATGGTGTGGTAAGGATATTGTGTGTTAGGTTTTCATTAAATGATATGAGCATAGGTCATTCAAGGAATTTAGTTAGAAGAAGATGGTGATTTGGATCAAATTCTACCTTTATTCTTGAGAGTATGATAGTTAAAGACTAAAGAAGACCTAATGTATCTATATACTCAAGGAATTGTGAAAATGCTCCACGTGAATTGATAATAACAATTCTTGAATTTGCAAGACTGAAATCCTTTGTGATAGCATGCATTAACATTGTGCCTTGGGCCGACGTACTGGACTCAAAGTGATTTGTGATTTCAGCATTTGTGCTGTCGGGCTGACGAACTAGACCCTAGAAACATCAGATAGATGAATGAGTCAGATGTGGTTTGCTTTTATAACTAGAAACATCATATAGATGATTGAGTCAGATGTGACTTATTATCATAAGAAACCCAGATATATTAGTGATATTATGTAGTTGTATGGGCGGTTATATAATATCATTGATATTAATGGTATTGAAGAATTGTATGGGCGGTTACTTTAATATCATTAGGAACAGTTTGACGGTGGTTTAGTTTCTTTGAGCATGCAATTGAGTATTAGATTGTTGGCTTTTGATGCCTAGGAGTGAGCGTGAATTGGATAAGTGTGATCCCTGATGGATCTTGGGGGACGCCCAGGGCGGGTGATTCACCAGTGACCACTGTCACATTGTATACCCCTGGCCATGAACATCATTGCAACGCACTGGCAGCCCAACAAAATACTATTTCTTTTGTGGTCTGGCGTAGACTATCTTTTGAGGGGGACAGATCTTCTGGAATGCTCATATCTAAATATTAGCTCCATGGAGTAGGAATTGGTTGCATTGTGCATGAGGATGGTCAGCATACATATTGTGCATATGCATAATCTGCACATCTGTTATTGTGACATGATCCATACACACATATACATATGTCTTGATGTATTTTGCTGGTTTACTTATCAGTTGATAACATGATTATGCTTATTATTTGATGAATATTCCTGTATTGACATAATCATATCTGCTATTACTTGGTGTTGCTATATATGAAACGCACTACTGTCTTTCATTGTGTTTCTTGCTACCATGATGGTATTGATGAAGGGGATATCACCTCTTCTACTGTATTATTCTGTCTGTTTTTGTCTTTATATTTACAATGAAAGAGCTACGATGGCGGCAAGGCAAGACCCTCGAGGTTTCACTAGGCTACGGTTCCATGGAGGCATCGGTGCGTGGAGTGTTCAGTGGGACACAGGACGCATTCAATATAACGGCTGTTACCTTGAGTTGGAGCAGGACCCAATATGAGGAGGTCATATTCTTTTTTGACGCAGATGTTCACTTGGAGTTCTATATGCCCCTTGGAGAGCTTTGGGATGATCAGAGAGCTTCCTATAGGGAAAGTTCTGTGGAGTCGACTGTTCAGACTCTTGTCTGTAGTGATATGCCCCAGTTGGAGGCTTTGCCTATTGGGGATCCTGATGGGGTTTTGGATGAAGATCGGGTGTAGGAACCCGTTCTTCAGGTGTTTGGACTTGGTCAAGACTTAATTTTCATTTGGTAATTATATGTATAGGTATGTTTATTTTGGAGTACTTAAGTTTTATGCTTTTGGAATATGTATTGATGTGCTTAAGGATGTGGTAAACTTTGTTTTATGAAAAGCCTTTTTATTCAGTTCTTATGACTTGAGTCTTTTATTCATTTCAGTCAACTTATATCATCTGTTAAAAGGTAATTATTGAATCTTACGTTTTACAATATTTACTACTTCATAGTTTGATAAGTTTTTACACAAAAAAGAATTGTTTTAAAGTATAAGTGTGATGTTTGATAAATTACGTAATAAGGGTCGGTCTGTAAATATAATGCCACTCAGAAAAAGGGTGTTACAAATACCATAGGACATCAAGTGGATGACTTGATCATGACATCCTATTAGATAAAACACTAATCTTAAATATCCCTAGTCAAGTATTATTGTTAATTAGGACAACAATAATGCATTGAGACTAGTATGTGCATAGACTGATGACCACATCTCACGGGTCATAGATATTAGATATCAAGTCTTCACATAGGTACAAGTTAGAGTAATGATGTACTGGACCGACCCACCATGAGAACGCTACATGGATCATTACGTGAGTGTCATAAGTGATTCTTATAGTGACAATGGTGTCTGTGGTCCTTTGACCTGAATCACTACAATTCCTACATGAGGAGTTGTGTGTTTTAATGTCATCAAACGTCATCTGTAACAAGGTGATTATAAAGTTAGTTATTGGACATACCACGAATCATGCAGAGGGATGTGAGTGACCTAGATGGGATTTGTCATTCTTACATAACAGGAGCAATATCTTTCGGCCCCCTGATTGAGTGAGACTGCGAAATGCATGGCTATGCTCAAATGAGTCAATATGAGATATTGATTTCATTTATTTTTACAAAGTCTACTCGAGTATCAGGAAATGAAGGATTGGACTATACAAGGGTGATGCCTTGTATTCAATCTAGATATCTTGACAAAGGGACTAAATGACACGAAAACATTGGTCACAGAAAGGTTATGTCAAATCACTGACATTCTCATTACTTGGGTAGCAGCGATGTGTTGCTAGACACCATACATTGCTTGTAATATTAAAGTGGGATTTTAATATTATTACCAATGTAATGAGAACCTGCAAGGTCACACACATAGAGTAGACAAAAATTGGAGTAATAGATCCAAGTTGGACTCAAATTCAAATATGGGTCAGACTCATAATAGATGAGTCTAGGGTTACACAACTTACCTTGCTGCTGCTCACACCCACTTAAGGTAGTCACTATTATAAATAGTACTGCTAAGGGGGCTGCTAAGACACGCATTACAGAACCTTAGCCGCATTACAGAAAAAGTGAGTAAGAGAGTGAAAGGTTTCTTCTCTTCTCTTCGCAGCTAGCACTATGTGAGATACGTGAGGCTCCTTCTGTGGACATTCGATATTCGCGAGTCTATTCATGTGGATACTGTAGAGATATCATTACTATTACAGTGTTGGTGATTCACGTCACTTCCTTTTGATCACGCTTCAAGAGGTAAACAAGTTTAAAAACTCAGATTGTGGCTTTTTCGTATGGATCCTTAGTGAGAATTCTATTTTCCGTTGTGTGATGTATCTGCGATTCCTAATAGTGGTATCAGAGCCACTTGCAAAATCATGATTTGATTTTTCTATTTTCATTTTTCTTGAGATAACATGATTGCTGTTTTAGTTTTGGTAAAAGATATGATCTTTAATATGTTATTTCAGAAAACAAATGAAACCTTTTGCGAAAACATATTCTGTTTTATGTGTTGTATGCAAAATTGTGATGTTATTTTCAAAAACCCATGAAGATGTTCATATGTTCTATGAAAATCATTTTGTATTAAGATGTATGCTTTTACGAAGCTTTCTGGTATATATGTGATACGTACAACGTTATAGAATCCTTATTCTTAATATGTGGCGCAGGGATTTAGGAAACCTTGTTCTTGGTTTTCAGCAGCAAGGGTTATGGAATCCTTATTTTTGCATAAGCGGTGCAGCGCAGGGGTTTTGGAAACCTTGTTCCTATTTTGCAGCAGCAGCATCAAGTGTTGATGTCAAGCCATTAAGGAGGTGCAAGAGGTTCAAGTTTTGAACAACGGCACAAAGGTTGCCCGCGGTGCATGAAGCGTTCATGTGTTTTTGGGTTTAGGGTTCAAGTAATGAACAACGACACAAGGGTTCCCCGTGGCGCATGAAGCGTTCATATGTTTTTGGGTTTAGGGTTCAAGTGTTGATACTCTAACCATCGAGGGAGGCATAAGAGATTTAGCTCTTGTTTACAGTTCAATTTTTTGGGCCGGGGCACTTTTCTGCATAGAGTGTCTTCGTAGAGCATCTTTTCTAAGGGATGTGACTCAAATCCATTTTTTATGACTCACAAAATAATAATGTATTATTGTTTTGAGTTTGTATGTTCTTTGTAATGCATGGTGCATGGTTATGGCCTTAGTCCTCCTTTTATGCTTTTTGGTTATTTTAAATACGACCTATGTGTTGTGCCTTTCTCTTTACATTCTGATTGTACATTCTCTTCTCACCTAACTCCCCTCGAATGTAAAAGAGGTTTCCATATAATGTAATCTTGATGTGGAGGCAAGAATATGACATCAAGTGAGGACGTTGGTGGGATACGCTTGATGAAGCTAGCTTAGTTAATGCTACTCTCTTAGGGGGCCATAACCATGTCACTTTTATTATATGCTTTATATGTATGAGATGCATGGATGATGTTTATAGTGTGATGAACAATTTAATAAATGGTGAGATCTAATACTAATAAAAAGTCCCTCAAAGAAAATATTAAGTCATTTTATAAAGCATTCTAATGTGTGGCACTCGTCAAGACTAGTATCGATCAAGTGTAGGTCTGCCAAAGTAGGATGCCTTTATCTATTTTAGTAAAATGCAATGGGATAAGGGTAATATCCAACTGCTAACTATTGGGTCTGACTTAACTAGGCCATTTCAATAGGATTGAAGGCTTAGAGGCATGGAGTTAGGCTTTAGTCTATTAGATGGATTAGAATAAGTGTTATTCACCCAACTATCCAAGAGTTGCATGTGATGTAATTGGAAAGTGTTTCCTACCTAAATAATTGAATTTTGGGTGATCAGCCAAAGCTGACTCAAAGCTAGGCAAAATATGGATCTTAGCCCACTAGGAAATCTTACGATGGGATTTTTTGAGTCAATGCTGAGGGTCATTGACTTGAATAAAATAGTGGGAGACATATTTAATTAAAGACCTTGTTAAATATGTTTACGACATGGTACTTATATTTTGCATATTTCTGTTGATAAATTACCATGGCAATAAACACTTCAAGTAACTTATCATTGCGACTTGTCCTTGAGAAAGACAAGTTGCCTGGAATGAGTTTTCTATACTAGTATAGGAATTTGAGGATTGTCCTCAAGTAAGAGAAAAAGTTGTATGTTTTAGAATAACCTATTCCTGAGCCACCTGCTGCTAATGCCTTTAGAACTGAAAATGATGCTTATAAGAAGCATCAACATGATGCCTTGGACGTCAGATGTCTAATGCTAGCCATTATGAACTCTGAACTCCAAAAGCAACACGAGAACATGAATGCCTATGATATGATCGTACACCTCAAAAAGCTCTATCAAAAGCAGGCTAGACATGAGAGATATGAGGTCTCTAAAGCACTGTTTCAGTGCAAGCTAGTAGAAGGAAGCCCTGTTGGTGCTCATGTACTCAAGATGATTGGGTACATTGAAAACCTAAAGATACATGGTTTTCCTTTAGGCCAAGAGTTGGCCACTGACTTAGTCCTACAATCGTTGCTGGAAAATTTTAGTCAATTTGTCATGAACTACAACATGAATGAAATTGACAAATCACTACCAGAGTTGCTAAGCATGTTGAGAACTGTTGAGCAGAACATAAACAAAGGCAAAAGAAAGGCCATAATAATGGTAAAAAAGAATAAGGGCAAGAAACAGCAAAAAAAGCCCAAGGACAAGTGGAAGGGCAAGGGAAAGGATAAGTCCAAGCCCAACACTTCTGGCTTGAAACTAGTGGGTGGAGTGGCTAAGGAAAGAACATGCTTCCACTGTGGTCAGACTGGACATTAGAAGAGGAACTGTGCCAAGTACGTGGAGGAGCTCAAGAAGAAGAAGGCAAGTGAGACTTCCACTTCAGGTATTTTTGTTATAGAAGTCGATTTATCTACTTCTGCATCATGGGTATTAGATACTGGATGTGGATCTCACATTTGTATAAATGCGCAGGATATAAAGAGCAGTAGACTATTGACCAAGGGCAAAATCGACTTATGAGTGGGAAATGGAGCAAAGGTTGCTACATTAGCCATAGGGACTTACTTGTTATCTTTGCCCACTAAGCTTGTAATAGAGTTAGAGAACTGCTATTTTGTGCCTGTTATTAGCAAGAATATCATTTATGTTTCTTGTTTAGACAAGAAAGGCTTTTCTTTTATAATAAAGGACAAATGTTGTATATGAATGATATTTTTTATGGTAGTGCACAATTGAGTAATGGACTTTATGTCCTTGATCTCGAAACGCCTGTCTATAACATAAATACAAAGAGGTTTAAATCAAATGATCTAAACCTAAGTTTTCTCTGGCATTATCGTTTGGACCACATAAATGAGAAACTCATCTCCAAACTCCATAAAGATGGATTCTTGGACTCGTTTGATTTTGAATCATATGAGATATATGAATCTTGTTTATTGGGGAAGATGACAAAGGCCCCGTTCATTGGACAAGGTGAAAGGGCTAGTGATCTTTTAGGCCTTCTACATAGTGATGTATGTGGGCCACTAAACACACTAGCTAGAGGCGATTTTCAATACTTCATTACATTTACTGATGATTTTAGTAGATATGGATTTGTATATCTTATGAAACACAAATCAAAATCCTTTGAAAAGTTCAAAGAGTTCAAGAATGAAATACAAAACTAACTTGACAAGGGTATTAAAATCCTTCGATCAGATCGAGGAGGTGAATACTTAAGCTAACAATTTGATGATCATCTGAAAGAGTGTGGGATAATATCTCAACTCACTCCATTAGGAACACCACAATGGAATAGTGTCTCTAAAAGGAGCAACTGGACCTTGTTGGACATGGTCCGATTCATGTTGAGTCATGCAAACCTTCCAAGCTCCTTCTGGGGACATGCTCTATTAACAGCAACTTTCACACTTAAACGTGTTTAGTCTAAGACGATTCAAAAGACACCATATGAGATGTGGACTGGGAGATGACCCAGTATATTTTTTATGAAGATTTGGGGTTGCGAAGCTTATTTGAAACGTCAAGTTTCTGATAAGATTGGCCTTAAATCAAATAAATGCTTCTTTGTAGGGTATCACAAGGAAACCAAGGGATACTTTTTCTATAATCCTACCGAGGGCAAAGTGTTTGTAGCATGAACTATTGTATTTCTAGAAAAGGAGTTTATCTCCAAAGGAATTAGTGGGAGGAAAGTAGAACTTGAAGAAGTTCAAGTTTCACAGAGCAACAATGAACTAATGGTGGAAATAGAGCAGCCTCCACAAAGTGTTATGGAACAACAACCTGCTCTAGTAGCACAAGACCTGCGTAGGTCTAGCAGGATACGTCATCAACCAAAGAGATATGGATTTCTCATGACCTAGCAAGGTGACGTATTGCTCATGGACAAAGATGAGCCTGTGACTTACCAAGAAGCCATTATTGGCCCAGAATCTAAGAAATAGCTTGAGTCCATGAGATCTGAAATGGAATCCATGTATGCCAACCAGGTATGGACATTGGTTGACCCACCTAAAGGGGTAAAACTAATTAGGTGCAAGTGGGTTTTCAAAAAGAAAACTAACATAGATGGTAATGTGCATACCTTTAGGCGTAACTGGTGGCTAAAGGTTTCAAACAAATTCATGGTGTAGACTATGATGAGACTTTTTTCCCAGTTGCGATGCTTAAATCCATTCAGATCTTGCTTGCTATTACAGTATACCATGATTATGAAATCTAGTAAATGGATGTCAAAACTACTTTCTTAAATGGAAATCTTCTCGAGGATGTGTACATGACACAACCTGAGGGTTTTGCCATTCCAGAGGATACTGGAAGGGTGTGCAAGTTGCAACAATCTATTTATGGATTGAAGCATACTTCTAGAAGTAGTAATCTTCATTTTGATGATACAATAAAATAGTTTAGTTTCATCAAGAATGAAGAAAAATATTGTGTTTACAATAAGGTTAGTGGGAGCATTATTATCTTTCTAGTATTGTACGTAGATGATATACTACTCATCGAAAATGACATCCCTACCCTACAGTCTGTAAAGACTTGGTTAGGGAATTATTTTTCTACGAAGGACTTGGGCAAAGCCACCTATGTGTTAGGTATCAGGATCTATAGAGATAGATCACAGAGATTGCTAGACCTAAGTCAGAGTACATACATAGACAAAGTGTTAAGACGGTTTAACATGCATGAATCCAAGAAAGGACTCTTGCCTATGTCTCATGGTGTAAGCCTATCTAAGGCTCAATCCCCTTCTACCCAGGATGAGAGGGATCGCATGAACAAGATTCCATATGCATCTGCAATTGAATCTATCATGTATGCTATGTTATGTACTCGACCAGACATCTTGTATGCTTTGAGCATGATGAGCAGGTACTAGTCTGATCCAAGTGAGAGTCATTAGACTACTGTCAAGAACATCCTTAAGTACTTGAGAAGGACTAAGGATTCGTTCTTGGTATATGGAGCCGAGGAAGAGCTAGTTGTAAAGGGTTACACTGATGCTAGCTTCCAAACTGATAAAGATGACTCCAGATTGCAATCGGGTTATGTTTTTTGCCTAAATGGTGGAACTGTGAGTTGGAAAAGTTCAAAGTAGGAGACATTCGTTGATTCTACCACAGAGGCTGAGTATATTGCTACCTCCAATGCAGCAAAGGAGGCCGTTTGGATCAGGAAGTTCATTACTGAACTTGGCGCTATTCCTAGCATTATAGACCTAGTAGACCTCTATTGTGATAATAATGGAGCCATTGCACAAGCTAAGGAGCCTAGATCTCACCAGCGATCTAAACATATACTTAGGCGCTTCCATCTCATTCGAGAGATCATTGATAGAGGAGATGTAAAGATATGCAGGGTACCAACAGATGATAACATTACTAATCCACTGACGAAGCCTCTTGCACAGCAGAAGCATGAGGGTCACACTAGGTCTTTAGGGATTAGACATATGCTTAATTGGCTCTAGTGCAAGTGGGAGATTGTTGGTGTATGCCCTAGAAGCCAGTACATTTTGTCTGTATTTACATACATTCTATTATGTTATTTTAATATATGAGGCATTTCATTTATTGTGTTCTTTTTAATAAACATAATAAAGTCCATAAAATAGTAAATTTGATACCATAGGACATCAAGTGGATGACTTGATCGTGAGATCGTATTGGATAAAACACTATTCTTAAATGTCCCTAGTCAAGTATTATTGTTAATTAGGACAACAATAATACATTGAGACTAGTATATGCGTAGACTGATGACCACATCTCACGGGTCATGGATATGAGATATCAAGTCTTCACATGGGTACATGTTAGAGTAATGATGTACTGGATTGACCCGCCATGAGAACGCTACATGGATCGTTACATGAGTGTCATAAGCGATTCTCATAGTGACAATGGTGTCTGTGGTCCTTTGACCTGAAATCACTACAATTCCTACATAAGGAGTTATGTGTTTTAATGTGATCAAACATCATCTGTAATAAGGTGATTTTAAAGTTAGTTATTGGACATACTACGAATCATGCAGAGGGATGTGAGTGACCTAGATGGGATTTGTCACTCCTACATAACAGGAGCGATATCTTCCGACCCCCTGATTGAGTGAGATTGCGAAATACATGGCCATGCTCAAATAAGTCAATATGAGATATTGATTTCATTTGTTGTTACAAAGTCTACTCGAGTATCAGGAAATAAAGGATTGGACTATACAATGGTGACACATTCCACAGCTTGTGTTCAATCTAGATATCTTGACAAAGGGACTAAACGACATAGAAACATTGGTCACAGAAAGGTTATGTCAAATCATTGACATTCTTATTACTTAGGTAGCAGCGATATGTTACTAGACACCTCTCACTGCTTATAATATTAAAATAAAATTTTAATATTATTACCAACATAATGAAAACCTGCAGGGTCATACACATAGAGCAAACTAAAATTGGAGCAATAGATCTAAGTTGGACTCAGATTCAAATATGGGTCAGACTCATAACAGACGAGTCTAGGGTTACACAACTTACCTTACTACAGCTCACACTCACTTAAGGCAGTCACTATTATAAATAGTACTACTAAAGGGGCTGCTAAGACACACATTACAGATCCCTAATTGCACCTACAGAAAAAATGAGTAAGAAAGTGACAGGTTTCTTATATTCTCTTCACAGCTAGCACTGTGTGAGAGACGTGGGGCTCCTTTTGTGGATGTTGGATGTTTGTGAGTCTGTTCGTGTGCATACCATAGAGACATCATTGCCGTTACAGTGTTGTTGATTCACGTCACTTCCTTTTGATCACGCTTCAAGAGGTAAACATTTTAAAAACTCGGATTATGGCTTTTTCGCATGGATTCTTGGTGAGAATTCTGTTTTCCACTGCGTGATGTATCTACAATTCCTAGCACACCTCATCACTTCACAAGTGATATCAAAGGCAAACACATGTTGCTCAAAGTCCTAGATACTTAAACTATGGCATTTCACAACCCTTGGATGCTCAAGTTTCTCAACACTACCCTATGACATTCCACCACACTATGAATGCCTAAGGTCTCCCAAATTTCCATTTATGTTATGTGGTTATGCTCTCCAAGAAATACCCCCTATTAGTGTCTCAACACTAACACTCTTGTATCTAGAACCTCACATCATCACTTCACAAGTGATTCCATAGTCAACCTCATGTTGAACAAGGTCCTAGGTACTCATCTATGGCATTCCACCACTAGTGGATGCTCAAGGTTTCTCAACAACCAAAAAGAAGAAAGAAATCTAGCAAATTTACACATCATGCTAACCCTTATCACACAAAGGGGCAAGATCATGTTTCTAGAACTCCCCATAGCTCAACCTTAGTAAATAAAAGAGTAATTATCTTACACATGCTTTCTAGTTCAGCTTCACTCATGAAGGAACATTCTAAGCACCTAGACAATTGTAATTGGCTCAACTCTATCATATAAAGGAACCAACCCTATTTTTCACAATTTCCTAGCTCAACCTTACTAAAAAAGAGAGCAAAACATGGCTCACATACCATTCAAGTTCAATATCAACCTATAAGGAAACAGCTAGGGTTTTCTAGGGCTTTAAGCATTGTAAAAAACCCTCACTAAACCATGGGTGTGGATTACATAGATCAAACCAACCTTGTCCTACGCCTAAGACCAACAAAAACTAGTTTCTCACACATCTCCAACTGGTTAACATCCCATGGTACTCGACCAAGACAAGCAAAAGATGATTTTCACAAAACCATAACCTGTTACCCTGACACCACCCAATAATCGGTAAGGCCTTCAAGGCCAATCTGTTATGAGGCTGTTCTAGCTCTCTGCCAAGCCAAATAATCGGTTAAGGCTCACACCTAACCGATTTTGGCTTTAAACCATAGGCTAGACATGGCTAGATAACTGATTATGCATCCTTCATAATAAGTTATTTGGTCATTTTTGCATCAGACAATCGATTGTTCCTATGGAACTCTTGGCTCAAAATCCAAATAAACTCAAGATAAATACCTCACACCTTAAGTGTTATCAAAACAAGGTTAGAAGAGTTCCATGAACATAACCAAAACATCAACAAACCTTGGGTCATGTTCAATCAACTCCAACCATTGGAAAATCTCTCAAAAACTAACTTAAACCACCTATGAAAACCCCCATGAACCAAAAGAAGGAAAGAAAAACATGGAGTTTAAAGAACAAACACCCTTACCTCAAAAGAGTGATGGATCTCCAAGCTTAGCTTTCCTGTTTGCTTTCCTCTTCTTCCTTTCCTTTTTTTTCTTTTCCTTATTTTCTCTAGTCTTGTTTCCCTTCTCTATTGCTGTTGTAACATGCCCAAGATAGAAAGAAAAGTGAGAGGAAATATCTCAAAAGACCAAAGATAAGGATAGGAAACGTGTGGCCTCAAAACCATTTAAGATATTTCACTGAAACTTATGTATCTAATAGGAACACTTAGATTTCTCCAAATCAAGTTTCCTAACCTCCACAGGCATTAAAATAAATCCTAAGATTTATGTCAATCCTAATTTCACCATTCCCATAAGTTTCCATATTTATTACAAGTCAATCCGGCATTAAAACACATTCTCAGTGTACTTAAAAATACCAAATGACCTTAGTTAACTCTCAAAAATTAACCATGTCACTTGTGATCTAGAAATAAATTTTTCATATTTATTTCCATTAGCTAAACCATCTATGCTAATATATGAGTCATTTTAAGCTACTTTTCACCTTTTGTGTTGCAGTAAAGCACCTGAACTAGCTCAGATTGTCAAAAAATTACACAAGCATGTTAAACTAGTATTATGCTACCTCTGTAACTATATACAAGTCCAGCATGTTATTGAGGGTGTTACACTCCGAGCCCAGATTTACCAGGAGGTCATGATTATTGAGCTCTGAGATATACAAAGGCCTCCCCCTATAAAGAGGCCAAAGGACAAATCTAAGTTCTGCACTTGGCACAACAGCCATGGTCACATTATGGAAGGTTATACCAACCTCCATGATGCCATTGAGTCCCTCATCCAAGATAGACGTCTGGGTCAATACGTGCGCCAAAACTACAACAGCGATCAGAAAGAAGGCCACTATAGGAAGTAGAGCTATAACCTCTGGAGTCCCTCTCCCCCTTACCAAAGAAGATAATCCCTAACCAAGAATGAGAACCTTAGCCCATGATCACCTTGGGTTAATGCCCAACATTAATACAGGGCATAACCTCGACGTGATAACCAGGGGGATAATCAACACTATGCTAAAGTAACTCAGACGATCACATAACATCCTATAATAAGGCATAGGCTGAATGAGGAGTGAAACATTTTGGCCCATACTGATTCACTCATTATCCTTCAACTCCGCATGTAGGTGCATAATTCCTTAAGAAACTTGATATATTTTGGAATTTGCTTAATTGCCTCCAGTAATGGAATATTAACTTCTACTTTCCTAAATGTCTCAAGAAGCTCTTTATCCTTCTCAGCCTCATTTATCTTTCTGGACTGAGTGGCTCTCTGTGGAAAGCGAAGGGCTACTGCGGGCTTCTGTTGCTCATCAGCAACTGCTGATTTCTTCTTACCTATTAGAAACTGATTTCTCTACTGGTTTTTGCTTGCTTATAGGTTGAGGTTCAATTAGTACTTGTACAAATTTTACAGACCTTAGCATAATGGCACTCACATTCCCTTTTGGATTAGGAATTATTTATGAAAGAAGTTGGTCAGAACCTTGGGCCTGCAACTGACTCAATGAATAAGCCAATTATCCAATCTGGGTTTCTAAATTCTATATGGAGGCCTTTGTCCTCTATTGAAATTGAATATTGTTAGTGGCCATCTGCTTCACCAATTCCTCAAATGAAGGCTCAGGTTTTGTGGCTGCTAGACTTGGTTGTTGCATAGCCTGCTAGAATTACTACCTACTTGGTCCAGCATGAGGCTAAAACTATAATTGCTTAGGTGGTTCACAACAAGAATTTTCAAATTTGCTACAAATTTAACTACAGAAATTTTTCGTAGCAAATTAGCTACAGATTAGTTATGAAATATATTTTCTTAGCTAAATTTCAAATGGTTGGAAGGGAAAACTTTATCTAGCAAATAGCTATAGAATAGCTACGATTTAGCCATGAAATTTTGCTATGAAAAATTTGATATAGCTAATCCATAGCTAATTAGCTATAGATTAGCTACAAAATAAATTTCCCTAACTAATTTTGAATGCAAAAAGAAAAAATTTTATTAATCAAATAGTTACAGAATAGGTACAATTTAGCTACTAAATTTAGCTAGAAAAATTTATTTTGTAGCTAATCCATAGCTAATTTAGCTATGGATTAGCTACAAAATATTTTCATAGCCAAATTATAAAGAAAATAATTTTACTAAACTACCCCTCTTTAATCCCTTAGTACGCGCCCAGCACCCTTCCTTCCCATTTTCCTAAATCTCAAATTCTTAATCCCACTCGCTCTTACTTTACCAAATCTATTCAATTTTCATCTCTCAAATTCTCTGCCTCCGCTCCCTCCCTCCACAAGCTCTCTGTCTGCCTCCTCCACGTCGGCCTCCTCCACTAGCTCCCCTCATTTTTGTTGTCACTTGCCACTTTCATCTCATCATTTAAAAAAAAACTGGTGTGCAGCCATCACTAAACGAACGCCGCGCCCAGCCACCGCCCAATAGCCTGCATTGCCACCCAACGTCTCCGAGCTAAGAGAGACACCAAAGTGCGATTCTTCCTTGCTTCCTCGCTTCAGTGCGTCTTTGTTTTTTCTCTTTTTTCCTTTTATGTTTTTCGATGTCAGATTCTTAGCATTTATATTGTGCTTGCATGCTATTATGATTCTTATCAAAGCTCGTATTTTTCTAGAGGTTTGGTTATTTTTATTATGATTTTTTAAGGCCTTATAGGTTTTGTTACTTGATTCCCATGTTTATTGATGTTCTGATTTATGTGCTGCAAAGCTTCTTTTAAAATTTTACTATTCTTTTATAGGTGTGAGGGATTTGGAACTAAAAAAATTGATACTTGTTTTTTATAGTTGATGTTGTAGAGTGTATTTATTTATTTTATACCTTTGTGCTAGGCCTTTAATCTTTTTATGCATTTATTCTAGTACTTTGCCAAGTTAATATAGGTATTCTTTATTTTCTCATTCCTCGTTGCTGATTTGCAGTCAATCAATCAAGTGTTAAATACAACTTTCTATAATCCAATGTTCCCTCCACACCCAAAGACCCCCATTTGAACAAAAATTGGGCTTGTTAATGTTGATCATAATAGAGCTTAAATGAAGTAAAAAGAAGCGGAATAAAGAAAGAGAAAGATGATTGTTCTGAAATAAATTCAAAAGGTACCTGAGATAGGCAAGTATGTGGCCGGCTCCTACGATGCACAGTTGTTACCAAGCATGTTGACCTAAGGGGTGGGTACCTGCAAAGGGACTTCAACGCTTAAGTCAGGATGTGCACTAATAGGGTTTATGCTATGGGATAAATCGTACCTGATTAAAATGACTTTTCCTGATATTTATGGATGTTGGATTGATATGTTCTCTTGATAAAGAGGTACATTCCCAATATAATTGTAAGAGAAGATATGTTCCTTATTTAGATATTGAGGATCTCTATATTATCGCAACACTGGTATGGCAGTTACAATGCTATTATTCCATAAGATCATGATTAGTAATTAGGAGATTTATTCATTGCGCAGATCTTACGGTAATACTGTTACCATCCAAAATTAGGATCTCATTATAAGCTGACTCTACTGGAGACGTGAAGTCTTGGACCTCTGCCTGTATATGTACTTAGCTGGACTATATATTAAGGGCCCAAGGTACGATCTATAACAGTTGTCCCCAGCTTAGCGCTTAAGTGGAACAGTTAAGTGTCAAGATTTCAAATTTGAGAAGAACCTGTGGCACTCAATAGATAAAAATCAATTTAGGCCCAAGTCCATTGTTACGGAGTACCTCTGGGGTTGGCACACAACACCATCCCGTCATCTGAGGTACGTTCTTTGCCCCCGTATATGATTTCACAAGGTTTTCTGATATTTTCTAGTCTCCTCAATAGTACTGAGCTTTCTTGGGAAACTGCTTCCTTGACTTTATTGGGAATTAAAAATCCATTAAAGGGACATTAATTTCATGTTGTTTCCCAACTGCACACTTACCTCCTAACCAATCGGAAACGAGGAGCATTAATAATTCATTTTATCGCGTATGATCAGTTCACTTTTCTTGGGTCCAATCAGAATGCTTCATTGTATCTATAAAATAGGGACTATTTGCATTGAAGCTATCATTCCTTTTTCTACATCCTTCTTTCTTTGTTAATCATTTTGAGAGTGTAACCTTTCATGGCTTTCTTTTTATTTTGTTCATATTCAAAGAGGGTTTTGCCCCCCGCGAAGGTCACCTTCTTGCTTTTTTTGAAATCTGTGAAGATCTCCCTTTTCTTTGCAAATAGTTTTTCCAATGGGGACTTTCCTTTCTTAGCGTAACAATGGCAGGCACTTTTCTTTCCCAGCGTACAAGGGAGTATTTGAAACACGCTCTACTACTGGGAAAATCTATGACACCTGTCGTGTTAGACAGACCTCCTCGAAGAAATAGAGTCTACACTCATCTTCCTTTTCGAGAACTTAGTAGGTGCTTCGTCCTGAACTTTGTTAGTTTTCAAATAAGCAGGAGGGACTGTTGAAGTAGCTCCACAATTTAAGACAACTTGGAGGTGATCATGAAGAAGTGATCATGAAGTTGGTGGAATGATCTTCTTCATGAAAGACTACACCTCATCCCGTCCAACGAAGGAAAAGGCTGATGCTCTTTCTTTATACATTCCATGTCCTGATATTTTATTTTCCTTCTTTTCCAGATGTAAGATGATGTATAGAATGAGAATAAATTAAGAAAATCTCTTATATTATGAACTTTATATTGTGCCCGCTTTCTTCGTCTCCTTTTTTTATCACTGTTCGCACCTTTTTCTTTTTGTCGGGATAAGTCCAATGCTTACTCCGGAACAACATTACGATGCCCCCAGCTTTAGTCTGGGTTCGAGTACTTTGTCACTTTAACAACCGTGATCTGTACTGATAACCCTAAACAAACCAAATATCCCGGTTAAAGCCGAGGTACATGGGAAAAATTCGTACTTAACCTTCAAAAGTTGCGCGACATTCAAATTACTGCACAATTGTCCTTTCAACTGCTTTAAGAACTGTACAGGCCACGTTTCGCATTTTCATTAGAAGGACGTGCATAGTGCTTCATGCGCCACATTGAGCACTCTTTTGAAAATTTGGCTGCAAGGACAACAATGCCCCCTAACCGCTTAGCCTTTATAAATAAAGGTTTAGGGATGCGTCGTCTTCGCCTTACTATTTCTAAACGTTTCTCTGAAAACTTTGAGCAGCAGTGAAGAGTGGACTTCAGGTGGTTCCCAACCATTTCCATCGCAGCAACCAAAAGCTTCTCTTACATGGTACCTCCCTTTCTCTTTTCTTCATTACTATTTTCCCCTTTTTAGTCACTTTTATTGTGATTGAGTAATCGAGTGGTTACGTGCTCCTCACTGGAATGTGTTTTTGTTCTTCATATCACGAAGTAGATTTAGGATTTCTAACCCTTTTCACATAGCCCTATCCTCTTGGAACACCATTTCTGCTATGATAGACGTGTCAGAGATGTCCTTCTGAAGTTTTAGGCTTTGGAGGGAAAAGAGGTCGGTGTGTAGGTATAGACCATTTCGTTGATCGTTCACCGTATCTAAATCTCTAATTTGATTGATTATGACAATTACTTGCCGTTTTCTTTAGGTGTTCTCAGGATCTTCATGGCCAGAGGCAGAAGGGGAGCCAAAGCCTAAGTACCAGTTGCCGAGGCTCACAAACTAGCCGAAAAGGACCAAATCCGGATTCGGCATGGTCTAGGGCTAGTATACCCGTGGGTAGGGGACAATATCTGGGAGCATTTATCTGAGCTTTCTTTTGAAAATGAGCTCAGACAATTAGTACAATATCTGGAGTTGACTGAAGGAAGAAACCACGACAGAGAATTCTAGGTTCTATGCCTGGAGTGGAGCGAGAAGGTTTGCTCTTCTTGGGAAGTGGGTTCACATTTCATGTTTCTTTATGAACACTTCTTCATCAAATTGGGGCTTCGGTTACCCTTTACTGAATTCTAGATTGCAGTACTCCAGACTTTGCGCGTGGCCCCTACCCAAATCCATCCTAATGGCTGGGGTTATATTATTTCTTTTGAGAGGTTCTGCCGAATAATGAGGTTACGGTATTCTACCAAAGCATTTTTCTACTTTTATACCTGAATAAACCCTCAGGGTTAGGGGAGGCAGAAGAATTAGTTCACAATCTAGTCAATATCCGGTTGCAAATCCTTTGATGTTTTTCAAGATAGTTTCAAGAGATTTAAGACTAGATTCTTTAAGCTGATGGCAGCGGAGGGGTTTCATCCCTTTTTTATAAAAGACGATGGGGAGCCAAAGTTCCCATTATACTAGATAGAAGATGCTTGGTGTTTTCCCACTATGCTACTTGAAAAAGAAGAGAAAGACCTTACTCCAAACGAGGTCAATTACATTAAGTTTATAACCCAGTACTCCGAAGAACACAGGTTTATCAAAATCAAGGACATTCTTCATACCCCTGGTGATGATCTTCTTTTTGTTCTGTTAGGTAGCAATTAGGATATTATTACCCATAATTTGCCCTAGACTTTTGTGCTTTAAATTTCTATACTTCGTAATTTTGTTTGTCTGATTTCCATCTTGCTTTATTATCTTTTTTCAGTAAGCAACATGGCATCAGGACCTTCTCTTGCAGCCCTGTAGGCCTTGAGATCGAGGAGGAAAGGAGCAGGATCTTCAAGTGTTCCTACAGCCGCCGTTCCAGCTTCCTTAAACTGAGGTGTTGTTATTGTAGAGACTTTGGAAGAGCCAGACTCCTTAACTCAGAACCTTCAAGAGAGGAAAAGGAGAGCCATCGAGAGCTCTACTAACCGGGGTAGAGGAGGAGCTTTAGAGAGCAGCAATGAAGAGAGGGTGGACCCTTTGCCTATTATTCTGGGGCAGTCTGATGCCAGGCCGTTTATAAATGGGCGATTACTGAGCGACGAAGTGATGAGACATATCTCAGAATGGAATATGGCCTAAACCCTAGCCAAGCTTCAGACTTCTACACTTCAGACCATTGCCAAAATTTGCTATATTAAAAGGTTCATCAAGGCAACCGATAAGAAGATGGCAGATAAAATCAAGAAGAAAGATGAAAAGGCTGCTCAGAAATTGATGGTGATTCTTAAGCTGAATGAGGACGCTTAAGCACGGATTACCAAGCTAGAGGTAGCATTGGCTTCCTCTAACTTAGACAAGAAGGCGCTTGAGGCAAAAGGTGTTCAAGCCGACAATACCATCAGCACCCTTCAAGCTCGAATAATTTAATTGGAAAAAGATATGGAGGAGCTGGACACTATTCGGGAAACATTGGTAGGGAGCAGTTTCAGAATGTCATGGCCCAATTTCAACATTTCAACCTTGGTATCACTCTTGCCTTAGAAGACCTCGATTCATAAAAAGTCTTTCACGATGGTCAACTTGTTTGGGCAAGGGAGCTTGCTCAAGCTGATTCCAGTGCCAACCCAAATGCTGCTCCGGTTCTAGAAGCAGGGGAAGTTGATACTTAAATCTTTTCCTTTGTCTTCTTTTTGCCCCCTGTGACGCCCCTTTTTGACTAAGGGAACGTCTCACTTTCAATTACAATGCGGAAATAAAATTTATGTAAGTTAAGACCCGGTTCATTTTAATAATATATATATTTACTCGATTATAGTTGGGTAATTAAATTGGCGAGTATATTTTTTTTTACATTAACATTAACGATAATCAATATCCACGGTGACGAAACAAACATGGGAAATTAACATTTCATTTATATATATATATATATATATATATATATATATATAATTATCAAACTGTTTAGTTACAAAGCCTGGCATATCAAAAAGTAAAACTATACCTGCCCCCAAAGGATTATACATACATATCCCTACGGTATCAGAATATACAGCCCACTACAGACAAAACATCAGGCCCCCAAAATAAAATGCTGGTAGCCCTCAGTAGCTACAAGTAAAGTCAGTCCCTCAAATGAGGAGGAATCGAGTCACGATCCTCTTTAGGATCCTCTTCGGAGTCGTCCTCAGGAACTTCTTCGGGATCTTCCTCAGGATCTTCTTCGTCAGAGGAAATCACCATAGGAATCGCAGAGTCACGAGACGGGGCCCGAGCTGTGGAATGAAAAGAGTCTTTCCGCGGAGTGAAATAACGGTCACCCCATATCTCGCGTATCGGTAGTTGAAACTCCAAACGTAAACTAATATAGCAGGTGAAGACAGGTGGCTTATGGCGTCTCCAGGCTAGAGATAACGACACATCCCCCTTATAGACGCAACGCTCAGAACCCTAGTTGATGTACCAGCACTCTGACCCTCCTAAGAAAGTCAGGCGCACATCTCCTAAAAATCTTTGCGTGCGTGGCTCCATATTCTTCTGCAGTCGCTCAGTTGAGATGAGGCCAAAAACCAGGGAAGTCGAGAGCTTCCAGTTCCTTGCAGTTGTCTTCTATGGAACGCAGTATACGGATAAAATAGAAGTGGAGAGACAGAGAAGAGGTAAGACATCCTACCATCATTACCAATCATAGCATCGAGAAACCAAACGGCACAAAGCGTCCACATAGCATTTATGACAGCAATAATGGTAATAAACATTCAATAGCAATTATGATCAACCAAATAGTTCCAGGCAGTCGTATACATATAGATATATCAGAAGTACAATAGTTCCAATTATAATAACAATGTATTCCAGATGATTCATGGACTCACTATGCACACGTGCCCTCAATAACCAAAATCCTACTCCATGGAGCTAGACACAAAACAGTCGGAGAGAACGATCAGGAGGTATGTCTGTATTCTTGGCTGCCCAGGCCCTCAAGTGCTAAAATTCTCAAATTATCATTGTGTACATCATGGCATTTTACAAGACATTCTACACAGATCTCGACATAGGACAACGTCTCGATCCGGATCGTCAGTGTGTTTGCATCGGTCTACCCCACGGACAGAGAGCTACCAGCTGCCCATTGTGAGGTACTCGCACCCTAACGCCCCCAAGGTCAACAAGTAACCTACACTTGTCTATTCACACCCGCACAAAGGTGTAAGTTCAACTCCTAGGCTACCGGCCTTAACCAAGTCCAATGGACAATCTCTTTCTTTTTGTTCAATGCATGACACAATCATACTCTTCATGACCAACTAGGTCCATCATGCTTCAAATGCATGTCATATCATTTATCAACAAGATCTGATCCCATTCACGGGTCCACAACAAGCCAATAGTACATTTTAAGGATATCCATAATTTCCATTCATAGTCATGATAGAAGTCAACCATTAAATTCATTATGTGCCTCACAAGCTCACCCATACTCATGTTCTTCCCTGTTTATGAATCCCTACTTAATCTCTAGTCATCCAATCATTTATGATTTATGTGCTTTTATTAATCCAGGGGTTTTGAATCCAGGAAGATATATGGCCAGAATCACCAACAACATCACAGATTTAATTGCTAGGTATTGGGTGATAAACCATGGTTGTGAATTCGACGGAGACAATGCATTTAGTGGAAAATTGAGGCTGCCATTCGACGAAAACTAACATGGCAGAAGGATGAAAAATGGGAGAACATTTTATAACAAGATTGGATAAAAATCAATTTCTGTCGGATGGGGGTTCTGTCGAACAGAGATCAAAACTGTCGAATTTTTCCAGAAGGTCAGCAGAAGTCCTATTTCGATGGATGTGGGTGTCGACATTGGAGAAATCTCCCAAGTGTCAAACCGACGAAAAACACTATGGTCAGAACTCTAATTCGACGGATCTTGTCATTCCACTCGACGAATATTAACTTTGGGAAGCTTCTGATAAATGGACAGAAGATCTACTCGACAGGTATGTCTCTCGATGGGTATTGGCATTCTAACTCGACGAATGTGTCACTCGACGGATGTGGTCATTCAAATTCGATGGATTTTGCATTGGAGGAGTTTCTCTCCTAAGTGGTCAGGAGTTCATACTCAACAGATTTTGATATTGCACTAAATGACCAGGAATCAAATTCGATGGGTATGGCCAGGGGTTCATACTCGACGGATTTTAACTTTACTAAGTGATCAAGACATCAAATTCGATGGGTTTGGCCAGGAGTTCATACACGATGGATTTTAACTTTACTAAGTGATCAAGACATCAAATTCGACGGGTTTGGCCAGGAGTTCATACTCGACGAATTTTAACTTTACTAAGTGATCAAGACATCAAATTCGACAGGTTTGGCCAGGAGTTTATACTCGACGGATTTTAACATTTCATTAGATGATTAGGATATCATATTCGATAGGTTTAGCCATGAGTTCATACTGTTACTAGTTTTCACATGAAATTTTCAAATTTCTGGGCTCAACACCGTGACCATTCGAGAACCAATCGGAAGTCATTCCCTTCCATATTACACGTTCCAATACATCCAGATATATATCAAAACACACAAACAATCGAATAGCATATATACATCACCAACAGCATGTAAACAAAGATGACTCTCAGTACCAATCACAAACAACGTCCCTAAATGCTAAAAGAGGTTGAGGAGGAGTGTTTTCCTCTTACCTTGGAGAAGCACAAAGAAAGGTAGCTCTTTTTTGGTCAAGATTTCGTTTTCAGCTTCCAGGAAATCCTTAAACATTTAAACTTGCAAGAATCAGTATCCTAATATTGAAATGGATACCCATTGTCATCAAAATGACAGTAGGTTACGAAAAAGAGAAGAGAGGGAGAAAAAGCTAAGAGCTTTACCTTAAAGCTCCAACCTTTAAGCTTCAAAGACATAAGAGAATGGAGATGGAGAAAATGACAGAACTTTGAAGACGATTTCCTCAATGATGGTGGTCCTCCAAACACGAAATGGTGCTAGGATTGTGACAGTTTGAAGAACAAAATGGAGGTGTAGGTGGATGGTGTTCTTCTTTGTGGGGTGAAAGAGAAGAGAGAAAGATGAGTGAATAGTGAGTCATACGTACGGGGAGGAGAGGAAATGTGAGAAAAGGAAAATGAATTAGACCCCCTTAATTCAAACGTGCTGCACAAAATGGGAGGAGAGAGAAATAATAAAAATAATGGTTGGAGGAAGCTTCCTTGAGAAGCTTCACACGCTCCTCGATAAAGTACATAGTAAGCTTGTCTCCAAATTAAATACATCTGACAGATGATTAATTACACTGTGGAATTATTTTCTCAATGAATAAAATTTACAATTGATGAAAATAATATTTTATTATTCATCAGATAATTTTATGATACCGCAATTTTATTTAACAGATAAAACCTTGAGAAATGCAAATCTTGCAAACTGTGCCCGGCCTCGTGTTTAGTAAGATCCCCCGTTGACACGTTGACAGTTCAAAGTTTACCAGCCTCAGGAAAAATATTCTAGTTTCCCCGGCCCCGCTCAGTGTTCACGTAAAACGAAGAATATATTAAAATATTCATCATTTCTAGAAAAATCCACAAAAATTCCTAAAAATCATAAATATTATAAAATGATCGTTTATAATGAAATAAAGAATTTTCGGGATGTTACAATACACCCCTTCAAAAAGGAATTTCATCCTCGAAATTTGCATACCTTAGAATAACTGTGGGTGTTGCTCCTTCATCTTGTCTTCCAGCTCCCAAGTTGCATCTCCTGTCACCTTGTTCCAGATCACTTTCACCAATGCGATCTCCTTGCCTCTTAATTTCTTTATCTTCCTATCCTCGATTCTTACAGGAGACGTCTCATAAGTTAAGTTTTCTTTTAATTGTACTGCATCTGGTGCTATGACATGACTTGGGTCAGGGAGGTATTTTCGAAGTTGTGACACATGGAAAACATTATGAATGTTTGAAAGGAAAGGAGGTAAGGATATTTGGTACGCTACAGGACCTACACGAAGAATGATTTGGTATGGTCCAAGGAATTTAGGAGTGAGTTTTCTAGATTTTAAAGCCCGACCTACCCCAGTCATAGGTGTGACTTTCAGGAATACATGCTCGCCTTCCTCAAACTCAAGAGGTTTTCTCCTTTGGTCTGCATAACTCTTTTGCCGACTTTGAGCCGTTCTCATCTTTTCCTAAATTATCTTAACCTTCTCAGTTGTCTGTTGTATAATCTCTGGTCCAACAGTAAGGCACTCGTCGTCTCGGTACCAACACAGAGGTGTTCGACACCGTCGTCCATACAGAGCTTCATAGGGTGCCATCCCTATGCTCGAATGATAATTGTTGTTGTAGGTGAATTCTATCAAGGGTAGAATGTCATCCCAACTTCCAGTTTACTCTATGGTACAGGCTCTAAGCAAATCTTCCAAAGATTGGATTGTCCTTTCTGATTGACCGTCGGTCTGCGGATGATAAGCAGAACTCAGACGTAGCTTCATCCCCAATGCTTCTTGCAAACTCTCCCAGAGATTTGAAGTAAATCTCGAATCTCTATCCGAAACAATACTCGTAGGCACACCGTGTAACCTAACAATTTCTCCAATATAGATCTGAGTCAATATCTCCAGTTTGTATTTTATGTCGATCGGAAGAAAGTGTGCCGACTTCGTGAGTCAGTCCACAATTACCCAAATCGAATCATGACCTTTTCTTGTCCTTGGCAATCCGACTACAAAATCCACTGCAATATTGTCCCACTTCCATTCCGGAATAGACAACGGTTGCAGCAACCCCGCTGGTCTCTGATGTTCCACCTTAGCTTTTTGACAAACTAGACAAGTCGATACACGTCTAGTGACGTCACTCTTCATTCCATGCCACCAGAACAACTTCTTTAAGTCTTGGTACATCTTTGTTATGCCTGGATGCATACTCAGCTGGCTTGTATGAGCATGGTTAATGATGTATTCTCTAAGCTCTTTGTCACGGGGAATACAAACTCTTCCACGAAACCTCAGAATTCCATCCGTTCCTTCCGCAAACTCTGTTTCATCTCCTTGCTTCACTTGCTCTCTCACTTCTTGTAAAAACTTGTCAATCTTCTGCTTTTCCTTTATGTCATCCAGTAGCTCACTTGTAATGGTAACCATATTCATGCAAATCTTTCCAGGTTCTAACTCCACAAAAGACCACACATCTCTACTCGCTGCTCTAGCATATCCTTTTCCTTGATCATCAGGGCAGAGACACTGATCATCTTCCTACTTAGAGCATCTGCCACAACATTTGCCTTGCCAGGGTGATACAGAAGTTGGAAATCGTAATCCTTCAGGAATTCTAACCACCTTCATTGCCTCATGTTCAACTCCTTCTGATCATACAAATACTTCAGACTCTTGTGATCACTGAAAATATTGAACGTTGCTCCGTAGAGAAAATGCCTCCATATCTTCAGAGCAAAAACTACAGCCGCTAACTCCAAGTCGTGTGTCGGGTAATTCTTCTCGTGCACTCACAACTGCCTTGAAGCATAAGCCACCACTCTTCCATGCTGCATAAGTACAGATCCTAGCCCTTGGTATGAGGCGTCGCAGTACACTTCAAACTGCTCATTCGAATCGGGTAGCACTAACACCGATGAGGTAGTCAGTCGATTCTTCAACTCTTGGAAACTTTGCTCACAGCTGTCGGTCCACTCAAAAGCTTGGTTTTTCCTCGTGAGTTGTGTAAGTGGTCCAGCAATCTTGGAGAATCCCTCAATGAACCTCCGGTAATATCCGCCTAAACCCACGAAGCTTCGAATCTCGTCACGGACGTTGGTCTTTCCCATTAAGACTTGCCTCCACCTTCGATGGATCCATGGTAATCCCATCCTTCGAGATCACGTGACCCGAAACTTAACTTCTTCTATCCGAACTCACATTTTTTGACTTGGCATACAATTCCTTCTCCTTCGAATCGAAGAACTACACCGAGGTGTTCAGCATGGTCCTCCTGATTTTGAGAGTATACCAGAATGTCATCAATGAAGACCACAACGAATCTGTCCAAGTAAGGACGAAAGATTCGGTTCATGTAGTCTATAAAGATAGCTGGTGCGTTCATCACACCAAACGACATCACTAGGTATTCGTAATGACCATATCAGGTACGAAAAGCTGTCTTGGGTATATCCTCCGTCTTCACTCGTATCTGATGATACCCAGACCGCAGATCGATCTTCGAAAACACCACTGCTCCCTTCAGTTGGTCCATTAAGTCATCAATTCTCGGGAGTGGATACTTGTTCTTAATCATTACCTTGTTCAGCTGCCGATAGTCCACACATAATCTTGAGGTGCCATCCTTCTTGCGAACTAACAGCACTAGTGCTCCCCATGGTGACACACTTGGCCTGACAAATTACTTTTCCAAAAGCTCTTCTAGCTGTTTCTTGAGCTCAACTAACTCTGTCGGTGCCATCCTATACGGTACTATAGACACGGGACCAGCTCCCGGTACTAGGTCGATAGCAAACTCTATCTCTCGAGCCGGTGGTAGACTAGGTACATCATCAGGAAAGACTTCAGGAAACTCATTCACCACTGGAATTGTGTTCACATCAACCTCGTTCTCGACTTTCAAAGAAGACAGTAGCATGTATCCGTGAACTCCTTCTTTCAAGAGAGCTTGAACTCAGTTGGCCGTAAAAAATCTAGAATCCTCCATTATGGGAAAAACTATAGTCTTTCTAGAACAGTCTAACAGAACATGGTTGGAAGACAACCAGTCCATCCCTAAGATAATATCTAGTTGGGAAAGTGGTAAACAGATCAGATCGACTGAAAAGGTTCGACCTTCAATAACCAATGGACAATTTAGACAGACTTTGGTAGTAACTACCGGTTTATCAGTGGGGGTAGAAACAGTTAAGTCAAAAGGTAATGAAGACACAGATAGACCCAGTCTTTGCACACAGTCATATGATATAAAAGAATGGGTTGCCCCAGAGTCATACAGCACAGTTAAAAGATTACCTTCTATGGTACCTTCCCCCTGTATCAAATCTTCGGATTCAGAAGCCTCAGCTCCGCTCATAGTGTAGACTCGCCCTCTAGCCTGTGGTTTCTTGGCTCTTGCAGCATTCACTGAAGGTTCAGCCTTCGTTTAATTGTAGTCTCGGGACACGTGGCCAGGTTTGCCACATTTGAAGCAGATGAATCCCTTCATGGTACAGTCCCTTGTGAGATGGTCTTTCCCACACTTCAGACATCTGGAAGGATATGCTGTGTTCGGCCAGTCCGATTCCCGTAGAACCTCCACCGAACTTCCACCCATGGCTTGTTGTCGATTCCCGTGGGTGGGAGTACGGCTTCTTCCGGGAAATGGTTAGCACCAGCTATCGCCGCCTCTCCGGAATCTCGTAGGCCCAAAGTTTCGCTCCTCATGTCTCTAGATTGCTCCAGAGCCTCTACATCACAGCAAGTATCCAATAGTCGTGACAATTCATTGATCCTCAAGGTGATCACAGCCTTCTTCACTTCATACCTCAGTTCTTCCGTAAATCTTCGTCATTTCCATGCTTCATCTGGTTGGTTCTGAAAGTATGTCAAAAACTATGACAAGTTTTCAAATTTCGATGCGTACTCGCTAATAGTCATATTTCCTTGTCGCAGGTTAAGGAATTCTGACTCCTTCGCATGCCTTGCGCTCGCAAGGAAATACTTATCCAAGAACTGTTCCTTGAATAAGCCCCAAGTAATCTCTCAGTTCGCAGCGTCCAGCATTTGCTGTACTCCATTCCACCAATTTTCAGCATTGCCTACTAGCATAAATGTAGCATAGTTCACCTTCTTGTCCTCGGCGCAACTCATTCCTCGAAAGACTTTCTCTAATTCCTTGATCCACAGACTAGCCTTGTCCGGATTAAATTCTCCTTTGAATTGAGGAGGGTTATGGCGTCGAAACTCTGCTAAATTCTGAGCATCAACAGTGGCCTCTAGCTGTTGAGCAGCTCGCTCTTGTTATTGTGCAACTTTCTCTTGCTGCTGGGCAGCTTGCTCGGTTTGCTGTGCGACTGCCTCAGCCATCCTCTGCATCGTTGTAATAGCTGCTGCCATATCTTCCCCTCGTGCTATCTTACTTTCTTAGATCAGATTAGCTGAAAACATAGAAAAGTCAGTTGCATTCACTAGGAACACCAAACAATACACCCTTACGTATACTACTCAGAGAACACACAGCACAAACAAGACAGACTCAAACACAAGACCCAAAGAAACATAAACCGGGGCTCTGATACCAACTTAGTGTGACGCCTCTTTTTGACCAAGGGAACGTCTCACTTTTAATTACAATGTGGAAATAAAATTTATGTGAGTTAAGATCCGATTCATTTTAATAATATATATATTTACTCGATTATAGTTGGGTAATTAAATTGGCGAGTATATTTTTTTTTACATTAACGTTAACGATAATTAATATCCATGGTGACAAAACATACATGGGAAATTAACATTTCATTTATATATATATATATATATATATATATAATTATCAAGTTTAGTTACAAAGCCTGGCATATCAAAAAGCAAAACTATACCGCCCTCAAAGGATTATACATACATATCCCTACGGTATCAGAATATACAGCCCACTACAGACAAAACATCAGGCCCCCAAAATAAAATGCTGGTAGCCCTCAGTAGCTACAAGTAAAGTCAGTCCCTCAAGTGAGGAGGAATCGAGTCAAGATCCTCTTCAGGATCCTCTTCAGGGTCGTCCTCAGGAACTTCTTCAGGATCTTCCTCAGGATCTTCTTCGTCAGAGGAAATCACTATAGGAATCGCAGAGTCACGGGACGGGGCCCGAGCTGTGGAACGAAAAGAGTCTTCCCGCGGAGTGAAATAACGGTCACCCCACATCTCGCGTATTGGTAGTTGAAACTCCAAACATAAACTAATACAGCAGGTGAAGACAGGCGGCTCATGGCGTCTCCAGGCTAGAGATAACGACACATCCCCCGTATAGAAGCAACGCTCAGAACCATAGTTGATGTACCAACACTCTGGCCCTCCCAAGAAAGTCAGGCGCACATCTCCCAAAAATCTTTACGTGCGTGGCTCCATATTCTTCTGCAGTCGCTCAGTCGAGATGAGGCCAAAAACTAGGGAAGTCGGGAGCTTCCGGTTCCTTGCAGTTGTCTTCTATGGAACGCAGTATACGGACAAAACAGAAGTGGAGAGACAGAGAAGAGGTAAGACATCCTACCATCATTACCAATCATAGCATCGAGAAACCAAACGGCGCAAAGCGCCCACATAGCATTTATGACAGCAATAATGGTAATAAACATTCAATAGCAATTATGATCAACCAAACAGTTTCAGGCAGTCATATACATATAGATATATTAGAAGTACAACAGTTCCAATTATAATAACAATGTATGCCAGATGATTCATGGACTCACTATGCACACGTGCCCTCAATAACTAAAATCCTACTCCATGGAGCTAGACACAAAACAGTCGGAGAGAACGATCAGGAGGTATATCTGTATTCTTGGCTGCCCAGGTCCTCAAGTGCTAAAATTCTCAAATTATCATTGTGTACATCATGGCATTTTACAAGACATTCTACACAGATCTTGGCATATGACAACATCTCGGTCCAGATCGTCAGTGTGTTTGTATCGGTCTGCCCCACGGACAGAGAGCTACCAGCTGCCCATTGTGAGGTACCCGCACCTTGACGCCCCCAAGGTCAACAAGTAACCTACACTTGTCTATTCGCACCCGCACAAAGGTGTAAGTTCAACTCCTAGGCTACCGGCCTTAGCCAAGCCAACGGACAATCTCTTTCTTTTTGTTCAATGCATGACACAATCATACTCTTCATGACCAACTAGGTCCATCATGCTTCAAATGCATGTCATATCATTTATCAACAAGATCTGATCCCATTCACGGGTCCACAATAAGCCAATAGTACATTTTAAGGATATCCACAATTTCCATTCATAGTCATGATAGAAGTCAACCATTAAATTCATTATGTGCCTCACAAGCTTACCTATACTCATGTTCTTCCCTGTTTATGAATCCCTACTTAATCTCTAGTCATCCAATCATTTATGATTTATGTGCTTTTATTAATCCAGGGGTTTTGAATCCAGGAAGATACATGGCCAGAATCACCAACAACGTCACACATTTAATTGCTAGGTATTGGGTGATAAACCATGGTTGTGAATTCGACGGAGACAATGCATTTAGTGAAAAATTGAGGCTGCCATTCGATGAAAACTAAGTGAGCTGCGTACAGGGAGGAGAGGAAATGTAAGAAAAGGAAAATGAATTAGACCCTCTTAATTCAAACGTGCTGCACAAAATGGGAGGAGAGAGAAATAATAAAAATAATGGTTGGAGGAAGCTTCCTTGAGAAGCTTCACGCGCTCCTCGATAAAGTACATAGTAAGCTTGTCTCCAAATTAAATACATCTGACAGATGATTAATTACGCTGTGAAATTATTTTCTCAGTGAATAAAATTTACAATTAATGAAAATAATATTTTATTATTCATTAGATAATTTTATGATACCGTAATTTTATTTAACAGATAAAACCTTGAGAAATGTAAATCTCGCAAACTGTGCCCGACCTCGGGTTTATTAAGATCTCCCGTTGACACATTGACAGTTCAAAGTTTACCAGCCTCAGGGAAAATATTCTAGTTTCCCCGGCTCCGCTCAGTGTTCACGTAAAACGAAGAATATATTAAAATATTCATCATTTCTAGAAAAATCCACAAAAATTCCTAAAAATCATAAATATTATAAAATGATCGTTTATAATGAAATAAAGAATTTTCGGGATGTTACACCCCCTGCATGGGGTTTTTTTTATTTTTGTAATGACAATTGTCCCACATTTGAGGTTTTATATTAACTCTTTATTTTCAGTGAATGCTTTGCCTTGCTAATTTATTTTCTTTTCGTGGTCCATTTTGGGTCCAATGCCCAATTTGGGATTTGTCATTACCATTCCATGGACTTAGGAAATTGTTTTCTTATTGGGGAAACCATAATCCGGGATTCTACACCCATAATAACGAGTGCTTGGCCTTCCTCTTGACTTAGGTAAAAATGATGCCTTAGTCCAATACCTATCTTAACCAAGCATTTTGGAATTTAAGACTTAGGCAAAAATAACACCCTAATGCATAATCCAAGGCTCATAATATCGAGCATTCATAATCTCTAGATTTAGGCAAATATAACACATTGATCCATAATCCAAGGCTCATAGTATCGAGCATTCAGAATCTTTGGATTTAGGAAAATATAACACCTTAGCTAAGGGTTTATTGTCTAATCAAAATTTGGCGCACATGGTCCCTTTTGCCTTAGGTATAATATCAATAAACTTTACTCGGAGTCCTTTACTATCTATAAAGAGATTGGGATCCCACCTGGCTTATATATAGGGAGGACCATGGACGTTGAATCCACATTGGCTCTTAATTTATTGACCTTTAGATGGTCAATGCTAAGTATCAAGGATGGGTATTGACCCTGCAACTTATTACCAAAGCTTGGTGTGTTAACCTTCTTGACCTGGGCTTATTAATGTATCTCATATGAAAAGTAATATCTGAATAACTCTGTTTTATTGATAATTTTGGGGGACGAAAGTCTGTACAGAGTATAAGATTCAGCATTTGGACAGATTAAACGTTAGTTTACTAAAGGACTAGGCCGTCATGGGCATCTAGTTATAGTATTTTCTAAGTTTATCCGCATTTCAATAGTTCTTGATTAGGGTGCCCGTTAATGTCTCCAATGTGTAAGCTCCTTTCCCAATGCTGACAACAATACGGTAGGGGACTTCCCAGTTGGGGGCTAACTTCCCTTGGGAGACATTTTTTCCCCTGATATATGCTCTTCTGAGTACCAAATCCCCTGGTTGGAACTTTCTAGGGACTACTTTTTGGTTGTATCTGGCCGCTGTCCTTTGCTTGAAGGCAACATCACATATATAGGCCACGCGTCTTCTTTCTTCAATCAAATCTAGGCTTTCCCTGATCAAACTGGAATTATTGTCCTCTGAAAACTATTAGTTGCACCAGCTTGTCTCGCCTATCTTTACCGAAATCATGGTTTCACACCCGTAAGTAAGCTTAAAGGGAGTTTCACCCGTGGTAGAATGGGGTGTGGTCTGGTAAGCCCAGAGAACATAATCAAGCTGCTCGGTCCAATTTCACTTAGCATCATCCAATCTTCTTTTAATTCCATGTATAATAATCTTGTTGGCTACTTCAGACTATCCATTAGTTCTGGGGTTCTCTACGGAACTACAATGGTGCTTTATTTTTAAGCCTACCAGTAGCTCTTCAAAGCCCTTATCCTTAAAATGGGTTCCGTTATCCGTTACAATAGGCTCCAGAATTCCAAACTTGGTGATAATGTGGTGCCAAGTAAACTTTTGAATCTGTGCTAAAGTGATCACGACTAAGGCTTCTGCCTTAATCCACTTCATAAAGTAATCCACTGCTACCACCAAGTACTTTAATTAACCTGGGGCTTAGGGAAATGGGCCCAAGATGTCCATACCCCATCTGTAGAAAGGCCAAGGTACTGATATTGTAGATAGCTCTTCCGAGGGAGCCTGGTAATGATATGCATGGCATTGACACTCATCGCAGATTCAGACGTGCATATGAGAATCAGCTTCCACTATTGGCCAATAATATCCTACCCTTAGTGCTTTTAGGGCTAAGGCTTTACCTCCTAAATGATGTCCGCAACTTCCCTCATGGACGGCTAAGACATATTCAGCTTCTTTCAGACTGAGGCATTTAAGAAGGGGGATGAAAAACCACAACGGTATAATCATCCATTGTAGACGGTGTACCTTATAGTTGTCTTGACTAACTTAGAAGCTTCTTTGGGATTTGAAGGTACAACCCCAAACTGTAAGTATTCCATGATAGGGGCAATCCAAGATGGCTCCTTCTGCTCTACTTGAAATACGGTATGATCCGTGATGGAAGGCTGAGAGAAGGTTTCTTCAATCACTGACTGGTTATTACTAGGGCCCTTAGTACTGGCTAGCTTAGACAAAAGGTCTGCCCTAGAGTTATGTTCTCTCGGAATGTGCTCAACCTTTATCTCTTGAAAGTTCTTAAAGAGTTCTTGTACTATGACTAAGTATCTCTGCAGGAGAGGCTCCTTAGCTTGATATTCACCTCGGATTTGGGAGGTTACAAGTTGGGAATCACTACAAAGTATGATCCTAGTTGCCCCCATATCCTTGGCCATTTGAAGCCCGGTAATACACGCCTCATATTCAGCTTGGTTGTTTGATGTTGAGAATTTAAACTTTAGGGAATGCTCTAATGTCAGTCCTTCTAAGTTTTCCAGAATTACTCTGGCACCACTTCCCTTGGGATTCGAATATCTGTCAACAAGGATGGTCCAAGAAATTCCATTTGGGTCACCAAAGTCTGGTGTAAGTTCTGCTAAGAAATCAAATAGTGCTTGGTCCTTTATCACGAGTCGTGGTTCATATGTGATCCCAAACTCAGAGAGTTCAATTAACTAGGCAATGATTCTTCTAGCTAACTGGCTTGTGCAATACCTGGCAGATGGGCTAGTCCATTATTACTACCAGTAGGTGGTATTAAAAATATTGTCAGAGTATTCTTGCTGTGGTGATTAGCACGAAGGCAACTTTTTCAACTTTCTAATAGCGAAGCTTAGGGCCCTACAAAACCTTGCTCCCAAAGTAGACCGGTTTTTGCCCTTTGTTCATCTCCCAGATTAACATAGAGCTCACTGCTTCCTCATAAACTGAGAGGTATAAGTAGAGCATCTCACCGGGCTCCAGTCTTGTCAAAATAGGAGGGGAGGATAAAAAGTTCTTCAAGGATAGAAAAGCGTCCTCACATTCCTGGGTTCATTTGAAATTCTTCCCCTTCTTGAGTAGCTTGAATAGGGGAAGAGATTTGTGGGCTGCTTTGGCAAGGAATCTCGTCAGAGCTGCTATGCAGCCTGTAAGTTGTTGTACTTACTTAACACTTTGAGGACTTCTCATATCAAGTACCGCCTGACTTTTATCAAGATTAACCTCAATTCCATGGTGGGTTAAGATAAATCCCAAGAATTTCCCTGCCTGGACCCCAAAGGCGCACTTTTTTGGGTTTAGCCTCATGTTATACTTTCTGACCTGGGTAAACACTTCTTCAAGGTCTGTTGTATGTGATCCACTGTGTGGGGTTTTCACTATCATGTCATCTATATAGACCTCTAGCATCTTCCTCACTTAATTCTCAAAGACTTTATTCATCATCCTCTAATAGGTGGCTCTTGTATTCGTCTGACCGAAAGGCATAACCCTATAGCAGTAGCTCACCTTATTGGTGACGAAGGCGATTTTATCCTCATCTCCCAAATACATGAGAATTTGGTTGTACCCGGAATATGCACCCACGAAAGATAACTATCTAAAACCTAAGGAACTGTCCACTAACTTATCTACATTGGGGAATGGGTATGGATCCTTGGGACAAGCCTTGTTTAGATGTGCATAGTCCACACATATTCTCCACTTCCCATTGGATTTCTTGACCAGGATCACATTGGATAGCCATGTGGTATAAGAGATTTCCCTGATGAAGTTGCCACTCAGTAACTCCTTAATTTGTTCTTTAATGACCTGTTGTCTTTCTGGGCTGACCTTCTTTTCTTCTGTGCCACTGGCTTTACACCTTCTCTGATGGACAAACGGTGACAAATGAAGTTGGGGTCGAGTCCTGATATTTTAGATAACGTCCAAGCAAAAAGGTCCTTATTCTTTAGCAAGAGTTTCATCAATTGTTGTTTTTCTTTTTCTTCTAAGTGCACTCCAATCTTGGTAACCTGATCCGAATTATCTCCAAGTTGGAGAGGTTACAACTCACCCTCTGACTAGGGTTTGGTACCACGAATTTCTTCCCTAACATCCAGTTCGGTCATAAGTAAGTTGACTTGGTCCAAAACTAGGCCGGGAGTGGCAAAATTTCTAATTTTAAGAATTCTACGAATTTTTAGGCTTTCATTATAGTATTTTTTGGCAGCCACTTGATCTCCTTTAATGGTGACAATTTCATTGTTCTTATTTGGAAATTTCATCATGAGGTGAGTAGTGGAGACAACGGCACCGAGAGCGTTTAAAGAAGGATGGGCTAAGATAATGTTGTAAGCCGAAGGACAGTCCACAACCAAAAACCTTACTTTGATCGTCTTGAAGAGTTTAGAAGATCCCAAAGTTAGGTAGGTTTCATAATGACCCACTGGAGTAATTTTTTCACCCGTGAAACTTGTCAGTTCCCTATCGTGAGGAGTCAAATCTGATGGTAATAGTTTTAGCTTCTGATAGAGGTCCAAGAACATAATATCTGTTGAGTTTCCTTGATCTATGAAAATTCGGAGAACCTCAGCATTAGATATTATTTCCAAGATTATGAGTAGATCATCGTGTTCCAGGATAATTCCACCGTAGTCTTCATCTAAAAAAGTGATGGAAGGCATTTTTCTTTCGATAATCTGCATTCTAGGTTTGGAATGGGATACACTAAACACGGCCATCCTCAAGGCTTTTTTCAGGCTTCATTTGATGACCCTCCACCAGCGAAGCCGCCTGTAATAGTGTTAATTATTCTGTTTAGCTTAAAACGTCAGTCACCATTATCATCAACGGGAGCGTCCCAATTCTTATCCTATCGGTCATTATTGTCCTGGTAAGGTAGAGTCCGAGATCTTCTCCTAGGACTTCGAGTCCTTCTTTTTTGGTTAGGGGATGAGGTTCGACGAGGACTACGCTTATTGTCTCTGCGCTTATCACAATGCTCTTTGCTTTGAACCCAGAGGATATATTGTTGCAATTATCTTACCTTAATTAGGAATTCAATGGCATAATAGAGTTGGTAGCAATCTTTCGTGTCGTGCCCATAACCTTTATGCCATGTGCAATGCTTAGAATGGTCATTCTGCTTATGCTTCTTAATGGGGGTGGTTATATTCTAAAACTCAGTGTGCATTACTTCCCTCAAGATTGTTTCTCATGGGGTATTCAGAGGAGTATAAATGGAGTATCCAGCTTGGGGTGGACTATCTTTGGAAGACTAGGGTCGTGAGGAATTACGGTTAGGCTTCTGGTGAGAGGTTCACCTTTGTCCCACCTCCTTTGGTCCACCGTTGCTTCCTCTAGGTCCATGTACTTTTAGGATCGCCTCTGGAACTCACCCAGGTTCTTTGGTTTCTTTTTCACCAAAGATGTGAAAAACTCAGAACTTACTCAAAGACCACTTCTGGCCTAGTGAAGGGCTATTCTGTCATCGAAGTTTTCCACGTTAGTGCATGCCGCCATAAAATGCTTAACATAATCATGAAGGGGCTCATCCCTCCCTTGGCGGAGTTTTTTCAAGGATTCAATAGATCTGGGTTATTCCTTACTGGTGTTGTATTAGAGTAGAAAGTGTTGTTAGAGATCCAGCTAGTCAACCACGAACCTTCGTGGTAAGCCTGAGAACCATTTAAGGGCTCCTTTTTTCAGGGAAAGTTAAAAAGTCCGACATAACAGCTCCATAGATCCTTCGTGGAAGCAAAGGGATTGCTCATAGGCATTAATATGCTCCCGGGGGTCCGTGGTTCCATCATAAATCTCCAAGTTTGATGAAAATTTAAAACTTCTAAGAATGCGGTATTCCATAAGTTGATAAGAAAAAAGATGCTCTTCAAACCCGCAGTTTGGATTGTCATTCTAGATATTGATCACTGATGTGTCAGCATGTGCCCTTCTTTGATTTTTCTCGCGCTAAGACTTTCGTCATGACGGTGAAGCCTGGGTTGGTTTTCAAGCATGGCCTGTTGCATGTATTCCAACCTCTGATATTACTCATTTAGCATAGGCATATATTATTGCAGCATGTCTTAGAATTGACATTGAGATTCCTGGGACTGATTCGTGCGTTGAGAGCGAGACACACAATCACCAATTTCATTATTAGGCAATCCCAAACGCTGATGAACTGAGATTCTGCGCTCTTGGGCATTAGGGTTACCTCCTTATGTTGGGATTCCAAGTCTATCTCTCACCGAAACCTTGGGCGATGGATTAGGGCTTTCATCGAAAATCGAGGTGGGGTGCCCATCATGTTGGTTTTCTACATTGAGTGCCTAGTTTCTCACAGCGAATGTTTCAACAGCAAGTGGTACGATAGGTTGAGGATCGTGTTGCGCCGTCGGGCCCTATCCTTGACTAGGGGTCGTGCGTAACACCTTCTCTTCTTGAACGCTGTCTTCTGCTCACCATGATTGAATAGGAATAGAAGTTTATCATTTCCCACAGAAGGTGCCAATGGTCTAAAGTAAATTCAGAGGGTACCTGAGATAGGCACGTATATGGAGGGCTCCTACGATGCACAGTTTTTACCAAGCGTGTTGACCCAAGGGGTGGGTACTTGCAAAGGGACTCCAATGCTCAAGTCAGGATGTGCACCAATAAGTTTTATGATATGGGATAAATCGTACTTGATTAAGGTGACTTAGCCTGATATTTATAGAGGTTGGATTGATATGTTCACTTGATGAAGAGATACATTCCCATTATAATTGCAAGAGAATATATGTTCCTTATTTAGATATAGAGGATCCCTATATTATTGCAACACTGGTATGGCAATTGTAGTGTTATTATTCCATAAGATCATGATTGACAATTAGGAGATTTATCTATTGCGCAGATCTTGCGGTAATACTGTTACCATCCAAAATTGGGATCTCATTATAAGCTGACTCTACTCGAGACGTGAAGGATTGGACCTCTTCCTATATATGTACCGAGCTGGACTACATATTGAGGGGCCAAGGTACAGTCCAGAATAATGATAATCTAATTGCATTCATTTTCTAATTTGCTAGAACATTATCATACACAAAACCCTACCATTTGCTACATGCCTACATCTTTATTCATCCATCCAAGAGTAAAAAAGCATGCCAACTCATTTAGTGTAAAAAATTATGGTTTTCTATCATTTTTACTAAAATATATACTATTTTTCAATCCTTCTCTTTTATCAGTTGAGTTTGATTACATCTGATACTAGCTAGGTAACAAAATGTAATTTTCTGATAGTTCTTCAGAGGTGGAGTTAATATTACATATAGGATGACTGGATATCCAAAGTTCAAGAGACATATTGATTGATATGAATAATACCTCTTTAGCTATCAGAGTATTACAGCCATAATCTCCCATCACACTGATATAAACTAATCATCTTATTGACAACATTAAACCCTCTGAAACAATATAGCTCGTGCAATTGAAACTACATTTTTGTTTTATATCAGGCTCTAGCCTTTATCATCTTAGCTGAATGGTCTAATTTGGACAAGCATATAGATGATGATCAACTAGTTATGAACTTCAAGAAATAGAACCTTTGATTTGAAATGGCTTGACATCATGGAGTCATGGGAATCACTAATTGCAGGATCTATACAACTTTTGAAAGGAACATCCATCTATCTTGTTGGTGATTCAACCAAAATCAACCAAAAAGTGGCCCAAGAGCTAGCAACTAGTCTCCGATACTATAAATCCATTTGTGATTCCTATTGTCAATGTTCACACTACCTGATAACATATGAACCTTATTTACAATTTCACATACATCAGTTATCACTTATGGGATTTTTCCACAAGAGAAAGACATTTTCGTGCTGCATACCCAACTATAGATATATTCAGAATGCTAGTAACTTCCATCATCTTTATGAAGACATAATTATATCAACAGAAGCACTTTTATGTTAGATTGCTCCAATTGATGTGTAAATTTCATTAATGGCTTATAAATTTTAGTGCTTGATATTCTTCATAGCTATACACCACTTAGTACAAAAGAGTTACTTGAAACATATTCCCAGCAAATAGTGGATTCATATGAGTGTCATTGCTATGGCTGGCTTCTTGTTGTCAAAACTTGCTCTTTCTCCTCCCTTGCTTCAGGGTTCTGGCAAATGTATAATAGAAACACCAAGTTTTTATACACTAATACTAATTATTATCAGCATTAGCTTCTTTAATACTATTATTATAGCTCTAGTATCAAACTTAGGAGTTCCTCCAGGGATGTCTTACAATATAAGTATTACATTAATTTTAAGTACTCCCTAACTCTTATGGCATAAAACTAAAGGAATGTGCCAATTTTTCTTTTAGCATATGAATATGCAACATCTTATGGAAGTTGTTGAGTTCTAATATTTCCAATTTGTAGCCATTTTGTTTGTTACTTTCATTGACAAAGATCTGTTACAAAGGGTTAAAACAAAGTCTAATTTTTATAATCATGTCCTTTGAAAACATTGTATTTGTTTGAAGCTTCAGTTGTCCTTAAGCACATATTTCATACATATACGTTCACTATGTGCACTATCTTTCTCCTTTTTCCTCCGCCCCTTTTTTACAATTTATGCATTTTATTCTCAGCCATCAGTTTTCTTTAAGTAATTTATACATTTTATTCTCAGCCATTAGATTTTTTTTAGTCACCTCTCCTAAAAGATCTCATTGTTGTGATGCATCTTATTTAATATCAAAGGATATAATTGTAATAAGTATATGCATCTGAGTACTTGAAGTGACTTAAATACCATATTTTGCAGTGCATTAACAAGTGTAATCAATTTCAGGGCTACTTGCTGAAGGATCTAACTCGGTAGCAAAAGCATAAAGTGTTGTACTTGAAAGCATAAGTAGGTAAGTCAATGACTTCATTTCATTTTCTGGATAATTTTGTTGTTGGGAACCAACACATATATTTCTGCATCTAAGTGGTCTGCCAGTCATGTGAGGGTAGCAGTTGCAACATTAGGAGGCAATAGGGTGCTGCTGGAAAAGCTGATAAATGGCAGCATCTTTATGCATGATTTACTGTCTAGTTATCATAGACTAAAACCATAGGTATTTTTTCAATCCATTCTTGAATCTTTATTGCTTTTTACAGGATATATGTATCTAGTCCAACCTTATTTTGAACCTTTAAATTTATTCATGACTTGCAACACTACTAGAAATTTGGGTTTTAGAGACAGAGATAGAGACCGATTAGGGAAAAAAATTTAATTTGCTACCGAAATAAAATCGGTCTCTAATTCAGTTTCTAAATTTGGGTTTTAGAGATTGATTTAGAGACGGATTTATTTCGGTCTCTATAGAGACCGAATTAGAGACTGAAATTATGCTATTAAAAAATTTTCAAAAAAAATAAAATTGCGTCTTATTATTGGAGACTGATATTTCGGTCTCTATATTAAAAAAATTACAAAAAAATTGATCTTTAATTCTATCTCTAAATTTAAGTTTTAGAGACCAAATTAAATACCGAAATTATGTTATAAAAAAATAAAAAAATAAAAATGTATCTTATTATTAGAGGCCGATATTTCAGTCTCTAAATAAAAAAATTTACAAAAAAAGTGGTCTCTAATTCGATTTTTTAAGTTTTTTTTAGAGATTGAATTAAATACCGAAATTATACTATAAAAGAAATTTCAAAAAAAGGTAGCGACCGAAATTGCGATCGCTAAAAAAATGCTCTGATAACAAAAAATTTCAATTTGGAATACCTCTCACTCTTTCACCCTCTCTCTCTCACGCTCTCCCTCTCACTCCCGTTGCACCGCAGCTTCCTCTACCCAAGACTTGCAATGCTTGCTATCAGAGCAACACCACCGTGTCTCCTTCCATATCATAATCTCAGCTGGCCAAACTCAACAACCACCATTCCATCGTCGAACTAGATCCACCCCACCTCAATCACCGTCGTCGCGCCTCTAGTACAGATCCAGTCATTCTGTGTCTAACCACGATCCGCAACCCGCCTGACCAGATCAGTACCCAGCCCTCACCGTTGCGCCGCTCATCATGAGTCAGATCCACCGTCCCAGCCGCACCGCGCGACTCGCTCTCACTGTCTAATCTGCAATGGACCTAGTCCTGCATCGGACTGCGTCGTGCGTCCCAACCACAACCCTCTTCATTGCTGTTGCGTCGTAGCTCCACTATGCTGCATCGCTCCGTCGCACTGCCCAACTATCATATAGCACTCTTTTTTCAAATTTGAAATCATTTATTTATATTTTTCTGGTTTGTGGATACTAGTCAAATGATTAAGTAAAGTCTTAGTGCAATTCAGAAACTAAGGTCCCATCCCCTTCTATTGCTTCCTAAATTTGTCTTCACTGAACAAGCAAATGGTTCAGGTACAATATTTTGATTCTACTTGCTTTATGTTGCTCAACAAATTTGTTTGAGTTACTGTATTGGTTTTATACAATATTCTTGTATGTGGTGTTTCCAATGATTATCGGTAGCTAATGGTCATTGATATTCATTTATGAAATAACTGATATCAAACTGTAAGCTTTTCTTGGTTGGCTGTACCTGTAGGTAGGATTTGCTTTTACTTATTTAAGTTTGATATATGAGATAAATTATCTGAGATGGAGTTCATCGCATTTATGTTTGATAGGTTAGTTTGCTATGATACATATATTCTTGTCTAATGCTAAATCAAGGAAGAATCCAAAATCTGCTTCTATGAGCAATAATGAAGAGAATACATTTATGTTTGTGCTGGCCTCTAAAGAAAAAGCTCCAGCAGCTACTTTTCAGAGGGTGATTCTAATGCTTCTCAAGAGCTAAATGGAGGGGCATCTTCAAGTCGGAGCCCAAAAGATCCCGCAGCTCCCAATTTATATAGAAAATCAAGATCTACTAGCGGTCCTTCCACTGATCCACAGAGCCTTTATGTAAGAGTAAGTCCCCTTTGAAGGGCATTTCTTTAATAAAAAATCATAAAGAGAATTGCACATGCCATTGTTATCATTGTATTAATAATATTGTCTTTGCTCTCAGCAAAATATAGTTCATTATATCTGAAACTAGAAGGTTTTTTCTCTTGAATTATGCAGAAGAGAAGAGAAAGAATAAATGAAAGGTTGAGAATATTGCAAAACCTTGTCCCTAACGGAACTAAGGTAGCTTTCTCAATGGCAATTGAACTATTACTAAACAGTTGGTTATGGTGCTCAAGCTTTATTTCTTGGTGAATTGTAGGTGGATATCAGCACCATGCTTGAGGAAGCTGTCCAATATGTGAAGTTTTTACAGCTCCAAATTAAGGTAACAACTTGAGAGCCAACCTCACTCTGCATCTAAATTTTAGCTGGGTACAAAGATATTTTTCATTTTACTTGATAAATTTTGATTAAATTACGAATTTCTTTCATGAAAGTTGCACATGCATTACTTGATAAAATGTCAATTTGTTCGTTAACTAATGATGAGTATTGGTCTTGTTTGTGAATGTTGGTAAATGATACGAAGTGTAACACCCCAAATTTCCCATCTCTTAAATAGTAATTTTGACAGTTAACAGAATTTTACTGTTTAGTAATTTCTGGATACTGTAAAATTATTTTGTTTATTCCGTCAACATATTTGATCGTTTTGAGTGATTTACTCCATGTCAGGAAAATAAAAATTTTTGGGCCGGAGAAAACTTTACGTAATTTAATTTTTACCGTTAGGTAATTATTTTACGTAATCTGATTTGATATTTGTGTGTTTTCTAATATTTGTGATTTTGTGGATGATTATGAATTTTTGACTGTATGTGGGCTCAGGTGGTCCTAGGTGGGCCCAAGTGACCTTACGTGGGCCCGGTGGGTCCTTAAAGTGAAAATTTTTCTACGCATAGAAAAATTTGTATGCTTTTAGACGGAGACAGGGGATCTTACTAAACCTGAATCCGGAAACAGTTTTAGAAATTTTCTTGTATTGTGTTTGACACTGTATTTAATTATCGGGCGATAAAAATACAGTAAATATATTCTTTCGTGGGATTTTTAGTAGATAAAAATAGAAATTATATTGCTTAAGTCAACATCGGTGGTTTGGATATCCACCATTGATTTAATTAACGGTGGAGACTTGATCTTGATTTAATTAACGATTAAGAAATAAATTTAATAAAGAAGTATTGGATAATCACCATTGATTTAATCAATGATGTGAGAATAAACTTAGTTAGGCAAGCTTCAATATCAACCGTAGATTTAATCAACGGTGTAAATTTGATTATATAAAGTGACCATTTACAACCATTGGATTTAAAATTGATCAAGGGTAGAGATTTGGTCTTGTAAAGTAACAAGGACCATTTATGACCATTGGATGAAGAATTAATCAAGGGTGGAGATTTGGTCTTCTAAAAAGGTTATGACTAATTATAACCCTTGGATTTAAAGTTTGAAGGAGCAATCTTGACCCTTTATTTTGGAGACACATCTAATGGCTAGAATTTAAAGGAGAAGGATCCAATGGCTTAGATTTAGTCTTCTAAAAATCAAAAGTCTACCTAAATCCTAACCATTGAATTAATCAATGGCTAGAAATGCTTCAAATAATGGCCTAATTAACAAGCCAAGTAAACTAAATTAAATGTTAAATTGTTATAATCTAATTCTTAATTAGATATCCTAATTTTAATTAGAGATTATAATATATGAAATAATATGTCTAATTAATTAGTTATGTAATTAGAAAATTAGTTAAGATTGATTAGGAAACTTAATCTAATGAATTAACTAATCAATTAGCAAGTAATTAGTCTTGAATTAAAATAAATTAAAGTCTCTAAATTCCCTTGAATGTCACGATTTTCAGCAGCCTTGAGGAGGCATCTACATGAATTTTGAATCATCCATAATAGCCATGCAAGCCTAATTGATGACTATTATTGCTTGTCATGGTCAATATGACATTCTTCTTGACCATTATTGCTTTGTTTGCTTCCTTTGGAGTGCATGATGAAGGGGGGACGGTTTTGGAGTGTTAGGAAGGAGGAGACATGTTTAGACATGCTTGTATAGCCTTTTTAGGCCAAAGAAAAAGATGACAAAGTGGAAGACTTTGTGCATCATGTGATAGCCTTCAATTATGCCAAATGAATTCATATCTCTCTATTCTTTCACTCCCATGGCAGCAGCACCTTTGGTTACACTCTCCATATTCATTTTTCTACTTCACCAAAAAGCCTTCATCAAATTCTCTCAAAATCTCTCAAAAATTCCAAGAACCAAGCAACTATTTTTCCTTCCTTTTCCTTGAGTGATTCAACAAAGCACCCTATAATCACCATCACTCACCTATAATTTTCACTCTCACCATTTCCTAAAACTAAACAACATTCTAAACACTTTTCATTTAGAAAGTTTTCCCAAAATCACACTCTAAGAGCTTCAAATCCAAGCTTCAAGTTTCTATCAAAAATCAAAAATTCCATCTTTATGCTTCAAGAGAAGCCATTCGACTAAGCAACCAAAATCCATCCTCCATCACTCTTTAATTTCATACAACCTATTTTCTTGAATCCTTACCTTATTCTAAACAACTTTCATATTGAAGACTTTCTCTAAATCTTCCATCTTGAAGGACTTTTACTAAGATCAAGTTCTAGAGTTCTTGTTGGTGAAGTGTAAGGAAACTTCATTTATTCTTTTCTTTTTCATGTTCTAAACCATGTTTGATCCGTGGTTCCTCTTAATCAAGTTTAGTATACTAATTTCTATGTGCTTTGTTTTGTATTTGAGAAGTCCCTTGATGGTGAAAGACTTGGAAAGAGAAGCAAAACAAAGAGTTTTGAGGATCTTCAAGAGGTAAGAGGGAGATCCATCTCACCAACCAAGTATAGTGGTGAGAGATGGTCTTATATTTGATGGATGGTGAATCCATGTGAGGATTCCAATCCATGGTCATGTAATAATTAATTGTATGTTTATGAGCTTTGATTTATTTTCTTATGCTTTGATTAATTTTGTCTATACTTAATATGCTTTGCATGATTTTATGGCTTTGATAGTATACTTATAATATGCATGATGAGTATATGGCATGTTTGTGATATTTATGATGAAATATATATATGTATGCCATGATGTGTGGATGGAAAGAAAACTAATCTTGGTCCCAATGGCCAAGGAAGAGCTACGGTTTCGATGCCCTTGATTTGGGTCAATGTGGAAATTTTTCAAGAATAAGGAAATTAAATTTTTATTCCTAGAATAATTAGAATTTCGATCAAGACACCTCAAAATAGGTGTTCACAAATTTATATTTTCATGAATGATAAAATTGAATGATTTGAGAAGCAAAGAAAATAAACAAAAGGTTTGTGTTGCAAAAAGAATGCCTACGATTTTGGAATTTATTTAAGTTAGAAAGAAAAAAATAATAATAATAATAATTCATGGTTTCAATGGCCATTTATAAGATTTTTGATAAATTTAGAACAAATGTTTTACGTATCTTTAACTTAATATTTTCATAAAGAATGATAATGGATGATTTGAAGAGTATTGAAAATAAACAAAGGGTTTGTTTTTCAAGAGAACAAAAATACGATTTTAGAGGAATTTTTATTGATTTATTTTGTGTAAAAAGATCCTAAGTATTTTTTTAAATATAAGTTTTGAATGAAATGGGCAAACATTGATTTTAAGGATTTGCAAAGAAAGTGAAAAAGGAGTTGCAAAGAAAGTAAAAATGAATTTGAACAAATGGGTTTGATTTTTATAACCATCGGTACTTCGGTTTTGAAAATAAAAATTTTAATGGTTTTGTTTGTGTAAAATCATATCAATTTAGAAGGAAAAATATTTGATGGTTTCAATAATCATGTCCACGTTTTTGAAGGCTTGTAATGCCTTGATTTTTATGAATAAAGTGATTTTCAAAGTGAAAACGTAAATTTATTTAATACAAGGAATTTGAAAAGGAAATCAGAGCATTTTAATCACTTGAGAAATTAAGTTTTTGTAAACGAAAATATTTTCAAACTTCAATTTATTTTGAAGAAGGTTGTGTTTGGAAATGCTTTGAGAAAAATGGAGAATATAATGGTGATTTGAAATTTACTAAAATATAACTTATTTTCAAGTTTTGAAGTACGTGTGTAAATTTTAAAATTTGAAACATTGATTTATATCAATGAAAAGTAATTTTGTGGATTATATTTGAAAAAAATTTGAGTAAAGAAACGTGGAAAAAAAGATTTTCTTGAGTAAGAAAATGTGAAAAATGAAATACAAAGTCATAATATTTTGAGAAAAGATGAAATGGAATTTTTGAAGGTTGAGAAAAAAAATTTCGTAATAGAATTATGGTAAAAAAATTATTTACGTATCTTAAAAATGTGTTGAAAATGATATTGACTTATTTGAAAGTCCAAAATAATGTTTGGAATATTGAGGAATATTTTACATGATTATAAAATGGTGAAAAATGATTTACGTATCTTAAAAATGATTTAAAATATAGTAAAATATTTCTACGCAATTTGAAATATGTTAAAATATTTCTACGTGATTTGAATTACGTTTAAATATTTTATGTAAGTTTAAATATTTTACGTGATTTGAAAATATAGTTGAAAAATCGCTACGTGATTGAACAAACGATAAAACATTTTTACGCGATTATGAAAAATAGTAGAAAATTGGTGGAAAATTGTTATGAGATTTGGAAAGCGTTTAAATATTTTACACTATTGAAAATATTATTGAAAAATATACGCAATTTTGAAACTATGGAAAAATAATATGCGATTTGAGAAACGTATATTTTTACGGGATTGAGAAAGACATTAAAAAATTAATACGTGATTTAAAAGTACAACAGAAGAGTTGCAGCATTTTGAAAACGTAACTGAAACATTTTGGAATTGTGAAAACATAATGAAAATGTTACGCAATTTTGTGAAAACACGGTGAAAGTGTTTTATAACTATGAAAACATGATAACATGATTTTGTGTTGAAAATATAGTATAAAATTACTGTTGAACTAGTGTATGGACACTGTATGAGAAAATGACGTGTTTTGCCTATGACTGGTATTTGGTGCATTTTATATGCATTGGAAAGAGATGCCTGTGATTAGATTTGATGCATTATACATGCATTGGAATGGTTCAATGGACTGGATAAGGCAAATTGCCTAGGAGAAACATACACCTCTTGAGTGGGTGCGATATACATAGTGTAGGTCACTCGTCAACCTTGGGGGCATCGGGGTGCGGGTTGCCTACAGTGGGCAATGAGTCGCTCTCTGAACCGTGGGTTAGACCGACGCGACACACCGATGATCTGACCGAGACACTATTCTTAATCAAGATCGATAAAAAGGCGTCGTGTATATGCTAGATGTACAAAAATCAAAATTAGGATTATAGCACGTGGTCTGAGGCATGTGGTACCGACAGATCTTTTCGATCATTTCTCCGACCTGAGTTTTAGCTCCATAGAGTAGGAAATCGAGTCTTGTGTACATGCATAAATCTGAACATTTATATCTGTATGATATATTAATTGAGGAATATTGGTTATGATAATTATTTTGAATACTTGGATGATGATGATGATAATGTTGAGGGCATTATCATAATTATTACTTATGATAATTGAATTAATAAATGATTGGATGATGATAGTTGATTAATGTTGATGACATGATCATAATTATGGTATGATCTATCTGTATAATATTGCTGTTTGTGTTATCTCTGTGCTGCCATGTTGGTATTGGTGTAGGTGATCTCACCTCTTTGTTATATTGTTTTTTGTGTGCAGTCTTGTTAAAATCAAATAATAGAAGGATCGAGTTGTCTTAGACATAACAGGCGATGGACACTCTGAGATTGGTGACAACAATAAGTAGTGGACATTCAAGACTCGAAGGTGTGTAGTGTTGACAAAGGAACAGATGTCTGATGCATCAAGATGGACAGAAAAAGGAATAAGTATGTTAAAGTTTTCCGTTAGTGTTGTACCATGCTATTAAGTAGGACCCGTCATGGGGTTTGCTACTGTCAAAAAAAAAATAAGTCTGTTAATTTTATATTTCTCTTTAAATTGTGATATTAATTGGTGTCAATATTGCATAATGAATAGTTGAAATATGATTTTTAATATTACCTAATATTTTCAGTAAATTTACGTTTCAGTAAAGAAGAAATTTTGAAACCCATCTTTTATAACTCAAACTTTGTGCGAACTTATTTTCATATTATAAGTCGGAAGTCAGAAATGTGATGCCCTAGCTAGGGTGTTACATTAGTTGGTATCAGAGCTAGGGTGTTACACGAAGAGCTTGATTAATAGTCTATTTCATGTTTGCTACAAAAAATGAAAAATGATAATGGATGGAGTTGGGATTTTATTGTTACTTGAATTCTGAGTTTGTTTCAGACTTAAGATGCCAAGTCATTGCTTTAAGTTATTGCTTCATTATTTGGTCCTTTGTCCTTATTTCTTCTTGTCTATTTTTTGCTCCTCATAGGTATCATTATGCAAAAGGCTTATGTGTGTTGTTTATTTTCTAATGATTAAGAAGATCTTATGCTGATTTGCTTATTTTGTTTGGTAATTGTGAGGTTTCCTTGTAGCAATTTGGAAATGGAATAATCTCCAGTTTAACTTCTTTGATGGTGGGTCAATGATGATTGCTGTGATCTTTTGATTTATTGGATTTTGCTTTGTGCTTCTAGTGTTAATTGGTAATTTTAGAGGTGTCATCTTTTTTATTTACACTCAATTCTTTAGCTTTGAATTCTTTTTATTCTATGTTCTTTGCATTATAGCAGTGCACTCATTACATTATCATTGCTCCTTGTTTCTTATGTTACCTTTCCTTCTAGGATGGGGGGTGGTGTTGCAATTGTTAGTTTTCAAAACTTATACTTCATATATTGTTACAAGACATGTTATCAAAGTGTTTTAGAAACATTAATTTAAACTAGTGTGAGCATCAAATTTCTTTACAATTTTCTGAAGAGATTTTGCTCTATAGATGGCAATGGTGACTACTGCTAATCTATTCTTAAATAATTTCATTACTTAATATCTTGTCATTTAGCACTTAGCAGCTTAATCTTATTATCCTTTAATATCTTGTCATCTATGGTTTTTTTATATGGTCTTTGAGAATTAGAAATTTACTTTTTTAAGATGCTTACTTTCTGTCTTAGCATGGGTGCTTTGTTTTATGTGAGCAAATTGAAATCTCTTCATCTATTTCAGAATGGCCTTGATACTAAAGTAGAAAAGTCAAGGAAGCAAATGAAGGAGAGAAAGAATAGAGCTAAGAAGATTCATGGAGTAAAGAAGGTATTTCCGTAGTTAACAATAATTGTTGTTTGTTAATGATTGTTTACGTCTTATGTCATCCATGTTTAATTAAATTATAACATCTGGCATGTTTTGTTTGTGCAGACCAAGGCCTCTGATGATGCCAACACTGGAAAAAAGAAATGAGTTTTGAGATACCCTGTTCTGATTTTAAGGTTATTTTGCTTTGGGTGTTTTCTAATTTTTTTTATGTTATGCTAGGTCTATAGAATGAGATATTTTGCTGTAAGTGTTGATCCTAATTTAATTTATGTTTGGTTATAACTTGAGATTTTGAGTACTAGCAATGAACAATTTTGAGAATTTAGTAGTTTACTATCCTCTGCATGATATGGGGCTATTACGTAGGATTTGATCCGGGTTTTTATGCATCATACCGTGAAAGTGTTCTGTTAATGACGTTTTTACTCGTCCTTGGACTAATTGCTTTTTTTTCTTTTTTATTATTTGGAGACCGATTTAGTGACTGATAAAACGGTCTCTAAATCAGTCTTTAATTATATAATATGTTCAGTTTTAGAGACTGATTTAGAGACCGATTTAGAGACTAATTTAGAGACCAATAAAGCGGTCTCTAGTTTAGAGACCAAGTTAGCAATCGATTTCATAAAATATATAATAAGTTAAGTTTTTAGAGACTGATTTAGAGACCGATTTAAAGACTAATAAATCGGTCTCTAAACAATCAGTCACTAAATCGGTCTCTATACACTTTTTTAAAAAATAATTAACTAATTTTTTATTAAAATTAGAGACTGATTTTTTTAAATAATTGGTCTCTAAATTTAGCGATCGACCAATATCAGTCACTAATATTTAGCGACGAGGGTTTTAAAGACCGATTTAAATTGGTCTCTAAATCAGTCTCTAATTATTTTAGAGACCGATTTTTATGATTTAGAGACCGATTTTTTGGTCTCTAAAACCTAAAATTCTAGTAGTGCAACTAAAATAGTGATGAGTCACCTAAACTTTGACTTGAGTCATGAAGAAACTTTCACTACTACTAAAGGTATGTTTGCTTGGGAGATTTAGGAGGGGAAATGAGGGGAAGAGAAGGTTTGAAATAAACCTCACCCTTGTTAGTAAGTTTTTTTTTTTAATTAGGGGAGGAAAATGGGGGATTACATGTAACCTCCCAGAATTGAACCTTATTAATTGATAATGAGGGCACATTATCATCTAATTGATAATGTTAAAACTTTATCAACTCTAGGAAATTTCATTAGTTTATCTCCTCCTACTTCTTCCCACCTGTAATGAACATTAAATATATCATTAGATGTCAGAAACAACATAAAATTGTTATAAAATTTCAAAACAGACAAACTAGTGTTTATTGATGTATATATATATGTGGTATATGGAGAGAATCCATATAAGTTAAAACTAGATATAGTGAGATCAATGGTGTTATCCACTAACTTACAAGTTGTGTGTAAAAAAAATGTTGAAAATTAGTGTAAATAAGATTATTCTTTTTTAATTCTTACTAATTCTTTCTGCTAACCAAACATGTAAATTTATGAGGTCTAGATGTTGAATAGATAAATTAATCACATGTATCTAGTTACAAAGTAGTGTAAGAAAGTGGAAATTTTTGCTATCCCTAACTCTTTTCCTAGACACTGTCTGGTGCCTCCTCCAAATATCAAGAAGTAGTTTTGTGACTCTACACTCTTATCCTACATTTTGTAGTTGAAGGTTATTAATATTTTGATATAGTAATATGGACTTCTTATGACAAAACTAATGACAAGAAGCCTAAGGATAGAGGGGATGAGCAAAGGTATGGTGGACAGCCGAGGAAAGGTTCAAATAAATCTATTAGAAGAATAATTCCCAGTGACGACTCTGACTCAGATTATGCAGATCTTGAAATTGAGGGTGACCAAATAGATGAAGATGATGATAAGTTCATGAAAAGAGTGAAGAAGACAAAAGCTGAGAAGGTTTCTACAGTTTGACCATTCAAAGATTGATTATAACCCTTTCACGAAAAGATTTCACATTGAAGTGAAGAAGATCGTGTAACATTCTCCCTAACCTGAAAGACTTAATTAGGGTTATAGAAACTCATTAATTATGGTACAGGTTGCTTGTTAATTTTGGTAATTATTTGGATTTGTCTGAGCTTATATCTATAATACTGAATGTGAGAAATAACCCATTTAAATATAGATTCTTGAGTAAATGGCTGAAGAAATAGAAATAAATAAAGAAAATTATTTCTAAGCTAAGAATAAATAGAATGGATATCTGAAAGCTTCTTAATTCAATTCCATATGTTTAATTTAACCAAGGAAAGAATAATAAAGCTTAGAGACTAATATTGCAGTATAAGAAAAGTGGTGGAATAGTAATATAGAAAATAGAATGAAGTCCTAGAGTTTTCTGCGATACCTATGAAGGTTAGAAAATTCTTTTCTAAAAGACTAAAGTGTTCTTAGTAGATATAAGATTTACAATTAGATTTCATTTTGATGAGACTCTCTCTATGTCTACCACTGTTTCATTCTGATGCATATTACCTACTATATTGATTATGGGAGATTGCTTATTGTTCACATTTTCCTTCTCTCACATTTTCATCTTCCCATCTTCTCACTCTCTCACTTTTCATTCTCACTCTCTCTATTCTCTCATTCTCATGTTTGGCAACAAAAGAAAGAAAGGGGAACAAGAAAAACAAGGAAAGAAGAGGAGAAGGAGAAGAAAGAAGCAGCCAAGAAAAGAAAAAAGGAAAAGGGAAGAAAAAGGTGTCAAGTTGAGGTAGGGTTTTTCTCTACTATGTTCATCTTTTCTAACTATTTGAGAATGATGGATTGATGATTTTTGTTGAGGTTTTAAGATGACAAATAAAGATGATACTCTTATGTTTTTAATATGAGTTAAATATTCCAAACCTTGATTTTGATTCTTGAGGAACTTTGAGATTCGAAAATAGGTTGAAACCCATATTGATTTGTTGTTTAAAAGTGTTTTGGATGCTTGAATATAATGCATTTGATGTTGTTGTTGATGTTTAATGGTTTGGCTTGGGTTGGGAACTAGTTTGGAAAAAGAGAGGAGCTAATTTAATCTAATTTTTGCTTTCTAGGTTTAGGCTCCCAAAATCCATAAACTTTTCGCTTCAGGATGCGCACAGGGCGCCTAGGAGCCAGGTGAGGAGTGCCTAAGCGCCCATGGAGCACCTGAGCACTTAGGCTGAGTGCCAATGCCTGGAAGAAACAGAGTAACGTCTCTGGTGCCTAGGAACTTGAGCACTTAGTGTTTACCTCCCAGCTGCTAGCGTCCAAAAAGAGCAGAGCAGCGCTCTGCCATCCCAAAGCCTAGGCACTAGAGAGTGGGCTCCTGGGCACCCAGAGCAGATTTTTCCAGGATCATTCTTTGGATAAAATGAAGTCCTCTACTTGTTGAATTTGCTTATGTATACTTTTTAAAGAGTATTAAGATACTAGTAGGGGTATTTCATAGAAGAATTGATCACTTGAATTTGTGAAATTCTAATTATGAGATCTTTAATATGAAATGCATAATGCCATTACATGAGATGATATGATGGAATATGCTATTACATGATTGATAAGATTATGCTATGATATGAGATAATTTTATGAAATACTTTATTTCTTTCATGATGAGAATGATGATTGAGATAATACTTGATTTTATGAGTAAGCCATTATTTAGGATATCCTTGGTCCTAGGGTAAGACTTGGAAATGGTGGTTGAGAAGGTCTCTTACCACTTGATTTATTAAGGTTAAGGATGGATAACTCCCTCCTTCTTTACTTGAGTTCTCCCTGGATTAATGTAGTTGAAGGCGGATAATTCCTTCTCTATTCACAACTCTGTATAAGGATGATACCCTCTCTATCAAAAGTAGTTGAGGACGGATAATTCCCTCCCTACTCACAACTCTGTATAAGGATGAATAATTCCCTCATTTGTTATGGATTGATGAGTTACTCAGAGTAGTTCTTTGTAATAAGAGAGACTGTTACAAATAGGTTGAAGCGCACTAACCTGAAAGCGAGCTATTATTATGATGACATATAATTCCCTCCATACCATTTTGTTAAGAGATGGATTATGAGTATTGATGATTTATAAATGATGATTCTTGATGGATGACCATTATGAGATAGCTTATTGCATAAGTTTATCTTGAATGGATTTCTGAATATGATTTTGAGATTTTGATAAAATTTAATAATTGATTTGATTACACAAAAGATTTTTGATAAATGATATAAAATAAACCTCTGTTTCGGGAAGAGAAAGGACTTGATTTGGCTTTAACCACCTTTCTATGGATTATATATTAATGATTTGAAATGATTTCCCCCTAAAATAGCTAGAATGATTATGATGACATGATTTTAAATGATTACTGAGAATTGTGAGATTCTCACCCTATTTCTTTGATTTCCATAATGATTCCAAGATGTCCTCGTGCAGACCATAGAGGCAAAGAAGAACTTGACTATATAGGTCTTTTGATCTTTTTGTTTTTGACATAAGTATATGATTGTATATCATTTTGTGCCCTAGTGGCCTATGATGTATTGATGTACCTTAATGTACCCTTTGTATATGACTCATTTCTGTAGATATGTATTGTGTACTTTCACTTTAGGCTCATATTTTGTATAATATATGTATATTTATTTTAAAAAAATGATATTGATCTATGTGATGCAACGCCCTCACTACTAACACTAAAGTGTATCCGAAATTACATCATGGTAATTAGTAGTAAACGCATCACTTTAAATTAATAATAAATATTTCAAATATACTTTTCTTTGATACGCAAAAATATGAGCCTGGAAAAGTGAAGTAATATACTTATATTAGAAGAATGTTTATACAAAGAGTACATCATATTACAAATATGCATTATATGCATTCTTTATAAAGGATGTATGAATATTGCCTTGGAGGCATATAATGTATATTTGTAATATGATGTACTCTTTGTATAAACATCTTTCTAGTATAAATATATTACTTTACCTTTCCAGGCTCATATTTTTGCATATCAAAGAAAAGTATATTTGAAATATTTATTGTTAATTTTAAGTGATGCGTTTACTACTAATTACTATGGTGTAATTCCGGATACACTTTAGTGTTAGTAGTGAGGGCGTTATATTTTGGTATCAGAGTAGTTCATCCTGTTGAGCCGAGGTATAGACTAGTTATGCTTTGTTATGCATTTGTCTTGTCTTAATGATGAAATGCATAGGTAGAATTGCATAATAACCTTGAGTTTGTATGTTATGGTTAACGGTCACACTGTTACCTAATATTGAGTCTGATTAACTCAATATATAATTTGCGGTGTGTGCAAAAGACTATAGCATCGACCAAGCAAACCCGAGGTGGTAAAGCCCTGTTGGTAATGGTGTGCTAGATATATCAGAGATCTTTAAAAACATAGTTGACGTTGTGAGACAATAGGTAGCTATGAATATAGGATATTAGAGGAGATAAGAAATAATGCAGTATTAGTGAAGAATTAAGACTTTTATAATTTATCAAAGTTTAGAAAGACAAATTCCTCGTCCTTTAGAGGATAGTAGGATCTAATAAAAGTAAAGGTACATATAAGGATGTTAGAGAAGATAATTGCAGTGATGAGATGCACAGGTTATCTAAAGGTGTCATTTGTTGTTTAAATGTGAAAAGAAGAAGCTGAGTATTGATGGGCTAGTGTCAGAAGTTTAAAGGAAAGTGCTGGGAATTAGATAACATGGCTTGGACCAGTATTTTCCAAAGAAGTTGCAAGAAGAAAAAGAGTTGGAATTCCTAGAACTTAAGCAAGAAGATATGATAATGGAATAGTACAAAGCAAAGTTTGAGGAACTATTTAAATTTTCTCTATATTTTAGATATAATCTAGACGACCATTGATAAGAAAAGTAGTTAGGCCTTTGGAGATCAAATATTTTTCCAATGTTGGTAAACAAATGTAGTATTATGGAATCAGAGAATTTAAGGTTACATCAGGAGTTTAGACCAAGGTTTCCAGAAATGAAAATGGGAAGATGAGAAATCTGAAAGAAATGTTCCATGACCTAAGATTTAGCAAGATAAAGGAGAATAGGAGACGTAAGAAAAGAAAGGAAGAAAGAAAAGGGGAAGTAACCCTCAACAAGCTAAGGAAGGAAGGTAGGGGTGATTGTTTTTATCTACTATCTTTTGTTATTCTTATTTTCATGCTTATGAATAGCAAGTATAAGTTTGAAAATGGTTTGAGTGGGTTTTCATGACTTCGTGTTTAGAGATGGATTTTAGTTTGGATGAGTCGTTTGTTGATTTTGGTTATTGAATCATTATAGTAATGGATTTGAGATTTGTTTGAGAATATTTTCAAATAGTATAACGATCTTTTATGAGATTAGAAATCCCTTTGAATCCATGATTGAGAGGTTGGAAGTTGATTTGGAAACCAACAAAATAGAGGATGAATTATGTGAATTGTTGGGTGCTTGAGCACCCATTGTGTAGTGTTGGAGCGCTGGAAGACTGACGCATGAGCGCCAGTGACAGCATGAAAAAGGGCATTTGTGCCCAATGCCCATAGGGCAGACAAATTTTTATGTTATGCTATTATATGAATATAAGATTTCTAATGCAATTTAGTACTATTTTACGATATATTCGACGAGGATTGTACGATGAATAAGTATTGAATATAAGTGTGAAATGCAATGTATAGTAATTTATGGTATGCAAACGATGAAATATGCTATGATTGAATGCTTGAAAAATGAGAAAGAATGGAGCTGTATAGTAGATAAAAGTAATTGATTTTCTCAATGGATGAACAAAAGTAGATTGAGGATGAGTGAGTCACTCCCTCTCTACTTAGAATCTGAATTGATTGAATGAATTTATATGTAATGAATTGTATGAATGATAAACTTGATGATTAAAAGGTAAACAAAGAAATATAGAATGATGAAAAATTACAGAATGAACAATATGCGTAACCCATTATTTAGAATTATCCTCAAACTTGGTGAGACTCAAAAAATGGTAGTTAAGGATGGTCATTCCCTTCCTTTTAGAGTGGTTGAGGTTGAGGACGGATGATACCCTTTTCCTCTTTACTCAAACTATTCCTAGTTGGCAGAGGTGATCCTAGGACGATGATAATGTGAGGATGGATATTCCCTCCCTATCATAGTATATGAGGACGGACATTCACTCATACCCACAACTCTGAAATGAGGATGGACATTCCCTCATAAGTTGTGGTTTGGGTTACTCATAATATGGACTAGTTTTGGGTGACTAGCAAATTGTCATGAGTAGGTTGAAGTGCACAAACCTGAAAGCAGAGTACAACTAAGTGAATGTGAATGGTACTGTGAGGAAGGACATTCCCTCCATGCCTTTTTGAATAATGATGAATATGCAAGTGAATGGTAAAAGAGGATGGACATTCCTTCCATACCTTTTGAATAATAATGAGATATGAATAAAATAAGATATAGCAAATAATGAAATATGATTAAAGACAAGACATTTGATTTATGACATAAGAGATATGAAAAGTATTATGTTGAATTATGGAACTTGAAGAATGATGTAATATGTTGAATATGAGATTGATGAGACATAAAAGATATTATGGGAAATGAATAAATATGATGGATATAAGATATGATGAAATATATGACTTGTGAAGAATGGTGAAGATGATAAAGAAAACTATCCTACCCATGATCTAAAATTAGCAACAGTGATTTTTTTTCCATTAAAGACTTAGAGACATTATCTGTATGGTGTTAAGTTTGAGGTCTTAGTGACCATGAAATTTTGAAATATTTGTTTGATAAAAAAGAATTGAATATAATGCAAAAGAGATGTAGTTTTTGAAAGATTATGATTGTGAATTGAGTTGTCATTTGGATAAGACCGATGTAGTGGCCGATACCCTAAGCAGAAAATTTCTGCATGTATCCCATATGATGATGCAAGAAATGGAATTATTAGGAAGTTTTAGAAACTTAAGTTTGACAATGACTATGTTACCACATAGTCTCTATTTGAATAGATTGGAATTTCAAAATAATCTGAAAACTCAGATTAAAGCTGCACAAAAAGAAGATGAGGAGTTGAAAGAAATAGGTGAATAAATCCTGTTAAGAAAGGAAAAAAGGAATTTGGAAAAGTTGAAAATGGAACAATTATGTTGAGAGAAAGACCTTGTGTCTTAAGAAAAGCTGAAGTTAAGAAAAAGATGTTTTGATTAGATATCTCATAATGGAAATGAGAGAGTATTTCTATGAATTTCGTAACAAGATTGCAAAGTTCAAAAGATCTTGGATAGAGCAGTGAAAGAGCTTAAGTTTAATATGATGTAAAGTTATCTAGAGTTTTTTGAATAAGGCAAGCAAATTTTGAGGACAAAATTTATATAAAAGCGAGAGAGAATTGTAACATCTTCCCTAACCTAATTATCCTAATTAAGGTTATAGAGGCTCAGTATTACTGATAAGAATTATTTGTTAATTCAGATAATTTTCTGAACTAGTTTGAGCGTAATAACACTAAATACAAGAGAATAATTAAAGTATCTGCAGAATCAATTTATATGATGGAAATAAATATGAAAAATTTATTTCCTAACTATAAATATAACATCCTAATACTAGTACTAATAGCGTATCCAGAATTACGTATTAGTAGCTAGAATTAAGAATGTCACTTAAAACTAATAAAATAAATTTAAATTATAATTTTATAATATGCGAGAAAATATGAGCACTGAAGTGTAATAGAATAAAGTACATATACTATAAAGGATAATATACAAAGTAATTTATAATACTCATAAATTACATAATCTATTACATTGTACTATTAACACATCACAAAATATAAAACAACATAAAAAACTACAACATGACATCAAAACTATTCTACGTCTTCATCTTCCATCTCCTTGCTGGAGCACGCATCCTTGGAAATATTGTGGAAATACAAATAGAAAAGGAGTGAGAATTCTAAGAATTTTCAGTAGTATAATTAAAAATCCATGTCATCGTAATACTTCCTGTAATATCTTAATATCGGTAACCTAGTATATTAAGCATATACTTGGATAAGTAGTATTAGCTATACTACTTCTACCTTAAACAAAAAACTAATCCATATCATTTAAGCAAATAATAATAGAGAGCCTTGCGGAAACTAAAAACATTAAACACATCTTTCCTACAAAAGGGCACTTAGTTTACATAAAGTTCCTGTACAACTAGATCTAGTATAATATACAAACTTTACTACATAAAGTATATAAACTATACTAGTCTTCATATAACTTCTGCTTCCATTTTGAAGAGGTTCCACCTGGATTTACATGGCAACAAACGGGGTAAGAAATCACATACCACCAGTTTTAAACATTCGCAATGAATAAACCTAACTATTATATAAGAATATATGCCTCAACTCTATGCAATATTCAAAATGTAATCTAAACTTAACTTATACAAAAAGAACGAAGATATCAAATAATTGCCCATACAATCATATGATATCATTAAGAAAGACAACTACCCATACAACTGTCACCGAAGGCAAAATGCAACATGAACATAATAGGAGCACAAAACATAACAAGAGCAAATAACAAAAGATGCAATGAGGAAATGATGTATGATTATGCTCAAAGAAAAAGTGTATGATAGTGTAGGTGCAATATCATGAAACTTAATTATTCCCCTGGGTAAGGAGGTAGTCTGTGATGATAACGTGAAACCTCTTATAGCCTACGATGTAGGAACAAAGTCTGTTATCACAATACGTATCCTCCTTAACCTACCAAGTAGCTACAAAGTATTCTACCATGAACTGGGTGGATATTGCCACCAAAAACAGAGTGGATGCCTTCACTATCTCAACTCTAGGAATAACAAGTATATGTGAGAAATATGATGCAAGTGTTTGAAAATGCAGTGTTATGTCTAACTCTAACATAACCACCACATAACTCTATACTAAGTTCATCTTTGCATTACTAACTCTTCCTCTTCTCTGTGAGAGTATTTCATGCACTATGACACTTAACTAATGCCAACTAGACTTACTACACTTCCTAACCTTGCATTACTAGCTCTACCTCATCTCCTCTCTATGAGAGCTTTCATGCACTGTGGCATTCACCCTTGCCAGCTAAGGTCTATTGTACTCAACTTCTACCAACTTGGCACTTTGGCCTTTACCTCTGGCCAATTAGCATTACAACACTCTACTATTGCCAATTAAGCTCTATGGCACTCACTTCTTGCCAATCAAACTTAATTTACTTGTATCTAGTATCCTATCTCCTTATCACTCCACAAGTAATGTCTAACGCAACACCATGTTTCCTAGGGAGCTAGACACCTAACCATGGCATTCCAAAACCAATGGATGCACAAAGTCTCTTTACTTCCCCTTGTATGCCACTTAGTCTTTCTCTCTAAGAAATACCCTCTCTAATGCATCAACACTCTTAAAAAGGAATAAACAAAGGATTCTGACAACTAGGAAATCTCAAATCATCAAAATAAAGATTTTGATGAAATCTGCTCTGGGCTCCTAGGTGCCCTATCCTTGAGCGCCTGAGTGCTCACTAGGCAGAGCATAGCTCTGTGCTGTCTCGTGACTAGTGCCTAAGCGCTCTACAATAAGCATCTAAGTGCTTATCGCCCTATTGTGCGAATACTCATCTCTGGTCCACGAGTGTCTAAGTGCTTTGTGTCAAGCGCTTAGGCGCTCTCCGCATGATAGCAAATCTACAAGATTCTGCAACCACTCCAATAATTCCATTTTAGCTTCCATTAATCCAAACTTGGTTTCTAGGTGATTTTTAACACCACTAACAACTTCTAAACATGTTGTAATACTTTCATAACCTATTGATTCACTTAACTTGGATCAATCACTAAACACCTCATACTTGGTTATTCAAAACCTAGGTTCCAACTCAAGAACCAACTAGCTCTATGTATGGATAAATCCAACTTTCTTGTTCTCATTAAGCTAAAAACATCCTAACTTATTCTTTGAAAACAAGAACCAAGCCAAAAACATAGGTTTGACTCCTCAAACCCCTATTTCCATTCATGAAACCTAGGTTCATTCAAGATGAACAACAAGGAAAGAATGAATAGAAATCCATTACCTATTGCTTGGATGAAGATCTTGAAACCTTGCTCTTGCTCTTGGATCTCTCCCCTTTGCTTTCCTTCTCTTTCTTCTTCTTTCTTTTCTCCTTATCTTATCCATTTCCTTTTTCTCTATTTTATCCTTTTCTTTCTTTTTCTTTTCTATTTTATGCCTTTATTCGTGATAAGCAAAGTCAAGTTTTACTTTTAAAGGATAAGTACTAAATTATACCAAAAATCATGATATGCTAAGAACACTTAAATTCTTCTAAATCCATATTTCTAAATTTTAACAAGTTTAAAATAAATCCTAAGATTCATTAAAAATCATATTTCACCATTTCTCTATTTTTTCATATCTGTTAGGGGTCAATTCAGTATTAAAATGCACAAGCAGCATGCCTAAAAATACTAAATTCACTCCGCTTATCTTGAAACTTTAACTGTACCTTACTTAACTCATTTGTGACCTAGAAACAAATTATCCACATCTGTTTCCCTTAACTGAGCAATTTATGCTATTGTCTGAGTCATTTTAGGCCACTTTCAATACTCTATGTTGTAGCAAAGTGCTTAAACTAACTCAATTTGTCACAAAACTTAACTGACATGTCAAACAAGTGTTATGTTACCTTTGTAACCATAAACTAGTCTAACATGCTATCGAGGGTGTTACACTTCCAGCTGTTTTGGGGAAAACCATATTTTAAAATTCAAGTTATATAAATCAAATAAAACATATCATTAATTATACTTTATAATTCATCACATATCGTCTTTCCTTAATATACATCATATATCAATATTAATCAGGTATCATTATTCATCATTGTTCATTATATATTAAGTATCAAATATCATATCATATATTATCAATCGTCAATGTTTATTATCAAACATCCACAAATATATTTACAGACACATTTGCAACTAAGCATCATATTATTACCTTTAAATTCAATTTCAACCCAATGTTTATTTAAATTACTTGGCAGCAGCCTACTTTTAGGTTGGTGCACTCTAACCTATTCATGACCATTCACCAGTCACACAGAACTACTCCGGATAATGAGTTATTTAAAACACTTGTAAGTAGTTTACTTCAAGTTAGTGCACTCCAACCTATTCATGACTATTCGCCAATCACACAGAACTACTCTAGATAATGAGTTATTTAAAAAAATTGGCAGTAGTCTGCTTTTAGGTTAGTGCACTCTAACTTATTCATGACCATTCACAAATCACACAGAACTACTCCGAATAATGAGTAACCCAGGCCACCTCTAGTGAGAAAATGTCCATCCTCAATCTAGAGTTGTCAGTAGAGAGGAGATATTCATCCTCATCTACTAAGATAGAGAGGGTATTAACCTTCCTCACACTATCAATAATGTAGAATGACCTCTGCCAACTAGGAAGAACTTAAGTAAAGAGGGAGTCCATTCTTAACCTCAACTACTCCAGAAGGGAGGGAATCAACCTTCCTCACACTTCCATTCTAACCTAGGATAAGGATCCTTTCCTCATATTGACATCAATCTAGGATCACCTCCGCCAACTAGGAAGAACTTGAGTAAAGAGGGGTCCATTATCAACCTCAAATACTCCGAAAGGGAGGAAATGATTATCCTCACGCTTCCATTCTACCTAGGATGAGGATCATTTCCTATAACAATCCTTGGCTATAAAAGGGCTACTCATATAATCAAATCACATTTGAAGAATTCTCATCATATGCACAATATCATAATTCTGAGAATTTTTCAAAACAATTAATAATTCAAGCACATAAAAATTTTCCAAACAACCAACCATTCTACTTTCATGGCCAAAATGTCATAGTTATCAACCAAGAGGTTTCAATACAAACAATAAATTCAAGCACAATTCAAGTACTATAATTTCTTCATAATCCTTTAGTATCTCTAATGATCAATATCAAGCATAATTTTCATCAATATTTCTTCCTTGAGCTCTAGGCAAGAATTCAGCCAAGGGGAAGAAATCCAACTAAATAGAAACAAACAACCACAACTAGGATCACAACAAAGTATAATTCAACAATTTTCATAAGCAATCAAACAAACAAGCCCTAGGTCCCCCTCAAACCCTCTTTGGTCGTAACCTATCCACTACACAAGAGTATAAATTTTGTTTCAAAATCAACATACAACCACCAATAAGTATAATAATCATACAAACTCAAACATACTATCCATTAATCATTTCCTCAAAGCAATTTATTCCTTTAATTTCTAAAAAAAATTAGAATAAAAGATGATTAGAAAGAATTGAATGTAATGCCCCTACTTATATTTTCCTAGCTTATAGAGGCTAACTTCCTCTCCTTTTCTTTCTCTTTTTCTTGGCTGCTACACAGTTCCTCTTCACCTTTTCTTCTCTTTTTATTCTCCTCCTCTTGATCACAGCTTGCTCTATTTTATCATCTTTTCATTTCCTTTTGTTATTTGCTTCAGCCATGTGAAGATTAGAGAGAGGACCATGTGAAAGTTGAAGAAAAATCAATGAAAAGAATGAGTAGTCAAAGAGAGAATAAAGTGGAGAAAATGGAAAAGATTGATATGGATTTCTGTTGGTCATGTAACAGGGGAGAGAATAAGAGAATGAAATGTGATAAATGAGGAAAAAGAGAGTGAGAAGTGAATAGAAAAGTCTAGAGAAAGAAAGAATGGCGGTGGAATGGAGAAAGAATAAGAAAAAGTTGTTTGTGCTAAAAAATTTATATCTGTTACACACATTTTAATCTTCCAAAGTTGAGTTTTCAAGTGTCTATAAGTATTATAAAAAATTTTAGGACTTAACTTAGTCCTCAGATCCATTTTTCCATAAATTTTCATATACTACTTTTTATCAGTTAAGCTTCATTACTCAGTCCCAAGTTGATTTAAACCGAGGGATTAAGTAATAAACTTACTGATACTTATCTTAGTTGATATTTTAAACTAAATTATTCTGCATATCTTGTCACCTCCATGTAATTTCATAATTTTCTGAACTATTTAATTGTTCTGGCTATTCCTCTTCGATATCCTTAAAAATACCAAATTGGTTTTGTTGCTTCTCCAAAATTTTTTACAACTCTTATCAATGGTTCTTAGCTACGAAATAAATTTTACATATTTATTCCCCTTATATCAATTGTTTATGCAAATACTTTAATTATTCTCTTGTATTCAGTGTTATAGAATTAAGCTCAAACTATTTCAAAAAATTATTCGAATTAACAAATAACTCTTACCAGTATTATAGAGCTACTAAAACCTTGATTAAGATCATTAGGTTAGGGAGGATGTTACAATAAACAATTGATAAGAGTTGTAGTAAATTTTGGAGAATCAACTGAGTTAATCTGGTATTTTTAAAGATACTGAAGAAGGATCAATGGAACAGTTAAGAAGCTCAGAAAATTATGAAATTTCATGGATGTGACAAATAAGATATGCAGAGTAATTTTGTATAAAATACCAACTAAGATAAGTATCAATAAGCTTATTACTTAATCCCTCAGTTTAATTTAACTTGGGACCGAGTAATGAAATTTAACTAACAAATAACAGTATATGAAAAATTATGAAAAAATGGATCTGAGGACTAAGTTGAGTCCTTAAATTTTCTATAACACTTATGGATACTTTAAAACTCAACTTTGGAAGATTAAAGTGTACGTAACATATACAAAAGTTTTAGCAGGAAATTTTTACTTTGGTTTTTCTTTACCCACTGCCAATAACTTTTTACACAATTCTTCATGCTTCCTTTGATATTTTAATTCATTTTGTGTGTGTCTCCAGCAGCACAAACAGAAGCAAAATGTGAAGTAAGAAACTCACTATACGGCTACCATCTCCACCCTCTAATTTCATTTTTCATCTTCCATCTCCATTCAAGTTTTAATTTCACTCTTTTTCTTATCTTTCTTTACTGTGTATGCACAGTTAAACAACCCCTAACACAGCAGAGAAAATAGAGCCAAAAGAGAAGAGGAAGAGGAAGAAACAAAAAGGTGAAAAGGAAGAAAAATCAAGGAACTAAGGCTAGAGAGGCAATGAGACAAGGTATAGGGGTTGTTACCTTCAAAGCACTCATCTTTTCTGTGGAATTGAAACAAAATTCTGGTTCTTATGTATGTTGCAGTCCATGACTAACTAAATAAATAAATAAATAATAGATTTCATGCTTTCAATTTGTGCTTCTTTTCCATTGAAAGTTGGATGGAATTTGTGAGTTATTTCTATGAAATTCATAGCCAAAACAGGGCATAAATGAAAGAATATTGATTGGTTTATGACATTATCACATCTCTTTGATTTTGAGGATTTTATGAAGGAATTGATCATGTGTGAATAGAAAATGCTTAGTTTTGATTCAATGGATGTCATGACTATGCTTAAGTGAAAAAGGAATCTTGTTAAAATTTTGTGATTCATTATGTTTTTCTACTCATTTGTTAATTAAAGAATTGATGACTTACTCTTGATTATGCATATTTATTGTGTTGTATAACTTGTATATGACTAGTTATGCTTGTTAAAGTATACTTGAATTGAAAAGAATTTATAGAGAAACTTTGGTACTTGTAAAGTCCATATAGGCCAAATTGAGAGCTCAAACAGATATGGTAATCTCCTTGTAGTATTTAATATATAAGTGAGTGAATTGTGTTTGTATGAAAAATTATTGAATAATTGATTGTGTATCATATGAGTTTGGAATTGTACACTAGTTGAGAATTGTGAACTTGTTAAAAATTATGAAATGTGATGATAAAATTTGTTGGTATTGCTCCTTGATTTTTCAACTTGAACTAGAATGAGAATTTGCATTGCTCCCTAAATTTCTTAAGGTGGAGTTGTTCCCTTATTTCTTTAAGGTTGAGCTAGAATGGGAATTTAGAATTTGAATTGGAGTTTGCATTGCTCCCTTAAGTCATTAAGGTTAGCTAGATATGAATTTGTAAATTGAGAAATAGTATTCTGAATGTATGTTTGAATAATCAGTACTCCTAGAATTTGAATTTGTATTGAGAATGAGAATTGGACAATTATCCTTGAATGAGAAGGTAATTTGTCCATGCTTTCCTATTCAATATCCTTTTGTTTTATGCGAATTGTGATTCACTTAGTATAGTGGATTTTGGAGATGATCCTGTATGAGGGCAGGGTATTCAAAATTCTATTAGAATCATAGAGATTGTAACGTCCCTAGACTGCCTGCAGGATCGATGAGTGTCCCCACAAACTAACATGGGTCTTTTCAGCGTGCTTTGTCCTTACTCACACGCATCTTGGGGAACTTCCCAGGAGGTCACTTATCCCACAAGTGCTCCAAGTCAAGCACACTTAACTATGGATTACTTATGTTCTTGGTTCCCGAAAAGAAGATATATCTTGTTGATATGGGTGGTGCTAATCAATTCCTTTAACTTATCCTCAACTATGCAGTCCCATACCTGCATAGTCTCTGGATCCCTCTCATTCTAGTGTATATTCATTTCATTTATGTGTCCCTCTGCCTAGAAGCCTGTCAGGAGCCGCTTCTTGTCCGTGCTTGATCTTTTGTGCACCGGTGACCACTCCCGCCCTCGTCGGCCCCGAGTGTCATATGCCTACCAGCTTCTGCATGGTTTGTCCCCGAACCATACCGTATTGGGAGAGGTCCCGCTCTGATATCATTTGTAACATCCTAAGACTGCCTACAGGATCGATGAGTGTCCCCACAAACCAACACAAGTCTTTTCAGCGTGCTTTGTCCTCACTCACACGCATCCTAGCAAACTTTCCAAGAGGTCACCCATCCCACAAGTGCTCCAAGTCAAGCACGCTTAACTATGGAGTACTTATGTTCTTGGCTCTTGAAAAGAATATGTATCTTATTGATATAGGTGGTGCTAATCAATTCCTTTAAGTCATCCTCAACTATACAGTCCCATACCTGCATAGTCTCTGGATCCTTCTCATTCTGATGTGTATTCAGTTCATTCATGTGTCCCGCGGCCTAGAAACCTGTCAAGAGTCACTCTTTGTCTGTGCTTCATATTTTTGCACCGGCGACCACTCCTCGCCCTCGTCGGCCCTAATTATAACACCCCCTCTGAAGGGCATTACATTTAATACCGACTCCTTTAATTAAAAAATTAACCAAGTTATAAAATAGTTAATACTGTAAAATAAAAGTTTAAAAAAATCTCTTTTTAATGAACAACCTAAAACTTACCAAAATAGAGAAATAAAGGTTATAAGAATGGAATAAAAGACTTTTCATAAAGTAAGGTTTATTACATCCATAAGTATATTACATCATGTTACAAAAGCATAAAACTTAAGTACTCCAAAAGTAAATATACACATATAACTACCAAATGAAGACTGAGCCTAGTCCAAGTCCAAACACTTGAAGAATAGGGTCCTGCACCCAATCTTCATCTAGATCCCTCTCGGGATCCCTAGCCGACAAAGCCCCCAGTCGGGGCATGCCACTATAGACAGGAGTCCGAGCAGTCGACTCCATATAGTCCTCCCTAGAGAAAACTCTCCAATCATCCCAAAGCTCCCCAAGAGGCATGCAAAACTCCAAATGAATAGCTACATCCATGGTAAACGTAGCAGCGTCATGCTGAGTCCTACTCCAAGACAAGGTGACATCTCTAATATATTGAATGCGCCCTGTATCCCAATGGACACTCCATGCTTCGATGCCCCCGTGAAACTGTAGTCGAGTGAAACCTCGCAGATCTTTCCTTGCCCCCATCATTGCCTTTACCAACATGAGTATAAAAATAGAAGCAGACAGAATAATACCATAAAAGAGGTGTGATCCCCTATATCAATACCATCATGATAACAAGAAACTCAACGAAAGGCAATAATGTCTCTCATAAACAACAATATCAATGAATGACAGATATAATCATATTAACATAGGGATATAAAATATCAATAGGTATAGTCATATTATTAACTAATATAGGATTCAGCAAGGTACATCAAAATACAATAAACACATACCACACCACATCAAGATGTACGCTAACTATGCATATGCACGATGTGTATGTTGGCCATCCTTATGCACAATGCAACCAGTTCCTACTCCATAGAGTTAAAGAATTCAGAGATGAACATTCTAAAAAATTTGTCCTCCCTCAAAAGATAGTCTACGCTAGACCACGAAAAGGATAGTGTTTGTTGGGTCCTCATCGTGCTTTGCAACGATTTTTCATGGCCAGGGGTATACAATGTGATAACAGATCACTAAGTCGATCACCTCACCCTGACGCCCCTTGAGATCCATCCAAGATCACACTATCTAACTTCTCGTTCAATCCTAGAAAACAAAAGTCGACTGTATAATGTTCAATGCATGAACAATGAAATCAAACCACTGTTGCATCATTCCTAATGATATTAAAGCAACAGCCCATACAATTATCTAATACCATTAGTATCAATGATATTATATAACTGCCCATATAATTGTATAATACCAATGATCCACTTGGGTCTTATACATCAGTTCCATAATCCACCTAGGTCTAGTACGTCGGCCCAAAAGTAAAATGTTAAATCCACAATCCACTTGGGTCCAGTACGTCAGCCCAAAAGCACAATGCTAAATCTACAATCCACTTGGGTCCAGTACGTCGGCCCAAAAGCATAATGCTAATGCATTTTTTCACAAAGTATCTCAGTCGTGCAAATTCAAGAGTTATCACTATCAATTCACTCGAAGCATTCTTACAAATTTCTTTAGCATATAGGACCATTGTTTCACTATTAGGCTTTAATTGTAACACTTTCAAGAAAAAGGTAGAAAACAATCCTAATCACCAAACTTTTCTAACTAAGTTCCTCGAGTGACCTTTCCTCATATCGTTCACTAAAACTTAAAAAGAAACCACATTGTCTTAACCTCATAATTCTTTTCCTTTTCCTCTAAGTCTTTCAAGTTTTCAATGTTCCTTTCTCAAGCTTGTTTTTTCTCTCAAAACCGAAAATCATTCTTTTGCTAAATGATAAATTTTATTCTTTTCCATTCTTATCTTATGAATCCTTAATTAAATTTCTCGATTATCAAGTCAACTAGATTCACTACTAATAAATCATTTTTCATTATTCTAATTATCCGTAAAATTATTTCCATTGGTATATTCAAAAGTTATTACTCCTCAAATCATGATATTATGATTATCTTCTCTCTTACTTATAAATCCTTTAACCCTAATTTATCATCCATTCACCTAAATAATATTTTCTAACATTCTTTCTAAAACCTTCATTATTCAACTTCAAAATAAAATCCTTTCCATCCTAATTACTCTTCCATCCCATCATCAAATATTTTAGGTCTCTAATTCACTCTTTCATCCAATTATCAAATATCATGGCCAAAATCAATTCTTTTCAATGGTAAAAACTTATTTCTTTCCTCTTTCAACTTGTAACCTCATGAATCATATTTTTGTTACCTAATCATCTAAGTCTTTAATCAATAAATATTTTTCTCATGGACACCTCTTCATAGGCCAAGAAGGTCGTGAGTCTCAAGAGATCAAGGAGACCAAAAATCATTTCTTTACAACATAATCATAACATGTCATATATTTTAATCATCACAATTAATAAAGTTCATGATTACTATCAAAATCACATCATCACATATATCTATTAAGCCATCAAAATCATCTTTTGCATACAACAACATCATATAATCATACAAAATTAAACAAATATAAATCAAAAGTCGCACAATCGAGTGGATGAATCCTCACGTGGACTCTCCACTCCCAACACAATCATTCGTTCCTCACCACCATAGCATGGTTGATGAAGCTAATCTCCCTCTTACCTTATATGTAGCCTCCTAGCTCCTTGTAAGCCCTCTTGAAAAAGCTTTTCCTTCTAAGAAGATCCTTAAAACAAAACAACACAAAAGGATCAACATTTAGGACTTGGAAACAAGATGATTTTGGAAGAACCCACAACAACAAAATGTCTTAGCATGAGGTTTTGATTTAAAATATGTGAATTGATGAAATTAAAGAAGATTAAGAGAGTGGGTTGAGGGTGTGGCCGCGAGGCTTTCCAAGAAAAAAGAAGAGAGTTTTATACTTTGGTTTCTTGATTCTTGATAGAAAGATGAAAATGAACTAGGTGATAGCAAAAAAATCAAATCTTTGGTCCTTTAAGGGCCAATGGCCGTGAGCCTTAGGAGAAAGAAATAGAAGAAAGTGTTTGATAGATGGTCATTCACAAACAAACAAGGAAAGCTTAGGAAAGATGAGAACTTTACCTTAGAAGCTTTCAAGTCCTAGATTGTAGAATCACTTGAACAAGCCAAAATCTTCACCCAAATGGTCTTAGGAAGATATATAGATTCAAGAAGGTAGATGAGTGAAATCAAAGAAAATGAAATAGTAATTTTGGTGAGAATTGCTGTGAGGTATAGAGAAGAAAATGAGAGGAGGGAAAATAAAAATCAAGAATCTTACCTTAAGAGTTTCAAGCTAGGGCTTGAAAGAAAATGATGAAGATGAGAGGATTTGATGATGATCACAACATAGAAAATCATCCAAAAGGTGTGTAGATTCCAAAAGTATGAGTGATTGGAGCAAACAAAATAGAAGAGGGAAAATGGAGAGTGATGGTTGTAAGGTAGGGAGAGAAAATGGAAGGAGAGAATGAGAGAAAATGAGAAAAGAGAAAAGTAAGAGAGAAAATGATAGCTTTTGTGAAAAGATGATAACTTTGTCATCTTTTCCCCCCTCCAAAACCGTGCACCTCCTAAGGAGAGAGAAAAGAAGCTTCTCCAACAAGCTTTGATGAAGCTTCTCCAACAAGCTTTGATGAAACTTCTCCAACAAGCTTGTTTTGTATTGGTCCAAAGTTGATAGGACATAAAGGTGTGGGTCCCAAAGGCGACATCACATAAAGAGAACACTCTAGAAAAGATAATTAGCACTTTACTAAAAGTTATTATCCAATGGATAAAAGTTATAATTAGCAAAGTCGGTATCTACTGTCCAATGGATAATAGAGTGTATATAACACCCCGAAAATTTGCTCGTTTCATGACATATGTTCATTTTATAATATTTGTAAATTTTGTGAATTTTTCTAGAATTATTTGAATTATTTGATTATTTTAATATATTTCTCAGTTTACGTGCACGCTGAGCGGAGCTGGAAAAATGAGATATTTTTCCTGAGTCTAAAAAACTTTGGACTGTAGAAACATCGATGGGAGATCTTACTAAACCCGAGACCGGACACAATTTAAGAGGTTTTCATTTTTTTCCTTTTTTTTTAAGATTTTATCTAATAAATCAAATTGTGATACATTTTATTATTTGTTGGACAATAAATATTATTTTTGCTAACTGTAACATTTGTCCACTGGATAATAGCTCTAATAGAGTGTTAGTCATCTTTTCTATAAAGTACTTTAATGACATCACCAAGATGACATCATCTCCATGATATCACTCTTCACTTTATCAAAAAGTGTGTGAAGCTTCTCAAGGAAGTTTCCTGCTAAGCTTCTCAAGGAAGTTTCCTGCCAAGCTTCTCAAGGAAGCTTCCTTTTTCTCTCTTCTCCTTTGGGCTCCATGGTTTTGGAGGGAAGAAAAGATGACAATCTTGTCATCTTTTCACTCAAGGACATTACTTCCCTTTTCATTTCAAAAAAAAATCTATCACTTTCTCTCTCTACCTTTCTCTCTTCTCTCTCTCACTTTCCCTTCTCTCCCTCATGTTCTCTCCTCTTCTCCATTCCTTCTTCATCCACACGGTCTCAACACCATTTGTGATCACCCAAGTTTGTTTGCTCAAGCCAACCTAGGATCTTGACTCTTCTCATCTTCTTGAAGCTTTTCTCTTTGGTGATTATCTTTTGATTCCTCCATCTTCATCATTTTCCTACCAAGCTCTAAAGCTTGAAATTTTGAGGTAAAGTTCTTGACTTTCTTCTTTTCTCTCCTCATTTTCGTGATCCTTGGTTACCTTTGTGATCAAGGACTCCTCTTTTCAAGCTTTGGTTATTGATCTCTTGAGTTTGGCTATCCTAGGGTTTCTTGGTAGTGGTGGAAGAAATTTACAAGGAGGCATCAAGGAGCTTGCTTTCTTTGTTGTCTCTTTAGGTAAGAGGGAGATTAACCTCATCAACCATTCATGGTGGTGAGGAACACATTTTTGTGTTGATGGTGAGGAATCCATGTGTGGGTTGCTCACTTTTGTTGTGTGATTTTTGGTAATGTTGTGATTAGTTGTGTTATATGACTTTTAATGCTTGTTATTGTGTAACTTGATGGGTTTGGAAATGCTTAAATGCTTGTATGTGTATATAGAAAGCAAGGGATTCTCACCCCTTTGGTTTGGAGGCTTGTGGAAGTGTATTTTCAGGGTTCTGGTGTAAAATACATGGGTCGTGTGGTTTGACACGGCCCAGGCCGTGTTTCTTACTGGAAGCATAGCTTCACATGTCATATGGCAGAGGAGTACACAGCCCAGGCCATGTAATGTGACACGGCCATGTTAAGCAGGCCATGTAATAGGACATGGCCGTGTAATAGAGGTGATGAAAAATAGTTGGGTTCCTAGTTCCTTGGAGGCTCACGGCCTCCTTGGGCACTCGATATGAGACTTTTGTACTAAGTTAGAACTTAGTTAATTAAACGAGTAGACGCTTAATTAGGAATTCATAATATGGAAAGAATAAAGAACAAACCCTTAACCCATAGTTTAGAGTGGTCCTTGGATAAAGAAAGAACATGAGTGTGGGCGAGGTTGTGAGGAACTTAAAATAATTAATTTGAGTGAGATGATCTAAAACCAAGGAAAGGACTTTATTTAGAAGTTGAATAATGAAAGTTTTAGAAATGATGTTAAAAAACATTGTTTGGGTAAATTGGAAGATAAATTAGGGTTAAAGGAATTATAAGCAAGAGAGAAGATGATCATAATGTCATGATTTAAGGAGTAATAACATTTGGATATACTAATGGGAATAATTTTGGGGATAATTGGAATAATGGAAAATAAGTCATTAGTGGCGGATCTAGTTGACTAGATAATCGAGGAATTAAATTAAGGATTTATAAGATTAAGAATGGAGAAGGTTTTATTAAAATGAAAATAATGTAAATATTAGGAAGAATGTTAGTAGATGACATTTTGAGGAAATTTTGGTAATAAAAGTTTGAGACATTTAGGGTTTAGGGAAAGGAAAAGAATTATTGAAATCAAGTTGATGAATGATGATTTTTTTTTGAATTATGCAATGGAGGTATCTTATAATTGAAAGTAGCAATAAGATTACTATGGTACATAAATGATGACCTTTTGAATTATGTGACAAAGAATGCTTCATGTGATTTGAAAATGATGATTCTTGAATTTGCACGACTAAGATATTTGGTGAAAGAATGCATGAGCATTGTGTTTTTGGGCCGACGTACTGGACCTAAGTGGTTGCGGAACCGAAATGCTAGACCCGAGTAGATCATTGGTATTATGTAATTGTATAGGCGGTTATATAATATCATTGATACTGATGGTATTAAACAATTGTATGGGCGGTTATTTTAATACTATTGGGAACGATATAACGGTGGTTTGATGTCATTATTCATACATTGAGCATTATTTCAGTCAGCTTTTGTTGCTTAGGAGTGAGCGAGAAGTTGGATAGTGTGATCCCAGATGGATCTCAGGAGGCGTTAGGGCGAGGTGATCCACCTAGTGACCTGTTTGTCACATTGTATACCCCTGGCCGAGGAGAACCATTGCAACACATGGCAAGGACCCGACAAATACTATCCTTTTCGTGGTTTGAAGTAAACTATCTTTTGAGGGAGGACAGATCTTTTAGAACGCTCATCTCTGAATCTTTAGCTCCATGGAGTAGGAATTGGTCGCAATATGTATAAGGATAATCAGCATACACATTGTGAATATACATAATCAATGTATCTATTTATTGGGGTATTGTCTATATTTATGCATCTTGATGTATATTGCTGAATTACTTGTCAATTGATAATGTGACTATGCATGTTGTTCTGTAATATTCCTATATTAACATGACTATATCTGCTTTTAATTAATGTTGTCGTATATGAAAGGCATTATTATCTTTCGTGGTGTTTCTTGCTGTCATGATGGTATTGATGTAGGGGATCTCACTTCTTTTTTTGTATTATTCTGTCTGCTTCTATCTTATACTCATGTCTGTAAAGACTGTGATGGTAGCAAGGTAGGATCGGCGATGTTTCACTCGACTGCAGTTTCACGAGGGTAGCGGAATCATGGAGTGTCCATTGGGATACAGGGCGAATTCAGAATATCAGAGATGTCACCTTGCTTTGGAGTAGGACCCGACATGACGCCGCTACTTTTAAGGTGGATGTAGCTGTTCACTTGGAGTTCTGCATGCCTCTTGAAGAGCTTTGGGATAACTGGAGAACTTCTTCTAGGGAGGACTCTGTGGAGTCAACTGCTCGGACTCTCGTCTGTAGTGACATACCTTAACTGGGGGCTTTGTCTGCTATAGATCCCGAAGGGGATCTGGTTGAAGATCGGGTGCAGGACCCTGTTCTTCAGGTGTTGGGACTTAGACTAGGCTCAGTCTTAGTTTGGTTTGTATATATATATATGTTTACCTTTTGGAATACTTAAGTTTTTATGTCTCTGGAACATGGTATAATGTACTTAAGGATATAGTGAACTTTGTTTTATGAAGAGTCTATTTTCCAGTTCTTATGCTTTGTGTCTTTATAATTTGGTAATTCGATGTTATTCATTAAAAGAGAAATTTTGAAAACACATATTCTATAATGTCAATCTTTTTATAACTTGGGTAAAGATAAAAAGAAAAAGGAGTCGATTTGAAATGTAATGCCTTTGGAGGGGGTGTTACATTAGGTGGTAACAAAGCAGTTCATCCTATTGAGTTGGGGTATGGGCTGACTATGCTTAGACATGTAGAAATTTCTATTTGTGTGTTGTGCATTTCCTTGTCTCTTGTTTAAGTTGTTAAAGGAGGATTGCATAAGTTGCTTTAGGTTGAATATTAGTAGTTACTGTTACATAGTCACATGATATTGAGGACTGGCCAACTCAATATGTAATGTTCTATGTGGATAGGTAACTATGACTTGAACTAGGCTAACTAGGAGAAATTAGAGTTCTTCTAGTAAGAGTCCAGTTGGATGACTGAACTCGTGTAGAATTGCTTGTACCTACACCTTTAGAGTGGTACTCTTAGAGTGAGTAAAGTCCAAGTCCAAGTCTTTTGGGTTTATGGATAGGTTTACCTTGTTTGTGCTGTGTGTTTCTCTATAAACTAAACACAGAGATGTATTGTTTGGTCTCCGAAAGGAGATAGTATTGTTTGAAATGGTTACTTTTGTTTCCATTATGTTTGATTTGTCTATTTTCAAAGGAAAGGCAATGGCTCACGGCAGACGTACGCATAGGAATATGGGATGCAACAATGAAGGGATGGTCGCAACTATGGAAGCAATGTAAGGAATGAATGAAGCAATAAGACAATAGAATCAGAGGATCGTGTTGCAGCAGGAATTGATAACTAAGGCTCATATTTTGTTAGAGTTAAATCAATCTCAAGATATGGGACCCAATAACGTTGGACCATATTGGTTCCGAAAAAGGAGAAATCGTAAAGTCAAGCGATTCCAGCAGAAATAGTATTTGTGACCACCAGGAAATCAATAACAACAACGACCATATGGAGGTAGTGCTAGTGGTAGCAGACCCAGTCAGCCCATGGCACTTTTATTGATATGTAAGAAGTGTACAAAAAGTCATGCAACAAGGAATTGTACGATCAAGGAAAAGGTTTGTTTCAAGTACGTAAAGCCAGGACACGTGTTTAGGAATTGTATTTCACAAAAGACAAAGCCTTCCGTTAGTTATGTACATACTTCAGAATCTTGCGAAGAAGGGAGAATCAATTCCCCAAGTGGAGTAAGAGCATCCCAGACTGAAGACCTGAACGAAGGAGATTGTGTCACAGGAGATGATCCTTTGACTATACTGTATAATTTTTGGGGGTAACTCATTTCTTTATGACATATGAATGTATGGATCAATTAGAGTCATCTGTATCTTTGTTATCTTTTAACCAAGTGGAAAAAACCTATTGTTGATAACCAAGTTGTTTAAATTATCCTATGCCTATTAAAGACTGAATCTTCTCTGTTGATTTGATTTGTTTACCTCTTTCACAAATTAGACGTAACCTTGAAAATGGGCTGGTTATCTTCCAACCACATCCTGTTAAATTTTCCCAATCAGACTTTAGTGTTTCCTGAGACAGAGATTTCTGGATTTGAATCCATGAAGCTCATTCCTAAATTTCATTGAACCATGTCAAATTCTTTGTTAGATATGTCTGGTAACACACCAGATAGTTTTGTTACCCTTTTCTTCCTAACCTTCATAATGTTTTTCCATGCACCGCAATTGTAAGAGAAAGTATTCCTGGTCTAAATCATGTCATAGTATCAGATACAGTACTGTTGAAAGAAAGCTAGACTTGTGAGACACTTTATGTTAAGAATAAGAATAGGAGAGTGAAGCGATGCGAGGGGAAGGAAATTACAAGCGACTTGGAAGGGATTGGTTATTTTCTAATCATATCTTATTAGATCGTTTCAAATAAACCCTAGTGTTTCCTAAGATTAAGACTTTTGGATTTTTACCTCCAACCAAGACTAAAGCTTTATTGAGGGAAGGAGCTCATGGATACCTGTTATTATCTTCTTTGGAGGTCAAGACTAAGAAGAATGCAAATATTATTATTGTAGTCAATAAGTTTTCCTATAGTGAGCTCTAGTGTTGTTACTTAAGGGGAGGAATAGAATTTCTCGATAATGGATAGACTATCTCCAGTTGAACAATGGTACGATCAAGAGTGAGTGTCCTCAGAGGAAGATAAATGATCTAATAGAATAACTGAAGGGAGCCGCTGTTCTCTCCAAGATCAAATTTGCGCTCTGGTTACCACCATCAGATTCGCGTGAAAGTAAATGTTCCCAAAACCACTTTTTGGATGCATTATGGGTGCTACAAGTATTTAGTAAAGTCGTTCCGTGTAACGAACGCTTCGGTAGTATTCACCGATTACATGAATAGGATCTCTTTCCCTAATTGGATAGATTTGTCATTATTTTTATTGATGACATTTTAACCAATTCTCGAAGCCCGGAAGAACATGTGGAACCTCTCAGTGTGGTTCTCTAAGCTCTGAAGAAGAAGAAGAAATTATACGTGAAGTTGTCCAAGTGTGAATTCTGGTTAGAGGCGGTTCAACTTTTGGATCACATGATCTCAAAGGAAGGAATTGTTGTGGATCCATGAAAGTTGAAGCAGTTCCTCAATGGGAAAGACCGATGATCGTAATAGAGATTCATAGCTTTATAGGATTAGCTGGTTAATATGGGAGATTCACTACAGAATTTTCTAATATGGAAGTATCGCAGAATTCTTGAAGACTCTGCCAAAACCTCGATGTGAACCTCAGATCTCTATCGGAGATAATACTAGAAGGCACACCATGAAGTCTAAAATCTCACCAATATACAGTTAAGCTAACCTCTCCATCGAATACCTTATGTTGATCAGTAAGAAGTGAGCAGACTTCGTAAGCTGATCCACAATTACCCATATCGAGTCATAACCTTTTCAGGTCTTCGGTAATCCAACCATAAAATCCATCACGATGCTATCCCATTTCTATTCGGGAAGAGCTAAAGGTTGCAACATTCCTTAAGGTCTCTGGTGTTCAACCTTGGCTTTCTAAAAAACCAGACAAGACGACACGTACTTGGCAACGTCCATCTTCATTCCGTGCCACCATAATAACCACTTCAGATCTTAGTACATTTTAGTCATTCCTAGGTGTATACTCAACTGGCTCGTGTGAGCTTCATCAAGAATTACTTTCCTCTGTTCTGGATCACTAGGCACACAAACCCTGCCTTTGAACCTTAGAATACCGTCATGTCCATCCTAAAATGTTGACATAATGTCTCGCTTCATCAGCTCCCTCTTATTTTATAGAAACTCATCCTCTTTCTGTTTCTCTCATATTTCTTCCATCAAATCACTTGAGATAGTAACCATATTCAAACAAATCTTCCCCGATGTCAACTCCACGAACACCCACATATTCCAGAATTGTTCAATTAATTCTTTTTCCTTGATCATCATAGCAGAGATACTAAGCATCTTCCTACTTAAAGCGTCTGCCACCACATTTGCCCTTCCAGGATGATACCGGAGTTGAAAATCATAGTCTTTCAAAAATTCTAACCACCTCCTTTGCCTCATTTCAGCTCCTTTTGGTCAAATAGGTAATTCAGACTCTCATGATCGCTGTATATGTTGAACGTTGCTCTGTACAAAAAATGTCTCTATATTTTCAAAGCAAACACCATAGCTACTAACTCTAGGTCATGCATAGGATAATTCTTTTCAAGTACTCTCAGCTGTCTTAAAGCATAAGCCACCACTTTCCTATCTTGTATGAACACGCATCCTAATCCTTGATGTGAAGCATCATAATACACTTCAAATGGTTCATTGGGATTAGGTAGAATCAAAACTAGTGAAGTAGTTAGTCGTCTCTTCAATTCTTAAAAACTCTTTTCACAATCATCGGTCCATACAAAGGCTTGGTTCTTTCTTGTAAGTTGAGTGAGAGGTCCTACTATCTTAGAAAATCCTTCAATGAATCTTTGGTAATAACCAGCTAATCCCATGAAGTTATGGATTTCTGTCATGGTCTTCAGCCTTTCCCACTGCAGAACTGCTTCAACTTTCTATGGATCCACTGCAATTCCATCCTTCGAGATTACATAACCCAAAAACTTAACCTCTTCCAACCATAATTCACACTTTGACAACTTGGCATACAACTTCTTCTCCCTTAGAATCTAGAGAACTATACTGAGATGTTCAACATGTTCCTCCTGATTTCGAGAATAGATCAGAATGTCATCAATGAAGATGACGATGAATCTATCTAGGTAAGGACAAAAAATCTTATTCATGTAATCCATGAATATGGCAGGTGCATTCGTCACTCCAAACGGCATCACAAGATACTCATAATGTCCGTAATATGTACGAAAAGTCATTTTAGGAATATCCTCTACCTTCACTCGGATCTGATGATAGCCCGAACGCAGATCGATCTTAAAGAAAATAGAAGCTCCTTTCAGCTGATCCATCAAATCATCTATCCTCGAAAGTGGATACTAGTTCTTGATCGTGACCTTGTTCAACTGACGATAATCTACACATAAGCTTGAAGTTCCATCCTTTTTCTTGACCAGTAACACTAGCACTCCCTAGGGTGATACACTAGGCCTGACAAACTGTCTTTCCAAAAGTTTTTCCAACTGCTTCTTAAGCTCAACTAATTCTGACGATGACATCCTATAGGGTGCTATGGATATGGGACCAGATCCAGGCACAAGATCGATAGTAAACTCTATGGTATCTCATCAGGATAGATTTCAAGAAACTCATTGACTACCGGAATAGCCTTCACATTCATCTTGCTCTCGACTTTTAAGGAAGACAATAGCATGTATCCCTGAGCTCCTTTTTTAAGGAAAACTTGAACTTGGTTGGCCGTTAAAAATCTAGAAACTTTAACCATATGGAAAACTATGATTTTACTGGAACAATCTAACAGGATATGGTTAGAAGACAACCAATTCATTCCTAAAATTATATCTATTTGAGAAAGAGGTAAACAGATCAGATCAACAGAAAAGATTCGACCTTCAATAGATAAAGGACAATTCAAACAAACTTGGGTGGTAACAATAGGTTTAGCAGTAGGGGTAGAAACACTCAAATCAAAGGGCAAAGAAGACACAGGTAAACCTAATCGGTGCACACAGTCATAAGCAATAAAAGAATGGGTTGCTCCTAAATCATACAATACAGATAAAAGATTACCTCTTATGGTATCATCTCCCTTTATCAGATCGTCAGATTGGGAGGCTTCAACTCCACTCATCGTGTAAACTCTGCCTCTTACTTGAGGTTTTGTAACTTGTACATTATTGACAGAAGGCTCTGCTTTGGGTTGGTTGCAATCTCTAGAGATATATCCAGACTTTCCACATCTGAAGCAGATAATTCCCTTGATCATGTAATCCCTTGTCAGGTGGTCCTTTCCACGTTTCAAACACTTTGATGAAGATGCTATAGTCCGACCAACTCGATGGCCACCAAAATTTCCACTAGAGCCTCCACTAGGTGATTATTGTTAACTTCCTGGTGGTCGGGAATAGGGTTTCCCCTGAAACTGGTTGTTGTTTCCTCCCCTTTGGAACCTAGATGGTCTAAAGTTATAGTTCCTTGCTTCTCGAGATGGTTCTAACTCTTTAAGTCTACAACACATATCCATCAAGGCTGAGAACTGATTCATTCTCATTAGAAGTACCCCTTTCTTCAATTCAACCTTTAGACCTTCTTCAAACTTACAACATTTCCACACCTCATCAGGCTAGATTTGAAGATACTGTGAGAACTTTGACAAGCTCTCAAACTTTGCAGCATACTTGTTAACCGTCATCCCATCTTGTCGTAACCCAACGAATTCCATTTCCTTGGCATGCCTTGCACTATCCAGAAAATACTTTTCCAAAAATGTATTACAGAATACTTCCCATGTAATTTTCCTTCCTTCTGCTTCTAATAATCTCTGAGTTCCTTTCCACCAATTTTCATCATCTCCCACCAATATAAATGCAGCATAAGTTACTTTGTGGTCATCTGCATATCCCATTCCTTCAAAAATCTTTCCAGCTCTTGAATATATAAACTTGTCTTTTCCGGATCAAACTCGCCTCTAAACTGTGGAGGATTGTTTCGAGGGAATTCAGACAAATTCTAGGCATCAGCATTCACCTCTTGCTGTTACGCTGCTCATTGATTCTATTGCAGAATAAGTTCTACCACCCACTGCATAGCTTCAGCAGCTGCAGCCATTACCTTATTGTCGCGTTCCACGTTAACGTGTCCGCCTCTACCACGTGCCATTACTTTTCTCCAGAGTCAACTAAACAAAACACAAGGAAAGTTTAGATATAACTTTTCAGAAACCAAACACAGAAAATCACACAGCACAAACAAGATAGACCTAACCACAAAACCCAAAAGAAAACTCAAACCGAGGCTCTGATACCAAACTAGTGTAACGCCCCCTTTTTTCGGGAGGAGGACGTCACACCAAACATACGAAACTCAAAAGAAACATGCATTCACTAAAACCCGGTTTATATACATATAGGCAATAATCTGTTCATTTATAAATCGTATAGCAACTCCACAATTTCTCTTATATATATATATATATATTCTTTTTCAGCAAGCAAAAAACATAAACTTAGCGCAACTCAACGTGAAGATCAAACCATACATTTACACAAAAGATACATATTATATATATGTTTAGATACATAACATAAGTAATTAAAAACATCAACAGTTAGCAAAGGAAAGCAAAAGCTTTACATGCCCAAAAATATGTATACAGACAGCCACCAAAGCTACAAAAAAGTATCATGCCCCCAATAACTACGAAGAATGAGCCTCAGAGGGGTCCTCCTTAGGTTCCTCCTCAAGATCCTCCTCAAAAGAGGACATCCTTACAAGAGCAACAGATTCATGAGCAGGAGCTCGTGCAGAGGATAGGAACGAATCCTCGTGTAGAGTATACTCTCGATCACCTCACACCTCACGTATCGGTATGTAGAACTCCAGCGATACAGCAACATCAAAAGAGAAAATAGGAGGATCATAATGACCCCAAGCTAAAGATACAGTCACATCTCCCACGTAGATGAAGCGTTCGGTGATCAAGTCGATGTGCCACTAGTCAATGCCTCCGTGGAACCTCAGTCTGGCATACCTACGAAAACCTCACTGGGATGCCATAGTGAAACAAAAGATTAACTCACCCTAAAACTAAGAAACTTAGGCTCTTCCTCACCTTGGTCTTCTAAGAAGCATAGATATAAACAGAATAGCAGAATACAGAAAAGAAGTGAGATATCTAACATCAATACCAGTTATGACAGTAAAGAACCAGAAACGGCGCAAGACACTATATAGCATGGCAAACATAATAAATAGCATCAAGATTCAGTTGATAAACAATTTGATAATACAGACAGTCATAACATCATTAAAAGAAACAATTCCATAATCATATATATTTATGCCAGATAAATATGTTGACAGACTATGCACATGCACAAGGTACCAAAATCCTACTCCATGGAGCTAGACATAACATCGGAGAGATGATCAAGGAGATATGTTTGTATTTCATCAGCCTCAAATCAAGTGCTTTCAACATCAACAAATTGCACAACATGGCTTATACAAGGCATTCTTCACAAGATCACGATATAGGACAGTGTCTCGGTCCAGATCGTTGGTGCGTTTGCATCGGTCTGTCCCATTGCACAGAGGAGCTACTAACTGTCCATTGTGAGATACCCGCACCCCCACGCCCCCAAGGTCAACAAGTGACTTACACTAGTCTATTTGCACCTGCACGTAGGTATGATTCATCTCTTAGGCATACAGCCTTACAAACAGAGTCCAATGGACTTTCACAATGCATGATGACTCGATGCATATATATATACAGATATTCAATAATAGTATGACTTGTCCATGATTACATGCCACATTAGGCCCAATTAAATATCAACAATCATTGGTCCCACTTATGGACCCACAATAAGTCATTGTCCAAATCTCAATGGTGAAAACATACTTTTCAAAGTTTGATATAAAAGTTACGCCTCAATTTTATTATTATTTTCTATTAACCTCTCTAGGGAAATTCTCTAGCATTTTTCATTCAATCCTTATTACTTTTAATTATATAAGTTCTTTCCTTTGTTTTAGACTAAACTCATTTAGAATAATCATTTTAAATTTCTCAAAACCTAACTCACACTCATGTTCTTTCTTTGGCCCAAAAATCACTCTAGGCTATAGGATAAAGTTTTGTTCTTTATTCTTTTCATATTATGAATTCCTAATTAAGTGTCTACTCATTTAATTAACTAAGTTTTAACTTGGTACAAAAGTCTCACATTGAGTGCCCAATGAGGCCGTGAGCCTCTAAGGGACTAGGAATCCAAAATTTTTCATCACCTCTCCAACCACTCATCATTTAATTGCTTAAGTCCCAAATTAGCACAAAAGTTCCACCTTGGACCCATCAAATGGCCTCTTGGCCGTGAGCCTCCAAACTAAAGGGGTAAGAATCCTTTGCTTTTCATACATACATTCAAGCATTCAGGGCATTCCAAATCCATCAAGTTACACAATAGCAAGTATTAAAGTCATACAACACAACCAATCACAACATTACCAAAAATCACACAACAAAGTGAGCAACCCACACATGGATTCCTCACCATCAACACAACAACGTGTTCCTCACCACCATGATAGGTTAAAGAGGATGATCTCCTTCTTACCTAAAGAGACAACAAAAGAAAGCAAGCTCCTTGATGCTTCCTTGTAATTTTTGTCCACCACCACCAATGAAACCCTAGGATAGTCAAACTCACATAATCAACAACCAAAGCTTAAAAAGAGGAGTCCTTGATCACAAAGGTGACCAAGGATCATGAAAATGAGAAGAGAAAAGATGAAAATCAAGAACTTTACCTTAAAGCTTCAAGTTTTAGGGCTTGGTAGAAAATGATGAAAATGGAAGAATCAAGAGATGATCACCAAAGAGAAAAGCTTCTATGTGACAAGGAGATTCAAGAGCCAAGGTTGGTTGGAGGGAACAAAGATGAATGGCCAAAATGGTGTGTATGTTCATGACAATGAAGAGGAAGAATAAAGAAGAGGAAGTGTGAGAGAGAAAGGAGAAAATGAGAGAATGAAAAGTGAAATTTTGTTTGAAATGAAAAAGTGATAGGTAAGTGAAAAAGATGACAATTTTTGGTCATCTTTTCCCCCCAAATTGCCATGGGGTCACAAAGAGGAGAGAGGAAAGGTGAAGCTTCCTTGAGAAGCTTGGTATAAGGCTTCCTTGAGAAGTTTCACACTTTTTGAAAAAGTCAAGGGTGATGTCATGGTGATGATGTTATCTTGATGATGTCATTAAAGTGCTCTCTAGAAAAGATGACTAACACTTTACTAAAGTTATTATCCAGTGGAGAAAGGTTACAGTTATCAAAAACTGTATTTATTATCCCACGGATAATAAAACATTATCATGATTTTATTTATCAGATAAAATCTCGAGAAACAAAAATTTCGTGAACTATGTCCGGCCTCGGGTTTAGTAAGATCTCTCATCAATGTTTCCATTGTCCAAAGTTTTTCGGCCTCAGGGAAAATATTTTATTTTCTCTGCCCCGCTCAGTGCACACATAAATCATGGAATATATTAAAATAATCAAATAATTCAAATAATTTTAGAAAAATTCATAAAAATTACAAATATTATAAAATGAATATATATCATGAAACAAGCAATTTTCGGGGTGTTACAGAATGGGTCTACGGTTGTGGACGTGAGGCAGCAGCACAGCAAGGAGGAATTCCAACTACCTCTGCTAACATGCCTATGGAAAAGGCCCCTGCCACCAATGATGACTGCATCTTGAAAGCCATTGTAAACATGCAAGTTAGTATCGAAGCTCGCATTGCAGATCTTAAAACTTATCAAGAACACAACAACACAATTATCTATGATCGCTTGAGTGCTATGGAAGATCGCCTGGTTAGGCTTGAGTGTCGCTATCCAGCACCGGAAGATCATGGGGCTTAGGCATGGCATACTTATTTCAGTTATAGCTTCTTTATTTTGTTTAAACCTGTCTTTTGGATATGATATTCATTATCTTAGAATCATGTCATGCTTAACTATGATTAGTATGACTTGGATGTTTTTTTAAAATGATTGGACTGTTAAATTGAGCTTACATTATTGCTGGATTATTACTAGATATTTGTTACATAGCAATGGTTATGAGCACCCTTTCTAAATATATATATTGTTTATCTTTTTTTATCATGACAAAAGGGAAAGAAGATCTTTGGTTTTGAGAAAAGAAAGGTAAAATAGCAGAAGGTATATTTTCAATGGTCTTGGGATTCCAAAATAAAGGGGGAGTTGTGCATCTCTGATTCAATCACCTCTTGAAAAATAAAGGGAGAGTAAGTCTCTAAAACCTTTTATGAATTCCAATATTTATTTTAACTAACATTTTCTCAATAGTTGTTTGTCATCATCAAAAAGGGGGAGAATGTAATTGGCATTGATTAAAGTAATGATTTTGATGATAACAAACAAAGAAATGAAGGAAAATGTAAAGGACAAGTCCTAAAGAGCTTCAAGCTTATAATATAAGTCTTAGATCCTGTGTAAAGGTATTTGTAGGATTCACACTAAGCTCATCAATTGGTTTTCTTACTCAACCAAAATAAGTTTGCAAAAGTAGGATTTATACTTGTGAAAATGATGTTTAAGTTTGAGCAAAATGATTTTAGAAAGATTGAAAAACCCTTTGGAAATCTTGCTTTCTTGACTAACCAACCTCCTAATTGGTTATTTAGGCAACCAGAAAACACGCACAATGGCTCTATTACGAATTTTTAATGTTTCTAACTACCCCAATGGTTCTTAATTACATTTGGCTATAAATTTAAGTTGTTGGGCATTTATAAAGAGTTAGAGAAGCATTCTAAAAATCATTTTTAAGCATTGAATACGTGTTTTTACTATCCCTTCAATCTTACTCTATTTTTGAACTTTAAAAGTGAATCCTTGATACCCATAAGCTTCAACTTGTATTATCCAATCTAGAGATAGAGTTTCAATTCATCTATATCTTGTTTATTCTATAAAGAGGGTAAGGTATCCCTCAAAGGATTATAAAGGGTGAGGTATCCCTTGAAAGTAGAGGCTCAAGCACAAAGAGTGAGGTATCCCAAGGTGTTGAGTGCTCAAGTTTGTAAAGGTTGTCAAACACCTGTTTGAAGCTTGAAGCTATAGTGAAAATCTCGGGTGTTTAGTTGAGGATGGACGTAAGCCACAAGTGGATTGGTGGCTAAACCAGGATAAAGCTTTGTGTTTGTTTTCTTTAAACTCTACTCTTTACTTTGTACACTATTTTATTGCATTATTTGAATTTTATCTCTCTTGGTTGATTCATTTAAGAGTGAAAGGTTTCTTTCTTCTCTATCCATTCATCTCTAATAAATAATAACTTCAACAAAAATTGATAATCAAGGTTTTTGTGAAAGGATTGTGAAAATATTTTTAAAACTCAATTCACCCCTTCTTGAGTTTTGAGGCCACTTGGTAACAAAAAGTACCTGTTGAGCAATTCCAATCGAAGGTGCCTAGGGTGTCTCTTGGATGGCCATGGACATGGAAGTTCCAAAAAAAAGGACCATAATTAGTTTGTTTTGTAGAGAAAGAGCACATGTTGTTTCCCTCTAGAATAAAGTCTGTTAGAGAAGGGCTATAGAAGCTTGAGAGATAAGGTTCTCTTGCAAAACTAAGTAATAAATAAAAAAAAATGGGAACCTAAGAGAAGAAGGTGAGGTATAACAATTAGGCATCAAAGGGGTTTTATAGGAGAGAAACTTGATAAGAAACTACGAGGGAGAAAGAAAAGTGATGTAGCTGTGATTTTGTGTTTGTATCTGCGAGAGAGAGAGAGAGAGAGAGAGAGAGATTTTTAGGTACTTACTCTTATCATGGGATCTTCAAAGAAAAAAATAGTCATAAAGTCATGTAGGTTGTAATCAAATTAGTTATGCTAATTATGGTAGAAGGCAAGTCTGACATACTATTCAAAGTGGGCAACCTGCATTTACTCCAAGTTCATTTAAAATGGGTCACTATATGGTTACTTGTAGTTTCCATACTTATTGCTAGATCAATGGTTGCCCACTTTTTTCAGGTAGTCTCTAGTAGCAAAAGTGCCATATACTTATCACTTTAACCTTTGGAGTAGAGTAAGTATATTTATTTTAGGGATCATTGGGCTACAGAATCTTCTGTACATGGATAAACTAATGGTTTTGATTATAGAGCAGTATGCCAATGTACTCTTTCTCTCTCTCTCTCTCTCTCTCTCTCTCTCTATCTATCTATCTATCTCTGCTCCTATTGTGACTGCACCTCTTTGTTGCTATTGCTTCTGCAACCAAGCTGCCTCTCTGGTAGCTCTTGCCTCTAACACCTTTACGAAAATCCATAAACTAAATGAGAGAGAAAGAAAAGCTCCTAAAGACAAAATAGGAAATAGTTATTATTGATATTATTGTATATGAGACTATTTAAGAGTTGGTGTCTGAAGCCAATGCTTGTCTGAGAAGATTATATGATTTGAGCTTTTATTGCTATTAACTCATTTACTTTTTCTTTTCCTTTACCTCAGACCTCAAAGCCCCCCACTTACAATTTGACCTTTTTGCATTTGGGAAATGTAGAAAATGAGAAATGCAAACTAGGGACTCTTTTAGGGGTATGATAATGTCATGACTATAGGACATCTTGTTGGGTATTGCATTGGGTTTTGCAACTCAAATTGGCTTGTTTGTGGTAAGAAACTCACCTTTAAAATGTAAATGGATGCTTTAATTTAGCTTTCATTTTGGAGTAATGAAAGCTTATGCAATTACAATATAGGTTCCCCTATACGTGGTTGTTGCTTGGATGATGGGTGTCAAAATGGACCTGAACTTCAACATCATAGAGACATGTCCTCTTGCTTTGGCAATAATAGCCATAAGCTTCACTTTGCAAGTATAGTTAACATAATTTCTACTAAGAAAAACACCATATTTTGACTTCGTATTTTCATTCAATCTCTCAATGAAATATAAGTCTTGACAAAAAGACACCATCTTATTTATAGGATGGTACTTCTCACTACATGGAAGGCCTTGTTCTCCTGCTCTGCTACATTGTTATTGGGGCTTGCTTCTTCCTACAAAAATCACCCTTTAGTAAGTAGAATATGTAAAATTACTCCATGGTTATACAAATAGTCAAAATCTATATCAATCTTATAAATTCTAAATTTGTGATTCATATCTAAAATTTGATCACCTCTTTTTCCCAAACCAAGCTGTTGTTACTAACATCACCCTTAAATCAGCAATTGATGCAGTTTTAAGTTCTTAGTAGGTAAGTTCATGTTATGTGGCACACAAAATTATAAACATCAATTCTAGATCTAACTATGGCCACTTGGATTGCAGGCTTTGGCCTATTTTGGTCCCTTCCTGATATGAAGGATAACGGCATCCAAACTTACAAGCAGATTCAATGGATTGGTTATTAGTTCATTTCAATCATTTTGTCACAATCAAATTAGTCTCTTGTCATTTTAATAGTTGTGCTTATTGATGATGGGGCTAACTTGTTTTGAATTGCTTGTATTAAATTAGACTTATTGATTAGTTATGCTTTCTTTATAGAACAAGTTTTGAACTTATTAATGCAATTATGATATTTTATTGTTTTGCACAACTTATTTGTTGGGTTATTTTGTTTGGATTTAAATATTTATACAAGTATAATTTGAAAATATACTAATTATCACTATAAAATTAATTTGGGTTAGCTTCAAAATAGTTATGGAATTACTATAGATTTAGCAACACAATAGCTAGGAAATAGCTACGAAATTGCTATGGATTTAGGAACATAATAGCTAGGAAATAGCTATGGAATTGCTACAGATTTAGCAACATAATAGTTACGGATTTGCTACAGATATTAGTTATGGAATTAGCTACAAAATATTTCCTATCTAATTAGCTATGGAAAAGAAGTAAGTTCTGAACGAAAATTGGCTACAAATTAGCTTCCGATTAGCTACGAAAATTTAAAAATTAGCTATAGATTAGCTACAAAAATTTTTGGTAGCTAATTAGCTACAAGAATTTGACTACAAATCAATATGTAACTAATCCATCAATTTCTTGTAGTGGTTGCTAGACTGGCTTCTTATATTGCTATGGCTACTAATGTTGTGAAGCTGCATTATCATACCTCAGATTTGGATGATCTCTCTAGTCAGGGTTATATGTGCTGGAGTATAGATCATATCTAGGCTGCTGCTACTGTTGGTATTGTGGCTTACTAGGAAAGACACCTACTACAGCTACAGAGTGATCTTGAAATACAAAACCATCATCTTGAAGTGTAAGGCATGCATATATGGGATGAGATGAACAAAAACAAATGCCATATATGCTTGCAAGCCCTTGCATAGGTAATTGTTGTCCCACTGCTAATTGTCTCACCAAGGAAGTCAACTCTTCAAGTCTATGCTCCATTCTCTGTTGGTCAACATGAGACACATGAAGCTCATTGATTCCTTTAGTGGAAATAATCATCTGAGTACCAAACTACTGAAAATTGGCAGTCATATTAGCAATCAATTCTCTGGTAGCAACTGGAGTTTTATTAACCAATGCACCTCCATTAGCAGCATCAATCATGCTCCTATCTATAGGCAACAAACCCTCATAGAAGTACTGAATCAACAACTGGTCATTGATCTGGTGGTGGGAACAACTTGAACACAATTTCTTGAACCTCTCTAGTACTCATGCAAAGTCTCTCCTGTCATCTGTCTTATACCACAAATATATTTTCTAATGGTAGCGACTCTAGATGCAGGGAAAAAATTCTCCAAGAATAACCTCTTCATGTCATTCCAAAACATTACTGAACTTGGTGAAAGGTAATATAGCCAATCCTTAGCTGCATCAACAAGGAAGAAAAGGAATGCTCTCAGCTTGATGTGTTCCTCAAGTATCCCTTATGGCTTCAAGGTTGAACAGACCACATGAAACTCCTTTAAATGCTTTTGGGGGTCCTCACCTGCAAGACCATGAAACTTTGGCAACAAATGTATCAATCCATATTTAAGTTCAAATTCAGCATCAAGATCAAGATATTGAATCCCTAAAGGCTAGTAAGTAACATCAGGAGTAGCTAGTTCCTTAAGGGTCCTATTATCCATGTTATCACCTATAGTTGCAACACCACTTAAGCTCTTAGGTTCACTTTCAGTTTCAATGTCAAATTCAAGTTCAGATGCAATTATTTCACTAAGCCTACAAGCTCTATTAAGTTTATGCAAGGTCCTGTCAATGTCAGGATCGATATCAAGTAAAATGACTAGTGGAAGACCTAGTCATGCAACGTACAAGGCACAAAAACACAAAACATGCAAAATAGACTACACAACACTAAAATACTACCAAAATAAATCTAGTTAACCTATCTACACATTTTTAAAAGATATGGGACCTCCACAGGATGAAAACTACATAAAATGAAACTAAAACATGCAATAAAAATCTTAAAAAGTTGAAAGAGTGGTCTAAATGATAGAATTTGGCAAAACCAGGGGGTGACCTCACATTGTCAGCCTTGTTTATTAGGTCATTTTCTTTCAATTGACCAAGTTTAATATTAAAAAGTTGAAAAAGTGGTCCAAACGATAAAATTTGGCAAATCCAGGAGGTGACCTCACATTGTCAGCCTTGTTTATTAGGTCATTTTCTTTAAATTGACTAAGTTTCAGCTCATTCTAAGCACATTTGTCCATACAAAATTCTGAAAGTTGACCCGAAATTACCTATTTTTGCCTAAAAACCACCAAAACACAACAACAAAGGGGTTAGTGACTAATTAGTAGTCAAATATACTCCTAATAAGATTGATCAAGATCAAAATGATCCCTGACAAAAGCGCCAAAAATTTGACAACTGCCGAGGCTATCAAATTTTATCAATTTATAACCGATTCACCCAAACTATATAAGGTAACACTAGGTCGAGCCCTTCAATCACTCTAATTACGCAATCAAATTAAGAGATTAAAAAATAGGGGGATGACTTTTCAAGATTAATAAACATAAAGCAATTAAAATGGTAAATAGAATTAGGAAACAACCAATCCAAGGGAATTCACCAATCTTGGTTTTAACCCATCCTTGATCACCATGGATCCATTCAATCACTAACTGAATTCTTGGTCTTAGATCACATCAAGAAGCCTCAAGATAATCCATGGATCCTCTACTAGATAAGCATCCAGAATTCGATCAATCAAGGTTAGACAAATTAAGCATTCATCTAATCTCAAATTGATCTAAGAATCAAAATCCAACCAAGCTAAATAATTCATCAAATACCTTTGATTCCTTGTTTAATCCTTTGATTCCTTGTTTAATTTCTGTAATCCTTTTTTAACACATGGTAATTACGCAATTATCATATGAACATCCCAATCAAATTAAGCAACTCAATCAGAATTAAACAAAGAAGAAGGAAAGGAACTTGATTAATAATTGAATGTAGAACAATTAAAACAAAATATCAAAATTAAGCATCAAGATTGTCAATCCCTAGGATTGATTAAAGGCTCTAACCCTCCATGAATGAGAGGGAAGAACTACAGAAAAAGAGAAAAAACTTAGAGAGAAGGGAGTGAAATAAATATGAAAAGAGAGAATGAAAAGTGTTCCATGCAAATATGCTCTTTCATTTTGCTGCTCTCCCTCTTAAACCTAACTCTTAATTTAGCCTTACATGATCAGAATTCTAATAGATACAAAGTTAGGTCAATTAGGAATCACTGGGCCCAAGTCTTATGTCATTTAGAGGCCTAAAACTTAAGTTATGCTCAATTAAGTGGCCTAACTTGTCAGCAACTCACCTCTGCTTTCCATATGCAATTGTATGCCCACAATAACATAGTTCAACTTAGGAGTATGCATAATAGTTGTAACTTTGTATCTTAGATTCCATTTGGGCTTGGTTTAACATCCATTAGACTCCTATAACTCAAGAAATTGGCTAATAAGTGCGTAGAGGTCAAGTTGTCAGGTTAGCATTCTGGCTCTTACTTCAACTTCAGTTTAAATTATCCAAATGTGTGATCTAGCTCTTGAGGTCTTCATGAAACTTGTAAAAATTTATCTTAGATTTCCTACAAGACCATAATCACATCAATCAGATATTTAAAACTCATATTATAGCCAAATTACTTAACATTGCCAAATAAATAAATTAAGGCTAATTCATGCAATAATTCCTTCAATAATTCAACTAGGCCCAATATCATAAAATGTAACAAAACTAACTTAATTAAGCCAAATTAAATCTTAAGAAGCCTAGTGAGAGGATCATTAAATGAATAAAATATATTATTATCAGTCCCTAATGCATTGAACAACCTTTTTTTTATCAGTCCACCAGTCCTCTGCCTCCCATACTAACATATAGGAGGCAAACAACACCCTCTGCTCATCAGAGTAAGCCAAGACTGTGAAAATCTTCTCCATCTCCTTCAACCACCCCTTTGTTCTAACTGGATTGTACTCTTTGTTGAAATATGAAGGGTTGGCCTTCCTAAATTCTGAAATATCTAGGAAGTTTTGGTTCCTAATTGATACTTCTTGCACTAGTTGTACTAGCTGTGCAGGAGGTGTTGGCTGCTAAGTTAGATTTGCTTCCATTCTTTCAAGCACTCTATTGGTAATATCAGTATGTGTCTTCATTGCATCTGCCATTTGTTGAAAAACTCCCATTAAGTATGCCACATTTTCATTGGCAGGTTCCCTATTTCTTGATGTACGCCTTGGAGATGTCTGATAATTATGATTTTTAACATATTAATATCCACACAATTACCTTATTAATGATGTTCAAATTGTAATTAAAGTGATCTTAGCACTCATTTAGATCATTGGGTTGAATTGGGCTTTAAAGCAAAATTTTCAGATTTTAATGCATATTGACATTGGTTCAGTATTTTGCTCATAACTTGAGTTGTAGATCTCTGATTTTGATGTTCTTTATATGCTAGGAAAGATGAGAAAAATATCTACAAGTTTTTTAAAATGTCAAATTGGAAGATTCGGATGTTTAGGTAGTCAAATATAGCCTTGAAGTTGGACCAGCGGTACTGTCATGAATTCTAGACACACCTTCACTATTTTGGACATATCTCACTCATTTCAAGCCCAAATTAAGCATGTGAGCACTCCTTGGAAAGCTTACTTCAAAGGCTATCTGATGGACTTAATTTGAATTAGAGATTATAACAGAAATCTAAAAGATGGAAATGTGGAAAAAGTGAAGGAATCATTGGAAGGTGGGAGACACACTTTCATAATGAGAAAATAATTCATTGGAAGGTGGGAGACACACTTTGATAATGGAGGAATAATTAACAACAGTGGGTGAACCACTTTTGACTCTTAGTGGATGATTAAGAGGAGAGCAATCAGATTTGTGATAAAATAATAGGGAGCTTCTACGTAGAGGAGTGTGTGGTTATTGTAGTTTTAGTTTTTGGATTTTGGAGACTTCTCTTCTTCTCTTCTTCTCTTCCTCTCTCTTTGTTATTTTCATTTTTGTATGGTTCTTGAAGGTTCTCCAATGGTGATGGCTATGGAGAGCTAAACTTCTTTAATCAATCCAAGAGATTGACATTCTTGATGATTAATCTTGAGATCTTGTTTTAATTGTTATACATTCATCTATTAATCAAGTTTCTCTTTTTCTTCTTCTCTTGTTTAAATTCTGATTTATTGCTTAATTTGATTAGGATTTGCATATGTTAATTGCGTAATTATCATGTGTCAAGAGATGAATTCAAAGGTTAAATAATGCATCAAAGGTGTTTGATGAAATATTTAGCTTGGTTGGATCTTGGTTTTTAAGTTAATTTGGGTTTTTGATGGATGCTTAATTTGTCGAACCTCAATTAATTGAATTCTAGAAGCATTTCTAGTAGAGGATCCATGGATCATTGAGAGGCGTCTTGATGTGATCTAAGACTAATGATTTGGTTGATAGTTGAATATATATATAAAGATCAAGGATGGATTAAAATCAAGATTTGTTAATTCTCTTGGATTGGTTGTTTTCCTAATTTTGTTTACTCATTTTAATTGCTCTTTGTTTTTTAATCTTGCAAAACTTTTCCCCCCTGTAACCTCTTCATCTGACTTCATAATTAGAGTGATCTACGGGCTCGACCCGGTGTTACCTTATGCTGCAAGTAGTTTTGGTAAATCGGTTATAAATTGATTTAAATTTGGTAATCTCGACAGTTGTCAAAATTTTGGCACTATTACCGGGGATCATTCTGATTTTGTTTAGTTTTATTAAGAGTATATTTAACTGCTAATCCCTCACTAACCTCTGTATTGCTGTGTTTTGGTGATTTTTAGGAGAAAACGGGTGATTACGGGTCACTTTGCAGAATTTCGTATTGACAGAAAATGTGCCCAGAATGCGCTGAAACTTGGTCAGTTAAAGGAAAATGGCCTAATAAACAAGACTCATGGTAAATTGTGAGGTCACCCCTAGTTTTCCCAAAATCCATCGTTTAGACCAGATTTTCAATTTTTTAATATTTTTTATTACATTTTTTAGTTTCATTTTTGTGTAGTTTTCATGCTGTACAAGTCCCATAATTTTTAAAAATCATTGCATAGTTCAATTAGATTTATTTTGTTATATTTTTAGTGTTATCTAGTGTATTTTGCTTGTTTACTGATTTTGTGTTTTTTGTGTTTTGATTGGTGCATGACTAAGTCTAATCCTGATATCTTGCTTGAATTTGATCTTGAGATTGATATAACATTGCATAGGTTGATTAGAGCTCGTAGGCTAAGTTAAAGAATTGGTTCTGAATTTAGTTGTGACATTGAATCTGAGGGTGCACTTAAGATCTTAAGTGATTTTAAAATCATGGCTGATAACAGGCAAAATAAGACCCTTAAAGAACTTGCTGCTCCTGATGTAACTTACCAGTCTTTATGCATTCAATATCCTGATCTTGATGCTGACTTTGAGTTAAAATCTAGATTGATACACTTGTTGCCCAAGTTTCATGGTCTTGCAGGTGAGGATCCCCATAAGCACTTAAAGGAGTTCCATGTGGTCTGTTCAACCATGAAGCCGCATGGAATCTCTTAGGAGCATATCAAGTTGAGGGCATTCCCTTTCTCTCTTGCTGATGTAGCTAAAGATTGGTTGTTCTACCTTTCACCAGGTTCTGTCACAAGTTAGGATGATATGAAGAAGTTATTCTTGGAGAGATTCTTCCCTACATCTAGAGCAGCTGCCATTAGAAAAGACATTTGTGGTATAAGGCAAATGACTGGTAAGACCTTGCATGAATATTGGGAGAGATTCAAGAAGCTGTGTTCGAGCTGTCCCCACCATCAAATTAGTGATCAGCTCTTGATTCAATATTTCTATAAGGGCTTGCTGTCGATGGATAGAAGTATGGTGGATGCCGCATCTGGAGGTACCTTGGTGGATAAAACCCCTACTGCAACAAGAGATTTAATAGCAAATATGGCAGCCAATGCTCAACAATTTGGCACAAGAATCATTACCTCCACCAGAGGAGTCAATGAGGTTCAATTGTCTCAAGTCGACCAACAGAGAATGGAACACAGACTTGATGAATTGACTTCTTTGGTGAGGCAATTAGTAGTGGGACAACATGCACCAATTTCTGTGTAAGAGCTTGCAAGGGTGTGTGGCATTTGCTCTTGTTCATCTCATCTTACTGATGCATGCCCCACACTTCAGGATGGTGGTTCTATTTTTCCAGAGCAGTCAGTTGCAGCAGCTGACATTTTTCCTAGTAGACCTCAATATCAACAGGACCAGCAGCCAAGATATGATCCATTTTCTAATACTTATAACCCTGGCTGGAGGGACCATCTTAACTTGAGATATGGGAATTCTAGTCAACAACAACAACCCCAACAACAGCAGCAATTTAGATACCAAGCTGTAGGTCCTAGCAACAAATACCAACCACCTACATTCAGACAACAACAAACTATGCACCCACCTGTGCAGCAGCCCCTCTTGTTGCCAAGTCCAGTACACACTCCATCAGAGCCAACAATGGAAGATTTGATGAAACAAATGGCCACAAATAATATTCAATTCCAACAAAATGTCAATGCCACCATTCAGAACCTGCAAACTCAAATTGGGCAGCTGGCCACCACTATGAGTAAGCTGAAAAGCCAAGGATCAAGTCAATTGCCTTCACAAACAGTCAGTAACCCAAGAGGCAATATAAGTGCCATTACCTTGAGAAGTAGCAGAGAAATTGATGGTCTAAATTTGTCACAACCAGAGCTCCCATTGCAACAACCAGATACTGAATCAGTCCAGAAGAAATGTGTAGAGAATTCAGACTTGGTCATTCCACCACCCTTCCTAAATAGAGTGACATAATCCAAGCAGATAGCGCAAGCAGAAATGGAAAAGGAAGTCATGGAGACATTTAGGAAGGTGGAAATCAATATTCCCCTCCTAGATGCAATCAAGCAAATTCCCAAGTATGCCAAATTTCTCAAGGAGTTGTGTACTCACAAGAGAAGACTTAAGGGTACTGAGAAGGTCAGTATGGGCATAAATGTTTTTGGATTGATTCAGCCAAGCATGCCAAAGAAATCCAAAGATCCTGGAACTTTCACAATCCCTTGCACTATAGGCAATTCTAGATTTGACCATGCAATGCTAGATTTGGGTGCTTCTATCAATGTCATGCATATGTCAGTGTATAAGTCTTTGAACATTGGCACCTTACAACCTACTGGCATAGTGATTCAGTTAGCAAATAGAACCACTGCTCATCCTGCAGGAGTACTAGAAGATGTGTTAGTGCGAGTGAATGAGCTAATTTTCCCAGTGAACTTCTACATTTTGGACATGGAAGATGAGTTCAACAAATCATGCTCCATTGATTCTAGGAAGACCATTCCTCAAGATAGCCAAGACCAAGATAGATGTGCATGCTGACACTTTTTCTATGGAATTTGGTGAAGATGTGGTACAGTTTAACATTTTTGATGCCATGAGACATCCCCTTGAGGAGCATTCAGTTTTTCATGTTGATATGATTGAAATGCTGGTTGATGATACTTATGCTGATATAAGTGCTGAATTCCCTGATATTGCTGACTTTCTGGATTCTATCACTTGTGATATATGTGTTAGCTGTGATACTGAACCATGTGCTGAGATTTATGCGATTATGAGTGATATGCAATTGCTTATTTGACTGATGTAGCATATGAAAATGTGAGTCAAAATTATGTCAAATTTAATGCTGTTGAATTGCTTGTTTCAAACAGCTTGCTGCCTTCCATTGTGCATCCCCTATCCTTAGAGCTAAAGACTTTGCCAGACCACCTTAAATATGCATATTTGGAAGATGGTGAGAAACTGCCAGTGATTGTCGCTAAGAATCTACAACTTGAACAAGAAGAAAAATTGTTGCAGGTTTTGAGGTAGCATAAGTGGGCCATCGGATGGACACTTGCAGATATTCCTGGTATTAGTCCCTCCACATGTATGCAGAGGATTTTATTGGAGGAAGGTACCAAGCCAGTGAGGCAGCCCCAAAGGAGACTAAATCCCCTGTTTCTGGATGTGGTGAAGAAGGAAGTGACCAAGCTGCTGCAACCTGGCATTATTTATCCCATATCCGATAGTAAATGGGTGAGCCACGTGCAAGTTGTTCCAAAGAAATCTGGAGTCATAGTAGTTACAAATCAGAACAATGAGCTCTTACCCACAAGAATCTAGAACAGTTGGCAGGTGTGCATTGATTATAGGCGGCTTAACCAGGCCACTAGGAAAGATCATTTTCCATTGCCTTTCATTAATCAGATGTTAGAGAGACTGGATAGCAAGTCGCATTACTGTTTCTTGGATGGATATTCGGGCTATTTTCAGATTCATATAGCCCCAGAAGACTAAGAGAATACCACTTTCACCTGCCCATTTGGAACATTTGCATACAGGAGAATGCCCTTTGGTCTGTGCAACGCTTCGGGAACCTTTCAAAGGTGTATGGTCAGTATCTTCTCTGAATTTTTAGAGAGTTGCATGGATGTGTTTATGGATGATTTTACTGTCTATGGCTCTTCCTTTGATGCATGTTTGGATAGTTTGGCTCGAGTTTTGCATAGGTGCATTGAAACTAATCTTGTCTTAAATTTTGAGAAATGTTATTTCATGGTAGAACAGGGTATAATTTTAGGGCATGTAGTATCTAGCAAGGGTGTTGAGGTAGATCATGTAAAAATAGATGTCATTTCATGCTTATCTTACCCCACATGCGTGTGGGAGGTTCATTCTTTCCTTGGTCATGCAGGTTTCTATCGGCAGTTCATAAAGGATTTTAGCAAAATTGCCCTTCCACTGTCCAACTTGCTGCAAAAGAATGTAGAGTTTCACTTTGACCAGAGATGCAAGGATGCCTTCAATCACTTGAAGCGAGCATTGACTAGTACACCTATCATCCAGCCACCAGATTAGACACTCCCATTTGAACTCATGTGTGATACCTCTAATTATGCATTGGGAGTTGTCCTTGCACAGAGAGTCGGCAAAGTACCTCATGTCATTTCCTATGCTTTGAGGACTTTAGATGCTACACAAGCCAACTACACTACAACCGAAAAGGAACTTTTAGCAACTGTTTTTGCTTTAGATAAATTTTGATCATATTTGCTTGGTTCTAGAGTGGTTGTATTTTCAGATCATGCAGCTTTAAAGTTTCTCCTGAAAAAGGCCGATGCAAAGCCTCGGTTGATTAGGTGGATGTTGCTCTTACAGGAGTTTGATATTGATATCAGAGATAAAAGTGGAGCAGAGAACCTGGTGGCAGATCACTTGAGTCGGATTGAGAGAGAGGTAGATTCTTCTCCTATCCATGATGCCTTCCTTGATGAGCAACTTTTCAAGATGCAAGGTAACATCCCTTGGTTTGCAGATTTGGTTAATTTCTTGGTTGCTAGAGCATTACCTGCACATTTCACTAAGGCACAGATTGATAAACTGAAAAATGAGTCAAAATATTATGTGTGGGATGACCCTTATTTGTGGAGATTTTGTAGTGACCAAGTCATTAGGAGATACATTCTTGATCATAAGTTTGATTCTGTTCTTAGCTTTTGTCATGCATTTGCCTGTGGTGGACATTTTGGACCTACTCGTACAGCTAGGAAAGTTTTGGACTCTGGATTATATTGGCCCACTCTATTTCATGATACATATTTGTTTTGTAAATCTTGTGAACAATGCCAGAGAACAGGGAATATTTCTCGTAAGAATGAGATACCCTAACAACCTTTGTTGTTCTGTGAAATATTTGATGTTTGGGGTATTGATTTTATGGGTCCTTTTCGTGTGTCATTTGGTTTTGTTTACATTCTGCTTGCTGTGGATTATGTATCTAAATGGGTAGAGGCAAAAGCCACTCAGACTGATGATTCCATGGTTGTTGTGGATTTTGTTAGATCACATATTTTCTACAGGTTTGGAGTCCCGAAAGCCATCATTAGTGATCAGGGTTCGCATTTCTGTAATCAGAGCATGGAAGCCTTGATGAAAAAGTATGGAGTCTTGCCTAGAGTTTCTACACCTTACCATCCCCAGACTAATGGGCAAGCCGAGGTTTCCAACAGAGAGATCAAGCAGATATTTCAGAAAAAAGTTCAACCTAATAGAAAAGACTGGAGCAAAAGGCTTGAGGATGCTTTATAGGCTTATAGGACCGCCTATAAGACTCCGATTGGGATGTCTCCTTATCGGATTGTTTTTGGCAAAGCATGCCACTTGCCGGTGGAAATTGAGCATCACGCATTTTGGGCAGTAAAGAGGTGTAACTTGTACCTAAATCAAGCAGGTATGGAGCGAAAGCTACAGTTGCAGGAATTGGAGGAGATCCGCTTGGAGGCTTATGAGAGTTCCAAACTTTATAAAGAGAAGACCAAAGCCTTCCATGATAAGATGATCATGAGAAAAACATTTAAGATTGGTCAAAAAGTTCTCCTCTATAACTCTCGCCTCAAGCTCATGCCCGGGAAACTCAGATCTAGGTGGCTTGGTCCATTTGTTGTTACTAAGATTTTTCCTTATGGTGTTGTGCAGGTTACAAGTGAAAATACTACCAAAGCTTTCACAGTCAATGGACATCGCCTCAAACCATTTTATGAGGGAGCTCAAGAGAACATTTTGGAGGAGGTCTACTAGCAAGAAGTCATCTACCCCACTTGATAAGGATGTTTCTTTCCTTTCCTCTCTTTTATTTTACTTGTCCTTCATTAATTGATGATTTTGATGGAATGTTGTTTTTCTTGTGAGCTTTACATTGCAGACAATGTATAATTTAAGTGTGGGGGAGGAATTTTAGCATTCTGTTCTTGTTTTTGTTTTCAATTTTAATGCTTCTGCTGTTTTTGCTATTTTGATATTTCAACCCTATTGTTTATTTTTCTGTTACAATTTCTATTATTATTTTGGTTTTTTTTTGTGTTTGTTTATTTCAAAAAAACAAAAAACAGATATGCAAACAAAAATTTAAAAAAAAAGAAAAAAACAAAACAAAAACAAAAACAAAAACAATGCTTTGAAAGAAAAATGTGTTTTTGAATAGATTTTAAGCTGTGTTAAAATGATGAGTAGAAATAAATCAAGTAAAAGGTTCATGGTTTGAATTGGTGGATTAAGTTTGATAGATGCATACCTTGTGAGTTTTTGAGCATATTGGTGGATTTTAACATCCATTCTCCTCTTTCTTGTGTGATTTTCATTCATGTTAATTGATTACTCTAGAACTTACTTTGATTCTTTTTTAGACTACATTTTCACTTGCATGTATAAACATGATTGAGGCCTTCTTTCTTTTATTAGCTACTTTAGCCAAATAGCCAACCCTGCATTATTTCCTTTGTTTAACCCCCTTGAGCCTACTTGCCTATTCTTTGTTTTAGCTCAGTATATGCCTTATGTGAAAAACCATGTTTTACCTTACCTTAGGAAATGGAAGAGCATTGGTTCATTTTCATTGGAGGAGCTCTTTGACTTGTGAATAATTAACAGTTCAAGTGTGGGGGTTGTGCAATATTGATTAGTGTGTGTGTGCAATATTCAAAGTGTTTGAAGAAAAAAAATATATTTAAAAAAATAAAGAAAGATAAAAAGAAAAAAATTGCAAGATAGGTTGAATTTTTCAAAAAAAAAAAATAAGAGCAAGAAAGTGAAGGAAATATGTGAAGAGAATGTGTATTATTTGGAGTTGGGGGATAAAAATTCATGTTTGTTACTTGTCATTTGAGTTCCTTCTCAATGCTCTTTTATTCTCTTGGGTGTTTAACTTGTCATATCCATATTATTTTCTTTCCTTACCTTGGCCCCATTTCAACCTTGAATAAAGTCCTCTTGATTTTTGTGTGCATGTGTTTTGAGTAGTGGAGAAGTAGAAAATAAGCAAGCTTATGGTAGTGCACTTTTCATGGATTGAATTGAGTAAAATACTTATCCCGTAAATACTTGAGGGATTGAGAGTGTATCCTGTGAGGATCTATCATTCTTGATTCATTCTTTTCAAATTGATGAAACCTTGCTTGTTCCCTTAAATCTTTAGTTGTTTTTCTTGCTTATAGCTTTTGCATTCTTGAATGTCATTTGAAATTGAGTCTTTTAGAGTTTTTAGCTTTTGAGTTTCTTTTGTTTTTCTTTGTTCCCTAATTTTGGTTTTTTCTGTTTTGCCCGAGGACGTGCAAAAGAGTAAGTGTAGGGGTATTTGATAATTAGATTTTTAATATATTAATATCCACACAATTACCTTATTAATGATGTCCAGATTGTAATTAAAGTGATCTTAGCACTCATTTAGATCATTGGGTTGAATTGGGCTTTAAAGCAAAATTTTTGGATTTTAATACATATTGACATTGGTTCAGTATTTTGATCATAACTTGAGTTGTAGATCTCTGATTTTGATGTTCTTTATATGCTAGGAAAGATGAGAAAAAGATCTACAAGTTTTGTGAAATGTCAGATTAGAAGATTTAGATGTTTAAGTAGTCAAATACAGCCTTGAAGTTGGACCAATGGTACTGTCACAAATTCTGGACACACCTTCACTATTTTGGGCATATCTCACTCATTTCAAGCCCAAATTAAGCATGTGAGCACTCCTTGGAAATCTTATTTCAAAGGCTATCTGATGGACTTAATTTGAATTAAAGATTGTGACAGAAATTCAAAAGATAGAAACATGGAAAAAGTGAAGGAATCATTGGAAGGTGGGAGACACACTTTCATAATGAGAAAACAATTCATTGGAAGGTGAGAGACACACTTTTATAATGAGCAAATAATTCATTGGAAGGTGGGAGACACACTTTGATAATAGAGGAATAATTAACAAAAGTGGGTGAACCACTTTTGACTCTTAGTGGATGATTAAGAGGAGAGCAATCAGATTTGTGATAAAATAATGGGGAGCTTCTACGTAGAGGAGTGCGTGGTTATTGTAGTTTTAGTTTTTGGATTTTGGAGACTTCTCTTCTTCTCTTCCTCTCCTCCTCTCTCTTTGTTATTTTCATTTTTGTATGGTTTTTGAAGGTTCTCCAATGGTGATGGCTATAGAGAGCTAAACTTCTTTAATCAATCCAAGAGATTGACATTCTTGATGATTAATCTTGAGATCTTGTTTTAATTGCTATACATTCATCTATTAATCAAGTTTCTCTTTTTCTTCTTCTCTTATTTAAATTCTGATTTAATGCTTAATTTGATTGAGATTTGTATATGTTAATTACGTAATTATCATGTGTCAAGAGATGAATTCAGAGGTTAAATAATGCATTAAAGGTGTTTGATGAAATATTTAGCTTGGTTGGATCTTAGTTTTTAAGTTAATTTGGGTTTTTAATGGATGCTTAATTTGTCTAACCTTAATTAATTAAATTCTAGAAGAGTTTCTAGTAGAAGATCCATGAATCATTGAGAGGCGTCTTGATGTGATCTAAGACCAATGATTTGGTTGATAGTTGAATATATATATAAAGATCAAGGATGGATTAAAATCAAGATTTGTTAATTCTCTTGGATTGGTTGTTTTCCTAATTTTGTTTACTCATTTTAATTGCTCTTTGTTATTTAATCTTGCAAAACTTTTTTCCCTTATTTATTAACCTCTTAATCTGACTTCATAATTAGAGTGATCTACGGGCTCAACCCGGTGTTACCTTATGCTGCAAGTAGTTTTGGTAAATCGGTTATAAATTGATTTAAATTTGGTAATCTCGACAGTTGTCAGTGTCATAATTTTCTATACACATAAAACAATACATATTGAGTTGATCAATCTCAATATCATGTAACAGTGTGACAATAACTATTAACATCCATACCTAAGGTTGTCATGCAATTCTATTCATACATCTCACTTTAAGACAAGAAAATGCACAATATAAAACATGAATTTCAAATTATGTCAAAAGCATAGTCAGTCCATACCTTAGCTCTACAGGATGAACTACTTTGATACCAAAATGTAACATCCTAGTTCGATTTACTACAATATATTTGAAATATACATATGTAATTGTGAATAGGCATATTACTACTAACTTTTAAACAAAAAACTTTTGTAACTATACATTCCAAAATATATACGTAATCGAAAAATAGAGCCTCGAAAAAAAAGTAATCAAAGGAAAATATTTGAAACTATTCATAAACACACATCTGAAAAATTTCATTTTACTGAAATATCGAATATACACAACTAGTACATAAGTATTCAAATGCAAACTAGGTCTTCATGGCTTATATATATCATATACAAATCGAAGAAAACTACTCTAGTCGAAGCTACAACTTCAATTCCCCTCTTTGGAAGGATTTTGATTTTGATATATAAATTATCATGGAAGCAAACAAGGGGTGAGAATTCAAAAATTCTCAATAGTATAATTTCAAACAGAATCATTCGAAATATAATTTCATGATAAATACATAAGATAACATTTCAAATAGAATTATGTGTGGCTGCTCATCAAAATGATAAGTATTAATGTTGATGACATGTATAATGATGATGCTTATGAGAAGATAAATGTTAATGTTCATGACATGTATTTTGATGATGCTTATGCAATGTCATGTCCTTCGACAAATGACTTTTCTCACTCCTTTGACCTTAGTAAAGTGCTTTTCTCGTTCCTTTACTCTTGGTAGAGTGTTTTTCTTACTCCTCTACTAATTTTGCAAAGGGCTTTTCTTGCTCCTTTGACCTGGGCTGAGTGCTTCTCACTCTTTAGCCATGCAGTAATGCTTATGATATGCTAATAACATCCTGAATTCTGTTATTCGAATAACATCTCTAGCCTTGTTGAATGGCATAGAAAACATCACTTTGAGTTATAATTTTAAAATAGCTCACTTTGTCTTTTTCGATCATAATCGAAAAATATGCTAGTCGAATAACTCTCAAGTCTATTCGATTATTCTCAAAATTACAACAGTAGAATAGGTGTCTATTCAATATGTCTTTTTCAAACATAATAAAAAACATGCTAGTCGAATAACTCTTGTAGTATATTTGATTAACCTCGAAATCATGCCAATCAAATAGTACTCTTAGTCTACTCGGTTAGCCTAACTTACCATTCTGAAAATGGCCTATTCGAATAGCTCTCTTAGTCTATTTAATTAGCCTAACTTACCATTCTAAAATAGCCTATTTGAATGGTTTTCTTAGTCTATTCGATCAATGTTGAAAATATTTCTTTTTGAACTGTTCAAATAGTTATCATACTATTTTGAATAGAATAGCACACTTAGTATACCCGATTAGAACTGGTAGTATGTCTTTCTAAATTATGCCTATCGAATAGCTCACCTAGTCTATTCAGTTAGCTTTAACATCATGCCACTCAAATTGCTCACTTGGTCTACTCAGCTTATCATTGAAATCAAGCAAATTCGAATAGTTGATATATCAAAATTCTGGAACAATTTGAAATATTCTATTCGAATTGCCCTTTGGCCTATTTGAAAAGAACATTACAGAAGGACATTCTATTCAAATTTCCCCCTTGGCTTAGTTGAATAGAACACTGCAGAAAGTCACTCTATTTATGCCAATCCCTTTTACTACAAACTTCTATTTATACCATAAATCATCTAGTAAAGTATTGGAAAAACCATCAACAACAAATTCTAGTAGTTATGTTCATGCATATACATGTTCATGCAAATAAATGCTCAAGTTTCATAAAACATATCTCTCATTAGACTCAATCATGATTTTTCTTCGAGTATCATAAAGAACTTAATTCTGTCGATTCTCTGTCAGTTTTCACAAAACAAAGAATGATAAAACATAAAGAACAAACACAACAACCCCCTAACTCAACTCCTTAAAGTGATGGTATGCTGTAAGTGATCCTTTCTCACTTTCCTTTGTCCTACGTTTTTATCTCTTTTCTTTCTTTCTTCGATATGCTTTCTCTTTCTTTTTTGTTTTCTCGTTTCGTTCCTATCTCTAACTTTTTCTCTTTTTTCTGTTGTTATGGCTGTGTGAAAAGAGAGATATATATGCTCAAAGTCTCAAAGTCAAAGATGATGGAAGAAAGAAGAATTAAATAATATCTTTTAACTTTAAATAACTTTAAAAGTTTTATACTTAAGATATTTTGGTCTTTTACATTAACCCCAAAACTGTCTATCCACCATTCTGCCATTCTAACTCATATTAATGCACTTTTATAACCAAATTAAACCTAATAGGTTAAGGAGGATGTTACAATAGTTATCAAACCATCATATGAACACAATACCAAGTTAAGCACTTAGCTAAGGAGTAATAGAATCAAAGAAAAGGAAGAGAGAAATATGATTAACAAGTAAATTAAACATTCAAACCAAGGTCTCAACTTTAAACATCAAGAATGTTTCAATCCCTAGGATTAATTACAAATCTTTAGCTTTCCATGAATGGAGAGCACAACAAAAAAATGAAGAAAACCTAGAGAAAGTGAGAAGAGAGGAGATGAGAGAACAAGAGAGGAGATGAAAACTGAAAAATAAGAAGTCTCTACTCTACTAGCATTGAATCTAGCTCAAAATCCCACAAAACATACACCAAAGGTTAAAATATAAGTGTGTCCCTTGCTTAGGATGTTTCTTCTTCCAATTAGCTTTAATAGGACACTTAATTTGCAAGATTTGGACACCTAATGGAGGCGTTATGGCCAAAAAAAGTTTAACAGCTCCTGGATCCCGTCATCTCCTTTCAAGCATTAAAAACCCTATTGAAACATTATTGTTTTGATAAGTGGTATTCATTAAAGGGTTTTGTCCCAGATTTCTAATGGAACTAGTTTCAGGCCATTCTAACTACAACAGCCCAAGATACGGCCCAATCTTTGCGCACTACTCAGGTTCTAACAATAGCACCTCTGTTCTGACTTTCTAGCTCAATATGACCCAATAAACATCCAATTCAACTCTAGAGCTCTAGTCAAAGTTGTATAGCTTCCTCTCGGCTTTCCTACAATGTATATTTCATAATTTTCAGATGTATATAACTCAAGTTATACTCGAAATACATAAATAGTGTAAAATTGCCACAATGTTAAAATATACAAGTGCAATTTGAACCCATACTCATAAATGGTGGCCAAAGCCAAATAATTAAGTATGTGAAAGGTCTAAAATGTTGAATATGGGGGTTAGCTAATATATAAAAGGTCTCAATTTCCAATAATGTTCAAAAATACAAAAGGAGAGCAACCAAAAAATCAAAGAATTAAAACATTCATGAAGTAACATTTCTTTACATCTCAAACCAACAACTATAGTAACTTCAATTGAAAAGCCTAGATCAAGAATGATAGAGCCTCATAAGATTTACTCTCAATCTCTTAAGTGTTTAGAAGGTAAGTGTTTCACTCAATTCAACCCATGAAAATATACACTACCATAAGCTTGCTTATCTTCTACTTTTTCATTACTCAAAACACATGCACACACAAATCAAGAGGACTTTATTCTAGGTTGTAATGGGACCAAGGTAAAGCAGGGGAATAATATGGATATGACAAGTTGAAGACTAAAGAGAATAAAAGAGCATTAGGGTTGAGTCCAAATAACAAGCATGACAGTTTATCCCAACTTTATGTAATGCAAATTTTCTTTACATATTCTTTTTCCTTATTGACTTTTCTTTACACTATTTTTTTTCTTTTTCTTTCAATCGGCCACTCTTTCCTTTTTCACTAACATTTTACATACTAATTAGCACACTCCCACACTTGCTCAAGAACTCATCCAATAACAATGTCAATGCTCTCTTATTCCCTGAGGTTAGGTAGGAACATTATTTTTCATTTAAGGCGTGTAATGAGCTAAAAAAAAAGAATGATCAAATAAGCTCAAAAGGGTTAATTAAGAGAAAATATGCAAGGTTAGTTATTTGGCTAAAGTGGCTAATTCAAGAAGAATGCCTTAATCATATTCATGTATATATGTGAAAATTTAGCCTAAAAAAGAATCAGAGCAAATTCTAGAGTAACAAATTCCATGAGTGCAAATCACACAAGAAAGAAAAGAATTGTATAAATGTTCAATCCATTCGTTAAAAGGCTCAAAGTATCACAAGACATGTTTTTATCAAACTTAATCTACTAATTCAATTTCATTACTAAACTAGTTATTCTTAAGATAAGAGATAATTTATTCACTTATGTTACCTTAATTTTTTACATGCTCACAACTTTCACAAACTCAAAGTTTCATTGGAAAACAATTAAAAACACACTTTGTTATGAATTTTTTTCTTTTAAAAATAGAAAAATAGAATTTAGAATAGAATTGAAAACAAGTAAAATAGTTTAAAATAGAAAAATAGAAATAGTAACAAAATGAAAAATAGAAATAGAAATAGAAACAATAATAGTAATAGAAAACATAAAATAGAAATAGAAAAAAATAGTAATAGTAGCAAAAAATAGAAACAGATAAAAATAGCAAATATCAAATCATAAGCAATAAAATAATAGAACAAAATAGTAAAAATAGTAGGATTAAAAATCGCAACAGTAGAAAAAGATATGTAAATTCCTCCCTCATACTTAAATTTTACATTGTTCTCAATGTAAAGCTCAAAGATCATCAAACCGTCAATATCATCAATAAATCTAAGAAAATTAAAATAAAAGAGGAAGAGAGAAAACATCCTTATTAAGTGTATATAGTCGCTTACAAATGGAGCTCCTCCACTATGTTCTCTTAAGCTCTGTCATAGAATGACTTGAAAAGATGTCCATTGACCTTGAATGTTTTGTGAGTTGCCTCACTTGTGATCTCTATCGCACTATAAGGAAAGACTTTAGTGACCATGAAGGGGCCTGACCACCTAGAACGGAGCTTGCCAAGCATGAGCTTGAGGCAAGAATTGTAAAGGAGAACTTTTTGCCCAAATACTAAATCCTTCCTTGCAATATTCTTGTCATGGAAAGCCTAGGTCTTCTCCTTGTACATTTTGGAGCTCTCATAGGCCTCCAAGTGGATTTCCTTCAATTCTTGTAATTGTAATTTCCTTTCCACTCCTGCTTGGTCAAGGTCCATGTTACAACTCTTCACCACCCAAAATGCTCTATGTTTTATCTCCATCGGTAGGTGGCATGCCTTCCCAAAGACAATCCGGTATGAGGACATCCCTAGTGGTGTCATATGGGTAGTCCGGTAAGCCCAAAGAGCATCCTCAAGCTCCTTGCTACAATCCTTCCTATTAGGCTTGATAGTTTTTTGAAGGATTTACTTGATCTCTCTATTTGATACCTCAACTTACTAATTTCTTTGAAGGTGATAAGGTGTAGAAACCTTATGCATGACTCCATACTTCTTCAACAAAGCCTTCATATTTCTATTGCAAAAGTGTGACCCTTGATCACTGATGATAGTCCTTGAAATGCCAAGTTTACAATAAAATGTTTGATCTAACAAAATTCACGATAACTTTTGAATCATCAGTCTGAATAGCTTTTGCCTCCACCCATTTAGACACATAATCAATAGTAAGCAAAATGTAAACAAAACCAAATGAGACAATAAAATGACCTATAAAATTAATACCCCAAACATTAAATATTTCATAAAACAGCAAAGGTTGTTGGGGCATCTCATCTCTATGAGAGATATTTCCCATTCGTTAGCATTGTTCATAAGATTTACAAAACATATATACATCACGAAAAAGGATTGGCTAATACAATCCAGATTCCAATACTTTCCTAGTAGTACTTTGAGGCCTAAAATGCTCACCACATACAAATGCATGGCAAAAGCTAAGAACAGAATGGAATTCATGATCAGGCATAAATCTTCTAATCATTTGGTCACTACAGAATTTCTGTAAATATGGATCATCCCACATATAATACTTTGACTCACTCTTTAATTTGTCAATTTGTGCTCTAGTAAAATATGCAGGAAAGACATTAGCAACCAAGAAATTTACTATATTAGCGAAACATGGAGTGTTGCCTTACAGCTGTAAAAGCTGCTCATCAGGGAATGTGTCATGGATGGGAAGAGGGTCAATAGCTTGCTCAATTTAGCTCAAATGGTCAGCTACCAAATTCTCTTCTCCACTCTTATCACGTATCTCAATGTCAAACTCTTGGAGCAGCAACACTGACCCAATCAATCTTGGCTTGACCTCAAGTTTCTTTAGGAGAAACTTCAAAGCTAGATGATTAGAAAACACCATAACTTTATAACTAAGTAAATATGATCTAAATTTATCTAATGCAAAAATAATAGATAAAAGCTCTTTTTTTCATAGTGGTGTAATTTGCTTGAGCAGCATCTAAAGTCTTCAAAGCATAGTAGATCACATGAGGAACTTTGCCCACTCTTTGTGCCCAGACAACTCCTACTACATAGTTTGAAGCATCACACACCAGCTTGAAGGGGAGTGCCCAATCAGGATGTTAGATAATGGGGGTGGTGGTAAGAGCTTACTTCAAATGGTTGAAGGCTTTCTTACATTTCTCATCAAAGTCAAACTCCATATCCTTCTTGCAGGAGGTTGGATAGTAGAAGGGCTATTTTGCTGAAGTCTCTAATGAAGCGCTAATAGAAACCTACATAACCAAGAACAGAATGAACCTTCGCACGTATGTGGGGTAAGATAAAGAAGAAATCACATCTATTTTAGCAGGATTTACTTCAATGCCCTTGCTAGATACTACATGGCCTAAAACTATTCCTTAATCTACCATAAAATGACATTTTTCAAAATTTAGAACAAGGTTAGTTTCAATGTACTTATAAAACACCTTAGCCAAATTAGCCAAACATGAATCAAAGGAAGAACCATAAACTATAAAATCATCCATGAACACCTCCATGCACTCTTCTAAAAAATTAGAAAAGATGCTTACTATGCACCATTGAAAGGTGGCAAGGGCATTGTGTAACACCCTAATACATATATCGATATAACTACTTATGTAAAGATAATTAGCATTAATCATGTTACTGCTACTATTACTATCATTCTAATCCCATATAATTAAAGAATAAAATATACAGAGCCACAATAAAAGTAGTTCTCATATATATACATCAAAAAGCCACCAGAGGCAAAATGTTATATATACAATACAACTACAACTTAAAGTAAATGTATACAAGAGTTGTTATACATCTAAACCCAAAAGAAAGAAAAGCTATCTAGTCTTGTTGTCCTTTCTCCCATGCTTTAACCCTTTACTAGGGTCTTGACCTGCTTTTACCATGGAAATAAAGAAAAGGGGTGAGAACATAAAAATCCTCAGTAATATACACGTATCTCATGGCATTCAACAATGTAAATTACATGTAAAAATAACTAATGACAAAATTATACAATCACTCATACAATTGTATAATGTATAGAAGTCTAAACTATAGAAGTCTAAACTATCTCGATATTACACAATTGCCATACAACTATGTAACATTAACTCAACTTGGAAAGTTGCTTAACTCGCTTCATTGCTTAACTTAAGACTTAACTCATCCAAAAGCTAATGTAAGTAAGTTTACCTCATATTACTATACTACATATGGTTGATCATATTCCTCATGTTACTTGACAAATAGCTTAGTTTATTGCTTTATCCTAGGTAAAGTGTTATACTGACACTTACCTCTTACAAACACATCCTTAACAAAGAGTTTAACTCACTACTTTGTAAGGTTAAGGGTTTTAACTTACTCCCTTAATTAGGATAATTGTACTATGATCCCACTATAACTGGTATAGGAACCAACTGATAACTAACACTTAATTTCAAGCAATTTGTAACTCTAGAAAAGCTTAAAAACTCAAACTTGTTCTCATATGCTAGGCGGTTATTTCCTTGGTGAAATATCCCTAAAAGTTACTTACTACACTTATGAAAGCATATAAAAAAGATCTCAACTAGTAGAGAACCTCAAAACATGAAAAACAACATTTTTGGAGTTCCTAGAACTCACGCCACAGCACAACGTAGTCACGCCGTGGTGCACAACTCTCTGTCTCACACGTCTCGGTATGGTTCTCAGTCATGCTGCGGTATGCTACCCTTGAGTACTCAGCTGATGCTCGCATACCCCGGCGTGGCTCTTGGCACGCTGTGATGCGCAAGTGTTTTCTACAGAATTCTGCAGAAAACGTGACTGTACATTGTTCCATTGACCTCAAATCACTTCCAATCATCTGAAATTGGCTCCTAGGTGATTTCTAGCTTCACCAACGCTTCCTAAATATGTTGTAACACTTTTGCAACCTATCAATTTACTTAAACTTGAGTTAATGACCAAAACCACAAACTCACTTACTCATTGTTTAAACTTCCACTCTAAGGACTATTTGTTATTTTTCCAACACCACCTCATCCAATAATCAGTAATTAACTCATTTCAGTCACTGAAAACTAGAATAAACAAGAAAACATATTTTTGACATCTCAAACCTATTTTCTCATCTTTGTAACCTAACTTCAAATAAAACATAAATGAAGGGAGAGGAATAAGGTTTTAGGTTAGAAACCCCTACCTTAAGTTCTTGGTGATGGTAGCTGTTGATCTTTGGCTTTTCCTTTCCCTTTCTTCCTTATTTCCTCTTCCTCCTTGGCGTTCTCTTCTTGGCTTTCCTTGCTCTCTACTTTTGGCTTTGTTGTTTTCGTGAGTGAGAGAGTTGAGTGAAATGAGATAAGAGTGAGTGAAATATCAAGAAACAAAATCAATATAAGAGGCTTTTGTTTCATGACCTGTTTCACTTAAATACTCAACTAATACTTCCTGATCTGCTAAGAACACTTAGATTTAGCTAAATCAAGCTTTTCAGCTTCTAACAACTTTAAAATAAATACTAAGATTCATAAAAAAATTTGTTTCACCATTACTATAATTTTTCATATCTATTACTAGTCAATTGAGCATTAAATGCACAACCAGTATGCCTAAAAATACTAAACTGACTCTGAATATACTCAACTTTTAACTACATCCCCTTACACCTATTTGTGACTTAATAACAAATTCTCTAGATTCATTTCCATCAAATTATCCATTTATGCTACTATCTGAGTCATTTTAAGTTACTTTTCACACTCTGGTTTGCAACAAAATACCTAAACTAACTCAGTTCATCACAAAACTTAACAGACATGCCAAACTTGTGTTATGCCTCCTTTGTAACCATAAATTAATTAAACATGCTAAAAAGAGGATGTTACATTTCTCCCTTTCATTTAAAATTTTTTACCCCAAAATTGCTTACCTCATACAAATAACTCTAGGTAATCAAGCTGCATACGGGACTCTAGCTCCCATGTAGCCTCCTCTATGCCTGCTTCACCCCATATGACCTTCACTAGAGGAATCTGCTTACCTCTGAGCTCTTTAACCCCTCTGCTTACAATCCTTATCAGTTTCACTACATAAAACAAATCATCTCTTAACAGTATATGATGTGTGAATGATCTAAATTGTACTTTTTAAGCTGGGATACATGAAAAATATCATTAAGGTTTGACAAATTGGGTGGAAAGGCTATTTGGTAGGCTATAAGTCTAACTCTTTTAGGATTTGGTAGGGACCAATGAAACGAGGGTTTAACTTTCTAGTTCCAAAAACTCTACAAATTCCAGTTGTATAAGTGACTCTCAAGAAAATATGCTCACCCTCTTCGAACTCTAGAGGCCTCCTTCTTTTATTAGCATAACTTTTTTTTCCTACTCTAAGCTACAACCATCCTTTCCCTGATCATTCTAATCTCTTTGAATTTTGTTGTACTAAATCAGGTCCAAGAATAGCTTTCTCTCCTACCTTATACCAACATAATGGTGATCTACACTTCTTACCATAAAGTGCCTCATACAGTGCCATTCCTATGCTGGTATGGTAATTATTGTTGTAGGCAAACTCCACTAAAGGCAAGAGTCTATCCCAACTACTCTATTGATCTAAAACACATGCTCTAAGCATATTCTGTAGGGTCTAGATGGTTTTCTCTTATTGTCCGTCTATCTGTGGATGGTATGCTGTGCTAAGACTAAGTCTAGTCCGAAAGGCCTTCTGCAAAGCTCCCTAAAATCTAGATGTAAATCTAGGATCTCTATTTGAAACTATACTGAGGGGAACTCCATGTTGTCTAACTATCTCCTGTAAGTACAATTGAGCTAATTTCTGTTGGGAATTACGGATACATCATGCAATGGAAAAATAAGATTCCCATTGAGGATACATGCAAAAAGCCATAATCCGAGTTTTTAAATTATTTACCTCTTGAAGCGTGATCAAAAGGAAGGACGTGAATCACCAACACCGTAATAGAAATGATGACTTTGCAGTATCCACACGAACAGACTCACGAACGTCCAACGTCCGCAAAGAGGAGCCTCACGTCTCTCACACAGTGCTAGCTGTGAAGAGAAGAGAAGAAACCTGTTGCTCTCTCACTCACTTTTCTGTAGGTGCGACTAGGGTTCTGAAATTGTATATATTAGCAGCCCCTTAGCAGTACTATTTATAATAGTGACTGCCTTAAGTGAGTGTGTGCAGCAGCAAGGTAAGCTATGCAACCCTAGACTCATATGTTATGAGTCTAGCCCATATTTGAATCCAAGTCCAACTTAGATCCATTACTCCAATTTTAGTCTGCTCTATGTTGTGACCTTGCAGGTTCTTATTACGTTGGCAGTAATATTAAAATCCCATTTTAATATTACAAGCAGTGAGCAGTATCTAGCAACACATCGCTGCTACCCAAGTAATAAGAATGTCAGTAATTTGACATAACCTTTCCGTGACTAATGTTTCCGTGTCATTTAGTCCCTTTGTCAAGATATCTAGATTGAACACAAGGCATGGAATGCGTCACCCTTGTATAGTCCAATCATTCGTTTCCTGATACTCGAGTAGACTTTGTAACAACAAATGAATTAATATCTCATATTGACTCATTTGAGCATGGTCATGCATTTCGCAATCTCACTCAATCAGGGGGCCCGAAGATATCGCTTCTGTTATGTAGGAGTGACAAATCTCATCTAGGTCACTCACATCCCTCTGCATGATTTACAGTATATCCAATAACCAACTTTATAATCACCTTGTTACAGATGACATTTGATGGTATTAAAACACACAACTCCTCATATAGGAATCGTAGTGATTTCAGGTCAAAGGACCACAGACACCATTGTCACTATGAGAATCGCTTATGACACTCACGTAATAATCTATGTAGCGTTCTCATGGTGGGTCAATCCAATACATCATTACTCTAATATGTACCCATGTGAAGACTTGATATCTCATATTCATAACCCGTGAGATGTGGTCATCAGTCTATGCACATACTAATCTCAATGTATTATTATTGTCTTAATTAACAATAATACTTGACTAGGGATATTTAAGAATAGTGTTATAACCAAAAGGATCTCATGATCAAGTCATCCACTCAATAACCTATGGCATCAAACTTACTATTCTAAGGACTTTATTATGTTTATCAAAAAAGAACACAATAAATGAAATGCCTCATATATTAAAATAAGCATAATAGAATGTATATAAATACAGACAAATGTATCAGCTTCTAGGGCATACACCAACAATTTCTCTAAGGACTAGTTCATTCTTATCAGCAAAAAGTGGGCAGACTTGGTTAGTCTATCCACTATGACCCAAATTATGTCATATCCTAACTAAGTCATAGGGAAACTTGTCACAAAATCCATTGTGATGTTCTCTTACTTTTATTCTGGAATTGCTAAGGATTGGAGAGGTCCTAAACGTTTTTGATACTCTATCTTAACTTTTTGGCACACCAAGCTCCTAGACACAAACTTCACTATTTCTCTCTTCATTTCTGGCCACCAAAACATCTTGCTTAAATCTTGATATATCTTAGTGGCTCCTGGATGCATGGTGTAATTGCTACTATGAGCTTCCTCTAAAATTCATTCTTTGATTGCAGAATCTCTTGAAATGCAAAGACTATATTTAAACTTAATCATTCCATCATCTGCCATATCAAACTCTATCTAATCTCCTAAGAAGATTTGCTCTCTAATCTCACCTAAGGTTTCATCCTTACTTTGAGATTCTAAAATTTGAGCTCTCAAATTACTAACTATATCCACCCTACTCATAAAGAGACTTTGTGGTGTCACAGTTACGCTAAGACTCAAGTCTCTAAACTTTTCAAGAAGTTGTCCCTCCTGAATTATCATCTGAGACATATGTAGGGATTTCCTACTTAGTGCATCAGCCACTACATTAGCCTTACCTAGATGATACTTAAGCTCAAAGTCATAGTCTTTTAAAAACTCCATCCATCTCCTTTGTCTCATGTTCAACTCTTTCTGATCAAATAAATATTTCAAACTCTTATGGTCGCTGAACATCTCAAATTAAACTCCATAAAGATAATGTCTCCACATTTTCAAGGTAAACACTATGGCTGCTTGATAATCACATATTTTATTCATTAAGAAACCATTATGTTTAGTCATTTACACTCTCCATATTCTTAATTGATTGAGTTTGGTATGATTTTGTGAGTTTGAGCTCAAATTGGTCCTAATTGAATATTTTCAGCATTATTGAGATTTGACACTATTTCTGTATTTTGGCCATAACTTGAGTTCCTGATATCTGATAATCATGAATTTTACCTTGTAGGAAAGCTAAGAGGAAGCTCTACAACTTTGATGAAGAGCTCAAAGTCCTAAACAGATGTCTAAGGGACCTAAGTTTATATGGAAGTTAGAATACAGGTTCTGTCACTAGAATCCGAATGATGTGCACTCATAAAATCATATCTCAAGCTATAATAATGGAGATGGGCTGAAATTTGGATAGTTGATAGTTAAGATCCAAATAAACAACTTTCATGAAGAACACTTTTTTAAAAAAAGAAGTCTAATGGGTCATTTTGAGCTTGCAAGTCGGAACAGAGGTGTTGAAGTTGGGTTTGAGTAACCTGTGGTATTTGAGTCATATCTTGGGCTGTAGGAAGCCAAATTGGACGATCTAGATATGCATGTTATAGCCAAGACAAAGATCTACAACTTTCATGAAGAGTACTTTTCATGGGTCTATAGTATAGTTAGTCGTTTTTGGCTTCCAAGTCAGACAAGAAATTTTCATCCTCAACAACCCACTCAACTACTTCACTCACCAACCCTCTCAACTACTTCACTCACCAACCCTCTCGACTACTCTACTCACCAATCCACTCAACCACCCCACTCATCCACCCACTCCCCTTTATCATTTTGTTACCCTAGACTTCTATAAAAGGCACCATTGGTTATCATGAAAGAACAAGTTGTATTCCCCTTCATTTCTCTCATAGTTTCTTCTTGTTTCTTCATAGTTTCTCATAGCTTTTGTATATTTTGATGCTCCCCTTCGTGGTAATGGAGGGCTAAGCTACTTTTGGTCAATTTAGAACTCTTGAAGAGATTGTGGTTTGGATTCTTGAGACCTTGGTTATGTATTGTATTTGATTTGTAATTGAATTCTCTTTTCTTCTTCTTCTTTCTTCTTCTTGATCTTGAATGCATGAATGGTGATTCTATTTATGTTGATCTGATTTGATCTTGGTTTAGGATTGAGATTTGTGATGAAATTTAGAACTGATTGATCTAAACTAATCACATAAATGAAGATTGAGATTTGTGATGAAACTTAGAACTGATTGATCTAAATTAATCACAGAATTGAAAAGGTTAGGTTACTGATTTATGCCTAAGTTAATTGAATTTGGTACTTGAAATTAACATAGATCTTCATGAATGTTGCGATTGCGGATTTGTGTTTATCACTTGTTAATTGAATTCTAGACGATCGTCTAGTATGAATTCTGGATTTGATGCAGAGATCTCGGTTAGATCCAAAATAACAATTCAATTGCGCTTCAAGTGTTCTATGAAGGGTCTATGATTGAATCCACCCAATCTTGGATAGGTTTCTAAATTAACTGCTCTTTAATTGTTATTTCTTCCTTTAATTTTGTTAACTGCGATCTTAAACTGTCAAACCCCCATTTGCTAACTTTCACTTGATTTGATTAAATTACATCTACAATCCTTGTGGAGATGATCCGGTGTTGTCACTGTGCTACAAGCTTAGGTAATAACTTCGGTTATAATTTTAACTAAGTTCGGCGCTCGTCAAAATTTTGGCGCCGTTGCCGGGGATTAGTAAGTGTAATCTTTTCATTTTAAGTGTTTTTACTAACTTTTTGCTTTTTATTAACTTTTCTAACATTTTTATCCATTGTCTAGTATATTTTGCTTATTTATTTATTTTTGTGTGATGCATGACTAGGTCCAGAGCCTGATAACTTAGTTGCTTTGATCCTGAGATTGATAGAACCTTGCATAGGTTGATTAGAGCTCGTAGGCCAAGTACAAGAATTACTTCTGAATTTGATCTTAATATTGGGAGTGAACTTGAGATCTTGAATAATTCTGAAACCATGGCTAATAACATATAGAATAGAACTCTTAAGGAACTTGTTGCTCGATATAACTAACTGAGTCTTTGTGTATTCAATACCCAGATCTTGATACTAATTTTGAGTTAAAATCTGGATTGATACATTTGTTGCCCAAGTTTCACGGTTTTGCAGGTGAGGATCCCCATAAGCATCTAAAGGAGTTCCATGTGGTTTGTTCAACCATGAAACCACATGGGATCTCAGAAGAGCACATCAAGCTGAGGGCATTTCCTTTCTCACTTGCTGATACAACCAAGGATTGGTTATTTTATCTTTCACCAAGTTCAGTAACAAGTTGGACTGACATGAAGCGGTTGTTCTTAGAGAAATTTTTCCCTGCCTCTAGAGCTGCTGCCATTAGAAAAGATATTTGTGGCATAAGACAAATGACAGGAGAGACCTTGCATGAATATTGGGAAAGATTCAAGAAGCTTTGCTCGAGCTGTCCCCACCACCAAATCACCGATCAACTCTTAATTTAATATTTCTATGAAGCTTCTTTGTCAAATGACGAAGCATGGTGGATCTTTGCCTACGGAGGAGCCTTAGTAGACAAGACCCCTGCAGCAGCGAGAGATTTGATAGCAAACATGGCAGCTAACACCCAATAATTTAGCACACGAATTATTACCTCAACCAGAGGAGTCAATGAGATTCAATCATCTCATATAGACCAACAGAGAATGGAACACAGACTTGATGAATTGACTTCTTTGGTGAGGCAGCTAGCAGTGGGACAACAAGCACCAATGCAGATGACTGCAACTGTGTGTGGCATTTGCTCTTGTTGATCTTGTCCTACCGATGCATGCCCCACACTTCAGGATGGTGGTTCTATTTTTCCAGAGCAATCTGTTGCAGCAGTTGGTATTTTTCCTGGTAGACCCCAATATCAGCAATCACAGCAGCAGCCCAGATATGATCCATTTTCTAATACCTATAACCCTGGCTGGAGGGACCATCCTAACTTGAGATATGGGAATTCTGGTCAGCAACAACAACCCCAACAGCAGCAGCAATTTAGATACCAAGTTGTAGGTCCTAGCAACAAATACCAACCACCTGTATTCAGACAACAACAAGCGTGCAACCACGTGCGGCAATCCCTCATGTTGCCAAGTCCAGCAACCACTCCATCCGAGCCATCATTGGAAGATTTGATGAAACAGATGGCTACAAATAATGTTCAGTTCCAACAAAATGTCAATGCCACCATTCAGAACCTGCAAACTCAGATTGGGTAGCTGGCCACCACCGTGAGTGAGTTGAAAAGTCAAGGGTCGAACTAATTGCCTTCACAAACAGTCAACAACCCAAGAGGCAATGTAAGTGCCATTAGCTTGAGAAGTGGCAGAGAAGTTGACGGTCCTACTCCACCACAACCTGAACTACAAGTGCAGCAACCAAAAGGTGACCAGAAACAGAAGAAAGTGGATAGCTCAGTCCAAAAATCTGTGACACGGAAGAAATGTGCAGAGAATTCAAATCTGGCCATTCCACTACCTTTTCCAAACAGAGTCACCCAGTCCAAGCATACTGCGCAAAGAAAAATAGAAAGAGAAGTCGTGGACACATTCAGAAAGGTGGAAATCAATATTCCCCTCCTTGATGCAATCAAGCAGATTCCCAAGTATGCCAAATTCCTTAAAGAGTTGTGTACTCATAAGAGAAGACTTAAGGGTACTGAGAGAATAAGCATGGGCAGAAATGTTTCTGCAATGATTCTACCAAGCATGCCATAAAAATGCAAAGATCCTGGAACTTTCACAATTCCTTGCACGATAGGTAACTCCAAATTTGAACATGTAATGCTAGACTTGGGTGCTTCGATTAATGTCATGCCTATGTCAATATATCAGTCCTTGAACATTGGCACTTTGCAACTTACTGGTATAGTGATTCAGTTGGCAAATAGGACCACTGCTCATCCTGCAGGAGTGCTAGAAGATATGTTAGTTCAGGTGAATGAGCTAATTTTTCCAAAGTAGGACTTCTATATTCGAACATGGAAGATGAGTCTTCAACAAACCATGCTCCATTGATCTTAGGTAGACCTTTCCTCAAGACAGCCAAGACCAAGATAGATGTGTATGCTGGCACCCTTTCCATGGAATTTGGCGACGATGTGGTACAATTTAACATTTTTAAGGCCATAAGACATCCCCTAGAGGAGCATTCTTCAGTTTTTCATTTTGATGTGATTGAAATGCTGGTTGATGATACTTATCTTTGATATGAGTCTTGAATTCACGATATTGCTTGACTTTCGGATTGTCACTTGTGATATATGTGTTAGTCGTGATGATCTTGAACCATGTCTTTGCATGTCTTGAGATTTATGCGATTATGAGTGACGATGCAGGTGCTTATTTGAGTGATGCAACATATGAAAATATGAGTCAAAATTATGTCAAATTTAATGCTGCTGAGTTGCTTGTTTCAAATAGCTTGCTGCCTTTTATTGTGTATCCCCCATCCTTAGAGCTAAAGACTTTGCCAGACCACCTTAAATATGCATATTTGGAAGATGGTGAGAAGCTTCCAGTGATTGTCGCTAAGAATCTACAACCTGAACAAGAAGAAAAATTGCTGCAGGTTTTGAGGCAGCATAAGCAGGCCATCGGATGGACACTTGCAGACATTCCTGGTATTAGTCCCTCCACATGTATGCATAGGATTTTATTAGAGGAAGGTACCAAGCCAGTGAGGCAACCCCAAAGGAGACTAAATCCCCTGATTCTGGATGTGGTGAAGAAGGAAGTGACCAAGCTGCTGCAAGCTGGCATTATTTATCCCATATCTGACAGTAAATGGGTGAGCCCAGTGCAAGTGGTTCCAAAGAAATCTGGAGTCACAGTAATTGCAAATCAGAATAATGAGCTCCTACCCACAAGAATCCAGAACAGTTAGCGGGTGTGCATTGATTATAGGCGGCTTAACCAGGCCACTAGAAAAGATCATTTTTCATTGCCTTTCATTGATCAGATGTTGGAGAGACTGGCTGGCAAGTCGCATTACTATTTCTTGGATGGATATTCGGGCTATTTTCAGATTCATATAGCCCTAGAAAACCAAGAGAATACCACTTTCACCTGTCCATTTAGAACATTTGCATACAGGAGAATGTCCTTTGGTCTGTGCAATGCTCCAGGAACCTTTCAAAGGTGTATGGTCAGTATCTTCTTTGAATTTTTAGAGAGTTGCATGGATGTGTTTATGGATGATTTTACTGTCTATGGCTCTTCCTTTGATGCATGTTTGGATAGTTTGGATCAGGTTTTGCATAAGTACATTGAAACTAACCTTGTCCTGAATTTTGAGAAATGTCATTTCATGGTAGAACAAGGTATAGTTTTAGGGCATATAGTATCTAGCAAGGGTGTTGAGGTAGATCCTGCAAAAATAGATGTCATTTTATGCCTATCTTACCCCACATGCGTGCGGGAGGTTCGTTCTTTCCTTGGTCATGCAGGTTTTTATCAGCGGTTCATAAAGGATTTTAGCAAAATTGCCCTTCCACTGTCCAACTTATTGCAAAAGGATGTAGAGTTTCACTTTGACCAGAGATGTAAGGATGCCTTCAATCACTTGAAGCAAGCATTAACCAGTACACCTATCATCCAGCCACCAGATTGGACACTCCCATTTGAACTCATGTGTGATGCCTCTAATTATGCATTGGGAGCTCTCCTTGCACAGAGAGTCGGCAAAGTACCTCATGTCATTTCCTATGCTTCGAGGACTTTAGATGCTGCACAAGCCAACTACACTATAACCGAAAAGGAACTTTTAGCAATTATTTTTGCTTTAGATAAATTTTGATCATATTTGCTTGGTTCTAGAGTGGTTGTATTTTCAGATCATGCAGCTTTGAAGTTTCTCCTGAAAAAGCCCGATGCAAAGCCTAGGTTGATTAGGTGGATGTTGCTCTTACAGGAGTTTGATATTGATATCAGAGATAAGAGTGGAGCAGAGAACTTGGTGGCAGATCACTTGAGTCGGATTGAGAGAGAGGCAGATTCTTCTCCTATCCATGATGTCTTCCCTGATGAGCAACTTTTCAAGCTGCAAGGTAACACTCCTTGGTTTCTTTGATTTGATAAATTTCTTAGTTCTTTGGTGTTTTCCCGCACATTTTATTAGGGTTCAGATTGATAAATTGAAGAGTAAGTCAAAATATTATGTGTGGGACGACCCTTATCTCGTGGAAATTTTGTAGTGACCAAATCATTAGGAGATGCGTGCGTTCGATAATGAATTCCATTCTATTCTTAGCTTTTGTCATACACTTGCATGTGGTGGTCATTTTAGTCCCAAAGGATTGCTAGGAAAGTTTTGGTATCTGGATTATATTGGCCCACTCTATTTCATGATGCATATGTGTTTTGTAAATCTTGTGATCAATGCCAAAGAACAGGAAACACTTCTCGAAGGAATGAGATGCCCCAGAAATCCTTATTGTTCTGTGAGATTTTTGATGTATGAGGTATTGATTTTATGGGACCCTTTCCTATTTCTTTTGGTTTTGTTTACATTTTGCTAGCTGTTGATTATGTATCCAAGTGGGTGGAGGCGAAAGCTACTCGAACTGATGATTCCAAAGTTGTTGTGGATTTTGTTAGATCACAGATTTTCTGCAAATTTGGAGTTCCGAAAGCTATCATTAGTGATCAGGGTTCGCACTTTTGTAATCGAAGCATGGAAGCCTTGATGAAAAAGTATGGAGTTCTGCACAGAGTTTCTACACCTTACCATCCTCAGACTAATGGGCAAGCCGAGGTTTTCAACAGAGAGATCAAGCAGATACTTCAGAAGACAGTTCAACCTAACAGAAAGGATTGGAGCAAGAGGCTTGAGGATGCTTTATGGGCTTACCGGACTACTTATAAGACACCAATCAAGATGTCTCCGTATCGGATTGTTTTTGGAAAAGCCTGCCACCTACCGGTGGAAATTGAGCATCGTGCATTCTGGGCGGTGAAAAGGTGCAACTTGGACCTAGGTCAAGCAGGTATGGAGAGGAAGCTGCAACTGCAGCAATTGGAGGAGATCCGCTTAGAGGCTTATGAAAGTTCCAAACTTTATAAGGAGAAGACCAAAGCCTTCCATGATAAGTTGATTCTGAGGAAAACATTTGAGATTGGTCAAAAGGTTCTCCTCTATAACTCCCGCCTCCGACTCATGCCTGGCAAATTAAGGTCTAGATGGGATGGACCATTTATTGTTACTAAGGTTTTTCCTTCTGGTGCTGTTCAGATTAAAAGTGAGGTCACTACCAAAGCTTTCATCGTAAATGGACACCACCTCAAACAGTATCATGAACTTCCAGAGAATGTAGAAATGGAGGTGATGAACCTTCTCCATCCGCGTTATGAATAAAAAAAAAGAGAAAAAAAAAGAGCTGTGTGCCCGACAATGAGGTAGGTAGTGACATTAAATTTTGTCACTCGGAAGCATGTGGAGGTCATTTTTCTTCGTCAGTGATAACAACTGCGAAAATCTTGCAGTATGGATTTTATTGGCCTACTTTATTCAAGGTCTGTTACACCTTTTGCAAAAGCTGCGGAAATTGGTCAAAAAAGTTCTGCTTTGAGATTATCATCCGCACCTACTCCTTTTGGTAATGCACTTAAAGTTAATGGACAAAGACTCAACCATTCCTGGAAAACCAAGTTCTTGAGTTCTTTGTGTTACCAGTTAAGTGGCGGATACGGTACTCCGTGACTCTCAAGTCGGTTTATTTTTCAATTTCCCAAAATAACTGAACCCTTCTTCTCCTTCAAAATGGATGTCATTCTTTCAAACCTGAGCAAACATTTTCCTTCTCTTCCTCAAAATGCTCTGAGAAAAATCTACAAAGTTCGATGTGAAAGATTGAGACTGTTAATGCACAAAGGTATGCCAGAAAATGTACGCTGGATAATTGAAGCAAAGGTTCGATTAGCAGGTGAGTCCTCAATTTCATTTGACTCATATATGCCCGGTCTTGGAAGAAGTTCATATTCTAAAAGGAGAAGAGCAAAAAGGTTACAAGTCTGTCACAAATGTGGACGATGGAACTGTAACAAGCGATGTCGTACTTTGGGGATGGTTTCCGCAAATAGAGAAGATAAAATTTTCTTCATTAAGAATGGACTGAGTAAGGAGTCATTAGATGATATCTTATTGACTCTTGAGATGCATTCTTGTGGATTGGTGCATCGTGAAATTCTTAAATTGTGGAATCTTTTCAAGGATGAAGAAAAATGCTACAGTCTTGGGAATCTGACTCTAAAAGACCCTGTTTGCCAATTTATAAGAAAATTGGATGGGAAGCTTATCCTCGACTCATAGAAGATGTTTAAGCCGTTACTGGACGTTAAACTAGAGCCAGATGTGAGCCATATCCACAAACAATCTGGTCTGATGCGGTACTGACAGTGTGCTTATTTTCCTGCTTGGCGTTGATTCACTTCTTATTAGGTTGTGTTGCTTTTTTCTATCTCTCTCTTTCACATTGAGGGCAATGTTATATTAAGTGTGGGGGAGAGATTTTAGCATTTTTTTTGTTGTTTAAAAAAAATCAAAAAAAAAAGATTCATTGCATGATTGAATAACTTTTCTCCCTTCTTGAACTGATATGCTTGGTGATGGATGATTGAATTGATGAATTGAGTTTGATGGATGCATACCTTGTGAGATTTTGAGCCTAATGGATGGATTAACATTTATGTCATTCTCTTCTTTCTTGTGTGATTTTCACTCATGTTAATGACCACTCTAGAACTTGCTTTGATTCTTTTTGAAGCTACATTTCACTTGCATGCATGAACATGATTGAGGCCCTCTTTCTTAATTAGCTAGTTTAACTGAATAGCTAACCTTGTTTTCAATATGATATCAAGCACTCTTTTGACTTCTTGAAAATTCTCTGATTCCTACCAACCTTGTATATTTTCCTTTACTTAACCCCTTTGAGCTTATTTGACCATTCCTTGTTTCTAGCCCATTATGTGCCTTAAATGAAAAATCGTGTTCTTACTTTACCTTAGGGAATAAAAGAACATTAGCTTGGTTAATGGATGAGTTTTTTTTGAACAAGTGTGGGGGTGTGTGTACAAAATGGTTGTTGAAAAAGGAAAGAGTGCCTAAAAAAAATGTATGTATATAGTTATGTTCATATATATATATAAAAAAAAAAAAAAGAAAAAAAAAGGATTGGGAAATGAATATGTAAATGGATATACATTAGAGTTGGGATGAACTTTTATGCTTGATATTTGAACTCAACTCTCATTTGCTTTTATTCCCTTTGGTATTTATCTTCTCATATCCATTTTATCCTCTTCTGTTACCTTGACCTCACTACAACCTTGAATAAAGTCCTCATGATTTGTGTGTGCATGTGTTTTGAGTAGTGAAAAAGTAGAAGATAAGCAAGCTTATGGTAGTGCAATTTTCATGGGTTGAATTGAGTGAAATACCTACCTTTTAAACACTTGAGAGATTGAGAGGGAATCTTGTGAAGATCTATCATTCTCGATTCATGTTGAAGATACCTTGCTTGTTGGTTTGAGATGTGGAGAATTGTTAACCCATGAATGTTTTGATCCCTTGAACCTTTGGTTGTTCTTCTTGATTGTAAAATTTTGGGCTCTTGAATGTCGTTGGAATTTAAATTTTTGTTAATCTCTTATGTCTTTGTTTTGGTCTTGAGTTTTGCCCAGGAGTGCAAAAAGCTAAGTGTGGGGGAATTTGATAATCACATATTTTATTCATTAAGAAACCCTTATGTTTAGTCATTTACACTTTCCATATTCTTAATTGATTGAGTTTGGTATGATTTTGTGAGTTTGAGCTCAAATTGGTCCTAATTGAATATTTTCAGTATTATTGAGATTTGACACTGTTTCTATATTTTGGCCATAACTTGAGTTCCTGATATCTGATAATCATGAATTTTACCTTGTAGGAAAGCTAAGAGGAAGCTCTACAACTTTGATGAAGAGCTCGAAGTCCTAAACAAATGTCTAAGGGACCTAAGTTTATATGGAAGTCAGAATACGGGTTCTGTCACTAGAAACCGAATGGTGTGCACTCATAAAATCATATCTCAAGCTGTAATAATGGAGATAGGCTGAAATTTGGATAGTTGATAGTTAAGATCCAAATAAACAACTTTCATGAAGAACACTTTTTGAAAAAAAGAAGTCTAATGGGTCATTTTGAGCTTGCAAGTCAGAACAGAGGTGCTGAAGTTGGGTTTGAGTAACCTGTGGTATTTGGGTCATATCTTGGGCTAAAGGAAGCCAAATTGGACGATCCAGATATGCATGTTATAGCCAAGACAAAGATCTACAACTTTTATGAAGAGTACTTTTCATGGGTCTGTATTATAGTTAGTCGTTTTTGGCTTCCAAGTCAGACAAGAAATTTTCGTCCTCAACAACCCACTCAACTACTTCACTCACCAACCCTCTCAACTACTTCACTCACCAACCCTCTCAACTACTTCACTCACCAACCCTCTCAACTACTCTACTCACCAACCCACTCAACCACCCCACTCATCCACCCACTCCCCTTTGTCATTTTGTTACCCTAGACTTCTATAAAAGGCACCATTGGTTATCATGAAAGAACAAGTTGTATTCCCCTTCATATCTCTCATAGTTTCTTCTTGTTTCTTCATAGTTTCTCATAGCTTTTGTATATTTTGATGCTCCCCTTCGTGGTAATGGAGGGCTAAGCTACTTTCGGTCAATTTAGAACTCTTGAAGAGATTGTGGTTTGGATTCTTGAGACCTTGGTTATGTATTATATTTAATTTGTAATTGAATTTCTCTTTTCTTCTTCTTCTTAATCTTGAATGCATGAATGGTAATTCTATTTATGTTGATCTGATTTGATCTTGGTTTAGGATTGAGATTTGTGATGAAATTTAGAACTGATTGATCTAAACTAATCACATAAATGAAGATTGAGATTTGTGATGAAACTTAGAACTGATTGATCTAAATTAATCACAGAATTGAAAAGGTTAGGTTACTGATTTGTGCCTAAGTTAATTGAATTTGGTACTTGAAATTAACATAGATTTTCATGAATGTTGCGATTGTGGATTTGTGTTTATCACTTGTTAATTGAATTCTAGACGATCGTCTAGTATGAATTCTGGATTTGATGCAGAGATCTCAGTTAGATCCAAATTAACAATTCAATTGCGCTTCAAGTGTTCTATGAAGGGTCTATGATTGAATCCACCCAATCTTGGATAGGTTTCTAAATTGACTGCTCTTTAATTGTTATTTCTTCCTTTAATTTTGTTAAGTGTCATCTTAAACTGTCAAACTCCCCTTTGCTAACTTTCACTTGATTTGATTAAATTGCATCTACAATCCTTGTGGAGATGATCCGGTGTTGTCACTGTGCTACAAGCTTAGGTAATAACTTTGGTTATAATTTTGATTGAGTTCGGCGCTCGTCACTGCTAATTCTAGATCATGGGTGGGATAGTTCTCCACGTGAGGCCTCAACCGCCTCGATGCATAAGCAACTACTTGCCTATGTTGCATTAGAACACACCCTAAGCCCATCTTTGAAGCATCACAGAATACCTCAAAGTTCTCTTATAGATATGGAATTACTAACACTGGGGTAGTAGTTAACCTCAACTTAAGTTCTTGGAAACTATCCTCTCACTCTTGAGTCCAAAAAAAGTACTACTTTTCCTAGTTAATCTAGTCAAGGGTAGTGCTAACTGAGAGAATCCACCAATGAATCTCCTATAATACCTAGTTAGGCCTATGAAACTCCTGATCTCTGTCACAGTGGTGGGTCTCTCCCACTGCTAACTGAGTGACTTTTTGAAGTGTTATTCGAATAACACCAGAGGTTATTTCGAATAAACCCTTCCATAAAACATTATTTGAGGGTTCTATTCAAATAACAAGGAGGGTTATTCATATAGAATTGCCCAGTTTTAAGGATTTAGACATTCCATAAGGCACCAAATAAGGATTTTTCAAAGGTTATCACTATGATGAGTGAATTAAATGAATTAGCCCTTTGTGCATTAGTTTCTAGTGGTAGTAGCCTTTTATGCACTTGTTGAGGGTTGATTTGAGTTGTATGCTTATTTCACTTGTGAATTGATTAAGTTGTGCTCCTTTATAATGAAAGTAAAGCTAGAGATACATGAATGATGTTTGCTCCCTTATTAGTGAAGGATTAGCTATGATGGTATCCTAGAAACATGAATGGTCCTTTATGAGATAAAGTTGAGCCGAGAGTACATGTTTGCTATTTTATGTTCTTTCACTTGGTTAGAGTGGACCTTGTGATGAGTTTTATGGTGTGTATATGTGAGATGAATATAACACTGCATAGTTTCACACACTTACTATTCCTATGATGTACACAATCATTTGGCCAGGGAAAGAGATAAGAGATCCTAGATTTTCAGAGCGTGCAGGCTCCTAGGGCCAAGGTTACTAATATTATGAGGTGGTATCAGTACTCTCATTGTGGTAAAAAGGAGCAGTCCACTCATTACTAGGTAATGTTAAGAGGTTGGTACCCTACTACCCAAAAAGAATACAAGGAACTGGGTTCCTAGGAATAGTCAAGTTTCATGAAATTACACAAATACTATCATAACACATTTCATAATCATTATCTTAGGACATACCCTAGGCATAATCATATGACATAACACAAACATTGAATTCAATTGACCATTCTATGGGCGATTGTCTTATCTTTGGAATGAGGCTAGTTAAGGATTATGGGTTTGCTTTGTGAATATTACATAGAGTGAGTATGTAAATATTCTTATAGTAATGAGTGGTGACTCATGTACTCATTGCAAACATAATCCATTGTTAGTAAGTTATTCTTGAGGTTAACTATAGATTATGGATTACTTTGTGGATATTGCATAGAGAGAGTATGTTAATGTTTCAATAGTATTGAGTAATGACTCATTTACTTGTTGTAATCATAATTTATTGTTAATAAGTCTATTCATTGTTATGTTTATTATATAATAATTGAATGTTATGCCTCAGGAAGAGAAAGGAACAGTTTTTGGCTTGTGCTACCTTTCTAGATGTTATTAATTGTTATTTAATAACTTATTTTTTTTTCAAAGTAGGTAGAGGTATCATATGTAACATCCTAGTATTGATAACATATTATATCATACATATACTTGGATAAGTAGTATTAATTATGCTACTTCTAACTTAAACATCAAACTAATCCATATCATTTAAACAAATAATAATTGAGAGCATTGCGGAAACTAAAAGTTATATCCATACATCTTTGTCTCAAAAGGGAACCTAGTATACATAAACTTCCTATACATACTCAAAGCAGTGTAAATAAATACAAGCTTTAAACTACTAAGTATAAAAACTAAACTACTCTAGTTTTCACATTTTTTCTTCTTTCTTTTGGAAGAGCTTACACCTAGATTTACATGGTAACACATGGGGTGAGAAATTATAATTCTCAATATAAGTATACCAAAACCAAAGTTTAATCATTCACAACGAATAAACCAAACTATTATATAAGAATATATACATTAACTTTATGCAATATCCAAAAAGTAATCTACAACCTTAACTAGAACTAAAACAAACAATGATATCAAACAACCACCCATACAGTCATAAGATATCATTAAGTAAGACAACCACTCATAGAGCTATCAACGAAGGCAAATGCAACACTTACAGAAAAGAATCATAAATCACAAACAAATACAAATACTAAAAGATGCAATGATTATGTTATGTATGGTTATGCTCAAAGAAAGAGTTGTTACCAAGTGGTCTCAAACTCAAGAGGGGGTGAATTGAGTTTATGAAATATTTTTGCAAATCTTTCGTAAAACGTTAGTTTATCAATTTTCGTTGAAGCTATTGGATAATTGAAGTGAATAGATAAATGAGATTGAATACTTCACTCACAAATTAAACAAGCCAAGATGAATAACATTCAAGCAAGCATATAAAATAAATGCACAAATGTAAAGTGATAGGGTTGAGAGAATCAAACACAAGGATTTATCCTGGTTCAGCCACCCCTTGCGACCTACATCCAGTCCTCAAGCGAACCACTTGAGATTTTTCACTACACTTCAAGCTTGAACAGGTGCTTGAAAACCTTTACAGATTGGAGCACTCAACAACACCTTGGGATACCTTACCCTTGTGCTTTGAGCCTCAAAACAGGGATGCCTCACCCTATACAACCTTTGAGGGATACCTCACCCTCTTTACACCTTTGAAGGATACCTCACCTTCTTCTCAACAAGGGATACCTCACCCTTTTTCACTAGAGGGATACCTCACCCTCTTTACACAATAAACAAAGTGTTTGAATGATAGAAACTCTCTCAAAGAGTAGATTGATACAAATTGAAGCTCTAACAATGCCCCTTTTGAATATCTCAAGTTTTCTCACAAAAATAGGGCAAAAATGTTTTCAGGATTTGATTCTCGTATATGAGTGTTAGATTGATGTTTTAAATTGAAGTTCAACCCTTAAAGAAGCCCCAAGGCAAGTATTTATAAGTTTTATAAGTAAAGGAGCCATTGAGACATTTTAGCCAAGCATTAAATGCCATTAATATAGCCGTTGGACTCTGTCAGATTTCTTGTAATCGATTACGCAACAAATTTAATGGATTACATTGTTGTTCCAATGTGTTCATGATTTTCTAGGCTCTGTGTAATCGATTATATTCTTGGTGTAATCGATTACAAGGCCTCTGACTTACTTTGTAATCAATTACCATTTCCATGTAATCGATTACATACCTTCTTGAATGTGTTCTTGCCTTTCTGGGTTCAATGTAATCGATTACATTACTGGTGTAATCGATTACATTAGGCCTCTATTTGCTGTGTAATCGATTACAAACATCATGTAATCGATTACATTGGCCTTTGAATATATTTTTCAAGTCCAATTGAGTTTGTAAGTCATTTCTAACACTTCAAGACATTTGATTAAACATAAATCCTTTCATAAGTGTTAAATCCAAGATTAAAATCAATATTTCTTGAAAAACATGTTTAACTTTGAATTTACAAGCTGATTTTGAAAACGATATTTAGAAAACCATTTGAGAATCATTGAGATACTTAAAGGGCATTTTACATTGATATTCTAAGACCTATATCTGATATACCTCTTTTGATCTTGGTCTTCTCTTTTGATCTTGATCTTCATCTTTGGCTTTGTTATCATCAAAAACTCATTTGATATGCTTTAAGACATAAGCATTCACATTCTCCCCCTTTTTGATGATGACAAACCTAACATTCAACAGAAGGAGAAATATTTGCATTTATTTGAATATCAGATATTTAAGCGCAACTCTCCCTCGTAATGTATGCATAAGATAGAATGTGTGAAAGCGCAAAACTCCCCTGTACACATGCAATATGTTTCACTAATCTCTCCCCCGTTGGCATTATCAAAAAGAAGACATAAGCATTCAGATTGGATATAATCATTTCAGCCCAGCAGTGTCAATATCAGAGTATAAACTGTTTAGCACATCAAAATGTAATACTAATAGCAAAAGCATATGAAGAAAGTCATAAATAGTATTTATCATGTATGCCAATAGAATTCAGAGTCATATACAAGAGCAATATAGGGTTAGATAAATAGTAAGCATGAGGAAAGCATCATGAAAGAATAAAACATCAAGATTAAGCAAAATTATGAAAAATAAGGTTTTGTAATCGATTACACGCGTTCTGTTTTCCTTGTAATCGATTCCAAAGTTTGTGTAATCGATTACATGCTTTCTGACTTGGCTTGGAACGCTTGAAAGAGCCTTTGTAATCGATTACAATGGTCCTGTAATCGATTACAAGCTTGCTAAAATTAGTTTTTGTAATTCAAACAGTAATTGATCAATCTCAAAGCCTTCAAATTAGTTCCAAAACATCCCAAATCAAATCCAAACAGCATGTAAACATGAAAACTAACCAATCTTTTATCCAAAACACATAATTGTGCAACAAAACAACAAATTATTGATCCTTGATCTTTTCACTTCACTAGTACTCTCATGGGTTACTTGTAAGGTGTCCCACATTTCTTGGGCAGTTTTATAATTTAACACCCAAAAAAATTCATCATGCCCCAAGGATGTGGTAATGATATTTTTAGCACTCAAATTACATTAGACCTTTTTCTTATCATCATTGGTCCATTCACTTCTTTGTGTATTAACTCTTACACTATTAACAACTTTTGTGGGGATAAAATGACCATTTTTAATAGCTTCCCACACATCTACGTTAATAGCTTCAATAAAAATTTTCATTCTTTCTTTCCAATAAGCATACCCATCCCTATTTGAAAAAGGGAGGTCTATAGATGGAAGAACTTTCTGAAAAATCATTTGAGGAGATCATCATTTTCTCTTGAAGCTGTTAAGCCCTTTACACAAGAGCCTAACTCTGATACCACTTGTTACCAAGTGGCCTCAAACTCAAGAGGGGGGTGAATTAAGCTTATGAAATATTTTCGCAAATCTTTCGTAAAACATTAGTTTATCAATTTTTGTTGAAGTTATTGGATAATTGAAGTGAATAGATAAATGAAATTGAATACTCCACTCACAAATTAAACAAGCCAAGATGAATAACATTCAAGCAAGTATATAAAATAAATGCACAAATGTAAAGAGATAAGGTTGAGAGAATCAAACACAAGGATTTATCCTGGTTCATCCACCCCTTATGACCTATATTCAGTCCTCAAGCGAACCACTCGAGATTTTTCACAAAACTTCAAGCTTGAACGGGTGCTTGAAAACCTTTACAGATTAGAGCACTCAACAACACCTTGGGATACCTTACCCTTGTGCTTTGAGCCTCAAAACAGGGATGTCTCACCCTAAATAACTTTTGAGGGATACCTCACCCTCTTTACACCTTTGAAGGATATCTCACTTTCTTCTCAACAAGGGATACCTCACCCTTTTTCACTAGAGGGATACCTCACCCTCTTTACACAATAAACAAAGTGTTTGAATGATAGAAACTCTCTTAAAGAGTAGATTGACACAAATTGAAGCTCTAGTAATGCCCCTTTTGAATATCTTAAGTTTTCTCACAAAAACAGGGCAAAAACATTTTCAGGATTTGATTCTCGTATATGAGTGTTAGATTAATGTTCTAAATTAAAATTCAACCCTTAAAGAAGCCCCAAGGCAAGTATTTATAAGTTTTGTAAGTAAAGGAGCCATTGGGACTTTTTTAGCCAAGCATTAAATGCAATTAATTTAGCCGTTAGACTCTGTCAAATTGCTTGTAATCGATTACACAACAAATGTAATCGATTACATTGTTGTTTCAACGTGTTCTCGGCTTTCTGGACTCTGTGTAATCGATTACATTCTTGGTGTAATTGATTACAAGGCCTCTGACTTGCTTTGTAATCGATTACCATTTCCATGTAATTGATTACATACATTCTTGAACGTGTTCTTGCCTTTCTGGGTTCAATGTAATCGATTACATTACCGGTGTAATCGATTACAATGCCTCTGTTTGCTGTGTAATCGATTACAAACATCATGTAATCGATTACATTAGCCTTTGAACACATTTTTCAAGTCTAATTGAGTTTGTAAGCCATTTCTAACACTTCAAGACATTTGATTAAACATAAATCCTTTCATGAGTGTTAAATCCAAGATTAAAATCAACATTTCTTGAAAAACATGTTTAACTTTAAATTTACAAGCTGATTTTGAAAACGATATTTGGAAAACCATTTGAGAATTATTGAGATACTTAAAGGGCATTTTACATTTATATTCTAAGACCTATATCTAATATACCTCTTTTGATCTTGGTCTTTATCTTTTGATCTTGGTCTTCTCTTTTGATCTTGATCTTCATTTTTGGCTTTGTTATCATCAAAAACTCATTTGATATGCTTCAAGACATAAGCATTCACAAGAGTGTATGATAGTATAGGTGCAATGTCATGAAACTTAACTATTCCTCTGGGTAGGGAGGGAATCTGTTAATTTAACATATAACCTCCTTTAATCTACTAAGTAGGGAGGGAATATGTAACTTCCTTTAACCTACCTTAAACTAAGTCGACTTTTCCACTACCTCAACTCTAGGAATAGCAAGTGTGTGAGAAATGTATTGTGTGTGAAAAATGTGGAGTTATGTCTAACTCTTACATAACCACCACATGACTCTATACTAAGTCAATCTTTGAATTACTAACTCTACCTCAACTCTATGAGAGCATTTCATGCACTATGGCACTCTACTATTGTCAAACTAGACTTAGTACGCTTCCTGTTCTTGTATACTGGCTCTACCTCATCTCTATGAGAGCACTCATACACTATGGCACTCAACTCTTACCAACTAGGCACTATGATTCCTTACTATTGCCAAACAAACTTAATTTACTTATATCTAGCATCCCAACTCCTCATCACTACTCAAGTGATATTTAATGCAACACTATGTTGCCTAGGGAGATAAACACCTAATTAAGGTAATCCATATCTGATGGATACACAAAAACTCATTTCTTTTCCTTGTATGCAACTTGGTATTTCTGTAACATTCTCTTTTTAGCAGGTTAGACTTGTATATGGTCATAAGGTACCATAATACTTGTTTAATATGTCTAATAATTTTTGAGATGTTTTGAGTTAATTTAGGCACTTTGTCGCCACACAGAACGTGCAAAATGGCTATTTTAACTCAAAAAAATAGCATAAATGGTAAATCAAAGGAAATAAATAAAGAAAATTTTATTAATAAGTTACAAATATGTGAAAGAGGATGTGGTTAAATTTTGAGAACAAATGGAGTCTGTTTGGTATTTTAAGGATACTGTAGAAGTGTTTTAATACTGAATATTTAAAATAGCTCAAAATAGTTCAGAATTTAGCTTAAATAGCTAAAAGAATAGAAATAAATATGGAGAGTTTAGTTCCAAGTCATAAAGAATGGGAATAAGTTGTATGGAATTTTGGAAGATCAGACACATTAGTTTACTATTTTAATGACACTGAGATCATGTTTAACGACAGAATTAATCAGATAAATGGATCAAAAAAGAATAATGAAGCCTAGAGGCTAGTGACCCAGTATAATGAAAATAGTGGGATGATGATATAGAAAATAGTGTGAAATTCTAGAATTTTTCCCGATGCCTATGGAGGTTGGAAAAATTCATTTTTGATAAATTAAAGTGCCTTTAGCAGCTAAAAATTTATCAGTTGAATTGTACTTTTTCCTTTTATTTTCCTACTCTAATGACCCCACATCCTCATCATTGTTTCTTTGAGATATTTTTTCACTCTTCTCTCCGTCACTATCTCGGCTGACTTGACAAAAAGGAGAAGCAAAATAAAAGAAAGAAAGAAAAGAAAGATGAACAAAAAAAAGAAACAAAGGCAGAGACAGAAATGAAGAGGAGAGAAACAAAGGAGAAATGAAAGAAAGTGAGGAAAGAGGAAGAGGGAGAAGGAACGTGAGACAGGAGTAGAAAAGGGAGAAAAAAGACTAACCAAGAAAGAAGCAAGATCAAGAGCTATGGAAACCAAGGTAGAGGGATTTTTCTCACTCCTTTCTTCCTCCTTTGTATTTCAAGATTTGAATTCTTGATGGCTTTGATTGAGATTTCTGAGTTGATAATGAAAGATTTAAGCTTTTATGTTTGATTATGATATGAAAACTTGTTTTTCCTCTTCTGATTTCTTGATGATTTTTAAGGTTGAAAAAGGGGTATTGAACCCACTTTTGATTTATGATTTTGCATGAGGGATTTAGTGTTTTGATCCATTTTTTATTAAATAAATTAGTGTTTTAAGTTTTCTTTATGTTTGTCAACTTATTTGGGACTTAAAATCACCTAAATGTTGGGTTGGAGTAGCCAAAAACCAAGATTTTGGTCCAAGGAACAGTGTCACGACTCTTCAAAGTGAGTTGCTGAGTTTGTGGCCTAGAAACACGGCCCGTGTTTGAAGACATGGGGGGTGTTCCTCTCTGCCAGTTGAAAATTCACGAACAATGCTCACAAAGCAAAACACCAGGGGGCGTGTCTAAAGACATAGGCTGTGTCTCCCTCTATAATGAGAATGAGCTCTTGTGGTCTTCATAAAAGTTGTAGCTCTTTCTCTTAGTTTTCCAATGCCACTAAAATCACCTCATTTTGACCTCTATAAATCAAGTTATGCTTATTTTACTGCACAAAGGTCAAACTTCGTGTTTTGCTGTCAAGAACAGAAATATTTTATGATGTTTTTAAATTGATGAATTAATTTCCAATGTTATATGCAAGTGTTTAAAGCAAAGAAAAGTATATGAAATGTATGAAAAGGATAAATTACCTTGATGAGATGAAATGCCTATGAAGAGAAACCTTGTAAATGCATGTGTTGCATAATTGTTGAGATGTTGAACAAAAGGCATTGTAGAAATGAAAAATTGGTTTTTCTCATGGGTATCCCTTTGTGAAACTAGGCTGAGTGTGGTTTTGGATTACCTTGCACTTGGGTAATGCTTGGTTAATGGTAAAAGAGAATAAAGAATCTCTTTATACCAGAGTAATTGGGGTTAAGATGTGTTTTTCCCCCTTACTTGAGCTTCCTTAGTCATTAGTGGTAGAGAACGAATGCTTCCCTCCCACTTGGGGTGATCCTAAACCCGAGACAGCTAGGGCGGCGTATCCTAACATCCCAAGCAACATGAGGTCATGGTCTATTCATGTGGATTGAATGAGGGTTAGTAAGCATCTTCTCTCCTAGATTGAATGTGACATGGGTCCAGTTACCCGGAGTAGTTCTGTGTGATGAAGTAAGTCACAAAGAGGTTGAAGTGCACCAACCTAAAAGCAGGCTACTACCAAGTGATCGGTACTATGAGGACGGATAATTCCCTTCATACCATTTGATTTGAGATGACACATGTGTCTTGATAATTTGAATTACCATTTAAGATATAAGATTTCATGAGATTTTCCTTGATATTTCTAAATCATGGAAAAATATATGAGCTTTAACGATGTGATTTCTGATATACTGATTTGAGTCTTAATGACTTTGGATTTGATGGATTTTAAATATTAGATTTTTGATGACATGATTGATGATTTTTTTAAGACATGAGACTTGATGTGATTTTGATTATTGATAAGGATTTTCATAATTAAATGAACCTCTATTTCGGGAAGAGGAAGGACTCGATTTAGCTTTTGCCACATTCCTAGAATAATAATAAATGTTCTAAATGAAAATGAGGTTTCCCCGAAATAACTGAAATTATTGTGATGACACAGTTTTAAACAAACTACTGAGAATTTCTAAATTCTCACCCCCACTATTCTCTATGATTTCCATGATAATTCCAAGAATGATCTACGATAAGCAAGCAAGATGAAGCGAGATAGAGTTTAAGCATGAGAAGACATCTTTATTAGTTGCTCTAGATTTTGTAAATAGTATGATATATGTATATTATGTACAGTGATGAAAACCTTGTATAGAAATCCATTTCATATGTTATTTATTGTAAGCTTCTGCAAAAGGCTCATATTTTATATATTATTAAACTGTTTATTTGAATAATTTGTGGATATTCATAAGTAATATACCAAATTCTAATTACTAATGTGTAAACCGGATACATCATTTGTAACACCTCAAAAATTATTTATTTCATCGTAAATAATCATTTTATAATATTTATGATTTTTGGGAATTTCTGTGAATTTTTTTGGAAATGTCGAATACTTTAATATATTTTTCATTTTGCGTGCACACTGAGCAGATTCAGTGTAACACCCCGGAAATGATTTGTTTCATCATGAATAGTCATTTCCCAATATTCGTGATTTTTGGAGATTTTTCTGGAATTTCTCGAAAATGCTGAATATTTTAATATATTTCTCATTTTATGTGCACACTAAACAGAGTCAGTGAAACACCCTGGAAAATTGTTTGTTTCATGAAAAATACTCATTTTCTAATATTTGTGATTTTTAAGAATTTTTGTGGATTTTTCTAAAAATGTTAAATATTTTAGTATATTCCTCGTTTTACATGTGCATTGAGCGGAGCCGGGATAACGAAATGTTTTCCCTGAGGCTAGCAAACCTTGAACTGTGGATGTGTCGATGAAGGATCTTACTAAACCCGAGGCCGGGCATAGTTTGCGAGGTTTGCATTTTTTGAGGTTTTATTTGATAAATAAAATCTTTGTACGCACTGCGAATTAAAATTTTGTGATATGCTCTATTATTCGTTGGATAATTAATACTGGCTTTGTGCACTGTAACAATTATCTATTGGATAATAGCTTGTAGTAAAATCCTAATTACCATATTATTTTAACTATTAAATCACATTATCCTATCCTAATGTAATCTACTTTATGTCTAATCACATCTCCTTTATTGAAAATGCACCCAAGCTTCTTAAGGAAGCTAATCATTTCTCTCTCCTCCTCACAACACCCACACGGCTACAGCACCCATTTGGAGCCCAAATTTGTGCTTCAATTTAATTTAATTAACTTATTCAAATTTCAAAAAGAAAACCCTAAAAGCATCTTTCACTTTTCTGTTCACTTCTCTCTCTACCTTCATCTTTCTCAAACTTTCTCTCCTCCTTCTCTCTAGAAACACCACACGGCCACCACACCTCCAAGCCCTCCATCTTCACAAAAATTTCAATCAACCCCATTTTCTTAATCACCTTCATCATCTAAACACTTCTCTAGTTAGTGGTTCCTTGAAAAGCTCTCATCTTTACCACTTTCTTCAAGCTTCAAGCTTAGGGTTTTTGGGTAAGGTTCTTGATTCTTCACTCTCTTTTTCCCATTTTCATTTTTATGGTCTCCTTTGTGACCATCTATACCTTATTTTTCAAGCATTGGTGTTATCTTGATGAGATTGAAATTTCTAGGGTTTGGTTGGGTGTGAATCCAAAAATTTACAAGGAGCTTCAAGGGGTCCTCTTTTTTTCTTCTCTTTGGTAAGAGGAAGATACTCCTCCTCAACCTCTCTTAGTAGTAAGGAACCTTGTTTTGTAATTGATTATGAGAAGACCCTATTGAGGGTTATTCTTTGTGTGTATGATATGTATGATTTCATATTATTTTTAATTTGTTTAAGTCATTTGGTTGATTGATTATGTATATGTATGTGTTTGGATGGATTGGAATCTTGAATAGAAGCAAAAAAATGACTTAGTCCTCTTCCATGAGGCTCATGGTTTTGGGGCCCTAAATTAGGGTTCTTGGTGAAAATTTTACAACAAGTGGAAGACTTAACTAGCTAAGTGGATAATATATGATTAATGGAATAAAAATTTAAACCCTAAAACCTAGAGAAGCTCACGACCTTCATGGCTAAAAATGGCTCAACCATATGATTTCATACAACTATGGCATTTAATCAATCAAGTAAATAAATAAGAGGATTAGGTAATGGAAGGAGATAAATTTAGTAACCTAGAGGAATTCTTTGGACTTTAAGAACAAATAAGGAGGTGTGAGACATTGGTAAAACTTAGAAATAATTCTTTAAGTGAATAAGACTATGTTTAAAGTAAGGAACCTAATTATGAGAAGAATTTCATAAGAGACATTACATTGAAGTGGAACTTAACTAAATTAGACAATTAGGAATTATTTAGGATTTCATAAAATGGAAAGAACCAAGAATGGAAATTTACCTAAAAGACTTAAAATGATTTTCAATTAAAGTAAGAACATGAGTGTAAGTGAGAACGCTAAATAATTCCATAATGTACCAAAAGTGTAATGTATCATTGGAAGGCTTTAGACTATTTAATGTGGGTTTATGTGTGGGACCAAGAATATTATGATGCTTACTTTGGCCAATTATGGCATATTGTGGAAAAGTATATAATGATAAACATACCTGTTATATGCATTGGGTCATCATACATTGGGAAAGTTTGTTAGACTGTTGTTAAGGCCATGTAGCCTAGGAGATGGAATACACCTTTGTGCGGGTGCGAGAAGACTAGTGTAGGTCATTCTGTTGACCTTGGGGGCGTCGGGGCGCGGGCGTCTCACAGTGGATAGTGGGTAGCCCCATTGGGTCGTGAGATAAACCGATGCGAATGCGCCGATGATCCGGACGTGACACTGTCTTATATCGTGATCTAGCGTAGAATGTCTGTACAATGCCTTGATGTGCACGTGGATAAACTGATGAATTATAGCACTTTGGCCGCGGCAGCCGAGTTGCAGACATGTCTCCTGATCTTTCTCTCTAACTATTTGTGTCTAGCTCCATGGAGTAGGATTTTGGTGTTGTATGCATGTGCATAATGAGTCCATATATTATCTGGCATTTTAATTCTTATGATATATTGGAACTGTCACTGTACTGATGTATAATTGTCTGGAACTGCTTAGCTATTTATTGTGTTTATTATTATTACCTCTTGAGATATTATGTGGGCGCTTTGCACCATTTTGTTTCTCTACTGCCATAATTAGTAATGATGGTAGGATGTCTAATCTCTTTTTTGTGTTTCTATTATTTCTACCTGTTTATAAATATGTTTCATCGAAGATGTCGGCAAGGAGGGTGAAGCTCCTGAATTTCCCGGCTTCTGGCCTGACCGCGACTAGCACCTACTGTTGAATCATGGCAGCACGCTCACGCAGATTTTTAGGTGATGTGCGTCTGACCTTCCTTGGAAGGCCAGACTGCTGGCACATCAACCTAAACTCCGATCACTGTGTCTACCTAGGAGACGTGTCAATTTCGCTAGCTTGGGGGCGTCATGAACTGTCGATCTTCACTTGCAATGTCAGTTTACGTTTGGAGTTTTATTTGCTCATCAGGGAGATATGGGGTGATCGTTATTACACTCCACAGGAGGATTCTTTTGATTCCACTACTTGGGTTTCGGCCCGTAACTCGGTGGCTCCTATGGAGGTTTCCTCGGATGAGGAAGATCATGAGGAAGATCTTAAGGAGGATCCTGACACGGTTCCTCCTCATCTTAGGGATTGATACTGTCGATAGCCACTGATGGCTATCAGGGTATATTTTAGGAGCCTAATGTGTCATTATTTTGGTGGGCTGTATATTTATGATCTCTTGGGGCATACATGTATAATTTTGCTTTTTGTATATTCAGGCGTTGTAATCAAACCAGTTTAATATAATGATATATTGTTGTTCATGTATGATTGGTTTGATGTATGCTTTATTTCTACTTTACTATTCATTACAATTATGTCCTATCACTATTTTATTAATTACAACAAAAAAAATATACTCGCTAATTTAATCACACGATTACAACCAAGTAAATTTATATTTATATAAAGAACTGGGTCTTAATGTTTATTTTTATTTTTCGCATTGTAAATGACAATGTGACATTCCCTTCCAAAAAGGGGCATTACATCATTAGTGTTAGTCTTTGGGATGTTACACTTTCTCTCTAAGAAATACCCATATTAGTGTCTCAACACTCTTAAAAAGCATAAACAAATGGTCTTAGCAAGTAGGAAACTCAATTAATCAAAAATAGCATTTTTTAGAATTCCTGGTACTCAAGCCTCGGTGCAGCACTCCTCACGCTGCGTTGCCATGCTCTCTAGTCTCTCACGCCTCGGTGCGATGCATTCACGCTACGGCATGCTGCTCTCGGGTTCACTCACACCTTAGTGCAGACCTCCCCACGCCATGACACAAGTTGTAGAAATTGGGTTCTACATAATTCTGCAGAATTCGGATACTATTCCATTAGAACTTTACTCACTTCCAATCATCCAAGATCGATTTTCTTATGATTTCTAACATCAACCTAGGCCCCTAAACTTGTTGTAACTCTCACACAACCTATTGATTCACTTTAGGCATAGACTTAGGTTCAAAAACCACCCTAACTCCAACTCATTTTCCAAGTTCCTTATCTATGAACCAAAATGGTTTTGCTTAGGCCATAAATGGCTATCTAGGACTCCCTAAGTTGAAAACATCCTAACTTAGTTCTTAGAATCAAGAACCAAGCCAAGAACAAGTATGTAAGTATAAATGAATGTATGTATAACTTGGTTTATCTAGTTATTCACGTTAAACCTTGTAGAGAACTTAAGCATATCTTACTCTTTAACTATTAAGATTATGTTTGTTATGATATGTATAAATAGTTTTGGTTTGCTCGTACTGAGAATTGTTGAGTTTCACCTTGCTGTGTTGTCATATAATTCCAGGTGAATGCTCTTCAAAGAAAAAGAAGAAAAACGAAGCTAAAGGATTGGATTAATTCTAGTTTTAATTGTTTTTATTACAAACCTTGTATTTATTTATACTTTTTTGTAATGTAAAAGAGTTATGTATTACTTCATGCCTTTGTGAGAGGCTAATGTTACATATGTGTGTGTGTGTGTGTGTGTGTGTGTGTGTATGTGTGTGCATGTTTCTGCATTTCATAATGCTCTCTATAATGACTCCAATGTGCATTATGGATATATTATCATATTATTACATATGTAGTGACTTTGTAAAATTATTTATCTTTGTAAATGTTACATATATCAAGTTATCAGTATTATTACATTGCATTCATTAATTTAAAGAAATTAGATATGCTAAAGGAAACAATGGCGATCCTTTATGACATGATCCTTATATGATATTCCTTTATCAGGGATAAACCATATAATTGATTTATGAAATAATGGTGATCCTAGATCTAATATATATATCTTTTGGAAATGATGGTGATCTTTTGAATATTTAGCCAGAGAATTATAAGAGATGATCCTCGATAAGGAAGAGGATCCTAAATTCTCAGTGTGTGATTTCTCAATAGTTTCCTTATCATAGGTGGGAATTGTGAGAGATGATCTTTGATGGGGAAAGGGATCCTAAATTCCTAGTATGAGTCTTCTCAATATGTTTCCTCATCAATAAGGTCAGGGTTATCGATAGGGTGAGGAGGTAACATCCCCTCCCTACCCAAAAATACAATGAACTGGGTCTTGGGAATATGCAAGAGGCATAACATTTCATAAGCTTTAGCATATGACATTTCATAACCATTAACATACGGCATTCTATAAGTATTATCATATGACATTTCATGAACATTAACATATAATATGAATGTTTACATAAAGAGAGTATGTAAATGTTTGAATGGTAGTGAGTTATGACTCATATACTTGAGATTCCTATGATCTATGGGTGTTATGATAATTTGATATAAATGGTAGATTATAATAATTTAAAATATAGTAATAATTGAATTTTTCTGCCTTGGGAAGAGAAAGGAATAGTTTTGGCTTTTCCCATATTTCTATATATTATTAAAAGACTTGATTTTTTTTGAAGCAGTTAGAGTTATTATGATGTCATTAAATGTGATAGAACTACTGAGGATTTTTCAATTCTCATCCCTTTACTTTGTTTCCATGATAAATCTAGCACGAGATTCTTCCAAGGAGAAGAAGTGAAGTTGATGACCTAGAATAAACTTATTTACTCCTTGTCCATTGCTTTGTATTTATAGTATTTGTAATGGAATGTATAAAGTTGTATGTATGGTACATAGATTTTTAGGGCTTAGTTTGTACATTTTCAGACACTGATGTACTAGTTAGTTATACTTGTTATATCAATAAAGAACATCTTTTCAGATGTATAATATTAATGTATAAGTTACTTTTCCCTCCCAAAGCTCTATATAACAACATATATAGTTGCATGATATTAGTAATGGGGCGTTACATGAATCACAATGAAGGAATTCATGATTCGTTGCATGATATGCTCCAACATTTGGAATCACATTGAAGTAGGACATCCTATAAACATTGCCCTCTGACAACACATGCAACAACTTATGGACCAATCTTTTCCTCACACTTGCTTGAATCTTTCCACCTTACCAACACAACCACAATTTGAAATATTAGAATCATAAATTATATTTACCATACCATTAACATACAAATAAAATAAAGATGGAGTTCTTACAAACTCATCCATTATGACCATCTTAATAGAGCTTAGAAGAGTGGAGTTGTTGGATGCAAGTACAGTTCAAAGCCTAACGATCTTGATGCTAAACCTCCAAGCCTCTCGCTTAGGATAAACTTTGCTCAATGCATCACAGAGTGGAGCAATAAGTTGCACAACTAATCACAAAAGGGAAAACAACATAGAAAGAAAAGAGGTTTTAGGAATGCATAATGACATAATGCAATGGCAAGCCCTTTAAATAATGACCAGAGGCTAGAGAAATTATACTTCACTGAATGAGTGTTCAAAGTAGTTAGGAAAAGATGAATGACAATAGAGAAAAGATCAATTTACAATCAACAATTCATGCATTTAGAAGCATATAAAAAATAATTTTATAACACAAGGGAGCTGATAATAAGCAAATCGCAAAACCTAACCTAACATGGCACAATTAAAACCAATTGTAATCATATTTACAAATTTCATTGTTGTTTATGAAACACTTAAGAAAAAATATTTTTTGTAACCACTCCCATCACGTGAAGACGCTAAAATTAGGATGAGGTAGCCCCAAATCAACTACCACTTTCGAAAAATTATACACGATGCCCATACCCTTCCCCATTACATTCTCTAACCCATTTGCTCAAAGTCCTGATATACACTTCTATCGTGCAAAAACCATTTCACAAATCAATCTATATGGGGGTGGAAAGTTTAGAATAACTTGTTTTGATAGGCCTCTTTCCTATGCTTTTATAGACTCTATTGCCTCACCCTCAATTACTTAATATTAGGAATAAAGAGAAACTTGCCACCAACTTCCATGATGAGCTCTACAAAACCACCTAATGTAACACCTTAATACTAGTACTAATAGCATATTTGGAATTACATATTAGCAACTAGAATTAAAAATGTCATGTAAAACTAATAAAATAAATTTATATTTATATTTTTAATGATATACAGAAAATATGAGCCTGAAGCGGAATAAGATAATGTACATTTACTAAAAAGAATAATATACAACGTAATTTACAATACACATTAGTACATAATCGATTTTAGAGTAATGATAATGAATCTAAAATATACAAAATGACGTCAAATCTATTCTATATCTTCATCTTCTGTCTCTTGTTGTAGCACACGTTACTAGAAATATTATAAAAAAACCAATAAAAGGGGTGAGAATTCTAGGAATTCTCAATAGTAGAAGTAAAATCCAGGTCATCGTAATATTTCTAGTTGTTTTGCGAAAAAAATAAGCTTTAAAACTCAAGTTATATATATTGTGAGTGGCAATGGTCTTGTTTTTTATGATTAACAAACAAGAAGGATTAGTTACGCGAAGATCAAAGTTTCAAGTTTTGTCAAGCTTAGCTTATAGGACTTAGGTATTATGTGTAAAGGTAAATAGGAAACACAACGAAACTCAAACAAGTTTTAACTTCCTTTAATGTGTTTCTTGATTGATAAAATGCTCAAACAAATGGTTTTTGAATAACTAGTCTTTGAGGTAGTTCTTTTGGATGAAAATTTGTCAAGTTTATGCTTTGCAAAACTGACATTTAGTCACTCATTTGTCCTTTTCTCTAAAACTTTTTTGATTCTTGATTTGAAACTTATTTCATTTTAACGTAGACTCAATGATCTTTCCAATGAGTAGCCATTTGTTTTAAATGGACAAGTAACTAAGGAGTTATGGTCTTTCAAAGGTCTTGTGGTCAAATTACATAATGCCATAACCGGTTATGACATTTCCATAACTGGTTATTCACCAAGTCAGAGGCTTTAGCCTCTATTTTTAAAAAACCATAACTAATTATGAGATTCAAATCTCATAACCAGTTATTAACAAAGTTAGAAGCATTGGCTTCTGTTTCAAAGAGACCATAACTGTTTATGCAATTTCCATAACCGATTATTGGTATGTTTTACAAAGTCCCTGGTTGAGCCATAACCTGTTATCTGGGCAACCAGAAACAGATTTCCAATAGCTATAATTTGGCATTTAATGCCCCCAATCACCACCAACAGCTCTTAAGTGCTTTGGGCTATAAATGAAAGTGTTTGTGCACTTATTATAAGTTGGAAAACATTCTGAAAATCATTCTTGAGCATTAAATACGAGTTTTATCATATTTTCAATCAATACTCTGTTTTAAGCTTCAAAGTGTGAATCCTTGATACCTATTGTTCTTCAATTTGTATTATCCACTCTAGAGAGAGTTTCTTATCATCTATACTTTGTATAATCTGTAAATGAGAGGGTGAGGTATCTCTCAAATTTGTAAGGGTAAGGCATCCCTTAAAAAAAGAGGCTCAAGCACAAAAGGTGAGATATCCCAAGGTGTGTTGAGTGCTCCAGTTTGTAAAGGTTGTCAAGCACTTGTTAAAGCTTGAAGATATAGTGGAAATCTCGGGTGATTACTTGAGGACTGGACGTAGGCCACACGTGGATTGGTGGCTGAACCAGGATAAACTCTGTGTTTGATTTTCTAAACCCTTGTCCTTTATCTTTGTGCACTATTTTATTAGTTTGCTTGAATACTTTCTTGCTTAGGTATTTTATTTGTGAGTGAAAGTGTTCTATCTTATCCATCCATTCATCTCTATTAATTAATAGCTTCAACGAAAATTGATAATCAAATGTTTTATGAAAGATTTGCAAAAATATTTTTAAAACTCAATTCATCCCCTCTTAAGTATTGAGGCCACTTGGTAACAAGTGGTATCAGAGCTATACTCTTGTGTGAATAGCTTAGAAGCTTCAAGAGAAGTGATGACTTCAAATGATTTTTCTTCCGAATATTCTTCTATAAATAACCGATTATGAGACCTTCATAACCGGTTATTAAGTGATTCGGCTGTTTTGGTGCTCCCTGGAACACACAAATAACCAGTTATAAAATGGTCGTAACCGGTTATTCACTTCTCATAGTGGCTAAGTTATTTCTCAAACACGAAAATAACTGGTTATCCACAAGGGCATAATTGGTTATACAAGGGTGCATCAGCGTGGGCACCTTCTGACTTCACAAATAACCGGTTATAATAATACCCATAACCGGTTATTAAGCCTCTTTAAACAATCACATAGCACCCTTCTTCCTCATTCATGATCCCCTCCTCCATTGTTCCTCCTCTTCCTCTTCTTCCTCTCAAACACCCACTCGTACACATGTTGGGAATCACAGATACATCACGTAGCAGAAAAAAAAAAATATTCTCACCAAGGATCTATGCAAAAAGACCATAATTCGTGTTTAAAAATTACCTCTTAAAGTGAGATGAAAACACAAACGACATAAATTACCAACACCATAACTGTTTAAGTCATAACTGATTATGGAATAATGATAACCGGTTATCTGGGCAACTAGAAACAAATTTCCAGCAACTATAATTTGGCATTTAATGCCCCTAACCACCACCAACAGCTCTGAAGTGCTTTGGGCTACAAATGAAAATGTTTGTGCACTTATTACAAGTTGGAAAACATTCTGAAAATCATTCTTGAGCATTAAATATGAGTTTTATTATCTTTTCAATTAATACTATGTTTTGAGCTTCAAAGTGTGAATCATTGATGTTCATTGTTCTTCAATTTGTATTATCCACTCTAGAGAGAGTTTCTTATCATCTATACTCTGTATAATCTATAAAAGATGGTGAAGTATCCCTCAAATTTGTAAGGGTGAGACATCCTTTGAAAGAAGAGGCTCAAGCACAAAGGATGAGGTATCCCAAGGTTCGTTGAGTGCTCCAATTTGTAAAGGTTGTTAAGCACTTATTAAAACTTGCAGATATAGTGGAAATATTGGGTGATTACTTGAGGACTGGATGCAGATCACAAGTGGATTAGTGGCTGAACTAGGATAAACTCTGTGTTTGATATTCTAAACCCTTCTCATTTATCTTTGTGCAGTGTTTTATTGGTTTTTTGGAATACTTTCTTGCTTGGGTATTTTATTTGTGAGTGAAAGCATTCTATCTTATCCATCCATTCATCTTTATCAATTAATAACTTCAACAAAAATTGATAATCAAACATTTTACGAAAGATTTACAAAAATATTTTTAGAACTTAATTCACTCCTCCTCTTGAGTATTGCTACCACTTGATAACATATATAAACAAGAAAGGTGGCAAACTGCCAAATTTGGTCTTTTCTCTTCCTAAAACGAAGGTTCAATTTTAATATTATTGGTGAAAATCATTTGTATAATCAAGTAAAACATATCATTAATCATACACCATTATTCATCACATATCGTATTTCATCAACATGCATCATATATTAGTATTAAATATCATATCATATATTATCAAATGTCATGTGTCACAAGTCATTATGATAAGTCTCTATATGGTCTTCTTGGCCAACTTAAGGCTTTTATGGTTAATTCAAGAATTTGTATACTAAGATTTCTCCATAAATTTATAACACCTCAATTAATCAATAATATGCACAACTCTTAATAAGCAAGTCATGGCCAATAGAAAAGCATAGTATGAAACCAAAGTGTGAACACTTATGGAGTCCAAGATCAAAACCACCTTTTGCAACCAAAGACCACACAATTGCTCAAAATATGAACACTTAAAACTCACACACACATAGTTTATTTCATTTAATCGAAGATAAATTTAAGTCAATACTTGGCCATAATAAGCACAAGCAACACCATTCAATGCTTAGCTGTGACTTTCTTCCATGAGTTTCTCAAAGTGTGAACACATAGAACATTAAAGTGTGAATCACACATGGTTTCTCTTGCTTGGTCATGGTTGGCCGCGTGCTTCATCATGCAAAGTTTGATCATAACTTTTTAAAATTAAGTCACAATTTCAATTCAACATTCAATAAAAGAAAAAGAATAAATTTAAAAACAAAGAGACCACCCCCAAACATAATATGGTCGTGAGATACCTATCCATGTAATTAACCAATATTATCAATTTTCTTCCAAGAATTCATAAAAGAAGCAAGACAAAATAAAGTCAAGGAGCAAGAATACAAAATAACAAGCAATTTCCTTTCATTTTTCATTGATTCAACCATGAGTTTCCTTAAGCTCAAGACCAAAATTTTTAATCAAAAACCAAGAGAAAAATCAAAACGAGTTAAAGCCAAGGACCCCTACCTTTACTTCTAGCTTTGGATCCTTGAGCTTCCTTCATTTTTCTCTTATTTTTCCTTCCTTTTTCTCTTCTCGTTTTCTTCTCCTTCCTCACATTTCTGCTATTGTGTTTTGTGCTCTGTTTCTACCCCTATTTTGCCATGTGAAAGCATGGAGAAAAAGTGAGAAAAATCTAGACAATTTGCGATATTGGTTCGGCGGTGGAATAGTCAAATTTTGTGACCAAATTTTCATGCTAGAATTTTTATATTTGTTACGTACACTTTAATTTTTCAAAGTTGAGTTTTCAAGTATCCATAAGTGTTATGGAAAATTTTAGGACTTAACCTAGTCTTTTGATCCATTTTTCCATAACTTTCCATATACTGCTATTTATCAGTTAAGTTTCGTTACTCGATTCCAAGTTAAATTAAGCTTAGGAATTAAGTAAATATACTTACTGATACTTATCTTAGTTAGTATTTTATACCAAAATATTCTTCATGTCTTACTTGTCATATCCATGTAATTTCATAATTTTCTAAACTATTTAACTGTTCTAGTTATTCCTCTTCGGTGTCCTTAAAAATACCAAACTTACTTAGTTGATTCTTCAAAATTTCTTACAACTCTTATCAATGGTTCTTAGCTAGGAATTAAAATTTCCATATTTATTCTCATTATATCAAGTGTTTTTGCATATACTTCAATTATTTCTTCATAGTTAGTGCTATAGAATTACGCTCAAACTGATTCAAAAAATTACCCGAATTAATAAGTAACTATTACCAGTATTACTGAACTTCTGTAACCCTGATTAAGACTATTAGGTTAGGGAGAATGTTACAATTATCCCTCCCCCTTTTGGTGTGCTACGGATTGTGATTTAAAATTAAGAACAAAATCAGTTGCCAAGTTCCACCAAAAATATAAAAACCTTGCAACCAGTTGTAGTTAGCAAAGGTCGATCCACAGAGAACTAATTCAATTGACCCTAAAACTGAATCCTAATTCAAACTCTAAAAATAATAAACAATAAAAATAAGGTTTTGTTTGTTAAAATTATAAGAAGGAATTAAATTGAAAGCAACAACAGTAAATACGATTTGATTTACCAATTTAAAGAGATTGGTTAAGAGATGAAATCCACCATTAGATTTACATGATAATGCTAACCTACATACCCTTTATCCCATCATGATCAATTATGTCTTTATGTAATTGTAAGATTAATTCTCTGTTTTCCTTAGGTTTTGGTTAATTTAGCAACCGCTCAAATTAAACCCTAATCACTAGTTAGCTATAAAGCAACCGCTCTTATATCCATCTGATGACAACATTAAGATTTAGAAAACTAATAACACTAAGGTCCAATCACACACTGGGATTGAATTACTTAGATCATATGTCTCACTAGTCCTACCACCGCAACCGCGCATAGCAATCCTAGTTTTACCACTTTCGAAAATAGCAAAGAGTATAAAAACTTTTATACGTAATTAAGAATAGAAATTGATGCAGATTAAAAGTTGTAAACCCAAGTTTAGGTTGTTTCAAGTAATAAATTCTCGGGAGTCCGAGGTCAATCCACAGGGAATTAATGAAGAAAAGTTTATTTAACGTAAGGAAAATGTTTTGTCACACCAATAAAGGTGATAAAACTTGGTCAAAAATAAAAAAGACTTACTTGGGTTAAGAGATCCACTCTTGGTAAGTAAATTAAGGATAAAATTAATTTTTTTATAACTCAATTAGAATCCACGCATAATGGAGGTTCCAATCAAAAAATACAACATTCAAAGTTTATTTAAGATTATATACGTAATTATATTATGATTCTTTTAATCATCTATTAGCATTGACACTTATAAATGGGCTCAAGTATTCATTGTGCCAATATCTTATCTACAACAAATCAAGATCACCACTTTACAAGGAGGGTTTCTAAATTGATTGGAAATAAAATATAATACATATAATGACTACTTGAAAATATATCATTTAAGCACAAGAAAGAAATTAATCTAACCTTCACTTATTACCAAAAGCTTCACTCTTTCAACTAAGTAAAATAAAAATTAGTTACTCATAGACAAGAGAAAAGAAAGAGAGAAGAAGAAGAAGAAGAACATAACTTCAATTTAGAACAAAAGAAAACTACAACAAGATAAACAAACAATATAATAGCATGATCTTAATCTCTAGGACTAAGACTCTTCAAATGATCAACCAAGGCTCCCTTTCATAAAGGATTAAGAATACAAAATGACAAGGGGGCTGATTCATGAGTAAGTGGATGAGTGAAAAATGTCAAATGACTTTTAATGAGTGAAAAATTATGGAGATTCTTTATCTCTGAAATAATTCAGTTCTAAAGTCATTGAATGAGTCAGAATATTGAAATATAGTCTTCATAAAAGTTGTAGGATTTTGTCTTAGCTTTCAAATTCTTCCAGAATCACCTCAAAAGGCCACCTACAGCCTGAGATATGGTTTGATTACTACACACTACTCAGGCCCAGCTACAGTTCCTCTATTCTGACTTGTAAGCCCAATATGACCTCTAAGCAATCCAAAGTGAGTCTTATGTTCTTCATAAAAGTTGTAGATATAGGTCTTAACTTGTAGATGCCAAAATTTCATCCTAATTCAGTTCTTACAACCCGAGTTATGCTATGATTACTGTACACTATTCAGGTTCCGATCACAAAACCCATGTTCTAACTTCCAAGACCAATTAGCTCCATGTCTGATTTTGACCTAGAGCTCTTCATGAAAGTTGTAGAGCTCTCTCTTATATTTCCTACAAGGTAAAATACATAATTATTAGACATCTAAAACTCAAAATATGACTAAAATATAGAAATAGTGTAAGATGTAAATCATGCTGAAAAAATCAATTAAGTCCAATTTGAGTCCAAACTTACAAAACCAAGCTCAATCAATTAAGTACATGGAGAGTGTAAATGATTAAAAATGAAGGTTTATTAATGTATAAAATATGTGATTATCAAATTCCTCCATAATTAATTTTTTGCACTCTTAGGCAAAACACACAAGACCAAAACTAGGAAAAAAAAGTGACACAGACTCAAAAGCTAAATGTAAGATCCCGAAAATTATTTGTTTCATCATAAATAATTATTTTATAATATTTATGATTTTTGAAAATTTTTTTGAAATTTTTTAAAAATGTCAAATATTTTCATATATGTCTCGTTTTATGTGCACACTGAGCAGAGTCAGTTTATGACTCCGAAAATTATTTGTTTCATGATGAATAGTCATTTTTCAATATTTTTTATTTTTAAGAATTTTTGTGGATTTTTCTGAAAATGTCATAATATATTCTTCATTTTACGTGCGCACTGAACGGAACCGGGAAAACAAAATATTTTTCCTGAGGCTAGAAAACCTTGAACTGTGGAAGCATCGATGGGGGATCTTACTAAACCCGAGGTCAAGCACAGTTTACGAGGTTTATATTTTTTGAGGTTTTATCTGATAAATAAAATTTCTATACGCACTGTTAAATAAAATTTTGTAGTATGCTCTATTATCCGTTGAATAATTAATACTGACTTTGTACACTGTAACAATTATCCATTGGGTAATAACTTGTAGTAAAATCCTAATTACCATATTATTTTAATTATTAAATCATATTATCTTATCCAAATATAATCTCCTTTATGTCTAATCAAATGCTCTTTATTAGAAATGCTCTCAAGCTTTTCAAAGAAGCTAAACACTTCTCTCTCTCCTCCCTTTCTCCCACACAGCAGCAGCATCTCTTTTGGAGCCAAGGAATTGTGCTCCACTTAATTAAACAAGTCTATTCTAATTTCAAAATCATAAAAAGTCATCAGCTTTATTTTCACTATCAACTTCTCTCTCTACCTTCTTCTTACTCTCATTTTTTTTCTCCTCCTTCTCTCTACACATACCACACGGCCAGCCCTCTTCTCCACCCTCTACCATCACAAAATTTCTAACCAACTACATTTTCTTAATCTCCTTCATCATCTAAACACATCTCTAGTTGGTGATTTCTTGAAAAGGTCTCATTTTCACCATCTTCTTCTTCAAGCTTCAAGCTTGGAACTTTTGGGGTGATATTCTTGTTTTCTCCTAACCTTTCTTCCATTTTCATTTTTAAGGTCCTTCTTATGGCCATTTAGTTCTTATTTTTCAAGCTTTGGTGTTGATTTGTTAAAGTTGGAAATTTTAGGGTTTGTGGTGGTGTTGGCTGAAATTCCAAGGAGCTTCAAGGGAGTCCCATTACTTGTTTTCTCCTCTAGGTAAGAGGGAGATAATCCTCTCCAACCTTTCTTGGTAGTATGGAACTTAATTTTGTATTGGTTGTGAGGAACCCTAGTTAGGGTGACTCTTTTTGTTGTATGACTTTTATAACTATGTGTTGTTTTTAATTTATTTGAGTTGTTTGGTTGATTGAATATGTATATTGATGTGCTTGGATGGAATGGAAACTTGAATGGAAGCAAAATGGCTCTTGCCCTCTCCTATGAGGCTTATAGCTATAAACCCTAAAATAGGGTGTTCTTGGGAAAAAAAAATAGTAACAAGATGGAAGCATGGTTAATCAAGAGAATAACATGTAATAAATTGAATGAAAATTTGGGGTTCCTAACCTTAGAGAGGCTCACGGCCTTTAGGACTATTTAGGGCTCAACCATGTAACTTTTACAACTTTAAAATTTAATTAATCAGGTGATTAAGTAGTTAACAATGAAATGGAAAGAAATCAATTTAATAACTTAAAGGGATTCTTTGAACCTAAGAAAAGAATAAGGATGTGTGAAACTTGAAAAGTCTTAGAATAATTTTTTAAGTAAATGTGATCAAATTTAAAGTAAGACACTTAATTAAATAAGTTTTATTATGAATAAAGAGAATGACTAATTAGATTAGAGAAACAAGAATTAAGAGTGTAAGTGAGACTTTGAGAATCATAAGACACTTAATTAAATAAGTTTTATTATGAATAAAGAGAATGACTAATTAGATTAGAGAAACAAGAATTAAGAGTGTAAGTGAGACTTTGAGAATCATAAGACACTTAATTAAATAAGTTTTATTATGAATAAAGAGAATGACTAATTGAATTAGAGAAACAAGAATTAAGAGTGTAAATGAGACTTTGAGAATCATAAGACATTTAATTAAATGAATCTTATTAAGGACAAAGAGAAGAACAATGATAAAACTTTATGAGACAATGGTATGTCCTATATTAATTATGAATAACGACTTTGTTATCGGGCCCATGAGTAGGACCCAAATCTGTTGATGACTATTTTGGCTTATGATTTTAAAATGCATGATTCTTGAATTTGTATAATTGAGATACTCTGAGAGAGCATGCATTGGCATCATTGTGCTATTGGGCCGACGAATTGGACCTTGGAAACATCAGATAGACCATTGAGTCAGATGTGATTTGATTTCATTGAATATGCATTTGAGCATCATACAATTATGGCGTTTTATGCCTAGGAGTGAAAGAGAACTTACAGGATAGTGAGGCCTTGAATAGACCTGAGAGGACGTCAGGGCGTGGTGATTCACTTGTGATTATGCTATCACATTGTATATCCCTGGCCGTGAACACTGTTGCAACGTACTGGCTGCCTGACAATACACTATTGCTTTTCGTGGCCTGGCATAGACTGTCTATTTAGGGGGGACAGATCTTCTGGGACGTTCATCTCCGATTCTTGTGTCTAGCTCTATGGAGTAGGAAATAAGTACATTGTACATGAGAATGGTCAGCATACGCATTGTGCATATGCATGGTCACCATACATACTGTCATGGCATAGTTAATATTCACATATGGTGATGTACATTGTTGAATCACTTACTGACTGAAAATGTAATTATGCTTGTTGACTTGCGATATCTCCGTGATAATATAATTATGTTTATTATCCTGTAATATTCCTGTAATGACATGATGTTATCTGTATGTACTTAATATTGTTATATGTCAAAGGCATTATTGTCTTTCGTTGTGTTTCTTACTGCCATAATTGGTAATGGAGTTGGATATCTCACCTCTTGTATGCATTATCCTTGTAATTCTTGTTAAAGACTATTGAGGGGACACAATTGACTCCTCCCGGATCTTTACTTGGTTCAATCTCTTATATTCAGTAATGTCATCAAGAAAGGGTTCTATTGGGTTTGTTAGGATGGTGTTCACTGGTGGCACCAATGCTTGGTGAGTCAACTGGGCTGGAGAGCGTATATCGTATATTGGAGACCTGATCTTGACTGTGAGGAGGACTCATGATGGAGACCCTATCTTGACTCTTACTACATCGATGCATCTGAAGTTTTCTCTACCTATTCGGGAGTTATAGGGTGATCCGGTTCACACCCCTAGAGACCACGAGGATTCGATGACATCAGTTGCTAGGGCACCTGCTCGCAGGACTGCACTCTATCCTATTTTTGTGTCTTCAGGTGAACCGGGGGAGGATCCCGAGGTGGATCTGATGGAGTGCCCAACTCCTTAGACGTGGATGTCTTTATGGGTAGTTTATGTTTCCTTCTGTATTATTTATTTTAAGGTGTAATTTGAGTATACCCGCATTTTGAAGTCCAACTTGATGTATTTTATTTGGGCGGTATATGAAATGCATTGCGCTATGTATGCTTTAAATTAATTATCTAATCCTATGAATGGTATTTTGATTTTAGAACTTATTGAATTATATGTGCTAATGATGGCTTATGTATTATTTCATCCGTGGCTCATATTTTCTGTATATACACAATGGTTTAAAGTGAATAAGTATTATTTGAAAGTTGTAGCACGCCAAAATTTAGTAACCGTGGTATAATGACGATTGGACCATGGTTATTAAATCGAGGGGTGTTACACTAAACACTCTAAAAGACTCAATTTTTAATAATATTTAAGAATAAAAAGCAACCAATCATTCAAGGGATCAAAACATTTATGAAGTAATGTTCCTTTACATCTCAAACCAACAAGTAAGGAAACTTCAATTGAAAACCATAAGTCAAGAATGATAGATCTTCACAAGATTCACTCATAATACCTCAAGTATTTAAAAGGTAGGTATTTCACTCAATTCAACCAATGAAAACTGCACTACCATAAGCTTGCTTATCTTCTAATTTTCCACTACTTAGAACATATACACACACAAATCATGAGAACTTTATTCAAGGTTGTAATAGGGTCAAGGTAAAGGAGAAGGAAATATGGATATGACAAGTTAAATACCAAAGAGAATAAAAGAGCGTGAGAGTTGAGTTCAATTAACAAGTGTGAAAGTTTATCCCAACTCCACCTAATACAAATTCTGTTCACATATTTTTTTCCTTTCCTTTATTGCCTTGTTGGCCCATATTTACACATTTTTTTTTTTTTTATTTTTTTATAGAACATAATATATATATATATATATATTTAAATATTTTTTCACCAACCATTCTACACATACACCCCCACACTTGTTCAAGAACTCATCTAATGACAAAGTTAATGTTCTCTTATTCCCTAAGGCCAGGTAAGAACATGGTTTTTCATTTAAAGCACATAATGAGTTTGAAACAAAAAATGATCAAATAAGCTCAAAGGGGTTAAGTAAGGGGAAATAGGCCATTTCTAATGCTTTACATTGGCAGGAATCAGAGAATTTTCAAGAAGTCATAAGAGTGATTGATATCATATTGAGACAATATGTTGCTGAGCAAGGCTGCCTATTTATGCACCAGTCATTCTTGGCCATTTGGTTAAAGTAGCTATTTTAAGAAAAATGTCTCAATCATATTTATGTATGCATATAAAAATGTAGTCTCAAAAAGAATCAAAGCAAGTTCTAGAGTAACAATTCCATGAGTGAAATTCACACAAGAAAGAAGAGAATGGTACAAATGTTCAATCCATTCATCAATAGGCTCAAAATCTCACAAGACATAATTCTATCATTTTCAGTCCACCAATTCAACATCTATAACCAAACATGTGATTTTTAAGAAAGAAGACAATTTACTCAATCATGCAAATTTCCTTGAATTTGAATTGCTACTTCCATATAAAGTAGTTATCTACCTAATTACTCTTTACTTTGCCACCAATTTTGATGTGTCTCAAGAGTAAATAATTTACTCCTTACTATGCCATCCTTAATTAGTTTTGCTGTTAGTAAGTTACTGACAAACATATAAACATAACAAGCATATAAATACAGACACTTCCTAATTTTTTTTTTAGGTTTTTTTTAAACTTTTCACAACTATCCTTCCCCCAACCAGATCACAACATTGTCCTCAATGTCAAAACATAATTAGGTAAATGATAGAAGACATTACCTGTTACTACAATTACCGAAAAGAGAAACCTTACACAAATTTAAACAGAAACAAAGTACAATAAATAAAACCAAAGCTTGTAATTATTTAAATAGTTGGAGTGTCTGATCTGACTTACTTTTCATATTGTTTCTCTCACCGCTTCCTTCTGACCAATCTATCTGAGTTGTTACTGGATCAAGTTCATAAACAAAAGCTTCTAATTTATCAATCAACTCATCAACAGTGGAAGCAGAGATAAGGAGTTATCTTGCCGAAGGTATGATAAATTTCTGTTCCACAACATGGTCAAGAAAAAATAACAAAAGATCAAAGAAATTATTAACATTTAACAAACTTATGGGTTTATGGTGGATGTTCAGTTAGGCCCAAGAGACAATTTGAAAAACTTTTTCCAAAGTACCAAAACCACCTTTATGTACAATTTTCATGGCATATCTTTATACTGCGCATCATGAGTGCAGTAGCCTTCACAATCTTACTGCCCTTTGAAAGAGACATCGAATTCCTTTAAGGAATTTCAGACTTAAGGCACTCCTCCCGCTTGTGGGATATCCTAGCCTATGTATTGTCCCTTTAGTTAAATAGAGAAAATCTGAATACGATGACCAGTGACCACAGCCAGTGGAGCTACGCTCAGGAACCCAATAAATCAATACCAGGAATTGAGCTCAGAGGCATTGTCACGTGAGAATGCAAACACGGGATACTTCTATCTGTCCATCAACAAGCAAAGCCTACGGTTAAAACCTGGGAATGCTTACGCGACTCTCTACAGAGCATGGAACATGAACCTTTTTTACAGATCGACGTGCGAAGGTCCACCCTAGTCAATAACGGGATGAGCATCTACCAAAGGCTCCTAATCTAATTAAAGACCAAGTACAATTGAAGTTTCGCCCTCTTCTTTTTCTATTTTTTTTTCTTTTTTTAATATTTTTTATTTTTATTTTTTATTTTTTTTCTTTTGAAGATGTACAAGATAATATATACATGTTGTTGTGACTGTGGCTCACATCTTCATCTGATTTTACGTCTAGTAACGGCATAAACGCTTTCTATAAGTCGAGAATAAGCTTCTCATCTAATTTTCTTATAAATTGGCAAACATGGTCTTTTTGAGTCAGATTCCCAAGACTGTAACGCTCTTGCTCGTCCTTGAAGAGATTCCACAAACTAAGAAGTTCATGATGCACAACTCCACAAGAATGCGTCTTAAGAGTCAATAAGATATTATCTAATGACTCCTTACTCAGTCCATTCTTAATGAAGAATATTTTATCTTCTCTATTTGCAGAAACCATTCCCAAAGAATGACATCGCGTGTTACAATTTCATTGCGCACACTTGTAACAAACTTTTATTCTTTTTGCTCTTCTCTTTTTTTAATACAAACTTTTACCGAGACCCGGCATATATGGGACAAATGAATCTAAAGATTCACCATCTAAACAAACATTTGGTTCGATTATCCAGCGTATATCCTCTGGGATGCCCTTGTGTATTAACAGTCTTAGTCTTTCATGCCTGACTTTGTAGATTTTTGTTAGACCATTTTGAGAAAAAGAAGGAAAATGCTTTCTTATATTTAAGAGAATGACATCCATTTTGAAGGAGAAGGAATCAGTTATTATGAGAAACTGAAAAATAAACCGACTTGAGAGTCACGGAGTACCATTATCCACCACTTAACCGGGAACACAAAGAACAGCAAAAAGAAAGTAATAAAATTAAAATAAATTCTACTCATAACATGGATTAGAAAGGGAGATGGATTCTACCTCAACAACTTGATGTTCCAGAAATGGTTTGAGTCTTTGTCCATTGACCTTAAAAACATTACCATTCCTAGGGTTCTCAATGTCTATGACCCCATAAAGATACAAATGTTTGACAATAAAAGGGCCAGAAGATACAAATGTTTGACAATAAAAAGGCCAATCCACTTAGATCTCAATTTTCCAGGGAACAGGTGAAGACGAGAATTATAAAGCAGAGCTTTTTGACCAATTTCAAAAGATTTTCTCAAAATTGATTTGTCATGAAAAGCTTTTGTTCTAACTTTATAAATCTTTAAGTTTTCATATGCATCATTTTTCAATTCTTCAAGTTCATTTAATTACAATTTGCGTAACTTGAAAGCATCATCAAGATTTAAATTAAAAATTTTAATAGCCCAAAATGCTTTATGCTCCAATTCTACAGGCAAGTGACAAGGTTTTTCATATACTAACCACTAGGGTGACATGCTTAAAGATGTTTTGAAAGCAGTACGGTAATCCCAAAGTACATCATTTAATCTTAAAGACCAATCTTTACAATTTGAGTTAACCATTTTTTCTAAAATTTGTTTAATCTCCCTATTTGCTAATTCTACTTGTCCACTTGGCTGAGGGTGATAAGGGGTAGCAATTTTGTGTGTGATGCCATATTTCTTCATTAAAAATTCAAATAATTTATTGTAAAAATATTTTCCCCCATCACTGATGATAGCTTGAGGGATTCCAAATCGACTCAAAATATTTTTTTTTAAATATTTAAGAATAGTTTTGTGATCATTGTGTCGACATGGAATCCCCTCAATCCATTTTAAGACATAATCAACTGCAACCAAAATATACACAAGTCCAAATGATGATGAAAATGGACCCATGAAATCAATTCCCCAACAATCAAAAATTTCAATAACAATGATAGGGTTTGAAGGCATCATATCTCTTTTAGAAATGGAACCCAATTTTTGAAAACTTTCATAACTTTTGAAAAAAACATAGCCATCCTTAAATAATGTGGGTCGTAACACCTCAAAAATTATTTATTTCATCATAGATAATCATTTTATAATATTTATGATTTTTGAGAATTTTTCTAAAATTTTTCAGAAATGTCAAATATTTTAATATATTCCTCATTTTACATGCACACTGAGCAGAGTCGGTGAAACACGCCGAAAATTATTTGTTTTATGATGAATAGTCATTTTCTAATATTTGTGATTTTTGGGAAATTTTCTAGATTTTTCTGGAAATGTCGAATATTTTAGTATATTCTTCATTTTGTGTGTGCGTTGAGCGGAGCTGAAAAAATGAAATATTTTCCCTGAGGCTGGTAAACCTTGAACTATGAAAGTATCGGCGAGGGATCTTACTAAACTCGAGGCCAGGCACAATTTACGAGATTTATGTTTTTCAAGATTTTATCTGATAAATAAAATCATTGTATCGAAAAAATTTTCAATGAATAATAAATACTGTTTCATTAACTGTAACTTTTGTTCACTGAAAAATAATTCTAGCAGAGTAATTAATCATTTGTTCTAGAGTGTTCATTTAGAAGACAACCTTACTTTTTACTTTATCGAGAAGCATGCGAAACTTCTCAACGAAGCCTCAAGGAAACTTCAAGGAAGCTTCCTCCCAAGCTTCTCAAGGAAGCTACTCATCCCTCTCTCCTCCCTCTCACCTCACGGCTGCAGCCTCCAATTTGGGAGCCAAATTTTTGTGTTTCATTTAATTAATTCTATCACTTTAATTTCAAAAACTTAAAAGCATCTTTCACTTTTCTATTCATTTCTCTCTTTACCTTCATCTTCCTTTCAATTTTTCTCCTCCCTTTCTCTAGAACACCCCACGGCCAACCCCTCTCCCATGCTTCAACCATCACAAATTTTTCAACCAAATACATTTTCTTAACCACCTCCATCATCTAAACATTTCTCTAGTTGGTAATTCCTTGAAAAGCTTTCATCTTCACCATTTTCTTTAAGCTTCAAGCTTAGGGCTTTTAGGTGAGACTCTTGCATTCTCTTGATTCTCTCTTTATTTTCGTTTGGGTTGCCTTCATTTTGACCATCTATTCATTCTTTTTCAAGCCTTGGTATTGATTGGTTGAAGTTGGAATTTTAGGGTTTTTGGGTGGTGTTGGCTGAAATCTCAAGGAGCTTCAAGGGGGTTCTTTTGTTCATTTTCTCTTAGGTAAGAGGAAGATACTCCTCCTCAACCTCTATTGGTAGAAAGGAATTTTGATTTTGTGATTGGTTCTGAGAAAACCCTATTAGGGCTACTCTCTTTGTTTGTATGAGTTATATGATTACACATTATTTTTAATTGGTTTAAGTTATTTGATTGATTAGTTATGTGTAACACCCCAAATTTTAGACTATGTTACAGAATAGACAGAATTACATTGTTTTGTATTTTCTATGCAATATAGAAACAATTTGACTGTTCCAATACTGTTTTTGATTGTTATGTGTGATTTGCTCCGAGTCAAGAAAATAATAATTTTCTACTTGAAAAAATCTTATTTTAATTATTCGGAGTTGGGGAATTTTACTAAACCTAATTTTGATTAATATATATATTAATCTTTTAATTTTTAGGATTTAACTATGCGATAAAATAATTTTATAGTATTATAATATTATTTTATTTGTGATCTTCTCTTGTCTTAAAAATAGTAGAAATCTGCTCCAAAATGACCATGGGCCCAGAAAAGTCTATAGGACCCACGTTTAGAGTAACAGTCAACAATTCTGACTAGACTGAATTCTAAGCCAATAGGAACCAGTCAATGAAAGTGGCTTGAAAATTCTAAACTAATAGGAATTGGTCAAATAAAGAGGCAAAGACTTCATTGTGGACCATTAGATGAAAAGCTTGATTTAGAAGCTTTGATCACAACTGTTGATCAAATCAATGGTGTGAGAACATTCCTAATTAAATCACTAAGTGATATCCACCTTAGATTCAATCAATGGATAGCAAACAAAATAGAATTCAATGGCTAGGATGGAGTCAAATATAATGGCTTGACTTTTACTTAGTAACTAATTAAATCTAATTTAGTCATCTTAATTGCCTAATTAAGAAACTAAGTAAACTAACCTAGTTATAAATTAGTTATAATCTAATTACTAATTAGATACCCTAATTTTATTTAGAAGCTATGATATATGCAAATACATATTTAATTAATTAGTTATGTAATTACAATGTTAATTAAGTGTAATTAGGAAATCTAACCTAATTAATTAGCTATTTAATTAGCATGCAATTAGGCTTTAATTGAAGTCAATCCTAATTCCTAATTTCCTAGAGGCCACACGGCCAAGTAGCTCAAGGAGGCTTCTCAAGTCTTCTTGAATGGTCTTTTGTGACCATTTGATGACCACATGATGACCATACGCCATGTGCTTCCTAATGTGAACATTTCATGATATTTTCCTATCAAACTTATCTCCTAATTTCCCTACACAAGCTGCACCTCTTCAATTACTATCATTATTCACTTTTCTCTCACCAAAAAGCTTGCATCATTTTCTCTCCAAAATTCTCAAGAACACCAAGCATCTTTTCTCTTTCATTTTCTCTCTAGTTTTCGGCCCAAGCACCAAACACCACCACCTATCTTCTATACTTTTATCTCTTAGCTTTTCCTAAACCTAAACTATCTCCTAAACACTTTTCATTTAGAAGATTTTGTGAAAATCTTACTCCTTCTACTTCAAAATCCAAGCTTTTATTTACTTCCCTAACGGTAAACTTTGGTTTTTATGGTTTAAAATTTAGTTTATGATTTTTTAAACCATGTCTGTTCCATGGTTTTCCATTATGAAGCCTTGTATGTTATTTTGCTTATTGTTTAAGAATTTTAGGGATTTATTTTGAGGGCTACACGAAAATCAAAGGAGAGGAGGAGACTAGGAGATCCTTATCTTCAAGAGGTCAGAGGGAGATTTAATCTAATCAACCTTGTGTGGTGATGAGAAAATGGATTATTTGTGTGTTAAGAATCCATAAGGATTCATTTATGTGATTGTTTAACGTTTTCCTATATTGTGATTGATTTTAATTGCAAGCATGTCTATAGCTTTAAAATATATTGCATGTGTTTATAGATGTATGATTATTAATGTAGGATGTGAATAACATGTAAGGATTGCATGAGTGTTCCAAAGAACACAAAAGAGGCTCACGGCTTCTCCAAGAAAAAGGGAACCAAAATGTTCTCAATCAATTTCTAAAAAAATGATTTAAAGAATCTAGGTAAAACAATGAGTTTGGAAATAATTTAAAAGTTAGATAATGATTTAATAATTAGTTGTGAAGGATAAGTTAATTATGACCAACATGCCATTTAATGTACATTTGAGTTCCAAAGTTATTTTCTAAGGTAGGTTAAGTAACTAATCTACAAAAGAATTTGATTCCAATGAATCTTTGAAAAATAAAATGAATGAAGTTAGTTTTGGAATTCTAGGTTAGAAGGATTTGTGATAAGTAAGAATTAAAGAGAACAGTTGAAAAATACTAACGTAGAGCTCACTCTTTGAGTTTTGAAGCGCGTTAGCAAGTTTCAAGGTGTAACTATTGGGTAAGGTTAAAATGAACAGTATTTAGACAAAAATGTCAAAAATACCATATACTGATTTTTTAGGTAAAATGCTGCCAAAATTTACTAAAATCAGACAAATAAAATGAAAATGTTCCATATTATATTTATAATGTATGAAAAATATTCTACATAATTTAAAAGTACTAGAAATAGCTTATACATATTCGAAATAATGATTTTTAAGCTATATGGTCAAGAAAACAATTTAAAAATCTTACGCAATTGAGAAAATGATTAAAAAAAACATTACGCGATGTTCAAAAACATGAAAATATATTTACGCAATTTAAGAACATTTGTAAAAGTGATGCGATTATGAAAGTGTGATAAAATTTCTATGCGACTAAATGGAACAGTGAGTTTTATTGTCGGGCCAAAGTGGTGGACCTGGATATATTGAGAGATAGTACTGTCAAGTGGAGATATACTATATTTTGGATATTGAGACTAAGAGTATTTTTGTAAATATGATAATATATTGAATCTAATGGTATTTTTGTAATTATAATTCTTAATCTTGCATTGAGAGTCATGTCAATTTGGTTGATAATTGGCGATTGATTAACGAGATGAATTACACTGTGTTGTGGGTGTGATAGGCGTAGTGTGGTTCATTATTTGAACTTGGAGGCATTAGTGTGAGGAGAATTCCACATGCGGACAGTTGGTAGCTCTTCTAGGCCGTGGTAACGGGTAACACACTAATAATCTCGATAAATACTATTCTTAATCGAGATCTTGTGGAGACTATTATGTACAATGCCTGTAGTGCACGATGTATTAGACTGTGTACTACTACACGATGTTTTGGATTGTGGACTATAGACACGATGTTGGACAGTGTAATAGTTTGGTTGAGCAGCCTGGGGTACTGATAGTTCTTTTCGGATCATTCTCTCTGATGTCTGTGTTTAGCTCCATGGAGTAGGAACGAGTCAGTGTGTGTTAGCATTCATAATCTGCATTTTAATGTTTATTATAATCTGTGATCGAATGTATGATGTATTAATTTGATGTACTGTATATGATATGACAGTATGCATTATTGTGATATATGTTTGTATTGTCATTTTCTTTATTGCCATGCTAGTAATGATGTAGATTGTCTCACCTCTTTACTGTATTATTCTGTCTGTTTCTATTTTATGTTTATATCTTCGAAGACTACAATGGCGGCAAGGAGAGGTCAATTAGGTTTCTTTATACTACAGTTTCTCGAAGGTGCTGAGGCTTGGCATGTCCATTGGGACACAGGACACATAGAATATAGTGGTGATATTACTTTATCAGTAAGTAGGACCCGCCATGGGATCGTTACTTCATTTTATACAGTTGCTTACGTAGAGGTTATTTTACCTATTAGAGAGTTGTGGAATGAATTTCACCACACTCCTAGAGAAAACTTCGATATATTTTTGGGTCGAATTTCTATCGGTCAAGACATTCCCAACTAGGGAATTTGTCTTCTGACAATGGCTCATGTCTTAGGTGTTATGTTTTAGTATTATACTGACTTTTTACTACTTTATTAAATATTTGTAATTGTAAATTAATTGTATACTTCAGACAAAAATCATATGTATATTATGGAGTGTGATTAAGTTTCATCTGATTTTGTGTTCTGTGTTATTTTATTTAATGTTATCAAGTATAAAAAGGAAAAATTTTACAACTCATGTTATTTATGTACCAAACATTTTAAAACTTGGGTAAGAATTTTATTTTATTTTATTTTCTTGCATTAAAAATGTGACATCCCCACAAAGGTATTACATTAGTTGGTATCAGAGCCCAAGTTAGAGTCTTTTGGGTTTGTGGGTAGGTTTGTCTTGTTTGTGCTGTGTGCATCTCTGATATTGAACCTGGAGATATGTTTCAGTTTCCGAAAGGAAACGATTTTGTGCGAAATCGCTACGTTTAATTTGTTGTGTGTTGATTTTGTTTGTCTTCGAGGAAAGATAATGGAATGTTAAGAACATAAGCACGTGGACGCGAAACGTGATGAAGATCGTATAATCGCAGATAAAAGTGTGATGCAGAAGATGATTGAAGTAGCAGTACAACAGAGACAGATAATCGCTCAGTAGCAGGAAATAGCTTATTAGGATTGGAGCAGCCACCGGATGCGAGAAGCTGTAACTTAGAACCTTCGATGATCCAAAATAGAGGGAAGCATAAGGTCAATTGTTTTCAGTGAAAGTTGTATGTACAACCACCTAGGAAGCAACAACGAACAAAGAGAGGAAGTACTAGTGGCAATGATTTTGGTCAGACTGTGGCATCACCAATGAAGTTCTTGGAGTGTGGAAAGAATCATATGACAAGAAACTGCATGATTAAGAGTATAATTTATTATAAATATGGAAAGTCTGGACACTTCTCCAAAGAATGTGATCAGCTAAAGATGGAAACTTCCATTAGTAATACACGTGTTTCAAAATCTCAAAAAGAAGAAAAAGTCGGTGCAAAGAGTATAATGAGAATGTTCAACATACAAAAACTTAAGAAGCGAGAAAGTTGTGCCATAGAGGGTAATCTTAAAACTATGATGTATAATTTACGAGGTAACCCATTCTCTTGTGATCTGTGACTATGTAAATCTTTTGGGGTTATCTGTGTTTTACTTCTTTTCATAATGTTACTTCAACTTCTAAACTTGTTATTACTACTTGAGCCTGTTTAAAACTATCCTATTATTATAGGAGTTTGAAACTTTTTATTGATCTGATTTGTCTATTTCTTTTTGAAATAGACTGAGTAAATCAATTTGATTTATCCATGTCTTTGTTATAGTATGATCTGAGTATTTCTACTCTTCTTGTTGAACTTGTTGTTTATGCTCAAGTTTTCTAACTCTACCCTATGTCTATTGAATATCCAATTTTTTCTGTTAATTTCGAATTGTTTATCTAAAATCACATCTATTTAAGAGCCTGACTTTATAAATGGATTGGTTATTTTTCAACCATATCATACTAGATTGTTACAATGCAACTTTAGTGTTTCCTTGACCTGAGATTTTTGGATTTGAATCCAGAAAGTTCATTTCTAAAATTATTGGATCATATTCATTTCGAAATCTATTAGACCATCTCCAATTCTTTGTTGGACTAATCTAGTAATCTACCGAATAAGTCTCATTACTTTTCCTTATGACCTTCATAGTGTCTTTCATGTATTTTAATTAAGAAGAATTATTCTTGATCCAACTTATGTCATAATACCAAATACAGTACAATTGGAAGAAAACTTGATCTATGAGGCATTTTCTGTTAAGATTAAAAATAGACAAGCAGAATAACTTACCTTGATGAGGAAAATCTGGAATGATGTGACAATAGGGGAACTAAAAAACCAAATGAAGGAAATCGTTGTTTGCTCTAAGAACGATTTGCATGCTGGTTATTATCAGATTCGTGTAAAAGTAGAGAATATACTAAGACAGATTTTTGGACGTATTATAGGCACTATGAGTATTTAGTACTACCATTCGGAGTAAAGAATGTTTTTGCGATATTCATGAATTATATAAATAGGATCTTTCTTTCCCATCTAGGAAAATTTGTCATTATCCTTATTGGCGATATTTTGATCTATTCTCGAAATTCGAAGGAATATGCCGAAGATCTCAATGCAATTCTTTAATTTCTGAAGAAGAAGAAGAAGTTATGCGCGAAACTAGTCAAATGCAAATTCTGTTAGAAGAAGTTCAACTCGTGGATTTAGATTGAGTGTTGAGATTAAATAGAAAGGTGGTGACGTATACTTCAAGGCGGTGGAATGTGCATGAGAAGAATTATTCGATTTACGTTTTAGGATACGCGATAGTCATTGTGCAAAGAAGATCTGAAGACATTTTCTTTCCTATAAAATTCATAATAATTTCAAGGGCTTGAAGCACCTGTTCAATCAAGAGGGGCTTGGATATAAGGAAGAGACGAATAGTTAGAATTTTCAAAGGACTTGTTGGGATGAATTTCTAGCATTGATGGAGTTCACATACAATAATAGTTTTATTCGAGCATAGGGATGACACCCTATAAGGCATTATATGGGAGATATTGTAGAACGTCGTTGTGTTGGTATCATACTGGTGAAAGTAATATTGTAGGACCTGAATTTGTGCAGCAGATAATTGAGAAAGTGAAGATGATTTAAGATAAAATGAGAACAACTCAGACGCGACAAAAGAGTTATGCTGATAAAAGATGAAGACCGCTTGAATTTGAAGAAGGCGACCATGTGTTTTGACATGTGACACCTATGACTAGAGTTAGACGAGTGATCAAGTCGAGGAAGCTCACTCCAAAGTTCATCGGGCCGTATCAGATACTCCGTCAGGTAGGTCCGGTAGCTTATCGGGTTGCACTATCACCATTCTTATCAAATCTTCACAATGTATTTCACGTATCACAACTACGGAAATATATTTCTGATCTGACACATGTTATCGAACCAGACACCGTACAACTGAAGGAGAATTTAACTCATGAGACATTTCCACTCAAGATTGAAGATCGAAGGACAAAGCAACTTTGATGGTAATGAGATTGTATTGGTTAAAGGAGTTTGGAACAATGTAAGTGGTGAAGCCACATGGGAGTTGGAAGAGAAGATAAGAGAGCAATATCCATTTTTATTTTAAGTATGTGTCAAGTTTTGAGGATGAAACTTATTTTTAGAGGGGGAGAGTTGTAACACCCCAAATTTTAGACTATGTTAAATAATAGACAGAAATACACTGTTTTGTATTTTCTGTGCAATATAGAAACAATTTGACTGTTCTGATACTGTTTTTGATGGTTGTGTGTGATTTGCTCTGAGCTAAGAAAATAATAATTTTCTGGTTAGAAAAATCTTATTTTAATTATTCGAAGCTGAGGGATTTTACTAAACCTAATTCCGATTTATATATATATATATATATTAATCTTTTAATTTTTAGGATTTAGCGTGCGATAAAATAATTTTATATTATTATAATATTATTTTATTTGACAGTACCTACTGTCTTAAAAACAGTAGAAATCTGCTCCAAAATGACCATAGGCCTGGAAAAGTATGTGGGACTCACATTTAGAGTAGCAGTCAGCAATTCTGACTGGACTGAATTCTAAGCTAATAGGAACCAGTCAATGAAAATGGCTTGAAAATTCTAAACTAATAGGAATTGATCAAATAAAGAGGCAAAGACTTCACTGTGGACCATTAGAAGAAAAGCTTGATGTAGAAGCTTTGATCATAACCGTTGATCAAATTAATGGTGTGAGAACAATCCTAATTAAATCACTAAGTGATATCCACCTTAGATTAAATCAATGGATAGGAAACAAAGTAGAATTCAATGGTTAGGATGGAGTCAAATATAGTGGCTTGACTTTTACTTAGTAACTAATTAAATCTAATTTAGTCATCTTAATTGCCTAATTAAGAAACTAAGTAAATTAACCTAGTTATTAATTAGTTATAATCTAATTACTAATTAGATACCCTAATTTTATTTAGAAGCTATGATATATGCAAATACATATTTAATTAATTAGTTATGTAATTAGAATGTTAATTAAGTGTAATTAGGAAACCTAACCTAATTAATTTGCTATTTAATTAGCATGCAATTAGGCTTTAATTGAAGTCAATCCTAATTCCTAATTCCTAATTTCCTAGAGGCCACACGGCCAAGTAGCTCAAGGAGGCTTCTCAAGTCTTCTTGAATGGTCTTTTGTGACCATTTGATGACCACATGATGACCATAGGCCATGTGCTTCCTAATGTGAGCATATCATGATATTTTCCTATCAAACTTATCTCCTAATTTCCCTACACAAGCTGCACCTCTTGAATTACTATCATTATTCACTTTTCTTTCACTAAAAAGCTTGCATCATTTTCTCTCCAAAATTCCCAAGAACACCAAGCATCTTTTCTTTTCCATTTTCTCTCTAGTTTTTGGCCCAAGCACCAAACACCACCATCTATCTTCTATAATTTTATCTCTTAACTTTTCCTAAACCTAAACTATCTCCTAAACACTTTTCATTTAGAAGATTTTGTGAAAATCTTACTCCTTCTACTTCAAAATCCAAGCTTTTATTTACTTCCCTAAAGGTAAACTTTAGTTTTTACGGTTTACAATTTAGTTTGTGATTTTTTAAACCATGTTTGTTCCATGGTTTTCCATTATGAAGTCTTGTATGTGATTTTACTTATTGTTTAAGAATTTTAGGGATTTATTTTGAGGGCTGCATGAAAATCAAAGGAGAGGAGGATACTAGAAGATCCTTGTCTTCAAGAGGTAAGAGGGAGATTTAATCTGATCAACCTTGTGTGGTGATGAGAAAATAGATTGTTTGTGTGTTAAGAATCCATAAGGATTCATTTATATGATTGTTTAATGCTTTTCCTATTTTGTAATTGATTTTAATTGCAAGCATGTCTATAGCTTTAAAATATATTGCATGTCTTTATAGATGTATGATTATTAATGTAGGATGTGAATTACATGTAAAGATTGCATAAGTGTTCTAAAGAACACAAAAGAGGCTCACGGCTTCTCCAAGAAAAAGGGAACCAAAATGTTCTCAATCAATTTCTAAAAAAATGATTTAAAGAATCTAGGTAAAACAATGAGTTTGGAAATAATTTAGAAGTTAGATAATTATTTAATAATTAGTTGTGAAGGATAAGTTAATTATGGCCAACATGCCATTTAATGTACATTTGAGTTCCAAAGTTATTTTCTAAGATAGGTTAAGTAACTAATCTACAAAAGAATTTGATTCCAATGAATCTTTGAAAAATAAAATGAATGAATTTAGTTTTAGAATTCTAGGTTAGAAGGATTTGTGATAAGTAAGAATTAAAGAGAACAGTTGAAAAATACTAATGTAGAGCTCACTCTTTGAGTTTTGAAGCGCGTTAGCAAGTTTCAAGGTGTAACTATTGGGTAAGGTTAAAATGAACAGTATTTAGAGAAAAATGTCAAAAATACCATATACTAATTTTCTAGGTAAAATGCTGTCAAAATTTACTAAAATCAGACAAATAAAATGAAAAAGTTCCATATTATATTTATAACATATGAAAAATATTCTACGTAATTTAAAAGTATTAGAAATAGCTTATACATATTCGAAATAATGATTTTTAAGCTATATGGTCAAGAAAATGATATAAAAATTTTATGCGATTGAGAAAATGATTAAAAAAACATTATGCGATGTTCAAAAACATCAAAATATATTTACGCGATTTAAGAATGTTCGTAAAAGCAATGCGATTGTGAAAATGCGATAAAATTTCTATGCGACTAAATGGAACAGTGAGTTTTACTGTCGGGCCAAAGTGGTGGACCCGGATATATTGAGAGATAGTACTGTCAAGTGGAGATATACTATATTTTGGATATTGAGACTAAGGGTATTTTTGTAAATATGGTAATATATTGAATCTAAGGGTATTTTTGTAATTATAATTCTTAATCTTGCATTGAGAGTCATGTCAATTTGGTTGATAATTGGCAATTGATTAACGAGACGAATTACACTGTGTTATGGGTGTGATAGGCGTAGTGTGGTTCATTATTTGAACTTGAAGGCATTAGTGTGCGGAGAATTCCACATGCGGACAGTTGGTAGCTCCTCTGGGCCGTGGTAACGGGTAACACACTAATAATCTCGACAAACACTATTCTTAATCGAGATCTTGTGGAGACTATTATGTACAATGCCTGTAGTGCACGATGTATTAGACTGTGTACTATTACACGATGTTTTGGACTGTGGACTATAGACACGACGTTGGACAGTGTAATAGTTTGGTTGGGCAGCCTGTGGTACTGGTAGTTCTTTTCGGATCATTCTCTCTGATGTCTGTGTTTAGCTCCATGGAGTAGGAACGAGTCAGTGTGTGTTAGCATTCATGATCTGCATTTTAATGTTTATTATAATCTGTGATCAAATGTATGATGTATTAATTTGATGTACTGTATATGATATGACGGTATGCATTATTGTGATATTTGTTTGTATCGTCATTTTCTTTATTGTCATGCTAGTAATGTAGATTGTTTCACCTCTTTACTGTATTATTCTGTCTATTTCTATTTTATGTTTATATCTTCGAAGACTACAATGGTGGCAAGGAAAGGTCAATTAGGTTTCTTTAGACTACAGTTTCTCGAAGGTGCTGAGGCTTGGCATGTCCATTGGGACACAGGACACATAGAATATAGTGGTGACATTACTTTATTAGTAAGTAGGACTCGCCATGGGATCGTTACTTCATTTTATACGGTTGCTTACGTAGAGGCTATTTTACCTATTAGGGAGTTGTGGAATGAATTTCACCACACTCCTAGAGAGAACTTCGATATATTTTTGGGTCGAATTTCTATCAGTCAAGACATTCCTAACTAGAGAATTTGTCTTCTGATAAGGGCTCATGTCTTAGGTGTTATGTTTTAGTATTATACTGACTTTTTACTACTTTATTAAATATTTGTAATTGTAAATTAATTGTATACTTCAGACAAAAATCATATGTATATTATGGAGTGTGATTAAGTTTCATCTGATTTTGTGTTCTGTGTTATTTTATTTAACGTTATCAAGTATAAAAAGGAAAAATTTTATAACTCATATTATTTATGTACCAAACGTTTTACAACTTGGGTAAGAATTTTATTTAATTTTATTTTCTTGCATTAAAAATGTGACATCCCCACAAGGGTGTACATTATGCATATTGATATATTTGGATGAATTAGAAAACTTAAAATAGAAGGAAATGACCTAGATTTCCTCTAGGAGGCTCACGGTTTTGGGGCTGGTTCTTGGTGAAAATTTTATAACAAGTGAAAGACTTAGCTAGTCAAGTGGATAATATGTGATTAATGGAATAAAAATTTAAATCCTAAAACCTAGAGAGGCTCACGGCCTTCATGGCTAAAAATGGCTCAATCATATGACTTCACACAACTATGACATTTAATTAATCAAGTGAATAAGCAAGTGGATTATGTAAAGGAAGGAAATTAATTTGATAACCTAAAGGAATTCTTTGGACCATAAAAACAAGTAAGGATGTGTGAGACTTGGTAAGACTTAGAAATAATTCTCCAAGTGAATATGACTAAGGTTAAAGTAAGAACCTAATAATGAAAGGAATTTCATAAGAAAAATCAAATTAAAGTGAAACTTAATTAAATGATTAATTATGAATCAATTAGGGTTTCATAAAACGGAAAGAACCAAGAACGAAATTTTATTTAAAGACTTAATAATTTTCGGTTAAGATAAGACCATGAGTGTAAATGAGAATGCTAAGTAATTTCATAATGCATCCTAAAAACGTAATGTATTAATTAAGGACTTAATGATATTTAATGTGGGTCCATGAGTTGACCAATAACATAATGATGCTTACTTTAGTCGAATTGTGACATGACATGGAAAGTGTATTATTGATGAATATACATAATATATGCATTGAGTCATCACGCATTGTGAAAGTTTGTTGGACTGTTGTTAAGGCCGAGTTGCCTAGGAGATTGAACACACCTTAGTGAGGGTGCGAGTAGACTAGTGTAGGTCATACTGTTGACCTTGGGGGCATCGGGGTGCGAGTACCTCGTAATGGACAGTTGGTAGCTCTTTTGTCCGTGGGGCAGACTGATGCAAATGCACCAACGATCCGGACCGAGACACTGTCCTATATCGTGATCTAGTGTAGAATGTCTATACAATGCCTTGATGTGCACGTGGATAAACCGATCAGTTACAGCACTTTGGCCGCGGCAGCCGAATTGTAGACATGTCTCCTGATCTTTCTCTCCGACTGTTCGTGTCTAGCTCCATGGAGTAGGATTTTGATGTTGTATGCATGTGCATAGTGAGCCTATATATTACCTAGCATTTAATTCTTATGATAATTGGAACTGTTACTTTACTAATGTATAATTGCTTGGAACTGCTTAATTGTTTATTATTGTTATTTAATGCTTATTATTATTACTTTTTGAAATGCTATGTGGGCGTTTTGCGCCATTTTGTTTCTTGCTGCCATATTTGGTAATAATGGTAGGATGTCTTACCTCTTTTCTGTATTTCTATTATTTCTGTCTGTATTTATGTTCCATCAAAGACATTAGCGACGGAGGTGAAGCTCACGAATTCTCCGGCTTCTGGCCCGATCGCAACTAGCACAAGCTGTTAGATCATGGCGGCACGCCCACGCGGATTTTTAGGTTATGTGTGTTTGACCTTCCTCAAAGGGGCAGACTGCTGGCATATCAACCTAAATTCCGATCGCTGTATCTACGAGGGGGACGTGTCGATTTCACTAGCTTGGGGGCGTCATGATCCACCCATCTTCACTTACAGAGTCAGATTACGTTTGGAGTTCTACTTACCCATCAGGGAGATATGGGGTGATCGTTATTACACCCCACAGGAGGATTCTTTCATTTCTACTGCTCGAGCCCCGGCCCGTAACTCGATGGCTCCTATGTGGGTCTCTTCTGATGAAGAGGATTCCGAGGAGGATCCTGACACAGTTCCTCCTCATCTTAGGGACTTATACTGTTGATACCTACTGATGGCTATTAGTGTTTATTTTTGGGGCTTGATGTTTTATTATTTGGTGGGCTGTATATGTATGATCCTTTGGGCAGGTATAGTTTTGCTTTTTGTACATCGGGCTTGTAACTAAACAGATTTGATATAATTATATATATATGAATATGCATGTTGATCCAATGTATGTCTTACTTCTGTCCTGCCCTTTTATGCCATTTATGTTTCGTCACTATATTTTATTAATTATAGAAAAAAAATAAAAAATAGTCACCATTTTATTCATGCAACTATAATCAGACAAATTAAATCGTAATGAAAAGAACTGGGTCTTAACTTTATTTTTATTTTTCGCATTGTAAATGACAATGTGACGTTCCCTCCTAAAAAGGGGCACTACATTAAGTTGATATCAGAGCCCCGTTTATGTTTCTTTGGGTCTTGTGATTGAGTCTGTCTTGTTTGTGCTGTGTGAATCTCTGTATTGGTATTTCGAATGAATACATCTAACATTCCGTGTGTGTTTTAGCTAACTTGAATTGAGAAAGCAAGATGGCACGAGGTGGAGACATGCTAGCTGCTGTAACACCCTCCTTAGGGCATCACATTTCTGACTCCTGACTCATAATCTGAAAAGAAGTTCGCACAAAGTTTGAGTTATAAAAGATGAGTTTTAAAATTTCTTCTTTACTAACACGTAAATTTATTGAAAATATTAGGTAATATTGAAAATCATATTTCAACTATTCATTATGCAATATTGACACCAATTAATATCACAATTTAAAGAGAAATATAAAATTAACAAACTTATTTTTTTTTTACAGTAGCAAACCCCATGACGGGTCCTACTTAATAGCACGGTACAACACTAACGAGAAACTTTAACATACTTATTCCTTTTTCTGTCCATCTTGATGCATCAGAACTTTACTCCTTATCTACCCGGCACATCTTCGAACTTGAGACAACCATTTTTCAATGTTTCCATCAATCTCTGAGTATCTACCACTCGTTATGTCTAAGACAACTTATTCCTTCTACTGTATAATTTTAACAATACAGACAAAGCAAAACAATATAACAAAGAGGTGAGATCACCTACACCAATACCAATATGACAGCACAGAGATAACACAAACAGTAATATCATACAGATAGATCATACCGCAATTATGATCATGCCATCAACATTAATCAACTATCATCATCCAATCATTTATCAATTCAATTATCATCCAAGTATTCAAAACAATTGTCATAACCAATAACCAATATTCCTCAATTAATATATCACACAGATATAAATGCTCAGATTTATGCATATGCACAAAGACTCATTTTATCAAAAACAACTCCATGGAGGTTTTCACAATTTCGAGAAGAATGCTCTGGTTAATTGTCAGCCTTAGCCCAAAGACAATCTCCTAGTCATTGAAAAGAATCGTGTTCTTGTCGGGTATCGTCAATGCGTTGCAACGGACTGCATCGCCAAGTGGCACAGGGTACTCGCTAACCGTCCTTCGGTCGACCACCGCGCTACTCGACGCCCCAAGATCCATCATAGACCTCACTATCAATTCTCATTCCCTCTTCAACCACAAGGGCCATAATAGCTATTAGCTATATTTTATACAATGCACGAATATATCAGTGCAAGTCCAACCCTAAAGGGCCAAATCTTTTCAATTTCATTTGTTCAATATAATCATATGCTTCAACGCATATTTTATACAATGCACGAATATATCAGTGCAAGTCCAACCCCAAAGGGCCAAATCTTTTCAATTTCATTTGTTCAATGTAATCATATGCTTCAATGCATTTTTTTTTCAATGCACGTATAATGCACCAAATCCAATCACAGACATATCTTTCCAATGCATGTATAATGCACCAAATGCCAATCACAAGCAAAACATGTCATTTTCTCACACAGCATCCATATACTGGTTCTACAGTATTTATACTGTATTTTTAACAGAAAAATCATATTATCACATTTTCATAGTTATAAAATTCTTTCATTGTGTTTTCACAAAATTGCGCAACATTTTCATTTCATTTTCACAATTCCAAAATATTTCTGTTACATTTTCACAATACTATAACTCTTCTGTTGCACCTTTAAATCACGTATTAAATTTTTCAATATTTTTATCAATCACATAAAAATATACATTTTTCAAATCGCGTAATGATTTTTCATCATTTTCAAAATTACGCAACTTAAAAATCATTCTTTTAAGTTGCGTAAATCATTTTCCATCATTCTTAAAATATTTAAAACACTTTCCAAATCACATAATGATTTTTCATCATTTTCACAATCACGTAAGAATATTCTCTCATTATTTAATCACGTAGTGATTTTACAACAGTAATTCAAATTACATAAAATATTTAAATGTAATTCAAATCACTTTAAAATGTTTCTATGCATCTCCAATCACGTAGTAATATTTTATCATATTTCAAATCGCATAAAAATATTTTACTATATTTCCAAACACTTGGAAATATTTTACTATATTTCAAATCACGTACTTTAAAAATTACATTTTTAAGATACGTAAATAATTGTTTTTTACCACAATTCCATTATAGAAAATATTTCTCATTTCTTCAAAAATTCCATTTCAACTTTCCTCAAAATAATATGATTTTATACTTTATTTAATACATTTTCTTTACTCAAGAAAATCTTTTTCCACATTTCTTTACTCAAGAAATCTTTTTCCAAAATATAATTCACAAAATCCCTTTTCCATTTATATAAATCAACGTTTCAAAACTTAACATTTTCTAACGTACTTCAAAACTCAAAAATAAGTTATACGTTAGTAGATTTTCATCAACAACAACTACAACGACTAAGCCTTTTCCCACTAGGTGGGGTCGGCTACATGGATCAAACGACGCCATTGTGCCCTATCATAAACCAAGTCTTCAGATAAGCTATTCAGATCTAAATCTTTTTTAATCGTTTCACCTATAGTCTTTCTTGGTCTTCCTCTACTTCTAGCTATTGGGCTATTATCTACCTGATCTACTCTTCTTACAGGGGCTTCTAAGGGTCTTCTCCTTACATGTCCAAACCACCTAAGGCGAGATCATCTTTTCCACAATAGGTGCTACCCTACTTTCTCTCTAATGCATTCATTCTTAATCCTATCTAGTCTTGTATGGCCACACATCCAACGCAACATCCTCATCTCCGCAACACTAATCTTATGTTCTTGTTGGCTTTTAACCGCCCAACATTCCGTACCATACAACATCGCAGGCCTTATAGCTGTGCGGTAAAATTTACCCTTAAGCTTGAGAGGCACTTTTCTATCACAAATAACTCCTGAAGCACTCCTCCATTTCATCCATCCACTTGAATCCTATGGTTTACATCTCCTCTATCTCTCCATCATTTTGTATGATAGATCCAAGGTACCTAAATTGTGTGACTTGTGGTATTGTATGATCTCCAACTTTCACCGCTAAGCTATCATTAACACGCCTCTTACTGAACTTACATTCCATATACTCCGTCTTACTCCTACTTAGACGAAGGCCATGTTTTTCCAAAGTTTGTCTCCATAGCTCTAACTTCTCATTTATTTCCTCTCTCGACTCTCCAACTAAGACTATATCATCTGCAAAAAGCATGCATTGTGGCACCGGCTCTTGGATATGCGTAGTAAGAACATCCAAGACCAAGGTAAAAAGATATGGACTCAAAGCTGACCCTTGGTGCAGTCCTATAGTTATAGGAAAATCTTCTGTAGCCCCACCCTGTGTTCTCACACTAGTTTTAGCCCCATCATACATATCTTGGATTGCTCGAATATAGGCGATACGAACTCCTTTCTTCTCCAAAGCCTTCCACAAGACCTCTCTTACCCTATCGTAGGCTTTTTCCGATCAATGAAAACCATGTGTAGGTCTTTTTGCTTCCTCCGATACCTCTCCATTAATCTTCGTAGAAGATAGATTGCTTCCATGGTTGACCTCCCGTGCATAAAACCAAATTGATTCTACGAAATATGAGTCTCTTGTCTTAATCTCCGTTCAATTACTCTTTCCCATAACTTCATGGTATGACTCATAAGCTTAATTCCTCTGTAATTTGCACAGTTTTGTATATCTCCCTTATTCTTATAAATAGGGATTAAAGTGCTTCTCCTCCATTCGTTTGGCATTTTCTTAGACCTCATTATCTCGTTAAATAGCTTTGTGATCCAACTTATACCTTTCTCTCCTAGGCACTTGATATATTATCCGATCCGACTGCTTTTCCGTTATCCATCCTCTTTAATGCTTCTTTTACCTCAAACTCCCTGATTCTACGATAAAAAGTTTTATTTTGGTCCTCCTCTCTAGTGTTTAGAATGTCCGAGTCCCCTAATGTCTCATGTTCCTCATTAAATAACTTGTGAAAATAACCCTTCCATCGATCCTTAATGTTTTGTTCCGTAACCAAGACTTTACCCTCTTCATCCTTAATGCATTTCACTTGATCTAAGTCTCTTGTCTTCCTTTCCCTACTTTTAGCAAGCCTGTATATATTTCTTTCTCCGTCTTTGGTGCCCAACGATTGATATAACCCGTTGAACGCTTTAGTTTTTGCCTCGCTCACCGCCTTCTTAGTATCTTTTTTAGCTGCCTTATATTTTTCCCAATTTTCATCATTTTTACAAATGTGCCAAGCTTTATAACATTCCCTTTTAACCTTAACTTTATCTTGTACACTTGTGTCCCACCACCAAGATTCTTTATCCTTGAGTCCGAAGCCTCTTGATTCACCGAGTGTCTCTTTTGCTACCTTTCTAATCCCTTCAGCCATCTCGTCCCATATATCATTAGCACTCCCTTGTACTTCCCAAACTTCTTTCTCCATAATCCTCCTTTGAAATAGCATTTGTTTTTCTCCCTTTAATTGCCACCATTTGATCCTTGGCTCTCTGTCTCGACAATTTTTCTTTACTCTCATCTTGACCCGTACATCCATAACCAAAACCCTGTGTTGGGTAGTCAAGCTCTCTCCAGGGATGACTTTTCCATGCAAAGCTTTCTATCGATTTCCTTATTAAAAAGAAATCAATTTGAGAGCAAGAACTCCCGCTTCTATATGTGATCGATGCTCTTCCCGCTTCCTAAAAAGGTGTTAGCTATTGTAAAATCAAACGCTACCGAAAAATCTAAAATCGCTTTGCCCCTCGCATTAGCTTCCTAGACTATAACCCCCATGCAAACCCTCATACCCCTTAGATTCGCTCCCCACATGACCATTTAGGTCCCCTCTAGAAAAATCTCTTAAAGGTATTCCCGAACTAAACCTTCTAAATCCTCCCAAAATTTAATCTTGTAGTGCTGTCTAGCCCTTTGGGGTGCATACGCACTAATAACATTAAAAGTCTCTGTTCCACAACAAACTTCAAAGCTATGATCTATCTCCGAGCCTTCTCACATCCACAACCATATTCTTCCAATTCTTATCTACTATTATGCCAACCCCATTTCTAGATTTTACCTTACGGTGTACCAAAGCTTAAAACCCGAAGAGTCGAGTTCCTTTGCCTTTTCTCCAACCCACTTAGTTTCTTGTAGGCACATAAAATTAATCCTCCTCTTAATCATGGTGTCAACTATTTCCATAGATTTACCTCGTAAGTGTGCCTATATTCCAAGTTCCAAAACGCGTCTCACTCTTGTGAACTAGCTTCTTTACCCACACCCGTTCACGACAATGTGGGAACCCTTGCTTATTTTTCACTACACCAAGCGGCGATGCAATGCGGCCCTTGCTCATTTGACACGTACTCGAGCCATACATAGCGTTTTTAGGGCAACGACCTAGCATTAACACAATTACTTCGTTGATCTGTCATAAAGATTCGACAAAGTTTTACGTTGGCTGTCGACTGCCTAACACAACCCTCCTCTTTTATCCGGGCTTGGGACCGGCTATGTGGATTTTCATAATACTACTATATTCTTCATTTTTCCCAAATCATTTCCAAACACAACCTTCTTCAAAATAAATTGAAGTTTGAAAACATTCTTGTTTACAAAAACTTAATTTCTCAAGTGATTAAAATGCTCTGATTCCCTTTTCAAATTCTTGTATTAAATCAAGTTACGTTTCCACTTTGAAAATCACTTTGTTCATAAAAATCAAGGCATTACAAGCCTTCAAAAACGTGGACATGACTATTGAAACCATCAAATATTTTTTCTTCTAAATTGATATGATATTACACAAACAAAACCATTAAAAATTTTGTTTTGAAAATCGCAATACTTATGGTTATAAATCCAAACCCATTTGTTCAAATTCATTTTTATTTTCTTTACAAATTCCTTTTTTTCACTTTCTTTGCAAATCCTTTTTCACTTTCTTTGCAAATTCTTAAAATCATCATTACTATTTTCATTTAAATCTCATGTTTTGTAAAACACTTAGAAACTTTTTACACAAAATAAATCAATAAAAATTCCTCAAGAACCATGTTCTTGTACTCTTTGAAAAATAAACTCTTTGTTTATTTTCTTTATTTTTTTAAACATCCATTTTCATCATTCATGAAAATATTCATTTATGAATACCTATCTTGAGGTGTCTTAACCGATATTCACCATGTTTCTAGGGATCAAAAATTAATTCCCTTGTTCTTGAAAATTTTTAATATGAACCCTAATCAAGGGCATCAAAACCGTAGTCTTTCCTTGGCCATTGGGACCAAAAATTAATTTTCTTTCTATCATCAAATCATGGCATACACATACATACACATCATATATATATATCAAAAGCATGTCATATTATCATCATGCATAGTATAAGCATACCATCAAAATCATAAAATCATACAAAGCATATCAAGCATAAGCAAATAAATCAAAGCTCATAAAACACACATAAATTATTACATGACCATAGATTGGAATCCTCACATGGATTCACCATCCATCAAATATAAGACCATCTCTCACCTCCATGTTTGATTGGTGAAATGGATCTCCCTCTTACCTCTTGAAGATTCTCAAAAACTTCTTGATTTGCTTCTTTTTCCAAGTCCTTCACCACCAAAGGCTTCTTAAATACAAAACAAAATACATAGAAATTAGTATACTAAACTTGATTAAGAGGAACCATGGATCAAACATGATTTAGAACATGAAAAAGAGAAAAGAAATGAAGTTTCCTTACACTTCACCTCAAAAACCCAATAACTTTGATCTTGAAGAAAGTCCATGAAGATGAATGATTTAGAGAAAGTCTCCAACATGAAAGTTGCTTAGAATATCATGTAGATTCAAGATCTATGGTTGGATTAAATTAAACAAATCATGGAACAATCATGGCTTAGAAAATCATAAACACGAATTTAAACCATAAAAATCAAAGTTTACCTCTAGGAAAGTAAGGTAAAAGTGGGATTTTGAAGCACTTAGAGTAGGATTTTGGGAAAACTTTCTAAATGAAAAGTGTTTAGAATATTGTTTAGCTTTAGGAAATAGTAAGAGTGAAAATTATAGGTGATGGATAGTGTATTTGGTGGTGGAGGCCGAACCTATGGAGGAAAAAGGAAGGAAAAATGATGCTTTGGTTCTTGGGATTTTTGAGAGAAAGTGTTGTAAGCTTTTTGATGTGAGAGAAAATGAAATTAGTGAGAGTGAATGAAGGGTTGCTGCTGCTGTGAATGTCATGGAGATTTAAGTGATGTACTTGGCTCAAAATATCACTAATTGGATGCATATGGATGTGCACATGGCATATGTCATCAACTTGACTTTGCATGGCTATTTGGATTGTTCAAGATTCATGTAGAAGCCTCCCAAGCTGCTGCCAAAACCGTGGGACACTTTGGGGTTTTAGGGAATTAATTGTTTTCAATTTACACCTAATTGTATGCTAATTAATTAGGTAATTAGTTAGGTTAAATTTTCTAATCAATCTTAATTAACATTCTAACTATATAACTAATTAATTAAACATATTATTTCATATATTATAATCTCTAATTAAAATTAGGATATCTAATTAAGAATTATATTATAACCAATTAATAATTAAATTAGTTTACTTAACTTGTTAATTAGGCAATTAAATTAACCAAATTAGGTTTAATTAGTTACTAATCAATAATGACCAAGACAACATATAATTAATGTCTTGAAACTTGGCTAAGCTATTAAGCCACCAAAACCGTGCCCCCCTCCAAGCATTCTCCTAAGGAAGCAAACAAAGTAATAATGGTTAAGAATGATGTAATATTGACCATGACAAGCAATAATGGTCATCAAATCACCTTTAGCTCCAAAATACTACAAGAACCGGTCCCTCCTTGCTATATGCATGCAATAATATTGTCATCTTTATTAGTCACCATCTAGAGCATTTCTAGCCATTGATTAATTCAATGGTTAGGATTTATGTAGACTTTTGATTTAGAAGACTTAATCTAGGCCATTAGATCTTTTTCCTTTAAATTCTAACCATTAGATGTGTCTCCAAAATAAAGGGTCAAGATTGCTCCTTCAAACTTTAAATCCAAGGGTCATAATTAGTCTTTGTCACTTTTTAAGACTAAATCTTCACCATTGATTAAATCTTCATCCAATGGTCATAAATGGTCTTTTTCACTTTTTAAGACTAAATCTCCACCATTGATTTAATCTAAATCCAATAGTTATAAATGGTCCTTGTTACTTTACAAGACCAATTCTACACCATTGATTAAATCTACGGTTGATATTGAAGCCTTTCTTATTAAGTTTGTCTAGATTAAATCTCTACCATTGATTAGATCAATGGTTAACATCCAATGTTTCTTTATTTATTTCTCAACCGTTGATTAAATCAAGATCAAGTCTCCACCATTAATTAAATCAATGGTGGATATCCAAACCACCAATGTTGACTTAAGCAACATAATTTCTATTTTTATCTACTAAAAACCTCACAAAAAAATAAATTTACTATATTTTTATCGCCCGATAATTAAATACAGTACCAAACACAATACAAGAAAATTTCTAAAATGGTTTCCGGATTCAGGTTTAGTAAGATCCCCTGTCTCCGTCTAAATAGTACAAATTTTTCTATGCGTAGAAAAATTTTCACTTTGCGGGACCCACCTGGGCCCACGTATTGTAACACCCCAAAATTTCCTATCCTATAAACAGTAATTTTGACAGCTAACAGAATTTTACTGTTTAGTAATTTCTGAATACTGTAAAATTATTTTGTTTATTCCGTCAGCGTATTTGATCGTTTTGAGTGATTTACTCCGTGTCAGGAAAATAATAATTTAGGGTAGGAAAAATCTTTCTGTATTTATTTCTCTTGACTGTTAATTATTTTTAACAATCTGACTTGATTTTCATATATTTTCTAATTTTTGTGATTTTATGTGTGATTTTAAATTTTTTCTGTTTGTGGGTCTCACGAGGTGTTTGTGGGCCCAGGTGACCTTACGTGGGCCAAGGTGGGTCCCGCAAAGTGAAAATTTTTTCTACTCATAGAAAAATTTGTACTGTTTAGACGGAGACAGGGGATCTTACTAAACCTGAATCCAGAAATAGTTTTAGAAAATTTGTTTTGTACTGTATTTATTTATCAGAAGATAAAAATACAGTAAATATATTCTTTCGTGGGATTTTTAGTAGATAAAAATAAAAATTATATTGCTTAAGTCAACATTGGTGGTTTGGATATCCAATATTGATTCAATTAACGGTTAAGAAATAAATTTAATAAAGAAACATAATATAATCATCATTGATTTAATCAATGGTGTGAAAATAAACTTAGTTAGGCAAGCTTCAATATCAACCGTAGATTTAATCAACGGTGTAAAATTAATTATATAAAGTGACCATTTACAACCATTGGATTTAGAGTTGATCAAGGGTGGAGATTTGGTCTTAAAAAGTGACAAAGACCATTTATGACCATTGGATGAAGAATTAATCAAGGGTGGAGATTTGGTCTTAAAAAGTAGCAAAGACTAATTATGACCCTTGGATTAAAAGTAAGAAGAAGCAATCTTGACCCTTTATTTTGGAGACACATCTAATAGCTAGAATTTAAAAAAGAAAGATCTAATGGCTTAGATTTAGTCTTCTAAATCAAAAGTCTACTTAAATCCTAACCATTGAATTAATCAATGGCTAGAAATGCTTCAAATAATGGCCTAATTAACAAGCCAAGTAAACTAAATTAAATGTTAAATTGTTATAATCTAATTCTTAATTAGATATCCTAATTTTAATTAGAGATTATAATATATGAAATAATATGTCTAATTAATTAGTTATGTAATTAGAAAATTAGTTAAGATTGATTAGGAAACTTAATCTAATGAATTAACTAATCAATTAGCAAGTAATTATGACAACTTTGGAGTGCATGATGAAGGGGGACGGTTGGAGAAGCAAGAAAGAATAAGAGACATATTGAGACATGTTGGAGTAGCCTTTTTAGGCCAAAGAAAAAGATGACAAAGTAGAAGACTTTTGCATGCATGTGATAGCCTTCAATTATGCTAAATAAATTTCTATCTCTCCATTCTTTCACTCCTACGGTTACCCACTTCAATTCAGCCCTCTATTTTGATTTTCTATCACACTTAGTAACACAAAGACCATTCTCTCTCTTCTCACTCTTCCAATTGTTCAAGAACACCAAGAACAAATACAAAGAACACCATTTTCTCTATTCTTTGAGCTATTCGGTCACCACCCATAGAACCACTTCTAATCTTTCATAATTTTATCTAGTTACATATCTTGAATCCTTTCATCAATTCAAAACACTTTCATGTTGGAGACTTTTTCTAAATCATTCATCTTCATCACTCAACCAAGCCAAGAACACAAAACAACCATTTTCCTTCATTTTCTCACCAAATGGTTCGGCCATGACCACCAAAAGCACCACCCATCACTTTTAATTTCATCCAACTATAGATCTTGAATCTACATGATATTCTAAGCAACTTTTATGTTGGAGACTTTCTCTAAATCATTCATCTTCATGGACTTTCTTCAAGAACAAAGTTATGGGATTTTTTAGGTGAAGTATAAGAAGACTTCATTTCTTCTCTTCTTTTTCATAATCTAAACCATGTTTGATCCATGGTTCCTCTTAATCAAGTTTAGTATACTAATTTCTATGTATTTTGTTTTGAATTTGAGAAGCCCTTAGTGTTGAAGGACTTGGAAAGAGAAGCAAAATCAAGAAGCTTTGAGGATCTTCAAGAGGTAAGAGGGAGATCCATCTTACCAACCAATTATGGTGGTGGGAGATGGTCTTACATTTGATGGATTGTGAATTCATATGAGAATTCCAATTCATGGTCATGTAATAATTAATTGTGTGTTTATGAGCTTTGCTTTATTTTCTTGTGCTTTCATTATTTTTGTCTATGCTTAATATGCTTTGCATGATTTTATGGCTTTGATAGTATACTTATAATATGCATGATGAGTATATGGCATGTTCGTGATATTTATGATGAAATATATATATGTATGTCATGATGTGTGGATGGAAAGAAAATTGATCTTGGTTCCAATGGCCAAGGAAGAGCTACGGTTTTGATGCCCTTGATGAGGGTCAATGTTGAAATTTTTCAAGAACAAGAAAATTAAATTTTGATCCCTAGAACAATGAGAATTTCGGCCAAGACACCTCAAAATAGGTGTTTACAAATTAATATGTTTATGGAAGAATAAAATTGGATTGATTTGAGGAGTATGAAAAATGAACTAAATGTTTGTTTTTTTTAAGAAAACATGAACACAAATTTTAGAATGAAATTTTATTGATTTATTTTGTGTAGAAACAAGAATGGAATTTATTTAAGTTAGAAGAAAAATATTTCATGGTTCCAATGGCCATCTATAAGGTTTTGATAATTTAGAAAAATGTTTTGATGCTATGAAATACAAGAATTTTCAAATAATGATTTTTGAAAAGGGAATTAAGTGTTATAAATTAAGTGAAGTGGAATTTTCATAAATAAAAGAAAAAGAAGATTGAAAGTATTGAACTTCAAATTAATTTAAAAAGAATCAATTTTTAGAAGTGATTTAGAAATATAAAAGAAAATGTTTGTAACTTAAATTTACTCACGAAGAATTTATTTGAGTTTTGGAAAACGTTAGGAAATTTAAAGTTAAGAAACAATAATTAAAATAACTCAATATGATTTTGTAGGACTAGATCAATAAAAAGTGATTTTGAGAAAATATATATTAAGGAAAAGATTTTTGACTAAGAATGAAAAAGGATTTGCAAAGAAAGTGAAAATAAATTTGAACAAATAGGTTTGTTATATGACCAATCGGTACTTTGGTTTTGAAAATAAAATTTTAATGGTTTTGTTTGTGTAAAACCATATCAATTTAAAAAGGAAAAATGTTTTGATAATTTTTCAAATAGTAATGCCTAGATTTTGATGAAACAAAGTAATTCTCCAAGTGGAAATATAATTGATTTAATACAAGAAATTTGAAAAGGGAATCAGAGTATTTTACTCACTTGAAAAATAAAGTTTTGTAAACGAAAATGTTTTCAAACTTCAATTTATTTTGAAGTAGGTTAATTTGGAAATGATTTGGGGAAAAATGGAGAATATAATGGTATTTTGAGAATTTACTCAAGTATAACTTATTTTCAAGTTTTGAAGTACGTTTGGAAATTTTAAGATTTGAAACATTGATTTATATCAATGGAAAAGTAATTTTGTGGATTATATTTGAAAAAGAATTTCTTGAGTAAAGAAACTGGAAAAAGATTTTCTTGAGTAAGAAAATGTGAAAAATGAAGTACAAAGTCATAATATTTTGAGAAAGGATGAAATGGAATTTTTGAAGGTTAAGAAATATTTTTCGTAATAGAATTGTGGTGAAAAATGATTTACGTATCTTAAAAACGATTTAGAATATAGTAAAATATTCCTATGCGATTTAAAATATGTTAAAATATTTTTACGTGATTTGAATTACGTTTAAATATTTTACGTGAGTTTAAATATTTGACTTACTGTTGAAAAATCACTATGTGATTTAAAAGTAATAGAATATTTTTATGGTATTGTGAAAATATAATGTAAACGTTTAATTTTGAAAAAATGTAATGAAGTGTTACGATATTTTGAAAACGTAACAGAAACATTTTGGAATTGTGAAAACATAATGAAAATGTTGCGCAATCTTGTGAAAATACGGTGAAAGTGTTTTATAACTATGAAAATATGATAACATGATTTTGTGTTAAAAATACAGTATAATTACTGTTTAACCAGTGTATGGACACTGTATGAGAGAGTGACGTGTTTTGCCTATGATTGGTATTTGGTGCATTTTATATGCATTGGAAAGAGATGTCTTATTTGAATTTGGTGCATTATATATGCATTGAAAAGATTTGGTTGTTGGAGTTGGACTTCAGACCTTGATATACTCATGCATTGTATAAATGAAATTGAAAAGATTTGGCCCGTTGGGGTTGGACTTGCACTGATAAATTCGTGCATTGTATAAAATATAGCTAATAGCTATTATAGCCCTTGTGGTTGAAGAGGGAATGAGAATTGATAGTGAGGTCTATGATGGATCTTGGGGCGTCGAGGCGCGGCGGTCGACCGGTGGACAATTAGCGAGTACCCCTGTGCCACTTAGCGATGCAATCCGTTGCAACGCATTGACGATACCCGACAAGAACACGATTCTTTTCAACGACTGAGAGATTGTCTTTGGGTTAAGGCTGACAATTAACTAGAGCATTCTTCTCGAAATTGTGAAAACCTCCATGGAGTTGTTTTTGATAAAATGAGTCTTTGTGTATATGCATAATCGAGCATTTATATCGTGTGATATATTAATTGAGGAATATTAGTTATAACGATTGTTATGAATACTTGGATGATGATGATGATAATGCTGATAATATGATTATGGTATAATCTATCTGTATGATATTGTTGGTCGTGTGTTATCTTGTCTTTGCCATGTTGGTATTGGTGTAGGTGATCTCACCTCTTTATTATGCTGTTTTGTTGTGTCTGTACTGTTAAAATCAAATAATAGAAAGATCGAGTTGTCTTAGACATAACGGGCGATGGATACTCTGAGATTTGTGACAACAATAAGGAGTGGACATTCAAGACTCGAAGGTGTGCAGTGTTGACAAAGAAACAGATGTCTGATGCATCAAGATCGACAGAAAAAGGAATAAGTATGTTAAAGTTTCTTGTTAGTGTTGTACCATGCTATTAAGTGGACCCGTCATGGGGTTTGCTACTGTCAAAAAGAAAAAAAAATAAGTCTGTTAATTTTATATTTCTCTTTAAATTGTGATATTAATTGGTGTCAATATTGCATAATGAATAGTTGAAATATGATTTTCAATATTACCTAATATTTTCAGTAAATTTACGTTTCAGTAAAGAAGAATTTTGAAACCCATTTTTTATAACTCAAACTTTGTGCAAACTTATTTTCAGATTATGAGTCGGAAGTCAGAAATGTGATGCCCTAGTTAGGTTGTTACATTAGTTGGTATCAGAGCTAGGGTGTTACACGTATGGCCATCTGGGCCCACATACACCCCCTGGGCCCACAAACAGTAAAAAAATTCATAATCATCCATAAAATCACAAATATTAGAAAACACACAAATATTAAATCAGATCACGTAAAATAATTAAAACCTAACAGTAAAAATTAAATTACGTAAAGTTTTCCCCGGCCCGAAAAATTTTTATTTTCCTGACTAGGAGTAAATCACTCAAAACGATCAAATACGCTGACGAAATAATCAAAAAAATTTTATAGTATCCAGAAATTACTAAACAGTAAAATTCTGTTAACTGTCAAAATTATTGTTTAAGAGATAGAAAATTTTGGGGTGTTACAGCTGTATAGAGGCAATGCAAAGGATGGTTGAGGTCATCGCACAACAGACTGAACAAGCTGCTCAACAACAAGAGATAGTTGCTCAGTAACAAGAGAAGGCTGCTCAACAGCTTGAAGCTACTGCTGACACTTAAAACTTAGCAGACTTTCATGGTTCACAATCCTCCCCAATTCAAAGGAGAGTTCGATCAGGAGAAGGTCAGTCTGTGGATCAAAGAGCTAGAGAAAGTTTTTCGAGGTATGAAATGCGCCGAGAATAAGAAGGTGACCTATGCTTCCTTTATGTTGGTTGGCAATGCTGAGGACTGGTGGTACGGGGTGCAAAGAACGCTCGAGGCTGAAAATCGTGAGGTCACTTGGGATTTATTCAAGGATAAATTCTTGGATAAGTACTTTCCCGCGAGCGCGAGGCACGCGAAGTAGATTGAGTTTCTTAACCTAATGCAAGGAAACATGACTATTAGTGAATATGCAGCGAGATTTAAAAACTTGTCAAAGTTTTCAACGTACTTTTAGCACTAACCAAACGAAACCTGGAAGTGTCAGAAGTTTACAGAAGGACTGAGATATGAAGTGAAGAAAGCTGTTATCACATTGAAAATCAACGAGTTCTCGGAGCTGCTAGATACGTGTTGCGAAGTGGAGGCTCTGAAGCAAGCTAGAGATACAAGGAGTAGGAGCTTTGGACCTATAAGGTTCCAAAGGGGCGGTGGCAACAGTTCTAATCATTTCCAAAAGAAGCCCTATTCCCGGCTAACGGGAACCCAGCAACAGACAGCAGGTGGAAGTTCTGGTAGAGGTTCTACTGGGAACCGAACTGGCCAAAATATGGTGTATCCCTCAAAATGCCTGAAGTGTGGGAAGGATCATCCCATGAGGGATTACACTATAAAGGGGAATATTTGTTTTTGATGTGGCAAGCCTAGCCACGTGTCCCGAGACTGCAACCAAGGGAAGGCTGAATCTTTAGTCAATGCTGCAAGGGCCAACAAATCGCAAGCAGGAGGACGGGTCTATACCATGAACGGAGCCGAAGCCTCCGAGTCAGAAGACTTGATTCAAGGAGAAGGCATCATAGAAGGTAACCTTTTAACTGTACTGTATGACTCTGGGACAACCCATTCTTTCATATCTTATGACTGTGTGCTACGACTTGGTTTACCAGTGTCTACCTTACCTTTTGATCTGACTGTTTCTACCCCCACTGATAAACCGGTAGTTACTACCAAAGTATATTTAAATTGTCCCTTGATTGTTGAAGGTCGAATCTTTTCTGTCGATTCGATCTGTTTACCCCTTTCTCAGCTAAATATAATTTTAGGGATGGACTGGTTGTTCTCCAACCATGTTCTATTAGATTGTTCAAGAAAAACCATAATTTTCCCTATGGATGAGGATTCTAGATACTTGACAGCCAACTAAGTTCGACCTTTCTTGAAAGAAGGAGCTCAAGGATACATGCTACTATCTTCTTTGAAAGTCGAGAGTGAGGTTGATATGAACACAATTCCAGTGGTGAATGAATTTCTTGAAGTCTTTCCTGAGGATGTACCTGGTTTACCACCGACGCGAGAAATAGAATTTGCTATTGACCTTGTACCGGGAGCTGGTCCCGTGTCTATAGCACCTTATAGGATGTCACTAACAGAATTAGCTGAACTTAAGAAGCAGCTAGAGGAGCTTTTGAAAAAATAATTCGTCAAACCAAGTGTATCACCTTGGGGAGCACTAGTACTGTTAGTTCGCAAGAAGGGCGGTTCATCAAGATTGTGCATGGACTACTGGCATCTAAACAAAGTGACAATCAAGAATAAATATCCACTCCCAAGAATTAATGACTTAATGGACTAACTGAAGGGAGTAGCGGTATTTTCTAAAATCGATCTGCGATCTGGGTATCATCAGATACGAGTGAAGACGGAGGATATACCCAAGATTGCTTTTCGTACCCGATACAGCCATTACGAGTATCTTGTGATGCCGTTTGGTGTAACGAATGCGCCTGCCATCTTCATGGACTACATGAACAGGATTTTTCATCCTTACTTGGATAGGTTTGTTGTTGTCTTTATCGATGACATCCTGATATACTCTCAAAATCAAGAGGATCATGCTGAACACCTCAGTATAGTTCTCCAGATTCCGAAGGAGAAAAAACTATATGCCAAACTGTCAAAATGTGAAATTTGGCTGGAAGAAGTTAAATTTTTGGGTCATGTAATCTCGAAGGATGAGATTGTAGTGGATCCATAAAAAATGGAGGCAGTGCTACAATGGGAAAGGCCTAAGTCAGTGATGGAGATTCGTAGCTTCATGGGATTGGCCGAATATTACCAGAGGTTCATCGAGGGATTCTCCAAGATTGCAGGACCTCTTACTTAACTCACAAGAAAGAACCAAGCTTTTGAGTGGACTGACAGCTGTGAACAGAGTTTCCAAGAGTTGAAGAGACAGCTAACTACCTCGCCAGTGTTAGTGCTACCTGATCCGAATGAGCCCTTCGAGGTGTATTGTGACGCTTCATACCAAGAACTAGGATCTATGCTTATGCAATATGGAAGAATGGTGGCTTATGCTTCAAGGCAATTGCGAGTGCATGAGAAGAACTACCCGACGCACGACTTAGAATTAGCGGCTGTGGTTTTCGCTTTGAAAGTATGGAGGCATTTTCTCTATAGAGCAACGTTCAACATCTTTAGTGATCACAAAAGCTTGAAATATTTGTATGATCAGAAGGAGTTGAACATGAGACAGCAGAGGTGGCTGGAGTTCCTGAAAGACTATGATTTCCAACTTCTATATCACCTCGGCAAGGCAAACGTCATGGCAGATGCCCTAAGTAGGAAGATGATCAGTGTCTCTGCCCTGATCATCAAGGAAAATGATCTAATAGAATAATTCAGAGATGTATGGTCTTTTGTGGAATTAGAATTGGGAAAAATTCGTATGAGTATGGTTACCATCTCAAGTGAGCTAATGGAGGACATACGAGAAAAGCAAAAAGTCGACAAGTTCTTGCAAGAAGTGAGAGAGCTAATGAAGCAAGGCAACAAAACAACATTTGCGGAAGGAACAGACAAAATTTTGAGATTCCGAGGTAGAGTCTGTATTCCTTGTGACCAAGAGCTTAGAGAGTATATTCTCGACCATGCTCACACACGCCAACTGAATATGCATCCAGGCATAACAAAAATGTATCAAGACTTGAAGAAGTTGTTTTGGTGGCATGGAATGAAGAGTGACGTCACTAGACATGTATCGACTTATCTAGTTGTCAAAAAGCTAAAGTGGAACATCAAAGACTCACAGGATTGCTACAACCATTGTCTATTCCTGAATGGAAGTGAGATAGCATTGCAATGGATTTTGTGGTGGGTTTGCCAAGGACAAGAAAAGGGCATGACTCGATTTGGGTAATTGTGGACCGACTCACGAAATCAGTGCATTTTCTCCCAATCAACATAAGGTACAACCTGGAGAAATTGACCCAGCTGTATATTGGAGAAATTATTAGACTGCAAGGTGTGCCTACAAGTATTATTTCGGATAGGGATCCAAGATTCACTTCAAAGTTCTAGCAGACTCTACAAGAATCATTAGGGACAAAGTTACATCTAAGTTCTGCTTATCACCCATAAACCGATGGCCAATCAGAGAGGACGATCCAATTATTGGAAGATTCGCTTAGAGTTTGTACCATAGAACAGATTGGAAGTTAGGATGATGTTCTACCGTTGATAGAATTCACCTACAACAACAGTTATCATTCAAGCATAGGGACCCTATGAGGCTCTGTATGGACGGCGGTGTCGGACACCTTTATGTTGGTACCAAGATGGCGAGTGCCTCATTATTGGACCAGATGTTATATAGCAGACGACTGAAAAAATTAAGATGATTCAGGAGAAGATAAAGATGGCTCAGAGCCGACAAAAGAGTTATGCAGATAAAAGAAGAAAGCCTCTTGAGTTTGAGGAAGGCAAGCATATATTTTTGAAAGTCACACCTACGACTAGGGTGGGCCGGGCCTTGAAATCTAGAAAACTCACTCCAAAATTTCTTGGACCATACCAGATTATTCGTCGAGTAGGTCTAATAGCCTATCAAATAGCCTTACCCTTTTTCCTCTCAAACATTCACAATGTCTTCCATGTGTCACAAGTGTGAAAATACATTCCTGACCCAAGTTATGTCATAGCACTAGATACAGTACAATTAAAAGAGAACTTAACCTATGAGGCACCTCCTGTAAGAATTAAGGATAGAAGGATAAAGTAACTAAGAGGCAAGGAGATCTCATTGGTGAAGGTAATCTGGAACGAAACAACTGGAGATGCAACATGGGAGCTAGAAGACAAGATGAGAGAGCAACACCCACAACTATTTTAAGGTATGAAAATTTCGAGGATGAAATTTCTTTTTAGAAGGGGAGAGTTGTAATACCCCGAAAATTATTTATTTCATCATAGATAATCATTTTATAATATTTATGATTTTTTAGAATTTTTTTGATATTTTTTAAAACGTCGAATATTTTAATATTTTCTTATTTTGCGTACACACTGAGCAGAGTCGGTGAAACACCCCGAAAATTATTTGTTTTGTGATGAATAGTCATTTTCCAATATTTGTGATTTTTGAAAAATTTTCTAAATTTTTCTGAAAATGTTGAATATTTTAATATATTCCTCTTTTTGCTTCGTGCTAAGCGGAGCTGGGAAAATGAAATATTTTCCCTAAGGCTGGTAAACCTTGAACTGTGGAAGTGTCAACGGGGAATCTTACTAGACCCGAGGCCAGGCATGATTTACGAGGTTTATATTTTTTAAGATTTTATCTGATAAATAAAATCACTGTACTGAAAAATTTTTCGATGAATAATAAATACCATTTTCATTAACTGTAACTTTTGTTCACTGAAAAATAATTCTAGTAGAGTAATTAATTATTTGTTCTAGAGTGTTCATTTAGGAGATAACCTTACTTTTTACTTTATCGAGAAGCGTGCGAAGCTTCTCAAGGAAGCCTCAAGGAAACTTCAAGGAAGCTTCCTCCCAAGTTTCTCAAGAAAGCTACTCATCCCTCTCTCGTGCCTCTCACCTCACGGCTGCAGCCTCCAATTTGGGAATCAAATTTTTGTGTTTCATTTAATTAATATTATCACATTAATTTCTAAAACCTAAAAGCATCTTTCACTTTTCTATTCACTTCTCTCTCTACCTTCATCTTCCTTTCAATTTTTCTCCTCCTTCTCTCTAGAACACCCCACGGCCAGCCCCTCTCCTATGCCTCAACCATCATAAATTTTTTAACCAAATACACTTTCTTAACCACCTCCATCATCTAAATGCTTCTCTAGTTGGTAATTCTTTGAAAAGCTTTCATCTTCACCACTTTCTTCAAGCTTCAAGCTTAGGGCTTTTGGGTGAGACTCTTGCATTCTCTTGATTCTCTATTTATTTTCGTTTCGGATGCCTTCATTTTATGTAACGCCCCTTTTTGGGAGAGAACGTTACATTGTCAATTACAATGCGGAAAATAAATAATTATAAGTTAAGACCCGGTTCTTTATAATATAAATTTACTTGATTATAGTCATGTAATTAAATTGGCGAATATTTTTTTTTGTTTATAATTAATAAAATTTAGTGATAAGGCATAATAATGATGATTATCGTAAATGGCAATAAAAGAGCAAGACAGAAGTAAAGCATACATTTGATTAACATTGCATATTCATATATATTTATTTATTTATTTATATCAAATCTGTTTAGTTACAAAGCCCAATATACCAAAAAGCAAAACTATACCTGCCCAAAGGATCATACATATACATCCCCAAGATATCAGAAATATACAGCCCACCAAAATAAAGACATCAGGCCCCCAAAATAAAACACTGGTAGCCCTCAGTAGCTACCAGTAATATCAGTCCCTCAGATGAAGAGGAATCGTATTAGGATCCTCCGCGAGGTCCTCCTTGGGAACCTCCTCGGGGTCTTCCTCATCCGAGGAAACCCATATAGGAGTCATAGAGCCACGGGCCGGAGCCTGAGCAGTGGAATCAAAAGAGTCCTTATGCGGGGTGTAGTAGCGGTCACCCCACATCTCCCAGATGGGCAGATAAAACTCCAAACATAGGCTGATGCAGCAAGTAAAGATCGGTGGCTCATGATGCCTCCAGGCCAAAGAGATCGACACGTCTCCTAAGTAGACACAGCGATCGGAATTCAGGTTGATGTGCCAGCATGCTGGCCCTCCAAGGAAGGTCAGACGCACATCACCTAGGAATCTGTGCATGCATGCCTCCATGCTCCACAGTAGATACTAATCGTGATCAGGCCAGAAGCCGGGGAAATCGGGAGCTCCAACCTCCTTGTCGTCGTCTTCGATGGGACACAATGTATAGATGGAACATAATGGAAACACAAGAAAGAGGTAAGACATCCTACCTTCATTACTAATTATAGCAGTAAGAAAAAAAATGACGCAAGGTGCCCACATAGTATTTCAACAGTAATAATAATAATAAGTATTTAATAACAGTAATAACAACTAAGCAGTTCCAGGAAGTATATATCAACACTACAACAAATCCATTTATAAAGATAAACAGATGCCAGATAATACATGGACTCACTATGCACATGCATACAAAGTCAAAATCCTACTCCATGAAGCTAGACACAAACAGTCAGAGAGAAAGATCAGGAGACACGTCTGCAACTCAGTTACCGCGGCCAAAGTGCTATAACTCATCAGTTTATCTACGTGCACATCAAGGCATTGTACAGACAGTCTACACTAGATCACAATATAGGACAGTGCCCGGTCAAGATCGTCAGTGCGTTTGCATCGATTTGCCCCATGGACAGAAGAGTTACCAACTGTCCATTGTGAGGTACCCGCACCCTGACGCCCCCATGGTCAACAATATGACCTACCCTAGTCTACTCGCACCCGCACTAAGGTGTGTTCAATCTCCTAGGCAATATGGCCTTAACAATAGTCCAAAGGACTTTCACAATGCATAAAGACTCTATGCATAATCATGTATGATTATCATTACATACTATTCCACAATATGCCACAATTAGCCAAACTACGTATCAACACATCATTGTTCACTCACATGGACCCACAATATCATAATATTGGAATTAAATGAATTAATACATTTTTAAGGTTTATAATGAATTCTTACTTAAATTTAGCCTTTCTTACAAAGTTTGTCTCTAGAGGAATTCTCTTAATTAATTAAATTCTCTATTGTAATTTATTCTCATACACTTAGAAAGTTATCCTAAGAGTCTCAAAGTCTCACACTCTCTTGTTCTTGCCCTAATTAAAATTTTCCTAAGTCTTATGAAAAATTTTATTCTTGTTCTTTAAAATTTATGAATCTCAAAGTATATCCTAATCTTCCAATTTTGCTAATTTTCTATCTCATTATCAATAATTTAATCACTTAATTATTTAAGTTCTAAGGTTACCAGAATAGCATAATGAAGCCCTAAATGGCCCATAGAGGCCGTGGCCTCCCTAGGGGATTAAGTTCCCAAATTTTTCATTCCATTAATTGCATATTACACACTTGATTAATTATGTCTTTCACTTATTACAATTGTTCATCAAGAACCCTAATTTTGAGCCCTCAAAACTGTGGCCATCCAAGAGAAAATCCAACATCATTTTCTTCCATTTCACGCCTTCCTATCCATTCCAATATATCAATATACATAAACAATCAATCCAATAGCATAAACAAATTGCAAACAACATGTAAACATACTAATCATGCGAACAAAGAATAACCCTCAATAGGGTTTTCTCATAATTAATCACAAACTAGGTTTCTTAGTGCTAATAGAGGTTGAGGAGGAGTGTCTTCCTCTTAACTAAGAGAAGAAAACAAGAGAAGCCTCCTAGAATTTCCTTACAATTTTCGGATTGGACACTACCAAGAACCCTAAAATTTCAATCTCATCAAAACAACACCAATGCTTGAAAAATAAAGCATGGATGGTTACAAAGAAGACCATAGAAATGAATATGAGAAAAGGAAAGTGAAGAATCAAGAAGCTTACCCAAAAACCCTAAGCTTGAAGCTTGAAGAAAATGGTGAAAATGGAAGCTTTTCAAAGAACCACTAACTGGAGAAGTGTTTAGAAGATGGAGAGGATTAAGAAAATGAGGTTGGATGAAATTTTTGTGATGGATGGGTGCAAGGAGGGCTGCTAGCCGTATGGCTTCCTAGAGAGAATGAGGAGAAAAAGCTCAAAGGAAGAAGAAAGATGAAGCTTAGAGAGAGAAGTTAATAGCAGAAAGTGAAATATGCTTTTTAGTTTTTGAAAATAATGTGATGTAATTAATTTTTGTGAAGCACAAATTTCCCCCCTCATTTTTGGGTGCTGCTGCCGTGAGCTAGGGAGAGAGGAGAGAGAGTGCATGGCTTCCTTGGGAAGCTTGGAGGAAATTTCCTAGAAGCTTCCTTGAGAAGCTTTGCACATTTCTCAATAAAGTGTAAAGTATGCTTGTCTCCTAAATTAAATACTCTTGAACAGATGATTAATTACACTGTTAAAATTATTTTTCCAGTGAATAAAAGTTACAGTTGATGAAAATAATATTTTATTATTCATCAGATAATTTTATGATACAGTAATTTTATTTATCAGATAAACCTCAAAAAATGCAAACCTCGCAAACTGTGCCCGACCTCGAGTTTAGTAAGATCCCCTGTCGACACGTTCACAGTTCAAGGTTTACCAGTCTCAGGGAAAACATTTCGTTATCCCGACTCCGCTCAGTACGCATGCAAAATGAGGAATATACTAAAATATTCGACGTTTTCAGAAAAATCCACAAAAATTCTTAAAAATCACAAATATTAGAAAATGGATATTTGTCATGAAATAAAAAATTTTCCAGGGTGTTTGACTGACTCTGCTTAGTGCGTACGTAAAATGAGGAATATATTAAAATATTCAGCATTTTTGAAAAATTTCAGAAAAATCTCCAAAAATCACGAATATTGAGAAATAACTATTCATGATGAAACAAATCATTTCCAAGGTGTTACACTGACTCTGCTCAGTGTGCATACAAAATGAGGAATATATTAAAATATTCAACGTTTTTGAAAAAATCTACAAAAATTTCCAAAAATTATAAATATTATAAAATGATGATTAATGATAAAATAAATAATTTTCGGGGTATTACAATTTTGAACATCTATTCATTCTTTTTCAAGCCTTGGTATTGATTGGTTGAAGTTAGAATTTTAGGGTTTTTGGGTGGTGTTGGCCGAAATCTCAAGGAGCTTCAAGGGGGTTCTTTTGTTCATTTTCTCTTAGGTAAGAGGAAGATACTTCTCCTCAACCTCTATTGGTAGAAAGGAACTTTGATTTTGTGATTGGTTGTGAGAAAATCCTATTAGGGTTACTCTCTTTATTTGTATGAGTTATATGATTACACATTGTTTTTAATTGGTTTAAGTTATTTGATTGATTGGTTATACATATTGATATATTTGGATGAATTGGAAAACTTAAAATAGAAGGAAATGACCTAGATTTCCTCTAGGAGGCTCACGGTTTTGGGGCCCTAAATTAGGGTTCTTGGTGAAAAATTTATAACAAGTGGAAGACTTAGCTAGTCAAGTGGATAATATGTGATTAATGGAATAAAAATTTAAATCCTAAAACCTAGAGAGGCTCACGGCCTTCATGGCTAAAAATGGCTCAATCATATGACTTCACACAACTATGGCATTTAATTAATCAAGTGAATAAGTAAGTGGATTATGTAAGGGAAAGAAATTAATTTGGTAACCTAAAGGAATTCTTTGGACCATAAAAACAAGTAAGGATGTGTGAGACTTGGTAAGACTTAGAAATAATTCTCCAAGTGAATATGACTAAGTTTAAAGTAAGAACCTAATAATGAAAGGAATTTCATAAGAAAAATCAAATTAAAGTGAAACTTAATTAAATGATTAATTAGGAATCAATTAGGGTTTCATAAAATAGAAAGAACCAAGAATGAAATTTTATTTAAAGACTTAGAATAATTTTCGGTTAAGATAAGACCATGAGTGTAAGTGAGAATGTTAAGTAATTTCATAACGCATCCTAAAAACGTAATGTATTAATTAAGGACTTAATGATATTTAATGTGGGTCCATGAGTTGACCAATAACATAATGATGCTTACTTTAGTCGAATTGCGACATGACATGGAAAGTGTATTATTGATGAATATACATAATATATGCATTGAGTCATCATGCATTATGAAAGTCCGCTAGACTGTTGTTAAGACCGAGTTGCCTAGGAGATTGAACACATCTTAGTGCGGGTGCGAGTAGACTAGTATAGGTCATACTATTAACCTTGGGGGCGTTGGGGTGCGGGTACCTCACAATGGACAGTTGGTAGCTCTTCTGTCCGTGGGGTAGACCAATGGAAATGCACCGACGATCTAGACCGAGACACTATCCTATATCGTGATCTAGTGTAGAATGTCTGTATAATACATTGATGTGCACATGGATAAACTGATGAGTTATAGCACTTTGGCTGCGGCAGCCGAGTTGCAGACATGTCTCTTGATCTTTCTCTCTGACTGTTCGTGTCTAGCTCCATGGAGTAGGATTTTGATATTGTATGCATGTGCATAGTGAGTTCATATATTACCTGGCATTTAATTCTTATGATAATTGGAACTGTTACTTTACTGATATATAATTGCTTGGAACTGCTTAATTGTTTATTGCTGTTATTTAATGCTTATTATTATTACTTTTTGAAATGCTATGTGGGCGCTTTGTGCCATTTTGTTTCTTGCTGCCATAATTGGTAATGATGGTAAGATGTTTTACCTCTTTTCTGTATTTCTATTATTTCTGTCTAGTAGGATGTATTTTTATATTTACGTTTTATTTCTAGGAATTCTAGTAGTAGAATGAAAAATTCGTGTCATCGTAATACTTCAAGTTGTTTTGCGAAAAAAATACATTTTAAAACTCAAGTTATATATATATATATATATATATATATATATATATATATATATATATATATATATATATATATATAAAGTAAAAAGGTGCCAAACTGTCAAATCTGGTCATTTTTCTTCCCGAAACAGAGGTTCAATTTTAATATTATTCATGAAAATCATTTGTTTTATCAAATGAAACATATCATTAATCATGCATCATTATTCATCACATATCGTCTTTCATCAACATGCATCATATATTAGTATTAAATGTCATATCATATATTGTCAATCGTCATGTGTCACAAGTCATTATGATATCTCATCATATCTTATATATTATTTCCACAAATATTTTTAGAAACACATTTTCAAACAAGCATTATAATTTAATAATTAAATCCAATTTCATCATAATGTTCATTTAAATCACTTGACAGTAGTCTGCTTTCAAATTAGTGCATTCGAACCTATTCATGACGATTCACCAGTCACACAGAACTATTCCGAGTAATGAGTAACTCATGCCACCTCTAGTGAGTGAATGTCCATCCTTAATTTAGAGTTGTCAGTAGAGAAAAAACGTTCATCCTCATCTACTAAGATAAAGAGGGTATCAACATTCCTCACACTATCATAACATCATCAGTGTAGGATCACCTCTACCCAACTAGGAAGAATTTGAGTAAAAAATGAGGGTATCATCCATCCTCAACCTTAACTACTCTGGAAGGGAGGCAATGCTCATCTTCACACTTCCATTCTAACCTAGGATGAGGATCATTTCCTATAACAATCATTGGCCATATAAAATGGCAACTCATACAAATCAAATCACATTTCAAGAATTCTCAATCAATACACAATATCAATATACTTCTAAATCACATGCACTATACCAATTAAATATCAAATGAACTCAAATGAAATTAATTACTCTATGGCCAAACAATCAACATATATTACTAAATTCAAACACATAAGTATTACATACAAATCCTTAAGTCTCTATACAGTATTCTTGGCCAACTTAACGCTTTTATGGTTAATTCAATAATTTGTATATTAAGATTTCTCCATAAATTTATAACACCTCAATTAATCAATAGTATGCACAACTCTTAATAGGCATGTCATGACAGACAAAAAAGCATAGTATGAAACCAAAGTGTGAACACTTATGGAGTCCAAGATCAAAACCACCTTTTACAACCAAAGACCACACGATTGCTCAAAATATGAACACTTAAAACTCTCACACACATGATTTATTTCATTCAATCCAAGACAAATTTAAGTTAATACTTGGCCACAACAAGCACAAGCAACACCATTCAATGCTAGGCCGTGACTTTCTTCCATGAGTTTCTCAAAGTGTGAACACATAGAACATTAAAGTGTGAATCACACATGGTTTTCTCTTGCTTAGTCATGGTTGGCCATGTGCTTCATCATGCAAAGTTTGACCATTACTTTGTTAAATTAAGTCACAATTTCAATTTAACATTCAATAAAAGAAAAAGAATAAATTTAAAAACAAAGAGACCACCTCCAAACTTAATATGACTGTGAGATACCCATCCATGTAATTAACCAATATTATTAATTTTCTTCCAAGAATTCATAAAAGAAACAAGACAAAATAAAGTCAAGGAGCAAGAATATAAAATAACAAGCAATTTTCTTTCATTTTTCCTTGATTCAGCCATGAGTTTCCTTAAGCACAAGACCAAATGTTTAATAAAAAACCAAGAGAAAAAGATAACAAGTTAAAGCTAAGGACCCCTACCTTTACTTCTAGCTTTGGTTCCTTGAGCTTCCTTCATTTTTCTCTTGTTTTTCCTTCCTTTTTCTCTTCCCCTTTTCTCCTCCTTCCTCACGTTTCTGCTATTGTGTTTTGTGCTTTGTTTCTGCCCCTATTTTGTCATGTGAAAGCATGGAGAGAAAGTGAGAAAAATCTAGACAATTTGAGACGTTGGTTTGGCGGTGGAATAGTCAAATTCTATGACCAAATTTTTATGCTGGAACTTTTATATCTGTTACGTATACTTTAATATTCTAAAGTTGAGTTTTCAAATATCCATAAGTGTTATGAAAAATTTTGGGACTCAAACTAGTCCTTCGGTCCATTTTTCCATAACTTTTCATATACTGCTATTTATCAGTTAAACTTTATTACTCGTTTTCAAGTTATATTAAACTTATGAATTAAGTGAATATGCTTGCTGATACTTATCTTAGTTGACATTTTATAGCAAAATATTCTCTATGTCTTACTTGCCGTCTCCATGTAATTTCATAATTTTCTAAACTATTTAACTATTCCGGTTATTCCTCTTCGATGTTCTTAAAAATATCAGACTTGCTCAGTTAATTCTCCAAATTTTTCTACAACTCTTATCAATGGTTCTTAGTTTGGAAATAAATTTTTCATATTTATTTTCATTATATCAATTGTTTATGCAGATACTTTAATTATTTCTTCATTGTTCGTATTATAAAATTACGCTCAAACTAATTCAAAAATTTACTCGAATTAACAGATAACTCTTACCATTATTACTGAACTTCTATAATCCTAATTAGGATTATTAAGTCAGAGAGAATATTACACCTAACTTGCTACATTTGCATTATGTATCCTTCTACACTCCTTGTCTTCTCGCCACCAAAGCCCACCTAACACTTCAATTCAACACATAACCCTCAACACATCACGTGTCAAGGGACATGCAACCTTTTAAATTGCCTGTTGACATGTGTATTTGAACAAGAATAGTAGAGTGAAAAAAAAACTTGCTACATATGTATCAAGTATAAATATACATATATTTAGAAAATCTCGATTTTACCCCAACTTAATCCTAACTCGTCATCAAAACTTTAAACCTTTCTAATAGTCAATTTAAGTACCTAAACATTTCATATAAATGTAATCCAAATTCTATGAGGTTTTTTAACCAAAAAAGAAAAAAAATCAATCTATGAGATTTTTTTTTCTAATCTATTTTTTCCCAACTTACTCTATATTGAATATTATTATATTATTATATTATTGTATTATATTATTATTATTATTATTATTATTATTATTATTATTATATTGTTATTATTATTATAAATTATAAAATAAAACAAAAGACTACCTCCAAGGAAGGTCCACTACAACCACCAAAGCACCAGAAGAACAACGCAAACTAAAACCCTTCTTCTTTCCCTCAATCCAAGGACTACACAAACATCCAAATAGAAACCCCATGACCTTCATCGACGACGGCATCGACCTCGATCCCTCCGATTTCGCCTCCTCGGTTCCTCTAAAGAAGGTCCCAAACGGCGACGTTTTCGAGGCCTCCCGCGCTGGCGACGTGGACCGCCTCCGCTACCTCCTGGAGTCCGGCGTCAACGTCAATGCCCGGGACCAGTGGGACTCCGTCGCCCTCTACTACGCCTGCCTCGCCGGCCACCTCGACGCCGCCCGCATGCTCCTTGAGAGCGGTGCCATCTGCTCCGAGCACACCTTCGATGGCGACCGCTGCCATTACGCCGCCCTCAATTTGAAGGTCCGCAAGCTCCTCAAGGCCTTCGAAGCTCGCCCCCCGCCCTTGCGCCCCTTGCCGGCAGCCTTGCGCGACACTTTCTTGGCCTGCGCCGCCAACCGCTCCTACTCCGAGCTTGCTAATCCTCATTTTCAAATTCCCGGTATGACGGTGGTTCTTCTATCCCTTCCGAATTTTTTGAAGTATTGTTACCTTTAGCCTCACCAAGAGCAATTTCCATGAATTTTAATCTACTTAATAAATAATTGCTGATGTCAACCAATTAAACTTCTCATGTCATTTTTTTTAAATCACTTTTTACACTCATTAATGAAGTATAAATTCATAATTAATCATGTATATAAGTTGATTAATAGGTATTTTGTTAACTAATCAATATACATGATTTCTGTTAATCAACCAATATACGTGATTAATCACAAATTTATATTTTATTAACAAAAGTGGTGTAGAAAAAGGTGGTGAGGTGATTATTTTTTATTAAACTTCGGTTCCCAAATTAACTGGGGTCATATTGAACATATTTTATTATTTTTATTTCATTTGTCATTATTCTTGTTGTAATGATAAATTCGTTCAAGTTATAATTTTAACTTTTAAACCACGAAATATAAAGCAGATTTTTAAATTCGAAGGGTGATTTGTGCGATGAAAATGAGTGAAGAAAGAGGTGGGAGACAAAGGTGTGGGGCTGGGTGTGAAACAGGAATTTTATAGCTATAAGAAAGACACAAGAAGTTTAACGGGAATACAACAAACCAAAAAACCTTTGTCATAGAATACATGAGATGACTAATCAACTCATGTCTACTGCTAAACATCACACAGACCATTACTAGGAATTATTCTGGAGACTGGACAGAACGCTGCCTACGAAGTCAAACCGGAAAACACAACACAAAGAATGCAAAAAGGTTGTGAAACTCTTATACTTTTCCCTGCTTGGAGGACATTGTCTTTTGCCTGCAAAACAAGACCTGGGGGACTGTTTGCGCAATGTTAAGGCAATATTTCATTGTTTGATAAATCCACTGCAGCATGAGAGTATGGTTAAATGATTAGAAGAGATATTAGACACGCTGCAGCCAACTTGTGGTGTTCCATAGTTCTCCACCATTCAGCTTGCATAACAATTCCAAACGAAATTTCCTAGTGAAATTCCCTACCAAATCTCTAATAATGCCCCAGCTCCCATTGATTCAGGTTGTACTTTGGATGAACCATCTATATTCAGCTTGAATCAATAAGTGGAAAATTTGATTGCTGGATTTAAGCATCTGTGATGCAATATTCAAATGATTATAGGGATGTTCTTTGGAACAAGAAGGATGAGGGGGAGTGATAGGTATTGGTTTTACTGAGAAAGAAACAATGGAGTCTAGCTCCTTACAATAAGGAAAACTCCTCTTGATTACATTAAAAAATAGAAAACAAAACAAAGAAACCTGGAGATCTTCGAGGGTTTGCTTCCTTCCTACCCAAAGGCCCTAATTCTTTACTCAAATGATTGGATGCCTTCTCTCCTCCTTCTCTCCTCCTCCACTTGCCTATTTATTCCCTCTACTAAGTGCCTATTCATTTGCCATAACCCCCTTAGTTAAATGCTAATTGCTGCCTCTCTTTATTCTTTCAACTCCCACTAACTGTAAATGCTTTTTGCTGCCTCCTCTTTACTCTCCACTCCCCCTAGCTGTAAATGCTCCTTGCTGTCCCTTTTTTACTCTCCACTTCCACTAGCTATAAATGCTCATTGCTGCCCCTCATTACTCTCTCCGGCCCACTCTCCTTCTTCCTTTCCCTTATCTTATACTCAAGTGTTAAGGGCCCGTCAATACCCTTCCCTTTCAGTTTCACCTTGTCCTCAAGGTGAAGGTTCGAGTAAAGGTCCCATAACAATTGAAGGAAACTTCCACTTGGGTCCCATTGCTTGAAGCATGAGTGAGACTCGAAATGAATCCCAGGCGAGCTAGGTAACTCTACGTTTGGGTAAGCTTTCTGCGACTTTATCAGCAGGATTGACTTGGTGTTCAACTGTACACTAAGTAGCTGCATAACAATATCATATTCCTTAAAACAATTTTGCTGAATGCAAACAACATGAAACTTGTGTGGGAGTGATGAACTCGCATTTTCACGGATTCATTGAAGCAACTTGCAAGAACTGCAACCCAAAAGCTGCAAGCCTGGCATTCCAATGTATATATCTGATTCAAGAGGGCACATGTTATCACTTACTTTTTTATACTCACTAAAATATTCACCATCTCTGAATTTTCTCTATCAATTCTATAGTCAATTCCAGTTTCTATCAGTTTGGTATTAGAGCTCCCGATCCTAGGAGCCTCTGGATGGTGTCGACGAGAATGGAGAGTCGTTTGGAGAGTGTTGAGTGTAGGTTGGATGGAATGCAGGCCTCCATCCAGGAACGATGGATGAGATGATGCGGACGGTGACGGACAGAATGGAAGCAACGATGAGGACTATGCGAGGGGCGATGGAAGATGAAGACAATAACTGTGGTGGAGGGAACAACGGAGGTGGACCTCATGGTAGAGAAGAGACGAGAAGGGAGGAACGAGTGAATTGGGTGGAGGTGCCGTATTTTATGGGTAAAGATCCGCATGGATGGTTGTACAGGGTGGAGCGTTATTTCGAGATTAACCGAATTCCAGAAGCAGAGAAGGTTGATACGGCGGTGGTATGTTTGGAGGGGAAGGCCTTGAATTGGTTCTAATGGTGGGAACCTAGGATGGTAGCAGTAACTTGGTTGGTGTTCCGTCAAGCACTTCTAGGACGATTTCAGGTGGCCTCATCGGAAAATCCTTACGAGGTTCTGATGGGTCTGAAACAAAGAGGCTTGGTCATGGAGTATAGGGAGCAGTTCGAACTTCTCTCTGCCCCATTACATTTTGCAGATGGAGAATTCATGAGGACGACATTTATGATCGGATTGAAGGATGAAGTTAAGGTGGAAGTAAGGATGATGAGCGTGGGAGACTTGCACATGCTGATGACCCTTGCACAGAAGGTGGAGGATAGAAATCGAGTGTTGGGTCGTACGTTTGGAAATTCAGTCAGGGGAATTGGGCCTAATTTCAACAAACCCGCTTTGATGGGGAGATGGGTTGGAGCCCACGAAAGCTAGGGAAGGGTGCTTGCTGAACCCAATCCTAATGGTGGTGGTAGGACGGACCTAGCCAACGCTAGGGGAAACCCATCATACCCACGTGAGGGCAGTGCGACTAGCACCAACAAAAGGGGTACGAGATTTAAGAGATTAACTGAAGAAGAGGAAAACAACAAGTGAAGGAGGGGTTTATGTTTCCGCTATGATGAGCAGCATTTTCTAGGCCATGTATGCCGCAACAAGCAGCTACATGTAATTTTGATTGGGGAGGTGTAGGAAGGGGATGATGAAGGATTGAAGGTGGTGGAAGAAGCTGAAGAAGAGGTGAACTTGCAGCTGAATGTCAGTAGCATCGCAGGAATGATTTCAAAGAATTCATTGAAGTTACGGGGAACTATTAATGGAAGAAAAGTCAAACTATTAATGGAAGAAAAGTCATTGTAATGGTAGATTCGGGAGCATCCCACAATTTTTTGTCTGTAGGTTTGGTGAAGGAAATGACGATTCCAACAGAGGCCACTTGGGGGTATTTTGAGGAAGTAGGCAGCGATCAACGTTTTGGAAGTCAAGGGGTGTGTAGGGGGGTGGAATTGCAACTACCAAATCTGACAGTGGTTCAAGATTTTTTCTTATTTGAATTGGTGGGTGTGGACATGATTTTGGGGTATGAGTGACTTAAAAGCTTGGGCAAGTTTAGTGCTAATTTAAGACAACACCTAATTGAAGTGCAGGAGGATGGGTGGACTATAGAAATTAAGGGGGACCCAGCCTTGTCTCGAACAGTGGCATCCTTGAAAGCTGTCATGAAAGAAATGAGGAATGAAGTTGCAACATATTACGTGGAATTAGGGATGATGAACATGATTTGCATAGCAAAACCTGATACTACTCTAGAAGGCCTAAAGGAGCTCTTAAGGGAATATGGGGACTTGTTCTTGGAGACTTCCACTTTGCCTCCAAGGAGAGTGTGATCACGCAATCGTATTGAATGAGGGAGCACAAATTCCCAACATTTGACCTTATAGACACCCTCACAGTCATAAGGAAGAGATTGAGAAATTTGTGCGAGACATGTTAGCTGCAGGCTTGATTCGACCTAGCACCAGCCCACTGATCTTGGTCAAGAAAAAAGATGGCAGTTGGCATTTCTGTGTTGATTACAGAGCTCTCAATAGCATCACCATCCCTAATAAATTTCCATTCCGATTATAGAAGAGTTATTGGATGAATTGGGTGGGGCAGCTATTTTTTCTAAGCTAGATCTGAAGTCTGGTTATCACCAAATCTATATGAAGGAGGAGGAGTGGGGAAGTGGAGAAGGGGGTGCTGGAATCATTGAGAATATGAGAGGAATGGAGGGGAGTGGGGAAGGAAGGAAATCACTTGGGTAGTTTTGGGGTGGCTGTTGCCACAGGGCAGAGAAGAGCTTCCTTCTCTGATATCTTTTACTTTCCAGTTTCTATAATCTTATGCATTTTTCCATTGTAATCAGAGCTCTATTCTCTGAATTTTCTCTATCAATTCTATAGTCAATTCCAGTTTCTATCAGTTGGCTCACATGTTGGCTCTTGCTCAATTGTAGACTCAGTTTCACTCCCATTGTTCCATACGATGGATTGCTGCCCAGACCACGAATTGGGCTCAACATCCCACCCCTTGCACTTGGGTTGTCTTGGGCCCCAGCCCATTTACTAGTCAACGGGGGCCTACTGGGAATAGACCCAACTCCTCGGGTAGAATGCTCATAATTTCGACCCAATGCCCAATTTTTATCTTCCACCCTTTGAGCCATCGTCATCAAGGAATAGAGATCACTTGAGTTGAACAATCGCAACTCTGCTTTCACTTCATCTTTTAGTCCATTCATGAATGCTCCGCGCATGACTTCCTCATCTGCGTAACGAAGTGGAGTGGACAGGAACTCGAATTGCTCTTGATACTCCATGATTGAGTCTCTCTGCCGTAATCCCATTAACACCACATATGAGTTTTCTGACGAAGCGATTTGAAACCTCCCCAGCAGTCCTTGTCAGAAAACTGGCCAAGTCACCGCCCCCATTCGTGTTTCCCACCACTGGTACCAATTTTCGCCCTTCCCTCCAAATACACCATTGTTGTAGCAACCTTCTCCACTTCTGGGATTTGGTTGATCTCAAAGTACCGTTCAACATGGTACAACCACCCATGCGGATCATCGTCCATAAAATAAGGCACCTCCACCCGTTGCATCCTCTCCTTTCTGCGTATAGCTTCGAGATCGTCGTCCTCTCCGTTTCTTTCCCGGTTGCCATGGTTGCATCCTTCTCCTTCTGGAACCACTTGCGTATTTTGAACGGCCACCGCAATCTGCTCCGTCATCGTCCTCATCATCTCCTGAAATCGCTGTTCAATGGACTCCATCTGTCGTTCCACCACTTCCAATCTACTCTCTATGCGTGTAGATACCATCCAGATGCTCCCTGGATTGGGAGCTTTGATACCAGTTGATAGGTATTGGTTTTACTGAGAAAGAAACAATGGAGTCTAGTTCCTTATAATAAGGAAAACTCCTCTTGATTACACTGAAAAACAGACAACAAAACAAAGAAACCTGTAGATCTTCGAGGGTTTGCTTACTCCCTGCCCAAAGGCCCCAATTCTTTACTCAAATGATTGGATGCCTTCTCCCCTCCTCCACTTCCCTATTTATTCCTTCTACTAAGTGCCTATTCATTTGCCATAACCCCCTTAGTTAAATGCTAATTGCTGCCCCTCTTTATTCTCTCAACTCCCACTAATTGTAAATGCTCCTTCTGCCCCCTCTTTACTCTCCACTCCCACTAGCTATAAATGCTCCTGGCTGCTCCTTTTTTACTCTCCACTCCCACTAGCTATAAATGCTCCTTGCTGCTCCCTTTTTACTCTCCACTCCCACTAGCTATAAATGCTCCTTGCTGCCCCTCATTACTCTCTCTAGCCCACTCTCCTTCTTCCTTTCCCTTCTCTTATACTTAAGTGTTAAGGGCCCATCAGAGAGCTTCTTGGAATACACTGTATTATCTTGTATGATGATAAAGATACGAGATAAGATGGATAAATCTTGATGCAGCCTAGGAATTTGTTTAGATTAGGTCAGATGGAAAGGGAAATTATGAAAAATGAAAATAGGTTGGGTAGGTATGTGGGATACATAGAATATAGAGATGATTTGAGGAAATTGTGCACACACCTATAAATTGGTATTTATATACATAATGTAAATGAATGATACATGAATGTATTAAGTATAAACACTGAGTCTTATGAAGACACTAAGTTGTATGACACATGTTTCAAATGTGTAACTTGAGAAACATGTGAAACATGGGCTTTATTCTAACACTCTCCCTCAAGCTAGAGCATATATATCATATGTTTCAAGCTTGTTACAAATGAAATCAACTCGAGGCCCTTTGGCCCTTTGAGGGACTTAGTAAATATATCAGCTAATTGTTCATTGGAATTGACAAAACTTGTCATGATCTTGCTTGAAAGAACCTTTTCTTTGACAAAATGGCAGTCAATAATCCAAGAATCAATAATCAGAAGGTCATGTGATCAGTGGCACCAGAATCAATAATTCAAGAATCCTCAGGAAAAGTACCAGAAGCATGGGAGAATAAAGAACACAGATTCTTACCATTCATGACCAGAGAGCAAGAGCCGGAAGGCTTACTAAGGGAAGCCATAAAAGACGGTCAGGTTTGGATGTGGCACGATGGCGAACTGTGGCCAGGAAGGTGGCGCGTGGAGCTCACGCGTCGGTAGGAGCAAGCGCGAGTGGAGGCACGTGTGGTGGTTTCCGGGAGTGGGTCTTCTGGGTTTGGCCAGTCGGAGGTTTCTGAGAAGGATGGTGGATGGTCTTTTGGTGAAAAAGTTGCTCTGAAAGTTGGGCAAAAAAAAAAGGGATGGTATAGTTTAATGCTGAACTTGCGATGAAGAACAAGTCCTGCAATGAAGGCAAGGCACCTGAGAATACTCAGCAATGAATCTGAGGCAGCGAAAAAAAGAGACTCCCAGGGTCGGGAGCTCTGATACCAAATTGAAAGAACAAAGAGATTTTCTGAATTGCTTGTGTTAAATCCACACAGCAAATGATGCTTGCTTTTATGCACTTGGAATATTAATTTACAACTTGTATTTACAAGACAAATAAATGAAATAGTTATTCCCTAAGTACATGAACTAGAAAATACATGAATCTAAAATTACTTCCTAAATTAATGTGGACGGTGGACTTTGCATGAATGAAAGTGGACGGTGGTCGACAAAGTGGACGGTGGTCAACACTTGGTGTCTAAGAATATTGCTTTGGTAGCTAAGTGGCTTTGGCGTTTTCCTCTTCAACCGTTTTCTTTATGGCATCAGGTGATTAAAAGTAAATATGGTTTGCATTCGAATGGGTGGGATACCAACTCTGCAGGTAGAGTGACTCACACTAGTCCTTGGAAATTTGTTTCTCATGGATTGCCTTCTTTTTATTCTCTTTTATCCCTATATCTGGGTGATGGATCTCGTATAAAGTTTTGGGAAGATGTTTGGGTCGGTAGTGTTCCTCTTTCTGAGGTTTTGTCGCCTTTCTTCATTACACAATGCTCCTATTTGTCAATTTTATTCTCAAATTAATCTCTCTTGGAATTTTCATTTTTTCAGAAACTTGCTTGGTAGGGAGGTTACAGAGCTTCAATATCTCCCTTGTCTTTGCTTGAATCTGTCCATTTTTCTTCCCTTCTTGATACTAGAACTTGGACTCTTGAATCTTCTGGATCTTTCTCTTGTAAATCTTATTTTCAGTTCTTGACTCATTCTCCTAATAGAGAAAGATTCCTTTTGGAAAAGCCCATTTGGAAGTCTAAAGTTCCCTTAAAGGTTAAAGCTTTTGTTTGGACTGCTGTTCTTAATAGAATTAACACTAACGACATGCTTCAGAAGCGCAGACTTATCACTGCTTTGTCTCCTGATATGTGCTTAATGTGCTGCTCTGCTTCGGAATCAGGGGATCACCTCTTTTTGCATTGTTCTGCAGCAAATTATCTCTAGAATAAGTTGTTTGGTTTTTTTGGAGAGGCTTGGGTTTGCCCTAAGGATTTGCATCATTTTATTCTAACTAAGTTTAGAGGTTTTGGTTCCCGCAAAGAAGCAAAGATCCTTTGGCAGTGCTCTATCTTCGCTATATTGTGGTGTGTTTGGTTGGAAAGCAATGCTAGAATCTTTAAGGGGCTTTCCTCAAGTTTAGACTTTATTTGGGATAGGGTTCTCTTTTTGGCTTCTCTTTGGTGTTCAGCTCATGGTTTCTTTGATGGTGTTTCTTTGGTAGACATGTAGAGAGATTAGCTTGCTTTGTTGCGTGATACAATCTCTTAGGTTTTAGCTGTGTTTTTTTGGGTGGATTACTTATCCTCCGTTGTACTTTTCTTCTCTCTTCTAATAACATTTCTTTTCCTATAAAAAAACACTATATTTATATTAAATGATTAGAGCTACTAATATACAAAGCAAGGCCTAGCCCAATAGATCAAACCTAATTATATTTCACTAACAAGACTCAACTACTAAAACTCTAAATTGACACATGAAGAAGGCTTCTTTTTTCTCTCCATCAAGTTCTCTCTCTCTCTCTCTCTTCTAGTTTATTTTTTCATCTTTTTTTACTTTTTACTCTTTCTCATGTGAGATAGGGATGCCATTGTTAGTGTTTGAAACTTTGAATATATGTATGAAAAGCAGTTGCAAAGAAGAAATTCCACTTTGGTTTCTTAAAGTAAATTGGTGTTGGTGGCAAGTTGCTGTTGTTGTTTTTTTTTTTTTCCAAATAAATATTGTATGTATACATGGTCTGGAACTCAATATTTATCATAATTGAGTAGGTATTTCATCCACTCAGGGATCCAGTTGTGGCCACTTTCCTCCAGATGTGGTTTTTATTGTACAAGGAAGATCTATTGAAGCTCACAGAGTCATATTAAGTGCAAGGTCACCATTTTTCAAGAAAAAGTTTGAGATTGATTGGAAAGAGCGCATTGAAGTAAGATTGTCACGGGAAAAGTTGTCATACCCTGCACTTTATAGCCTTGTACACTTCTTTTATTCAGACAGATTAGAGATTGATGTGGATGACATGGAAGATCTTGTGAGAATCTGCAAAGTTTGTAAATGTGAATCACTACAGAAAATTCTTGAGAAAGAAGTAATTCATCAAAAATATGCTGAGTATAAATCCTTGAGAGATGTTGATAATTCTCAAAAACGGTATATTTTACAGGGTCTATCCCTTCCTGAAGAAGACAGGCTTCCTGCTGCCTTACGTCAAATCCTTCTGACTACCCTTTCAAATTCCACCCATGAAAACGGTCAACATGATGGAATTGACAAATTGGTATCTGGGATGGGTGCCATGCAGATGGCTAAATCTGTAGATGATCTTGCTGATGTTTGTGTACGAGTTGATAGAAATTTTTTTCGCTGCCATCAAGTTATTCTGGCATCGAGGTCAGAATATTTCAAAGCAAGATTGTTACATATGAAGGACTTCCATGAAGGGAAAGATGAGTTATCTGTTGACTTCCTTCCTTGTCTTGAAGAACATGACTTGAGCATGGAAGCATTTGAGAAAATGATTGAATATATGTAAGTCTCTTCCCTTGACTATGAAGTTTGGAAATTGAAACTATTGGAGGGATATTGGTTGAGACCTTCTTAATATGGCATTAATTGCTATAGTAACCTGAGATCATTTGGCTAATTAGCATCTGCATGTTATCCTGTAGATTATAATCTATAGTTAATTGCTGTACAATGAGGATATTCTTTCTTACATTTCAGATACATATATTTATATTTGGCAGAAAAGCTTCACCTATTTATTGTGTATCAAGTTGAAATATGTAACAAGCTGAACAAAACACAATCAATAGTTATGCAGTAGTAAAATTTTATTCAAACGTGATAGTTTCTTAAGTAGTTTCCTGGTTGAATGGTTCCAATTTGTCAAGATTGAGTGAAATCTATTTAAATTGCCTGAAGTCTATGCATTATTCTTTTTATGTCGGGCCATTTTATGTGTTGTTTTCTGCTTTTGTTACCCATTTTTAGTGTCTTTAGCATGTTCTTATGGTAGTGCCTTCAGCATGATGAAGTTTCTGAGACAATATAGTGTATCTGATGCAGCCCAGGAATTTTTTAAAATTTAGGATGGACGGAAATGGAAATTATGGAAATAGGTTGGGTAGGTGTAAGGGATAAAGGGGTTTGTGTGGGAGGAGTCCACGTCCTTCGATAGAAAGAAATCTTAATATATCAGAATTCTTATCCTAAGTTGAAAAGAAACATGATAGACCCCTATTACTAATGTGTATGCAACAAGGAAGGGGTTGGGAAGTAGAGGATCAATTCTCAAGGGTAAGAAGGACAGAATGGGAAATTAAGGGGAATATTCATGCTGAGGATCATAACCGAATACTGATGTGGCAATAGGAGAGAGAAGGCATGGAAAGTCTGTCTGGGAGGGAGATAAAATGTGATGGGGAAAGGAGAGAGAGGTTAGGCAAGAATTGGTACGGTTTGGGGGGGGGGAGGTTGCAGCCCCTTGAAGTGCTGCTCTATCAGTGTATTTTCTTTTCTTTTGTTTTTCTGTTCTGTAACTCTGCCTATCCTGAACTTCGTTGCAAATCCCTACATAGCCGGTACCAAGCTTGGATAAAAGAGGAGGGTTGTGTTAGGCAGTCGACAGCCAACGTAAAACTTTGTTGAATCTTTATGACATGGATCAATGAAGTGATTGTGTAAATGCTAGGTCGTTGCCCCTAAGCAACGCGTTGTATGGCTCGAGTACAGTGTCAAATGAGTAAGAGCCGCTGCATCACCGCCTGGGTGTAGTGAAAAATAAGTAAGGATTCCCACATTTTCGTGAACGGGTGTGGGTAAAGAAATTAGTTCACAAGAGTAGGATGTGTTTTGGAACTTGGAATATCGGCTCACTTACAGGTAAATCAATGGAAATAGTTGACACAATGATTAGGAGGAGGATTAATTTTATGTGCCTAGAAGAAACTAAGTGGGTTGGAGAAAAGGCAAAGGAACTCGACACTTTGAGTTTTAAGCTTTGGTATATCGACAAAGGAAAATCTAGAAATCGGTTAGGTATAATAGTAGATAAGAATTGGAAGAATAATGTTGTGGATGTGAGAAGGCTCGGAGATAGGATCATAGCTTTGAAGTTTGTTGTGGAACAGGAGACTTTTAATGTTATCAGTGTGTATACACCCCAAGTAGGGTTAGACGAGTACTACAAGATAAAATTTTGGGAGGATTTAGAAGGTTTAGTTCAGGGAATACCATTAGGAGAAAAGATTTTTCTAGGACAGGACTTAAATGGTCATGTGGGGAGCGAATCTAGGGGGTATGAGGGTTTGCATGGAGGTTATGGTCTAGGAGTAGCTAATGCAGAGGACAAAGCGATTCTAGATTTTCGATAGCGTTTGATTTTACAATAGCTAACACTTGTTTTAGGAAGTGGGAAGAACATCTTATCACATATAGAAGCAAGGGTTCTTGCTTTCAAATTAATTTCTTTCTAATAAGGAAATCTAATAGAAAGCTTTGCATAGATTGCAAAGTGATCCTTGGTGAGAGCTTGACTACCCAACACAGGGTTTTGGTTATGGATGTACGGGTTAAGATGAGAGTAAGGAAAAATTGTCGAGACAGAGAGCTAAGGATGAAATGGTGGCAACTAAATGGAGGAAATTAAATGCTTTTTTAGAGGAGGATTATGGAGGAAGAGATTTGGGAGGTACAAAGGAGTGTTAATGATATGTGGGACAAGATGGCTAAAGGGATTAGGAAGGTAGCAAAAGAGACACTCGGTGAATCAAGAGGCTTTGGACCCAAGGATAAAGAATCTTAATGGTAGGACGCAAGTGTACAAGATAAGGTTAAGGTTAAAAGGGAATGTTATAAAGCTTGGCACGTGTGTAAAAATGATGAAAATTGAAAAAAATATAAGGCAGCAAAAAAGATACAAAGAAGGCGGTGAGCGAGGCGAAAGCTAAAGCGTTCAACGGGTTATATAAATCGTTAGGCACCAAAGACGGAGAAAGGAATATCTACAGGTTTGCTAAAAGTAAGGAAAGGAAGACTAAAGACTTGGATCAAGTGAAATGCATTAAGGATGAAGAGGGTAAAGTCTTGGTTACGGAACAAGACATCAAAGATCGATGGAAGAGTTATTTTCACAAGTTATTTAATGAGGAACATGAGATATTAGGGGACTTGGACATTCTAAACATTAGAGAGGAGGACCAAATAAAACCTTTTATCATATAATTCAGGAGTTTGAGGTAAAAGAAGCATTGAAGAGGATGGATAATGGAACAGCGGTCGGACCGGATAATATACCTATTGAGATATGGAAGTGCCTAGGAGAGAAAGGTATAAGCTAGCTCACAAAGTTGTTTAACGAGATAATGAGGTCTAAGAAAATACCAAATGAATGGAGGAGAAGTACTTTAATCCCTATTTATAAGAACGAGATTTACAAAACTGTGCAAATTACAGAGGGATTAAGCTCATGAGTCATACCATGAAGTTATGGGAAAAAGTAATTGAACGGAGATTAAGACAAGAGACTCATATTTCAGAGAATCAATTTGGTTTTATGGCTGGGAGGTCAACCATGGAAGCAATTTATCTTTTACGAAGATTAATGGAGAGGTATCGGAGGAAGCAAAAAGACCTGCACACGGTCTTCATTGATTTGGAAAAAGCCTACGATAAGGTACCGAGAGAGGTCTTGTGGAAGGCTTTGGAGAAAAAAAGAGTTCGTATCGCCTATATTTGAGCAATCCAAGATACGTATGATGGGGCTAACACTAGTGTGAGAACACAGGGTGGGGTCACAGAAGATTTTCCTATAACTATAGGGTTGCACCAAAGGTCAACTTTGACTCCATATCTTTTTACCTTGGTCTTGGATGTGCTCACTGCGCATATCCAAGAGCCGGTGCTACAATGCATGCTTTTTGCAGATGATATAGTTTTAGTTGGAGAGTCGAGAGAGGAAACAAATGGGAAGCTAGAGCTATGGAGACGAGTTTTGGAAGATCATGACTTTCGTCTAAGCAGGAGTAAGACGGAATATATGGATTGTAAGTTCAGTAAGAGGCGTGTTAATGCTAGTTTAGCAGTGAAAATTGGAGATCATACCATATCACAAGTCACACAGTTTAGGTATCTTAGATCTATCATACAAAATGATGGAGAGATAGAGGGAGATGTAAACCATAGGATTTAAGCTGGATGGATGAAATTGAGGAGTGCTTCAGGAGTTATTTGTGATAGAAAAGTGCCTCTCAAGTTTAAGGGTAAACTTTACCGCACAATTATAAGGCCTGCGATGTTGTATGATACTGAATGTTGGGCAGTAAAAATCCAACATGAGCATAAGATTAGTGTTGCAGAGATGAGGATGTTGCGCTGGATTTGTTACCATACAAGACAAGATAAGATTATGAATGAATGCATTAGAGAGAAAGTAGGGGTAGCACCTATTGTGGAAAAGATGGGAGAATCTCGCCTTAGGTGGTTTGGACATGTAAGGAGAAGACCCTTAGAAGCCCCTGTAAGAAGAGTAGATCAGGTGGAAAATAGCCCAATAGCTAGAAGTAGAGGAAGACCAAGAAAGACTATAGGTGAAACGATTAAAAAAGATTTAGATTTGAATAACATTTCTGAAGACTTGGTTTATGATAGGACACAATGGCGTATATATTCAGTAAATTGTGTAATTATTTATTACTTATTGAGTATATATTCAGCCTCCGTTGTGTAGTTGAAACATACAATTTTCTCATATGTCTCTCACTTTTTCTCTCTCTTTCAACATAGTATCAAGAGCCTAAAGAGAGGCAAGCCTAGAACCGTGCATGCTCGGTGAGCCCTCTGCTCTCCGGTGAATTTTTTTTTTCCGGCCAATCGTGTTTCCATTCTGGTTTGCCGGCCTTTCTCCCTTGCCGTGACGTCTTTCCGGCCCTTTTTCTCCTTTCTCATTCTTGTCTCTCGGCCATTGCGTCTCCGGCCGCCGTCTCCTTTCTAGCCGGCGACCTCACCACCGGGATTGTCTTCCGCCGATCGGCCGACCCCCAGAAGCCCAGCCCCAACACTGCCGGGACGCGCCCCCACGTGCAGCCCATCGCCGCAGCCAAACAGCCACCGCGCAGTCCGTTTTCCGGCGCGTGAGGGTGCGTCCGGCTGCCTCTTCGGCCGCCGCTCCTCTCACCTGACTCGTCTCTGTCTCCTCTACACCGATCTGCCCTCGGATCCTCCATCAGACATCTCTATCCCCTTGTTCACTTGCGTTTGGACTCTCAGGTACATTGTGGTTTCACTTTGTAACACTTTGTAGTCTGACCCATGGCTAGTTCTACCTCCCTAGATGGTTCTAAAGACAACCCAAAGGCTGAGCCTCCTGTGTTCACGAGTTACCTCAATGCTCCTCTCTCCGCTGATAAATTAGATGGCAGCAATTATGATACTTAGGCCTCAGACGTCAAGTTGTGGCTTGAGGGTCAAGGATATGAAGACCACCTCACCACGGACCTTGCCTCTGTGTCTGCGGAAGAACAACCTAGGTGGAAGAAGATTGACAAACAGTTGTGCGTTGTCATCAAGTCCACCATTCACTCGTCCCTTAAGCAGATCTTCCGTGCTTAGACCACTTGTGCTTTTGTTTGGGAGCAGGCCAAGGTTCTTTACACTAACGACACTCAACAGCTATATGGGGTTTATCACAATCTCATGAGTGTTATTGCTCCTCGACAGTTTGATTGCTCTATGTCTGCTTACTTGGGAAAGGTTCATGCTGCTCTCCATGATTTCAATGATTTGCTACCTCCTGCTACTACCCCAGCAAAAGAACTCGAGCAATGCAGCACCTTCTTCATGCTCATGGCCTTGTATGGTTTGCCTATGGAATATTCTGCCAACCATGATCAGATTTTGAGTTCGCCTACTATTCCTACTCTATCCTCTGCTTGGGCTACTTTGCTTCGGGTCCCGGCTAAGGACCCCTCTGATTCTTTCTAGCCTCGGCTTCGGTTGATACTTCTGCCCTCGTCTCCCAAGGTGCCAATCGTGGTCGTTCTCGCCCTTGCGCCTCGAGTAGGCCTCGTCCGAAGTGTACATTCTGTAAAAGGTTGGGTCATACAGAGGATAGATGTTGGACTAAGCATGGCCGTCCTCCACGGGCTGCCAATGTTGCCCAGGTTGCTGTACCTGATTTACCTGAGCCTTCTGCACCATCAACCTTCGGCTGCCTATGTAGATTTTTTGAAATGGTTTGAGCAACAGCAGGCTTCTAACTCTACTGCATCTGTTGAGCACACTGGTAATGCATTTGCTTATCTCTCTCAATCACCTTCCTTAGGTCCTTGGGTCCTTGATTCTGGTGCATCTGACCATATATCTAGTAATAAGCGTCTTTTCTCCAAACTTTCTAACTCTGACTATTTACCTATGATTACTTTAGCAAATGGTTCTCAAACACAGCCCCAAGGGATTGGCACTGTCCGTCCCCTCCCTTCTCTGTCTATTGATTCTGTTCTTTATGTCCCTGGATGTCATTTTAATTTACTGTCCATTAGTCGTTTGACACGTTCTTTAGATTGTCGCATTAGTTTCACTAAATACTCTGTCATTTTGCATGACCAGAGTTTGGGACGGATGATTGGCGTCGGATGTGAGTCTAATGACCTTTACCAACTCTCTGCCACCTCTCGTGTGTGCTCTACTACAGATTTCCCTCTCACCACCTATGCTAAGTTGGGTCATCCTAGCCTTACCAAACTACAGCAAATGGTGCCACACTTTTCTAAGTTATCTAGTTTACCTTGTGAGTCGTGTCAACTTGGGAAACACACCCGTAGTCCGTTTCTCGATAGGATGTGTCGTTAAGCTGCGTCTCCTTTTGCTTTAGTGCATTATGATATTTGGGGTCTTAGTTGTGTTGAGTCTACTTTTGGGTCTAAATACTTTGTTACTTTTATTGATGACTATTTTCGGTGTACTTGGTTATTTTTAATGAAAAATAGATCAGAGTTGTTTTCAATTTTTAAGACCTTTTATCATGAAATAAAAATTCAGTTTGGTGTTCCAATTCGTATTTTGCGTAGTGACAATGCCCCGTAAGTTTTTTTCTCATAATTTTCAAACTTTTATGGCATCTAACGGAATTCTTCACCAAACATCTTGTGCCTATACCTCACAACAAAATGGGGTTGGTGAGTGCAAAAATAGACATCTTATTGAAACCACTCGGACCTTTTTGCATCATGGTCGTGTTCCCTTCCGTTTTTGGGGCGATGCGGTTCTCACTGCTTGCTATTTGATTAATCGTATGCCCTCTTCTGTGCTTGATAACCGGGTACCTCATTCTGTTTTGTTCCCTCACCAACCCCTCTATTCTCTTCCACCTCATGTCTTCGGGTTGACATGTTTTATCCATGATGTTACTCCAGGTCTTGACAAATTGTCTGCTCGCTCCATAAAATGTGTTTTTCTTGGTTACCATTGGTCTCAAAAGGGTTATCGGTGTTTTTCACCCACTCTTAAGCGTTATCTTGTCTCTGCTGATGTCACATTCTTCGAGTCTGTTTCTTTCTTTGAGTCTCATGACCTGCCTCTTACACCCTTTACTGAGGTCCTCCTTGCTTTTCCTCCTCTTGTCCCAATTGACCTTGCTCCATCATCACCTTCTCCTGGTGGTACCCTGGTTCCTCCTACTCCCTCCATCCAGGTCTATCATCGCCGGCCACAGCCACCGCCACCACCATCAGAGGTTATTGAGGCCCCTATGGACTCTCTTCCAGCTCCACCTCCTTTACCAGCTCCGGAACTGCCTCACGTGCCTGACCTTCCCATTGCTCTTCGAAAAGGTATACGATCCACTCTTAACCCTTCTCCTCATTATGTTACTCTAAGTTACTATCGTCTCTCTTCATTACATTATGCTTGTCTTTCCACCTTGTCTTCTGTGTCTATTCCTAAATCTCTAGGTGAAACTTTATCCCATCCTAGGTGGCGACAAGCAATGATTGATGAAATGAGTGCACCTCAGAGTAGTGGTACTTGGTAACTTGCTCCTCTTCCTCTTGGGAAGTCTGTTGTAGGTTGCAGGTGGATTTATACGGGCAAGGTTGGCCTTGATGGTACTCTTGATCGCCTCAAGGCTCGTCTGGTGGCAAAAGGGTATACCCAGATATTTGGTTTGGATTATGGGGACACTTTCTCACCAGTGGCAAAGATGGCTTCTGTTCGGCTTTTTCTGTCTATGGCCGCTATTCGCCATTGGCCCCTTCATCAGCTGGATATCAAAAATGCTTTTCTCCATGGTGATCTAGAAGAAGAAGTCTACATGGAGCAACCTCTAGGGTTTGTTGCTCAGGGGGAGTCTTCTGGCCTCGTTTGTCGTCTACACAAGTCTTTGTATGGTCTCAAACAATCTCCTCGGCCTTGGTTTGGGAGATTCAGTACTGTTGTTCAACAGTTTGGTCTGACTCGCAGTGAGGCTGACCACTCTGTCTTCTATTGCCATACAATCCGAGGCTGTATCTATTTGATTGTGTATGTGGACGACATTGTTATCACAGGCAGCGATTACCAAGGTATAACTCAGATAAAATAGCATCTCTGTCATCATTTTCAGACCAAAGATCTTGGCAAACTTCATTTTTTCTTGGGAATTGAAGTGGCATAGTTCAAGGATGACATAGTTATCTCACAAAGGAAGTATGCTATGGATATTCTTGAAGAAACAGGACTATTGAATGCAAAGTCAGTTGCCACTCCTATGGATCCCAATGTTAAACTTTTACCGGATTAGAGGGAGCCACTTTCAGACCCAGGAAGATATAGACGATTGGTTGAAAAACTTGACTATCTTACTGTTACTCGTCCAGATATCTCCTTTGCGGTGAGTGTAGTAAGCCGATTTCTAAACTCACATTGTGAAGGACATTGAGATGCAGTGACTCGTATCCTCAGATATATTAAGAGAGCTCTAGGAAATGGCATTGTCTATGAAGACAAAGGACATACTCAGATTGTTGGATACTCAGATGCTGATTGGGCAGGTTCTCTTACTGATAGGAGATCTACTTCTGGTTATTGTGTATCTATTGGGGGTAATCTGATATCTTGGAAGAGTAAGAAACAAAATGTGGTTGCAAGATCAAGTGCCGGAGCAGAATATCGTGCCATGGCCTAAGTCACTTGTGAGCTCATTTGGTTAAAACAGCTTCTTAAAGAACTTCAGCTTGGAAACGTTATGCAAATGACTCTTATTTGTGATAACCAAGCTGCACTGCATATCGCTTCCAATCCAGTGTTTCATGAGAGGGCCAAACACACTGAGATAGACTGTCACTTTATTAGAGAGAAGATCTTGTCTGGAGACATCACCACTAGCTTTGTCAATTCAAATGATCAACTGACAGATGTTTTCATTAAGTCTTTGAGAGGTCCTCGAGTAAATTATATTTATAACAAGCTTGGTGCATATGACTTATATGCTCTAGCTTGAGGGGGAGTGTTGGAAACTGTATGTAATTAGGTGTAATTAGTTAGTCTCACATCATGTAAATTGTGTAATTATTTATTACTTATTGAGTATATATTCAGCCTCCGTTGTGTAGTTGAAACACACAGTTTTCTCATATGTCTCTCACTTTTTCTCTCTCTTTCAACAATCAGTATAAGAACAAAGGTGGGCTCCAAGGACCCACTAGCCAAACAGGGGCAAATTGATCGGGTGACCAGCATAATAGACTCAGGGAGGTCTGACGAGCAGAATGGAACCAGCGGTGACGAATTCCGATGACGGGAAGGTGGTGCGTGGCTTACATGCGCCGGATGTTGGACAAATTCGTGGCGGCGCGTGGTGAACTTTCCGGCAATGAGATTTGGAGAGACAGCTAGAAATGGCCGCTTGAGATGACTGGGGGCCCTCAGTCTGATAGATGAGGGGACTTTGGACGAGGTTCCATCCTTGACAGCGGCTTCGTACTATGCTTAAATTTTCAGTATAAATATAGAGCCTGGGAGACTAACAATATCAAGTTAGTCATTCCCATTCCTAAACTTCTCTAGCATTCTCCACTTCCACTCTCCAGCGTAGGTAGTTCTGTGTTCTTTTGTTTTTTTTAACAACCACCCACCCACCCATTAAAAGCCATCACCCACTGTGCTGAGAGCTCACATGATTTTGTTTTTCTTACCCACCCAGTGTGTTGTTTTTCTTACCCACCCGTGTTATGTTTTTTGAATTTTACTTTGATTATGCTATGTTGTTTACTTGAGCTTGTGATACTTTTGGTGATTTTATTTCCTAGAGTATGTTTTTAATTTTATTGTTCTTGATATATGTTATTGGCCACAATGCCATCTGCCATATTTGTTTGGCGAATTTTTGGCTTTCCTCCATGAACCGCCATCCGCCATTAATAACACTGCTTGAGATGCTGACTTCTGTGGTCATGGCAAGCCAGTTCCTCCGCTGTTCGCCCACTGAGAATGCTACTGTGACTTCTTTATGAAATTTCACCTCATTCTCAGCCCCCTCTGGGTGGTCTGATCTGCTGCAGCGTATTGTTGTCTGGGTGGTCCGATCTGCACCAGGCAGATCTCCACCTCCACCGCTACTTTCCTCTTCCTTCTCAATCTCCTCCTCCACGACCACAATCACTACCATAGGTATCCACCTCCTTTACGACTGTCATTGCTTCAATATCCACCACCTCCTCTCCAATAGTGGTCTTTGCCTCCAAGATCTTTGGCTCCTCAGGTTTTTCTTCCTTTTACTGGAACCTTTCTAGTTGATCCAGATCATACTCAGGTTGGAAACATTTGATCACAGCCTTCCTGAATGTCCACCAAGTCGCATTTGGGTTGTGCCACTCCCACTATTGGTACCAGATGGAAGCACAACCTCGTAGAGCTCTCACTGCCTCCGGCCGCTTCTGGTCATCGGGAGTTACATTTGCTCCAAAGTGTGCACGACCTTGATCAACCATCCGTAAGCATTGTCTCCTTCAAACACTGGAATTTCTGATCTCTTCTAATGACTGAGATTTTGCATCTCCCATCTATCCAGCAGCTTCTCAATCCGCTCCATTCTGTTATCCATTCTTTTTGTTACTGTCAATGGCTCTTGGGATTGGGAGCCTTGATACCAATTGATCGGAACCTCCATGACTACAGAAAAACTGGGAATCCAACCCAGAAATTACAGAACACGGTAGTGGAAAATAACAGAAATAGAAAAGTGACAGTGACTATGCTAGCTCTTCGAGGGGCTAGCTTCCTCCCAAATCCCAATCCTTAACTGAATTCTTGCCTACCCTTTCCCACCTCCTCTCATTTTTATTCTACTTGATTTCCCACTCTTTTCCTCTCTCATTTGCCACATCATCATTCTGTTATGCCCCCACTCCATCAGCATGACTCTTTCTCACCTGGTCAAGCACAGGGCATGTCTAACACAGTGCTTCATAGCTCTCGTGTACATAGAGAATGACTATTTATAGACCCCGTAGGACTCTAAAACTGAGTGGACTCTTAAGTGACTAAATTAATGACTTTTGACTGACTCTTAGACTACTTTTAATTACTTAGACCCCTAATTACGAGATTGGAGTTTCTTAGACTTAATTAACTTGTAAAATACAGAGAACCATAACTATTGAGTAGTTCTAGATAAAATACATAGAACCATGACTTTTTAGTAAATAAAATATCTATTACACTAATTATTTTTCTGCATCAGTATCTATACCTAAATTTCTGCCACAAATTTGATTATCATGAATCTTATTCTGTCCTCTTTGTTGGTTCAGGTACACCGACAGTTTGCAGGATATAAACCCATATCAGGTATTTATACATCCATATAGATTTCTGTATAAATGGTTTGTCCTTTCCTTCTGTTGTGTAACATTGACAATATCTTTTGAACAGGCTGAGGAAATGTTTGATGTTGCTTCTAGATACTTATTGTTTCCTCTTAAGCGTGCTGTGGCTGATGTCTTGTTGTCACACTTAGAAATGGTGTCACCTGAAGAACTTTGCCATTGGTTAATACTAGCAGACATGTATGTTGCTTTTCTGCCAATCTGCCTCCTCCATCTTACATTGATGGCTGCAATTATTGTTGTTTCTTTGTTATGCTTGTAACATCCCAAATTTAATAACCATAGTATAATCTGTATTATGCTACAGTGATTAGATCCGAGAATGCTACTTTCTACAACTAGCATTTCCTAATATAGCAAAACCATGTATATATAGAAAATATGAGCCTCGAATGAATATATTTATTACACAACATTTGTATTTCTCATACATACAATATACATAATTTCAAAAGAAACTACTTAGCTACACTAAGCTAAGCACTCCAAGCTCTTGCTTGCACTTAACTTTCCATAAGTCCTCCTTTCTTGGAATCATCATGGAAACACACACATAGGGGTGAGAATCACACATTCTTAGTAGTTAAAACCACATAAAACATGCCATCACAAACATTCCAGTCATTTTGGGGAAAAACACAATTCTAAACTCAAGTTTCATGCTTTTACAAACTAGAAAGGTGGCAAAAACCAAAGCCATGTCCTTTCTCTTCCGAAAATAGATTCTCATTTTATAAGTTTATATAAAAACTCATTTATCACAAATAGTTTTCAAGTGATCATCACACTGTTGAAAACATCATCTCCATCTCAGAGACACCACAACATCTCCTTCCCAGAGATATTAACACAACATCTTCATTCCAGAGATACGCAATTGCTCATACAAATATGCCTTATGTGCATGCCTATGCAATAACCTAAGTATGTAATGAATAATGTTATGATACTATTTTCAGGAACTCCAATTCCATGTTAATGTCATGAAACTTGACTATTCCTAAGAACTCCGTTCCTTGTATTATTCTAGGTAGTATGGCTCTGACCATTTCTCACTACCTGGTAATGAATGGACTCTTTTCTGCCCATCACAATCTATATACTTGTACCATTACATATACCGGTAACCACTGTTACAAATACGTAGGAATAACAAGTATGTGAAAACATGCAAAGTGATATTTAACACATTCAACGCCACATTGGATAGTCTCCTGCACGAGTTCATAACCTATGCCCTTGAACGTGTTTATCCTCTTCCACGAGGTTTTCCAATTATTAATTTAGGAATAGTCACATACTCACTCTATGTGCCATTCCCATCACATATCAGCATTATAAGCGATAATAACATCAATCCCATATGGATCAAGAGTCTAGGTGTCAGCCTATGGCATTCCCAAACCATCGGTTGCCTAAGGTTTCACCACTCCTCATATATACTAGGTGGTTATTTTCTCCCAGAAACACCACTAGTTATGTCTTAGCACTAATACTCTTGTATTTAGAACCCTATCACCATCACTTCGCAAGTGATTCCACAGTCAACCTCAAGTTGAACAAGGTTCTAAACACTACCTTATTGCATTCCAACTCCCTTGGATGCTCAAAGTTCTCAAGACTATCCTATGGCATTCCACCACACTATGGAAGCCTAAGGTTTTCCAACACCACACCTTGACACTCCACCTCACTTTGGGTGTCTAGGGTCCCTCAACTACATTTTAAGGCATTTCCCATACTTTGGATGCCTAAAGGTTCTCCAACCAAGTCTTAAGGCAAATCCCCTCACAAGGGTGCCTATAGGTTTTTCCAACTTCTCACATATGCAAGGTGGTAAATCCCTCCATGAAATACCTCCTTTAGTGCCTCAACACACTCAAATATATGAGTGATTCCATCTAGTAGAGAACTCCATTTCATCTAGATAAAAATCTTGAGAAATTCTGGACTAGGTGCTTAGGCGCTCCACCTAGGGCGCTTAGGCGCTCGGGTGGCAGAAAGCCTCCCCTGTTCTTCCCAACGATGGGCGCTCAGGCGCTCTTACAAGGGCGCTTAGGCGCCGCCCGCACAGCATCACGCGAATCCTTCTTGGGCATTGGGCGCTTAGGTGCTTCACTCAGGGCGCCTAGGCGCTGGTTGCCCAGATCAGAAACTGCTGAATTCTGCATAATTGGTCACTGTTCATTTAAGGAACATACCAACTTCCAAGCGATTCAACTCAAAATCCAAAGGGTTTGCAATCATAAACATGATCCATAAAAACCTCTAAACACCAATTACACCTCATGTATAATTATTATCTCCTCTAGGCATGACTTTAGGAATCAAACCATAATCTCAACCTACTCAAAAATCATCTCCTACACAAGCTGTTTCATGAATAATACCATGATTCAAACCATAGATCATGCATAGTCTAGCTCAACAGCAAATCTATCTCAAGTTTCCAAAGAGTTCCTTAAACTCAAACTCTAAGAAAAACAACCAAATCCACTTTCCATTTCAAACCCTCAAAACTCAAAGATGAAGGAAATAATAGAAGATGGAGAGACAAGATAGAAAAGCACCCCTACCTCTTGTGTAGCAAGGATGGAGATTCAAGCCTCACTCTTGATCTTGAGCTTCCCCTTTCCCTTTGCTTCCTCCTCTTTTTCACGTTTTCCTATTTTGTTTCTGCTTCTCTCTTTTCTCTTTTCTGTTTTTGCTTCTTTCCCCTGCTGTGGGATATTTAAATAGAGAAGTCAAACTTTGGCTTCTCAAAGATAAGCTCCAAACTGTACCAAGAATTCCCGATCTGCTAAGAACACTTAGATTTTACCAAATCTAGATTCCTAACTTCCAACAAGTTTAAAATAAATCCTAAGATTCATCAAAAATCTTGTTGTACCAAAACCACCATTTTCTATATCAGCTGCTAGTCAAACCTGTCAACAGAATTGATTGGCAAATTCTCTGTTCAGTGTGTGTGTTGGACAGTGTGGATAGTGGGCGGTGTGGACGGTGGCCTCTTGGCCTTGTTCCCACGTTTTTAGTGTAGATATTGTATTTTGTGTTTTATTAGTTTATTGCTTATTTTCTAGGGACATTTAATGGATAACAACTCCCTCTATACCCTCAGCCATTGTAAACATTCTAGACGAAAAATAATAAACAATTTTTGGCCTTCACTTTTCATAGTTTAACATGGTATCAGACTGGCAACGATCTTAGCCTAGCCTAGCCATAAACTTCACGTCTCTTGTCTTGTTTTTTTCTCAGCTCTGTCTTAGTTTAGACTACGTCCTTCTTGGTCATTTTTCGGATCATTCCTAGTCCAGAATTGGTTCTTCATGAACAGCCTTTTCTTAGCCTCATGTCTTCGAAAAAATATGATGTCTTATTGGTTCGTGTTAATGGCAAGAACTACTCGGCTTGGGCTTTCCAATTCCAGATATTTGTCAAAGGTAAGGACCTTTGGGGTCATATTGATGTCAGCAACCCTACTCCTAACAAAGACACACACAAGGATGAAAATGCCAAGTGGGAGGTAAAAGATGCTCAAGTCATGGCATGGATTATAGGCTTTGTTGATCCCAACATAGTCCTCAATCTTTGACCTTTCAAGACTGCAGTCGGTATGTGGGCCTACTTGAAGAAAATCTACAGTCAGAATAACACTGCTTGAAGATTCTATCTTGAACACGAAATCACCATTTTTCAGCAGGACAATCTCTCCATCTCTAAATTTTACTCTCACTTCATGAATCTTTGGGCCAAATACTCTGACATAGTCTATGAAAACTTGACTCCTGAAGGTCTTAGTTCGGTACAATCAGTTCATGACACTACTAAATGAGATCAATTTCTGATGAAATTGAGATCTGACTTTGAAGTTATCCAGCTCAATCTCATGAACCGAGACCCTGTACCCTCACTAGATGCATGCCTCAATGATCTGTTTCATGAAGAACAATGCCTTCTCACTCAAACAACCATGGAACAAGAAAAATTCCCCCTTGTTCCAGTGGCGTATGTAGCACAAGGCAAGCCAAGAGGACGGGACATGAGCGTTGTTCAATGTTTTTGTTGCAAAGGCTTTGGACACTTCGCTTCATCCTGTCCCAAAAATTTTTGTAGTTACTGCAAAAAGGATGGACATATTATCAAAGAATGTCCAACAAGACCACCCAAGCGATCTGCCACAGCCTTTACTACCTCAGTTGGTTCTTCTATTCCTAGTAGTTCTGCGAATACAGCATCTGTGCAACAAAATGCTCCTGCACCTGTTCAAACTTTGACTCTTAAAATGGTTCAACAAATGATCATTTCAGCATTCTCTGCTTTAGGACTCTCAGGAAAATCCTTTTCTACCTCTTCTCCTTGGTACTTTGATTCTGGGGCTTCCCACCATATGACAAACAATGCTCAATTCCTTACTAATGTCACCAAATATTCTGGAAATCTCAAGATTCATACTATTGATGGAAACCATTTACCTATCACAGCCACTGGTGATATTTCTTCATCTCTAACTAATGTCTGTCTCCCGATCTCACTAGTAATCTTATTTTTGTTGGTCAGTTAGTTGACAATGATTGTCGGGTAGAATTCTCAAAATCTAGTTGTCTTATGCAGGATCAGCACACAGGGAAGATGATCGCGAAGGGGCCTAAAGTTGGATGCCTTTCTCCAATCCATTTCTCTTTGTCTCCATGTCTTTCAATGCCTTTTGTTTCTTTTAATTTGTGAAAATGGGAATTGATTATTCCTCATTTGTATATCTTCACTGGAATCATTTACAATATATATATATATAGGAGATAGACACTCAATCAGTCCCTATAACTACGGAACAAGAAAGGAAAGAAAACTAAGAAAGGTAACAAACCTATAAATACATAAACTAATCCTATTTACAGCAACTATTAATATTGATAGAGTCAAACTTAATGCTAGTTTTTTTTACGCATGAACAGTGCCGCGACACTCCACTATTTGTGCCGCTTGAACAGTGCCGTGACACTCAACTATTTGTGCCGCGTGAACAGTGACAAACAGATTTGATCTTCCAACAATAATGACACAGAATTCCACACTCCCCCTCAAGCTAGGTTGAAGATATTGAGTAAACCTAGCTTGGAATTAAGTTCCTCAAAAAATTTCCTGGGCAAGGCTTTAGTTAAGATGTCTGCTGTCAGTTGGCTGGTTGGGACATATATAAGAGATATCATGCCTGTTTCTATCTTCTCCTTGACAAAGTGCTATCAATCTCCACATGCTTTTGCCCTATCATGATGAACTGAATCCTTTGCTATGTTGATTTTGAACTGATTATCACAAAACAATTTCATAGGTCCCGAGATGTTGATTTTTAGTTCACTAAGTATTCGTCTTAGCCATATTCCCTCACAAACACTGTGAGCTAGTGCTTTGAGTTCAGCTTCTACATTGCTTCGAGATACAACTGATTGCTTCTTGCTTCGCCAAGTAACCAAGTTCCCCCAAATGTAGGTACAGTAACCTGAGGTTGACCGCCTATTTGTCACTGATCTAGCCCAATCTGCATCAGTATATATTTCAACTTCTCTGTTTGCTGTCTTCTTGAAAAACAATCCTTGGCCTATGTCATCTATAAGTATCTCAAGATTCTATATATAGCTTCCATGTGTTCTTCTGTTGGATTGTTCATGAACTGACTTACCACACCTACAGTAAAATTGATATCAGGTCTGGTATGTGAGAGATAAATTAGTTTTCCAACCAATCTTTGGTACCTCCCTTTGTCAACAAGTGCACTATCATCTCTACTTCCCAATTTTGAGTTGAAATCCATAGAAGTATCTTAGAATATGAAGAATATGAATATTGTATATTCAACCTCAAAAAACTGAATGTTTACATGGACAGAAATATATAGAGGAGCTTCTATATATTAAATCTAGTTCTAGGAAATAAGCAACTAATTAATAAGCTACTAAAAACAATATCTACACAAACAACCGTGGAATAAGACCAAGAGGCCACTGTCCATAGTGGCCACCGTCCAATACTCTCCCTCAAGCTGGTGAATATACATTCTCCATTCCCAGCTTGGATACAATAGTTTGAAATACTTGACTATTCAACCCTTTTGTAAGTACATCAGCAAGCTGACTATGTGTAGAAACATAGGGTGTACAAATTAAGCCACTCTCTAATTTCTCTTTGATAAAATGTCTGTCAACCTCAATATACTTCGTTTGATCATGTTGCACCGGATTATGAGCAATGCTGATTGCAAACTTGTTATCGCAATAAAGTCTCATTGGACCATCCCACTTGATCTTCAGATCTTCAAGAATGATTTTTAACCATAGTAGCTCACACACACCTTGAGCCATAGCTCTGAATTCTGCCTTTGCACTAGATCGTGCTACCACATTCTGTTTTTTACTTTTCCAAGTCACCAGACTTCCACTATGAAAAGTACAATATCCTTTAGTTGATCTCCTGTCCACTGGTGATCTAGCATAATCCGCATCAATATATGCCTCAAGTACCACACCTCTATTTCTCTTAAATAGAATGCCTTTTCCTGGTGTTCCCTTAAGGTACTGCAACACTCGATATGATGCTTGCAAATGAGATTCTTTTGGATTGTGCATGAATTGGCTAATCACACTAATTGCATATGTTATATCCGGCCGTGTGTGGGATAGATAAATAAGTCTTCCCGCCATTGATACATTTCTCTATCAACTGCAGCATCTTCCTCTGCCTGTCCAAGTTTCATATTGGGATCTATCGGAGTACTTGCCGGTTTGCATGCTGTATGACCTGTTTCTTTTAGGAGATCCATAACATATTTTTGTTCTGAGATGAATATTCCTTTCTTAGAATGAGCAACCTTAATTCCAAGAAAGTATTTTAACCTCCCTAATGCTTTTAATTTCCAGCTCCTTGGCTAAGCACTGACTCAGAACATGTTTCTCCTTATCATCATCTCCTGTTACAATTATGTCATCAACATACACCAAGAGAGCTATGACTCCCCCTAAAGGACAGTGTTTAACAAACAGTGTGTGATCCTCTTGGCTTTGTTTGTACCCCATAGCCAACATAATTCTAGCAAACCTTCCAAACCACGCTCGTGGTGATTGCTTGAGGCCATATAAAGCCTTTTTCAGCTTAGACACATGTTGAGAATAACGAGCTGATGAGATTAACGAGATTCATTAATAAGGTTCATGTACAGATTCATGTATACTAGAATTCATGTACATAGGGAGTAGGCTATCTTAATTACCTTGTAAATTGTATTATCTTAATTACCCATTCTGATGTATATATATATATCATACCTGTTGAGTATTATTTACTCAAGCAAATTCACAAAGAATCATTTCTCTAATTTCCCTTAAGTCTATTCATTTCAAGTTGGTATCAGAGCGGGCTAGGTCCCGCTTCTGCTCAAAATCTCTGAAGGGTCTGCCTCTAGTCAAGCAGGACCCTGTCAGTCTCCATTATCAGATTCGAAGATCTTGGTTAATCACCATAACAGTGAACACCCATTAGCAAAGGAAGCCACCGGAAGGCTCAGAAACTTCCGATCGGTTAGCCAACGAAACGCCGTCGCCGGAAAATTCTCCACGCGCCGCCAAGCGTCGTCACCATTCTGCTCAACGTCTGGCGCGTGTAAGCCACGCGCCGCCTTCCCGTCGTCGGAATTCATCACCGCTGGTCTCGTTGTGCTCGTTGGACCTCCCTGAGTCTGTTCAAGTGGTCACCTACTCCGTTTGTCCTTGTTTGGCTAGTTGTCTTAGTATCCCACCTCTGATCTTCAATGGCTTCCATGTCAGAAAACTCGAATGTTGTCTCTGGTGGTTCTACTTCCTCTAATAAGGCCCCTGTCTCTTTTGTTTTCTATGGTAATCCATCTATTACCTAAGAAAAGCTCAATGGAAGAAACTATATGGATTGGCAAGCTGCTGTGGAGATTTGGTTTTTGGGACAAGGTCTCTCCGACCATTTAACCAAAAAGGCTGAAAATATCGACATTACAGAGCGAGACCAGTGGCAGGGAGCTGATTATCAGCTGGTTTTGCTCTTATAGCAGTCTATTGACCCGAAATTGATGGTTCATTTTCGCACTTATAAAACCTGTTACAACATATGGAAGAAGGCTCAAAGTGTTTATTCAAATGATGTTCAACGCCTCTATGATGTGGTGCACAATTTAGCTACACTCCAAATGACGGATCATGATCTCTTGAGGTATTTGAATAAAGCTCAGTCTACCATTGATGAAGTCAAGTTGGCCCTATCCGGAGATGATGTCCAAAATAAGATCGATAATATGTGCATGTGTTTGTCCTTCACGGTCTCCACAAAGACTTTGAATCTGTTTGGAACCAAATTTTGAGAAATCCTAATGTCCCTACAGTAGAAAATCTCATTGATCGTCTGTTGCGTGTTCCTTCTCCAGAGGCCATGTTAGGAGCTGGTTCCTCACCAGGTTTAGAGTCATTTGCTTTCCTTTCCAATGTGGCAGGTCGTGGAGGCCGAGGCCGTGGTCGAGGTGGACGAGGAGGTCGTGGTTTCGGTAATCGTCCATAGTGCTCCTACTGCAAACGTATGGGGCACACTCAAGACAAATGCTATTCCCTAATTGGATTTCCAGAGAAGTTAGCTCATATAACTTATTCTCAATCTTCGAGTCTAGAAAAACAGGATGAAAATGGCGGTAATAATCAAAATATGTTGTCAGATGTTGAATATAAGGAATATCTTCAGTTCAAGGTAGCACAACAAAATTCATCTTCAGCAGCTGTAGTTCATACTGGTAATTCTACGGTTTGTCTCTCTCGTTCTTCGCCTGTTGAATCCTGGATTTTGGATTCTAGTGCTTCCAATTATATAGCTGGTAATACCTCTCTTTTCTCAAAAATATCACAACCCAAAAATTCGCACTACATCACTCTTGCCGATGGCTCCAAGGCAAAAGCAAAAGGCATTGGTCAAGCCACACATCTTCCCTCCTTGCCTTTAAATTCTGTTCTCTTTATTCTTGGTTGCCCCTTTAATTTAGTTTCCGTTAGTCTACTCACTCGTAATCTTAATTGTTCCATAACCTTTACTGCCCATTCTTTCTCTATACAAGACCGGAATACGGGACAGGTGATTGGCGCAGGATCTGAATCACATGGTCTCTACTATTTCCAGCCTCCATCTTCAATTGCTTGCACCGTTGCTGATTCACCGAGTCTCCTTCATTGTCGTCTCGGTCATCCAAATCTTAATAAACTGAAAAAAATGGTCCCTCATCTTTCTCACCTACAATCGCTGGAATGTGAGTCACGTCAGCTTGGTAAACATATTCGAACATCCTTTCCAAGCTCAGTTCATCATAAAACAACTTCTCCCTATGCTCTTGTTCATTCAGATATTTGGGGTCCTAGTCGAGTCAACTCTATCTTAGGCTATAGGTTCTTTGTTACTTTCATTGATGACTTTTCAAGATGTACTTGGATCTTTTTAATGAAGGAACGTTCAGAATTGTGTACTATTTTTCAGAACTTTTACAATGAAATTCAAACCCAATTTGGACATCCGATTCGCATCTTGCGTAGTGATAATGCAAAAGAATACTTTTCTGCTCCCCTTAATCATTTTATGACTTCTCATGACATAATTCATCAATCTTCTTGTCCATATACACTACAACAAAATGGTATTGCTAAAAGAAAACATCGTCATATTATTGAAACAGCCCGTATCCTTTTGTTACATGCCAATGCACCTTTAAAATTTTTGGGTGATGCAGTTCTCACTGCTGGTTTTCTGATAAATCGGATGCCATCCTTTGTCTTGAATAACAAAGTACCTCATTCCTTGTTGTTTCCTCAAGACCCACTTTTCATACTTCCCCCACGTGTTTTTGGTTCTACTTGCTTTGTACATGATCTCACACCAGGTATTGATAAATTGTCTGCTCGTGCTGTCAAGTGTATCTTTATTGGTTATTCTCATGTACAGAAAGGATACAGATGCTATTTTCTTTCTTCTAATCGTTTCTACATGTCTGCCGATGTCACCTTCTTTGAGGATACATCTTATTTCACTAGGTCGGTGACACCAGATTTTGTACTCATATATATACTCAATTCTTTAGAGTAATATAAATGTCGTTCTCTAGTTACCATACTAGAGGGATGCCTCCGTACTTTTTTATGGCTGGGTTGTGGCACTTTAGGAAATCCCAGGAATAGTGAAAAGACCAAAAGCACTATTCAATGCCGTTCTACTGGCTGTATGTTTTCGGTAACATGAGTCCGAAAACCGCTCATAGCTGTAGGTAAGTCATAAAAAAAGAAGGATCGTCCATGGTAGAGACACCTAATTCTCTAGCAGACCAAGATTCTAGCAGACAATAATCAAAGATAAATAATCAAGGCATATTGCCCATCAATTTCCCTATTCCTCTTGTTACTGATTCTCCAGTACCAGATTTGTCAAGGTCTTCTTCTCCATCTGTGTCTCCCACTCCTCGTCCTCTCATTACTTATCAGCGTCGTCCTCGCCAACCACAATTGGAGGAAGTTGCTATTGAAGAGACCGATGATTCATCTTCTGCTCCAATCTCTGAACCTACTCCGGATCTACCTGCATCTCCTATTGATTTACCTATAGCTCTTCGCAAAGGTACACAGTCTTCTCGTAATCCTCATCCAATTTATAATTTCTTAAGTTATCATCGCTTATCTCCTTCCCATTGTGCCTTTGTGTCTGCTATTTCCTCTGTTTCCATTCCTAAAACTGTCCAAGAAGCACTCTTTCATCCAGGATGGCGACAGGCTATGACTGACGAGATGACAGCTTTAGAATCCAATAACACTTGGACACTTGTTCCCTCTGCTTCAGGGAAATCTACTGTTGGCTGTTGTTGGGTGTTTGCTATCAAAGTTGGCCCAGATGGTCAGATTGATCAGTTAAAAGCCCGTTTAGTAGCTAAAGGTTATACTCAGGTATTTGGGCTAGATTATGGTGATACTTTCTCCTCAGTTGCAAAAATGGCCTCTGTTCGTTTATTCTTATCCATGGCCGCCATGCGTCGCTGGCCTCTCCATCAGTTGGACATTAAAAATGCATTCCTTCACGGTGATTTAGAAGAGGAGGTTTATATGGAGCAACCTCCTGGTTTTGTTGCTCAGGGGGAGTCACGTGGATATGTGTGCAAGTTACATAAGGCCTTGTATGGCCTCAAGTAGAGCCCTCGAACTTGGTTTAGTAGATTTAGTGCAGTCCTTAAACAATTCGGCATGATCCGCAGTGGAGCAGACCACTCTGTGTTTTATAAACATTCTCCCTCTAATCAGTGCATTTATCTTGTTGTGTATGTAGATGACATTGTCATTATAGGAGATGATCATGATGGCATCAAACGCCTCAAGGAGCACTTATTTCAACATTTCCAAACAAAAGATTTGGGACGGTTACGATACTTCCTTAGAATTGAAGTAGCTTAATCCAGCACTGGTGTTGCTATATCTCAAAGGAAGTATGCTCTTGATATTTTGAAGGAAACAGGAATGATAAATTGTAAACCGATTGACACTCCTATGGATCCTAATGTTAAACTTATACCAGATTAGGGGGAGCCCTATTCAGACCCAGAAAGGTATCGAAGACTAATAGGGAAGTTGAATTATCTTACTATGACTCGACCAGACATTTCTTTTGCTGTTAATGTTGTGAGCCAATTTCTTAACTCTCCTTGTAACAGTCATTGGGACGCAGTAATTCGGATCTTGAGATATATTAAAGGTTCTCCAGGACGGGGATTGGTCTATGAGAATAGAGGTCATACTGATATTATTGCCTACACTGATGTAGATTGGGCTGGTTGCCCAAGTGATAGGCGATCAACCTCAGGTTATTGTGTTCTTGTTGGAGGCAATCTCATTACATGAAAAAGCAAAAAGCAGTGTGTTGTTGCTAGATTTAGTGTAGAAGCAGAGTATCGAGCTATGACTCTTACTACATGCGAACTCATATGGCTGAAGCAACTTCTTTCTGAGTTAAAGTTTTGTAAAATAGGGTCTATGAATCTTATTTGTGATAATCAACCAACTTTGCACATTGCCTCTCATCCAGTTTTTCATGAGCGGACTAAACACAGAGATTGATTGTCACTTTATTCGTGAAAATATTATCTCCGGAGAGATTATCACATCATTTGTAAATTCTAATGATCAGCTGGCGGATGTGTTCACTAAGTCACTCCGAGGTCCAAGGATAACATACATATGTAACAAGTTGGATGCTTATGACATATATGCACCAGCTTAAGGGAGAGTATTGAGAATAACGAGCTGATAAGATTAACGAGATTCATTAATAAGGTTCATGTATAGATTCATGTATACTAGAATTCATGTACATAGGGAGTAGGCTATCTTAACTACCTTGTAAATTGTATTATCTTAATTACCCATTTTGATGTATATATATATCATACCTGCTGAGTATTATTTACTCAAGCAAATTCACAAAGAATCATTTCTCTAATTTCCCTTAAGTCTATTCATTTCAAGTACACAGTATTAGCATGCAAATTCCTCCCATATCCTGGTGGGACCTCCATGTAGACTTCTTCTACGAGATCTCCATGTAAGAAAGCATTCTTGACATCAAACTGCTGTAAATCCCAACCATAATTAGTTGTTAATGCCAATAATACTCGAGCTGTGTTCATCTTTGCAACTGGTGCAAAAGTCTCCTAGTAATCAATTCCATAAGTTTGGGTATACCCTTTGGCAACTAATCGTGCCTTATACCTCTCTATGGATCCATTTGCTTTATATTTCACAATATACACCCATTTACAGCCCGCAGTTTTCTTTCCTGCCGGTAACTGCATTAGCTCCCAGGTTTTATTCTTTTCCAATGCCTTTATTTCCTCATTCATGGCTTGTTTCCATTTTCCATTGGACAAGGCCTCGGGTAGGGTGGTAGGGATGACAATGGTATTTAGGCTTATAAGGAAAGCTTTATGGGATGGTGAAAAATTCTCAAAGGACAAGAAGTGTGAAAGGGTGTATAATGGCCATTTTGTGCACTCTCTGGTTCCTTTCCTGATGGCTATAGGAAGAATTTGCTCACTACTATCCATATGAAATTCAGATTCATCTTGCAATAAAGGGTTAGATATTATTACCTCATTCGAAGGCTCTGAGTTGGACTCTTGGGCCTGCACAGGTTCAGAAACAGCCATCTTCCTTCTTGTGAACACCTTGCCTTTGCCATACCTTACATTCTCAAGAGCAGACTCAGTCACTGGGTCAGGAATGGTTTTGGACACAGGTTCAGACACAGGTTCAACATTATTGACTTAAGAAGGAGGATCAAGGACAACAGGAGGAAGGTCAAGAGGAGGACCACGAGACATAGGAAGTAAGAACAAGTCAAGCAGGAAATCTTCCTTCTTTGACTTCTCCCCTTAAAGATAAGGATGGGAAAAATAGGGCTCTTCTTCACTAAATGTAACATCCCTGGAGACATAGAATTTTCTGGATGGAGGGTGATAACACTTGTACCATTTCTGGGTCGAAGAATAGCCCAAAAAAATACACTTTAGAGCCCTGGGATCGAGTTTCCCCCTGTTTGGACTGTGAATATGAACAAAAGATACACATCCAAAAATTTTAGGGACAAGATTATTAGAAGTGTGTAGATCAGGATAGAAAGTAGAGAGGACATCCATAGGACTCTTGAACCCTAAGACTTTAGTGGGCAAGCGATTTATAAGATAAGTAGAAGTCAGAACAGCTTCCCCCCAGAAGGACTTAGGGACATTTCTTTGAAATAATAAGGCTCGGGTTTTTTCAAGAAGATGACCGTTTTTTTGCTTTGCTAGCCCATTCTGTTTTGGGGTATGAACACATGAAGATTCATGGATTATTCCTTCTTTTTGGAAAAAATGCTTAAGAGTCTGATTAAAGTAGTCTTTAGCATTATTGAACCTGAATCGTTTAATACTCACCCCAAATTGATTTTTAATCATGGAACAAAAATTTTGGAGAACAGTACTAATATCAGACTTGTGTTTTAGCAGAAAAATTCAAGTAACACGAGTACAGTCATCAATAAAAGACATAAACCATCTTGTCTCAGAGACATTAGGAATGGAAGAAGGACTCCAAGCATCACTGTGAATAAGGGAAAAAGGAACAAAACTCCTTGTATTACTAATTAGAAAATTGACACGTTTATGTTTGGCCAATTCACATACATCACAATGAAATTGTTCAACATCAAAAGTTTTAAACAGAGAAGGAAAAAGACTCTTAACAATCATAAAAGATGGATGGCCCAATCTACGGTGAGCAAGCCAGATTTTGTCTTTATTGGTGGAAAGAGGTTCAGAGGTGAAGGAAGATAGGTGTCCAAATCTGCCCTTGGTCCTGTTGAACTGACAAGGTGCTTCAAGAAGGTAGAGACCATCCTATTCCCTAGCATGACCAATCATCTTCCCCTAATAGAGTAGACTTAGTTATACGAATTAGAGCTGTACATTTCTGTTATTGACAGCTGTTCACCAGCTGTCACCTCTCTGTATAAAGCCTATATAAAGGCTTCTCTCGTATAATTCAATAAGAAAATGAATCACTAAATTTCTGAAAATTTCTTCACATCTTTCTCTTTCTCTTCTCTACTTGTTTTCTTTATGGTATCATGAGCTTATTTTCTGGGGCCTAAACCTTCTACCATGGCCGAAACTGAAAATGTAACCGCTTCCTCTGGCGGCGCTTCCGGTGGTGCATCCGGCGGTGCTCCGGTGCCGGCAAACTTCAATGCGTCTCTCTTTATCAAACTCGATGATGAAAACTATCTCCTATGGCGACAACAAGTTGAAGCCGTCATCATCGCTCACAAACTCTATCCATATGTGGCAAATCCACAGATTCCTCCTTGTTTCGTCAATGAAGCTAATTGTGCCTTAGAAATCGAATCCGATGCGTATCAACTCTGGGTTGTGCAAGATCAGATGTTGTTCACGTGGCTTCTTGGCTCAATTTCTCCCTCAATTCTCCCTCGGTTCATTGGTTGCAAGCATTCTTGGGAAGTTTGGGAGAAGATTCACAAACACTTCCAAGCGCATGTTCGAACCAAGGTGCGTCGTTTTCGTTCTGAGCTGAAGAACACCAAGAAAGGCAATAGAACAATTTCTGAGTATCTCCGAGAATTCGTGCCCTAATTGAGTCTCTCCAAGCCATTGGTGATCCAGTTACAGATCAGGATCATATCGACACCATCTTAGAAGGCCTTCCAGAGGAATACAATTCCCTGGTTATGGTGATTTATGCAAGAGGTGATACTCCATCAGTTGATGATATTGAAGCACTCTTGCTAATGCAAGATGCACAATTTGAAAAGTTCAGGCAAGAATTGCCCTCTCCCTCTGTCACAGCGAATGTAGCTCAAGCAACTAACATGCATGATTCCTCCACCACCTCTAGTTTTAATCAGAATTCTCCTGAGTTTCACGGTGGCTATCGTGGCCGTGGTGGCCGGAATCGTGGTCGTGGTGGTCGTGGCCGTGGCCGTGGCGGCACAAAGCCCACGTGTCAGTTATGCAATCGGTATGGTCATGATGCCTTCAATTTTTGGTATAGGTATGATCAAAACTTTGTACCTTCTCAGAGACCTCCACAGCCCCAATTCTCTCAAACTCAACATCATAATACTCAGTTTCAAGGCTCACAAGGGTTCCATAATGGACAAGGTTCCTTCTATCAGATTTCTCATCAAGGTTCTCTTCAAGGTCAGCCTTCCTTTCAACATCAGCCAAGTGCAAATATGGCTATGCAAGAACCACAATTTGTTCCTAATACTCAGGAAGAGCTGCACAGACCTTTTGATCCACAATATTGGTTTTCGGATTCAGGAACTTCACATCACATCACAGCTGATCCTAACAACTTGACTCAAAGCAATCCCTTTGGAGGTCATCAACAAGTAATCATGGGAAACGGTCAAGGTTTATCCATAAACTCCATTGGTTCCTCTAAATTTGTCTCTCCTATTCAACCTAAAGTTGTATTTTCTTTAAAGAATTTACTTCTTGTTCCAAACATTACTAAAAACCTTGTCTCTGTTTCTAAGTTTGCTCAAGATAACAATGTTTATTTCGAGTTTCACCCATTCTCTTGTTATGTCAAAACACAGGGCTCTAACCGAGTTCTCCTTCAAGGCTCACTTGGTGGAGATGGTCTCTATAGCTTCTCTAACATCAACATTCTAAAAGAGCCTTCCTCAACATGTCTTCAACACAGCTTAGATCATTCAGCTCCTAGTGAGCATACTACTACATTCTACTCTGATGTAAATAGTACCTTTAATACTTGGCATCAACGTTTAGGTCATGCCAATGGTCTTGCTGTAAAAACTGTTCTAACCATTTGTAAAATACCATCATTGAATAAAACATCTTTTGATTTTTGCAATGTTTGCTGCCTTGGTAAATCACATCGTTTGCATGCACCACCTTCACTTACTACTCACCCTACACCCTTTGAACTAATTCACTGTGATCTCTGGGGTCCTTCCCCTTTCCCCTCATATGGAGGATATAATTACTATATCTCTTTTGTTGATGCTCACACAAAATATACTTGGATCTATTTTCTTAAAAACAAATCCGATGCCTTAACAGCATTTAAGCAATTCACTGCCTTAGTTACAACTCAATTTTCTGCCTCTATTAAGGTTGTACAATCGGATTGGGGGGGTGAGTTTCGCCCCTTTACAAAATTCTTGACAGATTTAGGCATTCTTCATCGCCTAACCTGCCCACACACTTCCCATCAAAATGGGACAGTGGAAAGGAAACATAGACAAATTGTTGAGATGGGACTTACTTTACTATCTCATGCCTCCATCCCTATAAAGTTTTGGGATCATAGCTTTACACAAGCTGTTCACCTAATCAATAGGTTGCCCACTACAGCCTTATCCTCATTCTCTTCACCCTTTCATGCTCTATTTGGCAAACACCCTGACTACACAAACTTGAAAATCTTTGGGTGTGCATGCTTTCCTTTCTTAAGGCCTTACAACACGAACAAACTCCAATTCAGATCCTCTGAATGTGTTTACCTCGGCTTATCACCACAACATAAAGGCCACAAGTGCCTTGATGCAAGTGGCCGCATCTACATCTCCAAAGATGTTTTATTCAATGAAACCACCTTTCCCTATGCTCATCTGTTTTCCTCCACCTCCACCTCCACCTCCATTCCTCCTCCTTGTTCTTCCACCTTTCCCTCTTCAATTCCCATTCCCTCTTATCCCCCTCTTGCTTGCTTTGTACCCCTAAATCAACATCCACCCTCTCCTCTCTCACCTAATCTCTCCCCGACGCTGTCTCCTCTCCACCCACACTGACAATTCGGTCACCAATCTGCGTCTCTTCCACATCCGAGTCCACCTTTTCTTCCTTAGTGTGGTTCCCTGTTCTTTGCACACTCTCGCCAGCCCTGGTCCCTCTCTTTCCACCTCCTTGGAACCACTTGTTTCGCCCCTAACTCTTTGTCTAGCAACTCTGTCTTTGCCGCTGCACCCACTCCTCCCATAAATGATCATCCCATGATGACTCGGTCTAAAACAGGACATCTCCCTCCTAGGATTTATTTGAGTCATGTTGAGCCTCGGACTGTGAAAGAAGCCCTGAACAGTCCTCCCTGGATGGCTGCTATGAAAGATGAGTACATGGCCCTTCTAAGAAACAATACTTGGTCCCTTGTCCCTCTACCCTCAAACAGAACAGCTATTGGGTGTAAGTGGGTCTTTAGGGTCAAGGAAAACCCGATGGGACAGTCAACAAATATAAAGCAAGGTTGGTTGCCAAGGGTTTCCACCAACAACATGGTTTTGACTTCTATGAGACATTCTCCCCAGTTGTGAAACCGGTTACCATTAGGCTGATTTTGACATTGGCCATAACTCAAAAATGGGCTATCAAACAAGTAGATGTGAACAATGCCTTTCTAAATGGTGTGCTTAGTGAAGAAGTATATATGGTACAGACCCCGGGGTTTGAAAACAGTGATAAATCCCTCGTGTGCAAATTGCACAAGGCTTTATATGGCCTCAAACAAGCTCCAAGAGCTTGGTATGAACGCCTCACTTGACTTTACTTCATTTCGGGTTCATCACTAGCAAATGTGATCCCTCGCTCTTTGTCTACTCAACAACCTCCACCACCGTTTATGTACTTGTATATGTGGATGATATTATCATCACTGGACCCTCCTCAGCTATGATACAGGATCTCATTCAGAAACTTAACTCTTAGTTTGCTTTCAAAGAGAATCTTGACTACTTTCTTGGTGTGGAGGTTACACACCTTTCTGATGGCTCACTATTGCTTAATCAAACAAAGTATATTCGAGATCTTTTGGCCAAGGCACACATGACTGATACTAAAGGCATTTCATCCCCTATGGTGAGCAAAGCACCAAACTAACTAAATATGGCACTGACACTGTTTCTGACCCTCACTGCATGGTCCATTGTGGGAGCTCTTCAAGATGCCACCTTAACTCGGCCAGACATAGCTTTCGGTGTCAACAAGGTTTGCCAATTCATGGCAAACCCTTTAAACACTCATTGGCGAGCGAAAGCGTATCTTGAGGTATCCGAGGGGTTCTATTCATCATGGACCTGATCCTACATCCTATTCAAAAGCTTGCACCTTTCAGTCTTCTAGACTATTGTGATGCTGATTGGGCTAGTGATCCTGATGACAGAAGGTCAACATCCGGCTCATGTATTTTCTTTGGCTCTAATCTTGTTTCTTGGTGCTCTAAAAAGCAAAGCAGACTAGTAGCCCGCTCAAGCACGTAGAGAGTACGCGCAAAGTATGGCAAACACTACTTCGCCGAGTTATTATGGATCCAATCTCTCTGTCGGAACTCAAAGTTCCCTTTACTGCACCAAGGCTGCTGTGTGACAACTTGAGTGCCGTACATTTGGCTCACAACCCAGTGCTTCATGCTCTCACAAAACACATTGAACTTGATATTCATTTTGTAAGAGAAAAAGTCCTAACTAAGGCTCTCACAGTGCTGCATATCCCAAGCATGGATCAGCTTGCAGATTGCTTCACCAAGCCCTTGTCATCCTCAAAATTTGAAGACTTGAGAACCAAACTCAATGTGGTTAAACCACCTTGAGCTTGAGGGGGGCTAATAGAGTAGACTTAGTTATACGAATTAGAGCTGTACATTTCTATTATTGACAGCTGTTCACCAGCTGTCACTTCTCTGTATAAAGCCTATATAAAGGCTTCTCTCTGTATAATTCAATAAGAAAATGAATCACTAAATTTCTGAAAATTTCTTCACATCTTTCTCTTTCTCTTCTCTACTTGTTTTCTTTATCCCCGAATCCTTGTCCTAAAAAACACAATGGTCATTGTAAAAAACCACATTGCAAGACAAATCTGTAATTAATTTTTGGACAGAAACTAGATTTGTGGTCAATTTAGGACCATGAAGGACATTTTTTAAGGTCACTAGGGGATTAAGGTGGACAGTTCTTACACCGGCTACAGTGGTCAATGAGCCATCTGTTGTGGATATTTTTTTATTGCTTGGGCATGGAGAATAGGTGGAAAAATTAGTGGAGTTGTTAGTCGTATGATCTGTAGCGTCGGAATCTATAACCCAATAGTTGATAAAAGTTGTACCCAAGACATTGAATCCAACGGAAAAAGGTAACTTACTTGAACGAGTCAAAGAACAAGTACCTGAGGGCTTTTCAAGGCTGTGTAGAAGTGATCTCACCTGCTCAATTTCCTTTGGATTGAAAACTTACGACATGGCCGCAGATTAAGTGCATTCCTAACTGCCGATTGACTTCGCCCCACTCTCGACTTGGGGGTTTTCCATGAAGCTGCTAACACCTCTCACGGGTATGTCCATTAAGTGCATTCCTAACTTACCTGATTGTTTCCCTTTCTGCCCCCACTCTCGACTTGGGGGTTTTCCATGAAGCTGCCAACACTTCTCACGGGTATGTCCATTAAGTGCATTCCTAACTTACCTGATTGTTTCCCTTTCTGCCCCCACTCTCGACTTGGGGGTTTTCCATGAAGCTGCCAACACCTCTCACGGGTATGTCGTGGCTTATTACAATAAGTGCACCACAAGTCATTTCGGTTTTTTGATTGACTGGGTTTTTCTCCTTCTAAGGAGAATGTCTTCTCCACCTTTGCTTCTGGCTTGGTGGAACCACGAGCCACCATAGCCGAAGTCTCGCTGATTTTTGGTTCAAGCTCTCTCCTGCTTTCCTCACTTTAGATGATGGACACAACCTCATTAAAGGAGGGAGCTGTAGATTTGCCAAGAATTTGAATCCTCACCGGATCAAATTTTGGATTCAGCCCAACAAGGAAGTCATAAACTCGGTCTTGCTCAATAAACTCCTTGAGCACTGTTGCATCCTCAGGACATTTAGTCTTGATCACTCTATGATGGTCTAACTCCAGCCACAAGGACTTCAATTGATTAGCATATTCAGTGATTGTCTTGTCTCCCTGTTTTGCAACCATTATCTTTACCTTAACCTCGTAGACTTGAGCAGCATCCCTGGCTTTGGAATAGGTTTGCTCAATGGATCCCATATAGCCTTTGCAGTGTTTAGGAACATGCAAGTGTCACTGATATTCGGAATCATGGAATTCCACAACCATGCCATAATCATTGAGTCTTCTTCATCCCATGCTTCAAACTTGGGATCACCTGGCTGAGGTCCAGTACCCATTAGATGACTTAGCTTCCTTTTTCCTTTTAATATGGTGCGAACAAGCTGTGACCACTTAAGGTAATTCTTCTCATTCAGCCTATACGTAGATTGAATGTTCTGCAATTCACCAGGTGTTTGGGATCGAGTATCGTCCATTGGTTGAGTGAAACTGGAAACCTCACCCATAGTTGACATTTTTAGAGACGAAACAGAATCAAGACAGAACAGAGAAGGTGAAAGAATGAGCCCACTATCCAAAGAGCCTCGGAAAAAAGTTCCGGCCACAGCAACAGGAGCAGAGGACGCCGGCGAGGTGAATGGAACCAACGACGTGAAGCTCCGGTGACTGGAAGGTGGCGCGTGGCTTACACGCGCTCGGAAGTATATGCAAGCGTGACGGCGCGTGGGAGTGTCTCCAGCGAGGGTGCTTGGAGGAATGGCCGGTCAGAGGTGTCTGGTATATCTCGTGACCTTACTTGGACGAAAAACGGAGTGGGTTTCTGTTTGGGTACTGTTTACGGGTGCTGTTTGGTTGCTATTTAAGGGTCTGTTGAGGGACTGTTACGGTGGCAATGAAGGCCAACGAGGAATGATCAGCAAAAGGGTAATGAAGGCCAAAAAAACTCTTTGGTTGGCAATGAAGGCCGACCGAAAAAAAAAAAATCAGCGAAAAACAAAATCAGTCCCGAATCGGAACTTAATCTGATACCATCTTAGAATATGAAGAATATGAATATTGTATATTCAATCTCAAAAAATTGAATGTTTACATGGATAGAAATATATAAAGGAGCTTCTATACATTAAATCTAGTTCTAGGAAATAAGCAACTAATTAATAAACTACTAAAAAAATGTCTACACAAACAACCGTGGAATAAGACCAAGAGGCCACGGTCCATAGTGGCCACCGTCCAACAGAGTATCCGCTAGTTTGCACCCGAGCATTCCTTTTTCTTTCAAAAGATCCAACACATATTTTCGCTGTGAAACTGAAATTCCTCTTTTTGACCTTGCCACTTCCATACCAAGAAAATACTTCAGATTTCCCAAGTCTTTAATCTCAAATTCTTTAGCCAAGAAACCTTTTAATTTGAGAAGTTCTTCATCATTGTCTCTTGTTAGGATAATATCATTACCATAAACGATGAGAATTGCAATTTTTCCCGAGGATGAGTGCTCGACAAACATAGTGTGATCAATTTGACATTGATCATATCCAAACTTCTTCACGGCTTTGGTAAATCTGTCAAACCAAGCTCTTGGTGACTGCTTAAGATTGTATAAAGACTTCTTGAGTTTGCAAACTTTGTTGGCAGTTGTTGGAGTATCAAGACCAGGGGGTATCTCCATATAAACCTCTTCTTCAAGATCCCCATTGAGAAAAACATTCTTTACGTCTAGTTGATATAAGGGCCAGTCAAGATTTGAAGCAAGTGAGAGTAATACTCGAACTATATTGAGCTTAGTTACAGGGGCAAACGTCTCTTGATAATCAATCCCGTAAGATTGAGTAAATCCCTTAGCTACTGGTCTTGCTTTAAATTTGTTTACACTTCCATTTGCATTATGTTTGACTGTAAAAATCCATTTACAGCCAACAAGACGTTTCCCTGAAGGTAACTCAGATATCTCCCAAGTCCCATTCTCCTTTAAAGCATGAATTTCCTCCCAGATGGCTGTCTTCCATTCTGGTATAGTGAGGGCTTCATGAATTGAAGTTGGAACCTGTATTTTGTCAAGACTGCTCACAAAAGCACGATAGTTGGGTGATAATTTTTCATGAGACAAAATTATAAATAGGATGATCAGTGCAAACTCTCTTGCCTTTTCTCAAAGCAATAGGTCTATCATCAATAGCTAAATTATCCAAGGCATAATCAGTATTGCCATTACCTGGTGAACTTTGAGTCTCTGAATGCGGATTGGATTCATGGTCTTGATCAGGTGGCTGCTATATATTTGTCCTTTCTTGAGTCTTGTTTCTCCTAGAGTAGACACGTAACTCATTGGTAACACCAGGTATGTGACTGAGATTTTGGGGAATTTCAGGTATCTCAGATTTTGTTTCAGGTTCAGGTTCATTTTGGGAAGTTTCAGGTTCAGCCTGAGAAGGAATTGATGACTCTAGATGGATAGAAGAATTTGGAGAAGGAATTGAAATAGGATGAACAGAAACAGGATCCATGGTGTCAATATTCCAAAGCTGATATTCTTGATTAGAATTCTCCCCCTGAATATTAGCTTTTTGTAGTATGGTTGTTGTTCAAGGAATGAAACATCCATGGAGTTATAGAACTTACGGGTGACAAGGGAATAACATTTATACCCTTTTTGATTTGAGGAGTATCCAACAAAGATGCATTTGAGAGCTTTTGGATCAAGTTTACTTCTATGTTGGGCATGTATATGAACAAATACAGTGCAACCAAAGACCTTTACAGGAAGGGTGGACAAAATACGGGTGTTAGGAAAAGATTGGAGAAGGACATGGTAGGGTGATTGGAAGTTCAAAACCCGGGAAGGCATCCTATTTATGAGATAGGCAGCTGTTAAGACTGCTTCTCCCCAAAAATATCTAGGAACATGAGTGGTAAACATTAGAGACCGAGTAACTTCAAGAAGGTGTCTATTTTTTCTCTCGGCAATCCCATTTTGTTGGGGTGTATCAACACAAGAATTCACATGGATAATCCCTTGACCCGCAAGATAATCACCCAGAGTTTTCTCAAAATATTCTTTTGCATTGTCAGTTTTCAACACTTGTATTTTTGTTTGGAATTGAGTTTGAATCATCGTGTTGAATTGCTTGAAAATACTGCCAACTTCAGATTTTTCTTTCATAAGAAATAACCATGTGATTCTAGTATGATCATCAACAAAGGATATAAACCACCTAGTACCAGGATATTTTTTATTTTAGATGGTCCCCATACATCACTATGAATCATAGTAAAATGATGTGATGATTTATATGGAAGACTGTGATAAGAATTGCGAACATGCTTTGAAAATTGACACATTTCACATTGAAAGAGTTTTGGATTTTTATTTTTGAATAAGGATGGAAACAATTTCTAAAGATACAAGAAATTAAGATGACCAAGACGATAATGCCATAACATGATTGCACTTTCCCTATTGGAATCATTACAAGATACTAGACTTTTATCAAACTGACTCTTAGACTCAATACATACTGCATTATGAGTTTGTCTTCTAAGAGATTCATCAACCTTCAAAAGGAAAAGTCCTGAGCACACCTTAGCACTGCCAATCATCCTCCCCGAATCCAAATCTTGAAATTCACACAAATTCGAGAAAAATTTAGCAACACAATTATGTTCTTTAGTAAGTTTGTTAATTGACAAAAGATTACAATCCAGATTTGGAACATGGAGAACTAAGTTTAGAGTCAAGTCCTTTGAAATAGTAACAAAACCTGTTCCATCCACTTTAGAGAGAGATCCATCAGCAATTTTTACTGCAATGTTTTCTTGAGATGGACTGTAATTATGAAGGAGAGTGGCATCACCAGTCATGTGGTCAGATGCCCCTGAGTCTACAATCCATGGACCTATTTTTCTAGAATTTACAAGAAGAGCACTCAAATAATTACCTTTTTGTGCCAAAGATCCTGTTCCTATAGTACTGGGAACAAGATTTTGTTGTGAGAACATTTTCTGCAGCATTTCAAGTTGCTCTTTGCTGAATGGATTGGTTTCAGTAAGAGAAGGTCCTTCATCAACAGAAACATGATTTCCACGACTTTCTTTGTCAGTTGCAGGTCTGGTAGGTTTCCAATTTGCAGGCTTTCTGTGAATTTTCCAGCAATTGTCTCGAGAATGGCCTGATCTTTTGCAGTGATCACACCATGGCCTTCCCTTCTTGTGACGATTGTCATTATGTTGATAAATCCCTCTAGCAGCAAGAGCAGAACCTTCATTTACAGAGGTGACATTGGATTCTCCAAGCATCAATTTCTTCCTACTTTCTTCTCTGTGAACCTCAGAAAACACATCTCGGATGCTAGGTAAGGGCTTTATGCCCAATATTCGTCCTCCGACTTCATCAAGGTTCTTGTTGAGTCTCATTAAAAATTTGAATATCCTCTTCTTTTCGACAAATTTTTTGAATTTCTTTGCATCATTCGGACATTCCCTTTGATGTTCTTTGAAAGCATCCAGCCACTGCCAGTGACATGATAGCGTGTTGTAGTATTGAGTGACGGACAGATCACCCTGTCGAAGATCATGGAGATTGGAATCAATCTCGAAGATTTCAGAGGTGTTCTCTTTGCCAGAGTAAAATTCTCTAGCTGCTTCCCAAATTTCCTGTGTCGTGCTATAGAGTAAGAAGTTCTCACCGATTTCATTTGTCATGGAGTTCACCAGCTAGGACATAACCATGTTGTTCTCTATCTTCCAGTTTTTGAATTTTGGATCATCAGCCTTAGGAGGAACGAGTTGACTAATGAGATACTCGTCCTTGCCCTTTCCGCAAATGTACATCATGACTGATTGTGACCATGAGAGATAGTTATTTTCATTCAACTTGTGTCTGGTAATGGGGAAAGGAGTAGCGTCTGACCCACCATGGTTGGTGGCAGAAGCTTCGAATGAGGATGAAGTTTTTCCTTCTGTGGCCATTCTATGTTTGGTCATCGAAAAGGGTTTCGGGTTTCAGAGTTTGGAGGCTCTCTGATACCATGTGAAAATGGAAATTGATTATTCCTCATTTGTATATCTTCACTGGAATCGTTTACAATATATATATATATATAGGAGATAGACACTCAATCAGTCCTTATAACTATGAAACAAGAAAGGAAAGAAAACTAATAAAGGTAACAAACCTATAAATACATAAACTAATCCTATTTACAGCAACTATTAATATTGATAGAGAATCAAACTTAATGCTAGTTTTTTTTCTGCATGAACAGTGCCCCCAACACTCCACTATTTGTGCCGTGTGAATAGTGACACAAACACAGATTTGATCTTCCAACAATAATGACATGGAATTCCACATAATTCTGCTAATATTGATTACCAAACATGGCATAAGCGTCTTGGACATCCAAATTCAAATGTACTTCATGACTTGTTGAAATCTGGTTTCCTTGGAAATAAAGAATCCCCATCTCTTAGTGTTGTTCACTTTGATTGCATTTCTTGTAAACTTGGCAAAAGTAAAATTCTACCTTCTCCAACTCATCAATCGAATGTAGGACAGCCCTTTGATATGATCTGTTGACCACCGTCCACTTTCATTCATGCACAGTTCACTGTCCACATTAATTTAGGAAGTAATTTTAGATTCATGTATTTTCTAGTTCATGTACTTAGGGAATAACTATTTCATTTATTTGTCTTGTAAATACAAGTTGTAAATTAATATTCCAAGTGTATAAAAGCAAGCATCATTTGCTGTGTGGATTTAACACAAGCAATTCAGAAAATCTCTTTGTTCTTTCAATTTGGTATCAGAGTTCCCGACCCTGGGAGTCTCTTTTTTTTCCTGCTACCTCAGCCTTCATTGCTAAGTATTCTCAGGTGCCTTGCCTTCATTGCAAGACTTGTTCTTCACTTGCCTTCATCGCAAGTTCAGCATTAAACTGTACCGTCCTTTTTTTGCCCAACCTTCAGAGCAACTTTTTCACAAAAAAACCACCTACCATCCTTCTCAGAAACCTCCGACCGGCCAAACCCAGAAGACCCACTCCCGGCAACCACCACACGCGCCTCCACTTGCTCTTGCTCCTACCGGCGTGTGAGCTCCACGCGCCACCTTCCCAGCCACAGTTCGCCATCCCGCCACATCCAAACCTGACCGTCTTTTATGGCTTCCCTTAGTAAGCCTTCCGACTCTTGCTCTCTGGTCATGAATGGTAAGAATTTGTGTTCTTTATTCTCCCATGCTTTTGGTACTGTTCCTGAGGATTTTTGGATTATTGATTCTGGTGCCACTGATTACATGACCTTTTGTTCTTCCCGTTTTTCATCATATAAAAATCTCATGGGTAATCACCACATAACTGTAGCTGATGGCTCTCATACATCAGTTGCTAGTCTGGGTAATGTTAAACTTAGTTCATCTCTAAATTTGAAAAATATGCTTAATGTTCCTAAACTTTCATCTAACTTTCTTTCTATACATAAATTTACCAAAGACCTTAATTGTGCTGTAACCTTTTTCCACTCATATTGTGTATTTCAGGATCTTATCACGAAGAGGACGATTGGGGTTGCTAAGGAACAGGGAGGGTTGTACTACCTTGAGATTAAAGCGAATGGTGGCTCTAGTCAAAAGTTGCAACATTCCCGTCATCAATCTAGTATAAAGTCTTGTGCCTCCCAAATTTGGCTCCACCATAAACGTCTTGGACACCCTCCATTTACTTTACTTAAATTCATGTTTCCTCCTTTGTTTTTAAATGAATCAGTTGAGTCCTTTAATTGTGATATTTGTGAGTTTTCCAAACACCATCGAGTGAGTTTTCCTCCAAACGGTAATAGAAGCAATGAACGTTTTTTTCTTATCCATACTGATGTTTGGAGTCCTGCATCCATTCCTAATATTTCTGGTGCTAAATGGTTTTTGTCATTTATTGATGATTGCACTCGTGTCACTTAGATTTTCCTCATGAAAGATAAATCAGACGTGTACAAATTATTCATTCAGTTTTATCATATGATTAAAACTCAATTTGATAAAACTGTTAAACGTTTAAGGTCTGATAATGGTAGAAAATATGTGAATAAAAATTTCTCCACCTTTCTTAAACAACATGGTATTATTCATGAATTTACATGTGTTGAAATCCCCCAACAAAATGGGGTTGCTGAAAGAAAAAATCGACACTTGCTTGAAATTACTAGAGCTTTATTGTTTCAGATGTCTGCTTTAAGCTCATACTGGGGGGAAGCTGTTTTGACTGCTGCTTATTTAATAAATCGGTTACTCTCTAGAGTCCTTGGTGGTGTGAGTCCTGTTCATGTCATGAAATCTTTTTTTCCCTCTGCTTCTATTATGCAAAGTCTTGAGTCTCGTGTTTTTGGCTGTGTTGCTTTTGTTCATATCCATCGTCAACATCGGGGCAAACTGGACCCTCGTGCTATTAAATGCATTTTCATTGGTTATGCTCCTAACAAGAAGGGATACAAATGTTATCACTTTTCCTCTCGTCGAGTGTTTGTCTCTATGGATGTCACTTTTCAAGAAAATCAACCATTCTTCATTTCCTCTCAGCTTCAGGGAGAGAACACTACTGATTCGGAAGCTGAGATTTTTCTTCCAAACATTAACATTCCTTTGTTTCCATCCTCTGATATGTCTTCTGATACACAGGAATTAGCTCCTTCTGACAGTCACCCACCTGAACCTGAAAGAATTGCTCAGACTAAAGCAAGCCCGCCAAAAGTGGTGTATCAAAGGGGAAAACAACCCGAACTGGTCCAACCTCAACCCCAAGTGTCCAAGCTGGTGGTGAGTATTGAAAACACTAATCCCATTAATTTTGAACCTATTCCTTTGTATAATTGTGATCCTAACATTGATGATGACTTACCTATTGCCTTAAGAAAAGGGAAAAGGTCTTGTGCTAAGTACCCTATTTCCCAATTTGTCTCCTCCAAAAACCTTTCTTTGCAGCACCAAAGTTTTATTGCAGCCATTGATTCTATCAGAATCCCTAAGACAGTACAGGAAGCATTGAAGGATAAGAATTTGGTTCAAGCCATGAATGAGGAGATGCGAGCTCTGGAAAGGAATGAAACATGAGAAATTGTTGAGAGACCAAAGGAAAAGAGATCAGTTGGGTGCAGATGGATTTACACTGTGAAATACCGGTATGATGGAACACTAGACAAGTATAAAGCAAGGCTGGTTGCAAAAGGGTATACACAAACTTATGCGATAGATTATGAGGAAACATTTGCCCCCGTGACAAAAATGAACACAGTCAGAATTCTGCTCTCTCTTGCTGCACATTTCCAATGGGAACTTCATCAGTTTGATGTGAAGAATGCCTTTCTTCATGGTGAACTAAAGGAAGAAGTTTATATGGAGATCCCTCCAGGGTATGACTCCTATGGTGAAGGGAATAAAGTGTGTAAACTGAAGAAGGCCTTATATGGTTTGAAACAATCACCCCGTGCTTGGTTTGGAAGATTCACAAAGACTATGGTGTCCCTTGGATATAGACAAAGTCAAGGTGATCATACCCTCTTTATCAAACACTCACCTGAAGGTAAATTGACTATCCTACTTGTGTATGTAGATGATATCATTATATCAGGGGATGATGTTGTTGAGAAATCTTTTCTAAAGGAGAAATTGGCTACTGAATTTGAAATGAAGGACCTTGGGAGATTAAAATATTTCCTTGGAATTAAAGTTGCCTACTCTAAACAAAGTATTTGCATTTCTCAATGGAAATATGTCATTGACCTTCTTAAGGAGACTGGGAAGCTTGGATGTAAAACTTCTGGAGTACCGATTGAGCAAAATCATAGAATGGGTAATGAGGAAGAAAGTCCAAAGGTTGACAAAGCTCAGTATCAAAGGTTGGTAGAAAAGTTGATATATCCGGCACAAACCAGACCAGATTTAGCCTATGTTGTGAGCATGGTAAGCCAGTTCATGCATGACCCAAGAAGAAGACATATGCAAGCTGTTGATCGTATTTTACAATATCTCAAGGCTTATCCAGGAAGAGGATTGTTTTTTAAAAGAGGTAGAAATCTATCTATGGAGGTCTATACTGATGCTGACTATGCTGGGTCAATTACTGACATGTGGTTAACAACTGGCTACTGCATGTTTCTTGGAGGGAATCTTGTGACATGGAGAAGTAAAAAACAGAATGTAGTTGCAAGATCAAGTGCAGAAGCAGAATTCCGAGCTATGGCTCAAGGAGTTTGTGAATTGTTATGGATGAAAATCATTCTTGATGATCTCAAGATTAAATATGAAGCTCCAATGAAGCTATTTTGTGATAACAAGTCAGCCATTAGCATTGCTCACAATCCAGTTCAGCATGATAGGACCAAGCATATAGAGATTGACCGGCACTTTATTAAAGAGAAACTTGATAGTGGGTTGATTGCCACATCATATATACCATAAGAACATCAACTGGCTGATGTGCTAACCAAGGGTCTTCCTAAAGATAAGTTTCAAAATCTCACTTGCAAGTTGGGAATGATTGATATCCATTTTCCAGCTTGAGAGGGAGTGTTGACCACCGTCCACTTTCATTCATGCACAGTCCACCATCCACATTAATTTAGGAAGTAATTTTAGATTCATGTATTTTCTAGTTCATGTATTTAGGGAATAACTATTTCTTTTATTTGTCTTGTAAATACAAGTTGTAAATTAATATTCCAAGTGTATAAAAGCAAGCATCATTTGCTGTGTGGATTTAACACAAGCAATTCAGAAAATCTTTGTTCTTTCAATTTGATCCATAGTGATTTATGGGGGATGGCACCTGCTATATCTCATGCTAATTACAAGTACTTTGTCACTTTTATTGACGACTATAGTCGTTTCACATGGATCTATTTTTTGCACTCTAAAGACAAAGTATTCTTTGCTTTCAAATTCTTTCACGCTTATGTTCAGACCTAATTTTCTTCAAAAATTAAAATTCTTCGCTTTGACAATGGAGGGGAGTACACGTCTCATTTATTTCAGGAATTCTTGCAAACTAATGGTATTGTATCTCAAAGGTCCTGCTCTTCAACTCCCCAACAAAACGGGGTAGCTGAAAGAAAAAACCACCATCTGCTTGATGTTGTCTGCACTCTTTTGTTGGAGTCTTCTGTGCCATCTCGGTTCTGGTGTGAAGCTCTCTCCACCGCTGTCCACCTTATTAACTGTTTGCCCTCTCCATCATTAAACAGTGACTCTCCTTTCACTCGGTTATTTGGTCACCCACCCACTTATTCTAATCTTCGCACCTTTGGTTGTGTGTGTTACGTCCATCTTCCTCCACAAGAACGCACTAAGCTCACCGCTCAATTTGTTGAATGTGCCTTTCTTGGATACTTTGCTCACCAGAAAGGTTTTCTATGCTATGATCCTAATCTACGTCAGATTTGGGTCTCTAGAAATTTCATCTTTCAAGAAAATAAATATTCTTTTGCAACTCACCATGACCCTCTCTCTTCCTCAATTTCTATTTTGCCATTGTTTTCTAACTCTCCTGCAGGACCACCATCATCAAAACCTCTCTTGACGTACCAAAGACGAAATAATGTCATTCCAAATTAGCCATTAGAACCTCCTAGGTCCATTCAAGATCACTCCCTGACTGTTGATCCAGTACATGCTCCAGAACTAGCCCCTCTACGACGCAGTTCTCGCATTTGTAAACCACTAGAAAAGTATGGTTTCACTTCTCCCTTATCCTTGACAGCAACTTTATCATCTGTTCCTATCCCTTCTTCTTATAAACAGGAAATGGAGCATGAATGTTGGCAGAAAGCTATTGAAACAGAACTCCTAACACTAGAGGAAAATCAGACATGGGATGTTATTCCATGTCCCCCATCTGTTAAACCTCTTGGCAGCAAGTTTGTGTTTTCTATAAAGCTTCATTCGGATGGCTCCATAGACCGTCACAAGGCTCGACTGGTTGTTCTTGGAAATAAGTAAGAGTATGGACTTGACTATGATGAAACCTTTGCACCTGTTGCCAAGATGACTACTGTGTGCACAATTCTTGCCACTGCTGCCTCCCAATCCTGGCCATTACATCAAATGGATGTCAAAAACTAGGGGTGGGCATGGTTCGGTTCGGCATGAAAATCGAACCGAACCGAACCGAACTGGTAAAATGGTTCAGTTTTTAAACCGAACCGGTTTTCTTTTAGGGTTGAACCGGTTTAGGTTCAGTAAAACCGGTTTGAACCGGTTCAAAACCGGTTCAGAACCGGTTTGGGGTTGGAACTGGTTCAAAAACCGGTTTGGATTTGAAACTGGTTCAGAAACCGGTTTGAATTTGAAACCGGTTCAAAAACCAGTTTGGGTTTCGATAAACCGGTTTTGAACCAGTTCAAAACCGGTTCTGAACTGGTTTTTCATCCCAAGTTCAGAAAAGCTTTCCCAAGAGCATGATGCCTACAAAAGTATGATCACCTCCTGCAAACTAAAAATGCTTCCTCATGCTAAATACAAGCAAATGACAAACATAATAGAACCAATATTTGACTACTGATGCCAGCAATTAAGTATATTTGACTTACCCCACTGTAGCCAATGCCTACTACCTCAAGAACCCCAGGAATTAAAGGAAGCCTATCAATTGCCTGTTACAAGTGATAGTCATTGCTTAGGACAACTTTCATCAAATACAGTATCATAAAGAATTGTCATTTGAATTAAACGCACTTATAACTAATAATAAATAGTGTGAAATGATAATCAAAGAATGTAAATTGAGCATTTAAATAACCTACTGAGATCAACCCAGTTGAGCCCCACAATGCAACCAAAGCAGCTACGGCTAGTGAGCTCATAGCATATTTATCTTCAACTTTGTCCCACTATGCAGCCAACATCAGCTGATTTATGTCAGTAACACTGAGAAAACTCCATTTTAACCATATAAGATACATTACTTAAACTAATAGTTGCCTTGCATAACATTCTTTGCACTAATCCTTCCTACGATATTCATAAGTTTCATGACCATCTGAACAGCGTCATGATTAATACATTCATAAACTTTATCTGGGATGGTATAAATATGACACAAAAGTATTGCCTAGTACGCTGTTTATTCATCCCTAAAATCAAAGATGGGATAGATGATTATGAATTGATGAATGATTGGATTTCTTCTCTCTTCATGGAAGCTGAAGAAGCAAAACAAAACCTGAGAGAGCTTATAGACCGTTCTGTCTTTCTGCAAGTTACAGCCGTTGGAGACAGCAGGTATATCCGGTTGCCAGAAGAAACCTATGAAATTTTACAATCATTACACAGCTTGAACCCGATGTTCATTAAGAAAGCAGGGCAAGGATTGACTGAAGTCACTGAATCACCCAACACTGAGCTATGGCATAGTGCTGTACAAATTAATCTAGCAGACAATAAACTATCTGAGCTACCACTGTCTCCAAATTGGCCAGATCTCACAGTATTAGTGTTGCAAGGCAATGTTGATTTGACAAAAATCCCACCCTTGTTTTTCTTCCACATGCCTCTGCTTCGCATCCTGGACTTATCCTACACTAGTGTAAGGGAACTACCAAGCTCCTTTTTCAAATTGGAGCAGCTTAGAGAACTATATTTGAAAGGTTGCAAATGCTTCATGAAACTACCACCCGAAATTGATTATATTATAAGGGTTCCAGACCATCCTTTTTTAATATCATCCATAACACTTGAGGATTCATTAACCCAACCCAACAAGGTCCTTCTGTTCTTTTCATCATCAAAAAACGTTTTTGAGGCATAATATTTTCCATAATCATATCTTAAGACAGATTGTTTATCCTCAAATCCATGATCTGGGATAAAGATATCCTTGTCAATGTTATAAGTTCAATCAGATAGTAGTCAATGTTAACAGTTGTAATGTTATAGAAGTATACTGACCATATTAAGGTAATTTAATTGAGTAATGATGCAGGAAGCAGCGACCATTGCAGAAATACTTGCTCCTGTATTCTTTGAGTCTCATCATTCAAGGCACTTAATAGAGCCTCCTGGTAAAATCAATTGCAGATATAAGAGTTAAAAATCATATCCAAATCAAATAATTAGATATATTATCTAAGTAGTTTGTCAGCAAGTACATGAAGTCTCAAGTTATTTACAATACCAAAGTTAACAAATGCATAGCAGAATCAAGATTAAAACAACCAAGTAATAGAACCAATATAGAAAAACATGATAATACAAAGTTATTGAACTGTATAGCAGTAAAACAAGATAAAACATATTGTTTTATAATACAAAGTTACAAACTCTATCCAATACACAATTATCCTAAGATAAAAAATAGCAGTAAAATAAATACAGGAAAATGTATCCCCTTCAATCATCAAGAGAAATAGCAGAAGAACAAGGAACATCTTGTTGAGAAACCATCTCTGCAAAAAAGAACAACAACATCTCATTACTTATGAAAACATAGTATAAAAAGCAATAAGTAATAACATAAATGGGGAACATTAATATTAACTTACCTTGCTCAAATCTCTCAAGCTGCTCAAAGTCCTCTTTAGAAAGCAATGAGAAGGATGTTCCTTTCAGCCAATCTTGTGTGCAGACAAGTGCTTCCACCATTTTAGGTGTTAGGGAACTACGATAAGGATCAAGCACCCTTCCTCCTGTACTAAATGACTCAGAGGCTACAGTGGAGCAGTATGGCCAACACCTCCCGAGCGATGTTTGCAAGGATCGGAAATCGACACTGAATTTACCCTCCACCAACTTAGAATATCCAAGTCTGGATTGGTCTCTAAATCTTCCTTCAAATATTTCTTTAGCTCAAATTTGGCATTCGATTTGCACCCAGTTGATTTTAAAAATTGATTCCAACAAAAAGGATCATCATCATCAATTTCAACAACTCGTGCTTCTTGTGTATCACTTTGAGACCCCCTCCTGACTATTATATTCCTCAAAAAGTGACTCCAAACAAGAATCCAACTTATCTTGCAATTTAACCGCCTCATCCAAATCAAAGATCTGACTAATTGACCAATTGACATATCCTTGTTTATACCTAGGATCAAATACAACAACAATTAACAACAACATGTTTAGACCATTGGGATTTCCCCAATATTTGTCGTATTTCTTCTTCATCCTTTCAGCCATCATACTTACACTTATATCCTCGGAGCCACAGGATTGGCGGATCCTCTTCCCAATTCCAAATCTGCTTGCATATATATATCTTTGGTAACATAAGAAGTACCAGAAATGCGCAAAGTCGCATCATAGAAGATCTTCAAAAATGGTAAAATTAAGCAAGCATAATCCCAATCTTCATATGTAGGCACACCCTTCCCTTTTTCTAACTCATCAACATATTTCTTGTCTAGCATCTCAAGCTCCTCAAATGCATTTCGGTGCTTCAAAGCTGCCTCCAACATAAGATAGGTCGAATTCCACCTAGTTTCAACATCTAAGCAAACTAGACCCTTATAATCAATCTTCTCTTGCTCAACACATGCCTTGAATTTATTTAATCTAGAAAGAGAAGATCTTATGTACTTCACTGCACTGCGGATTCTCAAAACAGAATCATCAATCTCTTTCAACCCCTCCTTCACAATCAAATTCAGAATATGCGCACAACAACGCATATGAATGTAATCTCCCTTCGAACTAAATTTGTTCCAAGATGCTAGCCTCTTTTTTAAGTGTTGAATCCCGACATCATTTGACGAAGCATTATCAACTGTCAAACTGAAAACCCGATTCAACTCCCAACGACTCAAGTGCATCTCAATAGTCTTGGCCATAACCTCTCCTGAATGATTTGTGACTTGGCAGAAATTTAGAATCTTCTTATGAAGTCCCCGATTATTATCAATGAAATGGACAGTCAAACACATATAACTCATAGTTTGACATGAAGTCCATGAGTCAGTAGTGAGGCAAACTTTTCGACAATGTTTCGAAAGAAACTTCTTCAAGTTCGTTCTTTCCGTATCCCATAGCGTGAAAATGTCACGCGCTAATGTAGTGCGTAAGGGGATACCGAATCTCGCTTGCAACACATTCGTGTACTTAGAAAAGCTTCATTCTCCACAAATCGAAAAGGAGCTCGGCTACCACGAACATCTTTACAAGTTCATTCCGACGGGCCTCTTGGTCAAATTTGGCATATAAAGGAGACGAAACAACATGCCCTTCTCAGTTCCGGTTGAGGATGGAACTGATTTTTGCCTTTTGTTTCGTCATTATCCAGGATTATCCTTGCATCTCTTCAAATGAGAACGCATGGCACTTGTTCCGTTATCATACTTGATCAAGATACCACAATAGTTGCATCTAGCTCTCTTATCGAACTAGACTCGAGAAAAATGTTTCCAAGCCTCGACCGATTTCTACGCCCATCGGTGCGGCGGTAACACACCAAAAGTGTCGAGACAACTGGTGGAGTAGAAACCAAATGCTCTGCTGTCTCTGAGACTGAAAAGTCATTCTGATCACCCATTGATGACATCTGTATGTAAATTAAGATGTCAATTATTAACCTCAACTTCAATTATTTCCAAAATCTCCATCTACTTCACATAGGAAATGATGAAGAAGGGGGATAATACCACAAAGAAAAATAACTACCCCATGCTAAGGAAAAAAAAACAAATTGAATGCCAAGTCATTTTTAACATGGATTAAAGGTTGCAATGTACATGTGTCAGAATGCGAAGTCACCAAAAAGAAATGATTCTTGTTCTTATTGGTTCTTCCTTCTACATCACCAAATCAAGTAAAGAAGAGTACAAAGGTGCCCTAATTTTATTTCTAATAGCATATTAAAGAAACATGCACCAGCAACAAAATGTCTAGTAGTCATCTTTATGAGCATCCAGGAGAAATTACGAGAACTTGATTCTAAAATTCCATGAAAATAGTAGTTTATGACTGATGAAACACAAAGATATAGTAAATTTGACAGTCCAGACAGAAAGTAGGATTGACAAAGGAAAATGAAATTAAAAAGAAGTTAATATAAGAATGTAATATTATAACTCGTGCATCTCCTATATCCAGCTGCTATCAGAATGAATTATTTGGTAGCATTAAAAGGTTAAACAATAATCTCAAATTTAAAGCATACATTACTTTTAAGGCAAGCTCGGACGTAGCCTCTCTGGGGTGGACACTTCTTATGATACACTAAATGGTATAATAAAACTGTTACAGAACCAAAGAACAAAAATTAACTGAAAAATTACAATGAACCAAATCTTCACAATATGGCTTTTATTTCATAAAACAGGAGAAATTCTTAGGAAGACATAGTCTACATGCCATCTCTTAAGCACTTAAATTATTATTTAACATATATAAAAGTATATTAAAGGAATTCATGAGAGACTATCAAGTCTAATGCACTATCCGTGTGTCATTTAATTATCAAACATCAAATTGTAAAACAGATTTGGATAAAAGGAATTCAAACAGATCTCACAATTGCTTACTCTAGCAGCCAAGTGAGAACTTAAGCTTTGTAAGGAAGCATTTTGTTCAAGCGTCAGCCATAAACAGTAAGAAAAGCAAATAAAATGAAGTAGCAATTCATGATTTAACATGATTGTTCAAGTCATTTCTTATAGGCAGGACAGTTAATCAAACCAAGGTTTCTCATCACAACAGAAAATGAAATTTTAAATGAAAATGTAAGAATAAAAAAAAAAATCAAGGGTTCTCACCACTCAAAGACCCACCTCTACAAATTGATAACACTGAGCAGCACCAAGCAACTCGATGACACTGAGCAGCACCAAGCGATTCGATGAGGACTCACAGCAGAAAGAAATCGACGAAGACACAGAGTCGTAGATCGAGCAGAAAGATGAAGAGACAGAGTTGCAGATCGACGCAGAAAGATGAAGACGCGGGATCAGGAGCTCGATTTGAGCCTGAAGGTGTCGATTCTTAGTGCTCGAATGGGGGTTAGGGTTCAGTGATTTGGGAGTAGGGTTCAGTGATTTGGGGGTTAGGGTTGATAAAATCGCAAGGAATAGTGAATGAAATTCGAAAAGCTTTGGTTATTACGGTGAACCGAATTGGATGGAGAAATAATTAACCGAACTATTTTTATAAAATGAAAACCGGTTTATGTTAAAAACTGTTTTGGAAAAATTGGTTATTTTAAAGTGGTTTGGATTGGTTTATAAATTGGTTTGGTTTATTTAGTTTTTTTGCACACCCCTATCAAAAACGCATTCCTCCACGGTGACCGCAAGGAGGAAGTTTACATCAAACTTCCCACTGGTATGCCCACACCATCACCTAATGCAGTTTGCAAACTAAAACGCTCTTTATATGGCTTGAAACAGGCACCAAGAGTATGGTTTGAGAAGTTTCGATCCACACTACTTGGCTTTTCCTTCACACAGAGCCAGTATGATTCATCTCTTTTTCTACAAAGTACTTCTAAAGTTATTGTGGTATTCCTTGTTTATGTGGATGACATTGTGGTGACTGGTTCTGATCAAGTGGCCATCTCTGAAATTAAGCACTTGCTGCATTCAACTTTTCACATGAAAGATCTTGGCTAGCTCACTTACTTCTTGGGGTTAGAAGTACATTATCAACCTCAAGGCATATTTTTAAATCAGCACAAGTATATTCAAGATCTGATCCAGTTAGCCGGCCTCACCAATGCAATCTCTGTTGACACTCCCATGGAAATTAATGTGATATAGACGGGATGAAGGTGACCTTCTTGCAAACCCCACTCTATATCGCAAGCTGGTTGGTAATCTTATCTACTTAACCATCACTCGACCGAACATTTCTTTTGTTGTCTACACAGTTAGCAAGTTCATGCAATCACCTCGGCATTTCCACCTTTCAGCAGTGCACCGCATCATTCGATACCTCCTCGGCACCTCAAAACGCGGCTTATTCTTCCCGACTGGTTCATCACTCCAGCTCCAAGCGTACAGTGATGCTGATTGGGCTGGATGTCCAGACACACGGAAATCTACTATTGGCTGGTGCATGTTTTTGGGTGATGCTCCGATCTCATGGAAATGCAAAAAACAATACTCGGTCTCTAAGCCATCCATTGAAGTAGAGTAGCGCGCCATGTCTGTTACATGCTCTGAGATAATTTGGTTGCGTGGCTTCTTACAGAGCTTGGTTTCTCTCAAGCACAACCAATTCCACTACATGCTGACAATACAAGTGCCATACAAATTGCAGCAAATCCAGTTTACCATGAACGAACGAAGCACATAGAGGTCGATTGTCACTCTATCTCGGAAGCCTATGACTGTAGAGTTATCACTTTACCCCATGTCTCGACATCTGTTCAGATTGCTAACATCTTCACCAAATCCTTGACACGTCAGCGCCACAATGTCCTTGTAGGCAAATTGATGCTTGTAGACTTACCAGCATCAATTTGAGGGGGGATGTCAATGGAATTGATTGGCAATTCTCTATTCAGTGTGTGTGTTGGATGGTGTGGACGGTGGCCTCTTGGCCTTGTTCCCACATTTTTAGTGTAGATATTGTATTTAGTGTTTTATTAATTTATTGCTTATTTTCTAGGGACATTTAATGGATAGTAGCTCCCTCTATACAATCAACCATTGTAAACATTCTGGATGAAAAATAATAAACAATTTTTGGCCTTCACTTTTCTAAGTTTAACAAAATCGGCATTAAAACATACAACCAGTATGCTTAAAAATACCAAACTAGCTCTGATTATCCTCAGATTTTAACTGTAGTACAATTCACACATTTGTGACCTAGAAATAACTGAGCAGTTTAAGATATTTTCTGAGCTAATAACAACTATTTCTCACACACGGTGTTACAACAAGGTGACACTAGAAAGGATAAAAACTGTATATTTTTCCTTATCAATTTTGTACATAGTTTCTTACAATATATAGACTTCAGGACAATATACAACGTATGGACTTCTATAACGTATGGACTTCAGGACTTCCTACAACGTAAGTAACTAATGATATTCACAATAATTTACAATAACTACACATAGAACTACACATAAAGGAGACGGTTATAACACTCTCCCTCAAGCTGGTAAATGGATATTTATCATTCCCAGCTTGTTAGTAAGAACTTGGAACCTCTTCGTGGTTAACCCTTTAGTCAACACATCAGCAATCTGTAGTTCAAAGGGAATATATGTTGTGGTTATCAACCCGCTATCTAACTTCTCCTTGATAAAGTGCCGGTCTATCTCAATATGCTTTGTTCAGTCATGCTGAACTGGGTTATGAGCAATGTTAATGGCAGACTTATTGTCGCAGAGCAATTTCATAGGGGTCTCATACTTTATCTTCAGATCATCCAATATAATTTTCATCCATAGCACTTCACAAATTCCTTGTGCCATAGCCCGAAATTCAGCTTCTGCACTTGACCGAGCTACCACATTTTGCTTCTTACTTCTTCAAGTTACTAAGTTTCCCCCTAAAAACGTACAATAACCAGAGGTTGACCTTCTATTAATGACTGATCCTCCATAATCAGCATCTGTATATACTTTCATGGATAAACTCCTACCTTTCTTGAAAAGTAACCCTCTTCCAGGTGTAGTTTTAAGATACTATAGAATTTTGTTCACAGCCTGTAAATGTCTTACCCTTGGGTCATGCATAAACTGGCTAACAACACTGACAGCATATGCCATATCTAGTCTAGTGTGTGCTAAGTATATCAACTTCTCTACTAACTTCTGATATCGAGCTTTATCCACCTTGGGATTCTCTTCATCGTTCCCTATTATGTGATTCTACTCAATGGGAACACCAGTAGACTTGCAACCCAGCTTACTAGTTTCTTTGAGAAGATCAAGAACATATTTTCTTTGAGAAATAAAGATGCCTGTTTGGAGTAGGCAACCTCAATCCCAAGGAAATAATTTAGTCTCCCAAGATCCTTTATCTCAAACTCAGTTGCTAATTTTTGCTTTAGCAACTGTCGCTCAACCAAGTCGTTCCTAGAGATAATAATGTCATCCACATACACAAGTAGAACAGTGAGTTTTACCTTCTTGTGAATATTTAAAGAAGAGGGTATGATCACCTTGACTTTGCCTGTATCCCAAGGACACCATTGCCTTTGTAAACCTTCCAAACCATGCGCGGGGAGACTGCTTTAACCCATACAAAGCCTTTTTTAGCTTGCATACCTTATTTCTTCCATTGGTGGAGTCATAATCGGGTGGAATCTCCATATAAACTTCTTCATCCAAGTCTCCATGAAGGAATGCATTTTTAACATCAAGCTGATGCAATTCCCAATCAAGGAGTGCAGCAAGAGAGAGTAGGATTCTTACAGTATTCATCTTTGCTACTGGAGCAAATGTCTCCTGATAGTCAATTCCATAAGTCTGAGTATATCCTTTTGCAACTAACCTTGCCTTATATCGATCTAGTGTACCATTAGACCGATATTTCAGGGTATAGATCCAGCGGCACCCCATTGGTATTTTGTTACTAGGTCTTTCAACAATCTTCCATGTTCCATTCTTCTCCAGAGCACTCATCTCCTCATTTATGGCTTGAACCCAGTTCTTATCCTTTAATGCTTCTTGTACTGATGTTGGAATTTGAATAGAATCAAGGGATGAAATGAAACTCGTGCTGCAAAGATAGATTTTTGGAGGAAACAAATTGAGAAATAGGGTATCGAGTACACGACCTTTTCCCTTTTCTCAAGGCAATGGGTAAGTCATCTGGGTCAGGATCACAATTATCCAAAGGAATATTAATATTATTGAAAGTATTGGGGTCAGAAATATGGGAAACTATATCTTTAGAACTTACCATAGGTTCGGACAACAGGAGTTGCTGTTGAGCTAGATCAGGTTCATGTCTCCTCTTATACACCAGTTTTGGTGTGCCAGCCTTGGTCTTGACCTTAACTGGTTCAGATGGGGTACCAGAAGATGATGCTAACTCCTGTAGACTAGGAGAGATAGGGTCTAGGACAGATTTGGACCCAGGCAGCAAAGGAACGAAAGGCTCTGGAAAAAAAGACTCAGAGGGCTCAGATCACTCAGCTTCCGAAAAGCTCTCCCCCTGAAGCTGAGGACGAGAAAAATAAGACTCGACTTCATGAAAAGTGACATCCATGGAGACAAAGAAACGATGACTCGAAGGATGATAGCATTTATACCCCTTTTTGTTAGGAGCATAACCCAGGAAGACACACTTGACAGCACGAGGATCAAGTTTACTGCAATGCTGCTGATGGACATGTACGAAGGCCACACAGCCAAAAACACGAGGCTGGAGACTCTGCATAATAGGAACAAAAGGAAAAAAGGATGTCATGAGTTGAACAGGACTTTCATTACCAAGGACACGAGATGGTAATCGATTTGTCAGATATGCGGCAGTCAAAACAGCTTCCTCCCAATATGAATGTGGAACAGACATTTGGAAAAGCAGCGCCCTGGTTATTTCAAGTAAGTGACGATTTTTTCTCTCGGCAACCCCATTTTGCTGATGAGTATCAACACATGTTAGCTCATGAACAATACCATGCTCTTTAAGAAAGTTAGAAAGTGTTTGGTTGACATACTCCCTACCATTATCAGAGCGCAATCTTTTAATGGGTTTTCCAAATTGGGTCTGAACCATACGATAAAACTGAACGAATAATTTTGGCACTTCAGATTTGTCTTTCATGAGGGAAAGCCAAGTTGTACGAGAGCAATCATCAATAAATGAAACAAACCATTTGGCCCCAGAAATATTAGAAATAGATGCAGGTCCCCAAATATCGGAATGGATAAGAGCAAAAGACTCAACACTTTTCTTAATGCTAGGGGGAAAAGATACATGATTATGTTTAGCAAACTCACAGACATCACATTGAAAAGACTCCACTGACTCTTTTAACAATAAATATGGAAACATAGACTTAAGTAAAGAGAAAGGAGGATGTCCAAGACGCCTGTGTTGAAGCCAAATCTCAGGGTTAGACTGATGACAGGAAAGTAACAACCTCTGAATGGAGCCATCTGTACCAGTGAGGAGACGATACAACCCTCCTCGTTCCTCAGCAACTCCAATCATCCTCCCCGTGGCAAGATCCTGAAAGACACAATGAAAATGGAAAAAAGTCACAGCACAATTTAAATCCTTGGTAAGTTTATGAACAGATACAAGATTAGTGGACAATTGAGGAACATGAAGAACATTGGTTAAGTGGATGGAGGAGGTGAGGTTAATATTACCATAGCCAGCAACTGAGGTGTGTGAACCATCAGCCACAACGATGGTAGGGATACCAAAAGGTGGTTTATAAGACAACAAATGTGAGGAAGAATAGACCATATGATCAGTAGCACCAGAGTCAACAACCCATGATTCTTCAGAAGCAGTACTAGAAGCATTAAAGGACTGAAAACATAAATTCTTACCAGTCATGGCTAGAGAACAAGTACCCGAAGGCTTACTGAGAGAGTTAATAAGAGACCGTAAGCGCTCCAGTTCATCCTGACTGAGAGGAGGAACTTCATCTTTCACATGTGAGACTTCATTTGAGGCCATTAGATTGGCCTGCCCCTGCTGAATACCCTTGAATCCACCTATACGCCGAAGAACCTGGTTTTTCCCATGGAGATTAAAACAGGTTTCCTTAGTGTGACCAAATTTCTTACAGTGGGTGCACCAGCGGCTGTCTTTGTTAGGTCTAGAAGAAGAGGAAGAGGAAGAGTCGGGTTTAGGAGGCTTGCCCATGATCAAGGTTGACCCATTAGAGGGTTTGTCATTAAGCATAACAGCCCGTCTACTTTCCTCTCCACGAACAGTGTAGAAGACCTTGGAAAGAGAGGGAAGCTTTTCCTTACCTAGAATTTGAACTCTGATGGGATCATATTCTGAGTTCAAACCAGAGAGGAACTCAAAGATGCGATCTCGTTCAACGAAACTGGCCAAAGTGGAAGCATCATTACTACACTCCATTGTCAGATTTTGATACTGATCTAGCTCAATCCATAACCCATTGAGGATCCCATAGTAGTCTATGACTGATAAAGCCCTCTGCTTAGTGGAAAAAATTTTGGTTTTCAACTCATAGCTTGTAGTTATGTCTTGCTTCATAGAATATGTTTTACAAAGGTTGTCCCAAATGTCTCGGGCAGTAGGCAAGAACATACAATTTCTACTAACCTCTGGTGTCATAGAATTCCATAACCATGTCATAATGAGAGAGTCCTCATTATCCCATTCTTCAAATGTCGAGTTAGTTTTACTAGGGGCTGTACCTTCGATGTGACTTAATTTTCGACGACCTTTGAGGATAGTACGAACAACTTGAGCCCACTGTAAATAGTTTTTTCTTGTTAGACGATAGGTAGGATGGAAAACAGGTAGGTCATTGGGATTAAGAGGCGTGATGATGCAGGGAGTGGTTGTCTGGGTGGTGGTGGAGGTGATGGTGGCCTTGGTGTCGGAGATGGTGGTCTAGGGTCACTGTTTGGCTGACAGGATGAGTAACAGGTCACTGTTTGGCTGATAGGATGAGTGTGCGGTTGCTGTTTGGCTGAGAGGATGAGTAACCGGTTGCTATTTGGGCAAGGTGGTGGTAGATTTTGGTAGGGAAAGATGAGACGAGTCAGAGGAGACAAACCACGTCGAGAACGAATGCCTGACGCGTTGCCACATGCTGATAGACGGGCGGTGTGTGGGTTCACGCGTAGAGAAGGGATCCGCATGTGAGAGCGCGTGGGAGGGCTTTCGGTGGTTGGCCGGACTAGGGCGGCGATCCGTCCGGTAGTGTCACCGGAGAGAACGGTGGCGGTGACTGGCGGCAGACGGTGGTGGCAGTGGTGTTGGGTGCGATTAAGGTGCAAAACAGACTAAGGAAACCAGTCGCAATGAAGGCGGAGGCAGCTGCAATGAAGGCAAGCTAGCCTAGGGTTAAATGCGGAAGCAGAGTCTCCCAGATCGGGAGCTCTGATACCAACTAGAAAGGATAAAAACTGTATATTTTTCCTTATCACTTTTGTACATAGTTTCTTACAATATATAGACTTCAGGACACAATATACAACGTATGGACTTCTATAACGTATGGGCTTCAGGACTTCCTACAACGTAAGTAACTAATGATATTCACAATAATTTACAATAACTACACATATAACTACACATAAAGGAGACGGTTACAACAGTGACTAAACATGCTCAGAAACTCACACAACTCAACAGGCATGACAAACTAATATTAGGTTACCTCTGTAACCATATGTGAGTATATCATGTTTTCACGGGTGTTACAATGCACACTAGGGGAAGGAAGGTATCCTTCATTCACATTTTTATTTTGTTATTATGTTTATATACTTGTTTCAATACTTATGCTTTACTAGTTGCATTTGAATTTATTTTAGACTGCATTTATGATAGTAGAGCTTGTTTAATAAGCTCTACTCGAATAATTACTTATTTAAGCTGTTTATCCAAATAGGTTAGTGAAATGTCAACTGGTATAGTGCTAATTGGTCTGCAGGCTTTAGTATTTCCTACCTGTTCTTGAGCTGGAGTAATGAACTTATTTAAACTTGACACAGATAAAATTGTCCTCGTCCAAGTGATATACCAAGTCTTTTAAGGGGAATCTATTTAGATCAGCAGTGTTTCTTGTCATATATGCTCTACTTTGCTTTCTGTTGTGAAATGATGGCCTATTAGGTGGTAACCAGCGTAGCATGGATATGGGTACGAGTATTGGTATGGGATACTGCAAAATTTCTAAAAACTAGGTTATGGGTATGGCAGTATATATTGTAGAGATATAAAAATATAAACAATAAAGTAATTAAATCATAAGATAAATACAATTTTCATAATGTTTTAACTACAAGGTTTCAACAAAACTCCATAAAGTATTTCAAGTAAGCAAAAATATATAAAAAAAGGATTGTGATTTAAATGGAGTGAAGTAGTAGTTTGTTTCATTTAATAGGAAAACAAACAACTTAGCAACAAAACTTGGTGTTTTGCTCGAACTGATAACTTGTACCCGAGTGATATCAGGTACCTAGTCATCATGTGTGTATTGGGTAAGGACTCGTGTACCCAATAAGTACCAGCACCGGATACATACTTGGTACGGGTACAACAACCATTTCGGAGTACCCATGCATTATAGGTGGTAACATATCATAAAGGTTAGTATTTAAAATGAGAGTATCCAGAGATGAATGAGATAATCTAAAATATTGAAATATGTAGAATCTATAATTCAGAATGAGTTTGAAGAAATTCGAAAAGGAGGATCAAAGAGAATGCAAGAAAGATCAATACTATCCTTTGGAAATCATGATCGCACAAGTGTTAGCAAGAATGTCACTATTAGAAAGAACTGAATAGCTCTAGAGGATTTTTTGGTGGACATTTCATCCTATCATGACTGTACAAATTGACCTTAAAATTGTGTTATAAGAGGAAATCATGTTTTTGTTAAATGATTCCCAAGTCCTAACTGCAAAATATTGTAGGTCCTGCTTTGGTGACTTAAATATGTTCCTTATTTTTCCACGTGATAATTGATCTCTGTTCTCATGATTTCACGTTATGTGGTGAAAATATATTTAGATCTAATAATCAAATAGCAAGCCGGATCATATTTTGGTTTTAGCTGTAATTCTAGTGAATATTTGTTGTCCAGGTATGGTGTTTTCAAGATTCGGGAATATTGTCTAGACACCATTGCTTGTAATTTTGAAACATTTGCTGATAATAAAGAATTCCGGGCAATGCTGTTGACTTTGCCTCCAGCATCTGGAGACTCCTCTCTCCGTACCACTGTCCCAAGCATTCCTGGATCTGCTCTAAATACTGATCAAGGAAATCTTCTTGATGATTTACGTGAGAAATGGCTTGAAATTGAAGCTGCTGAGCTTGACCAGAGAGATGAGAGTGCATTGCAGTTTGACAAGCGCCTTGAGATGCTTCTGCTTGTTGCAGAGCAAGAAAAATCAGGCACCATTGATGACCTCACACCCGTGGATTTCTCCCCAGCCACCACTCTAATTTCAGAAGAACGAAAAGAACTGTAGTTTTCTGGATATTTTTTCTTTACCAGTAAATTAAAATAAAATGTATAGATTTTGTCTGTCATCAAGGTGGTAATCCATAGCAGGAGTGCTTAAGTTACGTCGCCCGGAGTGCTTAAGTTGGGTTTTTGTAACTTTAGTTGCTCGAGCATTCATTGATTCGTTAAGTTCTTTTATAATTACTAGGTAATCTCGACATTTTCTACGAGTGTCTGGATGTGTTTTCTTCATGGGAAGTTGTTGTTTTTCTGCATGTTTAGACAAATTTTTGCTATGTGGGATACAAATTTATATTATATACAACAACATGAAGGTAGATTTCTTTTACTAGATGTAGTGTAAGAATTAGACTCTGAAAATTTGATTTTGGTTGAGTAATTATAAACATTTACAATTGAAGTGTAAATATAACGATATCTTTTTAGAAAGTTATTGGGTTTCACTTATTAAAATTGATTTTATTGTGTCAAATGTATGTTTTAATTGAAAATTTGATAGACCCTACATCCTAAACATTAATATTTTCACCACCGAAGCAATCCAAGGTCACTTACCATAAACTTTATTTGCAGTGCCTTTTAGTGTGAGAATTGTCTGCCAGTATTTTTTTTAAAATAAAATTTGGTCAGTTGTAAAATTTGGATTGACCCGTCTGGTTAACAACTTCGTTAAATTATTGCCCAAAAAGTAAGCTAAATTCGGACAAAACTAGGTGGCTCGAGCAATTAGTTAAATTCTAACCAAATTTGTAAAAATATCTTTAAAATCGGATTGGTCATTGAATCAATTTACAATTTATTGGTCTAATTGTGGTTGAACTATGATCGAATTGGTGATGATTAAATAGCCTCTAAAAGCCAGTTCAATGCAACAATTATTATTTTTGTATTGTTGAGAAGGTCCAATCTAACAATAGTCTAAGCCCCTAGACCTACTATTAGTTCTCTTATTAAATTCTCATAATAGAAATCCTAACCTAACACCTCCAGCAAGACATGAGGATGAGGTCTTCCTCAATGAGACCATGAGCATGCATCAATACAACGCGACACGTAGGCCACCAAGATGGTGCAACTATGAAGACGTTGCGAGTACACTATGATGGGTGGTGCAAAGAACGACCAACTCATGGTTTGGTTTGGGATCGTTGCAGCATATGACCTAGCTCACGGCAACATAGAACTCTTAGCGGCATGAAGTAGCTCTTGGTGGCAGCCCTGTGATTATGGGGTGTGGCTAAGAGAATGTCCAACTTTGATCTGAGATGAGATCCAGAGAAATAAGTAACCAATAGAGAACCACCAATCAAAGTGTCATTTTGGTTACTCTAAAAAAAAATGTTCATCTGATTTTTCTCTAGTTTTCTTTATCACCAGTTTTATGGTTTGAATGGATTGAACACATGACTGATTCATCGGCTTTTCGATTTAACTAGTCGGTCTAATCCCATTTTTTCATCAATGGTAAAAATGATCACCCCTTGGTTGTAACACCCCAAAATTTCCTATCTTGTAAACAGTAATTTTAACAGTTAATAGAATTTTACTGTTTAGTAATTTTTGAATGCTGTAAAATTATTTTGATTATTCCGTCAGCGTATTTGATCGTTTTGAGGGATTTACTCTGTGTCAGGAAAATAAAAATTTTTGGGTCGGAAAAAACTTTACGTAATTTAATTTTTACCATTAGGTTTTAATTATTTTACGTAATCTGATTTGATATTTATGCGTTTTTTAATATTTGTGATTTTTGTGGATGATTATGAAATTTTTTACTGTTTGTGGGCCCAAGGGGTGTATGTGGGCTCAGGTGGCCATACGTGGGCTCAGGTGGGTCCTGCAAAGTAAAATTTTTTCTACGGGTAGAAAAATTTGTACTGTTTAGACAGAGACAGGGGATCTTACTAAACCTGAATCTGGAAACAGTTTTTATAATTTTCTTTTACTGTGTTTTGTACTGTATTTATTTATCAGGTGATAAAAATACAGTAAAAATATTATTTGTAGGGTTATAGCAGATAAAAATAATAAAAATTATATTGCGTAGTCAACAAAAAGGGCTTGACTTGATTTGTACCATTGGTTGAAAATACTTAGTTTGAATATTAACCATTGATTTAATCAACAGTTAAGAAACAAACTTAATAAAGAAGTATTGGATAATCACCATTGATTTAATCAATGGTGTGAGAATAAACTTGGTTAGGAAGGCTTCAATATCAACCATAGATTTAATCAACGGTGTAAAATTAGTTATATAAAGTGGCTATGACCATTTACAACCATTGGATTTAGAATTGATCAATGGTGGAGATTTAGTCTTAAAAAGTAACAAGGACCATTTATGACCATTGGATTTGGATTTAATCAATGGTGGAGATTTGGTCTTCTAAAAAAGGCTATGACTAATTATAACCATTGGATTAAAAGTAAGAAGGAGTAATCTTGACCCTTTATTTTGGAGACACATCTAATGACTAGGATTTAAAGGAGAAAGATCTAATGGCCTAGATTGAGTCTTCTAATCAAAAGTCTACCTAAATCCTAACCATTGAATTAATCAATGGCTAGAAATGCTTCAAATAATGGCTTGAAAAAGATGGCAATATTATTGCATGCATAATGCAAGGAGGGGACGATTTTTGTAGTATTTTGGAGCTAAAGGTGATTTGATGACCATTATTACTTGTCATGGTCAATATTACATCATTCTTGACCATTATTACTTTGTTTGCTTCCTTAGGAGAATGCTTGGAGGGGGGGCACGGTTTTGGTGGCTTAATAGCTTAGCCAAGTTTCAAGACATTAATTATATGTTGTCTTGGTCATTATTTATTCATTTTTCAAGAAGGAAACTTAGCAAATTTTCTCTTCCTTTCTCTTCTCCTCTATGTTTCGGCCATGACCATCAAGAACACCTTCCATCACTTTTTAATTTCATCCAACCATAGATCTTGAATCTACATGATATTCTAAGCAACTTTCATGTTGGAGACTTTCTCTAAATCATTCATCTTCATGGACTTTCTTCAAGAGCCAAGTTATATGGTATTTGTGGTGAAGTGTAAGGAAACTTCATTTCTTCTCTCTTTTTCATGTTCTAAACCATGTTTGATCCATGGTTCCTCTTAATCAAGCTTAGTTTACTAATTTCTATGTATTTTGTTTTGTATTTGAGAAGCCTTTGGTGGTGAAGGACTTGGAAAAAGAAGCAAATCAAAAAGCTTTTGAGGATCTTCAAGAGATAAGAGGGAGATCCATCTCACCAACCAAGCATTGTGGTGAGAGATGGTTTTATATTTGATGGATGGTGAATCCATGCGAGGATTCATATCCATGGTCATGTAATAATTTGTGTGTGTTATGTGTTTTGATTATTTTTGTTTATGCTTGATATGCTTTGCATGATTTACTTGTGTATGCATGCTTAGTATGATTTTTATTTGCTTATATGCTATGCTTATGATATACATAATGAAGATATATTGAATATATTATGATGAAAGTATGATAAAACAAGAAAATTTGGCTCCAAAGGCCATAGAGAAGGTCACAGTTTTGAGCTTCCAAAACTAGGGTTTCTATTGAAATTTTTCAAGAACAATGGAGTTAATTTTTGGTCCTTAAACTTAAGCAAATTTTTGGCCAAGACACCAACCAATTTGGTGTTCACAAAATTATATTTTCATGAATGATAAAATTGAATGATTTGAGAAGTAAAGAAAATAAACAAAAGGGTTTGTTTTGCAAAAAGAATGCACACGGTTTTGAGTTATGTTTTCATGAATTTATTTTTTTTGTAAAAACAAGAATGGAATTTATTTAAGTTAGAAAGAAAAAAATATTTCATGGTTTCAATGGCCATCTATAAGGTTTTTATAATTTAGAAAATGTTTTGATACAAGAATTTTCAAATAAGGATTTTGGAAAGGGAATTAAAGCGTTATCAATTAAGTGAAGTGGAATTTTCATAAATAAAAGAAAAAGAAGATTGAAAGTGTTGAACTTCAAATTATTTCAAAGAGAATCAATTTTTAGAAGTGATTTAGAAATATAAAAGAAAACGTTTGTAACTTAAATTTACTAACGTAGAATTTATTTATTGGGTTTTGGAAAACGTTAGGAAATTTAAAGTTAGAAACAGTAATTAAATCAACTAAATATGATTTTGTAAGACTAGATCAATAAAAAGTGATTTTGAGAAAATATATTAAGGAAAAGATTTTTGACTAAGAATAAGAAGGGAATAAAGTAAGAAGATATATTAAATGAAGTAGAAAGTTATATTATTTTGAGGAAGGTTGATTTGGAAATGATTTGGAAAAAATGGAGAATATAATGGTATTTTAAAAATTTACTAACGTATAACTTATTTTCGAGTTTTGAAGTGCGTTAAAAAATGTTAAGTTTTGAAACGTTGATTTATATTAATGGAAAAGTGATTTTGTGAATTATATTTTAGAAAAAGATTTCTTGAGTAAAGAAATGTGAAAAAAGATTTTCTTAAGTAAAGAAAATGTGTTAAATAAAGTATAAAGTCATATTATTTTGAGAAAAGTGGAAATGGAATTTTTGAAGAATGAGAAATATTTTCTATAATGGAATTGTGGTGAAAAAAAATTATTTACGTATCTTAAAAACGTAATTTTTAAAGTACGTGATTTGAAATACAGTAAAATATTTCTAAGTGTTTGGAAATACAGTAAAATATTTTTACGAGATTTGAAATATGATAAAATATTACTATGCGATTGGAAATGCGTTGAAACATTTTAAGTGATTTGAATTACGTTTAAATATTTTATGTAATTTGAAACTACTGTTGAAAAATCACTATGTGATTTAAAAGTGATAGAATATTTTTACATGATTGTGAAAATACAACAGAAACGTTTTGGAATTGTGAAAACGTAACAGAAATGTTTTGGAATTGTGAAAACGAAATGGAAATGTTGCGCAATTTTGTGAAAACACGACGAAAGTGTTTTATAACTATGAAAATGTGATAATATGATTTTCCTGTTGAAAATACAGTATAAATACTGTAGAACCACTATATCGATGCTGTGTGAGAAAATGACATGTTTTGTCTGTGATTGGATTTGGTGCATTATACGTGCATTGAAAAAATATGCGTTGAAGCATATGATTACATTAAACAAATGAAATTGAAAAGATTTGGCCCTTTGAGGTTGGACTTGCACTGATATATTCGTGCATTGTATAAAATATAGCTAATAGCTATTATGGCCCTTGTGGTTGAAGATGGAATGAGAATTGATAGTGAGGTCTATGATGGATCTTGGGGGCGTCGAGGCGCGGTGGTCGACCAGTGAACAGTTGGCGAGTACCCTGTGTTGGTACCCAATTTTGTCCATTTTTTATTTTATTTTTATTTTATTTAGTTTAATTTCTTTCTTTAGAAAAAAAAGAAAAAAGAAAAAGAAAAAATTTCACTATGGGTCAACCCAACCTAATTTCCATCTCAACCCTTCCCTTTCCCCTTCCTGCTGCTGCCACCGAGCCATCAAAGAGCTGCATTGAACTGGATTAAAAATTTCTACAGTTTTTTTCCCTTTGGCATTCCTATCATTATTTCCAATCATTATTCTGCCTATTTGTATTTCAAAACAGAAAAGCAAATTAATTGTGAATGGGAATCACAAGCCAAGGATAAAAAGGGATAGAATTGAGGAAATGGGGGATTCAGAAAATCACGTACAGAAAAACTCTCACATCTTCCATCTACGTGAACCACCCACCATTTCTCCTCACCCAAAAAAACAGAGCTTCATTATTTTTTTCCTTTCTTCCTCAATCTCCAACAGCTCCTCCATCCCACCAAGCCCATCATCTTCAACCTTAAAACACACCACCATTCAACCTTCACCATAACTACAAACTCACCTCAACCGAGTCGACTCAGCGCCTCCACCAGCCGTGAGAACCGTCTAGATCCGAACTCGTCGCCGACCCAGCTCCATCAGATGCACCGCACCAGTTCGGTCACCTAGCTGTCGCACCCCCAAGCGGCTGGATTCACAGTCAGTTCCGCTCTCCTCTCTTGCTCTGCTTTCTTCCATGTTTGATTCTTTATTTCTCTGTTTCTTTTTCAAGTCTGCTTCTTCTTATTATTAATGTCATTATTATTTTATTCTTTTATCTTTGCTTTATTTTGTTTTATCACGTGTTTGGGCAGATGACTTTTGGGTGGGTCTGTTCGTTTCTTATGTTAATAGTTAGCTTTTTTTTTGCTATTCTTAAACAATGATAAAGAATAATAATAGGAAGAGTTGTTTTTTTGGATGATTCCACTGAGCCCACTTCTACGTGGGAAGTCTCATTTGTGACAAAAATATAATAATAAAAAAGTGGATTGGCTTAATGTTTTTTTTTGGAAGCAAAAAAAAATATAAATAAAAATAATAAAAACACGTTGTTATTAGTTTAATTGTTTTTTTAAAGATTTGTTCTCGTTTGATAGTGTTTGTTTAGTTTAATGGTATTTTATGTTGTGTCTTGTAGTCAAAGAAAAAATATATAAAGCAAACATGTAAAAAATAAAATAAAATAAAAAATAAAAATACATAAAAAAGAAGAAAAATAAAAAATAAAAGATAAAATAAAAAATACATAATATTTTGTTTGTTGTTATGATTATTATACTCATTAGTATGTGATTTTAATTTAATTATTGTTGTATTAATCAAATAAAACTTGCCGATGACGAAAAAAATTGAGAGAGGATCGGAGCGCCGTTCAGATACACTCTTCTCGATAATCTTGAGGCTTTATATTGGATTTTGCCAGGAGCGCTGGCGAGATCTAATTCTCACACTAATTTAAAATATTTTCTCTAAATAAAATGCAACCCTTTTTTTTAAATATCTTTTTTTGTAAAAAATAAAAAAATCCTTAAATAAAAGTGAACAATTTCATTATGTTCAACATCATGATTGTGGTGAATTAAAGTTCTATTTTTTATGAAGATTTTTTTTTTTGGAAATTACTACAAAAATTTCATTGTGCCTAAAAGTTTTTTTTTTCTTGATTATAAATGAGATTTTATTTGGTCATTTACTTTAAAAAAAAAAAACATTCTCTTACCTCAAACAAATTTCTTTGAATTAAAATTTATTCATTGAAATAATGTTTTATTTGGCCACTTATTTTCAAAATTACTTCTCTTCAAAAAATAAAATTTTGATTCACCACTTTTACATAATATGTTGTAAACTTAGAATTTGTCCCAAAATAATGGTAATTTAGCCACCCATTGCTTGTCTTAATCATTTATCATTCTTGATATTATGCTTGACAAAATGGGACATGTTAAAGTAAAAACAAAAAAAATATTTTTTTAATAAAGGACCAATTTAATTAATTTGTAAATAACATTAAATTAAATAGGTAACCGTTCTTAGAACGGACGGTGTAGGGTGCTAACACCTTCCCTACCCGTAATCAACCCCCGAACCTCAAACTCTGAAATGTAGACCATCTTTTAGGTGTCCAATTGCACCATTCCATTTAATGGATAAAGCGATCGGTGGCGACTCCCAACACCCCGAGGTCCTTTCCTCCTTATTCTTTTTATTTTCGCGACGCCCTTCAGGACGGTTGCGACAACTGGCGACTCCACTGGGGACATTTAGAGGGTTAAACCTTATTTTAATCTCATGTGATTTGCTCTTTAATTATGTTGGTCCATTTTTGTTTTATTTGTTTATTTGTTATTTGTTTCATATTATTGTACATTTTGTTTGCATTATATGTATTATATTTCTACTTTGTAAATAAGTTCTCTCATGTACACCTGCACACACAAGCTCTATACCCGAGCTCAGTACCTTGTAGGCTTAGATAGAGGGTGAAGTAGTGTTGCTTTGTGGGACCGTTGGTCTCCGTTTAGGCACATGAAAACCCCTCGCTCAAATTGAACTCTTTCTGCTTGTAACCTATCATGGGTGAGGATGGAGGACTCTTGCTAGCCAAAGTGTTGGTGACAGCAAGGGACAATTTGGGGACCTTTTGTCCGATAGGGGTCTAGAACCAAAGCTCTCACTTGTAGATATAATATTAGAGCTACCATCGTCCATAGAATTTATCCTGCTGAACGGGTACCAAGATTAGGTACCCCTTTTCCTCTAACTTATGAGGAATTTCTGTTTGTCTTTTATTTTGTAGTTGTTAACTTTTCTTTTATCTTGCATTTGCATATGTGGTCCAATCCTGTGAAGATATCGATAAACCTCAAGCATGAATAAGGGAAAGATGACTCTAATGTCTGAGGTGGCAGAGAGTATCAAAATTTGTCGGTGAAGAGTCTGCAAGAATTCAAGCCAAGGAAGGAAATAGTTTGCATCGCGAGGATGTTCCTTTACCTCTCTTAAAGGGGAGCCATGACTTTGAACAAAATGACTTAAGGAGGCTTCGTAATGTGTGGTGTAGCATGAGAAGACAAGAAGAGTTCAATGACAAGTATGGAGATATTGCAGCTCTCATGTTCATCACCCCTGACCTCCAAATGTTGAAAGCTATGCTCCATTTTTGGGACCCCTCATATCGGTGTTATACTTTCCGACAATTTGACTTGGTGCCAACGATTGAGGAGTATGCTAGGCTTATTAATAGAGATGACATGCCAAAGGACAAAGTGTACTCACATGACCCTAAGAAGACGCCAAGAAGGATCTTTGTCCAAATTGATAGGGATTCATGCCAATGAATTGGACAAGTACATGGTGGATGAAGGACGAAGTCTAGATTCGGAGTTCTTGCTTAGGATGGTTGAAGCTCAAGTTGATCAAAGGTTTGGTTTGGTAGCACTAGCCCTTGCTATTTATGGGTTAGTAATTTTTCCGAGATGAAAAAATCAAATAGATGGACATGTGATCAATTTGTTCGAGCAGATCGAGCATGGGGTACACCCAGCCCCACCAATTTTAGCCGAGACAATTCGATCTCTGAATTATTGCCGAGTCCATCAGAAAGGAAGATTTTGGGGATGTACACCATTACTTGCAGTATGGATGCTTAGTCATATGCCAACGTTGAAGTGCTTTAACCATCCAGAAATTGATCTGAAACAGTATTTCATACCTAAGCATCCGCTCTATCTATATGGTCGTGACAATTGGCCTCCCCGAACTCCGACGATGAGGCAATGAATCAGTTTTTTCATGGAAATAAAAGAAGTGGTCTGGAGGGCCAAGTGGTTTCCTCACACTTATACCATATATAGATGTGGAAGCAAACCTTGGGTTCCACTTATTGGCCCATGGGGAGTAGTGGGCTACGCTCCAGCTATGGTCCGAAGACAAATGGCATCTCTGCAATTCATTCCGATGACTCATGGACTGTCCAAATTTGAATTCTCGTATGGAGATGAAGGAACCATTCATAAAATAAAAGAAGTCATTGAAGATTGGAAGGACACAAGAAGTGTGAAGCCCGGTCTCCCATTGTCTGAAACGACACCGGAATACTTAATTTGGAAGGCTAGTAGGAGGAAGGGGTTTCTTGCTCCCAAGGTACAGGGTCCAGAGTTACCAATGCACCAATTTAATGAACCCAATGACTACTATGCTGAAGCAGAGGGGCGGTACGAAATCATTTATCGGGAGTGGACCACTGAGAGAAGGTCCTTGAAAGATCAACTTAGCACTGCAAGAAGAAAAATCCAAAGTCAAGAACAGGAGACAGCTTCTAAAGATATTGAAATAGAGAGGTTAAGGAAAACATGTCAAGCCCTCGAAACAATCATTCAGGGGAAGGATGGTCAACTTCAAGAATTCAAGAATGAAGTTAAAATCTTGAATCAACATTTGGAAAAGCATGTTGAATGGTCTACTTTCTTGGAAAGTAAGAAGAATCGGTTGGAGGATGATGTTCTTTTCCTGACTAATGAAAAGAATTTCTATCTTAATGCAAGCCAAGAAATGGAGCGGAAAGCTGAAATGGTTATTGATAATATGAGGGAAATCTCCAACCATTCAAGAAAGAGGGCAAGAGAAATCATCAAAGTGGAAGCCAAGCTAGCACCAAGAGAAAACCAAGATATTCTGACTCGGGTTAGAAAGGACCTTGACTTCCTAGGAAAATTTCATGGAAATTAGTTTCTTGTTCTAGGAATGCTGATGTAATTTAAAGTTAGATGACTCTTTTGTAAAGCTAACTCCTCCATCTGACTTGAGGAGTAGCAAGAATCAACATGTGTAAAATTCTCTATGACCATAGAGCTTTTCCCTTTAAATGAATGAGGTTTATCGATATCGCTTGCAACTTTGGATCATGTCTCTACATGCATAGTTTTATTTTTGTTTGCATTTTTTTTTCTTTTTCATATTTTTTAATAAAAAATAATGAATATAGAAAGGAAAACTGTCTCTACGACACCCATATAGGACTTGCTCTCAATCAAGAGTCATGGATGAACTGGGTCAGTCACAAGAAGAGTTGAGAAGTGAAGTAAGCCAGCTAAAGGAACAAATGGCCAAGATCTTGGAAATTCTGGAAAAAACAAGGAACACAGAGGGGACTCCTTCAAAGGCAAATGATGATCCTTCTACCACGCCAGCTCACCCGCCCGGCTTTACGCCAGTTCCTTGGCAATATCCTAGTGTCACCTCTCAAGGGGCCATGATGCCACTCACCATCTACTCAAATAATCCTGAAACACAAGCATCTTCATTCCCACCATATGGCCTTCCACCTGGTTATGTGCCACCATTGTCCACCAACATTCCTGAGGGCAGTGCACCAACAGTCCCAACGACTTCAAACCCTCCCCAAGGATCTCAACCAAATACTAGTGAGATTCCTCAGTACCCTATTTCTATTCCACCTTATGGCATTTCTCCTGGTTTTATACCGTCCCAAATTACCAACCCTCTTGAGAGCGGCTCATCTTTGGTAATACCTACTACAGGGCCACAAGGCTCGACTCAGGGCCAACCTCCTTTCTACAACATGCCACAATTTTTTCCCCATAAGGTCGCTGGAACTTCTCTGCTGAATCCTTCAACTGAAGGCATTCAATCCAAGGAAAAATTAGAAGTTCTTGAGGAAAGACTGCGAGCCATAGAAGGAGCAAGTAGCTATGGTCTTCTGGATGCCGCAGAGCTCTGTCTTGTCCCAAATGTGGTGATTCCTCCAAAGTTTAAGGTCCCAGATTTTGAAAAATATAAGGGAACCACTTGCCCAAAGAACCATCTGACCATGTACATCCGCAAGATGGCATCACACGCTCATGATGACAAGCTGTTGATTCATTTCTTCCAGGACAGTTTAGCTGGGGCAGCTTCTAATTGGTACACACACCTGGAACGTGCCCATATACGATGTTTCAAGGACTTGGCTGATGCTTTCTTGAAGCAATATAAGTACAACATCGATATGGCACCAGATAGGCTACAGTTACAAAATATGGCTAAGAAAGGAGCTGAAACCTTTAAAGAATATACTCAGTGGTGGAGAGAGATAGCTGCTCAAAGTTGAACCCCATTGACAGAAAGAGAAATGGTGGCCACATTCATTGACACCCTCCAATCACCCTTCTATGACAAGATGATAGGAAGTGTGTCGTCGAATTTCTCAGATATGGTCATCATCGGGGAAAGAGTTGAAGGAGGAATGAGAAGTGGAAAGATTGTTGAAAGTTCAACGGGGACATTTAGTGCCAAAAAGCCCCTAGCAGGGAAGAAAAAAGAAGGGGAAGCTCATGCTGTGACTTTCGATCAGAGGAGTTTTGCCCAAGGGAGATATAGCCAAGCGCCTGTTAACCCTCAACCATCCTTCCAACCTCCCTACATGCCTTACTATCCATACATTGCTAATGCCTCTCAAGCTCCATACCCTCAACCTTATCATCCAATGATCCCTTATCGTGCACCATCTCCTATCCCAAACCAAACACTCTCTACCATGCCATATCAACCAACCCAACCATGGGCCCAAAACCTAAATACTAACCAAAGAAGACCGCCAGCTAACCAAGAAAAGAAACCTGTCCAATTTGACCCAATTCCCATGACCTATACTGAACTGCTACCACAACTCTTCCGAAACTCCTTATTGGTTCCTTGCCCAATGAAGCCAGTGGAACCCCCCTATCCAAGAGGATTTGACCAGAATGCTAAATGTGAGTACCATGCTGGGGCTATAGGTCACTCAACAGAAAATTGCAGAGCCTTGAAGTTCAAAGTGCAAGACTTGATTAATGCCAAATGGTTAAACTTTAAGGAAAAAACTTCTAATGTAGGCCGCAATCCCTTGCCTGATCATGGAGGTCTTGTAGTTAATGCCATAGAGAAGTCTTCTGGAAGATGCCTTATAAGTCGGGTAGCTGATGTGAAAACTCCCATGAGAGTAATTTTTCAAGAGCTTTACAAATTTGGGTTGATACGAAACCAAGCTGAGATAAAAAAGGTCAATGAAGATGAAACTGTGTGCGAGATCCATGGGGAAGTCGGACATTCTATTGAGAAATGTGATGAGTTCAAGCAGATCCTCCAAAGTTTAATGGACAGTCACCTAGTACAAATAAACAATCAGTATGATAATGGTGATGTCTATATGGTTAAAGAAGTTATACCCCTACCAGTTCAAGAGGCTGCTAATACATATTCAACGCATATAATCATAGAGCAAGCTCCAGGTATACCAAGGCCATTGACGATTCATTATAGTAAAGAGGTGTCTCCGCAAGTCTCTCTTGGTCGGAATCCTATCACCATCCAAGTGCCGACTCCTTTTCCCTATAAGGACACCAGAGCTGTGCCTTAGAAATATGATGTGCAAGTCGTTGTAAATGATCTCCAGGACAATCAAGTAAAAATTCCATCGGCTATCTCTAGCATATCTGGGATCGGTGGAATGACTCGGAGTGGTCGTATTTATACACCTGAGTATTTGCGTAAAGACCAAGTGGAGGGAGTGGAAAGAATTCGGAAAGGGAAATGCAAGATGGGGGAAACTTCTACTGAAAAAGCCTTGAAAGAGAAGAAAGAACCAAAGACAACACGACAAGAGGTCTATAAGAAAGAAGTGACCGAGGAAGAAGCTTGTGAGTTCTTAAAATTCATAAAGCAAAGTGAATACAGGGTGGTGGATCAACTGAACTGCACCCCTGCAAGAATATCACTCTTATCTTTATTACTGAACTCTGAGCCACACAGGAAAGTGCTAATGAAAGTGCTCAATCAAGCTCATGTTTCTCATGACATCACGGTTGACAAGTTGAATGGCGTTATCAGCAACATCACAGCAGATAATTACATCACTTTCACCGATGATGAAATACCCAATGAGGGAAGGGGACATAATAAAGCACTTCATATCTCAGTAAAATGTCAAGACCATATCATGGCTAGAGTACTGATGGATAATGGCTCTTCCTTGAATATGATGCCAAAGTCGACACTCTCCAAATTACCTTTTGATGGGTCACACATGAAATCAAGTGCGATGATAGTAAAGGCATTTGATGGCACAAGGAGAGAAGTCATAGGGGAAATCGAAATACTAATTCAAATTGGTCTTTGCACTTTCAACATACTCTTCCAAGTAATGGACATTGCACCATCATACAGTTGTCTATTAGGACGGCCATAGATTCATTCTGCTGGAGCTGTGCCTTCCACCTTGCACCAAAAAGTCAAATTCATAGTTGATAATAAGATAATTATTATCTTTGGTGAAGAGGACCTACTAGTGAGCAAGCCGCTAGACACCCCTTATATTGAAGCTACAGAAGAGGCTTTGGAGACTGCTTTTCAAGCACTCGAGGTTGTTAATACCATTTATATAAAAGAAGGAGCTCCAATTCCTCAACCGCAGCCCCTCTGTTGCATCTGTAATGATGGCTAAAGTTATGCTAGAAGGGGTTATCAGCATGGAGAAGCGGTGGGCAAGAAACGACAAGGTGCCACAGGACTTTTTCAACCCTTTGAAAACAAAGATAGATTTGGGCTGGGGTACAAACCCACTAAGGCCGATAAGAGGAGGATAATGGAAGAGAAAAAAGAGAAAAGGCTGGCTCGCTTGGAAAATCGAGAACCTAAAGTGGAGGGAGTCCCCATCTATGATATACGACAAAGCTTCCGGAGCGCGGGAGTTGTGTTCGTAGACCAAATAACTGCAGTTGAAGATGATTTTGTCAGTCATATGGACCTGGTGTATGCATGTTCTTCAGATACAAGACTCGACAATTGGGAGATCTCCGAGCTTCCCATAACCTTAGAGTCTCTTTCAAAGTAATTCTGTAGTGCTTTTCCTTTAGCTCTGCCCAAGGCTTTAGGATTTTCATTTGTAAAATGGGCTCACATGTTTCCTTTCTAATAATTGTTATTAGTAAAATGTATTTTTGAGTTCTCTCATTTTTTTTATTCCATTAGCTTTCATCCCACCATTATTATGACCTTCTATTCATTTCATCTTTTTTATGTCAACATCACTTATTGCAGATCTGAAAATGACTCTCTTGAAAGTGACAGTGTCAATATCTCATCATATAATTTTGAACACCCTGTTAATCATGCTGATGAGGATAATGAGGATGATTGGGAAACTTCACCTGAGTTAATGAGATTACTTGAACAAAAAGCTAAAGAAATCTAACCCCATAAGGAACCAATTGAAGTAATTAATTTGGGGACTGAAAATGATAAGAAAGAAATCAAAATTAGTACCTCGATGAAAGAAGATGAGCGTAACATGTTGATTAAACTCTTGTTTGATTATAGTGATGTCTTTGCATGGTCATACCAAGATATGCCTGGGCTAGACACTGACATAGTTGAGCACAAATTGCCACTAAAACCTGGGTATCCTCCGGTTAAGCAAAAGTTGAGACGAATGAAAGCTGAGATGTCCCTAAAAATCAGAGATGAAGCAAAAAGACAGTTTGATGCTGGATTTCTTGCAGTTGCAAAATACTCACAATGGGTTGCCAACATTGTTCCTGTCCCAAAGAAAGACGGGAAAGTTCGAATGTGTGTGGACTATCGAGACTTAAATAGGACTAGCCCTAAAGACGACTTCCAGTTACCTCACATTGATGTTTTGGTGGACGACATTGCTTAACATTCATTTTTTTCCTTTATGGATGGTTTCTCGGGATACAATCAAATTAAGATGGCACCGGAAGACATGGAGAAGACCACATTCATCACTTTATGGGGCACCTTCTGTTACAAAGTGATGCCTTTTGGTTTAAAAAATGCTGGGGCAACGTATCAGAGAGCTATGGTGACATTGTTCCATGACATGATGCACAAAGAAATAGAAGTTTATGTGGATGATATGATTACGAAGTCAAAAACAGAAGAAGATCATATAATCAATCTGTAAAAACTTTTTGAGCAATTGAGGAAGTTCAAACTCAGACTGAATCCTGCAAAATGCACTTTTGGTGTCAGATCAGGCAAACTATTGGGGTTTGTGGTGAGCCAGAAAGGAATAGAAGTTGATCCTGACAAGGTTCGAGCAATACTGGACATGCCGGTCCCTCGCACTGAAAAGGAAGTTTGGGGATTTTTGGGAAGGTTGAATTACATCGCTCGATTCATATTCCAGCTCACAGCAACATGCGAGCCGCTCTTCAAGTTGTTACGCAAGAATCAGCCAATTAAGTGGAATGAAGATTGTCAAAGAGCCTTTGAAAAAATCAAGCAGTATTTACAAGAACCCCCAGTTTTGGTGCCTCCAGTGCCAGAGAGACCTCTCATTATGTATTTGACGGTGCTTAATGAGTCTATGGGTTGCATACTGGGGCAGCATGATGAATCCGGTAGAAAAGAACGCGTCATTTATTACTTAAGTAAAAAGTTCATCAATTATGAGGCAAAGTACTCATTGTTAGAGCGAACTTGTTGCGCCTTGGCATGGGCTGCCCATCGATTGAGGCAATACATGTTGTGTTACACTACTTGGTTGGTGTCCAAAATGGATCCTATCAAGTATATCTTTGAGAAACCCGCTCTCACTGGGAGAATCGCGCGATGGCAAGTTCTATTATCGGAGTATGAAATTATTTATGTCACCCAAAAGGCAATTAAGGGAAGTGCCCTTGCAGATTATCTGGCTAACCAGCCTATAGAAGATTATGGGTCGATGCAATGTGAGTTCCCTGATGAAGATATAATGGCTCTGTTTAAAAATGAGGAATCCTCTGAAAAAGAAAAATGGACTATGTGGTTTGATGGAGCCTCTAATGCATTGGGGCACGGCATTGGAGCCATTTTGATCTCCCCTGAAGATAAATATATCCCAATCACAGCAAGGTTGTGTTTTGACTGTACTAACAATATAGCAGAATATGAAGCGTGTGCTTTGGGTATTCAGGCAGCAATAGAATCAAAAGCAAAGATCTTGGAAGTATATGGGGACTCTGCCTTGGTCATTCATCAACTGAAAGGAGAATGGGAGACCCGTGATGCCAAACTAATCCTGTACCATGTTTACATCAAAGAATTGATCGAGCAATTTAATGAAGTCACTTTTCATCATGTTCCTCGAGAAGAAAATCAGTTGGCTGATGCTTTGGCCACACTATCATCAATGTTCCAAGTAAGTCATGAAAGGACCTACCACTTATAAAAATGGAAAGTCGTGACTATCCTGTATACTGTCAAGTGGTCAGAGATGAGCCTGATAGGAAATCGTGGTACCATGACATCAAATGTTTCATCAAGAATAGGGAGTATCCTGCAGGCGCTTCAGAAAATGACAAGAGGACCCTGAGGAGGCTCGCAATGGGTTACTTTCTAAATGGGGAAATACTTTACAAAAGAAACCATGATATGGTGCTTCTAAGATGTGTTGATGCAATGGAAGCAGAAAAGATTATTGAAGAAATACATGAGGGCTCCTTTGGAACTCACTCCAATGGACATGCAATGGCAAGAAAAATCCTAAGATCTGGTTATTATTGGTAAACCATGGAAACTGACTGCTTCAATCATGTGAGGAAGTGTCACAAGTGCCAAACATATGCTGATAAGATCAATGCGCCTCTAGTCCCCTTGAATGTCCTAGCAGCACCATGGCCATTCTCCATGTGGGGTATGGATGTCATAGGACCTATTGAACCTAAGGCCTCAAATGGGCATCGCTTTATCCTAGTTGCAATAGACTACTTCACCAAATGGATTGAAGCTGCTTCTTATGCCAATGTGACCAGGAATGTGGTGATCAAGTTCATCAAAAGAGAGTTGATATGTCATTATGGTCTACCAAATAAGATCATCACCGACAATGCAACCAACTTGAATAACAAAATGATGAAGGAAATGTGCGAGAATTTCAAGATCCAACACCATAACTCCTCGCCATACCGCCCAAAGATGAATGGGGCTGTTGAGGCAACTAACAAAAACATCAAGAAGATCATCCAAAAAATGGTTGTGACATATAAAGATTGGCATGGGATGCTTCCCTTTGCTCTACATGGTTATCGCACATCTGTCTGTACCTCAACTGGGGCAACTCCTTTCTCTTTAGTTTACAGAATGGAAGCCGTACTCCCTATTGAGGTAGAGATCCCCTCATTAAGAGTACCGATGGAGACAAAATTGGAAGAGGCCGAATGGGTCCAAGCTCGACTAGATCAGTTGAATCTTATTGAAGGTAAAAGGCTAACTGCACTATGTCATGGCCAGTTATATCAAAGGAGACTTATGAAAGCCTATGCAAAAAAAGTGCGCCCTCGATAATTTCAAGAAGGAGACTTAGTGCTCAAAAAGATCTTGCCAATTCAAAAAGATCATCGTGGAAAATGGACTCCAAATTATGAAGGACCTTATGTCGTGAAGAAGGCTTTCTCTGGAGGGTCCTTGATTCTCACAAAAATGGATGGTAAAGATCTACCACTTCCTGTAAATTCAGACGCAGTCAAGAAATATTATGCGTAAAAGCACTACTTGTCAAAAAAAAAAAAAAAAAAAAAAAAAAAGGGAAAAACATGGCTCGCTAGGTGGAAAACCTGAAAAGGCTACCTAGGCAAAAGTTAGAGCGACCTGGTAGGTTGAAAACTCGAAAGAGCGACCTAGGCAAAAGTTAAGGTCCAAGATAAAATGACAATAGTGCTTGATATGACAAAGGAAGTGAGACCTGAGTGGTTGAGTCTTCATGCTAGGGAGGAGCAAATCTCTGCTTTAGAGCAAACTAAGTTTCCATATTAGGGCAGGCCAAATGATCTCAACTGGGGTAGTCAAAGTCTTCATAGGCTGGTTAATGGGTGTTCAAAATCGGGTATGCAGAGGATTGACATTGATTACGATAAAGGGTTTCACTGGAAGAACTGAAGACCTTTACCCTTATCATCCCTCTATAAATTTTATGTTGATGACCATAATATTAATTTCTTTTCACCATTACCATTTCAATACAATATCGTCGTGTTTTTACCCTTGCCTCTTCTTTGACTCAATATGCATTTTTCTAATAATCATATATTGGAATGTGAAATGCGTGACATTGCTATCAGAGCATTGAGAATTGCTAATGATTTGAAAGGTATGGGAAACACAATGATTCCTGATAAGAGTGTTAATAAAAAGAAAAGATAACCAGGTCACCTCAAGGGTCATCTAAAGGGTTTTTTCATTGCTCTTATGCGTCATATCTAATGCATACCTCAAGGGCCATCTCGGCTGGACATTTCAACCATCGGCTGAATGGACAAATGAAAGGATGCCATTAAATCCTATTCCAGTTCATCTTTGAAAAAGATTACAATCATGTCCTCAGGGGTCGTAGAGACAAAAAAAAAGAAGAAGGAAAAAGACAAAAAAAAAGGTTTTCATACTCTCATACATCTGAAGCATGCATTGCATAGTGCATTTTTCATTTTTGCTAGCCTTGACCTACAAAGGTCTAACTTGCTATTTTCAGTCAAATCAGAGCCTTATGTCCATTGTTTCTGGGTCCTCGCACTCATTGCCTTTAAGTTTTCTATTAAGCTTCAATGGATACCCGACTCCGTAAGCTTCTTACCTTGTTTTTGTTAAGTTTCAGCAGATACCTGATTTCGCAAGCTTTTTACCTTTTCTGGGTCCCCGTATTCGTTGCTTTTGGGTCCTCGTACCCCTTATTTTATGTTTTTGGGTCCCCGTACCCATTGCCTTTAAGTTTTCTGTTAAGCTTCAATGGATACCCGACTCCGTAAGCTTTTTACCTTGTTTTTGTTAAACTTCAGCGGATACCTGACTTCGCAAGTTTTTTTTTTTTTTACCTTTTCTGGGTCCTCGTACCCATTGCTTTTAAGTTTTCTGTTAAGCTTCAATGGATACCCGACTCCATAAGCTTTTTACCTTGTTTTTGTTAAGCTTCAGCGGATACCTGATTCCGCAAGCTTTTTACCTTTTGGGTCCTTGTACCCATTGTTTTTGAGTCCCCGTACCCATTGCCTTTAAGTTTTTTGTTAAGCTTCAATGGATACCTGATTCTGTAAGCTTCTTACCTTGTTTTTGTTAAGCTTCAGTGGATACCTGACTCCGCAAGCTTTTTACCTTTTGGGTCCTTGTACCCATTACTTTATGTTTTCGGGTCCCCGTACCCATTGCCTCTAAGTTTTTGTAAGCTTTAATGGATACCTGACTCCGTAAGCTTCTTACCTTATTTTGGTTAAACTTCGGCGGACACCTGAATCCGCAAGTTTTTACCTTTTCATGGACAAAATTGAATCAACTCCTTTGTTTTTCATTTTTTCTAAATGTAAAACAAAGGGGGGCAGCTGTTGATACCCAATTTTGTCTATTTTTTATTTTATTTTTATTTTATTTAGTTTAATTTCTTTCTTTAGAAAAAAAAAGGAAAAAGAAAAAGAAAAAATTTCACTACGGGTCAACCCAACCTAATTTCCATCTCAACCCTTCCCTTTCCCCTTCCTGCTGCTGCCACCGAGCCATCAAAAAGCTGCATTGAACTGGATTAAAAATTTCTACAGTTTTTTTCCCTTTGGCATTCCTATCATTATTTCCAATCATTATTCTGCCTGTTTGTATTTCAAAACGGAAAAGCAAATTGATTGTGAATGGGAATCACAAGCCAAGGATAAAAAGGGATAGAATTGAGGAAATGGGGGATTCAGAAAATCACGTACAGAAAAACTCTCACATCTTACATCTACGTGAACCACCCACTATTTCTCCTCACCCAAAAAAATAGAGCTTCATTATTTTTTTCCTTTCTTCCTCAATCTCCAACAGCTCCTCCATCCCACCAAGCCCATCATCTTCAACCTTAAAACACACCACCATTCAACATTCACAATAACCACAAACTCACCTCAACCGAGTCGACTCAGCGCCTCCACCGGCCCGTGAGAACCGTCTAGATCCGAACTCGTCGCCGACCCAGCTCCATCAGACGCACCACACTGGTTCGGTCACCTAGCCTGTCGCACCCCAAGCTACTGGATTCGCATCGGCCCGCTCTCTCTCTTGCTCGCTTTCTTCCATGTTTGATTCTTTATTTCTCTGTTTCTTTTTCAAGTCTGCTTCTTCTTATTATTAATGTCATTATTATTTTATTCTTTTATCTTTGCTTTATTTTGTTTTATCACGTGTTTGGGCAGATGACTTTTGGGTGGGTCTGTTCGTTTCTTATGTTAATAGTTAGCTTTTTTTTTTGCTATTCTTAAACAATGATAAAGAATAATAATAGGAAGAGTTATTTTTTTGGATGATTCCACCAAGCCCACTTCTACGTGGGAAGTCTTATTTGTGACAAAAATATAATAATAAAAAAGTGGATTGGCTTAATGTTTTTTTTTTTTGGAAGCAAAAAAAATAAATAAATAAAAATAATAAAAACACATTGTTTTTAGTTTAATTGTTTTTTTAAAGATTTGTTCTCATTTGATAGTGTTTGTTTAGTTTAATGGTATTTTATGTTGTGTCTTGTAGTCAAAGAAAAAATGTATAAAGCAAACATGTAAAAAAAAATAAAATAAAAAATAAAAATACATAAAAAAGAAGGAAAATAAAAATAAAAGATAAAATAAAAAATACATAATATTTTGTTTGTTGTTATGATTATTATACTCATTAGTATGTGATTTTAATTTAATTATTATTGTATTAATCAAATAAAACTTACCGATGACGGAAAAAATTGAGAGGATCGGAGCGCCGATCAGATACACTCTTCCAGATAATCTTGAGGCTTTATATTGGATTTTGCCAGGAGCGCTGGCGAGGTCTAATTCTCACACTAATTTAAAATATTTTCTCTAAATAAAATACAACCCTTTTTTTTAAATATCTTTTTTTGTAAAAAATAAAAAAATCCTTAAATAAAAGTGAACAATTTCATTATGTTCAACATCATGATTGTGGTGAATTAAAGTTTTATTTTTTATGAAGATTTTTTTTTTTGGAAATTACTACAAAAATTTCATTGTGCCTAAAAATATTTTTTTTCTTGATTATAAATGAGATTTTATTTGGTCATTTACTTTAAAAAAAACATTCTCTTACCTCAAGCAAATTTCTTTGAATTAAAATTTATTCATTGAAATAATGTTTTATTTGGCCACTTATTTTCAAAATTACTTCTCTTCAAAAAATAAAATTTTGATTCACCACTTTTATATAATATGTTGTAAACTTAGAATTTGTCCCAAAATAATGACAATTTAGCCACTCATTGCTTGTCTTAATCATTTATCATTCTTGATATTATGCTTGATAAAATGGGACAAGTTAAAGTAAAAACAAAAAAAAATATTTTTTTTCTTCTTTTTAATAAAGGACCAATTTAATTAATTTGTAAATAATATTAGATTAAATAGGTAACCGTTCTTAGAACGGACGGTGTAGGGTGCTAACACCTTCCCTACCCGTAATCAACCCCCGAACCTCAAACTCTGAAACGTAGACCATCTTTTAGGTGTCCAATTGCACCATTCCATTTAATGGATAAAGCGATTGGTGGCGACTCCTAACACCCCGAGGTTCTTTCCTCCTTATTCTTTTTATTTTCGCGACGCCCTTCAGGATGGTTGCGACACCCTGTGCCACTTGGCAATGTAGTCCGTTGCAACGCATTGACGATACCTGATAAGAACACGATTCTTTTCAACGACTGGGAGATTGTCTTTGGGCTAAGGCTGACAATTAACCAGAGCATTCTTCTCGAAATTGTGAAAACCTCCATGAAGTTGTTTTTGATAAACTGAGTCTTTGTGCATATGCATAAATCTGAGCATTTATATCTGTATGATATATTACTTGAGGAATATTGGTTATGACAATTGTTTTGAATACTTGGAAGATGATGATGATGATAATGCTGAGGGCATTATCATAATTATTGTTTATGATAATTGAATTGATAAATGATTGGATGATGATAGTTGATTAATGTTGATGACATGATCATAATTGTGGTATGATCTATTTGTATGATATTGCTGTTTGTGTTATCTCTGTGCTGCCATGTTGGTATTGGTGTAGGTGATCTCACCTCTTTGTTATATTGTTTTGCTTTGTCTGTATTATTAAAATTATACAGTAGAAGGAATGAGTTGTCTTAGATATAACGGATGGTAGATACTCAGAGATTGATGGAAACATTGAAAAGTGGCTGTCTCAAGTTCGAAGATGTGCCGGGTAGACAAGGAGTAAAGTTCTGATGCATCAAGTTGATACAAGAGAAGGAACGAGTATGTTAAGATTTAATGTTAGTGTTATACCGTGCTATTAAGTAGGACCCGTCATGGGGTTTGCTATTGTTAAAAAAAAAAGAAGTCGGTAAATATTATATTTCTCTTTAAATTGTTAAATGGTACATTTGGGTCAATAGTGTATATGAATCTGTTTCAATATATTTTTTCGTATTACTTATAAATTTTCGTAAGTTTATGTTTCAGTAAAGAAGGAATTTTAAAACCCATCTTTTATAACTCAAACTTTGTGCGAACTTCTTTTCAGATTATGAATCGGGAGTCAGACATGTGATACCCTGAGGAGGATGTTACATTGGTAAGCTAACTGTGCTCCCAAAAGAGGACAAAAGTTCAAGTCTTGGAAATACTACTTGTGAGGAAGGCTTAACCATATTATTCCATGCTCGAAGGAAACACAAAAAAATTAAAGGTAAAAATGATCAGTTATTGTGGCATTTAATTTGTAATATCCCTATTTTTTTAGTAACTAGGAAAAATTATAGGCGTCTTGACTTTTACAATGCAAAGTTACAATACGTGAATTACTAGTAATGCATGATTTTGCATATTTTGAGCAACAGATTCATGAAGTTTTGAAGCATGCAAGACATGCATGTATTTGTCCAACCACCTACCAAATTTTATGCCCTATTTATTATAGTTTGAATTGATGCACCTAAGTTCAACCACCTACCACCGTGATCCTTGCAAGCATGCTTTTTACCTTTGCATTTATTTGGGTTTCTTGCCTTGGTGAAACACATTACAAAAAGGAAAAAAATGGAAAAGAAAGAAAGAAAACAACATCCATGTTTATAGGAAACAATTAGTGAAGGAAGACTTTGATGGATTTGCAGATTGTAATAGTTCAAAGCCTTCGTTCAAAGTTGAGCTTATAAATAGGAGTGCATGCAATGGTAAGAAGATGCTAAGCGCTTCTTGCATAATTGCTTTACAAAGCTAAAATCTTACCTTAATTCTCTGGTAACCTTTTTCCCACAGATTAGAAACTTTGTTTATGTTTTAGTAAATCTTTGATAAATCGAGTTTGTAAAGTTTAGATTGCTTTTATTTGATCGTATTAGTTTTCTTAAAGCTTTGATAAAGGATCATCAATCTATATTCTATCATTCTTGATATTTTGGCTAGATAAAAATATTTAAAATATCTGAGGAAGTACTTGGATATCATACTAACGAGTTTTCATCAAGGGATCTTTGTACCGTGAGTACCTGGAACACTCGAGTTACTACCTAATATCACCCTGTTTTAATTAAATTTTCTTGAAAGTTTATAATAGTGATTTTGGCATGGTTTGTATTTTGAAATTTTTATATGCAATTTTAGTTATGAATTGTGAGTTAAAGTTTATAAATTCTTATCTTGCTTTATAATGTATAGTTATTATATACTTCTATGACTAATCGGATAAACTTTGATATTTTAAACTACATCTTGGTTAAGATATACATTTTGAGAACTTAAAGTCATTTCTATTTAATTTTATAATTTTGAGTATTTACTTTTATGATGAATTATGTGAACTGTGACAATAATATTGAAAGTATATTTTGGGATATCAAAGCCACTAAGAAGAACCCTTGGTATACCATGATATGATAACTAATGAGGCTGGTATATGATTATGAGATTTATGTGTGCTTGATGTCGGGGCAGAAATACTTAGGGCTACAGAAATGGTTGCTTGATGCCCAAGCAGAAATATTTGGAGCTATGGAAATGGTTGGCTGATGTTCGGCCGAAAATATTTGAGGCTAAAGATTTGACAAGTGTATCTATGAATAAATGTTCTTCTAGTAGAGCTTGAGAATATTCCTACATGCTATTTAAAAAGAAAGGATTTTCAAAAGAGGGATTCCTTATAAATATGAGATTCCTTGAAAAAGGATTTCTTGAAAGAAATTGGAGTTTGAATTCACTAATAATCTATTAAATATCAAGCAAAAGTATTGGAATACATTTTTTTTATATATAAAACCGTTATTATCTATACGAAGTATGTAAGTTCCAAAGCCCTTTGGTGGCTAACATTGCAAGTTGTGTGTAGCATCCCAAAATTTGTTATATCTCAGTAATGTCTGAATTATACTATTTTTGTGATATCTGTGTGCTGTAAATTTATTTTGACTATTTTGTGACTATTTTTGATCTATGTGTGTGATTTACTTCGAGTCAGGAAAATAATAATTTTTTGGGCCAGGGAAAATCTTTGATGATTTATTCAGAGCCGGGAGAGCTTATTAAACCCGAATCCGAGAGATACGTTACCCGATCTTTTAATTTTTAGAATTTATCTGTGAAATAAAAATATTTCACATTTTATTATCTGTTGGACAATATCTACTGAATTGCGAGCAATAGCTTCTGTCCATTGGGTAATAGATCCTGTATCTTTTATCCGTTGGACAATAGACTGGGAAAAGTCTTTGTGACTCACAATTTGGTGAACCAAAAGGAATTGTTTAGTGTTAATAGTTTGAATATCTAAGCCAATAGGATGTGGTCAACAATAATGGCTAGACTAGTTAGCCAAGAAACTAAGTAATCTAACTAAGTTAACCTAAATCCTAAGTAGTAACTAAATGGAACAAACTTAGTTTGCTACTCCTTAGAGCTCCATGGTTTCAAGGATATTCTAGAGTCTTCTAGAATGCATGACAATGCATGACTTAAGCTTTGTAACTAAATAGTTAGCCATGCAACTAAGTGAACTAACTAAGTTAGCTTAAGTGAAACTAGGAACTAATTGAATCAAAACCAAGTTACTTTCTCCATGTGCTCACAAAGCCACGTAGTGGTTCTAGGAAGTTCTTGAACAATCTAATCATCTTATGTGACCAAAGTGTGACCTAAGCCATGTGCTACTCAAACTTGGAAGCTAAGTCTTTGACTCCTCTTTGTGAAGCACTCCACGACAATCACATGGAAAAATAGGATATTCTATTTCATTTCTATCATACTTTGTGACCAAAGCTTTCTCTCCATTCTCTCTCATCCAAGAACAACAAAAAACTCCATTCTCTTTTCCTCTTGAAGCTCACGGCCTCCACATCCAACACTAACCTCCACTCTCCTATAATTTCATCTAATACCATTTTCTAAACCTAGACAAAATTCTAAACACCTTTCATGTTGTGAGTTTCATCTAGTTCAACCATTTGATGCTTTGAAATCAAGATAAGGTTTTCTACTCCTAAAGGTAACATCTTAGTATCTTGTTCCTAAAATTGGTTCTTGAGTTTCTAAACCATGATTAATCCATGGTTTCTTATTTTCAAGCTTTGTTTGTGACTTTAGTTTGGTTTAAGTTTGTTAGGGTTTTCTTAGGGTGATTCACGAAATCCATAGGAGACCAAACAAGAAAGGTTTTTGTCTTCCTAGAGGTAAGAGGGAGATTAACCTCATCAACCGTGTGTTGGTGGTGAGGAAATGGAATTGTTTGTGGTGAAAAATCTATAAGAATTTATTCACTTGATTGTTTAAGTTTTCATTATTTGTGATGGTGTTGATTGGTATGCTTTATGGTTTGGAAAATATGCTTGAATATGTGATTATGAAAGTATGTTGATTATTGTATATAGTAGGATGTGATATGCATGATGAGGAAGTGTATGAAGGTTCCAAAGAACCCTAGAGGCTCATGGCCTCAACACCATCAAGGGAGCAAAATGTTTTAAATAATTTTCCTAATCATGGATTAAATGAGTTAATGATAAGAAATTGGATTAAAGATTTTTGCAAAGAATAAAGTGATAGAAAATAATTAAATATGACCTATGAAGCATATTGTGAAATTTGGCCAACATGCCTTTTTTGATATTCTAGATCCAAAATTATTTTACTAAGTGTAGACTTAGGTAATTAAGTAACAAGAACTCAATTTAATGAGTTTTATTTTTAGAAATAAAAAGAAAATGAACTAATTTGTAGAATTAATTTGGTATAATTAGGTTATGAGGTAGGATAAAATTCAAAACTTGAAATTTACTGACGTTTAGCTCACTCTTTGGGTTTTGAAGCGCGTTAGAAAATTTCGAGCTGTAATATCCAAATTAAATCAAAGAAAGGTAATTTTGGGTGAAACAATGGAAAATGCTACTTAAAAAATTTTTAATAGTAAAATATGATAAGTAAAGCCAAAATAATTATTTTATGTGAAAAATATTAGAGAAACGTCACTTGTTCTCAAAATAGTGATTTTTAAGCTATTAGAATGAGGAAATGATTTAAAATTGCTACGCGATTGAGAAAATGTTTAAAAATCCCTACGTGATTTAGAAAACGTTTAAAAATATTTCTAGGATGATGAAAACGCTAGAAAATACTTACGCAATTTAAAATCATAAGAAAAATGTTCTGCAATTGTGAAAATGCGATAAAATGTTTATGCGATTGGAAATAACAGTAGGTTGCTATCGGGCTATTGTGATGGGCCCGACTATGTTGAAAAGTGATATCACTAAGTGATGGCGTGTGTATGTGAAATACTGTGAGAATGATGATTACATGTGTATTTGAATCATACATCATGCATTGAAAAGCGTGTCAACTTATTTGGTTAAGACAATATGCCTAGGAGATTGAACTTACACCTTCGTGCGGGTGAGAATTGCCTAGTTACGATCTTCAGTAATCTTGGAGACGTCGGGGTGTGGAATGTCATATGTGAACATATGGTAGCACCTCTGCGCTGTGGTATCTTATGCAAACACACCGACAATCTTGACGGAGTTACTACTCTTTTCGTGATTGGTTGAGAGTATCTTGTATGAGTCATGTTGCGCACATTGATATAATACATTGGCACATGATTTGAGGCTGACGGTATACAGACATGTACTCCTATCTTTCTCTCCGAAATTGTGATTAGCTTCATGGAGTAGGAATGGGTCTATGTGCATATGCATAGTTGGTCAACATGTTGACATGATAATTATGTTTATCTGACATTTTATCTGTGATGTGATGATGTGATTCAATGTGTTAATATTATATCTATATATTTACTGTCATTTTCTATGCTACCATACTAGTATTGATGTGGGGGATCTCACCTCTTTGTTGTGTTAAATCTATTTTTATTGTGTATGTTTGGTGAAGACCGAGGAGACGAGGAAGCCAGAAATTATACTTTCCATTAGTGACAATTTTCTTTGTTTGTTTGAAATGGTGGCAAGGCGCCAAGTACTGGGTTTTGTTAGAGTACAATTCCATGGGAGAACTGATGCGTTGAGGTTTGTTTTAGATAGTGAACGTTTTGTGTATACTGAGAATTTGACTCAGAATCTTAGTGGAACTAGGGATGGGGTTCCAGTTATGACGATGAATGTATCTGTTCATTTGGAGTTCACGATGCCAATATGAGAACTCTGGGGTGGTACTATTTATACTCCATAAGAGGACTCTGTAGTGTTTTCAGCTAGAACCCCTGTCAGGCGAGTGATATACCCGCTTGGGTTCTTTGATGATACTGAGGAGGAGGATCCTTCCAAGGGCCCAAATCCTTAGTCTTTAAAAGTTTTAATTAGACAGTTTATGTTTTGATGTATATGTTGTACATATTTATCTTTTGGAGTGTAATGTATTTATATAAATTATTTGGGAACAGGATTTGAAATATCTATCTATATTATGGTGAGTTTTGTTCTGTTACATGTTGTACTTATGGTTTTTAATTATTTTATTTATTTTCACATATTCCGCGAATGAAAGTTTAAAATTAATATTTTTACAAGATTAATTCTTTTACAACTTGGTTAAGTTATATTAGCATTATTCTTAAATATGATACCCTACAGTGCGTGTTGCATTAGTTGGTATCAGAGCCCCGGTTAGAGTCTGTTGTATTTATGTGGTTAGGTCTATTTTGTTTATTTTGTGTGATTCTCTATGTTTTGGTTTCCAAAAGGTTACATTTGACTCTTATTGAGTTTTGTTTGGTTGCTTGTGAAGAAAACTATGTCTCGTGGCAAAAGGTACACGTATGAATGCGGGACGTGACGATGACGCGATGACTGCTGCTGCCGAAGTAATGCAGCAAATGGCAGACGTGATTGTGCAACAGAATCGATGAGCTGCACAACAACAAGAAGCAAATGTAGAAGCCTAGAATTGTCTGAGTTTCATCGAAATAATCCACCACATTTTAGAGGTGAGTTTGATCCAGAGAATGCGAGTTTGTGGATCCAAGAGCTAGAAAAGATTTTTGAAGGAATAGGATGTACGGACGAACGCAAAGTGACTTATGCCACATTTATGTTGATGGGAGACGGTGAAAATTAGTGGAAAACAACTCAGAGAGTACTACAAGCTGAAGGAAGGGAAGTTACGTGGGAGATATTCAGTGAAGTATTTCTAGAAAAATATTTTTCGGATAGTGCAAGGCATGCCAAGGAGATGAAATTTCTTGGGTTACGACAAGGTGGGATGATGGTTAATGAGTATGCTGCAAAGTTTGAGAGCTTGTCAAAGTTCTCACGGTATCTCCAGATCCAGCCGGATGAGGTTTGGAAATGCCACAAGTTTAAGGGAGGATTAAGAGTTGAATTGAAGAAAGGAGTATTGCCGATGCAAATGAACCCGTTCTCAGCATTGATGGATATGTGTTGTAGACTTGAATAATTAGAGCCATTGCGAGATACAAGGAGCCGCAACTTTGGACCATCTAGGTTCCAAAGGGGAGGAAGCAATAACAACAACCAATTTCACCGGAAACTATATTCCGGACCATCAGGGAGCCAGCAACAACAGCAGCAACCACGTGGAGGAGGTTCGAGTAGCAATCATTTTGGTTAGATTATGGCACCCCTAACGAAGTGTGGAAAAGGCCATATGACGAGGGATTGCACGATCAAGGGAATAATTTACTTTAGATGTGGAAAGCCTGGTCACATCTCAAGGGATTGTGATAAAGCCAAGGTGGAGCCTTTAGTAAGTAACGTTCATACTGCTAAGCTGATGATCACATATTTGATACATTAATAAGCTTTCATTCTTAGTTATTTACACTCTTTATGTACTTAATTGATTGAGTTTTATTATGTTTTGTAAGTTTGGACTCAAAATTGAACTTAATTGAATTTTTCAGCATGATTCATATCTTACACTATTTCTGTATTTGGGTCATATCTTGGGCTGTAGGTGGTTTTGGAGCTGATTCTAGTGGCATTTGAAAGATAAGGAGAGTTTTATAACTTTCATGAAGACCTCAAAGGCCCAATCACACGAGTAGATAACTCAAATTGGGGTTGAAGCAAGAACTAGAATACTGTTCTGACAGCTTGACCTACGTATACTGTTCATCACAGATTTTGGGCTAGATGTTGTAAAATGGATTGAAATTTGGATGCTGAATATTTAAGCCCATATCTACAACTTTCATGTTGAACACTTTTCCAGAATCGGATTCCTTGAAGGTGATATTAGGTTTGGAAGTCAGAACAGAGGAGCTGTGACTGAGCCTGGACAGTATGTAGTAATTTGAACGTATCTGGAGTTGTAGAAATGATATTGGATCCAAACCAAAGCCATTTGAAAGCTAAGATCTAGGCCTACAACTTTCATGAAGACCACTTGAATCAAAAATGACGAATGCAATGACTTCAGAGCTGCATGATTTTGGAGACAAGGAATCTCCATTATTTCCCACTCATTTAATGTCATTTAATGTCATTTGGCATTTTCCACTCATTTTTCAATCATCCACCCACTAATAACTCAGCCCCCTTGACATTTTGTATCTCTAATCCTCTATAAAAGGAGGCCTTGGCAGATCATTAGGTATATTAGGTGTTAGTTACCAAAATAAGGCTAGTTTGTTACTAAGTTTTCTTGTAGTAATTTTCCTTTGTTCTAAATTGAAGTCATGTTTTTCTTCTTCTTCTTCTCTCTTTCTTTCTTCTTATCTATGAGTAACTAAGTTTCATTTTACTTGGGTGAAGAGGTGAAGCTCTTGGTAATGAAATAAGGTTAGATTAATTTCTCTCTTATGCTTAAATGATATATTTTCAAGTGATCATTATACGTATTATATTTTGTTTCCAAACTCTCCTTGTAAAGTGGAGTTCTTGATTTGTTGTAGACAAGAGATTAACAATGAATGCTTTAACCCATTTACAAGTGGTGGTGTTAGAAACTCTCCTTATAAAGTGGAGTTCTTGATTTGTTGTAGACAAAATATTGGCACAATAAATGCTTTAACCCATTTATAAGTGGTAGTAATATTTTGGAAACATAATATAAATACGTATATAGTTTTAATAGACTTTTACGTTGTATTTTTCGATTGAAACCTCCATGTTGTGAGGATTCTAATTGAGTTATAAAAGGAATTAATCTTACCTTTATTTTATTTATCAAGAGTGGATCTTTTAACCCAAGTAAATAATTTTAATCATAGTAACAAAATATTCACTTCACCTTAATTAATCTTCAACAATTCCTCTGTGGATCGACCTCGGATTCCGAGAAATTTATTACTTGAGACAACCTGCACTTGGGTTTGTAAATGCAACAACTAAAAAGTGTGCATCAAGTTTTTGGCGCCGTTGCCGGAGACTTGATTTGAAGACCTAATTTCGGTGTAAAAAAAAAAAATTTGTATATATACTAACATACTAACTAGTGGGGAACCTCTCCCTTTATAATTTCGTGCATACTAACTTAGTGGGGAACCTCTCCCTTTTATTTTACGCACTAACTTAGTGGGGGAATCTCTCCCTTTTACTTATTTTTTTTTTTTGTAATTTACTTTCTGCACTTTATTTTCTCGCATTTTAATTTCTGTACGATGTGGGGTAATTCTCATTTTATTATTATTTTTTGTACTTTATTTTCTCGTATTTATTTTCGTCATTTTTTTTATTTTCTGTCATTTTTTTTGTTTACTAACTTACTAACTCTCTTACTAACTATCTAACTTTTTACTTTTTCTCGCTTCTAACATTTTAATTTATCGTATACTAACTTTTTAATTTTTATGCTTATTAACTTATTTGGTGGTTGGTTTATACCACACCTTTGTTAATATTTAATTAATGGACGATTTATATTGCTATCTTGTACATTTTATTTTATACTGTAAGTTACTTGTTTATGCTTAGTTGGTATCGTGATTTAAATTCTGATCGTTTGGTTAGAGTTAATCCAGGTACTTTACATATTGATTTGTTTGAATCACAGTCACACACATTAAGCACAATGGCTGAAAACGAAAGTGTGCATGATGAACATGAAAATCAACTGTTGCGAACCATGCGTGAGTATTTGCAACCATCTCGAAATTCTAGTCCATCATGTTTTATCTTTCCACTCAATGCGAACAATTTTAGATTCAAGCCAGGTATGATTTCTTTACTTCCTAATTTCTATGGTTTAGAATCTGAAAGCTCATATTTACATCTAAAAGAATTTGAAGAAGTATGTACCGCTTTTCATGATCAAACTTGCACTGAAGAGGTTGTTAAGCTTAAATTGTTTCCTTTTTCTTTGAAAGATAAAGCAAAAACTTGGTTTAACACTTTGAAACCAAGATCAATTAGCACATGGCAAGAAATACAATGTAAGTTTTTGAAGAAATTTTTTCCAACACATATAACCAATGCTTTGAAAAGACAAATCCAAAATTTTTTCCAAAATTCAAATGAAGCATATTTTCAAAGTTGGGAACGTTTTAAAGATTTGTTGAATTCTTGCCCACATCATGGTTTTGGAAAATGGCACACTATAAGCTTCTTTTATGAAGGGTTGACACACAGAAACTAAACAATTTGTGGAAACAATGTGCAATGGTGAGTTTCTTGATAAAGAACCGAAGAAGCTTTAGATTATTTAGACCATTTGGCTGAAAATTCTCAATCTTGGCATGATACTAATCCTTCTGAAAATTCAATTAGATCTAATCTTGCAAATGCTAGTAAAGGAAAATATCATCTTAGTCAAGAAGAAGATCTAAATGCTAAGTTTGCCAATTTGGCTAGAAAGATTGAAGCTATGGAATCTCGGAAAGTAAAAGAAATCAAATCTGTGCAAAATGAAGAAATTTGTAGCATTTGTGATGAATTAGGACACTCAACAAATGAATGTCCAAAAATTCCTATTTTTAAAGAAGTTATGTATGAGCAAGTAAATGCAATGAATAATTTTAAAAAGCCATTCACTTCTTCTTTTTCAGATACATACAATTCGGGTGATTATACAATCCGGGATGGAGAAATCACCCGAATTTCAGTTGGAGGAATAGCAACCAGCCACAATTCATGCAACCACCACCTCCTCAGGCACAGCAAGATTCTCAAAATCCTCAAGGATATGCACCCTATGTCCCACCATATAGGAAAAACTTTGAAGGAACATTGCATGCATTCATGGAAAAACAAGAGGCCATTAATAGTCAAAACACTCAAGCCATGATTGACATAAAAGACACTCTTGCTAAACTTTCTTCTGCACTTGCCATTCATGAGAAAGGAAAGTTTCCCTCTCAACCTCAACCAAATCCCAAGGGTCAGTTTAGCCTAAATGAGGGTAGTTCAGAAAGTCAAAAAATAGATCAAGTCAACTCAGTGATAACTCTTAGGAGTGGAAAGGTTGTTGAAAAATAAATTCCTGAACTTTTTGAGAAAGATGATGAGTCAATTCCTAAAGATGAGGAAGGAGTTGATAAGCCACCTAGCCAAAAGGAGATCAAATCCTCGTCTTCACCCCCATTTCCTCAAGCATTAAACAATTCAAGTAAAGTGAATCATAACAGTGACATTTTTGAAATCTTTAAACAAGTGAAGGTCAATATTCCTCTGTTAGATGCTATCAAACAGATTCCTTTTTATGCCAAATATTTGAAAGACTTGTGCACTGTTAAAAGAAAACATAATGTGAAAAAGAATGCCTTTTTGACTGAAAGGTAAGCTCCATTATTCAAAACAATAATGAGTTGAAATATAAAGACCCTGGTTGTCCTACAGTTTCATGCATTATTGGTGAACATAAAATTGAACGAGCTTTACTTGATCTTGGTGCTAGTGTTAATTTGCTTCCATATTCAGTTTATCAGCAACTCAACCTTGGTGAGTTAAAACCAACTTCTGTAACTCTTCTACTTGCTGATAGATCAATTAAAATTCCAAAAGGAATAGTAGAAGATGTGTTGGTATAAGTTGATAAATTCATATATCCTGTGGATTTTATTGTCTTGGAAACTGAACCTATGGTTGATAGTTCTAAGTCAGTTCCTGTTATTTTGGGTCGCCCATTTTTAGTAACATCTAATGCTTTGATAAATTGCAGAAATGGAGTGGTGAAGCTAACTTTTGAAAATATGACACTGGAGCTTAATGTTTTCAACATGTGCAAGCAACCACATGAAGTTTATGATGACAATGAAGAGATTGAAGGGATTGAGGCCATTATAGATGATCATCTTCAAACCAATAGTTCTTCTGACCCATTAGAAATTTGTTTAATTAATTCATTGGATTCATCTACACAATTAGATGATGATATTTCTGAAATATGCTCTTTGCTTGACTGTACACAGGAAATAGAATACAAAGGAAGGAAGCCAAGATTCGAAGAGCTAAAATCCATGAATGATGATACCCATGAAGAAGTACCCACACTGGAACTGAAGCCATTACCTGATGGGTTGAAGTACATATTTTTGGGAGAAGAACAAAGCTTTCCAGTGGTAATTTCCTCATCCCTGACCAAAGAACAAGAAGGTAGGTTCATAGAAGTACTTAAAAGGCATAAAAGTGTAATTGGATGGACATTAAAGGATATAAAAGGCATTAATCCATTAATTTGTACACATAGAATACATTTAGAGGATAATGCTAAAACATCTCAACAACCTCAAAGAAGATTAAATCCACACATGAAAGAGGTAGTTAGAGCTGAAGTTCTTAAATTACTTGATGTTGGAATTATCTATCTTATCTCTGATAGCCAGTGGGTAAGCCCTACACATGTTGTGCCTAAGAAATCTGGAATAACAGTGGTTGAAAATGAAAAAGGAGAATTAATACCTACCCGAGTCTCATCTAGTTGGCGTATGTGTATTGATTTCAGAAAATTGAATGCAGCCACTAGGAAAGACCATTTTCCATTGCCTTTTCTTGATCAGATTCTAGAAAGAGTAGCAGGACATCCCTACTATTGTTTTCTTGATGGTTATTCAGGGTATAATCAAATACCAATTGCATTAGAGGACCAAGAAAAGACCACTTTTACTTGTCCCTTTGGCATTTTTGCATATAGAAGAATGCCTTTTGGTCTTTGTAATGCTCCGGCAACTTTTCAAAGATGCATGCTAAGTATTTTCAGTGACATGATTGAGCATTTTTTAGAGGTTTTCATGGATGATTTGACAGTTTTTAGAAATTCTTTTAAAAATTGTCTTGATAATTTGGAAAAAGTTCTTAAAAGATGCGAAGAAAAAGGATTTGTGTTAAATTGGGAAAAATGTCATTACATGGTTACCTCAGGAATAGTGTTAGGTCATGTGATATCTTCTAAAGGAATTGAAGTTGATAAAGCCAAAGTTGAATTAATTGCTCATTTGCTTTTCCCAAAAATAGTCAGAGAAGTTCGTTCCTTTTTAGGACATGCAGGATTTTACAGAAGATTTGTAAAGGACTTTAGTGCCATATCTAGACCTTTATGTAATCTTCTAACAAAAGATACACCATTTGATTGGACTCAAGATTATCATAAATCTTTTGAAAAATTAATCAATCTTTTGACTTCTGCTCCTATCATGCAATCTCCTAATTGGTCGTTGCCTTTTGAGTTAATGTGTGATGCTAGTGATTTTGCTGTTGGCGCTGTTTTAGGCCAAAGAAAGGAAGGTAAGCCTCATATAATTTATTATGCAAGTCGAACTTTGAATAGTGCACAAATGAATTACATCACTACTGAAAAAGAACTACTTGCTGTAATTTTTGCATTAGACAAATTTTGAGCTTATTTAATTGGTTCATCCACTGTTGTTTTCACTGATCATGCTACTGTTAGATATTTAATGTCTAAACAGGATGCCAAACCTAGGTTGATACGGTGGATCTTGTTGCTTCAAGAATTTAACATCACAATAAAAGACAAGAAAGGAGCCGAAACTGTTGTTGCAAATCATTTGTCAAGGCTGACAACAAGCTCATTTTTTGATAGCACACCTATCAATGATTCTTTCCCTGATGAATTTTTATTTTCGGTCAATTCTATGCCTTGGTTTGCTAACATTGTCAATTTTCTTGTAACAGTAAGATCGCCAAAGTGGACACACCAAGACGAAAAAAGTTTTTGATTGAGGTGAAAAATTTCTTTTGGGATGACCCATATTTGTTCAAATATTGTCCTGATCAAATCTTTCGGAGATGTGTACCCGATAATGAGGTAAGTAGTGTCATTAAATTTTGTCATTTAGAAGCATGTGGAGGTCATTTTTCTTCAAAGAAAAACATTTGCAAAAATCTTGCAAAGTGTGGATTTTATTGGCCCACTTTATTCAAGGACAGTTATACTTTTTGCAAAAGTTGTGAAAGTTGTCAAAAATTGGGGTTCATTTCTAAAAGAAATATGATGCCTTTGAACCCTATCCTTGTCATTGAAATTTTTGATTGTTGGGGAATTGATTTCATGGGTCCATTTCCATCATCTTTTGGATTTGTGTACATTTTGGTTGCAGTTGATTATGTCTCAAAATGGATTGAGGCAATTCCATGTCGGCACAATGATCATAAAACTGTTCTAAAATTTTTAAAAGAAAATGTTTTGAGTCGATTTGGAATTCCTCGAGCTATCATCAGTGATGGGGGAACACATTTTTGCAATAAACCATTTGAATCTTTAATGAAGAAATATTGCATTACCCACAAAATTGCAACCCCTTATCATCCTCAGACAAGTGGACAAGTTGAATTAGCAAATAGGGAGATTAAACAAATTTTGGAAAAAACGGTTAACCCAAATCGTAAAGATTGGTCTTTAAGACTAAACGATGCACTTTGGGCTTACCGTACTGCTTTTAAAACATCTTTGGGCATGTTTCCCTATCGGTTAGGTTATGGAAAACCTTGTCATTTGCCTATAGAATTGGAGCATAAAGCATTTTGGGCCATTAAAGCTTTCAACTTAAGTCTTGATGATGCTTCCAAGTTACGCAAATTACAATTGAATGAACTTGAGGAATTAAGAAATGATGCATATGAAAACTCAAAGATTTATAAAGCTAGAACAAAAGCTTTTCATGACAAATCAATTTTCAGAAAAACTTTTGAAATTAGTCAAAAAGTTCTGCTTTATAATTCTCGCCTTCACCTATTCCCTGGAAAATTGAGATCTAGGTGGATTGGTCCTTATATTGTCAAACATGTGTATTCTTATGGGGCCATAGACATTGAGAATCCTAGGAATGGTATTGTATTTAAGGTTAATGGACAAAGACTCAAACCATTTCTGGAACATCAAGTTGTTGAGGTAGAATCCATTTCTCTTTCTAATCCTTGTTATGAGTAGAATTTATTTTAATGTTGTTTCTTTCTTTTTGCAGTTCTTTGTGTTCCCGGTTAAATGGCGGATAACGGTACTCCGTGACTCTCAAGTCGGTTTATTTTTCAGTTTTCCATAATAACTGATTTCTTCTCCTTTCAAAATGGATGTCATTCTCTCAAATCTAAGAAAACATTTTCCTTCTCTCCCTCTAAATGCTCTAACAAAAGTCTATGAAGCTAGGTGTGAAAGACTGAGATTGTTAATGTATAAGGGCATCCCAGAAGATATACATTTGGATAATCGAAGCAAAGGTTCGTTTAGCTGGTGAATCTTCAGATTCATTTGTCCCATACATGCCTGGTCTCGGTAAAAGTTCATTTTCAAAAAGGAGAAGAGCAAAAAGAACGAAAGTTTGTTACAAGTGTGCACGATGGAATTACAATACGCGATGTCACTCTTTGGGGATGGTTTCCGTAAACAGAGAAGATAAAATATTCTTCATTAAGAATGGACTGAGTAAGGAGTCATTAGATAATATATTATTGACTCTTGAGACGCATTCTTGTGGAATTGTGCAGTGTGAACTTCTTAGTTTGTGGAATCTCTTCAAGGACGAGCAAGAGCGTTACAGTCTTGGGAATCTGACTCAAAAAGACCCTGTTTGCCAATTTATAAGAAAATTGGATGGGAAGCCTATCCTCGACTCATAGAAGGCGTTGAAGCCGTTACTGGTCGTAAAACCAGAGGAAGATGTGAGCCACAATCACAACTACATGTATATATTTTGTTGTATTTCTTCTTCTTATGACAGCCCTGATCCAGTAGCAGCTCAGCTAGAAGTGGTCCGAAGGAAATGTTGTGTGAAGCAGTGAGAAAAGGAAGCCAGTCAAGACACTCCATCTGTATAAATAATTTCAATCTTTGGTCATATTTTGTTTCTGTTTATTTTTGTGTGAAGTTTCTCTTTTCAGTAATTGCGGTAATAGGTACTATCTTCTATCTTTTTCCTTTCTATTTTTTAACATTGAGGACAATGTTGTGATCTAGTTGGGGGAAGGATAGTTGTGTAAAAAAAAAAAAAAAGGTAAAAAAAATAATAAAAAATATAGTAAATGTGTTTATGTTTGTCGTGTATAGAGTTGTGTAAAAAAAAAACCAAAAAAAAAATATTTTTAGGAAGTGTGTGTATTAATATGTTTGTTGTGTTTATATGTTTGTTAGTAACTACTAAACCAGTTAAGGATGGCAGAGTAAGGAATAAATTTTACTCTTGAGACGCATCTTAGTTGGGGTAGATACCTAGTTTATGTGGAAGTAGCAATTCAAATTCAAGGAAATTTGCATGATTGAGTAAATTGTCTTCTTTCTTAAAATTCACATGCTTGGTTATGGATGTTGAATTGGTGGACTGAGAATGATAGAATTATGCCTTGTGAGATTTTGAGCTTATTGATGAATGGATTGAACATTTGTACCATTCTTTTCTTTCTTGTGTGAATTTCACTCATGGAATTGTTGCTCTAGAACTTGCTTTGATTCTTTTTGAGACTATATTTTCATATGCATACATGAACATGATTGAGACATTTTTCTTGAAATAGCTACTTTAGCCAAATAGCCAACCTTGTGCATATTTTCCTTTGCTTAACCCCTTTGAGCTTATTTGACTATTTTTTGTTTTGAACTCATTATGTGCCTTAAATGAAAAATCATGTTCTTACTTGACCTTAGGGAATAAGAGAACATTAGTTTGTCATTCGATGAGTTCTTGAACAAGTGTGGGGGTGTGTGTGCAGATTATTTTAAAAAAAATGTGTATATATGATGTTCTTATTCTTAAAAAAAAAATCAAAAATCAAAAATAAAAAAATAAAAAAATCAAAAAAAAAAAAAATCAAAAAAAAAATTTGTAAAAAGAAGAGGGTCAACAAGGTAATAAAGGAAAGGAAAAGAATATGTAAAGAGAATTTGTATTAGGTGGAGTTGGGATGAATTTTCATGATTGTTAATTGAACTCAGCTCTCATGTTCTTTTATTCTCTGGTGTTTAACTTGTCATATCTATATTACCTCCTCCTTTACCTTGACCCCATTACAACCTTGAATAAAGTCCTCATGATTTGTGTGTGTATGTGTTCTGAGTAGTGGAGAAGTAGAAGATAAACAAGCTTATGGTAGTGCAATTTTCATGGGTTGAATTGAGTGAAATACCTACCTTTTAAATACTTGAGGGATTGAGAGTGAATCTTGTGAAAATCTATCATTCTTGACTCATGTTTTTCAATTGAAATAACCTTGCTTGTTGATTTGAGAAGTGAAGATATGTTACCTCATGAATGTTTTGATTACTTGAATAATTGCTCTTCATTTTTAAATATTATAAGAAATTGAGTCTTTTAGAGTGTTTAGCTTTTGAGTCTGTTTCGTTTTTTTTTTTGTGAGTGATCTTATGTGTTTTGCTCAGGAGTGCAAAAAGCTAAGTGTGGGGGAGTTTGATGATCACATATTTGATACATTAATAAGCTTTCATTCTTAGTTATTTACACTCTTTATGTACTTAATTGATTGAGTTTTATTATGTTTTGTAAGTTTGGACTCAAAATTGAACTTAATTGAATTTTTCAGCATGATTCATATCTTACACTGTTTCTGTATTTGGGTCATATCTTGGGCTGTAGGTGGTCTTTGGAGCTGATTCTAGTGGCATTTGAAATATAAGAGAGAGTTTTATAACTTTCATGAAGACCTCAAAGGCCCAATCACACGAGTAGATAGCTCAAATTGGGGTTGAAGCAAGAACTAGAATATTATTCCTGACAGCTTGACCTACGTATACTGTTCATCACAGATTTTGGGCTAGATGTTGTAAAATGGATTGAAATTTGGATGCTAAATAGTTAAGACCCATATCTACAACTTTCATGTTGAACACTTTTCCAGAATCGGATTCCTTGAAGGTGATATTGGGTTTGGAAGTCAGAACAGAGGAGCTGTGACTGGGCCTGGACAGTATGTAGTAATTTGAATGTATCTGGAGTTGTAGAAAAGATATTGGATCCAAACGAAAGCCATTTGAAAGCTAAGATCCGGGCCTACAACTTTCATGAAGACCACTTGATTCAAAAATGACGAATGCAATGACTTCAGAGCTGCATGATTTCGAAGACAAGGAATCTCCATTATTTCCCACTCATTTAATGTCATTTAATGTCATTTAATGTCATTTGGCATTTTCCACTCATTTTCCAATCATACACCCACTAATAACTCAGCCCCCTTGACATTTTGTATCTCTAATCCTCTATAAAAGGAGGCCTTGGCAGATCATTAGGTATATTAGGTGTTAATTACCAAAATAAGGCTAGTTTGTTACTAAGTTTTCTTGTAGTAATTTTCCTTTGTTCTAAATTGAAGTCATGTTTTTCTTCTTCTTCTTCTCTCTTTCTTTCTTCTTATCTATGAGTAACTAAGTTTCATTTTACTTGGGTGAAGAGGTGAAGCTCTTGGTAATGAAATAAGGTTAGATTAATTTCTCTATTATGCTTAAATGATATATTTTCAAGTGATCATTATACGTATTATATTTTGTTTCCAAACTCTCCTTGTAAAGTGGAGTTCTTGATTTGTTGTAGACAAGAGATTGACACAATGAATGCTTTAACCCATTTACAAGTGGTGGTGTTAGAAACTCTCCTTATAAAGTGGAGTTCTTGATTTGTTGTAGACAAAATATTGACACAATGAATGCTTTAACCCATTTATAAGTGGTAGTAATATTTTTGGAAACATAATATAAATACGTATATAGTTTTAATAGACTTTTACGTTGTATTTTTCGATTGGAACCTCCATGTTGTGAGGATTCTAATTGAGTTATAAAAGGAATTAATCTTACCTTTATTTTATTTACTAAGAGTGGATCTTTTAACCCAAGTAAATAATTTTAATCATAGTAACAAAATATTCACTTCACCTTAATTAATCTTCAACAATTCCCTGTGGATCGACCTCGGACTCCCGAGAAATTTATTACTTGAGACAACCTGCACTTGGGTGTGTAAATGCAACAACTAAAAAGTGTGCATCATAAGCCACAAGTTGGTGGGCGAGTGTATACAATGAGTGGAGCTGAGGCCTCTCAGTCTGAAGATCTTATCAATAGAGAAGGTGTCATAGCAGGTAATCTTTTAACTGTACTATATGATTCGGGTGCAACACATTCATTTATTGCATATGACTGTGTGGATCATTTGGGATTGCCTGTGTCTTCTCTGAACTTTCGATTGATTGTCTCTACACCAACTGCCAAACCTGTTAGTACTTCTAAAATATGCCTAAATTGCCCTGTTATTATAAATAATCGAGCTTTTTTTGTTGATTTAATTTGTTTGCCTCTTATCGATATTGATATAATATTAGAGATAGATTGGTTATCTTCTAATCATATCCTATTAGATTGTTCTAAAAAGACCTTAATATTTCTTGAGAATGAGGTTTCTGGATTTTTGACTGCCAAACAAGTCAAATCTTTGTTGAGGGATGGAGTCCAAGGATACATGCTGCTGTCTTCTTTAGAAGTCAAGAGTGAGAAGAATGTGAATGCTGTTTCCGTTGTAAATGAGCTTCCTAAAGTTTTTCTTGATGAGGTACCCGGATTACCACCGGAAAGAGAGATAGAATTTTCTATCGATCTTGTACCAGGAGTGAGTCCTATTTCGATTGCATCGTACCGAATGTTGTCGTCAGAATTAGCAGAGTTAAAGAAACAATTGGAGGAACTGTTGGAAAAATAGTTCGTGAGACCTAGTGTTTCACCATGGGGAGCTCCAATGTTGTTAGTCAAAAAGAAGGATGGATCTTCACGTTTGTGTGTGGACTACCGCCAATTAAACAAGGTCACGATAAAGAACAAGTATCTACTTCCAAGAATTAATGATTTGATGGACCAATTGAAAGGAGTAACTATTTTCTCTAAGATAGATCTGCGATTATGTTATCATTAAATTCGTGTCAAGGTAGAGGATATACCTAAGATAACTTTTCGAACGCGCTACGGACATTATAAGTATCTTGTGATGCCATTCGGAGTGACGAATGCTCCTGTGATATTCATGGATTACATGAATAGGATTTTTCATCCATATCTAGATAGATTGGTCATTGTTTGTGTAGATGACATTCTAATCTATTCTCAAAGTTAAGAAGAGCATGCTAAACATCTTAGCATAGTTCTTTAGATTTTAAAGGAGAAGAAATTATACGCAAAGTTGTCAAAATGTGAATTCTGGTTGGAAGAAGTTCAGTTTTTGGGTCACATGATTTCCAAGGAAGGAATTGCAGTGGATCCAACAAAGGTGGAGATGGTTCTTTAGTGGGAAAGGCCAAGGACAGTAACTGAGATCCAGAGTTTTATTGGATTAGCTAGATATTACCGAAGGTTTATTGAAGCTTTTTCTAAGATAGCCGGACCTCTTACACAACTCACAAGGAAAAATCAAGCTTTTATTTGGATGGATGAATGCGAAGAGAGTTTCCAAGAATTAAAGAAAAGATTGACTACCGCACCAGTGTTGATTCTATCGGATCCGAATGAGTCTTTTGAAGTATATTGTGATTCTTCTTATCAAGGATTAGGATGTGTATTGATACAGAATAGAAATATGGTAGCATATGCTTCAAGACAACTAAAGGTATGTGAAAAGAATTACCCAATGCATGACTTGGACTTAGCCGCAGTTGTTTTTGCGTTAAAAATTTGGAGACATTTTCTTTATGGAGCTACATTCAATGTCTTCAGTGATCACAAAAGTTTGAAGTATTTGTTTGATCAGAATGAGTTGAATATGAGCCAGAGAAAATGGTTAGAATTTCTAAAAGATTACGATTTTCAACTTCAATATCATCCTAGAAAGGCGAATGTTGTAGTAGATGCTTTGAGTAGGAAGATGCTCAGTGTTTCTGCTATGATGATCAAAGAGGAAAAATTGATAGACCAATTTAAAGATATGTGGCTATCGGTAGAATTAGCGCAAGAAGAATTCGTTTGAATATGGTCACTATTCTGAATGATTTACTAGAAGAAATTTGAGAAAAGCAGGAAGATGATCATTTTTTGAAAAACGAGAGGGAATTCTTGAAGCAAGGTCATGTGGCAATGGTTGAGGAAGGATCTGGCAAGGTCTCAAGGTTCAAAGGTAGGATTTGTATACCGAATGATCCCAATCTTAGGAAGGCGATTCTCGATGAAGCTCACACCAGCAGGTTGAGTATACATCCCGGAATGACCAAGATGTATCAAGACCTGAAGCAATTATTTTGGTGGCCTGGAATGAAGAGAGATGTTGCGAAGCACGTGTCATCTTGTCTTGTGTGTCAAAAGGCAAAGGTTGAACATCAAAGACTAGCAGGTATGCTGTAACTCCTAACTATTCCAGAATAGAAAAAGGATAGTATTACAATGGGTTTTGTTACTAGATTGCCAAAGACTAAGAAAGGTCATGATTCTATATGGGTCGTTGTCGATCGGCTTACGAAGTCTGCTCACTTCTTGCCAATCAATATCAGGTATTCAATGGAGAAATCGACCCAGGTGTACATTAGTGAAATTGTTAGACTTCACGGTGTACCCTCTAATATCATTTCCGATAGAGATCCAAGGTTCACATCAAGGTTTTGGCAAAGTTTACATAAAGCAATGGGGACTAAACTTCGTTTGAGTTATGCCTATCATCCGCAAACTGATGGTCAAACAGAGAGAACTATACCATTAATAGAGGATCTGCTAAGAGCTTATGTGTTAGAACAAAAGGGGAGTTGGGATGAATTTTTACCTTTGGTAGAATTCACCTATAACAACAATTTTCACTCAAGTATAGGGATGGCACCTTATGAAGCGCTGTACAGACGACCATGCCGAACACCTTTGTGTTGGTATCAAGATGGAGAGAGTATGACCATAGGACCTAAGATGGTGCAATAAACGACGAAGAAGGTGAAAATGATTCAAGAGAAAATAAGGGCAACTCAGAGTAGACAGAAAAGCTATGTTGACAAAAGAAGAAGACCTCTTGAATTTGAGAAAGGTAAGCATATTTTTGCTAGTCATACCCATGATTGGTGTCAGAAGGGTTATAAAATCCAGAAAAACTCACTCATAAATTCATTGGACCCTATCAAATTCTTTGTCGGATAGGTCCAGTCACTTACCAAATAGCTTTACCGCATTTTCTCTCTAACCTACATAATGTTTTTCATGTGTCCCAGTTAAGAAAGTATATCCTCAATCCCGCTCATGTTATTCAGCCTGATGAGGTACAATTGAAAGAAAATTTGACGTATGAGACATTTCCTGTTAAGATTGAAAACAAGAGGGTGAAGCAACTCAAAGGGAAGGAGATTCCGTTAATAAAAGTGATCTGGATTGAAACAACAGGAGATGCTACGTGGGAGATAGAAGATAAGATGAGGGAACAATATCCATAATTGTTCTAAGGTATGATAAATTTCAGGGATGAAATTCTTTTTAGTGGGAGAGAGTTGTAACACCCCAAAATTTGCTATTTCTCAGTAATGTCTGAATTGTACTATTTTGTGATTTCTGTGTGCTGTAAATTTGTTTTGAATGTTCTGTGACTGTTTTTGATCTCTATGTGTGATTTACTCCGAGTCAGGAAAATAATAATTTTTAGGCCAGAGAAAATCTTTGACGATTTATTCCGAGCTGCGAGAGCTTACTAAACCTGAATCCAAGAGATACGTTACCCAATCTTTTAATTTTTAGAATTTATCTGTGAAATAAAAATATTTCACATTTTATTATTTGTTGGACAGTATCTATTGAATTGCGAGCAGTAGCTTCTGCCTATTGGGTAATAGATCATGTATCTTTTGTCCGTTTGACAATAGACTGGGAAAAGTCTTTGTGACTCATAATTTGGTGAACCAATAGGAACTGGTTAGTGTTAATAGCTTGAATTATCTAAGCCAATAGGATGTGATCAACAATAATGGCTAGATTAGTTAGCCAAGAAACTAAGTAATCTAACTAAGTTAACCTAAAGCCTAAGTAGTAACTAAATGAAACAAACTTAGTTTGCTACTCCTTAGAGCTCCATGGTTTCAAGGATATTCTAGAGTCTTCTAGAATGCATGACAATGCATGACTTAAGCTTTGTAACTAAATAGTTAGCCATGCAACTAAGTGAACTAACTTAGTTAGCTTAAGTGAAACTAGGAACTAATTGCATCAAAACCTAGTTACTTTCTCCATGTGCTCACACGACCACATAGTGGTTCTAGGAAGTTCTTGAACAATCTAATCATTTTATGTGACCAAAGTGTGACCAATTAGTGACCTAAGCCATGTGCTACTCAAACTTGGAAGCTAAGTCTTTGACTCCTCTTTGTGAAGCACTCCATGGCAATCACATGGAAAAATAGGGTATTCTATTTCATTTCTATCATGCTTTTTGACAAAAGCTTTCTCTCCATTCTCTCTCATCCAAGAACAACAAAAACTTCATTCTCTCTTCCTCTTGAAGCTCACGGCCTCCACATCCGACACTAACCTCCACTCTCCTATAATTTCATCCAATACCATTTTCTAAACCTAGACAAAATTCTAAACACCTTTCATGTTGTGAGTTTCATCTAGTTCAACCATTTGGTGCTTTGAAATCGAGATAAGGTTTTCTACTCCTAAAGGTTACATCTTGGTATCTTGTTCCTAAGATTGGTTCTTGAGTTTCTAAACCATGATTGATCCATGGTTTCTTATTTTCAAGCTTTGTTTGTGACTTTAGTTTGGTTTAAGTTTGTTAGGGTTTTCTTGTGGTGATTCACGAAATCCATAGGAGACCAAACAAGAAGGGTTTTTGTCTTCCTAGAGGTAAAAGGGAGATTAACCTCATTAATCATGTGTTGGTGGTGAGGAAATGAAATTGTTTATGGTGAAAAATCCATAAGGATTTATTCAATTGATTGTTTAAGTTTTCATTATTTGTGATGGTGTTGATTGTTATGCTTTATAGCTTTGAAAATATGCTTGAATATGTAATTATGAAAGTATGTTGATTATTGTATATAGTAGGATGTGATATGCATGATGATGAAGTGTATGAAGGTTCCAAAGAACCCTAGAGGCTCATGGCCTCAACACCATCAAGGGAGCAAAATGTTTTAAATTATTTTTCTAATCATGGATTAAATGAGTTAATGATAAGTAATTGGATTAAAGATTTTTGCAAAGAATAAAGTGATAGAAAATAATTGAATATGACCTATGAAGCATATAGTGAAATTTGGCCAACATGCCTATTTTTGATATTCTAGATCCAAAATTATTTTAATAAGTGTAGACTTAGTTAATTAAGTAACAAGAACTCAATTTAATGAGTTTTATTTTTAGAAATAAAAAGAAAATGAACTAATTTTTAGAATTAATTTGGTATAATTAGGTTGTGAGGTAAGATAAAATTCAAAACTTGAAATTTAATGATGTATAGCTCACCCTTTGGGTTTTGAAGCGCGTTAGAAAATTTTGAGCTGTAATATCCAAATTAAATCAAAGAAAGATAATTTTGGGTGAAATAATGGAAAATGCTACTTAAAGAATTTTTAAAATGTAAAATATGGTAAGTAAAGTCAAAATAATTATTTTATGTGAAAAATATTAGAGAAACGTCACTTGTTTTCAAAATAGTGATTTTTAAGCTATTAGATTGAGGAAATGATTTAAAATTGCTACGCGATTGAGAAAATGTTTAAAAATCCCTAGGTGATTTAGAAAACATTTGAAAATATTTTTGCGATGATGAAAACGATGGAAAATACTTACGCGATTTGAAAACGCAAGAAAAATATTCTGCGATTATGAAAATACGATAAAATGTTTACGCGATTGGAAATAATAGCAGGTTGCTGTCGGGCTGTTGTGGTGGGCCCGACTATGTTAAAAAGTGATACCGCCAAGTGATGGCGTGTGTGTGTGAAATACTATGAGAATGGTGATTATATGTGTATTTGAATCATACATCATGCACTGAAAAATGTGTCAGCTTATTTGGTTAAGGCAGTATGCCTAAGAGATTGAATTTACACCTTCGTGCAGGTGAGAGTTGCGTAGTTACGATCTTCAGTGATCTTGAAGACGTCGGGGTGTGGAATGTCATATGTGGCCAGATGGTAGCATCTCTACGCTGTGGTATCCTATGCAAACACACCGACGATCTTGACGGAGTTACTACTCTTTTCGTGATTAGTTGAGACTATCTTGTATAAGCCATATTGCGCACATTGATATAATACATTGACACATGATTTGAGGCTGACGATATACAAACATGTACTCCTATCTTTCTCTCCAAAATTGTGATTAGCTCCATGGAGTAGGAATGGGTCTATGTGCATATGCATAGTTGGTCAACATGTTGACATGATAATTATGTTTATCTGACTTTTTATCTGTGATGTGATGATATGATTCAATGTGTTAATATTATATCTGTATATTTACTGTCATCTTCTATGCGGCCATACTAGTATTGATGTGGGGGATCTCACCTCTTTGCTGTGTTAAATATGTTTTTATTGTGTATGTTTGGTGAAGACCGAGGAGATGAGGAAGCCAGAAATTATACTTTCCATCAGTGACAATTTCTTTGTTTTTTTGAATGGCGGCAAGGCGCCAAGTACTGGGTTTTGTTAGAGTACAATTCCATGGGGGAATTGATGCATGGAGGTTTGTTTTAGATAATGAACATTTTGTGTATACGGGGGATTTGACTCAGAATCTTAGTGGAACTAGGGATGGGTTCCAGTTATGATGATGAATATATATGTTCGTTTGGAGTTCACGATGCCAATACGAGAACTCTGGGGTGGTACTGTTTATACTCCACAAGAGGACTCTGTAGTGTTTTCAGCTAGAACCCCTGTCAGGCGAGTGATGTACCCGCTTGGGTTCTTTGATGATACTGAGGAGGAGGATCCTTCCAAGGGCCCAAATCCTTAGTCTTTAAAAGTTTTAGTTAGACAGTTTATGTTTTGATGTATATGTTGTACATATTTATCTTTTGGAGTGTAATGTATTTATGTAAATTATTTGGGAATAAGGTTTGAAATATCTATGTATATTATGGTGAGTTTTGTTCTGTTACATGTTGTACTTATGGTTTTTAATTATTTTAATTATTTTCACTTATTTCGCAAATGAAAGTTTAAAATTAATATTTTTACAAGATTAATTCTTTTACAACTTGGGTAAGTTATATTAGGATTAGTCTTAAATGTGATACCCTATGGTGGGTGTTGCATTGTGTTTTGATGATAACAACTACATTGAAAATTATTAACATTTGCTTTTAAGTATATTGATTGTGCTAACATGATATTTGTGGAGTTTTCTTGTTAGTAATTGTAAGCTCCAAAGCCCTTCAGAAGCATTCATTTGCTGAAGTTCTATAGTAACTTCTAAGTTTTGATGATAAACAAACTTAACCTTGGAATCTTTTCTTGTAACCTCCTGTCTTAAGTGTTTGATAGAATAGATTGAGAAGAACCTCAGACTCGTTTTTCATAAATCAAGTTATCCAAGCATTGTCTGATGAGAGTTTTGTTAAAGTCAAAAGTTGTCTTCAAAGGTTTTTAGAAAAAGACTAAGTAAAGAACTGTTTTCATGAGAAAGTTTCAAAAAACTCTTCAATGGTAAAGGTTCTAAGAGAAAATTTTCTCAAAAGATAAGTTTCAAAAGTCCAAGTTTATCAGAAGACAAGCTTTAGAAACCATGTTCAGCAAAAGACAAGCTTCGGAAACCAAGTTCATCATAAGCAAATCTTAAGAAGCAAAGTCAAATAGAAGATTGCAATCAGAAAGGAACACCATCAGAAGATTGACCTATCAGAAACATCAAGCATCAGAAAAATGAATCTTTTCAGAAGCATCCAAGTTCATAAGATGAATTCTATACAAAAATAGCAAAGTCCAAGTCAGAAAGAATCAGAAGTTCAAAATTTCTTTCTTTCGTTGGAAAAGATAAAAACATTTTAAGAAAAGCTGATTGATCACTATAGGACAAGAAAACAGTAACTTTACTATGAACAGTAACATTGGAACTTCAAATGACAAGTTTCTGAACGCCTATAAATTGAAGAAGCCTAGAAGTTGGAAGATATGAAGCTAACTACTATTCTGTTAAACTTCTAATCAAACTTTTGAACGACCAAAACAAGCTTCTGATCAAGTTTCTCTACTGAAACCTACTTCTGTTCAATCTTCTGAAAAAAAGAAACTCATTCTCTCATTTTTGTATTTGTATATATCCACTCATTGAGTGTTAGAGAGTTAGAATCTCATTCCTATCTCTGTAATCATTCGTTTAAATTCACTCTTTGAGTGTTGAGAGATACACAAACCCAACCTTATCTTTGTATCCTAATCCATTAATGAACTTCATGAGTATCTAGCTTGAAGAGACTAGGGTGGAAAAAATACTACTTGTAATCTAGCTTGGAGAAGCTAGGATTGATCAAAGAATACTCGTGGTAATATAAAATCCTAGTTTCTGATTGGGGAATAGACATAGGCAAGTGGATTGGCCAAACCAATATAAACTTTTGAGAGTGAATCTTCTCAACTATAAACTCTTATCTTTCTGATCATTTAATTGTTGATTTTATCACTTAAGTTTATATTGAAAATAGTTATTAACTTCAACAAGGACAAAGTTCTAAGTTAAAATTGAATCAAGTTCATTCCTTTCAAGCAACTCTTCTGTTCTCATAAACTTCTGATATATACTTTGATACATCCAAGTTACGAAACTTGAGAAGTTGTAAAAAATTTTCAGGATTCCTTCAGATTTTAAAAGCACGATTCAACCCCCCTTCTCGTGCTCTTGCCACTTTCAGTAATAACTTTTTCAGGACTAAAACAATAATAAGGAAGCTTTCTAGATAATTAAAGAGGGCCAAGAATATCAATTCTTAACTTAAGAGAGTTCAAGGTGTATCTTCAGAAAGTTCTTGAAGAACTTGAGAGAGTTTATCTTGAGAAGGTTGTGAGAAAGTTCAAGAACGTGAGGATTCTCCACAAGGACCAGATCAAGAGCAAATTGAAGATGAAAAAGAAGTTTTTGTAACACCCATAAAAATATGTTAGACTTGTATATGGTTACAAAGGTAGCCTAATATTTGTTTAACATGCCTGTTCAATTTTATGATCTTCTAAGCACGTTTAGTCACTTTGTTGTGGTACTATGTGTAAAAAATAACTATTATTAGCTCAAAATTAGCTTAAACTACTTAGTTAATGGAAATAAATGTAGAAAAATTATTTTTAGGTCACAAATGTGTAGATGATGGTGTAGTTAAAATTTGAGGATAATCAGAGCTATTTTGTCATTTTTAAACATATTGAGTGTGTTTTAATGCTGGATTGACTACCAGCAGATATTGAAAAATATGAAAAAGGTGAAACAAGATTTTTGATGAATCTTAAGATTTATTTTAAACTTGTTAGAAGTTAGAAAACTAGATTTGGTGAAATCTAAGTGTTCTTAACAGATCGGGAATTGTATAAGTCACTTAAGTGACTAAAGAGCATACGACTCTCTTTGTTTCTATTGCCTTGACTATTTAGGCACCTAAAATGAGATATTTCTCATCTCATTCTCATCTCATCTCTCGGATGCAGTAGACAAAAATAAAGGGAAAAACAAGAAACAGGGCAAAGAAGGAGAATCAACCAACAAGGAGGAGGAAGGAGAGGAGCTGCTTAGTGACTTCATTTCTAGCCATTAAAGGTAAGGGGATTTTGTGTTTTCATTCTTTTCCTCCATGTTCTTCATTTGGTTCATGAGAGTTCTTGATGTGGCAAATGGATTTCTAGGGTGATTTTGGGGTTTTAGGTTTGACTCTTGTTGGAGAACAAGAGGATAGTCTGTTTTCGAGTTATTGGTTGCATGGTGATGCATTTTTCATCTCTTAAACACATATGATTACATTTGAGTAAAAAATGGGCTTTTAGGTTTTTATGGTGATGGATGATGCATTGATGCATGTTGAGTGTTTTAAAAAAGGTTTTGAGAGTTTAAATGAGTCGATGAATCTCATTTCATGTTGGAAATTGTAACACCCTGGAAAATATGTTAGGCTTGTATATGGTTATAGAGGTAGCCTAATATATACTTAACATGCCTGTTTTGTGTCTTTTTGAGCATGTTTAGTCACATTGCTGTAACACTATATGAGAAATATAGTTGTTATTTGCTCTAGAAGTGGCTTAAACTACTTAGTTAGTGAAAATAAATGTAGAGAGTTTGTTTCCAGGTCACAAATGTAGGAATTGTACTACAATTAAAGTTTGAGATAAATCAGAGTTAGTTTGACTTTTTTAAGCACACTGGTTGTGTGTTTTAGTGCTGGATTGAGCCCAACTGATATGGAAAAATAGAGAAATGGTGAAACAAGATTTTTAATGAATCTTAGGATTTATTTTGAATCTATTGGAAACTAGGAAAATGGATTTGGAAAAATCTGTGTATTTTTAGCAAATCGAGGTTTCAGTACTTATCTGTAAGAAGCTAAAAATTGGCTCCTTTTTATAAATGGCCAATGGTTGGGAAATAAAGGAAAATAGAAACAGTGAAGAGAAAAGAGGAAACGTGAAGAAAGGAGAAGAGAAAAAAGGAGAAAGAAGAAATGAGAAAGAAGAAGGAGAAAGAAGAAGGAAAAAGAGGAGAATCAAGAGGCAAGCAAGGATTGGAGAGCTTGGATTCATCCTTGGCCATCATCAAGACCTTGAGGTAGGGGGAAAACCTTGTTTTTGACTCATCTTCCTATTTTCTTTATCTTGTTCATGAGTGTTGGCATGATAAGAAAGTTAGGTTTTTAAGTGTGATTTTGGTGTTTTTAGCTTGAATCTTGTTGCAGAACTTGAGGATAGCTTGTTTATGAGTTGTTGGGTGTATGGAAATAGATTTCTAGCCCTTGTATGCCTTAAATCCCACTTGAGTTAAGATTAGGGTTTTAGGTTTTGTATTGGATGATTATCCATGATCTTTGACTTTGAGTGAAATTGAAGTGGTTTAAGAGTTGCTATGTGTAGTTGGACCTTGTTAGAAGTTGGCAATCACTTGAAATCGAGTTTTGAGTAATTGGAAGAAGGTTTAGTTCTAAGGGAACAATACTCGTATCTGCAGAATTCTGTAGATTCTGAGTTCTGCAGTGGGCATCATGGCGCAAGGCGTTGAACGCCGCAACGTGTGAGTGGTGCATGTCCAGATTTTGGGATCCGAGAGATGGGCATCGCAACGTGGCACTTAGAGTGCCGCGACGTGCTGAAGAACAGGGGTGCACGCCGCGGCGTGGTATGCGGGTACCGCGATGTTGGTAGCATTTTCTTGCCAGTACTTGAACCCGTGGCTTGGGCGCCGCAGCGTGGCACAGAGCATGCCACGGCGTGGGCCAGAAAATAACTGTATATTGTGTTAGATTGCCTTGGAGTCTTCCAATGGTGTAGTTTCTTTATTTATGCTTCCTTTTGAGTTTGGAGACTCTAATAAGGGTATTTAATGAAGTGGTTGTGTGGTGAAAGTAAATCAATTGGTATGTTAATTATTGTGGTATTTGACATCATTGTATTTCAAGTTAGTAGTTAGGAATGCAAATCAATTGACATGCTAGTTATTGTAGTAATTAGCATTATTGTTGTTCCATTGCTATGTTGGTGAGGTTGAGCCCTCATTGTTGATGATTATAATGTGATTTTGAATGAGAATATAATCAATCCTTCCTATCACAGTGATTGTTGTGGATGATCTAATGTGATTTTGAATGAGAAGGTAATCAATCTTTCCTATCACAGAGATCATTGTTGTGATCAAATATGATTTTGAATGAGTAGGTAACTAATCTTTCATATCATAGTGATCGTTGTTGAATACCATGTAGTTGATGAGACTTCACTACCTAGATAAGGTGATCATACATGATTGTAAGTGAAGAGGCAATATACCTTCCAAATCACAGTGATGCGTTGAGGATGGTCTTTCTCTCACACCTCGTGGAATAGCTGGAACTGGGTTTCCAGTGCTTGTTCAAAGCTTATGGAATTGGGTTCCTTTGTTTTGTTCAAGGCTCATGCATTTCATGACATTACCATGGAACTGGGTTCTTGTAAATGGTATCATACATTATGCATTACATATTTAGGGTACTGCATAGGCATAAACACTAGACATAATTTGGCATAGCATGATAGTTGTATGGGCGGTTGCTATCATGATATATTCATGCATTGCAATTGTATGGGCAGTTGCATATCTCTGAGATGGAGATGTTATGTTTGTATCTCTGATATAGAGATGTTATGTTTGTATATCTGAGATAGAGATGTTGTGTTAATATCTCTGAGATGGAGATGTTGTGTTAACATCTCTGAGAGGTTTATATCTCTGAGATGGAGTTATGTTGTTCTGTCTCTGCGACGGAGACGATGCTTGGGTGTCTCTGAGATAGAGATGATGTTTTTTTTTAGTGTGATAATTTCTGGAAGACTGTTTGCAGTAAATGAGTTTTTATACAAACTTATAAAGCAGGAATCTATTTCGGGAAGAGAAAGGACTTGGTTTTGGCTTTTGCCACCTTTCTAGCTTGCTATGTATGATATTTGAGTTTACAAATGTGTTTTTCCCTAAAATGGCTGGAATGATTGTGATGATATGGTTTATAGTTTTTATCTACTGAGAATGTGTGAATTCTCACCCCACGCGTGCGTTTCCATGATGATTCCAGGGAGGAAGTCTTATGGAAAGTGAAGATAAGTAGGAGCTTGGAGTGCTTAGCTTAGTGTAGCTAAGTAGTTCTTTTGAAATGATGTACGCTTTTTTATTTATGAGAAATACTATTGTTGTGTAATAGATATATATTCAATCGTGGCTCATTTTTTATATAATGCTGATATGTTATATTAGAAATTGCATAGCTGTAGTAAGTAGCATGCTTGAAACTAATCACTGTGATATACTTTGGTTATATTATGGTTATTAAATTTAGGATGTTACAGAAATCACTTAAAATTGAGTTTTGAGTGATTGGAGGTGAGTATAGTTCCAATGGAATAATACTCAGATTCTGCAAAATTCTACAGAATCCTCTATAACAGGCTTACGCTGTGGCATGGCATGAGTCACGCCAAGGCATGCGAGTATCTGAAGAGCACCCGAGAGCAGCATGCCACGGCGTGACTGAGAATCAAGCTGAGGTGTGTGAGACATAAAGCTAGACGTCACGGTGTAACTATGCCGTGCAGTAGTGTGAGCTCTAGAATTTCTCAAAAAATTGTTGTATGATGCCATGGAGCTTTTCAATGGTGCAGTTCCTTCTTTTATGCTTCTTAAAGAGTAATGAGACTCTAATAGGAGTATTTAATGAAGTGTAAATATGATGAGTCAATTGGTTTGTTGTGCTAATTATTGTAGGTAATTAGTTTTTATTTTGTATGATACGTTGATGAAGACCGTGTAGTTGATGGATTCACTACCTGGAGGAGATGGATTCCTCTACATTGTTGAAGACTGTGTAGTTGATGGATTCACTACCCGGAGGGGATGGATTCCTCTATGTTGTTGAAGATCGCGTGGTGATAGATTCACTACTCAGAGAAAAGACTGATGGAACTGGGTTCCAAGGCTTTGTTCAAAATGCATGCATATCATGACATTACCATGGAATTGGATTCCCATTATTGGTATCATAATATTAATCATTACATACTTAGGTAATTGCATAGGCACACATATGAGGCATAATTTAGCATAACATGACAATTGTATAGGCAGTTGTGTATTCTTTATAATCGTGTAAAATACTAGTTTTGGAATATTTCTACTGAGAATTGTGATTTTTCACCCCGTTTGTGTTTCCATATAAATTCAAGTGCAAGCTCTACAAAAGGCAAGGAAAAGATATATAAAGACTAATATAGTTTATATGCTTTACATGGACAAAGATTGTATCTTTTGTGCCTTGAGAAGCTTAGTTATTATCTTTGTATATAGTTGTATTTATGAGAAATACTGATGTTATGTAAAAGTTCGATAATTCGTGGCTCATATTTTACTATATAATGTGTTATGTTATATTAAAAATGTTTGTGTAGTAAGTAGTATATCTAGATCTAATTACCGTGGTATAATACAAATTATACTATTGTTATTAAATTTGGGATGCTACATTATGGTATCAGAGCAGTTCATCCTGTTAAGTCGGGGTATGAACTGACTATGCTTAGGCATGTTTAGGAGTTCCTTTATGTGTTATGCATTTCTTTGTCTCTTGTTTGAGATGTTTGGATAGAATTGCATGACTTGCCTTAGGTTGGACTGTTATTAGCTACTGTTACACAATTACATGATATTGAGGACTGATTAACTCAACATGTAACCTTCTGTATGTACAAGAAACTATGACACCAAAGAGGCGAACCCCTGAGACAAGGAACTCAACTAGGGAAAGTCCAAGTATGGTTGAGGCCAAGATGGCAATAGCCAATGCAATGCAAGTGCAAACGACTACAACTGTTACTGCTATGAGGGAGCAAACAGCTGTAACTGCCAAAATGTTTGAGCAAATGGGGAATTCACAACCAGCACAACCTCAGCCAACACAAGTGGTGTAGGTTGAACCGAACTAGGATTTTCATGATCTGTCAGAGTTTTGGAAAGCTAGTCCCCCATCCTTCCGCGGGGAGTATGATCTAGCGAAAGTTGAGGAGTCGATAATAGAGTTGGAAAAGATCTTTGTAGTCATGAGGTGCACAGAGGACCAGAAGATGTCCTTTGCTACATACATGTTAAAAGGGGATGCTGAGCATTGGTGGAGTGGTGCTAGGAGAATGATGGCAGTGGCAGGAACTCAAGTTACATGGGAGGTATTTAAGATTACATTCTTCGAGAAATACTTTCCACAAAATGTACAAGAAAATAAAGAGGTGGAGTTTTTGTAACTAGAGCAAGGCAATATGATTGTAGGGCAGTATGTGGCGAGATTTGAAGAGTTGTTCAAGTTTTCGTCTACCCTTAGGTACAACCTTGATGACAGATGGATGTGCGTAAAGTTTGAAATCGACCTAAGAGATAGTGTGAAAAGAATAGAGAAGCCCTTTGAGATTCGAGATTACCTGACCTTGGTCAACAAGTGTAGAGTGATAGAACCCCTCAGTTTTAGGCCATCCTAGAAGCATCGGTCACAAGACTATTACAAGCGAAAGAGTATAGAGGATAGGTCAGAAAGAAGTGCTCCACAACATAGAGATCAGAAGGATAAAGGGAAACAAGTTCAGATGGTTGATCATCAGTAACTATGTGTCAAGAGTGGTAGACACCATGGAAACAAAGTTTGTATAGCGGACCAGATAACATGTTATATATATGGCAAGATAGGCCATTATGCAAGGAATTATCCTCAGAAGAAAGAGACAAAGTCAGAGGTTAGACCAGGAATAGTCTACTGGTTGGAGGGCAAGGAGACAACACAGTCTCTAGGTTCAGGTAAAGGTGAGGTTGTTAGTGAATTTTGTTTCTTTGATATTTGGTTATACGTGTTTTTACATGTGAGTTATTTAGGACTTCTTATATTAGGCAAATCAAATTTTAGGGACAAAATTTTAAAAAGGGGGGGGGGAGAAATGTAACACCCGTGAAAACATGTTAGACTTGTATATGGTTACAAAAGTAGCCTAGTACTTATTTAGCATGTTTGTTTAATTTTGTGACCTTCTGAGCATGTTTAATCACTTTGTTATAGCACTATATATGAAAAATAATTGTTATTAGCCTGAAATTAGCTTAAATTTTAGTTAATTGAAATAAATGTGGGAAATTTGTTTCTAGGTTACAAATGTGTAAATGATGGTGTAGTTAAAATTTGAGGATAATCGGAGTAAGTATGATATTTTTAAGCATACTAAATGTGTGTTTTAATGTGGGATTGACTACTAGCAGATATGAAAAAATATGAAAATAGTGAAACAAGATTTTTGAAGAATCTTAAGGTTTATTTTAAACATGTTGGAAGTTAGAAAACTGAATTTGGTGAAATCTAAGTGTTCTTAACAGATCGGGAATTGTAGAAGTCACTTAAGTGACCAAAGAGCATATGACTCTCTTTGTTTCTATTTCCTTGACTATTTAGGCACCTAAAATGAGATATTTCTCATCTCATTCTCGTCTCATCTCTTGGCTGCAGTAGACAAAACAAAGAGAAAGGCAAGAAACAAGGTAAAGGAGGAGAATCAACTAATAAGGAGGAGGAAGAAGAATAGCTGCTTAGTGACTTCATTTATGGCCATTAAAGGTAAGGGAATTTTGTGTTTTCACTCTTTTCCTCCATGTTCTTCATTTGGTTCTTGAGAGTTCTTGATGTGAGAAATAGATTTCTAGGGTGATTTTGGGGGTTTTAGGTTTAACTCTTGTTGGAGAACTAGAGGATAGCCTATTTTTGAGTTATTGGTTGATGGTGATGCATTTTTGATCTCTTAAACACTTATAATTACATTTGAGTCAAAAATAGGGTTTTAGGTCTTTATGGTGATGGATGATGCATTGATGCATGTTGAATGTTTTTAAAATGGTTTTGAGAGTTGAAATGAGTTAATAAATCTCATTTCATGTTGGAAATCACTTGAAATTGAGTTTTGAGTGATTGGAGGTGAGTATAGTTCGAATGGAATAGTACTCAAATTCTATAGAATTTTGAAAAATCCTCTACAATAGGCTCAAGCCGCGGCGTGCGGGCATCTGAAGAGCACCCAAGAGCAGCACGCCACGGTGTGAGCTCCAGAATTTCTCAAAAAATTGTTGTATGATGCCATGGAACTTTTCAAATATGTAGTTCCTTCTTTTATGCTTCTTAAGGAGTAATGAGACTCCAATAAGAGTATTTAATGAAGTGTGAATATGATGAGTGAATTGGTTTGTTGTGCTAATTGTTGTAGGAAATTAGTTTTTGTTTTGCATTATATGTTGATGAGGACCGTGTAGTTGATGGATTCACCACCCGAAGGGGATGAATTCCTCTACGTTGTTGAAGACCATGTAGTTGATGGATTCACTACTCGGAGGGGATGAATTCCTCTATGTTGTTGAAGACCACGTGGTGATAGATTCATTACTTAGAGAAAAGACTGATGGAACCGGGTTCCAAGGCTTTGTTCAAAATGCATGCATATCATGACATTATCATGGAATTGGATTCCTGTTAATGGTATCATAATATTAATCATTACATACTTAGGTAATTGCATATGCATGCATAGGAGGCATAATTTGGCATAGCATGACAATTGTATGAGCGGTTGCTAATCATAACATACACATGCATTGCAATTGTATGGGCAATTGTATATTCTTTATAATCATGTAAAATGATAGTTTTGGAATACTTCTACTGAGAATTGTGATTTCTCATCACATTTGTATTGCCATGTAAATCTAGGTGCAAGCTCTACAAAAGGCAAGGAGAAGATATAGAAAGACTAGTATAGTTTATATACTTTACATGGACAAGGATTGTATCTTTTGTGCCTTAAGAGACTTAGTTGTAATCTTTGTATATAGTTGTATTTATGAGAAATACTGATGTTATATAAAATTTTGATAATTTGTGGCTCACATTTTACTATATAATGTGTTATGCTATATTAAAAGTGTTTGTGTAGTAAGTAGCATGCCTAGATCTAATTATCGTGGTATAATACATATTATGCTATTATTAAAATTGGGATGTTATAGTTTTCATCATCCAAGTTATCAAGATGAAACATAAAGATGATGGTGGAATCGAAGAACAAGAGGAGTTGTGAAACATTAAACTTGAGAGAGCTGCTGAGAAGGTCAGCTACTATGAGGCTTGAGAGAGTTCTTCGATAGAAACTTAAGTAATTGTGCCGACTCAGCATAACACAACAAAATAACAGCTACTTGCCATAAGAAGGACAAATAACCATTGGGGGCCTCTGAAGGTTACTTTTCATAAGGTATAGAAGGCATCAAGCTTGAAATGAAAATGAATGATTTGAGAAGAAAAAAGCTTATACATGAAGAACAACTCTCTCACCTCTACCTATTTCATTCTGAAAGTTATGAAATCCTTAGTAGGTGTGTTGTAGGTTCTACAAAACTGTGTTAATACACTCTTTGAGTGATTTCGAGACCTACTCACTTATATTAAACACTTAATTCCTATTTTTGATTATTGAGTGTTGGTATTGAGCTTGTAGGTTGTGCAAGCCACTTGGAAACTTAGTTAAGTTGATTGTAAGAGCCTAGAGAGGCTCGGTAAGAAAGAATACTAGTTGAAACATTCTTGGAGATACTAAGGGAAAAGATTACTCGTTTGTAAGAGCCTAAAGAGGCTTGGTAAGAAATAATATTTTTATATAGTGAAAATCATAGTATTTGCTAGGTACTGGATATAACCCCAAGTGGTTTAAGGGTGAGCCAGTATAAATATTGGTGTCTTGTTTCTCTTCCCTCACTTTATCTCATTCCAATCTGTTCTAATACTGATCACAAGTAAATCAAAGTTTTTCTCTATAAGAACAAAAGTGTTTTTAAGTTAAAGTAAACATAATGATCGCCCCACATGTGATTATGTATTAATTTACACGATATTACCTCAAGTGCACGGATCGAATAAGTAATAAAGAATGAGTAGAATATCATTCTCATGAGGAATTAGTTTACCACATACCACTTCTCTAATATTAATACTATCTAAGTAACCAATAATTAAGAGTAATTCAAAGCAATTAAAGACATAAAATTATAAAAGACAAAAACACACAAGAATGCACGAAATTAAGAAGGAAAAGAGAGAACAAAGCACACGAATGCAAAACACATGAAGGATGTAAACATACGAAATTAAAACACTAGTCTGACTTCACATAATTCAACATTCTATTATAGACAATAGAGTAGTTTTGGGACCTTCATTCTAATTAATTTCTAGTCATTCAATTGATGGAGAGAATCCTTTAATTAATTAAAACCCAATTCCTTGGCGAGTTAATACTCTTTAATTATCAAAGCCTATTCAATTCCTTGATCTAAACCCCAACTCTTAAAGGCATGACCTTCACTCTATTTGATCTCCAACTCTATGAGAGCTGCATGACAGTTCCTCCTCCTTTCCTAGGGCTCGTCGCCTCCTGCCTTTGAGCCTCCAAAACTCTATTTTTCATGTATTTTCTGAACCAAAAGAGAGTTCCTTTGCTAACCTTGTTTTCCCTTTTTTTATAGAAAAATTGATAGATAATCTCACCCTCCAGATGGCCAAATTTGCCCTCGATCGCAACAGATAATTTGTATGATTTTTTGTTATCTTTTCAATGCCGCAAACAACGCGTCGATATGATCTCTATAGTCCAAGATATGACTCAATTACTAAGGAATGATTAGAATGCTACGGGAATCCAAATTTTGCTCCAAATCAAATCTCTTTGAGAATCTTTATCCAATCTCCAATCTAAAGATTTTGCATCCAATTAGAACTCTTATTAGCATATAATAATACTAAAAGAATCCTTCAAATATTTATCTTTTAGAATTTCTTATTTTTGCACAAAATCTAATGATTTATCTTAAAAATTCAAATATGACAAAGTGAAGAGATAATTATTTAAAAATAAATAAAAAATAAAAGTAAACAAAAACTAAATAAAAATTAATAAAAAATCCTAGAAAATAAACCCAAAAGATGAGTGCATTTTACACTCATCAAATACCCCTAAACTTAAATATTGCTTATCCCTATTGATGCGTGAGGATATAGTGATTAAAATTTCAAGATAAAAATCAGTTGTCAGGCCCACCAGAAAATAAAAACCTTACAACTAGTTGTAGTTAATAAGGGTCGATCCACAGAGAACCAATTCAATTAACACTATCAAATAGTTCCCAATTTAAACTCTGATAAACATTAAAAAGGGGGGTTTTGGAGTTTTGATGAACAATGAACAGCTTCAAAGACAATAACAATAAATAAACTAAAATCAACAATATAAGAAAATTGGTTAAGAGATTGAATCCACCACTAGATTTATATGATGATGTAAATCCACATATCCTTTTATTCCAACATGCTCAATTATGTTTTTACATAATTGTGAGAGTAAATATCTGTTTTCCTTACGTGTTGGCCAATTCAGTAACCGCTCAAATCAACTCCTGATCATTGATTAGTCATAAAGCAACTGCTCTTACAACTATCCAATAATTGTATTAAGTTTTAGAAAACTAATTACACTAAGATCTAATCACACACCAGGATTAAATTACTTAGAACATATATTTCTCTAGATCTATTACCGCAACCGCGCATAATAAACCCAGATCTACCACTTTTATAACTGGCAAATAGCACAAAGATAATTATACCCACATGAACATCATATATTTCGCTAGATCTACTACCGCAACCGTACATAATAAATCCAGATCTACCACTTTGAAAGTGGGAACAAGTATAAAAATCTCTATACCAATAATAGATTCAGAAATATATGAATAAAAGCATAAATGTGTTGAAATAATCAAATATGCAAGATTCACAACATCAAAACTATGGTTTCATCACCCCCTTAACCAAGGGAGGTTTAGTTACACATAGCTAGAACAAAATCACAAGAAAAATTGAGAAAGAACATCATAAGAAACAAAGTGCAGAAGAAAAACTAAATAGCAAATGAGTTTCTGAGGATTGAGAATGATGGATCTCCGATTGCTCGACCGAGACTCCAATCTTTGATCCAAGACTCCCCTCTCCTTCTCCAAGGAGTTGCAGCTGCTCTCCTAGGTCAAAACTCCCCTCAAAACGTGCTAAGGGTGTCAATATATAGGCCTCCAACACAAACTTCTCGTAGAAGTTTCAATAATTGAGTTTCTGACACAAATACACGGTCGTGCATGAATACACGGCCTAGGCCGTGTATGACACTGCCTCGAGGATCAAAATTTACTGTTTTAATTACAAAAGTCAGAGGAGTACACGGCCATGAATTTTTTACGCAGCCTAGGCCCTGTAATCTGACGTAGGCCCTGTAATTTGACTCAGGCCCTGTAATCTGACTTCCAAGCCCAATATGACCCAGTAGACCTCCGAATCTTGAAAAGTGTTCAACATGAAAGTTGTATATTTGGGTCTTAACTATCAACCATCAAAATTTCAGCCCATTTGACAACTTGTAGCTCGAGCTATGTTATAAAAAGTACGCATAGGTCAAGCTTGTCAGAATCAACACTATAGTTCTTGCTTCAACTCCAATTTGAGTCATCCAAACGTGTGATTAGGCCTTTAAGTCTCTATGGAAGTAGTAGAGAATTATCTTAGCTTTCCTACAAGACCAAAATTACATCAATCAGATATTTGAAACTCAAATTATAGCTAATTTACTGAATATTGTCAAAGAGATAAATTAAGACTAATTTATGCAATAATTCATTCAATTATCCAATTAGGCTCAATATCATAAAATGTGTCAAAACTAACTTAATTAAACCTAATTGAACCTTAAGAAGCCCAGTGACTGAAAAGCATAATTCAATTATGAGTGCTAATGAACACATTTAAGCAAAGTTTCACAGTAATGTTCGAATTAGGGTTTGGTATCAGAAACTAAGCTAAATGATGATAATTAAGCACAAATGGAGCTCAATGACTCAATTACAAGGCGATTAAAATATAGGAATAATCAACAGATTAATTACCCCCATACTTAGCCTTTTGCACTCCTGGGCAAAAATATACAGTTCAACACAGTTTCACAATAAGTCAAGCAAATGCAGAATAACGAGCAAAGACCTTTATGCATTCAGTTTTCAAAGAATTTAAGCAATCAAGAATTCCTTTTCTTAGCAATCCAAGTTGGCAAGAAAAATCAATCAAATTTCAGGGTTCAATCAGCATGATAAATTCTCACTGAAATGCTCTCTCACTCAAGTGTTTCAGGCTTGTGTTTTCACTCAACCAACTCATGAGAATATGCTTTACCATAGGCTTATCAAGCCTCTACTTCTCCACTACTCAGGCCACATTCAAACAGAGATCAAAAGGACTTTATTCAGGTTGTAATAGGGTCAGGGTTAAGGTAGGATACATCAAAGATAGACAAAGCTAGACCATAGGAACTAGAAGAGCAAAATGGAAAGATATTCAATCATTACACAGAATTTCCCAATAATCTTCAAATTCAAATTCCTATTATGTACCTTATTCTTTTTCTAACTTCTCTTTTTCTTTTTTCTTTTTTTATTTAATATATACATATACACCTTGCTTTCAATTCAACCTGACATTTTGCCAATATGAGACATTTTATACATAGACATAACTAGGCAAAAACATTATGAATCACACCCCCACACTTATTCAAAAACCACTTTCCAATGCAATCCTTAAGCTCTTCTACTCCCTAAGGTAGGGTAGTAAAATAGTTTTTCACTTTTAGGTTTAAATTGAGCTTAGATAGAAGGAAACGTGGTCAATTAGGCTCGAAGGGGTTAATCAATGGATAAAATGCAAGGATGGCTATTTGGCCAGTAGTTATTTAAAAGAAAATGTCTTTATCATTTCAATTGCATGCAGTGGTCATTAGCAGCTTAAAAGAGAACCAAGACAAGTTCAGAAAAGTACAATAATCATGAGTGGAAACACACAATCAAAGAATCATAATGGCTTAAAATTATCTATTCACAACAAGGCCCAAAGACTCACTAGGTTTCGATTCATCATTTTTAATTAAACCCTTTACTTTTTCAGAATCTCGCTTGACAAAATCGATAACCAGAAAGTTCACTCAATCAAGCTCAAAGGTTTTTTCAAAAATTGGGGTCAATTGCTCATCATTCACATCATTTGAAAACTCAGAAGAAAATATACATAATTAAGATCAAATACACTCACCCTAATACAGTTCAATCAGTCATTCAAACCCCAGGAGAACAATTCAGAATATCAATAGTATTCACAATAGAACATCAAAGTATCCACACCCCCACACTTAAACTAGGCATTGTCCTCAATGCTACGCACATTCAGAAAAGGAAAATAAAAAAAATGCTACACACATCCAAAAAAGGAAAACAACCAACAAAGCTATAACATAAACACACGAAATGAAAAACAATAACCAGTAAATCAATGACCAAATACATAGTTCAAACCAAAGATTAAGACTATATAATACAATACAGTGGAATGTGCATCATAATGGAAACTACAGAGGTACATAAATGGGGTATGGGAAAACTCACCATGACTCGATTAACACTGAGATAATAGGAAAACTCCTATGGATGATGATGTTCTTTGAAAAACAATAAGAAATCAGTTCAAAAACACAAGTCAGGGTCTTTTAAAGTCAGATTCCCAAGACTAAAACTTATCATGCTTGAGGGAATTCCAAAAATCGACAAAGTTCATAAGGCACATATTCATAAGAATGTGTCTCAAGAGATCGACTCTTTACTTATTCCATTCATCATGAAATACAATTTAACTTTTCAATTGAAGGAAATCATTCCCAAAGAACATGATTCAGCATTCAGAAGAACAAAACAACAACACCATAAAAGAAGTAATTCCTCCAGTTTCGCTTAGTTTCCACTATACTTTGTCCACACAAATATCAATCAAACAATCAATGCATTCAAACACACATTTAATCAATCCAAAACACAAGGTTTTCCAAAGATTCGCATGCTCACAATCAATAAACAGATAAAGACATAATCTAAGAAACTAATAAAAACACAAAATAAAAGGGATAAAGAAAGCAAATCTGGTTGGGTTGCCTCCCAATGAGTGCTTAGTTTATTGTCCTCAGCCCGACGTTGTGATACCCTCATTGATCTTTATAATGTGGATGGTAAAAGGTCAACACTTTCACTTCCACACTTTTCATAAGCTCATAGAAAGACTTCAGATGGTGTTTATTGGCCTTATTAAGTAAGGTAGGTAAAAAGACTCCACCAGGATCCCATTGGTTGAAACATGATGACCAAGCTATAGTTGAAATAATATGAAAGCTTTCACTAGGATCCCATTGGTTAAAGTGTAATGACCAAATTAAGCTTGCAGCATGAGGGCTTCCACCAGGGTCCCATTGGCCCTTATTTTCCTTGGCTTCACCACTGAAAAATAATATGTGCACTTTATCAGCTTCATATGCATTGTTTCTACTAAACGATGGCCCAAAAACAAAGTCCACTTTAGTAGTGACCATCATCGGATGCTCTTCTTCCTTTTCTAAAAATTCTTCCATGGCCTGCAATTCTACCTGTAACACCCCAAATTTTAGACTATGTTGCAAGAGCTGACAGAATCATACTACTTTGTGTTTTCTGTGCATTATAAAAAAAATAATTTGATTATTCCAATACTATTTGTGATTATTTTGTGTGATTTGCTCCTGGTCAAGAAAATAATAATTTTCGAGTAGGTAATTTTTGTCGATTATTTAGAGACGGGGATCTTACTTAACCCGAATCGAGTAACACGAGAAAAGAATCTATTAATTTTTAGAATTTATCTATAAAATAATTTATTTTATGATAAATATATCTGTTGCTTTATGCATAGTTATTGCTATGAATTATTTGACTTGGTATAGTTTGATTTGCCATTATACTCAATCCGACCAAAATTCTTGAATCCCAATCCGACCAAAATTCTTGGATCCCGTTGGATATATTTTCTGAGATTACCTGCAAATATGTGCTAATTAGTTAGTGAATTCGACACTTCCAGAGCATTTCCGACAATATAATCGGTAATTCGACAGTAACCCAAAATACCTCAAAATTTGGATGAAGTTGACTCTCAATCTTTGAATCAGAGGCCTCTTCCGACCAAGACTATGTATCTCGACCAAGATCATCTATTTCGACAAAGACTATCTATTCAAAAACATGGAAGATGTCGTCGGATTCGACAAAACGCTGGATGTTGCTGTTAGCAGAGAATCAGTTAAGGAAAACAACTTGGTTCTTCTTTTCCCTAAATCTTGTCGGACGATTTTACCAATGTTAAAATGAAGATGTTTATATTCATCGAAATGGACCTTCTAAAACAATGCCAAAATTCGTCGAAATAGGATCTTTTAAGACTGTCATATCCATCGAATTTGGACTTCTACCCAAATACGTCGAATTTAATCTTCTTACTATTTGGTACCATGTTAAAATCCGTCGAGTATGAACTTTTGGCCAAACCTGTCGAATTTGATATCCTGATCACTTAGTAAAATGTTAAAATCCGTCGAGTATGAACTCCTGACCATACCCGTCGAAATTAATACTCAAGTCAATTTCCGTCGAGTTAGGATGCTCATGTTTGTTGAGTTAGAATGTCAATTTCCGTCGAGTGGGGATACCAATGTCCGTCGAATTTGAATGATAATGTTCGTCGAATTATGGTGCTAACGACCGTCGAGTAAGAATTCCTGATTTCAGTAGAAAAACTTCTCTAATGTCAAAATCCGTCGAATTTGATCTTCTGATCATATAATATTTCGTCGATTCGACAATTGGAAGATTTCTTCAACGTTAACACCCGTCCGACGAATTAGGATTCTGTTGACCTTTTAAGTTCATTCGACAATTTTGATCTTCGTTCGACAGAAAATTCCCATCCGACAGAACTTGATATTTAGCCATTCTTGGAAAATAACGTTCTCCCATTTTACATCATTCTGTCAGGTTGATTTTCGTCAAAAATTACCCTTGAAAACTCACGTTCATGCAGCATTTTGGAGGGGTTTTACGTCGGCCACGTAGCAGCTTGAAGGAGGTTCTACAAGGTTCTTGAACAATCTAAAAGCTTTGAAAGTCAAAAGAATGATATCAGCCACGTGCATTCAGAAGTAGATATTTTACTTCATGTAAATTCTAACTTTATTTAAGCTTATCCCAAGGCAAAGAAATTGTCCTTATGCAATCAATTTGGATAATTACTCACGTAAAGCATTCCAAATTTCACAAGAAAAATCACACGCCAAGTGAGCTTTTCCCGAACGTCCTCACTCTTCACTTTTCTACTTCTCAAACATAGATTCATTTCTCTCAAAGTTCCAAAGGAAAACTCACGCTCTCTCTTTCATTTTCTTTTCTTCCAATCGGTCACCACCGAGAACTCACACCATCCATCCTTTAAAACATTTATCTCTTGGATTTTGTTTTGATTCAAAGCCTACTCTAATCATTTCTTCTTCATAAGGTTTTGCCACAAAACCCATTCTATCTTGTTCAAAGCTTCTTCAACCTTCTTCCTAAAGAGGAGGTGAACAAAGTCTCAAAGAAAGGAGGAAAGCTTAGAAAGCTTGAATCATCTATTTTCTATCTTGTTCTTCAAAGTTCAAGTTTGAAGCCTTGAAGAAGCTCTTGGTGGAGGGAGTTTGCTTGAAGGAGACATACAAGGAGCTTTGGAGGTTCTTCAAGAGGTAAGAGGGAGATTTAACCTCACCAACCAAGTTTTGGTGGTGTGGAGATGGTTGTAAACTGGTGAAAAACCCTAAGGGTTTATTCACTTATTGTTTGATTGCTTCTTTAGTTGTGATTGTGTTATTGGTGATTTTATGTTTGTGATTGTGATGTTTATGGCTTTGAAAATTATGATTGCATGTGTGATAATATATTTATTGTTTTGATAAATGTTTGTATGTATGAAACCTGAATGCATGTAAGTGTATGTGTAAATTAGGATGTGAATAATATGATGGATTAAACTGAGAATTTGGGATTTGAAAGAAAAGGAATTGAATTTGGAAGAGTCAAATACAACAAGATGAAATAATTTTGGAGAAACAATACAAATTATGATTTTATAGGGGCAATATTGTAATTTTTGTGTTTAGTGGGGCCATGTTGTAATTATTGATTTTTGAATGGTTATATTGTATATATTATATTTTGGAGGAACTAATTTGTAAATATGATTTTTGAGGGACTATTTCATAAATATAATTTGTATGAGAAACTATTTCGTAAATGTGATTTTATGAAGGACTATTACGTCAATAGGATTTTTATGAGGGACTATGTTGTAAATTATGAATTTTATGAAAGATTATTTCGTAAAAAGGAATTTTATGAAAAACTATTTTGTAAATATGAATTTTAAAAAAAACTATTTTGTAAATATGAATTTTATGAGGGATGATTTCATAAAATATGAATTTTTCAAGGGACTATTTCAGTAAATGTGACTTTTATGAGGAACTGTTTTGAAAATATTATTTGAATGAGGAGTATAATGCAAATATGAAAAATGAAGTTGAGTTTTGGTGTTAACTGAGGAAACTAGTATTCTTGATTTAAAACGTGTGAAGAGTATTTTACGTGATTGAGAAATGATAAAAAAATTGATACATGATTTGAGAAGATGCGAAAAATATGGTTTTGCGATAAAATTACAGTAATAATATTTTTGGGACTATATGAGGACCTCGAATATGAGATAAAGAAAATTGAATTGAGAAGATGAGAGAATGAATTGAATCTGAAAAAGGTGCATTGGAATGTGCATTGAAAAAGTCCGAGTGGTGAATAAGACCTGATTGATTGTCGAAAGAAGGAAAGAACACACCTCCCGAGTGGGTGCGATGTGCGTAGTGTAGGTCACTCGTTGACCTTGGGGCATCGGTGCGGGTTGCCTACAATGGACAGAGAATAAAGCTTCATGTACCGTAGGTTAGACCGATGCAACACACCGATGATCCGGACCAAGACACTATCCATAATCGAGATCCGATAAAGACCGTGATGCATATGCTAGATGTGCAAATGCTAAATGAGCAAATGATAAATGAGCAAAGAGAATGAGCACGTGGTCCGAGGCATGTTGTGCAGTGATGATTCTTTTCGATCACTCTTTCCGACCGAGTTTTAGCTCCATGGAGTAGGAAAATTGAGTCTAGGTACATGAGTCTAGATGCATATACGAGAGATACTGAGGGTATTATCATAATTATCGAGGTTGATAACCTGAATTATTGAATAAGTGAATATTGATAAGGACATGGACATCATTATGAATTATTATATGAATTATGATGATAAATGATATGATATGATATGTGTTAGATAAATGATGTTGGTGGCATGATTATAATTATGTATGATGTGTTGGTATGTGTTTATCTTCATTGCTACCATACTGGTATTGGCGTAGGTGATCTCACCTCCTTGTCTGTCTATTTCTGTATTGTAATTATAACTGTAAAGGGATTGAGCAAAACGTTGAGTAAGAACACAAGGAAGATCAGATTTTCAAGAACGAAGTTGAGTTCTAAAGAGATGGAGATGCTAAGTTTTCGTAAGGTATATGGGAACCAAAAGCATAGTACGTCGAGTTGGATGGAAAATGTGTTTCTCACATAAACAGTAATAGGGAGCTTACTATCGTACTCCGGGTACGGTTAGTATTATATATTTTGTGTCAAGTTGGATTCCTCCCTTTTGAGAAGTCTGAGGAGGACCCGTTTGAGGGTTCTGCATGTTTAGAGTTACTTGGGCATTATGTAATTTAATTAATGTGTAAATATTATTAGAGTCCAATTTGTAAATATTAAAAGTGTGACAGTACTACGACTTATGTATGTATAATGTAAAATTATATTGTAATGATGCTGTAATGTTTTAATTTCCGCTAAGTTTATCTTACTATCACCAAGAAATTTTATAACTCGTATTTATATTACAAGCACGATTCATAACGAAGGGGAAATATGATGAAATGAGTAACAAGAAGTGTGACGCCCTAAGGAGGGTGTTACATTAGTTGGTATCAGAGCCCAAGTTAGAGTCTTTTGGGTTTGTGGGTAGGCTTGTCTTGTTTGTGCTGTGTGAATCTCTGATGTTGGACACAGAGATATGTTTTGGTTTCCAAAAGGAGACGATGTTATGTGAAATAGTACGTTTAGTTCATCATGTTTTGATTTTGTTTATCTTTGAAGAAAGATAATGGAACGAAGCGAACATGAGCATGTGGAGGCGAGATGTGATGAAGATCGTATAGCTGCAGCTAGAAGTGTAATGCAAAAGATGATTGAAGTAGCAGTACAACAGAGACAGATGATCACTCAACAACAAGAACTGATAATCGAACTTCACAGCTTACTAGGATTGGAGCAACCATCAGATGTGAGAAACTGTAACTTAGAACCTTCGATAATCCAAGATGGAAGGAAGCGTAAGGTCGATCGTGTTCAGCAAAAGCAGTGTGTACAACCACTGAGGAAGCAACAACAAACAAAGAGAGGAAGTACTAGTGGCAATAATTTTAGTCAGACTGTGATATCATCACTGAAATGTTTCAAGTGTGGAAAAGATCATCTCACTAAAGATTGTCAACATAAAGGGGTTATTTGTTATCGATGTGGAAAGCTTGGACATTTCTCCAAAGATTGTGATCAATTGAAGATGGAACTTTCCATTAGTGATCCACGTAATTCAAAATCTCAAGAAGAAGAAGAAGAAAGAGCTGGTGCAAGGAGTGTAGTGAGAACGTTCAAATACAAAAAACTTAAGGAGTAAGGAAATTGTGCCATGAGGGTAATCTTGAAGCTGTACTGTATGATGCGTAAAGTAACCCAGTCTTTTGTAACCTGTGATTGTGTAAATCTTTTGGGGTTATATGTGTTTTGTTCTTTTCATAATACTACGTCAACTTCTAAACTTGTTCTTACCACTTGAGTTTGTATAGAACTATCCTGTTATTATTTGAGTTTGAAACTCTTCTATTACTCTGGTTTGTCTATTTCTTTTTCAAATAGACTGAGTAAATTAATTTGACTTATCCGTGTCTTTGTTATAATGTGATTTGAGTATATCTATTCTTCTTGTTAAATTTGTTGGTTATACTTAGATTTTCTAACTCTACCTTGCATCTATTGGATATCAAATCTTTTCTGTTGATTTGATTTGTTTATCTAAAATTTCATTTATTTGTGATCCTGACTTTTAAATGGATTGGTTATTTTCCAACCATATCCTACTAGATTGTTGCAAAGCAATTTTATTGTTTTCCTTGACCTGAAATTTTTGGATTTGAATCCAAAAAGTTCCTTTCTAAAATTATTGGACCATGTTCATTTTGAAAATCTATTAGACCATTTTAAATTCTTTGTTGGACTAATCTAGTAACTTACTGAAAAGTCTTATTACTTTTCCTTATGACCTTCATAGTGTCTTTCATGTATCTCAATTAAAAGGATCATTCCCTGATTCAACTTGTGTTATAATATCAAATACAAGACAATTAGAAGAAAACTTGATCTATGAGACAAGTTTCGTTAAGAATAAAAATAGGCAAGTAGAACAACTTATCCGGATGAAGAAAATGCGGGATGATGTGACGACAAGGGAGCCGAAGATCAAATGAAGGGAATCATTCTTCGTTCCAAGATCATCTTGTGTACTTGGTTGTTATCGATTCGAGTGAAGGTAGAGAATGTTCCAAGACAATATTTCGAGATACGTTACAAGAACTATGAATAGTCAGTACTACCATTCGGGGTAGGAAATGTTTTGACGATGTCCGTGAATTCTATAAATAGGATCTTTCTTTTCATCTAGGCAAAATTTGTCATTATTGGTAATATTTTGACTTATTCTTGAAATTCAAAGGAACATGCTGAAGAATCTCAAAGCGTTCTTCAATTTTGAAGAAAAAGAAGGAGTTGTGTGTAAAATTAGTCAAACGTAAACTCCGTTAGAAGAAGTTCAACTTGTGGATTTAGATGAAGTGATAAATTCAAATGGAAAGGCGGTGACGTATACTTCAAGGCGGTGGAATGCGCATGAGAAGAATTATTCGAGTTATGTTTTAGGATACGCGATAGTTGTTTTGCAAGGAAAATCTGAAGACATTTTCTTTCCTATCAAGTTCACAATAAATTCAAAGGCTTGAAGTACCTGTTCAATCAAGAAAGGCTTGGACATCGAGAAGAGACGAATAGTTAGAATTTTCAAAGGACTTGTTAAGATGAATTTCTGGTATTGATAGAATTCATATACAACGATAGTTTCGTTCGAGCATGGGGATGACACCCTGTGAGACATTATATGGGAGACGCTGTAGAACGCCTTTGCGTTGGTATCGTACTGGTGAAAGTAACATCGTGGAACCAGAAATTGTGCGACAGCCCACTGAGAAAGTAAAGACGATCTAAGGCAAAATAAGGACAACTCAGACACGACAAAAGAGTTATGAAGATAAAAGACGAAGACAGTTTGAAATTGAAGAAAGTGACCATGCATTTCTACGTGTGACACCTATGACAAGAGATGGACAAGTGATTAAGTCGAGGAAACCCACTCCGAAGTTTATTAGACAGTATCGGATACTCTGTTGGACATCGTACAAATGAAGGAAAATTCAACCTACGAGACGTTTCTAGTCAAGATTGAAGATCAAAGGACAAAGTAACTTCGAGATAATGAAATCGCATTGGTTACAAGTGGTTTGGAACAATATACGTGGTGAAGCAAACATGGGAATTAGAAGATAAGATAAAGAGAGTAGTATCCATTTTTATTTTAAGTGTGTCAAGTTTCGAGGACGAAACTTATTTTAGAGGGGGAGAGTTGTAACATCCCAAATTTTAGACTATGTTGCAAAATTTGATGAGAATCATACTACTTTGTGTTTTCTCGTGCATTATAAAAAAAATAATTTGATTATTAGATACTATTTGTGATTATTTTGTGTGATTTGCTCCTGGTCAAGAAAATAATAATTTTGGTAGGAAATTCTTGTCTCGATTATTTAGAGACGGGGATCTTACTTAACCCGAATCCGAGTAACACGAAAAGAATCTATTAATTTTAGAATTTATCTGTAAAATAATTTTATTTTACCGATAAATATCTGTTGCTTTATGCATAGCTGTTATTGCTATGAATTATTTGACTTGGTATAGTTTGATTTGCCATTATACTCAATCCGACCAAAATTCTTGAATCCCAATCCGACCAAAATTCTTGGATCCCGTCGGATATATTTTCTGAGATTACCTGCAAACATGTGCTAATTAGTTAGCTGAATTCGACACTTCCGAGCATTTCGACAATATAATCGGTAATTCGAATGAGAACCCAAAATACCTCAAAATTTGGATGAAGTGACTCCCAATCTTTGAATCGAGGCCTCTTCCGACCAAGACTATGTATCTCGACCAAGATCATCTATTTCGACAAAGACTATCTATTCAAAAACATGGAAGATGTCGTCGGATTCGACAAAACGCATTTGGATGTTCTTTGTTTGAGAGAATCGATTAAGGAAAACAACTTGGTTCTTCTTTTCCCTAAATCTTGTCGGACGATTTTACCAATGTTAAAATGAAGATGTTTATATTCATCGAAATGGACCTTCTAAAACAATGCCAAAATTGTCGAAATAGGATCTTTTAAGATTTGTCATATCCATCGAATTTGGACTTCTACCCAAATACGTCGAATTTAATCTTCTTACTATTTGGTACCATGTTAAAATCCGTCAGTATGAACTTTTGGCCAAACCCGTCGAATTTGATATCCACGATCACTTAGTAAAATGTTAAAATCCGTCGAGTATGAACTCGACCATACCGTCGAAATTAATACTCAAGTCAATTTTGTCGAGTTAGGATGCTCATGTCTGTTGAGTTAGAATGTCAATTTTGGTCGAGTGGGGATACCAATGTCCGTCGAATTTGAATGATAATGTTCGTCGAATTATGGTGCTAACGACCGTCGAGTAAGAATTCCGATTTCGAGAAAAACTTCTCTAATGTCAAAATCGTCGAATTTGATCTTTCGATCATATAATATTTCGTCGATTCGACAATTGGAAGATTTCTTCAACGTTAACACCCGTCCACGAATTAGGATTGTTGTCCTTTTAAGTTCATTCGACAATTTTGATCTTCGTTCGAATGTAATTCCCATCCGACGAACTTGATATTTAGCCATTCTTGGAAAATAACATTCTCCCATTTTACATCATTCTGTCATAGGGTTGATTTTTCGTCGAAAATTACCCTTGAAAACTCACGTTCATGCAAAGATTTTGGAGGGGTTTTACGTCGGCCACGTAGCACTTGAAGGAGGTTCTACAAGGTTCTTGAACAATCTAAAAGCTTTGAAAGTCAAAAGAATGATATCACCACGTGCATTGCTAAGTAGATATTTTACTTCATGTAAATTCTAACTTTATTTAAGCTTATCCCAAGGCAAGAAATGTCCTTATGCAATCGCAAATTTGGATAATTACTCACGTAAAGCATTCCAAATTTCACAAGAAAAATCACATGCCAAAGAACTTTTCCCGAACGTCCTCACTCTTCACTTTTCTACTTCTCAAACATAGATTCATTTCTCTCAAAGTTCCAAAGGAAAACTCACGCCTCTCTCTTTCATTTTCTTTTCTTCCAATCGGTCACCACTGAGAACTCACACCATCCATCCTTTAAAACATTTATCTCTTGGATTTTGTTTTGATTCAAAGCCTACTCTAATCATTTCTTCTTCATAAGGTTTTGCCACAAAACCCATTCTATCTTGTTCAAAGCTTCTTCAACCTTCTTCCTAAAGAGGAGGTGAACAAAGTCTCAAAGAAAGGAGGAAAGCTTAGAAAGCTTGAATCATCTATTTTCTATCTTGTTCTTCAAAGTTCAAGTTTGAAGCCTTGAAGAAGCTCTTGGTGGAGGGAGTTTGCTTGAAGGAGACATACAAGGAGCTTTGGAGGTTCTTCAAGAGGTAAGAGGGAGATTTAACCTCACCAACCAAGTTTTGGTGGTGTGGAGATGGTTGTGTCTGGTGAAAAACCCCTAAGGGTTTATTCACTTATTGTTTGATTGCTTCTTTAGTTGTGATTGTGTTATTGGTGATTTTATGTTTGTGATTGTGATGTTTATGGCTTTGAAAATTATGATTGCATGTGTGATAATATATTTATTGTTTTGATAAATGTTTGTATGTATGAAACTGAATGCATGTAAGTGTATGTGTAAATTAGGATGTGAATAATATGATGGATTAAACTGAGAATTTGGGATTTGAAAGAAAAGGAATTGAATTTGGAAGAGTCAAATACAACAAGATGAAATAATTTTGGAGAAACAATACAAATTATGATTTTATAGGGGCAATATTGTAATTTTTGTGTTTAGTGGGGCCATGTTGTAATTATTGATTTTTGAATGGTTATATTGTATATATTATATTTTGGAGGAACTAATTTGTAAATATGATTTTTGAGGGACTATTTCATAAATATAATTTGTATGAGAAACTATTTCGTAAATGTGATTTTATGAAGGACTATTACGTCAATAGGATTTTTATGAGGGACTATGTTGTAAATTATGAATTTTATGAAAGATTATTTCGTAAAAAGGAATTTTATGAAAAACTATTTTGTAAATATGAATTTTAAAAAAAAACTATTTTGTAAATATGAATTTTATGAGGGATGATTTCATAAAATATGAATTTTTCAAGGGACTATTTCGTAAATGTGACTTTTATGAGGGACTGTTTTGAAAATATTATTTGAATGAGGAGTATAATGCAAATATGAAAAATGAAGTTGAGTTTTGGTGTTAACTGAGGAAACTAGTATTCTTGATTTAAAACGTGTGAAGAGTATTTTACGTGATTGAGAAATGATAAAAAAATTGATACATGATTTGAGAAGATGCGAAAAATATGGTTTTGCGATAAAATTACAGTAATAATATTTTTGGGACTATATGAGGACCTCGAATATGAGATAAAGAAAATTGAATTGAGAAGATGAGAGAATGAATTGAACTGAGAAAGGTGCATTGGAATGTGCATTGAAAAAGTCCGAGTGGCTGAATAAGACTGATTGTCGAAAGAAGGAAAGAACACACCTCCTGAGTGGGTGCGATGTGCGTAGTGTAGGTCACTCGTTGACCTTGGGGGCATCGGGGTGCGGGTTGCCTACAATGGACAGAGAATAAAGCTTCTGTACCGTAGGTTAGACCGATGCAACACACCGATGATCCGGACCAAGACACTATCCATAATCGAGATCTGATAAAGACTGTGATGCATATGCTAGATGTGCAAATGCTAAATGAGCAAATGATAAATGAGCAAAGAGAATGAGCACGTGGTCTGAGGCATGTTGTGCAGACAGATTCTTTTCGATCACTCTTTCCGACCTGAGTTTTAGCTCCATGGAGTAGGAAAATTGAGTCTAAGTACATGAGTCTAGATGCATATACAGAGATACTGAGGGTATTATCATAATTATCGAGGTTGATAATGAATTATTGAATAAGTGAATATTGATAAGGACATGGACATCATTATGAATTATTATATGAATTATGATGATAAATGATATGATATGATATGTGTTAGATAAATGATGTTGGTGGCATGATTATAATTATGTATGATGTGTTGGTATGTGTTTATCTTCATTGCTACCATCTTTGGTATTGGCGTAGGTGATCTCACCTCCTTGTCTGTCTATTTCTGTATTGTAATTATAACTGTAAAGGGATTGAGCAAAACGTTGAGTAAGAACACAAGGAAGATCAGATTTTCAAGAACGAAGTTGAGTTCTAAAGAGATGGAGATGCTAAGTTTTCGTAAGGTATATGGGAACCAAAAGCATAGTACGTCGAGCTGGATGGAAAATGTGTTTCTCACATAAACAGTAATAGGGAGCTTACTATCGTACTCCGGGTACGGTTAGTATTATATATTTTGTGTCAAGTTGGATTCCTCCCTTTTGAGAAGTCTGAGGAGGACCCGTTTGAGGGTTCTGCATGTTTAGAGTTACTTGGGCATTATGTAATTTAATTAATGTGTAAATATTATTAGAGTCCAATTTGTAAATATTAAAAGTGTGACAAATTACTACGACTTATGTATGTATAATGTAAAATTATATTGTAATGATCTTTGTAATGTTTTAATTTCCGCTAAGTTTATCTTACTATCACCAAGAAATTTTATAACTCGTATTTATATTACAAGCACGATTCATAACGAAGGGAAATATGATGAAATGAGTAACAAGAAGTGTGACGCCCTAGAGGGTGTTACATTAGTTGGTATCGAGCCCAAGTTAGAGTCTTTTGGGTTTGTGGGTAGGCTTGTCTTGTTTGTCTTTGTGTGAATCTCGATGTTGGACACGAGAGATATGTTTTGGTTTCCAAAAGGAGACGATGTTATGTGAAATAGTACGTTTAGTTCATCATGTTTTGATTTTGTTTATCTTTGAAGAAAGATAATGGAACGAAGCGAACATGAGCATGTGGAGGCGAGATGTGATGAAGATCGTATAGCTGCAGCTAGAAGTGTAATGCAAAAGATGATTGAAGTAGCAGACAACAGAGACAGATGATCACTCAACAACAAGAACTGATAATCGAACTTCACAGCTTACTAGGATTGGAGCAACCATCAGATGTGAGAAACTGTAACTTAGAACCTTCGATAATCCAAGATGGAAGGAAGCGTAAGGTCGATCGTGTTCGAAGAAAAGCAGTGTGTACAACCACTGAGGAAGCAACAACAAACAAAGAGAGGAAGTACTAGTGGCAATAATTTTAGTCAGACTGTGATATCATCACTGAAATGTTTCAAGTGTGGAAAAGATCATCTCACTAAAGATTGTCAACATAAAGGGGTTATTTGTTATCGATGTGGAAAGCTTGGACATTTCTCCAAAGATTGTGATCAATTGAAGATGGAACTTTCCATTAGTGATCCACGTAATTCAAAATCTCAAGAAGAAGAAGAAGAAAGAGCTGGTGCAAGGAGTGTAGTGAGAACGTTCAAATACAAAAAACTTAAGGAGTAAGGAAATTGTGCCATAGAGGGTAATCTTGAAGCTGTACTGTATGATGCGTAAAGTAACCCAGTCTTTTGTAACCTGTGATTGTGTAAATCTTTTGGGGTTATATGTGTTTTGTTCTTTTCATAATACTACGTCAACTTCTAAACTTGTTCTTACCACTTGAGTTTGTATAGAACTATCCTGTTATTATTTGAGTTTGAAACTCTTCTATTACTCTGGTTTGTCTATTTCTTTTTCAAATAGACTGAGTAAATTAATTTGACTTATCCGTGTCTTTGTTATAATGTGATTTGAGTATATCTATTCTTCTTGTTAAATTTGTTGGTTATACTTAGATTTTCTAACTCTACCTTGCATCTATTGGATATCAAATCTTTTCTGTTGATTTGATTTGTTTATCTAAAATTTCATTTATTTGTGATCCTGACTTTTAAATGGATTGGTTATTTTCCAACCATATCCTACTAGATTGTTGCAAAGCAATTTTATTGTTTTCCTTGACCTGAAATTTTTGGATTTGAATCCAGAAAGTTCCTTTCTAAAATTATTGGACCATGTTCATTTTGAAAATCTATTAGACCATTTTAAATTCTTTGTTGGACTAATCTAGTAACTTACTGAAAAGTCTTATTACTTTTCCTTATGACCTTCATAGTGTCTTTCATGTATCTCAATTAAAAAGGATCATTCCTGATTCAACTTGTGTTATAATATCAAATACAGTACAATTAGAAGAAAACTTGATCTATGAGACAGTTTCTGTTAAGAGTAAAAATAGGCAAGTAGAACAACTTATCTGGATGAAGAAAATCTGGGATGATGTGACGACAAGGGAGCCAGAAGATCAAATGAAGGGAATCATTCTTCGTTCCAAGATCATCTTGTGTACTGGTTGTTATCAGATTCGAGTGAAGGTAGAGAATGTTCCAAGACAATATTTCAGATACGTTACAAGAACTATGAATAGTCAGTACTACCATTCGGGGTAGGAAATGTTTTGACGATGTCCGTGAATTCTATAAATAGGATCTTTCTTTTCATCTAGGCAAAATTTGTCATTATTGGTAATATTTTGACTTATTCTTGAAATTCAAAGGAACATGCTGAAGAATCTCAAAGCAGTTCTTCAATTTTGAAGAAAAAGAAGGAGTTGTGTGTAAAATTAGTCAAACGTAAACTCCGTTAGAAGAAGTTCAACTTGTGGATTTAGATGAAGTGATAAATTCAAATGGAAAGGCGGTGACGTATACTTCAAGGCGGTGGAATGCGCATGAGAAGAATTATTCGAGTTACGTTTTAGGATACGCGATAGTTGTTTTGCAAGGAAAATCTGAAGACATTTTCTTTCCTATCAAGTTCACAATAAATTCAAAGGCTTGAAGTACCTGTTCAATCAAGAAAGGCTTGGACATCGAGAAGAGACGAATAGTTAGAATTTTCAAAGGACTTGTTAAGATGAATTTCTGGTATTGATAGAATTCATATACAACGATAGTTTCGTTCGAGCATGGGGATGACACCCTGTGAGACATTATATGGGAGACGCTGTAGAACGCCTTTGCGTTGGTATCGTACTGGTGAAAGTAACATCGTGGAACCAGAAATTGTGCGACAGCCCACTGAGAAAGTAAAGACGATCTAAGGCAAAATAAGGACAACTCAGACACGACAAAAGAGTTATGAAGATAAAAGACGAAGACAGTTTGAAATTGAAGAAAGTGACCATGCATTTCTACGTGTGACACCTATGACAAGAGATGGACAAGTGATTAAGTCGAGGAAACCCACTCCGAAGTTTATTAGACAGTATCGGATACTCTGTTGGACATCGTACAAATGAAGGAAAATTCAACCTACGAGACGTTTCTAGTCAAGATTGAAGATCAAAGGACAAAGTAACTTCGAGATAATGAAATCGCATTGGTTACAGTGGTTTGGAACAATATACGTGGTGAAGCAACATGGGAATTAGAAGATAAGATAAGAGAGTAGTATCCATTTTTATTTTAAGTGTGTCAAGTTTCGAGGACGAAACTTATTTTAGAGGGGGAGAGTTGTAACATCCCAAATTTTAGACTATGTTGCAAGAGCTGACAGAATCATACTACTTTGTGTTTTCTGTGCATTATAAAAAAAATAATTTGATTATTCCGATACTATTTGTGATTATTTTGTGTGATTTGCTCCTGGTCAAGAAAATAATAATTTTCGGGCCGGGGAAATTCTTGTCTGATTATTTAGAGACGGGGGATCTTACTTAACCCGAACTGAGTAACACGTAAAAGAATCTATTAATTTTTAGAATTTATCTCGTAAAATAATTTTTATTTACTTGATAAATATCTGTTGCTTTATGCATAGCTGTTATTGCTATGAATTATTTGACTTGGTATAGTTTGATTTGCCATTATACTCAATCCGACCAAAATTCTTGAATCCCAATCCGACCAAAATTCTTGGATCCCGTCGGATATATTTTCTGAGATTACCGCAAACATGTGCTAATTAGTTAGCTGAATTCGACACTTCCGAGCATTTCCGACAATATAATCGGTAATTCGACAGAACCCAAAATACCTCAAAATTTGGATGAAGCTGACTCCCAATCTTTGAATCAGAGGCCTCTTCCGACCAAGACTATGTATCTCGACCAAGATCATCTATTTCGACAAAGACTATCTATTCAAAAACATGGAAGATGTCGTCGGATTCGACAAAACGCTGGATGTTGCTGTTAGCAGAGAATCAGTTAAGGAAAACAACTTGGTTCTTCTTTTCCCTAAATCTTGTCGGACGATTTTACCAATGTTAAAATGAAGATGTTTATATTCATCGAAATGGACCTTCTAAAACAATGCCAAAATTCGTCGAAATAGGATCTTTTAAGACTGTCATATCCATCGAATTTGGACTTCTACCCAAATACGTCGAATTTAATCTTCTTACTATTTGGTACCATGTTAAAATCCGTCGAGTATGAACTTTTGGCCAAACTTGTCGAATTTGATATCCTGATCACTTAGTAAAATGTTAAAATCCGTCGAGTATGAACTCCTGACCATACCCGTCGAAATTAATACTCAAGTCAATTTCCGTCGAGTTAGGATGCTCATGTCTGTTGAGTTAGAATGTCAATTTTCGTCGAGTGGGGATACCAATGTCCGTCGAATTTGAATGATAATGTTCGTCGAATTATGGTGCTAACGACCGTCGAGTAAGAATTCCTGATTTCAGTAGAAAAACTTCTCTAATGTCAAAATCCGTCGAATTTGATCTTCTGATCATATAATATTTCGTCGATTCGACAATTGGAAGATTTCTTCAACGTTAACACCCGTCCGACGAATTAGGATTCTGTTGTCCTTTTAAGTTCATTCGACAATTTTGATCTTCGTTCGACAGAATTCCCATCCGACAGAACTTGATATTTAGCCATTCTTGGAAAATAACATTCTCCCATTTTACATCATTCTGTCAGGTTGATTTTCGTCGAAAATTACCCTTGAAAACTCACGTTCATGCAGCATTTTGGAGGGGTTTTACGTCGGCCACGTAGCAGCTTGAAGGAGGTTCTACAAGGTTCTTGAACAATCTAAAAGCTTTGAAAGTCAAAAGAATGATATCAGCCACGTGCATTCAGAAGTAGATATTTTACTTCATGTAAATTCTAACTTTATTTAAGCTTATCCCAAGGCAGCAGCTGTCCTTATGCAATCAGAATTTGGATAATTACTCACGTAAAGCATTCCAAATTTCACAAGAAAAATCACACGGCCAGCAGCTTTTCCCGAACGTCCTCACTCTTCACTTTTCTACTTCTCAAACATAGATTCATTTCTCTCAAAGTTCCAAAGGAAAACTCACGCCTCTCTCTTTCATTTTCTTTTCTTCCAATCGGTCACCACTGAGAACTCACACCATCCATCCTTTAAAACATTTATCTCTTGGATTTTGTTTTGATTCAAAGCCTACTCTAATCATTTCTTCTTCATAAGGTTTTGCCACAAAACCCATTCTATCTTGTTCAAAGCTTCTTCAACCTTCTTCCTAAAGAGGAGGTGAACAAAGTCTCAAAGAAAGGAGGAAAGCTTAGAAAGCTTGAATCATCTATTTTCTATCTTGTTCTTCAAAGTTCAAGTTTGAAGCCTTGAAGAAGCTCTTGGTGGAGGGAGTTTGCTTGAAGGAGACATACAAGGAGCTTTGGAGGTTCTTCAAGAGGTAAGAGGGAGATTTTAACCTCACCAACCAAGTTTTGGTGGTGTGGAGATGGTTGTGTCGGTGAAAAACCCCTAAGGGTTTATTCACTTATTGTTTGATTGCTTCTTTAGTTGTGATTGTGTTATTGGTGATTTTATGTTTGTGATTGTGATGTTTATGGCTTTGAAAATTATGATTGCATGTGTGATAATATATTTATTGTTTTGATAAATGTTTGTATGTATGAAACTGAATGCATGTAAGTGTATGTGTAAATTAGGATGTGAATAATATGATGGATTAAACTGAGAATTTGGGATTTGAAAGAAAAGGAATTGAATTTGGAAGAGTCAAATACAACAAGATGAAATAATTTTGGAGAAACAATACAAATTATGATTTTATAGGGGCAATATTGTAATTTTTGTGTTTAGTGGGGCCATGTTGTAATTATTGATTTTTGAATGGTTATATTGTATATATTATATTTTGGAGGAACTAATTTGTAAATATGATTTTTGAGGGACTATTTCATAAATATAATTTGTATGAGAAACTATTTCGTAAATGTGATTTTATGAAGGACTATTACGTCAATAGGATTTTTATGAGGGACTATGTTGTAAATTATGAATTTTATGAAAGATTATTTCGTAAAAGGAATTTTATGAAAAACTATTTTGTAAATATGAATTTTAAAAAAAACTATTTTGTAAATATGAATTTTATGAGGGATGATTTCATAAAATATGAATTTTTCAAGGGACTATTTCGTAAATGTGACTTTTATGAGGGACTGTTTTGAAAATATTATTTGAATGAGGAGTATAATGCAAATATGAAAAATGAAGTTGAGTTTTGGTGTTAACTGAGGAAACTAGTATTCTTGATTTAAAACGTGTGAAGAGTATTTTACGTGATTGAGAAATGATAAAAAAATTGATACATGATTTGAGAAGATGCGAAAAATATGGTTTTGCGATAAAATTACAGTAATAATATTTTTGGGACTATATGAGGACCTCGAATATGAGATAAAGAAAATTGAATTGAGAAGATGAGAGAATGAATTGAACTGAAAAAGGTGCATTGGAATGTGCATTGAAAAAGTCCGAGTGGCTGAATAAGACTGATTGTCGAAAGAAGGAAAGAACACACCTCCTGAGTGGGTGCGATGTGCGTAGTGTAGGTCACTCGTTGACCTTGGGGGCATCGGGGTGCGGGTTGCCTACAATGGACAGAGAATAAAGCATGTACCGTAGGTTAGGACCGATGCAACACACCGATGATCCGGACCAAGACACTATCCATAATCGAGATCGATAAAGAAGCGTGATGCATATGCTAGATGTGCAAATGCTAAATGAGCAAATGATAAATGAGCAAAGAGAATGAGCACGTGGTCTGAGGCATGTTGTGCAGACAGATTCTTTTCGATCACTCTTTCCGACCTGAGTTTTAGCTCCATGGAGTAGGAAAATTGAGTCTAGGTACATGAGTCTAGATGCATATACAGAGATACTGAGGGTATTATCATAATTATCGAGGTTGATAACTGAATTATTGAATAAGTGAATATTGATAAGGACATGGACATCATTATGAATTATTATATGAATTATGATGATAAATGATATGATATGATATGTGTTAGATAAATGATGTTGGTGGCATGATTATAATTATGTATGATGTGTTGGTATGTGTTTATCTTCATTGCTACCATACTGGTATTGGCGTAGGTGATCTCACCTCCTTGTCTGTCTATTTCTGTATTGTAATTATAACTGTAAAGGGATTGAGCAAAACGTTGAGTAAGAACACAAGGAAGATCAGATTTTCAAGAACGAAGTTGAGTTCTAAAGAGATGGAGATGCTAAGTTTTCGTAAGGTATATGGGAACCAAAAGCATAGTACGTCGAGCTGGATGGAAAATGTGTTTCTCACATAAACAGTAATAGGAGCTTACTATCGTACTGCATCTCGTATGCAGTTAGTATTATATATTTTGTGTCAAGTTGGATTCCTCCCTTTTGAGAAGTCTGAGGAGGACCCGTTTGAGGGTTCTGCATGTTTAGAGTTACTTGGGCATTATGTAATTTAATTAATGTGTAAATATTATTAGAGTCCAATTTGTAAATATTAAAAGTGTGACAGTACTACGACTTATGTATGTATAATGTAAAATTATATTGTAATGATGCTGTAATGTTTTAATTTCCGCTAAGTTTATCTTACTATCACCAAGAAATTTTACAACTCGTATTTATATTACAAGCACGATTCATAACGAAGGGGAAATATGATGAAATGAGTAACAAGAAGTGTGACGCCCTAAGGAGGGTGTTACACTACCTCCCTTTGGGTCTTAGATTCTGCTTTGTAAATAGAATCATCAACTTTCAACTCTATAGAAATCTCAGCATGACTAGCACATATGATATCAGTATATGAATGGCAATGAATATAATTATTGAAACCAATAAAATCAGGAAATTCATCACGCAACTCATCATGTTGCTCCTCCACTACATTAAGAAGGGGTTCAAGATTACTTGCCTTGGGGGTTTCAGAGTTTTTCCCTTCCTCATTTACCTGTTTAGGCTCTTGGTCTTTCTTTGTAGTGGTTTGTGGAGGAGAGGTGGGTTTATCCAACATCTTCCCACTTTGCAATGTGATAGCGCAAAGATCTTCCATCACATCCTCTTCGGGTTGTGAGGGAAGTCCTTCAAAATTTAGGCTCTGCATATTGTTGAGTTCTATGGCTAACTGCTCCAAAGAGTTTTGCATGTTATTGATTGTGACCCTTGTTTCTTGTTGGAACTGTATAGTATTAATGGCCATTTGTCTTATTAGCTCCTCCAATGAAGGTTCAAGTTGCCTTGGGGCTTGAACTTGTTGTTGCCTCAGAGGGAAGGGTGTTTGCTTCTGCTGAAATTCTGGAAGTTCATAGGTTGGAAGTTGATTCTGAGGCTACTGCCCATAAATCAAGTTAGGATAGTCCCACCACTCTAGATAATATGTATTGGAGTAGGGGGTGTAGTTGTCAAAAAGTTCAGAATATCCCCATACTGCTTCTACCTCCTCATTTGTGTCCACTAGGAAAGTGGGACACAAATCAATGATATGTCCAGGTGATAAGAAAATCCCACAAACTACCATGATCAATGGACATCAACACCTACAAGACACATAAAGAAAGAATCAAAAATTAAAAATAAAATAAAAATAAAAATAAAAACAGAGTAAAAATAGGAAATAAATTAATAGTGTAATTGAAAAATTAGTTCCCCGGCAACGGCGCCAAAATTCTGATGCGTGAGGATATAGTGATTAAAATTTCAAGATAAAAATCAGTTGTCAGACCCACCAGAAAATAAAAACCTTACAACTAGTTGTAGTTAATAAGGGTCAATCCACAGAGAACCAATTCAATTAACACTATCAAATAGTTCCCAATTTAAACTCTGATAAACATTAAAAATAGGGGTTTTGGAGTTTTGATGAACAATGAACAGCTTCAAAGACAATAATAATAAATAAACTGAAATCAACAATATTAGAAAATTGGTTAAGAAATTGAATCTACCACTAGATTTATATGATGATGTAAATCCATATATCATTTTATTCCAACATGCTCAATTATGTTTTTACGCAATTGTGAGAGTAAATCTCTATTTTCCTTACGTGTTGGCCAATTCAGCAACTGCTCAAATCAACTCCTGATCATTGATTAGTCATAAAGCAACCGCTCTTACAACTATCCAATAATTGCATTAAGTTTTAGAAAACCAATTACACTAAGATCTAATCACACACCAGGATTAAATTACTTAGGACATATATTTTTCTAGATCTATTACTGCAACCGCGCATAATAAACCTAGATCTACCACTTTTATAACTGTCAAATAGCACAAAGATAATTATACCCACACGAACATCATATATTCCACTAGATCTACTACCGCAACCGCACATAATAAATCCAGATCTACCACTTTGAAAGTAGGAACAAGTATAAAAATCTCCATACCAACAATAGATTCAGAAATATATGAATAAAAGCATAACTGTGTTGAAATAATCAAATATACAAGATTCACAACATCAAAACTAGTGGTTTCATCACCCCCTTAACCAAGGGAGGTTTAGTTACACATAGCTAGAACAAAATCACAAGAAAAACTGAGAAAGAACATCATAAGAAACAAAGTTCAGAAGAAAAACTAAATAGCAAATGAGTTTCTGAGGATTGAGGATGATGGATCTCTGATTGCTCGAACCCGAGACTCCAATCTTTGATCCAAGACTCCCCTCTCCTTCTCCAAGGAGTTGCAGCTACTCTCCTAGGTCAAAACTCCCCTCAAAACGTGCTAAGGGTGTCAATATATAGGCCTCCAACACAAACTTCTTGTAGAAGTTTCAATAATTGAGTTTCTGACACAAATACACGGCCGTGCATGAATACACGGCCTAGGCCGTGTATGACACTGCTTGGAGGATCAAAATTTACTGTTTTAATTACAAAAGTTAGAGGAGTACACGGCCTAGGCCGTGTACTCTCACACGGCCGTGTATTTTTTACGCAGCCTAGGCCCTGTAATCTGAAGTAGGTCTTGTAATTTGACTCAGGCCCCATGATCTAACTTCCAAGCCCAATATGACCCAGTAGACCTCCGAATCTTGAAAAGTGTTCAACATGAAAGTTGTATATTTGGGTCTTAACTATCAACCATCAAAATTTCAGCCTATTTGACAACTTGTAGCTCGAGCTATGTCATAAACAGTATGCATAGGTCAAGCTTGTCAGAATCAGCACCATGGTTCTTGCTTCAACTCTAATTTGAGTTATCCAAACGTGTGATTGGGCCTTTGAGGTCTTCATAGAAGTAGTAGAGAATTATCTTAGCTTTCCTACAAGACCAAAATTACATCAATCAGATATTTGAAACTCAAATTATAGCTAGTTTACTGAACATTGTCAAAGAGATAAATTAAGGCTAATTCATGCAATAATTCATTCAATTATCCAATTAGGCTCAATATCATAAAATGTGTCAAAACCAACTTAATTAAACCTAATTGAACCTTAAGAAGCCCAGTGACTGAAAAGCATAATTCAATTATGAGTGCTAATGAATACATTTAAGCAAAGTTTCACAGTAATGTTCCAATTAGGGTTTGATATCAGAAACTAAGCTAAATGATGATAATTAAGCACAAATAGAGCTCAATGACTCAATTATAAGGCGATTAAAATATAAGAATAATCAACAGATTACCCATGCAATGAAAAATAATGAAACTAAGGGTAAAACTCATCTTTTTGAGGTGAATGCAAATGCAAAGGTTTTCAAAAAAAAAATTTCCAACTCCAAAAAGCAATTCAAAGCTTGAATGATCAATTACTCTCTCATGTATTCATGTCCTACTCAAGTATATATCAACAATCAAGATAATTTTTTTATCAAAAAGGTTTCACAAAACTCAAAGCTCTCTTGACAATCACTCATTTACTCGGTGACTCCTAATCATCTCCCTATATCACTAGGCAATAATACTACACAATTCTTCATTAATCCAAGTCTATCCCAAGCTATGATATTTTATTTTTTCTTTCCTCTCTCGTGAAGTTTGTGTGAATGCTTATGTCTTGAAGCATATCAAATGAGTTTTTGATGATAACAAAAGCAAAAGAGAAGACCAAGATCAAAAGAAGAAAACCAAGAGGTATATAGATATAGTTCTTAGGATTTCAATGTAAAATGCTATCAAGGTATCTCAACGATCTTCAAATGGTTTTTTAAAGATACTTTTAAATTAACTAATAATTAAAGTTCATCTTTTTAAAGATATGTTGATTTCAATCTTGGATTTCATAACTCAAATGTAAATCTTGTCAAAATCCAAGCTCTAATATATAAGGATTGACCAATACACTCAATTGGGGTTAAAAATTGTGTTCAAATGATAAGGTAATTGTTTATACATGTATTATAATCGATTACAAGCTAATCAGAGACCTTATAATCGATTACATCTTGCCCGAAAAGCCAAGAGCACGTTCAAACAGCCATGTAATTAATTACCACTATGGTGTAATTGATTACCACTGATCTGAAAATGCCCAACAACTATATTAAGTGTATTAAATGCCTGGCATTAAAGCACCTAATGGCTCTTTTAATGAAAAATAGTTTATATACTTGTGTTGTGGCATCATTAATGGCTGATCTTGAACCTTGAAACATCTTTCTAACACTATATACGAAAATCAATCCTTGAAATCATTCTTGCTCTATTTTTGTACAAATCTTTGAGATATCTTTGAAGAGCATTCTAGACCTTCAATTTGTATCAATTATTCTTGTGAGAGTTTCATTCTGTCAATCCTGTCTATGTTAGGAATTCTAGCATAAAAAATGTAACGAAAAAAAGGAATTCCCACCAAGGATCCATGCAAAAAGGAGACCATGAAACGTGATTTTCGAGTTTACCTCTTGAAGCCAGAAGAAAGATGATCAACACAAACCACTAACACTGTGATAAAGACGATGTCTCTACGTAGTGCACACGAATAGACCCACGAACGTCCAATGTCCGCTAGGAGTCCCGCCTCCCTAACGTAGTGCTAGCTACGAAGAGAAAGAAATTTGTCACCCTCTTTCACTCTTGATATTCTTAATCTCTCAAGGGTTACTATCCATGCCCTTTTATAGGAGAAGCTTCCAATAACTTCTTTGAGAAGCCTCTAATAGCTTCTCCAAGAAGCCTTAAATTAGCTTCTCCAAGAAGCCTTGCATTAGCTTCTCTAAGAAGCCTTGCATTAGCTTCTCTAAGAAGCCTTGAATTAGCTTCTCCAAGAAGCCTTGAGTTAGCTTCTTTAAGAAGCTTTGCAATAGCTTCTCTGAGAAGCCTTGCATTAGCTTCTCTAAGAAGCCTTGAATTAGCTTGTCCAAGAAGCCTTACATTAGCTTCTCCATGAAACATTTCATTAGCTTCTCCATGAAGCCTTTCATTAGCTTCTCTATGAAGCCTTTCATTAGCTTTTCTGGGAAGCCTTCCATTAGCTTCTCTGAGAAGCCTCTAGTAGCTTCTTTTAGAATTCTTGAGTGAAAAAATAATAGTAGGGTTAGTGTGAAGCTTTGGGCTTATCTGTTATGAATTTTGGCCCACAATAGAATTCCAAGTCCAACTTGGATTTTATTTACTCCAATTTAGTCTGTTCTAATTATGTGACCCTACGGGTTCTCATAACGTTGGCAGTAATATTAAAATCCCATTTTAATATTACAAGCAGTGAGCGGTATCTAGCAACACATCACTGTTACCCAAGTAATGAGAATGTCAGTGATTTAACATAACATTTCCATAATCAATGTTTCCGTGTAGTCTAGTCCCTTTGTCTATATATCTAGATTGAACATAAGGCATGGTGTAACACCCCAAAAATTATTTGTTTTATCATAAACAATCATTTTACAATACTTATGATTTTTGGGAATTTTTCTGGATTTTTCTAGAAACGATGAATATTTTAATATATTCTTCATTTTACATGTACACTAAGCAGAGTCAGTGTAACTGTAACACCCCAACTTTTGGGTTAATTACAATATCATCTTGAAATGCACTGTTATGTAATTTCTGTGAGTAGTAAAATGAATTTGACTATTTCGTGAGTGTATTTGACTGTTGTATGTGATTTGCTCTGAGTCAGGGAAATAATAATTTTTAAAGTAGAAAAAATCTTATTTTAATTAATTAGAGTGGGGATCTTACTAAACCCAATTCGGATTAATATATATATTAATCTCATAATTTTTAGGATTTAATGTGCAATAAAATAATTTTATATTATTATAATATTATTTTATATTACAAGATTCCATCTAATGCCTCAAAAATAGTAAAAATCTGCTTCAATTTGACCACGGATCTTTAAAAGTCTGTGGGACCCGCGTTTAGGAAAAGAAGTCAATGATTCTGACTGGACAAATTCTAGCCAATGAGAGCAAGCCAACGAAAGTGGCTTGACTTTTTAAACCAATAAGAATAGGTCAACGAAGGGAGCGTAGACTTTAATTTGGACCGTTGGATGAAGACTTAGTTAGGAAGCCTTTGTTTTCAACCGTTGATCAAATCAATGATAAGATTAGAATTCAAGATTTATGACTAATCAATATCTACCTTAGATTACATCAAGGGCTAGGAATTAAAGATGAAATCAATGGTTAGGATTAAGTCAAACATAGTGGCTTGAATTTGGTTAGTAGCTAATTAAGATTAATTTGGTTAATCTAGTTACCTAATTAGCAAACTAAGTGAACTAGCTTTGTTATTAATTAGTTATAATCTAAATACTAATTAGATATCCTAATATTGTTTAAGGATTATATTATGTGTTAATATATATTAAACTAATTAGTTATATGATTAGAATGTTAATTAAGATTGACTAGGATATTTAACTTAATTAATTACCTAATTAATTAGCATGTAATTAGGTGTAATTTGAAAACAATTAAGTCCCTAAAATGTTGAAGAGCCACACAGTTTTTGGGCAGCAGCTTGGGAGGCTAGTTGGCTTGGTTCTACAAAGTTCTTGAACCCTCCAACATGACATAAGCCATGTGCACTACCATGTGAACTCAATTAGATATTTACCTAGCAAAATTTAACACTCAACCTCACCCAAAACACTCACATGGCAGCAGCCCCATAATTTTACACTCTTCATTTTCATTTTCACACTTATCCTAATCAAGCTTTCTATTTTCTCTCCAAAAATACCAAGAACCCATGCACACTTTTTCTTCCATTTTCTTCACTCTATTCGGCCAAGCACCCAACCCACACCACCAATCTTCTATAATTTTATCTCTTAACTTTTCTTAAACCCAAATCCTATTCTAAACACTTTTCATTCACAAAGTTTTACCAAAAACCTACTCAATCTAGTCCAAAATTACACCTTTTGCTTACTTTTCTAAGGGTAAGTTTTGATTCTATGGTTCAAAGTTTGATTTCTAATTTTTCTAACCATGATTGTTCCATGGTTTTTCAATATTAAACCTTGTATGTGTTTTTACTAATTATTTAAGAATTTTAGGGATTTGTTTGGAAGATTGTACGAAATTTCAAAGAAAGGAGGAAACTAACCGATTAATTGTCTTCAAGAGGTAAGAGGGAGATTTAATCTCATCAACCCTAAGTGGTGATGGGAAAATGGATTTGTGTGTGTGTGAAGAATCCATAAGGATTCATTTGTGTGGTTGTTTATCATTTTTATTATTTATGTGATTGTTTAAATGCTTTCCTAATTGTGATTGATTTAATTGCTATGCATGTTTATAGTTTTTATTATTGATTTTTGATTGCTATGTATGTTTATAGCTTTAAAATATATTGTATGTATATTGCATGTGTTTATAGTTATATGTGTTTATAATTGTATAATTATTAAAGTAGGATGTGAATAACATGTAACGTTTTGCATGAGTGTTCCAAAGAACACATTTGAGGTTCACGGCCTTACCATCAAATAGGGAACCAAAATGTTCTCAACCATTTTCTAAATTACTGATATAAAGAATCTAGGTAAAATAAATAAATTTAGGAATGATTTTGATTAATTATGGCCAATATGTCATTTAGTGTATAATTGAATGCCATTTTATTTTTGATTTTGGCCAACATGTCATTTTATTTTCTGAGATAAGTTAGGTAATGGATTTACAAAATAAAATGATTCCAATGAACCTTTGACAAAAGCAAAGGGAATAAATTCAGTCCTAGAATTCTAAATTAGCAAAATTTAGTTTAAGTAAGAAATAAAGCAAACGCTTGAAAAATACTAACGTAAAGCTCATTTTATGAATTTTGAAGCGCGTTAGCAAGTTTCAAAGCGTAATTATTGGGTAAAAATAAAATGAACTATATTTAGTGGAAAACGTTAAAAATACCTTATACCGATTTTATAGGCAAAATGCTGCCGGAATTTACTAAAATCAGACGATTAAAATGAAAAGATTCCATACTATATTTAGAATACCAGGAAATATTCTACATATTTTAAATGTACTAGATATAGTCTACACATATTTAAAATGATGATTTTAAGCTATTCGGTTAAGGAAATGAATTAAAAAATGTTATGCGATTGAGAAAATGATTTAAAAACATTACGCAATGTTCAAAAATGTCAAAATGTATTTATGCGATTTAAAAACGTTTGTGAAAACGATGAGATTGTGAAAACGCGATAAAATTCCTACGCGATTGAAAGATACAGTGAGTTTTGTTGTCGGGCCAAAGTGGTGGACCCGGACATGTTGTGGTGTAGTACTGTTAGGTGGGACGTACTATACTTTGGTATTTTATAACTAAGGGTATTTTCATAATTATGGTAAAATATGGATATTAAGGGTATTTTTGTAATTTTAGATCATGCTTAGAGTGTTGTGTCAATTTGGTTGATAATTGGCGATTGATTGATGAGGTGAATTACACCGTGTTTTGGTGTGATAGGCGTAATGTGGTTCATTTATTGAACTTGGAGGCATTAGTGTGCGGAGAATCCCATATGTGGACAGTGGTAGCACCTCTGGGTCGTGGTAACGGGCAACACACTAATGATCTTGACAAGCACTATTCTTAATCGGGATTTTGAGGAGACTATTACGTACTATGCCTGTAGTGCACGGTGTATTGACTGTGTACTACTACACGATATTTGGACTGTGGACTATAAACACAAAGATTGGACAGTGCAATAGTTTGGTTGGGCAGCCATAAGGTATTATTAGTTTCTATTCGGATCATTTTCTCAGATATCCGTGTTTAGCTCCATGGAGTAGGAACGAGTCGGTGTGTGTTCATGCATTATCTGCATTTTACTGCTTACTATAATCTGTGATGAAATGTATGTTTTATTGCTTTCCAATATTGCATGTGTTATTTTAATATGTATTGCTTGATATATTATGCATGATATGTTGGTATGTATTGTTGTGATAATTGTTTTGTACTGTTGTTTTCTTTATTGCCATATGGGTAGTGATGTAGATCGTCTCACCTCTCTATATGTTTTTCTCGATATTATTATATTATTTCCATAAAGAGTTTGAGGAAGAAGAGGATCAACCTCTTGAGATACAGTATCCGGACGAGCGACAGCCGGGCGAGCTGTACGAGGAAGAGGAGCTGGTAGATCACACTTATCATCAAGACTAATCTTGAGATCATGGCGTTGCCATGATTTTTCAGGTTTGTGAGACTTGAGTTTCACGGAGGTTCTGTGGCCTGGCGTATGCGAGGGGATAGAGGGACAGTTGTGTACGTAGGACGTTTGACTGTGTCCCTATGTAGAGAGTATGATGGAGATGTCATATTCACTACTATGTTGTATTTACATCTAGAGTTGCCGCTAACTCTTAGGCGTTACTGGCAAGGAATATTCCATGCGCCTAGTGAGCTCAATAGCGAGTCAACCGCCCGGACTCGTGTCCGTAGGACTATGGGACCTCCAAGAGCTCTGACTTTCGATGATCTTTCTGAGGATGATCCATCGGAGGGTTAGGGAGCTCTGAGGTGCACTTGGGCAATACTATGTCTTAGTTTTGTGTCAACTCTTTACTGCTTTGTTAAATACTTGTAGTTGTAATTTATGTGTGTACTAAAGAAAAATCATATGTATATTATGGCGTGATTATACTTTGTTAAATTTAGTGTTCTGTGTTATTTTATTTAATGTGATAAGTATAAAAGAAAAAAAAAATTTACCACAAATATTATTTAAGTAACAAATGTTTTTACAACTTGGGTAAGAATTTTATTTTATTTTATTTTATTGCATCACAAACGTGACATCCCCAGAATGGGTGTTACAGTAACACTCCAGAAACTATTTGTTTTGTGATGAATAGACATTTTCTAATATTTGTGATTTTTGATGATTTTTTAAAATTTTTTAGAAATGTTGAATATTTTAATATATTTCTCGTTTTGCGTATGCACTGAGCAGAGCTGGGAAAGCTAAATGTTTTTCCTAAGGCTGGTAAACTTTGGACTATGGAAACATTGACGGGGGATCTTACTAAACCCGAGGCCGAGCATAGTTTACGAGGTTTACGTTTTATGAGATTTTATCTGATGAATAAAATCACAGAATAATTAATCATCTGAGAAATAATAATAAAATATTATTTATACTGACAGTAATTTGTGTTCATTGAGAAATAGTCCTAATAGATTACTTCTATCTAATTACTGTTATGATATTATTTAAGTGACCACACACTTCACTTTATCAAGAAGCGCGTGAAGCTTCTCAAGGAAGCTTTGAGGGAAGCTTCTAGGAAGCTTCCTCCAACCACTTTTCTCTCTCCTCCCTCCCTTTTTGGTGCTGCACGGTTGGGGCTTGGCATATTACATTTTCATTCTCTCATTTCCTCTCTTCCCATACGTAACTCATTCCCTCTTCTCCTCTTCTCACACACTCAAATACTCCATTGTTGATTCTCAAGTTTCCTTTGTTCAACCCAATAGAGACCATTGCTCTCCCATCTCTATCCTCAAGTTTTCCTCTTTGTGGAACTCACCTTGGCTCCTCCATTTTTGTGGTTGGCAGCCCTGCTCAAAGCTTAGAGCTTTAAGGTAAAAGCCCTCAACTTTCTTCTCCTCTTCTCCTCATTTTCGTGTTCCATGGCCACCATGGTGACCACGGCTACCATTTCCCTTCTCTGATCTTGATTTTTGTGGATTTGAACACCCAAGGTTTTGGTGGTGGTGAAGCACAAATTTTCTAAGCAAAAAGGAGCATCCTTTCCTTGTGCTTCTCTTAGGTAAGAGGAAGATCTATTCACTTCAACCCATTTTGGTAGTTAAGAACTTGTTATTTGTGTTGGTGGGGTGAACCCCATTTTGAGAAACCCCTTTGTTTGATTGTGTTTGATTGAATTTTAAGTGTTTGAATGGTATGCTTTTGATGTGCATTGATGGATGTTGGGATGATTAAGGTTTGGAATGGTTTTCTGGTGAGTTTCTGCATCACAGAGGGATACACGGCCGTGTATCTCCCTGCGTGACTGAAATGTGTCTCTGGTGCACTCTAGAGGAGTACACGGCCTAGGCCGTGTATGACCACACGGCCGTGTACTCGGGGTTGTGTATTTTACACACGGCAGTGTATTATGATCAGTGATGGAATTGAGGCTTTTCTAGCCCCTTGGACGTTGAAGGGCCCCTTGGACACTTGACTCAAGGCTTTTGGACTAATGTAAGTGTATTAATCGGGAATAATTGGATGACTAGAACTAATTAGGGATTCATAAAGAGGGAAAAACAAGAAACGAGAGTATGCTTTACAATTCATAAGAACTTTGAATGGAGATAGAACATAAGCGTGATAGAGGTTACGAGCAACATAATGGAATTGAGAATTGACTTACTTGATGACTTTGAATAGGGCGTGAATGCCTAGAAACTTATTATTGACTTAGTATAGACCCTTGAACAGGATTGAATATTGATGGTAAATGACATAACATGTGATCTTAGACTTGATATGTTGTAACTGTGGTTTTGTAAATATACATATGAATATGCATTGAAGATATGTGCATTGAGCATGATTGAGTCATGCATTGAAAATGTCCGTTGGACTATTGTGAATGCCAAGTTGCCTAGGAGTTGAATCACACCTTAGTGCGAGTGCGAATAGACTAGTGTAGGTCTTGTAGTTGACCTTGGGGGCGTCGGAGCGCGGGTGTCTCAGAGTGGGCAGTTGGTAGCCCCTCTGGACCATGGGACAAACTGATGCAAATGCACCGACGATCCTGACTATGGCACTGTCCTATATCGAGATCTTGTAGGGATGCCACTGTGTAAAGCCTTGTTGCGCAAAATGATTGATTATTTTTTGGAAAGCACTTGTTTTTATGGCTGACGAGATACTGGCATGTCCCCTTGATCATTCTCTCCGACTGTTTTATGTCTAGTTCCATGGAGTAGGATTGTTGGTACCATATGCATGTGCATAGTGAGTCATCATACGATTTAATAGTTACTTGTTCATATGGAAATTTAATATGTTGTTTCATTACTGCTGTAATTGTCTATATATGTTGAATTGCTCATTATCTGTTTTAATGATATTTATCATTTCTGAAATGCTATGTGGGCGTCATGCGCCGTTTATTCTTTACTGCCTTAATTGGTAATGAATGTTGAATGTCTTACCTCTTTTCTTTTCCTATGTATCTATTATTTCTGTATATCTATATATGTGATTCTTTGAAGATGGGGGCGAAGAAAAAGAAGAATCTGATTTCCCCGGCTTCTGGCCCAACTTTGACTAGCATCCTTCTGATCATGACGGCTCGACCTCATGAATTTTTGGGAAACATGCATCTGACATTCCTTGGGGGTCCAGACTGTTGGCATGTGAACTTCAGCTTTGATCGCTGTGTCTACTTGGGAGACGTATCATTGTCGCTGGCTTGGGGGCGTCATGAACCACTAATTTTTACCTGCTGCATCAGCCTGCGTTTGGAGTTTTATCTGCCCATCCTGGAGATGTGGGGTAACCGCTACTACACCCAGCAGGAGGACTCTTCTGATTCCACTACTCGGGCTCCGGCTCGTAGCTCTGTGGCTCCTATGGAGGTTTTCTCAGATGAGGAAGACCCAGAGGAGGTTCTCGAGGAGGATCTCGCGGAGGATCCTGAAGAGGATTCTGACACGATTCCTCCTCATCTGAGGGACTGACATTGCTGGTAGTTACCGATGGCTACCAGTGTTTTATTTTAGGGGCCTGATGTCTTTATTTTGATGGGCTGTATATTTCAATATCTTGGGGATGTATATGCATGATCTTTTGGGCAGGTATAGTTTTACTTTTTGGTTAGCCTCAGGCTTCTTTTTGATGAGCCTTGATATAATTATTGACTCATAGTTGTATCTAAACAGTGTATATATATATATATATATATATATATATATATATATATATATATATATATATATATATATATATATATATATATGATATATCTCATGCGATGGATGTGTGGTTTAGTCTTTATGTTTTTCGTCAAAGTTTATGTTTTTCGCTTATAATTTGACAAAAAGTTTATATATAAATCTTGAGGAATATTTTATAAATGTTAATGCCTTTAAATACTGATTTGATGAGCAGGTTATTGAATATAAATATATATATATGTACAAAAAAAAACATATTCACCTATTTTATTTATACAACTAAAATCAAATATGTTTAAGGATGAAAGGAATAGGGTCTTACTTAATTTATTATACTTATATTTTCCACATTGTATTTAATTGACAATGTGGCGTCTCCTCTTAAAAAGGGGCGTTACGTTACAAGTTGGTATTAGAGCTCCCGATTTATGTTTCTTTGGGTCTTGTGATTGAGTCTGTCTTGTTTGTGCTGTGTGTTCTCAGAAAATCAAATGCAGAGATGTGTTGTTTGGAATTCCTAGTGGATGCAACTGATTTTTCTATGTTTTCAGTTAATTCGATCTGAGAAAGTAAGATGGCGCGAAGGGAAGACATGGTAGCAGCTATTGCGGCGATGCAGAGGATGGCTGAGGTCATCGCACAACAAACTGAACAAGCTACACAGCAGCAAGAGAGAGTTGCACAATAGCAAGAACGGGCTGCTCAACAGCTCGAAGCTACTGCAGATGCTCAGAACTTGGCGGAGTTCCGACGCCACAATCCTCCTCAATTCAAAGGAGAATTTGATCTGGACAAAGCTAGTCTGTGGATCAAGGAGTTAGAAAAAGTCTTTCGAGTGATGAACTGCCCTGAAAACAAAAAGGTGACTTATGCAACTTTTATGCTGGTAGGCAATGCTAACAACTGGTGGAATAGAGTGTAGAGAATGTTGGAAGCTGCAAATCGCGAGATTACTTGGGACTTGTTCAAGGAGAAATTCTTGGATAAGTATTTTCCTACATGCACAAGACACGCGAAGGAGTCAGAATTTCTCAACTTACGACAAGGGAATATGACCGTTAGTGAGTATGCGGCCAAATTTGAAAACTTATCATAGTTTTCAACGTACTCTCAGCATCAACCAAATGAAGCATGTAAATGTCGTAGATTCACGGAGGGACTGAGGTATGAGGTGAAGAAGGCTGTGATCACCCTGAAGATCAATGAATTCTCGAAACTGCTGGATACATGCTATAACGTAGAGGCTCTGGAGCAATCTAGAGATACGAGAAATAGAAACTTTGGGCCTACGAGATTCCAAAGAGGAGGCGGTAACAGTTCTAACCACTTTCGAAAGAAGCCTTACCCCTGACCAATGAGAAATCAGCAACAAACCACGGGTGGAATGGTGGAGGTTCTACTGGGAACCGGATTGGCCAGAATGTGGCGTATCCCTCCAAATGCCTGAAGTGTGGGAAGGATCACCTAACAAAGGATTGTTCTATTAAAGGAATCATCTGTTTCCGATGTGGGAAACCTGGACACATCTTCAGAGACTGTAACCAAGTGAAGGCTGAACCTTTAGTCAACGCTACTCGAGCTACAAGGCCATAAGCAGGAAGCAGAGTTTATACCATGAGCGGAGCTAAAGCCTCCGAATCCGAAGACTTAATTCAAGGGGAAGGCACCATAGAAGGTAACCTTTTGACTGTACTGTATGACTCTGGGGCAACCCATTCTTTCATATCATATGACTGTGTGCAAAGACTTGGTCTACCTGTGTCGACTTTACCTTTTGACTTGACTGTTTCTACCCCCACTGATAAACCTGTAGTTACTACCAAAGTCTGTTTAAATTGTCCTTTGGTCGTTAAAGGTCGAATCTTTTCTATCGATTTGATCTGTTTACCTCTTTCCCAAGTAGATATAATCCTAGGGATGGACTGGTTGTCTTCCAACCATGTTCTATTAGATTGTTCAAGAAAACCCATAGTTTTTCCCAAAGATGAGGATTCTAGATTCCTGACGGCCAACCGAGTTCAAGCTCTCTTGAAAGAAGGAGCTCACGGATACATGCTACTGTCTTCTTTGAAAGTCGAGAGCGAGTTTGATGTGAACACAATTCTAGTGGTGAATGAGTTTCCCGAAGTCTTTCCTGAGGATGCACCTGGGTTACCACCAGTTCAAGAGATAGAGTTTGCTATTGACCTTGTACCGGGAGCTGGTCCCGTGTCTATAGCACCTTATAGGATGGCACCGACAGAGTTAGTTGAGCTCAAGAAATAGCTAGAGGAGCTTTTGGAAAAGCAATTTGTCAGACCGAGTGTGTCACCATGGGGAGCACCAGTACTATTAGTTCGCAAGAAGGATGATACATCAAGATTATGTGTGAACTACCAGCAGTTGAACAAAGTGACTATCAAGAACAAATATCCACTCCTAAGAATTGACGATTTAATGGACTAACTAAAAGGAGTAGCGGTATTTTTGAAGATCGATCTGCGATCTAGGTATCATCAGATACGAGTAAAGATGGAGGATATACCCAAAACTACTTTTCATACCCGATACGACCATTGCGAGTACCTTGTGATGCCGTTTGGACTGACGAATGCACCAGCTATCTTTATGGACTATATGAACTAAATCTTTCGTCCTTACTTGGACAGATTCGTGGTGGTATTCATTGATGACATCCTAGTATACTCTCAAAATTAGGAGGACCATGCTGAACACCTCAGTATAGTTCTTCAGATTCTGAAGGAGAAGGAATTGTATGCCAAACTGTCGAAATGCGAATTTTGGCTAGAAGAAGTTAAGTTTTTAGGCTATGTGATCTCAAAGGATGGGATTATAGTGGATCCGTTTAAAGTAGAATCATTTCTACAGTGGGAACGACCAAAGACAGTGATAGAAATCCAAAGCTTTTTGGGTTTGGCTGGATACTATAGGAGGTTCATTGAGGGATTCTCCAAGATTGCTGGACCTCTTACTCAACTCACGAGAAAGAACCAAACTTTTGAATGGACTGACACCTGTGAACAAAGTTTCCAAGAGCTAAAGAATCGGCTGACTACCTCACCAATTTTAGTGCTACCAGATCCAAATGAGCCCTTTGAGGTGTATTGCGACGCTTCATACCAAGGACTAGGATCTGTACTTATGCAGCATGGAAGAGTAGTGGCTTATACTTCAAGGCAATTGCGAGTGCACGAGAAGAACTACCCGACACATGACTTGGAGTTAGCGGCTGTAGTTTTTGCTCTGAAGATATGGAGGCATTTTCTCTACGGAGCGACGTTCAACATCTTCAGTGATCACAAGAGTCTGAAGTATTTGTATGATCATAAAGAGTTGAACATGAGATAGCAAAGGTGGCTGGAGTTCCTGAAGGATTATGATTTCCAACTTCTGTATCACCAAGGCAAGGCAAATGTTGTGGCAGACGCCCTAAGTAGAAAGATGATCAGTGTCTCTGCCTTGATGATCAAGGAAAAGGATATGCTAGAGCAGTTCAGAGATGTATGATCTTTTATGGAGTTAGAACCAGGGAAGATCTGCATGAATATGGTTATCATCTCAAGCGAGTTGATGGATGACATAAGGGAAAAGCAGAAGGTTGACAAGTTCTTACAAGAAGTGAGAGAGCAAATGAAGCATGGCAATGAAACAACATTTGCGGAAGGAACAGATGGAATTTTGAGATTCCGTGGGAAAGTTTGTATTTCCCGTGACCAAGAGCTTAGAGAATATATCATCAACCATGCTCACACAAGCCAGTTGAGTATGCATCCTGGCATAACAAAAATGTACCAAGACTTGAAGAAGTTATTCTGGTGGCATGGAATGAAGAATGACGTCACTAGACGTGTATCGACTTGTCTGGTTTGTCAAAAAGGTAAAGTGGAACATCAGAGACCAGCGGGATTGCTGCAACTATTGTCTATTCCTGAATGGAAGTGGGACAGCATTGCAATGGATTTTATAGTTGGTTTGCCAAAGACAAGAAAAGGTCATGACTCGATTTGGGTAATCGTGGACCGACTCACGAAATCAACACATTTTCTCCCAATCAACATAAGATACAAATTGGATAAGTTGACCCAGATCTATATTGGAGAGATTGTTAGACTGCACGGTGTGCCTACAAGTATTATTTCAGATAGAGATCCGAGATTTACTTCACAGTTCTGGAAGAGTCTGCAGGAAGCGTTAGGGACAAAGTTACGTCTGAGTTCTGCTTATCACCCACAGACCGATGGCCAATCGGAGAGGACGATCCAATCATTAGAAGATTTTCTTAGAGTTTGTACCATAGAGCAAACTGGAAGTTGGGATGACGTTCTACCGTTGATAGAATTCACCTACAATAATAGTTACCATTCAAGCATAGGGATGGCACCCTATGAGGCTCTGCATGGACGGCGGTGTCGAATGCCCTTATGTTGGTACCAAGACGGCGAGCGCCTTACTATTGGACCAGATGTTATACAACGGATAACTGAGAAGGTTAAATAATTAAGGAGAAGATGAGGATGGCTCAGAGTCGACAAAAGAGTTATTCAGACCAAAGGAGAAAACCTCTTGAGTTTGAGAAAGGCGAGCATGTGTTCCTGAAAGTCACACCTACGACTGGGGTAGGCTGGGCCTTGAAATCTAGAAAACTCACTCCAAAATTTCTTGGACCATACCAAATCATTTGCCGAGTAGGTCCAGTAGCCTATCAAATAGCCTTACCTCCTTTTCTCTCAAACATTCATAATGTTTTCCGTGTGTCACAACTGCGAAAATATCTCCCTGACCCAAGTCATGCCATAGCACCAGACGCAGTACAATTAAAAGAGAACTTAACCTATGAGGCACCTCTTGTAAGAATCAAGATAGAAGGATAAAGCAACTGAGAAGCAAGGAGATCTCATTGGTGAAGGTAATCTGGAACGAAATAACTAGAGATGCAACATTGGAGCTAGAAGACAAGATGAAGGAGCAATACCCACAACTATTCTAAGGTATGCAAATTTCGAGGATGAAATTTCTTTTTAGAAGGGGAGAGTTGTAACACCCCGAAAATTATTTGTTTTATCATAAACAATCATTTTACAATACTTATGATTTTTGGAAATTTTTCTGGATTTTTCTGGAAACGACGAATATTTTAATATATTTCTCGTTTTATATGCACACTAAGCAGAGTCAGTGTAACACTCCAAAAACTATTTGTTTTGTGATGAATAGACATATTCTAATATTTGTAATTTTTGATGATTTTTGTGAAATTTTCTGGAAACGTTGAATATTTTAATATATTCCTCGTTTTGCGTATGCACTAAGCAGAGCCGGGAAAGCTAAATGTTTTCCCTGATGCTGATAAACTTTGGACTGTGGAAACGTCGATGGGAGATCTTACTAAACCCGAGGTCGAGCACAATTTATGAAATTTACATTTTATGAGATTTTATCTGATGAATAAAATCACAAAATAATTAATCATCTGAGAAATAATAATAAAATATTATTTATACTGACTGTAATTTGTGTTCACTGAGAAATAGTCCTAATAGATTACTTCTATCTAATTACCGTTATGATATTATTTAAGTGACCACACACTTCACTTTATCGAGAAGCGCGCGAAGCTGCTCAAGGAAACTTTGAGGGAAGCTTCTAGGAAGCTTCCTCCAACCACTTTTCTCTCTTCTCCCTCCCTTTTTGGTGCTGCACGATTGGGGCTTGGCATATTACATTTTCATTCTCTCATTTCCTCTCCTCCCATACGCAGCTTGCTCCCTCTTCTCTTCTCACACACTCAAATACTCCATTGTTGATTCTCAAGTTTCCTTTGTTCAACCCAATAGAGACCATTGCTCTCCCATCTCCATCCTCAAGTTTTCCTCTTTGTGGAACTCACCTTGGCTCCTCCATTTTCGTGGTTGGCAGCCCAGCTTAAAGCTTAGAGCTTTAAGGTAAAAGCCCTTAACTTTCTTCTCCTCTTCTCCTCATTTTCGTGTTCCATGGCCACCATGTTGACCATGGCTACCATTTCCCTTCTCTGATGTTGATTTTTGTGGATTTGAACACCCAAGGTTTTGGTGGTGGTGAAGCACGAAAATTCTAAGCAAAAAGGAGCATCCTTTCCTTGTGCTTCTCTTAGGTAAGAGGAAGATCTATTCACTTCAACCCATTTTGGTAGTTAAGAACTTGTTGTTTGTGTTGGTGGGGTGTAACCCATTTTGGGAAACCCCTTTATTTGATTGTGTTTGATTGAATTTTGTGTTTGAATGGTATGCTTTTGATGTGCATTGATGGATGTTGGGATGATTAAGGTTTGGAATGGTTTTCTGGTGAGTTTCTGCGTCACAGAGGGATACACGGCCGTGTATCTCCTTGCGTGACTGAAATGTGTCTCTGGTGCACTCCAGAGGAGTACACGGCCTAGGCCGTGTATGACCACACGACCGTGTACTCGGGGTCGTGTATTTTACACACGGCCATGTATTATGATTAGTGATGGAATTGAGGCTTTTCTAGCCCCTTGGAGGTTCAAGGTCCCCTTGGACACTTGACTCAAGGCTTTTGGACTAATGTAAGTGTAACAATCGGGAATAATTGGATGACTAGAACTAATTAGGGATTCATAAAGAGGGAAAAACAAGGAACGGGAGTATGCTTTACAATTCATAAGAACTTTGAATGAAGATAGAACATGAGCGTGACAGAAGTTGCAAGCAACATAATGGAATTGAGAATTGACTTACTTGATGACTTTGAATAGGGCGTGAATGCCTAGAAACTTATTATTGACTTAGTATGGACCCTTGAACGGGATTGAATATTGATGGTAAATGACATAACATGTGATCTTAGACTTGATATATTGTAACTGTGATTTTGTAAATGTAAATATGAATATGCATTGAAGATATGTGCATTGAGCATGATTGAGTCATGCATTGAAAATGTCCATTAGACTATTGTGAAGGCCAAGTTACCTAGGAGTTGAATCACACCTTAGTGCGGGCATGAATAGACTAGTGTAGGTCCTGTAGTTAACCTTGGGGCGTCGGGGCGCGGGCGTCTCACAGTGGGCAGTTGGTAGCCCTTCTGGATCGTGGGACAAATCGATGCAAACGCACCGATGATCCTGACTATGGCACTGTCCTATATTGAGATCTTGTGGGAATGCCACTGTATAAAGCCTTGTTGCGCAAAATGATTGATTATTTTCTGAAGCACTTGTTTTTATGGATGACGAGATACTGGCATGTCCCCCTGATCATTCTCTCTGACTTTTTTGTGTCTAGCTCCATGGAGTAGGATTGTTGGTACCATATGCATGTGCATAGTGAGTCATCGTACCATTTAATAGTTACTTGTTCATATAAAAATTTAATATGTTGTTTCATTACTGCTGTAACTGTCTATATATGCTGAATTGCTCATTATATGTTTTAATGATATTTATCATTTCTGAAATGCTATGTGGGCGTCATGCGCCGTTTGTTCTTTACTGCCTCATTTGGTAATAAATGTTGAATGTCTTACCTCTTTTCTTTTCCTATGTATCTATTATTTCTATATATCTACATATGTGATTCTCTGAAGACGGGGGCGAAGAAAAAGAAGAACCTAATTTCCCCGACTTTTGGCCCAACTTTGACTAACATCCTTCTGATCATGACGGCTCGACGTTATGAATTTTTGGGAAACGTGCGTCTGACATTCCTTAGGGGTCTAGACTATTGGCATGTGAACTTCAGCTCTGATCGCTGTGTCTACTTGGGAGATGTATCGTTGTTGCTGGCTTGGGGGCGTCATGAACCACCAATTTTTTCCTACTGCATCAGCCTGCATTTGGAGTTTTATCTGCCCATCCGGGAGATGTGGGGTAATCGCTACTACACCCCGCAGGAGGACTCTTTTGATTCCGCTGCTCGGGCTCCGGCTCGTAGCTCTGTGGCTCCTATGGAGGTTTCCTCAGATGAGGAAGACCCAGAGGAGGTTCCCGAGGAGGATCTCACGGAGGATCCTGACACGATTCCTCCTCATCTGAGGGACTGATATTGCTGGTAGTTACCATTGGCTACCGGTGTTTTATTTTGGGGGCCTGATGTCTTTATTTTGATGGGCTGTATATTTCAATATCTTGGGGATGTATATGCATGATCTTTTGGGCAGGTATAGTTTTACTTTTTGGTTAGTCTCAGGCTTCTTTTTGATGAGCCTTGATGTAATTATTGAGTCATTGTTGTATCTAAACAAGATATATATATATATATATATATATATATATATATATATATATATATATATATATATATATAATCGTATGATGTATCTCATGCAATGGATGTGTGGTTTAGTCTTTATGTTTTTCGTCAAAGTTTATGTTTTTCGCTTATAATTTGGCAAAAAGTTTATATACGTATCTTGAGGAATCTTTTATAAATGTTAATGCCTTAAAATCTTGAATTGATAAGCGTGTTATTGAATATAAATATATATATATATATATATGTACAAAAAATAATAATAACATATTCACCCATTTTATTTATACAACTAAAATCAAATATGTTTAAGGATGAAAGGAACTAGGTCTTACTTAATTTATTATGCTTATATTTTTCGCATTGTATTTAATTGACAATGTGACGTCTCCTCTTAAAAAAGGGCGTTACGTTACACATGGAACGTGTCACCCTTGTGTAGTTCAATCTTTCTTTTCTTGATACTCGAGTAGACGTAGTAAATGAGATCAGTATATCATATTGTCTCATTTGAGCATGACCATGCATTTCATAGTCTCACTCAATTAGGGGGCCCGAAGATATCACTCTTGCTATGTAGGAGGGACAAATCCCATCTTGGTCACTCACATCCCTCCATATGATTCGCGATATGTCCAATTACTAACTTTATAATCACATTGTTACAAATGATGTTTGATGGCATCAAAACATACAACTCCTCATGTAGGAATCATAGTGATTTCAAGTCAAAGGACCACATACACTATTATCACTATGAGAATCGCTTATGACCCTCACATAATGATCCATATAGCGTTCTCATGGTGGGTCAGTTCAATACATCATTACTCTTAATATATACCCATGTGAAGACTTAATATCTCATATCTATGACCCGTGAGATGTGGCCATCAGTCTATGCACATACTAGTCTCAATACATTATTGTTGTCCTAATGAACAATAATACTTAACTAGGGACATTTAAGCATGGTGTTCTAATTTTATCCAATAGGATTTCATGATCAAGTCATCCACTTGATGTCCTATGACATCAAACTTACTATTCTAAGGACTTTATTATATTTATCATAACACAATAAATGAAATGCCTCATATATAGTATAATACAATGTATGTAAGTATAGATGAAATATATTGGCCTCTAGGGCATACACCAACAATTTATTGTAAAGAATAGGGTGAGGCATCCCTCTAAATTATAAAAGGTGAGGCTTCCTTTATTTGAAGAGGCTTAAGCTACAAAGAGTGAGATATCCCAAGGTGGTGTTGAGTGCTCCAATTTGTAAAGGTTACGAGCACCTGATTTAAGCTTGGGATTTAGTGAAAAATCTCGAGTGATTGCTTGAGGACTGGACGTAAGCCACAAATGGATTGGTGGCTAAACTAGGATAAAGTTTGGTGTTTGTTTTCTCTAAACTCTACTCTTTACTTTGAGCACTGTTTTATTGATTTATCTGAATTCTATCTCGTTTGGTTAATTCATTTAAGAGTGAAAAGTTTACATCTCTTCTATCTATTCATCTCTAACAAACAATAGCTTCAACGAAAATAAGAATTCAAGTATTTTGTGAAAGATTTACGAAATTATTTTATAAATTCAATTCACCCCCCTCTTGAGTATTGAGACCACTTGGTAACAAGTGGTATTAGAGCTAGACTCTTGTGTAAAGAGCTTAGCAACTGTAAGAGAAGTGATGGCTTCAAATGGTTTTTCTAACGAAGGTTCTTCTATTAATCGACCTCTTTATTTCAATGATGATAGTTATGCCTATTGGAAAGAATGAATGAAAATTTTTATTGAAGCTGTTGATATTGATGTGTGGGATGCCGTTGAAAATGGCGTATTTGTTCCCATATGCATAGTAGATGGTGTGAGAATTAACACACCTAGAAGTGAACGAACGGATGAAGACAAAAAAGAAGGTTTAATACAACTTGAGAGCTAAGAACATAATTACCAATCCTTAGGGTATGATGAATTCTTTAGGGTGTCAAATTGTAAGACAGCCCAAGAAATATGGGATACTCTACAAGTAACTCATGAGGGCACAAATGAGGTAAAAAGATCAAGAATAAACTCTCTCACTCATGAATATGAATTGTTTAGAATGAATCAAGGAAAAAGCATTCAAGAGATACAAAAAATGTTTACATATATTATAAATCATCTTACTTCATTAGGAATTTTTTTTCCTAATAATGATCTTATTAACAAAGTCTTGAGGTGTTTGAGTAGGAATTGGCAACCCAAGATAACGGCTATTATGGAATCAAGAAACTTATCAACAATGACCTTGACCACCTTATTCGGGAAGTTCCAAGAGCATGAATTGGATCTAAATAGGCTCAATCAAAGTGAAGAACATGATAAGAAGAAGAAAGGGATTGCTCTCAAAGCCACCTCCTCCACAATTGAAGATGATGATGAAGATGATGAAGAAGGAGTAGGAAAGCTTGAGCTAGATGAAGAAAATCTTAGTCTTCTTGTTAGGAAGTTCAGAAGATTCCTTAAGAAGAAAGGAACTCAAAGAAGACCACCTTTCCCTCCAAAGAAAACCTATCACAAAGGGGAAGGAACCTCATCAACTCCAACATGTTATGAATGCAGTAAACCGAGACATATAAAGATGGAATATCTCGTATATCTTAAGAAGTCGGAGAAGTTTGAGAAGAGATCCTTTAAGGAAAAGAAAGAAAGAAGGATTACATTGCATGAGAGGATAATGACATAGATTCTACTGATAGTTCAGAAAGTGAAGAAGCTCATCTTTGTCTCATGGCTCAAGGAGAAGAAAGTGAAGAGAGTGACACCGAGGTGACATCTTCTATCTTAGATTCTTCACCTTCTTATAACGAATTACAAGATGATTTTCAAGAATTGCATGATAAATCTATGAGGCTCACAAAAATGGTTTTATCATCCAATAAAACAATCTCTTTATTAGTAAACAAAGTTGCTATTTTAAACAAGGAGATCAATGAACTTAAGATTAAAAATGAGACCTTAGGACTTATTGATGCTAACTCATTGTGCATGACTTGCTCCTCATATGATAACACATCCATACCCTTACCTTGCTCATCATGCAAAGCATTTGAAAAAGAAATTGAAGATTTAAATAACACTCTTGCAAAATTTACCTTAGGAATAGACAACTTGAATGTGTTGTTAGGGAAATAAAAATGTATTTTCCAAAAAGCCAGTTTAGGGTATAATCTTGATAATCAACAAAAGTCTTACAACAACTTCTTTGTTCCCTCAAGTACATCAAGTAGCCCATTTATCAAATGCTTTCATTGTGGTAGGAAAGGGCATAGTGCATCAACATGTAATATAAGAAAAAATATCAACACCAAGATTGGAACTAAGAGGGCTTGGGTCCCTAAGGGCACCTAACCTAATACTAACACACAAGGACCTAGGAGAATTTGGGTACCAAAGGTTAAAATTTGAATGTGTGTTATAGGTATGCTTGAAAACTAAAAGTTCAAGTTAGTATCTTAATAGTGGTTGCTCCAAGCACATGACCGATGATGGCTCCAAGTTTTCCTTCCTTGTCCCCAAGAAGAGTGGTCACGTGACATATGGTGATAACAACAAAGGGAAGATCCTTGGAGTTAGTAAAGTTAGTAAGATCCCTTCCTCATCCATTGATAATGTCTTACTTGTTGAAGGACTCAAACATAACTTACTTAGCATTAGTCAATTGTATAACAAGGGCAATAAAGTGATATTTGATTCGAATTGTTGCATGATTGAGGGTAAGGATGATAAGTATGTCAAGTTTGTTGGTCATAGGGTCAATAATATATATATGATTAGCCTTGATGACATTTCCTCAAATGATGCTAAATGCTTTATGAGTAAAGAAAATAATTCATGGTTATGGCATAGAAGAATTGCTCACATTCATATGGATCACTTGAACAAGTTAGTTTCTAAAGAACTAGTAATTGGTCTTTCAAAGCTCAAATTTGAAAAAAGACAAAATTTGTGATGCATGTCAAAAGAGAAAACAAGTAAAGGTCTCTTTTAAAGTTAAAAATATGGTTTCAACTTCTAGATCTTTACAACTTTTACACATGGATCTTTCTGGTCCCTCTAGAACTATGAGCTTTGGTGGAAATTACTATGCATTAGTGATTGTGGATGATTTTTCTAGGTTTACATGGACATTATTCTTGTCTCACAAGAATGATTCTTTTCAATATTTCCAAAAGCTTGCCAAAGTTATCCAAAATGAAAAAGGTTCTTATATTGCATCCATAAGAAGTGACCATGGTGGGGAATTTGAAACCTTTTGTGATAAACATGACATTAAGCATAACTTTTTTGCACCTAGAACACCAAAACAAAATAGTGTTGTAGAAAGAAAAAATTGATCTTTAGAAGAAATGGTAAGAACTATGCTCAATGGGGGCAACCTTCCTAAGTATTTTTGGGCGGATGCGGTTAACACCACTTATTATGTTACGAATAGAGCCCTAATAAGGCCAATTTTAAAGAAAACCCCCTATGAATTGTACAAAAGAAGGAAGCCAAATGTTTCACACTTTCATGTCTTTAGATGTAAATGCTTTATTTTAAATATGGAAAGGATAACTTAGGGAAGTTTGATGCAAAATCTGATGAGAGGATATTTCTTAGATATTCTATACATAGTAAGGCATTTAGAGTTTGTAATAAATGAACTATGACCATAGAAGATTCCATACATGTTGCATTTGATGAAACTAACCTAAATGAGCCAAGAAAGGAACTTGTTGATGATGTTGCAGAAATCTTGGCAAGAACACACTTGGAGAATCAATAGAAAGAGCCCAAGAAGCAAGAAAAGAGACCCTTTGATCACTCATGGCAAGAGGATTAATAAATCTTGGATCTACCTAAAGAATGGAGGACATCAAGATATCATCATCTCGACAAAGTGATAGGTGATGTATCAAAAGGGATAATCACTCGAAACTCTCTTAGAAATGCATGCAATCATATGGCTTTTGTATCTCAAGTTGAACCTAAAGATATAAATGAGGCCATTACTGATGGTCATTGGATCTTGCCCATGCAAGATGAACTAAACTAATTTAAAAGAAATCAAGTTTGGAAATTGGTTCCAAGGCCCAATGAACATCCAATCATTAGCACCAAATGGGTCTTTAGGAACAAACTTGATGAAATGGGCTTAATAATAAGAAATGAAGCTAGACTTGTAGCTAAGGGTTATAATCAAGAAGAAGACATAGACTATGAAGCAACATATGCTCCCGTAGCTAGATTAGAAGCCATTAGAATGCTACTTGCATATGCATGTATCATGGATTTTAAACTGTTTCAAATGGATGTAAAAAGTGTATTTTTAAATGATTTTATACAAGAAGAAGTGTATATGGAACAACCTCCTAGTTTTGAAAATTTTGAACTGCCTAACCATGTTTTTAAATTAAGAAAGACCTTGTATAGTTTAAAACAAGCTCCTAGAGCTTGGTATAAAAGGTTGAGCAAGTTCCTTTTGAAAAATGGCTTTTCTAGAGGAAAGGTTAACACTACTCTTTTCATCAAGCATAAAAAGCATCCCATTCTTCTTATTCAAATATATGTTGATAATATTATATTTCGTGCTACTAATGATTCTCTTTGTAAAGAATTTGCTAATATTATGCAAAGTGAGATTGAAATGTCCATGATGGGTGAGCTCAACTTCTTCCTTGGTCTCCAAATTAAGCAAACAAAGGATGGGACCTTCATAAGTCAATCAAAATATTGCAAGGAGTTGCTCAAGAAGTTTGGAATGGAGGGTGCCAAGCAAACGGATACACCAATGGACACTTCTTGTTACTTGGACAAGGATGAATGAGGTAAATCTGTAGAAATTATGAAATATAGAGGTATGATAGGCTCGCTCTTTTATCTCACAGCAAGTAGGCCAGATATTATATTTAGTGTGTGCATATATGCTAGATTTCAAGCAAATCCTAAAGAATCACACCAAAGTGCTGTTAAAAAAATCATGAAATATCTAATAGGCACTTCACAAATAGGATTATGGTACCCTAAAGGTGCTTCTTGTAGCTTAATTGGGTATTCTGATTCTGATTTTGCTGGATGCAAAATGGATAGGAAAAGCACTAGTGGCACATGCCATTTACTTGGAAGCTCACTAGTTTCTTGGCATAGCAAGAAACAAAACAATGTAGCATTGTCTACAACTGAAGCTGAATATGTTGCAGTTGGAAGTTATTGTGCTCAAATCCTTTGGATGAAGCAACAACTTTTAGACTATGGTCTTAAACTTGATCATATCCTTATAAGATGTGATAATACTAGTGCAATTAATTTATCTAAAAATTCCATTCTGCACTCTAGAACAAAACATATTGAAATAAGACATTATTTTATTAGGGATCATGTAAAAAAAGGTGATTGCATACTTGAATTTGTAGAAACCACTAAGCAACTAGCTGACATTTTCGCTAAGCCCTTCGCAAAAGAAGCATTCTTATATATAAAAAATAAACTTGGCATATTGGATCAATCATACTTAAGCTAAAATTCTGCACAAATTCACCTTACTACATCATTTATCAATTTTAATGCATAACATGTGTTTTTGCTGTATAAGGATGGGGTTTTGGTGGTAAATTTTCTTGTTTTTAATCATTCCTAGTTCCAATACTGACTTGAGTGTCGGAGGTTTCCCCAAAGTTGTTTTGCAGGTACTCCATCACGACAAAGTCCACCAAGAAGCTCATTCTAACAAAATGGTTTAAATTCTTAGCAAAAGTGATAATTTTGCATAAACATGTGTTTTAGATCAAGAACTAATCAGTTTGTATGCTTGCATGATGTTTGAAATTGCTTTGAGACTTTTTGCAACTAATTTGAATGCTTTGAGATTAGCCATTTATTGTTTAAAATGCAAAAATTGAGTTTTAGTAAACTGGTAATTGATTACAAAACCTTTGTAATCAATTATAAAGGTTCTGTCAAGGATGGTAATCGATTACACCAACCCTGTAATTGATTACAACGACTCCAGAAGACTAGTAATCGATTACACCAAATATGTAATTAATTACATGGATTCCAGAGGGTTGGTAATCGATTACACACCCATTGTAATCGATTACACAGCAAGTTTAAAAGGGTTTTTAGCGTAGGAACAATCATTTTCACTTAAACCTTTTCATTTCTCTCTTCTGCTGCACGACTTCTCTTCTTCTCCTCACCCTCAAACCTTCAATTTCTCTCTCATTTCTTGGCCAAATCATCCCATTTCACCTCCATACGACTTGAATCTCTTCTCCTCTTCATAACCCCTAATCAATTTCACCAAAAATCTCCTCAATCTTCATCCCCCATCTCTCTTCACGTTCTCTCTCTCCCTCTAGAGCCCTAACTTATGTTTTCATTCTTCCTCATCAACCTTCCAAACTTCTCCACCACCAAACACCACGTGGGTTCCATCAATCGTAAAATCTTCTCAATGCACAAAACGTCTAAGAACAGGGACCAACATTGGAGAATCCTCTAGTGCTTCTCCATGCAATATCTCTGGGCTGGACCTCACACGTTACTTCTCCACCACCAAGAAGATAGAGTTATTTACAAAGAACTTCCAATTGAGGAAACTTATATCTCTAAGGTATATATAAAGAACAACTCTCTCACCTCTACCTACTTCATTCTGAAAGTTTTGAAATCCTTAGTAGGTTTGTTTTAGGTTCTACAAAATTGTGTTAATACACTCTTTGAGTGATTTCGAGACCTACTCACTTATATTAAACATTTAATTCCTGTTTTTGATTGTTGAGTGTTGGTGGTGAGTTGTGGGTTGTGCAAGCCACTTGGAAGCTTAGTTGAGATGATTGTAAGAGCCTAGAGAGGCTCGGTAAGAAAGAATACTAGTTGAAACATGCTTGTAGATGCTAAGGGAAAAGAATACTCATTTGTAAAAGCCTAAAGAGGCTTGGTAAGAAATAATATTTTTACATAGTGAAAATCATAGTATTTGCTAGGTATTGGATGTAACCCCAAGTGGTTTAGGGGTGAACCAGTACAAATACTAGTGTCTTGTTTCTCTTCCCTCACTTTATCTCATTCCAATTTGTTCTAATACTGATCATAAGTAAATCAAAGTTTTTCTCTATAAGAACAAAAGTGTTTTTGAGTTAAAGTAAACATAATGATCACCCCACATGTGATTATGTATTAATTTACATGATATTACCACAAGTGCACGGATCGAACAAGTAATAAAGAATGAGTAGAATATCGTTCCCACAAGGAATTAATTTACCAAGTACCACTTCTCTAATATTAATACTATCTAAGCAACCAATAATTAAGAGTGATTCAAACCAATTAAAGATACAAAATTATAAAAGACAAAAACACACAAGATCGCACAAAAGAAGGAAAAGAGAGAACAAAGCACACGAATGCAAAACACATGAATGATGTAAACACACAAAATTAAAACACTAGTCTGACTTCACATAATTCAACAATCTATTATAGACAATAGAGTAGCTTTGGGACCTTCATTCTAATTAATTTCCAGTCATTCAATTGATAGGGAGAATCCCTTAATTAATTAAAACTCAATTCCTTAGCAAGTTAATTCTCTCTAATTATCAAAGCCTATTCAATTCCTTGATCTAAACTCCAACTCTTAAAGGCATGACCTTCACTCTATTTGATATCCAACTCCATGAGAGTTGCATGACAGCTCCTCCTCCTCTCTAAGGGCTCGTCCCTTCCTGCCTTTGAGCCTCCAAAACTCTCTTTTTCATGTATTTTCTGAACCAAAAGAGAGTTATTTTGCTAACCTTGTTTTCCCCCATTTTTATAGAAAAACTAATAGATAATCACACCCTCCAGATGGCTAAATCTGCCCTCGATCGCAACAGATAACTTGTATGATTTTCAATTATCTTTTCAATGCTGCAAATAGAGCTTCAATCTGATCTCTATAGCCCAAGATATGATTCAATTACTGAGGAATGATCAGGATGCTACGGGAGTCCAAATTTTGCTCCAAATCAAATCTCTTTGAGAATCTTTATCCAATCTCTAATCTTAAGTTTTTGCATCCAATTAGAACTCTTATTAACATATAATAATAGGAATCTTTAGCAATTTCTTAATTTTGCACAAAATCTAATGATTTATCTTAAAAATTCAAATATGGCTAAGTGAAGAGATAATTATTTAAAAATAAATTAAAAAATAAAAGTAAACAACAATTAAATAAAAGTTAATTAGAAATCCTAATAAATAAACCTAAAAGATGAGTGCATTTTACACTCATCAAATACCCCTAAACTTAAATATTGCATATCTCCATGTAATGAAAAATAATGAAACTAAGGGTAAAACTAATCTTTTTGAGGTGAATGCAAATGCAAAGGTTTTCAAAAAAAAATTTCCAACTCCAAAAAACAATTCAAAGCTTGAATGATCAATTACTCTCTCATGTATTCATGCCCTACTCAAGTATATATCAACAATCAAGATAAATTTTTATCAAAAAGGTTTCACAAAACTCAAAGCTCTCTTAACAATCACTCATTTATTCAGTGACTCCTAATCATCTCCCCATATCACTAGGCAATAATACTACACAATTCTTCACTAATCCAAGTCTATCCCAAGCTATGATCTTTTATTTATTCTTTCCTCTTTTGTAAAGTTTTTGTGAATGCTTATGTCTTGAAGTATATCAAATGAGTTTTTGATGATAACAAAAGCAAAAGAGAAGACCAAGATCAAAAGAAGGAAACCAAGAGGTATGTAGATATAGGTTTTAGGATTTCAATGTAAAATCTCTCAAGGTATCTCAATGATCTTTAAAAGGTTTTTTAAATATCCTTTTAAATCAACTAATAATTCAAAGTTCATCTTTTTAAAGATATGTTGATTTCAATCTTAGATTTCATAACTCAAATGTAAATTTTGTCAAAATCTAAGTTGCAATATGTAAGGATTGACCAATACACTTAATTGGGGTTGAAAAATGTGTTCAAAGGACAAGGTAATCGATTACACATATGATGTAATTGATTACAAGCTAAACAGAGACCTTGTAATGGATTACATTGAGCATGTAATCGATTACAAGCATGACAGAAGCCTTGTAATCGATTACACTGAGGCTGTAATCGATTACAAGTCTGGCAGAGGCCGTGTAATCGATTACACAAAGCCGGTAATCAATTACATCCTACCTAGAAAGCTAAGAACACGTTCAAACACCCATGTAATCGATTACCACTATGGTGTAATTGATTACCACTAGTCTGAAAATGCCCAAGGGCTATATTAGGTGCATTAAATGCTGGGCATGAAAGCACTCAACGGCTCTTTTAATGAAAAATAGTTTATATACTTGTGTTGGGGCATCATTAATGGCTGACCTTGAACCTTGAAACATCTTTCTGACACTATATATGAAAATCAATCCTTGAAATCATTCTTGCTCTATTTTTGTGCAAATCTTTGAGATATCTTTGAAGAGCATTCTAGAGCTTCAATTTGTATCAATTACTCTTGTGAGAGTTTGATTCTATCAATCTTGTTTATTATAAAGAAGAGGGTGAGGCATCCCTACAAATTATAAAAGGTGAGGCATCCCTTGTTTGAAAAGGCTCAAGCTACAAAGGGTGAGGTATCCCAAGGTGGTGTTGAGCGCTCCAATTTGTAAAGTTACAAGCACCTGATTCAAGCTTAAAATTTAGTAAAAAATCTTGAGTGATTGCTTGAGGACTAGACGTAAGCCACAAGTGGATTGGTGGCTGAACAAAGATAAAGTTTGGTGTTTGTTTTCTCTAAAATCTACTCTTTACTTTGAACACTGTTTTATTGATTTATCTGAATTCTATCTCCCTTAGTTAATTCATTCAAGAGTGAAAAGTTTACATTTCTTCTATCCATTCATCTCTAACAAACAATAGCTTCAACAAAAATAAAAATTCAAGTATTTTGCGAAAGATTTGTGAACTTATTTTATAAACTCAATTTACCCCCTCTTGAGTATTAAGGCCACTTGGTAACAATTTGGTGCGAAAATGTCCGAATTTACAGTTTACCACCGACCTTTATTCATAATTTAGAATTTTAGAAGGAAAAAAAATAATCAAACGTTGCGTGTGTTAGAGTTTACGGCTCACCACTGACTTTTATAAGCTTTTTCCTTTTCTCATTAATTTTCTTAATTTTCACCACCCCTGAACTTAAACTCTTTTATCACTTGGGTGGTGAAAATTCCTTAATTCAACTTTTTAATTTTCTTAGCTTAGAACTTCCTGAAACTAACTTAAAAAAGAATAGAAGAACTGTCTAAGATTAGGGGAGTATCCTAGAAAACTATATCATAAACAATGATCATTTTCAAGAGCTAATAATTCAGGAAAGCAAGCTTTTGAATTCAAATTCACTCAACTGACAAATATATACCAAGAAAACATGAATAAAATCAAGATTTTTTTTTATATTCACACTTATCAACGCTTTACTAAAAAATGTTCATTAATGCACTTTGCACTTTGCATCAAATTTTAAAAAAAATGGGTTTATTTCCTTTTTTTTTAAATTCTTATTTTTTTGTTGGCCAACACTATATACATCTCCCTACAAAGGCTCTGAACTCAAGAAGGCACTTAAGCCGACTCAAATAAAAAAAAAGCATATTAACAAAAAAATTTGTAGACATGTAAATCAATGCAACCCAATATCCAAACTTGAAAGTTGACATTGTCCCCAATGTCACAGATAAAGAACATATCTCAAGATATTCAGTTGAAACAAATCAAACATAATAGGATGTGGAAAGAATTATCTGAAACAAACCATCAAGTTCATTGTCAGCAAATACAAATAAATGGGTTCACAAAATAATCAATTAAGTACAACCCAAATATAGCAATTTATCAACAATTGAAACATTAACAATCACTCTTTAGCAAGTGACATCAGTATCACTTACTTTCAATATATCAAGTCTTAAATTTAGTTATTAGTTGTCAAGCAATTAGGCTTCATCTTTCAATCATTCACCTAAAGTCTAAGATCATGCGAATATGGGATCCAACATAACACAAGCATTAACGACACTAAGAATGAATTAAGAACTCAGTTAAACAAGTACTAGACAAATCAATTCCTAATTGCACAGTAATCATAATTATTATGCCACCTTTTTCAATCCATAATAGGGATCACTAGAATTTATAGAGGTTGGGTGGTGAAAAAAATTAACAAACTCTTTTTGGGGTGTACCAGGCCGTGATTCACACTACATAGGACTTTTAATGCAAAAATAGAAAAATGAAAAATAAAATGAAAAGAAAAAGAAAATTTTTTGGGAACCCCCAAACTTAAAATCAAAGCATGGTGTATATTAAACTAAATCGAAAAACAAGACATGAACAAACCAAAACAACACAAAACACTTCAAATTTGAATCCTAATATAAAAATTTAAATATGGAAAAATAGAAAAATAAATTCATCAATTAGTTTACGAATTTTATTTCATCGTTGCTTCTTGTTTCTTTTTAGCTCTCCTTTTGTTTTCTTTTATTGTCCTTTCAATCTCTGGATTAAATAGTATGAACTAGGGTCATTTGTACCTTGCATAAAATGGATCACCACTAATGATTAGAAATAGAAATTAACAATTAAAGCAAAAGTAACAAAATGAAAATAAAAACAAAGTCTAGAGTAGTACTCTTCCTAGATACTAATGATATTGATAAAAGCCTAATTGCCCGACAATGGAGCCAAACACTTGATTGCCCCACATATGATTTTGTATTAATTTAGGCGATATTACTGTAAGTGTATGGATCAAACAAGTAATAAAGAATAAGTAGAATACTATTCCCACGAAAAATTTGTTTACCAAGTACCACTTCTCTAATATTAGTACAATCTAAGCAACGAATAATTAAGAGTGATTCAAAGCAATCAAAGAGAAAAAATAAGAAAAAATATAAAAACATACAAGAACACATGAAATAAAGAGGGAAAAGAGAGAACAAAGCACACGAATGCAAAACACATTAAGGAATGTAAAAACACAAAATTAAAATACTAGGTGATGCAAATTATAAGCTGCAAATCCAAGTGCAGGTTGTTTCAAGTAATAAAAACTAGGGAGTCCGAGGTCGATCCAGAGGGAATTGATGAAGAAAAATTCTTTGAGCTAAGGAAAAGATTTTGTCACAATAATAAAGGTAATAAAACTTAGTCACAAATAAAAAGAATTTACTTAGGTTAGGGGATCCACTCTTGGTAAGTAAATTAAGGACAATATTAATTCTTTTTGTAACTCAATTAGAATCCTTGCATAATGGAGATTCCAATTGAAAAATACAACACTCAACGTTTATTTAAGATTATATATGTAATTATATTATAGTTCCTTTAATTATCTATTAACACCACCACTTATAAATGGGCTCAAGCATTCATTGTGTCAATATCTTGTCTACAACAAATCAAGATCTCTACTTTACAAAAAGGGTTTCTAAAATTATTGGAAACAAAATACAATACATATAATAACCACTTAATAATATGTCATTTAAGCACAAGAAAGAGATTAATCTAACCTTATTTCATTACCAAGAGCTTCGCCCTTTCACCCAAGTAAAATAAAAATTAGTTACTCATAGACAAGAGGAAAGAAAGAGAGAAGAAGAAGAAGATGAACATAACTTCTATTTAGAACAAAAGAAAACTACCACAAAAGAAATAATTAATACACAAGCATGATATTGATCTCTAATTTAACCCCCCCAAATGATCAGCCATTGCTTCTTTTTATAGAGCTTGAGGAGTACAAAATGACAATGGCATTATTTAATGATGAGTACAAAATGACAAAGGAGTTGTTTTATGGTGATGAATGAGTGGAAAATGATAGAGATTCTTGTCTTCGAAATCATTCATTGTTGAATTCATGACATGCATCAGAATCTAGCCAAATGGTCATCATAAGAGTTGTAGGATTTTGTCTTAGCTTTCAATGCCACTAGTTTCAGCCCAAAAACATTCCTACAGCTCAAGATATGACCCAATCACTATGCACTACTCAGGCCCTAGCTACAGCTCCTCTATTCTACTTCAAAGCCCAATATGACCTCCAAGCCATTTGAACTGACTCTTGTGTTCTTCATAAAAGTTGTAGATATGGGTGTTAACGTTCGAATGGCACTAGTTTGGGGTTAATTGATCTTCTATATCTCAAGATATGGTTGAATGAGTACACAAAGGTCAAGCTGCTAGGATCAGCACTCTGGATCTTGCTTCAACTCTAATTTAAATTATCCAAACGTGTGATTGGGATCTTGAGGTCCTTATGAAAGTTGTATAGAATTGTCTTAGCTTTCTAACAAGACCAAGATAACATCAATCAAATATTTGAAACTCAAATTATAGCCAGTTTACTTAAAAATGCAGTCACCCAAATTAAGGACAATTCAAGCAATAATTTCTTCATTAATCCAATTAAGCTCAATTTCATAAAATGTGACAAAACTAACTTAATTAATCCAAATTGAATCTTAAGAAGCTAAGTGAGAGGATTATAAAATGAATAAATTATATTACTATCAAATTTCTCCACACTTGACTTTTGCACGCCTGGACAAAACACATAAGACCAAAATTAGTGAATAAGAAAAAATAACACAAACTCAAAAACTAAAAAAAAAATTCTAAAAGACTCAATTTCCAATAATATTAAAGAATGAAGAGCAACTAAAGATTTAATGGATCAAAACATTTGTGAGGTAACATTTCTTCACATCTCAAACTAATAAACAAGGAAATTTTAATTGGAAAGCACAAGTCAAGAATGATAGATCTTCACAGGATTCACTCTCAATCCCTCAAGTGTTTAAAATGTAGGTGTTTCACTCAATTCAACTCATGAAAAATTGTACTACCATTAGCTTGCTTATCTTCTACTTCTCCACTACTCAGAACACATGCACACACAAATCATGAGGACTCTATTCAAGGTTGTAATGGGGTCAAGGTAAAGGAGAAGGTAATATGGATATGACAAGTTAAATACCAAAGAGAATAAAAGAGCGTGAGGGCTGAGTTCAATTAACAAGAATGAAAGTTCATCCCAACTCCACCTAATACAAATTCCCTTTACATATTCTTTTTTTTTCCTTTATTGCCTTATTGACCCTTTTTCACACATTTGTTTTTTTTTATTTTGATTTTTTTTACAAGATGAACATAATATATACATTTTTTTTAATTAAACATTTTTTCACCAACCATTCTGCACACACACCCCACACTTGTTCAAGAACTTATCTAATGACAAAGCTAATATTCTCTTATTCCCTAAGGTTAGGTAAGAACATGTTTTTTTTCTAAGGCATGTAATCAACTAAAAATAAGGAATGGTCAAATAAGCTCAAAGGGGTTAAGCAAGGGGAAATAGACAATTTCTAATGCTTTACGTTGGCAAGAATTAGAGAATTTCCAAGAAGTCATAAGAGTTCTTGATATCATATTGAGACAATATGCTACTGAGCAAGGCTGCCTACTTGTGCGCCAATCATTCTAGGCTATTTGGTTAAAGTAGCTATTTCAAGAAAAATATTTCAATCATGTTTATGTGTGCATGTGAAAATTTAGTCTCAAAAAGAATCAAAGCAAGTTCTAGAGTAATAATTCCATGAGTGAAAATCACACAAGAAAGAAGAGAATGGTACAAATGTTCAATCCATTCATCAATATACTCAAAATCTCACAAGGCATATTTTTATCATTCTCGGTTCACCAATTCAACACCTATAACCAAGCATGTGATTTTTAAGAAAGAAGATAATTTACTCAATTATGCTATATTTCCTAAATTTGAATTGCTACTTCCACACAAAATAGTTATCTACCTAATTACTCCTGACTCTGCCACCAATTTTGATGCTTTTCAAGAGTAAATTTACCTCAAGGGCATAATTTATTCCTTACTCTACCATCCTTAATTAGTTTTGTTGTTAGTAAGTTGCTGACAATCATATAAATAAACACACTTCCTAATTTTGTTTATTTTTTTAATTTCTTTTTCACACAACTCTCATTTCCCCCAACCAGATCACAACATTGTCCTCAATGTCAAAATATAGATAGGTTAAGGATAGAAGATATTTCCTATTGTTGTAATTACTGAAAAGAGAAACGTTACACAAAGTTAAATAGAAATAAAGTATGATGAATAAAACCAAAGGTAAATGAAAATTATAGATGAAGTGTTAGATCACATTCACGTTCCTTACCGCCTCCATTGCTGCTTCCTTCTGACCAATCTATCTGAGCTATTATTGGTTCAGGTTCATAAACAAAAGTTTATAATTTATCAATTAATTCATCAACAGTGGAAGCAGATATAAGGAGTTATCTTGCCGAAGGTGTGATAAAGTTCTGTTCCACAACATGGTCAACAAAAGATAACAAATTATCAAAGAAATTATTAATATTCAATAAACCTATGAGTTTATGGTGGATGTTCAGTTAGGCCCAAGAGATAATTTGTAAAACTTCTTCCAAAGTACCAAAACCACCCGGTAAGGCAATGAATGCATCAGAGTTTTCAAGTATTGTCCTTATTCGTCCATGCATAGATGATACTTAAAGTTCCAGCTCAGTTGTCTTTCCAATGATGTTCCTTCGAGTTAAAGGTTCAGGAGTGATACCTAAAACTTGACCACCTCTTAGATATACAGAAAATGATATAGCCCCATTAACCCAATGCTACCTACCCCATATACTACACGAATGTTTCTCACAGCAAGTGTTCTACTAATAGTGCTTGGTGCGTTTACAAACTTTAAACCCTTCCCATAACTTATCCCACAAAATACACAAATATTGGTAAGTCTACGAATAGAAGAAGAAGCTCCCTCCATTTCTACACTCACACTCCTTTTGAATGATTGTGAGTTGGAGGAAAGTGAAGAAAATGGAGTGTTTAAATAAGGAAGAGAATGGAAAAGATAATGATAGCTCCTATATAGGTAGGTTGGCTGTTGTCAGAAAAGTTTGAAAATAAGAAACTTTTTTTTATTTTTTTTATTTTTTTTTATTTTTTTTAGACTTCAAGAAAATCATCAGGGTAAAGAAATCTAGAAACCCCTGAAAGACCCTGCCCAAAGGATCGTTTGTCCAAAATCAAAATACAACAAAATCATATAAAGATAAAGTTATAATAACAAATGGTGGCATATCTTTGAATTGCTTGTCACCAGTGCAATAAACACGCACTCCCATTTATTTGAAGAAAAGAAAAAGAGAAGAAAGAAACCATCATGGGTTTCTATCCTGCGTCTGGAACCTAGAGAGCTCACACTTGGGTTCGTAACATCAACAAAGATGTTAAAATCTAAAACTCACAATGTCAAGATCCAGAACACCCCATCCCGGGGCGCTGAGAGCCCCTTCTAATAAAAGAGAGGATCAAGCTCAGATGCCTCATATGCTTCGGCAACCGCAGGTTACTTCTCACTAATAACCAGAGTGGGATGCTTCTGCCTGTCCATTAACTCCATAATTCCTAGATGGTGAACATTGGATTATGGAGTGCGGCTCTCTACAGAGCATGGTACATGAACCTTTTTTAAGGACCGGCGTGCAAAGGTCTACCCGAGTCATTGACGGGTCTGCCACTGGCAGAGGCTCCACACTCAATTAAAAGCATGGTACTTTTTTGATTACTTTTTTTTAAGAGATTTACAAGATACTATATACATGTTGTTGTGATTGTGGCTCACATCTTCATCTGGTTTTACATCCAGTAACGGCTTAAATGCCTTCCATGAGTTAAGGATAAGCTTCCCATCCAATTTTCTTATAAATTGGAAAACAGGTTCCTTTTGAGTCAGATTTCCTAGACTGTAACGCTCTTACTCGTCCTTGAAAAGATTCACAAAATTAAGAAGTTCACGATGCACAACTCCACAAGAATCTCAACAGTCAATAAGATATTATCTAATGACTCCTTACTCAGTCCATTCTTAATAAACTATATTTTATATTCTTGGTTTGCAGAAACCATTCCCAAAGAATGACATCGCGTGTGACAATTTCATCTCGCACACTTGTAACAAACTTGTATTTTTTTCGCTCTTCTCTTTTTAGAATAAGAACTTTTACTGAAACCCTGCATGTATGGGACAATTGAAATAAACCATCAAGTTCATTGTCAACAAATACAAATAAATGGGTTCCTAAAATAATCAATTAAGTACAACCTAAATATAACAATTTATCAACAATTGAAACATTAACAATCACTGTTTAGTAAGTGACATTAGTACCACTTATTTTCAATATATCAAGTCTTAAATTCAGTTATTAGATTGTCAAGCAATTAGGCTTTATCTTTCAATCATTCACCTAAAGCCTAAGATCATGTGAATATGGGACCCTACATATCACAAGCATTAAGGACACTAAAAATGAATTAAGAACTCAGTCAAACAAGTACCAGAAAAATCAATTCCTAATTGCACAGTAATCATAATTATCATGGCACCTTTTTCAATCCATAATAGGGATCACTAGAATTTATAGAGGTTGGGTGGTGAAAAAAATTAACAAACTTTTTTTAGGGTATACCAGGCCGTGATTCACACTACATAGGACTTTTAATGCAAAAATAGAAAAATGAAAAATAAAATTAAAAATAAAAAGATAAATTTTTGGAACCCCCAAACTTAAAATCAAAGCATGGTGTATATTAAACTAAATTGAAAAACAAGACATGGACAAACCAAAACAACACAAAACACTTCAAATTCGAATCCTAATATAAAAATTTAAATATAGAAAAATAGAAAAACAAATTCATCAATTAGTTTACGAATTTTATTTCACCATTGCTTCTTGCTTCTTTTTAGCTCGCCTTTTGTTTTCTCTTATTATCCTTTCAATCTCTGGATTAAATAGTAGTGAACTAGGGTCATTTGTACCTTGCATAAAACGAATCACGACTAATGATTAGAAATAGAAATTAACAATTAAAGTAAAAGTAACAAAACAAAAATAAAAACAAAGTCTAGAGTAGTACTCTTCCTAGATACTAATGATATTGATAAAAGCCTAAGTGGCTAGCAATGGAGCCAAAAACTTGATTGCCCCACATATGATTATGTATTAATTTAGGCGATATTACCACAAGTGCACGGATCAAACAAGTAATAAAGAATAAGGAGAATACTGTTTCCACGAGAAATTTGTTTACCAAGTACCACTTCTCTAATATTAATACTATCTAAGTAACCAATAATTAAGAGTGATTCAAAGCAATTAAAGAGAAAAAATTAGAAAAAAAACAAAAACATACAAGAACGCACGAAATGAAGAGGGAAAAGAGAGAACAAAGCACATGAATACAAAACACATTAAGGAATATAAACACACAAAATTAAAATACTAGTTGATGTGAATTATAAGTTACAAATTCAAGTGCAGGTTGTTTCAAGTAAGAAATTCTCGGGAGTCCGAGGTCGATCTACAGGGAATTGATGAAGAAAACTTCTTTGAGGTATAGAAAATATTTTATCACAATAATAAATGTAATAAAACTTAGTCACAAATAAAAAGGATTTATTTGGATTAAGAGATCCACTCTTGTAAGTAAATTAAGGACAAGATTAATTCTTTTTATAACTCAATTAGAATCCTTGCATAATGGAGGTTCCAAATGGAAAATACAACATTGAACGTTCATTTAAGATTATATATATAATTATATTATGTTTCCTTGAATTATCTATTAACACCACCACTTATAAATGGGCTCAAACATTCATTGTGTCAATATCTTGTCTACAACAAATCAAGATCTCCACTTTACAAGAAGGGTTTCTAAATTTATTGGAAACAAAATAAAATACATATAATGACCACTTGATAATATATCATTTAAGCACAAGAAAGAGATTAATCTAACCTTATTTCATTACCAAAAGCTTCACCCTTTCACCTAAGTAAAATAAAAATTAGTTACTCATAAACAAGAGGAAAGAAAGAGAGAAGAAGAAGAAGATAAACATAACTTCTATTTAGAACAAAAGAAAACTACCACAAAGAAAACAATTAATATACAACCATGACATTGATCTCTAAGCTAACCTCCCCAAATGATCAGCCATTACTTCCTTTTATAGAGCTTGAGGAGTATAAAATGATAATGAAGTTGTTTGATGATGAGTACAAAATGCCAAAGGAGTTGTTTTATGTTGATGAATGAGTGGAAAATTATAGATATTCTTGTCTCTAAAATCATTCAATGCTAAACTCATGGAATGTGTCAGAATCTCTCCAAGTGGTTTTAATAATTATAGGATTTTGTCTTAGCTTTCCAATGCCACTGGTTTCAGCCTAAAAGCATTCATACAACTCGAGATATGGCCTAATCACCGTACACTGCTCAGGCCCAGCTTCAGCTCCTCTATTATGAATTCTAAGCCCAATATGACCTTTAAGCCATCTGAAATGACTCTTGTATTCTTCATGAAAGTTATATATATGGGTCTTAACGTTCGAATGACACTAGTTTAAGGTTAATTGAACTCCTATATCTCAAGATATGGTCGAATGAGTACATAGAGGTCAAACTGCCAAGATCAGCACTCTAGATCTTGTTTCAACTCCAATTTAAATTATCCAAACGTGTGATTAGAATCTTGCGATCTTCATAAAAATTGTAGAGAATTGTCTTAGATTTCCAATAAGACTAGAATCATATCAATCAGATATTTGTAACTCAAATTATTACCAATTTACTGAAAAATGCAGTCACCCAGATTAAGGACAATTCAAACAATAATTTCTTCAATGATCCAATTAAGTTCAATTTCATAAAATATGACAAAATTAACTTAATTAAGCTAAATTGAACCTTAAGAAGCCAAGTGAGAAGATTATAAAATGAATAAATTATATTGCTATCACTAGGGATATGACTTCACTTAATTCAACAATCTATCATAAACAATAGAGTAGCTTTGGGACATTTTTTCTAGTAAATTTCTAGTCATTCAATTGATGGAAAAATTCCCTTAATCAATTAAAACCCAATTCCTTGACGAGTTAATTCTCTTTAATTATCAAAACCTAGTTAATTCCTTGATCTAAACCCCTACTCTTAAAGGCATGAGCTTCACTCCATAGATTCTCATGAAAAATGTCACAATTCTCCCACACAACCTATAACCTCTATTCCTAGATGATTATAAATCATGACACTTATTATTTATGGTCTAAGTCAAATGCAAACTTTTCAATTCTACACACATCTCATTAGATCAATTTATGAGTGACCAATTCATAAAAGCATTGAGAACCATAATAAGCACTCAAATTGAATAGAAAAGAAATTAATTAAAAATCTAATTTTAATGCATGTTGATTGAATAAAATTACATTTTCACCCTAGAAACACACAAATTTAGCTACTCATGACAAAATAGAAGAAGAGATAGGAAGAGGAAAGAGAATTCATCATGATAGAACCGTAGAGAAGAAACTAAAGCGCCTTCAATGATGATTTGATCTCCAACTCCATAAGAGTTGCATGACGGCTCCTCCTATTCTCCTAGGGCTCGTTCCTTCCTACCTTTGAGCCTCCAAAACTCTATACTTTTTGTGTATTTTTTGAACCAAAAGAGAGTTCCTTTGCCAAACTCATTTTTCCCTTTTATAGAAAAATTGATAGCTTTTCTTATCTAACTTACATGATTTTTATCATCCTCCAAATGACCTAATATTCCCTTGATCTCAACAAATAATGTGTAGGATTTTTTGTTATATTTTCAATGCCATAAATGATGCATCGATCTGATCTTTAAAGCCCAAGATATGACTCAATTACTGAGGAATGGTCAGGATGCTGCAGAAATTCAAATTTTGCTCCAAATCAAATCTCTTTGAGAATCCTTATCTAATTTCTAATATAAGATTTTACATTCAATTAGAACTCTAATTAGCATCTAAGAATATGATAAGAATCCTTCAAATATTTATCTTTAGGAATTTTTTATTTTTGCACAAAATCTAATGATTTATCTTGAAAATTCAAATATGACTAAGTGAAGAGATAATTATTTAAAAATAAATTAAAATAAACTAAATTAAAATCAATTAAAATCCTAATAAATAAATTCAAAAGATGAGTGTATTTTACACTCATCACATAATAAGAATCTACTTTTCATAAAGTGTGAATCTTGTTTTAGGAATTGATTCTTGTTGTTGAGAATTTTTTTTTTTAAAGTTTAAGTGTTACTACATTAATTTTTGAATTAGAAAAGAATTCAGTGTTGTAGTCTAAAACTATAAGAGATTTTAGTTTCACTTAACCAGTTAACTCTCGCACGAACTCTCTCACCCTATAATATTTGTTCTTGTTCTCTTTTATTGTGAACTCTCTCACCTAACCCCTATACTTTAAAGCAACCTTTTGTAATTGGCATGGATTAAAGAATTGATTTTGATGATTACAAATAGGAAAGGATGGATGTGCATTGATCAAGCTCCAAGAATATTCAAGAGTAGCTTTTATAGTTTAGATCATGTGCTAAGGTATTTAAGGAATCTCACTAAGCTCAAATATGTTTTCAAATATTTACAAATAGTTTTTCACATGCCAAATTTCCCAACAAATATGTTTTGAAAAGCTAAGCAGGGTGGTAGTTCAAATCTATAGAAAATAGCCAAGTTCGTGTTTTGTAAAATGGACCTTTGGTTACTCTTTTAATCATATATTTCAAAATACTTTGATTTTTGCTTTAAAATATTTCATATGAAAATAGACTCAAAGATCTTTCCAATGAGTGGTCATTTGCTTAAAACTGATAAGAAACCAAGAAGTTATGACCATTTAAAGTCAGAGGCTATTTCTTGAAAGGCCTAATCGATTAGGAAGTTTGCCTAACCGGTTATTTTACAAGTTAGAGGCACTGCCTCTTCATTCATAAAGGCCCTAACCGATTAGGGCTCATTGCCTAACCGGTTAGTAGTGTTTTAAATGGCACGTGAATAGGTTTTTTAAAAAGGAGCCTAACCAATTATGGCTAATTGCCTAACCGGTTAGCATGTATTTTAAATGACACATAAATTGGGCATTTAAATGGCCTAACCAATTAGGGTAACTCCCTAACCGGTTAGTATGGTTTTAAAAATCACGTGGAAAGGCTTTTAAGAAGGCCTAACCTATTAGGCTCATTGCCTAACAGGTTATTTAATAAATTATAGGCCATTCTTAAAGGTCTAACCAATTAGGATTTCTCCATAACTAGTTATCTGGAAAACCAGTAAACACATTCCAACGGCTATATTTTGGCATTTAGTGCCTCCTAACCACCATCAATGGCTCTTATTTGCTTTGGGCTATAAATGAAAGTGTTTGGGCATCAAAGAAAGGTTCGCAATCAATCTGAACAAATTTCTTGTGCATTAAATTCGTGTTTCACTATCCTTTTCTCCAAACCTCTATTTTGAGCTTAAGTGTGAATCCTTGATGCTTATAGAGCTTTAATTTATATTATCCACTCTTGAGAGAGTTTCAATTCATCTACACTTTTATTTCCTGTAAAGAGGGTGAGGTATCCCTTAGTTATAAAGAGGGTGAGGTATCCCTCTAGAGAAAATGGTGAGGTATCCCTTAGTTGTAAGGAGGCTGAGGTATCCCTCAAAAGTTGTAAAGTGTGAGGTATCCTTGTTTGAGGCTCAAACATAAGGGTGGGGTATCCTAAAGTGTGTTGAGTGCTCTCAGTTGTAAAGGTTGTCAAGCACCTGTTGAAGGTTGAAGACATAGTGGAAAATCTCGGGTGATTGCTTGAGAACTGGACGTAAGCCACAAGTGGATTAGTGGTTGAACCAGGATAAATCTTGTGTTTGATCTTCTAAACTCATCTCTTTACATTTGTGCTTTAATTTTACATGCTTGCTTGAATACTTTCTATATTGGCTTATTTATTTGCGAGTGAAGTGATCAATCTCATCAATCTATTCACTTCAATTAATCAATAACTTCAACGAAAATTAATAATCAAGTGTTTTGTGAAAGATTTGAAGTTTTTATATACTCAATTGACCCCCCTTTTGAGTATTGAGGCCACTTGGTAACAAGTGGTATCAAAGCTAAGCTCTTGTGTAAAGAGTTTGACAGCTTCAAGAGAAAGTGATGGCCTCTTCAAATAGTTTTTCAGAAAGTTTTTCTCTCTATAGACCTCTATTTTTCCATGGGGATAGGTATGCTTATTGGAAAGAAAGAATGAAAATTTTTATTGAAGCTATTGACTTAGATGTGTGGGATGTTATTGAAAATGGTCCTTTTGTCTCCACACAAATTGTAAATGGTGTAAGAGTTAATACACCAAGAAGTGAATGGACCAATGATGATAAGAAGAAGGTCTAATATAATTTGATAGCCAAAAATATCATTACCACAGCTTTAGGGTACGATGAGTTCTTTAAATTGTCAAATTGTAAATCTACCCAAGAAATGTGAGACACTTTACAAGTAACCCATGAGGGTACTAGTGAAGTGAAAAGATCAAGGATTAATACTCTCACTCATGAGTATGACCTTTTTAGAATGACCCAAGGTGAAAGCATTCAAGAAATGCAAAAATGGTTCACACATATTAGAAATCATCTTGTTTCATTGGGAAAGACTTTTCTCAATGAAGATCTTATTAACAAAGTGTTGAGATGTTTGAGTAGGCATTGGTAACCTAAAGTGATGGCTATTGCGGAGTCAAGAAATCTCTCAACCATGACCCTAGCCACACTTTTTGGCAAGCTTCAAGAACATAAATTGGAGTTGAATAGACTCAACCAAAATGAGGAGCTGGACAAGAAAAAGAAAGGAATAACTCTCAAGGCCACTTCCTCTATGATTATTGATGATGACAATGATGAAGATGACTTAGAAATAAATGAGAAAAATCTTGCTCTACTAGTAAAAAAATTAGGAAGTTTCTTCAAGAAGAATGGAGCTCATAGAAGACTTCCCTTTCCCCAAAAGAATATCTATCACAAAGTGGAAGAAACCTCATCCACTCCTAAATGCTATGAATGTGGAGAATTGGGTTACATAAAGATTGAGTGCCCAATTTATCAAAGTAAAATGGAAAAATATGACAAAAGATCCTCAAAGGAGAAGAAAGAAAGAAAAGCTTACATAGCTTGAGATGATAATGACATGGATTCAACCAATAGCTCGGATAATGAGAAAGCCAATCTATGTTTCATGGCTAGAGGAGAAGAGGAAGATGAAGATGACATAGAGGTAACATCCTCAAATTCTGAATCAAACTTTTCCCCTTCCTATGATGAATTGTAAGATGCATTTGAAGAATTATATAATGAATTTATGAGGCTTACAAAAATGATTTCATGTTCAAAGAAAACAATTTTCTCATTTGAAAATTAAATTTCTACTTTAAACAAAGAAATTGAGGAATTGAAATTAGAAAATGAAACTCTTGGGTTGGTTGATGCAAATTCTTTATGCATAACATGCTCTTCACATGATAATGCACCCACACCCTCATCTTGCTCATCATGTAAAGCATTGAAATTAAGATTACGGATTTGAAAAACACTCTTTCAAAATTTACCTTTCGAAAAGATAACTTGAATGTATTGTTAGGAAAATAAAGATGTGTTTTTCAAAAGGCTAGTTTAGGATATAATCCTAATATCCAACAAAAGTTTCTCAAAAATTTCTTTGTTTCCTCAAGTACATCAAGTAGCCCCTTTATCAAATGTTTTCATTATGGGAGGAAATGGCATAGTACTTCTACATGCAATGTTAGGAAAAACTTGAATACTAAGATTGGGACTAAAATGATTTGGATCCCTAAGGGTACCTTGCCAAAATCTAACACATAAGGACCTAAGAAAATTTGGGTACCAAAAGCCAAAAATTGAAGTATGTTGTAGATGTGCTTAAAAGGCCAAGAATTGACTATCAATTTATTGAAAAGTGGTTGCTCCAAGCACAAAACTAGAAAATACTTCAAGCTCTCTTCCTTGTCTCCAAGAAGCTTGGACTTGCAACCTTTGGTAAAATGGAGACTTGGTTTATGCTTTTCTAGCTTTCTATCTTGAAAATATCTCTACATGTGATAATATGCTAGATAAGTTCACTTTTTGTTTGAAATAGCATATTTGATGAAAACATCTTTGAACTTAGCATTCTAGCGTAATCATGCATCTAACACTTGCTAAAAATCATAATTGAGTTGTATAATTTGTCATAATTTGATATTTTGTTGCACAAACTGGAATGCTACTACATAATATGTTATTTTGCTTCATAATTAATCATTTCTAATGCATAACTTGTTCTACTACATAATAATGTTGTTTTGCTATGTAATTTCATAGTTTTAATCATTTTTGAATCCAATACTAACTTGAGTATCAGAGTGTCCTCTAAATTTGTTTTGTAGGTACTTAATTCATGTTTAAGTCCCTCAATATTCAAATGACAAGTTCCTACTGAAGAATAATAATCTCTGGTGGTTGGTGCTTGAAGTGAATGAAAAATGAAGCTAATCTAAAGAATGAACATCAAGGAGGCATGATTTGGTTTGTTTAAGGGGTGATCTTATGAAAGTTCTCTAACTCTGGCAGTGAAACAATCAATCAAAGAAGGGAACAACTTGGTTTTTGGCCTTTGGAAATATTATGGTACATTGAAGGGCTCTCTATCAAGCCAAAATAATCAGTTAGCAACAAGCCCTTGACCAGTTACCCTGTTTTTGTCACATTTTTATGCTCTCTGGCAAGCACAATAACCGGTTAGCAACACACCCTAACCGGTTATTGGAGAAAACTCGTGACCATTTTCATTTTTCCTAACTGATTAGCAAAATACCCTAACTGGTTACCCATCACTCCAAATTAAACACCTTCCAGCAGCCTTGTTCACCATTCACGTAGCCCTCCATCTCTATTATCATCTTCCTCCTCTCAAAATCTCTATCACCCACTCACACCCAATCACTCCACCACATTTTCCACTCCAAATCCACCACTAAAACACCAATTCCACCAAAAAATTTCACCTTCCCCTTACACTTTCTCTCTCCTAACTGTGCCTTCACCACCATTTTTACTCACCAAGGCTAGTAGCTCCTTTTTCCCCAAAAGGTCACGCATCAAAAATCCAAATGTGCTAAAGGAAAAACCTCCTTCAGACAATGACCCAAATTTTTCCATAACATTGAACCATGGAAGATATTTCTCCCACCCTGCTCAAATGAAGAAATACCAGTTGGAATTTCATGCTCAATGCATCAGTTCACCCATTTGGATGGACTGGGAATTCTTCATCAACGAAGGATTCACTTTTTTTATAGAGCTCCTTGAATTCCATGGATTGAAGACTCTTGTCACTACTAATCCCAGGTATTTCTATCTTGAACCCACTAAAGCTTATTTCTGTAATTTAAATATTGTGGGAGGAAATTTGGTTTTTGAATTCAAAAGGCATAAGATTATTGTGACTCCAAGTCAGTGGGCTTGTAACGCCCCTTTTTGGGAGGGAACGTCACATTATTATTTATGATGCGGAAAACAAAAGTATAAATTAAGACTCAGTTCATTAAATTATAATTAAACTTGTTTGATTATAGTTGTATAAATAAAATGGTGAATATATTTTTTTGCTATAATTAATAAAATATAGTGACAAGGTATAATTGTAATAAAGAGTAAGATAGAAGTAAAGCATACATTTGAACAACACGCGTATACATATATATATAATTATATCAAACTTGTTTAGTTACAACACCTAATGTACAAAAAGCAAAACTATGTATGCCCCCAAAGATCATAAATGTACAGTCCACCAAAAGGTAAATCATCAGGCCCCAAAAGACGGATAGCCATTAGTGACTATCGATAGTATCAGCCCCGACTGAGAAAGAGAAGGAACTGTGTCAAGATCCTCCTTAGGGTCTTCCTCATAAGAGGAAACCCTCATCGGAGCCACTGAATTACGGGCTGGGGCTCGATAGTAGAGAGGAATGAATCCTCCTGTGGGGTGTAATAACGATCACCCCAAATGTCCCTAATGGGCATGTAAAATTCTAAATGTAAATGAACGCTGCAGGTGAAAATAGGCGAATCATAATGCCCCCAAGCTAGCGACACTAACACGTCTCCCAAGTAGACATAGCGATCCGAGCTAAAGTTAATATGCCAACAGTCTGGACCTCCGAGAAATGTCAAGCGCACGTATCCTAAAAATCCCTGTGGACGAGCCGTCATGATCAAAAGTAAGTACTATTCGAAGTCAGGCCAGAAACTGGGGAATTTGTGAACTTCCCCTTCTTCACCACCGTCTTCAGAGAAACATATATATATATATATATATATATATATATATATATATATATATATATATATATATATATATATATATATATATATATATATATATATATATACGAGAGATAGTAAAGATACAGAAAAGAGGTGAGACATTCTACTTTCATTACCAATTATGACAGTAAAGAAACAAAGCGGCACAGGACGCCCACATAGCATTATAAGAGTAATAAGCAGTAATCAAGAGGCAAATATTAAATAACTTAACAATCCCAGGCAGTTATACATCAATGAGGTAACAGTTCCAATTATCATAAGAATGAAATGTCAGATAATATATGGACTCACTATGCACATGCATACGATATCAAAAACCTACCCCATGGAGCTAGACATAAACATTCAGAGAGAAAGATCAGGAGACATTTCTGTAACTCGATTGTCGCGGCCAAAGTGCTACAAATCATCAATTTATCCACGTGCACATCATGGAATTGTATAGACGTTCATCACTAGATCGCGATATAGGACAGTGTCTCGGTTTGGATCGTCAGTGTGTTTGCATCGGTCTGCTCCACAGACAGAAGAGCTACCAACTGTCCATTGCGAGATACCCGCACCCTGACGCCCCCAAGGTCAAAATTATGACCTACACTAGTCTACTTGCACCCGCACTAAGGTGTGTTCAATATCTTAGGCAACATGACCTTAACAACAGTCTATCGGACTTTCACAATGCATGATGACTCAATGCATATATCATGTATATTCAACAGTGATATACTTTCCATGTCATGTCGCAATTCGGCTATGATAAGCATCAATACATTCTTGGTCTCACTCATGGACCCATAATAAATATTATTAAGTCCTTAAATAATACATTACACTTTTAGGGTACATTATGGAATTATTTAACATTCTTACTTATACTCATGGTCTTACTTTAATTGAAAATTATTCTAAGTCTTTGGATAAAACTTCATTCTTGGTTCTTTCCATTTTATGAAATCCTAATTAATTCCTAATTATGCAATTAATTAAGTTTCACGTTAGTTTAATATTTCGTATGAAATTCTTCGCTAGAGGAATTCTCTTGATTGTTAAGTTCCTTACTGTAAGTTTATTCATAACTCACTTGGATAATTATTCTAAGCTTTCCAAGTCCCACACACTCTCATTCTTGTCTTAGGTCTAAAGAATTACTTTAGGTTATCAAATTGGCTTTTATCCATTACATTATTAGCCATTTAATCACTTGATCATTTAAAGGCCAAGGTTGCATGATGTTACACAATTTGATCCTAAATTAGCCCTAGAGGCCATGGCCTCCCAAGGGTGGTACCCTAAGTTTTTCTTAACTCCATTACATTTTAATCACTTGATTAGGTATGTTGCCAACTTGATACAAATTTTTAAACCATTTCAAGGGTGTGGCCGTGAGCCTCGTGAAGGAGGGCAAGGAACTTTTTCCTCCATTCCATCTTTCCAATCCATCCAAAATAATCCAAGATCATCAATAAACATGTACATACAATCAAATAAATTAAACAAGGTAAAATCAACACTTAGTCACAAAAATCACACATTAAAGAGAGCAACCCTAACTAGGGTTTCTCACAACCAACACAAAATCAAGTTTCTTACTACCAAGAGAGGTTGAAGAGAATCATCTCCCTCTTACCTAAGGGAAGAGCAAGAGAAGAAATCTCCTTGCTTGCTCCTTGACAATTTCGGCCACACTCTTCAAAACCCTAGAAATTCTAACTTCAACCAATCAACACCAATGCTTGAACAAGTGAAGATAAATGGTCATAAAGATGACCTTGAAAACAAAAATGGAGAGGAGAAGGTGAGGAACCAAGAATCTTACCCTAAAGTTTCAAACTTGAAGCTTGAAGAAGATGATGAAGATGGAAGCTTTTCATGAAATCTTCAACTAGAAAGGTGTTTAGAATGTAGTGAAGATTAAGAAAATGTGGTTGTTTGAAATTTTTGTGATGGTGGAGGGCATGGAAGAAGGGCAGCCGTGTGGTGTGGTGGTAGAGAGAATGAGGAGAACTTGGGAGAAGAGAAAGGGTAGAGAGAGAAGTTGATAGTAGAAATAAAGATGATGACTTTGGATTTTGAAATTAGAATAATTAACTTAATTAAGTGAAGCACAAATTTTGGGCTCCAACAGAGGCATGCAACAGTATGTGAGGGGGAAGGAGAGAGAAGAGTGTGTAGCTTCTTTGAGAAGCTTGGTAGCTTTTTCAAAAAGAGGATTTGATTAGACATAAAGTAGATTACATTTCGATAGGATAATTAGGTGATAAAGTAATTAAAATAATAAGGTGATTAGGATTTTAACTACAACCTATTACCCAATGGATAATTATTATAAAGCACAAAGCCAGTATTAATTATCCAATGGATAATAAAGCGTATCGTAAAATTTTACTTAACAGTACGTACAAAAATTGTATTTATCAGAACTCGGCCGACCCTAGTCGTTAGCGTGACTTTCAAAAACACATGCTCACCTTCCTCAAACTCAAGAGGCTTTCTTCTCTTGTCCGCGTAGCTCTTCTGCCAACTTTGAGCTGTCCTCATCTTTTCTTGAATCATCTTGACCTTCTCAGTCGTCTGCTGTATAATATCAGGTCCAACAGTAAGGCACTCTCCATCTTGGTACCAACACAGAGGTGTTCGGCACTATCGTCCATACAGAGCTTCATAGGGTGCCATCTCTATGCTTGAATGAAAACTGTTGTTGTAGGTGAACTCTACCAACGATAAAACTTCATCCTAACTTCCAGTCTGTTCTAAAGCGCAAGCCCTGAGCAAATCCTCCAACGATTGGATCATCTTTTCTGATTGCCCATCAGTTTATGCATGATAAGCAGAACTCAATCGTAGCTTTGTTCCTAATGCTTCTTGCAAACTTTGCCAAAACTTGGAAGTAAACCTTGGATCCCTGTCAGAAAAAATACTGGTAGGGACACCATGTAGCCTAACAATCTCACCGATGTACAGCTGGGTCAACTTCTCCATGTTGTATCTTATGTTGATCGGTAGGAAGTGTGCTGACTTTGTGAGTCGATCAATGATTACCCATATCGAGTCATAACCTTTTCTGGTTTTCGGCAATCCAACCACAATATCCATCGCGATGCTATCCCACTTCCATTTAGGAATAGATAAAGGTTGCAATAGTCTTGACGGTATTTGATGCTCAACCTTTGTTTTCTGGCAAACTAGACAAGAAGACACACATCTGGTAATATCGCTCTTCATTCTATGCCACCAAAATAATTTCTTTAGGTCTTGGTATATTTTAGTTATCCCCGGGTGCATATTCAACTTGCTCGTATGAGCGTGTTCAAGTATATACTTTTTTAGCTCTTGATCCCTAGGTATACAAACCCTACCTCAGAATCTTAGAGTTCCATTCGTTCCTTCCTCGAATGTTGTTGCATTGCCTTGCCTCATCAGTTCTCTTTCTTCTTGCGAAAACTTATCAATTTTCTACTTTTCCCGGATGTCTTCCATTAATTCACTTGAGATAGTAACCATGTTCATGCAAATTTTTCTCGGTGCTAACTCCACAAAAGACCATACATCCCTTTTTTTTTTATCAAAAAGCATTGGCATGCAGAGGCATCATAATAGGAAGAGGAATCCCAACTAGGTTGGCACCCCAAACCTTATCTATCATTTGTAGCACACCAATATGAATTATTATTATTAAAAAAGAAATTAAAGAAACAAAAGTGCCATGGGGGGACATTGACCAAAACCCATGAAAAGAATACAAATTATTTAAATCTAAAATTTGGAAGTCCAAACCTATTTCTGAAAAAATCATCACTAATAAAGTTAGGTATAAGGTCCCACCAAGTATTGCTTCTTGAAGAGACACCAAAATTAGCCAGTTTATCCGCACAAGCATTTCTCTCTCTATAGATGTGAGACACTTTGAACCTCATCTTCTTAGTTATGAGAATGCAATTTTTCCATCTAGTGCGAATTTTCCAAGGAACAAGCTCAGGAGATGTGAAAGCCTGAATAACTAAACTAGAGTTGCATTCCAACTATAAATTAAACCATCCTTTGTTGTATGCTGTCTCAATACCAAACATGGCTGCTAGTATTTTCAGCTTACAAAAAAGAAGTGATTCCATAATATGAAGCAAAACAACCTAACACTGTAGCACTTCTATCTCTAAGATACCTCCACCTCCAGCATGACCCGAGGTTCCTTTAGCAGCTCCATCCATATTGCACTTAAAGACCATACATCCCTGAATTGCTCTATTAAATCTTTTTTCTTGATCATCATGGCTAATATACTGAGCATCTTCCTACTCAATGCGTCTGCTATGACGTTTGCCTTTCCAGGGTTATATAAAAGTCAAAAATCATAATCCTTTAGAAATTCTAACCACCTGCGTTGTCTCATATTCAACTCCTTTTGATCATATAAGTACTTCAAGCTCTTGTAGCCACTAAAAATGTTGAACGACACCCCATATAGGAAGTGTCTCCATATCTTCAAAGCGAAAACTATAGCTGCTAACTCCAAGTCATGTGTTGGATAGTTCTTCTAATGCACTCGCAACTATCTCGAAGCATAAGCCACCATTTTTCCATTTTGCATAAGCACAGCTCCTAATCCTTGATATGAAGCATCACAATACACTTCAAAGGGTTCACTCAGATCGGGTAGAACTAACACTGGTGAAGTAGTTAGTTGTCTCTTCAATTCTTGGAAACCTTCTTCGCAAGCATTAATGCAAATTAAAAGTTTCAAACAAGTCTACAAACTTGATGCGGGATTAATTGTTGCATTACAAACCCAAGTGCAGGTTGACTCAAGTAATGAATTTCTCAGGAGTCCGAGGTCGATCCACAGGAAATTGTTGAAGATTAATTAAGGTGAAGTAAATATTTTGTTACTACGGTAAAAATTATTTACTTAGGTTAAAAGATCCACTCTTGGTAAATAAAGTAAAGGTAAGATTAATTTGTTTTATAACTCAATTAGAATCCTCGCAACATGGAGATTCCAATCGAAAAATACAACGTTAAAAGTCTAATTAAAATCATATACGTAATTATATTATGTTTCCAAAAAATCTTACCACCACTTATAAATGGGTTAAAACATTCATTATGCCAATATTTTGTCTACAACAAATCAAAAACTCTACTTTATAAGGAGAGTTTTTAACACCACCACTTGTAAATGGGTTAAAGCATTCATTGTGCCAATCTCTTGTCTACAACAAATCAAGAACTCCACTTTACAAGGAGGGTTGCTAAATTGATTGGAAACAAAATACAATACGTATAAAGACCACTTGAAAATATATCATTTAAGCACAAGAGAAAAATTAATCTAACCTTATTTTATTACCAAGAGCTTCACTCTTTCAGCCAAGCAAAATGAAACTTAGTTACTCATAGATAAGAAGAAAGAAAGAGAGAAGACGAAGAAGAAGAACATGACTTTAATTTAGAATAAAGGAAAATTACTACAAGAAAACCTAGTAACAAACTAGCATCATTTTGGCACCTAACACCCTCAATGATCTACCAATACCCCCTTTTATAGAGGATTAGAGATACAAAATGACAAGGAGGCTGAGTCATTAGTCAGTGGATGAGTGGAAAATGATTAGAAAATGGCAAATGACTTTTGGTGAGTGAAAAATTATGGAGATTCCTTGTCTCCAAAATCATTTAGCTCTGAAGTCATTGAATGCGTCAGAATGAGCAAATGTGATCTTCATCAAAGTTGTAGGGCTTGATCTTGACTTTCAAATGTCTTTAGTTTGAGTCTAATATCATGTCTATAACTCTAGATACGTTCAAATTACTGTACACTATCAGGCCTAGTCACAACTCCTCTATTCTGACTTGCAATCCCAATATCACCTATTAGACCTCAGATTCTTTAAAAGTGTTCAACATAAAAGTTATAGATATAGGTATCAACTATTTTGTATCAAAATTTCAGCCCATTTGACAACCTCTAACCCGAAATATGGCATGAACAGTACATATAGATCAAGCTGTCAGGAACAGCACTCTAGTTCTTGCTTCAACCGCAATTTGAGTTATCTACTCGTGTGATTGGGCCTTTGAGGTCTTCATAAAAGTTATAGAGCTCTCTCTTATCTTTAAAATGCCATCATATTAATCTCATTTGACCGCCTACATCCCAAGATATAGCCCAAATAAAAAAATAATGTAAGACGTAAATTATGCTGAAAAATTCAATTAAGTCAAATTTGAGTCCAAACTTACAAAATATAACCAAACTCAATCAATTAAGTGTATGAAGAGTGTAAATGACTAAAAATGAAGGCTTATTAATGTATCAAATATGTGATCATCAAATTCTCCCACACTTAGCTTTTTGCACTCCTGGGCAAAACACACAAGACCAAAACTAAAAAAAAACAAAACAGACTCAAAAGCTAAAAACTCTAAAAGACTCAATTTCTAATAATATTTAAAAATGAAAAGCAACCAATCATTCAAGTAATCAAAACATTCATGAGGTAACATATCTTCACATCTCAGATCAACAAGCAAGGAAACTTCAATTGAAAAGTATGAGTCAAGAATGATAGATCTTTACAAGATTCACTCTCAATCCCTCAAGTGTTTACAAGGTAGGTATTTCACTCAATTCAACCCATGAAAATTGCACTACCATAAGCTTGTTTATCTTCTATTTCTCCACTACTTAGAATACATTTACACACAAATCATGAGGACTTTATTCAAGGTTGTAATGGGGTCAAGGTAAAGGAGAAGGTAATATAGATATGACAAGTTAAATACCAAAGAGAATAAAAGAGTATGAAAGCTGAGTTCAATTAACAAGCATGAAAGTTCATCTCAACTCCACCTGATACAAATTCCCTTTACATATTCTTTTCATTTCCTTTATTGCCTTGTTGACCCTCTTTTTCTTTTTTTTTTTATTTTTTTTTTTTATTTTTGATTTTTCAATTTTTTGAATTTTTTGAATTTTTTTTATAAAAAAAAACATCATATATACATTTTTTTAACCATTCTGCACATACACCCCCACACTTGTTCAAGAACTCATCCAATAACAAAGTTAATGTTCTCTTATTCCCTAAGGCTAAGTAAGAACATGTTTTTTTTTTCATTTAAGACACAAAATGAGTTCGAAACAAAGAATGGTCAAATAAGCTCAAAGGGGTTAAGCAAGGAGAAATAGGCCATTTCCAATGCTTTACATTAGCAGGAATCAGAGAATTTCCAAGAAGTCATAAGAGTGCTTGATATCATATTGAGACAATATGTTGTTAAGCAAAGGCTGGCTATTTGATTAAAGTAGCTATTTCAAGAAAAATGCCTCAATCATATTTATGTATGCATATGAAAATGTACTCTCAAAAAGAATAAAAGCAAGTTCTAGAGTAATAATTCCATGAGTGAAATTCACACAAGAAAGAAGAGAATGGTACAAATGTTCAATCCATTCATCAATAGGCTCAAAATCTTACAAGGCATAATTCTATCATTCTCAGTTCACCAATTCAACATCCATAACCAAGCATGTGATTTTTAAGAAAGAAGATAATTAACTCAATCATGCAAATTTCCCTGAATTTGAATTGCTACTTCCACACAACTAATTGTCTACCCAAACTAAGATGCATCTCAAGAGTAAAATTTACTCCTTACTCTGTCATCCTTAACTGGTTTAGTAAGTTACTGACAAACATATAAACACAACAAACATATTAATACACACACTTCCTAATTTTTTTTTATTTTTTTTGTTTTTTTTTGTTTTTACACAACTATCATTCCCCCCAACCAGATCACAACATTGTCCTCAATGTCAAAGATAAATAGGTAAGGATAGAAGATAGTACCTATTATTGCAATTACTGAAAAGAAAAAGCTCATACAAATTAAAACAGAAACAAAGTACGATAAATAAAACTAAAGATAAAGGAAAGTTATAGATGAAGTGCCAGATTACACTCTTGTTCCTTGCTGCCTCCCTTGTTGTTGCCTCTCTTGCTGCTGCCTCCCTTGCTGCTGCCTCCTGACCAATCTATCTGAGCTGTTATTGGATCAGGTTCATAAACAAAAGCTTCTAATTTATCAATTAACTCATCAACAGTGGAAGCAGAGATAAGGAGTCGTCTTGCAGAAGGTGTGACAAATTTCTGTTCCATAGCATGGTCAACAAAAGATAACAAATTATCAAAGAAATTATTAACATTCAACAAACCTATGGGTTTATGATGGATGTTCAGTTGGGCCCAAGAGACAATTTGAAAGACTTCTTCCAAAGTACCAAAACCACTAGGTAAGGCTATGAATATATCAAAGCTTTCAAGCATTGCCTTCATTCGTTCATGCATAGATGATACTTGAATTTCCAGTCTAATTATCTTTCCAATGATGTTCCTTCGAGTTAAAGGTTCAGGAATGACACCTAAAACTTGACCACCTCTTACAAATGCAGAAAGTGATACAGCCCCCATTAACCCAAGGCAACCTCCCCCATATACTACACGAATGTTCCTCGCAGCAAATGTTCTACCAACAGTGCTTGCTACGTTTACAAACTCTAAATTCTTCCCATAACTTGTCCCACAAAATACACAAATACTGACAAATCCACGAACAGAAGAAGAAGCTCCCTCTATTTCTACACTCACACTCTCTTTGAATGATTATGAGTTATAGGAAAGTGAAGAAAATAGAGTGTTTAAATAGGGAAGATAATAGAAAAAGTAATAATAGCTGCTATACAGGTAGGTTGGCTAGTATCAGAAAAGTTAAAATTTTTTTTAAAAGATAATAATAATAATAATTTTTTTTTGTTTTTTGTTTTTTTTTGTTTTTTTGTTTTTTTTTTTTTTTTTTTTTACTTCAAGAAAACCATCGGGGTAAAGAAGTCTAGAAACCCCCGAAGGATCCCGTCCAAAGGATCGTCTGTCCAAAGCCAAAATACAACAAATTTATATAAAGATAAAATAATAATAACAAATGATGATATACCTTTATGTACAGGTTTCATGACAGATCTTTATACTGCGTATCATGAGTGTAGTAATACCAAGACGGCTCAGCCAATCTAGGCATTCTTCTCCCTCCCGCTTGTGGGATATTTTGGATTGAGATACGACGCCACTAATTAAAGTGCGTAAATCGACAACTACCACCAACGAGCACACCCAGTGAGAGGTTCTTTGAAGAGCCCATGGCATTAAATCACAGGATCCAGCTCAGAGGCATTGTCACGCGAGAATGCAAACACGGGACGCTTCTTTCTGTCCATCAACAAGCAGAGCCTTTGGTTAAAACCTGGGAATGCTTGCGCGGCTCTCTACAGAGCAAGGCACACGAACCTTATTTACCGACCGGCATGCGAAGGTCCACCCGAGTCAATGACGGGTCTACCACTGGCAGGGGCTCCTTATCTAATTAAAGACTAAGTACAACCGAAGTTTCGCCCTCTTTTTATTTTATTTAATTTATTTCTTTTTTTTTTCAATTTTTTTCATTTTTTTTCTTCTTTTTTTTTTTTCTTTTTTTTTTTTTTTTTTTTTTTTTTTTTTTTTTTCTTTTTTTTTGAAGATGTACGAGATAATATATACATGTTGTTGTGATTGTGGCTCACATCTTCCTCTGGTTTCACGTCCAAAAATGACTTAAACGCCTTCTATGAGTCGATGATAAGCTTCCTATCCAATTTTCTTATAAATTAGCAAACAGGGTCTTTTTGAGTCAGATTCCCAAGACTATAACGCTCTTGCTCGTCCCTGAAGAGATTCCACAAACTAAGAAGTTCACGCTGCACAACTCCACAAGAATGCGTCTCAAGAGTCAATAAGATATTATCTAATGACTCCTTACTCAGTCCATTCTTAGTGAAGAATACTTTATCTTCTTTGTTTACAGAAACCATCCCCAAAGAGTGACATTGCGTGTTACAGTTCCATCGTGCACACTTGTAATAAACTTGCATTCTTTTTGCTCTTCTCCTTTTTGAAAATGAACTTTTATCGAGACCAGGCATGTATCGGACAAATGAATCTGAAGATTCACCAGCTAAACGAACCTTTACTTCATCTATCCAGTGTATATCTTCTGGGATGCCCTTGTACATTAATAGTCTCAGTCTTTCACACCTAGCTTTGTAGATTTTGGTTAGAGCCTTTTTAGGAACAGAAGGGAAATGATTTCTTAGATTTGAGAGAATGACATCCATTTTGAAGGAGAAGGAATTAGTCATTATGGGAAACTAAAAAATAAATTGACTTGAGAGTCACGGAGTACCGTTATCCGCCACTTAACCGGAAACACAAAGAACTACAAAAAGAAACAAACAAACTTAAAATAAATTCTACTCATAACAAGGATTATAAAGGGAGAGGAATTCTACCTCAGCAACTTGATGTTCCAAAAATGGTTTGAGTCTTTGTCCATTGACCTTTAAAACATTACTATTCCTAGGATTCTCAATGTCTATGGCCCCATAAGGATACACATGTTTGACAATAAAGGGATCAATCCACCTAGATCTCAATTTTCCAGGGAATAGGTGAAGACGAGAATTATAAAGCAGAACTTTTTGACCAATTTCAAAAAATTTTCTCAAAATTGATTTGTCATGAAAAGCTTTTGTTCTAGCTTTATAAATCTTTGAGTTTTCATATGCATCATTTCTCAATTCCTCAAGTTCATTCAATTGCAATTTGCGTAACTTGGAAGCATCATTAAGACTTAAGTTGAAAGCTTTAATGGCCCAAAATGCTTTATGCTCCAAAATTCTACAGGTAAGTGATAAGGTTTTTCATAGACTAACCGATAGGGAGACATGCCTAAAGATGTTTTAAAAGCAGTACGGTAAGCCCAAAGTGCATCATTTAGTCTTAAAGACCAATCTTTACAATTTGGGTTAACCATTTTTTCTAAAATTTGTTTAATCTCCCTATTTGCTAATTCAACTTGTCCACTTGTCTGAGGGTGATAAGGGGTAGCAATTTTGTATGTGATGCAATATTTCTTCATTAAGGATTCAAATAGTTTATTACAAAAATATTTTCCCCCATCACTGATGATAGCTCGAGAGATTCCAAATCGACTCAAAACATTTTCTTTTAAAAATTTCAAAACAGTTTTGTGATCATTGTGTCGACATGGAATCACCTCAATCCATTTTGAGACATAATCAACTGCAACCAAAATATACACAAATCCAAATGATGATGGAAATGGACCCATAAAATCAATTCCCCAACAATCAAAAATTTCAATGACAATGATAGGGTTCAAAGGCATCATATTTCTTTTAGAAATGGACCCCAATTTTTGACAATTTTCACAACTTTTGCAAAAAGTATAACTGTCCTTGAATAAAGTAGGCCAATAAAATCCACACTGCAAGATTTTTGCAGCTATTTTCTTTGAAGAAAAATGACCTTCACATGCTTCTAAATGATAAAATTTAATGACACTACTTACCTCATTGTCAGGTACACATCTTCGAAAGATTTGATCAGGACAATATTTGAACAAATATGGGTCATCCCAATAGAAAATTTTCACCTCAATCAAAAACTTTTTTCTGTCTTGGTGCGTCCATTGAGCTGGCATCTTACCTGTTACAAGAAAATTGACAATGTTAGCAAATCAAGGCATGGAATTGACAGAAAATAAAAATTCATCAGGAAAAGAATCATTGATATGTGTGCTATCAAAAGATGAGCCTGTTGTAAGTCTGGACAAATGATTTGTAATAACATTTTCGGCTCCTTTCTTATCTTCTATTATGATGTTGAATTCTTGAAGCAACAAGATCCACCGTATCAACCTAGGTTTAGCATCCTGTTTAGACATTAAATATCTAATAGTAACATGATCAGTGAAAACAACAGTGGAAGAACTAATTAAATAAGCTCGAAATTTGTCCAATGCAAAAATTACAGCAAGTAGTTCTTTTTCAGTAGTGGTGTAATTCATTTGTGCAGTATTCAAAGTTCGACTTGCGTAATAAATTACATGAGGCTTACCTTCTTTTTTCTGTCCTAAAACAGCACCAACAGCAAAATCACTAGCATCACACATCAACTCAAAAGGCAAAGACCAGTCTGGAGATTGTATGATAGGAGCAGAAGTCAAAAGAACGATTAATTTTTCAAAAAATTTTTGACAATCTTGGGTCCAATCAAATGGTGCATCTTTTGTTAGAAGATTACATAATGGTCTAGATATTGCACTAAAGTCCTTTACTAATCTTTTGTAAAATCCTGCATGTCCTAAAAAGGAACGAACTTCTCTGACTATTTTTGGGGAAGGCAAATGAGCAATTAATTCAACTTTGGCCTTATCAACTTCAATTCCTTTAGAAGATATCATATGACCTAACACTATTCTTGAGGTAACCATGTAATGACATTTTTTTCAATTCAACACAAATCCTTTTTCTTCGCATCTTTTAAGAACTTTTTCCAAATTATCAAGACAATTTTTAAAAGAATTTCCAAAAACTTTCAGATCATCCATGAAAACTTCTAAATAATGCTCAATCATGTCACTGAAAATACTTAGCATGCATCTTTGAAAAGTTATCGGAGCATTACAAAGACCAAAAGGCATTCTTCTATATGCAAAAGTGCCAAAAGGGCATGTAAAAGTGGTCTTTTCTTGATCCTCCAATGCAATTGGTATTTGATTATACCCTGAATAACCGTCAAGAAAATAATAGTAGGGATGTCCTGCTACTTTTTCCAGAATCTAATCAAGAAATGGCAAAGGAAAATGATCTTTCCTAGTGGCTGCATTCAATTTTCTAAAATCAATACACATACGCCAACTAGATGAAACTCAGGTAGGTATCAATTTTTCTTTTTCATTTTCAACTACTGTTATTCCAGATTTCTTAGGCACAACTTGTGTAGGGCTTACCCACTGGCTATCAGAGATACGATAGATAATTCCAACATCAAGTAACTTAAGAACTTCATCTCTAACTACCTCTTTCATGTATGGATTTAATCTTCTTTGAGGTTGTTGAGATGTTTTAGCATTATTTTCTAAATATATTCTATGTGTACAAATTAATGGATTAATGCCTTTTATGTCCTTTAATGTCCATCCAATTGCACTTTTATGTCTTTTAAGTACTTCTATCAATATACTTTCTTGTTCTTTGGTTAGGGATGAGGAAATTACCACTAGAAAGCTTTGTTCTTCTCCCAAAAATGTGTACTTCAACCCAGCAGGTAATGGCTTTAGTTCCAGTGTGGGTACTTCTTCATGGGAATCATCATTCATGAGTTTTAGTTCTTCGAATCTTGACTTCCTTCCTTTGTATTCCATTTCCTGTGTACAGTCAAGCAAAGAGCATATTTCAGAAACATCATCATCTAATTGTGTAGATGAATCCAATGAGTTAATTAAACAAATTTCTAATGGGTCAGAAGAACTCCTGATTTGAAGATGATCATCTATAATGGCCTCAATCCCTTCAATCTCTTCATTGTCATTATAAACTTCATGTGGTTGCTTGCACATGTTAAAAACATTAAGCTCCAGTGTCATATTTTCAAATGTTAGCTTCACCACTCCATTTCTGCAATTTATCAAAGCATTAGATGTTGCTAAAAACGGGCAACCTAGAATAATAGGAACTGACTTAGAACTATCAACCGTAGGTTCAGTTTCCAAGATAATAAAATCCACAAGATACATGAATTTATCAACTTGTACCAACACATTTTCCACTATTCCTTTTGGGATTTTAATTAATCTATCAGCAAGTAGAAGAGTTATAGAAGTTGGTTTTAACTCACCTAGGTTGAGTTGCTGATAAACTGAATATGGAAGCAAATTAACACTAGCACCAAGATCAAGTAAAGCTCGCTCAATTTTATGTTCACCAATAATGCATGAAATTGTAGGACAACCAGGGTCTGTATATTTCAACTCATTATTGTTTTGAATAATGGAGCTTACCTGTTTAGTCAAAAATGCATTCTTTTTTACATTATGTTTCCTTTTAATAGTGCACAAGTCTTTCAAAAATTTGGCATAATAAGGAATTTTTTTGATAGCATCTAACAGAGGAATATTGACATTCACTTGTTTAAAAATTTCAAAAATGTCACTGTTATGATTCACTTTACTTGAATTGTTTAATGCTTGAGGATATGGGGGTGAAGGCAAGGGTTTGGTCTCCTTCTGGCTAGGTGGCTTATCAACCCATTCCTCATCTTTGGGAATTGACTCATCATCTTTCTCAAAAAGTTCAGGAATTTGTTTTTCAACAACCTTTCCACTCCTAAGAGTTATCACTGACTTGACTTGATCTATTTGTTGGCTTTCTGAACTACCCTTATTTAGGCTGTACTGACTCTTGGGATTTGGTTGAGGTTGAGAGAGAAATTTTCCTTTCTCGTGAATGGCAAGTGCAGAAGAAAGTTTAGTAAAAGTGTCTTTTATGTCAATCATGGCTTAAGTGTTTTGATTATTAAAGGTCTCTTGCTTTTCCATGAATGCATACAATGCTCCTTCAAGGTCTTTCCTATATGGTGGGACATAGGGTGCATATCCTTGAGAATTTTGAGAGTCTTATTGTGCTTGAGGAGGTGGTGGTTGCATGAATTATGCCTGATTGTTGGTCCTCCAACTGAAGTTCGGGTAATTTCTTCATCCTGGATTGTATGTATCTAAAAAAGAAGAAGTGAATGGCTTTTTAAAATTGTTCATTACATTTACTTGCTCATGCACAACTTCTTTAAAAATAGGAATTTTTGGACATTCATTTGTTGAGTGTCCCAATTCATCACAAATGCTACAAATTTCTTCATTTTGCACAGATTTGATTTTTTTTATTTTTCCTGATTCCATGGCTTCAACCTTTCTAGCCAAACTAGCAAACCTAACATTTAAATCTTCTTCTTGACTAAGATCATATTTTCCTTTACTAGCATTTACAAGGTTTGATCTAATTAAATTTTCAGAAGGATTAGTACCATGCCAAGATTGAGAATTTTCAGCCAAATGGTCTAAATAGTCTAAAGCTTCTTCAGGCTCTTTATCAAGAAATTTACCATTGCACATTGTTTCTACAAATTGTTTAGTTTCGGGTGTTAATCCTTCATAAAAGAAGCTTATAATGCGCCATTTTTCAAAATCATGATGTGGACAAGAATTCAACAAATCTTTAAAATGTTCCCAACTTTGAAAATATGCTTCATTTGAATTTTGGGAAAAATTTTGGATTTGTCTTTTCAAAGCATTGGTTTTATGTGTTGGAAAAAATTTCTTTAAAAATTCACCTTGCATTTCTTGCCATATGTCAATTGATCTTGGTATCAAAGTGTTAAGCCAAGCTTTTGCTTTATCTTTTAGAGAAAAAGGGAAATAATTTAAGCTTAACAACCTCTTCAGTGCAAGTTTGATCATGAAAAGCGATACATACTTCCTCAAATTCTTTTAGATGTAAATATGGGCTTTCAAATTCTAAACCATGGAAATTAGGAAGTAAAGAAATCATACCTGACTTGAATCTAAAATTATTAGCATTAAGTGGAAAGATAAAACATGATGGACTAGAATTTCGAGATGGTTGCAAATACTCACGCATGGTTCGCAACGGTTAATTTTCATGTTCATCATGCACACTTTTATTTTCAGCCATGGTGTTTGATATATGTGATTGTGATTCAAACAAATCAATATGTAACGTACATGGATTAACTCTAACCAAATGACCAGAATTTAAATCCTGATACCAATTAAGCATACACAAGAAACTTAATAAGGATATAGTATAAACCAGCCACCATATACATATAAATATTCACGAAAGTAGGTGTGGTATGAACCAACCACCAATTAAGTTAATAAGTAAAAAAAAATAAAAAAAAATGTTAGAAGCAGATAAAGTAAAAAGTTAATGGTTAGTAGATGGTTAGTAAGTTAGTAAGTTAGTAAGTTAGTAAACAAAAATAAATGATAGAAAATAAATAACAAAAAAAAAATAAATGACAAAAAATAAATACAAAAAATAAAGTACAAAAAATAAAATACAGAAAATAAATACAGAAAATAAAGTGCAAAAAGTAAATTTAAAATATGAAAACTAGAGAATCGGCAAAGCCGATTTTTTGCTCCAGCGAGAGAGAAGAGAAGAAGAAAGATTATTTCATTAATGATTGCAGATTATAGATGGTTAAGGGAGAGGTTCCCCCACTAAGTTAGTACGTTAGTAAGTACAAAAAAAATAATTAAAAGAGTAGAATATATACACAAAATATTTACACCATAAATTTGTTCTTCAAATCAAGTTCTCGGTAACGGCGCCAAAAACTTGATGCAAATTAAAAGTTTCAAACAAGCCTACAAACTTGATGTGAGATTAATTGTTGCATTGCGAACCCAAGTGCAGGTTGTCTCAAGTAATAAATTTCTCGAGAGTCCAAGGTCGATCTACAGGGAATTGTTGAAGATTAATTAAGGTGAAGTAAATATTTTATTACTACAGTAAAAATTATTTACCTGGGTTAAAAAATCAACTCTTGGTAAATAAAGTAAAGGTAAGATTAATTTCTTTTATAACTTAATTAGAATCCTCGCAACATGGAGATTCCAATCGAAAAATACAATGTTAAAAGTCTAATTAAAATAATATACGTAATTATATTATGTTTCCGAAAAATATTACCACCACTTATAATGGGTTAAAGCATTCATTGTACCAATATTTTGTCTACAACAAATCAAGAACTCCACTTTATAAGGAGAGTTTCTAACACCACCACTTGTAAATGGGTTAAAGCATTCATTGTGCCAATCTCTTGTCTACAAAAAAACAAGAACTCCACTTTACAAGGAGGGTTGCTAAATTGATTGAAACAAAATACAATACGTATAAAGACCACTTGAAGATATATCATTTAAGCACAAGAGAGAAATTAATCTAACTTTATTTCATTATCAAGAGCTTCACTCTTTCACCCAAGTAAAATGAAACTTAGTTACTCATAGATGAGAAGAAAGAAAGAGAGAAGAAGAAGAAGAAGAACATGACTTTAATTTAGAACAGAGGAAAATTACTACAAGAAAACCTAGCAACAAACTAGCATCATTTTGGTACCTGGTGTGGTGTGGAATACGATTAAGAATTATATCAAAAATAGTTGCCAAGTTCCACCAAAAATATAAAAACCTTGCAACCAGTTGTAGTACGCAAGGGTCGATCCACAGAGAACTAATTCAATTGACACTATCAATCTAATTCCTAAATTAAACTCTTATGAAAAATAAACAGTAAAAGTAAAAGGGGGGTTTTATTCATTAAGTAACAAAATGCAAATTTGATAGTAATTAGGAATAAATTCAAAACTAGAAACACTAATCCAAGGGCTTCAAATCAAGTGGCAAAGTAAATCATAGTTCAAAGAGAGTAAAATTATTTATGCAATTAACTCTGTTAATTCAAATTCAACTAGATAATTACCTAGAATTTAATCAACTAAAACAGAATCACAATCGCAATTCTTGATTAAGATTGAATTAAACACAATTTCGAATTAACATAGATTATCAATCGATGATCTATTCTCCATTAAATTTAGATTAATCAATCCAAATCTATCTTCAATTTTGAAATATAATCATAAATCAATTAAAGAAGGAGAAGAGGAAAGAACATAATTAGAAATCACAAATAAACAAAAGAACTCAAAACTCTAACCACAATCATTGAATTCCTTGGATTGATTGGATCTTTAGCCTTCCATGGCCATCACCATTGAAAAGATACAGATCAAAGAAGAGATAAAAATGAAATAGAGAAAATGAAAAGAGAGAAAAAAGATTTCTTGATTCCTATCGTAAAACTCAAAAATCAGGATTCAGAAAGAGGTGTTTTTTAGTATTCTGCCTAAACCTATTTGTAACTAAAAATTCTTCTGCAATTCCTAATCTACCCCTAGCCCAATCTGCAGCCCTCTGAATAAGCTTTTCAGAGACATATAATTTGTCTTATTTGGGTTTAAATTGAGAGAGAGTTAAGCCCAAATCAGTGAGGGAAGGTCCAAGCTTTATGACAGCAACAGCATCCTAACTTTGAGGCTCAATTTTTGCCCTGAATCCAGCTGAATTACAAAAACTGCATTGATGCAAAATTGTGTATCTTCGTCTCAGCTTTCAGGGGATATCAAGATCATCCAAATATGACATTTGTAACCTAAGATATGGCCTGTACAAGACAGAAAGGTCAAAATGAGTTAAAATCTAAAAATTAATGAAGTTTTTACAATTAAGCTCAATGAAGACCAATCATCTAAAACTCATCTACAAACATAATATTGGATACAATTATCATCAATTAGGCCAAATATAAAGCAATAATGAATGCCTCAAAATTGATTGATCAAATTCTCCCACACTTGAACTTTTACACTCCCGGGCAAAATACAAGAGACCAAAACTAGGGAATAAAGAAAAACAAATGCAAGAATGCAAGAAAAGTAAAAACTCATAAACTAAAAAATCTAAAAGACTCAAATTCCAATGACATTCAAGTATGCAAAAAGAGTAAGAAAAGATTCAAGGGATCACAACATTTAAGAGAGAACAATTCTTTACACCTCAAACTAACATGCAAGGTATATTCAAATTGAAAAGCATGAATTAAGAATGATAGATCCTCACAAGATACACTCTCAATCTCTCAAGTGTTTACAAGGTAAGTATTTCACTCAATTCAACTCATGAAAAATGCACTACCATAAGCTTGCTTATCTTCTACTTCTTCACTACTCAAACACATGCACATACAAATCAAGAGGACTTTGTTTAAGGTTGTAATTGGGCCAAGGTAAGGGATGGAAATAATAGAGATATGGTGAGATGAGCACCCAAGAGAATAAAAGAACATTGGGGAGGAACTCAATTGATAAACATGAAATTTTTATCCCCTCAAATCTATATAATGCACATTCTCTTTACATATTCCTTTCCTTTTTCTTTCTTTTCTTTTACAACCTTTCTTGAATTTTTTTTTCTTTTTCTTCGCAATTTTTTTTTCACCAACACCTTGCATATTACACATCAACTTGCACAACCCCCACACTTATCCTATTAACCACTTGCAAGTAAAAGAGCTCCTCCAATGAAAATGAACCAATGCTCTCCCATTCCCTAAGGTAAGGTAAAATCATGGTTTTTCACATAAGGCATATAATGAGCTAAGACAAAGAATAGGCAAATAGGCTCAAGGGGTTAATCAAAGGGAAATAATGCAAGGTTGACTATTTGGCCAAAGTAGTTAATCACAAAAGAATGCCTCAATCATGTTCATGTATGCAAGTGAAAATATAGCAAAAAAAAAAATCAAAACAAGTTCTAGAGTGATTAATATGACATGAGTGAAAATCAGACAAGAAAGAAGAGAATGGCATAAATGCTAAATCCATCCATCAAAAGGCTCAAAATCTCACCAGGTATACATCTATCAAACTCAATTCATCAATCAAACATCAAAACCAAACATGCCAAATTCAAGATGAAAGAAGAAATTTATAAATCATAACCTTGAATTTCAATTGCTTCAAACTCATAGACTTCACAAATCTCAAAACATCATTGGAAATCAAATAAAAACACAATTTTTTTTAAAACTAGAAAACAGAAATAAAACAGAACACAAAATGTTAATTCCTCCCCCACACTTAAATTCTACATTGTCCTCAATGTAAACTTCAATAATAAACAATCATTAATAAATCTAGGACAAGCAAGATAAAAGAGAAGGAAGAAACATCCTTATCAACTGAAGTAACAGAGGTAGATGAAGAGATTTCCACTAGGATCCCATTGGCGAAAGCATAATAACCAATTTATGCCTGAAATAACATGAGAGCTTCCACCAGGGTCCCATTAGCTAAAGTACAATGACCAAGTTAAGCTTGAGGCATGATAGCTTCCACCGGGATCCCATTGGCCTTCCTTAATTTCCTTGGCTTAACCACTGAAAAGTAATACGTGCACTTCATTAACTTCATATGCATTGTTTCTAATGGACCATGGCCCAAAAATGAAATCCACTTCAGCAGTGTCTGTCATTTGGTATTCTTCTCCCTTCACTGAAAACTCTTCAGTAGCCTGCAATTCTATTTCTCTTTGTATCTTAGATCCTGCAACTGCATCAAAAGCATTGTTGATAGATCCTTCAACAACATTAGCTTCTGCACAAACAGAATCATCAGCTCTCAAGAATGCAAAAATTTCAGCATAAACAACACATATCATGCCACCATCACAATCAGTACATGAGTTGCAATGAGTATAATTATTGAAACCAATAAAATCAGGAAATTCATCACACAAGTCATCATACTGTCTCTCCACTACTTGAGGAAGGGGTTCAAGAATACTTACCTTAGGGGCCTTAGAGTTTTCCCCCTCCTTACTTACCTCTTCAGGCTCTGTTTCTTTTTTTTCAATGGTTTGTGAAGGAGAGGTGGGTTCATCTAACGTCTTGCCACTGTGCAATGTGACAGCACTAGGATCTTCCTTCACATCCTCTTCTGGTTGTGAGGGAAGTCCTTCAGAAATTTGGCTCTGGAACTTGCTGAGATCTGTGGCTAACTGATCCAAAGAGTTTTGCAGATCATTACACTTGGCCTTTGTTTCTTGTTGGAACTGCATGTTATAAGTGGCCATTTGTCTTATTAGCTCCTCCAATGAAGGTTCAGGTTGCCAAGGATCTTGGACTTGCTGTTGTCCTGGAAGGAAAGGTGTTTGCCAATGCTGAAATTCTGGAAATTCATACGCTGGAGGTTGATTCTGAGGCTGCTGTCCATAACTCAAGTTAGGATAGTCCCACCACTCTGGATAATATGTATTGGAGTAGGGGTTGTAGTTGTCGGAAGGTTCAGAATATCCCCATACTGCCTCTACCTCCTCATTTGTGTCCACTAGGAAAGTGGGACACAAATCAGTGATATGTCCAGGTGATAAGCAAATCCCACAAGCATCCATGATCAATGGACATCAACACCTACAAGACACTCAGAAAGAAAGCATCAAAAATTAAAAATAAAATAAAAATAGAGTAAAAATAGGAAACAAATCAATAGCGCAATTGGAAAATTAGTTCCCCGGCAACGGCGCCAAAATTTGGTGTGGTGTGGAATACGATTAAGAATTATATCAAAAAAAGTTGCCAAGTTCCACCAAAAATATAAAAACCTTGCAACCAGTTGTAGTAAGCAATGGTCGATCCACAGAGAACTAATTTAATTGACACTATCAATCTAATTCCTAAATTAAACTCTGATGAAAAATAAACAGTAAAAGTAAAAGGGGGGTTTTATTCATCAAGTAACAAAATACAAATTCGATAGTAATTAGGAATAAATTTAAAACTTGAAACACCAATCCAAGGGCTTCAAATCAAGTGGCAAAGTAAATTATAGTTCAAAGAGAGTAAAATTATTTATGCCATTAACTCTGTTAATTCGAATTCAACTAGATAATCACCTAGAATTTAATCAACTAAAACAGAATCACAATCGCAATTCTTGATTAAGATTGAATTAAACACAATTTTGAATTAACATAAATTATCAATCGATGATCTATTCTCCATTAAATTCAGATTAATCAATCCAAATCTATCTTCAATTTTGAAATATAATCATAAATCAATTAAAGAAGGAGAAGAGGAAAGAACATAATTAGAAATCACAAATAAACAAAAGAACTCAAAACTCTAACCACAATCATTGAATTCCTTGGATTGATTGGATCTTTAGCCTTCCATGGCCATCACCATTGAAAAGATATAGATCAAAGAAGAGATAAAAATGAAATAGAGAAAACGAAAAGAGAGAAAAAAGGTTTCTTGATTCCTATCGTAAAACTCAAAAATCAGGATTCAGAAAGAGGTGTTTTTCGTATTCTGCCTAAACCTATTTATAACTGAAAATTCTTCTACAATTCCTAATCTACCCCTAGCCCAATCTGTAGCCCTCTGAATAAGCTTTTCAGAGACATATAATTTGTCTTATTTGGGTCTAAATTGAGAGAGTTAAGCCCAAATCAGTGAGGGAAGGTCTAAGCTTTATGATAGCAACAACGTCCTAACTTTGAGGCTTAATTTTTGCCCTGAATCCAGCTGCATTATAAAAACTACATTAGATGCAAAATTGTGTATCTTTGTCTCAGCTTTCAGGGGACACCAAGATCATCCAAATATGACATTTGTAGCCCAAGATATGGCCTGTACAAGATAGAAAGGTCAAAATGAGTTAAAATCCGAAAATTAATGAAATTTTTACAATTAAGCTCAATGAAGACCAATCATCTAAAACTCATCTACAAACATAATATTGGATACAATTATCATCAATTAGGCCAAATATAAAGCAATAATGAATGCCTCAAAATTGATTGATCAGTACCTAACACCTAACACCCTCAATGATCTACCAAGACCCCCTTTTATAGAGGATTAAAGATACAAAATGACAAGGGGGCTGAGTCATTAGTGAGTGGATGAGTGGAAAATGATTGGAAAATGCCAAATGACTTTTGGTGAGTGAAAAATTATGGAGATTCCTTGTCTCCAAAATCATTTAGCTCTGAAGTCATTGAATGCGTCGGAATGAGCAAATGTGATCTTCATCAAAGTTGTAGGGCTTGATCTTGACTTTCAAATGGCTTTAGTTTGAGTCCAATATCATTTCTATAACTCTAGATACGTTCAAATTATTGTACACTATTAGGCCCAGTCATAGCTCCTCTGTTTTGACTTGCAAGCCCAATATCACCTATTATACTTCAGATTCTGGAAAAGAGTTCAACATAAAAGTTATAGATATAGGTCTCAACTATTCAGCATCAAAATTTCAGCCCATTTGACAATATCTATCTTAAAATATGGCTTGAACAGTACACATAGATCAAGCTGTCAGGAACAGCACTCTAGTTCTTGCTTCAACCCCAATTTGAGTTATCTACTCGTGTGATTGGGCCTTTGAGGTCTTCATAAAAGTTATAGAGCTCTCTCTTATCTTTAAAATGCCATCATATTCATCTCATTTGACCACTTACATCCCAAGATATAGCCCAAATGCAGAAATAATGTAAGACGTAAATTATGTTAAAAAATTCAATTAAGTCCAATTTGAGTCTAAACTTACAAAATATAACCAAACTCAATCAATTAAGTGTATAAAGAGTGTAAATGACTAAAAATGAAGGCTTATTAATGTATCAAATATGTGATCATCAAGCATCAATTCATTCAAAGGCTTGGTTCTTTCTTGTGAGTTGAGTGAGGGGTCCTGCAATTTTAGAGAATCCTTCAATGAACCTCCAATAGTATCTAGCCAATCCCACAAAGTTTTGAATTTTTGTCACTGTCTTCGGCCGTTCCCATTGTAGAACCACTTCTACCTTTGACAGATCCACTACAATCCCTTCCTTCGAGATTACATGACCCAAAAACTTGACTTCGTCCAGCCAAAATTCACACTTTGATAATTTGGCATACAACTTCTTCTCCTTCAGAATTTGGAGAACTATACTGAGGTTTTCAGTATGATCTTCCTGATTTTAAGAGTAGATCAAGATGTCGTCAATGAAGACAACACCGAATATGTCCAAGTTAAGATGAAAGATTCAATTCATGTAGTCCATGAAGATGGCACGTGCATTTGTTACACCAAACGACATCATAAGATATTCGTAATGACCATTTCGGGTACAGAAAGCCATCTTGGGAATGTCCTCCACCTTTACTCGAATCTAGTGGTAGCCCGATCACAGATCGATCTTAGGGAACACTACTACTCCTTTCAGTTGATCCATTAGGTCGTCTATCCTCGGAAGTGGATACTTGTTCTTGATCATGACCTTATTCAGTTGGCGATAGTCTACACACAATCGCGAGATACCATCCTTCTTCCGGACTAGCAACACTGGTGCTCCCCAGGGTGACATACTAGGTCTAATGAACTGCTTTTCCAAAAGCTCTTCTAATTACTTCTTAAGCTCTGCTAACTCCGATGGTGATATTTTGTAAGGCGTTGTAGATACAGGACCAGATACAGGTACTAGATCGATAGCGAACTCTATCTCCCGCTTCGGCAGTAAACCAGGTACATCATCAGGAAAGACTTCGGGGAACTTGTCAACCACTGGAATTGCATTTACATCAACCTCGCTCTCGACCTTCAAGGAAGACAATAACATGTATCCCTGAGCTCTTTCTTTCAAGAAAGCTCAAACTTGGTTGGCCATCAAAAATTTAGAATCCTCATCTATGGGAAAACTATGGTTTTACTAGAGCAATCCAACAGGATATGGTTGGAAGACAACCAATCCATTCCTAAAATTACATCTAACTGAGAAAAGGGTAAATAGATCAAATCAACAGAAAAGATTTGACCCCCAACGATCAATGGACAATTCAAACAGACTTTGGTAGTAACAACAGGTTTATCAGTGGGAGTAGAAACAGTCAAGTCAAAAGGTAAGGAAGACATAGGTAAACTAAGTCATCACACACAGTCATAGGAAATGAAAGAGTGGGTTGCCCCAGAGTCATATAGTACAGTTAAAAGATTACCTCCTATGGCACCTTCTCCTTGTATCAGATCTTCAGATTGGGAAGCTTTGGCTCCACTCATAGTATAGACTCGGTCCCTTGCCTGCGGCTTTGTAGCTCGCGTGGCGTTGACTGAAGGCTCAGCCTTAGCTTGGTTATAATCTCTGGAGACATGTCCAGGCTTCCCACATTGGAAACAGATGATCCCCTTGATGGTACAGTCTCTAGTTGCGTGATCCTTCCCGTACTTCAAGCATTTCAAAGAAAATGCCACATTCTGCCCAGTTCGGTTCCCACCAAAACCTCCATTGGAACCTCCACCCAACGTCTGCTGTTGATTTCCCAGTGGTCGAGAATAAGGCTTCTTTTGGAAATAATTTGCATTGTTGCCGCCTCCTCTTTGGAACCTGGTAGGTCCAAAGTTTCAGTTTCTCGAGTCTCGAGCTTGATCTAGAGCTTCCACCTAGCAACACGTATCTAACAACTCTAAAAATTAGTTGATCTTTAAGGTGATAACTGCTCTCTTCACTTCGTGCCTCAGTCCTTCCTCAAAATTTTGACATTTTCACACCTCGTTTGGCTGGTGCTGGAAATACGTCGAAAACTTGGATAAGCTTTCGAACTTTGTGGCGTATTCGCTGACAGACAAGTTTCCATGTCTTAAGCTGAGGAACTCCATCTCTTTTGCATATCTGGTGCTTACAGGGAAATATTTTTCTAAGAATTTATTATTGAATACCTCCTAATTAATTGTGCGACCTTCAGCTTCTAACACTCTCTGTGCCCCGTTCCACCAGTCTTCAGTATCCCCAATCAGCATAAAAGCGGCATAAGTCACTTTCTTGTCGTTAGCACAGTTCATGCCTCTGAAGATTTTCTCCAGCTCTTTGATCCACAAACTGGCTTTCTCTGGATCAAATTCTCCTTTGAATTGAGGATGGTTGTGGTGACGGAACTCCACCAAATTTTGCGTATCAGCCGTAGCTTCAAGTTGTTGAGCAGCCCTCTCCTGTTATTAGGCAACTTTCTCCGTTTGTTGGGCAATAACTTCTGCCATCCTTTGCATCACTTCAATCGCTGCTGCCATATCTCAGCCTCATGCCATATCGTTCTTTCAAGTAATACTAACTGAAACACACAATGAAGAATTAAGTGTATCCTCTCGGAATACCAATCACAGAGAATCACACAGCACAACAAGTCAGACCTAACCACAAAGACCTAAAGAAAACGTAAACCGGGGCTCTGATACCAACTTCCTATAACGCCCCTTTTTGGGAGGGAACGTCACATTATTATTTACAATGCGAAAAACAAAAGTATAAATTCAGACCCGATTCATTAAATTATAATTAAACTTGTTTAATCATAGTTGTATAAATAAAATGGTGAATATACTTTTTTGTTATAATTAATAAAATATAGTGACAATGCATAATTGCAATAAAGAGTAAGATAAAGTAAAGTATACCTTCGAACAACACGCGTATACATATATATAATTATATCTGTAACACCTCAAATTCTGACTATGTGAATAGTAATAGCAGAATTACATTGTTTTGTATTTTCTATGTGTTATAAAAATAGTTTGACTGTTCTGAAACCATTTTTGATCATTTTGTGTGATTTGCTCTAGTCAAGAAAATAATAATTTTTAAATGAAAAAAATCTTATTTTAATTAATTAAATTTGGGGATCTTACTAAACCTAATTGATTGATATATATATTAATCTTATAATTTTTAGGATTTAACTATACAATAAAATAATTTTATATTATTATAATATTATTTTATTCAACAGTACCTACTGTCTCAAAAACAGTAGAAAAATTATTTATGGACCCGAAAAAGTTCGTGGGGCCCACGTTTAGGAAAAGCAGTCAACTATGCATACTGGACAAATTCTAGCCAATGAGAGCAAGTCAACGAAAGTAGGCTTGACTTTCTAAACCAATAAGAATGGGTCAACGAAGGAAGCATAGACTTTCATTTGGACCATTGGATGAAGACTTAGTTAGGAAGCCTTTAACCTTAGCCGTTGATCTAATCAATGGTGAGATTAGAATGTTAGTTTTATGACCAATTGATATCTACCTTAGATGTAATCTATGGCTAGGAATTAAAGATGAATCAATGGTTAGAATTAAGTCAAAAATTGTAGGCTTGAATTTGGTTAGTAGCTAATTAAGCTTAATTTGACTAATCTAATTACCTAATTAGCAAACTAAGTGAACTAGTTTAATTCTTAATTAATTATAATCTAAATACTAATTAGATATCTTAATATTGATTAAAGGTTATAATATATGTTAAAATATATTAAACTAATTAGTTATATGATTAGAATATTAATTAAGATTGGTTAGGATATTTAACCTAACTAATTCCCTAATTAATTAGCATGCAATTAGGAGTAATTTGAGAATAATTAAGTCCCTAAAATGATGGAGACCCACACGGTTTGGGCAGCAGCTTGGGAGGCTTAGATGGCTTGGTTCTACATGGTTCTTGAACCATCCAATGACATAAGCCATGTGCTTAACCAATGTGAACACTCTAGGATATTTATCATGCAAATTCAATCACTCAACCTCACTAAAACTACCCACACGGCAGCAGCTCTATTATTTTTACTCTTCACTTTTATTTCACACTTATCCTAGTTAATCTATCCATTTTCTCTCCAAAAATAGCAAGAACCAAGAACACTTTTTCTTCCATTTCTCTCTCACTCTATTCGGCCAAGCTCACTACCCACACAACCAAACCTCTATAATTTTATCTCATCATATTTCCTAAACCCAAATCCTATTCTAAACACTTTTCATTCACAAAGTTTTTCCAAAAAACTACTCTATCTTGTCCAAAATCCAACCTTTTGCTTACTTACTTAAGGGTAAGTCTTGATTTTATGGTTCAAAATTGGATTTCTAATTTTTCTAACCATGATTGTTCCATGATTTTTCAATATTAAACCTTGTTTGTGTTTTTACTAATTGTTTAAGAATTTTAGGGATTTGTTTGGGGGATTGCACGAATTTGAAGGAAAGGAGGAAAACTAACCGATTAAATTGTCTTCAAGAGGTAAGAAGGAGATTTAACCTCACCAACCAAGTTTTGGTGGTGTGAGGATGGTTTTGTACGGTGAAAAATCTATAAAGGTTCTCCACCGATTATTTGATGTGTTTTGATTGTGTTTGTGTTGTGTTTGATTGTGTTTCTATACTTGCATGTGTGATAAAATGCTTAAAGCTTTGATATTATGTGTGTATATGTAATTATGAAAGCATGAGATTGTATGTGTAATTTAGGATGTGAACAACATGATGAATTGATTGTATGAGTGCTCCAAAGAGCACAGAGGCACACAGTTGTACTATGGAAAAGAGGACCAAATCCTCAAACTGATGAATTAAAATGAGAACTGAGAGATTTAAATGAATTTGGAAAAAATTTGAGTATAGTAAAGTAAAATGATTTTTATGGGTAGTAAAGAAAAGAAATAATGATTTTTGAAAAGCAATACCATTTACTGATTTTTAGAGGAATTATACTGTAAATTTTTATAAAAGAGGGACTAAATTGTAAATTTTATCAAAATGAGGGGCCATAGTATAAATACTTATTTTTAGAGGGGCCATATTATAAATATTATTTTTAGAGGGGTCAAATTATAAATATTTTATAAAAGAGGGATGATTTTGTAAATATTAAAGTTTTGAGGGACTATTTCATAAATATTAATTTTTGAGGGACTATGACGTAAATATTAATTTTTGAGGGACTAATATGTAAATATGAGTTTTTGAGGGACTAGTGTGCAAATATGGAAAATAAAGCCAATTTTAGTATTAAAATGAGAAAAATAGTATTTTTGATTTAAAACGTAAGAAAAATATTTACGTGATTTGAAAATGTTGAAAAATCGCTACGCGATTTTGAAAAGGTGACAGAATTGAATCGCAATTGAGAAATATGACTACGCAATTGAAATACAGTAACTATACTGTTAGATTATTGTGTGGGACCCGATTATGTGATATGAAATAGAAATGTGAATAGTGCATGGTACATGCATTGGAAAGGTCCGATGGACTGTATGAGACTAGTTGCCTAGGAGAGACTACACCTCCTGAATGGGTGCGATATGCATAGTGTAAGTCACTCGTTGACTTTGGGGGCATTGGGGTGCGGGTTGCCTACAATAGGCAGTTGGTAGCTCTTCTGTGCCGTAGGTTAGACCGACGCAACACACCAATGATCCTAACCGAGACACTATCCTTAATCAAGATCTGATAAAGACTGTCGTGTATATGCTGGATGTGCAAGACTGAGCACGTGGTCCGAGGCATGTTGGTACTGACAATTCTTTTCGATCACCCTCTCCAACCTGAGTTGTAGCTCCATGGAGTAGGAAATTGAGTCTGTGTGCATACATATAATGATAGAGGGTATTATCGTAATTCCTGTTTATGATAATTGATTTATTGGTCATTTGATTATTGATAATGGTATGATTGTAATTATGGTATATTACATGTTTTATGATAATAATGATGTTAGTGGCATAACTATAATTATGGTATGATAGCTGTATGAGATATTGCATGTGTTTATCTTCATTGCTACCATACTGGTATTGGCGTAGGTGATCTCACCTCTTTATATGCATGTTCTGTATTATGTTTATAATTGTTAAGACGTCGAGCAAGAGATAGAGCGAGAAGTTGAGGAGGAGCGAGACTCGTGAAGACGTTGAGTTTTGAAGAGATGCGGATACCTAGTTTCCTTGGCTACACAGAAAGTGACATTCATCGGAGGAGATGAGGCATGGATTGTAGACTTAGAGAGAGAGTATCTATTACTTGGGAGACCTAAATATTAGACTGAGTAGACAACATTTAGGACACCCTTACTTTTCTGTCAATATTTATGTACAACTAGAGTTCCCAATATCTATTAGGCAGTATTGGGGAGCTTACTATCGTACTCCCAGTGCGATTAGTATTGTGTCGTCCGCTCGGACACCTGTCCGTAGGACTGCACCTCATGATGGATTCCTATATGCTGAGGAATCTGAGGAGGACCCGTCTGAGGGTTCTGCTGTCTAGTAGGATTTGGGCTATATGTTAGTTTTAAATTAAAGTTTAAATACTTTGGAAGTCTAGTTTGTAAAATATTTAAGTGCGACAGTACTAAAGGCTTGTATGTATATATATGATGTAAATTATGTGTGACAATGTTGTTATGTCTTTATTTTTTGCTAAGTTTATCTTATTATCATCAAGAAATTTTATAACTTGTATTTATAATACAAGCGCGATTTTTAATTAAAGGGTAATTTGGTAATTTAGTAACATGAAGTGTGGCGCCCTAAGGAGGGTGTTACAATATCAAACTTGTTATGTTACAACACCCGATGTACAAAAAGTAAAACTATGTATGCCCCCAAAGATTATAAATGTACAGTCCACCAAAAGGTAAATCATCAGGCCCCAAAAGACAGATGTCGCAACCGTCCCGAAGGGCGTCGTGAAAATAAAAAGAATAAAGAGGAATGGACCTCGGGGTGTTGGGAGTCGCCACCAATCGCTTTATCCATTAAATGGAATGGCGCAATTGGACACCTAAAAGATGGTTTACGTTTCAGAGTTTGAGGTTCGGGGGTTGATTACGGGTAGGGAAGGTGTTAGCACCCTACACCATCCGTTCTAAGAACGGTTACCTATTTAATCTAATGTTATTTTCAAAATTAATTTAATTGATCCTTTATTAATTAAAAGAAAAGAATTTTTTTTATTTTTTTTATTTTGACATGTCCCATTTTGTCAAGCATAATATCAAGAATGATAAATGACTAAGACAAGCAATATGTGGCTAAATAGCCATTATTTTGGAACAAATTCTAAGTCTACAACATATTATATAAAAGTGGTGAATCAAAATTTTATTTTTTTTCGAAGAGAAGTAATTTTCAAAATAAATGGCCAAATAAAACATTATTTCAATGAATAAATTTTAATTCAAAGAAATTTGTTTGAGGTAAGAGAAAGTTTTTTTTTTTTTAAAGTAAATGGCCAAATAAAATCTCAAGAAAAAAATATTTTTAAGCATAAAGAGATTTTTGTAGTAAAAAGGTCTTCATAAAAAAAATAAAAGTTTTAATTCACCACAATCATGATGTTGAAACTATATGAAATTGTTCACTTTTATTTGAGGATTTTTTTTTTATTTTACAAAATGATTTTTATTTTTGTATATTTTTTATTTTAAAAAAAATTTAATTTAAAAAAATTATTTAATTTAGTGTGAGAATTAGACTTCGCCGGCGCTCCTGGCAAAATCCAATATAAAGCCTCAAGATCATCGGGAAGAGTGTAATTTGATCGGCGCTCCGATCCTCTCCCAATTTTTTCGTCATAGGCGAGTTTCAATAAATAAATAAAAAATTATAAAGAGACAGATAAACTATAATCAAATCAAATTGCAAGCTCACTTTCATTACATTTTTATTTATTTATGATTTTTTTTTTTATATTTTTTTTTATGTATTTTTATTTTATTTATTTATTTTTTATTAATCACAAAACACAATATAAAACATATCATCAAGTAAAATAAATATGATCAAACAAGTACTAAATCCTAGAATTCAAAACACATTTAGATTTTTTATTTCACATCTTTTTCTATTATAGTAAAAAAAAAAAAAAGAAAATGGGATGTAAGCCCATCGAAAGAGAAAAAAGAGGGAAATGTAAGCCCATAAAAAAAAAGTGAAATAAAGGAAAGAACTTCTCGGATCGAGGCATACAAAATAAGAAAAGAAAAAAGAAAGAAAGGGGAGGGAAGAAGGAACTCACGGCGGTCTGAGAGAGGGAGGTGGTCTCAGTGCGATCCTGTGGGATCCGGGTTCGTGGGGGGGGGCGGCGGCGACGACAGGATAGGGGAGGAATGCGGCGCCGTGCGGATCGGGAGCTTTTGAACGGTGCGGTTCGTGCGGCTACGGTGGCAGAGGAGGGAGCGGCGCGCAAGTTGGGGGCCGGCTCTGGGCGCTGGTGCGACGCGGGTCGGGTCGCGTGGCTGGGTGGCGCGGTTGGGCGGCGACGATGGTCTGGTGCAGTTCTGGCAGGCCGACGGTGCTGTGCGACGCTGCTCGTGATGGTGCACGGCTGAACGTCTAGTGGGTCACGCGTGTGGGCAACTCGATGTTTTAGAAGGCTGGTCACGGTTTGGACGGCAGAATGGTGGCTTGCAACGTGACTATGGTATAGGCAGGTGATTGCTAGCTTGGGATGGGGTAATGTTGTTTTGGGTAGAGGATGATGATGTTGGACGGTTGTTGGTGGGAAGGTTATGGGGAATTTGGGGTGGCTTTACTGGGAGTGGATTGGCCATGGAAGATGATGAAAAGGGAGTCAAAGTTGGATGGGTGGATGGTTGGTTAAAGGGAGAAGATTGTGACGTTGGGTTCTGATGGGTGGTTTGCTGCAAGGATTTCGGGTAACAGAGAATTTTCGTAGGATGAATCTGTGTCTGTAGGAATTTTTATCAGTCTGTAATTTTTGCTTGTATTTCTGACTCCTGTGTCGCTCTCTACTTTTTCTTTGTGAACGATTGAATTCCCCGTCCTTGTATTTTTCTTCTCCTTTTTATTGTGCTTGAGATGCCATTACCAATTGATTTGCACTAATTTTCATTCAATTTGCAACGATTGGAATACCAATGGGAAAGAAACTGACAAAAGTTTTTAATCCAATTTAGTGTAGCTGTTTGTGGAGGCTAGATGCGGCGCAGAATTGTGGAAGGGAAAGGAAGGGTTGAGATGGAAAATGGGTTATGGGTTAAAAACGAAAATGGGTTACGGGTTGAGATGGAAATTGGGTTGGGTTGACCCGTAGTGACAATTTTCTTTTTTTCTCTTTTTTTTTTCTTTTTTTTTGTAAAGGAAGAAATTAAATTAAATAAAATAAAAATAAAAATAAATAAATAAATAATGGATAAAATTGGGTATCAACAACAGATAGCAATCAGTGACTATCGATAGTATCACCCTCTACTAAGAAAGAGAAGGAACCGTGTCAGGATCCTCCTCAGGGTCTTCCTCATCAGAGGAAACCCTCATCGGAGCCACAGAATTACAGGTCAGGGCTCGGGCAGTAGAAAGGAATGAATCCTCTTGTGGGGTGTAATAACGATCACCCCACATGTCCCTAATGGGCATGTAAAATTCTAAATGTAAATGAATGCTGCAGGTGAAAATAGGCGGATCATAACACCCCTATGCTAACGACACTGACACATCTCCCAAGTAGACACAGCGATTCGAGCTAAAGTTAACATACCAACAGTCTGGACCTCTGAGAAATGTCAGGCGCACATATCCTAAAAATCCTTGTGGACGGGCCGTCATGATCAAAAGCAAGTACTAGTCGAAGTCAGGCCAGAAATCGGGGAACTCGTGAACTTCCCCTTCTTCACCACTATCTTCAGATAACCATATATATATATATATATATATATATATATATATATATATACGAGAGATAGTAAAGATACAGAAAAGAGGTGAGACATTCTACTTTCATTACCAATTATGACAGTAAAGAAACAAAGCGGCACAGGACGCCCGCATAGCATCATAAGAGTAATAAGCAGTAATCAAGAGGCAAATATTAAATAACTTAACAATCCCAGGCAGTTATACATCAATGAGGTAACAGTTCCAATTATCATAAGAATGAAATGCCAGATAATATATGGACTCACTATGCACATGCATACGATATCAAAAACCTACTCCATGGAGCTAGACACAAACATTCGGAGAGAAAGATCAGGAGACATTTCTGTAACTCGACTGTGGCGGCCAAAGTGCTACAAATCATCAATTTATCCATGTGCACATCATGGCATTGTACAGACATTCATCACTAGATCGCGATATAGGACAGTGTCTTAGTCTGGATCGTCAGTGCGTTTGCATCGGTTTGCTGCACGGACAGAAGAGCTACCAACTGTCCATTACGAGGTACCCACACCCCGACGCCCCTGAGGTCAAAATTATGACCTATACTAGTCTACTCGCACCCGCACTAAGGTGTGTTCAATCTCCTAGGCAACATGGCGTTAATAACAGTCCATCGGACTTTCACAATGCATGATGACTCAATGCATATATCATGTATATTCAACAGTGATATCCTTTCCATGTCATGTCGCAATTCGGCTATGATAAGCATCAATACATTCTTGGTCTCACTCATGGACCCACAATAAATATTATTAAGTCCTTAAATAATACATTACACTTTTAGGGTACATTATGGAATTATTTAACATTCTTACTTACACTCATGGTCTTACTTTAATTGAAAATTATTCTAAGTCTTTGGATAAAACTTCATTCTTGGTTCTTTCCATTTTATGAAATCCTAATTAATTCCTAATTATCCAATTAATTAAGTTTCACTTTAATTTAATATTTCTTCTTCTCTAGAGGAATTCTCTTGATTGTTAAGTTCCTTACTTTAAGTTTATTCAAAACTCACTTTTAGAGAATTATTCTAAGTTTTCCAAGTCCCACACACTCTTATTCTTGTCTTAGGTCTAAAGAATTACTTTAGGTTATCAAATTAGCTTCTATCCATTAGATTATTAGTCATTTAATCACTTGATCATTTAAAGTCCAAGGTTACATGATGTTATATAATTTAATCCAAAATTGGCCCTAGAGGCCATAGCCTCCCAAGGGTAGTTCCCTAAGTTTTTCTTAACTCCATTACATTTTAATCACTTGATTAGGTATGTTGCCAACTTAATACATATTTTTAAACCGTGAATAGCCTATTTCAAGGGTGTGGCCGTGAGCCTCATGAAGGAGGGCAAGGAACTCTTGCCTCCATTCCATCTTTCCAATCTATCCAAAACAATCCAAGATCATCAATACACATGTACATACAATCAAATAAATTAAACAAGGTAAAATCAACACTTAGTTATGAAAATCACACATTAAAGAGAGTAACCTTAACTAGGGTTTCTCACAACCAATACAAAATCAAGTTTCTTACTACCAAGAGAGGTTGAAGAGAATCATCTCCCTCTTACCTAAGGGAAGAACAAGGGAAGAAATCTCATTGCTTGCTCCTTGATAATTTCGGCCACACTCTTCAAAACCCTAGAAATTCTAACTTCAACCAATCAACACCAATGCTTGAAAAAGATAAGATAAATGGTCATAAAGATGACCTTGAAAATGAATGGAGAAGAGAAGGTGAGAAACCAAGAATCTTACCCTAAACCAAAACGTGGTTGTTTGAAATTTTTGTGATAGTGGAGGGCATGGAAGAGGGGCAGCCGTGTGGTGTGGTGGTAGAGAGAAGGAGAAGAACTTAAGAGAAGAGAAAGGGTAGAGAGAGAAGTTGATAATAGAAATAAAGATGATGACTTTGGATTTTTGAAATTAGAATAGTTAACTTAATTAAGTGAAGTACAAGTTTTGGACTCTAAGAGAGGCATGCAGCCGTGTGTGAGGGGGAAGGAAAGAGAAGAGTGTGTAGCTTCTTTGAGAAGCTTGGTAGCTCTTTCAAAAAGAGGATTTGATTAGACATAAAGTGGATTACATTTGGATAGGATAATTAGGTGATAAAGTAATTAAACTAATAAGGTGATTAGGATTTTAACTATAAGCTATTACCCAATGGATAATTGTTACAGTGCACAAAGCCAGTATTAATTATCTAATGGATAATAAAGCGTATCACAAAATTTCACTTAACAGTATGTACAGAGATTTTATTTATCAGATAAAATTTCAAAAAATATAAACCTCGTAAATTATGCCCAGCCTCGAGTTTAGTAAGATCCCCCGTCAAAGCTTCCACAGTTCAAGCGTCAACGGGGATCTTACTAAACTCGAGATTGAGTGCAGTTTATGAGGTTTTTATTTTTTGAGATTTTATCTGATAAATAAAATCATAGTGTATTTTATTATCTGTGGGATAATAAAATATTATTTATGCTAACTGTAACTTTTGTCCATTGGACAATAGCTCTAGTAGATTATTTCTATCTAGTTACTTTTATGATATCATCTAAGAGACATCATCTCCCTACACTTTATCGAGAAGCATGCAAAGCTTCAAGGAAATTTCAAGGAAGCTTCCTACCAAGCTTCTCAAGGAAGCTTCACTTTCCTCTCTCCTCCTTTGGGTTACACGGCCATGAAGGGGAAAAAGATGATAATTTGTCATCTTTTCATCTAACACCCAATCACATGTCACCTTTATCATTTGAAAAACTATCACTTTCTCTCTCATCTTTCTCTTCTCCCATTCTCTCTCACGTTTTCTCTTTTCTCTCTCACGTTCTCTCCTCTTCCTCCCTCTTCATTCACACGGCCAAACCACCATTGATGGGCATTCAAGCTCATTTGCTCAAGCCAACCTAGAATCTTGACTCTCCTCATCACCTTGAAGCTCTTCTCTTTGGTGAACACCTTTTGATTCCTCCATCTCCATCATCTTCTATCAAGCCCTAAAGCTTGAGACTTTGAGGTAAAGATCTTGACTTTCTTCTCTCCTCTACTCATTTTCGTGACCCTTGGTCACCATTGTGATCAAGGACCCTCTTTTTCAAGCTTTGGGTGTTGATCTCTTGAGTTTGACCATCTTAGGATTTTCTTGGTGGTGGTGGATGGAATCTTGCTTGGAGGCATCAAGGAGCTTGCTTTCTTTGTGGTCTCTTGAGGTAAGAGGGAGATTAACCATATCAACCACTCATGGTGGTCAAGAACACATTTTTGGGTTGATGGTGAGGAATCCATTAATGAGTTGCTCACTTTGTTTTTATGACTTTTGATAATGTTGTGATTTGGATGTATTGTATGATTTTTTATGCTTGTTATTGTGTATCTTAATGGATTTGGAATGCTTAAATGCTTGGATATGTATATTGATTCGTATCCATTTGGTTTGGAGGCTTGTGGAAGCACACATTTTTAAGAATCTGGGCAAGATCCATGGGTCGTGTGGATTTACACAGCCCAGGTCGTGTTCCTTACTGGAAATGTAGCTTACACGCCACAGGACAAAGCGTTACATGGCCTAGGCTGTGTAATCGGATAGTTCAGATTTCACACGTTTTCAAGTCCTTCCAGATGAGTACACGGCCCAGGCCGTGTAATGTGACACGACCGTGTAGGGCAGGATGTGAAATTTGTCATAGCCGTGTAACTGAGATTGATGAAAAATGGTTGGGTTTTCTAGTCCCTTGGAGGCTCACGGCCTCATTGGGCACTCAATATGAGACTTTGTATCAAGCTAGAACTTAGTTAATTAAATGAATAGACACTTAATTAGGAGTCTATAATGTGGAAAGAATAAAGAACAAAACTTTATCCTATAGCCTAGAGTGAGGATTGGACAAAGAAAGAACATGAGCGTAACTAAGGTTGTGAAGAACTTAATTAATTAGTTTAAGTAGGCTATGGATAGAACTAAGGGAAAATGATCATAATGTTATGATTTGAGGAGTAATGACTTATAAAAATACCAATGGAAATAATTTTGGGGATAATTGGAATAGTAGAAGGTGATTTATTAGTGGTGAATCTAGTTGACTTGATAATCGAGAAATTTAATGGAGACTTTATAAGAGAAGAATGGAAAAGAATTTGTGAGGGTAAGATAATGTGTTTTCTCTTAAGATTTTCATAAACGATACATGGAAAGGTTATTCGAGGAACTTTGTTAGAAGGATCTGTTAATTAGGATTGATGTCTATCTTTACTCTTGAAAAGTGTTTCAATTAGAGTCTAAAGATGACATAATGATCCTATATACTAAAGAAAATTGTATGAATGCTTCATGCGGATTGATATTGATGATACTTGAATTCGTACGATTGAGATATTTTGTGCAAGCATGCATGATTCTTAAATTTGCACAATTGAGATACTCTGTGAAAGCATGCATTAACATTGTGCTGTTGGGTCGACGAACTAGACCCCAAAAACATCAGATAGACGATTGAGTCAGATGTGGTTTACTTTTATAACTAGAAACATCAGATAGATGGTTGAGTTAGATTTGACTTGTTATCTTAAGAAACACGAAAATATCGGTGATATTATGTCGTTGTATGGGCAACAATATAATATCATTGATATTAATGGTATTAAACAATTGTATGGGTGGTTGCTTTAATATCATTAGAAACAATTCAACGGTGGTTTGATTTCATTGAAATATGCATTTGAGCATTATACAGTCATGGCATTTTATGCCTAGGAGTGAGCGAGAACTTACAGGATAGTGCAATCCATGATGGATCTTGGGGGACGTTCAGGGCGGGTGATTCACTAGTGACCATTATCATATTGTATACCCCTGGCCGTAAACACCATTGCAATACACTGGCAGCCCGACAAAACACTATTACTTTTCGTAGTCCGGTGTAGACTATCTTTTGAGGGGGGACAAATCTTCTGGAACGCTCATCTCTGAATCTTTAGCTCCATGGAGTAGGAATTGGTCACATTGTGCATGAGGATGGTCATCATACATATCATGCATATGCATAGTCTGCACATCTGTTATTGTAACATGATCCATACACACACATATATATATATGTCTTGATGTACCTTGCTGGTTTAGTTATCAGTTGATAACATGATTATGCTTATTATTCGATGAATATTCCTGTATTGATATGATCATGCTGTTGTTTTAGAAAAAAATCCTATATTGATATGATTATGTTATTGTTCTATAACATCCCTGTATTGATATGATTATATGTGCTATTACTTGATGTTGTTGTGTATGAAAGGCATCATTGTCTTTCATTGTGTTTCTTGCTGCCTGATGGTATTAATGCAGGGGATCTCACCTCTTTCATTGTATTTTCTGTCTGCTTCTATCTTATTCTCATGTCTGTAAAGACTGCGTTGGCGGTGAGGCAAGATCCGTGAGTATTCATTATGCTGTAGTTTGACGAGGGCACCCAAGCGTGGAGTGTCCATTGGGATACGAGGCGTATTCAGTATGATGGAGATGTCACTTTGCTTTGGAGCAGGGCTCGGCATGACACCGCTACTTTTACGGTGGATGTAAGTGTTTTGTGTGCCTCTTGGAGAGCTTCCTTGAGGGAGGACTTTGTGGAGTTGACTGTTTGGACTTCCGTCTGTTGTGACACCCCCCCCCCCCGACTGGGGGCCTTGTTTATTAGGGATCCCGCAAGGGATCTAGATGGAGATCGGGTACTGGACCCTGTTCTTCAGGTGTTGGGACTTAGACTAGTTTCAATTTTCTTTTGGTAGTCATATATGTGTATGTTTACAATTTGGAGTACTTAAGTTTTATATTTTTAGAATATGAGATAATGTACTTAAGGATGTAATGAACTTCATTTTATGAAAAGTTGTCTTCCAGTTCTTATGCCTTATGTCTTTATTATTTGATAAGTCGATGTTGTTCGTTTAAAAGAAATTTTGAAACTCATGTTTTATAATTTCAATCTTTTTACAACTTGGTTAAAGTTTGGTTTTCGAAAAAGGAGTCAGTTGGAATGTAATGCCCTTCAGAGGGGGTGTTATATGAGGTATTCGTATTTGAGGCTCAAGTACAATGGTGAGGTATCCCAAAGTTTGTTGAGTGCTCTCAATCGTAAAGGTTGTCAAGCACTTGTTGAAACTTGAAGACATAGTGAAAAATCTAGGGTGATTGCTTGAGGACTGGACGTAGGCCATAAGTGGATTGGTGGCTGAAATAGGATAAATCTTGTATTTGATCTTCTAAACTCATCTCTTTACAGTTGTGCTTTAATTTTACATGCTTGCTTGAATACTTTCTATCTTGGCTTATTTATTTGTGAGTGAAGTGATCAATCTCATCTATCTAATCACTTCAATTAATCAATATCTTCAATGAAAATTTATAATTAAGTGTTTTGTGAAAGATTTGTGAAAAGTTTTTACATACTTATTTACCCCCCTCTTGAGTATTGAGGCCACTTGGTAACACCTTTTCACCTCCAAGTTTGTTAAACTTGACAAAGGTGTGAGAAGTCTAAAATTTTTAGATGAAAAGCAACACAATTCAACTTCCGTTCTTATGTTATTGCTAACTTCAGTTGGTATTGAGTTCAACCTCTTGGTTGAGCACACCTAACAGTGTGAGAGGAAAAAGGTCCTGAAGGAAGTATGTGTAACGTCGTAATATTTAAACTAATGGCATATCCAGAATTATGCATTAGCGATCATATTAGAGTATGTCACTTAGATCAATATTAAATTTTCTAAAGAAATATACATATATTATACAAAATATGAACCTGAAGCAAAAGTACATAATACATATCTGTAGAACTGAGTCATACACAAAGGGTACTTCAAATACATCATAGGCCACTAAGGCACAAAATGATGTACAATCATGTACAAATTTCGAAACAAAAAGAAACAAAAGATCAATAAGATCAAGTCCTTCTTCGCCTCTATGGTCTGCACGAGGACATCCCGGAATCATTATAGAAATCAAACAAATAGGGTGAGAATCTCACAATTCTCAATAATCATTTTAAAAATATGTCATCATTATCATTCCATCTATTTTGGGGGAAAATCATTTCAAATCATCAACATATAATTAGTAGAAAGGTGGCCAAAGCCAAATCAAGTCCTTTCTCTTCCCGAAACAGAGGTTCATTTTATAAGTTTAACAAAAATCATTTGTATAATTAAAGAAGTCATCAAATCTCATCATAATCTCAATATCATATCAAGAAATCCATCTATGATAGACTTATGCAATAAGCTATCTCATAATGGTCATCTATAAAAAATCATCATTTATAAATCATCAATAATCATCGATCATCTTTTATCAAAGTTGTATGGAGGGAATGTCCATCCTCACAATACTGTTCACTTGGTAGTCGTCTGCTTTCAGGTTGGTGCACTTCAACCTATTTATAATAGTATTTCTTCTTATACAAAACTACTCCGAGTAACCCAATTAACCACAACAATTAAAGGAATGTCCATCCTCTTTATAGTTATGAGTAGAGATGGAATGTCCATCCTTAACTACTTTGATAGGGAGGGTATAATCCTTCCTCACACTATCTCTGATCTAGGAATGTCTCAAGTAGAGAGGGAATGTCCATCCTCAACCACCATTATATAATGGGTTACTCATGAAAATCAGTCATTATCTCAATCATCATTCTCAACATGCATGTAATAAGATATTTCATCCATAATCTCATATCATAGCATAATGCATCAATATCTCATCAATCATGCAATAAAATATTCCATCATATCAGCTTATGTCATGACATCATGCATTTCATAGTAAAGATCTCATATTTAGAATTTCACAAATCCAAAGTGATCAATTCTTCTATGAAATACCCTTATTAGTGTCTTAACACTCTTTAAAAAAATATAATAACAAACGCAACAAGTCGGGAACTTAATTTTATCAAAATAATAATCCTGGAAAAATCTGTTCTGGGTGCCTAGGCACTGGAGAGGGGCCCATTCTCCAGCGCCTAGGCGCTGGCATAGCAGAGCGCTACTCTATTCTTTCTGGTTGATGGCGCTTGGGCAGTGAACACTAGACACTCAGGCGCCCAGACACCAAAGACTTTACTCTGTTTCTTGTAGGTGTTGTCACTTAGGCACTCCTCGGGCACTCAACCACTCCTCACCTGGTGCCTAGGCGCCCTACGCGCATCCTGAAATAAAAGGTTTCTAGGCTTTGGGCGCCTAGGTGCCCAATTCAGGCCCCATTGGCACCAAAACACTAGAAAGAAAATTTCAAATCCCCTATTTTTATAAAACATATTCCAACCCACGCCAAACCAATGAACATCAACATCAACATCAAATTTATGATATTCAAGCATCCAAAACACTTGCAAAGAAACAAACAAAATATGGGTTGCAACCTATTTTAAAATCTCAAAGTTCATTAAGAATCAAGATCAAAGTTTGGAATCTTTAACTCATAATCAAAACATAAGAGCATCATCTTTATCTATCACCTCAAAATCTAAACAAAGTCATCAATTCATCATTCTCAAATAGTAGGAAATATGAACAAAGTTAAGAAAAACCCCTACCTCAACTTGATACTTTCTTCTTCCCTTTTCCCTTTCTCCTTTCTTGGCTACTTCCTCTTTCATCTTCCCTTGTTTCTTTCTTGTTTTTCTTGTTCCCCGTTTTCTCCTCTACTGGGCATGAAAATGAGAGAATAGAGAGTGAGTGAGAGTAAACGTGAGAATAGAGAGAAAGAAAGAAACAATCATCCCAAAGTCAATATATTAGGTAGTATTCTATTGAATAAAATAGTGGAGAAGAAAAGGAGAGTGTTCTAAAAGAAATCTAACTGGAAACTTCATATCTACTAAGAACACTCTAGTCTTTCATAAATGAAATTTCTAACCTTCATAAGTATCATAGAAAATTCTAGGATTTCATTCTATTTTCTATATTACCATTCCACTATTTTTCTTATACTACATTATGAATCTCTAAGCTTCATTATTCTTTCCTAAGTTAAATTAAACCTATGGAATTGAATTAAGAAGTTTTCAGATATCCACTCCAATTATTCATAGTTTAGAAATAAATCCTCCTCATTTATTTCTATTTTTTCAGCTATTTTCACAAAAGTCCAAGTTTATAGGAGCTACTTCTCACATTCAGTGTTACAGATTTATGCTCAAACAAATCCAAATAATTACCAAAATTAATAGACAACCTGTACCAGTATTAATGAGCTTCTATAACCCTGATTAAGTCTAGTCGATTAGAGAGAATGTTACATATGGTAATGCAACATGGAGGTGGAACCTACCTACTAGAGGGTTCTTCTACCAACAGATCACTTGCTTTTGATGGAAGGGACTACTACTATTGGAAGGAAAAGATGAAGCTCTTCATTGAATCCCAACATGTTGATTTCTAGTATTTTATAGAAACTGGTCCCTACATTCTATGAGAATTGGTGAAGGCAGAATCTAAGTTGAGAAGCCTAAATCTTAGTAACAGAAGTTGAAAAGAACAATTGAACTCTAAGGTAAAACTCTTTCTCACCTGTGCATTAAGTAAAGGAGTGTAACACCCCGAAAATTATTTATTTTATGATTAATCATCATTTTATAATATTTATGATTTTTGAGAATTTTTTTTGGAATTTTCTGAAAATGTAAAATATTTTAATATATTTCTCATTTTACGTGCACACTGAGCAGAGTTAGTGTAACACCTCAGAAATGATTTGTTTCATCATGAATAGTCATTTTCTAATATTCATGATTTTTGGAGATTTTTCTGGAATTTTTCGGAAACGTTGAATATTTTAATATATTCCTCGTTTTGCATGCACATTGAGCAGAGTCAGTCAAACGCTCTGAAAAATTGTTTGTTTTGTGATGAATAGTTATTTTTCAATATTTGTGATTTTTAAGAATTTTTGTGGATTTTTTTGAAAATGTTGAACATTATAGTATATTTCTCGTTTTGCGTGTGCGCTGAGCGGAGCCAGGATAGAGAAATGTTTTTCCTGAGGCTGGTAAACCTTGAACTATCAACGTGTTGATGGGGGATCTTACTAAACTTGAGGCCGGACACAGTTTACGAGATTTACGTTTTTCAAAGTTTTATCTTATAAATAAAATCACTGTATCATAAAATTATCTGATGAATAATAAAATATTATTTTCATCAACTGTAACTTTTATTCACTAGGAAAATAATATTAACAGTGTAATTAATCATCTGTCAAGTGTATTTAATTAAGGAGACAAGCTTACTATGCACTTTATTGAGAATTGTGCAAAGCTTCTCAAGGAAGCTTTAAGGAAGCTTCTTGGAAATTTCCTCCAAGCTTCCTAAGGAAGCTAACCAATTTTCACTCTCTCTCCTCTCTCTCCATGGTCATGGCAGCAGCACATTTTGGGGGGGGGGGAATTTGTGCTTTTATTTAATTAATTATACTACAAAAGTTTTCAAAATTCTAAAGCTACCACTTTATTTTTCTATTCACTTTCTATCTCTACCTTCATCTTCTTCAAGCTTTTTCTCCTCCTTCTCTCTACCAAGGCTCATGGCCAGCAGCCCTTCTTCCCCCCATCCATCACAAAATTTTCATCCAACCCCATTTTCTTAATCCTCTCCATCTCCTAAACACTTTTCTAGTTGGTGGTTCTTTGAAAATCCACCATTTTCTTCAAGCTTCAAGGTTAGGGTTTTTTGGGTAAGTTCTTGATTCTTTACTTCCTTTGTCTCATTTTCATTTCTATGGTCTTCTTGGTGACCACCTATGCCTTATTTTTCAAGCATTGGTGCTATTTTTTTGAGTTTGAAATTTTAGGGTTCTTGGAGGTTCCAAATCCGAAAATCCAAAGAGCTTCAAGGGAGTTCTTTGTTTGTTCTTCTCTTAGGTAAGAGGAAGACACTCCTCCTCAACCTCTCTTAGTATTAAGAAACCTTGTTTGTGATTGATTGTGAAAAAACCCTATTGAGGGTTATTCTTTGTTTGCTTGATTGACATGATTATGTGTTGTATTTAATTTGTTTAAGTTGTTTGTTTGATTAGTTGTGTATATTGATATATTTGAATGGATTGGAATGCATGAAATGGAAGAAAATGATGTTGGATTGGTTCTTGGATGGCCACGATTTTGGGGGTCCAAATTTAGGGTTCCTTATGAATAATTTTGTAACAATTGGAATTCATAATTAATCAAGTGTACATTAGGTAATTAATGGAAGGAAAAATTTGGGAACTTAATCCCTAGGGAGGCCACGGCCTTTAGGGCCTTTTTGGGGCTTAATTATGCAACTATGGTAACCTTGGAACTTGAATAACCAAGTAATTAAATCATTGGTAATAGGATGGAGAATTAGCAAATTAGAAGAATAGGATATACTTTGAGATTCATAAATTTTAAAGAACCAAGAATGGAATTTTCATAAGACTTAGGATAATTTTAATTAGGGCAAGAACAAGAGAGTGTGAGACTTTGAGATCTTAGAATAACCTTCTAAGTGTATGAGAATAAATTACATTATAAAATTTAATTAATTATGAGAATTCAATTAGAGATGAACCATGAAAAAAGGATTAACTTTAAGTAAGAATTCATAATAGACCTTAAAAATGTATTAATTTATTTAATTTCAATATTGTGATATTGTGGGTTCATGTGAGTGACCAATAATTGTGTTGAATTCTTACTTTGGCTAATTGTGGCATATTGTGAAATTGTATGTAATGATGATCATACATGATTATGCATAGAGTCTTTATGCATTGTGAAAGTCCTTTGGACTGTTTTGAAGGCCGAGTTGCCTAGGACTTGAACACACCTTAGTGCGGGTGCGAGTAGACTAGTGTAGGTCATATCGTTGACCATGGGGGCGTCAGGGTGCGGGTACCTCGCAATGGACAGTTGGTAGCTCTTCTATCCGTGGGGCAGACCGATGCAAACGCATCGACGATCCTGACCGTGCACTGTCCTATATCGTGATCTAGTGTATACTGTCTGTACAATGCCATGATGTGCACGTGGATAAGCTGATGAATTATAACACTTTGGCTGCGGCAGCCGAGTTGCAGACATGTCTCCTGATCTTTCTATTCGACCATTTGTGTCTAGCTCCATGGAGTAGGATTCTGACTTTGTATGCATGTGCATAGTGGGTCCATACATTACCTGGCATCTGTTTATTATTATTACAATTGGAACTGTTATGCTACTGTTGTATATAATTGCCTGCAACTGCTTATTTGCCTATTTCTGCTATTTAATGCTTATGATTATTATTTGATATGCTCTGTGGGCGCCTTGTGCTGTTTTGTTTCTTGCTACTATAACTGGTAATGATGGTAGGATGTCTTACCTCTTTCCTGTATTTCTGTTATTTTCTATCTGTATATTCTGTCCCATCGTAGATAATGGCAAGGAAGTTGGAGCTCCCGATTTCCCTGGCTTTTGGCCTGATTACGATTAGCATCTACTGTGGAGCATGGAGGCACGCATACGTGGATTTCTGGGTGATGTGCATCTAACCTTCCTTGGAGGACCAGAATGCTGGCACATTAACCTGAATTTAGACCACTGTGTCTACATGGGAGACGTGTCGATCTCTTTGGCCTGGAGGTGTCATGAGCCGTCGATCTTTACCTGCTGCATCAGGCTGCGTTTGGAGTTTTATTTGCCCATCCAAGAGATGTGGGGCAACCGCTTCTACACCCCGCAGGAGGACTATTTTGATTCCACAGCTCGGGCTCTGGCCCGTAGCTCTGTGGCTCCTATGGTGGTTTCCTCAAATGAGGAAGACCACGAGAAGGTCCCCGAGGATGACCTCGTGGAGGATCCCGAAGAGGATCCTAATACGGTTCCTCCTCATCTGAGGGACTGATATTATTGGTAGCTACTAATGGCTGCCAGTGTTTTTATTTTGGGGGCCTGATGTCTTTTGTAGTGGGCAGTATATTTCTGATATCTTAGGAATGTATATGTATGATCCTTTGGGGCAGGTATAGTTTTGCTTTTTGGTATACCAGGCTTTGTAACCAAATAGATTTGATATAAGTATATATACATATATGAATATGTAGTGTTTGATCAAATGCATGCTTTACTTCTGTCTTGCTCTTTTATTGTCATTTACGGTAATCATCGTTATTATGCCATATCATTAAATTTTATTAATTATTATTGTAAACAAAAAAAAATATTCACCAATTTAATTACATATCTATAATCAAGTAAATTTATATTATATGATAAAGAACCAGGTCTTAACTTATATAATTTTATTTCGGCATTGTAATTGACAATGTGACATTCCCTCCCAAAAAGGGGCGTTACAAGAAGAGTATGATAAGATTACTAGTTGTGCAACAAGTAAAGAAATATGGGAGACTCTTGTCATAGCTCATGAAAGAAAAAATCAAGTGAAATAAGCAAAGACAAGTATGCTGGTACATTAGTATGAAATGTTCAAGATGAAAGAACATGAGAACATAGATGAAATGTTTTCCAGATTCATAATGATTGTAAATGATCTCAAGTTTCTTGGGAAGACCTACTCTAATCAAAAGCATGTGATAAAACTGCTGCAAAGCTTTCCTAAGGTGTGAGGCCCAAGGTGTGTAACATCCTCCCCAACTTATTAGTCTTAATCATGGTTATAGAAGTTTAGTAACACATGTATGAGTTATCTATAAATTTTGGAATGATTTTGAGCTAGTTTAGGTATGATGCTATCAGGATGTGGAAATTAGCTCATATTAACTCAGAATTTAGTGCATATCACCGAGATGAGGGAAATAAATATGAAAAATCAATTAAGTTAGTTTGGCATTTTTTTAATTATACAGGATAAATGTTTAAAGACCAGAGTGTCCCTAAGAGATACAACACTTTCACTTATGCATGAAAGTCCAACGTCCTTATCTCTCCAGCTTTTCTACCATTCTTATCTTCTATACTTTTTTTGACTTTTCTCATTCTCACCCTTTTTCTCCCATAATTCAACAACCAAAAAGAAAGGACAGGATAAGAAAGAAAGAAAGGAAAACAGAGAGAGAGAGAAAGAGAAAGAGAGAGCAGCAGAACGTAAAAGAGAAAGAAAGAATAAGGAAAAGAAAGAAGAGGAAGAAGGAAGAATAAGAGAAATAAAGAAAGAACAACGATAGAAATAATATACTATTAACAAAGGAATTGAGGTAGGGGTTTTATGATAATCCTTTACTTCATTCTTTTCCTTTAGAAACCAATAAATTGTGTTGATGAATTTGGTGTGGATTTGTGATAGATGAAGTATTGATGATATATGAATGTTTATGTTTATAAATGTTAAGCTTAGAAATAGCTTTGAAACTATATAAATAAGGAATTGTGAATATGGCTTTCATGATTTGATCATTGTTAACAAACCCTTCTTGTTGTTGGTTGAGAATACATGATGAGTGGGGTTGATGTTTTGGTTTAAAAGTGGTTTGTTATGGCTAACAAACCTCTGTTTTTTGATGAATTGCATGTGGTAATTGATTACCACGAGTGATAATATTTACCAAGCTCCTGGGGTACGAGAAATGAAGGTGGTAATTGTAATATCCTAATCCTAATACTAGTAGTATAATCAGAATTATACAAAAAGTAAATAGGTTTAGGCACGTCACATCTAAACTACATTATTCTCTGTTAAATAAAAATTCTATTCGAATAGCTTCTATTGCTATTCGAATAGAAACTAATTTTCTTCAATTTTGAGAAAACTTGTACCTGTGAACTTGCATCCATACTTATCTCATACCAACTTCTACTTCATCTCATTCTATCATTTATCAACCCAACCAAAACACCACTTTATAAATTCAAACTAAAACTATGAGATAATTTGACAAAAATCATATTCATGGTATCCATTAAACATCAACAATCTCAATCTTTAAGGTTATATATATATACACATATATTCAGCCTTATAATCATAAGAAAACATGAAAAACTCTCTACAAATTCATCTATGAAAAATTTCAATAATAAAAAAGGATAAAGTTGAATAAAATCACACAATAACCCCCTACCTAGTTCTCTTGATGATAAAATCTTTCTTCCCTTTTTCCTTTTCTTCCTTTCTTCTCTTTCTTCTTGCTACTTTTTCTTTCTTTTTCTTCCTTCCTTTCTCTATTTCATGTTCTCTATTTCTTTCTTTTTTTTCTCGTTTTCTTTCTTTTCTTTTGTTCTTATCTCTTCTGCTAGCTTATTTACGTGGGGAGGTAGGAAAAAGATAGGTTTGTTTGACTTTTATGGCTAAATGGAAGTGTTGTATCTCTTAGGGATACATTAATCTTCCATTATCAAACTTTCTAACTTTCATAAGTATAATAGGAAATTCTAGGACTTTATTTAGTATTGATATTCATCATTCCATAATTTCCTATGCACTGTTAACTATCACTTAAGCTCTATTATTCTTCCTTAGGTTAAGTTATACATAAGGAATTAAGTTAATAGACTCACAAGCATTTGCCTTAACTTGTACTCATTACCAAAATAACCATCATCCTTTACTTGACTTTTCCTGAAAATCTCATCATTTTGTAGGCGACTTTCTTATTTAATTTGACATTTAAACACTCATTCTATGTCATTAAAAATGTCAAACTAACTCAGTTATTCCTCCAAAATTTACTACAACTCATTCTAACTATTTGTGATCTAGAAGTAAATTTTCCCTTTTTATTTTCTTCATCTAAGCAATGTGTGCTAAATTTTGAGCTAATATGAGCTTTTTCCATATCCTGGGTTATAGCATCATACCTAAATAAGCTCAAAATAATCCCAAAATTAACAGATAACTGACATTAACATCAATGAACTTCTATATAAATTCTTATGACTAATAGGTTTCAGAGGATGTTATAGTAATCAATTACCACAGCTAGGTAATCGATTACTAAGCTTCTGGAATACAATTTGTGGCTACTATTCAAATAGACTAAATGAGCTATTTGAATGGCATAGTTCGAATGACATGTTTTCGATGTTGATCGAATAGACTAAGTAAGCTATTCGAATGACATAATTCAAATTAGGGGTGTCTAGTGGGTCGTGTACATCATCCTTAACATAATAGTCATAATCAGAGTTATAATAACTTAGTAACACTTGGAAGAGTTGTTTATTAATTCGGGTAATCTTTTGAACTAGTTTGAGCATATTTCTATAACACTGACTGTGAAGAAATAATTAAAGTTTTTACTGAATCAAGTGATATAATAGAAGTAAATATGAAAAATTATAGAAATATGGATCCATAGACTTGGTGGAGTCCTAAAATTTCCCAAAACACCTATAGTGACTAGAAAACTTAACTTTGAAAAATTAAAGGGTACGTAACAGATATAAAAGTTTCAGTATGAATTTTTTAGCGTCCTTTTAGGTCATCCACCACCATTCACAAACCATAAGGTTACTAACTTTTTGACTCTTTTCTCTTTGTCTTTGAATTCATATCACACGACAATTACTTACCCACCACTACCTACCCTCATTAGTCTTTATCTAGCCTTTTATTTTCCATTTAGCCGTTTGACTATCCTTCCTTCACATTAGTCTTTTATTTCCATGGTTTGTTGTTGTGGTTAGCTTTCAACTTTATCATTTTTCTTCACTCCATCGACAAAAAAGAGTCCACATTTTCCTACTTCTTTCACATCATTTTTCCTAACTCATTTTCAACCCATTCTCTTCATTTCTTCCCTATTTTTTGCATTATAGTAGCAACCCAAAGAAAGGAGCAAAAAAATAAAGAAAGACAAGGAGGAAACAAGAAGGAAAAGGAAGAACAAAACAAAATGAAGAAGAAAAAGAAATTATTGGCTTGCTAGTGGAGATAAGGTAGGGGTTAACTTGTTCATCTTTTTCTCTTGATCTTAACTTAAAATTTTGGTTCTTTTGGTGATGGAGTTTACGGCCAAGACCAACTTTGTGAAGCTTTCCTTGCTTAAAATTTGTTTCACTTCTTTTAATGAATTTTGATTCAAAGTTATGATATTATTTGTGATGAGAGAATAAGTAAAGTTTTTGTATATGTGGTAAGGGGTGTTTGTCTTCCCTTTGCTTATCTTTGTCTATTGTTTATTAATGAAAATAACAAAATTTGAACACTTAGGTCACGGCTAGAACACAAACATTGTAGAAGATAAAAGCTCAAAATTTTATTTTGTCTTTCCTATTTGACCTTGACTTGAGATGGTGATGTTGGTTTGAAGAAAATAAAGGAATTTCTTGTTGAAATCACCACGGTTTCCTCATAGAACCGTGTGGCCTTTGAGTGAATAGAACTTTATGTTGTCTTTGAATTGGTCATTTGTTCACTTTTTAATTAATGTTTTTGTTAACGACTCTTTGAGTGTCACGACAGATCTTTAATTTAAATCTTGGTCGTGTCACATGCTTGACCGTTGTGTTTTTTTTTAGAGTCAAGCACCCATAATTGACCTTGATTTGGAATTGGCTTTGAGGACTTGGTATTCACGGCCACACCAATGTGACCTTTCTTTTTTGACTTTGTGATATCATTTTTATGACATTAACTCATAAAGTGTATTACATGGCCATCCAAAGCTTTGAGTCATTTTTTAATTGACTTGTCATGAATGCTTGCCTTGTGTTTCACAGCCATCAAACTCTTGGTCATGCATCCTTGTATTTGTATTATTGTACACAACTAAGAAGAATTGGTATCACTTTTATTGACTTATATGTTATAATGTGCATGGACAAGGCTTGTGCCTTGTTTAAGATATTATCAATTGATGTTGTACACACTATTTGTTAGACAGTGCTCTTCAAAATTGAAATTGAATTGTATGTGAGAATTTTGGACCTTTATCCTTGAATGAGAAGGAAATAGTTCTAATGTCTTTTTCTCACTTAGTACCCTAATTAGGTGAACTATTGATTCATTGATATAGTGAATTTTGGAGTTGATCATCTATGAGGGAAGGGTATCCAAAATTCCTTTAGAATTATGGAGATGATCCTTCGTGAGAAAGGGGATCCTATATTCTTAAAAAAATTTCTCATTATGTTTCCTCACTAATGTTTCTCTATAGGGTACTAGTTGTAGTGTGAGGCTCAAATTCACTCCCTACCATGAGTATATAAAACCCAAGCTTTATGAGGTGGCTCTCACCTATTATGGTGCATGTGATATGGGTTCTATGAGAATAAGCAGGTATTTAAATGAGCACTGAAATAGAATTGAATTTGTTTATCACGCTGTGATTTATTTGTATTATAAGAATCATTATAAGAAATTTTAGTAATGGTTCTTGGTAGGAAGCTGTCTTTGAAATTAACTATTGATATAATTTTGGGCGCTTGACAATAAATGCTTTTGGAAACTGTTAATAATTGGAATTCTGTTTCGAGAAGAGAAAGGACCAGATTTAGTAATTTCACCACATTTCTAGTAAATAAATAATTTAAATTTTAAAAATATACATTTTTTCCAAAACAGCTGGAAATATTATGATGATATGTAATTTTTATTATATTATTGAGAATTCTTAGAATTCTCACCCCTTTCTATTTGTATTTTCGCAATATTTCTAGGAACACATACACACAGTTAGCAGGTGATGGACGAAGAAGTATAATAGAGTTTGATAGTATTTTGTATACGTGTCATATATTTAATGCTTTGGAACAAATTATGTAAGATTTGGGTACTGTAATATTTTTTGTATATTGTTCCATATAATGTATGTGCAAATTATTAACCCTCAATAGGCTCATATTTTCTATGTATTATTTAAATGCGCCCTAAAGTTATTTTATAAATTTTATGTAACGTACTTAATTTTTATTGCAAATAAGTAATTCTGGATATGTAATTTAGTAATTGTATTAAGGACATTACATTATGGTATAGAGCAATTCATCCTGTTGAGCTGAGGTATGGACTAACTATGCTTTGTTATGCATTTGTGTTGTCATGATGATAAGATGCATATGTAGAATTACATAACTGCCTTGAGTTTGTATGTTTATGGTTAACTATCACACTGTTATATAATGTTGAGTCTGATCAACTTAATATATATTGTGTTATGTGAGCAGGAAACTATGGCATCGACTAAGCGTACCTGAGGACTAGGTAGAAGAGTTCCTATTGATGATAGAAACAATGTACCAGATATGACAGAAGCTTTTAGAAATATAGTTGATGTTATAAGGGATAGTATATGGGAAATGACCACTAGGATTATGGAGGACATAGGAAATAATGCTCATCTAGTTGAACCAGGATCAGCACAACCATCCCCTGTAAATAATGTAGTTCCAATACAGAATCAAGACTTCCATAACTTATCAGGGTTCAAGAAGGCAAAACCCCTATCCTTTAGAGGGGAGTATGATCCAATAAAAGTAGAGGAGTGGGTAAGGGAATTAGAGAAGATATTTATAGTAATGAGATGCACTGACGATCACAAGTTATCATTTGTTATTTATATGTTACAAGGAGAAGCTGCGCATTGATGGAATGATGCAGGAGACTGTTGGAAGCTGCTGAAACTCAGATTATTTGGGAGGTGTTCAAAACCACCTTCCTAGAGAAATATTTTCTATAGAACTTGCAAGAGGAAAATGAGTTAGAAAATTTGGATCTTAAGCAAGGGAATCTAACAGTGGGCCAGTATGTAGCGAAATTTGAAGAGTTGTCTAATTTTTCCTCATACTATAAATATAAATCCAAATGAAAAATGGAAATGTATTAAGTTTGAGGCTGCTGATCAGAGACTTTCCTGCATTGGTAACTATATGCAGAATTGTGGTGGCAGATAACTCAAAACCACAGTATGGGTATAGACAGCAAAGTTTCCAAAAAATAAAAAAAGAAGAAGAAAAGTTTCAAAGGAATGCTCCATGGTCTAAAACCCAACAAGATAAAGGGAAACAGGTTCAAATAGTACCATATGGACTGAGGTGCTCCAAATGTGACAAATTCCATGGAAACAACCTTGCATTGCATGACTGTGTGCTATAATTGTGGCTAGCCTACAGTACCTCTTCCCAGCCCCCAAACCAAAGGACGAGTTTTTACTCTGAGCGGTAAGGAAGTTGCTCAATCTTTTGATTTGATACATGGTAAATACAAGGTTAAAGGCATACTTTTAACTATATTATATGACTCTGGAGCATCACATTCTTTCATTTCTTATGATTGTGTAAGGATACTGGATTTACCTATTTCAGGACTACCTTATGACCTAACAGTTTCTACCCCCACCGATCAACCAGTGTCAACTTCTAAAATATGCCTAAATTATTGTGTAACTGTTGAAGACAGAAACTTTCTTGTTAACCTCATTTGCCTACCCCTTGTTGATATAGATATTATTTTGGGTATGGACTAGTTATCAACAAACTGTATTGTTCTAAATTGGTCAGATAAAACTCTAGTGTTCTTGTTGGACACTTCTTCCATAAATACTTTTTCTGAATCCATATACCTGAACGCCAGTCAAGTTACCTAGTAGAAGGGGCTTAAGGCTATGTTCTCCTATTTTCTTTAAATTCTAAAGGCAAGCAGAGTTTAGAAGACATACCTGTGGATGAGATTACTAAACTACCACCAGAGAAGGCGATAGAATTTACTGTAGATTTAATACCAGGAACCAGGCCTATTTCTATAGGACCTTATAGGATGTCCCCTCTAGAGTTAGCCAAATTAAAGAAGAAAATAAAATAATTATTGGATAAAAAGTTCATTAGACCCAGTGTTTCACCTTGAGGAGCCCCTGTGCTCCTGGAGAAAAAGAAGGATGGCAGCATGAGGTTGTGTGTGGACTATAGGCAACTAAATAAAGTCACTATAAAAAATAAAATACCCATTGCCTAGGATTGATGATTTGATGGATTAATTAAGAGGTGCAACTGTGTTCTCAAAGATTGATTTGATGACAGGATACCATCAAATTAAAGTAAAGAGGAAGATATACCTAAGATAGCCTTTAGAACCAAATATGGACATTACGAATATCTTGTAATGTTTTTTGGCCTAACTAATGCACTTGCTGTATTTATGAATTATATGAATAAATTTTTAGACTATACTTGGATAAATTTATTGTTGTCTTTATAGATGATATTCTCATTTATTCAAAGACAATTGAAGAACATGTAAAACATCTTAGGTTAGTTCTAGAAATCTGGTAGAAAAAGAAATTGTATGCCAAATTATCAAAGTATGAATTTTGGATGAAAGAGGTGCAATTCTTAGGACACGTGATATTTAGCGAAGGAATATCAGTAGATCCTAGTAAAGTAGAGGCAGTTTTGTAATGGGAGAAACCTACTACTGTAATTGAAAATAAAAGCTTTTTGGGTCTAGCAGGGTATTACAGAAGATTTATAAAAGGCTTTTCTCAAATAGCTTTACCTTTAACTAGGTTAACCAGAAAGGGTAGTACCTTTGAATGGACACAAGAGTGTGAGAATAGTTTCCAAGAATTGAAAGAGAAATTGACCATTGCACCTATTTTAATAATACCAGATCCACAAGAAAACTTTGAAGTATATTGTGATGCCTCAAGGAAAAGATTAGGATATGTTTTAATGCAGAATGAAAGAGTAGTTGCTTATGCATCTAGGCAACTAAGGCCATATGAAGAAAACTATCCAAAACATGATCTAGAGCTAGCAGTAGTGGTTTTTGCATTGAAGATTTGGAGGCATTGCTTATATAGTGTTAAATTCGAGGTCTTTAGTGATCATAAAAGTTTAAAATACCCATTTGATAAAAAAGAATTAAACATGAGACAAAGAAGGTGGATGGAGTTCCTAAAGGATTATGATTTTGAGTTAAAGTATCATTCAGGTAAGGCCAATGTAGTGGATGATGCACTTAGTAGGAAACCTGTAGGAAACTTCTACATGTATCCCATATGATGATACAAGAAATGGAGCTTATAGAGAGCTTTAGAAATTTGAGTCTGGCAGTGACTGTGTTACCAAACAGTCTCTATTTGAATTGGTTAGAAATCCATAATAACCTAAGAATTCAAATAAAAGAAGCCTAAGAAGAAAATAAGGACCTAAAAGAAATAAGTGAACAAATCCTACTAGGAAAGAAAAAGGAACTTAGAAAAAGTGAAGATGGGACAATCATGTTTAGAGATAGACTATGTGTCCCAAGAAAAGCTGAAATTAAGGAAAAAAATTGGAAGAAGCCCATAAGAGTAAGTTCACCATCCTGGTGCAACAAAAATGTATCAAGACCTTAAAAAGATATTTTGGTGACCAAGCATGAAAAAGGAAATAACAAAGTACATATCCAAATGTCTGGTTTGTCAGAAAGTCAAAATTGAACACCAAAAACCCTTAGGACCCCAATAAGCCCTAGAAATTCCAGAGTGGAAGTGGGAAAGCATATCCATGGATTTTGTAATAGGATTACCAAAAACCCAATTAGGCCATGATGCCATTTGGGTTGTAGTGGACAGGTTGACGAAGTCTACACACTTTTTGGCTATAAGAGCTAATTATTCATTGGATAAGTTGGCTCAACTATACATTCAAGAAATAGTCAGATTACATGGTATCCCTTCAAGTATAATATTAGACAAAGACCCTAGATTCACCTCTAGGTTTTGGAGAGTACTATAGAAAGTTTTTGGAACCAAATTAAGCTTTAGCACTATATATCATTTGCAAACAGATGGTCAAACTGAGAGAACCATCCAAACCCTGGAAGACATGCTTAGAGCTTGTGTATTAGAATAACAGGGTAGTTGGGATAAGTTCTTATCCTTAGTAAAATTTACCTACAATAACAGTTATCATACCAGCATAGGCATGGCCCCTTATGAAGCCCTGTATGGTAGAAAATGTAGGTTACCTTTATATTGGTATGAAATGGGAGAACAAACTATCGTAGGTCTAGAATTGGTGCAATAAACTACTGATCAAATTAAAAAGATGAAGGATAAGTTGTTAATAGCCCAAAATAGGTAGAAAAGTTATGCGGATGTAAGAAGAAGACCTTCGAAATTTGAAGAGGGAGAACATGTGTTCCTACAAGTCACTCCAACTACGAGAGTTGGAAGAGCCATTAGAACCAAAAAGTTAAACCCTAGATTCATTGGTCCCTTTCAAATTTTAAAAAGAATTGGACCAGTTGCCTACTAGATTGCCCTACCACCTAAACTCTTAAACCTTCATGATCTTTTTCAGGTTTCCTAACTCAAAAAATTTAATCCAGATCCTTCACATATCATAGAAACTGATCAATAAAGTTACAAGATGATTTAACTTATGTGATTAGGCCTGTCAGGATCTTGGATAGAGCAGTGAAAGAGCTCAGAAGGAAACAAATTCCTCTAGTGAAGGTGTTGAATTGTTTGAATAAGGTAAGCAAATTTTGAGGATAATTTTTTTTAAAGGGGGGAGAATTGTAACATCCTCCTTAACTTAATGGTCCTAATCAGGGTTATAGTAGCTCAATAATACCAATAAGAGTTATTTGTTAATTCAAGTAATCTTTTGAACCAGTTTAAACATAATTCTATAACATTGACTGTGAAGAAATAATTAAAGTTTCTACAGAATCAGGTGATATGATGGAATTAAATATGAAAAATTATAGAAATATGGATCTAAGGAATAGGTAGAGTCCTAGAATTTTTCATAACACCTATGGTAACTTGAAAACTTAGCTTTGGAAGATTAAAGGGTACGTAATAGATATAAAAGTTTTAGTATGAAATTTTTAGCCATCCTTTAAGTCATCCACCACCATTTACAAGCCATATGGTTACTAGCTTTTTGACTATTTTCTCTTTGTCTTTAAATTCATATCACACAACAATTACTTACCCACCACCGCCTACCTTCGTTAGTCTTTATCTAGCCTTTTATATTCCACTTAGCCTTTTGACTATCCTTCCTTCACATTAGTCTTTTATTTTCCATGGTTTGCAGCTATGGTTGCCTTTCAACTTTATCATTTTTCTTCACTCCATCAACAGAAAAGAGTCCACATTTTCCTACTCTTTTCACCTCACTTTTCCTAACTCATTTTTGCCTCATTCTCTTCTTCTCTTCCCTATTTTTCATGTTACAGCAATAACCCAAAGATATAAGCAGAAAAATAAAGACAAGGAGGAAACAAGAGGGAAAAGAAAGAAAAAACAAAAATGAAGAAAGGAAAGAAATTAATGGCTAGCTAGTGGTGATAAGGTAGGGGTTAACTTGTTCATCTTTTTCTCTTGATCTTGACTTAAAATTCTGGTTCCTTTGGTCATGGAGTTTACGACCAAGACCAACTTTGTGAAGCTTTCCTTGCTTAAATTTAGTTTTACTTCTTTTAATGAATTTTGATTCAAAGTTATGGTATTATTTGTGATGAGAGAATAAGTAAAGTTTTTGTATATATGGTAAGGGGTGTTTTTCTTCCCTTTGCTTGTCTTTCTCTTTTGTTTATTAATGAAAATAATTAAATTTGAACAATTAGAGGTCATAGCCATAAGACAAACATTGTAAAGGATAAAAACTCAAAATTTTATTTTGTTTTTCCTATTTGACCTTGACTTGAGATGGTGATGTTGGTATGAAGAAAATAAAGGAATTTCTTGATGAATTGGTTGCGGCTTCCCCATAAAACCGTGTGGCCTTCAAGTGAATAGAACTTTATGTTGTCTTTGAATTGGTCATTTGTTCACTTTTTAATTAATGTTTGTGTTAAGGACTCTTTGAGTGTCACTGCTGATCTTTAAATTAAATCTTGGCCGTGTCACATGCTTGACCATTGTGTTTTTTTTTTTTTTTTACAGTCAAGCACCCATCATTGACCTTGATTTGGAATTGGCTTTGAGGACTTAGTATTCACGGCCACACCAATGTGACCTTTCTTTTTTGACTTTGTGATATCATTTTTATGACATTAACTCATAAAGTGTATTACATGGCCATCCAAGCTTTGAGTCATTTTTTAATTGACTTGTCATGAATGCTTGCCTTGTGTTTCATGGCCATCAAACTCTTGGTCATGCATCCTTGTATTTATATTATTGTACACAACCAAGAAGAATTGGTATCACTTTTATTGACTTATATGTTATGATGTGCATGGACAAGGCTTGTGCCTTGTTTAAGATATTATCAATTGATGTTGTACACACTATTTGTTAGATAGTACTCTTGAAAATTAAAATTGAATTGTACATGAGAATTTTGGACCTTTATCCTTGAATAGGAAGGAAATAGTTCTAATATGTTTTTCTCACTCAGTACCCTAATTAGGTGAACTATTGATTCATTAATATAGTGAATTTTGGAGTTGATCTCTATTAGGGAAGGGTATCCAAAATTCCTTTAGAATTATAGAGATGATCCTCCATGAGGAAGGGGATCCTGTATTCTTAAAAAAATTCCTTATTATGTTTCCTCCTTGATGTTTCCCTTATAGGGTACTAGTGGTAATGTAAGGCCCAAATTCACTCCCAACCATGAGTATATAGAACCCGAGCTTTATGAGGTGACTCTCACCTATTATGGTGCATGTGATATGAGTTCTGTGAGATTAAGCAAGTATTCAAATGAGCACTGATATAAAATTGAATTTGTTTATCACGTTGTGATTTATTTGTATTATAAGAATCATTGTAAGAAATTTTAGTAATGGTTCTTGGTAGGAAGCTGTTTCTGAAATTAACTATTGATATAATTTCGGGTGCTTGACAATAAATGCTTTTGGAAACTGTTAATGATTGGAATTCTATTTCGGGAAGATAAAGGACCATATTTGGAAATTTCGCCACCTTTCTAGTAAGTAAATAATTTCAAATTTTAAAAATATGCATTTTCTCCGAAACAGCTAAAAATATTACGATGATACGTAATTTTTATTATATTACTCATAATTCTTGGAATTCTCACCCCTTTCTACTTGTATTTCCGTAATATTTCCAAGTATGCATACACACAGTCAGCAGGTGACGGACGAAGACGTAGAATAGAGTTTGATAGTATTTTGTATATTTGTTATATATTTAATGCTTTGGAACAAATTATGTAATATTTGAGTACTGTAATATGTTTTGTCTGTTCCGTATAATGTATGTGTACATTGTTAACCCTCAACAGGCTCATATTTTATGTATATTATTTAAATGCGCTCTAAAGTTATTTTATAAATTTTACTTAACATACTTAATTTTAATTGCAAATACATAATTCTAGATATGTAATTTAGTAACTGTATTAAGGATGTTACAGGTTGGGTCAACATGCGAACTCACGAATTTCAACCCAACCCAACTCATAAAATACGGGTTGGGTTAGGCTCATAGGTTGGGTTGGGTTGAAAAATGCTTCAACTCGCACTATGTGGGTCGGGAAGCCAGTTGGAACATGTCCAACCCACACAAACCTGACCAACCCACATTTTTTTAGTAGTAAAAAGTCTTGTAGATGAAAAAGAGTATATATGGAAAAAATAGAAAGTAAAGTTAATGATTATGTCAATACGTATGACATGCGTGATGACACTGACTTCGATTGGTTAGACTAATTTGTTGTTTGAGTTATGACTAGTGTTGTTTAGTTTATTCCAGGCTTAGTAAGACTTGTTAGTTGTTAATTTGTTATGCACTTATTGACTTATGGTGTTTAGTTTATTTGATATTGAGACTTATTATGTTTGAATAAGGTCAATTGAGACTTATGGTGTTAATTTGTTATATTGAGACCTATTATATTTAAGATTAAGACTTATGGTGCTAATTTGTTACATTTGGTATTTTAACCCTTTTTTTCAGGAATTTTGTTTTAAAAAAAAAAGTATGTCAGAACCATGGATTTGACTCCACTTAACCCACTCTTGAGTGGGTCAGGTTGGGTCAGGTTGAGCGAAAAAATCTCCTCGACCTAACCTAACCCAACCCAATACATTGCTCTGGTGAATGGGTTAAGTCCAAAAATGCTACTAAACCCACCTAGTGGAGACCCCAAATTTGAATGACTGGTTTTTGATACTAATTGAATAAACTAAGTGCGCTATTCGAATGCCATGTTTCAAATGACATGTTTTCAATGTTAATCGAATGATATGTTTTCGATGCTAATCGAATAGACTAAGTGAGCTATTCGAATAGCAGATTTTAGAGTACCATAAAAAATATACACTAATCAAATAGCAAGCAGTGCTCTTCGAATAGTAGAGCCCTATTTTAAAGAAGTAGAGATTCCATAGGGTATCTAATGATAAGATTGAAAGGTTTTCACTAAGATAAGTGACTTAACCTAGGAATGAGCACTTTGTACACTTACGCAATGATGGATGTATGTATTAGTTACTTATGTGGGTAATCTTTTATGCACGTAGAATGTGATGTTTGATGATTAAGTAGTACACTTAATCCACTTAAGAAGTGAAAATGTTATGTATTTAATTCATATGTGAAATGATGTTTGTATGTACTAAGTTCACTTGAGAAGTGGAACATTGTGCACTAGCTATATACATAATGAGGTGAATTCCACTTGTATGCTTGTTGTATTCATAAAATGCACTAGAAACATGAATTTATCCTTTATTTGCTAAAGTTGAGCTAGAATTGCATGTTTGCTATGTTTTTCTCCTTTACTTTATTGAAGTTGAGCTTATGATGAATTAATGTGGTGTGTGTTTATTATACATGACACTATATGATATGAATCTCAAAGGGGGAGTGATCCATACTTGCCATTCCTTAAGTATTGTAACCTTATATGATGTGCACAATCATTTGGCCAGAGAATTGTAGGAGAAGATCCTCGATAAGGAAGGGGATCCTAAATTCTCAGAGCGAGATTTCTCAAAATGTTTCCTTATCATAGCTAGAATTATAGGAGTTGATCCTTGGTGGGAAGGGTATTTAAAATTCCTGGCATGAGTCTTCCCGAATGTTCTCCGATCAATAAAGTTAGGGTTACCAGTAGTATGAGGAGGTAACATTCCCTCCCTACCCAGAAAATACAAGGAACCGAGTTCTTAGGAATATACATGAGGCATGACATTTCGTAAGCATTATCATGAAACATTTCATAAGCATTATAATAGGGTATTTCATAGGCATGAGCATTTGACATTACATAAGCATTTGCATTGGAATTATAATTCTATCGGCAATTGTTTTATCATTAAAAATATGTTAACTAGGTATATAGATCACGATGTGCAATATGAATGTTTACATAAGAAAGTACATGAATATTCTGATGATAGTAAGTTATGACGCTTATATGACTCATATACTTGAGATTACCATGATCTATTAATTCTATAATGATTTTATATGAATGGTTAATTATGAGATAATTAAGCCATAGTAATAATTGAATGTTCTGTCTCAGGAAGAGAAAGGAAAAGTTTTGGCTTTTGCCATCTTTCTATATATTATTAAAAGATTTCTTTTTCTGAAATAGCTAGAGTTATTATGATGTCAATAAATGTGATTATATTATTGAGAATTTGTGAATTCTCACCCCTTTATATTGTTTCCATAATAATTCCAAGGAAGGAATCTATAGTTAATCGAAATGAAGAGTAGGATTGTTGTAACACCCCTTGATTTAATAACCATGACACAATTGTCATTATACTACGGTCACTAAATGTTGGCGTGCTACAACTTTCAAATAATATTTATCCAAATTAAACCTTGGTGCATATACAGAAAATATGAGCCACGGATGAAATAATACATAAGCCCTCATTAACACATATAATTCAACAAGCCAAAATCAAAATACAGTTCATAGGACTAGACAATTAATTTAAAGCATAAAGAGCACAGCGCATTTCACATCACGCTAAAAATAAAATACATCAAGTTGGGCTTCAGAATGCAAATATACTCAAATTACACTTTAATATAAGTAATGTTGAAGGAAACATAAACTACCCATAAAGACATCCACATCTAAGGAGTTGGGTACTCCATCGGATCCACCTTGGGATCCTCCCTTGGGTCACCTGACAACACAAAAACAGGATAAAGTGCAGTCCCGAGAGCAGGTGCCTTAGCAGCTGATGCCATCGAATCCTCATCCTCTCTAGGAGTATGAATCGAGTCACCCCATAGCTCCCGAATGGGTAGGGCAAACTCTAGATGTACCGATGTAGTAAGTGTTAGGACAGGGTCTCCATCGCGGGTCCTCCTCACGGTCAAGATCAAATCCCCAACATACTGTATGCGCTCTCCAGCCCAGTTGAATCGCCACGCATTGGCACCACCAGTGAACACAATCCTAACGAACCTAATAGAACCCCTTCTTGACGACATCACTGAATATAAGAGATCAATCATATAAAATCTGAAAGGAAACAATCACGTCCCCTCAACAGTCTTTGACCAAGAATTACATAGGACAAGAATAATACATACAAGAGGTGAGATATCCAACTTCATTACCAATTATGGCTGTAAGAAACAGAAATGGCGTAGGACACCCATGTAGCATTACAAGAAATATAAATAGTATCAAGAAGCATATATTAAACAACTTAACAATTTCAGGCAGTTATAACATCAATAAGATAGCAGTTCCAATCATTATATAAATTAAATGCCAAGTAATATATTGACTCATTATGCACATGTACATGATATCAACATCCTACTCCATGGAGCTAGACACAAACATCGAAGAGAATAATCAGGGACACATGCCCGTATCTCGTCAGCCATAAAATCAAGTGTTATCCAGAATATAATTAATCATTTTTAGCAACAAGGCTTTATACAGCGGCATTCCCACAAGATCACGATATAGGACAGTGTCCAGTCAGGATCGTCGGTGCGTTCACATCGGTTTGTCCCACGGCCCAGTGGGGCTACCAACTGTCCGTTGTGAGACGCCCGCGCCCTGACGCCCCTAGGGTCAACTACAGGACCTACACTAGTCTACTTGCACCCACACTAAGGTGTGATTCAACTCCTAGGCAACATAGCGTTGACAAATAGTCCATCGGACTTCCACAATGCATGATGACTCAATGCATATATCATGTATATTCAACCACAATATACTTTTTATAACATGCCACAATTTTGGCTAAGGTAAGTATCAACATATTCTTGATTCACTCATGGACCCACAACAAATATTATTAAGTCCTTAAATAATGCATTATCCCTTTAGGGTACATTATGGAATTATGCCTAAATTTCTACATTCTTCTTATTAAGTTTCTTTTTTAGAGAAATATTCTCACATTATTCATTTAATCATTTTTATTTTAATTACATATGTCCATCATTAAATTTTAAACCAAATTCCCTTAGAATGATTTAAATTGAATTATTTATCATTCTTACTTCCACTCATGGTCTTGCTTTAAGTAAAATTTATTCTAAGTTTTTGGATAAGACATCATCCCTGAGTTCTTCCCATTTTATGAAATCCTAATTAATTCCCAATTGTCCAAATTAATTAAGTTTCACTTCAATTTAATATTTCTTATGAAATTCTTCTCTAGTGAGATCTCTCTCGCTTATTAAGCTCCTTACTTTAGATTTAGCCATATTTACTTAGAGAATTATTTCTAAGATTTTTTCCTAAGTCTCACACACCCTTATTTACTTCTTAGGTCCAAAGATTCCTTTTAGGTTATCAAATTGATTTACTTCCATTACATTTTTAACTATTTAATCACTTAATTAATTAAATGTTATAGTTACATAAAGTTGCATGGATTGAGCCATAATTAACCCTAGAGGCCGTGAGCCTTTCTAAGATTTGGATTCCCAAATTTTCATTTCAATTGATTACATGTTATCCTTTTAATTAATCATATCCTCAACTAGTTACAAATTTTCACCAAGAACACCCAATTTTGGGTTCATGGCCGTGAGCCTCTTAGAAAAAGGGCAAGGGTCACTTTGCTTCCATTCAAGCTTCCAATCCATCCAAGCACACCAATATACATATTCAATCAACTAAACAACTCAAACAAATTAAAAACAATACATAGTCATAAAAGTCATACAACAAAGAGGGTGACCCTAAATGGGGTTTCTCACAACCAACACAAAATCAAGTTTCCTACTACTAAGACAAGTTGAAGAGGATTATCTCCCTCTTACCTAGAGAAGAAAACAAGCAATGGGACTCCCTTGGAGCTCCAAGTGAAATTCGGATTCCACCATTCAAGGAAACCCTAAGAACATCAAACTCACAAGAATCACAATCAAAGCTTGAAAACAGCATCCATGATCACCATAGTGACCATGGATCACGAAAATGGGATGGAAAGATGATAAATTTATGAACTTTCACCTTAAAGTCTCCAACTTTAAAGCTTGATGGAGAAAAACGAAGATGGTGAAAATGGATGAACCAAGTGATGCTTTCCAAAGAGAAAAGGTTAATGGTGATGAGAAGGTTTAATAAATGTGATTATTTGGAACAAACAAAAGAAAAGTGGAGGATGATGGTGGTGTGTGGCCGGCGATTTTAGAGAGAAAAGGGGAAGAGAAAAGTTAATTCCTTTGTTGGTGATTTTAACAAGAAGAGAAAAGCTTCAATGGAGGGATGGATTCAAGCAAAGTGGTTGCTTGAAATAAATCAATAATGGTGGAAGAAGGAGATGGTGCAGCCGTGGAGTGTAGAGAGAAGGAGGAGAAAATGAGAGAAAGATGAAGGTAGAGAGAGAAAGTGATAGTAAAAAAAGATGATGACTTTTTGGGTTTGAAATTAGAGAAATGAAATGAATTAGAGTGAGAAGCACAATTTTGGGCTCCAAAATAGGGCTGCTGTCGTGGGAGAGAGGGAGAGGAGAGAGAAGAGTGAGTAGCTTCCTTTAGAACCTTGTAACTTTTTGCAATAAAGAGGATTTGATTAGACATAAAGGAGATTACCTTTAGATAAGATAATGTGATTTAATAGTTAAAATAATATGGTAATTAGGATTTTACTACAAGTTATTATCCAATGGATAATTGTTGCAATACACAAGCTAATATTAATTATCCATCGGATAATAGAGCATACTACAAAATTTTATTTAATAGTGCATACAGAGATTTTATTTATCAGATAAAACCTCAGAAAATATAAATTTCGTAAACTATGCCCGACCTCGGGTTTAGCAAGATCCCCAGTCGACATGTCCACAGTTCAAAGTTTACTAGCCTCAGGGAAAATATTTCATTTTCCAGGCTCCGCTTAGCGCACACGTAAAATGAGAAATATACTAAAATATTCAACATTTTTAAAAAAATTCTAGAAAAATTTTCAAAAATCACAAATTACCCAATGGATTTGATTAGACATAAAGAGGATTGCTTTAGGATAAGATAAGGTGATAAAGTAATTAAAAAATAAGGTGGTTAAGATTTTACTATAAGCTATTACCCAATGGATAATTATTGTAGTACACAAGGCAGTATTAATTATCCATCAGATAATAGAGCATACTGCAAAATTTTGTTTAATAGTATGTACAAAGATTTTATTTATCAAATAAAACCTCAAAAAATATAAACCTCGTAAACTGTGACCGGCCTTGAATTTTGTAAAATCCCCTGTCGATGCTTCCACAGTTCAAGCTTTACTAGCCTCAGGGAAAACATTTTGTTTTCCCGGCTCCACTCAGTGCGCACGTAAAATGAGAAATATATTAAAATATTTGACGTTTCCAGAAAAATTCACAAAAATTCTCAAAAATCAAAAATATTGGAAAATGACTATTCATGATGAAACAAATAATTTTTGGAGTGTTACACTGACTTTGCTCAGTGTGCACGTAAAATGAGGAATATATTAAAATATTTGATGTTTCCGAAAAAATCCAGAAAAATTCCTAAAAATCTCAAATATTATAAAATGATTATTTATGGGGAAATAGATAATTTTTGGGATGTTACAACTCTCCCCTTCTAAAAAGAAAATTCATCCTCGAAATTTGATCTATCTCAGAATCTAGCTCCCACATTGTGCCCCCAATTACATCATTCCAAATTGCTTTTATTGACGTAGTATCTTTTCCCTTCGAATTATTTGCATCCCTTCATGAGTCATCTTATCTTTATCCGTTGCTTGCTGTACAAGCTCGGGTCCAATCACAATCTTTTCACTGTCTCAGTGCCAACACAAAAGTGTCTTACATACCGTCCACGTAATGCCTCATATTTAACTCCTTCTATTTAACTAGATATTTTTGACTCTTTATGATTACTGTAGACGTTTAATGTTGCTCCATGTAGAAATGCCTCCATATCTTCAACACAAACACATAATGTAATACCCTAGAAAATCATGTTAGGCTTGTATATGGTTACAGAGGTAGCCTAATACTTACTTAACATGTTTGTGAAGTTTTGTGACTTTCTGAGCACGTTTAGGCACTTTGCTGTAACGCTAAGTGAGGAATATATTTGTTATTTGCTCTGGAAGTGGCTTAAATCGCTTAGTTAGTGGAAATAACTGTGGAGAGTTGGTTTCCAAGTCACAAATGTGGGAACCGTGTTACGATTAAAGTTTGAGAATTTTCTGAGTTAGTTTGGCATTTTTGAGCATCTTGGTAGTGTGTTTTAGTCTTAGGATTGACCCTAGCCGATATAGAAATATCGTTTTTGGTGAAACAATTTTTAGTGAATCTCGAATTTATTTTGAATGTTGGAAGTTACAAATTAGATTTGGAGAAGTTTGAGTGTTCTTAGCGGAAGCGGGGTTTTAGTACCCAATCAAGAGAATTCAAAAGGAATTTCTCTTCTTGAAATATCCCACGGTGGGGATATTTGAGGGGTAAGAGCGAGCAGAAAAATAGAGAGGCTGAAAACGTGAGAAAGAAGAAGAGAAAAGAAAGAAAAGAGAGAAGGAGAAGAAGGAAGAGGAGGATCCAAGTGAAGGTCTTGCTTCATCTTCATCTTCAAGCCTTGAGGTAGGGGGTTCTTGCTCTCATCTCCCAACTTCCATCTTTGCTTCTATGATTGTTATGCTTGGGGTATGTATAAAATAGGTGAAAATGAGGATTTGTGGGTTCTTGAGGGTTTGAGTTGATTAAACACCTTGAAAACTTGGATTAGAACTTGTAAAGAGTTAAATGAAGCTTGGTGGCTGAATTGATTCTTAAGAATATTTATGTAATGTTTTGTGGTGGAAAGTGAGAAATAGGTATTTGGGAGAAGGGTTTTGACTCTTGATAAATAATTGTCATTTGAAAGGTTAATGAGAGATTAATGAGTTGAGTTTAGTGTTTAATGATTCTAATAAGTTTAGAGACCATTATTGGAGTTAGAAAACACTTAGAATCCATGTTTGTATGGTTGGAAACAGATTTGGGGCCATTGGAACAGTGGTTCGTGTTCTGCAGAATTTTCTGCAGAAGGGTCACGCCTAGGCGCAACCTGTCCATGCCTAGGCGTGGACTGATCACTTTTTCAGTCCAGCCGAGACAGAGATTGCCACGCCTAGGCGTGGTAAAACCAAGCCTAGGCGTGATAAGACAATAACCGACAGCTTGTGGTATTTGTAGCATAACTTAAGTTGTGGTTATTGGAATGACTGGTTCTTGTTGCATTTGAAAGATAAGATATAAGACTATCTATCTGTAAAATTTCAGAGTTTTATCAGTTAAGATGGATTTTTGGTGAATTTATGAAAAACATCCTTTTAGGGTGCCTAGAGCAAATTTCATCAATTTCTATTTTGATGTTTTGAGGTTCCTAATTACTAGGATACTTTGCTTATGCCTAGTAGAGTATGTTGAAACTCTAATAGGAGTAATTGATGAAGTGTGAATGTATTAAGTCAAGTTGACTTGAAATACTAATTACGGGAGGTAATTAGACGTGGCTATGTACATACATATAATTTGTATTGTGATGGAATCGAGGAATTGAATTTCCCTAAGTGTGGAAATTATTTGTGTATGATCTTTTAAGAGAGATAAGGTACTTTTTAAAGTATTTGATGATTTGTTTGTGAAATGAAATTGGAATGCATATAAATCAATTGCGAAAACTAGTTATGGGAAATAATTAGTAATTGTATTGCATGAGATGTTTGTGAAACCTATTGAGGTTTGTAATGCTAATTATGAGAAGTTAAGTAGACATGATGATATACTTAATGGTATGATAAGCCTTTTTGAAATGTGTAAGCCCCAGTGAAAGTGGGTGTTCTATATCAGGTAAGGCACATGATAACCTTCCTAATATAGTGAAATTCTTAAGGATGGACTTCCTTATTCATTAACGATAACCGTGTAGTTGATGGGACTTCACTACTCGGGGGGGATGGATTTCTTCTGGGATAATGATGTTTGCTGGATGGGAATTCCAGTGCTTGTTCAAGGTTATGGATGAAACTATGGACTTCCATTACTTTGTTCATGTTTCATGCATTCATGACATTACCATGGGATTAGAGGTCCTGGATGTGGTATCATGCATTATTCACCTTCATACTTAGGAAATTGCATAGACATAATCATTAGTCATAATTAAGCATAACATGGCGATTATATAGGCAATTGCTATCATGACATTTTCCTGCATTGCAATTGTATGGGCGATTGCATGTTGTTGAGATGAGGAGTTGTTGCTTCCATGATTGAAGTGTCAACTTGATAATTATGATATTATCTAATTGTACATATATGTATATATGCTGGTATTGGAATACTTCTACTGAGATATGTTTTCTCACCCTGATTGTGTTGCCATGTAAATCCAGTGCAAGTTCTTGAAAGGGAAGAAGAAGGTGTATGAGGATTAGCATAGCTTAGATGCTATTTTGAGCTGAGCATATGTAAATGTTTTATATTTGCTTAGTTGTTTCAGGTTATGTATAACAGTATACCCTTGAAGCTGTGATGTATATATATAACTTTTGCTATCGTGGCTCTCCATATTTACTCTTTATGTATGAATGATATGGGTTAAACGTTGATGTTTGTTAGTAGTAGCAGGGTCAATATTGGGTTATTCATTTATATGACGATATATTTGGGTAGCAAATATTGGGCTGTTACACATAACGGCTAGCTCAAAGTTTGTGGAGGATAGTTCTCCTCATGTACTCCCGATCACCTTGGAGCATATGCTACCATCTTCCTATTCTGCACCAGCATCTATCGTAAAACTGCTTCAATTTTTGATGGACTCAGAATTTTCTTCCTGTGAATCTACGTGTCCCAAAAATGAACTCCTTCCGACAAGAATTCGTGGTTGGACAACTTCTCGCGCAACATCTTCTCCTTCTTTAGAATTTTGAGGAATCATAATGAGAAATTTGCTACGTTCCTCTAATCTTCAAGAGTAGGTCAGAATGTCACCATCAAGGACATTGGCAAATCTGCTTCAACAGGGAAGATAATCCTATTCACGAAATCGATGAATGTTACCAAAGTGTTTGTTGCACGAAATGACGCAACCAAACACTTGTAGCGCCCATAACGTGTCCGAAAAGCTATCTTAAAAACATTCTTCTACCTTCAAATGAACTTGATAATAGTCCAGAACACAAGCTGATCTTGGAGAAAATAGTGATTTCCTTCGATTGATCTATTAAACTAATTAACCTCGACTTCAACAAGAAATGTCTCACAGGGCCAATTCATATGTAATCACGCTACATTCGGGACTATGATTTGGGTTGAATTCGGGTGCACATTTTCTCAATCGAAGTATACTAGAAACATTATAATGGTCAGAAAGAAAAAGTAGGGAAGTCACTCTGTAACATCCCGAAAATTATTTATTTCATTATAAATAATTATTTTATAATATTTATGATTTTCAAGAATTTTTCTTAATTTTTTGAAAATATTGAATATTTTAAAATATTTCTCGTTTTACATGCACACTGAGTAGTGTCAGTGTAACACTTCGGAAGTTGATTATTTCATGATAAATAGTCATTTTCTAATATTTGTGATTTTTGATGATTTTTGTGGAATTTTCTGAGAACGTTGAATATTTTAATATATTCCTCGTTTTGCATGCGCACTAAGTGGAGCTGGGAAAACGAAATGTTTTCCCTGAAGCTGGAAGACTTTAAACTGTAGAAACGTCAATGGAGAATCTTACTAAACCCGAGGCTGGACACAGTTTACAAAGTTTTTATTTTTCAAGATTTTATCTGATAAATAAAATCGCAGTATATTTTATTATCTGATAAAATAATAAAATATTATTTATGCTAATTGTAAAATTTTGTCCACTGAGAAATAGTTCTAGTAGATTATTTCTATCTAGTTTTTTTTATGACATCATTTAAGTGACCACACACTTCCCTTTATCGAGAGGTGTGCGAAGCTTCTCAAGGAAGCTTCCTCCCCACCCACTTTTCTCTCTCTCCTCCCTCTCTTTGTGCTGCACGGTTGAGCTAAGGAGGGAAATATCACATTTTCCCTTCCTCATTTCTCCTCCTCTCTCCCTCACGCAGTTCTCTTCCTCACTCTCTCTTTCTCTATTCTCCTACACCCACACACTCCATTGTTAAGCTTCCAAGCTTTCCTTGCTCAAGCTAACTCAAGCCATTGTCTTTCCTAACCATCTTCAAGCTTTCTTCTTGGTGGAACTCTTCTTGGCTCTCCCATTTTCGTGGTTGGCAGCCCAACACCAAAGCTTCAAGCTTTAAGGTAAAGCCCTCAACTTTCTTCTCCTTTTCTCCCCATTTTTGTAGTCCATGGTCACATTGGTGACTATGAATGCCATTTCTACTCTTTGATGTTGATTTTTTGGATTTGAACACCTAAGGATCTTGCGGTGGTGAAGCTCAAAATTTCAAGGACAAAATGAGCTTGCTTTCCTTGTTCTTCACTAAGGTAAGAGGAAGATTATTCTCTTCAACCCATTTTGGTAGTGAGAAACTCTTTGTTGTGTTGATGGGGTTGAAACCCATTTATGGGTACCCCTTTGTTTGGGTGATTGTGGTTATATATTTATGTTTTGAATGGTGGGATTGAGTGGTATGTTGATAGATTTTGGGATGTTGGATGATTGGAATGGCTTCCTGGTGAATTTCTGCGTCACAGAGGGATACACGGCCGTGTATCTCCCTACGTGACTGAAACGTGTTTCTGGTGCACTCCAGAGGAGTACAAGGCCTAGGCCATGTATGACCACACGGCCGTGTACTCGGGGCCGTGTATTTTACACACGGTCGTGTATTTTTCACACGGCCGTGTAACATGATCAACAATAGATTTGAGGTTTTCTAGCCCCTTGGAGGCTCCTGGGTCTCCTTGGGCACTCATTGTGAGGCCTTAGCACTAAGATAAGCTTATTAAACATAATAAAATAAAATGATTAGAAGTTAATTAGGGATTCATAAAATGGAAAGAACCGAGAATGATAGTTTGCCTTATAGTTTAGGATATTTTTTGGAATAAAGGAAGAACATGGGTACGGTGAGATTGTGAGAAACATAATGAACCTAAGGTTGATTTTTGTTGTAACTATGGATGGGGTTGTGTTTATCCTTAAAGTTTGTTAGTGGCTTGATATGGATCCATGAATGGATCAAACCTTGTTGTTAAATGATATGACATGTAATTCTAGACATGATATGATATGATTACAATTTCATATATGAATGTACATATATACATTGAACCCACATGCATTTGAAGCATGATTGACATAGTTTGTCATGATAAGCGTGATTGAGTCATGCATTGAAAAAGTCCGTTGGACATTTTGTTAAGGCCATATTGCCTAAGAGTTGAATCACACCTTGGTGCAGGTGCGAATAGACAAGTATAGGTCCTGCGGTTGACCTTGGGGGCATCGAGGCGCAGGCGTCTTATAGCGGGCAGTTGGTAGCCTCGCTAGACTGTGGGACAAACCAATGCAAACGCACCGACGATCCTGACTGGACACTGTCCTATATCGAGATCTATGTAAAATGTCTTGTAAAATGTCATGATGTGCATGTTGATAAATGGAGAATTTTAGCACTTGAGGGCCTCGGCAGCCAAGATACAGACATACCTCCTGATCGTTCTCTCCGACTGTTTGTGTCTAGCTCCATGGAGTAGGGTTTTTGGTATCATATGCATGTGCATAGTGAGTCACCATATCATTTGATATTTGCTTGTTCATATGAAAGTTTAAACTATTGTCTTATTACTTTTGTATCTACTTATAATTGCCAAGTTATTCACTATCTGCTTTAATACTACTTATTATTATTAAATTATTATGTGGGCGTCATACGCCATTTTGTTTCTTTACTGCCATCATAGGTAATGAAAGTAGAATGTCTTACCTCTTCTCTATATTTGTTACTATTCTGTGTGGTTTTTGGTTAAAGTCTGAAAAGGGAGCGAGGTCGAATCTCCTAGACTTCATTGGGTTTGATTTTCTGCGTTCGATAAGGACACCTTGAAGGGACCCTATTGGTTTCATCGTAACTGAGTTCACTGAAGGTGCCAAGGCTTAGCGAGTTGATTGGACTGACGAGCGTAGGCGATATGTTGGGAACATGACCTTGACCGTGAAGAGGACTGCGATTCACGACCTTATCCTGTAATTCTCACTACACCGATGTGCCCAGAGTTGCCTTACGCATTCGGGATCTGAAGGAGTACCCAACTCTATTTTCGTGGATATGTTGTGGGTAGTTTATATTTTATTTTGCATTGCCTATATAAAGTGTATTTTGGGTATATGTATGTTTCAAGGTGATTATCCAGTCTTAAAAGCTGTAAAGTAAGTATATCTTGTAATTCATATCTTTTAACTGGTTGTATATGTAACTATTCATTCCTGGCTCCTACTTCCTCATATGCGAAATGATTAATATTTTTGAAAAATTTATTGTTTGACAATCGTAACACATCGAAATTTAGTGATCGTGACATAATGACGATTATGTCATGGTTATTAAATCGAGGGGTGTTAAACACTCGGTCTACCACTAGAACCATCTGACAAAGAATATGATATGGTCCAATAAAACCTAAGAATGAGCTTTTGTGAATTCAAATCTAGGAATTTCTGTCTTAAGAGACATTATGTTTCTGTTAGAACAGAATGACGAGACATGGTTAGGAAACAACCAATCCCCTTTTTGAGATCAAGCCTATTCACGAAGAAAGTAGATAATTGAATTGGAGAAAGGGTCCCAATTTCTAACAACAATAGGATAGTTTTAAACAAACTTGTGTAATGAGAGCAGACTTGTAAACCAGAACAGTAATATTTGGGTCGAAAGGAAGTAAATGTGGAAATAAGTGTGCCCCAAATGATTTTATATGTTAAGTTTTGATGATGACAAATACAAGACAAAAAGAATATCTTGCTTATACTCTTTGTTGCATCATATATAGAGCATATCCATTAATATTTAATAAATATTTTATTTGGATATGTATATGAAAGTCTTATATGCATGTTAAACTAACTAGAATTATACATTTACGATGCATGCATATGAAGATATTGAATTATGTTTTTAGACTAATTATGCTTGTTTAAGTGAGCAATACTTTACAGGATAGTCCAAATACTAAGGGTGAGCTTGCAACAAGAAAGCAATAGATATCTATTAAGCTCAACACAAAGAGAATGCGACTAAACATATGTCTTTGAAGAATATTGTTTTTAATGATAAATATGAAGACAAAATGAAGATGATGGGAAGACCAAGTCCAAGATCTTTTAAGGATAGCTTTAGGACTTAGAGTCTCTTTGTTCGAGGATCTCTTTGGATATCTCCTAGTGCATGAAGATAAAACAAAAATGTTTTTCTTAAACTTATACCAAAACTGTTTTGATCTTGAAAATAACTTAAAAATGTTTTGGTGTTTTTGATAAACTTTCTGGGATGTTTTTCAAGCTTTTATAACTGTTTTACAAACTAAGTTATTCGAATAACTCATTAGTTATTCGAATAACTCATTAGTTATTCGAATAAAGCTTTTTATTTTGGATGCTGCGTGACTATGTTATTCGAATAACACTTCTGTTATTCGAATAAAAGTTTTCTAAATAGCTTATTTTCACATCAGCTATTCGAATAACACTCCTGTTATTCGAATAGGACTTTTCCCAGAGATATGTTTTAACCAATGTTATTTGAATAAAGCTATCTTTATTCGAATAACCAGTTTTCTAAAGGAGGTTTTTATGGCGTTATTCGAATAACACGAAGGTTATTCGAATAACCAAGTGTTTAGAAGAAATCCTTTGTGGCGTGTTATTCGAATAACACGAAGGTTATTTGAATAACCAGTTTTATAAACGTTTTTAAAAGAACGTGTTATTCGAATAGCCAAAGGCTTATTCGAATAAACACGGTAAATAAAGTTTCAGAAATGGAAACTAACGGACACTTTTTTCATATTAATCACAAAATTAATTGCTACAACGGCTAATTTTCTATCTGGCTCTATAAATAGAGACCGTGGGTCTCATCTGCAACAAGCCTAACTATTTGTTTAATTTGTGCTTGCTCTGAAAAATGTGATTTATATTTTACGCCTGTTTTCTGTGCTCTTTTTGCTAAAACTTTGAGATATCCTTTGAGAGTGTAACACCCCAACTTTTGGGATAATTACGATATTATCCTGAAATATACTGTTTTGTAATTTCTATGAGTAGTAAACTGAATTTGATTGTTTCGTGAGTGTATTTGATAGTTGTATGTGATTTGCTCCGAGACAGGGAAATAAAATTTTTCTGGCCGAAAAAATATTATTTTAATTAATTAGAGCTCGGGGATCTTACTAAACCCAGTTCTGATTGATATATATATTAGTTTCATAATTTTTAGGATTTAACTGTGCAATAAAAAATTTTTTAATTATTATAATATTATTTTATGTTACAGTACCTACTGTCTCAAAAATAGTAGAAAACTGCTTTAAAATAATCACGGATCTTTAAAAAGACTGTAAAACTTTATAAATTTCTAAGCCAATGGGAATAAGTCAACAAAAGTGGCTTGACTATTTTGGACCGTTAGATGCAAGCTTGGTGAGCAAGTCTTGATCAATGGTGGAGATGCAAGCTTGGTGAGCAAGTCTTGATCAATGGTGGAGATGTAAACTTGGTGAGCAAGCTTTGATCATGACCATAGATCTAATCAATGGATAGAAATTAAAGATGAAATCAATGGTTAGGATTAAGTCAAAAGATGTAGGCTTGACTTTGGGTTAGTAGCTAATTAAGCTTAATATGACAAGCTTAATTACCTAATTAGTAAACTAATTAAACTAGCTTAGTTATTAAATAATTATAATCTAAATACTAATTAGATGTGCTAATATTGTTTAGAAATTATAAAACATGTAATTATATGTCCAATTAAATAGTTATATAATTAGATAATTAATTAAGATTAATTAGGAAATTAAACCTAATTAATTAGTTACCTAATTAGCAATTACTTAAACTTGAATTAAAACAAATTGAATTCCTAAATGGCCTTGGGCCACACAGTTTTGGGCAGCAGCCCTTCATATTCACCTTTAACTTTTATTTTCTCACTTTTCACGTTGAAAGCCTTCAATTTTCTCTCCAAATATACCAAGACTCCATGTACCTTTCTTCTTCTTTTTCTTTCACTCTATTTGGCCAAGCTTCTCCATACACCATCCACCCATCTAAAAATTTTCTTTCCTTGTTCTTCTTATTCTAAATATCCATCCAAGATCATCTTTAGTTGGAGGTTTTTGCAAATTCTATCATTTGCATGCTTGAAGACTCACTTTGAAGTTTCTTCTTTAAAGGTAAAATTCATTGTTTTTCCTTTCTATTTTCATTTTTTTTTTAGCTTCCAAGCCATGATTGATCCATGGTATGGTTTTCTTTTCTAGTAATAACCCTTAGAAAATTTTATTTATTTTCTTAGGTATTTGAAGGAGCTAAAACCGAAATTCCAAAGAAGGATAAAAGAAGGATTTTCTTTGTTTGAAGGTAAAAGGAAGACTATAACCTAATTATTCTTGAGTGGTAGTAAGAAAATGGAATTTTGTGTGTAGTAGAATCCATAAGGATTCTTTTATATGTTGATTGTAATGATTTTTCATGCATATTTGGTATTGTTAAGTTGACTTGCTAGTGTTTATAATGTTGTAAATATTAGTGTGATGCTAGAGATGCATGAGTATTCCAAGGAATACAACACCCTAGGATTCGGTCATAACCCGAAAAGTGGATTTTGGATGTTTTTAAATTAATTTCAAAGAGTGTTTAAGGGTATTTAATGGAATTAATAATGTTTAAATGTTGTTCGTATTTACAAGTAATGCAAAAATATTTTACAAGATTACTTGAAAAATATTTTAAGCAATTTTAAACTATTTAATAAATCTTTCTCGTTAGAAAAATAAACTGTTTATTTAAGGAAAATATCGGGATTTTAAAAACGTAATAAAAATTTTACGCTATTGATGAGAATAGCAAATTTTACTGTTGGGCCAAAATGGTGGACCCGTATATGTGAAAAGTTATAGTGCGCCAAGTGGGTGCGTATTGTAATCTGGTTATATGGAAAATATAGTGTGCCAAGTGGAAGCGTACTGTATTTTGAGATTTGTGCCACTGAGGGCATTTGCATTATTATTTTTGCCATTGAGGGTATTTTTGTAAATAATTGAAGTTCAAGGGTATTTTCATAAATATTTGAAGTTCGAGGGTATTTTCGTAAATATTTAAAGTTTGAGGGTATTTTTTAAATATTTGAAGTTTGAGGGCATTTTTGTAAATAATTGAGAATTGACGACATTCCTGTAATTATTTGAGACTTGAGGATGTTTTGGTAATTATTGCTTTGTTCATGCACTGAGTCGTGCCAATTTGAGAATTGGTGATTTAATTGACGAGATGAATAGCATCGTATTGTCGATGTGATGAGCGTAGTGGGTTCATTTCTGATATGGACTTGGAGACATTGGTGTGCATTATTCCATATGTGGTCAGGGGGTAGCTCCTTCTGGGCCGTGGTACGTGGTAACACACTAGTGTTCTCGACAAGCACTATACTTAATCGAGATTTGAGAGGACTATTTTTACTGCTTGTAGTTACACGATGTTGTGTGTGTGTACTACGCCATGGTGTTTTAGTGGGCTATAGACACAAAGTATTGACAGGGCAATAGCAATCACAACGATCAGTTATAGACACAAAGTGTTGACAGTGCAATAGCTGGTTGGGGTAGTCAAGCTATAGACACAAAGGGTGGACAGTGCAATAGCTGGCTGGGCAGTATTATTAGAACCTTCAGATCATTCTCTCTGATATCGTTGTGTGTGTTGTAGCTCCATGGAGTAGGACTGAGTCATTTTATGGTTTTGGCATATTTATTGTGTATTTATAAGTTATTGTGATGGATTCTATTCTTTTCCATAATTAGTTATTGTTAATGTTTATTATCTGTGCTGATATTAATTGCTATTTTCGTTGTATTATCATTTTCATATGCGCCACACTTGTGATATATTGGGTTGTCTTACCTCTGTGTTGTTGTATGTGTTGTTTGTATTATTGTATTATATATATATATATATATAGACGAAAATGAGGAGATTGAAGAACAAGTATTAGGCAATGAATACCATATAGAGGAGGAGCCACAATCTACAGATTTCCAGTCTGAATATTTGGAGCCTTCAGATCATCCGTACCGGTTGAATTGACTAAAAGAAGATGACTACGCCAGGATTCTTAGGTTTTGTAAGAATAACGTTCCATAGAGGAATAGAAGGCTGGCATACTCGTGAAGAAAGCAATGTTGTGGTGTATATGGGGACTATTACTTTATCTTTGCGTCCGAAATATGATGCTGATCCTGTAGTTACTCTTGACTTGTATGTACAGTTAGAGTTGCCTTTGGAGATCCGACGTCATTGGAATGGACTTTTCCATGTTCCCAATGAAAATAGTGTGGTATCTACAGCCTGGACTCCCATCCGTAGAGCAGCCCGGATCCCTGCTCGTAGAACTGCTGTGAGACATCCTGGTTATCTATCACCTGAGGAGTTATCTAGGAATGATTCCCCAGTGAACTAGATATCCATGATGTGCACTTGGGCACTTTTTGCTTTTTGATGCCATACTGTATATAAACTTATGTTTTATCTTTTAGCAGTAGTTGTAAATGTTTTGGTATGTATTTTCTTTAGTTGTAAATTATTTGTAAATTATTAGTATAACTGATGACAACAAAACCATATGTAAATTATATGTTAGTTTTTTTTTATGTGTTTGTTGTATGTATGTAGTTAATGCACAAATGAAATATACAGGTGAATTAATATGTATGTTAACGCTATATAGGTGCGATAATGTGTTGTAATTTATACGTTTTATAAACAAAGTATATGTACAGGTGATATTATTTATTTTATAACTCGAATAGTATTTATTATCTTTATTTTATTTTATTTTTACCTTAAAATGTGACATCATTAAGGGTGTTACAGAGAGCCTCTTAGCACTTCAAATTGTATAACTGAGTGAGAGTTTCTATCCCTTTATAATTTCTATTCTTCTGTATTGAGGGTGAGGTATCCTTCAAGGTTTGTAAAGGGGGTGAGACATCCCTCAAAGATTTGTATAAGGGTGAGGTATCCCTGCAGGCTGAGACTTTAGCACAAGGGTAGAGTTTCCCTATGTGTGAAAAGTGCTCTCTTATGTAAAGGTTGCAAGCACCTATTGGAAGCTTGTATACATAGTGAAAAATCTCGAACTGTGTTTTGGGGACTGGACGTAGACCACAAGTGGTTAGTGGTCGAACTAGGATAAATATCGTGCCTGCTCTTCTTCTCTTTATCTCTTTATTTTATGCAATTTATTTTATTGCACATTTACTTTCTGCTGTTCTTAAAGTTTCTTTTCTTCATCACGTTCCTTTTGTGCGTTTATTTAAATAGGTTAAATATTTATACCCAATTCACCCCCCTTTTGGGTTATGGTTGCCATGACTAACAAGTGGTATCAGAGCTTCGTGCTCTGGTGAAAGCTTAACCGCTTAGAGTTAAAGATCCTTGTTTATTAGCAACCTTGAAAGTTTTTCAAAATGGAAGGTTTTGAAATTGATAAACCACCATTTTTTGATGGTGTGCATTTTGTTTATTGGAAAATTAGAATAGAGTTTTATATGCAATCTATTGATTTGGATTTGTGGGATGTTGTGCTAAATGAATTTACTTATAAATCAAAACAAATTTGGAGTAGTTTTGACAAAAAATGTTTTTCTTTGAATATTAGAGCTATGCAAATTTTGAGAAGTTGTTTAAATGATTATGCTTATGCTGAAATTAAAAATTGTTCTAGTGCTAAAGATATATGGGATGCCCTTAATGCTATTTATCTTGCTAACGATGATTTTGTGCATAAAGTTGCATATAGAAAGCAAGAAGAGCAAAAGTCATTGAAGGAAGCCTGTCATGAAACGCATGCTAAAAGAGATGTTCAAATTACTGAAGCAAGCCAAATGTCTCTTGGTGACGATGGTGCTCAATTCGAAGAAGAGGCAAAGCAAAATAAAATTGATGAGGAAGAAGGTGATTCCCTTAAAGAGCCAAGTATGCTAGAAATTGAGACTACTTCCTATATGGCTAAAAAGGACTTTGAGGTAAATAATTCTAAACTATATTATAGTCCTTCTTATGATGAGTTGCAAAGTGCATATAATGAATTGTATGATGGTTTGTTAAATTTAGAAAAGAAAAACTTATCGAGTTTGGAAAACATTTCCTCTATTGAAAATAAAATTGAGTTTTTGAAAAATGAATATGCTTTTCTTGATGAGGAAATGTCTTTGAAATGTGAAACCTCAACTTCTTGTGAAAAATGTATTGATTTAGAAAATCAAGTTGAGGACTTATATTCTGAATTTTCCAAAGCTAATGATTCTAATTGCTTACATTCTATGCTTGTTAATGAGAATAAAATTAGTATTATTCCACATGAAAATTCAAGTAAAGCTTGTGGCAAAAATAACATAGAATGTAATAATGAGAAAAAGCTTAAGTTTTTCAAAAATGATATTCAAATGATTAAGCCATCATTAAATTCAATTATTTGTAATTTTTGTGGTCATCTAGGACATATTTCTCATTATTGCAATTATAGAAGAAATCATTATATGAGAAATTGTATGGTATGGGTTCCTAAAAATCCTAAAGGCCCTAATACTAACATTCAAGGACCCAAAATGAAGTGGGTACCAAAATGTCCTCCTAGTGTTTCAATTATGCAGATAATTTCTCAAAAGGATGGACTTATTGGTCAAAGGAAAGAGGAATCATCACGAAGAGCGCTTCCAAAGCCCAATGAAAGAGATTTTAGTCAAAGAAGGAAGATGATTTCAACCAAAGCTTCTCAAGTACAAAATGTAGAACTTGCAAAGTTCAAAACACCAAAAGAGAAGTAATGGGTAAGGAAAAGAGTTCCCTTATTTACCAAGGCCAAGGTATCAACAATTTTTACCTCTCATGAGCATTTACATGCAAAGTCAATAAATTTGAGGTATATTCCTTGTAGGCCTTAGGTAGAGGATAGAATCATGTGTATTTGATAAAATTTGAATATTATATTTAACACATGATTATGTTCATTCTTATTATATTAAAATTCATTAATTTGTTATATCTTGGTACATAAAGTTCTATAATGCTTATGTATGTTTGCTATGCTTTAAAATTGTCTATATATCATGAAAGTAAGCATGCTATCAACTATGTGCTTAATGGTATTTAATTATTTAATTTATTGTGCTCAATTTACATTTTATAAAAAAAAATTGATCTTTATGAGAGCATAATAGATTAATGTTCAAAAACTAACACACAAGGACCCAATAAAATTTGGGTACCAAAAGTAAAAAATTGAAGTGTGTTGTAGGTGTGCTTGAAGGCCAAGAACTAACTTTGGCATCTTGAAAATGGTAGCTCCAAGTATAAAGATTAAAAATAATTTCAAGCTCTTTTCCTCATTTCCAAGAAGCTTGGACTTGCAAATTTTGGATAAGTGAAAATTTTTATTATGCTTTTCTAGCCTTATAATTTGAAAATATTTCTACATGTTAATGTGCTAGATAAATTATAATTCTGGCTTGAAATGACATGTCTAATGATAATAACCTTGAGCATGAGTTTTTGTTTAATCTTAAGTTTTTGATCAATCATACATATAATTAAATATTTATGAATTTTATCTCTCTTTAAATCACATATATATATGCTTTGAATTCGTGAATGTATGCATCTCTGTGTTTCTTTGTTAGTGTTATTCGAATAAACTTCGTTACTGCTTGTTAAAAATGTATTGAATATCAGTTTTATTCGAATAATTCATAGTTTATTCGAATAAACTAGTTTTTGTGTTAAACCTGCGCTTAATATATGCTCTGTCTATTCGAATAAATCAGTTTCTATTCGAATAACCTGAATCTTTGTTTTATCAGTTTCTTACGTTTGATCTCTGTCTATTCGAATAAACCGTAGGCTATTCAAATAACCAAAGACTTGGTTTTTCAGTCTTGGGTGTTTACTTTCTGTCTATTCGAATAACCCCATAGGTTATTCAAATAAATCGTGTTAAATGGCCAAAACGTTTGGCCTTCCCAATTCGAATAGGATCCTCTTCTTATTCGAATAATCACGGTTTGTTTTTAAACGTAATATGTTCTGCTACGTTTCATTAATACATGTTAAATTCTTTTGATGCTTATATATAATTAGCTTGATTGATCATGAAATATCTGTTGCCATTGTGAACTTATTTATTACTTTAAATGCTTATTTGTTTATAAGTTTGGCATAATAACTAACCTCTATGGATCCAAAATTGATGGATACCAAAGAAAATTCTTTGAATTGTGTTGTAGGGTGATAACTACCTCAAGCAAGCATTTAAATGGAATTTATTCAACTTGAGGATAGTAAAGCTTAAAAGGACTCAACTTTTAAAAGATGTGCAAAAAATTTCTATTCCCTCACGAAAGCTTGAAGCTTGGAAGTTGGTGAAAGTGGGAGTCATCTACAAAAACTCAAAGAATACACTTTTGGTGATATCAAACTATTATTGAATATCATGTTATACTTGGATAAGTAGAAATTTGTTTTTATATCTTACCATGTTTTAAGTTATGCTTTTCTAGCATTATGTCTTGAAAGTATCTCTACATATGCTAACATGCTAGATATGCATACATTTTTGCTTGGAATGACATGTTTTGGTAATATCTTTGTTATTAAGCTTGTGATTAATTCTCTTTGTTTAAATATGAAAATTCACATTCTCAGAAGTCATTCTAATCCCTTCTCTTTGATGCCTAATTGTCTTATATACTTACTTAGAGATTGAAAAGTAAAATATTACATGTCTTCTTGCTTGATATGTTAAATTTTGAAAACAAGAAGTAAATAATTTCAAAAGTTACAGCTCCATGGCTTTTCAATTCTTTCATTACAATAAGGGACTTTTTGTTCTTGGTATGTGTGAGTACTAAAATTCCTTACTTGATATTACATGCCTAACATGATCACTGTTTGCCCCAAAATGCTTATATAAGTTTTGATGTTGATCATGTATTTCTTAATAAACTTGAATCATGCCTTAAAATGCTTAAACATTTTTTTTGGATTCAAGTGCATATGTGCTTCATGCATTCTTGTTAGAACTAATATTGCATGGTTGATAATGTGATACATGCTTTAAATTATATATCAACCTAATTTATGCTTGTAAATGAGATTAAATGATATTTGATGCTAACCTATGTTTTAGAGGACTTTTAAAGTTAGCTTTGCAAGTCTCTCTATGTGTTTCAAATATAGCCATCAGATTTTTACATACAAGCATAAATGAGAAAAGCTGAATGGAATTCATATGAAGAGGAAGATAAAGAAGACTTTCTTCTAGTGCAATGAAATGTAGAATTCAAAGGAAGAAAACTCAAAGTTAAAGGACCAATAAAGAAGGAGCATCACTCTTTATATGACTCAATAAGTATCTCTATCCCTTAACTTTTATGGTATTCTATATGTTATGAATTGTATGATACTTATTGATAAATTAATGTTAAATTACTAGATGCTTCTAAGGAATATATGGCTTTTTATATAAAATATCTCTACCTTTCTAAAATGCTTTTGAAAATATAATGTGCTCTTGTAAAATTCTTTTTGAAAGGGGGAGAAGTTTTTAAAGTGGCTTTTTTTTATTGAAGGATTAAGAAGATGTATTTTTGATAATATGCATATTTTGAGGGGGAGCCTAGCTCTGAAGTTGTTTATATCTCTTGCCTTACATCTTTATTTGATTACATAAAGTGTTTTATTGTTATCATATGCAAAATGTTGACATACAAAAATATGACAAGCATTGCATGAATAATCTTATATATCTTGAAAGCATGATCGTTTCTTCTCTTTGACAACATGAGTTTTATCTATAAGGGGAGAGAAAATTATTATCTTTCCTTCCTAAGCCTTTTTGTTGATGTCAAATAGGGGGAGAGAAAATTAGAAAGAAAAATATGTTCTTGTGCTCAATTGCTTGATATGCTTACATAAATATCAATTCTTGTATATTGCTCAACATATTTTTCTTTGGTGATTTGTCATCATCAAAAAGGGGGAGATTGTGGAAATAAGTTTGCCCCAAATGGTTTTATATGTTAAGTTTTGATGATGACAAATACAAGACAAAAAGAATATCTTGCTTATACTCTTTGTTGCATCATATATAGAGCATATCCATTAATATTTAATAAATATTTTATTTGGATATGTATATGAAAGTCTTATATGCATGTTAAACTAACTAGAATTATACATTTACGATGCATGCATATGAAGATATTGAATTATGTTTTTAGACTAATTATGCTTGTTTAAGTGAGCAATACTTTACAGGATAGTCCAAATACTAAGGGTGAGCTTGCAACAAGAAAGCAATAGATATCTATTAAGCTCAACACAAAGAGAATGCGACTAAACATATGTCTTTGAAGAATATTGTTTTTAATGATAAATATGAAGACAAAATGAAGATGATGGGAAGACCAAGTCCAAGATCTTTTAAGGATAGCTTTAGGACTTAGAGTCTCTTTGTTCGAGGATCTCTTTGGATATCTCCTAGTGCATGAAGATAAAACAAAAATGTTTTTCTTAAACTTATACCAAAACTATTTTGATCTTGAAAATAACTTAAAAATGTTTTGGTGTTTTTGATAAACTTTCTGGGATGTTTTTCAAGCTTTTATAACTGTTTTACAAACTATGTTATTCGAATAACTCATTAGTTATTCGAATAAAGCTTTTTATTTTGGATGCTGCGTGACTGTGTTATTCGAATAACACTTCTGTTATTCGAATAAAATTTTTCTAAATAGCTTGTTTTCACATCAGCTATTCGAATAACACTCTGTTATTCGAATAGGACCTTCCCAGAGATATGTTTTAACCAATGTTATTTGAATAAAGCTATCTTTATTCGAATAACCAGTTTTCTAAAGGAGGTTTTTATGGCAGCGTTATTCGAATAACACGAAGGTTATTCGAATAACCAGTGTTTAAAAGAAATCCTTTGTGGCAGTGTTATTCGAATAACACGAAGGTTATTCGAATAACCAGTTTCAGAAACGTTTTTAAAAGAACATGTTATTCGAATAGCCAAAGGCTTATTCGAATAAACACGGTAAATAAAGTTTCGGAAATGGAAACTAACGGACACTTTTTTCATATTAATCACGAATTAATTGCTACAACGGCTAATTTTCTATTTGGCTCTATAAATAGAGACCGTGGGTCTCATCTGCAACAAGCCCAGCTATTTGTTTAATTTGCGCTTGCTCTGAAAAATGTGATTTTTATTTTACGCCTATTTTCTGTGCTCTTTTTGCTAAAACTTTGAGATATCCTTTGAGAGCCTCTTAGCACTTCAAATTGTATAATTTGCTCTGAGTGAGAGTTTCTATCCATTTATAATTTCTATTCTTCTGTATTGAGGGTGAGGTATCCTTCAAGGTTTATAAAGGGGGTGAGGTATCCCTCAAAGATTTGTATAAGGGTGAGGTATCCCTGCAGGCTGAGACTTTAGCACAAGGGTAGAGTTTCCCTGTGTGTGAAAAGTGCTCTCTTATGTAAAGGTTGCAAGCACCTATTGGAAGCTTGTATACATAGTGAAAAATATCGAACTGTGTTTCGGGGACTGGACGTAGACCACAAGTGGTTAGTGGTCGAACCAGGATAAATATCGTGTCTGTTCTTCTTCTCTTTATCTCTTTATTTTATGCAATTTATTTTATTGCACATTTACTTTCCACTGTTCTTAAAGTTCCTTTTCTTCATCACGTTCCTTTTGTGCGTTTATTTAAATAGCTTAAATATTTATATTTATTTTAAGAGCATTTGTGAAAAAGTTTTTATACCCAATTCACCCCCCCTCTTGGGTTATGGTTGCCATGACTAACAGTAAATACATAGACAACCCAATCCTAGAAACAAACTCTTAAATTTTCATTAGAATATTTCAACAGGATATGGTTGGAAGATAACCAATCCCTTTTTCTCAACATTACATCTGATTTGTAAAAGAAGTGAACAAATCAGATCAACAAAAGGATTCAGTCTTTAACAGGTCATAGAAATAATTTAAACGACTTGGCTACCTTCAACAAGTTCTTAGTAGCAGAAATAGAAGTAACTTAGTTAAAAGGTGACGAAGATACAAATGATCCTAATAGACTCATACAACCATATGCCACAAGGAAATGAGTTATTCCCAGAATTTCACAATGGAATCACAGGGTTATCTACTGTAACACAATCCCCTCCTCATTTTGGTCTTCAGTCTGGGTGGAGGAATTAACTCTCCCTTGTTCGTGAGATTTTGAGGTACATACATCTCCGAAGTAAGGCTTCATCCTTTACGAAGTACAGTTCCTAGCCACATGTCCTATCTCTCTGCATTTGAAACAAATTATCCCCTTGATTGCACACAGAGGCTTCGTCCCATGCAAAGCACAATCCCTTGACACATGTCCTTGCTTTTCGCACTTGAAACAAATTACTCCTTCAATCGTACAGTCCTTGTTAAGTGGTCCTTTCCGCACTTGAGGCAGATTAACCTCTTGATCTTACATTCCTTCGTTGAATGGTTCTTTCTACACTTCTTACATGTCTGTAAAAGTGTCACGGGATGACTAGGCTACCACCACTAGCATTACCCCTAGTTGGTTACTGTCGTCGTTGATTCCCTAGTAGTCGTGAGTATAATTTCCACTTGAACTGATTGATCATTCTATTATTCCTCTTTTGCAACTTAGGTAGTTCAGAGTTACTCCAAAACTGACTTTTTCCCAACAAATTCTGAACCTCGACTTCTAACTCCTGTTGCTGTGCGGTCCTCTGACTCGGTTGTACTATTACACCAGCCATTCCCTACATTGCTTCTACTGTCGCATCCACCCCTTTGTTGTTGCGTTCCACGTTCCTACACGTACGTCTTCCATGAGCCATTGTCTTCCTTAAAAAATAGACAGTCAAGCACAATGGAGACAAGAAGTAACCATTTCAGACAATATTGTCTCCTTTCGAAAACCAAACATAAAAGTCACACAACATAACAAGACAAACCAAACCACCAAACCTATAATACTCTAACTTGAGCTCTTTCATTCTGCCTTCTACGACGCGATCTCTTGTAGGTCTTTATCTTCCAAGCAGCTCCTCGAACCAAACTTACACTAGATATTTTTCTCCGAAGAGAATTCAGTTCCCCAAAATGTCTTGGATGCTTCAGTCCACAAACCTTACAAGAACTATTTAACTACCCACTTCTAACCCATTGACTCAAACAATTCTAGAGGTAATACAACAAGGGTATAAATGCAAGTAAACCCTAGGCAAGTTCAATCATGCTAACTGAGCTTCTTACTAAAAGAACTTCTATTTGCTTAATATGTCTAGGTAAAGTCATAGTTTTTCGTCCACAAAGAACATTACACATTTAGTGGGCTAATACTCAATATCATGTAACTATGCAATAGTAGCTACCAAAAAATTCAACCTATGGCAAGTCATGCCTTCCTTTCCCAAACGTCTCAACTAAAAGACAAAGAAGTGCACAACACACTAAGAAACTTCTAACATGTCTAAGCATAGTCAGTCCATACCCCGGCTTAACAGGATGAACTGAGCTCTGATACCACCTAATGTAACACCCCTCGATTTTAGAACCATCGCACAATCGTCATTATACCTGTAACACCCCAAATTTTGACTATGTGAATAGTAATAGCAGAATTACACTATTTTTCATTTTCTATGTGTTATAAAAATAATTTGACTGTTCTGAGATCATTTTTGATCATTTTGTGTGATTTGCTCCGAGTCAAGAAAATAATAATTTTCTGACCGGGAAAAATCTTATTTAATTAATTAGAGTTGGGGGATCTTACTAAACCCAATTCTGATTGATATAAATATTAATCTCGTAATTTTTAGAATTTAACTGTGTAATAAAATAATTTTATATTTTTATAATATTATTTTATTCAACAGTACCTACTGTCTCAAAAATAGTAGAAAAATTATTTGTGGACCCGAAAAAGTTCATGGGACCCACGTTTAGTGTAGCAGTCAACGATGCTGACTGGATAGAAACCTAAACCAATAGGAAATGGTCAAAATGGATGGCTTGACTTTCTAAACCAATTAGAAAGAGTCAACAAAAGAAGCATTGACTTCTTTGTGAGCCATTGGATTGTGAAGCTTACTTTAGAAGCTTTAATCTTAGCCGTTGATCTAATCAATGGTGAGATTAGAAGGATAGTTTTATGACCAATTGATATCTACCCTAGATGTGATCTATGGCTAGAAATTAAAGATGAATCAAGGGTTAGGATTTAGTCAAAGATTGTAGGCTTGAAAATGGTTAGTAACCTAATTAAGCTTAATTCAACTAATCAAATTACTTAATTAGTAAACTAAATGAACTAGCTTAGTTATTAATTAATTATAATCTAAATACTAATTAGGTATCCTAATATTAATTAAAGGTTATAATATATGTTAATATATATTAAATTAAGTAGTTATATGATTAGTATGTTAATTAAAATTGGTTAGGATATTTAACCTAACTAATTCTTTAATTAGTTAGCATATAATTAGGACTAATATAGAAGCAATTAAGCCATTAAAATGGAGGGGGGCTGCACGGTTTTTGGGGGCTGCAACAAGGAGGCAAGTGGCTTGGTTCTACAATATTCAAGAACCATCCAACATGACATAAGCCATGTGCACCAAGTGTGAACACTTTAGATATTTTAGCATGCAAATTCATTCACTCAACCTCACCTAAAGCCACTCACGGCAGCTGCACTTCTATTTCCATTTCACTTTCATTTCTTTCACTTATCACAAATCAAAGCATCTACTTTCTCTCCAAAAAGCTATCAAGAACCAAGCAAACTTTCCTTTCTCTTTTTCTCTCTATATTCGGCCATGCACTTTACATATACTACCAAACTTCTATAATTTTTTCCTATCATATTTCCTAAAGCCAAATACCATTCTAAGCATCTTTCATTCACAAAGTTTTCCCAAATTCCTACTCTATCTTGCCTAAAATTCCACTTCTTGCTTACTTACTTAAGGGTAAGTTTGGTTTCTATGGTTCAAAACTGAATTTTTAATTTTTCTAACCATGATTGTTCCATGGTTTTTCAATATTGTACCTTGTATGTGTTTTTACTAATTGTTTAAGAATTTTAGGGATTTGTTTGGTGGATAGTACGAATTTGAAGGAAGGAAGGAGAACCAACCAATTAAAATTGTCTACAAGAGGTAAGAGGGAGATTTAACCTCACCAACCAGGTTTTGGTGGTGTGAGGATGGTTTTGTACGGTGAAAAACTCATAAGGGTTCTTCACCGATTATTTGATTGTGTTTTTGTTATGTTTGATTGTGTTTCTGTGCTTGCATGTGTGATTAAATGCTTAAAGTTTTGCTATTATGTGTGTATGTGAAATTATGAAAGCATGAGATTGTATGTGTAATTTTAGGATGTGAATAATATGATGAATCGATTGTATGTGTACTCCAAAGAGTACTGAGGCTTACGACTATACAATGGAAAAAGGACCAAAGTCCTTACACTGATAAATTAAAATGAGAACTGAGACATTTAAATGAATCTGGGAAAAAATTGAGTATGGTAAAATAATATGATTTTATGGGTATTAAAGAAAGGGAATAACAAATTTTGAAAACAATACCATTTACTGATTTTTAGAGGAGTTATACCGCAAATTTTTATAAAAGGACTAAATTACAAATTTTATCAAAATGAGGGGCCATAGTATAAATATTGATTTTCGAGGGGTCATAATGTAAATATTATTTTTAGAGGGGTCAAACTGTAAATATTTTATAAAAGAGGGACTTTTTTGTAAATAATAATTTATGAGGGACTTTTTTATAAATATTAAATTTTGAGGGATTATTTTGTAAAAATGGATTTTATGAGGGGTTGTTTCGTAAATATGAGTTTTTAAGGGACTAAAGTGCAAATATGGAAAATGAAGCTAATTTTGGTATTAAAATGAGAAAAATAGTATTTTCGATTTAAAACGTAAGAAAAAATATTTACGCGATTGGAAAACGTTAAAAAAAAGTCACTACGCGATTTTGAAAAGGCGTTTAATTCGAGTCGCAATTGAGAAAATGCAAAAATATGACTACGCTGATTAAAGTACAAGTAATAATCTTGTTATATTACTGTGTGGACCCCGATTATGAGATATAAATTTGAAATGTGAATAATGCATAGTACATGCATTAGGAAGGTCCGATGGACTGTATGAGGCTAGTTGCCTAGGAGAGACTACACCTCCTGAGTGGGTGCGACATGCGTAGTGTAAGTCACTTGTTGACTGTGGGGGCATTGGGGTGCGGGTTGCCTACAATGGGCAGATGGTAGCTCTTCTGTACCGTGGGTTAGACCGACGCAACACACCAATGATCCGGACCGAGACACTATCCTTAATCAAGATCTGATAAAGACTGTCGTGTATATGCTAGATGTGCAAAACTGAGCACGTGGTCCAAGGCATGTTGGTACCAACATTTCTTTTCGATCACTCTCTCCGACCTGAGTTGTAGCTCCATGGAGTAGGAAATTGAGTCTGTGTGCAAACATATAATGATAGAGGGTATTATCGTAATTTCTATTTATGATAATTGATTTATTGATTTATTGATTATTGATAATGACATGACTGTAATTATTGTGTATTACATGTTTTGTGATGATATTGATGTTAGTGGCATAATTATAATTATGGTATGATAACTGTATGAGATATTGTATGTGTTTATCTTCATTACCGCCATACTGGTATTGGCGTAGGTGATCTCACCTCTTTGCATGTATGTTTGGTATTATATTTATATTTGTTAAGACATCGAGCAAGAAAAAGAGCGAGAAGCTGAGGAGGAGCAGATTCCTGTTGAGGACGTCGAGTTCTGAAGAGATACAGATGCCTAGTTTCCTTGGCTACCTGAAGCTGACATTCATTGGAGGAGATGAGGCATGGACTGTAGATTTAGAGAGAGAGAGAGTATCTATTATAGAGTTCCAATATCTATTAGGCGGTATTGGGAAGCTTATTATCGTACTCCTAGTGTGATTAGTATTGTGTCGTCTGCTCGGACACCTGTCCGTAGGACTGCACATCATGACGGATTCCTACGTGCTGAGGAATCTGAGGAGGACCCATCTGAGGGTTCTCTTTGTCTAGTAAGATTTGGGCTATATGTTAGTTTTAAATGAAAAGTTTAAATATGTTTGGAAGTCTAGTTTGTAAGATATCAAAGTGTGACAGTACTAAACGCTTGTATGTATATGTGATGTAAAATTATTTGTGACAATGTTGTTATGTTTTTATTTTCTGCTAAGTTTATTTTATTATCATCAAGAAATTTTATAACTCGTATTTATAATACAAGCACGATTTTTAATTGAAGGGTAATTTGGTAATTAAGTAACATAAAGTGTGGCGCCCTAAGGAGGGTGTTACAATACCACGGTCACTAAATGTTGGCATGCTACAACTTTCAAATAATATTTATCCAAATTAAACCTTGGTGCATATACAGAAAATATGAGCCACGGATGAAATAATACTTAAGCCGTCATTAGCACATATAATTCAACAAGCCAAAATCAAAATACAGTTCATAGGACTAGATAATTAATTTAAAGCATACATAGCACGATGCATTTCACATCACGCTTAAAATAAAATACATCAAGTTGGGCTTCAGAATGCAGATATACTCAAATTACACCTTAATATAAGTAATGCAGAAGGAAACATAAACTACCCATAAAGACATCCACGTCTAAGGAGTTGGGTACTCCATCGAATCCACCTCGGGATCCTCCCCTGGGTGACCTGAAGACACAAAAATAGGATAGAGTGCAGTCCCACAAGCAGGTGCCTTAGCAGCTAATGCCATCGAATCCTCATCCTCTCTAGGAGTATGAATCGGGTCACCCTATAGCTCCCGAATGGGTAGGGCAAACTCCATATGTACCGATGTAGTAAATGTCAGGACAGGGTCTCCATCGCAGGTCCTCCTCACGGTCAAGATCAAATCCCCAACATACTGTATGCGCTGTAACACCCTCCGTAGGGCATCACATTTCTGACTACACGCTCATACTTTGTAAATGATTTCATAAAAGGTTTAAGTTATAAAACATAGGTTTTAAAATTTCTTTTCGCGGAAACATAAACTTAGTAAAATTTATAGGTAATACTGAAAACTAGATTTAAACTGAGTAATATACATTATTGACACCACATAATGTTTAACAATTATTTAGGAAATATAAAACTTACAGATTAAATTCTAAACAGTAGCAAACCCCATTACGGGTCCTACTCAATAGCACGGTAAAATACTAATGAGCAAAACTCAACATACTTATTCTATCTTGTGTCCCTCATTGATGCATCATACATCTGTTCATCCTCAACTCTGCACACTAAGCAATCCGGGAGGTCACTCCTCGATGTTATCACTAACTCAGAATATTTGCCCCCAATCACGTCTAAGAAACTCGTTCCATCTACTATATCATTTTAACAATGCAAGCACAACAAAACAATATAACAAAGAGGTGAGATCCCCTTTCATCAATACCAAAGCAGTAATAAGAAATGATATGAATGACAAAGTCATTCCATACCCACAGATATCACAGTTTCATTCATGTTATCAATTCATCACACTTCATTATCATTTCATCACAATTCCAGTAAACATATATCTCAGTATATAAAATGATGATGTCAGACCATATGAACATTACTCATGCCACAACAATATGTGTTCTGACTCAATGTGTATGCATACTAAACCAATTTTCCCACTCTATGGAGGTTTTCACAATTTCGAGAAGAATGCTCTGGTTAATTGTCCAGCCTTAGCCCACATACAATCTCCAGTCTTCAAAAAGAATCGTGTTCTTGTCAGGTATCATCAATGCGTTGCAACAGACTACGTCGCCACGTGGCACAAGATACTTGCCCCTGTCCACTGGATCGACTGCCGCACCTTGACGCCCCCAAGATCCATCATAGATCTCACTTTTCAATTCTCATTCCCTCTTCAACCACAAGGGCCATAATAGCTATCAGCTATATTTTGTTCAATGCACGAATATCTCAATCGCGTAAACATATTTACACGTTTTCTAAATCGCATAGCGATTTTTCAATGTTTTCAAAATCGCGTCACTTAAAAATCATACTTTTAAGTCACGTAAACCCTTTTTCATTATTTTTCTACTTCGTAAAATATTTCTCAATATTTCAAACATTGTTTTGGATTTTCAAAACTCAATACCATTTCCAACTTCATTTTCCTTGTATTCTTCACTTCAAAAATCTTCTACGTAATATTTTTCATCATTTCCACTCAAAATCAATGTTCTGTCAAAAATCAATTATTCCAACTTAAAATTTCCTAACGCGCCTCAAAACCCAATGGGTGAGCTATACGTTAGTAAATTTCAAGTCCCTGACGTATTCTCCATAATTCTAAATCAATTTTAAAATCAGTCCTCTCCAAAATAAGTGGAGGTTCAAACACATCCAACCTCTCTTTTTCTTTCATCAATGAAATCTTCATCTCTCAAGTGACAAAGTATTTCTCTTTCATTTCTTAAATTCTTTTTATAAATCTCTTGTACTAAATCAATTTACTTTTTATTTCTAAATCAAAGTTTTACATAAAGTAAAATCATTTCAAACTTACAAAACTGTAACCACATGGTCATTGAAACCATAATATCTTTTCTTTTCCTTTTTCCTTCTAATCATCCAATTTTACCATTCATAAAAACTCTCAATTTACCAATCCTTGGCATATTAGCCGAAAATTATAAATACCTTCATCATAAAAATCTTTGTTCATTTCCTTGTCCACTTTCTTTACAAATCCTCAAAATCATTAACTTATTACCCTTTTATAAAAAAAATCATAATTAATAAAATGCTTAAAATCTTTTGTTCCCAAAATCATTTTGAGGCCGTGTGCCTCCCTGGTTCTTTGGAACCGACATATTTTCCTTTATCATACAATTCACATCTTAAAACATACACAATTCATCATGCATCATAAACACATACTAAAGCATATTAGCAAAGCAATAAACATCCCAATCACCAAACAACCATAAATATGGAAAGCTCTTAAACAAACAAGTGAAATAATCCTTATGGATTTTTCATTACACACACATCCATTCCTCATCACCAACATATGGTTGATGAGGGTAATCTCCTTCTTACCTCTTGGAGAAACCTCCAAAGCTCTTAGTTTTGCTTCTTGTACAAGTCCTCCACCACTAAAAGCTTTCTTAAAAATCAAAATAAACATACATAATCAATATCTAAGACTTGAATGAGAAAACCATGGATCAAAATATGGTTTAGGAGAATATAATGAAACTAATAGTGAAAATTTCACAAACTTCACCTTAGAATTCTAGATCTTGAGCTTGAAGAACAAGGATGAAGATGGATGAATTACGCTTAGATTTCTACTACAAGGTATCTTGGAATGATACAAGGATGTAAGATATTAGGTTGTTTGGAATTATAGAAGAGTGAAAGGTGAATTTGTGGATCTTGGCCATGAGGTTGGGAAAGAAAGTGAGAAGAAAATTTTGAGAGTTTTTACTTGTTGATGCTTTAGGAAAAAGATGAAGACTTTTGAAACAAATGAACAAATCTCCTTTAGCTTTTAAGAGTCTTGGCCGTGAAGTTGCTCTAGGAAAAAGGATGAGATATTTTTGTTTTGTTTCTTTGTTGATTGATAGAAAAATAATAGAAATAAGTAAGTGTAATATTTATATTTCATAAGCATGCATGACCGTAGAATGCATAGGAGAAAAGCCACCAAGTTTGACTAGTTCCTCTTGATTGAATTTAGTGTGTCATAAAATTGGAATGTCCTAGAGCAATTCTCCTTGCTTTCCTAGCCGTGGAATTCCAAGGAAAGAAAAGGTGAGATAATAATAAACAAAAGTGATGGGTGTTGGTGGGGTATAGCTGTGAATCACAAAGAGGAAAGGAAAAAGAATTTAGTCTCCTTAGATTGTCCTAGAAAACTACTTGGCCGTGCACTCCCAAAGAATTGTTGGGTGGTTATTTTTTTACTTGCAAGCTTACCTTGCTTCCTATTGGTGGCCACTTTCTTTGACTACTCTTAATTGGTTCATGACTTGATTAGTCATAGCCATAATCTTTGACTTCCTCCACACTTGTTTCTATTGGTTCATTTTAATTATTTATTTCTATTGGTTCATTAAAGATGTATCAAGAACCACCTAGAATGCACTAGGCAACCGTGAATGTCAAGGAGAAATTGGCCATGCTTTGCTTCTATTTTAATTCTTAGTTATACCTTAATTAAATAATCAATTCATTTAGTTTCTATTAAACTAGTTTAGTTAGGATTTCTAATTACATTATAATTAATTAGTTACATTATTATGTCATTATATACATCATGATCATGTCATGTTTCTAGATAATAAATATTTATCTAGTAATTAGCTTCTAATTATTAAACAATTAAATTAGTTCAATTAGCTAATTAAGCTATTAGGATAATCAAGTTAAATTATCTAGTTACTTAACTAATTAACCTAGCCACTTTTATTGACTAAATCCTAACCATTAAAATCAACTTCATCTCCTAACCATTGATTACATCTAAGGTTGATATTATAAACTTCTTTAGCAAGATTGTTTTCACACCATTGATTAGATCAACGGTGAGGATCTAAGGCTCTTTCCATCCAACGGTTCACAACGGAGTCCAGCCACTATATTTGACTAATTTCTATTGGTTGCCATAAAGCTTAGTAATGATGGCTCATAATGACCCTTAAGATATTTAGCTGAGATATTTTCTAACAGATATTATCCAATAGATAATAGCTACTGCTATTATTACATAATAGATAATAGAAAACTCAAATATAGAAAATTTCTGTCAACTGTTCCTAGTTTTAGGTTTAGTAAGATCCCCTGATTCCGCCTTGACAGTCCGGAACTTTCTGGTTCAGGAAAAATTTTTATTTTTTCGGACCCACCTCGGGTCCACCCCAGGCCCACACACAACTCAAAAATACACTAAAATAATCTAAAACTCAGAAAGTTCTACAAAAATTCACAAAAATTATAAAACTTATATATTTTCAGAAAAAATGAAATTCAGACATATAGTTTTCAAGATAATATTAAAATATCAAAATAATATTAAAATATTCTAAAAAATATAAAATCTCACAATAATCCACAAAATCTTAAATATTATAAAACTTATGGAAATCAAGTTAGATTAGTGAAAATCATTAAGGATTGACAAAAATAAATAAAATACGAAGGCTCATATACAGTCCCAAAAATAATATTAAACTAATCAAAAATGTGAAAACTCCAAAAAAATTCCTAAAAATCACAACAATCATAAAATTCACAAAAACCGAATCAGATTACTCAAGATAATTAAGAATCACCCGAAATAAATAAAATACGAATTTTTGGGGTGTTACATACGCTCTCCAGCCCAGTCGACTTGCCACGCATTGGCGCCACCAGTGAACACAATCCTAACGAACCCAATAGAACCCTTTCTTGACGACATCACTGAATATAAGAGATCGAACCAAGTAAAATCCCGAAGGAAACAATCGCATCCCCTCAACAGTCTTTGACCAAGAATTACATAGGACAAGAATAATACATACAAGAGGTGAGATATCCAACTTCATTATCAATTATGGCAGTAAGAAATAGAAACGGCATAAGACGCCTACGTAGCATTACAAGAAATATAAATAGAATCAAGAAGCATATATTAAACAACTTAACAATTTTAGGCAGTTATAACATCAATAAGATAACAGTTCTAATCATCATATAAATTAAATGCCAAGTAATATATTGACTCATTATGCACATATACATGATATCAAAATCCTACTCTATGGAGCTAGACACAAACATCGGAGAGAATGATCAGGGAGACATGCCCGTATTTCATCAGCCATAAAATCAAGTGTTATCCAAAATATAATTAATCATTTTGCGCAACAAGGCTTTATACAGCGACATTCCCACAAGATCGCGATATAGGACAGTGTCCAGTCAGGATCGTCGGTGCGTTCGCATCGGCTTGTCCCACGGCTCATAGCCTTGACAAATAGTCCATCGGACTTCCACAATGCTTGATGACTCAATGCATATATCATGTATATTCAACCACAATATACTTTTTATAACATGCCACAATTTTGGCTAAGGGAAGCATCAACATATTCTTGATTCACTTATGGACCCACAATAAATATTATTAAGTCCTTAAATAATGCATTACGCCTTTAGGGGACATTATGGAATTATACCTAAATTTCTACATTCTTCTTAATAAGTTTCTCTTTTAGAGAAATATTCTCACATTATTCATTTAATAATTATTAATTTAATTATGTAAGTCTATCATTAAATTTTAAAACTAATTCCCTTAGAATGATTTAAATTGAATTATTTATCATTCTTACTTGTACTCATGGTCTTGCTTTAATTAAAATTTATTCTAAGTTTTCGGATAAGACTTCATCCCTGGGTTCTTCCCATTTTATGAAATCCTAATTAATTCCCAATTGTCCAAATTAATTAAGTTTCACTTCAATTTAATATTTCTTATGAAATTCTTCTCTAGTGAGATCTTTCTCGCTTATTAAGCTCTTTACTTTAGATTTAACCATATTTACTTAGAGAATTATTTCTAAGATTTTTTCCTAAGTCTCACACACCCTTATTTACTTCTTAGGTCCAAAGATTTCTTTTAGGTTATCAAATTGATTTACTTCCATTACATTATTAACTATTTAATCACTTAATTAATTAAATGTTATAATTACATAAAGTTGCATGGATTGAGCCATAATTAACCCTAGAGGCCGTGAGCCTCTCTAAGATTTGGATTCCCAAATTTTCATTTCAATTGATTGCATGTTATCCTTTTAATTAATCATATCTTCAACTTGTTACAAATTTTCACCAAGAACACCCAATTTTGGGTTCATGGCTGTGAGCCTCTTAGAAAAAGGGCAAAGGTCACTTTGCTTCCATTCAAGCTTCCAATCCATCCAAGCACACCAATATACATATTCAATCAACCAAACAACTCAAACAAATTAAAAATAATACATAGTCATAAAATTCATACAACAAAGAGAGTGACTTTAAATGGGGTTTCTCACAACCAACACAAAATCAAGTTCCCAACTACCAAGAGAGGTTGAAGAGGATTATCTCCCACTTACCTGGAGAAGAAAACAAACAGTGGGACTTCCTTGGAGCTCCAAGTGAAATTCAGATTCCACCCTTCAAGGAAACCCTAGGAACATCAAACTCACAAGAATCACAATCAAAGCTTGAAAAAGACATCCATGATCACCATAGTGACCATGGATCACGAAAATGGGATGGCAAGATGATAAAGTTATGAACTTTCACCTCAAAGTCTCCAACTTTAAAGCTTGATGGAGAAAAACAAAAATGGTGAAAATGGATGAACCAAGTGATGCTTTCCAAAGAGAAAAGGTTAATGGTGATGAGAAGGTTTAATAAATGTGATTATTTGGAACGAACAAAAGAAAAATGGAGGATGGTGGTGGTGTATGACCAGCGGTTTTGGAGAGGAAAGGGGAAGAGAAAAGTTAATTCCTTTGTTGGTGATTTTAACAAGAAGAGAAAAGCTTCAATAGAGGGATGGATTCGAGCAAAGTGGTTGCTTGAAATAAATCAATAATGGTGGAAGAAGGAGATGGTGCAACCGTGGAGTGTAGAGAGAAGGAGGAGAAAATCAGAGAAAGATGAAGGTAGAGAGAGAAAGTGATAGTAACAAAAGATGACTTTTAAGGTTTGAAATTAGATAGTATGATTTCATTAAGTGAATCACAAATTCCTTGGCTCCAAAATGGGGCTGCTGCTGTGTGGGAGAGGAAGAGGAGAGAGAGAGAGTGGTTAGCTTCTTTGAGAAGCTTGGAAGCTTTTCCAATAAAGAAGGATTTGATTAGACATAAAGAGGATTGCTTTAGGATAAGATAAGGTGATAAAGTAATTAAATAATAAGGTGATTAGGATTTTACTACAAGTTATTACCCAATGGATAATTGTTGCAGTACACAAGCCAGTATTAGTTATCCATCGGATAATAGAGCGTACTGCAAAATTTTGTTTAATAGTATGTATAGAGATTTTATTTATCAGATAAAACCTCAAAAAATGTAAACCTCGTAAACTGTGACTGGCCTCGGGTTTAGTAAGATCCCTCATCGACACTTCCACAGTGCAAGGTTTACCAGCCTTAGGAAAAATATTTTATTTTTCTGACTCCGCTCAGTGCACACGTAAAACGAGAAATATATTAAAATATTTAACATTTCCAGAAAAATGCACAAAAATCTTCAAAAATACAAATATTGAAAATTGATTATTCATGATGAAACAAATAATTTTCGGGGCGTTACACTAACTTTGCTCAGTGTGCATGAAAAATGAGAAATATATTAAAATATTTAACATTTTCGAAAAAAATCCAGAAAAATTCCTAAAAATCTCAAATTTTATAAAACGACTATTTATGAGGAAATAGATAATTTTCAGGATGTTATAATTGTGAAATAGATATTTCTACTTTTGTACAAGAATTGTACATAGTTTTGTAAAAATTTGTGCCTTAAAGGCAAAGTTACTGTATGATGATGTACATTCTTGTATAAATAAGGATTTCATACATGTATATTATAATTCACTCTTCAGGCTCATATTTTCCTATATATATCATAAATATTTTTATAGAGATATTATCAAGTTAGATGTAACGTGTCTAATCTTATTTACTTACGTATATTCCATATATATTAGAGTATTAGTATTAGGACGTTACAAGGTGATTGCCATACAAGAAGCTAAGGACTTATCTATCTTAAAGCTAGATGAGCTGCTGGGGATCCTTAAAAGTGCATGAGCAAAAGCTAACTAAAATGGAAGAAGATGCACCAAGAAAAGGTAAAAGCCTTGCTCTTATATCCAACCATAAGGTAGTTAAGCAACTCTTTTACTAACCCTCTCAGAGCTCTCTCAGTTCCATAACTGAATTTGAGGAGGAGAGTGAAGATGATGAATTTGATGAAGATGAGCTCTTTTTCATATCTAGAAGAATACATAAGATGTGGATAAAGAAAGGAAGAAGAGGAAAAGGATTTTAATCTTGAAGAGAAACTCAAAAGGGAGAATCTAGAAATAACAACAAAAACTAGATAGTGTGCTATAAATGTAAGAAACCTGGTCATTTTAAATCTAAATGCCCACTATTGAAGAAAGGATCTAAGAAGTTCTCAAAGAAGAAGGGAATGATGGCAACATAGGACGATCTCGATGACTCATCAAGTGAGGGAGATCAAATGGAAGTTACAAATCTATGCTTCGTTGCTAGAGATCAAGAAAGTTGATGATGAGGTATCAGATATTGAACTCTCTTAACCCTCTTATGATGATCTCAAAATAGCTTTTGATAACCTTCTCTCTGATGCAAACTTCTTGACTCAAAACTACATTGTTCTCAAAGTAAAAATGACTGAGTTATAGAAAGAAAATGACTTATTAAAGAGAGACATTGTAGCTTTAAGCAAGCAGACTAGATCCTTAGTAAAGCTAAATATAGAACTAGTGGCACAGTCTGAGAAGGTTGAACCTTCTCACGAACCTTTTCAACAACTCTCTCAAGTGTCAAAAGAAAATGTGTTATTAAAAAGGAAGGTAGAAAATGTTGATAAATGACTTAGCCAAGTTTGTCAATGGTATCAAAAATCTTGAGAGGATTCTTAAAAGCCAATAGTGTGACACCCTAGGCTGACGAGGGCGGGGAGTGGTCGTCGGTGCTAAAAGATGAAGCACAGACAAGGAACGGCTCCTGGCAGGCTTCTAGGTAGAGGGACACATGAATGAACTGAATACACACCAGAATGAGAGGGATCCAGAGACCATGTAGGTATAGGACTCAATAGTTGAGGATGGCTTAAAGGAATTAATTAGCACCACCCATATCAATAAGATGCATCTTCTTTTCAGGAGCCAAGAACATAAGTACTCCACAGTTAAGCGTGCTTGACTTAGAGCACTTTTGGGATGGGTGACCTCCTAGGAAGTTTCCTAGGATGCATGTGAGTGAGGATAAAGCATGCTGAAAAGACTCGTGTTGGTTTGTGGGGACACTCATCGATCCTATAGGTAGTCTCGGGACTTTACAAATGGCATCAGAGTGGGACCTCTCCCAGTATGGTGTGGTTCAGGGATGAACCATACAGAAGCTAGTGGGCATATGACACCCGTGGTTGACAAGGGCGGGGAGTGTAACATCCCTTTCCCAGGCGGCATTACATTTACAGAACGACCCTTATTACATAATTTATCAAACATCACACTTATACTTTAAAACGACTCTTTTTGTGTAAAAACTTATTAAACTATGAAGTAGTAAATATTGTAAAACGTGAGATTCAATAATTACCTTTTAATGGATGATATAAGTTGACTAAAATGAATAAGAGACTCAAGTCATAAGAACTGAATAAAAAGGCTTTTCATAGAATGAAGTTTTCCATATCCTTAAGCACATCATTATATATTCCAAAAGCATAAAACTTAAGTACTCGAAAATAAACATACTTATACATATAACTACTAAATGAAAATTGAGCCTTGACCAAGTCCAAACACCTGAAGAATGGGTTCCTGCACTTGATCTTCATCCAAAACCCCATCAGGATCCCCAATAGGCAAAGCCTCCAGCTAGGGCATATCACTACAGACAGGAGTCCGAGCAGTCGACTACACAGAACTCTCCCTATAGGAAGCTCTCCGATCTTCCCAAAGCTTCCCAAGGGGCATGTAGAACTCCAAGTGAACATCTGCGTCAAAGGTGAATGTGACCGCCTCATACCAGGTCCTGCTCCAACTCAAGGTGACATAGCCGTCATACCGAATGCGTCCTGTGTCCCACTAAATACTCCACGCACCGATGCCTCCATGGAACTGTAGCCTAGTGAACCTCGCGGGTCTTGCCTTACCGCTACCGTAGCCCTTTCATCGTAAATATAAAAATAGAAATAGACAGAATAATACAGTAGAAGATGTGAGATCCCCTACATCAATACCATTATGGTAGCAAGAAACACAACGAAAGACAGTAGTGCCTTTCATACACAACAACACTAAGTAATAGAAAATATGATCATGTCAATACAGGAATATTCATCGAATAAAAATACAATCATGTTATCAACTGATAAGTAAACTAACAAGGTACATCAAGACATATGTATATGTGTGTATGGATCATGTCACAACAACAGATGTGTAGACTATGCATATACACGATGTGTATGCTGACCATCCTCACGCACAATGTGACTAATTCCTACTCCATGGAGCTAAGATTCACAGATGAGCATTCTAGAAGATCTGTCCCCCCTCAAAAGATAGTCTACGCCAGACCATGAAAGAAATAGTGTTTTGTCGGACTACCAGTGTGTTACAACGGTGTTCACGGCCAGGGGTATACAATGTGATAGTGGTCACTGGAGAATCACCCACCCTTGGCGTCCCCCAAGATCCATCAGGGATCACACTTATCCAATTCACACTCACTCCTAGGCATCAAAAGCCGATAGTCTAATACTTAATTGCATGCCTAAAGAAACCAAACCACCATTGAACTATTCCCAATGATATTAAAGCAACTGCCCATACAATTGTTCAATACCATTAATATCAATGATATTATATAATCACCTATACAACTACATAATATCACTTATATATCTGGGTTTCTTATGATAACAAGTCATATCTGACTCTATCGTCTATCTGATGTTTCTGGTTATAAAAGCAAACCACATCTAACTCATTCGTCTATCTGATGTTTCTGGGGTCCAGTTTGTCGACCCGACAACACAAATGCTGAAATCACAAATCACTTGGGTCCAGTACGTCAGCCCAAGGCACAATGTTAATGCATGCTATCATAAAGGATTTCAGTCTTGTAAATTCAAGAATCATTATTATCAATTCACGTGGAGCATTTTCACAATTCCTTGAGTATATAGATACATTAGGTCTTCTTTAGTCTTTAATTATCATACTCTCAAGAATGAAGGTAGAATTTGATCCAAATCACCAGCTTCTTCTAACTAAATTCCTCGAATGACCTATCCTCATATCATTTAATGAAAACCTAACACACAATATCCTTACCTCACCATTCCTTTCCATTCTTATCTTATAAGTTCTTAGTTAATTTTCTCAATTGTCAAGTTACCTAGATTTACTACTAATAAATCCTTTCCTAAGAATCCAATTATCTCCAAGAGTTTTCCCATTTGGTACATTCAAAAGTTATTACTCGTTAGATATATGACATTATATTATTTCTAATCTTACTTATAAATTCTTAAAACCTAATTTGTCTTCCAAATCATCTAAACCATATTCCCTAACATTCTTTCTAAAACATCCATTATTCAACTTCTAAATAAAATTCTCTCCACCCTTATTACTCTTCTAACTCATTCTCAAATATTTTAGATCTCCAATTCACTCGTGCTTCTAATTATCAATTTTCATGTCTTTATTACCTAATCTTCTAGGTCCTTAATAACTAAATATTTTGCTTATGGATATCTCTTTTTGGACCAAAGTGGTCGTGAGCCTCAAGAATTCAAAGGAACCACTTATTTCATTTTTCCACAATAATCATGGCATGCTACTTGCTATGTTCATCATATATTAATCAAATTCATGTTTATCATCAAAATCACATAATATCCATTAAGTCATCAAAATCATCTTTGCATACAACAACATCATACAATCACACAAGATCAACAAGCATAAATCGAAATCACCCATTCGGGTGGATGAATCCTCACGTGGACTCTCCATTCCCAACACAACTATTCGTTCCTAACCACTATAGCATGGTTGATGAGGTTAATCTCCCTCTTACCTCAAGTGTAGCCTCCTAGTCCCTTGTAGTACCTAGGGCTTGAATAAGATTACCATAGGTCAAAGTATGGCTTTACATCTTTTAAAATGAAATAAGAAGGAAGATTCAAGAACTTTACCTTAAGATTCTTGAACTTTAGATTTGAAGCAAAGCTTAAGGAAATGCTTGAAGGTGGATGAACTAGAGATCGATTTCCACATAAGAGTGTCTTAGAATATTGTAGAGACTCAAGATCTAAGATTATCTTAAATTATTGAAGACTTTGTGATGGTCTTTGGGGTGTTGGCCGTGACCTATCCAAGAGAAAAAGGAAGGAGTTTTGTGTTTAGCCTTTGGTTACTTGGATGTAAGGATGAACAAGTCATAAACAAAGTATGGAATGGCCCCCCAAAATATGGCCATAGTCGTGAGGTGTAGAGGAAAATGAGAGGAGAAAATAGAAATCAAATTCTTACCTTAAGAGCTTCAAGTTAGGGTTTTTAAAAAAATGATGACGATGAGAGAACTTGATGATGGTCTCAACATAGAGAATCATCCATGAAATGTGTAGATCCAACAAATATGACTGAGTGTAGAAAACAAAAATGAAAGAGGAAAGTGAAGGTGGTAGCTGTGAGGTGAAGGAGAGAAAATAAAAGATGAGAGCTTTACGAAGTGATTTTTAACAAGAAAATGTCTTCAAGCAACATGTAGTTTCAAGCAATTTGGTTGCTTGAAATCAAGCAAACATGGAGGGTGTAGAGGGAAGTGTGGCCATATGGCTTAGCGAGGAGAGGAAGAAGAGAGAAAATGAGATAGAAGCTTTAGGGTAGAGAGAGAAAGTGATAGAAAGTTTTTTGGAAATAAAGAGATGGTGACATTAGTGAAAAGATGACAACTTATCATCTTTTCTCTCCTCCAAAAACCGTGCACCTTAGGAGGAGTAGCAAGGCTTGCTTTACAAGCTTCTCCCAAGCTTCCTTGAGAAGCTTCGCACGTTTCCCAAAAATGTCAAATCATGTTGTCATGTAACGATGTGACGTTGTCACTTAAATGATATCATAAAAGTGACTAGATAGAAATAATTTACTAGATTTTTACTACAAGTTATTATCCAACGGATAAAGTTACAGTTTTCACCGCCGATATCAATTGGCCGATGGACAATAGGACGTACCCAAATTTTATCCATCAGATAAAATATCAAACAATGAAAACTTTGTAAACTGTGTCCGGCCTCAGGTTTAGTAAGATCCCTCGTCACCGTTTCCACAGTCCAAGGTTTTCCAGACTCGAGAAAAATATTTCATTTTCTCAGCTCCGTTCAGTGCATGCAAATCGAGGAATATACTAAAATAATCAAACAATTCAAATAATTCTAGAAAAATTTAAAAAAATCATAAATATTATAAAATGGATATATATTATGAAACAAGCAATTTTCGGGGTGTTACAGGGAGTGGTCACCGGTGCTAAGAGATGAAGCACGGATAAGGAGCGGCTCCTGGCAGGCTTCTAGGTGGAGGAACACATGAATGAACTGAATACACACCAGAATGAGAGGGATCCAGAGACTGTGCAGGTATGGGACTACATAGTTGAGGATGACTTAAAGGAATTGATTAGCACCACCCATATTAACAAGATGCATTTTCTTTTCGGGAGCCAAGAACATAAGTACTCCATAGTTAAGCGTGCTTGACTTGGAGCACTTTTGGGATGGGTGACCTCCTAGGAAGTTTCCTAGGATGCGTGTGAGTGAGGACAAAGCACGCTGAAAAGACCCGTGTTGGTTTGTGGGGATACTCATCGATCCTGCAGGCTGTCTCAGAATGTTACAAATAGTGTCTTTGACAAAGCTAGGCTTGGATACAAGAGAGGGGCAAAATAGAAGCTGTATAAAAACTTTTTTGTGTTTGCTAAGAAGACTAAAGTGATTTGATTTTGTTGTGGCAAGGTTGGACATAAAGCCTCAAAGTGTTACCATAAAAATAAATCACAAAAGGTCTAACTATCTAACATGAAAAGACCCAAGAAAGTTTGGGTACCTAAAAGCATGATACCTTCTCATGCAGGTTTGTCTAATTACAAAAAGAAAAAGGAACAAATGGTAATATGATTGGGGACAAAAGCAAATTCCTCATTCTTAAGGACAAAGATGGAGGTGATGCCACTTTTGGAGACAATAGCAAGGCAAAAGTAAGAGGAACAGGTAAAGTTGGTAAGAAGAACTCTTCTACAGTAGATAATGCATATTATGTAAAAGGCTTGAAACACAATCTTCGTAGCATAAGTCAGTTCTGTGACAATGACTATGAAATAGTGTTTGAACTAACAAAATGCATAGTTAGAGAAGTCAAGAATGGCAAATCCTCTTTATGGGAAACCGAGAGAAGAATGTCTATAGCAACATGTTAGAGGACCTTAGTGATCAAAATGTTGAATATCTTATGTCTATAAGTTCTAACAAGTGGTTGTGGCACAAGATAGTTAGTCATGTAAACATGAATAACATCTCAAAATTGCTAAAACATGACCTTATGAGAGGCTTGCCCAAAATTAAATTTGAAAAGGATTTGGTATGTGAAGCATGCCAAAGAGGCAAGCAAACAAAGTCAAGTTTTCAGGCCAAGAAAGTTGTCACAACACATAAACCTTTAGAAATTCCTTATATTGATCTCTTTGGACCTACTAAGATTGCTGGCTTAGGTGGAAAGAGGTATTGCTTTGTTATAGTTAATGACTTCTTAAGATATACATGGGTATTCTTCCTTTGAAGCAAGGATGATTCTTTTGAGGCCTTTAAAACCTTTTGTTAACAAGTTTAAAATGAAAAAAAAAGGTTTTTGTATAATTGTCAGAAGAAGTGATCATGGAGGAGAGTTTGAGAATGTTTTCTTTAAAAGCTTTTATGATGAAAATGACATAGTTCATAATTTTTCTTGTCTAAGAACTCCACAACAAAATTGGGTAATGGAAAGAAAAATAGAACTTTGCAAGAGATGGCTAAAACTCTCGTATGTGACACTGATTTGCCAAAATATTTTTGGGTTGAGGTAGTCAGCACCTCTTGCTATGTTTTAAATAGAGTTTCCATAAGGCCAATACTAAAGAAGACACTATATGAATTGTGGAAAGGAAGGAAACCAAACATCTCATACTTGTATGCATTTGGTTATGAATGCTTTATGTTAAACACCAAAGATTGGTTAGGAAAATTTGATTCAAAGTTTGATAAATGCATCTTTCTTGGATATTCGTTAACATCGAAAGCATATAGAGTATATAATTTGAGAGCACAAGTTGTTAAGGAAAGCATGCATGTTGTATTTAATGAAACTAACTCTCTCAATGAGAAACATAAGCATGCAGGCCTTGATGATGGCTTTGAAAAATTGTCTCGTAATGAGATTAATGATAAAGATGACAAAAAACAAGATGGAACAAGCTCAAATGGCAAGAAGGATCAAACCATGTATGAGAAAGTTGAGTTTTCTGATAAGAGAGTTGTGTTAGAAGCTGAGAGATCTCATGAACCCTTTTATGAACCTTCTCACCAACCCTCTCAGTTGCCTAAAGACTAGAAATTGCATCCTTCTCACCCTAAGGACCTATCATTGGAGAAGTATTTATTGGTGTCATGACCAAATCTGTATTAAGAAGACCTAAGCATACAAGCTAATTTTCTCTACTCTCTCAGATTGAGCCATAAAACCACTGAGGAAGCTCTCTAAGAAGAATCATGGATTGAGGTAATGCAAGAGGAGCTGAATCAATTTGAGAGGAATGAAGTATGGTCTCTGGTGCCTGCACATAAAGATCACTCTCTTATTGGCACAAAATAGGTGTTTAAGAACAAGTTAGATGAAGATGGAAAAGTGGTAAGGAACGAGAAAAGGTTAGTTGCTCAAGGGTGTATCCAACAATAAGGTATAGACTATGATGAAACCTTTGCCCCTGTAGCTAGGTTAGAAGCAATCATAATTCTCCTTCCATATATTGCATTTAAAGGCTTTAAACTCTTTCAAATGGATGTTAAGAGTGCATTCTTGAATGGTTTCTTAAATGAGGAAGTGTATGTCCATCAACCCCTTAGTTTTAAGAATGTTGAACATCCAGAATATGTTTATAAGCTCTCCAAAGTCCTTTATGGGATAAAGAAAGCTCTAGGATCTTAGTATGAGAGACTAAATAACTTTATGTTGGAAAATGGCTTTACAAGAGTAAAAGTGGACACTATCTTGTTTAGGAAACATTTAAAGAATGAAGTATTAGTAGTCTAAATATATGTAGATGACATTGTATTTGGATCTACAAATGAGTAGTTGTGCATAGAGCTTTTTGATTTGATGAAAAGTGAATTTGAGATAAGCATGATGGGAGAGTTAAGATTCTTCCTTGGCCTGCAAATCAAGAAAGACATGTTTGGAATCTTCATCTATCATGAGAAATACACAAAAGACTTGTTGATAAAGTTGAACATGGAAAGGACCAAGCCAATGAAGATTCCTATGTGTAACACTCTGATTTTTTGTTTTCTTGATATTGATAAGTTTTATAATATTTATGAATTTTTAATTTATTTTGATTATTTTAACATTATTTTGGACTGTATGTGTGTTTGAGGCGGGCTCAAAAAAATAAAATTATTTATGGACCATAAAGTTTTGGACTGTTAATGCAGGGCCTGGGGAACTTACTAAACCCGAAACCGGAAACAGTTTTCAAATTTTTTCTTTATTTGAATTTTTGTTACATTCTATTATCCATTAGGTAATGTTATTATTCATTGGATAATGCTATTATCCATTGGGTAATGTTATTGTGTTTTTGTTCCATTCTATCATCCATTAGATAATGTTATTATCCATTGGACAATGAATAGCAGTAGCCTTTATCCATTGGGTAATAACTTTTGGAAAATATCTAAATGCTAGTCAAACTTGATGGCTATGACACCTTTATGGTGAGCCAATAAGAAACAAGATTAAAGGAGAAGGTTTATTTTCTACCCTTGATCTAATTCATAGTTGTGAGTAGTTTAAGTGATCAAATTGATCACTCCTTCTCTCCTTGAGTCTCACGACTATTAAGCATTCAAAGAAGACCAAAGTTGATTTTTTCTATTACATTTCATAAGCTTGTCATCTTTTTCATGCAAAACCAAAACACAAAAATTCTCTCTCATTTTCTCTCCCTCAAGCACACGGCCAAGCTACCATTTTCCACTTTTTAATCTTTCATAATTCAAACTAACCTTACTACTTGATTCTAAACACCATTTTAAGATACTTTGGTGTTGTGATCAACCCTTAGTTCTATCATCTTCAAGGTTTTTCTTTAATCTCAAGATCAAAGGTTTCTAGGTAAAATTCTTGAAACTTTATTTCTTGATTTATTTTTAAAAGTTCTAAGACCATACTTGATCCATGGTCATCTTAATCAAGCTTTAGATGTTAATATATTTGTGTTTACTTTGATTTTTTAAGAGCAACTTAGTGGTGAAAGTTGACACAAGGAGACCTGATGTGTGAAGATATAGTGATTAAAATTCAGATAAAAATCAGTTGTCAGGCCCACCAGAAAATAAAAACCTTACAACTAGTTGTAGTTAGTAAGGGTCGATCCACAGAGAACCAATTCAATTAACACTATCAAATAATTCCCAATTTAAACTTTGATTAATAATAAACAGTAAATAGGGGTTTTTGGAGTTTTGATGAACAATGAACAGCTTCAAAGGCAATAATAATAAATGAACTAAACTTAACAATATAAGAAAATTGGTTAAGAGATTGAATCCACCACTAGATTTATATGATAATGTAAATCCACATATCCTTTTATTCCAACATGCTCAATTATGTTTTTATGCAATTGTGAGAGTAAATCTCTGTTTTCCTTACGTGTTGGCCAATTCAGCAACTGCTCAAATTAACTCCTGATCATTGATTAGTCATAAAGTAACCGCTCTTACAACTATCTAATAATTGCATTAAGTTTTAGAAAATCAATTACACTAAGATCTAATCACACACTAGGATTAAATTACTTAGAACATATATTTCTCTAGATCTATTACCGCAACCGCGCATAATAAACCCAGATCTTCCATTTTTATAACTGGCAAATAGCACAAAGATAATTATACCCACATGAACATCATATATTGCGCTAGATCTACTACTGCAACTGCGCATAATAAACCCAGATCTACCACTTTTAAAGTGGGAACAAGTACAAAAACCTTCATACCAATAATAGATTCAGAAATATATGAATAAAAATATAACTGTATTGAAAGAATCAAATATGCAAGATTCACAACATCAATACTAGTGGTTTCATCACCCCCTTAACCAAGGGAGGTTTAGTTACACATAGCTAGAACAAAATCACAAGAAAAACTGAGAAAGAACATCATAAGAAACAAAGTGCAGAAGAAAAACTAAATAGCAAACGAGTTTTTGAGGATTGAGGATGATGGATCTCCGATTGCTCGAACCCGAGATTCCAATCTTTAATCCAAGACTCCCCTCTCCTTTTCCAATGAGTTGCAGCTGCTCTCCTAGGTCAGAACTCCATCAAAATGTGCTAAGGGTGTGAATATATAGGCCCCCAACATAAGCTTCTTGCAGAAGTTTATGTTTGATTCCTGTCTGGAGAAATACACGGCCGTGTATGATTTTGTGTTAGAGGAGCAAAATTTCACTATTTCAATTGCAAAGTCAGAGGAGTACACGGCTTAGGCCGTGTACTCTCACACGACCATGTATTTTTACGCAGCCTAGGCCCTGTATTTTGATGCAGGCCCTATATTTTGACTTCTTCAATTTTCGGCCTGGATTCTTCTTTTTTCATTGCTTCAAAGGGAGAAATTGATCTTCATGAATCCATAGCCCTTCTTCAAGTGGATGTCAAGCCTGATTTAGGTTAAATGAACTCTGCCATTCAAAAGTTTCTTGAAAAGTTCAAGTATTAGTGTAACGACCCGGGACTGCCTGTAGGATTGATGAGTGTCTCCACAAACCAACACGTGTCTTTTCAGTGTGCTTTGTCCTCACTCACACGCATCCTAGGAAACTTCCCAGAGGTCACCCATCCACAATTGCTCTGTGTCAAGCACGTTAACCATGAAGTTCTTATGTTCTAGGCTCTCGAAAAGAAGTTGCAACTTGTTGATATGGCTACACCAAATTAATTCCTTTAAGCCATCCTCAATTATGCAGTCCCATAAATGAATCCCTCTCATTCCGGTGAGTATTCGGTTCATTCATGTGGAAGAAGCACCGCCAGAGCCGCTCCTTGTCCGTGCTTCATTGCATCGGCGATCACTCCCCGCCCTCGTCGGCCCCGGGACGCCACATGTAGCATATGAGAATGCATTTAAGCAAAGTTTCACAATAATATTCCAATTAGAGTTTGATATCAGAAACTAAGTTAAATAATGACAATTAAGCACAAATGGAGTTCAAAGAATCAATTACAAGGCAATTAAAATATAAGAATAATCAACAGATCAAGACTTATAAGGAGCTAGGTAAGAGGGAGATTAACCTCATCAACCAGTTATGGTGGTGAGGAACGAATTTGTTTGTAGGTGATGAATCCATATGAGGATTTAATCACTATGTTTGTATAATTTTGTGATTTTGGTTTATATGCTTTATGTGATTTTATTACTTTGATATTATGCATGAACTTGATAGTGTAGATTTGTGATGCTTAAATTTATGATGTATGCTACAAATTGTGCTAGAAAGGAAAATATTTTAGTTCCAATGGCCATAGAGGCTCATGGCCTCCATACCCTCAAAAGGACAAACCTATGCAAAAATGACTTATAAATTGTTAACTTAGATAATTAGGTGATAAGAAATTAAATTAAGAGTTTACAAAATAAAAATAGAAATGAACAAATTTTAGTATCAATTAAAAAGGTGATTTTCAGGCATAGTATTTGATAATAGGATAGAGAAGTAATTTGGAGACTTAAAGTATTTTATTTAAGATGATTTTTGATAAGTTAAATGGAAAGGATTTTATTTAAAATTAGAATAATGAAAGTTTTGTTAAGAATGTTAGAAAATATTACTTAGATGATTTGGGGACTAAATTAGGATTAAAGGATTTACAAGTAAAAAGAAGATGAACACAATTTTATAATTTAAGAAGTAATGATTTTCGGCTATGTCAATGGAAATATTTTTTAAGGATGGTATGGAATCTAAAATATTTTATTTAAGAAAGTTTTTATTTAGAGTAATGAACAAAGAGTGATTTTTGGCCTTAGTATGGAAATAAAGCTAGAATGATGTTTTAAAAATTAAGGTATCTTATTTAATAAGAGTAATGGAGAATGATTTTATAGTACCTTGATTTAATGAAAATAAATCTAAGTTTTTGTGGAAAATGTTTGGAAATGTTAATTAGAGGTGGATTAGTGAGAAAATGTTGGAATTAAAGTCTACTTTTTTATAAACTATGAGAAAAGTTTTAAATTGAGCTTAAAATATTAAGAAAATATTTTTTGCAATTGAAAATATGTAGAAAAACTCTTACGCAATTTAAAATGATAATTTTTAGTTACGCGTTTAAGAAAACATTTTAAAATATTTACGCAATTGATAAAACGTTGGGCAAATGTTATGCAATTTGAAAATGTAATAAAAGTGTTACCCGATTGTGAAAACGCGATAAAAATGCTACGCAATTGGTTGTAACCGGTAATGTTTGTGATATGCATTGAGTCATTAATCATGCATTATTTTATGGACAGTGTCTATCAAGGCTTTTGTTACCTAGGAGATGAATTACACCTTTGTGCAGATGCAAATAGCATAATGAAGATCTATGAATGATATTGGAGGTGTCAGGGTGCGAAATTCCACATGTGGTCAGTTAGTAACACTACTGTGCCGTGGCAACCGATGCAAGTGTACCGACGATCTTGACGAGAACATTATTCTTATTCCCGTTCTGGCGTAGAATGTCTTGAGTTGAGGCGGATGATGTACAGACATATCTTCTAGATCATTCTCTCAGAAATTGTGTTTACCTCTATAGAGTAGGAAATGAGTGCACTATGCGTAAGAATAGTTAGTATACACATTGTGCATGTGCATAGTCAGTGTACATATTGTTGTGGCATAGTCAATATGCTTATTTTTGTGCTATGGTCAGTATTCATATATTGTGATATACATTGTTGAATTATCTATTAGTTGATAATATGATTATACCTGTTGTTCGGTGATATTGCTGTATGTGAATGACATTATTGTCATTATTGTTTCTATGTTGCCATGATAGTATTGATGTAAGGGATCTAACCTCTTTGTAATATTGTTCTGTCTGTTTCTGTTTTATGCTTATGTTTGTGAAGACTACGATGGCGACAAAGAGGGATCTGCTAGGTTTTGTTAGGCTATAGTTTCTTGAAGGCGCTGATGCTTGGCGTGTCCATTGAGACATAGAGCATATAGAGTATTGTGGTGACATTACTGTATCTATAAGTAGGACTCACCATGGGGTCACTACTTTTTCTTTGGTTGCTGTATATGTAGATTTTGTTATACCTATCAGGAAGTTGTGGGGTGATCTTCACCATACTCCTAGGGAAGACTCCGAGGAGTCGACAGCTCAGACTCCCATCCGTAATGACATGCCCTGACTAGGGAATTTATCTGTTAAGGATCCCAAAGAAGATCTGGAGGAAGATCGGGTTCAGGACCCTACTCTTCAAGTTTTTGGACTTAGGCTAGGTTCAGTTTTGATATGGTAGTTATACATATTATTTGGTGTACGTAAGCTTTATGTATTTAAGTTGTTACTAATCTATATTATGTAAATGAGATGTATATTATTAAGTTTTATGTCTTGTGTTTCTAAAATTCAGTAATTTTATGTTATCTGCGAAAAAGAAATTTTGAAACTCATATTTTATAATATCAAATATTTTATAACTTTGAAAAGGAGTTAGTGAGAAATGTAATGCCCTGTGGAGGGTGTTACATTAGTTGGTATCAGAGCCCAAGTTCGAGTCTTTTGGGTTTGTGGGTAGGTTTGCCTTGTTTGTGCTGTGTGTTTGTCTGTGTTTAGTTTTCGAAAGGAGAAACCTTGTTTGAAATGGTTACATTTAGTTTTCGTTGTATTGTGGTAGTTTAACATTGAAGAAAAGCAATGGCTCATTGTCGAGGTGCACATATGGACACAGGACATGACTGTGATTGTTTGGCTACAGCTGCGACAACAATGCAAAGAATGGCAGACGTTATAGTACAGTAAAATCAAAGGGGTGCACAACAGCAAGAATTGACAACTGAGGCACAGAATCTGTCAGAGTTTCACCGCAATAATCCGCCACAGTTTAAGGGCGAATTTGATCCGAAGAAGGCAGAAATTTAGATCAAAGAGTTAGAGAAGATTTTTTCGAGCAATAGGATGCACAAATGAAAGGAAGGTGACTTATGCTACCTTTATGCTTGTCAGAGATGCTGAGGATTGGTGGGCAAGAATGCAACGATTGTTGGAAGCTGAGGGAAGATTTATCACGTGGGAAGTTTTTTGAAGTAAGTTTTTAGAGAAGTATTTTCCAACTAGTACGAGGCATGCCAAGGAGATGGAGTTCCTTGGGTTGAAACAAGATGGAATGACGGTTAGTGCGTATGCTGCTAGGTTTGAAAGCCTATCAAAATTCTCTCTGTATTTTCAACTCCAGCCTGATGAGGAGTAGAAGTGCTAGAAGTTTGAAGAAGGTTTGAGACATGACTTGAAGAGAGCAATTCTACCTTTGGGAATTGAACAATTCCCAGCTTTGTTGGATAAGTTCGTAGGATTGAAAAGTTGGATCAATCCCGGGATACGAGATCCCGTAACTCTAGACCATCTCGATTCCAAAGGGGAAGTAATGGTAATAGAAACCGATTCCATCAAGAACCATATTCATTGCCACTGGGGAATCAGCAACAACAACAAACAAATGGAGGAAGTAGTAGTAGAAGTAGATTTAGTTAGATTGTATCATCTTTACCTATGTGCATAAAGTGTGGAAGGGGTTGTAACACCCACTGTAGGATATCACATTTAAGACTAATCCTAATATAACTTACCCAAGTTGTAAAAGAACTAACCTTGTACAAACATTAATTTTAAAATTTCATTTGTAGAATAATTTAAAATAAATAAAAAAACCATAAGTACAAATAATAAACACACCAGAATATACCTATGTATTTCAAACCTTGTTCCCAAATAATTTACCCAAATAATTTACATAAATAAACTTACTCCCAAAAGATAAAATATACAATATGTACATCAAAACATAACTACTAAACCAGAACCTCTAAAAAAAACTGAACTAAGGATTCGGGCCCTACAAAGGATCCTCCTCCTCTATGTCGTTAAAGAACCCAAGCGGGTACATCGGTCGCCTGACAGGGGTTCTAGCTGAAGACACTACAGAGTCCTCCCATGGGGTATAAACAGTACCACCCCAGAGTTCTCGTATTGGCATTGAGAACTCAAGATGCACAGACGCATGTTGAGTCAAAACGGGAGTCCCATCATGGGTTCCACTGTGGAAATCAAATTTCCAAGCGTCAGTTCCACTGTAGAACTGTACTCGGATAAAACCTAGCACTTGACGCCTTGCCGCCATTCAAACAAACAACGAAAACTGTCACAGATGGAAAGTAGAATTTTCGGCTTCTTCATCTCCTCGGTCTTCATCAAACATACGCAATAAAACAAATATAACACAATAAAGAGGTGAGATCCTCTACATCAATACCAGTATGAAAGTATAGAAAATGACAGTAGATATACAAATATAATAACAACACATAAAGTTATATTATTGTGTCATAGATAATATATCAGATAAGCATAATTATCATATCAATCTGCTGACCAACTATGCATATGCACAATGACCAATTCCTACTCCACGGAGCTAGTCACAATTTCGGAGAGAAAGATAGGGAGTACATGTCTGTATATCGTCAGCCTCAAATCATGTGCCAATATATTATATCAATGTGCATAGCATGGCTCATACAAGGCACTCTCAACCAATCACGAAAAGAGTAGTAACTCCGTCAAGATCGCCGGTGTGTTTGCAAAGGATACCACCACACAGAGGTGCTACCATCTGGCCACATATGACATTCCACACCCCGACATCTCCAAAATCACTGAAGATCGTAACTACGCAATTCTTACCTGCATGATGGTGTAAATTCAATCTCCTAGGCGTATTGCCTTAACCAATTAAGTTGACACGCTTTTTAATGCATGATGTATGATTCAAATACACATGTAATCATCATTCTCACAGTATTTCACATACACACGTCATCTCTTGGCGATATTATTGTTCAACATAAATGGGCCTACTAGAACAGCCCGATAGCAAACTGCTGTTATTTACAGTCGCATAAACATTTTATTGCATTTTCAAATCGCATAAGGATTTTTAAACATTTTCTCAGTCTGATAGCTTAAAAATCATTATTTTGAAAACAAGAGACGTTTCTCTAATATTTTTCACATAAAATAATTATTTTGGCTTTATTTACAATATTTTACTACTAAAGTTTCTCTAAGTAGCATCTTCCATTATTTCTCACAAAATTACACTAAATTTATTCTAAAAATTAGTTTACTTTCTTTTCATGTCTAAAAACCTATTATATTAATTTCCTATTAATTAAATATCTAAGTCTATACTTAGTACAATAATTTTGGATCTAGAATATACAAAATAGGCTTGTTAGCCAAATTACACTATATGCTTCATAGATCATATTTAATTATTTTCTATCACCTTATTCTTTGCAAAAACCTTTAATCAAATTTCTTTTCATTAAATCATTTAATCCATGATTAGGAAAATAATTTAAAACATTTTGCTCCCTTGATGGTGTTGGGGCCGTGAGCCTCCATAGGTTCCTTGGGACCTTCATACTCATCCTCATCACATAAATCACATCATGCCATATACAATAATCAACATGCTTCCATAATCACATATTCAAGCATATAATCAAAGCTATAAATCATACCAACCAAATATCATCATAAACAAAGCAAGCTTAAACCACACAAAGTGAATAAATCCTTATGAAATTTTCACTACAAACAAGCCATTCTCTCACCACCAACACTTGGTTGATGAGGTTAATCTCCCTCTTACCTCAAGGAAGACAAAATCCTTTAAGTTGCTTCTCTTAGGAATTTTTGTGAGCCTCCAAAGAAGAACCCTAACAAGTTTAAACCAAGACAAAGTCACAAACTAAGCTTGACAAAGAGAACCATGGATCAATCATGGCTTAGAAACTCAAGAATCAATTTAGAACCAAGAAACCAAGATTTTACCTTTAGGAGTAGAAAACTCTAGCTTGATTTTAAAGAACCAAACGGATGAACTAGGTGAAACTTACAACATGAAAGGTATTTAGAATCTTGTCTAGGTTAAGAAAATGGTGTTGGATGAAATTATAGGAGATTGGATATTGGTGTTGGATGTGGAGGCCGAGAGCTTTTCAAGAAGGAGAGAATGAAGTTTCTTTGTTGTTCTTGGATTAGAGAGAATGAAGTGAAGAGTTTATATCACAAAGTGATATTAATGAAGTGAAATATCCAATTTACTTGAGCTTGGCCATGGAGTGCATAGGATAGGAAGGTTAAAACTTACTCAACAAGATAAAAACTAAGCAAATGGTTTCACATGGCTTATGTCATTAAGTGATCAGTCCTTGGTCACATTAGATGATTAACTTGTTCATGAACATCCTAGTAGCACTAGGTGGTCGTGGAGCACATGGAGAAAAGGTAACTAAGTTTTGATTCATTTAGTTCCTAGTTACACTTAAGTTAACTTAGTCAGTTCATGTAATTACACGGCTAACTATTTAGTTACAAGGCTTAGGTCATGCATTGGTCACACTAGATGAATCATGCATTCTAGAAGGCTCTAGAATCTCCTTGAAACTGTGGAGCTCTAAGGAGTAGCAAACTAAATTTGCTCCATTTAGTTACTACTTAGGCTTTAGGTTAACTTAGTTAGATTATTTAGTTTCTTGGCTAACAAGTCTAGCCATTATTGTTGACCACATTATATTAGCTTAGAAAATTTAAGCCATTAACATTAACCAATTCCTATTGGTTCACCAAATTGTGAGTCACAAAGACTTTTCCCAGTCTATTGTCCAACGGATAAAAGATATAGGATCTATTATCCAATGGGCAGAAGCTACTGCTCGCAAATCAGTAGATATTGTCCAATAGATAATAAAATATAAAATATTTTTATTTCACCAATAAATTCTAAAAATTAAAAAATTGGGTAACTTATCTCTCAGATTCTGGTTTAGTAAGCTTCCCCAGCTTCGAATAAATCGTCAAAGATTTTCCCTGGCCCGAAAATTATTATTTTCTTGACTAGGAGAAAATCACACACAAAGATAAAAAATAGTCATAGAATAGTCAAAATAATTTACAGCACAGAAATCACAAAATAGTATAATTCAGACATTATTGAGAAATAGTAAATTTTGGGGTGTTACAGGGGTCATCTGACAAAGGAGTGTACAATCAAGGGGATCATCTGTTTTAGATGTGGGGAGCTTGGACACTTTTCTAGAGACTGTACACAACCGAAGATGAAGCCTTCCATAAGTAACGTACGTGCAACAAGACCTCAAACAGGAGGAAGAGTCTACACAATGATTGGAGCTGAAGCCTCCCAATCTGAAGATCTTATCAAGTAAGATTATGCCATAAGGAGTATTTTTTTTATTGTATTATTTGACTCAGAGGCGATTCATTCTTTTATTGCCTATGACTGTGTGAACCATTTAGGTTTGTTTATGTTTTTATTTCCTTTAGACTTGAATATTACTATTTCTCATTGCTAAGCCTGTTATTACTATACAAGTCTATTTAAACTAACTTATTATTATTTGAGATCAAAACTTTTTGGTCAATTTGATTTGTTTACCTCTTTTACGAATAAATATGATCTAAGGAATGGATTAGTTATCTTCAAACTATATCCTATTATATTGTTTCAATAAAACTTTAGTTTTCCTTGAGACTGAGATTTCTGGATTTGAATTTAGAAAGCTCACTCCTAAATTTGTCGGACTATATCAAATTCTTCACCGGATAGGTCTAGTAGCATACCAAATAGCTTTACCACCTTTCCTTTCTAACCTTAATAATGTCTTTCAAGTATCGCAATTGCAAAAGTATATTCTGATTCAACCTATGACATAGCACCAGATATAGCACGATTAAAAGAGAACTTGATCTATAAGACACTTCCTGTTAAGATTGAAGATAGGTGAGCAAAACAACTTAGAGGAAAATGAATTGCCTTGGTAAAGGTAATCTGGATTAATGTGACGAGAGATACAACATGGGAACTAGAAGACTAAATGAAGGAGTAATATCTGAAGTTGTTCTAAGGTAAGATAATATCGGGATGAAATTTTTTTTAGAGGAGGAGTATTGTAATACCCCAATTTTTCATTTTCTTGATATTTATAAGTTTTATAATACTTGTGAATTTTTGTGAATTTTTAATTTATTTTGATAATTTTAATATTATTTTGGACTGTATGTGTGTTTGAGGTGGGCCCGAAAAAATAAAAAAATTTTCTGGACCAGAAAGTTTTAGACTGTTAATGCAAGGCTGGGGGAACTTACTAAACCCAAAAGCAGAAATAGTTTTCAAAAATTTTCTTTATCTGAGTTTTTGTTACATTTTATTATCTATTGGATAATGCTATTATCCATTGGGTAATGCTAATGTGTTTTTGTTCCATTCTATTATCCATTGGATAATATTATTATTCATTGGATAATAAATAGCAGTAGCCTTTATCCTTTGGTTAATAGCTTTTGGAAAATATCTAAATTCTTGTCAAACTTGATGGCTATGACACCTTTATGGTGAGCCAATAAGAAACAAGCTTGGAGGAGAAGGTTTGTTTTCCACCCTTGATCTAATCCATGGTTGTGAGTAGTTTAAGTGATCAAATTGATCACTCATCCTCTCCTTGAGTCTCACGACCATTAAGCATTCAAAGGAGATCAAAGTTGATTTTTTCTATCACATTTCATAAGCTTGTCATCTTTTTCATGCAAAGCAAAACACAAAAATTCTATCTCATTTTCTCTCCCTCAAGCGCACAGCCAAGCTACCATTTTTCACCTTTCAATCTTTTATAATTCAAACTAACCTTACTACTTGATTCTAAATACCATTTTAAGATATTTTGGTGTTGTGATCAACTCCTAGTTCTATCATCTTCAAGGTTTTTCTTTAATCTCAAGATCAAAGGTTTCTAGGTAAAATTCTTGAAACTTTGTTTCTTGATTTATTTTTAAAAGTTCTAAGACCATACTTGATCCATGGTCATCTTAATCAAGCTTTATATGTTAATATGTTTGTAGGTGATGAATCCATGTGAGGATTTATTCACTATGTTTGTATAATTTTGTGGTTTGTGTTTATATGCTTTATGTGATTTTATTACTTTGATATTATGCATGAACTTAATAATACAGATTTGTGATGCTTAAATTTATGATGTATGCTATAAATTGTGCTAGAAAGGAAAAGATTTTGGTTCCAATGGCCATAGAGGCTCACAGCCTCCATACCCTCAAAAGGACAAACCTATGCAAAAAGGACTTATAAATTGTTAACTTAGATGATTAGGTGATAAGAAATTAAATTAAGAGTTTACAAAATAAAAATAGAAATGAACAAATTTTATTATCAATTAAAAAGGTGATTTTCGGGCATGGTATTTGATAATAGGATGGAGAAGTAATTTGGAGACTTAAAGTATTTTATTTAAGATGATTTTTAATAAGTTAAATGGAAAGGATTTTATTTAGAATTAGTATAATGAAAGTTTTGGAAAGAATGTTAGAAAATATTACTTAGAAGATTTGGGGACTAAATTAGGATTAAAGGATTTACAAGTAAAAAGAAGATGAACACAATTTTATAATTTAAGAAGTAATGATTTTCAGCTATGTCAATGGAAATAATTTTTAAGGATGGTATGGAATCTAAAATATTTTATTTAGGAAAGTTTCTTTTTAGAGTAATGAACAAAGAGTGATTTTTGGCCTTAGTATAGAAATAAAGCTAGAATGATGTTTTGAAAATTAAGGTATCTTATTTAATAAGAGTAATGGAGAAGGATTTTATAGTATCTTGATTTAATGAAAATAAATCTAAGTTTTTGTGGAAAATGTTTGGAAATATTAATTAGAGGTGGATTAGTGAGAAAATATTAGAATTAAAGTCCAATTTTTACAAACTATGAGAAAAGTTTTAAATTGAGCTTAAAATATTAAGAAAATAATTTACGTGATTGAAAATATGTAGACAAACTCTTACGCGATTTAAAATGATGATTTTTAGCTACCTGATTAAGAAAACATTATAAAATTTTTACACAATTGAGAAAACGTTAAAAAAATTATTATGCGATTTGAAAATGTAAGAAAAGTGTTACGCAATTGTAAAAACACGATAAAAATTTTACGCGATTGGTTGTAGCTGGTAATGGCTTGTGATATGCATTGAGTCATTGATCATGCATTATTTTATAGACTATGTCTATTAAGGCTTTTATTGCCTTGGAGATGAATTACACCTTTGTGCAGGTGTGAATTGCGTAGTGAAGGTCTATGAATGATCTTGGAGGCGTCAGGGTGCGAAATTCCACATGTGGCCAGTTAGTAGCACTACTGTGTCGTGGCAACCAATGCAAACGTATCGACGATCTTGATGAGAATACTATTCTAATTCCCGATTTGGCGTAGAATGTCTTATACAATCCATGATGTATACACTGAGAAAAATTTTTGCACTTGAATTGAGGCGGATGACGTACAGACATATCTTTTGGATCATTCTCTCTGAAATTGTGTTTAGCTCCATAGAGTAGGAAATGGGTGCATTGTGCATAAGAATGGTCAGTATACACATTGTGCATGTGCATTGTCAGTGTACATATTGTTGTGACATAGTCAGTATGCTTATTTTTGTGGTATGGTCAGTATTCATATATTATGATATACATTGTTGAATTATCTATTAGTTGATAATATGATTATACATGTTGTTATATGATATTGCTGTTTGTGAATTGCATTATTGTCATTATTGTTTCTATGTTGCCATGATGGTATTGATGTAGGGGATTTCACCTCTTTGCATTATTGTTCTGTCTGTTTCTATTTTATGTTTATGTCTGTGAAGACTGCGATGGTGGCAAGGAGGAATCTGCTAGGTTTTGTTAGACTATAATTTCTTGAAGGTGCTGATGCTTGGTGTGTCCATTGGGACACAGAGCACATAGAGTATTGTGGTGACATTACTCTATCCGTAAGTAGGACCTGCCATGAGGTCACTACTTTTTCTTTTGCTACTGTATATGTAGAGTTTGTTATACCTATGAAGGAGTTATGGGATGATTTTTACTATACACCTAGGGAAGACTCTGTGGAGTCGTCCGCTCGAACTCCCGTTCGTAATGACATGCCACGACTGGGGAATTTGTCCGTTAGGGATCCCGAAGAGGATCTGGAGGAAGATCGGGTTCAAGACCCTACTCTTCAAGTTTTTGGACTTGGTCTAGGTTCAGTTTTGATATGGTAGTTATACATATTATTGGTTATACGTAAGCTTTATGTATTTAAGTTGTTACTAATCTATGTTATGTATATGAGATGTATATTATTTAGTTTTATGTCTTGTGTTTCTAAAATTCGGTAAGTTTATATTATCCGCGAAAAAGAAATTTTGAAACTCATATTTTATAATATCACATATTTTATAACTTGGGTAAAGATTTAAAAGGAGTTGGTGAGAAATGTAATGCCCTTCGAAGGGTGTTATACTATGCATCCCTCAAATGTGATTAAGAAGGATGAGAAAGGTAAACTAGTAAGTGACAAGCTTTATAGAGGCATGATTGGTTCCTTACTCTATCTAATAGAAAGTAGACCCAATATTGTGTTAAGTGTGGGCTTATATGCAATATTTCAATCTTGTCCAAAAGTATCACACCTTAAAGCTATTAAAAGAATCTTTTGATATCTTCTTAGTACTTCTAACTATGGTTCGTGGTATAAGAAAGGATCTAGTTTTGATCTAGTAAGGTATTGTGATGCTAATTTTGCTAGGGATAAAGTTGAAAGGAAAAGCACAAGTGGTGCATGTCACTTCCTTGGGAATGCATCGGTGACTTGGTCATGTAGGAAGCAAAATCAATAGCCAATTCAACTGCAGAAGCTGAGTACATCTTTGCATCCAGCTACTACTCACAACTCTTATGGATCAAACATCAAATGGAGGATTACTCCATGAGGTATCACCACATCCTTATTCTTTGTGGCAATATAAGTGCCATTAACTTGTCTAAAAATCCTATATATCATTCAAGATCAAAACACATTAATAAAAGTAACACTTTATTCGAGATCATGTCCAAAATGGTGATATAGAGCTGAAATTTGTTGATACTGACCATCAATAGCCATACATTTTTACAAAATCCCTTAGTGAGGATAGATTTTGTTTTATAAGAGCAAACTTTAACATGATACCTCTCAAGTGATTGATCTTGAATTCTGTAATGATTTGATCTGCTTCTTGCATTGTAATATGATGTTTAAGAATGTTTTAATGCATAAAAATGTTTGTTTCTATCTATAGTTTGCAAATACTGAGAGTTTAGAATTTGTTGGGAATCTTGAGAATGTTAGTGTCAGAAGGTGAGAGAGTTTATGAAAAAGTTCATGAAAGAGTTATGCCAACCCTTTCACTCTCAACCCTCTCACCTAGAACTGTCATTTCATGATAGTTTATCAATGGTTAGTTTCTGAAACCAATCATCCTCTCTATTCATCAAAAGGCATTTACTGCTCTCCAACTATAAAAACTAGCCCAAACGGTCATTTTTTCTTCTATAAATTCCTCTAAACACCATATTAACAGACTTTAATCCATTCCCTCTCATTCTCACTTAACATCTCCATACTATCTCTGTTTTTACATTTTCATCCCTCTCATTCTCTCCTGCTCCCTGGTACTTTCTTTTTTTCTCCAAATCCAGATAAAACACAACATATAATCTCTTTTCCCCCCTAAAAAATGTGAGTTAAGCACATAACTATCAGAACCCAAAACTTAACCATCACTCCTTCATCCCTAACTCCAAGTGAAGAACCCCCCTTATTCATCCTCAACCTCTCTTGAACCTTCTCCCAAATCTCAAATCCAAACTCAAGCTCCTATTGTAAAAAGAAGGTGTTCGTTGAGGGTGATGTCAGGAGTGGTAAAGAGCAGTGCTCCTAAGAAGAAAGCTAGAATAGAAGAAGTTGTGGTTTTGGAGGAAACAGAAGAAGTGCTTTCTAAATCCACTAAGAAGAAAGAACAAAAAAACTCTCTTAGAAGCATTTGAGGCTAAAATCTGAGAAAGAGGGAAGCAAAAGCTACTCAGAATGGTTCAACGGGAGGAAAATAGCTCCTGGGAGAAGCATATGCTTTGAAAAAAATGGCCAAGGAGGGGAGAGACCTACGACCCAATATAAGGATACTAGAATAGGGAAAATTCTTTGCTATCAATGAGAAAGTCTACCCAACACTCTGGCAGAATTTTTATGCAAGTGCAACCATTGATAAATGCCTACCTGCAATTGTGTCTAGTATTAAAGGGATCTAAATAAGGCTATATTTGGAGTCCCTGGTAACCATTACTAGAGTACCAAATAAAGGGGTCAAAGCTTTTGATGAAGAAGGGTGACATGAAAAGGCTTGGGAAAAAGTTGTAGACACCCTCTTCACTAATGAGGGATTAAGTTCGGCAAGTGATATGAATACCACTGCCAAGTTCTTGCACTCTATCTACTCCTTTATGGTAATGCCCAAAGTTGGGAACACCCAAAAAATCTATGTAGCTGATATGGTGATTATACATCATATCAAAGAAAGGAAACCTCTGAACCTCCACTTCAACATTTTAAAATGCATGATCTCTGCTATTGAAAATACCCAAAGGGTAATAAGCCTACCATATGATATGCAACTCACCAAAGTTTTTAAACACTTTCGTGTGGATTTGAAAAATGAAGAAGAAGATAAGGAAGGGCATGTCTTCACTAGAAAAAATCTAAAGTAGATGAACTTAGCAAAGAGAGAGCTTGAAGACAAGGGTTGTGAACTAAGATCAAAACTTAGGCATGATTGCCCTACCAAGCTAAAAAGCCTAGCCAAGAAGAAGGAAAACTTTGTTGAAAAAGAAACAAAATAGGAGCATGAGAGAGTTAAGTCAGAAAGTGACTTAGAGGAAACTATTATTAAAGAAATAATCAACAAGAAAAGAAAGAGAAAGATAGAAGAAAAGGAAAAAAAAAAGAAAAAGAAGGACGAAGAGAAGAGAAAGACGAGAAGAAAAATAAGAAGAAGGAGAAGGAAGTAAGAGAGAAAAAAAGTGAGAAGGTTACTGATAAAACTTCTCACCCTGAGGAACCCTTTCATCCTAAACCAAATCTCTCTTTAGGTTAGAGGGAAATCTCTCAGGAACTTGGAAGAGAACCCCTTGTAATGACCAACCTGAACTAGAAGAATTCCAATCTGCTGAAATACCTCCATCCACTCCCCCATTCCCCCACTCCATGAACCTGTTGATGATGCACCTAAGAAACATGAAGAGGATCATGTCGCAAAATTTTCCAATGTGGATCTGAGAGTTGTAGTGGCAAGAATACTCACTCAACTCTCTCAATAGGGGAGTTTAGATCTTGAAGGAACACTAATCTCCCCTGGACCTACCAGGATAAAAAAAGAAGGACAAGAGGGAGAAGAAAGAGAACAAGAAATGGCTATTGACAAAGAACCCTCTCAGTAAGGGACTGAGAAGATTGGAGATGATGAACCCTCTTAGCACATTGAGAAGGTTGCAACTCTTCAATCCCTTCAACAGGAAGATGATGAGGTTTCGTCTATACCTCATTCATCTATCATTTATGCTTCACCAAGGCAACCCTCACCTATTTATGATGTCATTGCTCCAAAAACTAAAATGGATCCAAGCCCAAAGATAACCACTAGTCTAGTGACTACTCTTAAGCATTTAGAATTTTTAAGAGGACTAATCTCTCTTGGCTTGTACCTAAATATGCTAGCTAATGAACATGGGGAAAGTAAAGAAGAACAAGCAGCTGCCCAAGGTGGTCGTATGGAAGGAAGTGAAACATATCATGAGTTAACTCAAGCAGAAACCATAAATTCCAAGCCCTTTATGAAGAAAATTATAAATCTACTAAGGAGGAGATAAAAATGTTGAGGGTTGAAAACAAGATACTGAGAAAAAGGATGAGGCAGCTCAATGCTGGTAAAAGGAAAATCCATTCCACTGTACACAGTTTCATGGATAGATTTTTGATGTTTTAAGAGCGGACAATGAAAAAAGTGGAGGATGAGGCCATTTCAGGGACTACTAAGAAGGAACATTATCTATATCCCCCCATACTCAAATTCATGAGTTCATATCTTCTTTAATTTCTTTTGACCAATTAAGATCTCAATAAGCTTAGGACTCAATAATGTTATGTAATGCCCCCCCCTAATTTTTGGTTGATGCTAAAAGGGGGAGTGAAAATCACAAATTTTATACATTAATAAACCCCCATTTTTAATCTTTTACACTCTCCATGTACTTAATTGATTGAGCTTGGCTATGTTTTGTAAGTTTGGGCACAAATTAAGCTTAATTGATTTTTTCAGCATTATTAGGATTTTATATTATTTCTATATTTCAGCCATATCTTGAGTTCTAGATATCTAAAATTATGTATCTTACCTTGTAGGAAAGATAAGAGAGAGCTCTACAACTTTCATGAAGAGCCCCAGAGCTGAATCGGATATCTAGTAGACCGAATTAGACTTGGAATTCATAACACAGGTTCTATCATGCAACCTGAGCAGTGTGCACTAATTGGTCCATAACTTGGGTTATAGGGTATTTTGGACTGAAACTGGTGCCATTGGAACGCTTACACACAAGGATCAAACTCTTATGAAGACCACGAATTAAAACTACAACGTTTTGATGGTGTTCTACCCTTGTGAAGTCAGCATACGAGTCTAGAAATCCATTGAGAGTGATTTGGGCATAACTCTCTCATTTTAAGCCCAATTCAAGTGATTTCAGTAGCCAAGGAAAGCTAGGAGGCAAAGGATTAACTTTAAACTAATGAAAAATTAGGATTAATGATTTTTAAATAATTTATTTTTGTATAAATAGGAGACCCGAAATAGATAGAAACCCAAGTCGTACTACTTGATTCTTCTACCTAGAGTTTCCTCCTTTCTTTTACAAACTGTGTGCGGCAGTGTTAGACCATTTGTGTACTGCAAGTGCACAAATCATTCAAGTAATATATTGAAGAATAAAGTTCATTTCCACAAGGATGTTGGCTTCCAAAGACGTCTCCAGTACTAGCAAAACTTGTTCAAAAAGCTAAATTACATAATGTACAACAAAAATAAAATAAAATAACAAAATCAACATACTAACATATTTAAAACTTAAAACATAACTAAAGCATAAAGATTAACAAAAACATAAAACTACCTAATTAACATACTAACACATAGTAACATATATAAGTAATAACATAAACAAGACTTAAAACTTAACAAACAAAAGTTAACATAATTAAGACATAAAAACTAACAAAAGCTATATACTACCATATTAACATACTAACATATATTACCTATTAACATATTAACAAAAACAACATACAAACATAATTAACATAACATATTAACATACAAAATTCAATATACTACCTATTTATGCAAAAAAGTAAAGACAATAATTTAACATAAACTTGGGTTTCCTCCCAAGAATGGCCTAGTTTACAGTCCTGGTAGGACTTTGTCACCAAAATTATTTATATACAACTTGAACTATGTACAACTTGAATTAGAACTAACTAAACTCATTGTTGATATTAGCAATATAGAATTAAACCATATCCCCGACAATGGCGCCAAAAACTTATTAGACCATTTGTGTACTGCAAGAGCACATATCATTCAAGTAATACAGTGAAGAATAAAGTTTGTTCCCACGAGGATGTTGGCTTCCAAAGCTAAGTATTAACCAATAGCTTAATTCATTCTATTCAAGAACATAAAAATAGAGAAAGTGTAAATAAACTAAATCTAAACTATAAAGCAATAAAGATAATGTTTAGAGCTTTAGAAAATCCTTCCTCACGTCCTATTTCAACTAATAACATGCAATGCTTACAAGCAACATCAATGAAATGATTAAGTTAACTTGAGAATCTGATTTAGTTAAAAGCCTATGTCTAGCGCAATTAACAATAGTTTCATTTACCGAAAACTCCTTAGTTAGATGCAAAATCCACTCAGGAATAATCTATTCTCAATCACACATTATACATGGTTAAAAGGTATATTTCTATCCAGCTAGTGAATCAACTTATTCAAGTCAATTGAATGAAATCGAACATGCATCAACCATACATTAAATGTAAAATTCAAATGCCTATGTCTAGGTTCATCAGATTTTACCAAATCACTCAAAAGCTGATCAAACAATCAAGAGCATTAAGAACCATTTGATTGAACAAAACCAAACTTCAATATATACTCGAAAGATTACAAAATCATTAATATTCATAGGAGGATTCAAAGTCATCCCTAAATATAGCTTATCTAGTTATTGAACACAAAAATAGAACCACAAAAATCATGTTCAAGATAGATAAAAGAGAGAAAAGAGAAAGGAGAAAGAAGGAAACTCTTAAGATGTCATCATTTATGCTTGAATCATCTTCCCTAAGGAAGATGACCTCCAACCTTACCTCCTTAGGCTCCTTCAGCCTCCAAACAATAAAACCTAGCGTAACTTCTCTAAACGAAGTAAAGCTCTTACCAAAAATCTAATAAAATAGTATTTATAGGCGCAAAGAAATAGGGGACACCGCGACATTAAACACATCATGCCGCGGCACGCATACTATTAGGTCACAGATGCTGTGGCATCTAATTCTTAGCATCGCAACGCTCTAGCCTCGGGTCTTTGTACTGATGCAGGGGAATACACCACCGCCGCGGCATTGAATTGCCTACGTCATGGCATTTCTTGATCATCTGTAGAATTTTGCAGCAAATATCACTCTAGTGCGGCGACATTCATTTCCTACATCACAGCGTTACTTGCTAAGATGCAAATTTGGCTTTCTCTTCCACTTTTGACTCAAGTGCTCTATATATCATCTTGTTTGGAGCCCTTCCTATAATAGAGAAATCACCAAATCAATAACACATACAAATTCACTCAATCTCTTACCAAATTAGCACAATTTGCTCAATATCACATAGGAAGGTATCCAAATTAGAATATGACAAATATAAGCTTAAAACCTTCCAAATATGCATTGTACCCAAGAACTAAGCATTCTTTTAGCACAGAAATAGGGCACAAATAACTACATTCTATGAAGTTATCAAGCAACCATGGACAACTAAACATTCAAGATCAATCCAAGGATCTTGAGGAATTTCTGGTTTGGATTTGAGATTTTGTATCTAATTTCAATTTTGAATTGAATTAATTATCTTCTTCTTCTCTTGATTTGGATTTTGAATTATATGATTAGATATTTCTATTGTGTGATGTGATCCGATTGGATCCTTAATCATAATTTAGAATTGTGATTAAATCATGATTGATTAATTGTGGTTTACTCACATGAATTGAAGACGGTTTGGTTGGCAAATTTGTCAATCTGGGTTAATTGAATTCTGGTTGTTAAACTAGCATAGGTTGCATGATTCTAGCGATCACAAGTTTATGAATTGTTTATTAGTTAAATTCTAGGTTATTATCTAGTGTTGAATTCTATATGTTTGATGCAAAGATTTTCAATCGATCATAGATTAACCAATTAATTAAATCCAGATGCATGTTTGGTGATCGATGACAAGCTAACTAGGTTTTTGACGTTTTCTTGGATTGGTTGCTTTGCAATTGGATTTTTCTTATATTTAATTATTATGTTTTTATTCTAATTTATGAAGAGGCATTCTAAGAGTCCAATATATCGGCCCGACAGCAAAACTTGTTGCTACTCTTAATCGCATAGTGTTTTTATCGAGTTTTCACAATCACGAAAAACTTCTGTTATGTTTTCAAATCGTGTAACAATTTTTTAACATTTTTTAATCGCGTAGTTCAAAAATCACCTTTTTAAAATCGCGTAAGAATTTTTAAACGTTTTCTCAATTGCATAGTTCAAAAATCAATATTTTTGAATCGCGTAGAACATTTATTGACATTTTAAAATTAATTTTGAAACTTTCCATGTCTAATATAAAGTTAAACCTTGATTCCAACGTTTTCTTATCAAATTTCTTTTAAGTAATATTTTCAAATGTTGATCATAAAAACTATATTTATTTTGATTTAATCAAACCTCTTCAAAATATTTTTCAATTTCCTTGGCTAAAAATTCTCTTAAAGATAATACCTTGAATTTCAATCCATCTTTCTAACCCATTTCCATTCTTATGGCCAAAAATCAATTCCTTTCAAATGATAAAAACTTTGTTTATATTCTTTTTCCAACTTTTCTCACTAAAATTCTTCTAAGTAATAATTTCTAATATGTACCCCAAAATTTGCATCATTATAATTTTAAACAAAATCCTTTTTCATTTAACTTATTAAAAACCATCTTAAAGAAAATACTTTAAGTCTCCAAACTACTTCTCAATCCTATTTCCACTATATTGGCAAATTTACCATTTTATTTAGTGATAAATATTTGTTCATTTTCATTTTGTAATTCCTTAATTAGATTTCTTATCACTAATCCTTTAGGTTAACTTTTAATAAAACATTTTGCATAGGTTTACCCCCTTTGGAGGGCTTGGAGGCCTTGAGCCTCTATGGCCATTGGAACCAAAAATGGCTTTCCTTTCTAACATCATTATAGCATACCAAACACTTAAAGCATCACAATCCTACTATAGCAAGTTCATGCATAATATCAAAGCAATAAAATCACATAGAATAATTAATTACAAACCACACAATCACACACAAATTCGTGTCCCTCACCACTATAAGTGGTTGATGAGGTTAATCTCTCTCTTACCTTAGATGTAGCCTTCTTGCTCCTAGTAGGATCCTTTGTATCAACTTCCTCCACCAAGTAACTCTTAGAATCAAAGTAAACACAAATATATTAACATTCAAGGTTAGAGTAAGACAACCATAGATCAAATGTGGTCTTAGAATTTCAAGAATCAAATAAAAAATCAAATTTCAAGAACTTTACCGTAGAACCCTAGAACTTGAACTTAGAAATCAAGCTTGAAAATGATTGAACTAAAGCTTGATCACAACACCAAATTTGCTTAGGATGATGTTATGAATTAAGTAGTATGGTTGGTTTAAATTATGAGAGATTGGAAAGTAGAAATGGGTAGTGAGGCCGTGAGCTTAAGGGAGCAAAATGAGAGAAAATGGTGTTTAGCTTTTTGCATGAAAAGGTGATAACTTTGAAAAGATGATAGCAAATGAAATTTAGTCCCCTAAAGCCCTTCATGGCCGTGAGATATAAGGAGAGTAGGAGTGGTCAATTCACTCACTACAACTCCTCATGACCAGTGATTAGATCAAGGGTGGAGATCCAAAGCTTTTCCTCTAAGTTTGTTTCTAACTAGTTGTTCATAAAGATGTCATAACCATCATCTTTGACCAAGGTAGATATTTTCTAGATATTTTCAAAAATTATTACCCAATGGACAAATGCTACTTCTAATTATTGTCCAATGGATAATAACATTACACAATGAATAATAGTTTTATCTAATGGATAATAGAATTGAACAAAAACACAATAACATTACCCAATGGATAATAGCATTATCCAATGAATAATAACATTACCTAATGGATAATAACATTATCCAATGGATAATAAAATGTAACAAAATTGAGGAAGAATAACACAGAGAATTGAGGAAGACCACATGGCGGACAACATGAACTAAATCACTAATCAAGAGGAAAGGCTGAAGGATTATGGAACTCCCAATGCTAACGCTTGTCAGTCTTCCATTGTCAGGTCACGTGTAACACCCTCCTCTGGGTGTCACATTTTCAACCAACTCCTTTAAATCCCTTTACCCAAGTTATAAAATATTTGATGTTATAAAGTATAAGTCCCAAAATGTAGGTTTCTTTTTCGCGGATAACATATATGACATATTAAAATACGGGTTCCAAATTCTTTTTTATAGAAGTGTAAACTTTGAAGTAAGGTAATAGCACAAGATATAGCTACTGAATATTACACACCAAAAAGATTATATACATATCAGTGGCATGGATTACAATCCACCCAAAATATACAAGTCAAATATACAAGTTTATGCCTAAGAGACATATAATACCCACTAACACAAAACCTAACTGGCCCAAGCCTAGACATCTAGGGAGCAGGGTCCTCTCCTAGATCCTCCATAGGATCCTCCTCGGGGTCTTCCTCATCCTCAAACCCCAAGTCAACAAAGTTCTTCAACTGAGGTAGCAGCTCACGAACTGGTGTCCTGGCAAGAGACACTACAGGGTCTGGATCCTCCCTAGGGGTGTAATGTAAGTCACCGCATAGCTCCCTAATCGGCATGAAGAATTCTAGATATACAACAATAGTAAGAGAAAAGAAAGGAACATCATTATGGGTCATACGGATGGTTAAAGTTACATCTCCTACATATCTAATACGTTCATTATCCCAATCAATGCGCTAGGCGCTCGCACCATCTTGAAACTGAACTCGAACATAATCGAAAAGTTCTCTTCTAACAGTCATCCCAAAATAAGATAACAGCAATTGCAACTCTTCCTCTTAGTCTTTATCCACAAGAACACATAAAATGGAAACAGGCAGTACAACAATACAAAGATGTGAGACTCTCTGCATCATTACCAATATGGCTGCAAGAAACAATAAACAATAATACAATCACAGAGTACAAATATAACAATTTACAATTATAAGGTTGACCAACAGATATCTCAACAATGTATACCAATAGGAAAATCCAAAGTATAATAATTAATTTCACAGTAAAATGCTCAATAATATATGAATGCATAACTGACTGGCACCTACTCCATGGAGCTAAAAACCAACAACGGAGAGAATGATCGGGAGAACCACTATCTGTATATCGTTAGCCTCAAATCATGTGCTTTTCAATATAATCAATATACGTTACATGGCTATACAAGACATTCTCAACCGGATCGGGAATAGGATAGTGCCTGGTCAAGATCGTCGGTGTGTTGCATAGTTATCACAGCCCAATGGAGCTACCAACTGTCCACTTATGGGATACCCATGCCCCGATGCCTCCAAGTTCAACAAGTGAACGACACTACGAAATTCGCACCTGCACAAAGGTGTAATTCATCTCCTAGGCATTCCGCCTTGACAACAAGTCATTCTGACTTTCACAATGTATGATCACATGATAATGAACCTAGGCATTCCGCCTTAACAACAAGTCATTCTGACTTTCACAATGTATAATCACAATACAATGATGCATAATATTCTTTAGCAACAATAATCTCATCAAGAGGAACCATAACAGGGTTCAAACCAACCATTGACCACTCAAGGTCCAATCCATTAGCTCAACAGGACAATAACATTATGTTCGATCATAAGGCATCTCAAATACACAAATCTCAGAAAATCATCCTATTTAAAATTTCATGAAGTATTCTCTACAAACCATACTTATCAAAATTTTCAAGAATTAATATGAAATATCACTTTAAATTTAAAACCCTTCTAGTTAAGTTCCACTAAGTGATATCTCCTCACATCTTTCATAAAGGGCCTAAAAGGAATCACATGGTATTAACTTCACAATCTCACTTCTCTTTTTCCCATAAGCTCTAAAGGTGCTGCAATTTATTATGAATTCTATCCCTCACCCATTTTCCTCTCAAGGTCGAAACCTTTCTCCATCTAAGGGACCAATTTTTTTTTCTCACTCAACTAGTACTTCAAATCCTCAATTTACTTCTTTCCTTATTTTAACACTTTAGTTTTAATTTTGCATAACATTTTTATCTTGGATGCTTCATTTTATGCCTCTTGGCCGTGAGCTTCTTGTGGAAATAGGTTTGCCCCAATGATTTAATATGTTAAGTTTTGATGATGACAAATACAAGACAAAAAGAATGATGCTTATGCTTTATAGTTGTGCTTAATAAATGATAAATGCATCACAAAAGAATGTTGATCATGTTACATAGATGTGCTTAATGGGATATATTGGATCATGTATGATTATGTATGCAATGAGATATATGCAACATTCTTATATGCATGTTAGACTAACTAGAGTTATACATTTATGAGTCATGCATATTAAGATATTAAGTTATGAATTTGGACTAACTATGCTTGTTTTAAGTGAACAATACTTTATAGGATAGTCCAAGTACCAAGAGTGAGCATTGCAACTAGAAAGCAAAAGATCACAACTATGCTCAACTCAAAAAGGATGAAAATGAAAAGATGTTCCAAGATTTTGTAAGTTTTGAAGAGAAGATTTTCTTTGGAAGCTTGGATTACATCAAGAATTGATGGTAGCAAAAGATCAAGTCCCAATGTTCTTTAAGAATAGCTTATAGGACTTAGATCTTGTGTAAAGGTAAAAAGGAATCACACTAAGCTCAAATAAGGTTTAAACATATTTACAAGTGTTTCTAAAATGCTTAAATGCCCAACAAAATATTTTTAGAAAGCTAGTCTTGGTGGTATTTCAAATCTATGAAAAATAGTCAAGTTTGTGTTTTGCAAAACTGATATATAGTTACTCTTTTGATCATAACTTTTAAAATACTTTGAGTTTTACTTTGAAGCTTATCTCAGTTGAAAATAAACTCAAATATTTTTCCAATGACTAGTCATTTGCTTTAAACGGATAAGAAACGAAAAAGTTATGACCAATTAAAGTTTGAGTTTTGAAAATCTGATCTTTGGTTACTATTTTAATCATATCTTTCAAAATAATTTGATTTTTATTCTGATAAATCTTTCATATGAAAATAGACTCAAAGATCTTTCCAATGAGTGGTCATTTGCTTTAATTGGATAAGAAATGAAGAAGTTGTGACCTTTTAAAGTCGGTTTTGAAAACCAGAAATGGTGTAATCGATTACACAAGTCATGTAATCGATTACAACGTTGACAGAAGCCGTGTAATCGATTACATAAAGTGTGTAATTGATTAAAAAGTACCCAGAAAGCTTGTAATCGATTACATGAAGCTTGTAATCGATTACCAAGTGCCCAAGAACGTTTCTAACGGCTATAAACGGCTAGTTTTGATAGGAAATCATTATAAAACACTACCAAAGGCTATTTTATCACTTGGGCTCTATATATAAGTGTTATATGAAGCTTATACACCTCTTGAACACTAGAATTGATCCTTGAAACATCAAAATCATATTTTGAGCTTTAAAGTGTGAATCCTTGATACCCATAGAGCTTCAATTTGTATTATCCACTCTTGAGAGAGTTTTCTATCATCTATACTTTGTTTTTCAAGTTGTATATCCACTCTTGTGAGAGTTTCTATTCTTTCTCTTCATCTTGAAATCATTGTAAGAGGGTGAGGTATCCCTCAAGAGAGAAAATGGTGAGGTATCCTTTATAGTGAGACTCAAACACAAAGGGTAAGGTATCCCAAAGGTATTGTGAGTATTCTTCATTGTAAAGGTCATCAAGCACCTGTGAAGCTTGAAGAATTGGAGGCTCTAGCACAAGGGTGAGGTATCCCAAGGTGTGAGGAGTGCTCTTGCATGTACAAAGGTTTTCCTAACACCCATGAAGTCTAGGAGATAGTAAAGAAAATCTCAAGTTAAGCTTGGGGACTGGACGTAGGCCACAAGTGGTTAGTGGCTGAACTAGGATAAATCTCAGTGTTTGCTCTTCTCAACTCTATCTCTTTATATTTGTGCTTTAACTATATATGCTTGAGTTGATCTTGATATCTAGTTTATTTGCTTGATTTATCTTTTAACCCAAGTTATATTTGAATAATCCTTAATAGTTGTGCCTTTGCTATACATGTTTCGCTGCATTTATTAATTGAGTTATTCAAAATGCATAATTTTTCAAAGTTGTATTAAAATTTGTAATTACCCAATTCACCCCCCTCTTAGGTAATGGTTGTCATGGATAACAAGTGGTATCAGAGCTTTGTGCTCTGGTAAAAGCTTAACCGCTTGGAGTTAAAGATCCTTGTTTGTTTGGCAACCATTAAAAGCTTTTAAAATGGAAGGTTTTGAAATTAATAAACCACCATTCTTTGATGGTGTGGATTTTGTTTATTGGAAAGCTAAAATGAAAATTTATATGCAATCTATTGATATTGATTTGTGGGATATTGTGCTTGATGGATTTACTTACAAATCAAAACAAACTTGGAATGCCTATGAAAAGAAATGCTTTTCTTTGAACATTAGAGCTATGCAAATTTTGAGAAGTAATTTAAATGATGATGCTTATGCTATAATTAAGAATTGCTTTAGTGCTAAAGATATATGGGATACTCTTGATTCTATCTATCTTGCTAATAATGATTTCATGTATAAAGTTGTGCATAGAGAGCAAGAAAAGCAAAATCCTCTAAAGGAAGATAACATTGAAAAATGTCCTCAAGAACATGTTCAAAGCAAGAAAATGAGCTCAATGTCTCTTGGTGATAATGGTGCTCAATTTGAAGAAGAGGCAAAGCAAAACAAAATTGATGAGGAAGATGGTGATTCCCTTAAAGAGCCAAATATGCTAGAAATTGAGACTACTTCATATATGGCTAAAAAGGACCTTGAGGTAAATAATGTTAAATCATATTATCGTCCTTCCTATGATGAGCTAAAATGTGCATATGATGAATTGCATGATAGTTTGTTACTTTTAGAAAATAAAAACTCATCTTGTTTGGAAAACATTTTCTCCATTGAAAATGAAATTGATAACTTGAAAAATAAATATGCTTTTCTTGATGACGAAATGCCTTTAAAATGTGAAACCTCAACTTCTTGTGAAAAATATATTAATTTATAAAATCAAGTTAAGGACTTATCTTCTAAATTTGCCAAAGCTAATAGTTCTGTTTGCTTACAATCCATATGTGTTAGTAAAAATGAAATTGATGTTATTCCACATGAAAATTCAAGCAAGGCTTATGGCAAAAATAGTTTAGAATGTAATAACAACCAAAGGCTCAAGTTTTTCAACAATGATCTTCAAAGGACTAAGCCATCATTAAATTCAATTGTTTACAATTTTTGTGGTCATCTAGGACATATTTCTCATTTATGCAATTATAGAAGAAATCTTTATATGAGAAATAGTATGGTATGGGTTCCTAAAGACCTTAAATGCCTTAGTACTAACATTGAAGGACCCAAGATGAAGTGGGTACCAAAATATACTCCTAGTATTTCAATTATGCAAAAAACTTCTCAAAAGGATGGACAAATTAGTCAAGTGAAAAAGGAATCATCAAGGAGAATGCTTCCAAAACCCATTAATAGAAGTTTTGATCAAAGAAGGAAGATGACTTCAACCAAAGCTTCTCAAGTACAAAATGTGGAACTTGCAAAGGTCAAAACACCAAAAGAGAAGCAATGGGTAAAGAAAAGAGTTCCCTTGATTACCAAGGCCAAGGTATCAAATGTTTTTACCTCTTATGCACATTCACTTAAAAAGACAATGAATATGAGGTATATTCCTTGTAGGCCTTAGGAAAATGATAGAATCATGTGCACTTAGTAAAATATGAATATTTTGTTTAGCACATGATTATATTAATTCTTGTTGTACCATAACTCATTAATTTGTTATATATCTTGGTACATGAGATTCTACAATGCCTAGGTATATTTTCTATGATTTGAATTATCTATATATCATGAGAGTAAGCATGCTATTGGCTATGTGCTTAATGGTAATTGATTATTTAAATATGTTGTGCTCAATTTACATACTATGAAAAAATTAATATTTATGAGAGCATAATAGATTAATGATCAATGACTAACCTTTATGGATCTAAAATTGGCGGATACCAAAGAAAATGCTTTGAATTGTGTTGTAGGGTGACCATTAGCTCAAGTATGCTTTGAAGTGAAATACAACCATGCTACTTGAGATTGCGAAAACTTAAAATGGTCCAAGTTCTCCAAGAGTAATGAAAACATAAAAGGATGACATGGAGAACCATAATATTCTCAAGGAGCCTTAAGGCATGGAAGTTGGAGTCACCTACAAAAACTCAAAGAGTACACTTTCAGTGACATTATTCTCTTATCCGTATTTAAGGTTTAAATTGAATATCATATGATATTTGGATAAGTAGAGATTTGTTTTTATGCCTTAACATGCCTTAAGTTGTACTTTTCTAGCATTATGTTTTAAAAGTATCTTTACATATGCTAACATGCTAGATAAGTACATACCTTATTTGGAATGACATGTTTTATGATAATATTTCTTATCTTGAGCTTGTGATCATCTCTCTTTGTTCAAATATGAAAGTTCACATGATCATAAGTAGTTTTAATTTTTTCTCTTTGATGCTTAATTGTCTTATATACTCACTTGGAGATTGGAAAGTAAAATGTTATATGTCTTCTTGTTTGAAATTGCTTGATATATTCATATCTTGAAAATAAGAAGTAAATGATTCATTTTTGTGCCTTGAACTTGCCTTTGAATTTCAATATTCTTTTTAATGAAGTATATCTTAAAATGAATCATAAATGGTCTCAAAAGTTATAGTTCATGATTTTTCAATTCTTTCATTACAATAAGGGACTTTTTTTTCTTAATTGGCATGTGTGCGTACTAAAATTTCTTACTTGATATTACATGCCTAACATGATCATTGTTTGCCTCAAAATGCTTATATAAGTTTTGAAATTGATCATGTATTTCTTGATAAACTTGAATCATGCCTTAAAATATTTAAATCATATTTGTGGATTCAAGTGCAAATGTGCTTCATGCATTCTTGTTAGAACTAACATTGCATGATTGATAATGTAATACATGTTTTACATTATATATCAATCTAAATTATGCTTGTAAATGAGATTCAATGATATTTGATGCTAACCTATATTGTAGAGAATTTTTAAAGTTCGCTTTGCAAGTGTCTCTATGTGCTTCAAATATAACCATCAAATATTAAAGTGTCAAGCATATATGGATAAATGAGAAAAGTTGAATGAAAAAGGACATGAGGAAACTTTTTTCAAGTGCAATGAAATGAAATACTCAATGAAAGAAAGTACAAACTCAAAGGACCTATAAATGAAGAACATTCTAAAGGAGCATTACTTTCTATCTAACCAATAAGTATCTCTATCCCTAAACTATTGTGATATTCTATATGCTATGGATTATATGATACTTGTTGATAAATTGATATTAAAGATTAGATGCTTTTCTTACATGAGAAGTATGCTTAGCATTGACAAAATGCTTAATTGGATATTAACTTGCTAATTTTGTCATTGCATATATGGTTGATATTAGTTCTATACATTCTTTGATCCCTATAGCATATTTCATCAAGATGAATGTTTGATATTTATGATTCTCTTGATTTATGGTTTCTTAGTTATATAACACCTATGAGAATCATGCTCTTGTTTTTGAAAAGAATTTCTAGTTTGATTAAATTTTTTTTTTTAAAAGAAGCTTTTCAAGTTCCATATCCTTGAGAATCTTTTGAACTTATCTTAAGATTTAAAAAGTATTATCATCTCCTAATTGTCTTAAAAAATATAGAAATCATTCGATTTGTGCTATAAATATAGTACTCTCTTCATTGCTTTGAAATGCTTATTAAATCTTGAGAGAGTATTTAAGAAAGTTTTCAAATAAATCTTTTGAACTGTTCTATAGAAATCGATCTTCATACTTCAAAAGATAAGTCTTGTTCTTCAAAAGTATTTTATCTTTTCAAGGCTCTTGTTCAATGTGAAAAAGAGGAGATGTACTTTCAAATACTCTTTTGACTTGGATTTGATCACTCTTAAGGAATATGTGGTTTCAATATAAACCTCTTCTACCCTTCTAAAATGATTTTAGAAATGTAATGTGTTATTATAAAATTCTTTTTGAAAGGGGGAGAAGTTTTTAAAATGAGTTTTGATTGAGGGATTAAGAATATATATCTTTGCCTTACTTTTTGGTAACGTGCTTACATGATCTTGGCATACATATATCTCTTTATCTATCTTGTACTTCAATAAGGAGGAGCTTATCTTACTTATCTTACATATCTTACTTCCATATCCTTGTTGGCTATAAATATATGCATGACTATGTTGAAATATTATATTTTATATCTTGATAATACGCATATTTTGAGGGAGAGCCTAGTTCTTAAATTATTGCTTATATCTCTTAGCTTACATCCTTGTCTGACATGAAATATTTTATTGTTAATACTATCAACATGTCAACTAAGATTATTTCTTATTGTCTTTCTCTCTATCAATGAAAGAAAGTAAACTTTCTTAAACTTCATATCTTTTGATTCTTTCATTGAGAAGATCCTATCCTTCTTAACAACATGAGTTTTATCTATAGGGGAGAAAATATTATATTTCTTTCCCAAGCCTTTTTGTTGATGTCAAATAGGGGGAGTGAAAATTGCAAAGAAAAATATGTTCTTGTGCTTATTGCTTGATATGCTTACATGAATATCTATTCTTCTATATTGCTCAACACATTTTTCTTTAGTGATTTGTCATCATCAAAAAGGGGGAGATTATGGAAATAGGTTTGCCCCAATGATTTAATATGTTAAGTTTTGATGATGACAAATACAAGACAAAAAGAATGATGCTTATGCTTTATAGTTGTGCTTAATAAATGACAAATGCATCACAAAAGAATGTTGATCATGTTACATAGATGTGCTTAATGGGATATATTGGATCATGCATGATTATGTATGCAATGAGATATATGCAACATTCTTATATACATGTTAGACTAACTAGAGTTATACATTTATGAATCATGCATATTAAGATATTAAGTTATGAATTTGAACTAACTAGGCTTATTTTAAGTGAGCAATACTTTATAGGATAGTCCAAGTACCAAGAGTGAGCATTGCAACTAGAAAGTAAAAGATCACAACTATGCTTAACTCAAGAAGGATGAGAATGAAAAGATGTTCTAAGCTTTTGCAAGTTTTGAAGAGAAGATTTTCTTTGGAAGCTTGGATTACATCAAGAATTGATGGTAGCAAAAGATCAAGTCCCAATGTTCTTCAAGAATAGCTTATAGGACTTATATCTTGTGTAAAGAAAAAAAGGAATCACACTAAGCTCAAATAAGGTTTAAACATCTTTACAAGTGTTTCTAAAATACTTAAATGCCCAACAAAATGTTTTTGGAAAGCTAGTCTTTGTGGTATTTCAAATCTATGAAAAATAGTCAAGTTTGTGTTTTGTAAAACTGATATATAGTTACTCTTTTAATCATAACTTTTAAAATACTTTGAGTTTTACTTTGAAACTTATCTCATTTGAAAATAGACTCAAATATCTTTCCAATGACTAGTCATTTGCTTTAAACGGATAAGAAACGAAAAAGTTATGACCAATTAAAGTTTGAGTTTTGAAAATCTGACCTTTGGTTACTATTTTAATCATATCTTTCAAAATGTTTTGAGTTTTATTCTAAAAATTCTTTCATATAAAAATAGACTCAAATATCTTTCCAATGAGTGGTCACTTACTTTAATTGGATAAGAAATGAAGAAGTTATGACCTTTTAAAGTCAGGTTTGAAAACTAGAAATGATGTAATTGATTACACAAGTCATGTAATTGATTACAACGTTGACAGAAGCCGTGTAATCGATTACATAAAGTGTGTAATCGATTACAAAGTACCCAGAAAGCTTGTAATCGATTACATGAAGCTTGTAATCGATTACCAAGTGCCCAGGAACATTTCTAATGGCTATAAATGGCTAGTTTTGATAGGAAATCATTATAAAACACTACCAAAGGCTATTTTATCACTTGGGCTCTATATATAAGTGTTGTATGAAGCTTATACACCTCTTGAACACTAGAATTGATCCTTGAAACATCAAAATCATATTTTGAGCTTTAAAGTGGGAATCCTTGATGTAACACCCTCCATAGGGCGTCACATTTTTGTTTAAAAAAAAACCAAATTAAATCATTTTATAAAAGCTTTGAATTCTAAAAGATAAATTTTAAAGATTTTTTTTTTATTTGCGGAAATATAAACTTACCAAAAATTATAAGTAAAACAGAAATTTAAATTAAATTGATTAATACACATATTATATATACCACAAAATATTCAACAACAATTTAAAACATAACATTTACAGACTCAGAGAAACAGTAGCAAACCCAATGAAGGTTACTACTAATAGCACGGTAACAACACTAACGAGAAAAAAAAAACCCAATCTACATGTCCTGCTTCTTCACCAAATGCATCTATTGAAGTCTGGAAGACCATTCCTTGACGCGTCACCGTCTTCAGAATATTGTCACCCATAGGTTTAAGAATGTGCTCGCCTACTATACAATTTAACGAATACAAACACAACAAGTAATACAGTAAAGAGGTGAGATCCCCTTTCACCAATACCAGTACGGTAGCAAAGAATGATTCGAATGACAAGGTCATTCCATACACACAGATATCACAAATTTAGTCATGTTATCAATTTACAATTAATTCTAATAAGCATATATTGTAATTAAATAAACAGCAATAACATTATCAGGATAGATATAACAATTCATACCATATAAAATGCCATAACAGTAAATCATAATAATATAAAATAAAGATTAAATACAATAACAACATATAATATCACAAATAAAAGATCACAGATAAAAGATCACCAATAAACAATAATAATGTACCACATATAGACATATGCAATATGACACGATCCTACTCCATGGAGCTACAACACACACATCAATATCAGAGAGAATGATCTAAAAGTTCTAATAATACTTGCCTTGACCACTATTGCCTATTGTCCTGTCCCCTTTGTGTCTATAGCTTGACTACCCCGACCAACTATTGCACTGTCAACACTTTGTGTCTATAACTGATCGTTGTGATTGCTATTGCACTGTCAATACTTTGTGTCTATAGCCCACTAAAACACCATGGCATAGTACACAGTCACAACATCGTGTAACTACGGAAAAAAAATAGTCCTCTCAAATCTCGATTAAGTATAGTGCTTGTCGAGAACACTAGTGTGTTACCACGTACCACGGCCCGAAGGAGCTACCCCCGACCACATATGGAATAATGCACACCAATGTCTCCAAGTTCATTCAAAATTGAACCACACTACGCTTATCGCACCGACAATACGATGTGATTCACCTCATCAATCAATCCACCAAAATTGGCATTAACTCAATGCATGATCAAAAATAAGAAATTACCAAAATACCCTCAATGGTATAAAATATGCGTATTTACGCAAATGCCCTCATAGCATATAAAAATTTGCCCTCATGGCTTGCCCTCATGGCAAAAATATACAGTAAGTCCCACCGGACAAATACTGTTTCAAAGCCTGTACGGGTTCACATTTTCCCGACAGCAAAGATATACAGTATGGGTCAATCGCGTAGAAATTTTATTGCATTTTCACAATCATACAAACCATTAAATGAACACATACCATATTTTAAAGCGATCATAAAACACATACAAACCATTAAAGCTATTAGACATGCTTACACATATAATCAATCTCAATTAGGAAAAACAATAAACAATATTAGACATGCTTGCACATGTAATCAATCTCAATTAGGAAAAAAAACAATAAACAATCAAGTGAATGAATCCTTATGGATTTCTTCACCACAACACAAACATTCCTCACCACCAACACATGGTTGATGAGGGTAATCTCCCTCTTACCTCTTGAAGAACCTCCAAGTTCCTTGTATGTCTCCTTCAATCAAATTTTCTCCACCAAGAGCTTCTTAAAAAAATAAAGAAAACATACAATATTAATACCTAAAGCTCTAAACTAAAATAATCATGGATTAAAATCATGATTAGAACTTTGAAATGAAGAGAAACATAAAGATTAAAGAATTCCACCTTCAAGGCTTCAAACTTAAGCTTTGAAGAACAAGACAGAAAATAGATGATTCAAGATTTTTAAGCTCTTCTCCTTCTCCTTGTTTACGTACAAGCCACAACAATTCCTCCAAGGAAGTAAGATAGAAATTGGATTTTGAAGCACTTAGAGTAGGATTTTGTGAAAACTTTCTAAATGAAAGTGTTTAGAATGGTGTTTGGCTTTAGGAAGTGGTGAGAATGAAAATTACAGGTGATGGATAGTGTTCGTAGGATACCTGGACGAACCAAAGAAGAGGAAAAGAAGAAAATGATGCTCAGGTTTGTAGGATTTCTGAGAGAAAAAGATGAATACTTTGTGATGTGAGAGAAAATGTAATTTTTTTGAGAGTAAAATTATGAGGCGGTTGCCGTGGGATAAGCTTACATAAAGTTTAGGATTTACATGAAGTAAAATATCTTATTCTGAATGCACGTGGCTGATGTCATTCATTTGACTTTCAAGGTTATTGGATTGTTCAAGAACCTTGTAGAACCTCCTTCAAGCTGCTACGTGGCTGACGTAGAATCCCTCCAAATTGCTGCATGAATTGAGTTTCCAAGGAAATTTTCGACGAAAAACGACATAACAAAATTGATAAAATGGGAGAACATCATTTCCCCAAGAATGGTTTAAATCAAGTGTTGTCGGATGAGAACTCGTCGAATGGTGATTCTGTCAAACGAAAATGAAAGGCTGTCGGATGAACTTGAAAAGGTCAACAAATATCCTAATTCGTCGAACAGATGTTGATGTTGGAGAAATCTTCCAATTGTCGAATCGACGAAATACTATATGGTCAGAAGATCAAATTCGACGGATTTTGACATTAGAGAAGTTTTTCTACTGAAATCAGGAATTCTTACTCGACGGTCGTTAGCACCATAATTCGACGAACATTATCATTCAAATTCGACGGACATTGGTATCCCCACTCGACGAAAATTGACATTCTAACTCAACAGACATGAGCATCCTCACTCGACGGATATTAACATTGCCTAAATGGTCTGAATATCAAATTCGACGATAAGTGTTTGTCCAACAATGAGCAACCTTCGACATAAAATAGTGTTCGACAATGAATAGTAGTACTATTTATGATCAGTTAGGTCGATTACATAGCAGTCATCTTCATTTTGATTTGCAGAATCGTCCAACAAGATTTAGGGAAAAGGAGAACCATATTGTTCTTAACTGATTCTTTGCTAACAGAACGTCCATTGCTTTGTCGAACCTGAGGACTTCTCCCATGTTTTGAATAGATGGTCTTTCGTCGAAAGATGGTCTTGGTCGAATAGATGGTCTTTGTCGGAAGAGGCAGCCATAACAGCCAAAATCTTTGATTCTGATTCAAGAATTGAGAATCAGTTTCATCCAGTCTTGAGGTATTTTGGGTTTTGTCGAACTACCGATTGATGTTGTCGGGAAAATGCTCTGAAGGTGTCGGATTCAACTCACCATTAGCATATGCTTACATTCAGTAATTAAATCCGACGGGATCAAAATGTTAGAAACATGTCTTCAAAAGTATTTGGACCTTGTCCGAATTCTGTCGGTGTCAAGATCTTCAAAAATCTTGGATTGTCGAAATAGACTTGTCGAAAATAGACTTGAAATGAAAACAGTTAGAAATCTTGAGGAACTTCTGTCGGGTTGGGATTTCCAGAATTTTGGTCGAATTAGAATTCCAGAATTTTGGTCGGTTGATTATTATGGCAAATTATACTATATCGGGTCAAAATAATTCATAGTAATAACAGCTATGCATCAAGCAACATATATTTATCAGTAAAATAGAATTATTTTACAGATAAATTCTAAAAATTAAGAGATTCTTTTCTGTGTTACTCAGATTCGGGTTAAGTAAGATCCCCCGTCTCTAAATAATCGACAAGAATTTCCCTACCGAAAATTATTATTTTCTTGACTAGGAGCAAATCACACAAAATAATCACAAATAGTATCGGAATAATCAAATTATTTTTATAATGCACAGAAAACACAAAGTAGTGTGATTCTGTCAGCTCTTGCAACATAGTCTAAAATTTGGGGTGTTACACTTGATACCCATAGAGTTTCAATTTGTATTATCCACTCTTGAGAAAGTTTTCTATCATCTATACTTTGTTCTTCAAGTTGTATATTCACTCTTGTGAGAGTTTCTATTCTTTCTCTTCATCTTGAAATCATTGTAAGAGGGTGAGGTATCCTTTATAGTGAGACTCAAACACAAAGGGTGAGGTATCCCAAAGGTGTTGTGAGTGTTCTTCATTGTAAAGGTCATCAAGCACCTGTGAAGCTTGAAGAAATGGAGGCTCTAGCATAAGGGTGAGGTATCCCAAGGTGTGAGGAGTGCTCTTGCATGTACAAAGGTTTTCCTAGCAACCGTGAAGTCTAGGAGATAGTGAAGAAAATCTCAAGTTAAGCTTAGGGACTGGGCGTAGGCCACAAGTGGTTGGTGGCTGAACCAGGATAAATCTCAGTGTTTGCTCTTCTCAACTCTATCTCTTTATATTTGTGCTTTAACTATATATGCTTGAGTTGATCTTGATATCTAATTTATTTGCTTGATTTATCCTTTAACCCAAGTTATATTTGAATAATCCTTAATAGTTGTGCCTTTGCTATGCATGTTCCACTGCATTTATTAATTGAGTTATTCAAAATGCATAATTTGTCAAAGTTGTATGAAAATTTGTAATTACCCAATTCACCCCCCTCTTGGTAATGGTTGTCATGGCTAACACTTCTAGGTCACTAGGGCCTCAAAATTTTCAACTTCCACAAGGAATCTCAAACAAATAATTTATATCAACAATCAATAATTTCATTTACCACCAAAATCATAAACATCATCATCACGTCCCAAATCATATAAGGCAAAATAACAACAAAATCACCAAGAAATCAAACACAAATCAAGTGAAGAACCCTTACATGGATCCTTCACTCTCAACACATGCAAACGTCCCTCACTACCATTGAGGTAGATAAGAGAAATCTCTCTTTTACCTTAGAAAATATCTAACCACTTTTGTAGAGCTTTTTGAAACAACTTTCCTCCTCCAAGAATCCCCTAAAATCGAAAATGACCTAGCCAAAAATCATTATCTTTAGACTTGGAAAAGAATCACCAAGGATGAAAATCAAAGCCTTGGGAGGAAGAAAAGGAAAAGAATGAAAAAGGTGGAGCCTTTACCTTAGAGATCTCCAAGTTCTAGCTTGAAGGAAAGCTTGAAAAGTGATGAACAAATCAAAATCTTCACACTAGATGATCTTAGGAGGAGGTGTAGATTCAATATTATGGAAAAGTGGGGTCAAAGTAAATGAAATGGTGGGTTTTGGGTGAGTGGCTGTGAGGTATGGTGGAGAGAATGAAAGAAAATGATGCAAGAAAAGTGAAAGGAAGCTTCTGGGTGAAGAGAGAGAAAGTAATAGAAAGTTATGATTTGAAAAAGATAAAGGAAACTTGTTCAAGAAGTTCTTCTCCTCACATGTGGCCGTGTGCCTCCTCGGAAAAGGAAGCCAAGCTTCTCTTGCAAGCTTCTCTAAAGCTTGCTTGAGAAGTTTCTCACATTTTTCCAAAAAATCAACCAATGATGTGATGTGGTGATAATGTAACACCCACCTTAGGGTATCACATTTAAGACTAATCCCAATAGAACTTACCCAAGTTATAAAAGAATTAATCTTGTAAAAATGTCAATTTTAAAAATTTCATTTGTTGAATAAAATAAAATAAATAAACTGAATTAAAACATTTGTGAAACTTATAATAAACGTACTAAATCGTATATATACATATGCTGCAACTTTGTTCTAAAATAATTTACATAGGTACAAACCAGCTCAAAAAGTAAAATACACATTTGTTTGAAAGCAAAGTAAAGACATAAAACTAAACAACACTCTAACTAAACCCTAGCAGATCTACGGACTTGGTTCCTCTGAAGGATCCTCATCCTCATCATCCTCACCATCCCCAACACAGTCAACATAAGCCCCAGGTGGAGACAGTTGCCTCATGGGGGCCCTAGCAAAAGATACTACTGTATCCTCTTGAGGCGTATAAAAAGACACATTACCACCCCAAAGCTCACGTATAGGAATGGTGAACTCTAGACGCACTGTTACATGTTGTGTCAACACAGGGACACCGTATTGGTTCCCACTCAGAGTCATAGTTAAATCTCCCGTGTATACAAAACATTCATTATTAAAATCAAATCTCCATGCATCAGTTCCCCTATAGAACTGTACCCTCACAAAACCTAGTATTTGTCGTCAAGTCGACATGACTACTCACAAACAGATAAACAGCTACTGATGATACATAGAATCGTTGGCCTCCTCATTTCCTTGATCTTTAATAAACACACACAATAAAGCAGACATAGTATAACAAAGATGTGAGATCCCCTACATCAATACTAGTATCGCAGTAAAGGAAACGATAATAGACAAACAGTAAATGATATCATAACAGTAAATCATATTATCATAAAGCAGATAGTAAAATTAGTAAGCATAAATAACCAATCAATATGCTGACTAACGATGCATATGCACAACGACCAAATCCTACTCCATGGAGCTAGACACAAATTCGGAGAGAAGATCCAGAAGACATGTCTGTCACTAGGCTACCATGACCAAAAGTGCTATAATATATCAATTTTGTTAAAAGCGCACATTAGGCATTACACCAGACATTCTACACAAGATCACGATATAGGACAGTGTCTCAGTCCGGATCATCGGTGTGTTTGCATCGGTCCGCCCCACAGATAGAAGAGCTACCAATCATCCATTGCGAGGTACCCAAATCCCAATGCCCCTAAGGTCAACAAGTGACCTACATTTGTCTACTCGCACCCGCACTTAGGTGTATTTCATCTCCTAGGCATACAATCTTAACCAAACAAGCAAATATACATGATATATGATTTACTGCAACTGGGCCCACCACAACTGCCTGACAACAAACTGTTGTTTACGCTCAATCGCATAGCGATATTATCGCATTTTTAGAATTGCGAAACATTTTTCTTACGTTTTCAAATCGCGTAAGGATTTCTCAAATCACATAAACATTTTATCACATTTTCTCAATCGCGTAGCCTAAAATTACTATTTTTGAGTCGTGTAAATATTTTTCAACGTATTTTTAACTACGTAAAATATTTCTAACATATTCAAACCAAAAATAATATTTTCCTTAAAAACTTAACTTTTATTTCTATTATTTGCATAATGGTCCCTCATTTAAATAATATTTACCTAATAGTCCTTGTTTAAATAATATTTATAAAATAGTCCCTCCTAAAATAATATTTACAAAATGGTCCTTCTTTTAGAAAATATTTGCAAAATAGTCCTTCTTAAAATAAAAATTATAATATAGTCCCTCTAAAAATCAGTATTTCTATAATTTCCCAAAAAGTTGTAGTTCTTTGTTTTAATTAGGACCTTACAGCTCAAAACTTCCTGACGCGCTTCAAAACCCATAGGGTGAGCTATACGTCAGTAAGTTTCAAGTACTCACATTTATTTTACTACATAGCTTAGTATGTTAATTTTATTTCTAAAACATAGTTGCTTTCATTTTAAACTTCCAAACTTACCAAAAATGATTTCTTATGGAAAACCTTGTAAAATCTTCTAATTCATTTTCTAATCACAAAAACCCTTAATCCTCATTTTAAAATAGAAATTTAGGACTCTTGGTCCTTTTAAAAGTGGTGAGGTCGTGTGCCTCTAAGCTCTTTGGAGCTCTCATGTGACCTTCTCAACATGTTGTTCACATCCTAAGTTGCACATACAATTGCATGCTTCCAAATTTATACATACAAACATATTATCAAAACTATAAACATATAATCACACATGCAATCATAAACTAAAAATTATAAACACCACAATCACAAACAAAGAAGCATAAAACAATAGGTGAATAAATCCTTATGGATTTTTCACCACACACAAAATCATTTCCTCACCACCAACACTTAGTTGATGAGGTTAATCTCCCTCTTACCTTAAGGAAGACAAAGTCCTTCAAGTTCCCTCCTCCACTTGATTTCGTGTGACACACAAACAAAGCCCTATAAATCTTAAACAATTCTAAAAGTCACAAACAAAGCTTAAGGACAAGGAACCATGGATCAAACATGGTTTAGAAAATCAAAAACTTAACTTTGAACCATAAAATTAATAATTTACCTTGAAGGTAGTAAGCTAAAACTTGGATTTTGAGATACTTGGAGAAGGATTCTCACTAAACTTTCTAAAAGAAAAGTGTTTAGGATATGATTTAGGCTTAGGAAATGAAAAGAAGTAAAATTATAGAAGCTTGGGAGTGGGATTTTGGGTGTTGGCCAAAATTCCCAATAAGGAAAAAGGAGAGGAAAGTTTTTGTGTTCTTGAGAGTTTGGAGAGAAAAGATGAATGCTTATGCTTTAGGTGAGAGAAAAGATGAAATTGGATAGTAAAATGTGAGTGTGTGCAGCCGTGAGATAGTGTAGGGAAATAGGAGACTAATTGTGATATTAAAATATCACATTTGTGTTCACATAGAAGATCACATGGCCTATGTCATCACATGGTCACCTAATGGTCATAAAAGACCATTCAAGAAGGTTTGGGAACCTACTTGGCTGTGTGGCCCTATTGGGAAAGGCTAACTAAGTTTGTTTCCATTTTAGTTCTAGTTACCTTTCAAGAAATTAACACCTAACTAGATTAGGTTTTCTAGTTACTTGATTATCACCTAGTTACATAGCTAACTAATTAAATAGGTCATTGCATATGTCATGGCTTCTAGATGTAATTAGGATATTTCACTAGTAACTAGATCCTAACTAATTAGTAGCTAGGTTAGTTCACTTAGTTTATTAATTAGGCAATTTAGGTAACTAAAGTAGGTTTATTTAGTTACTTTATAACTAGTTAAGCCATTATTATTGACTAAATCCTAACCATTGAAACTAACTTCATCTCCTAACCATTGATTTAATCTAAGGTGGATATCATGAGTTGCTTTATTAAAATTATTCTCATACCATTGATCAGATCAATGGTGATGATCAAAGGCTTTTTAATCAAGTTTTTCATCCAACGGTCCACAGTAAAGTCTATGCCACTATATTTGACCAATTTCCATGGGTTAGAAAAATCCATCGTTTTTGACTGATTTCTATTGATTCATGTTAAAGTAGGCTACAAAAAATATTCTAAGCATATTTTCTGTCAAACAAACTTTACTGGGTCCAATAATTGATAGCAATAGCTGCTATAAATAAAACAACGGATAATCTTTCGGGAAATATTTTTATTTTACAGTTAAATCCTAAAAATTAAAAGATTCATTTCTGTGTCTCTCAGATTCGGGTTTAGTAAGATCCCCTGTCTCCGAATAAATCAAATAAGATTTTCCCCGGCTCAAAAATTATTATTTTCCTGACCCAGAGCAAATCTTCCACAAAGATCAAAAATAGTCTCAGAACAATCAAATTAATTTTATATAACACAAAAAACACAAAACAGTGCAATTCAGTCATTACTATAAAATAGCCAAAATCTAGGATGTTACAGATATCACTTAGATGATGTCATAAAAGTGACTAGATAAAAATAATCTATTAGATTTTTACTGCAAGCTATTATCAAATGAATAATAGTCTTAGTTAACAAAGTCGGTATCTATTATACAATGGATAATAGAGTGTACCCAAATTTTATCTGTCAGATAAAATCTCAAAAAAAGAAAACTTTGTAAACTGTGTCCGACTTCAAGTTTAGTAAGATCCCTCGGCCTCAGAAAAATATTTTTATTTTTTCGGCCCCGCTTAACGTGCATGTAAATCGAGAAATATAATAAAATAATCAAACAATTCAAATAATTCCAGAAAAATTCAAAAAAATCATAAATATTATAAAATGATATATATATATATATATATATGTCAAAAAATAAGGAATTTCCTGGGTGTTACAACTCTCCCCCTCTTAAAAGAATTTCGTCCCCGAAATTCATCATACCTTAAAATAAATGCAGGTATTGTTTCTTCATCTTGTCCACTAACTCCCAAGTTGCATCTCCAGTCACATCATTCCAAATTACTTTTACTAATGTAATTTCCTTGCCCCTGAATTGCTTCACTCTCTTATCTTCAATCTTGATAGGAAGTGTTTCATAGGTTAAGTTCTCTTTCAGTTGTACCGTATCCGGTTCTATGACATGGGCTGGGTCGGGAATATACTTTCTTAACTGTGACACATGGAAGACATCATGAAGGTTGGAAAGAAAAGGTGGTAAATCTATTTGGTAGGCTACTGGACCTATCCGACGAAGAATTTGATAGGGTCCAATGAATTTTGGGGTGAGTTTTTTAGATTTAAGAACCCTTCCAACACCAGTCGTAGGTGTGACTCTCAAAAAAATGTAACACCCCCTCCGAAGGGTATCACATTTTAGACCAACTCTTTTAATATAAATTACCCAAGTTATAAAATAATATATTATTTAAATACTGATTTCAAAATTTCTTTTTCGCAGAAACATAAACTTATCAGAGCAAAGTAATACAAGATCTGAAACTGAGCAACATACATCTCTTGTATATATCATAAATTAGTAATAACTTCATTACATAAAACTTACATACTTAAATTAATGTATAATTACCATAGAAAAACTCGACTTAGTCCAAGTCCAAATACTTGAAGAGTAGGGTATTGTACTTGATCTTCTTCCAGATCCTCCTTAGGATCCCTAACAAACAAATTTCCCATAACAAATAACATTCTCAACATTGGCATCATATTGCCAGGCATCAGTACCTCCTCGAAACTGTGCTTGCACGTAAACAGAGAAACCCCTCCTTGCAGCCATTATAGACCGATCAAACAAAGTTAATCTAACTCAAATCTAGGCGATCCAACCTCATTCTTCTTACGGTCTTTATCAAACATAAACACAAAAACAAAACAAAGAAACAACACAGCAAAGAGGTGAGATACCCTACATTGTATACCAATATAGCAGCAAGGAAATGATAAACATACCAATACAGTTCAACATACAGTTCATAAAATAGCATAAGATCAGCAGATATATTCATGATATTTAATAAATAAAGAACCCAATAAATATCACAATAATATTATATCACCACAACATAAATGCTGACTATGTATATTCAATCAAATCAAACCATATCTAACTCATTCGTCAATTTGATGTGTACAAATCACATCTGAATCATTCGTCAATTTGATGTGTACAAACCATATCTAACTCTTTCGTCAGTCTGATGTGTACAAACCACCGTTGAACTATTCCCAATGGTATTAAAGCAATTGTTCACACAATTATCTATTACCATTAGTATCAATAATATTATATAACTGTCTATACAACTACATAATACCAATGATCTAATCGGGCCCAGAACTTCGGTCTAACAAAACTCGTTGTTCCACTCAATTGCGTAGCGATATTATCGCATTTTCACAATCGTAGAAAAATTCTGTTACACTTTCAAATCGCGTAATGATTTTTTAACATTTTCTCAATCGCATAAATAAAAATCACTATTTTTAAATCGCGTAAGAGTTTTTATGCGTATTTTCAATCGCATAAAACATTTTAATCATATTCTAAGCTTAAATTAAAGCTTTTCTCATTTAATATCAAAATTGGACTTTAATTCCATTATTTCCTTAATAAATCATCTTTAAATAATATTTCTAACATATTTTCATTAAAAATGGTATTTTCTACTATTTTCCATAAAACTACCTTTATTTGGTGAACTTGAGATATTACAGCTCAAACTTTTCTAACACACTTCAAAACCCAAAGGGTGAGCTATACGTCAGTAAATTTCAAGTTTTAACATTTATCTTACATAATAATATAATTACACTAATTCAATTCTAAAAATTAGTTAACTTCCATTGTAGGTCTTAAAACCCGTCAAATTAATTTCTTATCAATTAAATACCTAAGTCTACACTTAGTAAAATAATCTTGAATTTAGGATACAAAAAATAATTGGTTGGCCAAAATTCACATTTTGTTTCCTTAAATCATAACTAATTATTTTCCAACACCTCAGTTCTTATAAAAAAAAATCTTAAATCCAATTACTTGTTATCTAATCATCTAAGATCCATACTTAGTAAAATAATTCAAGTGATTAGTCCCAAAATTTTCATGGAGGCCGTGAGCCTCTCGGTTCGTTGTAACCAAAATAATTTTCCTTTCCACATGGTTCTTGTCAAATCCAACATATCATTCATGATATTTCTACTATCACATGTTCATGCGTACTATCAAAGCACTAAAAATCATATTAAGCATCAAATCATAATTTAACCAAAATCATATCATCTCATATAATTATTCAAGCAATCAAATCATGCATAATTAATAAACAACAAAATCACATATAATAGAACATAGAACACATAAGCACACACAATCATATAAACATATATAATCAAATGAATAAATCCTCACATGGATTTTCCACTCACAAACACAAACAAATCCATTCCCTCACCACCACATATGGCCGATGAGGTTAATCTCCCTCTTATCTAGTGTGTAGCTTCCTAAGCTCCTTGTAAAACTCTCTTTGTATCAATCTTTCACCACCAAAAAGAACTTGAAACCTTAAACTTAAATCCAAGATTCAAGCATGAAGATGATAAAACTAGGTCTTGATCACAACATGAAATTGCTTAGAATGAGGTTTAGGATCAAGTGGTGTGTTTAGATGGAATTATGAGTGATTGGAAGACAAAACTAGGCACCAAGGCCGTGAGCTTCACAAGGAAAGAAAGGTAAGAACATTTTGATCTTCAACTTGAAGAACAAGGTTGAAGATGAATGAATCTTGAGAAGTTCACAACATGAAAGTGTTTTGGATTGATGAGAAGATTCAAGATATGTAACTAGATAAAATTATGGAAGATTGGAAGGTGCTTCAATGGTCATGGCCAAATCCTTCAAAGAAGAGAGAAGATGAAGTTCTTGGTTAATTCTTGAATGAGAGAGAAAAGATGATAGAGGTTTATGGTCACCAAGTGTAGAAAATGAAGAGCAAAGTCCAATATGCAAGTGTTATGGCCATAGAGTTTTTTGGAGGAAAGATGGGAGAATTGGTTGTCTCACAAAGTAATAGAAATGAAAGGAAATTGCCAATGTTTAATTGCATGGCCGTGGATGCAATAGGAAAGAAAAACTATGACTTGTTTTGCAAGATTAAACATAAGCACATGGGTTCACATGGTTGCACACGGCCTTGGTCATCAAGAAGTCATCCTTAGGTCATTAGATGATTCATAATTCTCCTAGAAGGACCTAGATGGCCATGGAGCTCAATAGAAAACTAACCAAATCTTAATTCAATTGCTTTCTAGTTATATTTAAACTAATTTAGTTAGGTCATCTAGTTACTTAATTAACTATCTAGTTACATGATTAAATCATGCTCTTATCATGCATAGGTAATGATTCTAGAAACTCTAGATATTTTCTAGTAGCTAAAGATTTTAAGTATTTGCAAACTTAGTTAACTCCATTTAGTTACTACTTAGGCTATTAGAGTAACTAAGTTAGATTATCTAGTTTCTCAATTAACAAATCTAGCCATTAAAAAATTAACTCCATCTCCTAGCCATTGATTAAATCTAAGGTGGATATCATAAGCTTCTTTATCAAGATTGCTCTCACACCATTGATTAGATCAATGGTGATGATTTAAGGCTTTTTCATCAAGTTTTTCATCCAATGGTTCATAGCAAAGTCCAAGCCACTATGTTTGACCAATTCCTATTGGTTAGTTAAAAAGCTAAGTAATGATGGTTCATCATTACTCTTAAGATATTTAACCTAGATATTTTATATTTTCATAATTACACTTGAGATATTTAGCGCATATATTTTTTGATTAGAAATATCTTAGATATTTTCTGCTTAGATATTTTCACCAAGATATTTGTATTCAGATATTTGTCTAAGATATTTTACTAGGTGAGTCATTATAGAATTTTCTAGAACAGCTGAGTCAGCAAGGTGAGTCGTAGTGCTGAGTCACCAGCTGAGTCATCAAGAGAAGCTTTTGGAATGTGCAACTCATTATGACAAGTCACTGGGTGAGTCAGCATTCCACATCTTTTTAGAATATAGCAAGTCACCATTCTAGAACATGGCGAGTCATCGCTTCTAGAAAAAGAATGACAAGACAAACTTAAAATATCTTGAAAGAGTAAGTAGTCAAATTGAATTTGTCTTCTTGCTTGAGTAGTCAATTTGAATTTCTCCTCTTCAAGTTGAGTATCCAATTTGCCTTCTTCCTGCTTACCATTGGTCCATCACTTTGACTCATCACCATTAAGATATTTTCTAGCAGATATTACCTAACGGACAATAGCTACTGCTATTATTACATAATGGATAATAGAAAACTCAGATATAGAAAATATCTGTCAACTGTTCCCGATTTCGAATTTAGAAAGATCCCTCGATCCCGCCTTGACAGTCCGAAACTTTCTGGTCCAGGAAAAAAAAAATTTTTGGGCCCGTCTCAAACACACAACATAAAATAATACTAAAATAATCACAAACTCAAAAAGTTTTACAAAAATTCTCAAAAATCATAAAAATTATAAAACTTGTATATATTCAGAAAAAATGAAGTTCAGGCATATATTTCAAAAATAATATTAAAATATTTAAAATAATTAAAAATTCCCAAAAATCCCCCAAAAACTCATAAATATCATAAAACGTATTTATTTTGAGAAAAACGAAAAATCGGGGTGTTACAAAAAACACATGCTCACCTTCCTCGAATTCGAAAGGTCGTCGTCTCTTGTCAGCGTAGCTTTTCTGTCGACTCTGAGTTGATCTCATTTTTTCTTGAATCATCTTAACCTTTTCAATTGTTTGTTGTACCAGTTCAGGTCTTATAGCAAAACTTCCACCATCTTGGTACCAACACAATGGTGTTCTACACTATCGCCCATACAATGCTTCATAAGGTGCCATTCCGATGCTTGTGTGGTAACTGTTATTATAGGTGAACTCTATTAAAGGCGAGAATTCATCCCAACTCCCAGTCTGTTCTAAAACACAAGCCCTTAACAAATCTTCCAATGATTGGATTGTCCTTTTCGATTGGCCGTCCGTCTGCGGGTAATACGCAGAACTTAAGTGAAGTTTCGTTCCCATGGTGTTTTGCAAACTCTGCCAAAATCTTGATGTGAACCTTGGATCCTTATTAGAAATAATACTCGAAGGCACACCATGTAGTCTTACAATCTCACTAATGTACACTTGAGACAACCTCTCTATTGAATACTTCATGTTGATTGGCAAGAAGTGCGCTGACTTTGTAAGCCGATCAACAATTACCCATATCGAGTTGTACCCTTTCCTAGTCCTTGGTAATCCGCTCACAAAATCCATTGCAACGCTATCCCACTTCCATTCGGGAATAATCGAGGGTTGTAGAATTCCATAAGGTCTTTGGTGTTCCACTTTAGCTTTTTGGCAAACTAAGCACGATTTAATATACTCGGCAACATCCCTCTTCATCCCCTGCCACCAATACAGCCATTTTAGGTCTTGATACATTTTGGTAGTTCTGGGGTGCATACTTAACTTGCTCTTGTGGTCTTCCTCAAGAATCACGTTCCTAAGTTCGGGATCATTCAGTACACAAACTCTGCTTCTGAATCTTAGGACTCCATCTGGTCCTTCCGAGAACTCAGATATAGCGCCTCGCTCCACTAGCTCTTTCTCCTCTTGTAAATACGGGTCACCTCCTTGTTTCTCTCTAATTTCTTCCATCAACCCACTGGAAATGGTGATCATACTCAAGCACATTCTTTCTCGAGTCAGTTCCACGGATAACTGCATATCCCTAAACTGCTCTATCAACTCCCTCTCTCTGAGCATCATAGCAGAAATACTAAGTGTCTTTCTACTTAAAGCATTTGCCACCACGTTTGCCTTCCTAGGATGATACTAGAGTTGAAAATCATAGTCTTTTAGGAACTCTAACCACTGTCTTGGTCTCATATTCAACTCTTTCTGATCAAACAAGTATTTCAGGCTTTTATGATTACTTAAGACGTTGAACGTTGCTCTATACAGAAAATGTCTCCAGATTTTCAGTGCAAACACAACGACGGCTAACTCCAAGTCATATGTAGGATAGTTCTTCTCGTGTACCCTCAGTTACCTTGAGGCATACGCTACCACTCTTTTGTCTTGCATAAGAACGCATCCTAAACCCTGATACGAAGCGTCATAGTACACCTCAAAAGGTTCATTGGGATCTGGTGGAATCAGCACTGGCGAATCAGTTAATCGTCTCTTCAATTCTTGGAAGCTCTCCTCACATGCATCCATCTATGCAAAAAGTTGATTCTTTCTTGTAAGCTGAGTGAAAGGTCCTGCTATCTTAGAGAACCATTCAATAAACCTTTGATAGTAACCGGCAAACCCAAGAAAACTATGAATTTTCGTTACCGTCTTCGGTCTTTCCCATTGAAGAACTGCTTCGACTTTCGATGCATCTACTTCAATTCCTTCTTCTGAAATCACATGACCTAAAAACTGAACTTCACTCAACCAAAATTTACACTTGGACAGTTTTGCATATAACTTATTTTCCCTCAAAATTTGAAGAACCACTTTGAGATGTTCAGCATGTTCCTCCTGACTTCGAGAGTAGATTAAAATGTCATCAATAAAGATAACAACAAATCTATCCAAGTAGGGGCAAAAAATCCTATTCAAGAAGTCCATGAATGCAGCAGGAGCATTGGTTACTCCAAATGGCATCACAAGGTGCTCATAATGCCCATAGCGCATTCGAAATACCATCTTGGGAACATCCTCTACTTTCACACGGATTTGATGATAGCCAGAACGCAGATCAATCTTGGAGAAAATAGAAGCTTCGTTCAGCTAGTCCCTCAGGTCATCTATCCTTGGAAGTGGATACTTATTCTTGATTGTAACCTTGTTCAGCTGATGATAGTCCACACATAATCGAGAAGTCCTGTCTTTCTTCTTAACCAACAGCATTGGAGCTCCCCATGGTAAAATGTTAGGTCTCACAAACTTCTTCTCTAACAAATCCTCCAACTGCTCCTTGAGTTCGGCTAACTCTGATGGTGACATCCGATACAGTGCCATGGATATAGGACCCAATCGTGACACAAGATCGATAGAGAATTCTATCTCCCTCTTTGGTGGTAATCTAGGTATATCATCAGAAAAGACTTTGGGGAACTCTTTGGCCACAGAAATAGCATCCACACTGGTCTCACCTTTGACTTCTGAGGAAGAAAAAAACATGTATCCTTGAGCTCCCTCCCTCAAGAGGATCTCACTTGGTTGGCAGTTATAAATCCAAAAATCTCAGAATCAAGGAATATTAAGGTTTTATTAGAATAGTCCAATAGAACATGGTTAGAAAACAACCAATCCATTCCTAGAATAACATCTATTTGAGAAAAGGCTAAACAGATCAAATTGACTGAAAAGACTCAACCTTCTACAGAAATAGGACAATTCAAACAAATTTGAGTAGTAACAACGGGTTTAGCAGCAGGAGTAGAAATACTCAAATCAAAAGGTAAGGAAGACACAGGAAAATCTAATCGGTGTACACAATCATAGGCAATAAAAGAATGAGTTTCCCCTAAGTCAAACAACACAGTTAAAAGATTACCTACTATTTCACAATCTCCCTGAATCAAATCTTTGGATTGAGAGGCCTCCGCTCCACTCATGGTGTAAACTCTACCTCCCACCTGGGGCCTTGCAGCTCACACATTACTAACAGAGAGCTTTGCCTTGGGTTGATCGCAATCTCTCAAAATATGTCTAGGCTTCCCACATTTGAAACAAATGATCCCCTTGATTGTACAATCTCTCGTCTAGTGGTTCCTTCCACACTTTAAACATTTCAGTGAAGACGCCATAGTCTGACTAGCTCGATGGCCACCAAAATTTCCGCTAGAGCCTCCACCAAGTGATTGTTGATGAGATTGGCTCCATGAGGGCCTCACATACGGCTTTTGCTGAAAACGTCTGCCACCGCTACTCCTTCTTCTTTGGAACCTAGATGGTCCAAAGTTGTGATTTCTTGTCTCTCGAGGTGGTTCTAATTCTTCGAGTCTGCAACACACATCCATCAGGGATGAGAACTAATTTATTCTCATTGGCAGTACTTCTTTATTCAATTCCACTCATAGGCCTTTTTCAAATTTATGGCATTTCCACACCTCATCAACCTGGATTTGAAGATACCGTGAGAACTTTGACAAGCTCTTAAACTTAGTAGCATACTCATTTACTGACATGTTCCCTTGTTTCAGGCCTAGGAACTTCATCTCCTTGGCGTGCCTTGCACTAGCTGGAAAGTACTTCTCTAGGAACTTGTCCTTGAAGGCTTCCCAAGTGATTATGGTTCCCTCAGCTACCATCAACCGTTGGGCTCCCTTCCACCAGTCTTCGGCATCTCCCATAAGTATAAAGGAAGTATAGGTTACCCTTTGAGCATCAGTGCATCCCATTCCTTCAAATATCCTCTCCAATTCTTGAATCTAAAGACTCCCCTTCTCTGGATCGAACTCTCCTCTGAATTGGGGTGGATTGCTACGATGAAATTCTGATAAATTTTGAGTCTCAACAACAACTTCTTGTTGTTGGATGGCTCTTTAATTTTGTTGCATTATAACTTTAGCCATTCTTTGCATTGCCTCTGCCACTGCAACCATACTCTCGCTATCTCTTTCTGGGTTCACATGTGCAGCTCCGCCTTACGCCATCACATTTCTCTGAAGTTACACTAAACAACACAAAATGGAAGTCAGATGAGATCTTTTCACATAATTTTGTCTCCTTTCAGAAATCAAACAATACATCTCTGTGTTCTGTCTTAGAGAAAACACATATCGCAAATAAAACAAACCTACCCACTAACCCAAAAGACTCAAACTTGGGCTCTGATACCAACTAATGTAACACCCTCATTTGGGTGTCTCCTTTAAATCCTTTTAGCCAAGTAATAAAATATTTGATGTTATAAAGTACAAGTCCCAAAATGTGGGTTTCTTTTTCGCAAATAACATATATGACATATTAAAATACAGGTTCCAAATTCATTTTTATAGAAGCGTAAACTTTGAAGTAAGGTAACAGCACAAGATATAGCTACTTAATATTACACACCAAAAAGATTATATACATATCAGTGGCATGGATTACAATCCACCGAAAATATACAAGTCAAATATATATGTTTATGCCCAAGAGACATATAATACCCACTGACACAAAACCTAACTGGCCCAAGCCTAGACATCTAGGGAGCAGGGTCCTCTCCTAGATCCTCCATAGGATCCTCCTCGGGGTCTTCCTCGTCCTCAGACCCTAAGTCAACAAAGTTCCTCAACTGAGGTAGTAGCTCACGAACTGGTATCTTGGATGAAGACACTACAAGGTTTGGATCCTCCCTAGGGGTGTAATGTAAGTCACCCCACAGCTCCTTAATCGGCATGAAGAATTCTAGATATACAACAATAGTAAGAGAAAAGAAAGGAACATCATTACAGGTGCTACGGATGGTTAAAGTTACATCTCCTACATATCTAATACGTTCATTATCCCAATCAATGCGCCAGCCACTCGCACCATCATGAAACTGAACTCGAACGTAACTAAAAAAATCTCTTCTAGCAGCTATCCCAAAACAAGATAACAGCAACTGTAGCTCTTCCTCTCAGTCTTTATCTATAGGAAGACATAAAATGGAAACAGGCAGTACAATAATTCAAAGAGGTGAGACTCTCTGCATCATTACTAATGTGGCAGCAAGAAACAACAAACAATAATACAATCACAGAGTACAAATATAACAATTTATAATTATAAGGTTATCCAACAAATATCTCAATAATGCATACCAATAGGAAAATCCACAGTATAATAATTAATTTCACAGTAAAATTCTCAATGATATGTGAATGCACAACAAATCGACATCTACTCATGGAGCTAAAAACCAACATCTGAGAGAATGATCGGGAGAACCACTGTCTGTATATCGTTAGCCTCAAATCATGTGTTTTTCAATATAATCAATATGCGCAACATAGCTATACAAGACACTCTCAATTGGATCGGGAATAGGATAGTGCCTGGTTGAGATTATTGGTGCATTGCATAGTCACCACGACCTAGTGGAGCTACCAACTGTCCACTTGTGGGATACCCGCACCCCGACGCCTCCAAGTTCAATAAGTGAACTACACTACGCAATTCGCACCCGCACAAAGGTGTAATTCATCTCCTAGGCATTCTGCCTTGACAACAAGTCATTTCGACTTTCACAATGTATGATCACATGATAATGAACCTAGGCATTCCGCCTTAGCAACAAGTCATTATGACTTTCACAATGTATGATCACAATACAATGATGCATAATATTCTTTAGCAACAATAATCTCATCAAGAGGAACCATAAAAGGGTTCAAACCAACCATTGACCACTCAGGGTCCAGTCTATTAGCTCAACAGCACAATAACATTATGTTGGATCACAAGGCATCTCAAATACACAATTCTCAGAAAATCAACCTCTTTAAAATTTCATAGAGTATTCTCTACAAACATACTTATCAAAATTTTCAAGAATTAATATGAAATAGCACTTTAAATTTAAAATCATTTTAGTTAAGTTCCACTAAGTGATGTTTCCTTACATCTTTCATAAAGGGCCTGAAAAGGAATCACATAGTATTAACTTCACAATCTCACTTCTCTTTTTCCCATAAGCTCTAAAGGTGCTCCAATTTATTATGAATTTTATCCTTCACCCAATTTTCCTCTCATGGCCTAAACTTTTCTCGATCTAAGGGACCAATTTTTTTTTCCACTCAACTAGTACTTCAAATCCTCAATTTACTTCTTTCCTCATTTTAATAGTTTAGTTTTAATTTAGCACAACATTTTTATTTCGGATGCCTCATTTTAAGCCTCTTGGCCGTGAGCTTCTAAGTCACTAGTGTAACGTCATATCACCCCTTCGTTATGAATCGGCTTGTAATATAAATACGAGTTGTAAAATTTCTTGGTGATAGTAAGATAAACTTAGCGGAAGTTAAAACATTTGATCATTACAATAAAAACATTATATATTGTCACACTTTAATATTTACAAATTGGACATCTAAAAATATGTACACTACATAATGCCCAAGTAACTCTAAACATGCGTGTCCTCCTCGAGACTCCTCAACGAGGAGGAATCCAACTTGAACTAACGTACCAAGAGTACGGTAGTAACACGGGAAATACATTTTTCAAGCTCGACGTGCTTTGTCCTCACTCACACGCATCTCTTTAGGAAACTTCTTCTCGGAGGTCACCCATCTCCACAATACGAAATAGACGGGACAAAGATGAGATCACCTCCGGGTTAACCATGGCATACATATTTTTATGTTCTAGGCTTCCAAAAATAAGTTGTAACTTGTTTTCAAGAGCCTAGAGCATAAGAACTCCAGGTTCGAAAAAGCGTGCACTACTTGACCACGTGCTCATTCTCTTTGGAGCAATTTGTGGGATCGGGATTATGAGTGTCTCGGTCCGGATCATCGGTGTGTTGGGTCTAACCTAAGTTTGACCTACTACGATGCGTGTCGACAATCGGTCTTATTTAAATCGGAGGACAAAGCACGCGTAATTTCATCGCGAAAAAGACACGTAAAATACTCTTCACACGTTTTAAATTGCATAATAACTCCTCAAAACATAATATTTGTATTATAATCCTCATCCAAATAATATTTTGTGGAGACACTACAAAAATGATTTTTTATAAAATTCCTTTTTACAAAATAATCTTTCATAAAATCATAATTTACAACATAGCTAGAAGTCCGAAATAGTTTTTCATACAAATTATATTTATGGATGTCCCTTATAAAAATCATATTTACAATATAACCATTTACAAATGGTATCATAATCAGAGACGGGACCTTTCAAATTCTAAATTCTCTCCATCATATTAACATCCTAATTTACAATATTTATCAAAATAATACATCACACATGCAACATGTTTCATACATACCAATATTTATCAAAATAATAAACATATTATCACACATGCAATCATAATTTCAAGGGGATGAACCAAGTAGAAGTTGGTGGGCATGTGTGTCCTGGGTCCGACAAACTTGAGCGAAGGGAGTGATCAAGCTGGTGCAATGAAGCCACAACAACGAACAAGGAGCGGATTTTTCTAGTAGGCTTCTAAGCTTTAAAGTGAGGTCGCATAAATGAACCTGAATATACATCGGAATGAGAGATGGATTCGCTGTAGTGGGATAAGCTTAAATAAAGTTTAGGATTTACATGAAGTAAAATATGTGAGTATGGGACTTGTAGAACCTCCTTCAAGCCGCTACGTGGCCATGATTGAGGATGGCTTAAATGGGGAACATTGATTTGGCGTAGCCATATCAACAAGTTGCAACTTCTTTTCGGGAGCTTAGAACATAAGAATTCCATGGTTAAGCGTGCTTAGAGACTTGGAAAGCAATTGTGATCATTATCATGTTACATTGACGAACATTATCATTCAAATTGACGGTGATCCCTACTCAACGGGACATTTTCACTTCGATACTAGCATCCTCACTGACAAATTTTAACTTGTAATTAAAAGATTAACGGATTTTAACATGGTGACCAAATTCGATGGATATGACATTGTCTTAAAAGATCCTATTTCGATGGATTTTGGTATTGTTTTAAAAGGGGAAATAAACATCTTCAATTTGACTTAGAAATGCGTCCAACAAGATTTAGGAAAGGAGAACCATATTGTTCTTAATCGATTCTTTGCTAAAAGAACGTCCATCGCTTTGTCGAACCGAGGAGATGGTCTTTGTCGAAGAGGCAGCCATAAATGACCAAAATCTTTGATTTCGATTCAAGAATTGAGAATCGTTTCATCCGGTCTTGAGGTATTTTGTTACAACTACCGATTGATGTTGTCGGGAAATGCTCTGGAAGTGTCGATTCAACTCACTATTTAACTTATGCTTGCATTCAAGTAATTAAATCCGACGGGATCATTTCTTCAAGTGTTTGGATCTTGTCCAAATTCGTCGATGTCAAGACCTTCAAAAGATAATGAGTTCAATCCCTGTAAGGCTTGAGAAAAAGGAGTCTATCGACAGGAGTATATTCATAAAGCTGTCGAGCTTTGTTTGTCCTGGTCGAAACAGGTTTTGAAATGAAAACCATTTAAAATGTTGAGGAACTCATTGATAATTTCAATTTTGGTCGGTTGAAAGGGTCAAAATAATTCATCAACTTCATCACAGCAACATATATTTATCAAGTAAAATAGGATTATTTTCTCTAAAAATTAATAAAACAAATAATTTATATCAACAATCAATAATTTCATTTACCACCAAAATCATAAACATCATCATCAAGTCATAAATCACATAAGGCAAAATAACAACAAAATCACCAAGAAATCAAACACAAATCAAGTGAAGAACCCTCACATGGATCCTTCATTCTCAACACATCGAAAAGTCCCTCACTGCCATAGGAGGTAGATAGGAGAAATCTCCCTCTTACCTTAGGAAATATCCAACCACTTTTGTAGAGTTTTTTGAAACAATATTTCTCCTCCAAGAATCCCCTAAAATCGAAAATGACCAAGCCAAAAATCATCATCTTTACACTTGGAAAATAATCACCAAGGATGAAAATCAAAGCCTTGGGAGGAAGAAAAGGAAAAGAATGAAAAAGGTGGAGCCTTTACCTTAGAGATCTCTAAGTTCTTGCTTGAAGGAAAGCTTAAAAAGTGATGAACAAATAAAAATCTTCACACTAGATGATCTTAGGAGAAGGTGTAGATTTAAGATTAAAGAAGAGTGGGGTCAAAGAAAATGAATTGGTGGGTTTTGGGTGAGAAGACATGGATAAGTCAAATTGTGAGGTATGGTGGAGAGAAAGGAAGAAAATGATGAGAGATCACAAAAAAAGCATTATACAATGAAGATTTATGGGTGTTAAGTATTTGAACGTTCTCACTACAAGCTTGAGATTTTGAAATACGTGCATCACTAATGGAAAGTTCCATCTTCAATTGATCACAATCTTTGGAGAAATGTCCAAGCTTCCCACATCGATAACAAATAACCCCTTTTTATGCTGACAATCTTTGGTAAGATGATTTTTTCCACACTTGAAACATTTGGATGATGAAGACCAAAAGAGCCAAGTAAAAATACGAAGCTTCCTTACGATTATTTCCAATTCTCGCTTCTCGCAAAAGATGAAGGAAACTTGTTCAAGAAGTTCCTCTCCTCACATGTGGCCGTGTGCATCCTTGGAAAAGGAAGCCAAGCTTCTCCAAAGTTTGTAACACCCTTCTTAGGGCGTCACACTTCGTGTTACTCAATTATCATATCACCCCTTCGTTATGAATCGTGCTTGTAATATAAATACGAGTTGTAAAATTTCTTGGTGATAGTAAGATAAACTTAGCGGAAGTTAAAACATTACAGCATCATTACAATAAAATTTTACATTATATATACATAAGTCGTAGTACTGTCACACTTTAATATTTACAAATTGGACATCTAAAAATATTTACACATTAATTAAATTACATAATGCCCAAGTAACTCTAAACATGCAAAACCCTCAGACGGGTCCTCCTCAGACTCCTCAACAGGGAGGAATCCAACTTGACACAAAATATACAATACTAACCGTACCAGGAGTACGGTAGTAAGCTCCCTATTACTGTTTATGTGAGAAATACATTTTCCAGCAAGCTCGATGCACTATGCCTCCGGTTCCCATAAACCTTACGAAAACTCAGCATCTCCATCTCTTTAGAACTCAACTTCCTTCTCGAAAATCTGATCTTCCTTGCATTCTCACTCAACGTCTTGCTCAATCTCTTTACAATTATAAATACAATACAGAAATAGACAAACAAAGAGGTGAGATCACCTACGCCAATACCAGTATGGTAGCAATGAAGATAAACACATACAAATTCACATACCATACATCATACATATTTACAATTATATCATCAATATCATTTATCTAACACACATCATTTATCATCATAATTCATACAATAATTCATAATTACGTCCATGTCCTTATCAATATTCACTTATTCAATAATTCAGTTATCAAAATCAATAATTATGATAATACCCTCAGTATCTCGTATATGCATCTAGACTCATGTACCTAGACTCAATTTTCCTACTCCATGGAGCTAAAACTCGGGTCGGAAAGAGTGATCGAAAAGAATCATGTCTACACTACATGCCTCGGACCACGTGCTCATTCTCTTTGCTCATTTAGCATTTGCTCATTTAGCATTTGCATCTAGCATATGCATCACAGTCTTTATCAGATCTCGATTATGGATAGTGTCTCGGTCCGGATCATCGGTGTGTTGCATCGGTCTAACCTACGGTACAGAAGCTTTATTCTCTGTCCATTGTAGGCAACCCGCACCCCGATGCCCCCAAGGTCAACGAGTGACCTACACTACGCACATCGCACCCACTCAGGAGGTGTGTTCTTTCCTTCTTTCGACAATCAGTCTTATTCAACCCATCGGACTTTTTCAATGCACATTCAAATGCACCTTTCTCAATTAAATTCATTCTCTCATCTTCTCAATTCAATTTTCTTTATCTCATATTCGGGGTCCTCATATAGGCCCAATAATATTATTACTGTAATTTCATCGCGAAACCATATTTTTTCACATTTTCTCAAATCACGTATCAATTTTTCATCATTTCTCAATCACGTAAAATACTCTTCACACGTTTTAAATCAAGAATACTAGTTTCCTCAGTTAACACCAAAACTCAACTTCATTTTTCATATTTGCGTAATAACTCCTCAAAACATAATATTTGTATTATAATCCTCATCCAAATAATATTTTCAACAAATTCCTCATAAAAGTCACATTTACGAAATAGTCCCTTGAAAAATTCATATTTTATGAAATCATCCCTCCTAAAAAATTCATATTTACAAAAATAATTTTTTATAAAATTCCTTTTTACGAAATAATCTTTCATAAAATTCATAATTTACAACATAGTCCCTCATAAAAATCCTATTGACAAAATAGTCCTTCATAAAATCACATTTACGAAATAGTTTTTCATACAAATTATATTTATGAAATAGTCTCTCAAAAACCATATTTACTAAATAGTCCCTTATAAAATCATATTTACAATATAACCATTCAAAAATCAATAATTACAACATGTCCCCATTAAACACAAAAATTACAATATTGCTCCTATAAAATCATAATCTGTATTGTTTCTCCAAAATCATTTCATCTTGCTGTATTCGACTCTTCCAAATTCAATTCCTTTTCTTTCAAATTCTAAATTCTCAGTTTAATCCATCATATTATTCACATCCTAATTTACACATACACTTACATGCATTCAGTTTCATACATACCAATATTTATCAAAACAATAAACATATTATCACACATGCAATCATAATTTCAAGGCCATAAACACCACAATCACAAACATAAAATCACCAGCAACACAATCACAACTAAAGAAGTAGTTAAACAATAAGTGAATAAACCCTTAGGGGTTTTTCACCAGACACAACCATCTCCACACCACCAAAACTTGGTTGGTGAGGTTAAATCTCCCTCTTACCTCTTGAAGAACCTCCAAAGCTCCTTGTATGTCTCCTTCAAGTGACTTCCTCCACCAAGAGCTTCAAGCTTCAAACTTGAGCTTTGAAGAACAAGATAGAAAATAGATGATTCAAGCTTTTTAAGCTCTTCTCCTTCTCCTTCTTTTCGTACAAGCCACAACAATTCCTCCAAGGAAGTAAGATAGAAATTGGATTTTGAAGCACTTAGGATGTGATTTTGGGAAAACTTTCTACATGAAAAGTATTTAGAAGGTTATTTGACTTTAGGAAGTGGTGAGAATGAAAATTATAGGTAATAGTTGGTATCGGTAGGATGCTTGGCCGAACCAAAGAAAAGAAAAGGAAGAAAACTGATACTTCTGTTCGTGAGATTTTTGAGAGAAAAGATGCATGTTTTTTTTTATGAGAGAGAAAATGAAATTGTGGGAGAGTGAAATTTATGAATGCTTCTTGCCGTGGGATAAGCTTAAATAAAGTTTAGGATTTACATGAAGTAAAATATCTTATTCTGAATGCACGTGGCTGATGTCATTCATTTGACTTTCAAGGTTATTGGATTGTTCAAGAACCTTGTAGAACCTCCTTCAAGCTGCTACGTGGCCGACGTAGAACCCCTCCAAATTGATGCATGATTGTGAGTTTCCAAGGAAATTTTCGACGAAAAATGACATAACAAAATTCGGTAAGATGGGAGAATATCATTTCCCCAAGAATGGTTAAAATCAAGTGTTGTCGGATGAGAACTCTGTCGAATGGTGATTCTGTCAAATGAAAAATGAAAGGTTGTCGGATGAACTTGAAAAGGTCAACAAATATCCTAATTCGTCGAACAGGTGTTGATGTTGGAGAAATCTTCCAACTGTCGAATCGACGAAATATTATATGGTCAGAAGATCAAATTCGACGGATTTTGACATTAGAGAAGTTTTTCTACTGAAATCAGGAATTCTTACTCGACGGTCGTTAGCACATAATTCGACGAACATTATCATTCAAATTCGACGGACATTGGTATCCCTACTCAACGGATATTGACATTTTCACTTAACTGATACTAGCATCCTCACTCGACAAATTTTAACTTTGGTACTTAATAATTAAAAGATCCAATTCGACGGATTTTAACATGGTACCAAATAGTAAGAAGATTAAATTCGACGTATTTGGATAGAAGTCCAAATTCGATGGATATGACATTGTCTTAAAAGATCCTATTTCGACGGATTTTGGTATTGTTTTAAAAGGTATATTTCGACGAATATAAATATCTTCAATTTGACTTGTGAAATCGTCCAACAAGATTTAGGGAAAATGAGAACCATATTGTTCTTAACTAATTCTTTACTAACAGAACGTCCATCGCTTTGTTGAACCTGAGGACTTCTCCCATGTTTTGAATAGATGGTCTTCTGTCGGAAAGATGGTCTTGGTCGGAATAGATGGTCTTTGTCGGAAGAGGTACCATAATAACCAAAATCTTTGATTTCTGATTCAAGAATTGAGAATCAGTTTCATCCAGTCTTGAGGTATTTTGGGTTCTGTCGAACTACCGATTGATGTTGTCGGGAAATGCTCTGGAAGTGTCGGATTCAACTCACTATTTAACTTATGCTTGCATTCAGTAATTAAATCCGACGGGATCAAAATGTTAGGAAAATTTCTTCAAGTGTTTGGATCTTGTCCAAATTCTGTCGATGTCAAGACCTTCAAAAATCTTGGATTGTCGAATGAGTTACGTGAGATTGATCTTTTGGATCCCTGTAAGGCTTGAGAAAAACCGAGTCTATCGACAGGAGTATATTCATAAAACTGTCGAGCTTTGTTTGTCGAAATAGGCTTGAAATAAAGTCAGTATCGACAAGAATCTATTCTCAAAAGAAATTGTCGAATTCGATTTGTCGAAACAGGTTTTGAAATGAAAACCATTTGGGAAAATGTTGAGGAACTTCTGTCGGATTGGGATTTCCAGAATTTTGGTCGAATTAGAATTCCAGAATTTTGGTCGGTTGATTATAATGGCAAATTAAACTATACAGGGTCAAAATAATTCATAGCAATAAATAATGACTATGCATCAAGCAACATATATTTATCAAGTAAAATAGAATTATTTTATAGATAAATTCTAAAAATTAATAAATTCTTTTCTGTGTTACTCAGATTCGGGTTAAGTAAGATCCCCCGTCTCTAAATAATCAGACAAGAATTTCCTCGGCCCGAAAATTATTATTTTCTTGACCAGGAGCAAATCACACAAAATAATCACAAATAGTATTGAAATAATCAGATTATTTTTATAATGCACAGAAAACACAGAGTAGTGTGATTCTGTCAGCTCTTGCAACATAGTCTAAAATTTCGGGTGTTACAAAGTTTGCTTGAGAAGTTTCTCACATTTTTCCAAAAAGTCAACTAATGATGTGATGTGGTGATGTTACTTAGATGATGTCATAAAAGTAACTAGATAAAACTAATGTACTAGATTTTTACTACAAGCTATTATCAAATGAATAATAGTCTTAGTTAATAAAGTCGGTATCTATTGTCCAATGGATAATAGAGTGTACCCAAATTTTATTTATCAGATAAAATCTCAAAAAATAAAAATTTTGTAAACTGTATCTGGCTTTGGGTTTAGTAAGATCCCCCAGCCCCGATTTGATAGTTCAAAATTTTCCAGCCTCACCGCTTAACATGCATGCAAATCAAGAAATATAATAAAATAATCAAACAATTCAAATAATTGCAGAAAAATTCACAAAAATCACAAATATTATAAAATAAATATATATCAAAAAATAAGGAATTTCTAGGGTGTTACAACTCTCTCCCTCTAAAAAGAATTTCATCCCTGAAATTCATCATACCTTAAAATAAATGCGAGTATTGCTCCTTCATCTTGTCCTCTAACTCCTAAGTTGCATCTCTGATCACATCATTCCAAATTACTTTTACTAATTTAATTTCCTTGCCCTTGAGTTGCTTCACTCTCCTATCCTCAATCTTGATAGGAAGTGTTTCATAGGTTAAATTCTCTTTCAGCTGTACCGTATCCGGCTCTAAGACATGGGCTGTGTCGGGAATATACTTTCGTAAATGTGACACATGGAAGACATCATGAAGGTTGGAAAGAAAAAGGTAGTAAAGCTATTTAGTAGGCTACTGGACCTATCTAACGAAGAATTTGATAGGGTCCAATGAATTTTGGGGTGAGTTTTCCAAATTTAAGATCCCTTCCAACACCAGTCGTAGGTGTAACTTTCAAAAACACATGCTCACCTTCCTCGAATTCGAGAGGTTGCCGCCTCTTATCAGCATAGCTTTTCTATTGGCTCTGAGTTGTTCTAATCTTTTCTTGAATCATTTTAACCTTTTTAGTTGTTTGCTGTACCAGTTCAGGTCCTACAGCAAAACTTCCACCAAATTGGTACCAACACAATGGTGTTCTACACCATCGCCCATACAATGCTTCATTAGGTGCCATTTCGATGCTTGTGTGGTAACTATTATTATAGGTGAACTCTATTAACGGTAAGAATTCATCCCAACTCTCAGTCTGTTTTAAAACACAAGCCCTTAACTAATCTTCCAATGATTGTATTGTCCTTTTTCTGACTGGCTGTCCATCTGTGGGTGATACGCAGAACTTAAATGAAGTTTCGTTCCTATGGTGTTTTGCAGACTCTACCAAAATCTTGATGTGAACGTCGGATCCCTATCAGAAATAATACTCAAAGGCACACAATGTAATCTTACAATCTCACCAATGTACGCTTGAGTCAACCTCTCCATTGAATACTTCATGTTGATTGGCAAGAAGTGTGTTGACTTTGTAAGCCGATCAACAATTACCCATATTGAGTCATATCCTTTCCTAGTCCTTGGTAGTCCGCTCACAAAATCTATTGCTACGCTATCCCACTTCTATTCAGGAATAGCCAAGGGTTGCAACATTCTAGAAGGTCTTTGATGTTCCACTTTAGCTTTTTGGCAAACTAAGCACGATTAAATATACTTGGCAATATCCCTCTTCATCCCCTGCCACCAATACAGTCGGTTTAGGTCTTGGTACATTTTGTAACACCCCAACTTTTGAGTTAAGTATAATATTGTCCTAAATGTACTATTTTATATTTTCTGTGAGTTATAAATTGAATTTGACTGTTTCGTGATTGTATTGATCATTGTGTGTGAATTGTTTCGAGTCAAGAAAATAATAATTTTTTGGCTAAAAAAATCTTATTTTAATTATTCGGGGCTGAGGGATCTTACTAAACCCAATTCTGAATGATATGTGTATTAACCTTTTAATTTTTAGAATTTAACTGTGCAATAAAATAATTTTATATTATTATAATATTATTTTATTTGACATTACCTACTGTCTTAAAAATAGTAGAAATCTGTTCTAAAATGACCATGGACCCGAAAAAGTCTATGGGACCCATGTTTAGAGAACTAGTCAACGTTTCTGACTAGATTAAATCCTAAGCCAATGAGAGCTAGTCAACAATAGTGGCTTGAAAGTTTTAAACCAATAGGAAACAAGTCCACAAAAATGGTTAGACTTGTTAGTTTATGACTAGAAAGCGTAACTAAGTTAGCTTAAACCTAACTAAGTTAGTACAGGAAGCTTGTTTAGTAACTAAATGAAGGAAACCTAGTTAGCTATCCATTGAAGTTCTAGTTAGAGAAGGTTCTAGAGAAATCTAGGAGATGGTTAGTCATCCTAGCTAACTAAATGACTAACTAAGTAACTAAGAAGCCTAACTAAATTTGCCTAAACCTAACTAGGAAACTAATTGAATCAAAACCTAGTTTGTTATTCCTAAAGGCCATTCGGCCAAGCACCTTCAAGAAGGGCTTAGTCACTTGATGACTAGGTTTTCCTACACCAATGAGAAACAAGCTTGGAGCCAAAGCCTTTGATATCATCCATTGATCTAATCTAAGGTCATTAAGGAGTCTTAAGAGTCAACAATGATGGCCACCTCCTTGAATGAAGCTCACGGCCAAGTGCTAGGCTAGGAGACCAAAAATCATTTCATCTTCATTTTCGTTCTATTATCACTTGAAACCTTTCTTCTCTTTCTACTAAAAACCAAAGAAACACCATTTCTACTCCTCTTGAGAGCTCACGGCTACCACCCTAAATATACACCTCCACCCTTCTAAATTTTCATCTAACCTAACTTCTTAAATCCAAATACCATTTTAAGAACATCTCTAGTTAGGAGTTTCTCCAAAATCTTTCATCTTAAGCTTGGAAAACCATTTTGAGGATTCTTTCCTACAAGGTAAAAATCCTTGTTTTTCTTTTCTAAACATGATTTTTTAGGTTCTAAGCCATGATTGATCCATGGTTTGTTATTATCAACCATAGTATTTAATTCTTTAAAATTATTTAAGCTTGTTAGGAACTCTTTGGAGAGCTACACGAAATCAACTAAGAAGGGTTAGAAGGAGTTTGTCTTCCTTTAAGGTAAGAGGGAGATTTAATCTCATCAACCTTGTGTGGTGATGAGAAAATGGATTGTATGTGTGGTGAAGAATCCATAAGGATTCATTCATTTGGTTGTTTAATGCTTTCCTATTTGTGGTTGATTTTATTTGTAAGCATGTCTATAGCTTTAAAAATATATTGCATGTGTTTATAGATGTATGACTATTATTTTAGGATGTGAATAGCATGTAAGGATTGCACGAGTGTTCCAAAGAACACAAAAGGAGCTCACGGCTTCTCCAAGGAAAAGAGAAACAAAATGTTCTCAACCATTTTTTAAAACAATGATTTAATGAATTTAGGTAAAACAATGAATTTGAAAATGATTTAGAAGATAGAAAATGATTTAAAGACCATTTGTAAAGGATATGTTGAATTCGGCCAACATGCCATTCAATGTTATATTTGATTTCCAAAATTATTTTCTAAGGTAGGTTAAGTAGCTAATCTACAAAAGAATTTAATTTCAATGAATTTTAGGAAATACTCAAATCAAAAGGTAATCTACAAATTGACTGAAAAGACTCAACCTCCTACAAAAATAGGACAATTCAAACAAACTTGAGTAGTAACAACGGGTTTAGAAGTAAGAGTAGAAATACTCAAATCAAAAGGTAAGGAAGTCACAGACAAATCTAATCGGTGTACACAATCATAAGCAATAAAAGAATGAGTTGCCCCTGAGTCAAACATCACAGTTAAAAGATTACCTCCTATTTCATAATCTCCCTAAATAAGATATTCAGATTGAGAAGCCTCCGCTCCACTCATGGTGTAAACTCTACCTCCCGCCTGGGGCCTTGCAGCTCACACATTACTAACAGAGGGCTCTGCCTTGGGTTGATCGCAATCTCTCGAGATATGTCCGGGCTTCCTACATTTGAAACAAATGATCCCCTTGATTGTACAATCCTTGTCCAGTGGTTCCTTCTACACTTTAAACATTTCGATGAAGACGCCACTGTCTGACCAGCTCGATGGCCACCAAAATTTCCACTAGAGCCTCCACCAAGTGATTGTTGATGACATTGGCTCCCTAAGTGCCTTGTATACAGTTTTTGCTGAAAACGACCGCCACCGCTCCTCCTTCCTCTTTGGAACTTAGATGGTCCAAAATTACGATTTCTTGTCTCTCGAGGTGGTTCTAATTCTTCAAGTTTGTAACACATATCCATCAAGGCTAAAAACTGATTCATTCTCATTAGCAGTACTCTTTTCTTCAATTCCACTCTTAGGCCTTCTTCTAACTTACAATATTTCCACACCTCATAAGGATGGATTTGAAGATACTGTGAGAACTTTGACAAGCTCTCAAACTTAGTGGGTCATCAACTAAAGACCCAAAGCAGCATTTGGATGAATTTTGGGAGCTGTGAGACACGATAAAGATAAATGGGGTTTCAATGGATGCTATATGGATTAGACTTTTTCCCTTTTCTTTTAGGGGAAAAGCAAAGAAGTGGATTCACTCAGAAGCCCCAAATTCACTTACCATCTAGGAATTGATGGAGCAGGCATTTTTGGACAAGTATTATCTATTGGGAATTGTGATTACATCATGCAGCGAAAAAAATAGGATTCTCACCGAGGATCCATGCGAAAAGCCATAATCCGAGTTTTTAGATTATTTACCTCTTGAAGCGTAATCAAAAGGAAGGACGTGAATCACCAACACTGTAATAGAAATGATGTCTTTGTGGCATCCACACGAACAGACTCACAAACGTCCAACGTCCGCAAAGAGGAGCCTCACGTCTCTCACACAGTGTTAGCTGCGAAGAGAAAAGAAGAAACTTGTCGCTCACTCGCTCACTTTTATGTAGGTGCGGCTAGGGTTCTGAAAAAATTATTTCTTAGCAACCCTTAGCAATACTATTTATAATAGCGACTACCTTAAGTTAGTATGAGCAGCAGCAAGGTAAGTTGTGCAACCCTAGACTCATCTGTTATGAGTCTGGCCCATATTTGAATCCGAGTCCAACTTGGATCCATTGCTCCAATTTTAGTCTGCTCCATGTGTGTGACCCTGCAGGTTTTTATTACATTAGTAGTAATATTAAAATCTTATTTTAATATTACAAGCAGTGAACGGTATCTAGCAACACATCACTGCTACCCAAGTAATAAGAATGTCAGTGATTTGACATAACCTTTCCGTGACCAATGTTTCCATGTCGTTTAGTCCCTTTGTCAAGATATCTAGATTGACCACAAAGCTTGAAATACGTCATCCTTGTATAGTCCAATCATTCATTTCTTGATACTCGAGTAGACTATGTAACAATAAATGAAATCAATATCTCATATTAACTCATTTGAGCATGGCCATGCATTTCGTAGTCTCACTTAATCAGGGGGCCCGAAGATATCGCTTCCGTTATGTAGGAGTGACAAATCCCATCTAGGTCACTCACATTCCTCTGCATGATTTGCGGTATGTCCAATAACCAACTTTATAATCACCTTGTTACAGATGACGTTTGATGGCATTAAAACACACAACTCCTCATGTAGGAATCGTAGTAATTTTAGATCAAAGGACCATAGACACCATTGTCACTATGAGAATCGCTTATGACACTCATGTAACGATCCATGTAGCGTTCTCATGGTGGGTCAGTCCAGTACATCATTACTCTAATATGTACCTATGTGAAAACTTGATATCTCATATCCATGACCCGTGAGATGTGGTCATCAGTCTATGCACATACTAGTCTCAATGCATTATTGTTGTCCTAGTTAACAATAATACTTGACTAGGGATATTTAAGAATAGTGTTCTAACCAAAAGGATCTCACGATCAAGTCATCCACTTGATGTCCTATGGCATCAAACTTACTATTCTAAGGACTTTATTATGTTTGCTAAAAAAGAACACAATAAATGAAATGCCTCATATATTAAAATAAGCATAATAGAATGTATGTAAATACAAAAAAGTACCGGCCTCTAGGGCATACACCAACACTATTTGATTGGAAAAATAATTAAGCTCTGTCAAGACATCACTACCTTCTCCCAAAAGGAAGATGAATCACTTTATGAATCATGGGAATGGTACAATGATCTCATTCGTTAGTGTCCACATCATGCCCTACAAAATTTTGTTATTATACAAACATTCTATGTTGGGTTGACTTTCTCTATAAAGGCAGCTCTTGATGCCGCAGCTAGCGATGCTTTGATGGCCAAGACTCCAACAGAGGCAAGGCCTTAATTAATGAGGTCGCTTCAAATATTTATTTGTGGCCAAGTGAGAGACCAACTTCAAAGAAGCAAGCCAGAATGATAGAGCTTGACACCATTACCATGTTGAATGCCAAGTTTGATGCATTGACTAAGTCACTTGAGAAGATGAATGTCAATGCTATCACTACTCCTAAAATAATTTATGAAATATATGGAGGAGGCCATCTTGCTTTAGAATGCAATGCAGTAGGCCCGTCTTTGGAGCAAGTGAATTATATGCAAATGGTGATTTCATGGCTCAAAGAAATCCCTTCTCCAACTCATATAACCCCGAATGGAGAAACCACCCAAATTTCTCCTATGGTACCCAATAGCCTCAACAATCTTCTCAAGGTACAAAGTCCAATTTGGAAGCTCTCATGGAAAATTTCATAGTCACTCAAAAGGAGCAAAATCAAGCCATTCAAGCACAAGTGCAACAACATAGGGAGTCCATCAAGCAAATCGATACTCACCTTGATCAAATGGCCACTCACTCCAAGATGCTTAAGACTCAAATAACCCAACAAGTAAGCTTGTTTAACATCATTCAAGGGCAAATCCCAAGTCAACCGGAGACTAACCCAAGGGAGCAAGTTCTAGCAATTTCATTGAGAAGTGGTAAGCAACTTGAAGGCCCCACAAGGGAAAAAAAGCTTGAAGATATGGAAACCCATGAAAAGAATGAGAAGCAAAAGAAGAGTGAGGATAAAGAAGGAGATAAAGAAAGCACTAGAAAGTATGTTCCTCCAAAAGCATATATTCCACCTTTGCCCTTCCCTCAAAGGTATCAAAGGGCGAAGCTTGATAATCAATTTGAAAGATTTTTGGAGGTACTTAAAAAGCTTTACATTAATGTTCCTTTTACGGAAGTTCTCCCCCAAATGCCCTCTTATGCTAAGTTTTTGAAAGAGATTCTTTCTAATAAGAGAAAGCTTGAGGACTATGAAACCATTGCTTTGACGGGAGAATGTAGTGCTATCATTCAAAACAAGTTTCCACCTAAGCTTGAGGATCCAGGTAGCTTTTTAATTCCATGCTCAATTGGGAACATGCATATCAACAAGGTTTTGTGTAATCTGGGGGCAAGTGTGAGTTTGATGCCCCTTTCTATTTGTGAGAAAGTTAATATTAGGGAGGTCAAACTAACCACCATCTCTCTTCAATTGACGGATAAGTCAATCAAACATCCTATTGGCATATTAGATAATGTTCCTTTGAAGGTGGGAAAGTTTTACATATTGGTTGATTTTGTTGTGCTTGATATAGAAGTCGATGTTCAAACCCCTATCATCTTGGGCAGGCCATTCCTAGCCATTGTTGGAGTCGTGTTTGATGTGAAGCATGGGAAAATAAGTTCAAAGTCTCAAGTTTCCAAGTGTTGACCAGTTCAATTTGTCTCAAGTTTGGACAAAAAGAAAGCTAGAGAGGTGCATACTAAAATCCATCCACAAGACCCCTTAGAAAAGTGTTTGGTGCACAATGGTAATTCAAACAATGAAGATGAGGAGGTGGCGACCTATGCTCAAATTTTGGACGCATGCTCAACCGTTTCCCCTTCTCAAAATGATAAATTCAAGGAGTTCAAGGTCCTCTCAACCGAAGATTTCTCACTTAAAGAAAAGGAGGCACCAAAAGGACTCTGCAAATGATGATATGCTAGAGAGGACCTTGCCCAAGGCTATCCCCAACTTTGAGAATGCCAAGCTCTATAAGAAAGGACCAAAGAAGCAGAATGACAAGTGCATTAAGCAGCGTGAGTTTAAGATTGGGGATAAAATTCTTTTTTTGTGACTCGCATCTTCATCTTCTTTCTGATAAGTTTTGGTCAAAAGAGTGTAGACCATATGAGATTGTTAGCATCTTATCGTACGATGTGCTTGAGGTGGAGAAAGAAGGCCAAAAGACATTCTTGATAAATGGTCAATGAGTGAAACATTTTGAAGAAGAAGTGGGGACCATTGGCATCACCTAAGCATAGAATCAGCTTATAGTCAAGCTAATGACTATAACTTAGTGCTTTTTATGAGGCAACCAAATTTTCTCTCTTTTTCTTTACTATCTTATTTTTTATTTTTTTCTTATTTTGTTATCACTTATTTTATTGTGTTTTTTTTTTTTTGTTTTGAAGTTAGCTATTGTTGAGTCGGCTTAGGTGCCTCATTGAGTTTGGAACCTTTGTAGGGGATGTTTATAAGCTGTCGACCGCCAAAAAGATTTTTTTTTCCCTTTGCTTTAGTTTTTGCATTTATTTGTTCTTTTTGTTTCCTTTTTATTTTATTTTTCTTTCTATCCTTTGCATTTGGTTTTTCATTTGTTTCTTTTTTCTTTATTTTTCCTTATTATTAAAAAAAATTATCTTGACCTTTTTGTTTTTATTATGCAGTCTTAGACCACATGTCACCGCTTAGTTCAACTAGATGCTTGAGTTCATGGCTACACACCTCCCTCATGCTCCCCCTCTCCCACCACCTTTGTGATTTTGCGTTTCCATTTTTCAGGGAAGTTTCGTTGCCCTTCGTTCTATTATTTTTCTTATTTAAACATTGAGGACAATGTTTATTTTAAGTGTGGGGGCAATACTCTTAAATTTGGTGAATTTTTTTGTGAAATCAATGAACACTTGAGTATTGTTGGTAATCAAGCGGGAATTGTATATTAATTTGTTTATTATTTCTGAGCTGATAGAATATGTTTAAGAAGGGAATCCATTGCTCATGAGCTAATTTTGTGTAAGGTAATTTTTTTCAATTGAGTATTAAAACATTTAGCATCTTATTTGGAAATTAGTCATGTCTACTTACATTTGTTCTTTTTATTAACATTAGCCAGGAAGCGAGTTTTGAGCTTTAATGATTGGATTTTTCATAAACAAAATCTTATTTTTTTTCTAGAGTGAGATTTCTCTTGATTGATGTGCGCTAGAACTTGCTTTGATATCTTGTTGAGACTTTATTGATTAACATACATACTTGAACATGATTAAGGCAATTAGGGTTAATTCTTTTTTGACTTCCAGTGTTGTATTGATAAAATAATCCTTTAGTTGCCCTATTTGAGCCTGAAATTGATTTCTTTGAATTCCAAATTGAATAATCAAGCTGGATTCTTTGGAGCATCTTATGTGTTAATTGAGAAGTCATAAAGGATTATTTCTATTTTCAAGGGGTTTATTGCTTAAAAGAAAGAAAAAAAGATTGTGGTGAAGAATAATGAGTATATTTGGTTGAAAGTGAGAATTAGTTATACTGTTGTGCATTATGTTCTATTATTCATCTTTTCAACCTGATTTTATTTTGTATCGATTTATCCATGAAAATTATTTACCCTTTTTTTTATCTTTTTCCTACCTTTCATTATACCTTTGGCCCCATTACAACCAGAAGAAGTTCTTTTGATTCTTGTTATGTATGTGAACTTTGAAGTAGAGATTAGATTGATAACCAAGCCTATGGTAATGCATTTTTCAAGAGAAATTTGAGTGATCTCTTTGTCCTTAAACACTTGAGTGATGGAAAGATGAGTGATCTCAAATGGTTGGTAAAGAGAAAAGGTGCAAGCTAGACTCAAGCCTCTATTTGTATTAAGTGCTAAATTATCTTGCTTGATTGGATTTGATTGCTGAGCTTAATTGAATTTTTTAAATTTTTTTTTCTGATTCATGTTTCTTGATGTTAAGTTTAATCATGTTTTTTATTCATATTCTTTGCTTGAGAACAAGCACAGTTCAAGTGTGGGGGAATTTGATGTGTGGATAAAATACACACAACTTGTGCTTGATTTGAGGTGGATTTAGGTGTGCTTTAATTGATTTATGTTGGAATTTATGCCACATTTAATCTAATTATCCTTGGTATCTCATGATTGGTCTTTCTATACATTTTTAGGTTCAAAAGAGGTGTTTTGACATGGCTCTATGAAGCTTTGGATGGATTCATTGTAATTGAGTTGAGCTCGGAATTTATATGGTCAAGATTCGTAAAGTTTTTTACCTTTGCAAGATAAAATAAGCATAACTTGAGCTACAGAAATCAAAACGAGGTGATTCTAATGGCATTGGAAAGCTAAGAAAAAGAGCTACAACTTTGATATAGACCACTTATCCAAAAAGTGACGTTTTGAGTGATTGAGGAGTTACACACGGCCATGTATAACATGGAAAATGCTTCTGTCAAGCTCACACGGTCCTGTGTAACTGTAGGAATGCTTCTGACTAAGTCACATGGTTGTGTGTCTTAGTCACATGATCGTGTGACCCCCTACATTGAAATTATGCAACTTTTCAAGCTCACACGGCCGTGTCGTGCACTCACATGGGCGTGTGAGCTATTTTGGAGCGTAAAAGAGGCATTTTTTTTACCCCAATTGTTATAAATAGAAGCAAACCCTCAAACCTAAAATATGCAAAGGCTGCAAAAGACTTTGAGAGGCACAAGGATTCAAGGTTAGGGCTTGGAAGGCAAGAGCAAGAGTCATTGAAGATCAACCATTGAAGTGTTTTTCCCTATCTTCATCTTCTCCATCTTCTCTTTTTATTTTGGAATCATGGTTGTGTTTTTAACCTTTATTCTTGTTTGTGCTACAATTGCAATGAGCGGCTAAATCCCTTTTTCTAGGATTAGGATGAAACTCTCTATTTCTCTATGTTGAATTGTTAATTTGATTCTTTGTTAATGGAATTATTATTCTTGATTCATTCTTAGTGTTCTTAATGCTTGTGGTATGTTGCGCACCATATTTACGTGATCTTAGACTTTAGGTGAAGGATCAAAAGATGAAATCTAATTGCTTTATAATCTAAGAATTGAACATAGGAATTGAGACCTAGACATAGGCTTAAATCCTTCAAGGGGTAAATGATTATCATGAATCTTAATGGGTTGGAACTTGGATTAATTCCCATGAGAATGAGATTGATGAAGTTTTAACACGTTTTTAGTGCCAAGAAATTGGGCTTTAAAAAGTTTAGGACAAATCGCCTTCAGGAACATAATTGAACATTAGCAAAGATAGGATTACAATTTATCATAGGGGGTAGTGTAGTGAATTCCCAATCCTAGGCCTTTAAACCTTGATTGAATCTTAACTTTTCTTGATTAAATTGCTTATTTAATTGCTTTGAGTTTTGATTTGATTTTAATTTAGCTTTCACTATTGATTTTTTTGCTTAAATAATCAAAATCATCGCAAGAGGTAGTAATCAATCGATCCTCGTGGGAACGATCTTTATTTACTACTTGTACGATCCGTGCAGTTGCGAAAAATCAACAACAGTAGTTAATCCCAATATCATGTGACCATGCAACAATAGCTAAAAATAGTCATGCCATAGGCAAGTTGTAATATCCCAAAAATTATTTATTTCATTTTAAATAATCATTTTATAATCTTTATGATTTTTAGGAATTTTTGTGGATTTATCTGGAAACGATGAATATTTTAATATGTTCCTCGTTTTACGTGTGCACTGAGCGGCGCCGGGGAAAATGAAATATTTTTCCTAAGGCTGGTAAACCTTGAACTGTCAACGTGTCGATGGGAGATCTTACTAAACCCGAGGCTGGGCACAGTTTACAAAGTATTACATTTTTCAAGGTTTTGTCTGCTAGAGATAAAATCACTATATCATAGAATTATCTGATGAATAATAATATATTGTTTTCATCAACCATAACTTTTATTCACTGAGAAAATAGTTCTAACAGTGTAATTAATCATCTGTCGGATGTATTTAAATTAAGGAGACAAGCTTACTATACACTTTATCAAGGAGCGAGCGAAGCTTCTCAAGGAAGCTTCCTCCAACCATTATTTTTATTTTTATTTTTCTCTCTCCTCCTTTCCTTGGGTGCTGCACGTTTGACTATTTGGGAGTCTAATTCATTTTCTTTCTCACCTTTTCCCCTCCTCCCTGTACGCAGCTCACTATTCACTCATCTTTCTCTCTTCTCTTTCACCCAATACCAGCAACACCATCCACCTACACCTCCATTTTGTTCTTCAAAACTGTTACAATCCTAGCACCATTTTGTGTTGGAGGACCACCATCGTTGAGGAAATCATCTTCAAAGTTCTGCCATTTTCTCTATCTTCATTCTCTTCTACTTTGAAGCTTAAAGGCTGGAGCTTTAAGGTAAAGCTCTTAACTTTTTCTTCCTCCCCTCTCATTTTTGTAACCCACTATCATTTTGATGACCATGGGTATTCATTTCAATATTGGGTTCTAATTTTGCACGTTTAAATGTTTAAGGATTTCCTGGAAGCTGAAAACGTAAATCCTGACCAAAAGGAGCAGCCTTTCTTTGTGCTTCTCCAAGGTAAGAGGAAGACACTCCTCCTCAACCTATTTTAGCATTTAGGAACGTCTGTGATTGGTGTTGAGGGTCATTCTGACCATTTTCGTCGAATGTCAAAATTCGTTGAGTTTAGATCTCTGACCACCAAACACAATGTCAAAACATGTCGAGTTTAGGCTTCTGACCATTTTCGTCGAATGTCAAAATCCGTCGAGTTTAGACTTCTAACAATTTTTGTCGAATGTCAAAATCCTGCGAGTTTAGACTTCTGACCATTTCCTTCGAATGTCAAAATTTGTCAAGTTTAGATCTCGGACCACCAAACACAATGTCAAAATCCGTCAAGTTTAGGCTTCTGACCATTTTCGTCGAATGTCAAAATCCGTCGAGTTTAGACTTCTGACCATTTTCGTCGAATGTCAAAATCCATCGAGTTTAGATCTCTGACCACCAAACACAATGTCAAAATCCGTCGAGTTTAGGCTTCTGACCATTTTCGTCAAATATCAAAATCCGTCGAGTTTAGACTTCTGACCACCAAACACAATGTCAAAATCCGTCGAATTTAGACTTCTGACCAATATCTTTCTACCAATGTTGTTTCTGTCAGGCCATTTTCCGTCGAAAGGCAGCCTCAATAGTACACTAGAGACACTTCTTCGTCGAATCCAAAAATTATAATTATCGTCTAACACTTGGTGATTTAATTAGTGGTAATAGGATGCAATAATTAGCAAATTGGGAAATTAAAATATACTTTAAGATTCATAAATTTTAAAGAACCAAGAATGGAATTTTCATAAGACTTTGGATAATTTTAATTAGGGTAAGAACATGAGAGTATGAGATTTTGAGATCTTAGAATAACCTTCTAAGTGTATATGAATAAATTACCTAAGAGGATTTAAATTAACTAAGAGAATTCCTTTAGAGACAAACTTTGTAAGTAAAGCTAAACCTAAGCAATAATTCATAATACGCTTTAAAATGTATTAATTTATTTAACAATAATATTATGCTATTGTGGGTCCATATGGGTGACCATTGACTGTGTTAATTCTTACTTTGGCAAATTGTGACATATGATGGAATAGTATGTAATACTGATCATACATGATTATGCATAGAGTCTGTATGCATTGTGAATGTCCGTTGAATTTGTCGTAAGGCCTAGTTGCCTAGGAGTTGAACACACCTTAGTGCAGGTGCGAATAGACAAGTGGGGTCCTGTAGTTGGCCTTGGGGGCGTCGGGGCGCGGGCGTCTCACAGAGGGCAGTGGTAGCTCCTCTGGACCATGGGACAGACCGGTACACACGCACCGACGATCCTGACTGGACATAGTCCTATATCGAGATCTTATGAGAATGCCACCGTATAAAGCCTTGTTGCACAAAATGACTGATTATTTTCTGCAAAAACACTTATTTTATGGCTGACGAGATACTGACATGTCTCCCTGATCATTCTCTCTGACTATTTTGTGTCTAGCTCAATGGAGTAGGATTTTAACTATTGAATGCATATGCATAGAGAGTTCATGAATTATCTGGCATACATTGTCACTATAATTAGAATTGTTGTCTTACTGTTATATATATATATATATATATATATATAACTGCCTAGAACCACTTATTTGTTTACTTCTGCTATTCAATGCTTATGCTTATTATTTGGAAATGCTATGTGGGCGCTTTGCGCCGATTGGTTTCTTGATTCTATAATTGGTAATGATGGTAGGATGTCTTACCTCTTTCTTCTACTTTTCTTGCTTTATGTAAATCTTTGGTTAAAGACTGTAAGTGGGAACGAGGTTGGATTCCTATGGATTTTCTTGGTTTGACCCACTGTATCCGGTGATGTCATCATGAAGGGAGTTCTATTGGGTTTGTTCGAACTGAGTCCACTGGTGGTGTCAAGACCTGGCGAGTCGACTGGACCGACAAGCGTGTGCGACCTGCTGGGGATCTAACCAAGACCATGAAGAGGACTGCGGTTAAAGATTATATTCTTTTTTTTTTCACTACACTTGTTAGCCCGGAATTACCTCACGCATTCGGGATTCGATGGAGTGCCCAACTCCTTAGTTGTAGATAGGGTGTGGGTAGTTGATATTTTATTTTGCATTACCTATATAAAAATGTATTTTGGGTATGTGTATGTTTTAAGGTGATTATCCAGACTTAAAGGTTGTAAATTGAGTACATTCTATAATTCATATTTTAATTGGTTGTATATGTAACTATTCATTCGTGACTCCTATTTTCCTCATATGAGAAATGTTTTAATTTATTTGTAAAGTTTGTTATTTGACAATGTTAGCACGTCAAAATTTAGTGACCGTGACATAATGACGATTGTGCTGTGGTTATTAAATCTAGGGGTGTTACATTAAGGTGGTATCAGAGCTTAGTTCATCCTGTTGAGCCGGGGTATGGACTGACTATGCTTAGACATGTTAGAAGTTTATTTGTATGTTGTGTGCTTCCTTGTCTCTTGAATTGAGATATTAGGAAAGGAAGGCATAGCTTGCCATAGGTTGAGTGTTGGTAGCTACTGTTGCACAGTTACATGATATTGAGTATTGGCCCACTCAATGTGTAATGTTCTGTGTCTACAGGAAACTATGACTTCACCTAGGCGTGTTAAGGTAATAGGAATTCTTTTAGAAAGAAGCTTAGCTAGTATGACTGAACTTGTTTAGGAATTATCTGCATTTTCACCCTTGTGTGTTGTGTCACTCCTTGTGTTTGGTTTCCGAGAGGAGACATTATTGTCTAAAATGGTTACTTGTGTCCACTGTGCCTGATTGTCTGTTTAGAAGGAAGATAATGGCTCGCGAAAGACGCATGCATAGGAATGTGGAACGCAACAACACAGGAGTGGATGCGACTATGGAAACAATGTAGGGAATGGCTGACGTAACAGTGCAACCGAATCAGAGGGCTGCACAACAGCAGGAATTGGAAGTTGAGGTTCGGAATTTGGAGGAAGAAAGTCAATTTTGGGGTAACTCTGGATTACCGAAGTTCCCAAGGAGGAACCGTGGAAAGGCCAATCAGTTTAAGCAGAAACCGTATACACTACGACCAAGGGAGCAGTAGCAAAATCAAATGCATCATGGTGGTGCGAGTGGTAGTAAGTCCAATCCAACTATGGTACCGTTATCAATATGTAAGAAGTGTGGAAAGGACTACTTCACGAGGGACTGTAAGATCGAAGGAAGAATTTGTTTCAAGTGCGGAAAGCAAGGACATGTATGGAGGGATTGTGCTTTACATGAGACAAAGCCTCCACATGCAATCAAAAGGGTAATCTACTTCAAGTGTGGAAAGGACCATTTAACCAAGGATTGTACGAACGGTGGGATAATTTGTTTCAAATGCAGAGAGTTAGGACATGTGGCTAAGAATTGTACTTCGCAAAGGACGAAGCCTTTTGTTGGTAATACATGCACTTCACAATCTCACAAAGAAAGGAGAGTTAATTTCTCTAGTGGAGTAGAAACATCCAAGACTGAAGACCTGAACGAGGGAGCTTGTACTACAACTGATGACCCTGTGATTTTACTGTATAATTCCGGGGGTAACCCATTTCTTTATGATGTATGAATATATGAATCTAGTAGGGATGCTCATACTTTCGTTATCTTTTGAGTAAGTTATTTCTGTTTTGGCTGCTAAGAACTTGTTGATGGTAGATAAGTTGTTTAAATTGTCCTATGACCTATTAAAGACTAAATCCTTCTATTGATCTGATTTGTTCACTTCTTTTGCAAACTAGATGTAATGTTAACGATGGGATTGGTTATCTTCCAGCCATATTCTGTCGAAAATGTTTCAAGGAAATTCTAAGAGTTTATTTTTGGAATTGAGTTGTCTGTATATTTACTTCCTTTCGACTCGAATGATACTATTCTCATTTGTAAGTCTACTCTCATTACAACAAGTCTGTTTAAAACTACCCTATTATTGTTATAAAGTGGAACCCCTTTTCCAATTCAATCATCTACTTTCTTCATGAATCAGCTTAATCTCAGTAAGAAATTGATCGTTTACTAAACAGGTCTCGTCATTCGATTTCAACGGAAACTTAGTGCTTCTTGAGACAGAAATTTCCTAGATGTGAATCAATGAAACTCACTCCTAAGTTTTATTGGACCATATCATACTCTTCGTTAGGCAGGTCTAGTGGTAAATCAAACGACTTCCCTATTTTTCTTTCTAACCTTTATAACGTTTCTAGTATACTTCGATTGAGTAAATATGTTCTCGAATCTGAACTATAACAATGTGCTAAGTGTAGCATGGTTAAATGAGAACTTACCCTATGAGACATCTGTTCGAATCAAGGAAAGATGATTTGGCAAATCAATTGAAGGACGCCGCTATTTTCTCCAAGATCATTTTGGGTTCTCAACTATCATTAAGATCATTTGAGAAAATGGTATATTTCCAAGGCAACTTTCTCTAATACATAGTGAACACCACGAGTATTTCGTAATGTCGTTCCATGTAATGAACGCTTTGGTAGTACTCATCGATTACACAAACAAGACCTTTCTTCCCTATTGAGACAGAATTGTTGTGTTGTTCTTCAATTTCAGAAGAAGAATGAGGAGTTACGCTAGAAGCTGTTCAAGTATGAATTTTGGTTTGAGGCAGTTTAACTTTTGAATCAAGTGATCTTTAGAAGAAGGAACTATTGGAGATCAGTCGCAAGTTGGAGCAGTTCTTCAATGGGACAGGTCAAAGACTATGTTGCAAATTTGTAACTTTAAAGGATCAGCTGAATAGTACAGGAGACTCACTGCAGAATTCTTCAAAATGACAATACTTCTCGTCTAACTCATGCATTGGAGTCAAGTTTGTAGGATTGGTGCATATAAGGAAAGATTTTCAAGAATTGAAGATACATTCGATTTCTTCACTAAAGATGATTCTGCCCAAATCCCAATGAACTTTTGAGATACCTAGTGATGCTTCGCATTGGAAGTTTAGAACGTGTGCTTGATCAGAATAGAAGGGATGGTAATGTACGCTTAGTGACAATTAAGAATACATGAGAAGGATTACCTTACACCAACTCAGAGTTAGCTTTGTAGTTGCATTGAAGATCTGGAAGCATTTTCTACGAGGAGAAATTCTCAATGCCCATGGTAATCTTAAGAGCCAAAGGTATTTTGGTCTGTTGGAATGAGTGGAACATGAGGCAGAGACGGTGATTAGAAGCTCTGAAGGATTTCGACTTTCTGTTCTAGTATAATTTTGGAAGAGGCGAAGGTCGTAGTGGATGCCTTAAGAATAAAATAAGCTTAGTTGCCTACTATGGTAAACAAGGAGAATAAGTTCGATAGGGCCACCCAGTGATGAACAGTTGTTTGGAGAGTTGGCTGTTGGATGGCTGAAGACTCAAAGGGCGTAGAATCTTTTATTAATCGGCCTATGACGTCAACACATTTTTGCTCGTTAATATAATATGCTCAGTGGAAGGAAGCAACCTTATTGCCAGTGAGTTGGAATGATGCAGCTGAAGATACAACACGAGAACTAGGAGACAAAATGAAAGAAACACAATCGCGTTTGTCCTAAGATATGATGAATTTCGAAGACGAAATTCCTTTTAGAAGGGGAATGTTGTAACATCCCAAAAATTATTTATTTCATTTTAAATAATCATTTTATATTATTTAAGATTTTTAGAAATTTTTGTGGATTTTTCTGGAAACGATGAATATTTTAATATGTTCTTCGTTTTACGTGTGCACTGAGCGGAGCCGGGGAAAACGAAATATTTTTCCTAAGGCTGGTAAACCTTGAACTGTCAACGTGTCGATAGGGGATCTTACTAAACCCAAAACTGGGCACAGTTTACGAGGTATTACATTTTTCGAGGTTTGTCTACTAGAGATAAAATCACTGTATCATAAAATTATCTGATGAATAATAATATATTGTTTTCATCAACTGTAACTTTTATTCACTGAGAAAATAGTTCTAACAGTGTAATTAATCATCTGTCGGATGTATTTAAATTAAGGAGACAAGCTTACTATACACTTTATCGAGGAGCGCGCGAAGCTTCTCAAGGAAGCTTCCTCCAACCATTATTTTTATTTTTATTTTTCTCTCTCCTCCTTTCCTTGGATGCTGAACGTTTGACTATTTGGGGGTCTAATTCATTTTCTTTCTCACCTTTTCCCCTCCTCCCTGTACGCAGCTCACTATTCACTCATCTTTCTCTCTTCTCTTTCACCCCATACCAGCAACACCATCCACCCACTCCTCCATTTTATTCTTCAAAACCGTCACAATCCTAGCACCATTTTGTGTTGGAAGACCACCATCATTAAGGAAATCATCTTCATTCTCTTCTACTTTGAAGCTTAAAGGTTGGAGCTTTAAGGTAAAGCTCTTAGCTTTTTCTTCCTCCCCTCTCATTTTCATAACCCACTGTCATTTTGATGACCATGGGCATTCATTTCAATATTGGGTTTTGATTTTGCACGTTTAAATGTTTAAGGATTTCCTGGAAGCTGAAAACGTAAATCTTGACCAAAAGGAGCAGCCTTTCTTTGTGCTTCTCCAAGGTAAGAGGAAGACACTCCTCCTCAACTTATTTTAGCATTTAGGAACGTCTGTGATTGGTGTTGAGGGTCATTCTATTTTTGCATGTTGTTTGTATTGTATGTGTGCTATTTGATTGTTTGTGTGTTTTGATATATATCTGGATGTATTGGAACGTGTAATACGGAAGGGAATGACTTCTGATTGGTTCTCGGATGGTCATGGTGTTGAGCCCAGAAATTTGGAAATTTCATGTGAAAACTAGTAATAATATGAACCCCTAGCCAAACTCGTCAAATATGATATCCTGATCATTTAGTGAAATGTCAAAATTTGTCGAGTGTAGACTTCTGACAATTTTCATCGAATGTCAAAATCCGTCGAGTTTAGATTTCTGACCACTAAATACAATGTCAAAATCCGTCGAGTTTAGACTTCTGACCATTTCCACCGAATGTCAAAATCCGTCGAGTTTAGATCTTTGACCACCAAACACAATGTCAAAATCCGTCGAGTTTTGGCTTCTGACCATTTTCGTCGAATGTCAAAATCCATCGAGTTTAGACTTCTGACCATTTTCATCGAATGCCAAAATCCGTCGAGTTTAGATCTCTGACCACCAAACACAATGTCAAAATCCGTCGAGTTTAGGCTTCTGACCATTTTCGTTGAATGTCAAAATCCGTCGAGTTTAGACTTCTGACCATTTCGTCGAATGTCAAAATCCGTCGAGTTTAGATCTCTGACCACCAAACACAATCTCAAAACACGAGTATGCTTCGACCATTTTCATCGAATGTCAAAATTCGAGTTTAGACTTCGACCACCAAACACAATATCGAATTTAGACTTCGACCAATATCTTTCTACTAATGTTGTTTCTGTCAGGTCATTTTCCATCGAAAGGCAGCCTCAATAGTACACTAGAGACACTTCTTCATCGAATCCAAAAATTATAATTATCATCTAACACTTGGTGATTTAATTAGTGGTAACAGGATGCAATAATTAGCAAATTGGGAAATTAAAATATACTTTGAGATTCATAAATTTTAAAGAACCAAGAATGGAATTTTCATAAGACTTTGGATAATTTTAATTAGGGTAAGAACATGAGAGTGTGAGATTTTGAGATCTTAGAATAACCTTCTAAGTGTATATGAATAAATTACCTAAGAGGATTTAAATTAACTAAGAGAATTCCTTTAAAGACAAACTCTGTAAGTAAAGCTAAACCTAAGCAATAATTCATAATACGCTTTAAAATGTATTAATTTATTTAACTACAATATTATGCTATTGTGGGTCCATGTGGGTGACCATTGACTGTGTTAATTCTTACTTTGGCAAATTGTGACATATGATGGAATAGTATGTAATACTGATCATACATGATTATGCATAGAGTCTTTATGCATTGTGAATGTCCGTTGGACTGTCGTAAGGCCTAGTTGCCTAGGAGTTGAACACACCTTAGTGTGGGTGCGAATAGACAAGTGGGGTCCTGTAGTTGGCCTTGGGGGCGTCGGGGCGCGAGCGTCTCATAGAGGGCAGTGGTAGCTCCTCTGGACCGTGGGACAGACCGATACACACGCATCGACGATCCTGACTGGACACAGTCCTATATCGAGATCTTGTGAGAATGCCGCTGTATAAAGCCTTGTTGCGCAAAATGACTGATTATTTTCTGGAAAAGCACTTCTTTTATGGATGACGAGATACTAGCATGTCTCCCTGATCATTCTCTTCGACTGTTTTGTGTCTAGCTCCATGGAGTAGGATTTTAACTATTAAATGCACATGCATAGAGAGTCCATGAATTATCTGGCATACATTGTCATTATAATTGGAATTGTTGTCTTACTGTCATATATATATATATAACTGCCTGGAACTGCTTATTTGTTTACTTCTGCTATTCAATGCTTATGCTTATTATTTGGAAATGCTATGTGGGCGCTTTGCGCCGATTGGTTTCTTGATGCTATAATTGGTAATGATGGTAGGATGTCTTACCTCTTTCTTGTACTTTTCTTGCTCTATGTAAATCTTTGGTTAAAGACTGTAAGTGGGAACGAGGTTGGATTCCTATGGATTTTCTTGGTTTGACCCACTGTATCCGGTGATATCATCACGAAGGGAGTTCTATTGGGTTTGTTCGAACTGAGTCCACTGGTGGTGTCAAGACCTGGCGAGTCGACTGGACCGACAAGCGTATACGACCTGCTGGGGATCTGACCTTGACCATGAAGAGGACTGCGGTTGAAAATCATATTCTGTATTTTTCACTACACCGGTTAGCCCGGAATTGCCTCACGCATTCAGGATTCGATGGAGTGCCCAAATCTTTAGTTGTAGATAGGCTGTGGGTAGTTGATATTTTATTTTGCATTACCTATATAAAAATGTATTTTGGGTATGTGTATGTTTTAAGGTGATTATCCAGACTTAAAGGTTGTAAATTGAGTACATTCTATAATTCATATTTTAATTGGTTGTATATGTAACTATTCATTCGTGGCTCCTATTTTCCTCATATGAGAAATGTTTTAATTTATTTGTAAAGTTTGTTATTTGACAATGTTAGCACACCGAAATTTAGTGACCGTGACATAATGACGATTGTGCCGTGGTTATTAAATCTAGGGGTGTTACATTAAGGCATGTGGCGTCCCGGGGCCGACGAGGGCGGGGAGTGATCGCCGGTGCAATGAAGCACGGACAAGGAGCGGCTCCTGGTAGGCTTCTAGGCGGAGGGTCTGTATGAATGAACTGAATACGCACCGGAATGAGAGGGATTCAGAGACTGTGCAGGTATGGGACTGCATAGTTGAGGATGGCTTAAGGGAATTGATTTGGTGTAGCCATATCAACAAGTTGCAACTTCTTTTCGGGAGCCTAGAACATAAGAACTCCATGGTTAAGCGTGCTTAACCTGGAGCAATTGTGGGATGGGTGACCTCTTGGGAACTTTCCTAGGATGCGTGTGAGTGAGGACAAAGCACGCTGAAAAGACTTGTGTTAGTTTGTGGAGACACTCATCAATCTTGCAGGCAGTCTCGGGTCGTTACATTAATGGTATCAGAGACGGGACCTCTCCCAGTACGGTGTGGTTTGGGGACGAACCAAGCGGAAGTTGGTGGGCATGTGGTGTCCCGAGGCCGACGAGGGTGGGGAGTGATCGTCGGTGCAATGAAGCACGGACAAGGAGCGGCTCCTGGCAGGCTTCTAGGCGAAGGGTCTGCATGAATGAACTGAATACGCACCGGAATGAGAGGGATTCAGAGTCTGTGCAGGTATGGGACTGCATAGTTGAGGATGGCTTAAAGGAATTGATTTGGTGTAGCCATATCAACAAGTTACAACTTCTTTTCGGGAGCCTAGAACATAAGAACTCCATGGTTAAGCGTGCTTAACCTGGAGCAATTGTGGGATGGGTGACCTTCTGGGAACTTTCCTAGGATGCGTGTGAGTGAGGACAAAGCACGCTGAAAAGACCTGTGTTAGTTTGTGGAGACACTCATCAATTTTGTAGGCAGTCCCGGGTCGTTACACAAGTCATGCAATTCAATCAAACATCTCACACAAGAGACAAATAAATACACAACACAAAGAGGAACTCCTAAATATACCTAAGCATAGTCAGTCCATACTCTGGCTCAACAGGATGAACTGCTCTGATACCATGATGTAACACCTTAATACTGAGAACCTAATATATGTAATACCCTAAAATGGCATGTTAGACTTGTTTATGTGTTCAAAAGGTAGCATATGACTTGTTTAGCCTGCATGTTTATTTTTGTGACAATCTGAGTTAGTTCAGGTACGTAGTTGTAACTCGGAGTGTGAAAAGTAGCTTAAAATGACTCAGATAATAGCATAAATTACTTAGACAAGGGAAATAAATATTGATAATTTATTTCTAGGCCACAAATATATGAAATACGTTACAGTTAAAGTTTCAAGGTAAGCTGAGTTAGTTTGGTATTTTTAGGCATACTAGTTGTCTATTTATAGCCAAATTGACCACTAGCAGATATGAAAATATCAAATAATGGTGAAATGACTTTTCATATGAATCTTAGTATTTATTTTAAAGTTGTTGGAAGTTAGAAATATTGAATTAGCTAAATCTGAGTGTTTTTAGCAGATGAAGATTTATCAGTTTTGGCCTAAAGGCCATATGAGTCTTTTGTTCCCTCTTTATAAGCCTCATTCACGACTCTTTTTCTGCACCAAAAATAGAAACATAAAACGTGAGAGAATGGAGGAAAGAAGAGAAAGCAAAGACCAAGGAAGAGGAAGAGAGAAAAAGGAAAGCCAAGGGTAAAGCAAAGGCTTGAAGATCCAACAAAGTTTGAATCATCTTCACAGCTACCAAGGTAGGGGTTTTATGGTGATATTAATCTCTTTTCACCATTGGTGCTTAATAGGTCAAATTGAGTTCTAAAGGTGTTGGGTTTGCATGAATGTGTTTATTTGGTCATTTATGACTTGTTCATTGTATAAGTTGAAGATAGAAGCTTAGAACATCTCATTTAGACTATTGATGCCCAAAAGGGGGGTTTAGGTCAAGCTATGTGTGATTTGATACTTGAATCCAAATTAAGATCTTTAAGTTTGTGATTAATGATTCCTATGTGTTTAAGAACTGTTTAAGGACCTAAGATTACCTAGAAACTGGATTGGGATGGCCAAAATCTAAGAAAAGAACCAATGGAACAGTACCATGGTTCTGTAGAATTTGCTACAATATGTCTGGTTAAGAGACACGAGCCATGTTCGAAGACACTGGGGGGGCGTGTCACCAGACATGGCTCGTGTTTGAGGTCAGAATCTTCAAAAATAACATTTTTTATGTTTTCAAGTTCTTGGCTAGATGAGATCCTTAGTATATGTTTTCCTAAAGTGTGTTATGTAACACTGTGGAAATTTCTTATTTTCTGTTCTATATACTTTTTAAAATATTTATGAATTTTATGTTTTTTTGTGAATTATTTAGGTGACTTTGATTATTTTATTATATTTCTTGATTTCATGCGTGTTAAGCAGGGCCGAAAGAATAAAATATTTTTCCGAGTCCGGAAAGCTTTGGACTGTGAAAACGTACTGGGGGGTCTTACAAAACTCGAGGCCAGACACAGTTTACGAAGTTTTCATTTTTGAGATTTTATCTGATGGATAAAATTTGGGTACGCTCTATTATCCATTGGACAATAGGTACTGACTTGTTAACTGTGACTTTTATCCATTGGATAATAGCCTGTAATAAAAATCTAGTAGACTATTTCTATCTAATCACTTTTATGACATCAACCAAGTGACATCACCCAATGACATTATATTTGACTTTTTGGACAAAGGGAGAAGCTTCTTGAGGAAAGTTTAGGAGAAGCTTGCAAGAGAAGCTTGGCTCTTTCTCTCGAAGAGTATTGCATGGCCAAGAGAGAGAGAAAAGACTTCTTGGACAAGTTTCCACTTTAATTTTCAATTCATAACTTTTCTATTATTTTCTTTCTCATCACCAAAAAGTTATACACTTTCTTTTCTCATTTTCTCTCCTTACCTCACGGCCACCACCTAAAAATCCACCATCTCTTCTTCTTTGATTCTAATCAATCAATTCTTGAATCCATATATCTTCCTAAGACCATTTGGTGTGAACATCTTGACTTTGTCCACCCCTCATCAAGTGTTTCTTCAAGATTTTCTTCAAATCTCAAGTTCAAGGATTTTAAGGTAAAGTTCTTATCCCTGCTAAGCTTTTCTTGTCTTGTTTTTGAATAACCATCTATCAAACACTCTCTTCCATTTCTTTCTCCCAAAGCTCACGGCCATAGGTCCTTGGAGGACTAAAGGTTTGATTTTTGCTATCACTTGGTTCATTTCTATCTTTCTATCAAGAATCAATAAGCCAAAATACAAAACTCTCTTCTTTTTCTTGGAAAGCCTCACGGCCACACCCCTCAACCCACTCTTTTAATCTTCTTTAATTTCATTTATCCACATTTCTTGAATCAAAACCCCATCCTAAGACACTTTGTTGTTGTGGGTTTATTCTCAATCATCTTATTTCCAAGCCCTAGATGTTGATGCTTGTATGTTGTTTTGTTTTAAGGATCTTCTTAAAAAGAGAAGCTTTTTCAAGAGGACCTACAAAGAGCTAGGAAGCTACATTTTAGGTAAGAGGGATATTAACCTTATCAACCACTTATGGTGGTAAAGAACGAATTCCTTTGTGGGTAATAAATCCATGTGAGGATTTATTCACCATGATTGTATGACTTTGTGACTTGTGGTTATATGCTTTATGTGATTTTACTACTTTGATAGTTTGCGTGGACTTGTATAGTATGATTGTGATGCCCAAAATCATGTTGTATGCTTTAAATTGTGCTAGAAAGGAAAAGTATTGTGGTCTAAATAACCAATGTAGCTCACGGCCATGATATGGAGAATAGGGTGTTCAAGGGTAAAATATTTTATGGATTAAGAACTTAGATAGTTAGGTGGCAAGAGTATGATTTATGACTTTACAAGTTGAAAAAGGAAGTAAACAAAGTTTTTACCATTGAAAAGAATTGATTTTGGCCATGGTATTTGATAATAGGATGAAAGAGTGAATTGGAGACCTAAAATATTTGATAATAGGATGGAAAAGTAATTAGAATGGAAATGATTTTATTTAGAATTTAAATAATGAAAGTTTTAGAAAGAATATTAGAAAATATTACTTAGATAATTTGGGGGACTAATTAGGATCAAAGGATTCAAAGTAAAAAGAGAAGATAATCACAATGTTATGATTTGAGGAATAATGACTTTGAGTTATATAAACAGAATTAGTTTTGGGGATAGTTAGAATAAGGAAAATGATTTATTGGTGGTGAGTCTAGTGGGTTTAATGATAAAGAAATTTAATTAAGGATTTATAAGATAAGAATGGAAAGGAATAAATTTTTATTATTAAGGAAAAAAAGTGATTTTCGGTTGTGGTATTGAGGGATTGGATTGAGGATTTAGTGGAAACTTAAAGTAATTCATTCAAGAGGATGTTAATAAGGATGATGGAAAATGATTTCATTAAATTAAAAATAATGTAAGTTTTTGGAAAGAATATTAGCAAATGATGTTTTGATAAAATTTTAATAATGAAAACTTGAGGTATTTTAGGGTTTATGGAAAGGAAAAGAATTTACGAAATCAAGATGATGAATGATGATTTTGTGAATTATGCGATAAAGATGCCTTGTGACTGAAAATAATAGTAAGGTTGCTGTGAGACCAATGTACTGGACCCGAGTGGATCAATGGTATTATGTAATTGTATGGGTGGTTATATAATATTATTGATACTAATGGTATTAGACAATTGTATGGGCGGTTACTTTAATATCATTGGGAACAGTCCAACGGTGGTTTGATTCATTGATCATGCATTTGAGCATTGTATAGCTGGTGGCTGTTATGGCTTTTGTTGCCTTGGAGTGAACGAGAATTTGGATAGTGTGATCCCTGATGGATCTTAGGGGGCATCAGAGCGAGGTGATTCACTTAGTGATCTGTTATCACATTATATACCCTTGGCTGTGAAAAATCGTTGAAAAGCACTGACGAGGACCCGATAAACTCTATTCTTTTTGTGGTCCAGCATAGACTGTCATTGAGGGTGGCAGGTCTTCTGGAACGTTCATATCTGAATTTGAGTTTAGCTCCATGGAGTAGGAACTGGTTCATTTGGCACACACATGGTCAGTACACATATTGTTGTGGTATGGTCAAAGTACATATTATGGTGGCATAGTCATTGTACATACATCGTTGATACATGTTGTTACAGTACTGATAATGCTTATATCATTGTGAGATATGTTTACTGTAGATAGTTATGAATCAATAATATAAATATACTTGTGATATCTGGATGTGTGGAATGACTTCGTTATTCATATTGTTTCTCTGCTGCCATAGTGGTATTTGATGTAGGGGATCTCACCTCTTTTACTGTATTATTTTGTCTATCTTTGTTTTATGCTTATGTCTGTAAAGACTGCGATGACGGCAAGGCAAGATCTGTGAGGTTTCACTAGACTATAATTTCATGGGGGCCTCTAAGCGTGGAATGTCTGTTGGGACACGGGGCGCATTCGGTATGTTGGAGATGTCACCTTATTTTGGAGCAGGACCTGGCATGAGGCTGCTACATTTACTGTGGACGTAACTGTTCACTTGGAGGTTGATTTGCCTTTTTAGGAGTTCTGGGGTGATTGTGGAGCTACCTTTAGAGAAAACTCTATGGAGTAGACTGCAAGGATTCCCTTCCGTAGTGACATGCCCCGATTGGGGGTTTTGTATGCTAGGGATTCCGAAGGGGATCTGGAGGAAGATCGGGTGCAGGATGTAACACCCCAAATTTTCTATATCTCTTAAAGAGTAATTTTGACAAGCAATGTAATTACTATTTAGTAATTTCGAATCTGTCAGTAAAATTATTTTGATTATTCCATCAAAGATATTTGATCGTTTTGAGTGATTTACTCTCGTGTCGGGAAAATAATAATTTTGAAGTAGGAAAAAATCTTTCTGTATTTATTTCTCTTGACTATTAATTATTTTTAATAATCTGACTTGATTTTCATACGTTTTCTAATATTTGTGATTTTTATGGATGATTCTGAAATTTTTGGCTGTATGTGGGCCTCGGTGGTCCTAGGTGGGCCCAGGTGACCATACGTGGGCCCAGGTGGGTCCCGCAAAGTGAAAAAAATTTCTACGCATAGAAAAATTTGTACTGTTTAGACGGAGACAAGGGATCTTACTAAACATGAATCCGAAAATAGTTTTAGAAAATTTATTTTGTACTGTATTTATTTATCGGAAGATAAAAATACAGTAAATATATTCTTTCGTGGGATTTTTAGTAGATAAAAATAGAAATTATATTGCTTAAGTCAACATTGGTGGTTTGGATATCCACTATTGATTCAATTAACGGTTAAGAAATAAATTTAATAAAGAAACATAAGATAATCATCATTGATTTAATCAATGGTGTGAGAATAAACTTAGTTAGGCAAGCTTCAACATCAACCGTAGATTTAATCAACGGTGTAAATTTGATTATATAAAGTGACCATTTACAACCATTAGATTTAGAATTGATCAAGTGTGGAGATTTGGTCTTGTAAAGTAACAAGGACTATTTATGACCATTTGATGAAAAATTGATCAAAGGTGGAGATTTGGTCTTCTAAAAAGGTTATGACTAATTATAACCCTTGGATTTAAAGTTTGAAGGAGTAATCTTGACCCTTTATTTTGGAGACACATCTAATGGCTAGAATTTAAAGGAGAAGGATCCAATGGCTTAGATTTAGTCTTCTAAAAATCAAAAGTCTACCTAAATCCTAACCATTGAATTAATCAATAGCTAGAAATGCTTCAAATAATGGCCTAATTAACAAGTTAAGTAAACTAAATTAAATATTAAATTGTTATAATCTAATTCTTAATTAGATATCCTAATTTTAATTAGAGATTATAATATGTGAAATAATATGTTAATTAATTAGTTATATAGTTAGAATGTTAGTTAAGATTGGTTAGGAAATTTAACCTAACTAATTACCTAATTAATTAGCATGCAATTAGGTGAAAATTGAGAACATTTAATTCCCTAAAATACTCAAGGAGCCACACAGTTTTCATGCAGCTTGGGGAGACTTTTACATAGTTCTTGAACCACCAATAATAGCCATGCAAACTAAATTAATGACCATTATTGTTTGTCATGGTCAATATGACCATTATTGTTTTGTTTGCTTCCTTTGGATTGCATGATGAAGGGGGGAACGGTTGGAGAAGCAAGAAAGAAGAAGAGACATGTTGAGACATGTTGGATAGCCTTTAGGCCAAAGAAAAAGCTTGAAGACATTAATTAGATGTCTTGACCAATTATTGGTCATTTTCCTAAAGCAAAATTATTTTCTTCTTTCTCTCCATGCAATGCTACGGCTGCCCACTTCAATTCAGCCATTTGATTTCATTTGTATCACATTTTATAACACTTAACTCATTCTCTCTCTTCTCTCTCTTCCAATTTGTCAAGAACACCAAGAACAACACCATTTTCTTTCCTTCCTTGAGCATTCGGTCACCACCCATGGAACCACTTTCAATCTTCCATAATTTTATCTAGCTACATATCTTGAATCCTCTCATCAATTCAAAACACTTTCATGTTGGAGACTTTCTCTAAATCATTCATTTTCATCACTCAACCAAGCTAAGAACACAAAACAACCATTTTCCTTCATTTTCTCACCAAATGGTTCGGCCACGACCACCAAAAGCACCACCCATCACTTTTAATTTCATCCAACTATAGATCTTGAATCTACATGATATTCTAAGCAACTTTCATGTTGGAGACTTTCTCAAAATCATTCATCTTCATGGACTTTCTTCAAGAACAAAGTTATGGGATTTTTGAGGTGAAGTATAAGAAGACTTCATTTCTTCTCTTCTTTTTCATGATCTAAACCATGTTTGATCCATGGTTCCTCTTAATCAAGCTTATTATACTAATTTCTATGTATTTTGTTTTGAATTTGAGAAGCCCTTGGTGTTGAAGGACTTGGAAAGAGAAGCAAAATCAAGAAGCTTTGAGGATCTTCAAGAGGTAAGAGGGAGATCCATCTCACTAACCAATTATGGTGGTGGGAGATGGTCTTATATTTGATGAATTGTGAATTCATGTGAGAATTTCAATCCATGGTTATGTAATAATTAATTGTGTGTTTATGAGCTTTGCTTTATTTTCTTGTGCTTTGATTATTTTTGTCTATGCTTAATATGCTTTGCATGATTTTATGGCTTTGATAGTATACTTATAATATGCATGATGAGTATATGGCATGTTTGTGATATTTATGATGAAATATATATATGTATGCCATGATGTGTGGATGGAAAGAAAATTGATCTTGGTTCCAATGGCCAAGGAAGAGTTACGGTTTTGATGCCCTTGATTTGGGTCAATGTTGAAATTTTTCAAGAACAAAGAAATTAAATTTTGATCCCTAGAACAATGAGAATTTCGGCCAAGACACCTCAAAATAGGTGTTTACAAATTAATATGTTTATGGAAGAATAAAATTGGATTGATTTGAGGAGTATGGAAAATGAACTAAAGGTTTGTTTTTTTTAAGAAAACATGAACACAAATTTTAGAATGAAATTTTATTGATTTATTTTGTGTAGAAACAAGAATGGAATTTATTTAAGTTAGAAGAAAAATATTTCATGGTTCCAATGGCCATCTATAAAGTTTTGATAATTTAGAAAAATGTTTTGATGCTATGAAATACAAGAATTTTCAAATAAGGATTTTTGAAAAGGGAATTAAGTGTTATAAATTAAGTGAAGTGGAATTTTCATAAATAAAAGAAAAAGAAGATTGAAAGTACTGAACTTCAAATTAATCAATTTTTAGAAGTGATTTAGAAATATAAAGGAAAATGTTTGTAACTTCAAATTTCTAATAGAGAATTTATTTATTGGGTTTTGGAAAACGTTAGGAAATTTAAAGTTAAGAAACAATAATTAAAACAACTCAATATGATTTTGTAGGACTAGATCAATAAAAAGTGATTTTGAGAAAATATATATTGAGGAAAAGATTTTTGACTAAGAATGAAAAAGGATTTGCAAAGAAAGTGAAAATGAATTTGAACAAATGGGTTTGTTATATGACCAATCGGTACTTTGATTTTGAAAATAAAACTTTAATGGTTTTATTTGTGTAAAACCATATCAATTTAAAAGAAAAAAATGTTTTGATAATTTTTTAAATAGTAATGCCTAGATTTTGATGAAATAAAGTAATTTTTCAAGTGGAAATATAATTGATTTAATACAAGAAATTTGAAAAGGGAATCAGAGTATTTTACTCACTTGAAAAATTAAGTTTTGTAAACGAAAATGTTTTCAAACTTCAATTTATTTTGAAGTAGGTTAATTTGGAAATGATTTGGGGAAAAATGGAGAATATAATGGTATTTTGAGAATTTACTCAAGTATAACTTATTTTCAAGTTTTGAAGTACGTTTGGAAATTTTAAGATTTGAAACACTGATTTATATCAATGGAAAAGTAATTTTGTGGATTATATTTGAAAAAGAATTTCTTGAGTAAAGAAACGTGGAAAAAGATTTTCTTGAGTAAGAAAATGTGAAAAATGAAGTACAAAGTCATAATATTTTGAGAAAGGATGAAATGGAATTTTTGAAGGTTAAGAAAGATATTTCGCAATAGAATTGTTGTGAAAAATGATTTACGTATCTTAAAAATGATTTAGAATATAGTAAAATATTCCTATGCGATTTAAAATATGTTAAAATATTTCTACGTGATTTGAATTACGTTTAAATATTTTACGTGAGTTTAAATATTTGACATACTGTTGAAAAATCACTATGTGATTTAAAAGTAATAGAATATTTTTACGGTATTGTGAAAATATAACAGAAACGTTTTAGAATTTTGAAAACGTAACAGAAACATTTTGGAATTGTGAAAACATAATGAAAATGTTGCGCAATCTTGTGAAAATATGGTGAAAGTGTTTTATAACTATGAAAACATGATAACATGATTTTGTGTTGAAAATATAGTATAATTACTGTTTAACCAGTGTATGGACACTGTATGAGAGAGTGACGTATTTTGCCTATGATTGGTATTTGGTGCATTTTATATGCATTGGAAAGAGATGCCCGTATTTGGATTTGGTGCATTATACATGCATTAAAAAAATATGCGTTGAAGCATATGATTACATTGAACAAATGAAATTGAAAAGATTTGGCCCGTTGGGGTTGGACTTGCACTGATAAATTCGTGCATTGTATAAAAGATAGCTAATAGCTATTATGGCCCTTGTGGTTGAAGAGGGAATGAGAATTGATAGTGAGGTCTATGATGGATCTTGGGGGCGTCAAGGCGCAGCGGTCGACCAGTGGACAGCTGGCAAGTACCCTGTGCCACTTGGCGATGCAGTCCGTTGCAATGCATTGACGATACCCGACAAGAACACGATTCTTTTCAACGACTGGGAGATTGTCTTTGGGCTAAGGCTGACAATTAACCAGAGCATTCTTCTTGAAATTGTGAAAACTTCCATGGAGTTATTTTTGAAAAACTGAGTCTTTGTACATATGCATAAATCTGAACATTTATATCTGTGTGATATATTAATTGAGGAATATTGGTTATTGGTTATGATAATTGAATTGATAAATGATTGGATGATGATTAAACTGATAAATGATTGGATGATGATGATGATAATGCTGATAACATGATTATGGTATGATCTGTCTGTATGATATTATTGGCTGTGTGTTATCTCTGTGCTGCCATGTTGGTATTGGTGTAGGTGATCTCACCTCTTTGTTATGTTGTTTTGCTGTGTCTATATTGTTAAAATCAAACAATAGAAGGATCGAGTTGTCTTAGACATAACGGGCGATAAATACTCTGAGATTGGAGATAACAATAAGGAGTGGACATTCAGGACTCGAAGGTGTGCAGTGTTGACAAAGGAACAGATGTCTGATGCATCAAGATGGACAGAAAAAGGAATAAGTATGTTAAAGTTTTCCGTTAGTGTTGTATCGTGCTATTAAGTAGGACTCGTCATGGGGTTTGCTACTGTAAAAAAAAAGAAAAAAAAATAAGTTTGTTAATTTTATATTTCTTTTTAAATTTTGATATTAATTGGTGTCAATATTGCATAATGAATAGTTGAAATATGATTTTCAATATTACCTAATATTTTCAGTAAATTTACGTTTCAGTAAAGAAGAAATTTTGAAACCCATCTTTTATAACTCAAATTTTGTGCGAACTTATTTTCAGATTATGAGTCGGAAGTCAGAAATGTGATGCCCTAGCTAGGGTGTTACATTAGTTGGTGTCAGAGTTAGGGTGTTACACAGGACCCTACTCTTCAAGTGTTTGGACTTAGACTAAGCTCAGTTTTCATATGGTAGTTATATATTTATTTTTGGAGTACGTAAGTTTTATGCTTTTGAAACATAATTATAATGTACTCAGGGATGTAGTAAACCTTGTTTTATGAAAAGTCTTTTATTTAGTTCATATAACTTGAGTTTTCTCTATTTCAGTAAGTTTATATTATTCATTTAAAAAGAGATTTTGAAACTCGTATTTTATAATGTCAATTATTTCACAGTTTGAGTAAAGTTTTAATTCTATTTATTTGAAAAAGAGTCAGTCAAAAATGTTGATGCCCTTCGGAGGGGGTGTCACATTAGTGGTATCTGTTGGGGGTAAAATATTCAAGTTCCAATTTCGACAGCTGGATGTTGATATTGGAGAAATCTTCTAAGTATTGAATTGACGAAAAGTACTCAATGGTCAGAAGTTCAAATTCGATGGATGGATATTGACATTAGAAAAATTTCTCAAGTGTTGAACCAATAAAAGTGCTAAATGATTAGAAGTTAGTTTTGTCGAAAGTTAGACAAAATACTAGTGTCGAATATATGGCATAACTACCATATACATGTCTAATTTTTAGAAGTTAGTTATTTTTATAAATTGCCTATAAATAATAGTGTTCACAATGTACAAAGGAAGGAGGTTATTTGCTAATACATAATCCTAATATCTCACTCAAGCAGATTAAAGGATATGATCCAAGTATGCCTTCCTTTTTCATTTCAAGTCATTTACTTTAATGCAATGTTCTTTTAATTATTTTGTTTTCAAGTCTTGTTCTTTAAATTTCTTTACGTTTCGTTGCATTCTTTATGTGCTTTATTTTACTACTTATTTTTAAACTTCTGCACATTAATTTTTCTGCATCAATTTGTCTATTTTCTTTAAACTTTTCAAAGCGTTTTACTTATCTTTTGTTTATTTCTTGTTTCTTGCATTAAATTTTACAAGTTCTTATTATTTATTTTAAGTTTTTTTTCAAACCCTTTTTTAAGCGAGATTACCACATAACTCTGAACCCACATTCGACTGATTACTAAATATTTGTTTGTTCGAATTAGTCTTAACTAAAATTCCACATAAACAAATTAGCACACCTGGTGGGACGAGTTCAAAGTAACTCGTAGTGTCATGCATTTCTTTTCAATAAGAAATGGTTTTATGCATTTAAGAAGTGAAAAGTTTATCTACTCTTCTTCTCAAAATACACAAATCATGAGTAATACAAGTAACCAGGCATCGGATGCACCTTCGGTAGCCGTTACTGCACCACCCTCGACCATTGTTAGTACTGGTCCTGTGGATGATGCTATAATAGCTGGTGCTCTTCGGAGTAGTCCAGTGTTAGAATAAGTGTTTCCTAGAATGACTCAGTTATCGCCAAGTCAACCAAGTAACTAAAGTATAATGAATTCAAATTCAACGTTTATACCACAATATGGTTTGCCACCCAACTATATTCCTCCTGTGTGGGCACAACAAATGGGACTTGGCTCCACTTTGGCCAATACTGTCGGCCAAATAACGACTTCACAAGGCCAACCACAAATAAGTTCAGCCTTAGTAAGTTTTAATGGCTAGGGAGTAGGGGCTGGAAGTACAAGTAATCCAACTCTTTTTAGATAGGAGAAGTTGAATTTGGGACCAGTTTTCCTAAATATATCGAGGGACACTCCTCAAAATGTAACAGGGACAACCATGAATTCCTTGGCCAGTTTTCGACAACAAATGGATGAAAGCAACCATGAAATGGTGCATATGTTCACTTAGAAAATGGGTGCTGTGATTACGCCAATTATGAAAAATACAAATAATGTTTGTAGTGCATTGGCACAACAAATGGCAAGGCTGAATCAAGCCTTGGGAATAAGAGAATTAGCCAATGATAATGCTCAAAAAGCCCAACCTGGGGCAAATATAGGAGTAACTACACCTTAAGCAAACATGGGCCAAAATCAACAAAACCTAGATCAATCTTGGAAAAATGATCAACCACACTTAGAGTATGGTAATGTCCATGTACTTCATCAAGGGAATGAAGATCAAATGGCTAGGAATGATGCAGCCATGAGATTGCTTCGGTGAAATCTTGGGGGGTGTCAAGTGGTTGAACAAAATGTAAATCAAGTGGTGGAACAAGTGCTGAATAGGTTCGGGTTCAATGTTGGATATGCCAACCAGCCCTACTTTGTTTCGGCATTTCCTGAGTGGGTGCAACAAGCAGAGTTGCCCAGAGGAGTTAAAATTCCTAAACTTTCTAAATTTGTTGGTGAAAGTGGGGAATCGACCATCGAGCATATTGCATGGTATACTATAGAAATGAGGGAGTTGGCCACTATTGAAGGCCTTAAAATGAGATTCTTCCCAAGTTCCCTTACTAAAAATGCATTCTCTTAGTTTTCGACATTGAGACTAAATTCAATACATTTTGGGCTCAATTAGACAGAAGTTTTCATGGCCAGTTTTTTAGGGGAGATTTGAAAGTAGGACTTATAGATCTCTTCAATATCAAGAGAATGTACAATGAAATCGTGGATGATTATCTCGCTAAGTTTCGACAAATCAGGAGTAGATGTTTCACTCCTATACCTGAGGTAGAAATAGTGAAAATTGTTGTAGGAGGTTTAGATTATTACATAAGGAAAACGTTAGTGAACCAACATTTAGTTGATCTTGCCCAATTAAGTGAGAAAGTTAGGCAAATAGAACAACTAAAAGCTGAGAAGGTTCAGAAACAAAAGAGATTTCTTAAAAGAGAAAAAATAGCATTTGTCAGATTAGGTGAATCTGATAATGAGACTGAAGAAAGCAATGATGAATTTGAGGTTAACATTGCTAAACTTCAGAATGGCCCTCCTTATGTGTGTCAGGCTCTACAGCCTACAAGAAATAAGGAGAAATGAATTATGTCAATAAGAAAACATATACATTTCACGTAACAAAAATTGACAAAATCTTTGATTTATTGTTAAAGGATAAATAGATTAAATTGTTGGAAGACCATAAGCTACTAAAACTTGATGAAATAAAAGACCAAAAATATTGTAAGTTTTATAACAAATTTGGTCATGTTACTAATGAATGTATTCATTTTAGAGATTTAATTCTGAAGGAATTAATGGATGAGCGTTTGAAGTTTGCTGACAAGCTTAAGGCGGATATGAAGGTTGCCACAAATCCGTTTTAGGTTAGAGTGTCCTATGTTGATCAACAGGTTCTTTTGAATATTGGAATGCTCAACATAAAGAATTTGCAAGAATTCGACATCGACACGGTAGATGCAATGGACATCTATCTGAAGCCAGGAGAATCTCTTGAAACATTCCTTGAGAGGAAGAAAGAGAAAGGCAAGGTGAGATTATGTCCAAGGTGTAACGTAGTATATGATGAATTTGCTGCAAAGAAAGTTGCTGAGGAACAACTGAGTAATTCACAGGGAAAGAAGTGTTTCGACAAGAAAATTTCGAAGCCACAACAGCCCTTCTATACTCTAAGGCGAAGGCTAGTTTATACGCTTAGGCCTAACATGAATAGCTAGTTAGTTAAGCCATCTGGTGAGTTTGTGGGAAGCAGTTCATTTCCCAAAGGCTATGTCGGACCATCTAGGACCAGAGTACCACCTGCCAATGTTACTGTGGATAGGTGGGTAAAAAATTCTGCAATGGCAAGTCATACATATTTTCAATGAAATATGGCTGCCAAGAAGAATAGATTTCAGAGAGACCAACTATTCTAGAATGAAGATTACAAAAATGGTAGGATCAATCAAGGTGAAGTTATGATCGGCTAGAATGTAGCAGGGCCATCAAAGTCTTTACCATTGTCGAAGAGTCAAAAAAGGAGGCTACAAAGGTTGAGACAAGCACAAAAGACAAAGAATATGGCCGAAGGTTTAGTTATCAAAGAACAACCCACAGAAATAGGATGTTTGGTAGTTAAGACTAGCCAGCATCAAACAAGAATGAAGGTGATAAGAAATTGAATAGTATTGTCACAAGAGAATTCATAGATACAAGGGGATCAATTCTAGTGGAGCCAACAACCACTATAGTTAGACAGCTTAACATGAATGATAATCTCTGACAAGGGAAGCTTGTAGAGATAAAGAAGGGAAAACAGGTTCAAGGACCTATTCCAAATAAAGCCAAGAGAAAATGGCCAATTGGGCTAGTAGCAGCAGAGGAAGAGGCAAAGAAAAATGATCTGGCAGTCAAGAAAAATAGGGAAATGGCTAGATTAAAAGCTGAAAAGATAATAATGAGAAAAGTCGAGATCAAGGACCTTAAAATTGAAAATGGTGAGGATGATGAAGATTGGTCGAAGGAAGAAGTCATGAAAGTCCTAGAAGATCCTGACCAAGATGTCGAGTGGAGAAAGAAAATGCTTGACATGATCAAGGGAAGGAAAAAACTGGCAAAACTTGATTGCCAAGCCACAAACATAGTCTTGATGGCTAATGAAGTTATTGAGGCTTTGAATGATCCAGATGATTTTTTAAGCCTTGATGATAATGATCCTTTTGACATAGATTTCAATTTGGACAAGGATTTGGATGACATCATAATGGCTATGGATAGTAGTCTGTCGTTAGAAGATTACTTCAGAATTGGAAGATATAGAAGTGATGAAGAATTATCTGATGAAGAAGAGTTTTTAAAGTCAAAGAGTGTAAATTTGATTTCAGTATTGCTTACTGAGTTCAAAGGGTACCATAAAGTTGAATACAATAAGGAAAACAAAGAAGACTTAAACGACCTTAGTGATCATTAGCTTCTCTTTTAGAATAACATGATCACAGTGTTCGATAATACAATGCAATTTGAAAAGCCAACAGAAGAACAGAAGGCTCATCTCTGCCCATTACATATCAAGGCTTTATTAGAAGGCAAGCCAACGAATAGAGTTTTGATAGACGAGGGGGTAGCTATCAATTTGATCCTAAGGGTAATGCTTAAAAATCTTGGGAAGAATGAGTCTGATTTGATGTCGACCAACATGATTGTCACTGATTTTAGTGGCAAGACTTCCCCGCCGGATGGAGCAGTAATATTAAATGTACAAGTCGGATCTGTCGAAAAGTCGACATTATTTATGGTAATTCCAGCAAAGTCAAGTTATAATCTTCTGCTAAGAAGAGATTGGATACATGCCGTTAGAGCAATACTGTCGATGACTCGTTAGAAACTCATTCTTTAGAGTACAGAGGATCAGGTGGAAATAGAGGAGGCAGACGATAGCCCTTTCTATTTGCAGCAGCTTCTTGTCAACTTTAAAATTTATGCTCCAAATGTTAAGCCAGTCACGGTAAATGATGGAGTCATTAGCAAAGATGCACTTGAAGTATGCTTAATGGACCAATTCGACATTCGACTAGTGAATAACGCCGAAAAAGATCGGCCAAGCACTAGCCATGAGTGTTGATGATCAATTAGACAGACTGTCGGCTTATTTGGCTGATAGAGTAGTATACACCACTGAAGGTATACTATTATATTGTATAATAGATGGTGGTCCTTTGGGATTTGAGAAAGGACTTGATGAAAAACAAATATAGAGATGGAAGACCCTTTGGAAGAAATAAACTTGGGCACTGAAACAGACAAGAGACCTATATTTGTGAGTTCATTTCTTCTAAAGGAGTTCAAGAAACAGCTTATCTAATTAATTGAGGAATACAAGGATTGCTTCACGTGGGATTATGATGAAATGCCTGGGTTGAGCAAAGATCTTGTCGAACATAGACTGCAATTGAAAGAAGGATACAGACTTATCAAGCAAGCCAACAAGAGATTTGCACCTGAGGTGGTATTAAAGATAAAGGAAGACGTCGAAAGATTGCTCAAAGCTAAGTTTATCAGAACAACTAGGTATGTTGAATGGCTTTCTAATATAGTTCCTGTAATTAAGAAAAATGGCAAGTTAAGAGTGTGTGTAGACTTTAGGAATTTGAATGTTGCTACACCTAAAGATGAATATCCTATGCCAATTGCGGACATGTTAGTTGATGCATATTTGGACATAAATTGTTAAGTTTTATGAATGGCCATGTAGGTTATAGCAAAATCTTTATAGCTGAGGAGGATATGTCAAAAACTACCTTCAGATGTCCAAGAGCCATTGGGACATATGAATGAGTAATCATGCCTTTCTGTTTAAAGAATGTAGGGGCCGCTTATCAAAGAGCGATGAACACCATCTTCCATGATGTTATTGGAAAGTTCATAGAGGTTTACATCGATGATGTAATTTTGAAGTCTGATATAAAGGAGAGTCATTTGACAAACTTGAGGCAGACATTTGACAGGATGAGGAAGTACAACCTCAAAATGAATCCAGAGAACTGTGGTTTTGAAGTGTCAGCTGCCAAATTCTTGGGTTTCTTAGTTCATAAGAAAGGTATTGAAGTGGATAAGAATAAAGCCAAGGTAGTTCTGGAAGCCGCACCACTGACGAACAAGAAAGAATTATAATCTTTCTTAGGTAAGGTGAATTTCCTGAGAAAATTTATATCCAATTTGTCGGAAAGAACTAGAGTTTTTGCCTCATTAGTCAAATTGAAGGTTGAACAAGACTTTGTGTGGGAACCTTGCCATCAAGAAGCCTTTCACCAGATAAAGCAGCATTTGAAAAACCCACCAGTCATGATACCCCCAATGCCTCGTAGACCATTGAAGTTGTATATATCAACGTCAGATGAAACCATAAGGAGTATGTTGGCTCAAGAAGAAGAAAATGGCATTGAAAGAGCCGTGTATTATCTTAGTCGAGTTTTGAATGACTATGAGAAGAGATATAGTGCAATAGAGAAATTTTGTTTAGCATTGTATTTCTCATGTACTAAGCTCAGGTATTATATGATGCCCTGTAATGTATTGGTTATGTCAAAAACTGATGTAATAAAATATATGTTGTCGAAGCCAGTGTTAAATGGATGTATTGGTAAATGGATCATTGTTTTGTCAGAATTCTCTTTACAATATGTTCCAATGAAAGCTGTTAAAGGCCAAGCAGTTACTGATTTCTTAGTTGACCATCCTTATTTGGATGTTGATAGTGTAAATTTTGTCAGCTTAAAACCCTAGTATTTGTATTTTGATGGTTCAAAACATCAAAATAGAGTTGGAGTGGGAATTTTAATTGTTTCCCCTCAAGGTACTCCAACTAAGTTCATGTTTGAACTTAAGTATACATGTTCCAATAATGAGGCTGAATATGAAGCCTTAATTGTCAGATTAGAAATACTAATAGAAATGAAAACACATAATGTGCATATTTTTTAGAATTCACAGCTGGTCATCAAACAGCTCACCTAGGCATATAAATGCGTTAGTTATAATCTGACAAAATATTGTATTGTGGCGAGTAAGCTGATGAAGAAGTTCAATGAAGTAACTGTCAAACACATCTCCAGAAATTTAAATGAAGAGGCTAATGAATTGGCACAAATAGCTTTTGGGTATAAAATCTCGTCTAAGGTTCTAATAAATCTAATGGAAATTAGGGAACTCTTATATCCATTAAAAGAAAGAGATGCAATACAAAATAATATTTTGACAATTAATGATTGGAGACAACTAATATTAAGCTATTTGAAAAATCCAAGTCAAAACACGGATAGAAAGTTTAAGTACAAAGCGTCAAAATTTGTAGTGTTAGGAGGGCCCTTGTATATAAAATCTATTGATGGAAATTTAGAGGTTTTCCTGAATGAAGCAGAGGCTTATATTGCCTTGGCAGAAGTTCATGAAGGAATTTGTGGTGCTCATCAGGCAGGTGACAAAATGAAATAGGTCCTTCGATGACCAAGGTATTATTGGCCTACACAGGTTAGGGATTGTATAATGTTTGCCAAGTCTTGTGAAGAGTGTCAAAGACATAGCCATATACAGAATGTTCCTGCTAGTGAATTACATTCTATAGTTAAACCTTAGCCTTTTAAAAGGTGGGCTTTGGATTTAATTGGCTAAATTCATCCTTCATCGTCGAAAGGACATAAGTATATTTTAGTGGGAGTTGATTATTTTACTAAGTGGGTTGAGGCTATAGCCTTAAAGGATGTGACCCAACAGGATATAATTGACTTTATAGAAGATAATATAGTTTATCAATTTGGGATACCACAAACTTTGACAACCGACCAACGGTCGGTATTCATTGGAAGAAAAGTTGTTGAATATGCCAATTCAAGGAAAATTAAAATGCTTACGTCGACTCCATATTATGCTCAGGCAAATGCCCAAGTAAAGGCCATGAACAAAATAATTAAAAGTTTGATTAAAAAAAACATATTGGTCAACAGCCCAGAAATTAGCATAATACCCTTAACCAAATTCTATGTGCATATAGAAATTCACCAAGGGAGTCGACGGGCACTTCACCACATAAGTTAGTATATGGTCATGATGCAAAATTACTTGTCGAGATTAATCTTCAATCAGTTCGTATTCAAAAGCAAGATGAGTTACCAGTTGAACATTACTGGGACTTGATGTTTGATGAATTAAACGAAAGATTAAATGCTTTAGAAAATTTGATTTGACAAAAAGAAAGAATTACAAAATTTTATGATAGTCGAATTAAGTACAAATCTTTTAAAGTTGATGATTTGGTTTGGAAGGTGATTTTGCCCATGGATAGAAATTGTCGAGAATATGGTAAATGGTCTCCAAAATGGGAAGGACCATTTAAAGTCACTCAAGTATTTTCAGGAAATGCATATGCACTTGTTGAAATTAATTCAGTCCTAAGAATTAAGTCAATTAATGACAAATATTTGAAGCCATATAGACCGACAATGTGTGAAGTTGAGATTTACAAATGAAAAATGAAATTCATTCATATATTCAGCGATTGCAAGTTACATTGTCAAGTAGTTTAGAGTTAGTAAGAATATTTGACAAATATTACAACTTGATTAAATTGCCGAGACTTTACAAAAAGAAAATAAACAGGCCACTAGCTAAGAGTAGGAAGAGAAGAATTACATTTAAAATTTTTCCAAAACCTCCCAAGAATCTTCCAAATATTGTTTGTTGGTACAGGCAGTGTGATATTTTGCTTCAAGGGAATTTATTTTTGTTAACACTGCTTTGGCTTCGACAGCCCGTTGTTTGGTGTTGTTAGCAATGCTTTGCTGCCTAGTAGTCCTTTGTTGCAATGATATGTTGAGTTTTTGCTTATGACGTCGAGCTTCTTCAAGTTTTTTCCCCAAGTCTTCAATTTCTTTGTCAAGTTCAGCCTTTGTTTTTTCCTTTAGCGAGATTTTCTTTTAATTTTGAATTCTCATTCTTTGCGTTGGTCAACTACTTCAAGATCTTGGACTTTTCTTGGACTTCTTTCGTATAAGCAGGAATGACTCGACAGATAGTGGGTATTTTTTATGTTAAATTTTGAAGAAAATCTTTGATAATTATAGGAAGAGCTCGACTAGTTATTGGCAATTGTTGAGCAAAGGGTACTAATTCGGTCATAATGGCCGACATCCTTTCTTGAAGAGGTTGGTCAAAAATCAAGTGCTCAAAAGAATAGGTGAAGGCATTTTTCAGTTCAGCCAAAAATTTAGTGACATAAGAGTCACTAGAATCTTGCCCATGTTGTGTAGAAGAGCGGGCTAATTGCGGAGAACTTCTATGACCACCCGACAACATTGTTATTAATTCATCTAAATCAACCTGCATATCTTCAGTATTTTCTAGCCCAGTAGCAATTAAATTAGTTGGAGGAGACAGAGGTGGATTAATTGGGGCAAATTCAGCCATAAGAATGTCCATTTCAAATTCCTCTGAGAAAATTTGGACAGAATTGGCTTTATCTGCCTGAGAAGGACTCTCAATGCCTGAAGGGATTTTAGTTTTTCCTGAAGTAGTGGCAGTTCGAATTTTTGTTGAAGGAGGTGGAGAATCAACAGGCATTATTGGAGTCGGAGTAGTCTGAGTTTCTAGAGAAAGATTTTCATGACCCTACCTAGTAAGACTGTTGGGTACAGCAAGATTTGATGAGTCTTGTAGGTGAATAAAGAAAATGTTAGAACAAATAAAACCATGAAAAATAGTTGAGCCTAGTGAAGTATTTTAGCTCGGGAGACTGTCGAATTGATTTTTCAGTTCTTAGCTCAACAATGGACCCTAGAGGATTGTCGACAGTGTTAGCCATGGCAACAATTACCCAGGAGGGGGGTGAATTGGGTGATGACAAGTTTTAATGCAACTTTGACAAATTATGCATTTTAAATCACTCAATTAATAAATGCAGTGGAATATGCATAGCAAAGGCACAACTATTAAGGATTACTCAAATTAAAGAATAAATCAAGTAAATAAACTAGATATCAAGATCAACTCAAGCATATATAGTTAAAGCACAAATATAAAGAGATAGAGTTGAGAAGAGCAAACACTGAGATTTATCCTGGTTCAGCCACCAACCACTTGTGGCCTACGTCCAGTCCCCAAGCTTAACTTGAGATTTTCTTCACTATCTCCTAAACTTCACAAGTGCTAGAAAAACCTTTGTACATGCAAGAGCACTCCTCACACCTTAGGATACCTCACCCTTGTGCTAGAGCCTCTAATTCTTCAAGCTTCACAGGTGCTTGAAAAACATTTACATCCAAGAGCACTCAACACACCTTGAGATGCCTCATCTTTTGTGCTTGAGCCTCAAAATAAGGGATACCTCACCATTTTCTCTCTTGAGGGATACCTCACCTTCTTACAATGATTTCAAGATGAAGAGAAAGAATAAAAACTCTCACAAGAGTAGATATACAACTTGAAGAACAAAGTATAGATAATAAGAAAACTCTCTCAAGAGTGGATAATACAACTTGAAGCTCAATGGGTATAAAAGATTCACACTTTAAAACTCAAAATATGATTTTAATGATTCAAGGATCAAACCAAGTGTTCAAGAGTTTCTCCAAGTGTAAATGCTTCAATCTACACTTATTTATAGAGCCCAAATGATAAAATAGCCGTTGGTAGAGTTTAATAATGATTTTTTTTTTATGAAAACTAGATGTTTAAAGCAGTTAGAAACGTTTCTGGGCACTTGGTAATTGATTACACACTTCTGGTAATCGATTACATGGCTTTTTCCAAAGTGGTAATCAATTACAGGACTTGTGTAATCGATTACAACATTTTTGGTTTTCAAAACTGACTTAAAAAGGTCATAACTTCTTCATTTCTTATCTGATTAAAGTGAATGACCACTCATTGGAAAGATCTTTGAGTCTATTTTCATATGAAAGAATTTTAGAACAAAACTATTAGTAACTAAAGGTCAGTTTTGCAAAATGCAAACTTGACTATTTTTGAAAGCTGATTTTAAATGGTTATAACTACTTCATTTCTTATCCGTTTAAACCAAATGACCACTCATCGGAAAGATCTTTAAGTCTATTTTCACATGAAAGAAGTTTCACAACAAAAATCAAAGTAGTTTGAAAGTTATGATCAAAAGATTAACTAAATGTCAGTTTTGCAAAACACAAACTTGACTAATTTTCATAGATTTGAAATACCACCAAAGCTAGCTTTCCAAAAACATTTTATTGGGCATTTAAGCATTTTAGAAATACTTGTAAAGATGCTTAAAACTTATTTAAACTTAGTGTGATTCTCATTTACCTTTACACAAGATCTAAGTCTTATAAACTATTCTTGAAGATGTTGGACTTGATCTTTTGCTACCATTAATTCTTAATGTAATCCAAGCTTTCAAAGAAAATCTTCTCTTCAAAACTTGCAAATGCTTGGAACACCTTTTCAATCTCATCCTTCTTGAGTTGAGCATAGTTGTGATCTTTTTACTTTCTTATTGCAATGCTGGTTCTTGGTACTTGGACTATCCTACAAAGTATTACTCGCTTAAACAAACATAGTTAGTCCAAAATCATAATTCAATGTCTTCATATGCATGATTCATAAATGTATAACTCTAGTTAGTCTAACATGCATATAAGACTTTCATAGACATATTTAAATAAGATATTTATTAATTACAAATAGATATGCTTATATAGGATACAACAAAGAATACTTTGCACATTTTCATTTAGATAGAGTCAAATCCAATATTAATTTAATACAACTCATATAAATCATTATTGGATATATTATATGAAGACTGTTACACATATCTCATTGCATGATTATTAAGTGAAATATAATTAGATAAAATATATAATCATGCATGATACAATATATCTCATTAAGTACATCTATGTAACATGATCAACATTCTTTTGTGACGCGTTTGTCATTTATTAAGCACAACTATAAAACATAAGCATCATTCTTTTAGTCTTGTATTTATCATCATCAAAACTTAACATATTTAATTATTGGGGCAAACCTATTTCCACAATCTCCCCCTTTTTGATGATGACAAATCACTAAGGAAAAATATGTTGAGCAATATAGAAGAATAGATATTCATATAAGCATATCAAGCAATAAGCACAAGAACATATTTTTCTTTTCAATTTTCACTCCCCCTATTTGACATCAACAAAAAGGCTTAGGAACGAAATATAATATTTTCTCCCGCTATAGATAAAACTCATGTTGTCAGGAAGGGTAAGATCTTCTCAATGAAAGAATCAAAAGATATGAAGTTTAAGAAAGTTTATCTTCTTTCATTGATAGAGGGAAAGATAATAAGATATGATTTTTGCTGACATGTTGATAGTATTAATAATAAAGCACTTCATGTCAAACAATGATGTAAGCCAAGGGATATAAACAATAATTTAAGAACTAGGCTCCCCCTCAAAATATGCATGTTATCAAAATATCAAACATAATAGTTTAACATAGTTATGCATATGTTCGTAGTCAACAAGGATATGGAAGAAGGATATGTAAGATAAGCTCCCCCTTATTGAAGCACAAGATAGAGAAAGGGAAATATGCATGCCAAGACCATGTAAGCACATTACCATAAAGAAAAGTAAGGCAAAGATATATATTCTTAATCCATCAATCACAAACCATTTTAAAAACTTCTCCCCCTTTCAAAAAGAATTTTATAAAAGCACATTATATTTTCAAAAGCATTTTAGAAAGGTAGAGAGGTTTAATATTAAAGCCACATATTCTTTGAGAATAATCAAACCCAAGTTAAAAAAACATATGAAAGTAAATTTCATCTCTTTTTCATTGAACAAGAGTCTTAAGAAAATAAAATACTTTGAAGAACAAGGCTTATCTTTTGAAGTATCAAGATGAGCTCTATAGAACATTTCAAAAGATCTATTTGAAAACTTTCTTAAGCATTCTCTCAAGATTTAATAAGACTTTTCAAAGCAAATGAAGAGAATACTACATTTATAGCACAAATCGAATGATTTCCAAATTTTCAAGACAATTAGGAGGTGAAAATACTTTCAAAATCTTAAGATAAGTTCAAAAGATTCTCAAAGATATGGAACTTGAAAAGCTTCTTTGAAATTTGATAAGAGATTTTGCTTTTAAAAAAACTTTTTAGTCAAGCCATAAACTTTTTTCAAAACAAGAGCATGATTCTCTTAGGTGTTATACCACTAAGAAACCATAGATCAAGAGAGTCATAGATATCAAACATTCATCATGATGAAATATACTATGAGGATCAAAGCATGTATAGAGCTAACATCATTCATCCTATATGCAATGATAAAATTAGCAAGTTAATACCCAATTAGGAACTTTGTCAATGCTAAGCATACCTCTCATGTAAAGAAAGCATCTAATCATTTAAGATCAAATTATCAATAAGTATCATATAATCCATAGCACATAGAATACTATAATAGCTTAGGGATAGAGATACTTATTGAGAGAGTGATACTTCTTTAGAATGTTCTTCATTTATTAGACCTTTGAGTTTGGGCTTTCTTTCATTGAGTATTCTATTCCATTGCTCTTGAAGAAAGTCTCCTCATGTCTCTTTTTATCCAACTCTTCTCTTTGTCCATATATACTTGACATTTCAATATTTGATGGCTATATTTGAAGCACATAGAGACACTTGCAAAATTAACTCTAAAAGTTCTCTAAATCATATGTTAGCATCAAATATCTTTAAGCTTATTTACAAGCATAATTTAGGTTGATATCTAATGAAAAATCATGTCCCACATTATCAACCATGCAAAGTTAGTTCTAAAAAGAACAAAAGAAGGACATATGCACTTGAATCCAAAAATATAGTTTAAGCAAATTAAGACATGATTCAAGTTTATCAAGAAATACATGATCAATATCAAAACTTATATAAGCATTTTGGGACAAACAATGATCATGTAAGGCATGTAATATCAAGTAAGGAATTCTAATATGCACACATGCCAATCAAGAACAAAAAGTCCCTTATTGTAATGAAAGAATTGAAAAACCGTGGAACTATAATTTTGAAACCATTCATGATTCATTTCAAGATATATTTCATTGTAAAAACCATTGAAGTTCAAATACAAGTTCAAGATACAAAATGAATCATTTAATTCTTGTTTTCAAGATATGAACATATCAAGCAATTTCAAACAAGAAGACATATGACATTTTACTTTCTAATCTCCAAATAAATATATAAGACAATTAAGCATCAAAGAAAAAGGATTAGAACTACTTGTGAGCATGTGAAATTTTCATATTTGAATAAGGAGAAATGGTCACAAGCTCAAGAATAAAGATATTACTATAATATGTCATTCCAAGCAAGTTGTGTACATATCTAGCATGTTAGCATATGTAAAGACACTTTTAAAACATAATGCTAGAAAAGCACAATTTAAGACATGTTAAGGTATAAAACAAATATCTACTTATCCAAATATCACATGATATTCAAATTAAAGTATAAGTAAGGATAAAAGATTGATATCACCAAAAGTGCACTCTTTGAGTTTTTGTAGGTAACTCCAATTTCTATGCCTCAAGGCCCCTTGAGAATGTTGTGGTTCTCCATGTCTTTCTTTTTATGTTTTTCAACACTTTTGGAAAACTTGGACCATTTTAAGCTTTTCCAACCTCAAGTAGCATGGTTGTATTTCACTTCATTTGCATACTTGAGCTAATGGTCACCCTACAACACAATTCAAAGTAATTTCTTTGGTATCCACCAATTTCGGATCTATAGGGGTTAGTCATTAATTATTAATCCATTATGCTCTCATAAAAAATTAAATTTTTCATAGTATGTAAATTGAGCACAACAAATTAAACAATCAATTACCATTAAACACAACCAAAAGCAAGCTTACTTTCATAATATATAGATAATTCAAATCATAGCAAGCATACCTAGGCATTGTAGAATCTCATGTACCAAGATATATAATAAATTAATGAGCTATGGTACAACAAGAATTAATATAATCATGTGCTAAACAAAATATTCATATTTTACCAAGTGCACATGATTCTATCATTTACCTAGGGCCTACAAGGAATATACCTCATATTCATTGTCTTTTTAAGTGAATGTGCATAAGAGGTAAAAACATTTGATACCTTGGCCTTGGTAACTAAGGAAACTCTTTTCTTTACCCATTGCTTCTCTTTTGGTATTTTGACCTTTACAAGTTCCACATTTTGTACTTGAGAAGCTTTGGTTGAAGTCATCTTCCTTCTTTGATCAAAACTTCTACCAATGGGCTTTGGAAGCATTCCCCTTGATGATTCCTTTTTCACTTGACCAATTTATCCATCCTTTTGAGAAGTTTTCTGCATAATTGAAACACTAGGAGGACATTTTGGTACCCACTTCATCTTGGGTCCTTCAATGTTAGTACTAGGGCATTTAAGGTCTTTAGGAACCCATACCATACTATTTCTCATATAAAGATTTCTTCTATAATTGCATAAATGAGAAATATGTCCTAGATGACCACAAAAATTACAAACAATTGAATTTAAAGATGGCTTGGTCCTTTGAAGATCATTTTTGGAAAACTTCAGCTTTTTATTATTTTTATATTCTAAATTATGTTTGTCATAAGCCTTGCTTGAACTTTTATGTGGAATAATATTAATTTTATTCTCATTAACAAGCATAGAATATAAGCAATTAGAATTATTTTCCTTGGCAAGTTTGGAATATATATCCTCAACTTAATTGTCTAAATCAATGCACTTTTCACAAGAAGTTGAGGTTTCACATTTCAAAGGCATTTCCTCATCAAGAAAAGCATAATTATTTTTTAAAATCTCAATTTCGTTTTCAATAGAGGAAATGTTTTCTAAATAAGATAAATTTTTATTTTCTACATTCAACAAATCATCATATAATTCATCATAAGCACATTGTAGCTCATCATAGGAAGGACCATAATCAAGATAGGCATTATTTACCTCAAGGTTCTTTGGAGTCAAGTGGGAGGTTATCTCAATTTCTTGCACTAATGACTCTTCAAGGGAATTATCATCTTTCTCATTGTTGTGCATCAAAGCTTCAAGAGGATATACCAATTGGTTTTGCTTTGCCACCTCTTCAAATTGAGCATCATTTTGAGGATATTTTTCACAATAATATTCTTTCAATGGTTTTTGCTCTTCTTGCTCTCTATGTACAACTTTATATGAAAAATCATTATTAAAAAGATAGATATCATCAAGAGTATCCCATATATCTTTAGCACTAGAGCAACTCTTAATTTTAGTATAAGCATCATCATTTAAACCACTTCTCAATATTTGCATTGCTCTAATGTTTAATGAAAAGCATTTCTTATCATAGTCATTCCAAGTTTCTTTTGATTTGCATGTAAATCCATCAAACATAATATCCCACAAATTCATATCAATAGATTGCATATAAATTTTCATTCTAGCTTTCCAATAAACTAAATTCACGCCATCAAATAATGGAGGTTTATTTATTTCAAAACATTCCATTTGAAAAGCTTTTAATGGTTGCCAAACAAACAAGGATCTTTAACTCCAAGTGGTTAAGCTTTTACCAGAGCACAAAGCTCTGATACCACTTGTTAGCCATGACAACCATTACCAAAGAGGGGGGTGAATTGGGTGATGACAAGTTTTAATGCAACTTTGACAAATTACGCATTTTAAATCACTCCATTAATAAATGCAGCAGAACATGCATAGCAAAGGCACAACTATTAAGGATTACTCAAATACAACTTGGGTTAAAGGATAAATCAAGCAAATAAACTAGATATCAAGATCAACTCAAGCATATATAGTTAAAGCACAAATATAAAGAGATAGAGTTAAGAAGAGCAAACACTGAGATTTATCCTAGTTCAGCCACCAACCACTTGTGGCCTATGTCCAGTCCCCTAGCTTAACTTGAGATTTTCTTCACTATCTCCTAGACTTCACGGGTGCCAGAAAAACCTTTGTAAATACAAGAGCACTCCTCACACCTTGGGATACCTCACCCTTGTGTTAGAACCTCCAATTCTTCAAGCTTCACAGGTGTTTGAAAAACCTTTACAACCAAGAGCACTGAGCCTCAAAACAAGGGATACCTCACCCTTTTCTCTCTTGAGGGATACCTCACCCTCTTGCAATGATTTCAAGATGAAGAGAAAGAATATAAACTCTCACAAGAGTAGATATACAACTTGAAGAATAAAGTATGGATAATAAGAAAACTCTCTCAAGAGTGGATAATACAAGTTGAAGCTCAATGGATATAAAGGATTCATACTTTGTAGCTCAAAATATGATTTTGATGATTCAAGGATCAAACCAAGTATTCAAGAGTTTCTCCAAGTGTAAATGCTTCAATCTACACTTATTTATAAAGCCCAAATGATAAAATAGCCATTGGTAGTGTTTAATAATGATTTTTTATGAAAACTAACCATTTATAACTGTTAGAAACATTTCTGGGCACTTGGTAATCGATTACACACTTCTGGTAATCGATTACATGGCTTCTGCCAAAGTGGTAATCGATTACAGGACTTGTGTAATTGATTACAACATTTCTGGTTTTCAAAACTGACTTAAAAAGGTCATAACTTCTTCATTTCTTATCTGATTAAAGCGAATGACCACTCATTGGAAAAATATTTGAGTCTATTTTCATACGAAAGATTTCAGAACTAAACTCAAAGTATTTTGAAAGATATAATCAAATTAGTAACTAAAGGTCAGTTTTACAAAACTCAAACTTGACTGTTTTTGAAAACTGAGTTTAAATGGTCATAACTTCTTCATTTCTTATCTGTTTAAATCAAATGATACTCATCGAAAAGATCTTTGAGTTTATTTTCATATGAAAGAAGTTTTACAACAAAACTCAAAGTAGTTTGAAAGTTATGATTAAAAGAGTAACTAAATGTCAGTTTTGCAAAACACAAACTTGACTAATTTTCATAGATTTGAAATACCACCAAGGCTAGCTTTCCAAAAACATTTTGTTGGGCATTTAAGCATTTTAGAAACACTTGTAAAGATGTTTAAACCTTATTTGAACTTAGTGTGATTCTCATTTGCCTTTACACAAAATCTAAGTCCTATAAGCTATTCTTGAAGATATTGGACTTGATCTTTTGCTACCATCAATTCTTGATATAATCCAAGCTTCCAAAGAAAATATTCTCTTTAAAACTTGTAAATACTTAGAACATCTTTTCATTCTCATCTTTCTTGAGTTGAGCATAGTTGTGATCTTTTTACTTTCTTATTACAATGCTCGTTCTTGGTACTTGGACTATCTTACAAAGTATTGCTCACTTAAACAAACATAGTTAGTCTAAAATCATAACTCAATATCTTCATATGCATGATTCATAAATGTATAACTCTAGTTAGTCTAACTTGCATATAAGACTTTCATAGACATATCCAAATAAGATATTTATTAATTACAAATAGATATGCCTATATAGGATGCAACAAAGAATACTTTGCATATTTTCATTTATATAGAGCCAAATCCAATATTAATTTAATATAACTCATATAAAGCATTATTGGATATATTATATGAAGGATGTTACATGTATCTCATTGCATGATTATTAAGTAAAATATAACTAGATAAAATACATAATCATGCATGATACAATATATCTCATTAAGAACATCTATGTAACATGATCAACATTCTTTTGTGATGCATTTGTCATTTATTAAGCACAACTATAAAGTATAAGCATCAAAACTTAACATATTAAATCATTGGGGCAAACTTATTTCCATAGACAGTCTGTTCATCCTCTGGGTCTTGAAATGATAAAAAAAATCAGATCTTGAATGAAATCAAAGTATCAAGTACTTGAGGAAATGAATTATGTCGATTGAAATTTACCTCAGATAAGAGTGAAATGGTTTCTATCTCGAGTTCAATGGTAGGTTTCAAACTAGGACTTGAAGAATGAGTCTTCTTCTTTTTCTTCTGTAAAGATAAAATGAGGTGAGATTTTACCAAGAGGTATAAGAGAGGGAGTAGCAGAAGACATTTCTTTAAAGGGTTTTCATAAGATGGGCTTGAAGACTTAATACGTACAGCAGAAGTGAGAGAAGTAGGATCACTAATCTGTATTCGACACAAGATTTAGTTTGAACAAGTTTTAAAGACTGAGTTCTAAATTTTAGTCAAAAAAATAAAAATATATATACCTTGAGAGTTTTTGATTTTGGAGGTTTAATAGCAGCTTTGTGTTTTGAAGGACTTTTTTGTCGAAGCTGTTGTGGTCGATTTTGCCTTTGGAGCTTTAGGGATAGGAGGATTTTGGGTCTTCTTACTTTTTTCAAGGAGATGGTTTTTTCTTCCTCTTCTTCCTCCCCTTCTTGTGGTTGCTTATACTCCAAAGATCTCTTCAATGGAGTTGCTGCAAGATGAAAAATATAAACAAAATATATTTAGTAGATGGGATAAGAATTAAAATGACAGAATGTAAAAAGAAATACCTTCAGGTATTTTAGTGATGATTCGAGTATTCCTGTCAAATTGTTCATGCGACAAGATAAACCAACGAGTAAACTTGACTTCTGGAGTTCTTGTGAGAAAGATATTACTCCCTGAATAGATCTAATCTGAAATAGGGAAGTCACCAGCCCTGATAGGTTTACCTGGGAATTCATCGGCCAAACCGAAATGAGCATAAGGAAGAAGCACTGGTTTTGGAAAAGGAATTTTAAAAGGTTCAAGTCGTGCTAAAGGATTTTTTATGAAAACTGGAAGGAAATTAGTGGAGCATTTTTCCTTGTGTGCTTTTTTCAGTTTGGCCATGACTTCTTCACAGTGTCCAACAATTAAGCTAGGATACCTGAAGTCCCATTTGATTTTGTAGTACTTTTTAAAAGCCTTGATATCTTGAATATGCTTACCTTTGGTTTTTGTCGAAGGTTCTTGATCCTGCATAGGAATTGGAATTTCAGTAATGCGGCTTCGATAAACTTCAATATCGACATGGTAAGGACCATAATATTTAGTCCACCATATGATAAAATCTTTGGAGACTCCTCTATAGGGAGTAAATGCAAAAATCATGAAGTGTTGCTTGTGCCTTTCATTCTTCATAGCCACACGTACAAGGTCTGACATGCTTTGTATATGACCATTGATGAGGTGTTCTTTAGCTTTTGGAGAAAATGGTGCTGGAATGGCTTGACAGAATCCTAGTTGTTGAGCTACCATGTTTGGTAGACAAAGCTCTAAGGATTTATCTATCGAGCCAGGAAGACCAACAACCAGAATTTGTCGACAAAGAAAGTTAGACGAAATAGAAATATTGTTGGCCTGAGTGGAAGGATCATTGGAAAGTAATGGTCGAGTAAACCACTCGGGACCAAGAGAACGATCGACGAATGGTGCAAAATAGATATCTTCAATATTAAAGGAGATGGAATGAAAAATACTGAAGAAATGCATGAAATTTTCCAAGTTTTGTTTATGGATTTTTTCATGTTTATCATGGCAAAGTTTTATGCCATAGGTAGCAAGAGAGATTGTTGGAGGTGAAGTGTCGACCAAATAGTCTCCTAAGATGACGTTTAGCCAAAGCTGGAGTAGCCATATTAGGCCACCAGAGTTGGTTTTCTTTACCTGAGATCGAATGCTTTGAACAATTTCACCTATGCTAAGATAGAGGTTAGCAAGGAGGAATTGACTAAGAGCTAATTGTCAACCTTCATGAAGGAGGTTAGAAAGCTTAAGAAAAGACTTGGACACTTGAACCGACCTAGATCCCAAAGCATAGGCTAATAACCAGAGAAGAAGAAAAGCTACATATTCTTCGTTGGTTATAGAACCTGTTTCTGGAAGATAGAAACTAATGAAGTTTGAGAAAGAAGTTGGGGCCTTTATGTAAACATCAATGGCGTTCGAAGGTTGGAAGACAGGAGTTATGACTTCCCCATCTGGTCGAAGACAAGTTATAGAAGCCACGTTAAAAAGCGTAGGACCCATCATACCATAAGGAAATTGAAAAGAATTGATGGTTTTATTCCAGAAGAAAAATGATGTACTCAACATGCAAGAATCCATTTTTATAGAGTAACGAGATAGTTGAATGCAGTCAAAGATACCTATGTCCCTCCATAAAACTTCTTTAGAAGATTGAACTCTATCAAGCCACTCCAGATACCCATTAATGTGGGTAGGAGGGATTCTGAGAAGCCTCTCAGACTTGCTGAAATAGTTGATAGGAATGGAAGGAAGAGAAGAAAATATAGCTTCTTGAGGATTTTTACAAGGGAAAAAGTTGTGTATTTCAGCAGTAATGGATTCTTTGGGCAAAATTAGGCCCAAGAAAGCAGCTGGAGGGTCTAAAGAGAGTGAAGAATCATTGATAGGAAGAATTACCTTCGAGAGGTTCCATAGTTTAGACTTCTACAGAATAGGGTCTTGAACAATAGCATGATTTCCTAAATCCACTGAAGGTTAGTTAGGAGATTAAGAGATGGAGGCCATGGTGAAAAGTGAAGATTTGCAGAGGAGATGAGCGAGAATGAGGTTGAAGACGATTAACAGTGGAGAAGCGAGTGAAAAGACGTGTTTTCTTTTACGAATTTAAAAAGCTATTTTTTCAATAGGGGTAATTATGATCCCTATTTATTGGGAAATGACTATTTAATGTTTGAAGTGATAACTTTAGTTATGACCTTCGAGATTTTTACGAAAGATTTTACTAGATTTAAAAAAAAAACCTTTGGAAGGTTTTGAATAGGTATTAAGTGTCGAGAATTGGGACTAGAAGATGAAGATTAAGATTTATCTTTCTTCCAACAGTGTGAAAGAAAAATTTTGGGGGGCATCTGTTGGGGGTAAAATATTCAAGTTCCAATTTCGAAGGCTGTATGTTAATATTGGAGAAATCTTTTAAGTATTGAATTAACCAAAAAGTACTTAATAGTCAGAGGTTCAAATTCGACGGATGGATATTGACATTGGAGAAATTTCTCAAGTGTTGAACTGACAAAAGTGGTAAATGATCAGAAGTTGGTTTTGTCAAAAGTTAGACAAAATACTAGTGTCGAATATGTGGCATAACTGACATATACATGTCTAATTTTTAGGAGTCAATTATTTTTACAAATTGCCTATACATACTAGTGTTCACAATGTACAAAGGGAGGAGGTTATTTGCTGATACACAATCCTAATATCTCACTCAAGAAGATTAATGGATTTGATCCAAGTATGCCTTCCTTTTTCATTTCAAGTCATTTACTTTAATGCAATATTCTTTTAATTCTTTTATTTTCAAGTCTTGTTCTTTAAATTTCTTTACATTTCGTTGCATTCTTTACGTGCTTTATTTTACTACTTATTTTTAAACTTCTGCACTTTAATTTTTCTGTATTAGTTTCTCTATGTTCTTTAAACTTTTCAAAGTGTTTTACTTATCTTTTTGTTTATTTCTTGTTTCTTGCATTAAATTTTAAAAGTTCTTGTTATTTATTTTAAGTTTATTTTTCAAACCCTTTTTTAAGAGAGATTACCACATAACTCTGAACCCGCATTCGACTGATTACTAAATATTTGTTTGTTGCAATTAGTCTTAACTAAAATTCCACATAAACAGTATCAGAGCAGTTCATCCTATTGAGCTGGAGTATGGACTGACTATGCTTAGGCTTATAGAAATTTCTATGTGTGTTGTACAATTCCTTATCTCTTGTTGGAGATGTTAAAAGAGGATTGCATAAGTTGCTTTAGGTTGAATGTTAGAAGTTACTGTTACACGGTTACATGGTATTGAGGATTGGCCAACTCAATATGTAATGTTCTGTGTAGACAGTAAACTATGACTTCAACTAGGCGAACTAGGAGAATAGGGATCCTTCTAGTAAGAGTCCAGTTGGATGACTAAACTCGTGTAGAATTATTTGTACCTACACCCTTCGGAGTGGTACCTCTAGTGTGAGTAAAGTCCATGTCCGAGTCTTTTGGGTTTGTGGGTAGGTGATGCGGTATTAAGAGTTACAAACCCAAGTGCAGGTTATCTCAAGTAATAAATTCTCGGTGAGTCCGAGGTCGAATCACAGAGACTTAATGAAGAAAATTTAATTAAGGTAATGTAAATATTTTGTTACAACAATAAAGGTGATAAAACTTGGTCACAAATAAAAAAGAATTGCTTGGGTTAGGAGATCCACTCTTGGTAAATAAATTAAGGACAAGATTAATTCTTTTATAACTCAATTAGAATCCACACATAACGGAGGTTCCAATTGAAAAATACAATGTTCAAAGTTCATTAAAAATTATATACGTAATTATATTATGATTCCTTTAATCATCTATTAACTCCACCATTCATAAATGGGATCAAGCATTCATTGTGCCAAAATCTTGTCTACAACAAATCAAGATCTCCACTTTATAAGGAGACTTTCTAGCACCACCACTTGTAAATGGGTTCAAGCATTCATTGTGTCAATCTCTTGTTTGCAATAAATTAAGAACTCCACTTTTCAAGGAGGGTTTTTAAATTAATTAGAAACAAAATATAATACGTATAATGACCACTTGAAAATATATCATTTAAGCATGACAGAAAAATTAATCTAACCTTATTTCATTACCAAGAGCTTCATTCTTTCACCCAAGTAAAATGAAACTTAGTTACTCATAGACAAGAAGAAAGGAAGAGAGAAAAAGAAGAAGAAGAACATGACTTCAATTTAGAAGAAAGGAAAATTACTACAAGAAAACCTAGTAACAAACTAACATCATTTTGGTACCTAACATCTAACACCTTCAATGATCTGCCAAGGCTCTTTTTTATAGAGGATTAAAGATAAAAAATGACAAGGGGCTGAGTCATTAGTGAGTGGATGAGTGGAAAATGAGTGGAAAATGCCAAATGACTATTGGTGAGTGGAAAATTATGGAGATTCTTTGTCTCTGAAATCATTTAGCTCTGAAGTCATTGAATACGTTAGAATGAAGTAAGATGGTCTTCATGAAAGTTGTAGGCCTAGATCTTAGATTTCAAATGGCTTTGGTTTGAGTCCAATATCATTTTTATAACTCTAGATACGTTCAAATTACTGGACACTGCTCAGGCCCAGTTACAACTCCTCTATTCTAATTTGCAAGCCCAATATCACCCATTAGGCCTCAGATTCTGGAAAAGGGTTCAACATAAAAGTTTTAGATATTGGTCTTAACGAATTTCAGCCCATTTGACAACCTATAGTATGAAATATGGTATGAACAGTACATATAGGTCAATCTGTCAGGAACAGCACTCTAGTTCTTGCTTCAACCCTAATTTGAGTTATTTAATCGTGTGATTGGGCCTTTGAGGTTTGCATGAAAGTTATAGAGCTCTCTCTTATCTTTAAAATGCCACTAGATTCACCTCATTTGGCCACCTACATCCCAAGATATAGCCCAAATACAGAAACAATATAAGAAGTAAATTATGCTGAAAAATTCAATTAAGTCCAATTTGTGTCCAAACTTACAAAACATAATCAAATTCAATCAATTAAGTACATGGAGAGTGTGAATGATTAAAAATGAAAGTTTATTAATGTATCAAATATGTGATCATTAAATTCTCTCACATTTAGCTTTTTGCACTCTTGGGCAAAACACACAAGACCAAAACTAAAAAAAAAATGAAACAGACTCAAAAGCTAAACACTCTAAAAGACTCAATTTCTAATAATATTAAGAATGAAGAGCAACCAATCATTCAAGTAATCAAAACATTTATGAGGTAACGTTTCTTCACATCTCAAACCAACAAGCAAGGAAATTTCAATTGAAAAGCATGAGTTAAGAATGATAGATCTTCAAAATATATGCTCTCAATCCCTCAAGTGTTTAGAAGGTCGGTATTTCACTCAATTCAACCCATGAAAATTGTACTACCTTAAGCTTGCTTATCTTCTACTTCTCCACTACTTAGAACACACGCACACACAAATCATGAGGACTTTATTCAAGGTTGTAATAGGGTCAATGTAAAGGAGAAGGTAATATGGATATGACAAGTTAAATACCAAAGAGAATAAAAGAACATGAAAGCTGAGTTCAATTGACAAGTATGAAAGTTCATCTCAACTCCACCTAATACAAATTTCCTTTACATATTCTTTTCCTTTCCTTTATTACCTTGTTGATATTCTTTTTCTTTTTACATTTTTTGATTTTTGATTTTTGATTTTTGATTTTTTTTTTTATTTTTTTATTTTTATATTTCTTTTTTTTTACAAAAAGAATATCATATATACATTTTTTTAACCATTCTGCACACACACCCCCACACTTGTTCAATAACTCATCCTATGACAAAGCTAATGTTCTCTTATTCCCTAAGGCTAAGTAAAAACATGGTTTTTCATTTAAGGCACAAAATGAGTTCGAAACAAAGAATAGTCAAATAAGCTCAAAGGGGTTAAGCAAGGAGAAATAGGTCATTTCCAATGCTTTACATTAGTAGGAATCAGAGAATTTCTAAGAAGTCATAAGAGTGCTTGATATCATATTGAGACAATATGTTGTTAAGCAAAGGCTGGCTATTTGATTAAAGTAGCTATTTCAAGAAGAATGCCTCAATCATATTTATGTATGCATATAAAAATATAGTCTAAAAAAGAATCAAAGCAAGTTCTAGAGTAACAATTCCATGAGTGAAATTTACACAAGAAAGAAAAGAATGGTACAAATGTTCAATCCATTCATCAATAGGCTCAAAATCTCACAAGGCATAATTCTATCATTCTCAGTCCACTAATTCAACATCCATAACCAAGCATGTGATTTTTAAGAAAGAAGATAATTAACTAAATCATGCAAATTTCCCTGAATTTGAATTGCTACTTCCACACAACAAAGTTATCTACCCCAATCTAGATGCGTCTCAAGAGTAAAATTACCTCCACAGTAAAATTTAATCCTTACTCTGCCATCCTTAACTGGTTTAGGTTAGAAAATTGTTAACAAACATATAAACACAACAAACATAAACACACCTACTAATTTTTTAAACCATTTTTTATTTTTTATTTTACACAATTATTCACACAACAATTATTCACACTATCCTTCCCCCAACCAGATCACAATATTGTCCTCAATATTAAAATAAAATAGATAGGTAAAGGAAAGAAGATAGTACCTGTTACTGCAATTACTGAAATAAGAAACCTCACACAAACAAAAACAAAGTATGACCAAATATTGAAATTATTTAAACAGATGGAGTGTCTTGATTGGCTTCCTTTTCTTACTGCTTCTCACAACATTTCCTTCAGACCACTTCTTGCTCTATTTTTTTTTTAAAATCTATACAAGAAAATACATACATGTAGTTGTGATTGTGACTCACATCTTCTTCTAGTTTTACATCCAGTAACGGCTTAAACGCCTTCTATGAGTCGAGGATAAGCTTTCCATCCAATTTTCTTATAAATTGACAAACAGGGTCTTTTTGAGTCAGATTCGCAAGACTATAGTGCACTTACTAGTCCTTGAAGAGATTCTTTGATAGGTGGGATATTAAAAAAGTGAGCCTACGTATGGACAAATGATCCGCAACAACCTTTTGATTTTTCCACCATATCAACCTAAGTTTGCAAAAACTTGTTGAGAAAATCGACAAGTGCATCGAATTGTCAAAATGATTAAAGAGAAAAAGAAAAACAAACACTAAGACACAAGAAATTAAAACACTAAGGATCAAACTTCAATTGATTAAAAGAGAAAAAGAAATAAGAAAATAAAATAAAAATTTATACAAAACTCAACTCTCTTTTTTTAAATATATATATATTTACAAGTAGGTGGTATAAACCCGCCATAATAAAAAAATATTAAAAAGTAGGCGATATAAACCTATTATGATAAAAAAAAAAATATATATTAAAAAGTAGGCGGTATAAACACTGTCATTAAATATTAATAAAGGTGTGGTATTAAACCAATAACCAAAAAGAATAATAATAAATAAAATAAAATAAAGGTGTGGTATTAAACTAACCACCAAAAAAAGAAAAATATAAACAAAGGTGTGGTATGAACCAACCACCAAATAAAATAAAAAATAAAAAAAATAATACAAAAAGTAAATTACAGAAAAATAAAAGGGAGAGTTTCCCCCACAAAGTTAGTATGTACAGAAAATAAAAAGGAGAATTACCCCCACTGTGCAGAAATTAAAAGGGAGAATTACCATCACTGTTAATATGTACAAAAAGTAAAAGGGAGAGTTTCTCTCACTGTTAATATGTACAAAAAATAAAAATAAAAGGAAGAATTACCCCCACTAAGTTTGATATGATCCAAGTTGGATGCATATTATTTTTACGGATCGTCCTTGAGTTGATTTAGTGTTTCAAAGAATGAAACGATGAACAGTACCCGATGAACAGTAGTTGATGAATAGTGACATGAATAGTGATGTGAATAGTGACATGAATAGTAAAAAAATAGAAAAGATGGGAAAAGGAAAAGGAATGAGAGGAAGAAGACGCCACACTCTTAGAGAGTGATAAGTCAAGTGAAGATTCGCCACAAAGGTAAGAAGCCTTTGATAAGAACCAAGATGGCTCAACCAAGAACCAAAGAGAATGAAATTCTCACAAATGGATTCAATCCAAATTCACATCCAAAAGTCCTTTCATTCATGTTTTAGGCACATACTTATGGAAAATGGGGTGCATAGAATATGCATGCAAAGTGGTCATCATAATGTGACATATTCCCCATAAAAAGCAATAACTAATCCATTAAGTGGCTAATTAAAGCATTAACTAAAAAATAGGAGTTACTTAGGTATGTAAACCAAAGGTTGCCCTCCCAAAAACGTGCACTATTCATCCTTCATGGTTTATTACACTTTATTTAATAGAAATAAACTAAAAAAATACTATTTTAAAGAAGTGGACATCCAAGCCATCATGGGTCTTCAAGTTGGATGAGATAAGTGACCAATTTGGGCCCAACTCCATCAAGACCTGAATTTGGGCTTGTTTCAATTAAAGTTGTCATCATTTTATTTAGGACTTCTTGGGCTTTCTTGGTCCTAGCTCTTGTCATAGGTCCACCAAGTCCTTGTAGTGCTCCTTGATCCATGCTCCTTAGTGGGCTCACATCATCCCCTCCTTCTTTAAGTGAATTCGACCTCGAATTGAAATCTTCATCACCTACATCAAAAGGAGACAAATCACCACATTGAAAGTTGCACTAACACCATACTCACCGGAAGGTCTATCTTGTAGGCATTATCATTAATCTTGGCCAACACTTGGAATGGCCCATCTCCTCTTGGTTGAAGCTTGGATTTCCTTTGTGAAGGAAATCTCTCTTTCTCGATGTGCACCTGACCCAATCTCCAGGTTCAAACACCACCTTCCTCCTCCCTTTGTTGGCTTGCCTAACATAGCTTTCAGTCTTCTTCTCAATTTGGGTCTTGACTTATTCGTGTAACTTCCTCACAAATTCAGCTTTAGCCCTGCCATCTTTATGCTTTAAAATTGAAGAGTTAGGCAATGACAATAAATCAAGAGAAGTGAGAGGATTAAATCCATAAACAACCTCAAAAGGAGAATATTGAGTAGTACTATGGACAACCCTATTATAAGCAAATTCCACATGAGGCAAACACTCCTCCCAAGACTTAATGTTCTTCTTTATTACAGCCTTAAGAAGGGAAGAAATTGTCCTATTAACTACCTCAGTTTGCCCATCCGTTTGGGGATGGCAGGTAGTGGAGAAAAATAGCTTTGTACCCAGCTTACCCCACAAAGTCCTCCAAAAGTGACTTAAGAACTTTGTGTCACGATCTGAAACAATACTTCTTGGAAGGCCATGAAGCCTTACCACTTCTTTGAAGAACAATTCAGCAACATGACAAGCATCATCAACTTTTTTACATGGTATAAAATGTGCCATTTTAGAAAACCTATCCACCACCACAAAAATGGAATCCTTACCATTCTTTGTCCGAGATAGTCCTACAACAAAATCCATTGACAAATCAATCCAAGGAAAATCAGGAATAGGCAAAGGAGTATAAAGTCCATGAGGCATCACTTTAGATTTAGACTTTTTACAAACAATGCATTTTTCACAAAACTTTTGCACATCATGTTTCATGTGTGGCCAATGAAAATGTTCGTGCAACATGTCTAAAGTCTTTTGAACCCCAAAATGCCCATTAGTCCCCCTTCATACGCTTCCCTCACAAGCAACTCTCTTATAAAACTTTTGGGCACACATAATCTCTTTTCTTTAAACAAAAACCCTTGGTGCTTAAAATACCCATTTTGAGTCCAATGCAAACAATTAGCATAGATATGGGAAAAATCTTTATCATGCTCATACAATTCTTTGATGCATTCAAGCCCAAATAATTTTGTTTCAAGGGTAGAGAGTAAGGTATACCTTCTTGAAAGTGCATCTGCCACTATGTTGGCCTTACCTTTCTTATGCTTGATCACATATGGGAATTGTTCAAGAAACTCAACCCACTTGGAATGACTCTTATTCAACTTTCCTTGTCCTTTCAAGTACTTTAAGGACTCATGATCACTATGGATAACAAACTCTTTGGGCAAAAGATAATGTTGCCATGTTTGTAAAGCCCTCACCAAGGCATACAATTCCTTATCATAGGTGGGATAATTAAGGACAACACCACTTAATTTCTCACTAAAGTAAGCAATTGGATGCCCTTCTTGCATTAAAACAGCTCCAACACCAACATTAGAAGCATCACATTCAATTTCAAAAGATTTAGCAAAATTAGGCAAAGCAAGTATTGGTGCATGAGTAAGTCTTTCCTTAAGCTCATTAAATGCATGCTCTTGTTTCTCCCCCCATCTAAACACAACATTTTTCTTGACAATTTCATTAAGAGGTGCAGCCAATGTACTAAAGTCTTTAACAAACCTCCTATAGAAACTAGCTAAGCCATGAAAGCTCCTCACTTCACTCACATTTTTGGGGGATGGCCACTCTTGAATGGCCTTAATTTTCTCTGTGTCAACATGAACCCCTTTTGAATTTATAACAAAACCAAGGAAGATCACATGATCCGTACAAAAAGTACATTTTTCCAAATTAGCATACAACTTTTCTTTTCTCAACACATGCAAAACAACCCTTAAGTGTTCATGATGTTCATCTAGGCTTTTGCTATATATCAAGATATCATCAAAATACACAACAACAAACTGGCCTAGAAAATCCCTTAAGACATGGTTCATAAGCCTCATGAAAGTGCTAGGTGCATTTGTTAAACCAAAAGGCATTACCAACCATTCATACAATCCATATTTAGTTTTAAAGGCAGTTTTCCATTCATCCCCTTCCCTTATTCTAATTTGATGGTACCCACTTTTCAAATCAATTTTAGAAAACAAACAAGCACCATATAATTCATCAAGCAAATCATCAAGTCTAGGGATAGGATGTCTGTACTTGATTGTGATGTTGTTCACAGCCCTACAATTTGTGCACATCCTCCAACTTCCATCCTTTTTAGGCACTAAGATAACCGGGACAGCACATGGACTTAAGCTTTCTTGCACCCATCCTTTTTGCATCAACTCCTCCACTTGCTTTTGTATTTCTTTGGTCTCTTGAGGATTACTCTATAGGCTGGCCTATTGGGTAATGATGCACCCGGAATGAGGTCAATGTGGTGTTCTATCCCCTTAAAGGAGGAGTAGGCCGTGAGGCACTTCTTTTGGAAACACATCACCAAATTCTGCAAAAGAGTTTTAACACCACTAGGCAAAGAGAGTTCATTAGGAGCATTAGCATTCAAACAGAATTCTTTACAATAAAGCATATATAGGGGCTACCTTGAAATCAAAGCCCTCTTCACCTCACTTTTTGTTGCCAAATAACTATCTTTTCTCTCACTATTTTTATTCTTTTTCTCTTTGTCATCACTCTTCTTTTCACTCCCTCTTTCTTTTTGCTCTTGCTCTTTCTTTTCTCTCATCTTTAGTTGGTCCTCACTAACTTCTTTTGGGGACAAGGGTGAAAGAGTGACCTTTCGGTCATGATGCACAAAAGTGAATTTGTTAAGGAATCCATCATGGTTGGCCTTCCTATCAAATTGCCAAGGCCTCCCAAGTAACATATGACTTGCCTCCATGGGTACCACATCACATAGAAAATTATCATGATACTTTTCAATGGAGAAACAAACTTCAACTTGCTTGTTCACGATCAACTCACCAACTTCACTAAGCCATTGAAGTCTATATGGTCGTGGGTGTGGCTTAGTCACAAGATTCAATTTGGAAACCATTCTAGTACTAGCAACATTAGTACAACTCCCACCATCAATAATTAAAGAACATACCTTCCCTTGGATCATGCATCTAGTATGGAAGATATTTTCTCTTTGGCTCTCATCATGCTCCTTAGCTTGGCTTCCCAAAAGTCTCCTCACCATGAGCAAATCTCCTCCTTCGGAACTACTTCTCCCCACTTTCTTCTTCACTAAAAGCCTCAGATTGATTGTGTGACCACTTCTCCATTTCTTGATACCATTGTCCTTTTAGTTGGACATTGAGATGCAATATGTCCATGGCCCAAGCACTTGAAACACTTCACATCACGGTTTCTAGGAGATGCTTCTATAGGCTTCTTTCCATGAGATGTAGGCACAACCTCCTTTGAAGATGAAGTACCCTCCTTCTTTGATTTGTCCTTCCAACTTGAAGATGAAAACTTAGAAGAAGAAGGAAATTTGGACTTCTTCCTCTTGAGTTGTTGCTCCACCTTTATGGCTTGTTGGACCAAATCTTCAAGCTCCACATAGTTTTGAAGCTCCACTATGTCTTGAATGTCTTGATTCAACCCATGTAAGAACCGAGCCATAGTTGCCTCCCTATCTTCATTAATGTTGGACCTAAGCAAGGCCAACTCCATCTCTTTGTGGTACTCATCAACACTTTTGGATCCTTGGGTCAATCTTTGCAATTTGTTGTGAAGATCCCTATGGTAGTGATTTGGAACAAATATTTTTCTCATGACTTGTTTCATTTCTGCCCAAGTCTCAATAGGCTCCTCCTCATACCTTCTTCTCTCCTTTTGCAATTGATCCCACCAAACAAGTGCATAGTCTTTGAATTCAAGAGCGGCTACCTTCACTTTCTTTCTTTCATTGAAATTGTTGCAATCAAACACTTGCTCGATCTTCATTTCCCACTCCAAGTAGGCTTCGGGATCACTCTTCCCATGAAAGGTAGGAACTTTGATTTTGACCCCTTCAATTCTATCCTCTCTATCACGCCTCCTTCCTCTACGTGGTCCATGTCTAGGTCTGTCCTCACTCTCATAACCACTTCCTTGATTTGATTCTTCTCGATTTCGGAGGTTGGCAAGTTGTTCATTGAAGTTTGCATTCATTTGCTCCATTTGCCTTTGAAGGATTTGCATTTGAGTATTCATCGTAGCATGAAGAACCGTGGACCTTGGAGAAAGAGGTGGACTATCACCTTGGGCTGCCATCACTTGAAACACACAATATCAAAATAACAAGATAGTATAAATCCTCACCACACTCCCTCACGTGTGCACACAATGTGTATTTCACTCAAATAGGCTTTTTCCACACAAGATGTAATTTTCACTCTTGCCTCTTTCCACTCAAATTCTCTTTGCAAGTTCTTAAATGAACCCTCTCATGTTTCAATTACCAAAAGTTCTTACAAAAGTAGCGGTCCTCACAAGAGTAAGCACTCGAAGTTGAAGAAAAGATGAAACTCTAGACAAAACTCAAAGGAATTTAAAAGACAAGCAAGAAAAGTGAATTAAAAAGAAAGGTAGAACTCAAAAGAAATAAGAAGAAAAAGAAATGCACAAGGTATGTAGAATAGCACCGCTTAATTGAAATTCACAAGGCATTCAAAATGAATCTTGCTTAAGTGCAAAGGCGTCTCTTTTTTTTTTCTTTTTTTTTTTAATATTATTTTTCAAGCCCTTGTTCTCTTGTTGCACTTTAAAAAAAAAATTGATTCTTACAATTTTTGTTCCAATTGTTATGCCCAATTGTGTATTTAGGAGTTTCTTTCAAATTAAGGTGCTATAAAACATATAACAAAGAACGAATATAGAATTGACAAGATCAAAGTCAGTAAATATTGTGTAAAAAATAAAGAACGAGAAATTAAAGGCGAGAAAATAGAAGGACTAGAATTTAAATGGCAAAAAGTAAAGAACGGAAAGTAAAGAATGTTACCAATTCTTAGAAATGGCAGGGATCAATGATGATCAAGATTGTGTATAATTATGACATCCAAGCAATAATGCTTGATGTTTGGAAAGCAATAAGAACAAGAACAAAAGAACATGTAAGAACTCTATCAACTCTAGAATCCGGGCTCTAGATACCACATGATATGATCCAAGTTGGATGCATATTGTTTTTATGGATCGTCCTTGAGTTGATTTAGTGTTTCAAAGAATGAAACGATGAACAGTACCCGATGAACAGTAGCTGATGAATAGTGATGTGAATAGTGATGTGAATAGTGATATGAATAGTAAAAAAATAGAAAAGATGGGAAAAGGAAAAGGAAAAGGAATGAGAGGAAGAAGACGCCACACTCTTAGAGAGTGATAAGTCAAATGAAGATTCGCCACAAAGATAAGGAAGCCTTTGATAAGAACTAAGATAGCTCAACCAAGAACCAAAGAGAATGAAATTCTCACAAATGGATTCAATCCAAATTCACATCCAAAAGTCCTTTCATTCATGTTTTAGGCACATACTTATAGGAAAATGGGGTGCATAGAATATGCATGCAAAGTGGTCATCATAATGTGACATATTCCCCATAAAAAGCAATAACTAATCCATTAAGTGGCTAATTAAAGCATTAACTAAAAAATAGGAGTTACTTAGGTATGTAAACCAAAGGTTGCCCTCCCAAAAATGTGCACTATTCATCCTTCATGGTTTATTACACTTTATTTAATAGAAATAAACTAAAAAAATACTATTTTAAAGAAGTGTACATCCAAGCCATCATGGGTCTTCAAGTTGGATAAGATAAGTGACCAATTTGGGCCCAACTCCATCAAGACCTGAATTTGGGCTTATTTCAATTAAAGTTGTCATCATTTTATTTAGGACTTCTTGGGCTTTCTTGGTCCTAGCTCTTGTCATAGGTCCACCAAGTCCTTGTAGTGCTCCTTGATCCATGCTCCTTAGTGGGCTCACATCAAAGTTAGTGCGTAAAATAAAAAGGAGAGTTTTCCCCATTATTAATATTTACAGAAATTAAATGGTTGAATTACCTGCATTGTACAGAAATTAAGAGTCTTAACTTTTTTTATATTTTTTTATATTTTTTTAATTTTATTATTATTTTATTATTTTTTTTATTTATCTTTCTTTTTTTGTGGTCACGGGTGTGACCACCTTTCTTCAATTTTCAAAGGGGACAAGGTTGTCCCCCATTATTAATTTTTTTTTGGGTCCTTTATTTTTTTTAATTTTCATTTTTTTAATATATAATTTTTTTTTTTTTTTACTTTTTTACATTTTTACTATTCACACTATTCACACATTTTTTTTAGTTTTTTTATATTATTATTATTATTTTTTAATATATAATTTATTTTTTTTTACTTTTTTACTATTTATACTATTTACACAATATTCACCCTATTCATAATATTCACACTATTTACCCAAAAAATTTTTTTTTTTATTTTTACTATTCATACTATTTATGTTACTATTCATATACTATTCACACACTATTCACTTTTTACTATGTACAAAAAAATTTACACCAGAAACTTATTCTTCAAATCAATTCCCCAACAACGGCATCAAAAACTTAATGTCGTATTAAGAGTTGCAAACCCAAGTGTAGGTTATCTCAAGTAATAAATTCTCAGTGAGTCCGAGGTCGAACCACAGAGACTTGATGAAGAAAAATTAATTAAGGTAAAGTAAATATTTTGTTACAACAATAAAGGTAATAAAACTTGGTCACAAATAAAAAGGAAATGCTTGGGCTAGGAGATCCACTCTTGGTAAATAAATTAAGGACAAGATTAATTCTTTCATAACTCAATTAGAATCCACACATAACGGAGGTTCCAATCGAAAAATACAACGTTCAAAGTTCATTCAAAATTATATATGTAATTATATTATGATTCCTTTAATCATCTATTAACACCATCACTCATAAATGGGATTAAGCATTCATTGTGCCAAAATCTTATCTACAACAAATCAAGATCTCCACTTTATAAGGAGAGTTTCTAGCACCACCCCTTGTAAATGGGTTCAAGCATTCATTGTGTCAATCTCTTTTCTGCAACAAATCAAGAACTCCACTTTACAAGGAGGGGTTTTAAATTAATTGGAAACAAAATATAATACGTATAATGACCACTTAAAAAAATATCATTTAAGCACAAGAGAGAAATTAATCTAACCTTATTTCATTACCAAGAGCTTCACTCTTTCACCCAAGTGAAATGAAACTTAGTTACTCATAGACAAGAAGAAAGGAAGAGAGAAAAAGAAGAAGAATAACATGACTTCAATTTAGAAGAAAGGAAAATTACTACATGAAAACCTAGTAACAAACTAACATCATTTTGGTACCTAACACCTAACACCTTAATGATCTGTCAAGGCTCCCTTTTATAGAGGATTAGAGATACAAAATGACAAGGGGGCTTAGTCATTAGTGAGTGGATGAGTGCAAAATAAGTGGAAAATGCCAAATCACTTTTGGTGAGTGGAAAATTATGGAGATTCTTTGTCTCTAAAATCATTCAGCTCTAAAGTCATTGAATATATCAGAATAAAGTAATGTAGTCTTCATGAAAGTTGTAGGCCTGGATCTTAGCTTTCAAATGGCTTTAGTTTGAGTCCAATATCATTTCTATAACTCCAGAGACATTCAAATTATGGGACACTGCTCAGGCCCAGTCACAGCTCCTTAGTTTTGAATTACAATCCCAATATCACCTATTAGGCCTCAGATTCTAGAACAGTGTTCAACATGAAAGTTGTAAATATTAGTCTTAATGATTTAGCATCAAAATTTCAGCCCATTTGACAACATATAACATGAAATATGACATGAACAGTACATATAAGTCAATCTGTCAGGAACAACACTCTAGTTCTTGCTTCAACCCCAATTTGAGTTATCTAATCATGTGATTGGGCCTTTGAGTTTTGCATGAAAATTATAGACCTCTCTCTTATCTTTAAAATGCCACCAAATTCATCTCATTTGGCCACCTACATCCCAAGATATAGCCCAAATACAGAAACAATGTAAGAAGTAAATTATGCTGAAAAATTCAATTAAGTCCAATTTGAGTCCAAACTTACAAAACATAATCAAACTTAATCAATTAAGTACATGGAGAGTGTAAATGACTAAAAATGAAGGTTTATTAATGTATTAAATATGTGATCATCAGTAGGTTTTCCTTGTTTGTGCTGTGTGTTTCTCTAAAACTAAACACAGAGATGTATTACTTGGTTTCCGAAAGGAGACAATATGGTTTGAAAAAGTTGCTTCGTGTTTCCTTTGTGTTTTGATTTGTCTATTTTCGAAGAAAAGGCAATGGCTCACGATAGACGTATGCGTGTGAATATGGAACGCGACAACGATGGGATGGCTATGACTACAGAAGCAATGCAAAGAATGGCTAGCGTAACAGTACAACAGAATCAGAGGGCCACTCAGCAGCAGAATTAATAGCCGAGGCTCAGATTTTGTTTGAGTTGAATCAGTCTCAGGACATAGGACCTCATATTGTTGGATCATATTAGTTTTGAAAATGGAGAAATTGTAAAGTCAAGCGATTCCAGCAGAAATCGTATTCACGACCACCTGAAAATCAACAACAATAGCAACCATATGGAGGTAGTTTTAGTGGTAGTAGACCTAGTCAGCTCGTGGCACTTTTACTGATGTGTAAGAAGTGTACAAAGAGTCATGCAACAAGGAATTATACGATTAAGGGAAAAGTTTGTTTCAAGTGCGGAAAGCCAAGACACGTGTTTAGGAATTGTAATTCACAAAAGTCAAAAGCTTCCGTTATTGTTGCATATGCTTCAAAATCTCACGTAAAAGGGAGATTCAATCCCCCAAAGTGGAGTAAAAGCATCCCAGACTGAAGGCCTAAATGAGGGAGATTGTACCACAAGAGGTGATCCTTTGACTATACTGTATAATTCTAGGGATAACCCATTTCTTTATGGCATATGACTGTACGGATCAATTAGAGTTATTTGTGTCTTTGTTATCTTTTGACTAAGTTATTTCTACTTTTATTCCAAAAACCTATTGTTGATAACCAAGTTGCTTAAATTACCCTACGCCTGTTGAAGACTGAATCTTTTCTGTTGATTTGATTTGTTTACCTCTTTCACAAACTAGACGTGATCTTGAAAATGGATTGGTCATTTTCCAACCATATCCTGTTAAATTGTTCCAATAAAATTTTAGAAGTTCATTTCTAAAATCGGACCATATCAAATTCCTTGTTGGATATGGCTGGTAACACATCAGATAGTTTTGCTATCTTTTTCTTCTTAACCTTCATAATGTTTTTCCATGCACCGCAATTGCAAGAAAGAATATTCCTAATCCAAATCATGTCATAGTATCTGATACAATACTGTTGAAAGAGAATTTGGCCGGTAAGACACTTTATGTTAAGAACAAGGACACGAGAGTGAAGTGATACGAAGGAAAGGAAATTACAAGCAATCTGGAAGGGATTGGTTATTTTATTAGATCGTTCCAACTAAACCTTAGTGTTCCCTAAGACTAAGATCTTTGGATTTTTACAACTAACCAAGATTGAAGCTTTATTAAGGGAAGGAGCTCAAGGATGCATGTTATTATCTTCTTTGGAGGTCAAGAGTAAGAAGAAGTTGTATGCTAAGTTATCAAAGTACAAATTTTGGTTGGACAAGGTTAAATTCTTAGGTCAAGTGATCTCAAAGGAAGGGATTGCTGTGGATTCGTCAAAAGTTGAAGCAGTTCTTCAATGGGAAAGACCAAAGACTATAACGGAGATTCATAGCTTTGTGGGATTAGCTGGTTATTATTGGAGATTCATCGAAGGATTGTCCAAGATAGCAGGACCTCTTACCTAGCTCATGCGAAAGAGTCAAGCTTTTGTATGGACTAATGCATGTAAGGAAAACTTTCAAGGGTTAAAGAGACACTTGACTACTTCATCAGTGTTGATTCTGCCCAATTCTAATGAACCTTTCGAGGTGTCTCGTGATGCTCCACATTAGGGTTTAGAACGTGTGCTTGTGCAAAATAGAAGGGGTAGTAGCATAAGCTTCAAGACTGATGAACCTTTAAAAAGTCATGTTTTTACAGTTCAATTTATAGGTTTTACATTCTCTTTTAATCTGTTTAATTGGGTTTTGTCCTTATGTTTATCATGTTTTTATTTTAAAGAGTTTTTCTTCATTCTTTGTATTTTCTTATGTTTTTGATAGGTATTTGCTAGGGAAGAAGAATGGATTTTATTGCATGGAAGAGCTGTTGGAAAAGGTCTCTGGATGCTCAGCGCTCAAACATTCAAGATCCAGTGCTCAAGCACTGGTTAGGAAGAATGAGGGAGTTCTCTTTGTTATCCCAGCGCTCAAGCATTGGGAGTTCACCGCTCAAGCGCGAAAATGGCAGAATAAGAGGATTATTGCTAGTATTCTAGTGCTCAGGCACTGTATAGCCAGCGCTCATGCGCGTGCATTATGAAGAATTGGGTTCTGGTTAGTTAGCACTCAGGCATTTGGAAGATGGCGCTCACGCGCTAGATGCGTAACAATACAAGATTTTTAATTATAAATAGAAAGTTATGCCAAATTTCAACATGCACTGCAGCAGCCATTAAGACAACTCAATCCTAATTTGGTGTGGGCGCATCAAGACTTAAAGATTAGAGATTTTCTTCAATCTTTCCACTAATTATTAATGAAGTTTGTCATCTTCTTATCTTTGTTTTGTTCTTTCCCTATGTGTAATTAACTTCCCCTCGTTAGGGGGACGATGGATCTTGATACTTTGATGATGTAATTTCTTTTATGGATTTAATGCATGTTTCTATCTCATGGTTTACGTGTTTATCTCTATTCTTAATGTTTTTCTAAACCTAATCAATTTGGGAATGATCTTTTGGGTTTATGTATGATTTGGGAAAATTTGCATGAACCTAGAACTTGTGATAAACACCATAATTTTTGTAATCGCTAGAGATAGACGTTGTGGGTTATGTGGTCTTTCTTATAATTTCCTCGTTCTTGATAATGCCTTTCTATTTGGGGTTAGACTAAGGGATTAGTTAATTCCAAATACCTTAAGAGGATTACTATACTAAGGGATTAGGTATTAATTAATTTTAGGAATTGACCATAAATCATTGAAATAGAACATGTTTAAACTAATTTTTAGAAGTGCACTTGAAAGAGTTCAAGTGAAGTCTGAACCCTAACACTTTCTTATTATTGTTTTCAACTCTTGTTAGATTGCTTGATGTTATTTTGTTTTTTTTAATTACTTTCTTTTAATTATCTTTATTTTCGCTTTTGCCAACTTCCATCCTTTGAGTAGCTTAAATAGTGTTAATTTAACGAATTTGGTAATTGGCAATATAATCCTCGTGGGACGATTCTCTTTTCACTGCTTTAATACTTTTTGTGATTTAGTGCACTTGCTGATTTTTACATCAAGTTTTTGGCACCGTTGCCAGGGATTATTAATTGCCAATATCGATTAGTAGTTAAAAAAACACTAATTTAGGTGTTTGTTTTATTTTATTTTTTTTAGATACTTATTTTTCGTATTTAATTTTCTTTTATTTCTTTAACGTCATTTATTTTTATTTTTGTTCTCTTTGCTTCACTCTGATTACTTCTTGTTTGTTTATGCAAGGGTCTTTGAAATTGGAAGAATTACTTTTTGATCCAGTGATAGCAAGGACAGAAAGAACAATTAGAAAAGTAATCAGAGAAGGAAAGAAAATTACAAAAGAAGAAGATATGGCTGAGAATAATGTTACACAGAGAAGACGCACCATGGCTGACTATGCCACTCCATCTTCTGAAAGTATCTTAACCAGTATTGTGCACCCTGCTGATATGTGTGAAACAACATCATGTTTTGTTCTTGTTTTGCATGCATTCTCGAGCATTTTAGGCATTTTAGTTTCCCTTTTGGTTTATTTTTCTCTTAGTTCGGATAACTGCGGTGTTTTTGGTGTTCTTGTGCAGGATTAATGTTGAATTGGCCTTGGATTGAATGGAATGCTTGCATGTTTGAAGTTCAAACTTAATGGATGGTAAAAAGGTGCAAAAAGACCATTCCAGAGGGATCCACGGCCTGCCCGTGGATTAAACCACGGCCATGGATCGAGCAGCAACTTGAAAGAGGAAAAGAGAGATTCCAGGGAGTTCCACGGCCTGGCCGTGGAATGATCCACGACCTGGCCATGGAAAGATCCATGGCCATCGAATTTTGACAGCAAGATCCACGGCCAGCCCGTGGAATGATCCACCGCCGTGGATTGCAATGCGCAGCAGTTTTTAAGTTTTTATTTTTATTTCTTTTGGGGGTTTTTAGCCAATTAAACCCCTAGATTATAAATAGATGTTCTGAATACAATTAGGGGGTTCTAATTTTGTTTTTGGAGGAGGCACATTGGAGGCTTTGGTTCTTGATCTTCATCTTTCTCCCTTCTTCTTCCATTGTTACAGGTTTGGGATGTTTTTAAGTTTGATTTCTTGTCTCCTCTTCTCTATGTCTGAGTAGTTTCCTTTATTTCTAGGATTGGGCAATGCCCTTTGATACATTGATAATGATTAATTGACGTTGTTTCCCCTTTTATTGATCTTGAATGTTCTTTGATTCAATCCTTATTGCTTTTATTCATGTGAATTTGCTGGCCACTTATTTGCATCTCATAGGCATTTAGGGACGTACTGAGAGGTGAACCTAAGTGTTGGAACCATAAGAATTAAACTTAAGGTCTAAATCATGAGAGTAGTTTTAGCCTTTCGAGGATTCAATAAATTACCACAAAGCGTAATGGGTTCAATTTAAATTCAATTACCACGAGAGTAGGAATTGGTTTAATTGGGCACGAATCTTGTATCTTGAGAAAGAACATTAACTAATTTAGGGTAATTCACCTTCAATTGAATTTCAGATTTAATAAAAGGGTTGTCAATTAGGATTTATCTTGTATCATTGTGGTATCCCAATCTTGGAAGCTTTCTTGAATCTGAATACCTTTCTTGATAACTTACTATTTTTGTTCTAAATTCTGCACTTTGATTTTTATTTTATTGGTTTGTTATTACGTTCTTCTTAATCAACAATCATATTCCCTTTTTGTTCAATTTAATTGAATTAATTAATTAATTAATTGGTATTCATAGACACAGTCCCTGTGAATTTGATCTTTTATTACTTGACGACGAAACCGTACACTTGTGAATTTCACGCATCAAGTTTTTTTGGCGCCATTCTTGGGATTTGTGTTTTTCTTGAATATCAGTTTAATTTTTAATTTAATTATTTTAAACCTTTTTATTTTTACCATATTATTACGTTCTTGTTTTCTCTTTGACTCTTTGCAGGTAATTTCTCTGATTTATGCAAAGTACTAAACATTCCGGGACTCTTATTGAAAGGACTTTACGTAGAAGGAGAAGACAACAAAGGCAAAAAGTAAGGGAAATATCTGAACCAACACTTGTCATGGCAGTAGCTGAAGATAATAAACCTTTAAAAGAGTATGCAGCCCCTAATGCTCGAGGTTTGCGATCTGGAATTGCTCGGCCAGACATTGAAGCTAGGCACTTCACCATACCTCCTGCCCTACTTTCTATGATAAGGCAGAACCAGTTTGGAGGATTGTCGTCAGAGGATCCTAATGATCATGTGGATATGTTCTTGGAGTTCTGTGAGACCTTCAAGATTGAAGGCACCTCTGTTGATGCAATTCGTCTCCGCTTGTTTCCTCTATCATTGAGAGATAGAGCTAGAGCTTGGCTGAAGTTTGTTCCTGCTGAGACGATAACTACTTGGGACCAATTGGAGCAAGCCTTTTTGGATAAATTATTTCCACCTTCCAAGACTGCTCACCTAAGGACCCAAATCACAAGCTTTGTTCAAAAAGATGGCGAGTCATTGTCAGAAGCTTGGGATAGATATAAGGCTTTACTGGAAGCCTGCCCACACCACGAGTTAGAGAAGTGGTTGATCATCCACACCTTCTATAATGGTTTGGAATATTCTTCGAAGGTGTCTCTTGACTCCGCAGCTGGTGGAGCTTTGATGAATAGAAGGCTCACTGAGGCTTAGGAGATAATTGAGAGTGTAGCTTCAAATCATCACCAATGGGCTAATGAAAGAGGTCATAACCTGAGAAAGTTCTCGGGAGGTAAGTTTGAGGTAGATGGTGTTGATTTAATTATGTCAAAGTTTGATTCTTTGAATAAACGTTTTGACATGCTTGAGAAAGCTCATGTTAATGCCATAGGTGCCTCTAACAATTTTTTTGAGATTTATGGAGCACAGGGACATATGGGAGCTGAATGCCAAGTTAGAATTGGATCCTCACATGGTGCACCGGTGGAGCAAGTGGAATCATGCCACAATTTTCATGACTTTAACCAAAAGGGGAGGAATGAGCCGTATTCCCAAACTTACCACCCCGATTGGAGGTCACATCCTAAACGGAGTAGTCAAAAAGCTAGGCAAGGTAGTGCTCAACCCTCTTCTTGGATTTTGTACAAAAATCTAGACTTGAGTCTCTTCTTGAGAATTTTGTTGAGAATCAGTCTAAGCAGAATGAGGAGTTTAGGCACCATGGGTAAGTTGTTTCTGAGGCCATTAGAGAGTTGTCAGCTAAGGTTGACAATTTAGCTATTCATAATAAGATGTTGGAAACCCAGATTACCCAACAAGCGAGCACTTCACATAGGCAACAAGGTAAGTTTCTTGGTCAATCAGAAATAAACCCAGGGAATGAACATTGTAAAGCTGTGAGTTTGAAGAGTGGAAAGAAGTTAGAGGATCCTCAGGGTAAGGGGGAGAATGACAAAGATGAGGGGAATGAGGAAAAAGAGACTGAGGCACAACCCTTAGAAGAGGAGGAAACTAATGAAAAAGTGTCTAAGTATGTACCCCCTGAGCCATACTAACCCCCGGTTCCATTCCCTCAAAGATTGGCCAAGGCAAAGTTAGACAGGCAGTTTGGGAAGTTCCTAGAGGTCCTAAAGAAATTGTACATTAATGTACCCTTCACTGAGGCGTTAAAACAAATGCCTACCTATGCTAAGTTTCTTAAGGACATCTTGTCTAATAAGAGGAAGCTAGAAGACTATGAGACAGTAGCTTTAACTGAGGAGTGTAGTGCCTTAATTCAAAATAAATTGCTTCCTAAGCTAAAAGATCCAGGTAGCTTCTCTATTCCCTGTTTGATTGGTAACACAAATTTTGATAAAGTCTTGTGTGATTTGGGGGCTAGTGTTAGTCTTGTGCCCCTTTCTGTGTGTAAAAAATTGGAGGTGGGTGAGCTAAAACCCACAACAATCTTACTTCAATTGGCGGATCGGTCTGTCAAGTACCCCATAGGCATCTTGGAGGATGTTCCTATTAAGGTTGGTAAGTTTTATATGCCGGTGGATTTTGTTGTGCTTGACATGGAAGCTGATGCTACAATGCCGATCATACTTGGGCGTCCATTCCTTGCCACTGGAAGGGCGATCATTGATGTCCATGAAGGGAAACTGACTTTGCGATTAAATGATGCGGAAGTAGTTTTTGATGTTTTTAGATCTGAAAATAATTCTAATTCCTCAAATTCATGTAATTATGGATGTGGATAGTGTTATGCTTTCAGGTGTGCAGGAGTCAATGACTGATGCTATGCTAGAAAAGAACTCGCCCAAGGGTACCACAAATTTTGAGCAGTCCAAGTCCTACAAGAAAAGACCTGAGAAGCAGAATGACAAGTGTGTTGAGAAGCGTGAATTTAAACTCGGGGATAGAGTTCTTGTTAATAACTCGCTTCTACGTTTCTGTCCTAGTAAGTTATGGTCGAAATGGTCAGGACCATATGAGATTGTTCGAGTTCTATCCTACGGTGTACTTGAGGTGCAGAAGGAAGGTCATAAGCCTTTGATGATAAATAGCCAGAGAGTGAAACACTTTGAAAGAGTGGGGACTGAGCACTACTCCATTGACATCACCTGAGTACAAAAACCAGATCAAAGTCAAGCTAATGACTTTAAACAAGCGCTTCTTGGGAGGCAACCCAAGTTTCTTTGTTTTTTATTTTTCTTTTTATTTCTTCTTTTTCTTTTGACTTTGTGTGTTGGATTGCTGGTTTGATCTTTATCTCATGGATATTGTTTAGGTTTGACCTTTTTTGAAGCTCAAATTAGAAGAATAGTGAAGTCAGAAGGTTCCACACCCAGCCCATCGATTGAACACTAGAAGTTTTTCCACCATCGCAGTGAGTTCTTTTCTTTTATCCATTCTCTTGTTTTAGATTGTTACATTGGGGACAATGTAAGTTCTAAGCTTGGGGGGTATTTTTGTACTTTTATATTTTCATTATCATTTAGAGTCTCATACATTCTCATGTCTTATTTTGCATTGCATTTTCATGTTGCATTTTCACACCATCATATCTTTTGGGTTTTTGGTTGAACTTGTGCCCCTCTCTTTTAAGGATTTTGAGATGGTATTAATTTGGAACCCAATTGTTAATTCTTGTGGTAGGCTACAGGCATTATTTTAATTGATAGTAGAGGTGATCTTTTGATAGTTGATAATTAGCATATGTTCTCTGAATTTGTGTTTCTTATTGAATTTTTAAACCTCTAAATGTGAGTTTTGAGCCTATATGGGACTTATGCACTATATGATTTTTGTTTCCATTCTTTGTGTTGAGTGATATTCCTCATTGATCATGTACTCTAGAACTTGATTTGAAACTTTTTTGAGGCAAAATTTTTGGTTGCATGTTTGAATATGATTAAGGCATTTTAGGTATTTTTCTGGCCTTCTGAAATTGTTACACTTTCATCCTCTAGTTGTCCATTTTGAGCCTATTGCATACTTGTTTTCTTGATACCTATGCTGAAACATTGTTGGTTATCATTTAGAATATTAAATGGAGCGAATTGGGCTTGAAAGTTGTTTGAAAGTTGTGTTGGGAATTATATGTATATGAGCTTCTTCTTTCTCAAAAGAAAAAAAAAAGAAAAAAAAGAAAAAAAAATAAAAGAAACATCATAAGTTGAAAGCTTGAAAAAGAGGAGAAAGAGGAGAAAGAGGAGAAGGAAAAGTAAGGAAGAAAATTCTTTGAAATGTGGAGTTATGTTTTAGATTAAAAACTTGTCTTTGCTCCATTAATGTTTTATTGGATTACTTGTGTTTATTGAAAATCTTGATTAGCCCTTTGTCATACCTTCCTTTCTCTACCTTACCTAACATCATTCCCATAGCCCCATTACAACCCTTGAAAGACCTTTTGATTCTTGCATGCATGCTGATTATTAGTGGAAATCTGGTTTCTTATCAAGCATATGGAAGTGCATTTTCTTTGAAGGATTTTGAGCATATGGTTTTCACCCTTAAACACTTTGAGTGTGGTTAGTGGAATGAACTTAATTCAATCAGTGAGGATGCATGATTTCTAAGAACTTAGCCTCTAATTGGACTTGATTTTGATTACCTCTCAGATTCTTGGTTTACCTTAGCCTATTGCTTGGATATTATTTTCTCGGGTTCCTCATTTATTATTGTCTCTTGATCCCACATCTTGGTTTGACATTAGTTATTGCTTGGGGACAAGCAAAGTCATAAGCTTGGGGGGATTTGATATGTGTGAAACAACATCATGTTTTGTTCTTGTTTTGCATGCATTCTTGAGCATTTTAGGCATTTTATTTTCCCTTTTGGTTTATTTTTCTCTTAGTTCGGATAACTGTGGTGTTTTTGGTGTTCTTGTGTAGGATTAATGTTGAATTGGCCTTGGATTGAATGGAATGCTTGCATGTTTGAAGTTAGAGCTTAATGGATAGCAAAAAGGTGCAAAAGACCATTCCAGAGGGATCCACGGCCTGCCCGTGGATTAAACCACGGCCATGGATCGAGCAGCAACTTGAAGGAGAAAAAGAGAGATTCCAGGGAGTTCCACGGCCTGGCCGTGGAATGATCCATGGCCTGGCCATGGAAAGATCCATGGCCATTGAATTTTGACAGCAAGATCCACGGCCAGCCCGTGGAATGATCCACTGCCGTGGATCGCAATGCGCGACAGTTTTTAAGTTTTAATTTTTATTTCTTTTGGGGGCTTTTTAGCCAATTAAAACCCTAGGTTATAAATAGATGTTCTGAATATAATTAGGGGGTTCTAATTTTGTTTTTGGAGGAGGCACATTGGAGGCTTTGGCTCTTGATCTTCATCTTTCTCCCTTCTTCTTCCATTGTTACGGGTTTGAGATGTTTTTAAGTTTGATTTCTTGTCTCCTCTTCTCTATGTCTGAGTAGTTTCCTTTGTTTCTAGGATTGGGCAATGCCCTTTGATACATTGATAATGATTAATTGACATTGTTTCTCCTTTTATTGATCTTGAATGTTCTTTGATTCAATCCTTATTGCTTTTATTCATGTGAATTTGCTAGCCACTTATTTGCATCTCATAGGCATTTAGGGACGTACTAAGAGATGAACCTAAGTGTTGGAACCATAAGAATTGAACTTGAGGTCTAAATCACGAGAGTAGTTTTAGCCTTTCGAGGATTCAATGAATTACCACAAAGCGTAATGAGTTCAATTTAAATTCAATTACCACGAGAGTAAGAATTGGTTTAATTGGCACGGATCTTGTATCGTGAGAAAGAACATTAACTAATTTAGGGTAATTCACCTTCAATTGAATTTCAGATTTAATAAAAGGGTTGTCAATTAGGATTTATCTTGTATCATTGTGGTATCCCAATTTTGGAAGCTTTCTTGAATCTGAATACCTTTCTTGATAACTTGCTATTTTTGTTCTAAATTCTGCACTTTGATTTTTATTTTATTGGTTTGTTATTACGTTCTTCTTAATCAACAATCATATTCCCTTTTTGTTCAATTTAATTGAATTAATTAATTAATTGGTATTCATAGACACAGTCCCTGTGGATTCGATCTTTTATTACTTGACGACGAAACCGTACACTTGCGAATTTCACCTGCTATTCAGGCTAACAATTTTGAGATTAAACCAGCTCTTCTATAGTTGGTGTAGCAAAATCAGTTTAGGGGAAGTCAGACAAAAGATCCAAACTTGCACATTGCCAATTTCTTGCAACTCTGTGATACTATTAAGTATAATGGAGCTAGTAATGATGCCATACGGTTACGACTCTTTCCATTTTCCTTAACAGATAAATCCAAGAGCTGGCTACAAGCCTAGCCTCAAGGAAGTATTTCTACTTGGGATGATTTGGTTAGTAAGTTTCTCACTTGGTATTTTGCTCATTCCATTTTTATGAAGATAAGGAGTGAGATTGCTTACTTTACTCAGAATCAGGGAGAATCTCTGTATGAAGCATAGGAAAGGTTTAAGGAGATTCTTAGAAAATATCCTCACCATTCTTTTGAGGTTTGACAATAGGTACAAATCATTTACAATGGGTTGAGTCATCCTACTAGAGCAATGGTTGATGCATTTGCAGGTGGGTCTATAAACACAAAAACTCCAGAGGAGGCCCAAGCATTATTTGAGACAATGACCACTAATGAGTATTAGGTTCCTAGTGGAAGAGCTACAGTCAAACAGGGAATGTTGGAGCTTGGTGTTATTGATATTATACTTGCACAAAATCAAACTATGATGCAACATATTGTCAACCTTACTAAGCTAGTTAGTAATTTACAGGTGAATGTAGTTAATCATTAAGGTCTGACTTGTGATTTTTGTGGAGGCAACCATGTTAATGGGTAATGTGAGGCTGGGAATTCAGGTGTGGCCACAAGGTAATCCTTACTCTAATACTTACAATCCAATCTGGAGGAATCATCCCAATTTCTCTTGGAAGAATCAAGTTATACCATTGAATGCTCAGCCCGAACAGAAGTCTCCTCTTGAGATTGCAGTGGAGAAACTTTCTTTGCAGACCTCTATTTTTGTGCAATATACTTCAATTTTTATGGAGGAGTCGAGGGCTAATTTTAAGAATCATGAGGCGGCAATTAGAAGTCTTGAGAATCAGTTGGGGCAAATCGCTAAACAGCTTTAAGAAAAACTTCTAAGCAGCTTACCGAGTGATACTGTTGTCAATCCAAAGGAGCAATGTCATGCAATTACACTGAGAACTGGTAAGACTTTGGAAAGACAAATGAAAGAAGCACCTGATTTAGCAGAAAGTGAAAAAACTGATGTTCTTATTGTGGATGTCTCAACTCAAGAGTACTGTATTGAAGAAGCTAAAGAAGAACAATCGAGAGTGCAGAGAAAAAAGAAAGACTTGGAGCTGAAGAAAATAGTTAATCCTTCACTCTATGCTAAACTTCCATACCCTCAAAGGTTTTGGAAGGAGATTCAAGAAAAGTAATTCTCCAAGTTCTTAGAAGTTTTCAAAAAGCTGCAGATAAACATCCCTTTTGCTGAAGCACTTGTGCAGATGCCTTCCTATACAAAATTCATGAAGGACTTACTATCAAAGAAGAGGAAGTTGGAAGAAGATGAGACTGTAGCACTTACTGAGGAGTGTAGTGCTATTATCCAGAAGAAGCTTCCACCAAAGTTAAGGGATCCAGGAAGTTTTAATATCCCTTATACAATTAGAAAGTTGAGCATTAATAAGGCCTTATGTGATCTAGGGGCTAGCATTAATTTGATGCCATTGTCTATCTTGCACAAGCTGGGAATTGATAAAGTTAAGCCTACCATGGTTTCTCTTAAATTGGAAGATCGATCAGTCAGACATCCGTATAGTATTATGGAAGATTTGCTAGTGAAGGTTGATAAATTTATTTTCCCAGTTGACTTTGTAGTTTTCGATATAGAAGAGGATGCTGATATCCTGTTAATTCTGGGGAGACCATTTCTAGCAACATCAGGAGCGTTGATTGATGTCCCTAGAGGAAAGCTTATTTTGAGGGTAGATGGAGATCAAGTGACTATATATATTTTTAATAAGTCTGCCCCAATATCAGATCTATATGCCCTTATTAATTGTATTCAAAGTAAATTTCAAAAGGGGTTGGATGGTAAGAACTCTTCTTTATCCATTAATGCTGATTCTCTCACTCCAAATATTATTGAAGAAAAGGAGAAAGTTCCTTCTACTTTTGAGATAGCTGGTATAGAGAAAGGTCTTCCCATTTTCCATGGTTCACTGCAAGCTAATCCTTTTCTTGTTAAAAAATTGAGACCTCCATGGCTAGATGAGAATTTCCATGCTAAGGTGTATTCAGAACATCCTGGTTCAAGTCAAGTTCCTAACACTTGTGGGGATTCCAAAGACAGTGACAAAGTATGGAGGCAAAGAGCTGATAAAAGAAAATGACTTCCTATTTCTCTTGCTTCAAGCCACCATGACTAGTTGAAAAGGCAACGTTGAGCTAATGACGTTAAACAAGCGCTATTTGGGAGGTAACCCAAATTTCTTCTCTTTTTCTTTTATTTTGTTTTAGTATTTTTTTATTTGTTTTATTATGTTTCTTTAAGTTTCTGTTATATTTCATAATTAAAAAAAACTGGGCTAATTTAGCGCTCAAGCACTGGAAAATCCGTGCTTAAGTGCGCAGAGGGCAGGGAGCCATTTAAACGAGATGTTCGTAGCACCCAAGTGCTGAACGCTCTCCTTTTCAGTTTTCTCCCAGAATTCTCTCAAATTCCTCTCAACAATCTTTTCGAAATCACTCCCTAAAGCATTTCTTTTTGGATTTTCTCTTCATCTAGTGTCATTATTTTCCATTTTGCTGATTGTTGCATCTGAAAAGGGAGGAGTCACCATTTATATGTTCATACGTGCGTGGTGTGACTCTCACCGTGAATCCGTCTCCATTTCTCCATTTCTTGCTTTAATTTTTCCCTCATTCAGGAGTTTATAATGCCTCCAATTAAGAGACGAAGAGGTCCTTCTAGAGAAGGCTCTAGCTCTTCTTCATTTGATGCAAGCCATTTTCAATCGAAAATTCATGAAAAAAGGTTTACAAATGCAATGCTGAAAAGGAATTTCATTCGGGAGAGAGGGCTTGTTCTATAAGAGAACGAATTTCCTGAAATTCATTCACAAATTATAGACAGAGGTTGGAGCAAATTGTGCCAAATTTCAGAACCAGGATCACAGATATTGGTTAAGGAATTTTACGTCAATGCTTTTACTGACTCCACTGGTGGAAACAAATATCACAGGATAGTGAGGGGGACACCTATAGACTTTAGTAAAGATATGCTGAACGACTATTTTGATCAAGAATATGATTACTTGGGCTAGTGTAATTATCATGCCTTGTTGAATACACCATTGGATGCAAACCTGGTGCTTAGTGTGTTATGCAAGGAAGGTGCTCAATGGGCGTTGAACACAAAGAACCAACCCAAATTTTTGAAGAAAGCTGATTCTAAACCAATCCCACGGGTGTTGTGTACTTTTGTTCAAGCCAATCTTTTGCCTTGCTCGAACACTTTTGAACTTCCTGTTAAGCGGGCCTTGCTTGTCTTCGCCATTATCTCCGGTAGTGTTGTAAATATTGGCAGGGTCATTGCCTTCAACATGCGCATGGCAGCTCAAGACACTTCTGGGAGCTTACCATATCCTTCGCTCATTTCCCACCTGTGTTCTGAGAAGGGTGTCCAAATTTCTGGTGATCAATTAATTCAGCCAACTCCTCCTATTACAACAGTAGTTATTGAGAGGTATTTTGAGGAGGATTGCGCAGTTCCAGCTTTTCAAGTTCCAGCTCCTCAAGTTCCTGCTCCTCCAGGCCCAGCGGTCAGGCCACCTCGTAAATCGCTCACCTTGGCATAAAGGATGGATAGATTAGAGCGTGTGCACCATCAAAACTAAAGGAAATTCAACTATTCTCTTCAGTTATTGCGTCGCACAGCAGAGCACCTGAACATTGACACTGCTCCTCTCGGTCCTATGACTGACGAGGAGATCATGGCAAATATCAACTTCAGTGAGGAATTTGAGGATGAGAATGATGATAAGGAAGCGTTAGATTGATTTCCTGCTGCCATAATGAGCTTTTCTTTACCCTCTCTTTTATTATTTTACCTTTATGTTCCTGCTTGATTATTGCATTTGTCTGTGATCTGAACAGTGAGGGCACTGTGCTGTTTAAGTTTGGGGGAGGGTATTTTGTTTTGATTAAGTATTTTGGTTGACATGCCAGTGTTTTGGATTAAGAATCCTATGATTGGTTGAACTGTGTAATGATTTCTTTTCTGGGATGTCATATGGGAATCCAAGAATTAGATTGATCTCTAGTGCTTTGATTTTGCATGATTGTGCTTCCTATCTTTATGATTGAAAAGACCTTGGATCTATGATTGCATGACAAACTTAGAGAAAGTTTATAGGATTGCTTTTGTGTGGATGATTTGTATCTTGAAGTTGTTTGATTCTCTCTTAAGGTGAAATCATAAATGATGCATGATTAGAGAAATGATTAGGGCCTTCTTTGGACCATTTGAGCTTTTCAAGCTAACCTGTTAGTACAGTGTATCTCTAGGTTCCTTTTTGCAGCCACACATATTTTTGGCTTTATTTTTATTCTCTTTTACCCACATTTTTCTTCCCATATACATGAAAACAAAAAAAAAAGTTTCCTTTTTCTTACCCTTTATTGAATGCATGTCTTGTGTTTTGCTACTATTCAAGCCTTCATCTTTATGTGTATGAGTTATTTGAGGAGCTAAAAAAAAAAAGTTCACCCCAAGTATTGCAAAGAAATAAGTTTGGGGGTGAAGGAGGTTGTTGAAAAAAGAAAGAAAAGAAAAAAAAAAGAAAGAAAAAAGAAAGAAAAAAAAAAAGAAAAAAATGATGATGATGAATAAAGTGTTGATTTTTATGCTCTGTTGTGCTCTTGTCTAATATTTTGAGGCTTGGATTGTGGATATGCATGACCATGTATTTCAATCTTTGTTTTATTTCTCTTATCCTTTTCTTTCTTAAACCTGACCCCTGGCCTATCATTACAAACTCATAAAGACCTTGATGATCTTTTTTTGTGTGTTATTTATATTAGTGGAGAGAGAGATGAAAAACAACCCTATGGATGCATATTTTATGTACATTTGCATTTTTATAAATCGATCCGAGTTTGAACGTCTCTGTGAGTTGGTCTTCCATTCATGCTTATGGGAAGTCATTTATATATGAGAGTTGCATGTGAGAGCAATGTGATAATTGGATTTTGCATGTGTGATTCCTTGAACTGAGATTTTGGAATAGTTTTTGAGGTTATTTATGATGTTCATTATCTAGCAATGTTATGTTTTGTTTTGTATGTTGAGTTGGCTTAAGTGCCTACCTGAGTTCGGAGCCTTTGTAGGGGGATGTATATAGTTGTCGGCCACAAAAAAGATTTTCTTTCTTTTTATTTTTGTTTTTTCTTCCTTTTACTAGAGGACAAGTAAAATCTTAAGTTTGGGGAAGAGATGACCCTTTAAAAAGTCATGTTTTTACGATTCGATTTATAGGTTTTTCATTCTCTTTTAATTTGTTTAATTGGGTTTTGTCCTTATGTTTATCATGTTTTTATTTTAAAGAGTTTTTCTTCATTCTTTGTATTCTCTTATGTTTTTTATAGGTATTTGCTAGGGAAGATGAATGGATTTTATTGCATGGAAGAGCTGTCGGAAAAGCTCTCTAGATGCTTAGTGCTTAAACGTTCAAGATCCAGTGCTCAAGCGCTAGCTAGGCAGAACGAGGGAGTTTTCTCTATTATCCCAGCGCTCAAGCGTTGGGAGTTCATCGCTTAAGCGCGCAAATGGCAGAATAGGAGGATTATTGTTAGTATTCCAGTGCTCAGGAACTGTACAGCCAGCGCTCATGCACGTGCATTATGAAGAATTGGGTTCTTGTGAGTTAGCACTCAGGCACTTGAAAGATAGTGCTCAGGTGCTAGACGCGTACAGTATGGGATTTTTAATTATAAATAGAAAGTTATGCCAAATTTCAACATGCACTACAGCAGCCGTCAAGGCAACTCAATCCTAATTTGGTGTGGGCGCATCAAGATTGAAAATTAGGTATTTTCTTCAATCTTTCCACTAATTATCAATGGAGTTTGTCATCTTCTTTTCTTTGTTTTGTTCTTTCCCTATATGTAACTAACTTCCCCTCATTAGGGGGATGATGGATCTTGATACTTTGATGATGTGATTTCTTTTATGGGTTTAATACATGTTTCTATCTGATGATTTACGTGTTTATCTCTATTCTTAATGCTTTTCTAAATCTGATTAATTTGGGAATGATCTTTTGGGTTTATGTATGATTTGGGAAAATTTGCATGAACCTAGAACTTGTGATAAACACCGTAATTTCTGCAATCGCTAGGGATAGACGTTGTGGGTTATGTGGTCTTTCTTATAATTCCCTTGTTCTTGATAATGTCTTTCTATTTTTGGTGTTAGACTAAGGGATTAGTTAATTCCAAACAGCTTAAGAGGATTAATATACAAATGGATTGGGTATTAATTAATTTTAGGAATTGACCATAAATCATTGAAATAGAACATGTTTAAACTAATTTTTAGAAGTGCACTTGAAAGAATTCAAGTGAAGTCTGATTCCTAACACTTTCTTATTATTGTTTTCAACTCTTGTTAGATTGCTTAATGTTATTTTGTTTTTTTAATTACTTTCTTTTAATTATCTTTATTTTCACTTTTGCCAACTTCCATCCTTTGAGTAGCTTAAATAGTGTTAATTTAACGAATTTGGTAATTGGCAATATAATCCTCGTAGGACGATTCTCTTTTCACTACTTTATTACTTTTTGTGATTTGGTGCACTTGCCGATTTTCACATCAAAGGCTATTGAGAGTACATGAGAAGAACTACCCTACACAAATTTGGAGTTAGCTGTTATGGTTGCATTGAAGATTTAGAGACATTTTCTACATGAAGCAATATTCAACGTCTACAGTAATCATTACAGTCTGAAGTATTTGCTTACTCAGAGAGAGCTAAATATGAGGCATTATATGGACGATGAATTATAACACCTTTGTGTTGGCACCAAGATGGGTAATGTTTTGCGTCTGGACTCGAGCTTGTACAACAAACAACGGATAAAATTAAGATGACTTAGGACAAGATGTGAACAACTCGGAAGAAGAGAAATTGCATCAGTAAAGGGGATTTGGAATGATAAAATTGCAGATGCAACGTGGGAACTAGAAGACATAATGAAGGAGCAATGTCCACATGTGTTCTAAGGTATAAAAAATTTCGAGGACAAAATTTCTTTTAGAAGGGGAGAGTTGTAACACCCTAGAAATTCCTTATTTTCTGTTCTATATGCTTTTTATAATATTTATGATTTTTGTGAATTTTTGTGAATTATTTAGGTGACTTTGATTATTTTATTATATTTTTTAATTTACGTGCGCATTAATCGGGGCTGGAAGAATAAAATATTTTTTCGTGGCCAAAAAGCTTTGGACTGTGGAAACATACTCAGGAATCTTACTAAACCCGAGACCGGACACAGTTTATGAAGTTTTCATTTTTCTAGATTTTATCTGACGGATAAAATTTGGATACGCTCTATTATCCATTGAATAATAGGTACCGACTTTGTTGACTTTTATCCATTGGATAATAGCTTATAATAAAAATCTAGTGGACTATTTCTATCTAGTCACTTTTATGACATCAACCAAGTGACATTACCTAATGACATCACATTTGACATTTTTGGACAAAGGGAGAAGCTTCTTGTGGAAGCTTTGGGAGAAGCTTGGCTCCTTCTCCCAAAGAGTGTTTCATGGCCAAGAGAGAGAGAAGAGACTTCATGAACAAGTTTTCACTTGAATTTTCAATTCATAACTTTTCTATCACTTTCTCTCTCATCACCAGAAAGCTATACACTTTCTTTTCTCATTTTCTCTCCCTACCTCACAGCCACCACCCAAAAATCCACCATCTCTTCTTCTTTGATTTTAATCAATCATATTCTTGAATCCATATCTCTTCCTAAGACCATTTGGTGTGAAGATCTTGACTTTGTCTACCCCTCATCAAGTGTTTCTTGAAGATTTTCTTCAAATCTCAAGTTCAAGGATTTAAAGGTAAAGTTCTTATCCCTCCTAAGCTTTTCTTATCTTGTTTGTGAATAGCCATCTATCAAACACTCTCTTCCATTTCTTTCTCCCAAAGCTCATGGCCATAGTTCCTTGGAGGACCAAAGGTTTGATTTTTGCTATCACTTGATTCATTTCTATCTTTCTATCAAGAGTCAAGATGCCAAAATACAAAACTCTCTTTTTTTTTCTTGGAAAGCCTCATGGCCACATCCCCCAACCCACTCTTGTAATCTTCTTTAATTTCATCTATCCATATTTCTTAAATCAAAACCCCATCCTAAGACACTTTGCTGTTGTGGGTTTCTTCTAAATCATCTTGTTTCCAAGCCCTAGATGTTGATGCTTGCGTGTTGTTTTATTTTAAGGATCTTCTTAAAAGGAGAAGCCTTTTCAAGAGGACCTACAAGGAGCTAGGAAGCTACATCTTAGGTAAGAGGGAGATTAACCTCATCAACCACTTATGGCGGTAAGGAACGAATTCCTTTATGGGTGATAAATCCATGTGAGGATTTATTCACCATGATTATATGACTTTGTGACTTGTGGTTATATGCTTTATGTGATTTTGCTACTTTGATGGTATGCATGGACTTGTAGAGTATGATTGTGATGCTCAAAATCATGTTGTATGCTTTAAATTGTGCTAGAAAGGAAAATTATTTTGGTCCCAATAACCAATGTAGCTCACGGCCATGATGTGAAGAATAGGGTGTTGAAGGCTAAAATATTTTATGGATTAAGAACTTAGATAGTTGGGTGGCAAGAGTATGATTTATGACTTTACAAGTTGAAAAAGGAAGTAAACAAAGTTTTTACCATTGAAAAGAATTGATTTTGACCATGGTATTTGATAATAGGATGAAAAAGTGAATTGGAGACCTAAAATATTTGATAATAGGATGGAAGAGTAATTAGAATGGAAAGGATTTTATTTAGAATTTAAATAATGAAAGTTTTAGAAAGAATATTACAAAATATTACTTAGATGATTTGGGAGACATTTTAGGATCAGAGGATTCATAAGTTAAAAGAGAAGATAATCACAATGTTATGATTTGAGGAATAATGACTTTGAGTTATATCAACGGAATTAGTTTTGGGGATAATTAGAATAAGGAAAATAATTTATTGGTGGTGAGTCTAGTGGGTTTAATGATAAAGAAATTTAATTAAGGATTTATAAGATAAGAATGGAAAAGAATAAATTTTTATTATTAAGGAAAAACAGTGATTTTTGGTTGTGGTATTGAGGGATAGGATTGAGGATTTAGTGGAAACTTAAAGTAATTCATTCAAGAGGTTGTTAATAAGGATGATGGAGAAGGATTTCATTAAATCAAAAATAATGTAATTTTTTGGAAAGAATATTAGCAAATGATGTTTTGAGAAATTTTAATAATGAAAACTTGAGGTATTTTAGGATTTAGGGAAAGGAAAAGAATTTACGAAATCAAGATGATGAATGATGATTTTGTGAATTATGCGATAAAGATGCCTCGTGACTGAAACTAACAGTAAGGTTGCTATGAGACCGATGTACTGGACCTAGGTGGATCAGTGGTATTATGTAATTGTATGGACGATTATATAATATCATTGATACTAATGGTATTAGAAAATGGTATGTGCGGTTTCTTTAATATCATTGGGAATAGTCCAACGGTGGTCTGATCCATTCATTATGCATTTGAGCATTGTACAGCCGATGGCTATTATGGCTTTTGTTGCCTAGGAGTGAATGAGAATTTGGATAGTGTGATCCCTGATGGATCTCAGGGGGCGTCAGGGCGAGGTGATTCACTTAGTGATCTATTGTCACATTATATACCTCTGACTGTGAAGAACCGTTGCAATGCACTGACGAGGACCCGACAAATACTATTCTTTTTGTGGTTCGGCGTAGACTGTCATTGAGAGTGACAGGTCTTTCTGGAACGTTCATCTCTGAATTTGAGTTTAGCTCCATGGAGTAGGAACTGGTTCATTTGGCATACACATGGTCAGTACACATATTGTTGTGGTATGGTCAAAGTACATGTTGTGGTGGCATAGTCATTATACATACACTGTTGATACATGTTGTTACAGTACTGATAATGCTTATATCATTGTGAGATATGTTTACTGCAGATAGTTACGAATCAATAACATGAATATACTTGTGATATCTGGATTTATGGAATGACTTTGTTATTCGTATTGTTTCTTTGCTGCCATAGTGGTATTTGATGTAGGGGATCTCACCTCTTTTATTGTATTATTCTGTCTGTCTTTGTTTTACGCATATGTATGTAAAGACTGCGATGGCTGCAAGACAAGATCTATGAGGTTTCACTAGACTATAATTTCATAAGGGCCTCGAAGTGTGGAATGTCCGATGGGACACGAGGCGTATTCGGTATGTCGGAGATGTCACCTTATTTTGGAGCAGGACCCAGTATAAGGCTGTTAAGTTTACTGTGGATGCAACTATTCACTTGGAGTTTGATTTGCCTTTTTGGGAGTTCTGGGGTGATCATGGAGCTACCTTTAGAGAAGACTCTATGGAGTCGACTGCTCAGACTCCCGTCCGTAGTGACATGCCCCGACTGGGGGTTTTGTCTACTAGGGAACCCAAAGGGGATCTAGAGGAAGACTGGGTGCAGGACCCTGCTCTTCAAGTGTTTGGAATTGGACTAGGCTCAATTTTCATATGGTAGTTATATATTTATTTTGGAGTACTTAAGTTTTATGCTTTTGAAACATAATTATATTGTACTCAGGGATGTAGTACACCTTGTTTTATGAAAAGTCTTTTATTCAGTTCTTATAACTTGAATTTTCTCTATTTCGGTAAGTTTATGTTATTCATTTAAAAAGAGATTTTGAAACTCATATTTTATAATGTCAATTATTTCATAGTTTGAGTGAAGTTTTAATTCTATTTATTTGAAAAAGAGTTAGTAAAAAATGTTGATGCCCTTCGGAGGGGGTGTCACATGTTAAGGCACAAATGGAGATATTTTCAAGAGGAAAATTATCACCTAGCACGCATAAGGAAGTATAAACCTTTGAGCATTCAAGAGTTATAGATTACATCAAGTAAGTATCTAGCACCTTAGGCCACTTTTGTGATAAAGTTTGTCACTTAAGAGTAATGAGTGATGAGTTGGTGTTTAGCTATATGTATGATAGGAATAATTGGTAGTATTGATTTTGATGAATGTCCTTTCATGCCCATTCATGAAGGCCAATGGAGATATATAGGCGTCCGAAAGACTCTTTTGAGTAAAGACATAACCCTGATATCTCGATAGTGCCAAGGCCAAAGGAGATAAATGAAAAATTCAAAAGCTTCTTTGAGGAAGAATAAAGACTGAACTTTTCAGTATGCCAGGATATGTGTAATGTGAGGGTGAGTTCTTCCTCTATTTACCACTAGATCAATACACTAAATCAGAAATTCCTAAGCTAACATCTTGGTTCTTAGTTGAATTAAGTTTGTATGAGCGTACGTAAGTTTAATTTGGTATCTTTAGTTTCTAAAGTATATCCTGTGAATGCTTATGTCTTGAAGCATGTCAAATGAGTTTTTGATGATAACAAGATCAAAAAGAGAAGATCAAGAGCAAAAGAAAAGACCAAGATCGAAAGAAGGAAACCAAGAGGTATATAGATATAAGTCTTAGAATATCAATATAAAATGCCCTTTAAGTATCTCAATGATTCTCAAATGATTTTTCAAATAACGTTTTCAAAATCAGCTTGCAAATTCAGAGTTAAGCACGTTTTTCAAGAAATATTGTTTTTAATCTTGGATTCAATATTCATGAAGGCATTTATGTTTAATACAATGATCTAAGTGTTAGAAATGGTCTACAAACTTAATTGGACTTGAAAAATGTGTTCAAAGGCTAAGATAATCGATTACACATGTTTTGTAATTGATTACAAGCTAAACAGAGAGCTGGTAATCAATTATATGAAGCATGTAATTGATTATAATCAAGTCAGAAGCCTTGTAATCGATTACACCAGTAATGTAATCGATTACATTGAACCCAGAAAGGCAAGAACACATTCAAGAAGGTATGTAATCGATTACATGGAAATGGTAATCGATTACAAAGAAATTCAGAGGCCTTGTAATCGACTACACCAAGAATGTAATCGATTACACAAAGCCCAGAAAGCCAAGAACATGTTGTAATAACAATATAATCGATTACATTTGCTGTATAATCGATTACAAGCAATTTGACAGAGTCCAACGATTATATTAACTACATTAAATGCTTGGCTTTAACACCCCCAACGGCTCCTTTCTTTATATAACTTATAAATACTTGCCTTGGGTCTTCATTAAAGGTTGAACTTCAATTTAGAACATCAATCTAACACTCATATACAAGAATCAAATCCAGAAAATGTTTTTGCCTTATTTTTGTGAGAAAGATATTCAAAAGGGGCATTGTTAGAGCTTCAATTTGTATCAATCTACTCTTTGAAAAAGTTTCTATCATTCAAACACTTTGTTTATTGTGTAAAGAGGGTGAGGTATCCCTCTAGTGAAAAAGGGTGAGGTATCCTTCAAAGGTATAAAAAGGGTGAGGTATCCCTCAAAGGTTGTATAGGGTGAGGCATCCCTTTTTTGAGGCTCAAAGCACAAGGGTGACGTATCCCAAAGTGTTGTTGAGTGCTCCAATCTGTAAAGGTTTTCAAGCACCCATTCAAGCTTGAAGTTTAGTGGAAAATCTCGAGCGGCTCGCTTGAGGATTGGACATAAGTCACAAGGGGTGGCTGAACCAGGATAAATCATTGTGTTTGATTCTCTTAACCCTATCTCTTTACATTTGTGCATTTATTTTATATGCTTGCTTGAATGTTATTCATCTTGGCTTATTTAATTTGTGAGTAAAGTATTCAATCTTATTTATCTATTCACTACAATTATCCAATAGCTTCAACGAAAATTGGTAAACAAACGTTTTACGAAAGATTTGCGAAAATATTTCATAAACTCAATTCACCCCTCCTCTTGAGTTTGAGGCCACTTGGTAATAAGTGGTATCAAAGCTAGGCTTTTGTGTAAAGGGCTTAGCAGCTTCAAGAGAAAGTAATGGCCTCCTCAAATGAATTTTCAGAAAGTTCTTCCATCTATAGATCTCCATTTTTCATTTGGGATGGGTACACTTATTGGAAAGAAAGAACAAAATTTTTTATTAAAGCTATTAACCTAGATATGTGGGATGCTATTGAAAATGGTTCTTTGATCCCCACAAAAGTTGTTAATGGTATAAAGGTTAATACACCAAGAAGTGAATGGACCAATGATGATAAGAAAAAGGTCCAATATAATTTGAGTGCCAAAAACATCATTACCACATCCTTGGGGTATGATGAATTCTTTAGGGTGTCAAATTATAAATCTGTCCAAGAAATGTGAGACACCTTACAAGTAACCCATGAGGGTACTAGTAAAGTGAAAAGATCAAGGATCAATACTCTCACTCATGAGTATGAGCTTTTTTAGAATGAACCAAAATGAAAGCATTCAAGAAATGCAAAAATGTTTTACACATATTGTAAATCATCTTGCTTCATTGGGAAAGACTTTTCCTAATGAAGATCTTATTAACAAAGTGTTGAGATGTTTAAGCAGGCATTGTCAACCTAAAGTGACGGCTATATTGGAGTCAAGAAATCTCTCAACCATGACCTTAGCCATACTTTTTGGCAAACTCCAAGAACATGAATTGGAATTGAATAGACTCAACCAAAGTAAGGAGATTGACAAGAAAAAGAAGGGAATAGCTCTCAAAGCCAATTCCTTTTTGATTAATGATGATGATGATGATGAAGATGATGGAGATGGCTTGGAAATAGATGAGGAGAATCTTGCTCTACTAGTAAAGAAATTTAAAAGATTCTTCAAGAAGAATGAAGCTCAAAGAAGACATTCCTTTCCCTCAAAGAATGTCTATCACAAAGGGGAAGGAACTTCATCCACTCCTAAATGCTATGAATGTGGAGAATTGGGTCACATGAAGATGGAGTGCCCAATTTATCAAAGTAAAGTGAAAAAATATCACAAAAGATCCTCAAGGGAGAAGAAAGAAAGAAGAGCCTACATAGCTTGGGATGATAATGACATGGATTTAACCGATAGCTCGGATAATAAGAAAGCTAATCTATGTTTCATGGCTAGAGGAGAAGAGGAAGATGGAGATGACATGTAGGTAACATCCTCAAATTCTGACTCAAACTCTTCCCCTTCCTATGATGAATTGCAAGATGATTTTGAAAAACTACATAATGAATCTATGAGGCTTGCAAAACTTGTTTCATCATCTAAGAAAACAATTTCCTCTTTTGAAAATAAAATCTCTATTTTAAACAAGAATATTGAGGAACTAAGATTAGAAAATGAAACTCTTGCATTGATAGATACAAATTCTTCATGCATGATATGTTTATCACTTGATAATGCATCTACACCCTTATCTTGCTTATCATGCAAAGCATTTGAAATTGAGATTGAGGATTTGAAAAATACTTTTTTAAAATTTACCTTTAGAAGGGATAATTTGAACATAATGCTTGGAATTGATTTGGAATGTTTTTGAAGGCTTTGACATTGATCAATTACTGTTTGAAATGCAAAAACTGATTTCAGCAAGCATGTAATCGATTATAGGATCTTTGTAATCGATTACAAAGGCTCTGTCAAGCGTTCCAAGCCAAATCAGAACGCGTGTAATCGATTAAAAAACTTTTGAAATTGATTACAAGGAAAACAGAATGCATGTAATCGATTACAATAAAAGTGTAATCGATTACAAAACCTTTTTTTTTCATAATTTTGCTTTATATTGATGTTCTGTTCTTTCATGATGCTTTCCTTATACTTAATCTTTATCTAATCCCATATTACTCTTGTATATGACCCTGGTTTTTATTGGCATAAATGATAAATACTATCTAAGATTTTCTTCATATGCATTTGCTTTTGGTATCACATATTGATGTGCTAAACGGTTTATACTCTGATATTGATCATGCTGGGCTGAAATGATTATATCCAATCTGAATGCTTATGTCTTCTTTTTTATAATGCCAATGGGGGAGAGATTAGTGAAATATATTACATGTGTGATTAGTGAAATATATTGCATGTGTATGGGGGATTTTTGCGCTTTCACATATTCTATCTCATGCATACATTACGAGGGAGAGTTGCGCTTAAATATCTGATAATCAAAATAAATGCCAATATTTCTCCTTCTATTGAATGCTTAGTTTGTCATCATCAAAAAGGGGGAGAATGTGAATGCTTATGTCTTGAAGCATGTCAAATGAGTTTTTGATGATAACAATATCAAAAAGAGAAGATCAAGAGTAAAAGAAAAGACCAAGATCAAAAGAAAGAAATCAAGAGGTATATAGATATAAGTCTTAGAATATCAATGTAAAATGCCCTTTAAGTATCTCAATGATTCTCAAATGATTTTTCAAATATCGTTTTCAAAATCAGCTTGCAAATTCAAAGTTAAACATGTTTTTCAAGAAATGTTATTTTTAATCTTGGATTCAATATTCATGAAGGTCTTTATGTTTAATCTAATGATCTAAGTGTTAGAATGACTTACAAACTTAATTGGACTTGAAAAATGTGTTCAAAGGCCAAGATAATCGATTACACATGTTCTATAATCGATTACAAGCTAAACAGAGAGCTGGTAATCGATTACATGGAGCATGTAATCGATTACAAATAAATCAGAGGCCTTGTAATCGATTGCACCAGTAATGTAATCGATTACATTGAACCCAGAAAGGCAAGAACACGTTCAAGAAGGTATGTAATCGATTACATAGAAATGGTAATCGATTACAAAGCAATTCAGAGGCCTTGTAATCAATTACACCAAGAATGTAATCGATTACACAGAGCCCAAAAAGCCAAGAATACGTTGGAACAACAATGTAATCGATTACAAGCAATCTGACAGGGTCCAACTGCTATATTAACTGCATTAAATGCTTGACTTTAACACCCCCAATGACTCCTTTCTTCATATAACTTATAAATACTTGCCTTGGGTCTTCATTAAAGGTTGAAATTTAATTTAGAACATCAATCTAACACTCATATACGAGATTTAAATCTAGAAAATGTTTTTGCCCTATTTTTGTGAGAAAACTTAAGATATTCAAAAGGGGCATTGTTAGAGCTTCAATTTGTATCAATCTACTCTTTGAGAGAGTTTCTATCATTCAAACACTTTGTTTATTGTGTAAAGAGTGTGAGGTATCCCTTGTTGAGAAGAAGGTGAGGTATCCTTCAAAGGTGTAAAGAGGGTGAGGTATCCCTCAAAGGTTGTATAGGGTGAGGTATCCCTGTTTTGAGGCTTAATGCACAAGGGTGACGTATCCCAAGGTGTTGTTGAGTGCTCCAATCTGTAAAGGTTTTCAAGCACTCGTTCAAGCTTGAAGTTTGGTGTAAAATCTCGAGTGGTTCGCTTGAGGACTGGACATAGGTCACAAGGGGTGGCTGAACCAGGATAAATCATTGTGTTTGATTCTCTTAACCCTATCTCTTTACTTTGTGCATTTATTTTATATGCTTGCTTGAATGTTATTCATCTTGGCTTGTTTAATTTGTGAGTGAAGTATTCAATCTCATTTATCTATTCACTTCAATTATCCAATAACTTCAATGAAAATTGGTAAACAAACGTTGTACGAAAGATTTACAAAAATATTTCATAAACTCAATTCACCCCCCTCTTGAGTTTAAGGCCACTTAGTAACATATCCTTATAAATGTCTTAAACATGTCTCGCTTTTGATTTATTAAGATTATGTTTATTATGTTATTGATGCTAGTTTTGATTACTCATACTGAGAATGTAGTTTCTCACCCCGCTATGCATCATGTAATTCCAGGTGAAACTTCTTCTATGAGTAAGAAGCAAAAAGGAAGCTAAAGATTATGGTAGCTTTATAGCTTAAGTTATAAATGTTGTATTTCTTAGTACTTCTCTGTAATGTTAAGAATTATATAATACTTCAAGCCATTACTAAGGCCAACGTTGTGTATGTATATGATTTTTACAGTGATGTTTATGTTTTTCGCATTTCATAAGGCTCTCTACAATGTTTCGAATTAACATTATGGATATATGTATTAGATTAATATGTATGTAGTGACATTGTAATGCCAGGTATTTCTTTATATACCATATATATTGAGGTTCTGGTCTTAGGATGTTACATTATGGTATCAGAGCAGCTCATCCTATTGAGTCGGGTTATAGACTGACTGTGCTTAGGCATATTAGGAGTTCCTTTTTAGAAATTATGCTTTTCTTGTTTATATGTTAGATGTAATGATAGAATTGTATGATTTGACTTAGACTGGTTTGTTATTAGCTACTATTGCACAGTTACATGGTATTGAGATTACAGCTCAATATATGTTGTTTCTGTGTGTACAAGAAACTATGTCACCAAAAAGCGATCTAGAGAAGCAGAGAGCTCAAACCCACAAGGTTCAGATATGGTTGAAGCCTTTATGGCTATGGCCAATGTTATGACAAGGGTGCTTGAGAGGATGGAAGCAAATCCACCTCAGCAGCCCCCACCACTTATGCAACCAGTGCAAGTAGTACACCAAGGAAAGAATCAGAATTTCCTAGACTTGACAACTTTCTGTCAAATGAACTCTCTTCCGTACAGAGACGAGTACAACTCCGCAAAGGCTGAGGAGTGGCTCAATGAGATGGAAAAGATCTTCGATGCAATGCTTTGCTTGGAGGAGAAAAAAGTTGTCTTTGCCTCATATATATTAAAGGGTGAAGCGGAGCATTGGTGGAAAGGTACCAAGTGTTGGTGTATGCCCTAGAGGTGGACTTATTTTAACACTGTTTACATACTATGTATTATGCTATTTTTAATATATATATGAGACATTTCATTTATTATGTTATTTAGGAAAAACATAATAAAGTCCTTAGAATAGTAAGTTTGATGCCATAGGATATCAAGTGATTGACTTGATCGTGAGATCCTATTGGATAAAATTAGAACACTATTCTTAAATGTTCCTAGTCAATTATTATTGTTAATTAGGACAAAAATAATACATTGAGACTAGTATGTGTGTAAGCTGATGACCATAGCTCACGGGTCATGGATATAAGATATCAAGTCTTCACATGGGTACATATTAGAGTAATGATGTACTGGACTGACCTGCCATGAGAACGCTACATGGATCATTACGTGAGTGTCATAAGCGATTCTCATAGTGATAATGGTGTATGTGGTCCTTTGACCTGAAATCACTACGATTCCTACATGAGGAGTTATATGTCTCAATGCCATCAAACTTTATCTGTAACAAAGTGATTATAAATTTGGTTATTGAACATACTGCGAATCATGCAGAGGGATGTGAGTGACCTAGATGGGATTTGTCACTCCTACATAACATGAGCGATATCTTCAGGGGCCCTGATCGAGTGAGACTGTGACCATGCTCAAATAAGTTAATATGAGATATTGATCTCCTTTGTTGTTACAAAGTCTACTTGAGTATCAGGAAATGAAGGATTGAACTATACAAGGGTGACGCATTCCATGCCTTGTGTTCAATCCAGATATCTTGACAAAGGGACTAGACTACATAGAAACATTGGTCACAGAAAAGTTATGTCAATTCACTGACATTCTCATTACTTAGGTAACAACGATGTGTTGCTAGATACTACTCACTATTTGTAATATTAAAATGGGATTTTAATATTACTGCCAACGTTATAAGAACCTACAGGGTCACACACATAGAGCAGACTAAATTGGGCCATAAGGATCCAAGTTGGACTGGGATTCAATTGTGGGCCAGGCTCATAACAAATAGTCTAGGGTTACATAGCAAACCCTGTCGCTGGTCACACTCACTTAAGGCAGTCACTATTATAAATAGTACTACTAAAGGGGCTGCTGAGCGTGCATAACAGAACCCTAGCTGCACTTACAGAAACAGTGAGTGAGAGAGTGACAGGTTTCTCTTCTCTTCACAGGTAGCACTGTGTCAGAGATTAGTGAGGCTCCTTTTGCACACATTGGACGTTTGTGAGTCTATTCGTATGGATACCATAGAGACATCATCGCTGTTACGGTGTTGGTGATTCACATCGTTTGTGTTTTCATCTTGCTTCAAGAGGTAAATTTTAAAACATGAATTATGGTCTTTTCACATGGATCTTTGGTAGGAATTTTGTTTTTCCACTACGTGATGTATCCACGATTCCCAACACTAAGAGGGCGCTTGAAACTGCAGAAATACCCGATGTCATGGGAAGTCTTCAAGATAGCTTTTTTAGAGAAGTTTTCCCACAAACTTTGCATAATGGCAAGGAAGTGGAGTTTATGGAGTTAAAACAAGGAAACATGTCTTTAGGCTAGTATGTGGCCAAGTTTAATGAGTTATCGAACTTCTCTTCGCATTTTTGTTATCATTCGGACGTGAAATGGCAATGTTTGAAATTCGAAACTGGTCTAAGTAGTGAGATCAAGAACGTGGTGAAACCTATGGAAATCAGGGATTTTCCTTCATTGGTTAACAAGTGTAGGATTGTGGAGTTCTGTGCTTAGAGTCGTCAATCAGAGGAAAGAGTGTAAGACATCCCGAAGAGAAAGCGAGAGGATGATAAGTGCTAGCAGGGTGCTTCTAAGGCAAGTAACCTTAAAGGAAAAGGCAAGAAGGGGTCCAAGGTACCTTAATGCATTAAATGTGGGAAGGCACATGGAGGCAAGTGCTTGGAAGGCAAATCTGTGTGTTACACGTGTGCTCAACCGGGACATTTCTCCAAGGATTGTCCAAGGAACATGGAGGATGCTCCTACCCCAAAGGCGATAGCCAAAGGATAAGTTTACACTCTCAGCAGAATAGAGGTGGCCTAGTCTTATAACCTCATCCAAGGTAAAGGCATAATTCGTAATCATCTTTTAAATATCATGTATGATTTAGGGGCATCCCACTCTTTTGTTTAATATGATTGTGTAAGGATGTTGCATTTACCTATGTCAGAGTTACCATATGAATTATCTATTTCCACACCTACTGGTAAGCTAATCATAATTTCAAAAGTGTGTCTTGACTGTTGTATAAGAATCGAGGATAGAGTTTTTCTTACAAATCTTATCTGTTTACCCCTTGTGGATATAGATGTTATTCTTGGTATAGATTGTTTGTCATTCAATCATATGATTTTGAATTATTCAGATAAGACTTTAGTGCTTCTGTCTGATGCTCCTATCAAAGTTGTTTCTTTAGAGTTTGCCTATCTCAATGCTAATGAAGTCCATCATTGTTTGATAGAAGGAGCTCTAGGATATGTTCTTCTTTTCTCATTAGATGTAGAAGTTGAGCAGAGCCTAGATAGTATACCCGTGGTTAGGGAATACCCTGAGGTGTTTCTGAGTGATGTAGTGGAGTTATCACAGGAGTGAGAAATAGAGTTTACTATAAATTTAGTGTCATATATAGGACCTATATCTATAGCACCCTATAGGATGACACCTCTAGAGTTAGTAGAACTCAAGAAACAAATAGTGAAGTTGTTGGATAAGCAATTCATTAGGCCTAGTGTTTCTTTGTAGGGAGCACCAGTGTTACTAGTGAAGAAGAAAGATGGTACCATGAGGTTATGTGTTAACTACAGATAGTTGAATAAGGTAACTATCAAGAACAAGTATCCTTTGCCTAGAATAAATGATCTAATGGATCAATTAAGAGGAGCTATAGTATATTCCAAGATTGATCTGAGATCTAAGTATCAACAAATCAAACTTAAGGGAAATGATATCCCTAAGACTGCTTTTAGAACTAGGTATGGGCATTATGAATATCTTTTGATGGGTTGACGAATGCTCCAGTAGTGTTTATAGACTACATGAACAGAGTTTTTAGACCTTACCTAGAAAAGTTAGTGGTAATGTTTATTTATGACATCCTTATCTATTCAAAGACAAGGGAAGAGCATGAGCAGCATATAAGGATAGTTTTAGATATCCTAAAAGAAAAGAAATTATTTGCCAAATTGTCCAAGTATGAGTTTTGGCTAACTGAAGTTTAGTTTTTGGGCCATGTTATTTCTCAGGGAGGAATCTCAGTGGATCCTAGTAAAGTTGAAGTAGTCTTGCAGTAGAAGAGACCCACTACTGTGACCGAGATCAGAAATTTTATAGGCCTAGCTAGATACTATAGAAGGTTCATCAAGGGTTTTTCTCAGTTAGCGCTGCCTTTGACTAGGTTGAGTAGAAAAGGTAGTACTTTTGAGTGGACTCAGGACTATGAGAATAGTTTCCAAGAGTTAAAGAAAATGTTGACTACTACACCAATGTTGGTAATTTCGAATCCCTATGAGAACTGTAAGGTCTTTTGTGACGCTTTAAAGATGGGATTAGGGTGTGTTTTGATGCAGAATAGAAGAGTAGTTGCCTATGCATCAAGGCAGTTAAGGCCACTTGAAGAAAACTACCCTACGCATGATTTGGAGTTAGCAGCTGTAGTGTTTGCCTTAAAGATTTGGCGGCAATATCTTTACGGAGTTCAGTTTGAGGTGTTTGGTGATTATAAGAGTTTAAAGTACTTGTTTGATCAAAAGGAGCTGAACATGAAGCAAAGAAGATGGATGAAATACTTAAAAGACTATGACATTGAGTTAAAGTATCATCTAAGTAAGGCCAATGTAGTGGCTGATGCATTAAGCAGGAAATCCTTACGTGTGTCCCGAATGATGGTCCAAGAGAGTGAACTTCTCGAGAGTTTCAAAGATTTGAGTCTAGCGGTGACTGTGATGCCATAGAGTCTCTTTGTGAGTAGAATGGATACAGTAAATGACTTAAGGACTCAGATTTTAGAAGCTCAAAATGAGGATGAAGCTTTAATGGACATTAGTGAGCAGATCTTTTTAGGAACCTTAGAGGATTTTGATATAGCTGATGATGGAATGATAAAGTTTAGAGACAGACTATGTGTTCCGAGAAAATCAATGATCAAAGAAAGGATTCTAGAAGAGGCTCACAGCAGTAAGTATACCATTCATCCTGGAACCACTAAGATGTATCAAGATCTGAAGAAGATGTTTTGGTGGTCTGGAATGAAGAGAAACATAGCAGAATATGTCACAAGATGCTTAGTTTGTCAAAAAGTGGAGATTGAACACCAGATGCCAGTAGGACCGTTACAGTCTTTAGGGATCCCAAAATGGAAATGGGAGAAGATTTCTATGAACTTTGTAATTGGTTTACCCAAGACTCACCTAGATTTTGCTGCAATTTGGATCATAGTGGATAGATTAACCAAATCTGCCCATTTTTTTCTAATGAGAGCTAGCTATCCTCTAGATAAATTAGCTCAGCTATATCTGAAGGAGACAGTTAGGTTACACAGAGTCCCCGTAAGTATAGTTTTAGATAAAGATCCTAGATTCACATCTAGATTCTGGGGAGCCTTAGCACAACTTGTCACCCGCAGACTGGTGGGCAAATAGAGAAGACTATCCAAACCCTTGAGGATATGCTTAGAGCATGTGTTTTAGAATAATAGGGTAGTTGGACAAGTTCTTACTATTAGTTTTTCTATAACAATAGCTACCATTCCAGCATAGGTATAGCACCCTATGAGGCTTTATATGGGAGAAAGTGTATATCGCCTCTATGTTAGTATGTGGCAGGTGAGAGAACCATCCTAGGTCCAGAGTTAGTCCAATAGACCACAGAGCAAATCAAGATGATTAAGGATAGGTTAGTTACTGCTCTAAGTCAGCAAAAGATCTATGTTGATAAGAGAAGGAGACCTCTTGAGTTTAATGAGGGAGATCAAGTATTCTTAAGAGTTACTTCTACAATGGGATTGGTAGAGTATTGAAAACCTGAAAGTTAAATCCTCGTTTTCTTGGTCCCTACCAAATTCTAAAGAAAGTTGGACCTGTACCTTACCAGATAGCCCTCCCTTCTAGTCCGTCTAACCTTCATAATGTTTTTCATGTGTCTCAATTGAGAAAGTTTAATCCAAATCCTTTGCATATCATAGAACATGAATCTATACAGTTAAGAGATCATTTGTCTTATGATGTACATCCAGTAAGGATCGTGGACAGAGGAGTCAAAGAGCTTAGAGGTAAGCATATTCCTCTAGTGAAGGTTTTATAGGGTGGCATTGACACCGAGGAGGTTACTTAGGAGTTAGAGTCCCACTTGCAATAGGACTACCTGGATTTGTTCCTTTCAGGTGAGTAATTCTGGGGTCAAAATTTTAAAGAGGAAGAGAGAAATATAATACCCTAAAATGACATATTAGACTTGTTTATGTGTTCAAAAGGTAGCATATGACTTGTTTAGCATGCATGTTTATTTTTGTGATAATCTAAGTTAGTTTAAGTACTTAGTTACAACCCGAAGTGTGGAAAGTAGCTTAAAATGACTCAAATAATAGCATAAATTGTTTAGACGATGGAAATAAATGTCGATAATTTATTTCTAGGTCACAAATGTATGAAATAAGTTACAATTAAAGTTTCAAGGTAAACTGATTTAGTTTAGGCATACTGGTTGTGTATTTATAGTCAGATTAACCACTAGTGTAACACCCCAACTTTTGGGATAATTATAATATATTCCTAAATGTACTGTTTTGTGAATTCTGTAAGTAGTAGATTAAATTTGACTGTTTCGTGAATGTATTTGACTGTTGTGTGTGATTTGCACCGAGCCAGGGAAATAATAATTTTGTGGCCGAAAAAATTTTATTTTAATTAATTGGAGTTGGGGGATCTTACTAAACCCAATTCTGATTGATATATATATCAATCTTTTAATTTTTATGATTTAAATGTGCAATAAAATAATTTTATATTATTATAATATTATTTTATATTACAGTACTTACTGTCTCAAAAACAGTAGAAATCTGCTTCAAAATGACCATGGACCCTTAAAAGTCTGTGGGACCCGCATTTAGAAAAGTAGTCAACGATTCTGACTAAGCAAATTTCTAAGCCAATGGGAGCAAGTCAACAAAGGAGGCTTGAAAAATTCTAACCAATAGGAATAGGTCAAAGAAAGAAGCATGGACTTTAATATGGACCGTTGGATGAAGACTTAGTTAGGAAGCCTTTGATCTTAATCGTTGATCAAATCAATGGTGAGATAAGAATTCAAGTTTTATCACCAATCAATATCCACCTTAGATTACATCAAGGGCTAGGAATTAAAGTTGAAATCAAAGGTTGAGATTAAGTCAAACATAGTGGCTTGACTTTGATTAGTAGCTAATTAAACCTAATTTGGTTAATCTAATCACCTAATTAGCAAACCAAGTAAGCTAACTTAGTTATTAATTAGTTATAATCTAAATATTAATTAGATATCCAAATCTTATTTAGAGGCTATGATATATGCTAATATATATTAAACTAATTGGTTATATAATTAGAATGTTAATTAAGTGTTAATAGGAGGTTTAACCTAATTAATTACCTATTTAATTAGCATGTGATTAGCTTGTAATTAAAATTAACCCAAGTCCCTAAACCCCAAGGAACCCCACGGCCAAGGAGGCAAGAATTGCTAAGTCCTCACAAGTTCTACTAGGTTCTTGAACCACCCAAAGTGACATAAGCCATGAGCACCATAATGTGAACACAAATAGATATTTACCTATTCAAATTAAACACTCAACCTCACCCACACTAACCTCACAGCAGCCCCCTCATTTTTTTTTACACTTGATATTTATTTTTTACACTTATCCAAATTCAAGCTTTCTTTTCTCTCAAATACACTAAGAACACCAAACAACTTTCTCTTCCATTTTCTCCCTAGAATTTGGCCAACACCCAAAACCCTACCATCAATCTTCTATAATTTTACCTCTTCACTTTTTCTAAACCAAAATCATATTCTAAACACTTTTCCTTCACAAGGTTTTGTCAAAAACCTACTCTATCTAGTCCAAAATCAAAGCTTTTGTTCACTTCCCTAAGGGTAAGTTTTGATTCTTTGGTTTAAAGTTTGATTTTTGATTTTCTAAACTATGTTTGTTCCATGGTTTTTCAATCTTGATCCTTGTATGTGTTTTTACTAATTGTTTAAGAATTTTAGGGATTTGTTTTGGAGGTTACACGAAATTTCAAGGAGAGGAGGAGACTAATTGATCTTGGTCTTCAAGAGGTAAGAGGGAGATTTAATCTCATCAACCCTAAGTGGTGATGGAAAAATGGATTGTTTGTATATAAAGAATCCATAAGGATTCATTTGTGTGGTTGTTTATTGTTTTTATTATTTGTGTGATTGTTTAAATGCTTTCCTATTTGTGATTTATTTTATTTGTTATGCATGTTTATAGTTTTAAAATATATTGCATGTGTTTATATATTGTATGTGTTTATAGTTGTATAATTATTAAAGTAGGATGTGAATAACATGTAACGATTTGCATGAGTGTTCCAAAGAACACAAAGAGGCTCACGACCTTATCATGAAACAAAGAACCAAAATGTTCTCAACCATTTTCTAAATCAATGATTTAAAGAAATTAGGTAAAATAATAAATTTAAGAATGATTTAGGTTAATTATGGCCAACATGCCATTTAATATATAATTGAACGCCATTTTATTTTCTAAGATAGGTTAGGTAATTAATTTACAAAAGAATTTGATTCCAATGAATCTTTAAGGAAATTAAAGGAATGGACTTAGTTCTAGAATTCTAAATTAGCAGAATTTATTTTAAGTAAGAATTAAAGCAAACGCTTGAAAAATACTAACGTAGAGCTCATTCTATAAGTTTTGAAGTGCGTTAGCAAGTTTCAAAGTGTAACTATTGGGTAAGATTAAAATAAACAGAATTTAGAGGAAAACGTTAAAAATATCATATACTGATTTTATAGGCAAAATGCTGCCGAAATTTACTAAAATCAGATGAATAAAATGAAAAGATTTCATAATATAAGGAAAATACTTTACGTAGTTTAAAAGTACAAGATATAGTCTACACAGATTTAAAATGATGATTTTAAGCTATATGGTTAAGAAAATGATTTGAAAATCTTATGCGATTGAGAAAATGATTTAAAAATGTTACGCGATGTTTAAAAATGTCAAAATATATTTACGCAATTTTAAAAATGTTTGTGAAAATGACACGATTGTGAAAATGCGATAAAATTTCTATGCGATTAAACGATATAGCGAGTTTTACTGTCGGGCCAAAGTGGTGGACCCGGACATGTTGTGAGATAGTACTGTCAAGTGGAGATAGGCTATATTTTGGAATATTGTGACTAAGGGCGTTTTCATAAATATGGTAAAATTTGGATATTAAGGGTATTTTTATAATTTTAGATCATGTTTAGAGTGTTGTGCTAATTTGGTTGATAATTGGTGATTGATTGACGAGACGAATTATACCGTGTTGTGGTGTGATAGGCGTAGTGTGGTTCATTATATGAACTTGGAGGCATTAGTGTGCAGAGAATTCCACATGGGAACAGTGGGTTGCTCCTCTGGGTCGTGGTAACGGGCAACACACTAATGATCTTGACAAGCACTATTCTTAATCGAGGTCTTGAGAAGACTATTATGTACAATGCCTGTAGTACACGATGTTTAGACTATGTACTACTACACGATGTTTGGACTATGGGCTATAGACACAACGTTAGACAGTGCAATAGTTTGGTTGGGTAGCCAGAAGTACTATTAGTTCTTTTCGGATCATTCTCTCAGATATCCATGTTTAGCTCCATGGAGTAGGAACGAGTTAGTGTATGTTCATTCATTATCTGCATTTTACTACTTACTATAATCTGTGATAAAATGTATGATGTATTATTTTGCTATACTGTGTGTGATATAATGGTATGTATTACTTTGCTATATTATGTATGATATGTTGGTATGTACTATTGTGATAATTGTTTGTATTGTCGTTTTCTTTATTGCCATGCGGGTAATGATGTAGATTGTCTCACCTCTCTATATGCTTTTCTCTATATTATTATATTATTTCCGTAAAGAGTTTGAGGAAGAAGAGGAATAGCCTCTTGAGATACAGTATCTGGACGAGCGACAGCCGGGCGAGCTGTACGAGGAAGAGGAATCGGTAGATAATTCTCACCATCAAGACTGATCTTGAGATCATGGCATTGCCGAGATTTTTCGGGTTTGTGAGACTTGAGTTTCATGGAGGTTCAGAGGCCTGGCGTATGCGAGTGGATAGAGGAACAGTTGTCTACGTGGGACGTTTGACTGTGTCCCTATGTAGAGAGTACGATGGAGATGTTATATTTACTACTATGTTGTATTTACATCTAGAGTTGCCTCTGACTCTTAGGCGTTACTGGCAAGGAATCTTCCATGTGCCTAGCGAGCTCAGTAGTGAGTCAACAGCCCGGACTCGTGTCCGTAGAGCTGTAGGACCTCCAGGAGTTCTGTCTTTCGATGATCTCTCTGAAGATGATCCATCGGAGAGTTAGAAATCTTTGAGGTACACTTGGGCAATGTTATGCTTTAGTACTATGTTGTCTTTTTACTGCTTTGTTAAATATTTGTAGTTGTAAATTATTTGTGTATTAAGACAAAAATCATAAGTATATTATAGTGTGTTTATGTTTGTTTTACTTTGTGTTGTGTTTTGTGTTACTTTATTTAATGTTATATGTATAAAAGAATAAAAAATTTACCACTAATATTATTTATGTACCAAACGTTTTATAACTTGGGTAAGAATTTTATTTTATTTTATTTTATTGCATCATAAATGTGACACTCCCACAAGGGTGTTACAACTAGCAAATATGAAAATATCAGATAATGGTGAAGTGACTTTTTATATGAATCCTAGTATTTGTTTTAAAGTTATTAGAAGTTAGAAATCTTGAATTAGCTAAATCTGAGTGTTTTTAGTACATCAAGATTAATCAGTTTTTGCCTAAAGGCCATATAAGTCTTTAGTTCCTTCTTTATAAGCCTCATTCACGGCTCTTTCTCTATAACAAAAACAGAAAACGTGAGAGAAAGGAGGAAAGAAGAGGAAGCAAAGACCAAGGAAGAGGAAGAGAGAAAAAGGAAAACCAAGGCTTGAGGATCCAACTAAGTTTGAATCATCTTCACAGCTACCAAGGTAGGGGTTTTATGTTCATATTCATCTATTTTCATTATTTTCACCATTGATGCACCTTGATGCTTAATAGGTCAAATTGAGTTCTAGAGGTGTTTGGTTTGCATGAATGTGTTTTTTTGGTCATTTATGACTTGTTCATTGCAGAAGTTGAAGATAGAAACTTAGAACATCTCAATTTGACCATTGATGCCAAAAGAGAGGTTTAGGTCAACCTATGTGTGATTTAGTGCTTGAATCCAAATTAAGAGGTTTAAGTTTGTGACTAATGAGTGTTTAAGAACTATTTATGGACCTAAGATTACCTAGAAACTAGATTGGGATGACCAAAATCTAAGAAAAGAACCAATGGAATAGTACCATGTTCTGCATAATTTACTGTACTATGTCTGGTTAAGAGACACCGGGGGGGTCAGGTCCCTCTCTGCCTATTCTAATTCGTGAAACTATGCTAACAGAGCAAGACATGGGGGGAAGGGGGTCGTGTCATCAGACATGGCCCTGGTCTAAGGCAAAAATCTTCAAAAATGTTTTTTTTTTATGTTTTCAAGTTTTTGGCTAGATGGGATCATTAGTATATGTTTCTTAAAGTGTGTTAAAGCATAAATAGGGATATTTTCAAGAGGAAAATTATCACCTAGCATGTATGAGGAAGTATAAACCTTTGAGCATTCAAGAGTTATAGTTTGCCTTAGGTAAGTATCTAGCACCTTAGGCCACTTTTGTGGTAAAGTATGTCACTTAAGAGTAATGAATGATGAGTTAGTGTTTAGATATATGTATGATAGGAATAATTAGTAGTATTGATCTTGACAAATGTCCTTTGATGCCCATTCATGAAGGCTAAGGGAGATAGATGTGTGTCTAAAAGACTCTTTTGATTAAAGACATAACCCTGATATCTCGATAGTGTCAAGGCCAAAGAAGATAAATGGGAAATCTGAAAGCCTCTTTGAGGAAGGATGAAGACCGAACTTCTCAGCGTGTCAGGATATGTGTAATGTGAGGATGAGTTCTTCCTCTATTTACCACTAGATCATATATTAAATCAAAAATTCCTAAGCTAACATCTTGGTTCTTAGTTGAATTAAGTTTGTATGAGTGTACGTAAGTTTAATTTGGTTTCTTTAGTTGCTAAAGTATATCCTTGTAAATGTTTTAAACATCTCTTGCTTTTCATTTATTAAGATTATGTTTATTATGTTATGTATGCTAGTTTTGATTACTCATACTGAGAATGTAGTTTATCACCCGCTGTGTATCATGTAATTCTAGATGAAACTTCTTCTAAGAGTAAGAAGCAAAAAGGAGGCTAAAGATTAGAGTACCTTTATAGTTTAAGTTATAAATGTTGTATTTTTTAGTACTTCTCTGTGATATAAAGAATTATGTAAGACTTCAATCCTTTGCTAAGGATAACGTTGTATATGCATATGCATTTTACTATGATGTTTATGTTTTTCACATTTCATAAGGCTCTCTATAATGTTTCCAATGAACATTATGGATATATGTATTAGATTAATATGTATGTAGTGACATTGTAATGCTAGGTATCTCTTTGTATACAACATATATTGAGGTTCTGGTCTTAGGATGTTACAATATATCTACCGTATATAAAGAGCACAGTACTAGCTATGCTACTATTGACATAAAACAACAAACTAACCCATAACATTCATTCATATAAATATTTACGGAGAGCCATGAATGATAAAAAGATCATATATACATACATCACTAGCTAACAAGCCATACTGTATACATAAACTTTTACAAACAAACCAGCAAAGTAATAAATACAAGCTGATGCAAAAAGAAATAAAGCAACTAAACTAAGCCTTCTCCTTCTTCTTTTTCTTACCCTTTTTCTCCTTTGGAGGGACTTCACCTGGATTTACATGGAACACACAAGGGTGAGAAATCACAATTTCTCTGCATAAGCATACCAAAACTAGTAGTTAATCAATTACAACAAATAAATCAATTGTAAACGTATATACACATGATGTAACCAATTATACAATAATCAACAATATCAAAGAATCACTCATACAACCCTAAGACATCATTGAACAAGCAACCAAGTAATCAACCAAGACAACTGCCCATACAATTGTCAACAATACAATGCTTTTGTTATGAGGTATGTTTATGCTCAAACAAAGTCCTAATAGAATAATTATGCAATGCTAATGCATGTTTTGTTTTTTAAAACATATGCCACTTACTTATTTCCCAAGAACCTTCGTTCCCTTGTATATCCTAAGCAGGTTAGGTCTAAAAGACTTTACCTTACTTGGTAATAGGTGAGTACTTTCCTCTCACTAACGTAAAAGTACTACTACCACCCCATATCGGTAACCCTGACCATGCAAGCATAAATGCAAGGAGAATTCAGATCCAACACCTTATTCTTGGGTCATATGGTTGTGCACACAATTTAAGGTTACAATATATAGGAAATAGCAAATAACAAGTTTGAAAACTAAATATGCAGATTTGTCATCAAAATATACATACTTATCATAAGGTTTATGACAACCAAGTGAAAAGCAAAGACTAGTGACTCAAGACTTTACTCTAACTTAACACATAAGTAGAAAAACTCATGTCACTAGTGTCCTCATATCTAGCACCTCACACCATCACTTCATAAGTGATTTCAAGGCAACCTCAAGTTGCTTAATGTTCTAGACACTACTTTATAGCATTCCATAACACTTGGATGCCTAATGTTCTACCAACTCCCATCACAAGGTTTACCCTAACCTAGTGAAAAGGGTATAGCTAGAAAACATATACTCTTGGTTCAACTCTAACATATAAAGGAACCAACTCATGTCTCTAACCATTCACGAAGCTTAACCTGGACAATCAAGGAAACATGTTTAAACTATGCTTCTCAAACTCAACTTTAATTCTAAAGGAGTAATCTTTGCATAAAGATAGACATACCATCACCTTATGGAAGCCTAAGGTGTCCTAATACACCAGCCCCTGACACTCCACCACAATTTGGGTGTCTAGGGTCCTTCAACTCTATCCAAAAGCATTTCCCACACTTTGGATGTCTAAAATTCCTAAACTTTTCATATATGTAAGTTGATAATTTTCTCCAAGAAATATCCCCAAAAGTACCTAATTACATCCTAAAAGACTTGCACAAATAATCTCATCAAGTAGGGAATTCAATTAGCACCACAATGCTAAAAACATGATTCTACCCTACTCGGCGCTTGAGCAAGTAAGGCTCAGTGATTTCTACCGCAAGTGCATGGATCGCTCAAGTAATACAGATACAGAGTAAAAGTTCGTTCCCACGAGGATATTACGAAATAAAGCTAACTACCAACCAATAGCTTAATCAATTCTAGTCAAGGATATAAAAATAGAAAAGCAATAAACTAAACTAAACTAATCTACAAAAGCTATAAACCTAAAAGCGGTTAGGTTTCAGGAAATCCTCCTTCACCCCCTATATCTATCAACAACATGCAATCCCCCTCATAAACACAAATGCATTGATTAGGTTAGCTTGAGAATCTTCATTAGTCAAAAGCCTATGACTAGGTCAATCAACCCTTGTTTCTACTTGCCTAACTCACTAAGTTTCCTTGAGAGCTAACACAACTTCCACTCATGAACGATCTATTCTCAATCTCCCACTATACATGGCCAATAGGTATATTTCTACCCTATTATCAGCAAACATATATCAATCACACCATATCCATATCAATAAATTGCTATGTCTAGTTCATTGGCCAATATTAAGATCATGCAATCAGTGATCAGCCAAGAACAAGCATTAAACACAGATATGATTGAACCATAATCAAACATCCACACAAACTCAGATAAAAACACATCATTAATATAAATAAAAGGATCCAAAATATTCCTAAACAAAGCTTAGCTATACAAAAGATAAGGAAGAGAAGAGAGAAAGGGAAAAGAGAGAAAGAAGCTCATTGATTTGTCTCTGAAGCTTGAATCCTCCTTCAATCCTTTGAACCTTTGCTCCAATCTACCATCCATGAAGATCTAGCTAAACTATCTAACCTAAAACTACCTAAAACTAACCTAAAAAGGAAAACTATAAAAGGAACTGGCCAAAACGGCCAGAACACTGAAAAACTGAGAGAGCATGAGAGAAAAACGTATGAAAATCTATTTATAGGCTCAGCAGCTACCTCAGCGCCGTGGCCCCTACTTATGCGCGCCGCGGCCCCCACAGGGTCGGCCTACTTGCGCCGCGGCCCTCACTCATCTGCGCCGCGGCCCTCTCGCCTCGGGTCCAAGTATGGACTTGCTGAAAAACCTCTCTGCGCCGCGGCCCTCACATATGCGCGCCGCGGCGGTGACCACTGAAATGGCAGATTTGGCTTCTCTTCCTCTTTAAGCTCATTTGCTCCATATTTAACCTTGTTTGGAGCCCCTCCTAACATAGAGAATACACCAAATCAGTAACATATATAAATCTACTCAATTCATAACAATTAAACACAGTTTTGCTATAAACATACAAGAAAGGTTCAGAATCATAATATGACAAATATAAGCACAAAACCTCCAAATATGCATTATAAACAAGGATCCAGCATTCATTTTAGCACAAGAATAGGCCACAAATAACTGCATTCTGTGTAGTTATCACTCAAGTGCTTGAGCGCGCTAGCACTATCAGGTGCATTCTTCTGGGTGATGGTCACTTGAGCGCGCATGGACAGAGCACTTAAGCGCCAAGCGCCCAGTAGCAAATCTGTAGAATTTTTAAAATTTGTGCATTTTTCATTGGTGCCAAATGCGAAATTCAGCCACTCTAATTTGGTTTCTAGGTGATTTTAAGTCCCTAACAAGCTCACTAACATGAAGGAAACATAAAGCACCAATTGATTTCATCAAAAATGGATTCTTGAATCAAATCACCCATCTAAACCCCAAAATATACACTTTGAGCATTTTAGGTCCAAATGGAGATTTTTTAGTTTCTAATCCAGACTCTTAACATGAACAAGTCATAAACAACATTTAAAACTTATCCAAGCAAGAAAATCACTTAAAACATCACAAAATCCCATTTTGACTTGTCAAATTTCAATCAAGCCTAAACATGAAAATGAGAAGAAATGAAGTTTTAGGCTCAAGAACCCCTACCTTTAACAGTTGATGATGGAGATTCAAGCCTCACACTTTGATCTTGGATTTCCCCTACCACTTGTGCTCCTTGTTTTCCCTTTTCACCAATTTGCACTTCCTCCTTTCCTACTCTTGGTGTTCAGCTATGAAGAGAAGAGAGAGAATGAGAAATGAGAAACCAAATATCACTTAAAAAGGTCAAGGAAGGTGGCTGTTTTCAGCCTTAAAAGTCTTAGCAAATTAGATATTTTGCAGTATAACTTATATTTGCTAAGAACACTTGGAATTCTCCAAATCAAAATTTTCAAGTTCCAACAAGTTTAAAATAAATACTAAAATTCATTAAAAAAGTTGTTTCACCAGTATCATAATTTTTCATATTTGTGACTAGTCAATCCGGCATTAAAACACATATCCAGTATGCCTAGAAATACCAAACTGACTCCGATTATTCTCAAATTTTAACCACATCATATAATTCACATCTGTGACTTAGAAACAAATTATCTACATTTATTTCTATTAGCTAAGCCATTTATGCTAATATATGAGTTATTTTAAGCTACTTTTCACCTTTCGGGTTGCAGCAAAGTGTCTAAATTAACTCAGATTGTCATAAAATTAAACAGGCATGTTAAATAAGTATTAAGCTACCTCTGTAACCTTTTACAAGTGTAACATGTTTTAGAGGATGTTACATTTATCATTCTCAATCCACCAATTCAACATCCAAAACCAAGCATGTGAAATTTAAGAAAAAAGATAATTTATTCAATCATGCTATGAACCATGAATTTCAATTGCTTCAAAGGATGTGAGAGTTTATTCACTTGAATCTTTCAAAGGAAATCAAACAATAAAACTTCGTTACTTCCACAAATTAGTGCAAATTAATTACTTCCCTAATTTAGATGCGTCTTAAGAGTAAAATTACTCCTTACTCGGTATTACTTAATTGCTGTTTAGTAAGTTGATAATAATCATATCAATAAACATACTTCCCCAATTTTTTTATGTCAACTATCCTTCCCCCCAACTGAATCACAACATTGTCCTCAATGTCAAGATATAGATGGTTAAAGGATAGAAGATATTACCTGTTGTGGTAGTTATTGAAAAGAAAAATTTGACACAAATTTAAACAGAAACAAAGTACGATGAATAAAACCAAAGGTAAAGAGAAGTTATAGACGAGTGTCATATCAAACTCGCGTTCCTTGTTGGTGCCCTCTGACCAATCTATCTGAGCCATTACTGGATCAAAGTTATAGACAAAATCTTATAATTTATCAATTAACTTATCAGCATTGGAAGGAGAGATAAGGATTTGTCTAGCCGAATGTGTGATAAAGTTATATTCCATAACATGGTCAAAAAAAGATAATAAACCGTCAAAGAAATTATTAACATTCAACAAACCTATAGGTATATGGTGGATGTTCAGTTAGGCCTAAGAGACAATTTGAAAAACTTCTTTCAAAGTACCATAGCCACCTGGTAAGGCAATGAAAGCATCAAAATTGTCAAGCATCTTAGCCATTCGTTTATGCATAGTTGATATTCGTAGCTCCTCCCAATTATCTTTCCAGTGATGTTCCTTTTGAGTTAAAGCTCTAGGAATAATACCTAAAACCTGATTGCCTCATAAATATGCAGTGATTCATATAACCCACATTAACCCAATGATACTTCCCCCATATACTACATGAAATTTCCATGTAGTTAGCGCTTCCCCAAGAGTGCTTGCTACTCTTATAAACTATATACCCTTTCCAAAACTTAATCCACAAAATACACAAATATTTGTAAATCAATGAACAGAGGCTCCCTCCATCTCTATACTCACCCTCCCATTGAATGATTATCGGTTGGATGAAAAGAAGAAAATGAAGTATTTAAATAGGGAAAAAAGAATGGAAAATGTAATGATAACACCTATATGGTAAGCTGATTGTTGTCAGAAAAGTTTGAAATTAAGAAACACCAATTTTTTTTATTTTTTTTAGAGATGAACAATATAATAACATGCTTGTTATTGTGATTGTGGCTCACATCTTCCTCTGGTTTTATGTCCAATAACATTTTAAATGCCTTCTATAAGTTAAGGATGAGCTTCCCATCTATTTTTTTATAAATTAGCAAACAGGGTCTTTTTGAGTCAGATTCTAACTAATAGCTCACATTTATGTTCGTCCCTGAAGAGATTTCATAAATTACAAAAAGTTCACGATGCACAACTCCATAAGAATATGTCTTTAGAGTCAATAAGATATCATCTAATGACTCATTACTCAGTTCGTTCTTAATAAAGTTTATTTTATCTTCTCAGTTTGTGGAAACCATTCCTAAAGAACGACATTACTTGTTACAAGTCCACCATGCACATTTGTGTCAAACTTGTAATCTTTGCGCTCTTTTCCTTTTAGAATGCAAACTTTTACTGACACCTAGTATTTATGAGGCAAATGAATTTGACGATTCACCTGCTAAATGGACCTTAACTTCCATTATCCAGCCTATATCTTTTGGGATGCCCTGATGCATTAACTGTCTCAATCTTTCACACCTACCTTTGCAGATTTTTGTTAGGACATTTTGAGGAAGAGAAGGAAAATATTTTTTTAAATTTGAGAGAATGACATCCATTTTAAAGAAGAAGGAATTAGTTATTATAGGAAATTAAAAAAACTGACTTGAGAGTCATGGAATACCATTATCCGCCACTTAAATCGTGCCACAAAGAACTGCAAAAAGAAAGCCACAAAATTGAAATAAATTCTTCTCATAACAATGATTAGAAAGGGAAAATGATTCTACCTCAATAACTTGGTTTTGCAGAAATGGTTTGAGTTTTTGTCCATTGACCTTAAACACATTACCATTCCTAGGGTTCTTAATATCCATGGCCTCATGAGGATACACATGTTTGATAACAAAAGGGTAGTCCACTTATATCTCAATTTTCTAGGAAATATGTGAAGACAAGAATTATAAAGTAGAACGTTTTGACCAATTTCAAAAGATTTTCTCAAAATTAATTTGTCATGAAAAGCTTTTGCTTTTGCTTTATAAATTTTGAGTTTTCATAAGCATCATTTCTCAATTCCTCATGTTCATTTAATTGTAATTTGCGTAACTTGCAAGCATCATCAAGGTTTAAGTTGAAAGCTTTAATGGCCCAAAATGCTTTATGCTCAAGTTTTACAAGTAACTGAGAAGGTTTTCCATAAACTAACTGATAGGGTGACATGCCTAAAGATGTTTTGAAAGCAGTACAGAAAGCCCAAAGTGATCATTTAGTCTTAAAGACCAATCTTTACGATTTGGGTTAACTACTTTTTTCAAAATTTGTTTAATCTCCCTATTTGCTAATTCTACTTGTCCACTTGTTTGAGGGTGATAAGGGGTGACAATTTTGTGTGTAATGTCATATTTCTTCATTAAGGATTCAAATGGTTTATTATAAAAATGTGTTGCCCCATCACTAATGATAGCTCAAGGGATTCCAATTCGACTAAAAACATTTTCTTTTAAAAATTTAAGAATAGTTTTATGATCTTTGTGTCGACATGGAATTGCCTCAATCGATTTTGAGACATAATCAACTACAACTAAAATATATACAAATCCAATTGATGATGGAAATGGACCCATGGAATCAATTCCCCAATAATAAAAAATTTCAATGATAAGGATAGGGTTTAGAGGCATCATGTTTCGTTTAGAAATGGAACCCAATTTTTTATAATTTCCATACCTAGCCAATAAAGTCCACACTGTAAGATTTTCGTAACTGTTTTCTTTAAAGAAAAGTGACCTCTACATGCTTCTGAGTGACAAAATTTAATTACACTACCTACCTCACTGTCGGGTACACATCTCTGAATGATTTGATTAGGATAATATTTGAACAAATATGGGTCATCCCAATAAAAAATTCTCACTTTAGTAAAAAATTTCCTTCTATCTTGGTGCGTCCATTGAGGCAACATCTTTCCTGTTACAAAAAAATTGACTATGTTAGCAAACCAAGGCATGAAATTGATAGAAAATAAAAATTCTTCAAGAAAAGAGTCATTGATAGGTATCAAAAGGTGAGTCTGTCATAAGTCTGGACAAATGATTTGTAACAACATTTTTGGCTCCTTTCTTATCTTTTATTGTGATGTTGAATTCTTGAAGCAACAAAATTCATCGTATCAACCTAGGTTTGGCATCCTGCTTAGACATTAAATATCTAACAGCAGCATGATTGGTGAAAACTGTAACACCCTCCGAAGGGCATTACATTTCAAGCCAACTTCTTTTAATTCTTTACCCAAGTTATAAAATATTTGATATTATTTTAATACGGTTTTTAAAATTTATTTTTTGTAATAACATAAACTTACCAAATTGGAGAAACACAAAATATAAGAACTAAATAATATACATCTCTCATACATAACATAGCTTAATAATAACTTAAATACATAAAACTTACTTACTCCAAATAATATGTATAACTACCATATAAAAACTGAAACCTAGCCCAATTCCAAAAACTTGAAGAGTAGGGTCCTACACCCGATCCTCCTCTAGATCCTCCTCGGGATCCCTAGCAGACAAATTCCCAGTCGGGGCATGTTGCTACAGATAGAAGTTTGAGCAGTCAACTCCATAGAATTCTCACTAGGAGTAGTTCTACGATTACCCCATAACTCCCCAATAGGCATATAAAACTCCAAGCAAATAGTAGCGTCCAAAGAAAACGTAGCAATCCCATGCTGGGTCTTACTCCAAAACAAGGTAACATCTCCAGCATAGTGAATGCGTCTCGTGTCGCAATAGACATTCCATGCTTTGATATTCCCATGAAACTATACACTAACAAAACCCCGTGGACCATGCCTCGTCACCATCGCAGTCTTCATAGAATAATAACATAACACAGAATAGGCAAAACAATAATACAAAGAGGTGAGATTCCCTACATCAATGCCATCATGGCATCATAGAGACAATAACAACAATAGCATAATTCTTGTACAACATTAATAAATATATTCATGGCATCATATAATTATTGCATCAAATAGCAGATAATTATCACAACATATATATACCACAACAGTATGATGACTAACTATGCACATGCACAATGTACCATTTTCCGTACTCCATGGAGCTAAACACAATTTCAGAGAGAATGATCCAGAAGATATGTTTGTATATCGGCTGCTTCAGACCAAGTGCTATAATTTTTCAATGTGCACATCAGGCATTATACAAGACATTTTACGCTAGATCAGGAATAGGAATAGTATCTCGTTAAGATCGTTGGTACGTTTGCATTGGTTGTCACGACATAATAACACTTTCTAACTAGCCATATGTGAATTCCGCGTCTCGACGCCTCTAAGATCATTCATAGATCTTCACTATGCAATTTGCACTCGCACTAAAGTGTAATTCAACTCCTAGGCAACAATATCCTTAACAGACAGCGTCTGTCAAACAATGTATGTCAAATGACTTTATGCATATTATGAGCCACTACCAGCCATAAACACACAGTAATAGTTCTGAGTCCATTATATCGACCCGACAGCAAAACTTGCTCTTGCTCTCAATCGCGTAGCATTTTTATCGCATTCTTACAATCACGTAGAACTTTTGTTATGTTTTCAAATTGCGTAACAATTTTTCAACGTTTTCTCAATCGTGTAGTTAAAAATCACTATTTTTAAATCACGTAAGAGTTTTTCTATGTATTTTCAATTGCGTAAAATATTTTCTCAATATTCTAAACTCAAATTAAAACTTTTCTTATTTAAAATAAAAATTAGACTTAAATTCCAATATTTCCTTATTAAATCACCTTTAAATAATATTTCTAACATTTTTTCACTAAAACCTAAATCATTTAAATTATTCAAAATACCTCAAAATATTTGTTCTTTATTCTTAATAAAACTTTCTCAAATAAAATATTTTAAAACTCCAAACTATCATTAAAAATTACTTCTTGCTAAAACTCCTCTAAATAATATTTTCTAATATCCTTTCCAAAACTTACATTTATTTTAATTTAATAAAACCTTTTTCCATCTTCCTTATCGAAATCCTCTTAAATAAAATACTTTAAGTTTTAAACTTAATTCTCCACCCTATTTCTAATACTATGGTCGAAATCCTCTTTTTACTTAGTAATAAAAATATATTCATTTCCATATTCATTTTGTAATTCCTTAATTAAATTTATTACCACTAATCCTCTAAGACATTTAATAAAACATTTTGCATTGGATTTCCTCTTTGGAGGGCTTAGAGGCCATGAGCCTCTATGACCATTGGAGTCAAAAATTGCTTTCCTTTTTAACACTATTATAGCATACTACATACTTTAACTTCAAAATCTTACTATAACAAGTTCATGCAAAATATCAAAATAATAAAATCACATAAGTAAAATAAATACAAACCACACAATTACAAAAATACGGTGAATAAATCCTCACATGGATTCATCACCTTCATACAATTTCGTGTCCCTCACCACCATAATTGCTTGATGAGGTTAATCTCCCTCTTACCATAGATATAGCCTCATTGCTCCTAGTAGGTTCCTTTGTATCAACCTCCTCCACCAAGTAGCTCTTAGAATCAAAGTAAATACAAATATATTAACATCCAAGGCTAGAGTAAGACAACTATAGATCAAATATGGTCTTAGAATTTCAAGAATCAAATAGGAAATCAAGTTTCAATAACTTCATCTTAAAACCCTAGAACTTGAACTCAAAAATCAAGCTTGAAAATGGTTGAACGAAGGCTTGATCACAACACCAAAGATGCTTAGGATGATGTTTAGAATCAAGTGGTATGGTTGGTTTAAATTATGAGAGATTGGAAGGTGTTTTTGGGTGGTGAGGCCGTGAGATGATGGAAAGAAAATTAGAGAAAAGTTTGTGTTTAGCCTATGAAAAGATGATAACTTTGGAAATATGATATTTTGTCTCCTAAACCCTTATGGCCGTGAGACTTCATGGAGAGAGAGAGATATTTTAATTTACTACAACCCCTCACATCCATTGATTCAATCAAGGGTAAATATGCAAAGCTTCTTCACCAAGCTTGTTTCCTATTGGTTGTTCATAAAGATGTCATAACCATCATCTTTGACTAACCAAGATATTTCCTAGATATTTTCAGAAACTATTACCCAATGGACAAAGACTACAATTTTTATTATCTAATGGATAATAATATTATACAATGGATAATAACATTACCCAATGGATAATAGCTTTATCCAATGGATAATAGATTTGAACAAAAACTCAGATAAAGAAAATTTTTGTCAAATGTTTTCGATTTCGGGTTTAGTAAGTTCCCCTGGCCCTGCATTAATAGTCCAAAATTTTTTGGTACAAGAAAATTTTTTATTTTTTCGGGGCCGCCTTAAACACAATTATAGTCCAAAATAATATTAAAATAATTAAAATAAATTAAAAATTACCAAAAATTCACAAAAATTTCCAAATATTATAAAACTCATAAATATCAAGAAAAACAAAAAATTGGGGTATTACAAAAACAACAGTAAAAGAACCAATTAAATAAGCTTGACATTTGTCCAATGCAAAAATTACAGCAAGTAGTTCTTTTTTAGTAGTGGTGTAATTTATTTGTGCACTATTTTTAAAGTTTGACTTGCGTAATAAATTACATGAGGCTTACCTTCTTTTCTTTGGCCTAAAACAGTGTCAATAGCAAAATCACTAGCATCACAAATCAACTCAAAAGGCAAAGACTAATCTTGGATTTGCATAATTGGAGTAGACGTCAGAAGACTAATTAACTTTTCAAGATATTTTTGACATTCATGAGTCTAATCAAATGGTACATCTTTTATTAGAAGATTATATAAAATAGTCTAGATATGGCACTAAAGTCTTTAATGAATCTTTTGTAAAATTTTGCATGTCCTAAAAATAAACGAACTTCCTTGACTATTTTTGGTGAGGGTAAATGGACAATTAATTCAACTTTAGCCTTATCAACTTTAATTCCTTTAGAAGATATCACATGATCTATCATTATTCCTGAGGTAACCATATGTAATGACATTTTTCCCAATTTAACATAAGTTCTTCTTCTTCACATCTTTTAAGAACATTTTCTAAATTATCAAGAGAAATTTCAAATGAATTTCCAAAAGCTGTCATGTCATCCATGAAAACCTCTACATAATGCTCAACTATATCACTAAAAGTACTTAGCATGCATATTTAGAATATTGTCAGAGCATTAGAAAGGCCAAAAGGCATTCTTCTAAATGCAAAAGTGCCAAAGGAGCATGTAAAAGTGGTCTTTTCTTGATCCTCTAATGCAATGAGTATTTAATAATAACCTGAATAACGATGAAGAAAATAGTAGTAGGAATGTCCTGCTACCCTTTCCATAATTTGATCAAGAAATGGCATGGCGAAATGATCTTTCCAAGTGACAGCATTTAATTTTTTGAAATCAATACACATACGCCAACTGGATGAGACTCGCTTAGGTATTAATTCACCTTTTTCATTTTCAACCACTGTTATTTCAGCTTTCTTAGGCACAACTTGTGTAGGGCTTACCCACTGACTATCAAAAATAGGATAGATAATTCTAACATCAAGTAATTTGAGAACTTTAATTCTAACTATTTCTTTCATATGTGGATTTAATATTCTTTGATGCAACAAAATCTATTGTATCGACCTTCTTATCTTTTATTGTGATGTTGAATTCTTGAAGCAACAAAATCTACCGTATCAACCTAGGTTTGGCATCTTACTTAGACATTAAATATGTAACAGCAACATTATCGATGAAAACAATAATAGAAGAACCAATTAAATAAGCTCAAAATTTATCCAATGCAAAAATTACAGCAAGTAGTTTTTTTTCAGTAGTAGTGTAATTCATTTGTGCACTATTTAAAGTTTGACTTGCGTAATAAATTACATGAGGCTTACCTTCCTTTCTTTGGCCTAAAACAGTGTTAACAGCAAAATCACTAGCATCACACATCAACTCAAAAGGAAAAAACCAGTCAAGGTTTGCATGATTGGAGTAGATGTCAGAAGACCAATTAATTTTTCAAAAGATTTTTGACATTCTTGAGTCCAATCAAATGATGCATATTTTATTAGAAGATTGCACAATGGTCTAGAAAAGGCATTAAAGTCCTTAATGAATTTTCTGTAAAATCCTGTATATCCTAAAAATAAACGAACTTCCCTGACTATTTTTAGTGAAGGAAAATAGGCAATTAATTCAACTTTGGCCTTGTCAACTTCAATTCCTTTAGAAGATATCACATGACCTAACACTATTCTTTAGGTAACCATGTAATGACATTTTTCTCAGTTTAACACAACTCTGTTTTCTTCACATATTTTAAGAACTTTTTTCAAATTATCAAGACAAATTTCAAATGAATTTCCAAAAACTATCAAGTCATCCATGAAAACCTCTAAATAATGCTCAACTATGTCACTAAAATTACTTAGCAAGCATCTTTGGAATATTGCCAGAGCATTACAAAGGCCAATAGCCATTCTTCTAAATGCAAAAGTTCCAAAGGGGCAAGTAAAAGTGGTCTTTTCTTAATCATCTAATGCAATATGTATTTGATAATAGCCTGAATAACCATCAAGAAAATAATAGTAGGGATGTTTTGCTACCCTTTCAATAATTTGATCAAGAAATGGCATAGGGAAATGATCTTTCCTAGTGGCAGCATTTACGTCAACTGTATGAGACTTGTGTGACGCCCCTTTTTGACCAAGGGAACGTCTCACTTTCAATTACAATGTGGAAATAAAATTTATGTGAGTTAAGACCTGGTTCATTTTAATAATATATATATTTACTCGATTATAGTTGGGTAATTAAATTGGCAAGTATATTTTTTTTTACATTAACGTTAACGATAATCAATATCCACGGTGACGAAACATACATGGGAAATTAACATTTCATTTATATATATATATATAATTATCAAACTGTTTAGTTACAAAGCCTGGTATATCAAAAAGCAAAACTATACCTGCCCCCAAAGGATTATACATACATATCCCTACGGTATCAGAATATACAGCCCACTACAGAAAAAACATCAGGCCCCCAAAATAAAATACTGGTAGCCCTCAGTAGCTACAAGTAAAGTCAGTCCCTCAAGTGAGGAGGAATCGAGTCAGGATCCTCTTCAGGATCCTCTTCGGGGTTGTCCTCAGGAACTTCTTCGGGATCTTCCTCAAGATCTTCTTCGTCAGAGGAAATCACCAGAGGAATCGTAGAGTCACGGGACGGGCCCGAGCTGTGGAATGAAAAGAGTCTTCCCACGGAGTGTAATAACGGTCACCCCACATCTCGCGTATCGGTAGTTGAAACTCCAAACGTAAACTAATACAGCAGGTGAAGACAGGCGGCTCGTGGCGTCTCTAGGCTAGAGATAATGACACATCCCCCGTATAGACGCAACGCTCAGAACCATAGTTGATGTACCAGCACTTTGGCCCTCCCAAGAAAGTCAAGAGCATATCTCCCAAAAATCTTTGCGTGCGTGGCTCCATATTCTTCTGCAGTCGCTCAGTTGAGATGAGGCCAACAACTAGGGAAGTCAGGAGCTTTCGGTTCCTTGCAGTTGTCTTCTATGGAATGTAGTATACGGACAAAATAGAAGTGGAGAGACAGAGAAGAGGTAAGACATCCTACCATCATTACCAATCATAGCATCGAGAAACCAAATGGCGCAAAGCGCCCACATAGCATTTATGACAGCAATAATGGTAATAAACATTCAATAGCAATTATGATCAACCAAACAGTTCCAGGCAGTCGTATGCATATAGATATATCAGAAGTACAACAGTTCCAATTATAATAACGATGTATACCATATGATTCATAGACTTACTATGCACACGTGCCCTCAATAACCAAAATCCTACTCCATGAAGCTAGACACAAAACAGTCGAAGAGAACGATCAGGTGGTATGTCTGTATTCTTGGCTGCCCAGGCCCTCAAGTGCTAAAATTCTCAAGTTATCATTGTGTACATCATGGCATTTTACAAGACATTCTACACAGATCTCGACATAGGACAGCATCTCGGTCCGGATCGTCAGTGTGTTTGTATCGGTCTGCCCCACGGACAGAGAGCTACCAGCTGCCCATTGTGAGGTACCCGCACCCTGACGCCCCCAAGGTCAACAAGTAACCTACACTTGTCTATTCGCACCTGCATAAAGGTGTAACTTCAACTCCTAGGCTAAGGGCCTTAACCAAGTCCAACGGACAATCTCTTTCTTTATGTTCAATGCATGACACAATCATACTCTTCATGACCAACTAGGTCCATCATGCTTCAAATGCATGTCATATCATTTATCAACAAGATCTGATCCCATTCACGGGTCCACAACAAGTCAATAGTACATTTTAAGGATATCCACAATTTCTATTCATAGTCATGATAGAAGTCAACCATTAAATTCATTATAAGCCTCACAAGCTCACCCATACTCATATTCTTCCTTGTTTATGAATCCCTACGTAATCTCTAGTCATCCAATCATTTATGATTTATGTGCTTTTATTAATCCAGGGGTTTTGAATCCAGGAAGATACATGGCCAGAATCACCAACAACGTCACAGATTTAATTACTAGGTATTGGGTGATAAACCATAGTTGTGAATTCGACGGAGACAATGCATTTAGTGGAAAATTGAGGCTGCCATTCGACGAAAACTAACATGGTAGAAGGATGAAAAATGGGAGAACATTTTATAACAAGATTGGATAAAAATTAATTTCTGTCGGATGGGGGTTCTGTTGAACAGAGATCAAAACTGTCAAATTTTTCCAGAAGGTCAGCAGAAGTCCTATTTCGACGGATGTGGGTGTTAACATTGGAGAAATCTCCCAAGTGTCGAACCGACGAAAAACACTATGGTCAGAACTCTAATTCGACGGATCTTGACATTCCACTCAACGAATATTAACTTTGGGAAGCTTCTGATAAATGGATAGAAGATCTACTCGATAGGTATATCTCTCGATGGGTATTGGCATTCTAACTCGACGAATGTGTCACTCGACGGATGTGGTCATTCAAATTCGATGGATTTTGCATTGGAGGAGTTTCTCTCCTAAATGGTCAGGAGTTCATACTCGACGGATTTTGATATTGCACTAAATGACCAGGAATCAAATTCGACGGGCATGGCCAGGGGTTCATACTCGACGGATTTTAACTTTACTAAGTGATCAAGACATCAAATTCGACGGGTTTTGGGAGTTCATACTCGACGGATTTTAACTTTACTAAGTGATCAAGACATCAAATTCGACGGGTTTGGCCAGGAGTTCATACTCAACGGATTTTAACTTTACTAAGTGATCAAGATATCAAATTCGACGGGTTTGGCCAGGAGTTCATACTCGATGGATTTTAACATTTCATTAGATGATTAGGATATCATATTCGACGGGTTTGGCCAGGAGTTCATACTGTTACTAATTTTCACATGAAATTTCCAAATTTCTGGGCTCAACACCGTGACCATCCGAGAACTAATCGGAAGTCATTCCCTTCCATATTACACGTTCCAATACATCCAGATATATATCAAAACACACAAACAATCGAATAGCATATATACATCACCAACAGCATGTAAACAAAGATGACTCTTAGTACCAATCACAAACAACGTCCCTAAATGCTAAAAAAAGTTGAGGAGGAGCGTCTTCCTCTTACCTTGGAGAAGCATAAAGAAAGGTGGCTCCTTTTTGGTCAGGATTTCGTTTTCAGCTTCCAGGAAATCCTTAAACATTTAAACTTGCAAGAATCAGTATCCTGATATTGAAATGAATACCCATTGTCATTAAAATGACAGTGGGTTACGAAAAAGAGAAGAGAGGGAGAAAAAGCTAAGAGCTTTACCTTAAAGCTCCAACCTTTAAGCTTCAAAGACGTAAGAGAATAGAGATGGAGAAAATGGCAGAACTTTGAAGACGATTTCCTCAATGATGGTGGTCCTCCAAACACGAAATGGTGCTAGGATTGTGACGGTTTGAAGAACAAAATGGAGGTGTGGGTGGATGGTGTTGCTGCTGTGGGGTGAAAGAGAAGAGAGAAAGATGAGTGAATAGTGAGCTACGTACAGGGAGGAGAGGAAATGTGAGAAAAGGAAAATGAATTAGACTCCCTTAATTCAAACGTGCTGCACAAAATGGGAGGAGAGAGAAATAATAAAAATAATGGTTGGAGGAAGCTTCCTTGAGAAGCTTCGCGCGCTCCTCGATAAAGTACATAGTAAGCTTGTCTCCAAATTAAATACATCTGACAGATGATTAATTATACTGTGGAATTATTTTCTCAGTGAATAAAATTTACAATTGATGAAAATAATATATTATTATTCATCAGATAATTTTATGATACCACAATTTTATTTAACAGATAAAACCTTGAGAAATGTAAATCTCGCAAACTGTGCCCGGCCTCAAGTTTAGTAAGATCCCCTGTTGACATGTTGACAGTTCAAAGTTTACCAGCCTCAGGGAAAATATTATAGTTTCCCCGGCTCTGCTCAGTGTTCACGTAAAACGAAGAATATATTAAAATATTCATCATTTCTAGAAAAATCCACATAAATTCCTAAAAATCATAAATATTATAAAATAATTGTTTATAATGAAATAAAGAATTTTCGGGATGTTACAATACTCCCCTTCAAAAAGAAATTTCGTCCTCAAAATTTGCATACCTTAGAATAACTGTGGGTGTTGCTCCTTCATCTTGTCTTCCAGCTCCCAAGTTGCATCTCCTGTCACCTCGTTCCAGATCACTTTCACCAATGCGATCTCCTTGCCTCTTAATTACTTTATCTTCCTATCCTCGATTCTTACAGGAGACGTCTCATAAGTTAAGTTTTCTTTTAATTGTACTGCATCCGGTGCTATGACATGACTTGGGTCAGGGAGGTATTTTCGAAGTTATGACACATGGAAAACATTATAAATGTTTGAAAGGAAAGGAGGTAAGGATATTTGGTACGCTACAGGACCTACACGACGAATGATTTGGTATGGTCCAAGGAATTTAGGAGTGAGTTTTCTAGATTTTAAAGCCCGGCCTACCCCAGTCGTAGGTGTGACTTTCAGTAATACATGCTCACCTTCCTCAAACTCAAGAAGTTTTCTCCTTCGATCTGCATAACTCTTTTGCCGACTTTGAGCCGTTCTCATCCTTTCCTAAATTATCTTAACCTTCTCAATTGTCTGCTGTATAATCTCTAGTCCAACAGTAAGGCGCTCGCCGTCTTGGTACCAACACAGAGGTGTTCGACATCGTCGTCCATACAGAGCTTCATAGGGTGCCATCCCTATGCTCGAATGATAACTGTTGTTGTAGGTGAATTCTATCAAGGGTAGAATATCATCCCAACTTCCAGTTTGCTCTATGGTACAGGCTCTAAGCAAATCTTCCAAAGATTGGATCGTCCTTTCTGATTGACTGTCGGTCTGCGGATGATAAGCAGAACTCAGACGTAGCTTCGTCCCCAACGCTTCTTGAAAACTCTCCTAGAGATTTGAAGTAAATCTCGGATCTCTATCCGAAACAATACTCGTAGGCACACCGTGTAGCCTAACAATTTCTCCAATATAGATCTGAGTCAATCTCTCCAGTTTATATTTTATGTCGATCGGGAGAAAGTGTGCCGACTTCGTGAGTCGGTCCACAATTACCCAAATCGAATCATGATCTTTTCTTGTCCTTGGCAATCCGACTACAAAATCCATTGCAATACTGTCTCACTTCCATTCCGGAATAGATAACGGTTGCAGCAACCCATTGGTCTCGATGTTCCACCTTAGCTTTTTGACAAACTAGACAAGTCGTTACATGTCTAGTGACGTCACTCTTCATTCCATGCCACCAGAACAACTTCTTCAAGTCTTGGTACATCTTTGTTATGCCTGGATGCATACTTAGCTGGCTTGTATAAGCATGGTTAATGATGTATTCTCTAAGCTCTTTGTCACGGGGAATACAAACTCTTCCACGAAACCTCAGAATTCTATCCGTTCCTTCCGCAAACTCTGTTTCATCTCCTTGCTTCACTTGCTCTCTCACTTCTTGTAAAAACTTGTCAATCTTCTGCTTTTCCTTTATGTCATCCAGTAGCTCACTTGTGATGGTAACCATATTCATGCAAATCTTTCCAGGTTTAACTCCACAAAAGAGCACACATCTCTAAACTGCTCTAGCATATCCTTTTCCTTGATCATCAAGGCAGAGACACTGATCATCTTCCTACTTAGAGCATCTGCCACAACATTTGCCTTGCCAGGGTGATACAGAAGTTGGAAATCGTAATCCTTCAGGAATTCTAACCACCTTCGTTGCCTCATGTTCAACTCCTTCTGATCATACAAATACTTCAGACTCTTGTGATCACTGAAAATATTGAACGTTGCTCCGTAGAGAAAATGCCTCCATATCTTCAGAGCAAAAACTACAGCCGCTAACTCCAAGTCGTGTGTCGGGTAATTCTTCTCATGCACTCGCAACTGCCTTGAAGCATAAGCCACCACTCTTCCATGTTGCATAAGTACAGATCCTAGCCCTTTGTATGAAGCATCGCAATACACTTCAAACTGCTCATTCGGATCGGGTAGCACTAACACCGGTGAGGTAGTCAGTCGATTCTTCAACTCTTGGAAACTTTGCTCACAGCTGTCGGTCCACTCAAAAGCTTAGTTTTTCCTCGTGAGTTGTGTAAGTGGTCCAGCAATCTTGGAGAATCCCTCAATGAACCTCCGGTAATATCCAGCTAAACCCACGAAGCTTCGAATCTCTGTCATAGACGTTGGTCTTTCCCATTGCAACACTGCCTCCACCTTCGATGGATCCATGGCAATCCCATCCTTCGAGATCACGTGATCCAGAAACTTAACTTCTTCTATCCAGAACTCACATTTTGACAGCTTGGCATACAATTCCTTCTCCTTCAGAATCTGAAGAACTACATTGAGGTGTTCAGCATGGTCCTCCTGATTTTGAGAGTATACCAGAATGTCATCAATGAAGACCACAACGAATCTGTCCAAGTAAGGACGAAAGATTCGGTTCATGTAGTCCATAAAGATAGCTAGTGCGTTCGTCACACCAAACGGCATCACTAGGTATTCGTAATGACCGTATCGAGTACGAAAAGCTGTCTTAGGTATATCCTCCGTCTTCACTCATATCTGATGATACCCAGACCGCAGATCGATCTTCGAAAACACCGCTGCTCCCTTCAGTTGGTCTATTAAGTCATCAATTCTCGGGAGTGGATACTTGTTCTTAATCGTTACCTTGTTCAGCTGCCGATAGTCCACACATAATCTTGAGGTGCCATCCTTCTTGCGAACTAACAGCACTGGTGCTCCCCATGGTGACACACTTGGCCTGACAAATTGCTTTTCTAAAAGCTCTTCTAGCTGTTTCTTGAGCTCAGCTAACTCTGTCGGTGCCATCCTATACGGTGCTATAGACACGGGACCAGCTCCCGGTACTAGGTCGATAGCAAACTCTATCTCTCGAGCCGGTGGTAGACCAGGTACATCATCAGGAAAGACTTCGGAAAACTCATTCACCACTGGAATTGTGTTCACATCAACCTCGTTCTCGACTTTCAAAGAAGACACTAGCATGTATCCGTGAGCTCCTTCTTTCAAGAGAGCTTGAACTCGGTTGGCCGTCAAAAATCTAAAATCCTCCATTATGGGAAAAACTATAGTCTTTCTAGAACAGTCTAACAGAACATGGTTGGAAGACAACTAGTCCATCCCTAAGATAATATCTAGTTGGGAAAGGAGTAAACAGATCAGATCGACCGAAAAGGTTCGACCTTCAACAACCAATGGATAATTTAGACAGACTTTGGTAGTAACTGTAACACCCTGGCTCTGATACTAACCAATATAACACCCTAGCTAGGGCATCACATTTCTGACTTCCGACTCATAATCTGAAAATAAGTTCGCACAAAGTTTGAGTTATAAAAGATGAGTTTTAAAATTTCTTCTTTACTGAAACGTAAATTTATTGAAAATATTAGGTAATATTGAAATTCATATTTCAACTATTCATTATGTAATATTGACACCAATTAATATGACAATTTAAAGAGAAATATAAAATTAACAGACTTATTATTATTTTTTTGACAGTAGCAAACCCCATGACGGGTCCTACTTAATAGCACGGTACAACACTAATGGAAAACTTTAACATACTTATTCCTTTTTCTGTCCATCTTGATGCATCAGACATTTGTTTCTTTGTCAACACTGCACACCTTCGAGTCTTGAATGTCCACTCCTTATTGTTGTCACCAATCTCAGAGTATTTATCGCCCGTTATGTCTAAGACAACTCGATCCTTCTATTGTTTGATTTTAACAATATAGACACAGCAAAACAACATAACAAAGAGGTGAGATCACCTACACCAATACCAACATGGCAGCACAGAGATAACACACAGCCAACAATATCATACAGACAGATCATACCATAATCATGTTATCAGCATTATCATCATCATCATCCAATCATTTATCAGTTTAATCATCATCCAATCATTTATCAATTCAATTCTCATAACCAATAACCAATATTCCTCAATTAATATATCACACAGATATAAATGTTCAGATTTATGCATATGTACAAAGACTTAGTTTTTCAAAAACAACTCCATGGAGGTTTTCACAATTTCGAGAAGAATGCTCTGGTTAATTGTCAGCCTTAGCCCAAAGACAATCTCCCAGTCGTTGAAAAGAATCGTGTTCTTGTCGGGTATCGTCAATGCGTTGCAACGGATTTGCATCGCCAAGTGGCACAGGGTACTCGCTACCGGTGTCCAGTCGGTCGATCGCCGCGCCTCGACGCCCCCAAGATCCATCATAGACCTCACTATCAATTCTCATTCCCTCTTCAACCACAAGGGTCATAATAGCTATTAGCTATCTTTTATACAATACACGAATTTATTAGTGCAAGTCCAACCCCAACGGGCCAAATCTTTTCAATTTCATTTGTACAATGCACGAGTATATCAGTGCAAGTCCAACCCCAACGGGCTAAATCTTTTCAATGCAAGTATAATGCACCAAATCCAAATACAGGCATCTCTTTCCAATGCATATAAAATGCACCAAATACCAATCATAGGCAAAACACATCACTCTCTCATACAGTGTCCATACACTGGTTAAACAGTAATTATACTGTATTTTCTACACAAAATCATGTTATTATGTTTTCATAGTTATAAAACACTTTCGCCGTGTTTTCACAAAATTGCATAATATTTCCATTATGTTTTCACAATTCCAAAATGTTTCTGTTACATTTTCAAAATTCTGAAACGTTTCTGTTATATTTTCCCAATATTGTAACACTTTTGTTACGTTTTCAAAATGTCGCAGCTCTTCTGTTGCACTTTTAAATCACGTATTAATTTTTTAATGACTTTCTCAATCGCATAAAAATATACATTTCTCAAATCGCATATTTTTCCACTGTTTCAAAATTGCGTATATTTTTCAATAATATTTTCAATAGTGTAAAATATTTAAACGCTTCCCAAATCTCATAACAATTTTCTACCATTTTTCATAATTACGTAAAAATATTCTATCATTATTTAATCACATAGTGATTTTTCAACTGTATTTCAAATCACGTAAAATATTTAAACTTACATAAAATATTTAAACGTAATTCAAATCACGTAGAAATATTTTAACATATTTTAAATTGCGTAGAAGTATCATTTTTAAGATACGTAAATCATTTTTTACCATTTTATAATCATGTAAAATATTCCTCAATATTCCAAACATTATTTTGGACTTTCAAATAAGTCAATATCATTTTTAACACATTTTCTTACTTAAGAAAATCTTTTTCCCGCTTTCTTTACTCAAGAAATTCTTTTTCAAATATAATCTTAAAATTACTTTTTCATTGATATAAATCAATGTTTCAAATCTTAAAATTTCCACATGTACTTCAAAACTTGAAAATAAGTTATACTTTAGTAAATTCTCAAATCACCATTATATTCTCCATTTTTCTCAAAGCATTTCCAAACACAACCTTCTTCAAAATAAATTGAAGTTCGAAAACATTTTCGTTTACAAAAATTTAATTTCTCAAGTGATAAATGCTCTAATTCCATTTCCAAATTCTTGTATTAACTCAAGTTACATTTCCACTTTGAAAATCACTTTGTTCATAAAAATCAAGGCATTACAAGCCTTCAAAAACGTGGACATGACTATTGAAACCATTAAATATTTTTCCTTCTAAATTGATATGGTTTTACACAAACAAAATCATTAAAATTTTATTTTCAAAACCGAAGTACCGATGGTTATAAAAACCAAACCCATTTGTTCAAATTCATTTTCACTTTCTTTGCAAATCCTTTTTCATTCTTAGTCAAAAATCTTTTCCTTAATATATACTTTCTTAAAATCACTTTTTATTGATCTAGTCCTACAAAATCATATTGAGTTATTTTAATTATTGTTTCTTAACTTTAAATTTCCTAACATTTTTCAAAACTCAAATGAATTCTTCGTGAGTAAATTTAAGTTACAAATATTTTCTTTTATATTTCTAAATCACTTCTAAAAATTGATTCTTTTTAAATTAATTTGAAGTTCAATACTTTCAATCTTCTTTTTATGAAAATTCCACTTCACCTAATTTATAACACTTAATTCCCTTTTTAAAAATCCTTATTTAAAAGTTCTTGTATTTCATAACATCAAAATATTTTTCTAAATTATCAAAACCTTATAAATGGCCATTGAGGCCATGAAATATTTTTCTTCTAACTTAAATAAATTACATTCTTGTTTCTACAAAATAAATCAATAAAATTTCATTCTAAAATTTGTATTCATGTTTTCTTAAAAAAAACAAACATTTAGTTCATTTTCCATATTCCTCAAATCAATCCAATTTTATTCTTCCATAAACATATTAATTTGTACACACCTATTTTGAGGTGTCTTGGCCGAAATTCTCATTGTTCTAAGGATCAAAATTTAATTTCCTTGTTCTTGAAAAATTTCAACATTGACCCAAATCAAGGGCATCAAAACTGTAGCTCTTCCTTGGCCAATTGGAACCAAGATCAATTTTCTTTCCATCCACACATCATGGCATACATATATATATTTCATCATAAATATCACAAACATGCGATATACTCATCATGCATATTATAACTATACTATCAAAGCCATAAAATCATGCAAAGCATATTAAGCATAGACAAAATAATCAAGGCACAAGAAAATAAAGCAAAGCTCATAAACACACAATTAATTATTACATGACCATGGATTGGAATTCTCACATGAATTCAAAATTCATCAAATATAAGACTATCTCCCACCACCATAATTGGTTGGTGAGATGGATCTCCCTCTTACCTCTTGAAGATCCTCAAAAACTCTTTGTTTTGCTTCTCTTTCCAAGTCCTTCACCACCAAGGGCTTCTCAAATACAAAACAAAATACATAGAAATTAGTATACTAAGCTTGATTAAGAGGAACCATGGATCAAATATGGTTTAGAACATGAAAAAAAAAAGAGAAGAAATGAAGTCTTCTTATAATTCACCTCAAAAACCCAATAACTTTGATCTTGAAGAAAGTCCATGAAGATGAATGATTTAGAGAAAGTCTCCAACATGAAAGTTGCTTAGAATATCATGTAGATTCAAGATCTATGGTTGGATGAAATTAAAAGAGATTGGATGGTGGTTTTGAGTGTCTTGACCGAATGGTTTCTCTTAAAGCACAAAGATGAAATTTTTTATTTTTGATAGAAACTTGAGGCTTGGATTTGAAGCTCAACATGAATGATTTTGGAAAAACTCATAACTAGAGATGTTCTTAGAATGGTGTTTAGGTTTAGGAAATATGTTTAGATGAAATTTTAGAAACTTGGAGACATGGTTTCTAGGTGTTGACCAAATTCCTCACAAGAAGGAAAACATAAGCTTTTTTATCTTTAACTTGAAGAACAAGGTTGAAGATGATAGAATTTTGAGAAGTTCCTAACATGAAAGTGTTTTGGATTGATGAGAGGATTCAAGATATGTAGCTAGATAAAATTATGAAAGATTGGAAGTGGTTCTATGGGTGGTGACCGAATAGCTCAAAGAATAGAGAAAATGGTGTTCTTTGTATTTGTTCTTGGTGTTCTTGAACAATTGGAAGAGAGAGAAGAGAGAGAATGGTCTTTGTGTTACTAAGTGTGATAGAAAATCAAAATAGAGGGCTGAATTGAAGTGGGTACTCGTAGGAGTGAAAGAATGAAGAGATAGAAATTTGTTTAGCATAATTGAAGGCTATCACATGCATGCAAAAGTCTTCCACTTTGTCATCTTTTTCTTTGGCCTAAAAAGGCTATACAAGCATGTCTAAACATGTCTCCTCCTTCCTCACACTCCAAAACCGTCCCCCCCTTCATCATTATGCATGCAAAGTTGTCATAATTATTAGTTACCATCTAGAGCATTTCTAGCCATTAATTAATTCAATGGTTAGGATTTAGGTAGACTTTTGATTTTTAGAAGACTAAATCTAAGCCATTGGATCCTTCTCCTTTAAATTCTAGTCATTAGATGTGTCTCCAAAATTAAGGGTCAAGATTGCTCCTTCAAACTTTAAATCCAAGGGTTATAATTAGTCATATCCTTTTTAGAAGACCAAATCTCCACCCTTGATTAATTCTTCATCCAATGGTCATAAATGGTCCTTGTTACTTTACAAGACCAAATCTCCACCCTTGATCAATTCTAAATCCAATGGTTGTAAATGGTCACTTTATATAATCAAATTTACACTGTTGATTAAATCTACGGTTGATATTGAAGCTTGCCTAACTAAGTTTATTCTCACACCATTGATTAAATCAATGGTGATTATCCAATACTTCTTTATTAAATTTATTTCTTAACCGTTAATTAAATCAATAGTGGATATCCAAACCACCAATGTTGACTTAAGCAATATAATTTTTATTTTTATCTACTAAAAATCTCACGAAAGAATATATTTACTGTATTTTTATCTTCCGATAAATAAATACAGTACAAAACAAATTTACTAAAACTATTTCCGAATTCAGGTTTAGTAAGATCCCCTGTCTCCGTCTAAACAGTACAAATTTTTTTATGCGTAAAAAAATTTTTACTTTGCGGGACCCACCTGGGCCCACGTAAGGTCACCTAGGCCCACAAACACCTCGTGGGGCCCACAAATAGAAAAAAATTCAAAATCACGCATAAAATCACAAAAATTAGAAAATGTATGAAAATTAAGTCGATTGTTAAAAATAATTAACGGTCAAGAGAAATAAATACGAAAGATTTTCCACGTCGAAAAATTATTATTTTCATGACACGGAGTAAATCACTCAAAATGATCAAATACGCTGACGGAATAAACAAAATAATTTTACAGTATCCAGAAATTACTAAACAGTAAAATTCTATTAGCTGTCAAAATTATTGTTTAAGAGATAGGAAATTTGGGGTGTTACAATACTCCCCCTCTGAAAAGAAATTTCTTCCTCGAAATTTGAGAACCATGATTTCACACCCTTAGAATAAATATAAATATTACTCTTTTATCTTATTCTCCAGTTCTCATGAAGCTTCCTCTCTTACATCTTGCTACACTATTCTAATCCCACAAAATCTCTTTGCTGATGTTCAACTTCTCCTGATCAAACAGATATCTCAGACTCCTATCATAGAGATTTTGTTGGTTATTACTGAAGATGTTGAATGTTACTCCAGAAAGAAAGAATCTCCATATCTCTAATACCATCATAACAACAACTGATCTTCATTCATGCCTAGAATAGTTTTTCTCAGATAACTTCCAACTAATGTAATGTATTACTTAAAATTTCCTTATCCTCGTATCACTACATATTCTAGATTTTTGCTTTTAACAGGAAATGTCTCACTAACCGAGTTCTCCTTTCCACAGCACGATACCATATACTTCCGTAAAAAAAAAAATTTTCTTCAATTTTCCATTACCGTCTTAAATTTTACATAGAAGAATTGTTCCAATCTTTTGAAGAATTCACCACGCTTCTGCTGCGTTACTCAAATACGTTAACACGGATACAAATATAGAATATCCTTTCTTGCAAGATATTCCTTCAGTTGCAGGAGATGAAAAAAAACATCATGGAAGATAACAAAACGAATCGAACCTATTATCGAACATATCCAGCAAAGAATTGGATGTAACCCGATTTTCAAAAATGAATTTTCTCTAGATTACTCACACTCTGTTGAAATAATCTCATTGGATATGATTGGAAAATAACCAATCCATTTTCAAAGACCACGTCTGTTTATGAAATAGATCAAACTAACACAAAATTTTTGAACAACAGATCAAACTAATACAAAGTTTTGATCTCTAACAACAGTTTGAAAAACTTGAATAGCTCGGTTAGCTAAGAATAGAAACAGAAGTAAACAAATCAGAGGATAATGAATAACTTTAACATATAATTGATCTACTCAATCATATGTCATAAGGAATAGGTTATTCACAGAAATATTCAGTATGGTTTATAGGATTAGCTCCAATGACGCAATCTCCATTGATTAAATCTTTCGCTCAGAACACTCCCGTTCCATTCAGAGTAACAACTTCCCTTACTATCTAAATTTTCTTTTTTACTAATAGAAAACTCTATTTTCAAAGAGCACATCGAGATTATACTCTTTGAAAATATGTCCAACTTTTAAGTAAATTGTTTTCTTGACGTACATTCCTTCATTTAAGTACTTTCTTTCATATCACTTACTTGCTTTTGGTTTCCTCAATGGTTGTAAATTCATCTTCCGTCGAAATCAATTACTTTCTCAATATCCTAAAAAATACCAGGTTCCAAAATTATGAAATCTTATATTCCAAGACTGTTTCTCTTCCATCAGATCCTAAACTTCAACTTCCAGTTTCCACTGAACAGCGGTCCTTTGTTCGTGCAGTCGTCTTTTCACATTGCTCCCATAGCTGCAACTGCATTACTAGTAACATGTTTCACTTCCACACAAGTATAACTATCCCGAGCCATTTCCCTTCTTTTTTTCGAGGCGTGAGGATCGAAATACAATGGATCTAATATCCATTATAAACAACATTATTTTCTTTTGGAAAAACGAACGCAGAGAACACAACACAAGCAAAATAGACCTAACCACAAACCCCAAAAGACTCAAATCGTGCTCTGATACCAACTAATGTAACACCCTGGCTCTGATACCAACCAATGTAACACCCTAGCTAGGGCATCACATTTCTGACTTCTGACTCATAATCTGAAAATAAGTTCGCACAAAGTTTGAGTTATAAAAGATGGGTTTCAAAATTTCTTCTTTACTGAAACGTAAATTTATTGAAAATATTAGGTAATATTGAAATTCATATTTCAACTATTCATTATGTAATATTGACACCAATTAATATCACAATTTAAAGAGAAATATAAAATTAACAGACTTATTATTATTTTTTACAGTAGCAAACCCCATGACGGGTCCTACTTAATAGCACGATACAACACTAACGAAAAACTTTAACATACATATTCCTTTTTCTGTCCATCTTGATGCATCATATATTTGTTTCTTTGTCAACACTGCACACCTTCGAGTCTTGAATGTCCACTCCTTATTGTTGTCACCAATCTCAGAGTATTTATCATCCGTTATGTCTAAGACAACTCGATCCTTCTATTATTTGATTTTAACAATATAGACACAGCAAAACAACATAACAAAGAGGTGAGATCACCTACACCAATACCAACATGGCAGCACAGAGATAACACACAGCCAATAATATCATACAGACAGATCATACCATAATCATGTTATCAGCATTATCATCATCATCATCCAATCATTTATCAGTTTAATCATCATCCAATCATTTATCAATTCAATTATCATAACCAATAACCAATATTCCTCAATTAATATATCACACAAATATAAATGTTCAGATTTATGCATATGTACAAAGACTCAATTTTTCAAAAGCAATTCCATGGAGGTTTTCACAATTTCGAGAAGAATGCTCTGGTTAATTGTCAGCCTTAGCCCAAAGACAATCTCCCAGTCGTTGAAAAGAATCGTGTTCTTGTCGGGTATCGTCAATGCGTTGCAACGGACTGCATCGCCAAATGGCACAGGGTACTCGCCAGCTGTCCACTAGTCGACCGCCGCGCCTCGACGCCCCCAAGATCCATCATAGACCTCACTATCAATTCTCATTCCCTTTTCAACCACAAGGGCCATAATAGCTATTAGCTATCTTTTATACAATGCATGAATTTATTAGTGCAAATCCAACTCCAACGGGCCAAATCTTTTCAATGTATGTATAATGCACCAAATCCAAATACAAGCATCTCTTTCCAATGCATATAAAACGCACCAAATACCAATCATAGGTAAAACACGTCACTCTCTCATACAATGTCCATACACTGGTTAAACAGTAATTATACTGTATTTTCAACACAAAATCATGTTATCATGTTTTCATAGTTATAAAACACTTTCAACGTGTTTTCACAAAATTGCATAACATTTTCATTATGTTTTCACAATTCCAAAATGTTTTTGTTACATTTTCAAAATTCTGAAACATTTCTGTTATATTTTCCCAATACTGTAACACTTTTGTTACATTTTCAAAATGCCACAGCTCTTCTGTTGCACTTTTAAATCATGTATTAATTTTTCAATGTCTTTCTCAATCACGTAAAAATATACGTTTCTCAAATCGCATATTTTTCCAGTGTTTCAAAATTGTGTATATTTTTCAATAATATTTTCAATAGTGTAAAATATTTAAACGCTTCCCAAATCTCATAACAATTTTCTACCATTTTTTATAATTACGTAAAAATATTCTATCATTATTTAATCACATAGTGATTTTTCAACTGTATTTCAAATCACGTAAAATATTTAAACTTACATAAAATATTTAAACGTAATTCAAATCACGTAGAAATATTTTAACATATTTTAAATTGTGTAGAAGTATCATTTTTAAGATACGTAAATCATTTTTCACAATTTTACAATCATGTAAAATATTCCTCAATATTCCAAACATTATTTTGGACTTTCAAATAAGTCAATATCATTTTTAACACATTTTCTTACTTAAGAAAATCTTTTTTCCCGTTTCTTTACTCAAGAAATTTTTTTTCAAATATAATCCATAAAATTACTTTTTCATTGATATAAATCAATGTTTCAAATCTTAAAATTTCCACACGTACTTCAAAACTTAAAAATAAGTTATACTTTAGTAAATTCTCAAATCACCATTATATTCTCCATTTTTCTCAAAGCATTTCCAAACACAACCTTCTTCAAAATAAATTGAAGTTCGAAAACATTTTCGTTTACAAAAATTTAATTTCTCAAGTGATAAATGCTCTAATTCCATTTCCAAATTCTTGTATTAACTCAAGTTACGTTTCCACTTTGAAAATCACTTTGTTCATAAAAATCAAGGCATTACAAGCCTTCAAAAACGTGGACATGACTATTGAAACCATTAAATATTTTTCCTTCTAAATTGATATGGTTTTACACAAACAAAATCATTAAAATTTTATTTTCAAAACCGAAGTACCGATGGTTATAAAAACCAAACCCATTTGTTCAAATTCATTTTCACTTTCTTTGCAAATCCTTTTTCATTCTTAGTCAAAAATGTTTTACTTAATATATATTTTCTCAAAATCACTTTTTATTGATCTAGTCCTACAAAATCATATTGAGTTGTTTTAATTATTGTTTCTTAACTTTAAATTTCCTAACATTTTCCAAAACTCAAATGAATTCTTCGTGAGTAAATTTAAGTTACAAACATTTTCTTTTATATTTCTAAATCACTTCTAAAAATTGATTCTTTTTAAATTAATTTGAAGTTCAATACTTTCAATCTTCTTTTTATGAAAATTCCACTTCACCTAATTTATAACACTTAATTCCCTTTTCAAAAATCCTTATTTGAAAGTTCTTGTATTTCATAACATCAAAACATTTTTCTAAATTATCAAAACCTTATAGATGGCCATTGGAACCATGAAATATTTTTCTTCTAACTTAAATAAATTCCATTCTTGTTTCTACAAAATAAATCAATATTTCATTCAAAAATTTGTGTTCATGTTTTCTTAAAAAAAACAAACCTTTAGTTCATTTTTCATATTCCTCAAATCAATCCAATTTTATTCTTCCATAAACATATTAATTTGTACACACCTATTTTGAGGTGTCTTGGCCGAAATTCTCATTGTTCTAGGGATCAAAATTTAATTTCCTTATTCTTGAAAAATTTCAACATTGACCCAAATCAAGGGCATCAAAACCGTAGCTCTTCCTTGGCCAATTGGAACCAAGATCAATTTTCTTTCCATCTACACATCATGGCATACATATATATATTTCATCATAAATATCACAAACATGCCATATACTCATCATGCATATTATAACTATACTATCAAAGCCATAAAATCATGCAAAGCATATTAAGCATAGACAAAATAATAAAGGCACAAGAAAATAAAGCAAAGCTCATAAACACACAATTAATTATTACATGACCATGGATTGGAATTCTCATATGAATTCACAATTCATCAAATATAAGACCATCTCCCACCACCATAATTGGTTGGTGAGATGGATCTCCCTCTTACCTCTTGAAGATCCTCAAAAACTCATTGTTTTGCTTCTCTTTCCAAGTCCTTCACCACCAAGGGCTTCTCAAATACAAAACAAAATACATAGAAATTAGTATACTAAGCTTGATTAAGAGGAACCATGAATCAAATATGGTTTAAAACATGAAAAAAAAAGAGAAAAAATAAAGTCTTCTTATACTTCACCTCAAAAACCCAATAACTTTGATCTTGAAGAAAGTCCATGAAGATGAATGATTTAGAGAAAGTCTCCAACATGAAAGTTGCTTAGAATATCATGTAGATTCAAGATCTATGGTTGGATGAAATTAAAAGAGATTGGATGGTGGTTTTGAGTGTCTTGACCGAATGGTTTCTCTTGAAGCACAAAGATGGAATTTTTGATTTTTGATAGAAACTTGAAGCTTGGATTTGAAGCTCAAGATGAATGATTTTGGAAAAACTCATAACTAGAGATGTTCTTAGAATGGTGTTTAGGTTTAGGAAATGTGTTTAGATGAAATTTTAGAAGCTTGGAGACATGGTTTCTAGGTGTTGACCAAATTCCTCACAAGAAGGAAAACATAAGCTTTTTGATCTTTAACTTGAAGAACAAGGTTGAAGATGATAGAATTTTGAGAAGTTCCTAACATGAAAGTGTTTTGGATTGATGAGAGGATTCAAGATATGTAACTAGATAAAATTATGAAAGATTGGAAGTGGTTCTATGGGTGGTGACCGAATAGCTCAAAGAATAGAGAAAATGGTGTTCTTTGTATTTGTTCTTGGTGTTCTTGAACAATTGGAAGAGAGAGAAGAGAGAAAATGGTCTTTGTGATACTAAGCGTGATAGAAAATCAAAATAGAGGGCTGAATTGAAGTGGGTAACCGTAGGAGTGAAAGAATGAAGAGATAGAAATTTGTTTAGCATAATTGAAGGCTATCACATGCATGCAAAAGTCTTCCACTTTGTCATCTTTTTCTTTGGCCTAAAAAGGCTATACAAGCATGTCTAAACATGTCTCCTCCTTCCTCACACTCCAAAACCGTCCCCCCTTCATCATTATGCATGCAAAGTTGTCATAATTATTAGTTACCATCTAGAGCATTTCTAGCCATTGATTAATTCAATGGTTAGGATTTAGGTAGACTTTTGATTTTTAGAAGACTAAATCTAAGCCATTGGATCCTTCTCCTTTAAATTTTAGCCATTAGATGTGTCTCCAAAATTAAGGGTCAAGATTGCTCCTTCAAACTTTAAATCCAAGGGTTATAATTAGTCATAGCCTTTTTAGAAGACCAAATCTCCACCCTTGATTAATTCTTCATCCAATGGTCATAAATGGTCCTTGTTACTTTACAAGACCAAATCTCCACCCTTGATCAATTCTAAATCCAATGGTTGTAAATGGTCACTTTATATAATCAAATTTACACTGTTGATTAAATCTACGGTTAATATTGAAGCTTGCCTAACTAAGTTTATTCTCACACCATTGATTAAATCAATGGTGATTATCCAATACTTCTTTATTAAATTTATTTCTTAACCATTAATTAAATCAATAGTGGATATCCAAACCACCAATGTTGACTTAAGCAATATAATTTTTATTTTTATCTACTAAAAATCCCACGAAAGAATATATTTACTATATTTTTATCTTCCGATAAATAAATACAGTACAAAACAAATTTACTAAAACTGTTTTCGGATTCAGGTTTGGTAAGATCCCCTGTCTCCGTCTAAATAGTACAAATTTTTCTATGCGTAAAAAAATTTTCACTTTACGGGACCCACTGGGCCCACGTAAGGTCACCTGAGCCCACAAACACCTCGTGGGGCTCACAAACAAAAAAAAATTCAAAATCACACATAAAATCACAAAAATTAGAAAATGTATGAAAATCAAGTCAGATTGTTAAAAATAATTAACAGTCAAGAGAAATAAATACAGAAAGATTTTCCCCGGCTCAAAAATTATTATTTTCCTGACACGGAGTAAATCACTCAAAATGATCAAATACGCTGACGGAATAAACAAAATAATTTTACTGTTAGCTGTTAAAATTATTGTTTAAGAGATAGGAAATTTGGGGTGTTACAGTAACTACCGGTTTATCAGGGGGGGTAAAAACAGTTAAGCGAAAAGGTAATGACGACATAGATAGACCAGTCTTTGCACACAGTCATATGATATAAAAGAATGGGTTGCCCCAGAGTCATACAGCATAGTTAAAAGATTACCTTCTATGGTACCTTCCCCCTATATCAAATCTTCGGATTCGGAAGCCTCAGCTCCGCTCATAGTGTGGACTCGCCCTCCAGCCTGTGGTTTCTTGGCTCTTGCAGTATTCACTGAAGGTTCGGCCTTTGTTTGATTGTAGTCTCGGGACACGTGGCCAGGTTTGCCACATTTGAAGCAGATGAATCCCTTCATGGTACAGTCCCTTGTGAGATGGTCTTTCCCACACTTCAGACATCTGGAAGGATACGCCGTGTTCTGGCCAGTCCGATTCCCAGTAGAACCTCCACCAGAACTTCCACCCATGGCTTGTTGCCGATTCCCTGTGGGTCGGGAGTACGGCTTCTTCTGGAAATGGTTAGCACTGTTACTGCCGCCTCTCTGGAATCTCGTAGGCCCAAAGTTTCTGCTCCTTATGTCTCTAGATTGCTCCAAAGCCTCTACATCACAGCAAGTATCCAGTAGTCGTGAGAATTCATTGATCCTCAAGGTGATCACAGCCTTCTTCACTTCATACCTCAGTCCTTCCGTAAATCTTTGGCATTTCCATGCTTCATCTGGTTGGTTCTGAAAGTACATCGAAAACTGTGACAAGTTTTCAAATTTCACTGCGTACTCGCTAACAGTCATATTTCCTTGTCGCAGGTTAAGGAATTCTGACTCCTTCGCATGCCTTGCGCTCGCAGGGAAATACTTATCCAAGAACTGTTCCTTGAATAAGCCCCAAGTAATCTCTCGGTTCGTAGCTTCCAGCATTTGCTGCACTCCATTCCACCAATTTTCAGCATTGCCTACAGCATAAATGTAGCATAGTTCACCTTTTTGTCCTCGGCGCAACTCATTCCTCGAAAGACTTTCTCCAATTCCTTGATCCACAGACTAGCCTTGTCCGGATCAAATTCTCCTTTGAATTGAGGAGGGTTATGGCGTCGAAACTCGCTAAATTCGAGCATCAGCAGTGGCCTCTAGCGTTGAGCGGCTCGCTCTTGTTGTTGTGTAACTCTCTCTTCTTTGCTTGGCGGCTTGCTCGATTTCTTTGTGCGACGGCCTCAGCCATCCTCTGCATCGCTGTAATAGCTGCTGCCATATCTTCCCCTCGTGCCATCTTACTTTCTTAGATCAGATTAGCTGAAAACATAGAAAAGTCAGTTGCATTCACTAGGAACACCAAACAATACACCCTTACGTATACTACTCAGAGAACACACAGCACAAACAAGACAGACTCAAACACAAGACCCAAAGAAACATAAACCGGGGCTCTGATACCAACTTAGTGTGACGCCCCTTTTTGACCAAGGGAACGTCTCACTTTCAATTACAATGCAGAAATAAAATTTATGTGAGTTAAGACCCGGTTCATTTTAATAATATATATATTTACTCGATTATAGTTGGGTAATTAAATTGGCGAGTATATTTTTTTTTACATTAACGTTAACGATAATCAATATCCATGGTGACGAAACATACATGGGAAATTAACATTTCATTTATATATATATATATATATATATAATTATCAAACTATTTAGTTACAAAGCCTGGCATATCAAAAAGCAAAACTATACCTACCCCTAAAGGATTATACATACATATCCCTACGGTATCAGAATATATAGCCCACTACAGACAAAACATTAGGCCCCCAAAATAAAGTACTGGTAGCCCTCAGTAGCTACAAGTAAAGTCAATCCCTCAAGTGAGGAGGAATCAAGTCAGGATCCTCTTCAGGATCCTCTTCGGGGTTGTCCTCAGGAACTTCTTCGGGATCTTCCTCAGGATCTTCTTTGTCAGAGGAAATCACCATAAGAATCGCAGAGTCACGGGACGGGGCCCGAGCTGTGGAACGAAAAGAGTCTTCCCGCGGAGTGAAATAACGGTCACCCCACATCTCACGTATCGGTAGTTGAAACTCCAAATGTAAACTAATACAGCAGGTGAAGACAGGCGGCTCGTGGCGTCTCCAGGCTAGAGATAACGACACATCCCCCGTATAGACGCAACGCTCAGAACCATAGTCGATGTACCAGTACTCTGGCCCTCCCAAGAAAGTCAGGCGCACATCTCCCAAAAATCTTTGCGTGCGTGGCTCCATATTCTTCTGCAGTCGCTCAGTCGAGATGAGGCCAAAACCAGGGAAGTCGAGAGCTTCCGATTCCTTGCAATTGTCTTCTATGGAATGCAGTATATGGACAAAACAGAAGTGGAGAGACAGAGAAGAGGTAAGACATCCTACCATCATTACCAATCATAGCATCGAGAAATCAAACGGCGCAAAGCGCCCACATAGCATTTATGACAACAATAATGGTAATAAACATTCAATAGCAATTATGATCAACCAAACAGTTCCAGGCAGTCGTATGCATATAGATATATCAGAAGTACAACAATTCCAATTATAATAACAATGTATGCTAGATGATTCATGGACTCACTATGCACACGTGCCCTCAATAACCAAAATCCTACTCCATGGAGCTAGAACACAACAGTCGGAGAGAACGATCAGGTGGTATGTCTGTATTCTTGGCTGCCCAGGCCCTCAAGTGCTAAAATTCTCAAATTATCATTGTGTACATCATGGCATTTTATAAGACATTCTACACAGATCTCGACATAGGACAGCATCTCGGTCCGGATCGTCAGTGTGTTTGCATCGGTCTGCCCCACGGATAGAGAGCTACCAGTTGCCCATTGTGAGGTACCCGCACCCTGACGCCCCCAAGGTCAACAAGTAACCTACACTTGTCTATTCGCACCCGCACAAAGGTGTAAGTTCAACTCCTAGGCTAAGGGCCTTAACCAAGTCCAACGGACAATCTCTTTCTTTTTGTTCAATGCATGACACAATCATACTCTTCATGACCAACTAGGTCCATCATGCTTCAAATGCATGTCATATCATTTATCAACAAGATCTGATCCCATTCACGGGTCCACAACAAGCCAATAGTACATTTTAAGGATATCCATAATTTTCATTCATAGTCATGATAGAAGTCAACCATTAAATTCATTATGTGCCTCACAAGCTCACCCATACTCATGTTCCTCTCTGTTTATGAATCCCTACTTAATCTCTAGTCATCCAATCATTTATGATTTATGTGCTTTTATTAATCCAGGGGTTTTGAATCCAGGAAGATACATGGCCAGAATCACCAACAACGTCACAGATTTAATTGCTAGGTATTGGGTGATAAACCATAGTTGTGAATTCGACAGAGACAATGCATTTAGTGGAAAATTGAGGCTACCATTCGACGAAAACTAACATGGCAGAAGAATGAAAAATGGGAGAACATTTTATAACAAGATTGGATAAAAATCAATTTCTGTCGGATGGGGGTTCTGTCGAACAGAGATTAAAATTGTCAAATTTTTCTAGAAGGTCAGAGAAGCCCTATTTTGATGGATGTGGGTGTCGATGTTGGAGAAATCTCCCAAGTGTCGAACCAACGAAAAACACTATGGTCAGAACTCTAATTCGACGGATCTTGACATTCCACTCGACGAATATTAACTTTGGGAAGCTTCTGATAAATGGACAGAAGATCTACTCGACAGGTATGTCTCTCGATGGGTATTGGCATTCTAACTCGACAAATGTGTCACTCGACAGATGTGGTCATTCAAATTCGATGGATTTTGCATTGGAGGAGTTTCTCTCCTAAGTGGTCAGGAGTTCATACTCGACAGATTTTGATATTGCACTAAATGACCAGGAATCAAATTCGACGGGCATGGCCAGGGGTTCATACTCGACGGATTTTAACTTTACTAAGTGATCAAGACATCAAATTCGACGGGTTTGGCCAGGAGTTCATACTCGACGGATTTTAACTTTACTAAGTGATCAAGACATCAAATTCGACGGGTTTGGCCAGGAGTTCATACTCGACGGATTTTAACTTTACTAAGTGATCAAGACATCAAATTCGACGGGTTTGGCCAGGAGTTCATACTCGACGGATTTTAACATTTCATTAGATGATTAGGATATCATATTCGACGGGTTTGGCCAGGAGTTCATACTGTTACTAGTTTTCACATGAAATTTCCAAATTTCTGGGCTCAACACCGTGACCATCCGAGAACCAATCGGAAGTCATTCCCTTCCATATTACACGTTCCAATACATCCAGATATATATCAAAACACACAAACAATCAAATAGCATATATACATCACCAACATCATGTAAACAAAGATGACTCTCAGTACCAATCACAAACAACGTCCCTAAATGCTAAAAGAGGTTGAGGAGGAGTGTCTTCCTCTTACCTTGGAGAAGCACAAAGAAAGGTGGCTCCTTTTTGGTCAGGATTTCATTTTCAGCTTCCAGGAAATTCTTAAACATTTAAACTTGCAAGAATCAGTATCCTAATATTGAAATGGATACCCATTGTCATCAAAATGACAGTGGGTTACGAAAAAGAGAAGAGAGGGAGAAAAAGCTAAGAGCTTTACCTTAAAGCTCCAACCTTTAAGCTTCAAAGACTTAAGAGAATGGAGATGGAGAAAATGACAGAACTTTGAAGACGATTTCCTCAATGATGGTGGTCCTCCAAACACGAAATGGTGCTAGGATTGTGACGGTTTGAAGAACAAAATAGAGGTGTGGGTGGATGGTGTTGCTGCTGTGGGGTGAAAGAGAAGAGAGAAAGATGAGTGAATAGTGAGCTGCGTACAGGGAGGAGAGGAAATGTGAGAAAAGGAAAATGAATTAGACCCCCTTAATTCAAACGTGCTGCACAAAATGGGAGGAGAGAGAAATAATAAAAATAATTGTTGGAGGAAGCTTCCTTGAGAAGCTTTGCGCGCTCCTCGATAAAGTACATAGTAAGCTTGTCTCCAAATTAAATACATCTGACAGATGATTAATTACACTACGGAATTATTTTCTCAGTGAATAAAATTTACAATTAATGAAAATAATATTTTATTATTCATCAAATAATTTTATGATACCGCAATTTTATTTAACAGATAAAACCTTGAGAAATGTAAATCTCGCAAACTGTGCCCAGTCTCGGGTTTAGTAAGATCCCCCGTTGACACGTTGACAGTTCAAAGTTTACCGGCCTCAGGGAAAATATTCTAGTTTCCCCGGCTCCGCTCAGTGTTCACGTAAAACAAAGAATATATTAAAATATTCATCATTTCCAGAAATATCCACAAAAATTCCTAAAAATCATAAATATTATAAAATGATCGTTTATAATGAAATAAAGAATTTTTGGGATGTTACAACTTGCGTAGGCATTAATTCACCTTTTTCATTTTCAACCATTGTTATTCCAGATTTCTTTGGCACGACTTGTGTAGGCCTTACCCATTAGCTATCAGAGATAGGGTAGATAATTCCAACATCAAGTAATTTGAGAACTTCAGTTCTAACTACCTCTTTCATGTGTAGATTTAATCTTCTTTGAAGTTGTTGTGATGTTTTAGCATTATCTTCTAAATGTATACTATATGTACAAATTAATGGATTAATATATTTTATGTCCTTTAATGTCCATCCATTTTCACTTTTATGCCTTTAAAGTACTTCTATCAATATACCTTCTTAGGTGTGATATCAAAAGGTGAGTCTGTCATAAGTCTAGACAAATGATTTGCAACAACATTTTTGGCTCCTTTATTATCTTTTCTTATGATGTTGAATTCTTGAAACAACAAAATTCACCATATGAACCTAGGTTTAGCATCCTACTTAGACATTAAATATCTAACAGCAGCATGATCGGTGAAAACAATAGTAGAAGAATCAATTAAATAAGTTCAAAATTGTCCAATGCAAAATTACAGCAAGTAGTTTTTTTTTCAGTAATGGTGTAATTCATTTATGCACTATTTAATATTCAAATTGCGTAATAAATTACATGAGGATTACCTTCCATTATTTGACCTAAAACAGCGCCAACAGCAAAATCACTAGCATCACAAATCAACTCAAAAGGCAAAGACCAGTTAAGGTTTGCATGATTGGAGTAGATGTCAAAAGACCAATTAAATTTTTAAAAGATTTTTGACATTCTTGAGTCCAATCAAATAGTGCATCTTTTATTAGAAGATTACATAATTGTCTAGATATGACCCTAAAGTCTTTAATGAATCTTCTGTAAAATCTTGCATGTCCTAAAAATGAACGAACTTTTATAACTGTTTTTTATGAAGGCAAATGAGCAATTAATTCAACTTTAGCCTTATCAACTTTAATTTCTTTAGAAGATATCATATGACCTAACACTATTCCTAAGGTAACCATGTAATTACATTTTTCCTAGTTTAATGCAAGTCTTTTTTCTTCACATCTTTTTAGAGCTTTTTCCAAATTATCAAGACAATTTTCAAATGAATTTCCAAAAATTGTCAAGTCATCCATGAAAACCTCTAAATAATGCTCAACCATGTCACTAAAAATACTTAGCATGCATCTTTGGATTGTTGGTAGAGCATTACAAAGGCCAAAAGGCACTTTTCTAAATGCAAAACTGCCAAAAAGGCATGTAAAAGTGGTATTTTCTTAATCCTATATTGCAATGGGTATTTTGATAATAGCCCGAATAAACATCAAGAAAATAATAATGGGGATGTCCTGCTACCATTTTCATAATTTGATCAAGAAATGACAAGGGGAAATGATCTTTCCTAGTGGCAGCATTTAATTTTCTAAAATCAATACACATATGACAACTGGATGAGGCTCGTGTAGGTATTAATTTACCTTTTCATATTTAACCACTATTATTCCATATTTCTTAGGCACAACTTATGTTGGGCTTACCCACTGGCTATCAGAGATAGGGTAGATAATTCCAACATCAAGTAATTTGAGAACTTTAACTCTAACTACTTCTTTCATGTGTGGATTTAATTTTCTTTGAGGTTGTTGTGATATTTTAGCATTATCCTCTAAATGTATTCTATATGTACAAATAAATGGATTAATGCATTTTATATCCTTTAATGTCCATCCAATTACACTTTTATGCCTTTTAAGTACTTCTATCAACATATCTTCTTATTCTCTGGCAAAGGTCGAGGAAATTACCACTAGAAACCTTTGTTCTTCTCCCAAAAATATGTACTTCAATCCAGCAGGTATTGACTTTAGTTCTAGTGTGGGTACTTCTTCATGAGTATTATCATTTATTGGTTTTAACTCTTTGAATCTCGACTTTCTTCCTTTGTATAACCCGTTCGACCCCAGTCATGGGTGTAACTCTTAAAAATATATGTTCGCCTTCCTCAAATTCAAGTGGTATGCTTCCCTTATCAACATAACTTTGTTGACTCTGAATCATCCTCGTCTTTTCCTGAATTACTTTAACATTATCTGTCATCTATTGCACAAGTTCAAGTCCTAAAGCAAGATTCTCCCCATCTTGAAACCAACACAAAGGAATTTGACATCGTCGCCCATACAATGCCTCATAGGGTGCCATCCCTATGCTTCAGTGATAACTGTTGTTGTAGGTGAATTCCATCAAAGGCAAGAATTCATCCCAACCTCCAGTCTACTGTAGAACACAAGCCTGTAACAGATCTTCTGTAACATCCACCTTAGGGTATCATATTTAAGACTAATCCCAATAAAACTTACCCAAGTTGTAAAAGAATTAATCTTGTAAAAATGTCAATTTTAAAATTTCATTTGCGGAATAAAATAAAATAAGTAAACTGAATTAAAATATTAGTAGAACTTATAATAATCATACCAAACCATATATATATATATACTATAACCTTGTTCTGAAATAATTTACATAGATACAAACCAACTCACAAATTAAAATACATATTTGTTCAAAAGCAAAGTAAAGACATAAAACTAAACAGCACCTTAACTAAACCCTAGCAAACCTAAGGATTTGTTTCCTCGGAAGGATCCTACTCCTCATCATCCTCACCACCCCCAACACAGTCGACATAAGCCCCAGGCGGAGACAGTTGTCTCATAGGGGCTCTAGCAGAAGACACTATTGTATCCACTTGGGGTGTGTAAAAAGACACATTACCACCCCAAAGCTCACGTATAGGAATGATGAACTCTTGACACACTGTTGCATGTTGTATCAACAGAGGGACACCGTCTTAGTTCCCACTCAGAGTCATAGTTGGATCTCCCATGTATACAAAACATGCATTTTTAAAATCAAATCTTCATGCATCAGTTCCCCCATGGAACTGTACCCTCACAAAACCTAATATTTGTCGCCTAGCCGACATAACTACTTAGACACAGATAACAGCTACTGATGGTACATAGAATCGTTCGCCTCCTCGTTTCCTTGATCTTCTATAAACACATACAAAAAAATAGATATAGTATAACAAAGAGGTGAGATCCCCTACATCAATACTAGTATGACAATAGAGAAAATGATAGCAGGCAAACAGTAAATAATATCATAACTGTAAATCATGTTATTATAAAGCAGATAGTAAAATTAGTAAGCATAAATAATTAATCAATATGCTGACCAATGATGCATATGTACAATGACCAAATCCTACTCCACGGAACTAGATACAAATTCAGAGAGAAGATCCAGAAGACATGTTGTTAACTTGGCTGCCATGGCCATAAGTGCTATAATATATCAATTTTGTAAAAAGCACACATTAGGCATTGGACAAGACATTCTACACAAGATCACGATATAGGACATTGTCTCGGTCCGGATCATCGGTGTGTTTGCATCGGTCTGCCCTACAGACAGAAGAGCTACTAACCATCCATTGTGAGGTACCCGCACCCTAATGCCCCCAAGGTCAACAAGTGACTTATACTTGTCTACTCGCACCCGCACTTAGGTGTATTTCATCTCCTAGGCATATAGCCTTAACCGCACTTAGGGTGAGCTATACGTCAGTAAATTTCAAGTACTCGCATTTATTTTACTACATAGCTTAGTATGTTAATTTTATTTCTAAAAACATAGTTACTTTCATTTTAAATTTCTAAACTTACCAAAATGATTTCTTATGAAAAGCCTTGTAAAATCTTCTAATTCATTTTCTGATCACAAAAACCCTTAATCCTCATTTTAAAACCATAATTTGGGACTCTTGGTCCTTGCAAAAGTGGTGAGGTCGTGTGCCTCTAACCTCTTTGGAGCTCTCATGTGACCTTCTCAACATGTTGTTCACATCCTAAGTTACACATACAATTGCATGCTTCCAAATTTATACATTCGAACATAATATCAAAGCTATAAACATATAATCACACATGCAATCATAAATTCAAAATCATAAACACCACAAACACAAACTAAGAAGCATAAAACAATAAGTGAATAAACCCTTACAAATTTTTCACCACACACAAAACCATTTCCTCACCACCAACACTTAGTTGATGAGGTTAATTTCCCTCTTACCTTAAGGAAGACAAAGTCCTTCAAGTTCCCTCCTTCCTTGATTTCGTGTGACACACAAATAAAGCCCTATAAATCTCAAACAATTCTAAAAGTCACAAACAAAGCTTAAGGACAAGGAACCATGGATCAAACATGGTTTAGAAAATCAAAATCTTAACTTTAAACCATAAAATCAAAAGTTTACCTTGAAGGTAGTAAGCAAAAGCTTGGATTTTAAGATACTTAGAGAAGGATTCTCACTAAACTTTCTAAAAGGAAAGTGTTTAGGATATAATTTAGGCTTAGGAAATGAAAAGAAGTAAAATTATAGAAGCTTGAGAGTGGGATTTATGGTGCTAGCCGAAAACTCCAAGAAGGAAAAAGGAGAGGAAAGTTTTTGTGTTCTTGAGAGTTTGGAGAGAAAAGATAATGGCTTGGATTTTAGGTGAGAGAAAATGAAAATGGATAGTGAATTGTGAGTGTGTGCAGCCGTGAGATAGTGTAGGGAATTAGGAGACAAATTGTGATATTAAAATATCACATTTGTGTTCACATGGAAGATCACATGGCCTATGTCATCACATGGTCACCTAATGGTCATAAAAGACCATTTAAGAAGGTTTAGGAACCTCCTTGGCTGTGTGGCCCAAATCGGAAAGGCTAACTAAGTTTGTTTCTAACTTAGTCCTAGTTACACTTCAAGAAATTAACAATTAACTAGATTAGGTTTTCTAGCTACATGTTTAACCACCTAGTTACTTTAACTAACTAGTTAAATAGGTCATTGCATATGTCATGGCTTCTAGATGTAATTAGGATATTTAACTAGTAACTAGATCCTAACTAATTTGTAACTAGGTTAGTTCACTTAGTTTATTAATTAGGCAATTTAGGTAACTAAATTAGGTTTATTTAGTTACCTTCTAACTAGTCAAGCCATTATTGTTGACTAAATCCTAACCATTGAAACTAACTTCATCTCCTAACCATTGATTTAATCTAAGGTGGATATCATAAGTTGCTTTATTAAGATTGTTCTCATACCATTGATTAGTGTTAGTGTATGTCCTAGAGGCCAATTCATTTTCTGTATTTACATACATTCTATTATGCTATTTTATATATGAGGCATTTCATTTATTGTGTTCTTTTTTATAAACATAATAAAGTCCTTAGAATAGTAAGTTTGATGCCATAGGACATCAAGTGGATGACTTGATCGTGAGATCCTTTTGGTTACAACACTATTCTTAAATGTCCCTAGTCAAGTATTATTGTTAATTAGGACAATAATACTACATTAAGACTAGTATGTGCATAGACTGATGTCCACATCTCACGGGTCATGGATATGAGATATCAAGTCTTCACATAGGTACATATTAGAGTAATAATGTACTGGACTAACCCAACATGAGAACATTACATGGATCGTTACGTGAGTGTCATAAGCGATTCTCATAGTGACAATGGTGTCTGTGGTCCTTTGACCTGAAATCACTATGATTCCTACATGAGGGGTTGTGTGTTTTAATGCCATCAAACGTCATCTGTAACAAGGTGGTTATAAAGTTGGTTATTGGACATACCGCAAATCATGCAGAGGGATGTGAGTGACCTAGATGGGATTTGTCACTCCTACATAATAGGAGCGATATCTTCGGGCCCCCTGATTAAGTGAGATTACGAAATGCATGGCCATACTCAAATGAGTCAATATGAGATATTGATCTCATTTGTTGTTACAAAGTCTACTCGAGTATCAGGAAACGAATGATTGGACTATACAAGGGTGACGCATTCCATGCCTTGTGTTCAATCTAGATATATTGACAAAGGGACTAAACGACACGAAAACATTGGTCACAGAAAGGTTATGTCAAATCACTGACATTCTTATTACTTGGGTAGCAGCGATGTGTTGCTAGATACAACTCACTGCTTGTAATATTAAAATGGGATTTTAATATTACTGCCAACATAATAAGAACCTGCAGGGTCACACACATACAGCAGACTAAAATTGGAGCAATGGATCCAAGTTGGACTCGGATTCAAATATGGGACAGACTCATAAAAGATGGGTGTAGGGTTACACAGCTTACCTTGCTGCTGCTCACACTCACTTAAGGCAGTCACTATTATAAATAGTACTACTAAGGGGCTGCTAAGATAGATAATTTCAGAACCCTAGCCGCACCTACAGAAAAGTGAGTGAGAGAGCGACAAGTTTCTTCTCTTCTCTTCGCAGCTAGCATTGTGTGAGAGACGTGAGGCTCCTCTTTGTGGACGTTGGACGTTCATGAGTCTGTTCGTGTGGATACCACAGAGACATCGTTTCTATTGCGGTGTTGGTGATTCACGCTTCAAGAGGTAAATCATTTAAAAACTCAGATTTTGGCTTTTTCGCATGGATCCTCGGTGGGAATCCCTGTTTTCCGCTGCGTGTTGTATCCGCAATTCCCAACAATTAGATCAATGGTTCAAAGGCTTCTTAATCAAGTTTTTCATCCAACGGTCCACAATAAAGTCTATGCCACTATATTTGACCAATTCCTATTGGTCTAGAGAAGTCTAACCACTTTTATTGACCCAATCCTATTGGTTCATTTTAAATTAGGTTACAGAAAATATTCTAAGCATATTTTCTGTCAAATAAACTTTACTGGGTCCAATAATTGATAGCAGTAGCTGCTATAAATAATACAGCATATAACTTTCTGGGAAATATTTTTATTTCACAGTTAAATTCTAAAAATTAAAAGATTCTTTTCTGTGTCTCTCAGATTCGGGTTTAGTAAGATCCCCGGTCTCCGAATAAATCAAATAAGATTTTCCCTGGCCCGAAAATTATTATTTTCATGACCCAGAGCAAATCTTCCACAAAGATCAAAAATAGTCTCAGAACAATCAAATTAATTTATATAACACAGACAACACAAAATAGGGCAATTCAGTCATTAATATAAAATAGCTTAAATCTGGGATGTTACAACTTTTCCCCTCTAGAAAGAATTTGGTCCCTGAAATTCATTATACATTTAAAACAACTGAGGATACTGTTCCCTCATTTTCTTCTCCATTTCCTAAGTAGCATCTCTAGTTGTCTCATTCCAAATCACCTTCACTAACGGAATCGTTTTACCTCTAAGTTGCTTCACCCTCCTGTCTTCGATCTTAATAGGAAGTGCCTCATACGTCAAATTTTCTTTCAATTGCACTTCATCGGGCTGTATAACATGTGAAGGATCGGGGATATACTTCCTCAATTGGGATACATGGAAAACATTATGAAGATTTGAAAGAAAAGATGGTAAGGCTATTTGGTATGCAACTGGACCTATCCGACGAAGAATTTGATAAGGCCCAATAAATTTTGGAGTGAGTTTTTTGGACTTTATAACTCTGCCAACTCCAGTCATAAGTGTTACTCGCAAAAACACATGCTCACCTTCCTCAAATTCAAGACATCTTCTTCATTTATCAGCATAGCTTTTTTGTCTGCTCTGAGTTGCCCGCATCTTCTCTTGAATCATCTTTACCTTTTCTGTAGTTTGCTGCACCATTTCAGGTCCGACAGTCATACTTTCCCCATCTTAATTCCAACACAAAGGTGTTCGACATCATCGCCCATAAAGAGCCTCATAAGGTGCCATCCCTATGCTTGAGTGAAAACTATTGTTATAAGTAAATTCCACCAAAGGTAAGAATTCATCCCAACTTCCTCGTTGTTCTAACACACAAGCTCTCAACAAATCTTCTAAAGATTGTATAGTTCTCTCCGTCTGCCCATCTATCTGAGGATGGTAAGCAGAACTCAAATGCAGTTTAGTCCCCATTGCTTTATGCAAGCTTTTCCAAAACCTCGATGTAAATCTCGAATCTCTGTCAGATATGATACTAGTAGGTACACTATGGAGTCGAATTATTTCACCAACATACAATTGTGTCAACTTCTCCATTGGATACTTAATATTTATTGGCAAGAAGTGAGTAGATTTGGTAAGTCGATCTACAATGACCCAAATAGAATCATAACCCTTCCTTGTCTTTGGCAGCGTTGTAACGAAATCCATTGCAATACTATCCCACTTCCATTCTGGAATAGTAAGAGGCTATAATATGCCCGCTGGTCTTTGATGCTCTATCTTTGCTTTCTAGCATACTAGACAAGATGCCACAAACTCAGCAACATCCCTCTTCATCCTAGGCCACCAAAACAAATGCTTTAGATCTTGATACATCTTGGTCATCCCAGGATGTATACTCAAAATACTAGTATGATCTTCACTAAGAATTGCTTTCTTAAGATCGAGATCATCGGGTATACAAATCCTGCCCTTGAACCTTAAAACCCCATCAGATCCTTCCTCAACAGTTGCCTTATGACCTTCCTTCAAAAATTCTCTCTCATTCTGCAAAAACTCATCATCTTCTTATTTCTCACGAATTTCTTCCAATAATTCATTCAAAACAGTAACCGAAAACAGACGCAACTTCCTAGGTAACAATTCCACTGACAACTACATATCTCGAAATTGCTCAATCAATTTTTCCTCTTCAACCATCATAGCAAAAACACTGAGCATTTTTTGACTCAAAGCATCTGCTACCACATTTGCTTTTCTAGGGTGATACTGGAGTTGAAAATCATAATCTTTTAAGAATTTCAACGACCTTCTCTGCCTCATGTTCAATTCTTTTTTATCAAACAAATACTTTAAACTTTTGTGGTCGCTGAAGACATTGAACATAGCTCCATACAAAAAGTGTGTCCATATCTTCAGTGCAAAAACAACTACGGCCAACTCCAAATCATGTGTTGGATAATTCCTTTCACGAACCTTCAACTGTCTAGAAGCATAAGCTACAACATTTCTATTCTGCATCAGCACGCATCCTAACCTTTGATACGAAGCATTGCAGTACACCTCAAACGACTCATTTGGATTTGGTAGGATTAACACTGGTGCAGTAGTCAACTTCTTCTTCAACTCTTCGAAACTTTTTTCACACTTATTCGTCCAATTAAAAGCTTGGTTCTTCCTTGTAAGTTGCATAAGAGGTCCCGCGATCTTTGAAAAACCTTCAATAAATCTTCGATAATATCCAGCTAATCCAATAAAACTCCAGATCTCCGTCACAGTCTTTGGTCTCTCCCATTGAAGAACCGTCTCCACCTTAGCTGGATCCACTGCAGTTCCATCTTTAGAAATTACATGACCCAGAAATTGAACTTCATCCAACCAAAATTCGCATTTTGACAATTTTGCGTATAGCTTTCTCTCTTTCAATCTGAAGAACTATACTGAGATGTTCAGCATGCTCTTCCTAACTTCGAGAGTAGATCAGAATGTCATCAACAAAAACAATGACAAACTGGTCTAGGTATGAACGAAAGATCCTATTCATGTAATCCATGAATATAGTAGGAGCATTCGTCACACCGAATGGCATTACGAGATATTCATAATGACCATAGCGTGTCCAAAAAGCTGTTTTAGGTACATCCTCTACCTTAACACGAATCTGGTGATATCCTAATCACAGATCTATCTTTGAAAAGACAGCTGCCCCCTTCAATTGGTCCACCAGATCATCGATCCTTGGTAATGGATACTTATTCTTCATCATGACCTTGTTTAGCTGGTGGTAGTCAACACATAACCATGACGTTCCATCCTTCTTCTTGACTAACAACACTGGAGCTCCCCAGGGTGAAACACTAGGTCTCACAAATTATTTTTCCAACAATTCCTCTAACTGCTTTTTCAGCTCTCCCAATTCCAATGGTGACATACAATACGGTGCAATCGATATGGGACTCGCTCTTGGCATAAGATCGAAAAAAAACTCTATCTTTCTTTCTGGTGGTAATCCAGGTACATCATTAGGGAAAACCTCAGGAAACTCGTTCATGACAGAAATAGTGTTCACATCCTTCTCACTCTTAACTTCTAAAGAAGACAGCAGCATGTATCCTTGAGCTCCACCCCTCAACAAAGATTTGAATTGTTTGGCAGTTACAAATCCAGAAACCTCGTCAAGAAAAACTAGGATCTTTCTAGAATAATCTAATAGGATACGGTTAGAAGATAACCAATACATTCCTAAGATTATATCAATATCAACAAGGGGTAAACAAATCAAATTAATAGGGAAGACTCGATTTTTGATAGTAATAGAACAATTCAGACATACTTTTGTAGTACTAATTGGTTTGGCAGTAGGAGTGGATACAGTCAATTGAAAGTTCAAAGAAGTTACAAGCAATCCCAAACGATCCGCATAGTCATATGCAATAAATGAATGAGTTGCACCCGAATCATATAGTACAGTTAAAAGATTACCTGAGATGACACCTTCTCCCTGAATAAGATTCTCAGACTGGGAGGCCTCAGCTCCACTCATGGTATACACTCTTCCTCCAACTTGTGGCTTTGCAGCTCGAACATTGCTCACCGAAGGCTCCATCTTCGCTTGATCACAATCATTAGAGACGTGACCAGGCTTTTTGTATCTGAAGCAGATTATACCTCTAATCGAACAATCTCTTGTCAGGTGACCCTTTCTACACTTCAAGCATCTTACTGGCGGTGCTGCATTCTGATTAAATCGGTTTCCACTTGGACCACCTCCACGAGGTTGCTGATGTTGTTGTTGCGGCTAACTTCCCGAAGGTAGAGAATACGACTTTCGTTGAAACTGGTTGTTGTTATTGTTGCTTCCTCTTTGGAACCTAGTCGGTCCAAAGTTACGATTTCGGGTATCTCTGGATGCCTCCAAGGCTTCCAGCCTACAACACATGTCCATCAGTGTCAAAAACTGATTTACACGTATCGATATCACTCCTTTCTTCAGCTCAAAACGTAGTCCTTCCTCAAACTTACGGCACTTGCACACCTCATCAAGCTGGATCTGAAGGTACCATGAGAACTTAGACAAGCTCTCAAACTTCGTAGCATAGTCGCTCACCATCATACCACCTTGGCGTAAACTTAAAAATTCCATTTCTTTCGCATGCTTCGCACTCTCAGGAAAGTACTTTTCAAGAAACACCTCACAAAACAGCCCCCAAGTAATTTCTGTCCCTTCAGCTATCAGTGCCCTTCTAGTAGCTTTCCACCAATTTTCACCATCAGCCTTCAGCATAAAAGTAGCATACGTCACTCGTCGATCATCGATCCATCCTATTGCTTAAAAAATTTTCTCCAAATCTTGGATCCACAGCTCCGCTTTCTTAGGGTCAAACTCGCCTCTAAAGTGTGGCGGATTGTTCCTACGGAATTCAGACAAATACTGAACCTCTGCATTTGCCTCTTGTTGTTGCATAGCTCGCTGATTTTGTAGTGCCATTACCTCTGCCATTCTCTGTATTGCTTCCACTGTAGCAATCATAGGGTCATTGTCACGTTCCATGTTTGCGCGTGCACCTCTACCACGAGACATATTGTTCTTCACAAACAATCAAATAAATTCCAATGAAAGTGAGATATTATCCATTAAAAATCAAATTCAGAGAATCACACAACACAAGCCAAAACAGACCTAACCACAAAACCCAAAAAACTTTAATCGGGAGCTCTGATACTAACTAATGTAACACCCACCTTAGGGTATCACATTTAAGACTAATCCCAATAAAACTTACCTAAGTTGTAAAAGAATCAATCTTGTAAAAACGTCAATTTTAAAATTTGTTTACAGAATAAAATAAAATAAGTAAACTGAATTAAAATATTAGTAGAACTTATAATAATCATACCAAACCATATATATATATATACTACAACCTTATTCTGAAATAATTTAGATAGATACAAACCAACTCACAAAGTAAATACATATTTGTTCAAAAGCAAAGTAAAGACATAAAACTAAACAGCACCCTAACTAAACCCTAGCAAACTAAGGATTTGGTTCCTCGGAATGATCCTCCTCCTCATCATCCTCACCATCCCCAATACAGTCGACATAAGCCCCAGGCGGAGACAGTTGTCTCATGGGGGCTCTAGCAGAAGACACTACTATATCCTCTTGGGGCGTGTAAAAAGACACATTACCACCCTAAAGTTTATGTATAGGAATGATGAACTCTAGACGCACTGTTGCATATTGTATCAACAGAGGGACACCATCTTGGTTCCCACTCAGAGTCATAGTTAGATCTCCCGTGTATACAAAACGTTCATTATTAAAATCAAATCTCCATGCATTAGTTCCCCCATGGAACTGTACCCTCACAAAACCAAATATTTGTCGCCTAGCCGACATAACTACTCACACACAGATAACAGCTACTGATGATACACAGAATCGTTCACCTCCTTGTTTCCTTGATCTTCTATAAACACATACAATAAGATAGACATAGTATAATAAAGAGGTGAGATCCCCTACATCAATACTAGTATGGCAATAGAGAAAATTATAACAGACAAACAGTAAATAATATCATAACTGTAAATCATGTTATTATAAAGCAGATAGTAAAATTAGTAAGAATAAATAATCAATCAATATCCTGACCAACTATGCATATGTACAATGACCAAATCCTACTCCATGGAGCTAGACACAAATTCAGAGAAAACATTCAGAAGACATGTCTGTCACTTGGCTGCCATGGCCATAAGTGCTATAATATATCAATTTTGTAAAAAGCGCACATTAGGCATTGGACCAGACATTCTACATAAGATCACGAAATAGGACAGTGTCTCGGTCTGGATCATCGATGTGTTTGCATAGGTCTGCCCCACAGACAAAAGAGCTACTAACCATCCATTGTGAGGTACTCGCACCCCAATGCCCCGAAAGTCAACAAGTGACCTATACTTGTCTACTCGCACCCGCACTTAGGTGTATTTCATCTCCTAAGCATACAACCTTAACCAACACATACAAATATGCATGATGTATGATTTACTACAACCGGGCCCACCACAACTGCCCGATAGCAAATTACTATTTATGCTCAATCGCTTAACGATATTATCTCATTTTTGAAATTGTGAAACATTTTCTTATGTTTTAAATTGCGTAAACATTTTATCGCATTTTCTCAATCGTGTTGCCTAAAACTACTATTTTTGAGTCGCATAAATATTTTTCAACGTATTTTTAACTACGTACAATATGTCTAACATATTTTAAACCAAAAATAATGTTTTTCTCAAAAATTTGACATTATTTCTTTTATTTGCATAATAGTCCCTTATTTAATTAATATTTACATAATAGTCCTTTGTTTAAATAATATTTTCATATTAGTCCCTTCTAAAAATAATATTTACGAGGTAGTCCCTTTTTTAGAAAATATTTGCATATAGTTCCTCTAAAAGGCAGTATATCTATAATTTCCCAAAAAGTTGTAATTTCTTTATTTCACTTAGAACCTTACAACTCAAGACTTCTTGACGCGCTTCAAAACCCATAAGGTGAGCTATACGTCAGTAAGTTTCAAGTACTCGCATTTATTTTACTACATAGCTTAGTATGTTAATTTTATTTCTAAAAACATAGTTACTTTCATTTTAAATTTCCAAACTTACCAAAATGATTTCTTATGGAAAACCTTGTAAAATCTTCTAATTCATTTTCTGATCACAAAAACCCTTAACCCTCATTTTAAAACCATAATTTGGGACTCTTGGTCCTTGCAAAAGTGGTGAGGCCGTGTGCCTCTAAGCTCTTTGGAGCTCTCATGTGACCTTCTCAACATGTTGTTCACATCCTACGTTACACATACAATTGCATGCTTCCAAATTTATACACTCAAGCATAATATCAAAGCTATAAACACATAATCACACATGCAATCATAAATTCAAAATCATAAACACCACAAACACAAACTAAGAAGCATGAAACAATAAGTGAATAAACCTTTATGGATTTTTCACCACACACAAAACCATTTCCTCACCACCAACACTTAGTTGATGAGGTTAATCTCCCTCTTACCTTAAGGAAGACAAAGTCCTTCAAGTTCCCTCCTTCCTTGATTTCGTGTGACACACAAACAAAGCCCTATAAATCTCAAACAATTCTAAAAGTCACAAACAAAGCTTAAGGACAAGGAACCATGGATCAAACATGGTTTAGAAAATAAAAAACTTAACTTTAAACCATAAAATCAAAAGTTTACCTTGAAGGTAATAAGCAAAAGCTTGGATTTTGAGATACTTAGAGAAGGATTCTCACTAAACTTTCTAAAAGGAAAGTGTTTAGGATATGATTTAGGCTTAGGAAATGAAAAGAAGTAAAATTATAGAAGCTTGGGAGTGGGATTTATGGTGCTAGCCAAAAACTCCAAGAAAGAAAAAGGAGAGGAAAGTTTTTGTGTTCTTGAGAGTTTGGAGAGAAAAGATGATGGCTTGGATTTTAGGTGAGAGAAAATGAAAGGGGATAGTGAATTGTGAGTGTGTGTAGCCGTGAGATAGTGTAGGGAATTTGGAGACAAATTGTGATATTAAAATATCACATTTATGTTCACATGGAAGATCACATGGCCTATGTCATCACATGGTCACCTAATGGTCATATAAGACCATTCAAGAAGGTTTGGGAACCTCCTTGGCCGTGTGGCCCAAATGGGAAAGGCTAACTAAGTTTGTTTCTAACTTAGTCCTAGTTACACTTCAAGAAATTAACAACTAACTAGATTAGGTTTTCTAGTTACATGTTTAACCACCTAGTTACTTAACTAACTAGTTAAATAGGTCATTGCATATGTCATGGCTTCTAGATGTAATTAGGATTTAACTAGTAACTAGATCCTAACTAATTAGTAACTAGGTTAGTTCACTTAGTTTATTAATTAGGCAATTTAGGCAACTAAATTAGGTTTATTTAGTTACTTTCTAACTAGTCAAGTCATTATTATTGACTAAATCCTAACCATTGAAATTAACTTCATCTCCTAACCATTGATTTAATTTAAGGTGGATATCATAAGTTGCTTTATCAAGATTGTTCTCATACCATTGATTAGATCAATGGTGATGATCAAAGGCTTCTTAATCAAGTTTTTCATCCAACGATCTACAATAAAGTCTATGCCACTATATTTGACCAATTCCTATTGGTCTAGAGAAGTCTAACCACTTTTATTGACCTAATCCTATTGGTTCATTTTAAATTAGGTTACAAAAAATATTCTAAGCATATTTTCTGTCAAATAAACTTTACCGGGTCCAATAATTAATAGCAATAGCTGCTATAAATAATACAGCATATAATTTTCTGGGAAATATTTTTATTTCACAGTTAAATTCTAAAAATTAAAAGATTCTTTTCTGTGTCTCTCAGATTCAGGTTTATTAAGATCCTCCGTCTCCGAATAAATCAAATAAGATTTTCCCCGGCCCGAAAATTATTATTTTCTTGACCCGGAGCAAATCTTTCACAAAGATCAAAAACAGTCTCAGAACAATCAAATTAATTTTATATAACATAGACAACAGAAAATAGGGCAATTCAGTCATTAATATAAAATAGCTAAAATCTGGGATGTTACATCTTCCAGTGACTAAATCGTCCTTTTTGACTGGCCATCTGTTTGCGGATGATATGCAATACTCAAAAGAAGTTTAGTTCCTATCGCTTCTTATAGACTTTGCCAAAACCTCGACGTGAACCTCGGATCTCTATCAGAAATAATGCTGGAGGGTACGCCATGAAGTCTAACGATCTCACCAATGTACACTTGAGCCAACCTTTCCATTGAATATCTTATATTAATAGGCAAGAAATGTGCTAACTTTGTAAGTCAATCAACCACTACCCAAATAGAGTCATAACCCTTTTGAGTCTTGGGCAATCCGACAACAAAATCCGTAGCGATACTATTCCATTTCCATTCGGGAATAGCCAAAGGTTGCAATATTCCAGATGGTCTTTGATGCTTAACCTTTGCTTTCTGACAGGCCAAACAAGGCGATACATATTCTGCAACATCTCTTCTCATCCCTTGCCACCAATACAATCTCTTTAGATGTTGATACATCTTGGTCGCTCCAGCATGCATACTCAACTTGCTTCTATGGGCTTCATCAAGAATGAATCTTCTAAGTTCTGAATTGCTTGGCACACAAATTCTCTCTCCAAATCTTAGAATCCCATCAAGTCCTTCGCTAAACGATGTCTCCGCACCTTGCTCTACAAGCTCTCTTTCATTCTATAAAAATTCATCACATTTTTGTTCCTCTCTAATTTCCTCCATCAGGCTACTCGAAATGATCATCATATTCAAACAAATCCTTCCCGGTGTCAAATCCACTGACAACCACATATCCCTAAATTGCTCTATCAATTCATTCTCTTTAATCATTATAGCAGATACACTAAGTACTTTTCTACTCAAAGCATTCGCTATGACATTCGTATTTCCATGGTGATATTGAAGTTGAAAATCATAGTCCTTCAAAAATTCTAATTATCTTTGCTGCCTCATATTCAACTCCTTTTGATCGAACAGATACTTCAGACTTTTGTGGACACTGTAAACATTGAAGGTTGCTCCATAAAGAAAATGCCTCCATATCTTCATCGCAAACACCACTGCCGCCAATTCCAAATCATGAGTAGGATAATTCTTCTCATGCACTTTTAACTACCTTGAAGCATACGCCACGACATTTCTATTCTGCATCAACACACAACCTAAACCCAAATATGAAGCATCACAATACACTTCAAACGGTTCATTGGGATTAAGCAGAATCAACACTGGTGCGATAGTCAAATGCCTCTTTAGCTCTTGGAAACTCTTCTCACATGCATCCATCCATGTAAAAGTTTGATTCTTTCGTGTAAATTGAGTGATGCTATCTTTGAAAACCTTTCAATAAACCTTCGATAATACCCAGCCAAACTAACAAAACTACAAATCTTCGTCATAGTCTTCGGCCTTTCCCACTGAAGAACTGACTCTACCTTTGCTGGATCCTTTGCAATCCCATCCTTTGAGATCACATGCCCCAAAAGCTAAACTTCATTCAACCAAAATTCACATTTGGATAACTTCACATACAGCTTCTTCTCTTTCAAATTCTGAAGAACCATACTGAGATGTTCAACATGTTCCTCCTGACTCTGAGAATAGATCAAAATGTCATTAATAAAGACAACGACAAATCTGTCTAAATAGAGATGAAAGATCTTATTCATGTAATCCATGAATATCGCAGGAGTATTTGTTACCCCAAAAGGCATTACTAGATACTCGTAGTGCCCATAGCGCTTCCAAAAAGTTATCTAAGGAACATCCTCAACCTTCACGCGAATCTGATGATAACCAAAATGCAAATCGATCTTTGAGAAAACAGAAGCTCCTTTCAGTTAATCCATTAAGTCGTCTATCCTTCGAAGTGGATACTTATTCTTAATCGTGATCTTATTCAACTAACGGTAGTCAACACATAATCGTGAAGTTCCATCTTTCTTTTCCACTAACAGTACTAGAGCTCCCTATGGAGACATACTAGGTCTCACAAATTATTTCCCCAACAGTTCCTCTAATTGTTTCTTGAGTTCTACCAACTCTGCTAGTGACATCTGGTATGGTGCCATCGAAATAGGACCAGCGCCTGGTATAAGATCAATGGAGAATTCTATCTCTCTATCTGGTGGTAGTCTAGGAATGTCATTAGGAAAAACCTCTGGAAACTCGTTTACTATCGAAATAACATTCACATCTTCTTCACTTTTAACCTCTAAAGAAGATAACAACATGTATCCTCGAGCTCCTTCCCTCAAGTAAGCTTCGACTTGGTTTGCCGTTAAAAATCCAGAATTCTCAGGTTTAGGAAAGATTAAAGTCTTATTGGCACAATCTAATAGGATATGGTTAGAAGATAACCAATTCATTCCTAGGATTATGTTTATTTCAGACAGAGGTAAACAAATCAAATCAATAGAAAAGATTCAATTTTCAACACAAATAGGACAGTGTAAACAAACTCTTGTAGTGACAACATGATTATCGATAAGGGTAGAAATAACTAAATCAAAAGGCAATAATGACACAAATAATCCTAAATGATCCACATAGTCATATGCAATAAAAGAATGTGTTGCTCCAGAATCATACAGTACAGTTAAAGAATTACCTTCTATGGCACATTACCCCGTAATTAGATCCTCCAATTGTGAGACTTCCTCCCTACTCATAGTGTACACTCATCCTCCTGCCTATGGCTTGGCAGCATGAACATTACCGACTGAGGGCTCCATCTTAGGTTGATCACAATCCTTTGAAAAATGCCCTGGTTTCCCACATCAGAAACAATTGATGCCTTTGATTGTACAGTCTTTTGTCAAATGGTCTTTCCCACATTTAAAGCATTTTGATGTGGACGCCACTGTCTAACCAAATTTGTTGCTGTTTGAACTTCCTCTATAAGACCTTTATTAAAACTGACTCCCTATTGGCCATGAGTATGTCTTTCGCTGGAATTGGTTATTGTTATTTCCTCCTCTTTGGAACTGTGTAGGTCCAAAGTTATGATTTCTAGTGTCGTGAGACTAATCAATCTCCTCTATCCTACAACACTTATTAACCAAAACTGGGAACTGGTCAATCCCCAAAGACAACACTACACGCTTCAAATCGTGCCTCAAACCATCTTCAAACTTTCTGCACTTCCGCTCTTCGTCATGCTGAAGTTAGAAGTACCTCAAGAACTTAGACAGGCTCTCGAACTTTGCGGCATACTCTTTGACTGTCATTCCCCATTGATGCAGACTAAGAAATTCCATCTCCTTAGCATGCCTTACACTTGTTGGAAAATACTTTTCCAAAAACTTGTTCTTGAAGAGTCCTCATGTAATCACTCTTCCTTCAGCTTCTAACAGTTATTGTGTTCCTATCCACCAATCCTCTCTGTCACCCACGAGCATGAAAGTAGCATACGTCACCTTCCTCTCGTTAGCACAACCCATTCCTCGAAAAATCTTCTCCAGCTCTTTGATTTAAAGATTCGCCTTCTCAAGATCAAACTCTCCTTTAAACTGTGGAGGGTTGTTACGATGAAACTCTGATAAATTTTGAGCTTCGGCATTATCGGGATATTGTTGGGCAGCTCTTTGATTTTGCTGCACAATGACATCCACCATCCTTTACATAGCTTCCGTAGCTGCAACTATACTCTCATTTTCGCGTCCAAAATCCACACTTGAACCACTTCCACGCACCATCGCATTCCTTTGAAGTTAAACTAAACAATGCAAAATCAAAGTTAACTATAATCATTTGAAAATAATTTCAAACAATGTTGTCTTGTTGTCTCCTTATGGAAATCAAACACAAAGAATCACACAATACAAACAAGACAGACCTACCCACAAACCCAAAAGACTCAAACTTGGGCTCTGATACCAACTAATGTAACACCCCCTTTAGGGCATCAACGTGTCAACGGGGATCTTACTAAACCCGAGTCCCGGACACGCTTACACATTTAAGGATTTTCACTTACCAAATTTTACTAGGTTATAAAAAAATTTATTTATTAAAATTAACTATATGTTTTTCAAATAATTTTTTCTTTGAGCATAATTAAAACTGACAATTAAATAAATTACAAAATATACCAAATTAAAATAATTTACATTACATACATACCAAGATCTAAAACTCTAAAACATTCAGTTTTATTCTCAAAATAACTATACGGGTACTACAGTCCAAATATAAACTAACCTAGTACCCATATCTAGTCAGAAGGGTACTCATCTGAATCCTCCTTCGGATCTTCCTCCAACTCCTCAGAAGACAATAGCCCCTGATGGGTCGCAGGGCTACAGACAGGAGTCCGCATGGAAGAAACAACTGAATCCTCCGTAGGAGTAGCACGATGAGTACTCCACAAAAACTCTATGGGCATAGTAAAACGTAAATACATAAAAGCGCTAAAAGTAAATATAGGATCCCCATGGAAAGTCCTACTAATAGTCACAGATACTACTCCAATATATACTATGCGATCCTCGTCAACATCATAACGCCAAGTGTTCATACCATCTCTAAACAAAACCTTAACATATCCCAGAAAATCCCTCGACGCCATAACAACAACAGACAAACTAACCCAAACAGAAATGAGGCGAATTGTCCTCTTCTTCTTCACCCTTTAAAACAATCATACAAATAAACAGAATAACATAGCAAAGAGGTGAGATCCTCTACATCAATACCATCATGGCAGTAAAATACAGTAAAACAACATACTATTCATACATAGCATTCAACAAATACATTCATAGCATTATATGATCATAGTATCAAATAGCAAATAATTAACACAATACATACATATATATATATATAAATCATAGCAGAATGATAATTGACTATGCACATGAATGGTGAACTAATTTCCTACTCCTTGGAGCTAAACTCAATTTCAGAGAGAATGATCCAGTAGATATATCGGTTCTCAAAGTGCACATCAGGCATTATACATGACATTCTGCAACACCCCTCGATTTAATAACCAATGCACAATCGTCATTACGTCATGGTCACTAAATTTTGGGGTGCTAACATTGTCAAATAACAAAATTTACAAAAATATTAATTATTTCACATATGAGAAAAATAGGAGCCACGAATGAGTAGTTGCTTATATAACCAGTTAAATTATGAATTATAATATGTACTTGAATTACAGCATGTAATACTGGATAATCATCTTAAAACATACATATATCCAAAATACACTTTATATAGGTAATGCAAAATAGAATATAAACTACCCATAATATATTTACGACTAAGGAGTTGGGCACTCCATCGAATCCCGAATGCGTGAGGCAACTCCGGGCTCACCTGAGTAGTGAGAAATACAGGATAAGGTCTTCAACCGTAGTCCTCTTCATGGTCAATGTAAGATCCTCAGCATGTTAAATACGTCTTGTCGGTCCAATCGACTCACCGCGCGTTAACACCACAAGTGAACACAATTCGAACGAACCCAATAGAACTCCCTTTGCGACGACATCACTGGATACAGTGGGTCAAACGAAGAAAATCCAAAAGAATCCAACCTCGTTCCCACTTACAGTCTTTAATAAAAAATTGACATAGAGCAAGAAAAGTACAAGAAAGAGGTAAGACATCCTACCATCATTACCAATTATAGCATCGAGAAACCAAATGGCGCAAAGCGCCCACATAGCATTTATGACAGCAATAATGGTAATAAACATTCCATAGCAATTATGATCAACTAAACAGTTCCAGGTAGTCATATACATATAGATATATCAGAAGTACATAATAAACATTCCATAGCAATTATGATCAACTAAACAGTTCCAGGTAGTCATATACATATAGATATATCAGAAGTACAACAGTTCCAATTATAATAACGATGTATGCTAGATAATTCATGGACCCACTATGCATATGCATACAAAATCAAAATCCTACTTCATGGGAATAAATCCAAAGTACATCCGACTCGATCGTCAACCAGATGTTTCTCAAAGTACATCCGACTCAATCGTCAACCAGATGTTTCTCAAAGTACATTTCGTCGACCCAATGTCACAATGATAATGCACATTTAAATGCATATGGGTTCAATGCATGACTCAATCATGCTTCTCATACCAAACTAGGCCAATCCTATTTCAAATGCATATCATATCATTTAACAATGAAGTCTGATCCCATTCACGGATCCACGTAAAATCAATAGCGCATTTTAAGGATAATCACAATCTCATTCATAGTCATATTAGAAATCAATCATTAGATTCATTATGTGCCTCACCTGGTCACCTATACTCATGTTCTTCCCTGTTTATGAATCCCTAAGTAATTTCTAGTCATCCCATTTATTTATAATCAATATGCCTCTATTAGTCCCAAGGTTTTGGGTCCAGGAAATACACGGTCGAAATCACAAACTGAGTCACAGATTTCAATTACTAGGTGTTGGACGATAGGTATACTTTTGAATTCGACGAAGACAATATGTTTTATGAATAATTGAAGCTGTCATTCGACGAAGAATAATGTAACAGGAGGAGGAAAGAATGGGGAAAACATTTTATAATAGGATTGGCAAGAAATCAATTTCTGTTGGATGGGGTTCTGTCGAACGAAGATCAAAGCGTCGAACCCTCCCGAGGGTCGGCAAAAAGCCTCAATTCGACGGGTATAGGTGTCGACGTTGGAGAAAATCTCCCAAGTGTCGAATCGACGAAACACCGGTCGAAATCTCTAATTTCGACAGATGTCCGGGAGAAATTCATCTACTCGACAGGCATTGTCTCTCAAACTCGACGATTATTGACTTTGGGGCGGTTTCTCCTAAGTGTCCAGGACTCTATTCGACGGGTTTTGGTCGGAAGATCAATCTCGACGGGCATGATCGGGGTTCATACTCGACGGATTTTGACAATGTGTTTAGTGGTCAAAGATCTAAACTCGACCAAGGTTGTTTTCGGGGGCCCTACGGATTTTCACATTGTGTTTGGTGGTCGAAATGTAAACTCGATGGGTTTTGACATTCGACGGAAATGGTGACGTCGACGTCTAAACTCGACGGATTTTAACATTTTAATAAGTAATTAGGATATCAAATTCGACAGGTTTGGCTTAAGTCCATACTCGATTTGATTTTAACATTTTACTAAGTAATTAGGTTATCAAATTCGACAGGTTTGGCCAGAAGTCCATACTCGAGGATTTTAACATTCTACTAAGTAATTAGGTTATCAAATTCGATAGGTTTGGCCAGAAGTCCATACTCGACGGATTTTAACATTCTAGTAAGTAATTAGGTTATCAAATTCGACAGGTTTGGCCATAAGTCCATACTCGACGGATTTTAACATTTCACCAAGTAATTAGGATATCAAATTCGACAGGTTTGGCCAGAAGTTCATACTCGACGGATTTTAACATTTGACTAAGTAATTAGGATATCAAATTCGACAGGTTTGGCCAGAAGTCCATACTCGACGGATTTTAACATTTTACTAAGTAATTAGGTTATCAAATTCGACAAGTTTGGCCAGAAGTCCATACTCGATGGATTTTAACATTCTAGTAAGTAATTAGGTTATCAAATTCGATGTGTTTGGCAGAAGTCCATACTCGGACAATTTTAACATTTCACCAAGTAATTAGGATATCAAATTCGACTGTGTTTGGCCGTGAAGTTCATACTCGACGGATTTTAACATTTGACTAAGTAATTAGGATATCAAATTCGACAGGTTTGGCCAGAAGTCCATACTCAACGGATTTTAACATTTTACTAAGTAATTAGGTTATCAAATTCGACAAGTTTGGCCAGAAGTCCATACTCGACGGATTTTAACATTCTAGTAAGTAATTAGGTTATCAAATTCGACAGGTTTGGCCAGAAGTCCATACTCGACGAATTTTAACATTTCACCAAGTAATTAGGATATCAAATTCGACAGGTTTGGCCAGAAGTTCATACTCGACGGATTTTAACATTTCACCAAGTAATTAGGATATCAAATTCGACAGGTTTGGCCAGAAGTTCATACTCGACGGATTTTAACATTTGACTAAGTAATTAGGATATCAAATTCGACAGGTTTGGCCAGAAGTCCATACTCGACTGATTTTAACATTTTACTAAGTAATTAGGTTATCAAATTTGACAAGTTTGGCCAGAAGTCCATACTCGACGGATTTTAACATTCTAGTAAGTAATTAGGTTATCAAATTCGACAGGTTTGGCCAGAAGTCCATACTCGACGAATTTTAACATCTCACCAAGTAATTAGGATATCAAATTCGACAGGTTTGGCCAGAAGTTCATACTCGACGGATTTTAACATTTGACTAAGTAATTAGGATATCAAATTCGACAGGTTTGGCCAGAAGTTCATACTCGACGGATTTTAACATTTGACTAAGTAATTAGGATATCAAATTCGACAGGTTTTCACATTCGACGTATTTTGGCCAGATTTCACACTATTACTAGTTTTCTCATTAAGTTTCCAAATTTCTTGGCCTACACCGTAACTATCCGAGAACCAATCAGGACTCATTCCTTTCCTTATTCCACGTTCCAATACATCCAGATATATATATATATATTCAAAACTCAAACAATCAAATAGCACAGATGCAATACAAAACAACATACAAAAGTAGAATGACCCTCAACACCAATCACAGACGTTCCTAAATGCTAAAATAGGTTGAGGAGGAGTGTCTTCCTCTTACCTTGGAGAAGCACAAAGAAAAACTGCTCCTTTTTGGTCAGAAATCACGTTTTCAGTTTCCAGGAGATCCTTAAAGTTCCAACCTTTAAGCTTCAACAGTGGAGAAGATGAAGATGAAAAAAATGTAGGACCTTGGAGATGTTTTCCTCAGATATGGTGGTTCTCCAAACACGAAATGGTGCTGGGAGTGTGGCGGTTTTGGAAGAACAAAACAGAGGTGTGGGTGGATGGTGTTGCTGCTGTGGGGTGAAAGAGAAGAGAGAAAGATGAGTGAATAGTGATCTGCGTGAGGGAGAGTGACTTGCATGAATGAGGAGAATGGGAGAGAAATGAATTAGACCCCTTAATTCAAACGTCTTTGCACAAAATAGGAGGAGAGAGAAATAATAAAATAATAGTTGGAAGAAGCTTCCTTGAGAAGCTTCGCAGCGCTCCTCGATAAAGTGTATGGTAAGCTAGTCTCCAAATTAAATACATCTGATAGATGATCAATTATACTGTAGAATTATTTTCTCAGTGAATAAAATTACAAGTGATGAAAATAATATTTTATTATTCATCCGATAATTTTATGATACCGCGATTTTATCTAATAGATAAAACCTTGAAAAATGCAAACCTCGCAAACTGTGCCTGGCCTCGGGTTTAGTAAGATCCCCCGTCGACGCATTGACAGTTCAAGGTTTACCAGCCTCAGGGAGAACATTTCGTTATCCCGGCTCCGCTCAATGCATACGTAAAACGAGGAATATATTAAAATATTCAACGTTTCCAGAAAATTTCACAAAAATCACTAAAAATCATAAATATTATAAAATGATTATTTATAATGAAATAAGCAATTTTCGGGATGTTACAACACTCCCCTTCTAAAAAGGAATTTCGTCCTCGAAATTCATCATATCTTAGAACAAACGCGACTGTGTTTCTTTCATTTCGTCTCTTAGTTCTCGTGTTGTATCTTCAGTTGCATCAATCCAAATCACAGGCAATAAGGTTGTTTCCTTCCCCTGAGCATCTTATATTAACGAGCAAAAATGCATTGACGTCATAGGCCGATCAACAAAAGATTTTACGCTCCTTGAGTCTTCAGCCATCCAACAGCCAACTCCCAAAACAATTGTACACCGCTGAGTGTCTCTATCGAACTTACTCTTCTTGCTCACTGTAGTAGACAACTAAACGTATTTTCTTCCTAAGGCGTCCTCTACGACATTCACCTCTTCTGATATTATACCAAAACAAAATCAAAATCTTTTGGAACTTCTAATCATCGTTTCTGCCTTATATTCAACTCATTCTAATAAACCAAAATACCTTTGGCTCTTAAGATTACTATAGGCATTGAGAATTTCTCCTTGTAGAAAATGCCTCTAGACCTTTAATGCAACTATAGAGCTAATTCTGAGTTGGTGTAAGGTAATCCTTCTCATGTATTCTTGATTGTCGCTAAGCGTACATTACCATTCCTTCTATTCTGATCAAGCACACGTTCTAAACTTTCAATGCGAAGCATCACTAGGTATCTCAAAAGTTCATTGGGGTTTAGGCGAGAATCATCTTTGTGAAGAAATCGAGTGTCTCTTCAATCTTTGAAAATTTCCCTCGTATACATCAATCCATACAAAACCATTAGAAGAATTCTGCGGTGAGTCCCCGTACTATTCGGTGATCCTTTAAAGTTACAAATCTGCAATACGTCTTTGTCCGTCCCATTGAAGAATTGCTCCAACTCGCGATGGATCTTCAATAGTTCCTTCTTTTAAAGATCACTTGACTCAAAAGTTAAAGCGCCTCAATGAAATTCACCTCTGGAACGACTTCTAGCGTAACTCCTCGTTCTTCTTTCGAATTTGAAGAACAACATGACAATTTGTCTCAATAGGGAAGAAAGGTCTTGTTTGTGTAGTCGATGGTTACTACCGAAGTGTTCATTACTTGGAACGACATTACGAAATACCCGTGGTATTCACTACGTATCAGAGAAAGTTACCTTGGAAATATACCCTTCTCTCAAATGATCTTAATGATAGTTGAGAACCCAAAATGATATTTGAGAAAACAACAGCGTCCTTCCATTGATTTGCCAAATCGTCTTTCCTTGATTCGAACAAATGTCTCATAGGGTAAGTTCTCACTTTATCGTGCTACGCTTAGCAGGTTGTTATGGTTCAGATTCGGGAACACATTTACTCAATCGAAGTATACTAGAAACGTTATAAAGGTCAGAAAGAAAAATAGGGAAGTTACTTGATTTACCACTGGGTCCACCTAACGAAGAGTATGATATAGTCTAATAAAACGTAGGAATGAGTTTCATTGATTCACATCTAGGAAATTTCTGTCTCAAGAAACACTTAGTTTCCATTGAAATTGAATAACGAGACCCGTTTAGAAAACAATCAATCCCCTTCCTGAGATTAAGCCTATTCATGAAGAAAGTAGGTGATTGAATTGGTAAAAAGGGTTTCAATTTCTAACAACAATAGGATCGTTCTAAACAGACCTATTGTAATGAGAGTAGTCTTACAAACGAGAACAGTATCATTCGAGTCGAAAGGAAGTAAATACACAAACAACTCAATTCCATAAACAAACTCTTAGAATTTCATTGGAATATTTCAACAGGATATGGTTGAAAGATAACCAATCCCTTTTGTTAACATTACATCTAATTTGCAAAAGAAGTAAACGAATCAGATTACCAAAAGATTTAGTCTTTAACAAGTCGTAGGATAATTTAAACAACTTGGCTACCATCAACAAGTTCTTAGTAGCCAAAATAGGAATAACTTAGTCAAAAGATAACGAAGGTATGAATATCCCTACTGGATTCCTACATTCATACATCATAAAGAAACGGGTTACCCCCGGAATTATACAGTGTAATCACAGGGTCATCCATCGTAGTACAAGCTCCCTCATTCAGGTCTTCAGTCTTGGATGTTTCTACTCCACTAGAGAAATTTACTCTCCTTTCTTCGTGAGATTGTGAAGTGCGTGCATCACCAACAAAAGGCTTCGTCCTTTGCGAAGTACTGATTCTTAGCCATATGTCCTAGCTCTCGTATTTGAAACAAATTATCCCACCGTTCGTACAATCCTTGGTTAAATGGTCCTTTTCGCATTTGAAGCAGATTGCCCTTTGATCGCATATGGAGGTTTTGTCTCGTGTAAAGCACAATCCCTCCACACATGTCCTTGCTTTCCGCACTTGAAACAAATTCTTCCTTCGATCTTACGAGTCCCTCATGAAGTGGTCCTTTCCGCACTTCTTACACATTGATAATGGTACCACGGTTGGATTGGACTTACTACCACTCGCACCACCATGATGCGTTTGATGTATTCTTGCTCCCTTGGTCGTAGTGTATACGGTTTCGCTTAAACCGATTGGCCTTTCCACGGTTCCTCCTTTGGAACTTCCGTAATCCAAAGTTACCCCAAAGTCGACTTTCTTCCTTCAAATTTTGAACCTCAACTTCCAATTCTATTTGTTGTGCGGCTCTACGATCTTGGCGTGTAGTTATATTAACCATTCTTTGTATTTCTTTGGTTACCGCAGTCGTGTCATCATTGTCACTCCCCGGGTTCATGCGCTTATATTTACCTCGAGTCATTGTCTTCCTTCAAGAACAAACAAGTCAAATAATAAGGGAAAATCAAAAGCATTCATTCCAAACAATATTGTCTCTTTTTGGAAACCAAGCACAAAAGTCACATAACCCAATCAAGACAAACTCAAAAGACTATAACTTGAGCTCTTTCATTCTGCCTTCCGCGGTGCGATCTCCAGTAAGTCTTTGACTCCTATGCAGCTCCTCGAACCAAACTTATGCCAGATACTCCTTTCCAAAGAGAATCGATTTTTGAAAACCTCTTGGACACCTCAGTCCACTAATCTTACAAGTTTTATTTTACTACCCTTTTTCTAACCCATAGGCTCAAACAATTCTAGAGGTAACACAACAAGGGTATAAATGCAAACAAATCCTAAGCAAGTTCAGTCATACCAGCTGAGCTTCTTTCTAAAGAACTCTTATTGCCTTAATACGCCTAGGTGAAGTCATAGTTTCTGTAGACACGAGAACATTACACATTGAGTGGGCCGTACTCAATGTCACGTAGCGTGTAACAATAGCTACCAACACTCAACCTATGGCAAGCTATGCCTTCCTTTCCCAACATCTCAATCAAGAGACAAGGAAGTACATAACATACAAAAGCTTCTATCATGTCTAAGCATAGTCAGTCCATACCCCGGCTCAACAGGATGAATTGAGCTTTGATACCACCTTAATGCAACACCCCTCGATTTAATAACCAATGCACAATCGTCATTACGTCATGGTCACTAAATTTTGGGGTGCTAACATTGTCAAATAACAAACTTTACAAAAATATTAATTATTTCACATATGAGAAAAATAGGAGCCACGAATGAGTAGTTGCTTATATAACCAGTTAAATTATGAATTATAATATGTACTTGAATTACAGCATGTAATACTGGATAATCATCTTAAAATATACATATATCCAAAATACACTTTATATAGGTAATGCAAAATAGAATATAAACTACCCATAATATATTTACGACTAAGGAGTTGGGAACTCCATCGAATCCCGAATGCGTGAGGCAACTCCGGGCTCACCGGAGTAGTGAGAAATACAGGATAAGGTCTTCAACCGCAGTCCTCTTCATGGTCAATGTAAGATCCTCAGCATGTTAAATACGTCTTGTCGGTCCAATCGACTCACCGCGCGTTAACACCACAAGTGAACACAATTCGAACGAACCCAATAGAACTCCCTTTGCGACGACATCACCGGATACAGTGGGTCAAACGAAGAAAATCCAAAAGAATCCAACCTCGTTCCCACTTACAGTCTTTAATCAAAAATTGACATAGAGCAAGAAAAGTACAAGAAAGAGGTAAGACATCCTACCATCATTACCAATTATAGCATCGAGAAACCAAATGGCGCAAAGCGCCCACATAGCATTTATGACAGCAATAATGGTAATAAACATTCCATAGCAATTATGATCAACTAAACAGTTCCAGGCAGTCATATACATATAGATATATCAGAAGTACAACAGTTCCAATTATAATAACGATGTATGCCAGATAATTCATGGACCCACTATGCATATGCATACAAAATCAAAATCCTACTTCATGGGAATAAATCCAAAGTACATCCGACTCGATCGTCAACCAGATGTTTCTCAAAGTACATCCGACTCAATCGTCAACCAGATGTTTCTCAAAGTACATCCGACTCAATCGTCAACAGATGTTTCTCAAAGTACATTTCGTCGACCCAATGTCACAATGATAATGCACATTTAAATGCATATGGGTTCAATGCATGACTCAATCATGCTTCTCATACCAAACTAGGCCAATCCTATTTCAAATGCATATCATATCATTTAACAATGAAGTCTGATCCCATTCACGGATCCACATAAAATCAATAGCGCATTTTAAGGATAATCACAATCTCATTCATAGTCATATTAGAAATCAATCATTAGATTCATTATGTGCCTCACCTGGTCACCTATACTCATGTTCTTCCCTGTTTATGAATCCCTAAGTAATTTCTAGTCATCCCATTTATTTATAATCAATATGCCTCTATTAGTCCCAAGGTTTTGGGTCCAGGAAAATACACGATCGGAATCACAAACTGAGTCACAGATTTCAATTACTAGGTGTTGGACGATAGGTATACTTTTGAATTCGACGAAGACAATACATTTTATGAATAATTGAAGCTGCCATTCGACGAAGAATAATGTAACAGGAGGAGGAAAGAATGGGGGAAAACATTTTATAATAGGATTGGCAAGAAATCAATTTTTGTCGGATGGGGTTCTGTCGAACGAAGATCAAAACTGTCGAACCCTCCTGAGGGTCAGCAAAAGCCTCAATTCGATGGGTATAGGTGTCGACGTTGGAGAAAATCTCCCAAGTGTCGAACCGACGAAACACTAGTCGAAATCTCTAATTTCGACGCAGTGCAGAGAAATTCATCTACTCGACAGGCATTGTCTCTCAAACTCGACGATTATTGACTTTGGGGCAGTTTCTCCTAAGTGTCCAGGGACTCTATTTGACGGGTTTTGGTCGAAAGATCAATCTCGACGGGCATGATCAGGGTTCATACTCGACGGATTTTGACAATGTGTTTAGTGGTCAAAGATCTAAACTCGACGGATTTTCACATTGTGTTTGGTGGTCAGAAATGTAAACTCGATGGGTTTTGACATTCGACGGAAATGGTCAGAAGTCTAAACTCAACGGATTTTAACATTTTAATAAGTAATTAGGATATCAAATTCGACAGGTTTGGCCAGAAGTCCATACTCGACGGATTTTAACATTTTACTAAGTAATTAGGTTATCAAATTCGACAGGTTTGGCGAAGTCCATACTCGGATTGATTTTAACATTCTAGTAAGTAATTAGGTTATCAAATTCGATGAGGTTTGGGAAGTCCATACTCGACGGATTTTAACATTTCACCAAGTAATTAGGATATCACATTCGATGTGTTTGGCGAAGTTCATACTGATGATTTTAACATTTGACTAAGTAATTAGGATATCAAATTCGATGAGTTTGGCGTAAGTCCATACTCGACGGATTTTAACATTTTACTAAGTAATTAGGTTATCAAATTCGATGCCAGTTTGGCATAAGTCCATACTCGACGGATTTTAACATTCTACTAAGTAATTAGGTTATCAAATTCGACAGGTTTGGCCAGAAGTCCATACTCGACGGATTTTAACATTTCACCAAGTAATTAGGATATCAAATTCGACAGGTTTGGCCAGAAGTTCATACTCGACGGATTTTAACATTTGACTAAGTAATTAGGATATCAAATTCGACAGGTTTGGCCAGAAGTTCATACTCGACGGATTTTAACATTTGACTAAGTAATTAGGATATCAAATTCGACAGGTTTTCACATTCGACGTATTTTGGCCAGATTTCACACTATTACCAGTTTTCTCATTAAGTTTCCAAATTTCTTGGCCTACACCGTAACTATCCGAGAACCAATCGGGACTCATTCCCTTCCTTATTCCACGTTCCAATACATCCAGATATATATATATATTCAAAACTCAAACAATCAAATAGCACAGATGCAATACAAAACAACATACAAAAGTAGAATGACCCTCAACACCAATCACAGACGTTCCTAAATGCTAAAATAGGTTGAGGAGGAGTGTCTTCCTCTTACCTTGGAGAAGCACAAAGAAAAACTGCTCCTTTTTGGTCAGAAATCACGTTTTCAGTTTCCAGGAGATCCTTAAAGTTCCAACCTTTAAGCTTCAACAGTGGAGAAGATAAAGATGAAGAAAATGTAGGACCTTGGAGATGTTTTCCTTAGATATGGTGGTTCTCCAAACACGAAATGGTGCTGGGAGTGTGACGGTTTTGGAAGAACAAAACGGAGGTGTGGGTGGATGGTGTTCTTCTTTGTGGGGTGAAAGAGAAGAGAGAAAGATGAGTGAATAGTGATCTGCGTGAGGGAGAGTGACCAGCGTGAATGAGGAGAATGGGAGAGAAATGAATTAGACCCCTTAATTCAAACGTCTTTGCACAAAATAGGAGGAGAGAGAAATAATAAAATAATAGTTGGAAGAAGCTTCCTTGAGAAGCTTAGTGCGCTCCTCGATAAAGTGTATGGTAAGCTAGTCTCCAAATTAAATACATCGATAGATGATCAATTATCTTGTAGAATTATTTTCTCGGTGAATAAAATTACAAGTGATGAAAATAATATTTTATTATTCATCCAGATAATTTTATGATACCGCGATTTTATCTAGCGAGATAAAACCTTGAAAAAATGCAAACCTCGCAAACTGTGCACTGGCCTCGGGTTTAGTAAGATCCCCCGTCGACGCATTGACAATTCAAGGTTTACCAGCCTCAGGGAGAACATTTCGTTATCCCGGCTCCGCTCAATGCATACGTAAAACGAGGAATATATTAAAATATTCAACATTTCCAGAAAATTTCACAAAAATCACCAAAAATCACAAATATTATAAAATGATTATTTATAATGAAATAAGCAATTTTCGGGATGTTACACATTCTATGCAAAAATCATGAATAGAATAGTATTTAGTCAAGATCATCGGAGCATTACTCATATACCATGGCCTAGTAGAGCTACCTACTGTCCATTTGTGAAATTCCCGTGCTTCTATGTCTCCTAGTTCAACAAGTGAACAACACTATGCAATTCGCACCTGCACTTAGGTGTAATTCAACTCTTAGGTAATAATAGCCTTAACAGACACCGTCTGTTTGACAAATGCATGTCCAATGACTTAATACACAATATAGGCCACTATTGGCCATAAAACACATAGTGATATATCCGAGTCGACATCAAAACTTGTTGTTCCACTCAATCGTGTAGCATTTTTATCGCATTTTCACAATCGCAAAAAACTTTTGTTACGTTTTCAAATCGCGTAACAGTTTTTCAACATTTTCTCAATCGCGTAGGGAATTTAAAATGTTTTCTTAATCACGTAGATAAAAATTACCATTTTTAAATTGCGTACAAGTTTTTCTATGTGTTTTCAATCGCGTAAAACATTTTCTCAACATTCTAAGCTTAAATTAAAACTTTTCTTATTTAAGATCAAAATTAGACTTTATTTCCTTATTAAATCCCCTTTAAACAATATTTCTACCATTTTTCTAAAAATCCATATTATCTTAATTTTAAATAAAATTCTTTTCTATTTAATTTATTTATATCATCATAAATAAATTATTTTAAAGTCTCAAAATTATATTTTTGTCCTAAATCCACTATGTGGCCAAAAATCAATTTCTTAATTAGTGATAAAATATATTCATTTCCATTTTTATTTTATAAATCCTTAATTAGGTTTATTATCACTAATCTTCTAGATTACCATTTAATAAAATATTTTTGAAATGGAAACCCCCCTGGAAGGCTTGGAGGTCTTGAGCCTCACTTGGCCATTGGAGCTAAAATTTCTTTCCTTTCAAGCTTAAATCATAACATACAACATGTTCAAACATCAAAAATCATACTTTAACAAGTTCATGCATAATATCAAAATAATAAATCACATAGGATAAATAATTACAATCACACAAGCACATCAAATTCGTCTCCCTCACCACCACAAATGGTTGATGAGGTTAATCTCCCTCTTACCTTGTATGTAGCTTCAAAAGCTCTTTGTTTGATTTTTTGCTTCAACTTCCTCCACCAAAAGCTCTTAGAAATCAAAGCAAACATAATATATTAACATTCAAAGTTTAAAATAAAACAACCATGGATCAAACATGGTCTTAGGATTTTCAAAAATCAAATAAGAACTGAAGTTTCAAGACTTCTACCTTGAAACCTTAGAACTTGAATATTAAAATCAAGCTTGAAGATGATGGAATCAAGGCTTGATCACAACTTCAAAGTTGTTTGGAATGAGGTTTAGGACTAGTGATATGATTTGTTTGATTTATGAGTGATTGGAATGTATTTTTGGTGAAGAAAATCGTGAGCTAGAGGAGAGAAAATGGTGTGTAGTTTTTGAGAGAAAAGATGATAGTTTTCTTGAATGAAATGAAAAATGAACACTTAGCCAATTTGAGAGCTACATGGCCGTGAGGTAGGAGAGAGAATAGTGTGACAATTTTGACCATATTCAACTGTTCTCAACCATTGATTTAATCTAGGGTAGATATCATAAGCTTCCTCATTAAGCTTGCCTTTACAACCATTGATTAGATCAATGGTGCACATCCAAAGCTTCCTTACTAAGTTTGCTTTCACAACCATTGATTAGATCAAGGGTTAATATACAAAGCTTCTCCTCCAAGTCTTGCCATCCAACGGTTCAAACCAAAGTCAAGCCCTCTTTGTTGACTTCAACTAGCTTCACCATTAAGCTTTCTTTTTGTTGGTTAGCTTCACAAGTAAACTTCCTTTCTATTGGTTCTTCATAAAGTCATCATAACCATCGTATTTGACCAAGCTAGATATTTTCAGATACTATTACCCAATGGATAATAGCTACTACTAGTTATTGTCCAATGGATAATACAAACTCAGATAAAGAAAATTTCTGTCAACTGTTCTCGATTTTGGGTTTAGTAAGTTCCTCCGGCCCCGCATCAACAGTTAGAAACTTTTCAATCTGGGACAAATTTTTATTTTTTCAGGCCCGCCCCAGGCCCACTTAAAGCCCAAAATAATATTAAAATATCAAAAATTTAGAAAAATTCACAAAAATTCACAAAATTCATAAAAATTATAAAACTCATATATATTCAGAAAAAATGAAATTCGGGGGTGTTACATTTTCCATAGATTATTCGATAGAGTGACATGCCTAAAGATGTTTTGAAAGCAGTACAGTAGGCCCAAAGTGTATCGTTTAGTCTTAAAGACCAATATTTATGATTTGGGTTAACCATTTTTTTCAAAATTTGTTTAATCTCCTTATTTGCTAATTTTACCTGTTCACTTGTTTGAGGGTAATAAGGGGTGGCAATATTGTGTGTAATGCCATATTTCTTCATTAAGGATTCAAATGGTTTATTGCAAAAATGTGTTTCCCCATCACTAATGATAGCTCGAGGGATTCCAAATCGACTCAAGACGTTTTCTTTTAAAAATTTAAGAATAGTTTTATGATCATTGTGTCGACAAGGAATCACCTTAATTCATTTTGAGACATAATCAACTGCAACCAAAGTATACACAAATCTAAATGATGATGGAAATAGACCCATGAAATCAATTCCCCAACAATCAAAAATTTCAATGACAAGGATAATGTTCAGAGGCATCATATTTCGTTTTGAAATGGAACCAATTTTTGATAATTTTCACAACTTTTACAAAATGTATAGCCGTCCTTAAATGAAGTGGGCCAATAAAATCCACACTATAAGATTTTTACAGCTATTTTCTTTGAAGAAAAGTGAAGTCCACATGCTTCTGAGTGACAAAATTTAATGACATTACCTACCTCATTGTTGGGTACACATCTCTGAATGATTTGATCAGGACAATATTTGAACCAATATGGGTCATCCCAATAAAAAATTTCCAGTTCAGTAAAAAACTTCCTCTTTTCTTGGTGCGTCCATTGAGGCGGCATCTTTCCTGTTACAAAAAAATTAACTATGTTAGCAAATCAAGGCATGGAATTAACAGAAAATAAAAATTCATCAGGAAAATAATCATTGATAAGTGTGATATAAAAAGGTGATGTTTAAAGAGTGGGTGGATGAGTGGAAAATGACAATATAGTTGTTTAATGAATGGGTGGATGAGTGAAAAATTATTGTCGTGCTTGTCTCCCCACTCAACCAATTCAGCTATCTTCACATGACTATAACTTTGTCATACTATCGCCTATTGCATAAGTGGTCTTCATGAAAGTTGAAGGGTTTTGTCTCATCTTTCCAATGCCACTAGTTTTAGGTCAATCTGACTCCTATAACCAAAGATAGGGCCTAATATTTGCATAGTAATTGGGTTCTAATAATAGCACATCTATTCTGAATTCTAGGCCCAATATGACCTACTAGACATCCAATTCAGCTCTTGTGTTCTTCATGAAAGTTATAGATTTGAGTCTTAGCTTTCATTTAGGATTAGTTTGGTGTCAATTGAACTCCTATAACTCAAGAAATGGGTTGATGAGTGGGAAGAGGTCAAGCTGTCAGGATTAGAATTCTGAATCTTGTTTCCACTTCAATTTAAATTATCCAAATATGTGATTCATCTCTTGACATCTTCATGAAACTTGTAGATAATTGTCATAGCTTTCGTACAAGATTAGAATCACATCAATTAAATATTTGTAACTCAGATTATAACTAATTTACTGAACGCTACCAAAAAGACAAAATAAGATCAATTCATGCAATAATTTCTTCAATGATCCAATTGGACCCAATATCATAAGATGTGACAAAACCAACTTAGTTAAGCCTAATTGAACCATAAGAAGCCCAGTGAAAGGATTATGAAATGAATAAAATATATTGCTATCAGTGGGACATAAGGTGCATATCCTTGAGAATTTTGAGAGTCCAGTTGTTTCTAAGGAGGTGGTGGTTGCATAAGCTATGCATGATTATTATTCCTCTAACTAAAGTTCAGGTGTTTTTTCCATCCCAGATTGTATGAATCTAAAAAAAAAGAAGTAAATAGCTTTTTAAAATTATTCATTACATTTACTTGCTCATACACAGCTTCTTTAAAAATAAGAATCTTTTGACATTCATTTTTTGAGTGTCCCAAGTCATCACAAATGTCACAAATTTCTTCATTTTGCACAAATTTAATTCCTTTCACTTTCTCTAATTCCATGCCTTCAATCTTTCTAGCCAAATTGGCAAACCTAGTCTTTAGATCTTCTTTTTGACTAAGGTGATATTTTCCTTTACTAGCACTTGCAAGGTTATATCTAATTAAATTTTCAGAAGGATTAGTACCATACCAAGATTGAGAATTCCCAACCAAATGGTCTAAATATTCTAAAGCTTCTTCAGGTTCTTTATCAAGAAACTCGCCATTGCATATTGTTTCCACAAATTATTTGGTTTTGGGTGTTAAATCTTCATAAAAGAAGCTTATAGTGCGCCATTTTTCAAAACAATGATTTGGGCAAGAATTTTAAAAATCTTTAAAATGTTCGCAACATTGAAAATATGCTTCATTTGAATTTTGAAAAAAAAATTGGATTTATCTTTTTAAAGCATTAGTTTTATGTGTTGAAAAAAATTTCTTTAAAAACTCACTTTGCATTTCTTGGCATGTACTAATTGATCTTAGTTTTAAAGCATTAAGCCAAGTTTTTGCTTTATCTTTCAAAGAAAAAGGAAACAATTTAAGTTTAACAATTTCTTCAGTGCAATTTTGATCAATGAAAGTGATACATACTTTCTCAAATTCTTTTAGATGTAAATATGGACTTTCAGATTCTAAACCATGGAGATTAAGAAGTAATGAAATCATACGTGGCTTAAATCTAAAATTGTTAGCATTGAGTGGAAAGATAAAACATAATGGACTAGAATTTCAAGGTAGTTGCAAATATTCGAGCATGGTTCCCAACGGTTGATTTTCATGTTCATCATGTATACTTTCATTTTTAGCCATTGTATCTAATGTGTGTGATTGTGATTTAAACAGATCAATATATAAAGTACCAAGATTATTTTTAACCACACAACTAGAATTTGAATCACGATACCAATTAAGTATAAATAAATGACTTAAAATAGGAAAAAAATGTATGGAGCTCAATCTTCCGTGGTATTAAAAAAATATTAACAAGTAGGCTGTATGGTAAACCTGCCATTAAATATGATGCAACTAGAAAATTAAAAGAGTAAGGAAAGAATATACCAAATGGTGAAGTTTACTTAAAGAAATAGAACCTCAATAAAGTTGTTCTTCAAATCAATTCCCCGGCAACGGCGCCAAAATCTTGATACGAATGATATGTTACAAACCCAAGTGCAGGTTGTCTCAAGTAATAAATTCTTGGAAGTCTGAGATCGATCCACAGAGAACTAATGAAGAAAATTCTTTAAGGTAAGGAAAAGATTTGTCACAAAAATAAAGGTGATAAAAAATTTTCACAAACAAAAAGGATTTGCTTGAGCTATAAGATCCACTCTCGGTTAAAGAGTTAATACATGCATGGTTATGGATTTTGAACTTAGATGCATCCATATAACTCCATAAACTAGAGGTTGTAAAAATGGGTTTGGATGAGTTGAGAAGGAAGAAACTGGTGTTGGGCGATTAAGCGCCCAGAAATTGGCTGCTTAATTGGCCAACACCAGTATGGAAAATTTAATGAATGACTAAGCTCCCAAAAAGTGAGCGCTTAATCGCCCAAGACCAGAAAGACAAGATGCTGAGAAATAATTGTAATACCCATGAAAATATATTAGATTTGAATATAGTTACATAGGTAGCCTAATACTGGCTTAACATACCTATTTAATTTTGTGATCTTCTGAGCACGGTTAGTCATTTTGTTGTAGCACCATGTGGGTAAAATAGATGTTATTATTCCCAAAATTGGCTTAAACTGCTTAGTTAGTGGAAATAAATGTGGAAAATTTGTTTCTAGGTCACAAATGTCTGGAAGTTGGTGTAGTGAAAGTTTGAGGTAAATCGGAGTTAGTTTGACATTTTTAACCATACTGTGTATGTACTTTAATGTCATATTGACTATCAGCAGATATAAAAAAAATGAAAAAGGTGAAACAAGATTTTTATCAATCTTAGGACTTATTTTAAAGTTTTTGGAAGTTAGAAAGCTAGATTTAGCAAAATCTAAGTGTTCTTAATAGATCGGGAGTTACAGCTTGGTCACTTAAGTGACCAAGCCTCTCACAATTCCCTCACCCCTTTCTGCTGTCTTGACTTTTGAGTCTTTAAAATGAGATATTTTCTCATTTTCTCCTCACTTTTCATGGTTGTAGTAGGGAGAAACAAATGGAAAGGAAAGAAAGAAGACCAAGGAGGAGATTCAACCACCAAGGGGGAGGAAGAAGGAAGAGGAGGAGAGGATCTTCTCAGCTCATTCTTTCAAGATCCAAAAGGTAGGGGGAACTTTGTTTTAGATTCATCTTTCCATTTTCTTCATCTTGTTCATGAGGTAGCTTAGTGAGGTAAGTGGATCTTGAATGTGATTCTTGTGTTTTAGGCTTGTTTCTTATTGTAGAACTTGAGTATGGCCTATTTATGAGTTGTTGGATACGTGGAAAGGAATTTTTCACCCCTTGAACCCTTTTGTTCTTGCTTGAGTTAAGAGTTAGGAATTTTGTGTTTTAGGTTTTGAATGGTTCTTTGATCCTTGTGAGTGATTTAAAAGTTCTATAAGAGTTACAACATGTTTATAGACCTTGTTTAATGCTGGAAAACGTTTGGAATTGATGGTTGGATGAAGAAATGAGGGTATGTTCCTAAAAGAATAGTACCCCATTTTGTAGAATTCTGCATGAGTTTCTATCGCAGGGTCATGCCTAGGCGTGACTAAACCACACCTAGGCGTGACTAAACCACGCCTTGGCGTGGGTGAGACAGAGAGCTTAGTGCCTAGGCGTGGTTTCCTAGAAGTTACAGGGCATTACCCTGTCACCTTCACACCTAGGCGTGGGTGGATGGCACCTAGGCGTGACTTCCATACTTAGACAAGAATTGTTGTGTGATGTAATGGAGCCTTCTAAAGGTGTAGTTTCTTCTTTTATACTTCTTAATGAGTAATAAGACTCCAATAGGGTATTTAATGAAGTGAGAATGTGATGAATTAAATTAATTTGTAATGCTAATTATGGGAGGCAATTAGACATGGTTGTATATATGTTATATTTGTGTTTGTTGAAAGATGTGAGCCTCACATTTGAGGATAATCTTTGTTAGATAAGGAGAAAAGTCTCCTTCCTATTATAGTGATGAATTGAGGATGAACTTCATCTCCTTCATTATTCTGGCAATTGAGGCAGGATTTTCCTTTTTTGTTAGATGTTATCCTAAATGGAAGGTAGTTAAGGATGGATTCCTTACTATTAGAGGTGATCCTGAATTATGATAGTGTGAGGACGTTCAACTCTCTCCCTATTGTATGACTTTGATGTAATTGACACTGACTAATGGAATGGTTTTGATGATAACTGTAACACCCCCTCCGAAGGGTGTCACATTCTTACTAATTCCTTATAAATAAATAATTACCCAAGTTATAAAATATTTGATTTCATTTAAATACGGGTTTCAAAATTTCTTTTTAGGCAGAAAATATCAATTGATCAAAATAAAGTAACTCAAATTATAATAACTGAATAACATACTTTTCATATAAACAAAGTTTACAACAACTATACATACATTATCTTTACATACCCAAAAACATAACACCTAAAACATGAGCCCTTGTCAGAAGACAAATTCCCTAGCTGGGAATGAATCGACCGATAAAAATTCGACCGAAAGATATATCGAAGTTCTCTCTAGGAGTATAGTGAAATTCATTCCACAGCTCCCTAATAGTTAAAATAACCTCTACATAAGCAACTGTATAAAATGAAGTAATGATCCCATGACGAGTCCTACTTACTGATAGAGTAATGTCACCGCAATACTCTATATGTCCTGTGTCCTAATAGACACGCCAAACAGCAGCGCCTTCAAGAAATTGTAGCCTAAAGAAATCTAGCTGACTCCTCCTTGCCGCCATCATAGTCTTTACAGATGTAAACATAAAATAGAAATAGATAGAATAAAACAGCAAAGAGATGAGATCCCCTACATCGCATACTAATATAGCAATAAAGAAAGATACAAATAACAATGTTGTTCCACATATACAATTCATAGATTATCATAAAATCAGCAGCGTATATATATTCAGGATATTAAATAAATAAACATTCCAAGAAACTCGCAGCTCAATATCAGGCATAATGATAATACCACAATCATAATATATTTCAACAACATAAATGTTGAATATGCATATGCTCAACACAATCGGTTCCTTCTTCATAGAGTTTACTTAAATTCGGAAATGAACGCCCAGTAGATCTGTGTCCCCTTAATAAGAACCGAAATAAGATAGTCTATGTTGGAAAATGAAAAGCAATAGTGTTCATCGGGATGACAGTGCGTTGCAATCGGTGATCACGGCCAGGGGTATATATATATATATATATATCTCAATGTTAACTGACTTAATGTCAAATAAGTGAATCACCGCCCCCTGACGTCCCCCAGGATTCCTCCCATTATCCTGTGAGTTCACGTCCATTCCTTAGGCATAAAATGTCACAACAAAATCCATGAATGCATGATAAATAATTCAATCATATACTGTCATTGATCACACATTATTTCTTATTCACATGCCATCATATGGCAGTATCATCGTACAATGTTCAAATCATTTTTGTTCAAAAACAGAGTACCGTTATATTGTCCCCAATGATACTAACTCAACCGCACATGCACATACAGATTGTCCAATACCATTAGTATCTATGGTATTATATAACCACCCATACAATCGATAATACTAAAGATCCACTCGGGTCTAATACTTCAGTTTCACAAATTCTTTTCAAAATGTTGACTTTACAGCAAAACTCGTTGTTCCTCTCAATCACGTAGCAATATTATCGCATTTTCACAATCACGTAACACTTTGTTACATTTTCAAATCGCATAAAGATTTTAAAACATTTTCTCAATTGCGTAGATAAAAATTACTATTTTTAAATCGCGTAAAATATTTTGAACATATTTTTAATCCAAAATAATATTTTTCTCATTTAATATCAAAAATTGACTTCATTCTCATTATTCGCATAATAGTCCTTCTATAATAGAATATTTATATAATAGTCCCTCTTTAAATAATATTTCTAAAATAGTCCATTTTCAAAGAATATTTTCAGTATAGTCCCTTAAAAATATTTTCAACATAGTCCCTCTTTAAAGAATATTTTCAATATAGTCCCTCTAAAAATTAGTATTTCTACTGTTTCTCAAAAAATTGTGTTTCTTTAAGTTACTTGGGATATTACAGTTCAAAATTTCCTAACGCGCTTCAAAACCTAGAGGGTGAGCTATACGTCAGTAAATTTCAAGTATTGACATTTATTTTACTACATAGTTTAATTAGATCAATTTTAATTCTAAAAATTAAAATTACTTTCATTTAAATTTCAAACTTACCAAATTGGGTTCTTGCTAATAAAACATCTAAGTTTACACTTAATAAATTAATTTTGGATCTTGAACATCAAAAATTGGCATGTTAGCCAAATTTGCATATTGCTTCAAAATTAATATATAAATCATTTCTTAACACTTTTAATCTTTATAAAATTACTTAATTGAATTTCTTGTCATAAAATCATTCAATCCTCATTTTGGAAAATAATTTAAAATCCTTAGTCCTCATACAGATTTTCTCATCGTGTGAATCACATCTTAAATTACACAAGCATCACCAAGCTTCCAAATTCTCATAGGCAAATATACCATCAAAGCTATAAGAATATCAAACACATATACAAATCATGCATACTTATCAAAGCAATAAAACAATCACACAATATAATCTAACAAGCACAAATCAATAATTGCACAATCAAGTGAATAAATCCTCACATTGATTTTCCACTCACAAACACAAACAATTTCATTCCTTCATTGCCATATATAGCCGACGAGGTTAATCTCCCTCTTACCTGGTTGATGTCCTCCTAGCTTTTTTTGTAAAACTCTTCAAGTTCCTTCTCCTCTAAATTTCGTGAATCACCCAAACAATTTCCTAAAATCTTAAACAAATCTTAAAGTCATAAAACAAAGCTTAGAGATAAGAAATCATGGATCAATCATGGTATAGAAAATTAGAAATTCAACTTAGAACCAAAGAATCAAGAGAATACCTGGGATGTAAGAAATCAAAGCTTGCTTTTTGAAGCACTTAAAGTAGGATTTAAGCAAAACTCACAAAAGGAAAGATGTTTAGAATAAGGTTTGGGTTTGGAAAGTAAGGTTGGATAAAATCATAGAAGTGAAGAGGTTGGTTTGGTGGGTGGAGGCCGAATCCTTCAAAGGAGAACAAGAATGGAGTTTTTCGTGTTTGTTCTTCGTGCTCTTGAATAATTGGAAGACAGAGAAGAGAGAGAATGGTTTAAGTGTTAAAGTTGATAAGAAATGAAATGAAATAAGCTATTTCTCTAAGGGTGCAGCCGTGGGAGTGAGAGAATGGAAAGATAGTAATTTGTTTAGCAAAATAGAAAGCTATCACATGCATACACATGGTCTTCACATGGCTTATGTCACTTGGTGTCATCCATTGGTCATAAAAGACCATTCAAGAACCTTGGAGAAGGCCTTGTAGCCGTGGGAGTCATAGGGGAAATTAACTAAGCTTTGCTTTTATTTTAATTCCTAATTACACCTTAATTAAATAATTAATTCATTTAGTTTCTCTTAAACTAATTTAATTAGGATTTCTAATCATATTCTAATTAGTTAATTACATTATTATGGTCGTGTCATGTTTCTAGATAATAAATATTTATCTAGTAATTAGCTTCTAATTATTAAGCAATTAAATTAGTTCACTTAGCTAATTAAGCTATTAGGATAATTAAGTTAAATTATCTAGTTACTTAACTAATTAACCTAGCCATTTTTGTTGACTAAATCCTAACCATTAAAATCAACTTCATATCCTAACCATTGATTAAATCTAAGGTTGATATCATAAGCTTCCTTAGCAAGATTGCTTTCACACCATTGATTAGATCAACGATGAGGATCTAAGGCTTTTTCCATCAAGCTTTCCATCCAACGGTTCATAATAAAGTCCAGCCACTATATTTGACCAATTCTCATTGGTTAGCCAAAAAACTATGTAATGATGGCTCATCATTACTCTTAGATATTTTCTGTTTTCATAATTACACTTAAGATATTTAGCTTAGATATTTTCACCTAGATATTTATCCTTAGATATTTATAGCTAGATATTTATTTCTTAGATATTTACTAGGTGAGTCATCATAGAATCTTCTAAAATAGCTGAGTCAGTATGGTGAGTCGTAGTGCTGAGTCACCTGCTGAGTCATCAAGATATTTTTCTAACAGGTATTACCCAATGGATAACAACTACTGCTATTATTATACAATGGGTAATAGAAAACTCAGATATAGAAAATCCCTGTCAACTGTTCCCAATTTCGGGTTTAGTAAGATCCCCCAATCTCGCCTTGACAGTCCAGAACTTTCTACTCCAGGAAAAAAATTTATTTTTCCGAGCCCGCCTCGGGTCCACCCCGGGCCCACACACAACTTAAAATAATGCTAAAATAATCAAAAACTCAAAAAGTTCTACAAAAATTTACGAAAATCATAAAAATTATAAAACTGATATATTTTCAGAAAAAATGAAATTCGGACATATAGTTTTCAAGATAATATTAAAATATCAAAATAATATTAAAATATTCAAAATAATTAAAAATTCTCAAAAATTCATAAAAACTCTTAAATATTATAAAACTTATTTATTTCAAGAAAAATAAAAAATCGGGATGTTACAATAACAAACAAGAAAGGAATAGAAATGTATTGATCAAGCTCCAAGAATATTCAAGATTAGCATATAGGGTCTAGATCATATGTAAAGGTAAAAAGGAATCATACTATACTCAAATATGTTTTCAAATATCTACAGATGGTTTTTCACATGCCAAAATGCCTAACAAACAAGTTTTGAAAAGTTAATCATGGTGGTAGTTTATTTCTATGAAAAATAGCCAAGTTTGTGTTTTGCAAAATTGACATTTTGTTACTCTTTTGATCATATATTTCAAAATACTTTGAGTTTTGCTGTGAAACTTATTTCATATGAAAATAGACTCAAAGATCTTTCCAATGAATATCATTTGCTTAAAACGGATAAAGAACCAAGGAGTTATGAGCTTTTATAGTCAAAACCTTTTTTCTAAAGGCCTAACCGATTAGGATGTATTCCTAACCAGTTATTTTGCAAGTCAGAGGCATTGCCTCTCTGCTTATAAAAGGCCCTAACCGATTAGGGATCATTCCCTAACCGGTTAGGAATGTTTTATAACACGTAAACAGGCTCCCTTACAGAGAGCCTAACCGATTAGGCATATTGCCTAATCGGTTAGCTCTTGGTTTTAATGAAATAGGATTTGGGCATTTTGAATGGCCTAACCGATTAAGGCAAATCCCTAAATTGTTAGTATAGCTTTAAAGAATCACGTAGAAAGGCTTTTTAATAGGACTAACCGATTAAACAAATTGTCTAACTGGTTATTGTGTTTCACAGAGGCCAAAATCCAAAGGCCGTAACCGATTAGGACAAAGTCCTAACCGGTTATCTGGAAATGTAGAAACATTTCCCAACGGTTATAAACAAATATATTTTGGCATTGAATCACCACCAACGGCTATAATCTACTTTGGGCTATAAATGAAATAGTTTGGGCATTCATGAAAGGTTGGAGAACATTCTAAAAATTATTCTTAAGCTTTGAAAACGAATTTCATCATCTTTTTCTCCAAATCTCTGTTGTGAGCAAAGTGTGTAAATCCTTGATACCCATAAGCTTCAAGTTGTATTATCTACTCTTTAAGAGAGTTTCTATCCTCTACAATTTGTGTAATCTAAAAAGGAGAGGGTGAGGTATCCCTCTAGAGTAAAGGGTGAGGTATCCCTGTTTGAGGCTCAAGCACAAGGGTAAGGTATCTCAATATGTGTTGAGTGCTCTTAATTATAAAAGTTGTCAAGCACCTGTTGAAGCTTGAAGATATAGTGAAAAATCTCTAGCGGTTACTTGAGGACTGGATATAGGTCATAAGTGGATTGGTGGCTGAACCAGGATAAACCTTGTGTTTAATCTTCTAAACTCATCTCTTTACATTTGTGCATTTATTTTATATGCTTGCTTGAATGTTATTCATCTTGGCTTGTTTAATTTGTGAGTGAAGTATTCAATCTCATTTATCTATTTACTTCAATGATCCAATAGCTTCAACGAAAATTGATAAACAAACATTTTATGAAAGATTTGTGAAAATATTTCATAAACTCAATTCACCCCCTTCTTGAGTTTGAGGCCACTTGGTAACATTTGAGGATAGATTCCTTGTTATCATAGATGGCTTGAGGGTGGATTCCTTGTTATTGATGAAGACCCACGTAGTTGATGGATTCATTTCTTGGAGAGAAGACTGCTGGGACTAGGTTTCAGTGCTTGTTCAAGGCTCATAGAGCTAGGTTCCTTTGCTTTGATCAGGATTCATGCATATCATGGCATTACCATGGAATTCGATTGCCGTAAATGGTATCATAACATTACTCATCACATATTTAGGTTATTGCATAGGCATGCACATATGACATAATTTGGCATAGCATGATAATTGTATGGGCGATTGCTAATCATAACATATTCATACATTGCAATTGTATGGGCAATTGCGTATCACTAAGATAGAAATGTTGATTTTGTGAGTATGGTGATTACTTAAAAACTACTTGTAGAAATGAGTTTTATAACTACCGAATACAATATTCTCGATATAACTGATATAATTAGACATAAGGCATTAACCATGTTTCTTCTAATCCTACTATCTTACTTATCCCATATAATTAAACAATTAATATGGAGAGCCAAAACTAAAAAGTTATACACATATACATCAATTGCCATGAAGGCAAAGAGTTAAACTTACAACCTTTAAAATTCTCAAAGCTAATATAAATAAATACATTAACTTTATAAAGAAACAAAGAAAACTAAACTAAATTTAGTTCTTCAGCTTCTTTATCTTCTTACCCTTGGAAGAGTCTTGACTTACTTTTGCCAAAGAAATACACAAAGGGGTGAGAACATACAACTCTCAGTAATATTCATACATTTCATGGCATTAAACAACAAAATCTATATACTTATCAATAATAACATTATACGATTGCCTATATAACTGTATAATGTGTAGAAAACTAATCTGTCTCGACATTATACAATAGATTGTGGCTGCTACTAGATATTAAATCTTTATTCAATATCACTAGAACATTCATATGCTACTGTTATGTAAAAGTTCACTAAACACAATGCAAAGTCTATAAATATAAGTCCCTTGCTCATATGATAAGAGCAACTATCTACACAGTTGTAGCATATCACAATTAGCTCATTCATAAACAAAACCATAAATGATATTCAACAACCATCCATACAATTATCAAATATCATTTTTCTTAGCAACTGTCCTTACAATCACCAAGTAAAAGGAAAGGTATATGATTATGTGTGTGTCACTTTCTTATCCCACATTCTCTTTAAAGTTGAAGATAAGAAAACTGGCTCTTCACACCTACCTGATGATGAGTGGACTAGTTCCAACTCACACTAGTAATCCTAACACTAACTAGTAGATAGGACTAAATCCTCACTCAAAGAGACATTTGAACTTTCCCTTCAATCCCTTTTGGCCATATGATTGTACATCATTAAATATTACTCTACTTTGAAATTAGGAAGTAATAGAAAACTATGCAGTGTTATATATATCTCATACAAAACCACTTCATTAATTCATCACATGGTTTTCTCTAACTAGGTGGAGAACTAAACTCTATCAAACATATACTCTCACTCACTTATAACTTTTAAAGGAGCATATTCCATGTTTCTAGCTAAGTAATCATACGTATGTTACTTATATCAAGCTTGCCTCAAAATTACCCTACAAGTTGTAAACTATGCCACTCTGGTGTACTCAAGGTCCTAGATACCTATTTCAGACAATTCCAAACTTACGAAATGCTTAAAGACTAGAACTTCTTTAATATCTTAATACTATGTCTATTCATGCATCACTAACCCCACTTTTTCTCTTAGGAGTAACTAATGCATTATGGCAAGTGACTATTGCCAACTGACCTCAGCTTACTGGTATCTAGTATACCTTATCCTCATCACCTCATATGTGATACTAAATGCAACTTTGTGTTGCCTAAGGGTCTAGATACCTACCTATGGCAAATCATTATTATTGGTTGCATTAAGGTCTTTAACTTTGTAATATATGCAAGGTAATCTTTCTTTCTTGGAAATACCCCTAAAAGTGTCTTGACACGCTTAAGAAAGCATATATTAATATTCCCAACTGTTTGAGATACTCAAAATGTCCAAAATTGGACTTAACAGAGCAATACTCTATTTTGTCCAGCGATGAGCACTTGAGTGCGCTACATGCATCAGCCTTTAGGCTGTGTATGCTTAAGTGCCCGTCACATAGCAAAATTTCTGCAGAATGTGCTACTGTTCCATTGAGAACAAAGTAGCTTCTAAGTTATCAAAAATGGATTCAAGGTGATTTCTAGTATCACCAACAACCCCTAAATATGTTGTAACACTTATACAACCTGTTGATTCATTTAATTTTGGATTAAAACTCAAAATCACATACTTGGTTGTTCAATGTCCAAATTCCCACTTTAAGGTCGAAAAGACCAAAACTATGGATCAAATCCATTCTCATGCTTCCATTAATCTAAATTAACTAAATCCAACTAATGCAAACAAAGATCAAACAAAGGAAATAGTTTTTCACTAATAAAAACATATTTTCCCTTTATGTAACCTAGCTTCAAATATAGAGAAAATGAAAGAAATGAGAATGGAATTTTAGGTTAGAACCCCTACCTTTTGTAGACAAGGTGATCTCTAAGCCTTCCTTTGGATCCTCTAGTTTTCCATGGTTTTTCCTCCTTCTTTTCTCATTTTCTCCCCCCTTTGGTTCCCTTTTCCTTTTCTCTTCTTTTCTTTTCTATTTTTGTTTCTTCTTTTCTGTTCTGGAACCATGGGACTAAGAAGGAAAAAGGAAAGCAAAGTCTAACTTTGCCACTAAAGCCATATACTGATACTTTGTATTTGCTAAAGACACTTGAGTTATACTAAAACAAGTTTTTCTGCTTCTAACAACTTTAGAATAAATACTAAGATTCATCTAAATTATTGTTTCACCATTACTCTATTTTTCCATATCTGCTGCTAGTCAATTCGGCATTAAAAAGCACAACCAGTATGCCTAAATATACCAAACTAACTCTGATTACTCTCAAATTTTAACTACAGCTTCTTATGCCTATTTGTGACTTAGAAACAAACTCTCTATGTTTATTTCCCTCAACTTATCAATTTATGCTACTTTTTAAGTCATTTTAGGTCATTTTTCACACTATAGATTACAACTAAGTGCCTAAACTAATTTAGTTTATCATAAAACTTAACTGACATGCCTTACAAGTAATATGCTACCTTTGGTAACCATAAACTAGTCTAACAAGTTTTTTTCGAGATGTTACATTTCTCCTCTCCTTTTTAAGATTTTGTCCCCAAAATTTCTCACCTCATGCAAACAACTTTGGATAACCTCACTTTACATGGAGTTCCAACTCCAAAGTAGTCCTTTCAGTACTAGCCTCTCCCAACCGTTCCTTCTCTAGAGGAACTATACTTACCTCTAAGCTCTTGACCCCTCTATTTGTGGATGGTAAGTTGTAGTAAAACTTAACTTATTTCTAAACTTCTTTTGCAAGACTTCCCAAAAACTAAAAGTGAATTTAGGATCTCTATCAGACAATACATTCACTGGGACTCAAAGCAAACTACCTATTTCTTTCAAAAGTAGTTGAACTACTTTATCTAGAGAATAGCTAACTTTACTAGGCAAAAAGTGAGCAGATTACGTAATCTATCCACCATTACCATACTCGAGAGAATTGCACCTCCCTTAGATGTATCTAACTCAACCTTAAAGGTTCTCACCCTGTAAGACTAACTTACTGAGTCTGAAAACTATCCACTAGCTCTTATCATACCAATCCTAAAGTGAATTTTATCTCTCTTTGAGGCGATAGCTCAGTTATCTTCCTAGAAAACACTTCTAGATATTTTCTTATCATAATTGTATTCACTAAGACTTATTCAACTTCACAAACAAGGAAAGAAGGAAAACATGTCCTCAAGTCTCTATTTTAAGAAGTTGCTCACTTGTTTAACTTTCAAAGCACAAACTCTAAGGGAATAGGCATGAAAGAATCATCAGATATAAACCTCAATGTCCAACCTAATCATTCTGTAACAACACGATTTACTAACAACCAAAACTATGCATAGTCCAAAGTCTACATCAAGAAGAGATAAACTGATAAGATTCACAAAGTAAATCCTACCTTCTACCTACACAACAAACCAAACCTACGTGAGGAAGTTGTGACCAACCTTATTGCTAGTGTAGACAAAGATGAAACATAGGAAAACTTGAACATAGATAAGTCTAATCTCTATTCTAACTCATATAAAATCAAGGAATTGGAATATTCCCAAATCATATACTACAACTTAGAGATCATGTTTAACATGTCCTTACCTCGTATAAGATCAAGAGTCTAAACTGCCTCCTTACTATTAAGAGTACAAACTATTACTCTAACTTGAGGTTAGGCACTGCCCCCTACTTCTATGCACACTTACTTAAAAGTGTTTAGGTTAGCCATAAGTATAACATACTACTTGGCCTACCAAACAAGGTCTGCCACCATGTTAACTCTTACGTCAAACACACTTTGGTCCTTTCTATTCTGCTTAAACTTACTTGACTTTATCTTGAGGACAACTAGGTCTAAAAGCATGCTACTTATACCAATCATCCACCATCTTCCTCTTGTGAAAACTTTGTAACTATTATTCCACTTGAGGCTAGCTGTAGGGACTCTCAACTGTTCTCTTTGAATAGCACTAAAAGCACCATTCTGCTTTTTTAATCAACAAAAATAAGTTTCTCTTACCTATCTCGACTAATGTGAACTATGCTAGTCGAACCACTTTCTAGTTAGATCGATTCTTCTCAAATATACACCTATAGAATAGCTATCTATTCACTAGGCCTTCTTCGAAACTAAAAACTCGCTAATCGAATAACTCTTTTATTATATTCGATTAACCTGAAACTCTTCCCAAATGAATAACTCCTTTTGTCTGATCGTTTAGCCTAACTTACCATTCTAAAATGGCCTATTCAAAAAGTTCTCTAAGTATATTCGATAAACACTAATCTTAAGACATTCTAAACTGCTGCTTAAAAGTTATCCTTACTATTTGGCAAAGTGTTTACCTTACTCCCTTACTTAGCATAGGACTTAACTTATCCATTTGCCCTTAGTATAAGCTTTTCTCGCTTTAATACTCTAGGTAGAGAGTTTAACTCACTCTAATACCTTTTACTTGAGACCTTTGGTAGAGAGTTTAACTCACTCTTATTACCACTTACATGAGTATTTTTCTCACTCCTCATGTTTCTTGACAAAGAGCTTAACTCACTACTTTGTCCTAGGTAGGGTGTTTATCTCACTCCTCTACCATTACTAGGTAAAGTGTTTATGTTACTCCTTTACCACACTTGGCAAGAGTTAATTTATTTGGTCTCACTCACTTGCCTATGTAGAGAGCTTCTCAATCTAAATATTAGCAAAATGTTTTAATCACATCTTTACCCTCACAAGGTGCTTTCCTCGCTCCCTTGTCTCATAACTTCATCCTTAGCAAAGTGTTTTTATCACTCCTTTGCAAGGACAAGGGACTTATCTCACTCCCTTTGTTAGGATAATTGTGCTATGGTTCAACTTTAACTAATAAAGGAAACATCTCTTTACTAATACCTTATTTTAATCCAACTTAAGGAGATAATAGAGTATTTCTCTAAAACTTGTATATTTAACTCAACTCTACTACAAGAGAGTAAATCATGCCTCTATGATAAGGATAACTTTCATATTAAACTTAGCCATAAGCTGGCCTTCTAATATGCCACCTTATTCAAGTCTTAGGAACTCTATATCCTTGGCATTCTATCTGCTCTTAGGGTAATAGTCATCCAGAATAAAAACTCCTAAACACTCCCTCAGTAATGTAAGTGTCAAAAGTCCTAACAACTCCTTGGCACTTACTCACCAAAACTCTGCCTCGCTTACTAATATATAGGAAACAACCAAAACTCTCAAGTCATCTGAACAAACCTCAACTATAAAGATTTCCTCATTATCTTAAGCCATCTCCTTGTTCCAAACAAGTCTTACTTTCCTTTAAAGGATGTTGGATTGGCCTTTCTAAACTTTGAGAGTTCTGGAAAGTTACGGTTCTCTTTAACCACAACTCCATACACTAACTGTACTACTGGTATTAGTTGCTGAGATTAAATTACTATCATCCACTCTAAACTCTGCTTGTGATAGCAGTCTATACTCTCTCAAGCAGTTTCCATCTCTATAACACTTCAACCATAGTGGATAATGCGACGCCCCTTTTTCCCAAGGGAACGTCTCATTTTCGATTACAATGCGGAAATAAAAATTATATGAGTTAAGACCTGGTTCGTTTTAATAATACGTATATGTACTCGATTATGGTTGGGTATTTAAATTGGTGAGTATGTTATATATATATTTTTTTCGTTGTTGTTATAACAATCATAATTAATAACCATGTTGACGAAGTATAAATGGGACAAAGAATGAAACAGAAGTAAAGCATACATAGGAATTAACATTGCATCATTATATGTATATATATATATATATATATATCAAACTATTTAGTCACAAAGCCTGGTACATCAAAAAGCAAAACTATACCTGCCCCCAAAGGATTATACATAAGTATCCCCACGGTATCAGAATATACAGCCCACTATAGACAAAACATCAGGCCCCCCCCAAAATAAAATACTGGTAGCCCTCAGTAGCTACAAGTAAAGTCAATCCCTCAAGTGAGGAGGAATCGAGTCAGGATCCTCTTCAAGGTCGTCCTCAGGAACTTCTTCGGGATCTTCCTCAGGATTTTCTTCGTCAGAGGAAATCACCATAGGAATCGCAGAGTCACGGGACGGGGCCCGAGCTGTGGAACGAAAAGAGTCTTCCTGCGGAGTGAAATAACGGTCACCCCACATCTCGCGTATCGGTAGTTGAAACTCCAAACGTAAACTAATACAGCAGGTGAAGACAGGCGGCTCGTGGCGTCTCCAGGCTAGAGATATCGATACATCCCCCGTATAGACACAACGCTCAGAACTATAGTTGATGTACCAGCACTCTGGCCCTCCCAAGAAAGTCAGGTGCATATCTCCCAAAAATCTTTGTGTGCGTGGCTCCATATTCTTCTGCAGTCGCTCAGTCGAGATGAGGCCAAAAACCAGGGAAGTCGGGAGCTTCCGGTTCCTTGCAGTTATCTTCTATGGAACGCAGTATACGGACAAAATAGTAATAGAGAGACAGAGAAGAGGTAAGACATCCTACCATCATTACCAATCATAGCATCGAGAAACCAAACAGCGCAAAGCATCCACATAGCATTTATGACAGCAATAATGGTAATAAACATTCAATAGCAATTATGATCAACCAAACAGTTCTAGGAAGTCGTATACATATAGATATATCAGAAGTACAACAGTTCCAATTATAATAATAATGCATGCTAGATAATTCATGGACTCACTATGCACACGTGCCCCCAATAACCAAAATCCTACTCCATGGAGCTAGATACAAAACAGTCGGAGAGAACGATCAGGAGGTATGTCTGTATTCCTTGGCTGCCCAGGCCCTCAAGTGCTATAATTCTCAAATTATCATCGTGCGCATCATGGCATTTTACAAGACATTCTACACAGATCTCGATATAGGACAGCGTCTCGGTGCAGATCGTCAGTGTGTTTGCATCGGTCTGCCCCACGGACAGAGAGCTACCAACTGCCCATTGCGAGGTACCCGCACCCTGACGCCCCCAAGGTCAACAAGTAACCTACACTTGTCTATTCGCACCCACACAAAGGTGTAAGTTCAACTCCTAGGCTACTGGCCTTAACCAAGTTCAATGGACAATCTTTTTCTTTTTTTTTTTTGTTCAATGCATGACTCAATCATACTCTTCATGACCAACTAGGTCCATCATGCTTTAAATGCATGTCATATCATTTAACAACAAGAATTGATCCCATTCACGGATCCACAACAAGCCAATAGTACATTTTAAAGATAACCACAATTTCCATTCATAGTCAAGATAGAAGTTAACCATTAAATTCATTATGTGCCTCACAAGCTCGCCCATACTCATGTTCTTCCCTGTTTATGAATCCCTAATTAATTTCTAGTCATCTAATTATTTATGATTTATGTGCTTTTATTAATCCAAAGGTTTTGAGTCTAGGAAGATAAACGGCCAGAATCACCAACAAAGTCACAGATTTAATTGCTAGGTATTGGGTGATAAACCATACTTGTGAATTCGACGGAGACAATGTATTTAGTGGAGGATTGAGGCTACCATTCGACAAAAAATGACATGGCAGAAGGATGAAAGATGGGGGAACATTTTATAACAAGATTGGCTAAAAATCAATTTCCGTCGGATAAAGGTTCTGTCGAACGGAGATCAAAATTGTCGAATTATTCCAGAAGATCAGCAGAAGTCCTAATTCGACGAACATGGGTGTTGACATTGGAGAAATCTTCCAAGTGTCGAACCGACGAAGAACACTATGGTCAGAAACTCTAATTCGACGGATCTTGACATTCTACTCAACGAATATTAACTTTGGAAAGCTTCTGTTAAATGGACAGAAAATCTACTCGACAGGTATGTCTCTCGATGGGTATTGGCATTCTAACTCGACGAATATGTCACTCGACGGATGTGGTCATTCCAATTCGACGGATTTAGCATTGGAGGAGTTTCTCTCCTAAGTGGTCAGAAACTCTAATTCGACGGGTTTGGCCTGAAGATGAATTTCGACGGACATGGTCAGGAGTTCATACTCGACGGATTTTGACATTGCACTAAATGACCAGGAATCAAATTCGACGGGCACGGCCAGGGTTCATACTCGACGGATTTTAATATTTCACTAGATGATTAGGATATCATATTCGACGGGTTTGACCAAGAGTTCATACTCGACGGATTCTAACATTTTACTAAGTGATCAAGATGTCAAATTCGACGGGTTTGGCCAGGAGTTCATACTCGACGGATTCTAACATTTTACTAAGTGATCAAGATGTCAAATTCGATGGGTTTGGCCAGGAGTTCATACTCAACGGATTCTAACATTTTACTAAGTGATCAAGATGTCAAATTCGACGGGTTTGGCCAGGAGTTCATACTCGACGGATTCTGACATTACACTTAATGGTCAAAAACTCAAGTTATTAGCATTTTTCACCAAGAATCCCAAAATTTTAGTCTCAAAGCGTGGCCATCCGAGAGCCAGCCCGACGACATTCCTTCCAGATTATACATTCCAGCACATACAGATATATTAAAACACACAAAACAATCAACTAGCATATATACATCACCAACATCATACAAACAAAGATGACTCTCAGTACCAATCACAAACGACGTCCCTAAATGCTAAAAGAGGTTGAGGAGGAGTGTCTTCCTCTTATGAGAAGCACAAAGAAAGGTTGCTCCTTTTTGGTCAGGATTTCGTTTTCAGCTTCCAGGAAATCCTTAAACATTTAAACGTGTAAAATCAAAACCCAATATTGAAATGAATACCCATGGTCATCAAAATGAGAGGGGAGGAAGAAAAAGCTAAGAGCTTTACCTTAAAGCTCCAACCTTTAAGCTTCAAAGTAGAAGAGAATAAAGATGGAGAAAATGGCAGAACTTTGAAGATGATTTCCTCAATGATGGTGGTCCTCCAACACAAAATGGTGCTAGGATTGTGACGGTTTTGAAGAACAAAATTGAGGTGTGGGTGGATGGTGTTACTGCTGTAGGGTGAAAGAGAAGAGAGAAAGATGAGTGAATAGTAGCTGCGTATTGGGAGGAGGGGAAATGTGAGAAAGAAAATGAATTAGACCCTTTAATTCAAATGTGCTACACATAATGGAAGGAGAGAGAAATAATAAAAATAATGGTTGGAGAAAGCTTCCTTGAGAAGCTTCGTGCGCTCCTCGATAAAGTGCATAGTAAGCTTGTCTCCAAATTAAATACATCTGACAAATGATTAATTACACTGTGGAATTATTTTCTCAGTGAATAAAATTTACAATTGATGAAAATAATATTTTATTATTCATTAGATAATTTTATGATACCGTAATTTTATTTAACAGATAAAACCTTGAAAAATGCAAACCTCGCAAACTGTGCCCGGCCTCGGGTTTAGTAAGATCCCCCGTTGACACGTTGACAGTTCAAGGTTTACCAGCCTCAGGGAAAATATTCTATTTTCTCAGCTCCACTCAGTGTACACGTAAAACGAAGAATATATTAAAATATTCATCATTTTCCAAAAAAAAATCCACAAAAATTCCTAAAAATCATAAATATTATAAAATGATCATTTACAATGAAATAAAGAATTTTTGGGACGTTACAGATAAACTTTCACTAGAAGAATTCTCATTTCTCCTAGTTTGCCTTGGTGAAGAAATAGTTCCCTATACACATTATGTATGACAGTAACAATTAACATTCAAACCTAATGTCTGTCATGTAATTTTACCCACACATCTCACAGATGAGACAAGAAATGCATAACACTAAGCAGAAAACTCTGAACCTGCCAAAGCCTAGCTAGTCCATTCTCTGGCTCAACAAGATGAGTTGCATTTATACCATAATGTAACACCCTAATACAATATTCTTGATATAACTAATATATTTAGACATAAGGCATTAATCGTGTTACTTCCAATCCTACTATCTTACTTATCCCATATAATTAAACAATTAATATGGAGAGCCAAAACTAAAAAGTTATACACATATACATCAATTGCCACAAAGGCAAAGAGTTATACATACAACCTTTAACATTCTCAAAGCTAATATAAATAAATACACCAACTTTATAAAGAAACAAAGAAAACTAAACTACATTTAGTTCTTTAGCTTCTTTATCTTCTTACCCTTGAAAGAGTCTTGATTTGCTTTTGCCAAAGAAACACAGAAAGGGGTGAGACCATATAACTCTTAGTAATATTCATACATTTCATGGCATTAAACAATAAAATCTGTATATTTATCAATAATAACATTATACAATTGCCCATATAACTATATAATGTATAGAAAACTAATCTGTCTCGACATTATACAATAGATTGTGGTTGTTACTAGATATTAAATCTCTATTCAATATCACTAGAACATTCACATGCTACTGTTATGTAAAAGTTCACTAAACATAATGCAAAATCTATAAACATAAGTCCCTTGCTTATATGAAAAGAACAACTATCTACACAGTTGTAGCATATCACAACTAGCTCATTCATAAACAAAACCATAAATGATATTCAACAACCGCCCATACAATTACCAAATATCATTTTTCTTAGCAACTACCCATACAATCGCCAAGTAACAATAAAGGTATATGATTATGTGTGCATCACTTGGTTATTCCACATTCTCTTTAAAGTTAAAGAAGAGAAACTGGCTCTTCACACCTACCTAATAATGAGTGGACTAGTTCCAACTCACACTAGTAATCCTGGCACTAACGAGTAGATAGGACTAAATCCTCACTCAAAAAGGCTTTTGGACTTTCCCTTCGATCCTCTTTGGCCATATGATTGTACATCATTAAAGATTACTCTACTTTGGAATTAGAAAGTAATAGGAAACTATGCATTGTTATATATATCTCATACAAAACCACTACATTAACTCAACACATGGTTCTCTCTAACCAGGTAGAGAACTAAACTCTATCAAGCATGTACTCTCACTCACTTAAGGTAGAGAACTAAACTCTATCAAACATGTACTCTCACTCACTTATAACTTTTAAAAGAGCAAATTCCATGTTTCTAGCTAAGTAATCATACTTATGTTACTTGTATATAGCTTGCCCCAAAATTACCCCACAAGTCGTAAACTATGCCACTCTGGTGTACTCAAGTCCTAGATACCTATTTCAGACACTTCCAAACTTACGAAATGCTTAAAGACTAGAACTTCCTTAATATCTTAATACTATATCTATTCATGCATCACTAACCCCACTTTCTCGCTTAGGAGTAACTAATGCATTATGGCAAGTGACTATTGCTAACTGAACTTAGCTTACTAGTATAGAGTATACCTTTTACCTCATATATGATATTAAATGCAACTTTGTATTTTCTAAAGGTTTAGATACCTACCTATGGCAAACCATTATTATTAGTTGCACTTGTTAGTCATGGCAACCATCACCTAAGATGGGGGGTGAATTGGGTGATTATGAATTTTTAAAATACTTTTGAGAAATTATACATTTTAATATTTTCAATCAACACATACAGCGGAATAAGTTTAACAAAGGTACAACTATTAGAGATTTCTCAAATACCACTTGGGTTATAAGATAAATCAAATAAATAAGCCATATATCAAATTCAACTCAGGCAAATATAATTAAGGCACAAATGTAAAGGTTATAGAATTGAGAGAAGCAAACATAATGTTTATCCTGGTTCAGCCACCAACCACTTGTGACCTACATCCAATCCCTAAGCTTAACTTGAGATTTTCTTTACTATCTCCTAGACTTCACGGGTGCTAGGAAAACCTTTGTACAAACAAGAGCACTCCTCACACCTTGAGATAACTCACCCTTATGCTAGAGCCTCTAACTCTTCAAGCTTCATAGGTGCTTGAAAAGCCTTTACAACCAAGAGCACGCAACACACCTTGGGATGCCTCACCCTTTGTGCTTGAGCCTCAAAATAGGGATACCTCACCTTTTATAACTTTAGAGGGATACCTCACCCTCTTTATAAACAAGGGATACCTCACCCTCTTTATAGGAAATCAAAGAAAGATTGAATGATAAACTCTCAAAAGAGTGGACATTACAAATTGAAGCTCAATGCGTATCAAGGAATCACACACTAAAGTTCAAAATAGAGGTTTTAGAGAAAAAAGAGTTAAAATTCATTTTCAATACTCAAGAATGATTTTTAGATTGTTTCCCTACTTTTCTTTAGTGCCCAAGCACTTTCATTTATAGCCCAAAGCTTTTGAGAGCCATTGGTGGTTGTTGGGAGCATTAAATGTCAAAAACTAGCCGTTATTCACATTTTATGGTTGCCTAAATAACTAAGTAGGGGATTGTCCTAATAGGTTAGGAGCCTTAGAAATTGGCTCCTGACTTATGAAATAACCAATTAGGGGAATGGCCTAATCGATTAGAAGCTTTAGAAATTGGCTCCTAATTTAGATAATAACCAATCAGGGTTAGGAGCTTTAGAAATTAGCTCCCGATTTACACAATAACCAATTAAGGGAATGGTCTAATTGGTTAGGAGCTTTAAAAACATGAAAAATGCTCCTGACTTAGTGAATAACCAATTAAGAAAAATTCATAATCGGTTATTGCACTCTGATTTTGGAAACTGACTTTAAATGGTCATAACTTCTTTGTTTCTTATTCGTTTAAAACAAATAATACTCATTGGAAAGATCTTTGAGTTTATTTTTAAATGAAATAAGTTTCAGAATAAAACTCAAAGTATTTTGAAAGATATGATCAAAAGAGTAACTAAAGGTCAGTTTTGCAAAACATGTTTGCTGGACATTTTCGCATGTAAGAAACACTTTAAAAGATGTTAAAACTTATTTGAGCTCAATATGATTCTCATTTACCTTTACAAATATCTAAGTCCTATAAGTTATTCTTGAAGATCTTGGACTTAATCTTGTCATCATCAATTCTAGTCTTTAGGCTTCTTGATGTAAACCAAGCTTCCAAAAAGTTTCTTCTTTTCAAATCTTGCAAATGCTTGGAACATCTTTATCATTTTCATTCTTCTTGAGTTGAGCATAGTTGTGATCTTTTGTTTTCTTTTTGAAATGCTCACTCTTGGTACTTAAACTATCCTACAAAGTATGACTCACTTAAACGAACATAGTTAGTCTAAATTCATAATTCAATATCTTTATATGCATGATTCATCAGTTTATGCACATGCTAGTCTTAATGCATTATTGATGTCCTAATTAATAATAATACTTGGCTAGGGAAATTTAAGAATAGTGTTCTAATTTTATCCAATAGGATCTCACGATCAAGCAAATCATTTGATGTTATATGGCATCATACTTACTATTCTAAGGACTTTATTATGTTTATTCAAAAATAACACAATAAATGAAATACCTCATATATTAAAATTAGTATAATAGAATGTATGTAAATACAGACAATTGTATTAGCCTCTAAGGCATACACCAACAATCTCCCACTTGCACTAGAGCCAATCAGGCATATGTCTAATGCCTAAAGACCTAGTGTGACCCTCATGCTTCTACTGTGCAAGAGGTTTCGTCAGTGGATCAGCAATGTTATCATCTGTTAATTACTCTGTATATCTTCACATCTCCTTTATTGATGATCTCTCAAATAAGATGGAAGTGCCTAAGTATATGTTTAGATCGTTGATGACATCTAGGCTCCTTAGCTTATGCAATGGCTCCATTTTTATCAGAATAAAGGTCGACTGGGTCCATAATACTAGGAATAGCGCCAAGTTTACCAATGAACTTCCTGATCCAAACGGCCTCCTTTACTGCATTGGAAGTAGTAATATACTCAGCCTCTGTGGTAGAATCGATGATTGTCTCCTACTTTGAACTCTTCCAGCTCACAGCCCTACAATTTAGGCAAAAAAACATAACTCGATTGCGATATGAAGTCGTCCTTATTGATTTAGAAGCTAGCATCAGTGTAACCCTTTACAACTAGCTCTTCCTCGGCTCAATATACTAAGAACGAATCTTTAGTCCTTCTCAAGTACTTAAGGATGTTCTTGACAACAGTCTAGTAACTTTCACCGGGATCAGATTGGTACCTGCTCATCATGGTCAAAGCATACGAGATGTCTGGTCGAGTATATAACATGGCATACATGATAGATCCAATTACAGATGCATATGGAATCTTGCTTATGTGATCCCTCTTGTCCTGGGTGGAAGGTGTAACACCCACCTTAGGATGCCATATTTATGTTACAAAATTTCCAGATTAACCTTATTTAGATAACGTACTTTGTAAGGAAAAATACGAATTTTAAAATTTCCTTAATAACAAGAAAATAAACTTAGAAGAAAATAAAACATCACAACATTATCACAAATAATTTACATCATTTGTACATATCCAAGTCTCTGGTTATACCTATACAAGTCTTTAACACTATCATACTGTACATATTACAAACTAGTCACTCCAAAAATTATAAACACTGTTTACATTGACATCTTTGCCTAAGTACTACTAGGCAGCTGAGCCCTCAGAAGTAGCCGGACCCTCAGATGGGTCCTCCTCAGATTCCCCGGGTGGAGGAATTCTAACTCTACGTAAAGTCGGGGGAGGAAATGTCCGAGCGGATGATACAACACTACTCTCTCTAGGGGTGCGATAGTACACTCCCCAATGTTGCCTGATGGATATAGGGAACTCTAATTGTACATAAATAGTAACAGAAAAGTAAGGGTTCCCTGACTGTAGCCTACTCAGTCTAATATTTACATCTCCCAGATAATATATACTCTCTCTCTCAAGATCTTCAGTCCATGCCTCGTCCCCTCCGATAAACGTCAGTCTCATGTAACCCAAGAAACTAGGGATCTCCACAGCCATCAAAACTCGAAGTTCTCAACGGAATCTGGACCTTTCTCTGCTTCTCGCTCTACGTCTGGCTCAGTATCTTAACAATATATAAACATGATACAACATATATATGCAAGAGGTGAGATCACCTACGCCAATACCAGTATGGTAGCAATGAAGATAATCACATCCAAAATATCATACAGAGGTTATACTATAATTACAATTATGCCACTAACCTTATATATCATCATTGCACAGGAAATAAAAATAAGAATTACGACTATGCTATCTTCAATACTCAAGTATTCAATATTTTAATTATCACAAGCAAGAATTACACATGAGTAAGAATTACAATGATATATCCCCTATGAATGCAAATGTGAATGCAATGTACACTGACTCAATATCCTACTCCATGGAGCTACAACTCAAATCGAAGAGAGTGACTGAAAAGATCTGTCGGCACCAACATGCTTCAGACCACGTGCTCAAAGTTCCGCACATCTAGCACATGCACGACAGTCTTTATCAGATCATGATTAAGGATAGTGTCTCAGTCCGGATCATTGGTGTGTTGCATCGGTCTAACCCACGGTACAGAAGAGCTACCAACTGTCCATTGTAGGCAACCCGCACCCCAATGCCCCCAAGGTCAATCAGTGACCTACACTACGCTTATCGCACCCACTCAGGAGGTGTAATCTCTCTTAGGCAACTTGCCTTACACAGTCCTTTGGACCTTTTCAATGCATATACTATGTACTATTCACAATTTCCATTGATATCCCATGTGCAGGGTTCATATAATAATTTAACAGCAATGTTACTGTAATTTAATCGCGTAATCATATTTTCGTATTTTCTCACTCGCAACTCAATTCTGTCGCCTTTTCAAATCACGTAGTGATTTTTCAGTGTTTTCCAATCGCGTAACTATTTTTCATACGTTTTAAATCAGAATTACTGTTTTACTCATTTTAATATTAAAATTTAATGTATTTTTCTCATATTTGCAAGATAGTCCTTTAAAATACATAATTATATATTCGTCCCTCAAAATAGATTAATTATACTTTCATCCCTCAAAACACATAATTTATATTTTCGTCCCTCAAAATACAGTATTTTCACTATAACCCCTCAAAATTGTATATTTACATAATGACCCCATATTTCCATGGCATTTCCAATTGAGCCCCTTCCTCATAAAATTTACTGTGTAAATTTCACATACATCTGATATAAGTTTTGCTACAAAGTATATATTTCACATACACACATGTTATCGGTTCCTTAAGCATTATAGCATACGAGGCAAGAATCGAAATAAAATCGAGATCACACGAGATACTACACGTACATGACATAGAAACACAAGCAGTCACATCCCAAATACAATCCAAACATAGAAACACAATCAAGCACATCTCAATACAGTCCAATCAATACAGTCCAAGAACCTCAAACAATAGGTGAATAAATCCTTAAGGATTTTTCACCGAATAAACCATCCTCATACTACTAGAACATAGGTGGTAAGGTTGAGTCTCCCTCTTACCTCTTGAAGACAAGCTTTCTAAGCTTTCCTCCTTTCCTTGAGACTTTGTTCACCTCCTAAACAATCCCCAAATTTCCAAGAAAATTAGTGAATGTTTCATACAAGAATCAAGATTGAGAACCATGGAAAATCATGGTTAATAAAATAAAAAATCAACTTTGAATCATTAACTCAAAGCTTACCTCTTTAGGAGAAAGTTGAAGAAGCTTTGAACAAGATAGAATGGGTTTTGTGACAAAACCTTATGAAGAAGAAATGATTAGAGTAGAGTTTAAGTTAAAACAAACCAATAGATGAGTGTTTAAAAGGATGGATGGTGTGATTTGGAAATGGTGACCGATTGGAAGAAGAAGATAGAAGGAAGATACGTGAGTTTCCCTTGGAACTTTGAGAGAATTAGGCTTATATTTGATAAGTGTAAAAACAAAAGGATGAGGACATTTCACAAAGCTGCTGGCCGTGTAGTACATATGAAATTTTGGAAAATTTTACTTGAATAATTATCCAAATCTTGAGTGTATGTGGACAGTTGCCAGCCATGTGACATTGTGAGGTGAAAATAAAGAATTTTATGGCATAATTATCCACTCCATTCAGTAATTTGCCAAGTGTTGCCGTGTGAATTAGTGAGGAGAAATGAAGAGAATTATTTGGGTAATTCCCCATTTCAGTGCATGTCGTCTTTGTGTTTTTTTATGAATGACGTGAATGACATTTTGCTTGCTTAAGTAGCCATTCATTAATTGCACAAGGACACTCTCTTCTCATTGGTTGCACACTTGACTTTGCATGATATTGTGATATTCAAATATCACATAGAGGCTTCACAATTTTCTTTGAACCGTGCCGCATCTTTGGACATCCAAATTCTGGCTTCTTGAACATTTCATTTCTTCTTCTTTGTTGGGCCATCCATTCTGTTGCTCCAATTCATTTGGACCGTGGAGCTTAGATCTTTCTTGGGCCGTCCAATTTTTTCTTCTTCTTTGGGCCTCAATCTGCACTCTTTGGTCCATGGTGGTTTAGGTGAGTTTAAGTCCTTTAATTGATTGCTAATCCAAGCTTATTTACTAGTTGATTAATTAGCTAATTGATTGGGTTTAATTTTTTAACCATTCTTACTTAATTCTTCAAGTATATAACTAATCTAATTTAACATATTTAGCATGCATTTAATACATATTTAGCATGCATCATCACTTCTAATTAGAATTAGAATATTAAATTAAGGATTAAGTTATAACAAATCCCTAATCAAGTTAGTTTACTTAATTTCTTAATTAGGTAATTAGGACAACTAGATTAAAGTTAATTAGTTTCCTAAATAAAAGTCAAGCAATTATTGTTGACTCAATCTTATCCATTAATCTTATCTATGGTGAATATTATTTGATAGTTTTAGTAAGCTTTGTTTTACACCATTGATTGAATCAATGGTGAAGATCAAAGCTCCTAAGTCAAGCTTCTAATCTAATGGTCCACAAAGAAGTCTAAACTTCTTTCCTTGACCAATTCTTATTGGTTAGAAAAGTCCAACCATTTGTTTTGACTATATCCTATTGGATCATTTTAAATTTTAATTACAAGAAATATTCTAAACACTTTTTCTATTAATTAAAACTCATCGGGTCTAATGTTCATAGCAACGACTGCTATAAATATAACCACAGATATTTATCAGTACAATATTTTTATTTTCATAGATAGATTCTAAAAATTAAAAGATTCTTTTTTGAGTCACTCAGATTCGGGTTTAGTAAGATCCCCCGTCTCCAAATGAGGCAGATCATAATTTCCCCGGCCTGAAAAATATTATTTTTCCTAGCCAAGAGCAAATCACACAACATGATCAAGTATGATCTCAGAACAGTCAAATTATTTTTTATACCACAAAGAAAATACCAAAACAGTGTAATTCTGCTATTATCATTCATATAGTCAGAATTTAGGGTGTTACAGAAGGGGATTGAGCTTTAGATAAGCTTACACTATATGACATAGGCAAGAGTCCTTTCTTGGATTCATGTATGTTAAATTGTCTTAACACTTTGTCTATGTATGTACTTTGACTTAGGCCAAGTAGTCTCAGTGATCTATCTCCATAGATCCTGATACCTAACACATAGGTGGCTTCGCCCAAGTCCTTCATAGAGAAGTAGTTCCCTAACCAAGTCTTTACAAACTATAGGGTAAGGATGTCATTTTCGATGAGTAGTATTTCATCTACATACAATACCAAAAAGACAATTGTGCTCCTACTAACCTTTTTGTAAACACAAGATTCTTCTTCATTCTTGATGAAACCAAACTATTTTATTGCATCATCAAAATGAAGATTCCATCTTCTAGAAGCTTGTTTCAATCCATAAATAGATCGTTGCAACTTGCACACCTTTCCAGCATCCTCTAGAGTGGCAAAACCCTCAAGTTATGTCATGTACACATCCTCGAGAAGATTTTCATTAAGGAAAGCAGTTTTGACATCCATTTGCCAGATTTCATAATCATGGTATGTTGCAATAGCAAGCAAGATCCGAACGGATGTAAGCATTGCAACTGGGGAAAAAATCTCATCATAGTTTACACCATGAATTTGTTTGAAACCTTTAGCCACCAATCACGCCTTAAAGGTATACACATTACCATCCATGTCGATTTTCTTCTTAAAAACCCACTTTCATCCAATGGTTTTTACTCCTTTAGGTGGGTCAACCAAGGTCCATACCTGGTTGGCATACATGGATTCCATTTCAGATCTTATAGTCTCAAGCCATTTCTCAGATTTTGGGCCAATAATAGCTTCCTGGTAAGTCACAGGCTCATCTTGATCCATGAGCAATACATCACCTTACAGGGTTATGAGAAATCCATATCTCTCTGGTTGATTATGTATCTTGTTAAACCTACGTAGGTCTTGTGCTACTAGAGCAGGTTGCTATTCCACAACATTTTGTGGAAGCTGCTCTATTTCTATCATCAGTTTGTTACTATTCTATGAACCTTGAGCTTCTTCAAATTCTACTTTCCTCCCACTAGTTCCTTTGGAGATAAACTCCCTGTCTAGAAACACAGCAATCCGTGCGACAAACACTTTGCCCTTAGTAGGATTATAAAAATAGTACCCTTTGGTTTCCTTGGGATAACCCACAAAGAAGCATTTATCTGATTTGAGTCCAAGCTTATCAGAAACTTGATGTTTCACATAAGCTTCGTATCCCCAAATCTACATGAAAGACATATTGGGCTGTCTCCTAGTTCATATGTCATATAATGTCTTTTGAACAGCCTTACATGGAACACGATTAAGTGTGAAAGCTGTTGTTAATAGAGCATATCTGCAGAAGGAGCCTGAAAGGTCTGCATGACTCATCATGGATCAGACCATGTCCAACAAGGTCCGGTTCCTCCTTTCAGAGACACCATTCCATTGTGGTGTTCCTAGAGGAGTGAGTTGAGATATTATCCCACACTCTTTTAGATGATCATTAAATTGTTGGCTTAAGTATTCACCTTCTCGATCTGATCGAAGGATTTTAATACTCTTACCAAGTTAGTTTTGTACTTCATTCTTAAACTCTTTGAACTTTTCAAAGGATTCTAATTTGTGCTTCATAAGATATACAAATCCATATCTACTGAAATCATTAGTAAATGTAATGAAGTATTAAAAATTACCTCTAGCGAGTGTGTTTAGTGGCCCACATGCATCACTATGTATAAGGCCTAAAAGATCACTAGCCCTTTCATATTGTCCAGCGAATGGGGCCTTTGTCATCTTTCCCAATAAATAAGATTCACATATCTCATATGATTCGAAATCAAATGAGTCCAAGAATCCATCTTTATGGAGTTTAGAGATGCGTTTCTCATTTGTGTGGCCCAAACGACAATGCCAGAGAAAAGTTAGGTTTAGATCATTTGATTTAAACTTCTTTGTATTTATGTTATAGATGGGCATTTCGAGATCAACGACATAAAGTCCATTACTCAATTATGCACTACCATAAAAAAATATCATTCATATGAATGGAACAACATTTGTCCTTTATAATAAAAGAAAAGCCTTTCTTGCCCAAACAAGAAATAGAAATGACATTCCTGCTAATAGCAGGCACAAAATAACAGTTCTCTAACTCTATTACAAGCCCAGTGGGCAAAGATAATAAGTAAATCCCTACGACTAATACAACCTTTGCTCTATTTCCCACTCGTAGGTCGATTTTGCCCTTCGCTAATGGTCTACTACTCTTTAGATCCTACACATTTATACAAATGTGAGATCCACATCCAGTATCTAATACCCATGATGCAGAAGTAGATAAATTGACTTCTATAACAAAAATACCTGAAGTGGAAGTCTCACTTCCCTTCTTCTTCTTGAGCTCCTCAAGGTACTTGGCATAGTTCCTCTTCTAATTTCCGGTTTGACCACGGCGGAAGCATGTACCTTCCTTAGCTACTCCGCCTACTGGTTTCAAGCTAGAAGTGTTGGGCTTGGACTTATCCTTGCCCTTGCCCTTCCACTTGTCCTTGGGCTTTTTCTACTATTTCTTACCCTTATTCTTTTGGACCATCATTATGACTTTTCCTTTGCCTTTGTTTATGTTCTGCTCAGTAGTTCTTAACATGCTTAGCAGCTTTGGTAGTGATTTGTGAATTTTATTCATGTTGTAGTTCATGACAAATTGACTAAAACTTTCCGGCAACGATTGCAGGACTAAGTCAGTGGCCAACTCTTGGCCCAAAGGAAAACCAAGTCTCTCCAAGTTTTTAATGTACCTAATCATCTAGATTACATAAGCACCAACAGGGCTTCCTTCTACCAGGTTGCACTGAAACAGTGCTTTAGAGACCTCATATCTCCTATGTCTAGCCTGCTCTTGATAGAGCTTTTTGAGGTGTACGATCATATCATAGGCATCCATGTTCTCGTGTTACTTTTGGAGCTCAGAGTTCATGGGGGCTAGCATTAGACATTCGACGTCCAAGGCATGATCTTGATGCTTCTTATAAGCATCCTTTTCAGTTCTAGGGGCATTAGCAATAGGTGGCTCAGAAATAGGCTATTTTAGAACATACAACTATTTCTCTTGCTTGAGGACAATCCTCAAATTCCTGTTCCAGTCTAGAAAATTCAGTCCAGACAACTTGTCTTTCTCAAGGACGGATCACAGTGATAAGTTAGTTAATGTGTTTGTTACCATGGTAATCTATCAATAGAAATATGCAAAATATAATTATCATACAATAAACATATTTAACGAGGTCTTTAATTAAATATGGCTCCCACTATTTTATTCAAATCAATGACCCTCAACATTGACTTAGAAAATCTCATCGTAAGATTTCCTAGTGGGCCAAGATCCATATTTCACCTAGTTTTGAGTCAGCTTTGGCTGATCATCCAAAATTTAGTTATTTAGGTAGGAAACACTTTCCAATTACATCACATGTAACTCTTGGATAGTTAGGTGAATAACACTTATTCTAATCCATCTAATGGACTAAAGCCCAACTCTATGACTCTAAGCCTTTAATTCTATTGAAATGGCCTAGTTAAGTCAGACCCAATGGTTGGCAGTTGGATATTACCCTTATCCCATCGCGTCTTACTAATATAGATAAAGGCATCCTGCTTTGGCAGACCTACACTTGATCGATACTAGTCTAGACAAGTGACACACATTGGAAGGCATCACATAATAACTTAATATTTGCTTTGAGGGAATTTTTTTATTATTATAATTAGATCTCACTATTTATTAAACTATTTATCATACCATAAACATCATCCATGCATCTCATACATATAAAGCATATAATAAAAGTTACATGGTTATGGCCCCCTAAGAGAGTAGCATTAACAAAGCTAGCATCACCAAACATCTCCCTCCAACATCCTCACTTGATGCCATCTTCTTGCCTCTACATCAATATTACATTATATAAAAACTTCTTTTACATTTGAGGGGAGTTAGGTGAGAAGAGAATGTACAATCAGAATGTAGAGAGAAAGGCACAACATGTAAGTCGTATTTATAATAACCAAAATACCATAAAAGGAGGACTAAGGTCATAACCATGCACCATTGTTGTGCATGCTTGAACTTAGAAAGTGAATCCATTTGAATGCATGACATGTTGCAAGAATGCTGGTGTTGTTTTTGGTTGTCCATGATTTGAAAGGTTGCTATTTGCCCCCTTTCAGTGAAACCTTATGTTATCTGATGCATGTGAAACAATTTATTTACTTTTGATGCATGATTTACATCTCACTTAGATGCAAGTGTAACTTTGAAAATGATAAGAGTGCATGTCTTGAGAATGTTTATGGATGTACGTGTAGAGTTTTGATTATCCTATAGATTGTTTTTGAACTCTCTTGAGGCGAAATCCTAGATTATACATGATTGAGGAAATGATTAGGGCATTGTTTGGACCGATCGAGCCTTAAACAGCTTACCCTGATATGATGATATCCTTAGGTCCCTTTTTGAAGCCTTAAATTGTTTGGCCTTATTTGTTTTTCATAACCATTGTGTTCGTTAACCTGTTAACCATTCTAATGCATGTGAAAGCATGTCATTTTCTTCCTACCCTTATTGTTTGTTGAGTATATGATGTATTATTTCTTGAAATGAGTCTGATGATTAGGGGTATGAATATTCAATTCAAAATGAGCCTGAAGGAACCAGATGCAAAACAAAGAAAAGAAAAAGCATGGCGTTGCAAAAATAGAAGAGAAAAGAAAGAAAATAAAAAAAAATGCAAATGAAACGAAAAGCAAAAGCTTAAGAAAAGTAAAGTTCAAAAAGCATCAAAAATGCAAATGATGCAGTCATTACACACTAGTATTTGTTTTTAAATGAAAAGAAGATTGAAATATAGTTGCTGAATGAAAAATTGATTTTAATGTTTAAGTGATTTACTTAGTTCTATTTTGTTTTGCTCGAGGACTATCAAAATGTAGGTTTGGGGGTGTGATAACTCCATAGAATGCAGTTATTTGTGCCCTATTCTTGTTCTAGAATGAATGCTATTTTCTTGTTTAAATGCATATTTGGAGGGTTTTGTACTTATAATTGTCATATTCTAATTCTAAGCCTTTCTGATGTGTTATTATGCAAAACTGTGCTTAAATGATTATGAATTAGGTAGATTTATATATGATACTAATTTGGTGTTTTCTACATGTTAGGAAGGGCTCCAAACAAGGTCATATATGGAGCAATTGAGCTTAAAGAGGAAGAAAATGCCAAATTAGCAGTTTAGATTACTTGTGCCGCGGCACAAGGTGTTGAGCGCCGCAGCGCAGAGAGCATGTCATACTTGGACCCGAGGCAAGAGCGCCGCGACCTAGATGAAGTGGGCGTCGCGACGTAGTTAGACCGACCCATTGGGCGCCGCGGCATGAATATGTGGGCGCTGCGGCGTGGAGGCGGCCAACTGAGCCTATAAATAGATTTTTCACGTTCTTCTCTGTGTTCTGGCCGTTTTGGCCATTTCCATTTCTAGTTTCTCTCTTTTAGTTTAGTTTAGGTTAGTTTTAGGTTAGATAGCTTAGCTAGATCTCCATTGATGGTGGATTAGGGGCCAGGACAAAGGATGAAGGAAGATTCAAGCTTCAGAGACAAATCAATGAGCTTCTTTCTCTCTTTTCCCTTTCTCTCTTCTCTTCCTTATCTTTTGTATAGCTAAGCTTTGTTTAGGAATATTTTGGATCCTTTTATATATATTAATGATATGTTCTTCTCTAAGTTTGTGTGGATGTTTGATTATGGTTCAATCATTATCTGTGTTTAATACTTGTTCTTGGTTGGCCTCAATTGCATGATCTTAATATTGGCAAATGAACTAGACATAGGGATTTGTTGATATGGATATGGTATGATTGATGCATGTTCGGCGAGTTCAATTAGCTTGGATGAGTTGATTCGTTAATAGGATAGAAATATACCTATTGGTCATGTATAGTGTGTGATTGAGAATAGATTGTTCATGAGTAGAAGTTGCTCTGGCTCTCAAGGAAACTTAGTGAGTTAGGCAAGTAGAAACCAGGGTTAATTGACCTAGACATAGGTTTTTGACTAATGAAGATTCTGAAGCTAACCTAATCAATGTATTTGTGTTTATGAGGGGGATTGCATGTTGTTGATAGATGTAGGGGGTGAAGGTGGATTTCCTGAAACCTAACCGCTTTTATGTTTATTGCTTTTATAGATTAGATTAGTTTAGTTTATTATTTTTCTTATTTTATGTCCTTGTCTAGAATTGATTAAGCTAATGGTTAGTACTTAGCTTTATAATCGAATATCCTCATGGGAACGAACTTTTATTCCATATCTGTATTACTTGAGCGATCCGTGCACTTGCGGTAACAATCAAGTTTTTGGCGCCGTCGCCGGAGATCGATCCGTGCACTTTTAATTGATTAAGCCCCATGTTTATGTTCACCCCCAAACCTACATTTTGCTAGTCCTCGAGCAAAACAAAATAGAACTAAGTAAATTACTTAAACATTAAAATCAATTTGTCATTCAGTAACTATATTTCAATCTTCTTTTCATTTAAAAACAAATACTAGTGTGTAATGACTGCATCAATCCTCAAAAAGTGCAAATGCCTCGGAAACAGTTTCACACATACATAACCCTTAACATGCTATCAATCCAAACAACTCTTCATGCAATTCACATTTATCACAAACATGCAAGATAAACTTCCCCTAATCAAGTCATACATATCTAGATAAGTTTATAAACATACATGCATATGATTCACAGAATCTACAAATTTGTAAATCAACTCTCTCTCCACTAATGTAAATCACACAAGTTTGAGGATCAAAAGGGACTTAATCAGCTTATATTGTTAGGCCAATGGTATGAGCGATAGAAGTGAAGGGGAAAGATACAACACAAATATTGAGACACATAAACATGATATTCCAAGAAATGAGCCAATAACTGATACTAGCAGGGTATCCAATAGTGAGATCATAAAACTTGCCAGAACCATTTTCGATGCTTTTTGAACTTTACTTTTCTTAAGCTTTTTCTTTTCGTTTCATTTCCATTTTTTTTTATTTTCTCTTTCTTTTCTCTTCTATTTTTGCAACGCAATGCTTTTTCTTTTCTTTTTTTTGCATCTGGTTCCTTCAGGCTCATTTTGAATTGAATATTTATACCTCTAATCATCAGACTTGTAACACCCTTGTGGGGATGTCACATTTATGAATGCAATAAAATAAAATAAAATAACACTCTTACCCAAGTTATAAAACATTTAATACTTACATAATATTTGTGGATTTTTTTTTCTTTTTATAATTATAACATTAAATAAAATAACACGAAACACAAGATATAACAAACATAAACTCACCATAATATACATATGATTCTCTTTTAGCACAAACATAATTTACAACTACATGTATTTAATAAAACTGTAAAAAGTTGACACAAAGCTAAAACATAGTACTGCTAAGTGCATGTCGGTAGATATCAAACTCTCCAATGAATCATCGTCCATCACCTCCAGAATAACCATCGAAAAGTTCACATCTATGAGATCTCACAGCACTTCGGACATGAGTCCGAGCTGTCGACTCACTACTCACTCACCACTAGGCGCATGGAAAACTCCCTGCCAATAACGCCTAATGGTCAAAGGTAACTCTAAATGTAAATAAAGCATAGTAGTGAATATGACCTCTCCATCATACTCTCTACATAGGGACACAGTCAATCGTCCCACATAAGCTACTGTCCCTCGGTCCGCATGCATACGCCACGCCTCGGAACCCCCGTGAAACAACAGTCGCACGAACCCGAAGAATCCTGGCAGTGCCATGATCTCAAGATCAGTCTTGACGATCAGTGTGATCAACCGGCTCCTCCTCCTCGTGTAAGTCGCCCGACTGTTGCTCGGCAGGGTACTGTACCTCAAGAGGCTGATCCTCCTCTACCTCAAACTCTTTACGGAAGTAATACAGTAATATCGAGAAAACATATAGAGAGGTGAGACAATCTACATCACTACCCGCATGGCAATAAAGAAAACGACAGTACAAAACAGTTATCACAACAGTACATACCAATACATCATGTACAAGATAACAAGTGATATATATATAAATAACACATACAATAATATCATGCATAGTATAATAAAACATTTAATCATACAATTTATCACAGATTATGATAAACAATAAAATACAGATAATGCATGAACATTAAAAATGCAGATGATGAATGATACACACATTGACTCGTTCCTACTCCATGGAGCTAAACACAGATATCTGAGAGAATGATCCGATCAGAAACTAATAATACTTTATGGCTGCCCAACCAAGCTATTGCACTGTCCAATCCTTGTGTTTATAGCCCACAGTCCAAAACATCAAGTAGCAGTACACAGTCCAACATCGTGTACCACAGGCATAGTACTTAATAGTCCCCTCAAGATCTCGACTAAGAATAGTGCTTGTCAAGATTATTAGTGTGTTGCCTGTTACCACGGCCCAGAGGAGCAACCCACTGTCCGCATGTGGAATTCTCCGCACACTAATGCCTCCAAGTTCATAAATGAATCACACTACGCTTATCACACCAAACACGGTGTAATTCGCCTCGTCAATCAATCACCAATTATAACCCAAATTGGCACAGCACTCTAAACATGAGCTAAAATTATAGAAATGCCCCTATTATCCAAATTTTACCATATTTAGGAGAAATTACCAAAATACCCCTAGTCACCAGATAACAAAGTATAGTACGTCCCACCTGATAGTACTACACTACAACATGTCTGGGTCCATCACTTTGGCCCGACAGCAAAACTCACAGTATTGTTCAATCGCGTAAGAATTTTATCGCATTTTCACAATCTCATCATTTTCACAAACGTTTTTAAATCGCGTAAAGACATTTTGACATTTTTAAACATCGTAAATTGTTTTTGAGTTATTTTCTCAATCGCGTAGGATTTTTAATTCATTTTCTTAACTGAATAGCTTAAAATTGTCATTTTTAATATGTGTAAAACTATATCTAGTACTTTTAAAATATGTAATGTATTTTCCTTGTGTTACAAATATAGTATGGAATCTTTTCATTTTATGCGTCTGATTTTAATAAATTTAATGACATTTTGCCTATAAAATCAGTATAAGGTATTTTTAATGTTTTCCTCTAAATATAGTTTATTTTATTTTTACCCAATAATTTCACTTTGAAATTCACTAACGCGTTTCAAAATTTATAGTATGAGCCCTACGTTAGTACTTTTCAAGTGTCTGATTAATTTCTTACTTAAACTGAATTCTGCTAAGTTAAAATTCTATAATTGAATTAATTCCTTTGATTTTCTCAATGATTCTTTGGAATCAATTTATGTTATAAAACAATTACCTAACCTATCTTTGTAAATAAAATGGCATGTTGGCCAAATCAAAATAAAATGGCATTTGGTTATACACTAAATGGCATTTTGGCCACAATTAATCTAAACCATTTTTAACTTTGATTATTTTACTTAAATTCCTTGAATCAGTTATTTAGAAAATTGCTGAGAACATTTTGGTTCTCTTTTTGGATGTAAGGCCGTGAGCCTGATGGTGTGTTCTTTGGAACACTCATGCAAATCGCATATGTTATTCACATCCTACTTTAATAATTACACAATTACAAACACATACAATTATTAAATCACATATAATACACATACAATATATTTAAAACCATAAACATACATAGCAAAAATAATAAAAACCATAATCATGCATAGCAAATTAAGATCACAATTAGTAAAGCATTTAAACAATCAAAAACAATAAAAATCACAAATAAACCATACAACCGAATCCTTATGGATTCTATACACAAACACAATTCATTTTCTCATCACCACTTAGGGTTGATGAGATTAAATCTCCCTCTTACCTCTTGTAGGCAAATTAATCGGTTAGATTCCTTCCTTTTCTACAAATTTCGTACAAGCTCCAAAACAATTCCTAAAATTCTCAAACAATTAGTAAATACACATACAAGGTACAAAATAGGAAAACCATGGAACAATCATGGTTAGAAAATTTAAAATTTCAGTTTTGAACCATAGAAACACAACTTACCCTTAAGTAAGTAAGCAAAAAGTGGAATTTTAGGCAAGATGGAGTAGGAATTTGGGAAAACTTTGTGAATGAAAGATGCTTAGAATGGTATTTGGGTTCAAGAAATGTGATGAGCTAAAATTATGAAGGCTTGGGTGTGGGTGGATGAGTGCTGGCCGAATTAGAGAGAGAAAGTGAGAGAGAAATGTTTGCTTGAGTTTTTGGTATTTTAGAGAGAGAAATGGATAGTTAAAATGTGATAAGGGTGAAATAGAAAGTGAAGAGTGAATATGGAGGGCAGCAGCCGTGAATGAGTGTGTGTAGGGAGCTTGAGTGTTTGATTTTGCATGCCAAATATCACAAAGTGTTCACACTTGTTAGGCACATGGCTTAGGTCATTGAATCCTTCTAGAACCATGTAGAACCAAGCCACCTTGCCTCCTCCTTGGTAGCCCAAAACCGTGCAGCTCCTTCATCATTTTAGTGTCTTAATTGTCCTCCAATTACACCTAATTATATGCTAGTTAATTAGGTAATTTGTTAGGTTAATTATCCTAACCAATCTTAATTAACATACTAACAACATAACTAATTAATTTAGTATATATTACATATATTATAACCTTTAATTAATATTAGGATATCTAATTAGTATTTAGATTATAATTAATTCATAACTAAGCTAGTTCACTTAGTATGCTAATTAAGTAATTAGATTAGTTGAATTAAGCTTAATTAGGTTACTAATCATTTTCAAGCCTACAATTGTTGACTAATCCTAACCCTTGGTTCATCTTTAATTCTTAGCCCTAGATTAGATCTAAGGTAGATATCACTTGATCATAAACCTATCATTCTAATCTCACCATTGATTAGATCAATGGCTTAGGTTAAAGGCTTCATAATTAAGTCTTCATCCAACAGTCCAAATAAAAACACATGCTTCCTTAGATGTCCAATTCCTATTGGTTTAGAAAGTCAAGCCTACTTTTGTTGACTTGCTCTCATTGGTTAGAAATTGTCCAGTCAGCACAGTTGACTATTTTTCCTAAACGCGGGTCCCACAACACTTTTAAAGATCTGCGGTCAAATCGAAGCAGATTTTTACTATTTTTGAGACAGTAGGTACTGTATTATAAAATAATATTATAAAAATATAAAATTATTTTATTGCACAGTTAAATCCAAAAAATTATGAGATTAATATATATATCAATCAGAATTGGGTTTAGTAAGATCCCCTAGCTCCAATTAATTAAAATAAGATTTATCCAGCCAGAAAATTATTATTTTCTTAGGTCGGAGCAAATCACATACAACAGTCAAGTACACTCACGGAATAGTCAAATTAAATTTACTGCTCACAGAATTCACAAAACAGTACAAATCGGGACTATATTGTAATTATCCCAAAAGTTGGGGTGTTACAACTCTCCCCTACTAATAAGAATTTCGTCCCCGAAATTCATCATACATCAAACAATTGAGGGTATTGTTCCCTCATCCTATCCTCTAGTTCCCATGTAGCATCTCCCGTTACATCATTCCATACTACCTTCACCAGTTCTATCATCTTCCCTTGAAGTTGTTTCACTCTCTTGTCCTCAATTCTAACAGGAAGTGTTTCATACGTCAAATTATCCTTCAGCTGTACTTCATCAGGTTGTATCACATGGGTTGGATCGGGAATGTATTTCCTCAACTGAGACACATGAAATACATTATGGAGATTGGATAGAAAAGTCGGTAAAGCTATCTGATAAGCTATAGGACCAATCCGATGAATAATCTGATAAGGTCCTATAAACTTAGGTGTAAGCTTCCTTGATTTAAGAACTCTTCCGACACCAGTCGTAGGCGTAACTCGCAAGAACACATGATCGCCTTCTTCAAATTCCAAAGGTTGTCTTCGTTTATCAGCATAACTTTTCTGACGGCTCTGAGTCGTTCGCATCTTTTCTTGTATCATCTTCACTTTTACGTAGTCCGTGCATAAGATCAGGACCAATAGTCATACTCTCTCCATCCTGATACCAACACAAAGGTGTTCGGCATCGTCGTCCATAAAGTGCTTCATAGGGCACCATTCCTATGCTCGAGTGAAAACTATTGTTGTAAGTGAATTCTATCAAAGACAGAAATTCGTCCCAACTCCCTTGCTGTTCTAACACACAAGCACGCAACAGATCTTCCAATGACTGAATTGTTCTCTCTGTCTGACCATCAGTCTATGGATGGTATGCAGAACTCAATTACAATTTAGTCCCCATGGCTTCTTGCAAACTTTGCCAGAGTCTTGACGTAAACCTCGGATCTCTATCAGAAACTATACTTACCGGCACACCATGAAGTCTAACAACTTCGTCGATATATATCTGGGTTAAGCGTTCCAATGGACACTTAATATTGATCAGCAAGAAATGTGCTGATTTCGTAAGCCTATCAACTATAACCCATATCGAATCATGACCTTTTCTCGTCCTCGGAAATCCAGTAACAAAATCCATTGAGATACTATCCTACTTCCACTCTGGGATAGTAAAAGGTTGTAACATACCAGCAGGCCTTTGATGTTCCACCTTTGCCTTCTGACAGACAAGACAAGACGCCATACGTTCAGCTACATCTCTCTTCATTCTTGGCCACCAAAACAGTCGTTTCAGGTCTTGATACATCTTTGTCATTCCTGGATGCATACTCAAATTACTTGTATGAGCTTCATCCAAGATCGCTCTCTTGAGTTCGGGATCATCAAGTATACAAACTCTTCCTTGAAACCTCATGATTCCATCAGATCCTTCCTCCACCGTCGCTTTATGACCTTGCTTCAACAATTCCTTCTCGTTCTGTAAAAACACATCTTCATCTTGTTTCTCCTTTATTATCTCCAACAAGTCATTCAAAACCACAACTCTACTTAGACGAATCTTTCCAGGTACCAATTCTATTGATAACCATAGATCTCTGAATTGCTTCATCAACTCCTCCTCTTTAATCATCATAGTAGAAACACTAACTACCTTTTTGCTTAAGGCATCACCACCACATTCGCTTTTCCTGGATGGTATTGAAGCTGAAAATCATAGTCCTTCAAAAATTCCAACCATCGTCTCTGTCTCATATTCAATTCTCTTTGATCAAACAAGTATTTTAAGCTCTTGTGATCACTAAAGACATTGAACATAGCCCCATACAAAAAATGCCTCCACACTTTCAACGCAAAAACTACTGCAGCTAGCTCTAAATCGTGCGTTGGGTAGTTCCTCTCATGAACCTTCAATTGTCTTGAAGCATAAGCTACCACGTTCCGATTCTGCATCAACACACATCCTAACCCCTGATAAGATGCATCACAATACACCTCAAAAGATTTGTTAGGATCCTTCAAAATTAACACTGGTGCAGTCATTAATCTTTTCTTCAGTTCTTGAAAACTTGCTTCACGTTCTTCCGTCCAATCGAAAGCTTGACTCTTCCTCGTGAGTTGTGTAAGTGGTCCAGCTATCTTGGAAAAACCTTCAATAAATCTTCTGTAATATCCGGCTAATCCAACAAAGCTTCGAACCTCAGTCACAGTCTTAGGCCTTTCCCACTGTAAATCAGTCTTCACTTTTGATGGGTCTACCGCGATACCTTCCTTGGAAATTACGTGACCTAGAAATTGAACTTCGTCCAACCAAAACTCGCACTTTGACAACTTCGCAAACAGCTTTTTCTCCTTCAAAATATGGAGAACTATACTAAGATGTTCAGCATGCTCTTCTCGACTTTGAGAATAGATTAGAATATCATCGATGAAGACAACGACAAATCTGTCTAAGTACGGATGAAAAATCCTATTCATATAGTCCATGAATATCGCAGGAGCATTCGTCACTCCGAATGGCATCACTTGATATCATAATGCCCATAACGAGTTCGGAAAGCTGTTTTGGGTACATCATCGACCTTGACACGAATCTGATGATAACCTGATCGCAGATCTATCTTAGGGAATACAGCGGCTCCCTTCAATTGATCCATCAAGTCATCAATCATTGGTAGCGGATACTTGTTCTTTATAGTCACCTTGTTCAGCTGTCGATAATCCATACAAAGGCGCGAAGTTCCATCTTTCTTTTTGACTAGCAACACTGGTGCTCCCCATGGTGAAACACTAGGTCGCACAAACTGCTTCTCCAATAGTTCCTCCAATTGCTTCTTCAACTCGGCTAACTCTACAGGTGACATTCGGTACGGTGCAATCAAAATAGGACCTGCTCAAGGTACTAAGTCAATAGAGAATTCGATCTCCCTTTCCGGTGGCAAACCAGGTACATCGTTAGGAAAAATCTCTGGAAACTCATTGACGATAGGAATAGTGCTCACATCCTTCTCAGACTTGACTTCCAAAGAAGATAGCAACATAAACCCTTGAGCTCCATCCCTCAACAATGACTTGACCTTTACAGCAGTCAAGAATCCAGAACTTTCTTCCTTAGGAAAAACTATGGCCTTACTCGCACAGTCTATAAGGATATGGTTAGAAGATAACCAATCCATTCCTAATATTATGTCTATCTCAACAAGAGGTAAACAAATCAAGTTGACCGAAAATTTACGATCCTTTATAACAATAGGACAGTTCATGCATATCTTGGATGTAACAATAGGCTTGGCAGTCGGTGTAGAAACAATCAATTAAAAACTCAGAGAAGACACAGGCAGTTTCAAACGTTCCACACAATCATATGCAATAAATGAGTGTGTTGCACCCGAATCATATAGCAAAGCCAGGTGATTACCTTCAATGACACCTTCCCCTTGTATAAGATCCTCAGACTGAGAAGCTTCTGAGCTCCGGTCATTGTATACACTCTCCCTCCAGATCTTGGTTGAGTAGCACGGACATTCCTCACTGCAGGCTTCCTCTCTGGCTGAGTGCAATCTCTAGAAACATGTCCAGGCTTCTTGCAGTTAAAACAGATCGTTCCCCTAATCGGACAATCTGTAGATATATGGCCAATCTTGCCACATTTAAAATAGGTTGGCATAAACGCCACATTCTGAGTAGGTCGATTTCCACCATAACTTCCCCCATTAGATGGACGGCTGACTCCCAGACGGTCTCGCATAAGGCTTTCTCTGAAACCTACCACCACTGCTACTGCCACCTCTTTGGAACCTAGTCGGCCCAAAATTATGATTCCTCAGATCTCGGGACGGCTCCAATGCCTCGAGTCTTCGACAAGTGTCTATTAACACAGGAAACTCCCTCATTCTCATCGGTAGCACTGCACGTCTCAACTCCATTCTTAACCCATCCTCAAACTTCTGGCACTTCCATACCTCATCTGGTTGGTTCTGGAAATACCTCGAGAATTGTGACAAACTCTCAAATTTTGCAGCATATTCTCCCACAGTCATATTCCCTTGATGCAGACCAAGAAATTCCATTTCCTTGGCATGTCGAGCAGTATCGAGAAAGTACTTCTCCAGAAATACTTCACAAAACACCTCCCAGGTGATCTCAGTTCCTTCCGCTTGCAACAGCTGGTGGGTATTCCTCCACCAGTTCTCAGCATCTCCTCTTAGCATATATACAGCAAATGTTACCTTCTTATTCTCCGCGCACCCCATTCCTTCGAATATTCGCTCCAAGTCTTGAATCCAAAGACTTGCCTTTTCAGGGTCAAACTCGCCTCTAAACTGTGGCGGATTGTTGCGTCTGAACTTAGACAAATTCAAAGCATTAGCAGTCATATCTTGATGTTGGGCTGCTCTTTGATTTTGCTGAGCAATCACTGCTGCCGTTTGCTGAATAGCCTCAGCAACGACAACCATTGGGTCCACATTAGGTGCCACGTTTGCACGCCTTCCTCTTCCTCCAGACATCTTCTTTCTTCAACAAGACAAAACAATGTCAGATGTAACCTTTCGGAAACAAATCACAGAGATTCACATAACACAAGCAAAAACAGACCTAACCACAACCCCAAAAGACTCTAACTTGGGCTCTGATACCAACTAATGTAACACCCTTGTGGGGATGTCACATTTATGAATGCAATAAAATAAAATAAAATAAAATAAAACTCTTACCCAAGTTATAAAATATTTGATACTTACATAATATTTGCGGAATATTTTTTTTCTTTTTATAATTATAACATTAACTAAAATAACACGAAACATAAGATATAACAAACATAAACTCACCATAATATACATATGATTCTCTTTTAGTACAAACATAATTTACAACTACATGTATTTAATAAAACTGTAAAAAGTTGACACAAAGATAAAACATAGTACTGCCCAAGTGCATCTCGGTAGATATCAAACTCTCTGATGAATCATCGTCCATCACCTCCAGAATAACCATCGAAAAGTTCACATCTATGAGATCTCACAGCACTTCAGACACGAGTTCGAGCTGTCGACTCGCTACTCAGCTCACTAGGCGCATGGAAAACTCCCTGCCAATAACGCCTAATGGTCAAAGGTAACTCTAAATGTAAATAAAGCATAGTAGTGAATATGACCTCTCCGTCATACTCTCTACATAGGGACACAGTCAATCGTCCCACATAAGCTACTGTCCCTCGGTCCGCATGCATACGCCACGCCTCGGAACCCCCGTGAAACTCCAGTTGCACAAACCCGAAGAATCCTGGCAGTGCCATGATCTCAAGATCAGTCTTGACGATCAGTGTGATCAACCGGCTCCTCCTCCTCGTGTAAGTCGCCCGACTGTTGCTCGTCGTCAGTCTTGTACCTCAAGAGGCTGATCCTCCTCTACCTCAAACTCTTTACGGAAACAATATAGTAATATCGAGAAAACATATAGAGAGGTGAGACAATCTACATCACTACCCGCATGGCAATAAAGAAAATGTCAGTACAAAATAGTTATCACAACAGTACATACCAATACATCATGTACAAGATAACAAGTGATATATATATATAAATAACACATACAATAATATCATGCATAGTATAATAAAACATTTAATCATACAATTTATCACAGATTATGATAAATAATAAAATGCAGATAATGCATGAACATTAAAAATGCAGATGATGAACGATACACACACTGACTCGTTCCTACTCCATGGAGCTAACACAAATATCTGAGAGAATGATCTGATCAGAAACTAATAATACTTTATGGCTGCCCAACCAAGCTATTGCACTGTCCAATCCTTGTGTCTATAGCCCACAGTCCAAAACATCAAGTAGCAGTACACAGTCCAACATCGTGTACCACAGGCATAGTACTTAATAGTCCGCTCAAGATCTCGACTAAGAATAGTGCTTGTCAAGATCATTAGTGTGTTGCCCGTTACCACGGCCCAGAGGAGCAACCCACTGTCCGCATGTGGAATTCTTTGCACACTAATGCCTCCAAGTTCATAAATGAACCACACTACGCTTATCACACCAAACACGGTGTAATTCGCCTCGTCAATCAATCACCAATTATAACCCAAATTGGCACAGCACTCTAAACATGAGCTAAAATTATAGAAATACCCTTATTATCCAAATTTTACCATATTTATGAGAAATTACCAAAATACCCCTAGTCACAGATAACAAAGTATAGTACGTCCCACCCGACAATACTACACTACAACATGTCTGGGTCCACCACTTTGGCCCGACAGCAAAACTCACAGTATTGTTCAATCGCGTAAGAATTTTATCGCATTTTCATAATCTCGTCCTTTTCACAAACGTTTTTAAATCGCGTAAAGACATTTTGACGTTTTTAAACATCGTAAATTATTTTTGAGTTATTTTCTCAATCGCGTAGGATTTTTAATTCATTTTCTTAACTGAATAGCTTAAAGTTGTCATTTTTAATATGTGTAAAACTATATCTAGTATTTTTAAAATACGTAATGTATTTTCCTTGTGTTATAAATATAGTATGAAATCTTTTCATTTTATGCGTCTGATTTTAATAAATTTCGGCAGTATTTTGCCTATAAAATCAGTATAAGATATTTTTAATGTTTTCCTCTAAATATAGTTTATTTTATTTTTACCCAATAATTTCACTTTGAAATTCACTAACGCGTTTCAAAATTTATAGTATGAGCCCTACGTTAGTACTTTTCAAGTGTTTGATTAATTTCTTACTTAAACTGAATTCTGCTAAGTTAAAATTCTAGAACAGAATTAATTCCTTTGATTTTCTCAATGATTCTTTGGAATCAATTTATGTTATAAAACAATTACCTAACCTATCTTAGTAAATAAAATGGCATGTTGGCCAAATCAAAATAAAATGGCATTTGGTTATACACTAAATGGCATTTTGGCCACAATTAATCTAAACCATTTTTAACTTTGATTATTTTACTTAAATTCCTTGAATCAGTTATTTAGAAAATTGTTGAGAACATTTTGGTTCTCTTTTTGGATGTAAGGTCAGTGAGACTGATGGTGTGTTCTTTGGAACACTCATGCAAATCACACATGTTATTCACATCCTACTTTAATAATTACACAGCTTACAAACACATACAATTATTAAATCACATATAATACACATACAATATATTTAAAACCATAAACATACATAGCAAAAATAATAAAAACCATAATCATGCATAGCAAATTAAGATCACAGTTAGTAAAGCATTTAAACAATCAAAAACAATAAAAATCACAAATAAATCATACAACCGAATCCTTATGGATTCTATACACAAACACAATCCATTTTCTCATCACCACTTAGGGTTGATGAGATTAAATCTCCCTCTTACCTCTTGTAGGCAAATTAATCGATTAGATTCCTTCCTTTTCTCCAAATTTCGTACAAGCTCCAAAACAATTCCTAAAATTCTCAAACAATTAGTAAATACACATACAAGGTACAAAATAGGAAAACCATGGAACAATCATGGTTAGAAAATTTAAAATTTCAGTTTTGAACCATAGAAACACAACTTACCCTTAAGTAAGTAAGCAAAAAGTGGAATTTTAAGCAAGATGGAGTAGGAATTTGGGAAAACTTTGTGAATGAAAGATGCTTAGAATGGTATTTGGGTTCAAGAAATGTGATAAGCTAAAATTATGAAGGCTTGGGTGTGGGTGGATGAGTGCTGGCCGAATTAGAGAGAGAAAGTGAGAGAGAAATGTTTGCTTGAGTTTTTGGTATTTTAGAGAGAGAAATGGATAGTTAAAATGTGATAAGGGTGAAATAGAAAGTGAAGAGTGAATATGGAGGGCAGCAGCCGTGAATGAGTGTGTGTAGGGAGCTTGAGTGTTTGATTTTGCATGCAAAATATCACAATGTGTTCACACTTGTTAGGCACATGGCTTAGGTCATTTAATCCTTCTAGAACCATGTAGAACCAAGCCACCTTGCCTCCTCCTTGGCAGCCCAAAACCGTGCAGCTCCTTCATCATTTTAGTGTCTTAATTGTCCTCCAATTACACCTAATTATATGCTAGTTAATTAGGTAATTTGTTAGGTTAATTATCCTAACCAATCTTAATTAACATACTAACAACATAACTAATTAATTTAGTATATATTAACATATATTATAACCTTTAATTAATATTAGGATATCTAATTAGTATTTAGATTATAATTAATTCATAACTAAGCTAGTTCACTTAGTATGCTAATTAAGTAATTAGATTAGTTGAATTAAGCTTAATTAGGTTACTAACCATTTTCAAGCCTACAATTGTTGACTTAATCCTAACCCTTGGTTCATCTTTAATTCTTAGCCCTAGATTAGATCTAAGGTAGATATCACTTGATCATAAACCTAACATTCTAATCTCACCATTGATTAGATCAATGGCTTAGGTTAAAGGCTTCATCATTAAGTCTTCATCCAACGGTCCAAATGAAAACACATGCTTCCTTAGGTGTCCAATTCCTATTGGTTTAGAAAGTCAAGCCTACTTTTGTTGACTTGCTCTCATTGGTTAGAAATTGTCCAGTCAGCACAGTTGACTATTTTTCCTAAACGCAGGTCCCACAACACTTTTAAAGATCTGCGGTCAAATCGAAGCAGATTTTTACTATTTTTGAGACAGTAGGTATTGTATTATAAAATAATATTATAAAAATATAAAATTATTTTATTACACAGTTAAATCTGAAAAATTACGAGATTAATATATATATCAATCAGAATTGGGTTTAGTAAGATCCCCCAGCTCCAATTAATTAAAATAAGATTTATCTGGTCAGAAAATTATTATTTTCTTAGGTCGGAGCAAATCACATACAACAGTCAAGTACACTCACTGAACAGTCAAATTAAATTTACTGCTCACAGAATTCACAAAACAGTACAAATCGGGACTATATTGTAATTATCCCAAAAGTTAGGGTGTTCTAAGACTCATTTCAAGAAATAATACATCATATACTCAACAAACAATAAGGGTAGGAAGAAAATGACATGCTTTCACATGCATTAGAATGGTTAACAGGTTAACGAACACAATGGTTATGAAAAACAAATAAGGCCTAGCAGTTTAAGGCTTCAAAAAGGGACCTAAGGATATCATCATATCAAGGTAAGCTGTTTAAGGCTCAATCGGTCCAAACAATGCCCTAATCATTTCCTCAATCATGCACAACCTAGGATTTCGCCGCAAGAGAGTTAAAAAATAATTTATAGGATAATCAAAACTCTACATGTACATCCATAAACATTCTCAAAACATGCACTTTTATCATTTTCAAAGTTACACTTGCATCTAAGTGAGATGTAAATCATGCATCAAAAGTAAATAAATTGTTTCACATACATCAGATAATATAAGGTTTCACTGAAAAAGGGGTAAATAGCAACCTTTCAAATCATGGACAACCAAAAATAACACCAGCATTCTTGCAACATGTCATGCATTCAAATGGATTCACTTTCTAAGTTCAAGCATGCACAACATCTTTTGCATAATGTGAAAATTAAAAATCTTGTCATCAGCACATCAGGGATAGTCAAAATAGGATATAATCATGAAAATATAATGACTAACATCTCTGTATACTCAAAATACCAGTACATGTTAACATTAAGCACAAACGAATTAAACATGTAAAGATATTCCCCCAAACCTAAAATGAAATGTATCTTTAAAGAACATGGCCTATAGGGAACCTAAGACTAGTACTGAGCATTACTATATACACGCAAATAGAAAAATAATAGAAAAAGTAAAAATAGGGGTTAAGCGTCGCGGCGCCCCTATGCCTGGGCCGCGGCGCTCACAAAAAGCTGTAGAATTCTGCAGAAAATGCCCCTTTGCGCCTCGGCGCGCACTACCTTACGCCGCGGCGTGACTACCTAAGCTGCTAAATTTAGCAGCAAACACAATTTTGCTACTGAGTTTGGCTCTTATGGTTCACTAGCTGCAACAAAACTTGTTCAAAAAGTTAAATTACAAAAATGTACAACACACACATAATAACACATATAAACAACTTACTAACCTATATACAAACCTAAACAAACTTAAAACTTTAAAAACTAACCAAATCAATAAACTAACCTAATCAACATATTAACCTATATACAAACTAACACAATCAACACTTAAAACATAAACAAACAAAAACTAACATAACTAACACATATATTTATTAACATACTAACAAAAACAAATTAACAACTAACAAAACACAACATCTTAATATGCTAACATATTTAACATAAACACATTAACATACTACCTATTTATGCACAAAGTAAAGACATGAATGAAACATAAACATGGGGATCCCTCCCACGAAGGGCCTGAGTTATAGTCCCAGTAGGACTTTGTCACCAAAATTGAAGTACTACGGATGAGTAGTCTTCAAGAACTTGATCCAAGGGTATTCTTTCCAGGAGTCGCGAATTCCCTCAAGGACCTCGTATGAATGAAATCACCCGGCTTCTTATTTGAAACTAAAACAAAACAGAAACAAAACATAGATTATATACAACTTATATGCAACTTGAATTAGAACTAATCAAACTCATTGTTGATATTAGCAATATAAAAACTATCCCCGGCAACGGCGCCAAAAACTTGATTGCTACCGCAAGTGCACAGATCGCTCAAGTAATACAAATACGGAGTAAAAGTTCATTCCCACGAGGATATTCGATTATAAAGCTAAGTACTAACCATTAGCTTAATCATTTCTAGACAAGGACATAAAATAAGAAAAACAATAAACTAAACTAATCTAATCTATAAAAGCAATAAACATAAAAGCGGTTAAGTTTCAGGAAATCCTCTTTCACCCCCTACATCTATCAACAACATGCAATCCCCCTCATAAACACAAATGCATTGATTAGGTTAGCTTGAGAATCTTCATTACTCAAAAGCCTATGGCTAGGTCAATTAACCCTGGTTTCTACTTGCCTAACTTACTAAGTTTCCTTGAGAGCCAGAGCAACTTCTACTCATGAACGATCTATTCTCAATCACACACTATACATGGCCAATAGGTATATTTTTATCCTATTAATGAATCAACTCATCCAAGCTAATTAAACTCGCCGAACATGCATCAATCATACCATATCCATATCAACAAATCCCTATATCTAGTTCATTTGCCAATATTAGGATCATGCAATTGAGGCCAACCAAGAACAAGCATTAAACACAGATAATGATTGAACCATAATCAAACATCCACACAAACTTAGAGAAGAACACATCATTAATATATATAAAAGGATCCAAAATATTCTTAAACAAAGCTTAGCTATACAAAAGATAAGGAAGAGAAGAGAGAACGGGAAAAGAGAGAAAGAAGCTCATTGATTTGTCTCTGAAGCTTGAATCCTCCTTCATCCTTTGTCCTGGCCTCTAATCCACCATCAATGGAGATCTAGCCAAGCTATCTAACCTAAAACTAACCTAAACTAAACTAAAAGAGAGAAACTAGAAATAGAAATGGCCAAAACGGCCAGAACACAGAGAAAAACGTGAAAAATCTATTTATAGGCTCAGCTGGCCGCCTCCACGCCGCGGCGCCCACTTCATCTGGGTCGTGGCACTCTTGCCTCGGGTCCAAGTATGACATACTCTCTGCGCCGCGGCTCTCAACACCTTGTGCCGCGGCGCAGACCTCTGAACTGTTAATTTGGCATTTTCTTCCTCTTTAAGCTCAATTGCTCCATATTTGACCTTGTTTGGAGCCCTTCCTAACATGGAGAAAACACCAAATTAGTATCATATATAAATCTACCTAATTCATAATCATTTAAGCACAGTTTTGCACAATAACACATCAGAAAGGCTTAGAATCAGAATATGACAATTATAAGCACAAAACCCTCCAAATATGCATTTAAACAAGGAAATAGCATTCATTCTAGAACAAGAATAGGGCACAAATAACTGCATTTTATGGAGTTATCAACCATGCATCACAAAGAACATACAAACTCAAAACAATAATACATTATTATTTTGTGAGTCATAAAAATAGATTTGAGTTACACGCCTCAGAAAAGATAGTCTACACAGAGGTAGCACGGGGGTCTTGCTACCCGGTCAGTGGGCGAGGGTCAAGGAGAAGTCATACCCCCTCGGCCCAAAAAATTTGAACCGTAAACAAGAGCTGAATCTCTTGCGCCTCCCTTGACGGTTTGGGCATTAACACTTGAACCCTAAACCTGAAAACACATGAACACTTCATGCGCCGCAGGGAACCCCAGTGCCATTGTTCAACACTTGAACCCTTGCACCTCCTTGATGGCTTGATATCAACACTTGATGCTGCTGCCGCAAAATAGGAATAGGGTTCCAAAACCCCTTGCGCTGCACAACTTGTGTAGAAACAAGGATTCCATAGCCCTTTTGGTCACATACCAATAACAAGGTTTCCTAAATCCTTGCGTCGCACATTAAGAACAAGGATTCCATAACGTTGTACGTATCATATACATACTAGAAAGCTTCACAAAAACATACATCTTAATACAAAATGGTTTTCACAGAACATATGAGTATCTTCATGTTTTTTTGACAAAACATCGAAGTTTTGCATACAACACATAAAACAGAATATGTTTTCACAAAGGATTTCATTCGTTTTTTTAAAATAACATATTAAAGATCATATCTTTTATCAAAAGAAGAACAACCATTATGTTATCTTATGCAAAACGAAAATAGAAAACTGAATCATGATTTTGCAAGACGCTCTGATACCGCTGTTGGGAATCATGGATACATCACGCAGTGAAAAAAGAATTCCCACCAAGGATCCATGCGAAAAAGCCATAACCCGAGTTTTTAAAATTGTTTACATCTTAAAGCATGATCAAAGGAAGTGATGTGAATCAACAACATCGTGACAATGATGATGTCTCTACGGTATCCAAACGAACAGACTCACGAACGTCTAACGTTCACAAAAAGAAGCCTCACATCTCTTACACAATGCTTGCTGCGGAGAGAAGATAAGAAACTTGTCACTCTCTCACTCACTTTTCTGTAGGTGTGACTAGGGTTCTATAATGCGTGCCTTAGCAGCCCCCTTAGCAGTACTATTTATAATAGTGACTGCCTTAAGTGAGTGTGAGCAGCAGCAAGGTAAGCTGTGTAACCCTAGAATCATTTGTTATGAGTTTGGGCCACATTTGAATCCGAGTCCAACTTGGATCTATTGCTCCAATTTTAGTCTACTCTATTTGTGTGACCTTACGGATATCGCTCACTCAATCAGGGGGCCCAAAGATATTGCTCCTGTTATGTAGGAGTGACAAATCTCATCTAGGTCACTCACATCCCTCTGCATGATTTGTAGTATATCAAATAACTAACTTTATAATCACCTTGTTACAAATGATGTTTGATGGCATTAAAACACACAACTCCTCATGTAGGAATCGTAGTGATTTCAGGTCAAAGGACCACAAACACCATTGTCACTGATCACTTATGTCACGCACGTAACGATCCATGTAGCATTCTCATGGCGGGTCAGTCCAAGACATCATTACTCTAAATATGTACCCATGTGAAGACTTAATATCTCATATCTATGACTTGTGAGATGTGGTCATCAGTCTACGCATATACTAGTCTCAATGCATTATTGTTATCCTAATTAACAATAATACTTGACTAAGGACATTTAAGAATAGTGTTCTAATTTTATCCAATAGGATCTCACGATCAAGTCAACCACTTGATTTCCTATGGAATCAAACTTACTATTCTAAAGACTTTATTATGTTTATTAAAAAAGAACACAATAAATGAAATACCTCATATATTAAAATTAGTATAATAGAATGTATATAAATACAGATAAATGTATCAACCTCTAGGGCATACACCAACAGCTATAGGGATCAAAGCATGTATAGGACTAACATTAACCACCCTATATGTAGTGACAAAATTAGCAAGTTAATATCTAATTTAGGTTAATATATAACATAAAGAATGTACCACATTATCAACCTTGCAATGTTAGCTTTACCAAGAACAAAAGAAGGACATATGCACTTGAATCCAAAAGTATAGTTTAAGCATTTTCAAAGCAAGATTAAAGTTTATCAAGAAAAACTTGATCATCATCAAAACATAAATAAATATTTTGGGGCAAATAATGATCATGTAAGACATGTAATATCAAGTAAGGAATTCTAGTATGTACACATGTCAATCAAGAACAAAAAGTCCTTCATTGTAATGCAAGAATTGAAAAACCATAGAATTATAAATTTTAAAGCCATTTATGATTCATTTCAAGATATATTTCGATGTAAGAATCATTGAAGTTCAAAGACAAGTTTAAGGCACAAAATGAATCTTTTACTTCTTGTTTTTAAGATTTGAATATATCAAGCAACTTCAAACAAGAAGACATATAACTTTTAATTATCCAATCTCCAAGTAAGTAAATAAGATAATTAAGCGTTAAAGAGAAAGGATTAGAATTACTTATAAGCATGTGAATTTTCATATTTGAAGAAAGAGAATTGGTCACAAGCTTAAGAACAAAGATATTACCATAAAACATGTCATTCCAAGCAAGATGTGTGCATATCTAGCATGTTAACATATGTAAAGAAACTTTCAAGACACAATGCTAGAGAAGCACAACTTAAGGCATGTTAGGGCATAAAAATAACTCTCTACTTATCCAAATATCATATGATATTCAAATTAAAGCATAAGTAAGGATAAGAGATTGATATCACCAAAAGTGTACTCTTTGAGTTTTTGTAGGTGACTCCAACTTCTAAGCTTCAAGACTTCATGAGAAAGTAGGTGTTGGTGAGAGTTGAGAGGAAGATGAAGAGGATGGAAATGGAGGAAGGGCACACGTGAATGAAGAAGGGGTTCTCGATTGGTATTTTATGAAGTCCAATAACCGGTTGTAGGAGTTACATAATCAGTTATGTGTGCTAAAAACGTGACCTCTATTTTCATCAAATAATCAGTTAGAGAATGGCTCTAATCGGTTATTGTTTTGTTCTAGAGAGTACCAAGATGCTCCAATTCACTAATAATCGATTAGTAAAGCTTCATAATTGGTTATTTTGCTTAGCAGAGAGCACTTCAACTTGATAAATTATATCTAAAAATCCAAATAACAGGTTATTTTCTTCTTCTAATTGATTATTACATTTTCAAAAACAAAAATTCTTCAAGAAATCAACCTTTAAAACACAACCTCATGTCTTCTTGAAGATTATCTTAGCTTTGCCTCATTTTTCAATTCTTCTAAAATGCCAATCAGCCCACTAACAGAATTAAACTTCAAAAAGTACCAGAAATCACTTTTCCACAATTGGAACTTTAGATTTGAAGAATAAGTCCAAGCTTCTTGGAGACATGGAAGGGAACTTGGAGTATTTCCTAGTCTTGTGCTTGTAGCAGCCAATTTCATGATATCACAATCAGCTTTTGACCTTCAAGCACACCTACAACACACTTCAATTTTTCGCTTTTAGTACCCAAATTTTCTTGGGTCCTTGTGTGTTAATTTTTTTTGTTTTTTGAATATTAATTCATTATGCTCTCATAAAGATCAATTTTTCCAAAGTATGTAAATTGAGCACAAGAAGTTAAATAATCAATTACCATTAAGCACATAGTCAATAACATGCTTACTTTCATGATATATAGACAATTCAAAACATAGCAAGCATACCTAGACATTGTAGAACCTTATGTTACAATAAGAATGAACATAATCGTGTATTAAACATAATATTCAAATTTTACTAAGTACACATGATTTTATCCTTTACTTAAGGCCTACAAGTAATATACCTTATATTCATTATTTTTTTAAGTGAATGTTCATAAGAGGTAAAAACTTTTGATACCTTAGTCTTAGTAATCAAGGAAACTTTTTTTCTTACCCTTTGCTTCTCTTTTAGTGTTTTGAACTTTACAAGTTCCATATTTTGTACTTGAGAAGTTTTGGTTGAAGTCATCTTCATTCTTTAACAAAAACTTATACCATTGGGCTTTGGAGACATTCTCCTTGATGATTCCTCTTTCCTTTGATCAATTAGTCCATCCTTTTGAGCGATTTTCTGCATAATTGAAACACTAGGAGGACATTTTGGTAGCCACTTCATCTTGGGTCCTTGAATGTTAGTACTAGGGTATTTAAGATCTTTAGGAACCCATACCATATTATTTCTCATATAAGAATTTTTTTTATAATTGTATAAATGAGAAATATCTCCTAGATGACTACAAAAATTATAACAATTGAATTTAATGATGGCTTGTTCCTTTGAAGATCATCTTCAAAAAACTTAATCCTTTTGTTATTATTACATTCTATACTATTTATGTCAAAAGTCTTGCTTGAATTTTTATGTGGAATAATATTAATTTTATTCTTATTAACAAGCATAGAATGTAAGTAATTAGAATCATTAGCTTTGGCAAATTTGAAATATAAGTCTTCAACTTGATTTTCTAAATCAATGCACTTTTTACAAGAAGTTGAGATTTCACATTTCAAAGGCTTTTCCTCATTAGGAAAAACATATTCATTTTTCAATGTCTCAATTTCATTTTCAATGGAGGAAATATTTTTCAGATAAGATAAGTTTTTCTTTTCTAAAAACAACAAGACATCATACAATTTATCATATGCACATTGTAGCTTATCACAGGAAGGACTATAATCTAATTTATATTATTTACCTCAAAGTCCTTTTTAGCCATATATGAAGTAGTCTCAATTTCTAGCATACTTGGCTCTTTAAGGGAATCATTGTCTTCCTCATTGTTGTTCATTAAGTATTCAAGAACTTATTCTTTCTCAATTTTGTTTTGTTTTGCCTCTTCTTCAAAGTGAGCACCATCATCACCAAGAGGTATTGAACTCATTTTCTTACTTTGAACATGTTCTTGAAGACATTTTTCAATATTGTCTTCCTCTGGGGGCTTTTGATCTTCTTGCTGTCTATATACAACTTTATGCAAAATATCATTATTAGTAAGATAAATAGAATCAAGAGCATCTCATATATCTTTGGTACTAGAGCAACTCTTAATTTTAGCATAAGCATCATCATTCAAACTACTTCTTAAGATTTGCATTGCTCTAATGTTCAAGGAAAAGCATTTCTTGTCATAAGCATTCTAAGTTTTTTTTTTATTTGTAAGTAAATCTATCAAGCACAATATCCCACAAATCAATATCAATAGATTACATATAAAGCTCTATTCTAGCTTTCCAATAAACAAAATGCACACCATCAAAGAATGTTAGTTTATTAATTTCAAAACCTTCTATTTTGAAAAGCTTTCAATGGTTGCTAACAAATAAGGATCTTTTAACTCTAAGCGGTTAAGCTTTCAACAGAGCCCGAAGCTTTAATACCACTTCTTAGTCATGGAAACCATCACCCAAGAGGGGGGTGATTTGAGTGATTAAAAATTTTTAAAATACCTTTGAAAAATTATACATTTTGATATTTTCAATTAACACATGCAGCGGAATAAGTTTAACAAAGGTACAACTATTAGAGATTTCTCAAATACCACTTGGGCTATAGGATAAATCAAGAAAATAAGCTAGATATCAAATTCAACTTAAGGAAATATAATTAATGCACAAATGTAATGGAGATAGAGTTGAGATTATCAAACACAATATTTATCCTAGTTCAGCCACAACCACTTGTGGCCTACATCCAGTCTCCAAGCTTAACTTGAGATTTTCTTCACTATCTCCTAGACTTCACGAGTGCTAAGAAAACCTTTGTACAAACAAGAGCACTTCTCAAACCTTGGGTACCTCACCCTTGTGCTAGAACCTCCAATTCTTCATGTTTTATAGGTGCTTGAAAAACTATTAAAACTAAGAGCACTCAACACATCTTCGGATGTCGCACCCTTTGTGCTTGAGCCTCAAAACAGGGATACCTTACCTTTTACAACTTTAGAGGAATACCTCACCCTCTTTACAAACAAGGGATACCTTATCCTTTTATCTCTTGAGGGATACCTCACCCTCTTTTACAGGAAATCAAAGAAAGATTGAATGATAAACTCTCAAAAGAGTGGATATTACAAATTGAAGCTTAATGGGTATCAAGGAATCACACACTAAAACCCAAAATAGAGGTTTTAGAGAAAAGAGAGTTAAAACTCATTTTCAATGCTTAAGAATGATTTTCAGATTGTTTACCCACTTTTCTTTAGTACCCAAGCACTTTCATTTATAACCCAAAGCTTTGTAGAGCCGTTGGTAGTGGTTGGGAGCATTAAATGTCAAAAACTAGCCGTTATTCACATTTTTTGGTTGCCCAAATAACCAATTAGGGGATTGTCCTAATCAGTTAGGAGCCTTAGAAATTAGTTCTTGACTTATCAAATAACCAATTAGGGGAATGACCTAATCAGTTAGGAGCTTTAGAAATTGGCTCTTGATTTACACAATAACTAATCAGGGGAATGACTTAATTAGTTAGGAGCTTTAGAAATTGGCTCTTGACTTACACAATGACCAATTAAGGGAATGACCTAATCGGTTAGGAGCTTTAAAAACATGAAAAATGCTCTTGACTTGAAGAATAACGGGTTATGAAAAATTTATAATTGGTTATTGCACTTTGGTTTTGAAAACTAAATTTAAATGGTCATAACTTTTCACTTCTTATCCATTTAAAACAAATGACACTCATTGGAAAGATCTTTGAGTCTATTTTCAAATAAAAAAAGTTTTAGAACAAAACTCAAAGTATTTTGAAAGATATGATCAAAAGAGTAACCAAAGGTCAGTTTTGAAAAATACAAACTTGTCTATTTTTCAAAGGTTTTGAATTACCACTAAGACTAGCTTTTCAAAACATGTTTGTTAGGCATTTTAGCATGTAAGAAACACTTTTAAAGATGTTAAAACTTATTTGAGCTCAATGTCATTCCTATTTACCTTTACATAAGATCTAAGTCCTATAAGCTATTCTTGAAGTTCTTGGACTTGATCTTGTCATCATCAGCTCTAGTTCTTAGGCTTCTTGATGTAAACCAAGATTCCAAAATATTTCTTTTCTTCAAATCTTGTAAATACTTGGAACATCTTTATCATTTTCATTCTTCTTGAGTTGAGCATAGTTGTGATCTTTGCTTTCTTGTTGCAATGCTCACTCTTAGTATTTGGACTATCTTACAAAGTATTACTCACTTAAACAAACATAGTTAGTCCAAATTCATAATTCAATATCTTTATATGCATGATTCATAAATGTATAGCTCTATTTAGTTTACCATGCATATAAGACTTTTATAAACACATAAAAATAAGATATTTATCAATTACTAATGGATATGCTCTATATAGGATGCAACAAAGAACACTTTCCATATTTTTATTTAAACAGAGTCAAATCCAATATTAATTTAATACAACTTATATGACACATTATTGGATATATTATATAAAGAATGCTACACATATCTCATTGCATAATTATTAAGTGGAATATAACTAGATAAAGTACATAATCATACATGATCCAATATAATCTATTAAGCATATCTATGCATCATAATCATCATTCTTTTGTAATGCATTTGTCATCATCAAAACTTAACACATTAAACCATTAAGGCAAAGACAATTTTATAGCAATAACGTTTTTAACTTTCCCATATATACAAGGTGATCTTTCTCTCTTAGAAATACCCTAAAAGTGTCTTGACACACTTAGAAAGCATCGATTAATATTTCCAACTGTTTGAGAAATTCAAAATGTCCAAAAATTGCACTTAACAAAGCAATGCTCTGCTTTGTCTAGCAATGAGCGTGCTACGCCTTAGCGCTAAAGTGCGCTACACGCTGCTACGCTTATCAGCCTTTAAGCTGATGCGCTCTTAAGCACATATGCCTCAAGCGCTTGAGCACATGTCGCATGGAAGAATTTTTGCAGAATGTACTATTGTTCCATTAGGAACAAAGTAGCTTCTAAGCTATCAAAAATGGATTAAAGGTGATTTCTAGTATCACCAACAACCCCTAAATATGTTATAACACTTATACAACCCATTGATTCATTTAATTTTGGATTAAAACTCAAAATCACATACTTGGTTGTTCAATGTCCAAATTCCCACTTTAGGGTCTAAAAGACCAAAACTATGTATCAAATTCATTCTCATGCTTCCATTAATCTGAATTAACTAAATCCAACTAATGCAAACAATGATAAAACAAAGTAAACAATTTTTCACTCATAAAATCCTATTTCCCTTTTATGTAACATAGCTTCAAATATAGAGAAATGAAAAAAAGAAGAATGGAATTCTAGGTGAAAACTCCTACCTCTTGTAGACAAGGTGATCTCTAAGCCTTCCTATGGATCTTCTAGTTTTCCATGGCTTTTCCTCCTTCTTTTCTGCCTTTCTCCCTCCTTCGATTCCTTCTTCCTTTTCTCTTCTTTTCTTTTCTATTTCTGTTTCTTCTTTTCTATTCTGGAACCGTGGGACTAAGAAGGAAATAGGAAAGCAAAGTCTAACTTTGCCACTAAAGCCATACACTGATACTTTATATCTGTTAAGGACACTTAAATTATGCTAAATCAAGTTTTCCTACTTCTAACAAATTTAAAATAAATACTAAGATCCATCTAAATTATTTTTTCACCATTACTCTATTTTTTCATATTTGCTGCTAGTCAATCCAGCATTAAAACGCATAACCACTATGCCTAAAAATACCAAACTAACTATAATTACTCTCAAATTTTAACTATGACTTCTTATGCCTATTTGTGACTTAGAAATAAACTCTCTAGGTTTATTTCCATCAACTTAGTAATTTATGCTACTATTTGAGTCATTTTAGGCCACTTTTCTCACTCTAGGTTGCAACTAAGTGCCTAAACGAATTCAGTTTATCACAAAACTTAATCGACATACCTTACAAGTAATATGCTACCTTTGGTAACTATAAACTAGTCTAACATATTTTTTTTTGGGATGTTACAAATTTTCTATACAAACATATAAAATAAGAATCTATTTCTGAAGAGAAAGGACATGGTTTTGACTTTTGCTACCTTTCTAACTTGTTTTGTAGGAGACTTGAATTTGGAATTGTGTTTTTCCCTAAAATGGATGGAATGATTACGATGGCATGTTTTATGAATTTTAACTACTAATAATATGTGATTCTCACCCCCTGTGTGTGTTTCCATAATGATTCCAGGAAAGAAGACTTATGGAAAGTGAAGTGCAGGTAGGAGCTTGGAGTGCTTAGTTTAGTTTATAGTTATGTTTCTTTTGAAAACTTGTATATTTAGTGCCTTGAGAGGCCTAGTTATAATCTTTGTACATAGTTTGTAGTGATGAGAATACCGACGTTATGTATATATATTCGATAGATCGTGGCTCATACTTTCTTATATAATGTTATATGTATTATAAATGTTTAGTAGATAGTAACATGCCTAGATCTAATTATTGTGGTATAATACAAATTATACTATTGTCATTAAATTTGGGATGTTACAATAATCACTTAGAAAGTAGGCGATTAATTGCATAAGGACAAAATATCCCTTGTTTCCCATATTGAGAAAACAAAGTTCCCTACAGGATGGAATCACATATGTATACTGTATAGTGTGAGTTAGGACACTATTATGGATATTTTTATGATGGTAATATCCACTTAGCATATATTTCCTATGTATTATAACCTTAGATGGTGTATATAACCACATGGCCTGAGAATAAGGTGTTGGATCTAAATTCTCCTAGTATTTATGTTATTATGGGTAGGGTTATTGGTATGGGGTGGTAGTAGTACTCTTAAGTTGGTGAGAGGAAGGTATTCACCTATTACCAAGTGGTGTATAGGCTCTTAGGCTTATCCTATTTAGTATATGCAAGGGAATGTGGTTCCTTGGAATGAGCAGGTTACATATGTTTTTCAGAAACTAAAATCTGCATTAGCATTGCACAATCACATTATTAGGATATTGTGTGAACATAAAGCATCGCACTTTTTGATGACTGTATGGGCGGTTGTCTTACTTATTTGATGATATCTTACGATCTTATGGGTGGTCATTTGATGTCATTGTTTGTTATAAATATAAGTTAGGTTATTACTCGCCTTGTGAGTGTTACATAGAGAGTATGTATATATTCTAGTAGTGTTGAGTAGTGGCTCATTTATCTATTGCAACCTTAACTTGATGTATTTTTAGTTTATTTATTCGATGTGAATGAATAACTGCTGGTTTTGGTTTACTCGTACTGAGGATTTTATGAATTCTCACATCTTTGTGTTTCTATGTAAATCCGAGTCAAGACCCTCCAAAGAAAAAAGGGCAAGAAGAAGAAGCAAAAGACTTAGTTTTAGTTATTTTGTTTCTTTTTGTATCAGCTTATATTTATTTTCTTTGTTTTCTAGTTTATAAAAGTTTGTGTATTACAGTATGACTTTTTAGCCAGTAATGTATATGTATGACCTTTTTCATCCTTCATGGCTCTCTATAATAACTACACAGGTTGTTATGGATTTATGTTTTATGCATTTTTAGAAAGTGACATTCTAAATATGCTTTATCTTGAAATATTCTAGTTATTTTACGATAATTGTATTAGGGTGTTACATTATGCTATCAGAGCAGTTCATCTTGTTGATCTGGGGTATGGACTGACTATGCTTAGGCATGTTTAGGAGTTCCTTTGTTGTGTTGTGCATTTTTATGTATCCGGTATGAGATGTTTGATAGAACTGTATAACTTGCCTTTGATATGACTGTTTTTAGCTATTGTTGCATGATTATTGATATTGAGAATGATCAGCTCAATACATATTGTTATGTGTATACAAGAAACTATGGCGTCTCCAAGGTGAACTCACGAGAATAGGAACTTAGTTAATGAAGGCTCGGACATGGTGGGAGCTTTTATGGCAATGGCTGATGCAATAAGGGAGCAAACAGCCGTTACAGCTATTGCTATATGAGAGTAGACAACTGCTACTACTAAAGCTATTAGAGAGCAAATAGTTGCAACTACTGGTATGTTTGAGAGGATAGGTACAACTCAACATCAACTGCCTACACCACCACTACATCATCAGGGGCAACCAAACCAAGAGATAGTTAGGAGGAATCAGACTGTCCAAGACCTCTCGAAGTTTAGAAAATCTAATCCTTCTTCTTTCAATGGGGAGTATGACCCAGTCAGAGCTGAGGGTTGGCTCAAAGAGATGAATAAGATTTTTTTTGTTATGGCTTGCTCAGATGAGGAAAAGGTGCTTTTTGCTTCTTATATGTTGGAAGGAGAAGTTGGGGATTGGTGGTTGGACATTAAGAGAGCTTTTGAGGTGTTAAGAACTCTTTTTACGTGGGAGATCTTTAAGAATTCTTTTCTGGGAAGTTCTTTCCACAAAATCTGCATAATGCAGGGGAGATGGAATTTCTTATGTTAGAGTAGGGAGACTTGTCTGTTGGCTAGTATGTGGCCAAATTCAACAAACTGTCAAAATTCTCATCTTGCATCAGGCTTAAACTAGATGAATCTTGGATATGTGTTAAGTTTGAGGAAGCATTAAGAGAAGACATTCAGAAGGCCATCCAACCATTTGAGATTTGGGACTTCGTAATCTTGATGAATAAATGTCGGATTATAGAAGAGCTTGACAAGAAAGCCTTCAGTGGAGCCGAAGTCACAAAGTTTTCAAAAGATAAAGCAAGGTGACGAAAAGTTCAAGATGGGAGCTTCTAAATCTAGCTTTCCTTAGGAGAAAGGTAAGCAGGTTCAGAAGGAGTTTTCGGGACCTAAGTGTTCCAAGTATGGGAAACAGCACGGAGACCAGCTTTTCTTGGTGTGCTTTAAGTGTGGGTAGCCTAGGCATTTTGCTAAGGAGTGCTCCCAGAGGAAGGAAGCTGTGCCTACCCAGAAACCACAAACCAAAGGAAGAGTTTACACTCTAGGTGGTGAAGCGGTGACTTAGTCTTTTAACCTTATCCAAGGTAAATGCATAATTCACAATCACCTTTTAATTATGTTGTATAATTTGGGAGCATCCCACTCCTTTGTTTCTAATGATTATATGAATATGCTTGATTTACCTGTGTCTGAACTTTCATATGACTTATCTGTATCTACTTCTACCAGTAAACTAATTACAACATCCAAAGTGTGTCTTGATTATTGTGTAAAGGTAGAAGATAGGAGTTTCCTTGTAAACCTTATGTGTTTGCCTATTGTAGATATTGATATCATTCTTGGCATGGATTGGTTGTCCACCAACCATGTAGTGTTGAATTGTTTAGATAAATCCCTGGTTTTCTTATCAAATATACCTACCAGAGTTGTTCCATTTGAGTCAGTGTATCTCAATGCGAATCAGGCTAATCTCTGTTTAGATGAGGGAGCTCTAGGATATGTTCTCTTATTTTCCCTAAGTACTAAGGTCAAGCAAAACTTAGGTGAAATAACTATAGTGAATGAATATCCTGAAGTATTCCCAAGTGACATAGTGGAGTTGCCACCCGAGCGAGAAATAGAGTTTTCTATAGACCTAGTGCTTAAGACGGGACCTATCTCTATAGCACCCTATAGGATGGCACCACTGGAGTTAGTAGAACTCAAGAAGCAAATCAAGGATTTGTTGGGCAAATAATTCATTAGGCCAAGTGTTTCTCCGTAGGGAGCACCTGTATTACTAGTGAAGAAAAAGGATGATACCATGAGGCTCTATGTCGATTACAGACAGTTGAACAAGGTAACCATAAAAAATAAGTATCTGTTACCTAGGATAGATGATCTAATGGATCAATTGAGAGGAGCTGTGATTTTCTCAAAGATTGATCTTAGGTCTAAGTATCATCAGATAAGGGTTAGGGAAGATGATATCCCTAAAACCTTTTTCAGTACTAGGTATGGGCATTATGAGTACCTCGTGATGTCCTTCGGGTTGATGAATGCACTGGTAGTGTTCATGGATTACATGGACAAGATCTTTAGACCCTACCTGATCAGTTTGTTGTGGTGTTTATTAATGATATCCTATTCTATTCCAAGATAATGGAGGAGCATGAACAATATTTGAGGATAGTGTTGTAAATTCTAAGGAAAATAGGTTGTTTCAAAAGCTATCTAAGTGTGAGTTTTGGCTTACACAAGTGCAGTTCTTGGGACATGTGATATCTCAGGGTTGGATTTCTGTAGACCCAAGAAAACTAGATGCAGTGTTACAATAGGAGAGACCCACCACTATGACCGAGATCAGAAGCTTCATAGGCTTAATGGGGTACTATAGGAGATTCATAAAGGGATTTTCTCAGTTAGCACTATACTTGATTAGATTGACTAGAAAAGGTAGTACTTTTGAGTGGACTCAAGACTGTGAGAATAATTTCTAAGAGTCAAAATTGAGGTTGACTACTACACCGGTGTGGGTGATTCCGGATCCTTTGAAAAACTTTGAGGTGTATTATGACACTTTAAAGATGGGTTTAGGGTGTGTTTTGATGCAACATAGGAGAGTAGTTTCCTATGCATCAAGGTAGTTGAGGCCTCACGAGGAGAACTACCCTACTTATGATCTAGAGTTAGCTGCAATAGTGTTTGCCCTAAAAGTTTGAGACATTACTTATATGGAGTCCAATTTGAGATGTTCAGTGATCATAAGAGTTTGAAGTACTTATTTAATTAGAAGGAGTTGAACATGAGACAACGGAGATGAATGGAGTTTTTGAAAGACTACTGATGTGGATTAAAAGTTACAAACTCAAGTTCAGGTTATTTCAAGTAATAAATTCTTGGGAGTCCGAGGGCGATCCACAGGGAATTAATGAAGAAAAATTCTTTGACGTAAAGTAAATATTTTGTCACAACAATAAAAGTGATAAAACTTAGTTACAAATAAAAAAGACTTACTTGGGTTAGGAGATCCACTCTTGGTAAGTAAATTAAGGACAAGATTAATTCTTTTTATAATTCACTTAGAATCCACACATAATGGAGGTTCCAATCAGAAAATACATCATTCAAAGTTCATTAAAAATTATATACGTAATTATATTATGATTCCTTTAATCATCTATTAACACAACTACTCATAAATGGGATCAAGCATTCATTGTGCTAAAATCTTGTCTACAGCAAATCAAGATCTCTACTTTACAAGAAGGGTTTCTAAATTGATAGGAAACAAAATACAACACGTATAATGACCAATTGAAAGTATATCATTTAAGCACAAGAAAGAAATGAATCTAACCTTATTTCATTACCAAGAGCTTCACCCTTTCACCTAAGTAAAATGAAACTTAGTTACTCATAGACAAGAAGAAAGGAAGAGAGAAGAAGAAAAAGAATAAGAAGAAGAAGAAGAAGAACATGACTTCAATTTAGAACAAAGGAAAACTACAACAAGATAAACAAACAACACAATAGCATGATCTTGGCCTCTAAGACCAAGACTCCTAATTGATCTGTCAATGGTGGCTTTTATAGAGGATTAGGGATACAAAATGATAAGTGGGATGAGTCATGAGTGAGTGGATGAGTGGAAAATGAGTGAAAAATTCCAAATGACTTTTGAAGAATGGAAAATTATGGAGATTCTTTGTCTACGAAATCATTTAGCTTTAGCTCTAAAGTCATTGCATTTGTCTTTTCTTACCAAGTAGTCTTCATGAAAGTTGTAGGACTGGATCTTAGCTTTCAAATGTCATTAGTTTGAGCCCAAAATCATTCCTAAAACTCACGATATGGTCTGATTACTACATTCTACTCAAGCCCAGCTACAGTTCCGATTTGAGTATTGTGTTCTTCATGAAAGTTGTAGATATGGGTCTTAAATTGTAAATACCAAAATTTTAGCCTAATCCAGATCTTAGAGCCCGCGTTATGCACTGATTACTACACACTATTCAGGTTCCAATCACAAAACTCGTATTTTGACTTTCAAGCCCAATTTGAGTGTTTAGCTTTTGAGAGCTGAGTTCAATTAACAATCATGAAAGTTTATCCCAACTCCACCGAATACAAATTCCCTTTACATATTCTTTTCCTTTCCTTTATTGCCTTGTAGGCCCTTCTTTACAATTTTTTTCTTTTTTTTTTACAAGATGAACATAATATATACATTTAAATAATAATCTCAAATTTTTTTTAACCATTCTGTATACACACCTCCACACTTGTTCAAGAACTCATCCAATGACAAAGCTAATGTTCTCTTATTCCCTAAGGTCGGGTAAGAACATGGTTTTTCATTTAAGGCACATAATGAGTTCGAAACAAAGAATAGTCAAATAAGCTCAAAGGGGTTAAGCAAAGGGAAATAAGTCATTTCAAATGCCTTACGTTGGCAGGAATCAGAGAATTTTCAAGAAGCCATAAGAGTTCTTGATATCATATTAAGATAATATGCTGCTGAGCAAGGCTGCCTATTTGTGTGCCAATCATTCTTGGCTATTTGGTTAAAGTAGCTATTTTAAGAAAAATGCCTTAATCATTTTTATGTATGCATGTGAAAATGTAGTCTCAAAAAGAATCAAAGCAAGTTCTAGAGTAACAATTTCATGAGTGAAAATCACACAAGAAAGAAGAGAATGGTAAAAATGTTCAATCCATTCATGAAGAGGCTCAAAATCTCACAAGGCATATTTCTATCATTCTCAGTCTACCAATTCAACATCCATACTCAAGCATGTGATGTTTAAGAAAGAAGACAATTTACTCAGTCATGCAAATTTTCCTGAATTTCAATTGCTACTTCCACACAACAAAGTTATCTACCCTAACTAAAATACATCTCAAGAGTAAAATTATCTCCAGAACAAAATTTACTTCTTACTCTACCATCCTTAATTGGTTTAGCTATTAGTAAATTGCTGACAAACATATAAACACAACAAACATATTAATAAACACGCTTCCTAATTTTTGTTTTGGTTTTTTTTTGGTTTTTTAGTTTTTTTTTTACACAACTATTCATATAACTATCCTTCCCCCTAACCAGATCACAACATTGTCTTCAATATTAAAACATAAATAGGTAAAAGATAAAAGATAGTACATGTTGTTACAATTACTGAAAAGAGAAATCTCACATAAATTTAAATAAAAACAAAATACAATAAATAAAATTAAAGGTTGTAATTATTTAAATAACTAGAGTATATGGTCTGGCTTGCTTTTCATACTGCTTCCCTCACCGCTTCCTTCTGACCAATCTATTTAAGCTGTTACTGAATCAGGTTCATAAAAAAAAGCTTCAAATTTATCAATCAACTCATCAACAGTGGAAGCAGAGATAATGAGTCGTTTTACCAAAGGTGTGATAAATTTCTATTCCACAGTATGGTCAAGAAAAAATAACAAAAGATCAAAGAAATTATTTTTACATTCAACAAACCTATGGGTTTATGGTGGATGGTCAGTTGGGCCCAAGAGATAATTTGAAAAACTTCTTCCAAAGTACCAAAACCGCTAGGTAAGGCTATGAATGCATTAGAGTTTGCAAACATTGTTCTCATTTGTTCATGCATAGATGATACTTGAAACTCTTCCCTAATTGTTTTTCCAGTGATTTTTTTTCGAGTTAAAGGTCCAGAAATGATACCCAAAACCTGACTTTCTCTTATATGTGCAGAGAGTGATATAGCCCCCATTAACCCAATGCCACCTCCCCCATATACTACATGAATTTTTCTCACAGCAAGTGTTCGACCAAGAGTGCTTGCTGCGTTTACATACTCTAAACCCTTCCCATAACTTGACCCACAAAATACACAGATATTTGTAAGTCTATGAACAGAAGAAGAAGATCCCTCCATTTTTACACTCACACTCCCTTTGAGTGATTATGAGTTTGAGAAAAGTGAAGAAAATAGAGTGTTTAAATAGGGAAAAGAATAGAAAAAGGTAATGATAACACCTATATGGGTAGGTTGGCTATTGTGAGAAAAGTTTGAAATTAAGAAACACAGTTTTTTTTTTGACTTCAAGAAAACCATCAGGGTAAAAAAGTCTAGAAACCCCTGAAGGACCCCACTCAAAAGATCGTTTATCCAAAACCAAAATACAACAAAATCATACAAAGATAAAATTATAACAATAAATGACGGCATACCTTTATGTACAGTTTTCATGGCGTATCTTTACACTGTGCGTCAAAAGTGCAATAATACCAAGACGGCTCAACCAATTTAGGAATTCTTCTCCTTCCCACTTGTGGGATATGTTGGATTGAGTTATGACACAACCAATTAAAGTACGTAAATCTGACAACTACCACTAACGACCACAGCCAGTGAGAGGTCGCTGAAGAGCCCATGGCATTAAATCACAAGATCCAGCTCAGAGGCATTATCATGCGAGAATGCAAACACGGGATGCGTCTTTCTATCCATCAACAAGCAGAATAAGAGAAGAATTAAGGACAAGATTAATTCTTTTTATAACTCAATTTGAATCCACACATAATGGAGGTTCCAATCGAAAAATACATCATTCAAAGTTCATTAAAAATTATATACGTAATTATATTATGATTCCTTTAATCATCTATTAACACCATCATTCATAAATGGGATCAAGCATTCATTGTGCCAAAAACTTGTCTACAACAAATCAAGATCTCTAATTTACAAGAAGAGTTTCTAAATTGATTGGAAATAAAATACAACACGTATAATGACCACTTGAAAAAAATATATCATTTAAGCATAAGAAAGAAATGAATCTAACCTTATATCATTACCAAGAGCTTCACCCTTTCACCCAAGTAAAATGAAACTTAGTTACTCATAGATAAGAAGAAAGGAAGAGAGAAGAAGAAGAAGAACATGATTTCAATTTAGAACAAAGAAAAACCACAATAAGATAAATAAACAACACAATAGCATGATCTTAGTCTCTAAGACCAAGACTCCTAAATGGTCTGCCAATGGTGCCTTTTATAGAGGATTAGGGATACAAAATGACAAGTGGGCTGAGTCATGAGTGAATGGATAAGTGGAAAATGAGTGGAAAATGCCAAATGACTTTTGGTGAGTGGAAAATTAGGGAGATTCTTTGTTTTCGAAATCATTTAGCTCTGAAGTCATTGTATTTGTCATTTCTTTATAAGTGGTCTTCATGAAAGTTGTAGGCCTGGATATTAGCTTTCAAATGCCATTGGTTTAAGCCCAAAATCATTCCTACAACTCAAGATATGGTCTGATTACTGCATACTACTCAGGCCCAGCTACAGTTCCTTTATTCTAACTTGGAAGCCCAATACCTCCAAGCAATCCGATTTGTGTCTTGTGTTCTGCGTGAAAGTTGTAGATCTTAACTTACAGATACCAAAATTTTAACCTAATCCAGATCTTAGTGCCTGCTTTATGCTATGATTACTGCACACTATTTAGGTTTCAATCACAAAACTCATATTCTGACTTCCAAGCCCAATTAGTTCCATTAGATGTCAAAAATTAACCTAGAGCTCTCATGAAAGTTTTAGATCTATCTCTTATTTTTCAAATACCATTAGAATCACCTCAAAAAGCCACCTACAGCCCAAGATATGACCCAAATATAGAAGTAGCGTAAGACATAAATCAGGCTAAAAAAATCAATTAAGTCCAATTTGAGTTCAAACTTATAAAACATAACCAAACTCAATCAATTAAGTACATGGAGAGTGTAAATGACTAAAAATGAGGGCTTATTAATGTATAAAATATATGATTATCAACTACGAATTTAAGTTAAAGTATCATCTGGTAAGGCCAATGTGGTGGCTGATGCACTAAGCAAGAAATCCCTGCACGTGTCCCAGATGATGATCCAAGAGAGTGAACTTCTTGAGAGTTTTAGAGACATGAGACTTTCAATAACTGTGTTACCATATAGTCTCAATGTGAGTCAAGTGGACATAGTGAGTAACTTAAGAACTCAGATCTTTAAAGCTCAAAAGGAAGATGAGACTCTTAGAGATATAAGTGAGCAGATCTTTTTAGGGAATCCTAGAGAGTTTGATATGGCAGATGAGGGATGATTAAGTTTAGAGGTAGACTTTACATTCCCAGTGAATCTGGAATCAAGGAAAGCATCCTTGAAGATGCTCACTGTAGTCAGTACACTATCCATCCTAAGGCCACTAAGATGTATCAAGACTTGAAGAAGATGTTTTGGTGGTCTAGAATGAAGAGGGACATAGTTGAGTTTGTATCTAGGTGCCTAACTTGTCAGAAGGTCAAGATAGAACACCAAAAATCCTTTGGACCTCTTCAATCTTTAGGAATCCCTAAGTGGAAATAGGATAACATCACAATGGATTTTGTAACGGGGTTACCCAAGACTTAACGAGGATTTGATGTGGTTTGGGTTATAGTGGATACACTAACCAAATCTACCCATTTTATACCTATTAGAGCTATGATAGACTAGCCCAATTATGCCTTCAGGAGATAGTTAGAATGCACGATATTCCCCTTAGTATAGTTTCTGATAGAAACCCTAGATTTACATCTAGATTTTAGGGAGCCTTTCAAAAAGTTTTTGGGATAAAACTTAGTTTGAGTACAACATATCATCCACACACAGATGGTCAATCGGAAAGGACTATCCAAACCCTCAAGGATATTCATAGAGTATGTGTGCTAGAGCAAAAGGGTAGTTGGGATAAGTTCTTATCCTTAGTGAAGTTTACCTACAACAACAGTTATCATACAAGTATAGGCATAGCACCGTATGAAGCACTTTATGGTAGAAAGTGTAGGTCCTCTTTGTATTGGTATGAGGTTAGAGAGAGAACCATCCTAGGACTTGAGTTGGTATAACAGATCACAAATCAGATTAAGATGATCAGGGATAGGTTGGTTATGGCTCAAAGTAGGAAGAAAAACTATGCTGATAAGAGGAGAAGACCTTTAGAGTTCGATGAGGGAGATCATGTTTTCTTGAGAGTCACTCCTACAACAAGGATTGGTAGAGCATTAAAAACAAAGAAGTTGAATCCTTGTTTTGTTGGTCCCTAGAAAATCTTAAAGAGAATTAGACCTATAACTTACCAAATTGCCCTTCCTCCCAGTTTGTTAAACCTTCATGATGTCTTCCATGTGTAACAACTTAGGAAGTACAATCCAGATCCTTCACATATCATAAGAAATGAATCTGTTCAGTTAAGGGATGATTTGTCTTATGTTATGTAACCGGTAAGGATCATGGACAGAGGGGTCAAAGAGGTTAGAAGTAAACGGATTCCTCTAGTAAAGGTGCTTTAGGATAGTGTTGGCTTTGAGGAGGCAACTTGGGAGTTGGTGTCCCACATGCAGTAAGATTACCTGTAGTTGTTTATATGAGGTAAACAATTTTGGGGACAAAATTTTAAAAAGGTGGGGGAGAAATGTAACATCCTCTAAAATATGTTAGACTTGTAAATAGTTATAGAGGTAGCTTAATACTTGCTTAATGCCTATTTAATTCTGTGATAATCTAAGTTAGTTTAGGCACATTACTGCAACTTGAAAGGTGAAATGTAGCCTAAAATGATCTAGATATTACCATAAATGGCTTAGCTAATGGAAATAAATGTGAATAATTTGTTTCTAGGTCATAAATGTGTAGACTGTGATATGGTTAAAATTTGATAATAATAGGAGTTAGTTTGATATTTTTAAGCATACTGATTGTGTGCTTTAATGCTAGATTGACTAGTCATAAATATAGAAAAATATGGTATTAGTGAAACAAGATTTTTGATGAATCCTATGATTTATTTTAAACTTGTTGGAAGTTAAAAAACTGGATTTGGTGAAATCTAAATGTTCTTAACAAATCAGGAATTATCAGTGGTCACTTAAGTGACCAAAATGTCTCACGTTTCTCTTCAATTTTCTGCCCTTGACTTTGTGCCTTTAAATGAGATATTTTCTCATTATTTTCTCATAACTTCCAAAGCTGTCACAGCTCCAGAAAAAAAGAAAGAAAACAAGCAAAGAAAGGAAGAGAAAGAAGAGAGGAGAACGAGGAAGGCTAAAGGGAAGGTTAAGGTTTGAGATCATCCAAAGCTTAAAGCTCCATCTCAGTTGCTAGAGGTAGGGGATTTGAGTTCTTTCTAGCTTCTTTTCTCCATTTTCACCATTGATGCATACTTGATGCATAATAAGTTAAATTAGGTTTTAAAGGTGTTTGGAGTGTTTTTCTTGCTTGAATGTGTTTTAATGGGTGTTTATGACTTATTTATAGTATGAGTTTAAGTTAGAAACTTAGAAATCTTCATTTGGACTTTTGATGCAAAAAGTGGGAAATTAGGTTTGGATGAGTGATTTTGTCCTTGAATCCAAAGTTAATGGTTTCAGTTGGTGATTGATGATTCCTACGTGTTAGTGAACTGGTTAGAGACCTAAAATCACCTAGAAACTAATTTGGAGTGGCAAAAATCCATGATATGCACCAATGGAATAGTGCAGTTCTGTAGAATTCTGCAAAACTTGCTATTTCATGCTTGCGCTGCAGTGTGACTGAGAGCCACGCTAATATGAATGATATGTTACAAACCAAGTGTAAGTTGTCTCAAGTAATAAATTCTCAAAAGTCCGAGGTCAATCCATAAGGAATTAATGAAGAAAATTCTTTAAGGTAAGAAAAAGATTTATCACAAAATAAAGGTGATAAAAATTGTTCACAAATGAAAAGAATTTGCTTAGGCTAGGAGATCCAAACTCAGTATATAAATTAAGGACAATATTATTTCTTTTTATAACTCAATTGGAATCTATGCATAACGGAGGTTTCAATTGGAAAATACAACATTCAAAGTTCATTTAAAGTTATATATGTAGTTATATTATGGTTCCTTTAATTATCCACTAACACCAACACTTGTAAATGAGTTTAAGTATTCATTATGTCAATCTCTTGTCTATAATGAATCAAGATCTCCACTTTACAAGGAGGGTTTCTAAATTGATTGGAAACAAAATACAAAACATATAATGATCACTTGATAATGTAACATTGAAGCATAAGAAGGAGATTAATCTAGCCTTATTTCATTACCAAAAGTTTCACCCTCTCACCCAAGCAAAATGAGAATTAGTTACTCATGATCAAGAAGAAAGAAAGAGAGAAAAAGAAGGAGATGACATAACTTCTCCTTAGAACAAAAGAAAACTACAATAAGAGAAACAAATTATACAATAACATGCTCTTAATCTCTCAACCAAGATGCCATCAATGAGCAACCAATGCTAGTTTTATAGAGCATAAAGAATACAAAATGACAATAGACTTGTTTGGTGAGTATGAATGAGAGGAAAATGCGTGTCATGCTCACCAACTAATTCGGTGCCTAACTCCTAGTTGTCTTAATACTACTATAACTTAATCAAAACGTCACCGTTTTGATAAGTGGTCTTCATGAGAGTTGAAGAATTTTGTCTTAAATTTCCAATAGCACTAGTTTCAGCTCATTCTGACTCATATAGCCTAACTTATGGCCTAATCTTTGCACATTATTAAGGTTCCAGTGACAGCATCCTTGTTTTGACTTCCAGGCACAATCTTACCTCATAGACATCCGATTCAACTCTAGATCTCTTCATCAAAGGTGTAGAGCTTCCTCTTATATTTCCTACAAGGTAAAGTTCATAATTTTTAGATGTTTATAACTCAAGTTATACCCGAAATACAAAAATAATATAAAATTGTCACAATGCTAAAAAATACCATTAAGCCTAATTTGGAACCCAAACTTATAAAATATGGCTAAACCTAATCAATTAAGTATATAAGAGGTTTAAGACACTGAATATGAGGGTTAAATAATGTATGAAAATTATGTTTATCACATGCCAAGGAATGAGTGAACCCGAGAGTAGCACACCGTGGCGTGAATGCACCATGCTGAGGTGTGAGAGACCAAAGAGTGAGGCGTCGTGGCATGATAGAGCCTGCTGATGCGGATTAAAAGTTACAAATCCAAGTATAGGTTGTTTTAAGTAATAAATTCTCAAGAGTCTAAGGTCGATCCAAAGGGAATTGATGAAGAAAAATTCTTTGATGTAAGCTAAATATTTTGTCATAACAATAAAAGTAATAAAACTTAGTCACAAATAAAAAAGATTTACTTGGGTTAGGAGATCCACTCTTGGTAAGTAAAATAAGGACAAGATTAACTTTTTTTATAACTCAATTAGAATCCACACATAATGGAGGTTTTAATCAGAAAATACAACATTTAAAGTTCATTTAAGATTATATATGTAATTATATTATGATTCCTTTAATCATCTATTAGCACCACCACTTATAAATGGTTTAAGCATTCATTATGCCAATATCTTGTCTACAACAAATCAACATCTCCACTTTACAAGGAGGGTTTTTAAATTGATCGGAAACAAAATACAACATATATAATGGCTACTTGATAATATATCATTTAAGCAGAAGAAAGAGATTAATCTAACCTTATTTCATTACCAAGAGCTTCACCCTTTCACCCAAGTAAAATAAAAATAGTTACTCATAAATAAAAAGAAAGGAAGAGAGAAGAAGAAGAAGAAAAAGAAGAACATAACTTCAATTTAGAACAAAAGAAAACTACAACAAGATAAATAAACAATACAATAGCATGATCTTGATCTCTAAGACCGAGATTCTTAAATGATCAGCCAAGGCTCCATTTTATAGAGGATTAGGGATACAAAATAACAAGGAGGCTGATTCATGAGTGAGTGGATGAATGAAAAATGAGTGGAAAATGTCACATGACTTTTGATGAGTGGAAAATTATTGAGATTCTTTGTCTCTGAAATTATTCAGTGGTGAACTCATTGCATTCATCGTTTTCTCACCAAGTGGTCTTCATAAAAGTTGTAGGCTTTTGTCTTAGCTTTCAAATGCCATTAGTTTCAGCCCAAAAACATTTTACAGCTCGAGATATGGTCTGATTATTGTACACTGCTCAAGCCCAGCTACAGGTCTCCTGTTCTGAATTGCAAGTCCAATATGACCTCTAATTAGTCTGAATTGAGTTTTGTGTTCTTCATAAAAGTTGTATATATGGATCTTAACTTGTAAGTTCCAAAATTTTAGCCTTTATAAGTTCTTACAGCCCGAGTTATGCTCTGATTACTATACATTATTCAGGTTCCAATCACAAAACTCATGTTCTAACTTCCAAGACCAATTAGCTCCACTAGATGTTTGAATTTGACCTAGAGTTCTCATGAAAGTTGTAGATCTCTCTCTTATCTTTCTTACAAGGTAAATTACATAATTATTAGACATCTAAAACTCAATATATGGCCAAAATAGAGAAATAGTATAAGACATAAATCATGTTAAAAAAATTAATTAAGTCCAATTTGAGTCCAAACTTACAAAACATAACCAAACTTAATCAATTAAATACATGGAGAGTGTAAATGACTAAAAATGAGAGTTTATTAATGTATAAAATATGTGATTATCAAATTCTCCTACACTTAGCTTTTTACACTTCTGGGCAAAATACATAAGACCAAAACTAGGGAACAAGGAAAAACAACACAAATTCAAAAGCTAGAAATTCTAAAAAACTCAATTTCTAATAATATTTAAGAATAAAGAGCAACTAATCATTCAAGGAATAAAAACATTTATGAGGTAACGTTTCTTCACATCTCAAACCAACACGCAAGGAAATTTCAATTGAAAAGCATAAGTCAAGAATGATAGATCCTCACAAAATTCACTCTCAATCCCTCAAGTGCTTAAAAGATAGGTATTTCACTCAATTTAACCCATGAAGATTACACTATCATAAGCTTGCTTATCTTCTACTTCTCCATTACTCAAAATACATGCACACACAAATCATGAGGACTTTATTCAAGGTTGTAATGAGGTTAAGGTAAAGGGAGGAGGTAATATGGATATGACAAGTCAAATACCAAAAAGAATAAAAGAACATGAGAGCTGAGTTCAATTAATAAGCATGAAAGTTCATCCCAACTCCATCTAATATAAATTCCTTTTACATATTCTTTTCCTTTCCTTTATTGCCTTGCTGGCCCTTTATTTACATTTTTTTTAATTTTTTCTTTGATTTTTTTGTTTAGTTTTTTTTTGAAGATGAACATAATATATAAATTTTTTTAATTAAACATTTTCTTACTAACCATTTTGCACACACACCCCCACACTTGTTCAAGAACTTATCCAATGATAAAGCTAATGTTCTCTTATTCCCTAAGACCGGGTAAGAATATGGTTTTTCATTTAAGGTACATAATGAACTATAAACAAGGTATGGTCAAATAAGCTCAAAGGGGTTAAGAAAATAGGTCATTTCTAATGCCTTATGTTAGCAGGAATCAGAGAATTTCCAAGAAGTCATAAGCGTGCTTGATATCATATTGAGACAATACGCTGCTGAGCAAAGCTGCCTATTTGTGCACCAGTCATTCTTGAATATTTGGTTAAAGTAGCTATTTCAAGAAAAATGCCTCAATCATGTTTATGTATGCGTGTGAAAATGTTATCTCAAAAAGAATCAAAGCAAATTATAGAGTAATAATTCCATGAGTGAAATTCACACAAGAAAGAAGAGAATGATACAAATGTTCAATCAATTAATCAATAGGCTCAAAATCTCACAAGGCATAATTCTATCATTCTTAGTCCACAAATTCAACATCCATAACTAAGCATGTGATTTTAAGAAAGAAGACAATTTACTTAATCATGCAAATTTTCCTAAATTTGAATTGCTACTTCTGTACAAACTAGTTATCTACCTAATTACTCTGCCACCAATTTTGATGCGTCTCAAGAGCAAATTTACCTCAAGGGCATAATTTACCCCTTACTCTACTATCCTTAATTAATGTTGCTGTAATACCCTAGAAAATCATGTTAGGCTTGTATATGGTTACAGAGGTAGCCTAATACTTACTTAACATGTTTGTGAAGTTTTGTGACTTTCTGAGCACGTTTAGGCACTTTGCTGTAACGCTAAGTGAAGAATATAGCTGTTATTTGCTCTGGAAGTGGCTTAAACTGCTTAGTTAGTGGAAATAACTGTGGAGAGTTGGTTTCCAAGTCACAAATGTGGGAACTGTGCTACAGTTAATGTTTGAGAATTTTCGGAGTTAGTTTAGCATTTTTGAGCATACTGGTAGTGTGTTTTAGTACCAGATTGACCCCTAGCTGATATAGAAATATCAGTTTTTGGTGAAACAGAATTTTTAATGAATCTCAGAATTTATTTTGAATCTGTTGGAAGTTACGAGAATTAGATTTGGAGAAGTTTGAGTGTTCTTAGCAAAGCGGGTTTTAGTACCCAATCAAGAGAATTCAAAAGGAATTTCTCTTCTTGAAATATCCACGGTGGGGATATTTGAGGGGTAAGAACCGAGCAGAAAAATAGAGAGGCTGAAAACGTGAGAAAGAAAAGAGAAAAGAAAGAAAAGAGAAGAAGAGAAGAAGGAAGAGGAGGATCCAAGTGAAGGTCTTGCTTCATCTTCATCTTCAAGCCTTGAGGTAGGGGGTTCTTGCTCTCATCTCCCAACTCCCATCTTTGCTTCTATGATTGTTATGCTTGGGGTATGTATGAAATAGGTGAAAATGAGGATTTGTGGGTTCTTGAGGGTTTGAGTGGATTGAACACCTTGGAAACTTGGATTAGAGCTTGTAAAGAGTTAAATGAAGCTTGGTGGTTGAATTGATTTTTAAGAATATTTATGTAATGTTTTGTGGTGGAAAGTGAGAAATAGGTATTTGGGAGAAGGGTTTTGACTCTTGATGAATAATTGTCATTTGAAAGGTTAATGAGAGATTAATGAGTTGAGTTTAGTGTTTAATGATTCTAATAAGTTTAGAGACCATTATTGGAGTTAGAAAACACTTAGAATCCATGTTTGTATGGTTGGAAACAGATTTGGGGCCATTAGAACAGTGGTTCGTGTTCTGCAGAATTTTTTGCAGAAGGGTCACGCCTAGGCGCAACATGGCCACGCCTAGGCGTGGACTGATCAGTTTTTCAGTCCAGCGAGACAGAGACTGCCACGCCTAGGCATGGTAAAACCAAGCCTAGGCGTGATACAGGACAGTAACCTGACAACTTGTGGTATTTGTAACATAACTTAAGTTGTGGTTATCAGAATGACCTGGTTCTTGTCACATTTGAAAGATAAGATATAAGACTATCTATTTGTAAAATTTTAGAATTTTATCAGTTAAGATGGATTTTTGGTGAATTAATGAAAAACATCCTTTTTAGGGTGCCTAGAGCAGATTTCATCAGAATTTCTATTTTGATGTTTTGAAGTTCCTAATTGCTAGGATACTTTGTTTATGCCTAGTAGAGTATGTTAAAACTCTAATAGGAGTAATTGATGAAGCGTGAATGTATTAAGTCAAGTTGACTTGAAATGCTAATTACGGGAGGTAATTAGACGTGGCTATATATATATACATATAATTTGTATTGTGATGGATCGAGGAATTGAGTTTCCCTGAGTGTGGGAACTATTTTGTGTATGCTCTTTTAAGAGTGATAAGGTACTTTTAAAAGTAGTTGATGATTTGTTTATGAAATGAAATTGGAATGCATATAAATCAATTGCGAAAACTAGTTATGGGAAGTAATTAGTAATTGTATTGCATGAGATGTTCGTGAAACCTATTGAGGTTTTTAATGCTAATTATGAGAAGTTAATTAGACATGATGATATACTTAATGGTATGAAATGCCTTTTTGAAATGTGTAAGCCCCAAAGTGAAAGTGGGTGTTCTATATCAGGTAAGGCACATGGTAACCTTCCTAATATAGTGAAATTCTTAAGGATGGACTTCCTTGTTCATTAACGATAACCGTGTAGTTGATGGGACTTCACTACGGGGGGGGATGGATTTCCTCCTGGGATAATGATGTTTCTTTGGATGGGAATTCCATTGCTTGTTCAAGGTTATGGATGAAACTATGGACTTCCATTACTTTGTTCATGTTTCATGCATTCATGACATTACCATGGGATTAGAGGTCCTGGATGTGGTATCATGCATTATTCACCTCCATACTTAGAAAATTGCATAGACATAATCATTAGTCATAATTAAGCATAACATGGCAATTGTATGGGCGGTTGCTATCATGATATTTTCATGCATTGCAATTGTATGGGCGATTGCATGTTGTTGAGATGAGGTGTTGTTGCTTCCATGATTGAAGTGTCAACTTGATAATTGTGATATTATCTGATTATACATATATGTGTATATCTGGTATTGGAATACTTCTATCGAGATATGTTTTCTCACCCCGATTGTGTTGCCATGTAAATCCAGGTTCGAGCTCTTCTAAAGGGAAGAAGAAAATGTATGAAGACTAGCATAGTATAGATGCTATTTTGAGCTGAGCATATGTAAATGTTTTATATTTGCTTAGTTGTTTCAGTTATGTATAACAATATACCCTTGAAGTTGTGATGTATATATATAACTTTTGCTATCGTGGCTCTCCATATTTACTCATTATGTATGAATGATATGGGTTAAACGTTGATGTATGTTAGTAGTAGCAGGGTCAATATTGGGTTATTCATTTATATGACGATATATTTGGGTAGCAAATATTGGGCTGTTACAGTTGCTGTTAATAAATTACTGACAATCATATAAATAAACATATTTCCTAATTTTTTTTTATTTTTTTTATTTTTTTTCACACAACTATCCTTCCCCCCAACCAGATCACAACATTGTTGTCAATGTCAAAACATAGATAGGTAAAGGATAGAAGATAATACCTGTTATTGCAATTACTAAAAAGAGAAATTTGACACAAATTTAAATAGAAATAAAGTACAATAAATAAAACAAAAGCTTATAATTATTTAAATAGTTGGAGTGTCTGATCTGACTTACTTTTCATACTGCTTCCTTCACCGCTTCCAACTGACTAATCTATCTGAGCTGTTGCTAGATCAGGTTCATAAACAAAAGCTTCTAATTTATCAATAAACTCATCAATAGTGGAAGCAAAGATAAGGAATCGTCTTGCCGAAGGTGTGATAAATTTCTGTTCCACAGCATGGTCAAGAAAAAATAACAAAAGATCAAAGAAAGTATTAACATTCAACAAACCTATGGGTTTATGGTGGATGTTCAGTTGGGCCCAAGAGACAATTTGAAAAACTTTTTCCAAAGTACCAAAGCCACCTGGCAAGGCTATGAATGCATCAGAGTTTTCAAGCATTGCCTTCATTCGTCCATGCACAGATGATACTTGAAGTTCCTGCCCAATTGTCTTTCCAGTGATGTTATTTTGAGTTAAAGGTTCAGGAATGATACCTAAAACTTGACCACCTCTTATATGTGCAGAAAGTGATACAGCCCCCATTAACCTAATACTACCTCCCCCATATACAACATGAATGTTTCTCGCAGTAAGTGTTCTACCAACAGTGCTTGCTGTGTAATACCCCGAAATTTCTCATTTTTCAGTAAAAAGTGATTTTACTGATTTGTGTGATTTCTGTGCACGATAAATTTATTTTGACTATTCTGTGACTATTTTTTATCTTTTCGTGTGATTTGCTCCGGGTTGAGAAAATAAAAATTTTCTGGCCGGGGAAAATCTTCGACAATTTATTCAGAGTCGGGGGAGCTTACTAAACCCGAATCCAAGAGATACGTTACCCGATCTTTTAATTTTTAGAATTTATCTGGCCAATAAAAAAATTTGTATTTTATTATCCATTGGATAGTAATCGCTGGTATTTCGGTAATATACTCTATCCATTGGATAGTAACTTTCAAAAATATTTAGTGGATGGTTATCCATAAGCCAAAATATCTTGGAGCTCGTCATGAGTAATCTGGATAAGCTTTTGTATTTCACCAATAGGAGAGCTTGCTTGCTTAGCAGGTTGTTTGAAAAGTCAACAAAGGGGGCTTGCTCAAAGGTGGACCAATGGAGAGGTTGCTTGGTGGCTAAGCTTGGAGGCTATGGTGGAGGAGTTGGATGCTCCTTCTTTGGAAAATATTTTTTTGATAATATCTTCTTGGAAATATCTCTTTGTAAATATCTAGTGTGATAGTTCTAGACGCTAGCCTAATCACTCACTCTGGAATGTTCTAGAATGATGACTCATCATTTAGTGAGTCACCTAGGTGACTAAGCTGGTGACTCGCGTATTCTAGAAGATTCTAGTAGCTGACTCAGCTGGTCTAGCTGATGACTCACTTTGTGACTCATCAAGGGTAACCAGTGGAAAATGATCAATAATAGTTGTAACCCAAATAAGAGCAAGTTAATAATACTGACTAGTCTCACTTTGTGTGAGCCAGTTACGAAGCAGATATCTAAGGAAATATCTAAGCTAAATATCTTAAGTGTAATCATGAACCATCATTACATAGCTTTATGACCAACTAATTAGAATCAAGCTTGCTTGTTAAAATGTTAATAATAATGGCTAGTAAGTAGATGACTTAAATAAGTTAACTTAAGTCTAGCTAGAAGCTAATTGAAACAAACTTAGTTAGCCTAATCCTTTACACCTCACGGCTACCTAGTGTTCTAGGATGTTCATGAACAAGATATTTATCTAATTGTGACCATTACATGATCACTTGATGATCTAAGCCATGTGAAGTCATGTGCTTGTTTTATAAAACTTGGAAGCTAAGTTTCTATATCCTTTGAGATGCACTCCACGACCAAGCACCATTTTGAGGAAAACCTTCACATTTCATTTCATAAATCAATATCACAAAGTAATCTATCCTTTTCTCTTGAAACCTCACGGCTAGTTTATGGTTCTAGCACACTTTCACTTCAATTTTCATAACACCTTGTGAACAAAAAAATCAATTCTCTCCATTCTTTTTCTTTCATGAACAAGAAAACATCACCTTTCCTCTCATGGAATCTCTTGCCCAAGCCACTCCAAAGTATCATCCAATCACTCATAATGTCATCTAGCTTTGTTTTCTTAACCTATACATCATTCCTAAACACTTCTATGTTGTGGCTTTCTCTAAATCTCTATTCTAATTCTTGGAAAGCCAAAAAGTTCTTTCCTTTTCTCTTCAAAGAGGCCCATGGCCAAGACCCATTGAAACACCTTCCAAGCTTTAATAATTCTAAACAACCTTAGATCTAGAATCTATACACAATTCTAAAATACTTTGTAGTTGAGATCTTAGCCTAGATCATCCATCTTCAATCTTGTTCTTCAAATTGAAAATCAAAAAGTTCTCACCTTGTTCATCCAAGCAATCTCACGGCTATACCCCCTCCACCAATATTCAACCACTTTTGATTCAATCCAACCTCACTTCTTGAATCCTCACATCATTCTAAGACTCTTTGGTGTTGAGACTTTAGTCTAAATCAATCATCTTCTATCACTTTCATCAAAGCTCTAATCAAGAGTTTTAAGGTAAAGGTTATTAATCTTTGCTTTTCTATTCATTTTAAAATTCTAGACTATGTTTCGATCCATAGTCATTTTAGATAAGCTTTAAATGTTAACTTGTATGTTGTCTTTGATGTTAAGTAAGTCTTGGAGGTGGTGCACAAAATATTCAAGAAAGACAATCAAGAAGAGTTTTTTATCTTCCTTTGAGGTAAGAGGGAGATTAACCTCATCGGCCATATGTGGTGGTAAGGAAATGGATTTGTTTGTGTTTGTGGGTGAAAAATCCCTTAAAGGATTTATTCATTTGATTGTGTATGTTTAAGTGCTATGTGTTGTTATATGTGATTTTATTACTTTAATAATTATGCATGATTTTTATGAAGTGATTACTATGTGAGATGGTATGATTTTGATTGAATTGTGATTAGATGATTAATATGATTTTATTGCTTTAATAGTATGCATGAATATGTGATAGTAGAAATATCATGAGTGATATGTTGTATATGATAAGAATCATGTGGAAAGGAACACTATTTTGGTTTCAAAGAACCAAGAGGCACACGACCTCCATGAGTATTTTGGAGCAAATCACTTAAAATATTTTACTAAATGTGGATTTTAGATGATTATGTAACAAGTAATTGGATTAAAGATTTTTTACAAAGAAAAATGAGATAGGAAATGAATAAATATTTGGTTATGGAATATAAATTGATTTTCAGCCAACATGCCAAGAATTGGTATTTCAGATCAAAAATATTTTCTCAAGTGTAGTCTTAAAGGATTAATTAATAAGAACTCAATTTAGTGAATTTTGAGATGTAAAAAGAAAGTAAACTAATTTTTGGATTTAATTAAATTAATGAATTGAGGTCATGATGGGAAATAAATTTATAAGTTTAACTCACCCTTTGGGTTTTGAAGCGCGTTAGAAAACTTTGAGCGATAATCTTTGATTAAATCATGGAAGTGTAAAATTTTGTGAAGAAAATATTAGAAAGTATTATTAAGAGGAAATAATTTTTTAGGATGGTTTGGAACTTAAAGTATTTTATTTAAAGTTTTATTGAGAGTAATGAACAAATATTTTTGAGATATCTTGAGTTAATTAAAATAATATAAGTTTTCTGGAAAACGTTTGAAAATATTTTTTAGAGGTGTTTTATTAAGGAAATATTGGAATTAAAGTTTAATTTTGATATTAAATGAGAAATTTTTTAATTTCAGCTTAGAATATGATTAAAATGTTTTACACAATTGAAAATACGTAGAAAAACCCATACACGATTTAAAGATGGCAATTTTTAGCTACGCGATTGAGAAAACATAAGAAAAGTTTTTTGCGATTGTGAAAATGCGATAATATCGCTACGCGATTGAGAGGAACAACAAGTTTTACTGTAGGGCCGACGTATTAGACTCAAGTGGATTGTGGACTTAGCATTGTACTTGTGGAACCGAAGTACTGGACCCGAGTGGATCATTGGTATTATGTGTTTGTATAGGTGGTTATATAATATCATTAATACTAATGGTATTAGATAATTGTATGGACAATTACTTTAATCTCATTGGGAACAACCCAACGGTGGTTTGATTTCATGGATCATGCATTTGAGGATTATACAGTTGGTGCCTGTTGTGGCTTTTGTGCCTAGGAATGAACGAGAACTTACAGGATAGTGTGATCTATGATGGATCTTAGGAGGCGTTAGGGCGAGATGATTCACTTGGTGACCTGTTGTCATATTATATACCCCTGGCCGTGGAAAACCACTGCAACGCACTGACGAGGACTCGACAAATACTATTCTTTTCATGGTCCGGTGTAGACTGTCTTTTGAGGGGGGACAGATCTTCTGGAACGTTCATCTCTGAGTTTGCGTTTAGCTCCATGGAGTAGGAAATGGGTGTATTGTGCATAAGTATAGTCAGTATACTCGTTGGGCATATGCTTATTTAGTGTACATATTGTTCATATGCATAGTCAACATTTATACTATTGTGATATAGTATTATCGTGATATAATGTTATTGTGATATTATCATTATGTCAGATATTGTGTTACAAGTTTATTGGATTATTTATTCATTAAATATCATGAATATATCTGCTGATTTTATGTTATTCTATGGATTGTATATTGAACTGTGTTGGCATATTTATTATTTCTTTGCTGCCATATTGGTATGCGATGTAAGGGATCTCATCTTTTTGCTGTATTGTTTGTCTATTATGTTTTTATGCTTATGTTTGATAAAGACTGTAAGAAGGATGGGGTTGGATTGCCCAGGTTTGAGTTGGATTGACTTTGCTTGATCGGTTTGCAATGGCGGCAAGGAGATATTTCTCTGATTACGTTCAAGTGCAGTTCCACGGAGGCACTAATGCCAAGCAGGTCAACCAAGATACTCGTCATTTTATTTATATAGAAGAGGTGACTCTATCCCAGAGTAGGAAATACCATGGAATCCCTACTGTTATATATAATGCTTGTGTACATGTAGAGTTCTCCATGCCTATTAGAGAACTGTGGGATATTGCTCATAGTTTGCCTAGAGAAGACTCTATGGAGTCAACTGCTGGGACTCTTATCCCTAGAGACACGTCCCGACTAGAGAACGTGTCTGTAGAGGATCCAGGAGAAGATCTGGTTTAGAACTTTTCTCTCTAGGTTTTTGGGCTTGGGCCAGGTTAAGTTTTTATATGATAGTTGGGTATAAGCTTTGAGTTTTGTAAATCTTTTGTATTAAATAATATTGGTGAATTATGTTGCTTTATGTGATGTGTATTAATTAGTTAATTATATAATCTCTAAAGGTTTGGTAAGTTTATATTATCAGCGAAAAAGAAATTTTGAAACCCATATTAAAATAATATTAAATACTTTACAACTTGGGTAACGATCATAATGGAGTTAGTCTGAAATGTAATGCCCTAAGGAGGGTGTTACATGCTGCATTTACAAACTCTAAACCCTTCTCATAACTTGTCCTACAAAATACATAGATATTGGTAAATCTACGAACCAAAGAAGAAGCTCCCTCCATTTCTACACCCACACTCTCTTTGAATGATTATGAGTTACAGGAAAGTGAAGAAAATGAAGTGTTTAAATAGGAAAGAAAATAGAAAAAGTAATGATAGTACTATATGGGTAGGTTGGCTGTTGTCAGAAAAGTTTGAAATTAAGAAACATAATTTTTATTTATTTATTTATTTATTATTATTATTATTTTATTTTTTTTTTTTAGACTTCAAGAAAACCATTAGGATAAAGAAGTCTAGAAACCCCTGAAGGACCCTACCCAAAGGATCATCTGTCCAAAACCAAAATACTACAAAATTATACAAAGATAAAATTATAATAACAAATGATGATATACCTTTATGTACAGGTTTCATAGTGTATCTTTATACTGCATCATGAGTGCAGTAGCCTTCACAATCTTACTGCCCCTTGAAAGAGACATCAAATTCCCTTAAGGAATTTCAGACTTAAGGCACTCCTCCCGCTTATGGGATATCCCAGCCTATGCATCGTCCCTCTAGCTAAAAAGACAAAATCTGAATACGATGACTAGTGACCACAACCATTGGAGCTATGCTCCAGAACCTAATAAATCAATACCAGGAATTGAGCTCAGAGGCATTGTCATAAGAGAATACAAACACAGGACGCTTCTATCTTCCCTCAGCAAGCAGAGCCTATGGTTAAAACCTGAGAATGCTTGTGTGGCTCTCTATAGAGCATGGCAGATGAACCTTATTTACGGACCAGCGTGCGAAGGTCCACCCGAGTCAATGACCGGACGGACATCTACCTGGGGCTCCTAATCTAATTAAAGTAAAATTACAACCAAAATTACATCTACCTGGCCCTCTCTTTTTTTATTTTTTTTATTTTTTTTCATTTTTTTAAGAGATGAACAAGACAATATATACATGTTGTTGTGATTGTGGCTCACATCTTCCTCTGGTTTTACGTCTAGTAACAGCTTAAACACCTTCTATGAGTCGAGGATAAGCTTCCCATCCAATTTTCTTATAAATTGGCAAACAGGGTCTTTTTGAGTCAGATTCCCAAGACTGTAATGCTCTTGCTCGTCCCTAAAAAGATTTCACAAATTAAGAAGTTCACGCTGCACATATCCGCAAGAATGCATCTCAAGAGTTAATAAGATATCATCTAATGACTCCTTACTCAGCCCATTCTTAATAAAGTATATTTTATCTTCTCGATTTGCAGAAACCATTCCCAAAGAACGACATCGCATATTACAATTTCATCGCGCACATTTGTAACAAACTTGCATTCTTTTTGCTCTTCTCTTTTTTGAATAAGAACTTTTACCGAGACCCGGAATGTATGGGACAAATGAATCTGGAGATTCACCAGCTAAACAAACCTTTGCTTCGATTATCCAGCGTATATCTTTTGGGATGCCCTTGTACATTAACAGTCTTAGTCTTTCACACATGGTTTTGTAGATTTTTTTTAGAGCATGTTGAGGAAGAGAAGGGAAATGCTTTCTTATATTTGAGAGAATGACATCTATTTTAAAGGACAAGGAATCAATTATTATGGGAAAATGAAAAACAAACCGACTTGAGAGTCACGGAGTACTGTTATCCGCCACTTAACCAGAAACGCAAAGAACTCAACAACTGAGTTTTCCAGAAATGGTTTGAGTCTTTATCCATTGACCTTAAATACACTATCATTCCTAGGATTTTTAATGTCTATGGCCCCATAAGGATATACATGTTTGACAATAAAAAGGTCACGCCACCTAAATCTCAATTTTTCAGTGAATAAGTAAAGACGAGAATTATAAAGCAGAACTTTTTGACTAGTTTCAAAAGTTTTTCTTAACAATGATTTGTCATGAAAAGTTTTTGCTCTAACTTTATAAATATTTATGTTTTCATATACATCATTTCTCAATTTCTTAACAATAAAAAATTTCAATAACAATGATAGGGTTCAGAGGCATCTTGTTTCGCTTAGAAATGTGAACCCTATTTTTGACAGTTTTCACAACTTTTTCAAAATGTATGGCTATCTTTAAATAAAGTGGGCCAATAAAATCCACACTCTAAGATTTTTGCAACTGTTTTCTTTGTAGAAAAAAAACCTCCACATGCTTCTGAGTGAAAAAATTTAATGACATTACCTAACTCACTGTTGGGCATACATCTCCAAATGATTTGATCAGGATAATTGAGGCGGGATCTTTCATGTTGCAAGAAAATTGATTATGTTAGCAAACCAAGGCTTGGAATTGACAAAAAATAAAAATTCATTAGGAAAAGAATGATTGATAGGTGTGATATCAAAAGGTGAGCCTATTATAAGTATGGACAAAAAGTGATTCAATTAAAGACACAAAATTATATATAAAAAAAACAAAAACAAAAACAAAAACACACTAAAACGCATGAAATTAAGAGGGAAAAGAAAGAACAAAGCACATGAATGCAAAACATATTAAGGATGCAAACACATGAAATTAAAATACTAGGGATCTGACTTCACTTGATTCAATAATCTATCATAAACAATAGAGTAGCTTTGGAACTTTCATTCTAATTAATTTCTAATCATTTAATTGATGAGCAGAATCCCTTAATTAATTAAAACTCAACTCCTTGGTCTAAACCTTAACTCTTAAAGGCATGACCTTTATTTTATGAATTCTCATGGAAAATACCACAATTCTCTCACACAACCTATAACCTCTACTCCTAGATGATTATAAATCATGACACTTATTATTTATAGTCTAAGTCATATGCAAACCTCCCGATTCTACACATACCTCACTAGATCAATTTATGAGTGGTCAATTCATAAAAGCATTAATAATCATAATAAGCATTCAAATTGAATAAAAAAGAAATTAATTAAAATTCCAATCTTAATACATGTTGATTGAATCAAGTTACATCTTCATCCTAGAAACACACAAATTTAACTACACATGACAAAAGAGAAGAAGAAATAGGAAGAATAAAATAAAAATATATACAGAGCTCAACCTTCCATAAAATAAATATTAACAAGTAAGTGGTAAACTTGCCATGGTAAAAAAAATTAATATTAACAAGCAGGCGGTAAACCTGCCATTAAATATTAACAAGGATGTGGTATAAACCAGCCACCAAATATATATTAACACATAGTTAATAAATAATAACAAGGGTGTCATATAAATCAACTACTAAATATATATTAACAAATGTGTGATATAAACCAGCTACCAGATAAGTTAATAAACTGATAAATTAAAAAGTTTGTAAGCTGATAAATTAAAAGGTTAGAAACAAATAAATTAAAATGTTAGAAGCAGGTAAATTAAAAAGTTAGAAAGTTAAAAAGTTGGTAAGAGAGTTAGATAGTTAGTAAGTTAGTAAGCAAGTAAGAAAATTAAAATGTTAGTAGGTTAGTAAGTTAGAAAGTTAAAAATAAAATACAAAAAGTCAAATACAGAAAATAAAGTACAGAAAATAAATTCACAAAAAAAGTGTAGAAAGTAAATTTAAAATATGAAAACCAGAGAGAGACAGAGCCTCACCAGAGCCGGCGAAGGAGAAAGAAGAGAAGAGTCAAGATTGAGATATTATTAGAACATAAAGTGAAAATCAAAGAAATAGCAAGTTGGTTTTTTTTTTTTTTTGCTTCTGTAAAAGAGAAGAAAAGAAGAAAGATTATTTCATAATGATTAAAGATTACAGAGGGAGAAGGAAGAGTAAAAAAGAGTTAGTAAGTCAGTAAATTCAAAACAAAAAATTAAAAGAGTAGAAAAAAATTATATATATATGTATATGTACAAGATCCACAGGGATAAAAAAAATATAAAAATATATATACAAAATATTTACACAATAAATTTGTTCTTCAAATCAAGTCTCCGGCAACGACTCCAAAAACTTGATGCAGATTAAAAGTTGCAAACCCAAGTGCAGGTTGTTTCAAGTAATAAATTCTCGAGAGTTCGAGGTCGATCCACAAGGAATTGATGAAGAAAAATTCTTTGATGTAAGGTAAATATTTTGTCACAACAATAAAAGTGATAAAACTTAGTCACAAATAAAAAATATTTATTTGGGTTAGGAGATCCACTCTTAGTAAGTAAAATAAGAATAAGATTAATTCTTTTTATAACTCAATTAGAATCTACACATATTGGAGGTTCTAATCGAAAAATACAACATTCAAAGTTCATTTAAGATTATATACGTAATTATATTATGATTCCTTTAATCATCTATTAACACCACCACTTATAAATGGGATCAAGCATTCATTGTGCCAATATCTTGTCTATAACAAATCAAGATCTCCAGTTTACAAGGAGGGTTTCTAAATTGATTGGAAACAAAATATAACACATATAATGGCTACTTGATAATATATCATTTAAGCATAAGAAAGAGATTAGTCTAACCTTATTTCATTACTAAGAGCTTCAACCTTTTGATGCAAATTAAAAGTTACAGACCTAAGTGCAGGTTGTTTCAAGTAATAAATTCTCAAGAGTCCGAGGTCGATCCACAGGGAATTGATAAAGAAAAATTCTTTGACATAAAGTAAATATTTTGTCACAATAATAAAACTGATAAAACTTAATCACAAATAAAAAAGACTTACTTGGGTTAGGAGATCCACTCTTGGTAAATAAAATAAGGACAAGATTAATTCTTTTTATAACTCAATTAGAATCCACACATAATGGAGGTTCCAATTGAAAAATACAACATTCAAAGTTCATTAAAAATTATATATGTAATTATAGTATGATTCCTTTAATCATCTATTAACACCACCACTCGTAAATGGGATCAAGCATTCATTGTGCTAAAATCTTGTCAACAACAAATCAAGATCTCCACTTTACAAGGAGGATTTCGAAATTGATTGAAAACAAAATACAATACGTATAATAACCACTTGAAAATATATCATTAAAGCACAAGAAAGAAATGAATCTAACTTTATTTCATTACCAGGAGCTTCACCCTTTCACCCAAGTAAAATAAAACTTAGTTACTCATAGACAAGAAGAAAGAAAGAGAGAAGAAGAAGAAGAAGAACATGATTTTAATTTAGTACAAAGGAAAACTACTATAATAAAAGCTAGTAATAAATTTACATCATTTTGGTAACTAACACCTAACACCTTCAATGATCTGCCATGGCTATCTTTTATAGAGGATTAGGGATACCAAATGACAAGGGAGCTAAGTCATGAGTGAGTGGATGAGTGGAAAATGAGTGAAAAATGCCAAATGACTTTTGATGAGTGAAAAATTATAGAGATTCTTTGTCTCTAAAATCATTCATCTTTGAAGTCATTACTCTCATCATTTTTTCACTAAGTGGTCTTATAAAAGTTTTAGGCCTGGATCGTAGCTTTCAAATGCCACCAGAATCACCTGAAAAGGCCACCTATAGCCCGAGACATGGCCTAATTACTGCACAGTATTCAGGCCCAATTACAACTCATTTGTTCTGACTTCCAAGCCCAATATGACCTCCAAGGAGTCTAATTTGAGTCTTGTGTTCTTCATAAAAGTTGTTGATATGGGTATTAACTTATAGATACCAAAATTTAAGCCCAATCCAGATCTTACAACCCGAGTTATACTCTAATTACTGCACACTGTTCAGGTTCCAATCATAAAACTCATATTCTGACTTCCAAGCCCAATTAGTTCCACTAGATATCCGACTTTGATCTCGAGCTCTTATGAAAGTTGTATAACACTCTCTTATCTTTCCAACAAGGCAAAATACATAATTATTAGACATCTAGAGCTCAATATATGGCCAAAATACAGAAATAGTGTAAGACATAAATTATGCTGAAAAAATTAATTAAGTCCAATTTGAGTCCAAACTTACAAAACATAACCAAGCTCAATCAATTAAGTACATAGAGAGTGTAAATGACTAAAATTGAGGGTTTATTAATGTATCAAATATGTGATTATTAAATTCTCCCACACTTAGCTTTTTACACTCCTAGGCAAAACACACAAGACTAAAACTAGGAAAAAAAATGACACAGACTCAAAAGCTAAACACTCTAAAAGACTCAATTTTTAATAATATTTAAGAATGAAAAGTAACCAATCATTCAAGTAATCAAAACATTTATGAGTTAACGTTTCTTCACATCTCAAACTGTAACACCCCGAATTCTGACTATGTTAATAGTAATAGCAGAATTACACTATTTTGTATTTTCTGTATGTTATAAAAATAATTTGACTATTCTGAGATCATTTTTTATCGTTTTGTGTGATTTGCTCCGAGTCAAGAAAATAATAATTTTTTGACCAAAAAAATCTTATTTTAATTATTTGAATTTGGGGATCTTATTAAACTCAATTGATTGATATATATATATATATTAATCTTTTTAATTTTTAGGATTTAATTATGTAATAAAATAATTTTATATTATTGTAATATTATTTTATTTGACGGTACCTACTGTCTTAAAAACAGTAGAAATCTGCTTCAAAATGATCATGGACCCGAAAAAGTCTGTGGGACTCACGTTTAGAGTAGCAGTCAACGATTTTGACTGGATAGAATTTTGAACCAATAGGAACAAGTCAACAAAGGTGGCTTGAAAATTTTAAACCAATAAGAAGTGGTCAAACAAAGAGGCAAAGACTTCTTTGTGGACCATTAGATGTAAAGCTTGTTTTAGAAGCTTTGATCTTAACCGTTGATCCGATCAATGGTATGAAATGAATCCCAATAACACCTCTAAGTAATATCCACTGTAGATGAGATCAATGGATAGGAAACTAAGTTGATTTCAATAGCTAAGATGAAGTCAACAATAGCGGCTTGACTTTGCTTAATAACTAATTAAACCTAATTTGGTTAATCTAATGACCTAGTTAACAAGCTAAGTAAACTAACCTAATTATTAATTAGTTAGAATCTAATTCTTAATTAGATATCCTAATTTTAATTAGAAGTTATGATATATGCTAAAATATATTAAACTAATTAGTTATGTAATTGGATAATTAATTAAGAGTGGTTAGGAAACTAAACCTAATTAATTAGCTATTTAATTAGCAAGTAATTAAACATAAATTGAAAACAAATTAAGCCCCTAAACCCACTTGAACCCCACGGCCAAGAGGCCTTGTTCCACCATGTTCTCCATTATTCTTGAACCATCCAAATGACTATGCATGACAAGTTGATGACATAGGCTATGTGCCATGCAATTGGATATTTTAATTTCATGCAAATCCCTTCAAACTCTCCAACACTCACATGGCAGCCCACTCCTATTTTGCATGCAATATTCACTTTTTTCTCTCTCCAAAAAGCTTTCATTATTTCCTCCAAAAAATTCCAAGAACACATAGAATATTTTCCTTCCTTTTTCCTTCCTTGTGGTTTGGCCCCAACACCTATATCCACTATCCATCATCTATAATTTTCACTCTCATCATTTCCTAAAGCTAGACAACCTCCTAAACATTTTCCATTTAGGAAGTTTTCCCAAAATCTCACTCTAAGTGCTTCAAAATCCAACTTCTATCTTACTTTCCTAGAGGTAAATTTGTGATTCTTTCGTTTTAATTCAAGTTTGTGATTTTCTGAACCATGTTTGTTCCATGGTTTATCATTATTAAGCTTTGTATGTGATTTTACTAATTATTTTAGAATTGTTAGGAATTGTTTGTGAGCCATACGAAATCAAGGAGAAGGAAAGGAGCTTGAAAGACTTGTCTTCAAGAGGTAAGAGGGAGATTTAACCTCACCAACCAAGTTTTGGTGGTGTGGGGATGGTTTTGTTCGGTGAAAAACCCATAAGGGTTTATTTACCTATTGTTTGATGTTCTTTGATTGTGTTTGTGATGTGTGTGATTTTGTTTCTATGCTTGCATGTGTGATAATATGCTTAAAGCTTTTGATATTATATGTGTATGTATAATTATGAAAGCATGAAAATGTATGTGTAAAGTAATATGTGAACAACATGATTAATCGATTGTATGAATGCTCCAAAGAGCATTGAGGCTCACAGCCATGTTAGGGTTTAGAGGACCAAAGTCCTGAAATTGGTGAATTCAAATGAGAATGAAGGATTTAAATGAAAGGAAAATGAATTTGAACAATTGGAAAAATAATCTGATATAATTAAATAAATAGGTTATGAAATAAAATGAGTGTCAATACTTGAATTTTACTGATGTATAGCTCACCCTATGGGTTTTGAAGCGCATTGGTAAATTTTGAGCTGTATTATGCGAAGTAAAAAAAAGAAACATCAATTTTTGGAAAACAACACAAATATCGATTTTTAGAGAGGTTATACTGCAAATTTTTATGAAAAAGGGACTAAATTATAATTATAATTTGAAGAAGTACCATATTACAAATTTTATTTAAATGAGGAACCATTGTATAAATACTTATTTTTAGAGGGGTCATATTGTAAATATTATTTTTAGAGGATCATATTGTAAATATGAATTTTATGAGAGACTATTTTGTAAATATGAATTTTATGAGGGACTATTTTATAAATATAAATTTTATAAGGGACTATTGTAAAAATATTATTTAAATAAGGACTATATTGTAAATATTATGTTTTTGAGGGGCTATTATGCAAATATGGAAAAATAAAGTGAATTTTTAGTATTAAATGAGAAAATAGTATTTTTGGATTTAAAACGTATAAAAATTATTTACGCGATTGAGAAACGTTGAAAAATCGCTACACGATTTGAAATTGTGACAAAATGGTTGCGCGATTTAGAAAATGCGATAATATGACTGCGCGATGGAATTACAGTAATAATACTGTTAGATTATTGAGTGGACCCTGAATATATGATATGAATTAGAAATGTGAATAGTGCATAGTACATGCATTGGAAAGGTCCGATGGACTGTATGAGGCTAGTGGCCTAGGAGAGACTACACCTCTTGAGTGGGTGCGATATGCGTAGTGTAAGTCACTCGTTGACCTTGGGGGCATTGGGGTGCGGGTTGCCTACAATGGGCAGTTGGTAGCTCTTCTGTACTGTAGGTTAGACCGACGCAACACACCAATGATCCTAACCGAGACACTATTCTTAATCAAGATCTGATAAAGACTGTCATGTATATGCTAGATGTGCAAGATTGAGCACGTGGTCTGAGGCATGTTGGTACCGACAAATCTTTTCGATCACTCTCTCCGACCTGAGTTGTAACTCCATGGAGTAGGAAATTGAGTCTATGTGCATACATATAGTTATTGAGGGCAATATCGTAATCTCTGCTTATGATAATTGAATTGTTGATTATTTGGTTGTTGTTAGTGGCATGATCGTAAATATTGTTTATTTCATGTGTTTTGTTGATAAATGATATTGATGGCATATTTGTAATTATGGTATGATAGTTGTATAAGATATTGCATGTGTTTATCTTCATTGCTACCATACTAGTAATGACGTAGGTGATCTCACCTCTTTATATGCCTGTTCTGTATTATATTTATATTTGTGAAGACGTCGAGCAAGAAGTGGAGCGAGAAGTTGAGGAAGAGCAGATTCTCATTGAGGACGTTAAGTTTTGAGACCATGGAGATGCCTAGTTTTCTTGGCTATATGAGGTTTACGTTTCTTGGAGGAGAGGAGGCGTGGCATGTCGATTTAGATAGAGAGAGTATTTACTATATGGGGGACTTAAATATTAGATTGAGTAGATTACATCTAAGACATCCGTACTTTAGTGTTAACATATATATGCACCTAGAGTTTCCAATTTCTATTAGGCAGTACTGGGGGCTTACTATCGTACCCCTAGTGAGGTCAGTGTTGTGTCGTCTGCTCGGACACCTGTCCGTAGGACTTCACATCATGATGGATTCCTATATGCTGAGGAGGACCCGTCAGAGGGTCCTGCTGTCTAGTAGGACTTGGGCAATATGTTAGTTTAAATTAAAGTTTAAAGTTTAAATGTTTTGAAAGTCTAGTTTGTAAAATATCTAAGTATGACAATACTAAAGGCTTGTATGTATATATGATGTAAATTATTTGTGACAATGTTGTTATGTTTTTATTTTCTACTAAGCTTATCTTATTATCATCAAGAAATTTTATAACTCGTATTTATATTACAAGCACGATTATTTAATGAAGGGGTAATTTGGTAATTAAGCAACACCAAGTGTGGTGCCCCAAGGAGGGTGTTACACAAACCAACAAGTAAAGAAACTTCAATTGAAAAGCATGAGTCAAGAATGATAGATCTTCACAAGATTCACCTTCAATCCCTTAAGTGTTTAAAAGGTAGGTATTTCACTCAATTCAACTCATGAAAATTGCACTACCATAATCTTGCTTATCTTCTATTTCTCCACTACTCAGAACACATGCACACACAAATCATGAGGACTTTATTCAAGGTTGTAATGGGGTCAAGGTAAAGGAGAAGGTAATATAGATATCACAAGTTAAATACCAAAGAAAATAGAAGAGCATGAGAGTTGAGTTCAATTAACAAGGATGAAAATTCATCCCAACTCTACCTAATACAAATTCCCTTTACATATTTTTTTCTTTCCTTTATTGCCTTGTTGACCCTTTTTTACACAATTTTTGTTTTTTTTATTTTATTTTATTTTTTTAAGAAGGTGAACATAATATATACATTTAAATAAAAAAAAATTTAACTATTCTACACTCACACCCCCACACTGTTCAAGAACTCATCCAATGACAAAGTTAATGTTCTCTTATTCCCTAAGGCCAAGTAAGAACATGATTTTTCATTTAAGGCATATAATGAGTTTGAAACAAAGAATGGTCAAATAAGCTCAAAGGGGTTAAGCAAGGGGAAATAATCCATTTCCAATGCTTTATGATAGCAGGAATCAGAGAAGTTACAAGAAGTCAAAAGAGTGCTTGATATCATATTAGGAATCAGAGAATTTCCAAGAAATCATAAGAGTGCTTGATATCATATTGAGACAATATGCTGCTAAGCAATGCTGGCTATTTGATTAAAGTAGCTATTTCAAGAAAAATGCCTCAATCATATTTATGTATACATATGATTAAGGCAAAAATGTTCCATGAGTGAAATTCACACAAGAAAGAAGAGAATGGTAAAAATGTTCAATCCATTCATCAATAAGCTCAAAATCTCACAAGGCATAATTCTATCATTCTCAGTCCACCAATTCAACATCCATAACTAAGCATGTGAATTTTAAGAAAGAAGACAATTTACTCAACCATGCAAATTTCCCTGAATTTGAATTACTACTTCCACACAAACTAGTTGTCTACCCAATTACTCCTTACTCTGCCACCAATTTTGATGCGTCTCAAGAGTAAATAATTTGCTCCTTACTCTGCCATCCCTAATTACTTTTGTTGTTAATAAATTACTGACAAACATGTAAACACGACAAATATATTAACAAACATACTTCCTAATTTTTTTTGTATCAATTTTTTGGTTTTTTTTTTTACACAACTATCCTTCCCCCCCAACCAGATCACAACATTGTCCTCAATGTCAAAACATAAATAGGTAAAGGATAAAAGATAGTACCTGTTGTTGCAATTACTGAAAAGAGAAACCTTACACAAATTAAAATAGAAACAAAGTATGATAAATAAAACTAAAGATAAAGGAAAATTATAGATGAAGTGCCAGATTACACTCTTGTTCTTTGCTGCCTCCCTTGCTGCTGCCTTCTGACCAATCTATCTGAGTTATTATTGGTTCAGGTTCATAAACAAAAACTTGTAATTTATCAATTAATTCATCAACAGTAGAAGCAGATATAAGGAGTCGTCTTGCCGAAGGTGTGATAAAGCTCTATTCCACAGCATGGTCATCAAAAGATAACAAATTATCAGAGAAATTATTAACATTCAACAAACCTATGGGTTTATGGCGGGTGTTCAATTGGGCCTAAGAGATAATTTGAAAAACTTCTTCAAAAGTACCAAAACCACCCTGTAAAGCAATGAATGCATCAGAGTTTTTAAGCATTATCCTCATTCGTTCATGCATAGATGATAGTTGAATTTCCAGGCCAATTATCTTTCCAATGATGTTCCTTCGAGTTAAAGGTTCAAGAATGACACCCAAAACTTGACCACCGCTTATATGTGCAGAAAGTGATAAAGTCCCCATTAACCCAATGCTACCTCCCCCATATACAACACAAATGTTCCTCGCAGCAAGTGTTCTACCAACATTGTTTGCTACATTTACAAACTCTAAATCATTGCCATAACTTGTCCCACAAAATACATAGATACTGATAAATCTACAAACTGAAGAAGAAGCTCCCTCCATTTCTACACTCACACTCTATTTGAATGATTATGAGTTACAAGAAAGTGAAGAAAATAGAGTGTTTAAATAGGAAAGAGAATAGAAAAAGTAATAATAGCTCCTATATGCGTAGGTTGGCTGTTGTTAGAAAAGTTTGAATATAAGAAACTTTTTTTTTTTACTTTTTTTTAATTTTTTTAAATTTTTAATTTTTTTTAGACTTCAAGAAAACCATCAGGGTAAAGAAGTCTAGAAACTCCTGAAGGACCCTGCCCAAAGGATCGTCTGTCCAAAATCAAAATACAATAAAGTCAAACAAAGATAAAATTAAAATAACAAATGATGGCATACCTTTTATGTACAGTTTTCATGGTGTATCTTTATACTGCAGGTCATGAGTACATTCATACAAAGACGGCTTAGCTAATCTGGGAATTCTTCTCCCTCCCGCTTATGGGATATTTTGGATTGAGCTATGACGCAACTAATTAAAGTGCATAAATCTGACAGCCATCACCAATGACCACAGCCAGTGAGAGGTTGTTGGAGAGCCTGTGGCATTAAATCACAAGATCCAGCTCAGAGGCATTGTCACGCGAGAATGCAAGCACGGGACACTTCTATCTATCCATCAGCAAGCAGAACCTACGGTTTAAACCTGGGAATGCTTGCGCGGCTCTCTACAGAGCATGGCACACGAACCTTATTTACGGACCGGCGTACGAAGGTCCACCCGAGTCAATGACGAGTCTAACCCTTAGGGAATTGATCTGAGGCCCTAAGGTTAAGTGCTCTCCATTTGATTTGAAGCCTTAAAGTTAGGGGCTCTCCATTTGATTTGAAGCCATAAGGTTAGGGGCTCTCCATCCAGTTAAGGACAGAGTACACGAAAGTTCGCCCTTCTTTCTTTCTTTTATTCTTTTTTTATTTTTTTACTCTCTTTTTTTTTTTCTTTTTTTTTTTTTTTTTTTTTTTTTTTTTTTTTTTTTTTTTTTTTTTCTTTTTAAGAAATATACAATATAATATATACATTATGATTGTGGCTCACATCTTCCTATGGTTTCACGTCTAGAAACGGCTTAAACGCCTTCTATGAGTTGAGGATAAGCTTCCCATCCAATTTTCTTATAAATTGGCAAATAGGGTCTTTTTGAGTCAGATTTCTAAGACTGTAACGCTCTTGCTCGTCCCTGAAAAGATTCCAAAAACTAAGAAGTTCATGCTGCACATATCCACAAGAATGCGTCTCAAGAGTCAATAAGATATTATCTAATGACTCCTTACTCAGTCCATTCTTAATGAGGAAAATTTTATCTTCTCTGTTTACGGAAATCATTCCCAAAGAACAACATCGCGCATTACAATTTCATTACATACATTTGTAGCAAACTTTCATTCTTTTTGCTCTTCTCCTTTTTTGAATATGAACTTTTACCGAGACCCAGCATGTATGGGATAAATGAATCTGAAGATTCACCAGCTAAACAAACCTTTGCTTCGATTATCCAGCGTATATCTTTTGGGATACCCTTGTACATTAACAGTCTTAGTCTTTCACACCTAGTTTCATAGATTTTTGTTAGAGCATTTAGAGGGAGAGAAGGGAAATGCTTTCTTAGATTTGAGAAAATGACATCCATTTTAAAAGGAGAATAAATCAATTATTATGGGAAATTGAAAAATAAACCTACTTGAGAATCATGGAGTACCATTATCCGCTACTTAACCGGGAACACAAAGAACTGCAAAAAGAAAGAAACAAAATTAAAATAAATTATACTCATAACAAGGATTAGAAAGGGATATGGATTCTACCTCAACAACTTGATATTCCAGAAATGGTTTGAGTCTTTGTCTATTGACCTTAAATACATTACCATTCCTAGGGTTCTCAATGTCTATGGCCCCATGAGGATACACATGTTTGACAATAAAAGGACCAGTCCACCTAGATCTCAATTTTTCAGGGAATAGGTGAAGATGAGAATTATAAAGTAGAACTTTTTGACCAATTTCAAAAAAAATTCTCAATTGATTTGTCATGAAAAGCTTTTGTTCTAACTTTATAAATCTTTGAGTTTTCATATGCATCATTTCTCAATTCCTCAAGTTCATTCAATTACAATTTGCGTAACTTGGAAGCATCATCATTATTTGAATTGAAAGCTTTAATTGCCCAAAATGCTTTATGCTCCAATTTTACAAGCAAGTGACAAGATTTTCCATAGACTAACCGATAGGGTGACATGCCTAAAGATGTTTTGAAAGCAATACAGTATGCCCAAAGTGCATTATTTGATCTTAAAGACCAATCTTTACGATTTAAGTTAACCTTTTTTTTCAAAATTTGTTTAATCTCCCTATTTGCTAATTCTACTTGTCCACTTGTCTAATGGTGATAAGGGGTAGCAATTTTGTGTGTGATGTCATATTTCTTCATTAAAGATTTGAATGATTTATTACAAAAATGTTTTCCCCTATCACTGATGATAGCTCGAGGGATTCCAAATCGACTCAAAACATTTTCTTTTAAAAATTTAAGAACAATTTTGTGATCACTGTGTCAACATGGAATCGCCTCAATGCATTTTGAGACATAATCAACTACAACCAAAATATATACAAATCCAAATGATGATGGAAATGGACCCATGAAATCAATTTCCCAATAATCAAAAATTTCAATAACAATGATAGGGTTCAAAGGCATCATGTCTCTTTTAGAAATGGAACCCAATTTCTGACAACTTTCATAACTTTTGTAAAAAATATAGTTGTCCTTAAATAATTTGAGCCAATAAAATCCACACTGCAAGATTTTTGCAGCTATTTTCTTTGAAGAAAAATGACCTCCACATGCTTCTGAATGACAAAATTTAATGATACTACTTACCTCATTGTCGGGTACACATCTCCAAAAAATTTGGTTAGGACAATATTTGAACAAATATGAGTCATCCCAATAGAATTTTTTCACCTCAATCATTTTTTTTTCTATCTTGGAGCGTCCATTGAGGCGGCATCTTACTTGTTACAAGAAATTTGACAATATTAGCAAACCAAGGCATGGAATTGACAGAAAATAAAAATTCATTGGGAAAAGAATCATTGATAGGTGTGCTATCAAAAGATGAGCTTGTGTAAGTCTGGACAAATGATCTGCAATAACATTTTCAGTTCCTTTCTTGTCTTTTATTGTGATATTGAATTCTTGAAGCAACAAGATCTACCGTATCAACCTAGGTTTGGCATCCTGCTTAGACATTAAATATCTAACAGCAGCATAATCAGTGAAAACAACAGTGGAAGAACTAATTAAATAAGTTCAAAATTTATCCAATGTAAAAATTACAATAAGTAGTTCTTTTTTAGTAGTGGTGTAATTCATTTGTACACTATTCAAAGTTTGACTTACGTAATAAATTACATGAGGCTTACATTCCTTACTTTGGCCTAAAACAGCGCCAACAACAAAATCACTAGCATCACACATCAACTCGAAAGGCAAAGACCAGTCAGGGGATTGCATGATAGGTGCAGAAGTCAAAAGACCAATTAATTTTTCAAAAGATTTCTGACAATCTTTGGTCCAATCAAATGGTGCATCTTTTGTTAGAAGATTACATAATGGTCTAGATATGGCATTAAAGTCCTTTATGAATCTTTTGTAAAATCCTACATGTCCTAAAAATGAATGAACTTCTCTGACTATTTTTGGGGAAGGCAAATGAGCAATTAATTCAACTTTAGCCTTATCAACTTCAATTCCCTTAAAAGATATCACATGACCTAACATTATTCCTGAGGTAACCATGTAATGACATTTTTTCCAATTTAATACAAATCTTTTTTCTTCGCATATTTTAAGAAATTTTTCCAAATTATCAAGACAATTTTCAAAAGAATTTCCAAAAACTGTCAAGTCATCCATGAAAATCTCTAAATAATGCTCAATCATGTCACTCAAAATACTTAGCATGCATCTTTGAAAAGTTGTCGGAGCATTACAAAGACCAAAAGGCATTCTTCTATATGCAAAAGTACCAAATAGGCAAGTAAAAGTGGTCTTTTCTTGATCCTCCAATGCAATTGGCATTTGATTATACCCTGAATAACCATCAAGAAAACAATAGTAAGGATGTCCTGCTACTCTTTCCAAAATTTGATCAAGAAATGACAAGGGAAAATGATTTTATCCTAGTGGCTACATTCAATTTTCTAAAATCAATACATATACGCCAACTGTATGATACTCGAGTAGGTATTAATTCACCTTTTTCATTTTCAACCACTGTTATTCTAGATTTCTTAGGCATAACTTGTGTAGGCTTACGCACTGGCTATCAGAGATAGGATAGATAATTCCAACATCAAGTAATTTAAGAATTTCAGCTCTAACTACCTATTTCATATGTGGATTTAATCTTCTTTGAGGTTGTTGAGATGTTTTAGCATTATCCTCTAAATGTATTCTATGTGTACAAATTAATGGATTAATGCCTTTTATATCCTTTAATGTCCATCCAATTGCACTTTTATGCATTTTAAGTACTTTTATCAACATACCTTCTTGTTCTTTGGTCAGGGATGAGGAAATTACCACTGGAAAACTTTGTTCTTCTCCCAAAAATGTGTACTTCAACCCAATGGGTAATGGATTTAGTTCCAGTGTTGGTACTTCTTCATGGGTATCATCATTCATGGTTTTTAGCTCTTCGAATCTTGGCTTTCATCCTTTGTATACCATTACCTGTGTACAGTCAAGCAAAGAGCATATTTCAGAAACATCATCTTCTAATTGTATAACTGAATCAAATGAATCAATTAAACAAAATTCTAATGGGTCAGAAGAGCTCCTGATTTGAATATGATCATCTATAATGGCCTCAATCCCTTTAATTTCTTCCTTTCTATCATAAACTTCCTGTGGTTGCTTGCACATGTTGAAAACATTAAGCTCTAATGTCATATTTCTAAATGTTAACTTCACCACTCCATTTCTGTAATTTACAAAGCATTAGATGTTGCTAAAAATGGGCGACCTAAAATAACAGGAATTGACTTGCTATTATTTCCCATAGGTTCAGTTTCTAAGACAATAAAATCCACAGGATATATGAATTTATCAACTTGTACTAACACATATTCCACTATTCTTTTTAGAATTTTAATTGATCTATCAGCAAGTAGAAGAGTTACAGAAGTTAGTTTTAACTCACCCAAGTCGAGTTGCTAATAAACTGAATATAGAAGCAAATTAACACTAGCACTAATATCAAGTAAAGCTCGTTCAATTTTATGTTCATTAATAATGCATGAAACTATAGGACAACCAAGGTCTTTATATTTCAACGGATTATTGTTCTGAATAATGGAACTTACCTATTCAGTCAAAAAGGCATTCTTTTTCACATTATGTTTCCTTTTAACAGTGCACAAGTCTTTCAAAAATTTGGCATAACAAAGAATCTATTTGATAGCATCTAACAGAGGAATATTGACCTTCACTTGTTTAAGGATTTCAAAAATATCACTGTTATGGTTCACTTTACTTGAATTGTTTAATGCTTAAGGAGATGGGGGTGAAGGCAAGGGTTTGGTCTCCTTTTGGCTAGGTGACTTATCAACTCCTTCCTCATCTTTAAGACTTGACTCGTCATTTTTCTCACAAGGTTCAGGAATTTATTTTTCAACAACCTTTCCACTCCTAAGAGCTATCACTGACTTGACTTAATCTATTTGTTGGCTTTCTGAACTACCCTCATTTAGGCTATACTGACTCTTGAGATTTGGTTGAGGTTAAGAGAGAAATTTTCTTTTCTCGTGAATGGCAAGTGCAAAAGAAAGTTTAGCAAGAGTTTCTTTTATGTCTATCATAACTTGAGTGTTTTGGTTATTAATGACCTCTTGCTTTTCCATGAATGCACACAATGTTCCCTCAAGATTTTTTCTATATGGTGGGATATAAGGTGCATATCCTTGAGAATTTTGTGAATCCTGCTGTGCCTGAGGAGGTGGTGGTTGCATGAATTGTGCTTGATTGTTAGTCCTCCAACTGAAGTTTGAGTGATTTCTCCATCTCGGATTACATATATTTGACAAAAAAGAAGTGAATGGATTTTTAAAATTGTTCATTGTATTTACTTACTCATGCACAACTTCTTTAAAAATAAAAAATTTTGAACATTCATTTATTGAGTGTCCTAATTCATCACAAATGCTACAAATTTCTTCATTTTGCACAGATTTGATTTCTTTTACTTTCTCTGATTCCATGGTTTCAACTTTTCTAGCCAAACTAGCAAATCTAGCATTTAGATCTTCTTCTTGACTAAGATGATATTTTTCTTTACTAGCATTTGTAAGGTTATATCTAATTAAATTTTTAGAAGGATAAGTACCATGCCAAGATTGAGAATTTTTAGCCAAATGGTCTAAATAGTCTAAAGCTTCTTCAGGTTCTTTATCAAGAAACTCACCATTGCACATTGTTTTCACAAATTGTTTAGTTTTGGGTGTTAACCCTTCATAAAAGAAGCTTATAGTGCGCCTTTTTTCAAAATCATAATGTGGGCAACAATTTAACAAATCTTTAAAACGATCCCAACTTTGAAAATATGTCTCATTTGAGTTTTAGGAAAAAAATTGGTTTTTTTCTTTTCAAAGCATTGGTTTTATGTGTTAGAAAAAATTTCTTTAAATACTCACCTTGCATTTCTTGCCATGTGCTAATTGATATTGGTTCCAAAGCATTAAACTAAGTTATTGCTTTATCTTTCAAAGAAAAATAAAATAATTTAAGCTTAATAACCTCTTCAGTGCAAGTTTGACCATAAAAAGCGGTATGTACTTCCTCAAATTCTTTTAGATGTAAATATGGGCTTTCAGATTCTAAACCATGGAAATCAGGAAGTAAAGAAATCATACCTGACTTGAATCTAAAATTGTTAGTAGTGAGTGGTAAGATAAAACATGATGGACTAGAATTTCGAGATGGTTGCAAATACTCATGCATGGTTCGCAATGTAACACCCCAAATTTTAGATTATGTTACAGAACTGACAGAATTTCACTGTTTTGCATTTTCTGTGCATTATAAAAATAATTTGATTATTTCAATACTATTTTTGATTGTTTTGTGTGATTTACTCTGGGTCAGAAAAATAATAATTTTCGGGCTGAGAAAATTCTTATTTTAATTAATTAGAGCTGGGGGATCTTACTAAACCCAATTCTGATTGATATATATATTAATCTTATAATTTTTAGATTTAAGCGTGTAATAAAATAATTTTATATTATTATAATATTATTTTATTCAACAAGATCACTTGTCTCAAAAATAGTAGAAAAATTATTTGTGGACCCAAAAAAGTTCTTGGGGCCCACGTTTAGCGTAGCAGTCAACGATTCTGACTGGACAGAATTATGAACCAATAAGAACAAGTCAAAATAGGTAGCTTGACTTTTTAAACCTAAAAGAATGAGTAAACAAAAGAAGCATAGACTTTATTTAGGACCGTTGGATGAAAAAGCATAATTTAGATGCTTTTAATCTTAACCGTTGATCCGATCAATGGTGTAAAATAAATCCAGATAAAATCACTACGCAATATCCACCTTAGATTACATCAAGGGCTAGGAATTAAAGTTAAAATCAAGGGTTGAGATTAAGTCAAACTTAGTGGCTTGGACTTTAGTATGAACCGTTGGATGAAGACTTAGTTAGGAAGCCTTTAACCTTAGTCGTTGATCTAATCAATGGTGAGATTAGAATGCTAGTTTTATGACTAATTGATATCTACCTTAGATGTAATCTATGGTTAGGAATTAAAGATGAATCAATGGTTAGAATTAAGTCATAAATAGCAGGCTTGAATTTGGTTAGTAGCTAATTAAGCTTAATTTGACTAACCTAATTACCTAATTAGCAAACTAAGTGAACTAGTTTAGTTCTTAATTAATTATGATCTAAATATTAATTAGATATCTTAATATTGATTAAAGGTTATAATATATGCTAATATATATTAAACTAATTAGTTATATGATTAGGATGTTAATTAAGATTAGTTAGGAAATTAAACCTAATTAACTAGTGAATTGATTAGCAATTAATTAGACTTAAATGGAAAACAATTAAACCCCTAAAACTCAAGGAGGCCACACGGTTTGGGCAGCAGCCAAGGGGGGCTTGGTGGCTAAGTTCTACTAGGTTCTTGAAGTCTCCAAATTGTCATAAACCATGTGCACTACCATGTGCATTCAATTGGATATTTACCTAGCAAATTCAAACACTCAACCTCACCACTACACACTCACGGCAGCCCCTCATTTCTGCACATTCAATATTACTTTTACAATTATCACAAATTAAGCTTCCATTTTCTCTCCAAAATACCAAGAACCCAAGCTATTTTTCCTTCCATTTCTTTCTCTCTATTCGGCCAAGCCCACTATCTACACAACCAAACCTCTATAATTTTATCTCATCATATTTCCTAAACCCAAATCCTATTCTAAACACTTTTCATTCACAAAGTTTTTCCAAAATCCTACTCTATCTTGTCCAAAATCCAACCTTTTGCTTACTTTTCTAAGGGTAAGTCTTGATTTTATGATTCAAAATTGGATTTCTAATTTTTCTAACCATGATTGTTCCATGGTTTTCAATATTAAACCTTGTTTGTATTTTTACTAATTGTTTAAGAATTTTAGGGATTTGTTTGGGAGATTGTACGAATTTGAAGGAAAGGAGAAAAACTAACCGAAAAGCTTATCTTCAAGAGGTAAGAGGGAGATTTTACCTCACCAACCATGTTTTGGTGGTGTGGGGATGGTTGTGTATGGTGAAAACCCCATAAGGGTTTATTCACTTATTGTTTGATGTCTCTTTGTTTGTGATTTTGGTGTTTACGATTTTATATTTGTGATTGCATGTGTGATAATATGTCTAAAGTTTTGATAATATGCTTGTATGGATAATTTTGATTGCATGCAAGTGTATGAGTAATGTAGGATGTGAATAATATGATAAACCGATTTTATAAGAGCTCCAAAGAGCTTGAGGCTTACGGCCATACTAGGCTAAAAAGGACCAAAGTCCTGAAAATGAGAGATTCAATTGAAAATGAAGGATTGAAATGAAAAAGAAATGAATTTGAACAAGTTTGAAAGTTGTGGAAAAATAATCGGATATAATTAAACTGATGAATTAAAATGAGAACTGAGAGATTTAAATAAATTTGGGACAAATTTGAGTATAGCAAAGTAAAATAATTTTTGGGAAAATGAATTATTATCAATATGATTTTTAGAGGCGTAAAACAGTAATTTTCATTTTTAAAATGGGCCATACTGTAATTATGATTTTTAGAGGGGCAATATTATAATTTTTGTTTTTAAAAGGGGCCATACTGTAATTATGATTTTTAAAGGGGCAATATTATAATTATGATTTTTAGAGGCGTAAAATAGTAATTTTCATTTTTAATAGGGCCATATTGTAAATAACAATTTTTGAGGGCCTAAAACATAAATATTTTGTTTATGAGGGACTATTTTATAACTATGAATTTTATGAGGGACAATTTCATAAATATGAATTTTATGAGGGACTATTTCGTAAATATGAATTTTATGAAGGACTGTTGTGAAAATATTATTTAAATGAGGATTATAAAGCAAATATTATGTTTCGAGGGGTTATTATGCAAATATGAAAAATGAAGTTGAATTTTGGTGTTAAATGAGAAAAATAGTATTTTTGATTTAAAACGTGTGAAAAATATTTTACGCGATTGAGAAACGATGAAAATTTGATACATGATTTGAAAATGCGACAAAACTGTTGCGCAATTGAGAAAATGTGAAAAATATGGTTTCGCGATGAAATTACAGTAATGACACTGTTGGGCCAATATGAGGACCCCGAACTTGAGATAAAGAAAATTTAATTGAGAATATGATAGAATGAATTGAACTGAGAATGGTGCATTTGTATATGCATTGAAAAAGTCCGATGGACTGGATAAGGCTATTTTCTTAGGAAGGAGAGAATACACCTCCTGAGTGGGTGCGATATGCGTAGTGTAGGTCTTTAGTTGACCTTGGGGGCATTGGGGTGCGGGTTGCCTACAATGTGCAGTTGGTAGCTCTTCTGTACGTGGGTTAGACCGATATAACACACTAATGATCCGGACCGAGACACTATCCGTAATCAAGATTTGATAAAGACTGGTGCATATGCTAGATGTGCAAAAATTGAGCACGTGGTCCGAGGCATGTAGTGCATACAGATCTTTACGATCACTCTTTCTGATCTGAGTTGTAGCTCCATGGAGTAGGAAATTGAGTCTAGGTGCATATGCGAGAGATTGAGAGTATTATCGTAATTATTGTTTATGATAATTGAATTATTGAACAATTGAATGTTGATAAGGACATGATCGTAATTATGGCTTATTGTATGAATTATGAGGATAAATGATATTGTTGGCATAAGTGTAATTCTGTATGATGTGTTGATATGAGATATGATATGTGTTAGATAAATGATAATGGTGACATAATTGTAATAATGTATGATGTGTTGGTATGAGAATTTGTATGTGTTTATCTTCACCGCTACCATACTGGTATTGGCGTAGGTGATCTCACCTCTTTGTATGTTTATTCTATATTGTCTTTATAATTTTAAAGACGTTGAGCGAGAACTTGAGCAAGAAGGCGAGGAAGAATGATTCTGTTGAGGACGCTGAGTTTTGAAGTGATGGAGGAGTCTCGTTTCCTTGTGTATATGAGATTGAGTAGACTACATCTTGGACATTAGTGTGAATATTAATACTTAGAGTTCCCATTGTCAATTAGACAGTATTGGGAAGTATACTATCATACTCCGAGTGCGACTAGTATAGTGTTGTCTGCGTGGATACCTGTCCGTAGGACTTCGCGTCAAGTCGGACTTCTATCTTCTGAGGAGTCTGAAGAGGACCCGTCTGAAGGTTCTGCTGTGTAGTAATACTTGGCCAGTATGTTAGTTTAAATTAAAGTTTAAATATTTTGAGAGTCTAGTTTGTAAATATTAAAATATGACAATAGTATGATTTGTGTATATACGATGTAAATAATTTGTGACAATGTTGTTATGTTTTTATTTTTCGCTAATTTTATCTTACTATCATCAAGAAATTTTATAACTCGTATTTACATCACAAAGCACGATTTTCCAATGAAGGGGTAATTTGGTAATTGAGTAACACGAAGTGTGACGCCCTAAGGAGGGTGTTACATTAGTTGGTATCAGAGCCCAAGTTAGAGTCTTTTGGGTTTGTGGGTAGGTTTGTCTTGTTTGTGCTGTGTGAATCTCTGACACTGAACACAGAGATATGTTTTGGTTTCTGAAAGGAGACGATGTTGTGTGAAATAGTTACGTTAAGTTCGTCGTGTTTTGATTTTATTTATCTTTGAAGAAAGATAATGGAACGTAGCGAACATGAGCATGTAGACGCGAGACGTGATGAAGATCGTATAGCCGCAGCTAGAAGTGTGATGCAAAAGATGAATGAAGTAGCAGTACAATAGAGACAGATGATCACTCTGCAGCAGGAACTGATAATCGAACTTCATAGCTTACTAGGATTAGAGCAGCCATCAGATGTGAGAAGCTGTAACTTAAAACCTTCGATAATCCAAGATAGAAAGAAGCGTAAGGTCAATCGTTTTCAACGAGAGTCGTATGTACGACCATTGGGGAAGCAACAACGAGCAAAGAGGGGGAGTACTAGTGGCAATGATTTTGGTCAGACTGTGGCATCAACCATGAAATGTTTCAAGTGTGGGAAAAATCATCTCACCAAAGATTGTCAGCATAAAGGGTTTATTTGTTATGGATGTGGGAAGCCTGGACATTTCTCCAGAGATTGTGATCAACTGAAGATGGAACTTTCCATTAGTGATACACGTATTTCAAAATCTCAAGAAGAAGAAAGAGCCAGTGCAGAGAGTGTAGTGAGAACGTTCAAATACAAAAACTTAAGGAGCGAGGAAATTGTGCCATAGAGGGTAATCTTAAAACTGTACTGTATAATGCATAAGGGAACCCAGTCTCCTGTGATTTGTGACTATGTAAATCTTTTGGGGTTATCTGTGTTTTGTTTCTTTTCATAATATTACTTCAACTTCTAAACTTGTTATTACTACTCGAGTCTGTTTGAAACTATCTTATTATTATCGGAGTTTGAAACTTTTCTGTTGATCTAGTTTGTCTATTTCTTTCTCAAATAGACTAAGTAGATCAATTTGACTTATCCATGTCTTTGTTATAGTGTGGTCGGAGTATTTCTACTCTTCTTGTTAAACTTGTTGTTTATACTCAAGTTTTCTAACTCTACCCTATGTCAATTGAATATCAAATCTTTTCTGTTGATTTGATTTGTTTAACTCAAATTACAACTATTTGAGAACCTGACTTTGTAAATGGATTGGTTATTTTCCAACTATATCCTATTAGATTGTTACAATGTAACCTTAGTGTTTCCTTGACCTGAGATTTTTGGATTTGAATCCAGAAAGTTCATTTCTAAATTTTTTGGACTATGTTCATTTTGAAATCTATTAGACCATCTCAAATTCCTTATTGGACTAATCTAGTAACCTATTGAATAGTCTTATTATTTTTCCTTATAACTTTCAAAATGTCTTTCATGTATCTCAATTAAGAAGGAGTTATGCGTAAAACTAGTCAAATACAAATTCTGTTAGAAGTTCAGCTAGTGAATTTAGATTGAGTGTTGAGATCAAATAGAAAGGTGGTGGCGTATACTTCAAGGCAGTGAAACGTGCATAAGAAGAATTATTCAACATACGTTTTAGGATCTGTGATAGTCATTTTTCAAGGAGAATTTAAAAACATTTTCTTTCCTATAAAGTCTACAATAATTTCAAGGGCTTGAAGTACCTGTACAATCAAGAGGGGCTTAGATATAAGGAAGAGACGATAGCTAGAATTTTTAAAGAACTTGTTCGAAAATTGTGTTCTAGAACAAGCTGGTTGTTGGGATGAATTTCTACCATTGATAGAATTCACATACAACAATAGTTTTTGATCGAGTATAGGGATGTTACCCTATGAGGTAATATATGGAAGAAGATGTAGAACGTCATTGTGTTAGCATCATGATGTTGAAAGTACTGAGGTAGGACCAGAATTTGTGCAGCAGACTATTGAGAAAATGAAGACAGTTCAAGACAAGATGAGGACAACTCAGACGCAGCAAAAGAGTTATTCAGATAAAAGAGGAAGATCGCTTGAATTTGAAGAAGGTGACCATGTATTTCTACATGTGTGACGTCTATGACTAAAGTTGGACGAGTGATTAAGTCAAGGAAACCCACTCTGAAGTTTATCAGACCGTATCGGATACTCCGTTGGAGATCGTACAAATGAAGGAAAATTCAACCTAGGAGACATTTCCAGTCAAGATTGAAGATCGAAGGACAAAGCAACTTCGAGATAAAGAAATCGCATTGGTTAAGTGGTTTGGAACGATATACGTGGTGAAGCAATATGGGAATTGGAAGGTAAGATAAGAGAATAGTATCCATTTTTATTTTAAGTATGTCAAGTTTCGAGGACGAAACTTCTTTTTAGAGGGGGAGTATTGTAACACCCCAAATTTTAGATTATGTTACGTAATCGATGTAATTTCACTGCATTTTTGTGTTTTCTGTGCATTATAAAAATAATTTGATTATTTCAATACTATTTTTGATTGTTTTGTGTGATTTGCTCTGGGTCAGGAAAATAATAATTTTCGGTAGGAAAATTCTTATTTTAATTAATTAGAGCTGGGGGATCTTACTAAACCCAATTCTGATTGATATATATATTAATCTTATAATTTTTAGGATTTAAGCGTGCAATAAAATAATTTTATATTATTATAATATTATTTTATTCAACAAGACCTCTTGTCTCAAAAAAATAGTAGAAAATTTATTTGTGGACCCAAAAAAGTTCGTGGGGCCCACGTTTAGCGTAGCAGTCAACGATTCTGACTGAACAGAATTCTGAACCAATAAGAACAAGTCAAATAGGTAGCTTGACTTTTTAAACCAATAAGAATGAGTCAACAAAAGAAGCATAGACTTTATTTACGACCGTTGGATGAAAAAGCATAATTTAGATGCCTTTAATCTTAACTGTTGATCCGATCAATGGTGTAAAATGAATCCAGATAAAATCACTACGCAATATCCACCTTAGATTACATCAAGGGCTAGGAATTAAAGTTAAAATCAAGGGTTGAGATTAAGTCAAACTTAGTGGCTTGGACTTTAGTATGAACCATTGGATGAAGACTTAGTTAGGAAGCCTTTAACCTTAGCCGTTGATCTTATCAATGGTGAGATTAGAATGCTAGTTTTATGACTAATTGATATCTACCTTAGATGTAATCTATGGTTAGGAATTAAAGATGAATCAATGGTTAGAATTAAGTCAAAAATAGTAGGCTTGAATTTGGTTAGTAGCTAATTAAGCTTAATTTGACTAACCTAATTACCTAATTAGCAAACTAAGTGAACTAGTTTAGTTCTTAATTAATTATGATCTAAATATTAATTAGATATCTTAATATTGATTAAAGGTTATAATATATGCTAATATATATTAAACTAATTAGTTATATGATTAGGATGTTAATTAAGATTAGTTAGGAAATTAAACCTAATTAACTAGTGAATTGATTAGCAATTAATTAGACTTAAATGGAAAATAATTAAACCCCTAAAACTCAAGGAGGCCACACGGTTTGGGCAGCAGCCAAGGGGGGCTTGGTGGCTAAGTTCTACTAGGTTCTTGAAGTCTCCAAATTGTCATAAACCATGTGCACTACCATGTGCATTCAATTGGATATTTACCTAGCAAATTCAAACACTCAACCTCACCACTACACACTCACGGCAGCCCCTCATTTCTGCACATTCAATATTACTTTTACAATTATCACAAATTAACCTTCCATTTTCTCTCTAAAATACCAAGAACCCAAGCTATTTTTCCTTCCATTTCTTTCTCTCTATTTGGCCAAGCCCACTATCTACACAACCAAACCTCTATAGTCTTATCTTATCATATTTCCTAAACCCAAATCCTATTCTAAACACTTTTCATTCACAAAGTTTTTCCAAAATCCTACTCTATCTTGTCCAAAATCCAACCTTTTGCTTACTTTTCTAAGGGTAAGTCTTGATTTTATGGTTCAAAATTGGATTTCTAATTTTTCTAACCATGATTGTTCCATGGTTTTTCAATATTAAACCTTGTTTGTATTTTTACTAATTGTTTAAGAATTTTAGGGATTTGTTTGGGAGATTGTACGAATTTGAAGGAAAGGAGAAAAACTAACCGAAAAGCTTGTCTTCAAGAGGTAAGAGGGAGATTTTACCTCACCAACCATGTTTTGGTGGTGTGGGGATGGTTGTGTATGGTGAAAACCCCATAAGGGTTTATTCACTTATTGTTTGATGTCTCTTTGTTTGTGATTTTGGTGTTTACGATTTTATATTTGTGATTGCATGTGTGATAATATGTCTAAAGTTTTGATAATATGCTTGTATGGATAATTTTGATTGCATGCAAGTGTATGAGTAATTTAGGATGTGAATAATATAATAAATCGATTTTATAAGAGCTCCAAAGTGCTTGAGGCTTACGGCCATACTAGGCTAAAAAGGACCAAAGTCCTAAAAATGAGAGATTCAATTGAAAATGAAGGATTGAAATGAAAAAGAAATGAATTTGAACAAGTTTGAAAGTTGTGGGAAAATAATTGGATATAATTAAACTGATGAATTAAAATGAGAACTGGGAGATTTAAATGAATTTGGGACAAATTTGAGTATAGCAAAGTAAAATGAATTTTGGGAAAATGAATTATTATCAATATGATTTTTAGAGGGGTAAAATAGTAATTTTTGTTTTTAAAGGGGCCATACTGTAATTATGATTTTTAGAGGGGCAATATTATAATTTTTGTTTTTAAAAGGGGCCATATTATAATTATGATTTTTAAAGGGGCAATATTATAATTATGATTTTTAGAGGGGGCAAAATATAATTTTCATTTTTAATAGGGTCATATTGTAAATAACAATTTTTGAGGGCCTAAAATGTAAATATTTTGTTTATGAGGGACTATTTTATAACTATGAATTTTATGAGGGATAATTTCGTAAATATGAATTTTACGAGGGACTATTTCGTAAATGTGAATTTTATGAAGGACTGTTGTGAAAATATTATTTAAATGAGGATTATAAAGCAAATATTATGTTTCGAGGGGTTATTATGCAAATATGAAAAATGAAGTTGAATTTTGGTGTTAAATGAGAAAAATAGTATTTTTGATTTAAAACGTGTGAAAAATATTTTACGCGATTGAGAAACGATGAAAATTTGATACGTGATTTGAAAATGCGACAGAACTGTTGCGCAATTGAGAAAATGTGAAAAATATGATTTTGCGATGAAATTACAGTAATGACACTGTTGGGCCAATATGAGGACCCCGAACTTGAGATAAAGAAAATTTAATTGAGAATATGATAGAATGAATTGAACTGAGAATGGTGCATTTGTATATGCATTGAAAAGGTCCGATGGACTGGATAAGGCTATTTGCCTAGGAAGGAGAGAATACACCTCCTGAGTGGGTGCGATATGCGTAGTGTAGGTCTTTAGTTGACCTTGGGGGCATTAGGGTGCGAGTTGCCTACAATGTGCAGTTGGTAGCTCTTCTGTACGTGGGTTAGACCGATATAACACACCAATGATCCGGACCGAGACATTATCCGTAATCAAGATTTGATAAAGACTGGTGCATATGCTAGATGTGCAAAAATTGAGCATGTGGTCTGAGGCATGTAGTGCAGACAGATCTTTATGATCACTCTTTCCGATCTGAGTTGTAGCTCCATGGAGTAAGAAATTGAGTTTAGGTGCATATGCAGAGATACTGAGAGTATTATCGTAATTATTGTTTATGATAATTGAATTATTGAACAATTGAATGTTGATAAGGACATGATCGTAATTATGGCTTATTGTATGAATTATGAGGATAAATGATATTGTTGGCATAAGTGTAATTATGTATGATGTGTTGATATGAGATATGATATGTGTTAGATAAATGATAATGGTGACATAATTGTAATAATGTATGATGTGTTGGTATGAGAATTTGTATGTGTTTATCTTCATCGCTACCATACTGGTATTGGCGTAGGTGATCTCACCTCTTTGTATGTCTATTCTATATTGTCTTTATAATTTTAAAGACGTTGAGCGAGAACTTGAGCAAGAAGCTGAGGAAGAGCAGATTCCTGTTGAGGACGCTGAGTTTTGAAGTGATGGAGGAGTCTCGTTTCCTTGTGTATATGAGATTGAGTAGACTACATCTTGGACATTAGTGTGAATATTAATACTTAGAGTTCCCATTGTCAATTAGACAGTATTGGGAAGTATACTATCGTACTCCGAGTGCGACTAGTATAGTGTTATCTGCGTGGATACCAGTCCGTAGGACTTCGCATCAAGTCGGACTTCTATCTTCTGAGGAGTCTGAAGAGGACCCGTCTGAAGGTTCTGCTGTGTAGTAATACTTGGGCAGTATGTTAGTTTAAATTAAAGTTTAAATATTTTGAGAGTCTAGTTTGTAAATATTAAAATATGACAATAGTATGATTTGTGTATATACGATGTAAATAATTTGTGACAATGTTGTTATGTTTTTATTTTTCGCTAATTTTATCTTACTATCATCAAGAAATTTTATAACTCGTATTTACATCACAAAGCACGATTTTCCAATGAAGGGGTAATTTGGTAATTGAGTAACACGGAGTGTGACGCACTAAGGAGGGTGTTACACGCAACGGTTGATTTTCATGTTCATCATGCACACTTTCGTTTTCAGCCATTGTGTTTGATGTGTATAATTGTGATTTAGACAAATCAATATGTAAAGTACTAGGATTAACTTTAACCAAACGACCAAAATTTAAATCACGATACCAATTAAGCATAAACAAGTAACTTAAAATATAAAATAAAATGTACAAGCTAGCAGTATAAACCGTCCATTAAATATTAACAAAGATGTGGTATAAACCAATCATCAAATGTATATTAACACTTAGTAAATAAATATTAACAAAGATGTGGTATAAACCAACCACCAAATAAGTTAATAAGCAGAAATATTAAAAAGTTAATAAGCAGATAAATTAAAATGTTAGAAGCAATAAATTAAAAGTTAGAAAAGATAGTAAAAAGTTAGATAGCTAATAAAGTAAAACGTTAGATAGTTAGTAAGTTAGTAAGCAAGAAAATTAAAAGGTTAGTAGGTTAATAAGTTAGAAAGTTAGAAATAAAATACAGAAAGTAAAGTACAGAAATTAAAGTGTAAAAAATAAAGTGCAGAAAGTAAATTTAAAATATGAAAACTAGAGAATCGGCAAAGCCAATTTTTTGCTCAGTGAGAAAGAAGAGAAGAACAAAGATTATTTCATTAATAATTAAAGATTACAGAGAGATTAGGGAGAGTTTCTCCCACTAAGTTAGTACGTTAGTAAGTACAAAGAAAAATTTTAAAAAAAGAATAGAAATATATATATATATATATATATATACAAGATCTACAGAAAAAAATATAAATATATATATATACAAAATATTTACACCATAAATTTGTTCTTCAAATCAAGTCCCCGGCAATGGCGCAAAAAACTTGATGCGGATTAAAAGTTACAAACCCAAGTGCAGGTTGTTTCAAGTAATAAATTCTCGGGAGTCTGAGGCCGAACCACAAGGAATTGATGAAGAAAAATTCTTTGACGTAAAGTAAATATTTTGTCACAATAATAAAACTGATAAAACTTAGTCACAAATAAAAAAGACTTACTTGGGTTAGGAGATCCACTCTTGGTAAATAAAATAAGGATAAGATTAATTTTTTTATAACTCAATTAGAATCCACACATAATGGAGGTTCCAATCAAAAAATATAACGTTCAAAGTTTATTAAAAATTGTATACGTAATTATATTATAATTCCTTTAATCATCTATTAACACCACCACTCATAAATGAGATCAAGCATTCATTGTGCCGAAATCTTGTCTACAACAAATCAAGATCTCCACTTCACAAGGAGAGTTTCTAAATTGATTGGAAAAAAAAATACAATACGTATAATAACCACTTGAAAATATATCATTAAAGCACAAGAAAGAAATGAATCTAACCTTATTTCATGACCAAGAGCTTCACCCTTTCAACTAAGTAAAATAAAACTTAGTTTCTCATAGACAAGAAAAAAGAAAGAGAGAAGAAGAAGAAGAAGAAGAAGAAGAAGAACATGACTTTAATTTAGAACAAATGAAAACTACTACAATAAAAACTAGTAACAAAATAACATCATTTTAGTAACTAACACCTAACACCTTCAATGATTTGCCAAGGCTCTCTTTTATAAAAGATTAGGGATACAAAATGACAAGGAGGCTGAGTCATGAGTGAGTGGATGAGTGGAAAATGAGTGAAAAATGCCAAATGACTTTTAATAAGTGGAAAATTATGGAGATTCTTTGTCTCCAAATTCATTTATCTCTAAAGTCATTGCACTCATCATTTTTTCACTAAATGGTCTCATGAAAGTTGTAGGCCTATATCGTAGCTTTCAAATGCCACCAGAATCACCTCAAAAGGCCATCTACATCCCGAGATATGGCCTAATTACTGCATAGTATTCAGGCCCGATTATAGTTCCTCTATTCTGACTTCCAAGCCCAATATAACCTTCAAGGAGTCCGATTTGAGTCTTGTGCTCTTCATTATAGTTTTTCATATGGGTCTTAATTTGCAGATACCAAAATTTCAGCCTAATCCAGATCTTACAGCCCAAGTTATACTCCGATTACTACACATTGTTCAGGTTCCAATCTCAAACCTCGTATTCTGAATTCCAAGCCCAATTAGTTCTACTAGATATCCGACTTTGATCTTGAGCTATTCATGAAAGTTGTAGATCTCTCTCTTATCTTTCCAACAAGATAAAATACATAATTAGTAGACATCTAGAACTCAATATATGGCCAAAATACAGAAATAATGTAAGACGTAAATCATGCTGAAAAAATCAATTAAGTCCAATTTGAGTCCAAACTTACAAAACATAACCAAGCTCAATCAATTAAGTACATAGAGAGTGTAAATGACTAAAATTGAGAGTTTATTAATGTATCAAATATGTGATTATCACTTTTCACCCAAGTAAAATGAAAATTAATTACTTATAAATAAGAAGAAAGGAAGAGAGAAGAAGAAGAAGAAGAACATAACTTCAATTTAGAACAAAAGAAAACTACAACAAGATAAACAAACAACACAATAGCATGATCTTCATCTCTAAGACCAAGATTCTTAAATAATCAGCTAAGGCTCCCTTTTATAGAGGATTAGCGATACAAAATGACAAGGGGGCTGATTCATGAGTGAGTGGATGAGTGAAAAATGAGTGAAAAATACCAAATGACTTTTGAAAAGTGAAAAATTATTGAGATTCTTTGTCTCCAAAATCATTTAGTATTGAACTCATAGCATTCGTCATTTTATCATCAAGTGGTCTTTATGAAAGTTGTAGGCTTTTGTCTTAGCTTTCAAATGCCATTAGTTTTAGCTCAAAATCATTCCTATAGCTCGAGATATAGTTTGATTACTGCACACTACTTAGGCCCAGCTACAGTTCATTTGTTCTAAATTGTAAGCCCAATATGACCTCTAACCAATCTGAATTGAGTTTTGTGTTCTTCATGAAAGTTGTAGATATGGGTCTTAAATTATAAATACCAAAATTTTAGCCCAAGTAAGTTCTTACACGAGTTATACTTTGATTACTATACACTATTCAGGTTCCAATCACAAAACTCGTGTTCTAACTTCCAAGACCAATTAGCTCCACTAGATGTCTGATTTTGACCTAGAGCTCTCATGAAACATGTAGAGCTCTCTCTTATCTTTTATACAAGGTAAAATACATAATTATTAGTCTTCTATAACTCAAGATATGACTAAAATACAGAAATAGTGTAAGACATAAATCATGCTGAAAAAATCAATTAAGTCCAATTTGAGTCCAAACTTACAAAACATAACCAAGCTCAATCAATTAAGTACATGGAGAGTTTAAATGACAAAAAATGAGGGTTTATTAATGTATAAAATATGTGATTATCACCTGCACCAGGGGGTGAGTTCTAGGATTTTCTAGAATTATGTTTTTGATGTTTTGGAATTTCTTAAGTATTGGGATCACTCATATATGCCTTTCTAAGTGTGTTAAGGTACTAAGAAGGGTATTTCTTGGATAGAATAACCACTTAGCATATATGAGGAGTTGTGAAACCTTAGGCATCTTTGAGTTTGAGAATGCCATAAGGGGTATTTAAAACCTTGTTCAACATGAGGTTGACTTTGAAAACACATATGAAGTAATGATGTTGGGTTCTAGATATAGGAGTCCTAGTGACATGGTTCTTGCCACTTTGTTGGAAAAGTGAGGCTAATGATCACATGTACTAGTGATGTGAAACATGTTTTGAAAATACTCTTTGCATATTTGGTTTTCAAATTTGGTATTTGCTATTTCCTATGTATTGCAACCTTAAATGGTGTGCACAACTGCATGGCCTGAGAATAAGGTATTGGATCTAAATTCTCTTAGCATTTATGCTATTATGGTTAGGGTTACATGTATGGGGTGGTAGTAGTATTCTTACATTGGTGAGGGGAAGGTATTCACCTATTACCAAGTGGTGTATAGGCTTAATGAGCGATGTCGTACTCACCTCAAAATAGACTAGGATTTAAATGGAATATAGCATAGTACATAACCTAGGTTATCTCCCAAGGATCAATTCGGATTTCTCAAGCATATTGGAAGTTATCAATAAGTAGGGGGTTTTGTTCGTCAAGTAAAAGAGTACAAATTCAACAGTAATTAGGAATAAATTCAAAACTGGAAACACTAATCCAAGGTCTTCAATTCAAGTGGAAAAGTAAATCATAGTTCAAAGAGAGTAAAATTCTTTATGCAATTACCTCTATTAATTTGAATTCAACTAGATAATCACCTAGAATTTGATCAACAGAAACAGAATCACAATCGCAATTCTTGATTAAGATTGAATTAAACACAATTTTGAATTAACATAGATTATCAATCGATGATCTATTCTCCATTAAATTCAGATTAATCAATCCAAATCTATTTTCAACTTTGAAAACATAATCATAAATCAATTGAAGAAGGAGAAAAAGGAAGAACACAATCAGAAATCACAATTAAACAAAAGAACTCAAAACGCTAACCACAATCATTGAATTCCTTGGATTGATTGGATCTTTAGCCTTTCATGGCCATCACCATTGAAAAGATACAGATCAGAGAAAAGAGAAAAATGAAATAGAGAAAACGAAAAGAGAAGAAAAATGGTTTCTTGATTCAAATCGTAAAACTCAAAAATCAGGATTCAAAAAGAGGTACTTTTCGTATTCTACCTTAACCTATTTGTAACTAAAAATTATTCTATAATTCCTAATCTAACCCTAGCCTGAACTGTAGCCCTCTGAATAAGCTTTTCTGAGACATATAATTTGCCTTATTTGGGTTTAAATTGATAGAGTTAAGCCCAAATCAGTGAGGGAAGGTCCAAGCTTTATGATAGCAACAGTGTCCTAAATTTAAGACTCAATTTCACCTTGAATCCAACTGTTTTAGAAAAATTACATTAGATACAAAATTGTGTATCCTCGTCTCAGCTTTCAGGGAACACCAAGATCATCAAAATGTGACATTTGTAGCCCAAGATATGGCCTGTACAATATAGAAAGGTCAAAATGAGTTAAATTCCAAAAATTAATAAAGCTTTTACAACTAAGCTCAATGAGACCCAATCATCTAAAACTCACCCACACACATAATATTGGATACAATTATCATCAATTAGGCCAAATATAAAGCAATAATGAATGCCTCAAAATTGATTGATCAAATTCTCCCATACTTGAACTTTTGCACTCCCGGGCAAAATACAAAAGACCAAAACTAGGGAATAAAGAAAAGCAAATGCAAGAATGCAAGAAAAGTAAAAACTCAAAAACTCTAAAAGACTCAAATTCAAATGACATTCAAGTATACAAAAGCTTACAAGCAAAAGGAGCAATAGAAGATTCAAAAGAACAAAACATCCATGAATTAAAATTTCTTCACATCTCAAACCAACAAGCAAGGTAGCTTCAACTTGAAAAGCATGAATCAAGAATGAAAGATCCTCACAAGATATACTCTCAATCCCTCAAGTGTTTACAAGGTAAGTATTTCACTCAATTCAACTCATGAATGATTGCACTACCATAAGCTTGCTTATCTTCTACTTCTCCACTACTCAAAACACATGCACACAAAAATCAAGAGGACTTTGTTCAAGGCTGTAATGGGGCCAAGGTAAGGGAAGGAAATAATATGGATATGGAAAAATAAATACCAAAGAGAATGAAAGAGCATTGTGAAGGAACTCAAATGACAAGTAACAAACATGAAATTTTACCCCCCAACTGTAACACCCTAGCTAGGGCATCACATTTCTGACTCCCGACTCATAATCTGAAAATAAGTTCGCACAAAGTTTAAGTTATAAAAGATGGGTTTCAAAATTTCTTCTTTACTGAAACGTAAATTTACTGAAAATATTAGGTAATATTGAAAATCATATTTCAACTATTCATTATGCAATATTGACACCAATTAATATCACAATTTAAAGAGAAATATAAAATTAACAGACTTTTTTTTTTGACAGTAGCAAACCCCATGACGGGTCCTACTTAAATAGCACGGTACAACACTAATAAGAAACTTTAACATACTTATTCCTTTTTCTGTCCATCTTGATGCATCAGACATCTGTTCCTTTGTCAACACTGCACACCTTCGAGTCCTGAATGTCCACTCCTTATTGTTATCACCAATCTCAGAGTATCCATCGCCCGTTATGTCTAAGACAACTCGATCCTTCTATTATTTGATTTTAACAAAGATCTGAGACACAACAAAACAATATAACAAAGAGGTGAGATCACCTACACCAATACCAACGTGGCAGCACAGAGATAACACAAATAGCTATATCATATAGATAGATCATACCATAATCATGCTATCAGCATTAATCAACTATCATCATCTAATCATTTATCAGTTCAATCATCATCCAAGTACTCAAAACAATTGTCATGACCAATAACTAATATTCTCCAATTAATATATCACACAGATATAAATGCTCAGATTTATGCATATATACAAAGACTCATTTTATAAAAAACGACTCCATGGAGGTTTTCACAATTTCGAGAAGAATGCTCTGGTTAATTGTCAGCCTTAGCCCAAAGACAATCTCCCAGTCGTTGAAAAGAATCGTGTTCTTGTCGGGTATTGTCAATGCGTTGCAATGGACTGCATCGCCAAGTGGCACAGGGTACTCGCCAGCTGTCCACTGGTCGATCGCCGCGCCTCGACGCCCCCAAGATCCATCATAGACCTTACTATCAATTCTCATTCCCTCTTCAACCACAAGGGCCATAATAGCTATTAGCTATCTTTTATACAATGCATGAATTTATCAGTGCAAGTCCAACCCCAACGGGCCAAATCTTTTCAATTTCATTTGTACAATGCATGCAGTATATCGTGCAAGTCCAACCCTAAACGGGCCAAATCTTTTCAATGCATGTATAATGCACCAAATCCAAATACGGGCATCTCTTTCCAATGCATATAAAATGCACCAAATACCAATTATAGGCAAAACACGTCACTCTCTCATACAGTGTCCATACACTGGTTAAACAGTAATTATACTGTATTTTCAACACAAAATCATGTTATCATGTTTTCATAGTTATAAAACACTTTCGCCTTATTTTCACAAGATTGCGCAACATTTTCATTATGTTTTCACAATTCCAAAATGTTTCTGTTACGTTTTCAAAATATCGTAACACTTCTGTTACGTTTTCAAAATTCTGAAACGTTTCTGTTATATTTTCACAATACCGTAAAAATATTCTATTACTTTTAAATCACATAGTGATTTTTCAACAGTACGTCAAATATTTAAACTCACGTAAAATATTTAAACGTAATTCAAATCACGTAGAAATATTTTAACATATTTTAAATCACATAGGAATATTTTACTATATTCTAAATCATTTTTAAGATACATAAATCATTTTTCACCACAATTCTATTACGAAAAATATTTCTTAACCTTCAAAAATTCCATTTCATCCTTTCTCAAAATATTATGACTTTGTACTTCATTTTTCACATTTTCTTACTCAAGAAAATCTTTTTCCATGTTTCTTTACTCAAGAAATTCTTTTTCAAATATAATCCACAAAACTTGAAAATAAGTTATACTTGAGTAAATTCTCAAAATACCATTATATTCTTCATTTTTCCTCAAATCATTTCCAAATTAACCTACTTCAAAATAAATTGAAGTTTGAAAACATTTTCGTTTACAAAACTTAATTTTTCAAGTGAGTAAAATACTCTGATTCTCTTTTCAAATTTCTTGTATTAAATCAATTATATTTCCACTTGAAAAATTACTTTGTTTCATCAAAATCTAGGCATTACTATTTGAAAAATTATCAAAACATTTTTCCTTTTAAATTGATATGGTTTTACACAAACAAAACCATTAAAATTTTATTTTCAAAACCAAAGTACCGATTGGTCATAAAGCAAACTCATTTGTTCAAATTCATTTTCACTTTCTTTGCAAATCCTTTTTCATTCTTAGTCAAAATTCTTTTCCTTAATATATATTTTCTCAAAATCACTTTTTATTAATCTAGTCCTACAAAATCATATTGAGTTGATTTAATTATTGTTTCTTAACTTTAAATTTCCTAACGTTTTTCAAAATCCAATAAATAAATTCTCTGTTAGAAATTTTAAGTTACAAACGTTTTCCTTTATATTTCTAAATCACTTTAAAAATTGATTAATTTGAAGTCCAATACTTTCAATCTTCTTTTTCTTTTATTTATGAAAATTCCACTTCACTTAATTTATAACACTTAATTCCCTTTTCAAAAGTCCTTATTTGAAAATTCTTGTATTTCATAGCATCAAAACATTTTTCTAAATTATCAAAACCTTATAGATGGCCATTGGAACCATGAAATATTTTTCTTCTAACCTAAATAAATTCCATTTTTGTTTCTACACAAAATAAATTAATAAAATTTCATTCTAAAATTTGTGTTCATGTTTTCTAAAAAAAATAAACCTTTAGTTCATTTTTCATATTCCTCAAATCAATCCAATTTTATTCTTTCATAAACATATTAATTTGTAAACGCCTATTTTGAGGTGTCTTGGCCGAAATTCTTATTGTTTTAGGGATCAAAATTTAATTTTCTTATTCTTGAAAATTTTCAACTTTGACCCAAATCAAGGGCATCAAAACCGTAGCTCTTCCTTGGCCATTGGAACCAAGATCAATTTTCTTTCCATCCACACATCATGGCATACATATATATATTTCATCATAAATATCACAAACATGCCATATACTCATCATGCATATTATAAGTATACTATCAAAGCCATAAAATCATGCAAAGCATATTAAGCATAGACAAAATAATCAAGGCACAAGAAAATAAAGCAAAGCTCATAAATACACAATTAATTATTACATGACCATGGATTGGAATTCTCACATGAATTCACAATTCATCAAATATAAGACCATCTCCCACCACCATAATTGGTTGGTGAGATGGATCTCCCTCTTACCTCTTGAAGATCCTCAAAGCTTCTTGATTTTGCTTCTCTTTCCAAGTCCTTCAACACCAAGGGCTCAAAAACCCCATAACTTTTTTCTTGAAGAAAGTCCATGAAGATGAATGATTTAGAGAAAGTCTCCAACATGAAAGTTGCTTAGAATATCATGTAGATTCAAGATCTATGGTTGGATGAAATTACAAGTGATGGGTGGTGCTTTTGGTGGTCATGGCCGAACCATTTGGTGATAAAATGAAGGAAAATGGTTGTTTTGTGTTCTTGGGTTGGTTGAGTGATGAAGATGAATGATTTAGAGAAAGTCTCCAACATGAAAGTGTTTTGAATTGATGAGAGGATTCAAGATATGTAGCTAGATAAAATTATGGAAGATTGGAAGTGGTTCCATGGGTGGTGACCGAATGCTCAAGGAAGGAAAGAAAATGGTGTTGTTCTTGGTGTTCTTGACAAATTTGAAGAGAGAGAAGAGAGAGAATGAGTTAAGTGTTATAAAATGTGATACAAATGAAATCAAATAGCTGAATTGAAGTGGGCAGCCGTAGCATTGCATGGAGAGAAAGAAGAAAATAATTTTGCTTTAGGAAAATGACCAATAATTGGTCAAGACATCTAATTAATGTCTTCAAGCTTTTTCTTTGGCCTAAAAAGGCTACTCCAACATGTCTCAACATGTCTCTTCTTCTTTTTTGCTTCTCCAACCGTTCCCCCCCTTCATCATGCAATCCAAAGGAAGCAAACAAAACAATAATGGTCATATTGATCATGACAAATAATAATGGTCATTAATTTAGTTTGCATGACTATTATTAGTGGTTCAAGAACCATGTAAAAGTCTCCCCAAGCTGCATGAAAACCGTGTGGCTCCTTGAGTATTTTAGGGAATTAATTGTTCTCAATTTTCACCTAATTGCATGCTAATTAATTAGGTAATTAGTTAGGTTAAATTTCTTAACTAATCTTAACTAACATTCTAACTATATAACTAATTAATTAACATATTATTTCACATATTATAATCTCTAATTAAAATTAGGATATCTAATTAAGAATTAGATTATAATAATTTAATATTTAATTTAGTTTACTTAACTTGTTAATTAGGCCATTAGATTAATCAAATTAGGCTTAATTAGTTACTAATCAAATCATTGTTGACTTCATCTTTTCTTTAGCCTAAAAAGGCTACTAAAAAAAATTGTCTCCTCCTTGTCCAAGCACTCCAAAATCGTCCCCCCCTTCCATAATGCATGAAGTTGTCATCTTTTTTTTTTTTTTATACAATTATTTGAAGCATTCCTAGCCATTGATTAATTCAATGGTTAGGATTTAGGTAGACTTTTAATTTAGAAGACTTAATCTAAGCCATTGGATCCTTCTCCTTTAAATTCTAGCCATTAGATGTGTCTCCAAAATAAAGGGTTAAGATTACTTCTTCTTACTTTTAATCCAAGGGTCATAATTAGTCTTTGCTACTTTTTAAGACCAAATCTTCACCCTTGATTAATTCTTCATCCAATGGTCATAAATGGTCTTTGTCACTTTTTAAGACCAAATCTCCACCCTTGATCAACTCTAAATCCAATGGTTGTAAATGGTCACTTTATATAATTAATTTTACACCATTGATTAAATCTACGGTTGATATTGAAGCTTGCCTAACTAAGTTTATTTTCACACCATTGATTAAATCAATGATGATTATCTTATGTTTCTTTATTAAATTTATTTATTTCTTAACCGTTAATTGAATCAATAGTGGATATCCAAACCACCAATGTTGACTTAAGCAATATAATTTCTATTTTTATCTACTAAAAATCTCACGAAGAATATATTTCTTGTATTTTTATCTTAGATAAATAAATACAATACAAAACAAATTTTCTAAAACTATTTCCGGATTCGGGTTTAGTAAGATCCCTATCTCCGTCTAAACAAGACAAATTTTTCTATGCGTAGAAAAATTTTTTCACTTTGCGGGACCCACTTAGGCCCACGTATGGTCACCTGGGCCCACAAACACCTCGTGAGGCCCACAAATTACAATGCGGAAAAAAATTTAAAATCACATAAAATCACAAAAATTAGAAAATGTATGAAAATCAAGTCAGATTATTAAAAATAATTAATAGTTATATATGAAATAAATTTTTTAAAGATTTTTTTTTTATTAAAATTATTTTTTCCCGACACAATGGTAAATCACTCAAAACAATCAAATACTGATTTGAGAATAAACAAAATAATTTTACAGATCATCATAAATTACTAAATAGTATCAAAATTTATTACAAGCCTGGTACATCAAAATTACTGTTTATAGGATAGGAAATTTTGGGGTGTTACACCAACTCCAAATAATGCACATTCTCCTTTACAAATTTTCTTCTCTTCTTTTTCTTTCACAACCTTTCTTGAATTTATTCTTTTTCTTTTCTTTCTTTCTCTTCCTTTTTTTTTCTTTTTCTTAATTCTATTTTTTTCATTTTTTTTTAAAATTTCACCAAACATCTTGCTCATTGCACATCAAAGTACACAACCCCCACACTTGAACATCAAAAGAGCTCCTCCAATAAAAATGACCCAATGCTCTCCTATTCCCTAAGGTAAAGGTAAAAACATGGTTTTTCACATAAGGCACAACATGAGCTAAAACAAAGAATAGGCAAGTAGGCTCAAGGGGGTTAAACAAGGGAAAGTGATGCAAGGTTAGCTATTTGGCCAAAGTAGTTAATCAAGAAAGAATGCATCAATCATGTTCATGCATACAAGTGAAAAATGTAGCCTCAAAAAGAATTTAAGCAAGTTCTAGAGTGATCAAATGACATGAGTGACAATCACACAAGAAAGAAGAGAATGGTGCAAATGTTAAATCCACCAATAGGCTCAAAATCTCACAAGGTATGCATCTATCAAACTTGATCCACCAATTGAAACATTCACCACCAAGCAAATTAAATTCAAGAAGAAAGAAAATTTATTCAATCATGTTATGAACCTTGAATTCCAATTGTCTCAAACTTTTTAACTTTACAAGCCTCAAAACATCATTGAAAATCCACTCAAAACACACTTGTGTGCCCCTTTTTTTTTTAACAGAAAATAGAATTAAAAGAAGAAAAAAAACAAAAATAGCAAAATAACACAAAATAGAAAAATAGAAAACAGAAATAGAAAACAAAAATGAAAACAAAAAAATAGAAACAGAAAATAGCAAAACAAAAATAACAGAATTTGTATGATCCTGACAAAAATAGAAAACGGAAAAATGAAATAGAAATAGTAGAACAACAAAAACAAAAATAGAAGCAGAAAATAGCAAAATAGAAAAATAGAAAAACAGAAACAAGAAAACAAAAACAGCAAAATTCCCTCCCCCACACTTAAATCACACATTGTCCTCAATGGCAACACAAATCAAAAGATAAGTAGACAAGTGAAATAAAAGAGCAATGGAAGAGAACACCCTCATCAAGGTGGAAAGATTTGCACTTGGGGAAAAGTGGGCTTGTCCAAGGAGAGCTCCTCCACAAGTGCAGAGTGCACGGGGCTATCAAGAAAAGGTTTAAGACGGTGCCCATTAACCTTGAAACTCTTGTTGGTAGCTTCATTTGAAATCTCCACTACACTGATCTGATAATAATTTCAGCTTTTTAATGTTCTTTGTTTGATCTAATTGGATTCCATATGAGTTTAATTGTTAACATTTAGCTAAGTTTCTGATTTAGAATTATATTTGGATGTTTATTGTGAAACTTTGCTAAAATGTGATTATAAACACTCATAAACGTGTTGTGATTTTCAGGAGATTCATGAGTGATGGAGTCCATTGGTTTTGAACTATTGAGAAGAGAGTTGAAGGACTTTAAAGGAAGTATCAACCCCTAGAAGCAAAGGGAGAAGGGTATGCACGAAGAATCAAGTGATCTTGATTATATTGAATAACACGGCCGTGTCAATTGACACGGGGTAGGCGTGTGCTATTCGAGTTTGAAGATTTGAAGAATTTGAACAACACGGCCCGTGTCAAATGACACGGGGAAGGCCGTGTACTCCTCTCGACTTCACGAGGAAGAGCCAATATCGAGCCTTGACAGAAAACACGGCCGTGTCAAATGACACGGGGTGGGCCGTGTTCTCTCGACTTGGAATGTTTGGAAATCGGGGAGAATAAGACACGGGTTGGGCGTGTAGACGACACGGCCCGTGTCGTCGGATCGCATCGAGAGGTTAAGTTCGTGCTTTAATGTTAAATTAGGTTCCAAAACCTATAAATAGGGTGACTTAGAGCCTTTTAAGGTATTCGGATCGAGAGAGAGCCGTCAAGGAGACTAAGGAAAACGAAGACCAAGAAAGAGGAGGATTCGATTGAAGATTGGAGACTCGGATTCGAGCGATCAAAGATCAATCACTCTCAAGCTTTGGAAACTAGTTTGATCTTTAGTTTTTCTTTTCTTCTTTTGTTCGAACAATGTTTTCTTTTAATTCTTCTTGTTTTTGAATTTGCCATGTGTGGCTAAACTTCTTGATTGGTTAAGGGAGGATGAAACTCTAGTTTTGATTATGTGAATCTTGCATATCTCTTTATATCAATACAATTATGTTTTTATTCATATGTTTGTTCATAAATCAATATAAAGATTTTTATATTCTTGCCAAATTTCGAGAGTGGTGAAACTAGGATTGCTATGCGCGGTTGCGGTGGTATGACTAGTGAGACATATGATCTAAGTAATTTAATCCGGTGTGTGATTAGACCTTAGTGTGATTGGTTTTCTAATTCTTAATGCAATCATTAGGTAGGTGTAAGAGCGGTTGCTTTACAAATAACTAATGGTTAGGGTTTGATTTGAGCGGTTCTTTGAATTAAGCGAAACTTAAGGAAAACACGGGATTCATCTCATAATCACATAAGAACATAATTGATCATGTTGGTATAAAGGGTATGTAAGTTAGCATAATCATATAAATCTAGTGGTGGATTCTATCTCTTAACCAATATCTTTAATTTGATAATTCGCTCCTTTTGTGTTTCTTGTTTTGATTTTAGTTCAATTTCTCTTTTCGCTTTAATCAACAAAACCCCCTTTTACTTTTCTTGTTTTATTGTTCTCCGAGTTTAATTTAGGAATTGGATTAATAGTGTTAATTGAATTGGTTCTCTGTGGATCGAACCTTGCTTACTACAACTTGGTTGCAAGGTTTTTATATTTTTGGTGGAACTTAGCAACTGTTTTTGATATTATATTTAATCACATTCCACACCACACCAAATTTTGGCTTGAGTTCTTGGAGGAATGATCTTCTAATTGCGCTATTAATTTGTTTCCTATTTTTCTCTCTGTTTTTGTTTTAATTTTAATAGTTTATTTGTTCTTTTCAACTATCTTGGAGTGTTCATGTCCCAGGTGAAGAGGTAAACGAGCAATTGAGGAATCTGAGGCATTACTTTGAACAAATCAACTCGCAATTCACACCTGTGACGTTGAAGAAGCTGCCCGTCACGTAGATCTTTCCGGCTACTGCGGCATCCGAGATATCCGAGTCTCCTGAAGAAGTGATGGCGAAAAATACATTGAGGATGTTGGGTGCTCGGACTTAGACCAACAACCTTTGTGCATAGAAATTCCGAGAATGAAGAGGCATTTGAATTGAAATCGGGTGATTCATCCGTTGCCATCTTTCAATGGACTAGCCAGGAGAGGACCCTAACAAGCATCTCGAAGGAAATTCATGTTGTATGTTCTAGCATGAAGCCGCGGGAATTTCGGTTGAAGCAAGTCAATGAGAGCTTTTCCGTTTTCCCTAAAGGACTGCGCAAAGAGTGGTTGTACTACTTGCCACCGGGTCGATTAGAATACATGGCGGGATATGGCTCGAGCTTTCCTAGACGGATACTTCCACTGCATCAAAGGCCGCGACAATCGAAAAGAAATTTGCGGCATCCAACAAAGACATGGGGAATCACTTCATGAGTGCGGGAGAGATTCAAGAGATTGTGTGCTAGTTGCCCTCGGCACCAAATTAGTGAACAACTTCGATCACAAGTATTTCTATGAAGGTTTGCTAGGAATGGACATTATGCAACATGATTGATCTTTGCCGGTGGAGGAGCCTTGGTTGATAAGACTCCTCGAGAAGCCGAAATCGATATCTAGAATGGTGCAAACACTCAACAATTCTTTACTCGGAATGATACGGAGTGTGAGAAGCGGTTAAAGAGGCCGACACTACTAGTCCGAGAATCAAATGAGGTTTTGAGTTGACCGCCATGATTTGAAGGCGATGGACCGGGAAGGCACCGGTCTGAAGCATGTGGGATTTGTTGCTCTTCGTTGGACATCCCGGTCCGATATGTGTCCCACTTTGCAAGAAGACTCAAATGAAGAAGCCAAGGCGGTGGGGGATTTTTTCGCTCCATCTAAGAACTACAACCCCTACTCCAACACATATAATCCAGGGGTGGAGAGATCATCCCAACTTTGGCTATGCAAAACGCCTCAAGTTCAAGCGCCACCCCAAGCCTATGGTCCTCCAGGGTTTGCAAAGGCAAGCACCCTTTCCTCCAAGGCAACCTCAAGTTCAGGCCCCTAGACAACCTGAGCCTTCGTTGGAAGATCTAGTGAGGCAAATGGCCACCCAAGCAATATTCGGTTTCAAGAAGAAACAAGGGCCACTATCAAGTACTTTGCAGAACCTGCTGGGACGGTTGGCTCTTGAGATAAACAAGGTGCGAGTCGGACTTGTGGAAACTTCCTCGCGGCCGAAGTGAACCCAAGAGAAAATGCTAGTGTTGTCACTTTGCGCAGTGGGAAGACACTTGACGGACCCACATCTGAAGATAAAGCTCACAATTCGAAGGAGGTAGATGAGGAGGGGCTCAATTCTAAGACCCCTAAAGTAAGTGTTTCGACCCATGTCCTAAATATGTCACTAAGGCCCCTTTTAAGAAAGCGGGTTGGTTAAAAACAAGAAAGAATAAGCGGATAAAGAGATCTTAGAGACTTTTAGGAAAGTTGAAGTCAACATTCCTCTGTTAGATGCCATAAAGCAAGTGCCTAGGTATGCTAAATTCTTAAAAGAGTTATGCACTAACAAAAGGAAGTTGAAAGGTAATGAACGGGTCCAAGTGGGAGCTAATGTTTCAGCTGTTTTTAATAAGAAACTCCCAACTAAATGTAAGGATCTGGCACATTCACTATACCTTGCACCATCGGTAATGCCAGGTTTGAGAGGGCCATGCTAGATTTAGGTGCATCCATTAATGTTATGCCTTTTTCTATTTATGCATCTTTACATCTAGGACCTTTAGAACCTACTGGAGTTATCATTCAACTGGCAGACAGGTCTAATGCATACCCTAAGGGGTGGTTGAGGATGTTTTGGTGCGGTCAATACATCTGGTGTTTCCAGTAGATTTCTATGTGCTTGGATATGGAGGAAGACAAATCTCCCAACTCTGCCCCCATTCTCGTTGGGAAGGCCTTTCCTCAAGACTGCCCGAACTAAAATTGATGTGCATTCGGGAACATTGACTATGGAATTTGATGGCGAGTTGATTAGATTCAACATCTTCGAAGCCATGAGATACCGAGTGATGTCCGTTGCTTGTGTTATTGATTCTTTTGATAATTTTGAATCTTTAATTTCTACTATTTTTGAGTCTAATCCATTTGATGTTCTTGATACGATTATGACTCGCGGTTTAGATTTTCGGGATTCAAAGAAGGATGGCTTCAAGGAGCGAGGAGGTTGATGAAGTGGTGACACTGACCTTACATACACTCTCTTCCACCTCGGAAAGGGCATGAGGTATCATATGTTGAATTACCTTTTACTACGATGTACCCAAACCTTACATTGTGCGAGGCACCGAGCTAGAGTTGAAGGAACTACCCTCCCATCCGAAATATATTTTCCTGGGCGAGAAGGAGACACTTCTGTAATAATTGCTAAATCCCTCACCAAAGAGCAAGAGGAGAGCTTGATTTACGTGTTGAAAGAACACAAGACAGCCATTGGGTGGACTATTGCGGACATCGAGGTATTAGCCCCTCTATTTGCATGCATCGAATCTTAATGGAGGAGGGGCTAAACCGGTGAGAGAACCACGAGAGGAGGTTGAATCCCCCAATGATGGATGTTGTGAAGAAGGAGATCTTGAAGCTCCTAAGTGTGGGGGTTATCTACCCCATTTCGACGATGAAGTGGGTAAGCCGGTCCGGGTAGTACCAAAGAAATCGGCATTCTTGTGGTAAGAAATGATGATAATGAGCTTATTCCCACTAGATTACGAGATGAGGGTGGCGTGTTTGTATAGACTATAGAAAATTGAATGTGCCACGGCGAAAAGACCACTTTCCTTTACCTTTTATTGATCAAATGTTAGAAAGGTTAATCGTGGTCATTCTCATTATTGTTTCTTAGATGGGTTTTCGGTTATAACCAGATTGCTATTGCTCAGGAAGATCGGGACAAGACCACTTTCACTTGTCCTTTTGGCACCTTTGCTTTATAGGCGAATGCCTTTTGGGAGGTGTAATGCACCAGGGACCTTTCGAGAGATGTATGGTGAGTCTTTTTTCTGATTACATAGAAAACATCATTGAGGTCTTCATGGATGATTTTAGTGTATTTGGGAATGGCTTTGAAAAATGTTTGGAACATTTAACTTTGGTTTTAAAGAGATGCATTGACACTAACCTGGTTTTAAATTGGGAAAAATGCCATTTCATGGTAGAAGAAGGTATTGTGTTAGGTCATGTAATCTCTGCTAGGGGCATTGAAGTTGATAAAGCTAAGGTAGAGCTTGTGCGTTCCTTACCCCCGCCCACAAGTGTGCGGGATATTCGTTCTTTTCTTGGTCATGCAGGTTTCTATCGGCGCTTCATCAAGGATTTCTCCAAGATATCAGCACCCCTCTGCACACTTCTCCAAAAAGATGTGTCATTTCAATTTAATGAGAAGTGTATGAAGGCTTTCACCACACTTAAGGAGTTGATGACTGAGGCACCTATCATTAGGCCACCGAATTGGGAGCTTCCATTCGAATTAATGTGTGATGCTAGTGACTTTGCGGTAGGGGAAATTTGTCTTAGACTCCGCTTCTTTGACAACAGTTGATAGGATTCCTTATGCTATTTACTATGCATCAAGGACCCTAAATGATGCTCAAGTGAATTACTCTACAACCGAGAAAGAACTTCTTCTTTGTTTGTTTTTGCTTTAGAGAAATTTCGATCATATTTAATTGGCTCTAAAGTAATTGTTTTTTTCGATCATGCGGCATTGAAGTATCTGCGGCAAAGAAGGAAGCGAAGCCAAGATTGCTCGATGGATTACATGTTGCTCAAGAGTTTGACTTGGAAATTAAAGACAAAAAGGGAGCGAAAACTTGGTGGCACCATTTGAGAGATTGGTGGCCGAAGAGGAGGACTTACCTATACCAGAAAGCTTTCAGGATGAGCACTTAATGGCTATCGCGACCACTATTCCGTGGTATGCGTGATATTGCCAATTACTTAGCCACCAAGGACTTTCGTGAGGGCACTGAACAAAGCACGGCGAGATAAGGCGAGGAGTGATTGCAAGTACTACATTTGGGATGATCCTTACCTTTGGAAGCATTGCGCGGATCAAGTGATTCGGAGATGTATCCGGATTCGAGACTCACTCCGTTCTATCTTTTGCCATACTTATGCCTGTGGAGGACATTTGGTATGAAGAGGACTGCCAACAAAGTGCTTGACGGTGGTTTCTCGGCCTACCATCTTTAAAGATGCTTATGATTTACGTAAGTCATGTGGACATTGTCGAGAGAACAGTAATATTGGTCCACGAAATCAAATGCCTCAAACTCCCATAATCTTTGTGGAAGTTTTTGATGTTTGGGGCATTGACTTCATGGGGCCGTTTCCTCCTTCTTTTGGTTTCTCCTATATTCTTTTATTTGTGGATTATGTTTCCAAATGGGTGGAAGCTAAAGCCACCAAATACGATGATTCTAAAAGCTGTTGTGGATTTTGTGAGGTCCTTTATTTTTTCCGGGTTTGGCACTCAAGAGCCATCATTAGTGATCAAGGAACACATTTTTGCAAATGAGAATTTTTGAAGCCCTGTTAAAAAAATATGGTGTGGTGCAGGATCTCTACTCCTTATCATCCTCGGACTAATGGCGAGCCGAGGTATCCAATCGGGAGATCAAGTCCATCCGTTCGAAAAAGCGTGAATCCTACGCGCAAGGATTGGAGTACTAGACTTGCTGATGCCTTGTGGGCTTATCGGATTTGCATACAAGACCCCTATTGGCATGTGTCCCATTCCGATTGGTTTATGGGAAGCCCTGTCACTTGCCAGTGGAGCTAGAACACCGGTCTTACTGGGCTATCAGAGCAAGTTAACTTGCACTTGGAAGGTGCTGGCAAACAGAGAAAACTCCAACTTCAGGAGTTGGAAGAATTGAGGAATGAAGCCTTTGAGAGTGCCTTCATTTACAAGGCCAAAACCAAAGCATTTCATGATCAAATGATCTCAAGAAAAAGTTTCCACCAAGGCCAAAAAGTGTTGCTATACCAATCCAGACTCAAATTATTTCCAGGTAAATTACGTTCTAAATGGATTGGCCCATTTGTAGTAACTCTTTTTTTTCCTTCGGTGCAGTGGAGATCATGAACGAGGCCTCGGCAAGGCATTCAAGGTTAATGGGCACCGTCTCAAGCCTTACCACGAACTTAGGAGAATGCGAGAGGTTGAAGACATGCCTCTTCTCCATCCATCTTATGAAGCATAATGAGGAGCATCACAATGATACAAGTGAGGACAATAAACCAAGCGCTCTTTGGGAGGCAACCCAATCATTTGCTTTCTTTTCCCTTTCTGTTTTGCGTTGTTTAGCTTTTTAGTTTAGCTTATTTTTAAGTGTTACTTGCTTACCTTATATCTGTTTCCTTCTTTGCTATGTGTGTTTTGATTCGCTCAGTTGTTAGTTTGATTGCTTGAGTTCCTGGTTTGCTAAGTGTTTGCGGTTTTGAGGAGAATTTAGAGTGCTTCTAGTAAGTCAGACAAAGTACACGGGGTGGGCCGTGTCCCATGACACGGCCGTGTCCCTATCACAAAGCAATCCCATTCTGCGAGAAATTCACACGGGGTGGGCCGTGTCATATGACACGGCCCGTGTTTTCGAGGTAAGCATGTTTGGTAATCTTCCAGAGCAGTACACGGGTGTGGCCGTGTCCTATGACACGGCCCGTGTTGTATGGACACGAGAACCCTTGTTTTCCGAGAGAAGTACACGGGGTGGGCCGTGTCCCATGACACGGCCGTGTACTCGTTGCCCAGCTTCCTATTGAGACAGAGTAGTACACGGGGTGGGCCGTGTCATATGACACGGCCCGTGTACTCGTACCAGCGCGTCATTTAAACCCTGAGTTAGGGTTTCTTGCCCCAAATTCCCTCTTTTCTTCTTCCCTTCTGCGCAGCCCTCACACCCATTCCCTTCCAATCTTCACCATTACCTTCACTACCCTCAAATTTCCACCACATTCCATCATCCCCCTTAGATTTATATCAATTTCCACCATCTCTGCGCAACTCCTCTCCCTCCTATCCACCATCTCTGCGCCACTTCTCTCCTCTCCATCCCTTTTCTGATTTCACATTCCACATTCCACATTCCTCATCATACATTCTTCATTTTTCTGTTTCCTCCTATAATGGGGCCTAAGAAGCGTGTCAAAACCACTGCTGCGTCCTGCTCGCTCCATCCCCATCGCGCTGGCTCCAGACGTGCTCGGTCTCCCTCACCCCCACGTGAGCCCTCACCCCCTCAGGTGCCTATTCATCCTATCGATAGAAAGGTAGTGGTTCCCACTCGTTTTTTGGATGTCGATACTCTTAGGGCCATAGGATTGTATGATGAGGTGTTTGCTCTTTTAGGTAGAATTGGTTGGGTTGATTTTGCTTTGTTACAGAAACCTACTTATGCTGCATTGACTAGGGAGTTTGTTTCTAGTTTCAATCGTAAGCTTTACCCTCTACGATCAAACTAGATGGCACGGGGAGATCACCTTTAGGTTGCTAGGTAACTCCCATTCCATTGATATTCATATGTTTAGAGTTATTTTTGGTTTTCTGAGGGGGAAAATATGTTACCCCGTGATTTTAATGCGATCATGTGTGGTCCGCCCTCACGTACACGGGTCCGATGACTATGATCCTAAGATGTCGAAAGCTTCTCGGCTTCGGTCCCCGCCCATCGCTATATTCGAGAAATGGTTAGCTAATACTACGTGTGGTCGGGGGGAAAGTCGAGGGACCATTAGCCGTTACGAGTTGAATTTTTTTCTTACACCGCATGATTGAGGGTGTATATGCCCTGTTAATGGGGGTATTGGCTCTATAACCGGTTTCACCATGTCGGGACCACTACAATTGGTCGCATCGTGTTAGGAGGGTATGTCACCGCTATTGCGGATCACTTTGATTATTTGGATCTGTTGGAGGAGACAGGTTCGGGGTTCAAGTGCTTATTGATGGGGCCATTTTGGTGTCCATGAAGCTCGTACTCGTATTAATGGTGCTCTCGTCTTGCTTGGCGCCGATGGAGCTGCCTTGCCTAGAGTCGATCCGGCTCCCGAGCCCCATGAGGATATTCTTTGTCTCCCCTCCTCCGAGTTTGCGAGATGATGCGGGTCCTTCTACTCGGCCAGTGCGGCTTTATATGATCGATACTCTTTTGGCCGTCTTGACCGCTTGGAGGTGGATCGGGCAGCCCGTTTCCAGCCGCTTAGAGGATCGCTTTCGGCTCTGGAGGTTGCGGAGGATCGGCGGATGGATGCCATTGATGGCAAACTTGATCTTTTGCTGCAACATTTTTCATCTCCCCCTCCCCCATCTTGATGTATTTTCCTTTTCTTTTTGAGGCTTTGTCCTTCATTTTGATGGTTTATTGTACATTATTCTGATTACTATTGTTACTCTTTTGTATTGAACTGAGTTTCATGATGCAATACTTCATTTCTTCGCATATACTTTGTCTTTTTACTTGCATTCATTTTCTCTGTTGTGTGTGCTTTGACATTGAGGACACTGTCTGTTTTAAGTGTGGGGGGGAAGTTTGGGTTTAAGCCTCATTGCACATTCTGATCTTAATGGCATATCTGGTGCATGTTTGTTCTAACTGGTTTTTAGAGTATGTTGAGCAATGAGCAAGTGATTGATTTTTAATTGAACGGGTTTTTAAGCCTAAAGGAGTTGACTTTCTTGCTTCTAAATTTGCACTGAGAGGTTTTTAAAATTGAAAGGGTTTTGAGAATTTGATAAAATTTGAACCTAGTGAGTTTTTGGGCCTAAATATGAATGACTAATTTTAAGTCACTTCTGTTCTTTGTTGTGTGAATCCACTTGTGATTATATGTTTTTCAGAACTTGATTTGACTCTCTTTAAAGTTGCAAATGATCACTGCACATTTTTGAGATGATAAAGGCATTTCTTTCTTTTAGCCACTGGCCAAATAGCTATCCTGGTATTTTGATCCATTGTTTCACCCCTTTGAGCCTGAATGATATCTTTTCTTTTTATTATAGCTCAATACAAGCCTAATAATGAAAAACCATTGCTACCCTACCTTAGGGAGTAGAAGAGCTTAATAATTATGTTGGGAATTGTGTTTGAATAAGTGTGGGGGTGATTACAATGCTTTGCCTAAAAAAAAAAAAAAAAAAAGAATGTGAAATGGTCTCAAATGAAAAGAAAGAAAAAGAAAGAAAATGAAAAAAAAAAAAAAAAAAAGAAAAAAAAAAAAAAAGAAAAGAAAAGAAAAGATTGGTTGTTGAAAAGAGAAAATCAAGCGAAAGATGAAGATGGATTGAAAAGTCTTTGGGGTAATTGTGTAAAAATGTTTGATCTTTATATTTCCCTATGCTCTTCTATTTAGATGGTTTAACTTGATTTATCCTTGATATATCTTACCTTGACCTTGACCCCATTACAACCTGATCAAAGACCTTTTGATCTTTGCGTGCATGTGATTTAAGTGGTGGAGAAGTAGAGGCTTGTCAAGCCTATGGTAAGGCATGTTTTCATGAGTTGGTTGAGAGTGAATACAAGCCAAAATACTTGAGTGAAAGAGAGTACATCTGTGAGGATTTATCATGTTGGCTTAACCACGATTTTGGATTGACTGTCTTGCGGATTTGGATTCTTTGAGAGAGAAAATTCTGAATACTTAGATTCCTTTAAAGGATTGATGTGTGTAGATCTTTGCTCATTGTTCAAGATACTTTCATTACTTTTTGGGAAGCATGTGCTTGATTTTATGTTTTTGCCCAAGAGTGCAAAAGGATAAGTGTGGGGGTATTTGATCGATAATAATTTCACTTTTTAATGTTCTTTGTTTGATCTAATTGGATTCCATATGAGTTTAATTGTTAATATTTAGCTAAGTTTCGATTTAGAATTATATTTGGATGTTTATTGTGAAACTTTGCTAAAATGTGATTATAAACACTCATAAACGTGTTGTGATAAAAAAGGAGATTCATGAGTGATGGAGTCCATTGGTTTTGAACTATTGAGAAGAGAGTTGAAGGACTTTAAAGGAATCGGTATCAACCCCTAGAAGCAAAGGGAGAAGGGTATGCACGAAGAATCAAGGTGATCTTGATTATATTGAATAACACGGCCCGTGTCAATTGACACGGGGTAAAGGCCGTGTGCTATTAAAGTTTGAAGATTTGAAGAATTTGAACAACACGGCCCGTGTCAAATGACACGGGGAAGGCCATGTACTCTCTCGACTTCACGAGGAAGAGCCAATATCAGGCCTTGACCGAAAACACGAACCCGTGTCAAATGACACGGGGTGGGCCGTGTTCTCTCCGACTTGGAATGTTTGGAAATCGCCACTGAATAAGACACGGGTTGGGCCGTGTACCAAACACGGCCCGTGTCGTCGCATCGAGAGAGGTTAAGTTCGTGCTTTAATGTTAAATTAGGTTCCAAAACCTATAAATAGGGTGACTTAGAGCCTTTTAAGGTAAAGGAAAGAGAGAGCCGTCAAGGAGACTAAGGAAAACGAAGACCAAGAAAGAGGAGGATTCGATTGAAGATTGGAGACTCGTGATTCGAGCGATCAAAGATCAATCACTCTCAAGCTTTGGAAACTAGTTTGATCTTTAGTTTTTCTTTTCTTCTTTTGTTTCTGAACAATGTTTTCTTTTAAATTCTTCTGTTTTTGAATTTGCCATGTGTGGCTAAACTTCTTGATTGGTTAAGGGAGGATGAAACTCTAGTTTTGATTATGTGAATCTTGCATATCTCTTTATATCAATACAATTATGTTTTTATTCATATGTTTTGTTCATAAATCAATATAAAGATTTTTATATTCTTGCCAAATTTCGAGAGTGGTGAAACTAGGATTGCTATGCTTTTTTTGCGGTGATATGACTAGTGAGACATATGATCTAAGTAATTTAATCCCGGTGTGTGATTAGACCTTAGTGTGATTGGTTTTCTAATTCTTAATGCAATCATTAGGTAGGTGTAAAAGCGGTTGCTTTACAAATAACTAATGGTTAGGGTTTGATTTGAGCGGTTCTTTGAATTAAAGCGAAACTTAAGGAAAACACGGGATTCATCTCATAATCACATAAGAACATAATTGATCATGTTGGTATAAAGGGTATGTAAGTTAGCATAATCATATAAATCTAGTGGTGGATTCTATCTCTTAACCAATATCTTTAATTTGATAATTCGGTTTGTGTTTCTTGTTTTGATTTTAGTTCAATTTCTCAAAAGTTTTAATCAACAAAACCCCTTTTACTTTTCTTGTTTTATTGTTCTCCCAGTTTAATTTAGGAATTGGATTAATAGTGTTAATTGAATTGGTTCTCTGTGGATCGACCCTTGCTTACTACAACTGGTTGCAAGGTTTTTATATTTTTGGTGGAACTTAGCAACTGTTTTTGATATTATATTTAATCACATTCCACACCACACCATACACCATAAGGAAAAATGTTAGTGACAACAAAAGGACCATCCCACCTAGAACGGAGCTTACCGGGCATGAGTTTAAGGCGAGAGTTGAACAAAAGCACTTTTTGGCCAATGGAGAACTCCTTTTGGGAAATCATCTTGTCATGGAAATGCTTAGTCTTTTCCTTATAGATCTTGGAATTCTCATAAGCCTCTAAACGAAGTTCCTCAAGTTGTTGCAATTAAAGCTTCCTCTTTGAACTCGCTTGGTCAAAAGCTAAGTTGCAACTCTTCACTACCCAGTATGCACGATGCTCTATCTCCACTGGAAGGTGGCAACTTTTACCAAAGACAACCCTAAAGGGAGACTTCCCTATAGGCGTCTTGTAAGCAGTACGATGAGCCCAAAGAGCATCCTCTAACCGGCGGCACCAATCCTTCCTATTTGGCTGAACCATCTTCTCCAAAATTTGCTTTATCTCTCGGTTAGAAACCTCGGCCTGCCCGTTAGTTTGGAAGGCCTCCATAGTCTGGTTACAAAAATGAGTCCCTTGGTCACTAATGATAGCTCGAGGCACTCCAAACCTGTAAAATATGTTAGACCTGACAAAATCCACAACAACTTGAGCATCATTAGTCCTAGTGGCCTTGGCTTCCACCCATTTAGAAACATAATCAAACGCAAGTACAATATAAGCAAAACCAAAAGAAATAGGGAAAGGGCCCATAAAATCGATACGCCAAACATCAAAGACCTCGCAGAAAAGAATGGGCTGCTGGGGCATCTCCTGCCTGTGAGTAATGGCCACTCCTGCTCTCTGGCACTACTCACAAGTAGTGAAAACCTGATGTGCATCCCTGAAGATGGTAGGCCAATAGAATCCAGAATCCAGCACCTTCCTAGCTGTTCGCTATGGTCCAAAGTGTCCTCCGACTGGAGAGGCATGACAAAAATGAAGAACTGACTGGATCTCATGGTCAGGTATGCATCTGTGAATCACCTGGTCACTACAAAATTTCCACAAATATGGATCATCCCAAATATAATATTTAGCATCACTCTTAAGCTTAGCTTTCTGTGATCTAAATGCATGTGGGGGAAAAACAAATGCAACCAAGTAGTTAACTAAATCAGTAAACCAAGGGGAAAGTGGGGTATCATGTAGCTGCATGAGCTGCTCATCGGGAAAATCATCTCTGATAAGAGAAGGGTCAATAACTCCTTCGATCCTGCTCAAATGATCCACCACCAAATTCTCTGCGCCACTCTTATCTCTAATCTCTAAATCAAAACTCCTGGAAAAGCAGAATCCATCTAATCAATCGAGGCTTCGAATCTGCCTTCTTCAATAGGAACTTTAAGGCTGCATGAACAATAAAAATAACCACTTTAGAGCCAAGCAAATATGATCTAAACTTATCAAGTACAAATACAATAGCAAACAACTCTTTCTCAGTGGTGGTATAGTTAGCCTAGGCAGCATCTAAAGTCCTGGAAGCGTAGGAGATGACATGAGGCAGCCTGCCAACTCTCTAGGCTAGGACAGCTCCCACTGCATAATTAGATGCATCACACAAAGTTCAAAAGGGAGTGTCCACTCGGGTGGCTGAATGATGGGAGTGGTGGTCAGAGCTATTTTGAGGCAATCATAAGCCTCTCTACACCTATCATCAAAATCAAAGACAATATCTTTCTGCAACAAGTTGGACATTAGAAGGGCCTTTTCACTAAAATCTTTAATGAACCGCTTGTAGAAACCTGCATGGCCAAGAAAAGAACGAACCTCTCGCACGTAAGAGGGGTAAGGCAACTGGGAAATAACATCAATTTTAGCAGGATCTACCTCTATACCATTCCAGGAGATCACATGGCCTAAGACTATGCCCTGTTCTACCATAAAATGACACTTCTCATAATTAAGAACAAGGTTAGTCTTAATACAGCGATGCAAAACTCTATCCAGACTGTCCAAACAGGCATCAAAGGAGGAACCATAAACAGTAAAATCATCCATAAACACCTTAATGCAATCCTCTAAAAAGTCTGAAAAGATACTTACCATGCATCGCTGGAAAGTTCCAGGGGCATTGCATAGGCCAAAAGGCATCCTCTTATAGGTAAAAGTGCCAAAGGGGCAGGTGAATGTGGTCTTCTCCTGGTCCTCTAGTGCTATGTGGATCTGGAAATAACCTGAAAAGCCATCAAGAAAACAGTAGTACGATTTTCCAGCCAAGCGCTCAAGCATCTGATCAATAAAGGGCAAAGGAAAATGATCCTTTCTGGTCGCTTGGTTGAGCTGCCTGTAATCAATACAAACTCTCTAACTACTCTGCACTCTAGTAGGAATCAGCTCATCGCGATCATTTTTCACTACTGTGATTCCTGACTTCTTTGGAACCACTTGACCTGGACTCACCCAAGCACTATCTGATATAGGATAGATGATGCCAGCTTACAGAAGCTTGGTCACCTCTTTCTTTACCACATCCAGGATTAAAGGGTTGAGTCGCCTCTGTGGTTGTCTTACTGGCTTAGCACCATCCTCAAGAAGTATCCTGTGCATGCACATGGAAGGACTAATGCCAGGAATATCAGCCAAGGTCCATCTGATAGCTCTCTTATGCTTCTTCAGGATTTGCAACAACCTCTCCTCCTGCTCAGCATGGAGGTTAGTAGAAATGATCACTGGCAGCTTCTTATCATCCTCTAAGTATGCATACTTAAGGTGCTGTGGAAGTTGCTGAAGCTCCAGTGTAGGTGGCTGAACTACAAATGGAAGTATCCTGGTGGTAGGAACTGTGTCTACAACCTATAACCCTGCACAAGCATTCTAACTCCATGGAATTCGCAGCTACACCACCATCAAATTGTTTAGAACCTGTAAAAAATCTGCATTGAAATCTGCATCAAAATCATCATGTAAACAGGATGCAATCTCAGCACAAACACTGCACATTTCAGACTCAATACAAGTAGGATAAGTGTAAATATCATCAAAATCATCAAAATCTGGGAAATCAACAGCAAGGAACTCAGACAGGTTATCATCAACTATATCAGCTAGCAAATCTATATGGAAAATAGAATGCTCCTCCATAGGGTGCTTTATGGCATCCAAAATGTTAAATCTGATCACATTATCTCCAAACTCCATGGAAACAGTCCCTGCATGGACATCAATCTTGGTTCTGGCAATTTTGAGGAAAGGTCTGCTAAGAATGATGAGAGCCTTGCTGGATTCACATTCTCCATTCATATCCAAAATATAGAAGTCTGCTGGAAAGATCAATTCATTAACTCTAACAAGGACATCTTCAATAAGTCTAGCAGGGTATGCATTACTCCTGTTTGCCAACTGAATGATAACTCTTGTATTCTGTAAGGGTCTAAGGGAAAGAGAGTTAAACACAGACATAAGCATAACATAATTGAAACACCTAAATCCAATATGGCATTTTCGAATTTGCTAATGCCTATGGTGCATGGAATAGTAAAAATCCCTAGATCCTTGCATTTTTGAGGCATTGTAGGCTGAATAAGTGCAGACACATTTCTCCCCATACTGATCTTCTCATTTCCCTTTAACCTCCTTCTGTGAGTGCACAAATCCTTAAGAAACTTGGCATATCTTGGAATTTGTTTGATTGCTTCAATGAGAGGAATGTTCACCTCAACCTTCCTAAAAGTCTCCAAGATCTCCCTATCTGTGTCAGTCTCAAAAGTCTTCTTAAGCTGCACAACCCTCTGAGGGAATGGTAGTGGGACGGATTGCTCCTGCTCATCAGTAACTACACTAGGAGTGGGGACAGAATCTGTTTTCTTTATTTTGCTGCTATATGGAATTTCTGGTATGGCATGCTGCTCCTGACTCTCCTTATCTAATCCATGTTGCAACCGACAATCTGGTGCATCAACAGTCTTACCAGATCTGAGAGTGATGGCATTCACATTTCTTGGATTCACCACAGTTTGTGCAGGTAACTTATCAGAATCTTGTGTCTATAATTGGTTCATTGAACTAGCAAGCTGTCCAATCTGGTTCTCCAAATTCTGAATGGTAGCTTCCATTCTCTCTTTGGAACTGCAAGTTGTTCACTGCCATTTGCTTCATCAATTCCTCCAAGGTTGGCTCAGATTGAGGAGGTGCTGTAGTAGGCTGCTACATATTCTGCTGCTGCATAAAAGGTGGCTGATATGGCCTACTAGATCTTGCAGTGGACTGGAAAGGGAGCTGCTGCTGCTGCTGCCTAAATTGAGTAGGGGGAGATGATGAAGAGTTATTCCCCCACCTCAAATTGGGATGATTTCTCCAGCCTGAGTTATATCTGTTGGAGGACAGATCATAACTCGGTTGCTGCTGCTGCTGAGGCCTGTTGTTATAGATATTTACTGCATAGGCCTGTGGGGTACCATTAGTGTCACCCTCTTGTAGTGTAGGACAGGAATCTATAGGATGATCAGTAAAGGTGTAGATGCCAGATACTCTGGCAGGAACTACTACAGCAGGCTGCTGGTGTTGATTCACAACCAGTTGTCGCACCAAGGATGCAAGATCATCAATTTTGTTTTCCAATTTCCTGTGATCTGTAGAATAGGCAGCTTCAATTTCGTGGACACCTCTAGTCAACACCACTGAGTTACTTCTAGTGCCAAATTGTTGGGAATTAGTGGCCATATTCTCAATTAGATTCCTTGCAGCCATAGGAGTCTTGTCTACCAATGCCCCTCCACTAGCAGCATCAACCATACTCCTATCCATAGGAAGCAGACCTTCATAAAAATACTGGATGAGTAACTGGTCACTGATCTGATGGTGAGGACAACTTGCACACATCTTCTTAAACCTCTCCCAGTATTCATATAATGTCTCTCTGTCAAATTGCCTAATGCCACATATTTCTTTTCTGATGGAGGCAGCTCTTGATGCAGGAAAGAATTTCTCCAAAAATAGCCTCTTAAGATCATTCCAGCAAGTGACAGCCTCTTAAACTGAGGTCGGATGATCTTACTAAACCCGAAACCAAAGACAGTTTTCAAAATTTTCACTGTCTAAAATTTTATCTAATAGATAAAATTTGAGTATGCTCTATTATCAATTGAAAAATAGATACCGACTTTATTAATTGTAACTTTTATTCATTGGATAATAGCTTGTAATAAAAATTTAGTGGATTATTTCTATCTAGTCATTTTTATGACATCATCCAAGTGACATCACCACATGACACCATTGTTGACTTTTTGAACAAAGTGTGAAGCTTCTTAAGGAAGCTTTGGGAGAAGCTTGCAAAGGAAGCTTGGCTCCTTCTTCTAAGGGAGTGCACGGCCATAAAGGGGTGAAAAAGAGACTTTGGTTAAGTTTTCATTTCATTTTTTCACCTTACCACTTTTCTATCACTTTCTCTCTCTTCACCCAAAAGGCTTTTCTCTCATTTTCTCTCATTTTCTTCTTCCATTTTCTCTCCTCTAGGGCTCAAGCCACCACCCAAATCCCACTATCTCTCTTTCTTTAAGTCTAATCAATCACATTTCTTGAATCTACATCTCATTCTAAGACCATTTGAAGTGAAGATATTCACTTGTTCATCACTTTTCAAGCATCCTTCAAGTTAGGGTTTGGAGATTTCTAAGGTAAAGGTTTCTCCTTTTTCATTTTTTTTTCTTCTTTTCTTTTCAAGACTACGATCTTGATCCATGATCATTCTTTTCCACACCTAATATGTTGATTTTTGGTATATCATTTTCGTTTTCAAGAGTCTCTTGGAAAATTGAGGTGTGCTTCAAAAAGTTCTTCAAGAAGTGGTTGGATACCTTCAAAGGTAAGAGGGAGATTACTCACACCAACCATTCATGGTGGTGGGGGATGAAATTGATGTATGAAAAGTGAGGAATCCATGCGAGGATTACTCACTTTATTGTATTGATTCTTGGTGATTTTGTGATTTTTGCTCTATGTGATTTTGTGGTTTGATATTGCCTACGATCTTGATGGAATGAAAAGTTTGATGTTTGATATTTATTGTTTGCTTGAAATCATTGTGGAAGATGGACATTTTGAGACCCAAGAACTCTAGGGAGCTCACGGCCAAGAGATCCAAAAAAAGGGGATCCAAGAGAAAATTTTGTGTTAATTTTGGAACTTAGAAGCTTAAATAAAAATAGAGTTAAATTAGGAATTTAACTGTAACACCTCAAAAATTATTTATTTCATCATAAATAATTATTTTATAATATTTATGATTTTTGAAAAATTTTCTGGATTTTTCTAAAAACGTCAAATATTTTAATATATTCTTCATTTTACGTGCACACTGAGCAGAGTCAGTGTAACACCCCAAAAAATTGTTTGTTTTGTGATGAATAGTCATTTTCTAATATTTGTGATTTTTGAGAATTTTTGTGGATTTTTCTGGAAATGTCAAATATTTTAATATATTTCTCATTTTACGTGCGCACTGAGCGGAGCCGAGAAAACGAAATGTTTTCCCTGAGGCTGGTAAACTTTGATCTATGGAAGCGTCGACATGAGATCTTACAAAACCCGAGGTCGGACACAATTTATGAGGTTTACATTTTTTGAGGTTTATCTGATAAATAAAATCTCTGTACGTGCTGTTAATTAAAATTTTGCGATACGCTCTATTATCCATTGGATAATTAATACTAGCTTTCTGCACTGTAACAATTATCCATTGGGTAATAGCTTGTAGTTAAAAATCTTAGTCACTTTATTATTTTAATTACTTTATCACCTAATTATCCTATCCAAATGTAATCCACTTTATGTCTAATCAAATCCTCTATTTGAAAAAGCTATCAAGCTTCTCAAAGAAGCTACACACTCTTCTCTCTCTTTCCCCCTCACACACGGCTGCATGGTCTCTTTGGAGCCCCAAAATATGCTTTTCACTTAAATAAGTTTCCTATTCTAATTTCAAAAATCAAAAATCATCATCTTTTTCTACTATTAACTTCTCTCTCTACACTCATCCTTCTCTCAAGTTCTCCTCCTTCTCTCTACCACCACACCACACGGCCAACCCCTCTCCATGCCCTCCACCATCACAAAAATTTCAAACAACCACATTTTCTTAATCTCCACTACATTCTAAACACCTTTCTAGTTGAAGATTTCTTGAAAAGCTTCCATCTTCATCATCTTCTTCAAGCTTCAATTTTGAAGCTTTAGGGTAAGATTCTTGGTTCCTCACCTTCTCCTCTCCATTTTCATTTTCAAGGTCATCTTTATGACCATTATCTTCTCTTTTTCAAGCATTGGTGTTGATTGGTTGAAGTTAGAATTTCTAGGGTTTTGAAGGGTGTGGCCGAAATTGTCAAGGAGCAAGCAATGAGATTTCTTTTCTTGTTCTTCCTTTAGGTAAGAGGGAGATAATTCCCTTCAACCTCTCTTGGTAGTAAGAAACTTTATTTTGTATTGGTTGTGAGAAACCCTAGTTAGGGTTCCTCCCTTTGATGTGTGATTTTCATAACTAAATGTTGATTTTACCTTGTTTAATTTATTTGGTTGTATGAATATGTGTATTAATGACCTTGGATTAGTTTGGATGGATTGGAAAGATGGAATGGAGGCAAGAGTTCCTTGCCCTCCTTCATGAGGCTCATGGCCACACCCTTGAAATAGGGTGTTCATGGTTTAAAAATTTGTATCAAGTTGGCAACATACATAATCAAGTGATTAAAGTGTAATGGAGTTAAGAAAAACTTAGGGTTCCACCCTTGGGAGGCCACGGCCTCTAGGGCCAATTTAGGATCAAATTATGTAACATCATGCAACCTTGGACTTTAAATGATCAAGTGATTAAATGGCTAATAATGTAATGGATAGAAACCAATTTGATAACCTAAAGTAATTCTTTAGACCTAAGACAAGAATGAGAGTGTGTGGGACTTGGAAAACTTAGAATAATTCTCTAAGTGAGTTTTGAACAAACTTAAAGTATGGAACTTAACGATCAAGAGAATTCCTCTGGAGAAGAATTTCATACGAAATATTAAATTGAAGTGAAACTTAATTAATTGGATAATTAGGAATTAATTAGGAATTCATAAAATGGAAAGAACCAAGAATCAAGTGTTATCCAAGAACATAGAATAATTTTCAACTAAAGTAAAACCATGAGTGTAAGTAAGAATGTTAAATAATTCCATAATGTACACTAAAAGTGTAATGTATTATTTAAGGACTTAATAATATTTATTGTGGGCCCATGAGTGAGACCAAGAATGTATTGATGCTTATCTTTGCCGAATTGCGACATGACATGGAAAGTATATTACTGTTGAATATGAATGATATATGCATTGAGTCATCATGCATTGTGAAAGTCCAATCGACTGTTGTTAAGGCCACATTGCCTAGGAGATTAAACACACTTTAGTGCGGGTGCGAGTAAACTAGTGTTGGTCATAATGTTGACCTTAGGGGCGTCGAGGTGCGGGTACCTCGTAATAGACAGTTAGTAGCTCTTCTGTCTATGGGGTAGACCGATGCAAACACACCGACGATCCGAATCGAGACACTGTCCTATATTGTAATCTAGTGATGAATGTCTATACAATGCCATGATGTGCACGTGGACAAATTGATTATTTATAGCACTTTGGCCACGGCAGCTGAGTTACAGACATGTCTCCTGATCTTTCTCTCCAAATGTTTGTGTCTAGTTCCATGGAGTAGGATTTTGATATCGTATGCATGTGCATAGTGAGTCCATATATTATCTGACATTTAATTCTTATGATAATTGGAACTGTTACCTTACTAATGTATAATTGCTTGGACTTGTTAAGTTATTTAATATTCACCTCTTAATTACTGCTTATTACTCTTATAATGCTATGTGGGCATCCTACGCCATTTTGTTTCTTTACTGCCATGATTGGTAATGAAAGTAGGATTTCTCACCTCTTTCTTGTATCTCTACTATCTCTGTGTATCTATATATATTTCTCTAAAGATGGTAGTGAAGAAAGGGAAGTTCATGAGTTCTCCAGTTTCTGGCCTGACTTCGACTAGCACTTACTTTTGATCATGACAGCCCATCCATAGAGATTTTTGGGATACGTGCACCTGATATTCCTCGGAGGTCCAGACTGTTGGCATGTTAACTTTAGCTCAGATCGCTGTGTCTACTTGGGAGACGTGTCAGTGTTGCTAGCTTGGGGGTGTTATGATCTGCCTATTTTCACCTGCAGCATTTGTTTACATCTAGAATTTTACATGCCCATTAGGGACATATAGGGTGCTCGTTATTACACCCCACAGGAGGATTCATTCCTCTCTACTGCCCAAGCCTCGGCCCATAATTCGGTGGCTCTGATGAAGGTTTCCTCTGATAAGGAAGACCCTGAGGAGGATCCTGACACGATTCCTTCTCTTTCTCAGTAGGGGCTGATACTGTCGATAGTCACTGATGGCTATCCGTCTTTTTAGGGCCCGATGATTTACCTTTTGGTGGGCTGTACATTTATGATATTTTGGGGGCATACATAGTTTTGATTTTTGTACATCAAGTGTTGTAACTAAACAAGTTTGATATAATTATTTATATATGTATATGCATGTTGTTCGAATGTATGCTTTACTTCTATCTTACTGTTTATTGCAATTATGTCTTGTCACTATATTTTATTAATTATAACAAAAAAAAACATTCGCTAATTTAATCACACCATTACAACCAAGTAAATTTATATTTATATAATGAACCGGGTCTTAATTTACACTTTTGTTTTCCGCATTGTAATTAATGATGTGACGTTACCTCCTAAAAAGGGGTGTTACATTAACAATAAGGAAGGAGTGGAAAGACCCAATCTTGGTTGCTTAGTTAAAGAGAGATTTTGAATTTGAGAGAGAAAATAAACTAGGAAGAGAGATCATAAAAAGTAGAGCATTTTTAGGGCTTAAGAGATAAAGGAAATAAATTTGTGAGATTAAAAAAATATAGCTTTTCTCATTAGGTTTTTCATGAAGAATGTGAGGATGAATTACGTAGAGAAATTGATTTGGGTGAATTTCCATAATGATTCTTCAAAGTATTATAATTAAGGTTAAAAGTGAAAGGATGGTTCTTGAACCTGTACAAGTGAGATGCCTTGTGATGGAATATAATAGCCTTGTGCTGACGGGCCGACGCACTGGACCCAGGAATGTCAGTGATGACTTAAGCCCTGTTGTGGCTTCTCCTGGTGAAACTTTTGTTGTTTTATGAATATTGCTAATTATTGTCATGAATCATGCATAGTGAAAGTTGGAATGACTTGTTGTCAAGGCTATATGCCTAGGAGATGAATTACACCTCTGTGCGGGTGTGAATTACGTAGTGTAGTTCACTTATGGTTGAACTTGGAGGCATCGGGGCGCGGGTATCCTACATGTGGCCAGTAGGTAGCTCTACTAGGCCGTGGTAACTGTGCAACACACCGACGATCTAGACCAGGCACTATCCTATTCTCGATCTGGTTGAGAGTGTCATGTACAACCATGTTGCGCATATTGATGAGATTGAGAAGCACACGATTTGAGGCTAGCAAGATACAAACATTAACTCCCTGATCATTCTCTTCGATGTTAGTTAGAACTCCATGGAGTAGATATCAGTCCATTGTGCATTCACATAGATATTGAGCATTTTATTGTAACATGTTATACTATGGAACTACCTGTAGAAATATTATTGTATTGTCTGTTGAGAATTTTATGACTGTACTGGTTATTTTAGTATTATGTGTTTTTGATTATTTTGCTATCTCTTGCTGCCATATTGGTATTGATGTAGAGGATCTCACCTCTTTGTATTGTTGTGCTGTTTGTTTTCTATTTTTATGTGTTCCTGTTAATAAAGACTAAGGAAGGCAAAAGAAAATTTGTAGTTTTTGGTTGTTCGCTTTTGGATGGCTACTTGTAGAGATTCTCTTGGTTTTGTCAGAGTTCTATTCCATGGAGGTTCAAACCAGTGGTGGATCGACTGGGGTTTAGAAAAGATTAGATATGTAGGAGAATTGACTCTATCTATTAGAAGGACCCATGATGGGGCCCTTTCTTCTCTCTTAGTGTTTTTGTGCGTTTAGAGTTCTTCATACCAATTAGGGAGCTATGGGGTGACCTGCATTATACCCCTCAGGAGGATCCAACCTTGTGGTATCTTTCGCTAGGACTCCTATCCGTGAGCTTCTACCGCAGTTGAGAGGTTTGGCTGGGGAAGAGTCCGAAGAGGAGGAACCAATGGAGGAGTCCAAAGAGGATCCAATGGAGGGTCTAGGGGAAGATCCTACTCCCTAGGTTTCTAGACTTGGGCTAGTCTACGTTTTGATAAACTGCTGCTTATGTCTTTTGTGTATAAACTTGTAAATTTTGGGAGGACTATGATCCATGCCACTGTTGTATATATTCTTTTTAGTGTATAATATTTTGATGTTTATTTTTTGTTTAAACTTATGTTTTGAAAAGAAAATCTATAAATTCATATTTTCCAAGATTAAATCATTTTTCCACAATTTTGTTAAGTTAAAGAAGTTTTAATGCATAAATGTGACGCCCTAGGAAGGGTGTTACATAAATCACTCTCAATGGGTCTCTAGACTCGTCAGCCAAATTCACAGGGGTAGAACACCATCAAATGTTGTAGTTTCAATTTGTGGTCTTCATAAGAGTTTGATTCTTGTGTGTAAGCTTTCCAATGACACTGGTTTATGCTCCAAAAGACCCCTACAACCCAAGTTATGGACCAATTAGTGCACGCTGCTTGGGTTGCACAATAGCTCCCATGTTTTGACTTCCAAGCCTAATTCGTTCCACTAGATATCCGATTCAGATCTGGGGCTCTCATAAAAGTTGTGGAGCTCTCTCTTATCTTTCCTACAAAGCAAGATAATAATTTTTAGATATCTAGAACTCAAGATATGACTGAAATACAAAAATAGTATAAAATCCTAATAATGCTGGAAAGATCAATTAAGCCTTATTTGAGCCCAAACTTATAAAACATGACCAAGCTCAATCAATTAAGTACATGAAGAGTGTAAATGACTAAAAATAGGGGTTTATTAATGTATGAAATTTATGATTATCAGGTTATTGTCAGTTGAGAATTGTTGGTGATGCCATCTGTGTTCTCCTATTTCCGCCGGGATCATAACCTCATACCCATAAGTGGGTTTAAAGGGGGTTTCACCTATTATGGAGTGAGGCATAGTCCGGTAGGCCCATATGACATAGTCAAGTTGCTTGGCCCAGTTTCCCTTGACTTCATCCAACCTCCTTTTAATTCCTTGAACAATAACCTAGTTGGCGACTTCAGTTTGTCCATTTGACTTGGGATTCTCAACGGAACTGCAATGATGCTTGATTTTTAGCTTGGTAAGCAGTTCTTCAAAACCATTATCTTTGAACTGGGTTCTGTTGCCTGTCATAATAGACTCCAGAACCCCAAACCTGAAATGATGTGACGGCAAGTGAACTTTTGGATCTTGACAGAGGTGAACATAACTAGGGGCTCTGCTTTGATTCATTTAGTAAAATAATTCACGGCCACCACCAAGTACTTCAATTATTTAAGTGCTTGGGGGAACAAACCTAGGATATCCATACCCATCTATTGAATGGGTAAGGCATGGACGTCATGGATAGTTCCTTTGGAGGAGCTTAATAACGGTCTAAGTGCCACTGGCATTTATCACAGACTCGGACATGTGCGAGGGAGTTAGCTTCCAATGTTAGCCAATAGTATCCAGCCCTAAGTGCCTTCAAAGCTAAGGGTTTGCCTCCTAAGTGGTGTCCATAATTCCCCTCATGGACCTTGGCCAAGACATATTCTGCTTTCTTTGATATGAGGCACTTGAGGAGAGGTAAAGAGAAACCACATTTGTACAATTGTCCATCACAGATAGTGTACCAAATTGCAGTTCTGATCAGCTTGGAGACCTCTTTTAGATTGTCAAGTCGAGTTCTGGATTGCAAGTACTTCATTACTGGGGTGATCCAAGTACGCTCTATTCCTTCTACTTAGAAAATAGCAGTGTCTGAGATGGAAGGTTGAGCGAGGGTCTCTTGGATCATGGAGCGATTATTGCTTGGGATCTTAGTGATGGCCAATTTGGACAGAAGGTCTACCCTAGAGTTTTGCTCCATGGGAATGTGCTCTATCTTGGCAGCCTGGAAGTTCTTATTAGACTTTGGCTAAATATCTCTAAAGTAGGGGTTCATTGGCTTGATAATCACCTCAAATCTAGGAGGTCATAAGTTTAGAGTCGTTGTAAAGTGTAATCTTAGCTTCCCCCATATCTTTGGCCATTACCACTGTTGGGAATTTTTGCGGATACAACACGCAGCGGAAAACAAGGATTCCCACCGAGGATCCATGCGAAAAAGCCATAATACAAGTTTTTAAAAGATTTACCTCTTGAAGCGTGAATCACCAACACCGTAATAGAAACGATGTCTCTATGGTATCCATATGAACAGACTCACGAATGTCCAACGTTCGCAAAGAGGAGCCTCACGTCTCTCACACAGTGCTAGTTGCGAAGAGAAGAGAAGAAACCTGTCGCTCACTCACTCACTTTTCTGTAGGTGCGGCTAGGGTTCAGAAAATTGTGTCTCTTAGCAGCCCCCTTAGCAGTACTATTTATAATAATGACTGCCTTAAGTGAGTGTGAGTAGCAACAAGGTAAGCTATGCAACCCTAGACCCATCTGTTATGAGTCTGGCCCATATTTGAATTCGAGTCCAACTTGGATCCATTGCTCCAATTTTAGTCTGCTCTATGTGTGTGACCTTGCAGGTTCTTATTACATTGGCAGTAATATTAAAATCCCATTTTAATATTACAAGCAGTGAGTGGTATCTAGCAACACATCGCTGCTACCCAAGTAATAAGAATGTCAGTGATTTGACATAACCTTTCCGTGACCAATGTTTTCGTGTCATTTAGTCCCTTTGTCAAGATATCTAGATTAAACATAAGGCATTGAATGCGTCACCCTTGTATAGTTCAATCATTCGTTTCCTGATACTCGAGTAGACTTTGTAACAACAAATGAGATCAATATATCATATTGACTCATTTGAGCATGGCCATGCATTTCGTAGTCTCACTCAATAAGGGGGCCCGAAGATATCGCTCCTGTTATGTAGGAGTGACAAATCCCATCTAGGTCACTCACATCCCTCTGCATGATTTGCGGTATGTCCAATAACCAACCTTATAATCACCTTGTTACAGATGACGTTTGATGGCATTAAAACACACAACTCCTCATGTAGGAATCATAGTGATTTCAGGTCAAAGGACCACAAATACCATTGTCACTATGAGAATCACTTATGATACTCACGTAACGATCCATATAGTGTTCTCATGGTGGGTCAGTCCAGTACATCATTACTCTAATAGGTACCCATGTGAAGACTTGATATCTCATATCTATGACCCATGAGATGTGGTCATCAGTCTCTGCATATACTAGTCTCAGTGTATTATTGTTGTCCTAATTAACAATAATACTTGATTAGGGACATTTAAGAATAGTGTTGTAACCAAAAGGAATTCACGATCAAGTCATCCACTTGATGTCCTATGGCATCAAACTTACTATTCTAAGGACTTTATTATGTTTATAAAAAAAAGAACATAATAAATGAAATGCCTCATATATAAAATAGCATAATAGAATGTATGTAAATATAGAAAATGCATTGGCCTCTAGGGCATACACCAACAACCAATTCGATGATGCATGCTTTATACTTTGTCTGGTTGTTTGAAGTAGGAAACTCAAACTTTAGAGAGTTCTTAACTGTTACCCTTTAGAATTTTCCAAGATCATTCTGACACCATTTCCCTTGGGGTTCAAGGATTCATTGATGAATATGGTCCAAGAAATTCCCTCAGGGTCGTTGGGGTCCGATGTGAGTTTTGCCAAGAAGTTTGAGAACATTTAAGCCTTAATTGCTAGTTGGGGCTCGTATATGATTCTGAACTCAGAAAACTTGATGGATCAGTCGATCATTCTTCCTACTAGATTTTGCTTGTGTAGTATCTAATGGATAGGTTAGTCCGTCCTCACCACCATGAGGTGGCACTAAAAGTACTATCTAAGTCTTTTTGCCATGGTTATAAGTGCGAAGGCAACCTTTTTGAATTTTCTTATAGCAAAGCTCTGGACCATACAATACCTTGCTTATGAAGCAAACCAGCTTCTACCCTTCTACCATCTCTCGGATCAATACTGAACCTACAGCCTCTTCGTGAACTAAAACAAGTACAATGTGTACCCTCTCCGAAAGGCATTACATTCCAACTGACTCTTTTTTTGAAAAACCAAACTTTAACTAAGTTGAAAAAAGATGGACATTATAAAACATGAGTTTCAAAAATCTCTTTTCAATGAATAACATCAACTTATCAAACAATAAAGACACAAGGCATAAGAACTGGAAAACACCTTTTCATAAAATGAAGTTCATTATAACCTTAAGTACATTGTCTCATATTCCAAAAGTATAAAACTCAAGTACTCCAAATAGTAAAAGTACATGTATATGACTACCAAAAGAAAACTGAACCTAGTCCAAGTCCCAACACCTGAAGAATAGGGTCCTGCACCCGATCTTCATCTAGATCCCCTTCGGAATCCCAAACAGACAAAGCCCCCAGTCGAGGTATGTCACAACTGATGGAAGTCCAAGCAGTCGACTCCAGAAGGCCTTCCCTAGAGGAAGCTCTCCAAGAGACATGCAGAACTCCAAGTGAACAGCTACATCTACCGTAAAAGTAGCGGTGTCATGCCGAGTCCCGCTCTAGAGCAAAGTGACATCTTCGCCATACTGAATGCGTCCCGTGTCCCACTGAACACTCCACGCTTTAATGTTTCCATGAACTTGTAGCCTACTGAAACTTCACGGATCTTGCCTCACCGCCAACGCAGTCTTTACACACATGAGAATAAGATAGAAGTAGATAGAAAATACGATGAATGAGGTGAGATCCCTTACATCAATACCATCAGGTGGCAAGAAACACAATGAAAGACAATGATGCCTTTCACACACAACAACATCAAATAATAGTAGATATAATCATATCAATACAAAATATTCATAGAATAACAAACATAATTATGTCAATACAGGATTATTATAGAGCAACAACATAATCATGTCAATACTAATAAGTAACTCAGCAATATACATCAAGACATATATGTATATGTATAAATTATGCCACAATGACAGATATGCTAACCATGGATATGCACGATGTGTATGCTGACCAATTCCTACTCCGTGGAGCTAAAGATTCAAAGATGAGCATTTCAGAAGATCTGTCCCCCCTCAAAAGATAGTCTACGCTAGACCATGAAAAGTAATAGTATTTTGTCGGGCTTCCAGTGTGTTGCAATGGTGTTCACAGCCAGGGGTATACAATATGACAGTGGTCACTGGTGAGTCACCCGCCCTGAACGTCCCCCAAGATCCATCAGGGATCGCATTATCCTGTAAGTTCTCGCTCACTCCTAGGCATAAAACACCATGACTGTATAATGCTCAAATGCATATTAAATGAAATCAAACAACCATTGAACTATTCCCAATGATATTAAAGCAACCGCTCATACAATTGTTTAATACCATTAATATCATTGATATTATATAGCCATCCATACAACTACATGTTGGTGTATACCCTAGAGGCTAATACATTTTCTGTATTTACATATATTCTATTATGCTATTTTATATATGAGGCATTTCATTTATTGTGTTCTTTTTTGATAAACATAATAAAGTCCTTAGAATAGTAAGTTTGATGCCATAGGACATCAAGTGGATGACTTGATCGTGAGATCCTTTTGGTTACAACACTATTCTTAAATGTCCCTAGTCAAGTATTATTGTTAATTAGGACAACAATAATACATTGAGACTAGTATGTGTAGAGACTGATGACCGCATCTCACGGGTCATGGATATGAGATATCAAGTCTTCACATTGGTACATATTAGAGTAATGATGTACTAGACTGACCCACCATGAGAACGCTACATGGATCGTTACATGAGTGTCATAAGCGATTCTCATAGTGATAATGTTGTTTGTGGTCCTTTGACCGAAATCACTACGATTCCTACATGAGGAGTTGTGTGTTTTAATGCCATCAAACGTCATCGTAACAAGGTGATTATAAGGTTGGTTATTGGACATACCGCAAATCATGCGAGAGGGATGTGAGTGACCTAGATGGAATTTGTCACTCCTACATAACAGAGCGATATCTTCGGGCCCCCGATTGAGTGACTGCGAAATGCATGGCCATGCTCAAATGAGTTAATATGAGATATTGATCTCATTTATTGTTACAAAGTCTACTCGAGTATCGGGGAAACGAATGATTGGACTATACAAGGGTGACGCATTCCATGCCTTGTGTTCAATCTAGATATCTTGACAAAGGGACTAAACTACACGGAAACATTGATCACGGATAGGTTATGTCAAATCACCGACATTCTCATTACAGTTGATGTGTTGCTAGATACCGCTCACTTGTTTGTAATATTAAAATGAGATTTTAATATTACTACCAACGTCATGAGAACCTGCGAGGTCGCACACTTAGAACAGACTAAATTGGAGCAATAAGGATCCAAGTTGGACTCGGATTCAATTGTGGGCCTAACTCATGATGATGGGTTTTAGGGTTGCACTGACTTACCTTGCTAATCGCTCACACTCACTTAAGGCAGCCACTATTATAAATAGTATTGTTAAGGGGGGGCTGCTATAGATGTTACATCACAACCCTAGCCGCACCTAAGAAAGTGAGTGAGAGATAAAGTGAAAGGTTCTTCTTCTTCTATTCGCAGCTAGCACCGCGAAACAGAGGCGTGACTCCTTTTGCAAGTCTGTTCGTGTGGATACCGCAGAAACATCATCACTATTACAGTGTTGGTGATTCACCTCGCTTGTGTTTATCACGCTTCAAGAGGTAATTTTTAAAAAAACTCGGATTATGGACTTTTCGCATGGATCCTGTGTGGGAATCCTATTATTCCGCTGCGAGATATTTTGATCCGCAATTCCCAACACTACATAATATCACTGATATATCTGAGTTTCTTGAGATAACAAGTCACATCTGACTCAACTGTCTATCTGATGTTTCTAGTTATAAAAGTAAACCACATCTGACTCAATCGTCTATCTGATGTTTCTGGGGTCCAGTTCGTCGGCCCAACAGCACAATGCTAATTCATGCTTTCATAGAATATCTCAATTGTGCAAATTTAAGAATCATGCATGCTTGCACAAAATATCTCAATCGTATGAAATTCAAGTATCATTAATATTAATCCGCATGAAACATTCATACAATTTTCTTTAGCATATAGAATCATTATGTCATCTTTAGACTTTAATTGAAACACTTTTCAAGAGTAAAGATAGACATCAATCCTAATCAACAAATCCTTCGAACTAAGTTTCTCAAATAACCTTTCCGCGTATCGTTTATGAAAATCTTAAGAGAAAACACATTATCTTACCATCACAAATTTTTTTCCATTCTTCGCTTATAAAGTCTCCATTAAATTTCTTGATTATCAAGTCAACTAGATTCACTACTAATAAATCACCTTCCACTATTTCAATTATCCCCAAAATTATTTCCATTGGTATTTTTATAAGTCATTACTCCTAAAATCATAACATTATGATCATTTTCCCTTAGTTCTATCCATAGCCCACTTAAACTAATTAATTAAGTTCTTCACAACCTCACTTACGCTCATGTTCTTTCTTTGTCCAATCCTCACTCTAGGCTATAGGAAAAAGTTGTGTTCTTTATTTTTTCACATTATGGACTCCTAATTAAGTGTCTATTAATTTAATTAACTAAGTCCTAGCTTGATACAAAGTCTCATATTGAGTGCCCAATGAGGCCGTGAGCCTCCAAGGGACTAGAAAACCCAACCATTTTTCATCAATCTCGGTTACATGGCCGTGTCAAATTACACGGTCCGCCCTACACGACTGTGTCACATTACACGGCCTAGGCCGTGTACTCCACTGCCCTGTGACATATGAGCTGTGTTTCTAGCAGGAAACACGCCCTGGGCCGCGTAAAACCACACGGCCCGTGGATCTTGCACTAGAATCTTGAAAATGTGCTTCCACAAGCCTCCAAACCAAATGGGTACGAATCCGTATACATATCCAAGCATTTAAGCATTCCAAATCCATTAAGATAAACAATAACAAGCATTAAAAATCACACAACACAAACAATCATAACATTACCAAAAATCACAAAAACAAAGTGAGCAACCCATATATGGATTCCTCATCATCAACACAAAAATGTGTTCCTCACCACCTTGAGTGGTTAATGAGGTTAATCTCCCTCTTACCTCAAGGAACAGCAAAGAAAGCGATCTTCTTGGTGCTTCATTGCAAGATTTCCTCCACCATCAACAAGAAAACATAAGAGGGTCAAACTCACAAAATCATCCACCACAACTTGAAAAGAATAGTTCTTGATCACAATGGTGACCAAGGGTCACGAAAATGAGGGGAGAAAAGGAAGAAAGTCAAGGACTTTACCCTCAAAGTTTCAAGCTTTAGGGTTTGATAGAAAATGATGGAGATGGATGAATCAAATGATGCTCACCAAAGGGAAAAGCTTCAAGATGATGAGAGGGGAAAAGATTCTAGATTGGCTTGAGCAAATGAGCTTGAGTGGCCATTCATGGAGGTTTGGCCATGTGAATGAAGAGGGGAGGAAGAAGAGAGAACGTGAGGGAGAAAGAAGAGAGAACGTGAGGGAGAAAGAAGAGAGAACGTGAAGGAGAAAGAAGAGAGAAAAGGGGGCATGATAGAGGGATGAAAGGTAGAGAAAGAAAGTGATATTTTGTTTGATAATAGAAAATGATAGGAAATATGAAAAGATGATGACTTTTAGTCATCTTTCCCCCCTTCCAATAGTGGGGTCACTAAAGGGAGGAGAGAGAGTGTGAAGCTTCCTTGAGAAGCTTGGTAGGAAACTTCCTTGAAGCTTTCTTGAAAAGTTTTGCACACTTTTTGATAAAGTAACGGGTGATGATATCACTTAGATGATATCATAAAAGTGACTAGATAGAAATAATCTACTAGAGCTATTATCCAATGGACGAAAGTTATAGTTAGCAGAAAAAATATTTTATCATCCCACAGATAATAAAATATACTGCGATTTTATTTATCAGTTAAAATCTTAAAAAATAAAAATTTCGTAAACTGTGCCCCAGTCTCGAGTTTAGTAAGATCCCCCATCGATGCTTTCACAGTTCAAAGTTTTTCGACATCAGGGAAAATATTTCATTTTCTCGGTCTTGTTCAATGTGCACGTAAATTAAAAAATATATTAAAATAATCAAACAATTCAAATAATTTCAGAAAAATGCATAAAAATCACAAATATTATAAAATGAACATATATCATGAAATAAGCGATTTTTGGGGTGTTACAACTCTCCCCTTCTAAAAAGAAATTTCATCCTCGAAATTTTTCATATCTTAGAACAAACGCGACTATGTTTCTTTCATTTTATCTTCTAGTTCTCATGCTACATCTCCAGTTGCATCAATCCAGATTACCAGTACTAAGGTCGCTTCTTTCCATTGAGTATCTTATATTGATGGGCAATAAGTGCGGGAACTTCGTAAACCGATCAACAAGAATTCTACTCCTTTCGAGTCTTCATCCATCCAACAGCCAAATCTACAAACAACTGCACATCACTAAGTGGCTCTATCGAACTTATTTCCCTTATTCACCGAAGTAGATAAACTAAGTATGCTTTCTTCTTAAGGCATCTGCCATGGCATTCGCCTCTTCTGAGATGATACTAAAATAGAAAACTAAATATTTGTCAGAAATTCTAATCATTGTCTTTGCCTCATACTCAACTCATTCCGATTGGACAATTACTTTAGACTCTTGTGATCGCTATAGGCATTAAAAATGGCTCCTTGTAGAAAATGCCTCCGGATTTCAATGCAACTACAAATGCTAACTTCGAGTTTATATGTACTCTCAGTTGTCTTGAAGCATATGTTGCTACTCCTTATATTCCGAACAAGCATACGTTCTAGACTCTAGCGCGAAGCATCACGAGACACCTCAAAAGGTTCGTTGGGATTGGGTAGAACCAACACTAGCGAAGTAGTCAAGTGTCTCTTCAATCCTTGAAAATTTTCCTCACATGCATCGGTCCATACAAAAACTTGACTCTCTCGTATGAGCTAGATGAGAAGTCCTGCTATCTTGGAAAACTCTGCGATGAGTCTCCCACATTAACTAGCTAATCCCATAAAGCTATGAATCTCTGTTACGGTTATTGGTCTTTTCCATTGAAGAATTGCTTCAACTTACAACAGATCCACAACAATTTCCTTCCTTTGAAATCACATGCCTCAAAAGTTGAACTACCTCTAACTAGAATTCGCACTTAGATAACTTCACGTATAACTTCTTCTTCTTCTTCAAAATTTGAAGAACCTCACTGAGATGTTCAGCACGTTCCTCCGGACTTTAAGAATAGATCAGAATGTCGTCAACAAAGACAATGACAGAAAGCATCTATCCTTGAATAACCTTTCCTCATATCGTTTATGAAAATCTTAAGAGAAAACACTATCTTACCCTCACAAATTCTTTTCCATTCTTCTCTTATAAAGTCTCCATTAAATTTCTCGATTATGAAGTCAACTAGATTCACCACTAATAAATCACCTTCCACTATTCCAATTATCCCCAAAATTATTGCCATTGGTATTTTTATAAGTCATTACTCCTCTAATCATAACATTATGATCATTTTCCCTTAGTTCTATCCATAGCCCACTTAAACAATTAATTAAGTTCTTCACATCCTCACTTACACTCATATTCTTTCTTTGTCCAATCCTCACTCTAGGCTATAGGAAAAAGTTATGTTCTTTATTCTTTCTACATTATGGACTCCTAATTAAGTGTCTATTCATTTAATTAACTAGGTTCTAACTTGATATAAAGTCTCATATTGAGTGCCCAATGAGACCGCGAGCCTCCAAGGGACTAGAAAACCCAACCAATTTTCATCAATCTCAATTACACGGCCGTGTCAAATTACATGGCCTGCCCTACACGGCCGTGTCACATTACACGGCCTAGGTCGTATACTCCACTGTCTTGTGACGTGTGAGCTATGTTTCTAGTGGGAAACACGCCCTGGGCCATGTAAAACCATACGGCCCGTGGATCTTGCACCAGAATCTTAAAAATGTGCTTCCATAAGCCTCTAAACCAAATGGGTACGAATCCATATACATATCCAAGCATTTAAGCATTCCTAATCCATTAAGATAGACAATAACAAGCATTAAAAATCATACAACACAACCAATCACAACATTACCAAAAATCACAAAAACAAAGTGAGCAACCCACATATGGATTCCTCACCATTAACACAAAAATGTGTTCCTCACTACCATGAGTAGTTGATGAGGTTAATATCCCTCTTACCTCAAGGGACGACAAAGAAACCAATCTTCTTGGTGCTTCCTTGCAAGATTTCATCCACCATTAACAAAAAAATCTAAGATGGTCAAACTCACAAAATCAACCACCATAACTTGAAAAGAAGAGTCCTTTATCACAATGGTGACCAAGGGTGACAAAAATGAGGGGAGAAAAGAAAAAAGTCAAGGACTTTACTTTAAAGTTTCAAGCTTTAGGGCTTAATAGAAAATGATGGAGATGGATGAATCAAATGATGCTCACCAAAGGGAAAGGCTTCAAGATGATGAGAGGGGAAAAGATTCTAGATTGGCTTGAGTAAATGAGCTTGAGTGGCCATCCATGGAGGTTTGGCCGTGTGAATGAAGAGGGGAGGAAGAAGAGAGAACGTGAGGGAGAGAGAAGAGAGAAATGTTGGGAATTACGGATACAACATGCAGCGAAAAACAGGGATTCCCACCAAGGATCCATGCAAAAAAACCATAATCCAAGTTTTTAAATGATTTATCTCTTGAAGCATGAATCACCAACACCGTAATAGAAATGATGTCTCTGCGGTATCCACACGAACAGACTCACGAACGTCCAACGTCTGCAAAGAGGAGCCTCATGTCTCTCACACAGTGCTAGCTGGGAAGAAAAGATAAGAAACCTATCGCTCTCTCACTCACTTTTCTGTAGGTGCGACTAGGGTTCTAAATTTATCTATATTAGCAGCCCCTTAGTAGTACTATTTATAATAGTGACTACCTTAAGTGAGTGTGAGCAGCAGCAAGGTAAGCTGTGCAACCCTAGACCCATCTGTTATGAGTTTGGCCCATATTTGAATTCGAGTCCAACTTGGATCCATTGCTCCAATTTTAGTCTGCTCTATGTGTGTGACCCTGCAGGTTCTTATTATGTTGGCAGTAATATTAAAATCCCATTTTAATATTACAAGCGATGTGTATCTAGCAACACATCGCTGCTACCCAAGTAATAAGAATGTCAGTGATTTGACATAACCTTTATGTGACCAATGTTTCCGTGTTGTTTAGTCCCTTTGTCAAGATATCTAGATTGAACACAAGGCATGGAATGCGTTACCCTTGTATAGTCCAATCATTGGTTTCCTGATACTCGAGTAGACTTTGTAACAACAAATGAGTTCAATATCTCATATTGACTCATTTGAGCATGGCCATGCATTTCGCAGTCTCACTCAATCAGGGGGCCTGAAGATATCGCTCCTGTTATGTAAGAGTGACAAATCCCATCTAGGTCACTCACATCCCTCTGCATGATTCGTAGTATGTCCAATTACAAACTTTATAATCACCTTGTTACAGATGACGTTTGATGACATTAAAACACACAACTCCTCATGTAAGAATCGTAGTGAGTTCAGGTCAAAGGATCACAGACACCATTGTCACTATGAGAATCACTTATGACACTCACGTAACGATCCATGTAGTGTTCTTATGGTGGGTCAGTCCAGTACATCATTACTCTAATATGTACCCATATGAAGACTTGATATCTCATATCCATGACCCATGAGATGTGGTCATCAGTCTATGTATATACTAGTCTCAATATATTATTGTTGTTCTAATTAACAATAATACTTGACTAGGGACATCTAAGAATAGTGTTGTAACCAAAAGGATCTCACGATCAAGCCATTCACTTGATGTCCTATGGCATCAAACTTATTATTCTAAGGACTTTATTATATTTATCAAAAAGAACACAATAAATGAAAGGCCTCATATATAAAATAGTATAATAGAATGTATGTAAATACAGAAAATGTATTGGCCTCTAAGGCATTCACCAACAAGAAAAGGGGGCGTGAGACAGTGATGAAAGGTAGAGAGAGAAAGTGATATTTTGTTTGATAATGGAAAGTGATAGGAAATGTGAAAAGATGGTGACTTTTAGTCATTTTTCCCCCTTCTAACCATGGGGTCACTAAAGGGAGGAGAGACTGTGTGAAGCTTCCTTGAGAAGCTTGGTAGGAAACTTCTTTGAAGTTTCCTTGAAAAGCTTTGCACACTTTTTGATAAAGTGACAGGTGATGATGTCACTTAGATGATATCATAAATGTGACTAGATAGAAATAATCTACTAGAGTTATTATCTAGTAGACGAAAGTTACAATTAGTAGAAATAATATTTTATTATCCCATAGATAATAAAATATACTACGATTTTATTTATCAGATAAAATCTCAAAAAATGAAATCCTTTTCTCGGGTTTAGTAAGATCCCCCATCAACGCTTTCACAGTTCAAATTTTTTCTGCCTCAGGAAAAATATTTCATTTTTCCGGTCCCGCTCAGTGTGCACGTAAATCAAAAAATAAATTAAAATAATCAAACAATTCTAGAAAAATTCAATAAAATCACAAATATTATAAAAATGAACATATATCATGAAATAAGCATTTTTTGAGATCTGGTCTTGTCAGTATGGGGGAGAGGATAGAAGATTCTTTAATGATGTAAATGCATCCTCACACTCCTGAGTCAACTCAAAATTTTTCCCTTTTTTGAGTAGTGTGAAGAAGGGAAGAGATTTATAAGTAGCTTTAGCAAGGAAATGTGTGAGGGCCGCAATCCAGCTTGTCAGCTGCTGCACTTCCTTGACACTCTGTGGGCTACGCATGTTAGCACTGCTTGACATTTATTTGAATTTGCCTCAATCCACGGTGAGTCAGCATGAAGCCCAGGAATTTACCTACTTGGACCCTAAAGGCACACTTCTCCAGATTAAGCTTTATGTTATGCTTTCAGAATTGCACAAATACTTCTTTGAGGTCCACAATGTGTGATCCAGCCTAGGGGGTCTCTTCACTATCATGTCATCGATATACACCTCCAACACTTTCCCCACTTAGCACTCAAAGACCTTATTCATCATTCTCTGATAGATGGCTCTAGCATTTTTCAATCCAAAAGGAATAACCCTGTAGCAGTAGCTCACCCTATCAATGATGAAAGAGGTCTTATCTTTATCCCTAGAGTACATCGAGATCTGATTGTATCTAGCGTATGCATCCATAAAAGACAGCAAATGAAATTCGGAGGAACTGTCACCTAGTTTATCCACATTGGGAAGTGGGTACGAATCTTTAGGGCAAGCTTTGTTCAAGTCCGTGTAGTCCACACACATCCTCCACTTCCCATTGGATTTCTTCACCAGAACTAGATTAGATAGCCAAGTTATATAGGCTATTTCCCTAATGGAGCCAACACTAAGTAGCTCCTTCATCTGTTCTTTAATGACCAAATTACCTTTCTAGCCCAACTTTCCTCTTCTTCTGGGAGACTAGCCTTGCATCCTTCCTTATTGATAGGCTATGGCAGATGAAGGCAGGGTCAAGCCCAGGTATGTCAGAGGACGTCCAAGCGAAGAGGTCTTTGTTTTTCTCCAAGAGCTCAATCAGTTAGCGCATCTCTTCATTCTCCAAATTTGCTCCAATCTTGGTGACTTGACCTAGCTTGCTACCAAGTTGGAGCGATTGTAGTTCACCCTCCGGTTGGGGTCTGGTAGCCCAGATTTCTTCATGAACATTTAGCTGATCATGAGGATGTTGACTTAGTTCAGAATCGGGCTAGAGGTGCTGGCTTTTGCTTTCTTGGGTATCTAGCTGATCTTAAGGCTCTCGTTGAAGCATTTATGTGCCATGATATGATCCACCTTGACCATGACAACCTCATTATTCCTTTTGAGGAATTTCATGGTCAAGTGGGTAGTAGATATCACGGCACTAAGTGCATTCAGAGAAAAATGACCCAAGATAATGTTATACGCTAAAAGGCAATCCACGACTAAAAATTTGACCTTGACAGCCCTGAAAAGTTTACTGTTCCCCAAGGTCAAGTAAGTCTCAAAATACCCTGCCGCAGTGATCTTTTTGTCAGTGAAACCAATAAGCTTGCCATTATAGGGAGTCAACTCTAAGCGTGGAACTTCTAGCTTTTGGTTTAAGTCCATGAACATAATATCTGTTGAACTCCCTTGGTCAACAAAGATGTGTCGAACCTCGACATTAGAGATTATTCTCGAGATAACTAGCAGGTCATCATGATCTGGGATAATTCCACTATAGTCTTTGTCTTAAAAGGAGATGAAGGGAACCTCTTGATCTCCAGCCCATGATTTAGGTGCAAAGTGGGAGACACTCAACACTGCCATCTTAAGCACTTTCTTTTAGGCACCATTGGACGACCCACCACCAGCAAAACCTCCAGCAATAGTGTTGATGGCTCAGTTGGGTTGGGCACGACAGTTGTCATTGTCATCAAATAAAGTGTCTTGATTCTGATCCCGTCAGTTATCAGTATCATGGCAAGGTGGACTCTAGGCTCTTCTCCTAGGACTTCGGGTCTTTTTTCTTTAGACGAGGAGACGAGCTTCGCCGAGCATTGTGTCTTTTTCACTCCATCCTCTGTGGCATCCATTATTTTGGATATGGCTGATGTACTAATCCAGCTGTCCTGCCCTAGTTGGGGACTCAATAGCATCACAAAGTTAGAAACAATCTTCGGTGTTATGGTTGTAACCTTTATGCCATGACCAATGTTTGGTACAATGCTTCTGCGCATGTTTCTTCAAAGGGGTTGGCCTTTTAATATCCCGAAATTTGGACTAAAACATTTCCCTCAAAATTGTTACACGTGGAATGTTTAGGGGAGTGTAGCTAGAGTACTTGACCCAGGGTGGATTGTCCTTAGAGGAGTTCCAAGGCTGAAAGGAGCTCTGGTTGCCTTTCTTGTGAGAGGACTCACTCTTCTCCAGGTTCTTCTTAGCCTTAGTAACCTCCTCCAAGTTTATGTACTTTTGGGATCGTTGACAAAATTCTTCAATATTTTTTTGCTTTTTCTTTGCCAAAGACTGAAAAAATTATGAGTAAGTCCGGAGGCCACTTCTGGCATAATGGAGAGCAATCCTCTCATCGAGGTTTAACACATTAATACAAGCCATGTTGAACCTTTTAAGGTATTCGTGAAGGAGTTCGTCACACCCTTGGCGAATCTCAAAGAGAGATTCAATAGATCTAGGTTGTTTCTTACTAGTGGTGTAGTGGAGCAAGAAACTTTGCTTGAGGTCCTACCAGTTGAGGACGGATCCTTGTGATAAGTCATGAACCATCTGAGGGTCATATTTTTCAAGGATTTTTCAAGGAAAGGGGAAAAGTGCGGCATAGTAATTGAGAGGATCCCCTATGGAAGTGCATAGATTAGACATAGACGTCTATGTGCTCTTAAGGGTCTGCAGTCTTGTCATAGAGCTCCATGTTGGCAAGAAACTTGAAGATTCTCAGAACTCTACACTCCATGAGTTAGTCAGAGAAGGGTTACTCTTGATCGTCGAGGTTCAGGTTGTTATTAACAACATTGGATATTTCAATATTAGAGTGTGGCATTCTCCTCTGGCAGTTAGTCGTGTTCTGCCTTCCGTCACCATCATGTGGGCTGGGCGAACCTTCTTGCACAGATTATTCCAAATTTTCTAATCTGCGATGTTGCTCTTCCAACACTGCAGCTTGTTGTTGCACCAAGTCTAGAAGGCAATTTCTAGATGCATTGGATTGAATCGTTCCTTCTGGGTGAGACACACGATCATTAACTTCTTCATTCCTAGGTTCCAGGCATTGGTGGACTAGGATTTTGGGCCCATTATCATCATTTCCATTCATGTTGTGAATAAGTTGATCCCTCACAAAGGTCCTACGAGATGGGAGAGAGCTTTCATCAAAAAACGAGGTTTTGTGCCCATCATGTAGGTGCCTAGCGTTGGGCTCCTAGTTCCTAGCGGTGGAGGTTTCAATAGTTGGTGGTGGGACAGGGTGAGGAGGATGGTGTGCCACTGGTCCTTGCCTTTAGTCTATGGTGTTTGGTGCAACATCTCCTCCCATAGAGTTCTATCTCGTGTTTGTGACACTCGGGACCGACGAGGGCTGGGAATGGTCACCGGTGCAAAAAAATGAAGCACGAACAACGAGCAGCTCCTGATAGGCTTCTAGGTGGAGGGACACATGAATGAACTGAATACACACCAGAATGAGAGGGATCCAGAGACTATGTAGGTATGGGACTGCATAGTTGAGGATGGCTTAAAGGAATTGATTAGCACCACCTATATCATCAAGATGCATCTTCTTTTCAGGAGCCAAGAACATAAGTACTTCATAGTTAAGCGTGCTTGACTTAGAGCACTTGTGGGATGGGTGACCTCTTGGGAAGTTTCCAAGGATGTGTATGAGTAAGGACAAAGTACGCTGAAAAGACTCGTGTTAGTTTGTGGGGACACTCATCGATCCTACAGGCAGTCTCGGGACATTACAAACGGTATCAAAGAGGGACCTCTCCCAGTATAGTGTGGTTCGGGGACGAACCATGCGAAAGTTGGTGTGCATGTGACACCCAGGTCCGACGAGGGTGGGGAGTGGTCGCTGTTGCAAAAAGATGAAGCACGAACAAGGAGTGGCTCCTGGCAAGCTTCTAGGCGGAGGGACACATGAATAAACTGAATACACACCAGAATGAGAGGGATCCAAAGACTGTGTAGGTATGGGACTGCATAGTTGAGGATAGCTTAAAGGAATTGATTAGCACCACCTATATCATCAAGATACATATTCTTTTCGGGAGCCAACAACATAAGTACTCCATAGTTAAGCGTGCTTGACTTGGAGCACTTGTGAGATGGGTAACCTCCTAGGAAGTTTCCTACGATGCGTGTGAGTGAGGACAAAACATGCTAAAAAGACCCGTGTTGGTTTGTGGGGACACTCATCGATCCTGTAGGCAGTCTCGAGAAGTTACAGTGTTCACTATGGTTGAGTGGGAATAAGAATTCAAGGATTCCCACGGATGGCACAAATGTTCAGTAGTGGATACTGAGCTGTACCTGGATAGGCACATTCTGGTGTTTTCCTCCTTGCACAGCAACGGAGCATGTTGAAATTGGGGGGGTTAGTACCTGTAAAGGCACTCCAATGCTCAAGTCAGGCTGTGCACAATTAGAGTTTATGCTAAAGAGCAATAGTTACATGTTAGAGGTGATTGAGCCTAGTATTTATAAAGGATGGATAGGGAGATACGTTCCATTAATAGTTACAGTGGATCCCTATAAAATTAAAATGTTGGTACTATAGTTATGAGCAGTCAAAAGCAGTTATAGGCCTTATTATTATGCAAGATCATGATTGGCAGTTACGGATACTCATAGGATTTATCTACTGAGTAAATCTCGCGATAATGTTACTACTACCCAATACCGTGATCTGACATCCATTGTGCTGAGATCTCAACAGTGTACCATGAATTCCCACTTGGGTGTCAATAATGGACTTCGGCTGGATATGTGCTAGGTTGACCCATGGGGCAGGATCCCGGATCGTGGTCCAGAACAAAAACCAAATGCTAGCTCTAAGAACTTACCCTCTCAATTTTTGCTTAACACCCTTCACTCAATTTTCTCCCGCTACCTTGGTGGCTCCACCAGCTTCAACATTAGGATCGCAATGCTGGCCACGATAATCAACTTCATTTAGTTCTTGTCACGTTCTTTCGATAAGGATAGGTTCGAGTATTTGTTGCCGTTGAAGATGCAGACCATGACAGGGGCATTGAATTCCAGCTAAGAAGCCACCACGAAAGAGGCGCTTGAGTTGTTAATCGAGTTGGCTGGGCTTGAATCAAGGTTCCTACAATGGCACATTGTGGACATGGTGGGCTTAATGCAACAAGTGCAAGTTATGGAGGGGGAGTCATTGGGAGGAAAGGACCATGCGAGCTTGAGGCAGAAGGATGGGTAACCAAAAAATACAATTATTATATCAAAAAGTTTTTTAACTATTTCAATTTTTTTAGAATTTTGGAAAATACAAAATGATATGTTATTACCATAGTGACAGAACAAATTAGTACCTCGTTGTCATAAAAAATGATATAAGTCAGGATTTTTTTTATTAATGGTGTTAGTTTTTATTGAATGGAAGGTAACATTAGAAAATTATTATACTGAACGATCTTTAATTAAGAAAATTAATTTAAAAATATTAAATTTGAAAAAGATGCATATATGAAGGACTAAAATAGGTATTTGTTCTGAAGTGGATTCAGAGGGTACCTGTGATAGGCACTTAACAGTGGATTCCTACTCGAGCAACAGCAACCGAGAGTGTTAAAACAGGGGGTGAGTACCTACAAAAGGACTCCAACGCTCAAGTCAGACTGTGTACAAGTTAGGCAATTTTTAGTAAGTAATTTATTGATACATCATTAATGCTACTTAGCTTGGTATTTATAGAGCATATATAGAATTCTCATGCAATCTGTGTTGAACGTAGGTATTTAGGATTAGTATCCTAGTGAAGATTACATTCCTATTATTGTTGGGGTGAATCCCTATAAGTTAGGAACGAGAGCTACTTATCAATTTGAGGCAGTTATGGGTCCTATAATATCGTACGTAGATGATTGGCAGTTACGAATAATTAAGCATTTATCCTCTACACGTATCTAGCAATCTTGATATTATGACCCAATGTCGCTCAATGTACTTGGCTCTGAAGTCCAGACTGCCTTCAAGGCCTTAGCTATGTCGTCCAGGGCAAAGCCTGGTTATACGTGTGCCAGGTTGATCCAACTAGACGAGATCCTAGATCATGGTCTAGAATAGTTGCCCCCATTTTAGCGCTTGGAAGGGCAGCCAAGTGTCAAGTTCTAATAGGATCACCCACGCATGCGATTAACATAAGAGTTCAAAAAATTAACATCAGATCCCGAATATTTTACACGAATTACTGGTATTCGTGACATGCCGTTACGTTACTCAAGTTCATTGCCCCTAAGTATTAATTCTTGGGATTCCCTTGAGTATTTTCCACACGAGCTCTAAATGCAATCTCTGAAACTGCAGGTGGTAACAATCTACAATTCTCTCGAAAAATGTTGCTTTGAATTCACTGGAAATTAAATATCCTTTAAAGAGGATATTAGTTTTGTACTGTTTCCCAACTGCCCACTGATCCCGTGACTAATCAGAAGCTGAGAGCGTTTAATGTGGCTATCATCATGGGATCAGTTCACCTTTCACGGGAGTAATCAAAATGCTTCATTCTCTCTATAAATAGGGAATGTTTGCACTAAAGATGGTATTCCTTTATATTCCTTTTGCCATGTAGTTCCATACGAGGATGATTCTCTTTGAGAGTATGGCTCTTTCACTTTTTACATTTACGTGGAGAGTTTCAACCCCTGCTAGAGATTATCCTCTTAGTTTTTCCAAAATTCTGAATGTATTTGACTTTCTACTGACAACTTCTTCTTTCATGGAAGAATTTCTTTCTTGGCATAACGCTAAGTCGCTATGCATTTAAGGAAGCATAAGTCTTTCTCTCCTAGCATACACAGGATGTTTGACCCGACGTGTTGTTAGGATGGAGTGATGCTTCCGTAAACCAGTGCATAGGGACACTAGGGGGCACCCTATCCCTTTTCCTCCTTCCTTCCTGAGTGATTTGGAGGCACCAGACCTGTCTTCTTCATAGTGCAATTGGATATGAAAGAATGCTGCCCTTTTGGAAGGGAAAATCCTCTTGGAGCAACTTGGGGTGATCCGCTTTCTTGGACTTACTCTTAGGATGGTCACCAGCCTTTTATTATCACTGTGAAGGAGGTAGGGAAGAAGAAATAAGAAGGAGTGGCCTCAGTCTATTCTGATGAAGAGAGTGGAGGAATTGTAGATGTGACAATGTAGTTGGGTGACGGACATTATTTTCACTTTCCTTTTAGTGTACTTTTTCTTCTCTTTCTGTGGAGGTTGACGATGTATGGAATGAGATTAATAAAATTCTTTGGCTTGAAAATCTATCTTGCATCTCTGATTTTTCTTTTTCTATTTTCTGCTCTACATTATCTGAGGTTAGTCCAATGCTTACCCCATGGTCATACTTAGTTACCTTCTCATCTTTTGGTTAGAACAATGAAATGGCGAGTTTTAGCTCTTGCCCCTGGGGTCCGCGTTCCTCGTGGGGCGAAGAGGTTTAACTTGATACCAATTGGACCTTTGTTCGATAACCGAGGTCCGGATTAAAAATCCATGGTCCATGGGAAAAATAGTTGGTTTATGGGACACTTGGTTCTGCTTCTAATTGTCTTTTCAAATACCATGATAGTTGTGAAAGTCACATGGCGTGCTTCAACTGGGCGGACATGCCTAGTGTTCTACGCACCATGATGGGGTCTTTTTTTCAAAATTGGAAGGCTTTGACAAAAATGTCATTTAACCGTCTTATCCCATTTCATAAGGGCCAATGTCGTCTTCATCACTCTTTACTGTTCCTAAGCATTTATGATCTTCTGAGAGGAATTTCGACGGACTTTAGTAGCCAAAAGAAAGGCATTTTGAGTGATTTGTAGTGCTTATTCAGGGTCATTCTCTCGTTTTCCTAGCTCTAAAGGTATATCCATCTTTACCTTCTATTTTTATTTTATGCCAATTTTCCTCTTTGGGTCCTTTTTTCTATGGAGCACCCCCTCTGTCGTGCTAAGAGCAGTGGAGGAGTCCTATCAAAATTTTAACCTTCATGGACTTCAAGGCCATAATCCTAGGGTTCGTGGATGGACGTGGTACCTTCAGAGTACCCCCATTCTTCTTCTAATAGGAACCCTTGATTTCGTCATTAGCTTAATGGTCTTGATAGGTGTTTTCCAGGTGTTCAATGATGAGGAAAAAGACGGTGAAACAAAGGAAAGCGGCCGTAGAAGAACCTCTGGTTCTTGCCTCTATGAGACCCACGTATGCTTGGGTTACCAATGACATTTGCAAACATACGTCAATGTACTCCTCTGAGGCAAGTCTCTGGGAACTTTTAAGCTATTTAGAGTTGACGGAGAGAGGTTTGGGAGACCGAGAGTTTCAAGTTCTATGCCTAGAACATGATAACAGAGTGTGTGTGCAGCAAGAAGAAGGTCAAGACTTCATGTTCTTGTATGAGGGCTTCTTTCTTGATTTTGGTCTCTAACTCCTGTTCACCGATTTTCAAATATCAATTCTTTGGGCCCTTCATGCCGCCCCAACCCAAATTCACCCTAACAGCTGGGGTAATATCTTGGCCTTTGAAATGTTCTGCCATGTGGATGGGCTCTGATATTCTGAGAGGGCTTTTTTTTTTTTTTACGCCATGGAGTATCTAGGGAGGGAATGCATTATAGCAGTCCTAGATATCAGTCAAATCAAGGTCTGGGAGGAAAGTCTTTGAAATATTTCAAGACAGATATAAAGTGTTCAAGCACAAATTCTTTAAGCTGACAGCGACACTTGGTACTCATTCGTTTTATCTAAAACCTAATGTTGAGCCAATGTTTTTCTTATACTGGAACCAGCATGCCTAGGCCATTCCCATTGAGTCCATTGAAAGGGAAAAGAAAAACTTGGACGAGGGAGATATTGAATGTGCCGACTTTATAACTAAATGGGAAACTGAGGTTGGCTCAATCAAATGCAAAGATATTTTGAGCATTGCTTGCGATGAATTTCTTTGGTTATTCTCGGTAAGGCATGTGATTGTTATCAGTTGCCCCTCTTATTTCTTATTATCACTCCTCATTTGATTTGCTATGCCTCTATACTAACAAGGGTAATGGAGCTTCTATTGAAGCACTACAAGCCTATAAGGCACGGAAGAATCAGGATGGATCTTTTCACTCTCAACCCCACATTGCTCTGGGCATTGTAATTTAGGATCTAATTATGGTAGTTCCAGCGCAACCTCAACGAGGAAGGAAAAGGAGGGTGGTGGAGAACGTTGTAATTGAAGAGCCTAGCCAGATCATGGCCGTAGAGAGAAGTCTCAGCCAAAGGAAAAATCCTTTAACCTTGATCACGGGGGATAGGATACCCGGAACGTTTATTGATTAGGACTTTCTGAGTGAAGATGTTGTCAGACTCATTACTCAGACTAAGGTTTCGGATGCCCTATCCGTGTTCCAAACTTTTGCTTTTCAAACTATAGTTGAAGCTCAACTTCTTGAGAAGACAGTGGTGGCTTTCGAAAAGAGGGCTCGAGATGAACTGAGAGCGGTAGAAGTCCATGGGAGACAGCAACTAGAACAAGCCCTCAAGGGCAAAGAAAAGTTGGAGGTGAATCTTGCAAGGGTGGAGAAGGAGCTTGCTGACTCTCAAGCTCTGCTTGCCAATGAAATGAAACAATTTGATGCCACCAATGACACCCTTCAGACTAAAGTGAGAAAATTAGAGAAAGAAAATGATGATCTGTTTACTATCAGCACTAATATAGGCATTGATCACTTCTACAATACGATCACTCAAGTCCAGTACTTTAATCCTGATGTCAAGCTAGCTTTGGAGGAACTTAGTCCAGACAAGATTTTCCAAGATGGAAATCTGGTTGTTGCAAGGCCAAGTAGTGAACTGGCCGCCCCAATCCTTGCTAAAGAGGCTTTTGCCCCCATGGTGGATTGAACTGAAAAAGATTTAGGCGTAGATTAGTAGAATGTAAAGGGGAATGAAGCCGAAGAATAACATGTTGCTCCTTCCCTTTTCTTGAACCATTTGGTTGCCCCCTGCGTGGGGCTTTAATTTTGTAAGAACAATTGCCCTCAGTTTTGAGGTGTTTAATTTACTTCGCATGGCTGCTTATTTCCATGGTCAACCTTTTGGGTCCAAAACCCATTGTGGTTTTTATTTTGTAATCCTTACATGACTTAGGAAATTTTCAAGTATTAGAATCTGTGGTCCGGGGTCCAACACCCTTTTGTAGACTTGTGGTACCCTTTAGGACTTATATATTTTCCAAACGCTAGGAACCATGGTTGGGTCCAATGCCCTTTTGTGGATTTATGGTCCCCTTTAAGACTTAGGTTTTATTCATATGCTAGGAATCGTGGTCCGGGGTCCAACACCCTTTATGAACTTGTGGTCCCCTTTAGGACTTAGGTGTTATTCATACGTTAGGAACCATGGTTTGGGGTCCAACGCCCTTTATGGACTTGTGGTCCCCTTTAGGACTTAGGTTTTAGAGGAAGGACACATTGCCTAAGGTCGACCGCCAATTATTTTAGCTTTTGGGATCCCTCGTGGCTTAGTTTAAATAGGCCTTGTTTGGGGTCCCACGCTCTTTGAGGGCTTGGGGATCCCTTTTAGACTTAGGCATAAGTGGTCTTTGCTGGGGTATTTCATGTTTATGATTTAGTGTCAGGATTTTCCCAAGACTTAGGATTTTCCTACTACACAACCTTTTCAACATAAGACAACTCTCGATGGGTACCATAATAGCTTGCCCACCCTAGCAATGATCATGCAATGAAGTAAAAACTCACTTTGTTTTATTAATTTATTAGAGGACTAAGGTCTAAATAAAGCATTTTGATGATAATTAGGATAGATTAAACATAAAGTAAACTAAGACTAGGCCTTAAAAGGTAGTTAGCTATAGTACTTTCTAAGTTTATCTGCGTTCCAGAAGTTCTTCACCGGCTTGTCTATTAACGTTTCTAACATGTAGGCTTCTTTGTCGGTGTTGATCACGATCCAATAGGGGCCTTCCTAATTTGGAGCTAACTTTCCTTGGGAAGTGTTCCTACTATCGATGTCAGCCTTGTGGAGTACGAGGTCACCTGGCTAGAATCTCCTGGGGACAACTTCATGTTGTAGCGTGCTACCGTCCTTTATTTGATAGCGGCGTCGCGTATATGATCAACATGCCTTTTCTCTTCTAAGAGATCCAGGTCTTTTCTAATCATATTAGGGTTACCATCTGGTGAGAAATGTTAGAGGCGCCAGCTGGGTTCTCCAATCTTTACTGAAATCATCGCCTCACATCTGTAAGTGAGCTTGAAAAGAGTCTCATTTGTTGTGAAGTGCGAAGTAGTCCAGTAGGTCCAAAGGATATGATCTAGTTGTTCAATCCAGTTTCCTTTAGCTTCATCCATTCTTCTTTTAAGTCCTCGAACAATAACCCGGTTGGCAGCTTCATCCTGTCCATTTGTTCGGGGGTTTTCTACAGCATTACAATCATGCTTGATTTTTAAACATGTGAGTAACTCTTTAAACCCTTTGTCCCTAAACTATGTTCCCTTATCTGTCACCATGGACTCTGGGATTCCAAACCTTGTAATAATGTGGTGCCACATGAACTTTTGGTTTCGGGCCAAAGTAATGGTGACCAAAGATTCTGCCTTAATCCATTTAGTGAAGTAGTCCACGACTACCACTAGAAATTTGAACTATCCGAGTGCTTGAGGGAATGGACCCAAGATATCCATACCCCATCTGTAGAATGACCAGGGTATGGACATTGTGGAGAGTTACTCGAGTGGAGCATGGTAATGTTCTGAGTGGCGCTGGCACCTATCGCAAGCTTGGACTTGTGCTATTTTGTCAGCCTCCATTGTAGGCTAATAATAACTAGCCATGAATGCTTTCAGTGCTATGGCTTTGTCTCCCAAGTGGTGTCCATAGCTCCCTTCGTGGACCTCTGCTAGCACATACTCTGCTTCCTTAGGCGTGAGACATTTGAGAAAGGGTGAAGAGAATCCTCGCCATTATAGCTGCCCATTATAGATGGTGTATCAGACTGCAGTTTTTATGAGCTTGGAAACCTCCTTTAGGTCTTTGGGACGGATTCCAAACTGTAACTACTTTATGATAGGAGTGATCCATGTGGGCTCTTGGTCTTCAGCCTAGAAAATGGTTAAAACCATGACAGAAGGTTGTAAGAGAGTCTCTTCGACCATCAAACAGTTATTCCCCAGACTCTTTGTGCTTGCCAATTTGGCCAGGAGGTTGACCCTTGAGTTCTGTTCCCTGGGAATATATTCCCCTTTCACAATTTGAAAGCTCTTAAGGAGTCCTTGTACCTTTGCAAGGTATCTCTGGAATAGGGGTTCTTTAGCCTGACAGTCACCCTGAATCTGGGATGTCACGAGCTGGGAGTCACTACAAAGTGTGATGCTTGTTGCACCCAATTCCTAGGCCATCATCAATCCAGCAATGCATGCTTCATACTCTACTTAGTTGTTTGAAGTAAGGAATTCGAACTTTAGGGAGTTCTCAATTATCATGCCTTTTGAATTTTTGAGGATTACCCCAGCGCCACTTCCCTTAGCGCTGGATGATCCATCAACGAACACAGTCCACAATGTTTCCTCGGGGTCACTGGGATCCAATGTAAGCTCAGCGAGGAAGTCTGTCCTTTAGCAATGTCCCTAATGATCACTGAACTCACGGCCTCTTCATGAATACTAAGGTACACATACAATGTTTCTCTGAGATCCGGCCTGGTCAAGATGGGGGTTGAGGACAATAACCTTTTCAGTAACACGAAAGCATCCTTACACTCTTGTGTCCACTCAAAACCTATCCCCTTTTTTAATAGTTTGAATAGAGGGAGGGATTTGTGAGCGGCTTTAGCGAGGAAGCTTGTGAGAGTCACGATTCACCCTGTAAGTTGTTGAACCTCTTTTACGTTCCAGGGACTGTGCATGTTAAGCACTACTTGGCATTTATCTAGATTAACCTCAATCCCGCGATGAGTTAACATGAAGCCCGAGAACTTCTGGCTTGGACCCCGAATACGTATTTTTCAAGATTGAGTCTCTTATTGTACTTCCTGAGTTGCGTAAACACCTTCTCTAGGTCAACTATGTGGGATCCAGACTCCGGGGTCTTAATGATCATGTCATCAATGTATACTTCAAGCATTCTCCCCACTTGATCCTCAAAGACTCTGTTCATCATCCGCTAGTTGGTAGTTCCTGCGTTTTTCAACCCAAAGGGCATTATCTTGTAATAGTAGCTTGCCTTCTCAGTGATGAAAGCAGTTTTATCTTCATCCCCGGGATACATCGAGATTTGGTTATACCTAGAGTAAGCATCCATGAAAGATAGTAACCGAAAGCTGGAGGAGCTATCTACAAGTTTATCAACATTAGGGAGGGGTATGGAATTTTGGGGCACGCCTTATTCAGGTTCGTGTAATCTACACACATCCTCCACCTTCCGTTTGACATTTTTACTAAGACCACATTGGAGAGAATGTGTAGTGATTTTGACATAACAACTTTTTGACCAATGTTTCAATGATTTCATTTAGTCCCTTTGTCAACATATCTAGATTGACAAAAGATGGCAAGTGCATGGAATGTTGGAGGGTCACCCTTTATTATCCTATAGTCCAATCTCTTCGTTTCGATTTGTGCCTATTTTGGTGACTTAGTCGATTTATCATTTAAGTAGACTTTGTAAACAATAAATTAAATCAATATCTCATATTAGATGTGTTTGCTCTTGCTTTCTTGGGAGTTTTACGAATTTTAAGGCTCTCATTATAATACTTGCATGCTATGATCTGATCACCCTTGACCATGACCATGTCATTATTTTTGTTAAGGAATTTCATAGCCAAGTGGGCGATTGACACTCAATCGGGGGTCCGAAGATATCGCTCCACAACCCTATTATGTAGGAGTGACAAATCCCATCTAGGTCACTCACATCCCTTTGCATGATTCACAATATGTCCAATAACTAATTTTATAATCATCTTGTCTTGAGCTATGGACGTTTGATGGCATTAAAACATAACGAATGGATCATCGTGTAGAATCGTAGCTTAGTGGTGGAGAGATCGGCGGTTCTTCCTTAGGTCAAAGGACCACGTGTAGAGCTAGACACCATTATCACTATGAGAATTGCTTATGACACCCACGTAATGATCCATGTAGCGTTTGTTGGTGTATGCCCTAGAGGCCGATACTTTTTCGGTATTTACATACATTCTATTATGCTTATTTTAATATATAAGGCATTTCATTTATTGTGTTCTTTTTTGATAAACATAATAAAGTCCTTAGAATGGTAAGTTTGATGCCATAAGACATCAAGTGGATGACTTGATTGTGAGATCCTTTTGGTTACAACACTATTCTTAAATGTCCCTAGTCAAGTATTATTGTTAATTAGGACAATAATAATACATTGAGACTAGTATGTGCATAGGAATTCATTCATAGTCTCCGGCTTCTTTTTTTGATGACCACATCTCACCGCTCTAAGGTCATGAATATGAAGAGATATCAAGTCTTCATATGGGGTACCTTTTGATATATTAGAAGGGTAATGATGTACTAGAAGGGACCCACCATGAGAACGCTACATGGATCGTTATGTGAGTGTCATGATTGTGTGGGATTAAGCGTTTATATTCTCACGGCGCCAAGTGACAATGGTGATTTTGTGGTCCTTTGACTCGAAATCACTACGATTCCTACATGAGGAGTTGCTTGGTATTTTTAATGTCATCAAATGTAATGCGAGTTATTTAGGATTATCGATAAAGATGATTATAAAGTTAGTTATTAGATATACCGCGAATCATGTAGAGGGATGTGAGTGACCTAGATGGGATTTGTCACTCCTACATATATCTAGCAATCTTGATATTATAGCCCGATATCTTCATGGCTCGAAGTCCAAACTTCCTTCAAGGCCTTCGCTATGTCATCTAGTGAGAGCTTAAATGCATGGTTGATGCTAAAATAAGTCAATATGAGATATTGATCTCATTTGTTGTTACAAAGTCTACTCGAGTATCGTGAAATCACAAAGATTGCACTATACAATTGGGTGACAAAAAATTATTCCATGCCTTGTGTTCAATCTAGATATCTTGACAAAAGGACTAAACAACACGAAAACATTGGTCTTTGTCTAAAAGGTTATGTCGAATCACCGACATTCTTATTACTAAATTGGGTAGCAGCGATATTATTGTGTTGCTAGATATAAAATTTTTATTTTTAAATAGCTTGTAATATTAAAATAGAGATTTTAATATTTGTAAATATTTTAAATTCGTAAGTCAAATAAAACATTTTCAAGAACTCATGTCAGGATCACATACAAATAAGTCGTGTACTAAAATTAGAGCAATGGATCCAAGTTGGACTCGGATTCAAATATGGGTCGGACTCTTTCCAAATATTATGAAACAAATGGGTCTAGCATTGCAAGACTAAGTTTAATTTGTAAATTTTTGCTTCACACTCACTTAAGGCATCTTAACTTTAATTTTTTATTATAAATCACAGTACTACACTCAAGTGGGAGCTAAGATACACAATTAATACCAATACATCAAGATATCTAGCCGCATATTAATCGCACCACTTCTAACTTAAAAATAAAAGTGAGTAGAAAGAGCCATGAGGAAAAAAAATTATTTCTTAGCCTCATTCTCTTACAACTTTACATAGCCCAAAGCAAATATTACACTATACAAGCGTGAGAGACTAAACTGAGGCTCTTTCTCTTTGTGGATGTTGGATGTATCGTGAGGTGAAAAGTTACAATTCGTGTGGATATCTCCCTACTTTGGGGAGACATCATTTCAATTACGGTGTTGGTGATTCACGTCCTTCCTTTGATCACCCTTCAAGAGGTAAATAATTTAAAAACTCGGATTATGATTATTTTGCATAGATCCTCGATGGGAATCCTATGTAATTTTTTTGGGAATCGCAGATACATCATTGCGTGATGTATCTCACCAATTCCAACAAAAAGTGGTATAAAAGCGCCTCGCGTGAACAAAAGGAAGTGCCATAAATTCGGTTTTCTATTTTCGTTTACATGTGATAACATGTTTTCTGTTCTTGTTTTTGACAAAAGATATGATCTATAATATGTTATTTCAGAAAACCATTTGAAACCCTTTCCGAAAACATATTCTATTTCTTATGTTGTATTGATCAATCAATTTTGAGGCATTCATTATTGATTTATATTTGGCCTAATTGGTGATAATTGTATCTAATATTATGTTTGTGGGTGTGTTTTAGATGATTGGTGTGATCGCCCATTTTTTTAAATGCAATGTTAGGAACATCTCACTTTCAATTACAATGCTTTGAAATAAAATTTTATGTGACCCTTTAAGACCTTTGTTTCATTTTAATAATATATACATTTACTCAATTGTAGTATTATGTAGGAGTGACAAATCCCATCTAGGTCACTCACATGGGTAAGTAAATTAGCAAGTATATCCCATCTTTTTTTTCTATTCATTACATTTACGTTAACGATAATCAATATCCACGGTAGCGATTTGGTCAAAGGAAACATACATGAGGGAAATTAACATTTCATTCTTTTTCGGTATTTACATACATTCTATATATATATATATAATTATCAAATTGTGTTCTTTTTAGTTACAAAGTCCTTAGAATGGCATATCAAAAGTAAAACTATACAACACTATTCTTAAAAAGGATTATACATATATATCCCTACTAGTATGTGCATCGAGACCGATGACCACATCTCACAGTCCCAAGTCTTCATATGGGGTACAAAACATGTACTAGATCGACCCACCATGAAATAAAATCGTTATGTGAGGTAGCCTCGTGAGCAATGGTAAAGTGGTCCTTTGAGTCGAAATCACTACGATTCCTACAGTGAGGAGTGAATCGAGTTAGATGATTATCTTAGTTATTAGATTTCTTAGAGGGGTCGTCCTAGATGGGAACTCCTACATAACGGCGATCTTCGGGCCCCCTTGAGTGAGATCTTCTTAAGTCAATATGAGAAATCACCATAGAGAATCGAAACAAAAGATTGCACTATACAAGGGAGCGTGTTCAATCTAGAATCTTGACAAAAAAGAAACATTGGTCACGCGAAAGTGAAATCGAATCACCCCACATTCTCAGCGATGTGTTGCTAGATATCGTCATTGCTTGTAATATTAAAATAGAATTTTAAATTCCAAACGTAAACTAGGATACACACATAGAGAGAAGACTAAAAAGTGATGGATCCAAGTTGGACGCGGATTCAAATAGCTAGAGAAACGCATTGCACACGCCCCCATACTTTTCACTATTATGTTGGGAATTGCTAAGATCAAAATATCTCTAAAAGTGAGTGAGAGAATAATAGGATTCTCACACGGATCCGTGCGAAAAATCCATCCTCTTTGTGGATGTTTTTAAAAATTACCTCGTGTGATAGCATGATAAACATTTCATTAGCGAGGTGAATCACCATCACCCTTCAAGAGGTAATAAAAAGCGATGATGATCCTCGATGGGAATCCTATCGTGATGTATCTACAACACGAAGCGCCTCGCGAAGGCCATGATTCGAGTTTTCATTTTCGTTTACATGTGATAACATGTTTCGTGTTTTGACAAAAGATAGATCTATAATATGTTAGAGAAAACCTTTGAAACCCTTTCCGAAAACATATTCTATTTCTTATGTTGTATTGATCAATCAATTTTGAGGCATTCATTATTGATTTATATTTGGCCTAATTGGTGATAATTGTATCTAATATTATGTTTGTGGGTGTGTTTTAGATGATTGGTGTGACGCCCCTTTTTAAATGCAAGGGAACATCTCACTTTCAATTACAATGCGGAAATAAAATTTTATGTGAGTTAAGACCCGGTTCATTTTAATAATATATACATTTACTCAATTGTAGTGGGTAAGTAAATTAGCAAGTATATTTTTTTTTCTGTTCATTACATTTACGTTAACGATAAAATATCCACGGTGACGAAACATACATGGGAAATTAACATTTCATTCATATATATATATATATATATAATTATCAAAGCGTTTAGTTACAAAGATCGGCATATCAAAAAGTAATTGCTGCCCCCAAAGGAATACATACATATCCCTACGATTCGAATATACAGCCCACTGTGACAAAACATCAGCCCCCAAAATAAAATGCGGTTCTCAGCTGATCCCTCAAGTTGTTAGTAACCATTAAAATATAAAATTTTTTTCACAAATTCTTAAAATAAATATAAATATTTAAGCTATTTAAATGAAAGCACAAAAGGAGCGTGATGAAGAAAAGAAACTTTAAGAACAAATGAAAGTAAATGTGCAATAAAATAAAGTACATAAAATAAATCACGATATTTATCCTGTTTGACCACCAACCACTTGTGGTCTACGTCCAAATCCCGAAACACGATCGAATTTTTCACTATATGTACAAGCTTCAATAGGTGCTTGCTACCGTACATAAAAGAGCACTTTTTTCACACATTGTGAATCCCTTTAAAGTCTCAAACTGCAGGATACCTCCCTTATACAAACCTTGAAGGGAACTTATACAAATCATGGAAGGATGCCACCTCAATATAGAAAAACAGAAATATAGATGAAGAGAAAACTCTCAAAGAGTAGATTATACAAATTGAATTCTATGAAGCTCTCTAAGATATCTCAAATTTTTGGCGAAAATGAGATCAATTTGGTAAAATATGTTGACTCAAAATAAAGCAAGAAATATGGCCAGATAAATGCATTTCAAAGATGTCCCAAAAACATGTATTTAAGTGGTATAAGAAAAAGAGCCATTGGGTATCATTTATTTCAACATTAAAAGCATAGAAAAAGTCCTTGCGTGATTCTAGGGTGTTATTCGAATAAACGTTCCTATTCGAATAAAACTTCAAACAATCGCAATATGTCTTTATAACGAATAAAGGTTTATAATCATAAACCTTCAAAAACAAGTTACGAATGTTTTATGGGTCACGTTATTGAATAACCTTTTGGTTATTAATAAACCACTAAAACTCCTCATGATATGAATTTTAAGGTGTGTTATTCGAATAACATTTGGTTTATTCGAATAAACCACTCAGCTTTTGAAAACTGACTTTAAACGGTCATAACACTTCATTTCTTATCACTAAAGCAAATGACTAGTCATTGGAAAGATCTTTGAGTCTATTTTCAAATGAAAGAATCAAAACAAAACTCAAAGTATTTTGAAAGATATGATTAAAAGAGTGACCAAAGGTCAGTTTTGCAAAACTCAAACTTTGCTATTTTTCATAAATTTGAACTACCACCATAAATAACTTTTCAAAACTTATTTGTTGGGTATTTTATCATAGGAAAACCATTTGTAAAAACATATTTGAGATATCCATGACCCGTACATAAAGACACTAAGTCCTATAAGCTATATCATTTAATCTTCCTTTGGACTTAGTCTTTAACATGACTTTGATGTTTATCAATACCTTCATGAAAAGGCAATCCTTTGTGTTGAGCTTAATTGAGATCTTTTGCTTTCTTGTTGCAAGCTCACTCTTGGTACTTGAACTATCCTACAAAGTATCACTCACTTAAACAACAGTTAGTCCAAAAACATAATTTAATATCTTCGTATGCATGAATCATAAATATATAGCTTTAGTTAGTTTAACATGCATATAAGACATTCATAGACACATCTAAATAAGATATTTATTAAATATTAATGGATATGCTCTATATAGAATGCAACAAAGAGTATAAGCAAGATATTCTTTTTGTCTTGTATTTGTCATCATCAAAACTTAACATATAAAACCATTTGGGGCAAACTTATTTCCACACAAGTGAGGAGGAATCGAGTTAGGGTCCTCTTCAGGATCCTCTTCGAGGTCGTCCTCAGGAACTTCTTCGGGGATCTTCTTCGTCGAGGAAATCACCATAGGAAGAGTCACGGGAATAGCGGTGGAACGAAAAGAGTCTTCCCGCGAAGTGAAATAACGGTCACCCCACATCTCACGTATCGGTAGCTGAAACTCCAAACGTAAACTAATACAGCAGGTGAAGACAAGTGACTCGTGACGCCTCCAAGCTAGAGATAACGACACATCCCCCATATAGACGCAACGCTCAGAACCATAGTTGATGTACCAGCACTCTGACCCTCCCAAGAAAGTCAGGCGCACATCTCCCAAAAATCTTTGTGTGCGTGACTCCATACGCTTCTGCAGTCGCGATAAGGCCAAAAACCAGGGAAGTCGGGGGCTTCCGGTTCCTTGCAGTTATCTTCTATAGAACGCAATATACGGACAAAACAGAAATGGAGAGACAGAGAAGAGGTAAGACATCCTACCATCATTACCAATCATAGCATCAAGAAACCAAACGGCACTAAGCGCCCACATAGCATTTATGACAGCAATAATGGTAATAGACATTCAATGGCAATTATGATCAACCAAACAGTTCCAAGCAGTCATATACATACAGATATATCAGAGGTACAACAATTCCAATTATAATAGCAATGTATGCCAAATAATTCATGGACTCACTATGCACACGTGCCCTCAATAACCAAAATCCTACTCCATGGAGCTAGACACAAAACAGTCGGAGAGAACAATCAGGAGGTATGTCTGTATTCTTGGCTGCCCAGGCCCTCAAGTGCTAAAATTCTCAAATTATCATTTTGTACATCATGGAATTTTACAAGACATTCTACACAGATCTCGACCTAGGACAAAGCATCTCGGTCCGGATCGTCAGTGTGTTTGCATCGATCCCGCCCCACGACAGAGAGAGCTACCAGCTACCCATTGTGAGGTACTCGCACCCTGACGCCCCCAAGGTCAACAAGTAACCTACACTTGTCTATTCGCACCCGCACAAAGGTGTAAGTTCAACTCCTAGGCCACCGGCCTTAAACAAGTCCAACAGACAAACTCTTTCTCTTTTTTTTTGTTCAATGCATGACACAATCATACTCCTCATGACCAACTAGGCCTATCATGCTTCAAATGCATGTCATATCATTCATCAACAAGATCTGATCCCATTCACGGGTCTACAACAATCCAATAGTACATTTTAAGGATATCCACAATTTCCATTCATAGTCATGATAAAAGTCAACCATTAAATTCATTATGTGCCTCAAAAGCTCACCCATACTCATGTTCTTCCCTGTTTATGAATCCCTACTTAATCTCTAGTCATCCAATCATTTATGATTTATGTGCTTTTATTAATCCAAGGGTTTTGAGTCCAGGAAGATACATGGCCAGAATCACCAACAACGTCACAGATTCAATTGCTAGGTATTGGGTGATAAACCATAGTTGTGAATTCGACAGAGACTATGCATTTAGTGAAAAATTGAGGCTACCATTCGACGAAGACTAACATGGCAGAAGGATGAAAAATTGGAGAACATTTTATAACAAGATTGGATAAAACCCAATTTCTGTCGGATGGAGGTTCTGTCGAACAGAGATCAAAACTGTCGAATTTTTCCAGAAGGTCAGCAGAAGTCCTATTTCGACAGATGTGGGTGTCGACGTTGGAAAAATCTCCTAAGTGTCGAACCGACAAAAAACATAGTGGTCAGAACTCTAATTCGACGGATTTTGACATTCTACTCGATGAATATTAACTTTGGGAAGCTTCTGATAAACGGACAGAAGATCTACTCGACAGGTATGTCTCTCGATGGGTATTGGCATTCTAACTCGACGAATATGTCACTCGACGGATGTGGTCATTCAAATTCGATGGATTTTGCATTGGAGGAGTTTTTCTCCTAAGTGGTCAGGAGTTCATACTCGACGGATTTTGATATTGCACTAAATGACCAGGAATCAAATTCGACGGGCATGGCCAGGGGTTCATACTCGACGGATTTTGACTTTACTAAGTGATCAAGACATCACATTCGACGGGTTTGGCCAGGGGTTCATACTCTCGGATTTTGACTTTACTAAGTGATCAAGACATCACATTCAACGGGTTTGGCCAGGAGTTCATACTCGACGGATTTTGACTTTACTAAGTGATCAAGACATCACATTCGACGGGTTTGGCCAGGGGTTCATACTCGACGGATTTTGACTTTACTAAGTGATCAAGACATCACATTCGACGGGTTTGGCCAGGAGTTCATACTCGATGGATTTTGACTTTACTAAGTGATCAAGACATCACATTCGACGGGTTTGGCCAGGGGTTCATACTCGACGGATTTTGACTTTACTAAGTGATCAAGACATCACATTCGACGGGTTTGGCCAGGGGTTCATACTCGACGAATTTTGACATTACACTTAATGGTCAGAAACTCAAGTTATTACCATTTCTCACCAAGAATCCCAAAATTTTAGTCTCAAGGCGTGGCTATCGGAGAGCCAGTCCGACAACGTTCCTTTTAGATTATACGTTCTAGTACCCATAAATATATCAAAACACACAAAACAATCAACTAGCATATGTATACATCACCAGCAGCATACAAACAGAAATGAATCTCAGTACCAATCACAAACAACGTCCCTAAATGCTAAAAGAGGTTGAGGAGGAGTGTCTTCCTCTTACCTTGGAGAAGCACAAAGAAAGGTGGCTCCTTTTTGGTCAGGATTTCGTTTCCAGCTTCCAGGAAATCCTTAAACATTTAAACTTGCAAGAATCATAATCCTAATATTGAAATGGATACCCATTGTCATCAAAATGACAGTGGGTTACGAAAAAGAGAGAAGAGGGAGAAAAAGCTAAGAGTTTTACCTTAAAGCTCCAACCTTTAAGCTTCAAAGACGTAAGATAATGAAGATGGAGGAAATGGCAGAACCTTGAAGCTGATTTCCTCAATGATGGTGGTTTTCCAATCATGAAATGGTGCTAAGATTGGGACAGTTTGAAAAACAAAATAGAGAGAGGGTGAAAGAGAAGAGAGAAGATGAGTGAATAGTAGCTGCGTATTGGGAAGAGAGGAAATCTGAGAAAAGGAAATGAATTAGACCCCCCCTTAATTTCAAACGTGCAGCACAAAATGGGAGGAGAGAGAAATGATAAAAATAATGGTTGGAGGAAGCTTCCTTGAGAAACTTCGTGCGCTCCTCGATAAAGTACATAGTAAGCTTGTCTCTAAATTAAATACACCTGACAGATGATTAATTACACTGTGAAATTATTTTCTCAGTGAATAAAATTTACAATTGATGAAAATAATATTTTATTATTCATCAGATGATTTTATGATACCTAAATTTTATTTAACAGATAAAACCTCAAAAAAATGTAAACCTCGTGAACGTGCTGGCCTCGGGTTTAATAAGATCCCCCGTTGACACGTTGACAGTTCAAAGTTTACCAGCCTCAGGGAAAATATTCTAGTTTCCCCGGCTCCGCTCAGTATACACGTAAAATGAAAAATATATTAAAATATTCATCGTTTCCAAAAAAATCCACAAAAATTCCTAAAAATCATAAATATTATAAAATGATCGTTTATAATGAAATAAAGAATTTTCGGGATGTTACAATACTCCCCTTCAAAAAGGAATTTCGTCCTCGAAATTTGCATACCTTAGAATAACTGTAGGTGTTGCTCCTTCATCTTGTCTTCCAGCTCCCAAGTTGCATCTCCGGTCACCTCGTTCTAGATCACTTTCACCAATGCGATCTCCTTGCCTCTTAATTGCTTTATCTTCCTATCCTCGATTCTTACAGGAGACGTCTCATAAGTTAAGTTTTCTTTTAATTGTACAGCATCCGGTGCTATGACATGACTTGGGACAGGGAGGTATTTTCGGAGTTGTGACACATGGAAAAAACATTATGAATGTTTGAAAGGAAAGGAGGTAAGGATATTTGGTACGCTACAGGACCTGCACGACGAATGATTTGGTATGGTCCAAGGAATTTAGGAGTGAGTTTTCTAGATTTTAAAGCCCGGCCTACCCCAGTCGTAGGTGTGACTTTCAGGAATACATGCTCGCCTTCCTCGAACTCAAGAGGTTTTCTCCTTCGGTCTGCATAACTCTTTTACTGACTTTGAGCCATTCTCATCTTTTCCTGAATCATCTTAACCTTCTCAGTTGTTTGCTGTATAATCTCTAGTCCAACAGTAAGGCGCTCGCCGTCTTGGTACCAACATAGAGGTGTTCGACATCGTCGTCCATACAGAGTTTCATAGGGTGCCATCCCTATGCTTGAATGATAACTGTTGTTGTAGGTGAATTCTATCAAGGGTAGAATGTCGTCCCAACTTCCAGTTTGCTCTATGGTACAGGCTCGAAGCAAATCTTCCAAAGATTGGATCGTCCTTTTTGATTAACCGTCGGTCTGCAGATGATAAGCAGAACTCAGACGTAGCTTCGTCCCCAACGCTTCTTACAAACTCTCGCAGAGATTTGAAGTAAATCTCGGATCTCTATTCGAAATAATACTCGTAGGCACACCATGTAATCTAACAATTTCTCCAATATAGATTTGAGTCAATCTCTCCAGTTTGTATTTTATGTCGATCGGGAGAAAGTGTGCCGACTTCGTGAGTCGGTCCACAATTACCCAAATCGAATCATGACCTTTTCTTATCCTTGGCAATCCGACTACAAAATCTATTGCACACTTGTCCCACTTCCATTAGGAATAGACAATGATTACAAAGAACCCCGCTGGTCTCTCGATGTTCCACCTTAGCTTTTTGACAAACTAGACAAGTCGATACACGTCTAATGACGTCACTTTTCATTCCATGCCACCAGAACAACTTCTTCAAGTCTTGGTACATTTTTGTTATGCCTGGATGCATACTCAACTGGCTTGTATGAGCATGGTTAATAATGTATTCTCTAAGTTCCTTGTCACGAGGAATACAAACTCTTCCATGAAACCTCAGAATTCCATCCGTTCCTTCCGCAAACTCTGTTTCACCTCCTTACTCCACTTGCTCTCTCACTTCTTGTAAGAACTTGTCAATCTTCTGCTTTTCCTTTATGTCATCCAGTAGCTCACTTGTAATGGTAACCATATTCATGCAAATCTTTCCAGGTTCTAACTCCACAAAAGACCACACATCTCTAAATTGCTCTAGCATATCCTTTTCCTTGATCATCGGGCAGAGACACGATCATCTTCCTACTTAGAGCATCCGCCACAATATTTGCCTTGCCAGGGTGATACGAAGTTGGAAATCGTAATCCTTCAGGAATTCTAACCACCTTCGTTGCCTCATGTTCAACTCCTTCTGATCATACAAATACTTCAGACTCTTGTGATCACTGAAAATATTGAACGTTGCTCCGTAGAGAAAATGCCTCCATATCTTGAGCAAAAACTACACCGCTAACTCCAAGTCGTGTGTCGGGTAATTCTTCTCGTGCACTCGCAACTGCCTTGAAGCATAAGCCACAACTCTTCCATGCTGCATAAGTACAGATCCTAGCCCTTGGTATGAAGCGTCGCAGTACACTTCAAACTGCTCATTTGGATCGGGTAGCACTAACACCGGTGAGGTAGTCAGTCGATTCTTCAACTCTTGGAAACTTTGCTCACAGCTGTCTGTCCACTCAAAAGCTTGGTTTTTCCTCGTGAGTTATGTAAGTGGTCCAGTAATCTTGGAGAATCCCTCAATGAACCTCCGGTAATATCCAGCTAAACCCACGAAGCTTCAAATCTCCGTCACGGATGTTGGTCTTTCCCATTACAGCACTGCCTCCACCTTCGATGGATCCACTGCAATCCCATCCTTCGAGATCATGTGACCCAGAAACTTAACTTCTTCTAACCAGAACTCACATTTTGACAGTTTGGCATACAATTCCTTCTCCTTCAGAATCTGAAGAACTACACTGAGGTGTTCAGCATGGTCCTCCTGATTTTGAGAGTATACTAGAATGTCATCAATGAAGACCACAACGAATCTGTCCAAGTAAGGACGAAAGATTCGGTTCATGTAGTCCATAAAGATAGCTGGTGCGTTCGTCACACCAAACGGCATCACGAGGTATTCGTAATGACCGTATCGGGTATGAAAAGCTGTCTTGGGTATATCCTCCATCTTCACTCGTATCTGATGATACCCAGACCGCAGATCGATCTTTGAAAACACTATTGCTCCCTTCAGTTGGTCCATTAAGTCATCAATTCTCGGGAGTGGATACTTGTTCTTAATCGTTACCTTGTTCAGCTGCCGATAGTCCACACGTAATCTTGAGGTGTCATCCTTCTTGCGAACTAACAGCAATGGTGCTCCCTATGGTGACACACTTGGCCTGACAAATTGCTTTTCCAAAAGCTCTTCTAGCTGTTTCTTGAGCTCAGCTAACTCTGTCGGTGCCATCCTATACGGTGCTATAGACACGGGACTAGCTCCCGGTACTAGGTCGATAGCAAACCCTATATCTCGAGCCGGTGGTAAACCAGGTACATCATCAGGAAAGACTTCGGGAAACTCATTCACCACTGGAATTATGTTCACATCAACCTTGTTTTCGACTTTCAAAGAAGACAGTAGCATGTATCCGTGAGCTCCTTCTTTCAAGAGAGCTTGAACTCGGTTGGCCGTCAAAAATCTAGAATCCTCCATTATGGGAAAAACTATGGTCTTTCTGGAACAGTCTAATAGAACATGGTTGGAAGACAACCAGTCCATCCCTAAGATAATATCTAGTTGGGAAAGGGGTAAACAGATCAGATCGATCGAAAAGGTTCGACCTTCAACAACCTATGGATAATTTAGACAGACTTTGGTAGTAACTACCGGTTTATCAGTGGGGGTAGAAACAGTTAAGTCAAAAGGTAGAGACGACACAGATAGACCCAGTCTTTGCACACAGTCATATGATATAAAAGAATGGGTTGCCCCAGAGTCATACAGCACAGTTAAAAGATTACCTTCTATGATACCTTCCCCCTGTATCAAATCTTCGGATTCGGAAGCCTCAGCTCCGCTCATAGTGTAGACTCGCCCTCTAGCCTGTGGTTTCTTGGCTCTTGCAGCATTCACTGAAGGTTCGGCCTTCGTTTGGTTGCAGTCTCGGGACACGTGGCCAGGTTTACCACATTTGAAGCAGATGAATCCCTTCATGGTACAGTCCCTTGTGAGATGGTCTTTCCCACACTTCAGACATCTGGAAGGATACGTCGTGTTCTGGCCAGTCCGGTTCCCAGTAGAACCTCCACCAGAACTTCCACCCATGGCTTGTTAACGATTCCCCGTGGGTCGGGAGTACGGCTTATTCTGGAAACGGTTAGCATTGTTACTGCCGCCTCACTGAAATCTCGTAGGCCCAAAGTTTCTGCTCCTCATGTCTCTAGATTGCTCCAGAGCCTCTACATCACAGCAAGTATCCAGTAGTTGTGAGAATTCATTGATCCTCAAGGTGATCACAGCCTTCTTCACTTCATACCTCAGTCATTCCGTAAATCTTCGGCATTTCCAAGCTTCATCTGGTTGGTTCTGAAAGTACGTCAAAAACTATGACAAGTTTTCAAATTTCGCTGCGTACTCGCTAACAGTCATATTTCCTTGTCGCAGGTTGAGGAATTCCGACTCCTTCGCATGACTTGCGCTTGCAAGAAAATACTTATCTAAGAACTTTTCCTTGAATAAGCCCCAAGTAATCTCTCGGTTCGCAGCTTCTAGCATTTGTTGCACTCCATTCCACCAATTTTCAGCATTGCCTACCAAGATAAATGTAGCATAGTTCACCTTCTTGTCCTCGGCGCAACTCATTCCTCGAAAAACTTTCTCCAATTCCTTGATCCATGAGACTAGCCTTGTCCGGATCAAATTCCCTTGAATTGAGGAGGGTTATAGCGTCGAAACTCGCTAAATTCGAGCATCAAGCAGTGGCCTCTAGCGTTGAGCGGCTCGCTCTTGTTGTTGTGCAACTCTCTCTCTTCCGCCGGGTAGCTTGCTCGGATTTTGTCGTGCGACGGCCTCAGCCATCCTCTGCATCGCTGTAATAGTTGCTGCCATATCTTCCCCTCGTGCCATCTTACTTTCTTAGATCAGATTAACTGAAAATATAAAAAAGTCAGTTGCATTCACTAGGAACACTAAACAATACACCCTTACGTACACTACTCAGAGAACACACAGCACAAACAAGACAGACTCAAACACAAGACCCAAAGAAACATAAACCGGGGCTCTGATACCAACTTAGTGTGACGCCCCTTTTTAAATCCAAGGGAACATCTCACTTTCAATTACAATGCGGAAATGAAATTTTATGTGAGTTAAGACCCGATTCATTTTAATAATATATACATTTACTCAATTGTAGTTGGGTAAGTAAATTAGTAAGTATATTTTTTTTTCTGTTCATTACATTTACGTTAACGATAATCAATATCCACGGTGACGAAACATACATGGGAAATTAACATTTCATTCATATATATATATATAATTATCAAACTGTTTAGTTACAAAGCCTGGCATATCAAAAAGCAAAACTATACCTGCCCCCAAAGGATTATACATATATATCCCTACGGTATCAGAATATACAGCCCATTATAGACAAAACATCAGGCCCCCAAAATAAAATACTGGTAGCCCTCAGTAGCTACAAGTAAAGTCAGTCCCTCAAGTGAGGAGGAATCGAGTCAAGGTCCTCTTCAGGATCCTCTTCGGGGTTGTCCTCAGGAACTTCTTCGGGATCTTCCTCAGGATCTTCTTCATCAGAGGAAATCACCATAGGAATCGCAAAGTCACGGGACGGGGCCCGAGCGGTGGAATGAAAAGAGTCTACCCGCGGAGTGAAATAACGATCACCCCACATCTCGCGTATCGGTAGCTGAAACTCCAAACGTAAACTAATACAGCAGGTGAAGACAGGCGGCTCGTGACGCCTCCAGGCTAGAGATAACGACACATCCCCCGTATAGACGCAATGCTCAGAACCATAGTTGATGTACCAGCACTCTGGCCCTCCCAAGAAAGTCAGACGCACATCTCCCAAAAATCTTTGCGTGCGTGGCTCCATACGCTTCTGCAGTCGCTCAGTCGAGATGAGGCCAAAAACCAGGGAAGTCGGGGGCTTCCGATTCCTTGCAGTTATCTTCTATGGAACGCAGTATACAGACAAAACAGAAATGGAGAGATAGAGAAGAGGTAAGACATCCTACCTTCATTACCAATCATAGCATCGAGAAACCAAACGGCGCTAAGCGCCCACATAGCATTTATGACAGCAATAATGGTAATAGACATTCAATGGCAATTATGATCAACCAAACAGTTCCAAGCAGTCATGTACATACAGATATATCAGAGGTACAACAGTTCCAATTATAATAGCAATGTATGCCAGATATTTCATGGACTCACTATGCACACGTGCCTTCAATAACCAAAATCCTACTCCATGGAGCTAGACACAAAACAGTCAGAAAGAACGATCAGGAGGTATGTCTGTATTCTTGGCGCCTGTGCCCTCAAGTGCTAAAATTCTCAAATTATCATTTTGTACATCATGGCATTTTACAAGACATTCTACACAGATCTCGACATAGGACAGCGTCTCGGTCCAGATCGTCAGTGTGTTTGCATCGGTCTGCCCCACAGACAGAAAGCTACCAGCTGCCCATTGTGAGGTACCCGCATCCTGACGCCCCCAAGGTCAACAAGTAACCTACACTTGTTTATTCGTACCCGCACAAAGGTGTAAGTTAAACTCCTAGGCCACCGGCCTTAACCAAGTCCAACGTACAAACTCTTTCTCTTTTTTTTTTGTTCAATGCATGACACAATCATACTCCTCATGACCAACTAGGCCTATCATGCTTCAAATGCATGTCATATCATTTATCAACAAGATCTGATCCCATTCACGGGTCTACAACAATCCAATAGTACATTTTAAGGATATCCACAATTTCCATTCATAGTCATGATAAAAGTCAACCATTAAATTCATTATGTGCTTCAAAAGCTCACCCATACTCATGTTCTTCCCTGTTTATGAATCCCTACTTAATCTCTAGTCATCCAATCATTTATGATTTATGTGCTTTTATTAATCCAAGGGTTTTGAGTCCAGGAAGATACATAGCCAGAATCACCAACAACGTCACAGATTCAATTGTTAGGTATTGGGTGATAAACCATAGTTGTGAATTCGACGGAGACTATGCATTTAGTGGAAAATTGAGGCTGCCATTCGACGAAGACTAACATGGCAGAAGGATGAAAAATTGGAGAACATTTTATAACAAGATTGGATAAAAACCAATTTTTGTCGGATGGAGGTTCTGTCGAACAGAGATCAAAACTGTCAAATTTTTCCAGAAGGTCAGCAGAAGTCCTATTTCGACGGATGTGGGTGTCAACGTTGGAAAAAACTCTCAAGTGTCGAACTGACGAAAAACACTGTGGTCAGAACTCTAATTCGACGAATCTTGACATTCTACTCAACGAATATTAACTTTGGGAAGCTTCTGATAAACGGACAGAAGATCTACTCGACAGGTATGTCTCTCGATGGGTATTGGCATTCTAACTCGACGAATATGTCACTCGACGGATGTGGTCATTCAAATTTGATGGATTTTGCATTGGAGGAGTTTCTTTCCTAAGTGGTCAGGAGTTCATACTCGACGGATTTTGATATTGCACTAAATGACCAGGAATCAAATTCAACGGGCATGACCAGGGGTTCATACTCGACGGATTTTGACTTTACTAAGTGATCAAGACATCACATTCGACGGGTTTGGCCAGGGGTTCATACTCGACGGATTTTGACTTTACTAAGTGATCAAGACATCACATTCGACGGGTTTGGCCAGGAGTTCATACTCGACGGATTTTAACTTTGCTAAGTGATCAAGACATCACATTCGACGGGTTTGGCCAGGGGTTCATACTCGACGGATTTTGACTTTACTAAGTGATCAAGACATCACATTTGACGGGTTTGGCCAGGAGTTCATACTCGACGGATTTTGGCTTTACTAAGTGATCAAGACATCACATTCGACGGGTTTGGCCAGGGGTTCATACTCGACGGATTTTGACTTTACTAAGTGATCAAGACATCACATTCGACGGGTTTGGCCTGGGGTTCATACTCGACGAATTTTGACATTACACTTAATGGTCAGAAACTTAAGTTATTACCATTTCTCACCAAGAATCCCAAAATTTTAGTCTCAAGGCGTCGCCATCAGAGAGCCAGTCCGACAGCGTTCCTTTTAGATTATACGTTCCAGTACACATAAATATATCAAAACACACAAAACAATCAACTAGCATATGTATACATCACCAGCAGCATACAAACAGAAATGAATCTCAGTACCAATCACAAACAACGTCCCTAAATGCTAAAAGAGGTTGAGGAGGAGTGTCTTCCTCTTACCTTGGAGAAGCACAAAGAAAGGTGGCTCCTTTTTGGTCAGGATTTCATTTCCAGCTTCCAGAAATCCTTAAACATTTAAACTTGCAAGAATCAAATCCCTATAATTAAAAGGATACCCATTGTCATCAAAATGACAGTGGGTTACGAAAAAGAGAAGAGAGGGAGAAAAAGCTAAGAGCTTTACCTTAAAGCTCCAACCTTTAAGCTTCAAAGACGTAGGAGAATGAAGATGGAGGAAATGGCAGAACCTTGAAGTTGATTTCCTCAATGATGGTGGTTCTCCAATCACGAAATGGTGCTAAGATTAGGACGGTTTGAAGAACAAAATGGAGGTGTGGGTGGATGGTGTTGCTGCTGTAGGGTGAAAGAGAAGAGAGAAGATGAGTGAATAGTAGCTGAGCATTGGGAAGAGAGGAAATGTGAGAAAAGGAAATGAATTAGACCCCCCCTTAATTTCAAACGTGCAGCACAAAATGGGAGGAGAGAGAAATGATAAAAATAATGGTTGGAGGAAGCTTCCTTGAGAAGCTTCGCGCGCTCCTCGATAAAGTACATAGTAAGCTTGTCTCCAAATTAAATACACCTGACAGATGATTAATTACACTGTGGAATTATTTTCTCAGTGAATAAAATTTACAATTGATGAAAATAATATTTTATTATTCATCAGATGATTTTATGATACCGAAATTCTATTTAACAGATAAAACCTCAAAAAAATGTAAACCTCGCGAATTGTTCCCGGCCTCGGGTTTAGTAAGATCCCCTGTTAACACGTTGATAGTTCAAAGTTTACCAGCCTCAGGGAAAATATTCTAGTTTGCCCGGCTCCGCTCAGTGTACACGTAAAATGAAGAATATATTAAAATATTCATCATTTTCAAAAAAATCCACAAAAGTTCCTAAAAATTATAAATATTATAAAATAATCATTTATAATGAAATAAAGAATTTTCGAGATGTTACAATTGGGCCTCTTTGAGCTTAGTTGTAAAAGCTTCATTAATTTTCAGAATTTAGCTCATATTGACCTTTCTGTCTTTTACAAGCCATATCTTGGGCTACAAATGTCACATTTGGTTGATCTTGGTGTCCCCTAAAAGCTAAGACGAAGATACACAATTTTATGTCTAATGAAGTTTTTCTATTTCAGGTGAATTTAGGGTGAAATTGAGCCTCAAAGTTAGGATGTTGTCACTGTCATAAAGCTTGGACCTTCCCTCATTAATTTGGGCTTAACTCTCTCAATTTATGCCCAAATAAGGAAAATTATATGTCTCTGAAAAATTATTCAGAGGGCTATAGTTTGGGCCAGGGGTAGATTAGGAATTTTAGAAGAATTTTCAGTTACAAATAGGTTAAGGCAGAATACGAAAAGCACCTTTTTTTGAATCCTTATTTTTGAGTTTTACGATTTGAATCAAGAAACGTTTTCTCTCTTTTCATTTTCCCTATTTTCGTTTTCTCTTTTCTCTGAAGGTTCTGTATCTTTTTCAATGATGATGGCCATGGAAGGCTAAAGATCCAATCAATCCAAGGAATTCAATGATTGTGGTTAGAGTTTTGAGTTCTTTTGTTTAATTGTGATTTCTGATTGTGTTCTTCCCTCTTCTCCTTCTTCAATTGATTTATGATTATGTTTTCAAAATTGAATTTAATGAAGAATAGATCATCGATTAGTAATCTTTGTTAATTCAAAATTGTGTTTAATTCAATCTTAATCAAGAATTGTGATTGTGATTCTGTTTTAGTTGATCAAATTCTAGGTGATTATCTAATTGAGTTCGAATTAACAGAGGTAATTGCATAAAGAATTCTACTCTCTTTGAATTATGATTAACTCTGCCACTTGAATTGAAGACCTTGGATTGGTGTTTCCAGTTTTGAATTTATTCCTAATTACTATTGAATCTTACTCTGCTACTTGATGAACAAAACCCCCTACTTATTGATAACTTCTAATATACTTGAGAAATCCGAATTGATCCTTGGGAGATGACCTAGGTTATGCACTATGCTATATTCTATTTAAATCCTAGTCTGTTTTGAGGCGAGTACGACACCACTCATCAAAATTTAGCGCCGTTACCGGGGATCTATTTTCAGTTTCGTAGGTTTATTAGGAGTTCCTAATAGTTGTTAATTTCTCTGTACTCGTGATCAACTTTGCTGGAAGTCCTTAAGTGCATTTTGCTATTTTGTCTGCTACAGATTCTGTATTCTGTTGCACTGTTACATTGGATTATTGTTCCATTGGCTTAGCTTCACTTGCTGCAAGTTGTGTGCCACTATTACATTGGATTTTGCTGCATTCTATGATTCCTGTTATTGTGCATTGCATCACACAACACAATTGGTATTTATGTTGCACAAGTAACATGTTCCTCTACTTTGCTGCATAATTTGCTGTACTGCATAACCTGATGCAGTTACTGTTCCATTGGGCTCAGCTACATTGCATTCTATTATTGTGCATTGCATGATTGCCTCATACTAGTATTGCATTACTTAGCATACCACATTGCTCATTCTGCTGCAATTAACACAATTACTCACATACTTGCAATTCTGTTGCATAATTACTGTTCCATTAACTTTTGCTGCTATTGACCATCCTTTTGTTGATCTTATTGCCAAGTGCATTGCAAGACTTTATTGTGAGTGTTATGCATTCATTTTGGGCGTGTTCCTAGCTTCCTACCACTGTTTCATACATTGCTAACACTCTTTCCGTAGTTTCTGTTGTAGGGAAGAACAAAGAGCAAACTGTCTAACTCTGATTGAGCTGAAATTTGGTCTACAAATGTAAAACATCATTTGGAGCAAAGTGATATTTGATCTGGTACTCAGATTTTAGCCAATTTCCATCATTTGGTAAGGTTTTTGGGCAGTTTTGTAATTTTTGGAAAAAAGGGCCTAATTTTAGATTGAGCTGAGACTTGTTCCCTTGAAGGAAATGGGCATTTTAAGCAAGGCTTAGCGTTTTGTAACTAAGGTCACTCATTTTTAAGCCAAATTCCATCATTTAGATCACTTTTTTCAATTTTTGAAGATTTTTTATTGCATTTTTAAGTTCCATTTTTGTGTAGTTTTTAGTGTGTGGTGGTCCCATAATTTTTAAAAATCATTTGATAGGTCAATTAGATTTATTTTAGTGCATTTTTTATATTGGATAGTTAATTTTGCTTGATTTTGTGTTTTTGAGTTTTCTATGTTACATGACTAGGTCTAACCCTAGTATACTACATCCTTTTGATCCTGAGATAGATAGGACTTTTCATTCCTTGCATAGGTCTCATAGGATTGATTCTGCACTTGATGAGCATATAGGAAGTAGTCATCATAATGTGATTTTGCATCTGAATTTTCTACACATAGTCATCATAATAGTGATTCTGCATCTGAATTTTCTGATTCTGTGCATTCTATCATTGATTCTACTGAGAACACTGATATTATGGATGAAAGAACCTTGAAAGAGCTTACTGCACCTGATGTTACATATCAGTCTTTATGCATTCAGTATCCTGATGTTGATGCTCTTTTTGAACTTAAATCTGGATTGATTCATTTATTGCCTAAGTTCAGTGGTCATGCAGGTGAGGACCCTCATAAGCATCTTAAGGAGTTCCACATTGTGTGTTCGATCATGAAGCCTCAAGGCATTCCAGAAGATCACGTTAAACTTCGAGCATTTCCTTTCTCCTTACAGGATGCTGCTAAGAACTGGCTGCACTATTTGCATCCAAGTTCTGTCACTTGCTGGAATGATCTTAATAGGCTAATTTTGAGAAATTCTTTCATGCATCAAGAGCTGCCTCAATCAGAAAAGAAATATGTGGCATTACGCAATTTGATAGAGAAACATTATATGAATACTGGGAGAGGTTTAAGAAGATGTGTGCAAGTTGTCCTCACCATCAGATCAGTGACCAGTTACTCATCCAGTATTTTTATGAAGGTCTGCTTCCTATGGATAGGAGTATGGTTGATGCTGCTAGTGGAAGGGTATTGGTAGACAAGACTCCTATGGCTGCAAGGAATCTGATTGAGAATATGGCCACTAATTCCCAACAGTTTGGCACTAGAAGTAACTCAGTGGTATTGACTAGAGGTGTCCATGAAATTGAGGCTTCCTATGCTGCAGATCACAGGAAATTGGAAAGCAAAATTGATGATCTCGCATCCTTGGTGAGACAATTAGATGTAAATAAACATCAGTAGCCTGCTGCAATAGTCCCCGCCAGAGTATGTGGCATCTGCACCTCTACTGATCATCCTACAGATTCCTATCCTACATTATAAGAGGGTGACATTGATGGTACCCCACAGGCCTATGCAGCAAATATCTATAACAACAGGCCTCAGCAACAGCAGCAGCCGAGTTATGATCTATCCTCCAACAGATATAATTCAGGTTGGAGGAATCTGAGGTGGGGGAATAACTTTACATCATCTGCCCCTACTCAATTTAGGCAGCAATAGCAGTTGCAGATTCCTTTCCAATCCACTGCAGGTTCTAGTAGACCATATCAGCTACCTTTCCTGTAGCAGCAGCAGAATATGCAGTAGCTTACTACAATACCTCCTAAATCTGAGCCAACCTTGGAGGAATTGATGAAGCAAATGGAAGTGAACAACTTGCAGTTCCAGCAGAGAACAGAAGCTACCATTCAGAATTCGGAGAACTAGATTAAACTGCTTGCTAGTTCAATGAACCAATTACAGACACAAGATTCTGATAAGTTGCCTGCACAAACTGTGGTGAATCCAAGAAATATGAGTGCCATCACTCTCAGATCTAGTAAGACTGTTGATGCACCAGATTGTCGGTTGCAACATGGATTAGATAAGGAGAGTAAGGAGCAGTAAGCCATACCAGAAATTCCATGTAGCAACAAAATAAAGAAAACAAATTCTGTCCCCACCCCTAGTGTAGTTACTGATGAGCAGGAGCAATCCGTCCCACTACCATTTCCTCAGAGGGTTGTGCAGCTTAAGAAGACTTTTGAGACTGACACAGATAGGGAGATCTTGGAGACTTTTAGGAAGGTTGAGGTGAACATTCCTCTCATTAAAGCAATCAAACAAATTCCAAGATATGCCAAGTTTCTTAAGGACTTATGCACTCACAGAAGGAGGTTAAAGGGAAATGAGAAGATCAGTATGGGGAAAAATGTGTCTGCACTTATTCAGCCTACAATGCCCCAAAAATGCAAAGATCCAGGGATTTTTACTATTCCACGCACCATAGGCAATAGCAAATTCGAAAATGCCATGTTGGATTTAGGTGCTTCAATTAATGTTATGCCTATGTCTGTGTTTAACTCTCTTGCCCTTGGACCCTTACAAAATACAAGAGTTATCATTCAGTTGGCAAACAGGAGTAATGCATACCCTGCTGGACTCATTGAAGATGTCCTTGTTAGAGTTAATGATTTGATCTTTCCAGCAGACTTCTATATTTTGGATATGAATGGAGAATCTGAATCCAGCAAGGCTCCCATCATTCTTGGCAGACTTTTCCTCAAAACTGCCAGAACCAAGATTGATGTCCATGTAGGCACTCTTTCCATGGAGTTTGGAGATAGTGTGGTCAGATTTAACATTTTGGATGCCATGAAGCACCCCATGGAGGAGCATTCTGTTTTCCATATAGATTTGCTAGCTGATATAGTTGATGATAACCTGTCTGAGTTCCTTGCTGTTGATTTCCCAGATTTTGATGATTTTGATGATATTTAAACTTGTTCTACTTGTATTAAGTCTGAAATGTGCAGTGTTTATACTGAGATTGCATCCTTTTTACATGATGATTTTGATGCAGATTTTATAGGTTCTAAACAGTTTGATGGTGATGTAGCTATGAATTCCATAAAGTCAGAATGCAGCAGTTTGGATTGTGTAGGGTTACAGGTTGTAGACACAGTTCCTACCACCAGGATACTTCCATCTATAGTTCAGCCACCTACACTGGAGCTTAAGCAACTTCCACAGCACCTTAAATATGCATACTTAGAGGATAATAAGAAGCTGCCAGTGATCATTTCTACTAACCTGCATGCTGAGCAAGAGGAGAGGTTGTTGCAAATCCTAAAGAAGCATAAGAGAGCTATCAGATGGACCTTGGTTGATATTCCTAGCATTAGTCCTTCCATGTGCATGCATAGGATACTGCTTGAAGATGGAGCTATGCCGGTGAGACAACCACAGAGGCGTCTCAACCCTTTGATCCTGGATGTGGTCAAGAAAGAGGTGACCAAGCTTCTACAAGCTGGCATCATCTATCCTATATCAGATAGTGCTTGGGTGAGTCCAGTTCAAGTGGTTCCAAAGAAGTCAGGAATCACAGTAGTGAAAAATGATCGCGATGAGCTGATTCCTACTAGAGTGCAGAGTAGCTGGAGAGTTTGTATTGATTACAGGCGGCTCAACCAAGCGACCAGAAAGGATCATTTTCCTTTGCCCTTTATTGATCAGATGCTTGAGCGCTTGGCTGGAAAATCTTACTACTATTTTCTTGATGGCTTTTCAGGTTATTTCCAGATCCACATAGCACCAGAGGACCAGGAGAAGACCACATTCACCTGCCCCTTTGGCACTTTTGCCTATAGGAGGATGCCTTTCGGCCTATGCAATGCCCCTGGAACTTTCCAGCGATGTATGGTAAGTATCTTTTCAGACTTTTTAGAGGATTGCATTGAGGTGTTTATGGATGATTTTACTATTTATGGTTCCTCCTTTGATTCCTGTTTGGACAGTCTGGATAGAGTTTTGCATTGATGCATTGAGACTAACCTTGTTCTTAATTATGAGAAGTGTCATTTTATGGTAGAGCAGGGCATAGTCTTAGGCCATGTGATCTCTCGGAAGGGTATAGAGGTAGATCTTGCTAAAATTGATGTTATTTCCCAGTTACCTTACCCCTCTTGCGTGCGAGAGGTTCATTCTTTTCTTAGCCATGCAGGTTTCTACAGGAGATTCATTAAAGATTTCAGCAAAAAGGCCCTTCCACTATCCCACTTGTTGCAGAAAGATATTGTCTTTGATTTTAATGACAGGTGTAGAGAGGCTTATGATTGCCTCAAAACAGCTTTGACCACCACTCCCATCATTCAGCCACCCGAGTGGACACTCCCTTTTGAACTCATGTGTGATGCATCTAACTATGCATAATAGTGGGAGCCGTCCTTGCCAAGGTCATGTAGAGAGTTGGCAGCCTACCTCATGTCATCTCCTACGCTTCTAAGACTTTAGATGCTGCCCAGGCTAACTATACCACCACTGAGAAAGAGTTGCTTGCTATTGTATTTGCACTTGATAAGTTTAGATCATATTTGCTTAGCTTTAAAGTGGTTATTTTTACTGATCATGCAGCCTTAAAGTTCCTGTTAAAGAAGGCAGATTCGAAGCCTCGATTGATTAGATGAATACTGCTTCTCCAGGAGTTTGATGTGGAGATTAGAGATAGGAGTGGAGCAGAGAATTTAGTGGTGGATCATTTAAGCAGGATCGAAAGAGCTATTGACCCTTCTCCTATCAGAGATGATTTTCGGATAAGCGACTTATCATTACATACTATTCCATGCGTCACATTTACATGACACCTCACTTTCCCCTTAGTTTCTTTGATTTAGTTAATTACTTAGTTGCATCTAATTTTTTTCCCCTAATGCATCTAGATCACATGTTCTTCCTGTTTAGAGAGCTAAGCCTAAGAGTGATGCTAAATATTATGTTTGGGATGATCCATATTTGTGAAAATTTTGTAGATGAGATGATGAATCCGATGATTCGCAGATGCATACCTGACCATGAGATCCATTCAGTTCTTCATTTTAGTCATGCCTCTCCAGTCGGAGGACACTTTGGACCACAGAGACAGCTAGGAAGGTGTTGGATTCTGGATTCTACTGGCCTACCATCTTCAGAGATACGCATCAGGTTTTCACTACTTGTGAGCAGTGCTAGAGAGCAGGAGTGGCCATTACTCGCAGGTAGGAGATGCCCCAGCAGCCCATTCTTTTCTGCGAGGTCTTTGATGTTTGGGGTATCGATTTTATCGGCCCTTTCCCTGTTTCTTTTGGTTTTGCTTATATTGTGCTTGCAGTTGATTATGTTTCTAAATGGGTGGAAACCAAGGCCACCAGGACTAATGATGCTCGAGTTGTTGTGGATTTTGTCAGGTCTAACATATTTTGCAGGTTTGGAGTGCTTCGCGCTATCATTAGTGACCAAGGGACTCATTTTTGTAACCAGACTATGGAGGCATTGTTTCGGAAGTATGGGGTCGTGCATAGAGTGTCTACAGCATATCATCCCTAAACTAACGGGCAGGCCGAGGTTTCTAACTGAAAGATAAAGCAAATTTTGGAGAAGATGGTGCAGCCGAACAGGAAGGATTGGAGCCACCGGTTAGAAGATGCTCTTTAGGCTCATCGTACTGCTTACAAGACGCCTATAAGGATGTCTCCCTTTAGGGTTGTCTTTGGTAAAAGTTGCCACCTTCCAGTGGAGATAAAGCATCGTGCATACTGAGCAGTGAAGAGTTGCAACTTAGCTTTTGACCAAGCGAGTTCAGAGAGGAAGCTTCAATTGCAACAACTTGAGGAACTTCGTTTGGAGGCTTATGAGAATTCCAATATCTATAAGGAAAAGACTAAGCATTTCCATGACAAGATGATTTCCCAAAAAGGGTTCTCCATTGGTCAAAAAGTGCTTTTGTTCAACTCTCACCTTAAACTCATGCCTGGTAAGCTCCGTTCTAGGTGGGATGGTCTTTTTGTTGTCACTAACATCTTTCCTTATGGTGCAGTGAAGATTTCAAATGAATCTACCAACAAGAGTTTCAAGGTTAATGGGCACCGTCTTAAGCCCTTTCTTGAGAGCCCCACGTACTCCGCACTTGTGGAGGAACTCTCCTTGGACAAGCCCACCTTTCCCCAAGTGTAAATCTTTCCACCTTAATGAGGGTGTTCTCTTCCCTTGCTCTTTTATTTCACTTGTCTACTTGTCTTTTGATTTGTGTTGCCATTGAGGACAATGTGTGATTTAAGTGTGGGGGAGGGAATTTAGCTGTTTTTATTTTCTTGTTTCTATTTTTTTATTTTTTTATTTTTTCTCGTTTTTTGAATTTTTCTGTTTCTCGCATAATTTTCTGTTTCTCTTTTTGTTCTATTATTTCTATTTTTGTTATTTTCTTTTCATTGTCATACAAATTCTCCTATTTCTATTTTGCTATTTTTGCATTCTGTTTTTGTTTTCATTTTCTATTTTTGTTTTCGTTCTTGTTTTTCTCTATTTTTGTTTACATTTATGTTTTTTCTGTTGCTTTTGTTTTCTATTTTTGTCTTCTGTTTTTGATTTTCTATTTTGTTGTTTTTTGTGTTTTCTCGCTATTTTTGTTTTTATTTTTTTTTTGATCAATTTTGCATGCTTTTCATTGAATTTCTTGGTTTGTACAGGTTGTGTGTAATTTCATCATTCTTAGTTAGAGGTTTCATGACATGATATAAATAGTTTTCTTGCATTTTTAGTTTAGCAAGCTGGCATTGAGAATTAAAGTGTTGCATCAATTGTGATAGGTTTGTCCTTGGTGAGATTTTGGACCTTATTCATGGATGGATTACATTATGCCATTTCCTCCCTTTCCTGTGTTATTTCACTCATGATTGTTGGTGCTCTAGAACTTGACTTGATTATTTTTGAAGCTTCTTATTCACATGCATGTATTGAGATGATTGAGGCCTTCTTTCTTGATTAGCTACTTTGGCCAAATAGCTAACCTTGCATCATTTTATGCTTATTTGCCTATTCTTTGTCTTAGCTCTATTCATTTTATGCCTCTGTGAAAAATCATAGGAGAGCATTGGTTCATTTCATTTGAGGAGCTCTTTTTCTTGTGGGCAATTAATAATTCAAATGTGGGGGTTGTGCAAAGTGATGTGTAATATGCATGCAAGGTGAAAAAATAAAAAAATAAAAAAATAAATAGAAAAAAGAAAAAAAAAAGAGAAACAAGAGAAAAAGTTGTGAAAGCAAAAATGAACGGAATTTGTGTTGTGAAAGCAAAAGGAAAGGAATTTGTAAGAGAATGTGCATTACCTGTCATTTGAGTTCCTCCCTATTGCTCTTTCATTCTCTTGGGTGCTTAACTTGCCATATCCATATTGTTTCCTTCCCTTACCTTGGCCCCATTATAACCTTGAATAAAGTCCTTTTGATCTTTATTTGCATGTGTTTCAAGTGGTGAAAATTAGAGACTAGTTAAGCTTATGGTAGTACTTGCTTTCATGGGTGATTTGAGTGTAAATACAATCCTAAACACTTGAGAGTTAGAGTATGCCTAGTGAGGATCTTATCACTTTTGGTTCATCATTTGATTCGATTTGTTTTCTTGCTTGCTTGAGATGTTGAGAGATATATTCATGATTGTCTTGACTCCTTGATACTTTGGATGTTTGAATCTTAATCATTACCTTACATTCTTGCAATTCATTGGAAAGTATGTTGATATTGTGTTCTTGTGATGAAACCCCTTTTGATTCAATTTTGAATTTTTCCCGGGAGTGCAAAAGTTCAAGTGTGGGGGAATTTGATCAATCAATTTTGAGGCATTCATTATTGCTTTATATTTGGCCTAATTGATGATAATTGTATCCAATATTATGTTTGTGGGTGTGTTTTAGATGATTGGGCCTCTTTGAGCTTAGTTGTAAAAGCTTCATTAATTTTTAAAATTAGTTCATATTGACCTTTCTATCTTTTATAGGCCATATCTTGGGCTACAAATGACACATTTGGATGATCTTGGTGTCCACTGAAAGCTGAGACGAAGATACACAATTTTGCATCTAATGAAGTTTTCTATTTCAGCTGGAGTCAGGGCAAAATTGAGCCTCAAAGTTAGGATGTTGTTGCTGTCATAAAGCTTGGACCTTCCCTCACTGATTTGGGCTTAACTATCTCAATTTAAGCCCAAATAAGACAAATTATATGTCTCTAAAAAGCTTATTCAGAGGGCTACAGTTTGGGCTAGGGGTAGATTAAGAATTTTAGAATAATTTTTAGTTACAAATAGGTTAAGGCAGAATACAAAAAGCACTATTTTTGAATCTTTATTTTTGAGTTTTACGATTTGAATCAAGAAACGTTTTCTCTCTTTTCATTTTCTCTTTTCTCTTAAGGTTTTGTATCTTTTTCAATGGTGATGGCCAAAGAAGGCTAAAGATCCAATCAATCCAAGGAATTCAATGATTGTGGTTAGAGTTTTGAGTTCTTTTGTTTAATTGTGATTTCTGATTGTGTTCTTCCCTCTTCTCCTTCTTCAATTGATTTGTGATTATGTTTTCAAAATTGAGTTTAATGGAGAATAAATCATCGATTGGTAATCTATGTTAATTTAAAATTGTGTTTAATTCAATCTTAATCAAGAATTGCGATTGTGATTCTGTTTTAGTTAATTAAATTCTAGGTGATTATCTAGTTGAATTCAAATTAACAGAGGTAATTGCATAAAGAATTCTACTCTCTTTGAATTATGATTAACTCTGCCACTTGAATTGAAGACCTTGGATTGGTGTTTCCAGTTTTGAATTTATTCCTAATTACTGTTGAATCTTACTGTGCTACTTGATGAACAAAACCCCCTACTTATTGATAACTTCTAATATACTTGAGAAATTCGAATTGATCCTTGGGAGATGACCTAGGTTATGCACTATGCTATATTCTATTTAAATCCTAGTCTATTCTGAGGCGAGTACGACACCGCTCATCATGTATGCAAAACTGTGATGTTGTTTTCAAAAACCCATGAAGATGTTCATATGTTCTGTGAAAACCATTTTGTTTTAAGATGTATGTTTTTGTGAAGCTTTCTGGTATGTATGTGATACATACAGCATTATGGAATCCTTATTCTCAATGCGCGGCACAAGGGTTTAGGAAACCTTGTTCTTGGTTTACGACAGCAGGGGTTATGGAATCCATGTTTCTGCACAAGAGGCGCGGCACAAGGGGTTTTGGAAACCCTATTTTTGTTTTGTGGCAGCAGCATCAAGTGTTGATGTCATGCCGTCAAGGAGGCGCCAGAGGTTCAAGTGTTGAATGATGGTGCAAGGGTCCCTCGCGGCACATGAAGTGTTCATGTTGTTCGGGCTTAGGGTTCCGCGTGGCACAAGGGTTCAATCGAGGCGCAAGAGATTCAGCAGGACCCCCGTGCTACCTCTGCATAGTGTGTTTTTCGAAAGCGTGATATTTTTTATCCACTTTTATGACTCCTAAAAATAATAGTGTATTATTGTTATGAGTTTATATGTTCTTTATGATGCATGGTGCATGGTTATGGCCTTAGTCCTCTTTTATGATTTTTGGTTTTAATAAATACGACCTGCGTGTCGTGCCTTTCTCTCTACATTCTGATTGTACATTCTCTTCTCACCTAACTCCCCTCGAATGTAAAAGAGGTTTCTATATAATGTAATTATGATGTGGAGACAAGAAGACAGCATCAACTGAGGACGTTGGTGGGAGATGCTTGGTGAAGCTAGCTTTCTTTATACTACTCTCTTAAGGGCCATAACCATGTCACTTTTATTATATGCTTATGTATGAGATGCATGGATAATGTTTATGGTATGATAAATAGTTTAATAAATGGTGAGATCTAATAATAATAAAAAAAATCCCTCAAGCAAATATTAAGTCATTATATGATGCCTTCCAATGTGTGGCACTCGTCAAGACTAGTATCGATCAAGTGCAAGTCTGCCAAAGCAGGATGCCTTTATGTATATTAGTAAGACGCAATAGGATAAAGGTAATATCCAACTGCCAACCATTGGGTCTGACTTAACTAGGCAATTTCAATAGGATTGAAGGCTTAGAGGCATGAAGTTGGGCTTTGGTCCATTAGATGGATTTGAATAAGTGTTATTCACCCAACTATCCAAGAGTTACATGTGATGTAATTGGAAAGTGTTTCCTACCTAAATAACTAAATTTTGGGTGATCAGCCAAAGCTGACTCAAAACTAAGTGAAATATGGATCTTGGCCTATTAGGAAATCTTACGATGGGATTTTCTGAGTCAATGCTGAGGGTCATTGACTTGAATAAAATAGTGGGAGGCATATTTAATTAAAAGACCTCATTAAATATGTTTATAGCATGATACTTATATTTTGCATATTTCTGTTAATAGATTACCATGACAACAAACACATCAAGTAACTTATCACTGCGATCCATCCTTGAGAAGGACAAGTTATCTGGAATGAATTTTCTAGACTGGTACAGGAATTTGAGGATTGTCCTCAAGCAAGAGAAAAAGTTGTATGTACTAGAACAGCCTATTCTTGAGCCACCTGCTGCTAATGCCCCTTGAATTGAAAGGGATGCTTATAAGAAGCGTCAAGATGATGCCTTGGACATTGGATATCTTATGCTGGCCACCATGAACTCTGAGCTCCAAAAGCAACATGAGAACATGGATGCCTACGATATGATCGTACACCTTAAGAAGCTCTATCAAGAGCAGGCCAGGCATAAGAGATACAAGGTCTCTAAAGCACTGTTTCAGTGCAAGCTAGTAGAAGGAAGCCCTGTTGGTGCTCATGTACTCAAAATGATTGGGTACATTGAAAACCTAGAGAGACTTGGTTTTCCTTCGGGCCAAGAGTTGGCCACTGACTTAGTCCTGCAATTATTGCCGGAAAGTTTTAGTCAATTTGTCATGAACTACAACATGAATAAAATTGAAAAATCATTACCAGAGTTGCTAGGCATATTGAGAACTGCTGAGCAAAACATAAACAAAGGCAAAGGAAAGGCCATAATGATGGTCCAAAAGAATAAGGGCAATAAATAGCAGAAAAAGCCCAAGGACAATTGGAAGAGCAAGGGTAAGGATAAGTCCAAGCCCAACACTTCTGGCTTGAAACAAGTGGGTGGAATGGCTAAAGAAGGTACATGTTTCCATTGTGGTTAGACCGGACATTGGAAGAGGAATTGTGCCAAGTTCCTGGAGGAGCTCAAAAAGAAGAAGGGAAGTGAGACTTCCATTTCATGTATTTATTGAAGTCAATTTATCTAATTCTGCATCATGAGTATTAGATACTGGATGTGGATCTCACATTTGTGTAAATGTGCAGGATCTAAAGAGCAGTAGACCATTGATGAAGGGCGAAGTCGACCTACGAGTGGGAAATGGAGCAAAGGTTGCTGCATTAGCTGTAGGGACTTATTTATTATCTTCGCCTACTGGGCTTGTAATAGAGTCAGAGAACTGCTATTTTGTGCCTGCTATTAGCAGGAATATCATTTCTATTTCTTGTTTGGACAAAAAATGTTTTTCTTTTATTATAAAGGACAAGTGTTGTTCCATTTATATGAATGATATTTTTTATGGTAGTGCACAATTAAGTAATGGACTTTATGTCCTTGCTCTCGAAATGCCCGTCTATAACATAAATACAAAGAGGTTTAAATCAAATGATCTGAACCTAACTTTTCTCTGGCATTGTCGTTTGGGCCACATAAATGAGAAATGCATCTCCAAACTCCATAAAGATAGATTTTTTGACTCGTTTGATTTCGAATCATATGAGACATGTGAATCTTGTTTATTGGAGAAAATGACAAAGGCCTCATTCACTGGACAAGGTGAAAGGGCTAGTGATCTTTTAGACCTTATACATAGTGATGTATGTGGGCTACTAAACACACTCGCTAGAGGCAGTTTTTAATACTTCATTAAATTTACTGATGATTTCAGTAGATATGGATTTGTATATCTTATGAAGCACAAATCAGAATCCTTTGAAAAGTTCAAAGAGTTCAAGAATGAAGTACAAAACCAACTTGGCAAGAGTATTAAAATCCTTCGATCAAATCGAGGAGGAGAATACTTAAGCCAACAGTTTGATGATCATCTGAAAGAGTATGGGATAATATCTCAACTCACTCCACCAGGAACACCACAATGGAATGGTGTTTCTGAAGGGAGGAACCTGACCTTGTTGACATGGTCCGATCCATGATGAGTCATGCAGACCTTCCAAGCTCATTCTGGGGACATGCTCTATTAACAGCAGCTTTCACACTCAACCGTGTTCCATCTAAGACGGTTCAAAAGACACCATATGAGATATGGACTGGGAGATGGCCCAGTATGTCTTTCTTGAAGATTTGGGGCTGCGAAGCTTATGTGAAACGTCAAGTTTCTGATAAGCTTGGACCTAAATCAGATAAATCTTCTTTATAGGGTATCCAAAGGAAACCAAATGATATTTTTTCTATAATCCTACCGAGGACAAAGTGTTTGTCGCACGGACTGCTGTATTTCTAGAAAAGGAGTTTATCTCCAAAGGAATCAGTGGGAGAAAAATAGAACTTGAAGAAGTTCAAGTTTCACAAAGTAGCAATGAACCAATGGTGGAAATAGAGTAACCTCTACAAAATATTATGGAACAGCAACCTCCTCTAGTAGCACAAGACCTGCGTAGGTCTAACAAGATACATTATCAACCAGAAAGATATAGATTTCTCATGACCCAACAAGGTGAAATATTGCTCATGGATCAAGATGAGCCTGTGATTTACCAAGAAGCCATTATTGGCCCAGAATCTGAGAAATGGCTTGAGACCATAAGATCTGAAATGGATTCCATGTATGCCAACCAAGTATGGACCTTGGTTGACCCACTTGAAGGGGTAAAACCCATTAAGTGCAGGTGGGTTTTCAAGAAGAAAACCGACGTGGATGGTAATGTGCATACCTTTAAGGCGCGATTGGTGGCTAAAAGTTTCAAAAAAATTCATGGTGTAGACTATGATGAAACTTTTTCCCCAGTTGCAATGCTTAAATCTGTTCGGATCTTGCTTGCTATTGCAGCATACCATGATTATGAAATCTGGCAAATGGATGCCAAAACTGCTTTCCTTAATGGAAATCTTGTCGAGGATGTGTACATGACATAACCTGAGGGTTTTGCCACTCCAGAGGATGCTGGAAAGGTGTACAAGTTGCAATGATCTATTTATGGATTGAAGCAAGCTTCCAGAAGCTGGAATCTTCATTTTGATGATACAATAAAATAGTTTGGTTTCATCAAGAATGAAGAAGAATCTTGTGTCCACAAGAAGGTTAGTGGAAGCACTATTATCTTTCTAGTATTGTATGTAGATGACATACTACTTATCGAAAATGACATCCCTACCCTACAATCTGTAAAGACTTGGTTAGGGAACTGCTTCTCTATGAAGGACTTAGGCGAAGCCACCTATGTGTTAGGTATCAGGATCTATAGAGATAGATCACTGAGACTGCTTAGCCTAAGTTAGAGTACATACATAGACAAAGTGTTAAGACGGTTTAACATGCATGAATCCAAGAAAGGACTCTTGCCTATGTCGCATGGTGTAAGCCTATCTAAGGCTCAATCCCCTTCCACTCAGGATGAAAGGGATCGCATGAGCAAGATTCCATATGCATCTGCAATTGGATCTATCATGTATGCCATGTTATGTACTTGACCAAACATCTCGTATGCTTTGAGCATGATGAGTAGATACCAGTCTGATCCCGGTGAAAGTCACTGGACTGCTATTAAGAACATCCTCAAGTACTTGAGAAGGACTAAGGATTCGTTCTTGGTATATGGAGGCGAGGAAGAGCTAGTTGTAAAAGGTTACACTGATGCTAGCATCCAAACTGATAAGGATGACTCCAGATCGTAATCAAGTTATGTTTTTTGCCTAAATGGTGGGGCTGTGACCTGGAAGAGTTCAAAGCAGGAGACAGTCACTGATTCTACCACAGAGGCTGAGTATATTACTACCTCCAATGCAGCAAAGGAGGCCATTTGGATCAGGAAGTTCATTGCTGAACTTGGCGCTATTCCTAGCATTGTGGACCCAGTGGACCTCTATTATGATAATAATGAAGCCATTGCACAAGCTAAGGAGCCTAGGTCTCACCAGCGATCCAAACATATACTTAGGCGCTTCCATCTCATTTGAGAAATCATCAATAGAGGAGATGTGAAGATATGCAGAGTACCAATACATGATAACATTGCTGATCCACTAACGAAGCCTCTTGCACAGCAGAAGCATAAGGGTCACACTAGGTCTTTAGGCATTAGACATATGCCTGATTGGCTCTAATGCAAGTGGGAGATTGTTGGTGTATGCCCTAGAGGCTGATACTTTTTCTGTATTTACATACATTCTATTATACTTATTTTAATATATGATGCACTTCATTTATTGTGTTCTTTTTTGATAAACATAATAAGGTCCTTAGAATAGTAAGTTTGATGCCATAGGACATCAAGTGGATGACTTGATCGTGAGATCCTTTTGGTTACAACACTATTCATAAATTTCCCAAGTTAAGTATTATTGTTAATTAGGACAACAATAATACATTGAGACTAGTATATGCATAGACTGATGACCACATCTCATGGGCCATGGATATGAGATATCAAGTCTTCATATAGGTACATATTAGAGTAATGATGTACTGGACTGACCCACCATGAGAACACTACATGGAGCGTTACGTGAGTGTCATAAGCGATTCTCATAGTGACAATAATGTTTGTGGTCCTTTGACCTGAAATCACTACGATTCCTACATGAGGAGTTGTGTGTTTTAATGCCATCAAACATCATCTGTAACAAGATGATTATAAAGTTGGTTATTGGACATACCGCGAATCATGTAGAGGGATGTGAATGACCTAGATGGGATTTGTCACTCTTACATAACAGGAGCGATAACTTCGGGCCCCTTGATTGAGTGAGACTGCGAAATGCGTGACCATGCTCAAATGAGTCAATATGAGATATTGATCTCATTTGTTATTACAAAGTCTACTCGAGTATCAGGAAATGAAAGATTGGACTATACAAGGGTGACACATTCCATGCCTTGTGTTCAATCTAAATATCTTGACAAAGGGATTAAACAACACGGAAACATTGGTCATGAAAAGGTTATGTCAAATCACTGACATTCTTATTACTTAGGTAGCAGCGATGTGTTGCTAGATACCACTCACTATTTGTAATATTAAAATGTGATTATAATATTATTGTCAATGTAATAAGAACCTGCAGGGTCACACACATAGAGCAGACTAAAATTGGAGCAATGGATCCAAGTTGGACTCGGATTCAAATATGGGCCAAACTCATAACAGATGGGTCTAGGGTTGCACAGCTTACCTTGCTACTGCTCACACTCACTTAAGGTAGTCACTATTATAAATAGTACTGCTAAGGGGCTGCTAAGATACACAATTCAGAACCCTAGCCACACCTACAGAAAAGTAAGTGAGAGAGTGACAGGTTTCTTGTCTTCTCTTCGCAGCTAGCACTGTGTGAGAGACGTGAGGCTCCTCTTTGCGGATGTTGGATGTTCGTGAGTCTGTTCATGTGGATACCGCAGAGACATCATTTCTATTACAGTGTTGGTGATTCACGTCCTTCCTTTTGATCACGCTTCAAGAGGTAAATAATTTAAAAACTTGGATTATAGTTTTTCGCATGGATCCTCGATGGGAATCCTATTTTTTTCGCTGCGTGATGTATCCACAATTCCCAACAGCGTTCTCATAATGGGTTAGTCCAGTACATCATTACTCAAATATGTACCCATGTGAAGACTTGATATCTCATATCTATGATCTGTGAGATGTGGTTATCAGTCTACGCACATACTAGTCTCAATGCATTATTGTTGTCCTAATTAACAATAATACTTGACTAGGGACATTTAAGAATAGTGTTCTAATTTTATCCAATAGGATCTCACGATCAAGTCAACCATTTGATGTCCTATGGCATCAAACTTACTATTCTAAGGACTTTATTATGTTTATTAAAAAGAACACAATAAATGAAATGTCTCATATATTAAAATTAGCATAATAGAATGTATGTAAATACAAACAAAATGTATCAGTCTCTAGGGCATACACCAACACACAAAGCAATCCATAATCTATATCCATAGTCATCAACCTTTCAACAATAAAATAATTGTCCATACAATTGTTATTGTGCGGAAATAAGTTTGCCCCAAAATGGTTTTATATGTTAAGTTTTGATGATGACAAATACAAGACAAATAGAATGATGCTTATGCTTGATAAATGTGCTTAATGTGATATATTGTATCATGCATGATATGTACCTTATCTAGTTATATTTTACTTAATAATCATGCAATATGATATATGTAACATTCATCATATAGTATATCTAATAATGCTTTATATGAGTTATAAATGAATTAATATTGGATTTGACCTTTGTGCAATGTGTTCTGTTGCATCCTACATAGAGCATATCTATTAATAATTGTTAAATAACTTATTTGGATATGTCTATGAAAGTTTTATATGCATGTTAAACTAACTAAAGCTATATATTTATGAATCATGCATATGAAGACATTGAATTATGTTTTTGGACTAATTATGCTTGTTTAAGTGAGCAATACTTTACAGGATAGTCCAAATACCAAGGGTGAGCTTGCAACAAGAAAGCAAGAGATATCTATTAAGCTCAACACAAAGAGAATGTAATTAAAGATATGTCTTTGAAGATTTGTCTTGATGATAACACACATGATGGGAAGACCAAGTCCAAGATCTTTAAAGGATAGCTTTAGGACTTAGAGTCTCTTTGTTTGAGGATCTCTTTGGATATCTCCTAGTGCATTAAGATAAAACAAAAATGCTTTCTTAAACTTATACCAAAACTGTTTTGATCTTGAAAATAACTTTAAAATGTTTTGGTGTTTTTGATAAACTTTCTGGGATGTTTTTCAAGCTTTTATAAATGTTTTATAAATTGAGTTATTCAAATAACTCATTGGTTATTCAAATAAAGCTTTTTTTTAGCTGCTGTGTAAATCTGTTTTAAAGTATTATTCGAATAACACTCCTGTTATTCGAATAAAAGCTTTCCGAAATAGTTTGTTTTATATCAGCTATTCGAATAACTCTTCAGTTATTCGAATAGAACCTTTTCCCAGAAATCTGCCTTAGCGAATGTTATTCGAATAAACTTAGAGTTATTCGAATAACATGAAGGTTATTCGAATAACCAGTTTCAGAAACGTTTTTAAAAGAACGTGTTATTCGAATAGCCAAAGGCTTATTCGAATAAACACGGTAAATACAGATCCGATTATGCTATGTAACAGACACTTTTTTCATAATAATTACAAGATTAATTTCTACAATGGCTATTTTCTATCTGGCTCTATAAATAGAGACTGTGGGTCTCATCTGCAACAAGCCCAGCTATCTGCTTAATTTGTGCTTGCTCTGAAAAATGTGACTTACAATTTACGCCTATTTTCTGTGCTCTTTTTGCTGAAACTTTGAGATATCATTTGAGAGCCTCTTAGCACTTCAATTTGTATTATTTGCTCTGAGTGAGAGTTTCTATCCATCTATATTTCTGTTCTACTATATTGAGGGTGAGGTATCCTTCAAGATTTGTATAAGGGTGAGGTATCCCTTCAAGGTTTATATAAGGGTGAGGTATCCCTACAGGCTGAGACTTTAGCACAAGGGTTGAGTTTCCCTGTGTGTGAAAAGTGCTCATTTGTGTAAAGGTTGCAAGCACCTATTGATGCTTGTATACATAGTAAAAAATCTCGAACTATGTTTCAGGGACTGGACGTAGACCACAAGTGGTTGGTGGTCGAACCAGGATAAATATCGTGCCTGCTCTTCTTCTCTTTATCTCTTTATTTTATGTAATTTTATATTATTGCACATTTATTTATTTACTATTCTGAAAGCTTTTATTCTTCATCTCGCAATTATTTCTCTTTTGTTTAATAGCTTAAATATTTGTGTTTATTTCAAGAGCATTTGTGAAAAATTTTTAATACCCAATTCACCCCCCCTCTTGGGTAATGATTGCCATGACTAACAAGTGGTATCAGAGCTTCGTGCTCTGGTGAAAGCTTAACTGCTTAGAGTTAAAGATCCTTGTCTGTTGGCAACCTTGAAAGTTTTTTTTTTAATGGAAGGTTTTGAAATTGATAAACCACCATTCTTTGATGGTGTGCATTTTATTTATTGGAAAGCTAGAATAGAGTTTTATATGCAATCAATTGATTTGGATTTGTGGGATGTTGTGCTAAATGGATTTATTTACAAATCAAAACAAACTTGGAATAGTTTTGACAAAAAATATTTTTCTTTGAATATTAGAGCTATGCAAATTTTGAGAAATAGTTTGAATGATGATGCTTATACTAAAATTAAAAATTACTCTAGTGCTAAAGATATATGGGATATTCTTGATGCTATTTATCTTGCTAATAATGATTTTGTGCACAAGGTTGCATATAGAAAGCAAGAAGAGCAAAAGTCATTAGAGGAAGCTTGTCATGAAAAATATCCTCAAAGAGATGCACAAACTATTGAAGGGAGCCAAATGTCTCTTGGTGACGATGGTGCTCAATTTGAAGAAGAGACAAAGCAAAACAAAATTGATGAGGAAGAATGTGATTCTCTTAAAGAGGCAAGCACCCTAGAAATTGAAACTACTTCCTATATGGTTAAAAAGGATTTTGAGGTAAATAATTCTAAACTATATTATAGTCCTTCGTATAATGAGTTGCAAAGTGCATATAATGAATTGTATGATGGTTTATTGAATTTAGAAAAGAAAAACTTATTGTGTTTGGAAAACATTTCCTCTATTGAAAATAAAATTGAAACTTTGAAAAATGAATATGCTTTTCTTAATGAGGAAATGCCTTTGAAATATGAAACATTATCTTATTGTGAAAAATGCATTAATTTAGAAAATCAAGTTGAGGACTTATCTTTCAAACTTTCTAAAGCTAATGATTGTAATTGCTTAAATTTTATGCTTGTTAATGAGAATAAAATTAGTGTTATTCCATGTGAAAATTCAAGTAAGGCTTATGGTAAAAATAATTTAAAATATAATAATAACAATAAAATGCTTAAATTTTTCAAAAATGATATTCAAAGGATCAAGCCATCATTAAATTCAATTGTTTGTTATTTTTGTGGTCATCTAGGACATATTTCTCATTTATGCATTTATAGAAGAAATCATTATATGAGAAATTGTATGGTATGGGTTCCTAAAAATCCTAAAGGCCCTAATACTAACATTCAAGGACCCAAAATGAAGTGGGTACTAAAGTGTCCTCCTAGTATTTCAACTGTACAGAAAATTTCTCAAAAGGATGGACTTATTGGTCAAAGGAAAGAGGAATCATCACGAAGAGCGCTTCCAAAGCCCAATGAAAGTGATTTTAGTCAAAGAAGGAAGATGACTTCAATCAAAGCTTCTCAAGTACAAAATGTAGAACTTGCAAAGTTCAAAACATCAAAAGAGAAGCAATAGGTAAGAAAAAGCATTTCCTTGATTGCCAAGGCCAAGTTATTAAAAGTTTTTACCTCTTATGCATATTCACTTAAAAATGATAATAATGAATATGAGGTATATTCCTTGTAGGCCTTAGGTAGAGGATAGAATCATGTGTACTTGATAAAATTTGAATATTATGTTTAACACATGATTATATTCATTCTTATTATATCATAGTTCATTAATTTGTTATATATCTTGGTACATAAGGGTCTATAATGCTTATGTATGCTTTATATGCTTTAAAATTGTCTATATATCATGAAAGTAGGCATGCTATAAACTATGTGCTTAATGGTATTTAATTATTTAATTTATTGTGCTCAGCTTACATATTATGGAAAAATTGATCTTTATGATAGCATAATAAATTAAAATTCAAAAACTAACACACAAGGACCCAAGAAAATTTGGGTACCAAAAGTCAAAAGTTGAAGTGTGTTGTAGGTGTGCTTGAAGGCCAAGAGCTGACTTTGGCATCTTGAAAGTGGCTGCTCCAAGTACAAAGACCAGAAATAATTTGAAGCTCTCTTCCTTGTCCACGTGAAGTTTGGACTTACAATTTTTGAATAAGTGAAAACTTTTATTATGCTTTTCTAGCCTTATAATTTGAAAATATTTCTACATGTTAATATGCTAAATAAAGTATAATTCTGGTTTGAAATGACGTGTCTAATGATAATATCCTTGAGCTTGAATTTTTGATTAATCATACATATAATTAATTTGAATACTATATTTTTTGTATCTCTCTGGAATCTTTAAATCATATGAATATATGTTTTGTCTTGAATTCTGAACGTATGTCTTATTGTGCTTCTTGATAATTTTATTTGAATAAATATAAGCTCAGTCGAATAAAGTTCTTTAAAGCTGATCAAAGTTTGCGTTGAATATCATTTTTATTCGAATAACATGAAGTTTATTCGAATAAACTGACTCCTATATCAGTTCTATTTTCGTTGTTATCTCTGTCTATTCGAATAAATCTGAGATCATTCGAATAAGCAGAAGCTTGTTTCATCAGTCTCTTTTGATCGATCTCTGTTTATTCGAATAAATCTATTTCTATTCGAATAACCAGAGCTTTGATTGATCAGTCTTGACTGATTTCTCTCTGTTTATTCGAATAACCCTTAGGTTATTCGAATAAATCCTGTTAAACGGCTAAAATATTTAGTCGTCGCAAATCCTCTATTCGAATAGGATCTTCCTCTTATTCGAATAAACTCTTTTTTAAACAAAAGGTTCTGCTACGTTTTGTTAATATATGTTGAATCCCTTTTAAAAATACAAATGCTTAATCAAAAATAATTCACTATTCTTTTTTATGAACATATGAAATTTCTTAATTGATCATGAAATATCTTTTGCCCTTGTGAACTCATTTATTATTTTGAATGCTTATTTGCTTATGAGTTTGGTATAATGACTAACCTCTATGGATCCAAAATTGATGGATACTAATGAAAGTACTTTAAATTATTTTGTAGGGTGTCAACTACCTCAAGCAGACATTTAAATGGAATAAGTTCGTTCAACTTGAGGATAGTAAAGTTTAAAAGGACTCAACTTTTTGAAAGGGGTGCAAAGAATTTCTATTCTCTTATGAAAACTTGAAGCTTGGAAGTTGGAGTCACCTACAAAACCTCAAAGAGTACACTTTTGGTGATATCAATCCTTATTTATGCTTTAAATTTGATATCATATGATATATGGAGAAGTAGAGAGTTGCGTTATACCTTTACATACCTTACATGATAATTATTTGCCTAAAAATGCCTAAATAAGTTTTGATGATGATCATATGTTTCTTGATAAACTTGAATCATGTCTTAAAATGCTTAAACTATTCTTTTTGGATTCAAGTGCATATGTGCTTCATGCATTCTTGTTAGAGATAATATTGCATGGTTGATAATGTGATACATGCTTTAAATTATATATCAACCTGAATTATGCTTATAAATGGCTTACATGATATTTGATGCTAACCTATGTTTTAGAGGACTTTTAAAGTTAGTTTTGCAAGTTTCTCTATGTGTTTCAAATATAGCCATCAAATTTTTACATACTAGCATATGTGGATAAACGAGAAAAGTTGAATGGAAGTCAAATGAAGAGGAAGATAAAGAAACATTTCTTCAAGTGCAATGGAATGGAATACTCAATGGAAGAAAACTCAAATTCAAAGGACAAATAAACGAAGAACATTCTAAAGAAGCATCATTCTTTATCTAAATCAATAAATATCTTTATTCCTTAACTTTTGTGGTATTTTATATGGTATGGATCATATGATACTTGTTGAAAATTTGATCTTCAATGATTATATGATTTCTTTACATGAGAAGTATGCTTAGTATTGACAAAGTGCCTAATTGGATATTTAACTTGCTATTTTGTCATTGCATTTAGGGTGAATGATATTAGTTCTATACATGCTTTGATCCCTATCGCATATTTCATCAAGGAGATGTACTTATGCTCTTTTGACTTGGATTGATATGTCTTAATGAATTTTTTTTTAAATATTTCTACCATTCTAAAATGCTTTTGAAAATATAACGTGCTCTTGTAAAATTCTTTTTGAAAGGGGGAGAAGTTTTCAAATGGCTTTTTTGTTTGAGGATTTAAGAAAATGTATATTTGTCTTGCTTTTCTTTAAGGTAATGTGCTTACATGGTCTTCACATACATATTTTCTTTATCTATTATTTTGATAATATGCATATTTTGAGGGGGAGCCTAGTTCTTAAATTGTTGCTTATATCTCTTGGCTTACATCCTTATTTGACATGAAGTGCTTTATTGTTAATTCTATCAACATGTCAACAAAGATCATCTCTTATTGTCTTTCCTTCTATCCTACCCTTCTTGAATCATATGTAGAATCTATAAGAGGGATAAAATCTTTTCTTTCTACGCTTTTTTGTTGATATCAAATAGGGGGAGTGAAAATTGGAAAGAAAAATATGTTCTTGTACTTATTGTATGATATGCTTACATGAATATCCATTCTTGTATATTGCTCAACATATTTTTTCTTTGGTGATTTGTCATCATCAAAAATGGGGAGATTGTGGAAATAAGTTTGCCCCAAAATGGTTTTATATGTTAAGTTTTGATGATGACAAATATAAGACAAATAGAATGATGCTTATGCTTGATAAATGTGCTTAATGTGATATATTGTATCATGCATGATATGTACCTTATCTAGTTATATTTTACTTAATAATCATGCAATATGATATATGTAACATTCATCATTTAGTATATCTAATAATGCTTTATATGAGTTATAAATGAATTAATATTGAATTTGACCTTTGTGCAATGTGTTCTGTTGCATCCTACATAGAGCATATCTATTAATAATTGTTAAATGACTTATTTGGATATGTCTATGAAAGTTTTATATGCATGTTAAACTAACTAAAGCTATATATTTATGAATCATGCATATGAAGACATTGAATTATGTTTTTGGACTAATTATGCTTGTTTAAGTGAGCAATACTTTACAGAATAGTCCAAATACCAAGGGTGAGCTTGCAACAAGAAAGCAAGAGATATCTATTAAGCTCAACACAAAGAGAATGTGATTAAATATATGTCTTTGAAGATTTGTCTTGATGATAACACACATGATGGGAAGACCAAGTCCAAGATCTTTTAAGGATAGCTTTAGGACTTAGAGTCTCTTTGTTTGAGGATTTCTTTGGATATCTCCTAGTGCATTAAGATAAAACAAAAATACTTTTCTTAAACTTATACCAAAACTGTTTTGATCTTGAAAATAACTTAAAAATGTTTTGGTGTTTTTGATAAACTTTCTGGGATGTTTTTCAAGCTTTTATAAATGTTTTATAAATTGAGTTATTCGAATAACTCATTGGTTATTCGAATAAAGCTTTTTTTTAGCTGCTGCGTAAATCTGTTTTAAAGTGTTATTCGAATAACACTCATGTTATTCGAATAAAAGCTTTCCGAAATAGCTTATTTTATATCAGCTATTCGAATAACTCTTCAGTTATTCGAATAGAACCTTTTCCCAAAAATGCAGCTTAACGAATGTTATTCGAATAAACTTAGAGTTATTCGAATAACCAGTTTTCTAAATGTTTTCTTAGTGGCAGAGTTATTCGAATAACACGAAGGTTATTCGAATAACCAGTTTCAGAAACGTTTTTAAAAGAACGTGTTATTCGAATAGCCAAAGGCTTATTCGAATAAACACGATAAATACAGATCCGATTATGGTATGTAACGGACACTTTTTTCATAATAATTACAAGATTAATTTCTACAATGGCTATTTTCTATCTGGCTCTATAAATAGAGACCGTGGGTCTCATCTGCAACAAGCCTAGCTATCTGTTTAATTTGCGCTTGCTCTAAAAAATGTGACTTACAATTTACGCCTATTTTCTGTGCTATTTTTGCTGAAACTTTGAGATATTCTTTGAGAGCCTCTTAGCACTTCAATTTGTATTATTTGCTCTGAGTGAGAGTTTCTATCCATCTAGATTTCTGTTCTACTATATTGAGGGTGAGGTATCCTTCAATATTTTTATAAGGGTGAGGTATCCCTTCAAGGTTTGTATAAGGGTGAGGTATCCCTGCAGGCTGAGACTTTAGCACAAGGGTTGAGTTTCCCTGTGTGTGAAAAGTGCTCATTTGTGTAAAGGTTGAAAGCACATATTGAAGCTTGTATACATAGTGAAAAATCTTGAACTGTGTTTCGGGGACTGGACGTAGACCATAAGTGGTTGGTGGTCGAACCAGGATAAATATCATGCCTGCTCTTCTTCTCTTTATCTCTTTATTTTACGTAATTTTATATTATTATACATTTATTTATTTACTGTTCTTAAAACTTTTATTCATCATCTCGCAATTATTTCTCTTTTATTTAATAGCTTAAATATTTGTGTTTATTTCAAGAGCATTTGTGAAAAGTTTTTAATACCCAATTCAGCCCCCCTCTTGGGTAATGATTGTCATGACTAACATATTGAAATGCAAATGCTTGTACATGCTCATGCCTAAATTATGTCCTAAGGTAATGATTATGAAATATGTTGTGATAATATTTGTGCAATGTCATGAAACTTGCATATTCCCAAGAGCCCGGTTCCTTGTATTTCCTTCGTAGGGAGAGAATATGTTACCTCCTTAACCTACTTGGTAGGGAGAGAATATGTTACCTCCTTAACCTATCAATAACTCTGGCCTTAAGAGCTTCCGCTTTGAGAATTTAGGACTAGTCTCCAGGATTGATTACCTATAATTCTCTAGTCAAATGATTGTGAATATCATATAAGGTTACAATACATAAGAATGACAAGTATGTGAAACTATGCAGTGTTATATATTCAAATCACATATACACACTACAATAACTCATCACAAACTCCATTTCAACCAAGTGAAGGAGCAAACACTAGCAAACATGCAATTGTGGCTCAATTTTATCACTCAAAGGAGCAACTCCATGTTTCTAGTATACCATCATAACTCAACCTTCATAAATAAGGGAACAAATATCATTCAACATGCACCATTAGCTCAACTTCAAAATAAAGGGGCAATTCATAAAAATATGATAAGTACAAAATGCCAATTAAACTCATTAATCTTGCATATTCCTTGGCAAAGTGATGCGAATTATAAGTTGTAAACTCAAGTGTAGGTTGTTTCAAGTAATAAATTCTCAGGAGTCTGAGGTTGATTCACATGGAATTGATGAAGAAAAATTCATTAACGTAAGGAAAATATTGTCGCAAAAATAAAAGTGATAAAACTTAGTCACAAATAAAAAGAATTTACTTGGATTAGGCGATCCACTGTTGGTAAATAAATTAAGAATAAGATTAATTTTTTTATAACTTAATTAGAATCCACGCATAATGGAGGTTCTAATTGGAAAATACAATATTCAAAGTTCATTTAAGATTATATACGTAATTATATTATGGTTCCTTTAATTATTTATTAACACCACCACTTATAAATAGGCTCAAGCAATCATTGTGTCAACCTCTTGTCTACAATGAATCAAGATCTTTACTTTATAAGGAGAGTTTCTAAATTGATTGAAAACAAAATACAACACATATAATGACCACTTGATAATATATCATTTAAGCACAAGAAAAGAATTAATCTAACCTTAATTTATTGTCAAAAGCTTCACCCTTTCACCCAAGTAAAATGAAAATTAGTTACTCATAGACAAGAAGAAAGAAAGAGAGAAGAAAAAGAAGAAGAACATAACTTCAATTTAGAACAAAAGAAAACTACAACAAGATAAACTAACAACAAAATAGCATGATCTTGATATCTAACACCAAGATTCCTAAATAATCAACCAATGGTGCCTTTTATAGAGGATTAGGGATACAAAATGACAAGGGGATGATTAATGAGTGAGTGGATGAGTGGGTGGATGAGTGGAAAATGCTAAATAACTTTTAATGAGTGAAAAATTATTAAGATTCTTTGTCTTCGAAATCATTCAGTACTGAACTCTTGGCATGCATCAGATTATGGAAAAGTGGTCTTCATGAAAGTTGTAGGCTTTTGTCTTAGATTTCAAATGTCGTTGGTTCAACTCATAAACATTCCTATAAATCGAGATATGCCCCAATCATTGCACACTACTCAGGCCCAGCTACAACTCCTCTGTTTTGACTTGCAAGCCTAATATGACCTCTAAGAAATCCGATCTGGGTCTTGTGTACTTCATGAAAGTTATAGATATGGTTTTAAATTTCAGATGCCAAAATTTCAGCCCATTTAAGTTCCTAAAACCCGAGATATGCCCTGATTACTGCACACTATTTAGGTTCCAATCACAAACCCGTGTTTTGACTTCCAAGCCCAATTAGCTCCACTAGATGTCTGATTTTTCCCTGAACTCTTCATGAAAGTTGTAGAGCTCTCTCTTATCTTTTCTACAAGGTAAAATACATAATTTTTAGACATCTAGAACTCAAGATATGACTAACATACAGAAACAGTGTAAGATGAAAATCATGCTGAAAAAATCAATTAAGTCCAATTTGAGTCCAAACTTACAAAACATAACCAAACTCAATCAATTAAGTACATAGAGAGTGTAAATGACTGAAAATAAGGGTTTATTAGTGTATATAATATGTGATTATTAAATTTTCCCACACTTAGCTTTTTGCACTCTTGAGCAAAACACATAAGACTAAAACTAGGGAACAAGGAAAAACAACATAAACTCAAAAGTTAGAAATTCTAAAAGACTTAATTTCTAATAATATTTAAGAATGAAGAGCAACCAAACATTCAAGGGATCAAAACATTTATGTGGTAACGTTTCTTTACATCTCAAACTAACAAGAAAGGAAATTTCAATTGAAAAGCATGAGTCAAGAATGATAGATCCTCGCAAAATTCACTCTCAATCTCTCAAGTGTTTAAAAGGTAGGTATTTCACTCAATTCAACCTATGAAAATTACACTATCATAAGCTTGCTTATCTTCTACTTCTTCACTACTCAGAACACATGCACATACAAATCATAAGGACTTTATTCAAGGTTGTAATGGGGTCAAGGTAAAGGAAGAGGTAATATGGATATGACAAGTTAAATACCAAAGAGAATAAAAGAGTGTGAGGGCTGAGCTCAATTAATAAGCATGAAAGTTCATCCCAACTCCACCCAATACAAATTCCTTTTATATATTCTTTTATTTTCTTTATTGTCTTGTTGACCCTTCTTTACACATTTTTTTTACTTTTTTAGTTTTTTTTTAAAAAAAATTTACAAGATGAACATAATATATACATTTTTTAATTAAATAATTTTTTTAACCATTCTGCACACACACCCCCACATTTGTTCAAGAACTCATCCAATGACAAAGCTAATATTCTCTTATTCCCTAAGGCCAGGTAAGAACATGGTTTTTCATTTAAGGCACATAATGAGTTCGAAACAAAAAATAATCAAATAAGCTCAAAGTGGTTAAGCAATGGAAAATAGGCCATTTATAATGCCTTACATTGGCAGGAATCAGAGAATTTCCAAGAAGTCATAAGAGTGCTTGATATCATATTCAAACAATATGTTGCTGAGCAAGGCTGCCTATTTGTGTGCCAGTCATTCTTGGCTTTTTAGTTAAAGTAGCTATTTCAAGAAAAATGTCTCAATCATGTTTATGTATGCATGTGAAAATGTAGTCTAAAAAAGAATCAAAGCAAGTTCTAGAGTAACAATTTTATGAGTGAAAATCATACAAAAAGAAAAAAAATAGTACAAATATTCAATCCATTCATCAATAGGCTCAAAATTTCACAAGGTATAATTTTATCATTCTCAGTCCACTAATTCAACATCCATAACCAAGCATGTGATTTTTAAGAAAGAAGACAATTTACTTAATCATAATATGTTTCCTGAATTTGAATTGCTACTTCCACACAAACTAATTATCTACCTAATTACTCCTTACTTTGCCACCAATTTTGATGTGTCTCAAGAGCAAATTTACCTCAAAGGCATAATTTACTCCTTACTCTGCCATCCTTAATTAGTCGCTGTTAGTAAGTTGCTGATAAACATATAAACACACTTCTTAATTTTTTTTATTTTTTTGGTTTTTTTTTACACAATTATCCTTCCCCCCAACCATATCGCAATATTGTCCTCAATGTCAAAACATAGATAGGTAAAGGATAGAAGATAATACCTGTTGTTGTAATTTCTGAAAAGAGAAACCTTACACAAATTAAAACAGAAACAAAGTACGATAAATAAAACCAAAGATAAAGGAAAGTTATAAATGAAGTACCAGATCACACTCTTGTTCCTTGCTGCCTCCCTTGCTGCTGCCTTCTGACCAATCTATCTGAGCTATTATTGGTTCAGGTTCATAAACAAAAACTTATAATTTATCAATTAATTCATCAACAGTAGAAGCAGATATAAGGAGTCGTCTTGCTGAAGGTGTGATAAAGCTCTGTTCCACAGTATGGCAACAAACGATAACAAATTATCAAAGAAATTATTAACATTCAACAAACCTATGGGTTTATGGTGGATGTTCAGTTGGGCCCAAGAGATAATTTGAAAAACTTCTTCCAAAGTACCAAAACCACCCGGTAAGGCAATGAATGCATCAGAGTTTTCAAGCATTGTTCTCTTTCGTCCATGCATAGATGATACTTGAAGTTTCAGCCCAATTGTCTTTCCAATGATGTTCCTTCGAGTTAAAGGTTCAGGAATGACACCTAAAACTTGACCACCTCTTAGATGTGCAGAAAGTGATACAGCCCTCATTAACCCAATGCTACCTCCCCCATATACTACATGAATGTCCTTTGCAGCAAGTGTTCTACCAACAATGCTTGCTGCGTTTACAAAGTCTAAACCATTCTCATAACTTGTCCCACAAAATACACAGATACTGATAAATGTACAAATCGAAGAAGAACCTCCCTCTATTTCTACACTCATACTCTCTTTGAATGATTATGAGTTGTAGGAAAGTGAAGAAAATGGAGTGTTTAAATAGGGAAGAGAATAGAAAAAGTAATGATAGCACCTATATGGGTAGGTTGCCTACTATCAGAAAAGTTTGAAATTAAGAAGCACAAATTTTTTTTATTTCTCTTTTTTTTTAGACTTCAAGAAAACCATTAGGGTAAAGAAGTCTAGAAACCCCTGAAGGATTCTGTCCAAAGGATCGTCTGTCTAAAATCAAAATAAAACAAAATCATACAAAGATAAAATTATAATAACAAATTATGACATACCTTTATGTACAATTTTCTTGGCGTATCTTTATACTACGTGTCATGAGTGCAGTAGCTTTCACAATTTTACTACCCCTTGAAAGAGACATCGAATTACTTTAAGGAATTTCAGACTTAAGGCACTCCTCCCGCTTGTGGGATATCCCAGCCTATACATCATCCCTCAAGTTAAAGAAAGAAAATCTGAAATACGACGACCAGTGACCATAACTAGTGGAGCTATGCTCAGGAACCCAATAAATCAATACTAGGAATTGAGCTCAGAGGCATTGTCACACGAGAATGCAAACACAGGACGCTTCTATCTATCCATTAGCAAGTAGAGCCTATGGTTAAAACCTAGGAATACTTGCGCAGCTTTCTATAAAATATGGCACACGAACCTTATTTACGGACCGGCGTGCAAAGGTCCACCCGAGTCAATGACAGGTCTGCTACTGGCAAGGGCTCCACACTCAATTAAGAGCATGGTACTCTTTCGATTGCCCTGTTTTTTTTTATTTTTTTCATTTTTTTTATTTTTATTATTATTTTTAGATATGAACAAGATAATATATACATGTTGTTGTGATTATGGCTCACATGTTCCTCTGGTTTTACGTCCAATAACGGCTTAAACGCCTTCTATGAGTCGAGGATAAGCTTCTCATTCAATTTTCTTATAAATTGGAAAACGGAGTCTTTTTGAGTCAGATTCCTAAGACTGTAAGGCTTTTGCTCGTCCCTGAAGAAATTTCATATATTAAGAAGTTCTCGATGCACAACTCCACAAGAATGCATCTCAAGAGTCAATAAGATATCATCTAATGACTCCTTACTCAGTCCATTCTTAATAAAATATATTTTATCTTCTCGGTTTGCAGAAACCATTTCCAAAGAACGACATCGCGTGTTACAATTCCATTGCGCACACTTGTGACAAACTTGCATTCTTTTTGCTCTTCTGCTTTTTGAATACGAACTTTTACCGAGACCCAGTATGTATGGGACAAATGAATCTAAAGATTTACCAGCTAAACGAACATTTGCTTCGATTATCCAGCGTATATCTTCTGGGATGCCCTTGTACATTAATAGTCTCAGTCTTTCACACCTAGCTTTGTAGAATTTTTTTTTATCATTTTGAGGGAGAGAAGGAAAATGATTTCTTAATTTCGAGAGAATAACATCCATTTTAAAAGGAGAATGAATCACTTATTATGGGAAACTAAAAAATAAATCAACTTAAGAGTCACAGAGTACTATTATCCGCCACTTAACCGGAAACACAAAGAACTACAAAAAGAAAGCAAAAAAAAATTAAAATAAATTCTACTCATAACATGGATTAGAAAGGGAGATGAATTCTACCTCAACAACTTGGTTCTCTAGAAATGGTTTGAGTCTTTGTCCATTAACCTTAAATACATTATCATTCCTAGGGTTCTCGATGTCTATGGCCCCATGAGGATACATATGTTTAACAATAAAAGGGTCACTCCACCTAGATCTTAATTTTCCAGGGAATAGGTGAAGACGAGAATTATAAAGCAAAACTTTTTGACTAACTTCAAAAGATTTTCTCAAAATTGATTTGTCATGAAAAGCTTTTTTCTAGCTTTATAAAATTTTAAGTTTTCATATGCATCATTTCCCAATTCCACAAGTTCATGTAATTGCAATTTGCGTAACTTGCAAGCATCATCAAGATTTGAGTTGAAAGCTTTAATGGCCCAAAATGCTTTATGCTCCAGCTCTACAAGCAAGTGACAAGGTTTTCCATAAACTAACCGATAGAGTGACTTGCCTAAAGATGTTTTGAAAGCAGTACGGTAAGCCCAAAGTGCATCGTTTAATCTTAAAGACCAATCTTTACGATTTGGGTTAACCATTTTTTTAAAATTTATTTAATCTCCCTATTTGCTAATTTTACTTGTCCACTTGTCTTTACGATTTAATCTTCATTAAGGATTGAAATGGTTTATTACAAAAATATTTTCCCCCATCACTGATGATAGCTCGAGGGATTCCAAATCGACTCAAAACATTTTCTTTTAAAAATTTAAGAATAGTTTTATGATCATTGTGTTGACATGGAATCGCCTCAATCTATTTTGAGACATAATCAATTATAATCAAAATATATATAGATCTAAAAGATGATGGAAATGGACCCATGAAATTAATTCCCCAACAATCAAAAATTTCAATGACAATGATAGGGTTCAGAGGCATCATATCTCGCTTAGAAATGGAACCCAATTTTTGACAACTTTCATAACTTTTGCAAAACATATACTTGTCCTTAAATAAAGTGGGCCAATAAAATTCACACTGCAAGATTTTCGTAGCTATTTTCTTTGAAGAAAAATGACCTCCACATGCTTCTAAATGACAAAATTTAATGACACTACTTACCTCACTGTCAGGTACACATCTCTGAAAGATTTGATCAGGACAATATTTGAACAAATATGGGTCATCCGAATAGAAAATTTTCACCTCAATTCAAAACTTTTTTTCTGTCTTAGTGCATCCATTGAGGTGGCATCTTTCCTGTTATAAGAAAATTAATAATGTTAGCAAACCAAGGCATGGAATTGACAAAAAATAAAAATTCATTGGGAAAAGATTCATTGATAGGTGTATTATCAAAATGTGAGCCTACTGTAATTCTAGACAAATGATCTATAACAAAATTTTTTGCTTCTTTATTGTCTTTTATTATGATGTTAAATTCTTGAAGCAACAAGATCCACCGTATCAACCTAGGTTTGACATCCTGCTTAGACATTAAATATCTAACAACAGCATGATCAGTGAAAACACCAATAGAAGAACCAACTAAATAAGCTCAAAATTTGTCCAATACAAAAATTATAGCAAGTAGTTCTTTTTCAGTAGTGGTGTAATTCATTTGTGAACTATTCAAAGTTCGACTTGCTTAATAAATTACATAAGGCTTACCTTCCTTTCTCTGTCCTAAAACAGTGCCAACAGCAAAATCACTAGCATCACACATCAACTCAAAAGGCAAAGACCAGTTAGGAGATTGCATGATAGGAGCAAGTGTTAAAAGACTAATTAATTTTTCAAAAGATCTCTAACAATCTTGAGTCCAATCAAATGGTGCATCTTTTGTTTGAAGATTACATAATGGTCTAGATATGATACTAAAGTCCTTAACGAGCTTTTGTAAAATCCTGCATGTCCTAAAAAGGAACGAACTTCTCTAACTATTTTTGGGGAAGGCAAATGAGCAATTAATTCAACTTTAGCCTTATCAACTTCAATTCATTTAGAAGATATTACATGACCTAACACTATTCCTGAGATAACCATGTAATGACATTTTTTTCAGTTTAACACAAATCCTTTTTCTTCGCATCTTTTAAGAACTCTTTCCAAATTATCAAGACAATTTTCAAAAGAATTTCTAAAACTGTCAGGTCATCCATGAAAACCTCTAAATAATGCTCAATCATGTCACTAAAAATACTTAGCATGCATCTTTAGAAAGTTACTGGAGCATTACAAAAACTAAAAGGCATTCTTTTATATGCAAAAGTGCCAAAGGGGCACGTAAAAGTGGTATTTTCTTGATCCTCTAATGTAATTGGTATTTGATTATACCCTAAATAATCATCAAGAAAATAATAGTAGGGATGTTCTGCTACTCTTTCAAGAATCTGGTCAAGAAATGACAAGGGGAAATGATCTTTCCTAGTGGCTGCATTCAATTTTCTAAAATCAATATACATACCCAACTGGGTGAGACTCGGGTAGGTATTAATTCACCTTTTCATTTTTAACCACTGTTATTCCAAATTTCATAGGCACAACTTGTGTAGGGTTTACCCACTAGCTATTAGAGATAAGATAGATAATTCCAACATTAAGTAATTTAAGAACTTCAACTCTAAATACCTCTTTCATGTGTGGATTTAATCTTCTTTGAGATTGTTGAGATGTTTTAACATTATCCTCTAAATGTATTCTATGTATACAAATTAATGGATTAATGCCTTTTATGTCATTTAATGTCCATCCAATTGCACTTTTATGTATTTTAAGTATTTCTATCAACATATCTTCTTGTTCTTTAGTCAGGAATGAGGAAATTATCACTGGAAAGCTTTATTCTTCTCCCAAAAATGTATACTTCAACCTAGTAGGTAATGACTTTAGTTCCAGTGTTGGTACTTCTTCATGGGTATCATTATTCATGGGTTTTAGCTCTTCTAATCTCAGCTTCCATTGTATTCCATTACTTGTGTTTAGGTAAGTAAAGAGCATACTTTAAAAATATCATCATCTAATTGTGTACCTGAATCAAAGGAATTAATTAAACAAATTTCTAATGGGTCAGAAGAACTCCTGGTTTGAAGATGATCATCTATAATGGCCTCAATCCCTTCAACTTCTTCCTTTTCGTCATAAACTTCTTATGATTGCTTGCACATGTTGAAAACATTAAGCTCAGTATCATATTTCCAAATGTTACCTTCACTACTCCATTTTTGCAATTTATCAAATTATTAGATGTTGCTAAAAATGGGTGACCTAAGATAACAGGAATTGACTTGCTACTATTTTTCATAGGTTCAGTTTCTAAGACAATAAAATCCATAGGATATATGAATTTATCAACTTGTACTAACACATCTTCTATTATTCCTTTTGGAATTTTAATTGATCTATCGGCAAGTAGAAGAGTTACAGAAGTTGGTTTTAACTCACCCAAGTTGAGTTGCTAATAAACTGAATATGGAAGCAAATTAACACTAGCACCAAGAATAAGTAAAGCTCGTTCAATTTTATGTTCTCCAATAATGCATGAAACTGTAGGACAATCAGGGTTTTTATATTTCAATACATTATTGTTCTGAAGAATGAAACTTACCTATTCAGTCAAAAAGGCATTTTTTCATATTATATTTCCTTTTAATAGTGCACAAGTCCTTCAAAAATTTGGCATAACAAGGAATCTATTTGATAGCATCTAACAAAGGAATATTGACCTTCACTTGTTTAAGGATTTTAAAAAATTTACTATTATGGTTCACTTTACTTGAATTGCTTAATGCTTGAGGATATGGGGGTGAAGGCGAAGGTTTGGTATCCTTTTGGTCAGGTGGCTTATCAACTACGTCCTTATCTTTGGGACTTGATTCATCATTTTTCTCATAAGGTTTAGAAATTTGTTTTTCAACAATTGTTCCACTCCAAAGAGTTATCACTGACTTAACTTGATTTATTTGTTAGCTTTCTAAACTACCATCATTTAGGCTATACTAACCCTTGGGATTCGGTTGAGGTTGAGAGGAAAATTTTCCATTCTCGTGAATGGCAAGTGTAGAAGAAAGTTTAGCAAGAGTGTCTTTTATGTCAATCATGGCTTGAGTGTTTTGGTTATTAATGGCCTTTTTCTTTTCCATGAATGCATGCAATGTTCCTTCAAGGTTTTTCCTATATGGTGGGACATAGGGTGCATATCCTTGAGAATTTTGTGAGTCTTGTTGCGCCTGAGGAGGTGGTGGTTGCATAAATTGTTCCTGCTTATTTGTCCTCCAACTAAAGTTCAGGTGATTTCTCCATCCTAGATTGTATGAATCTGAAAAAGAAAAAGTGAATAGCTTTTTAAAATTGTTCATTGTATTTACTTGCTCATGCACAACTTCTTTAAAAATAGGAATTTTTGGACATTCATTTGTTGAGTATCTTAATTCATCACAAATGCCACAAATTTCTTCATTTTGTATAGATTTGATTTCTTTTATTTTCCCTAATTCCATGACTTCAACCTTTCTAGCTAAACTAGCAAACCTAGTAATTAGATCTTCTTCTTAACTAAGATGATATTTTTCTTTACTAGCATTTGCAAGGTTATATCTAATTAAATTTTCAAAAGGATTAGTACCATACCAAGATTGAGAATTTTTAGCCAAATGGTCTAAATAGTCTAAAGCTTCTTCAAGTTCTTTATCAAGAAACTCACCATTGCACATTGTTTCCACAAATTGTTTGGTTTCAAGTGTTAACCCTTCATAAAAGAAACTTATAGTGCGCCATTTTTCAAAACTATGATGTAGGCAAGAATTCAACAAATATTTAAAACGTTCCCAACTTTGAAAATATGCTTCATTTGAATTTTGAGAAAAATTTTGGATTTGTCTTTTCCAAGCATTGGTTTTATGTGTTAGAAAAAATTTCTTTAAAAACTCACCTTATATTTCTTAACGTGTGCTAATTGATCTTGGTTTCAAAGTGTTAAGCCAAGTTTTTGCTTTATCTTTCAAAGAAAAAAGAAACAATTTAAGCTTAACAATCTCTTCAGTGCAAGTTTGGTCATTAAAAGCGGTACATACTTCCTCAAATTCTTTTAGATGTAAATATGAGCTTTCATATTCTAAACCATGAAAATTAGGAAGTAAAGAAATCATACCCGGTTTAAACCTAAAACTGTTAACATTGAGTGGAAAGATAAAACATGATGGACTAGAATTTTGAGATGGTTACAAATATTCAAGCATGGTTCGCAACGGTTGATTTTCATGTTCATCATATACACTTTCATTTTCAGCCATTGTGTTTAATGTGTGTGATTGTGATTAAGATAAATCAATATGTAAAGTACCAGAATTAACTTTAACCAAACGATCAGAATTTGAATCACGATACCAATTAAGTAAAAAAAAGTAACTTAAAATAGAAAAGAAAATGTATAAGTAGGCAGTATAAACCTATTGTTAAACATTAACAAAGGTGTGGTATAAATCAGCTACTAAATATATATTAACACGTAGTAAATAAATATTAACAATGGTGTGGTATAAACTAACCACCAAATAAGTTAATAAGTTGATAAATTAAAAAGTTAGTAAGCAGATAAATTAAAATGTTAGAAGCAAGTAAATTAAAAAATTAGAAAGTTAGAAAGTTAGAAAGTTAGATTTAAAGTGCACAAAGTAAAATATAGAAAATAAAGTACAGAAAATAAAATATAGAAAATAAAGTGTAGAAAGTAAATTTAAAATATGAAAACTGGAGAAACGGCAAGCTGATTTTTTACTCCCGCGAGAGAGAAGAGAAGAAGAAATATTATTTCATTAATGATTAAAGATTACAGAGGGGGAAGGGAGAGTTTCTCACACTAAATTAGTACGTTAGTAAATACAAAAATAAAATAAAATAGTAGAAAAAGAAATATATACAAGATCCATAGGGATAATATATATATATGTACAAAATATATACAAAATAAATTTGTTCTTCAAATCAAGTCCCTGACAACGGCGCCAAAAACTTGAGGTGAATGATAAGTTATAAACCCAAGTATAGGTTGTTTCAAGTAATAAATTCTCAGGAGTCCGAGGTCGATCCACAGGGAATTGATGAAGAAAAATTCTTTGATGTAAGCAAAATATTTTATCACGACAATAAAAGTAATAAAACTTGGTCACAAATAAAAAGGATTTACTTGGGTTAGGAGATCCACTCTTAGTAAATAAATTAAGGACAATATTAATGTTTTATAACTCAATTAGAATCCACGCATAATGGAGATTCCAATCAGAAAATACAATATTCAAAGTTCATTTAAGATTATATATGTAATTATATTATAGTTCCTTTAATTATTTATTAATACCACCACTTATAAATGAGTTCAAGCATTCATTGTGCCAACCTCCTATGTACAATGAATCAAGATCTCCACTTTACAAGAAGGGCTTCTAAATTGATTGAAAACAAAATACAACACGTATAATGACCATTTGATAATATATCATTTAAGCACAAGAAAGGAATTAATCTAACCTTAATTTATTACCAAAAGCTTCACCCTTTCACCCAAGTAAAATGAAAATTAGTTACTCATAGAAGAAGAAGAAGAAGAAGAAGAAGAAGAAGAAGAAGAAAGAAGAAGAAGAAGAAGAAGAAGAAGAAGAAGAAGAAGAAGAACATAACTTCAATTTAGAACAAAAGAAAACTATAACAAGATAAGCAAACAATACAATAGCATGATCTTGATATCTAACACCAAGATTCCTAAATGATTAGCCAATGGTGCCTTTTATAGAGGATTAGGGATACAAAATGACAAGGGGACTGATTAATGAGTGAGTGGATGAGTGGGTGGATGAGTGGAAAATGTCAAATGACTTTTGATGAGTGAAAAATTATTGAGATTCTTTGTCTTTGAAATCATTCAGTGTTGAACTCATGGCATGTATCAGATTCTGGAAAAGTGATCTTCATGAAAGTTATAGGCTTTTGTCTTAGCTTTCAAATGTCATTGTTTCAACCCAAAAGCATTCCTACAGATCGAGATATGCCCTAATCACTGCACACTGCTCAGGCCCAGCTACAGCTCCTCTATTCTGACTTGCAAGCCCAATATGACCTCTAAGAAATCTGATTTGAGTCCTGTGTTCTTCATGAAAATTGTAGATATGGTCATAAATTTCAGATGCCAAAATTTTAGTCCATTTAAATTCCTACAGCCCAAGATATGCCCTGATTACTGCACACTATTCAGGTTCCAATTACAAAACCCGTTTTGTCTTCCAAGCCCAATTAGCTCTACTAGATGTCTGATTTTTCCCTAAAGCTCTTCATGAAAGTTATAGAGTTTGCTCCTACAACGTAAAATAAATAAATTTTAGACATCTAGAACTCAAGATGTGGCTAACATACAAAAATAGTGTAAGACGAAAATCATGCTGAAAAAAAATATTAATTAAGTCCAATTTGAGTCCAAACTTACAAAACATAACCAAACTCAATCAATTAAGTACATAGAGAGTGTAAAATGACTAAAAATGAGGGTTTATTAATGTATAAAATATGTAATTATCACAAAGTATTTTTCTCACTCCTTTGCCCTTAGTAGATTTTTTTCTCACTCCTCTACTATGACAAAGTGCTTTTCTCACTCTCTTGTCTCACAAGTTCATCCTTGGCAAAGTGCTTTTCTCACTACTTTGCAATATCAAGGTTTTTTCTCACTCCCTTATTTCACAAATTACTTCAAATAGAACATTATTCTCCAATACATAACATAAATATGTGATACAATTAGCTCTATTAAGCATAAAACTCAGTTTTCCCAAAACAGGGCACTGATAATTGATTACTAACTCATGGTAATCGATTACCATGAGCCAAAACTCAAAACAAATAGTTGGTAATCGATTACCACATGCAAATCACATTTCTAGAACATTGGTAATTGATTACCATCTTGTGGTAATTGATTTTCACATTTTACTTCGAGAAGCTTAGTAATTGATTATCAGCTCTTGGTAATCAATTACTAGCTATAGAAAACTAGAAACAGAGTATTTCATACAGAACTCCCATATCAAATCACATATTTGAACCCAAAAATAACATTCCTCAACATGAGTGCTTCTAAAACAAGTTCAAAAAGGTTTAACACCAATAACCAATCATCAAACCCATATTTTGAATCCATGTTTACAAAGTTTCCAAAGTTAAACACATACTCAACTTTATAAATAAGAACATATCAACAAAATTCAAGCTTCACTAATCCAAATTCTCAAACCAAAATCATCAAACAAGAAATTGGTAAACAAGAGTAAAGAATGAAGTAAAGGAAACACAAAACCCCATACCTCTACTTCCAAGGATGATGGTGCTAAGCTTGTCTCTTCTTTCCTTTTTCCTTGATTTTTTCTTCTTCCAATCCGGCTCTTAGCTCTTTCCTCTTCTTTCCTTTGTTCCCTTTTCTTTTCTTTCTTTTCTCTTCTCTTCTTTCCCTCTAATGGAATGTGAATGAGATAAAATGAAAAGAAAAAGTCAAAGAAATAGAATGAGGAGGGCGGTGGAGTTGTTGGAGTGATAAAGTTAAGTTTAGATATTTTGCTAAAAATATTATATCTCTTAGAAATACTTTAATTTTACAAAATCAAGTTTCTTAACTTACATAGGTGTTATAGAAAATCCTAGGATTCATCTCAATCCTAGTTCCCTCGTTGCTTAATTTTCCTTACACCTAAAATTGTCACTTAAGTCCTATTACTCTTCCTAAAGTTAAATTAAACCTTAGGAATAAAGTTAATAGGCTCTCAAGTGTCTGTCATAACTTGTACTCACTACCAGAAATTTTTCCTTTCTTTACTTGATATCTTCACAAGTTCTCATAATTTTTCAATATATTTGCCTATTTAATTTGCCCCTTAAATACTATGTTCCGCAGTAAATTTAGAGGGTACTTGAGATAGGCATGAATGTGGTGGACTTCTCTTGGCACAGCTGCTCCTACGGTGGTGCGAGGGGGTGGGTACCTACAAAAGGCACTCCGACGCTCAAGTTAGACTATGCACATAATAGGCAATCTGTATATTAGAGGAGATGCATACCTTTGAGACTTGGCAGTGCATTTATAAGAGCATTTTAGGGTTTGTGTAATGCAGTTATTTAGGATTAGTATCCGTTAAGGATTGTGATCCCTTTTAACTAATTTTCTTATTTATATGGGTTATAATTAGCTTTCATATTCATCAAGGATACTTAAGAGATTTATGCCTAATAAATAGGCTGATATAGTCATCAAGATGATGCATAGTAATATCTAGGTATTATTCTAGTGGGCCGAGTTGATTTCGTACTACTTACCCAAAATCTGGTCCAGAATAGTTGCCTCCAGGTTGGCGCTTAGATGGGACAACTAAGTGTCAAGGTACCCATGTTTAGCAGGAGCACACAGCACGCAGTAAACAAAGGGATCCAACTCAGGCTTAATGCTAGATCTCACAATGTTTTCAAAAGGGCCGAAATCCATGATATATCATAGTATTCCTCCAGGGTTGACGTGTAAGGCTGGGGCCTGAGTTCTATCGCTCTGCTTACGTTGTCATTCCTTCATCTGAGGTGTGTCATACGTTGCCCCCATGTGTTCGGGGGGTCTCGACCATACGTTGAGTGAATTCCTATCGTGGTGTCAATGATGAACTCTAGTCGGGTGTGTGCTAGGTTGACCCGTGGGACATGATCCCGAAATCTGGTCTAGAACAGTTGCCCCCAACTTGACTAGTATAGAGAAGTAGCAAGTCTCAATGCCCCCGAATGACGGAATCCGTGCTTTTACTTGAAGCCGTGATCCGTGCTTCTCTACAGGATTATGAACTTTACCCTAGAGGTGTTTAATCATGACACTCGTGGATGCGTCATAGTCCAGATAAGGTCCATGCATCAATTGGCCATAAGTGGTCGGGTTCCATAGAATGAGCCAGAATTATTACTGGGTTTACTTCTTTTTCCATGGTCCGTACTGGCTCCAACGCCCATGATGTTGCTTTTCACAACCATTTTATGGACTTAGGAATACTTCCAATCGAGGAGAAATCTTGTCCAAGGTCCATCACCAATCGCTTTGGTATTTAGGATCCCTCATGACTTTGGCATAGATGAAACCTTGTCTGGGGTCCGTCACCAACTATTTGGGTGTTTAAGATCTCTTTTGAACTTGGCATAAATGAAACCTTGTCCGAGGTCCATCACTAACTATTTAGGTGTTTAGGATCCCTCATGACTTTAAGGTATGATTAAAGCCATATCTGGGCTCTGACACCAACTATTTGGGCGTTTAGGATCCCTCTTGACCTTGGGATAAGTGAAACCTTGTCTCCGTGACCAACTATTTGGGCGTTTAGGATCCCTCGTGACTTTAACGTATAATTAAAGTCTTATCTGGGGTTCGTCACTAACTATTTAGGCATTTAGGATCCCTCTTGATCTTGGCATAAGTGAAACCTTGTCCACAGTCCGTCACCAACTATTTGGGCGTTTAGGATCCTACATGACTCTAGTTTAAGTGGTCCTTGCCGAGGTCTTTTATATTTACGATTTAGTGTGTGAATTTTCCTAAGACATGGGATTTTTCTACTACATGACCTGTTAAACATAAGACAACTCTCGGTGGGTGTCGTAATGGCTTATGCATGGATTTCACTATCCATGCTGCCAATAACCACATGATGGTTTTAGCCAAGTGTCGTGGTTTTGTGACTCGCGACCAACTCGCTGAGAAGGGTTTGGTGGGTTACCCTCTTAACTTGGAATGTAAGGCACTCCCGATCCCATTGGGAATAGGCTCCTAAGGTTGCTCAAGGCGGAGTCCAGCTTGAGGGCTTTCTAATCTTCAAAATATGGATCCCATAAGGAACGACCTTAATGTACAGTCTCAAGGCGAAGTCTGGCCTGAGGGTCCTTTGAGACTTTTTAAGCTTAACCTCTGTGTTTTATAAGTTAGTTCAGGCTCACATAAACACGGGTTAAGACCTTTGAATGCGCTCCTTGCCCCTAGAGGGTGGTCAAGTGGATTCCCCTGTTTAGTCATCTAAGGTACGACTCACATGGGTATAGGTTAAGACCCTTGAATCATACTGGTGGGCCATCATATATAGCTGATCCTATTTAGACCTTGTACTCTTCGGATCTCTCTAAAGTGTGGTAACCTTGTAGGTAATGTCAGGCCAAAGAACTTGTAAACTCAGGATCGCAGTCGAGGTATTAGCTTAGAAAACATCGAGCCAAAATAATAAATATCTGAGGAGGTCAACTGTGTTTGTCGTGCAGGATGATCCTGCATTAACAAGGGCTTATTCAACTTCCAAAAGAAACCAAGGACAATAATTATTACATGTTAACCGCCAGTACTTTGGGTTGATAACTTTAAAGCGCTCTTTCTAATTAGTCTCTGCCTTTCAAACTTTTTCTTAAAATATGGTGACATACAGAAAGAAGGCACTTCAATAGTCTTGTTAAGCTTTCCTCTTCAGGAGAGAATGCTTTCACCAGACCATTTCATCATACAGGTGCATGGCATCTGTAACTTTAGAAGTCTCGCAAAACCCATTTTATGAGCCCTTCTAATCCGGTGTGCCTTATAAAATGCCTTGATAATAGTATTATAAGAAACAACATCACACATCCCTTTCATCTATAACCTATTTACTATTGTCAAAAAAGCCCTATCCACCTTTGAGGCAGCACAGTGGCAGTGGTCACTGTCAGAGGTGTGCGTGGAGCAGATGGCGTAGCGCTGAAGGAGCATGTCTACGACGTTGAGGTGGTCAGCGAGGCAGGCATAGTGGAGGGCGATAGAGTCCCACTAGTCTTGGGCATTGACATTAACGCTGGAATCCAAAAGGTAGCAGAGGCGGTCACGTCGCCAGTGCAGGAGGCTTCGAAAAAGTCACTATTTGGGTGGCGATGACCGCTCCGAGTTCGGGACCATCACACCCATTGGCGAGCTGTAACACCCTGGAAAACATGTTAGGCTTGTATATGATTACCAATGTAGCCTAATACTTACTTAACGTGTCTGTGTGGTTTTGTGATTATCTGAGCACGTTTAGGCACTTTGCTGTAATACTATGTGAGAAAATAGTAGTTATTTACTCCAGAAGTGGCTTAAACTACTTAGCTAATGGAAATAAATGTGGAGAGTTTGTTTCTAAGTCACAAATGTGGGAATTGTACTACCATTAAAGTTTGAGGATTTTTGGAGTTAGTTTGGCTTTCTAAAGCATACTGGCTGTGTGTTTTAGTGCCGGATTAGCCCACAGTTAATATAAAAATATCAGTTTTTAGTGAAACAGAACTTTTAATGAATCTTAAGATTTATTATGAATCTTTTGGAAGCTATGAAACAGGATATGGTAAAATCTGAGTGTTCTTAGCAGATCGGGATTTTGGTTCTTATCCAAGAGAAGTCAAATTAGACTTCCTTTGTTAAAAATCCTATGGCTGGGATATTTGAGAAACAGAGAAGAGAAAACGTAAAGAAGAAGGAAGAAGAGAAAAGGAGAAAGAGAACCAAGGAGGAAAAGAAAAGAGAGGAAAGAGACTAAAGAGAATGATCAATAATCAAGGAAGAGGAATCAAGTGGAGGTTGGCTTCATGTTCAAGACTTTGAGGTAGGGGAAATCTATTTTACTTGCTTGTTTTCATTCTTTTCTTTTGGTTCAAGAGCAGCTTGAAGAGGAAATGATGGTTTGAGAGGTGATTTATTGGTTTATAAGTTGAATCTTAATGTGGTTAGTATGGTTGAGTTAGAAATTGATTTATGGATGTGTTTAGATGAATTTTTCATCTTTTGGAGCCTTAATTCCCATTTTAGGTTATTTTTAGGGTTTAGGTCATGATTAAATTTTGATTCACAAAAGGGTTGAATTAAATGAAATTGAAGTGGATTAAAGGTTACTATGTGTAGTTGAACTTTGTTTGAGGTTAGAAAATCACTTGGAAATGATTTTGTGTGATTGTAAGATCACTTGTTCCTGATGAAACAGTGATCATTTCTGCAAAATTATGTAGAAACTAATTCTGAGTGTGAGCGCCTAGGCACTGAAGAGTAGGAGCCTAAGCGCCTAGTGCCCAGGAAGAATTTGTTATGCGTGTAGTGAGCCTAAGCGTTGGTTTGTGAGCGCCTGAGCGGCCAATGCAGAATAGAACAGAATACAACCCTTTTTTTGGGAAATGGAAGGGGATAACAGGTGTGATACTTTCTTTTATGCTTCTTAAAGAGTGTTGAGACACTAGTAAGAGTATTTAATGAAGTGTGAATGTGATGAGTCATATAGATTCGTAATGCTAATTATGTGGAATAATTAGGCATGATTATATGCATATTGTATATTATGTTGGATTGAGGAAATGAGTTTTCCAAGTGTGGGAATTTCACATGTTTGCTCTTCTAAGAGTATTAAAGTTCTACTACAAGTACTTAATAAAGTGTTTGTGTTATGAATGTAAATCAATTGAGGGTGTCAAATATTATGATACTTAGTATCATTGTTGTTCATGCTTGAGCAGAGATGAATGTAAATTAACTGGTATGCTAACTATTATAGTGTTTGACATCATTGTGTTTCACTTTTGTGCTTATGCATGTAAATCAACTGTGAACTAATTATGGAAGATAATTAGTGATTATTTTGCATGAGATGTTTAAGATACATAGATTGGTGAGGAATACCCTCTCTATGTGTTTATACAATAGATTGGTGAGGAATATCCTCTCTATTGTTTGAGAAATACAATGAGGTTTATAATATTCTCTTTGTATTATTGAGAAGCATGGATTGGTGAGGAATATCCTCTCTATGTTATGTGTATTGAGGTGGTGAATATCCTTATTACATTGTTGAGTAAGAAGTTTTATAATATCCTCTTTGCTTTGCTGATCAGTAGAGGTGAGTAATATCCTCTGCGTATTTTGATGGATAGTGTTGGTGAGTCATATCCTCACTATGCCTGATAAACCATGACATGTCATAACATATCCTGGAGTAGTTGAGGTGAGGAATTTCCTCAATACGTCTGAGGGTTCATAACATTTTGAAAACTACATTCATTTCTAGGACTTGCATAGACATACACGTTAAACATAATTAATCGTAGCATGGCAATTGTATGGGCGATTGCTATCATAACATTTTCATGCATTGCAATTGTGTGGGTGATTAAAAGTTGTTACTTCTGTAATTGGAGTGTTAACTCGATAGTTGTGAATATTATCTATTTGTACATATGTATATATGCTGGTGTTGAAATATTTCTACTAAGATATGTTTCCTCACCCCGATTGTATTACCATGTAAATCCAAGTGTGAGTTCTTCGAAAGGGAAGAAGAAGATATTTGAGGAATAGCATAGTATAGATGCTGTTTCGAGCTGAGCTTATATATGTTTTATATTTGCTTAGTTGTTTTGAGTTATGTATAACAGTAAGCCCTTGAGGCTGTGATGTATATATATAACTTTTGCTATCATGGCACTCCATATTTACTCATTGTGTATGAATGATATGGGTTAGATGTTGATGTATGTTAGTAGTAGCAAGACTGGTATTAGGTTATTCATTTATATGACAATATATTTGGGTAGCAAATATTGGGTGGTTACAATTTTGGTATCAGAGCAATTCATCCTGTTGAGCCGGGGTATGGACTAACTATGCTTAGGCATGTAGAAGTTTTTCTGTGTATTGTGCATTTCTTTGTCTCTTGTGTGAGATGTTGGAAAGGGATTGCATGACTTGCTTTAGGTTGGATGTTAGCAGCCATTGTTACATAGTTACATGATATTGAGGATTAGCCTACTCAATATGTAATGTTTTGTGTGGACAGGAAACTATGACTTCACCTAGGCGAACTAGGAGAATATGAGTTCTTCTAGTAAGGGTCCAGTTGGATGACTGAACTCGTGAAGAATTATTTGCATCTACACCCTTTGGAGTGGTACCTCATGTGTTTGTAGAGCCAATGTGTTGGATAAAGGGTTATTGGTTAAGACTTGCAAAGCAATATGGATTGAGGAATCCAAGAGTTTTGTGGAAAACAGAATTCTTAGGTTAAGAATATATGGTATTGGTTTAGCTTAGGAGTTGGAGACCTGAGTTGATAATGATGAGTTAGATACCACTAGGAGAGGTGGGATTCCTTTGAGAGTGATATCTGATAAAGATCTTGAAACCTTAGTTATGAGAGATTAAGTGTTGATGGCGAGTGAATTTTGGGAACAAAATTCTTAAAAAGGAGGGGAGAAATGTAATACCTTGAAAAACATATTAAGCTTGTGTATGGTTACCAAGGTAGCCTAATACTTACTTAACATCTCTGTATGGTTTTGTGACTGTCTGAGCACATTTAGACACTTTGTTGTAACACTATGTGAGAAATATAGCTGTTATTTATTCAGAATTGACTTAAACTGCTTAGTTAATGAAAATAAATGTGAAGAGTTTGTTTCTAAGTCACAAATGTGAGAACTGTGTTACAGTTAAAGTTTAAAGATTTTTGGAGTTAGTTTGACATTTTAAAGCATACTGGTTATGTATTTTAGTGTCAGATTGGCCCACTGCTGATATGAAAATATCATTTTTTGGTGAAAGAGAATTTTTAATGAATCTTTGGATTTATTATGAAGCTGTTGGAAGTTACAAAATAGGATTTGGTGAAATCTAAGCGTTATTAGTAGATCGGAGTTTTGGTACTTATCCAAGAGAAGTCAAATTAGAATTCCCTTGTTAAAAATCCCACGACTAGGATATTTGAGAAACAGAGAATAGAAAATGTAAAGAAGAAGGAAGAAAAGAGAAAAGGAGAAAGAGAACCAAGGAGGAGAAGAAAAGAGAGGGAATAGACCAAAGAGGAGGATCAACAATCAAGGAAGAGGAATCAAGTGGAGGTTGGCTTCATCTTCAAGACTTTGAGGTAGGGGAAATCTGTTTTACTTGCTTGTTTTCATTCTTTTCTTTTGGGTCAAGAGAAGCTTGAAGAGCAAATTATGGTTTGAGAGGTGATTTAATGATTTATAAGTTGAATCTTGATATGGTTAGTATGGTTGAGTTAGAAACTGATTTGTGGATGTGTTTAGATGAATTTTTCATTTTTTGGAGCCTTAATTCCCATTTTAGGTTTTTTTTGGGGTTTAGGTCATGATTGGATTTTGATTCACAAAAGTGTTGAATTAAATTAAATTGAATTAGATTAGAGGTTGCTATGTGTAGTTGAACTTTGTTTGAGGTTAGAAAATCACTTGGAAGTGATTTTGAGTGATTGTAAGATCACTTGTTCCCAATGGAACAGTGATCTTTTCTACAACATTATATAGAAACTGATTATGAGTTTGAGCACCTAGGTGCTGAAGAGTAGGCGTCTAAGCGCCCAGTGCCCAGGAAGAATTTGTTATGCGTGTAGCACGCCTAAGCGTTTGTTTGTGAGCGCCTGAGCGGCCAATGCAGAACAAAACAGAATACAACCCTTATTTTGGGACATGGAAGAGGATCACATGTGTATACTTTCTTTTACGCTTCTTAAAGAGTTTTGAGACACTAGTAGGAGTATTTAATGAAGTGTGAACGTGATGAGTCATATAGATTCGTAGTGCTAATTATGTGGAATAATTAAGCATGATGATATACATATTGTATATTATTGAGGAAATGAGTTTTCCAAGTGTGGGAATTTCTTATGTTTGCTCTTCTAAGAGTATTAAAGTACTACTATAAGTATTTAATAAAGTGTTTGTGTGGTGAATGTAAATCAATTGAGGGTGTCAAATATTATGATACTTAGTATCATTGTTGTTCATGCTTGAGCAGAGATGAATGTAAATCAATTAGTATGCTAACTATTATAGTGTTTGACATCATTGTGTTTCACTTTTGTGCTTATGCATGTAAATCAACTGTGAACAAATTATGGAAGATAAGTAGTGATTATTTTGCATGAGATGTTTGAGATACATAGATTGGTGAGGAATATCCTCTCTATTGTTTGAGAAATACATTGAGGTTTATAATATCCTCTTTGTATTGTTGAGAAGCATAGATTGGTGAGGATTATCCTCTCTATGTTTTGTGTAATGAGGTGGTGAATATCCTTATTACATTGTTGAGTAAGGAGTTTTATAATATCCTCTTTGCTTTGCTGATCAGTAGAGGTGAATATTATCCTCTGCGTATTTTGATGGATAGTGTTGGTGAGTCATATTCTCACTATGCCTGATAAATTATGACATGTCATAACATATCTTGGAGTAGTTGAGGTGGGGAATTTCCTAAATACGTCTGAGGTTTCATAACATTTTGAAAACTACATTCATTTCCAGGACTTGCACAGATATACACATTAAACATAATTAATCGTAGCATGGCAATTGTATGGGCGATTGCTATCATAACATTTTCATGCATTACAATTGTGTGGCATGTTATTGAGATGAGCAGTTGTTGCTTCGGTAATTAGAGTGTAAACTCGATAATTATGAATATTATCTATTTGTACATATGTATATATGCTAGTATTGGAATACTTCTACTGCGATATGTTTTCTCACCCCGATTGTGTTGCTATGTAAATCTAGGTGCAAGTTCTTTGAAAGGGAAGAAGAAGATGTTTGAGGAATAGCATAGTATAAATGTTGTTTTGAGCTGAGCTTATATATGTTTTATATTTGCTTCGTTATTTTGAGTTATGTATAACAGTAAGTCCTTGAGGCTGTGATGTATATATATAACTTTTGCTATCGTGGCTCTCTATATTTACTCATTGTGTATGAATGATATGGGTTAGATGTTGATGTATGTTAGTAGTAGCAAGACTGGTATTGGGTTATTCATTTATATGACGATATATTTGGGTAGCAAATATTGGGCTGTTACAATTTTGGTATCAGAGCAGTTCATCCTATTGAGCCGGGATATGGACTGACTATGCTTAGGCATATAGAAGTTTCTGTGTGTTGTGCATTTCTTTGTCTCTTGTGTGAGATGTTGGAAAAGGATTGCATGACTTACTTTAGGTTGGATGTTAGCAGCTATTGTTACACAATTACATGATATTGAGGATTGGCCTACTTAATATGTAATGTTTTGTGTGGACGCGAAACTATGACTTCACCAAGGCGAACTAGGAGAATATGAGTTCTTCTAGTAAGGGTCCAGTTGGATGACTGAACTCGTGAAGAATTATTTGCATCTACACCCTTTGGAGTGGTACCTCTTGTGTGTGTAGAGCCCATGTGTTGGATAAAAGATTGTTGCTTAAGACTTACAAAAGAATATGGTTTGAGGAATCTAAGAGTTTTGTGAAAAATAGATTTCTTAGGTTAAGAATATCTGGCATTAGTTTAGCCTAGGAGCTGGAAACCTATATAAGATTGGATTGTCCTGAGTTGATAATGATGAGTAAGATACCACTAGGAGAGGTGGGATTCCTTCGAGAGTGATATCTGATGGAGATCATAAAACCTTAGTTGTGAGAGACTAAGTGTTGATGGCGAGTGAAATTTGGAGACAAAATTTTTAAAATGGTAGGGAGAAATGTGATACCTTGGAAAACATGTTAGGCTTGTATATGGTTACCAAGGTAGCCTAATACTTACTTAACGGGTCTGTGTGGTTTTGTGATTGTCTGAGCATGTTTAGACACTTTGTTGTAACACTATATGAGAAATATAGTTGTTATTTGCTCTGAAAGTGGCTTAAACTGCTTAGTTAATGGAAATAAATATAGAGAGTTTGTTTTCAAGTCATAAATGTGGGAACGGTAATACAGTTAAAGTTTGAGGAATTTTGGAGTTAGTTTGGCATTGCAAAGCATTCTAGTTGTGTGTTTTAGTTCCAGATTGGCCCACAGCTGATATGGAAATATCATTTTTTTAGTGAAATAGAATTTTTAATGAACCTTAGGTATTATTATGAATCTGTTGGAAGCTACGAAATAGGATTTGGTGACATTTGAGTGTTCTTAGTAGATCGGGGTTTTAGTACTTATCTAAGAGAAGTCAAATTAAACTTCCCATGTTAAATATCCCACGACTGGGATATTTGAGAAACAGAGAAGAGAAAATGTAAAGAAGATGGAAGAAAAGAGAAAAGGAGAAAGAGAACCAAGGAGGAGAAGAAAAATGGAGGAAAGAGACTAAAGAGGAAGATCAACAATCAAGGAAGACGAATCAAGTGAAGGTTGGCTTCATCTTCAAGACTTTGAGGTAGGGGGAAATCTATTTTACTTGCTTGTTTTTATTCTTTTCTTTTGGTTCAAGAGTAGCTTGAAGAGGAAATGATGGTTTGAGAGGTGATTTAATGATTTATAAGTAAAATCTTGATGTAGTTAGTATGGTTGGGTTAGAAATTGATTTGTGGATATGTTTAGATGAATTTTTCATCTTTTGGAGCCTTAATTCCCATTTTAGGTTTATTTTGGGATTTAGGTCATGATTGGATTTTGATTCACAAAAGTGTTGAATTAAATGAAATTGAAGTGGATTAAAGGTTACTATGTGTAGTTGAACTTTGTTTGAGGTTAGAAAATCACTTGGAAGTGATTTTGAGTGATTGTAAGATCACTTGTTCCCAATGGAACAGTGATCGTTTCTGTAAAATTATGCAGAAACTAATTCTGAGTTTGAGCGCCTAGGTGCTGAAGAGCAAGCGCCTAAGCGCCCAGTGCCTAGGAAGAATTTGTTATGCGTGTAGCGTGCCTAAGCGCTGGTTTGTGAGCGCTTGAGCGGCCAATGCATAACAGAGCATAATACAACCCTTATTTTGGGAAATGGAAGGGGATCACATGTGTGATACTTTCTTTTATGCTTCTTAAAGAGTGTTAAGACACTAGTAGGAGTATTTAATGAAGTGTGAACGTGATGAGTCATATAGATTTGTAGTGCTAATTATGTGGAATAATTAGGCATGATTATATACATATTGTATATTATGTTGGATTGAGGAAATTTGTCGCGCTCCCTTCGCAAGGGCATCACACACACCAAATGGAACTCAAAAGAAACTATTAGGACCCGGTTTATTTTATCTACAGGTATTAATCTACTCATCAATAAAGTATCCTAACTTAGCAATTCTCTTTTTTTTTTGTAAGCGAAAAACATAAACTTAGCGGAACTCAACATGAAGATCAAACTATACATTTATACAAAAGATACATACTATGTATATATTTAGATATATAACATAAGTAATTAAATACATCAACAGTTAGCAAAAAAAAGCAGAAGCTTTACATGCCCTAAAAGATATATACAGACAGCCACCAAGGCTACAAGAAGTATCATGCCCCCAATAAATTACTAAGAAGGAGCCTCAGAAGGGTCCTCCTCAGGTTCATCCTCAGAAGAGGAAATCCTTACAAGAGCAACAAATTCACAAGCAGGAACTCGTGTAGAGGATAGGAACGAATCCTCGAGTGGAGTATACTCGCGATCACCCTACACCTCACTTATCAGCATGTAGAACTCCAGTGATACAGCAACATCAAAAGAGAAAACAAGTGGATCATAATGACCCCAAGCCACAGTATAGTCACATCTCCCATGTAGACGAAACGCTCGGTGATCAAGTCAACTTGCCAAGAGTCACCGCCTCTATGGAACCTCAATCTGGCATACCCAAGAAAACCTCGTCGGAATGTCATAGCCAAGTAGAAGACTAACTCGCCCCAAAACTAGGAAACTCAGGCTCTTCCTCACCTCGGTCTTTTAAGAAACATAGATATAAACAGAATAGCAGAATACAGAAAAGAGGTGAGATATCCAACATCAATACCAGTTATGGCAGTAAAGAACTAGAAATGGTGTAGGACGCCATACAACATGGCAAACATAATAAATAGCATCAGGATTCAGATATAAACAATTTGATAATACAGATAGTCATAACATCATTAAAAGAAACAGTTCCATAATCATATATATTTATTCCAGATAAATATGTTAATAGACTATGCACATGCACAATGTATCAAAATCCTACTCCATGGAGCTAAACACAACATCGGAGAGAATGATCAAGGAGACATGCCTGTGTCTCATCATCCTCAAATCAAGTGCTTTCAATATCAATAAATTGCGCAACATGGCTTATACAAGGCATTCTTCACAAGATCGCTGACGAGCATCGAACTCAATCAAAATTAAAATTGAGTTATACCTATGGCTTGCAGCATAGGAGTTGACACCGGATCGTCTCTCAAGGATCTTAGTTTGCAAATTAATTAGATCAAGCCAAAATTGGGGGAGGGGTTTGAGTTGATGAACAGAATATAAAATAACATAATTAAGGAAAGAACAATCAATTAAAAGCGTAATCAATCCAGAAATCTATCCAAAATTTAGTAGATTCTATCATAGATCACTAAACAAATATTTGGATTGCATTTGAATGATTAACTTGGATTTAACCGAGATCTTAGCATTAAATCCAGAATTCTTACTAGACAATCATCTAGAATTCAATTAACAAATGATACATAAATTCGTAATCGCATAATTCATGTTAGATCTATGTTAATTTTCGATCCGAATTCAATTAATCTAAGCACAAATCAGCACTTAACTTCTAATTCCATGACTAAACCAGATTAATCAACCTAATTCAATCACAATTCTTAATCCCAAATTAAGATCCAATCAGATCAAGAAAAAGAAAAAGAAGGGGAAGAATAAGAATTCAAATACAATTAAAAATAAGAAATTAGAACAGAATCTCAAGAATCCAAGATGAAATTTCTTCAAGAATCCCGAATTGATTACAAGGTGTCTAGCCCTCCATGAGAAGAGAACTCAGAAAATGAAAACCTAGAAAGAAGGGAGAGAAGAGAAGTGAGTTCTAAAGAGAAGTGAGAAAAGTATGGAATGAAAACTGATTTTCGGATCCCTCCCTCTTAAACTATAAATCGCCCCCTAAATTGGCCTCTAGTGCCTCATTACACTTCCCAAAAATAGTTGGGCCTTGTAGGAATGCAATGGCCCAAGTTTCATCTAAATTGGACTTGAATTGACCAAGATATGCTCACTTTAATGTCATATGCTCCTTAAACTAGAGTCTGAACTTCCAGGCCCAATTAGGCCCACTAGACATCTGATTGAGACTTTGAGCTCTTCATCAAAGTTGTAGAGCTTCCTCTTAGCTTTCCTACAAGGTAAAATGCATAATTTTTAGATATTTAGAACTCAAGTTATGGCTAGAATATAGAAACAACATCAAAGCTCAATAATGCTAGAAAAATTTAATTAAGCCTAAATTTAAGCCCAACTTATAAAACATGTCCAAGTTCAAACAATTTAGTACATGGAGAGTGTAAATCACTAAAAATGAGGACTTATTAATGTCTAAAATATGTGATTATCAAATTCCCCTACACTTAACTTTTTGCACTCTTGGGCAAAACACAAGAGACCAAAACTAAGGAATAAAGAAAAGTAAAAACTCAAAAGCTAAAAACTCTAAAGGACTCAAATTCCAATGACATTCAAGAATGCAAAAGCTTACAAGCAAGAACAGCAATAAAAGATTCAAGGGAATAAAACATTCATGAATTAAAATTTCTTAACATCTCAAACCAACAAGCAAGGTAGCTTCAACTTGAAAAGCATAAATCCAGAATGATAAATCCTCACAAGATACACTCTCAATCCCTCAAGTGTTTACAAGGTAAGTATTTCACTCAATTCAACTCATGAACAATTGCATTACCATAAGCTTGTTTATCTTCTACTTCTCCACTACTCAAAACATATGCACACAAAAATCAAGAGGGCTTTATTCAATGTTGTAATGGGGCCAAGGTAAGGGAAGGAAACAATATGTATATGGTAAGATAAATACCAAAGAGAATGAAAGAGCATTGTGAAGGAACTCAAATGACAAGTAACAAACATGAAATTTTATCCCCCAACTCCAAATAATGCACATTCTCTTTACATATTTCTTTTCTTCTCTTATTAATAATAATAATAATAATAATAATAATAATAATAATAATAATAATATATTATTATTATTATTATTATTATTATTATTATTATTATTATTATTATTATTATTATTATTATTATTATTATTATTATTATTATTATTATTATTATTATTATTATTATTATTATTATTATTATTATTATTATTATTATTATTATTATTTAACAACTTTTCTTGAATCTTTTTTCTTTTTTTTCTTCATTCTACTTTTTTTTTGCTTTTTCTTTCTTTTTCTTAGTTCTTTTTTTTCTTTTTTGGTTTTTCTTTTTTTTTATATCACCAAACATCTTGCACATTGCACATCAAATTACACAACCCCCACACTTGAACTACTACCCACAAGCCAAAAGAGCTCCTCTAATGAAAATGAACCAATGCTCTCCCATTCCCTAAGGTAAAGGTAAAAACATGATTTTTCACATAAGGTACACAATGAGCTAAACAAAGATTAGGCAAGTAGGGTCAAAGGAGTTAAACAAAGGGAAATGATGCAAGGTTGGCTATTTGGCCAAAGTAGATAATCAAGAAAGAATGCCTCAATCATGTTCATGCGTGCAAGTGAAAAATGTAGCTTCAAAAAGAATCAAAGCAAGTTCTAGAGTGATCAAATGACATGAGTGAAAATCACACAAGAAAGAAGAGAATGATGCAAATGTTAAATCCACCAATAGGCTCAAAATCTCACCAAGTATGCATCTATCAAACTTAACCCATCAATTCAAACATTCACCACCAATCATATCAAATTCAAGAAGAAAGAAAATTTATTCAATCATGTTATGAACCTTGAATTTCAATTGTCTCAAACTTTTCAACTTCACAAACCTCAAAACATCATTGGAAAGCAAATCAAAACACACTCTTTTTTTTAAAACAGAAAATAGAATTAAAAGCGAGAAAATAAAAACAAAAATAGCAAAATAACACTGAGAATACAAAAATAAAAAATAGAAAAAATAGAAAATAGAAACAGAAAACAAAAATAGAAAAATAGAAACAAATAGAAATTAAAAAATAGCAGAAAACAATGAGAAAAAAAACAAAAATAGAAAACAAAAATAGAAAAATAGAAACAAGAGAGAAATTAAAAATAGTAGAAAATAGAAAATAATGAGTAAACAGAAAACAAAAATAGAAAAATAGAAATAGCAAAAATTAAAAATAGCAAAAAATAGCAAAAACAAAAAACAAAAATAGAAAACAAAAATAGAAAAATAGAAATAGCAGAGAAATTAAAAGTAGCAAAAAATAGAAATAGAAAACAAAAAACATAAACAAGAAAATAGAAATAGTAGAATTTTTATGATAGCAGAATATTTATGACAAAAAATAACAAACAAAAGATTATGCGAGAAAATAGAAATAGTAAAAATAACAACGTAAAAAGAAGACAAAATCAAAAATAGTAAAAATAGAATTTAAAAACAGTGAGAACAGAATGCTAAAATTCCTCCCCCCGCTTAAATTCCACATTGTCCTCAATGTGAACATAAAGCAAAAGACAAGTAGGCATGTGAAATAAAAGAGCAAGGGAGGAAATCACCCTCATCAAGGTGGAAAGATCTGCACTTGGGGAAAGGTGGGCTTTTCCAAGGAGAGCTCCTCTACAAGTGCGGGGCTCGCGGGGCTCTCAAGGAATGGCTTAAGATGGTGGCCATTAACCTTGAAACTCTTATTGGTAGCTTCATTTGAATTCTCCACTGCACCATAAGGAAATATGTTAGTGACAACAAAAGGATCATCCCACCTAGAACGAAGCTTATCAGGCATGAGTTTAAGGTGAGAGTTGAACAAAAGCACTTTTTGGCCAATGGAGAACTCCTTTCTAGAAATCATCTTGTCATGAAAATACTTAGTCTTTTCCTTATAGATCTTTGAATTCTCATAAGCCTCTAAACGAAGTTCCTCAAGTTGTTGCAATTGAAGCTTCCTCTCTGAACTCGCTTGGTCAAATGCTAAGTTACAACTCTTCACTGCCCAATATGCACGATGCTCTATCTCCACTGGAAGGTGACATGCTTTACCAAAGATAACCCTAAAAGTGTGTTTGGATAGAGTATTTTAATGAGGGAATGTATTTTTATAAAGGATTTAAAATGATTTGTGATAAAATAACTTGTTTGGATATTTTACAGAATCATTTTAAAAATTCTAAGTATTTTAAGAGAGTATTTCATCAATTTAAAAAAAAAAGAATTTACAATACCTCCTAAAGAGGTGGAATTCTAAAATTCCCTGCCTCTTCTCTTTCCAGACCCATCTTCGATCTCGTTTCTTTCTATATGCCATGCCACTGCACAGAGCCAGAAACTCCATCTCCGGAGCCATGGCATGGGGCGGTTCTGGTGGAGCACAGCAATTGCGTTGACGGATTTTGATTGGAAGGAAGGTTGGCTACGGTGGGTATACGGGTTATTGATGCAGTTCTAGTGATCGGAGGTTTCGAGGCAGCGGAGCATGGAGCGGCGATTCACAGCGGGTCCAAGGTGGCAGCCATGGCACGGGGTGATTCTGGTGAAGCATGACAGCTGGGTTGACGGGTTTTGATTCGAATGAAGGTTGGCTACGATGGGTATACAGGTTGCTGAATCCGGGTGCCTATGTTGGTGGTTGTGGTGGTATGGGTTCATCGAAAAGATGGGCTCGCCATCAAAATGGCCATCACCGCCCACAGCCACGCTGTCGACACCCGTCCATGGCCAAACCACTGCACCACTCAACCACCACCAACAGCTCGCGAATCAGACCGGCCTTGACCACCACACCGCCATCCAAGCTTGAGCCATTGCAAGTCGTCGTTCCTCCGCCATGTTACCACCCATGTAAGAGCCCTCGCCAACAGTTGTGCAGCAGCTCCGGTGGACGATGGTGAAGGCTGATGCTCGAGAAGATATAAATGAGTATTATGGTCATTTTGATTTTGTTGTTGTTCCATTTTCTCTTGTGAGTTGAGAATTTAAAATTTATAAATAATTATCCAAACTAAAAATTTTGAAAATGAAGGTAATTAAATTGATGTAATTCAATTACTTGTTATTTTAAATTCTTTGAAATTTTTGAATGCTCCATCCAAACACAACCTAAAGGAAGACATCCCTATAGGTGTCTTGTAAGCGGTACGATGAGCCCAAAGAGCATCTTCTAACCGACAGCTAATCTGTTGATTATTCCTATATTTTAATCACCTTGTAATTGATTCATTGAACTCCATTTGTGCTTAATTGTCATCATTTAGCTTAGTTTCTGATATCAAACCCTAATTGGAACATTACTGTGAAACTTTGCTTAAATGTGTTCATTAGCACTCATAATTGAATTATGCTTTTCAGTCACTGGGCTTCTTAAGGTTCAAGTAGGTTTAATTAAGTTAGTTTTGACACATTTTATGATATTGAGCCTAATTAGATCATTGAAGGGATTATTGCATGAATTAGTCCTAATTTATCTCTTTGATAATGTTCAGTAAACTAGCTATAATTTGAGTTTCAAATATCTGATTGATGTGATTTTAGTCTTGTAGGAAACCTAAGACATTTCTCTAGTACTTCCATGAAGACCTCAAAGGCCCAATCACACATTTGGATAACTCAAATTGGAGTTGAAGCAAGAACTAGGGTGCTGATCTTGATAGCTTGACCTATGTGTACTATTCATGACATAGATTGAGCTACAAGTTGTCAAATAGGCTGAAATTTTGGGTTGATAGTTAAGATCCAAATCTACAACTTTCATGTTGAACATTTTTCCAGATTCGTAGGTTTAATAGGTCATATTAGGCTTAGAAGTCAGATTATAGGACTTGAGTCAAATTACAGGGCCTACGTCAGATTACAAGGCCTAGGCTGCATAAAAAAATACATGGCCGTGTGAGAGTACACGGCCTAGGCCGTGTACTTCTCTAACTTTTGTAATTAAAACAGTAAATTTTGATCCTCCAGGCAGTGTCATACACGGCCTAGGCCGTGTATGCATGCACGGCCGTGTATTTGTGTCAGAAACTTAATTATTGAAACTTCTACGAGAAGTTTGTGTTGGAGGCCTATATATTGATACTCTTGGCACGTTTTGAAGAGAAATCTGACCTAGGAGAGCAGGTGCAACTCCTTGGAGAAGGAGAGGGGAGTCTTGGATCAAAGATTGGAGTCTCGGGTTCGACCAATTAGAGATCCATCATCCTCAATCCTCATAAACTCATTTGCTATTTAGTTTTTCTTCTGCACTTTGTTTCTTATGTTGTTCTTTCTCAGTTTTTCTTGTGATTTTGTTCTAGTTATGTGTAACTAAACCTTCCTTGGTTAAGGGGGTGATGAAACCACTAGTATTGATATTGTGAATCTTGCATATTTGATTATTTTAATACAGTTATATTTTTATTCATATATTTCTGAATCTATTATTGGTATGAAGGTTTTTGTACTTGTTCCCACTTTAAAAGCGGTAGATCTAGGTTTATTATGCGTGGTTGCGATAGTAGATCTAGCGGAATATATGATGTTCATGTGGGTATAATTATCTTTGTGCTATTTGCCAGTTATAAAAGTGGTAGATCTGGGTTTATTATGCACGGTTGCGGTAATAGATCTAGAGAAATATATGTTCTAAGTAATTTAATCTCGGTGTGTGATTAGATCTTAGTGTAATTGGTTTTCTAAAACTTAATGCAATTATTGGATAGTTGTAAGAGCAGTTGCTTTATGACTAATCAATGATCAGGAGTTAATTTGAGCGGTTGCTGAATTGGCCAACACGTAAGGAAAACAGAGATTTACTCTTATAATTGCATAAAAACATAATTGAGCATGTTGGAATAAAAGGATATGTGGATTTACATTATCATATAAATCTAGTGGTGGATTCAATCTCTTAACCAATTTTCTTATATTGTTGATTTCAATTCATTTATTGTTATTGCCTTTGAAGCTGTTCATTGTTCATCAAAACTCCAAAACCCCCTATTTACTATTTATTGTTAATCAGAGTTTAAATTGGGAATTATTTGATAGTGTTAATTGAATTGGTTCTCTGTGGATCGACCCTTACTAACTACAACTAGTTGTAAGGTTTTTATTTTCTGGTGGGCCTGACAACTGATTTTATCTGAATTTTAATCACTATATCCTCACGCATCAGCAGCTCCAATCCTTCCTATTTGGCTGCACCATCTTTTCCAGAATCTGCTTGAGCTCTCAGTTAGAAACCTCGGCCTGCTCGTTAGTTTGGGGATGATATGTTGTAGACACTCTATGCACGACCCCATACTTCCGAAATAAGGCCTCCATAGCTCGGTTACAAAAATGAGTCCCCTGGTCAGTAATGATAGCTCGAGGAACTCCGAACCTACAAAATATGTTAGACTTGACAAAATCCACAACAACTTGAGCATCATTAGTCCTGGTGGCCTTGGCTTCCACCTATTTAGATATATAATCAACCGCAAGCAAAATATAAGCAAAACCAAAAGAGATAGGGAAAGGGCCCATAAAATCGATACCCCAAATATCAAAGACCTCGCAGAAAAGAATGGGCTGCTAAGGCATCTCCTTCCTGTAAGTGATGGCCACTCCTGCTCTCTGGCACTGCTCACAAGTAGTGAAAGCCTAATACGCATTGCTGAAAATGGTGGGCTAGTAGAATCCAGAGTCCAGCACCTTCCTAGCTGTTCCCTGTGGTCCAAAGTGCCCTTCGACTGGAGAGGCATGACAGAAATCAAGAACTGACTGGATCTCATGGTCAGGTATGCATCAGTGAATCACCTGGTCACTACAAAATTTCCACAAATATGGATCATCCCAAACATAATATTTAGTATCACTCTTAAGCTTAGCTCTATGTGATCTAGATGCATAAGAGGGAAAAACAGATACAACCAAGTAATTAATTAAATCAACAAACCAAGGGGCAAGTGAGGTATCATGCAGCTGCATAAGCTGCTCATCTAGAAAATCATTTATGATAGGAGAAGGGTCAACAACTCTTTCGATCCTGCTTAAATGATCCACCGCCAAATTCTCTGCCCCACTCCTATCTCTAATCTCCACAGCAAACTCCTGGAGAAGCAGCATCCATCTAATCAACCTAGGCTTCGAATTTGCCTTCTTCAATAAGAACTTTATGGCTACATGATCAGTAAAGATAACCATTTTAGAGCCAAGCAAATATGATCTAAACTTATCAAGTACAAATACAATAGCAAGTAACTCTTTCTCAGTGGTAGTATAGTTAGCCTGGGCAGCATCTAAAGTCCTGGAAGCATAGGAGATGACATGAGGCAGCCTGCCAACTTTTTGTGCAAGGACAGCTCCCACTGCATAGTTAGATGCATCACACATGAGTTCAAAAGAGAGTGTCCACTCGGGTGGCTGAATAATGGGAGTGGTGGTCAAAGCTCTTTTGAGGCAATCATAAGCCTTTTTATACCTATCATTAAAATCAAAAATAACATCTTTCTGCTGAAATCTTTAATGAACTACCTGTAGAAACCTACATGGCCAAGAAAAGAATGAACCTCTCGCATGCAAGAGGGGTAAGGTAACTGGGAAATAATATCAATTTTAGCATGATCTACCTCTATACCTTTCCGAGAGATCACATGGCCTAAGACTATGCCCTGTTCTACTATAAAATGACACTTCTCATAATTAACAACAAGGTTATTCTCAATACACTTATGTAAAACTCTATCCAAACTGTCTAAACAAGCATCAAAAGAAGAACCATAAATAGTAAAATCATCCATAAACACCTCAATGCAATCCTCTAAAAAGTCTGTAAAGATACTTACTATGCATCGCTGAAAAGTTCTAGGGGCATTGCATAGGCCGAAAGGCATCCTCCTGTAGGAAAAAGTGCCAAAGAGGCAGGTGAATGTGGTTTTCTCCTGGTCCTCTGGTGCTATATGGATCTGGAAATAACTTGAAAAGCCATCAAGAAAATAATAGTAAGATTTTCCAGCCAAGCGCTCAAGCATTTGATCAATAAAAGGCAAAGAAAAATGATCATTTCTGGTCGCTTGGTTGAGCCGCCTGCAATTAATACAAACTCTCTAGCTACTCTGCATTCTAGCAGGAATCAGCTCATCTCGATCATTCTTCACTACTGTGATTCCTGATTTCTTTGGAACCAATTGAACTGGACTCACCCAAGCACTATCTGATATAGGATAAATGATGCCAGCTTGCAGAAGCTTGGTCACCTTCTTCTTTACGACATCTAGGATCAAAGGGTTGAGTCGCCTCTATGGTTGTCTCACTAGCTTAGCTCTATCCTCAAGTAGTATTCTGTGCATGCACATGGAAGGACTAATGCCAGGAATGTCAGCCATGGTCCACCCAATAGCTCTCTTATGCTTCCTCAGTATTTGCAGCAACCTCTCCTCTTGCTCAGCATGGAGGTCAATAGAAATTATCACTGGCAGCTTCTTATCCTCCTCTAAGTATGCATACTTAAGGTGTTGTGGGAGTGGCTTAAGCTCTAGTGTAGGTGGCTGCACTACAGATGGAAGTATCCTGGTGGTAGGGTGGTCTACAACCCTGCACCCTACAAAAGCATATTTGTGTACTTGGAAGTATTCGACTCCATTGAATTTGGCACCACCATTGGTAGGAACCCGTATGTCTGCATCAAAATCACCATGTAAACAAGATGCAATCTCCTACAAACATTGCACATTTCGGATACAAGTAGCACATGTGTAAATATCATCAAAATCTGCGGGAAATCAATGAGAAAGAACTCAGATAGGTTATCATCAACTATATTAGCTAGCAAATCTATATGGAAAATAGAATGCTCCTCCATGGGATGCTTCATGGCATGCGACCACACTATCTCCAAACTCCATAAACGTGGACATCAATTTTAGTTCGCGGTTTTGAGAAAAGGTCTCGCCTAGAATGATGGGACCTCTTTGGATTTAGATTCTCCATTCATATCAAAATATAAAAATCTATAGGAAAAATCAAATCATTAACTCTAACAAGGACATCTCAATGAGTCCAAATAGGTATGCATTACTCTGTTGGCACCGAATGATAACACATTTCGCAAAGGTCAAGGGCAAGAGAGTTAAACACAGACATAGGCATAACATTAATTGAAGCATCTAAATCTAACATAGCATTTTCAAATTTGTTACTGCCTATGGTACATGGAATAGTAAAAATCCCTGGATCCTTGTATTTCTGAGGCATCATAGGCTGTATAAGTGCAGACATATTTCACCCCATCACAGGCTGTATAAGGCTGTATAGGTTATCATCAACTATATTAGCTAGCAAATCTATATGGAAAATAGAATGCTCCTCCATGGGATGCTTCATGGCATCCAAAATGTTAAATCTGACCACACTATCTCCAAACTCCATGGAAAGAGTGCCTACGTGGACATCAATTTTAGTTCTGGCAGTTTTGAGAAAAGGTCTGCCTAGAATGATGGGAGCCTTGCTGGATTTAGATTCTCCATTCATATCCAAAATATAAAAATCTATACGAAAAATCAAATCATTAACTTTAACAAGGACATCCTCAATGAGTCCAGCAGGGTATGCATTACTCCTGTTGGCTAACTGAATGATAACACATGTATTCTGCAAAGGTCTAAGGGCAAGAGAGTTAAACACAGACATAGGCATAACATTAATTGAAGCATCTAAATCTAACATAGCATTTTCAAATTTGTTACTGCCTATGGTACATGGAATAGTAAAAATCCCTGGATCCTTGTATTTCTGAGGCATCATAGGCTGTATAAGTGCAGACATATTTCACCCCATACTGATTTTCTTATTTCCCTTTAGTCTCCTCTTGTGAGTGCATAGGTCCTTAAGGAACTTTGCATATCTTAGAATTTGCTTGATTACGTCAAGGAGAGGAATGTTCACCTCAACCTTCCTAAATGTCTCCAAGATCTCTCTATCTGTGTTAGTCTCATTAGTCTTCTTAAGCTGCACAACCCTCTGAGGGAATGGAAGTGGAATGGACTACTCCTGCTCATCATTAACTACACTAGGAGTGGGGACAGGATCTGTTTTCTTAATTTTGCTACTGTATGAAATTTCTAGTATGGGTTGCCGCTCCTTAGTCTCCTTATCTAAACCATGTTGTAACCTACAATCTAGTGCATTAACGGTCTTACCAGATCTTAGAGTGATGGCACTCACATTTCTGGGATTCACCACAGTTTGTGCAGGCAACTTGTCATAATCTTGTGACTGTAATTGATTCATTGAACTGGTAAGCTGTCCAATTTGGTTCTCCAAATTCTGAATGGTAGCTTCTGTTCTCTGTTGGAACTGCAAGTTGTTCACTGCCATTTGTTTCATTAAGTCCTCCAAGGTTGGCTCAGATTTAGGAAGTGTTGCACTAGGCTGTTGCATATTCTGCTGTATCATGAAGGGTGGCTAATATGGTCTACTGGATCCTGCAGTGGACTGGAAGAGGAATTGCTGCTGCTGCTGCTGCCTAAATTGAGTAAGGGCAAATTGTGCAGAGTTATTCCCCTGCCTCAGATTGGGATGATTCCTCTAACCTGAGTTATATCTATTGGAGGATAAATCATAACTCGATTGTTGCTGCTAAGGCTAGTTGTTATAGATGTTTGCTACATAGGCCTATGGGGTACCATCAGTGTCACCCTCTTGTAGTGTAGGACAGGAATCTGTGGGATGATCAGCAGATGTGCAGATGCCATATACTCTGGCAGGAACTACTGTAGCAGGCTGCTGGTGTTGACTCACATCTAATTGCCTCACCAAGGATGCGAGATCATCAATTTTGCTTTCCAATTTCCTGTGATCTGTAGCATAGGCAGCCTCAATTTCATGGACACCTCTAGTCAATACCACTGAGTTACTTCTAGTGCCAAATGTTTGTAATTAGTGGCTATATTCTCAATCAAATTCCTTACAGCCATAGAAGTCTTGTCTACCAATGCTCCTCCACTAGCAGCATCAACTATACTCCTATCCATAGGCAGCAGACCATTATAAAAATACTGGATGAGTAACTGGTCACTGATCTAATGGTGAGGACAACTTGCACACATATTCTTGAACCTCTCCCAATATTCATATAATGGCTTTCTGTCAAACTGCCTAATGCCACATATTTCTTTTCTGATTGATGTAGCTCTTGATGCAGGAAAGAATTTCTCCAAAAATAGCCTATTAAGATCATTCCAGCAAGTGACAGAACTTGGATGCAAATAATACAGCCAGTCCTTTGCAGCATCCTGTAATGAGAAAGGGAATGCTCTAAGTTTAATGTGATCTTCTGGAATGCCTTGAGGCTTCATGGTAGAACACACAATGTGGTACTCCTTAATATGCTTATGAGGGTCCTCACCTGCATGACCACTGAACTTAGGCAACAAATGAATCAATCTAGATTTAAGTTCAAAAGGAGCATCAACATTAGGATACTGAATGCATAAAGACTGATATGTAACATCAGGGGTAGCAAGCTCTTTCAAGGTTCTTTCATCCATAATATCAGTGTTCTCAGTAGAACCAGAATGGAAAGATTAATCAATGACATAATGCACAGAATCAGAAAATTCAGATGCAGAATCACTAGTATAATTACTATGTGTAGAATCACTAGAAACAGTAGGATGTACACTACTTCCTATATGCTCATCAAGTGTAGAATCAATCTTATTAAACCTATGCAAGGAATGAAAAGTCCTATCTATCTTAAGATCAAAATGATGTAATGTACCAGGATTAAACCTAGTCATGTAACATAGAAAACTCAAAAACATAAAACAAGCAAAATTAACTATCCAACATTAAAAATGCACAAAAATAAATCTAATTGACCTATCAAATGATTTTTAAAAATTATGGGACCACCACACACTAAAAACTACATAAAAATGGAACTCAAAAATGCAATAAAAAATCTTCAAAAAATGAAAAAGTGGTCTAAAAGAAGGATTTTGGGCAAACCTGGGTGGTGCTCACGGTGTCATGAGCCTTGTGGAGAAGGCCATTTTCCTTCAACCCACCAATTTTCAGCTCAATCGGAACATGTTTGTTCGTACAAAAATTACTAAAATGCCATTCTGTCAACTAAATGTTCTCAAAAACCTTACTAGATAGGATCATTTTGCTTAGAATGGTGTTTTACCTCTGGAGACCAAGTATCACCTCAAAACTCCACCATTTGGCCTTTTGATTCCTACTAGTACTTTTTTGGCTCACAAAAAAAAAATGGGAACTAAGTGAAGAAAAGTGCTGGGTGGGAAAAAATGTGAGAAAGTTAGAAACTCATCCAAAGTGATTCAATGATACTTACAAGAGCAACTTGTAATGCAATTGTCAATAAAGGATGGCTAACAGCAGCAAAACCCAATGGAACAGTGATTATGTAGCAGAATCGCAAGTAGTAAGTATTTGAGCAATTGTGTTAGTTATAGCAGAATTAGCAGTGTGGTATGCTAAGTAATGCAATACGAGTATGAGGCAATCATGCAATGCAACAGAATGTAGTGGAATGCAATAGAATCCAATGGAACAGTAACACCAGAATTATGCAGCAGAATGCACAATGCAGCAACTACCAGAAATGTAATTATGATCAGAATGAACAAACACAGCAAAATGCACAATGTATAATGCAGCAAAATAATGCAATGCAACAATATGCAACAGAATGCAACTACATGAATGCCGAAATAGAAAACAGAAACAGGATGCAAATGCAACTACAACTACAACTTAATATGATCAAATTACAACTAAAGGATCCCCAGCAACGGCACCAAATTTTGATGAGCGCCGAACTCAATCAAAATTAAAATCGAGTTGTACCTATGGCTTGTAGCATAGGAATTAACACCGGATCATCTCTCGAGGATCTTAGTTTGCAAATTAATCAAATCAAGCCCGAAATTAGGGAAAGGGGTTTGAGTTGATGAATAGAATATAAAATAACAGAATTAAGGAAAGAACAATCAATTAAAAGAGTAATCAATCCAGAAATCTATCTGAAATTTAGTAGATTCTATCATAGATCACTAAACAAACATTTGGATTGCATTTGAATGATTAACTTGGATTTAATCAAGATCTCAGCATTAAATCTAGAATTCTTACTAGACAATCATCTAGAATTCAATTAATAATTGATACACAAATTCGCAATCGCATAATTCATGTTAGATCTATGTTAATTTTAGATTTGAATTCAATTAATCTAAGCACAAATCAGCACTTAACTTCTAATTCCATGACTAAACTAGATTAATCAACCTAATTCAATCACAATTCATAATCCTAAACCAAGATCCAATCAGATCAAGAAAAAGAAAAGGAAGGGGAAGAAGAAGAATCCAAATACAATTCAAAATAACAAATTAGAACAAAATCTCAAAAATCCAAGCCAAAATTTCTTCAAGAATCCCAAATTGATTATAAGGTGTTTAGCCCTCCATGAGAAGAGAACCTAGAAAATGAAAACCTAGAAAAAAGGGAGAGAAGAGAAGAGAGTTCTAGAGAGAAGAGAGAAAAGTATGGAATGAAAACTAATTTTCGGATCCCTCCCTCTTAAACTATAAACTGCCCCCTAAATTAGCCTCTAGTGCCTTATTACATTTCCTAAAAATAGCTAGGCCTTGTAGGAATGCAATGGCCCAAGTTTCATTTGAATTGGACTTGAATTGACCAAGATATGCTCACTTTAATGCCATATGCTCCTCAAACCCGAGTCTGAACTTCTAGGCCCAATTAGGCCTACTAGACATCTGATTGAGACTTTGAGCTCTTCATTAAAGTTGTAGAGCTTCCTCTCAGCTTTTCTACAAGGTAAAATGCATAATTTTTAGATGTCTAGAATTCAAGTTATGGCTAGAATACAGAAACGACATCAAAACTCAATAATGCTGAAAAAATTCAATTAAGCCCAAATTTAAGCCCAACTTATAAAACATGTCTAAGGTCAAACAATTTAGCACATGAAGAGTGTAAATGACTAAAAATGAGGGCTTATTAATGTGTAAAATATATGATTATCAATCGTGATATAGGATAGTGTCTCGGTCCGGATCGTCGGTGCTTTTGCATCAGTCTGTCCCATGGCATAGAGGAGCTACCAATTGTCCATTGTGAGATACACACACCCCGACGCCCCTAAGGTCAACAAGTGACCTACACTAGTCTATTTGCACCCACACGTAGGTATGATTCATCTCCTAGACATACAGCCTTACTAATAGAGTCCAACGGACTTTCACAATGCATGATGACTCAATGCACATATATACAGATATTCAATAATAGTATAACTTGTCCATGATTACACGCCACATTAGGCCCAATCAATTATCAACAATCCTTGGTCCCACTTATGGACCCATAACAAGTCATTGTCCAACTCTCAATGGTGAAAACATACTCTTAAAGTTTGATAAGAAAGTTACGCCTCAATTTCATTATTTTTTTATTAACCTCTTTAGGGAGATGCTCTAGTATTTTTCATTCAATCCTTATTACTTTTTATTAAATAAATTCTTTCCTTTGTTTTAAATTAAACTCATTTAGAATAATCATTTTAAGTTTCTCAAAACCTAACTCACACTCATGTTCTTTCTTTGGCCCAAAAATCACTCTAGGCTATAGGATAAAGTTTTGTTCTTTGTTCTTTCCATATTATGAATTTCTAATTAAGTGTGTACTCATTTAATTAACTAAGTTTTAGCTTGATACAAAAGTCACACATTGAGTGCCCAATGAGGCCGTGAGCCTCCAAGGGACTAGGAATCTAACATTTTTCATTACCTCTCTAACCTCTCATCATTTAATTGCTTAAGTCTCAAATTAGCACAAAAGTTTCATCTTGGACCCATCAAAGGGCCTCTTAGCCGTGAGCCTCCAAACTAAAGGGGTAAGAATCCTTTGCTTTCTGTACATACATCCAAGCATCCAATGCATTCCAAATTCATCAAGTCACACAATAGCAAGTATTAAAGTCATACAACATAACCAATCATAACATTACCAAAAATCACACAACAAAGTGAGCAACCCACACATGGATTCCTCACCATCAACACAAAAATGTGTTCCTCACCACCATGATAGGTTGAAGAGGATGATCTCCTTCTTACCTAAAGAGACAACAAAAGAAAGCAAGCTCCTTGATGCTTCCTTGCAATTTTCGTCCACCACCACCAACGAAACCCTAGGATAGTCAAACTCACACAATCAACAACTAAAGCTTGAAAAGAGGAGTCCTTGATCACAAAGGTGACCAAGGATCACGAAAATGAGAAGAGGAAAGATGAAAATCAAGAACTTTACCTTAAAGCTTCAAGTTTTAGGGCTTGGTAAAAAGTGATGAAGATGGAAGAATCAAGAGATGATCACCAAAGAGAAAAGCTTCTATGTGACAAGGAGATTCAAGAACCAAGGTTGGTTGGAGGGAACAAAGATGGATGGCCAAAATGGTGTGTATGGCCGTGAGAATGGAGAGGAAGAATGGAGAAGAGGAACTGTGAGAGAGAAAGGAGAAAAGTGATAGTGAAAAGTGATGAAACCTTTTTTTTTTTTTTTGAAATGGTAAAGTGAAAAGTGAATGTGTGGTAAAGTGAAAAGATGACAATTGGTGTCATCTTTCCCTCTAATTGCCATAGAGTCCAAGGAGGAGAGAGGAAAGGTGAAGCTTCCTTGAGAAGCTTGGTATAAAGCTTCCTTGAGAAGTTTCACACACTTTGAAAAAGTTAATGGTGATGTCATGGTGATGATGTTATCTTGGTAATGTCATTAAAGTGCTCTCTAGAAGAGATGACTAACATTCTACTAAAGCTATTATCTAGTGGACAAATGTTACAGTTAGCAAAAATAGTATTTATCATCTAATGAATAATAAAACGTTATCGCGATTTTATTTATCAGATAAAATCTCGAAAAACTAAAATTTCGTAAACTGTGTCCGACCTCGGGTTAGTAAGATCCCCCATCGACGTTTTCACAGTCCAAAGTTTTCTAGCCTCGAGAAAAATATTTTATTTTCTCGGCCCTGCTTAGCGCGCACGTAAAATGAAAAATAGATTAAAATAATCAAAATCACTGAAATAATTCACAAAAATTCTCAAAAATTACAAATATTATAAAAAACATATATAACAGAAAATAAGAAATTTTCAGGGTGTTACAAAATGAGTTTCCCAAGTATGGGAATTTCTCATGTTTGCTCTTCTAAGAGTATTAAAGTACTACTATAAATATTTAATGAAGTGTTTGTGTGGTGAATGTAAATCAATTGAGGGTGTCAAATATTATGATACTTAGTATCATTATTGTTCATGCTTGAGCAAAGATGAATGTAAATCAATTGGTACACTAACTATTATAGTGTTTGACATCATTATGTTTCACTTTTGTGCTTATGCATGTAAATCAACTGTGAACTAATTATGGAAGATAATTAGTTATTATTTTGCATGAGATGTTTGAGATACATAGATTGGTGAGGAATACTCTCTCTATGTGTTTATACAATAGATTGGTGAGGAATATCCTCTCTATTGTTTGAGAAATACATTGAGGTTTATAATATCCTCTTTGTATTGTTGAGAAGCATAGATTGGTGAGGAATATCCTCTTTATGTTATGTGTAATGAGGTGGTGAATATCCTTATTACATTATTGAGTAAGGAGTTTTATATTATCCTCTTTGCTTTGCTGATCAGTAGAGGTGAGTAATATCATTTGCGTATTTTGATAGATAGTGTTGGTGAGTCATATCCTCACTATGCCTGATAAACCATGACATGTCATAATATATCCTGGAGTAGTTGAGGTGGAGAATTTCCTCAATACGTCTAAGGGTTCATAACATTTTGAAAACTACATTCATTTTTAGGACTCGCATAGACATACACATCAAATATAATTAATCATAGCATGACAATTGTATGGGCGATTGCTATCATAACATTTTCATGCATTGCAATTGTATGGGCGATTGCGTGTTGTTGAGATGCAAAGTTGTTGCTTCTATAATTGGAGTGTCAACTCAATAATTGTGAATTTTATCTGTTTGTATATATGTATATATACTGGTATTGGAATACTTCTACTGAGATATGTTTTCTCACCCCGATTGTGTTGCCATATAAATCCAGGTGTGAGTTCTTCGAAAGGGAAGAAGAAGATATTTGAGGAATAGCATAGTATAGATGCTGTTTTGAGCTAAGCTTATATATGTTTTATATTTGCTTAGTTGTTTTGAGTTATGTATAACAGTAAGCCCTTGAGGCTGTGATGTATATATATAACTTTTGCTATTGTGGCTCTCCATATTTACTCATTGTGTATGAATGATATGGGTTAGATGTTGATGTATGTTAGTAGTAGCAAGAATGGCATTGGGTTATTCATCTGTATGACGATATATTTAGGTAGCAAATATTGGGCTGTTACACGAGCCATCGTCCTCCACCCACGAGTTGTAGATCTGGGACTTTGACGGTGGGGTTTGATGGTGATGACTGTTTAGATGAGAAGGTCACGATCTGGGCCCAGTTCACTGGAGAACACGCGACAGATGATCTCGAGTTCCATGACGGAGAAAGAAGTGTCAAAGGACTCCCTAATCTAGGTCATATCCGGTGACAACGCTAGAGCTCTGAGTCAACCGAGTTCTAAACTTGGGGGTTCGGAGCTGGTGTGTGTTGGGGTGATCTTTGTGGGCCTTGAGAGTAGGGTGATCCACTTCAGGGGATAGCGCCATTATCGGACTTGGCACCGAGACACTGTGTAGGGTGGCAACGAAGGTCTTGATCCAGTTCAGCAAGGACTCGCTATTGCACATTTTGAGGAATAGAATCGCAGAAGCGAAACAGTTGAGGACCTCCTCAATCTACCCTTTCTCTGCTTCACACTGTACACTTCACCTCTTTTTGGTTAATCTCCTTTATAATCCACTGCCCCAGCCCTTCTGATTACGGGAAGGACGCACATGGCTTGTGGGTTTGGAGCAATGGTTGCTTCACACTGTGCCAAGAAAGGGACATGCTCTGAGGTGAAGGTAGATATTGTGGCGGTTTTAGCCGTGGCTTCGGTGGGCTCTAATGTGGTGACAGAGGCTGCAATGGCTACTGCAGAGCCTGGTGGTCCATCACAGTGGTCACAAACCTTGCCTCAAATCTATGGATCCATAACTCCAATATGGATGAGTGAAAACCGCTGGATTTGATCAGGTTCTCTGCATCACTTTGGTCCGCCATTAATGCTGTGTTCAAGGTTTACAAAATCTCTTCAAGTTACTGGCCCAGCTCCATACGAAAAAAGGAGGGCTGGGGGCGCTTGGTGAAGCTCAAAGGTCTGTCATTAATGGCAGATTGAGGTGCTGGCAGATCGCTAATAGTCGCAGATTGAGTTCTCTAGTTGATTTACGTGGAAATCCAGAGGTTGAATAGTTATTTCAGCTGCTATTTTCATGTAACCCACAATGGTACCTTCCATGGATGCGTGTTGGAGCTGCTACGGGGAGGGTAATAGGTTGTTGACCGGTTTCTCCTGCCCATGGGCTGGTCTTAAGGATGTTTGCTAAATGTCACGATGTCCAACTCATCTTTCAAGAAGGGTGTTGTTGGTGTCTGATTCTTACACAATTCCCTCATCAGATCGCTGGATTCAGAGCATCATGATATCATTGCGAAGAAGAACAAGATGAATGCTTGTCAATCGGTTCCAATTGGATTGATATGGATGAGGACAATCATGTTATGAGTGGCCAAAACAAACAACCAAATTGGGGATTTTTTTGTTAGAGCTTGCTTTTTCTTCCTGTTAACCATGATGACAATGATGGTGGTAATAAAAGTTTATGGTTTCCTGTAACGCCCATTTTTTAGAGGGAACGTCACATTACAAATTATGATGCGAAAAACAAAAGTACAAATTAAGACTCGGTTCATTATATTAATATTTAAAACTTGTTTGATTATAGTTGTATAAATAAAATGGTGACTATTTTTTTGTTACAATTAATAAAATATAGTGACGAAACATAATCACAAGAAAGAGTAAGATAAAAGTAAAACATACGTTCGAACAGCATACATAAATATAAATATTTCATCATATTAAACTTGTTTAGTTACAAAGCCCGATATACAAAAACAAAACTATGCATGTCCAAAATATTTTACATGTACAGCCCATCAAAAAGGTAAATCCTCAGGCCCCCAAAATAAACATAGATAGCCATCAATAGCTATCGGCAGTATCCACCCCTATGAAGAAAGAGAAGGAACCATGTCAGGGTCCTCCTCAGGGTCTTCCTCATCAGAGGAAACCCTCATTGGAGCCACTGAATTACGGGTCGGGGCTCAGGCAGTGGAGAGGAATGAATCCTCCTATGGGATATAGTGAGGTTCACCCCACATGTCCCTAATGGGCATGTAAAATTCTAAATATAGACGAACGCTGCAGGAGAAGATCAGCGGATCATAACGCCCCCATGCCAGCGACAACGACACGTCTCCCATGTAGACACAGTGATCCGAGCTGAAGTTAACATGCCAACAGTCCAGACCTCTAAGGAATGTCAGACGCACGTATCCTAAAAATCCCTGTGGGCAGGCCGTCATGATCAACAGCAAGTACTAGTCGTAGTCAGGCCAGAAACCCAAAAACTTGTGGACTTCACCCTCTTCGCCGACGTCTTCGATGGAATACAAATATAGACAGAAATAATAGAAATACAGGAAAAAGGTAAGATATCCTACCATTATTACCAATTATGGAAGTAAGAAACAAAACGGCGTGAAGCACCTACGTAGCATTTCAAAAGTAATAATAATAAGCATTAAATAGCAGCGATAAACAATTAAGTAGTTCCAGGCAGTTATATAGCAGTAATGCAACAATTCCAATTATAATAAGAATTATGTGCCAGAAAATATGTCGACTCACTATGCAAATGTATACGATATCAGAATCCTACTCCATGGAGTTAGACACAAACAGTCAAAGAGAAAGATCAGGAGACATGTCTGCAACTCGGCTATCGCGGCCAAAGTGCTATAACTCATCAGTTTATCAACGTGCACATCAAGGCATTGTACAGACATTCTACACTAGATCGTGATATAGGACAGTGTCTCGGTTCAGATCGTCGGTGCGTTTGCATCGGTCTGCCCCACAGACAGAAGAGCTACCAACTGTCCATTACGAGGTACCCGCACCCCGACGCCCCCAAGGTCAACAGTATGACCTACACTAGTCTACTCACACCCGTACCAAGGTGTGTTCAATCTCCTAGGCAACATGGCCTTAACAATAGTCCATCGGACTTTCACAATGCATGATGACTCAATGTATATTCATGTATGTTTATCATTACATACTTTTCCACAATATGCCTCAATTGGCCAATATAAGTATCAACACATCATTGGTCCCTCTCATGGACCCACAATATCATATTACCAGAATCTAAATGAAATAATACACTTTCAAGGTTTGTTATGAATTCTCACTTTAATGTAGCATTTCTTACAAAGTTCGTCTCTAGAGGAATTCTCTTGATTAATTAAGTTCTCTATTGTAAATTTATTCACACTCACTTAGAAAATTATTCCAAGGGTCTCAAAGTCTCACACTCTCTTGTTCTTTCTTTAATTAAAATTACCCTAAGTCTTATGATAAATTTCATTCTTGGTTCTTTCCATTTTATGAATTCCTAATTGGTTTCTAACCATCCAATTATCAATTTTCCACCATATTATCAATAAATTAATCACTTGGTTATTCAAGTTCCAATGTTACCTAAAGTTACATAATTGAGTCCTAAATGGTCCTAGAGGTCGTGGCCTCTCTATGGGATTAGGTACCCAAATTTTTCATCATCACATTACTTATCATACATTGGTTAATCATTTTTCCATCTTGATACAAAATTTCAATCATGGACACCCTAATCTAGGGTTATGGCCGTGAGCTATATTGAAGGGGCTAAGGAACCCTTGCCTCCATTTCATGCTTCCAATCAATCCAAACCAATTAAGATCATCAATTTATACATACATTTAATCAAACAAATCATACATGACAAAATCAATTCATAATCATCAAAATCACACATTATAAAAAGTAACCCTAACAAGGGTTTCTCACAACCAACAAGCAATACAGGTCTCCTAATACCAATAGAGGTTGAGGGGAATAATATTTCTCTTACCTAGGAGAGAAAACAAGCAATGGAACTCCCTTGAAACTCCAAGTGAAATTCGGATTCACTCCACCACAAACCTAGAAAATACAACTTCATCAAATCAACACCAATGCTTGAAAAAGAGAAGATAAATGGTCATAAAGATGACCTTAAAAACGAAAATGGAGAAGAGAGGGTGAGGAACCAAGAACCTTACCCTAAAGCTTCAAACTTGAAGCTTGAAGAAGATGATGAAGATGGAAGCTTTTCAAGAAATCTTCAACTAGAGAAGTGTTTAGAATGAAGAGGAGATTAAGAAAATGTGGTTGGTTAAAAATTTTGTGATGGTGAAGGGCAAAGATGGAGGGTAGCCGTGTGGTATGTGTAGAGAGAAGGAAGAGAAAAAAGAGAGGAAGATGAAGGTAGAGAGAGAAGTTGATAGTAAAGTGAAATGAACTTTTAGGGTTTTTGAAATTAGAATAGATTAGATAATTAAGTGAAGCACAAATTTTGGCTCCAAAAGGGAGCAGTTGCCGTGTGGAGAGGGAGGAGAGAGAGAAGAGTGTAGCTTCTTTGAAAAGCTTGAGAACTTTCTCAATAAAGAAGGATTTGATTAGACATAAAGTGGATTACATTTGGATATGATAATTAAATGATAAAATAATTAAAATAATAAGGTAATTAGAATTTTACTACAAGCTATTACCCAATGAATTATTGTTACAGTGAACAAAGCCAGTATTAATTATCCAACGGATAATAGAGCGTATCGCAAAATTTTAATTAACAGTACGTATAGAGATTTTATTTATCAGATAAAATCTCAAAAAACGTAAACCTCGTAAATTGTGCCCGCCCTCGGGTTTAGTAAGATCCCCTGTCGATGCTTTCACAGTTCAAAGTTTACCAGCCTCTGAAAAAACATTTCATTTTCCCAGCTCGGCTCAGTGTGCACGCAAAACGAAGAATATACTAAAATATTCAACGTTTTCAAAATATCCACAAAAATTTTTTAAAATCACAAATATTAGAAAATGACTATTCATCACGAAATAAATAATTTCTGAGGTGTTTCACTGACTCTGCTCAGTATGCATGTAAACAAAAAATATATTAAATATTCGACGTTTCCAAAAAATTCTAAAAAATTCTCAAAAATCACAAATATTATAAAATAATTATTTATGATGAAACAAATAATTTTTGGGGTGTTACATTTCCCACAAATGACGCTAATGTTTTGAAGTAAATTCAGAGGGTACTTGAGATAGACACGTATGTGGTGGACTCCTCTGTGGCACAGCTGGTCCTACGGTGGTGCAAGGGGTGAATACTTGCTAAAGACACTATGACGCTCTTGTTAGACTGTGCACATAGTAGGCAGTCTGTATATTAGAGGAGATACATACATTTGAGACCTGACAATGCATTTATAAAAGTGTTTTAGGGTTGTATAATGTAATTATTTAGGATTAGTATCCATTAGGGATTGTGATCCCTTTTAACTAATTTTTCTATTTATGTGGATGTAATTAGCTTTCATATCTATCAAGAATACTTGAGAGATTTATGCCTAATAAATAGGCTGATATAGTCATCAAGATGACGCATAGTAATATCTGAGTATTATTCTGGTGAGCTGAGTTGCTCCTGTACTGATTACTTGAAATTTGGTCCAGAACATACTCACTCAGTGTTATTAAAAATACTAAACTAACTCAGTTAATTCTTCAAAATTATTCAGATTACATTTTATTTATTTGTGACCTAAAAATAAATCTTTTATATTTATTTCTTTCCTCTAAGCAGTTTATGTTCAATTCTAATAATCCAACTAACTCAAAAAATTACCAAAGTTAATAAGTAACTCATGCAAAAATTACTAAAATTTTATATCCATACTTAAGTCTAACATATTAGGGAAGATATTACAAAGATGATGCCAATGCTTGAATGTACTATTTCTAAAATTTACATCATATTGCTTTCTTTAAATATTAGAAACTAAATGAGATTAAAGAAAACTTTTATACTTATTCAGATTGTATTTAGATAAGTTTCAGTAGCAAATTTAATATATTAATTTTAATTTTTTTTATTACACTTATATTTTTTAATAAACTTATTTTTATTTATAATTTATCTTTATCATTTAATTTTTTTTATAAAACTAATTAAAAGAAAGGCCAATTTCTTATAAAAGCCTTATAGCGAGCAAGGAATATTTTTTCCCCGGAAAATGACCAAATTCACAAAATCAAACATATTTGTGGATGCAGATTGTATTAGTGCCCACCCCACTCAACATAACTCCTCCACCCAATTTCCCGTACAAGATCCAACAGATACACATACCCATCTCATCGGGTTGGTCTTCTTCACCCAAAATGGCTACCTTTACCATTACCATACCCACAACTTTTTGCCCTCTTTCACCTTCTATTCCTTTCCTTAAAGCACAGTCAACAACTTCCCAAACACAAAGACGTTTTGGTTCAATCCATACCCCACTCTCTCCAACCGCCTCCAGCCCCTTCTTTGTCTACCGCACCAACAGAAAATGCCCCTCAACCTCTACTCTCTCCGTGGCCACCGATTCCTCCGAGCCTGCGGTTTCCGTCGACCAGAACCAGAACCAGGGCAAGGATAAAATTGTTCTCCCAACTAACGAATCATCTGAGAGGCTTCTCAGAATCCGCCACACGGTAATGTTCATGTTGGTGTGTAATTGAACTTCATAAGAAAAGGGTATTTGGTTCAGTGTGTGTGTCATTTTGGAGCTTGGTGGAGAGGGACTAAGGTTCAGCTTCGTTTACTAGAACAGTAGAATGGAAGTGATGATGTAGTCAAACTTGTAAGAGAGAAATTTTTGCTGAAGAAAAATTTAAATTAGTCTAATTTGTGATTTTATAGTTCATATGTTTTCGGTGGTTGGGGATGAAGGGACGTGATTGTAAGATAAGATATTTTATCAATTCTCTCAGGGAAAAGAAGAATAAGATATTCTGGGGCAACTTCCAACCAAATAATAATAATAATAATAAGATATTTTGGGGCAACTTGAAAATTTAGTTATAGATCTTGCTAACTATGGATGCCAAAATGTATTGCAATATAATGTTTTACTTTTGCCTTTCATTATTTATTGATTTAATTATTTATTTTCCTTTTTCTTTTGATGTCGTATTCAATTGTTTTTTTCCTGCTTACATAGTCATGTTAGTATAAGAGTTAAAAGCAACTGTATATTATTAGCATTAGAAATTTGTATCAGAAATTCGGAATGCTGTTTTTAATCATTATGCATAAAAGTTGATGCGTTACTGACAAAGAATACCAACAGTTAGTATTTGGTTGATTTTGGTACTCTTAATAAAGAACAAGTATCTTTGCTTTTTCTATGCCATAAAATACTGAAAGATAACTCTGTGGAGTGAATACTTCCTCATATAAATATATTTTCTTTTTTTCTTTCTTTTGTAACTTAGATGTACTGGTTACTAAATGCTTTTGTGTATCTAGTTTCACTAACAAATTGCAGGCATGCAGTGTGCGCATGTGATGGCAATGGCCGTTCAAAATCTTTACCCTGATGCAAAAGTCACAATTGGGCCTTGGATAGGAAATGGGTTTTACTATGACTTTGATATTGAGCCTTTGACTGATAAAGATTTGAAGAGAATCAAGAAAGAGATGGTAAGCAGAGTCAGTCCATTGGATCTAAATTCCTTTAATTTTTTTTTGGGAGTTATGTACTTATGTTTACATGCTTGGCAAATTGTGCATTAGGCTATGTGTTCAGGGAACATAATTCTTTATTTCTTATGTTGTCTGTAGGATCGAATTATTGGCAGAAATTTACCCCTTTTAAGAGAAGAAGTTTCAAGAGATGAAGCTCTTAGAAGAATAATGGTTTTGAATGAACCATACAAGATAGAGATTTTGGAAAGCATTAAAGAAGATCCCATCACAATTTATCATATTGGTAGCTTTCTAGCTCTTTTCACCAGTTAAATTCCCACATGTTCAACGTAAGAGAGAGGGAGAAGGATTGCTGATTGGGTGCACTAACTTCATGATCATTATGCTCCATGTGCATGTGTGTATAGTTATACTAGTCATTCTGGTGAGACTATAGAGAGATAAGAGTTGCTGTATGGATGCACTAACTTAATGATTGTTAGGCTCCGTGTATTTATACTAGTCATTTGGGTGTAATACAACTAGTACAGGCCTAGCCCATATACATTATTATATTCTAAAACTCTCCCTCAAGCGAGGGCATTATATGTTAATCTGCTAACTGGTCCCCGTTTCGCATATGATTAGTAGAATTAAGTCCTTGCTGAGGCATCTCTTGGATAAAGTAAGAATCTGCCTCAATGTGTTTGTGTAGGCTTAGTACTCCTGAAGCCAATCTCATCATCATCCACACAAGTTCACAAGTAGTTTGTTTGCTTCTTACTCTTATTTCAATAAGGCAATAGAATATGTTTCCTGTTGCCATATGTTTAAAAATCAGTAAAGATGTTATGTGGTTTCTGTTTGATTACCTTCACTGGAGTAGAGGAGTTATATTTCTTAGTTGTCTCTAAACTGTATGTGACATTTCTATTTTCCCTTATTTTTTCTCACCTTTTGTGGAGTGGAGGTTTCATATATGGCCACTACTAAGCCTAAGTATTTAGAGAACTGAACTTCTTTTGCATCTTTAACTTGATCAATTAACATGCTTTAGCAGAATGAAAATGGACAATGTAGTGTGTCTGGTATTGGAACTGTGAAGATGGAAGTGTAAAGTAGAATAACAATGAAGAGGCAAGGATGTCCTCAGAAAGAGTGCTTTTCAGGTTTCACATTGCATTAAAAAAGAAGTTATTGCCTGAGGAGTTCCATCTGTTTTGTTTTATCTCACCTTATATTCCTTTTTCCTTAAAGGCGAGGAATGGTGGGACCTTTGTGCTGGACCTCATGTTGAATCTACTGGAAATATTAACAAGAAAGCAGTTGAACTTGAATCTGTTGCTGGTGCTTACTGGAGAGGAGATGAAAGGAAACCAATGTTGCAAAGGATATATGGTACTGCATGGGAGAATGAAGAGCAGTTGAAAGCTTACCTTCACTTCAAAGAGGAAGCTAAGCGTCGGGATCATAGGCGCATAGGGCAAAATCTTGATTTGTTTTCGATACAGGTACAATTAAAAGTATTGTTGATGTTGTTCTGTACAATTTGATTTTGCTTTCTATTTTGATTGAATTGGTGAATCAGATGAATTAGGATTTCTTTTTATTCTTCCTAATTTTGTGGGTAAATAACTGTTGATTCATGATGAAATCTTGCATGTAATGTGTTGGACTTTTATTAAATTTATTATGCAGGATGATGCTGGTGGGGGTTTAGTTTTCTGGCACCCGAAGGGTGCTATTGTGAGACACATAATTGAAGATTTGTGGAAAAGAATTCACATGCAACGGGGTTATAATCTGCTGTACACACCACATGTGGCAAAAGCTGATCTTTGGAAGATCAGTGGTCATTTGGACTTCTACAAGGAGAATATGTATGATCAGATGAGCATCGAAGATGAGCTTTATCAGCTTCGGCCAATGAATTGTCCCTATCATATTTTGGTATACAAAAGAAAGCTTCATTCCTATCGGGATTTTCCTATTAGGGTAGCAGAATTGGGGACCGTTTATAGATATGAACTGTCTGGAAGTTTACATGGACTTTTCCGTGTTAGAGGTTTCACCCAGGTTTGCTGTTATACCTAGCTCAATGTCTTCTGAACTACTAAGATTATAGAAAAGGTTGATCCAGTTGATCATAAATTCTCTCTTTGTTGACTTTTACTTGGTAGAGGATGAGCCTTGGCATATTGGTAAGGTTGCGTACATCTGACTGCCTCTGAGCCCACAATTGTGGAAGCCTAATGCACTGGGTCGCCCTTTTTAGATTTTTTTCTTTTTAAATCTATGGCATGTGATATCTTAATGTGAAATATATAGTATAGCCTTGCAGAAGTTGCTGCATTTGTTTTATAATTCATTTTCGCAAATTGCATGCTGATAGATTGGTTCTTGTTTGACTTCAATATCATTTTTACAGGATGATGCACACATATTTTGTTTAGATGACCAGATTAAAGATGAGATCAGGGATGTCCTAGATCTTACCGAAGAAATATTGCTGCAATTTGGTTTTGACAAGTATGAAGTAAATTTATCTACAAGGCCTGAAAAAGCTGTTGGAGATGATGATATATGGGAAAAAGCTATCTCTGCTCTAAAAGATGCTTTGGATGATAAAGGTTGGACCTATCAAATTGATGAAGGAGGAGGTGCCTTTTATGGGCCAAAGATTGATCTCAAGATTGAGGATGCTCTTGGTAGGAAGTGGCAGTGTTCAACAATACAGGCAATTCCTGACTTTATAATTGTTTGAAATATAAAACCACTCAGTTGCCTCCACCTAATAGCTTAAGAATTTAGGAGAATTGGTCCTTGACATGACCCCATTTGGAAGAGCTTATTTTAGCTTATTTAGACTTATGAATTATGTATTAGAACCTCCATGACCAAGTGGTCAGGAGTTCAATCCTTGCCTACCCATTTATTTCAGCACAAGGTACAGTGTGGTTGTGCATTGTCGACTTTTCAAGCCCAAATGATCTTGCGTGAGGGGGAGTTAGTGATATAAGACCATTTATGTGCTTCCATCTAACAAAAGTTTTTATGAAAGTTGGTCGTTGATAATAATAAGCTTTGTCTTAAATCTCTTAAGATTGTCTTGGGTTGTGGCTATGCTGTTTATTGCTCGTATAGTTAATTAATCACAATTTTCCACAGAAGATTATATTGGTTACTTAATTTTGAATGAAACAATATGCATGGAACTATTTCCCTAATTGTTTAACTTAAATTTTTTGAACTTAAAACAGGTTGATTTCAATTTACCACAGCGTTTTGACATCACATATGTTGACTCAAACACTGAGAAAAAGAGACCTATATTGATCCATAGAGCAGTGCTTGGATCCTTGGAAAGATTCTTTGGTGTTCTCATAGAGCATTATGCTGGTGATTTTCCGTTATGGCTTTCTCCAATACAAGCTCGAGTTTTACCTGTTACTGACAGCCAGGTAATGCAACTTTAGATTACTACTTAGAAATCTTTGGTTGATTTGTATATTCTGATATTATTTTGTACTTCCTTGTTATATCTTCTGACTTTAATGGGCCCTGTCATTTTAATGGAGAAAAACTGAGCTTTATGACAAGTGAATGGGTTTTGGGGGAAAATTGCCATATAGGTACAAAGAAAAAACTGCTAATATGATTTACAGTGGGAAGCGTTTATCAGTTAATTTTAAAACTATTTGCAGATTTGTTTTAGATGCTCAACTGTATTTATGGGGTTGCCAAGTTCCTAACTAGGCAGACTGTAATTTCTTCTAAATTTTGTGGGAACAAACGATGGTCAGTGAATTAAAGGGAAATAGTTTCCGTATTTCACACAGCTTGAATACTGCAATGATGTGACCAGCAAACTGAAAATGAATGGCATCCGAGCTGAAGTTTGCCATGGAGATCGCCTGCCTAAACTCATAAGAAATGCAGAGAAGCAGAAAATTCCATTGATGGCTGTTGTGGGCTCAAAGGAAGTTGAAACAGAAACAGTTACAGTTAGATCTAGGTTTGGCGGCGAGCTTGGAACCATGTCAGTTGATGATTTTATTAGCAGAATTAAGTTGGGAACAGAAAACCCATCATCATTATGATATTGTTTCAATTGGCAAGAGATGGCTATCCTATCCACTTATATATACTGATAGGAGAAGAATGAAGGGAGCACACATTTCAAACAGGATACTTTGTATATTAGACAATACATTAGAGAACAAAGGAATGATGGATTTTTCCCCCGGGGGGTGGGGGGGACGCAAACGTAAGATTCGGCACGGGAATTTATATTTGTATCAAAGCTTTTTTATGTTATATTATAGTTTGATACAGCGTATTGTTATATGCGACATTTGTTGTGTCCTCTTCTGACCACTTTTGACTTTTACGGGTCTGGTTGCTTTTCTATTTTCTGTTTTCATTTTTATTGAAAACAGAAAATGGATCTAAATATATGTTTGGTTGTGTTTTAATAAAAATGTTTTCTATTGCTTTGTAGAAAACATTTTTAAAAAAGGCCACAATCTAAAAACACAAAAAGTTGTTGGCTACTTTTACAATACACTATAATTATAGTGTATGATTATACTATGATATCGTCATTGTTAATTTTGTGTACAAAAATGGATGGTTGTGATTATTCTGTTTTAATAAAGTTATTTTTTAAATTTTTTTAGATATAAAATTATTAATTAGCTATCACTAAATTCCTTAAGGTGTCGTTTGGTGTATGAAATTAGGCTTGAAATTGAGTCTTATAATTGGAATTTCACATCTCAATTTGTAATTATTTTATTTGGTATGTACATTTGAATTGAAATTATAATTCATAGTTTAATTAATTTATACTATTTTTAATTTTTAGTTTAGACCTTAAAAATTATAATTCAAAACATAAAAGTTAAAAATAATGTCATAATTATTGTTCATTATCTTTGTTGTATATTCTGACAATTATTGTTATTGATATCGATCAAGTTGCCAATGGCATCCTTTGACCGCTATCATGATTGGCATTTCTTTGATCATCGTGTTGCCAAGGTTCTTGGATCATTGTTGCTGCCAGCACACTTTGGTCATGTTATCGCCAACTTCTTTTGGCATTGATCACCACCGAAGACGTATTCCTATCAATGACATAATTTGTCAACAAAGGCTCTATTAAAAGTTATACATATAATAATTTAAAATTTTATTTATTAATTTTATTTAATTATGTTTTTGATATTTTTGATAAAATATTTGAACAATAGAATTCTGATTCAATTTAGAATTGTAATTTTATACCTCAATTCTTTATTTACTCTAAATATAAAAATTAAGATTCATAGTTAATTCCAAATCTTGATAGAATTGGAATTGAAATTAGAATTCTAAACTGTAATTTCAATTCTGTCATCCTAATAGACCCTAAAGTAAATGAACATTTTGGTACCTTAATCATTCAAGAATTAGGAGGAATTTTTGGTGCCACAAGTGGCATAGGTGCCACTGCTTAGGTGGAAAAATTAAGAGTGAAACATTGTTTGAGGACTTAAACTTTTTATGATAAATTAATTAAGGGACTCAACTTTTATTATTATCAATTAAGGACCTTAATTTTATTAAAATATAATTTTATTAATAAAATTGTTAACAAGACAAAAATATTCAACTTAAAAATTGAAAATGATTTATAAATGAACAAAACACATGATATAAATGTCCTAAATTTTATTCTTAATTGATAAATATTATTAAAAAAATTTTATTTGAGTTGAGGTCTCTAATTAGTAATCAAAATAAAGTTTAATTCCTTAACTGGTAAATTTTAAAGTTAAGTTCCTTAATTGATTAATACAATAAAATTGAGATGCTTAAACAATACTTTTATTAGTGCTATAGACACATTATGTTGATTCAATGGTCCAAAATAAGTATTGGATACCTATGTAGCACCGATACTTCAAAATGATCACCATACCTATATTAAATATGTATTGTATCGTAGCAAATACTTTGGTACTTTTAGATACTTTTCGTCTATATATATTTCAATTATTTTTTAAATTTTTGTTATATCAACGTATCTGTATCATGTTATATCATGTCTCGCATTAGTATCTGTTCTGAACAAGGTTCAGATTAATACCTAAATTAGTTGTTGAAGGTGGAATCCTCCGTAGCACGGCGGTAGCAATGATGGCGCGAGAGGGTGGGTACCTGCAAAAAGCACTCTGACGCTCAAGTTAGATCGTGCACAAGTTTTTAGAATTAGATGCATACCTTTGTGACATTGCAAGGTATTTATAGAAGCGAATTTGGTGATAAGAGTCGTAGTTCAATATGAATTGAATATTGTTATTTAGGATAATAATCCATGAGATTGTTATATCTTATAACTGATTTTCCTATTTATGTGGGATGTAATTGATGTCCATATCTGTGAAGAATTTTGTGAGAGATTTCCTTCTCATAAATAGGTAGATTAACTTATCTAATAGTGCATATAAATATCTAAGATACTATTCTAGTGAGTCGGGTTATTCCTGAATTGCTAACCCAAAATCTGATTTAGAATAGTTGCCCCCAACTTGATACTTAGATGTGACAACTAAGTGTCAAGATATCCAAGTTCAACAGGAGCAAACGGCATACATGGGACAATGGGATCCAAGTCATAATATTAATGCCCAATCTCGTGATGTTTTTACCAAATGGTCGAGGTCTGTGATATGTTGTAAAATCCCCCCCAACGTTAATGAGTAAGGTCGGGATTCAGAATGGATCACTCTGCTTAAAGTCATCACACCGTCATTCAGGATTCATAGTAGGTTCCCCCCCATACAGATTTGTTTATGGGGCCCATCCAATTTTGAAAATAATTTGGTCTCGTGCTTGACATATCTGCTTATTTTTGTGACAAACTGAGTTAGTTTAGGCACTTTGTTGCAACCTAGAATGTGAAAAGTAGTTTAAAATGACTCAGATAGTAGCATAAATTGCTAAGTTGAGGGAAATAAATCTAGAGAATTTGCTTTTAGGTCAAAAATAGGTGGAAGAAGATGTAGTTAAAATTTGAGGATAATCAGAGTTAGTTTGGTATTTTTAAGCATACTAGTTGTGTGTTTTAATCCCAGATTAACTAGTCATAGATATAGAAAAATAAGATCATAGTGAAACAAGAATTTAGATGAATCATAGGATTTATTCTAAAGTTGTTGGAAGTTAGAAAACTTAATTTAGCAAAATCTAAGTGTTCTTAATAGATATGAAGTGTCAGTGTAACACCCCAACTTTTAGGTTAAGTACAATATTGTCCTAAATGTACTATTTTATATTTTCTGTGAGTTATAAATTGAATTTGACTATTTCATGAGTATATTTGACTGTTGTGTGTGATTTGCTCCGAGCTAAGAAAATAATAATTTTCTAGTCGAAAAAATCTTATTTTAATTATTCGGAGTTGGGGGATCTTACTAAACTCAATTTTGAGTTATATGTATATTTATTTTTTAATTTTTAGGATTTAATTGTGTAATAAAATAATTTTATATTATTATAATATTATTTTAATTGACAATACCTACTGTCTCAAAAATAGTAGAAATCTGCTCTAAAATGACCATGAACCCGAAAAAGTCTGTGGGACTCGCGTTTAGAAAAGCAATCAACATTTTTGACTAGACTAAATTCTAAATCAATAAGAGTTGGTCAAATAAAGTGGCATGGACTTTATTGTGGACCATTGGATGAACGACTTGATTTAGAAGCCTTGATCATAACCATTGATCAGATCAATGGTGTGAGAACAATCCTGATAAAGTAACTAATGATATCCACCTAAAATTAAATCAATGAATAGGAAGTGAAGTTAATTTCAAGGGCTAGGATTTAGTCAAATATAATGGCTTGATTAGTTACTAAGTAACTAAATAAACCTAATTTAGTTAGCTTAATTGCCTAATTAAAAAACTAAGTGAACTAACCTAATTACTAATTAGTTATGATCTAGTTACTAATCAAATATCCTAATTTTATCTAGAAGTCATGACTAAGCATGACATATGCAATGACCTAATTAACTAGTTAGCTATGTAACTAGATGGTAATTAAGTAATTAGAAAACCTAAGCTAGTTAGTAAGTATTTGATTAAAGTGTAACTAGATTAAAAATTAAAACAAACCTAGTTACCTTTCCTAGAGGGGCCACACGGCCAAGAGGGGCAAGGGAACTTCTCCAAGCTTCTTGAACACTCTTGCATGACCATTGCATGACCAATTGGTGACATAGGCCATGTGCTTTGCAAATGTGAACACAATGTGATATTTACTATCAAAACTTATCTCCTAATTACCCTACACACTCACTCACGGCAGCACCACTTCACATTCACTCTCAAATTTTACTTTTTCTCTCACCTAAAAGCTTAGCTTTATTTTCTCTCAAATCTCTCAAGAACACCAAATACTTTTCCTTTTCTTTTCTCCTTGGAGTTTCGGCCCCAACACCTAGAATCACCACCCATCTTCTATAATTTTTCTTCTTTACATTTCCTAAACCTAAACCACCTCTTAAACACTTTTCATTTAGAAGGTTTTGTCAAAATCCTACTCCTTCTACTTCAAAATCCAAACTTTTGTTTACTTCCCTAAAGGTAAACTCTTGATTCTTTGATTTTAATTTAAGTTTTTGATTTTCTATACCATGATTGTTCTATGGTTCTTCAATATTAAGCCTTGTTTGTGATTTTGCTAATTGTTTAAGAATTTTAGGGATTTGTTTTGAATCCACACGAAAATCAAGAGAAGGAGGAAAGAGCTTGAAGATATTGTCTTCAAGAGGTAAGAGGGAGATTTAATCTCATCAACCTTGTGTGGTGATGAGAAAATGGATTATGTGTGTGTGAAGAATCCATAAGGATTCACTTATGTGGTTGTTTAATGCTTTCCTATTTGTGGTTGATTGTATTTGCAAACATATCTATAGTTTTAAAAATATATTGTATGTGTGTATAGATTCATGAATGTTATGGTAGGATGTGAATAACATGCAATGATTGCATGAGTGTTCCAAAGAACACAAAAGAGGCTCACGACTTCTCCAAGAAAAAGAGAACCAAAATGTTCTCAACCATTTTCTAAAACAACGATTAATGAATCTAGGTAAGACAATGAGTTTGGAAATGATTTAGAAGTTACAAAAATGATTTAATGATTAGTTGTGAAGGATATGTTGATTTTGGCCAACATGTCATTCAATGTATATTTGATTTCTAAAATTATTTTCTAAGGTAGGTTAAGTAGCTAATCTACAAAAGAATTTAATTTCAATGAGTCTTTGGGAAATAAAATGAATTAACTTAGCTTTAGAATTCTAAATTAGAAGAATTAGTTATAAGTAGGAAATAAAGAAAACACTTGAAAAATACTAACGTAGAGCTCACTCTTTGAGTTTTGAAGCGCGTTAGCAAGTTTCAAGGTGAAAATAATGGTTAAGGTTAAAGAGAGCAGTATTTAAGGAAAAACGTAGAAAATATCATTTAATAGCTTTTCTAGGCAAAATGTTGCCAAAATTTACTAAAATTAGATAAATAAAAAGAGAAGGTTCCATAGTATGTTTATAACGTAAGGAAAATATACTACGTAATTTAAAAGTACTGGATATAGTTTATGGATTTTTAAAATAAATATTTTAAGCTATATGGTTAAGAAAATAATTTAAAAATCTTACGCGATTGAGAAAATGATTTAAAAACTTTATGCGGTATTTAAAAATGTCAAAATATATTTACACGATTTGAGAACGTTTGTAAAAGTGACGCGATTGTGAAAATGCGATAAAATTTTAATGCGACTAAATGGAACAATAAGTTTTACTGTTGGGCCAAAGTGGTGGACCCGGACATGTTGAGAGATAGTACTGTCAAGTGGAGACATACTATATTTTGGAATATTGAGACTGAGGGTATTTTCATAAATATGGTAATATATTAAGACTAAAGGTATTTTTGTAATTATAATTCTTAATCATGCATTGAGAGTTGTGTCAATTTGGTTGAAAATTGGCGATTGATTGACGAGATGAATTACACCGTGTTGTGGGTGTGATAGGCGTAGTGTGGTTCATCAATTGAACTTGGAGCCATTAGTGTGTGGAGAATTCCACATGCGGACAGTTGGTAGCTCCTCTGGGTCGTGGTAACAGGCAACACACTAATGATCTCGACAAGTACTACTCTTAATCAAGATCTTGTGGAGACTAATTGGTACAATGCTTGTAGTGCACGATGTATTTGGACTGTGTACTACTACACGATGTTTTGGACTGTGGGCTATAGACACGACGTCGGATAGTGTAATAGTTTGATTGGGTAGCCTGAGGTACTGATAATTCTTTTCGGATCATTCTCTCTATTGTTTGTGTTTAGCTCCATGAAGTAGGAACGAGTCGGTATGCATTAGCATTTATGATTTGCATTTTAAATGTTTACTATAACCTGTGATAGCATGTATGATGTGTTAATTTGAGGTACTATATATGATGTAATGGTATGCATTATTGTGATATTTGCTTGTATTGTCATTTTCTTTATTGTCATGTGGGTAATGATGTAGATTGTCTCACCTCGTTATACGTATTTCTTTGCATTATTATTATATTCTGTAAAGAGTTTGAGGAAAAGGAAGAGGAACAGCCCCTTGATATTCAGTATCCGGAGGAGCTCCAGCCGAGTGAGCAGTGCAAGGACGGTGAGCCGTTAGATCACCTCTACCATCTGGATTGACCTTGTGATCATGACGTTGCTTGGATTCTTTGGTTTTGTGAGACTTGATTTTCACGGAGGCTCTGAAGCCTAGCGACTGCGTGAGGATAGAGGATCGGTAGTCTACATGGGACGTATTTGAGTGTCATAAGAGGAAGACACTCCTCTCAACTTGTAGATGTGTGATGTTATGTAGAGTTTGACTCTCAAACGAGTAGAGAGTTTGACGGCAAGCTTATTTTCACTACTACTCTATATTTACATCTTGAGTTGCCTTTAACTCTTAGGCATTATTGGGGAGGGATTTTCCATGCGCCTAGTGAGCTTAGTAGTGAGTCGAGTCAATTTGATATGCATACGGACTCACGTCCATAGAGTCAGCATAATTCAAGTGTCCTTAGCAGATATAAGTTTAAAACATTTAAACTTAAATTCCTTTTCTCCGTGAGGCATCTAGGATTTTACGCCATTCGATGATCTATCGAGAGTGATCATTGGAGAGGGTTAGGAATCTTTGATGTGCACTTGAGCATGTTATGTTTTAGTATTATGCTGACTTTTTACTGTTTTGTTAAATATTTGTAGTTGTACATTATTTGTATACTTAAGACAAAATCATATGTATATTATGGTGTGTGATTATGTTTTGTCTTATTCTATGTTCCGTGTTATTTTATTTAATGTTATCAAGTATAAAAGAAAAAATTTTACAACTCATATTATTTATGTATCAAACGTTTTATAACTTGGGTAAGATTTTATTTTCTTGCATTAAAAATGTGACATCCCCACAAGGGTGTTACAGTCAGCAAAATATCTAATTTTGTCAAAACTTCTCCATGATTCTAGCCTTCATTTGTTGAATTTCCCATGAGATATTGATACTGTAATACTCTCAGTAACATGTCAGGCTTATAAACGGTTACAAAGGTAGCCTAGTACTTGCTTGACATGCTGGTCCAGTTTTGTGACAAATTGAGTTAGTTTAGGTACTTTGTTGCAACATAGAAGGTGAAAAGTAGCTTAAAATAACTAAAAAAATGGCTTAAAAGGCTAATTTGAGGGAAGCAGGTATGGATAACTTGTTTCTAGGTCATAGATAAGATAAGTAAGGTATAGTTAAAATTTGAGGATAATCAGAGTCAATTTGATATCTTTAGGCATACTAGTTATGTGCTTTAATGCCAGATTGACTAGCAGTAGATATGAAAAAATAGAATTACGGTGAAACAACAATTTAGATGAATTCTAGTATTTATTCTAAAGTTGTTGGAAGTTGAAAAACTTGAATTAGCATAATTCAAGTGTCCTTAGCAGATATAAGTTTCAGCACAGAAACTTAAATTCCTTTTCTCCTTATTTTCTCTCTTATCCCACGAGCCCCAGCAGAAACAGAGAAAGAAAGAAACAAAGGGAGAAAGAGAGAAAAAGGAACAAATAAAGGAGGGGAAGAGGAAGAGAAGAAGAAGGACCCAAGGAGAGGATCCAAGGCAAAATCAAAGCTTGAAGATCACCACTACACCAAGAGGTAGGGGAGTTCTATTCATCTTTTCCCTTTTTGTTTCTCTTGAAGGGAGTTAGGGATTATGAATGGAGAAATGGTTTTGAAGAGTCAAATCCAAGTTCTCAACTTGAGTCTTGATTTCAAGAATTGAGTTAGGATAGTTTCAGCTTAGTAAGACCAAGTTAGCCATCTATGACTTAAGATAAATCATTTTGAGCTCATGAAGGAGCTTGGAAAATGAGTTGAAATTAGAGTGATTTTTAGCCTAAATCTATGCCTAAGTGAATCAATAAGTTGTATAAGAGTTACAATAAGTTGTATAAGAGTTACAACAAGTTTAAGGGAACCAAAGATTTTCTGGTTGCTGCGAAATTCCCATGGCCCCGTGGAATTTCCCACGAGGGAGGGGGCATGGTTCTTTCTATTAGTTTCCTTGTTTCAGCACTATTTTCCACGGCCCTGTGGAATTCCCCACCGGGGGTGTATAGTTCTTTTTGTTAGCTTCCCTATTTTAGCACAATTTTCCCACGGCCCAATAGAATTTTCCAGGGGGGGGGGGCGAGGATTCTTTCACAATTAGAACCACCTTTTATGGTTTGCATAAAAGTTGTAGCTCTTTTTCTTAGCTTTCCAATGCCACCAAAATCACCTCGTTTCGATCTCCATAGCTCAAGTTATGCTCATTTTTTATGACAAAGTGTTGTTTTGGAGGAAATGAGCTTCCCTAAGTGTTGGGATCACTCACATGTGCCTTTTTGAGTGTGTTAAGATGCTAATATATCAAGAGGTAAAATATCATATAGCAATTATGAGCAATAAGGTTGAACCTTAGTAAAATGGCTCCTTTATGCAATAAGGTTGAACCCTAGTAAATTGGCTCCCTTATGCAATAAGGTTGAACCCTAGTAAATTGGCTTCCTTATGCAATAAGGTTGAACCATAGAGAATGGGATCCTTTATGCAATAAGGATCAGTATATCTTATGCTAGGCTAAGGATGAGTATATCCTATGCTAGGCTAAGGATGAACATATCCTATGCTAGGTTAAGGATGTGCATATCCTATACTAGGCTAAGGATAAGTATATCCTATGCTAGGTTAAGGATGAGCATATCCTATGCTAGGTTAAGGATGAGCATATCCTATGCTAGGTTATGGATGAGTTAAGTCCTATGCTAGGCGAAGGATGAGATATGATGTTGTGGATATAGTACATGGAACAGTCCACTCATCATCAGACATGATGTGGAAGTAGTACACACACTACGATGTGATGGAACAATCCACTCATTACTATAAAGTATAAGGGCTATTTAGCCTAACTTACACAAAGAATTATAAGAGTTTAGTATTGAATTATAAGGTTGCTAGATGAACGTTTACATAGAGTCTAAATGTGAATGTTCTAGTGGTAGTGAATAAAGTTTCACTTACCTATTGCAATTGTAATCCAACGCTAGTAATGTTATTCATTGTGAATTGATATTTGTACAATACTTATATCATGTTAATGAATAACCAAACAAAAGAAGTTAGCATAGTATGCCTACTTTAAAGAGTAAAGATGAGGCATGAGAAGACTTTTGATAGCTAGTTATGAGTTATAATTTGTAAATGTACTTTGTGTATATTTATATTAGTGTCATGAGATATATATGTTATTACTGAGAATTTTTATGTTCTCACCACTTTATGTTTCATGGTTAGTAGGTCAGAGCCCTACAGAAGGGTAAGAAGTTGAAGATAACAGAAGAACTAGAACGGTTTAGTTTTTATGTTTTTAGTTCAAAGCTTATGTATTAAATTATATTTGCTTTGATGATGTAAAAAGTTGTATGCATGTATGACTGTCAGATATGACTCTCCATAATTATTTGTTTAAATGTTATGGATTAGTTGAAGTATAAGTTAAAAGTCTCATGACTAATACTGCTTATCCAGGTATATGTCAGATATACTAGGGTACCGGTATTAGGTTGTTACATTATGATATCAGAGCAGTTCATCTTGTGAGTCCGGGTTTGGACTGACTAAGCTTTGGCAAGTTTAAGGTTTTTCTACTAAAAGTCGTGCATTTCTTGTCTCATATGTGAGATGTGTGGCAAAAAATAACATGACAGGCCTTAGGTTTGAGTGTTAATGGTTACTGTCACACATAGTGTGTATAGGGAACCATTAATTCACCAAGGCGCGCTAGAAGAAATAGGAATTCTTCTAGTGAAGGGTCAACTAACATAGCTAAAGTGTTCTTAGAGATGGTAACTACTATGAGGTAGCAGATTGCTATCACAAATAGAGTTTTAGAAGGGATGGAAATAATTTCATCTCAGTAGTTAGTACCACTAGTATAGTTAGTGTATGAAGTAGTGGTAGTAAAAGACCAAAACTCTCCAAATCTCTCAAAGTTTAGAAAGGTCAACCCTACGTCCTTTAAGGGAAAGTAAAACCCATTTGGAATAGGGAGATGGCTTAATAAAATGGAGAAAACCTCTACATTTGAGGTTTATTTCGATGAGTTGAGAGTTTTGGTTGTCTCCTGCATGTCAGTAAGGGAAGCAAAGTTTTGGTGAACAGAATTCCAAGGAAATAGAGTTCCTAAGACTTGAATAGGGTGGCATGTTAGTAGGCCAGTATATGGCTAAGTTTGAAGAAGTAAGGGTTAAGTACAGAGTAAGCTACAGAATCGAACTTTAATCCATATGACTCTAAGTTAAGGAGTTGTGGTTTGTTAAGCTAACCGAGTAGATAAAGGGAGCTATTCATTTGGCAAGAGTTTAGGTTGACCGAGTATACTATAAGAGATATTCAATTAGCATAGTTTTGAATAGTTAAAATGTAACACCTCAAAATTTGTTTGTTTCATTATGAATAGTCATTTTATAATATTTGTGATTTTTAAAAATTTTTGAGGATTTTTTTCAAAAATATTGAATATTTTAATATATTTCTTATTTTACGTGCACACTGAGCAGAGCCAGTGTAACAGCTCAAAAATTGTTTGTTTTATCATAAATAGTCATTTTATAATATTTTTTATTTTTGAAAAAAAATTGGATTTTTTTGGAATTATGGATTATTTTAATATATTTCTCAATTTACGTGCGAACTAAGTAGAGTCGAGAAAATGAAATAATTTCCCCGAAACTGGTAAACTTTGAACTGTGGAAGCGTCGATGGGAGATCTTACTAAACTCGAGACTGGGCACAGTTTACGAGATTTTATCTGATAAATAAAATTACGGTATGTTCTGTTAAATGAAAATTTTGTAATACGCTCTATTATCCATTGGACAATAAATACTAGCTTTGTAAAATGTGACAATTGTCCATTGGGTAATAGCTTGTAGTAAAAATCATTATCACCTTATCTAAAAATCTACTTTATGTCCAATCATGTTGACTTTTTCAAATTTCTAACAAAGAAGCTTTGTATCAAGCTTCTCAAAGAAGCTTTGAATCAAGCTTCTCATGTAAGCTTTCCTCAAGCTTCTAGGACACACTTTCTCTTCTCTCTCTCTCTCTCTCTCTTCTCGACGGCCATGAGCCCATTTTGGGAGCCAAAAATTTGTTTTCACTTTATCATTTCCATTTCTAATTTCAAAAACCCGAAAACTATTATCATCTTACTATCACTTTCCCTCTCTACATTTCCTCTTCTCTCTTAATATCTCTCTTCACATTTTCTCTCTTCTTTTCTCTCCAAAACTGCCGGCCACACACCACCATCGCTCCTCCATTTTTCTTTTGTTTGCTCCAACTAATCACATTTCTTACTTCCTCTCATCATCCTAAGGCTTTTCTCTTTGGTGACCATCTCCAAAAACTCAACATTTCTCCTCTCCATTTTCTCACCACCCACACGGCCAAGACCACCATTGTTGGCCATCCAAACTTTTTCATTCAACCAACCTTATTTCCTACCATTTCTCATAACCTAGAACATTTTCTCTTTTGTGACCACCACCGAAATCCACCATTTTCGTTTTCCTCCATCAAGCTTTAAAGTTATAGACTTTGAGGTAAAAGTTCATAGCTTTTTTCCTTTTCCATCTCATTTTCGTGATCCATGGTCACCAAAGTAACCATGGATGCCTTTTTCAAGCTTTGATTATGATTCTTGAGAGTTTGATGTCCTTAGGCTTTTCTTGAAGGTGGAGGCCGAATTTACAAGGAGCTTAAAGGAAGTTTCTTTACTTGTTTTCTCTCTTGGTAAGAGGAAGACCATCCATTTCAACCTCTATTGGTAGTGGGAAACTTGTATTGTGTATTGGTTGTGAGAGAATCCATGTTAGGGTTACTCTCTTAGTTGTGTGTTTTCTAATGATTCTTGTATTGATTTTACTCTATGTGGTTTATTGGTTGTACTTGTGTATATTGATGATTTTGATAGAATGGAATCATGAATTGGAAGCAAGGGTTCCTTGCTCTCCTTGTGGAGACTCACGGCCAAATGGCCCAAGATGGGTCCTTGATGAAACTTTGTGTAACAATTTGGGAATTTAGATGTTTAGTGAGTGATAATTAATGAAGTATTAGATCCCTAGTTTTCTTAGAGGGCTCACGGCCTCTTAGGGAAGATGAGGGCAAAATATTGTGTTAAGATGGAAACTTAGTTAATTAGATAATTAGAAGGTGATTAGGAATTCATAAAGTGGAAAGAACCAAGAATGATATTTTGTCCTATAACTTAGAATAATTTTATTAAGGGAAGAACATGAGTGTAAGTGAGAGGTTGGGTAACCTAAATTAAATTATCTTAAGTGAATATGATTCAATTTAAATAAAGTACTTAACTAATCAAGGGAAATAGAGATTTAATAAGAATTACGAGATAATTCCTCTAGAGAAAGTTTTCATAAGAAATGTTTAATTAAAGTAAAACTTCATAATAAACCTTAAAAAGTATATTGTCTCATGTGAGAATTTGATAATATGATATTATGGGTCCATGAGTAGGACCAAAATTCTGTTGATGTTCAACTTGGCCAAATTGTGGCATACTATGGAAAAGTGTATCATTGTTGAATATACATGAATATGCATTGTGAAAGTTCGATGGACTATTGTTAAGGCCATGTTGCCTAGGAGATTGAATCACACCTATGTGCGGGTGCGAATAGACTAGTGTAGGTCATAATGTTGACCTTGGGGGCGTCAGGGTGCGGGCATCTCACAATAGTCAGTTGGTAGCTCCTCTAGACTGTGGGATAGACCGATCCAAATGCACTGACGATCCGGACCGAGACACTGTCCTATATCGCGATATAGTGTAGAATGTCTTGTACAATGCCATGATGTGCACGTTGATAAATTGAGAAATTATAGCACTTGTTGGTCTCGGCAGCCGAGTTACAGACATGTCTCCTGACCATTCTTTCTGATGTTTGTGTCTAACTCCATGGAGTAAGATTTTGATATCATGTGCACATGCATAGTAAGTCAACATATTATTTGGAATTATCCGCATGATAATTTGAACTGTCATCTTACTGATGTACTATTGCTTGTTAATGCTGATTATTATTCTTGATATGCCATATGGGCATTTTGCGTCGTTCTGTTTCTTTACTGCCATAATTGATAATGAATGTAGGATGTATTACCTTTTTTCTGTATCTTCTGCTATTCTGTCTATTTATATGTTTTCTGAAGACGTCAGCAAAGAAGGGGAAGTGCACGAATTCCTTAGCTTCTGGCCTGATTTTGATTAGCTTCCTATTCGGTTATGACGTCTTGTTCGCAATGCTTCTTGGGATATACGAGACTGACTTTTCATGGAGGACTGGACTGCTGGCACATCAACCTGAGCACGGATCGTTGTGTCTACCTCGGAGATGTGACTTTGACTCTTGCTTGGGGGCGTTATGATCCGCCCATTTTTACTTTTCATGTCTGCTTGTATTTAGAGTTTTATTTGCCTATACGAGATACGTGGGGTGAGCGTTATTACTCCCCACAAGAGGATTCTTTCTTATCCTTTGCACGAGCCCCTGCTCGTAACTCGGTTGCACCGATGAGGGTTTCCTCTGAAGAGGAAGACCTTGAGGAGGATCCAGCTATGACTTCTTCTCACTCGCCTTAAGGGCTAATGCTATTGGTAGTCGCTGATGGCTATCGGTAAATCTTTTGAGGGGCCTGATGTTTTGTCTTTTTGGTGGGCTACTATGTGAAATTATTTTGGGGCATGTAAAGCTTTGGCTTTTTGTATATTTAATGGTGTATCTAAACAAATGTGATATAATATATATATATATATATGTCATTCGAATGTATGGTTTACGTTTATTTTACTCTTTACTGTAACTACGTCTTGTCATTTAATTTTATTATTTCGTAACAAAAAAAAAGAATTCACCAAATTATTTATAACAATACAACTAAATAGACTTATCCATATTTCAATGAACCAGGTCTTAGTTTATATATTTTATTTTTCGCTTTATGGTTATGGTGTGACGTTTCCTCCTCAAAAAGGGGCGTTACACTAGTTTGGTATCAAAGCCCCGGTTTAAGTTTTCTTTTGGATCTTTGTAGTTAGATCTGTCTTGTTTGTGCTGTGTGATTCTCTGTGATTAGTAATCCGAAAGGATACATCTAATTCTTCCTTGTGATGTCAGAGGCCTAGATACATCTAATTCTTCCTTGTGTTTTTCATTCAGTCTACCCTGAAATAATGAAATGGCATGCGGTGAAGGCATGGCAATAGCAATCGAAGCAATGCAACAAATAACATATGTCATTGCACAACAGAATGAGAGAGCTACTCAACAGCAGGAAAGGGCTGCATAACATCAATAAGCTTCAGTCGATGCTCAAAATCTATCGGAGTTCCATCGTAACAACCCTCCTCAGTTTATGGGAGAATTCGATCCAAAAAAAGCTAGTCTTTGGATTAAGGAATTGGAGAAAATTTTCAGAGGTGTGAATTGTACTGATGACAAGAAGGTAATTTATGCTACTTTTATGCTGATCGGAGACGCAGAAGATTAGTGGAACGGAGCACAGAGATTACTAGAAGCTGAAGGTCAAGTAATCACTTGGGAGGTATTCAAGGATAAATTCTTGGAGAAATATTTCCCAACAAGCACAAGACATGCAAAAGAGATGGAGTTCCTTAGCTTAAGATAAGGGAACTTGACTGTCAGCGAGTCTGCCGCGAGGTTCGAAAGCTTGTCCATATTTTCAACTTATTTCCAACACCAGCCGGACGAGGTGTGGAAGTGTCAAAATTTTGAGGAAGGATTAAGACATGACGTGAAAAGAGCAGTCATAACCTTGAGTATCAACCAATTTTCAGAGCTGTTGGACATGTGTCACTAAGTGGAAGATTTGGATCAGGTGCGGGACACGAGGAATCATAACTTTGGACTTACTAGGTTCCAAAGAGGAGGTGGCAACAATGCAATCACTTTCAAAAGAAACCCTATTCCCGACCATCGGGAAGTCAGCAATAACCATATGATGGAGGTTCCAGCAGAGGTTCTGGTGGAAATCGAACTGGTCAGAATGTGGCGTTCTCGCCAAAGTGTTTAAAGTGCGGGAAGGATCACCTAACGAGGGACTGCACCATCAAAGGAATAATTTGTTTCTGATGTGGAAAACTCGAACACGTCTCTAGGGACTGCAACCAGGCTAAGGCAGAGCCTTCAGTTAACATTGCACGAGCTGCAAAACTGCAAGCAAGAGATAGAGTCTACACTATGAGTTGAGCAGAAGCCTCCGAATCTGAAGATTTGATACAAGGAGAAGGTGCCATATGAGGTCATCTTTTGCCTATACTATATGACTCTGTGGCAACCCACTCTTTCATTTCTTATGACTGTGTGCGATGACGTGGTTTACCTGTGTCTTCCTTATATTTTGACTTGACTGTTTCTACCCTACTGCTAAACCTGTTGTGACTACCAAAGTTTGTTTAAATTGTCCTTTAATTGTTAAAGGTCGAATCTTTTCTGTTGATTTGATCTGTTTACCTCTTTCTCAATTAGATGTAATTTAAGGAATGGACTGGTTGTCTTCCAACCATATCCTATTAGACTGTTCTAGCAAAACCATAGTTTTCCATATGGATGAAGTTTTTAGATTTTTGATGGCCAACCAAGTTCGAGCTTTCTTGAAAGAAGGAGCTCAGGGATACATGCTATTGTCTTCCTTAAAAGTCGAGAGCGAGGCAGATGTGAATGCAATTCCAGCGGTTAACGAATTTCCCAAAGTCTTTCCTGATGACGTACCTGATTTACCACCGGAGCGGGAGATAGAGTTCACCATTGATCTTGTGTCTGGATCTGGTCCTGTATCTATAGCGCCCTACAGAATGTCACCATCAGAGTTGGTTGAGCTTAAGAAGCAGTTAGAAGAACTCTTGGAAAAGTAATTTGTTAGACCCAGTGTGTCCCCATGGGGAGCACCAGTGTTGCTAGTCAAAAACAAAGATGGGACTTCAAGATTGTTTATGGATTATCGCTAGCTGAATAAGGCCACAATTAAGAATAAGTATCCACTTCCGATGATAGATGACCTGATAGATCAACTAAAAGGATTAGCAGTATTCTCAAAGATCGATCTGCGATCTGGCTATCATTAGATCCGAGTAAAGGTGGAGGATATTCCCAAGATGGCTTTTCGTACTCGTTATGTTCATTTCGAGTATCTTGTGATGTCGTTTGGTGTAACGAATGCACCTACTATATTCATGGACTACATGAACAGAATCTTTCGTCCTTACTTGGATAGATTTGTTGTTGTCTTTATTGACGACATTCTAATCTATTCTCAAAATCAGGAGGATCATGCTGAGCATCTCAGTATAGTTCTTTAGATTCTGAAGGAGAAGAAGTTGTATGCCAAACTGCCAAAGTGTGAATTATGGCTAGAAGAAGTCAAGTTTTTGGGCTATGTGATTTCGAAGGAAGGCATTGCAGTGGATCTGTCAAAAGTGGAGGTGATTCTATAATGGGAAATGCCGAAGATAGTGACAGAAATTCAGAGCTTTGTGGGATTAGCTGGATACTATCGGTGATTCATTGAGGGATTCTCTAAGATAGCAGGGCCTCTTACTCAGCTCACAAGAAAGAATCAAGCCTTTGAGTGGACTAATGCTTGCTAAGAAATTTTCTAAGAATTGAAGAGACGATTAACTGCTTCACCAGTGTTGGTTCTACCTGATCCAAGTGAACCCTTCGAAGTGTATTGTGATGCTTCATATCAAGGATTAGGATGTGTGCTTATGCAAAATAGAAAAGTGGTAGCTTACGCTTCGAGACAGTTGTGAGTGCATGAGATAAAGTACCCAACACATGACTTGGAGTTAGCAGCTGTGGTATTCACTTTGAAGATATGGAGACATTTTCTTTACTGAGCGACGTTCAACGTCTTTAGCTACCACAAGAGCTTGAAGTGCCTGTATGACCAAAAGGAGTTGAATATGAGACAACGAAGGTGGTTGGAATTTCTGAAAGATTATGATTTTCAACTTTTGTATCACCCGGAAAAGGCAAACATTGTGGCAGACGCTTTGAGTAGAAAGATGCTCAGTATCTCTGCTATGATGATCAAGGAAAAGGATTTGATAGAGTAAGTCAGGGATGTATGGCCCTTTGTGGAATTGGCACCGGGAAAGATTTGCATGAACATGGTCACTATTTCAAGTGAGCTAATGGAAGACATCCGAGAGAAGCAGAAAGCTGATAAGTTCTTGCAAGAAGAAAGGGAGCTAATGAAGCAAGGCAGTTTGACAATATTTGAGGAATGAACTGATGGAATCCTAAGATTCAGAGGTAGAGTTTGTATACCCAGATATCAAGAACTTAGAAAGTACATTCTAGAATGTAACACCCCGATTTGTCATTTTTCTTGATATAAATATGTTTTATAATACTTGTGAATTTTTGTTAATTTCTGGAAATTTTTAAGTATTTTGATTATTTTAATATTATTTTGATTATTTTAATATTATTTTTGAACTGTATGCTTAAATTTCATTTTTTCTAAAAATATGAGTTTTATAATTTTTATGATTTTTGAGAATTTTTGTGAAATATTTTGAGTTTTTGATTATTTTAATATTATTTTGAGCTGTATGTGTGTTTGAGGCGAGGCCGAAAAATAGAAAAAATTGCTAGACCAGAAAGTTTTAGACTGTCAAGGCAAGATCGGGGGAACTTACTAAACCCAAAATCGGGAACAGTTGACTGAGATTTTCTTTATCTGAGTTTACTATTATCCATTGAGTAATAATAGCAATAGTTATTGTCCATTGGGTAATATCATCTGGTAAAATATCTATGGGTAAATATCTAAGGATAAAATATCTCAGAAAAATATCTTAGTAAAAATATTTAAGTTGAAAATATCTTTTAAAAAATATCTGAATGAAAATATCTAAGCAAAAAAAAAAATATTTAAGTTAAATATCTTAAATGTAATCATGAATCATCATTACATAGCTTTATGATCAACTAATAGGATTAAGTCAATGTTTATGGCTATGACTTTTTAAGAGCAACCAATAGACAATTAGTCAAAGAAAATGGCTTGACTTGTCATGGACCAATAGGAGACAAGCTTTCTAAACAAGCCTTAGACTCCTTCATTGTTTGAACTCCACGACCATGCACTTGAAGGAGGCAAATTCATGCAATAAATTCACTTGATCAATTTTAGTGGTTACTCCATTTGCTTCCTACGACTATGCATGCAAAATGCAAGACAATTCCTACACTTAACATATTCTTGAATTTCTAAACCAATAGAATGTGGTCAACAAAAATGGTTAGACTAGTTAGCTATGAACTAGATAAAACTAGATGGCATAACTAAGTTAGTCTAAGGCCTAGGTAGTAATTAAATGGAGTTAGAGCTCCTAGTTACAAGAATGCTCTAGCATATTCTAGAAGGTTTGGATAATATCTTAAGTAACTAGATAGTTAGCAAAGAAACTAAGGAATCTAACTAAGTTAGCTTAAATTAGTTAGGATTTAATGGAATAAAAAAATCTAGTTACCTTTTCCATGGAGGCACAGGCCATTTGACGGTTCTCGGGCCTTCATGAACAAACTTTTCATCTCATGTGATCAAAGCATGATCACTTTGTGACCTTAGCCATGTGCTATCCATAATTGCTAGCCAACATCTTTGACTCCATTTCCTTCACTCTCAAACGGCAATGCATAGAGAAATAGGCTATCCATTCCATTTCTATCTCACTTTGTGACCAAAACCATTCTCTCCATTCTCTTTCTTCCAAACTTAGAAGAAAAAAAAACTCCATCTTTTTCCTCTCAAAGAGCTCTTAGCCTCTACCCTCAAAATCATTATCCACTCTTCTATAATTTCATCCAACACCATTTCCTACGCCTAGACAACATTCTAAATACTTTTCATGTTATAAGTTTTACCTAGTTCATCCATCTACTACTTGGAAATCAAGCTTGAATTTTCTACTCATAAAGGTAAAAGCCTTATTTCTTGGTTCTAAGCTTAGTTCTTAAAATTTCTAGGCCATGATTGTTCCATGGTTAACATGATTTCAAGCTTGTTGGTGACTTTGTGTTGATTTAAGTATGTTAGGAATTTTCCTTGGAGGCTCACGAAATTCATAGGAGAAGAAACTTGAAGGTTTTTTCTTCATTGAGGTAAGAGGGAGATTAACCTCATCGGCTATGTGTGGTGGTGAGGGAATGGATTGTTTGTGTTTGTGAGTGAAAAATCCATGTGAGGATTTATTCACTGAATCATATGATTATTGGTTTATACTAGTTTGATTATGTGTTTTTATATGCTATGATATTATGCATGGATTTGTTATGGTTGATTTTTGGATATACGTGATAATATGTGATTTTGATAGTATGTATGAAATGTTTATGGTATAGTTTTGATGATTGATATATGTTGCATACTATAAATTACATAAGAAAGGAAAGAATTTTTGGGTCCAATGACCAATTGATGGCTCACGGCCTCTAAGCTCTACATGGAGGAATCCATTTCAAAATATTTTACTAAGTATTAATCTAGAGGATTAGTGGTAATAACATCAATTAAGGAATTACAAATTAAAAATAAAAATGAATATATTTTATCACTAATCAAGAAATTTGATTTTCGGCCATGTAGTGATTTTAGGACAAAAATGTAAATTTGAGACTTCAAAATACATTATTTATGAGGATATAAATAAATTAAAGTATAAAGGTTTTATTTAATAAAAATAAGTATAAGTTTTGGAAAGGATATTAGAAAATATTATTTAGAAGAGTTTTAGTAAGAAAATAATTTTTAATGATAGTTTGGAGTTTAAAATATTTTATTTAAGCAAGTTTTATTAAAAGTAAAGCATAAAGATTTTGAGGTATCTTGAATTAATTTAAATGATATAAGATTTTGTAGAAAACGTTAGAAAATATTATTTGGAAGAGGTTTAGTGAGAAAATATTAGAAATGTTATTTAAAGGTGATTTGTTAAAGAAATATTGGAATAAAAGTCCAAATTTGAAAATAAATGAGAAAAGTTTTAATTTGAGCTTAAAATATGTTAAAAATATGTTACGCGATTGAAAATAGGCAGAAAGAATCTTATGCGATTTAATAACAGTGATTTTTAACTACACTATTGAGAAAATGTTGAAAAATTATTATGCGATTTGAAAGCGTAACAGAAGTTTTCTGCGATTGTGAAATTGTAATAATATTGCTACGCGATTGAGAGGAACAGCGAGTTTTGTTGTAGGACCGATGTACTGTAGCCGACTAATTTATGGTTTTAACATTGTGCTTATGAAGCCGAAGTACTGGACCCGAGTGGATCTTTGGCATTATGTAGTTGTATGAGCGGTTATATAATATCATTGATACTAATGGTATTGGACAATTGTATGGGCAGTTGCTTTAATATCATTGGGAACGATTCAACGGTAGTTTGATATGTATTTGAGCATTGTACAGCCGGTGGCTGTTGTGGCATTTTATGCCTAAAGAGTGAATGAAATTTGTAGGATAGTGGATCTGGACCAGATCTTGGGGGTATTGTCAGGGCGAGGTGATTCACTTTGTGATTATGATATGACAATATATATATACCCCTGACCGTGATCAACCGACTGCAACGCACCGGCTACCCGACAACCACTATTTCTTTTCATGATTCCGGCGTAGATTGTCTTTTAGGGGGGACAGATCTTCTGGAACGTTCATATCTGAATTTGAATCTAGCTCCATGGAGTAGGAAATGATCACATTGTGCATATGCATAGTCAGCATTTCATACTATCGTGATATAATATTATTGTGATATAATATGATTGTGGTGTTATTATTATGCCTAATATGTATTACAAGTTTATTGGATTATTTATCTATTAAATGTCATGAATATATCTGCTGATTGTACATTAATTTATGGATTGTATGTATGGAACGATCTTATTGTTCGTATTGTTTCTTTGCTACCATATTGGTATGCGATGTAGGGGATCTCACCTCTTTGCTATATTGTTTTGTCTGTTTCTATTGTATGCTTATTTCTGTGAAGACTACGATGGCAGCAAGGAGGGATCAGCTAGATTTCATTAGGCTACAGTTTCTTGAAGGCGTTGAAGCCTGACGTGTTTATTGGGACACAGGGCATATAGAGTATTATGGTGACATTGCTTTATCAGTAAGTAGGGCTTGCCATGGGGTCATTACTTCATTTTATATACGGTTGCTTATGTAGAGGATATTTTACCTATTAGGGAGTTATGGAATGAATTTCAATATACTCATAGAGAGAACTTCGATATATCTTTGGGTTGGATTTCTATCCATTGAGATATTCCCAGCTAGGGAATTTGTCTTCTGAGAGGAACTCTTGTTCTTAGATGTTATAGACTTGGGCTAGTCTAGGTTAATTACATTTTGGGGTATGTAAGTATCATGAACTTATGGTTGTAGTAAATTTTGTTTATATGTAAAGTATGTTATTCAATTCTCGTATCTTGTGTACTTCGTTTAATAAGCTTATGTTTTTTGCAAAAAAAGAAATTTTGAAGCCCGTATTAAGTTAATATTAAATGTTTTATAACTTGGATAATTAATTATACGGAGTTGGTTTGAAATGTGATACCCTTCGGAAGGGGTGTTACATTAGTTGGTATCAGAGCCCATGTTAGAGTCTTATGGGTTTGTGGGTAGGTTTGTCTTGTTTGTGCTGTGTGATTCTCAGACATCAAAGACAGAGATATATTGTTTGGTTTCCGAAAGGAGACAACTTTGTTTGAAATGGTTACGTTTGATTTCTTCGTGCTTTGATTTGTTTGTCTTTGAAGAAAGACGATGGATTGTAGTAGTCGTAATCATGTGAATGCGAGACGTGACGATGATCATATGATCGCAGCTAGAAGTGTAATGCAGAGGATAGCTGACGTAGCGGCACAACCGAGTCAGAAGATCGCTCAGTAGCAGGAACTGCTAACTGAACTTTAGAACGTGTTAGTGTTGGAGCAGTCTCAAGATGTAAAAAGCGTAACTTTGAATCCTTGATGATCCAAAAGGGAAGGAAGTGTAAGATCCATCGATTTCAGCAAAAGTTGTATATACGACCACTGGGGATGCAACAACAAACAAATGGAGGAAGTACTAGTGGCAACGGATTTGGTCAGACTGTAGCATCAGCATCAAAATGTAAGAAGTGTGGAAAGGCTCATTTGACAAAGGAATGTATGAGCAAGGTGTAACACCCTTATGGGAGTATCACATTTATGATGCAATAAAATAAAATAAAATAAAATTCTTACCCAAGTTATAAAACATTTGGTACATAAATAATATTAGTGGTAATTTTTTTTTCCTTTTATACATATAACATTAAATAAAGTAACACAAAACACAAAGTAAAACAAACATAAACACACTATAATATACATATGATTTTTGTCTTAATACACAAATAATTTACAACTACAAATATTTAACAAAGCAGTAAAAAGACAACATAGTACTAAAGCATAACATTGCCCAAGTGCACCTCAAAGATTTCTAACCCTCCGATGGGTCATCTTCAGAGAGATCATCGAAAGACAGAACTCTTGGAGGTCCTACAGCTCTACGGACACGAGTCCGGGCTGTTGACTCACTACTGAGCTCACTAGGCGCATGGAAGATTCCTTGCTAGTAACGCCTAAGAGTCAGAGGCAACTCTAGATGTAAATAAAACATAGTAGTAAATATAACATCTCCGTCGTACTCTCTACATAGGGACACAGTCAAACGTCCCACGTAGACAACTATTCCTCTATCCACTCGCATACACCGGGCCTCCGAACCTCCATGAAACTCAAGTCTCACAAACCCGAAAAATCCCAACAATGCCATGATCTCAAGATCAGTCTTGATGGTGAGAATGATCTACCGATTCCTCTTCCTTGTACAGCTTGCTCGACTGTCGCTCGTCCGGATACTGTATCTCAAGAGGCTGTTCCTCTTCTTCCTCAAACTCTTTACGGAAATAATATAATAATATCGAGAAAAGCATATAGAGAGGTGAGACAATCTACATCATTACCCGCATGGCAATAAAGAAAATGACAATACAACAAATATTAAATAACACATACCATTATATCATATACAGTATAGCAAATTAATACATCATGCATTTTATCACAGATTATAATAAGCAGTAAAATGCAGATAATGAATGATACACACACTGACTCGTTCCTACTCCATGGAGCTAAACACAAATATCTGAGAGAATAATCCGAAAAGAACTAATAGTACTTTTGGCTGCCCAACCAAACTATTGCACTGTCTAACGTTGTGTCTATAGCCCACAGTCCAAACATCGTGTAGTAGTACACAGTCCAAACATCGTGTACTACAGGCATTGTACATAATAGTCTTCTCAAGACCTCGATTAAGAACAGTGCTTATCAAGATCATTAGTGTGTTGCCCGTTACCACGACCTAGAGGAGCAACCCACTGTCCCCATATGGAATTCTCCGCACACTAATGTCTCCAAGTTCATATAATGAACCACACTACGCCTATCACACCACAACCCGGTGTAATTCGTCTCATCAATCAATCACCAATTATCAACTAAATTGGCACAACACTCTAAACATGATCTAAAATTATAAAAATACCCTTAATATCCATATTTTACCATATTTATGAAAATGCCCTTAGTCACAATATTTCAAAATATAGCCTGTCTCTACTTGACAGCACTATCTCACAATATGTCCGGGTCCACCACTTTGGCCCGATAGTAAAACTCGCTGTATCATTTAATCGCGTAGAAATTTTATCGCATTTTCACAACCACGTCACTTTTACAACCATTTTAAAATTGCGTAAATATATTTTGACATTTTTGAACATCGCGTAATGTTTTTAAATCATTTTCTCAATCGCGTAAGATTTTTAAATCATTTTCTTAACCATACAGCTTAAAATCATCATTTTAAATCTGTGTAGACTATATCTAGTACTTTTAAACTACGTAAAGTATTTTCCTTATGTTATAAATATATTATGGAATCTTTTCATTTTATTCGTCTGATTTTAGTAAATTTTGGCAGCATTTTACCTATAAAATCAGTATAAGGTATTTTTAATGTTTTCCTCTAAATTCTGTTTATTTTAATCTTACCCAATAGTTACACTTTGAAACTTGCTAACGTGCTTCAAAACTTATAGAGTGAGTTCTACATTAGTATTTTTCAAGCGTTTGCTTTAATTCTTACTTAAAATAAATTCTGCTAATTTTAGAATTCTAGAACTAAATTCATTCCTTTTATTTCTCAAAGATTCATTGGAATCAAATTCGTTTGTAAATTAATTACCTAACCTATCTTAGAAAATAAAATGGCATTCAATTATACGTTGAATGACATGTTGGCCATAATTAACCTAAATCATTCTTAAATTTATTATTTTACCTAGATTCTTTAAATCATTGATTTAGAAAATGGTTGAGAACATTTTGGTTCTCGGTTTAATGATAAGGCTGTGAGCCTCTTTGTGTTCTTTGGAACACTCATGCAAATCGTTACATGTTATTCACATCCTACTTTAATAGTCATATAATTATCAACACATACAACTATAAACACATACAATTTACATACAATATATTTTAAGCTATAGACATGCATAGCAAATAAAATAAATCACAAATAGAAAAGCATTTAAACAATCACACAAATAATATAAACAATAAACAACCACAAAAATGAATCCTTATGGATTCTTCACACACATAGAATTCCATTTTCCCATCACCACTTAGGGTTGATGAGATTAAATCTCCCTCTTACCTCTTGAAGACCAAGATCAGTTAGTCTCCTCCTCACCTTGAAATTTCGTGTAACCTCCAAAACAAATCCCTAAAATTCTTAAACAATTAGTAAAAACACATACAAGGATCAAGATTAAAAAACCATGGAACAAACATGGTTTTAGAAAATCAAAAATCAAACTTTAAACCAAAGAATCAAAACTTACCCTTAGGGAAGTGAACAAAAGCTTTGATTTTTGGACTAGATAGAGTAGGTTTTTGACAAAACCTTGTGAAGGAAAAGTGTTTAGAATATGATTTTGGTTTAGGAAAAGTGAAGAGATAAAATTATAGAAGATTGGTGGTGGTGTTTTGGGTGTTGGCCGAATTCTAGGGAGAAAATGGAAGAGAAAGTTGTTTGGTGTTCTTGGTGTTTTTGAGAGAAAAGAAAGCTTGAATTTGGATAAGTGTAAAAAGTAAATATCAAGTGTAAAAATGAGGGGGCTGCCATGAGGTTAGTGGGGGGTGAGGTTGAGTGTTTAATTTAGATAGGTAAATATCTACTTGTGTTCACACTAAGTAAGCACATGGCTTATGTCATGGATGGTTCAAGAACCATGTAGAACTTGTGAAGACTTGGCCATTTAGCCTTCATGGCCGTGGGACTCCTTGGGTTTAGGGGCTTGGGTTAATTTTAATTACAAGCTAATCACATGCTAATTAAATAGGTAATTAATTAGGTTAAACCTCCTATTAACACTTAATTAACATTCTAATTATATAACCAATTAGTTTAATATATATTAGCATATATTATATCTCCTAAATAAAATTAGGATATCTAATTAACATTTAGATTATAACTAATTAATAACTAAGTTAGCTTACTTAGTTTGCTAATTAGGTAATTAGTTTAATCAAATTAGGTTTAATTAGCTACTAATCACAGTCAAGCCACTATGTTTGACTTAATCTCAACCTTTGATTTTAACTTTAATTCCTAGCCCTTGATGTAATCTAAGGTAGATATTGATTGGTGATAAAACTTAAATTCTTATCTCACCATTGATTTGATCAACGGTTAAGATCAAAGACTTCCTAACTAAGTCTTCATCTAACGGTCCATATTAAAGTCCATGCTTCTTTCTTTGACCTATTCCTATTGGTTAGAACTTTTCAAGCCACCTTTGTTGACTTGCTCTGATTGGCTTAGAAATTTGTCCAGTCAGAATCGTTGACTGCTTTTCTAAATGTGGGTCCCACAGACTTTTAAGGGTCCATGGTCATTTTGAAGCAGATTTCTACTATTTTTGAGATAGTAGGTACTGTAATATAAAATAATATTATAATAATATAAAATTATTTTATTGCACAGTTAAATCCTAAAAATTAAGAGATTAATATATATATCAATCAGAATTGGGTTTAGTAAGATCCCCCAACTCCAATTAATTAAAATAAGATTTTTTCGGCTAGAAAATTATTATTTCCCTGGCTCGGTGCAAATCACACACAACAGTCAAATATACTCACAAAACAGTCAATTTTAATTTACTACTCACAGAATTCACAAAACAGTACATTTCAGGATAATATTATAATTATCCCAAAAGTTGGGGTGTTACACAAGGACATAATCTGTTTCAAGTATGGGAAGTCTGGACACGTTGCCAGAGACTATACTAAATCAAAGATGAAAATTTCTGATAGTAATGCATGTGCGATAAGATCTCAAGCAGAAGGAAGAGTCAATGCTAAGAGTGGAATGGAAGTGTTCAAATATAAAAACTTAAGAAACAAGGAAGCTGTGCCATAGAGAGTAATCCTAAAACTGTACTGTATAACTCACAAGGTAACCTATTCTTTTATGGTCTGTAACTATATGAACCATTTGGAGTTATCTGTGTTTCTGTTTCCTTTTGACTTGAATAGTGCTACTATAAACTTCTAAATTTGCTATTACTACTCAAGCATATTTAAAATTATCCTATTATTATTCTCGATTGGAACTTTTCTGTTAATTTGGTTTGTCTACTTCTTTCACAAATAGACTAAGTAAATCGATTTGAGCTATCCGTGTCTTTGTTATCTTTTGATCTGAGTATTTCTATTCTTTTTGTTAAACTTGTTATTTATACTTAAGTTTTCTAACTCTATCCAATTTCTATTAAAGATCAAATATTTTCTATTGATTTGATTTGCTTATCTAAAATCACATCTATTTGAGTTCATGAAATTGTAAAAGGATTAGTTATCTTACAACCATATCTTGTTATATTGTTTTAATAAAACTTTAGTGTTTCCTTTGACTGAGATTTTTGGACTAGAATCCAAAAAATTCATTTCTAAATTCATTGGATCATATCAAATTCTTTGTTGGATGAATTCGATAATATACCGAATAGCTTTATCACTTTTCTTTCTAATCTTCATAGTGTCTTCCATGTATTTCAACTGAGAAAATATATTTTTGATTCAACCCATGTCATAGTACCAAATACAGTACAATTAGAAGAGAACTTGATCTATGAGACATTTTCTGTTAAGATTTAGGATAGACAAGTGAAACAACTCATAGAGATTGCCTGGGTGAAGATAATCTGAAACGATGTGGTGGGAGATACAACATGGGAACTAGAAGATCAAATGAAGGGAGTCGTTATTTTCTTCAAGACCGAATTACGTTTTGATTATCATCAGATTTGCGTGAAAGTAGAAGATGTTCTAAGAAAAATTTGTCATTGTTCTTGTTGGCAATATTCTAATCTATTCTTAAAATTCAGAGGAACATGTTGAACATCTCAATGCAATTCTTCAATTTTTGAATAAGAAGAAGGAGTTATACGCAAAGCTGTCCAAGTGCGAATTCTGTTAGAAGAAGTTCAACTTGTGGATTGAGGTTGTGTATTGATATAAAATAAAAAGATTAGGATGTATACTTAAAGGTAGTGGAACATGCATGAGAAGAATTATCCGATTCACATTTTGGAATTTGTGATAGTAATGTTTGTGTGGAAAAATTTGGAGATGTTTTCTTTATGGATCAATCTATGATGTCTACAGCAATCACAAGAGCTTGGAGTAACTGTTCAATCAGAAGGAGTTCGATAAGAGATAGAGATGATAGTTAGAATTTCTGGAAAGACTACGATTTTTAACTTTAATGTCATTCCGAAAAGGCGAATGATGTGGCGGATGCCTTAAATAGAAAATGTATTTCGTGTATCTGCTAAGATAGTTAAGGAGAGTGAATTGCTCTATCGATTCGAGAATATGCAGTTGTTTTCGATTTGACATTGAGGAAAAATCTATTTGAATACGATCACTATTTCGAATAGTCTGATAGAGGAAATTCAAGAGAAGTAGAAAGGTGATCTGGAAACGACGTAGCTGGAGATACTACTGGGGAGCTTGAAGATAAGATAAAAGAGTAATATTCTCTTTTGTTTTAAATGTAAGAGAAATTTCAGGGACAAAATTCTTTTTAAAGGGGGAGAGTTGTAACACTCCGATTTGTCATTTTTCTTTATATAAATACTTTTATAATACTTGTGAATTTTTGTTAATTTCGAGAATTTTTAAGTATTTTGATTATTTTAATAATATTTTAATTATTTTAATATTATTTTTGAACTGTATGCTTGAATTTCATTTTTTTTGAAAATATATGAGTTTTATAATTTTTATGATTTTGGAAAATTTTGTGGAATTTTTTGAGTTTTTGATTATTTTAATATTATTTTGAGCTATATGTGTGTTTGAGGCGAAGCCAAAAAAATAAAATTTTTTCCTGGACTAGAAAGTTTCGGACTGTCAAGGCGGGATCGGGGGATCTTACTAAACCCGAAATCGAGAACAATTGACTGAGATTTTCTTTATCTGAGTTTACTATTATCCATTGAGTAATAATAGTAGTAGCTATTGTCCATTGGGTAATATCTTCTGGTAAAATATCTATGGATAAATATCTAAGGATAAAATATCTCAGAAAAATATCTTAGTAAAAATATCTAAGTTGAAAACATTTTTTGAAAAATATCTAAATGAAAATATCTAAGCAAAAAAAAAAAAATATTTAAGCTAAATATCTTAAATGTAATCATGAATCATCATTAAATAGCTTTATAATCAACCAATAGGATTAAGTCAACGTTTATGGTTATGACTTTTTAAGAGCAACCAATAGAAAATTAGTCAAGGAAAATGGCTTGACTTTTCATGGACCAATAAGAGACAAGCTTGCTAAACAAGCCTTAGACTCCTTCATTGTTTGAACTCCACGGCCATGCACTTGAAGGGGGAAAATTCATGCAATAAATTCACTTGATCAATTTTAGTGGTTACTCCATTTGCTTCCTATGGCTATGCATGCAAAATGCAAGACAATTCCTACACTTAACACATTCTTGAATTTCTAAACCAATAGAATGTGGTCAACAAAAATGGTTAGACTAGTTAGCTATGAGCTAGATAAAACTAGATGGCACAACTAAGTTAGTCTAAGGCCTAGGTAGTAATTAAATGGAGCAAACTTAGTTTGCTACTCATTAGAGCTCCTAGTTACAAGAATGCTCTAGCATATTCTAAAAGGTTTGGATAATATCTTAAGTAACTAGATAGTTAGCAAAGAAACTAAGGAATCTAACTAAGTTAGCTTAAATTAGTTAGGATTTAATGGAATAAAAAAATCTTGTTACCTTTTCCATGGAGGCACACGGCCACTTGATGGTTCTAGGGTCTTCATGAACAAACTTTTCATCTCATGTGATCAAAGCATGATCACTTGGTGACCTTAGCCATGTGCTATCCATAATTGCTAGCCAACATCTTTGACTCCATTTCCTTCACTCCCCCACGACAATGCATAGAGAAATAGGCTATCCGTTTCATTTCTATCTCACTTTGTGACCAAAACCATTCTCTCCATTCTCTTTCTTCCAAACTTAGAAGAAGAAAAAAAACTCCATCTTTTTCCTCTCAAAGAGCTCTCGGCCTCTACCCTCAAAATCATCATCCACTCTTCTATAATTTCATCCAACACCATTTCCTAAGCCTAGACAACATTCTAAATACTTTTCATGTTATAAGTTTTACCTATCTCATCCATCTAGTATTTAGAAATCAAGCTTGAATTTTCTACTCATAAAGGTAAAAGCCTTATTTCTTGGTTCTAAGATTAGTTCTTGAAATTTCTAGGCCATGATTGTTCCATGGTTAACATGATTTCAAGCTTGTTGGTGACTTTGTGTTGATTTAAGTTTGTTAGGAATTTTCCTTGGAGACTCACGAAATTCATAGGAGAAAGAACTTGAAGGTTTTTTCTTCATTGAGGTAAGAGGGAGATTAAACTCATCAGCTATATGTGGTGATGAAGGAATGAATTGTTTGTATTTGTAAGTGAAAAATCCATGTGAGGATTTATTCACTGAATTGTATGATTATTGGTTTATACTAGTTTGATTATGCATTTTTATATGATATGATATTATGCATGGATTTGTTATGGTTGATTTTTGGATATTTGTGATAATATGTGATTTTGATAGTATGTATGAAACGTTTATGGTATAATTTTGATGATTGATATATGTTGCATACTATAAATTACATGAGAAAGGAAAGAATTTTTGGTTCCAATGACCAATTGATGGCTCACGGCCTCTAAGCTCTACATGGAGGAATTCATTTCAAAATATTTTACTAAGTATTAATTTAGAGGATTAGTGGTAATAAAATCAAGTAAGAAATTACAAATTAAAAATGGAAATGAATATATTTTATCACTAATTAAGAAATGTGATTTTCGGCCATGTAGTGATTTTAGGACAAAAATGTAAATTTGAGACTTCAAAATATATTATTTATGATGATATAAATAAATTAAATTATAAAGGTTTTATTTAATTAAAATAAGTATAATTTTTGGAAAGGATATTAGAAAATATTATTTAGAAGAGTTTTAGTAAGGAAATAATTTTTAATGATAGTTTGGTGTTTAAAATATTTTATTTAAGCAAGTTTTATTAAAAGTAAAGCATAAAGATTTCGAGGTATTTTGAATTAATTTAAATGATATAAGATTTTGTAGAAAACATTAGAAAATATTATTTGGAAGAGGTTTAGTGAGAAAATATTAGAAATGTTATTTAAAGGTTATTTATTAAAGAAATATTAGAATTAAAGTCCAATTTTGAAAATAAATGAGAAAAATTTTAATTTGAGCTTAAAATATGTTAAAAATACTTTACGCAATTAAAAATAGGTAGAAAGAATCTTACGCGATTTAAAAATAGTGATTTTTAACTATGCAATTGAGAAAACATTGAAAAATTATTACGCGATTTGAAAACGTAACAGAAGTTTTCTGCGATTGTGAAAATGTGATAATATTGCTACATGATTGAGAGGAATAGTGAGTTTTGTTGTAGGACTGATGTATTGTACCTGACTGATTTATGGTTTTAACATTGTGCTTATGGAACCGAAGTATTGGACCCAAGTGGATCTTTAGTATTATATAGTTGTTTGGGCGGTTATATAATATCATTGATACTAATGGTATGGGACAATTGTATGGGCAGTTGCTTTAATATCATTGGGAACGATTCAACGGTAGTTTGATATACATTTGAGCATTGTACAACCGATGGCTGTTGTGGCGTTTTATGCCTAAAGAGTGAACGAAATTCGTAGGATAGTGGATCTGGACCAGATCTTGGGGGTATTATCAGCGCGTGGTGATTCACTTTGTGATTATGATATCACAATATATATATATACCCTGGCCGTGATCAACCGACTGCAATGCACTGGCTACCTGACAACCACTATTTCTTTTCATGATTCCGGCGTAAACTGTCTTCTAGGGGGGACCAATCTTCTGGAACGCTCATATCTGAATTTGAATCTAGCTCCATAGAGTAGGAAATGGTCGCATTGTGCATAAGGATGGTCAACATACACATTGTGCATATGCATAGTCAGTATTTCAAACTATCGTGATATAGTATTATTGTGATATAATATGATTGTGGTGTTATTATTATGCCTGATATTGTGTTGCAAGTTTATTGGATTATTTATCTATTAAATGCCATGAATATATCTGCTGATTTTAGATTAATTTATGGATTATATGTATGGAACGATATTGTTGTTCGTATCATTTCTTTGCTACCATATTGGTATGCGATGTAGGGGATCTCACCTCTTTGCTATATTGTTTTGTTTGTTTCTATTGTATGCTTATTTCTGTGAAGACTACGATGGCAGCAAGGAGGGATTAGCTAGATTTCTTTATGCTACAATTTCTTGAAGGCGTTGAAGCCTAGCGTGTTTATTGGGACACAGGCATATAGAGTATTGTGGTGACATTACTTTATCAGTAAGTAGGACTCACCATGGAGTCATTACTTCGTTTTATATACGGTTGCTTATGTAGAGGTTATTTTACCTATCAAGGAGTTGTGAAATGAGTTTCACTATACTCATAGAGAGAACTTCAATATATCTTTGGGTCAGATTTCTATTCATCGAGACATTCCCAGCTAGGGAATTTGTCTTTTGAGAAGAACTCTTGTTCTTAGATGTTATAGACTTGGGCTACTCTAGGTTAATTACGTTTTGGGGTATGTAAGTATCATGAACTTATGGTTGAGTAAATTTTGTTTATATGTATAGTATGTTATTCAATTCTCGTATCTTGTGTACTTCGTTTAATAAGTTTATGTTTTCTATGAAAAAATTTTTTTTGAAACTCGTATTTAGTTAATATTAAATATTTTATAACTTGGGTAATTAATTATATGGAGTTGGTTTGAAATGTGATACCCTTCGGAGGAGGTGTTACATAGAACACACCCACACGAGCAAGTTGAGTATGCATCTGGGAATAACCAAGATGTTTCAAGACCTGAAACAGTTATTTTGGTGGCACGGAATAAAGAGTGATATTGCCAAATGTGTGTCGTCTTGTCTGGTTTGTCAGAAAGCAGAGGTTGAACACCAAATACCATAAGGAATGTTGCAACCCCTAGCTATTCCCGAATGGAAGTAGGATAATATTGCAATGTACTTTGTGGTTGGATTACCAAAGACCAGAAAAGGTTACGATTCAATATGGGTAATTATTGATCGACTCACGAAGTCTGTACATTTCTTATCAATCAACATAAGGTACAACATGGAGAAGTTGACTCAGTTGTATATTAGTGAGATCGTTAGGCTGCATAGTGTGCTTACCAGTATTATTTTTGATAGAGATCTGAGGTTCACATCAAAGTTTTGGCAAAGTTTTGGCAAAGTTTGCAAGGAGCATTGGGAACGAAGCTACGTTTGAGTTTCGTTTATCATCCGCAGACCGATGGTCAATCGGAAAGGACAATTCAATCGTTGGAGGATTTGCTCAGAGCTTGCACTTTGGAACAGACTAGAAGTTGGGATGAAGTTTTACCATTGGTAGAGTTCACCTACAACAACAGTTTTTATTCGAGCATAGGGATGGCACCCTATGAAGCTCTATATGGACGATGGTGCAGAACACCTTTGTGTTAGTACCAAAATGGAGAGCGCCTTATTGTTGGACCTGATCTTATACAACAAACAACTGAGAAGGTCAAGATGATTCAGAAAAAGATGAGGATGGCTCAGAGTCGAAAAAAGAGCTATACAGACAAAAGGAGAAAGCCTCTTGAGTTTGTAGGAGGCGAGCATGTGTTTTTGAAAGTCACACCTATGACTGGGGTCGGCCGAGTTCTAAACTCTAGAAAGCTTACTCCCAAATTCCTTAGACTTTACCAAATTCTTCGCCGGATAGGTTCAGTAGCTTACCAAATAGCCTTATCGCCTTTTCTTTCTAGCCTACACAATGTCTTTTATGTGTCACAATTACGTAAATATATTCTTGACCCGAGTCATGTCATAGCACCGGACACAGTACAATTGAAAGAGAACTTAACCTATAAGACACCTCTTGTAAAGATTGAAGATAGGAGAGTAAAGCAACTCAGAGGGAAGGAAATCCCGTTGGTAAAAGTGATCTAGAATGATGCGACCGAAGATGAACGTGGGAATTAGAAGACAAGATGAAGGAGCAACATCCACATCTATTCTAAGGTACAAAAATTTCGAGAACGAAATTTCTTTTTAGAATGGGAGAGTTGTAACACCCTGAAAATTGTTTGTTTCATTATGAATAGTCATTTTATAATATTTGTGATTTTTGAAAATTTTTGAAGATTTTTTCAGAAACATTGAATATTTTAATATATTTTTTTATTTTACATGCATACTGAGCAGAGCCAGTGTAACACCTCGAAAATTGTTTATTTTATTATAAATAGTCATTTTATAATATTTTTGAATTTTAAAAAAAATTCTAGATTTTTTCGAAACTATTGATTATTTTAATATATTTCTCGATTTACATGCGCACTGAGCGGAGTCGAAAAAATGAAATATTTTCCCCGAGGCTGGTAAACTTTGAACTGTGGAAGCGTCAATGAGGGATCTTACTAAACCCGAGGTCGGACACAGTTTACGAAGTTTACATTTTTTAAGATTTTATTTGATAAATAAAATTACGGAATGTTCTGTTAAATGAAAATTTTACGATACGCTCTATTATCTATTGGACAATAAATACTGACTTTGTACACTGTGACAATTGTTCATTGGGTAATAGCTTGTAGTAAAAATCCTTATCACTTTATATAGAAATCTACTTTATGTCCAATCATGTTGACTTTTTCAAATTTCTAACAAAGCTTCTCAAAGAAACTTTGTATCAAGCTTCTCATGTAAGCTTTCCTCAAGCTTCTAGGACATACTTTCTCTTCTCTCTCTCTCTCTCTCTTCTCCAAGACCATGAGCCCATTTTGGGAGCCAAAAATTTGTTTTCACTTTATCATTTCCATTTCTAATTTCAAAACCCCAAAAACTATTATCATCTTACTATCATTTTCCCTCCCTACATTTCCTCTTGTCTCTTATTTTCTCTCTTCACATTTTCTCTCTTCTTTTCTCTCCAAAACCGCCTGGCCACACACCATAATCACTCCTCCATTTTTCTTTTGTTTGCTCTAACTAATCACATTTCTTGCTTCCTCTCATCATCCTAAGGCTTTTCTCTTTGGTGACCATCTCCAAAAACTCAACCTTTCTCCTCTCCATTTTCTCACCACCCACACGGCCAAGACCACCATTGTTGGCCATCCAAGCTTTTTCATTCAACCAACCTCATTTCCTACCATTTCTCATCACCTAGAACATTTTCTCTATTGTGACCACCACCAAAATCCACCATTTTCGTTTTCCTCCATCAAGTTTTAAAGTTGGAGACTTTGAGGTAAAAGTTCATAGCTTTTTTCTTTTTCCATCTCATTTTCGTGATCCATGGTCACCAAAGTAACCATGGATACCTTTTTCAAGATTTGATTGTGATTTTTGTGATTTTGATGTCCATAGGGTTTTCTTGAAGGTGGAGGCCAAATTTACAAGGAGTTTCAAGGAAGTTTCTTTGCTTGTTTTCTCTCTTGGTAAGAGGAAGACCATCCACTTCAACCTCTATTGGTAGTGGAAAACCTTTATTGTGTATTGGTTATGAGAGAATCCATGTTAGGGTTACTCTCTTAGTTGTGTGTTTTCTAATGATTCTTGTATTGATTTTACTCTATATGGTTTATTGGTTGTACTTGTATATATTGATGATTTTGATGGATTGGAATCATGAATTGGAAGCAAGGGTTCCTTGCTCTCCTTGTGGAGACTCACGGCCAAATGGCCCAATGATGGGTCCTTGATGAAACTTTGTGTAACAATTTGGGAATTTAGATGTTTATTGAGTGATAATTAATGGAGTAATGAGAAATTTGGATCCCTAATTTTCTTAGAGGGCTCACGGCCTCTTAGGGAAGATGAGGGCAAAATATTGTGTTAAGATGGAAACTTAGTTAATTAGATAATTAGAAGGTGATTAGGAATTCATAAAGTGGATAGAACCAAGAATGAGATTTTGTCCTATAACTTAGAATAATTTTATTAAGGGAAGAACATGAGTGTAAGTGAGAGGTTGGATAACCCAAATTAAATTATCTTAAGTGAATATGATTCAATTTAAATAAAGTACTTAACTTATCATGGGAAAATAAAGATTTAATAAGAATTATGAGAGAATTCCTCTAGAGAAAGATTTCATAAGAAATGTTTAATTAAAGTAAAACTTCATAATAAACCTTAAAAAGTGCATTGTCTCATGTGAGAATTTGATAATATGATATTATGCGTCCAAGAGTGGGACCAAAATTCTGTTGATGTTCAACTTGGCCAAATTGTGGCATGCTATGGAAAAATGTATCATTGTTGAATATACATGAATATGCATTGTGTCAACATGCATTGTGAAAGTCTGATGGACTATTGTTAAGGCCATGTTTCCTAGGAGATTGAATTACACCTATGTGCGGGTGCGAATACACTAGTTTAGGTCATAATGTTGACCTTGGGGGCATCGAGGTGCGGGTGTCTCACAATGGTTAGTTGGTAGCTCCTCTAGACCGTGGGATAGACCGATGCAAACGCACCGATGATCCGGACTGAGACACTGTCCTATATCGCGATCTAGTGTAGAATGTCTTGTAAAATGCCATGATGTGCACGTTGATAAATTGAGAAATTATAGCACTTGTTGGTCTCGGCAGCCGAGTTACAGACATGTCTCCTGATCATTCTCTCCAATGTTTGTGTCTAGCTCCATGGAGTAGGATTTTGATATCATGTGCACATGCATAGTGAGTCAACATATTATTTGGCATTATCCGCATGATAATTTGAACTGTCATCTTACTGATGTACTACAACCTGAAATTGCTTAGTTGTTTACTATTTGCTTGTTAATGTCTATTATTATTCTTGATATGCCATGTGGGCATTTTGCGCTGTTCTATTTCTTTACTGCCATAATTGGTAATGAATGTAGGATGTATTACCTCTTTTCTATATCTTCTGCTATTCTATCTATTTATATGTTTTTCGAAGACGTCGGTGAAAAAGGGAAAGTGCACAAATTCCTTGGCTTCTGGCCTGATTTTGATTAGCTTCTTATTCGGTTATGACGTCCCGTCTGCAAGGCTTCTTGGGATATACGAGACTTACTTTTCAAGGAGGATCGAACTGCTGGCACATCAACCTAAGCACGGATCGCTGTGTCTACCTCGGAGATGTGACTTTGACCCTTACTTGGGGGCGTTATGATCCGCCTATTTTTACTTTTCATGCCTGCTTGTATTTAGAGTTTTATTTGCCTATACGAGATATGTGGGGTGAGCGTTATTACTCCCCACAAGAGGATTCTTTCTTATCCTCTGCACGAGCCCCCGCTCATAACTCGGTTGCACCGATGAGGGTTTCCTCTGAAGAGGAAGACCCTGAGGAGGATCCAGCTATGGCTTCTTCTCATTCGCCTTAGGGGATGATGCTATTGGTAGCCGCTGATAGCTATCGGTAAATCTTTTGAGGGGCCTGATGTTTTATCTTTTTGGTGGGCTGTATATGTGAAATTATTTTGGGGCATGTAAAGCTTTGGCTTTTTGTATATTTAATAGTGTATCTAAACAAGTGTGATATAAATATATATATGTATGTCATTCGAATGTATGGTTTACGTTTATTTTACTCTTTACTGTAACTATGTCTTGTCATTTCATTTTATTATTTCGTAACAAAAAAAAAAAGAATTCGCCAAATTATTTATACGAATACAACTTAATAGACTTATCTTTATTTCAATGAACCGGGTCTTAGTTTATATATTTTATTTTCCACTTTGTGGTTATGGTGTGACATTCCCTCCTCAAAAAGGGGCGTTACAGAAACAAGCAAAGAGAGGCTTAATTTTAATTGATCGAAAATGGCAGAATGGTGCTTTTAGTGCCATTGAAAGAGAACTGTTGAAGATCCTTACAGCTGGCCTTAAGTGGAACAAAAGTTGTAAGGTTTTCACAAGAGGAAGAAAGAGGATGATAGGTATATGAAGTGTGCTTCTAGACCAAGTTATCCTCAAAATAAAGGTAAGTGAGCTTAAGTAGAAGTGAGGGGACCAAAGTGTGATAGATGTAGGAGCTAACATGGTGGCAAACTAAGTTGCATTGGCCAAATAGTACGTATACTTATGGCTGACCAGAACACTTTTAAATAAGTGTACACAAAAGTAGGGAGCAGTGCCTAACCTCAAAGCTCAAGATAGACTAAGAGTTTATACTCTAAGTAGTAAGGAGGCGGCTCAGACTCCCGATCTTATATGAGGTAAGAGCATAGTTAAAGATGATCTCTAAGTTTTAGTATATGATTCGGGAGTATTTCCACTCCTTGATTTCATATAAGCATGTAAAGAGATTATATTTATATATGTTTGAGTTTCCCTATATTTTATCCTTATCTACACCAAGCAGGACGCTAGTCATAACTTCCTTAGTAAGTTTGCATTATTATGTCAAGATAGAAAGTAAGATTTCTTATGTGGAAGTTGAACAAGTCTTAGGAAATATATCTGTGATAAGAAGACATCCAGAGGTATTTCTTGGGAAAGTAACCAAGTACCACCTAAGAGAGAAGTAGAACTCCTTATAAGTAGGGTACAAGTTAAGTTAGTAGATGGTTCTAAGATTCAATAAGTTTTCTTACAAAATAAGAACTTTGAAGTGTTCAGTGATCATACGAGTTTGCAACACTTGTTTGATAAGAAGAAGCTGAACATGAGGCAAAAATGATGGATGGAATGCTAAGCAGAACTTGGTTATGATGAATGTAACACCCCAGAAATTCCTTATTTTTAGATAAATATTTATTTTATAATATTTGTGATTTTGTGAATTTTTTAAGAATTATTTGAATTGTTTGATTATTTTATTATATTTCTCGGTTTACATGCGTATAAGCAGGGCCAAAGAAATAAAATATTCCTCTGAGGCCAGAAAACTTTGGACTGATAGACCGGGCCGGGGGATCTTACTAAACCCGAAGCCGATCACAGTTTTCAATTTTTGAGATTTTATCTGACAGATAAAGTTTGGGTACACTTTATTAACCATTGGATAATAGATACTAGATTTATTGACAGTGACTTTTATTCTTTGGATAATAGTTTGTAGTAGAAATCTAGTAGATTATTTCTATCTAGTCATTTTTATGACACCATCTAGGTGATATTATCACATCACATCATTGATTGACATTCTTGGGAAGCGTGCGAAGCTTCTCAAGCAAGCTTTAGATAAAGCTTCCAAGAGAAGCTTCCTTTTCCCTTTTCCAAGGTGACACACGGCCACATGTGGAGAAAAAGGGACTTACACAAGTTCCATCATCTTTTATCAAATAAAATCTTACTATCACTTTCTCTCTCTTCACCAAAAACTTTCTCTCACTTTTTTCTTCATCTTCTTTCATTTTTCTCTCCCACACTCCACGGCCTCCACCATTCCATCACCACTTCACCTTCTAAAATTTCTAACAACTAAGTTTCTTGAATCCATACTTCTTCCAAAGATTATCTATTGTGAAGATCTTGATTGTTCATCATCTTTTCAAGGATCCTTCAAGTTAGGGTTTAAAATTTTCTAAGGTAAAAGTTCTCTCCTTCTTCATCATTCTTCTTTTCTTCCTTCCAAAGCCTTGGTGTATGTTCTTGGTTTCTCTTTTCCAAGTCCAAAAAAAAAAATGATGACTTTTTCTATGTTATTTTCGGATTCAAAGGAGTTCTTGAAGGAGGAAGTTTTGCTTCACAATTTCTACACAAGTGGTTGGATATCTCCAAAGGTAATAGGGAGATTTTTTTCTCTTCACCCATTCATGGTGGTGAGGGACGAAATTTATGTGTGGAGAGTGAGGAATCCATGTGAGGATTTCTCACTTTATTGTATTGATCTTTGATGCTTTGTGTGAATCCTTCTTTATATGATTTTGTGATTTTGTGCTATGTGTGACCTTGGTGAGATTTGTGATGGTTCATATAATTTATTTGCTTGAGATTATTTGTAAAAATTGGAAAAATTGGAACCCTAATACCCTAGGGAGCCCACGACCATGAGGCCAAAAAATGGGGTATCCAAGATGAAAATGTTATGTTGACTTGAACCGAAGTGTTAAGAAGAGAAAGGAAGTAATGGAGGATTGGTAATGGTGAGTGAGTAGTAAAATAAATTTATCACTTTGGTGGAGAGAGGTTCGGCCTTGAGAGAGAAAAATAAGTTAGGAAGAGAATTCATAATCAAATAGAGTGCCATGAGGACTTGGGGGAAAAAAGAAGTGAAATGTGGAACCAATACCTTGTAATTCTTTCAATCTTCATGAAGGATGATTTTCGAGAATCTTGTATTTGAAATACCTTATGATTGGACATAATGTTGCTATATAGTTGAACTAATGAACTGAACTCTATTATGATTTCTTTGATGAGATTAAATGTTCATCTATCATATGATCATACATTGAAAAAGTCAGAATGACTTGTTGCTAAGGTGGAATGCCTAAGTTCATTTATCATAAGATCATACATTGAAAAAGTCAGAATGAATTGTTGTTAAGGCGGAATGCCTAAGTTCATTTATCATATGATCATACATTGTAAAAGTTGGAATGACTTGTTGTCAGGCGGAATGCCTAGGAGATGAATTACACCTTTATGCGAGTGGGAATTGCGTAGTGTGATTCACTTGTTGAACTTGGAGGCATCGGGGCGCGGGTATCCCACAAGTGGATAGTTGGTAGCCCCACTGGGCCGTGGTGACTGTGCAACGCACCGACAATCTCGACTAGGCACTATCCTATTCACGACCCGGTTGAGAGTATCTTGTACAGCCATGTTACGGACATTGATTATTTGAGATGCACTTGATTTGAGGCTAACAATGTTCAGATAGTAACTCTCCCGATCATTCTCTCTGATGTTGGTTTTAGCTCCATGGAGTAAGTTCTGTCCATTGTGCATATACATAGCATTTAGCATTTCATTATGATGAACCTACATGGTGAAATTGCCTGTCAATATACTGTGGATTTACTTGCGGTAGGCGTTATTGAGATATATGGTGGAAAATTAACTTAACTGTAAATTGTTGTAATTATATCCTATAAATCTTATTGTTGTTTGCTGTCTCTTGTTGCCATGTTGGAATGATGTAGAAAGTCTCACCTCTTTGTATTGTTGTTCTGCTTGTTTTCTATTTTATATGTTCTTGTGAACAAAGATTAAGAGGAAGAGTGGCTGTTTGTTGTTGTATTTTGGAATGGCTGCTAGGAGAGATCTTTTTGGTTATGTTCGAATCCAATTTCATGAAGGTGCGAGTGCTTGGCGCATTGATTGGGACAATGAGCGTGTTAGATATTTTGGGGATGTAATTGTAACTATCCGTAGGACCTGTAATGATGTTCTTTTCTTTTCTCTCACTTTTGCTATATATGTAGAGTTTTTCATGCCACTTAGGGAGCTATGAGGTAAATTACACTACACCCCTAGGGAGGATCCGAACCCTGTGGTGTCCTCTGCCTAGACACCAGTCCGCGAGCTGTTACCTTAACTGAGGAACTATGTTGGCTTGGGTGCCGAGGAGGATCCTGAAGAGGATCCTTTAACACCTCGAAAATTATTTATTTAATCGTAGATAATTATTTTATAATATTTATGATTTTTGAGAATTTCTGTGAATTTTTTCGAAAACGTCAAATATTTTAATATATTCCTCGTTTGGCATGTACACTGAGCAGAGTCAATGTAACACCCCGAAAATGATTTGTTTCATCAGGAATAGTCATTTCCCAATATTCGTGATTTTTGAAGATTTTTCTGGAATTTTTCAGAAATGTTAAATATTTTAATATATTTCTCATTTTATGTGCACACTGAACAGAGTCAGTGAAACGCCATGGAAAATTGTTTATTTCGTGACAAATACTTATTTTTTAATATTTGTGATTTTTAAGAATTTTTGTGGATTTTTCTGAAAACGTTAAATATTTTAGTATATTTTTCGTTTTGCATGCGCACTGAGCGGAGCCGGGATAACGAAATGTTTTCCTTGAGGCTGAAAAACCTTGAACTATGGATGTGTCGATGGGGGATCTTACTAAACTCGAGGCTGGACATGATTTACGAGGTTTGTATTTTTTGAGATTTTATCTGATAAATAAAATCTCTGTACGCACTGTTAATTAAAATTTTACGATACGCTCTATTATTCATTGGATAATTAATACTGGCTTTGTGCACTGTAACAATTATCTATTGGGTAATAGCTTGTAGTAAAATCCTAATTACTATAATATTTTAACTATTAAATCACATTATCCTATCCTAATGTAATCTACTTTATGTCTAATCACATCTCCTTTATTGAAAATGCACCCAAGCTTCTCAAGGAAGCTAATCATTTCTCTCTCCTCCTCACCACACCCACACGGCTGCAGTACCCATTTGGAGCCCAAATTTGTGCTTCAATTTAATTTAATTAACCTATTAAAATTTGAAAAAGAAAAACTCTAAAAGCATCTTTCACTTTTCTATTCACTTCTCTCTCTACCTTCATCATTCTCAAACTTTCTCTCCTCCTTCTCTCTAGAAACACCACACTGCCACCACACCTCCAAGCCCTCCATCTTCACAAAAATTTCAACCAACCCCATTTTCTTAATCACCTTCATCATCTAAACACTTCTCTAGTTGGTGGTTCCATGAAAAGCTCTCATCTTTACCACTTTCTTCAAGCTTCAAGTTTAGGGTTTTTAGGTAAGGTTCTTGATTCTTCACTCTCTCTTCCCCATTTTCGTTTTTAAGGTCTCCTTTATGACCATCTATACCTTATTTTTCAAGCATTGGTGTTATCTTGATGAGATTGAAATTTCTAGGGTTCGGTTGGGTGTGAATTCAAAAATTTGCAAGGAGCTTCAAGGGGTTCTCTTGTTTTCTTCTCTTTGGTAAGAGGAAGATACTCCTCCTCAACCTCTCTTGGTAGTAAGGAACCTTGTTTTGTCATTGATTGTGAGAAAACCCTATTAAGGGTTATGCTTTGCTTGTATGATTTGTATGATTACATGTTGATGTTAATTTGTTTAAGTAGTTTGATTGATTGGTTATGTATATTGAAATGCTTGGATGGATTGGAACACTTGAACTGGAAGAAAATGATCTAGATTTCCTCTAAGAGGCTCATGATTTTAGGGGCCCTAAATTAGAGTTCTTCGTTAAAAGTTTATAACAAGTGGAAGACTTAACTAGTCAAGTGGATAATATGTGATTAATGGAACAAAAATTTAAACCCTGGATCTAGAGAGGCTCACGACCTTCATGGCTAAAAATGGCTCAATCTTATGATTTCACACAACTATGGCATTTAATTAATCAAGTAAATAAATAAGAAGATTAGGTAATGGAAGGAAATAAATTTAGTAACCTAAACAAATTCTTTGGACCTTAAGAACAAATAAGGAGGTGTTAGACATTGGTAAAACTTAGAAATAATTCTTTAAGTGAATAAGACTAAGTTTAAAGTAAGGAACCTAATTATGAGAAGAATTTCATAAGAGACATTACATTGAAGTGGAACTTTACCTAAAAGACTTAAAATGATTTTCAATTAAAGTAAGAACATGAGTGTACGTGAGAACACTAAATAATTCCATAATGTACCAAAAGTGTAATGTACCATTGGAAGGCTTTAGACTATTTAATGTGGGTCCATGTGTAGGACCAAGAATATTATGATGTTTACTTTGGCCAATTGTGACATATTGTGGAAAAGTATGTAATGATAAACATACTTGTTATATGCATTGGGTCATCATGCATTGTGAAAGTCCGTTGGATTGTTGTTAAGGCCATGTTGCCTGGGAGATTGAATACACCTTTGTGTGGGTGCGAGTAGACTAGTGTAGGTCATTCAGTTGACCTTGGGGGCGTCAGAGCATGGGCGTCTCACAGTGGACAGTGGGTAGCCCCACTGGGCCGTGAGATAAATCGATGCGAACTCACCGACGATCCGAACGTGACACTATCCTATATCGTGATCTAGCGTAGAATGTCTGTACAATGCCTTGACGTGCACGTGGATAAACTAATGAATTATAGCACTTTGGTCGCGGCAGCCGAGTTGCAGACATGTCTCCTGATCTTTCTCTACGACTATATGTGTCTACCTTCATGGAGTAGGATTTTGGGGTTGTATACATGTGCATAATGAGTCCATATATTATTTGGCATTTTAATTCTTATGATATATTGAAACTATGACTGTATTGATGTATAATTGCTTGGAACTGCTTAACTGCTTATTGTTGTTATTTAATGTTTATTATTATTACCTGTTGAGATGCTATGTGGGCGCTTTGGGCCGTTTTGTTTCTCTACTGTCATAATTGGTAATGATGGTAGGATATCTTACCTCTTTCTTGTGTTTCTATTATTTCTGTCTGTTTATAAATATGTTTCATCAAAGACGTTGGCAAAGAGGGTGAAGCTCTCGAATTTCCCAGCTTCTGGCCCGACCACGACTAGCACCTACTGTTGGATCATGGTAGCACGCTCACGTGGATTTTTAGGTGATGTGCATTTGACCTTCCTTGGAAGGCCAGACTGCTAGCACATCGACCTAAACTCCGATTGTTGTGTCTACCTGGGAGACGTGTCGATTTCACTGGCCTGGGGGCGTCATGAACCGCCGATTTTCACTTGCAGTGTCAGTTTACGTTTGGAGTTTTATCTGCCCATCAGGGAGATGTGGGGTGATCATTATTACACCCCACAGGAGGATTCTTTTGATTCCACTGCTCGGGCTATGGCCCGTAACTCGGTGGCTCTTATGGAGGTTTCCTCGGATGAGGAAGATCCTGAGGAGGATCCCGAGGAGGATCCTGACATGGTTCCTCCTCATCTTAGGGATTGATACTGTCGATAGCTACTGATGGCTATCAGGGTATATTTTGGGGGCCTGATGTATCATTATTTTGGTGGGCTGTATATTTATGATCTCTTGGGGCATACATGTATAATTTTGCTTTTTGTATATTCAGGCGCTGTAATCAAACAAGTTTAATATAATGATATATCATTATTCATGTATGTTGGTTGGATTTATGCATTATTTCTATTTTACTATTCATTACAACTACGTCTTATCACTATTTTTATTAATTATAACAAAAAAAATATACTCGCTAATTTAATCACACGGTTATAGCCAAGTAAATTTATATTCATAAAAATAACCAGGTCTTAATTTATATTTTTATTTTTCGCATTGTAAATGATAATGTGACGCTTCATCCAAAAAAGGGGCGTTACATTAAGTTGGTATCAGAGCCCAGGTTTATGTTTCTTTGGGTCTTGTGATTGAGTCTGTTTTGTTTGTGCTGTGTGAATCTCTGTGTTTGGTATTCCTAGTGGGTACAACTGACTTTCCTTGTGTTTTTCAGCTAATCTAATTTGAGAAAGTAAGATGGCACGAGGTGGAGACATGGCAGCTGCTATAGAGGCTATGCAAAAGATGGCTGAAGTAATAGCACAACAGACTAAATGAGCTACTCAACAACAAGAGAGAGTTGCTCAACAACAAGAGAGGGCTGCTCAACAGCTCGAAGCTACTGCTGACACTCAAAACTTGGTAGAGTTTCGTCGCCACAATCCTCCCCAATTCAAAGGAGAGTTCAATTTGGACAAAGCTAGTCTATGGATCAAAGAGCTGGAGAAAGTCTTCCGAGGCATGAATTGCACCGAGACTAAGAAGGTGACTTATGCTACCTTTATGTTGGTTGGCAATGCTGAGAACTGGTGGTGCGAGACGCAAAGAATGCTGGAGGCCGAAAATCATGAAATCACTTGGGATTTATGCAAGGATAAGTTCTTGGATAAGTACTTTCCCACGAGCGCGAGGCACGAGAAGGAGATGGAGTTTCTCAACCTAAGGCAGGGGAACATGACCGTTAGTGAATATGCAGTGAGATTTGAAAACTTGTCATAGTTTTCAACGTACTTTCAGTTCCAACTGAATGAAGCCTGGAAGTGTCTGAAGTTCACAGAGAGGTTGAGATATGAAGTGAAAAAAGCTGTTATCACACTGAAAATCAATGAGTTCTCAAAGCTGCTAGATACGTGCTGCGAAGTGGAAGCTCTGGAGCAAGCTAGAGATACAAGGAGCAGGAACTTTGGACCTACAAGGTTCCAAAGGGGGGTGGCAACAGTTCTAACCGCTTCTAAAAGAAGCCCTATTCCCGGCCAACGAGAAACCAGGAACAGACAGCGGGTGGAAGTTCTGGTGGAGGTTCTGCTATGAACTAGACCGGCCAAAATGTGGCGTATCACTCCAAATACCTGAAGTGTGGGAAGGATTATCTTACGAGGGATTACACTATAAAGGGATAATCTACTTCAGATGTGGCAAACCTGGCCACGTATCTCGAGACTACAACCAAGCGAAGGCTGAACCTTCAGTTAATGTTGCAAGGGCCAACAAACTGAAAGTAGGAGGACGGGTCTATACCATGAGCAGAGCCGAAGCCTCCGTGTCAGAAGACTTGATTCAAGGAGAAGGCACCATAGAAGGTAACCTTTTAACTATACTGTATGACTCTGGGGCAACCCATTCTTTCATCTCTTATGACTGAGTGCTACGACTTGGTTTACCAGTGTCTACCTTACCTTTTGATCTGACTGTTTCTACCCCCACTGATAAACCGGTAGTTACTACCAAAGTCTGTTTAAATTGTCCCTTGATTATTGAAGGTCGAATCTTTTTTGTTGATTTGATCTGTTTACCCTTTTCTCAGCTAGATATAATTTTAGGGATAGACTGGTTATCTTCCAACCATGTTCTATTAGATTGTTCAAGAAAAACCATAGTTTTCCCTATGGATGAGGATTCTAGATTCTTGACAGCCAACCGAGTTCAAGCTCTCTTGAAAGAAGGAACTCACAGATACATGCTACTATCTTCTTTGAAAGTCGAGAGTGAGGTTGATGTGAACACAATTCTAGTGGTGAATGAATTTCCTGAAGTCTTCCCTGAGGATGTACCTGGTTTACCACCGGCGTGAGAAATAGAATTTGCTATTGACCTGATACCGGGATCTGGTCCCGTGTCTATAGCACCTTATAGGATGTCACCAATAGAATTAGCTGAACTTAAGAAGTAGCTATAGGAGCTTTTGGAAAAGCAATTTGTCAGACCGAGTGTGTCACCTTGAGGAGCACAAGTACTGTTAGTTCAAAAGAAGGACAGTTCATCAAGGTTGTGCGTGGACTACAGACAGCTAAACAAAGTGACAATCAAGAATAAATATCCACTCCCAAGAATTGATGACTTAATGGACTAACTGAAAGGAGCAGCGGTATTTTCAAAAATTGACCTGCGATCTGGGTATCATCAGATACGAGTGAAGACGGAGGATATACCCAAGACTACCTTTCGTACCCAATACGGCCATTACGAGTACCTCGTGATGCCGTTTGGTGTGACGAATGTGCCTGCTATCTTCATGGATTATATGAACTGGATCTTTCGTCCTTACTTAGACAGGTTTGTTATTGTCTTCATCAATGACATCCTAATCTATTCTCAAAATCAGGAGGATCATGCTGGACACCTCAGTATAGTTCTCCAGATTCTGAAGGAGAAAGAACTGTATGCCAAATTGTCAAAATGTGAATTTTGGCTGGAAGAAGTTAAGTTTTTGGGTCATGTAATCTCGAAGGATGGGATTGCGGTGGATTCATCAAAAGTGGAGGTAGTGCTACAATGGGAAAGGCCTAAGTCAATGACGGAGATTCGTAGCTTCGTGGGTTTAGCCAGATATTACCGGAGGTTCATTGAGGGATTCTCCAAGATTGCAGGACCTCTTACTTAACTCACGAGAAAGAACCAAGCTTTTGAGTGGACCGACAGCTGTGAACAGAGTTTCCAAGAGTTGAAGAGAAGGCTAACTACCTCGCCAGTGTTAGTGCTACCTGATCTGAATGAGCCCTTCGAGGTGTACTGTGACACTTTATACCAAGGACTAGGATCTGTGCTTATGCAACATAGAAGAGTGGTGGCTTATGCTTCAAGGCAATTGCGAGTGCATAAGAAGAACTACCTGACGCATGACTTGGAATTAGCGGCTGTAGTTTTTGCTTTGAAAATATGGAGGCATTTCCTCTATGGAGCAATGTTCAACATCTTTAGTGATCATAAAAGTTTAAAATATTTGTATGATAAGAAAGAGTTGAACATGAGGCAGCGGAGGTGGCTAGAGTTCCTGAAGGACTATGATTTCCAACTTCTGTATCATCCCGGCAAGGCAAACGTCGTGGCAGACGCCTTGAGCAGGAAGATGATCAGTGTCTCTACCCTGATGATCAAGGAAAAGGATCTAATAGAGCAGTTCAGAGATGTATAGTCTTTTATGGAATTAGAACCAGAAAAGATCTGCGTGAACATGGTCACCATCTCAAGTAAGCTGATGGAGGACATACGAGAAAAGCAGAAGGTCTATAAGTTCTTGCAAGAAGTGAGAGAGCTAATGAAGAAAGGCAATGAAACAATATTTATGGAAGGAACAGACGGAATTCTGAAATTCCGAGGTAGAGTCTGTATTCCTCGTGACCAAGAGCTTAGAGAGTATATTATCGACCATGCTCACATAAGCCAGTTGAATATGCATCCAAGTATAACAAAAATGTATCAAGACTTGAAGAAGTTATTTTGGTGGCATGGAATGAAGAGTGACGTCACTAGATGTGTATCGACTTGTCTAGTTTGTCAGAAAGCTAAAGTGGAACATCAAAGACCCGCAGGATTACTGCAACCATTCTCTATTCCTGAATAGAAGTGGGACAGCATTGTAATGGATTTCGTAGTGGGTTTGCCTAGGACAAGAAAAGGACATGACTCGATTTAGGTAATTGTGGACCGACTCAAAAAATCAGCATATTTCCTCCCAATTAACATAAGGTACAAACTGGAGAAACTGACCAAGCTGTATATTGGAGAAATTGTTAGATTACATGGTGTACCTACAAGTATTATTTTGGATAAGGATCCTAGATTCACTTCAAAGTTCTGACAGAGTCTACAAGAATCATTGGGGATAAAGTTATGTCTAAGTTTTGCTTATCACCCACAAACTGATGGCCAATCGGAGAGGACGATCCAATCATTAGAAGATTTGCTTAGAGCTTGCACCATAGAACAGACTGGAAGTTGGGATGACGTTCTACCGTTGATAGAGTTCACTTACAACAATAGTTATTATTCAAGCATAGGGATGGCACCCTATGAGGCTCTGTATGGACGATAGTGTCGGACACCTTTATGTTGGTACCAAGACAGTGAGCGCCTCACTATTGGACCAGATGTTATACAGCAGATGACTGAAAAAGTTAAGATGATTCAAGAGAAGATGAGGATGGCTCAGAACAGACAAAAGAGTTATGCAGACAAAAGAAGAAAGCTTCTTGAGTTTGAAGAAGGCAAGCATGTATTTCTAAAAGTCACACCTACGACTAGGGTAGGCCGGGCCTTGAAATCTAGAAAACTTACTCCAAAATTTCTTGGACCATACCAGATTATTCACCGAGTAGGTCCAATAGCCTATCAAATAGCCTTACCCCCTTTCCTCTCAAACATTCACAATGTCTTCCATTTGTCTTTACTGCGAAAATACATTCCTGACCCAAGTCATGTCATAGCACCAGATACAGTACAATTAAAAGAGAACTTAACCTATGAGGCACCTCCTGTAAGAATTGAGGATAGAAGGTTAAAGCAACTAAGAGGCAAGGAGATTTCGTTGGTGAAGGTAATCTGGAACGAGACAACTGGAGATGCAACATGGGAGCTGGAAGACAAAATGAAGGAGCAACACCCACAACTATTCTAAGGTATGAAAATTTCAAGGACGAAATTTCTTTTTAGATGAGGAGAGTTGTAACACCCCAAAAATTATTTATTTCATCGTACATAATCATTTTACAATATTTATGATTTTTGGGAATTTCTGTGGATTTTTTCGGAAACTTTGAATATTTTAATATATTTTTCATTTTATGTGCACACTGAGCAGAGTCAGTGTATCACCCCGAAAATGATTTGTTTCATCATGAATAGTCATTTTCTAATATTCGTGATTTTTGGAGATTTTTCTGGAATTTTCTAGAAATGCTGAATATTTTAATATATTTCTCGTTTTGCATGCACACTGAACAGAGCCAGTGAAACGCCCAGGAAAATTATTTGTTTTGTGACAAATACCCATTTTCTAATATTTGTGATTTTTAGGAATTTTTTGTGAATTTTTCTGAAAACGTCAAATATTTTAATATATTCCTCGTTTTACGTACGTACTGAGCGGAGCTGGGATAACGAAATGCTTTCCCTGAAACTGGCAAACCTTGAACTGTGGATATGTCAACGAGGAATCTTACTAAACCCGAGGCCACACACAGTTTACGAGGTTTGTATTTTTTGAGATTTTATCTGATAAATAAAATCTCTATACGCATTGTTAATTAAAATTTTGTGATATGCTCTATTATTCATTGGATAATTAATACTGGCTTTGTGCATTGTAACAATTATCCATTGGGTAATAACTTGTAGTAAAATCCTAATTACCATATTATTTTAACTATTAAATCACATTATCCTATCCTAATGTAATCTACTTTATGTCTAATCACATCTCCTTTATTGAAAATGCACCCAAGCTTCTCAAGGAAGCTAATCATTTCTGTCTCCTCCTCACCACACCCACACAGCTGCAACACCCATTTGGAGCCCAATTTAATTAAGCTATTCAAATTTCAAAAAGGAAAACCCTAAAAGTATTTTTCACTTTTTTATTCACTTCTCTCTCTACCTTCATCTTTCTCAAACTTTCTCTCTAGAAACACTGCACGGCCACCACACCTCCAAGCCCTCCATCTTCACAAAAATTTCAACCAACCCCATTTTCTTAATCACCTTCATCATCTAAACACTTTTCTAGTTGGTGGTTCCTTTAAAAGCTCTCATCTTTACCACTTTCTTCAAGCTTCAAGCTTAGGGTTTTTGGGTAAGGTTCTTGATTCTTCACTCTCTTTTCCCCATTTTCATTTTTATGGTCTCCTTTGTGACCATTGATACCTTATTTTTCAAACATTGGTATTATCTTGATGAGATTGAAATTTCTAAGGTTTGGTTGGGTGTGAATCCGAAAATTTGCAAGGAGCTTCAAGGGGTTCTCTTGTTTTCTTCTCTTTGGTAAGAGGAAGATACTCCTCCTCAACCTCTCTTGGTAGTAAGGAACCTTGTTTTGTCATTGATTGTGAGAAAACCCTATTGAGGGTTATTCTTTGTTTGTATGATTACATGTTGATGTTAATTTGTTTAAGTTGTTTGATTGATTGGTTATGTATATTGATATGCTTGGATGGATTGGAACACTTGAAATGGAAGAAAATGACCTAGATTTCCTCTAGGAGGCTCACGATTTTAGGGGCCCTAAAGTAGGGTTCTTGGTGAAAATTTTATAACAAGTGGAAGACTTAACTAGCCAAGTGGATAATATGTGATTAATGGAACAAAAATTTAAACCCTAGACCTAGAGAGGCTCACGGCCTTCATGGCTAAAAATGGCTCAATCTTATGATTTCACACAACTATGACATTTAATTAATCAAGTAAATAAATAAGAGGATTACAAAATGGAAGGAAATAAATTTAGTAACCTAAAGGAATTCTTTGGACCTTCAGAACAAATAAGGAGGTGTGAGACATTGGTAAAACTTAGAAATAATTCTTTAATTGAATAAGACTAAATTTAAAGTAAGGAACCTAATTATGAGAAGAAATTCATAAGAGACATTACATTGAAGTGGAACTTTACCTAAAAGACTTAAAATGATTTTCAATTAAAGTAAGAACATGAGTGTACGTGAGAACACTAAATAATTCCATAATGTACCAAAAGTGTAATGTGCCATTGGAAGGCTTTAGACTATTTAATGTGGGTCCATGTGTGGGACCAAGAATATTATGATGTTTACTTTGGCCAATTGTGGCATATTGTGAAAAAGTATGTAATGATAAATATACCTGTTATATGCATTGGGTCATCATGCATTATGAAAATCTGTTGGATTGTTGTTAAGGCCATGTTGCCTAGGAGATTGAATACACCTTTGTGTGGGTGCAAGTAGACTAGTGTAGGTCATTCTGTTAACCTTGGGGGCGTCGGGGCGTGGGCATCTCACAGTGGACAGTGGGTAGCCCCACTGGGCCATGAGATAAATCGATGCGAACGCACCGATGATCCAGACGTGTCACTGTCCTACATCGTGATCTAGCGTAGAATGTCTGTACAATGCCTTGACGTACACGTGGATAAACTGATGAATTACAGTATTTTGGCCGCGACAGCCAAGTTGCAGACATGTCTCCTAATCTTTCTCTCCGACTATTTGTGTCTAGCTCCATGGAGTAGGATTTTGGTGTTGTATGCATGTGCATAATGAGTCCATATATTATCTGGCATTTTAATTCTTATGATATATTAGAACTGTCACTGTACTGATGTATAATTGCCTGGAACTGCTTAACTGCTTATTGTTGTTATTTAATGTTTATTATTATTACCTGTTGAGATGCTATGTGGGCGCTTTGCGCCGTTTTGTTTCTCTACTGTCATAATTGGTAATGATGGTAGGATGTCTTACCTCTTTCTTGTGTTTCTATTATTTCTGCCTATTTATAAATATGTTCCATCGAAGACGTCGGCAAAGAGGGTGAAGCTCCCGAATTTTCTGGCTTCTGGCCCGACCACGACTAGCACCTACTATTGGATCATGGCAGCACGCTCATGCGGATTTTTAGGTGATGTGCGTCTGACCTTCCTTGGAGGGCCAGACTTCTGGCACATCAACCTAAACTCTGATCGCTGTGTCTACCTGGGAGACGTGTCGATTTCGCTGGCTTGGGGGCGTCATGAACCGTCGATCTTCACTTGCAGTGTCAGTTTATGTTTGGAGTTTTATCTGCCCATCAGGGAGATGTGGGGTGATTGTTATTACACCCCATAGGAGGATTCTTTTGATTCCACTGCTTGGGCTCCAGCCCGTAACTCGGTGGCTCCTATGAAGGATTCCTCGGATGAGGAAGATTTTGGGGAGGATCCCGAGGAGGATACTGACATGGTTCCTCCTCATCTTAGGGATTGATACTGTCGATAGCTACTGATGGCTATCAGAGTATATTTTGGGGGCCTGATGTGTCATTATTTTGGTGGGCTGTATATTTATGATCTCTTGGGGCATACATGTATAATTTTGCTTTTTGTATATTCAGGCGCTGTAATCAAACAAGTTTAATATAATGATATATCGTTGTTCATGTATGTTGGTTGGATGTATGCTTTATTTCTATTTTACTATTCATTACAACTACGTCTTATCACTATTTTTATTAATTATAACAAAAAAAATATACTCGCTAACTTAATCACACGGTTATAGCCAAGTAAATTTATATTCATAAAAATAACCTAGTCTTAATTTATATTTTTATTTTTCGCATTATAAATGACAATGTGATGCTCCCTCCCAATAAGGGGCGTTATAGATCTTGAGGAGGAGGAGGACCCCGAGGAGGATCCAGGGGAAGATCCTGCTCCTTAGATGTCTAGACTTGGGCCAATGTATGTTTTGGAGTCAGTGGACACTATATGTCTTTTGATTATAAACTTATATATTTAACTTGTATATTTTTGGGTGGATTGAAATCCACGCCACTGGCATGTATAATTTTTGGAGTGTGATGTTAACCAGTTATATCTTACGTGGCTATGTCTACTTTAAAGTCTATGTTTTTTAGAGAAGAAATTAAAAATCTATATTTTGTTATATTAAGTGTGATATTAGCGAATAAGGAAAACAATAATTTTGTAACGTATACTTTATGATATTAAATACTTTATAACTTGTGTAATGGCAATTAAAGGAGGGTGTTACAATGAAAGTATCATAACTTTGAGTTACAGTATCATTTGGGTAAAGTCAATGCAGTGGCTGATGCACTATGTAGGAAATTCCTACATGTGTCCCTGATGATGGCCCAAGAGAGTGAACTTCTTGAGAGTTTCAAGAATTTGAGTCTACCGGTAACTATAATGCCACATAGTCTCGTAGTGAGCAGAGTGAGCATACTAATGACTTAAGGACATAGATTTTAGAAACTCATAAGGATGATGAAGTTTTAAGGGACATTAGTAAGCAGATCTTCTTAGAAACTCAAGAGAATTTTATTATGACTAATGATGGAACGACGAAGTTTAGAGGAAAACTTTGTGTTCCAAGAGAGTCAAGAATCAAAGGAAGGGATTCTAAGGGAAGCTCACAAGAGAAAGTATACCATCCATCAAGGGGCTACTAAAATATATCAAGATCTTCGGATGATGTTTTGGTGGTCTAGAATGAGAGAGGACATAATAGAATATATGTCCAGGTGCCTCTTTTCCAGAAGATAGTGTAGGGTGAAGTTGGCATTGAAAGAGCTTTTTGGGAATTGAAGTCCCACGCTAGCAAGGTTACTCAGGGTTGTAGTATGAGAAAGGCAATTTTGGGGACAAAATTTTAAAAAGGAGGGGAGAAATGTAACACCCTTAGTAACATGTCAGGCTTGTAAATAGTTATAAAGGTAACCTAGTTCTTGCTTGACATGCCTGTTCAATTTTGTGACAAATTGAGTTAGTTTAGGCACTTTGCTACAACACAGAAGGTGAAAAGTAGCCTAAAATAACTCAAAAAATGGCTTAAAAGGCTAAGTTGATGGAAACAAGTATGGATAACTTGTTTCTAGGTCATAAATGAGATAAGTAAGGTGTAGTTAAAATTTGAGAAAAATCAAAGTCAGTTTGATATCTTTAGGCATACTAGCTGTGTGCTTTAATACCGGATTGACTAGCAGTAAATATGAAAAAATAGAATTATGGTAAAACGATAATTTAGATGAATCTTAGTATTTATTCTAAAGTTTTTAGAAGTTGAAAAACTTGAATTAGCATAATTCAAGTGTCCTTAGCAGATATAAGTTTCAGCACAGAAACTTAAGTTCCTTTTCTCCTTATTTTCTCTCTTATCCCACGAGCCCCAACTGAAAACAGAGAAAGAAAGAAATGAAGGTAGAAATAGAGAAAAGGGAAGAAATAAAAGAGGGGAAGAGGAAGAGAAGAAGAATGACCCAAGGAGAGGATCCAAGGAAAAATCAAAGCTTGAAGATCACCATCTACACCAAGAGGTAGAAGAGTTCTATTTATCTTTTCCCTTTTTGTTTCGCTTGAAGGGAGTTAGGGATTATGAATGGAGAAATGGATTTGGAGAGTCAAATTCAAGTTCTTAGCTTGGTTTTTGATTTCAAGAATTGAGTTAGGATAGTTTCAGCTTAGTAAGACCAAGTTAGCCATCTATAGCTTAAGATAAATCATTTTGAGCTCATGAAGGAGCTTGGAAAATGAGTTGGAGTTAGAGTGAATTTTAGCCTAAATCTATGCTTAAGTGAATCAATAAGTTGTATAAGAGTTATAACAAGTTTAGGGGCCTAGATTGATGTTAGAAATCACAAGAAAGCAAATTAAAGTTGGTTGGAAATAGGGAGTTTTGGGTGATGGAACTAGAACTATAGAGTTTCTAGTTGCTACGAAATTCCCATGGCCCCGTGGAATTTCCCACGGGGGGGGGGGAGGGGGTATGGTTCTTTCTACTAGTGTCCTTGTTTCAACACCAGTATCCATGGCCCTGTGGAATTTACCATGGGGTGAGTCGTGGTTCTTTCTGTTAGCTTCCCTATTTCAGCACCATTTTCCCATGGCCCCATGGAATTTTGCATGGGGGGACATGGATTCTTCCTATAATACCCTTAGTAACATGTTAGGCCTGTATATGGTTACAAAAGGTAGAATATAACTTGCTTAACATGCTTGCAAAGTTTTGTGACAATCTGAGTTCGTTTAGGTATTTAGTTGTAACACAAAAGTTAAAAAGTAGCCTAAAATGACTTAGAAAATGGCTTTAAAAGCTAAGTTGAGGGAAACATGTATGGATAACTTGTTTTTAGATAACAAATGAGCTAAGTAAGATGTAGTTAAAGTTTTAAGATGATTAGAGTTAGTTTGATATTTTTAAGCATGCTGATTGTGCTTTTAATATCGGAATGACTAGTAGCAGATATGAAAAAATAAGATAATGGTGAAACAACAATTTAGATAAATCTTAGTATTTATTCTAAATTTATTGGAAGTTGGAAAACTTGAATTAGTATAATTCGGGTGTCCTTAGCAGATATAAGTTTCAGCACATAAACTTAAGTTACCTTTTCTTTTCTCTTTATTTCCCTCTTCTCTCATGAAGCTCTCAGCAGAATAGAGAAAGAAAGAAACGAAGGAAGAGAAGAGAGAAAGGGGAAGAAGGAGAAGGAGAAGTAGGAGAGGAAGGTCAAGATCAAGGCTTAAGCTTGAATATTGATCATCCAATCAAGAGGTAAGGGGTTTCGATTATGCTTTTCCCTTTTTGTTATCCTTGAATGGGGTTAGGGTTTGTGAATAGGAAATGGGGATTTGGAGAGCCAAATCCATATTCTTAGCTTGGTTCTTGGTTCCAAGGACTAGGTTAGGATAATTTTAGCTTAGTAAATGTAAGATGACCATTTATCACTCAAGATCAACCATTAGAATTCATAGGCAATGGATTTAGAAAATGGTTGGAATTATGTGGTTTTGGACCTAAATCTATGCCAAAATGAATCGGTAGATTGTAAAAGAGGTACAACAAGTTTATGAGCCTAGATTGATGCTAGAAATCACAAGGAAACTGTTTTGGAATGACTGAATCCGTGAGAAACACCAATAGAATAGCACTACTTCTGCAGAATTTTGTAAAACTTGGGTTCTGCTTCTCACACCGCAACGCAGAGTGTTGCATGCCATGGCGTGCTAGCCTCTGGTTTTAGTTTTTTAGCAGACAGAGAGCGGCACGCCGCGACATGCCAAATACTGTGCCGTAACGTGAGTACCAGGAACTCAAAAAATGTCATTTTTGATGTTTTGAAGTTCTTAGCTGAATGGAATCATTCTTATATGTTTCCTAATGTGTGTTAAAGCATTAATGGGAATATTCCAAGAGGGAAATTATCACCTAGCAAGTATGAAAAAGTATAGGCCTTTGAGCATTCTATAGTAAAGGTTTGCCCTAGGTAAGGATGTAGCACCTTAGGCAACTTAGTGTTGCATCAGATATCACTCAAGATGTGATGAGATGGTGCATTAGACATAAGTATACTAGGATGTATTAATAGTATTCACTCTAGTGAGAATGAGGAAGATATGAACCTTAGGAAGAAGGAACCTGGACCCTTAAGCAACAAAGAGTTGCAAGTGAGAATCATTCTTGAATTAGGTTCACTTGACTGGAGATAAGAATGTGTATTTTAGGTTCCTAAGTGAGGGAATGTTTTTGTATTAAGTTCTCTACACAAGTGAGATCTTATACTTTGTTAAATACATAATAGGAAGATTTGAGACTAGGGAGCTTATCATATTCATGAGAGTAGTTGAATGTGCAAAGTTCTAGAGAAATGCTCATTTGTTTCCTTTTGTAAGGTGGGAATGAAGCACTAGCTAAGATAATTTCTTTCACTTGGTTGAGTTAAGTCTATAGGAAAGTTATGAGAACCCTAGTGCAACCAAGAGTAACGGTTTACCATAGGTGAGTATCTAACACCTTAGCAACATGGTGTTGCTTAGAAATCACTTAAGAGCTTATGAGTGATGAGGTGGTGTTTAGATATAAGTATGTATGTCTATGAAAATGGTCTAGTAGTATTAATCTTTGTGAGTATCCTTTGATGTTGTACACCATCATTAAGGCCAAAGGAGATAAGTTGGGAGTCTGTAAGGTTCTTTCAAACAAGCATTCAGCCCGAACTTCTCAGTGTGCTAGGGTATGTGTGATGTGAGGATGAACTTTCCCTCTATTTACCATGAGAAAATATATTGAACTAGTTCTTAGTAAACATCTTGGTTCTTTAATGAGCTAAGTATGTAAGTATGTACATTTTTTATTGCTCTTCCATTGTATGGTAACGCAAGATGTGTACAATAGATGTACTATATTTTGGCCAGAAGGGACGGATTCAGAAGTTCCTTTGGGGACAAGTTATTCCTGAACAAAAGCCAAAGGTTATATGTAACACCCCAAATTCTGACTATATGAATGATAATAGCAGAATTACATTGTTTTGCATTTTGTGTGTGTATAAAATTAATTTGACAGTTCTGAGATCATATTTGATCATTCGTGTGTGATTGCTCATGGCTAGGAAAAATAATATTTTTCAGTGGGAAATTCTGATCTGTCTCATTTGGAAGCGGGGGATCTTACTAAACCCGACTCTGAGTGATTCAGAAAAGAATCTTTTAATTTTTAGAATCCATCTATGAAAATAAATAATATTGTACTAATAAATATCCGTAATTGTATTTATAGCAATCGTTGCTATGAACGTTGGACCCGATAAGTTTTAAATTAATAGAAAAAGTGTTTGGAACATTTCTTGTAAGTAAAATTAAAGTGAACCAATGAGATATAGTCAAAACAATTGGTTAGACTTTTCTAACCAATGAGAATTGGTCAAGGAAAGAAGTTTAGACTTTCTTGTGGACCATTAGATTTGAAGCTTGACTTAGGAGTTTTGATCTTCACCATGGATTCAATCAATGGTGTAAAACAAAGCTTAACAAAACTATCAAGTAACATTCACCATAGATAAGATTAATGGATAAGATTGAGTCAACATTAATTGCTTGACTTTTACTTAGGAAACTAATTAACCTTAATTTAGTTGTCCTAATTACCTATTAAGCAATTAAGTAAACTAACTTAACTAAGGATTAGTTATAACTTAGTCCTTACTTTAATATCCTAATTCTAATTAGAGGTGATGATGCATAATTAATATGTATTAGATACAAGCTAAATATGTTAAATTAAATTAGTTATGTACTTGAAGAATTAAGTAAGAATGGTTAGGAGATTAAACCCAATTAATTGGCTAACCAATAAACTAGTAATTAGGCTTGAACTAATGATGAATTGAGGATTTAAAACCCACCTAAACCACTATGGACAGCAGCACCTAAACTCATGGTCCAGTAGAAATTTTGAGCAGCAGAATTTTAGGCCCAACAGCAGCAGAATTTGTGGCCCAATAGCAGCAGAATTTAGCTTGGATTAGCAATCAATTAAAGGACTTAAACTCACCTAAAATCACCATGGACCAGCAGCAAATTTGGAGGCCCAACAGCAGCACCTAAGCTCACGGTCCAGCAGAAATTGGAGTAGCAGAATGGATGGCCTAACAGCAGCACAAAATGGCCCAGTAGTAGCAGAATAGGGACGTCCAGCAGCAGCAGCAACCGTTCAGCAGATTTGTGAAGCCTTATGTGATATTTGAATATCACAATGTCATGCAAAGTCAAGCTTGCAACCAATGAGAAGAGAGAGTCATTGTGCAATTAATGCATGGCTACTTAAGCAAGCAAAAGCTCACTCACGTCTATCACAAAGGCACAACACAGCAGCAGCTGGATGGAGGGGATAATGATGCAATAAAATTCTTATTTTATCACCACAATGATTCACGGCTGGCAGCTGTAATTTACACTCAAAATTAGATAAAATTTTCAAGTAAAATCATCCAAATATCACAAGTAATTCACGGCTGGCAGCAGCTCATTCACGTATTCATCTTCATTTTTTCACTTCTCAAATATAAGCCAATTATCTCCCAAAATATTACATGGCCAGCAGCTCTCATTTTCTTATCTTTTTACTTCTCAAGGCATAAGTCCATTTCTCTCCAAAACACCAAAGAAAACTCACGCACCTCTCTTCCATCTTTTTCTTCCAACCGGTCATCATCTTAAACTTACACCATTCACCCTTTAAAATACTTATCTCTTGGTTTGCTTCAACTTAAATTCTACTCTAAACATTTCTTCTTCACAAGGTCCTAAGCTTCTTCAATTTTCCTCCTAAAGAGGTAAGCTTTGAGTTAATGATTCAAAGAGGATTTTTTTTTAATTTTATTAACCATGATTTTTCCATGGTTTTCAACCTTGATTCTTGTATGGTCCTTCACTTATTTTTCTTGAAAATTTTAGGGCTTGTTAGGAGATTAATAAGTTTCAAGGCAAGGGAGGAAAGCTTACAAAGCTTGTCTTCAAGAGGTAAGAGGGAGACTCTACCTTACCACCCATGTTTTGGTAGTATAAGGATGGTTTATTTGGTGAAAAATCCTTAAGGATTTATTCACATATTGTTTGAGGTTAATTCCTTATTGTTTGAGATTTTTGGACTGTGTTGATTGGACTGTATTGAGATGTGCCCGATTTTGTTTGTGTGTTTGAACCGTACTTGGGATGTACCGATTGTGTTTCTATGTTTTTATGTGTAGCATTTATGAGATCTGATTTTATTTTGACTATTGTCTGTATGCTGTAATGCTTAAGGAATTGATAACATGTATGCATGTAGAATATATCTTGTAGAGAAACTTATCTTGTATGTAAGTGGAATTTATATTGTAAATTTCGTAAATTTTATGAGAAAGGGATTTAATTGGAAATATTATGGAAATATGGGGTCATTATGTAAATATAAAGTTTTGAGGGACTATAGTGAAAATACTCTGTTTTGAGGGATAAAAATGTATTTTATGTATTTTGAAGAATGAAAATATAATTAATTTGTTTTGAGGGACAAAAAAGTAATTTATGTATTTTAAGGGACTATTTTGAAAATATATGAGAAATACAGTAAATTTTAATATTAAATTGAATAAAACAGTAATTCTGATTCAAAACGTATGAAAAATAATCACGCGATTGAAAAGCGTTGAAAAATCACTACGTGATTTGAAAAGGCGACAGAATTGAGTCGCGAATGAAAATATACGAGAATATGACTACGTGATTAAATTACAGTATTACTGCTGTTAAATTATTATATGAACCTAGTACATGTGATATTAATAGAAAATGTGAATGGTGCATAGTACATGCATTGAAAAAGTCCAAAGGACTGTGTATGGCAAGTTGCCTAGGAGAGATTACACCTCCTGAGTGGGTGCGATAAGCGTAGTGTAGGTCACTGATTGACCTTGGGGGCATTGGGGTGCGGGTTGCCTACAATGGACAGTTGGTAGCTCTTCTGTACCGTGGGTTAGACCGATGCAACACACCAATGATCTAGACCGAGACACTATCCCTAATCATGATTTGATAAAGACTGTCGTGCATGTGCTAGATGTGCAGAATTTGAGCACATGGTCTGAAGCATGTTGGTGCCGACAGATCTTTTCAGTCATTCTCTCCGACTTGAGTTGTAGCTCCATGGAGTAGGATATCGAGTCAGTATACATTGCATTCACATTTGCATTCATAACGGATATATCATTGTAATTTTACTCATGTGTAATTCTTGTTCATGGTAATTATTATATTGAATACTTGAGTATTGAAAATAGCTTAATTGTAATTCTTGTTTTATTTCTTGTGTAATGATAATATATAAGATTAATGGCATAATTGTAATTATAGTATGACGTCTTTATAATATTTTGGGATGTGTTTATCTTCATTGCTACCATACTGGTATTGGCATAGGTGATCTCACCTCTTGTATGTATATGTTATATCATGTATATGTGTTTTAAGACACTGAGCCGGACGTAGAACGAGAAGTAGAGAAAGATCCAGTTTCTGTTGAGAACTTCGAGTTCTGATGGCGGTAGAGATTCCTAGCTTCTTGGGTTACCTGAGACTGACATTCATTGACGGGGACAATGCATGGACAGAAGATCTAGAGAGAGAGAGTATTTATTATTTGGGTGATGTAAATATTAGACTGAGTAGGTTACAGTCAGGAAATCCCTACTTTTCTGTCACTATTTATGTACAGTTAGAATTTCCTATATCTATCAGGCAGCATTGGGGAGCGTACTATCGCACCCCTCGAGAGAGTAGTGTCGTATCGTCCGCTCGGACATTTGCTCCACGGACTTTACGTCGGGTTGGAATTCCCCCACCCGGAGGGTCTGAGAAGGATCCATCTGAGGATCCGGCTACTTCTGAAGGCTCAGCTGCCTAGTTGTACTTAGGCAAAGATGTCAATGTAAATAGTGTTTAAACTTTTTGGAGTGACTAGTTTGTAATATGTACAATATGATAGTGTTAAAGACTTGTATATGTATAACCAGAGACTTGGATATGTACAAATGATGTAAATTATTTGTGATGATATTATGATGTTTTATTTTCTGCTAAATTTATTTTCATGTTATTAAGAAATTTTGAATTTCGTATTTTTCCTACAATGTACGTTATCTATATAAGGTTAATTTGGTAATTATGTAACATAAATGTGGCATCCTAAGGTGGGTGTTACATTATAGGCAGTGTAAGGTAGCAACTCTTCCTCCCTACCATTGCATCTTACATGGAACATTTAGTTCCCGAAAGGAGCAGGTGTTCTTAGTTTTCAAAATAAAACTTCACATGTATTTCAAAATAAAACATTGCACGAGCATATCCTTAGGATCTTTCTTAGGCATAATCATATTGCATATCATCCGCATTGCATTTATAAATAGTTGTATGAGTTTTTTCTATTGCTGTTGGTATTTACAATTATATGGGCAGTTGTCTATGTCCAACGATATGTAGGTTATCGATTTAGACCATACTACTAGGTAGTGTGTAGTTATGAGTAAAAGTGGAGGAAACTCCTATGTTAATTGTTATAAATTGTTTATATAATTTATAACTAGCTAGTTTGGGAATTACTTTTACTGAAAATTAAAATTCTCACTACAGTTGTTTTTCCATGTAAATCCAGGTACAAACCTTGCTAAGGAAAAGAAGATGAAGCATGAAGACTAGATTAGTTTGATATGCTTTAGTAGACAAAGCTTATGTATTTATATTTGCTTTATATGTTTTATGAGTTATGTATTACAATATGCCTTTTATGGCTAGTGTTGTATATATATATATATATATATATGTATGAGGTTTACATTTTCCATAATCTCTCAAGGCTTTCTATAATTTCTCAGTTGTGATTATGGATATATTTTAGTATGTATTATGTAGAAGTGACGTTTCTAGTACTGTATATCTTTGTATATCTATGATATATCTAGATATCTGTATTAGGATGTTACACTTTTAGAATCAGAACCACCTTTTATGGTCTTCATGAAAGTTATATATCTTTTTCTTAGCTTCCCAATGCCACCAGAATTACCTTGTTTTAATCTCTGTAGCTCAAGTTATGCTCAGTTTTTGGTGGCAAAGTGTTGTTTTGGAGGAAATGAGCTTCCTTAAGTGTTGGGATTACTGACATATTCCTTTTTGAGTGTTTTAAGATACTAATAGGAATATTTTAAGAGGGAAAATATCATTTAGCAAGTATGAGCAATAAGGTTGCACCCTAGTAAATTGGCTCCTATATGCAATAAGGTTGAACCCAAGTAAATTAACTCCCTTATGCAATAAGGTTGAATCATAGAGAAATGGACCCCTTAAGCAATAAGGATGAGTATATCCTATGCTAGGCTAAGGATGAGCATATCCTATGCTAGGCTAAGGATGAGCATATCCTATGCTAGGCTAAGGATGAGCATTTCATATGCTAGGCTAAGGATGCGCAGATCCTATGCTAGGCTAAGGATTAGTATATCCTATACTAGGCTAAGGATTAGTATATTGTATGCTAGGCGAAGGACGAGATATGATGTTGTGAAAATAGTACATGGAATAGTCCACTCATCATTAGACATGATGTGGATATAGTACACACACTATGGTGTGATGGAACAATCCACTCATTAATATAAAGTTTAAGGGATATTTAGCCTAACTTACACAAAGAATTGTAAGAGTTTAGTATTGGATTATAAGGTTGCTAGATGAACGTTTACATAGAGTCTAAATGTGAATGTTCTAGTGGTAGTGAATAGAGTTTCACTTACCTATCGCAATTGTAATCCAATGCTAGTAATGTTATTCATTATGAATTGATATTTGTATAGTACTTATATCATGTTAATGAATAACCAGACTAAAGAAGTTAGCATAGTTTGCCTGCTTGAAAGAGTAAAGATAAGGCATGAGAAGACTTTCGATAGCCAGTTATGAGTTATAGTTTGTAAATGTACTTTGTGTATATCTATATTAGTGCCATGAGATATATGTCTTATTACTGAGAATTTTTATGTTCTCACCCCTTTATGTTTCATGGTTAGCAGGTCAAAGCCCTACAGATGGGTAAGAAGTTGAAGATAATAGAAGAATTAGAAGGGTTTAGTTTTTATGTTTTCAGTTCAAAGCTTATGTATCAAATTATATTTGCTTTGATGATGTAAAAAGTTGTATGTAACGCCTCTTTTTAGAGGAGGGAACATCACACCATAACCACGAAATGGAAACAAAATGTATAAACTAAGACCCGATACATTATAATATAGATAAGCCTGTTTAGCTTTAATTGTACAAATGATTTGGAGAATTCTCTTTTTTCTTTTTGTAATAAAAATAAGATGATACATGGTTACAACAGAAAGTATCATGAGAAGTAAACCATACATTCATACATCATACTTATATATATACTTATGCCATACTTGTTTAAATACATCACCAGATATACATAAGGTAGAAGTTTTACGTGCCCCAAAATGATTATACATATATAACCCACCAAAAAGATAAATAATCAGGCCCCTAAAATATTTACAGATAGCCATCAGCGGCTACCAACAACATCAGCCCCTAAAGCGAACGAGAAGGAACCGTAGATGGATCCTCCTCAGGTATTCCTCGTCAGAGGAAATCCTCATTGGAGCAACCGAGTTATGAGCAAGGGCTCGTGCAGAGGATAAGAAAGAATCCTCTTGTGAGGAGTAATAGTGCTCACCTCGTATATCACGTATGGGCAAGTAAAACCTTAAATGCAAGTGAGTATTAAAGGTAAAGATAGGTGGATCATAACGTCCCCAAGCCAGAGACACAGTCACGTCTCTGAGGTAGATGCAGCGATCCATACTCAGGTTAATGTGCCAGCAGTTCGGACCTCCATGAAAAGTCAATCTCGCATAACCCAAAAAGCCGCGCGGATGGGATGCCATGTCTAAACAGGAAACTAATCAAAATCAGGCCAGAAGCCATGGAATTCATGCACTTCCCCTTCTTCACCAACATCTTCAGAGAAACACATAAATAAACAGAATAGCAAAAATATAGAAAAGAGGTAAGACATCCTACATTCAGTACCAATTATGGCAATAAAGAAACAGAACAGCGCAAAGCGCCCACATAGTATTTCAGAAATAATAATCAACATCAAGAAGCAAATAGTAAACAACTTAACAAATCCAGGCAGTTATAACATCAATAAGGCAACAGTTCCAATCATTGTATAAATAAATGCCAAGTAATATGTTGACTCACTATACACGTGCACATGATACCGAAATCCTAATCCATGGAGTTAGACACAAACATCAGAGGGAATGATCAAGAGACATGTCTGTAACTCGGATGCCGCGGCCAATAAGTGCTATAATTTCTCAATTTATCAATGTGCACATCATGGTTTTGTACAAGACATTCTGCACTAGATCACGATATAGGACAGTGTCTCAGTTCGGATCGTCGGTGCGTTTACATCAGTCTATCCCACGGCCCAGAAGAGCTACCAACTAACCATTATGAGGTACCCGCACCCCGATGCCCCCAAGGTCAACCAATGACCTACATTTGTCTATTCGCACCCGCACATAGGTGTGATTCAATCTCCTAGGCAACATGGCCTTAACAATAGTCCACCGGATTTTCACAATGCATGATGACTCAATGCACGATGACTAACATTTCTTATAAAATCTTTCTCTAGAGGAATTCTCTTGCAATTCACACCAAATCTTTATTTATCTTAATTAGCTAAATTCTTTACTTAAATTTAACAATATTCGCTTAGAACATTATTCTAAGGTTCTCAAGTCTCACACTCACTCTTGTTCTTCCCTTAGGTTGAAAAATCACTCTAGGTCATCAAATAACTTTCCTTCCATCACATTGTTAATTACATAACACTTGATTATTGAAGTTCCAAGATTACACCAAATTACATACTTGGACCCAAAAAGGGCCCTAGAGGCCGTAAGCCTCCCAAAGGGGTAAGAACCCAAAATTTTCCATTGCTTTATTAATTATTATTTACTTGATTAGTTATGTCTCCAACTTGTTACAAAATTTTAACCATGAACACCCTATTAAAGGGGGTATGGCCATGAGCCTCATTAAGGAGAGTAAGAAACCCTTGCTTCTAATTCACTTTTCCAATCCATCAAAATCAATCCAAGATCATCAACATACACAAATACAAACCATAAAACCATATAAGAGGAAATTAATACAAAGATCATTAAAAAAACCATATAACCAAGAGAGTAACTGTAACACCCTTGTGGGGATGCCACATTTATGAATGTAATGAAATAAAATAAAATAAAACTCTTACCCAAGTTATAAAACATTTGATACTTATATAAAATTTGCGGAATATTTTTTTTTCTTTTTATAATTATAACATTAAATAAAGTAACACGAAACACAAGATATAACAAACATAAACTCACCATAATATACATATGATTCTCTTTTAGTACAAACATAATTTACAACTACATGTATTTAATAAAACAAGAAAGATTTGACACAAAGCTAAAACATAATCTTGCCCAAGTGCATCCCAGTAGATAACAAACCCTCCGATGAATCACCATCCGTCACCTCCGAGAATAACCATCGAAAAGTGTGCATCTATGAGATCTCCGAAGACTTCGGACACGAGTCCGAGTCGTCGACTCGCTACTCAACTCACTAGGCGCGTGAAAAACTCCCCGCCAATAGCGCCTAATGGTTAAAGGTAACTCTAAATGAAGATAAAGCATAGTAGTGAATATGACCTCCCGTCATACTCCCTACATAGGGACACGATCAATCGTCCCACATACGCCATCGTCCTCGGTCGGCATGCATACGCCATGCCTCGGAACCTCCATGGAACTCCAGTCGCACGAACCCGAAGAATCCTGGCAGTGCCATGACCTCAAGATCAGTCTTGACGATCGGTATGATCTACTGGTTCCTCCTCCTCGTATAAATCGCCTGACTGTTGCTCGTCAGGGTACTGTACCTCAAGAGGCTGATCCTCCTCTACCTCAAACTCTTTACTAAGTAACACAGGAATATCGAGAAAACATATAGAGAGGTGAGACAATCTACACCATTACCCGCATGGCAATAAAGAAAACGACAGTACAAACAATTATCACAACAGTACATATATTAAGCAATATACAACAATAATACATAACACAATATCATGCATAATATATTAAAGCAGTAAACCATATAATTTATCACAGATTATAATAAACAGTAATATGCAAATAATGCATGAACATTAAAATGCAGATGATGAATGATACACACACACTGACTCGTTCCTACTCCATGGAGCTAAACACGGATATCTGAGAGAATGATCCGAATAGAAACTAATAATACTTTATGGCTGCCCAACCAAGCTATTGCACTGTCAACACGTCGTGTCTATAGCCTGTCCAAAACATCGTGTAGCAGTACACAGTCCAAACATCGTGTACCACAGGCATAGTACTTAATAGTCCCCTCAAGATCTTGACTAAGAATAGTGCTTGTCAAGATCATTAGTGTGTTGCCTGTTACCACGGCCCAGAGGAGCAACCCATTTGTCGCATGTGGAATTCTCCGCACACTAATGCCTCCAAGTTCATAAATGAACCACACTACGCTTATCACACCAAATACGGTGTAATTCGCCTCGTCAATCAATCACCAATTATAACCTAAATTGGCACAACACTCTAAACATGAGCTAAAATTACAGAAATACCCCTATTATCCAAATTTTACCATTTTTACGAGAAATTATCAAAATACCCCTAGTCACCAAAAAAAAACAAAGTATAGTACGTCCCACCTGACAGTACTACACTATAACATGTCTGGGTCCACCACTTTGGCCCGACAGCAAAACTTACAGTATTGTTCAATCGCGTAGGATTTTTATCGCGTTTTCACAATCTCGACGTTTTCACAAACATTTTTAAATCGCGTAAAGATATTTTGACGTTTTTAAACATCGTAAATTATTTTTGAATCATTTTCTCAATCGCGTAGGATTTTTAATTCATTTTCTTAACCGAATAGCTTAAAATTGTTATTTTTAATATGTGTAAAACTATATCTAGTACTTTTAAAATACGTAATGTATTTTCCTTGTGTTCTAAATATAGTATGGAATCTTTTCATTTTATGCGTTTGATTTTAATAAATTTCGGCAGCATTTTGCCTATAAAAATCAGTATAAGGTATTTTTAACGTTTTCCTCTAAATATAGTTTATTTTATTTTTACCCTATAATTTCACTTTAAAATTCACTAACGCGCTTCAAAATTTATAGTATGAGCTCTACGTTAGTACTTTTCAAGTGTATGATTAATTTCTTACTTAAACTAAATTCTGCTAAGTTAAAATTCTAGAACAGAATTAATTCCTTTGATTTTCTCAATGATTCTTTGGAATCGATTTATGTTATAAAATAATTATCTAACCTATCTTAGTAAATAAAATGGCATGTTGGCCAAATCAAAATAAAATTGCATTTGGTTATACACTAAATGGCATTTTGGCCACAATTAACCTAAACCATTTTTAACTTTGATTATTTTACTTAAATTCCTTGAATCAATTATTCAGAAAATTCTGAGAACATTTTGGTTCTCTTTTTGGATGTAAGGTCGTGAGCCTCATAGTGTGTTCTTTGGAACACTCATGCATTTCGTACATGTTATTCACATCCTACTTAAATAAATACACAATTATAACTACATACAATTATGTAATCACATATAAAACACATACAATATATTTTAAGCCATAATCATGCATAGCAAAAATAATAAAAACTATAATCATGCATAGCAAATTAAAATCACAATTATTAAAGCATTTAAACAATCAAAAACAATAAAATCACAAATAAACCATACAACCGAATCCTTATGGATTCTACACACAAACACAATCCATTTTCTCATCACCACTTAGGGTTGATGAGATTAAATCTCCCTCTTACCTCTTGTAGACAAAACAATCGGTAAGATTCCTTCCTTTCCTCCAAATTTCGTGTGACCACCAATAAAATTCCTAAAATTCTCAAATAATTAGCAAATACACATACAAGGTACAAAATAGGAAAACCATGGAACAAACATGGTTAGAAAAATCAGAATTTAAATTTTGAACCATAGAAATCAAACTTACCCTTAAGGAAGTAAGCAAGAAGTGAGATTTTGAGCAAGTTAGAGTAGGAATTTGGGAAAAGTTTGTGAATGAAAGATGCTTAGAATGGTATTTGGGTTCAAGAAATGTGATGATCTAAAATTATGAAGGCCTTGGTGTGGTTGGATGAGGGCTGGCGAAATAGAGAGAGAAAATGGAAGAGAAATGTTTGCTTGAGCTTTTGATATTTTAGAGAGAGAAGTGAATAGCCAAAATGTGATAAAGATGAAAAACTAAAGTGAAGAGTAAATGAAGAGTGCAGCAGCCGTGAGTGGCCTTTAGGTGAGCTTGAGTGAGTGAATTTGCTTGGTAAAAATATCACAAATGTGTTCACACTAGCTAGCACATGGCCTAGTCATGTTGGATCCTTCTTGAACCTTGTAGAACCAAGCCCACTAAGCCTCCTTGCTGCCCAAAACCGTGCTCCCTCTCCCCTCCATAATGTCTTAATTGTCCTCCAATTACACCTAATTATATGTTAGTTAATTAGGCAATTAGTTAGGTTAATTATCCTAACCATTCTTAATTAACATACTACTAATATAACTAATTAATTTAGTATATATTAACATATATTATAACCTTTAATTAATATTAATATATCTAATTAGTAATTAGATTATAATTAATTCATTACTAAGCTAGTTCACTTAGTATGCTAATTAGGTAATTAGATTAGTTTAATTAAGCTTAATTAGGTTACTAACCATTTTCAAGCCTACAATTGTTGACTAAATCCTAACCCTTGGTTCATCTTTAATTCCTAACCATTGATTAGATCTAGGGTAGATATCACTTGATCAAAAACCTATCATTCTAATCTCACCATTGATTAGATCAATGGCTTAGATTAAAGGCTTCATCATTAAGTCTTCATCCAACGGTCCAAATGAAAACACATGCTCCCTTAGGTGTCCAATTCCTATTGGTTTAGAAAGTCAAGCCTACCTTTGTTGACTTGCTCTCATTGGTTAGAAATTGTACAGTCAGCACAGTTGACTGTTTTTCCTACACGCGGGTCCCACAACACTTTTAAAGATCTGGTGGTCAAACCAAAGCAGATTTTTATTGTTTTTGAGACAAGTAGGTATCGTAATATAAAATAATATTATAAAAATATAAAATTATTTTATTACACGATTAAATCCAAAAAATTACGCTATTAATTTATATATCAATCAATTGGGTTTAGTAAGATCCCCAAAGCTCCAATTAATTAAAATAAGATTTATCCCAGAAAATTTTTATTTTCTTAGGTCTGAGCAAATCACATACAACATGATCAAGTACACTCACGGAACAGTCAAATTAAATTTATTGCTCACGTAATTCACAAAACAAGTACAAATCGGGACTATATTGTAATTATCCCAAAAGTTAGGGTGTTACAACTCTCCCCTACTAATAAGAATTTCGTCCCCGAAATTCATCATACATCAAACAATTGAGGGTATTGCTCCCTCATCCTATCCTCTAATTCCCATGTAGCATCTCCCGTTACATCATTCCACACTACCTTCACCAATTCAATCATCTTCCCTCTAAGCTGTTTCACTCTCCTGTCCTCAATTCTAACAGGAAGTGTCTCGTACGTCAAATTATCTTTTAGCTGTACCTCATCAGGTTGTATCACGTGAGTTGGATCGGGAATGTATTTCCTCAATTGAGACACATGAAATACATTATGGAGATTGGATAGAAAAGTCGGTAAAGCTATTTGATATGCTACGGGACCAATCCGACGAATAATCGATAAGGTCCTATAAACTTAGGTGTAAGCTTTCTTGATTTAAGAACTCTTCCGACACCCGTCGTAGGCGTAACTCGCAAGAATACGTGATCGCCTTCCTCAAATTCCAAGGGTCGTCTACGTTTATCAGCATAGCTCTTCTGTCGGCTCTGAGTCGTTCGCATCTTTTCTTGTATCATTTTCACCTTTTCTGTAGTCTGCTGCACAAGTTCAGGACCAATAGTCATACTCTCTCCATCCTGATACCAACACAAAGGCGTTCGGCATCGTCGTCCATAAAGTGCTTCATAGGGCGCCATTCCTATGCTCGAATGAAAACTATTGTTGTAGGTGAATTCTATCAAAGACAGAAATTCATCCCAACTTCCTTTCTTTGTTCTAACACACAAGCACGCAACAATGATCTTCCAACGACTGAATCGTTCTTTCCGTCTGACCATCAGTGCGGATGGTATGCGAACTCAATCGCAATTTAGTTCCCATAGCTTCTTGCAAACTTTGCCAGAGTCTTGACGTAAACCTCGGATCTCTATCAGAAATTATACTTACTGGCACACCATGAAGTCTAACAACTTCGTCGATATATATCTGGGTTAAGCGTTCCAACGGATACTTAATATTGATCGGCAAGAAATGTGTACTGATTTCGTAAGCCTATCAACTATAACCCATATCGAATCATAACCTTTCCTCGTCTTTGGAAATCCAAGAACGAAATCCATCGAAATACTATCCCATTTCCACTGGAATAGTCAAAGGTTGTAACATACCAAAGAGGCCTTTGGTGTTCCACCTTTGCCTTCGACAAACAAGACAAGATGCCACACGTTCGGCTACATCTCTCTTCATCCTTGGCCACCAAAAACAGTCGTTTCAAGTCTTGATACATCTTCGTCATCCCGGATGCATACTCAAATTACTTGTATGAGCTTCATCCAAGATCGCTCTCTTGAGTTCGGGATCATCAGGTATACAAACTCTTCCTTGAAACCTCATGATTCCATCAGATCCTTCCTCCACCGTTGCTTTATGACCTTGCTTCAACAATTCTTTCTCGTTCTGTAAAAACGCATCTACATCTTGTTTCTCCTTTATTATCTCCAACAAGTCATTCAAGACCACAACTCTACTTAAACGAATCTTTCCGGTACCAATTCTATCGATACCCATAAATCTCTCGAATTGCTTCATCAACTCCTCCTCTTTAATCATCATAGTAGAAACACTTACTACTTTTCTCGCTTAAGGCATCACCACCACATTCGCTTTTCTGGATGGTATTGAAGGTGAAAATCATAGTCCTTCAAAAATTCCAACCATCGCCTCTGTCTCATATTCAATTCTCTCGATCAAACAAGTATTTTAAGCTCTTGTGATCACTAAAGACATTGAATATAGCTCCATACGTAAAATGCCTCCACACTTTCAACGCAAAAACTACTGTGACTAGCTCCAAATCATGCGTTGGGTAGTTCCTCTCATGAACCTTTAATTGTCTTGAAGCATAAGCTACCACGTTCCGATTTTGCATCAACACACATCCTAACCCCCGATAAGATGCATCACAATACACCTCAAAAGATTTGTTAGGATCAAGCAAAATTAACCTTTGGTGCGTCGTTAATCTTTTCTTCGAGTTCTTGAAAACTCGCTTCACGTTCCTCCGTCAATCGAAAGCTTGACTCTTCCTCGTGAGTTGTGTAAGTGGTCCAGCTATCTTGGAAAAACCTTCAATAAATCTTCGTAATATCCAGGCTAATCCAACAAAGCTTCGAACCTCGGTCACAGTCTTAGGCCTTTCCCATGTGAAAAAGCAGTCTCCACCTTCGATGGGTCTACCGCAATACCTTCCTTGGAAATTACGTGACCTAAAAATTGAACTTCATCCAACCAAAACTCGCACTTTGACAACTTCGCAAATAGCTTCTTCTCCTTCAAAATCGGAGAACTATATTGAGATGTTCAAAGCATGCTCTTCTCGACTTTGAGAATAGATCGAATGTCATCGATGAAGACAACGACAAATCTGTCTAAGTACGGATGAAAAATCCTATTCATATAGTCCATGAATATCGCAGAGCATTCGTCACTCCGAACGGCATTACTTGATACTCATAATGTCCATAACGAGTTCGGAAAGCTGTTTTGGGTACATCATCGGCCTTGACACGAATCTGATGATAACCTGATCGCAGATCTATCTTAGAGAATACAACGGCTCCCTTCAATTGATCCATCAAGTCATCAATCCTTGGTAGTGGATACTTATTCTTTATAGTCACCTTGTTCAGCGTCGATAATCTACACAAAGACGGGAAGTTCCATCCTTCTTTTTGACTAGTAACACTTGGTGCTCCCCATGGTGAAACACTAGGTCGCACAAACTGCTTCTCCAACAGTTCCTCCAATTGCTTCTTCAACTCTGCCAACTCTACAGGTGACATTCGGTAAGGTGCAATCGAAATAGGACCGGCTCCAGGTACTAAGTCGATAGAGAATTCGATCTCCCTTTTCGGTGGCAAACCAGGTACATCGTCAGGAAAAATCTCTGGAAACTCATTGACGACAGGAATAGTGCTCACATCCTTCTCAAACTTGACTTCCAAAGAAGACAGCAACATAAACCCTTGAGCTCCATCCCTCAACAATGACTTGACCTTTTACAGTCAAGAATCCAGAACTTTCTTCCTTAGGAAAAACTATGGCCTTACTCGCATAGTCTATAAGGATATGGTTAGAAGATAACCAATCCATTCCTAATATTATGTCTATCTCAACAAGAGGTAAACAAATCAAGTTGACCGAAAACTTACGATCCTTTATGACAATAGGACAATTCATGCATATTTTGGATGTAACAACAGCTTGGCAATCGGTGTAGAAACAACCAATTGAAAACTCGGAGAAGACACAGTGCGGTTTCAAACGTTCCACACAATCATATGCAATAAATGAGTGTGTTGCACCCGAATCATATAGCAAAGTCGGTGATTACCTTCAATGACACCTTCTCCTTGTATAAGATCCTCGACCGAGAAGCTTCGGATTCCGGTCATTGTATAAACTCGCCCTCCGGATCTTGGGCGAGTAGCACGGACATTCCTCACTTGCAGCTTCCTCTCGGCTGTGTACAATCCCTTGAAATATGTCCAGGCTTTTTGCATTTAAAACAGATCGTTCCTCTTATCGGACAATCTGTAGATAGATGGCCTTTCTTGCCACATTTGAAACAGGTCGGCGTAAATGCCACATTCTGATTAGCTTGATTTCCACCAAAACTTCCCCCAACAGATGGACGTTGAGGTTGACTCCCAGACGGTCTCGCATAAGGCTTCCTCTGAAACCTACCACCACTGCTACTACTTCCTCTTTGGAACCTAGTCGGCCCAAAATTACGATTCCTTTGATCTCGGGACGGCTCCAATGCCTCGAGTCTTCGACAAGTGTCTATCAACACAGAAACTCCTTCATTCTCATCGGTAGCAGCACCGCACGTCTCAACTCCATTCTTAACCCATCCTCAAACTTCGGCACCTCCATACCTCATCCTGTTTGGTTCTTGGAAATACCTCGAGAATTGTGACAAACTCTCGAATTTTACAAAGATACTCTCCAACAGTCATACTCCTTTGACGCAGACCAAGAAATTCCATTTCCTTGGCATGTCGAGCAGTACCGGGAAAGTACTTCTCCAAAAATACTTCACAAAACACCTCCCAGGTGATCTCAGCTCCTTCAGCTCGCAACACTTGGCGCGTATTTCTCCACCAATGCTCAGCATCTCCTCTCAACATATATACAGCATATGTTACCTTCTTATTTTCTGCGCACCCCATTCCTTCGAATATTCGTTCCAAGTCTTGAATCCAAAGACTTGCCTTTTCGTGGTCGAACTCGCCTCTAAACTGTGGCGGATTGTTGCGTCGAACTCGACAAATTCAAAGCATCGCAGTCATATCTTGATGTTGAGTCGCTTCTTTGATTTTGCTGATTTTGTTGAGCAATCACGCGCCATTTTATTTGAATAGCCTCAAGAATAAAGAACCATTGGATCCACATTAGGTGCCACGTTTGCACGCCTTCCTCTTCCTCCAGACATCTTCTTTCTTCAACAAGATAAAACAATGTCAGATGTAACCTTTCGGAAACAAATCACAGAGATTCACACAACACAAGCAAAAACAGACCTAACCACAACCCCAAAAGACTCTAACTTGGGCTCTGATACCAACTAATGTAACACCCTTTCATGTGGGGATGCCACATTTATGAATGTAATGAAATAAAATAAAATAAAACTCTTACCCAAGTTATAAAACATTTGATACTTATATAAAATTTGCGGAATATTTTTTTTTCTTTTTATAATTATAACATTAAATAAAGTAACACGAAACACAAGATATAACAAACATAAACTCACCATAATATACATATGATTCTCTTTTAGTACAAACATAATTTACAACTACATGTATTTAATAAAACAAGAAAGATTTGACACAAAGCTAAAACATAATATCGCCCAAGTGCATCCCAAGAGATAACAAACCCTCCGATGAATCACCATCCGTCACCTCCGAATAACCATCGAAAAGTGTGCATCTATGAGATCTCCCAAAGACTTCGGACACGAGTCCGAGCCGTCGACTCGCTTACTCAACTCACTAGGCGCGTGAAAACTCCCCGCCAATAGCGCCTAATGGTTAAAGGTAACTCTAAATGAAGATAAAGCATAGTAGTGAATATGACCTCCCGTCATACTCCCTACATAGGGACACGATCAATCGTCCCACATACGCCATCGTCCCTCGGTCGCATGCATACACCATGCCTCGGAACCTCCATGGAACTCCGGTCGCACGAACCCGAAGAATCTGGCGGTGCCATGACCTCAAGATCGTCTTGACGATCGGTATGATCTCATGGTTCCTCCTCCTCGTATAAATCGCCCGACCGTTTGCTCGTCGCAGTCGTACCTCAAGAGGCCGATCCTCCTCTACCTCAAACTCTTTACTAAGTAACACAAGAATATCGAGAAAACATATAGAGAGGTGAGACAATCTACACCATTACCCGCATGGCAATAAAGAAAACGACAAGACAAACAATTATCACAACAAGTACATATATTAAGCAATATACAACAATAATACATAACACAATATCATGCATAATATATTAAAGCAGTAAACCATATAATTTATCACAGATTATAATAAACAGTAATATGCAAATAATGCATGAACATTAAAATGCAGATGATGAATGATACACACACACTGACTCGTTCCTACTCCATGGAGCTAAACACGGATATCTGAGAGAATGATCCGAATAGAAACTAATAATACTTTATGGCTGCCCAACCAAGCTATTGCACTGTCAACACGTCGTGTCTATAGCCCACAGTCCAAAACATCGTGTAGCAGTACACAGTCCAAACATCGTGTACCACAGGCATAGTACTTAATAGTCCCCTCAAGATCTTGACTAAGAATAGTGCTTGTCAAGATCATTAGTGTGTTGCCCGTTACCACGGCCCAGAGGAGCAACCCATTTGTCCGCGTGGAATTCTCCGCACACTAATGCCTCCAAGTTCATAAATGAACCACACTACGCTTATCACACCAAATACGGTGTAATTCGCCTCGTCAATCAATCACCAATTATAACCTAAATTGGCACAACACCCTAAACATGAGCTAAAATTACAGAAATACCCCTATTATCCAAATTTTACCATTTTTACGAGAAATTACCAAAATACCCCTAGTCACCAAAAAAAAAACAAAGTATAGTACGTCCCCACTCGACAAGATTACACTATAACATGTCTGGGTCCACCACTTTGGCCCGACAGCAAAACTTACAGTATTGTTCAATCGCGTAGGATTTTTATCGCATTTTCACAATCTCGACGTTTTCACAAACATTTTTAAATCGCGTAAAGATATTTTGACGTTTTTAAACATCGTAAATTATTTTTGAATCATTTTCTCAATCGCGTAGGATTTTTAATTCATTTTCTTAACCGAATAGCTTAAAATTGTTATTTTTAATATGTGTAAAACTATATCTAGTACTTTTAAAATACGTAATGTATTTTCCTTGTGTTCTAAATATAGTATGGAATCTTTTCATTTTATGCGTTTGATTTTAATAAATTTTGGCAGCATTTTGCCTATAAAAATCAGTATAAGGTATTTTTAACGTTTTCCTCTAAATATAGTTTATTTTATTTTTACCCTATAATTTCACTTTAAAATTCACTAACGCGCTTCAAAATTTATAGTATGAGCTCTACGTTAGTACTTTTCAAGTGTATGATTAATTTTTTACTTAAACTAAATTCTGCTAAGTTAAAATTCTAGAACAGAATTAATTCCTTTGATTTTCTCAATGATTCTTTGGAATCGATTTATGTTATAAAATAATTATCTAACCTATCTTAGTAAATAAAATGGCATGTTGGCCAAATCAAAATAAAATTGCATTTGGTTATACACTAAATGGCATTTTGGCCACAATTAACCTAAACCATTTTTAACTTTGATTATTTTACTTAAATTCCTTGAATCAATTATTCGAGAAAATTCCTGAGAACATTTTGGTTCTCTTTTTGGATGTAAGGTCGTGAGCCTCATAGTGTGTTCTTTGGAACACTCATGCATTCGTACATGTTATTCACATCCTACTTAAATAAATACACAATTATAATTACATACAATTATGTAATCACATATAAAACACATACAATATATTTTAAGCCATAATCATGCATAGCAAAAATAATAAAAACTATAATCATGCATAGCAAATTAAAATCACAATTATTAAAGCATTTAAACAATCAAAAACAATAAAATCACAAATAAACCATACAACCGAATCCTTATGGATTCTACACACAAACACAATCCATTTTCTCATCACCACTTAGGGTTGATGAGATTAAATCTCCTCTTACCTCTTGTAGACAAAACAATCGGTAAGATTCCTTCCTTTCCTCCAAATTTCGTGTGACCACCAATAAAATTCCTAAAATTCTCAAATAATTAGCAAATACACATACAAGGTACAAAATAGGAAAACCATGGAACAAACATGGTTAGAAAAATCAGAATTTAAATTTTGAACCATAGAAATCAAACTTACCCTTAAGGAAGTAAGCAAGAAGTGAGATTTTGAGCAAGTTAGAGTAGGAATTTGGGAAAAGTTTGTGAATGAAAGATGCTTAGAATGGTATTTGGGTTCAAGAAATGTGATGATCTAAAATTATGAAGGCCTTGGTGTGGTTGGATGAGGGCTGGCGAAATAGAGAGAGAAAATGGAAGAGAAATGTTTGCTTGAGCTTTTGATATTTTAGAGAGAGAAGTGAATAGCCAAAATGTGATAAAGATGAAAAACTAAAGTGAAGAGTAAATGAAGAGTGCAGCAGCCATGAGTGGCCTTTAGGTGAGCTTGAGTGAGTGAATTTGCTTGGTAAAAATATCACAAATGTGTTCACACTAGCTAGCACATGGCCTAGTCATGTTGGATCCTTCTTGAACCTTGTAGAACCAAGCCCACTAAGCCTCCTTGCTGCCCAAAAACCGTGCTCCCTCTCCCCTCCATAATGTCTTAATTGTCCTCCAATTACACCTAATTATATGTTAGTTAATTAGGCAATTAGTTAGGTTAATTATCCTAACCATTCTTAATTAACATACTACTAATATAACTAATTAATTTAGTATATATTAACATATATTATAACCTTTAATTAATATTAATATATCTAATTAGTAATTAGATTATAATTAATTCATTACTAAGCTAGTTCACTTAGTATGCTAATTAGGTAATTAGATTAGTTTAATTAAGCTTAATTAGGTTACTAACCATTTTCAAGCCTACAATTGTTGACTAAATCCTAACCCTTGGTTCATCTTTAATTCCTAACCATTGATTAGATCTAGGGTAGATATCACTTGATCAAAAACCTATCATTCTAATCTCACCATTGATTAGATCAATGGCTTAGATTAAAGGCTTCATCATTAAGTCTTCATCCAACGGTCCAAATGAAAACACATGCTCCCTTAGGTGTCCAATTCCTATTGGTTTAGAAAGTCAAGCCTACCTTTGTTGACTTGCTCTCATTGGTTAGAAATTGTACATCAAGACAGCTTGACTGCTTTTTCCTACACGCGGGTCCCACAAAGACTTTTAAAGATCTGTGGTCAAACCAAAGCATTTTTACTTGTTTTTGAGACAAGAGGTATCTTGTAATATAAAATAATATTATAAAAATATAAAATTATTTTATTGCACGCTTAAATCCGAAAAATTACGCTATTAATTTATATATCAATCAATTGGGTTTAGTAAGATCCCCACTCTCAATTAATTAAAATAAGATTTATCCGCCCAGAAAATTTTTATTTTCTTAGGTCGGAGCAAATCACATACAAATGATCAAGTACACTCACGGAACAGTCAAATTAAATTTACTGCTCACAGAATTCGCAAAACAGTACAAATCGGGACTATATTGTAATTATCCCAAAAGTTAGGGTGTTACAGTAACCCTAACATGGGTTTCTCATAACCAACACACAATCAAGCTTCCCACTACCAATAGAGGTTAAAGTGGATAATTTTCCTCTTACCTAAAGAGAAAATAAGAAAAGAACTTCCTTGAAACTTCTTGTAGATTTCGGCCTCCACCTCCACCAAGACCCTAGGACATCAAACATTTACAATTAATAAATCAAACTATAAAAGGAGTTATTAGTCACAAAGATGACGAAGAATCACGAAAATGAGAAGATAAAATGGAAAAGTCATAAACTTTACCTGAAAATTTCAAACTTTAGAGCTTTGTGGAAGAAGATGAAAATAGTGGATTCAAGGGGTGGTCACAAAAGAGAAAATGTTTTAGATGATGAGAAGATGTAAGAAACAAGGTTGGTTGAGAAAGAAATTGTGGGTGGCCAAAAATAGGGTGTTGGCCGTGAAAGAGAAGAGAAAATGGAGAGAATGGGTGAGCTCTTTGAAGATGATTCCAACAAGAAAGAAAGTCTTCCAATCAAGATGTAGATTCAAGCAAAGTGTAAGCTTGAAAATTAAACAAGCATGGAGGGTGGAAGGATGTGGCTACCATGGGAAGAAGAAGAGAGAAGGAAGAGAAAAAACTTGAGAGAAAAATGAGAGAAGAGAAGTGTAGAGAGAGAACGTGTTAGAAAAGTGTTTAGGGTTTTTGAAATATGAAATGAATATGGGATATTAATGAAAATGTGACAAAATATGTCATATTTCCATCCATATTGCCGTGGAGCTACATGGGAGAGAGAGGAAGGAAGCTTCCTCTAAAAGCTTGGTGCAAAGCTTCCTTGAGAAGCTTTGTTAGATTTTGCAAAAGTCAACTTGATTGGACATAAAGTAGATTTCTAGATAAGGTGATAAGGATTTTTACTACAAGTTATTACCCAATGGACAATTGTTACAGTTTACTAAGCCAGTATGTATTGTCCAATGAATAAAAGAGCGTACTGCAAAATTTTTATTTTACAGAACGTACCGTAATTTTATTTATCAAATAAAATCTCAAAAAACGTAAACCTCGTAAACTATGTCCGACCTCGGGTTTAGTAAGATCTCCCATTAACGTTTCCATTGTTCATGGTCTACCAGCCTCGAGGAAAATATTTTATTTTTCCAGCTCCACTAAGTGTATACGTAAATTAAGAAATATATTAAAATAATCAACAGTTTCGAAAAAATCCATAAAAATTCACAAAAATCACAAATATTATAAAATGACTATTTATCATGAAATAAATAATTTTTGGGGTGTTACAACTCTCTTTTTCAAAAAAGAAATTTTGTCCTCGAAATTTTCATACCTTAGAATTGTTGTGGATGTTTCTCCTTCATATTATCTTCTAACTCCAATGTTACATCTCCGGTCGTTTCATTCCAGATAACTTTTACTAACGGGATTTCCTTCCCTTTGAGTTACTTTACTCTCCTATCTTTAATCCTTATAGGAGGTGCCATGTAGGTTAAGTTCTCTTTCAATTGTACTGTGTTCGGTGCTATGACAAGGATCGGGTTAGGAATATATTTTCGCAATTGCGACACATGAAAGACATTGTGAAGGTTAGAAAGAAAAGGCGGTAGGGCTATTTGGTAAGCTACTGGACCTATCTGGCGAAGAATTTGGTAAGGTCCAAGGAATTTGGGAGTAAGTTTTCTAGATTTTAGAACTCGACCGACCCCAATCGTAAGCATGACTTTCAAAAATACATGCATGCCTTCTTCAAACTCAAGAGGTTTTCTCCTTTTGTCTGCATAGCTCTTCTGTTGACTCTGAGCCGTCCTCATCTTTTCCTGAATTATTTTGACTTTCTCAGTCGTTTATTGTATAAGATCAGGTCCAACAGTATGTCGCTCTCCATCTTGGTACCAACACAAAGGTGTTCTGCACCGTTGTCCATATAGAGCTTTATAGGGTGCCATCCCTATGCTCGAATGAAAACTGTTGTTGTAGGTGAACTCTACTAATGGTAAAACTTCATCCCAACTTCTAGTCTATTCCAAAGCACAAGCTCTGAGCAAATCCTCCAATGATTGAATCATTCTTTTCGATTGACCATCGGTTTGAGGATGATAAGCAGAACTCAAACATAACTTTGTTCCCAATGCTCTTTGCAAACTTTTCCAAAACTTTGATGTGAACCTTGGATCTCTATCAGAAATAATGCTTGTAGGCACACTATGTAGCCTAACGATCTCACCAATATATAGCTGAGTCAACTTCTCCATGTTGTACCTTATGTTGATTGGTAAGAAATGTGCTGACTTCATGAGTCGATCAATGATTACCCATATTGAATCGTAACTTTTTCTGGTCTTTGGTAATCTAACCATAATGTCCATCGCAACACTAGCTCATTTCCATTCGGGAATAGCTAGGGGTTACAATATTCCTGACGGTCTCTGATGTTCAACCTTTGCTTTCTGACAAACCAAACAAGCCGACACACCTCTGGCAATATCATTCTTCATTTCGTGCCACCAAAATAACCATTTCAGGTCTTGATACATCTTGGTTATTCTCAGATGCATACTCAACTTGCTCGTGTAAGCGTGTTTGAGAATATACTTTCTAAGTTTTTGAACCCTACGTATACAAACTCTACCTCTAAATATTAGGATTCCACAGTTTCTTCCTCAAATGTTGTCACACCGCTTTGCTTCATTAGCTCCCTTTCTTCTTGCAAAAACTTATTAGCTTTCTACTTCTCTCGTATGTCTTCCAGTAGGTCATTTGAAATAGTGACCATGTTCATACAAATCTTCCCCGGTGCCAATTCCACAAAGGACCATACATCCCTGAATTGCTCTATCAAATCTTTTTCCTTGACTATCATAGCAAAGATACTGAGTATCTTCCTACTCAAAGCGTCTGCCACAATGTTTGCCTTCTCGGGGTGATACAGAAGTTGAAAATTATAATCTTTTAGAAATTCCAACCACCTTCGCTATCTCATATTCAACTCTTTTTGGACATATAGGTACTTCAAGCTCTTGTGGTCGCTAAAGACATTGAACGTTGCCCCATAAAGAAAATGCCTCCATATCTTCAGAGCAAATACCACAGCTGCTAACTCCAGGTCATGAGTTGGGTAGTTCTTCTCATGCACTTGCAACTGTCTTGAAGCTTAAGCCACCACTTTTCTATTTTGCATAAGCACACATCCTAATCTTTAGTATGAAGCATCATAATACACTTCAAAGGGTTCACTTGGATTAGGTAGAAATAACACTGGTGAAGTAGTTAGTCGTCTCTTCAATTCTTAGAAACTTTCTTCGCAAGCATTAGTCCACTTAAAGGCTTGGTTCATTCTTGTGAGCTGAGTAAGAGGCCCCGTTATCTTAGAGAATCCCTCAATGAATCTCCAGTAGTATCCAGCTAATCCCACAAAGCTCCAAATTTTTGTCACTGTCTTCGGCCTTTCCCATTACAGAATCGGTTCAACTTTTGATGAATCCACTGCAATCCCTTCCCTCGAGATTATATGACCCAAAAACTTAACTTCTTCCAATCAAAATTCATACTTTGACAATAAGGCGTACAACTTCTTCTCCTTCAAAATCTGGGGAACTATATTGAGGTGTTCAGCATGATCCTCCTGATTTTGAGAATAAATCAGAATGTTGTCAATGAAGACAACAACAAATCTGGCCAAGTAAGGATGAAAGATTCTGTTCATGTAGTCCATGAATATGGCAAGTGCATTCGTTACACCAAATGGCATCATAAAATATTCATAATGACCGTAACGGGTACGAAAAGCCATATTAGGAATATCCTCCACCCTTACTCGAATCTGATGATAGCCCAATTGCAGATCGGTCTTAGAGAATATTGCTGCTCCTTTCAGTTGATCCATCAAGTCATCTATCCTTAGAAGTGGATACTTATTCTTGATTGTGACCTTATTCAACTGGCGATAGTCCACACACAATCGCGAAGTCCCATCCTTCTTTCTGACTAGCAACATTGGTGCTTTCCATAGTGACACACTGGGTCTAACAAACTACTTTTCCAAGAGTTCTTCTAACTGCTTCTTAAGCTCAATTAACTTTGATGACGACATCCTGTAGGGCGCTATAGATACAGGACCAGATCCAGGCACAAGATTAATGGTGAACTCTATCTCCCGTTCCAATGGTAAATCAGGTACATCATCTAGAAAGACTTCAAGAAATTCATTAGCTACCAGAATAGCATCTAAATCTATCTTGCTCTCAACTTCTAAGGAAGACAATAACATATATCCCTGAGTTCCTTCTTTCAAGAAAGCTCGAACTTGGTTGGTCGTCAAAAATCTAGAAACTTCATCCATAGGGAAAACTATGGTTTTACAAGAACAGTCTAACAGGATATGGTTAGAAGACAACCAATCCATTCCTAAAATTACATCTAATTGGGAAAGAGGTAAGCAAATCAAATCAATAGAAAAGATTCGACCTTTAATAATTAAAGGATAATTTAAATAAACTTTGGTGGTAACAACAGGTTTAGTAGTAAGGGTAGAAATAGTCAAGTCAAAAGGTAAGGAAGACACAGGTAAACCAAGTCGTCGCATACAGTCATAAGAAATGAAAGAGTGGGTTGCCTTAGAGTTATATAGTACAGTCAAAAGATTACCTCCTATGGTACCCTCTCCTTGTATTAGATCTTCAGATTCGGAGGCTTCCACCCTACTCATAGTGTAGACTCAGCCTCTTGCCTATGGTTTTGCAGCTCGTGCAATGTTGACTGAAGGCTCTACCCTAGCTTGATTGCAATCCTTAGAGACGTGTCTTAGTTTCCCACTTCTGAAGCAGATTATTCCTTTGATAGTGCAATCCCTCATTAGGTGATCCTTCCTGCACTTCAAATACTTTGGAGAAGATGCCACAACCTGACCAGTTCGATTTCCACCAGCACCTCCGCTGAGACCTCCACCAGATGATTGTTGCTGACTTCCCGGTGGTCGAGAATAGGGTTTCTTCTGAAAGCAGTTTGCATTGTTGCCACATCCTCTTTGGAACCTAGTAGGTCCAAAGTTACGATTCCTTATGTCCCGCGCCTAATCTAGATCGTGCACTCAGTGACACGTGTCCAACAGCTCTGAAAACTGGTTGATCCTCAAGGTTATGGCCGCCTTTTTCACGTCATGCCTCAATCCTTCCTCAAATTTTTGACACTTCCACACCTCATCCGGCTGGTGTTGGAAATACATTAAAAATTTAGACAAGCTCTCGAACCTCGCGGTATACTCGCTGACAGTCAAGTTCCCTTATCTCAAACTAAGGAACTCCATCTCTTTGGCATGTCTTGCACTTGCTGGGAAATACTTCTCTAAGAATTTATCCTTGAATGCCTCCTAGGTGATTACTCGACCTTTAACTTCTAGTAATCTCTATGCTCTGTTCCACTAATCTTCCACGTCTTCGATTAGCATAAAAGCAGCATAGGTCACCTTTTTGTCATTGGCACAGTTCATGCCTTTGAAAATTTTCTCCAACTCCTTGATCCAAAGACTAGCCTTCTTTGGATCAAATTCCCCCTTAAACTGAGGAGGGTTGTTATGACAGAACTCCAACAGATTTTGAGCATCAGTTGAAGCTTCTAGCTGTTGTGCAGCCATTTCCTGCTGTTGAGCAGCTCTCTTAGTTTGTTGTATAATGACATCCACCATTCATTACATTGCTTCGATTGCTGCGGCCATGTGTCCACCGTGTTCCAATTCACTTTTTCATGGTAAACTGAATGAAAACACAAGGAAGAATTAGATGTATCCTTTCAGAATACCAAATGTAACACCCCTCGATTTAATAACCAATGCACAATCGTCATTATGTCACGGTCACTAAATGTCGGCGTGCTAACATTGTCAAACAACAATTTTACCATAAATATTAAACATTTCTCATATGAGGAAAATAGGAGCCACGAATGAGTAGTTACATATACAACCAGTTAAATTATGAATTATAATATGTACTCAATTTACAACATTTAAGTCTGGATAATTGCCTTAAAGCATACATGTACTCAAAAATACACTTTATATAGGTAATGCAAAATAAAATATAAACTACCCATAATATATCTACGACTAAGGAGTTGGGCACTCCATCGTATCCCGAATGCGTGAGGCAATTCCGGGCTCACCAGTGTAGTGAGAAATACAAGATAAGGTCTTCAATCGCAGTCCTCTTCATGGTTAAAGTCAGATCCCCAGCATGTCACATACGCTTGTCGGTCCAGTCGACTCTATAGGTCTTGGTATCACCAATGAACACAATTCGAACAAACCCAAAAGAGCTCCGTCGCGACCAAGCATCACCGAATGCAGTAGGTCAAACCAATAAAATCCAGAGGAATCCAACTTCGTTCCCACTTATGGTCTCTAACCAAAAATTAACATAGAGCAAGAAAAGTACAAGAAAGAGGTAAGACATCCTACCATCATTACCAATCATAGCATCAAGAAACCAAACGGCAAGCAAAGCGCCCACGTAGCATTTATGACAAAGAATAATGGTAATAAACATTTAGTAGCAGTTACAATCAACTAAACAGTTCTAGGCAGTCATATATATATATATAGATATATCAGAAATGCAACAGTTCCAATTATAATAACAATGTATGCCAGATAATTCATGGACTCACTATGCACATGTGCCCTCAATAATCAAGATCCTACTCCATGGGAATAAATCCAAAGTACATCCGACTCGATCGTCAACCAGATGTTTCTCAAAGTACATCCGACTCAATCATCAACCAGATGTTTCTCAAAGTACATCCGACTCAATCGTCAACCAGATGTTTCTCAAAGTACATTTCGTCGACCCAATGTCACAATGATAATGCACATTTAAATGCATATGGGTTCAATGCATGACTCAATCATGTTTCTCATACCAAACTAGGCCAATCCTATTTCAAATGCATATCATATCATTTAACAATGAAGTCTGATCCCATTCACGGATCCACGTAAAATCAATAGCGCATTTTAAGGATAATCACAATCTCATTCATAGTCATATTAGAAATCAATCATTAGATTCATTATGTGCCTCACTGGTCACCTATACTCATGTTCTTCCCTCGTTTATGAATCCCAATTAATTTACGGTCATCCAATTCTTTATAATTAATATATCTTTTATTAGTCCAAAGGTTTTGAGTCCAGGAAGATACACGGTCGGAATCACCAAATGATTCACAAATTTAATTATTAGATGTTGGGTGATAAACAAGCACTTGTAAGTTCGACGGAGACATATATTTAGTGAAAAGCGAGGTGCCATTCGACGAAAACAACATGGTAGCAGAATGAAAATAAATGAGGGACATTTTATAACAAAATTGGCAATGATCATTTTCTGTCGAACGGGAGTTACTCGTCGAACGAAGGACGAATCTGTCGAACCCTCCGAAGGTCAACAAAAGCCTCAATTCGACGGGTATGGGTGTCGACATTGGAGAAAATCTCCCAAGTGTCGAACCGACGAAACACTGGTCGAAATCTCCAATTTCGACGGGTCTGGAGAAATTCATCTACTCGACAGGCATTGTCTTTCAAACTCGACGATTATTAACTTTGGGGCAGTTTCTCCTAAGTGTCCAGGGACTCTATTCGACGGGTTTTGGTCGGAAGATCAATCTCGACGGATTTTAACATTTTACTAAGTAATTAGGATATCAAACTCGACATGTTTGGCCAGAAGTCCATACTCGACGGATTTTAACATTCTACTAAGTAATTAGGTTATCAAATTCGACAGGTTTGGCCAGAAGTTCATACTCGACGGATTTTAACATTTTACTAAGTAATTAGGTTATCAAATTCGACAGGTTTGGCCAGAAGTCCATACTCGACGGATTTTAACATTCTACTAAGTAATTAGGTTATCAAATTCGACAGGTTTGGCCAGAAGTTCATACTCGACGGATTTTAACATTTTACTAAGTAATTAGGATATCAAATTCGACAGGTTTTCACATTCGACGTATTTTGGCCAGATTTCACACTATTACCAGTTTTCTCATTAAGTTTCCAAATTTCTTGGCCTACACCGTAACTATCCGAGAACCAATCGGGACTCATTCCCTTCCTTATTCCACGTTCCAATACATCCGATATATATATATATATTCAAAACTCAAACAATCAAATAGCATGATGCAATACAAAATAACATACAAAAGTAGAATGACTCTCAACACAATCACAGACGTTTCCTAAATGCTAAGAGAGGTTGAGGAGGAGTGTCTTCCTCTTACCTTGGAGAAGCACAAAGAAAGGTGCTCCTTTTTGGTCGAAATTATGTTTTCGGCTCCCAAGAGATCCTTGAACATTCAAGCTCACCAAAATCGAGAATCAAGTGTTGAAATGGATACCCATGGTCATCAAAATGACAGTGGGTTACGAAAATGAGGAGAGATGAGGAAAAAGCTAAGGACTTTACCTTAAAGTTCCAACCTTTAAGCTTCAACAGTGGAGAAGATGAAGATGAAGAAAATGTAGAACTTTGAAGATGATTCCCTCAGATATGGTGTTTCTCCAAACACGAAATGGTGCTAGGAGTGTGACGGTTTTGGAAGATAAAAACGTGAATGTGGGTGGATGGTGCTGCTGTAAGGAGAAATGGAAAGAGAGAAAGATGAGTGAATAGTGATCTGCGTGAGGGAGAGTGACCAGCGTGAATGAGGAGAATGGGAGAGAAATGAATTAGACCCCTTAATTCAAACGTGCTGCACAAAATAGGAGGAGAGAGAAATAATAAAATAATAGTTGGAAGAAGCTTCCTTGAGAAGCTTCGTGCACTCCTCGATAAAGTGTATGGTAAGCTAGTCTCCAAATTAAATACATCTGATAGATGATCAATTACACTATAGAATTATTTTCTCAGTGAATAAAATTACAAGTGATGAAAATAATATTTTATTATTCATCCGATAATTTTATGATACCGCGATTTTATCTAGCAGATAAAACCTTGAAAAACGTAAACGTCGTAAACTATGCCTGGCCTCGGGTTTAGTAAGATCCCCCGTCGACGCATTGACAGTTCAAGGTTTACCAGCCTCAGGGAGAACATTTCGTTATCCCGGCTCCGCTCAGTGCATACGCAAAACGAGGAATATATTAAAATATTCAACATTTTCCAAAAAATTTCACAAAAATCACCAAAAATCACAAATATTATAAAATGATTATTTATAATGAAATAAGTAATTTTCGGGATGTTACACCAAACACAGAGAATCATACAGCACAAACAAGGCAGACCTAACCACAAAGACCCAAAAGAAAACTTACATCGGGGCTCTGATACCAAACTAGTGTAACGCCCCTTTTTAGAGAAGGGAACATCACATCATAACCACGAAATGGAAATAAAATGTATAAACTAAGACCTGGTCCATTATAATATAGATAAGCCTATTTAGTTCTAATCGTACAAATGATTTGGCAAATTCTCTTTTTTTTTGTAACAAAAATAAGATGATACATGGTTACAATAGAAAGCATCATCAGAAGTAAACCATACATTCATACATCATACTTATATATATACTTATGTCATACTTGTTTAGATACATCACCAGATATACAAAAGGTAGAAGTTTTATGTGCCCTAAAATGATTACACATATACAGCCCAGCAAAAAGACAAATAATCAGGCCCCAAAAGATTTACTGATAGCCATCAATGGCTACCAACAGCATCAGCCCCTAAAGCGAATGAGAAGGAACCGTAGATGGATCCTCCTCAGGGTCTTCCTCATTAGAGGAAATCCTCATTGAAGCAATCAAGTTACGAGCGAGGGCTCGTGTAGAGGATAAATCCTCTTGTGGGGAGTAATAGCACTCACCCCACATATTACGTATAGGCAAGTAAAACTCTAAATACAAGTGAGCATTAAAGGTAAAGATAAGTGGATCATAACGTCCCCAAGCCAGAGACACGGTCACATTTCGAGGTAGATGCAACGATCCGTACTCAGGTTGATGTGCCAGCAGTTCGGACCTCCATGAAAAGTCAATCTTGCATAACCTAAAAAGCCACGCGGATGAGACGCCATGTCCAAATAGGAAACTAATCAAAATCAGGCCAGAAGCCAGGGAATTCATGCACTTCCCCTTCTTCACCGACGTCTTTAGAGAAAGACATAAATAAATAGAATAACAGAAATACAGAAAAGAGGTAAGACATCCTACATTCAGTACCAATTATGGCATTAAATAAACAAAATGGCACAAAGAGCCCACATAGCATGTCAGAAATAATAATCAGCATCAAAAAGTAAATAGTAAACAACTTAACAAATCCAGACAGTTATAACATCAATAAGGCAATAGTTCCAATCATTGTATAAATAAATGCCATGTAATATGTTGACTCACTATGCACGTGAACATGATATTGAAATCCAACTCCATGGAGCTAGACACAAACATCAGAGAGAATAATTAGGAGACATGTCTGTAACCTGGCTGCTGCGGCCAACAAGTGCTATAATTTCTTAATTTATCAACGTGCACATCATGGCATTGTACAAGACATTCTACACTAGATCGCGATATAGGATAGTGCCTTGGTCCGGTTCGTCGGTGCGTTTGCATTAGTCTATCCCACGGCCCAGAGAAGCCACCAACTGACCATTGTGAGATACCCGCACCCCGACGCCCCCAAGGTCAACCAATGACCTACACTTGTCTATTTGTACCTGCACATAGGTGTGATTCAATTTCCTAGGCAACATGGCCTTAACAATAATCCACCAGACTTTCACAATGCATGATGACTCAATGCATATTCATGTATATTTAACAATGATATACTTTTCCATAACATGCCACAAGTTGGCTAAGTTAAATATCAACAAATTCTAGTTCCCACTCATGGGCCCATAATACATATTATCAAGTTCTCAAATATAACAATACACTTTTAAGGTTCATTATGGATTTTCACTTTAATCTAACATTTCTTATAAAATCTCTCCCTAGAGGAATTCTCTTGCAATTCTCACCAAATCTTCATTTCTCTTAGTTAGCTAAATTCTTTACTTAAATTTAATCATATTTGCTTAGAACATTATTCTAATGTTCTCAAGTCTCACACTCACTCTTGTTCTTCCCTTAGGTTCAAAAATCACTCTAGGTCATCAAATAACTTTCCTTCCATCACATTGTTAATTACCTAACACTTGGTTACTTAATTTCCAAGATTACACCAAATTACATACTTAGACCCAAAAAGGGCCCTAGAGGCCGTGAGCCTCCCAAAGGGGTAAGAACCCAAAATTTTGCATTGCTCTATTAATTATTATTCACTTGATTAGTTATGTCTCCAACTTGTTACAAAATTTTAATCATGAACACCCTATTGAAGGGGGAATGGCCGTGAGCCTCATTAAGGAGAGCAAGAAACCCTTGCTTCCAATTCACCTTTCCAATCCATCAAAATCAATCCAAGAATCAAGATCATCAACATATACAAATACAACCATAAAACCACATAAGAGGAAATTAATACAAAGATCATTAGAAAAACTATATAACCAAGAGAGTAACCCTAACATGGGTTTCTCACAACCAACACACAATCAAACTTCCCACTACCAATAGAGGTTGAAGTGGATAATCTTCCTCTTACCTAAAGAGAAAACAAGAAAAGAACTTCCTTAACGCTACTTGTAGATTTCGGCCTCTACCTCCACCAAAACCCTAGGACATCAAACTTTCACAATAAATAAATCAAACCATAAAAGAGTAGTTCTTGGTCTCTAAGATGACCAAGAATCATGAAAATGAGAAGAAAAAATGGAAAAGTCATAAACTTTACTTCAAAGTTTCAAACTTTAGAGCTTTGTGGAAGAAGATGAAAATGGTGGATTCAAGGAGTGGTCACAAAAGAGAAAATGTTCTAGATGATGAAAAGATGTAAGAAACAAAGTTGGTTGAGCAAAAAAATATAGGTGGCCAAAAATGGGGTGTTGGCCGTGAAAGAGAAGATAACATGGAGAGAATGGGTGAACTCCTTGAAGATGATTCCAATAAGAAAGAAAGTCTTGCAATCAAGATGTTGATTCAAGCAAAGTGTGAGCTTGAAAATCAAACAAGCATGGAGGGTGGAAGGATGTGGCTATCGTGGGAAGAAGAAGAGAGAAGGAAGAGAAAAAGCTTAAGAGAAAAATGAGAGAAGAGAAGTATAGAGAGAGAAAGTGTTAGAAAAGTGTTTAGGGTTTTTGAAATATGAAATGAATATGTGTTATTAGTGAAAATGTGACAAAATTTGTCACATTTCCCTCCACATTGCTGTGGAGCTATATGGGAGAGAGAGGAGGGAAGCTTCCTCTAGAAGCTTGGTGCAAAGCTTCCTTGAGAAGCTTTGATAGATTTTGCAAAAGTTAACTTGATTGGACATAAAGTAGATTTCTAGATAAGGTGATAAGGATTTTTATTACAAGCTATTACCCAATGGATAATTATTACAGTTTACTAAGCCAGTATGTATTGTCCAATGGATAATAGAGTGTACTGCAAAATTTTTATTTAACAGAATGTACAACGATTTTATTTATCAGATAAAATATCAAAAACGTAAACCTCATAAACTGTGTATGACCTCAGGTTTAATAAGATCTCCCATCGACATTTCCACAGTTCAAGGTCTACTAGCCTCAGAAAAAATATTTAACTTTCCCAGCTGTGAACACCCAATTTTGACCGGACTAAAAGAAAATAATAAAAAAGAAACAAAAAAGAGAAAAATAAAAAAAATCAAAAAAAAAAAGATTTTTGTTTTTAACCCATCTTTTTAACCCAAATACATAAGCCCAAAATATAATAGAAAATGAAAAATAAAAAAAGTAAAAAAAAATGAAAAAAAATGAAAAAAAAAAGATTTGTTTTTTCGTTGGGATAAAAATCATTTTTTTTCTTTAGCCATGCAGCATCACCACTGCAGCAGGGGACAAGCACGTTTGCCTCCCATTCTCTTTTTCCACAGTGCACAGTTTTTGCTCCCCACTTAGTTTCCCACTTGCACTACTGAACAAACAGATTCCCTCACTAATTGCACCTACTCCCTCACTAATTCACCCACTCCATTATCACCTGGCTGCTAGCAACTAATAAGAGAGGACCAACTTCAAGACCTTGGGGGGGATCTCTCCATCGGAGGCTGATAGAAAACTTTCAAAGACCAACCTTCACCAGCACAGAAGCACACCAACCTAATCAACTCATCATCACCTTCTCTCTAAGCTTCAACGGTGAGCATTCTGCACTAATACCGACGAGCTTACCCATTCCCCTTCATCTTCATTACCAATATTCATCTTCCTCTCCTTCACCTACCATCAGCCTAAAACTATCATCCACGGCAGCAAGCTTCCTTGGCATCCACCTTCCATCACCCAAGCATTTTTTGCCATCAACCTCCCAGCCGACCGTCGAATCCATCCTCTCATCCGACCGTCGGACCGCACAGAAGCCATCAGCCTTTCAACCGACCGTTGAACCCTAGATCCTCCAAACTTCACCCCATTCTCATCACCTTCTGCCACCATAAGACCACATCACAACCGACCGTCGGGCCGTAATCCTTTAAACCAAATCCATCCCCTCACTCGACCAACTTCACAAAACCCACCTTCATCCCTGAACCGACCGTCGAACCACCCCAGTTACTAGCCCACCTTCACCTCCAACTCGACCGTCGAACCATACCATTGTGACCCTCGACCAACTTCACAAAGCCCACCTTCACCTCTAACCCGACCGTCGAAACCCGTCCAAAACTCCATTACCATCAACTAAACTCCATCTCCTCATTCGACCATCGAATCCATCAACCTTCCTCACCGACCGTCGGACCGCATAGAAGCGGATCCTTCATTTTACCATCCACATTCATCTCCATTCGACCGTCGAACCGTGAGCTCCACTCTTCTTACCGACAAGCCATCCAAACCTTCACACCATCAACCAAACTCCTTCCAATCGACCGTCGAACCACACCACCACCATCCTCACCAAGCAACCTCACCAACAACCCATCCAAACTCCATCACCATCCACCAACCTCCCACTCGACCGTCGAACCCTAAAACTTTCTCCTCACCGACCGTCGAACCTCAGAAATAAGATCCACCTCACTGACCGACCCCAGATCCTTTTCAACCGACCGTCGAACCTCACCCCAGATCCTTTCCAACCGACCGTCGAACCTCACCAGTCAACCTCACCGACCAACCCGAGATCCTTTCCAACTGACCGTCGAATTCTAGATCATTTCCAACCGACCGTCGGATCAGTTACCAAATCCTTCAACCAGCCGACTGTCGAGCTGTCAATACCAGGTCACTCTCCTACGAGTCACCTCTTGCACTACCAGAGTGTTTATTGAGCAACCTTGTACTCGACCGTCGGACCTCAGAAAGCGCTCCCGACCGTCGGACTTCAGAAAGCAATTCGACCATCGAATCGAAGAAAGCCACCACCCTCCCTCGCTAATTTGATCGTAAACGAGGTCCTTACTGTTGAATCTCTCAGTTTTGGGTTATCTGTTTCTTGGTTTTCTTTTACGTTTCCTTATTTTTTTTTTTGTTTCATTTATTATCAGTTTGTTGGGCTAGAATTTGGGAGTAAAAAATGATAAATAAAAAATAATTAAACATTTTTAAAAAAAGGAATAAAAATGGGTTACCTGAGTTGCGACAACTTGCTAACCCATATATTTTGTAAATATCTCGAGTTGACAAACTTGATAATTTACATTTATTATTATTATTACATTTAAATTATTATCATGTTTTTTTTTATTTTTTAGTTAAATTGCTAATTGATAAATTTTAAATAAAAAGTTTTGCGACAAATTTGATAATCAATGGGTGACGTCTCTAGCGCGACGCGAGTTTCACCCATTTAATCATTAATTTGAATAACTGAGCCGCGACGGCTTGTTGATTCAAATTTCTCAAATTTTTTTTTAGAATCAACCAACCCACAATATTTTTTAAAGAACTACGTAACTTTGAGTTCCCCATTGCACCAAGGGATATGTAGGAGCAGAATTTCACTTCTGTCAAGCCAAAATTAAATTTTCATAATTTTGTGGTTTCGTTTTTTTAGTTACAATGTTTGCAAAAAGGGGTAAAATAAATATTTTCAAAGATTATTAAGAATTTGCATAATTGACTTAAGGTACCGTCTTAGGGACGGGTGTGTTAGAAGTGCAGTGGGATTAAGTTTCCACCCTTCCCTAAGCATAACCGACTTCGAATCCAATTTGGTTTTAAAGACCATTTTCAAAGAGAGGTTTTCCAATTTTTCCAAATTCAAATAAAATTGGTGGCGACTCCATTTTCCATTTTCATTTTCTAAAATCATTCGAGTTGTTATTTATCCCCGCGATTTACGGTCGCATGACGGATGGCGACTCCACCGGGGACATTGGGAGAGTCAAGCTCTGTTGTTGTTAGTTGTGCAAATTGTTAATAATTTTATTTATTTATTTTACCCCTTTTATCTTCGTTTTTTGTTTCCTTTTGTTTGTAAATGGATTTTATTTATTTATTTTTTATGTAAATATCTGATAGCATTATCTTATGTATATTGTTACTTGTATATATTTGTGCATAATTGTTGAAACCTTAGGATAGATGATTGCTGCCTGGCTATTGTATATATGTTTTTTGTAGGTTGGGGGTAGTTTCTTTTTAAATTTTTATACAGGTTTGTACGCTCCCAGCACCCACTGCATCTACACGTAAAGCACACACATTCGAGTGGGGGCCCTATGCAGTCTGAGTGAAGCCTAAGTTAAGTAGAGGTTGCGTAGTGGTAGCCATTTTGGATGTACTTCCTGTTTGGTTATCGCGAAAACCTCATCTAGAGTGCGCCTTTTTCATGAATGTCCCACACCTAGTTGGTTTACCCACTATTTCGTGGTGAACATTCTGAAATAGGACTTGGCTCTAGAGATCTTTAAAATAGAAAAGCCACCCTATGGAAGTTATCACAAACCAGAAAGACTCTTAGATCCTTAGGATGGAATTCCCAAGTTTAAGGCAACCTCATTAGGACACAAAAGGAGCGTACTTCTTCTTTCCTCATGCCATCCATTCTTGAAAAAAAAAACTTAAAAAATACATTTTCTTACATTCTTAAAAAAAAAAAATCATCTTGCATTTTTATAACCTTTTAAAAAAAAAACTTGCATTTTCATGACACTCCAAGCATTCTTAAAAAAAAAAAATCATGCATTTTCATGCCATCCTTAGCATTTAAAAAATAATAATAATAAAAAATAAATCGGTATTTTCATAAAAAAAAAAATTTCATGCATGGCATCTTTAGCATTCTAAAAATATATATAAAAAAAAAAATAAATCATGCATTTCATTCCATGCATTTGAAAAGAAAATGTTTCATTTCATTCATCTCATTTTATGCATGACATTCCTTGTATGATGTTACCGTCTTCTCCATCCGCGTTATGAATAAAAAAAAAGAAGAAGAAAAAAGACAGCTGTGTACCCGACAATGAGGTAGGTAGTGCCATTAAATCTTATCGGAAGCATGTGGAGACAACAACTGCGAGAATCTTGCAGTATGGATTTTATTGGCCTTCTTTATTCAAGGTCTGTTACACCTTTTGTAAAAGTTGCAGAAATTGGTCAATAAAGTTTTGCTTTAAGACTCTCATCCGCACCTACTCCTTAGAAAATTGAGATCTAGGAGGCGCGGTTTCTTTTGTTGTCAAACACGTGTATCTTATGGGGCCATAGACATTGAGAATCCTAAGAATGGTAATACGCTTAAAGTTAATGGACCAAGACTCAACCATTTCTGGAACATCAAGTTGTTGATTTCTCTGTGTTCTTAGGTTAAATGGCGGATAACGGTACTCTGTGACTCTCAAGTCGGTTTGTTTTTCAGTTTCCCATAATAACTGATTTCTTCTCCTTTCAAAATGGATGTCATTCTCTCAAATCTAAGAAAATATTTTCCTTCTCTTCCTCTAAATGCTCTAACAAAAGTCTATGAAGCTAGGTGTGAAAGACTGAGATTGTTAATGTATAAGGGCATCCCAGAAGATATACGCTGGATAATCGAAGCAAAGGTTCGTTTAGCTGGTGAATCTTCAGATTCATTTGTCCCATACATGCCTGGTCTCGGTAAAAGTTCATTTTCAAAAAGGAGAAGAGCAAAAAGAATGAAAGTTTGTTACAAGTGTGCACGATGGAATTGCAACACGCGATGTCACTCTTTGGGGATGGTTTCTGTAAATAGAGAAGATAAAATATTCTTCATTAAGAATGGACTGAGTAAGGAGTCATTAGATAATATCTTATTGACTCTTGAGACGCATTCTTATGAGTTGTGCAAATGCGTGAACTTCTTAGTTTGTGGAATCTCTTCAAGGACGAGCAAGAGCGTTACAGTCTTGGGAATCTGACTCAAAAAGACACTGTTTGCCAATTTACAAGAAAACTAGATGGGAAGCTTATCCTCGACTCATAGAAGGAGTTTAAGCCGTTTCGGACGTGAAACCGAGGAGGAAGATGTGAGCCACAATCACAACAACATGTATATATTATCTTGTACATTTAAAAAAAATGAAAAAAAATGAAAAATGAAAAAGGGCGAAACTTCGGTTGTACTTGGTCTTTAATTAGATTAGGAGCCCCCCCGGTGGAGTGGCGGACCGTCATTGACTCGGGTGGACCTTTGCACGCTGGTCGGTAAATAAGGTTCGTGTGCCATGCTCTGTAGAGAGCCGCGCAAGCATTCCCGGTGTTTTAACCAAAGGCTCGCTGGCGATGGACGAGAAAGAAGCGTCCGTGTTTGCATTCTCGCGTGACAATGCCTCTCGAGTGAATCCTGTGATTTAATGCCATGGGCTCTTCAGCGACCTCTCACTGGCTATGGTCGTTGGTGGTAGCTGTCAGATTTACGCACTTTAATTAGTGGCGTCGTAGCTCAATCCAAAATATCCCACAAGCGGAAGGGAGAAGAATGCCCAGATTGGCTGAGCCGTCTTGGTATTACTACATTCATGACGCGCAGTATAAAGATCTGCCATGAAACCTGTACATAAAGGTATGTAATCATTTGTTATTATCTTTGTATGATTTTGTTGAATTTTGGTTTTGAACAGACGATCTTTTGGATGGGATCCTTCGGGGGTTTCTAGACTTCTTTACCCTGATGATTTTCTTGAAAAAAAAAAGTTAAAAAAAAAACAACACAAAAAAAAAAGATTTTATGTTTCTTAAATTCAACCTTTTCTGACAACAGCCGACCTACCCTTCTAGGTGCAATTATTTCCCTTTCCATTCTTTTTCTTATTTAAACACTCCATTTTCTCCTTCATCTTCAACTCAGAAACACTCAAAGAGAAGAAGGGTATAGAATGGGGCCTGCTATTCGTAACCTAAAAAATGTCTGTGTTTTTTGTGGGTCAAGTTATGGGAAAGGATTAGAGTTTGTAAACGCAGCTAGCACTCTTGGTCGATCACTTGCTGCGAGGAATATTCATCTTGTATATGGGGGAGGTTGTCGTGGGTTAATGGGGGCTGTTTCACTTGCTGCTCTTATAGGAGGCAGTCAGGTTTTAGGTGTTATTCCTAAACCTTTAGCTGAAAATAACATCACTGGCAAGACAGTTGGAGAAGAAATTCAGGTAACATCCATGCATGGACGCATGAAAATAATGGTTGACAATTCTGATGCATTTCTTGTCTTACCAGGAGGTTTTGGTACTTTGGAGGAAATTTTTCAAATTGTCTCTTGGGCTGAACTGAACATCCACCATAAACCCATTGGTTTGTTGAATGTTAATAATTTCTTTGACCTTTTGTTATTTTTTCTTGACAAAGTCCGTGGAACATAAATTTATCACTCCTTCTAAGCAAGACAACTTCTTATCTCTGCCTCCACTATTGATGAGCTCATTGATAAATTGGAAGCTTTTGAGTATGTACGATAAGGTATTGGCTCGAATAGATTGGTCAATAGGAAGCGGCGAAGGAAGTAACAAGAAAAGCAAGCCGAGATCGACACTTTCTCTTTAATCGGTTTGATTTTATTGTACTTTGTTTTGTTTAAATTTGTGTCCGCTTTCTCCAACAGTAATTTATTCTATCCTTTACTCATCTATATTTTAACATTAAGGACAATGTTATGGTTTGGTTGGGGGAAAGGATCGTTGTGTGCCTAAATATAAAAAAAAAAAACAAAAAAAAAAAAAAAAACAAAAAAAACAAAAAAAAAAAAAAAAAAAAAAAACAAAAAAACCAAAAAAATTCAAAAAGTGTGTTTGTTAATATGTTTGTTGTGTTTGTCATCAATTAACAATAAAAGTAAATAGGGATGGCAGAGTAAGGAGTAATTTTTATCTTGAGACGCATCTCAATTGGTGGCGAGTAAGGAGTAGTAGGGTAGTAATTAGTATTAAATTGTGGAAGTACTAAAGTTCTATTCACTTCTTATCGGTCCGATCAAAGACTGATGTGTGCTTCTTTTCTCTTGGGCGTTGATTCACTTCTTATCGGAGTTGTTTTGCTCTTTTCTATATCTCTCTTTCACATTGAGGACAATGTTATGATCTGGTTGGGGGAAGGATCGTTGTGTGCCTAAATATATAAAAACAAAAAAAAAAACAACAAAAACAAAAAAGGTGTGTGTATTGTGCGTCTTTTCTCTTGGGCGTTGATTCACTCTTATCGAGTTGTTTTGCTCTTTTCTATATCTCTCTTTCACATTGAGGACAATGTTATGATCCGGTTGGGGGGAAGGATCGTTGTGTGCCTAAATATAAAAAACAAAAAAAAACAAAAAAAAAAAAAAAAAACAAAAAAGGGTGTGTGCATGTATTAATATGTTTATATGTTTGTCAGTAATTTTCTAAACCAGTTAAGGATGGCGAGTAGGGAGTAAATTTTACTCTTGAGACGCATTTTAGTTGAGGTAGATAACTAGTTTGTGTGGAAGTAGCAATTGAAATTCAGGAAAATTTGCATGATTGAGTAAATTGTCTTCTTTCTTAAAAATCATATGTTTGGTTATGGATGTTGAATTGGTGGTGACTCGAGAATGATAGAACTATATCTTGTGAGATCTTGAGCCTAATGGATGGATTCAACATTTATGCCATTCTCTTCTTTCTTGTGTGATTTTCACTCATGATAATGATCACTCTAGAACTTGCTTTGATTCTTTTTGAGGCTACGTTTCACTTGCATGCATGAACATGATTGAGGCCCTCTTTCTTAGCCAGTTGAGCCAAATAGCCAACCTTGCATATTTTCCTTTGCTTAACCCCTTTGAGCTTATTTGACCATTCTTTGTTTCTAACTCATTACGTGCCTTAAATGAAAAACCATGTTCTAACCCAACCTTAGGGAATAAGAGAGCATTGACTTTGTTATTTGATGAGTCCTTGAACAAGTGTGGGGTGCATGTGTGCAGATTGGTTATATATAAAAAAAAAAAGAAAAGAAAAAGAAAAAAAAAGGGAAAAAGAAAATATGTTTCTATAAAAAAAAAAAAAAGAGAGAGCTGATTATTGCTACAATCAAAAGAATGCACCATGTGATATATTCATACCTAGAATGAGGGTGGATGATTGGAAATAACAGGAATAGAAGGAGAATGTTCAAGCCTAAAGGAATTCAATCTACCAATTGATCTTTAACAAAACATTAGTTAGATATTGGTCATTGTTACGTATGAGAAAAAACTAAGAAAATCGTGGGAAAGTTAGATGAATGTTCTCAAACATCTTCTCCACTCTAAGCTGTATCATAATGCTCTTCTATTCTCTTTGGTATTTAACTTGACATATCCATATTATTTCCACCTTTACCTTGACCCCATTATAACCTTGAATAAAGTCCTCATGATTTGTGTATACATGTGTTTTGAGTAGTGGAGAAGTAGAAAATAAGCAAGCATATGGTAGTGAAATTTTCATGGGTCGAATTGAGTGAAACACCTACCTTTTAAACACTTGAGAGATTGAGAGTAAATTCTGTGAGGATCTATCATTCTTTACTCATGTTTTTCAATTGAAGTATCCTTGCTTGTTGATTTGAGATGTGAAGATGTGTTGCCTCATGAATGTTTGATTACTTGAATTATTAATTGATCTTCATTCTTAAGTATTATTAGAAATTGAGTCTTTTAGAATGTTTAACTTTTGAGTCAGTTTTTTTTTTCTGTTTTGCCCGAGGACGTGTAAAAGAGTAAGTGTGGGGGGTGTTTGATAATTAATGATGTCCAGTTGTCGAATCTTGACTCAAGCGAAAAAAAAAAATCTTTTGATTTTCTTGCTATTTCATTTCTTGTGTCTTTAACCGTTGTAAATAATATCCTTTCGTAGTCAAACTTCTAAGAACAATCTGAAGTTGTTCGTTTCTTTCTGTTGTACTTTTTGAATTCATGAGTGTACGTGACATAATGCTTGAGTAAAGTGACCATGAGTACAACACCATGATTTGACCATCTAATGGTAATTTCTTATTGACCAATTCAGATCGAAGAGATCTTGGAAATCCCAATTGATGGAAGAGGAGGTACCGAGCAAAAAAAAAAAAAAAAAAAAAAAAGAAAAAGCTCGAAAACCTGAAAGGGCGGCCTAAACAAAAGTTAAAAAAAAAACAAATAAAATGAAAAAAGAGCCCGTTAGTCGAAAACTGAAGGGTCGGTCTAAACAAAAGTTAGGGCAAATGAATGGGCAAAATCTCAGAGGAAGTTGGCCTGAAACACCTTGAAGGGTGCACCCAAATTGGGGCAATTTTGAATTGCGTGTGATCAGCTACACAGGGGCAGTTTTGTTTGCATTTAGTTGGCCATACTAGGGCAAAAATTTTTGAAGGATTAAGGAGAAGGCTGTGTTGAAGGAAGTAGCAACGCTTGAGACAAGGATGAGTTATCAAGCGGTTGCGAGGAATCAACTAAATGAGAAACAAGGTTAAACACTGGGCAAAATTTTCTCTCAAGGAATCAGTCAAGCAATGGTTCATCCCATTTCTTGAAAGGAGAGTTGAAAGTAAAAAAACAAAGAAAAAGAAAGAAAGGAGAAGAAGAAGGAAAGAACCGAAGGGTCTAAGGAAGAAAAGCATGTGAATAAAGTTTGAGTGGTCAAAGCTTTCCAAAGTCGTCCTTGGTTCAAATGTTTTTAAATAAAATTTAGAAAATAAGAAAAAAAAAAGAAGAGAAGAAAAATCCTGTTTTCTGGGACTCAGTTGCCCATTGTCTTTTAAAATTCCGGGACTCAGTGGCCCATTGTCATTTAAATTTCGGGACTCAGTTGCCCATTGTTTTTAAAATTTCGGCACTCAGTTGCCCATTGTCATTTAAATTTCGGGACTTAGTTGCCCATTGTCTTTTAAAATTCCAGGACGCAGTTGCCCATTGTCTTTTAAAATTTGAAAAAAAAAAAGAAGAAAAAGAAAAAAAAAAAAAAAGAGAAAAAGAGAGAAAAGCAAAGGAAAAACAAAGAAAAGAAAATGAGAAAAATAAAAAATAAAAAAAAATCTTTTTGATCAAGATGCTTATTCCACTGTCTTTCAAATTCTGGGTCAAGCCCACTGTCTCTCAAATTCTGGGCCAAGCCCACTGTCTTTCAAATTAGGGCCAAGCCCTTGTCTTTTTAAATTCAAGCCAAGCCCATTGTCCTTTAAATTGCAGGCCAAGCCCACTTGTCTTTTAAATTGGGCCAAGCCCATTGTCTTTTAAATTTTGGGCCAAGCCCCTTGTCTTTTTTAAATTAGCCAAGACACTTGTCTTTTAAATTTTGGGCCAAGCCACAGTCTTTTAAATTTTGGGCAAGCCCATTGCCTCTCAAATTGGGCAAGCCCATTGTCTCTTAAATTAGGGTCAAGCCCATCTTGTCTTTCAATTGCAGGCCAAGCCCCATTTGTTTTAAATTAAGGCAAGCCCATCTTGTCTCTCAAGTCTGGGCAAGCCCCTTGTCTCTCAACCAGGCCAAGCCCATTGTCTCTCAAAGTCGGGGCTGCTCATCTTGTTTTCAAATTCTGGGCCAAGCCCACTGTCTTTTAAATTCTAGGCCAAGCCTTGTCGTTTTTTAAGTTGGGCCAAGCCCATTGTCTTTTAAATTTTGGGCTGCCCATGTTTTTTAAATTAAGGCCAAGCCCATTGTTTTAAATTTCGGGCCAAGCCCATTGTCTTTTAAATTTTGGGCCAAGCCCATGTTTTTTAAATTCGCCAAGCCCATTGTCTTTTAAATTAGGGCCAAGCCCTTTGTCTTTTAAATTCAGGCCAAGCCCATTGTTTTTAAATTTGGCCAAGCCCATTGTCTTTTAAGTTGGCCAAGCCCATTGTCTTTTAAATTCGGGGCCAAGCCCACGTCCTTTAAATTTTGGGCCAAGCCCCTGTTTCTTTTTTTAAATTAGGGCCAAGCCCATTGTCTTTTAAATTTTGGGCCAAGCCCATTGTCTTTTAAATTTTGGGCCAAGCCATTGTCTTTTAAATTTTGGGCCAAGCCCATGTTTTTTTAAATTAGGGCCAAGCCCATTGTTTTTTTAAATTAGGGCCAAGCCCATTGTCCTTTAAGTGCAGGCCAAGCCCATTGTTTTAAATTGGGCCAAGTCCATTGTCTTTTAAATTTTGGGCCAAGCCCTTGTCTTTTTTAAATTAGGGCCAAGCACTTGTTTTAAATTTTGGGCAAGCCCATTGTCTTTTTTAAATTAGGGCCAAGCCACGATCCTTTAAATTTGGCCAAGCCCCCTTGTTTTTTAAATTAGGGCCAAGCCCACTTTGTCTTTTTAAAGTTGGGCCAAGCCCATTGTTTTTTAAATTTCGGGCCAAGCCATCGTCCTTTAAATTATGGGCCAAGCCCACCGTTTTAAATTTCGGGCCAAGCCCATTGTCTTTTAAATTTTGGGCCAAAGCCCTTTGTCATGTTTTTTAAATTCAAGCCAAGCCCATTGTCTTTTAAATTAGGGCCAAGCCCACTGTCTTTTAAATTCTGGGCCAAGCCCACTGTCTCTCAAATTCTGGGCCAAGCCCACTGTCTCTTAAATTCTGGGCCAAGCCCACTGTCTTTTAAATTCTGGGCCAAGCCCACTGTCTCTTAAATTCTGGGCCAAGCCCACTGTCTTTCAAATTCTGGGCCAAGCCCGCTGTCTTTTTAAATTCTGATCAAAGCCCCTTGTCTTTCGGGACGCAGTTGCCCATTGTCTTTAAAATTCCGGGACTCGGTCGCCCATTTTTTTTACTTTCTGTTGAGCGCATCGGCTCCATGCATTCTAATTTCTTTTCATTGTTTTTACTTTGTTTTGCATTTATCCTTTCATGCATTGCCGGACAAAATTGGAGTTCATTTCTTTACTCGTTTCTTACGACGATAAAATGAAAAAACACAATTTTCCTTTTTATCTAATAAGAAACAAGTAAAGAGGGCAATCTGTGAACACCCAATTTTGACCTGGGACTAAAAGAAAATAATAAAAAAGAAACAAAAAAGAGAAAAATAAAAAAAAAAAAAAAAAAAAGATTTTTGTTTTTAACCCATCTTTTAACCCAAATACATAAGCCCAAAATATAATAGAAAATGAAAAATAAAAAAAGGAAAAAAATGAAAAAAAAAAAAAAAAAAAAAGATTTGTTTTTCGTTGGGATAAAAATCATTTTTTTCTTTAGCCATGCATATGAGGGACAAGCATGTTTGCCTCCCATTCTCTTTTTCCACAAGATTACCTGACGCTTTTGCTCCCCACTTAGTTTCCCACTTGCACTACTGAACAAACAGATTCCCTCACTAATTGCACCTACTCCCTCACTAATTCACCCACTCCATTATCACCTGGCTGCTAGCAACTAATAAGAGAGGACCAACTTCAAGACCTTGGGGGGATCTCTCCATCGGAGGCTGATAGAAAACTTTCAAAGACCAACCTTCACCAGCACAGAAGCACACCAACCTAATCAACTCATCATCACCTTCTCTCTAAGCTTCAACGGTGAGCATTCTGCATTAATACCAATGAGCTTACCCATTCCCCTTCATCTTCATTACCAATATTCATCTTCCTCTCCTTCACCTACCATCAGCCTAAAACTATCATCCACGGCAGCAAGCTTCCTTGGCATCCACCTTCCATCACCCAAGCATTTTCTACCATCAACCTCCCAGCCGACCGTCGAATCCATCCTCTCATCCGACCGTCGGACCGCCTGAAAGCCATCGGCCTTTCAACCGACCGTTGAACCCTAGATCCTCCAAACTTCACCCCATTCTCATCACCTTCGCCACCATAAGACCACATCACAACCGACCGTCGGGCCGTAATCCTTTAAACCAAATCCATCCCCTCACTCGACCAACTTCACAAAACCCACCTTCATCCCCCGAACCGACCGTCGAACCACCCCGGTTACTAGCCCACCTTCACCTCCAACTCGACCGTCGAACCATACCATTGTGACCCTCGACCAACTTCACAAAGCCCACCTTCACCTCTAACCCGACCGTCGAAACCCGTCCAAAACTCCATTACCATCAACTAAACTCCATCCCCTCATTCGACCGTCGAATCCATCAACCTTCCTCACCGACCGTCGGACTGCATAGAAGCCAGATCCTTCATTTTACCATCCACATTCATCTCCAATTCGACCGTCGAACCGTGAGCTCCACTCTTCTTACCGACAAGCCATCCAAACCTTCACACCATCAACCAAACTCCTTCCAATCGACCGTCGAACCACACCAGTCACCATCCCTCACCAAGCAACCTCACCAACAACCCATCCAAACTCCATCACCATCCACCAACCTCCCACTCGACCGTCGAACCCTAAAACTTTCTCCTCACCGACCGTCGAACCTCAGAAATAAGATCCACCTCACTGACCGACCCCAGATCCTTTTCAACCGACCGTCGAACCTCACCCCAGATCCTTTCCAACCGACCGTCGAACCTCACCAGTCAACCTCACCGACCAACCCGAGATCCTTTCCAACTGACCGTCGAATTCTAGATCATTTCCAACCGACCGTCGGATCAGTTACCAAATCCTTCAACCACCGACCGCCGATTGACTTTGTCAATACCCAGTCACTCTCCTACGAGTCACCTCTTGCACTACCGAGTGTTTATTGAGCAACCTTGTACTCGACCGTCGGACCTCGTAAAGCGACTCCCGACCGTCGGACTTCGAGAAAGCAATTCGGCCGTCGAATCGAAGAAGCCACCACCCTCCCCGCTAATTTGATCGTAAACGAGGTCCTTACTTGTTGAATCTCTCGGTTTTGGGTTATCTGTTTCTTGGTTTTCTTTTACGTTTCCTTGTTTTTTTTTTTTGTTTCATTTATTATCAGTTTGTTGGGCTAGAATTTGGGAGTAAAAAATGATTAATAAAAAATAATTAAACATTTTTAAAAAAGGAATAAAAATAGGTTACTGAGTTATGATGACTTGCTAACCCATATATTTTGTAAATATCTCGAGTTCATGCATGACTTGATAATTTACATTTATTATTATTATTACATTTAAATTATTATCATGTTTTTTTTTTATTTTTTAGTTAAATTGCTAATTGATAAATTTTAAATAAAAAAGTTTTGCGACAAATTTGATAATCAATGGGTGACGTCTCTAGCGCGACGCGAGTTTCACCCATTTAATCATTAATTTGAATAATCGAGTCATGACGGCTTGTTGATTCAAATTTCTCAATTTTTTTTTTAAAATCAACCAACCCACAAATATTTTTTAAAGAACTACGTAACTTTGAGTTCCCCATTGCACCAGGGGATACGTAGGAGCAGAATTTCACTTCTGTCAAGCCAAAATTAAATTTTCATAATTTTGTGGTTTCGTTTTTTTAGTTACAATTTTTACAAAAGGGGTAAAACAAATATTTTCAAGGATTATAAAGAATTTGCATAATTGATTTGAGGTACCGTCTTAGGATGGGTGTGTTAGGGGTGCTGTGGGATTAAGTTTCCACCCTTCCCTAAGCATAACCGACTTAGAATCCAATTTGGTTTTAAAGACCATTTTCAAAGAGAGGTTTTCCAATTTTTCCAAATTCAAATAAAATTGGTGGCGACTCCATTTTCCATTTTCATTTTCTAAAATCATTCGAGTTGCTATTTATCCCGCCGCGATTTACGGTCGCGACACCAGCTCCGCTCAGTGTGCACGTAAATTAAGAAATATATTAAAATAATCAACAGTTCTGAAAAAATTCATAAAAATTCACAAAAATTATAAATATTATAAAATGACTATTTATTTTGAAACAAACAATTTTTAGGGTGTTACAACTCTCCCCTTCTGAAAAGAAATTTTGTCCTCGAAATTTTCATACCTTAAAATAGTTATGGATGTTGCTGCTTCATTTTGTCTTCTAACTCCCATGTTGCATCTCCGGTCGTTTCATTCCAGATCACTTTTACGAATGAGATTTCCTTCCCTTTGAGTTCCTTTACTCTCCTATCTTCAATCCTTACAGGAGGTGCCTCATATGTTAAGTTCTCTTTCAATTGTACTGTGTTTGGTGCTATGACATAGCTCGAGTTAGGATTATATTTTCGTAATTGCGACACATGAAAGACATTGTGAAGATTAGAAAGAAAAGGTGGTAGGGCTATTTGGTAAGCTACTGGACCTATCCGGCGAAGAATTTGACAAGGTCCAAGGGATTTGGAAGTAAGTTTTCTAGATTTTAGAACTCCGCTGACCCCAGTCGCAGGCATGACTTTCAAAAACACATGCTCCCTTTCTTCAAACTCAAGAGGTTTTCTCCTTTTGTTCGCATAGCTCTTCTGTCGACTCTGAGTCGTCCTCATCTTTTCCTGAATCATCTTGACTTTCTCAGTTGTTTGTTGTATAAGATCAGGTCCAACAGTAAGGCGCTCCCCATCTTGGTACCAACATAAAGGTGTTCTGCACCGTTGTCCATATTGAGCTTCATAGGGTGCCATCCCTATGCTCGAATGAAAACTGTTGTTGTAGGTGAATTCTATCAATGGTAAAACTTCATCCCAACTTCCAGTCTATTCCAAAGCGCAAGCTCTGAGCAAATCCTCTAATCCTTGAATCATCCTTTCCGATTGACCATCAGTTTGAGGATGATAAGCAGAACTCAAACGTAACTTCGTTCACAATGCTTCTTATAAAATTTTCCAAAACTTTGATGTATACCTTGGATCTCTATCAGAAATAATACTGGTAGGCACACCATGCAGCCTAACGATCTCACCAATATACAGCTGAGTCAACTTTTCCATGTTGTATCTTATATTGATTGGTAAGAAATGTGCTGACTTCGTGAGTCGATCAACGATTACCCATATTGAATCATAACCTTTTTTGGTTTTTAGTAATCTAACCACAAAGTCTATCGCAATACTATCCCATTTCTCTTCAGGAATAGCTAGGGGTTGCAACATTCCTAATGGTCTCTGATGTTTAACCTTTGCTTTTTGACAAACCAGACAAGACGACACACATCTGGCAATATCACTCTTCATTCCGTGCCACCAAAATAACCGTTTCAGGTCTTGATACATCTTGGTTATTCCCGGATGCATACTCTACTTGCTTGTGTGTGCGTGTTTGAGAATATACTTTCTAAGTTCTTGATCCCTAGGTATATAAACTCTACCTCTAAATCTTAGGATTCCATCAGTTCCTTCCTCAAATATTGCTACACTGCCTTACTTCATTAGCTCCCTTTCTTCTTGCAAAAACTTATTAACTTTCTACTTCTCTTGGATGTCTTCCATTAGGTCATTTGAAATAGTGACCATGTTCATACAAATCTTCCCCGGTGCCAATTCCACAAAGGATAATACATCCCTGAATTGCTCTATCAAATCTTTTTCCTTGACTATCATAGCAGAGATAATGAGCATCTTCCTACTTAAAGCGTCTGCCACAACATTTGCCTTTCCGGGGTGATACAGAAGTTGAAAATCATAATCTTTCATAAATTCCAACCACCTTTGCTGTCTCATATTCAACTCCTTTTAGTCATATAGGTACTTCAAGCTCTTGTGGTCGCTAAAGATGTTGAACGTCACCCCATAAAGAAAATGCCTCCATATCTTCAAAGCGAATACCACAGCTGCTAACTCTAGGTCATGAGTTGGGTAGTTCTTCTCATGTACTCGCAACTGTCTCGAAGCGTAAGCCACCACTTTTCTATTTTGCATAAGCACACATCCTAATCCTTGGTATGAAGCATCACAATACACTTCGAAGGGTTCACTTGGATCAGGTAGGACTAACACTGGTGAAGTAGTTAGTTGTCTCTTCAATTCTTGGAAACTTTCTTCGCTAGCATTAGTCTACTCAAAGGCTTGATTCATTCTCGTGAGCTGAGTAAGAGGTCTCACTATCTTAGAGAATGCCTCAATGAATCTTCAATAGTATCCAGCTAATCCCACAAAGCTCCAAATTTCTGTCACTGTCTTCGATCTTTCCCATTGCAGAATCACTTCCACTTTTGACGAATGCACTGCAATCCCTTCCCTCGAGATTCTATGACTCAAAAACTTAACTTTTTCCATCCAGAATTCACACTTTGATAGTTTGGCATACACCTTCTTCTCCTTCAGAATCTAGAGAACTATATTGAGGTGTTCATCATAATCCTCCTGATTTTGAGAATAGATCAGAATGTCGTCAATAAAGACAACAACAAATCTATTGAAGTAAGGATGAAAGATTCTGTTCATGTAGTCAATGATTATAGCAGGTGCATTTGTTACACCAAACGGCATCACAAGAAATTCGTAATGACTGTAACGGGTACGAAAAGCCGTCTTGTTATTATCCTCCACCTTTACTCGAATTTGATGATAGTCTGATCACAGATTGATCTTAGAGAATATTGCTGCTCCTTTCAGTTGATCCATCAAGTCATCTATCCTTGGAAGTGGATACTTAATCTTGATTGTGACCTTATTCAGTTGGCGATAGTCCACACACAATCGCGAAGTCCCATCCTTCTTTCTGACTAGTAACACTAGTGCTCCCTTTGGTGACACACTGGGTTTAACAAAATACTTTTCCAATAATTCTTCTATTTGCTTCTTAAACTCAACTAACTCTGATGGTGACATCCTGTAAGGCGCTATAGATACAGAACCAGATCCAGGCACAAGATCAATGGTGAACTCTATCTCTCGCTCTGACGGTAAACCAGGTGCGTCATCAGGAAAGACTTCAGGAAATTCATTACCGACCGGAATAGCATCCAAATCTATCTTGCTCTCGACTTCTAAGGAAGACAATAACATGTGTCCCAGAGCTCCTTCTTTCAAGAAAGCTTAAACTTGGTTGGCCATCAAAAATCTAGAAACTTCATTTATAGGGAAAACTATGGTTTTACTAGAACAGTCTAATAGGATATGGTTAGAAGACAACCAATCCATTCCTAAAATCATGTCTAATTGGGAAAGAGGTAAGCAGATTAAATCAACAGAAAAGATTCAACCTTCAAAAATTAAAGGATAATTTAAACGAACTTTGGTAGTAACAACAGGTTTAGCCGTAGGGGTAGAAACAGTCAAGTCAAAAGATAAGGAAGATACAGGTAAACCAAGTCGTCGCACATAGTCATAAGAAATGAAAGAGTGGGTTACCTCAGAGTCATACAGTATAGTCAAAAGATTATTTCCTATGGTACCCTCTCCTTGTATCAGATCATCAGATTCGGAGGCTTCCACCCCACTCATAGTGTAGACTCAGCCTCTTGCCTGTAGTTTTGTAGTTCGTGCAGTGTTGACTGAAGACTCTACCTTAGCTTGATTGCAGTCCCTAGAGACGTGTCCTGATTTCCCACTTCTAAAGTATATTATTCCTTTAATGATGCAATCCCTCGTTAGGTGATCCTTCCCGCACTACAAATACTTTAGAGAAGATGCGACAACCTGACCAGTTCGATTTCCACCAGAACCTCCGCTGAGACCTCCACCAGATGACTGTTGTTGACTTCCCGATGGTCAAGAATAGGGTTTCTTGTGAAAGCGGTTTGCATTGTTTCCACCTCCTCTTTAGAACCTAGTAGGTCCAAAGTTACGATTCCTCGTGTCCTGCACCTGATCCAGATTTTCCACTCGGTGACACGTGTCCAATAGCTTTAAAAATTGGTTGATCCTCAAAGTTATGACTGCCCTTTTCATGTCATGCCTCAATCCTTCCTCAAATTTTTGACACTTCCAAATCTCGTATGGTTAGTGTTGGAAATACGTTGAAAATTTGGACAAGCTCTCGAACTTCACGGCATACTCGCTGACAGTCAAGTTCCTTTGCCTTAAACTAAGGAACTCCATCTTTTTGGTATGTCTTGCACTTGCTGGGAAATACTTCGCCAAGAATTTATCCTTGAATACCTCGCAGGTGATTACTCGACCTTCAACTTCTAGTAGTCTCTATGCTCCGTTCTATTAATCATTCGCATCTTCAATTAGCATAAAAGCAACATAGGTTACCTTCTTGTCATCGGCACAGTTCATGCCTTTGAAAATATTCTCCAGCCCCTTGATCCAAAGACTAGCCTTCTGTGGAACAAATTCCCCCTTAAACTGAGGAGGGTTGTTATGACAGAACTCCAATAGATTTTGAGCATCGGCTGAAGCTTCTAGCCGTTGTGCAGCCCTTTCCTACTGTTAAGCAATTTTCTCAGTCTGTTGTGCAATGACGTCCACCATTCGTTGCATTGCTTCGATTGCTGCGGCCATGCCTCCACCGCGTGCCATTTCACTTTTTCGGGGTAGACTGAATGAAAAAACAATGAAGAATTAGATGTATCCTTTCGGAATACCAAATATAGAGAATCACACAGCACAAACAAGACAGACCTACGCACAAAGACCCAAAAGAAAACTTATACCAGGGCTCTGATACCAAACTAGTGTAATGCCCCTTTTTAGAGGAGGGAACGTCACACCATAACTATGAAATGAAAATAAAATGTATAAACTAAGACCTGGTCCATTATAATATAGATAAACCTATTTAGTTGTAATCGTACAAATGATTTGGCGAATTCTCTTTCTTTTTTTGTACTAAAAATAAGATGATACATGGTTACAACAGAAAGCATCATGAGAAGTAAACCATACATTCATACATTATACTTATATATATACTTATTTCATACTTGTTTAGATACATCACCAGATATACAAAAATTAGAAGATTTACGTGCCCCAAAATGATTACACATATACAGCCCACCAAAAAGACAAAACATTAGGCACCCAAAAGATTTACAGATAGCCATCAGTGGCTACCAACAACATTAACCCCTAAAGCGAATGAGAAGGAACCATAGATGGATCCTCCTGAAGGTCTTCCTCATCAGAGGAAATCCTCATTGGAGCAACCGAGTTACGAGTGGGGGCTCGTGTAGAGGATAAGAAAGAATCCTCTTATGGGGAGTAATAGCACTCACCCCACATATCACGTATGGGCAAGTAAAACTCTAAATGCAAGTGAGCATTAAAGGTAAAGATAGGTGGATTATAATGTCCCCAAGCCAAAGACTCAGTCATGTCTCTGAGGTAGATGCAGCGATCCATACTTAGGTTGATGTGCCAGTAGTTTGGACCTCCATGAAAAGTCAATCTCGCATAACCCAAAAAGCCATACGAACAAGACGCCCAACCCAAACAGGAAACTAATCAAAATCAGGCCAGAAGCTAGGGAATTTGTGCACTTCCCCTTCTTCACTGACATCTTCAGAGAAACACATAAATAAACAGAATAGCAAAAACATAGAAAAGAGGTAAGACATCTAACATTCAGTACCAATTATGGCTGTAAAGAAACAAAATGATGGAAAACGCCCACATAGCATTTCAAAAATAATAATCAGCATCAAGAAGCAAATAGTAAACAACTTAACAAATCTAGGCAGTTATAACATCAATAAGGCAACAGTTCCAATCATTGTATAAATAAAAGCCAAGTAATATGTTGACTCACTATGCACGTGCACATGATACCAAAATCATACTTCATGGAGCTAGACACAAACATCGAAGAGAATGATCAAGAGACATATCTGTAACTTGGCTACCGCGGTCAATAAGTGCTATAATTTTTCAATTTATTAATGTGCACATCATGGCATTGTACAAGACATTCTACACTAGATCGCAATATAGGACAGTGTCTAAGTCCGAATCATCGATGCATTTGCATCAGTCTATCCCACGGCCCAGAGGAGCTACCAACTGACCATTGTGAGGTACCTGCACTCCGATGTCCCCAAGGTCAACTAATGACCTACACTTGTTTATTCGCACTCGCACATAGTGTGATTCAATCTCCTAGGCAACATGGCCTTAACAATAGTCCACCGGACTTTCACAATCCATGATAACTCAACGCATATTCTTGTATATTCAACAATGGTGTACTTTTTCATAGCATGCCATAATTTGGCCAAGTTAAACATCAACAAATTCTAGGTCCCACTAATGGGCCCACAATACATATTATCAAGTTCTCAAATATAAAAATACAATTTTAAAGTTCATTATGGAGTTTCACTTTAATCTAAAATTTCTTATAAAATCTTTCTCTAGTGGAATTCTTTTGCAATTCTCACTAAATCTTTATTTCTCTTAATTAGCTAAATTCTTTACCTAAATTTAACCATATTTGCTTAGAACATTATTCTAAGGTTCTCAAGTCTCATAATCACTATTGTTCTTCCCTTTGGATAAAAAATCACTCTAGGTCATCAAATAACTTTCCTTCCATCACATTGTTAGTTACATAACACTTGATTACTTAAGTTCTAAGATTACACCAAATTACATACTTGGACCCAAAAATGGCCCTAGAGGTCGTGAGCCTCCCAAAGGGGTAAGAACCCAAAATTTTCTATTGCTCTATTAATTATTATTCACTTGATTGGTTATGTCTCCAACTTGTTACAAAATTTTAACCATGAACACCCTATTGAAAGGGGTATGGCCATGAGCCTCATTAAGAAGTGCAAGAAACCCTTGCTTCCAATTCACCTTTCTAATCCATCAAAATCAATCCAAGATCATTAACATACACAAATATAAACCATAAAACCATATAAGAGGAAATTAATAGAAAGATCATTAGAAAAATCATATAATCAAGAGAGTAACCCTAATATAAGTTTCTCACAACCAACACACAATCAGGCTTCCCACTACCAATAGAGGTTGAAGTGGATAATCTTCCTCTTACCTAAAGAGAAAACAAGAAAATAACTCCCTTGAAGCTCCTTGTAGATTTCGGCCTCCACCTCCACAAAAATCCTAGGACATCAAACTTTCACAATAAATAAATCAAACCATCAAAGAGGAGTTCTTGGTCACAAAGATGACCAAGAATCACGAAAATGAGAAGAGAAAATGGAAAAGTCATAAACTTTACCTCAAAGTTTCAAACTTTAGAACTTTGTGGAAGAAGATGAAAATGGCGGATTCAAGGGGTGGTCACAAAAGAGAAAATGTTCTAGATGATGAGAAGATGTAAGAAACAAGGTTGGTTGAGTAAGAAAATATGGGTGGCCAACAATGGGGTCTTGGCCATGAAAGAGAAGAGAAAATGGAGAGAATGAGTGAACTCCTTGAAGATGATTTCAACAAGAAAGAAAGTCTTCCAATCAAGATGTAGATTCAAGCAAAGTGTGAGCTTGAAAATCAAACAAGCATGGAGGGTGGAAGGATGTGGCTGTCGTGGGAAGAAGAAGAGAGAAGGAAGAGAAAAAGGTTGAGAGAAAATTGAGAGAAGAGAAGTGTAGAGAGAGAAAGTGTTTAGGGTTTTTGAAATATGAAATGAATATGTGATATTAATGAAAATGTGACAAAATTTGTCACATTTCCCTCTACATTGCCGTGGAGCTACATGGGAGAGAGAGGAAGGAAGCTTCCTCTAGAAGCTTGGTGCAAAGCTTCCTTGAGAAACTTTGTTAGATTTTACAAAAGTCAACTTGATTGGACATAAAGTAGATTTCTAGAGAAGGTGATAAGGATTTTTACTACAAGTTATTACCAAATGGACAATTGTTACAGTTTACTAAGCCAATATGTATTGTCCAATAGATAAGAGAGTGTACTACAAATTTTTTTTTTAACAAAACGTACCTCGATTTTATTTATCAGATAAAATATTAAAAAATGTAAACCTCATAAACTGTGCCTAGCCTCGGGTTTAGTAAGATTCCCCGTTGATGTTTTCATAGTTCAAGGTCTACCAGCCTCGAGGAAAATATTTCATTTTCCCGGCTCTGCTCAGTGCGCACGCAAAATTGAGAAATATATTAAAATAATCAACAGTTCCGAAAAAATTTAGAAAAATTCACAAAAATCACAAATATTATAAAATGAATATTTATTATGAAACAAATAATTTTCGAGGTGTTACATTATATGCATGTATGACTATCAGATATGGCTCTCTATAATTATTTATTTAAATGTTATGGATTAGTTGAAGTATAAGTTAGAAGTAGCATAACTGATATTGCTTATCTAGGTATATGTTAGATATACTAGGGTATCGATATTAGACTGTTACAGATACGCGTATAATACACTAAGAGCATGTGCACTTTATCGTAAAGTAATATAGGACTTGAGTCCAATTGTTGATCCCACGAGGAATAAGAGGTAATTATTAGATTTCTTAAACTCTTGGTTATTTAAACAATTGTATGTGTAAAGAAATTCAAAATAAAATTAGAAAACAAATAAAGAAGAATGATGGACAATTAAACAAAGTAAAAATAAATTAATTAGAGGGAAATTAGGGCACAAGGTTCACTTGAATCTAATTAACCAAATTTTAAATCATTTATGGTGTAAGATAATTCTCTTGCCAAATTCTCTTAATCGCTATTGAGTTCCAATGGTCATAGATAAACAGTATTCTATTCTTAATTAAGTCACCTATTTGGTCATTTAGTTGAATTAACTAGGAATGTATTAAGGCCCAATTCTAGAGATGAACTAACATAATCGTCAATTCAATTGATGGAATAAATTTATATTTGGTCATTCACTAATCTAATCCTAGGTTTATTATATAGGTCTTCTCATTGATTCCAGATGGTCACCGGTCAAATAATAAATTAAAGCATTCCAAAAGTGATTAAGTCTTGACAAGAATTCAAGCAATACAATAAACTCAAAAGAAATTACCTTAATAAAATCTAAATTCAAAACCAATTAATTAGAAAAACAAGATCTCTCATAGCCTTAGCTATGAGATTAGTTACTCATGTTCAATAATAAACCCAAATCACAATACAAATCCATTAAAAGAAAAACCTAAAGAAGTGGGAAAAAATTAGAGGGAAGAGAAATCAAAACCCATTTAATGGAGATTGTGATCTTCAAGCCTTCAAGATATTCGTCTTCTCTTTGTAGTCGTCCTCCAGAGAGTCGTAGCAATTCTCTCTTTTCAATTTTCTCTCCAAAGTCTGTCATTGCAAAAGTTGTTTTCAGGTTTAGAGATTTGCTTTTATTTATAATATTTGGGATCAAAACTACCATTTTTACTCACAGAAAACCTCACACGGTTGTGTCTAAGCTTGACTCGGCCATGTCAGCATAAAAACACGTAACTGCAATGTAAGGGGAGACACAATCGTGTGACCCAGAGACACGGTCGTGTCTCCATTCCAGGGATGTTTTCCAAGTTAGACAGGGCCGTGTCTAACTCCTTAATCGCTTCTGAGTTGACAGAAGGCCCTGTCTAAGCCAAAATGATTTTCTTTTGCTCTAAAAATGCGGTGTCTTCATCTGCTTTCACTCCAAATGTGATAAATCTATTTAATATACAAAAACGAAGACAATAATAAGATTTCATTTAAAATTCACCAATAAACATAAGCTAATCAGTATAATTTATTCGGTTTGAGACTGTAAAATATAGGCTTATCAACCCCCCACACTTGAGCTTTGTTTGTCCTCAAGCAAAGAATAGCCATAAAAAACAAGATTAAACTCAATATCTTAGAACATGAATCAAGGGAAATTCCATAACTTAAGAATTCAATCAAGTTCGGCCATCAAATCCAATACAGCAAGATTATTTAGCACTTAATACAATTAGAGGCTTGAGTCTAGCTTGCATCTTTTCTCTTTACCAACCAATTGAGGTCACTCATCTTTCCTGTGAAAATAAGTTTGCCCCAAATGGTTTTATATATTAAGTTTTGATGATGACAAATACAAGACAAAAAGAATATCTTGCTTATATTCTTTGTTGCATCATATATAGAGTATATCCATTAATAATTGATAAATATCTTATTTGGATGTGTATATGAAAGTTTTATATGCATGTTAAACTAACTAGAGTTATACATTTATGAATCATGCATATGAAGATATTAAATTATGAATTTGGACTAACTATGTTTAGTTAAGTGAGTAATATTTTGTAGGATTATCCAAGAACTAAGAGTGAGCATTGTAACAAGAAAGCAAGAGATATCTATTAAGCTCAACACAAGGAGAATGTGATTAAAGATATGTCTTTGAAGATTTGTCTTGATGATAACACACATGATGGGAAGACCAAGTCTAAGATCTTATACGAATAGCTTTAGGACTTTGAGTCTCTTTGTTCGAGGATCTCTTTGGATATCTCCTAGTGCATTAAAATAAAACAAAAATGCTTTCTTAAACTTATACCAAAACTGCTTTGATCTTGAAAATAACTTAAAAATATTTTGGTGTTTTTGATAAACTTTTTGGGATGGTTTTCAAGCTTTTATAACTGTTTCATAAATTGAGTTATTCGAATAACTCATTAGTTATTTGAATAAAACTTTTATCTTGGCTGCTGCGTGACTCTGTGTTTTAAAGTGTTATTTGAATAACACTCTTGTTATTTGAATAAGAGTTTTCTAAATGGCTTGTTTTCACATCACCTATTCGAATAACTCATTAGTTATTCGAATAGAACTGTTCCCAGAAATCTATTTTTTAACCAGTGTTATTCGAATAAAACTATCTTTATTCGAATAACCAGTTTTCTAAAGAAAGTTTTTAGTGGCAGCGTTATTTGAATAACACGAAGGTTATTCGAATAACCAGCTTCAGAAGCGTTTTTAAATAGAACGTGTTATTCGAATAGCAGAAGGCTTATTCGAATAAACACGGTAAACACAGATCCGAATATAGTATGTAATAGACATTTTTTTCATAATAATTACGGAATTAATTTTTACAATGGCTATTTTCTATCCGACTCTATAAATAGAGACCATAGGTCTCATATGAAGAAGCCCAGCTATTTGTTTAATTTACGCTTGCTCTGAAAAATGTGATTTACAATTTACGCCTATTTTCTGTGCTCTTTTTGATGAAACTTTGAGATATCCTTTGAGAGCCTCTTAGCACTTTAATTTGTATTATTTACTCTGAGTGAGAGTTTCTCTTCGTCTATATTTTTATTATTCTATATTGAGGGTGAGGTATCCTTCAAGGTTTGTAAATGGGGTGAGGTATCCCTCTAAGGTTTGTATAAGGGTAAGGTATCCCTGTAGGCTGAGACTTTAGCACAAGGGTAGAGTTTCCCTGTGTGTGAAAAGTGCTCTTTTATGTAACAGTTGCAAGCACCTATTGAAGCTTGTATACATAGTGAAAAATCTCGGATTGTTTCGAGGACTGGACGTAGACCACAAGTGGGTTAGTGGTCGAACAAGGATAAATATCGTGCCTGCTTCTCTCTTCTTAATCTCTTTATTTTACGTAATTTTATATTATTACACATTTATTTATTTGTTGTTCTTAAAGCTTTTATTCTTTATCTCGCAATTCTTTCTCTTTTATTTAATTGCTTAAATAATTGTGTTTATTTTAAGAGCTTTTGTGAAAAAGTTTTTATACCCAATTCACCCCCCCTCTTGGGTAATGGTTGCCATGACTAACATTTCCATCACTCAAATATTTAAGGGCAAAGAGATCACTCCAGTTTCTCTTGAAAAATGCATTATCATAGACTTAGTTATCATTCTAATCTCTACTTCCAAGTTCACATACATCACAAGAATCAAAAGGGTTTCCTTTGGTTGTAACAGGGCCAAGGGGAACAATGAAGGATAGGAAAAAGATAAATAAGGGTAAAGAATGTTCATAGATAAATTGATAAAAAATAGAATCAGGTTAAAAGGATAATAAGTAGAACATAATGCACAAGAGTATAACAGATTCTCACTTCCAACCCAATATTCTGTGAATGCTTATGTCCTTAAAGCATGTCAAATAGTTTTTTATGATAACAAAGGCAAAAGTGAAGATCAAGTGCAAAAGTGAAGATCAAGTGCAAAAGGAAAGATCAAGATCAAAGAAAGAAGTCAAGAGGTTTATTTAGTTATAAGACTTAGAACATTAATGTTAAATGCTCTCAAGATCTCTCAAATGATTTTTCAATATATCATTTCAAAATAAGTGGGAAAATTTAAAGTTAAACATGTTTTTCAAGAAACTTGAGTTTCAATCTTAAATCTAACACTCTTAAAAGGATTTATGTTTAATCAAATGTCTTGAGGTGTTAGAAATGACTTACAAGCTTTATTGGACTTGAAAAATGTGTTCAAAGGCCAATGTAATCGATTACACAGCAAACAGAGACCTTGTAATCGATTACATGATCAATGTAATCAATTACAAGCAAGTTAGAGGCCATGTAATCGATTACACCAATAATGTAATCGATTACAATAAGCCCAGAAAGGCAAGAACACGTTCAAAGAGTAATGTAATCGATTACATGGATATTGTAATTGATTACACAGCAAAACAGAAGTCATGTAATCAATTACATGGATATTGTAATCGATTACAAGCAAGTCAGAAGCCATGTAATTGATTACACTAATAATGTAATCGATTACATAGAGCCCAGAAAGCCAAGAACACGTTGGAACAACAATGTAATCGATTACACGCATCCTGACAATGTCCAACGGCTATATTAAATGCATTTAATGCTTGGCTAAAACCCTCCAATGGCTCCATTTATTGCAAAACTTATAAATACCAATATTGGGTCTTCATTAGAGGTTGACCTTGAACCAAAAACTGATTACCAATACTTCAAAATGTGATTCAATCCTCAAATCCATTCTTGCTCTGTTTTTTTGTGAAAAACGTGGGTTAATCTTTGAGAGCATATTAGAGCTTCAATTTGTAATCATCTACTCTAGTGAGAGCTTCATTCAATCAATCTACATTGCTTTGTAAAGAGGGTGAGGCATCCCTCCAAAAGTGTAAGGGTGAGGTATCCCTTAGTTGAAGAGACTCAAGCTCCAAGGGTGAGGTATCCCAAAGTGTTGAGTGCTCAAGGTTGTAAAGGTTATCAAGCACATATTGAAACTTGAAGAAATAATGAAAAATCTCTACCGGTTGCTTGAGAACTGGACATAGATCACAAATGGATTAGTGATTGAACCAGGATAAATCATTGTGTTTATTTTCTCTAAACCATTCTCTTTACATTGAACACTATTTTATTGAATTGCTTGAATATTGGTCCCTTTGGTTATTGCATTTATAAGTGAAAGTGTTTATCTCTTATATCCAATCATCTCTAATCACCAATTAGCTTCAACGAAAATTATTTATCAAACGATTTGTGAAAGATTTGTGAACTTGTTTTTCATACTCAATTCACCCCCCTCTTGAGTATTGAGGCCACTTGGTAACAAGTGGTATCAGAGCTAGACTTTTGTATAAAGAGCTTAGTAGCTTCAAGAGAAGTGATGGCTTCAAATGGTTTTTCAAATGAAGGTTCTTCTATAAATAGACCTCCTTATTTCAATAGGGATAGTTATGCCTATTGGAAAGAAAGGATGAAAATTTTCATTGAAGTTATTGATCTAGATGTGTGGGACGCCATTGAAAATGGTGCTTTTATTCCAACACAAACTAAAGATGGTGTGAAAATTAATACACCTAGAAATGAATGGATCGATGATGATAAAAAGAAGGTTTGATACAATTTGAGAGCTAAGAACATCATCACCACATCCTTGGGGTATGATGAATTCTTTAGGGTGTCAAATTGCAAGACCGCAAAATAAATGTGGGATACCCTATAAGTAACTCATGAAGGTACTGGTGAGGTAAAACGATCTCGAATAAACACTCTTACTCATGAATACGAATTGTTTAGTATGAACCACGGTGAGAGTATTCAAGATATGCAAAAGAGGTTTACTTATATTGTTAATCATCTTATCTCATTGGGAAAGACATTTCCTAATGAGGATCTTATTAACTAAGTCTTGAGATGTCTAAGTAGGAATTGACAACCCAAAGTAATGGCTATTACGGAATCAAGAGATTTATCAACAATGTCTCTAGCCACCTTATTTAGATAGCTTCAAGAACATGAGCTGGAACTAAATAGGCTCAATCAAAATGAAGAGCATGACAAAAAGAAGAAGAGAATCGCACTCAAAGCCACTTCCTCTACAATTGAAGATGATGATGAAGATGGTGAAGAGGATGCTAAAAGTGTTGAGCTAAGTGAGGAGAATCTTAGTCTCCTTGTGAGAAAGTTTGGAAGATTTCTAAAGAAAAAGGGATTTCAAAGAAGACCACCCTTTCCTCAAAAGAAGGTGTATCACAAAGGAGAAAGATCCTCTACTCCTCTAAAATGCTATGAATGTGGAAAACCGGGGCACATGAAAATGGAGTGTCCTATGTATCTCAAGAAAATGGAGAAGTTTGAGAAAAGGCCTTCTAAAGAAAAGAAAGGAAGGAGAGCATACATAGCTTGGGAGGACAATGACTTAAGCTCTTCCGACAGTTCAGAGAATAAAGAAGCTCATCTTTGTTTCATGGCTCAAGGAGAAGAAAGTGAAGAGAGCGACACCGAGGTAACTTCTTCTAACTCAGAATCTCTACCTTCATATGATGAATTGTAAGATGTAACGCCCCTCTTCCAAGGGAACGCCACATGGTCAATTACAATGCGGAAATAAAGTTAGGTGAGTTGAGACCCGGTTCGTTTTAATAAGACGCGTATATTCACTAGATTATAGTTGGGTATTTTAATTGGCGGTTAGGTTATATATATATACCTTTTTTTTTTCTTTTTAATTATAATTAGTAACCATGTTGACGAGACATCAATGGGAATAAAAGATCAAGCAGTAAAATATGCATAGAAATTAACATCTGCATCATCATATATATATATATAAGTTTATCAAAGCATTTAGTTACAAGCCTGGTACATCAAAAGCAAAGCTATACCTGCCCCCAAAATATTACATACACATCCCCACGGTATCAGAATTTCTGACCCACTACAAACAAAACATCGGGCCCCCAAAATATATCTTGGTAGCCTTCGGTAGCTACGAGTAACATCAATCCCTCAAGTGAGGAGGAATCGTGTCGGGATCCTCTTGGGGTCCTCTTCGGGGTCATCCTCGGGGACTTCCTCGGGATCTTCCTCGGGATCTTCCTCATCATCGAGGAAATCACCATAGGAATAGCGAGAGACACGGGACGGGGCCCGAGGCTGTAGAACGAAAAGAGTCCTCTCTCGAGTGAAGTAACGATCGCCCCACATCTCACGTATCGGTAGGTGAAACTCCAAACGTAGGCTAATGCAAGCAGGTGAAGACACGGGTGGTTCGTGGCGTCTCTAGGCTAGTGATATCGAGACATCTCCCGTGTAGACACGGCGTTGAAGCGTAGTTGATATACCGGCACTGCGGCCCTCCTAAGAAAGTCGACGTACATCTCCCAAAAATCGTGCGTACGGGGCTCCATAGTCTTCTATGGTCGCTCGGTCAAGGTAAGGCCAAAAACCGGGGAAGTTGGGAGCTTAGGTTCCTCACGGTTGTCTTCGATGAGACGCAATGTACGGATAAACGAAATGGAGAGACGGGAAGGAAAAAGAGGTAAGACATCCTTCCATCATTACCAATTATAGCATCAAGAAACCAAACGGCGAAAGCGCCCACATAGCATTCACAACAACAAGTAATAGTAATAGACATTCAAGAGCGATTATGTTCAAGCAAACGGTTCCAGCGGTCATAGGTATATCAACAATATATCAATGCCGACCATAATAATGATAAATGCAAATAATGCACGGACTCTATACACATGAGCCCTCAATAACCAAGATCCTACTCCATGGAGCTAGACACAAAACACTCGGAGAGAATGATCGAGGAGACATGCTAGTATCTCGTCACCATAAAAACAAGTGCTTTCCGAGAAAATAATCGGTCATTTTGCGCAACAAGGCTTTATACAAAGAAAGACATTCTCACAAGATCTCGATATAGGACGCGTGGCCGGTCGGGATCGTTGGTGCGTTTGCATCGGTTTGTCTCACGGCCCGGAGGGGCTACCACCGCCCTTTGTGAAACACCGCGCCCCAACGCCCTCAAGGCCAACTACAGGACCCCACTTGTCTATTCGCACCCGCACTAAGGTGTGTTCAACTCCTAGGCAACTAGGCCTTACGACAGTCCAACGGACAAATCACAATGCATACAGACTCTATGCATAATCATGTATGATCATTATTACATACTATTCCATCATATGTCATAATTTGCCAAAGTAAGAATTAATACATCAATGGTCTCTCACATGGACCCACAATAGCATAATATTGTCATTAAATAAATCAATACCCTTTTAAAACGTATTATGAATTCTTGCTTAGGTTTAGCTTTACTTACAGGGTTTGTCTCTAAAGGAATTCTCTTAGTTAACTTAAGTCCTCTTAGGTAATTTATTCATATGCCCTTAGAAGGTTATTTTAAGATCTCAAAATCTCACACTCTCAGGTTCTTCCCTGTTTATGCATCCCTAAGTAATTTCTAGTCATCCCATTTATTTATGATCAATATTTCTCTATTAGTCCCAAGGTTTTGGGTCCAGGAAACTACACGGTCGGAATCACGAATTGAGTCACAGATTTCCATTACTAGGTGTTGGGTGACAGGTATACATTTGAATTCGACAGAGACTACGTTTTATGAATGATTGAAGTTGCTATTCGACGAAGAATAATGTAACAGGAGGAGGAAAGAATGGGGAAAACATTTTTATGATAGGATTGGTAAGAAATCATTTTCTGTCGGGTGGGGGTTCTGTCGGACGAAGAAATCATTTTCCGTCGGATGGGGGTTCTGTCGGACGAAGATCAAAACTGTCGAACCCACCAGATGGTCAGCAAAAGCCTCAATTCGACGGGTATAGGTGTCGACGTTGGAGAAAATCTCCCAAGTGTCGAACCGACGAACACTGGTCGAAATCTCCAATTTCGACGGGTCTGGAGAATTTCATCTACTCGACAGGCATTGTCTCTCAAATTCGACGATTATTGACTTTGGGGCATTTTCTTGTAAGTGTCCAGGGACTCTATTCGACGGATTTTTGGTCGGAAGATCAATCTCGACGGCATGATCGAGGTTCATACTCGACGGATATTGACATTGTGTTTAGTGGTCGAAGATCTAAACTCGACGGATCTTCACTTAGTGTTTGCTGGTCGAAAATCTAAATTCGACGGGTTTGACATTCGACGGAAAGGGTCAGGAGTCTAAACTCGACGGATTTTAACATTTCACTAAGTGATTAGGTTATCACATTCGACAGGTTTAGCTATGAGTCCTTACTCGACGGATTTTAACATTTTACTAAATAATTAGGTTATCAAATTCGACAGATTTGGCTATGGGTCCTTACTCGACGGATTTTAACATTTTATTAAGTGATTAGGTTATCACGTTCGACAGGTTTTGGGTTATCATGTTCGACAGGTTTTGGGTTATCACGTTCGACAGGTTTTGGGTTATCACGTTCGACAGGTTTTGGGTTATCACGTTCGACAGGTTTTATCATTCGACGAAATGGTCAGAAATCTTCATTCGATGGATTTTGACATATCACCAAAAGATCAGGTTATTGTATTCGACGAGTTTGGCCAGATTTCATACTATTACTAATTTCCACATGAAGTTTCCACATTCGGGCTCAACATCGTAACTATCCGAGAACAAATTGGAACTCATTCCCTTCAATATTACACATTCCAAGTACATCCGAGTTATATATATATATATATATATATGTACATTCAAACTCAAACAATCAAATAACACATATACCATACAAACAACATACAAAAGCGAGAAAGACCCTCAACAAAATCACAGACGTTCCTAAATGCTAAGAGAGGTTGAGGAGGAGTGTCTTCCTCTTACCTTAGAGAAGCACAAAGAAAGGCTGCTCCTTTTGGTCAGAAATTGTATTTTCAGCTCCCAGAGATCCTTGAATATTCAAGCTCACCAAAATCAGAATCAAGTGTTGAAATGGATACCCATGGTCATCAAAATGACGGTGGGTTACGAAAATGAGGAGAGATGAGGAAAAAGCTAAGGACTTTACCTTAAAGTTCCAACCTTTAAGCTTCAACTGTGGAGGAAAAGAAGATGAAGAAGACGTAGGACCTTGAAGATGATTCCCTCAGGTGTGGTGCTTCTCCAAACACGAAATGGTGCTGGAGTGTGACGGTATTGGAGGATGAAAATATGAAGGTGGGTGGATGGTCTTCTTTGGAAGGAGAAATGGAAAGAGAGAAAGATGAGTGCTACGTACGGGAGGAGGAAAATGTGGGGATTGAAGAATGAATTAAGTCTCTTAATTCAAATGTGCAGACACAAAAATGGGAGGAGAGAGAAATATTAAAAAATGATTCAAAGAAGCTTCCTTGAGAAGCTTCGCACGCTCTCTACGAAGTGCATAGTAAGCTTGTCTCCTTGATTAAATACCTGCGTCGGATGATTTATTACACTAGAGATAAAACCTCAAAATGTAGACCTCGTAAGCGTACTGGGACTCGGGTTTAGTAAGATCCCCGTTGACACGTTGAGTCCAAGGTTTACCAGCCTCAGGGAAAATATTTTATTCTCCCGGCTCCACTCAGCACACACATAAAACGAATAATATATTAAAATATTCATCATCTCCAGAAAATTCCACAAAAATTCTTAAAAATTACAAATATTATAAAATGATCGTTTTTAACAAAATAATGAATTTTCGGGATGTTACAACACTCCCCTTCTAAAAAGAAATTTCGTCCTCGAAATTTGCATACCTTAGAATAGCTGTGGGTATTGCTCTCTCATCTTGTCTTCCAACTCCCAGGTTGCATCTCCAGTCACCTCGTTCCAGATCACTTTCACTAATGCGATCTCCTTGCCTCTTAATTGCTTTATCCTGCTATCCTCGATTCTTATAGGAGACGTCTCATAAGTTAAGTTTTCTTTTAGTTGTCTTGTATACGGTGCTATGATATGACTTGGGTCGGGAAGGTATTTCCGAAGTTGTGACACATGGAAAACATTATGAATATTTGAAAGAAAAGGAGGTAAGGATATTTGGTATGCTACGGGACCTACACGAGCAATGATTTGGTATGGTCCAAGGAATTTAGGAGTGAGTTTTCTAGATTTTAAAGCCGGCCCACCCCGGTCGTAGGTGTGACTTTCGGGAATACATGCTCACCTTCCTCAAACTCAAGAGGTTTTCTCCTTCGGTCGCATAACTCTTTTGTCGACTCGAGCCGTCCTCATCTTTTCCCTGAATCATTTTAACCTTCTCGGTTGTGCGTTGTATAATCTCGGGTCCAATAGTAAGGCGCTCGCCGTCTTGGTACCAACACATAGGTGTTCGACATCGTCGTCCATACAGAGCTTCATAGAGTGCCATCCCTATGCTCGAATGATAACTGTTGTTGTAGGTGAATTCTATCAAGGGTAGAATGTCATCCCAACTCCCAATTTGCTCTATGGTGCAAGCTCTAAGCAAATCTTCCAAAGATTGGATTGTTCTCTCCGACTGACCGTCGGTCTGCGGATGATAAGCAGAACTAAGTTGTAATTTTGTCCCCAATGCTTCTTGCAAACTCTCCCGAGAAATTTGAAGTAAACCTCGGATCTCTATCCGAAACAATACTTGTAGGCACACCGTGCAATCGACAATCTCTCCAATATAGATCTGAGTCAATCTCTCTAGCTTGTACTTGATGTTGATCGGAAGAAAATGTGCTGATTTCGTGAGTCGGTCCACAATTACCCAAATCGAATCATGACCTTTTCTTGTCCTTGGTAATCCGACTACAAAGTCCATTGCAATCTTGTCCCACTTCCATTAGGAATAGATAACGGTTGCAACAATCCTGCCTTGGTCTCGATGTTCCACTTTAGCTTTTTGACAAACCGGACAAGTAGATACACGTCTAGTAACGTCACTCTTCATTCCGTGCCACGAACAACTTCTTCAAGTCTTGATACATCTTCGTCATGCCCGGGTGCATACTCGGTTGGCTTGTGTGAGCATGATTAATGATGTATTCTCTAAGTTTTGATTAGAGGGACACAAACTCTCCCCTGGAATCTCAAAATTCCATCCGTTTCCTCGCAAACTCTGTTTCATTTCCTTGCTTCATCTGTTCCCTCACTTCTTGTAAGAATTTGTCCTTCTTCTCGCTCTTTTCTTATCTTTGTCCATCAACTCGCTCGAGATGGTAACCATATTCATGCAAATCTTTCCAGGTTCTAACTTCACAAAAGACCATACATCTACGAATTGCTCTATTAGATCCTTCTCCTTGATCATCGGGCGGAGACACGATCATCTTCCTACTTAGAGCGTACGCCACAACATTTGCCTTGCCAGGATGATACGAAGTTGGAAATCGTAATCCTTCGAGAATTCTAACCACCTCCGTTGCCTCATGTTCAACTCCTTCGATCATACAAATACTTGAGACTCTTGTGATCACTTGAAAATGTTAAATGTTGCTCCATAGAGAAAATGCCTCCATATCTTCAGAGCAAAAACTACAGCCGCCAGCTCCAGGTCGTGCGTCGGATAATTCTTCTCGTGCACTCGCAACTGCACTGGAAGCATAAGCCACCACTCTTCCATGTTGCATAAGTACAGATCCTAGCCCTTGGTATGAAGCGTCACAGTACACTTCAAACTGTTCATTCGGATCGGGTAGCACTAACACCGGTGAGGTAGTCAGTCGATTCTTCAACTCTTGGAAACTTCGCTCACAGCTGTCGGTCCACTCAAAAGTTTGGTTTTTCCTTGTGAGTTGTGTAAGTGGTCCAGCAATCTTGGAGAATCCCTCAATGAACCTCCGGTAATATCCCGCTAAACCCACGAAGCTTCGAATCTCTGTTGCTGACTTCGGCCTTTCCCATCGTAGTACTGCCTCCACTTTCGATGGATCCACAAAGCAATCCCACTCTTTGAGATCACGTGACCTAGAAACTTGACTTCTTCCGGCCAAAACTCACATTTTGACAGTTTGGCATACAATTCTTTCTCCTTCGAATCGAAGAACTATCCGAGGTGTTCAGCATGGTCCTCCCGATTTTGAGAGTATACCAGAATGTCATCAATGAAGACCACAACGAACTTATCCAAGTAAGGTCGAAAGATTCGGTTCATGTAGTCCATGAAGATAGCTGGTGCATTCGTCACACCAAACGGCATCACCAAATACTCATAGTGACCGTATCGGGTGCGAAAAGCAGTCTTGGGCACATCCTCTGTCTTCACTCGTATCGATGATACCCGGATCGCAGATCAATCTTGGAAAACACTTGCCGCTCCCTTCGGTTGGTCCATCAAGTCGTCAATCCTCGGGAGTGGATATTTGTTCTTAATCGTCACTTTGTTCGGTGCCGATAGTCACACATAACCTTGAGGTGCCATCCTTCTTGCAAACTAACAAAGACTTGGTGTTCCCCATGGTGACACACTTGGCACGACAAATTGCTTTTCCAAAAGCTCTTCTAGCTGTTTCTTTAGCTCGGCTAACTCCGTCGGTGCCATCCGGACGGTGTTATAGACACAGGACCAGCTCCCGTACTAAGTCGATAGCAAACTCTATCTCTCGAGCCGGTGGTAAACCGGGCACACTCTCAGGAAAGACTTCGGGAAACTCATTCACCATTGGAATTGTGTCCACATCAACCTCGTTCTCGATTTTCAAAGAAGACAGTAGCATGTATCCGTGAGCTCCTTCTTTCAAGAGAGCTTGAATTCGGTTGGCCGTCAAAAATCTAGAATTCTCATTTAGGGGAAAAACTATGGTCTTTCTGGAACAGTCTAACAGAACATGGTTAGAAGACAACCAGTCCATCCCTAGGATAATATCTAATTGGGAAAGAGGTAAACAAATCGGATCGACCGAGAAAGGATCGACCTTCAACAATCAATGGACGGTTTAGACAAACTTTGGTAGTAACTACCGGTTTATCGTGGGGTAGAAACGGTTAAGTCAAAAGGTAAGGACGACACAGGTAGACTCGGTTTTTGCACACGGTCATACGATATAAAAGAATGGGTTGCCCCAGTCATACGATGCAGTTAAAAGATTACCTTCTATGATGCCTTCTCCTGTATCAAATCTTCGGATTCGGAGGCTTCGGCTCCGCTCATAGTGTAAACTCGTCCTCCGGCTTGCGGTTTCTTGGCTTTCGCAACATTCATTGAAGGTTCGACCTTCGCTTGATTGCGGTCTCGTAGATGTGTCCGGGTTTCCCACATCGAAAACAGATAATTCCTTTGATAGGACAATCCCTTGTCGGATGATCTTTTCCACACTTAGGCATTTGGAGGGATATGCCAAGTTTTGACCGGTCAGGTTCCCACTAGAACCTCCACTTGAACTTCCACCCATGGCTTGTTGGTGACTTCCCATTGGTCGAGAGTATGGCTTCTTCTGGAAGCGGTTAGCACCGTTATTGCCGCCTCTCCGGGATCTCGCAGGCCCAAAGTTTCTATTCCTCATATCTCTAGATTGCTCCAGAGCCTCTACATCACAGCAAGTATCCAACAGTTGTGAGAATTCATTGATCCTCAAGGTGATCACGGCTTTCCTCAATTCGTACCTCAATCCTTCCGTGAATCTTCGGCACTTCCAAGCCTCATCTGGTTGGTTCTGAAAGTAGGTCGAAAACTGTGACAAGTTTTCGAATCTCGCTGCGTACTCGCTAACAGTCATATTCCCCTGTCGCAGGTTGAGGAATTCCGACTCCTTCGCATGCCTTGCACTCGCAGGAAAATACTTGTCCAAGAACTTTTCTTTGAACAACTCCCAAGTAATATCTCGATTCGTAGCTTCTAGCATCCTCCGCACTCCGTTCCACCAGTTCTCAGCGTTGCCTACCAGCATAAAAGTAGCATAATCCACCTTCTTACCCTCAGCGCAATTCATTCCTCGAAATACCTTCTCCAACTCCTTGATCCACAGACTAGCTTTGTCCGGATCAAATTCTCCTTTAAATTGAGGAGGATTATGGCGTCGAAACTCTGCTAAATTCTGAGCATCAGCAGTAGCCTCTAACTGTTGAGCAGCTCGCTCTTGTTGTTGAGTAACTCTCTCTTGCTGTCGTGCGGCTTGCTCGTTTGTTGTGCGATGACCTCAGCCATCCTTTGCATCATTTGTAATAGCTTCTTTGCCATGTCTTCCCTTCGTGCCATCTCACTTTCTCGGATTCAGATTATCCGAAAACACGAGAAAAGTCGGTTGCATTCACTAAGAATACCAAACACTACTCCTTTACGAATACCATTCGAGAACACACAAAGACAAACAAGACAGACTCAACCACAAGACCCAAAGAAACATAAACCGGGGCTCGATACCAAAAATGTAACGCCCTCTTCCAAGGGAACGCCACATGGTCAATTACAATGCGGAAATAAAGTTAGGTGAGTTGAGACCCGGTTCGTTTTAATAAGACGCGTATATTCACTAGATTATAGTTGGGTATTTTAATTGGCGTTAGGTTATATATATATACCTTTTTTTTTCTTTTTAATTATAATTAGTAACCATGTTGACGAGACATCAATGGGAATAAAAGATCAAACAGAAGTAAAATATGCATAGAAATTAACATCTGCATCATCATATATATATATATAAGTTTATCAAAGCATTTAGTTACAAGCCTGGTACATCAAAAGCAAAGCTATACCTGCCCCCAAAATATTACATACACATCCCCACGGTATCAGAATTTACAGCCCACTACAAACAAAACATCGGGCCCCCAAAATATAATACTGGTAGCCTTCAGTAGCTACGAGTAACATCAATCCCTCAAGTGAGGAGGAATCGTGTCAGGATCCTCTTCAGGGTCCTCTTCGGGTCATCCTCAGGGACTTCCTCAGGATCTTCCTCGGGATCTTCCTCATCATCGGAGGAAATCACCATAGGAATAGCGAGAGACACGGGACGGGCCCGAGGCGTAGAACGAAAAGAGTCTCTCTCGGAGTGAAGTAACGATCGCCCCACATCTCACGTATCGGTAGGGTGAAACTCCAAACGTAGGCTAATGCAAACGGTGAAGACGGGTGGTTCGTGGCGTCTCCAGGCTAGTGATATCGAGACATCTCCGTGTAGACACGGCGTTCGAAGCGTAGTTGATATACCAAAGACTGGCCCTCCTAAGAAAGTCGGACGTACATCTCCCAAAAATGCGTGCATACGGGGCTCCATAGTCTTCTATGGTCGCTCAATCAAGGTAAGGCCAAAAACCGGGAAGTTGGGAGCTTCCGGTTCCTCACGGTTGTCTTCGATGAGACGCAATGTACAGATAAACAGAAATGGAGAGACAGGAAGGAAAAAGAGGTAAGACATCCTTCCATCATTACCAATTATAGCATCAAGAAACCAAACGGCGCAAAGCGCCCACATAGCATTCACAACAACAGTAATAGTAATAGACATTCAAGAGCAGTTATGTTCAAGCAAACAGTTCCAGGCAGTCATAGGTATATCAACAATATATCAATGCCAGACCATAATAATGATAAATGCAAATAATGCACGGACTCTATACACATGAGCCCTCAATAACCAAGATCCTACTCCATGGAGCTAGACACAAAACACTCGGAGAGAATGATCAGGGAGACATGCTAGTATCTCGTCAGCCATAAAAACAAGTGCTTTCCAGAAAATAATCAGTCATTTTGCGCAACAAGGCTTTATACAACAGCATTCTCACAAGATCTCGATATAGGACTGTGGCCAGTCAGGATCGTTGGTGCGTTTGCATCGGTTTGTCTCACGGTCCAGAGGGGCTACCACTGCCCTTTGTGAAACACCCGCGCCCCAACGCCCTCAAGGCCAACTACAGGACCCCATTTGTCTATTCGCACCCGCACTAAGGTGTGTTCAACTCCTAGGCAACTAGGCCTTACGACAGTCCAACGGACAAATCACAATGCATACAGACTCTATGCATAATCATGTATGATCATTATTACATACTATTCCATCATATGTGATAATTTGCCAAAGTAAGAATTAATACAGTCAATGGTCTCTCACATGGACCCACAATAGCATAATATTGTCATTAAATAAATCAATACCCTTTTAAAACGTATTATGAATTCTTGCTTAGGTTTAGCTTTGTAACGCCCCTCTTCCAAGGGAACGTCACATGGTCGATTACAATGCGGAAATAAAGTTAGGTGAGTTGAGACCCGGTCCATTTTAATAAGACGCGTATATTCACTAGATTATAGTTGGGTATTTTAATTGGCGGTTATGTTATATATATACATTTTTTTTCTTTTTAATTAGTAACCATGTTGACGAGACATCAATGGAAATAAAAGATCAAACAGAAGTAAAACATGCATAGGAATTAACATCTGCATCATCATATATATATATATATATAAGTTTATCAAAACATTTAGTTACAAGCATGGTACATCAAAAGCAAAGCTATACCTGTCCCCAAAGTATTACATACACATCCCCACGGTATCAGAATTTATAGCCCACTACAAACAAAACATCGGGCCCCCAAAATAAAATACTGGTAGCCTTCAGTAGCTACGAGTAACATCAATCCCTCAAGTGAGGAGGAATCGTGTCAGGATCCTCTTCGGGGTCCCTTCGGGGTCGTCCTCGGGGACTTCCTCGGGATCTTCCTCGGGATCTTCCTCATCATCGGAGGAAATCACCATAGGTATAGCAGAGACACGGGACGGGGCCCGAGGCGTAGAACGAAAAGAGTCCTCTCTCGGTGAAGTAACGATCGCCCCACATCTCACGTATTGGTAGTGAAACTCCAAACGTAGGGCGATACGACGGTGAAGACGAGGTGGTTCGTGGCGTCTCCCGGGCTAGTGATATCGAGACATCTCCCGTGTAGACACAGCGCTCAGAAGTGTAGTTGATATACCGGACTCGGCCCTCCTAAGAAAGTCAGACGTACATCTCCCAAAAATCTGTGTGTACGGGGCTCCATAGTCTTCTGTGGTCGCTCAGTCAAGGTAAGGCCAAAAACCAGGGAAGTTGGGAGCTCCCGGTTCCTCACGGTTGTCTTCGATGAGACGCAATGTACAGATAAACAGAAATGAAGAGACAGGAAGGAAAAAGAGGTAAGACATCCTTCCATCATTACCAATTATAGCATCAAGAAACCAAACGGCGCAAGGCGCCCACATAGCATTTACAACAACAGTAATAGTAATAGACATTCAAGAGCAGTTATGAATCAAGTAGACAGTTCCAGGCAGTCATAGGTATATCAACAATATATCAATGCCAAACCATAATAATGATAAATGCAAATAATGCACGGACTCTTTACACATGAGCCCTCAATACTCAAGATCCTACTCCATGGAGCTAGACACAAAACACTCGGAGAGAATGATCAGGGAGACATGCCAGTATCTCGTCAGCCATAAAAACAAGTGCTTTCCAGAAAATAATCAGTCATTTTGCGCAACAAGGCTTTATACAGCAGCATTCTCACAAGATCTCGATATAGGACTGTGGCCAGTCAGGATCGTTGGTGCGTTTGCATCGGTTTGTCTCACGGTCCAGAGGGGCTACCACTGCCCTTTGTGAAACACCCGCGCCCCAACGCCCTCAAGGCCAACTACAGGACCCCACTTGTCTATTCGCACCCGCACTAAGGTGTGTTCAACTCCTAGGCAACTAGGCCTTACGACAGTCCAATGGACAAATCACAATGCATACAGACTCTATGCATAATCATGTATGATTATTATCACATACTATTCCATCATATGTAACAATTTGCCAAAGTAAGAATTAATACAGTCAATGGTCTCTCACATGGACCCACAATAGCATAATATTGTCATTAAATAGATCAATACCCTTTTCAAAACGTATTATGAGTTCTTGCTTAGATTTAGCTTTACTTACAGGGTTTGTCTCTAAAGGAATTCTTTTAGTTAACTTAATTCCTCTTAGGTAATTTATTCATATGCCCTTAGAAGGTTATTCTAAGATCTCAAAATCTCACACTCTCAGGTTCTTCCCTGCTTATGCATCCCTAAGTAATTTCTAGTCATCCCATTTATTTATGATCAATATTCCTCTATTAGTCCCAAGGTTTTGGGTCCGAGGAAACTACACGGTCGGAATCACCAATTTGAATCACAGATTTCAATTACTAGGTGTTGGGTGATAAGTATACGTTTGAATTCGACAGAGACTACGTTTTATGAATGGTTGAAGGTGCCATTCGACGAAGAATAGTGTAACAGGAGGAGGAAAGAATGGGGAAAGCATTTTTATAATAGGATCGGTAAGAAATCATTTTTCGTCGGATGGGGGTTACGTCGGACGAAGAAATCATTTTACGTCGGATGGGGGTTCCGTCGGACGAAGATCAAAACTGTCGAACCCTCCAGATGGTCAGCAACAACCTCAATTCGACGGGTATAGGTGTCGACGTTGGAGAAAATCTCCCAAGTGTCGAACCGACGAACACTGGTCGAGATCTCTAATTTCGACGGTCGGGAGAAATTCATCTACTCGACAGGCATTGTCTCTCAAATTCGACGATTATTGACTTTGGGTCATTTTCTTGTAAGTGTCCAGGGACTCTATTCGACGGGTTTGTGGTCGGGAAGATCAATCTCGACGGGCATGATCGAGGTTCATACTCGACGGATATTGACATTGTGTTTACTGGTCAGAAATCTAAATTCGACGAGTTTGACATTCGACGAAAAGGGTCAGGAGTCTAAACTCGACGGATTTCAACATTTTACTAAGTAATTAGGTTATCACGTTCGACAGGTTTTAGGTTATCACGTTCGACAGGTTTTATCATTCGACGAAATGGTCAGAAATCTTCATTCGACGGATTTTGACATATCACCAAAAGATCAGGTTATTGTATTCGACGAGTTTGGCCGTGATTTCATACTATTACTAATTTCCACATGAAGTTTCCACATTTCGGGCTCAACATCGTAACTATCCGAGAACAAATTGGAACTCATTCCCTTCAATATTACACATTCCAAGTACATCCAGTTATATATATACATATGTACATTCAAACTCAAACAATCAAATAACACATATACCATACAAACAACACACAAAAGCAGAAAGACCCTCAACAAAATCACAGACGTTCCTAAATGCTAAGAGAGGTTGAGGAGGAGTATCTTCCTCTTACCTTAGAGAAGCACAAAGAAAGGCTGCTCCTTTTGGTCAGAAATGATATTTTCAGCTCCCAGAAATCCTTGAATATTCAAGCTCACCAAAATCGGGATCAAATGTTGAAATGGATACCCATGGTCATCAAAATGACAGTGGGTTACGAAAATGAGGAGAGATGAGGAAAAAGCTAAGGACTTTACCTTAAAGTTCCAACCTTTAAGCTTCAACCGTGGAGGAAAAGAAGATGAAGAAAACGTAGAGCTTTGAAGATGATTCCCTCAGGTGTGGTGCTTCTCCAAACACGAAATGGTCTTTGGAGTGTGACGGTATTGGAGGATGGAAATATGAAGGTGGGGGGGGGGGGGAATGGTGCTTTGGAAGGAGAAATGGAAAGAGAGAAAGATGAGTGCTACGTACGGGAGGAGGAAATGTGTGAATTGCGAGAATGAATTAAGCCCCTTAATTCAAATGTGCAGCACAAAAATGGGAGGAGAGAGAAATAATAAAAAATGATTCAAAGAAGCTTCCTTGAGAAGCTTCGCACGCTTCTCTACGAAGTGCATAGTAAGCTTGTCTCCTTGATTAAATACAACAGATGATTTATTACACTAGCAGATAAAACCCCAAAAATGTAGACCTCGTAAACTGTGCCCAGACTCGGGTTTAGTAAGATCCCCGTTGACACGTTGACAGTCCAAGGTTTACCAGCCTCAGGGAAAATATTCTATTCTCCGGCTCCACTCAGCACACACATAAAACGAAGAATATATTAAAATATTCATCATCTCCAGAAAATTCCACAAAAATTCTTAAAAATTGCAAATATTATAAAATGATCGTTTTTAACAAAATAATGAATTTTCGGGATGTTACAAGCTTTACTTACAGGGTTTGTCTCTAAAGGAATTCTCTTAGTTAACTTAAGTCCTCTTAGGTAATTTATTCATATGCCCTTAGAAGGTTATTTTAAGATCTCAAAATCTCACACTCTCAGGTTCTTCCCTGTTTATGCATCCCTAAGTAATTTCTAGTCATCCCATTTATTTATGATCAATATTTCTCTATTAGTCCCAAGGTTTTGGGTCCAGGAAACTACAGTCGGAATCACGAATTGAGTCACAGATTTCCATTACTAGGTGTTGGGTGACAGGTATACATTTGAATTCGACAGAGACTACGTTTTATGAATGATTGAAGTTGCTATTCGACGAAGAATAATGTAAAAGGAGGAGGAAAGAATGGGGAAAACATTTTTATGATAGGATTGGTAAGAAATCATTTTCTGTCGGGTGGGGGTTCTGTCGGACGAAGAAATCATTTTCCGTCGGATGGGGGTTCTGTCGGACGAAGATCAAAACTGTCGAACCCACCAGATGGTCAGCAAAAGCCTCAATTCGACGGGTATAGGTGTCGACGTTGGAGAAAATCTCCCAAGTGTCGAACCGACGAACACTGGTCGAAATCTCCAATTTCGACGGGTCTGGAGAATTTCATCTACTCGACAGGCATTGTCTCTCAAATTCGACGATTATTGACTTTGGGGCATTTTCTTGTAAGTGTCCAGGGACTCTATTCGATGGATTTTTGGTCGGAAGATCAATCTCGACGGGCATAATCGAGGTTCATACTCGACGGATATTGACATTGTGTTTAGTGGTCGAAGATCTAAACTCGACGGATCTTCACTTAGTGTTTGCTGGTCGGAAATCTAAATTCGACGGGTTTGACATTCGACGGAAAGGGTCAGGAGTCTAAACTCGACGGATTTTAACATTTCACTAAGTGATTAGGTTATCACATTCGACAGGTTTAGCTATGAGTCCTTACTCGACGGATTTTAACATTTTACTAAATAATTAGGTTATCAAATTCGACAGATTTGGCTATGGGTCCTTACTCGACGGATTTTAACATTTTATTAAGTGATTAGGTTATCACGTTCGACAGGTTTTGGGTTATCACGTTCGACAGGTTTTGGGTTATCACGTTCGACAGGTTTTGGGTTATCACGTTCGACAGGTTTTGGGTTATCACGTTCGACAGGTTTTATCATTCGACGAAATGGTCAGAAATCTTCATTCGACGGATTTTGACATATCACCAAAAGATCAGGTTATTGTATTCGACGAGTTTGGCCAGATTTCATACTATTACTAATTTCCACATGAAGTTTCCACATTCTGGCTCAACATCGTAACTATCCGAGAAACAAATTGGAACTCATTCCCTTCAATATTACACATTCAAGTACATCCAGTATATATATATATATATATATATGTACATTCAAACTCAAACAATCAAATAACACATATACCATACAAACAACATACAAAAGCGAGAAAGACCCTCAACAAAATCATAGACGTTCCTAAATGCTAAGAGAGGTTGAGGAGGAGTGTCTTCCTCTTACCTTAGAGAAGCACAAAGAAAGGTGCTCCTTTTGGTCAGAAATTATATTTTCAGCTCCCAAGAGATCCTTGAATATTCAAGCTCACCAAAATCAGAATCAAGTGTTGAAATGGATACCCATGGTCATCAAAATGACAGTGGGTTACGAAAATGAGGAGAGATGAGGAAAAAGCTAAGGACTTTACCTTAAAGTTCCAACCTTTAAGCTTCAACCGTGGAGGAAAAGAAGATGAAGAAGACGTAGGACTTTGAAGATGATTCCCTCAGGTGTGGTGCTTCTCCAAACACGAAATGGTGCTGGAGTGTGACGGTATTGGAGGATGAAAATATGAAGGTGGGTGGATGGTCTTCTTTGGAAGGAGAAATGGAAAGAGAAAGATGAGTGCTACGTACGGGAGGAGGAAAATGTGGGGATTGAAGAATGAATTAAGTCCCTTAATTCAAATGTGCAAGCACAAAAATGGGAGAGAGAGAAATATTAAAAAATGATTCAAAGAAGCTTCCTTGAGAAGCTTCGCACGCTTCTCTACGAAGTGCATAGTAAGCTTGTCTCCTTGATTAAATACCTCTGTCAGATGATTTATTACACTAGCAGATAAAACCTCAAAATGTAGACCTCGTAAACTGTGCCCTGACTCGGGTTTAGTAAGATCCCCGTTGACACGTTGATGGATCCAAGGTTTACAAACCTCGGGAAAATATTTTATTCTCCCGGCTCCACTCAGCACACACATAAAACGAATAATATATTAAAATATTCATCATCTCCAGAAAATTCCACAAAAATTCTTAAAAATTGCAAATATTATAAAATGATCGTTTTTAACAAAATAATGAATTTTCGGGATGTTACATAAGATGCCTTTCAAGAATTGCATGATGAATCTTTAAGGCTCACAAAAATGGTTTTGTACTCTAACAAAACAATTTCCTTATTGGTAAACAAAGTTTCTATCTTAAGTAAGGAGATAAATGAGTTTAAGATTAAAAATGAGACCTTAGGACTTATTGAAAAAGAAATTGAAGACTTGAACAACACTATTGAAAAATTCACTTTTGGAAGAGACAACTTGAATGTGTTGTTAGGGAAGCAAAAATGTATTTATCAAAAAGCTGATTTGGGATTTAATCCAAACAACCATCAAAAGTCTTATAAGAACTTCTTTGTTTCCTCAAATACTTCAAGTAGTCCCTTTGTTAAATGGTTTCACTGTGGTAAGAATGGGCATAGTGCATCCACTTGCAATGTTAGAAAGAACATAAACACTAAAGTTGGAATAAAAGGGGTTTGGGTTCCTAAAGGCACCATGCCTAACTCTAACACATAAGGACCCAAGACAATTTGGGTAGCAAAGGTTAAAACTTGAATGTGTGTTGTAGGTGTGCTTGAAGACCAAGAGCTCAAGTCGGTATCTTGATAGTGGTTACTCCAAGCACATGACCAGTGATGGCTCCAATTTCTCCTCTTTTACTCACAAGAAACATGGTCATGTCACATATAGTGATAACAACAAAGGAAAAATTTTTGAAATTGGAAAAGTTGGTAAGATCCCTTCATCACCTATTGATAATGTTTTGCTTGTTGAAGGACTTAAACATAATTTGCTTAGCATTAGTCAATTGTGTGATAAAGACAATAGAGTTATATTTGATTCTTCTTGTTGCATAATTGAGGGAAAGGATGATAAGCAAGTTAAGTTTGTTAGTCATAGAGTCAATAATATACATATGATTAGTCTTGATGATATTTCCTTAAATGATGCTAAATGCTTTATGAGTAAAGAAAATGATTCATGGTTATGGCATAGAAGAATTGCTCACATTCATATGGATCATTTAAACAAATTAGTTTCTGAAGAACTAGTAATTGGTCTTCCAAAGCTCAAATTTGAAAAAGACAAACTGTGTGATGCATGTCAAAAGGGAAAACAAGTAAAGATCTCTTTTAAAGCTAAAAACATGGTTTCAACTTCTAGACCTTTACAGCTTTTGCACATGGATCTTTTTGGGCCCTCTAAAACTATGAGCTTTGGTGAAAATTACTATGCATTAGTGATTGTGGATGATTTTTCTAGGTTTACATGGACATTATTCTTAGCCCACAAAAATGATGCTTTTCAATCATTTAAAAAGCTTGCTAAAGTTATCCAAAACGAAAAAGGTTTTTGTATTGCATCCATAAGAAGTGACCATGGTGGTTAATGTGAAAATCATGAATTTGAAACTTTTTGTGATGAACATGGCATTGAGCATAATTTTTCTGCCCCTAGAACACCACAACAAAATGGTGTTGTAGAAAGGAAAAATCAATTTTTAGAGGAAATGGCAAGAACTATGCTCAATGAGGCCAACCTTCCTAAATACTTTTGGGCAGATGCGGTTAACACCGCTTGTTATATTATGAATAGAGCCGTAATAAGGCCAATTTTAAAGAAAACCCCATATGAATTGTACAAAGGAAGGAAGCTAAATGTGTCACATTTTCATATCTTTGGATGTAAATGCTTTGTTTTGAATAATGGAAAGGATAACTTGGGGAAGTTTGATGCAAAATCTGATGAGGGAATATTCATTGGCTATTCTATACATAGTAAGGCCTTTGGAGTCTATAATAAATGAACTATGACCATAGAAGAGTCCATACATGTTGCATTTGATGAAACTAACCCAAATGAGCCGAGAAAGGAGCTTGTTGATGATATTGCAGAAATCTTGGCAAAAACGCACTTAGAAAATCAAGAGAAAGAGTCCAAGAAGCAAGAAGAGAGACTCCTTGATCACTCATGGCAAAAAGATTCAGAAATCTTGGATCTACCCAAGGAATGGAGGACTTCAAGATATCACCCTCTCGGTAAGGTGATAGGTGATGTATCAAAAGGGGTAATCACTCGAAACTCACTTAGAGATGCATGTAATCACTTAGCTTTTGTCTCTCAAGTTAAACCTAAAGACATAAATGAGGCCATTAATGATGAGCATTGGATCTTGGCCATGCAAGAAGAGCTAAACCAATTTGAGAGAAATCAAGTTTGGGAATTAGTTCCAAGGCCCAATGATCATCCTATAATCGGCACCAAATGGGTCTTTAGGAACAAACTTGATGAAATGGGTTTAATAATAAGAAATAAAGCTAGGCTTGTGGCTAAGAGATATAATCAAGAAGAAGGAATAGACTATGAAGAAACTTATGCTCCCGTAGCTAGATTAGAGGCCATTAGAATGTTACTTGCATATGCTTGCATCATGGATTTCAAACTCTATCAAATGGATGTCAAAAGTGTCTTTTTAAATAGTTTTATACAAGAAGAGGTGTATGTAGAACAACCTCCTGGTTTTGAGGATTTTGAAATGCCCAACCATGTTTTTAAACTAAAAAAGGCCTTGTATGGCTTGAAATAAGCTTCTAGAGCTTGGTACGAAAAGTTGAGCAAATTTTTTTTAGAAAAAGGTTTTTCTAGAGGCAAAGTTGACACTACCCTTTTTATAAAACATAAAATGCATGACATACTTCTAGTTCAAATCTATGTTGATGACATTATATTTGGAGCTACTAACAACTTTCTTTGTAAATAATTTTCAAATATTATGCAAAGTGAGTTTGAAATGTCCATGATGGGTGATCTCAACTTCTTCCTTGGTCTCCAAATCAAGCAAACAAAAGAAGGAACTTTCATAAGCCAATCCAAATATTGCAAGGAGCTGCTCAAGAAGTTTGGAATGGACAATGCCAAGCATATGGCTATTCTTAGGGGTACCTCTTGCTATTTGGACAAGGATGAAGGAGGTAAATCAATAGAAATTATAAAATATAGAGGTATGATTGGCTCACTCCTTTATCTCACTGCAAGTAGGCCTGATATAATGTTCAGTGTATGCATGTGTGCTAGATATCAAGCTAATTCTAAAGAATCACACCTAAGTGTTGTTAAAAGAATAATGAAATATCTAATAGGCACATCACAAATGGGTTTATGGTACCCTAAAGGTGCCTCATGTAGCCTTATTGGGTATTCCGATTCTGATTTTACTGGTTCCAAAATGGATAGGAAGAGCACTAGTGGGACATGCCACTTGCTTAGAAGCTCACTAGTTTCTTGGCATAGCAAGAAACAAAATAGTGTGGCATTGTCTACAGCAGAAGCTGAATATATTGCAGTTGGGAGTTGTTGTTCTCAAATCCTTTGGATGAAACAATAACTCTTGGACTATGGTCTTGAGTTTGATCACATCCCCATAAGATGTGATAATACTAGTGCAATCAATTTGTCCAAAAATCCCATTTTGTATTCTAGGACTAAACATATTGAAATAAGACATCACTTCATTAGAGACCATGTTCAAAAGGGTGATTGTATGCTTGAATTTGTAGAAACCACTAAGCAACTAGCTGACATTTTCACTAAACCCCTAGCAAAAGAAGCATTTTTTTATATAAGAAATGAACTTGGCATATTGGATCAATCATGCATAAATTAACTAATTGCTTCATAATCCTAAAACTCATGCATAACTTGTGTTTTTCTATATAATCATGCCACATTGCAGCATAATCTCTGAATTTTTCATCATATTTGAATACAATACTGACTTGAGCATCGGAGATTTCCCCTAAGTTGTTTTGTAGGTGCTCCCTCATGTCCAAGACTTCCAAGCAACTCAACAACCTCACAATTTCAACAAAAAGGGTGCAATTCTTGGTAAAAATAGTAATTTTGAATAATTATGTGATTTGAATCATAATATGATTAGATTATATGTTTGCATGATGATTTGAATTGATCTAAGATGCTCTGGAACTGATTTGAATGGTTTAAAATTGATTCTATGCCGATTGGAATGCAAAATCTGAGTTAAAGTGTGCTGGTAATCGATTACAATGCCTTTGTAATCGATTACACAGGTTCCGTCAAGCATGTAATTGATTACACAACTTTTGTAATCGATTACAATCAACTCAGAACTCAGGTAATCAATTATATCAACTATGTCATCGATTACATATGAACCAGAACGCTTGTAATCGATTACAAACCCAATGTAATTGATTACACCGAATTTTTTTAAAAAGGTTTCTGATGTGCGCAAAGCTCATTTCTCATAAACTCTTCAACTACTTTGTCTTCCTCCTCTGCTTCCACGCAACCCAAACCTCCCAATCTCTCCTTTCTCACTTAAACCTCCCTCAAATTCCTTCATTTCACCTCCCTCTAACTTGAAAAACTCCTCTCGCACACTGACCCATCTCTCAAATCCTATCACATCCCTCACCCAAATCTCCCTATCACCTCTCACGAACACCATCCCTACTTCTCTGCCTTAACCTCATCCCTCTCTCTTTCCTCATTTATCCCCAAATACTTTCCACTCATCCCACTATCCTCTTTCTCATCATATGGCTGAATCCTCTCATCGCTCAAAGTGCCCAAGAACAGGGGCTGCCATTGGAGGGTCCTCTGGTGGAGCTTCTCACAACATCTCTGGCTTGGACCTCACGCACCATTTCTCCACAGTGAAGAGAGCTGAGTTGTTCCGGAAGAACTTTCAGCTACGCAAGATTATTTCACCCAAGTATCTTCCCATCAACTTCTGTGAGAGTGAACCTCTGGAGAGTTTTAGAACCATTGAGAACTTAGGATTGCTGGGTTTCATGAGTACAGAGAAGGCTATCTACCCAAACCTAGTGAGAGTCTTTTATGTGAATCTGAAATTTGAAGATGATTGCTTAATTTATGAGGTGAAAAAGTAACAAATCAGGATAACTATGGCTGAGTGGTATAGGCTGACGAAGCTCACTCCTGATGGAGCAAACTTCTGTGGGAATGCCAATATCTGGGGTCATGAGTTTGAGCATAAGGCTGCTCTCCTTTCACTGATTAGGACTGGTTACTACCCCCCAGTGATCCCAAAAAGAGAATTATGGCCATTGGTCTGACTATGGAGAACAGGGTTCTCCATTATCTGTTGGTCAAGGGGTTGATTCCCAGGGGAGGGAATTACTCCCAAGTTCTCAAGGATGATGTGGTGTCCCTATAGGCAATGACCACTGGGCGACCAATAAACTAGGGTTACTACATTATAGAGCACATGTTAGATGTAAAAAAAAAAGAAAAACTCTGGTCTCCCCTTTGCTATGCTGCTAACAGCCATCCTAGAGCATTGTCGCATTTCCCTGGCTGAGGAGTCCAAGGACACCAGCTCGAAAGGACCATAATCCGTTGGCTTGCATACCTTGAAGAAGCTCCAGCTCTACAAAGTGGATGATAGGTGGCATTACATTGCCTATGGCACCTTTGGACATATCCATCATGATCCAGATAGTGATGATGATGAAGAGGCCCAGCATCTTGCCCTTGTTCCTGCTCCTACTCTTGCTCCAGCTACACTTGACATCCTACTCCAAGAGATGCGAAACCTGAGCGCTACTGTAGACACACGCATGGATCACATTGAGCAGAAGATCGACCACCTTGAGCTGAGGATGGACTACTCAAATCAAGAGGTTGCGTCCATTCGATCCCTCCTGGGTGTACCTCATATTCCTCCGAGTGCTGCTGCTGCACCTCCCACATCCTCTGCCTCTCCTGTTCCCTTGTCTTTTATTGGTCCATCTAGCGTCCCTGCTGATAATAAGGAGCTCCTAGACTCTGAGGACCATCTTGAACCCGGGGATGATAACGTTGATCTAGGAGACATTGCTGCGGATCCAGACAGTGACAGCGAGGCTACTGAAAGTGATCATGGCCCATTGCCCTGATGTTTCTCATTGTTATTTGCTTATGACTACAATGTATTTGTTTCTTTTTTTGGTTTAGTTATATAACATTGGTATACATTTTTGGTGTTTTTGGTTATTGGCTATACTGGTTGTCGTAAGTTACATTGTATATGCTTCTTTTTAATGATATATGAACTTGACTTAGCTTTGATTCTATTCTCTGAATGTTTGGCTTTTTGACAAATTGATTGGATTGATTATTCTCTTTGGATTTCTTGTTCTGGCAAAACTTGGACAATCATGAAATATAGCTGACATGCTGTCCTTTTTTTTAAAAAATGCTTATGTCTTTTTGATAATGCCAACGGGGGAGAGAATAGTGAAAAATGAAATGAAAAATGAAATCTAATTATGGTTGCATGTGTACAGGGGAGTTATTGAGCTTTTGAGCTCTTAAGCTTTTTACATGAAAAATCTAACTCAATATCATGCATAAACTCCGGGGGAGCATTGCGCCTAAATCTCTGTTATATACAAATGCAAAAACTCTTTCTTTATCCTATGATCAGTTTGTCATCATAAAAAAGGGAGAGAATGTGAATGCTTATGTCCCTAAAGCATGTCAAATAGTTTTTGATGATAACAAAGGCAAAAGTGAAGATCAAGTGCAAAAGGAAAGATCAAGATCAAAGAAAGAAGTCAAGAGGTTTATTTAGTTATAACACTTAGAACATTAATGTTAAATGCTCTCAAGATCTCTCAAATGGTTTTTCAAAATATCATTTCAAAATAAGTGGGAAAATTCAAAGTTAAACATGTTTTTCAAGAAACTTGAGTTTCAATCTTAAATCTAACACTCTTAAAAGGATTTATGTTTAATCAAATGTCTTGAGGTGTTAGAAATGGCTTACAAGCTTTATTGGACTTGAAAAATGTGTTCAAAGGCCAATGTAATCGATTACATGATGTTTGTAATCGATTAAACAGCAAACAGAGGCCTTGTGATCGATTACATGATCAATGTAATCGATTACACCAATAATGTAATCGATTACAATAAGCCTAGAAAGGCAAGAACACATTCAAAGAGTCATGTAATCGATTACATGGATATTATAATCGATTACACAGCAAGACAGAAGCCATGTAATTGATTACACAGAGCCCAGAAAGCCAAGAACACGTTGGAACGACAATGTAATCGATTACATTTGTTGTGTAATTGATTACACGCATCTTGATAATGTCCAATGGCTATATTAAATGCATTTAATGCTTGGCTAAAACCCTCCAAAGCCTCCATTTATTGCAAAACTTATAAATACCAATGTTGGGTCTTCATTAGAGGTTGACCTTGAACCAAAAACTGATTAGCAATACTTCAAAACGTGATTCAATTCTCAAATCCATTCTTGCTCTATTTTTTTGTGAGAAACGTGGGTTAATCTTTGAGAGCATATTAGAGCTTCAATTTGTAATCATCTACTCTAAAGAGAGCTTCATTCAATCAATCTATATTACTTTGTAAAGAGGGTGAGGCATCCCTCCAAAAGTGTAAAGGGTGAGGTATCCCTTAGTTGAAGAGACTCAAGCTCCAAGGGTAAGTTATGCCAAAGTGTTGAGTGCTCAAGGTTGTAAAGGTTATCAAGCACCTATTGAAGCTTGAAGAAATAGTGGAAAATCTCTAACGGTTGCTTGAGGACTGGACGTAGATCATAAGTGGATTGGTGATCGAACCAGGATAAATCATTGTGTTTATTTTCTCTAAACCCTTCTCTTTACATTGAACACTATTTTATTGAATTGCTTGAATATTGGTCCCTTTAGTTATTACATTTATAAGTGAAAGTGTTTATCTCTTATATCCAATCATCTCTAATCATCAATTAGCTTCAACAAAAATTGTTTATCAGACAATTTGCGAAAGATTTGTGAACTTATTTTTCATACTCAATTCACCCCCCTCTTAAGTATTGAGGCCACTTGGTAACAAGTGGTATCAGAGCTAGACTCTTGTATAAAGAGCTTAGCAGGTTCAAGAGAAGTGATGGCTTCAAATGGTTTTTCAAATGAATGTTCTTCTATAAACAGACCTTCTTATTTCAATGGGGATGGTTATGCCAATTGGAAAGAAAGGATGAAAATTTTCATTGAAGCTATTGATCTAGATGTGTGGGACGCCGTTGAAAATGATGCTTTTGTTCCAACGCAAACTAAAGATGGTGTGAAAATGAATACAGCTAGAAATGAATGGACCGATGATGATAAAAAGAAGGTTCAATACAATTTGAGAGCCAAGAACATCATCACCACATCCTTGGGGTATGATGAATTCTTTAGGGTGTCAAATTACAAGACCGCAAAAAAAATGTGGGATACCCTACAAGTAACTCATAAAGGTACTAGTGAGGTAAAACGATCTCGAATAAACACTCTTACTCATGAATACGATTTGTTTAGAATGAACCACGGTGAGAGTATTCAAGATATGCAAAAGAGGTTTACTCATATTGTTAATCATCTTATCTCATTAGGAAAGACATTTCCTAATGAGGATCTTATTAACAAAGTCTTGATATGTCTAAGCAGGAATTGGCAACCCAAAGTAACGGCTATTGCGGAATCAAGAGATTTATCAATAATGTCTCTAGCCACCTTATTCCGAAAGCTTCAAGAACATGAGCTGGAACTAAATAGGCTCAATCAAAATGAAGAGCATGACAAAAAGAAGAAGAGAATCACACTCAAAGCCACTTCCTCAATAATTGAAGATGATGATGAAGATGGTGAAGAGGATGCTGAAAGTGTTGAGCTAAGTGAGAATCTTAGTCTCCTTGTGAGAAAGTTTGGAAGATTCCGAAAGAAAAAGGGATTTCAAAGAAGACCATCTTTTCCTCAAAAGAAGGTGTATCACAAAGGAGAATGATCCTCTACTCCTCCAAAATGCTATGAATGTGGAAAACCAGGGCACATGAAAATGGAGTGTCCTATGTATCTCAAGAAAATGGAGAAGTTTGAGAAAAGGCCTTCCAAAGAAAAGAAAGGAAGGAGAGCATACATAGCTTGGGAGGACAATGAGTTAAGCTCTTCCGACAGTTCAGAGAATGAAGAAGCTCATCTTTGTCTCATGGCTCAAGGAGAAGAAAGTGAAGAGAGCGACATCGGGGTAACTTTTTCTAACTCAGAATCTCTACCTTCATATGATGAATTGCAAGATGCCTTTCAAGAATTGCATGATGAATCTTTAAGGCTCACAAAAATGGTTTTGTCCTCTAACAAAACAATTTCCTTATTGGTAAACAAAGTTTCTATCTTAAGTAAGAAGATAAATGAGCTTAAGATTGAAAATGAGACCTTAGGACTTATTGATGCTAATTCACTATGCATGACTGGTTCCTCACATGATAACATATCCATATCATTACCTTGTTCATCATGCAAAGCATTTGAGAAAGAAATTGAAGACTTGAACAACACTCTTGCAAAATTCACTTTTGGAAGAGACAACTTGAATGTGTTGTTAGGGAAACAAAAATGTGTTTTTCAAAAAGCTGGTTTGGTATTTAATCCAAACAACCACAAAAGTCTTATAAGAACTTCTTTGTTTCCTCAAATACTTCAAGTGGTCCCTTTGTTAAATGTTTTCACTGTGGTAAAAAAGGGCATAGTGCATCCACTTGCAATGTTACAAAGAACATAAACATTGGAATAAAAAGGGTCTGGGTTCCTAAAGGCACCATGCCTAACTCTAACAGACAAGGACCCAAGACAATTTAAGTACCAAAGTTTAAAACTTGAATGTGTGTTGTAGGTGTGCTTGAAGACCAAGAGCTCAAGTTAGTATCTTGATAGTAGCTGATCCAAGCACATGACTGGTGATAGCTCCAAGTTCTCCTCTTTTACTCACAAGAAACATGGTCATGTCACATATGGTGATAACAACAAAGGGAAGATTCTTGGAATTACCAAAGTTAGTAAGATACCTTCATCATCTATTAATAATGTTTTGCTTGTTGAAGGACTTAAACATAATTTGCTTAGCATTAGTCAATTGTGTGATAAAGGCAATAGAGTTATATTTGATTCTTCTTGTTGCATAATTGAGGGAAAGGATGATAAGCAAGTTAAGTTTGTTGGTCATAGAGTCCATAATATATATATGATTAGTCTTGAAGATATTTTCTCAAATGATGCTAAATGCTTTATGAGTAAAGAAAATGATTCATGGTTATGGCATAGAAGAATTGCTCACATTCATATGGATCACTTAAACAAATTAGTTTCTAAAGAACTAGTAATTGGTCTTCCAAAGCTCAAACTTGAAAAAGACAAACTTTGTGATGCATGTCAAAAGAGAAAATAAGTAAAGATATCTTTTAAAGCTAAAAACATGGTTTCAACTTCTACACTTTTACAGCTTTTGCACATGGATCTTTTTGGGCCTTCTAGAACTATGAGCTTTGGTGGAAATTACTATGCATTAGTGATTGTGGATGATTTTTCTAGGTTTACATGGACATTATTCTTGGCCCACAAAAATGATGCTTTTCAATTATTTAAAAAGTTTACAAAGTTACCCAAAATGAAAAAGGTTTTTGTATTGCATCTATAAGAAGTGATCATGATGGTGAATTTGAAAATCATGAATTTGAAACTTTTTGTGATGAACATAGCATTGAGCATAATTTTTCTGTCCCTAGAACACCACAACAAAATGGTGTTGTAGAAAGGAAAAATCGATTTTTAGAGGAAATGGCAAGAACTATGCTCAATGAGGCTAACCTTCCTAAATACTTTTGGGCAGATGTAGTTAACACTGCTTGTTATGTTATGAATAGAGCCCTAATAAGGTCAATTTTAAAGAAAATCCCATATGAATTGTACAAAGGAAGGAAGCCAAATGTGTCACATTTTCATATCTTTGGATGTAAATGCTTTGCTTTGAATAATGGAAAGGATAACTTGGGGAAGTTTGATGCAAAATATGAATAGGGAATATTCATTGGCTATTCTATCGATAGTAAGGCCTTTAGAGTCTATAATAAATGAACTATGACCATAGAAGAGTGCATACATGTTGTATTTGATGAAACTAACCCAAATGAGCTGAGAAAGGAGCTTGTTGATGATGTTGCAGAAATCTTGGCAAAAACGCACTTGGAAAATCAAGAGAAAGAGTCCAAGAAGCAATAAGAGAGACTTTTTGATCACTTATGGCAAAAAGATTCAGAAATCTTCGATCTACCCAAGGAATGGAGGACTTCAAGATATCACCCTCTCGACAAGGTGATAGGTGATGTATCAAAAGGGGTAATCACTCGAAACTCACTTAGAGATTCATGTAATCACTTAGCCTTTATTTCTCAAGTTGAACCTAAAGACATAAATAAGGCCATTAATGATAAGCATTGGATCTTGGCCATGCAAGAAGAGCTAAACCAATTTGAGAGAAATCAAGTTTGGGAATTAGTTCCATGGCCCAATGATCATCCTATAATCGACACCAAATAGGTCTTTAGGAACAAACTTGATGAAACGGGCTTAATAATAAGAAATAAAGCTAGGCTTGTGGCTAAGGGATATAATCAAGAAGAAGGCATAGACTATGAAGAAACTTATGCTCCCGTAGCTAGATTAGAGGCCATTACAATGTTACTTGCATATGCTTGCATCATGGATTTCAAACTCTATCAAATGGATGTCAAAAGTTCCTTTTTAAATGGTTTTATACAAGAAGAGGTGTATGTAGAACAACCTCCTGGTTTTGAGAATTTTGAAATGCCCAACCATGTTTTTAAACTAAAAAAGGCCTTGTATGGCTTGAAATAAGCTCCTAGAGCTTGGTATGAAAGGTTGAGGTAATTCCTTTTAGAAAAAGGTTTTTCTAGAGGCAAAGTTGACACTACCCTTTTCATAAAACATAAAATGCATGACATACTTCTAGTTCAAAACTATATTGATGACATTATATTTGGAGCTACTAACAACTCTCTTTATAAAGAATTTTCAAATATTATGCAAAGTGAGTTTGAAATGTCCATGATGGGTGAGCTCAACTTCTTCCTTGGTCTCCAAATCAAGCAAACAAAAGAAGGAACTTTCATAAGCCAATCCAAATATTGCAAGCAGCTGCTTAAGAAGTTTGGAATGGACAATGCCAAGCACATGGCTACTCTTATGGGCACCTCTTGCTATTTGGACAAGGATGAAGGAGGTAAATCAGTAGAAATTACAAAATATAGAGGTATGATTGGCTCACTCCTTTATCTCACTGCAAGTAGGCCTGATATAATGTTCAGTGTATGCATGTGTGCTAGATATCAAGCTAATCCTAAAGAATCACACCTAAGTGTTGTTAAAAGAATAATGAAATATCTAATAGGCACATCACAAATGGGTTTATGGTACCCTAAAGGTGCCTCATGTAGCCTTATTGGGTATTTCGATTCTAATTTTGCTGGATGCAAAATGGATAGGAAGAGCACTATTGGGACATGCCACTTGCTTGGAAGCTCACTAGTTTCTTGGCATAGCAAGAAATAAAATAGTGTGGTATTGTCTACAGCTGAAGCTGAATATGTTGCAGCTGGGAGTTGTTGTTCTCAAATCCTTTGGATGAAACAACAACTCTTGGACTATGGTCTTGAACTTGATCACATTCCATAAGATGTGATAATACTAGTGCAATCACTCTGTCCAAAAATCCTATTTTGCATTCTAGGACTAAATATTTTGAAATAAGACATCACTTCATTAGAGACCATGCTCTAAAGGGTGATTGTATGCTTGAATTTGTAGAAACCACTAATCAACTAGCTGACATTTTCACTAAACCCCTAGCAAAAGAAGCATTTTTCTATATAATAAATGAACTTGGTATATTGGATCAATCATGCATAAATTAACTAATTGCTGCATAATCTTAAAACTAATGCATAACTTGTGTTTCTCTGCATAATCATGCCACATTGCAGCATAATCTCTGAATTTTTCATCATATTTGAATCCAATACTGACTTGAGCATCGGATATTTTCCCCTAAGTTGTTTTGCAGGTGCTCCCTCATGTCCAAGACTTCCAAGCAACTCAACAACCTCACAATTTCACTAAAAAGGGTGTAATTCTTGGTAAAAATAGTAATTTTGAACAATTATGTGATTTGAATCATAATATGATTAGATTATATGTTTGCATGATGATTTCAATTCATCTAAGATGCTCTGGAACTGATTTGAATGGTTTAAAATTAATTCTATGCTGATTGGAATGCAAAATCTAAGTTAAAGTGTGCTGGTAATCAATTACAATACCTTTGTAATCGATTATATAGGTTCTGTCAAGCATATAATCGATTACACAACTTTTGTAATCAATTACAATCAACTCAGAACTCAGGTAATCGATTACATCAATCATGTAATCGATTACAAGGTTCCCCAGAAGCATGGTAATTGATTACACCAAAAATGTAATCGATTACACCAAAAATGTAATCGATTACATATGAACCAGAACGTTTGTAATCGATTACAAAACCAATGTAATCGATTACATAGGATTTTTTTAAAAAGGTTTCTGACGCGCGCAGAGCTCATTTCTCATAAACTCTTTAACTTCTTCGTCTTCCTCCTCTGCTCCCATGTAACCCAAACCTCCCAATCTCTCCTTTCTCCCTCAAACCTCCCTCAAATTCCTTCATTTCACCTCCCTCTAACTCGAAAAACTCCTCTCCATATAGCCCATCTCTCAAATCTCATCACATCCCTCAGCTAAATCTCCCATCAGCTCTCACGAACACCATTCCCACTTCTCTGCTCTAACCTCATCCCTCTCTCTTTCCTCACTCATTGTAACGCCCCTTTTCGACAGGGGAACATCACATTGTCCATTACAATGCGGAAGTAAAATTATCTAAGTTAAGACTCGATTCCTTGTAATATAATATATATTTACTTGATTATAGTTAGGTAATTAAGTTGACGAGTACTAATTTTTTTTTTATAATAACCATAATTAATAACAACGGTGACAGAACATCAATGGAGATAAATAACGAAAACAGAAGTAATGCATATACTGGAATTAACATTGCATATTCATATATATATATTCATCAAACTATTTAGTTACAAAGCCTGGTATACCAAAAAAACAAAACTATACCTGCCCCCAAAGGATTATACATACACATCGCCATAATATCAAGATATACAGCCCACTACAGTCAAAACATCAGGCCCCCAAAATAAAATACTGGTAGCCCTCAGTAGCTACAAGTAATGTCAGTCCCTCAAGTGAGGAGGAATCGTGTCAGGATCCTCTTCAGGATCCTCCGCGAGGTCATCCTCAGGGACCTCCTCGGGGTCTTCCTCATAAGAGGAAACCACCATAGGAACCACAGAGTTACGGGACGGGGCCCGAGCTGTGGAATGGAAAGAGTCTTCCCGCAGGGTGTAATAACGGTCACCCCACATCTCAGGTATAGGAAAATGAAATTCCAGACGTAAGCTGATACAGCAGGTGAAAATAGGCGGCTTATGGCGCCTCCAGGCTAGAGATATCGATACGTCCCCCAAGTAGATGCAGCGCTAGGAGTCAAAGTTGATGTGCCAGCACTCTGGCCCTCCTATGAAGGTCAGACGCACATCTCCCAAAAATCTGTGCATGCGTGCCTCCATGCTCTTCAGCAGTCGCTAATCGAGGTAAGGCCAAAAGCCGGGGAAATCGGGAGCTTTCGGTTCCTTGCAGTCGTCTTCGATGGGACGCAATATATAGAAAAATAGTAATGAAGAAACAGAAAAGATGTAAGACATCCTACCATCATTACCAATTATAGCATCAAGAAACCAAATGGCGCAAAGCGCCCACATAGCAGTTTTGACAGCAATAATGGTAATAAACATTTAGTAGCAATTATAACCAACCAAACAGTTCTAGGCAATCATATATATATATCGGTAATACAATAGTTCCAATTATAATAACGATAAATGCCAAATAATTCATGGACTCATTATGCACATGCATTCAATAGTCAAAAATCCTACTCCATGGAGCTAGACACAAAACAGTCAGAGAGAATGATCAGGGAGACATACCAGTATCTCGTCAGCCATAAAAACAAGTGCTTTCTAGAAAATAATCAGTCATTTTACGCAACAAGGCTTTATATAATGGCATTCCCACAAGATCTCGATATAGGACTGTGTCCAGTCAGGATCATCGGTGCGTTTGCATCGGTTTGTCTCACGATCCAGAGGGGCTACCACTGCCCTCTGTGAGACGCCCGCGCCCTGACGGCCTCAAGGTCAACTACAGGACCACACATGTCTATTCGCACCCGCACTAAGGTGTGATTCATCTCCTAGGCAACTCAGTCTTAACAAAGTCCAACAGACGTTCTCTTTCTTTTTGTTCAATGCATGACTCAATCATGCTCCTCATGACAAACTAGGTCAATCATGCTTCAAATGCATGTCATATCATTTAACAACAAGGTTTGATCCCATTCATGGATCCACATCAAGCCAATAGCACATTTTAAGGATAACCACAATCCCATTCATAGTCACGATAGAAGTTAACCCTTAGGTTCATTATGTTCCTCACAACCTCACCCATACTCATGTTCTTTCTTTATTCAAAATTCTTTCTAGTTGTAATGGCATGCTCACGTTCCTTATTTTTCCCTCTTTATGAATCCCTAATTAGTTTCTAGTCATCCAATTATTTACGATTAACATGCTTATATTAGTCCAAAAGCCTTGAGTCTAGGAAGATACACGGCCGGAATCACCAGCAAAACCATTAATTTGATCGCTAGGTGTTAGGCGATGAATTATACTTTTGAATTCGACGGAGACAATATATCTAGTATAAAATTGAGGCTGCCTTTCGACAAAAAATAACATGGCAGAATGATGAAAGATGGGAGATCATTGTTTTACAAGAATGGCAAAAATCAATTTCTGTCGAATGAAGATTCTATCGAATGGGGATCAAAAACTGTCGAATATACTAGAAAATTAGCAGAAATCCTATTTTTGATGGATGGGTGTTGACGATGGAGAAATCTTCCAAGTGTTGAACCGACGAAAACACAAAATGGTCAGAAATTCAAATTCGACGGATATTGACATTGGAGAAGTTTCTATTCAATGGTCAGAATTTTAACTCGATGGATATTGGCATTCCGACTCGATGGATCTCGACATCCTAACCCGACGAATATTGACATCCTAACCCGATGGACATTGACATTGTGCTTAACGGTCAGAAGTCTAAACTCGACGGATTTGGTCAGAAGATCAAATTCGACAAATATGGTCAAAAATCTAAACTCGACGGATTTAGTCAGAGGATCAAATTCGACAGATACGGACAGAAGTCTAAACTCAACGGATTTAGTCAGAAGATTAAATTCGACGGATATGGTTAGAAGTCTAAATTCGACGGATTTGGTCAGAGGGTCAAATTCGACAGATATGGTCAGAAGTCTAAACTCGACGGATTTAGTCAGAAGATCAAATTCGACGGATATGGTCAAAAGTCAAAACTCGACGGATTTGGTCAGAGGATCAAATTCGATGGATATGGTTAGAAGTCTAAATTATTACAATTGTTCACCAAAAATCCCTAAACTTTTGGGCTTACGACTGTGGCCATCCGAGAACTAATTCGACACCATTTCTTCCAGTTCAGGCATTTTAATCTAATCCAATATATCAATATACATAGACAGGCATTCTAATAGCATAACCACTTTACAAACAACATGCAAATAGAGGGTGACCCTCAATAGGTTTCCCTTACTATCAATCACAGACAACGTTCCTAAATGCTAATAGAGGTTGAGGAGGAGTGTCTTCCTCTTACCTTAGAGAAGCACAAAGAAAGGATGTTCCTTTTTGCTTAGAAATTTCGTGCTTAGCTTCCAGAAAGTCCTAGAACATTCAAGCTTAAAAAATCAAAACCAAATATTGAAATGGATACCCATGTCACCAAAATGACCGTGGGTCTCGAAAATAAGAAGAGAAGAAGAGAAAGTTGAGAGCTTTACCTTAAAGCTCCAACCTTTAAGCTTCAAAGGTGGAAAAGGATGAAGATGGAGAGAATAGTGAACTCTTGAAGATGACTTCCTCAAAGATGGTGGTCCTCCAAACACAAAGTGGGTGTAAGGAATGTGACAACTTGAAGATAAAATGGAGGTGTGGGTGGTAAGGGTGTTGCTGTTGTGGAGTGAAAAGAGAAGGGAGAAAGAGAGCAGACGTGAGGGAGAGAAAATGAGAGAAATGAAAATGAAATATGCCCCCTTAGTCAACCGTGCAGCACCAATAGGGGAGGGAGGAGAGAGAGAGAGAAATGGTTGGAGGAAGCTTCCTGGAAGCTTTCCTCAAAGCTTCCTTGAGAAGCTTCATGCGCTTCTCGATAAAGTGCATAGTAAGCTTGTCTCCTTAATTAAATACATCCGATAGATAATTAATTACACTGTTAGAATTATTTTCTTAGTGAATAAAAGTTATAATTGATGAAAATAATATTTTATTATTCATCAGATAATTTTATGATACCGCGATTTTATCTAGCAGATAAAACCTTGAAAAATGTAAACCTCGCAAACTATGCCCGGCCTCAGGTTTAGTAAGATCCCCCGTCGACACGTTATCAGTTCAAGGTTTACCAGCCTCAGGGAAACATTTCGTTATCCTGGTTCTGCTCAGTGCGCACGTAAAATGAAGAATATATTAAAATATTTATCATTTCTAGAAAAATCCACAAAAATTCCTAAAAATCATAAATATTATAAAATGATTATTTAAAATGAAATAAAGAATTTTTGGGATATTACACTCATCCCCAAACACTTTCCACTCATCCCACTCTTCTCTTTCTCATCACATGGTTGAATCCTCTCATCACTCAAAGCGCCCAAGAACAGGGGTTGCCATTGGAGGGTCCTCTGGTGGAGCTTCATGCAACATCTTTGGCCTGCACCTCACGCCACTTCTCCATAGTGAAGAGAGCTGAGTTGTTCTGGAAGAACTTTCAGCTACACAAGATTATTTCACCCAGGTATCTTCCCATCAACTTCTGTGAGAGTGAACCTCTGGAGAGTTTTAGAACCATTAAGAACTTAGGATTGCTGGGTTTCCTGAGTATAGAGAAGGCTATCTACCCAAACCTAGTGAGAGTCTTTTATGCGAATCTGAAATTTGAAGATGATTACTTAATTTCTGAGGTGAAAAAACAACAAATCAGGATAACTATGGCTGAGTGGTATAGGCTGACGAAGCTCACTCCTGATGGAGCAAACTTCTGTGGGAATGCCAATATCTGGGGTCATGAGTTTGAGCATAAGGCTTGTAACATCCCGAAAATTCATTATTTTGTTAAAAACGATCATTTTATAATATTTGCAATTTTTAAGAATTTTTGTGGAATTTTCTGGAGATGATGAATATTTTAATATATTCTTCGTTTTATGTGTGTGCTGAGTGGAGCCGGGAGAATAAAATATTTTCCCTGAGGGTGGTAAACCTTGGACTGTCAACGAGACAACGGGGGATCTTACTAAACCCGAGTCCGGGCACAGTTTACGAGGTCTACATTTTGAGGTTTTATCTGCTAGTGTAATAAATCATCTGACAGAGGTATTTAATCAAGGAGACAAGCTTACTATGCACTTCGTGGAGAAGCGTGCGAAGCTTCTCAAGGAAGCTTCTTTGAATCATTTTTTTTAATATTTCTCTCTCCTCCCATCTTTGTGCTGCACATTTGAATTAAGGGGCTTAATTCATTCTTCAATCCCCACATTTTCCTCCTCCTGTACGTAGCACTCATCTTTCTCTCTTTCCCTTTTCTCCTTCCAGCAGCACCATCCACCCACCTTCACATTTCCATCCTCCAATACCGTCACACTCCAGCACCATTTCGTGTTTGGAGAAGCACCACACCCGAGGGAATCATCTTCAAAGCTCTACGTTTTCTTCATCTTCTTTTCCTCCACGGTTGAAGCTTAAAAGGCCGGGACTTTAAGGTAAAGTCCTTAGCTTTTTCCTCATCTCTCCTCATTTTCGTAACCCACTTGTCATTTTGATGACCATGGGTATCCATTTCAACATTTGATTCTGATTTTGGTGAGCTTGAATATTCAAGGATTTACGGGAGTGAAAATATCATTTCGACCAAAAGGAGCTTGACCTTTCTTTGTGCTTCTCTAAGGTAAGAGGAAGACACTCCTCCTCAACCTCTCTTAGCATTTAGGAACGTCTGTGATTTTGTTGAGGGTCTTTCTGCTTTTTTATGTGGTATTGGTATATGTGTTATTTGATTGTCGAGTTTGAATGTACATATATATAAATATGTCTGGATGTATTGGAATGTGTAATATTGAAGGGAATGAGTTCCGAGTGATTTCCGGATAGTTACGGTGTTGAGCCCAGAATTTGGAAACTTAATGTGGAAACTAGTAATAGTGTGAAATTTGGCCAAACTCGTTGAATATAATGCCTTGATCTTTTGGTGATATGTCAAAATCGTCGAATGAAGATTTCGACCATTTTCGTCGAAAGATAAAATCCGTCGAGTAAGGACCCATGGCCAAACTCGTCGAACGTGATCACCTAATCACTTAGTAAAATGTTAAAATCCGTCGAGTAGGGACCCATAGCCAAACCTGTCGAACGTGATAACCCAAAACCTGTCGAACGTGATAACCCAAAACCTGTCGAACGTGATAATCCAAAACCTGTCGAACGTGATAACCCAAAACCTGTCGAATTTGATGTCCTAACTACTTAGTGAAATGTTAACATCCGTCGAGTTTAGACTCCTGACCCTTTCCGTCGAATGTCAAACCCGTCGAATTTAGATTTCCGACCAGTAAACACAATGTCAATATCCGTCGAGTATGAACCTCGATCATGCCCGTCGAGATTGATCTTCCGACCAAAAACCCGTCGAATAGAGTCCCCGGACACTTACAAGAAAATGCCCCAAAGTCAATAATCGTCGAATTTGAGAGACAATGCCTGTCGAGTAGATGAAATTCTCGGACCGTCGAAATTAGAGATTTCGACCAGTGTTCGTCGGTTCGACACTTGGGAGATCTTCTCCAACGTCGACACCTATATCCGTCGAATGGAGGCTTTTGCTGACATCTGGAGGGTCCGACAGTTTTGATCTTCGTCCGACAGAACCCCCATTCGACAGCAAATGATTTCTTCGTCCGACAGAATCCCCATCCGACAGAAAAATGTTTTCCCCATTCTTTCCCCCTCCTGTCACATTATTCTTCGTCGAATAGCAACTTCAATTCTTCATGAAACGTAGTCTCTGTCGAATTCAAATGTATACCTATCACCCAACACCTATTAATTGAAGTCTGTGACTCAAATTGTGATTTCCGACCGTGTAATTTCCTGGACCCAAAACCTTGGGACTAATATAGGAATATTGATCATAAATAAATGGGATGACTAGAAATTGCTTAGGGATGCATAAACAGGGAAGAACATGAGAGTGTGAGATTTTGAGATCTTAAAATAATCTTCTAAGGGCATATGAATAAATTACCTAAGAGGATTTAAGTTAACTAAAAGAATTCCTTTAGAGACAAACCCTGTAAGTAAAGCTAAATCTAAGCAAGGACTCATAATACGTTTTGAAAAGGGTATTGATCTATTTAATGACAATATTATGCTATTGTGGGTCCTTGAGAGAGAGACCATTGACTGTATCAATTTTTACTTTGGCAAATTGTGACATATGATGGAATAGTATGTGATAATGATCATACATGATTATGCATAGAGTCTGTATGCATTGTGATTTGTCCGTTGGACTATCGTAAGGCCTAGTTGCCTAGGAGTTGAACACACCTTAGTGCGGGTGCGAATAGACAAGTGGGGTCCTGTAGTTGGCCTTGAGGGCGTTGGGGCGCGGGTGTTTCACAAAGGGCGGTGGTAGCCCCTACGGGACCGTGAGACAAACCGATGCAAACGCACCAACGATCCGACCGGCCACGATCCTATATCGAGATCTTGTGAGAATCTTCGCTTTGTATAAAGCCTTGTTGCGCAAAATGAGTGATTATTTTCTCGGAAAGCACTTGTTTTTATGGCTGACGAGATACTAGCATGTCTCCCTGATCATTCTCTCCGAATGTTTTGTGTCTAGCTCCATGGAGTAGGATCTTGGTTATTGAGGGCTCATGCGTATAGAGTCCGTGCATTATTTGCATCTATCTTTATTATGGTCTGGCATTGATATATTGTTGATATACCTATGACTGCCTGGAACTGTTTGCTTGATCATAACTGCTCTTGAATGTCTATTACTATTACTTGTTGTTGTAAATGCTATGTGGGCGCTTGCTTGCCGTTTGGTTTCTTGATGCTATAATTGGTAATGACGGAAGGATGTCTTACCTCTTTTCTTTCTGTCTCTCCATTTTCGTTTATCCGTACATTGCGTCTCATCGAAGACAACCGTGAGGAACCGGAAGCTCCCAACTTCCCGGTTTTTGGCCTTACCTTGACCGAGCGACCACCGAAGACTATGGAGCCCCGTACGCACGATTTTTGGGAGATGTACGTCGACTTTCTTAGGAGGCCGCAGTGCTTTGGTATATCAACTACGGATTCGAACGCTGTGTCTACACGGGAGATGTCTCGATATCACTAGCCTGGAGACGCCACGAACCACCTGTCTTCACCTGCTGCATTAGCCTACGTTTGGAGTTTCAGCTACCGATACGTGAGATGTGGGGCGATCGTTACTTCACTCCGAGAGAGGACTCTTTTCGTTCCACAGCTCGGGCCCCGTCCCGTGTCTCTGCTATTCCTATGGTGATTTCCTCTGATGATGAGGAAGATCCTGAGGAAGATCCCGAGGAAGTCCCTGAGGACGACCCCGAAGAGGACCCTGAAGAGGATCCTGACACGATTCCTCCTCACTTGAGGGATTGATGTCACTCGTAGCTACTGAAGGCTACCAGTATTTTATTTTGGGGGCCCGATGTTTTGTTTGTAGTGGAACTGTAAATTATGATACCGTGGGGATGTGTATGTAATATTTTGGGGGCAGGTATAGCTTTGCTTTTTGATGTACCAGGCTTGTAACTAAATGTTTTGATAAACTTATATATATATATATATGATGATGCAGATGTTAATTCCTATGCATGTTTTACTTCTGTTTGATCTTTTATTTCCATTGATGTCTCGTCAACATGGTTACTAATTAAAAAGAAAAAAAATGTGTATATATAACATAACCGCCAATTAAAATACCCAACTATAATCTAGTGAATATACGCGTCTTATTAAAATGGACCGGGTCTCAACTCACCTAACTTTATTTTCGCATTGTAATCGACCATGTGACGTTCCCTTGGAAAAGGGGCGTTACATTCTTGGTATCAGAGCCCCGGTTTATGTTTCTTTGGGTCTTGTGGTTGAGTCTGTCTTGTTTTGTCTTGTGTGTTCTCTCGAATGGTATTCGTAAAGGAGTAGTGTTTGGTATTCTTAGTGAATGCAACTGACTTTTCGTGTTTTCGGATAATCGAATCGAGAAAGTGAGATGGCACGAAGGGAAGACATGGCAAGCTATTACGGCGATGCAAAGGATGGGCGAGGTCATCGCTCAACAAACCGAGCAAGCCGCACGACAAAGAAGAGAGAGTTACGCAACAACAAGAGCGAGCCGCTCAACGGTTAGAGGCTACTGGCGATGCTCGAGAATTTAGCGAGTTTCGACGCCATAATCCTCCTCAATTTAAAGGAGAATTTGATCCAGGACAAAGCTAGTCTGTGGATCAAGGAGTTGGAGAAGGTATTTCGAGGAATGAATTGCGCTGAGGGTAAGAAGGTGGATTATGCTACTTTTATGCTGGTAGGCAACGCTGAGAACTGGTGGAACGGAGTGCGGAGGATGCTAGAACCTACGAACCAAGATATTACTTGGGAGTTGTTCAAAGAAAAGTTCTTGGACAAGTATTTTCCTGCGAGTGCAAGGCATGCGAAGGAGTCGAATTCCTCAACTGCGACAGGGGAATATGACTGATAGCGAGTACGCAGCGAGATTCGAAAACTTGTCACAGTTTTCGACCTACTTTCAGAACCAACCAGATGAGGCTTGGAAGTGCCGAAGATTCACGGAAGGATTGAGGTACGAACTGAGGAAAGTTGTGATCACCTTGAGGATCAATGAATTCTCACAACTGTTGGATACTTCTTTGTGATGTAGAGGCTCTGGAGCAATCTAGAGATATGAGGAATAGAAACTTTGGGCTGCGAGATTCCGGAGAGGCGGCAATAACGGTGCTAACCGCTTCCAGAAGAAGCCATACTCTCGACCAATGGGAAGTCACCAACAAGCCATGGGTGGAAGTTCAAGTGGAGGTTCTAGTGGGAACCGGACTGGTCAAAACTTGGTATATCCCTCCAAATGTTGGAAGTGTGGAAAAGATCATCTGACAAGGGATTGTCCTATCAAAGGGATTATCTGTTTTCGATGTGGGAAACCTGGACACATCTACAGAGACTGCAATCAAGCGAAGGTCGAACCTTCAATGAATGTTGCGAAAGCCAAGAAACCGCAAGCTGGAGGACGAGTTTACACTATGAGCGGAGCTGAAGCCTCCGAATCCGAAGATTTGATACAGGGAGAAGGCATCATAGAAGGTAATCTTTTAAGCTGTCTTGTTTGACTCGGGGCAACTCATTCTTTTATATCGTATGACTGTGTGCAAAAAGCGAGTCTACTGTGTCGTCCTTACCTTTTGACTTAACTGTTTCTACCCCCACTGATAAACCAGTAGTTACTACCAAAGTTTGTCTAAACTGTCCATTGATTGTTGAAGGTCGATCCTTTTTGGTCGATCTGATTTGTTTACCCCTTTCCCAATTAGATATTATCCTAGGGATGGTGGTTGTCTTCTAACCATGTTATGTTAGACTTTCCGAGAAAGACCATAGTTTTTCCCATAAATGAGAATTCTAGATTTTTGACGGCCAACCGAATTCAAGCTCTCTTGAAAGAAGGAGCTCACGGATACATGCTATTTGTCTTCTTTGAAAATCGAGAACGAGGTTGATGTGGACACAATTCCGATGGTGAATGAGTTTCCGAAGTCTTTCACGAGAGTGTGCACGGTTTACCACCAAGCTCGAGAGATAGAGTTTGCTATCGACTTAGTACGGGGCTGGTCCCGTGTCTATAACACCGCAGGATGGCACCGACAGAGTTAGCCGAGCTAAAAAACAGACTAGAAGAGCTTTTGGAAAAGCAATTTGTCAGGCCAAGTGTGTCACCATGGGGAGCACCAGTGCTATTAGTTCGCAAGAAGGATGGCACCTCAAGGTTATGTGTGGACTATCGGCAGCTGAACAAAGTGACGATTAAGAACAAATATCCACTCCCGAGGATTGACGACTTGATGGACCAACTGAAGGGAGCGGCAGTGTTTTCCAAGATTGATCTGCGATCTGGGTATCATCAGATACGAGTGAAGACAGAGGATGTGCCCAAGACTGCTTTCCGCACCCGATACGGTCACTACGAGTATTTGGTGATGCCGTTTGGTGTGACGAATGCACCAGCCTATCTTCATGGACTACATGAACCGAATCTTTCGACCTTACTTGGATAAGTTCGTTGTGGTCTTCATTGATGACATTCGGTATACTCTCAAAACCGAGAGGACCATTTGAACACCTCGGTATAGTTCTTGATTCGAAGGAGAAAGAATTGTATGCCAAATCTTGTCAAAATGTGAGTTTTGGTGGAAGAAGTCAAGTTTCTAGGTCACGTGATCTCAAAGAGTGGGATTCTGTGTGGATCCATCGAAAGTGGAGGCAAGTACTACGATGGGAAAGGCCGAAGGAAAGCAACAGAGATTCAAGCTTCGTGGGTTTAGCGGGATATTACCGGAGGTTCATTGAGGATTCTCCAAGATTGCTTTGGACCACTTACACAACTCACAAGGAAAAACCAAACTTTTGAGTGGACCGACAACATTTGTGAGCGAAGTTTCAAGAATTGAAGAATCGATTGACTACCTCACCGGTGTTAGTGCTACCCGATCCAGAATGAACGGTTTGAAGTGTCTTGTGACGCTTCATACCAAGGGCTAGGATCGTACTTATGCAACATGGAAGAGTGGTGGCTTATGCTTCCGAGCGGTTGCGAGTGCACGAGAAGAATTATCCGACGCACGACCGGAGCTAGCTTGTAGTTTTTGCTACGAAAATATGGAGGCATTTTTCTCACGAGCAACGTTTAACATTTTCGGTGATCACAAGAGTCTGAAGTATTTGTATGATCGAAGGAGTTGAACATGAGGCAACGGAGGTGGTTAGAATTCTACGAAGGATTACGATTTCAAACACGTATCATCCGGCAAGGCAAATGTTGTGGCGGACGCTCTAAGTAGGAAGATGATCGGTGTCTGTCTACGCCACGATGATCAAGGAAAAGGATCTAATAGAGCAATTCGAGATGTATGGTCTTTTGTGAAGTTAGAACCTGGAAAGATTTGCATGAATATGGTTACCATCTCGGCGAGTTGATGGACAAAGCATAAGAAAAGAAGAGAAGAAGGACAAATTCTTACAAGAAGTGAGGGAACGGATGAAGCAAGGAAATGAAACAGAGTTTGCGAGAGGAACGGATGGAATTTTGAGATTCCATGGGAGAGTTTGTGTCCCTCGGAATCAAGAACTTAGAGAATACATCATTAATCATGCTCACACAAGCCAAGCGAGTATGCACCGGGCATGACGAAGATGTATCAAGACTTGAAGAAGTTGTTACGGTGGCACGGAATGAAGAGTGACGTTACTAGACGTGTATCTACTTGTCTGGTTTGTCAAAAAGCTAAAGTGGAACATCGAGAGACCAGCAGGATTGCTGCAACCGTTATCTATTCGGAATGGAAGTGGGACATGATTGCAATGGACTTTGTAGTTGGATTACCAAGGACAAGAAAAGGTCATGATTCGATTTGGGTAATTGGGACCGACTCACGAAATCAGCACATTTTCTTCCGATCAACATCAAATACAAGCTAGAGAGATTGACTCGGATCTATATTGGAGAGATTGTCGGTACGCACGGTGTGCCTACAAGTATTGTTTCGAGATAGAGATCCGAGGTTTACTTCAAATTTCTCGGGAGAGTTTGCAAGAAGCATTGGGGACAAAATTACAACTTAGTTCGCTTATCATCCGCAGACCGACGGTCAGTCGGAGAGAACAATCCAATCTTTGGAAGATTTGCTTAGAGCTTGCACCATAGAGCAAACTGGGAGTTGGGATGACATTCTACCCTTGATAGAATTCACCTACAACAACAGTTATCATTCGAGCATAGGGATGGCACCCTATGAAGCTCTGTATGGACGACGATGTCGAACACCTATGTGTTGGTACCAAGACGGCGAGCGCCTTACTATTGGACCCGAGATTATACAACAGACAACTGAGAAGGTTAAAATGATTCAGGAAAAGATGAGGACGGCTCAGAGTCGACAAATAGTTTTGCAGACCGAAGGAGAAAACCTCTTGAGTTTGAGGAAGGTGAGCATGTATTCTCGAAAGTCACACCTACGACTGGGGTGGGCAGGGCTTTAAAATCTAGAAAACTCACTCCTAAATTCCTTGGACCATACCAAATCATTGCTCGTGTAGGTCCTGTAGCATACCAAATATCCTTACCTCCTTTTCTTTCAAACATTCATAATGTTTTCCATGTGTCACAACTTCGGAAATACCTTCCTGACCCAAGTCATATCATAGCACCAGATACAGTACAATTAAAAGAAAACTTAACTTATGAGACGTCTCCTATAAGAATCGAGGATAGCAGGACAAAGCAATTAAGAGGCAAAGAGATCGCATTGGTGAAAGTGATCTGGAACGAGGTGACTGGAGATGCAACCTGGGAGTTACAAGACAAGATGAGAGAGCAATTCCCACAGCTATTCTAAGGTATGCAAATTTCGAGGACGAAATTTCTTTTTAGAAGGGGAGTGTTGTAACATCCCGAAAATTCATTATTTTGTTAAAAACGATCATTTTATAATATTTGCAATTTTTAAGAATTTTTGTGGAATTTTCTGGAGATGATGAATATTTTAATATATTCTTCGTTTTATGTGTGTGCTGAGTGGAGCCGGGAGAATAAAATATTTTCCCTGAGGGTGGTAAACCTTGGACTGTCAACGAGACAACGGGGGATCTTACTAAACCCGAGTCAAGCACACGATTTTATGAGGTCTACATTTTGAGGTTTTATCCGCTAGTGTAATAAATCATCTGACAGAGGTATTTAATCAAGGAGACAAGCTTACTATGCACTTCGTGGAGAAGCGTGCGAAGCTTCTCAAGGAAGCTTCTTTGAATCATTTTTTTTAATATTTCTCTCTCCTCCCATCTTTGTGCTGCACATTTGAATTAAGGGGCTTAATTCATTCTTCAATCCCCACATTTTCCTCCTCCTGTACGTAGCACTCATCTTTCTCTCTTTCCCTTTTCTCCTTCCAGCAGCACCATCCACCCACCTTCACATTTCCATCCTCCAATACCGTCACACTCCAGCACCATTTCGTGTTTGGAGAAGCACCACACCTGAGGGAATCATCTTCAAAGCTCTACGTTTTCTTCATCTTCTTTTCCTCCACGGTTGAAGCTTAAAAAATTTGGGACTTTAAGGTAAAGTCCTTAGCTTTTTCCTCATCTCTCCTCATTTTCGTAACCCTTTGTCATTTTGATGACCATGGGTATCCATTTCAACATTTGATTCTGATTTTGGTGAGCTTGAATATTCAAGGATTTACGGGAGCCGAAAATATCATTTCTGACCAAAAGGAGCGCCTTTCTTTGTGCTTCTCTAAGGTAAGAGGAAGACACTCCTCCTCAACCTCTCTTAGCATTTAGGAACGTCTGTGATTTTGTTGAGGGTCTTTCTGCTTTTGTATGTGGTATGGTATATGTGTTATTTGATTGTCTGAGTTTGAATGTACATATATATAAATATGTCTGGATGTATTGGAATGTGTAATATTGAAGGGAATGAGTTCCGAGTGATTTCCGGATAGTTACGGTGTTGAGCCCAGAATTTGGAAACTTAATGTGGAAACTAGTAATAGTGTGAAATTTGGCCAAACTCGTCGAATATAATGCCTTGATCTTTTGGTGATATGTCAAAATCCGTCGAATGAAGATTTCTGACCATTTTCGTCGAAAGATAAAATCCGTCGAGTAAGGACCCATGGCCAAACCTGTCGAACGTGATCACCTAATCACTTAGTAAAATGTTAAAATCCGTCGAGTAGGGACCCATAGCCAAACCTGTCGAACGTGATAACCCAAAACCTGTCGAACGTGATAACCCAAAACCTGTCGAACGTGATAATCCAAAACCTGTCGAACGTGATAACCCAAAACCTGTCGAATTTGATGTCCTAACTACTTAGTGAAATGTTAACATCCGTCGAGTTTAGACTCCTGACCCTTTCCGTCGAATGTCAAACCCGTCGAATTTAGATTTCCGACCAGTAAACACAATGTCAATATCCGTCGAGTATGAACCTCGATCATGCCCGTCGAGATTGATCTTCCGACCAAAAACCCGTCGAATAGAGTCCCTGGACACTTACAAGAAAATGCCCCAAAGTCAATAATCGTCGAATTTGAGAGACAATGCCTGTCGAGTAGATGAAATTCTCCAGACCCGTCGAAATTAGAGATTTCGACCAGTGTTCGTCGGTTCGACACTTGGGAGATCTTCTCCAACGTCGACACCTATATCCGTCGAATGGAGGCTTTTGCTGACATCTGGAGGGTCCGACAGTTTTGATCTTCGTCCGACAGAACCCCCATTCGACAGCAAATGATTTCTTCGTCCGACAGAATCCCCATCCGACAGAAAAATGTTTTCCCCATTCTTTCCCCCTCCTGTCACATTATTCTTCGTCGAATAGCAACTTCAATTCTTCATGAAACGTAGTCTCTGTCGAATTCAAATGTATACCTATCACCCAACACCTATTAATTGAAGTCTGTGACTCAAATTGTGATTTCCGACCGTGTAATTTCCTGGACCCAAAACCTTGGGACTAATATAGGAATATTGATCATAAATAAATGGGATGACTAGAAATTGCTTAGGGATGCATAAACAGGGAAGAACATGAGAGTGTGAGATTTTGAGATCTTAAAATAATCTTCTAAGGGCATATGAATAAATTACCTAAGAGGATTTAAGTTAACTAAAAGAATTCCTTTAGAGACAAACCCTGTAAGTAAAGCTAAATCTAAGCAAGGACTCATAATACGTTTTGAAAAGGGTATTGATCTATTTAATGACAATATTATGCTATTGTGGGTCCTTGAGAGAGAGACCATTGACTGTATCAATTTTTACTTTGGCAAATTGTGACATATGATGGAATAGTATGTGATAATGATCATACATGATTATGCATAGAGTCTGTATGCATTGTGATTTGTCCATTGGACTATCGTAAGGCCTAGTTGCCTAGGAGTTGAACACACCTTAGTGCGGGTGCGAATAGACAAGTGGGGTCCCGTAGTTGGCCTTGAGGGCGTTGGGGCGCGGGTGTTTCACAAAGGGCGTGGTAGCCCTACGGACCGTGAGACAAACCGATGCAAACGCACCAACGATCCTGGGCCACGAGTCCTATATCGAGATCTTGTGAGAATGCTTCTTTGTATAAAGCCTTGTTGCGCAAAATGAGTGATTATTTTCGGAAAGCACTTGTTTTTATGGTGACGAGATACTAGCATGTCTCCCTGATCATTCTCTCCGAATGTTTTGTGTCTAGCTCCATGGAGTAGGATCTTGGTTATTGAGGGCTCATGCGTATAGAGTCCGTGCATTATTTGCATCTATCTTTATTATGGTCTGGCATTGATATATTGTTGATATACCTATGATTTGCCTCGGAACTGTTTGCTTGATCATAATCGCTCTTGAATGTCTATTACTATTACTTGTTGTTGTAAATGCTATGTGGGCGCTTTGCGCCGTTTGGTTTCTTGATGCTATAATTGGTAATGACGGAAGGATGTCTTACCTCTTTTCTTTCCCTGTCTCTCCATTTCGTTTATATCCGTACATTGCGTCTCATCGAAGACAACCGTGAGGAACCAGGAAGCTCCCAACTTCCCCCGGTTTTTGGCCTTACCTTGACCGAGCGACCACCGAAGACTATGGAGCCCCGTACGCACGATTTTTGGGAGATGTACGTCCGACTTTCTTAGGAGGGCGAGTGCCTTTGGTATATCAACTACGATTCGAACGCCGTGTCTACACGGGAGATGTCTCGATATCACTAGCCTGGAGACGCCACGAACCACCTGTCTTCACTGCCGCATTAGCCTACGTTTGGAGTTTCAGCCACCGATACGTGAGATGTGGGGCGATCGTTACTTCACTCCGAGAGAGGACTCTTTTCGTTCCACGGCTCGGGCCCCGTCCGTGTCTCTCGCTATTCCTATGGTGATTTCCTCGATGATGAGGAAGATCCCGAGGAAGATCCCGAGGAAGTCCCCGAGGACGACCCGAAGAGGACCACGAAGAGGATCGACACGATTCCTCCTCACTTGAGGGATTGATGTCACTCGTAGCTACTGAAGGCTACGGTATTTTATTTTGGGGCCCGATGTTTTGTTTGTAGTGGGTGTAAATTTCGATACCGTGGGGATGTGTATGTAATATTTTGGGGACGGTATAGCTTTGCTTTTTGATGTACCAGGCTTGTAACTAAATGTTTTGATAAACTTATATATATATATATATATATATGATGATCTGAGATGTTAATTCCTATGCATGTTTTACTTCTGTTTGATCTTTTATTTCCATTGATGTCTCGTCAACATGGTTACTAATTAAAAAGAAAAAAAATGTGTATATATAACATAACCGCCAATTAAAATACCCAACTATAATCTAGTGAATATACGCGTCTTATTAAAATGGACCGGGTCTCAACTCACCTAACTTTATTTCCGCATTGTAATCGACCATGTGACGTTCCCTTGGAAAAGGGGCGTTACAAGGCTGCTCTCCTTTCACTGATTAGGACTAGTTACTACCCCCCAGTGATCCCAAAAAAAGAATCATGGCCACAGGTTTGACTATGGAGAACTGGGTTCTCCACTATCTGTTGGTCAGGGGGTTGATTCCCAGGGGAGGGAATTACTCCCAGGTTCTCAAGGATGATGAGGTATCCCTATGGGCAATGACCACTGGGCGACCAATAAACTGGGGTTACTACATTATAGAGCACATGTTGGATGTAAAGAAAAAGAAGAACTCCGGTCTCCCCTTTGCTATGCTGGTAACAGCCATCCTAGAGCATTGTTGTATTTCCCTAGCTGAGGAGTCCAAGGACACCAGCTCGAAAGGACCACAATCCATTAGCTTGCATACCTTGAAGAAGCTCCAGCCCTACAAAGTGGATGATAGGTGGCATTACATTGCCCATGGCACCTTTGGACATATCCATCATGATCCGGATAGTGATGATGATAAAGAGGCTCAGCATCCTGCCCCTGCTCCTGCTCCTGCTCCTGCTCTAGCTACACTTGATATCCTGCTCCAAGATATGCGAAACCTAAGCATTATTGTAGACACACGCATGGATTGCACTGAGCAGAAGATCGACCACCTTGAGCTGAGGGTGGACTACTCAGATCAGGAGCTTGCGTCCATTCGACCTCTCCTAGGTGGACCTCATATTCCTCTGAGTGCTGCTACTGCACCTCCCACATCCTCTGCCTCTCCTGTTCCCTTGTCTTTTGCTGGTCCATCTGGCGTCCCTGCTAATAATGAGGAACTCCTAGACTCTGAGGACAATCTTGAGCCCGGCGATGATAACGTTGATCTAGGAGACATTGCTGCAGATCCGGACACTGACAGCGAGGCTACTGATAGTGATCATGGCCTATTACCCTGATGTTTCTCATTGTTATTTGCTTATGACTACATTATATTTTTTTTCTTTTTTTGGTTCAGTTATATAACATTAGTATACATTTTTGGTGTTTTTGGTTATTGGCTATATTGGTTGTGATAAGTTACATTATACATGCTTCTTTTTAATGATATATGAACTTGACTTACCTTTGATTCTATTCTCTGAATGTTTGGCTTTTTGACAAATTGATTAGATTGATTATTCTCTTCGAATTTCTTGTTCTGGCAAAACTTGGGCAATCATGAAATATAGCTGACATGCTGTCCTTTTTTTTAAAAAATGCTTATGTCTTTTTTATAATTCCAACGGGGGAGAGAATAGTGAAAAATGAAATGAATAATGAAATCTAATTAAGGTTGCATGTGTACGGGGGAGTTGTTGAGCTTTTCAGCTCTTAAGCTTTTTACATGAAAAATCTAACTCAATATCATGCATAAACTCCGGGGGAGCATTGCGCCTAAATCTCTGTTATATATAAATGCAAAAACTCTTTCTTTTTCCTATGATCAGTTTGTCATCATCAAAAAGAGGGAGAATGTGAATGCTTATGTCCCTAAAGCATGTCAAATAGTTTTTGATGATAACAAAGGCAAAAGTGAAGATCAAGTGCAAAAGTGAAGATCAAGTGCAAAAGGAAATATCAAGATCAAAGAAAGAAGTCAAGAGGTTTATTTAGTTATAAGACTTAGAACATTGATGTTAAATGCTCTCAAGATCTCTCAATTGGTTTTTCAATATATCATTTCAAAATAAGTGGGAAAATTCAAAGTTAAACATGGTTTTCAAGAAATTTGAGTTTCAATCTTAAATCTAACACTCTTAAAAGGATTTATGTTTAATCAAATGTCTTGAGGTGTTAGAAATGGCTTACAAGCTTTATTGGACTTGAAAAATGTGTTCAAAGGCCAATGTAATTGATTACATGATGTTTGTAATCGATTACACAGCAAACAGAGGCCTTGTAATCAATTACATGATCAATGTAATCGATTACAAGCAAGTCAGAGGCCATGTAATCGATTACACCAATAATGTAATCGATTACAATAAGCCCAGAAAGGCAAGAACACGTTCAAAGAGTCATAATCGATTACATGGATATTGTAACTGATTATACAGCAAGACAGAAGTCATGTAATCAATTACATGGATATTGTAATCGATTACAAGCAAGTCAGAAGCCATGTAATCGATTACACCAATAATGTAATCGATTACACAGAGCCCAGAAAGCCAAGAACACATTGAAACAACAATGTAATCGATTACATTTGTTGTGTAATCGATTACACGCATCTTGACAATGTCCAACGGCTATATTAAATGCATTTAATGCTTGGCTAAAACCCTCCAACGGCTCTATTTATTGCAAAACTTATAAATACCAATGTAGGGTCTTCATTAGATGTTGACTTTGAACCAAAAACTGATTACCAATACTTCAAAACGTGATTCAATCCTCAAATCCATTCTTGCTCTATTTTTTTGTGAAAAATATGGGTTAATGATGTGTGTGAAATAACATAATGTTTTGTTCTTGTTTTGCATGCATTCTTGAACATTTTAGGCATTTTAATTTCCCTTTTGGTTTGTTTTTCCCTTAGTTCAGATAACTGCGGTGTTTTTGGTGTTCTTGTGCAAGATTAATATTGAATTGGCCTTGGATTGAATGGAATGCTTGCATGTTTGAAGTTAGAGCTTAATGGATAGCAAAAAGGTGCAAGAAAGGCCATTCCAGAGGGATCCACGGCCTGCCCGTGGTTTCTACCACAGCCATGGTTCGAGGGAATCAAGAAAATGAAGAAAACTGAAATAGACTCAACCACGGCCTGGCCGTGGTGGCCACCACGGTCGTGGTTGAGAGTCAGCATTGGAATTTCTATCTCAGAATCAACCACGGCCTGGTCGTGGTGGCCACCACGGCCGTGGTTCGCAGCGCGCAACAAAATTTTAATTTTTATTCTTATTTCTTTGGGGGCCTTTAGGCCCATGAAAACCCTAGGCTATAAATAGATATTCTGAATGCAATTAGGGGGTCAAACCTAGTTCTAATTTGGTTTTCAAGGTGGCACATTGGAGGCTTGGGGTTCTTGATCTTTCTTCCCTCTTCTCTCTTGGATTACGGGTTTGGATGTTTAAGAACATGTTTTCTGATTTCTTCTTCTCTATGTCTGAGTAGTTTCTTTTGTTTCTAGGATTGGGTAATGCCCTTTGATACATTGATAATGATTAATTGATGTTGTTTTCCCTTTTATTAATCTTGAATGTTCTTTGATTCAATCCTTATTGCTTTTATTCATGTGAATTTACTGGCCACTTATTTGCATCTCATAGGCATTTAGGGATGTACTGAGAGGTGAACCTAAGTATTGGAACCATAAGAATTGAACTTAAGGTCTAAATCACGAGAGTAGTTTTAGCCTTTCAAGGATTCAATGAATTACCACAAAGCGTAATGGGTTCAATTTAAATTCAATTACCACGAGAGTAGGAATTGGTTTAATTGGGCACGGATCTTATATCTTGAGAAAGAACATTAACTAATTTAGGGTAATTCACCTTCAATAGAATTTCAGATTTAATAAAAGGGTTGTCAATTAGGACTTATCTTGTATCATTGTGGTATCCAATCTTGGAAGCTTTCTTGAATCTGAATACCTTTCTTGATAACTTGCTATTTTTGTTCTAAATTCTGCATTTTGATTTTTATTTAATTGCTTTGTTACTACGTTCTTCTTAATCAACAATCATATTCCCTTTTGTTTAATTTAATTGAATTAATTAATTAATTGGTATTCATAGACACAGTCCCTGTGGATTCGATCTTTTTATTACTTGACGACGATACTGTACACTTGCGGATTTCACGCACCAAGTTTTTTGCGCAAGATTCTTACGGGATTTGTGTTTTTCTTGAATATTAATTTAATTTTTAATTTAATTATTTTAAACCTTTTTCTTTTATTTGGTTCTTACGTTCTTGATTTCTCTTTGACTCTCTGCCGGTGATTTCTCTTGTTTATGCAAAGTACTAAACGTTCCGGGATTCTTGTTGAAGCAGATCCTGAAATTGAAAGAACTTTACGAAGAAGGAGAAGACAACATAGGCAAATAGTCAAAGAAATATCTGAACCAACACTTGTCATGGCAGCAGTTGAGGATAATAAATCGTTAAAAGAGTATGTAGCCCCTAATGCTCGGGGTTTGCGATCTGGAATTGCTCGGCCAGACATTGAAGCCAGGCACTTCACCATACCTCCTGCCCTACTTTCTATGATAAGGCAGAACCAGTTTGGAGGATTACCGTCAGAGGATCTTAATGATCATGTGGATATGTTCTTGGAGTTCTGTGAGACCCTCAAGATCGAAGGCGCCTCTGTTGATGCTATTCGTCTCTGCTTATTTCCTCTATCATTGAGAGATAGAGCCAGAGCTTGGCTGAAGTCTGTTCCTGCTGAGACGATAACTACTTGGGACCAATTGGAGCAAGCCTTTTTGGATAAATTCTTTTCACCTTCCAAGACTGCTCACCTAAGGACCCAAATCACAAGCTTTGTTCAGAAAGATGGCGAGTCATTATCAGAAGCTTGGGATAGATATAAGACTTTTCTGGAAGCCTGCCCACACCATGGGTTAGAGAAATGGTTGATAGTCCACACCTTCTACAATGGTTTGGAATATTCTTCAAAGATGTCTCTTGACTCCGCAGCTGGTGGAGCTTTGATGAATAGAAGGCTCACAGAAGCTTATGGGATAATTGAGAGTGTAGCTTCAAATCATCACCAATGGGCTAATGAAATGGGCCACAACCCGAGAAAGATTTCAGGAGGTAAGTTTGAGGTAAATGGTGTTGATTTAATTATGCCAAAGTTTGATTCTTTGAATAAAAGTTTTGACATGCTTGAGAAAGCTCATGTTAATGCCATAGTTGCCTCTAACAATTTTTGTGAGATTTGTGGAGCACAGGGACATATAGGTGCTGAATGTCAAGTTGGAATGGGTACCTCACATGGTGCACCGGTGGAGCAAGTGGAATCATGCCATAATTTCCATGACTTCAACCAAAAGGGGAGGAATGATCCGTATTCTCAAATTTACAACCCCAGTTGGAGGTCACATCCTAACTTCTCTTACCGGAATAGTCAATATCAAGCTGGGCAAGGTAGTGCTCAACCCTCTTCTAGATCTCAATAGGTACAAAAATCTAGACTTGAGTCTCTTCTTGAGAATTTTGTTGAAAGCCAGTTTAAGCAGAATGAGGAGTTTAGGCACCATGGGTAAGTTGTGACTGAGGCCATTAGAGAGTTGTCAGCTAAGGTTGACAATTTGGCCATTCATAATAAAATGTTAGAAACCCAGATTGCCCAACAAGCAAGCACTTCACATAGGCAACAAGGTAAGTTTCCTGGTCAACCAGAAATAAACCTAGGGAATGAGCATTGTAAAGCTGTGAGTTTGAGGAGTGGAAAGAAATTAGAGGATTCCAAAGGTAAGGGGGAGAGTGACAAAGATGAGGGGACTGAGGAAAAAGAGACTAAGACACAGCCCTTGAGTGAGGAGGAAACTAATAAGAAAGTGTCTAAGTATGTACCCCCTGAGCTATACCAACCCTTGGTGCCCTTCCCTCAAAGATTGGCTAAGGCCAAGCTAGATAAGCAGTTTGGGAAGTTCCTAGATGTCCTTAAGAAATTGTACATTAATGTACCCTTCACTGAGGCGTTAAAATAAATGCCTACCTATGCTAAGTTTCTTAAGGACATCCTATCTAATAAGAGGAAGCTAGAAGAATATGAGACAGTAGCTTTAACTGAGGAGTGTAGTGCGTTAATTCAAAATAAATTGCCTCCTAAGTTAAAGGATCCAGGTAGTTTCTCTATTCCCTGTTTGATTGGCAACATGAATTTTGATAAAGCTCTGTGTGATTTGGAAGCCAGTGTTAGTCTTATGCCCCTTTCTGTGTGTAAGAAGTTGGAGGTGGGTGAACTAAAACCCACAACTATCTCACTTCAATTGGTGGATCGGTCTGTCAAGTACCCCATAAGCATCTTGGAGGATGTTCCTATTAAGGTTAAAAAGTTTTATATACCGGTGGATTTTGTTGTGCATGACATGGAAGCTGATGCTACAATGCCGATCATACTTGAGCGCCCATTCCTTGCCACTAGAAGGGCGATCATTGATGTCCATGAAGGAAAATTAACTTTGCGATTGAATGATGAGGAAGTAGTTTATGATGTTTTTAATTTTGAAAAAAATTCTAATTCCTTAAATTCATGTAATCGCATAGATGCTACTAATATTGTGGATAGTGTTGTGCTTTCAGGTGTGCAGGAATCAGTGACTGATGCTATGCTAAAAAAGACCTTGCCCAGGGGTACTACAAAATTTGAGAAGTCTAAGCCCTGCAAGAAAGGACCTAAGAAGCAAAATGACAAGTGTGTAGAGAAGCGTGGATTTAAACTCGGGGATAAAGTTCTTGTTAATAACTCGCTTCTACGTTTCTGTCCTAATAAGTTATGGTCGAAATGGTCAGGACCATATGAGATTGTTCGAGTTTTATCCTACGATGTGCTTGAGGTGCAGAAAGAAGGTCATAAACCTTTCATGATAAATAGCCAGAGAGTGAAACACTTTGAAGGAGTGGGGACTGAGCACTACTCCATTGACATCACTTGAGCATAAAAACCAGACCAAAGTCAAGCTAATGACTTTAAACAAGCGCTTCTTGGGAGGCAACCCAAGTTTCTTTTTTTTTTCTTTAAATTTATTCTTTTTTCTTTTGATTTTGTGTGTTAGATTTTTGGTTTGATGTTTGTCTCATGGATTTTGTCTAGGTTTGACCCTTTTTGAAGCTAAATTTAGAAGAAGAGTGAAGTCAGAAGGTTCCACACCCAACCCATGAAAAATTCTATGGCCATGGATTGAACACCAGAAGTTTTTCCACCACCGCAGTGAGTTCTTTTCTTTTATCCCTTCTCTTGTTTTAGATTTTTACATTGGGGACAATGTAAGTTCTAAGCTTGGGGGCTATTTTCATATTTTCATTTTCATTAGTTTCGTGCATTCTCATGTCTTGTTTTGCATTGCATTTTCATGTTGCATTTTCACACTATCATATCTCTTGGGTTTTTGGTTGAACTTGTGCCCCTCTCTTTTGAGGATTTTGAGATGGTATTGATTTGGAACCCAATTGTTGATTCTTATGATAGGCTACAGGCATTGTTTTAATTGATAGTAGAGGTGATCTTTTGATAGTTGATAATTAGCATAATGTTCTCTGAATTTGTGCTTCACATTGAATTTTTAAACCTCTAAATGTGAGTTTTGAGCTTATATGGGACTTATGCATTATATGATTTTTGTTCCCATTCTTTGTGTTGAGTGATATTCCTCATTGATCATGTGCTCTAGAACTTGATTTGAAACCTTTTTGAGGCAAAATTTTTGGTTGCATGCTTGAATGTGATTAAGGCGTTTTAGGTATTTTTCTGGCCTTCTGAAATTGTTACACTTTCATCCTCTAGTTGCCCATTTTGAGCCTATTGCATAATTGTTTTCTTGATACCTATGCTAAAACATTGTTGGTTATCATTTAGAATATTAAATGGAGCGAATTGGGCTTGAAAGTTGTTTGAAAGTTGTGTTGGGAATTATATGTATTTGAGCTTCCTCTTTCTCAAAAAAAAAAGGAGAAAAAGAAAAGAAAAATAAAAGAAACATCATAAGATGAAAGCTTGAAAAAGAAGAGAAAGAGAAGAAGGAAAAGAAAGGAAGAAAATACTTGGAAATGTGGAGTTATGATCCTTTTTGAAAAAAAAAATACCTTTGCTCCATTTATGTTTTATTGTATTTCTGGTGATTATTGAAAATTTGGTTAGCCCTTTGTGCATACCTTCCTTTCTCTACCTTACCTATCATCATTCCCATGGCCCCATTACAACTTGTGAAAGACCTTTTGATTCTTGCATGCATGCTGATTATTAGTGGAAATCTGGTTTCTTATCAAGCATATGGTAGTACAATTTCTTTGAAGGATTTTGAGCGTATAGTTTTCACCCTTAAACACTCTGAGTGTGGTTAGTGGAGTGAACTTAATTCAATCAGTGAGGATGCATGATTTCTGAGAACTTAGCCTCTAATTGGACTTGATTTTGATTACCTCTCAGATTCTTTGTTTGTCTTAGCCTATTGCTTGAATATTATTTTCTCGGGTTCCTTATTCTTTATTGTCTTTTGATCCCACATCTTGGTTTGACATTAGTTATTGCTTGGGGACAAGCAAAGTCTTAAGCTTGGGGGGATTTGATGTGTGTGAAATAACATCATGTTTTGTTCTTGTTTTGCATGCATTCTTGAGCATTTTAGGCATTTTAGTTTCCCTTTTGGTTTGTTTTTCCCTTAGTTCGGATAACTGCAGTGTTTTTGGTGTTCTTGTGCATGATTAATGTTGAATTGGCCTTGGATTGAATGGAATGCTTGCATGTTTGAAGTTGGAGCTTAATGGATAGCAAAAAGGTACAAGAAAGGCCATTCCAGAGGGATCCACGGCCTGTCCGTGGTTTCTACCACGGCCATGGTTCGAGGGAATCAAGAAAATGAAGAAAACTGAAACAGACTCAACCACGGCCTGGTCGTGGTGGCCACCACGGCCATGGTTGAGAGTCAGCATTGAAATTTCCATCTCAGAATCAACCACGGCCGTGATTCGCAATACGCAGTAGAATTTTAGTTTTTATTCTTATTTCTTTGGGGGCCTTTTGGCCCATGAAAATCCTAGGCTATAAATAGATGTTCTGAATGCAATTAGGGGGTCGAACCTAGTTCTAATTTGGTTTTCAAGGAGGCACATTGGAGGCTTGGGGTTCTTGATCTTTCTTCCCTCTTCTCTCTTGGATTACGGGTTTGGATGTTTAAGAACATGTTTTCTGATTTCTTCTTCTCTATGTCTGAGTAGTTTCTTTTGTTTCTAGGATTGGGCAATGCCCTTTGATACATTGATAATGATTAATTGACGTTGTTTCCCCTTTTATTAATCTTGAATGTTCTTTGATTCAATCTTTATTGCTTTTATTCATGTGAATTTGCTGGTCACTTATTTGCATCTCATAGGCATTTAAGGACGTACTGAGAGGTAAACCTAAGTGGTGGACCTATAAGAATTTAACTTAAGGTCTAAATCACGAGAGTAGTTTTAGCTTTTCGAGGATTCAATGAATTACTACAAAGCGTAATGGGTTCAATTTAAATTCAATTACCACGAGAGTAGGAATTGGTTTAATTGGGCACGGATCTTGTATCTTGAGAAAGAACATTAACTAATTTAGGGTAATTCACCTTCAATAGAATTTCAGATTTAATAAAAGGGTTGTCAATTAGGATTTATCTTGTATCATTATGGTATCCCAATCTTGGAAGCTTTCTTGAATCTGAATACCTTTCTTGATAACTTGCTATTTTTGTTCTAAATTCTGCACTTTGATTTTTATTTAATTGCTTTGTTACTACGTTCTTCTTAATCAACAATCATATTCCCTGTTGTTTAATTTAATTGAATTAATTAATTAATTAGTATTCATAGACACAGTCCCTGTAAATTTGATCTTTTTATTACTTGACGACAAAACCGTACAGTTGCGGATTTCATGCACCAGTTAATCTTTGAGAGCATATTAGAGCTTCAATTTGTAATCATCTACTCTAGTGAGAGCTTCATTCAATTAATCTACATTGTTTTGTAAAGAGGGTGAGGCATCCCTCCAAAAGTGTAAAGGGTAAGGTATCCCTTAGTTGAAGAGACTCAAGCTCCAAGGGTGAGGTATCCCAAAGTGTTGAGTGCTCAAGGTTGTAAAGGTTATCAAGCACCTATTGAAGCTTGAAGAAATAGTGAAAAATCTCTAGTAGTTGCTTGAGAACTGGACATAGATCACAAGTGGATTGGTGATTGAACCAAGATAAATCATTGTGTTTGTTTTCTCTAAACCATTCTCTTCACATTGAGCACTGTTTTATTGAATTGCTTGAATATTGGTCCCTTTGGTTATTGCATTTATAAGTGAAAGTGTTTATCTCTTATATCCAATCATCTCTAATCATTAATTAGCTTCAACGAAAATTGTTTATTAAACGATTTGCGAAATATTTGCGAACTTGTTTTTCATACTCAATTCACCCCCTCTTGAGTATTGAGGCCACTTGGTTACATATTCTCATTATTCTTCACTAACAATCATTTTCTTTCTTCTTCCTTTTCCATTTTTTTCCTTTCTTTTTTTTTTCAACCCTTGAAGATAAAAACAACCCTTAATGAATTTTTAATTAACACATCAGTTGCTTCAAAGAATCCTACCTAATTATTCAATTAGGTATTCAAAGAAATAAATTTCAAGCTCAAATGGGGCAACTAAGGGATTATTTTATTAATGCAACTCTGGAAGTCAAGAAAGAATTGAACCTAACTGCCTTAATCATGTTCAAGTACGTATGTGAACTATTAAAGTCTCAACAAGATATCAAAGCAAGTTTTAGTGCACATAAATCAAGAGAAAACTCACTCCAGAAGGAAAAAATACGATTTTGTGTATGAAAAATCCAAACATTAAAGCTCAAAACTCACTTTCTTAGCTAAATTAATAGAAAGAACAAATGCAAGCAGACATGTCTAATTTTCAACTAAGATGATAAATTTTACTTTACTTAATTGAACAAGATTGCTTCACACAATATCAACTCATCAATGGATTTCTCTCATAAACATATCTCTATCAGCTCAATATTAATTCAAGGAATTAACACACAATTCCTACTTGATTACTAGCAATACTCAAGTGTTCATTGATTGCATAAAAAAGAGAGTAAAGAGTACCCCCACACTTAAGATAAACATTGTCCCTAATGTTGAACACAAAATAAAATAGAACAAAGGGTATAGACTTCGTTGAAAATTAAACAGAAGATCACTGAGGTGGTGGGAGAGGTGGAGCCTGGGGGAGGCGTGCAGCTATGAACTCAAACATCTGGTCTAATGGAGCGGTGATATATTGTTGAAAATTGCACAAGAAAAACAAAAAGTGTCAAGACATTTTTTGATGGGAAAAACAAAACATAAACTAAATAACCAAATTCAAGGATAGAAACATAGGTTGCCTCCTGTGAAGCGCTAAATTATAGTCATTAGCATGATTATGGGCCATTGCCATGCTTAAGTGATGCCGATGGAGTGGTGCTCAGTCCCTACTCCTTCGTCATAGTGCTTCGCACTTTGGCCATTTATCAGGAATGTCTTTTCCCCTTCTTTCTTCACCTCAAGCACACCATACGATAAGACTCAAGCAATCTCATATGGTCCATACCATTTTGACCATAACTTACTAGGAAATAGACAGAGACGTGGGTTATAGATAAGAATTTTATCCCCAATCTTAAACTCACACAGCTTGATACGCTTGTCATGCCACTTTTTTTTCTCTTCTTGTAAAGCTTAATATTCTCAAAGTTAGTGGCAGCCATGGTCGAGGTCTTCTCTAGCATATCATCAGTCACAGATTCTTGCAGATATGAAAACCTAGCATTATTCACAACATTAGTAGCAACATGTAATTATATGAATAAAAGGAACCAAGATTTTTGAGAGAATTAAAAACATTAAAAACCACTTCCTCATCATTTAATCGCAAGGTCAATTTCCCTTGATGGACATCAATCATGGTCCTTCCAGTAGCGAGAAATGGACGCCCAAGTATGATTGTAATTATATGAATAAAAGGAACTAGGATTTTTTAGAGAATTAAAAGCATTAAAAACCACTTCCTCATCAATTAATCGCAAGGTCAATTTCCCTTGATGGACATCAATCATGGTCCTTCCAGTAGCGAGAAATGGACGCCCAAGTATGATTGGGATCTCGGAGTCCTCCTCCATGTCTAATACAATGAAGTTTGTTGGAAAAATAAATTTATCCACCTTCACCAAAACATTCTCTAATACACCACGAGGGTAAGTATAAGATCCATCGGCCAGCTGTAGTGAAATGTTAGTAGGCTTTGGCTCCTGCGTTTCCAATTTCTTAAAAATAAAGAAAGGCATTAAATTTATATTAGCACCTAAATCACATAATGCTTTCTCAAAATAAGAGTTACCAATAGAGTAAGGAATAGTAAAACTCCCTGGATCTTTTAATTTCGGTGGTAGCTTCTTCGAGAGAATGGAGGAGCACTCCTTATTTAGCCTTACCATCTCAAATTCTTCAAGCTTGCGCTTATTTGTAAGTATTTCCTTCAAGAACTTTGCATACTTGGGCATTTAGGAGATGACTTCAATAAATGGAATGTTGATTTGCAATTTCTTGAACATCTCTAAGAATTTAGCAAATTGCATGTCTTGCTTATTATTCTCGAGCCTCTTAGGGAATGGAATAGAGGGCTTTTGTGGCTCACTTACATGCACTATGGAGGGTGCTTCACTTATCTTCTCATTTTCCATATTAACTGATTCATCCAAAGTATCTCTATGCTCTTATATTTCCTACTCCTTTTTCTTGGGGGGCTCCCCAAGCTCCTTACCACTTCTCAGGGTAATTGCATTGACCTATTCCGATGAATTAGGCTCGGTAGTACCAAGCAATATTCCCGGTGCCCTTTCTTTCATTAAGGTGGCTAACTGAATAATCTAAGTTTCCATGCTCTTCATTCGGGCCTCTGAATTCTGAATGTATTTCATTACAAAGTTTTCAAAACTTTGCTTCTTTTCAGGTGCTTGGAAACCTGGGGTAGTTGCAGAGGTCGCTGATGGCTTTGTTGATTGCCTTGTTGATTTGCCCATTTGAAATTGGGATGGTCTCTCCTACTGAAATTGTAAGTATTGGAATATGGATTGTACTATTTCTAGTTGAATTTGCCAACAAAATTTAATCTTTTAGGCTTGGGGGCAAAGGGACTACCAACTTGACAGTTTGAATTGTTATGTCCCTATCCGCCATATGCTTCACATATAATTAGTGGGGTTGCACTATTTGCCACCATTAGAGTCTCAACTTTTTTCGTTAATGCCTCCAATTGACTCAAAATGGTAGTAGATGAGTCAATAACATGCACACTAACTTGTTTCTTAAGCACCTGGTGCTCATTTTGCCATTGATAATTGTTTAGTGCCATTTCTTCAATCAATCCATGGATTTCAGTTGGTGTTTTCGTCCAAATTGTACCTCCTGCAGTGGCATCAATGAGTGAACGATTGACAGATGACAAACCATTGTAAAAAGTCTATACCTGCTGCTATACGGGTAATTCGTGATATGGACATCTCCTTATCAACTCTTGAACACGTTCCCAAGATTCATAGAGAGTATCTATGTCAAACTACACAAAAGTAGAAAATATCATTCCTTAACTTAGTAGATTTAGAGGAAAGAAAATTGTGACATAACGCCCCTTTTAAAAAGGAGACGTCACATTGTCAATTAAATACAATGCAGAAAATATAAGTATAATGAATTAGGTAAGACCCAGTTCATTCTCATCCTTAAACATATTTGATTTTAGTTGTATAAATAAAATGGTGAATATATTTTTTTCGTAAGTACATATATAATTATACTTAATAACCTATCCATCAATTCAGTATTCAGAGGTATTAACATTTATAAAAGATTCATCAGTACGTATATAAACTTTTGTCAAATTATAAGCGGAAAACATAAACTTTGACGGAAAACATAAAGACTAAACCATACATCCATTGCATAAGATACATCATATATATATATATATATATATATATATATATATATATATATATATATATATATATATATATATATATATCTTGTTTAGATACAAACTATGAGTTAATAATTACATCAAGGCTCATAAAAAAGAAGCGTGAGATTAACCAAAAAGCAAAACTATACTTGCCCAAAGGATCACGCATATACATCCCCAAGATATCGAAATATATAACCCATCAAAATAAAGACATCAGGCCCCCAAAATAAAACACTGGCAGACATCAGTAGCTACCAGCGATATCAGTCCCTCAAATGAGGAAGAATCATATCAGGATCCTCTTCAGGATCCTCCGCGAGATCCTCCTCGAGAACCTCCTCTGGGTCTTCCTCATCTGAGAAAACCTCCATAGGAGCCACAGAGCTACGAGCTAGAGCCCGAGCAGTGGAATCAAAAGAGTCCTCCTGCGGGGTGTAGTAGCGGTTATCCTACATCTCCCTGATGGGCAGATAAAACTCCAAGCGTAAGCTAATGCAGCAGGTGAAGATCGGTGGTTCATGACGCCCCCAAGCTAGCGACAATGGCACGTCTCCCAAGTAGACACAGCGATCAGAGCTGAAGTTCACATGCCAACATTCTGGACCCCCAAGGAATGTCAGACGCATGTATCCCAAAAATCCATGAGGTCGGGTCGTCATGATCAGAAGAATGCTAGTCAAGGTTGGGCCAAAAGCTGGGGAAATCGGGTTCTTCCTTTTCTTCACCCCCATTGTCAGAGAATCACATATATATAGGTATACAGAAATAGTAGAAACATAGAAAAAGAAAAGAGGTAAGACATTCAACATTCATTACCAATTAAGGTAGTAAAGAACAAACGGCGCATGACGCCCACATAACATCTCAGGAAATGATAAATAGCATTAAAACATATAATAAGCAATTTAACATATATAGGCAGTTATGGCAGTAATGAAACAACATATTAAATTTCCATATGAACAAGTAACTACCAAATGGTTTGATGACTCACTATGCACATGTATATGATACCAACCACCCTACTCCATGGAGCTAGACACAAAACAGTCGGAGAGAATGATCAGGGGGACATGCCAGTATCTCGTCAGCCATAAAAACAAGTGCTTTCCAGAAAATAGTCAATCATTTTGCAAAACAAAGCTTTATACAGCGGCATTCCACAAGATCTCGATATAGGATAGTGCCATAGTCAGGATCGTCAGTGCATTCGCATCAGTTTGTCCCACGGTCCAGAGGGGCTACCCACTGCCCACTATGAGACGCTCGCGTCCCAACGCCCCCAAGGTCAACTACAGGACCTACACTAGTCTATTCGCACCCACACTAAGGTGTGATTCAACTCCTAGGCAACTTGGCCTTCATAATAGTCCAACGGACATTTTCAATGCATGACTTAATCATGCTCAATGCACATATCTTCAATGCATACTCATATGTACATTTACAAAATCACAGTTATAACATTTCAAGTCTAAGATCACATGTTATGTCATTTACCATCAATATTCACTCCCGTTCAAGGGTCCATACTAAGTCAATAATAAGTTTCTAGGCAATCACGCCCTATTCAAAGTCATCAAGTAAGTCAATTCTCAATTCCGTTATGTTGCTCGCAACCTCTATCACGCTCATGTTCTATCTCCATTCAAAGTTCTTATAAATTGTAAAGCATACTTTCGTTCCTTTTTTTCCCTCTTTATGAATCCCTAATTAGTTCTAATCATCTAATTATTCCCGATTATTACACTTACATTAGTCCAAAAGCCTTGAGTTAAGTGTCCAAGGGGACCTTGAACCTCCAAGGGGCTAGAAAAGCCTCAATTCCATCACTGATCATGATACACGGTCGTATGTAAAATACACGGCCCCGAGTACACAGCCATGTGGTCATACACAGCCTAGGCCATGTACTCCTCTGGAGTGCACCAGAGACACATTTTAGTCACGCAGGGAGATACACGACCGTGTATCCCTCTGTGACACAGAAACTCACTAGAAAAGCCATTCCAAGCTTCAAACATCCCAAAATCCATTAATGTACATCAATACCTACCATTCAAACACTCAAAATCCAGCCAACAACAATCAAACAAAAGGGTTTCCCAAAATGGGTTTTACCCTACCAATACAACAACAAGTTCTTAACCACCAAAATGGGTTAAAGTGAATAGATCTTCCTCTTACCTAAGAGAAGCACAAGGAAAGGATGCTTCTTTTTGCTTAGAAATTTCGTGCTTAACTTCCTGAAAGCCCTAGAACATTCAAACTTACAAAATCAAAACCAAATCTTGAAATGGATACCCATGGTCACCAAAATGACCATGGGTCACGAAAATGAGAAGAGAGGGAGAGAAAGCCATGAGCTTTTACCTTAAAGCTCCAACCTTTGAGCTTCAAAGGTGGAAGAGGATGAAGATGGAGAGAATGGTGAACTCTTGAAGATGACTTCCTCAAAGATGGTGGTCCTCCAAACACAAAGTGGGTGCAAGGGGTGTGAAAGCTTGAAGATAAAATGGAAGTGTGGGTGGTAAGGGTGTTGCTACTGTGGAGTGAAAAGAGAAGGGAGATAGGAGAGGGAGAAAAAGAGCAGACGTGAGGGAGAGAAAATGAGAGAAGTGAAAATGTAATATGCCCCCTCCTAGCCCAACCGTGCAGCACATAGGGGAGGGAGGAGAGAGAGGGTAAAGTGGTTGGAGGAAGGAGAAGCTTCCTCAAAGCTTCCTTGAGAAAGCGCGCTTCTCGATAAAGTGAAGTGTGTGGTCACTTAAATGATATCATAACAGTAATTAGATAGAAGTAATCTATTAAGACTATTTCTCAGTGAACAAAATTACAGTCAGTATAAAATAATATTTTATTATTATTTCTCAGATGATTAATTATTCTGTGATTTTATTCATCAGATAAAATCTCGTAAAACATAAACCTCGTAAACTGTGTTTGGCTTCAGGTTTAGTAAGATCCCCCGTCGACGTTTCTACAGTCCAAAGTTTACCAGCCTCAGGGAAAACATTTAGCTTTCCTGGCTCTGCTAAGTGCACATACAAAACGAGGAATATATTAAAATATTCAACATTTCCAAAAAATTTCACAAAAATCATCAAAAATCACAAATATTAGAAAATGTCTATTCATCGCAAAAAAAAATAGTTTTTGGAGTGTTATATTGACTCTATTCAGTGTGCACGTAAAATGAGAAATATATTAAAATATTCATCATTTCCAGAAAAATCCAAAAAAATTCTCAAAAATCATAAATATTGTAAAATGATTGTTCATGATAAAACAAATAATTTTCGGGGTGTTACAAAAATACTTAGCCAAAAATTGTTATGTTAATTGATCTCATGTGGTGATGGAACCGCTAGGTAGTGATGTTAACCATTAACTCACTTTGTCCCTAATAGAGAAAGGAAAGAGTCATAATCGGATTGCATCATCTGTCACCCCATTATACTTGATGGTGTCACATAACTGTAAGAACCTACCCAGATGTTGATTTGGATCATCTGAAGGCAATCTACCAAATTGAATAGAAATTTGTATCATGGAGATCAATGGTGGTTTGATCTCAAAGTTGTTGGCCGCCACGACTAGTCTTGTAATACTTCCTTTGTATCCTCCAGTCATGGGGCATGGAATATTCGAGCATTGTTTGCTTTGCTGGGGTGGCTCATTCTTCATGAGTCCCTTCAATTGTCTATCTTTCCATCCTCCTTATATCTTCTTCAGCCACAACTTCAATATTAGATTGCTTCCTTAACCTGTGAGCTGTTTTCTCAATTTCTGGATCAAATGTCAAATTAAGAGGTTAAGAACGGGTAAGCATAAACAAGAAATATAAGCAGGGAGCTGAAGTGACAAACAAATTAAAAATAAAAATAAAATAAAAATTCATCTAAATTAACTAGAGCTTTTCACTTCTAATATTATCAAACTTATTCCTCGGCAAATGAGCCAAAAACTTGATATGCGTAAAATACACTAAGAGCAAGTGCACTCTAACATATAGTAATATAGGACTTGAGTCTCAATTATCGATTCCACAATGAATAAGAGGTAATTATTAGATTCACTAAATCCTTCTTATTTAAACAATCATAAGTCTAAAAGAAACTCAAAATAAAATCAAATAACAAATAAAGAAGAAAGATGAATAATTAAACGAAGTAGAGATAAATCAATTAGAGGGAAACTAGGGCACAAGGTTCACTTGAATCCAATTAACTAGATTTTCATTCATTTATGACGTAAGGTAATTCTCTTGCCAAATTCTCTTAATTGCTATTGAGTTCCAACGGTCATGGATAAACAATATTCTATTCCTAATTGAATCACCTATTTGGTCATTTAGTTGAATTAACTAGGAATGCATTAAGCCCCAATTTAAGAGATGAACTAACATAATCGTCAATTCAATTAGTAGAATAAATTGATGTTTGGTCATTCACCAATCTAATCATAGGTTTATTATATCGGTCCACTCATTGGTTACAGATGGTCATCGGTTAAACAATGAATTAAAGCATGCCAAAAGTGATTAAGTCTTGACAAGAATTCAAATAACACAATCAACCCAAAAGAAATTACCTTAATCAAATTCAAGATGAAAATAAATTAATTAGGAAAATAAGATTCCCCAAAGCCCTAGCTTTAGGATTGGCTACTCATGTTCAATACAAATAATCCCAAATCACAACACAAATCCATGGAAAGCAAGACCTGAAGAAAGTGGAAAAACTAGAGGGAAGAGAAACCAAAACCCCTTTAATGGAGATTATGATCTTCAAGCCTTCAAGAATTTTGTCCTCTCTTCGTAGCCATTTTCCAAAGATTCGTGATAATTCTCTCTTCTGATCTATCTCTCAAAGTCTGTCATTGTAAAAGTTATGTTCAGGTTTAGGGATTCACTTCTATTTATAATGGTGAGGGAAAAAACTGTCATATTTGTGCACAGGAGACCTCACAGCTATGTCTAAGTTCGACACAACCATATGAGCTTAGAACAGCATAACTACAACGTAAGGGAGACACGACCGTGTGACCCAGAGACATAGCCCTGTCTAACTTGGAAAATATATCTAGAATAGAGACATGACCATGTCTTTGGGTCACTTTGTGTGCTCTAGCAGGGTGTAAAGTGTTCAAGCCCTACCAAGAATGCTTTAAAAATTTCAAAAAAGAATTTTTCAGAGTTGAAAGGGCTCCGGGTTAACACTTTTTTACGTTACCCCGAGCGGTGAACCCCGTATATATCTGTACTGGACTTAAGGGGTATAGGACCAGAGTATAGAAAAGATAGAAACTCCGATCTTCCCACAGATGACACCAATGTTCTGAACAAGGTCCAGATTAATACTTGAATTACTTGTTGAAGGTGGAATACTCCATAGCACGACAGCATCATTGGTGGTGCGAGGGGGTGGGCACATGCAAAAGGCACTCATACACTCAAGTTAGATCATGCATATGGTGGGTAGTATTTTGAATTAGATGCATACTATAACGCCCCTTTTTAAGGAGGGAACGTCACACCATGATCAAGAAACAGAAACAATGCTGAATAAAATAAGACCCGGTTCATTACAGTATAGATAAACTTGCTTAGTTGTAATCATATAATTAAATTAGTGAATTCTTTTTTTTTTGTTATAAATTAATAAAATATAGTGACAAGATGTAGTTACAACAAATAGTAAAATAAAAGTAAAATATACCTTCGAACAACATGCATATATATATAATTATATCAAGTTTGTTTAGTTACATCATTAGATATACAAAAAGACAAAAGCCTTACATGCCCCAAAAAGAATTACCCATATACAACCCACCAAAAAGGTAAAATGTTAGGCCCCAAAAGAATTACAGATAGCCACCAGCGGCCATCAACAGCATCAACCCCTAAAGAGAATGAGAAGGAACCGTGGTTGGGTCCTTCTCAGGGTCTTCCTCACTAGAGGAAACCCTCATCGGAGCCACTGAGTTTCGAGCGGGGGCTCGTGCAGTAGAGAGGAAAGAATCCTCCTGTGGGAAGTAATAACGTTCACCCCACTTATCGCGTATGGGCAAATAAAACTCTAAATGTAAACGAACACTACAAGTAAAAATAGGCGGATCATAACGCCCCCAAGCTAGAGACACCGTCACGTCTCCAAGGTAAATGTAATGATCCATAGCCAAGTTGATATGCCAGCAGTCCGGACCTCCAAGAAAAGTCAGCCTCACGTAACCCAAAAATCCTTGCGGACGGGATGCCATGATTAAACAGACACTAGTCAACGTTAGGCCAAAAGCCAGGGAACTCGTGTACTTCCCCTTCCTCACTGACATCTTCAGAGAAGCATACAAATAGACAGAATAGTAGAAATATGGAAAAGAGGTGAGACATCCTACATTCAGTACCAATTATAATAGTAAAGAAACAGAACGGCGTAGGATGCCCACATAGCAATACAAGAGTAATAATCAGCATCAAGATGTAAATATTAAACAGCTTAACAATTCCAGGCAGATATGTCATCAATTAAAATAATGGTTCCAACCATCGTATGAATTTAGTGCAAAATAATATATTGACTCATTATACACATGCACATGATATCAAAATCCTACTCCATGGAGCTAGACACAACCGTCAGAGAGAACGATCAGGAGAAATATTTGTAACTCGGCTGCCGAGGCCAACAAATGCTATAATTTCTCAATTTATCAACGTGCACATCATGGCATTGTACAAGACATTTTACACTAGATCGTGATATAGGACAGTGTCTCGGTCCAGATCGTCGGTGTGTTTGCATCGGTCTATCCCACGGCCTAGAGGAGCTACCAACTGACCATTGTGAGACACCCGCACCCCAACGCCCCCAAGGTCAACAGTGTGACCTACACTAGTCTACTCGTACGCGCACATAGGTGTGATTCAATCTCCTAGGAAACATGGCCTTGACAACAGTCCATCGGACTTTCACAATGCATGATGTCTCAATGCACATTCATGTATATTCAATAATAATATACTTTTCCATAATCATGCCACAATTTGGTTAAGATAAGTATCAACACATTCTTGGTCCCACTCATGGACCCACAGTAAATATCATTAAATCCTCAAATAGGACATCACACTTTTAGGGTTCATTATGGAATTGAGCCTTAATTCTTATGTTCTTCTTATTAAGTTTATCTCTAGGGAATTTTTCTCGCATTTTTAGCGAATCTTCATTACTTTAATTAAACAAGTCCATCACTTAATTTTAAACTTAATTCCCTTAAAATAACTTTAATTTGAGTTATTCAACATCTTACTTACATTCATGTTCCTCCTTTAATTAAGAATTATTCTAAATTTTTGGATAAAGTCTCATTCTTGGTTCTTTCCATTTTATGAATCCTTAATTGATTTTTAATTATCAAATCAACTAAGTTTCACTTTAATTTAATATTTCTTAGGTCCAAAGAACCACTTTAGGTCATCAAATAGGTTTCTTTCCATCACATTATTAACTACTTAACACTTGATTATTTAAATTCTAAGGTTATATAAAATTACATGATTGGACCCTAAAATGGCCCTAGAGGCCATAAGCCTCCTAAGGGTAAGAACCCTAAGTTTTCCATTACTCTATTACATTTTAGTCACTTGGCTAGTTATGTCTCCAACTTGATTACAAAATTTCAACCATGATTACCCTATTCAAGGGGTGTGGCCGTGAGCCACAATAAGGAGAGCAAGGAACCCTTGCTTCCATTTCATGTTTCCAATCTACCAAAATCAATCCAAGGTCATCAATATATACATACATTCAATCAAATAGATCATATAAGGTAAAATCAACACATAGTCATCAAAATCACACATCAAAAAGAGTAACCCTAACAAGGGTTTCTCACAACCAAAACACAATCAAGTCTCTCACTACTAATAGAGGTTGAAGTGGACCATCTTGTAACACCCCCTCCGAAGGGTGTCACATTTCAAAATAACTCCATATAAATATAATTAATTATCCTAGTTATAAAATAACTAATATTACTAAAATACGAGTTTCAAAATTTCTTTTTTGCAGAAAACATCAATTGATCAAATTAAAATAACTCAAAATATAATAACTGAATAACATACTTTTCATATAAATAGAGTTTACAACAACTATACATACATTATCTTTACATACCCAAAAACATAACACCTAAAACATGAGCCCTTGTCAGAAGACAAATTCCCTAGCTGGGAATGTCTCGACCGATAGAAATTCGACCCAAAGATATATCGAAGCTCTCTTTAGGAGTATGTTAAATGTGTCCCAATGAACCGAAAACGATTTCACCAGCAAGGCCAAATTTTCAATACGCCTAAGGTAAAAGGAAGACACTCAATCTATCAAAGTGAAATTTATTATTCCACAACTCCCTAATAGGTCAAATAACCTCTACATAAGCAACCGTATAAAATAAAGTAACGATCCCATGATGAGTTCTACTTACTGATAAAGTAATGTCACCACAATACTCTATATGTCTTGTGTCCCAATAGACACGCCAAGTAGCAGCGCCTTTAAGAAATTGTAGCCTAAAGAAATCTAGCTGACTCCTCCTTGCCGCCATCGTAATCTTTAGAGACATAAACATAAAACAAAAATAGATAAAATAAAACAGCAAAGAGGTGAGATCCCCTACATCGCATACCAATATAACAGCAAAGAAACGATACGAACAACAATCTCATTCCACACATACAATTCATAGATTATCATAAAATCAGCAGCGTATATATATTCAGGATATTAAATAAATAAACATTCCAAGAAACTCGCAACTCAATATCAGGCATAATGATAATGTCACAATCATATTATGTTTCAGTAGCGTAAATGCTGAATATGCATATGCTCAACACAATCGGTTCCTTCTTCATATAGTTTACTCAAATTCAAAAATGAATGCCCAGAAGATCTATCCCCCTTAATTTAGAAATAAGATAGTCTATGCCCGATAATAAAAAGCAATAGTGATCGTCAGGATGACAGTGCGTTGCAATGATGGTCCTTGCCAGGATTATATATATATATATATATATATATATATATATATATATATATATTTGACTTAATGTCAATAATCTGACTCAATGTCAATAAGTGAATCACCGCGCCCTGACGTACCCTAGGATTCCTGCCCACTATCCTGTGAGTTCACGTCCATTCCTTAGGCATAAAACGCCATAACAAAATCCACAAATGCATGATAAATAATTCAATCATATACTATCATCGATCACACATTATTTCTTATTCACATGCCGTCATATGGTAGTAACACCATATAATGATTAAATTTTTTTTGTTCAAAACAAAGTACCGTCATACTGTTCCCAATGATACTAACACAACCACACATGCACATACAGATTGTCTAATACCATTAGTATCTATGGTATTATATAACCGCCCATACAATCGATAATACCAAAGATCCACTCGGGTCCAATACTTCAGTTTCACAAATTCTTTTCAAAATGTTGGCTTTACAGCAAAACTCGTTGTTCCTCTCAATTGCGTAGTAGTATTATCGCATTTTCATAATCGCGTAACACTTTTGTTACGTTTTCAAATCGCATAAATATTTTAAAACATTTCCTCAATTGCGTAAAGATTTTAAAACGTTTTCTCAATCGCATAGCTAAAAATTACTATTTTCAAATCGTGTAAAATATTTTGAACATATTTTTAAATCCAAAATAATATTTTTCTCATTTAATATCAAAAATTGACTTTATTCTCATTATTTGCATAATAGTTCTTCCATAATATAATATTTACATAATAGTCCCTCTACCAGTATTTCTACTATTTCTCAAAAAATTGTGTTTCATAGTTTACTTGGGATATTACAGCTCAAAATTTTCTAATGCGCTTCAAAACCCAAAAGGTGAGCTATACGTCAGTAAATTTCAAGTATTGACATTTATTCTACTACTTATCTCAATTAATTAAAATTACTTCCAATTAAATTTCAAAACCTACCAAATTGAGTTCTTACTATTAAAACACCTAAGTTTACACTTAGTAAAATAATTTTGGATCTTGATCATCAAAAATTGGCATGTTGGCCAAATTTACAGATTGCTTCAAAATTAATAGATAAATCATTTTCTAACACTTTAAATCCTTATAAAATTACTTAATTTAATTTCTTGTCATAAAATCATTTAAACCTTAATTTGAAAAATAATTTAGAATCCTTAATCCTCTTGATAGCAACAAGGCCGTATGCCTCTAGACTCTTTGGAGTCTTCATACAGATTTTCTCATCATGTAAATCATATCTTAAATTACACAAGCATCATCATGCTTCCAAATTCACATAGGCAAATATACCATCAAAACTATAAGCATATCAAACACATATACAAATCATGTATAATTATGAAAGCAATAAAACAATCACACAATATAATCAAATAAGCACAAACCAATAATTACACAATCGAGTGAGTAAATCCTCACATGGATTTTTCACTCACAAACACGAACAATTTCATTCCTTCACCACCACATATGGCCGATGAGGTTAATCTCCCTCTTACCTGGTTGATGCTTCCTAGCTCTTTCTAAAACTCTTCAAGTTCCTTCTCCTCTAGATTTCGTGAATCACCCAAATAATTTCCTAAAATCTTAAACAAATCCTAAAGTCATAAACATAGCTTAGGGATAAGAAACCATGGATCAATCATGGTATAGAAAATTAGAAACTCAACTTAGAACCAAAAAATCAAGAGATTACCTTGGATGTAAGAAATCAAAGCTTGCTTTTTGAAGCACTTAGAGTAAGATTTAGGTAAAACTCACAAAAGGAAAGATATTTAGAATAAGGTTTGGGTTTGGAAAGTAAGGTTGGATAAAATTATAGAGGTGTGGAGATAGGATTAGGCTATGGAGGTCGAATCCTTCAAAGAAGAGAGATGATGATGCTTGTTCTTGGTGTTCTTAAATAATTGGAAGAGAGAGAATGGTTTAAGTGTTAAAGTTGAGAGGAAATGAAATGAAATAAGCTATTTCTCTAAGGGTGCAGTCGTGGGAGTGAGAGAATGGAGAGATAGTAATTTGTTTAGCAAAATTGAAAGCTATCACATGCATGCACATGGTCTTCACATGGCCTATGTCACTTGGTGTCATCCATTGGTCATAAAAGACCATTCAAGAACCTTAGAGAAGGCCTTATAGCCATAGGAGTCATAGGAGAAATGGAACTAAATTGGTTCTATTTTAATTCCCTAATTACACCTTAATTAAATAATTAATTCATTTAGTTTCTCTTAAACTAATTTAATTAGGATTTCTAATTACATTCTAATTAGTTAATTACATTATTATGGTCATGTCATGTTTCTAGATAATAAATATTTATCTAGTAATTAGCTTCTAATTATTAAGCAATTACATTAGTTCACTTAGTCAATTAAGCTATTAGGATAATTAAGTTAGATTATCTAGTTAATTACTAACTAACCAATCTAGCCACTTTTATTGACTAAATCCTAACCATTAAAAATAACTTCATCTCCAAACTATTGATTAAATCCAAGGTTGATATCATAAGCTTCTTTAACAAGATTGCTTTCACACCATTGATTAGATCAACGGTGAGGATCAAAGGCTTTTCCATCAAGTCCTCCATCCAACGGCTCACAACGAAGTCCAACCACTATATTTGACCAATTCCTATTGGTTGTCATAAAACTTAATAATGATGGCCCATAATGACCCTTAAGATATTTAACTTAGATATTTTATGATTAGATATTTTCACTTAGATGTTTATCCTTAGATATTTATAGCTAGATATTTATTTCTTAGATATTTACTAGGTGAGTCATCATAGAATCTTCTAGAATAACTGAGACAGTATGGCGAGTCGTAGTGCAGAGTCACCAGCTGAGTCATCAAGATATTTTTTCTGGGTATAATGTTTTAAGAGATATCATCCAATAGATATTCTTGATTTTCATATGAGAAATGTTTAATATTTATTCGCTATTAATACATAATGGGTAATGGAAAACTCAGATATAGAAAATCCTTATCAATTGTTCCCGGTTTCGGGTTTAGTAAGATCCCTCGATCTCGCCTCAATGAAAGAAATAAGATTTCTTAAGGGTGCGGTCGTGGGAGTGAGAGAATGGAGAGAAGAAGATGATCTTGGTGTTCATTGGTCAGGAACTTTCTGGTCCAGGAAAATTTTTTATTTTTCCGGACCCACCTCGGGTCTACCCCAGGCCCACACACAACTCAAAATAATACTAAAATAATCAAAAGCTCAGAAAGTTCTACAAAAATTTAAAAAAAATCATAAAAATTATAAAACTTATATATTTTTAGAAAAAACTAAATTCAGATATACAATTTTCAAGATAATATTAAAATATCAAAATAATATTAAAATATTTAAAATAATTAAAAATTCCCAAAAATTCAACAGAAAAATTGGGATTTTACACATCTCCCTCTTACCTAAAAGAAATCAAGAAAATAAATCTCCTTGTTTGCTCCTTGTGAAATTCGGCCAAGTATCTTCAAAATCCTAGAAATCACAACTTCATCAAATCAACACCAAGGCTTGAGAAAAAGAGGACAGATGGTCATGATGATGACCATTAAAATGAAAATGAAGAAGAGAAGATGAGAAATCAAGAATATTACCTAAAAGCTTCAAACTTTGAGGCTTGAAGAAGATGATGAAGATGAAAGCTTTTCAAGAACATTCCAACTAGAAAGATGTTTAGAATGTGATGAAGATTAAGAAAATATGGTTACTTGAAATTTTTGCAATCCATGGAGGTATGGAAGAGGGTGAGGCCGCGGAGGAGGAGAAGAGAGAAGGAGGAGAAAACTTGAGAGAAGAAGAGTGTAGAGAGAGAAAGTGATAGTAGAATTAAATGAACTTTTTAGGGTTTAAAATTAGAAATAAAAACAAATTAAGTGAAAAGCAAATTTTGGCTCCTAATTAGCCTCATGGCCGTGGAGAAGGGGAAGAGAGAGGAGGGAAAATTGCTTCTAGAAACTAGGGTTAAGCTTATTTTATTTTCAAAAGCAAATTTGATCAGACATAAAGTAGATTTCCTTTAGAAAAGGTGATTTGGTGATAAGGTGATAAGAATTTTCACTACAAGCTATTTCCCAATGGACAATTATTACAGTTTAGAAAGCCAATATCTATTATCTAACAGATAATAGAGTGTTCCACAGAATATTATTTAACAGAACGTACTGCGATTTTATTTATCAGATAAAATCTCAAAAAATATAAACTTCGTAAATTGTGCCCGACCTCAGGTGTAGTAAGATCCCTCATCGACGTTTCTATAGTTCAAAGTTTACCAGCCTCAGGGAAAATATTTTATTTTCTCGGCTCTGCTCAGCGTGCACGTAAAATGAAGAATATATTAAAATATTTAATATTTTCAGAAAAATCCACAAAAATTTCCAAAAATCATAAATATTATAAAACAACTATTTATCATGAAACAAAAAATTTTTGGGGTGTTTTACCGGCTCTACTCAATGCACACGAAAAATAAGGAATATATTAAAATATTTAATATTTTCAAAAAAATCTAGAAAAATTCTCAAAAATCACAAATATTATAAAACGGCTATTTATGATGAAATAATTAATTTTTGGGGTGTTACACATATTATTCTAGACCGTGATTCAAGACACTAGTCTCATGGATTAACCCAACACACATCCAACTAGAGTCTGTTGTTGACACCCTAGCAGGAACTCATTCGTGGCACATTATTGAGATCTTGGTAAAATAGATGTCGAATTACGACATTGTGTAGCGGCAACCTTATCACAAGATTTACGCAGTGGATGAATCCCATGATTATCCATAACTGTCAATCACAATCTTACGTAATAATAGCGCCTATAACCGCCTTTAACTGTTCATAACTACAATATCAAAATTCTAGTTTTATAGGAATCCTCTGCAACAATCAAGGAAACACATTTTCTTATTCACCCTCTATAAATATCAGGCTCAATCACCTTCGACAGGTAACTATTGCTCTTTTGCTTAAACCTTACTTATGCACAGCCTGACTTGAGTGTTGGAGTGCATTTGCAAGTACCAACCACCCTTGTTTCAACACGCTTTACTATTGCTCAAGGAGGAAAACACCAGTACATGCCTATTCAGGTAAACTCCAATATCCATTACTGAACATTGCCATCATTTGTGGGAATCGTTAAATTCCTATTCCCATCCATCATGGTGAGCATAAGATAGAACTTAAAAAGAGGAGATGCTGTGCGTGCCCCCACAAGCCAAGGCGAGGTCTAGTGGCACACCATCATCCTCACCTTGTTGCACCACCACACGATGACCGTGTGGCCCAGAATTAACCAGTTACTGAACCAGGAGTCCAACACCAGTTGCCTTTGTGATGGGCAAGAAACCTCACTTTCTAATCAAAGCCCACATCCATCGCGTAGGACCTCTGTGAGGGATTGATTTAGTCTCCATGTGCATGGAGCCAATTCTAAAGATCATGGGCCCAGAATCCCGGTGCATTAGCACACGGGACATAGGAATAATGATGCTGATGATTGTGTGTCCTAACTAGAGGGCACGATTCAATCTAACATGTCTAGAACCCATTGATTGGACATAGTGTGACAACAAGCAGTGGTACTGGAAGAGCAATGTCATAGAATAGAAAATCTAGAGCGATTTGTGCATGAGGGCCAGTCTGGATCATACCAAGATGACGAAAGATAGAACGCGGCCAACGACTAGGGAAGAATGTTTCATGCTGACTCCAGAATGTCAGATGCTATTAATAACAACTGGGACCCTGATGATCAGGAATAGTCCTTCTCTACCCAATTGATGGAGTATAGAGTTCGAAAAAACTTCAAGTTTCTAGCCAACATGGAACTATACGATAGGACTATGGACCCGCAAAAACACATATATGTCTATGTTTAACTATGCCTTCCATGAGGGACCCCCATAATTGCTATGCTATGCATTCCTCCTTTCCTTAAAAAAAGTGGCCCTCAGATGGTTTACAACCTTGCAACCAGGATTTGTCACTAACTGGTAAGGCCTCAAATAGCGGTTCTTGCTGCACTACACCACCAGTAAGGAGCAACCCATATCTATTGAATATCTCTCTGAGATTTTTCAAAGGCGCGACGAGCCCCTTTGCTAGTACCTTAAGAGGTTTAATATGACTTATAGTAATGTGGAGAACCTCGATGAGAGGATTGTTCTCCACTATGTCAGAAGTGGCCTTTAGACTAACTCCCAGTTTTTCTAATCTTTGGCAAAATGAAAGCCAGAGAGTATAAAAGAATTTCAGGAATGGTCCCAAAATTACATAAATTTGGAGGAGGTTACTAAGGCTAAGAGGAGCCTGGAGAAGGGTCATCCCTCTTATAACACCCATGAAAACATGATAGACTTGTATATGGTTACAGAGGTAGCTTAATAGTAGTTTATCATGTCTGTGTAATTTTGTGGCTTTCTGAGCACGTTTAGTCACTTTGCTGCAATACTATGTATGAAAAATAGCTATTATTAGCCCTGAAAATGGCTTAAACTGTTCAGTTAATAGAAATAGATGCGGATAATTTATTCCTAGGTCACAGATATGTGAACTGTGCTACAGTTAAAATATGAGAATAATCAGAGTTAGTTTGACATTTTTAAGTATATTGGTAGTGTGTTTTAATGCCAGTTTTACTAACAGTTGATATGGAAAATGGTGGCTTTGGTACAATAAGATTTTTTATTAATCTCGAGATTTATTTTAAACTTGTTGGAAGCTAGGAAATTAGATTTGTTGAAATCTAAGTGTTCTTAGCAAATCAGGGGTTTTAGTACCTACCCAAGAGAAGCCAAATTTTACTTCCCTTGTTAAATATCCCACGGCTGGGAAGAAGCAGAAAAAAGAAGAAAGAAAAAGGAACAGAGAGAAAAGGGAAAACGTGAAGAGGAAGAGAAGGAAGGGAAGGAACCAAAGGAAAAAGGGAACCTCAAGATCAAGAGTGAGGCTTGAATATCCATCCTTTTTGCTTAAGAGGTAGGGGGACTTTATTTTGAATTTTCATTTTCATTTTCTTCATCTTGCTCCATGTGTCGGCATGATGGGGGAAGGGGGTTTTGAAAGGGTTATTTTGTGAGTTCTTAGCCTATTTCTTGTTGCCGAACTTGAATATAGCTTATTGCTGATTTGTTGGATGCATGAGGATGAGTTACTCATCACTTGAACACCTTTGTTCCCATTGGAGTTGAATTTGGGGGTTTAGGTTTTAAGGTGGATGATGGGTTCATCAATCTATGATATTGTGAAATTGAAGTTGTACAAGAGTTATAATATGTTAAGGGACCTTGTGTAAGGTTGGAAATCACTTGGATGTTAGTTTTGAGTGATTGAAGGAGGGGTAAGTTCTAATGGAATAGTACTCGAATTCTGTAAAATTCTGCAGAATCCATTTTCTGTCGCTTGCGCCATGATGCAAGGTGTTGCACGCTACGTCGTGCGTGTGATGGTACATCCTGTACTAAAACCTGAGAGTAGGGCACCGTGGCATGACCGTGTGATGCTGTAGCGTTTGAGTGAGCAGAGGCTGGGGCGCTGCAGCATGGCCGTGGTGTGTCGTGGCATGAGCTCTAGTTATGGATATAAATTGTTGTGTGACGCAACTGAGCCTGTGAATGATGTAGTTTCTTCTTTGATGCTTTTTAATGAGTGTGAAGACTCTAATAGGAGTATTCAATGAAGATTGAATGTATTGAATGAAGTTAATTTGTAATGCTAATTATGTGAGGTAATTAGACTTAGTTATATTTTGCGTTTGTGAAATGAATTTTAAATCAATTATGGAACTAATTATGGGAAGTAATTAGTAATTATTTTGCATGATATGTTTGTGGAATATATTTGATGTAGGTGATATCCTCTCTTATGGAAAATAGTTGAGGTGAGTGATATCCTCTCTATGTTTGTTGAGTAGTGGAGGTGAGTAATATCCTCACTACACTTGTGATGCTGATATGTGATAGGAATGGCATATAGAGCGAGTATGTGAGTATTCCTAAATTGATAGTTAGAAAACCACATTGAGGAGGATAGATATATTTAAAGGCATTGGTTATGAACTCGTGTAGATGAGTATTCAATGTGGTGTTGAATGTGTATTAAATAACACTTGGCATATTTTCTTATACACTTGCTATTCCTACGTATCTATGATTGGTATATGAGATGGTAATAATACACTCATTGTTGTGAGATGGAATAGTCCATTCATTGCCAGGTAGTGTTAAATGGTTGGATCCATACTACTCAAAAAGTACATGGAATAGAGTTCCTAGGAATAGTCAAGTTTCATGACATTGCACTAATATGTTGAATGTGTGTTAAATAACACTTTTCATGTTTTCTCATACACTTGCTATTCCTACGTATCTATGATTAGTATATGAGATAGTAATAGTATACTCATTGTTGTGAGATGGAATAGTCCATTCATTACCAGGTAGTGTTAAATGGTTGGAGCCATACTACATAGTGTTAAATGGTTGGAACCATACTACTCAAAAAGTATAAGGAATAGAGTTCTTAGGAATAGTCGAGTTTCATGACATTGCACCAGCACTATTTTTACCTCATTGCATAACCATTGTCTTAGGACATGTTAGGCATGAACATACAACATAATAAGCATTGCATTTGCATGGTAATTGTATAGGCAGTTACCTTAATCAATGATATTTACAATTGTATGGGCGGTTGTATAGTATTGTTGATAATTATTTTTGTATCTCTGGGATGGAGATGTTGTTGTGTTGTCTCTGAGATGGAGATGACATTTTCAACAGTGTGGTGTGTAACGCCCCTTTTTTAGGAGGGAACGTCACATCATAATCACAAAATGAAAACAAAATGTATAAACTAATACCCGATTCATTTTAATAAAGATAAGTCTGTTTAGTTGTAATTGTACAAATGATTTGGTGAATTCTTTTTCTTTATGGTAAAATAAGATGATAAGACATAGTTACAGCAGAAAGCATCATGAGAAGTAAACCATACATTCATACCTCATACATACATATATACTTATACCATACTTGTTTAGGTACATCATTAGATAAACAAAAAGTAGAAGCTTTACATGCCCAAAATGATTACACATATACAGCCCACCAAAAGATAAAACATCAAGCTCCCAAAAGATTTACAGATAGCCATCAACGGCTACCAACAGCATCAGCCCCTAAAGCGAATGAGAAGGAACTGTAGATGGATCCTCCTTAGGGTCTTCCTCGTCAGAGGAAATCCTCATCGGAGCAACCGAGTTATGAGCGGGGGCTCGTGCAGAGGATAAGAACGAATCCTCTTATGGGGAGTAATAGTGCTCACCCCACATATCACGTATGGGCAAGTAAAACTCCAAATGCAAGCGAGCATTAAAAGTAAAGATAGGTGGATCATAACGTCCCCAAGCCAGAGACACAGTCATGTCTCCGAGGTAGATGCAACGATCCGTACTCAGGTTGATGTACCAGCAGTCTGGACCTCCATGAAAAGTCAATCTCGCATAATCCAAAAAGCCACGTGAACAGGATGCCATATCCAAACAAGAAACTTAATCAAAATCAGGCCGGAAGCAAGGGAATTTGTGCGCTTCCCTTTCTTCACCGATGTCTTCAGAGAAACACATAAATAAACAAAATAGTAGAACTATAGAAAGAGGTAAGACATCCTACATTCAGTACCAATTATGACAGTAAAGAAATAGAACAGCGTAAAGTGCTCACATAGAATTTTAAAAATAACAATAAGTATTAAGAAGTAAATAGTAAACAACTTAACAAATCCAGGCAGTTATGGCATCAATAAGGCAACAGTTCCAATCATCGTATAAATAAATGCCAAGTAATATGTTAACTCACTATGCACATGCACATGATACCGAAATCCTACTCCATGGAGCTAGGCACAAACATCAGAGAGAATGATCAAGGAGACATACCAGTATCTCGTCAGCCTAAAATCAAGTGCTTTTTAGAAAATCAATAATTTTGTGCAATAAGGCTTTATATAGAGGCATTCTTCACAAGATTGCAATATAGGACAGTGTCTCGGTCTGGATCATGGGTGCGTTTGCATCGGTCTATCCCATGGCCCAGAGGAGCTACCAACTGACCATTGTGAGACACCGGCACCCCAATGCCCCCAAGGTCAACATTATGACCTACACTAGTCTATTCACACCCGCACTAAGATGTGATTCAATCTCCTAGGTAACATGACCTTAACAATAGCCCATCGGACTTTCACAATGCATGATGACTCAATGCATATTCATGTATATTCACCAATGACATACTCATCCCATAACATGCCATAATTTGACCAAGTTAAACATCAACAGAATTTTGGTCCCACTTATGGACCTATAATAACATATTATCAAATTCTCAACCGAGACAATACACTTTTTAAGGTTTATTATGAAGTTTTACTTTAATTTAACATTTCTTATGAAATCTTTCTCTAGAGGAATTATCTTGTAATTCTCATTAAATCTTTATTTCTCTTAATTAGCTAAATTTTTTACTTAAATTTAACCATATTCACTTAGAACATTATTCTAAGGTTTTCAAGTCTCACACTCACTCTTGTTCTTCCCTTAAGTTCAAAAATCACTCTAGCTCATCAAATAAATTTCTTTCTGTCACATTGTTAATTACCTAACACTTAATTATTTAAGTTTCTAAGGTTACCCAAAAATTACATATTTGAACCCAAACAAAAGCCCTAGAGGCCATGAGCCTCCCAAGGGGGTAAGAACCCAAATTTTCCATTACTCCATTAATTGTTATTCACTTGATTGGTTATCTCTCCAACTTGTTACAAAATTTTAACCATGAACACCCTATGGAAGGGGGTATGGTCATGAGCCTCATTAAGGAGAGCAAGGAACCCTTGCTCCCAATTCATATTTCCAATCCATCAAAATCAATCCAAGATCATCAACATACACAAATACAACCAATAAAACCACATAAGAGGAAATTAATACGAAGATCATTAGAAAAACATATAACCAAGAGAGCAACCCTAACATGGGTTTCTCACAACCAACACACAAATAAGCTCCCCACTACCAATAGAGGTTGAACTATTTAATCTTCCTTTTACTAAGAGAAATAACAATGAAAGCAAGCTCCTTTTTCTTTAGGAATTCGTCCTCCACCACCTCAAAGCCCTAGAATATTCAAACTCACAAAAATCACAATCAAAGCTTGAAAAAGGTATCCATGATCACCAAAGTGACCATGGATCACGAAAATGACATGGAAAAATGAAAAAGCTATGAACTTTTACCTCAAAGTTTCAAGCTTTAAAACTTGGTGGAAGAAAATGAAAATGGTAGATTCAGGAGATAGTCACAAAAGAGAAAATGTTCTAGATGATGAGAAGATGTAAGAAACATTATTGGTTGAGCAAGAAAATGTGGGTGGCCAAAAATGGTGTATTGGTCGTGGAAGAGAAGAGAAAATGGAGAGAATGTGTGAGTTCCTTGAAGATGATTCCAACAAGAAAGAAAGTCTTCCAAATCAAGATGTAGATTCAAGCAAAGTGTGAGCTTGAAAATCAAACAAGCATGGAGGGTGGAAGGATATGGTTGCCGTGGGAAGAAGAAGAGAGAAGGAAGAGAAAAATCTTGAGAGAAAATGAGAGAAGAAGTGAAGAGAGAGAAAGTGATAGTAAAGTGATAATAACTTTTTGGGGTTTGAAATTAGAAATGGAAAAAGTTATCAATGAAAAACATAATTTTGGCTCCCAAAACGGCCATTGCCATGGAACAAGAGGGGGAGAGAGGAGGGAAAAATGTTCTAGAAGCTTAAGGAAAGCTTACTTGAGAAGCTTTGTTAGTTTTGTGTAAAAAGTCAACTTGATTGGACATAAAGTAAATTTCTAGATAAGTAATAAGGATTTTTGCTACAAGCTATTACCTAATAGACAATTGTTACACTTTACTAAGCTAGTATGTATTGTCAAATGGATAATAGAGCATACTGCAAAATTTTTATTTAACAGAACGTACTGCAATTTTATTTATTAGATAAAATCTCGAAGAACATAAACATCGTAAACTGTGCTCGACCTTGGGTTTAATAAGATCCCCCATCAATGTTTCTATAGTTCAAGGTTTACTAGCCTCAAGAAAAATATTTTATTTTCCCGACTCCACTCAGCGCACACGTAAATTGAGAAATATATTAAAAAGATCAACAGTTCCAGAAAAATCTAGAAAAATTTACAAAAATCACAAATATTATAAAATGACTATTCATCATGAAACAAACAATTTTCGGGGTGTTACATGGTGATCACTTGAAAACTATTTTGTGATAAAAGAGTTTTTGTATAAACTTATAAAATGATAGTCCATTTCAGGAAGAGAAAGGACATGGTTTTAGTTTTTGCTACCTTTCTAGCTTTATGAGTATGAGACATGAGTTTAGAAATGTGTTTTTCCTTGAAATAGCTAGAATGACTGTGATGACATGTTTTATGGATTAAACTACTAAGAATATGTGATTCTCACCCTATGTGTACGTGTTTCCATGATGATTCCAAGAAAGTAGAACCTATGGAAAGTGAAGTGCAAGCAGGAGCTTGGAGTGCTTAGCTTAGTGTAGCTAGGTAGTTCCTTTTGAAATTATATATGCATTGTATTTATGAGAAATACAAATTAAGCACATGTTTTGTATATACATGACTGCATATTTGAATGAAAGGCAACCAGAATCCTTCTAAACCTCGGAACTCCTTTAAGGACGATCCACCCCGGACCAAATACTCATCCTATGCCTCTATGAACACTTCACATGAAACGATTCTAAAGGAAGTGTTTCAGACCGAGTTTTGGGATATCAAGGGACCGCCTCCTTTGAAGAAATATGCATAAAAAGATCATACAAAGCATTGTTCGTGGCACAAAGCCTAAGACCATGACACATAAGATTGCGTTCAATTTCATGATGTCGTTGAGTCCTTAATTAGGGCTGGACGACTGGATCGGTACATCATCTATATCTAAAACAATGGATTCCATGGAGGACAGAATGAAAGAAAACGCAGCCCCAGTCCTTGGTGGAGCCCGTCTCCACACTAAATGAGGAAGTCTCGAAGTCTACCTCACTGTAATACTGACAATCAGCAGGATCAGAACTAGGACACTCCATTGGATGACAATGATAGCCACCATGCCCAGGTCAACCGGACCATCAACACTATCGCTGGTGGGTTCGTGGGCAGTGGGCCATCCAACAATGCCCAGAAGAAAGCACTTAGGATGACGATGTTGAGCATCTCCCATTTCGCACCCAAATCACGGGCCGGAGATCAGAAGGCACCCCCATTTTCCTTTTTAGAAGAATACTACAGTGAAATCATCCTAAAGCATGATTATCCACTGGTTATCGCTAGGATAATTTCTAATGCTGAGATCTGGCATATTTTTGTAGACCAATGGAGCTCAGCTGATATTATGTTTATGGAGTTGTACAAAAAGATGGAGTTTCCAGACTTATAGGTGATCCCCTTCAATGGCGAGCTCATCATTTTTACTAATGAAAAATTCACTCCTATAGGGTATGTTGAGACTTACCTGACCCTAGGGAGCAATAAGCTCTTCAGGACTGTCAAGGTCAAGTTTCTAGTCTTGAACTACCCCTCAACATATAATATAATCTTGGGCCATCCTGCGTTGAATGCACTTGGCGCTATGGTGTGTTGACCACCCACTTGGCCATAAAATTCCTCAACAAGAACAATGAGGTTGTCACAGTCAAGGGGGATCAAATCTTGGTGCGAAAATGTTACAATGAAGGCCTCAAAATCAGTAGGGTCCCCTGGAGAGCGAATGTTGGCATATCTAGCCCAGCTCTAGACAAAGTCAACATTTTTTTGATTGAGTTAGATGTGCGAGAAGAAATCTAGGGTACATGACCCTAGCTGGAGGGTGAACTACAGTCGCTCTAGCTTGGTGTCAAGCCAGATCAACTCACCAAGATCGGGGCAAACTTGGAGGAAGTAGAGAGGTGCTAATTGATTGAGCTCTTAGAGAAAAACAAAGACCTCTTTGTAATATCCCAAAAAGTAACACTAATGACGTATCCAGTTTACGCATCTGTAATTAGAATTTAGTACATTACTTATGAATATCCATAATTTTCCAAATAAACAGTTTAATAATATACAAAATATGAGCCTTTAGTGGAAGCATATTACACGTATCATATGAAATGAATTTTTATACAAAGAATACATCGCTAAACATAATATACCTATATCGACCTATTACACAAAATTTGATCAAACTAACTAAAATATCTCTTCATCCATAAGCTTCGGCATGCTTCATCTTCCTTATCACTATAGGTCCCTCCTGGAATTATCATGGAAATCAAAGATGTAGGGGGGTGAGAATCATAAAATTCTCAGTAGTATATTTAAAAATGTGTCATCACAATAACTCCAGTTGTTTCGGAAAAAAATCATTTTAAAACATTTCTACATAATTTGTAGAAAGGTGGCTAAAGCCAAATCGGGTCCTTTCTCTTCTTGAAATAGAGGTTCATTTGATTATGAAAATCATTTATAATCATCACAATCATATCAAGATTTATATCTTGAAAATCATTAGTCATCTCGCCATAATCTAATATCTGAAATTCTTTATATTCGAAGTCATTGAGACTCAAATCAATAAATCAGAAGTCATATCTTCAAATATCAAGAAATCTCATTCAGATCCTCAATTATCAAATCATATCAAGAGATCTCATTCATTAGAAATAATGTCTTAAAACATAATTCAATTCATTAAATCTCATGAAATCAAATCAAGGTTCATATCTCAAATCTCAAGAAAATCTCATTTATGTCAAAATCTCATATTTCAACATCGATGTCTCAAATCATCAGGACACATATGTTATCTCAAATCAATGGTATAGAGGGAATGCCCATCCTCATAATACCAATCTCTTGGTAGTAGCCTGCTTTCGGGTTGGTGCACTTCAACCTAATCATAGCACTCACTACACAAGACTATTCTGTGATTAGAGTAACCTAAAATAATCCACAACAAATGAGGGAATGTCCACCCTCAATTCAGAGTTATGAGTAGAGAGGGAATGTCCGTCCTCAAGTAGTGTAGATAGGGAAGGAATGTCTGTCCTCACACTATCCCCTCAACTACTTGCAACTATGAATGCCTCAAGTGTAAAAAGGGAATATCCATCCTCAACTACACATCAACCACGGGGGAAACTCAGGTAAATAGGAAGGGAATGTCCATCCTTAACCTCAATACTCTAGTCGTAAGAGAATGTCCATCCTCAACCACCGTTTCCAAGTCACCCCTAGGTCCAAGGATATCCTAGGAATGGTTTACTCATAACTCAATCATCAATCATCATCATGATCATCAATCATCGTGGTCATTAAGCCAAGAATAAGGCAAATCATCACGTCATATCATATTATAGCATGATGCAAAGATATATCATCAATCAGTCTCATATGATTCAATGTCATCATCAAATCATTTTCTCAAATTTGTTTGGATGCATAATCTTTTCACAATCTAGTGAATTTCAATCATTTAATTCAACGTTTAAGGTTTCTATTTAGGTTCCATGGAGTAAAAAGCTCCGTTTCTAACATTTTCAAATCAAAATACTCATTTTGGGGGTCTAGTAACGATTACATGGCCCTAGTAATCAATTACATAGTTGATAAAATCAATGTAATCGATTACAAGTAGGATGTAATCCATTACATCTCTCCCAGAAGCCTTGTAAATGATTACATGGGCTATGTAATCGATTACAAGATGCGAAATTTACAGAAAATAGAGAAAACTCATCAAGAGTTAAATCAAGGATCAAGTTTTGAAATCATCATCAACACAAAATCATCTTTTCCATTTCAAGATCATCATTCAAATCTCAAGTTTCCAAAACTTTGGAAAACAAAGAAAGAGTAGAAAAGATGAAAGAAAACCCCTACCTTAGTTTCCATAGCTCTTGATCTCTTGTTCCTAGCTTTTTTGCTTGGTCTTCTTTCCTCTTTCTTTTTCTCCATTTCCAGCTCTCTTTCATGTTCCCTTTTTGTTTTTTTTTTCTTCTGTTTTGTTTCCCTTTCTCTTCTGTTTCTATCTCGGTTTCTCTCCTCTCATTTTTCTTTTTCATCTTTATTTTCTTTATTTCTTTTATTTGGGGTGTTAGTCGAGAGTGAGGGAGAGATGAAAGATAAAAATATCTCAAAAGTAATAATGAGGGGAATGGGGACGGTGGAGAAGGAAAAATAAAAAAAAGGAAAAAGTAAAATCCAGCAAACAAATTTTTATCTGCTAAAGATACTTTGATTTCTCAAAAGAGAATTTTCCAACTTTCATAATCATTATGGAAAATTCTAGGATTTCATGCACTTCCCAGTTTTATTTTTCCATAATCATCCCTATACACCTTTATCAGACACTAAGCTTCACTATTCAATGTTGGGTTGAATTAAACCTCATGGAATTGAACTTAGAAGCTTTCAAGTGTCCATCTCAATCTATTTCCATTCTTAAATTATTCTTCATCCTCTATTTGACATTTACTCATAATCTTATGAGATTTTGATCCATTTATCTAATTAGTTTGTTCTCTAAACACTTCTTAGTGTCATTAAAAATGCCAAACTAACTTCTCTGATCTTCCAAAATTCCATATAGCTCATTCCAATCCTTTATAACTTGGAAATAAACTCTCCACACCAATTCTTTATCAAGTAATTTATACTAGTCTATTGAGCTGCTATAACCTTAATTAACATCATTAGGTTGGAGAGGATGTTACATTTCTCCCCTCTTTTTTATAAATTTTGTCCTCAAAATTTGATCTTCCTTAATCAAAAGTTCTCGATAACTCTTTTACTTTCTCAGCTTCATGCTTCTATATGGGGTTAAGATGGAGTACCATCTTATAATTATCTATACTAGGAAGCTCATCAAGAAGATCTCCCACATCATAGGGAAGTACCTCACTCGTCATTTTATGCAAATCTTGTATAATGACCACTTTTCTTTCAAAGTTCGCATCCTTTTGCAAAATGTTGTCAACTAAATCGTAGAAGCTTCATCTGTCAGGTGCATGTACTCTATTCATGAATGGCTTGACAACTGGTTTAGATGTTTCTAACTTTAAAACTTTAGCTGCACAAGATTTATGATATTGAATACTTCCTGTTATGATTCTGATATAGGGTTCCTAACAGTATAACTTCTCTAAGTGTTTGTACTTTCGTGAGGAACCATACAATATCAATAATTCATTTCTTTGAGTGTGTTTCTCATCTAGTCTGAATTGAAGAAATCTTAGGTCATACCTCTTAATATGATAGCTAGAATTTGCTCATCCCATTCTCATAAACAATTATAAAAAATCATTTATACTCCAAGTAAAGGATATGTTTTTGTTCCACCTACTGTTTCAACACTGTTAGTGGTTGTGGTTTTCTATTCGCTTTCACAATGTGAGATTTATAGAGTGGTATATCCTCACTTGCCATATTTGAAACCTTTTCCAAGTCGATAGTATTCCCTGAGGAAGCATCACTAAAGGTCTCGCATTAGGATGCTTACCAAGAAAACTTTACATGAGTCTAACAATCACGAATATCTTCTTAGCTCTCGAAATTATGAGACAAGATATAATCCCCTGGGATGCTCATCTGCAAGTTCTCTAATCAAGAAAAATCTAGATCCTTTGACTTGATAAGGTTTCATCTACTTCAAATGTCGTGGATGCGCAGAGGTTCCAATTACCATGAGATCATCTTCAGCAATCTCAATTCCATGCACATTCGTGTTCCTTTGATATTCCATGAATCTTCCGCATTAGTTATTGTACACCTTTTTAACCTTATATTGAAACTCAAATATGGTTTCAATTCCTCGTCTTCTATAGGGTAGAGAATTCATAAGAACGTCTTCTAGAATATTCTCTTGCCATTGATATAGTTTCCATTCTCCTACAAGAACTCCTAAGGAGTGTAGAGATTCTAAGGATTTCTAATATTGTATCTTTTCTCTTTGTCCACAATTAATTTGCATGCATTAAACAATATCAGTTTTTATATAAGGCATTTAATCATCTCTTGAGGTCTTAATACATTTTCTTAATTTCAAGATAGATAGAGTAGTTGCTCTTATGATCATCATTGAGGATTTTCTCTTTAATTACATATTCTCTTGAGACACAAGGTCACTCTCTAAATATCATCATCCCATCACTTTAAGATTTCATCTTCTTCTTAAGTATCCCTGACTTGAGCCCTCACATCATCATGAAGTCCTAATCAGTCCAAACAGAGGCTATGTGACAATGCAGTCACTATCAAGATCAAGTTTTCAGAAACTATTGAAAAGTTCTATCTCTCGTACCATCATATAGGACAACAACAATAACAACCAAGCCTTTTCTCACTAGGTAGGGTCAGCTACATAGATCAAACGACGCCATTGTCTTCAGAAATGTTATTCAAATCTAAATCTTTTTTAATCGTTTCATTTATAATCTTTCTTGGTCTTCCTCTACTTCTAGCTATTGGGCTATTCTCTACCTGATCTACTCTTCTTATAGGAGCTTCTGAGGGTCTTCTGCTTACATGTCCAAACCACCTAAGGCGAGATTCTCCTATCTTTTCCACAATAGGTGCTACCCCTACTTTCTCTCTAATGCATTCATTCCTAATCCTATCTTGTCTTGTATGGCCACACATCCAACGCAACATCCTCATCTCCACAACACTGATCTTATGCTCATGTTATCTTTTTACTGCCCAATATTCAGTACCATACAATATTGCGGGCCTTATAGTTGTGCGGTAAAATTTACCCTTAAGCTTGAGAGGCACTTTTCTATCACAAATAACTCCTGAAGCACTCCTCCATTTCATCCACCCAGCTTGAATCCTATGGTTTACATCTCCCTCTATCTCTCCATCATTTTGTATGATAGATACAAGATACCTAAACTGTGTGACTTGTGGTATGATATGATCTCCAATTTTCACTGCTAAACTAGCATTAATATGCCTCTCACTAAATTTACATTCCATATACTCGGTCTTACTCCTACTTAGTACATCAGCCACTCCATTGGCCTTACCCAGATAATACTCTAACTCAAAATCTTAATTTTTTCCAAGAACTCCATTTATCATCTTTGTCTCATATTTAACCACTTCTGGTCAAACAAGTATTTCAAATCTGCATAATCATTTAAGACCTCAAACTTAACTCCATAAACTTAGTGCCTCCAAATCTTCAAGGTAAACTCCACAATTACCATTCTTAGGCTGTGGATTGGATAGTTGTCTTCATGCGGTCTCAATCGCTTTGAGGTGTAAGCAACTACCTGCCCATCTAACATCACATGCATCTCACCTCTTTCCTTGAGGCATCAGAGTATATCTCGAATTTTCCTTGAGGATTTGGGACCACTAGAACTGGTATGGTAGTTAATCTCTTTTTTAGACCTTGGAAGTTATTCTCGTACTCTTGTGTTTATTTAGAAACATTGTCTCTTCAGTTCTTGTGGTTATTCTTACTTGGATCTACAAATATCTCTTTTCTAGAAATTCTATGTTCTAATTATTTTACCATGTCATCATACAGTTGCTTCTCTTTCAGGTTTTGTAACACCTCCTTAAGGTGATCTTCATACTCTTTAAGTGTCTTTGAATAGAAGAACATATCATCTACAAAGATCATAACCATCTTGTCTAGATATGGTTCAGAAGACCTATTCATCTAGTCCATAAGGATTACAGGTGCTCACATTTAGTTCCAAGGATGGTCTTCAGAATATTTTCTCTCGAACTTTGTTCTGATAGCACTCTAACCTTAAGTCATCCTTTGAGAACACTACTATTCCCTTTCTTATCTGTTTTATCAAATCATTCATTCTAGGCTGTGACTTATAAAAACAACTTTAAATATCTTCAAAGTAATTTTGGCTCCTGCTATTTCTAGTAACCTCTTGGTATCATCTGACCATCTTTCAGTCTTTCTATCTAACATATTCAAGGTCACAGTTTAAAGCTGACCACATTGTAATTGAAGGTGTCTCAGACTGTCCTGGCGTGCCATATGACACATCTATGCCTAGAATGAGGGTGAAAGCTTTGGAAACAACAGAAAGAGAAGAGGATGGCTCAACACCCAACAAAGAATTCAACCCACCAAGCTTGTCATTGATCTTCAATAAAATGTTAATCAAATATTGGTCATTGACCTTTCTAGCAGCTATGCATTGAATGAAAACTCTATACTCAGCAAGATTCTTTTTCCTCCATGGACCATGAACATCATAGTTTTTCCCAATCAGGAGGCAAACAAAGGAGGAATTGGGGAGCTCTAGGAAATTCATAGTGAATGTCCTCAAACATATTCTCCACTCTAACCATAAGTGTGGCATACTTAAACTGAGCATTCTCCTCAAACACATCAAATGAGGAATCTATCAAAATTCCTTTCGTTTCTCTTACTCTCTCAACCACTCTTCAACCATAGAAGAATCATACTTTCTTCCAGATGATGGAGGGTTAGTCTTCTTGAACCTAGAAGGATCATGAAATCCCTAGTTCCTCTCGACCGCTGCTTCATTCTCTAGTTGAAGATGTGGGTTATTACTCATTCTTTCCAAAACTCTGTTTATGATGGTCATCCGTTCTCCATAGCCTTAGCCATCTCTCACTACTTTCTCTCGATGACTGTCATCTCTTCGATCATCTCCATCATTTCTACCATGCTATCACTAGCAGACACTCTATCTCTTCACGTATTCTTGGATGATGCCATAGTCTTCTGTACGCACTGAACATTACATATTGAGTTGATCAGGCCCAATATTCATATAGTAATGTGAGAGTTAACTATACATACAATCCTAAGGTAGTTATGCAACTCTACTTATGCATCTTATCACTGTGATCAGAAAAATTCATAACAACACATAGCTAGTCCATACCCCGACTCAACAAGATGAACTGCTATGATACCATAATGTAACATCCTAAAAACTAATACTAATGGCATATCTGGTTTACACATCAGTAATTAGAATTTGGTATATACTTATGAATATCCACAGTTTTTCAAATAAATAATTTAATAATATACAAAATATGAGTCTTTAGTAGAAGCATATTACACGTATAATATGAAATGATTTTTTATACAAAGAATACATCGCTAAACATAATATACCTAAATCTACCTATTATACAAAATCTGATCAAACTAACTAATATATCTCTTCATCCATAAGCTCCGTCATGCTTCATCTTGCTTGTCACTGTAGGTCCCTCATGGAATTATCGTGAAAATCAAAGATATAAGATGTGAAAATCATAAAATTCTCAGTAGTTTGTTTAAAATTGTGTCATCACAATAATTCTAGCTGTTTCGGAGAAAAATCATTTCAAATCATTTCTACATAATCCATAGCAAGGTGACTAAAACCAAATCGGGTCCTTCCACTTCCTCGAAACAGAGGTTCATTTAATTATGAAAATCATTTATAATCATCACAATCACATCAAGAATTATATCTTGAAAATCATCAGTCATCTCGTCATAATCTAATATATGAAATTCTTTATATTCGGAGTCATTGAGACTAAAATCAATAAATCAGAAGTCATATCATCAAATATCAAGAAATCTCATTCAGATCATTAATTATCCAATCATATCAAGAGATCTCATTCATCAGAAATCATGTCTCAAAACATAATTCAATTCATCAAATCTCATGAAATCAAATCAAAGTTCATAACTCAAATCTCAAGTTGTCAAATCGTAAGTCATTTATCAATTCTCAAGAAAATCTCATCTATATCAAAATCTCATGTTTCAAGGTCTATGTCTCAAATCATTAAGAAACATGTGTCGCCTCAAATCAATGGTATAGAGAGAATGTCCTTCATCATAATACCAATCTCTTGGCAGTAGCTTGCTTTCAAGTTAGTGCAGTTCAACCCAATCATAGCACTTGCTACATAGGACTACTCTGGGATTAGACTAACCCAATACAATTCATAAAAAATGAGGGAATATCCATTCTCATTATAGTTGGGAGTAGAGAAGGATCACAACTTATGAGGGAATGTCCATCCTCAATTCAGAGTTATGAGTAGAGAGGGAATGTTCATCCTCAACTACTGTAGATAAGGAGGGAATGTTCGTCCTCACACTATCCCCTCAACTACTTGCAGCTAGGAATGCCTCATGTGTAAAGAGGGAATGTCCATCCTCAACTACACATAAACCACGGGAGAAATTCAAGCAAAGAGGAAGGGAATGTCCAACCTTAACCTCAATACTCTAGTGGTAAGGGAATGTCCATCCTTAACCACCGTTTCCAAGTCACCCGTAGGTCCAAGGATATCCTAGGAATGGGTTACTAATAACATCAATCATCAATCATCATCACGATCATCAATCAGCATGCTCATTATGCCAAAAATAAGGCAAATCATCATGTCATCTTATATTATAGCATGATGTAAAGATATATCATCAATCAAACTCATATGATTCAATATCATCATGAAATCATTTTCTCAAATTTCTTTAGATGCATAATCATTTTACAATCTAGTGAATTTCAACCATTCAATTCAAGGTTTAAGGATTGTTAGGTTCCATGGAGTAAAGAACTCTGTTTCTAACATTTTCAGATCAAAATACTCATTTTGGGGGTCTGGTAATCGATTACATGACCCTGGTAATCGAGTACATGCTTGGAAGAATCAATGTAATCGATTACAAGCAGGATGTAATCTATTACATCTCACCCAGAAGTCTTGTAATCAATTACATGGGCCATATAATCGATTACAAGTTACGAAATTTTTAGAAACTAGAGCCTTTAAACCACCCGAACCCAAACCAAACTATTAAACATCAATAACAACATCAAATCATCACAAATATGCATCGAAATCGTTATTAAAACATCAAATCTTAACATGGGTACAAACCCTATTTTCCAAATATTAAAACTCATCAAGAGTTAAATCAAGGATCAAGTTTTCAAATCATCATCAACACAAAATCAACTTTTCTATTTCAAGATCATTATTCAAATCTCAGGTTTCCAAAACTTTGGAAAACAAAGAAAGAGTAGAAAAGATGAAAGAAACCCCCTACCTTGGTTTCCATAGCTCTTGATCTATTGTTCCTAGCTCCTCTTTGCTTGTTCTTCTTTCCTCTTTCTTTTTCTCCATTTCCAGCTCTCTCTCACGTTCCATTTTTATTTTTTTCTTCTATTTTGTTCCCCTTTCTCTTCTGTTTCTGTCTCATTTTCTCTCCTCTCATCTTTCTTTTTCATCTTTATTTTATTTGTTTCTTTTATTTGGGCTATTAACTAAGAGTGCGGGAGAGATGAGAGATAAAAATATCTCAAAAGTTATATTGAGGGGAGTGGGGACGGTGGAGAAGGAAAAATAAAAAGGAAAAAGTGAAATCCAGCAGACAAATTTTTACCTGCTAAAGACACTTTAATTTCTCAAAAGTGAATTTTCCAACCGTCACAGGCATTATGGAAAATTCTAGGATTTCATGCACTTCCTAGTTTTATTTTTTCACAATCATCCCTATACACCTTTATCAAACACTAAGCTTCATTGTTCACTCCTGGGTTGAATTAAACCTCATGGAATTGAATTTAGGAGCTTTCAAGTGTTCATCTCAATTTGTTTCCATTCTCAAATTTATCTTCATCCTCTATTTTACATTTTCTCATAATCTTATGAGTTTCTGATCCATTTATCTTATTAGTTTGGTCTCTAGACACTATCTCAGTGTCATTAAAAATGTCAAACTAACTTATCTGATCTTCTAAAATTCCATATAGCTCATTCCTATCCTTTATAACTTGGAAATAAATTCTCCACACCCATTTCTATCTTTTTAGCTATTTAAGCTAAATTCTGAGGTATTTGAGCTATTTCTTATATTCATTGTTATAAATTTACGCTCAATTCAATCCAAACAATTTACCAAAATTATCAGGTAATTTATACCAGTCTATTGAGCTACTATAACCCTAATTAACATCATTAAGTTGGAGAGGATGTTACACTCTTTGCCTAGACATCCTCTGTAACACCCTAATTCTAATACAGTATGATATTCGCAATATACCGGAGTAAAGAGAGTCAAGCATATCACTTTCACTAAACACAACAATACAAAAATCCATAACAACTACACATGCCATTATAGAGAACCAAGAAGGAAGAAAAGATTATATATATACAACCTCAGCCTCAAGGGGCATATTGTAAATATATAAAACTTTTTACAAACTAAGAAAAAAAACATATACAAGCTTTGTCTCAAAAATCAAATTAACTATACTACTCTAGTCTATCTTCGTCTTCTTCTCCTTGAAGGGCTTCAACCTAGATATATTATGGAATCAATAAACTAGGTGAGAATTCACAATTCTCAGTATAAGTCTTCAAAACCTGACATCATGACACCTTTAGTTGCTTCGGGGAAAAACTCAAGTTATTAAACAACAATTAATAATATCTAGAAAGGTGGTAAAGGCCAAAACAGTTCCTTTCTCTTCCTGAGGCAGACAGTTCATTCATTTACAAAACATGGTATAATTATCACACAATTATCCATTCATAATGAATAAACAAAATCATTTACATAATTTTCATAGCAGCTCTATGATTTACATCTATATAGGATACTCTCATACACGAGTTTATATCCATTACTAATATACGAAGATATTCTCATGCTCAAGGTTATACCTCATTCATTTTAGGATATTATCATACTCAAGGTTATATCCAAATCTCATACACAAAGGATACGTTCCTACACGAGTTTGTACCCAATGCTCATATACAAAGGATACTCTCCAACGCGATTTTGTATCCTTCACTCATTACTATAGGAATATTCACATTCTCACTCTATGTAATATTCACACAACAAACTCATAATTCTTCACTACCCTTATTCCAAAGATAATATAATTGCTCATTCAATTGTCATTGAAATGCAATGCTTGTGTTATGTCGTATGATTATGCCTAGCATATGTCCTAAGATAATGATTATGAAATATGCTATGATAGTGTTTGTGCAGTGTCATGAAACTCGATTATTCCCAAGAATTTGTTTCCTTGTATTATACTAGTAGTAGGGCTACGACCACTTAACACTACTTGGTAATGAATGGACTATTCCATCTCACAACAATGAATGTACTAATACCATCTCATATACTGGTAACCCTGACCATAATAGCCTACTTGCTACAAGAATATAGGACTAGTCCTTATTCATATAATTTCATGACATATCCACAATTCTCTGGCCAAATGATTGTGCACATCATCTAAGGTTACAAATACGTAGGAATAGCAAGTGTGTGAAAATATGTTGTGTTATTTTCAACTCACACATAAAGACCACAAAACTCATCACAAGGTTCACTCTAACCAAGTGAAAAGAACTAAAACTAACAAACATGCACTCTCAGCTCACTTTATCTCATAAAGGAGCTATTCGTGTTTCTTGGTTACCCTCACAACTTAACCTTAGCAAATAAGGGTATCAACCATCATTCATGCACCTTAAACTCAACTTTCACCAAAAAGGAGCAACTCATGCATAATGATAGGTTAACCATGTCAAAGAAACTTAGTTTAGTTGTATCTAGAACACCCTATCATCGCATCTCAAGTGATATCACATGCTACACCATGCTGCTTAAGGGACTAGATAACTACCTATAGCATTCCACAACCAATGGATGTATAAGGTCTCCTACCTTCCCATATATGCAAGGTGGTCATTTCATTTATGAAATACCCCTCCTAGTGTCTCAACACACTTTAAGAATCATATATGAAGGACAACATCATTGCTCTTCAACGATCTAGAAACTCACCTATGTCAATCCACCCCCGTTAGATGAACAAAGGCCTATCATTTTACATATGTGCTAGGTAGATATTTTCTTCATGAAATATCCCTAGTAGTGTCTTTATTTATACTAAAAAGCATGCATAAAAAGATTCCAACCAATAGGGACCTTCATTCCCTTTATATGAAACACACAGAGTGTTCTACCCTTTGGGCACTCAAGTGGTCAACACCGGGCGCTCAAACGCCCAGTCACTAGAAACTCAGGCCTATTTCCCTCAGCTGTTGGTGCTAAGGTGCCTAACGCTGGAGTGTAGGCGCTAGGCTCCCAACCTCACGCAGACTTTGTTCAGGGTAATGGGTGCTTGGGCACCCAACTCTAGCGCCTAAGCGCTAGTGTGTAACATCCCAGATTTTGGCTATTTTATAGTAATGACTGAATTGCACTGTTTTGTATTTTCTATGTTATATAAAATTAATTTGATTGTTTTGAGATGTTTTTGATCTTTGTGGAAGATTTGCTCCGGGTAAAGAAAATAATAATTTTCGGGCCAGAAAAAATCTTATTTGATTTATTCGGAGACGGGGGATCTTACTAAACTCGAATCTGAGAGACATAGAAATGAATCTTTTAATTTTTAGGATTTAACTGTAAAATAAAAATATTTCCTGAAAGATTATCCGTTGTTTTATTTATAGTAGCTATTGCTATTAATTATTAGACTCGGTAAAGTTTGTTTGATAGAAAATGTGCTTAGAATATTTTCTGTAGCCTACTTTAACATGAACCAATAGAAATTAGTCAAAAAAGATGGTTGGATTTTTCTAACCAATGGGAATTGGTCAAATATAGTGGCATAGACTTTAATGTGGACCGTTGGATGAAAAACTTGATTAAGAAGCCCTTGATCATCACCATTGATCTGATCAATGGTATGAGAACAATCTTGATAAAGCAACTTATGATATCCACCTTAGATTAAATCAATGGTTAGGAGATGAAGTTAGTTTCAATGGTTAGGATTTAGTCATTAATAATAGCTTGACAAGTTACAAAGTAACTAAATAAACCTAATTTAGTTACCTGAATTGCCTAATTAATAAACTAAGTGAACTAACCTAGTTACTAATTAGTTAGGATCTAGTTACTAGTTAAATATCCTAATTATATCTAGAAGCCATGACATATGCAATGATCTATTTAATTAGTTAGCTATGTAACTAGGTGATAATCAAGTAACTAGAAAACCTAATCTACTTAGTTGTTAATTTCTTGAAAGGTAACTAGCACGAAAATGGAAACAGACTTAGTTAGCCTTTCCCAATAGGGCCACATGGTCAAGTAGGTTCCCAAACCTTCTTGAATGGTCTTTTATGTCCATTAGGTGACAATGTGATGACATAGGCCATGTGATCTTCCATGTGAACACAAATGTGATATTTTAATATCACAATTAGTCTCCTATTTCCCTACATTATCTCACGACTACACACACTCACATTTTACTATCCAATTTCATCTTTTCTCTCACCTAAAGGCTAAGCATTCATCTTTTCTCTCCAAACTCTCAAGAACACAAAAACTTTCCTCTCCTATTTCCTTCTTGGGAATTTCGGCCAACACCCAAAATCCCACTCCCAAGCTTCTATAATTTTACTTCTTTTCATTTCCTAAGTCTAAATCATATCATAAACACTTTTCTTTTAGAAAGTTTAGTGAGAATCCTTCTCCAAGTATCTCAAAATCTAAGTTTTAGCTTACTACCGTTAAGGTAAATTATTGATTTATGGTTCAAAGTTAAGTTTTTGATTTTCTAAACCATGTTTGATCCATGGTTCCTTGTCCTTAAGAATTGTTTGTGACTTTTAGAATTGTTTAAGATTTATAGGGCTTTGTTTATGTGTCACAAGAAATCAAGTGGAGGAGGGAACTTGAAGGACTTTGTCTTCCTTAAGGTAAGAGGGAGATTAACCTCATCAACTAAGTGTTGGTGGTGAGGAAATGATTTTGTGTGTGGTGAAAAATCCATAAAGATTTATTCACTTATTGTTTTATGCTTCTTTGTTTGTGATTGTGGTGTTTATAATTTTTAGTTTATGATTGCATGTGTGATTATATGTTTATAGTTTTGATAATATGCTTGTATGTATAAATTTGGAAGCATGCAATTGTATGTGTAACTTAGGATGTGAACAACATGTTGAGAAGGTCACATGAGAGCTCCAAAGAGCTTAGAGACACACGGCCTCACCACTTTTAAAAGGACCAAGAGTCCTAAATTTTGGGTTTAAAAAGAGGATTAAGGGTTTTTGTGATCAGAAAATGAATTAGAAGATTTTACAAGGTTTTCCATAAGAAATCATTTTTGGTAAGTTTGGAAGTTTAAAATGAAAGCAACTATGTTTCAGAAATAAAATTAACATACTAAGCTATGTAGTAAAATAAATGCGAGTACTTGAAACTTACTGATGTATAGCTCAACTTATGGGTTTTGAAGCGCGTCAGGAAATTTTGAGCTGTAAGGTCCTAATTAAAACAAAGAACTACAACTTTTTGGGAAATTATAGAAATATTGATTTTTAGAGGGACTATATTGTAATTTTTATTTTAAGAAGGACTATTTTGCAAATATTTTCTAAAAGAGGGACCATCTTGTAAATATTATTTGAGGAGGGACTATTTTGTAAATATTATTTAAATAAGGACTATTAGGTAAATATTATTTAAATGAGGGACCATTATGCAAATAATAGAAATAAAAGTTAAGTTTTTAAGGAAAATATTATTTTTGGTTTGAATATGTTAGAAATATTTTACGTAGTTAAAAATATGTTGAAAAATATCTACGCGACTCAAAAACAGTAGTTTTAGGCTATGCGATAGAGAAAATATGATAAATGTTTACGCGATTTGAGAAATCTTTATGCGATTTGAAAACATAAAAAAATGTTTCGCGATTCCAAAAATGCGATAATATCGCTACGCAATTAACCATAAACTGCAGTTTGCTGTCGGGCAGTTGTGGTGGGCCTGGTTGTAGTAAATCATATATCTTGCATATTTACTTGTTTGGTTAAGGTTGTCTGCCTAGGAGATGAAATACACCTAAGTGCGGGTGCGAGTAGACAAGTGTAGGTCACTTGTTGACCTTGCGGGCATTGGGGTATGGGTACCTCGCAATGGATGGTTGATAGCTCTTCTATCTATGGGGCAGACCGATGCAAACACACCGATGATCCCGACCGAGACACTGTCCTATATCGTGATCTTGTGTAGAATGTCTGGTCCAATGCCTAATGTGCACTTTTAACAAAATTGATATATTATAGCACTTTTGGTCATGGCAGCCTTGTGACAGACATGTCTTCTGGATTTTCTCTCCAAATTTGTGTCTAGCTCCATGGAGTAGGATTTGGTCGTTGTGCATATGCATTGTTGGTCAGCATATTGATTGGTTATTTATGCTTACTAATTTTACTATCTGCTTTATGATAATATGATTTATTGTTATAATATCATTTACTGTTTGTCTGTTATCGTTTCCTTTACTGCCATTCTAGTATTGATGTAGGGGATCTGACCTCTTTGTTATACTATGTCTTCTTTATTGTATGTGTTTATTGAAGATCAAGGAAACGAGGAGGCGAACGATTCTGTGTATCATTAGTAGCTGTTTATCTGTTTGTGAGTAGTCATGCCGACTAGATGACAAATACTAGGTTTTGTGAGGGTACAATTCCATAGGGGAACTGATGCATGGAGATTTGATTTTAATAATGAACATTTTGTATACACGGGAGATCTAACTATGACTCTGAGTGGGAACCAATATGGTGTCCCTGTGTTGACACAGCATGCAACAGTGCATCTAGAGTTCACCATTCCTATACGTGAGCTTTGGGGTGGTAATGTGTCTTTTTATACGCCTCAAGAGGATACAGTAGTGTCTTCTGGTAGGGCCCCCATGAGGCAACTATCTCCACCTGGGGCTTATGTTGACTGTGTTGGGGATGGTGAGGATGATAAGGAGGAGGATCCTTCAAAGGATCCAAGTCCTTAGATCTGCTAGGGTTTAGTTAGAGTGTTGTTTAGTTTTATGTCTTTACTTTGCTTTCAAACAAATGTGTATTTTACTTTTTTAGCTGGTTTGTACCAATGTAAAATATTTTAGAACAAAGTTGCAGCATATGTATATATACGGTTTAGTACGTTTATTATAAGTTTCACAAATGTTTTAATTCAGTTTATTTATTTTATTTTATTTTGTAAACAAAATTTTTAAAATTGACATTTTTACAAAATGAATTCTTTTATAACTTGGGTAAGTTCTATTGGGATTAGTCTTAAAAGTGATACCCTAAGGTGGGTGTTACATTAGTTTGTATTAGAGCTCCCGGTTAGAGTCTTTTGGGTTTTGTGGTTAGGTCTGTTTTGGCTTATGTTGTGTGATTCTCTGAATTTGATTTTCAATGGATAATATCTTACTTTCATTGGAATTTGTTTGATTGTTTGTGAAGAACAATATGTCTCGTGGTAGAGGTGCACGCGCAAACATGGAACGTGACAATGACCCAATAATTGTTGGGTGGATGCAATGCAGAGAATGGCAGAGGTAATGGCACAGCAGAATCAATGAACTATGCAACATCAGGAGGCAAATGCAGAGGTTTAGCATTTGTCAGAATTCCGTAGGAACAATCTGCCACACTTTAGGGGTGAATTTGACCTTGAGAAAGCGGAGTTGTGGATCCAAGACTTGGAGAAAATTTTTGAGGCAATAGGATGTAACGATGATCGACGAGTGACGTACGCTACTTTTATGCTAAAGGCTGATGGTGAGAATTGGTGGAAAGCCACTAGAAGGGCATTGATAGCTGAAGGGATAGAAATTACTTGGGAGCTGTTTTGTGAGGTGTTTCTTGAAAAGTACTTTTCTAAGAGTGCGAGGCACGCGAAGGAAATGGAATTTTTAAGTTTACGCCAAGGTGGTATGACGGTGAGTGACTATGCTGCGAAGTTTGAGAGCTTGTCTAAGTTCTTATGGTACCTTCAGATCCAGCCGGATGAGGTCTAGAAGTGCCGTATGTTTGAAGAAGGACTACGTTTTGAGCTGAAGAAAGGGATAATATCAATGCGTGTAAATTAATTTTCGACACTGATGGACATGAGTTATAGGTTGGAAGCATTAGAGTCGTCAAGGGACACGAGAAACTGTAACTTTGGACCGAATAGGTTCCAAAGAGGAGGCAACAACAACAATAATCGGTTTCAACAAAAGTCGTATTCTTGACCCTCAAGAAGTCAGCCGCAACAACAACATCAGCAACCTCGTGGAGGTGGTCTAAGTGGAAATCGATTTAATCAGAATGTAGCACCGCTAGCAAGATGCTTGAAGTACAGAAAGGGTCACTTGACAAAAGATTGTTCGATTAGAGGTATAATCTGCTTCAGATACGGAAATCCTGGTCACATCTCTAAATATTGTGATCAAGCGAAAATAGAGCTTTTAGTGAGCAATGTTCGAGCTGTGAAGCCACAAGCTGGAGGAAGAGTGTATACCTTGAGTGGAGCTGAGGCCTCCCAGTCTGAGAATCTTATTCAGGGAGAAGGTGTCATCCCAGGTAATCTTTTAACTGTACTATATGATTCGGGTGCAACTCATTCATTTATTGCATATGACTATGCGGATCGTTTGGGATTGCTTATGACTTCTTTGAACTTTCAATTGACTGTTTCCACTCCTATTGCCAGACCAGTTAGTACTACAAAAATATGCCTGAATTGTTCTATTACTATCAAAAATCGAGTTTTCTCTATTAATTTGATTTGTTTACCCCTTGTTGATATTGATATAATCTTAGGGATGGATTAGCTATCTTCTAACAATATCCTATTAGATTGTTCTAGAAAGACTTTAGTTTTTCCTGGATAGGTTTCTGGATTTGTAACTGCCAAACAAGTCAAATCTTTATTGAGGGATGGAGCTCAAGGATACATGCTGTTATCTTCTTTAGAAGTTAAGGGTGAGACAGATGATAATGCTATTTTTGTCGTGAATGAGTTTCCTGAGGTTTTCCCTGATGATATACCTGGATTACCACCAGAAAGAGAGATAGAGTTTTCTATCGATCTTGTACCAGGAGAGGGTCCCATATCAATTACACCGTATCGTATGTCACCATCGGAATTGGGAGAGTTGAAAAAATAGTTCGAGGAGTTGTTGGAAAAGCAATTTGTGAGACTTAGTGTTTCACCTTGGGGAGCTCCAGTGTTGTTAGTCAAGAAGAATGATGGAACTTCACGGTTATGTGTTGATTACCGCCAGCTGAACAAGGTCATGATAAAGAATAAGTATCCACTACCAAGGATTAATGATTTGATGAATCAATTGAAGGGGGCAGCTATCTTTTCAAAGATAGATCTGCGATTAGAATATCACCAGATTCGTGTTAAGGTAGAGGACGTACCTAAAGCAGCTTTTAGGACGCGTTATAGTCATTATGAGTATCTTGTAATGCCATTCGGTGTGATGAATGCTCCTGCTATATTCATGGATTACATGAATAGGATCTTTCATCCATACCTAGACCAATTTGTCATTGTTTTTATTGATGACATTTTGATCTACTCTCAAAGTTAGAAAAAGCATGCTGAATATCTCAGTATAGTTCTTCAGATTTTGAAAGAGAAAAAATTGTACGCAAAATTGTCAAAATGCGAATTTTAGTTGGATGAAGTTCAGTTTCTGGGTCATGTAATTTCTAAGGATGAAATTGTAGTGGATCCAGCTAAGGTGGAGACGGTTCTTCAATGGGAGAGACCAAAAACTATGATGGAGATCCGGAGTTTTGTTGGATTAGTTGGATATTATTGAAGATTTATTCAAGGCTTTTCCAAGATCATCGGACCTCTTACGCAACTTACAAGGAAGAACCAAGCTTTTAATTGGACAAATAAGTGTGAAGAAAGTTTCGAAGAGTTGAAGAAGAAGTTGACTACTGCACCAGTACTGATCCTACCAAATCCAAATGAGTCGTTTGAGGTGTATTGCGATGCTTCGTATTAAGGGTTAGGATACGTACTAATGCAAAATAGAAACGTTGTAGCCTATGCTTCTAGACAGTTGAAGGTTCATCAAAGGAATTATCCAACACATGATTTGGAGTTGGCCGCAGTTGTTTTTGTATTGAAGATATGAAGACACTTTTTGTATGGAGCTACGTTCAATGTCTTCAGCGACCACAAAAGTTTGAAGTACTTGTTTGATAAAAAAGAATTAAACATGAGGCAGAGAAGATGGTTGGAATTCTTAAAGAATTATGATTTTCAACTCCAGTATCACCCTGGGAAAGCAAACGTTGTAGCAGATGCTTTGAGTCAGAAAATGCTCAGTGTTTCTGCTATGATGGTTAAAGAGGAAAAATTGATTGAATAATTTAGAGATATATGGTTGTCAGTGGAATTAGCACCTGGAAGGATGCGTTTGAATATGGTTACTATTTTGCATGATTTGTTGGAAGAAATTCGTGAGAAACAAGAAGATGACGAGTTTTTGCAGAATGAGAGAGAATTTTTGAAGGAAGGTCATAAGGCAACTGTTGAGGAAGGATCTGATGGGGTCTTAAGGTTCAAGGGTAGGATTTGTATACCTGATGATCCCAATCTTAAGAAAGCAATTCTTGGTGAAGCTCATACTAGTAAATTGAGTATACATCCTAGGATGACCAAGATGTATCAAGATGTGAAACGTTTGTTTTGGTGGCCTAGAATGAAAAGAAATGTTGCTGAATTTGTGGCATCTTGTCTAGTTTGCCAGAAAGCAAAGGTTGAGCATATCAGAGATCAGTCGGCATGTTACAGCCTCTTACTATTCCAAAATGGAAATGGGACAGTATTGCAATGGATTTCATTACAGCGTTGCCAAAGACTAGGAAAGGTTATGATTCTATTTGGGTTATTGTAGATCGGCTTACCAAATCTGCTCACTTCTTGCTAATAAATATTAAGTATCCAATGGAGAAGTTGACACAGTTGTACGTTGGTGAAATAGTTCGACTCCACGGTGTACCTACTAGTATCATATCTGACAAAGATCCAAGATTTACATCGAGGTTTTGGCAAAGCTTGCATGAAGCAATGGGGACTAAACTGCGTATGAGTTCTGCTTACCATCCTCAGACAGATGGGTAGACGGAGAGAACTATACAATCTCTAGAAGATTTGTTGAGAGCTTGTGTGTTAGAACAACGAAGGAGTTGGGATGAATTCTTACCTTTGGTGGAATTTACCTATAACAACAGTTTTCACTCAAGCATAGGGATGATACCCTATGAGACTCTTTATGGACGACGATGTCGAACACCTTTGTGTTAGTATCAAGATGGGGAAAGTATGACCGTCAGACTCGAAATGGTGCAACAAACTACAGAAAAGGTAAAGATGATTCAAGAGAAGATGTGGGCAACTCAGAGCAGACAGAAAAGCTATGCTGATAAACAAAGAAGACCTCTTGAATTTGAGGAAGGTGAGCATGTGTTTTTGCGAGTAACACCTACAACTGGTGTTGGCAGAGTTATAAAGTCCAGAAAACTCACTCAAAAATTTATTGGGCCTTATCAAATTCTTCGTCAGATAGGTCCAGTTGCGTACCAAATAGCTTTACCACATTTTCTTTCAAATCTTCATAATGTTTTTCACATATCCCGATTGAGAAAGTACATCCCCAATCCTTCACTTGTTATACAGCCCAATGAAGTGCAATTGAAAGAAAATTTGACGTATGAGGCACTTCCTGTTAAGATCGAAGACAGAAGAGTGAAGCAACTTAGAGGTAAAATGATTCCATTAGTGAAGGTGATTTGGAATGAGACAACTAGAGATGCTACTTGGGAAACAGAGGAGAAAATGAGGGAATAATATCCTCAGTTGTTGTAATGTATGATGAATTTCGGGGGCAAAATTCTTTTTAGAATAGGAGAGTTGTAATATCCCAGATTTTGGCTATTTTATAGTAATGACTGAATTGCACTATTTTGTGTTTTCTGTGTTATATAAAATTAATTTGATTGTTCCGAGACTATTTTTGATTTTTGTGGAAGATTTGTCCCAGATCAGAAAAATAATAATTTTTGGGCCGGGAAAAATCTTATTTGATTTACTCGGAGACGAGGGATCTTACTAAACACGAATCTGAGAGACACAGAAATGAATCTTTTAATTTTTAGGATTTAACTGTAAAATAAAAATATTTCCCAGAAGATTATCCATTGTTTTATTTATAACAGCTATTGCTATCAATTATTGGACCCGGTAAAGTTTGTTTGACAGAAAATGTGCTTAGAATATTTTCTATAGCCTACTTTAACTTGAACCAATAGAAATCTGTCAAAAATGATGGTTGGATTTTTCTAACTAATGGGAATTGGTCAAATATAGTGGCATAGACTTTACTGTGGACTGTTGGATGAAAAACTTGATCAAGAAGCCTTTGATCATCACCATTGATCTGATCAATGGTATCAAAAAAATCTTGATAAAGCAACTTATGATATCCACCTTAGATTACATCAATGGTTAGGAGATAAAGTTAGTTTCAATGATTAGGATTTAGTCAATAATAAAGGCTTGACTAGTTAAAAAGTAACTAAATAAACCTAATTTAGTTACCTAAATTGCCTAATTAATAAACTAAGTGAACGAACCTAGTTACTAATTAGTTAGGATCCAATTACTAGTTAAATATCCTAATTACATCTAGAAGCCATGACATATGCAATGACTTATTTAATTAGTTAGCTATGTAACTAGGTGATAATCAAGTAACTAGAAAACCTAATCTAGTTAGTTGTTAATTTCTTGAAATCTAACTAGAACTAAAATGGAAACAAACTTAGTTAGCCTTTCCCAATAGGGCCACACGGCCAAGTAGGTTCCCAAACCTTCTTGAATGGTCTTTTACAACCATTAGGTGACCATGTGATGACATAGGCCTTGTGATCTTCCAAGTCAACATAAATGTGATATTTTAATATCACAATTAGCCTCCTATTTCCCTACACTATCTCATGGCTGCACACACTCAAATTTTACTATCCAATTTCATCTTTTCTCTCACCTAAAGGCTAAGCATTCATCTTTTCTCTCCAAACTCTCAAGAACACAAAAACTTTCCTCTCCTTTTTCCTTCTTGGGAATTTCGGCCAGCACCCAAAATCCCACTCCCAAGCTTCTATAATTTTACTTCTTTTCATTTCCTAAGCCTAAATCATATCCTAAACACTTTTCTTTTAGAAAGTTTAGTGAGAATCCTTCTCCAAGTATCTCAAAATCCAAGTTTTAGCTTACTACCTTCAAGGTAAATTATTGATTTATGGTTCAAAGTTAAGTTTTTGATTTTCTAAACCATGTTTGATCCATGGTTCCTTGTCCTTAAGCTTTGTTTGTAACTTTTAGAATTGTTTAAGATTTATAGGGCTTTGTTTGTGTGTCACACGAAATCAAGTGGAGGAGGGAACTTGAAAGACTTTGTCTTCCTTAAGGTAAGAGGGAGATTAACCTCATCAACTAAGTGTTGGTGGTGAGGAAATGATTTTGTGTGTAGTGAAAAATCCATAAGGATTTATTCACTTATTGTTTTATACTTCTTTGTTTGTGATTGTGGTGTTTATAATTTTTAGTTTATGATTGCATGTGTCATTATATGTTTATAGTTTTGATAATATGCTTGTATGTATAAATTTGGAAGTATGCAATTGTATGTGTAACTTAGGATGTGAACAACATGTTGAGAATGTCACATGAGAGCTCCAAAGAGCTTAGAGGCACACGGCCTCACCACTTTTAAAAGGACCAAGAGTCCTAAATTTTGGTTTTAAAATGAGGATTAAGGGTTTTTGTGATCAGAAAATGAATTAGAAGATTTTACATGGTTTTCCATAAGAAAACATTTTTGGTAAGTTTGGAAGTTTAAAATGAAAGCAACTATGTTTTAGAAATAAAATTAACATACTAAGCTGTGTAGTAAAATAAATGCGAGTACTTGAAACTTGCTGACGTATAGCTCACCCTATGGGTTTTGAAGCACGTCAGGAAGTTTTGCGCTGTAAGGTCCTAATTAAAACAAAGAACTACAACTTTTTGGGAAATTATAGAAATATTAATTTTTAGAGGGACTATATTATAATTTTTATTTTAAGAGGGACTATTTTGCAAATATTTTCTAAAAGGAGGACCATCTTGTAAATATTATTTTAGGACAGACTATTTTGTAAATATTATTTAAACAAGGACTATTAGGTAAATATTGTTTAAATGAGGGACCATTATGCAAATAATAGAAATAAAAGTTAAGTTTTTAAGGAAAATATTATTTTTGGTTTGAATATGTTAGAAATATTTTACGTAGTTAAAAATACGTTGAAAAATATTTATGCGACTCAAAAACAACAGTTTTAGGCTACACGATTGAGAAAATGCGATAAAATGTTTACGCGATTTGAGAAATCTTTATGCGATTTGAAAACGTAAAAAAATGTTTCGCGATTCCAAAAATGTGATAATATCGCTACGCGATTAAGCATAAACTGCAGTTTGCTGTCGGGCAATTGCGGTGGGCCCGGTTGTAGTAAATCATATATCTTGCATATTTGCTTGTTTGGTTAAGGTTATCTGCCTAGGAGATAAAATACACCTAAGTGCGGGTGCAAGTAGACAAGTGTAGATCACTTGTTGACCTTGCGGGCATTGGGGTATGGGTACCTCGCAATGGATGGTTGATAGCTCTTCTATCTATGGGGCAGACCGATGCAAACACAGCGATGATCCTGACCGAGACACTGTCCTATATCGTGATCTTGTGTAGAATGTCTGGTCCAATGCCTAATGTGCATTTTTAACAAAATTGATATATTATAGTACTTTTGGTCATGGCAGCCTTGTGACAGACATATCTTCTGGATCTTCTCTCTGAATTTGTGTCTAGCTCCACGAAGTATGATTTGGTCGTTGTGCATATGCATTGTTGGTCAGCATATTGATTGGTTATTTATGCTTACTAATTTTACTATCTGCTTTATGATAATATGATTTATTGTTATCATATCATTTACTGTTTGTCTGTTATCATTTCCTTTACTGCAATTCTAGTATTGATGTAGGGGATCTGACCTCTTTATTATACTATGTCTTCTTTATTGTATGTGTTTATTGAAGATCAAGGAAACGAGGAGGCGAACGATTCTGTGTATCATTAGTAGCTATTTATCTGTTTGTGAGTAGTCATGCCGACTAGACGACAAATACTAGGTTTTGTGAGGGTACAATTCCATAATGGAACTGATGCCTGGAGTTTGATTTTAATAATGAACGTTATGTATACACGGGAGATCTAACTATGACTCTGAGTGGGAACCAATATGGTGTCCCTGTGTTGACACAGCATGCAACAGTGTGTCTAGAGTTCACCATTCCTATATGTGAGCTTTGGGGTGGTAATGTGTCTTTTTATACGCTTCAAGAGGATACAGTAGTGTCTTCTAGTAGGGCCCCAATGAGGCAACTATCTCCACCTGGGGCTTATGTTGACTGTGTTGGGGATGGTGAGGATGATGAGGAGGAGGACCCTTCAGAGGATCCAAGTCCTTAGATCTGCTAGGGTTTAGTTAGAGTGTTGTTTAGTTTTATGTCTTTACTTTGCTTTCAAACAAATGTGTATTTTACTTTTTGAGCTGGTTTGTACCTATGTAAATTATTTTAGAACAAAGTTGCAGCATATGTATATATACGATTTGGTACGTTTATTATAAGTTTCACAAATGTTTTAATTCAGTTTATTTATATTATTTTATTCCGCAAACGAAATTTTTAAAATTGACATTTTTACAAGATTAATTCTTTTATAACTTGGGTTAGTTCTATTGGGATTAGTCTTAAATGTGATACCCTAAGATAGGTGTTACACAGTGCACCAGAATTAGATTCTCTGATCCACTTGTTTCCAAACCAGTTTCTAACCTTACAAACATAGGTTCCAAATGATTTCCAAACACTATTCATGGTCACTAAGCTCAATGAAACTATCATACACCTTATCAACACATCACCTTATAGGAAATGATCCAAACTAATTATTCACAAAATACCCATTTTCTCAACTCATGGATATGAGGTTTCAAGGATGCAAATAAGTTTCAAATCAGCCACCATGCACATATCAACACAAAAGGAACCACAAAACAAGTTCTCAACCAGTTCAACCATCTGAAACCATGGAAAAACCATAAAAAACCATTTTTTTAACCTAACATGCATAACTCAAGCATGAAGTGAAGAAAAGGAAAATGTGAAAGTTAAGAGTAAGCACCCCTAGCTCTTGTAGCAAGGATGAACTTCAAACGTTAGATTTGCCTTTAGCTTTCCTCCTCCTTTTCTCTTCTTCCTCCTCCGTTTCCTTCTTCTTTTCCCTTTCTCTGTTTCTCCTACTGCTTCACGAAAGAGAAATGAGAGAGTGAGTGAAAGTGAGGAAAATATCCAAGGAAAGTCAAATAAAAGGGCTGGAACTGTGGAAACTCGCAAAAAACTTATTCACCCTTTTTCTAACTACAAGTACACAGGTCGCACAAGTAATAAAATGAAAGTAAAGTTTATTTTTACGAGGACAATGGCTAAGTTCAATGCCAAATATTAACTAATAGCTTAATTAACTCTATCCAAGCACATTCAATAAAGGAAAATGTGTCTGAATTGAATATGGTTCTCAAGACTAAAAGTATTAATGCAAGAGTAAAAGATAATGATTAGCGAATAGGGAATCCTTCTTCACCAACTACTTCACTTGGAAATATGCAACCTTTGCAAGCAACATGCATGAATGGTTTTGTTAACATAAGAAACTACATTAGCTAAAAGCCTATGTCTAGGTCAATTAACCATATGTCTTTTACCTAGTTCACTATGTGTCCATGAAAACTAGAGCAAACTTCATTCATTAAGATTGATTCTTAGACAAATGCTATACATGACCAATGGGAATATTTCTATCCCTTTGGCTAATTAATTCACCCTTCCATTAAAATGAAATTAAACATGCATCAATCATATCCATGATCTAAAGCCTAAAACCCTATGTCTAGTTCAAAAGATTTAATCAAAACACATTATATGTTGGCCAAACATTCAAGAGCATTAAGAGAAACATGGATGAACAAAACCAAACATCATAATTAACTTAAAAGTTACAAAATCACCAATTTATATAAAAGGATCCAAAAGAATCCCTAAAAATAGCTTAGCTAGTCATGGAACACAAAAATCTATCATAAATGTTTATGTACATGACCTAAAATAAAAGAGAATAAAGAGAAAAGAAAGAAGACACTAGGTTTGTAGTCCTTGGATGCTTGATCCTCCTTGAAGAATGATGGCATTAACTTCAAATCCCTTTGATGCTCTCAAAATGGTGTAAAATGAACCCTAGCTGCATTTTTTATCTTCACAAAAAGCTCTCTCTAAAAATATCTAATACAACAGTATTTATAGGTGTAACTAGTGGCCACGCGCCGCGATGTAAAGTCCTGTGTCGCCGCGACGCTCTAGCCTTAGGTTTAAGTAGTGGAATCAATTCTGGCATTGCACGCCGCGACATGACACATCCTGTGCTGTGGCACAAGGTGCGAGAATGTTTCTTGGGCTTTCTTTTCCAATGTTGGGCCTTGGCTTGCTTCAATTTATCTACTTTGAGCCCATCCTACTATTGAGAATTCACCCAATTAATTACAAGTGCAAATCTACTTAACCCATCAAAGAATCAGAAGGATTTTCTTAAGATCATAATGGAAGACATCAACATGAAATTAAAAGAATATGAGGCTAAAGTCTTCCATTCATGCCTAAGAACAAGAACTAAGCAATTAAAAAAGCACAAATATAGGGCACAAATAACTACATTTTATGTAGTTATCACACCTTCAAACCTAGATTTTTGCTAGTCCTCGAGCAAAACAAAGTATAATTACACATGCACTGACAATTCCTGCTTAACATGCATTTAGAAACTAATATGGATTCTACTTTGATTACACCATAACTAGTGTATGATGATTGCATAAAACCTCAAAGAGTGCTTATGCCTCAAAATCAGCTCCACACATACACAATCTTTAGCATGTTAACATTCAAGGCCTTCTATCATGCAAATCACATCTCCCACAAATATGTAAGCAAAACTTCTACTTTTCAATTCATACTCATCCAAATAAGTTTACGAGCATACATGCATATGAATCATATAATGCACAAGATTATCATTAAACTCTCTCTCCATTAGTGTAAATCACACATTACTGAGGATCAAAAAGGGACTTCAACAGCTTGTAATGTAAGGCCAACGGTTAAGGATTAAAGAACAAAGGGGAAAGGATAAAATACAAACATTGAGAAACATAAACATGCGATTTCAAAACTTGAGTCACTAACTGATACAATTAGGGTATGCAAAATGAAAGACAAAACTCTACAGAATTATTCATTTCTTTTTGTATTTGCTTTCTTCATTTGTTTTTTTTTTTAACAAAACCAATTTCTTGTATAGCAAATGGTTCCTTCAAGCCACTTTTGTATTGACACAAACATTAATGCCTTTAAACATTGGACTCAAGTCAAGAAATAACATATTATGTACTCAACAAAAACATAGAGGGAAGGAAAAGAATGCAATGCTTTCACATGCATAAGAAAGGTTAACAGGTTGGGAAAATGAAAGTGATGAAAAACATATAAGGCCAAACATTTATAAAACTTCAAAGGGGACCTAAAGATACAATCTTATCCAAGTAAGCTTGAAAGGCTCAATCGGTCCAAACAGTACCCTAATCATTTCCTCAATTATGCACAATCTAGGATTTCGCTTCAAGAGAGTTTAAAAACAATTTCAAGGATAATTGAAATTTTTGCACTCTTGGGCAAAACACACAAGACCAAAACTAAAAAAAATGAAATAGACTCAAAAGTTAACACTCTAAAAGGCTTAATTTCTAATAATATTTAAAAATTAAGAGCAACTAATCATTCAAGTAATCAAAATATTCATGAGGTAACATATCTTCACATCTCAAACCAACAAGCAAGGAAACTTCAATTGAAAAGCATGAGTCAAGAATGATAGATCTTCACAAGATTCACTCTCAATCCCTCAAGTGTTTAAAAGGTAGGTATTTCACTCAATTCAACCTATGAAAATTACACTACCATAAGCTTGCTTATCTTCTACTTCTCCACTACTCAAAACACATACATACACAAATCATGAGGACTTTATTCAAGGTTGTAATAGGGTCAAGGTAAAGGAGAAGGTAATATAGATATGACAAGTTAAATACCAAACAAAATAAAAGAGCATGAAAGTCGAGTTCAATTAACAAGCAGGAAAGTTTATCCCAACTCCACCTAATACAAATTTCCTTTACATATTCTTTTCCTTTTCTTTATTGCCTTGTTGGCCCTCTTTTTCTTTTTACATTTTTTTTAATTTTTGATTTTTGATTTTTTTTATTGTTTTACAAAAAGAACATCATATATACATTTTTTTTAACCATTCTGCACACACACCCCCACACTTGTTCAAGAACTCATCGAATGACAAAGCTAGTGTTCTCTTATTCCCTAAAGTCAGGTAAGAACATGATTTTTCATTTAAGGCACATAATGAGTTCGAAACAAAGAATGGTCAAATAAGTTCAAAGGGGTTAAGTAAGGGGAAATAGACCATTACCAATGCTTTATGTTGGCAGGAATAAGAGAATTTCCAAGAAGTCATAAAAGTGCTTGATATCATATTGAGACAATATATTGCTAAGCAAGGCTAGCTATTTGATTAAAGTAGCTATTTTAAGAAAAATGTCTCAATCATATTTATGTATGCATATGAAAATGTAGTCTCAAAAAGAATCAAAGCAAGTTCTAGAATAATAATTCCATGAGTAAAATTCACACAAGAAAGAAGAGAATGGTACACATGTTCAATCCATTCATCAATAGGCTCAAAATCTCACAAGGCATAATTCTATCATTCTCAGTCCACTAATTCAACATCCATAACCAAGCATGTGAATTTTAAGAAAGAAGATAATTTACTCAATCATGCAAATTTCCCTGAATTTAAATTGCTACTTCGACATAAACTAGTTGTCTACCCCAATCTAGATGCGTCTCAAGAGTAAAATTACCTCCACAGCAAAATTTACTCCTTACTATGCCATCCTTAATTGGTTTAGCTGTTTGTAAATTACTGACAAACATATAAACAGGACAAACATATTAATAAACACACTTCCTTTTTTTTTTATATTTTTTTGGTTTTTTTTTGTTTTTTATACATAATTATTCACACAATTATCTTTATCCCCCAACAAAATCACAACATTATCCTCAATGTTAAAAATTAAATCCAGACGAAGAAATAATCATCAATATACATCAAAGAAATTATTGGGACAAAATTAAACAAAGTAATGGGGAGAAGTCACATACCTGAAATGCTTAGACGAGAAAAGAATAACTACATCTTGACAATGTTAGTAATGACAAAAATAAAAAAAAATAAAATGAAATAAATAAGCATGCAAACATTTGTTTTTTGGGTTTTTTTGGTTTATATATATATATTTTTAGCCAACACTATTTACATCCCCATACAAAGGCTCCGAAATTTAGGAGGCACTTCAGCCAACTCAATAAAAACACGAAATACTAAAAATTTACCTCAGCTTTGGTAGACAAGATCGTCTACCAAAGTCTCTGCTACATCTGGATCCTTCAACTCAAGTTATAGCTTCAACCAATGACCATTACCTTCTTCCAAATTAATTTTATAAGAATAGACCAAGGGACAAACACTTTTTTTATCAGCAATACTCCAACCTTTCTTAGGCAACTCCTTAAACTTTGGTTGCCATGCCTGAGTGTCATGATCCTAAGTTCTATAAAAAATAGTAGAAATATCAACTACATCAGAGGAATTACTGATAGAATCAAACTGAGAATTAACAAGAAAATTCTCAAGGGGATCAAAATCATGGGTTGTAGAAACTCCCCTATCTATGATTGAGTCAATCATGTATGTCTGGTGACCCTCGTCATCATTTTTTGGCTTAACAAGACTTTTTGTCACCTCAGATTCCATGGCTTCAACCTTTCTAGCTAAACTAACAAATCTTGCATTTAGATCTTCTTCTTGACTAAGATGATATTTTCCTTTACCAGCATTTGCAAGGTTATATCTAATTGAATTTTCAAAAGGATTAGTACCATGCCAAGATTGAGAATTTTTAGCTAAATGGTCTAAATAGTCTAAAGCTTTTTCAGGTTCTTTATCAAGAAATTCTCCATTGCACATTATTTCCAAAAATTGTTTAGTTTCGGGTGTTAACTCTTCATAAAAGAAGCTTATAGTGCACCATTTTTCAAAACCATGATGTGGGCAAGAATTTAACAAATCTTTAAAACGTTCCTAACTTTGAAAATATGCTTCATTTGAATTTTGGAAAAAAATTTAGATTTGTCTTTTCAAAGCAATAGTTTTATGTGTTAGAAAAAATTTCTTTAAAAACTCATCTTGCATTTCTTGCCATGTGCCAATTGATCTTGGTTTCAAAGTGTTAAGCCAAGTTTTTGCGTTATCTTTCAAAGAAAAAGGAAATAATTTAAGCTTAGCAACCATAATGCATTGAAGGAAACGATTTAAGCTTAACAACCATAATACAATCTTTATTTGGCGCCAAAAACTTGATGCGGGATTAAAAGTTAAGTTGCAAATCCAAGTGCAGGTTATCTCAAGTAATAAATTCTTGGTGAGTCCGAGGTCGAACCACAGAGACTTGATAAACAAAAATTAATTAAGGTAAAGTAAATATTTTGTTACAATAATAAAGGTGATAAAACTTGGTCACAAATAAAAATGAATTGCTTAGGTTAGGAGATCTACGCTTGGTAAATAAATTAAGGACAAGATTAATTCTTTTATAACTCAATTAAAATCCACACATAACGAAAGTTCCAATCGGAAAATACAACGTTCAAAGTTCATTAAAAATTATATACGTAATTATATTATGATTCCTTTAAACATCTATTAACACCACCACTTATAAATGGGATCAAGCATTCATTGTGCCAAAATCTTGTTTACAACAGATCAAGATCTCCACTTTATAAGGAGAGTTTCTAGCACCACCACTTGTAAATGGGTTCAAGTATTCGTTGTGCCAATCTCTTGTCTACGACAAATTAAGAACTCCACTTTACAAGGAGAGTTTTTAAATTAATTGGAAACAAAATATAATACGTATAATGACCACTTAAAAATATATCATTTAAGCACAAGAGAGAAATTAATTTAACCTTATTTCATTACCAAGAGCTTCACTCTTTCACACAAGTAAAATGAAACTTAGTTACTCATAGACAAGAAGAAAGGAAGAGAAAAAAAGAAGAAGAAGAACATGACTTCAATTTAGAACAAAGGAAAATTACTACAAGAAAATCTAGTAACAAACTAACATCATTTTAGTACCTAACACCTAACACCTTCAATAATCTACCAAGGCTCCCTTTTATAGAGGATTAGAGATACAAAATAACAAGGGGACTGAGTCATTAGTGAGTGGATGAGTGGAAAATGAGTAAAAAATGTCAAATGACTTTTGGTGAATGGAAAATTTTGGAGATTCTTTGTCTCTGAAATCATTCAGCTCTGAAGTCATTGAATGCATCAGAATAAAGTAATATGGTCTTCATGAAAGTTGTAGGCCTAGATCTTAGCTTTCAAATGGCTTTGACTTGAGTCCAATATCATTTCTATAACTCTAGATACGTTCAAATTACTGCACACTGATCAGGCCCAATCATAGCTTCTCTATTCTGACTTGCAAGCTCAATATCATCCATTAGACCTCCAATTTTGGAAACGTATTCAACATGAAAGTTGTAGATATGAGTCTTAACTATTAAGCATCAAAATTTGAGCCTATTTGGCAATATATAGCACGAGATATGGCATGAATAGTATATATAGGTCAATCTGTCAGGAACAACACTCTAGTTCTTGCTTTAACCCCAAATTGAGTTATCTAATCATGTGATTGGGCCTTTGAGGTCTCATAAAAGTTATCGAACTCTATCTTATCTTTAAAATGCCACCAGATTCACCTCATTTGACCACTTACATCCTAAGATATACCCCAAATATAGAAATAATATAAGACGTAAATTATACTGAAAAATTCAATTAAGTCCAATTTGAGTCCAAACTTACAAAACATAATCAAACTCAATCAATGGAGTACATAGAGAGTGTAAATGACTAAAAATGAAGGCTTATTAATGTATCAAATATGTGATCATCAGAAATCTCTATATATACACTCCATAAGCATTCTCTAGACATGCACTGACATCATTTTCAAAGCTACACAAGCATACGAGTGGGAAACAAAATCATGTATACGAAGAGACCAAGAATGATTCAACATGCTACACGATCACACAAGGTTTCGTTAAAAGAGAACAATCGCGAACATTTTTATTATCGATCAACCACAACCACACTAGCAATTTGCAACATGCAATGCATTCCATTAGTTTCAACATTTTTAAACATGCATAAACACTATGCACAAAAAATTTATCAATGCTAACCCAAAAATATTATCAGCACTATGGTCAACAATAGTCAAAGTTAAATACCAAAACAGTTAGACACCCCCCAAACGTGAGGGAAACAGTGTCTTCACTATACAAAATAACAGAAAAAGTAAAAGCAAAATAACAGAAAGATGCTCTGTATGCATCATATATACTCATCATCCTCCTCATTTGTAGCCATCGGTACATCACCTCTATCTATAGTTGGATCATGCTGCTAATGTGGAAGCTGACCAACCACCTCCAAAAGGAACTCAAGCACGGGAAAGTCATCCATAGGAAGGCTTAATCTCTCTGCCATCCACCTGATAGTCTAAACTATACAGGTCTGCATAGCAGCCGGATGCGCCATCTGAGCGTGCAAGTCATCGCCTGGTGGAGGAGCCACTTTGGGCTCTCTACGAGCCTATCTCTAACACTAGGCTCTCTGGGGCACTACTGCAGGAGCAGGAAGTGGAGGTGCTCCCAATCGCCTAATGATGAAGTCAGTGATAGGTTGTTTACCATCTGACAGCTCCTCATTGTAACATCCCAGATTTTGGTTATTTTATAGTAATGGTTGAATTTCACTATTTTATGCTTTTTGTGTTATATAAAATTATTTTGACTGTTCCGAGACTGTTTTTGATCTTTGTGGAAGATTTGCTCCAGGTCAGGAAAATAATAATTTTCAGGCCGAGGAAAATCTTATTTGATTTATTCAGAGACGGGGGATCTTACTAAACCCGAATTTGAGAGACACAGAAATGAATCCTTTAATTTTTAGGATTTAACTATGAAATAAAAATATTTCTCATAAAATTATATGTTGTATTATTTATAGCAGTTACTGCTATCAATTATTGGACCCGGTTTAATTTATTTGACAGAAAATGTGCTTAGAATATTTTTGTAACCTAAATTAAAATGAACCAATAGGATTGGGTCAATAAAAGTGGTTAGACTTCTCTAGACCAATAGAAATTAGTCAAATATAGTGGCTTAAACTTTACTGTGGACCGTTAGAAGAAACACTTGATTAAGAAACCTTTGATCATCACCATTGATCTGATCAATGGTATGAGAACAATCTTGATAAAGCAACTTATGATATCCACCTTAGATTAAAACAATGGTTAGGAGATGAAGTTAATTAATGGTTAGGATTTAGTCAATAAAAATGGCTTGACTAGTTACAAAGTAACTAAATAAACCTAATTTAGTTACCTAAGTTGTCTAATTAAAAAACTAAGTGAAATAACCCAGTTACTAATTAGTTAGGATCTAGTTACTAGCTAAATATCCTAATTACATCTAGAAGTCATGACATATGCAATGACCTATTTAATTAGTTAGCTATGTAACTAGATCATAATCAAGTAACTAGAAAACCTAATCTAGTTAGTTGTTAATTGCTTGAAAGGTAACTAGAACTAAGTTAGAAACAAACTTGGTTAGCCTTCCCAATGGAGTCCCACGGCCAAGGAGGTTCTCAAGCCTTCTTGAATGGTCTTTTATGACCATTGGGTGACCATGTGATGACATAGGCCATGTGGTCTTCCATGTGAACACAAATGTGATATTTTAATATCACAATTAGTCTCCTATTTCCCTACACTACGTCATGGCTGCACACACTCACTTGTTACTATCCATTTGCATTTTATCTGACCTAAAAGCTAAGCATTCATCTTTTCTCTCCAAACTCTCAAGAACATAAGAAACTTTTCTCTCCTTTTTTCTTTTTTGGAGTTTTCGGCCTATCGATTACACTATATCGTATGTCACCATCGGAATTGGGAGAGCTAAAAAACCAGTTAGAGAAGTTATTGGAAAAGCAATTTGTGAGACCTAGTGTTTCACCATGGGGAGCTCTAGTGTTATTAGTCAAGAAGAAGGATGAAACTTCACGGTTATGTGTTGACTACCGCTAGCTGAACAAGGTCACGATAAAGAATAAGTATCCACTACTAAGGATCGATGATCTGATGGAGCAATTGAAGGGGGCAACTATCTTTTCAAAGATAGACCTGCGATCAAGATATCACCTGATTCATGTTAAGGTAGAGGACGTACGTAAAACAGCTTTTCAGATGCGTTATGGTCATTATGAGTATCTCGTAATGCCATTTGGTGTGACGAATGCTCCTGCTATATTCATGGATTACATGAATAGGATCTTTCATCCATACCTAGACTAGTTTGTCATTGTTTTTATTGATAACATTCTGATCTACTCTCGAAGTCAAGAAGAGCATGCTGAACATCTTAGTATAGTTCTTCAGATTTTGAAAGAGAATAAGTTGTACACAAAATTGTCAAAATATAAATTTTGGTTGGATGAAGTTCAGTTTCTGGGTCATGTAATTTCTAAAGATGGAATTGCAGTGGATCCAGCTAAGGTGGAGGCGGTTCTTCAATGCGAGAGACCAAAGACTACGATGGAGATCCAGAATTTTGTTGGATTAGTTGGATAATATCAAAGATTTATTGAAGGCTTTTACAAGATCGCCGGACCTCTTACGCAACTTACAAGGAAGAACCAAGCTTTTAATTGGATGGATAAGTTCGAAGAAAGTTTCAAAGAGTTGAAGAAGAAGTTGACTACTGCACCAGTGCTGATCCTACCAAATCCAAATGAGTCTTTTGAGGTGTACTGTGATGCTTCGTATCAAGGGTTAGGATGCGTGCTGATGCAGAATAGAAATGTTGTAGCCTATGCTTCTAGATAGTTGAAGGTTTATGAAAGGAATTATCCAACACATGATTTGGAGTTAGCCGCGGTTGTTTTTTGCACTAAAGATATGGAGACACATTTTGTATGGAGATACATTTAATGTCTTCAGCAACCACAAAAGTTTAAAGTACTTGTTTGATCAAAAAGAATTGAATATGAGGCAGAGAAGGTGATTAGAATTCTTTAAGGATTATGATTTTCAACTCCAGTATCACCCTGGGAAAGCAAACGTTGTAGCAAATGCTTTGAGTCAGAAAATGCTTAGTGTTTCTGCTATGATGGTTGAAGAGGAAAAATTAATTGAACAATTTAGAGACATGTGGTTGTTAGTGGAATTGGCACCTGGAAGGATACGTCTGAATACAGTTACTATTTTGAATCATTTGTTGGAAGAAATTTGTGAGAAACAAGAAGATAATGAGTTTTTACATAATGAAAGAGAATTTTTGAAGGAAAGTCATAAGGCAACTGTTGAGGAAGGATCTGATGGGGTTTTAAGGTTCGAGGGCAGGATTTGTATACCCGATGATCTCGATCTTAAGAAAGCAATTCTTAGTGAAGCTCATACTAGTAGATTGAGTATACATCTTGAGATGACCAAGATGTATCAAGATTTGAAACATTTGTTTTGGTGGCCTAGAATGAAGAGAGACGTTGCTGAGTTTGTGGTATCTTGTCTAGTGTGCCAGAAAGTAAAAGTCAAGCATCAGAGACCGGCAGGCATGTTACAGCCTCTTACTATTCCAGAATGGAAATGGGACAGTATTGCAATGGATTTCGTTATAGCGTTGCCAAGGACTAGAAAGGGTTATGATTCTATTTGGGTCATTGTAGATCGGCTTATGAAATCTGCTCACTTCTTGCCAATAAATATTAAGTATCCAATGGAGAAGTTGACACAGTTGTACATTGGTGAAATAGTTTGACTCGACGGTGTACCTACTAGTATCATATCTGACAGAGATCTGAGATTTACATCGAGATTTTGGCAAAGCTTGCATAAAGCAATGAGGACAAAACTGCGTTTGAGTTCTGCTTACCATCCTCAGACAGATGGGCAGACGGAGAGAACTATACAATCTCTAGAGGACTTGTTGAGAGCTTGTGTATTAGAACAACGAGGAAATTGGGATGAATTCTTACCTTTGGTAGAATTTACCTATAACAACAGTTTTCACTCAAGCATAGGGATGGCACCCTATGAGGCTTTTTATGGACGACGATGTTGAACACCTTTGTGTTGGTATCAAGATGGGGAAAGTATGACTGTCGAGCCCGAAATGGTTCAGCAACCTACAGAAAAGGTAAAGATGATTCAAGAGAAGATGTGGGCAACTCAGAGCAGACAGAAAAGCTATGCTGATAAACGAAGAAGACTTCTTGAATTTGAGGAAGGTGAGCATGTGTTTTTGCGAGTAGCACCTATGACTGGTGTTGGCAGAGTTATAAAGTCCAAAAAACTCACTCCAAAATTTATTGGGCCTTATCAAATTCTTTGTCGGATAGGTCCAATCGCATACCAAATAGCTTTACTGCGTTTTCTTTCTAATCTTCATAATGTTTTCCAGGTATCCCAATTGAGGAAGTATATCCTCGATCCTTCACATGTTATACAGCCCGATGAAGTGCAATTGAAAGAAAATTTGACGTATGAGGCACTTCCTGTTAAGATCGAAGATAGGAGGGTGAAGCAACTTAGAGGTAAAACGATTTCGTTAGTGAAGGTGATTTGGAATGAGACAACCAGAGATGCTACTTGGGAAATGGAGGAGAAAATGAAGGAACGGTATCCTCAGTTGTTTTAATGTATGATGAATTTTGGGGGCAAAATTCTTTTTAGAGGGGGAGAGTTGTAACATCCCAGATTTTGGCTATTTTATAGTAATGGCTGAATTTCACTGTTTTATGCTTTTTGTGTTATATAAAACTATTTTGACTGTTCCGATACTATTTTTGATCTTTGTGGAAGAGTTGCTCTGGGTTAGGAAAATAATAATTTTTGGGTCGGGGAAAATCTTATGTGATTTATTCGGAGACGGGGGATCTTACTAAACCCGAATCTGAGAGACACAAAAATGAATCTTTTAATTTTTAGGATTTAACTGTAAAATAAAAAGATTTCTCAAAAAATTATATGTTGTATTATTTGTAGCAGTTACTGTTATCAATTATTGGACCCGTTATAATTTATTTGACAAAAAATGTACTTAGAATATTTTCTGTAACCAAAATTAAAATGAACCAATAGGATTGGGTCAATAAAAGTGGTTAGACTTCTCTAGACCAATGGAAATTGGTCAAATATAGTGGCTTAGACTTTACTGTGGATCGTTGGATGAAACACTTGATTAAGAAACCTTTGATCATCACCATTGATCTGATCAATGGTATGAGAACAATCTTGATAAAGCAACTTATGATATCCACCTTAGATTAAATCAATGGTTAGGAGATGGAGTTAATTAATGGTTAGGATTTAGTCAATAAAAATGGCTTGACTAGTTACAAAGTAACTAAATAAACCTAATTTAGTTACCTAAGTTGTCTAATTAAGAAACTAAGTGAACTAACCTAGTTACTAATTAGTTAGGATCTAGTTACTAGTTAAATATCCTAATTACATCTAGAAGCCATGACATATGCAATGACCTATTTTATTAGTTATCTATGTAACTAGATGATAATCAAGTAACTAGAAAACCTAATCTAGTTAGTTGTCAATTGCTTGAAAGGTAACTAGAACTAAGTTAGAAACAAACTTGGTTAGCCTTCCCAATGGAGTCCCACGACCAAGGAGGTTCTCAAACCTTCTTGAATGGTCTTTTATGACCATTGGGTGACCATGTAATGACATAGGCCATGTGGTCTTCCATGTGAACACAAATGTGATATTTTAATATCACAATTACTCTCCTATTTCCCTACACTACCTCACGGCTACACACACTCACTTGTTACTATCCATTTGCATTTTCTCTCACCTATAAGCTAAGCATTCATCTTTTCTCTCCAAACTCTCAAGAACACAAGAAACTTTTCTCTCCTTTTTCCTTCTTTGGAGTTTTCGGCCAGCACCAAAAGTCCCACTCCCAAGCTTCTATAATTTTTACTTCTTTATATTTCCTAAACTTAAATCATATCCTAAACACTTTCCTTTTAGAAAGTTTAGTGAAAATCCTTCTCCAAGTATCTCAAAATCCAAGCTTTAGCTTACAACCTTCAAGGTAAACTTTTGATTCTATGGTTCAAAGTTAAGTTTTTGATTTTCTAGACTATGTTTGATCCATGGTTCCTTGTCTTTAAGATTTGTTTATAACTTTTAGAATTGTTTAAGATTTATAGGGATTTAATTGTATGTCATACAAAATCAAGTGGAGGAGGGAACTTGAAGATTCTAGTCTTCCTTAAGGTAAGAGGGAGATTAACCTCGTCAACTAAGTGTTAGTAGTGAGGAAATGGTTTTGTGTGTGGTGAAAAATCCATAAGGGTTTATTCACTTATTGTTTTATGCTTCTTTGTTTGTGATTGTGGTGTTCATGATTTTGAATTTATGATTGCATGTGTGATTATATGTTTATAGCTTTGATAATATGCTTGTATGTATAAATTTGGAAGCATGCAATTATATGTGTAACTTAGGATGTGAACAACATGTTGAGAAGGTCACATGAGAGCTCCAATGAGCTTAGAGGCACACGGCCTCACTACATTTACAAGGACCAAGAGTCCTAAATTATGGTTTTAAAATGAGGATTAAGGGTTTTTGTGACAAGAAAATGAATTAGAAGATTTTATAACGTTTTCCATAAGAAATCATTTTGGTAAGTTTGGAAATTTAAAATGAAAGTAACTATGATTTAGAAATAAAATTAACATACTAAGCTATGTAGTGAAATAAATACGGGTACTTGAAACTTACTGACGTATAGCTCACCCTATGGGTTTTGAAGCGTGTTAGGAAGTTTTGAGCTGTAAGGTCCTAAGTGAAACAAAGAACTATAACTTTTTGGAAAATTATAGAAATATTGATTTTTAGAGGGACTATATTGTAAATATTTTCTAAAAGAGGGACTATCTCGTAAATATTATTTTTGAAGGGACTAATATAAAAATATTATTTAAATAAAGGACTATTATGTAAATATTATTTAAATGAGGGACTATTATGCAAATAAAAGAAATAAAGTCAAATTTTTGAGAAAAATATTATTTTTGGTTTAAATATGTTAGACATATTTTATGTAGTTGAAAATATGTTAAAAAATATTTATGCGACCCAAAAATAGTAGTTTTAGGCTACGTGATTAAGAAAACGCGATAAAATATTTATGCAATTTGAGAAATCCTTATGCGATTTGAAAACGTAAGAAAAATGTTTCGCGATTCCAAAAATGCAATAATATCGTTATGCGATTGAGCGTAAACAGCAATTTGCTGTCGAGCAGTTATGGTGGGCCCAGTTGTAGTAAATCATCTATCATGCATATTTGCTTATTTGGTTAAGGCTGTATGCTTAGGAGATGAAATACACCTAAGTACGGGTGCGAGTAGACAAGTGTAGGTCACTTGTTAACCTTGGGGCATTGGGGTGTGGGTACCTCGCAATCGATGGTTGGTAGCTCTTCTATCTGTGGGGCAAATCAATGCAAACACATCGATGATCCGGACTGAGACACTATCCTATATCGTGATCTTGTGTAGAATGTCTGGTCCAATGCCTAATTTGCGCTTTTAACAAAATTGATATATTATAGCACTTTTGGCCATGGCAGCCAAGTGACAGACATGTCTTCTGGATCTTCTCTTCGAATTTGTGCCTAGCTCCATGTAGTAGGATTTGGTCGTTGTGCATATGCATAGTTGGTTAGCATATTGATTGATTATTTATGCTTACTGATTTTACTATTTGCTTTATAATAACATGATTTACAGTTATTATATCATTTAGTGCTTGTTTGCTATCATTTTCTCTACTGCCATACTAGTATTGATGTAGGGGATCTCACCTCTTTGTTATCCTATGTCTACTTTATTGTATATGTTTATTGAAAATCAAGGAAACGAGGAGGCAAACAATTCTATTTATCATCAGTAGTTGTTTATCTGTGTGTGAGTAGTTATATCGGCTAGATGACAAATACTAGGTTTTGTGAGGGTACAGTTCCAATTAACATTTCTACAAGATTAATTCTTTTATAACTTGGGTAAGTTTTATTGGGATTAGTATTAAATGTGATATCATAAGTTGTGTGTTACACTCATTAGTATCCCACTGAACATGTGCTTGCTCACAGAGCAGCTGAATGAGCCATGGAAAGAATAGGGTCGTAGCCTCCTATGTAACACCCTCCTTAGGGCATCACATTTCCGACTCCCGACTTATAATCTGAAAAGAAGTTTGCACAAAGTTTGAGTTATAATAGATGGGTTTCAAAATTTTTTCTTTACTAAAACGTAAATTTACTAAAAATATTAGGTAATATTGAAAATCATATTTCAACTATTCATTATGCAATATTGACACCAATTAATATCACAATTTAAAGAGATATATAAAATTAACAGACTTATTTTTTTAACAGTAGCAAACCCCTTGACGGGTCCTACTTAATAGCACGGTACAACACTAACATTAAATCTTAACATACTAATTCCTTCTCTTGTATCAACTTGATGCATCAGAACTTTACTCCTTGTCTACTCGGTACATCTTCGAACTTGAGACTGCCACTTTTCAATGTTTCCATCAATCTCTGAGTATCTACCACCCGTTATGTCTAAGACAACTCATTCCTTCTATTATTTGATTTTAACAGTACAGACACAGCAAAACAGCATAACAAAGAAGTGAGATCACCTACGCCATTACCAACATGGCAGTACAGAGATAACACAAACAGCATATCATACAGATAGATCATACCATAATCATGCTATCAGCATTAATCAACTATCATCATCTAATCATTTATCAGTTCAATCATCATCCAAGTACTCAAAACAATTGTCATAGCCAACATTCCTCAATTAATATATCATACAGATATAAATGCTCAAATTTATGCATATGCACAAAGACTCAGTTTATCAAAAATAACTCCATGGAGGTTTTCACAATTTCGAGAAGAATGCGCTGGTTAATTGTCAGCCTTAGCCCAAAGACAATCTCCCAGTCATTGAAAAGAATCGTGTTCTTGTCGGGTATCGTCAATGCGTTGCAACGGACTGCATCGCCAAGTGGCACCGGGTACTCGCCAACTGTCCACTGGTCGACCGCCGTGCCTCGACGCCCCCAAGATCCATCATAGACCTCACTATCAATTCTCATTCCCTCTTCAACCACAAGGGCCATAATAGCTATTAGCTATATTTTATAGAATGCACGAATATATCAGTGCAAGTCCAACCCCAAAGGACCAAATCTTTTCAATTTCATTTGTTCAATGTAATCATATGCTTCATCGCATATTTTTTCAATGCACGTATAATGCACCAAATCTCAATCACAGGCAAAACATGTCATTTTCTCACACAGCATCCATATACTGGTTCTACAGTATTTATACTATATTTTCAACAGGAAAATCATATTATCACATTTTCATAGTTATAAAACACTTTCCAAATCACATAAGAATTTTCCATCATTTTCACAATTACGTAAAAATATTCTATCACTTTTAAATCACATAGTGATTTTTTTTTACAATAGTTCAAATCACGTAAAAATATTCTCATTATTTAATCACGTTGTGATTTTTCAATAATATTTTGAATAGTGTAAAATATTTAAATGCTTTCCAAATCGCATAAAAATATTTTAACATTTTTCAATTGCGTAGAAATACGTTAACATTTTTCAAATCTCGTAGAAATATTTTATTGTATTTCAAATCATTTTTAAGATACGTAAAATATTTTTCAATATTTTACAATTTCGTAAAATATTCCTCAATATTCCAAACATTATTTTGGACTTAAATAAAATCAATATTAATTTCAACACATTCTTCAAATTGCGTAGCTTAAAAATCACGTTTTGAAGATACGTAAAACATTTTTCATCACAATTTCATTACAGAAAATATTTCTTAACCTTCGAAAATTCCTTTTTAACTTTTCTCAAAATAATATAACTTTGTATTTTATTTTTCATATTTTTCGTATTCAAGAAAATCTTTTTCCACATTTCTTAATTCAAGAAATCCTTTTCCAAAATATAATTCACAAAATCAATATTTCAAAACTTAACATTTTCTAACGTACTTCAAAACTCAAAAATAAGTTATACGTTGGTAGATTTTCATAATACCACTATATTCTTCATTTTTCCCAAATCATTTCCAAACACAACCTTCTTCAAAATAAATTGAAGTTCGGAAACATTTTCGTTTACAAAAACTTAATTTCTCAAGTGATTAAAATGCTCTGATTCCCTTTCCAAATTCCTTGTATTAAATCAATTATATTTCCACTTAAAAAATTACTTTGTTTGATCAAAATCTAGGCATTACAAGCCTTCAAAAACGTGGACATGACTATTGAAAATTATCAAAACATTTTTCCTTCTAAATTGATATGGTTTTACACAAACAAAACCATTAAAATTTTATTTTCAAAACCGAAGTACCGATGGTTATAAAAACCAAACCCATTTGTTCAAATTCATTTTTACTTTCTTTGCAAATCCTTTTTGCAAATCATTTTTCACTTTCTTTGCAAATCCTTAAAATCAACGTTTGCCCGTTTCATTCAAAACTCATGTTTAGAAAAATACTCAGGATCTTTGTACACAAAATAAATAAATGAAAATTCTTCAAAAATTGTGTTCTTGTTCTCTTGAAAAACAAACCCTTTGTTTATTTTTCATACTCTTCAAATCATCCATTTTCATCCTTCATGAAATTATTAATTTATGAACACCTATTTAGAGGTGTCTTGGCTGAAATTCACTAAGTTCTAGGGACCAAAAATTAATTCCCTTATTCTTGAAAAATTTCAACATGAACTCTAATTTTTGGGAGCTCAAAACCGTAGCCTCCCCCTTGGCCTTTGGAGCCAAAAATCAATTTCCTTTCCACCATCAAATCATGGCATACATATACATATTTAAATATATATCACAAACATGCCATAATCAAAGCAATAAATCATGCAAATCATACCAAACATAGGCAAATAATCAAAGCACATAAACACCCCCAAATAATTACATGACCATAGATATGAATCCTCACATGGATTCACCATCCATCAAATATAAAACCATCTCTCACCACCATACTTGGTTGGTGAGATGGATCTCCCTCTTACCTCTTGAAGATTCTCAAAAGTTTCTTGATTTGCTTCTTCTTCCAAGTCCTTCACCACCAAAGGCTTAGAATTCTAGATCTTGAGCTTGAGGAACAAGGATGAAGATGGATGAATTAAGCTTAGATTTCTACTACAAGGTATCTTGGAATGATACAAGGATGTAAGATATTAGGTTGTTTGGAATTATAGAAGAGTGAAAGGTGAATTTGTGGATCTTGGTCGTGAGGTTGGGAAAGAAAGTGAGAAGAAATTTTGAGAGTTTTTGCTTGTTGATGCTTTAGGAAAAAGATGAAGACTTTTGAAATAAATGAACAAATCTCCTTTAGCTTTTTAAGAGCCTTGGCCGTGGAGTTACTCTAGGAAAAAGGATGAGATATTTTTGTTTTGTTTCTTTATTGATTGATAGAAAGATAATAGAAATAAGTTAAGTGTAATATTTATATTTCACAAGCATACATGACCGTAGAATGCATAGGAGAAAAGCCACCAAGTTTGACTAGTTCCTCTTGATTGAATTTAGTGTGTCATAAAATTGGAATGTCCTAGAGCAATTATCCTTGCTCTCCTAGCCATGGAATTCCAAGGAAAAAAAAGGTGAGATAAGAATAAACAAAAGTGATGGGCGTTGGTGGGGTATAGCCGTGAATCACAAAGAGGAAAGGAAAAAAAGAATTTTGTCTCCTTAGATTGTCCTAGAAAATTACTTGGCCGTGCACTCCCAAAGAATTATTGGGTGGTCATTTTTTTTTTACTTGCAAGCTTACCTTGCTTCCTATTGGTGGCCGCTTTCTTTGACTACTCCCAATTGGTTCATGACTTGACTTTGACTTTTTCCACACTTGTTTCTATTGGTTCATTTTAATTACTTATTTACACTTTAATTAAATAATTAATTCATCTAGTTTCTATTCAACTAGTTTAGTTAGGATTTCTAATTATATTTTAATTATTTAATTACATTCTTATGGTCATGTCATATTTATAGATAATTAAATATTTATCTAGCTCCTAATTATTTAGCAATTAAATTAGTTCGCTTAGTTAATTAAGCTACTAGGATAATTAAGTTAAATTATCTAATTACTTAACTAATTAACCTAGCCACTTTTGTTGACTAAATCCTAACCATAAGATGTATCTTCAAAAATGGAAGGGCAAGATCTTTTCTACACACTTTCTATCCAATGGTCACAAATGGTCTTAGCTATTATGTGAGACCAATCTCCACCGTAGATTAAATCTAAATCCAATGGTTATAAATGGTTTCTATCACTTTTCAAGACCAATTCTACACCGTTGATTAAATCGATGGCTGATATCAAAGCCTTCCTAACCAAGTTTATTCTCACACCATTGATTAAATCAATGGTGATTATCCAATGCTTCTTTATTAAGTTTGTTTCTTAATCGTTGATTAAATCAATGGTTAATCTTCAAACTAAGTATTCTCATCCAAGGGTACAAATCAAGTCAAGCCCTCTTTGTTGACTACGTAGTATAATTTTTTATTATTTTTATCTGCTATAACCCTACAAATAATATTTTTACTGTATTTTTATCACCTGATAAATAAATACAGTACAAAACACAGTAAAAGAAAATTATATAAAAAATTGTTTCTAGATTTAGGTTTAGTAAGATCCCCTGTCTCCGTCTAAACAGTACAAATTTTTCTATTCGTAGAAATATTTTTCACTTTGTGAGACCCACCTAGGCCCACGTATGGCCACCTGGGCCCACATACATCCCTTGGGCCCACAAACAGTAAAAAAATTTCATAATCATCCACAAAAATCACAAATATCAAATCAGATTTTGTAAAATAATTAAAACCTAATGGTAAAAATTAAATTACGTAAAGTTTTCCCCTGTCTGAAAATTTTTATTTTCCTGACTCGGAGTAAATTACTCAAAACGATCAAATACGTGAATGGAATAATCAAAATAATTTTTCAGTATCTAGAAATTACTAAACAGTAAAATTCTGTTAACTATCAAAATTACTATTTAAGAGATAGAAAATTTTGGGGTGTTACATCCTACACAGCTTGCCTGATCCAATCATGCATGATCTGGGCAACATCTATGTTCTGATGATCAATGATGGTATAAGGGAGGATAGCCCGGTCTCTAGTAACCTTTGATATGTTCCCAGAAGGGAGGATGTTGTATGAGATGAAATAATACCATGCCCTTGCCTCTTGGCTGAGGCAGGAGCGAGGGAAGTGGCAAGGTCGCTGTGTTTGTACACTGGGGGTCCACCTCACAGGTTGCGCCTTTGGGTTGCATATGCGCGTAGTGACGACATTTAAGTCAATCCCCTCCTCCGACTCTATGCAGAGGAACTCAGTGTAATCACAAATCTTTGGTGCAAGTGGCAACTTCAGAACTTCCCTGATAGATTTAGAAGAATAAGTGATTGTATGACCTAGAACACGCGTTGTAGTGGTGTTAGAAGAAAAGGTAGTGTTAGCAAAAAATTCACGAACTAAAGGAAGAACAACTGCCTTACAATGAACACTAAAATGCTCCCACTTGTGTTGGCGGATAACACTATAAATATCTCTGTGGATGGCCTTAGTAAAATCAAAGCCCCTCTCTAGAATCACTGGTTTGGTTACCAGTGTGTCATATCTATCAACAGCTTCCGCAGAAATAAATTTCCTCCTATCAAATTCAGGAAGAGGAAAGGGTTCCTTGTTTTGCCTATTGCTAGAAGCTCTCTGGCGTTTTGCTGACAAGGTGATTAATACAGGGTACTTGAACCTGTTAAAACGATCCCAAAATTAGAATACGTAAAATATGTAAACATATATACCAAACATTTAAATTATAAACAAAACATGGTGGAAATTATGTATGAAACATGTAAAACAACGCAAAAAGTATAGCCACCCAAGTTAAATCATGAAATGCAACAAAGCAATGAAAAACATGCATATTAAGGGGGCACGCCACGGCGTACAATCATTTGCTCCGTGGCATGCAAGTCATGCAAAGCATTCAAGCAAACCTAGATCACGCTATGGTGTGAAGGTGCGTAAGCCCAGCAACAAGAAGGGCAACACCAATGGCGACCCAAATGCACATGAAATCCACAAAATGCAACACAGACAACCCAAAATATGTACATATTCTCACAAAAATTAACCAAAACAAAAACTGAAAGAAAAAATCACAATAAACAGAAAATAAATTATGAAATAAACTAGAAAAATAAGAAAAAAAAATAGCACAAGTGCACATAGAAACCACAACAATGCAACAACATACAACCCAAAATGTGCAAATTTTCTTACAAAAACCAATAGACCATTGACCCAAAACAGAGAATGAAAGTAAACAGAAAATAGATAGCGATATAATAAAAGAAAATGTGAGAAAATGTTACCTGGAGAGAAATGAGAGAATGGGTGCAAGAAAATACAAGAAATCAAGAGTGAAAGGGTGAGAAAATGTGGGAAAATGAGAGAAAATGGGGGAAACTGAGAAGGGAAATGATAGAGAGAGAGAGAGTGTGTGACGCGAACCAGAAAATGAGAGAAATAGGGTGCGCTACAATGTGACCCTATTCTCATTTATCCTATACTACTGACGCAAGTCACAGTGTACATGGTACCTGCACTACGGCACACATTTCTGTTAGGAGTCGCAGAATACATCACGCAACAAAAAATAGAATTCCCACTAAGGATCCATGCGAGAAAAAAAGCCATAATCTAAGTTTTTTTAAAATTGTTTACCTCTTGAAGCATGATCAAAAGGAAGTGACGTGAATCACCAACACCATAATAACAATGATGTTTTTATGGTATCCACACGAATAGACTCACGAATGTCCAACGTCCATAAATATGAATCCCACGTCTCTCACACAATGCTAGCTGCGAAGAGAATAGAATAACTTGTCACTCTCTCACTCACTATTTCTATCAAGTACGGCCAGGGTTTGTAATTCGTGCCTTAGCAGCCCCCATAGCAGTACTATTTATAATAGTGACTGCCTTAAGTGAGTGTAAGCAACAGCAGGGTAAGCAGTGTAACCCTAGACTCATTTATTATAAGTCCAACCCACATTTAAATCCGAGTCCAACTTGGATATATTGCTCTAATTTAGTCTGCTCTATGTGTGTAACCTTGCTAGTTCTCATAACGTTGTCAGTAATATTAAAATCTCATTTTAATATTACAAGTAGTGAGTGGTATCTAGCAACACATCACTGCTACCCAAGTAATGAGAATGTCAGTGATTTGATATAATTTTTCTGTGACCAATGTTTCTGTGTCGTTTAGTCCATTTGTCAATATATCTAGATTGAACACAAGGCATGGAATGCGTCACCCTTGTATAGTCCAATCCTTCGTTTCCTGATACTCGAGTAGACTTTGTAACAACAAATAAAATCAATATCTCATGTTGACTCATTTAAGCATGGCCATGCATTTCGCAGTCTTACTCAATCAAGGGGCCCAAAGATATTGCTCTTGTTATATAAGAGTGAAAAATCCTATATAGGTCACTCATATCCCTCTGCATGATTTGTGGTATGTCCAATAACTAACTTTATAATCACCTTATTATAGATGACGTTTGATGGCATTAAAACACACAACTCCTCATGTAGGAATCGTAATGATTTCAGGTCAAAGGACCACAGACACCATTGTCACTATGAGAATCACTTATGATACTCATGTAACGATCCATATAGCGTTCTCATGGTGAGTCCGTCTAGTACATCGTTACTCTAATATGTAGCCATGTGAAGACTTGATATCTCATATCCATGACCTGTGACATACGGTCATTAGTCTATGCACATATTAGTCTCAATGCATTATTGTTGTCCTAATTAACAATAATACTTGACTAGGGACGTTAAAGAATAGTGTTCTAACTTTATCCAATAGGATCTCACGATCAAGTCAACCATTTGATGTTCTATGGCATCAAACTTACTATTCTAAGGACTTTATTATGTTTATTAAAAAGAACACAATAAATGAAATATCTCATCTATTAAAATTAGTGTAATAAAATGTATGTAAATACTGACAGAATGTATCAGCCTCTAGGGCATACACCAACAATTTCACTTTAGATTTTTTTTTTTTGCTGAAACATTATATCTCTTAGTAATACTTTAATCTACCAGAATCAAGTTTCCTAACATCAATAGGTATTATAATAAATACTAGGATTCATCTCAATCCTAGTTTTATCAATGCTATAAGTTTTCATATCTCAGTAAAGTCAATTCAGTCTTAAAACACTCATCAGTGTACTTAAAAATACTAAACTAACTCAGTTAACTCTAAAAAGTTAACTACATGAGATTTCACAAATTTGTGATGTAGAAACAAATTCTCCATATTTATTTCCTTTAACTAAGCAGTTTATGTCATTTTATGAGCTAATAATAGCTATTTTTCACATATAATGTTACGGCAAAGTGAATAAACTAACTTAGAAAGTCACAAAATTAAACAGGCATGCTGAGCAAGTATTATGTTGCTTTTGTAATTATATACAAGTCTAACATGTTTAAGAGGATGCTACATCCTTTGACATGGCTGGCTTGACTTCGCCTTCATCTGCTGTTGCCTATCGATAAGGAAAGATGCGAGGCCAGTATGCTAAAAGAATAGAAAGGTTGGCTTAGAAAGATAGCTAGTCATCGAAGAACAAGTCAAGGAGCTGCTCAATGCCAGCTTCATCATGGAGATAGCTTGCACAACATGGCTATCTAATGTAGTCCTAGTGAAGAAGTCAAATGGGAAGTGCAGAATGTGTGTGGACTACACGGATTTAAATAAAGCTTGCCCTAAAGATCTGTACCCACTTCCTAAACGTGGATAAATTGGTTGATAACTCCTCTGACTTTCGTTTGTTTTCTTTCATGGATGCATATTCTGAGTACAATCAGGTCCAAATGTAACCTAGAGATGAAGACAAAATTGCTTTCATCACTGAGAATATGAGTTACTGCTTAAAGAGAATTTGCATGACATGGATTTGGGTTAAACTTTCATGCTTGTTATCTGAGCTCATCCTTAATGTTCATTTATTCTCTTAGGTATTTAACTTGTCATCTCTATATTAAGCCCTTCTTTACCTTGACCTATTACAACATTGCATAAAGTCCTCTTGATTTGTGTGTGCATGTATTTTGAGTAGTGGAGAAGTAGAAGATAAGTAAGCTTATGAGTGAAATACTTACCTTCTAAACACTTGAGAGATTAAGAGTGCATCTTGTGAGGTTCTATCATTTTTTATTTATGTTTTTCAATTGAAGTTACTTTCCTTATTGGTTTGAGATGTAGAGAAATGCTACTTTATGAATGTTTTAATTTCTTGAAGCTTTGGTTGTTCTTCTTGCTCATAGACTTTTGCATTATTGAACATCATTGGAAAGTGAGTCTTTTAGAGTTTTTAACATTTAAGTTTGCATTGTTGTTCCTTGTTCCCTAGTGTTGAATTTCTAATTTGGCTGGGAATGCAAAAGCTAAGTATGGCGTAATTTGATAAACACAATTTTCATATATTAGTTAACCTTCATATTTAGTCTCTTATTAGGAATTTTACACTATTTCTATATTTTGGGCAATACTTGAGTCCTAGACATCTAAAAATTATGAATTTTACCTAATAAGAACTTTGTGAGAAAGCTCTACAACTTTGATGAGATCTCGAAGGATGAATCAGATGTCTAGTGAGTCAGATTAGGCCATAAAGTTAGAACAGAGATGCTCTATCGCTAGAACTTGGATGGTGTGCAAAGAATTGGCCATAATTTAGGCCATAGGTGTCATATTGAGCTGAAACTAGTTCCATTTAAAAGTTGAGACACAGATCTTCTTATGAGACCACTTATCAAAACTGTGATGTTTTGATAGTGTTTTCACCCTTTGAAGTCGGTTGATAGGTTTAGAGAGCTGTTAAGAATGTTTTGGGGGCATAACTCTTTCATCCTAATATGTTTTCCATTTAAAAACATGATTTTCCATTTAAGGCATGTAATGAGCTAACAACAAGGAATAGTCAAATGAGCTCAATGGGTTAATCAAGGAAAAATATGTAAAGTTGGCTATTTGGCTAAAGTAGCTAATTCAAGAAAAATGTCTCAATCATGTTCATGTGTGCATGTGAAAATGTAGCCTAAAAAAGAATCAAATCAAGTTCTAGAATAACAAATTTCATGAGTAAAAATCATACAAGAAAGAAGAGAATGACATAAATGCCCAATCCATTTATTAAAAAGCTTAAAGTCTCACAAGGTATGCTTCTATCAAACTCAATTGCTAATTCAATTTTCATTACCAAACTAGTTAATATCAAGATGAAAGACAATTTATTCACTTATGCTATAAACATTTATCTTTAATTAATGCATACTCACAACTTTTACAAATCTCAATTTCATTGGAAAGCAATTAAAACCAAACTTTCTTATAAGAGATTAACGGGGGGAAAGAGTTGTAGAATTGATTAAACAAAAGTAACTAAAAACTATAAATAGAATTAAGTAAACAACCAATCCAAGAAAATCAACTAATCTTGAGTTTAATCTATCCTTGATCACTAAGAATCTATTTAATTGCTAACTAAGTTCTTGGCCTTAGATCACATCTAGAAGCCTTAAGATGATCAATGAATTCTCTACTAGATAAGCATCCAGAATTTAATTAATCAAGGTTAAATGAATTAAGCACCAATCTAATCCTAAACTAATCTAAAACCCAGAATTCATTCAAGTTTAAAAAACAACATCCAAGAAGCCTTTAATGCATTTAGTCTCTGTAATGCTCATGAAACATGTGATAATTATACAATTATCACATCAACAACTAAGTCAAATTAAGCAATTCAATTCAGATTTAATAAAATCAAAGAGGAATTTGATTAATAATTATATTTAAAACAATCAAAACAAGATCTCATAATTAAATATCAAGATTGTCAATCCCTAGGATCATGCATGATCATGTACTCTATCTTATTATATTTCATATAATAATCATGCATATTCTTTATAGCATCTTTTATAGAATATATCCAATAATGTGTCAAATAAGTTGTATTAATTTAATATTGGTTTTGGCTCCATTTAAATGAAAATATGCAAAGAGTTCTTTGTTGCATCCTATATAGAGCATATCTATTAGTAACCAATAAATGTCTTATTTGGATGTGTCTATCAAAGTCTTATATGCATGTTAGACTAACTAGAGTTATACATTTATGAATCATGCATATGAAGATATTGAATTATGAATTTGGACTAACTATGTTTATTTAAGTGAGCAATACTTTGCAGGATAGTCCAAGTACCAAGAGTGAGTATTGCAACAAGAAAGAAAAAGATCACAATTATGCTTAACTCAAGAAGAATGAGAATGATAAGATGTTCCAAACATTTTCAACATTTGAAGAGAAGAAATTTTTTGGAAGCTTGAATTATATCAAGAAGCCTAAGGACTATAACTGGTATATTTTCCTTTTAGCCTTTCTCCTATGTAAAAATAGAGGTTTTACATGAAAAGAGCTCAAATATGTTTTTAAATCTTAACAAATGGTTCTTACATGCTAAAATTCCTAAGAAACATGTTTTGAAAAGCTAGTCATGGTAGTAGTTCAAAACCATGAAAAATTGTCAAGTTTGAGTTTTGAAAAATTGACCTTTGGTTACTATTTTGATCATAAATTTTAAAATACTTTGATTTTTGTTATGAAACTTATTTCATATGAGGACAGACTCAAAGATCTTTCCAATGAGTGTCATTTGATTAAAACGAATGAGAAATGAAGAAGTTATGGGTGTTTAAAGTTGTTTTCTAAGCATCAGAATGTTGTAATCGATTACACAAGTCTTGTAATCGATTACAACTCTGGCAGAGGCCATGTAATCGATTACATGAACCATGTAATCAATTACATCTAGCCAAGAAAGCCCAAAACATGTTCTAAGAGCCTTGTAATCGATTACAACATCCATGTAAGCGATTATCACGAGTTTGAAACATTCCCAATTGCTATAAACGACTAGTTTTAATAAGAAATCATTTTAAAAAGCTACCAACGACTATTTTATCACTTGGGCTCTATATATAAGTGATGTTTGAAGCTTTTACAACTTTAGATCACTTGGTTTGATCCTTAAATCATCAAAATCATATTTTGAGCTCTTTGTTACAAAATCCTTCTATTCCTTTATTCTTCAAGTTATATATCTATTCTTGTGAGAGTTTATAATATTTATTTTCATCTTAAAATCATTGTAAGAGGGTGAGATATCTCTCAAGAGAAATAAGGGTGAGGTATCCCAAAGTTATTCTGAGTGTTCTTGAATGTAAAGGTTTTTCAAGCACTAGTAAAGCTTGAAGTGTTAGAGGCTCTAGCACAAGGGTGAGGTATCCCAAGGTGTGAGGAGCGTTGTTGCTTATACAAAGGTTTTTCTAGAATCCTTGAAGTCTAGGAGATAGTGAATAAAATATCAAGTTAAGCTTGGGGACTGGATGTAGGCCACAAGTGGTTGGTGGCTGAACCAAGATAAAATCTTGTGTTTGGTATTCTTTACTCTATTTCCTTTACATTTGTGCTTTAATTATATATGCTTAAGTTGAACCTGATATCTAGCTTATTTTCTTTATTTATCCTATAACTCAAGTTGTATTTAAGTAATTTCTAATAGTTGTACCTTTGTTATGCATGTTCCACTGCATTTATTAATTGAGTGGTTCAAAATGCTTAATTTCTTAATGTTGTTTTAAAAACTTATAATTATCCAATTCACCCCCCTCTTGGGTAATGGTTGTCATGACTAACATGTGGTATCAGAGTTTCGTGCTCTGCTCAAAGCTTAACTACTTAGAGTTAAAGATTCATGTTTGTTGGCAACCATTGAAAGCTTTTCAAAATGGAAGGTTTTGAAGTTGATAAACCACCATTCTATGATGGTGTGCATTTTTTTATTGGAAAGCTAGAATAAAATTTTATATGCAATTTATTGATCATGATTGGTGAGATATTGTACTTGGTGAATTTACTTGCAAGTCAAAACAAACTTGGAATGCTTATGACAAGAAGTGCTTTTCTTTGAACATTAGATCTATGCAAATTTTGAGAAGTGGTTTGATTGATAAAGCTTATGCTAAAATTAAGAATTGCTCTAGTGCCAAAAATTTTTGGACACCTTTGATGCTCTTTATATTGGTAACAATGATTTTGTGTATAAAGATGTATATAGAATGCAAGAAGAGCAAAAGTCATTGAAAGAAGCTTGTCATGAAAAATATCCTCAAAAAGATGTTCAAACTATTGAAAGGAGCCAAATGCCTCTTGGTGATGATGGTACTCAATTTGAAGAAGAGGCAAAACAAAACAAAATTAATGAGGAAGAAGGTGATTCCCTTAAAGGGCCAAGTATGCTAGTTAAAAAGGACTTTGAGGTAAATAATGCTAAACTAGATTATAGTCCTTCCTATTATGAGCTACAATATGCATATGATGAATTGTATGATGGTTGGTTGAATTTAGAAAAGAAAAACTTATCTTGTTTGGAAGACATTTCCTCTATTGAAAATGTAAAACCTTCCTTCAGGTACCACATTTACCCACTAAAACATAAAAAACTTAACAAAACGTGGTAAAGGTCTAATCTTGAAAAAAAAAGAAAAAAATATGAATTTCAAATTTTCTTTCTCAAAGGCATAAACTTAAACAAAACATAAACATCACAGGATGTAATTACTGAATAGTACACATCAAAGAGAATATATATACATGAGTGGCATGGATCACAGTCCACCCAAAATACACAAGGTTTGTACTCCAAAGACATAGACAACTATTTGACAAAACATAAACTAGCCCAAGTCTAGATGCCTAGGGAGTAGGGTCCTCCACTGGATCCTCTATTGGATCCTCCTCTGGATCCTCCATCGGGTCCTCCTCCTTGGACTCCTCACCAGACAGATCCCTCAGTCGGGGTAAGATCTCACGAACAGGTGTCCTAGCAAATGACACCACAGAATCCTAATCCTCCCTCGGGGTGTAATGTAAATCACCCCACAACAACCTGATCGGCATAATGATCTCCAGATATACCACGATGTCAAGAGAAAAGAAAGGATCCCCATCGCTAGTCCTATGAACAAACAGGGTCACATCTCCTACATATCTAATTTGTTTAGTATCCCAGTTGATACGCCAAGCATCCGTAGCTCCATGGAACTGAACTCTAACAAAACCAACAAACTCTCTTCTAGTCACCATTACAAAAAACAAAACAACAGAAAGCTACAATCTTCTTCGTCTTCCTTTCAGTCTTTATCAACGTGTACACATAAAATAAAATAACATAACAGAGAGGTGAGATTCCCTACATCAATACAAACATGGCAGCATAGAAACAATAAAGAATAGTAATTACAATTATGGCATCAAGTATTGGATAATTTAGCAGAAATAAAATATCACGATGATATGTAGACAGACTATGCATATGTACAATGGACCAATTCGTACTCCAAGGACCTAAACACAATTTCGGAGAATGATCTAGAAGATATGTCTGTATCTCGTCAGCCTCAAGTCAAGTGCTACAGTTTCTCAATTTGTGCATCATGGCTTATACATGATAGTCTACTCCAGATCGTGAATAGAATAGTGCCTGGTCGAGATCATCAGTGCGTTGCTCAGTCACCATGGCCTAGTGGAGCTACCAACTGGCCACTTGTGGGATACCCGTGCCCCGACACCTCCAAGTTCAACAAGTGAACCACACTACGCAATTCGCAATTGCACTAAGGTGTAATTCAACTCCTAGGCAAAAAGCCTCAACCAACACCGTCGGTATAATGCATGATCAATGACTTAATGCATGTGTTAATGCATGTGCACATATTCATATCATGATTTTCCATAAACATGAGCTACTCATGAGACAAGCCAGTCATTAACATCTCCGGGTCCCGTTCGAGAGCCCGATAGCACAATGTTGTTATTTTCAAATGCAAGCATCTTAATCACATGATTCAGAAATCATCGTTCTCAAATTACATAAAACATTATCTCATTTTTTTCTAACATGCAAAACTTTTATCTCACTTTTAAGCTTAATTTTTGAAACTTTTAAGGATTAATATAGAAGTTAGCTTTAGTTCCACTACTCTTCTAGCTAGATTCCTCTAGGTAATACCTCTTAATATTTTTCACGAAGAACATAAAAAGGAAACCACATTGTCTTAATCTCATAAATTCTTTTCTTTTTCCTAAACCCTAAAAGTACCTTAAGTTTTCATTATCTCTCTCTCAAGCTTATTTTTCCACTTAAGGGCCGAAATCCCTCTCTTACTAAATGGCTAAATTTTTGTTTTATCACTCCTTCATTATTATAAATCCTTAATCCAATTCCTTTTTCACCTAAGCATCTAAGTTCTAAATCAACACAAAAGTTTGTCTTGGATACCCTTTTTAAAGCCACTTGCCTAAGAGCCCCAAGGTCTTTGGAACTCTAAATTTTCATCCTCATCAACAAGATTCCAAGCATACAACATTTTTCAATCACAAAAATTTCTACTTAACCAAGGTTGTGCATAACAATAAGCTATAAAATCATACAGGGCAAATAATTACCAAACCACCAAAATCCATGCAACCAAGTGAACAACCTTCACATGGGTTCTTCATTTTTAATACATCAATTCATTTCTTATCACCATGAAAGGTTGATGAGAGTAATCTCCTTCTTACTTAGATGATGACTAACCACTTCTTGGGTGTCTTCTTGAATCAAACTTTCTCTTCCAAGAGGCTCTTGAAAATGAAATCACATACAAAAAAATCAACATCTAAGGCTTGGAATAGAATGACCATGGATCAAAATCATGGTCTTAGAAAGTAAAAATGAAAAGAAATATGAAGATGGAGGAATTTCACCTTGAAAACCTTCCAACCCTAACTTGGAGAAGCACTTGAAAATGGATGAACAATTCAAGATCACAACACCAAAGTGTCTAAGAATGAGGTTTTGATTCAATAAATGTGGATGGTTGAAATTAAAGAAGAGTGGAGGGTGATTTTAGTGGTGTGGCCGTGACCTTGGTGGAGAGAAAATGAGAGGAAAATGTGAGAGAGAAAAGTGTGTAGCTTTTTGGTTATTGAAAGATGAATGGAAAATGATAAAAATGAGTCAAATGAAAGCTTACTTTAGAAGCCTTTTGGCTCCCCCTTGGCCATGCACTTCTCTCCTTGGGAGGGTGTCCAAAACTTCTCCAACAAGCTTCCTCAAAGCTTCCTTAGGAAGCTTCCTTCTTATTAGTATGAAAGAGAAAAGTCAAATGTGATGTCATAAAAGTGTGGTCACATGGGTGATGTCATCAAGAGAAACCTCTAAAAAAAGGTGACTAGGTTTATTTCTAGAATCATCTACTAGATCTTTACTAAAAGCTATTATCTAATGGACAAAAGTGACAATTAATAAAACTAGTATTTATCGTCAAATGGATAATAGAACGTACCTAAATTTTATTTGCCAGATAAAATCTCAGATAAAGAAAACTTCAAAAATTGTCTCCAGTTCGGGTTTAGTAAGATCCACCGGCCCCATTTCAATAGTCCAAGATTTTTTAAAAATAAAATTAAAATTATCAAAATAAGTCAAATAATTCACAAAAATCACAAAAAAAATTCACAACATTGAAGAAATCACAGATAATTTAAAAATAAAACAAAATTAGGGCATTATAGAAAATGAAATTGAAACTTTGAAAAATGAATATGATTTTCTTGATGAGGAAATGCTTTGAAATATGAAAATTCAATTTCTTATGAAAAGTGCATTGATTTAGAAAATCAAGTTGAGGACTTATATTCCGAATTTGCCAAAGCTAATGATTCTAATTGCTTACATTACATGCTTGTTAATGAGAATAAAACAAATGTTATTCCACATAAAAATTCAAGCAAGACTTATGGGAAAAATAGTATAGAATGTAATAACAACAAAAGACTTAAGTTTTCCAAAGATGATCTTCAAAGGACCAAACCATCATTAAATTCAATTATCTATAATTTTTGTGGTCATCTAGGACATATTTCTTGTAACACCCCAAAATTTATTTGTTTAATCGTAAATAATCATTTTATAATATTTATGATTTTTCAAAAAATTTTTAGAATTTTCTAGGAATGTCATATATTTTAATATATTTTTCATTTTACGTGTGCACTAAGCAGAGTCAGTGTAACACCCTAAAAATTATTTGTCACGTGATGAATAATCATTTTCTAATATTTGTGATTTATAGGAATTTTCTTGGAATTTTCTAGAATTATCAAATATTTTAATATATTTTTCATTTTACGTGTACACTTAGCAGAGTCAGTGAAACACTTCAAAAATTGTTTGTTTCATCATGAAATGTCTTTTTCTAATATTTGTGATTTTTAAGAATTTTTGTGGATTTTTTTGAAAACATCAAATATCTTAGTATATTTCTCGTTTTGCATGTGCGCTGAGCGAAGTCGGGAAAACGAAATGTTTTCCCTGAGGCTGGTAAACCTTGAACTGTGGATGTGTTGACGGGGGATATTACTAAACTCGAGACTAGGCACAGTTTACAAGGTTTGTATTTTTCGAGGTTTTATCTGATAAATAAAATCTCTGTACGCACTGTTAATTAAAATTTTGCGATACGCTCTATTATGCATTGGATAATTAATATTAGTTTTGTTCACTGTAACAATTATCCATTGGGTAATAGCTTGTGGTAAATTCCTAATTACCCTATTATTTTAACTATTAAATCACATTATCTTATCTTAATATAATCTACTTTATGTCTAATCACATCTCCTTTATTGAAAAAGCTCCCAAGCTTCTCAAAGAAGCTACTCATCCCTCTCTCCTCACGGCAGCAGCCCTCTAATTTGGGAGCCAAATTTGTGCTTCATTTAATTATTCAATCTATCTAAATTCAAAAGAAAACCTAAAAGCATCTTTCACTTTTCTATTCACTTCTCTCTCTACCTTTATCTTCCTTTCATTTTTTCTCTTCCTTCTCTCTAGCCACACCTCATGGCCAGCCCCTCTCTCAATCCCTCAACCATCACAAAATTTTCAACTAAACACATTTTCTTAATCTTCTCCTTCATTTAAACACATCTCTAGTTGGAAATTTCTTGAAAAGGTTTCATATTCACCATCTTCTTCTTCAAGCTTCAAGCTTGAAACTTTTGGGTAAGATTCTTGTTCTCTCCTACCTCTTCTTCCATTTTCATTTTTAAGGTCTCCTTGGTGACCATTTATTCTTTATTTTTCAAGCTTTGGTATTGGTTTGATGAGATTGAAATTTCTAGGGTTTGTGGAGGTGTGAATCTGAAATTTTAAGGAGCTTCAAGGGAGTTCCATTGCTTGTTTTCTTCTCTTAGGTAAGAGGAAGATTATCCCCCTCAACCTCTATTGGTAGTAGGAGACTTGTATTAGTTGTTGGTTGTGAGAAACCCTTGTTAGGGTTACTCTTTGTAATGTGTGATTTTGATGATCATGTATGGATTTTGTTATGTATGTTTTGTTTGATTAAATGTATGGATAAATTGATGATCTTGATTGGTTTGGATTGATTGGAAGTATGAAATGGAGTCAAGGGTTCCCTACCCCCTTCCATATAGGTTATGGCCATAACCCTATTATAGGGTGTCCATGATTGAAATTTTGTACCAAGATGGAAAAATGATTAACCAATGTATGATAAGTAATGTGATGATGAAAATTTGGGTACTTAATCCCCTAGGGAGGCCACGGCCTCAAGGACCATTTAGGGCTTGATTATATAACTTTAGGTAATCTTAGAACTTAAATAATCAAGTGATTAATTTATTGGTAATAGGGTGGAAAAATTGGTAAATTAGAAGATTAGAAAATAATTAGGGATTCATAAGTTGGTTAGAACCAAAAATGAAAATTTATCATAAGACTTAGGGCAATTTTAATTAAAGAAAGAACAAGATAGTGTGAGACTTTGAGACCCTTAGAATAACTTTTTAAGTGTATGTGTGAATGAATTACAATAGAGAACTCAATTAATCAAGAGAATTCCTCTAGAGACGAACTTTGTAAGAAATGCTACATTTAAGCAAGAATTCATAATAAACCTTGAAAATGTATTATTTCATTTAAATTCTGATAATATGATATTTTGGGTCTATGTGAGGGACCAATGATGTGTTGATACTTATTTTGGCCAATTGAGGTATATTGTGGAAAAGTATATAATGATAAACATACATGATTATGCATTGAGTCATCATGCATTGTGAAAGTCCGTTGGACTGTTGTTAAGGCCATGTTGCCTAGGAGATTGAACACACCTTTGTGCGGGTGCGAGTAGACTAGTGTAGGTCATTCTGTTGACCTTGGGGGTGTCAGGGTGCAGGTACCTCACTATGGACAGTTGGTAGCTCTTCTGTCCGTGGGGCAAACCAATGCAAATGCACCAACTATCTAGACTGAGACGCTGTCCTATATCGTGATCTAGTGTAGAATGTCTATACAATGCCTTGACGTGCATGTGGATAAATTGATGAGTTATAGCACTTTGGCTGCGGTAGCCGAGTTTTAGATATGTCTCCTGATCTTTCTCTCCGACTGTTTGTGTCTAGCTCCATGGAGTAGGATTTTGATGTTGTATGCATGTGCATAGTGAGTCCATATATTACCTGGCATCTAATTCTTATGATATATTGGAACTGTTACTTTACTGATGTATAATTACCTGGATCTGCTTAATTATTTATTACGATTGTTTAATGCTTATTATTATTACTCTTTGAAATGCTATGTGGGCACTTTGCGTCATTTTATTTCTTACTGCCATAATTGGTAATGATGGTAGGATGTCTTACCTCTTTTTTGTATTTCTATTATTTTTGTCTGTATTAATGTTCCATCAAAGATGCCAACCATGGAGGTGAAGCTCATGAATTCCCCGGCTTCTGGCCCGACCGCGATTAGTACCTACTTTTGAGATCATGGTGGCACGCCCACACGAATTTTTGGGTTATGTGCATATGGCCTTCTTTGGAGGTCTAGACTGCTGGCACATTAACCTTAATTCTGATCGTTGCATCTACGAAGGACATATGAGGGTATCGTTGGCTTGGGGGCATCTTGATTCACCCATCTTCACTTGCAGCGTCAGTTTACGTTTGGAGTTTTACTTGCCCATCAGAGAGATGTGGGGTGATCGTTATTACACCCCACAGGAAGATTCTATCGTCTCCACTGCTCGAGCCCCAGCCCGTAACTCGGTGACTCCTATGTGGGTATCCTCGGATGAGGAAGACCTTGAGGAGGAACCCGAGGAGGATCCTGACACGGTTCCTTCTCTTCTTAGAGACTGATGTTGTTGATAGCTACTGATGGCTATCAGTATTTATTTTGGGGCCTGATGTTTTATTATTTTGGTGGGCTGTATATGTATGATCCTTTGGGCAGATATAGTTTTGCTTTTGTATATCGGGCGCTGTAATCAAACAAGTTTAATATAATGATATATCATTGTACATGTATGTTGGTTTGATGTATGCTTTATTTCTATTTTACTCTTCATTGCAATTATGCCCTATCACTATTTTTATTAATTATAAAAAAAATACTCACTAATTTAGTTACATGATTATAACCAAGTAAATTTATATTTATAAAATGAACCAGGTCTTAACTTTTATTTTTATTTTTCGCATTGTAATGACAATGTGATGTTACCTCCCAAAAAGGGGCATTACATTAAGTTGGTATCAGAGCCCCAGTTTATGTTTTCTTTAGGCATTTGTGGTTAGGTCTATCTTGTGTGTGCTGTGTGATTCTCTGTGATTGGTATTCTGAAAGGATACATCTAATTCTTCATTGTGTATTTCAGCTAGTATTACTTGAAAGGACGATATGGCACGAGGCGGAGATATGGCAGTAGCAATCGAGGCGATGCAACGAATGGTAGAAGTCATTGCCCAACACATGGAAAGAGCTACTCAACAACTCGAGGCTACGGCAGACGCGTAGAATTTGGTGGAGTTTCGTCGCCATAACCCTCCTCAATTCAAGGGGGAATTTGATCCAGAAAAGGCTAGTTTATGGATCAAGGAACTAGAGAAAATCTTCCGAGGCATGAACTATGCCAACGATAAGAAGGTGACTTACGCTACTTTTATGCTAATTGGTGATGCCGAAGACTAGTGGAGAGGAGCACAGAGAGTGCTAGAAGTGGAAGGTCGCGCCATCAATTGGGAGGTATTCAAGAACAAGTTCTTAGATAAATATTTCCCAGCAAGCGCTAGATATGAGAAGGAAATGGAGTTCCTCAGCTTAAGACAAGGAAACTTGTCCGTTAGTGAATACGCCACAAAGTTTGAAAGCCTATCCAAGTTTTCAACATACTTCCAGCACCAGCCAGACGAGGTGTGGAAATGTTGCAAGTTTGAAGAAGGACTGAGGCATGAGGTGAAGAGAGCAGTTTTCACCCTGAAAATCAACCATTTTTCAGAGTTGCTAGATAGATGTTGCCAAGTGGAAGTGCTTGATCAAGCTCAAGACGCAAGAAATTAAAACTTTGGAGCTACTAGGTTCCAAAGAGGGGGCGGCAACAATGCAAACCGCTTCTAAAAGAAGCTTTATTCAAGACCACCGGTAAACTGACAACAGATGTCAGGTGTAGGTTCTAGTGGAGGTTCTGGGGGGAACCGAACTGGGCCGAATGTGGCATTTCCTTCCAGATGTATGAAGTGCAGAAAGGACCACCTAACCAGGGATTGTTCTATCAAAGGAATCATATGTTTGCGATGTGGGAAGCCTCGACATGTTTCAGAGACTATAACCAGGCAAAGGCTGAGCCTTTAGTCAATGCAACACGAGTTGCAAAGCCATAAGCAGGAGGCAGAGTTTATACCATGAGCGGAGCTGAAGCCTCCGAATATGAAGATCTTATACAAGGAGAAAGCACCATAGGAGGTAATCTTTTAAAAGTACTATATGACTCTGGGGTAACCCACTCTTTCATTTCATATGATTGCATCCTTACCTTTTGACTTAACTGTTTCTACCCCCACTGATAAGCCTGTTGTTACTACCAAAGTCTGTTTGAACTGTTTATTGATTGTTGAAGGTCGAATCTTTTCTGTTGATTTAATCTGTTTACCCCTTTCTCAATTAGATGTAATTTTAGGAATGGATTGGTTATCTTCCAACCATATCCTTTTGGATTGCTCTAGTAAAACCATAGTTTTTCCCATAGATGAGGATTCTATATTTTTTACGGCCAACCAAGTACGAGTTTTCTTGAAAGATGGAGCTCAGGGATACATGCTACTATCTTCCTTGAAAGTCGAGAGCGAGGCTGATGTGAATGCAATTCCAGTGGTCAACGAGTTCCAAGAAGTTTTTCCTGATGATGTGCCTGGCTTACCGCCGAGACGGGAAATAGAGTTCGCCATTGACCTTGTATAGGGATCTAGTCCCGTGTCTATTGCACCTCACAGAATATCACCATCGGAGTTAGCAGAGCTTAAGAAGCAGTTGGAAGAGCTTTTGGAAAAGCAATTCGTTAGACCCAGTGTATCACCCTGGGGGAGCACCAGTATTACTCGTCCGAAATAAGGACGGTAGTTCTCAATTGTGTGTGGACTACCACTAATTAAATAAGGTCATGATCAAGAACAAGTATCCACTTCCGAGGATAGATGACTTAATGGATCAGCTGAAGGGAGCAGTAGTGTTCTCTAAGATCGATCTGTGATCGGGTTATCATCAGATTCGAGTGAAGGCGGAGGACATTCCCAATACAACTTTTCATACCCGATATGGTCATTACGAATATTTTGTGATGTCGTTTGGTGTAACGAATGCACCTGCCATCTTCATGGACTACATGAACTGGATCTTTCATCTTTACTTGGACAGATTCGTTGTTGTCTTCATTGACGACATCCTGATCTACTCTCAAAATCAAGAGGATCATGCTGAACACCTCAGTATAGTTCTCTAGATTCTGAAGGAGAAGCAGTTGTATGCCAAATTATCAAAATGTGAATTTTAGCTGGACGAAGTCAAGTTTTTGGGCCATGTGATCTTGAAGGAAATGATTGCAGTGGATCCATCCAAGGTGGAAGCAGTTCTACAATGGGAATGACCAAAGACAGTGGCTGAAATCCGAAGCTTTTTAGGTTTGGCTAGATACTATCGGAGGTTCATTGAAGGATTCTTCAAAATTACAGGACCTCTCACTCAACTCATAAGAAAGAACTAAGCTTTTGAATGAACTGATGCATGCTAAGAAGGTTTCCAAGAATTGAAGAGACGGCTAACTACTTCGCCAGTGTTGGTCCTACCCAATCTGAATGAACAGTTTGAAGTGTACTGCGATGCTTCGTATCAAGGATTGGGAGTTGTGCTTATGCAGGATAGAAAAGTAGTGGCTTATGCTTCGATACAGTTGGGAGTACACGAGAAGAATTATCTGACCTATGACTTAGAATTAGCAGTTGTGGTCTTTGCTTTGAAGATATGGAGACATTTCTTGTATGGAGTGACATTCAACATCTTCAGTGACCACAAGAGCTTGAAGTACTTGTATGATCAAAAGGAGTTGAATATGAGACAACACAGATGGTTGGAATTCCAGAAGGATTATGATTTTTGACTTCTGTATCACCTTGGAAAGGCAAATGTCATGGCAGACGCATTGAGTAGGAAGATGCTCAGTATATCAGCCATGATGATTAAGGAAAAAGATCTGATAGAACAGTTCAGGGATGTATGGTCTTTTGTGGAATTAGAATCAGGAAAAATTCACATGAATATGGTTACTATCTTAAGTGAATTGATGGAAGACATCCGAGAAAAGCAGAAGATTGATAAGTTCTTACAAGAAGAAAGAGAACTGATGAGGTAGGGCAATTAGACAATGTTCGAGGAAGGAACAATTGGAATTCTGAGGTTCCGAGGTAGGGTTTGTATACCCAGAGATCTAGAGCTAAGGAAGTATACTCTTGAGCACGCTCATACGAGCCAGTTGAATATGCATCCAGGAATAACTAAAATGAACCAAGACCTGAAGAAGTTATTTTGGTAGCATAGAATGAAAAGTGATGTTACCAGATATGTGTCTTTTTGTCTGGTTTTCCAGAAGGCAAAGGTGGAACATCAAAGACCATCAGGATTGTTGCAACGTCTATCTATTCCTGAATGGAAGTGGGACAACATTGTGATGGATTTCATGGTTGGATTACCGGACACCTAGAAGGGTTATGACTCAATATGGGTAATCGTTGATCAACTCATGAAGTCAGCACACTTCCTGCCGATCAACATAAGATACAATATGGAAAGGTTGACCCAGCTGTACATCGGTGAGATTGTTAGACTACATGGTGTACCTACCAGTATCGTTTCTGACAGGGATCCAAGGTTTACTTCCAAGTTTTGGCAAAGTTTGCAAGAAGCATTGGGAACAAAGCTACGACTAAGTTCTGCTTACCATCCATAAACTGATGGGCAATCAGAAAGGACAATCCAATCGTTGGAGGATTTGCTCAGGGCTTGCGCTATATAACAGATTGAAAGTTGGGATGAAGTTCTACCATTGATAGAGTTCACCTACAACTACAGTTTTCATTCAAGCATAGGGATGGCACCCTATGAAGCTCTGTATGGACGATGGTGTCGAACACCTCTGTGTTGGTACCAAGATGGCGAGCGCCTTACTATTGGACCTGACATTAAACAGCAGACGACTGAAAAGGTCAAGATGATTCAGGAAAAGATGAGGACGGCTCAGAGTCAGCAGAAAAGCTATGCGGACAAGAGAAGAAAGCCTCTTGAGTTTGAAGAAGGCGAGCATGTGTTTTTGAAAGTCACACCAACGACTAGGGTCAGCCGAGTTCTGAAATCTAGAAAACTCACTCCTAAATTTCTTGGACCTTACCAAATTCTTTGCTGGATAGGTCCAGTAGCTTACCAGATAGCCTTATCACATTTTCTTTCAAACCTTCACAATGTCTTTCATGTGTCACAACTACGAAAGTATATTCCTGACCCAAATCATGTCTTAGCACTAGACACAGTACAATTGAAAGAGAACTTAACCTATGGAGCACCTCCTGTAAAGATCAAAGATAGGAGAGTTAAACAACTCCGAGGAAAGGAAATCTCATTGGTGAAAGTGATCTGGAACAAAAAGACCGGAGATGCAACATGGGAGCTGGAAGACAAAATGAAGGAGCAACACCTACAACTGTTCTAAGGTATGAAAATTTCGAGGACGAAATTTCTTTTTCGAAGGGGAGAGTTGTAACATCCCGGAAATTTATTTGTTTAATCATAAATAATTATTTTTTAATATTTATAATTTTTGAATTTTTTTTTAAAATTTTTAGGAATGTTGAATATTTTAATATATTTCTCATTTTACGTGCACACTAAGCACAGTTAGTGTAACACCCCAAAAATTATTTGTCACATGATGAATAGTCATTTTTCAATATTTTTGATTTATAGGAATTTTCCTGGAATTTTCTAGAACCGTCGAATAATTTAATATATTCTTCATTTTGCGTGCATATTGAGCAGAGTCAGTGAAACAGCCCAGAAATTGTTTGTTTCATCATGAATAGTCTTTTTCAAATATTTGTGATTTTTGAAAAATTTTGTGGATTTTTCTAAAAACATCGAATATCTTAGTATATTTCTAGTTTTGCATGTACACTGAGCGGAGCCAAGAAAACGAAATATTTTCCCTGAGACTAGTAAACCTTGAACTATGGATATGTCAACGGGGGATCTTACTAAACCCGAGGTCGGGCACAATTTAAGAGATTTATATTTTTTGAGGTTTTATCTGATAAATAAAATCTCTGTACGCACTGTTAATTAAAATTTTACGATACGCTCTATTATTCATTGGATAATTAATACTGGCTTTGTTCACTGTAACAATTATCCATTAGGTAATAGCTTGTAGTAAAATCCTAATTACCCTATTATTTTAACTATTAAATCACATTGTCTTATTCTAATGTAATATACTTTATGTCTAATCAATCTCCTTTATTGAAAAAGCTCCTAAGCTTCTCAAGGAACCTACTCATCCCTCTCTCCTCCCTCTCTCCTCACGGCAGCAGCCCTCCAATTTGGGAGCCAAATTTGTGCTTCATTTAATTATTCAATCTATCTAAATTCAAAAGAAAACCTAAAAGCATCTTTTACTTTTCTATTCACTTCTCTCTCTACCTTCATCTTCCTTTCATTTTTTCTCCTCGTTCTCTCTAGCCACACCTCACGGCCAGCCCCTCTCTCAAGCCCTCAACCATCACAAAATTTTTAACTATACACATTTTCTTAATCTCCTCCTTCATCTAAACACATCTCTAGTTGGAAATTTCTTGAAAAAGTTTCATCTTCACCATCTTCTTCTTCAACCTTCAAGCTTGGAACTTTTGGGCAAGATTCTTGTTCTCTCCTACCTTTTCTTCCATTTTAATTTTTAAGGTCTCTTTTGTGACCATTTATTCTTTGTTTTTCAAGATTTGGTATTGGTTTGATGAGATTGAAATTTCTAGGGTTTGTGGAGGTGTGAATCCAAAATTTCAAGGAGCTTCAAGGGAGTTCCATTGCTTGTTTTCTTCTCTTAGGTAAGAGGAAGATTATCCCACTCAACCTCTATTAGTAGTAGGAGACTTGTATTGCTTGTTGGATTTGAGAAATCCTTGTTAGGGTTACTCTTTGTAATGTGTGATTTTGATGATCATGTATAGATTTTGTTATGTATGTTTTGTTTGATTAACTGTATGGATAAATTGATGATCTTGATTAGTTTGGATTGATTGGAAGTATGAAATAGAGTCAAGGTTCCCTACCCCCTTCCATATAGCTCACGGCCATAACCCTATTTTAGGGTGTCCATGATTGAAATTTTGTACCAAGATGAAAAAATGATTAACCAATGCATGATAAGTAATGTGATGATGAAAAATTTGTGTACTTAATCCCCTAGGGAGGCCACGGCCTCTAGGACCATGTAGGACTTGATTATGTAACTTTAGGTAATCTTGGAACTTAAATAATCAAGTGATTAATGTATTGGTAATAGGGTGGAAAAATTGGTAAACTGGAAAATTAAAAAATAATTAGGGATTCATAAGTTAGTAAGAACCAAGAATGAAATTTATTATAAGACTTAGGGTAATTTTAATTAAAGAAAGAACAAGAGATTGTGAGACTTTGAGACCCTTAGAATAACTTTCTAAGTGTGTGTTGAATAAATTACAATAGAGAACTCAATTAATCAAGAGAATTCCTCTAAAGATGAACTTTGTAAGAAATGCTACATTTAAGCAAGAATTCATAATAAACCTTGAAAGTGTATTATTTCATTTAAATTCTGAGAATATGATATTGTGGGTCCATGTAAGGGACCAATGATGCGTTGATACTTATTTTGGCCAATTGAGGCATATTATGAAAAAGTATGTAATGATAAACATACATGATTATGCATTAAGTCATCATACATTGTGAAAGTCTATGGGACTGTTGTTAAGGCCTTGTTGCCTAGGAGATTAAACACACCTTTGTGCGAGTGCGAGTAGACTAGTGTAGGTCATTCTCTTGACCTTGGGGGCGTCGGGGTGCGGGTACCTCGCTATGGACAGTTGGTAGCTCTTCTGTCCATGGTGTTGGTGTATGCCCTAGAGGCTAATACATTTTCTGTATTTACATATATTCTATTATGCTATTTTATATATGAGGCATTTCATTTATTGTGTTCTTTTTTGATAAACATAATAAAGTCCTTAGAAATAGTAAGTTTGATCCCATAGGACATCAAGTGGATGACTTGATCGTGAGATCCTTTTGGTTATAACACTATTCTTAAATGTCCCTAGTCAAGTATTATTGTTAATTAGGACAACAATAATACATTGAGACTAGTATGTGCAGAGACTGATGACCACATCTCACGGGTCATAGATATGAGATATCAAGTCTTCACATGGGTACTTATTAGAGTAATGATGTACTGGACTGACCCACCATGAGAACGCTACATGGATCGTTATGTGAGTGTCATAAGCGATTCTCATAGTGACAATGGTGTTTGTGGTCCTTTGACCTGAAATCACTACGATTCCTACATGAGGAGTTGTGTGTTTTAATGCCATCAAACGTCATACGTAACAAGGTGATTATAAAGTTGGTTATTGGACATACCGCAAATCATGCAGAGGGATGTGAGTGACCTAGATGGGATTTGTCACTCCTACATAACAGGAGCGATATCTTCGGGCCCCCTGATTGAGTGAGACTGCGAAATGAATGGCCATGCTCAAATGAGTCAATATGAGATATTGATCTCATTTGTTGTTATAAAGTCTACTCGAGTATCAGGAAATGAATGATTGGACTATACAAGGGTGACGCATTCCATGCCTTGTGTTCAATCTAGATATCTAGACAAAGGGACTAAACGACACGAAAACATTGGTCACGAAAAGGTTATGTCAAATCACTGACATTCTTATTACTTGGGTAGCAGCGATGTGTTGCTAGATCACCGCTCACTCGCTTGTAATATTAAAATGGGATTTTAATATTACGCCAACGTAATAAGAACTGCAGGTCACACATATAGAGCAGACTAAAATTGGAGCAATGGATCCAAGTTGGACTCGAATTCAAATATGGGCCAGACTCATAACAAATGGGTCTAGGGTTGCACAGCTTACCTTGCTGCTTGCTCACACTCACTTAAGGGAGTCACTATTATAAATAGTACTGCTAAGGGGGCTGCTAAGTGACATAATTCTGAACCCTAGTCGCACCTACAGAAAAGTGAGTGAGAAAGCGACAGTTTTCTTCTCTTCTCTTTGCAGCTAGCACTGTGTGAGAGACGTGAGACTCCTCTTTGCGGACGTTGGACATTCGTGAGTCTGTTCGTGTGGATACCGCAGAGACATTGTTTCTATTACGGTGTTAGTGTTTCACGCTTCAAGAGGTAAATTATTTAAAAACTCGGATTATAGCTTTTTCGCATGGATCCTCGATGGGAATCCCTGTTTTTCGCTGCGTGTTGTATCGCAAAATTCCCAACAGTGGTATCAGAGCGTCTTGCGAAACCATGATTCGGTTTTCTATTTTCGTTTACATGAGATAACATGTTTTCTGTTCTTGTTTTGACAAAAGATATGATCTTTAATATGTTATTTCTGAAAACCGTATGAAACCCTTTACGAAAACATATTCTGTTTCTTATGTTGTATGCAAAACCGTGATGTTGTTTTCAAAACTTCATGAAGATGTTCATATGTTCTGTGAAAACCATTTTGTATTAAGATATATGTTTTTGCGAAGCTTTCTGGTATGTATGTGATACAAACAGTGTTATGGAATCCTTATTCTCAATGCGCCGCGCAAGGGTTTAGGAAACCTTGTTCTTGGCTTGCGGCGGCAGGGGTTATGGAATCCTTGTTTCTGCACAAGAGGCGTAGCGCAAGGGGTTTTGGAAACCCTATTCTTGTTTTGCGGCAGTAGCATTAAGTGTTGATGTCAAGCCGCTAATGAGGCGCCTGAGGTTCAAGTGTTGAACGACGGCTCAAGGGTTCCCTGCGGCACATGAAGTGTTCATGTTGTTTGGGCTTAGGGTTTCGCGCGGCACATGCTACACCAAGGGAGGCGCAAGAGATTCAGCTCTTGTTTTTGGTCCAATTTTTCTGCCAGGGGCGCTGCCCCGCACCCTGCAAGGGGCGGCCTCCCCTTGACCCCCGCCCGCTGACCGTAGTGTGTTATTCGAAAGCCCAATTTCTCTATCCTTTTATAACTCACAAAAAATAATTATGTATTATTGTTATGAGTTTATATGTTCTTTGTGATGCATGGTGCATGGTTATGGCCTTAGTCCTCTCTTTATGCCTTTTGGTTTTAATAAATACGACCTACGTGTCGTGCCTTTCTCTCTACATTCTAATTGTACATTCTCTTCTCACCTAACTCCCCTCGAATGTAAAAGAGGTTTCTATATAATGTAATTATGATGTGGAGACAAGAAGGCAGCATCAAGTGAGGACATTGGTGGGAGATGCTTGATGAAGCTGGCTTAGTTAATGCTACTCTCTTAGGGGGCCATAACCATGTCACTTTTATTATATGCCTTTTATGTATGAGATGCATGGATATTGTTTATGGTATGATAAACAGTTTAATAAATAGTGAGATCTAATAATAATAATAAAAAAAATTCCCTCAAAGCAAATATTAAGTCATTATGTGATGCCTTCCAATGTGTGGCACTCGTCAAGACTAGTATCGATTAAGTGCAGGTCTGCCAAAGCAGGATGCCTTTATCTATATTAGTAAGACGCGATAGGATAAAGGTAATATCCAACTGCCAACTATTGGGTCTGACTTAACTAGGCCATTTCAATAGGATTGAAGGCTTAGGGGCATGAAGTTAGGCTTTGGTCCATTAGATGGACTTGAATAAGTGTTATTCACCCAACTATCCAAGAGTTATATGTGATGTAATTGGAAAGTGTTTCCTACCTAAATAACTGAATTTTGGGTGATCAGCCAAAGCTGACTCAAAACTAGGTGAAATATGGATCTTGGCCTACTAGGAAATCTTACGATGGGAATTTTCGAGTCAATGCTGAGGGTCATTGACTTGAATAAAATAGCGGGAGGCATATTTAATTAAAAGACCCCATTAAATATGTTTATGACATGATACTTATATTTTGCATATTTCTGTTAATAGATTACCATGGCAACAAACACATCGGGTACTTTATCATTGCGATCCGTCCTTGAGAAGGACAAGTTGTCTGGAACGAATTTTCAAGACTGGTACAGGAATTTGAGGATTGTCCTCAAGCAAGAGTAAAAAATGTATGTTTTGGAACAACCTATTCCTGAGCCACCTGCTATTAATGCCCCTAGAACTGAAAGAGATGCTTATAAGAAGCATCAAGATGATGCCTTGGACATTGGATGTCTAATGCTGGCCACCATGAACTCTGAGCTCCAAAAGCAACATGAGAACATAGATGCATACGATATGATCGTACACCTTAAGAAGCTCTATCAAGAGCAGGCCAGGCATGAGAGATTTGAGGTCTCTAAAGCACTGTTTCAGTGCAAGCTGGTAGAAGGAAGCCCTGTTGGTGCTCATGTACTCAAGATGATTAGGTACATTGAAAACCTAGAGAGACTCAGTTTTCCTTTGGGCCAAGAGTTGGCCACTGACTTAGTCCTGTAATCGTTGTCGAAAAGTTTCAGTCAATTTGTCATGAACTACAACATGAATGAGATTGACAAATCACTACCAGAGCTGCTAGGCATGTTGAGAACTGCTGAGCAGAACATTAACAAAGGCAAAGGGAAGGCCATAATGATGGTCCAAAAGAATAAGGGCAAGAAATAGCAGAAAAAGCCCAAGGACAACTGGAATGGCAAGGGCAAGGATAAGTCCAAGCCTAGCACTTCTGGCTTGAAACTAGTGGGTGGAGTGGCTAAGGAAGGTACATGCTTCCATTGTGGTCGACAGGACATTGGAAGAGGAAGTGTGCCAAGTTCCTAGAGGAGCTCAAAAGAAGAAGGAAGTGAGACTTCCACTTCGGTATTTTTGTTATTGAAGTCAATTTATCTACTTACGCATCATGGGTATTAGATCTTGGATGTGGATCTCACATTTGTGTAAATGTGCGAGGATCTAAAAAAGCGAGAGACCATTGACGAAGGCGAAGTCGACCTACGAGTTGGAAATAGAGCAAAGGTTCTTTGCATTATTTGTAGGGACTTATTTATTATCTTTGCCCACCGAGCTTGTAATAGAGTTAGAGAACTACTATTTTGTGCACTGCTATTAGTAGGAATATCATTTCTATTTCTTGTTTGGACAAGAAAGGTTTTCTTTATAATAAAGGACAAGTGTTGTTCTATTTATATGAATGATATTTTTATGGTAGTGCACAATTGAGTAATGGACTTTATGTACTTGATCTCGAAACGCCCGTCTATAACATAAATACAAAGAGGTTTAAATCAAATGATCTGAACCCAAACTTTTCTCGGCATTGTCGTTTGGGCCACATAAATGAGAAATGCATCTCCAAACTCCATAAAGATGGATTCTTGGACTCGTTTGATTTCGAATCATATGAGACATGTGAATCTTGTTTATTAGGGAAGATGACAAAGGCCCCATTCACTGGACAAGGTGAAAGGGCTAGTGATCTTTTAGGCCTTATACATAGTGATGTATGTGGGCCACTAAACACACTCACTAGGGGCGATTTTCAATACTTCATTACATTTACTGATGATTTCAGTAGATATGGATTTGTATATCTTATGAAGCACAAATCAGAATCCTTTAAAAAGTTCAAAGAGTTCATGAATGAAGTACAAAACCAACTTAGCAAGATATTAAAATCCTTCAATCAGATCGAGAAGGAGAATACTTAAGCCAACAGTTTGATGATCATCTGAAAGAGTGTGGGATAATATCTCAACTCACTCCACCAGGAACACCACAATGGAATGGTGTCTCTGAAAGGAGGAACCAAACCTTGTTGGACATGGTCCGATCCATGATGAGTCATATAAACCTTCCAGGCTCCTTCTGGGGACATACTCTGTTAATAGCAGCTTTCACACTTAACCGTGTTCCATCTAAGACGGTTCAAAAGACACCATATGAGATATGGACTGGGAGACGGCCCAGTATGTCTTTCTTGAAGATTTGGGGCTACGAAGCTTACGTGAAACGTCAAGTTTCTGATAAGCTTGGACCTAAATCAGATAAATGCTTCTTTGTGGGGTATCCAAAGGAAACCAAAGGATACTTTTTCTATAATCCTACCGAGGCCAAAGTGTTTGTCGCACGGACAGCTGTGTTTCTAAAAAGGGAGTTTATCTCCAAAAGAACCAGTGGGAGAAAAATAAAACTTGAAGAAGTTCAAGTTTCATAAAGCAGCAATGAACCAATGGTGGAAATAGAGCAGCCTCCACAAAATGTTGTGGAACAGCAACTTGCTCTAGTAGCATAAGACCTGCGTAGGTCTAACAGGATACGTCATCAACCAGAGAGATATGGATTTCTCATGACCCAACAAGGTGATGTATTGCTCATGGATCAAGATGAGCCTGTGACTTACCAGGAAGCCATTATTGGCCCAGAATCTGAGAAATGGCTTGAGGCCATGAGATCTCGAAATGGATTCCATGTATGCCAACCGGTATGGACCTTGGTTGACCCACGAAGGGTAAAACCCATTGGGTGCAAGTGGGTTTTCAAGAAAAAACCGACATGGATGGTAATGTGCATACCTTTAAGGCGCGATTGGTGGCTAAAGGTTTCAAACAAATTCATGGCGTAGACTATGACGAGATTTTTTCCCCAGTTACGATGCTTAAATCCGTTCGGATCTTGCTTGCTCTTCATTGCGGCATACCATGATTATGAAATCGGCAAATGGATGTCAAAAGCTGCTTTCCTTAATGGAAATATTCTCGAAGATGTGTACATGACACAACACGAGGGTTTTGCCACTCCAGAGGATGCTAGAAAAGTATGCAAGTTGCAATGATCTATTTATGGATTAAAGCAAGCTTCCGGAAAATTTGGAATCTTCGTTTTGATGATACAATAAAACAGTTTGGTTTCATCAAGAATGAAGAAGAATCTTGTGTCTACAAGAAGGTTAGTGGGAGCACTATTGTCTTTCTGGTATTGTATGTTGATGACATACTACTTATTGGAAATGACATCCCTACCCTACAGTCCGTAAAGACTTGGTTAGGGAACTACTTCTCTATGAAGGACTTGGGCGAAGCCACCTATGTATTAGGTATCAGGATCTATAGAGATAGATCACTGAGACTGCTTGGCCTAAGTCAGAGTACATACATAGACAAAGTGTTAAGACGATTTAACATGCATGAATCCAAGAAAGGACTCTTGCCTATGTCACATGGTGTAAGCCTATCTAAGGCTCAATCCCCTTCCACCTAGGATGAGAGGGATCGCATGAGCAAGATTCCATATGCATCTGCAATTGGATCTATCATGTATGCCATGTTATGTACTCGACCAGACATCTCGTATGCTTTAAGTATGACGAGTAGGTACCAGTCTGATCCTGGTGAAAGTCACTGGACTGCTATCAAGAACATCCTTAAGTACTTGAGAAGGACTAAGGATTCGTTCTTGGTATATGGAGGCGAGGAAGAGCTAGTTGTAAAAGGTTACACTGATGCTAGCTTCCAAACCGATAAGGACGACTCCAGATCGCAATCGGGTTATGTTTTTTGCCTAAATGGTGGGGCTGTGAGCTGGAAGAGTTCAAAGCAGGAGACAGTCACCGATTCTACCACAGAGGCTGAGTATATTGCTGCCTCCAATGCAGCAAAGGAGGCCATTTGGATCAGGAAGTTCATTACTGAACTTGGCACTATTCCTAGCATTGTGGACCCAGTGGACCTCTATTGTGATAATAATGGAGCCATTGCACAAGCTAAGGAGCCTAGATCTCACCAGCGATCCAAACATATACTTAGGCGCTTCCATCTTATTTGAGAGATCATCGATAAAGGAGATGTGAAGATATGCAGAGTACCAATAGATGATAACATTGCTGATCCACTGACGAAGCCTCTTGCACAGCAGAAGCATGAGGGTCACACTAGGTCTTTAGGCATTACATATATGCCTGATTGACTCTAGTGCAAGTGGGAGATTGTTGGTGTATGCCCTAGAGGCTAATACATTTTCTGTATTTACATATATTCTATTATGCTATTTTATATATGAGGCATTTCATTTATTGTGTTCTTTTTTTATAAACATAATAAAGTCCTTAAAATAGTAAATTTGATGCCATAGGACATCAAGTGGATGACTTGATCGTGAGATCCTTTTGGTTACAACACTATTCTTAAATGTCCCTAGTCAAGTATTATTGTTAATTAGGACAACAATAATACATTGAGACTAGTATGTGCAGAGACTGATGACCACATCTCATGGGTCATGGATATGAGATATCAAGTCTTCACATGGGTACATATTAGAGTAATGATGTACTGGACTAACCCACCATAAGAATGCTACATGGATCGTTACGTGAGTGTCATAAGCGATTCTCATAGTGACAATGGTGTTTGTGGTCCTTTGACCTGAAATCACTACGATTCCTACATGAGGAATTGTGTGTTTTAATGCCATCAAACGTCATCTGTAACAAGGTGATTATAAAGTTAGTTATTGGACATACCGCAAATCATGGAGAGGGATGTGAGTTACCTAGATGGGATTTGTCACTCCTACATAACAGGAGCGATATCTTCGGGCCCCCTGATTGAGTGAGACTGCGAAATGCATGGCCATGCTCAAATGAGTCAATATGAGATATTGATCTCATTTGTTGTTACAAAGTCTACTCGAGTATCAGGAAACGAATGATTGGACTATACAAGGGTGACGCATTCCATGCCTTGTGTTCAATCTAGATATCTTGACAAAGGGACTAAACGACACGGAAACATTGGTCACAAAAAGGTTATGTCAAATCACTGACATTCTTATTACTTGGGTAGCAGCGATGTGTTGCTAGATACCGCTCACTGCTTGTAATATTAAAATGGGATTTTAATATTACTGCCAACGTAATAAGAACCTGCGCAGGTCACACACATAGAGCGAGACTAAAATTGGAGCAATGGATCCAAATTGGACTCGGATTCAAATATGGGCCAGACTCATAACAAATGGGTCTAGGGTTGCACAGCTTACCTTACTACTGCTCACACTCACTTAAGGCAGTCACTATTATAAATAGTACTGCTAAGGGGGCTGCTAAGTGACATAATTCTGAACCCTAACTGCACCTACAGAAAAGTGAGTGAGAGAGCGACAGGTTTCTTCTCTTCTCTTTGCAGCTAGCACTGTGTGAGAGACGTGAGGCTCCTCTTTGCAGACGTTGGACGTTCGTGAGTCTGTTCGTGTGGATAGCGCAGAGACATCGTTTCTATTACGGTGTTAGTGATTCACGCTTCAAGAGGTAAATCATTTACAAACTCGGATTATGGCTTTTTCGCATGGATCCTCGGTGGGAATCCCTATTTTTTGCTGCGTGTTGTATCCGCAAAATTCCCAACACATGGGGCAAACCGATGCAAACTCACTGATGATCCGGACCGAGATGCTGTCTTATATCGTGATCTAGTGTAGAATGTCTGTACAATATCTTGATGTGCATGTGGATAAACTGATGAGTTATAGTACTTTGGCTGCGGCAGCCGAGTTGCGAGACATGTCTCCTGATCTTTCTCTCTGACTGTTTGTGTCTAGCTCCATGGAGTAGGATTTTGAAGTTGTATGCATGTGCATAGTGAGTCCATATATTACCTGGCATCTAATTCTTATGATATATTGAAACTATTACTTTACTGATGTACAATTGCTTAGATCTACTTAATTATTTATTACTATTGTTTAATGCTTATTATTATTACTCTTTGAAATGCTATATGGGTGCTTTGCACCGTTTTGTTTCTTACTGTCATAATTAGTAATTATGGTAGGATGTCTTACCTCTTTTTTGTATTTCTATTATTTCTGTCTATATTAATGTTCCATCATAGACGTCGGCGACGGAGGTGAAGCTCACGAAATCCCCGACTTCTGGCCCGACTGCGATTAGTACCTACTTTTGACATTATGGCGGCACACCCACGCGAATTTTTGGGTTATGTGCGTCTAGCCTTCCTTGGAAGTCCAGACTGCTGGCACATTAACCTTAATTCTGATCGTTGCATCTACGAGGGAGATGTGACGGTATCGTTGCCTTGGGGGCATCATGATCCATCCATCTTCACTTGCAGCATCAGTTTACGTTTGGAATTTTACTTGCCCATCAGGGAGATGTAGGGTGATCGTTATTACACCCCACAAGAGGATTCTATCATCTCCACTGCTCGAGCCCTAGCCTATAACTCGGTGACTCCTATGTGGGTATCCTTGAATGAGGAAGACCCTGAGGAGGAACCCGAGAAGGATCCTGACATAGTTCCTTCTCCTCTTAGAGACTGATGTTGTTGATAGCTACTGATGGCTATCCGTATTTATTTTGGGGCCTGATGTTTTATTATTTTGGTGGACTATATATGTATGATCCTTTGGGCAGGTTTAGTTTTGCTTTTGTATATCGGGCACTGTAATCAAACAAATTTAATATAATGATATATCATTGTACATGTATGTTGGTTTGATGTATGCTTTATTTCTATTTTACTCTTCCTTGCAATTATGCTCTATCACTATTTTTATTAATTATAAAAAAAATACTCGCTAAGTTAGTTACACGATTATAACTAAGTAAATTTATATTTATAAAACGAGCTGGGTCTTAACTTTTATTTTTATTTTCCGCATTGTAAATGACAATGTGACGTTCCCTACCAAAAAGGGGCGTTACATTTCTCATTCATGCAATTATAGTAGAAATCCTTATATGAGAAATAGTATGGTATGGATTCCTAAAGATTTTAAAGGCCCTAATACTAACATTCAAGAGCCGAAGATGAAGTAGGTACTAAAATGTCCTCCGAATGTTTCAATTATGCAGAAATTTTCTCAAAATGATGAACTAATTGGTCAAAAAGAAAGAGGAATCATCAACGAGAATGCTTCCAAAGCCAAATGGTAGAAGTTTTGATTAATGAAGGAAGATGACTTCAACTAAAACTTCTCAAGTATAAAATGTATAACTTGTAAAGTTAAAGACTCCAAAAGAGAAGCAATGGGTAAGAAAAAGTATTTCCTTGATTACGAAGGTCAAGGTATCAAAAGCTTTTATCTCTTATGCACATTCACTTGTAAAGTCAATGAATTTGATATATATTCCTTGTAGGCCTTAAGTGATTGATAGAATCATGTGTACTTGGTAAAAGTTAAATATTATATATAGCACATGATTATGTTCTTTCTTGTTATACCTTTTGCTCACTATTTTGCATATTTCTTGATCATAGGGTATTCTATGACTATGTATGCTTTCTATGCTTTAAATTATCTATATATCATGAAAGTAAACATGTTATTGGCTATGTTCTTAATGGTAAGTGATTATTTAATTTGTTGTACTCAATTTATATATTATGAAAAATTTGATCTTTATGAGTATAATGGATTAATAATTGATAACTAACCTTCATGGATCCAAAATTCATGGATACCAAAGAAAGTAGTTTCATTTGTGTTGTAGGGTGACTATTAGCTCAAACATGCATTGAAGTGAAATACAATTATGCTACTTGAGGTTGGAAATTTGAAGTGGTCCAAGTTCTTTAAGAGTAGTGAAAACATAAAAAGAATAACGTACAAAACCACAACATTCTCAAGGAGCCTTGAGGCATGGAAGTTAGAGTCACCTACAAAAACCCAAAGAGTACACTTTTGCTATCAAATTTTTACATACAAGTATAAATGGATAAAGAGAAGAGTTAAATGAAGAGGGACATGAGGAGACTTTCTTCAAGTGCAATGGAATGGAATATGTAATAGAAGAAAGCTCAAACACAAAGGACCAACAATCAAAGAACATTCTAAAGAAGCATCACTCTCCCAATAAGTATCTCTATCTCCAAGCTATTGTGGTATTTTATATGCTATGGATTGTATGATACTTATTGATAAATTAATCTTAAATAATTATATGTTTTCCTTACATGAGAAGTATGCTTAGCATTGACAAGGTACCTGATTGGATATTAACTTGCTAATTTTGTCATTACATATAGAGTGGATGATATTAGTTCTAAACATACTTTGATCCTTATAACATATTTCATCAAGGTAAATGTTTGATATCTATGATTCTTTTGATCTATGATCTCTTAGTGGTATAACACTTATGAGAATCATGCTCTTGTTTTTGAAAAGAGTTTATGGTTTGTTTAAAAAGTTTTTTAAAGCAAAAATCTCTTATTATATTTGAAAGAAGTTTTTCAAGTTTCATATCCTTGAGAATATTTTGAACTTGTCTTAAGAACTTGAAAGTATTTTCACCTCCTATTTGTCTTGTGATGCATATTATAAGTTGCAAACCCAAGTACAAGTTGTTTCAAGTAATAAATTCTCAGGAGTCCGAGGTCGATCCACAGGGAATTGATGAAGAAAAATTCTTTGAGGTAAAGAAAAGATTTGTCACAACAATAAAGGTGATAAAATTTGTTCACAAATGAAAAAAGATTTACTTGGGTTAGAAGATCCACTCTTGGTAATAAATTAAAGACAATAATATTTCTTTTTATAACTTAATTGAAATCCACACATAACAAAGGTTCCAATAAAAAAATACAACATTCAACATTCAATTAAGATTATATATGTAATTATATTATGGTTCCTTTAATTATTCACTAACTCCAACACTTGTAAATGAGCTCAAGCATTCATTGTGCTAACCTTTTATCTGCAATGAATCGAGATCTCCACTTTATAAAGAGGGTTTCTAAATTGATTGGAAACAAAATAAACACATATAATGACCACTTGATAATACATCATTCAAGTATAAGAAAGAAATTAATCTAACCTTAATTTATTACCAAAAGCTTCACCCTTTCACTCAAGCAAAATGAAAATTAATTACTCATGAACAAGAAGAAAGAAAGAGAAAAGAAGAAAAAGATGAACATAACTTCTATTTAGAACTAAAGAAAACCACCATAAGAGAAACAAATAACACAATAGCTTGATCTTGATCTCTAAGCCAAGATGCCAAAAATGAGCAGCCAATGCTCCCTTTTATAGAGCTTGAGAAAAATAAAATGGCAATGGAGTTGTTTGATAATGGGTGGAAAATGCCAAGGGAGTTGTTTGATAATTGTGAATGAGTGAAAATTTATTAAGATGCTTGTCTCCCAAATGATTTAGTACTGAACTCATGACTTTCATCAGAATTTGGAAAAGTGGTATTCATGAAAGTTGTAGGCTTTCGTCTTAGATTTCCAATGCCACTAGTTTCAGGCCAATATCGCTCTTACAACTCAAGATATGGCCCAATATTTGCACACTATTCAAGCCTAACTACATCTCCTCTATTATGACTTCTAAGCCTAATCTGACTTCCAAGCTATGCGAATTAGCTGTGTTCTTCATAAAATTTGTAGATTTGGATCTTAAGTTTTCAATGCCACTAGTTTCACCCCAATATCACTCCTATAACTCCATATATGAGTTGATGAGTGCCCAGAGGTCAGGCTATCAGGATAAACACTCTGGATCTTATTTCCACTCCGATTTAAAGTATCTAAACGTGTGATTTAGCTCTTGAGGTCTTCATAAAAGTGATAGATGTAACACCCTATATAATTATGATAGACTTGTAAATGGTTCCAATGGTAGGCTAACAATAGTTTGTCATACTTGTGAATTTTTATGACCGCCTGAGCACATTTAGTCACTTTACTGTAGCATTATATGTGAAATATAGTTATTTTTAGCCTTGATTTTGACTTGAACAGCTTAGTTAGTGGAAAATAAGTGTGGAGAACTTGTTTCTGGGTAACAAATATGTGGAAGAATATGTGGTTAAAGTTTGAGATTTATCGGAGTTGGTTTGGCATTTTTAAGCATACTAGTTGTGTGTTTTAATGTCCGTTTGACTAGTAGTTGATATGGAAAAATAGAGAAATGGTGAAACAAGATTTTAAAGAATCTTAGGATTTATTTTAAACTTGTTGGAAAATAAGAAACTAGATTTGGTGAAATCTAAGTGTTTTTAGCAGATCAGGAGTTTTGCTACCTTTTAGTGGCTATCGTTTAAGCAGCAAAGTAAGACTTTGCTATTTAGTTTTCAAGGTAGAAAAGAGAAGAAAGAAAAGAGAGAAAGGGGGAAACCGAAGGAGAAGAGAAAGAGGAAGGAGAAAGAGGATTCAAGTGGTGGCTTGGCTTCATCTTCATCTTCATCTTCAAGACCTTGAGATAGGGGGTTTAGTGTTTTGTACTCTTATCCTTTCTATCTCCATCTTGTTTCATGATTTTGGGTTGAGGAATGGATTGGGTGATTGTTGGTATGAAATTTCCATGCTTGATTCTTGCTTTTAGGTGTGAAGTTGAGCTGTTATATGCTTGAGTGAAGCATAGTTGTTATCTTAAAACTTAGGATTTACCTTAGAGCTCTTTGCAAAAGGGTTAGAAAAAGGGGTTTTGTGAGAATGGGCCTTAACACTTTCAATATGAGATTTTGAGGTGTTTTGAATGATTTTCTTACTTGGATAAGTTTTAAATGGTGTTTATGACTTGTTCATGCGAAGAATTTAGATTAGAAACTGAAAACTCTCCATTTGGTCCTTTAAAGCTCAAAGTGAGGGTTTTAGGGGCTTGGATGAATGATATAGTGTTTTGGTCCATTTTTTAGGAAATCAATTAGTGTTTTAAGTTTTTTTCATGTTTGTGAACATGTTTAAGACTTGCAATCACCTAGAGATTAGTTTGGAGTGACCAAAATCCAATAATTTGGCCGTTGGAACAGTGCCACGATTCTGCAGAGCGAGTCGCAGAGTTTTTAGTTGAAAAACACGGCTAGTGTCTAAAGACACAGGGGGGCTTGTCCCTCTCTGACAGTTGGAATTTGTGAATAGTGCTCACAGAGGAAAACACTGGGGGGCCCATGTCTAAGGACACGGGCCATATTTCCTTCTGTAACGAGAATTAGCTCTTGTGGTCTTCATAAAAGTTGTATTTCTTTCTCTTATCTTTCCAGTGCCGCTAGAATTACCTCGTTTCGACCTCCGTAGCTCAAGTTATGCTCATTTTACTGTGCAAAGGTCAAAGGTTAAGATTGAGCAATATGTGATTTTGGTTAGGAAATGCATGATGTTTTGGCATTTTATAAGGCTAAGAGCCTTATAGGGACCTTAGATAACCATATTGAGATGGATTATCAAGGGGTAATGAGTTGGAACATCTTAGGCTTCCATAGTGTGGTGGAAAGTCATAGGGTAACACTTAGGATTTCGACCCATATGGGGTTGTTTTAGTATCTTTTGTGATGTGATGGGAATGACACATAGCGTAAGTATATGAGTATTCCTAATTTGAAGTGTGAATGTATTGAATCAAATGGATTCGTAGTACTAATTATGTGAGATAATTAGTCATGATTATACACAAATATTATATATTGTGATGAAATGAGGAAATGAACTTGTAATGCATATAAACCAATTGTGAAACTAGTTATGAGAAGTAATTAGTAATTGTTGTACAAGAGAGGTTTGTAGAGCATATTGAGGTGCATAATATCCTCTCTATGTGATTGTTGAATCATATTGATTTAAAATGCTAATTGTGAGAGTTTAATTAGTCATGATGATATACTTGATTGTATGAGTTGCCTTTCCAAAAAGTATGAACCCCATAAATGTGGGTGATTGCTTTTTGATAGGTGCGAACCAATAGATGTGGATGTTCTATATTGGGTAAGATGGATCATATCCTTCCTAATATAGTGTTGTTAGGGATGGATTTCCTTGTTCATTGTCGATAACTGTGTAGTAAATAGATTTCACTACCCGAGGGGGTGGATTTCCTCTATGATAATGATGTTTACTAGATGGACTTCCAGTGCTTGTTCAAGGTTATGGTTGTGACTTCCATTACTTTGTCTATGTTTCATGCATTCATGACATTACCATGGAACTAAAGTTTCCTAGATATGATATCATACATTATTCATTTTCAAGCTTAGGATATTGCATAGGCATAAACACTAGACATAACTCGGCATAGCATGGCAATTGTGTACTTCTGTGATTGAAGTGTTAGCTTTATGGTTGAATAATCTTCATGATTTTATAAATTGCTAGTATTGCAATACTTCTACTGAGATATGTAATTTTCTCACCCCAAGTGTGTTGCCATATAAATCTAGGTTATGTGTTTCTCCAAAGGAAAGAAGAAGATGTGAGAAGATTAGTATAGTTATAGGCTTTTTGTTGATAAAGCTTGTATATTATGCTAGATCTTATTGTAAAAGTTTATGTGTTACAATATGCCATTGAGGCAATGATGTATATATATAACTTTGGTTATTGTGGCTCTCCATAATTATTTGTATAAATGTTATTGGTTTAGTTGTGGTATGTTAGAAGTAGCATGGCCAGTATTGTATTATTCTTTTATATGACGATATATCTAGATAGCAAATATTGGGATGTTACATTTTGGTATCAGAGTAGTTCATCTTGTTGAGCCGGGTATGGATTGACTATGCTTATGCATGTGCAATGATGGTTATACATTTGTTATCTCTTACATATGATTGTTTGAGTGGAATTACATATTTCTTCTTTGGTATGTCTGTTTTAGCTACTATTGCACAGTTACATGATATTGAGCATAGCTAACTCAATATATAATGTTCTGTGTTTACAAGAAACTATGGTAGCACGAGGGCAACCATATGGGAGCTGGAATAGGGATTCTGGTAATGAAGGTACAGAAATGGTCGCAGCTATGATGGCAATGGCCAATGCCATGAGGCAGTAGACTGAGCAAGCAGCGGGGATTGCAAGAGTGTTGAGAGGTTGATACCTCAGCAGCAAGTACAACCACCAGCTCAAAAGGTACCAGTCAGGAGAAATCAGAATTTTTTTGACATCTTAGAGTTCAGAAAGATGAATCCTCCGATGTTCAGAGGGGACTACGATCTAGTTAAAACAGAAAGAGTGGTTGACTGAGTTTGAGATGATTTATGAGGTTATGGTTTGCTTTGAAGAGCAAAGAGTTTCTTTTACTTCTTTTATATTGGAGGGGAAGCGGACCAATGGCAGAGAAGCACTAAGAGACTACTAGAGACAACAGGGACTTTGATGACATAGGGAGTGTACAAAAAAACCTTTTTGGAGAAATACTTTCCATAAAGTTTTCAAGATGATAAAGAAAGGGAATTTCTGAGTCTTTGTCAAGAGGACATGTTGTTTGGACAATATAAGGCAAAATTTTTTGACTTGTCCAAGTTTTGTTCTTAGTTTAGGCATAATCCAAACGAGAATTGGAAGTGTGTTAGGTTTGAGTTTGGCTTGAGACAGAATATAAGAAGGGCTGTAAGATCTTTGGAAATCATGGATTTTCTATCCTTAATGAACAAGTGCAGGATTGTGGAGTCGGATAATCTCCGGCTTCAAGTAGAGCGAAATTTACAAAGCCTTCAGAAGAAGAAGAAGGTGGATAGTGGATATGGGAAAGATGCTCCTAAATCCAACTACCCATAAGAGAAAGATGAGCAAGTTCGAAGAGATGATCAAGCTTCGAGGTATACCAAGTGTGGCAAACACCATAGAAACAAAGTATGTATAGTATATCAAATCACCTATTACAAGTGTGGTGAGAAGGGACACTACGTCAAGAGTTGTCCTTAGAAGTAAGGAAATAGGACAGAGTATAGACCTATCGCTCGGGGAAAAGTCTTCAATCTGCATGATGTGCAGGCATTACCATCTTCTGGTTCAGGAAAAGGTGAGTACATGATTGTGCATGTTTAGTAACTTTGTTTTCTTGAAATTTGGTTGTATCTGTGGTTGTATGTTAGTTGTTGGATTTTATACATAAGGTAAACTAAATTTTGGGGAGAAAATTCTAAAAAGGTGGGGACGATGTAACACCCTAGATAATTATGATAGACTTGTAAATGGTTCTGATGGTAGGCTAACACTAGTTTGTCATGATTGTGAATTTTTGTGACTGTCTAAACACGTTTAGCCACTTTCCTGTACCATTATATATGAAATATAGTTGTTTTTAACCCTGGTTGTGACTTGAACTGCTTAGTTAGTGGAAAATAAGTGTGGACAACTTGTTTCTAGGACATAAATATGTGGAAGAAGATGTGGTTAAAGTTTGAGATTTACTAGAGTTGGTTTAACATTTTTAAGCATAGTGGTTGTGTGTTTTAATGCTAGTTTGACTAGTAGCTGATATGGAAAAATAGAGAAATGGTGAGACAAAATTTTTAATGAATCTTAGGATTTATTTTAAACATGTTGGAAACTAGGAAACTGGATTTAGTGAAATCTAAGTGTTTTTATCAAATCGGGAGTTTTGCTACACTTTAGTGGCTGTCCTTTAAGTAGCGAAGTGAGACTTTGCCACTCAGTTTTCATGACAGAAAAGAGAAAAAAGAAAAGAGAGAAATGGGAAAACCGAAGGAGAAGAGAAAAAGGAAGGAGAAAAGGGATTCAAGTGGAGGCTTGGCTTCATCTTCATCTCCATCTTCAAGACCTTAAGGTAGGGGGCTTAGTCTTTTGTACTCTTATCCTTTCTATCTCCATCTTGTTTCATGGTTTTGGGTTGAGGAATGGATTGGGTGAGTGTTGGTATGAGATTTTCATGCCTGATTCTTGCTTTTAGGCGTGAAGTTGAGATGTTATATGCTTGAGTAAAGCATAGCTGTTAACTTAAAACCTATGATTTACCTTCGAGCTCTTTGTGAAAGGGTTGGAAAAATGGGTTTTGTTAGAATGGGGCATAACACTTTCAATATGAGATTTTGAGGTGTTTTGAATGATTTTCTTGCTTGGATAAGTTTTAAATGGTGTTTATGACTTGTTTATGCAATGAGTTTGGATTAGAAACTGAAAATTCTCCATTTGGTCCTTTAAAGCTCAAAGTGAGGGTTTTGGGTGCTTGGATGAGTGATTTAGTGTTTTGGTCCATTTTTTATGAAATCAGTTAGTATTTTAAGTTTTCTTCATGTTTGTGAACTTGTTTGGGACTTGAAATCACCTAGAAATTGTTTGATGTGACCAAAATCCAAAAATTTGGCCGTTGGAATAGTGCCATGATTCTGTAAAGTGAGTTTCAGAGTTTCTAGTTGAGAAACACGGCCCGTGTCTGAAGACACGGGGGGTGTCCTTCTCTGACAGTTAGAATTCTTGAACAGTACTCACAAAGGAAAACACCAGGGGGGCCTTTTCTAAGGACAAGGCCGTGTTTTCTACTGTAATGAGAATTAGCTCTTGTGGTCTGCATAAAAGTTGTAGCTCTTTCTCTTATCCCTCAATGCCACTGGAATCACCTCGTTTCGACCTCCGTAGCTCAAGTTATGCTCATTTTGCTGTGCAAAAGTCAAAGGTTAAGATTGTGCAAGACGTGATTTTGGTTAGGAAATGCATGATGTTTTGGCATTTTATAAGGCTAGGAGCCTTAGAGGGACCTTAGATAAGTTGGAACATCTTAGGCCTCCATAGTATGGTGGAATGTCATAGGGTAACACTTAAGATTTCGACCATATGGGGTTGTTTTAGTATCTTTTGATGCTGTAATGTGATGGGAATGGCACATAGAATGAGTATGTGAGTATTCCTAATTTGAAGTGTGAATGTGTTGAATCAAATGGATTCGTACTACTAATTATGTAGGATAATTAGTCATGATTATACACAAATATTATGTATTGTGATGAAATAAGGAATGAACTTGTAATGCATATAAACCAATCGTGAAACTAGTTATGGGAAGTAATTAGTAATTGTTTTGCATAAGATGTTTGTGGAGCATATTGAGGTGCGTAATATCTTCTCTATATGATTGTCGAATCATATTGATTTGAAATGCTAATTATGAGAGTTTAATTAGTCATGTCGATATACTAGAGTGTATAAGTTACCTTTCTGAAAAGTATAAACCCCGTAGATGTGGGTGATTACTTTTTGATAGGTGCGAGCCCCATAGATGTGGGTGTTCTATATTGGGTAAGGTGAATTGTATCCTTCCTATTATAGTGTTGTTAAGGATGGATTTCCTTGTTCATTATTGATAACTGTGTAGTTGATGGATTTCAATACCCGGGGGGGATGGATTTCCTCTGTGATAATGATGTTTGCCAGATGGACTTCCAGTGCTTATTCAAGGTTATGGTTGTGACTTCCATTACTTTGTTCAAGTTTCATGCATTCATGACATTACCATGGAACTGGAGATTCCTGGATATGGTATCATACATTATTCATTTTCATGCTTAGGATATTCCATAGGCATAAACACTAGACATAACTTGGCATAGCATGACAATTGTATGAGCGGTTGCTATCATAACATAAAAACATGACATTGCAATTGTATAGGCAATTGTATACTTCTGTGATTGAAATGTTAGCTTTATGGTTGAATAATCTTTAAGATTGTATAAATTACTAATATTAGAATACTTTTACTAAGAAATGTAATTTTCTCACCCCAATTGTGTTGCCATGTAAATTCAGGTGCGAGTTTCTCAAAAGGAAAGATGAAGATGTGAGAAGATTAGTATAGTTATAGGCTTTTTGTTGATAAAGCTTGTACATTATGCTAGATCTTGTTGTAAAAGTTTATGTATTACAATATGCCATTGAGGCAATGATGTATATATATATAACTTTTGTTATTGTGGCTCTTCATAATTATTTGTATAAATGTTATAGGTTTAGTTGTGGTATATTAGAAGTAGCATGGCCAGTATTGTGTTATTCTTTTATATGACGATATATCTAGATAGCAAATATTGGGATGTTACATTTTTGTATCAGAGCAGTTCATCTTGTTGAGTCGGGGTATGGACTGACTATGCTTATGCATGTGTAATGATGGTTATGCATTTCTTATCTCTTACATGTGATTGTTTGAGTGGAATTGCATGTTTTACCTTTTGTAAGTTTGCTTTAGCTTCTATTGCACGGTTATATGATATTGATCCTAGCTTATTCAATATGTAATGTTCTGTGTTTACAGGAAACTATGGTAGCACGAACGTAACCGACAGCACGAAGGCGACCACGTGGGAGCTGGAATAAGGATTCAGGTAATGAAGGTACACAAATGGCCGCAGCTATAATGGCAATGGCCAATGCCATGAGGCAGCAGACTAAGCAAGCAACGGTGACTGCAAGAGTGTTAGAGAGGTTGATACCTCAGCAGCAAGTACCACAACTAGCTCAAGAGGTACCAGTCAGGAGAAATGAGAATTTTCTTGACATCTCAGAGTTCAGAAAGATGAATCCTCCAATATTCAGAGGCAACTACGATCCAGTTAAAGCGAAAGAGTGGTTGACTAAGTTAGAGAAGATTTAAGAGGTCATGGTTTGCTCTAAGAGCAAAGAGTTTCTTTTGCTTCCTTCATGTTGGGAGGGGAAGCGGAGCAATGGTGGCGAAGCACCAAGAGACTGCTAGAGACAGTAGGGACTTTGATGACATGGGGAGTGTTCAAAGAAACTTTTTTGTAGAAATATTTTCCACAAAGTTTGCAGGATGATAAAGAAAGGGAATTTCTGAGTCTTTGTTAATAGGACATGACAGTTAGACAATATGAGGCAAAATTTCATGAGTTGTCTAAGTTTTCTTCTCAATTTAGGCATAATCTAAATGAGAATTAGAAATGTGTTAGTTTTGAGTCCAGGTTAAGAGGGAATATAAGAAAGGCTGTAAGACATTTGGAAATCAGGGATTTTCCATCCTTGGTGAACAAATGTAGGATTGTGGAGTCAGATAATCTCCAACTTCAGGTAGAGCGAAATTTGCAAAGCTTTCAAAAGAAGAAGAAGGTGGATTGTGGATATGGGAAAGGTGCTCCTAAATCCAGCTACCCACAAGAGAAAGATGAGCAACTTCGAAGAGATGATCAAGCTCCGAGGTGTACCAAGTGTGGTAGACACCATAGAAATAAAGTGTGTATAGTGGATCAAATCATCTGTTACAAGTATGGTGAGAAGGGACACTACGTCAAGAGTTGTCCTCAGAAGCAAGGAGATAGGACGAAGGGTAGACCTATCACTCGGGGAAGAGTCTTCAATCTACAAGATGTGCAAGCATTATCATCTTCTAGTTTAGGAAAAGGTGAGTACATGGTTGTGCATGTTTAGTAACTTTGTTTTCCTAAAATTTGGTTGTATCTATGGTTGTATGTTAGTTATTGGATTTTATACATAAGGTAAACCAAATTTTGGGTACAAAATTCTAAACAGATGGAGAGAATGTTACACCCTAGATAATTATGATAGACTTGTAAATGGTTCTGATGGTAGGCTAACACTAGTTTGTCATGCTTGTGAATTTTTATGACCATCTGAACACATTTAGTCACTTTGCTGTACCACTATATGTGAAATATAGTTATTTTTAGCCCTGGTTATGACTTGAACAGCTTAGTTAGTGGAAAATAAGTGTGGAGAACTTGTTTCTGGGTAACAAATATGTGGAAGAATATGTGGTTAAAGTTTGAGATTTATCGGAGTTGGTTTGGCATTTTTAAGCATACTAGTTGTGTGTTTTAATGTCCGTTTGACTAGTAGTTGATATGGAAAAATAGAGAAATGGTGAAACAATATTTTTAATGAATCTTAGGATTTATTTTAAACTTGTTGGAAGTTAAGAAACTAGATTTGGTGAAATCTAAGTGTTTTTAGCAAATTGGGAATTTTGCTACCTTTTAGTAGCTATCCTTTAAGTAGCGAAGTGAGACTTTGCTACTCAGTTTTCACAGTAGAAAAGAGAAGAAAGAAAAGAGCGAAAGGGGGAAACCGAAGGAGAAGAGAAAGAGGAAGGAGAAAGAGGATTCAAGTGGAGGCTTGGCTTCATCTTCATCTTCAAGATCTTGAGGTAGGGGACTTAGTCTTATGTACTCTTATCCTTTCTATCTCCATCTTGTTTCACAGTTTTGGGTTGAGGAATGGATTGGGTGAGTGTTGGTTTGAGAATTCCATGCTTGATTCTTGCTTTTAGGTGTGAAGTTGAGCTGTTATATGCTTGAGTGAAGCATAGTTGTTATCTTAAAACTTAGGATTTACCTTAGAGCTCTTTGCGAAAGGGTTAGAAAAAGCGGTTTTGTGAGAATAGGCCTTAACATTTTCAATATGAGATTTTGAGGTGTTTTGAATGATTTTCTTGCTTGGATAAGTTTTAAATGGTGTTTATGACTTGTTCATGCTAAGAATTTGGATTAGAAACTGAAAACTCTCCATTTGGTCCTTTAAAGCTCAAAGTGAGGGTTTTAGGGGCTTGGATGAGTGATTTAGTGTTTTGGTCCATTTTTTATGAAATCAATTAGTGTTTTATGTTTCCTTCATGTTTGTAACTTGTTTGGGACTTGAAATAACCTAGAGATTAGTTTGTAATTGCCAAAATCCAAGAATATGGCCATTGGAATAGTGCCACGATTCTACAGAGTGAGTTGTAGAGTTTCTGGATGAGAAACTCGGCTTGTGCCTGAAGACATGGGGGTGGGGGGCATGTCCTTCTCTACTAGTCAGAATTCGTGAACATTGCTCACAGAGGAAAACACCGAGGGGCATGTCTGAGGACACAGGCAGTGTTTCCTTCTATAATGAGAATTAGCTCTTATGGTCTTCAAGAAAGTTATAGCTCTTTCTCTTATCTTTCCAATGCTACTAGAATCACCTCATTTTGACCTCCGTAACTCAATTTATGCTCATTTTACTGTGCAAAGGTCAAAGGTTGAGATTGAGCAATATGTGATTTTGGTTAGGAAATGCATGATGGTTTGGCATTTTATAGAGCTAGGAGCCTTAGAAGGACCTTAGATAACCATATTGAGATGGATTATCAAGGGGTAATGAGTTGGAACATCTTAGGCTTCAATAGTGTGGTGGAATGTCATAGGGTAACACTTAGGATTTCGACGCATATGGGGTTGTTTTAGTATCTTTTGTGATGTTGTGATGTGATGGGAATGACACATAGCGTGATTATGTGAGTATTCCTAATTTGAAGTTTGAATGTGTTGAATCAAATGGATTCGTAGTACTAATTATGTGGGATAATTAGTCATGATTATACACAAATATTGTGTATTGTGATGAAATGAGAAAATGAACTTATAATGCATATAAACTAATTGTGAAACTAGTTATGGGAAGTAACTAGTAATTGTTTTACATGAGATGTTTGTGGAGCATATTGAGGTGCGTAATATCTTCTCTATGTGATTGCTGAATCATATTGAATTGAAATGCTAATTATGAGAGTTTAATTAGTCATGATGATATACTTGATTGTATGAGTTGCCTTTTTGAAAAGTATGAATCTCATAGATGTGGGTGATTGCTTTTTGATAGGTGTGAGCCCCATAGATGTGGGTGTTCTATATTGGGTGAGGTAGATTGTATCCTTCCTAATATAGTGTTGTTAAGGATGGATTTCCTTGTTCATTATCGATGACTGTGTAGTAGATGGATTTCACTACCTGGGGGGGATGGATTTCCTCTGTGATAATGATGTTTGTTGGATGGACTTCCAGTGCTTGTTCAAGGTTATGGTTATGACTTCCATTACTTTGTTCGAGTTTCATGTATTCATGACATTACCATGGAACTAGAGGTTCCTGGTTATGGTATCATACATTATTCATTTTCATGCTTAGGATATTGCATAGGCATAAACACTAGACATAATTTGGCATAACATGACAATTGTATGAGCGGTTGCTATCATAACATAAAAACATGACATTGCAATTGTATGGGCAGTTGTGTACTTCTATGATTGAAGTGTTAGCTTTATGGTTGAATAATCTTTAAGATTGTATAAATTGCTGGTATTGGAATACTTCTACTGAGATATGTAATTTTCTCACCCCAATTATGTTGTCATATAAATCCAGGTGCGAGTTCCTTACAAGGAAGGAAGAAGAAGTGAGAAAAATAGTATAGTTATAGGCTTTTTGTTGATAACCCTTGTATATTATGCTTGATCTTATTGTAAAAGTTTATGTATTACAATATGCCATTGAGGCAATGATGTATATATATAACTTTTGTTATTATGGCTCTCCATAATTATTTGTATAAATGTTATGGGTTTAGTTGTGGTATGTTAGAAGTAGCATGACCAGTATTGTGTTATTCTTTTATATGACAATATATCTTGATAGCAAATATTGGGATGTTATAGTAGAGAATTGTCTTAACTTTCCTAAACGACTATAATCACATCAACCAGATATTTATAACTCAAATTATAGTCAGTTTACTGAACGCTGCCAAATAAAAAAATTAAAACCAATTCAAGCAATAATTCCTTCAATAATCCAATTAAGCTCAAAATCATAAAATGTAACAAAGCTAACTTAATTAAGCCTAATTGAATCTTAAGAAGCCTAGTGAAAAGATTATAAACATGAATAAAAGATATTACTATCAAATTCCCCCACACTTAACTTTTGCTCTCCCGGGCAAAACACATAAGACTAAAGCTAGGGAACAAGGAAAAACAACACAAACTTAAAAGCTAAAAATTCTAAAAGATTTAATTTCCAATAATATTCAAGAATGGAAAAGTTTATAAACAAGAAGAGCAATCAAAGATTCTAGGGATCAAAACTGTAATACCCAAATTTTCTAACTGTTTAACAGTAATAACAGAATTCTACTATTTAGGGATTTCGGTGTACTTTAAAATTATTTTGAGTATTCCGTGAATATATTGATCATTTTTTATGATTTACTCCGCATCAGGAAAATAACAATTTTCGGGCCGGAGAAAATCTTACATAATTTAATTATTGCTGTTAATTCTTAATTCCTTTTGCTAATCTAATTTGATTTTCATAAGTTTTATAATTTGTATGATTTTGTGAATTATTATGAGATTTTTATATTTCTCTGATTATTTTAATATTATTCTTGGGCTGTTTGTGGGCCCAGGGGGCTGTACGTGGGCCCAGGTGGGGCTGGACAAGTGAAAATTTTTTCAGAGCCAGAAAATTTTGTACTGTTGAGACGGGGACGGGGGATCTTACTAAACTCGAAACTGGAAACACTTTTTGAAAATTTTCTTTTACTGTGTTTTGTACTATATTTAATTATCGGGCGATAAAAACTACAGTTAAATGTGTCCGTAGGGTAATAGCAGATAAAAATAAATATTATACTACTTAGTCAACATTAGTGGTTATAACGACTTTATGACAGACCAATAAGAAGCAAGCTTAATGTTGAAGCCTTTGGATATCCGCCATTAATTTAATCAAGGATGGAGATTTGGTCTTACAAAGTGGCTAGGACCATTTGTGACCTTTGGATGTAAAGCATGAAGAGGAGATCTTGACCCTTCATTTTGGAGATGCATCTAATGGCTAGGATTTCAAGGAGAAAGATCCAATGGCCTAGATTTAGTCTTATCAATATAGAAGCTACATTAATATTAACCATTGATCTAATCAATGGCTAGCAATGCCCAAAATGGTGGCTAGTGAAATTTGTCACTCATTGAGTGTACAAGAGGGGGGTTCAGTTTTTGATGGCTTAAGGCTATAGGAAATTTCAAGACCACTTCATTATTCATCTTTGTCTTCTCCAAACTCCTAAAGCATTTACAAAATTTTCTCTCCTCTCCTTTCAAGCTAGTTTTGGCCAAAGCACCCAAGTTACCTTCCATCACTCTATAATTTTAAACAACCACATATCTTGCATCCTTACATCAATTCAAGAACCTTTGTAGTTAAGTCCAAGCTCTAAATCTTTCATCTTCAAGGACTTTCTTCAAGATCAAGTTCTAGGTTTTTATGGTAAAGTGTAAGGAAACTTCACTATTTATCTTATTTTCATGTTCTAAGCTATGTTTGATCCATGGTTCTCCTTGTTCAACCTTAATATGCTAATAAACTTGTGTTTTATTTTGTGTTAAGAAGCTTTTGGTGGTGAATCACTTACTCAAGGAGCAAACCAAGGAGCTTGAGAGGATCTTCAATAGGTAAGAGGGAGATCCATCTCACCAACCAAGTATGGTGGTGAGAGATGAATTTGTATTTGATGGATGGTGAATCCATGTGAGGATTCATATCCTTAGTTGTGTAATTATTTGTGGGTGTTTATGTGCTTTAAATTATTTATTTGTGTTTGCATGCTTTAGGTGATTTTTATTACTTTAAGGTATGCTTGATTATATGATATGATGAATATGTATATGTATGTTATGATTTGATGATGAAAGGAAAACAAATTTTTGGTTCCAATGACGATGAGGATTTCAGCCTCAACACCTCAAAATAGATGTTTCCAAACTAAAATTTTCATGAATGGTAAAATTGAATGATTAGAAAGGAAAGGAAAAAAGAAAGATGGCTTAGTTTCAAAGACCAAGTGTTCACAGTTTTTTTTAAGGAATTTTAATGGTTTTGTTTGTGTAAAAACATGAATGGAACTTAGTTGATTTACAAGGAAAAATATATGATGGTTTCAATGGCCATGTACCACGGTTTTTGAAGGCTTATATTACCTTGGTTTTGTGAGACAAAGTGATTTCAAAATGAAAATATAATTGATTAAGTACAAAGATTAAATAAATGGAAACAAAGTGTTTTGTCACTTGAATAATGGAATTTTCGTGTATGAATGGAAAAGAGAGGTTGAAAGTGTTTGAACCTCAATTTATTTTAAAAAGGATTGATTTTTTTTAGAATTATTTTGAGAATTGTGGAGAATACATTGATGACTTGAGATTTTCTAACAAATAACTCATCCTTTGGGTTTTGGAGTGCGTTAGAAAATTTTAAGTTAGAAACATTGATTTAATTCAATAAAATGGTGAATTTGTGGAATATATTGCGAAAAGGATTTCTTGAGTAAGAAAATGTGGAAAAAAAAGTGAGAAGTCATATTATTTTGAAAACGTTGAAAAATCAATATGTGATTTGGAAATGCGACTGAAATGTAGCACGATTGAGAAAATGCAAAAATATGATTACGCGAGGAAAATACAGTAAAGATACTATTGGGCTAATGTGTGGACCCTGAATATGAAATGATGAATTTGAACTGAGAATAGTGCATGCATTGGAAAGGTCCGATAGACAGAATAAGGCTAATTGCCTAGGAGAGAGTACACCTCTTGAGTGGGTGCGATATGTGTAGTGTAAATCACTTGTTGACCTTGGGGGCATCGAGGTGCGAGTTGCCTACAATGGGTAGTTGGTTAGACCGATGCAACGTACCGATGATCCTGACCGAGATACTATTCTTAATCAAGATCTGATAAAGACTGTCGTGTATATGCTAGATGTGCAAATACATATAAGAATTGTGGCACGTGGTCTAAGGCATGTTGGTACAGACAGATCTTTTCGATCACTCTCTCTAACCTGAGTTTTAGCTCAATGGAGTAGGAAATTGAGTCTATGTGCACATGCATAATGATTGAGTATTAATATCGGTGTGATATTTGAACTGTTGAATATTTGAAAAATATTGAGGGCATTATCGTAATTATTCTTTATGATAAACGAGTGGTTGAATATTTGGATATTATTGAGGGTATGATCGTAATTATTATTTATTACATCTGTTGTGATGATAAATAATGTTGATGGCATAAATGTAATTATGGTATAATGTGTCTGTATGATATGTTGTATTTGTTTATCTCCATGCTACCATGTTGGTATTGGCGTAGGTGATCTCACCACTTTATATGCCTATTTTGTATTGTATTTATATTTGTAAAGACGTTGAGCAAGCAATTGAACAAGAAGGTGAAGAGGAGCGAATTCTTGTGGAGGAAGCTGAATTCTGAGAAGATGGCGATGCCCAGTTTCCTAGGATATATGAGGTTGCAATTTAGTGGAGGACCTGAAGTATGACATGTTGACCTAGATAGAGCGTGTATTTTCTATATAGGAGACTTGAATATTATCCTAAGTAGGCTTTATCAAGGAAACCCTTATTTCAGTGTAAATATTTATGTACACTTAGAGTTTCCGTTGTTCATTAGGCAGTATTGGGGAGCTTACTACCGTACTCTTAGTGAGATTAGTATCGTGTCGTCTGTGCGGACACCTGTCCATAGGACTTCATGTCTAGCCGGATTCCTACTTGGTGAGGAATCTGAGGAGGACCTGTCTAAGGGTTCTGCTATTTAGTAATACTTGGGCAGTATGTTAGTTTTAAATAATGTTCAAATACTTTGAGAACCTGGTCTGTAAATATTTCAGTATGACAATACTAAGACTTGTGTATATATGATGTAAATTATTTGTGATGATGTTGTAATATTTTTATTTTTCGCTAAGTTTATCTTATTGATATTAAGAAATTTTACAACTTGTATTTACATTACAAAGCATATTTTATAATGAATGGGTAATTTGGTAATTAAGTAACATAATTGTGATACCCTACGGTGGGCGTTACATTAGTTGGTGTCAGAGTCCAAGTTAAAGTCTTTTTAGGTTTGTGGTTAGGTCTATCTTGTTTAAGTTGTGTGATTCTCTGTGTTTGTTTTCTGGAAAAAAATAATATTATTTGAAGATTGACTTTAACTCTTCTTTGTATTGTTTAGTTTGATTTGAGAAAACGTAATGGCTGGACGAGGAAGAGGACACGTGAATACTAGAGCAGGATTTGGAAATGTTGGCGATGATAACCAAAACATGGCTGCAGTTGTAGTAGCAATGCAACAGATGGCTGATGTTGTTGTGCAGCAAAACCAAAGAGCAACTGAGGATGCTCACAATTTGTCAAAATTTCATAGAAACAATCCACCAAAGTTTCGTGGAGAATTTGACCCAGAGAAAGCTGATCTGTGGATCAAAGAACTAGAAAAGATATTTGAAGGTATGGGTTGTATCGATGAGCGAAAGCTTACTTTTGCAACTTTTGTGTTTGTAGGAGATGGAGAAACTTGGTGGGTGGGAGCCCGAAGATTAATTCAAACTGAGGGAAGAGTTGTGACGTGGCAGCTCTTTAAGCAGAAATTTCTGGGAAAGTATTTTCCAGCTAGTGTTCGTCATGCTAAGGAAATGGAATTCCTTAGATTGAGGCAAGGGGTGATGTCCATAAGTGAATATGCTACAAAATTCGAAAGCTTGTCTAAGTTTTCAAGGTATTTTCAAATGCACCCGGATTAGGAATGGAAGTGCAGAAAATTTGAAGAGGGGTTGAAACTTGACATTAAGCGACCTATAGCAACCTTGGAAATTGACCAGTTTCCAGCATTGTTGGACAAGTGTCGAAAGGTTGAAGAAATTGATCATCAACGTGAGGCAAGGAATAGGAACTTTGGACCTATACGGTTCCAAAGAGGAAAGGGTAGCGGTGGCAACCGTTATCAGCAGAAATCGTATACCAAATCGGTAGGAGGTCAGAATCGATAGTAATCTTTTGGAGGAAGTTCTGGTGGCAGTAAAGCAAGTCAAGCTGGAACTTCTACACTTAAATGCTTCAAGTGTGGGAAAGATCATCTCACCAAAGATTGTCAACATAAAAGGGTTATCTGTTATAGAAGTCGAAAGCCTGGACATTTCTCTAGAGAATGTAATCAGTTGAAGGTGGAACCATCGATGGGGAGTGTTCGTACGGCGAGGCCACGGGCGGGTGGTCGTGTGTATACCATGAGCAGGGAAGAAGCTACGAAATCTGAGGACTTAATTATGGAGGAGTGTGCCATCGAAGGTAATCCTTTAACAGTGTTATATGATTCAGGAGCAACACATTCTTTCATTGCATGTGATTGTGTGGAGCGTTTATGATTGACTATGACTACATTGCCTTATGAATTGCCCTGTATGTGTTAGGGATAGAATCTTTTATGTAGACTTGATTTGTTTGCCTCTTTCCAAGATTAATGTAATCTTAGGAATGGATTGGTTGTCTTCTAACCATATCCTGATAGACTGTTCCAGTAAGACATTAGTTTTTCCTGAGGTTAAGGATTCTAGATTCCTAACTACTACTCAAGTAGAAGCTTGTTTGAAGGAAGGAGATCAGGGGTACTTGTTAATGTCTTCTTTGGAGGTTCAATGTGAAGATGTCATGAAGGATATTTTCGTAGTTAATGAATTTCCTGAGGTATTTCCTAAAGATATACCTGGGCTACCGCCAAAAAGAGAAATTAAGTTTTCTATTGATTTAGTACCTAGAGCTGGACCTATATCTATGGCGCCTTACAGGATGTCGCCAGTAGAGTTGGCAGAGCTTAAGAAATAGCTAGAGGATTTATTGGAAAAGCAATTTGTGAGACTAAGTGTATCACCATGGGGAGCTCCAGTATTGTTGGTAAAAAAGAAGGATAGGACTACCGACAGTTGAACAAAATTACGATTAAGAATAAATATCCACTTCCAAGAATCGATGATTTAATGGATCAATTGTGAGGAGCTGCAATATTTTCCAAGATTGACTTACGTTCTGGTTACCACCAGATATATATGAAAGTGGAGGATACATTATGAATATCAAGTGATACCGTTTGGTGTGACTAATGCACCTGCCATATTCATGGACTTTATGAATAGGATTTTCTGTTCATATTTGGATAAGTTTGTTGTTATCTTTATTGATGACATTTTGATCTATTCTCGAAGCCAGGAGGAACATGCTGAGCATCTCAGAGTGGTTCTCTAGATTCTGAAGGAGAATAAGTTGTATGCAAAGTTGTCCAAATGTGAATTTTGGTTAAGCGAAGTTCAATTTTTAGGACACGTTATATCGGAGGAAGGAATTGAAGTTGATGCTTTAAAAGTGGAAACAATTATTGAATAAGAAAGGCCGAAGACTGTATCGGAGATCCGTAGTTTTATCGGATTAGCCGGTTACTATCGATGGTTTATTGAAGGATTTTCGAAGATAGCAGGACCTCTTACCCAACTTACATGAAAGAATCAACCATTTGTATGGACTGATGCATGCGAAGAAAGTTTCCAGGAGTTGAAAAGATGACTGACTACTTCATCGATTTTGATTCTACCTGATCCGAATGAACCTTTCAAAGTATATTGTGATGCTTCGTACCAAGGATTGGGGTGTTTACTTATCCAGAACCGTAAGGTTGTAGCATATGCATCGAGGCAGTTGAAAGTGCATAAGAGCAATTATCCAACTCATGATTTGGAGTTGGTAGCTGTAGTGTTTGTATTGAAAGTATGGAGACATTTTCTTTATGAGGCAACGTTCACTATCTTTAGTGATCATAAAAGTTTGAAGTATCTGTTTGACCAAAAAGAGTTGAACAGAAGACAAAGGTGTTGGCTAGAGTTTCTGAAGGACTATGACTTTCAGTTATAGTATCATCCAGGAAAGGCGAAGGAGAAGGAAAATGCTTAGTGTTTAGTGCTTCATCTTTAAGTAGGAAAATGCTTAGTATCAGTGCTTAGTATCATCCAGCATCATCTTTAAGTAGGAAAATGCTTAGTGCTTCTGTTATGATGATTAAGGAGAAGGAACTGATAGAAGAATTTTAGGATATGTGTTTGTCTATGAAATTGACACCGGGGAAGATGTGTTTAAACATGATCACCATTCAAATGCTTTAACGGATAGAATACGAGTAGGACAAAATAGTGACCAGTATTTGCAAGAAGCAAAGGAAGCAAAGAGTCAAGGAGCGGTATTGGAATATAGTGAAGGTGCTAATGGAATTATGAAGTTTAAAGGAAGAGTTTGTGTGCCAAGCGATCCAAAACTTAGAAAATTGATTTTGGATAAAGCCCACAAGAGTAAGTTGAGTATGCATCCAAGAGCCACAAAGATGTATCAAGACTTGAAACAGCTATATTGGTGGCAAGGAATGAAAAAGGATGTCACTGAATATGTATCATCCTGTTTAGTTTGTCAAAAGGCTAAGGTGGAACACCAAAGACCATCAGGTATGTTGCAACCTTTGCCTATTCCTGAATAAAAATGGGATGGCATAGCAATGGATTTTGTAACAGGATTACCAAAGACTCGAAAAGGTCACGATTCTATTTGGGTAATTGTTGATCGGCTTACAAAGTAGACACACTTTTTTCCGATTAATATTAAGTACTCAATGGAAAAGTTAGCCCAAGTGTACACCAATGAAATTGTTAGACTTCATGGTGTACCATCCAGTATTATTTCTGATTGAGATCTGCGATTTACATCGAGGTTTTGGAATAGTTTGCAAGAAGCGATGGGAACAAAGCTACGTCTATGTTCTGCTTACCTTCCACAAATAGATGATCTGTTAGAAAGGATGATTCAGTCATTAGAGGACTTGTTGAGAGCTTGTGTTCTAGAACAAACTGGTTATTGGGATGGATTTTTGCTATTGATAGAATTCACATACAACAACAGTTTTCATTCGAGCATAGGGATGGCACCCTATGAGGCATTATATGGGAGACGATGCAGAACGTCGTTATATTGGTATCATGATGGTGAAAGTGCTGTTGTAGGGCCAGAATTTGTACAACAGATAACTGAGAAAGTGAAGATGATTCAAGATAAGATGAGGATAACTCAGACTCAGCAAAAAAGTTACGCTGATAAAAGACGAAGACCACTTGAGTTTGAAGAAGATGACCATGTGTTTCTACGTGTGACACCTATAACTGGAGTTGGACGAGTGATTAAGTCAAGGAAACTCACTCCAAAGTTTATTGGGCCGTATCAGATACTTCATCAGGTAGGTCCGGTAGCTTATCAGATTGCATTACCACATTTACTATCAATCTTCATGATGTATTTCACATATCACAACTACGAAAATATATTTCTGATCCTACTCATGTTATCAAACCAGACACTGTACAACTGAAGGAAAATTTAACTTATGAAACATTTCCAGTCAAGATTGAGGATGGAAGGACAAAACAACTTCGAGGTAAGGAAATTGCATTGGTTAAAGTAGTTTGGAACGATATAAGCGGTGAAACTACATGGGAGTTAGAAGATAAGATAAAAGAGCAATATCCGTAAAATTATTTTGAGTATTCCATGAATATATTTGATCATTTTGTGTGATTTACTCTGTGTCAAGAAAATAATAATTTCCGGGCCGGGAAAAATCTTACGTAATTTAATTATTACTGTTAATTCTTAATTCTTTTTGCTAATCTGGTTTGATTTTCATAAGTTTTATAATTTATGATTTTGTGGATTATTATGAGATTTTTATATTTTTTTGATTATTTTAATATTATTCTTGGGCTGTTTGTGGGCCCAAGGGGCTGTACGTGGGCCTAGGTGGGACCAAAAAAGTGAAAATTTTTTCAAAGCTAGAAAATTTTGTACTGTTGAGACGGGGATGGGGGATCTAACTAAACCCGAAATCAGAAAAAGTTTTTAAAAATTTTTGTTTACTGTGTTTTGTACTGTATTTAATTATTGGGCGATAAAAACTACAGTTAATTTTGTTCGTAGGGTAATAGAAGATAAAAATAAATATTATACTACTTAGTCAACATTAGTGGTTATGATGACTTTATGACGGACCAATAAGAAGCAAGCTTAATGTTGAAGCCTTTGGATATCTATCATTGATTTAATCAAGGATGGAAATTTGGTCTTACAAAGTGGCTAGAACCATTTGTGACCTTTGGATGTAACGCATGAAGAGGAGATCTTGGCCCTTCATTTTGGAGATGCATCTAATGGCTAGGATTTCAAGGAGAAAGATCCAATGGCCTAGATTTAGTCTTATCAATATAGAAGCTATACTTAGAAGCTACATTGATATTAACCATTGATCTAATCAATGACTAACAATGCCCAAAATGGTGGCTAGTGAAATTTGTCACTCATTGAGTGTACAAGAGGGGGGTTCTGTTTTTTATGGCTTAAAGCCATAGGAAATTTCAAGACCACTTCATTATTCATCTTTGTCTTCTCCAAAATCCTAAAGCATTTACAAAATTTTCTCTCATCTCCTTTCAAGCTAGTTTTGCCCAAAGCACCCAAGTCACCTTCCATCACTCTATAATTTTAAACAACCACATATCATGCATCCTTACACCAATCCAAGCACTTTTGTAGTTAAGTCCAAGCTCTAAATCTTTCATCTTCAAGGACTTTCTTCAAGATCAAGTTCTAGGTTTTTGAGGTGAAGTGTAAGGAAACTTCACTATTTGTCTTATTTTCATGTTCTAAGCCATGTTTGATCCATGGTTCTCTTTGTTCAACCATAATATGCTAATAAATTTGTGTTTAATTTTGTGTTGAAGCTTTTGGTAGTGAATCACTTACTCAAGAAGCAAACCAAGGAGCTTGGGAGGATCTTCAAGAGGTAAGAGGGAGATCCATCTCACCAACCAAGTATGGTGGTGAGAGATGAATCTTGTATTTGATGGATGGTGAATCCATGTGAGGATTCATATCCTTGGTTGTGTAATTATTTGTGGGTGTTTATGTGCTTTAAATTATTTATTTGTATTTGCATGCTTTAGATGATTTTTATTACTTTAAGGTATGCTTGATTATATGATATGATGAATATGTATATGTATGTCATGATTTGATGATGAAAGGAAAACAAATTTTTGGTTCCAATGACCATGAGGATTTTGGCCTCAACACCTCAAAATAGGTGTTTCCAAACTAAAATTTTCATGAATGGTAAAATTGAATGATTAGAAAGGAAAGGAAAAAGAAAGATGGGTTGGTTTCAAAGACCAAGTGCTCACAGTTTTTTTTTTGGAGGAATTTTAATGGTTTTGTTTGTGTAAAAACATGAATGGAACTTAGTTGATTTAGAAGGAAAAATATATGATGGTTTCAATGGTCATGTACCATGGTTTTTGAAGGCTTATATTACCTTGGTTTTGTGAGACAAAGTGATTTCAAAATGGAAATATAATTGATTAAGTACAAAGATTAAAGAAATGGAAACAAAGTGTTTTGTGATTTGAAAAATGGAATTTTCGTATATGAATGGAAAAGAGAGGTTGAAAGTGTTTGAACCTCAATTTATTTTAAAGAGGATTGATTTTTTTTAGAATTGTTTTGAGAATTGTGGAGAATACGTTGATGACTTGAGATTTTCTAACGGATAACTCATCCTTTGGGTTTTGGAGTGCGTTACAAAATTTTAAGTTAGAAACATTGATTTAATTCAATAAAATGGTGAATTTGTGGAATATATTTTGAAAAGGATTTCTTGAGTAAGAAAATGTGGAAAAAGAAGTGAGAAGTCATATTGTTTTGAACACGTTGAAAAATCAATATGTGATTTGGAAAAGCGACTAAAATGTTGCGCGATTGAGAAATTGTGAAAATATGATTACGTGAGGAAAATACAATAAAGATACTATTGGGCCAATGTGTGGACCTTGAATATGAAATGATGAATTTGAACTGAGAATAGTGCATGCATTGGAAAAGTCCGATGGACTGAATAAACCTAATTGCCTAGGAGAGAATACACCTCTTGAGTGGGTGCGATATTTGTAGTGTAAGTCACTTGTTGACCTTGAGGGCATCGATGTGCGGGTTGCGTACAATGAGCAGTTGGTAGCTCTTCTATACCGTGGGTTAGACCGACGCAACACACCGATGATCCTGACCGAGACACTATTCTTAATCAAGATCTGGTAAAGACTGTCGTGTATATACTAGATGTGCAAATACATATGAGAATTGTGGCACGTGGTCAAGGCATGTTGGTACAGATAGATCGTTTCTATCACTCTCTCTGACATGAGTTTTTGCTCCATGGAGTAGAAAATTAAGTCTATGTGTACATGCATAATTATTGAGTATTGATATCGGTGTGATATTTGAACAGTTGAATATTTGGAAAATATTGAGGGCATTATCGTAATTATTATTTATGATAAATGAACAGTTGAATATTTGGATATTATTGAGGGTATGATCGTAATTATTATTTATTACATCTGTTGTGATGATAAATAATGTTGATGGCATAAATGTAATTATGGTATGATGTATCTGTATGATATATTGTATTTGTTTATCTCCATGCTACCATGTTGGTATTGGCGTAGGTGATTTCACCTCTTTGTATGCCTATTTTGTATTGTATTTATATTTGTAAAGACGTTGAGCAAAGAATTGAACAAGAAGGTGAAGAGGAGCAGATTCCTGTGGAGAAAGCTGAATTCTGAGAAGATGGCGATGCCCAGTTTCCTAGGATATATGAGGTTACAATTTAGTGGAGGACCTGAAGCATGGCAAGTTGACCTAGATAGAGCGTGTATTTTCTATATAGGAGACTTGAATGTTATCCTAAGTAGGGTTTATCAAGGGAACCCTTATTTCAGTGTAAATATTTATGTACACTTAGAGTTTCCGTTGTCCATTAGGCAGTATTAGGGAGCTTACTACCGTACTCCTAGTGAGATTAGTAGCGTGTCGTTTGCGTGGACACCTGTCTGTAGGACTTCGCATGTAGTTGGATTCCTACCTGCTGAGGAATCTAAGGAGGATCTGTCTAAGGGTTCTGCTGTTTAGTAATACTTGGACAGTATGTTAGTTTTAAATAATGTTCAAATACTTTGAGAACCTGGTCTGTAAATATTTAAGTATGACAGTATTAAGACTTGTGTATATATAATGTAAATTATTTGTGATGATGTTGTAATATTTTTATTTTTCGCTAAGTTTATATTATTGATATTAAGAAATTTTACAACTTGTATTTACATTACAAAGCATATTTTATAATGAAGGGGTAATTTAGTAATTAAGTAACATAAATGTGATACCTTACGGTGGGTGTTACAAAAACATTTATGAGGTAACGTTTCTTCACATTTCAAACAAACAAGCGAGGAAACTTCAATTGAAAGGCATGAGTTAAGAATGATAGATCCTCACAAAATTCACTCTTAATCCCTTATGTGTTTGAAAGGTAAGTATTTCACTCAATTAAACCTATAAAAAATTACACTACCATAAGCTTGCGTATCTTCTACTTATCCACTACTCAAAACATATGCACACACAAATCAAGAGGACTTTATTCAAGGTTGTAATGGGGTCAAGATAAATGAAGGGGGTAATATGGATATGACAAGTTAAATACCAAAGAATAAAAGAGTATTTGGGTTGAGTTAAAATAACAAATATGAAAAGTTCATCCCAACATAATACAAATTCCCTTTACATATTCTTTTCCCTTCTTTTCTTGCCTTGTTGGCCTTTCTTTACACAATTTTTTATAAATATATTTATTATATATTTTTTTTTTTTTTTTATTTTTATTTTTATTTTTATTTTTATTCTTTTTAATTGGCCACTCTTTCATTTTTCACCAACCATTTTGCATACACCCCCACACTTATTCAAAAACTTATCCAATAATAAATCTAGTGCTCTCTTATTCCCTAAGGTTAGGTAAGAACATGATTTTTCATTTAAGACATGTAATGAGCTAAAAACAAGGAATAGTCAAATAAGATCAAAGGGGTTAAGCAAGGGAAAGTATGCACGACTGGCTAATTGGTTAAAGCAGCTATTTCAAGAAAAATGTCTCAATCATGTTTATATATACATGTGAAAATATAGCATAAAAAAAAATCAAAGCAAGTTCTAGAGTAACAATTCTATGAGTGAAAATCACACAGGAAAGAAGAGAATGGTACAAATGTTCAATTCATTCATCAATAGGCTCAAAATCTCACAAGGCATATTTCTATCATTCTCAATCCACCAATTCAGCATCCATAACTAAGCATATGATTTTTAAGAAAGAAGATAATTTATGCTATGATCCATGAATCCATTTGCTACTTCAACACAAAATAGTTATCCACCTAATTACTCCTTACTTTGCCACCAATTTAGATGCATCTAAAGAGTAAATTTACCTCAAGGGCATAATTTACTCCTTACTTTGCCATCCTTAATTAGTTTTGCTATTAGTAAGTTACTGACAAACATATCCATAAACATACTTCCTTTTTTTGTTTTGGTTTTTTTTTCAACTATCCTTCAACTATCTTTCCCCCTCAACCAGATCACAATATTGTCCTCAATGTCAAAATATAAATAGGTAAAGGATAAAAGATGTTACCTATTGTGGCAATTATTGAAAATAGAAACTGTAGACAAATGTAAATAGAAACAAAGTACGATGAATAAAACCAAAGGTAAAGGAAAGTTATAGATGAAGTTTCAGATCAAACCCACATTCCCTGCTGCTTCCCTTACTGCTTCCTTTGACCAATCTATTTGAGCTATTACTGGATCAGGTTCATAAATAAAAGTTTGTAATTTATCAATTAATTTATCAATATTGGAAGTAAAGATAAGGAGTCATCTTGCCGAATGTGTGATAAAGTTCTATTCCACAACATGGTCAAGAAAAGATAACAAATTATCAAAGAAATTATTAACATTCAACAAACCTATGAGTTTATGGTGGATGTTCAATTGGGTCCAAGAGATAATTTGAAAAACTTCTTGGAAAGTACCAAAAGCACCTGATAAGGCAATGAATGCATTAGAGTTTTCAAGCATTGTCCTCATTCGTCCATGCATAAATGATACTTGAAGTTCCTACTCAGTTGTCTTTCCAATGATGTTATTTTGAGTTAAAGGTCCAGAAATGATACCTAAAACTTGATCGCCTTTTAGATGTGCAGAAAGTGATATAACCCTTATTAACCCAATGCTACCTCCCCTATATACTACACGAATGTTCCTCACAGTAAATGTTCGACCAATAGTGCTTGCTGCATTTACAAACTCTAAATCCTTCCCATAACTTGACCCACAAAATACACAGATATAGGTAAGTCTACGAACAGAAGCTCCCTCCATTTCTATACTCACACTTCCTTTGAATGATTATGAGTTGGAGGAAAGTGAAGAAAATGAAGTATTTAAATAAGTAAATGGAAAATGTAAAGATAGCACCTATATGAGTAGGTTGGCTGTTGTCAGAAAAGTTTGAAACATAGATTTTTTTATTTTATTTTATTTTATTTTTGTTAATTTTGTTTTTTTTATTTTTATTTTTTTATTTCTTTGAAAGAAAACGAGAGCTAGAACTAGTCCAAAACTGGGGGCTAGACTCTTATGCCCGTTTATTCAACAAAGATGGCATATCTTTATACTGTGTGTCATCAGTGTAGTTGTCATGGCGTATCTTTATACTACGTGTCATGAGTGCAGTCTATCCTCACAAGGCATGGCTTCAGATCTCTGCTTAGGCAAGAATTACACCCTAGGAATCCGTGTACTCATTAGAGCACAAAATCTAGAATTGGAGACTGCTCGACACCCAACGGCATGACTTGGTGCATCAGAGCTCATACAGTTAAGTATAAGTTAATGCTTAGTAGCTGTTTACATTTCATAGCAAAGACAGGACTCCTCTTTTGGTCCAATAGCACTATAGAGCCTAGATTCCAAGAACTGAGAATGTAGCACGTGGCTCTTTACAGAGCTTGGCACACAAACTTGATTTACAGACTGGCGTGCAATGGTCTCCTTCTAAGTGTATGATAGGATGGGCATCCGCCGAGGCTCTTGATCTAATTAAAGACCAAGTATAACCGAAGTTTTGCCTTCCCCCCTTTTTTTTGAAGAAAAAAAATGAACAAGATAATAACATACGTGTTGTTGTGATTATGGCTCACATCTTCCTCTAGTTTTACATCTAGTAATGACTTAAATGCCTGCTATGAGTCGAGGATAAACTTCCCATCCAATTTTCTTATAAATTGGCAAACAGGGACTTTTAGAGTCAAATTCCTAAGACTGTAACGTTTATGTTCGTCCTTGAAGAGATTCCATAAATTACGAAGTTCACGATGCACAACTCCACAAGAATGCATCTTAAGAGTCAATAAGATATCATCTAATGACTCCTTACTCAGTCTATTCTTAATAAAGTATATTTTATCTTTTCGATTTATAAAAACTATCCCCAAAGAACGACATCGCTTATTATAATTCTATCACGCACATTTGTGACAAACTTGTATTCTTTTCACTCTTCTCCTTTTAGAATATGAACTTTTACCAAGACCCGGCATGTATGAGACGAATGAATTTGAGGATTCACCTGCTAAATAGATCTTTGCTTCGATTATCTAGCATATATCTTCTGGGATGCCCTTGTGCATTAACATTCTCAATCTTTCACACTTAGCTTTGTAGATTTTTTTTAGAGCATTTTGAGAAAGAGAAGGAAATTTTTTTCTTAAATTCAAAAAAATGACATCCATTTTAAAGGAAAAGGAATTAGTTATTATGTGAAACTAAAAAACAAACCAACTTGAGAGCCACGGAGTGCCATTATCCGCCACTTAACTGGGGTCACAAAGAACTGCAAAAAAGAAAGCTACAAAATTAAAATAAATTCTTCTCATAACAAGGATTAGAAAGAGAGATGAATTCTACCTCAACAACTTGGTTTTTCAGTAATGGTTTAAGTCTTTGTCCATTAAGTTTAAATATATTACCATTCCTAGGATTCTCAATGTCTATGGCTCCATGAGGATACACATGTTTGACAATAAAATGGCCACTCCACCTAGATCTCAATTTTTCAAGGAATAGGTGAAGATGAGAATTATAAAGTAGAACTTTTTGACTAATTTCAAAAGATTTTCTCAAAATTGATTTGTCATGAAAAGCTTTTGTTCTAACTTTATAAATTTTTGAGTTTTCATATGCATTATTTCTCAATTCCTCTAGTTCATTTAATTGCAATTTGCATAACTTGCAAGCATTATCAAGATTTAAGTTGAAATCTTTAATGGCCCAAAATACTTTATACTCCAGTTCTATAGACAAGTGACAAGGTTTTTCATAAACTAACCGATAGGGTGACATGCCTAAAGATGTTTTGAAAGTAGTACTGTAAGCCCAAAGTGCATCATTTAATCTTAAAGACTAATCTTTACGATTTGGGTTAACCATTTTTTTGAAAATTTGTTTAATCTCCCTATTTGCTAATTCTACTTGTCCATTTGTCTAAGGATGATAAGGGGTGGCAATTTTGTAGGTAATGTCATATTTCTTCATTAAGGATTCAAATGATTTATTGCAAAATGAGTTCCCCCATCACTGATGATAGCTCGAGGGATTCCAAATCGACTCAATACATTTTCTTTTAAAAATTTAAGAATAGTTTTATGATCATTGTGTCGACATGGAATCGCCTCAATCCATTTTGAGACATAATCAACTGCAACCAAAATATACACAAATCCAAATGATGATGGAAATGCAACCATGAAATCAATTCCCCAACAATTAAAAATTTCAATGACAAGGATAGGGTTCAGAGGCATCATGTTTCATTTAGAAATGGAACCCAATTTCTGACAATTTTCGTAATTTTTGCAAAAGGTATAGTTGTCCTTAAATAAAGTGGGCCAATAAAATTCATACTGCAAGATTTTCACAGCTGTTTTCTTTGAAGAAAAATGACCTCCACATGCTTCTGAGTGACAAAATTTAATGACACTACCTACCTCACTGTCGGGTACACATCTTCAAAAGATTTGATCAGGATAATATTTGAACAAATATGGGTCATCCCCAAAAAAAGTCTTGGTGTATCCACTGAGGCGACATCTTTCCTATTACAAGAAAATTGACAGAAAATAAAAATTCATTAGGAAAAGAATCATTGATAGGTGTGTTATTAAAAGGTGAGCCTGTTGTAAGTCTAGACAAATGATCTACAATAACATTTTTGGCTCCTTTCTTATCTTTTATTGTGATGTTGAATTCTTGAAGCAACAAGATCCACCGTATTAACCTTGGTTTGGCATTCTGGTTAGACATTAAATATCTAACAGCAGCATGATTGGTGAAAACAACAGTAGAAGAACCAATTAAATAAGCTCAAATTTTGTCTAATGCAAAAATTACAACAAGTAGTTCTTTTTCAGTAATGGTATAATTCATTTGTACACTATTCAAAGTTCGAATTGCGTAATAAATTATATGAGGCTTATCTTCCTTTCTTTGGCCTAAAAATGTGTCAATAGCAAAATCACTAGCATCACATATCAACTCAAAAGGCAAAGACTAGTCAGGGGATTGCATGATAGGAGCAGATGTCAAAAGACCGATTAATTTTTTAAAAGATTTCTAATATTCTTGAGTCCAATCAAATGGTGCATCTTTTATTAGAAGATTACATAAAGTCCTGAATGAATCTTTCGTAAAATCTTACATGTCCTAAAAAGGAACAAACTTCTTTGATTGTTTTTGGGGAAGAAAATTGAGCAATTAATTTAACTTTAGTCTTATCAACTTTAATTCCCTTAAAAGATATCACATGACCTACCACTATTCTTGAGGTAACCATGAAATGACATTTTCCCCAGTTTAACACAAATCCTTTTTCTTCCTGTCTTTTAAGAACTTTTTCTAAATTATCAAGACAATTTTCAAAAGAATTTTCAAAAGCTGTTAAGTCATCCATGAAAACCTCTAAATAATGCTCAATCATGTCACTAAAAATACTTAGTATGCATCTTTGGAAAGTTACTAGAGCATTACAAAGGCAAAAGGGCATTCTTCTATATGTAAAAGTGCCAAAGGGGCACGTAAAAGTGGTCTTTTCTTGATCTTCTAATAAAATTGGTATTTGATTATACCCTGAATAACCATCAAGAAAACAGCAATAGGGATGTTCTGCTACACTTTCCAGAATTTGATCAAGAAATAGAAAGAGGAAATGATCTTTCCTAGTGGTTGTGTAACACCCCTCGATTTAATAACCAATGCACAATCGTCATTATGTCACGGTCACTAAATGTCGGCGTGCTAACATTGTCAAACAACAAATTTACCATAAATATTAAACATTTCTTATATGAGGAAAATAGGAGCCACGAATGAGTAGTTACATATACAACCAGTTAAATTATGAATTATAATATGTACTCAATTTACAACATTTAAGTCTGGATAATTGCCTTGAAGCATACATGTACTCAAAAATACACTTTATATAGGTAATGCAAAATAAAATATAAACTACCCATAATATATCTACGACTAAGGAGTTGGGCACTCCATCGTATCCCGAATGCGTGAGGCAATTCCGGGCTCACCGGTGTAGTGAGAAATACAAGATAAGGTCTTGAAGTCCTCTTCATGGTCAAAGTCAGATCCCCAGCATGTCACATACGCTTGTCGGTCCAGTCGACTCTACAGGTCTTGGTATCAAAGCGAACACAATTCGAACAAACCCCAAAAAGAGCTCCCTTTGCGACGGCATCACCGAATGCAGTAGGTCAAACTAATAAAATCCAAAGGAATCCAACTTCGTTCCCACTTATAGTCCTTAACCAAAAATTAACATAGAGCAAGAAAAGTACAAGAAAGAGGTAAGACATCCTACCATCATTACCAGTCATAGCATCAAGAAACCAAAGCAGCGCAAAGCGCCCACATAGCATTTATGACAGTAATAATGGTAATAAACATTTAGTAGCAGTTATAATCAACCGTGACAGCTTTCAAAAGTGATCATATATATATAGATATATCAAAAATACAATAATTCCAATTATAATAACAATGTATGCCGAGATAATTCATGGACTCACTAAGATGTTTCTCAAGGTACATCCGACTCAATCGTAGATATTTCTCAAGGTACATCGACTCAATCGTCAACCGGATATTTCTCAAAGTACATTTGACTCAATCGTCAACAGATGTTTCTCAAAGTACATCCACTCAATCGTCAAAGATGTTTCTCAAAGTACATCCGACTCAATGTCACAATGATAATGCACATTTAAATGCATATGGGTTCAATGCATCACTCAATCATGCTTCTCATACCAAACTAGGCCAATCCTATTTCAAATGCATATCATATCATTAAACAATGAAGTCTGATCCCATTCACGGATCCACGTAAAATCAATAGCGCATTTTAAGGATAATCACAATCTCATTCATAGTCATATTAGAAATCAATCATTAGATTCATTATGTGCCTCACTGGTCACCTATACTCATGTTCTTCCCTCGTTTATGAATCCTAATTAATTTCTCGGTCATCCAATTCTTTATAATTAATATATCTTTTATTAGTCCAAAGGTTTTGAGTCCAGGAAGATACACGGTCGGAATCACCAATAGATTCACAAATTTAATTATTAGATGATGGGTGATAAACAGCACTTGTAAGTTCGACGGAGACATATATTTAGTGAAAAACTAAGGCTGCCATTCGACGAAAACAACATGGTAGCAGGATGAAAATAAATGAGGGGCATTTTATAACAAAATTGGCAACAGATCATTTTCTGTTCGAACGAAGGATTAATTGTCAAACCCTCCAGAAGGTCAGCAAAAGCCTCAATTCGACGGGTATGGGTGTCGACATTGGAGAAAATCTCCCAAGCGTCGAACTAACGAAACACTCGTCGAAATCTCTAGTTTTGACGAGTCTGGAGAAATTCATCTACTCGACAGGCATTGTCTCTCAAACTCGATGATTATTGACTTTGGGGCATTTTCTCTTAAGTGTCCAGGGACTCTATTAGACGGGTTTTGGTCGGAAGATCAATCTCGACAGACATGATCGGGGTTCATACTCGACGGATTTTGAGATTGTATTTAGTGGTCAAAAATCTAAACTCGACGGGTTTTGACAAACGGAAATGGTCGAAGTCTAAACTCGATGGATTTTAACATTTTACCAAGTAATTAGGATATCAAACTCGAAGGTTTCGGGACAATAGGGAAGTTTCACTCATGCGATCCGAAGGAATGCTAAGAGGGTCACAATTCCTAATTCGACGGATTTTGAATAATAGGGAAGATTCTCACTCATACCGATCCGACGGAAATGCTAAGAGTCATAAATTTAAAGTCCACTTAATTGTGTTATTGGAGAAGTTTCATTCATGTTCGACCAAAGGATGTGCCAAAGGGTCATAAGTTCTAATCCGACGGATTTTGAGTCATAAAGAAGTTTTCTCGCATGTCAAACCGACGAGAGGTGTTAAGGGGTCACTAGCTCGACAAATTTTGACATTGTGAAGGGCCCCCGTGTGTCGAACCGACGGAAGCATTAAAGGTTTAGAAGTTGGTTGTCAAAAGTTGGACAAGGTTCAGTGTCGAATAGTTGAATTCACGCTTACAAAGATTGGATACCTAAGCGATTTGAAGTCCATTTATTATCCTAGTTCTAAATTCTCGGGCCTCAAAACTCATGGCCATCCCAGGGATGAATCCGACATCATTTCCTTCCAATCTCATGCATTTGTCGAATATATATATGGACATGCAAAATCATCCAAGTACCATGCTTTCCAATTTTCAGTCGAACATGTGAACATACTAACATGCAAAATTGTCAAACCAAACATCATGCATTCCACTCTGTCGAATATATTATCAAACTTAACAAATCATGCAAACAGCGTAAACAACTAAATACAGCACAGCACAGAATCATAAAAACCAAGCAAGCAAAGGATAGCCCTCGTCAGGACTTCCTCACCGACAAGCACAACAGGGTTCCTTAATGCTAGAAGAGGTTGAGGAGGAGTGTCTTCCTCTTACCTTGGAGAAGCACAAAGAAAAACTGCTCCTTTTTGGTCAGAAATCACGTTTTCAGTTCCCAGGAGATCCTTAAACATTCAAGCTCACCAAAATCAGAATCAAGTGTTGAAAGGGATACCCATGGTCATCAAAATGACAGTGGGTTACGAAAATGAGGAGAGATGAGGAAAAGCTAAGGACTTTACCTTAAAGTTCCAACCTTTAAGCTTCAACCGTGGAGGAAAATGAAGATGAAGAAAATGTAGAACTTTGAAGATGATTCCTTCAGATATGGTGTTTCTCCAAACACGAAATGGTGCTAGGAGTGTGACGGTTTTGGAAGATAAAAATGTGAATGTGGGTGGATTTGATAAGGAGAAATGGAAAGAGAGAAAGATGAGTGAATAGTGAGTGCTACATCGGGAGGAGGAAAAATGTGTGGATGAAAAATGAATTAGATCCCTTAATTCAAATGTGCAGCCCAAAATGGGAGGAGAGAGAAATAATAAAATAATAGTTGGAAGAAACTTCCTTGAGAAGCTTCGCACGCTTCTCTATGAAGTGCATAGTAAGCTTATCTGACAAATGATTTATTACACTAGCAGATAAAATCTCAAAAAAATGTAGACCTCGTAAACTGTGCCCGGACTCGGGTTTAGTAAGATCCCCCGTTGACACGTTGACAGTCCAAGGTTTACCAGCTTCAGGGAAAAGATTCTATTCTCCCGGCTCCATTCAGCACACACATAAAACGAAGAATATATTAAAATATTCATCATCTCCAGAAAATTCCACAAAAATTCTTAAAAATTACAAATATTATAAAATGATCGTTTTTAACAAAATAATGAATTTTCGGGATGTTACAGGTTGCATTTAATTTTCTAAAATCAATACACATACACCAACTGGATGAGACTCACGTAGGTATTAATTCACCTTTTTCATTTTCAATCACTGTTATTCCAGATTTCTTAGGCACAACTTTTGTAGGGCTTACCCACTGGCTATCAGAGATAGGGTAGATAATTCTAACATCAAGTAATTTGAGAACTTTAGCTCTAACTACCTCTTTCATGTGTAGATTTAATCTTCTTTGAAGTTGTTGAGATGTTTTAACATTATCATCTAAATGTATTCTATTTGTACAAATTAATGTATTAATGCCTTTTATGTCGTTTAATGTCCATCTAATTGCATTTTTATGCCTTTTAAGTACTTTTATCAACGTACCTTCTTGTTCTCTAGTAAGGGATGAGGAAATTACCACTAAAAAGCTTTGTTCATCTCCCAAAAATGTGTACTTCAACCCAGCAAGTAATGACTTTAGTTCTAGTGTGGGTACTTCTTCTTGGGTATTATCATTCATAGGTTTTAGCTCTTCGAATCTTGGCTTCCATCTTTTGTATTCCATTACCTGTGTACAATCAAGCAAAGAACATATTTCATAAATATCATCATCTAATTGTGCACCTGAATTAAATGAATTAATTTAACAAATTTCTAATAGGTCAGAAGAAACTTTTTTTTTAAAGATGATCATCTACAATGGCCTCAATCCCATCAGCTTCCTTCTTTTTGTCATGGACTTCTTGTGGTTGCTTGCACATGTTCAAAACATTAAGCTCCAGTATCATATTTCCAAAAGTTAGCTTCATCACTCCATTTTTACAATTTATCAAAGTATTAGATGGTGCTAAAAATGGGCGACCTAAAATAATAGGAATTGACTTGCAACTATTGACCATAGGTTCAATTTCCAAGACAATAAAATCCACAAGATATATGAATTTATCAACTTATACTAACACATCTTTCACTATTCCTTTTGAAATTTTAATTGATCTATTGTCAAGTAGAAGAGTTACAAACGTTGGTTTTAACTCACCTAGGTTAAGTTGCTAATAACCTGAATATGGAAGCAAATTAACAGTCGCACCAAGATCAAGTAAAGCTTGTTCAATTTTATGTTCTCTAATAATGCATGAAATCGTAGGATAACCAGGGTCTTTATGTTTCAAAACATTATTACTCTGAATAATGGAGCTTACCTATTCAACCAAAAAAGCCTTCTTTTTCACACTTAATTTCCTTTTAACAGTGCATAAGTCCTTCAAAAATTTGACATAAGAAGGAACCTATTTGATAACATCTAACAAAGGAATATTGACCTTTACTTGTTTAAAAATTTTAAAAATTTCAGTGTGGTGTTTCAATTTCCTTGAATTGTTTAATGCTTGAGGAAATAGGGGTCAAGGTAAGAGTTTGGTCTAATTTTGGCTAGATGACTTATCAACCTCTTCCTTATCTTGGGGGATTGATTCATCATCTCTCTCATAAGGTTCAAGAATTTATTTTTCAACAATGTTTTCACTCCTAAGAGTTATGACTGACTTGACTTAATCTATTTGTTAGTTTTCTGAACTACCTTCATTTAGACTGTACTGACCCTTGCGATTCAATTGAGGTTAAGAAGGAAATTTTCCTTTCTCGTAAATGATGAGTGCAGAAGCAAATTTGGCAAGAGCGTCATTTATATTAATCATGGCTAGAGTGTTTTGTTTATTAATGGTCTCTTGCTTTTCCATGAATGCATGCAGTGTTTCTTCAAGGATTTTCTTATATGGTGGGACATAAGGTGCATATCCTTAAGAATTTTGAGAGTCCTGTTGTTCACGAGTAGGCGGTGGTTACATAAATTATGCATGATTATTATTCCTCTAGCTAAAGTTCAGGTGATTTCTCCATCTTAGATTGTATGAATCTGAAAAAAAAGAGGTGAATGAATTTTTAAAATTTTTCATTGCATTTATTTGCTCATGCACAACTTCTCTAAAAATAGGAATCTTTGGACATTCATTTGTTGAGTGTCCTAAGTCATCACAAATGCCACAAATTTCTTCATTTTGCACAGATTTGACTTCTTTCACTTTTCCTAATTCCATGACTTCAACCTTTCTAGCCAAATTGGCGAACCTAGCATTTAGATCTTCTTCTTAGCTAAGATGATATTTTTCTTTACTAGTATTTGCAATGTTATATCTAATTAAATTTTCAGAAGGATTAGTATCATGCCAAGATTAAGAATTTTCAGCCAAATGGTTTAAATATTCTAAAGCTTCTTCAGGTTCGTTATTAAGAAACTGGCCATTGCACATTGTTTTCACAAATTGTTTAATTTCAGGTGTTAAACTTTCATAAAAGATGTTTATAGTGCATCATTTTTCAAAATCATGATGTGGGCAAGAATTTAACAAATCTTTAAAATGTTCCCAACATTGAAAATATACTTCATTTGAATTTTAGGAAAAAATTTGGATTTGTCTTTCAAAGCATTGGTTTTTTATGTGTTGGAAAAAATTTCTTTAAAAACTCACCTTGCAATTCTTGCCATGTGCCAATTGATCTTGGTTTCAAAGCGTTAAGTCAAGTTTTTACTTTATCTTTCAAAGAAAAAGGAAATAATTTAAGTTTAACAATCTCTTTAGTGCAAGTTTGGTCATTAAAAGTGATACATACTTCCTCAAATTCTTTTAAATGTAAACATGGGCTTTCAGATTCTAAACCATAGAAATTAGGAAGTAATAAAATCATACCCAGCTTAAATATAAAATTGTTAGCATTGAGTGGAAAGACAAAACATGAGGGACTAGAATTTCGAGGTAGTTGCAAATATTCACGCATAGTTCGCAACAGGTGATTTTCATGTTTATCATGGACACTTTCATTTTTAGCTATTGTGTTTAATGTATATGATTGTAATTCAAACAAATTAATATATAACGTAGCAAGATTAATTTTAACCAAACGACCAAAATTTGAATCATAATACCAATTAAGCATAAATAAGTGACTTAAAATAGAAAAGAAAATGTACAAGTAGGCAGTATAAACCTGCCATTAAATATCATAGTTAGTAAATTAGTAAGTTAATAAATTAATAAGTTAGAAAGTTAGTAATTAAGTTAGTAAGTTAGTAAGTTCGAAAGTTAGTGAGTTATTGAGTTAGATAGTTAGTAATTTAGAAAATTAGAAAATTAAATTAGTAGAAAAAGAATATACCATATGGTGAAGTTTACTTAAAGAAAGAAGACCTCTGTAACACCCACCGTAGGGTGTCACATTTTATGTTACTTAATTACTAATTTACCCCTTTGTTATATAGTATGCTTTGTAATGTAAATACGAGTTATAAAATTTCTTAATAACAATAAGATAAACTTAGCGAAAAATAAAAATATTACAACATCATCACAAATAATTTACATCATATATATAAGTCTTAGTACTGTCATACTTAAATATTTACAAACTAGACTTTTAAAATATTTAAACTTTAATTTAAACTAACATACTGCCCAAGTACTACTAGACAGTAGAACCCTCAAACGGGTCCTCCTCAGATTCCTCAGCAGGTAGGAATCCAGACTAATGCGAAGTCCTATGGATAGGTGTCCGCGCAGACGACACAACACTGATCTCACCAGGAGTATAGAAATAAGTTCCCTAGTACCGCCTAATAGATAGTGGAAACTCTAGGTGTACATAAATATTTACACTAAAGTAAGGATGTCCAAGATGTAGTCTATTCAACAATATTTAAATCTCCCATGTAGTAAATATGCTCTCTATCCAGATCAACATGCTATGCCTCCGATCCCCCACAAATCGTTAATCTCATATACCCTAAGAAACAGGGCATCTCCATTTTCAGAACTCAGCTTCCTCTACAGGAATCTACTCTTCCTCAGCTTCTTGCTTAAGTCCTTGCTCAACGTCTTTCAAATTATAAATACAATACAAATAGGCATACAAAGAGGTGAGATCACCTACGCTAATACCAGTATGGTAGCAATGAAGATAAACACATACAATATCTCATACAGCTATCATACCATAATTACAATTATGCCATCAACATCATTTATCATCACAAAACATGTAATACATAATAATGACGATCATGCCATTAACAATATCCAAATATTCAATACTTCAATTATCATAAATTATAATTACGATAATGCCCTCAATAACTATGCAAATACACATAGACTCAATTTCCTACTCCATGGATCAAAAGCTCAGGTCGGAGAGAGTGATCAAAAAGATTTGTTTGTACCAATATGCCTTAGACCACATGCTCAATTTTGCATATCTAGCATATACACGACAATCTTTATCAAATCTTGATTAAGAATAGTGTCTTAGTTAGGATCATCGGTGTGTTGCGTCGGTCTAACCCACGGTACAGAAGAGCTACCAACTGCCCATTGTAGGTAACCCGCACCCCAATGCCCCCAAGGTCAACGAGTGACTTACACTACGCATATCGCACCCACTCAAGAGGTGTATTCTCCCCTAGGCAATTAGCCTCATACAATCCATCGGACCTTTCTAATGCATGTACCATGCACCATTCACAGTTCCAATTCATTATCACATATTCGGGGTCCACATATTAACCCAACAGTATCTATACTGTATTTTCATTGCGTATTCATATTTTTACATTTTCTCAATCGCGCAACAATTCTATCGTATTTTCAAATCGCATAATGATTTCTCAACGTTTTCTCAATCGCGTAAAATATTTTTCATACGTTTTAAATCAAAAATACTATTTTTCTCATTTAACACTAAAATTGACTTTATTTTTTATATTTATATAATAATCCCCCAAAAATATAATATTTACATTATAGTCCTCATTTAAATAATATTTTCACAATAGTCCCTCATAAATCTCATATTTATAAAATAATCCTTCTTTTATCAAATATTTATAATATAGCCCTTTTTTATAAAATATTTACAATATAACCCCTCTTTAAATAATAATTACAATATAGTCCCTCTTTAGAAAATATTTACAATATAACCCCTCTAAAAATCAATATTTGTACTGTTTCCCAGAAAATGGTAATTCTTTCTTTTACTTTCAATAATACAGCTCAAATTTTTCGAACGCGCTTCAAAACCCATAAGGTGAGCTATACGTCAGTAAACTTCAAGTATTGACCTCCATTTTATTTCATAATCTCATTACTTAATTGTATTGATTTGTTTCCTAAAAAAACATTGTGCTTGCTACTAAATTCAAATTCTTTCAAAATTCATTTCCTTCTCACTTAAACCTTCAATTCTCAATTAAAACCATCATTTTAGGACTCTTGGTCCTCTTTGGCATAGTAAGGCCATGTGCCTCATTGCTCTTTGGAGCACTCATACAATCCTTCCAACATGTTGTTCACATCCTAGGTTACACATACACTTGCATGCTTCCACAATTATATATACAAGTATATTATCAAAGCCATAATCATACTATCACACATGCAAATCATAATTGCAACTCTTAAACAACATAATCACAAACAAAAAGACATCAAACAATAGGTAAATAAACCCTTATGGGTTTTTCACCATACACAACCATCTTCTCACCACCAAAACTTGGTTGGTGAGATAAATCTCCCTCTTACCTCTTGAAGACAAGATCTTCAAGCCCCTCCTCCTTCTCTTTGATTTCGTGTGAATCAAAACAAATCCCTAACAATTCTTCAACAATTAGTAAAATCATAAACAAGGGTTAATAATGAAGAACCATAGAACAATCATGGTTTAGAAAATCAAAAACTTAATTTTAAACCAAAGAATCAAAAGTTTACCTTTAGGGAAGTAAACCAAAACTTGGATTTGAAGCACTTAGGATAGGATTTTGACAAGACTTCCTAAATGAAAAGTGTTTGGAAGGTTGTTTAGGTTTAGGAAATGTAAAGAGAAAAAATTATAGAAGATGGATGGTGATTTTGGGTGATGGGGCCGAAACTCAAGAGAGAAAAGGAAAGAGAATGTGTCCTTGTGTTCTTGGGAATTTTGAGAGAAAAGGATGCTTAGCTTTTTAGGTGAGAGAAAAGTGAATAATGAGAGTGAAAATGAAGAGTGCAGCCGTGAGGTGTGTGTGGGAAATATTAGGAGATTAACTTGAAACCAAAATATCATAATTTTGTGTTCACATTGAAAGCACATGGCTTGGTTACCATTTGGTCATCAAAGTGTCACATGGATGAACCTAGAACATTATAGAACTTGGTAGAATTTGGCCTTCTTGGCCGTGGAACACTAGGGGGGTTTAGGGACTTGGTTTGACTTCAATTAAAGCTTAATTACTTGCTAATTAGATGACAAGTTAATTAGGTTAGGTTTCCTAATTACGCTTTATTAATTATCTAATTACATAGCTAATTAATTTAATAGGTCATTGCATATATCATGCTTAGTCATGGCTTCTAGATGAAATTAGGATATTTAATTAGTAACTAGATTATAACTAATTAGTAACTAGGTTAGTTCACTTAGTTTCTTAATTAAGTAATTAGGATAACTAAATTAGGTTTATATAGTTACTTACTAACTAGTCAAGCCATTATTGTTGACTAAATCCTAACCATTGAATTTAAGTTCATTTCTTAACCATTGATTTAATCTAAGGTAGATATCATAAGTTACTTTATCAGGATTGTTCTTACACCATTGATCTGATCAATGGTTATGATCAAAGGCATCCCAATTGTGTCACTCAGATTTGGGTTTAGTAAGATCCCCCGTCTCTGAATAAATCATATAAGAATTTCCCCGGCCTAAAAATTATTATTTTCCTGGCCCAGAGCAAATCACACAAAACAATCAAAAACAGTCTTGAAACAGTCAAATAAATTTTATAACACACAGAAAATACTAAACAGTGAAATTCTATCATTACTATAACATAGTCTAAAATTTGGGTGTTACAACCTCAATAAATTTGTTCTTCAAATCAAGTCCCCGGCAACGGCGCCAAAACTTGATGGGAATTATAAGTTACAAACCCAAGTGCAGGTTGTTTCAAGTAATAAATTCTCAAGAGTTTGAGGTCGAACCATAGGGAATTGATGAAGAAAAGTTCTTTGAGGTAAGGAAAAAATTTGTCACAACAATAAAGGTGATAAAAGTTATTCACAAATGAAAAGGGATTTTCTTAGGCTAGAAGATCCACTATTAGTAATAAATTAAAGATAAGATTATTTTTTTTATAACTCAATTGAAATCTACACATAACAGAGTTTCCAATAAGAAAATACAATATTTAAAATTCAATTAAGATTATATATGTAATTATATTATGGTTCTTTTAATTATTCACTAACGCCAACACTTGTAAATGAGGTCAAGCATTCATTGTGTCAACCTCTTGTCTACAATGAATCAAGATCTCCACTTTACAAGGAGGGTTTTTAAATTGATTGGAAACAAAATACAACACATATAATGACCATTTAATAATACTTCATTCAAGCATAAGAAAGAAATTAATCTAACTTTAATTTATTAACAAAAGCTTCACCCTTTCACCCCAGCAAAATGAAAATTAATTACTCATGAACAAGAAGAAAGAAAGAGAAAAGATGAAAAAGATGAACATAACTTCTATTTAGAACAAAAGAAAACTACCATAAGAGAAACAAATAGCACAATAGCATGATCTTGATCTCTAAGGAAAGATGCCAAAAATGAGCAGCTAATGCTCCTTTTTATAAAGCTTGAGGAAAACAAAATAGCAATGGAGTTGTTTGTTAACTGTGAATGAGTGGAAAATTATTGAGATGCTTGTCTCCTAAATGATTCAGTGTTGAACTCATGGCTTCCATCAGAATTTGGAAAAATGGTCTTCATGAAAGTTGTAGGTTTTTGTCTTAGCTTTCCAATGCTGCTTTTCAGCCCAATATCACTCCTACAACTCTAGATATGACCAATTTGTACACACTATTCAGGCCCAGCTACAACTCATCTATTATGACTTCCATGCCTAATATGACTTCTAAGCTGTCTGAATTAGCTCTTGTGTTATCATGAAAGTTGTAGATTTGGGTCTTAACTTTCAAATGCCACTAATTTCACCCTAATATCACTCCTACAGCTCAAGATATGGGTTAATGAGTATGCAGAGGTCAAGCTATCAGGATAACTACTCTGGATCTTGCTTCAACTCCAATTTAAATTATCCAAATGTGTGATTTAGCTCTTGAGGTTGTCTTAACTTTCCTACAAGACCAGAATCACATCAACTAGATATTTACAACTCAAATTATAGCCAGTTTACAGAACGCTGCAAAGAGACAAATTAAAGCTAATTCAAGCAATAATTCCTTCAATGATCCAATTAAACTCAATATCATAAAATGTAACAAAACTAACTTAATTAAGTCTGATTGAACCTTAAGAAGCCCAATGAAAATATTATAAAGATGAATAAAATATATTGCTATCATCTTAAAAATTTGGAAATCTTTGGATATGTGCTATAAATCTAGTACTCTCTTCATTTGCTTTGAAAAGTTTTATTAAATCTTTGTAATACCCCCCTTCTATAAGAAAAAAGGGCGTTACATTTCAAACTAACTCCTTTTCCAATGGAATTAAAACCTTCAAAAATAGACAAAAGTTTACCCAAACTATTAAACAATTGACGTTATAAAATATGAGTTTCAAAGGTCTCTTTTTAAAAAAATAACATAAAATTATCGAAATCGAGAAATCTCAAGTTATAGGACCTGAATAAAAGACTTTTCATAAAACAAAGTTTACTACATCTATGAATATATTATCTCATGTTCCAAAAGCATAAAACTCACATACTCCAAAAATAAATATATATATATATATATATATAACTACTATATGAAGATTGAGCCTAGTCCAAGTCCAAACACTTGAAGAGTAGGGTCCTATACCCGATCTTCCTCCAGATCCCCTTCGGGATCCCTAGCAGGCAAAATCCCTAATCGAGGCATGTCCCTACGGACGAAAGTCCAAGCAGTCAACTCCACAGAGTCCTCCCTAGAGGAAGCTCTCCAATCATCCCAAAGCTCCCCAAGAGGCATGCAAAACTCCAAGTGAATAGCTACATCCATAGTAAATGTAGCAGCGTTATGCCAGGTCCTACTCCAAAGTAAGGTGACCTCTCTGATATACTGAATACGCCTTGTATCCTAATGGATAGTCCACGCATCGATGCCCCAATGGAATTATAGTCTAGTGAAACCTCGCGGATCTTGCATTGCCGCCATTGCAGTCTTTGCAGACATGAGTATAAAAAAGAGGCAAATAGGATAATACAATGAAAGAGGTGAGATGCCCTACATCAATACGATCATGGCAGCAAGAAACAACGACAAAGACACTAATGCCTTTCATACACAACAACACTAAATAATAGCAGATATGATCATGTCAATATGGGAATATCACAGAACAACAAGCATAATTATGTTATCAATTGACAGATAATTCAACAATGTACATTAGAATACATAAGTATAGACCATGCCACAATAACAGATATACTGACTATGCATATGCACGATGTGTATGCTGACCATCCTTATGAATAATGCAATAAATTCCTACTCCATGGAGCTAAAATTCAGAGATGAACGTTTCAGAAGATCTGTCCCCCCTTAAAAGATAGTCTACGCTAGATGACGAAAATGATAGTGTTTGTCGGGTCCTCATCGTGCGTTGCAACGATTTTTCATGGCTAGGGGTATACAATGTGATATCAGATCACTAAGTGAATCACCTCACCCTGTCTCCCCCTGAGATCCATCCGGGATCACACTATCCAAATTCTCGTTCACTCCTAGGCAACAAAAGTCGACTGTATAATGCTCAAGTGCATGATCAATGAAAGTCAAACCACTGTTGGACTGTTCCCAATGGTATTAAAGCAACCGCCCATACAATCATCTAATACCATTAGTATCAATGATATTATATAACTGTCCATACAATTACATAATACCACTAATCCACTCGGGTCTAGAACAACGGTCCCACAATCCACTCGGGTCTAGTAATGCCCTTTTTTGGGGGGGAATGTCACATTGTCAATTACAATATGGAAATAAAATAATGTGAACTTACTTGATTTTAGTTATGTAGTTAAATTGGCGAATATTTTTTTTTTTTGGTTATAATAGCAATAGTTAATAACTACAGTGACGGTACATCAATGGAAATAAAGAATAAAAGCAGAAGTAAAGAATACATGGAAATTAACATTTCGTCTATATATATATTTATCAAACTGTTTAGTTACAAAGCCTGGTATACCAAAAAGCAAAACTATACCTGCCCCCAAAGGATTATACATACACATCCCCACGGTATTAGAATATATAGCCCACTACAGTCAAAACATCAGGCCCCCAAAATAAAATGCTAGTAGCCCTCAGTAGCTACAAGTAGTATCAGTCCCTCAAGTGAGGAGGAATTATGTCAGGATCCTCCGCCAGGTCATCCTCAGGGACCTCCTCGGGGTCTTCCTCATTAGAGGAAACCACCATAGGAACCACAGAGTTATGGGACGGGGCCCGAGCCGTGGAAACAAAAGTATCCTCCTGTGGGGTGTAGTGGCGATCACCCCATATCTCTCGGATGGGCAAGTAGAATTCCAGACACACTCTGATGCTACTCGTGAAGATAGGCAAGTCAAGACGCCTCCAAGCTAGTGAGATCAACACCTCACCCTCGTAGATGAATCGTTCGGAGTTCAGGTTAATGTACCAACAGACAGGCCCTCCGAGGAAAGTAAGACGTACATAACCCAAAAATCCACTCGGGTGCACCGCCATAATTCGACACTAAACACTAATCTCGATCGGGCCAAAAGCCGGGGAAGTCGGGAGTTTCGCCCTCTTTGCCATCGTCTTCGATAGAACACAATATACAGATGGGAAATAATAGAAAGACAGGGAAGAGGTAAGACATCCTACCATCATTACCAATTATAGAATCAAGAAACAAAACGGCGCAAAGCGCCCACATAGCATTTCCAAATAATAATCACAAGCATTAAATAGCAGAAATAAACAAATAATCAGTTCCAGGCAGGTGTATATATATAACAGTAAGATAACAATTCCAAGTCATGATAACGCATAAATGCTATATAATGCACGGACTCACTATACACATACACCCAATAGTCAAAATCCTACTCCATGGAGCTAGACACAAAACAGTCAGAGAGAATGATCAGGGGGACATGCCAGTATCTCATCCGCCATAAAACAAGTGCTTTCTAGAACATAATCAGTCATTTTGCGCAACAAGGCTTTATACAGCGACATTCCCACAAGATCTCGATATAGGACTGTGTTCAGTCAGGATCGTCGGTGCGTTTGCATTGGTCTGTCTCATGGTCCAGAGGGGCTACCACTGCCCGCTGTGAGACGCCCGCGCCCCAATGCCCTCAAGGTCAACTACAGGACCACACATGTCTATTCACACCTGCACTAAGGTGTGATCATCTCCTAGGCAACTCAGCCTTAACAAAGTCCAACGGACGTTCTCTTTCATTTTGTTCAATGCATGACTCGATCATGCTCCTCATGACAAACTAGGTCAATCATGCTTCAAATGCATGTCATATCATTTAACAACAAGGTTTGATCCCATTCATGGATCCACATCAAGCCAATAGCACATTTAAGGATAACCACAATCCCATTCATAGTCATGATAGAAGTCTACCATTAGGTTCATTATGTTCCTGACAACCTCACCCATACTCATGTTCTTCCTTTATTCAAACTTCTCACTAGTGGTAAGGCATGCTCACGTTCCTTGTTTTTCCCTCTTTATGAATCCCTAATTAGTTTCTGGTTCTCCAATTATTTACGATTAATATGTTTATATTAGTCCAAAAGCCTTGAGTCCAGGAAGATACACGGCCGAAATCACCAGCAAAACCATTAATTTGATCAGTAGGTGTTGGGTGATAAATTATACTTTTGAATTCGACGGAGACAATGTATCTAGTATGAAATTGAGGCTATCTTTCGACGAAAAATAACATGGCAGAATGATGGAAGATAGGAGAACATTATTTCACAAGAATGGCAAAGAATAAATTTCTGTCGAATGGGGATCAAAAACTGTCGAATATACTAGAAGGCCAGTAGAAATCCTAATTCGACGGACGGGTGTTGACATTGGAAAAATCTTCCCAGTGTTGAACCGACGAAAGTACTATATGGTCAGAAATTCTACTCAATGGATATGTCACTCGACGGATATTGACATTGGGGAAGTTTCTCTATCAAACGGTCAGGAATTCCACTCGACGGATTTGGCATTCTAACTCGACGGATTTTGCATTAAAGAAGTTTCTCTCCCAAGTGGTCAGAAACTCTACTCGATGGATATGTCACTCGACGAATATTGACATTCAGACTCGATAGATATTGACATTGTGCTTAATGGTCAGAAGTCCAAACTCGACGAATTTGGTCAGAAAATCAAATTTGACGGATATGGTCAGAAGTCTAAACTCGACGGATTTGGTCAGAAAATCAAATTCGACGGATATGGTCAGAATTCTAAACTCGACGGATTTGGTCAGAAAATCAAATTCGATGGATATGGTCAAAAGTCTAAACTCGACGAATTTGTTCAGAAATCAAATTCGACGGATATGGTCAGAAGTCTAAACTCAACAAATTTGGTCAAAAATAAAATTCGACGGATATGGTCAGAAGTCTAAACTCGACGAATTTTGACATTTTACTAAATGGTCTGAAGTTTAAGTTGTTACAATTTTTCACACAGAATCCCCAATTTTTTTTTGTCTAAAAAACGTGGCCATCCGAGAACCAATCCAACATCATTTCTTCCATTTCAGGCATTCTAATCCAATCCAGTATATCAATATACACAGACAGACATTCTAATAGCATAAACACCTTACAAACAACATGCAAATAAAGGATGACCCTCAATAGGGATCCCTCATTATCAATCACAGACAACGTTCCTAAATGCTAATAGAGGTTGAGGAGGAGTGTCTTCCTCTTACCTTAGAGAAGCACAAAGAAGGCAAGCTCCTTCTGTTCTTGAAATCTGGTTCTTCACCACCACCAAAAACCTTGGTGTTCAAATCCGAAAAATCAAAATCAAAGAGTGGAAATGGAAATCCATGGTCACCAATGTGACCATGGAATACGAAAATGGGGAGAAGGGAGAAGAAAGTTGAGAGCTTTACCTTAAAGCTTAAAGCTTTGATGCTGGCTGTGGAATACGAAAATAGAGGAATAAAGAAGAGCTCCACCAAGAAAAAAACTTGAAGATGGTGAGGGGAAACAATGGTTTAAGTGTGGGTTGAGCAAGGGAAAGCTTGAAAGTTCAACAATGGTGTTCGTGGGTGTGTGCAGCCGTGTGAAGAAGAGAGAAAGAAGAAAGAGAGCAGACGTCAGGGAGGGAAAATGAGAGAAGTGAAAAGGTAATATGCCCCCCTTAATCAACTGTGCATCACCAAAAAGGAGGAGAGAGAAAGAAGTGGTTGGAGGAAGCTTCCTAGAAGCTTCCCTCAAGCTTCTTTGAGAAGCTTCGTGCGCTTCTCGATAAAGTGCATAGTAAGCTTGTCTCCTTAATTAGATACATTCAACAAATGATTAATTACACTGCTAGAATTATTTTCTCAGTGAATAAAAGTTATAATTGATGAAAATTATATTTTATTATTCATTAGATAATTTTATGATACCGCGATTTTATCTAGCAGATAAAATCTCAAAAAATATAAACCTCGCAAACTGTGCCCGGCCTCGGGTTTTGTAAGATCTCCCATCGACACATTGACAATTCAAGGTTTACCAGCCTCAGGGAAAATATTCTATTTTCCCGGCTCCGCTCAGTGCACACGCAAAACGAAGAATATATTAAAATATTCATCATTTCCAGAAAAATCCACAAAAATTCCTAAAAATCATAAATATTATAAAATGATTATTTATAATGAAATAAATAATTTTCGGGATGTTACAACACTCCCCCTCCTAAAAGGAATTTCATCCTCGAAATTTGCATACCTTAGAATAACTGTGGGTGTTGCTCCTTCATCTTGTCTTCTAGCTCCCAGGTTGCATCTGCAGTCACCTTGTTCCAGATTACCTTCACTATTGCGATCTCCTTGCCTCTTAATTGCTTTATCCTTCTATCCTCGATTCTTGCAGGAGACATCCTATAAGTTAAGTTTTCTTTTAATTGTACTACATCTGGTGCTATGACATGACTTGGGTCAGGAAGGTATTTTCGAAGTTGTGACACATGGAAAACATTATGAATGTTTGAAAGGAAAGGAGGTAAGGCTATTTGGTAGGCTACAGGACCTACTCGGTGAATGATTTGGTACGGTCCAAGGAATTTTGGAGTGAGTTTTCTAGATTTTAGGGCCCGGCCTACCCCAGTCGTAGGTATGACTTTCAGGAATACATACTCGCCTTCCTTAAACTCAAGAGGCTTTCTCCTTTGGTCTGCATAACTCTTTTGTCGACTCTGAGCTGTCCTCATCTTTTCCTGAATCATCTTAACCTTCTCAGTTGTCTGCTGTATAATTTCTGGTCCAATAGTAAGGCGCTCGCCGTCTTGGTACCAACACAGAGGTGTTCGACACCGTCGACCATACAGAGCTTCATAGGGTGCCATCCCTATGCTCGAATAACCGTTGTTGTACGTGAATTCTATCAATGGTAGAACTTCATCCCAACTTCCAGTCTGCTCTATGGTACAAGCTCTAAGCAAATCTTCCAAAGATTGGATCATCCTCTCTGATTGACCATCGGTCTGTGGGTGATATGCAGAACTTAAACGTAACTTTATCCCCAACGCTTCTTGTAAACTCTCCTAGAAATTTGCAAGTCCTATGCTTCAACTCCTTTTTCCAATTTCACATGAAGAATAACCGATCAAGACAACCCGGCTCAATAAGGAAGATTACACAAAGGCATTGTCAAGTAAATCTCGGATCTCTATCCGAAATAATACTTGTAGGCATACCGTGTAGTCTAACAATCTCTCCAATATAGATCTGAGTCAGTCTCTCCAGTTTCTTGTTCTTGGTAATCCGACTACAAAATCCATGGCAATACTGTCCCACTTCCATTCAGGAATAGACAACGGTTGCAGCAATCCCGCTGGCCTCTGATGTTCCACTTTAGCTTTTTGACAGACTAGACAAGTCGATACACGTCTAGTGATGTCACTCTTCATTCCATGCCACCAGAACAACTTCTTCAAATCTTGGTACATTTTTGTTATGCCCGGATGTATACTCAGCTGGCTTGTGTGAGCATGGTTAATGATATATTCTCTAAGCTCTTGGTCACGGGAAATACAAACTCTTCCATGAAATCTCAGAATTTCGTCTATTCCTTCCGCAAATGCTGTTTCATTACCTTGCTTTATCTGTTCCCTCACTTCTTACAAAAACTCGTCAACCTTCTACTTTTCCCTTATGTCATCCATCAGCTCACTTGTGATGGTAACCATATTCATGAAAATCTTCCCTGGTTCTAACTCCACAAAAGACCACACATCTCTAAACTGCTCTAGCATATCCTTTTCCTTGATCATCAGGGCAGAGACACTGATCATCTTCCTACTCAGGGCGTCTGCCACAACATTTGCCTTGTCAGGGTGAAACAGAAGTTGGAAATCATAATTCTTCAGGAACTCTAACCACCTTCGCTGCCTCATGTTCAACTCCTTCTGATCATACAAATACTTCAGACTCTTGTGATCACTAAAAATGTTGAACGTCACTCCGTAGAAAAAATGCCTCCATATCTTCAAAGCAAAAACTACAACCGCTAACTCTAAGTCGTGCGTCGGGTAGTTCTTCTCGTGCACTCACAACTCCCTTGAAGCATAAGCCACTACTCTTCCATGCTGCATAAGTACAGATCCTAGTCCTTGGTATGAAGCGTCGCAATACACCTCAAATTGCTCATTCGGATCGGGTAGCATAAAGAAATCAAACCGACGAGGTTACCACAAATTTTGACATCATGGAAGGGTCCCATGCATGAACCGACTAAGCATTAAAGGTTTGTCTTGGTTGTCAAACTAACACTGGTGAGGTAGTCAGCCGATTCTTCAACTCTTGGAAACTCTGCTCACAACTGTCGGTCCACTCAAAAGCTTGGTTCTTCCTGAAAGTACATCAAAAACTGTAACAAGTTTTCGAATCTGGCCGCATACTCACTAACGGTCATATTCCCTTGACGTAGGTTGAGGAATTCCGACTCCTTTGCATGTCTTGCGCTTGCAGGAAAATACTAATCTAGGAATTTCTCCTTGAATAAGGCCCAAGTAATCTCACAGTTTGTAGCTTCTAACATCCTCTGCACTCCATTCCACCAGTCTTTAGCATTGCCCACCAGCATAAAAGTTGCATAGGTCACCTTTTTGTCCTCAGCGCAATTCATACCTCGAAAGACTTTTTCTAACTCCTTGATCCACAAACTAGCCTTGTCTGGATCAAATTCTCCTTTGAATTGAGAAGGGTTATGGCGTCGAAACTCCGCTAAATTCTGAGCATCAGCAGTAGCCTCTAGTTGTGGAGCTGCTCAATCTTGTTGTTACGCAACTCTCTCTTGCTGTTGTGCAGCTTGCTCAGTCTAGTGTGCGACGGCCTCAGCCATCCTCTGCATCGCCGTAATAGCTGCTGCCATGTCTTCCCTTTATGCCATCTTACTTTCTTAGGTCGGATTAATTGAAAACATAGAAAAGTCAGTTGCATTCACTAGGAATACCAAACAATACACCTTTACGTATACTATTCAAAGAACACACAGCACAAACATGACAGACTCAATCACAAGACCCAAAGAAACATAAATCGGGGCTCTGATACCAACTTAATGTAATGCCCCTTTTTGGGAGGGAATGTCACATTGTCAATTACAATGCGAAAATAAAATTATATAAGTTAAGACCCGGTTCCTTTTAATATAATGTGAACTTACTTGATTTTAGTTATGTAGTTAAATTGATGAATATTTTTTTTTTGTTATAATAGCAATAGTTAATAACTACAGTGACAGTACATCAATGGAAATAAAGAATAAAAGCAGAAGTAAAGCATACATGGAAATTAACATTTCATCTATCTATATATATATATTTATCAAACTGTTTAGTTACAAAGCCTGGTATACCAAAAAGTAAAACTATACCTGCCCCCAAAGGATTATACATACACATCCCCACGGTATCAGAATATACAGCCCAGTACAGTCAAAACATTAGGCCCCCAAAATAAAATACTAGTAGCCCTCAGTAGCTACAAGTAGTATCAGTCCCTCAAGTGAGGAGGAATCGTGTCAGGATCCTCCGCGAGGTCGTCCTTAGGGACCTCCTCGGGGTCTACAGTCTGTACTTAAATAGTATATATATATATGATGTACTTTTTACATGGATGTATGGTTTAATCTTTATGTTCTCCAAATATATATATATATATATATATATATATATTATATTTTATAAATATATATATATATATACATACTTATGTATCTCTTATAAGTGTTAGCATATTTGAATATATTTGAATATTTCATTGATGAACAGGTTATTAAATATATATATATATATAATAAAAAAAGAATCGGGTCTTAATTTATTTGATTTATTTTCACATTATGGTTATGGTGTGACGTTTCCTCTTTAAAAAGGGGCGTCACAACCCTGTTGATCTAGAGTCACCTAGGTGACCGAGTCTTCGACAACGGGGCTTAGAGAAATGTGTGCAAGTGTGTTGGAGGGTCTGGCACCTACTTTCCTCATTTTCATTGCCTGGAAGGTGGAGAAAGGTTCATTGGATGCCATGTTTTCTGCAAAACAAAGACAAAGTACAAGTTAGAAAGAAGTAAGAAAGTTTTTCAAAGAAAATACAAAAAGCAAAAAGTAAAGTAAAGACAGACTGTAGCCTACACTCTACTGTTAGGGTCAAAACGTGTTTGCCCATTTGCTAACCGTAAGTGCACGGGTCGCACAAGTAATAAAATGATGAGTACAGATATCGTTCCCACGAGGATAATTTTATTTCCAATGCTAAGTATTAACCGATAGCTCACCTAACTCTATTCAAGAACATAAAAATGGATAAAAGTAAAGAAAGTAAAGACATAAAGCAATAAGAATGAACGGTTAGAGTTTAGGGAAATCCTTCTTCACCTTGTACATCAACCAACAACATGCAATCTTCCTCATAAATATGAATACAATGATTAAGTTAGCTTGAGAATCTACATTAGCTAAACGCCTATGTCTAGGTCATCTAACCATGGTTTCATTTGCCTAACTCTCTAAATGTCCTTGAGAGCTAACACAAAATCCACTCTTTAAGGTCTATTCTCAAACATGTGCTATGCATGGCTAAGAGGTATATGTCTATCCCATTAGTGAATCAACTCATCCCGTCATTGGAATAGAATCGAACATGCATCAACCATACATATGATCTCAAACCCAAATCCCTATGTCTAGGTTCATTAGATTTTGTCAAATCACTCAAATGTTGGCCAAACAGTCAAGAGCATTAAACACAATATGATTGAACAAAATTAAAGATCCACACAAACTTAGAAAAGAACAAATCATTAATATTAATAAAAGGATTCAAAGTCATCCCTAAATAAAGCTTAGCTATACAATGAACAAGAGAATAAATTACAAAATACATGTTCAAGAAATGAGGAAGAGAAAAGAGAAAAAAGAGAAGGAGAAAGCTTATGGATTTCGCCATTGAAGCTTGGATCCTCCTCCAATGGAAAGAGGTCTCCATCCTTAGCTCCCCAAGCTCCATCTCCACCTCCAATGGAGATCTAGCCGTAGCCTCTAACCCAGAAAACTAAAAACCTAAAACCTAAAAGAGAGAAACTGAGAGAGAGCGAGAAGGTGCGTGAAAAATAGAATAAATAGGCTCAGCTCGCCGACACGCGCCGCAGCGTGCATATTCCTACGCCTCGGCGTGGAGCTGTCTATCCTGTCAGCATGTGGCTGGCTGAGACCCTCACGCCGTGGCGTGAACATTTCCACGCCGTGGCGTGGAACTGTGGAATGCTTCCTTGGCTTCTTTCGTCCAATGCTGGGCCTTGACTTGCATCAATTTGTCTCTTTTGAACCCTTCCTACATTAGAGAAAGCACCAAATTAAATATAATTACAAATCTACTTAATCAATCAATAATTATGCATAAATTGCTCAAAAACATAAAGGAAAATCTCAAAATGGAATTCCATAAATATAAGCATAAACCTTTCAAATATGCTTAAGATCAAGGACTAAGCGTGCCATGAAGCACAAATATGGGGCATAAATAACTACATTTCATGAAGTTATCACACCCCCAAACTTAAGATGTTGCTAGTCCTCGAGCAACATAAAGTATGACTAAGAAAACTCACTTTGACAATTCATGCTCATATGCATTCAATAATGATAAATTCAATTTTCATTTAACCACAACTAGTGCACAATGATTATAATGGCCCTCAAAGAATGTGCATGCCTCACAGTTAAGTTCAACTCATACACAATCCTTAACATGCCATCAATCAAGCTTCCCATCATGCACATGACATCTCTCACAAACATGCAAGCTCAACTTATCTTTTTCAAATCATGCTTATCCGAATAAGTTTATGAACCTACACATGGATACAAATCAAGATTTCACAAAATTGTAGCATAACTCTCTCTCCACTAATGTAAATCACATATGATTGAGGATCAAGAGGGACTTTAATAGCTTATAATGTAAGGCCAAGGTGATGGGATGAAGAACAAAGGGGAATGGAAAACATACAAACATTGAGAAACATAACATGATATTTCAAGACTTGAGTCACTACAACAAGGGTATACAAAATGAAACAAATAACACTTTTCAGAACCACTCGATGCTTTTTTTCATTTATGCTTTCTTGCTTTCATTTGTTTTTTTTCTTTCTTTTTTTTTTCTTTTCTTTTTCTCGTTTTGTATTTTCTTTTTCTTTAACAAAAACAACTTTTTGTGCAACAAACAGTTCCTTCAAGCCACTTTTGTATTGAACAACATAAATACCCTAAACCTTGGACTCAAGTGAAGAAATAACATATCATGCACTCAACAAACATAAAGGGAAGGAAAAAAAATGCAATGCTTTCGCATGCATTAGAATGGTTACAAGGTAGGAAATTTTAGGGTGAAAGAAGAACATAGAAGGCCAAACATTTAGAAAGCTTCAAAAGGGGACCTATGGATATAATCATGTAAGGGTAAGCTTGAAAGGCTCAACCGGTCCAAACAATGCCCTAATCATTTCCTTATCCATGCACAATCTCGGATTTCGCCTCAAGAGAGTTGCAAAACAATTTCAAGGATAGTAGAAATTATCCACATGCACAATCCATAAACATTCTCTAGACAAGCACTCAAATCTTTACAAAGTTAAACAAGCATCTAAGTGAGAAACACATCATGCATAAAAACAAACAAGATTTCTTAAGCATGCTTCAAGATTGCAAATGGTTACATAAAAGAATCGAGGACAATTGCAAGTATTTATATCATTGGCCAACCATCACACACTAGAAAATGGCAACAAATCATGCATTCAAAAGATTTATCATTTTTCATTCAAGCATGCATAACATCATGTAGAGAATGTTGAAAATTGAAACTTTTATCAATAGCCCACCAGCAATAGCCAAAACAAGATAGAATCATGAAAGTATGATGACTATCACTAGCACATACTTAAAGTATCAAAACATGTGTAAACATTAAGCATTAAGGGTGAAAATATGCAATGATACTCCCCCAAACCAAAGTGATATGTGTTCTTGGTGTTCATGGTCTATAGAATACTTGAGCAAGTCAAAACAGCATCCAAACTAGAACTGGGCATTATTAAATAAAGAAAAATAGAGAAAAACAACAGAAAAATGCAAAAACAGGGGCCACGCCGAGGCGTGAACATTCCCACGTTGAGGCGTGGAGCTCTCTGGTGCATTCCTGATTAGGCAGAGACTGTCACGCCGCGGCGTGGGAGGTCAGTCTACAGAATTCTGCAGCAAACTTGTCTCCGCTGAAATTGGTGCTCCATTTTGGCCCCTAGCACCTCCAAAACATGTCTAAAAACTTAAAAGACAGAATGTACAACAAAAACATAACAAAAACACAAAATCAAACTATAACTACTTATCTAAGCAAACAAAAAACAAAGGCATAAAAACATGAATTAAAGCTATTTACAATAGCAAAACATAAAAACTTGAATTAGAACTAAGCAAACTCATTATCAATATTAGCAATACGGAAATAATGCCTTATCCCCAGCAACGGCGCCAAAAACTTGTTAGGGTCAAAACGTGTTTGCCTATTTGCTAACCGCAAGTGCACGGGTCGCACAAGTAATAAAATGATGAGTACAAATATCGTTCCCATGAGGATAATTTTATTTTCAATGCTAAGATTTAACCGATAGCTCACCTAACTCTATTCAAGAACATAAAATTGGATAAAAGCAAAGAAAGTAAAGACATAAAGCAATAAGGATAAACGGTTAGAGTTTAGGGAAATCCTTCTTCACCTTGTACATCAACCAACAACATGCAATCCTCCTCATAAATATGAATACAATGATTAAGTTAGCTTGAGAATCTACATTAGCTAAATGCCTACGTCTAGGTCATCTAACCATGGTTTCATTTGCCCAACTTTCTAAGTGTCCTTGAGAGCTAACATAAAATCCACTCTTTAAGGTCTATTCTCAAACATGTGCTATGCATGGCTAAGAGGTATATGTCTATCCCATTAGCGAATCAACTCATCCCGCCATTGGAATAGAATCGAACATGCATCAACCATACATATGATCTCAAACCCAAATCCCTATGTCTAGGTTCATTAGATTTTGTCAAATCACTCAAATGTTGGCCAAACACTCAAGAGCATTAAACACAATATGATTGAACAAAATTAAAGATCCACGCAAACTTAGAAAAAAATAAATCATTAATATTAATAAAAGGATTCAAAGTCATCCCTAAATAAAGCTCAGCTATACAATGAACATGAGAATAAATTACAAAATACATGTTCAAGAAATGAGGAAGAGAAAAGAGAAAAGAGAGAAGGAGAAAGCTTATGGATTTCGCCATTGAAGCTCGGATGCTCCTCCAATGGAAAGAGGGCTCCATCCTTAGCTCCCCAAGCTCCATCTCCACCTCCAATGGAGATCTAGCCACAGCCTCTAACCCAGAAAACTAAAAACCTAAAACCTAAAAGAGAGAAACTGAGAGAGAGCGAGAATGTGCGTGAAAAATAGAATAAATAGGCTCAGCTCGCCGACGCGCGCCGCGGCATGCATATTCCCACCCCTCGGCATGGAGCTATCTGTCCTGTCAGTATGTGGCTGGCTGAGACCCTCACGCCGCGGCGCGAACATTTCCACGCCGCGGCGTGCAACTCTGGAATGCTTCCTTGGCTTCTTTCCTCCAATGCTGGGCCTTGGCTTGCATCAATTTGTCTCTTTTGAACCCTTCCTACATTAGAGAAAGCACCAAATTAAATATAATTGCAAATCTACTTAATCAATCAACAAATATGCATAAATTGCTCAAAAACATAAAGGAAGATCTCAAAATGGAATTCCATAAATATAAGCATAAAACCTTCCAAATATGCTTAAGATCAAGGACTAAGCGTGCCATGAAGTACAAATATGGGGCATAAATAACTACATTTCATGGAGTTATCATCTACCTAGCATGCTTCCATGGGTAACATCATCAAAGGTGTCCACAACTTCTTTACAATAAATGAGCTGGACTTTCTCTACCCACATATTAATAAACTTATCACAGTTGGCATCCTCCTGACTAAGTTTGGACTACTCCTCCTCAATCATCTCAATTGGAGTATCTCATGCCCGAGTGGTCCAATATAGATCAAACACTAGAGTCCTATTAGTCTCCTCAAAGAATGGGCGGACTCTGGGTGCTGCCATCTGTAACACCCGAAAAATTCTGACTTTAGGGTAAATGACAATTATGTTCCCAATGTACTATTTTATGCTTGTCTGTATAAAATATTATTTTTGTTTTATTGTCTGTGTCTTTATTTCTTGAAATGTTCTATGTATTACTTGAGTAAGGAAAATGTGAATTTTTCGGTTAGAAGAATTTTGTTTTGGTCTTTTAGAGCGAAGGAGTTTGGTAAACTCAATTCGAAAGACAACTTGTTATGAATATTTTAATTTTTAGAATTTAAGCGTGCGATAAAATAATTTTCAAGTATTATTTTATTACTCAAGTATAAATTTTGACAGTGGACCCAGCATACTGTGTTTGCGGGACCCACGTACAAGTAAAGTAACCAATGGATAGATTAGAAACTTGGACCAATAAAAACAAGACACCTAGAAGTCAAACTAATCAAGACAAGTCAACAAAAGTGACTAAGCTAGTTAGATTGGAACTAGAACATTTAATTTAGTTAGTCTAGTTACCTTGAAATTTAACTAAGTTAATTACTACAACCTTGTAAATAACTAAATGATAATAACTAGTTTAGTAATCTAGTTATGCCTAATTAACTAGAAACTTTAAACTAACTAAGTTACCATAATGTAACTAGAAGGTAACTAATTAGTTAATGGAGTAACCAAGCCTTCACCTAAGCAAGTAACTAGCTAGTTGAAGAAAGCAAACCAAGTTGGCCATCTAGTTAGGGAATTCGGCCAAAGCAAGGAAAAACCACCCAAGAAAATTCTAGACCAAGCCTAGTCATGCCATGACTCATTACCATTCAACCAATAGGAAACAAGCTTCTTTTGCAAGACTTAATCATAGCCATTGAACCATTGGATGGCCTAGATTTGTTCTTGAATTTTAACACATGCATTAAGACCATTTTCTATTCACTTCTACGGCCAACACTTCAAGTAATTATCCAACTAATTCCTTCATTCTCTCCTTCATTTTCACCGTCCACCATTGGAGACCCAAAGAGATTATTCGGTCAAAGCTTCATTCTCTATCATCCTTTCACTCAAAATTTCTCTTTTCTTATTTCTACTCCTAAACATCACTATAAGACTATCTCTAGTTGAAAGCTTCTTCTATTTCTTCCATTTTCAAGCTTGAAGATCACTTTGGAGATTCTTCTTCAAAGGTAAAATCTCTTGTTTTTCAATTCTATTTTCATTTCTAAGCTTCCAAGCCATGATTGAACCATGGTATGGTTCTATTTTCTAATATTAACCTTTAGAAAATTTTGTTCATTTTTCCTAGATTCTAAGGAGAAGAACCGAAACCACAAGGAAGAGAAAGAGAAGAGATTTTCTTCATTTACGGTAAGAGGAAGACAAAAAAAAAATTAATTAAATTAAAGTGGTATTAAGAAATTAGGGTTTGATTGTATTTTTAAAATCCATAAGGATTCTTCTATGTGTTGATTTTTATAGCTTTTTATTTACTTGTTTAAGCTTTGATGCATTGTATATGTTATACATTGTATGTGTTAGATTAATGTTAGAAATGCATGAGCATTCCAAAGAATGCAAAAACCCTAGGTTCGGTCACGTTATTGAATGGGAGGAATTAAAATGTTTTACAATGTTGATTAATGAATACCAAATGAATTTTTGAAGCCAATTTAAGTGTTGTTAATATTTACAAAGAAAACATAGTAATTTAAAATATTTTACAGTAATTGGAAAAATATTTTAGTGGTCTTAAATAATTTAATAATTATTTTTTTATATAGTTAAGAAATATTTATTTGAGTAAATGAGACGAGAAAATGATTTAAAAAGCTTACGCGATTGAGAAAATAGCAAAATATATTTATGCGATTTGGAAATGTGATGTATATTGTGAAAACGGCAAGATTTTGAAAATAAAATAAAATTTCTACGCGATTGATGAAAACAATGAATTTTTCTGTCAGGCCAAAGTGGTGGACCCGGATGTGTGGATTTGTATGAGTGCGCCAAGTGGGAGCGCATCTTGTATTTGGAGATTTTTGCCATCGAGGGCATTTATGTAATTATTTTAGCCATTGAGGCGTTTTTGAAAATATTTGAAATTTGAGGGCATTTTTGTAATTATTCAAAGTTTAATGGCATTTTTGTAAATAATGGAGATTTGATAGTATTTTTGTAAATAATTGAAAATTGATGGCACTTATATAAATAATTGAAACCTGAGGATATTTTGGTAATTACGCATTTGTTCATGCATCGAGTCATGCCAAATTTAAAATTGGTGATTTGATTGACGAGATGAATAACATCGTGTTGTCGATGTGATAGGCTTAGTGTGTTCACTTTTCGATATGGACTTGGAGTTCATAGTGTGCACTTATTCCATATGTGGACGAGGAGGTAGCTCCTTCGGGCGTGGTGCGTGATAACACACTTATGTTCTCGATGAGCACTATCCTTAATCAAGTTTTGAGAGGACTATCTCATTACCTGTAGTACACAATTAATTGATGTGTGTCGGGTTGTGTACTATGCCATTATATTTATTTTTCGTGGGCTATAGACACAAAGTATTGACAAGTGATCTACAATAGCAATCACAATGGTCGACTATAGACACAAAGTATTGACAAGTGCAATAGGCTGGTCGGGGTAGCCAAAGCTATAGATACAAAGGGTGGACAAGGTCTGAATAGCTGGATTGGTACAGGCAAGTACTAATAGAAATCTCATCTCATTCTCTCGATATCCGAGTATGTGTTGTAGCTCCATGGAGTAGGAATGAGTCATTTTACACTTTGACATATTCATTTTAAATTCATTATATTGTGTGGTGAGTATTTTGAACTGTTATGGGATTTATGTACATTATGGATTTTATTTATGTTAATGTTGTATTATTATTTCATATGTGACATTTATTGGTTATTTCGAGTTGTCTTACCTCTCTATTTGTGGTATATATTGTTTGTTTTGTTTGTTTGTATATATATATATATATATAGATTATGAAGAAGGGGTTGAAGAAATAGTGTTGGGCGGTGAATGCATAGCAGAGAGGAAGAACCACGATCCCTGATTTTCGGTCCAAAGACCGGAGCCTTAGATCATCCCTAGGGTTAGTATTGATAGGGTGAGATGTCGACACCGGATTTTTGGGTTTTATCGATTTGGAATTCCACGGAGGAGCCGCGGCGGTTGGGCGCATCTATGGAGAACGTAACGTTGTTGCTTATACGGGAGTAATTACTTTGTCTTTGCGACCGAGTCTATTTACGCCCCGATTTTTGTAGCAGATTTATATGTTCAGTTGGAACTACCATTGGGGATTCGTCGTCACTTGGAACGGTCTTTTTCGGGTTCCCAATGAGTATAGTTTTGTGTCTTACCTTTCGGACACCTTACGTTAGGACCCCTAATTATATTCCGGTCCACGAGCACCCAGAGTTCCCTGCTCATAGGTCCTCCGGGAGGCGTCATGTATTTATGTCATTGGAGGAATCATCCAGAATGTTTCTCCAAGTGACTAAAAATGTATGACGTGCACTTGGGTTTGTTATCCTTTCGATCTTTGGGTTGTAAATATAAACCTTTTTATGCTTTCTTTTCTTTTGGTATGCGTTTTTTTTATTTGGGTTGTAAATTATGTGTAAATTATTTGTACAACTTATGAAAACAAAACTTATGTAAATTTTTGTATATTAGTATCTGATGGATATGTATATGAATGGATATGTTTATGGATATAATGTATATTGTACAGGGGTGTGCCGATATTATCTATGTATGTGTGTATGAATATTTTTTTATAGGTGTAATATCTTGAGGATACAACTTTCATGTTTTCAAACAAAGTACGTATACAAGTTTTATTATTTAAGTTTTCTCGTTATCGTTGTTTTATTTTAATTTTAAATGTGACACCCCCACAAGGGTGTTACATTAGTGCATGTGGCGTCCCGGGGCCGACGAGGGCGGGGAGTGATCGCCGGTACAATGAAGCACGGACAAGGAGCGGCTCCTGGCAGGCTTCTAGGCGGAGGGTCTGCATGAATGAACTGAATACGCACCGGAATGAGAGGATTCGAGACGCTGTGCAGGTATGGGACTGCATAGTTGAGGATGGCTTAAAGGAATTGATTTGGTGTAGCCATATCAACAAGTTGCAACTTCTTTTCGGGAGCCTAGAACATAAGAACTCCATGGTTAAGCGTGCTTGACCTGGAGCAATTATGGGATGGGTGACCTCCTGGGAAGTTTCCTAGGATGCGTGTGAGTGAGGACAAAGCACGCTGAAAAGACCCGTGTTGGTTTGTGGAGACACTCATCAATCCTGCAGGCAGTCCCGGGTCGTTACATTAATGGTATCAGAGACGGGACCTCTCCCAGTACGGTGTGGTTCGGGGACGAACCAAGCGGAAGTTGGTGGGCATGTGGCGTCCCGGGGCCGACGAGGGCGGGGAGTGATCGCCGGTGCAATGAAGCACGGACAAGGAGCGGCTCCTGGCAGGCTTCTAGGCGAGGGTCTCGCATGAATGAACTGAATACGCATCGGAATGAGAGGGATTCGTAGAGGCGTGCGGGTATGGAATTTGCATAGTTGAGGATAGCTTAAAGGAATTGATTTGGTATAGCCATATCAACAAGTTGCAACTTCTTTTCGGGAGCCTAGAACATAAGAACTTCATGGTTAAGCGTGCTTAACCTGGAGCAATTGTGGGATTGGTGACCTCCTGGGAAGTTTCCTAGGATGCGTGTGAGTGAGGACAAAGCACGCTGAAAAGACCCATGTTGGTTTGTGGAGACACTCATCAATCCTGCAGGAAGTCCCGGGTCGTTACACCATCAACTTAAAGAACTTGCTCTTGAAGTTCTTGAAGCTTTCTTAGAAGACTTCGAACAATTTTTGCCTACCTCACTACTCTTTCCCTTTGGGAGGACCATCGAGTAAAGAGGTCGAAAAATGCCTTCACTGAGTATCGTAGTCTAATCACGCGATAGAACCTCTCGAAAGCAAGAATGAAGCCTCAACTGTTGGGATGGAGTTGGAACGATGCCATATTCAAATGGTGGAGGACTCCAATCTGAAAGTTGGTGAAAGGAAGCCAGAGCCCCAGTTAACAAAAAAAGTCTTCATATGAAAACATGAAGTGTTCACTCTCTGTTTGGGTTAACACACTCTCCCATCCTCTCCTGGAGCCAAGATCTGGTACTTATGGTCCTAATTATGACCCTCTGTCAGCTCCAAGTAGCTCATAAGATTTTCAGTGTCCTTCGTAGTCTAGAACATAGACATGCTGCCCCAAGCATCATCTCCTACCTAGGGTACATGATCCTCCAAGGGACAAATATCATGGGCTTCTTCGCAACCGGTCTAGTAGGCCTTGTCACTCATCTCTTGGCCATGAAATCCCTGGAAACACCCATAGAGGCAGGTAAGGTGTTGTTAGAATTAGAGCAATATCTTCAATCCCCTAGAATCAAATGTGGGGCAATGCGTACTATGGAGGGAAAGCCTATTAAAGACTATCTACATCTGCCTCTTCCCTCCGTACCTAGTCAGCTACACCTATTATAGACACCGACCTTCGCACACTTAAAGGATTGAGCTCAAATAGGGTGCCCCCGCTACTCGCAACGTGGTTGAAAGGGTGCTCCGAAGAGCAACACCACTAAGTGGATCCAAAACCACTGGTATCCTTGCTCATTTGGCAAAAAAAAGACGAAGTATGCCCAAAAAAAAGAAAAGATAGAAATCCTTTCCTTAAGGTTTGACACTAAGGACAATGAGAACAATACTACAGATTGGAGAATATGCAATGGGCTGTGCATGAAGATCAGCCTAGACTACAACGCCCGACTAGAAGGTGGAATGCGGGCCATAATCAAAGGGCATTGCGTCCTGATTCCATAATGTCTAATGTTGTCCATAACAACTTGAACCCAAGTGTTCAGGAACAACCCTTCTCTACTTAACTCTTGGAATATCAAGTCCCAAGAAGCTTCAAATTTCTAACCAATGTTGAGCTCTACGATGGGACCATGTACCCTCAGGAACACATAGACACTTATATCCAATCTATGTGCTTCCACAAGGGACCCATGGAATTGCTATGTCGTGCTTTCTCCCTTTCCCTAAAGAAGGGAGCCCTCAGGTGGTTTGTGACCTTGCCACGAGGGTCCGTCATTGATTTGCCAAGGGCGTGATGAGCCCCTCTGAGACTACATTAGGCGGTTCACAATGGCTTGTACTAACATAGAAAACTTTGATGACAGAATTGCCCTCCATTACGCCAAGTTCGAGTCGATTCTGAATTCTTTGCATCTTTGGAAAAAAACAAGTCAGAGAACATGCAAGAATTTCAAAAATAGTCTCAGAAATATGCATGCCTTGAGGAAGTAATAGAGGACCAGAGGAGATAGGAGAAAGGAGAGTCCTCTCACTAGAAATCTATCCACAATTCTTCACAGTCCCAGAACTCCAAGGGTAGTCCACCCCAGGGCAAGTGCTCTGATTATACTCCTCTAAACACCCCATAAAAAATAATCTTGAGGGAAGTGTTGCAAACCTAGTTTCGAGACATCAGGAGGCCATACCCTATAAAGAAGCATAAGCAGAAAGATCACTCCAAATACTACACATGGCATAAAAGCTATAGCCATGAAAATGAGGACTATCATTAACTCTGTGATGCGATAGAGTTCTTAATCAAGGCAGGACAACTATAACAATACATAGACCATGTCCAAAACGATGAATGCCATAGAAAACAGAGAGAGGAATGATGCAAACCTTGATGAAGTCCATCTCCACGCCAAAGGAGAAGAACTCAGAGCCTCATGAGAAGATCCCGGAGTCCACCTTATCATGATACAAATAATTGGCAAGATAGGAATAGAGATGTTTCACCCGATAATAACGACGACTGCCATTCCCCGCTGAACAGATCCATCAATGCAATTGCTAGTGGATTTGCTAGTGGTGGTTCGTCTAATGGTGCTCGAAAAAAAGTCCTCAAGATGACAGTGTTTAGTGTTTTCCACTCTGAGTCTAGGTCACAAACTAGAGATAGGAAGATGCCCTCCATCACCTTTTCTGATGAGGACTATGGCTGAATTATCCCAGATCATGATGACCCACTAGTAATCTTGAGAATAATCTCTAATGCCAAAGTCTGACTTATCTTCATAGACCAAGGGAGTTCGATAGACAACATGTTCATAGACCTCTACCAGAAGCTAGAACTTCCACTTTCAGAACTTACTCCTTATGACGGAGAACTTATAGGGTTCATTACCGGGAAGATCACCCCAACAGGCTATTATGAAACTCACTTGACCTTGGGATCCTCTAAACTCTTCAGGATAATCAAAATAAGGTTTCTGATCATGGACTGCCCTTTGACCTACAACATCATTTTGGGCCGCCTTGCCCTAAACCCACTCGGTGTCGTGGTGTCCACCTCTCACTTGGTCATGAAATTTCCTAGCAAGAATAACAAGGTTGTCACTATAAAAGGCAACCAAATTGTAGCCCAAAAATACTATAATGAGAGCCTGATAATTTGTAGAGTTCTTAAAAAAGAAAAAGCTACTATGTCTAACTTGGTCTTGGATCAGATCAACATCCTTATGATCGAGCTAGATGTTGATGTGTGTGAAACAACATCATATTTTGTTATTATTTTGCATGCATTTTTAGGCATTTTAGTTTCCCTTTTTTATTTGTTTTTCCTTTAGTTCGGATAACTGTGGTGTTTTTGGTGTTGTTATGCAGGATTGGTACTAAATTGGCTATAAAATGGATGAAAAGCTTGCATGATTGAAGTTGGAGCTTTACGGATAGTAAATTAGGGCAAAAAGCTCACTCCAGAGAGTTCCACGGCCTGCCTATGGAATTCCCCATGGCCATGGATCGAGCAGCAGCTTGAATAAGCAAAAGAGATACTCTAGAGAATTCCACGGCCAGCCCGTGGAATGTTCCACGGCTGTGGAATTCAGTTAATGCAGATTGGTACTGTGGCAGAGAGATCCACGGCCGTGGATCGCAGTACGAGATAGTTTTTAAGTTTTGTTTTTATTTCTTTTTATGGGTTGGGACCAGTTGAAACCCTGGGGGTATTTATAGATGTTCTGAATACAATTTTAGGGTTCTAATTTGGTTTGAAGGAGGCACGTTTGGAGGCTCTAGATCTTCATCTTCTTCCTCTCTTCTCCCTTCACTATGGGTTTGGATATTCTTAAATATGTTTTCTTGTTTCTTCTTCTCCATGTCTGAGTAGTTCTCTTTGTTTCTAGGATTAGGCAATGCCTTTTGATACATTAATGATGATTAATTGAATTGGTTTAACCTTTTTATTAATCTTGAATGTTCTTTGATTCAATCCTTATTGCACTTATTCATGTGAATTTGCTAGCCACATATTTGCATCTCATAGATATCTAGGGACGTACTGAGAGGTGAACCTAGGTGTTGGAACCATAAAAATTGAACTTAAGGTCTAAATCACGATAGTAGGTTTAGCCTTTCGAGGATTTAATGAATTACCATAAAGCGTAATGGGTTAAATTTAAATTCAATTACCACGAGAGTAGGAATTGATTTAATTGGGCACAGCTCTTGTCTCTTGAGAAAGAACATTAACTAATTTAGGGTAATTCACCTTCAATTGAATATCAATTTTAATAAAAGGATTGTCAATTAGGATTTGTCTTGTATCATTGTGGTTAGCCCCAATCCTGGAAGCTTTCTTGAATTTGAAAACCTCTCTTAACAACTTGCTATTTTTATCCTCAATTTTTTATTTTAATATTTATTTATTTAATTACTTGGTTACTATATTTTTATCTCTCAATAATTTTATCCCATTTGTTTAATTGAATTGAATTAATTAATTAATTGATATTCATAGACATAGTCCCTATGGATTTGATCTTTTTATTACTTGACGAAGAAACTATACACTTGCGAATTTCACACACCAGATGTTCGAGAGGAAATTCGGGCTACCAGACCCTAGTCAGAAGGTGAATTAGTGCCTATCCAACTTGGTGCCAACCTAAATCAGGTAACCAAGATTGGAGTAAACCTAGAAGAAGAAGAAAGAAGCCAACTGATTGAGCACTTGCTTAAAAATAAAGATCTCTTCACTTGGACGTCCTCTAACATGCCTAAGCTTGACCCCGCCTTATCTGTCGTCACTTGTCTATCAGAGAAGATGAGAGGCCAGTTACCCAGAAGAAACCTCAAACATAATACACCATATTTATGCATCCAAATTAGTCTCAAGGTGATCAATCAGAAATGGGTAATATTAAAATCCCTTCATCAATTACAACTTTTCATAGAAAACCAAGCTAATAACAAGTTCATCAATCACACACATATCACAAGTAAGTTTTTATATTCTCATCATTTACCCATGCATTTGGGTCTTTTAATCAAGTTACTAACTCAAAACCTAAGAAAACAAGGTAAGAATGGGTAAAGTAAAGAAAATACCCCTTACCTTAACTTGACACTTTCTTCTTCCCTTTCTCTTTTCTTCTTCCTTCTTGAATGCTTCCTTCTTCCTTCTCTTTTGTTTCTCTGTTCTCTCTCTTTTCCCTTTCTTTTTTGGCTATTGAATGAAGGAGTGAGAGGAAAAATGAGAGAACAGTCAACAAGAAAAAGGATAAGAATGAGAGAGAGGGGTGGTGGAGGAAAAGAAAAGAATAAAGGAAAAGAATGAAATCCAACTGAAATATGATATCTCTTAAGAACATTTTAATCCTTCAGCATTGAATTTTCTAACCTTCGTAGGTATTATAGAAAATTCTAAGATTTCATTCTATTCTCTATTTCATCATTCAATAATCATTCTTATACACCTTTATTAGTCACCAAGCTTCATTATTCTTTCTTGGGTTAAATTAAACTTATGGAATTGAACTAAGAAGATTTCAAATATCCATTCTAATTATTTATAGCTTAGAAATAAATCTTCTATATTTATTTCTATCTTCTTAGCTATTTAAACAAAATCCAAGTTTATATGAGCTATTTCGTACATTCTATGTTATATATTTATGCTCAAATTAATCCAGATAGTTACCAGAATTAACGGGTGAACTATACCAATATTGTTGAGCTTCAATAACCCTAATTAGGACTATTGTGTAAGAGAGAATGTTACAAATACACTATTGATAATCATTCAAATCATTCTCAAAGTGATATTTCAAATACGGGTAATAATCAAAAACTAATTTTTCAATCACAAACTCATCAAGTTTCAAAGCCAAAGTTTAAGCTTTAAACTCAATAACATAACATAGAAATATCATTCTATCATCATCAACCCATATTCTTTTCATAATTCTCAATAAATCTATCAACTCAAAATTATCAAGAAACAAGAAAAAGATGGATGAAGCAAAAGAAAACACCCCTACCTCAATCTCTATTTAGTTGGTGTTTTCTTTTTCTTTCATTCCTTTCTTTCTTTTTTCTCTTCTTTTCTTTCCTCCTTTTTTTCTCACATTTCTACCTCCGTTCCTCTTTCTCTTTATTTTCCTTTCTGCTTCTCTTTGTTTTCTTTTCTCCTTTTCTTTCCTATCTCTTCTTTCTTTATTCTCATATTTTTCTTTCTTTTTGACAAAGAAGAGGCGGTGGAGAAGGATAATAATGAAATCGAATTGAAAAAATTGTATCTCTTAAGAATATTTTAATCCTTTATAACCCAGTTTTCTAACTTCCATAAGTATCATAGGAAATTTTAGGATTTCTTTTAATCCCAAAACTCATCCTTTAACAATTATCCTTATACACCTTTAACAGTTACTAAGCTCTATTACTAATTCTTGAGTTAAGTTGAACTTAAGGGGATAAACTAATAGGCTTGCATGTATCCAATTTAACTTCTAACCATTTTCAAAATAACTTTCATCCTTCACTAAACATCTTCTTATAATCTCGTTATCTTCTAAATTACTTTCCTTTTTAATTCGGGCTGCTAAACATATATCATGTGTTATTAAAAATATTAAACTTACTCAAATAATTCTTCAAAATTCACCACAACTTATTCTAATTATTTATGGTTCCTAAATAAAATTTCCTCATTTAATTCCATCATCTAGGTAATTTGTGCTAAATTCTAAGCTAATATGAGTCATTTTCCACTTTATAGGTTACAACTTTATATCTAAACTAACTCAGAATAATCCCAAAATTAATAGACAATTATCACAATTATTATTGAGCTTCTAAATTAATTCTTAAAACTATTTTATTGGGGAGGATGTTACAATTCTCCTCTCCATTTTAAAAACTGTCCTAAAAATTTGATTTGCTTGATATGAGAAGTTCCACATATTCTCATATCATGTTAGAATTAAATTTTCAATTAATTCAAATTCTCATTTAACTTCCTTTGATTCAATTTTAACCTTTATTATTTTTACTAGTAAATCCTGTCTTTACTTGCTTTCATCTGAATTATTCCGTTCCAATTTCAAATTAATCATAAAAATAACATTGGTAAATTCCATATCACTTTTATTAATGAATCTTATTTTCATTTTATTTTCTTTAAATCATTTCCTTTGAGCTCTGCTTTCCTCTTTTGTAATATAACTTTTAGTTTTTAAGGATAGAATCAACTCCATCTTAACACTTTCTGAGGTTTAGGAAGATACACTTAATTACTCTACCATAACAGTTTTGCTAATTCCATAAATTTTTACTTACTTATACTCAACTCTTATTATCTATAATTTTAAGTCTAGAGTAATACTTTTTAGTTTCATCTTCAAGTTTCTTTCATCTAATCTCTTATTCATCATCATAATTGTTTTATTATGATTGAATTGGTAATCAATCAACACAATTAGTTCATCTAGTACACAAATATCGCTAAACCACCAATTCCTTACTTCATCTAAACTATATGATCATATTCAAAATAACCATGATCAAAATCAAACATACCCAAACATCAAAGAAGCAAATTTACATGAATGTAATTCATCAGCCTCATTTCAATTTTAGAATTTCCTTTCAATCTATTACAAATAGTTCTCCTAAACTTATCCAAGGATAGATCTCGATTGTGTATCTTAGCTCATGGCTAGTATTATTGGATAACTTTTCTTATTTTCTTCAAGTGAAATTTATAATTTTCTCTTAATAAGAGAAGTTAATACTATATTAATCAACTTATCTTTTTGGTGAGTTCATGAGCTTGCATCATAAAAATTATCAAGTAACTTACAAATTCTCACTTTCAAGTATCAACACAGAATTCATACATCATCAAAAGCAAAATTGTGAATCACTTTTTAATTCTTTTTTATTCGAACTCTAGTACCATTCAATACAATTCTAAAACAAATTTGAACTTCAAGATTCATACTCTATTTCTCATAACAATAATATTTTTTTAAATTGATTTGTAAAATGTTATCAATTTATTATGCATACTTTTCATTTCTTTTTCCTCCATCTTAATAAACTATCAACTAAACCAAAAGGAATAGATTTGTAACCCCAAACTTAAATTCTATATTTGTAATTATAGTAATTAATCAAATCCAGAATTTAACATAAAATAGTTATTATATTATTTCATTAACCATAACTCTTACACGTACTCAAATCTTTGAACATATCATAGTAATATATTATTCTTCTATAGTTAACATCTAAAGAGGTTTTTGTATCAAAATATGACTCTAAAACATATAATATTCGTGCAATCGTTCTCAATCCATTTATTAACCCATTCTTAAAATAGAACTCTTTAAATATTTATAAATTCATAATACAAAACTATGCATGAATCAACTTTTGGATATACAAATCCTCAAATTTCATCTAAGTTTACCAACACAATTCTTGAAAATAAAAGAAAGGATAAGAAAGCATCAATCACATATATTCAGGGAGTCTCAAGCTAATCTTAATTTAAAACCATGTACATCTTCGTTCTCATATTGTCAAGCTTCACTATACAACTCTTCTATGCACTCAATCTTCAAACATGTTATGATAGTAAGTTATTCTTTCATTATGCGGCAAATTAATTTATAATTACACATATTAAATAGTAATGCTTAATTCATAATCAAACAATCATAGATCATATTATCTCCCTTCTAATTTAATAACTATCCTTTTCAAATTTTCAATGTCGATTAAGTTAAATTAGAATATAATATCAATAGTACACATAATTTCAAACTATTCCAATAGAAAGTAACAAGCAATATTCACAAAGAAATCCTATTAGTACATAATCTTTAAAAATCCTCATCTTTGATTATGTAATTACCTTGTTCCAAACTAGGAGAATGAGTTGCATCTTCTCCACTTCAGGTAAAAACACCTTCCTTCACTTGTGGTTTAAGACTAGGTTCCTTCCCTTATCTATGAATACATTCTTTAGTGTAGTGTCCTATCTTACGACAAGTGTAACACACTGGTTGATCCAGCATACAAATCTTTTTACCATGATATCTCTCACATTTTATGCATTTAGGTCCCTAAGATCTAGTTCAAACTTGTTTTTCTTTTTCTTGTAAATTCTTGGATTGAGGAACATTCTCTTTAAGTTCAATATTCAATATTTTCTCCTTTCTAGGACCTTGTAATTCTTGCTCTTGTGAGGATTTAAGATTATAAGACTCCATGTTTCTACATTCATTAACTAGAGTAGTAAAATCACATATCTCTAATAACTTCACTGTTCTTCTAATATCCTCTCTTAATCCCATCTCAAATTTTATGCACTTCCAAACTTCATCAGAATTGTTCTTAAAATATGAAGATAACTTAGAGCATTCTTCAAATTGACTGACATACAGATCTATGGTCATATCTCCTTATTCAAGCCTCAGAAATTCTATTTCATTTACTTTCTGTAAGTCATAGGAATAATATTTTATCTAGGAAGGCATTTTTAAAAACTCCCAAGTAATTTGGGATCCTATTATTTCTAGTAACCTTATAATGTCAATCCACCATCATTCTGCCTCCCCAACTAACATATACGAGGCAAAAGATACCTTTTGTTCATCATTACTAGCCATATCAACAAAAATCCTTTCTATATTCATAATCCATTTACTAGCTCTAATTGAACTCTGTCCTCCCTTGAAGAATGAAGGAGTAACTTTGTTAGATTATGAAAGATCTTGATATAGATTATTTTCCATTCTTTTTAGAAATTCTTTAATGATGGAAGTCTATCCCTCTATTGTAGCAACCATTTCTATAATAACATTGATCATTTCAGTTATTACTCCATTTACTAGTCCTCTAATATCACGAGTTTGCTCGATAAATGCCATAGTCCCCTGTACGTACAAAACATTACATATTGAGCTGATCAATCACAACATCATGTAATAATGCAACAATAACCATTAATATTTATGCTCAAGGCTGTTAAGCAATTCTATCTATATATCTCATCATCAAGATAACAAAATGCATAACATTCATGCTAAAAGCATAGCTAGTCCATACCCCAGCTTAACAAGAAGAATTGCTCTTATACCATAATATAATATCCCAATATTAATACTAATGATATATTCGGAATTATGCATTAGTAATTAGGATTAGGCACATTACTTCTATTCTATTGATAAAGTTTGTAAAAATTTACATAAATTATATGTGAAAATATGAGCCTGAAAAGAAATTTATAATATACATATCTGAAATCCTCATTTTATAGGGTTGTTCCTCAATATACAAAAATCTAAAGATACAACTAATATCATCTAGATAGAATCTCTGATACAAAATGACAACTAGACTCTAGCCCTTCATCAGTCTTTGTTTTATTCCACAATAGATTACTATCTTGGAATTATTACAAAAATTCAAACAAATGGAGTGAGAATCATAAAATTCTCAGTAGTTTATTACAAAAATCATGTCATCATAACAATTTCAACTATTTCGAGGAAAATCATTTCAATTCAAATAAAAAATATATATAATAGAAAGGTGGCAAAGCCAAATCGAGTCCTTTCTCTTCCCAAAACAGAGATTCATTTTATATTATTTATCAAAATCATTTGTAATTGTATAATCAAGTAGGTCATCAAATCTCATCATATTTTCAATATCGTATCAAGAATTCAAACTAAGATAATCTCATATGATAAAGCTAATTTTATATTCGTCTTTTATCAATACTCATCATTCATTAAAATGGTATGAAGGGAGTGTCCATCCTTACAATATAGTTCACTTGACAGTAGTCTATTTTCAGGTTAGTGCACTTCAACCTATTTGTAACAATCTTCTCTTGTAACCCAAGCCACAACTAGTGACAGAGTGTCCATCCTCATTTTAAAGTTGTGAGTAGAGAGGTAGTGTCCATCTTCAACTACTTTAATGGGGAGGGTATCATCCTTCCTCATACTATCGTTGATCTAGGATCACTTCAAGTAAAAAAGGAGTGTCCATTGACGAGTGCCAAACTCAATCAAAATTAAAACCGAGTTGTACTTATGGCTTGTAGCAAAGGAGTTAACATCAGATCGTCTATCAAGGATGTTAGTTTGCAAATTAAACAAATCAAGCCGAAATTGAGAAAGTGGGGTTTGAGTTGATGAACAGAATATAAAATAACAAAATTTTAATCCAGAAATTTATCCAAAATTTGGTGGATTCTATCATGGATCACTAACCAAACATTTGGATTGCATTTGAATGATTAACTTGGATTTAACCGAGATCTTAGCTTTAAATCTAAAATTCTTACTAGACAATCATCTAGAATTTAATTAACAATTGATACACAAATTCACAATCACAAAATTCATGTTAGATCTATGTTAATTTTAATTCAATTAATCTAAGCACAAATCAGCACTTAACTTCTAATTTCGTGACTAAACCAGATTAATCAACCTAATTCAATCACAATTCTTAATCCTAAATCAAGATCCAATTCGAATTAGAAAAGAAAAAGAAAGGGAAGAAGAAGAATCCAAATACAATTCAAAATAAGAAATTAGAACAGAATCTCAAGAATCCAAACCAAAATTTCATCAAGAATCCTGAATTAATTACAAGGTGTCTAGCCCTCCATCTGAAGAGGAAAACCCAGAAACGAAAATTTAGAGAGAAAGGAGAGAAGAGAAGAGAGTTCTAGAGAGAAGTGAGAAAAGTATGGAATGAAAAACTAATTTTCGGATCCCTCTCTCTCAAACTATAAACTGCCCCCTAAATTAGCCTCTAGTACCTCATTACACTTCCCAAACACAGCTGGGCCTTGTAGGAATGAAATGGCCTAAGTTTCATCTGAATTGGACTTGAATTGACCAAGATATACTCACTTTAGTGTCATATGCTCCTCAAACCAGAGTCTAAACTTCCAGGCCCAATTAGGCCCACTAGACATCTGATTGAGACTTTGACCTCTTTATCAAAGTTGTAAAGCTTCCTCTCAGCTTTCCTACAAGGTAAAATGCATAATTTTGGATGTCTAGAACTCAAGTTATGGCTGGAATATATAAACAACATAAAAGCTCAATAATACTGGAAAAATTCGATTAAGCCCAAATTTAAGCCCAACTTATAAAACATGTCCAAGGTCAAACAATTAAGTACATGAAGAGTGTAAATCACTAAAAATGAAGGCTTATTAATGTGTAAAATATATGATTATCAAATTCTCCCACACTTAGCTTTTTGCACTCTTGGGCAAAACACAAGAGACCAAAACTAGGGAATAAAGAAAAGCAAAAACTCAAAAGCTAAAAACTTTAAAGGACTCAAATTCCAATGACATTCAAGAATGCAAAGGCTTATAAGCAAGAGGAGCAATAAAATATTCAAGGGAACAAAACATTCATGAGGTAAAATTTCTTCACATCTCAAACCAACAAGCAAGGTAGCTTGAACTTGAAAAGTATGAATCAATAATGATAGATCCTCACAAGATACACTCTTAATCCCTCAAGTGTTTACAGGGTAAGTATTTCACTCAATTCAACTCATGAACAATTACACTACCATAAGCTTGCTTATTTTCTACTTCTCCATTACTCAAACACATGCATACAAAAATCAAGAGGACTTTATTCAAGGTTGTAATGGGGCCAAGGTAATGGAAGGAAACAATATGGATATGGCAAGATAAATACCAAAGAGAATGAAAGAGCATTGTGGGAAGGAACTCAAATGACAAGTAATAAATATGAAATTTTATTCCCCAACTTCAAATAATGCACATTCTCTTTACATATTTCCTTCACTTCTTTTCTCTTCTCTTAATTAATTTTTTTTTCTTTCAAAACCTTTCTTGAATTTATTCTTTTTCTTTTCTTTCTTTTTCTTAATCTTTTTTTCATTTGGCCTTTTCTTTCTTTTTCTTAATTCTTTTTTTTTCTTTTTTTTATATCACCAAACATCTTGCACATTGCACATCAAATTACATAACCCCCACACTTGAACTACTACCCACAAGCCAAAAGAGCTCTTCCAATGACAATGAACTAATGCTCTCTCAATGAGATAAACAAAGAATAGGCAAGTAGGCTCAAGGGGGTTAAACAAAGGGAAATGATGTAAGGTTGGCTATTTGGCCAAAGTAATTAATCAAGAAAGAATGCCTCAATCATGTTCATCCATGCAAGTGAAAAATATAGTCTAAAAAAGAATCAAAGTAAGCTCTAGAGTGATCAAATGACATGAGTGAAGATTACATAAAAAAGAAGAGAATGATGCAAACGTTAAATCCATCAATAGGCTCAAAATCTCACAAGGTATGCATCTATCAAACTTAATCCATTAATTCAACCATTCACCACCAAGCATATCAAATTCAAGAAGAAAGAAAATCTATTCAATCATGTTGTGAACCTTGAATTTTAATTGTCTCAAACTTTTTAACTTCACAAACCTCAAAACATCATTGGAAAGCAAATCAAAACACACTCTTTCTTTTTTTTTCAAAAAAAATAGAAAACACAACTAAAAGCAGAAAACAAAAACAAAAACAAGACAAAATAACACAAAATACAAAAACAAAAAATAGTAGAAAATAAAAAAAATAGAAACAGAAAATAGAAACAATAGAAACTAAAAAATAGAAACAGTAGAAACTAAAAAAAAGAAATAGCAAAAAATAGCAAAAAATAGCGAGAAAATAAAAAATAGAAATAGAAAAATAGAAACAATGCAGAAAACAAAAAATAGTAGAACATAGCGAAATAGAAAATAGTAGAAAACAACAAAAATAGAAAATAGAAACAAAAAATAGCGAGAAATAGAAAATAGCAAAAAATAGCAGAAATAGAAAATAGAAACAACAAAAACTAAAAATACGAGAAATAGAAAACAAAAATAGCAAAAACTATAAATAGTAGAAAATAGCAGTAAAGCAGAAAATAAAAATAGCAAAGTAAAATAGAAATAGAAGATAGAAAACATAAACAGCAAAAAGAAATAGTTATGACAGCAAAATATTTATGACAGCAACCAGAAAACAACAAATAGAAGATTATGTAGAAAATAGAAACAATAAAAATAGAATGCTAAAATTCCTCCCCCCACCTAAATTCCACGTTGTCCTTAATGTAAACACAAAGCAAAAGACAAGTAAGCATGTGAATTAAAAGAGCAAGGGAGGAAAACACCTTCATCAAGGTGGAAAGATCTGCACTTGGGGAAAGGTAGGCTTTTCCAAAGAGACCTCCTCTACGAGTGCGGTGCTTGTGGGGCTCTCAAGAAAGGGCTTAAGACGGTGCCCATTAACCTTGAAACTCTTGGTGGTGGCTTCATTTGAAATCTCCACTACACCATAAGGAAAGATGTTAGAGACAACAAAAGGACTATCCCACCTAGAACGGAGCTTACCGGGCATGAGTTTAAGGCGAGAGTTGAACAAAAGTACTTTTTGGCCAATAGAGAACTCCTTTCTAGAAATCATCTTGTCATGGAAATGCTTAGTCTTTTCCTTATAGATCTTGGAATTCTCATAAGCCTCCAAACGAAGTTCCTCAAGTTGTTGCAATTGAAGCTTCCTCTCTGAACTCGCTTGGTCAAAAGCTAAGTTGCAACTCTTCACTACCCAGTATGCACGATGCTCTATCTCCACTGGAAGGTGGCAGCTTTTACCAAAGACAACCCTAAAGGGAGACATCCCTATAGGCGTCTTGTAAAAGGTACGATGAGCCCAAAGAGCATCTTCTAACCAGCGGCTCCAATCCTTCCTATTTGGCTGCACCATCTTCTCTAGAATCTGCTTGAGCTCTCGGTTAGAAACCTCGGCCTGCCCATTAGTTTGGGGATGATATACTATAGACACTCTATGCATGACCCCATACTTTCGAAACAAGGCCTCCATAGTCCGGTTACAAAAATGAGTCCCCTGGTCACTAATGATACCTCGAGGCACTCCAAACCTACAAAATATGTGAGACCGGACAAAATCCACAACAACTCTAGCATCATTAGTCCTGGTGGCCTTGGCTTCCACCTATTTAGAGACATAATCAACCGCAAGCAAAATATAAGAAAAACCAAAAGAGACAGGGAAAGGGCCCATAAAATCGATACCCCAAACATCAAAGACCTCGCAGAAAAGAATGGGCTGCTGGGGCATCTCCTGCCTCCGAGTGATGGCCACTCCTGCTCTTTGGCATTGTTCACAAGTACTGAAAGTCTGATGCGCATCTCTGAAAATGGTGGGCTAGTAGAATCCAGAGTCCAGCACCTTTCTAGCTATCTACTGTGGTCCAAAGTGTCCTCCGACTGGAGAGGCGTAATAGAAGTGAAGAACTGACTGGATCTCATGGTCAGGTATGCATCTGCGAATCACCTGGTCACTACAAAATTTTTACAAATATGGATCATCCCAAACATAATATTTAGCATCACTCTTAAGCTTAGCTCTCTATGACCTAGATGCATGAGGGGGAAAAATAGATGCAACCAAGTAATTAACTAAATCAGCAAACTAAGAGGAAAGTAAAGTATCATGCAGTTGCATAAGCTGCTCATCTGGAAAATCATCTTTGATAGGAGAAGGGTCAACAGCTCTTTCGATCCTGCTCAAATAAACTGACACCAAATTCTCTACTCCACTCCTATCTCTAATCTCCACATCAAACTCCTGGAGAAGCAACATCCATCTAATCAACCTAGGCTTCGAATATGCCTTCTTCAATAGGAACTTTAAGGCTGCATGATCAGTAAAGAATAAGATAACCACTTTAGAGCCAAGTAAATATGATCTAAACTTATCAAGTGCAAATACTGCAATGCCCCTTTTTATGAAGGGAGCATCACATTGTGGATTACAATGCGAAAATAAAATTATAAGAGTTAAGACTCGGTTCATTTTAATAATATATATTTACTTGATTTTAGTTGGGTAATTAAATTGGCGAGTATATATATATATATATATATATATTTTGTTACATTAACGATAACGATAATTAATGTCCATGGTGATGAAACATACATGGAAAATAAAGAACAAAAGCAGAAGTAAAGCATACGTGGGAATTAACGTTGCATCATCATATATATATACTTCATCAAAACTATTTAGTTACAAAGCCTAGTACATCAAAAAGCAAAACTATACCTACCCCCAAAGGATTATACGTACAAATCCCCACGGTATCAAAATATACAGCCCACTACAGACAAGACATCAGGCCCCCAAAAATAAAATACTGGTAGCCCTCAGTAGCTACAAGTAAAGTCAATCCCTCAGGTGAGGAGGAATCGTGTCAGGATCCTCTTCAGAATCCTCCTCGGGATCGTCCTCAAGGACTTCCTTGGGATCTTCCTCAGGATCTTCCTCATAAGAGGAAATCACCATAGGAATTGCAGAGTTACGGGACGGGGCCCGAGCTGTGGAATGAAAAGAGTCTTCTCACGGGGTGTAATAACGGTCACCCCACATCTCATGTATAGGAAAGTGAAACTCTAGACGTAGGCTAACACAGCAGGTGAAAACAGGCAGCTCGTGGTGCCTCTAGGCTAGAGATATCGATATGTCCCCCAAATATACACAGCGCTCAGCATCAAAGTTGATGTGCCAGTACTCTGGCCCTCCTATGAAGGTCAGGCGCACATCTCCCAAAAATCTGCACATGCGTGGCTCCATATCCTACAGCAGTTGCTTAGTCGAGGTAAGGCCAGAAGCCAGGGAAGTCAGGAGCTTCGGGTTCCTTGCCGTTGTCTTCGATGAGACGCAATATACAGATAAATAATAATGGAGAAATAGAGAAGAGGTAAGACATCCTACCATCATTACCAATTATAGCATCAAGAAACCAAACGGCGCAAAGCACCCATATAGCATTTATGACAGCAATAATGGTAATAAACATTTAGTAGCAGTTATAATCAATCCAACATTTCTAGGCAGTCATATATATATATATATATATATATATATATATCGAAGTACAACGATTCTAATTATAATAACAATGTATGCCAGATAATTCATGGACTCGCTATACACATGTGCCCTCAATAATCAAGATCCTACTCCATGGAGCTAGACACAAAACAGTCGGAGAGAATGATCAGGGAGATATGCCAGTATCTCGTCAGCTATAAAATAAGTGCTTTCCAGAAAATAATCAATCATTTTGCGCGTTAAGGCTTTATACAGCGGCATTCTCACAAGATCTCGATATAGGACTGTGGCCAGTTAAGATAGTCGGTGCGTTTGCATCGGTTTGTCCCACGGTCCAGAGGACCTACCACTGCCCTTTGTGAGACACTTGTGCCCCGACGCCCTCAAGGCCAACTATAGGACCCCGCTTGTCTATTCACACCCGCACTAAGGTGTGATCATCTCCTAGGCAACTTGGCCTTAACAAAGTCCAACGGACATTCTCTTTCTTTTTGTGCAATGCATGACTCAATCTTGCTCCTCATGACAACTAGGTCAATCATGCTTCAAATGCATGTCATATGATTTAACAACAAGGTTTGATCCCATTCACGGATCCACATCAAGCCAATAGCACATTTTAAGGATAACCACAATCCTATTCATAATCAGGATAGAAGTCAACCATTAGGTTCATTATGTTCCTCACAACCTCACCCATACTCATGTTCTTTCTGTACTTAAAATTCTCACTAGTTGTAAAGCATGCTCACGTTCCTTGTTTTTCCCTGTTTATGTATCCCTAATTAGTTTTTAGTTATCTAATTATTTACGATTAACATGCTTATATTTGTCCCAAAAGTCTTGAGTCCAGGAAGATACACGGCCAGAATCATCAGCAAAGCCACTAATTTAATTGCTAGGTGTTGGGTGATAAACTATACTTGTGAATTCGACGGAGACAATGTATTTAGTGAAAAATTGAGGCTGCCATTCGACGAAAAATAACATGGCAGAAAGGTGAAAGATGGGGGAACATTATATAACAAGATTGGCCATGAATCAATCCCTGTCGAACGGAGGTTTTGTCGAACGGAGATCAAAACTGTCGAAAATCTTAGAAGGTCAGTAGGAGTCCAAATTCGACGGATGGTTGCCGACGTTGGAAAAATCTTCCAAAGGTCGAACCGATGAAAAATAACATGGTCAGAAACTCTAATTCGATGGATTTTGACATTCTACTCGACAAATATTAACTTTAGAAAGCTTCTGTTAAATGGACAGAAAATCTACTTGATGAATGTGTCGCTCGATAGATGTTGACATTGAAACTCGACGGATTTGGCATGGGAGAAGTTTCCCTCCTAAGTGGTCAGAAACTCTACTCGACGAGTTTGGCCTGAAGATTAATTTCAACGGGTGTGGTCAGGAGTTCATACTCGACGGATTTTGACACTGGACTAAATGATCAGGAATCAAATTCGACAAACATGGACAGGGGGTTCATACTCGACGGATTTTGACATTGCACTAAATGATCAGGAATCAAATTCGACGGACATGGACAGGGGTTCATACTCGATGGATTTTGACATTGCACTAAATGATCATGAATCAAATTTGACGGACATGGACAGGGGTTCATACTCGATGGATTTTGACATTCCCCTAAATGGTCGGGAGATCAATTTCAACAAGCATGGTCAGGAATTTAGACTCGACGGATTTTGACATTACACTAAACGGTCAGGAAGATCAAATTGTTTCAATTTTTCAACTAAAGATCCCCAAGTTTCTAGGCTCAAAAATCGTGGCTATCCGAAAACCACACCGGGCGTCACTTCCTTCCATATTGTACATTCCAAATCATTCAAACATATCAATACCAACAAAAATAATCAAATAGCACAAATATATTAAAAACAACATGCAAACAGGGATGACCCTCAATATAATTCACAGACAACGTTCCTAAATGCTACAGAAGGTTGAGGAGGAGTGTCTTCCTCTTACCTTGGAGAAACACAAAGAAAGGCTACTCATTTTTGGTCAGAAATTTCATTTTCAGCTTCCTGAAAGCTCAAGAACATTCAACCGTACAAAATCAAGACCAAACTTTGAAATGAATACTCATGGTCACCAAAATAGCCATGGTTTACGAAAATGAGAAGAGAGGAGGGAAAAGCCATGAGCTTTACCTTAAAGCTCCAACCTTTAAGTTTCAAAGATGTAAGAGAATGAAAATGGAGAGAATGGTGAGCTCTTGGAGATGGCTTCCTCAAAGATGGTTGTCGTCCAAGCACAAAGTGGGTGCAAGGAATGTGAAAGCTTGAAGATGAAATGGAGGTGTGGGTGGTAAGGTTGCTGCTGTATGGAGAAAAAGAAAGACGAATGGCTGCGTATTAGGAGGAGGGGAAATTTGAGAAAGAATGAAATATGCCCCTTTTTGTCAAACGTGCAGCACCAAAAAGGAGGAGAGAGAGAGAGAGAGAGTGGTTGGAGGAAGCTTACTTGAGAAGCTTCGCGCACTTCTCGATGAAATACATAGTAAGCTTGTCTCCTTAATTAAATACATCTGACAGATGATTTAATTGGACTGTTAAAAATTATTTTCTCAGTGAATAAAAATTACAATTGATGAAAATAATATTTTATTATTCATCAGATAATTTTATGACACAACGATTTTATCTAACAGATAAAACCTCAAAAAATGTAAATCTCGCAAACTGTGCCTGGCCTCGGGTTTAGTAAAATCCCCCATCGACACGTTGACAGTTCAAGGTTTACTAGCCTCAGGAAAAACATTTCGTTATCCCGGCTTCGCTCAGTGTGCATGTAAAATGAGGAATATATTAAAATATTCATCATTTCCAGAAAAATCCACAAAAATTCCTAAAAATCATTAATATTATAAAATGATCATTTATAGTAAAATAAAGAATTTTCGGGATGTTACAATACTCCCCTTCTAAAAAGAAATTTTGTCCTCGAAATTTGCATACCTTAGAATTAATGTGGGTGTTGCTCCTTCATCTTGTCTTCCAGCTCCCAGGTTGCATCTCTAGTTACCTCGTTCCATATTATCTTCACTAATGCGATCTCCTTGCCTCTTAATTGCTTTATCCTTCTATCCTCGATTCTTACAGGAGTCGTCTCATAAGTCAAGTTTTCTTTTAATTGTACTGTATCCGGTGCTATGACATGCCTTAGGTCAGGAAGGTATTTTCGAAGTTGTGACACATGGAAAACATTATGAATGTTTGAAAGGAAATGAGGTAAAGCTATTTGATAGGCTACAGGACCTACTCGATGAATGATTTGGTATGGTCCAAGGAATTTTGGAGTGAGTTTTCTAGATTTTAGGGCTCGGCCTACACCAGTCGTGGGTGTGACTTTCAGGAATACATGTTCGCCTTCCTCAAACTCAAGAGGCTTTCTCCTTTGGTCTGCATAACTCTTTTGCCGACTCTGAGTCGTCCTCATCTTTTCCTAAATCATCTTAACCTTCTCAGTCGTTTGCTGTATAATCTCTGGTTCAACAGTAAGGCGCTCACCGTCTTAGTACCAACATAGAGGTGTCCGACACCGTCGTCCATACAGAGCTTCATAGGGTGCCATTCCTATGCTTGAATGATAACTATTGTTGTAGGTGAATTCTATCAATGGTAGAACGTCATCCCAACTTCCAGTCTACTCTAGGGTACAAGCTCTAAGTAAATCTTCCAAAGATTGGATTGTCCTCTCAGATTGACCATCGGTTTGTGGGTGATAAGCAGAACTCAGACGTAACTGCGTCCCCAATGCTTCTTGCAAACTTTCCCAGAGATTTGTAGTAAATCTTGGATCCCTATCTGAAATAATGCTCGTAGGCACACCGTGCAGTCTGACCATCTCTCCAATATAGATCTGAGTCAATCTCTCCAGTTTGTATTTTATGTCAATCGGGAGAAAATGTGCTGATTTCGTGAGTCGGTCCACAATTACCCAAATCAAATCATGGCCTTTTCTTGTTCTTGGTAATCCGACTACAAAATCCATTGCAATACTGTCCCACTTCCATTCAGGAATAAGCAACGGTTGCAGCAATCCCATTGGTCTCTGATGTTCCACTTTAGCCTTTTGATAAACCAGACAAGTCGATACTCGTCTAATGACGTCACTCTTCATTCCATGCCACCAGAACAACTTCTTCAAGTCTTGATACATTTTTGTTATGCCCAGATGCATACTCAACTAGCTTGTATGAGCATGGTTAATGATGTATTCTCTAAGTTCTTGGTCCCGGGGAATACAAACTCTTCCACGGAATCTCAGAATTCCGTCCGTTCCTTCCGTAAACACTGTTTCATTACCTTGCTTCATCTGTTCCCTCATTTCTTGCAAGAATTTGTCACTTTTCTGCTTTTCCCTTATGTTGTCCATCAACTCGCGCTAGATGGTAACCACATTCATGCAAATCTTTCCAAGTTCTAACTCCACAAAAGACCACACATCTCTAAACTGCTCTAGCATATCCTTCTCCTTGATCATCAGGGCAGAGACACTGATCATCTTTCTACTCAGGGCGTCTGCCACGACATTGGCCTTGCCAGGGTGATACAGAAGTTGGAAATCATAATCCTTCAGGAACTCTAACCACCTTCGCTGCCTCATGTTCAACTCCTTCTGATCATACAAATATTTCGGACTCTTATGATCACTGAAAATGCTGAACGTCGCTCCGTAGAGAAAATGCCTCCATATCTTCAGGGCAAAAACTACAGCTGCTAACTCCAAGTCATGCGTCGGGTAGTTCTTCTCGTGCACCTACAACTGCCTTGAAGCATAAGCCACTACTCTTCCATGCTGCATAAGTACAGATCCTAGCCCTTGGTATGAAGCGTCACAGTACACTTCAAACTGCTCATTCGGATCAGGTAGCACTAACACCAGTGAGGTAGTCAGCTGATTCTTCAACTCTTGGAAACTCTGCTCACAGCTGTCAGTCCACTCAAAAGATTGGTTTTTCCTTGTGAGTTGTGTAAGTGGCCCAGTAATCTTGGAGAATCCTTCAATGAACCTCCGGTAATATCCTGCTAAACCCACGAAGCTTCGGATCTTTGTCACTGACTTCGGCCTTTCCCATTGTAGCACTGCCTCCACCTTCGATGGATCCACTGCAATTCCATCCTTCGAGATCACATGACCCAGAAACTTAACTTCTTCCAGCCAAAACTCACATTTTGACAGTTTGGCATACAATTTGTTCTCCTTCAGAATCTGGAGAACTATACTAAGGTGTTCAGCATGGTCCTCTCGATTTTGAGAGTATACCAAAATATCATCAATGAATACCACAACGAACCTGTCCAAATAAGGATGGAAGATTCGGTTCATGTAGTCCATAAAGATAGTTGGTGTATTCGTCACACCAAACGGCATTACGAGGTATTCGTAGTGATCGTATCGGGTACAAAAAGCAGTCTTGGGTACATCTTCCATTTTTACTCGTATCTGATGATACCCAGATCGCAAATCGATCTTCGAAAACACCGCCGCTCCCTTTAGTTGGTCCATTAAGTCATCAATTCTCGGGAGTGGATACTTGTTCTTAATCGTTACCTTGTTCAGCTGCCGATAGTCCACATACAATCTTGAGGTGCCATCCTTCTTGTGAACTAACAACACTGGTGCTCCCCAAGGTGACACACTTGGTCTGATAAATTACTTTTCCAAAAGCTCTTCCAGCTGTTTCTTGAGCTCAGCTAACTCGATCGGTGTCATCCTATACAGTGCTATAGACACAGGACAAGCTCCCAGTACTAGGTCGATAGCAAACTCTATCTCTCAAGCCGGTGGTAAACTAAGTACATCCTCAGGAAAGACTTCGGGAAACTCATTCACCACTGGAATGGTGCTCACATCCACCTCGTTCTCGACTTTCAAAGAAGACAGTAGCATGTATCCGTGAGCTCCTTCTTTCAAGAGAGCTTGAACTCGATTGGCCGTCACAAATCTAGAATTCTCACTTATGGGAAAAACTATGGTCTTTCTGGAACAGTCTAACAGAACATGGTTAGAAGACAACCAGTCCATCCCTAAGATAATATCTAACTGGGAAGGGGGTAAACAGATCAGATCAACCGAAAAGGTTGGACCTTCAATAACCAATGGACAGTTTAAACAGACTTTGGTAGTAACCACAGGTTTATCAGTGGGGGTAGAAATAGTTAAGTCAAAAGGTAAAGATGACACTGGTAGACCCAGTCTTCGCACACAATCATAAGATATGAAAGAATGGGTTGCCCCAGAGTCATACAGTACAGTTAAAAGATTACCTTCTATGATGCCTTCTCCCTATATCAAATCTTCGGATTCGGAGGCTTCAGCTCCGCTCATAGTGTAAAGTCGTCCTCCAGCTTATGGTCTCTTGGCTTTTGCAGCATTCATTGAAGGTTCGGCCTTCGCCTGATTGCAATCTCTGGAGATGTGTCCAGGTTTTCCACATTGGAAGCAGATAATCCCTCTAATAGAACAATCCTTTGTTAGATGATCCTTCCCGCACTTCCGACATTTGGAAGGGTACGCCGCGCTTTGGCCAGTCTGGTTCCCCGTAAAACCTCCACCAAAACTTCCAACCATGTGTTGTTGTTGATTTCCCGTCGGTCGGGAGTATGGCTTCTTCTGGAAACGGTTAGCACTATTACTGCCGCCTCTCTGGAACCTCGTAGGCCCAAAGTTCCTATTTCTATATATCTCTAGATTGCTCCAGAGCCTCTACATCACAACAAGTATCTAGTAATGTTGAGAATTCATTGATCCTCAAGGTGATCACGACCTTCTTCACATCGTACCTCAGTCCTTCCGTGAATCTTCGGAATTTCCATGCTTCATCTGGTTGATTCTGAAAGTACATTGAAAACTGTGACAAGTTTTCAAATTTCGCTGCGTACTCACTAACAGTCATATTCCCCTGTCGTAGGTTGAGGAATTCCGACTCCTTCGCATGCCTGGTGCTCGCAGGAAAATATTTGTCCAAGAACTTTTCCTTAAATAACTCCCAAGTGATCTCTCGGTTTGCAGCTTTCAGTATTCTCTGCACTCCATTCCACCAATCCTTAGCGTTGCCCAACAGCATAAAAGTAGCATAGTTCACCTTCTTGTCCTCAGCGCAGTTCATTTCTCTAAAAACTTTTTCTAATTCCTTGATCCACAGACTAGCCTTGTTCGGATCAAATTCTCCTTTGAATTTAGGAGGGTTATGGCGTCGAAACTCCGCTAAATTCTGAGCGTCTGTAGTAGCCTCTAGCTGTTGAGCAGCTCGCTCTTGTTGTTATGCAACTCTCTCTTGCTGCTGAGCAGCTTGCTCGGTTTGCTGTGTGACGGCCTTAGCCATCCTCTGTATTGCTGTAATAGCCGCTACCATGTCTTCCCTTCGCGCCATCTTACTTTCTTAGATCAGATTAACTGAAAACATAGAAAAGTCAGTTGCATTCATTAGGAATACCAAACAATACTCCTTTACATATACTATTCAGAGAACACATAGCACAAACAAGACAGACTCAACCACAAGACCCAAAGAAACATAAACTGGGGCTCTGATACCAACTTAATGCAACGCCCCTTTTTGTGAAGGGAGCGTCACATTGTGGATTACAATGCGGAAATAAAATTATAAGAGTTAAGACCCGGTTCATTTTAATAATATGTATTTACTTGATTTTAGTTGGGTAATTAAATTGGCGAGTAGATTTTTTTTTGTTACATTAACGATAACGATAACTAATGTCCACGGTGATGAAACATACATGGAAAATAAAGAACAAAAGCAGAAGTAAAGCATACATGGGAATTAACGTTGCATCATCATATATATATACTTCACCAAACTATTTAGTTACGATGCCAAGTACATCAAAAAGCAAAACTATACCTACCCCCAAAGGATAATACGTACAAATCCCCACGGTATCAAAATATACAGCCGACTACAGACAAGACATCAGCCCCCCAAAAATAAAATACTGGTAGCCCTCAGTAGCTACAAGTAAAGTCAATCCCTCAGGTGAGGAGGAATCGTGTCAGGATCCTCTTCAGGATCTTCCTCGGGGTCGTCCTCAGGGACTTCCTCGAGATCTTCCTCAGGATCTTCCTCATCAGAGGAAATCACTATAGGAATTGTAGAGTCATGGGACGGGGCCTGAGCTGTGGAATGAAAAGAGTTTTCTCGCGGGGTGTAATAACGGTCACCCCACATCTCACGTATAGGAAAGTGAAACTCCAAACGTAGGCTAAGATAGCAGGTGAAAACAGGCGGCTCGTGGCGCCTCCAGGCTAGAGATATCGATACGTCCCCCAAATATACACAGCGCTCAGCATCAAAGTTGATGTGCCAACACTCTGGCCCACCTATGAAGGTCAGGCACACATCTCCCAAAAATTTGCGCGTGCGTGGCTCCATATCCTACAGCAGTTGCTTAGTCGAGGTAAGGCCAAAAGCCGGGGAAGTCAAGAGCTTCGGGTTCCTTGCCATTGTCTTCGATGAGACGTAATATACAGACAAATAATAATGGAGAAATAGAGAAGAGGTAAGACATCCTACCATCATTACTAATTATAGCATCAAGAAACCAAACGGCGCAAAGCGCCCACATAGCATTTATGACAGCAATAATGGTAATAAACATTTAGTAGCAGTTATAATCAATCCAACATTTCCAGGCAGTCATATATATATATATATATCAGAAGTACAACAGTTCTAATTATAATAACAATGTATGCCAGATAATTCATGGACTCGCTATGCACATGTGCCCTCAATAATCAAGATCCTACTCCATGGAGCTAGACACAAAACAGTCGGAGAGAATGATCAAGGAGACATGCTAGTATCTCGTCAGCCATAAAATAAGTGCTTTCCAGAAAATAATCAATCATTTTGCACGTCAAGACTTTATACAGCGGCATTCTCACAAGATCTCGATATAGAACTGTTGCCAGTTAGGATCGTCGGTGCGTTTGCATCGATTTGTCCCACGGTCCAGAGGACCTACCACTGCCTTTTGTGAGACGCCCGTGCCCCGATGCCCTTAAGGCCAACTACAGGACTCCACTTGTCTATTCGCACCCGCACTAAGGTGTGATCATCTCGTAGGCAACTTGGCCTTAACAAAGTCCAATGGACATTCTCTTTCTTTTTGTGCAATGCATGACTCAATCTTGCTCCTCATGACAACTAGGTCAATCATGCTTCAAATGCATGTCATATGATTTAACAACAAGGTTTGATCCTATTCACGGATCCACATCAAGCCAATAGCACATTTTAAGGATAACCACAATCCTATTCATAATCAGGATAGAAGTCAACCATTAGGTTCATTATGTTCCTCACAACCTCACCCATACTCATGTTCTTTCTGTACTCAAAATTCTCACTAGTTGTAAGGTATGCTCACGTTCTTTGTTTTTTCCTGTTTATGTATCCCTAATTAGTTTCTAGTTATCCAATTATTTACGATTAACATGCTTATATTTGTCCCAAAAGTATTGAGTCCAGGAAGATACACGGCCAGAATCACCAGCAAAGCCACTAATTTAATTGCTAGGTGTTGGGTGATAAACTATACTTGCGAATTTGATGGAGACAATGTATTTAGTGAAAATTTGAGGCTGCCATTCGACGAAAAATAACATGGCAAAAAGGTGAAAGATGGGGGAACATTATATAACAAGATTGGCCATGAATCAATCCCTGTCGAACGGAGGTTCTGTCGAACGGAGATCAAAACTGTCGAAAATCCCAGAAGGTCAGCAGGAGTCCAAATTCGACGGATGGTTGCCGACGTTGGAAAAATCTTCCAAAGGTCAAACCGACAAAAAATAACATGGTCAGAAACTCTAATTCGACGGATTTTGACATTCTACTAGACGAATATTAACTATGGGAAGCTGTTAAATGGACAGAAAATCTACTCGACGAATGTGTCACTCAACAGATGTTGACATTGAAACTCGATGGATTTGGCATGGGAGAAGTTTCCCTCCTAAGTGGTCCGAAACTCTACTCGATGGGTTTGGCCTGAAGATTAATTTCGACGGGTGTGGTCAGGAGTTCATACTCGATGGATTTTGACATTGGACTAAATGATCAGGAATCAAATTCAACGGACATGGACAGGGGTTCATAATCGACGAATTTTGACGTTGCACTAAATGATCAGGAATCAAATTCGACGGACATGGACAGGGGTTCATACTCGACGGATTTTGACATTCCCCTAAATGGTCGGGAGATCAATTTCGACAGGCATGGTCAGGAATTCAAACTCGACGGATTTTGACATTACACTAAACGGTCAGGAAGATCAAATTGTTACAATTTTTCAACTAAAGATCCCCAAGTTTCTGGGCTCAAAAACCGTGGCCATCCGAAAACTACACCGGACGTCACTTCCTTCCATATTGTACATTCCAAATCATTCAGACATATCAATACCCACAAAAATAATCAAACAGCACAAATATATTAAAAACAGCATGCAAACAGGGATGACCCTCAATATAATTCACAGACAACATTCCTAAATGCTACAGAAGGTTGAGGAGTAGTGTCTTCCTCTTACCTTGGAGAAGCACAAAGAAAGGCTGCTCTTTTTTGGTCAGAAATTTCGTTTTCAGCTTCCTGAAAGCTCAAGAACATTCAACCGTACAAAATCAAGACCAAACTTTGAAATGAATACTCATGGTCACCAAAATGGCCATGGTTTACGAAAATGAGAAGAGAGGAGGGAAAAGCCATGAGCTTTACCTTAAAGCTCCAACCTTTAAGTTTCAAAGATGTAAGAGAATGAAGATGGAGAGAATGGTGAGCTCCTGGAGATGGCTTCCTCAAAGATGGTGGTCGTCCAAGCACAAAGTGGGTGCAAGGAATGTGAAAGCTTGAAGATGAAATGGACGTGTGGGTGGTAAGGTTGCTGCTGTATGGAGAAAAAGAAAGACGAATGGTTGCATATTGGGAGGAGGGGAAATGTGAGAAAGAATAAAATATGCCCTTTTTTGTCAAACGTGCAGCACCAAAAAGGAGGAGAGAGAGCGAGAGAGAGTGTGGTTGGAGGAAGCTTCCTTGAGAAGCTTCGCGCGCTTCTCGATGAAATGTATAGTAAGCTTGTCTCCTTAATTAAATACATCTGACAGATGATTTAATTGCACTGTTAAAAATTATTTTCTCAGTGAATAAAAATTACAATTGATGAAAATAATATTTTATTATTCATCAGATAATTTTATGACACAGCGATTTTATCTAATAGATAAATCCTCAAAAAATACAAATCTCGCAAACTATGCCTAGCCTCGGGTTTAGTAAGATCCCCCGTCGACACGTTGACAGTTCAAGGTTTACCAGCCTCAGGGAAAACATTTCGTTATCCCGGCTCCGCTCAGTGTGCATACAAAATGATGAATATATTAAAATATTCATCATTTCCAAAAAAATCCACAAAAATTCCTAAAAATCATTAATATTATAAAATGATCATTCATAGTGAAATAAAGAATTTTTGGGATGTTACAAATACAGTAGCAAGCAACTCTTTTTCAGTGGTAGTATAGTTAGCTTGAGTAGCATCTAAAGTCCTGGAAGCATAAAAGATGACATGAGGCAGCCTACCAACTCTCTGTGCAAGGATAGCTCCCACTGCATAGTTAGATGCATCACACATGAGTTCAAAAGGGAATGTCCACTCGGGTGGCTGAATGATGGGAGTGGTGGTCAAAGCTCTTTTTAGGCAATTATAAGCCTCTCTACACCTGTCATCAAAATCAAAAACAACATCTTTCTGCAATAAGTGGGACAGTGGAAGGGCTTTTTTACTGAAATCTTGAATGAACCGCCCGTAGAAACCTGTATGGCCAAGAAAAGAATGAACCTCTCGCACACAAGAGGGGTAAGGTAATTAGGAAATAACATCAATTTTAGCAGGATCTACCTCCATACCCTTCTGAGAGATCACATGGCCTTAGACTATTCCTTGTTCTACCATAAAATGACACTTCTCATAATTAAGAACAAGGTTAGTCTCAATGCACCGATGCAAAACTCTATCCAAACTGTCCAAACAGGCATCAAAGGAGGAACCATAAACAATAAAATCATCCATAAATACCTCAATGTAATCCTCTAAAAAGTCAGTAAAGATACTTACCATGCATCACTAGAAAGTTCCAGGTGCATTGCATAGGCTGAAAGGCATCCTCCTGTAGGCAAAAGTGCCAAAGGGGCAAGTGAATGTGATCTTCTCCTGGTCCTCTAGTGCTATGTGGATCTGGAAATAACCTGAAAAGCCATCAAGAAAATAGTAGTAATATTTTCCAGCCAAGCGCTCAAGCATCTGGTCAATAAAGGGCAAAGGAAAATGATCCTTTCTGGTTGCTTAGTTGAGCCACCTGTAATCAATACAAACTCTCCAGCTACTTCGCACTTAAGCAGGAATCAGTTCATCTCGATCATTCTTCACTACTGTGATTCTTGACTTCTTTGGAACCGCTTGAACTGGACTCACCCAAGCACTATCTGATATAGGATAGATGATTCCAGGTTGCAGATGCTTGATCACCTCCTTCTTTACCACATCCAGGATCAAAGGGTTGAGTTGCCTCTATGGTTATCTCACTAGCTTAGTTCCATCCTCAAGTAGTATCCTGTGCATTCACATGGAAGGACTAATGCCAGGAATGTTAGCTAAGGTCCATCTGATAGCTCTCTTATGCTTCCTCAGTATCCGCAACAACCTCTCCTCCTGCTCAGCATGGAGGTCAGTAGAAATGATCACTGGCAGCTTCTTATCCTCCTCTAAGTATGCATACTTAAGGTGTTGTGGGAGTGACTTAAGCTCTAGTGTAGGTGGCTGCACTATAGATGGAAGTATCTTGGTGGTAAGAATTGTGTCTACAACCTGCAACCTTACAAAATCCAAACTGCTACATTCTGATTCCGTGGAATTTGCAGCTACACCACCATCAAACTATTCAGAATCTGTACAATCTGCATCAAAATCTACATCAAAATACCTTAATGTAATCCTCTAAAAAGTCAGTAAAGATACTTACCATGCATCACTGGAAAGTTCCAGGGGCATTGCATAGGCCGAAAGGCATCCTCCTGTTGGCAAAAGTGCTAAAGGGGCAAGTAAATGTGATATTCTCCTGGTCCTCTGGTGCTATGTGGATCTGGAAATAACCTGACAAGCCATCAAGAAAATAGTAGTAATATTTTCCAGCCAAGCGCTTAAGCATCTGATCAATAAAGGGCAAAGGAAAATGATCCTTTCTGGTTGCTTAGTTGAGCCGCCTGTAATCAATACAAACTCTCCAGCTACTTTGCACTTAAGCAGGAATCAGTTCATCTCGATCATTTTTCACTACTGTGATTCTTGACTTCTTTGGAACCACTTGAACTGGACTCACCCAAGCACTATCTAATATAGGATAGATGATTACAGGTTGCAGAAGCTTGGTCACCTCCTTCTTTACCACATCCAGGATCAAAGGGTTGAGTTGCCTCTGTGGTTGTCTCACTGGCTTAGTTCTATCCTTAAGTAGTATCCTGTGCATGCACATGGAAGGACTAATGCCAGGAATGTCAGCTAAGGTCCATCTGATAGCTCTCTTATGCTTCCTCAGTATTCGTAACAACCTCTCCTCCTGCTCAGCATGGAGGTCAGTAGAAATGATCACTGGTAGCTTCTTATCCTCCTCTAAGTATGCATACTTAAGGTGTTGTGGGAGTGACTTAAGCTCTAGTGTAGGTGGTTGCACTATAGATGGAAGTATCCTGGTGGTAGGAATTGTGTCTACAACCTGCAACCCAACAAAATCCAAACTGCTACATTCTGATTTCGTGGAATTTGTAGCTACACCACCATCAAACTATTCAGAATCTGTACAATCTACATCAAAATCTACATCAAAATCACCATGTAAACAGGATGCAATCTTAGTACAAACACTGCACATTTCAAACTCAGTACAAGTAGCACATGTGTAAATATCATCAAAATTAGGAAAAACTGGGAAATCAACAGCAAAGAACTCAGACAGGTTATCATCAACTACATCAGCTAGCAAATCTATATAGAAAATAGAATGCTCCTCTATGGGATGCTTCATGGCATTAAAAATGTTAAATTTGACCATACTATCTCTAAACTCCATGGAAAGAGTGCCTGCATAGACATCAATTTTGGTTCTAGAAGTTTTGAGAAAAGGTCTGCCTAGAATAATGGGAGTCATACTGGATTTAGATTCTCCATCCATATCCAAAATATAGAAATCTGCAAGAAAAATCAAATCATTAACTCTAACAAGGACATCCTCAATGAGTCCAGCAGGGTATGCATTACTCTTGTTTTCTAACTGAATGATAACACCTGTATTCTGTAAAGGTCCAAGAGCAAGAAAGTGAAACACAAACATAGGCATAACATTAATTGAAGCACCTAAATCTAAAATAGCATTCTCAAATTTGCTACTGCCTATGGTACATGGAATAGTAAAAATCCCTGGATCCTGGCATTTCTGGGGCATCGTAGCCTGTATAAGTGCAGACACATTTTGCCCCATACTAATCTTCTCATTTCCCTTTTGTCTCCTCCTGTGAGTGCACAGGTCCTTAAGGAACTTGGCATATCTTGAAATTTGCTTGATTGCGTCAAGGAGAGGAATGTTCACCTCAACATTCCTAAATGTCTCCAAGATCTCTCTATCTGTGTAAGTCTCATTAGACTTCTTAAGCTGCACAACCCTCTGAGGAAATGGAAGTGGAATGGACTGCTCCTGCTCATCATTAAATACACTAAGAGTGGGAACAAGATCTGTTTGCTTAATTTTGCTGCTGTATGAAATTTCTGGTATGGCTTGCTGCTCCTTAGTCTCCTTTTCTAAACCAAGTTGCAAACTACAATCTGGTGCATCAATGGTCTTACCAGATCTTAGAGTGATAGCACTCATATTTTTGGGATTCACCACAGTTTGTATAGGCAACTTGTCAGAATCTTTTGACTGCAATTGATTCATTGAACTGGCAAGTTGTCCAATCTGATTCTCTAAATTCTAAATGGTAGCTTCAGTTCTCTGCTGGAACTGTAAGTTGTTCTCTGCCATTTGTTTCATTAAGTCCTCCAAGGTTGGCTCAAATTTAGGAGGTGCTGCACTAGCCTGCTGCAGCATGAAGGGTGGCTGATATAGTCTACTAGATCCTGCAGTGGACTGGAAGGGGATCTGCTGCTGCTACTGCCTAAATTGAGTAAGGGCAGATGGTGTAGAGTTATTCGTCCACCTCAGATTGGGATGATTCCTCCAACCTGAGTTATATCTGTTGGTGGACAAATCATAGCTCTGCTACTGCTGCTGAGGCCTATTGTTATAGATGTTTGTTGCATAGGTCTGGGGGCTACCATCAGTGTCACGCTCTTGTAGTGTAGGATAAGAATCTGTGGGATGATCAATAGAAGTATAGATGCCACATACTTTGGCAGGAACTACTGCAGCAGGCTGCTATTGTTGACCCACAGCTAATTATCTCACCAAGGATGCGAGATCATCAATTTTGCTTTCCAATTTCCTATGATTTGCAGCATAGGTAGCTTCAATTTTATGGACACCTCTAGTCAATACAACTGAGTTACTTCTAGTGCCAAACTGTTAGGAATTAGTGGCCATATTATCAATCAGATTCCTTACAGCCATAGGAGTCTTGTCTACCAATGCCCCTCCACTAGCAGCATCAACCATACTCCTATCCATAGGCAGCAGACCTTCATAAAAATACTGGATGAGTAACTGATCACTGATCTGATGGTGAGGGCAACTTGCACACATCTTCTTGAACCGATCCCAGTATTTATATAATGTCTCTCTGTCAAACTGCCTAATGCCACATATTTCTTTTCGGATTGATGCAGCTCTTGATGTAGGAAAGAATTTCTCCAAAAATAGCCTCTTAAGATCATTCCAGCAAGTGACAGAACTTGGATGAAAATAATATAGCAAGCCCTTAGCAGCATCTTATAATGAGAAAGGGAATACTCTAAGTTTAATATGATCTTCTGGAATGCCTTGAGGCTTCATGGTAGAACACATAATGTGGAACTCCTTAAGATACTTATGAGGGTCCTCACCTGCATGACCACTGAACTTAGGCAGCAAATGAATCAAACCAGATTTAAGTTCCAAAAGAGCATCAACATCAGGATACTGAATGCATAAAGACTGATATGTAACATTAGGGGAAGCAAGCTCTTTCAAGGTTCTTTCAGTCATAATATCGGTGTTCTTAGTAGGACCAGAATGGAAAGATTGATCAATGACAGAATGCACTGAATTAGAAAATTCAGATGCAGAATCACTAGTATGATTACTATGTGTAGAATCACTAAAAACAACAAGATGTACACTACTTCCTATATGCTCATCAAGTGTAGAATCAATCCTCTTTAACCTATGCAAGGAATGAAAAGTCCTATCTATCTCAGGATAAAAAAGATGTAGTATACCAGGGTTAGACCTAGTCATGTAACATAGAAAACTCAAAAACACAAAACAAGCAAAATTGATCATCCAACATGAAAAATACACCAAAATAAATCTAATTGACCTATCAAATGATTTTTAAAAATTATGGGACCACCATACACTAAAAACTACACAAAAATGGAACTCAAAATGCAGTGAAAAATCTTCAAAAAATGAAAATGAGGTCTAAATGAAGGATTTTGGGCAAACTAGGGTGGTGCTCACAGCATATCTGTGAGCTCAATCGGAGCATGTTTGTCCGTACAAAAATTACCAAAATACCATTCTGTCAACTAAATGTGCTCAAAAACCTTACCGGATGATGGATTTTGGCCAAATTCTGAAAAATGATCCTTTTAGGACACTTTTGCTTAGAATGGTGTTTTTCCTCTGGAGACCAAGTTTCACTTCAAAATTCCACCATTTGACATTTTCAATCCTACTAGTATTTTTTTGGCTCACAAAAAAAATGGAAACCAAGTGAAGGAAAGTGCTGGGGTGGGAAAAAAAGTGAGAAAATTAGAAACTCATCCAAAATGATTCAATGATACTTACAAGAGCAACTTGCAATGCAATTATCAATAAAGGATGGCTGACAGTGGCAAAACTCAATGGAACAGTGATTATGCAGCAGAATTACAAGTATGTGAACAATTGTGATTATTGCAGCAGAATGAGTAGTGTGGTATGCTAAGTAATGCAATACAAGTATGAGGCAATCATGCAATGCACAATAACAGAATGCAATGCAATGCAATGTAGCAGAATCCAATGGAACAGTAACACCAGAATTATGCAGCAGAATGACCAAACATAGCAAAATGAGCACAATGTAGCAGAATAATGCAATGCAATAGTATGCAACAGAATGCACCTAATACAACTACATGATTATAACAGAATGCAGTAACAGAATGATGTAATAGGATGCAGAAACAGGATGCAAATGCAACTACAACTACAACTTAATATGATCAAATTACAACTAAAGAATCCTCGGCAACGGCGCCAAATTTTGATGAGTGCCGAACTCAATCAAAATTAAAACCGAGTTGTACCGATAGCTTGTAGCATAGGAGTTAACACCAGATTATCTCTCAAGGATCTTAGTTTGTAAATTAATCAGATCAATCTGAAATTGAGAAGGGGGGTTTGAGTTGATGAATAGAATATAAAATAACAGAATTAAGGAAAGAACAGTCAATTAAAAGTGTAATCAATCTAGAAATCTATCCGAAATTTAGTGGATTCTATCATAGATCACTAAACAAACATTTGAATTGCATTTGAATGATTAACTTGGATTTAACCGAGATCTTAACTTTAATCAAGAATTCTTACTAGACAATCATCTAGAATTTAATTAACAATTGATACATAAATTCACAATCGCAAAATTCATGTTAAATCTATGTTAATTTTATATCCGAATTCAATTAATCTAAGCACAAATCAGCATTTAACTTCTAATTTTATGACTAAACCAGATTAATCAACCTAATTCAATCACAATTCTTAATCCCAAATTAAGATCCAATTCGAACCAGAAAAAGAAAAAGAAGGGGAAGAAGAAGAATCCAAATATAATTCAAAATAAGAAATTAGAACAGAATCTCAAGAATCCAAACCAAAATTTCTTCAAGAATCTTGAATTGATTACAAGGTGTCTAGCCCTCCATCTGAAGAGGAAAACTTAGAAACAAAAATCTAGAGAGAAGGAAGAGAAGAGAAGAGAGTTCTAGAGAGAAGTGAGAAAAGTATGGAATGAAAAAATGATTTTCGGATCCCTCTCTCTCAAACTATAAACTGCCCCCTGAATTGGCCTCTAGTGCCTCATTACACTTCCCAAACACAGCTAGGCCTTGTAGGAATGAAATGGCCTAAGTTTCATCTGAATTGGACTTGAATTGACCAAGATATGCTCACTTTAGTGTCATATGCTCCTCAAACCCAAGTCTGAACTTCCAGGCCCAATTAGACCCACTAGACATCTGATTGAGACTTTGAGCTCTTCATCAAAGTTGTAGAGCTTCCTCTCAGCTTTCCTACAAGGTAAAATATGTAATTTTGGATGTCTAGAACTCAAGTTATGGCTGGAATACAGAAACAACATCAAAACTCAATAATGCTGGAAAAATTCAATTAAGCCCAAATTTAAGCCCAACTTATAAAACATGTCCAAGGTCAAACAATTAAGTATATGAAGAGTGTAAATCACTAAAAATGAGGGCTTATTAATGTGTAAAATATGTGATTATTATCCATCCTCAACTACTTTTCATCTAGGGAGAACTCAAGTAAAGAGGGAGGGAGTGTCCATCCTCAACCACCATTAGCCAAGTCTTATGTTGTGATATCGCCAAGTGCACTGTAATAAAGAGTGAATAAGAGTATCATCCCAAGAGGATTATATTACCAATTACTAATTTTGTTAAATAAACACTATCTAAGCTACCGAAAAGTGAGAGTTGATAAAAATAAAAAGAAAACAATAATTAGAAAAATAATTAAAAATAATTCAAGAACCAATCAAGTGTTAAAAATGATAAGATTAAAGTGTTAGGGTTCAGATTTCACTTGAACTCGTTTAATGTAATTTCAAATATTAGTTTAATCAAGCTCTATTCCAATGATTCATGGTCAATTCCGAAAATTAATCAACATCCAATCCCTTAGTATATTAATCCTCTTCACATTATTTAAAATTAACTAATCTCTTAGTCTGACCCTAAATAAAAAGGCTTTATTATAAACAAGAAAATTAAAAGAAAGACTACACAACCCATATTGTCTATTCCTAGGGATTGTAGAAATTGTGGTGTTTATCATATGCTCTAGGTTCATGCAAATTTTTCCAAATCATACGTCAACCCAAAAATCATTCCCGAATTGGCCAAATTTAGAAAAGATTTAATAAAAGAGATAAACACGTAAATCACAAAATAGAAACATTGATTAAACACAATAATGACTTTACATCGTCAAAGAATAAGATCCATCATCATTCTAACGAAAGGGGTTTAGTTACACATGAAAAAAGAAGAACACAATGGGAAGAATACGACAAACTCCATTGTAAATAAGTGGAAAGGTTGATGAGAATTCCTTATCTTCAAGCCTAATTACGCCTGTACCACTTTAGACATTGTGCCGCTTGACAGCTGCTGCGTTCTGTCCAAGTGTATGTTAAATTTGGCGTAACTTTCCTTTTTATAAAGAACTAACGTGCTTAGTTACGCATTCAGCACTCAAGTGCTACCTTCCTAGTGCTCAAGCGCTGGGTGACTTTTTTGAAATTCTTTTGCGTGCAACATGCGTTCAAGCGGTGACAATCTAGCGCCCAAGCGCTAGACGCTGAATGGAATTTTCTTCTTATTTTCTTGCTCATTCAAATGTCCAATATTTTCCATATACAATTACCTATAAAAACATATAAAACATGTAATAAGAACATAATTTAAAATACTAAAAATACAACAAAACTTGAGTACAAAATTCGATCAAAGAGATTAAAAGAGAATGAAAACATAAGATTTTGAACTGCAAAAATATGATTTTTTAAAAGTTCATCACTCTCCCAAACTTAAGATTTTGCTTGTCCTCAAGCAAAAGAAAAAGAAAAAGAATTAAAAATGTTATAAAACAAGAAGACTAAATAAAGAAAAACTCAAAATACACAGACTCAAACATGGTAATACCAGGTAATGAATATCATGCATATCCTCAAAAACTGCTTCATAATCCCTTTTCAAAGTGTCACACATATATGATTCATTTATCACATCGTCTCTCACATGCAACTTTCATACATAAATGACTTCCCAAAGACATTAATGAAAGACCTGTGTTTGGATGCTTACCTTTGAAGACTTGTTTTGATGTTAACAAACGGGAAGAATAAATGAAGATGATATATAGACCAAGTCTGAGTTTATATTTGTTTAGCATTAGGACTTAGGATCTATTGTACAGAGCTCACATTGATATCTCTTTGTTTTTGAAAGAAAAGAGAAAAATTGTTTTTAAACTTAGTATCCTTGAAAACATCTTTTTGAAACTCTTTTTGAACTGAGTTATTCGAATAAAGCTTTGCTTATTCGAATAACCATCCTCACGTGGTTTGTTTTCTAAAAGATGTTATTCGAATAACTACCCCGTTATTCGAATAACTAAGGTTTTCAAAAATCTATTTTGTAAGAGGCTATTCGAATAAAGCTTCCCTTATTCGAATAAATGAAGTTTTTCAGAACTAAGCTTTGAGTGAGTTATTCGAATAAGTCATACGTTATTCAAATAAAACCTTTCTTTCTGAACTTCTTTTAAATACGTTATTCGAATAGATAAATCTTTATTCAAATAACAAGTTGGTTATTCGAATAACCCATCTCAAATGAGTTTTTCAGAAACAGTGTTATTCGAATAAGCCTTTGCTCTATTCGAATAAACACGGAACTTGTGTTTATGTAAATGGAAGTAAACAAGAATTTTAATTAGTATTAAATGTTATTAATTATACCCAACGGCTAATTAACCTAGTTTTCCCTATAAATAGCAAGCCTGGGTCACGTTTTTCATTGCCCATAATTCTGAACTATTTTCTGATTACTCTGTTTTTGTGAAAACTATTTTCTACGCTCTTCTTATTTAAAAACTTTGATATATTTTCTGTGAGAGCTCTATTAGCACTTCAATTTGTATTACTTAGTCTGAGTGAGAGTTTCTCTTCATCTATTTTCTGATATTCTGTATCGAGGGTGAGGTATCCCTACAGGCTGAGACTTTAGCACAAGGGTAGAGTGTCCCTGTGTGTGAAAAGTGCTCTATTTTGTAACGGTAGCAAGCACCTATTGAAGCTTGTATACTTAGTGAAAAATCTCAGCTTTCAAGGACTGGACGTAGACTACAAGTGGGTTAGTGGTCGAATCAGGATAAATACTGTGCCTGCTTCTCTTTTCCCTAATCTCTTTATTTTATGCAATTTATTTTATTGTACATTTATTTTTTGCTATTCTTTATTATTTCTTTTCTTCTTCTCATTCCTTCTGTGCGTTTATTTATTAAGCTTTTGATATTTGTGTTAATTAAAAAGAGGTTTTACGAAAAAGTTTTAATACTCAATTCACCCCCCCTCTTGAGTACTGGAAGCCACTTGGTAATAAGTGGTATCAGATCTAGACTCTTGTATAAAGAGCTTAGCAGCTTCAAGAGTATATGGCTTCTTCAAATGGTTTTTCAGAAGGATCCTCCATAAACCGACCACCCTTTTTCAATGGGGATGGTTACGCATATTGAAAGGAAAGAATGAAAATCTTCATCGAAGCTATTGATCTAGATGTTTGGGATACTGTCGAAAACGGCGCTTTTATACCCACACATGAGGTCGATGGTGTAAGGACCGAAACACCACGAAATAAATGGTCTGATGAAGACAAAAGAAAAGTTTAATTTAATTTAAAAGCCAAAAATATTATTACTACTGCTTTGGGATATGATGAGTTTTTTAGAATTTCAAATTGTAAAACTGCTAAAGAAATGTGGGATACTTTACAAGTTACCCATGAGGGTACTAGTGAAGTTAAGAGATCAAGAATAAATTCTCTAACTCGTGAATATGAATTATTCAGAATGAAGCAAGGAGAAAGCATTCAGGAAATGCAAAAGAGGTTCACCCACATAGTTAATCATCTTGCATCATTAGGCAAAAGTTTTTCTAATGAAGATTTGATTAACAAAGTTTTGAGATGTCTTAGCAGGATTTGGCAACCCAAAGTGACAGCAATATCCGAATCGAGGGATCTGTCCATAATGACTTTAGCTACCCTCTTTGAAAAACTTCATGAGCACGAGTTGGAGTTAAGCAGATTAAGCCAAAGCGAAGAGAACGATAAAAAGAAAAAGGGGATAGCGCTCAAAGCCACTTAATCAATATTCGACAATGATGATGAAGAGAATGAAGAAAGTTCAGAGAACATAGAGGTAAGTGAAGAAAATCTGAGTTTGTTGGTTAAAAGGTTTAGTAAATTTCTCAGGAAAAAGGGAACACAAAGAAGACCTCCTTTCCCTCTGAAAAAGACTCACTTCAAAGGCGAAGGAACTTCATCGACCCCAACTTGTTATAAATGTGGCAAACCTGGTCACATGAAAATGAAGTGTCCTGTTTATCAAAAGAAGAAGGAGAAGTTTGAAAAGAAACCCTTCAAAGAAAGAAAAGGAAGAAAAGCCTACATAGCGTGGGATGAAAACGACATAGACTCAACTGGCAGCTCAGATAGCGAAGAGGCTCAACTATGTCTCATGAAAAAAGGAGATGAAGAAGAAAGCGAAAACGAGGTAAGTTCTAATACTTTATTGCCCTCTTATGATGAGTTACAAGATGCTTTTGAGGAACTACATGAAGAATCTTTAAAACTTACAAAAATTATTTCTTCATCTAAGAAAACAATTTCTTCTTTAGAAAATCAAATTATTGCTTTAAATAAAGAAATAGAAGAATTGAAAATTGAAAATGAAACTTTAGGAATCATTGATGCATGCACAAATCATTCTTCACATGCTTCTACTTCGTCATTTTGTTCTTCATGTCATACACTTGAAAACGAAAACGAAGATCTAAAGAACACTCTTTCTAAATTCACCTTTGGAATGGATAACTTAAATATCTTATTAGGAAGACAAAGAGTGGTTTTTCAAAAAGCCGGAATAGGTCATAACCCAAAAAATCAACAAAAACTCTATAAAAATTTCTTTGTGCATTCTAATGTTTCAAGTAGTCCTTTTATTAAATGTTTTTACTGTAGAAGAAAAGGACATAGTGCTTCAACATGTAATGCAAGGAAAAATATAAATACAAAAGTTGGAACGAAAATGGTTTGGGTTCCCAAGGGTACTATACCCAAAACTGACACACAAGGACCCAAGAAAGTTTGGGTACCAAAAATTAAAAACTAAATTTGTGTTGTAGGTGTGCTTGAAAGCCAAGAGTTCAAATTGGTATCTTGATAGCGGCTGCGCCAAGCACATGACTGGGGACAACTCTAAATTCACCATGCTCATTCCCAAGAATCATGGACACGTCACTTATGGCGATAACACCAAGGGTAAAATTCTTGGAATCGGCAAAGTCGGTAAGAACCCAAACTCCTCTATTGAAAATATGCTGCTTGTTGAGGGTTTGAAACATAACTTGCTTAGTATTAGCCAATTATGTGATAAAGGAAATAAAGTCATATTTGATTCAAACTGTTGCATAATTGAAGATAAAAATGACAAGCATGTTAAATTCATTGGTCATAGAGTAAACAACATCTATATGATTAGTCTTGATGATATATCTTCAAATGATGCGAAATGCCTTTTAAGTAAGAATGATAATTCATGGCTATGGCATAGGAGAATTGCACACATTCACATGGATCACTTAAAGAAGTTGGTCTCTAAAGAGCTAGTAATTGGACTACCCAAGCTTAATTTTATAAAAGATAAATTATGTGATGCATGTCAACAAGGTAAACAAATAAAGGTCTCTTTTAAAGCAAAAAATATAGTTTCAACTTCTACACCTTTACAACTTTTGCACATGGATCTGTTTGGACCTTCTAGAACTATGAGCTTTGGTGGGAATTACTATGCTTTAGTGATTGTGGATGATTTTTCTAGGTTTACATGGACTTTATTTCTTGCAAATAAAAATGATGCATTTCTAGCTTTTAAAAGACTTGCCAAAGTTATTCAAAATGAAAAAGGTTTTCAAATCTCTTCTATAAGAAGTGATCATGGTGGGGAATTTGAAAATAATGTTTTTAAAAATTACTGTGATGAACATGGCATTAATCATAATTTCTCTGCCCCTAGAACTCCGCAACAAAACGGAGTTGTAGAAAGGAAAAATCGTTCTTTAGAAGAAATGGCGAGAACTATGCTTAATGAGGCTGCTCTTCCTAAATACTTTTTAGTAGGATCTTTGTAAGTACTGACTTGTTATGTAATGAACCGGCCCTTATAAGGCCTATTTTAAAGAAAACCCCATATGAGTTGTATAAGGGAAGAAAGCCAAATGTCTCACACTTTCATGTTTTTGGTTGCAAATGTTTTGTTTTAAACAATGGAAAAGATAATTTAGGCAAGTTTGATGCTAAGTCTGATGAAGGTATATTTCTTGGCTATTCAAATCATAGTAAAGCTTTTCACATTTACAATAAAAGAACTATGACTATTGAAGAATCTATACATGTTGCATTTGATGAAACTGACCAAAGTGGATCGAGAAAGGATCTTGTTGTTGATGATGTTGCAGAAATCTTGACGGAAACACATTTGGACAGTAAAGAAAAGGAAATCAAGGAGAAAGAGGATGAACAAAGACAAGAAGATTCGCAAGCTTTGGAACTTCCCAAAGAATGGCGAACTTCAAAATATCACTCCCTTGATCAAATTATCGGTGATGTATCTAAAGGTGTAAGTACTCGTAACTCCCTTAGAAATACTTGTAATCATTTAGCATTTGTTTCTCAAATTGAACCTAAGGATTTATTTGAAGCTTTTGATGATGAACATTGGATCTTAGCTATGCATGAGGAATTAAATCAGTTTGAAAGAAATCAAGTTTGGGAATTAGTTGCTAGACCTAATAATCACCCTATAATTGAAACTAAATGGGTTTTTAGAAACAAACTTGATGAAAATGGGTTAATAACTAGAAACAAAGCTAGATTGGTTGCTAAAGGGTATAATCAAGAAGAAGGAATAGATTATGAAGAAACCTATGCACCTGTAGCTAGATTAGAAGCTATTAGAATGTTACTTGCTTACGCTTGCATCATGAATTTCAAATTATATCAAATGGATGTCAAGAGTGCTTTTCTAAATGGTTTTATTCAAGAGGAGGTATATGTTGAACAACCTCCAGGTTTTGAAAATCATGAACTGCCCAACCATGTTTTTAAACTTAAAAAGGCCTTATATGGTTTAAAGCAAGCTCCTAGAGCTTGGTATGAAAGGTTGAGTAAGTTTCTTTTGAAAAATGGTTTTTCAAGAGGAAAAGTCGATACTACTCTTTTTATTAAAAATAAAAAGCATGACATTCTTCTTGTGCAAGTATATGTGGATGATATTATCTTCGGTGCTACTAATGAATCCCTTTGTAAAGATTTTGCTAAGTCAATGCAGAATGAATTTGAAATGTCAATGATGGGAGAATTGAATTTCTTCCTCGGACTTCAAATCAAACAAACGAACGAAGGGACCTTCATAAGTCAAACAAAATACTGCAAGGAATTACTCAAGAGATTCGAAATGGAAAACGTTAAACACATGGCAACTCCGATGGGCACGTCTTGCTACTTGGACAAAGATGAACGAGGTAAATCAGTAGAAATAACGAAATATAGAGGTATGATTGGATCTCTCCTTTATCTTACTGCTAGTGGGCCAGATATTATGTTTAGTGTATGCATGTGTGCTAGATATCAGGCAAATCCTAAGGAATCTCACTTAAGTGCTGTAAAACGTATAATGAAATACCTAGTAGGCACTTCACAAATGGGCTTGTGGTACCCTAAGGGTGCCTCTTGTAGCCTAATAGGCTATTCGACTACGATTTTCTTTGGGTGCAAATTGGACAGAAAAAGTACTAGTGGGACATGCCACTTGCTTGGTAGTTCTTTAGTTTCTTGGCATAGTAAGAAACAAAATAGTGTGGCTTTGTCTACTGCTGAGGCTGAATATGTTGCAGCCGGGAGTTGCTGCGCTCAAATCCTTTGGATGAAGCAACAACTCTTAGACTATGGTCTTCAGCTTGATCACATCCCGATAAGATGTGATAACACTAGTGCAATAAATATCTCTAAGAATCCCATACTGCATTCTAGAACAAAGCATATAGAGATAAGACATCACTTTATCAGAGATCATGTACAAAAAGGGGACTGCATTCTTGAGTTTGTTGAAACATCTAAGCAACTTGCAAATATCTTTACTAAACCCTTAGCAAAAGAAGCATTCTTTTATATTCAAGGAGAATTGGGCATTATTGATCAATCAAATATTTGAATTGCTTATTTGCTTATTTGTTGCTAGTTATTATCATGTTTATAGGCCTTCAATTTCATATACGTATATGCTTCTGTGTTAATTTTATTCGAATAAGTAAGGCTTCATTCGAATAAACTCCTTCACTGATAGTTAATGTGTGTGTTGAACATCAGCCTTATTCGAATAGAATTCAGTTTATTCGAATAAACTGATACCTTTGCTTAACCCTGTGTGTTTTTCATCTCTGATTATTCGAATAACACCTTCCCTATTTGACTAACCAGAAGCCTTTGTTTATCAGTGTTTCTTTCTACCTTCTGCTTATTCGAATAAATCACTTTTTTATTCGAATAACCAGTGACCTTCTTTATCAGGTTTTCGTCTTAATCTCTGTCTATTCGAATAGACCTCAGGTTATTCGAATAACCTGAACCTGTTTCTCTCAGTGTTGACTGTTTGGCCTCAGTCTATTCGAATAACGCCCATAGTTATTCGAATAAACCTTTTTCAGCTAAGCCAAAACGCTTGGCTTTCCCAGTTGTTTTATTCGAATAGAACCATTCTTATTCGAATAAACCCTAGCTGCCACACCTCTTTAGTTTCCTGCACGCCTGTCTGTTCAGCTTTCCTGCAAGGTTTAGTCGAATAAACCTCAGTTTATTCGAATAAACACGGGGTTCTTTAAATAAACCTTGCGCGCCCAAAACGTTTTCACTCTCCATCTTCTCTACTCCTCACTCCTTCCTCTCAAACCTTTCACTCTCTGCGTCTTTTCCTCTCTCTCACACCTTCCTCCATGGCTTCCTCCTCCAGCAAACGTCCTCGCACGAAGAATGCTCCAGGAACCAACCCTCTTGATCTGAGAAGGCTCTCCTCCAACGAAGAGCATCGTGCACGCTTCATCTCGCACTTCTGGGAGCAAAACTTGGTTCAACCCAAGTACCTGGATCTCTCTTTCTTCCAAAGCAAAGCACCGCGGCCGACTACGACTCTGCTGCAAAACCAGGGAGTTTTTCAGCTCTACTCTCACCGGGCCACCATCTATCCAGCCTTGGTGAAGATGTTTTTCTGCAATCTGACTTTCGATGGTCAGAATCTTCTCTCTGAGGTATATGATCAGAACATTATGATCACACCACTGGACTGGTTTGGGCTGCAGTTCTCCGGTGCCCTTGTTGAAGAGGATGACACGCCCTTCCTTGAAGACTTCAACAAACTTCAAGCAGTTGAGGACCCTTGAAACCCAGTCGCCGCACGATAAGGGTCTCAAGGGTGGAATGCTGAAGAGCCAAGATAGGCTTCTGCATTACGCCTATGCTCACATCCTGGCTCCTCGCGGTGGAAACTACGCCTACCTCAGCGAGGAAGATGTCTTCATGTTGTGGTTCCTGAAGAATGGCCATCAGGTCAACTGGCCTGTGTTCATCATGAGGCACATGATGAGGGCCAAGGGCAAGGAGAAATCTGACTTGCCTTATGGCATTCTTGTCACAACCTTGCTGAGCAAGTATCCTCAGGTCTTGGAGACTGAGCGAGCTATTGCTATGACGCACCACAACATCTTTGGAGCTCACACCTTACGGAAGATGAAGATGATCCAAACCGATGAAGGCTGGGTGTATCCAGATGAGGTTGCTGAGGACGAGCTTGACCCTGCTGATGCTCCTGCTGATGCCCCTGCTGCTCCTGTTGACGTACCTGCTCCTGCTCCTGTTACTCTGGAACAGATCATGGCCACCTTGCAAGATAAACGAGCGTACATGGAACATACCTTCTCTATTCTGTTTAACAGAATAGAAGGCGTTGAACGTGAGGTTGCGGCACTTCGATCTGCTTCACCTGCTCCTGCACCAGCTTCTTCACCACCACCTCCGGATGCTTACTTTTAGTTTTCTTTTGTTCTTAGGCTGCTTATCTTTGGCTTTATGTTATTTTATTTTCTGGATTGTGTATTTGACTCTTTATATTAATGAATAAATAATGTTTCCTGTTGATCCTTTGATATGAGTATGTCTCCTGTTATGCACTTTGATATCTGATGAGACTTACCCCACCTTTTTGCTCATGACAAAAGGGGGAGAAATATTTGATCATTTCATTTGACTTTAATTGAGAAAAGACAGGTAATTTTAAATAGGATTGGATTCAAATTGAAAGGGGAAGCTGCGCACATATCTGATATACATTACTTCTTATAATTAAAGAGGGGGAGTAAGCTTTTTTTTACCTTTTGTGAATTTCAATTATATGCACTAACGCTTTTCTCATTGATAGTCTTATTGATAGTTTGTCATCATCATAAAGGGGGAGAATGTGTTTGGATGCTTACCTTTGAAGACTTGTTTTGATGATAACAAACGGGAAGAATAAATGAAGATGATATATAGACCAAGTCCGAGTTTATATTTGTTTAGCATTAGGACTTAGGATCTATTGTACGGAACTCACATTGATATCTCTTTGTTTTTGAAAGAAAAGAGAAAAATTGTTTTTAAACTCAGTATCCTTGAAAACATCTTTTTGAAACTCTTTTTGAACTGAGTTATTCAAATAAAGCTTTGCTTATTCGAATAACCATCATCACGTGGTTTGTTTTCTAAAAGATGTTATTCAAATAACTAAGGTTTTCAGAAATCTATTTTGTAAGAGGCTATTCGAATAAAGCTTCCCTTATTCGAATAAATGAAGTTTTTCAGAACTAAGCTTTGAGTGAGTTATTCGAATAAGTCATACGTTATTCGAATAAACCCTTTCTTTCTGAACTTCTTTTAAATATGTTATTCGAATAGATAAGTCTTTATTCGAATAAACGTTCATTTTCATAACTCTGGTTTTAATAGAGTTATTCGAATAACAAGTTGGTTATTCGAATAACCCATCTCAAATGAGTTTTTCAGAAGCAGTGTTATTCGAATAAGCCTTTACTCTATTCGAATAAACACGGAACTTGTGTTTACGTAAATGGAAATAGACAAGAATTTTAATTAGTATTAAATGTTATTAATTATACCCAAATGACTAATTAACCTTGTTTTCCCTATAAATAGCAAGCCTAGGTCATGTTTTTCAGTGCCCATAATTCTAAACTATTTTCTGATTACTCTGTTTTTGTGAAAACTATTTTCTACGCTTTTCTTGTTTAAAAACTTTGAGATATTTTTGTGAGAGCTCTATTAGCACTTCAATTTGTATTACTTACTACGAGTGAGAGTTTCTCTTCATCTATTTTTCGATATTCTCGTATCGAGGTGAGGTATCCCTCAAGGTTTGTATAAGGGTGAGGTATCCCTGCAGGCTGAGACTTTAGCACAAAGGTAGAGTGTCCCTGTATGTGAAAAGTGCTCTATTTTGTAACGGTAGCAAGCACCTATTGAAGCTTGTATACTTAGTGAAAAATCTCGGCTTTCGAGGACTGGATGTAGACCACAAGTAGGTTAGTGGTCGAACCAGGATAAATACTGTGCCTGCTTCTCTTTTCCCTAATCTCTTTATTTTATGCAATTTATTTTATTGCACATTTATTTTTTGCTGTTCTTTATTGTTTCTTTTCTTCTTCTCATTCCTTCTGTACATTTATTTATTAAGCTTTTGATATTCGTGTTAATTAAAAAGAGGTTTTGCAAAAAAGTTTTAATACTCAATTCACCCCCCCTCTTGAGTACTGGAAGCCACTTGGTAACAAGACCAAATCTACTCATATAGTACAAGCCCGAATAGGTTTATAAAAATGCCAATATACATCAGACCTGCATCCATATGGTTGTTCTTCATCTCTTTCTTCACTAATGTAAACAATACATAGCCAAGGATCAAAAAGGTATTTTAAAGCTTGTAATGTAAGGCCAATGGTGAAGGTTAAGAAAGAAAGGGTAGGATAATGAAAACAAAAGTTGAGATACATAATCATGCATATTTCAAAATTCAAGCCTCAAAATGTTGAATAAGTGCAAAACGGAGCATAGGAATCCATCACTTGATTTACATTTTTTTATGAATCTTTCTTTTTTTATAAAATATATAACCTCCACCCCTAAACTTATTTCTTTGCAATACTTTGGGTGGACTTTCTCTTTTTTTTTTTAACTCCTTAAATACTTCATGCACAAAGAATGACTAAAACTTGAATAGTAAAATAATACAAGATATGCATTCAACAAAGGGTACGTAAGAGAGGAATATTTTTTTCTTTTTTTATTATGGGCATGGGAAAGGTAAACGTGGGTAAAGAAAAGAAATAGAAGCCAAACAATGACAAGGCTGCAAAAGGGACCTAAGGATATACTGTGTTTACAGGTTGGCTTGGAAAGCTCAAACAATCCAAAGAAGGCCCTTATCATTTCCTTAACCATGCACTGCCTAGGATTTCACCTCAAGAGAGAATTAAACAACTTCTAGATATAAATTATCCACATATATGCATTACTATAAACTTTTTCTAATCCTGACATACATGCATATTCCAAGGCCTATCAAACATAAAGATGAGAAATATATTAATATATAATTGAAACAACAGATATAAATATAACTTATGGATTCTCATGTGATATCCCAAGAAAAGAGATCAATTCACAATTTATGCAATCTTTGGATATTCAATTCAACACACCGGTGTACACAGTTTCAACACAATGACTCAAAACACAACAAGGTGATAATGACAAAATAAAATAAATAAAAACAAATGTGAAAATAAAATATTAAAGAAAAGAAAAGAAAAACTCTTTTTGGTGTCCGACAGCTATATACATCCCCCTACAAAGGCTCCGAACTCGAGCACCTAAGCCAACAAACTACAAAATAAAAACAGAAAATTGATAATAATAAAAAAATAAAAAAGGACAAAAATAAAAGAGAAAAAGAGAGAAAATTTAGGTTACCTTCCAAAAAACATTTGTTTAACATCATTAGCTCAACATTACCATGTTAATTAATCAAGATGGCTTGAAACAAGAGAAATAAAATGTCTTTTTTCCTTTTTCAGAACAATGCATCAATTTTTGGTTAATAACCTTTGAAATGCCTCTCAAGGCACTTTGAACTTGACTTAAACCTGGTTGTTCTAAATACACCTTAGCATACAAGATTTTATCAGGCCATGGAGGTCTCAATTTACCATCAAATGACAAATCAGGTTTCAATTTATCAGAAGATTTTAACCTTTTTTGCAATGAATTATGATAGATGGAAGGACCTTTCTCTGTTTTATCAGTCTTGGAAATGGGAGAGTTCGCATTAATCAATGGTGGAGAGCTTTTACCAATCAACTCCTTTTGAGACTTATCTTTAATGCAATTAATGGGAGCATAAAGATCTGATATTGGTGAAGACTTATCAAAGACATTGATAGTCACTTGATCTCCATCCACCATAAAAATGAGCTCACCCCTAGGTACGTCATTCATAGCTCCTGAAGTTTCCAGAAATGGTCTTCCGAAAATCAACGGAATGTGGTGATCTTCGTCTATGTCTACAATGAAGAAGTCCATGGGAAAAATGAATTTGAAGACCTTTAGAAGCACATCTTTGACTACACCCTAAGGATATACATGTGATCTATCAGCGAGTTACAGCATAGTGAAAGTGGGTTTTAGATCCTTCAAGCCTAATTTTTCATAGATAGACAATGGCATCGAGTTGATGCTAGCCCCCAAATCACAAAGTGCTTTTTCTGAAAATTGTGAACCAATCTCACGGGGAATGGTGATACTACCAAGATCCTTAAGCTTTGGTGGCAACTTCTTTTTTACAATAGCACTGCACTATTTAGTAAGTGCCACAGTGACGTCATCTTCCAGCTTCTTCTTTCTAGATAAGAGCTCTTTCATGAACTTAGCATATGATGACATTTGTTCAAGAGCATTAGCAAAGGGGATGTTTATTTGCAATTTCCTGAAGACATCTAAGAACTTCAAAAATTATCTCTCTTGCTTCTCCTGATTTTCCTTCTTTAGTATCTGAGGAAAGGGAAGCCTAACGTACAGTGAAGGGTCCAATGGTTTACCTAAATCTGAATCTTTCTTCTTTCTTCATACTCTCGATTGTTCCTTTTTGGCTTTGGTAGGGATATCTTCCTATGGAACATTTTTTTCTTGATTATGACTTGAAGGAGGAAGTACTTCCCTAGCTTCATCTTCTTTTGATTGAGGACTAATAACTTTTTCACTCCTCAAAGAAATTGCCATACATTGCTCCTTTGAACTGACCACTGTATCACTTAGTATGATGCCTAGAGGTCTCTCGGAGAGCTATTTTGCTAATTAACCTACTTGATTCTCTAAACTCTGAATAGCTACTCCTTAATTCTAAAAATTAGCCTGTGTTTCCTCTATAAAAGTGAAAGTTTGTTGCATAAAATTAGAGATCTGCTGCATAAACTTTTCAAGTGTACTCTCAAGAGAAGACTTCTGCTCAGGTTAAGCATTCAGTGGTATTGCTTGATTCTTCCAAGAGAAATTGGGGTGATTCTTCCAACTTGGATTATATGTATTAGAATAAGGATTACCTTGTGGTCTTGAAGGATTTCTCATATAGTTGACTTGCTCTAGAGCAATAACACTTGATTTTCCTACCTCACATTGACCATTAACATGGCTGCCTCCACAGAAATCGCAAGTTAAGTTTTGGTGATTAACTAAATATACCTGCATACTATCAACTTGCTTGGTAAGGTTGGTGATGTGTTGCAGAATCATCTTATTCTGGGCAAGTAAAGCATCAACTATGCTAACCTCCATAACTCCCTGTTTAGCTGTAGATCTTTCACTAGGCAACCGATATTCATTGGTAGCCATAATCTCAAACAATTCCTCAGCCTCTTCAAGAGTCTTAGTGTTTAAAGATCCATCTACAAATGCATCCACCATTGCTCTGGTGGCAAGATTCAAACTATTATAAAAGATCTGCACCTGTTGCCAAATCTTTCCCAAGTGCTTCATAGAGAGATTCTCCTTGATTTTGAGTAAAGCAAGCAATCTCACTCCTAATCTTCACGAACATTGATAGAGAAAAATACCGAGTGAGAAACTTACTAACCAGATCATCCCAAGTGGAGATGCTTCCTTGAGGCTGGGCTTGTAGCCAGCTCTTGGCTTTATCTCTCATAGAAAATGAAAAAAAGCCTTAATCGTATGACAACATCACTAGCTCTATTATATTTGATAGTATCACAGAGTTACAAGAAATTAGTAAAGTGCAAGTTAGGATCTTCTGCCTGACCTCTCCCAAATTGATTCTGTTGTACCAGCTGTAGCAACGCTGGTTTATTTTCAAAAAATTTTCTTGGATAGCAGGTTGCACAATACTAGTAGAGACATTTTCAAAAGAAGGAGTTGGATAATCCGCTAGAGTGCGTCTTCTTTGTTTAGTTGTATTTTTTGCCATTTTCTTTTCTTCAATTCTTTTTCCTTCTTTGATTGCTTTTCTATTTGCTCATGCTGTTCTTTCAATTTATGGATCAAAAAGCAATGATTCCTCTGAATTCATAGTACCTCGCATACAAACAAATAAGCAAATCAGAGTGAAGTAAAGAAAAGAAATTAAAAATAAAAAAACTACTAAAAAAATAAACAAAGAAAACTAGAGTGAATAAAAAATACCAAATTAAAAATTAAATTAAATTAAGAAAAATAAAATTAAATAAGAAAAAAATAAGTATCTATAAATAAAAAAATATTTAAAATTAAAAATAAACAAAGAAAAAATAAATGCTTGAATTAGTGCTTTTTAACTACTACTTAATATTGACAATTAATAATTATCGACAACAGCGCCAAAAACTTGTTGTGATATCGACAAGTGCATCGAATCGTAAAAGTAATAAAGAGTGAATAAGAGTATCATCCCATAAGAATTATATTATTAATTAATAAGTTTATTAAATAAACACTATCTAAGCTACCGAAAAGTGAGAGTTAAAATAAAAAGAAAACAATGATAAGAGAAATAATTAAAAATAAATCAAGAACCAGATCAAGGGTGAAAAATGGTGAGATTAAAGTGTTAGGGTTCAGACTTCACTTGAACTCTTTTGATGTAATTTCAAATATTAGTTTAACCAAGTTCTATTCCAATGATTCATGGTCAATTCCCAAAATTAATCAATATCCAATCCCTTGGTATATTAATCCTCTTCACATTATTTAGAATTAACTAATACCTTAGTCTAACCCCAAATAAAAAGGCTTTATCAAAAACGAGGGAATTAAAAGAAAGACCACACAACCCACAACATCTATTCTAAGCGATTGTAGAAATTGTGGTGTTTATCACATGTTTTAGGTTCATGCAAATTTTTCCAAATCATACATCAATCCAAAAATCATTCCCAAATTGACCAGATTTAGAAAAACATTAAGAAAAGAGATAAACACGTAAATCTTAAAATAGAAACATTGATTAAAAACAATAATGAGTTTACATTGTCAAAGAACAAGATCCATCATCACCTTAATGAAAGAGGTTTAGTTACACATGGAAAAAGAAGTACACAAAGGCAAGAATACAACAAACTCCATTGTAGATAAGTGGAAAAGTTAAAGAGAATTCTAAATCTTCAAGCCTAATTGCGCCCACACCGCTTTAAGGTTTGTGCCTCTTGATGGCTGCTGCATTCTATTCAAATGTATGTTGAATTTGGCATAAGTTTCCTTTTTATAAAGAACTAACATGCTCAGTTACGCATTCAGTGCTCAAGTGCTACCTTCCTTGCACTCAAGCGTTGGGCGAATTTTCTGAAATTCTTGCGTGCTCAAGCGGTGAGTGTAACATCCTGAAAATTCTTTATTTCATTATAAATAATCATTTTATGATATTTATGATTTTTAGGAATTTTTGTGGATTTTTCTGGAAATGATGAATATTTTAATATGTTCTTAATTTTGCGTGCGCACTGAGCGGAGCCGGGATAACGAAATGTTTTTCTTGAGACTGGTAAACCTTGAACTGTCACCGTGTCGATAGGGGATCTTACTAAACCCGAGGCCGGGCATAGTTTGCGAGGTTTGTATTTTTCAAGGTTTTATCAGCTAGATAAAATCGCGGTATCATAAAATTATGTGATGAATAATAAAATATTATTTTCATCAATTGTAACTTTTATTCACTGAGAAAATAATTCTAATGGTGTAATTAATTATCCATCAGATGTATTTAATTAAGGAGACAATCTTACTATACACTTTATCAAGAAGCGCGCGAAGCTTCTCAAGGAAGCTTCCTCCAACCACTTCTTTCTCTCTCCTCCCTGTTTGGTGCTGCACGGTTGACTAAGGGGGCATATTTCATTTTCATTCTCTTATTTTCTCCCCCCCATACGCAGCTCACTCATCTTTCTCTCTTCTTCACACAGCAGCAACACCCTTACCACCCACACCTCCATTTTTATCTTCAAGCTGTCACACTCCTTGCACACACTTTGTATTTGGAGGACCACCATCTTTGAGGAAGTCATCTTCAAGAGTTCACCATTCTCTCCATCTTCATCCTCTTCCACCTTTGAAGCATAAAGGTTGGAGCTTTAAGGTAAAAGCTCATGCCTTTTCATCCTCTCTTCTCATTTTCGTGACCCACGGTCATTTTGGAGACCATGGGTATCCATTTCAAGATTTGGTTTTAATTTTGTACGTTTGAATGTTCTAGGGCTTTCAGGAAGCTAACAATGAAATTTCTAAAGCAAAAAGGAGCATCCTTTCTTTGTGCTTCTCTCAGGTAAGAGGAAGACACTCCTCCTCAACCTCTATTAGCATTTAGGAACGTTGTCTGTGATTGATAGTGAGGGAATCCTATTGAGGGTCATCCTTAGCTTGCATGTTGTTTGTAAGGTGTTTATGCTATTAGAATGTCAGTCTGGGTATATTGATATATTGGATTGGATTAGAATGCTTGAAATGGAAGAGATGACGTCGGATTGGTTCTCGGATGACCACGGTTTTGAGCCCAAAAGCTTGGGGATTTTTGGTGAACAATTATAATCATTTAGACTTCTGACCATTTAGTAGAATGTCAAAATCCGTCGAGTTTAGACTTCTGACCATATCCGTCAAATTTGATCTTCTGACCAAATCCATCGAGTTTAGACTTCTGACCATTTAGTAGAATGTCAAAATCCGTCGAGTTTAGACTTCTGACCATATTCGTTGAATTTGATCTTCTGACCAAGTCCGTCGAGTTTAAACTTCTGACCATTTAGTAGAATGTCAAAATCCACCGAGTTTAGATTTCTGACCATATCCGTCAAATTTGATCTTCTGACCAAATCCGTCGAGTTTAGACTTCTGACCATATCCGTCGAATTTTGAATTTCTGACCATTTTGTGTTTTCGTCGGTTCAACACTTGGAAGATTTTTCCAACGTCAACACTCATCCGTCGAAATAGGATTTCTACTAAACTTCTAGTATATTCGACAGTTTCTGATCTTCATTTGACAGAACCTTCATTCGATAGAAATTGATTTTTAACCATTCTTGTCAAAGTTGTAACACAGCCCTTTCCATCACTAACTCACCTTATGACTTACTCCTCTCATAAATCAGCCATGTGATTTTTCATCGAAAGGTAGCTTCAATTTTATACTAGATACATTGCCTCTGTCGAATTCAAAAGTGTAATTTATCACCTAACACCTAGGGAATAATTCAATGGAAATAGGATGCAAGAATTAGTTAATTGGAAAATTAAATTATACTGAGATTCATAAATTTTAAAGAACCTAGAATGGAATTTTCATGAGACTTAGGATAACTTTCGTTAGGGTAAGAACAAGAGAGTGTGAGACTTTGAGATCTTAGAATAACCATCTAAGTGTATGTGAATAAATTACCTAAGAGGATTTAGTTAATTAACAGAATTTCTTTAGAGACAAACTTCGTAAGAAAAACTGAATCTAAGCAGGAATTCATAATACACTTTAAAAAGGTATTGATTATGATATTGTGGGTCCATGTGAGTGACCAATGATTGTGTTGATTCTTGTTTTGGCCAATTGTGGCATATTGTGGAATAGTATGTAATAATGATCACACATGATTATGCATAGAGTCTGTATGTATTGTGAATGTCCGTTGGACTGTCGTAAGGCCTAGTTGCCTAAGAGTTGAACACACCTTAGTACGGGTGCGAATAGACAAGTGTAGGTCTTTTGTTGACCTTGGGGCCGTCAGGGTGCGGGTACCTCGCAAAGGACATTTAGTAGCTCTTCTGTCCGTGGGGCAGACCGATGCAAACGCACTGACGATCTGGACCGAGACACTATCCTATATCATGATCTAGCATAGACTGTCTATACAATGCCATGATGTGCACGTGGATAAATTGATAAATTATAGCACTTTGGCCTCGGCAGCCGAGTTGCAGACGTGTCTCCTGATCTTTCTCTCCAACCGTTGTGTCTAGCTCCATGGAGTAGGATTTTTGACTATTGAATGCATGTGCATAGTGAGTCCATGAATTATCTGGCATTTATCATTATTGTAATTGGAACTATTATTTTACCGATATATATATATAACTGCCTGGAACTGTTTGGTTGATTATAATTGCTACTAAATGTTTATTACCATTATTGCTGTTCAAACTGCTATGTGGGCGATTTACGCCGTTTGGTTTCTTGATGCTATAATTGGTAATGATGGTAGGATGTCTTACCTCTTTTCTGTTTCTCCATTACTGTTTATCTATATATTGCGTCCTATCGAAGACGACTGCAAGGAAACCGAAGCTCCCGATTTCCCCGGCTTTTGGCCTTACCTCGATTAGAGACTGCTGAAGAGCATGGAGGCACTCACATGCAAATTTTTGGGAGATGTGTGTCTGACCTTCTTCGGAGGGCCAGAGTGCTAGCACATCAACTTTGACTCCGAGTGCTGCGTCTACTTGGGGGACGTATCGATATCTCTAGCCTGGAGGCACCATGAGCCGCCTATTTTCACCTGCTGTATCAGCCTACGTCTGGAATTTCATTTTCCTATAAGTGAGATATGGGGTGACCGTTATTACACCCCGCGGGAAGACTCTTTCCATTCCACAGCTCGGGCCCCGTCCCGTAACTCTGTGGCTCCTATGGTGGTTTCCTCTGATGAGGAAGACCCCGAGGAAGTCCCAGAGGACGACCTCGCAGAAGATCCTGAAGAGGATCTTGACACGATTCCTCCTCACTTGAGGGACTAACATTACTTGTAGCTACTAAGGGCTACCAGTATTTTATTTTTGGGGCCTAATGTTTTGACTGTAGTGGGCTGTATATTCTGATACCGTGGGGATGTGTATATATAATCCTTTGGGGGCAAGTATAGTTTTGCTTTTTGATATACCAGGCTTTGTAACTAAACAAGGTTGATAAATAAATATATATATATATATATATATATATATATATATATGCAATGTTAATTCCAATGTACGCTTTACTTCCACTTTTGTTCTTTATTTCCATGTATGTTTCGTCACCGTTGTTATTAATTAGTGTTATTATTATTGTAATATAGGAAAAAAAAATATATACTCGCCAATTAAATTACCCAGCTATCATCAAGTAAACATATATATATTATTAAGAGGAACCGGGTCTTAACTTATATAATTTATTTCTGCATTGTAATTGATAATGTGACATTCCCTTTCCAAAAAGGGGCATTACATTAAGTTGGTATTAGAGCCCCGGTTTATGTTTCTTTGGGTCTTGTGATTGAGTCTGTCTTGTTTGTGCTGTGTGTTCTCTGAATAGTATACGTAAAGGTGTATTGTTTGGTATTCCTAGTGAATACAACTGACTTTGTTGCGTTTTCAGTTAATCCAATCTAAGAAAGTAAGATGACGCGAAGGGAAGACATGGCAGCGGCTATAACAGCAATGCAGAGGATGGCTGAGGCCGTCGCACAACAAACTGAGCAAGCTGCTTAGCAATAACAGAGAGTTGCATAACAACAAGAACGAGCTGCTCAGCAGCTAGAGCCTACTGCAGATGCTCAGAACTTGGCAGAGTTTTGACGCCACAACCCTGCCCAATTCAAAGGAGAATTTGATCCGAACAAGGCTAGTCTGTGGATCAAGGAATTAGAAAAAGTCTTTCGAGGAATGAACTACGCTGAGGACAAGAAGGTAAACTATGCTACTTTTATGCTGGTGGGCAACGCTGAAAACTAGTGGAATGGAGTGCAGAGAATGTTAGAAGTTTCAAACCGAGAGATTACTTGGGCGTTATTCAAGGAAAAGTTCTTGGATAAATACTTTCCTACAAGCGCAAGGCACGCGAAGGAGTCAGAATTCCTCAACCTACGACAAGGGAATATGACCATTAGCGAGTACGCAGCGAAATTTGATAACTTGTCACATTTTTTGACGTACTTTCAGAATCAACCAAATGAAGCATGGAAATGCTGAAGATTCACGGAAGGACTGAGGTATGAGGTGAAGAAGGCTGTGATCACCTTGAAGATTAATGAGTTCTCAGAATTGCTAGATACCTGCTATGATGTAGAGGCTCTGGAGCAATCTAGAGATACGAGGAGCAGAAACTTTGGGCCTACGAGGTTCCAAAGAGGCGGTAGTAACAGTTCTAACAGCTTCTAGAAGAAGCCATACTCCCGACCAACGGGGAATCAACAACAAGCCATGGGTGGAAGTTCTGGTGGAGGTTCTGCTGGGAACCGGACTGGCCAGAACACGGCGTATCCTTCTAAATGCATGAAGTGTGGGAAAGACCATCTCACGAAGGACTGTATCATAAAAGGAGTCATTTGCTTCAGATGTGGCAAACCTGGCCACATGTCCCAAGACTGCAATCAAACGAAGGCTAAACCTTCGATTAATGCAGCAAGAGTCAAGAAACCACAAGCTGGAGGGTGAGTTTACACTATGAGCGAAGCTGAAGCCTCCGAATCCGAAGATTTGATACAAGGGGAAGGCACCATAGAAGGTAATCTTTTAATTGTATTGTATGACTCTAGGGCAACCCATTCTTTCATATCGTATGACTGTGTGCAAAGACTGGGTCTACCTATGTCGTCTTTACCTTTTGACTTAACTGTTTCTACCCCCAATGATAAACCGGCAGTTACTACCAAAGTCTGTCTAAATTGTCCATTGGTTGTTGAAGGTCGAACCTTTTCGGTTGATTTGATCTGTTTACCCCTTTCCCAACTAGATATTATCTTAAGGATGGACTAGTTGTCTTCCAACCACGTTCTGTTAGACTGTTCCAGAAAGACCATAGTTTTTCCCAAAGAGGAGAATTCTAGATTTTTGACGGCCAACCGAGTTCAAGCTCTCTTGAAAGAAGGATCTCACGGATACATGCTACTGTCTTCTTTGAAAGTTGAGAGCGAGGTTGATGTGAACACAATTCCAGTGGTGAATGAGTTTCCCAAAGTCTTTCCTGAGGATATACCTGGTTTACCACCAGTCGAGAGATAGAGTTTGCTATCGACCTAGTACCGGGGGCTGGTCCCATGTCTATAGCACCTTATAGGATGGCACCGACAGAGTTAGCTGAGCTCAAGAAACAGCTAAAAGAGCTTTTGGAAAAGCAATTTGTCAGACCAAGTATGTTACCGTGGGGAGCACCAGTACTGCTAGTTCACAAGAAGGATGGCACATCAAGATTATGTATGGACTATTGGCAGCTGAACAAAGTAACGATCAAGAACAAATATCCACTCCCAAGAATTGACGATTTAAGGGATCAACTGAAGAGAGCAGCAGTGTTTTCAAAGATCGATCTGCGATCTGGGTATCATCAGATACGAGTAAAGACGGAGGATGTACCCAAGACTGCTTTTCGTACCCGATACGGTCATTACGAATACCTTGTGATGCCGTTTGGCGTGACGAATGCACCAGCTATCTTTATGGACTAAATGAACCGAATCTTTCGTCCTTACTTGGATAGATTCGTTGTGGTATTCATTGATGACATTCTGGTATACTCTCGAAATCAGGAGGACTATGCTGAACACCTCAGTATAGTTCTTCAGATTCTGAAGGAGAAGGAATTGTATGCCAAACTGTCGAAATATGAGTTCTGGCTGGAAGAAGTTAAGTTTCTGGGTCACGTGATCTCGAAGGATGGGATTGCAGTGGATCCATCAAAGGCAGAGGTCGTGCTACAATGGGAAAGGCCAACGTTAGTAAAGGAAATCCGAAGCTTTGTGGGTTTAGCTGGATATTACCAGAGGTTCATTGAGGGAATCTCCAAGATTGCTGGACCACTTACACAACTCACAAGGAAAAATCAGGCTTTTGAGTGGACCAACAGCTGTGAGCAGAGTTTCCAAGAGTTGAAGCATCGAATGACTACCTCACCAGTGTTAGTGCTACCCAATCCGAATGAGCAGTTTGAAGTGTACTGTAACGCTTCATACCAAGGACTAGGATCTGTACTTATACAGCATGGAAGAGTAGTGGCTTATGCTTCAAGGCAGTTGCGAGTGCACTAGAAGAACTACCCGACGCACGACTTGGAGTTAGCGGCTGTAGTTTTTACTCTGAAGATATGGAGGCATTTTCTCTACGGAGCGACATTCAACATTTTCAGCGATCACAAGAGTTTAAAGTATTTGTATGATCAGAAAGAGTTGAACATGAGGCAGCAAAGGTGGTTAGAGTTCCTGAAGGATTATGATTTCTAACTTCTGTATCACCCTAGCAAGGCAAATGTTGTGGCAGACGCTCTAAGTAGGAAGATGATCAGTGTCTCTACCCTGATGATCAAGGAAAAGGATATGCTAGAGCAGTTTAGAGATGTGTGGTCTTTTGTGGAGTTAGAACCAGGGAAGATTTGCATGAATATGGTTACCATCTCAAGTGAGTTGATGGATGACATAAGGGAAAAGTAGAAGATTGACAAGTTCTTACGAGAAGTAAGAGAGAAAGTGAAGCAAGGTAATGAAACGGCATTTGCGGAAGGAACGGACGGGATTCTGAGATTCCGTGGAAGAGTTTGTATTCCTCGAGACTAAGAACTTAAAGAATACATCATTAACCATGCTCATACAAGCCAGCTGAGTATGCATCTAGGCATAACAAAAATGTACCAAGATTTGAAGAAGTTGTTCTGGTGGCATGGAATGAAGAGTGACGTCACTAGACGTGTATCGACTTGTCTGGTTTGTAAAAATGCTAAAGTGGAACATCAGAGACCAGCGGGATTGCTGCAACCGTTGTCTATTCCTGAATGGAAGTGGGACAGTATTGCAATGGATTTTATAGTCGGATTACCAAGAACAAGAAAAGGTCATGATTCGATTTGGGTAATTGTGGACTGACTCATGAAATCAGCACATTTTCTCCCGATCGACATAAGATATAAACTGGAGAGACTGAATCAGATCTATATTGGAGAAATTGTTAGACTGCACGGTGTGCCTACAAGTATTATTTCGGATACAGATCTGAGATTTACTTCAAATTTTTGGAAGAGTTTGCAAGAAGCATTGGGGACGCAGTTACGTCTGAGTTCTGCTTATCATCCACAGACCGATGGTTAATCTGGGAGGACGATCCAATCTTTGGAAGATTTGCTTAGAGCTTGTACCATAGAGCAGACTGGAAGTTGGGATGATGTTCTACCAATGATAGAATTCACCTATAACAACAGTTATCATTCGAGCATAGGGATGGCACCCTATGAAGCTCTGTATGGACGACGGTGTCGAACACCTCTATGTTGTTACCAAGATGGCGAGCGCCTTACTGTTGGACCAGAGATTATACAATAGACAACTGAGAAGGATAAGATGATTCAGGAAAAGATGAAGACGGCTCAGAGTCGGCAAAAGAGTTATGCAGACCAAAGGAGAAAGCCTTTTGAGTTTGAGGAAGGTGAGCATGTATTCCTGAAAGTCACACCTATGACTGGGGTAGGCTGGGCTTTAAAATCTAGAAAACTCACTCCAAAATTCCTTGGACCGTACCAAATCATTCATCGAGTAGGTCCTGTAGCCTACCAAATAGTCTTACCTCCTTTCCTTTCAAATATTCATAATGTTTTCCATGTGTCACAACTTCGAAAATACCTTCCTGACCCAAGTCATGTCATAGCACCAGATACAATACAATTAAAAGAAAACTTAACTTATGAGACGTCTCCTGTAAGAATCGAGGATAGAAAGATAAAGCAATTAAGAGGCAAGGAGATCACATTGGTGAAGGTAATTTGGAACGAGGTGACGGGAGATGCAACCTGAGAGCTGGAAGACAAGATGAATGAGCAACACCCACAATTATTCTAAGGCATGCAAATTTTGAGGACAAAATTCCTTTTTAGAAGGGTAGTGTTGTAACATCCCAAAAATTCTTTATTTCATTATAAATAATCATTTTATAATATTTATGATTTTTAGGAATTTTTGTGGATTTTTCTGGAAATGATGAATATTTTAATATATTCTTCATTTTATGTGCGCACTGAGCGAAGCCGGGATAACGAAATGTTTTCCCTGAGGCTGGTAAACCTTGAACTGTCACCATGTCAATGGGGGATCTTACTAAACCCGAGGTCGGGTACAGTTTGTGAGATTTGCGTTTTTCAAAGTTTTATCTACTAGATAAAATCGCGGTATCATAAAATTATCTGATGAATAATAAAATATTATTTTCATTAATTGTAACTTTTATTCACTAAGAAAATAATTTTAACGGTGTAATTTATCATCCGTCAAATGTATTTAATTAAGGAGACAAGCTTACTATGCACTTTATTGAGAAGCGTGCGAAGCTTCTCAAGGAAGCTTCCTCCAATCACTTCTTTCTCTCTCCTCCCTTTTTGGTGCTACACAGTTGACTAAGGGGGCATATTTCATTTTCATTCTCTCATTTCCTCCCCCCCATATGCAGCTCACTCATCTTTCTCTCTTCTTCACATAGCAGCAACACCCTTACCACCCACACCTCTATTTTTATCTTCAAGCTGTCACACTCCTTGCACCCACTTTGAGTTTGGAGGACCACCATCTTTGATGAAGTCATCATCAAGAGTTCACCATTCTCTCCATCTTCATCCTCTTCCACCTTTGAAGCTTAAAGGTTGGAGCTTTATGGTAAAAGCTCATGGCTTTTCTTCCTCTCTTCTCATTTTTGTGACCCACGGTCATTTTAGTGACCATGGGTATCCATTTCAAGATTTGGTTTGAATTTTGTAAGTTTGAATGTTCTAGGGCTTTCAGGAAGCTAAGAATGAAATTTCTAAAGTAAAAAGGAGCATCCTTTCTTTGTGCTTCTCTCAGGTAAGAGGAAGACACTCCTCCTCAACCTCTATTAGCATTTAGGAACGTTGTCTGTTATTGATAGTGAGGGAACCCTATTGAGGGTCATCCTTGGCTTGCATGTTGTTTGTAAGGTGTTTATGCTATTAGAATGTCAGTCTGGGTATATTGATATATTGGATTGGATTAGAATGCCTGAAATGGAAGAGATGACGTCGGATTGGTTCTCGGATGGCCACGGTTTTGAGCCCAAAAGTTTGGGGATTTTTGGTGAACAATTGTAATCATTTAGACTTCTGACCATTTAGTAGAATGTCAGAATCCGTCGAGTTTAGACTTCTGACCATTTAGTAGAATGTCAAAATCCGTCGAGTTTAGACTTCTGACCATATCCGTCGAATTTGATTTTCTGACCAAATCCGTCGAGTTTAGTCTTCTGACCATTTAGTAGAATGTCAAAATCCGTTGAGTTTAGACTTCTGACCATTTAGTAGAATGTCAAAATCCGTCGAGTTTAGACTTCTGACCATATCCGTCGAGTTTTGAATTTCTGACCATTTTGTGTTTTCGTCAGCTCAACACTTGGAAAATTTCTCCAACGTCAACACCCATCCGTCAAAATAGGATTTCTGCTAAACTTCTAGTATATTCAACAGTTTTTGATCTTCATTCGACAGAACCTTCATTCGATAGAAATTGATTTTTAACCATTCTTGTCAAAGTTGTAACACAGCCCTTTCCGTCACTAACTCACCTTATGACTGACTCCTATCAAAAATCAGCCATGTGATTTTTCGTCGAAAGGTACCTTCAATTTTATATTAGATACATTGCCTCTGTCGAATTCAAAAGTTTAATTTATCACCTAACACCTAGGGATTAATTCAATGGAAATAGGATGCAAGAATTAGTTAATTGGAAAATTAAATTATACTGAGATTCATAAATTTTAAAGAACCTAGAATGGAATTTTCATGAGACTTAGGATAACTTTCGTTAGGGTAAGAATAAGAGAGTGTGAGACTTTGAGATCTTAGAATAACCTTCTAAGTGTATGTGAATAAATTACCTAAGAGGATTTAGTTAATTAAGAGAATTTCTTTAGAGACAATATTCGTAAGAAAAACTGAATCGAAGCAGGAATTCATAATACACTTTAAAAAAGTGTTGATTATGATATTGTGGGTCCATGTGAGTGACCAATGATTGTGTTGATTCTTGCTTTGGCCAATTGTGGCATATTGTGGAATAGTATGTAATAATGATCACACATGATTATGTATAGAGTCTGTATGCATTGTGAATGTTCGTTGGACTGTCGTAAGGCCTAGTTGCCTAGGAATTGAACACACCTTAGTGTGGGTGCGAATAGACAAGTGTAGGTCTTTTGTTGACCTTAGGGGTGTCAGGGTGCGGGTACCTCACAATGGACAGTTGGTAGCTCTTCTGTCCGTGGGGCAGACCGATGCAAATGCACTGACGATCCGGACCGAGACACTGCCCTATATCATGATCTAGCGTAGACTGTCTGTATAATGCCATGATGTGCATGTGGATAAATTGATGAATTATAGCACTTTGGCCTCGGCAGCCGAGTTGCAGATGTGTCTCCTGATCTTTCTCTCCGACCGTTGTGTCTAGCTCCATGGAGTAGAATTTTTGACTATTGAATGCATGTGCATAGTGAGTCCATGAATTATCGGGCATTTATCGTTATTATAATTGGAACTATTGTATTATCGATATATATATATATATATAACTGCCTGGAACTGTTTGGTTGATTATAATTGCTACTAAATGTTTATTACCATTATTACTGTTAAAACTGCTATGTGGGCGCTTTACGCCGTTTGGTTTCTTGATGCTATAATTGGTAATGATGGTAGGATGCCTTACCTTTTTTCTGTTTCTCCATTACTATTTATCTGTATATTGCGTCCTATCGAAGATGTCTGCAAGGAAACGAAAGCTCCCGATTTCCCTGGCTTTTGGCCTTACCTCGATTAGTGACTGCTGAAGAGCATGGAGGCACGCACGTGCAAATTTTTAGGAGATGTGCGTCTGACCTTCTTAGGAGGGCCAGAGTGCTGGCACATCAACTTTGACTCCGAGCGCTGCGTCTACTTGGGGGACGTATCGATATCTCTAGCCTGGAGGCGCCATGAGCCGCCTATTTTCACCTGCTGTATTAGCCTACGTCTGGAATTTCATTTTCCTATACGTGAGATGCGGGGTGACCGTTATTACACCCCGAAGGAAGACTCTTTCTATTCCATAGCTCGGGCCCTGTCCCGTAACTCTGTGGCTCCTATGGTGGTTTCCTCTGACGAGGAAGACCCCGAGGAGTTCCTTGAGGACGACCTCGTGGAGGATCCTAAAGCGGATCGTGACACGATTCCTCCTCACTTGAGGGACTGACATTACTTGTAGCTACTGAGGGCTACTAGTATTTTATTTTGGGGGCCTGATGTTTTGACTGTAGTGGGCTGTATATTCTGATACCGTGGGGATGTGTATGTATAATCCTTTGGGGGCAGGTATAGTTTTGCTTTTTGATATACCAGGCTTTGTAACTAAACAGGTTGATAAATAAATATATATATATATATGCAATGTTAATTTCAATGTACGCTTTACTTCCACTTTTGTTCTTTATTTCCAAGTATGTTTCGTCACCGTTGTTATTAATCAGTTTTATTATTATTGTAATATAGGAAAAAAAATATATACTCGCCAATTTAATTACCCAGCTATCATCAAGTAAACATATATATATTATTAAGAGGAACCGGGTCTTAACTTATATAAGTTATTTCCGCATTGTAATTGACAATGTGACTTTCCTTTTCCAAAAAGGGGCGTTACAGTGAGAATCCAATGTAACATCCTAATACAAAATATCTTGGTATATCATAGATACACAAGGATATTCAGTACTAGAAATGCCGCCACTTCTAGATAACTAACTAATATATTTTCATAATCACAATTGAGTAATTATAGAAAGCCTTAAGAGATTGCGGTAAAATTAATCTCATACATATCTACATACAACACTAGCCACAAAAGGACATAGTGTAAAACAAACAAAACAAATGTAAACAGTATACATAAGTTCTGGATAGAAAAGCATATAAAACTATACTAGTCTTCAAGCTTCACCTTCTTTCGCTTAGAAGAGTCTTTACTTGGATTTATATGGAAGAATAACTAGGGTGAGAATTACAATTCTCAGTAAAAGCAATTCCAATACCAGCTAGTCATAACATTGTATAAATAAATATAGCAATTGCTATAACTACAAACATAGGAGATTCCTCCCTAATTCTCATAACTGCACACTACCTAGTAGTGTGGTCTAAACCGATAGCCTACATACCATTGGGTATAGATAACTGCCTATACAATTGCGAATACCAACAGCAACAGACAATGCCCATACAATTATCTGTAAATGCAATGAGGATGATACGCAATAGGTTTATGCCTAAGAAAAATCCTAAAGATATGCTCGTGCAATGTTTTGTTTTGAAATACATGCAGGGGTTTATTTTGAAAACAAAGATATTCATTACGAACTGGTTCAATATTGTTACCAAGTGGCCTCAATACTCAAGAGGGGGGTGAATTGAGTATGTAAAACAAGTTCACAAATCTTTCACAAAACGTTTGATAATCAATTTTCGTTGAAGCTATTGGATGATTAGAGATAATTGGATAGATGAGATAAACACTTTTACTTATTAATGTAATAGCCAAAGGAAACAATATTCAAGCAAATCAATAAAACAGTGCACAATATAAAGAGAAGGGTTTAGAGAAAACAAACACAATGATTTATCCTAGTTCGATCACCAATCCACTTGTGATCTACGTTCAGTCCTCAAGCAACCACTCGAGATTTTCCACTATATCTTTAAGCTTCAATAGGTGCTTGACAACCTTTACAGCCTTGAGCACTCAACACTTTGAGATACCTCACCCTTGGAGCTTGAGTCTCTTCAACTAAGGGATGCTTCACTCTTTACACTTTTAGAGGGATGCCTTACCCTCTTTACAAAGCAATTTAGATTGATAGAATGAAACTCTCACAAGAGTAAATGATTACAAATTGAAGCTCTAATATGCTCTCAAAGAATAACACAAGTTTTTCACAAAAACAGAGCAAGAATGGATATGAAGATTAAATCTCGTATTGAAGTATTGGTAATCAATTTTTGGTTCAAGGTCAACCTCTAATGAAGCCCTAACATTGGTATTTATAAGTTTTGTAAGTAAAGGAGCCATTGGGATCTTTTAGCCAAGCATTAAATGCCATTAATATAGCTGTTGGACTCTGTCAGATTGCTTGTAATCGATTACACAACAAATGTAATTGATTACATTGTTGTTCCAACATGTTCTTGGCTTTCTAAGCTCTGTGTAATCAATTACATTCTTGGTGTAATCGATTACAAGGCCTTTGACTTGCTTTGTAATTAATTACAATATCCATGTAATCAATTATATGACTCCTTGAACGTGTTCTTGCCTTTTGGGCTCATTATAATCAATTACCAACTTGGTGTAATCGATTAAAAGGCCTCTGTTTGCTGTGTAATTGATTACAAACATCATGTAATCGATTACATTGACCTTTGAACACATTTTTCAAGTCCAATTAAGTTTGTAAGTCATTTTTAACACTTTAAGACATTTGATTAAACATAAATCCTTTTATGAGTGTTAAATCTAAGATTAAAAATAATGTTTCTTTGGAAAACATGTTTAGCTTTGAATTTTCACACTTATTTTGGAAATGATATATGAAAAACCATTTGAGAAATCTTGAGAGTATTTAACATTAATGTTCTAAGTCTTATGACTAAATAAACCTCTTGATTTCTTTCTTTGATCGTGATCTTTTCTTTTGCACTTGATCTTCATTTTTGCACTTGATCTTCATCTTTGACTTTGTTATCATCAAAAACCATTTGACATGCTTTAAGGACATAAGCATTCACAAGTATATCATCTTGTGGTAAATAGAAGGAAAACTCATCCTCACATCATATGTACCCTGGCACACTGAGAAGTTTGGGCTGAATCCTTGTTCAAAAGAACCTTATGGACTCCCTACTTATCTCATTTGGCCTTAATGATGGTGCACAACATCAAAGGATACTCACAAAGATCAATACTACTAGACCATTTCCATAGACATATATATAGTCATTCTTACATACTTAGGTCATCTAAGATCTAGGCATGTTTTACTATGAAATTTTGACTTCTCATGTTTTCCCTCTTGTAGATAGATAAACTGAAATTTCCACACTACATGCAACCCTAGCACTTGGTTAGGAATACTTGTCCCCTTAGGAACTTCTGACTCCCTTCCTTCTGGCTAAATGACCTCACGTCATATAAGTTGCATTCACAAGTAGACAATGCCGACTCATCCTTGTTTACTTATATCTAACATCCCTCATCATCACATCTCTAGTGAAGCTAAGTAACAATAAGTTATTATAGGTGCTAGACACTTATCTATAGTAAACCCCTATTCTTTAGTTGCATTAAGGTTCTTAGCTTTCACATACATACTAGATTAACTAACTAGTGTGTGAAAAGCGTAGTGTTATTTTTACCTCTTACATAAACATCATCTTAACATTCCTATAGACTCAACTCATCCTAGTGAAAGAGTCTATCTTAGCTAATGCTTCATTCCAACCTTGTTTAAGGAAACAAATGAGCATTTCTCTAGAACTTTGCATACTTAGTGAATGTGACAAGTTAACAAGTCAACATTCATCCTTTTGTGTATTCTACATTGCACAAGGTCCCGTTTAACTAGAGACTTAGTACATAACATTCCTTCTTCGAAACTAAATACACAACCTTATCTCCAGTCAAGTGAATCTAACTTAAGAGTGATTCTTACTTGCAACTCCCTATTGCTTAAGGTTCTAGGTACCTTCCCAAGGTGATCCACTACTCTTGGATATCTTAAAGCTCATACATTCCTTATTCTTACTAGAGTGAACCCTACAACCTATCCTAGTATACTTGTCACCATTACACCATCTCATCTCATCTTGAGTGATATCTAATGCAACACTAGGTTGCCTAAGGTGCTATGTTCTTAATAGGGCAATCCTTCACTTTTGGGAGCTCAAAGGCCTAAGCTTTCTCATTCATTCTAGGTGATAGTTCCTCTCTTAAAAAATCCTTATTTGTGTCTTCAAACACCTTAAGAAATATATTCGAATGATTCCATCTAACTAAGAACTTGAAAACATCAAAAATGACATTTCTAGAGGTTCAACATGTTACCAAGTGGCTTTCAATACTCAAGAGGGGAGTGAATTGAGTTTAAAAACATTTTCGAAAAACCTCTTTTTATTAAAAACTAATATTAAAAACTTAATAAATAAATGCACAAAAGGAACGAGAAGAAGAAAAGAAATAATAAAGAGTAGCGAAAAATAAATATACAGTAAATTAAATTTGCATAAATTAAATAAATTAAGAAGAGAGAAGCAGGCACAGTATTTATCCTGGTTCGACCACTAACCCACTTGTGGTCTACGTCCAGTCCTCGAAAGCCAAGATTTTTCACTAAGTATACAAGCTTCAATAGGTGCTTGCTACCATTACACAAAAGAGCACTTTTCACACACAGGGAAACTCTACCCTTGTGCTAAAGTCTTAGCCTGCAAGGATACCTCACCCTTTATACAAACCTTGAGGGATACCTCACCCTCGATACAGAATATCAGAAAATAGATGAAGAGAAACTCTCACTTAGAGTAAGTAATACAAATTGAAGTGCTAATGGAGCTCTCACAGAAATATCTCAAAGTTTTTAATCAAACAGAGCGTAGAAAATAATTTTCACAAAATTAGAGCAACCAGAAAATAGTTCAGAGTTATGGGCAAAAAACTTCGTGACCCAAGGTTGCTATTTATAGGGAAAAACACAGAGATAGCTATTTAGGTATAATTAATAGCATTTAAAACAAATTTGAAAACCTGTCTGTTTCCATATACGTGATCATAAGCTCCGTGTTTATTCGAATAGAGGAAAACCTATTCGAATAATACTGTTTCTGAAAATAACGTGAAAGTCCATCTGAAAAGGGTTATTCGAATAACCAACCTATTATTCGAATAACTCTATTAAAACTAGAGTTCTAAAACCAAATATGTTATTCGAATGGCAGCTGAACTATTCGAATAAAGTTGTTAACAGAAAGTTCAGACAGAAGGGGTTTTATTCGAATAACGTTTGAGTTATTCGAATAACTCACTTAGAAACACAGTTCTGAAAAACCTTGGTTATTCGAATAACAGGATAGTTATTCAAATAGCACCTTTAAAAAAATAGACCTCGTGAAGGTGTTTATTCAAATAGGCTAAGCTCTATTCGAATAACTCAGTTCAAAACCATTTTGAAAAAGATGTTTTCAAAGATACTAAGTTTAAAAACAAGTTTTATCTTTTCTTTCAAAAACAAAGAGATATCAAAGTGAGCTCCGTACAATAGATCCTAAGTCCTAATGCTAATCAAATATAAACGTGGATTTGGTCTATGTATCATCTTCATTTATTCTTTATGCTTGTTATCATCAAAACAAGTCTTCAAAGGTATGCATCCAAACACATTCTCCCCCTTTTTGATGATGACAAACTATCAATGAGAAAAGCGTTAGTGCATATAATTGGAATTCACAAAGAGGTATAAAAGCTTACTCCCCCTCTTTAATTATAAGAGGTAATGTATATTAGATATGTGCGCAGCTCCCCCTTTCAATTTGAATCCAATCTCATTTTAAGTTTACCTATCTTTTCTCAATTAAAAACCAAATAATCAAAATTTTCTCCCCCTTTTGTCATGAGCAAAAAGGAGGGGTAAGTCCTATAAACATATATCGAAGTAAAAAAAAGCATAAAAGGAGGCATACTCATAGCAATAGATCAGCAAGAAACTATTTTTATGCATTAATAAAAAAGGATCCAATTACAAAAGCCAGAAATAAATAACATGAAGGCAAAAATAGATATCCTAAGAACTAGAGTTCCTAGAAGTAAGTATCCGGAGGTGGTGGTGAAGAAGCTGGTGCAGGAGCAGGTGAAGCAGATCGATGGGCAGCAACCTCACGTTCAACACCTTCTATTCTATCAAACAGAATAGAGAAGGTATGTTCCATGTAAGCTCTGTTATCCTGCAAGGTGGCTATGATTTGTACCAAAGTGACAGGAGCAGGAGCAGCAGCAGGTACATCAGCAGGAGCAGCAGGAGTGTCAGCAGGGTCAAGCTCATCCTCAACAACCTCATCCGGGTACACCCAGCCTTTATCGGTTTGGATCATCTTTATTTTGCGTAAGGTGTGAGCACCAAAGACGTTGTGGTGAGACAAGGTAATGGCTCGCTCAGTCTCGAAGACCTGAGGACACTTGCTCAGTAAGGTAGTGATGAGAATACCATAAGGCAAGTCAGATTTCTCCTTGCCCTTGGCCCTCATCATGTGTCTCATGATAAACACAGGCCAGTTGATCTGATGGCCATTCTTCAGAAACCACAGCATGAAGACATCTTCCTCGCTGAGGTAGGCGTAGTTGCCACTGCGGGGAGCCAAGATATGAGCGAAGGCGTAATGCAGAAGCCTATCCTGGCTCTTCAACATGCCACCCTTGAGATCCTTGTCAGGCAGGGCTAGACCAGACTTCAGCAGGTCTTCAATTGCCTGAAGCTTGTTGAACTCGTCAAGAAAAGGAGTGTCACCATCTTCAACAAGGGTGCCAGAGAACTGTAGTCCAAACAGAGTCAGCCAGTCCAGCGGTGTGATCACAATGTTCTAATCACAGACCTCGAAGAGAAGATTCTGGCCATTAAATGCCAGATTGTAAAAGAACATATTCACCAGAGCTGGATAAATGGTGGCCCGGTGAGAGTAGAGCTGAAGAACTCCTTAGTTTTACAGCAGGGTCAGAAAGTTAAAGCCTCAGTGTTGCAGGAAGAAAGAGAGGTCAAGGTACTTGGGTTGGACCAAGTTACGCTCCCAAAAATACGTGATGAAGCATGCACGATGCTCTTCGTTGGAGGAGAGCCTTCTCAGATCAATAGGGTTGTTGCATAGAGCATTCCTCGTGCGTGGGCACTTGTTGAAGGAGGAGGCCATGGTGGAAGAAGGTGTGGAAGAGAGAAAGAGAGAGAAAGAACAAGATTGGGCGTGCAGAGGAGAAAACAGAAGGTGAAAGCGTTTGGGCGCGTAGGGGTTATTTAAAGAAAGCCCCGTGTTTATTCAAATAAATAGAGGTTTATTCGAATAAACCTTGTTGGAAACTGAAAGGACAGGCGCAGGAAACTGAAAGGTGTTGAGAAAAGTGTTTCAGCTAGGGTTTATACGAATAGGAAGGAATTCTATTCGAATAGAATAACTGGGAAAGCCAAGCGTTTTGGCTAGCTGACAGGGTTTATTCGAATAACTATTGGAGTTATTTGAATAAACAGAGAGCTATCAGTCAAGACTGATAAAATGAGGTTCTAGTTATTCGAATAACGTGAGGTTTATTCGAATAGACAGTGGCCAAGAACAGAAACTGATAAAAGAAGGAATCTGGTTATTTGAATAAAGAGGTATTTATTCGAATAGACAGAGATGAAAAACAAACAGGTTTTAGTACAGGAGCCAGTTTATTTGAATAAACTATGTTTTATTCGAATAAAGCTGATATTCAACACAAATTTAACAAGCAGTAAAGAGGTTTATTCGAATAAAAGCTTGTTTATTTGAATAAAGCTAACAAAGAAGCACAGAAAAGCATACGTGCATGAAATTGAAAGTATATATTCATGTGATAAAATTCAGCAATAAAACATGCAATTATATATTGAATTGATCAATTATGCCCAATTCTCCTCGAATATAAAAGAATGCTTCTTTTGCTAAGGGTTTAGTGAAGATATCTGCAAGTTGCTTAGATGTTTCAACAAACTCAAGAATGCAATCCCCATTTTGTACATGATCTCTGATAAAATGATGTCTTATCTCTATATGCTTTGTTCTGGAATGCAGTATGGGATTCTTAGAGATATTTATTGCACTAGTGTTACCACATTTTATCGGGATGTGATCAAGCTGAAGACCGTAGTCTAAAAGTTGTTGCTTCATCCATAGGATTTAAGCACAACAACTCCCGGCTGCAACATATTCAGCCTCAGCGGTAGACAAAGCCACACTATTTTGTTTCTTGCTATGCCGAGAAACTAAAGAACTACCAAGTAAGTGGCAAGTCCCACTAGTACTTTTTCTGTCTAATTTGCACCTAGCAAAATCAGAGTCAGAATAGCCTATTAGGCTACAAGAGGCACCCTTAGGGTACCACAAGCCCATTTGTGAAGTGCCTACTAGGTATTTCATTATTCGTTTAACAGCACTTAAATGAGATTCCTTAGGGTTTGCTTGATATCTAGCACACATGCATACACTAAACATAATATCTGGCCTACTAGCAGTAAGATAAAGGAGAGATCCAATCATACCTCTATATTTCGTTATTTCTACTGATTTACCTCCTTCATCTTTGTCCAAGTAGCAAGAAGTGCCCATCGGAGTGGCCATGTGTTTAGCATTCTCCATTTTAAATCTCTTGAGCAATTCCTTGCAGTATTTGGTTTGACTTATGAATGTCCCTTCATTCGTTTGTTTGATTTGAAGGCCGAGGAAGAAATTTAATTCTCCCATCATCGACATTTCAAATTCATTCTGCATTGTCTTAGCAAATTCTTTGCAAAAGGATTCATTAGTAGCATCAAAGATAATATCATCCACATATACTTGCACAAGAAGAATATCATGCTTTTTATTTTTAATAAAAAGGGTAGTGTCGACTTTTTCTCTTGAAAAACCATTTTCTAAAAGGAACTTACTCAACCTTTCATACCAAGCTCTAGGAGCTTGCTTTAAACCATATAAAGCCTTTTTAAGTTTAAAAACATGGTTGGGTAGTTCATGATTTTCAAAACCTGGAGGTTGTTCAACGTATACCTCCTCTTGAATAAAACCATTTAGAAAAGCACTTTTGACATCCATTTGATATAAATTGAAATTCATGATGCAAGCATAAGCAAGTAACATCCTAATAGCTTCTAATCTAGCCACAGGTGCATAGGTTTCTTCATAATCTATTCCTTCCTCTTGATTATACCCTTTAGCAACCAATCTAGCTTTGTTTCTAGTTATTAACCCATTTTCATCAAGTTTGTTTCTAAAAACCTATTTAGTGCCAATTATGGGGTGATTATTAGGTCTAGCAACTAATTCCCAAACTTGATTTCTTTCAAACTGATTTAATTCCTCATGCATAGCTAAGATCCAATGTTCATCATCAAAAGCTTCAATTAAATCCTTAGGTTCAATTTGAGAAACAAAAGCTAAGTGATTACAAGTATTTCTAAGAGAGTTACGAGTACTTACACCTTTAGATACATCACCGATAATCTGATCAAGGGAATGATATTTTGAAGTTCGCCATTCTTTGGGGAGTTCCAAAGCTTGCGAATCTTTTTGTCTTTGTTTATCCTCTTGCTCCTTGATTTCTTTTTCTTTACTATTCAAATGTGTTTCCGCCAAGATCTCTGCAACATCATCAATAACAAGATCCTTTCTCAATCCATTTGGGTTAGTTTCATCAAATGCAACATGTATAGATTCTTCAATAGTCATAGTTCTCTTATTATATATATGAAAAGCTTTACTATGATTTTAATAACTAAGAAATATACCTTCATCAAACTTAGCATCAAACTTGCTTAAGTTATCTTTTCCATTATTTAAAACAAAACATTTGCATCCAAAAACATGAAAATGTGAGACATTCGGCTTTCTTCCCTTATACAACTCATATGGGGTTTTCTTTAAAATAGACCTTATAAGGGCCTTGTTCATTACATAACAAGCTGTACTTACAGCATCCGCCCAAAAGTATTTAGGAAGAGCAGCCTCATTAAGCATAGTTCTCACCATTTCTTCTAAAGAACGCTTTTTCCTTTCTACAACTCCATTTTGTTGTGGAGTTCTAAGGGCGGAGAAATTATGATTAATGCCATGTTCATCACAGTAATTTTCAAAAACATTGTTTTCAAATTTGCCACCATGATCACTTCTTATAGAAGAGATTTGTAAACCTTTTTCATTTTGAATAACTTTGGCAAGTCTTTTAAAAGCTAGAAATGCATCATTTTTATTTGCAAGAAATAAAGTCCATGTAAACCTAGAAAAATCATCCACAATCACTAAAGCATAGTAATTCCCACCAAAGCTCATACTTCTAGAAGGTTCAAAAAGATCCATGTGCAAAAGTTGTAAAGGTCTAGTAGTTGAAACTATATTTTTTGCTTTAAAAGAGACCTTTATTTGTTTACCCTTTTGACATGCATCACATAATTTATCTTTTACAAAACTAAGCTTGGGTAGACCAATTACTAGCTCTTTGGAGACCAACTTCTTTAAGTGATTCATGTGAATGTGTGCAATTCTCCTATGCCATAACCATGAATCATCATTCTTACTTAAAAGACATTTCGCATCATTTGAAGATATATTATCAAGACTAATCATATAGATGTTGTTTACTCTATGACCAATGAATTTAACATGCTTGTCATTTTTATCTTCAATTATGCAATAGTTTGAATCAAATACTACTTTATTTTCTTTATCACATAATTGGCTAATACTAAGTAAGTTATGTTTCAAGCCTTCAATAAGCAGCACATTTTCAATAGAGGAGTTAGGGTTCTTACCGACTTTGCCGATTCCAAGAATTTTTCCCTTGTTGTTATCACCATAAGTAACGTGTCCATGATTCTTGGGAATAAGCATGGTGAATTTTGAGTCGTCCCCCGATCATGTGCTTGGAGCAGCTGCTATTGAGATACCAATTTGAACTCCTGACTTTCAAGCACACCTACAGCACAAGTTTAGTTTTTAACTTTTGGTACCCAAACTTTCTTGGGTCCTTGTGTGTCAATTTTGGGTATAGTACCCTTGGGAACCCAAACCATTTTTGTTCCAATTTTTGTATTTATGTTTTTCCTTGCATTACATGTTGAAGCACTATGTCCTTTCCTTCCACAATAAAAACATTTGATAAAAGGACTACTTGAAACACTAGAATGTACAAAGAAATTTTTATAAAGTTTTTGTTGATTTTTTGGGTTATAACCTATCTCGGCTTTTTGAAAAATCACTCTTTGTCTTCCTAATAAAATATTTAAGTTATCCCTTCCAAAGGTGAATTTAGAAAGAGTGTTCTTTAAGTCTTCAATTTCTTTTTCAAGCATATGACATGAAGAAAAGATGAAGAAGTAGAAGCATGTGAAGAATGATTTGTGCATGCATCAATGATTCCTAAAGTTTTATTTTCAATTTTCAATTCTTCTATTTCTTTATTTAAAACAAGAATTTGATTTTCTAAATAAGAAATTGTTTTCTTAGAAGAAGAAATAATTTTTGTCAATTTTAAAGATTCTTCATGTAATTCTTCAAAAACGTCTTGTAGCTCATCGTAAGAAGGCAATAAAGTAGTATTAGAACTTGCCTCATTTTTGCTTTCTTCTTCTTCTCCTTTTGCCATGAGACATAGTTTAGCTTCCTCGCTATCTGAGCTGTTAGTTGAATCCATGTCGTTCTCATCCCATGCTATATAGGCTTTTCTTCCTTTCCTTTCCTTGAAGGGCTTCTTTTGAAATTTCTCATTCTTCTTTTGGTAAATTGGGCACTCCATTTTCATGTGACCAGGTTTGCCACATTCATAGCAAGTTGGAGTTGATGAAGCTCCTTCGCCTTTGTAATGAGTCTTCTTCTGAGGGAAGGGAGGTCTTCTTTGCGTTCCCTTTGTCCTGAGAAATTTACCAAACTTTTTAACTAACAAACTTAGATTTTCTTCACTTACCTCGATTTTCTCTGAGCTTTCTTCATTTTCTTCATCATCATTGTCAAGTGTTGAGGAAGTGGCTTTGAGCGCTATCCCCTTTTTCTTTTTATCGTTTTCTTCGCTTTGACTTAATTTGCTCAGTTTCAGTTCGTGCTCATGAAGTTTTCTAAAGAGGGTAGCTAGAGTCATTGTGGACAAGTCCCTCGATTCTGAAATTGCTGTTACCTTAGGTTGCCAAATCCTGCTAAGACATCTCAAAACCTTGTTAATCAAATCTTTGTTAGAAAAACTTTTGCCTAAAGATGCAAGATGATTAACTATGTGGGTGAACCTCTTTTGCATTTCCTGAATGCTTTCTCCTTGGTTCATTCTGAATAGTTCATATTCACGAGTTAGAGAATTGATTCTCGACCTCTTAACTTCACTAGAACCCTCGTGGGTAACTTGCAAAATGTCCCACATTTCTTTAGCAGTTTTGCAATTTGAAATTTTAAAAAACTCATCATATCCCAAAGCAGTAGTAATAATATTTTTGGCTTTTAAATTAAATTAAACTTTTCTTTTGTCTTCATCAGACCATTTATTTCGTGGTGTTTCGGTCCTTACGCCATCGACCTCATGTATGGGTATAAAAGTGCCGTTTTTGACAACATCCCATACATCTAGATCAATAGCTTCGATGAAGATTTTCATTCTTTCCTTCCAATATGCGTAACCATCCCCATTGAAAAAGGGTGGTCGATTTATGGAAGATCCTTCTGAAAAACCATTTGATGAAGTCATATTCTCTTGAAACTGCTAAGCTCTTTATACAAGAGTCTAGCTCTGATACCACTTGTTACCAAGCGACTTCTAGTACTCAAGAGGGGGATGAATTGAGTTTAAAAACTTTTTCAAAAAACCTCTTTTTATCAAAAACTAATATTAAAAACTTAATAAATAAATGCAGAAGGAATGAGAAGAAGAAAAGAAACAATAAAGAGCAGCAAAAAATAAATATGCATTAAATTAAAATTGCATAAATTAAATAGATTAAGAAGAGAGAAGCAGACACAGTATTTATCCTGGTTCGACCACTAACCCACTTGTGGTCTACGCCTAGTCCTTGAAAGCTGAGATTTTTCACTAAGTATACAAGCTTCAATAGATGCTTGCTACCGTTACACAAAAGAGCACTTTTCACACACAGGGAAACTCTACCCTTGTGCTAAAGTCTCAGCCTGCAGGGATACCTCACCCTTTATACAAACCTTGAGGGATACCTCACCCTCGATACAGAATATCAAAAAATAGATGAAGAGAAACTCTCACTTAGAGTAAGTAATACAAATTGAAGTGCTAATGGAGCTCTCACAGAAATATCTCGAAGTTTTTAATCTAACTGAGCGTAGAAAATAATTTTCACAAAATTAGAGCAACCAGAAAATAGTTTAGAGTTATGGACAAAAAACTTCGTGACCCAAGGTTGCTATTTATAGGGAAAAACACGGAGATAGCCCTTTAGGTATAATTAATAGCATTTAAAATGAATTTGAAAACCTGTCTGTTTCCATATACGTGATCATAAGCTCCATGTTTATTCAAATAGAAGAAAACCTATTCGAATAACACTGTTTCTAAAAATAACGTGAAAGTCCATTTGAAAAAGGTTATTCGAATAACCAACCTGTTATTCGAATAACTCTATTAAAACTAGAGTTCGAAAACCAAATATGTTATTCGAATGGCAACTGAACTATTCGAATAAAGTTGTTAACAGAAAGTTCAGACAGAAGGGGTTTTATTCGAATAACGTTTGAGTTATTCGAATAACTCACTTAAAAACACATTTCTGAAAAACGTTGGTTATTTTTGTAACACCCCTCGATTTAATAACCAATGCACAATCGTCATTATGTCACGGTCACTAAATGTCGGCGTGCTAACATTGTCAAATAACAAATTTACCATAAATATTAAACATTTCTCATATGAGGAAAATAAGAGCCACGAATGAGTAGTTACATATACAACCAGTTAAATTATGAATTATAATATGTACTCAATTTACAACATTTAAGTCTGGATAATTGCCTTGAAGCATACATGTACTCAAAAATACACTTTATATAGGTAATGCAAAATAAAATATAAACTACCCATAATATATCTACGACTAAGGAGTTGGGCACTCCATCGTATTCGAATGCGTGAGGCAATTCCCAGGTGTTCACCGGTGTAGTGAGAAATACAAGATAAGGTCTTCAATCACAGTCCTCTTCATGGTCAAAGTCGATCCCCAAAGATGTCACATACGCTTATCGGTCCGGTCGACTCTACAGTCTTGGTATCAAAGCGAACACAATTCGAACAAAACCCCAAAAAGAGCTTCTTCGCGACGGCATCACCGAATGCAAAGAGGTCAAACCAATAAAATCCAAAGGAATCCAACTTCGTTCCCACTTATAGTCTTTAACCAAAAATTAACATAGAGCAAGAAAAGTACAAGAAAGAGGTAAGACATCCTACCATCATTACCAGTCATAGCATCAAGAAACCAAACGGCGCAAGGCGCCCACATAGCATTTATGATAGCAATAATGGTAATAAACATTTAGTAGCAGTTATAATCAACCAGACAGTTTCAAGCAATCATATATATATATATATGGATATATCAGGAATACAACAGTTCCAATTATAATAACAATGTATGCCAGATAATTCATGGACTCACTATGCACATGTGCCCTCAATAATCAAGATCCTACTCCATGGAGCTAGACACAAAACAGTCGGAGAGAATGATCAGGGAGACATGCCAGTATCTCGTCAGCCATAAAAACAAGTGCTTTTCAGAAAATAATCAGTCATTTTGCGCAACAAGGCTTTATACAGCGGCATTCTCACAAGATCTCTATATAGGATCTGTGGCCAGTTAGGATCGTCGGCGTGTGTATCGTGTGTATCGGTCTGTCTCCACGGTCCAGAGGAGCTACCACTGCCCTCTGCGAGATGCCTGCGCCCCGACGCCCTCAAGGTCATCTACAAGACCCCACGTGTCTATTCGCACCCGCACTAAGGTGTGATTCAACTCCTAGGCAACTCGGCCTTAACAAAGTCCAGCGGACATTCTCGTTCTTTTGTGCAATGCATGACTCTATCATGCTTCTCATGACAACTCGGTCAATCATGCCTCAAATGCATGTCATATGATTTATCCACAATGCATACAGACTTTATGCATAATCATGTATGATCATCATTACATACTAATCCATCATACGTCACAATTTGCCCAAGTAAGAATTAACCCAATCAATGGTCACCCACATGGACCCACAATAGCATGATATTGTTGTTAAAATAAATTAATACATTTTAAAGCGTATTATGAATTCTTACTTAGGTTTAGCTTTACTTACAGAGTTTGTCTCTAAAGGAATTCTCTTAGTTAACTTAAATCCTCTTAGGTAATTTATTCATATGCCCTTAGAAGGTTATTCTAAGATCTCAAAATCTCACACTCTCATGTTCTTCCCTGTTTATGCATCCCTAAGTAATTTCTAGTCATCCCATTTATTTATAATCAATATGCCTCTATTAGTCCCAAGGTTTTGGGTCCAGGAAAGTACACGGTCGGAATCACAAACTGAGTCACAGATTTCAATTACTAGGTATTGGGTGATAGGTATACTTTTGAATTCGACAAGAACAATACGTTTTATGAATAATTGAAGCTGCCATTCGACGGAAAATAGTGTAACAGGAGGAGGGAAGAATGGGGAGAACATTTTATAATAGGATTGGCAAGAAATCAATTTCTGTCGGATGGGGTTCTGTCGAACAAAGATCAGGACTGTCGAATCCTCCAGAAGGCCAGCAAAAGCCTCAATTTGACGGGTATGGGTGTCGACATTGGAGAAAATCTCCCAAGCATCGAACCGACGAAACACTGGTCGAAATCTCTAATTTCGACGGGTCTGAAGAAATTCATCTACTCGACAGGCATTGTCTCTCAAACTCGACGATTATTGACTTTGGGGCAGTTTCTCCTAAGTGTCCAGGACTCTATTCGACGGGTTTTGGTCGGAAGATCAATCTCGACGGGCATGATCGGGTTCATACTCGACGGATTTTGACATTGTGTTTAGTGGTCAAAGATCTAAGCTCGACGGGTTTTGACATTCGACGGAAATGGTCAGAAGTCTAAACTAGACGGATTTTAACATTTTACTAAGTAATTAGGATATCAATTCGACAGGTTTGGCCAGAAGTCCATACTCGACGGATTTTAACATTTTACTAAGTAATTAGGATATCAAATTCGACAGGTTTGGCCATGAGTCCTTACTCGACGGGTTTTAACATTTCACTAAGTAATTAGGATATCAAATTCGACAGGTTTGGCCATGAGTCCTTACTCGACGGATTTTAACATTTCATTAAGTAATCAGGATATTAAATTCGACAGGTTTGGCCATGAGTCCTTACTCGACGGGTTTTAACATTTCACTCAGTAATTAGGATATCAAATTCGACAGGTTTGGCCATGAGTCCTTACTCGACGGGTTTTAACATTTCATTAAGTAATCAGGATATTAAATTCGACAGGTTTGGCCATGAGTCCTTACTCGACGGGTTTTAACATTTCATTAAGTAATCAGGATATTAAATTCGACAGGTTTGGCCATGAGTCCTTACTCGACGGGTTTTAACATTCGACGAAAATGGTCAGAAATCTTCATTCGACGGATTTTGACATATCACCAAAAGATCAAGGTATTGTATTCGACGAGTTTGGCCAGTTTTCATACTATTACTAGTTTCCACATGAAGTTTCCAAATTCTGGGCTCAACACCGTAACTATCCGAGAATCACTCGGAACTCATTCCCTTCAATATTACACATTCCAATACATCCAGTTATATTTATATATATATACATTCAAAACTCAAACAATCAAATAGCACATATACAACCCAAACAACGTACAAAAGCAGAAAGACCCTTAACACAATTCACAGACGTTCCTAAATGCTAAGAGAGGTTGAGGAGGAGTGTCTTCCTCTTACCTTGGAGAAGCACAAAGAAAGGCTGCTCTTTTTTGGTCAGAAATCACGTTTTCAGTTTCCAGGAGATCCTTAAACATTCAAGCTCACCAAAATCAGAATCAAGTGTTGAAATGGATACCCATGGTCATCAAAATGACAGTGGGTTATGAAAATGAGGAGAGATGAGGAAAAAGCTAAGGACTTTACCTTAAAGTTCCAACCTTTAAGCTTCAACCGTGGAGGAAAATGAAGATGAAGAAAATGTAGAACTTTGAAGATGATTCCCTCAGATATGGTGTTTCTCCAAACACGAAATGGTGCTAGGAGTGTGACGGTTTTGGAAGATAAAAATGTGAATGTGGGTGGATGGTCTGTCTTTGTAAGGAGAAATGGAAAGAGAGAAAGATGAGTGAATAGTGATCTGCTACGTACAGGAGGAGGAAAATGTGTGGATGAAAAATGAATTAGATCCCTTAATTCAAATATGCAGCACAAAATAGGGGGAGAGAGAAATAATAAAATAATAGTTGGAAGAAGCTTCCTTGAGAAGCTTCGCACGCTCCTCGATAAAGTGTATGGTAAGCTAGTCTCCAAATTAAATACATCTGATAGATGATCAATTACGCTGTAGAATTATTTTCTCAGTGAATAAAATTACAAGTGATGAAAATAATATTTTATTATTCATCCGATAATTTTATGATACCGCGGTTTTATCTAGCAGATAAAACCTTGAAAAATGCAAACCTCGCAAACTGTGCCTGGCCTCGGGTTTAGTAAGATCCCCCGTTGACACGTTGACAGTCCAAGGTTTACCAGCCTCAGGGAGAACATTTCGTTATCCCGGCTCCGCTCAGTGCATACGCAAAACGAGGAATATATTAAAATATTCAACGTTTCCAGAAAATTTCACAAAAATCACCAAAAATCACAAATATTATAAAATGATTATTTATAATGAAATAAGCAATTTTCGGGATGTTACAATTTTAATAACAGGATAGTTATTCGAATAGCACCTTTAAAAAAACAGACCTCGTGAAGGTGTTTATTCGAATAGGCTAAGCTCTATTCGAATAACTCAGTTCAAAACTATTTTGAAAAAGATGTTTTCGAAGATACTAAATTTAAAAACAAGTTTTATGTTTTCTTTCAAAAAAAAAGAGATATCAAAGTGAGCTCCGTACAATAGATCCTAAGTCCTAATGCTAATCAAATATAAACTTGGACTTGGTCTATGTATCATCTTCATTTATTCTTTACGTTTGTTATCATCAAAACAAGTCTTCAAAGGTATGCATCCAAACACACAACACCTCACACCATGCATATACTTAGGCACATCGCAGAGCCCTAGCCTCAAGTTTCATTACTGGATGTAGCATCACTCTCACGCCACGCCACAGTATCTTAACGCTGTGACATAAGCAGTAAATTCAACCACATGCTGCAGCACGGCGTACTCACGCCATGATTTATATAGTAGAAACTAGATTTTAAAGAATTCTGTAGAATTGTAGTACTATTCATTCTTTTCTTGGATTTTGGCCATTCCAAATTAGTTTCCAAGTGATTCTAAGTACCTAATCAGTTCTTAAACACATATGAATCATTAACCATAAACTTAAACCTCTTAATTTGGATTTAAGCACCAAATCACACATAACTTGACCTAAACCCCTCTTTTGGGCATCAATGGTCTGAATGAGAGGTTCTAAGCTTCTATCTTCAACTTATGCTGTGAACAAGTCATAAATGACAAAATAAACACATTCATGCAAGCCAAACACATTAAACACCTCTAGAACTCAATTTGGCCTATTAAGCACCAAGGCTGCATCAATGGTGAAAAGAGTGAAAAGAGATGAATATGAACATAAAACCCCTACTTCTTGTATGGATGATCAATCTTCAAGCTCTATGCTCTGATCTTGATCTTCCCTTGGTCTTCCTTCTTTTCCCCCTTTCCTTTCTCTTCTTCGGCCCCTTGTTTTTTATTTTCTTCTATTTTCCTTTCTTTGCAGCTTCTGTTGCCTTTTAACTAAGAGAGAGAAATGAGAGAATGACCATCATATCCCTTAGGATATTTTGTTGGAACTTCTTTATTTGCTAAGAACACTTAGGTTCCTTGAAATCAAGTTTTTTAGCTTCCAATAACTTTAGAATAAATCATGAGATTCATCTAAATTATTGTTTCGTCATATCCAAGATTTTCCATATCTGTTGGTAGCCAAACCGACATTAAAAGCATAACAAGTATGCCTAAAAATGCCAAACTATCTCAGATTCACTTGAAACTTTTAACTACACCTTGTTTTATACATTTGAGACCAAGAATTAACTTATTCATATTTACTTCCCTCAACTTTGCAACTTATGCCATTATTTGAGTCATTTTATGTTATTTTTCAACTTCAGTGTTTAACTAAGTGCCTAAACAAACACAGTTTGTCACAAAACTTCACAGACATGTTAAATAAGTAATATGCTACCTTCTATAACCATATACAAGCCTAACATGTTACTAAGGGTATTACATCCAACGCCTAAATGTAGGACGCTGAATGAAATTTTTTTCTTATTTTCTTACTCATTCAAATATCCAGTCTTTTCTATATGCAATTACATATAAAAACACATAAAACACGTAATAAGAACGTAATTTAAAATACATAAATATAACAAAACTTGAGAACAAAACTCAATCAAAGAGATTAAAAGAGAATGAAAACCCAATATTTTGAACCGTAAAAATATGATTTTTTTAAAGGTTCATCATCTTACTGTAGGTTCAAGGATAGTTTCCTAGATAATGGGTTACCCTTGAAAGTCAATTTGCATCTTTAGTTCATCTTAATTATCAAATTTTATCGTGCATGCAACAAGATGCTACTTCATTATAATATTTCACAATTTATGCTAAATGCATAATTTCATCATCCTTAAGTTCAAGGTATGTTCAATGTCAATATTTATCAATGATTTGGGTACTAATCTTCACTTTACAATCATAAACAATCATATATAGTGATTTAGATCATAATTTAGGTTTATATTTGGTTTATTTGGGGTAAAGAACTCTCTTTTATCAAATTAGAGGCATAGTAACCGATTACCAACCCCTGGTAATTGATTACCAGCTTAAATTTGGCAAGTCAGAAGCTTGGTAATCAATTACCACTGATGATAATCCATTACCATTGTAACACCCCCTTTAGGGCATTACATTTCAGACTAACTCCTTTTAAATTCTTTACCCAATTTATAAATATTTGATATTATTTTAATACTGGTCTTAAAATTTCTTTTTCGCGGATAACAAAAACTTACTGAATTATAGAAACATAAGATACAAGAACTGAATAATATACATCTCTAGTACATAACATAGATTAGTAACAACTTAATTACATAAAACTTACGTAATCCAAACAACGCACAATTACCATATAAAAACTGAACTTAGCCTAAGTCCAAAAACTTGAAGAGTAGGGTCCTGTACCCGATCCTCCTCCAGATCCTCCTCAGGATCCCCAACAGACAAATTCCACTATCGAGGTATGCCACTATGGACTGGAGTCCGAGCAGTTGACTCCACAGAGTCCTCCCTAGGGGTAGTTCTACGATTACCCCATAACTCCCCATTAGGCATATAAAACTCTAAGCAAACATTAGCATCCAAAGAAAATGTAGCAACTGCATGTTGGGTCCTACTCCAAAGCAAGGTAACGTCTCCAACATACTGAATACGTCTCGTGTCCCAATGGACATTCCATGCTTCGACGTCCCCATGAAACTGTACACTAACAAAACCATGTGGATCTTGCCTCGTCGACATCGCAATCTTCATAGAAGCATAGCATAACATAGAATAGGCAAAATAATAATACAAAGAGGTGAGATCCCTTACATCAATACCATCATGGTAGCATAAAGACAATAACAACAATAGCACAATTCATGTACAACATTAATCAATATATTCATGGCATCATATAATTATCGCATCAAATAGCAGATAATTACCACAACACGTATATACCACAACAGTATGATGACTGACTATGCATATGCACAATGAACTAATTTTCCTACTCCATAGAGTTAAACACAATTTTAGAGAGAATAATCCAGAAGATATGTCTGTATATCGGCCGCCTCAGACCAAGTGCTATAATTTATCAACGTGCACCTTAGGTATTATACAAGACATTCTACGCCAGATCGGGAATAGGAATAATGTCTCATCAAGATCATCGGTACATTTGCATCGCTTGCCACGACACAGTAGTGGTTTCAAACTGACTATATATGGAATTCCGCATCCCGACACCTCCAAGATCATTCATAGATCTTCACTACGCAATTCACACCTACACTAAGGTGTAATTTAACTCCTAGGCAACAATAGCCTTAACAGACACCATCTGTAAAATAATGCATGTCAAATGACTTTATGCATACTATGAGCCACTACCGGCCACAAACACAGTAATAGTTCCAGGTCTTGTATATCGGCTCGACAGCAAAACTTGCTGTTGCTCTCAATTGCGTAGTATTTTTATTGCATTTTCACAATTGCATAAAACTTTTGTTACGTTTTCAAATTGCATAACAGTTTTTCAACGTTTTCTCAATCGCATAAAGATTTTAAGATGTTTTCTCAATCATATAGTTAAAAATCATCATTTTTAAATCGTGTAAGAGTTTTTCTACGTATTTTCAATTGCGTAAAATATTTTCTTAACATTCTAAGTTCAATTTAAAACTTTTTCATTTAAAAAAAATTGGACTTTAATTCCAATATTTCCTCATTAAATCTCTTTTAAATAATATTTCCAAATGTTTTCCACAAAACTTAAATCATTTAAATTAATTCAAGATACCTCCAAATCTTTGTTCTTTACTCTTAATAAAACCTTCTTAAATAAAATATTTTAACTCCAAACTATCATTAAAAATTATTTTCTTGCTAAGACTCCTCTAAATAATATATTTTCTATCATCCTTTCCAAAACTTACATTTATTTTAATTTAGTGAAACCTTTTTCCATCTTCCTTATTAAAGATCTTAAATATAATACTTTAAGTTTCAAACTAAATTCTCCATCCTATTTCCAATGCTATGGCCGAAATCCACTTTTTATTTAGTGATAAAAATATATTCATTTCCATTTTTATTTTGAAATTCCTTAATTAAATTTATTACCACTAATCCTCTAAGTTAATATTTAATAAAATATTTTCAATTGAATTTTCTCTTTGGAGGGCTTGGAGGCTGTGAGCCTCTATGGCCATTGGAGCCAAAAATTGCTTCCCTTTTTAACACTATTATAACATAAAACATACTTTAACATCAAAATCTTACTATAACAAGTTCATTCAAAATATCAAAGCAATAAAATCACATAAGCAAAATAAATACAAACCACACAATTACACAAATACAGTGAATAAATCCTCACATGGATTCATCACCTTCATACAATTTCTTGTCCCTCACCACCATAATTGGTTGATGAGGTTAATCTCCCTTTTATCTTAGATGTAGCTTACTAAGCTCCTTGTATGATCCTTTGTATCAACTTCCTCCACTAAGTCGTTCTTAGAAATCAAAGTAAACACAAACATATTAACATCTAAGGCTAGGGTAAGACAATCATAGATCAAATATGGTCTTAGAATTTCAAGAATCAAATAAGAAATCAAGCTTCAAAAACTTTACCTTAAAACCCTAGAACTTGAGATTAAAGAAAAGTTTTGAAGATGATAGAATTATGTCTTCTTCACAACATCAAAGTTGCTTAGAATGATGTTTAGGATCAAGTAGTATAGTTAATTTAAATTATGAGAGATTGGAAGGTAGAAATGGGTAGTGAGTCCGTGAGCTAGAGAGAGAAAATGGTGTTTAGCTTTGAGAGAAAATATGATAGCTTTTAGAATGTGATAAAAAAATGAAACTTAGTCACTTTGGAGGCTAAATGGTCGTAAGGCTTCATGGAGAGAGAAAGAGATATTTTAATTTACTACAACCCCTCACATCCATTGATCAAATCAAGGGTAGATATCCTGAGCTTCTTCACTAAGCTTGTCCTCACAACTATTGATTAGATCAAGGGTGGATATGCAAAACTTCTCCTCTAAGCTTGTCTTCTATTGGTTATGCATAAAGTTGTCATAACCATCATATTTAACCAAGCTAGATATTTTCTAGATATTTTCAGAAACTATTACGCAATGGACAAAGGCTATAACTTTTATTGTCCAATGGATAATAGCATTACCTAATGGATAATAGCTTTATCCAATGGATAATAGATTTGAACAAAAACTCAAATAAAGAAAATTTTCTTCAACTGTTCCCGGTTTCGGGTTTAGTAAGTTCCCCTGACCCTGCATTAACAGTCCAAAACTTTTTGGTCCAGGAAAAATTTGTACTTTTTCGGGACCGCCTCAACACACATACAGTCCAAAATAATATCAAAATAATCAAAATAGATTAAAAATTCTCAAAAATTCACAAAAATTACCAAACATTATAAAATTCCTAAATATCAAGAAAAATAAAAAAATTGGGGTGTTACAACCATTAACGATAATCCATTACCACGTTTTCCAAGAGTCTGGTAATCGATTACCAGCTCTTGCTAATCGATTACCACCTGGGTTTTAGCACAATAACCAACTTTTTAAACATATTAGACCCATAATAAACCAATTCCAACTAAATATAATTCATCTACAACATAAATACTATAATGTCCTAATATTAAAATTAATGACATATCCGGAATTATGCATTTGTAATTATAGTAGAGCACATCATTTAGATTAATATCATTTTTTTATGAACATGTATATATATAGTATACAAAAATATGAACCTGAAGTGGACATGCATAATACATATCTTTAGAACTGCGTTATAAATAAAGCTGTACATCAAGGTACTATAGTTACATAATTTTCCACTAAGGCACAAAATGGCATACAACCAAGTACAGATATTGAAATAAAAAGACACAAAATATCTGTAAGTTCAGGTCCTTCTTCTTCTCTATGGTATGCACGTGGTCGTGTTGGAATCATTATGGAAATTCAAGCAAATGGGGTGAGAATCTCATAATTCTCATCATTCATAAAAAAAACATGTCATTATAATAATTCTAATTGTTTCGAGGAAAAATCATTTCAAATCATTAAATATATCCAGTAGAAAGGTGGCAAGGCCAAATTAAGTCTTTTCTCTTCTCAAAACAAAGATTCATTTTATGTCATTTATCAAAAGTCATTTGTATAATCCAAATAAATCATCAAATCTCATCATAATCTCAATATCGTGTCAAGGATTCAATTAATGATAAGCTCATGTATTAAGCTATCTTATATTGGTCATTCATCAATATTCATCATTCATCATTCATCAATAATCATCATTCGTTATTTATTAAAATGGTATGGAGGGAGTGTCCATCCTCACAATACCATTCACTAGCTAGTAGTCTGCTTTCAGGTTGGTGCATATCAACCTACTTGTAATAGTCTCATCTTGTTACACAGAACTACTCTGAGCAACCTAAACAACCACAACTAATGAGGGAGAGTCCATCCTCATTTTGTAGTTGTGAGCAGAGAAGGAGTGTCCATCCTCAACTACTTTGAAAAGGAGGGTATCATTATTCCTCACACTAATCTAGGATCACCTCAAGTAAAGAGGGAGTGTCCATCCTCAACTACTTTTCAACTAAGGAAAACTTAGGTAAGGAGGCAGGGAGTGTCCATCGTCAACCACCATTATCCAAGTCTTACCCTAGGTACGAAGATATTTCCTAAATATTGGGTTACCCTAAATAAAATATTATTTCTCAATCTTTCACCTCAACCATCAATCTCACTATGCATGCAACAAGATATATCATTATATCATTTACATCATGGTATAATACAATTCATAATCTAGTATGAATAAATTCAAAATGCATCTTAAATTATTCTTCAAAATTGATCTCAAAGAATGATTTGTAATGTAATGATTCAAGATTTAGAGTTTGAATTTAGTTCTAAGGGGGTAAAGAACTTTGTTTCAATCATATCACATGCTAAAACCTCAAATTAGAGGCCTGGTAATTAATTACCAACTTGGCAAAGGCTTGGTAATTGATTACTATAGTTTGGTAATCAACTACCACTTACCCAAAAACTTGGTAATCGATTACCAGCTCGTGGTAATTGATTACCACGATTCTGGAGCTCATTTCGTAGCTTGGTAATCAATTACTAGGTCGTGGTAATCGATTACTAGCTAAAAATCTGTAGAAAGTAGAGTTTTAAACCAAAGAAACCCAAAACCATTCAAATATTCATCAACCTCAAACACAATACTCCATTTAATGGATCCAAATCAGTCTCAAGGTGATAAATCAGAAATGGATAACATTAAAATCCTTTCATCAATTATAACTTTTCATAGAAAACCAAGCTAATAGCAAGTTCATCAATCACACACATATCACAAGCAAGTTTTTCTATTCTCATCATTTACCAATGCATTTGGGTTTTTTAATCAAGTTACCAACTCAAGACCTAAGAAAACAAGGCAAGAATAGGTAAAGCAAAGAAAATACCCCTACCTCAACTTGACACTTTCTTCTTCCTTTCTCTTTTCTTCTTTTTTCTTGGTTTTCTTTTCTTCCTCCTTGACTACTTCTGTAACATCCTAATACCGCTACCCTAGTATATCTGATATATACCTAAGTAAACAATATTAGCTATGCTACTTCTAACTTAAACATCAAACTAACCCATAACATTTAATCAAATAATTATGGAGAACCACGATAAAAGAAGGTTATACATATATTTACATCAAGCCTCAAGGGCAAAGTAATATACATAAAACCTTTTACAAAACTTAAAGCAGATATAAATAAATATACAAGCTTTGTGTAATGTCCTAATACTAATATTTCAATATGTGTTGCACACATAAATATGCTAGCATTACAATGTCACTACATGCGTAACAACCTGATAAATATATCCATAATGTACATTGGAGACATTATAGAGAGCCTTATGAAATGCGAAAAAACATAAACTAAAAAAAATTCATATTTACAACATTAGCCTCCCAAAGGGCTTGAAGTAATGCATAACTCTTTACATTACAAAAAAGGTGTAAAAATATACAAAGATTGTAACATAAGTAGTAAAACTAGAACTAGTCTAACTCTTTAGCTCCCTTTTTCTTCTTTTTCTTTGAAGAACCTTCACTTGGAATTACATGGTAACACAGGGGATGAGAATGAACAATTTTTAGTATGAGTAAACCAAAACCAATCATATATAGCTTAATAAACATAATCTTAACACATGCTAAATAAGATATGTTTAAGCTTTACAGGGTCATACTTTAGTAACTAAAGATACCAAGTTAACATACATTCTATCATACATACTTAGTTCAACTTAGAACCAAGATGTTTAACTAGGAATACTGGTATAGAGTATTATCTTGTGGTAAATAGAGGGAAACCTCATCCTCACATTACTCGTACCCTGGCACTGTCGAGAAGCTAGGGTATGAATCCAGGCTCAAAGGAACCTTTACAGACTTTCTAATTATATCCTTTGGCCTAAATGATTGTGCACATCATCAAAGGATACTCACAAAAACTAATACTTCCAGACCATCCTACATACATGCATCTAAACACCGTATCATCACTTATTACAAGTGATATTCATACAACACTAAGTTGTTTAAGGTTCTAGACACTTACCTTTGGCAAACTTGTACTCTTGGTTGCTCTAAGGTTCATACATATAACACATATACTAAAGGATCATTCCCTTACCGAAGTACCTCTAGTAGTATATTAAACATAACCTATATCAATCCATTATTCTTGGTTGTTCAAAGGCCTAAACTCTCTCCTACTTGCTAGGTGATAATTTCACTCTTGAACTATCCCTATTTGGGTCTTAACACACACTGGGAAACATATACATATGATCCCAACTAGTAAGGAATCCCAAGACATCAAGAATAACATTTTTGAGAAATTTTGAAGCTCACGCCTCGGCAAAGCAATTTCACGCCACGGCATCTAGCTCTCTGTCTCATACGCCTCAGCTTGGTTCTCAGTCACGCCATGGCGCGCAACTCTTGGGTGCTCTCTGATGGTCTCACGCCTCGGTGTGGTTCATGCCATGCCACAGCGCAAGCTAGTTGCAGAGGATTCTACAGAATCTGAGTACTATTCTATTGGAACTTTACTCACTTCCAATCATTCAAGATCAGTTTTCTTGTGATTTCTAATACCAATCTAGGCCTCTAAACTTGTTATAACTCTCATATAACCTATTGATTCACCTAGGTATAGATTTAGGTCAAAAAACCTCACTCACTCCAACCATTTTCTAAGTTCCTCATCTATGAACCAAAATGGTTTGTGTTAAGCCACAAATGGCTATCTTTCACTAGCTAAGATGAAAGTATCCTAACCTAATCCTTGGAATGAAGAATCAAGCTAAGAACATTGATTTGACTCTCCAAATCCCATTTTCTATTCACAAAACCTAGTTTCATTCAAGGTAAACAAAATGAAAAAGATGAATAGAAACTCCCCTACCTTAGGTCCTTTATGATGGTGGATGATCAAGCTTGGCTTTTCCCTTCCCTTTCCTTCTCTTTTCCTCTTCCTCCTTAGCTTTCTCTTCCTTCTTTTGTTAGTTTCCTTTGGCAGCTGCTATTCCTTCTATTTTTCGAGAAAGAAGATGAGTGAAGGGAGATAGAAATGAAGTGAAAATCCCTTCATTAAAATAAATACCAAGATTCATTAAAAAAGTTATTTTACCATTATCTTATTTTTCTATATCTGCTACTACTCAACTCGGCATTAAATGCACAACTAGTATGCCTAAAAATACCAAACTAACTCAGATTACCTTGAAACTTTAACTGCATCTTGTTTCATATATTTGTGACCTAGAAATAAATTATTAATATTTATTTCCCTCATCTAAGAAATTTATGCTATTATCTGAGTCATTTTAAGCTACTTTTCACCTTCCGTATTGCAACAAAGTACTTAAATTAACTCAGTTTATCACAAAATTGAACAGACATGTTAAGTAAGTCATATGCTACCTTTGTACACATATATAAGTCTAACATGTCATTAAGGGTATTACATTTCTCCCATCCTTTTTAAAATTTTGACCCCAAAATTGGTTACTTGATAAGAACAACCTCGGGTAATCCTGCTGCATAAGGGACTCTAGCTCCCAAGTAGCCTCCTCAGTGTCATTGCTACCCCATATAACCTTCACTAGAGGAATCTACTTACCTCTAAGCTCTTTGACCCATCTGTCCACAATCTTGACCGGGTGTACATCATAAGACAAATCATCTCTTAACTGTATGGATTCATGTTCTATGATATGCAAAGGATCTGGATTAGACTTTCTTAACTGAGGCATATGAAAAACATCATGTAGGTTAGACAAACTAGGAGGAAGGGTTATTGGGTAAGCTACAGGTTCAACTTTCTTCAAAATTTGGTAGGGACCAAGAAAACGAGGATTTAACTTTCGGGTTTTCAATGCTCTACCAATTCCTGTAGTAGGAGTAACTCTCAAGAAGACATGCTCTTTTTCATCAAACTGAAGAGGCATTCTTCTCTTGTCAGCATAACTCTTTTGCCGACTTTGTGTAATGTCCTAATACCAGTATCTCAATATATATAGCAAACAAGGAGATAGCTAGCATTACTATGTCACTACTTACATAAAAACCTGATAAATATATCCATAATGTTCGTTGGAAACATTATAGAAATCCTTATGAAATGAGGAAAACACAACATTTATTACATAATGCATCTATATACATATACATCATTAACCTCCCTTGAGGTATGAAGTAATACATAACTATATACATTACAAAAGAAGTATAAAGATACAAGTATTGCAACGTAAAAGCTAAATCTAGAACTAATCTAAGACTTTAGCATCTTTTTTTTTTTTGTACTTTGAAGAACCTTCACCTGGAATTACAGGATAACACAGCGAGCTGAGAAACAACATTTTGCTATATAAGTAAACCAAAGCCAGTATATATAACATGATAAACATAATCTTAACACATGCTAAATAAGATATGTTTAATTCATCTACAAGATTTAACTTTCACATTTAGATAAACCAAGTTAACATACATTTCATCATGCATACTTAATTCAACTAAAAACCAATATATTAAGCTTAGGAATATTGGTTTAATGTACTATCTTGTGGTAAATAGAGGGAAAACTCATCCTCACATTACACCTACCTTGGCACGTTGAGAAGTTTGGGCTGAATCCTTGTTTAAAAGAACCTTACAGACTCCTCACTTATCTCTTTTGGCCTTAATGATGGTGTACAACATCAATGGATACTCACAAAGATTCATACTATCAATCCTTCCCATCATACATCTAAACACCAACTTATCACTCATTACTCTTAAGTGACATACATTACCACAAAAGTGGCCTAAGGTGCTAGATGCTTACCTAAGGCAAACTATAACTCTTGAATGCTTAAAGGTTTAAAATTTCTCATTTTTGCTGGGTGATAATTCCTCTCTTGAAAGTATCTCCATTTGTGCCTTAACACACTTTAGCAAACATATATATATGATCCCTACTAGTCAAGAACTTAAAAACATCAAGAAAATACATTTTTGGAGTTCTAGGGCCTCACGCCTTGGCATGACACTTCCACACCGCGACGTGCTATAACGTCCCGGGACTACCTGCAGGATTGACGAGTGTCTCCACAAACTAACACAGGTCTTTTCAGCGTGCTTTTGTCCTCACTCACACGCAACCTAGGAAACTTCCCAGGAGGTCACCCATCCCACAATTGCGCCAGGTCAAGCACGCTTAACTATGGAGTTCTTATGCTCTAGGCTCCCGAAAAGAAGTTGTAACTTGTTGACATGGCTACGCCAAATCAATTCCTTTAAGTCATCCTCAACTATGCAGTCCTATACCTACACAGCCTCTGAATCCCTCTTATTCCGGTGCATATTCAGTTCATTCATGCCACTCTTCGCCTAGAAGCCTGCCAGAAGCCGCTCATTGTCCGTGCTTCATTGCACCGACGATCACTTCCCGCCCTCGTTGGCCCCAGGACACACATGCCCACCAACTTCCGCTTGGTTCGTCCCCAAACCACACCGTACTGGGAGAGGTCCCGTCTCTGATACCATTTGTAACATCCCGGAACTGCTTGCAGGATTGACGAGTGTCTCCACAAACCAAAACGGGTCTTTTCAGCATACTTTTGTCCTCATTCACACGCATCCTAGGAAACTTCCTAGGAGGTCACCCATACCACAATTGCTCTTGGTCAAGCACGCTTAACTATGGAGTTCTTATATTCTAGGCTCCCAAAAAGAAGTTGCAACTTATTGATATGGCTATGCCAAATCAATTCCTTTAAGTCATCCTCAACTATGCAGTCCCATACCTGCACAGCCTTTGAATCCCTCTTATTCAAGTGCGTATTCAGTTCATTCATGCGACCCTTCGCTTAGAAGACGGATAACTCAAATCGATTTACTTAGTCTATTTACGAAAGAAGTAGACAAACCAGATCAATAGAAAAGTTCCAAACTCCAATAATAATAGGATATGTTTTAAACAGGCTCGAGTAGCAACATCAAGTTTAGAAGTTGAAGTAGCATTATAAAAGGAAACAAAAACACAGATAACCCCAAAAGTCATAGACCATAAGAAAATGGGTTATCTTGCGAATTATACAGCATAGTTTTAAGATTACTCTCTATGGTACAGCTTCCTTATTTCTTAAATCTTTATATTTGAACGCTTCCATTCCACTCTTCGTATTGACTCTTTCTTCTACTTGTGATCTTGTCGTATGTGCATCACTAACGGAAGATTCCATCTTTGACTTAGTACAATCTCTGGCAACGTGTCCAGGCTTCCCACACTTGAAACATATTATGTCCTTGCTCGTACATTCCTTTGTCAAATGAGCCATTCCACACTTGAAGCATTTTGGCGACAATGTCATGTTTTGACCAAATTCGTTGCCACTAATACTTCCTCCATTTGTTTGTTGTTACTTCCCCAGCGGTCGTATATACGACTCTTACTGAAATCGATTAATCTTACACTTTCTTTCTTTTTGGATCCTGGTTAGTACAAAGTTACAGCTTCTCGTATCATGAGACTGCTCTAACCCTAACAAGCTTTGAAGTTCAGTTATCAGTTCCTGTTGCTGAACGATCATCTGACTTTGTTGTACTGCCACGTCAGTTATCCTCTGAATCACACTTCTAGCTGCGGCTATACGATCATCATCACGTTTTGTATCCACATACCCACATCTACTATGATCCATTGTCTTTTCTTCAAAGACAAACAAAACTCAAAACACAACGAAACTAAACTTAACTATTTCAAACAACATCGTCTCCTTTTGGAAACTGAACAATATATCTTTGTGTTCAGTGTCAGAGAAACACACAACACAAACAAGACAAACCTACCCACAAACCCAAAAGACTCTAACTTAGGCTCTGATACCAACTAATGTAACACCCCCTCTAAACAGTATCACATTTCAAACCAACTAATGATAATTAATTAATTTCCTAAGTTATGAAATATTTAATTTCATTTAAATACGGGTTTACAAAATTTTTTTTTCACAGAAAATATTAATTGATCAAATTAAAGTGACTCAAAATTTAATAACTGAATAAATATACTTTTCATATAAACAGAGTTTACTATCACTATATATTCATTATCTTTACATACCCAAAGATATAACACCTAAAACATGAGCCCTTGTCAGAAGACAAATTCCCTAGCCAGGAATGTCTCCACAGTACTCTATATACTCTGAGTCCCAATGAACACGTCAAGCAGTAGCACCTTCATGAAACTGTAATCTAAAGAAACCTAGCTGACTCCTCCTTGCAATCATCGCCATCTTCACAGACACAGACATAAAATAGAAACAGATAGAAAAAAATAGCAAAGAGGTAAGATCCCCTTCATCACATACCAATATGGTAGCAAAGAAACGATACGAACAATAATATCGTTCCATACATAAAATTCATAGATTAATATAAAATTAACAGATATATTTATGACATTTAGCAAATAAACCATCTAATAAACTTGTAACACAATACCAAACATAATAATAATATCACAATCATATTATATCGTAATGATATTATATCACGACAGTATTAAATGCTGACTATGCATAACGTAACCAGTTCCTACTCCATAGAGTTTACTCAAATTCAGAGATGAACGCCCAGAAGATCTGTCCCCCCTAATAAGACAGTCTATGCTGAATAATGAAAAGCAATAGTGTTTGTCGGGATGTTAGTGCGTTGCAATCATTGTTCACGGCCAAGGGTATATATATATATATATATATATATATATATATATTATATGACAATATGGTCAATAAGTGAATCATCACGCCCTGACGTTCCCCAGGATCCCTCCTACTATCCTGTAAGTTCTCGTCCACTCCTTAGGCATAAAACGCCACTACAAATCAAGCAAATACGCTTTTCTATGCTTGATAAATGATTTAATTATATACTGTCATTGATCACACATTATTTCTTATTCACATGCCGTCATATGGCAGTATCACCGTATAATGTTCAAAAATACTTTTATTCAAAATAAAGTACTGTTGTACTATTCCCAATGATATTAACGCAACTGCACATGCACATACAGTTGTCCAATACCATTAGTATTTATGATATTATATAACCGCCCATACAATCGATAATATAAGATCTACTCGGGTCCAATACTTCAGTTTCACAATTACAAATCACTTGATTAAATATGTTGGCCCTACGGCACAACTCGTTGTTCCTTTCAATCGCGTAATAATATTTTTGCATTTTCATAATCGCGTAAAGATTTTTTAACATTTTCTCAATCGCGTAGCTAAAAATTTCTATTTTTAAATCACGCAAGAGTTTTTCTTCATATTTTAATCACGTAAAGTATTTCTAAAATATTTTAAATCCAAAATAAGATTTTTCTCATTTAATACTAAAAATTGACTTTATTTTCATGATTTGCATATTAATCGTTCTAGAAAATAATATTTACATAATAGTCCATCTTTAAATAATATTTCCAAAATGATTCATTTTTAAAGAATATTTTCAATATAGTCCCTCTTTAAAGAATATTTTCAATATAATCCTTCTAAAAATCAGTATTTCCACTGTTTCCCAAAAAATTATGTTTCTTTAATTTACTTGGAATATTACAGTTCAAATTTCCTAACGTGCTTCAAAACCCAAAGGGTGAGCTATACGTTAACAAATTTCAAGTTTTGGCTTTTATTTTACTACTTAGCTTAATTAGGTCAATTTTAATTCTAAAATATCACTTTTAAATTCATAAACTTACCAAATTGAATTCTTACTATTAAAACATCTAAGTCTATACTTAGTAAAATAGTTTTGGATCTTGAACATCAAAAATTGGCATGTTGGCTGAATTCACATATTGCTTCAAAATTCATATATAATTCATTTCCTTACACTTTAAATCCTTATAAATTACTTAATTGAATTTCTTGTCATAAAATCATTTAATCCCCAATTTGGAAAATAATTTAGAATCCTTAGTCCTCTTTGTAGTGATGAGGCCGTGCGCCTCTAAGCTCTTTGGAGTCTTCATACAAATTTTCTCATCATGTGAATCACATCTTAAATTACACAAGTATCATCATGCTTCCAAATTCACATAGGCAAGTATACTATGAAAGCTATAAGCATATCAAACACATATACAAATCATGCATACTTAACAAAGCAATAAACCAATCACACAATATAATCCAACAAGCACAAACCAATAATTACACAATCGAGTGAATAAATCCTCACATAGATTTGCCACTCACAAACACAAACAATTTCATTCCTTCACCGCCACATATGGCCGATGAGGTTAATCTCCCTCTTACCTGGTTGATGCTTCCTAGCTCTTTGTAAAACTCTCTTTGTATCAATCTTTCACCACCAAATAGATTTTAGAATCATAACAAACACATACAAATTAATATCTAAAGCTTGATTAAGATGACCATAGATCAAACATGGTCTTAGGATATCAAAAATCAAATAAGAAATTAAGTTCCAAGATTTTTATCTTGAAACCCTAGAACTTAAATCCAAGATTCAACCATGAAGTGTAACATCCCAAAAATTATTTATTTCATTATAAATAATCATTTCATAATATTTAAAATTTTTGATAATTTTTTTGGATTTTTCTCGAAATGTTGAATATTTTAATATATTACTCGTTTTGCGTACACACTGAGAAGAGTCAGTCAAACGCTTCAGAAAATTGTTTGTTTTGTGATGAATAGTCATTTTTCTATATTTGTGATTTTTAAGAATTTTTGTGGATTTTTCTGAAAATGTTGAATATTATAGTATATTCCTTGTTTTGCGTGCGCACTAAGCTGAGCCGGGATAACGAAATGTTTTCCCTAAGGCTGGTAAACCTTGAACTGTCAATGTGCCGATGGGGATCTTACTAAACCTGAGGCTGGGCACAGTTTGTGAGGTTTACGTTTTTTGAGGTTTTATGTGATAAATAAAATCATTGTATCATAAAATCATCTGATGAATAATAAAATATTGTTTTCATCAACCGTAACTTTTATTCACTGGAAAAATAATTCTAACAGTGTAATTAATCATCTGTCAGATGTATTTAATTAAGAAGACAAGCTTACTATGCACTTTATTGAGAATTGTGCAAAGCTTCTCAAGGAAGCTTCTGGGAAATTTCCTCCAAGCTTCCAAAGGAAGCTATTCACTCCCTCTCTCCTCTCTCCATGGTCACGGTAGCAACACCCAAATGGGGGGAAATTTGTGCTTTTCACTTAATTAATTATACTACACCAAATTCAAACACCAAAAAGCTACCACCTTTATTTCCTATGCACTTTCTCTCTCTACCTTCATCTTTTTTAAGTTTTTTCTCTCCTCCTTCTCTCTACCAAGGCTCATGGCCACCATTCCATATTCCCCTCATCCATCACAAAATTTTCATCCAACCCTATTTTCTTAATCCTCTCCATCTCCTTAACACATTTCTAGTAGGTGGTTCCTTGAAAATCCATCATTTTCATCATTTTCTTCAAGCTTCAAGCCTAGGGCTTTTTGGGTAAGCTTCTTGAAACTCCATTCCCCTCTCTTATTTTCGTTCCTATGGTCTTCCTTGTGACCACCCATGCTTTATTTTTTTAGCAATGGTGCTATTTTAATGAGTTTAAAATTTTAGGGTTCTTGGAGGAATCAAATCCGAAAATCCAAAGGGCTTCAAGGGAGTTCTTTGTTTGTTCTTCACTTAGGTAAGAGGAAGACACTCCTCCTCAACCTATTTTAGCATTTAGAAACCTTGTTTGTGATTGATTGTGAGAAAATCCTATCGAGGGTTATTCTTCATTTGCATGATTAGTATGTTTGCATGTTGTTTATAATGTGTTTATGCTATTAGATTGTTTGTTTGTGTATATTGATATATTGGATTGGATTAGAATGCATGAAATGGAAGAAATTGACGTTGGATTTTCCCTTGGGTGGCCACGATTTTGAGGCCCAAAATTTGGGGTTCTTTGTGAACAATTATAACAATTGGAATTCATAATTAATCAAGTATCCAACCCTTTGTACATCGTGAATCCTAATATTTATAGGTAAACTATGAAAATAATTGACTCCTAAAAACAAAATTAGACATGTATACGGTAGTTGTATGTCATATATTCGACACTAGTACCTTGCCCAACTTTTGACAAAACCAACTTCTAACCCTTTAGCACTTTCGTCGGTTCAACACGAGAGAAACTCCTCCAATGTCAATATCCGTCGAATTAGAACTTCTAACCCTTTAGCACTTTCGTCAGTTCAACACGAGAGAAACTCCTCCAATGTCAATATCCATTGAATTAGAACTTCTAACCCTTTAACACTTTTGTCGGTTCAACACGAGAGAAACTCCTCCAATGTCAATATCCGTCGAATTAAAATTTCTAACCATTTAGTACTTTCATCGGTTCAACACTTGGAAGATTTCTCCAACGTCAACACCCATCCGTCGAATTAGGATTTCTGCTGACCTTTTAGTATATTCAACAGCTTTATACATCATTTGACAAAACTGACTTTTTAGCATATTCGATAGCTTTATGCATCATTCGACAGAATTGATCTTCATTCGGAAGAATTGATCTTCATTCAATAGAATCTTCATTCGACAGAACTTGACTTTTAGCCATTCTTGTCAAATAATGTTTTCCTATCCACATTGATTTTGTCAAATTGTAACTTACCCATTTCCGTCACCAAATCACATTACGGCTGACATCTTTCATCATTTTGTCATATTATTTTTGTCAAAAGGTAGCCTCACATTTCTACACTAGAGGCATTTTCTCCGTCAAATCTAAAATTAAAATTTATCACCAAATACCTAGTGATTAAATTAATGGTAATAGGAAGCAAGGATTAGTAGATTGGAAAATTTAATTGTACTTTGAGATTCATAAATTTTAAAGAACCAAGAATGGAATTTTCACAAGACTTAGGAAAATTTTAATTAGGGCAAGAACAAGAGAGTGTGAGACTTTGAGATCTTAGAATAACCTTCTAAGTGTATGTGAATAAAATACCTAAGAGAATTTAATTAATTAAGAGAATTCCTTTAGAGACAAACTTTGTAAGAAAAGCTAAACCTAAGCAAGAATTCATAATACACCTTAAAAATGCATTATTTCATTTAATTCTAATATTATGATATTGTGGGTCCATGTGAGTGACCAATGATTGTGTTGATTCTTGCTTTGGCCAATTGTGGCATATTGTGGAATAGTATGTAATAATGATCATACATGATTATGCATAGAGTCTGTATGCATTGTGAATGTTCGTTGGACTGTGTTATGGTCGAGTTGCCTAGGAGTTGAACACACCTTTGTGCGGGTGCGAGTAGACTAGTGTAGGTCTATTATTGACCATGGGGGCGTTAGGGTGCGGGTAGCTCACGATGGACAGTTGGTAGCTCTTCTGTCCGTGGGGCAGACCGATGCAAACGCACCAATGATCTTGACTGGGCACTATCCTATATCATGATCTAGTGTAGACTGTCTGTACAATGCCATGATGTGCACATGGATAAATTAATGAATTATAGTACTTTGGCCGCAGCAGTCGAGTTGCAGACGTGTCTCCTGATCTTTCTCTCCGACCGTTTGTGTCTAGCTCCATGGAGTAGGATTTTGACTTTGTATGCATATGTATAGTGAGTCCATGAATTATCTGGCATTTATTATCATTATAACTGGACTGCGGTATTACTGATATATGTAACTGTCTGGAACTGCTTGGTTGATTATTATTGCTGCTTACTATTTAATACCTTTATTACTGTAAGATATGTTATGTGGGCACTTTGTGCCATTTTGTTTCTTGCTGCTATAACTGGTAATGATGGTAGGATATCTTACCTCTTTTCTGTATTTATTGCTATTCTGTGTGTTTTTGGTTGAAGTCTGTAAGGGGGGCGAGGTTGAATCTCCTAGATTTCACTTGGGTTGATCTTCTGCGTTCGGTAAGGACAACTTGAAGGGATTCTATTGGTTTCGTCATGATTGAGTTCACCGGAGGTGCCAAGACTTGGCAAGTCGACTGGACCGATAAGCGTATGCAATATGTTAGGGATCTGACCTTGACCATGAAGAGGACTACGATTGAAGACCTTATTCTGTATTTCTCACTACACCAGTGAGTCCGGAGTTGCCTCACGCATTCGGGATCCGATGGAATGCCCAACTCCATAGTTGTGGATATGTTGTGGGCAGTTTATATTTTATTTTACATGACCTGTATAAAGTGTATTTTGGGTATATGTAGGTTTTAAGGTGATTATCCAGTCTTACATGCTATAATTTGAGTACATCTTATAATTCATATTTTAACTAATTATATATGTAACTATTCATTCGTGGCTCCTATTTTCCTCATATACGAAATGTCTAAAATTTTGTAAAATTTGTTATTTGACAATTGTAGCATGCTGAAATTTAGTGACCGTGACATAATGATGATTGTGCCGTGGTTATTAAATCGAGGGGTGTTACATTAGGTGGTATCAGAGCTCAGTTCATCCTGTTGAGCCGGGGTATGGACTGACTATACTTAGACATGTTAGAAGTTTATTTGTATGTTATGTATTTCCTTGTCTCTTAAATTGAGATGTTGGGAAAGGAAGGCATGGCTTGCCATAGGTTGAGTGTTGGTAGCTACTATTGCACAGTTACATGATATTGAGTACTGGCCCACTCAATGTGTAATGTTCTGTGTCTACAGGAAACTATGACTTCACCTAGGCATATTAAGGTAATAGGAGTTCTTTAGAAAGAAGCTCAACTGGTATGACTGAACTTACTTAGGATCTGTTTTCATTTATACCCTTGCTGTGTTACCTCTAGAATTGTTTAAGCTATTGGGTTAGAAAAGGGTAGTTAAATAAGACTTGCGAGGTTTATGGACCGAGGTGTCCAAGAGGTTTTCAAAAACCAATTCTCTTTGGAAAAGAGTATCTGGCATAAGTTTGGTTCGAGGAGCTACATAGAAGTCGAAGACTTACAGGAAATCGCGCCACAAAATGCAGAGTGAAGGAGCTTAAGTTAAAGTCTTTTGGGTTTGTCTCGTTGGGTTGTGTGACTTTTTGTGTTTGATTTCTGAAAGGAGACAATATTGTTTGGACTGAATGCTTTCGATTTTCCTTATGGTTTGATTTGTTTGTCCTTGAAGGAAGACAATGACTCGAAGTAGACGTAAGCGTGTGAACACGGGGAGTGGCAATGATGGTACGACTGTGACAACTGAAGAAATGCAAAGAATGGTTAATGTAACTACACGCCAGGATCAGAGGGCCACAACAGCAGGAATTGGAAGTTGAGGTTCGGAATTTGATGGAAGAAAGTCGACTTTGGGGTGACTCTAGACTACCTAAGTTCCAAAGGAAGAATAAAAGGATGATCAATCAGTGTAAGCGAAAACTATATTCGCGATAAACGAAGGGACAACAGCAATGACAAACGTATAAAATGGAATACGAGTAGTAGAAAATCCAAACTGGTACCTTTATCGAAATGTAAGAAGTGCAAAAAAACCACTTAACAAGGGACTGTAAGATTGAAGGAGTAACCTATTTCAAATACAAAGAGCTAAGACATATGGCTAAGAACTGTACTTCGCAAAGGATGAAGCCTTTCGCTGGAGATGTATGTACTTCAAGATCTCACAGAGAAGGATGAGTTAAATTCTCAAGTGGAGTGGAAACATCCAAGATTGAAGACCTGAACGAGGGAGCTTGTACTACAACCGATGACCCTGTGATTTTACTGTAAAATTCTGGGGGTAACCCATTTCTTTATGACGTATGACTGTATGAGCCTATCAAGGTCGTTTGAATCCTTGTCATCTTTTGACTAAGTTATTTCTACTTATGCTACTAAGAACCTATTGATGGTAGCCAAGTCGTTTAAACTATCCTATGACTTGTTAAAGACTGAATCTTTCTGGTGATCTGATTTGTTTATTTCTTTTACAAATTAGATGTAATGTTAACAAAAGGGATTAGTTATCTTCCAGCCATATTTTGTTGAAATGTTCTAATGAAATTCTAAGAGTTCGTTTCTGGAATTGAGTTATCTGTGTATTTACTTCCTTTTGACCTGAATATTACTATCCTCGTTTGTAAGCCTGCTCTCATCACAACAAGTTTGCTTAAAACTATCCTTTTGTTGTTAGAAATCGGAACCCTTTTACTAATTCAATTATCTACTTCATGAATAGGCTTGATCTCGGGCAGGAGATTAATCATTTTCTAAACGAGTCTCGTCATTCGGTTTCAACGAAAACTTAGTGTTTCTTGAGAAAGAAATTTCCTAGATGTGAATCAATGAAACTCACTCCTAAGTTTTATTGTATCATATTGTATTCTTCACTGGACGGGTCCAGTGGTAAATCAAATGACTCCCCTACTTTTCTTTTTAACCTTTATAACGTTTCTAGTATACTTCAATTGAGTAGATGTATTCCCGAATCTGAACCATTGCAATGCACCAAGTGTATCACAATTAGGTGAGAACTTACCCTATAAGACATCTTGTTTGAATTAAGGAAAGATGGTTTGACGAATCAATTGAAAAATGCCACCATTTTCTCCAAGATCAACTTGTATTCTGGACTATCATCGAGTTCGCTCAAAGATTTGTCGTTGTCCTTGTTGGCGACATTCTGATCTATTCTTGACATTTGGAGGAATGTACCAAATCTCTTGGAGTGATTCTTAAAATCCTGAAGAAGAAGAAGAAGTTATGCATAAAGATGTCTAAGTACGAATTCCAGTTGGAGGCAGTTCAACCTTTGGGTTACGCGATCTCAAGGGAAGGAATTGCTGTAAATCCATCAGAACTCGCAATATTTCTTTAATGGGAAAGACCGATGACTATAACAAAGATTCGTAACTTTATAGGATTAGCTGATTAATATGGGAGACTCATCACAGAATTCTCCAAAGTGGCAAGATTTCTCGTCAAACTCATGCTTGATAGTCAAGTTTGTAGGATTGGTGCATATAAGGAAAGATTTTCAAGGATTGAAGAGACACTCGACTATCTGCCGATGATGATTCTGCCCAATCCCAATGAACCTTTTTGTGATGCCTAGTGATGCTTCACATTGGAAGTTTAGAACGTGTGCTTGATCAGAATAGAAGGAATGGTAACGTACGCTTAGAGATAATCGAGAATACATGAGAAGGATTACCTTACACCAACTCAGAGTTAGCTTTGTAGTTGCATTGATGATCTAGAAGCATTTTCTACAAGGAGAAATTCTCAATGCCTATGGTAATCTTAAGAGCCAAAGGTATTTTGGTCTATTGGAATGAGTTGAATATGAGGTAGAGACGATGATTAGAAGTTCCGAAAGAGTTTGATTTTTTCATTTTAGTATAATCCTAGAAGAGGCGAATGTCGTAGCAGATGCCTTAAGAAGAAAATAAGCTTAGTTGTCTACTACAGTAGGCAAGGAGAATAAGTTCGATAGAGCCACTCAGCGATGTACAATTGTTTGGAGAGTTGGTCGTTGCATGGCTGAAGACTCAAAGGGCGTAGAATCTTTTATTGATCGGCCTATGACGTCAACACATTTTTGCCCGTTAATATAAGATACTTAGTGGAAGGAAGCAACCTTATTGCCAGTGATTTGGATTGATGCAGCTGAAGATACAACACGAGAACTAGGAGACAAAAGGAAAGAAACACAGTCGCGTTTGTTCTAAGATATGATGAATTTCGAGGACGAAATTTCTTTTTAGAAGGGGAGAGTTGTAACATCCCGAAAATTATTTATTTCATTAAAAATAATCATTTTATAATATTTATAATTTTTGGGAATTTTTTTGGATTTTTCTGGAAACGTCAAATATTTTAATATATTTCTCATTTTACGTGCGCACTGAGCAGAGTCAGTCAAATGCTTCAGAAAATTGTTTGTTTTGTGATGAATAGTCATTTTTCCATATTTGTGATTTTTAAGAATTTTTGTAGATTTTTCTGAAAATGTCTAATATTATAGTATATTCCTCATTTTGCGTACACGCTGAGCGAAGGCGGGATAACGAAATGTTTTTCCTGAGGCTGGTAAACCTTGAATTGTCAATGTGTTGACGGGGGATCTTACTAAACCTGAGGCCGGGCATAGTTTGTGAGGTTTACATTTTTTGAGATTTTATCTGATAAATAAAATTACTGTATCATAAAATCATCTGATGAATAATAAAATATTATTTTCATCAACTGTAACTTTTATTCACTGGAAAAATAATTCTAACAGTGTAATTAATCATCTATCAAATGTATTTAATTAAGGAGACAAGCTTACTATGCACTTTATTGAGAATTGTGCAAAGCTTCTCAAGGAAGTTTCTTAGAAATTTCCTCCAAGCTTCCAAAGGAAGCTATTCACTCCCTCTCTCCATGGTCACGGCAGCAGCACCCAAATGGGGGGAAATTTGTGCTTTTCACTTAATTAATTATACTACACCAAATTCAAACACCCAAAAGCTACCACCTTTATTTCCTATGCACTTTCTCTCTCTACCTTTATCTTTTTCAAGTTTTTTTTCTCCTCCTTCTCTCTACCAAGGCTCATGGCCACCACTCCATAATCCCCTCATCCATCACAAAATTTTCATCCAACCCCATTTTCTTAATCCTCTCCATCTCCTAAACACTTTTCTAGTTGGTGGTTCCTTGAAAATCCATCATTTTCATCATCTTCTTCAAGCTTTAAGCCTAGGGCTTTTTGGGTAAGCTTCTTGAAATTCCATTCCCCTCTCTTATTTTCGTTCCTATGGTCTTCCTTGTGACCACCCATGCTTTATTTTTCGAGCAATGGTGCTATTTTAATGAGTTTAAAATTTTAGGGTTCTTGGAGGAACCAAATCCGAAAATCCAAAGGGCTTCAAGGGAGTTCTTTGTTTGTTCTTCACTTAGGAAAGAGGAAGACACTCCTCCTCAACCTATTATAGCGTTTAGAAACCTTGTTTGTGATTGATTGTGAGAAAACCCTATTGAGGGTTATTCTTCATTTGCATGATTAGTATGTTTGCCTGTTGTTTATAATGTGTTTATGCTATTAGATTGTTTGTTTGTGTATATTGATATATTGGATTGGATTAGAATGCATGAAATGGAAGAAATTGATGTTGGATTTTCCCTTGGTGGCCACGGTTTTGAGGCCCAAAATTTGGGGTTCTTTGTGAACAATTGTAACAATTGGAATTCATAATTAATCAAGTATCCAACCCTTCGTACATCATGAATCCTAATATTTATTGGTAAACTATGAAAATAACTGACTCCTACAAAAAAAAATTAGACACGTATACGGTAGTTGTATGTCACATATTCGACACAAGTACCTTGCCTAACTTTTGACAAAACCAACTTCTAACCCTTTAGCACTTTCGTCGGTTTAACACGAGAGAAACTCATCCAATGTCAATATCCGTCGAATTAGAACTTCTAACCCTTTAGCACTTTCATCAGTTCAACACAAGAGAAACTCCTCCAATGTCAATATCCGTCGATTTGAACTTCTAACCTTTTAGCACTTTCGTCGATTCAACACGAGAGAAACTCCTCTAATGTCAATATCCATCAAATTAGAATTTCTGACCATTTAGTACTTTTATCGGTTCAACACTTGGAAGATTTCTCCAATGTCAACACCCATCCGTCAAATTAGGATTTCTACTGACCTTCTAGTATATTCAACAACTTTATACATCATTCGACAGAACTGACCTTCTAGCATATTTGACAGCTTTATGCATCATTCGACAGAATTGATCTTCATTCAACAGAATCTTCATTCGACAAAACTTGACTTTTAGCCATTCTTGTCAAATAATGTTTTCTTATCCACATTGATTTTGTCAAATTGTAACTTACCCATTTCTGTCACCAAATCACATTATGGCTAACATCTTTCATCATTCTGTCATATTATTTTTCGTCGAAGGTAGCCTCACATTTGTACACTAGAGGCATTTTCTTCGTCGAATCCAAAATTAAAATTTATCACCTAACACCTAGTGATTAAATTAATGGTAATAGGAAACAAGGATTAGTAAATTGGAAAATTTAATTGTACTTTGAGATTCATAAATTTTAAAGAACCAAGAATGGAATTTTCATAAGACTTAGGAAAATTTTAATTAGGGCAAGAACAAGAGAGTGTGAGACTTTGAGATCTTAGAATAACCTTCTAAGTGTATGTGAATAAATTACCTAAGAGAATTTAATTAATTAAGAGAATTCCTTTAGAGATAAACTTTGTAAGAAAAGCTAAACCTAAGCAAGAATTCATAATACACCTTAAAAATGCATTAATTAATTTAATTCTAATATTATGATATTGTGGGTCCATGTGAGTGACCAATGATTGTGTTGATTCTTGCTTTGGTCAATTGTGGCATATTGTGGAATAGTATATAATAATGATCATACATGATTATGCATAGAGTTCGTATGCATTGTGAATGTCCGTTGGACTGTGTTAAGGCCGAGTTGCCAAGGAGTTGAACACACCTTTGTGCGGGTGCGAGTAGACTAGTGTAGGTCTATTGTTGACCATGGGGGCGTTAGGGTGCGGGTACCTCGCGATGGACAGTTGGTAGCTCTTCTGTCCGTAGGGCAGACCGATGCAAACGCACCAACGATCCTGACTGGGCACTGTTCTATATCGTGATCTAGTGTAGATAGTCTGTACAATGTCATGATGTGCACGTGGATAAACTGATGAATTATAGCACTTTGGCCGCGGCAGCCGAGTTGCAGACGTGTCTCCTGATCTTTCTCTCCGACCGTTTGTGTCTAGCTCCATGGAGTAGGATTTTGACTTTGTATGCATGTACATAGTGAGTCCATGAATTATCTGGAATTTATTATCATTATAACTGGACTGTGGTATTACTGATATATGTAACTGTTTGGAACTACTTGGTTGATTATTATTGCTGCTTACTGTTTATTACCTTTATTACTGTAAGATATGCTATGTGGGTGCTTTGCGCCATTTTGTTTCTTGCTGCTATAACTGGTAATGATGGTAGGATTTCTTACCTCTTTTCTGTATTTGTTGCTATTCTGTGTGTTTATGGTTGAAGTTTGTAAGGGGGGTCGAGTTTGAATCTCCTAGATTTCACTTGGGTTGATCTTCTGTGTTCGGTAAGGACAACTTGAAAGGATTCTATTGGTTTCGTCATGATTGAGTTCACCGAAGGTGCCAAGACTTGGCAAGTCAACTGGACCGACAAGCATATACGATATGTTGGGGATCTGACCTTGACCATGAAGAGGACTAAAATTGAAGACCTTATTATGTATTTCTCACTACACCGGTGAGCCCAGAGCTGCCTCACGCATTTGGGATCCGATGGAGTGCCCAACTCCATAGTTGTGGATATGTTATGGGTAGTTTATATTTTATTTGACATGACCTGTATAAAGTGTATTTTGGGTATATGTAGGTTTTAAGGTGATTATCTTGTCTTACATGTTGTAATTTGAGTACATCTTCTAATTCATATTTTAACTGGTTATATATGTAACTATTCATTCATGGCTCCTATTTTCCTCATATGCTAAATGTCTAAAATTTTGTAAAATTTGTTATTTGACAATTGTAGCACGCCAAAATTTAGTGACCGTGACATAATGACGATTGTGCTGTGGTTATTAAATCGAGGGGTGTTACATGAAGATGATGGATTTAGACCAAAGTCTCAACATCAAAGAGTCTTAGAATGATGTGAGGATTCAAGAAGTATAGTTGGTTGAAATTAAACAAACTTGGAAGGTGATTTATGGAGTGAGGCCGTGAGCTCCTTAGATGAGCAAGGTAGGAACTTTTTGATCTTATACTTGAAGAACAAGGTTGAAGATGATAGAACTAGGCTTAGATCTCAATGACAAAGTATCTTAGAATTGTGTCTAGGTTCTAGATCTAAGGTTGTATAAAATTATTGAAGCTTGGAAGGGGGATTTAGGAGTGGAGACTGAATGGTTCAAGAAAGAAAGAAGATGGAGTTCATGGTGTTTGTTCTTGGTGTTCTTGAATGATTGGAAGAGAGAGAATAGAGGGAATGGTTTTTGTGTCACAAAATGTGAGGAGATGAAATGAAATAGACTATTTTCTAAATGTGCAGCCGTGAGGTGAGTGAATGGAGAGATAGAAATTTGTTTAGCAAGATAGAAAGCTATCACATGCATGCACATGGCCTTTGTCACTTGGTGTCATCCATTGGTCACTTAGATAAGCTTGAAATATAGTAGAATAGCCTTGTTTCCAAGTGCATGGCCATGCAATGCATGGATAGGAAACTTAATAAGATAAAATTTCTACTCACATGGCCTAATAATTATTTCACATGGCTTAAGTCATAAGCTAGTCATCATTTGATCATAAAATGAATCTAGAATTTGGTAGAATGGCCTTATGGCCGTGGGGTTCATTTAGGATAGCTAACTAAGTCTTAATTAAATTGTTTTCTAGTTACACTTAAACTAATTTAATTAATTCACTTAGTTACCTTTAAGCTAACTTAGTTAAATCATTTAGTTACATTCTAATTAGTTAATTACATCATTATGTCATTATATATGTCATGGTTATGTCATGTTTCTAGATACTTTAAATATTTATTTAGTAACTAGCTTCTAATTATTTAGCAACTAAATTAGTTCATTTAGTTATTAATTTAGCTATTAGGGTAACTAAGTTAGATTATCTAGTTACTCAACTAACAAATCTAACCATTAAAAATTAACTTCATCTCCCAACCATTGATTAAATCTAAGGTGGATATCATAAGCTTCTTTATCAAGATTGCTCTCACACCATTGATTAGATCAATAGTGATGATCTAAGGCTTTTTCATCAAGTTTTCCATCTAATAATAAAGTCCAGCCACTATGTTTGACCAATTCTTATTAGTTAGTCAAAAAGCTTAGTAATGATGGCTCATCCTTACTCTTGGACATTTTCTTCTTTCATAATTACACTTAAGATATTTAGCTTAGATATTTTCTGATTAGATATTTTCACCTAGATATTTATTCTTAGATTTTTACTAGATATTTATTTCTTAGATATTTACTAGGTAAGTCATTGCTTCTAGAAAAAGAATGACATGACAAGCTTAAAATATCTTGAATAAGTAAGTAGTCAAATTGGATTTGTCTTCTAGTCTAAGAAGTCAATTTGGATTTGTCCTCTTCAACTTAAGTGTCCAGTTTGCCTTCTTCCTGCTTGCCATTGGTCCATCACTTTGACTCATCGCCATCAATATATTTTCTAACAAATATTATCTAATGGAGAATAGCTACTGCTATTATTACACAATGGATAATAGAAAACTCAGATACAGAAAATCTCTGTCAACTATTCTCGATTTCGGGTTTAGTAAGATCTCCTGATCTCGCCTTGATAGTTTGAAACCTTCTGGTTCAAGAAAAAATTTAATTTTTTCGAGCCCGCCTCAAGCACACATACAGTTTAGAATAATATTAAAATAATTACAGACTCAGAAGAATTCTACAAAAATTTTTAAAAATCTTAAAAATTATAAAACTCACTTATTTTCAAAAAAAACTAAATTCAGACATATATTTAAAAAATAATATTAAAATAATATTAAAATATTTAAAATAATTAAAAATTCTCATAAATTCACAAAAACTCATAAATATTATAAAACTCTCAAGAAAAATGAAAATTTGGGGTGTTACACGTGCCACTCTTTGCCTGCAGAAACTGCAAACCCAAGCCTTGCGTTGCGGCGTGAGAAGTAGAACCCAGATTCTGCAGAATTCTACAAAATCGTGGTACTGTTCCATTGGTTCTTTTCTTGGATTTTGACCATTTCAAACTAATTTCTAGCTGATATTAAGTCCTTAATCTGTTCTTAAACACATAGGAATCATCAATCACCATCTTAAACCTCTTAATTTGGATTATAAATCAAAATCACCTATTTGATCTAAAAACTCATCTTTTATGAATCAAGAGCCTAAATGAGATGTTCTAAGCTTCTAGCTTCAACTTATGCTATGAACAAGTCATAAATGACAAAAAAAAAAAAACAAATTCAAGCAAGCCAAACACATTAAACACCTCTAGAACTTATTTTGACCTATTAAGCACCAAAGGTGCATCTATGGTGAAAATAGAGAAAAGAGATAAAGATGAGCATAAAACCCCTACCTCGGCAGTTGTGATGGAGATTCAATCTCTGGATGAGCACACCTTGGCTTTTCCTTTAACTTTCTTCTTCCTTAGTCTTTTCTTCTGTTTCTTTTCTTTCTTCTCTCATGGTTTTTGCTTCTATTGTTATGCATAAAATGAGCTATGAATAAGGCTTATAAAGAGGGAACAAAAGACTCATATGGCCTTTAGGCCAAAACAAATAAATCTTGATCTACTAAAAACACTTAGATTTAGCTAATTCAAAATTTTCAACTTCCAACAACTTTAAAATAAATACTAGGATTCATATAGAAAGTTGTTTGATCATTATCTGATATTTCGATATCTGCTACTAGTCAATCCAGCTTTAAAAAGACAACTAGTATGCCTAAAAATGCCAAACTAACTTAGTTTACCTTGAAACTTTAATTGCATCTTATTTCACATATTTGTGACTTAGAAATAAATTATCCATATTTATTTCCCTCATCTAAGTAATTTATGCCGTTATCTGAGTAATTTAAAGCTACTTTTCACACTTTAAGTTACAACAAAATGCCTAAACTAATTCAGTTTGTCACAAAATTAAACATGCATGTTAAGCAAGTCATATGCTCCCTTTTGAACACATACACAAGTCTAACATGTCAAAAAGGGTATTATATTTCTCCCCTCTTTTATAAAATTTTAACCCCAAAATTGCTCACCTGAAAGGAACAAATTCGAGTAGTCCTGCTATAGGTGGGACTCTAACTCCCAAGTAGCCTCCTCGGTGTCATTGCCACCCCATAAAACCTTCACGAGAGGAATTTGCTTACCTCTAAGCTCTTTGACCCCTTTGTCTACGATCCTTACTAGATGTACATCATAAGACAAATTATCTCTTAACTGCACAGATTCATGTTCTATGATATGCAAAGGATCTGGATTATACTTTCTCAACTGAGACACATGAAAAACATTATGAAGGTTTGACAAACTGGAATGAAGGGTTGTTTGGTAAGTTACGGGTCCAACTCTCTTCAGAATGTGGTAGGGACCAAGAAAATGAGGATTTAACTTATGGGTTTTCAATGCTCTACTAATCCTTGTTATAGGAGTAACTATGAAGAATACATCATCTCCCTTATCAAACTCAAGAGGACTCCTTCTCTTGTCAGCATAGCTCTTTTGTCAACTTTGAGTAGTAACCAATTTGTCTTTAATTATCTTGATTTGCTCTGTGGTCTGCTGTACCAACTCTGGACCTAGGATGGTTCTCTCATCTACTTCATACTAACATAGAGGCGATCTATCTTCCATACAAAGCCCCATAGGGTGCCATACCTATATTGGAATGGTAGCTATTATTATAAGCAAACTCCGCTAATGGTAAGAACTTATCCTAACTACTTTATTGTTCTAAAACACATATTCTAAGCATATCTTCAAGGGTTTTGATAGTCCTCTCTACTAGCCCATCTATTTGCGGGTGATAAGCTATACTAAACCTTAACTTAGTCCTGAACGGCTCTTCTAAGGCTCCCCAGAATCTAGATGTGAATCTAGGATCTCTATTTGAAACTATACTTACAGCGACTCCATGCAACGTAATTATCTCCCTTAGATATAGCTAAGCTGATTTCTCTAAAGGATAGCTAGCTGTCATAGGCAAAAAGTTGGTAGATTTGGTTAATTTATCCACTATGACCCAAAGACTTTAATGGTCCTGCTGGCTTCTGGTATTCAATCTTCACTCTTTGACAAACTAAACACCTGACAACATACTCTGCTATGTCTCTCTTCATTCCGTACCACCAAAACATTCGCTTTAAATCTTGATACATCTTAGTAGTACTAAGATAGATAGTATACTTACTACTGTGAGCTTCTTCTAAAATCCTCTCTTTGATCTTTAACTCTCTTGGAACATAAAGTCCGTCTCTAAACTTTATCATTCTATCATTAGTCATATAAAAATCCTTTTGAGTTCCTAAAAAGATCTGCTCACTAATGTCCATTAAAGCTTCATCCTCCTTTTGAGCTTCTAAGATTTGAATCCTTAAGTCATTTACTATGTCCACTCTATTCAGAAAGATACTTTGCGGCATCACAATTATCACTAGACTCAAATCTCTAAAACTCTCGAGAAGTTCACTCTCTTGGACCATCACTCGGGACACATGTAGGGATTTCCTACTTAGTGCATCAACCACTACATTGGCCTTACCCGGATGATACTTTAACTCAAAGTCATAATCCTTTAAGAATTCCATCCATCTTATTTGCCTTATGTTCAGTTCCTTTTGATCAAACAAGTACTTTAAACTCTTATGATCACTTAAAACCTCAAATTGGACTCCACAGAGATAATGCCTCCAAATCTTTAAGGTAAACACTATAGCTGCTAACTCCAAATCATGCGTAGGGTAGTTCTCCTCATGTGGCCTTAACTGCCTTGATGCATAGGCAACTACTCTCTTATTCTACATCAAAACACACTCTAATCCCATCTTTGAAGTGTCATAAAAGACCTCGAAGTTCTCGTGGGGATCCAAAATCACTAACACTGGCGTAGTAGTCAACCTCTTCTTTAACTTTTGGACGCTATTCTCACAATCCTGAGTCTACTCAAAAGTACTATCCATCCTAGTCAAAGGCAGCACTAACTGAGAAAAACCCTTGATGAACCTTCTATAGTACCCAACTAGGCCTATAAAGCTTCTGATCTCGGTCACCATGGTAGGTCTCTCCTAGTGTAACACTGCTTCAACTTTGTTAGGGTCCACTAAAATTCCTCCTTAAGAAATAACATAACCTAAAAATTGAACTTCCATTAGCCAAAACTCACACTTAGACAATTTGGCAACCAGTTTCTTTTCTTTAAGGATGTTTAACATAATCCTTACATGTTGCTCATGTTCTTTGAAACACTCTTGTGGGGATGTCACATTTTTAATGCAATAAAATAAAATTAAATAAAATTCTTACCCAAGTTGTAAAATATTTGGTACATAAATAATATGAGTTGTAAAATCTTTCCTTTTTATACTTGATAACGTTAAATAAAATAACACAGAACACAAAATCAAATGAAACTTAATCACACTCCATAATATACATATGATTTTTGTCTTAAGTATACAAATAATTTACAACTACGAATATTTAATAAAGTAGTAAAAAGTCAGTATAATACTAAAATATAACGCCTAAGACATGAGCCCTTGTCAGAAGACAAATTCCCTAGTTGGGAATGTCTTGACCGATAGAAATTTGACCCAAAAATATATCGAAGTTCTCTCTAGGAGTGTGGTGAAATTCATTCCACAACTCCCTAATAGGTAAAATAACCTCTACGAAAGCAACCGTATAAAATGAAGTAACGATCCCATGTCGAGTTTTACTTACTGATAAAGTAATGTCACCACTATATTCTATGTGTCTTGTGTCCCAATGGACATATCAAGCCTCAGCGCCTTTGAGAAACTGTAGTCTAAAGAAACCTAATTGACTTCTCTTTACCGCCAATGTAGTCTTCGAAGATATAAACATAAAATAGAAATAGACAGAATAATACAGTAAAGAGGTGAGACAATCTACATCATTACCAGTATGGCAATAAAGAAAATGATAATACAAATAAATATCACAATAATTATATACCATCATATCATATACAGAATATCAATTTAATACATCATACATTTGAACACAGACTATAGTAAACATTAAAATGCAGATCATGAATGCTAACACACACTAACTCGTTCCTACTCCATGGAGCTAAACACAGACATCAGAGAGAATGATCTGAAAAGAACTATCAGTACCTCAAGCTGCCCAACCAAACTATTACACTGTCCAACGTCGTGTCTATAGTCCACAGTCCAAAACATCGTGTAGTAGTACACAGTCCAATACATCGTACACTACAGGCATTGTACTAAATAGTCTCCACAAGATCTCGATTAAGAACAGTGCTAATCGAGATCATTAGTGTGTTGCCCGTTACCATGGCCCAGAGGCGCTACCAACTGTCCACATATGGGATTCTCCGCACACTAACGCCTCCAAGTTCAATTAATGAACCACACAACGCTTATCACACCCACAACACGGTGTAATTTATCTCATCAATCAATCGTCAATTATCAACCAAATTGACACAACTCTCAATGCATGATTTAGAATCAAAATTACAAAAATACCCTTAGTCTCAATATTCTAACATATAGTATATCTCCACTTGACAATACTATTTCTCAACATGTCTGGGTCCACCACTTTGGCCCGACAGTAAAACTCACTATTCCATTTAGTCGCGCAGAAATTTTATCGCATTTTCACAATCGCATCGCTTTTACAAACGTTCTTAAATCGCATAAATATATTTTGATGTTTCTAAACATTGCATAATGTTTTTAAATCATTTTCTCAATCACGTAAGATTTTTGAATCATTTTCTTGACCATATAGCTTAAAAATCATTATTTCAAATATCTGTAAGCTATTGCTAGTACCTTTAAACTACGTAGGATATTTTTCTTACGTTATAAATATATTATGGAACCTTTTCATTTTATTTGTCTGATTTTAATAAATTTTGACAGCATTTTACCTAGAAAATCAGTATATGGTATTTTTGACATTTTTCTCTAAACACTATTTATTTTAACCTTACCCAATAGTTACACCTTGAAACTTGCTAACGCGCTTCAAAACTCAAAGAGTGAGCTCTACATTAGTATTTTTCATGTGTTCTCTTTAATTCTTACTTATAACAAATCCTTCTAATTTAAAATTCTAATTAGCTACTTAATCTACCTTAGAAAATAACTTTGGAATTCAATTGTGCATTAAATGGCATGTTGGCCATAATTAACCTATCCTTCACAACTATTCATTAAATCATTTCCCTACATCTAAATTATTTCCAAACTCATTGTTTTACCTACATTCATTTATCATTGTTTTAGAAAATGGTTGAGAACATTTTGGTTCTCTTTTTCTTAGAGAAGCCATGAGCCTCTTTTGTGTTCTTTGGAACACTCATAAAATCCTTGCATGTTATTCACATCCTACATTAAGAATTATATATCTATAAACACATGCAATATATTTTTAAAGTTATAGACATGCTTGCAAATAAAATCAACCGCAAATAGGAAAGCATTAAAGAATCACACAAATGAATCCTTATGGATTCTTCACACACAAACAATCCATTTTCTCATCACCATACAAGGTTGATTAGATTAAATCTCCCTTTTACCTCTTGAAGGCAAGGATCTCCTAGTCTCCTCCTCTCCTTTGATTTTTGTGTAGATTCCAAACAAATCCCTAAAATTCTTAAACAATTAACAAAATCACATACAAGGCTTCATAATGAAAAACCATGGAACAAACATGGTTTAGAAAATCACAAACTAAATTTTAAACCATAAAAACCAACGTTTACCTTTAGGGAAGTAAACAAAAGCTTGGATTTTGAACTAGAAGGAGTAGGTTTTTGACAAAACCTTCTAAAGGAAAAGTGTTTAGGAGATAGTTTAGGTTTAGAAAAAGCTAATAGGAAAAATTATAGAAGATAGGTGGTAGTGTTGAGTGCTTGGGCCGAAAACTAGAGAGAAAATGGAAAAGAAAAGATGCTTAGTGTTCTTGGGAATTTGAAAGAAAATGAAGTTAAGTCTTTAGGTGAATGAAAAAGTAAATATTGAGTGTGAAAATGGAGGGTGTTGCCGTGAGTGGCTTGTAGGAGAGATTAAAGAGATAGACTTTGATAGTAAATATCCATTTGTGTTCACATTTGCATTGCACATGGCCTATGTCACCTATTGGTCATGTAATGGTCACCTGGATGGACCTAGAACATAATGGAACTTGATGGAAAAGGCCTCTTGGCCATGGAACACAAGGGCACTTGGTGCCCTGTTTTGACTTCAATTATAGGTTAATTATATGCTAATTAGATAACTAGTTAATTAGGTTAGGTTTCCTAATTATACTTTATTAATATTCTAAATACATAACTAATTAAATAAATATATAATTGCATATATCATAGCCTCTAAATAAAATTAGTATATCTAATTAGAAATTAGATTGTAACTAATTAGTAATTAAGTTAGTCCACGTAGTTTTCCTAATTAGGCAATTAAAATAACTTCATTAGGTTTACTTAGTTAATTAATCAAGCCACTATATTTGACTCAATTCTAACCATTGAATTTAACTTTGTTTCCTATCCATTGATTTAATCTAAGGTAGATATCACTTAGTGATTTAATTAGGATTGTTCTCACACCATTGATTTAATCAACGGTTATGATCAAAAGCATCTTAATTAAACTTTTCATCCAATGGTCCTTAATGAAGTCCATGCTTCTTTATTTGACCAATTCCTATTGGTTTAGAAATTTCAAGCCACCTTCGTTGACTAGTTCCTATTGGCTTAGAATTCAGTCCAGTCAGAATCGTTGATTACTACTCTAAACGCAGGTCCCACAGACTTTTCAGGGTCCATGGTCATTTCGGAGTAGATTTCTACTATTTTTAAGACAGTAGGTATTGTCAAATAAAATAATATTATAATAATATAAAATTATTTTATTACAAAGTTAAATCCTAAAAATTAAAAGATTAATATATATATCACTCAGAATTGGATTTAGTAAGATCCCCCAGCTCCGAATAATTAAAATAAGATTTTTTCGGCCAGAAAATTATTATTTTCTTGGCTCAGAGGAAATCACACACAACAATCAAAAATAGTATTAGGAACAGTCAAATTATTTTTATATTGCACAGAAAACACAAAACAGTGTAATTCTATCAGTTTTGTAACATAGTCTAAAATTTGAGGTGTTACAAGTCTCCCCCTCTAAATAAGTTTCATCCTTGAAACTTGAGACATACTTAAAATAAAAACGGATACTGCTCTCTTATCTTCTCTTCCAACTCCCATGTGGCTTCACCACTTACATCGTTCCAAACTACTTTAACTAATGTGATCTCCCTTCCTCGAAGTTGCTTTGTCCTTCGATCTTCAATCTTGACTGGAAATGTCTCATGAGTTAAATTCTCCTTCAGTTGTACGGTGTCTGGTTCGATAACATGTATCGGATCAGAAATATATTTTCGTAGTTGTGATACGTGAAATACATTATAAAGATTTGATAAGAATGGTGGTAGTGCAATCTGATAAGCTACTGGACCTACCCAACGAAGTATCTGATATGGCCCAATAAACTTCAGAGTGAGTTTCCTCGACTTAATCGCTCGTCCAACTCCAGTCATAGGTGTCACATGTAGAAACACATGGTCACCTTCTTCAAATTCAACCGATTTTTGTCTTTTATCATCATAACTCTTTTGCCGTATCTGAGTTATCCTTATCATGTCTTGGATCATCTTCACTTTCTCAGTTATCTGCTGCATAAATTCGGGTCTTACAATATTACTTTCACCAGTATGATTCCAACACAACGGCATTCTATAGCGTCTCCTATATAATGCCTCATAAGGTGTCATCCCTATGCTCGAACGAAACTATTGTTGTATGTGAACTCTATCAATGCTAGAAATTCATCCCAACAAGTCCTTTGAAAATTCTAACTATTCGTTTCTTTCTTATATACAAGCCCCTCTTGATTGAACAGGTACTTCAAGCCCTTGAAATTATAATGAATTTTATAGGAAAGAAAATGTCTTCAGATCTTCTTTGCACAATGACTATTACGTATCCTAAAACGTAAATTGAATAATTCTTCTCATGCACGTTCCACTGCCTTGAAGTATACATCACCACCTTTCTATTTAATCTCAAAACTCAATCTAAATTCATGAGTTGCACTTCTTCTAACAGAATTTGCATTTGACTAGTTTTGCGCATAACTCCTTCTTCTTCTTCAGAAATTGAAGAATTGCGCTGAGATTTTCAGCATGTTCCTTCGAATTTCGAGAATAGGTCAAAATATTACCAATAAGGATAAGGATAAATTTGCCAAGATGAGAAAGAAAGATCCCTTTTATATTATTCGTCAATATCACCAAAACATTCTTTACCCCGAATGGTAGTACTAAATACTCATAGCGCCTATAATACGTCTAAAAATCTATCTTAGAATGTTCTCTACTTTTATGCAATTCTGATAATAACTAGCACGTAAATCGATCTTGGAGCAAACAGCGATTTCTTTCATTTGGTCTTCTAGTTCCCTTGTCGTCACACCATTCCAGATTTTCCTCATCAAGGTAAGTTATTCTACTTGTCTATTTTTAATCTTAACAGAAAATGTCTCATAGATCAAGTTTTCTTCCAATTATATTGTATTTGGTATTATGACATAAGTTGAATCAAGAATGATCCTTCTTAATTGAGATACATGAAAGACACTATGAAGGTCATAAGGAAAAGTAATAAGACTATTCAGTAGGTTACTAGATTAGTCCAACAAAGAATTTAAGTTGGTCTAATAGATTTTGAAATGAACATGGTCCAATAATTTTAGAAATGAACTTTCTGGATTCAAATCCAAAAATCTCAGGTCAAGGAAACACTAAAGTTGCATTGTAACAATGTAGTAGGATATCGTTGGAAAATAACCAATCCATTTACAAAGTCAGGCTCTTAAATAGATGTGATTTTGGATAAACAGATCAAATCAACAGAAAAGATTTGATGTTCAATAGACATAGGGTAGAGTTAGAAAAACTTGAGCATAAACAACAAGTTTAACAAGAATAGTAGAAATACTCAGATCACTCTATAACAAAGACACGGATAAATCAAATTGATTTACTCAGTCTATTTGAGAAAGAAATAAACAAACCAGATCAATAGAAAAATTTCAAACTCCAATAATAATAGGACAGTTTTAAACAGGCTTGAATAGTAATAACAAGTTTAGAAGTAGAAGTAGCATTATGAGGAAAAGCAAAACACAGATAACCCCAAAAGATTTATACAATCATAGGTCACAAGAGGATGGGTTACCTCACGAATTATATGGTACAGTTTTAAGATTACCCTCTATGGCACAACTTTCTCGCTTCTTAATTTTTGTATTTAAACGTTCATATTACACTCTTTGCACTGACTCTTTCTTCTTTTTGAGATTTTGAAACACGTGTATTACTAATGGAGGTTTCCATCTTCAGTTGATCACATTCTTTGGAGAAGTGTCCAGGCTTTCTATATTTATAACAAATTATACTCTTAATCATGCAGTTTCTTGTCATATGATTCTTTCCATAATCCAAGCACTTCATTGGTGATGCCACAATCTGACCAAAATCGTTGCCACTAGTATTTCGTTTCTTTGTTCGTTGTTACTTCCCCGGTGGTTGTACATACAAATTTCGCTAAAAGCAATTGACATTACGCTTCCTTCCATTTTAGATTATCGAAGGTTCTGAGTTACAGCTTCTCGCATCCAGTGGTTGCTCCAATCCTAATAAACTATGAAGTTCGATTATCAGTTCTAGCTGCTGAGCGATCATCTGTGTCTACTGTACTGCTACTTCAATCATCTTTTGCATCACACTTCTAGCTGCGACTATACGATCTTCATCACATTTCGCGTCCACATGCTCATGCTCGTAACGTTCCATTATCTTTCTTCAAAGACAACCAAAATCAACACACAATGAACTAAACGTAGCGATTTCGCACAAAATCGTTTCGTATTAGAAACTGAAACACATCTCTGTGTTCAATATCAGAGATTCACACAGCACAAATAAGACAAACCTACCCACAAACCCAAAAGACTCTAACTTGGGCTTTGATACCAACTAATGTAATACCCTTGTGGGGATGTCACATTTTTAATGCAATAAAATAAAATCAATTAAAATTCTTAGCCAAGTTGTAAAATATTTGGTACATAAATAATATGAGTTGTAAAATCTTTCCTTTTTATACTTGATAACGTTAAATAAAATAACACAGAACACAAAATCAGATGAAACTTAATCACACTCCATAATATACATATGATTTTTGTCTTAAGTATACAAATAATTTACAACTACGACTATTTAATAAAGCAGTAAAAAGTCAGTATAATACTAAAATATAACACCTAAGACATGAGCCCTTGTCAGAAGACAAATTCCCTAGTTGGGAATATCTTGACCGATAGAAATTCGACCCAAAAATATATCGAAGTTCTCTCTAGGAGTGTGGTGAAATTCATTCCACAACCCCCTAATAGGTAAAATAACCTCTACGAAAGCAACCGTATAAAATGAAGTAACGATCCCAAGTCGAGTCCTACTTACTGATAAAGTAACGTCACCACTATATTCTATGTGTCCTGTGTCCTAATGAACATACCAAGCCTCAGCACCTTCGAGAAACTATAATCTAAAGAAACCTAATTGACCTCTCCTTGCCGCCATTGTAGTCTTCAAAGATATAAACATAAAATAGAAACAAATAGAACAATACAATAAAGAGGTGAGACAATCTACATCATTACCAGCATGATAATAAAGAAAACGATAATACAAACAAATATGACAATAATTACATACCATCATATCATATACAGAATATCAATTTAATGCATCATACATTCGAACACAGACGATAGTAAACATTAAAATCCAGATCATGAATGCTAACACACACTGACTCGTTCCTACTCCATGGAGCTAAACACAAACATCAGAGAGAATGATTCGAAAAGAACTATCAGTACCTCAAGCTGCCCAACTAAACTGTTACACTGTCCAACGTCGTGTCTATAGTCCACAATCCAAAACATCGTGTAGTAGTACACAGTCCAATACATCGTGCACTACAGGCATTGCACTAAATAGTCTCCACAAGAGCTCGATTAAGAATAGTGCTTGTCAAGATCATTAGTGTGTTGCCCGTTACCACGGCCCAGAGGCACTACCAACTGTCCACATTTGGGATTCTTCGCACACTAACGCCTCCAAGTTCAATTAATGAACCACACTACGCCTATCACGCCCACAATACGGTGTAATTCATCTCGTCAATCAATCGCCAATTATCAACCAAATTGACACAACTCTCAATGCATGATTTTGAATCAAAATTACAAAAATACCCTTAGTCTCAATATTCCAATATATAGTATGTCTCCACTTGACAATACTATTTCTCAACATGTCTGGGTCCACCACTTTGGCTCGACAGTAAAACTCACTATTCCATTTAGTCGCATAGAAATTTTATTGCATTTTTATAATCGCATCACTTTTACAAACGTTCTTAAATTGCACAAATATATTTTGATGTTTTTAAACATCGCGTAATGTTTTTAAATCATTTTCTCAATCGCATAAGATTTTTGAATCATTTTCTTAACCATATAGCTTAAAAATTATTATTTCAAATATTTGTAAGCTATTGCTAGTACCTTTAAACTACGTAGGATATTTTTCATATGTTATAAATATATTATGGAACCTTTTCATTTTATTTGTCTGATTTTAATAAATTTCGGAAGCATTCTGCCTAAAAAATCAGTATATGGTATTTTTGATGTTTTTCTATAAATACTATTCATTTTTAACCTAACCAAATAGTTACACCTTGAAACTTGCTAACGCGCTTCAAAACTCAAAGAGTGAGCTCTACGTTAGTATTTTTCAAGTATTCTCTTTAATTCTTACTTATAATAAATCCTTCTAATTGAAAATTCTAATTAGCTACTTAATGTACCTTAGAAAATAACTTTGGAATTCAATTGTGCATTAAATGGCATGTTGGCCATAATTAACCTATCCTTCAAAACTAATCATTAAATCATTTCCCTACTTCTAGATTATTTCCAAACTCATTGTTTTACCTACATTCATTTATCATTGTTTTAGAAAATGGTTGAGAACATTTTGGTTCTCTTTTTCTTGGAGAAGTCGTGAGCCTCTTTTGTGTTCTTTGGAACACTCATACAATCCTTGTATGTTATTCACATCTTACATTAATAATTATACATCTATAAACACATGCAATATATTTTTAAAGTTATAGACATGCTTGCAGATAAAATCAACCACAAATAGGAAAGCATTAAACAATCACACAAATGAATCCTTATGGATTCTTCACACACAAACAATCCATTTTCTCATCACCATACAAGGTTGATGAGATTAAATCCCCCTCCTACCTCTTGAAGATAAGGATCTCCTAGTCTCCTCCTCTCCTTTGATTTTTATGTAGAATCCAAAACAAATCCCTAAAATTCTTAAACAATTAACAAAATCACATACAAGGCTTCATAATGAAAAACCATGGAACAAACATGGTTTAGAAAATCACAAACTAAATTTTAAACCATAGAAACCAAAGTTTACCTTAAGGGAAGTAAACAAAAGCTTGGATTTTGAACTAGAAGGAGTAGGTTTTTAACAAAACCTTCTAAAGAAAAAGTGTTTAGGAGATAGTTTAGGTTTAGGAAAAGCTAATAGGAAAAATTATAGAAGATAGGTGGTAGTGTTGAGTGCTTGGGCCGAAAACTAGAGAGAAAATGGAAAAGAAAAGATGCTTGGTGTTTTTGGGAATTTGAGAGGAAATGAAGTTAAGTCTTTAGGTGAATGAAAAAGTAAATATTGAGTGTGAAAGTGGAGGGTGTTGCCATGAGTGGCTTGTAGGAGAGATTAAAGAGATAGACTTTGATAATAAATATCCATTTGTATTCACATTTGCATGGCACATGGCCTATGTCACCTATTGGTCATGTAATGGTCACTTGGATGGACCTAGAACATAATGAAACTTGATGGAAAAGGCCTCTTGGCCGTGGAACACAAGGGCACTTGGTGCCTTGTTTTGACTTCAATTATAGGTTAATTATATGCTAATTAGATAACTAGTTAATTAGGTTAGGTTTCCTAATTATACTTTATTAACATTCTAATTACATAACTAATTAAATAAATATATAATTGCATATATCATAGCCTCTAAATAAAATTAGTATATCTAATTAGAAATTAGATTGTAACTAATTAGTAATTAAGTTAGTCCACGTAGTTTTCCTAATTAGGCAATTAAAATAACTTCATTAGGTTTACTTAGTTAATTAATCAAGCCACTATATTTGACTCAATCCTAACCATTGAATTTAACTTTGTTTCCTATCCATTGATTTAATCTAAGGTGGATATCACTTAGTGATTTAATTAGGATTGTTCTCACACCATTGATTTGATCAACGGTTATGATCAAAAGCATCTTAATTAAACTTTTCATCCAATGGTCCTTAATGAAGTCCATGCTTCTTTATCTGACCAATTCCTATTGGTTTAGAAATTTCAAGCCACTTTCGTTGACTGGTTCCTATTGGCTTAGAATTCAGTCCATTCAGAATCGTTGATTGCTACTCTAAACGTGGGTCCCACAAACTTTTCAGGGTCCATGGTCATTTTGGAGCAGATTTCTACTATTTTTAAGACAGTAGGTATTGTCAAATAAAATAATATTATAATAATATAAAATTATTTTATTTCAAAGTTAAATCCTAAAAATTAAAAGATTAATATGTATATCACTCGGAATTGGGTTTAGTAAGATCTCCCAGCTCTGAATAATGAAAATAAGATTTTTTCGGCTAGAAAATTATTATTTTCTTGGCTCAGAGCAAATCACACACAATAATCAAAAGTAGTATCGGAACAGTCAAATTATTTTTATATTGCACAGAAAACACAAAACTGTGTAATGCTGTCAGTTCTGTAACATAGTCTAAAATTTAGGGTGTTACAACTTTCCCCCTCTAAATAGGTTTCGTCCTCGAAACTTGACACATACTTAAAATAAAAATGGATACTGTTCTCTTATCTTCTCTTCTAACTCCCATGTGGCTTCACCACTTACATCATTCCAAACTACTTTAACTAATGGGATCTCCTTTCCTCGAAGTTGCTTTGTCATTCGATCTTCAATCTTGACTGGAAATGTCTCATGAGTTAAATTCTCCTTCAGTTGTACGGTGTCTAGTTCGATAACATGTATCGGATTAGAAATATATTTCCGTAGTTGTGATACGTGAAACACATTATGAAGATTCGATAAGAATGGTGGTAGTCCAATCTAATAAGCTACCGGACCTACCCGATGAAGTATCTGATATGGCCCAATAAACTTCGGAGTGAGTTTCCTCGACTTAATCGCTCGTCCAACTCCAGTCATAGGTGTCACACGTAGAAACATATGGTCACCTTCTTCAAATTCAAGCAGTTTTTGTCTTTTATCAGCATAACTCTTTTGCCGCGTCTGAGTTGTCCTCATCTTGTCTTGGATCATCTTCACTTTCTCAGTTATCTGCTGCACAAATTTGGGTCCTACAATATTTCTTTCACCAGTATGATACTAACACAACGGCGTTCAACAGCGTCTCCCATATAATGCCTCATAGGGTGTCATCCTTATGCTCGAACGAAATTATTGTTGTATATGAACTCTATCAATGCTAGAAATTCATCCCAACAAGTCCTTTGAATATTCTAACTATTCATCTCTTCCTCATATCCAAGCCCCTCTTGATTGAACAGGTACTTCAAGCCCTTGAAATTATTGTGAATTTTATAGGAAAGAAAATGTCTTTAGATCTTCTTTGCACAACGACTATCGCGTATCCTGAAATGTAAATCGAATAATTCTTCTCTTGCACGTTCCACTACCTTGAAGTATACGTCACCACATTTCTATTTAATCTCAACACTCAATCTAAATTCATGAGTTGAACTTCTTCTAACAGAATTTTCATTTGACAAGTTTCGCGCATAACTCCTTCTTCTTCTTTAGAAATTGAAGAACTGCGCTGAGATCTTCAATATGTTCCTTCGAATTTCGAGAATAGGTCAAAATATTACCAATAAGGATAATGATAAATTTGTCTTGATGAGAAAGAAAGATCCCTTTTATATTATTCGTCAATATCACCAAAACATTCTTTAACCCGAATGGTAGTACTAAATACTCATAGTGCCTGTAATATGTCCAAAAATTTGTCTTAGAATATTCTCTACTTTTACGCGATTCTGATAATAACTAGCACGCAAATCGATCTTGGATCAAACAGCGATTTCCTTCGTTTGGTCTTCTAGTTCCCCTATTGTCACACCATTCCAGATTTTCCTCATCAAGGTAAGTTATTCTACTTGTCTATTTTTAATCTTAATAGAAAATGTCTCATAGATTAAGTTTTCTTCCAATTGTACTGTATTTGGTATTATGACACAAGTTGAATTAAGAATGATCCTTCTTAATTGAGATACATGAAAGACACTATGAAGGTCATAAGGAAAAGTAATAAGACTATTCAGTAGGTTACTAGATTAGTCCAACAAAGAATTTAAGCTAGTCTAATAGATTTTGAAATGAACATGGTCCAATAATTTTAGAAATGAACTTTCTGGATTCAAATCCAAAAATCTCAGGTCAAGGAAACACTAAAGTTGCATTGTAACAATCTAGTAGGATATGGTTAGAAAATAACCAATCTATTTATAAAGTCAGGCTCTTAAATAGATGTGATTTTGGATAAACAGATCAAATCAAACAGAAAAGATTTGATGTTCAATAGACATAGGGTAGAGTTAGAAAAACTTGAGCATAAACAACAAGTTTAACAAGAAGAGTAAAAATACTCAGATCATTCTATAACAAAGACACGGATAAATCAAATTGATTTACTCAGTCTATTTGAGAAAGAAATAGACAAACTAGATCAATAGAAAAATTTCAAACTCCAATAATAATAGGATAGTTTTAAACAGGCTTGAATAGTAATAACAAGTTTAGAAGTTGAAGTAGCATTATGAGGAAAAGCAAAACACAGATAACCCCAGAAGATTTATACAATCATAGGTCACAAGACAATGGTTTACCTTGTGAATTATATAGTACAGTTTTAAGATTACCCTCTATGGCACATCTTTATCGCTTCTTAAGTTTTTGTATTTAAACATTCTTATTACACTTTTTGCATTGACTCTTTCTTCTTTTTGAGATTTTGAAACACGTGTATTACTAATAGAGGTTTCTATCTTCAAGTGATCATATTCTTTGGAGAAGTGTCCAGGCTTTCCATATTTATAACAAATTATACTCTTAATCGTGCAGTTTCTTGTCATATGATTCTTTCCACACTCCAAGCACTTCGTTGGTGATGCCACATTCTGACCAAAATCGTTGCCACTAGTACTTCCTTTCTTTGTTCGTTGTTGCTTCCCCGGTGGTTATACATATGACTTTCGCTGAAAATGATTGACCTTACGCTCCTTTCCATTTTAGATTATGGAAGGTTCTGAGTTACAGCTTCTCGCATCCAGTGGCTGCTCCAATCTTAATAAACTATGAAGTTCAATTATCAGTTCCTGCTGCTGAGCGATCATCTGTCTCTATTGTACTACTACTTTAATCATCGTTTGCATCACACTTCTAGCTGCGACTATACGATCTTCATCACATTTCGCGTCCACATGCTCATGTTTGTAACGTATCTTTCTTCAAAGACAACCAAAATCAACACACAATGAACTAAACGTAGCGATTTCGCACAAAATCATTTCCTTTCGGAAACCTAAACACATCTCTGTGTTCAATATTAGAGATTCACACAGCACAAATAAGACAAACCTACCCACAAACCCAGAAGATTCTAACTTGGGCTCTGATACCAACTAAGGTAACACCCTTGTGGGGATGTCACATTTTTAATGCAACAAAATAAAATCAAATAAAATTATTACCCAAGTTGTAAAATATTTGGTACATAAATAATATGAGTTGTAAAATCTTTCTTTTTTATACTTGATAACATTAAATAAAATAACACAGAACACAAAATCAGATGAAACTTAATCACACTCCATAATATACATATGATTTTTGTCATAAGTATACAAATAATTTACAACTATGACTATTTAATAAAGTAGTAAAAAGTTAGTATAATACTAAAATATAACGCCTAAGATATGAGCCCTTGTCAGAAGACAAATTCCCTAGTTGGGAATGTCTTGACCGATAAAAATTCGACCCAAAAATATATCGAAGTTCTCTCTAGGAGTGCGGTGAAATTCATTCCACAACTCCCTAACAGGTAAAATAACCTCTACGAAAGCAACCGTATAAAATAAAGTAACGATCCCATGTCGAGTCCTACTTACTGATAAAGTAATGTCACCACTATATTCTATGTGTCCTGTGTCCCAATGGACATACCAAGTCTCAGCGCCTTCGAGAAACTGTAGTCTAAAGAAACCTAATTGACCTCTCCTTGCCGCCATTGTTGTCTTCGAAGATATAAGCATAAAATAGAAACAGACAAAACAATACAGTAAAGAGGTGACACAATCTACATCATTACCAGCATGGCAATAAAGAAAATGACAATACAAACAAATATCACAATAATTGCATACCATCATCTCATATACAGAATATCAATTTCATACATCATACATTCGAACACTGACTATAAACATTAAAATGCAGATCATGAATGCTAACACACACTGACTCGTTCTTACTCCATGGAGCTAAACACAGACATTAGAGAGAATGATCCGAAAAGAACTATCAGTACCTCAGGCTGCCCAACCAAACTATTACACTATCTAACGTCGTGTCTATAGTCCATAATCCAAAACATCGTGTAGTAGTACACAATCCAATACATCGTGCACTACAAGCATTGTACTAAATAGTCTCCACAAGATCTCGATTAAGAATAGTGCTTGTCGAGATCATTAGTGTGTTGCCCATTACCAAGGCCCAGAGGCGCTGCCAATTGTCCACATATGGGATTCTCCGCACACTAACGCCTCCAAGTTCAATTAATGAACCACACTACGCCTATCACACCCAAAACACGGTGTAATTCATCTCGTCAATCAATCGCTAATTATCAACCAAATTGACACAACTCTTAATGCATGATTTAGAATCAAAATTATAAAAATACCCTTAGTCTCAATATTCCAATATATAGTATGTCTCCACTTGACAGTACTATTTCTCAACATGTCTGGGTCCACCTCTTTGGCCCGACAGTAAAACTCACTATTCCATTTAGTCGCATAGAATTTTTATCGCATTTTCACAATCGCGTCACTTTTACAAATGTTATTAAATCGCATAAATATATTTTGATATTTTTACACATTGCGTAATATTTTTAAATCATTTTCTCAATTCCGTAAGATTTTTGAATCATTTTCTTGACCATATAGCTTATAAATCAGTATTTCAAATATGTGTAAGCTATTACTAGTACATTTAAACTACGTAGGACATTTTTCATATGTTACAAATATATTATGGAACCTTTTTATTTTATTTGTCTGATTTTAATAAATTTTGGCAGCATTTTGCCTAGAAAATCAGTATATGGTATTTTTGACGTTTTCTCTAAATACTATTCATTTTAACCATACCCAATAGTTACACCATGAAACTTGCTAACGCACTTCAAAACTCAAAGAGTGAGCTCTACATTAGTATTTTTCAAGTGTTCTCTGTAATTCTTACTTATAATAAATCCTTCTAATTGAAAATTCTAATTAGCTACTTAATCTACCTCAGAAAATAACTTTTGAATTCAATTGTGCATTAAATGGCATGTTGGCCATAATTAACCTATCCTTCACAACTAAGCATTAAATAATTTCCCTACTTCTAAATTATTTCCAAACTCATTGTTTTACCTACACTCATTTATCATTGTTTTAGAAAATGGTTGAGAATATTTTGGTTCTCTTTTTCTTGGAGAAGTCGTGAGCCTCTTTTGTGTTCTTTGGAACACTCATACAATCTTTGCATGTTATTCACATCCTACATTAATAATTGTACATCTATAAGCACATGTAATATATTTTTAAAGTTATAGACATGCTTGGAAATAAAATCAACCACAAATAGGAAAACATTAAACAATCATACAGCTGAATCCTTATGGATTCTTTACACACAAACAATCCATTTTCTCATCACCATACAAGGTTGATGATATTAAATCTCCCTTTTACCTCTTGAAGACAAGGATCTCCTAGTCTCCTCCTCTCCTTTGATTTTCGTGTAGATTCCAAAATAAATCCCTAAAATTCTTAAACAATTAACAAAATCACATACAAGGCTTCATAATGAAAAGCCATGGAACAAACATGGTTTAAAAAATCACAAACTAAATTTTAAACCATAAAAACCAAAGTTTACCTTTAGGGAAGTAAACAAAAGCTTGGATTTTGAACTAGAAGGAGTAGGTTTTTGACAAAACCTTCTAAAGGAAAAGTGTTTAGGAGATAGTTTAGGTTTAGGAAAAGCTAATAGGAAAAATTATAGAAGATTGGTAGTAGTGTTAAGTGCTTGGACCAAAAACTAGAGAGAAAATGGAAAAGAAAATATGCTTGGTGTTCTTGGGAATTTGAGAGAAAATGAAGTTAAGTCTTTAGGTGAATGAAAAAGTAAATATTGAGTGTGAAAGTGGAGGGTGTTGCCGTGAGTGGCTTGTAGGAGAGATTAAAGAGATAGACTTTGATAGTAAATATCCATTTGTGTTCACATTTGCATGGCACATGGCCTATGTCACCTATTGGTCATGTAATGGTCACTTGGATGGACCTAGAACATATTGGAACTTGATGGAAAAGGCCTCTTGGCCATGGAACACAAGGGCACTTGGTGCCTGGTTTTGACTTCAATTATAGGTTAATTATATGCTAATTAGATAACTAGTTAATTAAGTTAGGTTTCCTAATTATACTTTATTAACATTCTAATTACATAACTAATTAATTAAATATATAGTTGCATATATCATAGCCTCTATATAAAATTAGGATATCTAATTAGAAATTAGATTATAATTAATTAGTAATGAAGTTAGTCCACTTAATTTTCCTAATTAGGTAATTAAAATAACTTAATTAGGTTTACTTTGTTAATTAATCAAGCCACTATATTTGACTCAATCCTAACAATTGAATTTAACTTTGTTTCCTATCCATTGACTGAATCTAAGGTGGATATCACTTAGTGATTTAATTAGGATTGTTCTCACACCATTAATTTGATCAACGGTTATGATCAAAAGCATCTTAATTAAACTTTTCATCCAATGGTCCTTAATGAAGTCCATGCTTCTTTATTTGACCAATTCCTATTGGTTTAGAAATTTTAAGCCACTTTTGTTGACTGGTTCCTATTGGCTTAGAATTCAATCTAGTCAGAATCGTTGACTGCTACTCTAAACTTGGGTCCTACAGACTTTTCAAGGTCCATGGTCATTTTGGAGCAGATTTCTACTATTTTTAAGATAGTAGGTACTGTCAAATAAAATAATATTATAATAATATAAAATTATTTTGTTGCACAGTTAAATCCTAAAAATTAAAAGATTAATATATATATCACTCGGAATTGGGTTTAGTAAGAATCCCTAGCTCCGAATAATTAAAATAAGATTTTTTTGGCCAAAAAATTATTATTTTCTTAGCTTAGAGCAAACCACACACAACAATCAAAAATAATATCAGAATAGTCAAATTATTTTTATATTGCACAGAAAACACAAAACAGTATAATTCTGTCAGTTCTGTAACATAGTCTAAAATTTGGGGTGTTACATTCTTTCTTTGTCTTTGAATAGATAAGGATGTCATCAACAAAAACTACCACAAACTTGTCTAGGTAAGGTCAAAAAACTCAGTTCATGTAATCCATAAACACTGCTAAAGTATTTGTCAACCCAAAGGACATCACAAGATACTCATAATGCCCATACCTAGTTCTAAAAGCAGTCTTAGGGATATCCTTTCCCCTAACTCTGATTTGATGATACCTAGATCTTAGATCAATCTTGGAAAACACTGAAGCTGCTCTTAATTTATCCATCAGATCATCTATTCTAGGCAACAGATACTTGTTCTTGATGGTTACTATTCTGGACCGTGATCCGGGATCCTGCTCTCATGGGATCAACCTGGCATGCACACTACTGGACTCCTCCTAGCTGGCATAGAGGAAGACTCACAACGTATTTCAGATCACGGATGAAGGCCCCCAAGTACTGTTGGGGTATGACGTCGTGATTGATAGATTCATGCAGAGGATGAATCCCTAAATATCTGTAACTGTCAATCATCAACTTATGATATTATAGGTCTCATAGTTATCTTTGATGGCTAGATACTTTCCATATCTTAGTCCCAGATTTATAGGGATGTATCCTATAATAATGGAAAGATGATCTTCATCAGGATACTAATCCAAAATTACCTGCATTCAGTAAGGATCCCATTAGGGTTCTGTATACGCTCTATAAATACACGGCTAAATCATCTTAATAAGGTAACCTTTAACCCAATCTCATAAGCCTACTTGTGCACTGCCATACTAGAGCGTTGGAGTCCCTTTGCAAGTACCCACCCCTGTGCGATACGCTCAGCTACTGCTCAAAGGAGGAAACCACCGTAATGTGCCTACTTCAGGTACTCTCTAAATCCACTTCAGAACATTACCGCCGTCTGTGGGGACCTTAAAATTCTAATCCCACCTAATCATGGTGAATACAAGGCAAAACTCGAGAAGAGATGCTGCACAAACCTCTGTTAACCAGAGGCAGGACCCTGACATGCAACGTCCACCACTACTACTGCCTCCACTTACGGCTTAAACCTCCACTGTGAGAAATAAGGCACCGGATCAGGAAGTCAACATGATGGGCACTCCACCTCCTTTTCAGAGGAGTCTCCTAACCCATCGCACAGGATTTCTGTCAAGGAAAGACTTGAATTCCCAGCCTAGAGAGGTGACCAGAGCCTTTAAGAACGCAGGATCCCGGTACACCAGCATCTGGGAATCCCGAACAATGAGTTCGATGATCGTGCATCTCACTCTAAATGCACACATCAATCTTGGGGTTCCGAATACCAGTTTCAAGATATGTTGCAACAACATATGGATTTGCTCAATGACCAATTCAGGAGGTTGGAAGACATGCAGCGTGCCATGCATGAAAACCAACCAAGGCCGCGCCGCCGTGACAGATGGGCTGACATGGAAAATAATCAAAGGAGGGCTCATGACGATAATGGAATTCCCAATACTGGGGATAATAACCAGAATCGTGGAACCATGGAACAACCTTTCTCCGATCAACTCATGGAGTTCCGGGTTCCGAGGAATTTCAAGTTTCCTCCAAACTTGGAAATTTACTACGGAACCACGGACCCCCAGGAACACATAAATGCCTACGAGCAGTCCCTATGTTTCTATGGCAAATCCCTGGAATTGTTGTGCCGAGCCTTCCCCCTCTCCCTCAAAAAGGGAGCCCTCAACTGGTTTACCAGCCAACCACAGGGGACCATTGTGGATTGGTTGGACCATAAAAAGCATTTTCTGCTACAATACACCACAAGCAAGGAACAACCTGAATCCATCGAGTATCTGGTTAAGATCTGCCAGGGAAAGGACAAGAGCCTACTGGATTACGTTAGGCATTTCAAAGCTACCTGCACCAATGTAGAAAATTTTGAAGACAGAATAGCCTTGCATTATGCTAGAAGCGGTCTCCGGGTAGGCTCCGAGTTCTTCAAGTCCCTGGAAAAAAAGAAACTACACAATCTGACCGACTTCCAGAAATGATCCAAGAAGTATGTCTACTTAGAGGAGGCAATAGAAGACCATAGGAGGTGGGACAAAGGCGAGCCTTCTCACCAAAAGCCCAACCAGAATTCCTCAAGGTCGCGACCCCAAAAGGGTAGCCCACCCCGGAGGAATTACTATGACTACACTCCTTTAAACACGCCTCAGGAAATAATCCTGAGGGAAGTGATGCACACGAAGTTTCAGAACGTCTGGAGACCGCCCCTATCAAGAAACACAAGCAAAATGATCACTCCAAACATTGCACATGTCATAAGGCCTATGGCACGATACAGAAGATTACTATTAGTTACGTAATGCCATCGAATTCTTAATCAAGGCCGGATGCTTGCAGCAATATATTGTTCATGTACAAAATAACGAGGAGGTTAATAAATGCAAAGACAGTAGATGCACCCCACGTTGGAGTCCATCCTCTCCGCGCAGAAGAAGGACAAGAAGTCCTAGGAGAAAATCCCGGACTCCACCTCACCGAGATAACAGTGATCGAAAGGATTAGATCAGGGACGCTCCCCCGTTGATAACGACGACCATCGCTCCGAGCCCAATAAGACGATCCATACCATTGCTGGTAGCTTTATCAGAGGAGGATCTTCCAATGGAGTTCGAAAGAAAGCCCTTCGAATGACAGTTTTTAGCATGGTCCACTTAGAGCCAAGGACACAAGCAGAGGGTAGAAAAGTGCCTCTCATCACCTTCTCGGATGAAGACTACGGTGGAATAATCCCGGATCACGACGATTCACTCGTCATCTCCGGGGTAATTTCTAATGTTGAGGTCCGCTAAATTTTCGTCGACCAAGGGAGTTCAGCTGACATTAGGTTCCTAGATCTCTATCAGAAGCTAGAGCTCCCGCAATCTGACTTGACTCCCCATATAGGAGAATTGATGGGTTTCACCGGTGAGAAAATCACCCTCGTCAGATATTACGAAACCCACATGACCCTCGGATCATCTAAACTCCTCAGGACTGTCAAGGTAAAGTTCCTAGTTGTGGACTGCCCTTCGGTTTATAACATTATCCTTGGTCGTCCTTCTCTCAACGCCCTTGGAGCAGTGGTATCCACCACCCACCTCGTGATGAAGTTCCTCAATAAGAACAATGACGTCGTCACTATAAAAGGTGACTAAGTTACTGCCAGAAAATGCTACAATGAGAGCCTGAAGATTTGTAAAGTACCCCGGAGGGAGAGACACGCTGTCTCTACCCCGGCCATTGACTAGGTTAACATTTTAATGACCGAGTTAGATGTCAGGGAAGAGATCTGGGATACTCGGCCCCAGCTCGAAGGTGAACTACACACTCTTCAGCTCGGGACCAACCCTGAACAGGTTACCAAGATCAGAGCTCGTCTGGGTGAAAAAGAAAAATAACAACTGTCAGAACTCTTATTAAGAAATAAGGACCTTTTCGCATGGACTTCCTCTAATATGCCCGAACTCGACCCCACCTTTATCTACCACAATTTGTCAATTAAAAAAGGCGCCAGGCCGGTTGCACGAAAGAAGAGGAAGGTCGGACCCGAGAGGCAGCAAGTCGTTGAAGACCAAGTTAAAGAGCTACTAAATGGTAACTTCATCAGAGAAATCTCCTATACCACATAGCTTTCCAACGTGATTCTGGTAAACAAGTCCAGCGAAAAATGGAGAATGTGTGTAGACTATACTGATCTGAATAAAGCCTGTCCCAAGGATCCATACCCACTCCCTAATGTGGACAAATTAGTGCAAGGCTCCTCGGGGTTTAGATGGTTGTCGTTCATGGATGCGTATTCTGGGTACAACTAAATTCCCATGTACGCTGGGGATAAGGATAAAATTGCTTTCATTACCGATAGGGCGAGCTATTGCTACAAAGTCATGCCTTTCGGCCTAAAGAATGTAGGAGCCACCTAGAAGAGGATAATGAACAAAGTTTTCAAAAACCAAGTGGGAAAGATGCTAGAAGTCTATATAGATGACATGATAGTAAAGACCCCACACAGCGAATCGCACACGGCAGACCTCGAGGAAGTATTCGCACAACTCTGAAAGTACAACATAAGGTTGAACCCGAAGAAGTGCGCTTTCAGGGTCCAGGCCGGTAAATTTTTAGGGTTCATACTAACTCATCGAGGAATCGAAGTCAATCCAGACAAGTGTCAAGCCGTCCTCAACATGAGAAGTCCCTAGAACGTCAAAGAAGTACAACGGCTTACGGGGCGCATAGCGGCCCTCACAAGATTCTTAGCCAAGGTCGTTCACAAGTCTCTCCCCCTATTCAAATTACTTTAGAAGGGGAAAAGTTTTGAATGGACCCCAGAGTGTAAGGACGCCTTCATATCCCTAAAAAATCTCCTGTCCTCCCCTTTTATTTTGACGAGGCCAAATACCGGGGAAAGACTCTACTTATACCTATCCGTCTATGACGAGGCTGTAAGCTCAGTTTTGATTCGGGAAACCGACGAAGGACAGAAACCTGTCTACTTTGTAAGCAAGGTCCTCCAGGGCCCTGAGCTTCGGTACTAAAAGGTAGAGAAAGTTGTTTTCACGCTCATTATCACTGCAAGAAGACTCTGGCAATACTTTCAATGCCACCCAGTGGTGGTAAGAACAGACCAACTTATCCAGCAGGTGCTACATAAACCAGATCTGGCCGGGCGAATGATTGCATAGTCGATTGAGCTCTCAGAGTTTGGGATTACATTTGAACCACGACTTGCAATAAAAGCCCAAGCATTTTTTGATTCCCTAGCGAAACTCACATCAGACAACGGTGACTCTAAAAAAGCCTTTTGGACCATTTTTGTCGACGGGTCATCAAACCCTGAGGGAAACGGGGTCGGAGTGATATTGGAGAATTCAGAGGGATTGACCTTGGAGCACTCCCTGAAGTTTAAATTCCTGACCTCAAATAATCAGGCCAAGTATGAGGCTTGCATCGCTGGTTTGCTAATGGCAAAGGACATGGAGGCAACGCGGATCACACTTTGCAGTGATTCCCAGCTAGTAACCTCCCAAATCCGAGGTGACTATCAAGCTAAAGAACCCCCCCTACAGAAATACTTGAGTAAGGTCCAGAAACTCTTGAGAGGTTTTGAGGAGGTCAAGATAGAGCATATCCCAAGAGAACAGAACTCCAGAGCAGACCTTCTATCTAAACTGGCTAGCACAAAGAGCCCCGGTAACAATCGGTCTATAATTCAAGAAACTCTCTCCCAACCCTCCATCACGGATCATAACATATCCCAAGTGGAGGACCATCAGTCATCTTGGATCACCCCTATATTGGGCTATTTGCAGCATGGAAACTTACCATCGGACCCGAAAGAAGCTTCCAAATTGGTGAAGACTGCGGTCAGGTACACTATTTACAACGGCTGCCTATACCGACGTGGTTTCTCGTCCCCCCTTCTAAAATGCTTAACCCCGAAGGAAGCAGAATACACCCTAGCTGAAGTTCATGAAGGAAGCTGCGGTCACCACTTAGGAGGTAAAGCCCTAGCCCAAAAAGTATTAAGGGCAAGATTCTATTGGCTGACAATAGAAGCTGACTCTTAAACACACGTTCAAATTTGTGACAAGTGTCAGCGCCATGCAGATCATTTTCAAGCTCCTTCTGAAGAACTATTCATGACGTCGGTTCCGTGGCCTTTTTACAGGTGGGGTATGGGCATCTTGGGTCCATTTCCCTAGGCCCCAGGGCAGTTTAAATACTTGGTAGTAGCGGTAGATTATTTTACTAAATGGATCGAGGTTGAACCTCTGATCACTATCACCTCGACGCGAATTTAGAAGTTTACTTGGCACCATCTTATCACCAGGTTTGGCATACCAGAATCTATCATCACGGATAACGATACCCAATTCAAAGATAAAACTTTTGAAGAGCTACTAGCCGAGTTGAAAATAAAGCACCATTGCAGCTCTGTTGAGAACCCTAGGACAAACAGACAAGCCGAGGCTGCCAACAGAATTATCGTGCGAGGCTTAAAAAGGAGGTTAGATGAAGCCAAAGGGAACTGGGTCGAGCAACTTGATTATGTTCTTGTGGGCATACCAGACCACTCCCTATTCCACCACGGGAGAATCTCCATTCAAATTGACTAATGGCTGCGATGCCATGATCCCGGTGGAGATTAGGGAGCCTAGTTGGTGTTACCAACAGTTCTCATCTGACAACAACCCCGGTCTAATTAGAGAAGACCTAGACTTACTCGAAGAAAGAAGAAATGTGGCTCACATACGGGATGCCACTCTTAAACAAAAGATAGCGGCCAGGTACAATAAGAAAGTGGTCCCAAGAAAATTCTAGCAGGGCGACCTAGTGCTCAGGAGAGCCGACATAGGAGGGAGAAATGCCTTCCAAGGAAAATTAGCCCCTAACTGGGAAGGCCCCTATCGTGTCATCACCAATACAGGTAAGGGAGCTTACACCTTGGAAACGTTGTCTGGCACCCCAGTCAAGAATTATTGGAATGCGGATAAACTAAGAAAATACTATAGCTAAATGCCCGTAGTGGCTTAGCCATTTAGTAGAATTATGTTTGATCCGTCCTTATTTTGAATAAATACGTTATGTACAGACTTTTGTCCTCCCAATATCATCAATAAAATAGAGTTATTCAGATATCAAATTTGGTTCAACGCGCGGCATTAACTGTTAAAATGTCAAATGGATAGGAGGCAGTACGGATCATATGTACACTCCTTCTTTATACCTAAGCTGAGAAGGGGTCCCAAAATCTGTATGGTTGTTAGGGTACCCCGGGTAAAGTTAAATAATGTTCATGCCTAAGGAGGTAAAAGGGTCTTCACATAATATACCCTGAACCAAGGCGTTATTTTTACCTATGTCTGCAATTCGAAATGCTTCCTATAATAAGCACCGGAATTTGGACTAAGGTTTCATTGTGCCTAAGTCTAAAATTTCATGACATTGGATTGCTATAAACATTAGATTACAGACTAAGGGCACTATTTCTGCCTAAGTTATGTGGAATGCCATTCACTCAACGGTATGAGTGTGGGATCCTAGACCATGGTTTTATATCATAAAAAGCTTTTTCTAAGTCCATTAAAACCACTATAAAGATGGGCGTTGGACCCAAGTCGGACCATGAAAAGCAAGTGAATAAATGGCTAAACAAAGTAATTAATTATAAAACCCCAAACATGGGGCAATTATCCTTATAAAAGTTATATAATAAAACCCCACATAGGGGGCAAAAAGCAAGATGAAGGAAAAGAGCGAGATAAAGCTCAAACCTCAGTCTCTTGAAAAAGTGGATTGGCTTTGAAGAACATAGGCAAACCGGGATCATAATGCCAGAGAAAATACCAAAGTTCTTTACATTGTTTTCTCTGCGATGCAACTAAAGACCGAAATCTTCTCTCGCTTGTTGGACGGGGTACGACCTCTCTAGCTGAAGAATCCTCCACCGACCTCAATCATTCCAAGTTGCCTCAAGTTACGGAGCAGCTCCAGTAGCCTTTCCACCCCGGAACAGACTGAAGCCACTCCAAAACAGAATCGCTCTGCCAACTTTTCCCCCTTTACCTTCTTAGCCAAAGATGGTAGAGAAGGATACTCGCTACTTCCTTGAAGGCAAGTCAAAGAAAGCATACCACCCCATGTCATCCCCTTGGTTTTTTCCTTCTGAGAAGGACGATTCTTCACCATGTTATCCCGGTTAAGCACTGTAAATCCCTTGGAGAAGGGAAAAGGGGTTGGTTAGAGTACCTTGCAGGTACGTTATGCATGGGATCATGGGTGCACCACTCCACACTAGTGAGTGGGGTTAGACACCCCCATGTACGCCGGGAGAGAAAGGCTCCCGTTTCCTTAAATGCATAGCAACCCAGTTTTACGCCAAGAGAGAAAGGCCCCTATTAAAAGAAAAGAACATTCGGGGAAAATCAAACATCTTTAAGAACTTTGGAAAAAATAAGAGTATAATCTCTGCCAATGATGAAGCTCTCTTCGTAAATGTGGGAAATGAAAAAAGAGCTACACTCATTCTCTCGGAAGAAATCATTTCTACATAAGAATGAAAAAGAAAGGAATGCTAGCTCACAAAGAAGTATTCTCTACTTATAACATGTATGAGGGATTATGATTGGTCCCACAAAAGGTGACATGATCCCATGAAGTCAGCTGAAATAAATGCTTCTAATCTCTGATTAGTCATAAAGATAGGGAGCATTTAAGAAAATTTGTATGAAACTGACATTCTCTTTAAAGGATCACTAATCCCCAATAAAGTCCAAGTATCAGATTCCCAGAGAATCACAGACTGTTACCACCAGTCAATTCAGAGATCACATTCAAAATTTACGTTGAACATATCTCCAGGAATCCCTAGTACTCTTACTTAGAGGCAGTGATCTTTACTTATAATGGAATAGGACGTGGACACCAGTAATAACCTGGGATCTAACACTTATCCATCGAATTACCAAGTCAGCCATATGATGGTTGATCCATTCTAAACTTGACTCTGGTCTGTCTTATCTAAGAGCCAAGCTAGGGGCAACTGTTCTGAACCGTGATCCGGGATCCCACTCTCATGGGATCAACCCGATATACACACTACCGGACTTCTCCTAGCTGGCGTAGAGGAAGACCCACAACGTATTCTGAACCACGGATGACGGCCCCTGTAACACCCCAACTTTTGGGATAATTACAATATAGTCCTGAAATGTACTGTTTTGTGAATTCTGTGAGTAGTAAATTTAATTTGACTGTTTCATGAGTATACTTGACTGTGGTAGGTGATTTGCTCCGACCTAGGGAAATAATAATTTTCTGGCCGGATAAATCTTATTTTAATTAATTGGAACTGGGGAATCTTACTAAACCCAATTCTGATTGATATATATATTAATCTAGTAATTTTTTGGATTTAACTGTGTAATAAAATAATTTTATATTATTATAATATTATTTTATATTATAGTACCTACTGTCACAAAAATAGTAAAAATCTGCTTCGATTTGACCACAGATCTTTAAAAGTACTATAGGACCCGCGTTTAGGAAAAGCAGTCAACTGTGCTGACTGGACAAATTCTAGCCAATGAGAGCAAGTCAACGAAAGTGGCTTGACTTTCTAAACCAATAGGAATTGGTCAACGAAGGGAGCATAGACTTTCATTTGGACCGTTGGATGAAGACTTAGTTAGGAAGCCTTTAACCTAAGCCGTTGATCTAATCAATGGTGAGATTAGAATGATAGATTTATGACCAATTGATATCTACCATAGATCTAATCTATGGCTAGGAATTAAAGATAAATCAATGGTCAAGATTAAGTCAAAAATAGTAGGCTTGAATTTGGTTAGTAACCTAATTAAACTTAATTTGACTAATCTAATTACTTAATTAACAAACTAAGTGAACTAGCTTAGTTATTAATTAATTATAATCTAAATACTAATTAGATATATTAATATTGATTAAAAGTTATAATATATGTTAATATATATTAAATTAATTAGTTATATGATTAGTATGTTAATTAAGTTTGGTTAGGATAGTTAACCTAACTAATTCCCTAATTAACTAGCATGTAATTAGGAGTAATTTGAGAACAATTAAATCCTTAATTTGATGAAGACCCACACGGTTTTGGGCAGCAGCAAGGAGGCTTGGATTGGCTTGGTTCTACATGGTTCTTGAAGTATCTAACATGACATAAGCTATATGCTTAACCATGTGAACACTCTACGATATTTTACCATGCAAAGTTGATCACTCAACCTCACCAACACTCACTCACGGCTGCAGCTCTATCTATTCACTCTTTACTTTTTTATTTCACACTTATCACATTTAGCTATCCATTTTCTCTCTCTAAGATATCAAAAACTCAAGCACACTTCTCTTTCACTTTCTCTCCCTAGATTCGGCCAACACCCACATCCACACAACCAAACCTTCATAATTTCATCTCATCATATTTCCTAAACCCAAATCCCATTCTAAACACTTTTTGTTCACAAAATTTTTCTAAAATCCTACTCTATCTTGTCCAAAATCCAACCTTTTGCTTACTTACTTAAGGGTAAGTCTTGATTCTATGGTTCAAAATTGGATTTCTAATTTTTCTAACCATGATTGTTCCATGGTTTTTCAATATTGTACCTTGTATGTGTTTTTACTAATTGTTTAAGAATTTTAGGGATTTGTTTGAGAGTCACACGAAATTTGGAGGAAAGGAGGAAAACTAATCGATTAAATTGTCTTCAAGAGGTAAGAGGGAGATTTAATCTCATCAACCCTAAGTGGTGATGGAAAAATGGATTTGTTTGTGTGTGTAGAATCCATAAGGATTCATTTGTGTGATTGTTTATGGTTTTTATTATTGTTGTGATTGTTTAAATATTTTCCTATTTGTGATTTAATTTGCTATGCATGTTTATAGTTATTATTATTTTTGTTATGCATGTTTATGGCTTTAAATATATTGCATGTATATTATATGTGATTAAATAATTGTATGTGTCTATAACTGTATAATTATTAAAGTAGGATGTGAATAACATGTAACGATTTGCATGAGTGTTCCAAAGAACACATTGAGGCTCACGGCCTTCTCATGAAATTGGAGAACCAAAATGTTCTCCACAATTTTCTAAATCAATGATTTAATGAACCTAGGTAAAATAATGGATTTGAAAATGATTTAAGTTAATTGTGGCCAATATGCCATTTAGTGTATAATCAAATACCATTTTATTTTTGATTTGGCCAACATGCCATTTTATTTGCTAAGATAGGTTAGATAAGTGATTTACAACATAAATGGATTCCAATGATTCATTGAGAAAAATAAAAGGAATAAATTCAATTCTAGAAATTTAACTTAGCAGAATTTAGTTTAAGTAAGAAATAAAACAGACACTAGAAAAATACTAACGTAAAGCTCATTTTATAAATTTTGAAGCGCGTTAGCAAGTTTGAAAGCGTAATTATTGGGTAAAAATAAAATGAACTATATTTAGTGGAAAACGTTGAAAATACTTTATACTGATTTTATAGGCAAAATGCTGCCGAAATTTATTAAAATCAGACGCATAAAATGAAAAGATTCCATACTATATTTAGAACATAAGGAAAATACTCTACGTATTTTAAAAGTACTGGATATAGTTTTACACATAGCAGAAATGATGATTTTAAGCTATTCGGTTAAGAAAATGAATTAAAAATCTTACGCGATTGAGAAAATGATTTAAAAACATTTTATGATGTTTAAAAACATCAAAATATCTTTACGCGATTTAAAAACGTTTGTGAAAATGATGAGATTGTGAAAACGCGATAAAATTCCTACGCGATTGAACAATACTGTGAGTTTTGTGTTGGGAATTGCAGATCAAAATATCTCGCAGCGGAATAATAGGATTCCCACACAGGATCCATGCGAAAAGTCTATAATCCGAGTTTTTAAAAATTACCTCTTGAAGCGTGATAAACACAAGCGAGGTGAATCACCAACACCGTAATAGCGACGATGTTTCTGCGGTATCCACACGAACAGACTTGCAAAAGGAGTCACGCCTCTGTTTCGCGGTGCTAGCTGCGAATAGAAGAAAAGAACCTTTCACTGTCTCTCACTCATTTTCTTAGGTGCGGCTAGGGTTGTGATGTAACATCTATAGCAGCCCCCTTAACATAGATACTATTTATAATAGTGGCTGCCTTAAGTGAGTGTGAGAAGCAAGTAGCAAGGTTGTGCAACCCTAAAACCCATCTGTCATGAGTTAGGCCCACAATTGAATCCGAGTCCAACTTGGATCCGATTGCTCAATTTAGTCTGTTCTAAGTGTGCGACCTGCAGGTTCTCATGCGTTGGTAGTAATATTAAAATCTCATTTTAATATTACAAACGATGTGAGCGGTATCTAGCAACACATCACTTTGCTACCCAAGTAATGAGAATGTCGGTGATTTGACATAACCTATCCGTGATCAATGTTTCCGTGTAGTTTAGTCCCTTTGTCCGGATATCCAGATTGAACACAAGGCATGGAACGTGTCACCCTTGTTTAATTCAATCTTGGTTTCACGATTCTAGAGTAGATATAGTAATAACAAATGAGATCAATATCTCATATTGACTCATTTGAGCATGGCCATGCATTTCATAGTCTCACTCAATCGGGGGCCCGAAGATATCACTCTGTTATGTAGGAGGGACAAATCCCATCTAGGTCACTCACATTCCTCCACATGCATCGCAATATGTCTAATAACCAACTTTATAATCATCTTGTTACGATGACGTTTGATGGCATTTAAAACACACAACTCCTCATGTAGGAATCGTAGTGATTTCAGGTCAAAGAACCACATACACCATTATCACTATGAGAATCGCATGACACTCACGTAACGATCCACGTAGCGTTCTCATGTGGGGTCTCCGTCCAATACATCATTACTCTAATATGTATCCATGTGTAGACTTGATATCTCATATCCATGACCCGTGAGATGTGGTCATCGATCTACACGCACATACTAGTCTCAATGCATTATTGTTGTCCTAATTAACAATAATACTTGACTAGGACATTTAAGAATAGTGTTGTAACCAAAAGGATCTCACGATCAAGTCATCCACTTGATGTCCTATGGCATCAAACTTACTATTCTAAGGACTTTATTATGTTTATCAAAAAGAACACAATAAATGAAATGCCTCATATATAAAATAGCATAATAGAATATATGCAAATACAGAAAATGTATTAGCCTCTAGGGCATACACCAACAATTTGCTGTCGGGCCAAAGTGGTGGACCCAGACATATTGCAGTATAGTACTGTCAGGTGGGACGTACTATACTTTGTTATTTTGTGACTAAGGGTATTTTTGTAATTTTTTTGTAATTATGGTAAAATTTGGATAATAAGGGTATTTTTATAATTTTAGATCATGCTTAGAGTGTTGTGCCAATTTGGGTTATAATTGGTGATTGATTGACGAGGCGAATTACACCGTGTTTTGGTGTGATAAGCGTAGTGTGGTTCATTTATGAACTTGGAGGTGTTAGTGTGCGGAGAATTCCACATGCGGACAGTGGGTTGCTCCTCTGGGCCGTGGTAACGGGCAACACACTAATGATCTTGACAAACACTATTCTTAGTCGAGACCTTGAGGAGACTATTAAGTACTATGCCTGTGGTACACGATGTAGGACTGTGTACTGCTACACGATGTTTGGACTGTGGGCTATAGACACAAAGATTGGACAGTGCAATAGTTTGGTTGGGCAGCCATAAAGTATTATTAGTTTCTATTTGGATCATTCTCTCAGATATCCGTGTTTAGCTCCATGGAGTAGGAACGAGTCGGTGTGTGTTCATGCATTACCTGCATTTTACTGCTTACCATAATCTGTGATAAATTGTATGATTTATTGCTTTAATATATTATGCATGATGTAATGGTATGTACTATTGTTATATATATTGCTTGATATATTATGCATGATATATTGGTATGTACTGTTGTGATGACTGTTTTGTACTGTCATTTTCTTTATTGCCATGCAGGTAGTGATGTAGATTTTCTCACCTCTCTATATGTTTTCTCGATATTACTATATTGTTTCCGTAAAGAGTTTGTGGAAGAAGAGGATCAGCCTCTTGAGGTACAGTATCCTGACGAGCAACAGTCGGGCGAATTATACGAGGAGGAGGAGCCGGTAGATCACACTGATTGTCAAGACTGATCTTGAGATCATGGCATTGCCAGGATTCTTTGGGTTCATGAGACTGGAGTTTCATGGGGGTTCCGAGGCATGGCGTATGCATGTGGACCGAGGGACAGTTGCTTATGTGGGACGTTTGACTGTGTTCCTATGTAGAGAGTATGACGGAGAGGTCATATTCACTACTATGCTTTATTTACATTTTTAGAGTTACCTCTGACTATTAGGCGTTATTGGCAGGGAATATTCCATGCACCTAATGAGCTCAGTAGCGAGTCAACAGCTCGGACTCGTGTCCGTCATGCTATGAGATCTCCTAGATGTGAACCTTTCAATGGTTATTCTGGAGGTTCTGGAAGATGATCCATCGGAGGGTTATATATCTTGAGATGCACTTGGGCAGTACTATGTTATAGCTTTGTGTCAATTCTTTACTGCTTTATTAAATACATGTAGTTGTAAATTATGTGTGTACTAAAAGAGAATCATATGTATATTATGGTGAGTTTATGTTTGTTATATTTTGTGTTTCGTGTTATTTTATTTAATGTTATATTTATAAAAGGAAAAAAATATATCACCACAAATATTATGTAAGTATCAAATGTTTTACAACTTGTGTAAGAATTTTATTTTATTTTATTTCATTGCATTCATAAATGTGACATCCCCACAAGGGTGTTGCATTAGTTGGTATCAGAGCCCAAGTTAGAGTCTTTTGGGGTTGTGGTTAGGTCTATTTTTGCTTGTGTTGTGTGAATCTCTGTGATTTGTTTCCGAAAGGTTACATCTGACATTGTTTTGTCTTGTTGAAGAAAGAAGATGTCTGGTGGAAGAGGAACACGTGCAAATGCGGCACGTAATGTAGACCCAATGATTGTTATTGCTGAGGCTATGCAGCAAATGGCAGAAGCGATTACCCAGCAAAATCAAAGAGCAGCTCAACATCAAGATGCGACTGCTGATGCTTTGAATTTGTCTGAGTTTAGGCGCAACAATCCGCCACAGTTTAGAGGCGAGTTTGACCCTGAGAAGGCAAGTCTTTGGATTCAAGACTTGGAGCGAGTATTCGAAGGAATGGGGTGCGTGGAAAATAAGAAGGTAACATATGCTGTGTACATGTTGAGAGGAGATGCTGAGAATTGGTGGAGAAATACCCGCCAATTGTTGCAAGCTGAAGGAACTGAGATCACCTGGGAGGTATTTTGTGAAGTATTTATGGAGAAGTACTTTCCCAGTACTGATCGACATGCCAAGGAAATGGAATTTCTTGGTTTACGTCAAGGGAATATGACTGTCAGAGAATATGCTGCAAAGTTTGAGAGTTTGTCACAATTCTCAAGGTATTTCCAAAATCGACCAGATGAGGTATGGAAGTGCCAGAAGTTTGAAGATGGGTTAAGGTTAGAGTTGAGGCGTGCAGTTCTAACAATGCAAATGAGGGAGTTTCCTGTGTTGATAGATACTTGTCGATAACTTGAAGCGTTGGAGCCGTCCCGAGATCAGAGGAATCGTAATTTTGGACCGACTAGGTTCCAAAGAGGAGGTAGTAGCAGTGGTGGTCGATTTCAGAGAAAGCCTTATGCGAGACCGTTAGGAAATCAGCCGCAACGTCCATCTATTGGGGGAAGTTCTAGTGGAAATCGAGCTGGTCAGAATGTGGTGTTTACGCCGACATGTTTTAAATGTGGCAAGAGTGGCCATATCTCTACAGATTGTCCGATTAGAGGAACGATCTGTTTCAACTGCAGAAAACCTGGACATGTTTCTAGGGATTGCACTCAGCTGGAGAGAAAGCCTGCTGTGAGAAATGTTCGTGCTACTCAGCCGAGATCTGGAGGGCGAGTGTATACGATGACCAGAACTGAGGCTTCTCAATCTGAAGATCTTGTTCAAGGAGAAGGTGTCATTGGAAGTAATCACCTGACTTTGCTATATGATTCAGGTGCAACACACTCATTTATTGCATATGATTGTGTGGAACGTTTGAAACTACCTGTGTCTTCTCTGAGTTTTCAATTGATTGTTTCTACACCGACTGCTAAGCCTGTTGTTACATCCAAGATGTGTATGAACTGTCCTATTGTTATAAAAGATCGTATGTTTTCGGTCAACTTGATTTGTTTACCTCTTGTTGAGATAGACATAATACTAGGAATGGACTGGTTATCTTCTAACCATATCCTTATAGACTGTGCGAGTAAAGCCATAGTTTTTCCTAAGGAAGAAAGTTCTGGATTCTTGACTGCTGTTAAGGTCAAGTCATTGTTGAGGGATGGAGCTCAAGGGTTTATGTTGCTGTCTTCTTTAGAAGTCAAGTGTGAGAAAGATGTGAGCATTATCCCTGTCGTCAATGAGTTTCCAGAGATTTTTCCTGACGATGCACCTGGTTTGCCACCGGAAAGGGAAATCAAATTCTCTATCGACTTAGTACCAGGAGCAGGTCCTATTTCGATTGCATCGTCGAATGTCGCTGTAGAATTGGCGGAGTGAAGAAGCAATTGGAGGAACTGTTGGAGAAAGCATTTGTGCGACCTAGTGTTTCGCCATGGGGAGCACCAGTGCTGCTAGTCAAGAAGAAGGATGGAACTTCGCGTCTTTGTGTTGATTATCGATAGCTGAACAAGGTTACTATAAAGAATAAATATCCACTACCGAGATTGATGACTTGATGGATCAATTGAAGGGAGCCGCTGTATTCTCTAAGATAGATCTACGATCAGGTTATCATCAGATTCATGTCAAGGTCGACGATGTACCTAAAACAACTTTCCGAACTCGTTATGGGCATTATGAGTATCAAGTGATACTGTTCGGAGTGACGAATGCTCCTGCAATATTCATGGACTATATGAATAGGATTTTTCATCCGTACTTAGACAGATTTGTCGTTGTTTTTATCGATCACATTCTGATCTATTCTCAAAGTCGAGAAGAGCATGCTGAACATCTCAGTATAGTTCTTCAGATTTTGAAGAAGAAGAAGCTGTATGCGAAGTTGGCAAAGTGCGAGTTTTGGTTGGAAGAAGTTCAATTTTTAGGTCACGTAATTTCCAAGGAAGGTATTGCGGTAAACCCATCGAAGGTGGAAACTGTTTTACAGTGGGAAAGACCTAAGACTGTGACTGAGGTTCGAAGTTTTGTTGGATTGGCCGGATATTACCGAAGGTTTATTGAAGGTTTTTCCAAGATAGCTGGACCACTTACACAACTCACGAGGAAAAGTCAAGCTTTTGATTGGACAGAGGAACGTGAAGCGAGTTTCCAAGAGCTGAAAAAGAGACTAACGACTGCACCAGTGTTAATTTTGTCGGATCCTAACAAATCTTTTGAGGTGTATTGTGATGCATCTTATCAAGGGGTAGGATGTGTGTTGATGCAGGATCGGAATGTAGTAGCTCAAGATAGTTGAAGGTTCATGAGAGGAACTACCCAACGCACGATTCAGAGCTAGCTGCAGTAGTTTTTGCATTGAAAGTATGGATGCATTTTCTGTATGGAGCTATGTTCAATGTCTTTAGCGATCACAAGAGCTTAAAATACTTGTTTGATAAAAAAGAATTCAATATGAGACAGAGGCGATGGTTGGAATTTTTGAAGGATTATGATTTTCAGCTTCAATACCATCCAGGAAAAGCGAATGTGGTGGCAGATGCCTTGAGCAGAAAGGTGGTTAGCGTTTCTACTATGATGATAAAGGAGGAAGAGCTGATGAATCAATTCAGAGATCTATGGTTATCAATAGAGTTGGTACCTGGGAAGATTCGTCTAAGTAGAGTGGTGGTTTTGAATGATTTGTTGGAGGTAATAAAGGAGAAACAAGATGAGGATGCATTTTTACAGAATGAGAAGGAATTGTTGAAGCAAGGTCATAAAGCGACAGAGGAGGAAGGATCTGATGGAATCTTGAGGTTTGAAGGAAGAGTTTGTATACCTAATGATCCCGAACCCAAGAGAGCAATTTTGGATGAAGCTCATACAAGTAATTTGAGTATGCATCCGGGGATGACAAAGATGTATCAAGACTTGAAATGACTATTTTGGTGGCCAAGAATGAAGAGAGATGTAGCAGAACGTGTGATGTCTTGTCTTGTCTGTCAGAAGGTAAAAGTGAAACATCAAAGGCCTGCTGGTATGTTACAACCCTTGACTATTCCAGAGTGGAAGTGGGATAGTATCTCGATGGATTTCGTTATTGGATTTTCGAGGACAAGGAAGGGGCATGATTCGATATAGGTTATAGTTGATAGGCTTACGAAGTCAGCGCATTTCTTGTCGATCAATATTAAGTATTCGTTGGAACACTTAATCCAGATATATATCGACGAAGTTGTTAGACTACATGGTGTGCCTGTAAGTATAGTTTTTGATAGAGATCCAAGGTTTACATCGAGGCTCTAGCAAAGTCTGCAAGAAGCTATGGGGACTAAACTGCGATTGAGTTCTGCATATCATCCGCAGACTGATGGTCAGACGGAGAGAACGATTCAGTCGTTGGAAGATCTGTTGCGTGCTTGTGTGTTAGAACAAGAAGGGAGTTGGGATGAATTTCTATCTTTGATAGAATTCACTTACAACAATAGTTTTCACTCGAGCATAGGGATGGCACCCTATGAAGCACTTTATGGACGACGATGCCGAACACCTTTGTGTTGGTATCAGGATGGGGAGAGTATGACTATTGGTCCTGATCTTGTGCAGCAGACTACAAAAAAGGTGAAGATGATACAAGAAAAGATGCGAACGACTCAAAGCCATCAGAAGAGTTATGCTGATAAACGAAGATGACCCCTTGAATTTGAAGAAGGCGATCATGTATTCTTACGAGTTACGCCTATGACTGGTGTCGGAAGAGTTCTTAAATCAAGGAAGCTTACACCTAAGTTTATAGGGCCTTATCAGATTATTCGTCGGATTGGTCCTGTAGCTTACCAAATAGCTTTACCGCATTTTCTATCCAATCTCCATAATGTATTTCATGTGTCTCAGTTGAGGAAATACATTCCCGATCCAACCCATGTGATACAACCTGATGAAGTACAGCTGAAGGATAGTTTGACGTATGAAACACTTCTTGTTAGAATTGAGGACAGAAGAGTGAAACAACTTCGAGGGAAGATGATTGAGCTGGTGAAGGTAGTGTGGAACGATGTAACGGGAGATGCTACATGGGAATCAGAGGATAGAATGAGGGAGCAATACCCTCAATTGTTTGATGTATGATGAATTTCGGGGACAAAATTTTTATTAGAAGGGGAGAGTTGTAACACCCCAACTTTTGGGATAATTACAATATAATCCTGAAATGTACTGTTTTGTGAATTCTGTGAGCAGTAAATTTAATTTGACTATTTCGTGAGTGTACTTGACTGTGGTAGGTGATTTGCTCCGACCTAGGAAAATAATAATTTTCTGGCCGGATAAATCTTATTTTAATTAATTGGAGCTGGGGAATCTTACTAAACCCAATTCTGATTGATATATATATTAATCTTGTAATTTTTCAGATTTAACTGTGCAATAAAATAATTTAATATTATTATAATGTTATTTTATATTACAGTACCTACTGTCATAAAAATAGTAAAAATCTGCTTCGATTTGACCACAGATCTTTAAAAGTATTGTGGGACCCGCGTTTAGGAAAAGTAGTCAACTGTGCTGACTGGACAAATTCTAGCCAATGAGAGCAAGTCAACGAAAGTGGCTTGACTTTCTAAACCAATAGGAATTGGTCAACGAAGGGAGCATAGACTTTCATTTGGACCGTTGGATGAAGACTTAGTTAGGAAGCCTTTAACCTAAGCCGTTGATCTAATCAATGGTGAGATTAGAATGATAGATTTATGACCAATTGATATCTACCTTAGATCTAATCTATGGCTAGGAATTAAAGATAAATCAATGGTTAAGATTAAGTCAAAAATAGTAGGCTTGAATTTGGTTAGTAACCTAATTAAGCTTAATTTGACTAATCTAATTACTTAATTAACAAACTAAGTGAACTAGCTTAGTTATTAATTAATTATAATCTAAATACTAATTAGATATATTAATATTGATTAAAGGTTATAATATATGTTAATATATATTAAATTAATTAGTTATATGATTAGTATGTTAATTAAGTTTGGTTAGGAAAGTTAACCTAACTAATTCCCTAATTAACTAGCATTGTAATTAGGAGTAATTTGAGAACAATTAAATCCTTTATTTGATGAAGACCCACACGGTTTTGGGCAGTAGCAAGGAGGCTTGGATTGGCTTGGTTCTACATGGTTCTTGAAGTATCTAACATGACATAAGCCATGTGCTTAACCATGTGAACACTCTACGATATTTTACCATGCAAAGTTGATCACTCAACCTCACCAACACTCACTCACGGCTGCAGCTCTATCTATTCACTCTTTACTTTTTTATTTCATACTTATCACATTTAGCTATCCATTTTCTCTCTCTAAGATATCAAAAACTCAAGCACACTTCTCTTTCACTTTCTCTCCCTAGATTCGGCCAACACCCACACCCACACAACCAAACCTTCATAATTTCATCTCATCATATTTCCTAAACCCAAATCCCATTCTAAACACTTTTTGTTCACAAAGTTTTTCTAAAATCCTACTCTATCTTGTCCAAAATCCAACCTTTTGCTTACTTACGTAAGGGTAAGTCTTGATTCTATGGTTCAAAATTGGATTTCTAATTTTTCTAACCATGATTGTTCCATGGTTTTTCAATATTATACCTTGTATGTGTTTTTACTAATTGTTTAAGAATTTTAGGGATTTGTTTGGGAGTCACACGAAATTTGGAGGAAAGAAGGAAAACTAACCGATTAAATTGTCTTCAAGAGGTAAGAGGGAGATTTAATCTCATCAACCCTAAGTGGTGATGGGAAAATGGATTTGTTTGTGTGTGTAGAATCCATAAGGATTCATTTGTGTGATTGTTTATGGTTTTTATTATTGTTGTGATTGTTTAAATGTTTTCCTATTTGTGATTTAATTTGCTATGCATGTTTATAGTTATTATTATTTTTGTTATGCATGTTTATGGCTTTAAATATTGTATGTATATTATATGTGATTAAATAATTGTATGTGTCTATAAGCTGTATAATTATTAAAGTAGGATGTGAATAATATGTAACGATTTGCATGAGTGTTCCAAAGAACACATTGAGGTTCACGACCTTCTCATGAAATTAGAGAACTAAAATGTTCTCCACAATTTTCTAAATCAATGATTTAATGAACCTAGGTAAAATAATGGATTTGAAAATGATTTAAGTTAATTGTGGCCAATATGCCATTTAGTGTATAATCAAATACCATTTTATTTTTGATTTGGCCAACATGCCATTTTATTTGCTAAGATAGGTTAGGTAAGTGATTTACAACATAAATGGATTCCAATGATTCATTGAGAAAAATAAAAGGAATAAATTCAGTTCTAGAAATTTAACTTAGCAGAATTTAGTTTAAGTAAGAAATAAAATAGACACTAGAAAAATACTAACGTAAAGATCATTTTATAAATTTTGAAGCGCGTTAGCAAGTTTGAAAGCGTAATTATTGGGTAAAAATAAAATGAACTATATTTAGTGGAAAACGTTGAAAATACTTTATACTGATTTTATAGGCAAAATGCTGCCAAAATTTATTAAAATCAGACGCATAAAATGAAAAGATTCCATCCTATATTTAGAACATAAGGAAAATACTCTACGTATTTTAAAAGTACTAGATATAGTTTTACACATAGCAGAAATGATGATTTTAAGCTATTCGGTTAAGAAAATGAATTAAAAATCTTACGCGATTGAGAAAATGATTTAAAAACATTTTACGATGTTTAAAAATGTCAAAATATCTTTACGCGATTTAAAAACATTTGTGAAAATAATGAGATTGTGAAAATGTGATAAAATTCCTACGCAATTGAACAATACTGTGAGTTTTGCTGTCGGGCCAAAGTGGTGGACCCAGACATATTGTAGTGTAGTACTGTTAGGTGGGACGTACTATACTTTGTTATTTTGTGACTAAGGGTATTTTTGTAATTTTTTCATAATTATGGTAAAATTTGGATAATAAGGGTATTTTTGTAATTTTAGATCAAGCTTAGAGTGTTGTGCCAATTTGGGTTATAATTGGTGATTGATTGACGAGGCGAATTACACCGTGTTTTGGTGTGATAAGCGTAGTGTGGTTCATTTATGAACTTGGAGGCGTTAGTGTGCGGAGAATTCCACATGCGGACAGTGGGTTGCTCCTCTGGACCGTGGTAACGGGCAACACACTAATGATCTTGACAAACACTATTCTTAGTCGAGACCTTGAGGAGACTATTAAGTACTATGCCTGTGGTACACGATGTAGGACTGTGTACTGCTACACGATGTTTGGACTGTGGGCTATAGACACAAAGATTGGACAGTGCAATAGTTTGGTTAGGCAGCCATAAAGTATTATTAGTTTCTATTCGGAACATTCTCTCAGATATCCGTGTTTAGCTCCATGGAGTAGGAACGAGTCAGTGTGTGTTCATGCATTACCTGCATTTTACTGCTTACCATAATCTGTGATAAATTGTATGATTTATTGCTTTAATATATTATGCATGATATAATGGTATGTACTATTGTTATATATATTGCTTGATATATTATGCATGATATATTGGTATGTACTGTTGTGATGACTATTTTGTACTGTTGTTTTCTTTATTGCCATGCGGGTAGTGATGTAGATTGTCTCACCTCTCTATATGTTTTCTCGATATTGCTATATTGTTTCCGTAAAGAGTTTGTGGAAGAAGAGGATTAGCCTCTTGAGGTACAGTATCCTGACGAGCAACAGTCAGGCGAATTATACGAGGAGGAAGAGCCGGTAGATCACATTAATCGTCAAGACTGATCTTGAGATCATGGCATTGCCAGGATTCTTCGGGTTTGTGAGACTGGAGTTTCATGGGGGTTCCGAGGCATGGCGTATGCATGTGGACCGAGGGACAGTTGCTTATGTGGGACGTTTGACTGTATCCCTATGTAGAGAGTATGACGGAGAGGTCATATTCACTACTATGCTTTATTTACATTTAGAGTTACCTCTGACTATTAGGCGTTATTGGCAGGGAATATTCTATGCGCCTAGTGAGCTCAGTAGCGAGTCAACAGCTCGGACTCGTGTCAGTCATGCTGTGAGATCTCCTAGATGTGAACTTTTCGATGGTTATTCTAGAGGTTCTGGAAGATGATCCATTGGAGGGTTATATATCTTGAGATGCACTTGGGCAGTACTATGTTATAGCTTTGTGTCAATTCTTTACTGCTTTATTAAATACATGTAGTTATAAATTATGTGTGTACTAAAAGAGAATCATATGTATATTATGGTGAGTTTATGTTTGTTATATTTTGTGTTTCGTGTTATTTTATTTAATGTTATATTTATAAAAGGAAAAAAATATATCACCACAAATATTATGTAAGTATCAAATGTTTTACAACTTGGGTAAGAATTTTATTTTATTTTATTTCATTGCATTCATAAATGTGACATTCCCACAAGGGTGTTACAGCCCCCAAGCAGTGTTGAGGTATAACGTCGTGATTGATAAATTCATGCAGAGGATGAATCCCTAAATATCTATAACTGCCAATCATTAACTTACGATATTATAGGACTAATAGTTATCTTTGATGGCTAGATACTTTCCATATCTTAGTCCCAGATTTACAGGGATGTATCATATAATAATGGAAAGATGATCTTCATCAGGATACTAATCCTAAATTACCTACATTCAATAAGGATCCCATTAGGATTCTATATACACTCTATAAATACACGACTAAGTCATCTTAATGAGGTAACCTTTAACCCAATCTCATAAGCCTACTTGTGCACTACCTGACTTGAGCGTTGGAGTCCCTTTGCAGGTACCCACCCCCCTGTGCGATACGCTCAGCTACTGCTCAAGGAGGAAACCACGGTAACGTGCCTACTTCAGGTACTCTCTGAATCCACTTCAGAACAGTTACCTTGTTCAACTGTCTGTAGTCAACACATAACCTTATGGTACCATCTTTCTTCTTCACTAGAAACACTGGTACTCTACATGGAGAACACTAGGCCTAATGAATTATTTGTTTAACAATTCTTCTAATTGTTTCTTAAGTTTTTCCAACTCTAGAGGTGCCATCCTATAGGGTGCTATAGATATAGGTCATATACCCGTCATTAAATCTATATTAAACTTTATTTCTCGCTCAGGTGGCAACTCTGCTACGTCACTCAGAAACACCTCAGTGTATTCCCTCATCACAAGTATACTGTCTAGGTTCTGCTCAACCTCTACATCTAACTAGAAAAGAAGAACATATCCTAGAGCTCCTTCTACTAAACAATGATTGACCTGATTAGCATTGAGATAGACAGACTCAGAAGAAACAACTCTGGTAGGAATATCAAATAGAAAAACTAAAGTCTTATCTGAACAGTTCAAAATCACATGATTGGATGACAACCAATCCATACCAAGGATGACATCTATGTCCACAAGGGGTAAACAGATAAGGTTTACAAAGAAAATTCTATCCTTGATTCTTGTACAATAGTCAAGACATACCTTTGAAGTTATGATTGGCTTACTGATAGGTGTGGAAATAGATAAGTTACACAATAACTCTGACAAAGACAAATCCAACATCCTCACACAATCATAAGAAACAAAGGAGTGAGATGCTCTTGAATCATATATGACATTTAAAAGATGATTATGAATTATGCCTTTACCTTGGATGAGATCGGAAGACTGGGCTTCCTCTATTTCGACTAGAGTTTAAACTCGTCTCTTGGTTAGCGGCTTTAGGGTAGGTACATCTTCCTTGTTCTGAGGACAACCTTGGAGAAATGTCCTAGTTGCTTACACGTAAAACACATGGATTGGCCTGCCAAGCATTTGCCTCCATGCACTTTCTTATATTTAGGGCACCTTGAAAACTTAGAGCCTGTCTTGTCTTTTCCTTTGGGGTTTCTTGCCTTTGAAGTACCCTTCTTACTTTTATCATCATCACGTTTTCTTTTCTGGGTGTCTTGTACCCTTTCCTCGGATTGAGGGCTATGAGCACTTGACTCCACAATCCTATATTTGTTGACTAAGATAGGAAGGTCCCTAATCTCCATAGGTCTCACCGTACTCTTGATCTCACTTCTCAAGCCCATTTCGAATTTTAAATATCGCTATTTCTCGTCCGGATGGTAACGGAAATATGGATAGAATTTCGATAACTTATCAAACTTGGCCACTCATTGGCCTACTGACATGTTTCCTTGTTTTTACTGCATAAATTCCACTTCCTTGTCATTATGTAGAGTTTGCGGGAAAAACTTCTCCAAAAAAGTTATCTTGAAAACTTCCCATGACATCGAGGTTTCTGTGGCTTCTAGTACCCTTATGGTACCTTTCCACTATTATTCCGCCTCACCCTTCAATATATATGAGGTGAAAACCACTTTTTACTTCTCCTAGCAAACCATTGCATTGAAAATCTTTTCCAACTCACTGAGCCACTCCTCAGCCTTTGCGGGGTTGTATGTAACATCTTGAATTTAATAACCATCGTATAAACTATATTATACTAAAGTGGTTAAATCCAAGATTGCTACTTACAACAACTAAGCATTTTCACATATAATCATTATGCATATATAGATCACATGAGCCATGAATTATCGAACTTACATAACGCATATATTATCCATAAATACAAAAATATGTACAAACCATATATACTAAGCCTCTCAAAGCTCTTATAATACATATTTTCAAAAAAGAACATAAAATAACCCTATATTAATTCCTCCATTTTTACTCTGTCTTCACTTTTCGTAAGTCTTCCTTTTTCCTGGAACCATCATAGAAATACACACACAGAGGGTGAGAATTATTCATTCTCAGTAGTAAAATTCATAAAACATGCCATTATAATAGTTCCAGCCATGTAGGGGAAAAACACTTTTAGTTCTCCAAACTTATAAATGAACACACTAGAAAGGTGGCAAAAGCCAAAACAGTTTCCTTTCTCTTCCCAAAATGGAATCCCAATTTTATAAGTTTGTATAAAATCTCATTTTTACAAATTACAACTCACAGATCAATACTTCAAAGAATAGCAATTACCCATACAATTTTCATGTATGATTATATTATGATTAGCAACCGCCCATACAATCGCCATGCACATGCTTAGTGATGCCTTATGCTCATGCCTATGCAGTAACCTAAAATGAATGTGGATAATGTCATGATTCCTTAGACTTAGCGAAAAAAACTCATATTCAGTCCCTCAGGAAATGTATGGTATGCAAGAACCTTGAACAGAATAAAGGAACCCGGTTCCACAAGTCCTGAACAAGCACTGGAACCTAGTTCTAGTCATTTCGCAAAGTGTGATGGAATGCACCATCCTCATCTCATCACTATGATATGGAAGGTATGTGACCTCTTCACTTACAATCATGTATGATCACCCAAAAACACATGAGTAGGGAAAACAATGATGCTAATTATTACAATAACTAGTATACCAATTAGTTTACAATCCATAATCATTAATGTAACACCTCAAAAATTTCTTATTTCATAATATATACTCATTTTATAATATTTTGTGATTTTTGTGAATTTTTTAGAATTATTTGAATTATTGATTATTTTAATATATTCTTCGATTTACGTACGTACTAAGCGGGGTTGAAAAACCTTGGACTATGGAAACGGTGAAGGAGGATCTTACTAAACCCGATGCCAGACACAGTTTATGAAGTTTTCATTTTTTTGAGATTTTATCTAACGGATAAAATTTGGGTACACTCTATTATCCATTGGACAATAGATACCGACGTTGTCAACTATAACTTTTATCCATCAGGTAAAAGCTTGTAATAAAAATCTAGTAGATTATTTCTATCTAGTCACTTTTTTGATATCATCTAAGTGACATCACTACATGACATCACGATTTGACTTTTGGGAAAATATGAGAAGCTTCTCAAGGAAGCTTTGGGAGAAGCTTGCAAAGGAAGCCTTGCTCCTTCTCCCAAGGAGTGCATGGTTTTGGAGGGGGGAAAGATGACAACTTTGTCATCTTTTCACTCAAAACATCATTTCCATTTTCATTTCAAAAGTTTCCATCTTTTCTTTCATGTTTTTCCTTTCCTTCACTTTCTTTTATTTTTTCTCATTTTCTCTCTAATGACTCATGGCCACCACTCTTAATTTCTCTCTTCCATTTTGTTTGCTCCAATCAATCATATTTCTAGAATTAACACACTTTTTGGATGATTTTCTATGTTGTGATCATCATCAAATTCTCTCATCTTCATCATTTTCTTTCAAGCCCTAACTTGAAACTCTTAAGGTGAGATTCTTGATTTCTATTTTCTCTCCTCTCATTTTTCTTTATACCTCACGGCCACTCTCACCTTAACCCCTATCTCATTTTATTTGATTTCACTCATCTACCTTCTTGAATCTATATCTCTTCCTAAGACCATTTGGGTGAAGATTTTGGCTTGTTCAAGTGATTCTACAATCTAGGACTTGAAAGCTTCTAAGGTATAATTCTCATCTTTCCTAAGCTTTGCTTCTTTGTTTGTGAATGACCATCTATCAAACATTTTCTTCCATTTCTTTCTCCTAAGGCTCACGATCATTGGCCCTTAAAGGATCAAAGATTTGATTTTTTTGCTAACAGCTAGTTCATTTCCATTTTTCTACCAAGAATCAAGAAAACAAAGTATAAAACTCTTTTCTTTTCTCTTGGAAAGCCTCATAGCCACACCCTTAACCCACACTCTTCATCTTCTTTAATTTCATCCATCCACATCTCTTGAATTAAAACCCCAAATTAAGACATTTTGTTGTTGTGGGTTCTTTCAAAATCATATTGTTTCCAAGCCCTAAATGTTGATGCTTGTGTGTTGTTTTCTTTTAAGGATCTTCTTGGAAGGAGAAGATTTTTCAAGAGGACTTACAAGGAGCTAGGAGGCTACACCTATGGTAAGAGGGAGATTAACCTCATCAACCATGCTATGGTGGTGAAGAACGAATGGTTATGTTGGGAGTGGAGAGTCCACGTGAGGATTCATCCACTCGATTATGTGACTTTTGATTTATGTTTGTTTGATTTTGTATGATTATATGATGTTGTTGTATGTAAGAGATGATTGTGATGGCCTAATGGATATATGTGATGATGTGATTTTGATAGTAAGCATGAACTCAATTAATTGAAATGATTAAAGTATGTGGCATGCTATGATTACGTTGTAAAGGAATGATTTTTGGGGTCCTTGATGTCTTGTGGCTCACAACCTTCTTGGCCTAGGAAGAGGTATCCATGAGAAAAATATTGATTGATTAAGGACTTAGATGATTAGGTGACAAAAATATGATTCGTGAGGTTACAAGTTGAAAGAGGAAAGAAACAAGTTTTTACCGTTGAAAAGAATTGATTTTGGCCATGATATTTGATAATTGGATGAAAAAGTGAATTGGAGACCTAAAATATTTGATAATGGGATGGAAGAGTAAATAGGATGGAAAGGATTTTATTTAGAAGTTGAATAATGAAAGTTTTAGAAAAAAAAGTTAGAAAATATTGTTTAGGTGAATTGGATGACAAATTAGGGTTAAAGGATTTATAAGTAAGAGAGAAGATAATCACAATGTCATGATTTTGAGGAGTAGCAAGTTTTCGATATACCAATGGAAATAATATTGGGGATAATTGGAATAATTGAAAATGATTTATTAGTGGTGAATCTAGTTGACTTGATAATATAGAAATTTAATTAAGGATTCATGAGATAAGAATGGAAAAGAATAAATTTTATCATTTAGCAAAAGAGCGATTTTCAGTCTTGAGAAGAAAAACAAGCTTGAGAAAGGAATAGTAAAAACTTGAAAGACTTAGAGGAAAAGGAAAATAATTATGAGGTTAAAACAATGTGGTTTCTTTTTAAGTTTTTCATAAACGATATAAGGAAAGGTCACTCGGGGAACTTAGTTAGAAGAGTTTGGTGATTAGAGTTGATTTCTACCTTTTTCTTGAAATGTTACAATTAAGGCTTAATGGTGAAACAATGGTTCTATATGCTAAAGAAATTTGTAAGAATGCTTCATGTGAATTGATAGTGATAACTCTTGAATTTGCACAACTGAGATACTTTGTGAAAGAATGCATTAGCATTGTGCTTTTGGGCCGACGTACTGGACCCAAGTGGATTGTGGAACCGATGTATAGGACCCGAGTGGATCATTGGTATTATGTAATTATATGTGAGGTTATATAATATCATTGATACTAATGGTATTAGACAATTATATGGGCAGTTGCTTTAATACCATTGGGAACAATATAACAGTGGTTTGATTTCATTGTTCATGCATTGAACATTATACAGTCAGCTTTTGTGCCTAGGAGTGAGCGAGAACTTGCAGGATAGTGTGATCCATGATGGATATCAGGGGGCATCAGGGCGAGATGATCCACTTAATGATCTGTTATCACATTGTATACCCCTGGCCATGGAAAACTGTTGCAACGCATGATGAGGACCCTACAAACACTATCCTTTTCGTGGTCCGATGTAGACTGTCTTTTGAGGAGGAACAGATCTTCTGGAACATTCATCTCTGAATTCTTTAACTCCGTGGAGTAGGAACTAGTCACATTGTGCATAAGGATGGTTAGTATACACATTGTGCTTATGCACAGTCAGTGTACATCTTGTTGTGGTTTAGTCAGTGTTTATGTATTTGTTGTACCTTGCTGAATTATATATATTAGTTGATAACATGACTGTACCTGTTATATCCCAGTGTTAATATGATTATATCTGTTATTCCTTGATATCGTTGTATATGAAAGGCATTATTGTCTTTCGTTGTGTATCTTGCTGCCATAACGGTATTGATGTAGGGGATCTTACATTTTCTATTATATTATTATGTCTGTTTATATTTTTATACTTATGATGGAAAAGATCGTGATGCCGGCAAGGCAAGATTTGCAAGGTTTCACTATGCTACAGTTTCACGAGGGCATCGAAGCGTGGAGTGTTCAGTGGGACATGGGATGTATTCGGTATGACGGAGATGTCACTTTGCTTTGGAGTAGGACCCGACATGAGGCGGCTACATTTACTATGGATGCAGTTGTTCACTTAGAATTCTACATGCCCCTTGGGGAGCTTTGGGATGATTGGAGAGCTTCCTCTAGGGAGGACTTTGTGGAGTCGACTGCTCGGATTCTCGCCCGTAGTGTCATGCCCCAACTGGGGGCTTTGCCTACTGGGGATCCCGAAGGGAATCTACATGAAGATCAGGTGCAGGACCCTATTCTTCTGGTGTTTGGACTTGGGCAAGGCTCAATCTTCATTTGGTAGTTAGATGTATATATTTACTTTTTGGAGTACTTAAATTTTATGCTTTTGGAACATGAGATGATGTACTTAAAAATTTAGTAAACTTTGTTTTAGGAAAAACCCTCTATTCAGTTCTTATGACTTGAGTCTTTTATTTATTTCGGTAAGCTTATGTTATTCGTTGAAAAGAAATTTTAAAACACGTATTTTACAATATCAACTTTTATAACTTGGTTAAAGTTCTTTTGAAAAAAGAGTCAGTCTAAAATGTAATGCCTCTCGCAGGGGGCGTTACATAGGGTGGTATCAGAGTAGTTCATCCTGTTGAGCCGGGGTATGGACTGACTGTGCTTAGGCAGGTAGAAATTCCTGTGTGTATGTATTGTGTATTTTCTTGTCTCTTTTTTGAGATGTTAAAAGGGGATTGCATAAGTTGCTTTTGGATGGATGTTGGTAGTTACTGTTACATAATTACATGATATTGAGGACTGGCCAACTCAATATGTAATGTTCTGTGCGGACAAGAAACTATGACTTCAACTAGGCAAACTAAGAGAATAAGGGTTCTTCTAGTAAGAGTCCAGTCGGATGACTGAACTCGTACAGAATTGTTTGTACCTACACCCTTTAGAGTGGTGCCTCTAGTGTGAGTGAAGTCCAAGTCTGAGTCTTTTGTGTTTATTGTAACACCCGTCTTAGGGTATCACATTTAGGACTAATCCTAATATAACTTACCTAAGTTGTAAAAGAATTAATCTTATAAAAATGTCAATTTTAAAATTTCATTTGCGGAATAAAATAAAATAAGTAAACTAAATTATAACATTAATAAGACTTGTAATAAACACACCAAAATATATATATACATCATACTACAAACTTTGTCCAAATACATAAGTACAAATCAGTTCTAAAAGTAAAATACAAACATAACTACTAAGCAGTGCTCTAAGAACAAACCTAAGGATTTGATTCCTCAGAAGGATCCTCCTCCTCCTCTACATTATCATCGAAGAACCCAGGCGGATACATACGCCTCATAGGGGTCCTTGCCGATGATACTACAAAATTCTCTTGGGGTGTGTAGACAGACACAGTTCCACCCCAGAGTTCATGAATGGGTATCATGAATTCTAGATGCACGGTAGCATGTTGAGTCAACACACAAATCCCATCCAGGGTTCCACTCAAACTCATAGTCAAATCCCCGGTGTAAACAAACCTTTCATTATTATAGTCAAACCTCCAGGCGTCAGTTCTGCCGTGGAACTGAACCCTAACAAAACCTAAGACTTGTCGTCTTGCCATCATACTAACAAATAAAGAAAACAGCTACTGAAGGTAAACAGGGTCACTTGCCTCCTCGTTCCCTTGGTCTTCAATAAACCCATACAATAAAACAACATAATATAACAAAGAGGTGAGATTCTCGACATCAATACTAGTATGGCAGTAAAGGAAACGGCAGCAAATAAACAGAGTATAATATCAAAACAATAAATCATATTATCATATCACGAATAATAAATCAAATAATAATAGATCAGATAAATATAAATATCATGTTATTATGCTGACTACTATGCATATGTATACAAACCAATTCCTACTCCATGGAGCTAAACACAATTTTAGAGAGAATGATCTAGAAGACATGTCTGTCACTCGGCTGCCATGGCCAAAAGTGCTTATAATATTTCAACTTTATCAACATGTACATCGAGGCATTGGACAAGACATTCTACACCAGATCTCTATCTAGGACAGTGTCTCGGTCCGGATCATCGGTGTGTTTGCATCGGTCTACCTCACAAACAGAAGAGCTACCAACCGTCTATTGCGAGATATCCGCACCCCGATGTCCCCAAGGTCAACAAGTGACCTACACTTATTTACTCGCACCTGCACTTAGGTGTAATCCATCTCTTAGGCATATAACCTTAACCAAACAAGCGAATACGCATTTCCATGCATGATATATGATTCAAACACACATACTATTATTATTTTTACAATACCTCATATATCCTTGCCTTTCCTTGGCGGTATCCATATTCAACACAACCGGGCCCACCACAACTGCCCAATAGCAAATTGCTGTTTATGCTCAATCGCATAGCGATATTATCGCATTTTTGAAATTGCAGAACATTTTTCCTATGTTTTTAAATTGCATAAGGATTTTTCAGCGTTTTCTAAATCGCGTAAATATTTTATTGTGTTTTCTCAATTACGTAACCTAAAATTACTATTTTTGAGTTGCGTAAAGATTTTTTGACGTATTTTCAATTGCGTAAAATATTTCTAACATATTTAAACCAAAATAATGTTTTTTCTCAAAAATTTGACTTTATTTCCATTATTTGCATAATAGTCCCTCATTAAATAATATTTACATAATAATCCTTGTTTAAATAATATTTTTATAATAGTCCCTCCAAAAATAATATTTACAATATAGTCCCTCTAAAAATCAATATTTCTACTATTTTCCAAAAAATTGTGTTTCTTCGATTTACTTAAGATATTACAACTCAAATTTTCCTAACGCGCTTCAAAACCCATTGGGTGATCTATACGTTAGAAAATTTCAAGTATTGACATTTATTTTTATTTCATAACTTAATTATTTAATTATGTCAATTTTTATTCTAAAAAGTATATTGCTTTGACTTTAGGTTCAAAACCTACCAAAATAATTTTCTTCTCATTTAAACACCTAAGTCCACACTTAGTAAAATAATTTTAGATCTAAGTTATGAAAAATGGCATGTTAGCCGAAATCCATTTAAGGTTTCATAATCCATCATTTAGTTCTTTTTAGCATTTATTCCTTGCAAAAATACTTAATTTATTTTTCTCATCATAAAATCATTTACTCCTTGGTTAGGAAAATAATTTAGAACTCTAGGTTCCTTTTGAAGTGTGGAGGCTGTGTGCCTCATAGGTCCTTTGGGATATTTATACAACAATTCCTTCATGTGATTTACATCTTATATTACACATTAATTTTGCATGCTTTCTAAATCACACATATAAGCATATTATCAAAGCTATAAGCATATAAATACACATGCAATCATATTTTCAAAGCTATAAATAAATCAACCACAAATAAAGAAAGCTTAAACACACTAGTGAATAAATCCTTATGGATTTTTCACTACAAATAATCCATTTCTTCACCACCAACACATAGTTGATGAGGTTATTCTCCCTCTTACCTCAAGGGAGACAAAATCTTCAAGTTCCTCCTTCCTCTTGAATTCGTGAGCTTCAAACAATAAACCCTAAAATCTTAAACAAATTCTAGAGTTATAAACAAAGCTTAAGAACAAAGAACCATGGATCAATCATGGTCTAGAAAATCAAAAATCCAACTTAGGAGCAAAGAATCAAAAGATTACCTTTTGAGTAGTAAACTAAGGCTTGGTGTTTGATGCACTTAGAGTAGGATTTTGATAAAACTCTCTAAAAGAAAATTGTTTAGAATGAGATTTAGCTTTAGAAAGTAGGAAGAGATGAAATTTTTGAAGTGGAGAGGTAGGGTTTGGAGGTTAGGGCCGTGAGCTCCAAGAAGAAAAAGGAAAGAAAAGTAGTTGGGTGTTCTTGAGTGTTTTTGAATATTTAAGAAAAAAAGATGAAGGCTTGTCACAAAGTGAAGTAAAAATGAAATTGGATAGCTATATTGAAGTGAGCAGTTGTGTGGTTGCATGGATAGCAACTTAATGTGACAGAAATTCACTCACATGGTCTCACATGGTGTACACATGGCTTAGGTGACACAATAGTCATCAAGTGGTCATTTAGATGAACCTGGAACATGGTAGAAAGGCCTTCATGGCCGTGTGGCTCTAGGAAATTAGTAACTAGGTTTGACTTCAACTAGATTTTAGTTACATCTTAATTAAATAGTAAGCTAATTAGGTTAGGTTATTTAGTTACAAATTAAGCTATTTAGAGTAACTTTGTTAGTTATTCTAGTTACTTAGCAACTAGTCCAACCATTTATATTGACCATTTTCTATTGGTCTAGAAAAAGTCTAACCACTAATGTTGACTCATTTCTATTGGTTCATTTTAAAATAAGTTACAAAAATTATTCTTAATCTATTTTCTAACAAATAAAATATACCGGGTCCATTAATTGGTAACAGAAACTGCTGTTCATAAAACAACAGATATTTTCCCCCAAAATATTTTTATTTCACAGATAAATTCTAAAAATTAAAAAATTTGATTTCGTATCTCTCATATTCGGATTTAGTAAGATCCCCCGTCTCCGAATAAATCAATAAAGATTTTTCCCGGCCCAAAAATTATTATTTTCCTGACTCAGAGCAAATCTCAACAACGATCAAAAGCAGTCTCAGAATAGTCAAAATAATTTTTTGTAACATAGAAAATACAAAACAATACAATTTAGTCCTTATTGTAAAATAGTCAAAATTTGGGGTGTTACAACTCTCCCCCTCTAAAAAGAATTTCGTCCCTGAAATTTATCACACATTAAAACAACTGAGGATACTGTTCCCTCATTTTCTCCTCCATTTCCTAAGTAGCATCTCTAGTTGTCTCATTCAAGATCACTTTCACTAACGAAATTGCTTTGCCTCTTAATTACTTCACTCTCTTGTCTTCGATCTTAACAGGAAGTGTCTCATACGTCAAATTTTGTTTCAATTGCACTTCATCGGGCTGTATAACATGTGAAGCATTAGGGATATACTTTCTCAATTGGGATACAAGAAAAACATTATGAAGATTTGAAAGAAAAGGCAGTAAAGCTATTTGATATGCAACTTGACCTATCCGATGAAGAATTTGATAATATCCAATGAAGCACGGATAAGAAACGACTTCTGGCAGGCTTCTAAGTGAAGGGTCACATGAATGAATTGAATACGCATCGAAATGAGAAGGATTCAGAGACTGTACAGGTATGGGACTGCATAGTTGAGGATGGCTTAAAAGAATTGATTTGGCGTAGCCATATCAACAAGTTATAACTTCTTTTCGGGAGCCTAGAACATAAAAACTCCATAGTTAAGTGTGCTTAACCTGGAGCAATTGTGGGATGGGTGACCTCTTGGGAAGTTTTCTAGGATGCGTGTGAGTGAGGACAAAGCTCACTAAAAAGACCCGTGTTAGTTTATGGAGACACTCATCAATCCTGCAGGCAGTCTCAGAATGTTACATTTATGGGTAAATTTGCTTTGTTTGTGCTATGTGTTTCTCTGAAACTAAACATAGAGATGTATTGTATGGTCTCCAAAAGGAGACAATATTATTTGAAATGGTTACTTCTTATTTTCATTGTGTTTTGAATCATCTGTTTTTGAAGAAAAGGCAATGGCTCGCAATAGGCGTACACGTGGAAATGTGGAACACAACAACGAAGGGATGGTTGCGACTGCGAAAGTAATACAAAGAGTGGCTGGTGTAATAGTACGATAGAATCAGAGGACCGCTCAGCAGTTGGAATTAATAGTCGAGGCTCAGATTTTGTTAGAGTTAAATTAGTCTCATGACATGGAACCCTATAACGTTGGACCATATTGGTTTTGAAAAAGGAGAAGTCATAAGATCAAGCGATTGTAGCAGAAATCATATTCGTGACCACCAGGAAATCAATAACAACAGTAACCGTATGGAGGTAGTGCTAGTGGTAGTAGACACAGTTAGCCCATGACACTTTTACAGATATGTAAGAAGTGTGCAAAAAGTCATTCAATAAGGAATTGTACGATCAAGGGAAAAGTTTGTTTCAAGTGCGGAAAGCTAGGACACATGTTTAGGAATTGTACTTCTCAGGAGACGAAACTTTCCATTAGCAATAAGCATGTGACAAGGGCTCAAGCCATATGAGAAATTAGTACATTGAGTGGAGCAGAAGCCTCCTAATCTGAAGATCTACCCAAGTGAGATTGTACTATAGGAAGTAAGCCTTAAATTGTACTGTTTGACTCAGTGGCGACCCATTCTTTTGTTACCTATGGCTGTGCGAGCCGAATTTGGGGTTGTCTATGTATTTATTTCCTTCTGACTTGAGTATTGTCATTCTCATTTCTAAGCCTGTTGTTATTACCCAAGTTTATTTAAACTATCCTGTCATTATTAGAAATTGGAACTTTTCTACCAATTTAATTATTTACCTTTTTCATAAATAGACTCAATCTCAGAAAGGGATTGGTTATTTTCTAACCATATCTTGTTATGTTGTTCAAATAAAACTTTAGTATTTCTTGAGACAGAGATTTCTAGATTTGAATCCATGAAGCTCATTCCTAAATTTTATTAGACCATTTTAAATTCTTCGTCGGATGGGTCCGGTAGTATACCAAATGACTTCACTACCTTTTCTTTCTAACCTTCATAATGTTTTTCGTGTATCTCAATTGAGAAAATATGTCCCTAATCCAAACCATGTCATTACGCTGAATACATTACGATTAGAAAAAGACTTGACCTATGAGACACTTCCTGTTAAGATGGAGGATAGATGGCTTGAAGGATCAATTGAAGGGAGCCGCTATTTTCTCCAAGACCAATTTGCACTCTGATTATCATTAGGATCATTTGAAAGCAGAAGATGCTTTCAAGACAACCTTTCTGACGCGTTATGAGCACTACGAGTATTTAGTAATGTCGTTTGAGGTAACGAATGCTCCAGCAACATTGTGGATCACATGAATAAGATCTTTCTTTCCTATTTAGATGGATTTGTTGTTGTTTTCGTTGTTGACGTTTTGACTAATTCTCGAAACTTGAAAGAACATGCTAAATCTTTTAGTGTGGTTCTTCAAGATTTGAAGGAGGAGAAGTTGTATGCAAAGTTATCAAAATACGAATTTTGGTTAGAGGAGACTAAATTTTTAGGGCAAATAATTTCAAAAGAAGGAATTGCAGTGGATCCATCGAAAGTTGAAGCAATTTTCAAAAGGAAAGACCGAAGACCATATTGGAGATTCATAGCTTTGTGGGATTAGCTGGTTAGTATTGGAGATTCACCGTAGGATTTTCCAAGATAGCAAAACCTCTTATCCAGCTCACATGAAAGAGTCAAGTTTTCGTATAGATTGATATATATTGGAAAAATTTTTAAGGGTTAAAGAGATACTCGACTATTTCGCCAGTGTTGATTATGCCTAATCCCAATGAACCTTTTGAGATGTCTCGTGATGCTCCACATTAGAGCTTAGAACGTGTGCTTGTGTGAATAAAAGGAATAGTGACGTATGCTTCAAGACAACTGAGAATACATGAGGAAAGCTACTCTACACAAACTCAGAGTTAGTTGTGTGATCGCATTGGAAATCTGGAGACATTTTCTACAAGGAATAATATCCGCATGTGTTATAAAGTAAAACTAATTTCGTGGATGAAATTTCTTTTTAGAAGAGGAGAGTTGTAACACCCAGAAAATTCCTTGTTTCATAATATATACTCATTTTATAATATTTGTGATTTTTGTGAATTTTTATGGAATTATTTGAATTGTTTGATTATTTTAATATACTTCTCAATTTACGTGCACAGTAAGCGGGGCCGAAAAAACCTTGGACTATGGAAACGATGATGGGGGATCTTACTAAACCCAATGTCGGACACAGTTTACGAAGTTTTCATTTTTTTGAGATTTTATCTGACGGATAAAATTTGGGTACACTCTATTATCCATTGGACAATAGATACTGGCGTTGTTAACTGTAACTTTTATCCATCAGGTAAAACTTGTAATAAAAATCTAGTAAATTATTTTTATCTAGTCACTTTTATGATATCATCTAAGTGACATCACTATATGACATCACGATTTGACTTTTGGAAAAATGTGAGAAGCTTCTCAAGGAAGCTTTGGGAGAAGCTTGCAAAGGAAGCCTTGCTCCTTCTCCCAAGAAGTGCACGGTTTTGGAGGGGGGAAGAGATGACAACTTTGTCATCTTTTCACTCAAAATGTCATTTTCATTTTCATTTCAAAAGTTTCCATCTTTTCTCTCACTTTTTCCTTTCCCTCGCTTTCTTTTATTTTCTCTCTAGTGGCTTACGGCCTCCACTCTTAGTTTCTCTCTTCCATTTTGTTTGCTCCAATCAATCATATTTCAAGAATCTACACACTTTTTGGATGATTTTCTATGTTGTGATCATCATCAAATTCTCTCATCTTCATCATTTTCTTTCAAGCCCTAACTTGAAACTCTTAAGGTGAGATTCTTGATTTCTATTTTCTCTCCTCTCATTTTTCTCTATACCTCACGGCCACTCTCACCTTTACCCCTATCTCATTTTCTTTGATTTCACTCATCTACCTTCTTGAATTTATATCTCTTCCTAAGACCATTTGGGTGAAGATTTTGGCTTGTTCAAGTGATTCAACAATCTAGGACTTGAAAGCTTCTAAGGTAAAGTTCTCATATTCCTAAGCTTTGGTTGTTTGTTTATGAATGACCATCTATCAAACACTTTCTTCCATTTCTTTCTCCTAAGGCTCATGGGCATTGGCCCTTGAAGGATTAAAGATTTGATTTTTATGCTATCACCTAGTTCATTTCCATTTTTCTACCAAGACTCAAGAAAACAAAGTATAAAACTCTCTTCTTTTCTCTTGGAAAGCCTCACGGCCACACTCTCAACCCACTCTCTTAATATTCTTTAATTTCATCCTTCCACATCTCTTGAATTAAAACCCCATACTAAGACATTTTGTTATTGTGGGTTCTTTCAAAATTAACTTGTTTCCAAGCCCTAAATGTTGATGCTTATGTGTTGTTTTGTTTTAAGGATCTTCTTGGAAGGAGAAACCTTTTTCAAGAGGACTTACAAGGAGCTAGGAGGCTACACCTAAGGTAAGAGGGAGATTAACCTCATCAACCTGGTGAGGAACGAATGGTTGTGTTGGGAGTGGAGAGTCCACGTGAGGATTCATCCACTCGATTGTGCGATTTTTGATTTATGTTTGATTGATTTTGTTTGATTATATGATGTAGTTGTATGTAAGAGATGATTGTGATGGCTTAATGGATATATGTGATTATGTGATTTTGATAGTAAGCATGAACTTAATTAGTTGTGATGATTAAATTATGTGGCATGCTATGATTATATTGTAAAGGAATGATTTTTGGTCCCCTTGATCTTTTGTGGCTCACAACCTTCTTGACCTAGGAAGAGGTATCAATGAGAAAAATATTGATTGATTAAGGACTTCGATGATTAGGTGACAAAAATATGATTCATGAGGTTACAAGTTGAAACAAGTTTTTACCATTGAAAAGAATTAAGTTTGGCCATGATATTTGATAATTGGATGAAATAGTGAATTGGAGACCTAAAATATTTGATAATAGGATGGAAGAGTAATTAAGATGGAAATGATTTTATTTAGAAGTTGAATAATGAAAATTTTAGAAAGAATGTTAGAAAATATTGTTTAGGTGAATTGGATGACAAATTAGGATTAAAGGATTTATAAATAAAAGATAAGATAATCATAATGTCATGATTTTGAAGAGTAATAACTTTTGGATATACTAATGGAAATAATATTAGGGATAATTGGAATAATGGAAAATGATTTATTAGTGGTGAATCTAGTTGACTTGATAATCGAGAAATTTAATTAAGGTTTCATAAGATAAGAATGAAAAAGAATAAATTTTATCATTTAGCAAAAGAGCAATTTTCAGTCTTGAGAAGAAAAGCAAGCTTAAGAAAGGAGCAGCAAAAACTTGAAAGACTTAGAGGAAAAGGAAAAGAATTGTGAGGTTAAGACAATGTGGTTTCTTTTTAAGTTTTTCATGAATGATATAAGGAAAGGTCACTCGAGGAACTTAGTTAGAAGAGTTTGGTGATTAGAGTTGATTTCTACCTTTTTCTTGAAATGTTACAATTAAGGCCTAATGGTGAAACAATGGTTCTATATGCTAAAGAAATTTGTAAGAATGCTTCATTAGAATTGATAGTGATAAGTCTTGAATTTGCACGGCTGTGATACTTTGTGAAAGAATGCATAAGCATTGTGCTTTTGGGCTGACGTACTGGACCCAAGTGGATTGTGGAACCGATGCATAGGACCCGAGTGGATCATTGATATTATGTAATTGTATGGACAGTTATATAATATCATTGATACTAATGGTATTAGACAATTATATGGGCGGTTACTTTAATACCGTTGGGAATGGTATAATGGTGGTTTGATTTCATTGTTCATGCATTGAACATTATACAGTCAGTTTTTGTGCCTAGGAGTGAACGAGAACTTACAGGATAGTGTGATCCATGATGGATCTCAGGGGGCGTCAAGGCGAGGTGATCCATTCAGTGATATGTTATGACATTATATACACCTGGCCATAGAAAATCGTTGCAATGCATGACGAGGACCAGACAAACACTATCCTTTACATGGTTCGACGTAGACTATCTTTTGAGGGGGGACAGATCTTCTAGAATGTTCATCTTTGAATTCTTTCACTCCATGGAGAAGGAACTGGTCACATTGTGCATAAGGATGGTCAACATACACATTGTGCAAATGCATAGTCAGTGTACATCTTGTTGTGGTTTGGTCAGTGTTTATGTATTTGAAGTACCTTGCTGAATTATATATATTAGTTTATAACATGACTATACCTGCTGATCTGTCATATCCCTTTATTAATATGATTATATCTGTTATTCCTTGGTATCGTTGTATATGAACGGTATTATTGTCCTTTGTTGTGTTTCTTGCTGCCATAATTGTATTGATGCAGGGGATCTCACCTTTTCTATTATATTATTCTGTCTGTTTCTATTTTTGTACTTATGATGGAAAAAACCATGATGGTGGCGAGGCAAGATCCGAGAGGTTTCACTAGGCTATAGTTTCATGGGGGCATCGAAGCGTGGAGTGTTTAGTGGGACATGAGGCGCATTCGGTATAATGGAGATGTCATTTTACTTTGGAGTAGGACTTGACATGAGGTGGCTACATTTACTATGGATGCAATTGTTAACTTGGAATTCTACATGCCCCTTGGGGAGCTTTGGGATGATTGGAGAGCTTCCTCTAGGGAGGACTCTGTGGAGTCAACTGCTCGGACTCCCACCCGTAGTGTAATGCCCCGACTGGGGGCTTTTCCTTCTGGGGATCCCAAAGGGGATCTAGATTAAGATCAGGTGCAGGACCTTGTTCTTCAAGTGTTTAGACTTGGGCAAGGCTCAATATTCATTTGGTAGTTATATATATATATATATATTTACTTGTTGGAGTACTTAAATTTTATGCTTTTGGAACATGAGATGATGTACTTAAAAATGTAGTAAACTTTGTTTTATGAAAAACCCTCTATTCAGTTCTTATGACTTGAGTCTTTTATTTATTTCAGTAAGCTTATGTTATCCGTTGAAAAGAAATTTTAAAACACGTATTTTACAATATCAACTTTTATAACTTGGTTAAAGTTCTTTTTAGAAAAAGTAGTCAGTCTAAAATGTAATGCCTCTCAGAGGGGGCGTTACAATTAACAATGAGGACTCCATCCTCAACAACATAGTTATGAGATACAATGATGCCAATTAAGACTAACTAGCATGCCAATTGATTTACACTCATAACTATATGTGTGAATTACAATGATGTCAATTATTACATAGATAGCATACTAATTGATTTACATCCATTATCTCAAAATTGGATCACAATGATGCTAAATATCTCTATAATTGACATACCAATTATTTTATATTCACTGTATAAACACTTTTTAAAATACTCCTATTAAAATCTCATCAATCAAGCATGAAGGTATCCCATAATATCACCTCATTCTAAAACATCTTGCATTTCCTAGCTGTGGCACTTAACTTTTACCAACCAGGCACTATGGCCCTCAACTCTTGCCAACTACCATCACAAAACACTTCAAATCTTGCCTAAAAATGATAATTTTCAAGATTTCACCATATTTGAATCATAAGTTCAAAAACTCCGAAACTTTTACCACATGAAGCCTTATATCTTAGCTTTTAAATGCCACAAGAATCAGGTAAATTTGATAACTATAGCTCAAGTTACGCTACAAACACTACATGCTATCAAGCATTTCTGTTCTGGTAGCGAAACATGAATTTTGACCTTTGTGCAGTAAAATAGGCATAACTTGAGCTATAGAGGTTGAAACGAGATGACTTTGGTGGCATTGGAAAGATAAGAGAAAAAGATACAACTTTCATGAAAATCACAAGAGCTTATTCTCATTACAAAGGGAGACATGGCCTGTGTCTTTAGATATGGCCCCCTGTGTTTTCCTCTGTGAACATTGTTCATGAATTTTCAACTGGCAAAGAGGAACATAGCCCCCCCCCCCCGTGTCTTCGAACATGGGCCGTGTTTCTAGGCCAGAAACTTTGTAACTCCTTTTGAAGATGTGGCACTGTTCAAGATTTTGGCCACTCCAATCCAACCTCTAGGTGATTTTAAGTCCCAAACAAGTTTACAAACATAAAGGAAACTTAAAACACCAATTTATTTTATCAAAAAAGGATCAAAACACTAAATTGCTCATCTAAAATCACAAATCAAAAGTGGGTTTCTTACTAATCTTAAAAAACTTACAGAGTTTCAAGAACACCATTAAAGCTTGAACCTTTAGCATGTATTCAAAGCTTAAAAACATATATTTTACTCAAGAGTCCACAAATCTCAACAAAGTTCATCAAAACTCTATTTTTGTTCAAGAAGCAAAAGATGAACAAAGTGGGTAAAGCTTTAGAAATCCCCCTACCTCAACGGCTAGAAATGAAGTCACTTAGAAGCTCTTCTCCACCTTTATTCTCTTCCTCCTCCTTGATTGATCTTGTCCTTGGATCTTTCTTCTTTCCTTTTCCTTTGCCCTTGCCTACTATCACCGAGAGAGAAGAGATGAGAGAAATGAGAAAATATCTCATTTGGGTGCCTAAAAAGCCAAGGCAACAGAAGAAAGAGTCGTGTGCTCCTTGGTCATTTAAGTGACCACTGATAAATCTCAATCTGTTAAGAACACTCAGATTCTTCCAAGTCCAGTTTTCTTACTTCCAATAAGTCCAAAATAAATTCTAAAATTCACTAAAAATATCATTTCACCATTTCTATATTTTTTTCATATCTGCCGGTAGTCAATCCAGTATTAAAACACATACTCAGTATGCTTAAAAATGCCAAATTGACTTTGATTGATCTCAAATTTTAACTATAATATCTTCTACACATTTGTGACCTAGAAACAAATCCTCTACATTTATTTCCATTAACTAAGTAGTTTAACCCGCTTCTAGAGTTAATAACAGCTATATTCATCATATAGTGTTACAGTAAAGTGCCTAAACGTACTCAGACAGTCACAAAACTACACAGACATGTTAAGTATATATTAGGCTACCTTTGTAACCATATACAAGCCTAACATATTTTTTCAGGATGTTACATTGTACTCGCCTCTGAACGGTGGAGTGTTTATCTAACAGAAAGATAACAAGTCTTGGAAGTTCTGATTCCTTCTGACTTGTTGTACATCTTGCACTAGGTGCTCAAGTGGTGGAGGCTGCTGAGGTGGATTTGCTTCCTTCCGCTCAAGCACCTTTGCCATAACATTGGCCATATTTATAAAAGTTTCAGCCATATCTGGACCTTGTAGGGTTGAGTTCCATGCTCTTTTAGTTTACCTTTTTGGTACCATAGTTTTCTGTACACACAAAAACAACATATATTGAGCTACAGTCTCAATACCATATAACCATGCAATAGTAGCAAATAATAAACCATATCAGGAAAATCATGTAGTTCGATCCTCACATCTAACATATGAAACAAGAAAAGCATAATTGCAAATAAAAGAACTCCTAATATGTCTAAGTATAATCAGTCCATACCTCGGCTCAATAGGATGAACTGTTCTGATACCATAATGTAACGTCCTAATACTAGTTAATAAAGAGGATTGGACAAATTTTTTGAATCTTTGTGAAAACTAAACCATACCCTGTATGTTCACAACTTCACTGACCAATCTTACTCAAAATGTAGTCCTTAGCTAGCATCATCACTATGTTAAACCATACACTTAATGTTCACAACTTTACTTAACTATAAATCCTACTCAAAAATAGACTCTATTATCATCAATACATTAATGGCATATCCCCAAATTGCAATGCACTTCATTTCCATGCCCTTGTGTTAAGAAGAAATCATATTTTCACTAATAAAGAGAAAGAAAATGTTTTATTGAAAGTGCATAAGATATATATGGCAAAATCTTAATAGAAAGTTATGACAATATATGTAGCACACAAGAAGATACATAGCATTACTACGTCACTACTTACATAAAAAACTGATAGATATATTCATAATGTTTGATGGAAACATTATAGAAAGCCTTATGAAATGAGGAAAACACAACATTAATTACATAATGCTTCTATATACATATACATCATTAACCTCCCTTGGGGCATGAAGCAATACATAACTATTGACATTACAAAAGAAGTATAAAGATACAAGTATTGCAATGTAAAAGCTAAATCTAGAACTAATCTAAGACTTTAGCATCCTTGTTCTTCTTGTTCTTTGAAAAACCTTCACTTGGAATTACATGATAACACAACGGGGTGAGAAACAACATTTCTCAGTATGAGTAAACCAAAACCAACATATATAACATGATAAACATAATCTTAACACATGCTAAATAAGATATGTTTAAAGCATCTACAAGGTTTAACTTTCACATTTAGATAAACTAAGTTAACATGCATTTCATTATACATACTTAATTCAACTAAGAACTAACATATTAAGCTTAGGAATATTGGTTTAATGTACTATCTTGTGCTCTATAAAGGGAAAGCTCATGCTCACATTATACATACCCTGGCACACTGAGAAGTTTGGGTTGAATCCTTGTTCAAAAGAATATTATGGACTCCCCACTTATCTCATTTGGCCTTAATGATGGTGTACAACATCAACGGATGCTCACAAAGATTCATACTACTAATCCTTCCCATCAAACATATATCTAAACACTAACTCATCACTCTTTACTCTTAAGTGACATACATTACAACAAAAGTGGCCTAAGGTGCTAGATACTTAGCTATGGCAAACTATTAATTCTTGAATGCTCAAATCTTTAAAATTTCTCATTTATGCTAGGTGATAATTTTTCTCTTGAAAATATCTCTATTTGTGTCTTAACACACTTTAGGAAACATATATATATGATCCCCACTAGCCAAGAACTTGAAAACATAAAGAAAAGACATTTTTGGAGTTTCAGGGCCTCACACCTTGGATGACACTTCCACGTCTAGCCGTGCTATTCTCTTTTTGCAGAAACTGCAAACCCGAGCCTTGTGCATCGCAGCGTGAGAAGTAGAACCCAGATTCTATAGAATTTTTCAAAACTGTGGTACTATTCCACTAGTTCTTTTCTTAGAATTTGGCCATTCCAAACCAATTTCTAGGTGATACTAAGTCCCTAATTAGTTCTTAAACACATAGGATTCATCAATCACCATCTTAAACCTCTTAATTTGGATTATGAATCAAAATTACCTATTTGACATAAAAACTCATCTTTTATGAATCAAGGGCCTAAATAAGATATTCTAAGCTTCTAGCTTCAGCTTAGGCTATGAACAAGCCATAAATGACAAAAAAAAATAACTTCTAGCAAGCAGAACACATTAAACACCTCTAGAACTCATTTTGACTTATTAAGCACCAAAGGTGCATTTATGGTGAAAATAGAGAAAAAAGATGAAGATGAGCATAAAACCCCTACCTTGGTTGCTGTGATGGAGATTCTATCTCTGGATGAGCATACCTTGGCTTTGCCTTTAACTTTCCTCTTCCTTGGTATTTGCTTCCATTTCTTTCCTTTCTTCTCTCATGGTTTTTGTTTCTGTTGTTATGCAGAAAATGAGCCGTGAATAAGGCTTATAAAGAGACTCATATGTCCTTTAGGCCAAAACTAATAAATCTTGATCTACTAAAAGCAGTTAGATTTAGCTAATTCAAAATTTTCAACTTCCAACAACATCAAAATAAATACTAGGATTCATATAAAAAGTTGTTTCACTATTATATAATATTTTCATATCTGCTATTAGTTAATATGGTTTTAAAAGACAACTAGTATGTCTTAAAATGTCAAACTAACTTAGTTTACCTTGAAAATTTAATTGCATCTTATTTCACATATTTGTGACTTAGAAATAAATTATTCATATTTATTTTCCTCATCTAAGAAATTTATGTCATTATCTGAGTCATTTTAAGCTACTTTTTACACTCTGAATTGCAATAAAGTGCCTATACTAACTCAGTTTATTACAAAATTAAACATACATGTTAAACAAGTCAAATGCTACCTTTTGAACACATACACAAGTCTAACATGTCAAAAAAGGTATTACACTTTGAGCAGTAACCGTAACACCCTAAAAATTACTTATTTCATAATATATATTCATTTTATAATATTTATGATTTTTGTGAATTTTTCTGAAATTATTTGAATTGTTTGATTATTTTAATATATTCCTCGATTTGCATGCATGCTGAGCTGGGCCGGGAAAATGAAATATTTTCCTCGAGGCCAAAAAACCTTGGACTATGGAAATGGTGATGGGGGATCTTACTAAACCCGATGCTAGACACAGTTTACGAAGTTTTCATTTTTCAAGATTTTTATCTCACAGATAAAAAAAAATTTGCTACTCTCTATTATCCATCGGACCATGGATGCCGACCTTAATAATCGTGACTATTATTCATTAGATAATAGCTTGTAATAAAAATCTAGTAGATTAATTTCTATCTAGTTACTTTTATGATATCATCTAAATGACATCACCACATGATATCATTGGTTGACTTTTTGGAAAAATGTGAGAAACTTCTCAAGGAAGCTTTGGGAGAAGCTTGGAAAGGAAGCTTTGCTTCTTCTCCCAAGGACTGCACGGCCATAGAGGGTAGGAGAGATTCTTGGACAAGCTTCCATTTACATTTTCATTTTCATACTTTCTATCACTTTCTCTCTCCACCCAAAAGCTTTTCCCTCATCTTTTTCATCTTTCTTCTTTTATTTTCTCTCCTCTACCTCACGGCCACCACCCCAAATACCACCATCTCATCATCTAAAATTCTAACAACCACATTTCTTGAATCAACATCATTTCCTAAGACCCTTTGAAGTGAAGATTGTTAGTTGTTCATCACTTTTCAGGTCTTCCTTCAAACTAGGACATGGAGATTTCTAAGGTAAAGATCTCATATTTTTCATCACTCTTTCTTTTCTTCCTTTCAAGATTTTATTTTTTATCCTTATCCATTCTTTCCAAGTCTAAAACTGTTGTTTTTTAGCTATGTATTTTCGATTTCAAGAAGCTCTTGGAGGTGAAGGGTTATTTTAAAAAGCTCTTCAAAAGAGGTTGGATTTCTCCTAAGGTAAGAGGGAGATTTCTCTTGTCTACCTTCCATGGTGGTGAGGGACGTTTGGTTGTGTTGAGAGTGGAGAATCCATATAACGATTATTCACTTGATTTGTGTTTGACCCTTGGTGATCCTTGTTGTCATTTTGCCTATGTGATTTTGTGACTTGGTGATATTTATGTTTTTGGTGGAAAATGAAATTCTTGATGGTTGATATGAATTATTTGCTTGACATTCCTTGTAGAAGTTGACAAATGTAAGTCCCTAATGTCCTAGAGAGCTCACGGCCAAAAGGCCTAAATAAGGCATTCAATATAAAAATGCTATGTTAAATTGAAACCTAAGTATTAAGATGAGAAAAGAAATGGATTGAGGATTGATAATAATCAGTGAGTGGTAAAATAAATTTAGTCCCTTAGATAGAGGGAGGTTTCGGCCTTGAGAGGGAAAATAGGCAAGGAAGAGAATTCACAATAAATTAGAGTATCTTTAGGGCTTATGGAAAAAGAGAAGTGAAATTATGAAGTTAATACTATATGGTTTCTTTTAGGCTCTACATGAAAAATGTGAGAAGACATTACTTAGTGGAACTTAACTAGAAGGATTTTAAATTTAAAGTACAACCTTACATTTGTTCTTGAAAATTTTGATGAGTATGGTTTGTGAAGATTGCCTCATGAGATTTATAGAGAATAACTTTTTCAAAATTGTGCATTTGAGATGCCTTATGATCGAACATTATGTTACTATACTATTGAGCTAGTGGATTGGACCCTGAGTGGTCAATAGTTGAGTTAAGCCTATTGTGGCTCCTCTTGATGAGGTTAATGTTGTTAAAGAATATTATGCATCTTTATTATGTGATCATGCATTGTGAAAGTCAGAATGACTTGTTGTTAAGGCTGTATGCCTAGGAGATGAATTACACATTTATGCGGCTGTGAATTACGTAGTGTGCTTCACTTGTGGTTGAACTTGGAGGCATTGGGGCACGAGTATACTACATGTGGACAGTTGGTAGCTCCACTAGGCCGTGGTGACTGTGCAATGCAACGATGATCTGGACCAGAAACTATCCTATTCACGATCCGGTTGAGAGTGTCTTGTATAGCCATGTTGCACATATTGATTATATTGAAAAGCACATGATTTAAGGCTAACAATATATAGACAGTGTTTCTCTCGATCATTCTCTCCGATGTTAGTTTTAGCTCCAAGGAGTAGGTGTCTGTCCATTGTGCATACACATAGTATATGCCATTTTATTATGATGTATCGGTATTGTGAAATTATCTATTACTATCCTGTGGATTTATCTGTTGCTATGTTAATAAGATATCTGCTGAGGAATATTATAACTATAAATTGTCGTGTGTGCACTCTATGATCTATTTAATGTTGTTGTTTCTTGCAGCCATGTTGGTAACGATGTAGAGAGTCTCACCTCTTTATATTGTTATTCTGCCTGTTTCTATTTTATGTGTTCCTATGGATAAAGATTAAGAGGAAGAGTTACAATTTGCTGCTGTTTTATTTTGGGATGACCGCTAGAGGAGATCTTTTTGGTAATGTCTGAGTCCAATTCCATGGTGGCCCGGACGCTTGGTGCATTGACTGGGGTGCTGAGCGCATTAGATATGTAGGAGATGTAACTTTGACCATCTGTAGGACCCATAATGATGTTCCTTTCTTTTCTCTTACTATTTCTGTATATTTAGAGTTCTTCATGCCAATTAAGGAGCTGTGGGGTGACTTACAACACCCCTAGGGAGGATCCAGACCCTGTGGTGTCTTCTGTCAGGACACCAGTTCGTGAGTTGTTGCCTCAGTTGAGGAACTTTATTAACTTGGGATCTGAGGAGGAGGAGGATCCTGAGGAGGATCCTGAGGAGGACCTTGAGGAGGATCCTATAGAGGATCCAGGGGAAGCCCTTGCTCCTTAGATGTCTAGACTTGGGCTGGTTAGGTTTTGTTATCAGTGGGTATTATATATCTTTTGAGTATATACTTGTATATTTGACTTGTATATTTTGGGAGGATTGTAATCCATGCCACTGATATGTATATAATCATTTTGGTGTGTAATATTAAGTAGATATTTCTTATGTTGTTAAGTCTACTTTAAAGGTTACACTTTTGAGAAAAGAAATTTAAAAAAAAATCTGTATTTTATTATATTACGTATGATATCCGCGAAAAAGAAAATTGTAACATTAAAACATATACTTTATGACATCAAATATTTTATAACTTGGGTAAAGGGTTTGAAAGGAGTTAGTTGCAAAATGTGACACCCAAAAGAGGGTGTTACATTAGTTCGTATCAGAGCCCAAGTTTGAGTCTTTTGGGTTTGCGGGTAGGTCTATTTTGTTTGTGCTGTGTGTTTTCTCTAATACTGAACACAGAGATGTATTGTTTAGTTTCTGAAAGGAGACAAAATTGATTAAGATGATTTCATCTGACTTTCATTATGTGTGGTTTAATGTAACATCAGAAGAACATGATGGCACGAGGCGGAGTTGCCTGTGTGAACCCAGAAAGAGACAGTGAGAGTATGGTTGCAGTGACCGAGGCAATGCAAAGAATGGTAGAAGTTATAATGAAACAAAATCAATGAGCCACCCAACAACAAGAAGCTGCTGTTGAGACTCAAAATTTATCGGAGTGTCATCGCAATAATCCACCATAATTCAAAGGACAGTTCGATTTGGAGAAAACAAGTCTTTGGATTCAAGAATTAGAGAAAATATTTGAAGGAATGGGATGAAATGATGCTCAAAAGGTGACCTATGCTACCTTTATGTTCATAGGAGATACTGAAGATTGGTGGAAGGGTGCCCGACGGTTGATGGTAGCTGAGGGAACCATAATCACTTAGGAAGCCTTCAAGGATAAGTTCCTGGAGAAATACTTTCCAGTTAGTGCGAGACATGCAAAGGAGTTGGAGTTCCTAGGCTTGAAGAAAGGGAGCATGTTAGTAAATGAGTATGCTGCTAAGCTTGAAAGCTTGTTAAAGTTCTTACGGTATCTTCAAATCCAGCTTAATAAGGTGTGGAAATACCATAAGTTTGAAGAAGGTCTAAGAGTTAAATTGAAGAAAGAAGTACTACCAATGAGAATGAACTAGTTCTTAGCCTTGATGGATATGTGTTGCAGACTCGAAGAGTTAGAACCACCTCGAGAGGTAAGAAATCATAACTTTGGACCATCTAGGTTCTAAAGGGGAGGAAACAACAACTGATTCCAAAGGAAGCCCTATTCCCAACCCCCGGGATGTCAGCAACAATCACCTAGTGGAGGCTCTAGTGGAAATTTTGGTGGCCATCGAGTTGGTCAGACTGTGGTGTCTTCACCAAAGTGTGGAAAGGAACCACTTGACGAGGGATTGCACAATCAAGGGGATCATTTGTTTCAAATGTGGGAAGCCCGGACATATCTCGAGAGATTGCGATCAGCCCAAGGTGGAGCCCTTTGTTGGCAGTGTTCCTGCTGCAAGACCCCAAGTGGGAGGAAGAGTGTATACCATGAGTGGAGCGAAAGCCTCCCAATCTGAAGATCTAATACAAGGAAACTGTGAAATAGGAGGTAATCTTTTAACTGTACTGTATGACTCAGGGGCAACTCATTTTTTTATTGCCTATGACAGTGTGCACCGATTAGGATTGCCTGTGTCTTCCTTGTAACGTCTCAAAAATTATTTATTTCACCATAAATAGTCATTTTATAATATTTGAGATTTTTGGAAATTTTTCCAGATTTTTTTGAAAATATTGAATATTTTAATATATTCTTCATTTTGCATATGCATTGAACAAGTCAGTGTGACACCCCAAAAATTATTTTTTTCAAGATAAATAGTCATTTCCCAATATTTGTGATTTTTGAGAATTTTTCTAGATTTTTTTGGAAACGTCAAATATTATAGTATATTCCTCATTTTGCGTACACACTGAGCGGAGCCAAGAAAGCGAAATGTTTTTCCTGAGACTGGTAAACCTTGAACTACGGAAGTGTCAATAGGGGATCTTACTAAACCCGAGACTGGACACAATTTACGAGATTTATATTTTTCGAGGTTTTATCTTATAAATAAAATCTTTGTATGTACCGTTAATTAAATTTTTGCAATACCCTTTATTATTCATTGGATAATTAATACTGGCTTTGTGCACTGTAACAATTATCCATTGGGTAATAGCTTGTAGTAAAATCCTAATTACTATATTATTTTAACTATTAAATTACATTATCTTATCCTAATGTAATCTACTTTATATCTAATCACATCTCCTTTATTGAAAAAGCTCCCAAGCTTCTCAAGGAAGCTACTCACCTCTCTCTCCTCCCTCTTTCCTCACGGCTGCTGCACATTTTGGAGCCAAGGGATTTGTGCTTCACTTAATTATTTCACACTATCTAAATTCAAAGGAAAACCTAAAAGCATCTTTCACTTTTCTATTCACTTCTCTCTCTACCTTCATCTTCCTCTCATTTTCTCCTCCTTCTCTCTACACTCCACATGGCTGCCCATCTCCTCCTTGCCTCCACCATCACAAAAATTTTAACAAACCACATTTTTTTATTCTCATTCATCATCTAAACACATCTCTAGTTAGTGATTTCTTGAAAAGGTTCCATCTTCTCCTTCAAGCTTCAAGCTTGGAACTTTTGGGTGAGATTCTTGTTTTCTCCTATCTCTTCTTCCATTTTCATTTTTAAGGTCTGCCTTATGACCATTTATTGTATCTTTTTCAAGCATTGGTGTTGATTGGTTGAAGTTGGAAATTCTAGGGTTTTGAAGAGTGAGGCTAAAATTGTTAAGGAGCAAGCAAGGAGATTTCTTTTCTTGTTCTTCCCTTAGGTAAGAGGGAGATAATCCTCTTCAACCTCTCTTGGTAGTAGGGAACTTGATTTTGTGTTGGTTGTGAGAAATCCCATTTAGGGTCACTCTCTTTGTTTTATGACTTTTATGACTATGTGTTGTTTTTAATTTGTTTGAGTTGTTGGGTTGATTGAATATGTATATTGATGTGCTTGGATGGATTGGAAGCTTGAATGGAAGCAAAATGACCCTTGCCCTTTTCTAAGAGGCTCACAGCCATGAACCCAAAAATTGGGTGCTTTTGGTGAAAATTTATAACAAGTTGATGATATGATTAATTAAAAGGATAACATGTAATTAATTGAATGAAAATTTGGGAATCCAAATCTTAGAGAGGCTCACGGCCTTTAGGGTTAATTTTGGCTTAATTCATGCAACTTTATGCAACTATAAATTTAATTAATTAAGTGATTAAATAGTTAATAATGTAATAGAAGGAAATCAATTTGATAACCTAAAAGGAATCTTTGGACCTATGGAGTAAATAAGGGTGTGTGAGACTTAGGAAAATCTTATAAATATTTCTCTAAGTAAATATAGCTAAATCCAAAGTAAGGACCTTAATAAGCAAGAGAGATCTCACTAGAGAAGAATCTCATAAAAAATATTAAATTGAAGTAAAACTTAATTAATTGGATGATTAGTAATTAATTAGGGACTCATAAAATAGAAAGAACCGAGAATGGAGTTTTATCTAAAAACTTAGAATAAATCTTAATTAAAACAATATCATGAGTGCAAGTAAGAATGATAAATAATTCAATTTAAATCATTCTAAGGAAATTAGGTTTAAAATTTAATGATGGACTTATGTAATTACAATAATAATGATTAAATGAATAATGTGAGAATATTTCTCTAAAAGAGAAACTTATTAAGAAGAATGTGGAAATTTAGGCATAATTCCATAATGTACCCTAAAGGCGTAATGCATTATTTAAGGACTTAATAATATTTATTGTGGGTCCATGAGTGAATCAAGAATATGTTGATACTTACCTTAGCCAAAATTATGGCATGTTGTAGAAAGTATATTGTTGTTGAATATACATGATATATGCATTGAGTCATCATGCATTGTGGAAGTCCGATGGACTATTTGTCAAGGCTATGTTGCTTAGGAGTTGAATCACACCTTAGTGTGGGTGCGAGTAGACTAGTGTAGGTCCTGTAGTTGACCTTGGGGGCGTCGGGGCGCGGGCATCTCACAGCGGACAGTTGGTAGCCCTTCTGGGCCATGGGACAAACCAATGCGAACGCACCGACGATCCTGACTGGACACTGTCCTATATCGCGATCTTGTGGGAATGCTGCTGTATAAAGCCCTGTTGTGCAAAACAATTATTTTTCTGGAAAGCACATAATTTTAGGCTGACGAGATACTGGTATGTCTCCCTGATCATTCTCTCCGATGTTTGTGTCTAGCTCCGTGGAGTAGGATTTTGATATCATGTACATGTGCATAGTGAGTCAATATATTACTTGGTGTTTAATTTATATGATGACTGGAACTGCTATCATTTTGATGTTATAATTGCCTCGAATTGTTAAGTTGTTTAATATCTGCTACTTGATAATATTTATATTTCTTGTGATGCTACGTGGGCGTCCTATGCCGTTTATGTTTCTTACTACCATAATTGGTAATGGAGTTGGATATCTCACCTCTTGTATGTATTATTCTTGTCCTATGTAATTTTTAGTCAAAGACTATTGAGGGGACGTGATTGTTTCCTTCTAGATTTTACTCGATTCGATCTCTTATATTCGGTGATGTCGTCAAGAAGGGGTTCTATTGGTTTTTTTAGGATTGTGTTCACTGGTGGCGCCAATGCGTGGCGAGTCAACTGGGCTGGAGAGCGTATACGGTACATTGGAGATCTGATCTTGACTATAAGGAGGACTCGTGATGGAGACCCTGTCCTGACACTTACTACTTCAGTACATCTGGAGTTTGCCCTACCCATTCGGAAGCTATGGGGTGACCCGATTCATACTCCTAGAGAGGACGAGGATTCGATGGCATCAGCTACTAGGGCACCTGCTCGTGGGACTGCACTCTATCCTATTTTTGTGTCTTCAGGTGACCTAGGGGAGGATCCTGAGGTGGATCCAATGGAGTACCCAACTCCTTAGACATGGATGTCTTTATGGGTAGTTTATGTTTCCTTCTGCATTACTTATATTAGAGTGTAATTTGAGTACAACTGCATTTTGAAGTCCAACTTGATGTATTTTAATTATCGAGTCCTATGAACTATATTTTGATTTTGGCTGGTTGAATTATATGTGCCAAAGACGGCTTATGTATTATTTCATTCGTGGCTCATATTTTCTGTATATGCACAATAATTTAATTTGGATAAATATTATTTGAAAGTTGTAGCACGCTGAAATTTAGTAACCTTGGTATAATGACAATTGTGCCGTGGTTATTAAATCGAGGGGTGTTACATTAGGTGGTATCAGAGCTCAATTCATCCTGTTGAGTCGGGGTATGGACTGACTATGCTTAGACATGTTAGAAGGCATGACTTGCCATAGGTTGAATGTTGGTAGCTACTGTTGCATAGTTACATGATATTGAGTATTGGCCCACTCAATGTGTAATGTTCTGTGTGGACGGAAAACTATGACTTCACCTAGGCGTATTAAGCGAATAGAAGTTCTTTTAGTAAGAAGCTCAGCTGGTATGACTGAACTTGTCTAGGGTTTACTTACATTTATACCCTTGTTGTGTTACCTCTAGAATTGTTTGAGCCAATGGGTTAGAAATGGGTAGTTAAATAGGACTTGTAATGTAACGCCCCTTTTGGGAGGGAACGTCACATTGTCATTTACAATGCGAAAAAAAAAGTTAAGACCCGGTTCGTTTTATAAATATAAATTTACTTGGTTATAATCGTGTAATCAAATTAGCGAGTATTTTTTTTTTGTTATAATTAATAAAATATAGTGATGAAACATAAATGGCAATAAAGAGCAAGACAAAAGTAAGGCATACCTTTGATCAACATGCATAATCATATATATAATCATATTAAATCTGTTCAGTTTCAAAGCCCGATATACAAAAGCAAAACTATACCTGCCCAAAGGATCATACATATACAGCCCACCAAAATAAATACTGATAGCCATTAGTAGCTATCAACAACATCAGTCCCTAAGAGGAGAAGGAGCTGTGTCAGGATCCTCCTCGGGTTCCTCCTCAAGGACTTCCTCATCCGAGGATACCCATATAGGAGCCACTGAGTTATGGGCTAGGGCTCGAGCAGTCGAGACAAAAGAATCCTCCTGTGGGGTGTAATAATGATCACCCCACATCTCCTGACGGGCAAGTAGAACTCCAAATGCAAACTGACGCTGCAAGTGAAGATGGGCGGATCATGATGGCCCCAAGCCAATGATACCGTTACGTCTCCCTCGTAGATGAAACGATCATAATTAAGGTTAATGTGCTAGCATTCTGGACTTCCAAGGAAGGCCAAACGCACATAACTCAAAAATCCGCGTGGACGTGCCATCATGATCTCAAAAGTAGGTACTAATCGCGGTCGGGCCAAAATCCAGGGAATTCGTGAGCTTCACCTCCGTCTCCGACATCTTCGATGGAACATTAATACAGACAAAAATAATAGAAATACAGAAAGAGGTAAGACATCCTACCATCATTACCAATTATGGCAACAAGAAACAAAATGGCACAAAGCGCCCACATAGCATTTCAAAGAGTAATAATAATAAGCATTAAATAATAGCAATAAACAATTAAGTAGATCCAGGCAATTATACATTAGTAAAGTGACAATTCCAATATACCATAAGAATTAGATGCCAGGTAATATATGGACTCACTATGCACATGCATACCACATCAAAACCCAACTCCATGGAGCTAGACACAAACAGTCAGAGAGAAAGATTAGGAGACATGTCTGTAACTCGCCTGCCGCGGCCAAAGTGCTATAACTCATCAGTTTATCCACGTGCACGTCAAGGCACTGTATAGATATTCTACACTAGATCATGATATAGGACAGCATCTCGGTCCGAATCATCGGTGTGTTTGCATCGATTTTCCCCAAGGATAGAAGAGCTACCAACTGTCCATAGCGAGGTACTCGCACCCTAACGCCCCCAAGGTCAAAAGTATGACCTACACTAGTCTACTTGCACTTGCACAAATGTGTGTTCAATCTCCTAGGCAACATGGCCTTACAACAGTCCAACGGACTTTCACAATGCATGATGACTCAATGCATAAACATGTATGTTTATCATCACATACTTTTCCATAATATGCGTCAATTGGCCAAAGTAAGTATCAATACATCATTGGTCCCTCACATGGACCCACAATATCATATTATCAGAATTTAAATGAAATAATACACTTTCAAGGTTTATTATGAAGTCTTACTTAAATGTAGCATTTCTTACAAAGTTCTTCTCTAGAGGAATTCTCTTGATTAATTGAGTTCTCTATTGTAATTTATTCACACACACACTTAGAAAGTTATTCTAAGGGTCTCAAAGTCTCATACTCTCTTGTTCTTTCTTTAATTAAAATTACCCTAAGTCTTATGATAAATTTCATTCTTGGTTCTTACCAACTTATGAATCCCTAATTATTTTCTAATCTTTCAATTTACCAAATTTTCCACCCTATTACCAATAAATTTAATCAATTGATTATTTAAGTTCCAAGATTACCTAAAGTTATAAAATTTAGCCCTAAATGGCCCTTGAGGCCGTGGCCTCTATATAGGGTTAGGTAACCAAATTTTTCATCACCACAATACTTATCATACCTTGGTTAATTGCTTTTCCCTCTTGAAACAAAATTTCAATCATGGATACCTTAATTTAGGGTTATGGCCGTGAGCCATATTGAAGGGGGTAGGGAACCCTGGACTCCATTTTATACTTCCAATCAATCCAAACTAATCAAAATCATCAATTTATCCATACATTTAATCAAACAAAACATACATAACAAAATCAATACATAATCACCAAAATCACACATTACAAAGAGTAACCCTAACAAGGGTTTCTCACAACCAATCATAAAACAAGGTTCCTTACTACCAATAGAGGTTGAGGAAGAGTATCTTCCTCTTACCAAAGAGAAGAAAACAAGCAATGGAACTCCATTGAAGCTCCTTGCAATTTTCGGATTCACACCTCCAAGAACCCTAAAAATTACAACTTCATTAAATCAACAAGAAGACTTGAAAAAGAATGGATCAATAGTCATAAAGAAGACATTGAACACGAAAATGAAGAGAAAAGGGTGAGGAACCAAGAACCTTACCCTAAAGCTTCAAACTTGAGGCAAGAAGAAGAAGATGGTGAAAATGGAACCTTTTCAAGAAATTTTCAACTAGCAAAGTGTTTAGAATGTAGAGGAGATTAAGAAAATGTGTTTAGTTAGAAATTTTGTGATGGTAGAGGGCTTGAAGAAGGGCTGGCCGTGTGGGTGTTCTAGAGAGAATGAGGAGAAAAATGAAAGGAAGATGAAGGTAGAGAGAGAAGTGAATAGAAAAGTGAAAGATGCTTTTAGGTTTTCTTTTGAATTTAGATAGATTGAATAATTAAATGAAGCACAAATTTGGCTCCCAAATTGGAGGGCTGCTGCCATGAGGAGAGAGGGAGGAGAGAGGGATGAGTAGCTTCCTTGAGAAGGTTGGGAGCTTTTTCAATAAAGGAGATGTGATTAGACATAAAGTAGATTACAATAGCATAAGATAATGTGATTTAATAGTTAAAATAATAGGATAATTAGGATTTTACCACAAGCTATTACCCAATGGATAATTGTTACAGAGAACAAAGCTAGTATTAATTATCCAATGAATAATAGAGCGTATCACAAAATTTTAATAAATAGTGCATATAGAGATTTTATTTATCAGATAAAACCTCAAAAAATACAAATCTCGTAAATTATGTCAGGCCTCAGGTTTAGAAAGATCCCCTGTCGACACATCCATAGTTCAAAGTTTATCAGCCTCAGGGAAAACATTTCATTTTTCCAGATCCGCTCAGTGTGCACGTAAAATGAGGAATATACTAAGATATTTGACGTTTCTAGAAAAATTCTCAAAAATTCTCAAAAATCACAAATATTAGAAAAAGACTATTCATGATGAAACAAACAATTTTTGGGGTGTTTTACTGACTCTGCTCAGTGTGAACGTAAAATGAAGAATATATTAAAATATTCGACAGTTTCTAAAAATTCTTATAAATCACAAATATTGAAAAATGACTATTCATCATGTGACAAACAATTTTCAGGGTATTACACTGACTCTGCTTAGTGCATACGCAAAATGAGAAATATATTAAAATATTTGACGTTCCTAGAAAATTCTAGAAAATTTTTAAAAATCATAAATATTATAAAATGATTATTTATGATTAAACAAATAAATTTTTGGGGTAATACAACTCTCCCCTTCTAAAAAGAAATTTCGTCCTCGAAATTTTCATACCTTAGAACAGTTGTGGATGTTGCTCTTTCATTTTGTCTTCCAGCTCCCACGTTGCATCTCCAGTCTTTTCATTCCAGATCACTTTCACTAATGCGATTTCCTTTCCTTTGAGTTGTTTCACTCTCTTATCTTCAATCTTTACGGGAGGTGCCTTATAGGTTAAGTTCTCTTTTAATTGTACTGTGTTTGGTGCTAAGATATGGTTCAGGTCAGGAATATACTTTCGTAGTTATGACACATGAAAGACATTGTGAAGGTTTGAAAGAAAAGTTAGTAAGGCTATCTGGTAAGCTACTGGACCTATCCAGCGAAGAATTTGGTAAGGTCCAAGGAATTTAGGAGTGAGTTTTCTAGATTTTAGAACTTGGCCGACCCCATTCGTTGGCGTGACTTTCAAAAACACATGCTCGCTTTCCTCAAACTCAAGAGGCTTCCTTCTTTTGTCCGTGTAGCTTTTTTGTCGACTCTAAGCCATCCTCATCTTTTCTTGAATCATCTTGACTTTTTCAGTCATCTGCTGTATAATGTCAGGTCCAACAGTAAGGCACTCGCCATCTTGGTACCAACATAGAGGTGTTCGACACCATCGTTTATACAGAGCTTCATAGGGTGTCATCCCTATGCTTGAATAAAAACTGTTGTTGTAGGTGAACTCTATCAACGGTAGAACTTCATCCTAACTTCCACTCTGTTCTATAGCGCAAGCCCTGAGCAAATCCTCCAATGATTAGATCGTCCTTTCCGATTGCCCATCAGTTTGTAGATGGTAAGCAGAACTCAATCGTAGCTTTGTTCCCAATGCTTCTTGCAAACTTTGCCAAAACTTGGAAGTAAACCTTGGATCCCTGTCAGAAACAATACTGGTAGGTACACCATGTAGTCTAACAATCTCACCGATGTACAGTTGGGTCAACCTTTCCATATTGTATCTTAGGTTGATCGGCAGGAAGTGTGCTGACTTTGTGAGTTGATCAATGATTACCTATATTGAGTCATAAACCTTCCGGGTCTTCGGCTGTCTAACCACGAAATCCATCACAATGTTGTCCCACTTCTATTCAGGAATAGATAGAGGTTGCAACAATCCTGATGGTCTTTGATGTTCCACATTTGCCTTCTGGCAAACCAGACAAGAAGACACACATCTGGTAACATCGCTCTTTGTTCCATGCCACCAAAATAATTTCTTCAGGTCTTGGTACATTTTAGCTATTCCCATATGCATATTCAACTGGCTCGTATGAGCGTGCTCAAGAATATACTTCCTTAGCTCTTGATCTCTGGCTATACAAACCCTACCTCGGAACCTCAGAATTCCATCTATTCCTTCCTCGAACATTGTCTCATTGCCCTGCCTCATGAGTTCTCTTTCTTCTTGTAAGAACTTATCAATCTTTTGCTTTTCCTGGATGTCTTCCATCAATTCACTTGAGATAGTAACCATATTCATACGAATTTTTCCTGGTTCTAATTCCACGAAAGACCAAACATCCCTAAACTGCTCTATCAGATCTTTTTCTTTAATCATCATGGCTGATATACTGAGCATCTTCCTACTCAATGCGTCGGCCATGACGTTTGCCTTCCTAGAGTGATACAGAAGTCAGAAATCATAATCCTTCAGGAATTTCAACCATCTACACTATCTCATATTCAACTCCTTCTTATCATATAAGTATTTCAAGCTCTTGTGGTCACTGAAGATGTTGAATGTCACTCAGTACAGGAAGTATCTCCATATCTTCAATGCAAAAACTATAGTTGCTAATTCCAAGTCATGGGTCAGATAATTCTTCTCATGTACTCGCAACTGTATCGAAGCATAAGCCACTACTTTTCTATCCTGCATAAGCACAGCTCCCAATCCTTGATACGAAGCATCGCAGTACACTTCAAACTGTTGGTAGGACCAACACTGGCGAAGTAGTTAGCCGTCTATTCAATTCTTGGAAACCTTCTTTGTACGCATCAGTCCATTCAAAAGCTTGGTTCTTTCTTGTGAGTTAAGTGAGAGGTCCTACAATTTTGGAGAATCCTTCAATGAACCTCTGATAGTATCCAACCAAACCCAAAAAACTTCAGATTTCAGTCACTGTCTTTGGTCGTTCCTATTGTAGAACTGCTCTACCTTAGATGGATCCACTGCAATCCTTCCTTCAAGATCACATGGCCTAAAAAATTGACTTCGTCTAGCCAAAATTCATATTTTGATAATTTGGCATACAACTACTTCTCCTTCAAGATCTGGAGAACTATACTGAGTTGTTCAGCATAATCCTCCTAATTTTGAGAATAGATCAGGATGTCGTCAATGAAGACAACAACGAATTTGTCCAAGTAAGGATGAAAGATCCGGTTCATGTAGTCCATGAAGATGGCAGGTGCACTCGTTACACCAAACGGTATCACAAGGTACTCGTAATGACCGTATCAGTCACGAAAAGCCGTCTTGGGTATATCTTCAGCCTTTACCTGAATTTGATGGTAGCCAGATTGCAGATCGATCTTAGAGAACACTGCTGCTCCCTTCAGCTGATCCATTAAGTCATCTATCCTCGGAAGTGGATACTTGTTCTTGATCATGATCTTATTCAGCTAGCGATAATCCACACATAATCGTGATGTACTATCCTTCTTTCGAACTAGCAACATTGGTGCCCCCCAGGGTGACACATTGGGTCTAACAAACTACTTTTCCAAAAGCTCTTCCAACTGCTTCTTAAGCTCTGCTAACTCCAATGGTGATATTCTGTAAGGTGGTATAGACACGAGACCAAATCCCGGTACAAGGTCAATAGCAAACTCTATTTCCCGTCTCGGCAGTAAGCCAGGCACATCATCAAGAAAGACTTCGGGAAACTCACTAACCACTGGAATTGCATTCCTATTAGCTTCACTCTCGACCTTCAAGGAAGACAATAGCATGTATCCCTGAGCTACTTCTTTCAAGAAAGCTCAAATTTGATTAGTCGTCAAAAATATAGAATGCTCATCTATGGGAAAAACTATGGTTTTACTAGAGCAATCCAACAGGATATGGTTAGAAGACAACCAATCCATCCCTAAAATTACATCTAACTAGGAAAGGGGTAAACAGATCAAATCAACAGAAAAGATTCGACCTTCAACAATCAATGACGGAACATAAATCGCAATAAAGAGCAAGACAGAAGTAAGGCATACCTTTGATCAACATGCATAATCATATATATAATCATATCAAATCTATTTAGTTACAAAGCCCGATATATAAAAGCAAAATTATACCTGTCCAAAGGATCATACATATACAGCCCACCAAAATAATAAAATATCTGGCCCCAAAATAAATATTGATAACCATCAGTAGCTATTAACAACATCAGTCCCTACGAGAAGAAAAAACCATGTTAGGATCCTCCGCGAGTTCCTCCTCAGGGTCTTCCCCATCCGAGGATACCCACATAGGAGCCACCAAGTTACGGGCTGGGGCTTAAGTAGTGGAGACAAAAGAATCCTCCTGTGGGGTGTAATAATGATCACCCCACATCTCCCTGATGGGCAAGTAGAACTCCAAACACAAACTAGTGCTGCAAGTGAAGATGGGTATATCATGACGCCTCCAAGCCAACGATACTGTTATGTTTCCCTCATAGATGCAACGATCAGAATTAAGTTTAATGTGCTAGCAGTATGGATCTCTAAGGAAGGCCAAACGCACATAACCCAAAAATTCACGTGGACGTGCCGCCATGATCTCAAAAGTAGGTACTAATCGTGGTTGGGCCAGAAGCTAGGGAATTCGTGAGCTTCACCTCCGTCACTGGCGTCTTCGATGGAACATTAATATAGACAAAAATAATAGAAATACAGCAAAAGGTAAGACATCCTACCATCATTACCAATTATGGCAACAAGAAACAAAACGACGCAAAGCACCCACATAGCATTTCAAAGAGTAATAATAATAAGCATTAAATAATAGCAATAAACAATTAAGTAGATCCAGACAATTATACATCAGTAAAGTGACAGTTCTAATATACCATAAGAATTAGATGCCAGGTAATATATGGACTCACTATGCATATGCATACCACATCAAAACCCTACTCAATGGAGCTAGACACAAACAGTCAGAGAGAAAGATCACGAGACATGTCTACAACTCAGTTGCCGCAGCCAAAGTGCTATATGATCTATTAATAATTTCAGCTCTTAAATGTCCTTTGTTTGATCTAATTAGATTCCATATGTGCTTAATTGTTGACATTTAGCTAAGTTTCTGATTTAGAGTTATCTTTGGATGTTTATTGTGAAACTATGCTTAAATGTGGTCATAAACACTCATAAATGTATTGTGATTTTCAGGGGATCTATGAGTGATGGAGTCCATTGGTATTCAACCATTGAGAAGAGAGTTAAAGACTTAAGGGAATCAGTATTAACCCCTAGAAGCAAAGGAAGAAGGGCATTCATGAAGAATCAAGGTTGGATTTGAAGAAAGTGATCAACACGGCCCGTGTCAAATGACATGGGGTAGGCCGTGTACTCTTCTGACTTTGAAGACTGGAGTTTTTGGACCAACACGGCCCGTGTCAAATGACACGGGGTGGGCCGTGTACTTCTCTGACTTCACGAGGATGAATTAATTTCCAGCCTTGACCGAGAACATGGCCCGTGTCAAATTACACGGGGTGGGCCATGTTCTTCTCTGACTTTGGAATAGCTGGAGATCTGTCACCAGAATTAGACACGGGTTGGGTCGTGTAATATGACACGGCCCGTGTCATCGGCTCAGAAGTTTAATTTCGTGTTTTAATGCTAAATTAGGTTTTCAAACCTATAAATGGGATTGCTTAAAGCCCCTAAAGACATCTGGACAGAGGGAGCCATCAAGGAAACTGAGAGAAACAGGAAGACCAAGAAAGAGAGGGATTCGATTGAGGATTGAAGACTCAGACTCGAGCGATCAAAGATCAATCACTCTCAAGCCTTGGAAACTAGTTTGATCTTTAGTTTTTCTTTTCTTCTTTTATTCTGAACAATGTTTTCCTTTAATTCTTCTTCTATTTTTGAATTTGCCATGTGTGGCTAAACTCCTTGATTGGTTAAGGGAAGATGAAATTCTAGTTTTGATTATGTGAATCTTGCATACTTCTTTATATCAATACAACTATGTTTTTATTCATATGTTTCTGTTCTTAAATCAATATAAAGGTCTTTATATTCTTGCCAAACTTTGAGAGTGGTAAAACTAGGATTGCTATGCGCGGTTGCGGTGGTATAACTAGTGAGACATATGATCTAAGCAATTTAATCCCGGTGTGTGATTAGACCTTAGTGTGATTGGTTTTCTAATTCTTAATGCAATCATTAGGTAGGTGTAAGAGCAGTTACTTTACAAATAACTAATGGTTAGGGTTTGATTTGAGCAGTTGCTAAATTAAGCGAAACTTAAGGAAGACATGGGATTTATCTCATAATCACATAAGAACATAATTGATCATGTTGGTATAAAGGATATGTAAGTTAGCATAATCATATAAATCTAGTGGTGGATTCCATCTCTTAACCAATATCTTTAACTTGGTAATTCAATTTGCATTTACTATTTTGGTTTAAGTTTAATTTCTCTTTTTAGTTTTAATTAACAAAACTCTCCTTTTTACTTTTTACTGTTTTATCATTCATCAGAGTTTAATTTAGGAATTGGATTAATAGTGTCAATTGAATTAGTTCTCTGTGGATTGACCCTTGCTTACTACAACTGGTTGCAAGGTTTCTATATTTTTGGTGGAACTTGACAACTATTTTTGATATTTATTTTTAATCACATTCCACATCACACCAAATTTTGGCGCCGTTGTTAGGGAACTAATTTTCTAATTACATTATTAATTTGTTTCCTATTTTTCTCTCTGTTTTTATTTTTATTTTAATAGTTTCAGTTGTTCTCTTCAACTATCTTGCAGGTGTTCATGTCCGGTGAAGAGGTGAACGAGCAATTGAGAAATTTAAGGCATTACTTTGAACAAATCAGCTCGCAATTCACACTTGCTGACATTGAAGCTGCCCGTCACATAGACCTTTCCAGTTCTACGGCATCTGAGATATCTGAGCCACCTGAAGAAGTAGTGATGGCAGAAAATACATTAAGGATGTTGGGTGCTCCAGACTTGGACCAACAACCTCTGTGCATAGAAATTCCTGAGAATGAGGAGGCATTTGAGTTAAAATCGGGTCTAATCCATCTTTTGTCATCTTTCAATGGACTAGCAGGAGAAGACCCTAACAAACATCTGAAGGAAATCTATGTTGTGTGTTCTAGCAAGAAGCTTGCATGAATTTCAGTAGAGCAAGTCAAGTTGAGAGCCTTCCTATTTTCCCTAAAGGATTCTGCAAAGGAGTGGCTGTACTACTTGCCACCCGGATCAATTCAGACATAGCAGGACATGGCTCGAGCTTTCCTGGGCAGATATTTCCCTGCATCAAAGGCCGCGACCATCAGAAAAAAAATTTGTGGCATCCAACAAAGGAATGGGGAATCACTTCATGAATACTGGGAGAGATTTAAGAGATTGTGTGCTAGCTGCCCTCAGCATCAAATCAGTGAACAGCTTCTGATACAGTACTTCTATGAAGGTTTGCTAGTGATGGACCGCAATATGATTGATGCTGCCAGTGGAGGAGCCTTGGTTGATAAGACTCCTCAAGAAGCTAGAAACTTGATATCTAGAATGGCTGTGAACACTCAACAATTTTTCACTCAGAATGATATAGGAGTGAGAGCAGTTAAAGAGGCTAACACTACTAGTTTGCAGCATCAAATGACCTAGTTGACTGCCATGGTTTAGAAGCTGATGGACAATGGGAAAGCACCAGTACAGGCATATGAGATTTGTTGCTCTTCAGGACATCCCACTGATATGTGTCCCTATTTGCAGGAAGACACAAATGAAGAGGCCAAGGCAGTAGGGGGATTTTCTGGTCCATCCAAGAATTACAACCCCTACTCCAACACATATAATTTGGGGTGGAGAGATCATTCCAACTTTAGCTATGCAAAGCAGCCCCAAGCTCAAGCTCAACCTCAAGCCTATGGGCCTCCAGGGTTTCAGCAAAGACAAGCACCTTTTCCTCTGAGGCAACCACAAGTTCAAGCTCCTAGGCAACCTGAGCCTTCGTTGGAAGAACTAGTGAGGCAAATGACCACCAGTAATATTCAGTTTCAGCAAGAAACAAGGGCCACTAACAGTACCTTGCAAAACCAAGTAGGATAGTTGGCCATTGAGATCAACAAGGTGCAGAGTCAGATTTCTGGGAAACTCTCCTCGCAACCAGAGGTGAACCCAAGAGAAAATGCTAGTGCTGTCACCTTGCGAAGTGGGAAGACACTTGACGGATCCATATCTTCCCAAGTCACTGAAGAAAAAACTCAAAAGTCTAAGGAGGTAGATGAGGAGGGGCTCATTTCTAAGACCCCTAAGGTAAGTGTTTCTGACCCACTTCCTAAATATGTCACTAAGGCTCCTTTTCCGAGTAGGTTAGTTAAAAATAAGAAAGAAGAAGCGGATAAAGAGATCTTAGAGACCTTTAGGAAAGTTGAAGTTAACATTCCTCTGTTAGATGCCATTAAGTAAGAGCCTAGATATGCTAAGTTCTTAAAAGAGTTATGCACTAACAAAAGGAAGTTGAAAGGTAATGAACGGGTCCAAGTGGGAGCAAATGTTTCAGTTGTTTTTAATAAGAAACTCCCAACTAAATGTAAGGATCCTGGCACATTCATTATACCATGCACTATCGGTAATGCCAGGTTTGAGAGGGCCATGCTAGATTTAGGTGCATCCATTAATGTCATGCCCTTTTTCTATTTATGCATCTTTACATCTAGGACCTTTAGAACCTACTGGAGTTATCATTCAACTGGAAGACAGGTCTAACGCATACCCTAAGGGGGTTGTTGAAGATGTTTTGGTGCAGGTAAATGAATTAGTGTTTTCGATAGATTTCTATGTGCTGGACATGGAGGAGGACAAATCTCCCAACTCTGCCCCTATTCTGTTAGGGAGGCCTTTCCTAAAGACTGCACTAAACTAAAATTGATGTGCATTCGGGAACATTGACTATGGACTTTGATGGAGAGTTGATTAGATTCAACATCTTCGAAGCCATGAGATACCCGAGTGATGTGCACTCTGCTTATGTTATTGATTCTTTTGATGTTTTTGAATCTTTAATTTCTACTATTTTTGAGTCTAATCAATTTGATGTCCTTGATACAGTTATGACTCGCAGTTTAGATTTTCAGGATTCAAAGAAAGATGACCAAGGAGAGCCATAGAGTGAGAAGGTTAATGAAGTAGTGGCAGCCTTACATACACTCTCTTCCACCTCAGAAGGACATAAGGTATCGTATGTTGAGTTGCCTCATACCACTGATGTACCTAAACCTTCTGTTGTGCAGGCACCAGAGCTGGAATTGAAGGAATTGCCCGCCCATTTGAAATATATTTGTCTGGGTGAGAATGAGACACTTCCGGTAATAATTGCTAAATCCCTTACCAAAGAGCAACAGGAGAGCTTAATTTCTATGTTGAAAGAACACAAGACAACCATCAAGTGGACTATTGCAAACATCAAAGGTATTAGCCCCTCCATTTGTATGCATAGAATCTTAATGGAGAAAGGGGTTAAGCCAGTGAGAGAAACACAGAGGAGGTTGAATCCCCCGATGATGGATGTTGTGAAGAAGGAGATACTGAAGCTCCTAAGTGTGGGGGTCATCTACCCCATATCTGACAGCAAGTGGGTAAGCCCGATCCAGTTAGTACTAAAGAAATCTGGCATTCCTGTGGTAAGAAATACTGAAAATGAGCTTATTCCCACTAGATTACAGACAGGGTGGCGTGTTTGTATAGATTATAGAAAATTGAATGCTGCCACTAGAAAAGACCACTTCCCTTTACCCTTTATTGATCAAATGTTAGAGATGTTAGCTGGTCATTCTCATTATTATTTCTTAGATGGATTTTCAAGTTATAACCAGATCGCTATCGCTCCGGAAGACCAGGACAAGACCACTTTTACTTGTCCTTTTGGCACCTTTGCTTATAGGCGAATGCCTTTTGGACTTTGTAATGCGCCAGGGACCTTTTAGAGATGTATGGTGAGTCTTTTTTCTGATTACATAGAAAACATCATTGAGATCTTCATGGATGACTTTAGTGTATTTGGGAATGGCTTTGAGAAATGCTTGGAACATTTGGCTTTGGTTTTAAAGAGATGCATTGACACTAACCTTGTTTTAAATTGAGAAAAATGCCATTTCATGGTAGAAGAAGGTATTGTGTTAGGTCATGTAATCTCTGCTAGGGGTATTACAGTTGATAAAGCTAAGGTAGAACTTGTGTGTTCATTACCCCCTCCCACCAGTGTGCGGGACATTCGTTCTTTTCTTGGTCATGCAAGTTTCTATCGGCGCTTCATCAAAGACTTCTCCAAGATATCAGCACCCCTCTGCACACTTCTCCAAAAAGATGTGCCATTCCAATTTAGTGAGAACTGTATGAAGGCTTTCGCTACACTTAAGGAGTTGATGATTGAGGCACCTATCATTAGGCCACCAAATTGGGAGCTTCCATTCGAGTTAATGTGTGATGCGAGTGACTTTGCGGTAGGGCCTGTCTTAGGACAGCGAGTTGATAGGGTTCCTTATGCTATTTACTATGCATCAAGGACCCTAAATGATGCTCAAATGAATTATTCCACAACTAAGAAAGAACTTCTTGCTGTTGTTTTTGCTTTTGAGAAATTTAGATCGTATTTAATTGGTTCTAAAGTAATTATTTTTTCTGATCATGTAGCATTGAAGTACCTACTGGCAAAGAAGGAGATGAAGCCAAGATTGCTCCGATGGATTCTGTTGCTCCAAGCATTTGACTTAGAGATTAAAGATAAAAAGGAAAGCGAAAACTTGGTGGCAGACCATTTGAGCAGATTGGTGACTGAAGAGGAGGACATACCTATTCAAGAGAGCTTTCCGGATGAGCATTTAATGGCTATCGCAATCACTATTTCGTGGTATGCTGATATTGCCAATTACTTGGCCACCAAGGGCTTTCCGGCGGGCCTGAACAAGGCACAGCGAGATAAGTTGAGGAGTGATTGCAAGTATTACATTTAGGATGATCCTTACCTTTCGAAGCATTGTGTTGATCAAGTGATTCAGAGATGTATCCCGGATTCAGAAACTCACTCGGTTCTCTCTTTTTGCCATACCTATGCCTGTGGAGGAAATTTCGGCATGAAGAGGACAGCCAACAAAGTACTTGACAGTGGTTTCTACTGGCCTACCATCTTTAAGGATGCTTATAATTTCTGTAAGTCATATGACCATTGTCAAAGAACAGGTAATATTGGTCCACGAAATCAGATGCCTCAAACTCCAATAATCTTTGTGGAAATCTTTGATGTTTGGGGCATTGACTTCATGGGACCATTTCCTCCTTCTTTCGATTTCTCCTATATTCTCTTAGCTATGGATTATGTTTCAAAATAGGTGGAAGCTAAAGCCACTAAATCTGATGATTCTAAGACTCTTGTGGATTTTGTGAAGTCCTATATTTTTTCCAGGTTTGGCACTCCTAGAGCCATCATTAGTGACCAAGGGACACATTTTTGCAATAGAATCTTTGAAGCCCTTTTGAAGAAATATGGTGTGGTGCACCGGACCTCTACTCCTTACCATCCTCAGACGAATGGCCAGACTGAGGTGTCTAATCGGGAGATCAAGTCTATCCTTGAAAAAACTGTGAATCCAATGCGCAAGGATTGGAGTACTAGGCTTGCTGATGCCTTGTGGGCTTATCGGACTGCATACAAGACCTCTATTGGCATGTCCCCATTCCGATTGGTTTATGGGAAGCCCTGTCACTTGCCAATAGAGCTGGAACATCGATCTTACTGGGCTATCAAGCAAGTTAACTTGAACTTGGAAGGTGCTGGCAAGCAGAGAAAACTCCAAATTCAGGAGTTGGAAGAATTGAGGAATGAGGCCTTTGAGAGTGCCCTCATTTACAAGGCCAAAACCAAAGCATTTCATGATCACGTGATCTCTAGGAAAAGTTTCCACCAAGGCCAAAGAGTGTTGCTATACCAATCCAGACTCAAATTATTTCCAAGTAAGTTACGTTCTAAATGGATTGGCCCATTTGTAGTAACTACTGTTTTTCTTTCTGGTGCAGTGGAGATCATGAACGAAGCCTCTGGAAAGACATTCAAGGTCAATGGGTACCACCTCAAGCCTTACCATGAGCTTCTGGAGAATGCAGAGGTTAAGGACATACCTCTTCTCCATCCATCTTATGCAGAACAATGAGGAGTATCACAATGTCTGGCTGAGGACAATAAACCAAGCACTTATTGGGAGACAACCCAATCAGATTTGCTTTCTTTTCCCTTTCTGTTTTGCGTTGTTTAGTTTCTTAGTTTAGCCCATTTTCATGTATTTCTTGCTTGATGATACCTATATCTTTGCCGATATTTGTGTTTTGACTTGCTCAGTTTTAGTTTGATTGCTTGAGTTCATGGTTTGTTGAGTGCATGCAGTCCTGAGGAACAGTTTCGAGTGTTTTTGTAAGTCAGCAGACTATAAGGGTAGGGCCATGTCATATGACACGGCCCGTGTCCTCATGACAGCACCCCAACTCCTGCAAAAAAATACACAGGGTGGGCCGTGTCATATAACACGACCCATGTTTTCGAAGGGAGTAGGTTTGTGATGATTCCAGAGAGGTACACGGGGTGGGCCGTGTCATATGACACAGCTCGTGTTGTCATGCGCAGCAGCTCTTTTGCTTGGCAGAGGAGTACACGGGTGTGGCCGTGTCATATGACACGGCCCGTGTACTCGTGGCAGCGCATCATTTATATCCTGTTTAGGGTTTTTTCCCTAATTCCCCTTTTTTTTTCCCTACCATCCTTCTCCTCCTCCCAAATCTTCCTAACCCACCACTCTATTCTCCATTCTTTTTCCCCCTTCAATTTCTCTTCCCCTTTCTTTCTCCTACCAATTTTTCCACCATTGTCACCTCCCCATCTTAGCCACCACCATCCTTCTCCTCCTCCTAAATCAAATACCTACCACCCTCTCCACCTTCCACCATGCAACTCCATAGCCATTGTTCCATTCTCCACCTTTTATCACCACCACCATCTCCCATTGTTTTTTCCTCTTTTCCACCACGCAACTCCCAATTTCTCCCTACATTCCCATGTTCAAGGTCCACTTCCATTTTTTCTTCTTCTTCCTTTCTTCTGCTTCCTCAGTGATGGGTCCTAAAAAGCGCGTCAAGACCACAGCTGCTTCCTATTCACTCCATCCCCATCGTACCAGCTCTAGGCGTGCTCGGTCTCCATCACCCCCGCGTGAGCCCTCACCCTCTCAGGTGCCAGTCAACCCTATAGATAGAAAGGTAGTGGTTCCCACTCGCTTTTTAGATGTAGATACCCTTAGGGCTATAGGGTTATATGATGAGGTGTTTGCTTTATTGGGTAGGATTGGTTGGGTTGATTTTGCACTGTTACAAAGGCCTACTTTTGCTGAGTTAACTAGGGAGTTTATTTTTAGTTTTAATTGTAAGCTTTATCCTCTATCTGATCAAAACACGTGGCCTGGTGAAATCATCTTTAAGTTGCTCTGTAATTCTCATTCTGTTGATATTCATATGTTTAGAGCTGTTTTTGGTTTTCCTGAGGGGCAAAATATGTTACCCTATGATTTTAACTCGGATCGTGTGTGGTCTGCTCTCACTGTATCTAGGTCTGGTGACTATGGCCCTAAGATGTCTAAAGCTTCTAGGCTTAGGTCCCCTGCCCATCGCTATATTCAGAAATGGTTAGCTAATACCCTTTGTGGTAGGGGGAAAGTTAAGGGACAATTAGCTATTCTGAATTGTTTTTCTTGCACTGCATGCTTGAGGGAGAACCTGTTAATGGAGGGTATTGGCTCTGTAATCAGTTTCACCATGTAGGGACCACTCTAGTTGGCCACATAGTGATGGGGGGTATGTGACTGCCATTGCTGATCATTTTGATTATTTGGATCTGCTGGAGGAGGCACCAGTCCAGGGTCCCAATGCTATTGACGGGGCCATTTTGGTATCTATGAAGCTCTGCACTTGTCTAAATGGTTCTCTCGTCTTGCTTGGCGCTAATGGAGCTGCCTTGCCTAGGGCTGATCCAGCCCCTGAGCCACATGAGGATATTGCCATCTCCCCTCCTACCGAGTTTGCTGATGATACGGGCCCTTCCACTCAGCCTAGCGCAGCCTTCTATGATGCTGTTTTAGCCCGTATTGACTGCTTGGAGCTGGCCCATGCTACTCGCTTCCAGCGCTTAGAGGACCGCTTTCAGTCTCTGGAGGTTGCGTGCTATCAGAGGATGGATGCCATTGATGGCAAACTTGATCTTTTGCTTCAACGTTTTTTATATCCCCTCCCCCCATCTTGATGTATTTTCATTTTCTTTTGAGGCTGTGTCCTTCATTTTGCTGGCTTAGTGGACATTGTTTTGGTTACTATTGGTTACTCTTTTGTATTTGACTGAGTTTCATGATGCCGGAATCAATTTCTTCGCATATACTTTGCTTATTTATTTGGATTCCTTTTATCTGTTGTGTATGCTTTGACATTAAGGACACTGTCTATTTTAAGTGTGGGGGGGAAGTTTGGGTTTGACCTTAATTACACATTCTGATCTTAATTGTATATCTGGTGCATGTTTTTCTAACTGGTTTTTAGAGTATGTTGAACAATAAGCAAGCGATTGATTTTTATTGACAGGTTTTTAAGCCTAAAGGAGTTGACTTTCTTGCTTCTAAACTTGCACTGAGAGGTTTTGAAAATTGAAAGGGTTTTGAGAATATGATAAAATTGGTACCTAGTGAGTTTTTGGGCCTTGATGTGAATGACGAATTTTAAGTCATTTATGTTCTTTGTTGTGTGATTCCACTTGTGATTATATGCTTTTCAAAACTTGATTTGACTCTCTTTTAAGTTGCAAATGATCACTGCCCATTTTTGAGATGATAAAGGCATTTCTTTCTTTCAGCATTGGCCAAATAGCTATCCTTGTATTTTGATCCATTGTTTCACCCATTTGAGCCTGAATGATATCCTTTCTTTTTATTATAGCTCAATACAAGCCTAATAATGAAAAACCATTGCTACCCTACCTTAGGGAGTAGAAAAGCTTGATAATTATGTTGGGAATTGGGTTTAAGTAAGTGTGGGGGTGATTACACTGTTTTGCCTAGTGTTGATTAAAAAAAAAAATGGCTCCCAAAAGAGAAAAGGAAGAAATGAAATAAAAATTTTTAAAAAAAAGGGAATGAAAAGATTGGTTGTTGAATGGAAAAAATCAAGCAAAAGATGAAGATGGTTTGAAAAAGGGCTGGGGTAATTGTGCAAAACTGTTTGATTTTTATATTCCCCTTAGCTCTTCTATTTTCGATGGTCTAACTTTGTTTATCCTTGATATATCTTACCTTGACCTTGACCACATTACAACCTGATTAAAGACCTTTTGATCTTTGTGTGCATGTGATTTAGGTGGTGGAGAAATAGAGGCTTGTCAAGCCTATGATAGGGCATGTTTTCATGAGTTGGTTGAGAGTAAATACAAGCCCAAAATACTTGAGTGAAAGAGAGTATATCAGTGAGGATTTATCATGTTGATTTAACCCTAATATTGGATTGACCTGGCTTGCTGATTTGGATTGTTGAGAGATGAAATTCCTGATTGCTTAGATTCCTTAAAAAGACTGATGTATGTAGATCTGTGCTCATTGTTTAGTGCTTTTATTACTTTTTGGGAAGCATGTGCTTTATTTTATGCTTTTGCCCAGGAGTGCAAAAGGTTAAGTGTGGGGGTATTTGATCTGTTAATAATTTCAGCTCTTAAATGTCCTTTATTTAATCTAATTGGATTCCTTATGTGCTTAATTGTTGACATTTAGCTAAGTTTCTGATTTAGAGTTATCTTTGGATGTTTATTGTGAAACTATGCTTAAATGTGGTCATAAACACTCATAAATGTATTGTGATTTTCAGGGGATCTATGAGTGATGGAGTCCATTGGTATTCAACCATTGAGAAGAGAGTTAAAGACTTAAGGGAATCAGTATCAACCCCTAGAAGCAAAGGAAGAAGGGCATTCATGAAGAATCAAGGTTGGATTTGAAGAAAGTGATCAACATAGCCCGTGTCAAACGACATGGGGTAGGCCGTGTACTCTTTTGACTTTGAAGACTGGAGTTTTTGGACCAACACGGCCCGTGTCAAATGACACGGGGTGGGCCGTGTACTTCTCTGACTTCACGAGGAAGAACCAATTTCCAGCCTTGACCGAGAACACGGCCCGTGTCAAATGACACGGGGTGGGCCGTGTTCTTCTCTGACTTTGGAATAGCTGGAGATCTGTCACCAGAATCAGACACAGGTTGGGTCATATAATATGACACGGCCCGTGTCATCGGCTCAGAAGTTTAATGTCGTGTTTTAATGCTAAATTAGGTATCCAAACCTATAAATAGGGTTGCTTAAAGCCCCTAAAGAGATCTGGACAGAGAGAGCCATCAAGGAAACTGAGAGAAACACGAAGACCAAGAAAGAGAGGGATTCGATTGAGGATTGAAGACTCAGACTCGAGCGATTAAAGATCAATCACTCTCAAGCCTTGGAAACTAGTTTGATCTTTAGTTTTTCTTTTCTTCTTTTGTTCTGAACAATGTTTTCCTTTAATTCTTCTTTTGTTTTTAAATTTGCCATGTGTGGCTAAACTCCTTGATTAGTTAAGGGAAGATGAAACTCTAGTTTTGATTATGTGAATCTTGCATACTTCTTTATATCAATACAATTATATTTTTATTCATATGTTTCTGTTCTTAAATCAATATAAAGGTCTTTATATTCTTGCCAAACTTTGAGAGTGGTAAAACTAGGATTGCTATGCGCGGTTACGGTGGTATGACTAGTGAGACATGATCTAAGCAATTTAATCCTGGTGTGTGGTTAGACCTTAGTGTGATTGATTTTCTAATTCTTAATGCAATCATTAAGTAGGTGTAAGAGCGGTTGCTTTACAAATAACTAATGGTTAGGGTTTGATTTTAGTGTATACTGAATTAAGCGAAACTTAAGGAAGACATGAGATTTATCTCATAATCACATAAGAACATAATTGATCATGTTAGTATAAAGGGTACGTAAGTTAGCATAATCATATAAATTTAGTGGTGGATTCCATCTCTTAACCAATATCTTTAACTTGGTAATTCAATTTGCGTTTACTGTTTTGGTTTAAGTTTAATTTCTTTTTTTAGTTTTAATTAACAAAACCCCCCCTTTTTACTTTTTACTGTTTTATCGTTCATCAGAGTTTAATTTAGGAATTGGATTAATAGTGTCAATTGAATTACTTCTCTATGGATCGACCCTTGCTTACTACAACTGGTTGCAAGGTTTTTATATTTTTGGTGGAACTTGGCAACTATTTTTGATATTTATTTTTAATCACATTCCACATCATACCACTATATCTCATCAGTTTATCCACGTGCACATCAAGGCATTGTATAGACATTCTACACTAGATCATAATATAGGACAGCGTCTCGGTCCGGATCGTCGATGCCTTTGCATCGGTTTGCCCCACGGACAGAAGAGCTACCAACTGTGCATAGCGAGGTACCCGCACCCTAATGCCCCTAAGGTCAACAGTATGACCTACACTAGTCTACTCGCACCCGCACAAAGGTGTGTTCAATCTCCTAGGCAACATGGCCTTACAATAGTCCAATGGACTTTCACAATGCATGATGACTCAATGCATAAACATGTATGTTTATCATCACATACTTTTCCACAATATGCCTCAATTGGCCAAAGTAAGTATCAACACATCATTGGTCCCTCACATGGACCCATAATATCATATTATCAGAATTTAAATGAAATAATACACTTTCAAGGTTTATTATGAATTCTTACTTAAATATAGCATTTCTTACAAAGTTTGTCTTTAAAGGAATTCTCTTGATTAATTGAGTTCTCTATTGTAATTTATTCACAAACACACTTAGAAAGTTATTCTAAGGGTCTCAAAGTCTCACACTTTCTTGTTCTTTCTTTAATTAAAATTATCCTAAGTCTTATGATAAATTTCATTCTTGGTTCTTACCAACTTATAAATCCCTAATTATTTTCTAATATTTCAATTTACCAAATTTTCCACCCTATTACAAATAAATTTAATCACTTGATTATTTAAGTTCCAAGATTACCTAAAGTTATAAAATTTAGTCCTAAATGGCCCTTGAGGCCATGGCCTCTATATAGGGTTAGGTATGCAAATTTTTCATCACCACATTACTTATCATACCTTGGTTAATTGCTTTTCCCTCTTGAAACAAAATTTCAACCATGGATACCCTAATTTAGGGTTATGGCCATGAGCCATATTGAAGGGGGTAGGGAACCCTTGACTCCATTTCATACTTCCAATCAATCCAAACTAATCAAGATCATCAATTTATCCATACATTTAATCAAACAAAACATACATAACAAAATCAATACATAATCACTAAAATCACACATTACAAAGAGTAACCCTAACAAGGGTTTCTCACAACGAATCACAAAACAAGGTTCCTTACAACCAATAGAGGTTGAGGAGGAGTATCTTCCTCTTACTAAATAGAAGAAAACAAGCAATGGAACTCCCTTGAAGCTCTTTGCAACTTTTGGATTCACACCTCCAAGAACCCTAAAAATTATAATTTCATTAAATCAACGAGAATACTTGAAAAAGAATGGATCAATGGTCATAAAGAAGACCTTGAACACAAAAATGAAGAGAAAAGGGTGAGGAACCAAGAACTTTACCCTAAAGCTTCAAACTTGAGGCAAGAAGAAGAAGATGGTGAAAATGGAACATTTTCAAGAAATTTCCAACTAGCAAAGTGTAGAGATTAAGAAAATGTGTTTAGTTAGAAATTTTGTGATGGTAGAGGGCTTGAAGGAGGGCTAGCCATGTGGGTGCTCTAGAGAGAAGGAGGAGAAAAATAAAAGGAAGATTAAGGTAGAGAGAGAAGTGAATAGAAAAGTGAAAGATGCTTATAGGTTTTCTTTTGAATTTAGATAGATTGAATAATTAAATGAAGCACAAATTTGGCTCCCAAATTGGAGGGCTGCTGCCGTCAGGAGAGAGGGATGAGTAGCTTCCTTGAGAAGCTTGGGAGCTTTTTCAATAAAGGAGATGTGATTAGATATAAAGTAGATTACATTAGGATAAGATAATGTGATTTAATAGTTAAAATAATAGGGTAATTAAAATTTTACCACAAGCTATTACCCAATGGATAATTGTTACAGTGAACAAAGCCAGTATTAATTATCTAATGAATAATAGAGCGTATCACAAAATTTTAATTAACAGTGCGTACAGAGATTTTATTTATCATATAAAACCTCAAAAAATCCAAATCTCATAAATTATGCCCAGCCTCGGGTTTAGTAAGATCCCCCGTCGACATATTCATAGTTCAAGGTTTACCAACCTCAGGGAAAACATTTCGTTTTCCAGGCTCCACTCAGTGTGCACATAAAACAAAAAATATACTAAGATATTTGACATTTCCAGAAAAATCCAAAAAAATTCTCAAAAATCAGAAATATTAGAAAAAGACTATTCATGATGAAATAAACAATTTCTAGGATGTTTCATTGACTCTGCTCAGTGTGACGTAAAATGAGGAATATATTAAAATATTCGACGGTTCTGAAAAATTCCTATAAACCACAAATATTGAAAAACGAATATTCATCATGTGACAAACAATTTCTGGGGTGTTACACTGACTCTGCTCAGTGCGCATGCAAAATGAGAAATATATTAAAATATTTGACGTTCCCAGAAAATTTCAAAAAATTTTCCAGAAATAATAAATATTATAAAATGATTATTTATGATTAAACAAATAAATTTTTGGGGTGTTACATATAAGGTTTGTGGACTGAAGCATCCAAGATGTTTTGGAGAATTGAATTCCCTTGGGAGAAGAATATCTGGTGTAACTATGGTTCGAGGAGCTGCTTGGAAGTTAAAGGCTTGCGGAAGATCGCGCCTTAGAGGGCTGGATGAAGGAGCTCAAGTTAGAATTTTTTGGGTTTGGTGATTTGGTTTGTCTTGCTGTGTTGTGTGCCTTTTGTGTTTGGTTTCCAAAAGGAGACAATGTTGTTTGAAATAGTTACTTCTTGTTTCCGTTGTGCTTGACTGTTTGTTTTTGAAGGAACGGTAATGGCTCGCAGTAGACATACACGTAGGAATGTGGAACGCAATAATAAAAAGGCGACTACGATCGTGAACGCAATACAGGGAATGGTCGGTGTAACAGTACAACCGAGTCAGAGGACTGCACGACAATAGGAGTTAGAAGTCGAGGTTCAGAATTTGTTGGAAGAAAGTCAATTTCGAGGAAACTCAGGATTGCCTAAGTTCTAAAGAAAGAATAATAGAAAGATCAATCTGCATAAGTGGAAACTGTATTCTTGGCGACCGAGGGAGCAACAATGACAGCAAACACATGAAGGAGGTACGAGTGGTAGTAAATCCAATCCAACTGTGGTATCATCACTAAGGTGTAAGAAGTGCGGAAAGGACCACTTAACAAGGAACTGTACGATCGAAGGAATAATTTGTTTCAAGTGCGAAAAGTAAGGATATGTGTCAAGGGATTGTGCTTTGCATGGGACGAAGCCTCCATGTGTGATCAAGGGGATAGTTTGTTTCAAGTGTAGAAAGCTAGGACATGTGGCTAGGAATTGTACCTTGCAAAGGTTGAAGCCTTCCGTTAGTGAAGTACGTGCTTCAAAATCTCGTGAAGGAGGGAGAGTCAATTTCTCAAGCAGAATAAAGGCATCCCAGACTGAAGACCTAAACAAGGAAGATTGTACTACGATAGATGACCCTGTGATTTTATTGTATAATTCAGGGTGTAACCCGTTCCTTTATGACACATGACTGTATGGGTCCATTAGGGTCGTTTGTGTCTTCGTCATCTTTTGACTAAGTTATTTCTATTTCTGCTACTAAGAACTTGTTGATGGTAGCTAAGTCATTGAAATTATTTCTATGACCTGTTAAAGACAGAATCCTTCTGTTGATCTGATTTGTTTACTTCTTTTACAAATTAGATGTAATGTTGAAAAAGGGATTAGTTATCTTCCAACCATATCCTGTTGAAATCTTCCAATGAAAATTTAAGAGTTTGTCTTTGGGATTGGGTTGTCTGTGTATTTACTTCCTTTCGACCTGAATATTACTGTTTTGGATTACAGGCATGCTCTCGTTACACAAGTTTGTTTAAAACTATCCTATTGTTGTTAGAAATTGAAACCCTTTTACCAATTCAGTTATCTGCTTTCTTCATGAATAGGCTTGATCTCAGGAAGGGAATAGGTTGTTTCTAACCAAGTCTCATCATTCTGTTTCAATAGAAATTTAGTGTTTCTTGAGACAGAAATTTCTTAGATTTGAATCCATGAAACTCATTCCTAAGTATTATTGGACCATATCATATTCTTTGTCAAGCGGGTCCAGTGGTAGACCGAGTGACTTCCCTATCTTTTCCTTCTGACCGTTATAATGTTTCTAGTACACTTCGACTGTGGAATTGTGTTCCTGAATTTGAACCATAACAGTGCGCCGAATGTAGCACGGTTAGAGAAGAACATACCCTATGTAACATTTTTGTTGAGATCAAGGATAGATGGCATGATGAATTAACTGAAGGAAGCCGCTGTTATCTTCATGATCAGTTTGCGTTTTGGTTATCTACAAGTTCGCTCGAAGGTAGAAGATATTTCATAAACAACTTTCTCTACTGTTTTATGAGCACTACTAGTTTTTGGTAACATTGTTCCGTGTAACGTGCACCTCAACAGTATTCGTCGGTTACATAAATGGGATCTTTCTTCCCTGTTGAAGCAGATTTATCAATGACCTTGATGGTGACATTCTGACCTACTCTTGAAGATCAGAGGAACGTACCAAATCTCTTATTGTGATTCCTCAAAATTCTAAAGAAGAGGAGGATGTTATGTGAGAAGTTGTCTAACCATGAATTCTAGTTAGAGGGAGTTCATTTTGGGACACGTAGATTCACAGGAAGAAAATTCTGGGAGTCTATAAAAAAAAATAAAGCAATTTTACGATGGATACTAGTGCAGAATAGGAAAGTGATAGCGTGTGCTTTAAGGTAATCGGGAGTACATGAGGAGAACTACCCTCCACAAACTTGGAGCTAGCCGTTGTGTGCTTGCATTGAAGATATGAAGGCATTTCTACATGGAGCAACATTTAACGTCTACAGTAATCATAAAGAGTCAGAAATATCTATTTGATTAGAAAGAGTTAAATATGAGGCATTACGTGGACGGTATGTAAGGCACTTTTGTGTTGGCACAGAGACAATAAAGGATTGTGATTGGACTCGAGCTTGTACAACAAGCAGAGGATAAAGTTAAGATGACTCAAGAAAAGATGCCAATAATTCAAGGGGAAAATATTTTATGCCAGTAAAAGCGATTTGGGGTAATGTAATTAGAGACACAATTTAGGAGCTAGATTCTAAGGTATGAAAGTTTCGAGGACGAAATTTCTTTTTAAAAGGGGAGAGTTGTAACATCTCAAAAATTATTTATTTCATCATAAATAGTCATTTTATAATATTTGAGATTTTTGGGAATTTTTCTAGATTTTTCTGAAAATATTGAATATTTTAATATATTCCTCATTTTGCATGCGCACTGAGCAGAGTCAGTGTGACATCCCGAAAATTGTTTATTTCAGGATAAATAGTCATTTTCTAATATTTGTGATTTTTGAGAATTTTTTTGGATTTTTTTTGGAAACGTCTAATATTATAGTATATTCCTCATTTTGCGTGCGCACTGAGCGGAGCCGGGAAAGCGAAATGTTTTTCCTGAGGCTGGTAAACCTTAACTTGTGGAAGTGTCGATGGGGGATCTTACTAAATCCGAAGCCAGACATAGTTTACGAGGTTTACAATTTTTGAGGTTTTATTTGATAAATAAAATCTCTGTACGTACCATTAATTAAAATTTTGTGATACGCTCTATTATTCATTGGATAATTAATACTGGCTTTGTGCACTGTAACAATTATCCATTGGGTAATAGCTTGTAGTAAAATCCTAATTACCGTATTATTTTAATTATTAAATCACATTATCTTATCCTAATGTAATCTACTTTATGTCTAATCACATTTCCTTTATTGAGAAAGCTCCCAAGCTTCTCAAGGAAGCTACTCACCTCTCTCTCCTCCCTCTCTCCTCACGGCTGCTGCACATTTTGGAGCCAAGGGATTTGTGCTTCACTTAATTATTTCACACTATCTAAATTCAAAGGAAAACCTAAAAGCATTTTTCACTTTTCTATTCACTTCTCTCTCTACCTTTATCTTTCTCTCATTTTCTCCTCCTTCTCTCTACACTCCACATGGCTGCCCATCTCCTCCTTGCCTCCACCATCACAAAAATTTCAACTAACCACATTTTCTTAATCTCCTTCATCATCTAAACACATCTCTAGTTGGTGATTTCTTGAAAAGGTTCCATCTTCTCCTTCAAGCTTCAAGCTTGGAACGTTTGGGTGAGATTCTTGTTTTCTCCTACCTCTTCTTCCATTTTCGTTTTTAAGGACCTCCTTATGACCATTTATTGTCTCTTTTTCAAGTATTGGTGTTGATTGGTTGAAGTTGGAAATTCTAGGGTTTTGAAGAGTGAGGCTGAAATTGTCAAGGAGCAAGTAAGGAGATTTCTTTTCTTGTTCTTCCCTTAGGTAAGAGGGAGATAATCCTTTTCAACCTCTCTTGGTAGTAGGGAACTTGATTTTGTATTGGTTGTGAGAAACCCCATTTAGGGTCACTCTCTTTGTTGCATGACTTTTATGACTATGTGTTGTTTTTAATTTGTTTGAGTTGTTTGGTTGATTGAATATGTATATTGATGTGCTTGGATGGATTGGAAGCTTGAATGGAAGCAAAATGACCCTTGCCCTTTTCTAAGAGGCTCACAGCCATGAACCCAAAAAATGGGCGTTCTTCGTGAAAATTTGTAACAAGTTTAAAATATGATTAATTAAAAGGATAACATGTAATTAATTGAATGAAAATTTGAGAATCCAAATCTTAGAGAGGCTCACGGCCTCTAAGGTTAATTTTGGCTTAATTCATGCAACTTTATGCAACTATAAATTTAATTAATTAAGTGATTAATGTTGGTGTATGCCCTAGAGGCCAATACATTTTCTGTATTTACATACATTCTATTATGCTATTTTTATATATGAGGCATTTCATTTATTGTGTTCTTTTTGATAAACATAATAAAGTCCTTAGAATAGTAAGTTTGACGCCATAGGACATCAAGTGGATGACTTAATCATGAGATCCTTTTTGGTTACAACACTATTCTTAAATGTCCCTAGTCAAGTATTATTGTTAATTAGGACAACAATAATACATTGAGTCTAGTATGTGCATAGACTGATGACCATATCTCACAGGTCATGGATATGAGATATCAAGTCTTCACATGGGTACATATTAGAGTAATGATGTACTGGACTGACCCACCATGAGAACGCTACATGGATCGTTACGTGAGTGTCATAAGCGATTCTCATAGTGACAATGGTGTTTGTGGTCCTTTGACCTGAAATCACTACGATTCCTACATGAGGAGTTGTGTGTTTTAATGCCATCAAACATCATCTGTAACAAGGTGATTATAAAGTTGGTTATTGGACATATTGCGAATCATGCAGAGGGATGTGAGTGACCTAGATGGAATTTATCACTCCTACATAACAGGAGCGATATCTTCGGGCCCCCTCATTGAGTGAGACTGCGAAATGCATGGCCATGCTCAAATGAGTCAATATGAGATATTGATCTCATTTGTTATTACAAAGTCTACTCGAGTATCAGGAAACCAATGATTGGACTATACAAGGGTGACGCATTCCATGCCTTGTGTTCAATCTAGATATCTTGACAAAGGGACTAAACAACACGGAAAACATTGGTCACGGAAAGGTTATGTCAAATCACTGACATTTTTTTTACTTGGGTAGCAACGATATGTTGCTAGATACCGCTCACTACTTGTAATATTAAAATGGGATTTTAATATTAATGCCAACGTAATAAGAACCTGCAGTGTCACACACATAGAGCAGACTAAAATTGGAGCAATGGATCTAAGTTGGACTCGGATTCAAATATGGGCCAGACTCATAACAGATGGGTCTAGGGTTGTATAGCTTACCTTGCTGCTACTCACACTCACTTAAGGCAGTCACTATTATAAATAATACTGCTAAGGGGGCTGCTAATATACACAATTCTAAACCCTAGCCGCACCTACAGAAAAGTGAGTGAGAGAGTGACAAGTTTCTTCTCTTCTCTTCGCAGCTAGCACTGTGTGAGAGACGTGAGGCTCCTCTTTGTGGACGTTGGACGTTCGTGAGTCTGTTCGTGTGGATACCGCAGAGACATCGTTTCTATTATGGTGTTGGTGATTCACGCTTCAAGAGGTAAATCCTTTAAAAACTCGGATTATGGCTTTTTCGCATGGATCCTCGGTGGGAATCCCTGTTTTCCACTACGTGATGTATCCGCAAAAATTTCCAACAGTGGTATCAGAGCATCTTGCAAAACCATGATTTGGTTTTCTGTTTTCGTTTACATGAGATAACATGTTTTCTGTTCTTGTTTTTTATAAAAGATATGATCTTTAATATGTTATTTCTGAAAACCGTATGAAACCCTTTGTGAAAACATATTCTGTTTCTTATGTTGTATATAAAACCGTGATGTTGTTTTCAAAACTTCATGAAGATGTTCATATGTTCCGTGAAAACCATTTTGTATTAAGATGTATATTTTTGCGAAGCTTTCTGGTATGTATGTGATACGTACAGCGTTATGGAATCCTTATTCTCAATGCGCGACGCAAGGGTTTAGGAAACCTTGTTCTTGGCTTGCGGCAGCAAGGGTTATGGAATCCTTGTTTCTGCACAAGAGGCACAACGCAAGGGGTTTTGGAAACCCTATTCTTGTTTTGCGGTAGCAGCATCAAGTGTTAATGTCAAGCCGCCAACGAGGCGCCTGAGGTTCAAGTGTTGAACGATGGCGCAAGGGTTCCCTACGGAACATGAAGTGTTCATGTTGTTTGGGCTTAGGGTTCTGCGCGGCACATGGGCTCAAGGGAGGCGCAAGAGATTCAGGTCTTGTTTTTGGTCCAATTTTTTGGTTCAGCGCAAGAGATTCAGCGGAACCCCCGTGCTACCTCTGCGTAGGGTATTTTTTGAAAATGCGATATTTTATATCCAATTTTATGACTCGTGAAAATATTAATGTATTATTGTTATGAGTTTATATGTTCTTTGTGATGCATAGTGCATGGTTATGGCCTTAGTCTTCTTTTTATGCCTAATAAATACCACATGCGTGTCGTGCCTTTCTCTCTACATTCTGATTGTACATTCTTATCTCACCTAACTCCCCTCAAATGTAAAAGAGGTTTCTATATAATGTAATAATGATGTGGAGACAAGAAGGCAGCATCAAGTGAGGACGTTGGTGGGAGATGCTTGGTGAAGCTAGCTTAGTTAATGCTACTCTCTTAGGGGCCATAACCATGTCACTTTTATTATATGCTTTTTATGTATGAGATGCATGGATAATGTTTATGGTATGATAAACAGTTTAATAAATAGTAAGATCTAGTAATAATAATAATAATAAATTCCCTCAAAGTAAATATTAAGTCATTATGTGATGCCTTCTAATGTGTGACACTCGTCAAGACTAGTATCGATCAAGTGCAGGTCTGCCAAAGCAGGATGCTTTTATCTATATTAGTAAGATGCGATGGGATAAAGGTGATATCCAACTGCCAACCAATGGGTCTGACTTAACTAAGCCATTTCAATAGGATTGAAGACTTAGAGGCATGAAGTTGGGCTTTGGTCCATTAGATGGACTTGAATAAGTGTTATTCACCCAACTATCCAAGAGTTACATGTGATGTAATTGGAAAGTGTTTCCTACCTAAATAACTGAATTTTGGGTGATCAGCCAAAGCTGACTCAAAACTAGGTGAAATATGGATCTTGGACCACTAGGAAATCTTACGATGGGATTTTTTGAGTCAATGCTGAGGGTCATTGACTTGAATAAAATAGTGGGAGGCATATTTAATTAAAAGACCTCATTAAATATGTTTATAGCATGATACTTATATTTTGCATATTTCTGTTAGTAGATTACCATGGCAACAAACACATCGAGTACTTTATCATTGCGATCCGTCCTTGAGAAGGACAAGTTGTCTGGAACAAATTTTCTAGATTGGTAAAGGAATTTGAGGATTGTCCTCAAGCAAGAGAAAATGTTGTATGTTTTGGAACAGCCTATTCCTGAGCCACCTACTGCTAATGCCCCTAGAACTGAAAGAGATGCTTATAAGAAGCATCAAGATGATGCCTTGGACATTGGATGTCTAATGCTGGCCACCATGAACTCTGAGCTCCAAAAGCAACATGAGAACATGGATGCATACGATATGATCGTACACCTTAAGAAGCTCTATCAAGAGCAGGCCAGGCATGAGAGATTTGAGGTCTCTAAAGCACTGTTTCAGTGCAAGCTGGTAGAAGGAAGCCCTGTTGGTGCTCATGTACTCAAGATGATTGGGTACATTGAAAACCTAGAGAGACTCAGTTTTCCTTTGGGCCAAGAGTTGGCCACTGACTTAGTCCTGCAATCGTTGCCGGAAAGTTTTAGTCAATTTGTCATGAACTACAACATGAATGAGATTGACAAATCACTACCAGAGCTGCTAGGCATGTTGAGAACTGGCTGAGAGAACATTAACAAAGGCAAAGGGAAGGCCATAATGATGGTCCAAAAGAATAAGGGCAAGAAACAGCAGAAAAAGCCCAAGGACAACTGGAAGGGCAAGGGCAAGGTTAAGTCCAAGCCCAGCACTTCTGGCTTGAAACCAGTCGGTGGAGTGGCTAAAGAAGGTACATGCTTCCATTGTGGTCAGACCGGATATTGGAAGAGGAACTGTGCCAAGTTCCTGAAGGAGCTCAAAAAGAAGAAGGGAAGTGAGACTTCCACTTCAGGTATTTTTGTTATTGAAGTCAATTTATCTACTTCTGCATCATGGGTATGAGATACTGGATGTGGATATCACATTTGTGTAAATGTGCAGGATCTAAAGAGCAGTAGACCATTGATGAAGGGCGAAGTCGACCTACGAGTTAGAAATGGAGCAAAGGTTGCTGCATTAGCTATAGGGACTTATTTATTATCTTTGCCCACTGGGCTTGTAATAGAGTTAGAGAATTGCTATTTTGTGCCTGCTATTAGTAGGAATATCATTTCTGTTTCTTGTTTGGACAAGAAATGTTTTTCTTTTATAATAAAGGACAAGTGTTGTTCTATTTATATGAATGATATTTTTTATGGTAGTGCTCAATTGAGTAATGAACTTTATGTACTTGATCTCGAAACGCCCGTCTATAACATAAATACAAAGAGGTTTAAATCAAATGATCTGAACCCAACTTTTCTCTGGAATTATCGTTTGGGCCACATAAATGAGAAACGCATCTCCAAACTCCATAAAGATGGATTCTTGGACTCATTTGATTTTGAATCATATGAGACATGTGAATCTTATTTATTAGGGAAGATGACAAAGGCCCCATTCACTAGACAAGGTGAAAGGGCTAGTGATCTTTTAGGCCTTATACATAGTGATGTATGTGGGCCACTAAATACACTCGCTAGAGGCAGTTTTAAATACTTCATTACATTTACTGATGATTTCAGTAGATATGGATTTGTATATCTTATGAAGCACAAATCAGAATCCTTTGAAAAGTTCAAGGAGTTCAAGAATGAAGTACAAAACCAACTTGGCAAGAGTATTAAAATCCTTTGATCAGATCAAGGAGGAGAATACTTAAGCCAACAGTTTGATGTTCATCTAAAAAAGTGTGGGATAATATCTCAACTCACTCCACCAGGAACACCACAATGGAATAGTGTCTCTGAAAGGAGGAACCGGACCTTGTTGGACATGGTCCGATCCATGATGAGTCATGCAAACCTTCTAGGCTCCTTCTGGGGACATGCTCTATTAACAGCAGCTTTCACACTTAACCGTGTTCCATCTAAGACGGTTCAAAAGACACCATATGAGATATGGACTGGGAGACGGCCCAGTATGTCTTTCTTGAAGATTTGGGGCTGCGAAGCTTATGTGAAACGTCAAGTTTCTGATAAGCTTAGACCTAAATCAGATAAATGCTTCTTTATGGGGTATCCAAAGGAAACCAAGGGATACTTTTTCTATAATCCTACCGAGGGCAAAGTGTTTATCGCACGAACAGCTGTGTTTCTAGAAAGGGAGTTTATCTCCAAAGGAACTAGTGGGAGAAAAGTTGAACTTGAAGAAGTTCAAGTTTCACAAAGCAGCAATGAACCAATGGTGGAAATAGAGCAGCCTCCGTAAAATGTTGTGGAACAGCAACCTGCTCTAATAGCACAAGACCTGCGTAGGTCTAACAGGATACGTCATCAACTAGAGAGATATGGATTTCTCATGACCCAACAAGGTGACGTATTGCTCATGGATCAAGATGAGCGTGTGACTTACCAGGAAGCCATGAGATCATGAGATCTGAAATGGATTCCATGTATGCCAACCAGGTATGGACCTTGGTTGACCCACCTGAAGGGGTAAAACCCATTGGGTGCAAGTGGGTTTTCAAGAAGAAAACCGACATGGACGGTAATGTGCATACCTTTAAGGCGCAATTAGTGGCTAAAGGTTTCAAACAAATTCATGGTGTAGACTATGATGAGACTTTTTCCCCAGTTACGATGCTTAAATCCGTTCGAATCTTGCTTGCTGTTGCAGTATACCATGATTATGAAATCTGGCAAATGGATGTCAAAACTGCTTTCCTTAATGGAAATCTTCTCGAAGATGTGTATATGACACAACCTGAGGGTTTTGCCACTCTAGAGGATGCTAGAAAAGTATGCAAGTTGCAACGATCTATTTATGGATTGAAGCAAGCTTCCAGAAGCTGGAATCTTCGTTTTGATGATACAATAAAACAGTTTGGTTTCATCAAGAATGAAGAAGAATCTTGTGTCTACAAGAAGGTTAGTGGGAGCACTATTGTCTTTCTGGTATTGTATATAGATGACATACTACTTATTGGAAATGACATCCTTACCCTACAGTCCGTAAAGACTTGGTTAGGGAACTGCTTCTCTATGAAGGACTTGGGCGAAGCCACCTATGTATTAGGTATCAGGATCTATAGAGATAGATCACTGAGACTACTTGGCCTAAGTCAGAGTACATACATAGACAAAGTGTTAAGACGATTTAACATGCATGAATCCAAGAAAGGACTCTTGCCTATGTCACATGGTGTAAGCCTATCTAAGGCTCAATCCCCTTCCACCCAAGATGAGAGGGATCGCATGAACAAGATTCTATATGCATCTGCAATTGGATCTATCATGTATGTCATGTTATGTACTCGACCAGACATCTCGTATACTTTGAGCATGATGAGTAGGTACCAGTCTGATCCCGGTGAGAGTCACTGGACTGCTATCAAGAACATCCTTAAGTACTTGAGAAGGACTAAGGATTCGTTCTTGGTATATGGAGACGAGGAAGAGATAGTTGTAAAAGGTTACACTGATGCTAGCTTCCAAACTAGTAAGGACGACTCCAGATCGTAATCGGGTTATGTTTTTTGCCTAAATAGTGGGGCTGTGAGCTGGAAGAGTTCAAAGCAGGAGACAGTCACTAATTCTACCACAAAGGCTGAGTATATTGCTGCCTCCAATGCAGCAAAGGAGGCCGTTTTGGATCAGGAAGTTCATTACTGAACTTGGCACTATTCCTAGCAATGTGGACCTAGTGGACCTCTATTGTGATAATAATGGAGCCATTGCACAAGCTAAGGAGCTTAGATCTCACCAGCGATCCAAACATATACTTAGGCGCTTCCATCTTATTCAAGATATCATCGATAGAGGAGATGTGAAGATATGCAGAGTACCAACAGATGATAACATTGCTGATCCACTGACGAAGCCTCTTGCACAGCAGAAGCATGAGGGTCACACTAGGTCTTTAGGCATTAGATATATGCCTGATTGGCTCTAGTGCAAGTGGGAGATTGTTGGTGTATGCCCTAGAAGCCAATACATTTTCTATATTTACATACATTCTATTATGCTATTTTTATATATGAGGCATTTCATTTATTGTGTTCTTTTTTGATAAACATAACAAAGTCCTTAGAATAGTAAGTTTGACACCATAGGATATCAAGTGGATGACTTGATCGTGAGATCCTTTTTGGTTACAACACTATTCTTAAATGTCCCTAGTCAAGTATTATTGTTAATTAGGACAACAATAATACATTGAGACTAGTATGTGCATAGACTGATGACCATATCACACGGGTCATGGATATAAGATATCAAGTCTTCACATGGGTACATATTGGAGTATTGATGTACTGGACTGACCCACCATGAGAACGCTACATGGATCGTTACGTGAGTGTCATAAGCGATTCTCATAGTGACAATGGTGTTTGTGGTCCTTTGACCTGAAATCACTACGATTCCTACATGAGGAATTGTGTGTTTTAATACCATCAAATGTCATCTGTAACAAGGTGATTATAAAGTTGGTTATTGGATATACCGCGAATCATGCAGAGGGATGTGAGTGACCTAGATGGGATTTGTCACTCCTACATAACAGGAGCGATATCTTCAGGCCCCCTCATTGAGTGAGACTGCGAAATGCATGGCCATGCTCAAATGAGTTAATATGAGATATTGATCTTATTTATTGTTACAAAGTCTACTCGAGTATCAGGAAACCAATGATTAGACTATACAAGAGTGACGCATTCCATGCCTTGTGTTTAATCTAGATATCTTGACAAAGGGACTAAACGACACGAAAACATTGGTCACGGAAAGGTTATGTCAAATCACTAACATTCTTATTACTTGGGTAGCAGCGATGTGTTGCTAGATACCGCTCACTGCTTGTAATATTAAAATGAGATTTTAATATTACTGCCAATGTAATAAGAACCTGCAGGGTCACACACATAGAGTAGACTAAAATTGGAGCAATGGATCCAAGTTGGACTCGAATGCAAATATGGGCCAGACTCATAACAGATAGGTCTAGGGTTGCATAGCTTACCTTGCTGCTACTCACACTCACTTAAGGCAGTCACTATTATAAATAATACTGCTAAGGGGGCTGCTAATATACACAATTCTAAACCCTAGCCGCACCTACAGAAAAGTGAGTGAGAGAGCGACAAGTTTCTTCTCTTCTCTTCGTAGCTAGCACTATGTGAGAGACGTGAGGCTCCTCTTTGCGGACGTTGGACATTCGTGAGTCTGTTTGTGTAGATACCGCAGAGACATCGTTTCTATTATGGTGTTGGTGATTCACGCTTCAAGAGGTAAATCCTTTAAAAACTCGGATTATGGCTTTTTCGCATGGATCCTCGGTGGGAATCCCTGTTTTTCGCTGCGTGATGTATTCGCAAAAATTCCAAACAATTAAATAGTTAATAATGTAATGGAAGGAAATCAATTTGATAACCTAAAAGGAATCTTTGGACCTAAGGAGTAAATAAGGGTCTGTGAGACTTAGGAAAAATCTTATAAATACTTCTCTAAGTAAATACGGCTAAATCTAAAGTAAGGAGCTTAATAAGCAAGAGAGATCTCACTAGAGAAAAATCTCATAAGAAATATTAAATTGAAGTAAAACTTAATTAATTAGATGATTATGAATTAATTAGGGACTCATAAAATGGAAAGAACCGAGAATGGAGTTTTATCTAAAAACTTAGAATAAATCTTAATTAAAACAATATCATGGATGCAAGTAAGAATGATAAATAATTCAATTTAAATCATTCTAAGGGAATTAGGTTTAAAATTTAATGATGGACTTATGTAATTATAATAATAATGATTAAATGAATAATGTGAGAATATTTCTCTAAAAGAGAAATTTATTAAGAAGAATGTAGAAATTTAGGCATAATTCCATAATGTATCCTAAAGGCGTAATGCATTATTTAAGGACTTAATAATATTTATTGTGGGTCCATGAGTGAATCAAGAATATGTTGATACTTACCATAGCCAATATTGTGGCATGTTGTAGAAAGTTTATTGTCGTTGAATATTCATGATATATGCATTGAGTCATCATGCATTGTGGAAGTCCGATGGACTATTTGTCAAGGCTATGTTGCCTAGGAGTTAAATCACACCTTAGTGCGGGTGCGAGTAGACTAGTGTAGGTCCTGTAGTTGACCTTGGGAGCGTCGGGGCGCGGGCGTCTCACAATGGACAGTTGGTAGCCCCTCTGGGCCGTGGGATAAACCGATGTGAACACACCGACGATCCTGACAGGACACTGTCCTATATCGTAATCTTGTGGGAATACCGCTGTATAAAGCCCTGTTGCGCAAAACTTTTATTTTTCTAGAAAGCATTTGATTTTAGGCTGACGAGATACTGGCATGTTTCCCTGATTATTCTCTCTGATGTTTGTGTCTAGTTCCATGGAGTAGGATTTTGATATCATGTACATGTGCATAGTGAGTCAATATATTACTTGGTGTTTAATTTATATGATGATTGGAACTGCTATCTTTTTGATGTTATAATTGCCTGGGATTGTTAAGTTGTTTAATATCTGCTACTTGATACTATTTATATTTCTTGTGATGCTACATGCGCGTCCTACGCCGTTTATGTTTTGTACTACCATAATTGGTAATGGAGTTGGATATCTCACCTCTTGTATGTATTATTCTTGCCCTATGTAATTCTTGGTCAAAGACTGTTGAGGGGATGCGATTATTTCCTTCTGGATTTTACTCGGTTCGATTTCTTATATTCGGTGATGCCATCAAGAAGGGGTTCTATTAGTTTTGTTAGGATTGTGTTCACTGGTGGTGCCAATGCGTGGTGAGTCGACTGGGCTGGAGAGCGTATATGGTACGTTGGAGATCTGATCTTGACTGTAAGGAGGACTCGTGATGGAGACCCTATCTTGACACTTACTACTTCGGTACATCTGGAGTTTGCCCTATCCATTAGGGAGCTATAGGGTGACCTGATTCATACTCCTAGAGAGGATGAGGATTCGATGGCATCAGCTGCCAAGGCACCTGGTCGCGGGACTGCACTCTATCCTATTTTTGTGTCTTCAGGTGACCTAGGGGAGGATCCCGAGATGGATTTGATGAAGTACCTAACTCCTTAGACGTGGATGTCTTTATGGGTAGTTTATGTTTCCTTCTGCATTACTTATATTAAAGTGTAATTTGAGTATAACTGCATTTTGAAGTCCAACTTGATGTAATTTAATTTGAGCGGTATATGAAATGCACCGCGCTATGTATGCTTTAAATTAATTATCTAGTCCTATGAACTGTATTTTGATTTTGGCTGGTTGAATTATATGTGCCAAAGACGGCTTTTGTATTATTTCATCCGTGGCTCATATTTTCCGTATATGCACGATGGTTTAATTTGGATAAATATTATTTGAATGTTGTAGCATGCTAAAATTTAGTAACCGTGGTATAATGATGATTGTGCTCTGGTTATTAAATCGAGGGGTGTTACATTCCTTACCTTTTGATTTGAGTATTTCTACTCCCACTGCTAAACTTGTTGTTACTACCCAAGTTTGTTTGAACTGTCCTATTTTTGTAGAAGGTTGAGTTTTTTTAGTCACTTTGATTTGTTTACCCCTTTCCCAGATAGATGTTATTCTAGGGATGGATTAGTTATCCTCTAACTATGTTCTGTTAGATTGTTCCAGGAAAACCTTAATATTTCCTGATTCTGAGATTTCTGGATTTATAACTACCTACCAAGCCAGAATTTTATTAAGGGAAGGAGCTCAAGGATACATGCTTTTGTCTTGCTTAAAAGTCAAGCGTGAGACCAGTGTGGATGCTATTGCTGTGGCCAAAGAGTTCCCCGAAGTCTTTTTTGACAATATACCTGGATTACCACCACAGAGGGAGATAGAGTTCTCTATCGATCTTGTGCCAGGATCAGGTCCTATATCCATGGTGCCATATCGGATGTCACCATCAGAGTTAGCCGAGCTCAAGAAGTAGTTAGAGGAACTGTTGGAGAAGAAGTTTGTGAGACCTAGTGTTTCACCGTGGGGAGCTCCGGTGTTGTTAGTTAAAAAGAAAGATGGGACTTCTTGATTATGTGTAGACTATCGTCAGCTGAATAAGGTTACAATCAAGAACAAGTATCCACTTTCAAGGATAGATGACCTAATGGACCAGCTGAAAGGAGCTACTATTTTCTCCAAGATTGATCTATGTTCTGGCTATCATCAAATCCGTGTGAAAGTAGAGGATGTTCCTAAGATGGCCTTTCGAACGCGCTATGGGAATTATAAGTACCTTGTGATGCCGTTCGGAGTAACCAATGCTCCTGCTGTATTCATGGACTTTATGAACAAGATTTTTTATTTCTATATGGATAGATTTGTTGTTGTCTTTATTGATGACATTTTGGTCTACTCTGGATGTCAGGAGGAATATGCTGAACATCTCAAAGTGGTTCTTCAGATTTTGAGGGAAAACAACTTATATGCAAAGCTGTCCAAGTGTGAATTCTAGTTGAGTGAAGTTCAATTTTTTGGGCATGTGATTTCAGAAGAAGGAATTAAAGTAGATGCATCGAAAGTCGAAGCAGTTCTTTAGTGGGAAAGACCAAAGACGGTAACGGAAATCTGTAGTTTTCTCGAGTTAACCGGTTACTATTGAAGGTCTATTGAAGGGTTCTCCAAGATAGCAGGACCTCTCACTCAGCTTACGCGAAAAGATCAACCTTTTACATGGATAGATGCGTGTGAGGAAAGCTTTCAGGAGTTGAAGAGAAAATTAACTGATTCGCTAGTACTGATCTTACCTGATCCTAACGAACCTTTTGAGGTGTATTGTGATGCCTCGTATCAGGGTTTAGGATGCATTCTTATACAGAACAAAAGAGTGGTAGTGTATGCCTCAACGCAATTACGGGTACACGAAAGGAACTATCCTACGCATGACTTGGAGTTAGCCACTGTTGTGTTTACACTGAAAATCTGGAGGCATTTTCTATATAGAGCAACGTTCAACATCTATAGTGATCATAGAAGCCTAAAATACTTATTTGACTAGAAAAAGTTAAATATGAGACAAAGGCAGTGGTTAGAGTTCCTAAAAGACTATGATTTTCAACTCCAGTATCATCCCGGGAAGGCGAACATGGTGGCAAATGCTTTGAGTAGAAAGACGCTTAGTGTTTCTATTATGATGCTCAGAGAAAGGGATTTAATAGAACAATTTAGAGATATGCAGTTGTCTGTGGAACTAACTCCAAGAAGGATGTGCCTGAGTATGATCACCATTTCTAGTGGGTTGATGGAAGAAATTAGAGAGAAACAAGGAAGTGACCCATATTTACTAGAGAAGAAAGAGCTAGTGAAGCGAGGCGCTATATCTGAGTTTTCAAAAGGACCAGATGGAGTCCTAAGATTCAGAAGTAGAGTTTATATACCAGATGATCCTGAACTTAGGAAGGTGATTCTTGAGGAAGCCCACAAGAGCAAGCTAAGTATGCACCCCAGAATTACCAAAATGTACCAAGATCTAAAATGACTGTATTGGTGGCAGGGGATGAAGAGGGATGTTGCCGAGTATGTCTCATCGTGTTTAGTTTGCCAAAGCTGAAGTGGAACACCAAAGACCTTCTAGAATGCTGCAACCCTTGGCTATTATCGAATAGAAGTGGGATAGCGCTGCAATGGAAATTGTGAGTGGACTGCCAAGAACTAGAAAAAGGTACAACTCTATGTGGGTAATTGTTGATCGGCTTATGAAGTCACTGCGCTTCTTGCTAATCAACATGAGGTATTTAATGGAGAGGTTGACTCAAGTATACATTGGTGAGATTGTAAGATTACATGGTGTGCCTTCGAGTATTATTTTTGATAGAGACTCGAGGTTCACATCAAGATTTCGGCAGAGAATGCAAAAAGTCATGGGAATGAAACTTCATTTAAGTTTTGTGTATCACCCACAGACAGATGGTCAGTCCCAGAGAATAATCCAATCATTGGAAGATTTGTTAAGGGCTTGTGTTTTGGAGCAGACTGGGAGTTGGGATGAATTCTTATCTTTGATAGAGTTCACCTATAATAGCGGTTACCACACAAGCATCGGAATGGCACCTTATGAAGCATTGTATGGGCGACGGTGTAGAACACCATTGTGTTGGTACCAAGATGATCAAGGTTTTGCTGTGGGACCTGAACTAGTGCAACAAACAACTGAAAAGGTTAAGATGATTCAAGAAAAGATGAGATCAACTCAAAGCCGACAGAAAAGCTATGCTGACAAGAGATAGTGACCTCTTGAATTCGAGGAAGGTGAGCATGTATTTTTGAGAGTCACACATACGACTGGTGTTAGAAGGGTTCTTAAATCTAGAAAATTCACTGCAAAATTCATTGGACCCTATCAAATTCTTCATTGGATAGGTCCAGTAGCCTACCAAATAGCTTTACCACCTTTTCTTTCAAACCTTCATAATGTCTTCCATGTGTCATAGTTACGAAAGCATATTCCTGACCCAGCCCATGTCATAGAACCGGATACAGTACAGCTAAAAGAGAACTTAACCTATGAAACACTTCCTATTAAGATTACGAAAGTGAAGCAACTCAGGGGCAAGAAAATTATATTAGTAAAAGTAATTTGGAATGATGTGACCGGAGATGCAACTTGGGAGTTAGAGGACAAGATGTAAGAGTAATACCTGCATTTATTTTAAGGTATGATGAATTTCGGGGACGAAATTCTTTTTAGAGGGGGAGAGTTGTAACACCCCAAAAATTACTTGTTTCATAATATATATTCATTTTATAATATTTGTGATTTTTATGAATTTTTTTAGAATTATTTGAATTGTTTGATTATTTTAATATATTTTTCAATTTACGTGCACACTGAGCGGGGCCAGGAAAATGAAATATTTTTCCCGAGGCTGAAAAACCTTAGACTCTGGAAACGATCACGAGGGATCTTACTAAACCTGAGGCCAGACACAGTTAACGAAGTTTTCATTTTTTAAGATTTTTATCTGACAGATAAAAAAAATTTAGGTACACTCTATTATCCATCGGACCATGGATACCGACCTTAATAACCGTGACTGTTATTCATTGGATAATAGCTTGTAATAGAAATCTAGTAACTTAATTTCTATGTAGTCACTTTTATGATATCATCTAAGTGACATCACCACATGACATCATTGGTTGACTTTTTGGGAAAATGTGAGAAGCTTCTCAAGGAAGCTTTGGGAGAAGCTTGCAAGGAAGCTTTGGGAGAAGCTTGCAAAGGAAGCTTTGCTTCTTCTTCGAAGGAGTGCACGACTATAGAGGGTAGGAGAGATTCTTGGACAAGCTTCCATTTACATTTTCATTTTCATACTTTCTATCACTTTCTCTCTCCACCCAATAGCTTTTCTCTCATCTTTTTCATCTTTCTTCTTCCATTCTAACAACCACATTTCTTGAATCAACATCCTTTCTTAAGACCCTTTGAAGTGAAGATTTTTGGTTGTTCATCACTTTTCAAACCTTCCTTCAAGCTTGGGCTTAGATATTTCTAAGGTAAAGATCTCATCTTTTCCATCTTTCTTTCTTTTCTTCCTTTCAAGACTTTGGTTTTGATCCTTATCCATTCTTTCAAAGTCTAAAAATGTTGATTTTTTGGCTATGTATTTTTGGTTTCAATATGCTCTTGGAGGTGAAGGGTTGTTTCAAAAAGCTTTTCAAAAGAGGTTAGATATCTCCTAAGGTAAGAGGGAGATTTCTCTTATCTACCTTCCATGGTGGTGAGGGACATTTGGTTGTGTTGTGAGTGGAGAATCCATGTGAGGATTCTTCATTTGATTTGTGTTTGACCCTTGGTGATCCTTATTGTCATTTTGCCTATGTGATTTTGTGACTTGGTGATATTTATGTTTTTGGTGGTAAATGAAATTCTTGATGATTGATATGAATTATTTGCTTGAGATTCCTTGTAGAAGTTGAAAAATATGAGACCCTAGTGTCCTAGAGAGCTCACGGCCAAAAGGCATAAATAAGGCATTCAAGATAAAAATGCTATATTAAATTGAAACCTAAGTGTTAAGATGAGAAAAGAAGCGGATCAAGGATTGATAATAATTAGTGAATGGTAAAAAAAATTATTCCCTTAAATAGAGGGAGGTTTCGGCCTTAAGAGGGAAAATGGGTGAGGAAGAGAATTCACAATAAATTAGAATACCTTTAGGGCTTATGGAAAAAGAGAAGTGAAATTGTGAAGTTAATACTATATGGTTTCTTTTAGGCTCTTTATGAAAAATGTGAGAAGACATTACTTAGTGGAACTGAACTGGAAGGGTTTTAAATTTAAAGTACAACTTTACATTTGTTCTTGAAAATTTTGAAGAGTATGACTTGTGAAGATTGCCTCATGAGATTTGTAGAGAATAACTTTCTGAAAATTGTGCATTTGAGATGCCTTGTGATCGAACTTTATGTTACTATGCTATTGAGCTAGTGGAATGGACCCTGAGTGGTCAATAGTTGAGTTAAGCCTGTTGTGGCTCCTCTTGATGAGGTTAATGTTGTTAAAGAATATTATGTATCTTTATCATGTGATCATGTATTGTGAAAGTCAGAATGACTTGTTGTTAAGGTTGTATGCCTGAGAGATGAATTACACCTTTGTGCGGGTGCGAATTGCGTAGTGTGGTTCACTTGTGGTTGAACTTGGAGCCGTCAGGGCGCGGGTATCGCACATGTGGACAGTTGGTAGCTCCACTGGGCCGTGGTGACTATGTAACGCACTGACGATCTGGACCAGGAACTATCCTATTCACGATATGATTGAGAGTGTCTTGTATAGCCATGTTGCGCATATTGATTATATTGAAAAGCACATGATTTGAGGCTAACAATATACAGACAAAGGTTCTCCCAATCTTTCTCTCCGATGTTGGTTTTAGCTCTATGGAGTAGGTATCTGTCCATTGTGCATACACATAGCATATGCCATTTTATTATGATGTATCGATATTGTGAAATTATTTGTTACTATCCTGTGGATTTATCTGTTGCTATGTTAATGAGATATCTACTGAGGAATATTATGACTGTAAATTGTTATGTGTGCACTCTATGATTTATTTGATGTTGCTATTTCTTACAGCCATGTTGGTAATGATGTAAAGAGTTTCACCTATTTGTATTGTTGTTCTGCCTGTTTCTATTTTATGTGTTCCTATGGATAAAGATTAAGAGGAAGAGTTGAAGTTTGCTATTATTTTATTTTGGGATGGCCGCTAAAGGAGATCTTTTTGGTAATGTCCAAGTCCAATTCCATGGTGGTGCGGATGCTTGGCGCATTGACTGGGGTGCTGAGCGCATTAGATATGTAGAAGATGTAACTTTGACCATCTGTAGGACCCTTAATGATGTTCCTTTCTTTTCTCTTACTATTTCTGTATATTTAGAGTTCTTCATGCTAATTAGTGAGTTGTGGGTGACTTACATTACACCCCTAGGGAGGATCCGGACCCTGTGGTGTCTTCTGCCAGGACACCAGTTCGTGAGCTGTTGCCTCAGTTGAGGAACTTTGTTAACTTGGGGTCTGAGGAGGAGGAGGATCCTAAGGAGGACCTCGAGGAGGATCCCATGGAGGATCTAGGGGAAGACCCTACTCCCTAGATGTCTAGACTTGGGCCGGTTAGGTTTTGTTGTCAGTGGGTATTATATATCTTTTGGGTATAAACTTGTATATTTTGGGTGGATTGTAATTCATGCCACTGATATGTATATAATCATTTTGGTGTGTAATATTAAGTAACTATATCTTGATATGTATATAATCATTTTGGTGTGTAATATTAAGTAGTTATATCTTGTGCTGTTAAGTCTACTTTAAAGTTTACGCTCTTGAGAAAGGAAATTTAAAAAAAATTATATTTTATTATGTTATGTATGATATCCGCGAAAAAGAAAATTGTAACGTTGAAACTTATACTTTATGACATCAAATATTTTATAACTTGGGTAAAGGGTTTGAAAGGAGTTGGTCGCAAAATGTGACACCCAAAGGAGGGTCTTACATTAGTCAACCTATCCTTAATCATTTTGATTTGCTCCGTGGTCTGCTGGACCAACTCTGGACCTAGGATGGTTCCTTCACCTACCTCATACCAACATAGAGCCGATTTATACTTCCTTCCATGCAAAGCCTCATAGGGTACCATACCTATGCTGGAATTGTAGCTATTATTATAGGAAAACTCCACTAAAGATAAGAACTTGTCCTAACTACCTTGCTATTCTAAAATGCATGCTCTAAGCATATCCTCAAGGGTTTGGATAGTCCTCTCTGTTTGCCCATCTTTCTGCGGGTGATAAGCCATACTAAGGCTAAACTTAGTCCCAAAAGCCTTTTGCAAGGCTCCCCAGAATCTAGATGTAAAGCTAAGTTCTCTATCTGAAACTATGCTTATGAGGACTCCGTGCAACCTAACTATCTCCTTCAGATATAGCCAAGCTAATTTTCCTAGAGAATAGCTAGCTCTCATTAGCAAAAAGTGGGCAGATTTGGTTAATCTAACCACTATGACCCGAACTGCATCATATCCAGGCTAAGTCCTGGGTAGACCCATTACAAAGTCCATAGAGATCTTATCTCATTTCCACTTAGGGAGTTGCAAAGACTGTAAAGGTCTCTGATGTTCAATCTTCACTTTCTGGCAAATTAAACACCTTGAGACATATTTTGCTAAGTTTTCTTTTTCAATCCAGACCAGCAAAATATTTTCTTTAAATCTTGATACATCTTAGTGGCTCTAGGATGAATGATACACTTATTTCTATGAGCTTTTTCTAGAATCGTCTCTTTGATATATGACTTTCTTGGAACACAAAGTCTGTCTCTAAACTTTTTCATTCCATCATCAGTCATATCAAAATCCTTTTAAGTTCCTAAAAAGATCTGCTCACTAATGTCCATTAGAGCTTCATCCTCCTTTTGAGCTTCTAAAATTTGAATCCTTAAGTCATTTACTATGTCCACTTTACTCATAAAGAGGCTACGTGGTACTATAGTCACTGAAAAACTCAAATCCCTGAAACTCTCGAGAAGTTCACTCTTTTCGACCGTCATTTGGGGCACATGTAGGGACTTCATACTTAGTCCATTAGCCACTACATTGGCTTTACCCAGATTATACTTTAACTCAAAGTCATAATCTTTTAAGAATTGCATCTATCTTCTTTGTCTCATGTTCTACTCCTTCTGATCAAACAAGTTTTTAAACTTTTGTAGTCGCTGAAAACCTCAAACTTAACTCCATAGAGATAATTCCTCTAAATCTTTAAGGCAAACACTACAACTGCAAACTCCAAATCATGTGTGAGGTAGTTCTCCTTATGTGGCCTAAACTACCTTGACGCATAGGCAACTACTATTCTATTTTGCATTAGAACACACCCTAGTCCTATTTTTGAAGCATTACAGAATACCTCAAAGTCCTCATAGGGATCCAGAATCACTAACACTGGCATAGTAGTCAACCTTTTTTTCAACTCTTGGAAACTATTATCACAGTCCTGAGTCCACTCAAAAGTACTACCCTTCCTAGTCAACCTAGTCAAAGGTAATGCTAACAGAGAAAAACCATTAATGAACCTTCTATAATATCCAGCCAGGCCTATAAGGCTCCTAATCTCGGTCATAGTAGTGGGCCTCTCCCACTGCAACGCTGCTTCAACTTTACTGGGGTTCACTTGTAACACCCTAATACAATTATCGTAAAATAAATAGAATATTTCAAGATAAATCGCATTAAGCATGTCACTTCTAATATCCATAAACATAAATCCACAATAACCTGTGTAGTAATTATAGAGAGCCACGAATGATAAAAAGATCATATATACATACATCACTAGCTAACAAGTCATACTGTATACATAAAATTTTACAAACTATTTAGCATAGTAAATAAATACAAGCTAATGCAAAAATAAATAAATAAACCAAACTAAACCTTCTGCTTCTTCTTTTTCATGCCCTTTTTCTCTTTTGGAGGGTCTTCACTGGGATTTACATGGATCACACAGGGGTGAGAAATCATAAATTTCTTAGTATAAGCATATCAAGACCAGTAGTTAATCATTTACAACAAATAAATCAACTAAACATTTATAAATACTCTATGTAATAGAATATTCAAAAATCAATAACATCAAAGAATCACCCATACAATCCTAAGATACCATCGACAAGCAACCAAGCAATCAATCAATCAAGCAAGACAATTGCTCATACAATTGTCAACAATGCAATGCTTTATGTTATGAGGTATAATTATGCTCAAATAATGTCTTGATAACATGATTACGCAATGTTAATGCAGATTTTCATTTTTGAAAGAACAAGTTACTTACTTATTTCCCAAGAACTTCCGTTCCTTGTATATACTAGCAGGTTAGGCCTAAAAGCCTTTACCTTACTTAGTAATAGGTAGACATTTCCCTTTACTAATGTAAGAGTACTACTTCCATCCCTATACCAGTAACCCTGACCATGCAAGCATAAATGCAAGGATAATTTGGATCCATCACCTCATTCTCAAGTCACATAGTTATGCACAACATCTAGGTTACAATACATAGGAAAATAGTAAATATCAAGTTTGAAAAGCAAAAGACAAGGCACATTTCTTGAACACTAGCACACTTGGATCTTAGCCTCATTTATCTAACAAAGTAGCAAGAACCATAATACTAGCACTTCCATATCTAGAACCTCTCACCATCACTTTTCAAGTGATTACTAAGTCAACCTCATGTTGAACAAGGTTCTAGGTACTCCCTATGGCATTTTATATCTCAAAGAATGCCTAAGGCTTCTCAAATTCTCATATATGATAGGAGGTCATTCTCTCCAAGAAATGCCTCCATTAGTGTCTCAACACACTTAGAAAGGCATATAGGAGTGATCCCAACACTTAGGGAATCCCAAAACATCAAGAACACAATTCTTGCAAAGTTTTGGAACTCACACCTAGGCATGACATTTCCACTCCTAGGCGTGGCTTATATTCTGTCTCACACCTAGGCTTGGTTTTACACACCTAGGCGTGGTGCTCTCTGTCTGCCCAGGATGAAAAACTGATTAGTCCACGCTTAGGCTTGATCAAGCTACACCTAGGCATAGTCAACTTTGCAGAAAATTATGCAAAACTGAGCCACTGTTCCATTAACTCCAAAATAATTTCCAATCATGCAAACTTACATTTTAATTATTTTCTAACTCTAATCATGGTCTCTAAACATGTTAGAATCATTAAACACCAACTCACTCATCAATCATGGATTTAAACTCAAATCAAGCCAAGAAAACATCCAAAACTTAAAACTCAACAAATAGGCCGATGGACATTTCATTAAGCTAAACCAGCAACCATGATACCCAATGAATTGAAAATGCTCTAACCCAACTCTTAGCATCAAGAATCATGTTAAGAACAAAGATTTGGCTCACAAACCACAGATTCCATCCTCAAACCCTAACTCCATATAAGATGAACGAAAAGGATAAAATGGATAAAAACCCCCTACCTTTGGAACAAAGATGGAGATGATCACAAGTCCTCAAGCTTGCCTTTTTCCCTTAGTTTTCCTCTTCTTTCCTACCTCTTCTTCCCCTTGTCTTTCCTCTTTTTCTCCTTATTATTTTGTTGCTGCTGGTTCAAGTTAAACAACCGAGAAAGAGTGAGTGAACAACCAAGAAAGGATGAAATAAATATCACAAAGGTGAGTCAAAGATAGTGGCTATAGCCGTGAGAGGCTTGGTCACTTAAGTGACTAAGTGGTGCTTCCTGATTTGCAAAGAACACTCAGATTTCTCCAAATCCAGTTTTTCAACTTCCAACAAGTTTAAAATAAATCATTGGATTCATTAAAATCTTGTTCTACCAAAACCATCATTTTTCATATCTGTAACTAGTCAATCCGACATTAAAACACACAAGCAGTATGCCTAAAAATACCAAACTGACTTTGATTATTCTCAAATTTTTAACCACATCTCAGAAAATAAATTTGGGAGTTAGAAATAAATTATCCACATTCATTTCTATTAGCTAAGGCATTTATGCTAATATCTGGGTCATTTTATGCTATTTTTCACCTTTCGGATTGCAGCAAAGTGCCTAAATTACTCAAATTACCACAAAATTAAATAGGCATATTAAGCATGTATTAAGCTACCTCTATAACTATTTACAAGTCTAACATGTTGAAGAGGATGTTACACCACCAAAATTCCTCCTTGAGAAATAACATGGCCCAAAAACTAACTTCCATTAGCCAAAACTCACACTTGGACAATTTAGCAAACAACTTCTTTTCTTTAAGGTCATCTAAAACTATCCTGACATGCTGTGTAACACCCTTAATGACTTGTTAAACTTGTATATATGTACAAAGGTAGCATATGACTTGTTTAGCATACATGTGAAGTTTTGTGACAATCTGAGTTAGTTTAAGCACTTTGTTGCAACACAAAAGGTGAAAAGTAGCTTAAAATGACTCAAATAATAGCATAAATTACTTAGATAAGGGAAATAAATGTGGAGAATTTATTTCTAGGTCACAAATGTATGAAACAAGATGTAGTTAAAGTTTTAAGGTAAATTGAGTTGGTTTAGAATTTTTAGGCATATTGGTTGTCTATTTAATGTCGGATTGACTAGTAGCAGATATGAAAAAAAATAGATAATAGCAAAACAATAATTTAGATGAATCTTAGTATTTATTCTAAAGTTATTGAAAGTTAGAAAATTTGAAACTGTTAGATTAAAGTATTCTTAAGAGATATAAGTTGCACTATGGCCTAATGGCCGTATAAGTCAAAGGATCCTATCCTTGTAACACCTTAGATAAACAAGTTAGACTTGTAGATGGTTAAAGATATAGCTTAATACTAGTTTAACATGTCTGTTGAATTTTTTGGCTTTTTGAGTATGTTTAGTCACTTTGTTGTAACACTGTGTGAGATATAACTGTTATTAGTCCTGGAAATAGCTTAAATTGCTCAGTTAATGAAAATAAGTGTGGAGAATTTATTTGTAAGTCACAAATGTGTGAACTGTACTACAGTTAAAATCTGAGGATAATTAGAGCTAGTTTGGTATTTTTAAGCATACTTGTGGTATGCTTTAATACCGGTTTGACTAGTACCTGAAATCGAAAATGGTAGTTTTGGTAAAACAAGAGTTCTGATAACTCTTAGAATTTATTTCAAACTTGTTAGAAGTTAGAAAATTTGATTTAGCTAAATCTGTAACACCGCGAAAATTGTTTATTTTATCATTAATCATCATTTTATAATATTTATAATTTTTGAGAATTTTTTTGGAATTTTCTGAAAATGTCAAATATTTTAATATATTTCTCGTTTTATGTGCACACTGAGTAGAGTCAGTATAACACCTCAGAAATGACTTGTTTCGTCATGAATAGTCATTTCCCAATATTCATGATTTTTGGAGATTTTTCTAAAAATGCTGAATATTTTAATATATTTCTCATTTTGCACGTGCACTGAGCAGAGTTAGTCAAACGCCCCGGAAAATTGTTTGTTTCATGACAAATATCTATTTTCTAATATTTCTGATTTTTAGGAATTTTTGTGGATTTTTTAAAAATATCGAATATTATAGTATATTCCTCGTTTTACGTACACACTGAGCGAAGCTGGGATAACGAAATATTTTCCCTGAGGCTGGTAAACCTTGAACTGTCAACATGTCGATGGGGGATTTTACTAAACCTGAGGCCGTGCACAGTTTACGAGGTTTATATTTTTTGAGATTTTATTTGATAAATAAAATCACTGTATTATAAAATTATCCGATGAACAATAAAATATTATTTTCATTAAGTGTAACTTTTATTCACTGAGAAAATAATTCTAACAGTGTAATTAATCATCTTTTCAAGTGTATTTAATTAAAGAGACAAACTTACTTTGTACTTTATTAAGAATTGTGCAAAGCTTCTCAAGGAAGGTTCAAGGAAACTTCTTTAAAATTTCCTCCAAGCTTCCCAAGGAAGCTAACCAATTTTCACTACCTCTCTCCTCTCTCCATGGTCACGGTAGCAGCACCCAAATGGGGGGAAATTTGTGCTTTTCACTTAATTAATTATACTACACCAAATTCACACACCCAAAAGCTACCACCTTTATTTCCTATGCACTTTCTCTCTCTATCATCATCTTTTTCAAGCTTTTTCTCCTCCTTTTCTCTACCAAGGCTCACGGCCAGTAGCCCCATGGTGCACTCATCCATCACAAAAATTTCATCTACCCTATTTTCTTAATCCTCTCCATCTCCTAAACACTTTTCTAGTTGGTGGTTCTTTGAAAATCCATCATTTTCACCATTTTCTTCAAGCTTCAAGCTTAGGATTTTTGCGTAAGTTCTTGATTCTTCACTTCCTTTGTCTCATTTTCGTTTCTATGGTCTTCTTGGTGTCCATCCATGCTTTATTTTTCAAGCATTGGTGCTATTTTAATGAGATTGAAATTTTAGGGTTCTTGGAGGTACCAAATCCAAAAATTGCAAGGTGATTCTAGGAGGCTTCTCTTGCTTTCTTCTCTTAGGCAAGAGGAAGATACTCCTCCTCAACCTCTTTTAGCACTTAGAAACCTTGTTTGTGGTTGATTGTGAGAAAACCCTAATGAGGGTTATTCTTTGTTTGCATGATTAGTATGTTTGCATGTTGTTTGCACTTTGTTTATGCTATTGGATTGATTGTTTATGTATGTTGATATATTGGAATGGATTGGATGGCATGAAATGGAAGAAAATAATGTTGAAAACTCTCTTAGATGGCCACGATTTTGGGGCCAAAAATTAGGGTTCCTTGTAAACAATTGTAGCAAGTGAAAGGCTTAATTAATCAAGTATATAAAGTGTAATTAATGGAATGAAAAATTTAGGAACTTAATTCCCTAGGGTGGCCATGGCCTCTAAGGCCTTTTTGGGGCTTAATTATGTAACTTTGGTAACCTTGGAACTTGAATAACCAAGTAATTAAATCATTGGTAATAGGATGGAAAATTAGCAAATTAGAAGAATTGGATATACTTTGAAATTCATAAATTTTAAAGAACCAGAATGAAATTTTCATAAAACTTAGGATAATTTTAATTAGGACAAGAACAAGAGAGTGTGAGACTTGGAGATCTTAGAATAACCATCTAAGTGTATGAGAATAAATTACATTAGAAAATTTAATTAATTATAAGAATTCAATTAGAGACGAACCTTATAAGAAAGGCTAACTTTAAGTAAGAATTCATAATAGACCTTAAAAATGTATTAATTTATTTAATTTTAATATTATGATATTGTGGGTCCATGTGAGTGACCAATGATGTGTTGATTCTTACTTTGGCCAATTGTGGCATATTGTGGAGTAGTATGTAACGATGATCATACATGATTATGCATAGAGTCTTTATGCATTGTGAAAGTCCTTTGGACTGTTGTTAAGGCCAAGTTACCTAAGAGATTGAACACACCTTAGTGTGGGTGCGAGTAGACTAATGTAGGTCATATCGTTGACCATGGGGGCGTCGGGATGCGGGTACCTCACAATGGACAATTGGTAGCTCTTTTGTCCGTGGGGCAGACCGATGCAAACTCACCGATGATTCTAACTAGGCACTGTCCTATTTCGTGATCTAGTGTAGACTATCTGTACAATGCTATGATATGCACGTGGATAAACTGATGAGTTACAGCACTTTGGCCGCGGCAGCCGAGTTGCAGCCATGTCTCCTAATCTTTCTCTCCGACTATTTGTGTCTAGCTCCATCGAGTCAGATTTTGACTTTGTATGCATGTGCATAGTGAGTCCATGTATTATCTGGTATTTATTATTATTATAATCAGAACTGTTGCATTACTGATATGTATAATTGCCTGGAACTGCTTGGTTGATTATTACTGCTACTTAATGTTTATTATTATTATTGCTATCAAAAATGCTATGTGGGCGGTTTGCACCATTTTGTTTCTTGCTGCTATAACTGGTAATGATGGTAGGATGTCTTACCTCTTTCCTATATTTCTGTTATTTTCTATCTATATATTGTGTCCCATCGAAGACGACGACAAGGAGGTTGGAGCTCCCGATTTCCCTGGCTTCTGGCCTGATTACGATTAGCATCTACTGTGGAGCATGGAGGCACGCATGCGTGGATTTCTAGGTGATGTGCGTCTGACCTTCCTTGGAGGGCCAGAATGCTGGCACATTAACCTGAATTTCGACCGCTGTGTCTACCTGGGAGACATGTAGATCTCTTTGGCTTGGAGGCGTCATGAGCCACCGATCTTTACCTGCTGCATCAATCTGCGTTTGGAGTTTTATCTGCCCATCCAGGAGATGTTTGGTAACCGCTTTTACACCCCGCAGGAGGACTCTTTTGATTCCATTGCTCGGGCTCCGGCCCGTGGCTCCTATGCAGGTTTCCTCAGATGAGGAAGACCCTGAGGAGGTCCCAGAGGATGACCTCGCGGAGGATCCTGAAAAGGATCCTGATACGATTCCTCCTTATATGAGGGATTGATATTGCTGGTAGCTACTAATGGCTACTAGTGTTTTTATTTTGGGGGCCTTATGTCTTTTGTAGTGGGCAGTATATTTATGATATCTTGGGTATGTATATGTATGATCCTTTGGGGCAGGTATAGTTTTGCTTTTTGGTATATCAGGATTTGTAACTAAACATATTGATATAAATATATATATATATGAGTATGTAATGTTAATTCAAATGTATGCTTTACTTCTGTCTTGCTCTTTTATTGTCATTTACAGTAATCATCGTTATTATGCCTTATCACTAAATTTTATTAATTATAAATAAATAAAAAATATTCGCCAATTTAATTACATGACTATAATCAAGTAAATTTATATTATATTATGAAGAACTGGGTCTTAACTTATATAATTTATTTTCTGCATTGAAATTGACAATGTGACGTTCCCTCCCAAAAAGGGGCGTTACATTAAGTTGGTATCAGTGCCCCGATTTATGTTTCTTTGGGTCTTGTGATTGAGTCTGTCTTGTTTGTGCTGTGTGTTCTCTGAAAATCAAACGCAGAGATGTATTGTTTAGTATTCCTAGTGGATGCAATTAACTTTTCTGTGTTTTCAGTTAATCCAATCGGAGAAAGTAAGATGACGCGAAGGGAAGACATGGCAGCAGTTATAGCGGTGATGCAGAGGATGGCTGAGGCCGTCGCACAGCAAACTGAGGAAGCTACTCAACAACAGGAGAGAGTTGCTCAACAATAAGAACGAGCTACTCAACCACTCGAAGCTACTGCAGATGCTCAAAACTTGGCGGAGTTTCGATGCCACAACCCTTCTCAATTCAAGGGAGAATTCGATCCGGACAAAGCTAGTCTGTGGATCAAGGAGATAGAGAAAATCTTTCGAGGGATGAACTGCGCTGAGAACACGAAGGTGACCTATGCCACTTTTATACTGGTGGGCAATGCTGAAAACTGGTGGAATAGAGTGCAGAGAATGCTGGAGGCTGTAAATCGCGAGATTACTTGGGACTTATTCAAGGAGAAATTCTTGGATAAGTATTTTCCTGCAAGGGCAGACATGCGAAGGAGTCGGAATTCCTCAACTTATGGCAAGGGAATATGACCGTTAGTGAATACGCATCCAGATTCGAAAACTTGTCCCAGTTTTCGATGTACTTTCAGCATCAACCAAATGAAGCCTGGAAGTGTCGGAGATTCACAGAAGGACTGAGGTATAAGGTGAAGAAGGCTGTGATCATCCTGAAGATCAATGAATTCTCAAAACTGCTGGATACATGCTATGAGGTAGAGGCTTTAGAGCAATCTAGAGATATGAGAAACAGAAACTTTGAGCCTACAAGGTTCCAAAGAGGTGGCAGTAACAGTTCTAACTGCTTCCAAAAGAAGCCTTATTCCCGACCAACGGGAAATCAGCAACAAACTATAGGTGGAAGTTCTGGTGGAGGTTCTGCTGGGAACTGGACGGGCCAGAACATGGCATATCCTTCGAAGTGCTTGAAGTGTGGGATAGATCATCTCACAAGGGACTGCACCATAAAGGGGGTCATCTACTTCAGATGTGGCAAACCTGGCCACGTGTGTCCCAAGATTACAATCAAGCGAAGGCTGAACCTTCGATTAATGCTGCAAAAGCCAAGAAACCACAAGCTAGAGGGCGAGTTTACACCATGAGCAGAGCTGAAGCCTCTGAGTCTGAAGATTTGATTCAAGGCGAAGGTACCACAAGCTGGAGGGTGAGTTTACACCTTGAGCGGAGCTGAAGCCTCTGAGTCCGAAGATTTGATTCAAGGGGAAGGCACCATAGAAGGTAATCTTTTAATTGTACTGTATGACTCTGGGGCAACCCATTCTTTCATATCATATGACTGTGTGCAAAGACTTGGTTTACCAGTGTCCACCTTAGCTTTTGACTTAACTGTTTCTAGCCCCACTGATAAACCGATAGTTACTACCAAAGTCTGTCTAAATTGTCCATTGATTATTGAAGGTTGAACCTTTTCGGTCGATCTGATCTGTTTACCCCTTTCCCAACTAGATATAATCTTAGAGATGGATTGGTTGTCTTCCAACCATGTTCTATTAGACTGTTCCAGAAAAATCATAGTTTTTCCCGTAAATGAGGATTCTAGATTTCTGACGGCCAACCGAGTTCAAGCTCTCTGGAAAGAAGAAGCTCACGGATACATGCTACTATCTTCTTTGAAAGTCGAGAATGAGGTTGATGTGAACACAATTCCAGTGGTGAATGAGTTTCCCGAAGTCTTTCTTGAGGATGTACCTGGTTTACCACCGGCGCGAGAAATAGAATTTACTATTGACCTTGTACTGGGAGCTAGTCCCGTGTCTATAGCACCTTATAGGATGGCACCAACAGAATTAGCTAAGCTCAAGAAATAGCTAGAGGAGCTTTAGGAAAAGCAATTCGTCAGACCGAGTATGTCACCGTGGGGAGCACCAGTACTGTTAGTTCGTAATAAGGATAGTACATCAAGATTGTGTGTGGACTACCAGCAGTTGAACAAAGTGGCGATCAAGAATAAATATCCACTCCCAAGAATTGACAATTTAATGTACCAACTGAAGGGAGCAGCAGTGTTTTCAAAGATCGATCTGTGATTTGGGTATCATCAGATACAAGTGAAGACATGGGATATACCCAAGACTGCTTTTCATACCTGATACGGCCATTACGAATACCTCGTGATCCCGTTTAGCGTGACGAATGCACCAGCTATCTTTATGGACTACATGAACCGAATCTTTCAACCTTACTTGGACAGATTCGTTGTGGTCTTCATTGATGACATCCTGGTATACTCTCAAAATTAGGAGGGCCATGCTGAACACCTCAGTATAGTTCTTCAGATTCTGAAGGAGAAGGAACTGTATACCAAACTATCAAAATGTGAATTTTGGATGGAAGAAGTTAAATTTTTGGGGCACGAATCTCGAAAGAAGGGATTGCGGTGGATCCATCGAAAGTGGAGGCAGTGCTACAATGGGAAAGGCCAAAGTTAGTGACGGAGATCCGAAGCTTTCTGGGTTTGGCTGGATATTATAGGAGGTTCATTAAGGGATTCTCCAAGATTGTTGGACCTCTTACTCAACTCACGAGGAAGAACCAAGCTTTTGAGTGGACCGATAACTATGAGCAGAGTTTCCAAGAGTTGAAGAATCGGCTAACTACCTCGCTCGTGTTAGTGTTACCCAATCCAAATGAACAGTTTGAAGTGTACTGTGACGCTTCATACCAAGGACTAGGATCTGTACTTATGCAACATGGAAGAGTAGTGGCTTATGCTTCGAGGCAATTGCGAGTGCACAATAAGAACTACCCGACGCACGACTTGGAGTTAGCAGCTGTGGTTTTCGCTCTGAAGATATAGAGGCATTTTCTCTACGGAGTGACGTTCAACATCTTCAGTGATCACAAGAGTTTGAAATATCTATATGATCAAAAGGAGCTGAACATGAGGCAGCGAAAGTGGCTGGAGTTCCTGAAGGATTATGATTTCCAACTTCTGTATCACCCTGACAAGGCAAATGTTGTGGCAGACGCCCTGAGCAGGAAGATGATCAGTGTCTCTGCCCTAATGATCAAGGAAAAGGATATGCTAGAGCAGTTCAGAGATATATGGTCTTTTGTGGAGTTAGAACCAGGGAAGATCTGTATGAAGATGGTTACCATCTCAAGCTAGCTGATGGATGACATACGGGAAAAGCAGAAGGTTGACAAGTTCTTACAAGAAGTGAGAGAACAAATGAAGCATGGCAATGAAATAGCATTTGCGGAAGGAACAGACGAAATTCTGAGATTCGGAGGGAGAGTTTGTATTCCCCGTGACCAAAAGCTTAGAGAGTACATCATCAATCATGCTCATACAACTCAATTGAGTATGCATCTGGGCATAACAAAAATGTATCAAGACTTGAAGAAGTTGTTTTGGTGGCATGGAATGAAGAGTGACGTCACTAGGCGTATATCGACTTGTCTGGTTTGTCAAAAAGATAAAGTGGAACATCAGAGACCAGCAGGATTACTGCAACCGTTGTCTATTCCTGAATGGAAGTAGGACAGTATTGCAATGGATTTTGTAGTCAGATTACCAAGGACAAGAAAAGGTCATGATGCGATTTGGGTAATCGTGGACCGACTCACGAAATCAGCACATTTCTCCTAATCAACATAAGATATAAACTGGAGAGACTGACTCAGATCTATATTGGAGAGATTAATTAAACTGCACGGTGTGCCTACAAGTATTGTTTCAGATAGGGATCTGATATTTACTTCAAATTTCTGGCGGAGTTTACAAGAAGCATTAGGGATGAAGTTAAGTCTAAGTTCTGCTTATCACCCATAGTCCGATGGTCAATTGGAGAGGACGATCCAATCTTTGGAAGATTTGCTTAGAGCTTGCACCATAGAACTGACTGGAAGTTGGGATGACATTCTACCGTTGTTAGAATTCACCTACAACAACAGTTATCATTCAAGCATTGGGATGGCACCCTATGAGGCTCTGTATGGACGACGGTGTCGAACACCTCTGTGTTGGTACCAAGATGGCGAGTGCCTTACTATTGGACTAGAGATTATACAGCAGACAACTGAGAAGGTTAAGATGATTCAGGAGAAGAAGAGGACAGCTCAAAGCTGACAAAAGAGTTATGCAGACCAAAAAAGAAAGCCTCTTGATTTTGAGGAAGGCGAGCATGTGTTCTTGAAAGTCACACCTATGACTGGGGTAGGCCGGGCCTTGAAATCTAGAAAACTCACTCCAAAATTCCTTGAACCATACCAAATCATTCGCCGAGTAGGTCCTGTAGCCTATCAAATAGCCTTGCCTCCTTTCCTCTCAAACATTCATAATGTCTTCCATGTGTCACAACTTCGAAAATACCTTCCTGACCCAAGTCATGTCATAGTACCAGATACAGTATAATTAAAAGAGAACTTAACCTATGAGGCACCTCCTGTAAGAATTGAGGATAGAAGGATAAAGCAACTGAGAGGCAAGGAGATCTCATTGGTGAAGGTGATCTGGAACGAGATGACTGAAGATGCAACATGGGAGCTAGAAGACAAAATGAAGAAGCAACACCTACAATTATTTGAAGGTATGCAAATTTCGAGGACAAAATTTCTTTTTAGAAGGGGAGTGTTGTAACACTCCGAAAATTGTTTATTTTATCATTAATCATCATTTTATAATATTTATAATTTTTGAACAATTTTCTGGAATTTTTTGAAAATGTCAAATATTTTAATATATTCTTCATTTTACGTGCACACTGAGCAAAGTCAGTGTAAAACCTCGGAAATGACTTGTTTCATCATGAATAGTCATTTTCCAATATTCATGATTTTTGGAGATTTTTCTGGAATTTTTTGAAAATGCTGAATATTTTAATATATTCCTCATTTTACGTACGCACTGTGTAGAGTCAGTCAAACACCCCGAAAAATTGTTTGTTTCATCACAAATATCTATTTTTTAATATTTCTGATTTTTAGAAATTTTTGCAGATTTTTCTGAAAATGTCAAATATTATAATATATTTCTCGTTTTGCATGCGCGCAGAGCGGAGCTGGGATAACGAAATGTTTTCCCTGAGACTGATAAACCTTGAACTGTCAACGTGTCGACAGAGAATCTTACTAAACCTGAGGCCAGGTACAGTTTGCGAGGTCTACGTTTTTCAAGATTTTATCTAATAAATAAAATCACTGTATCATAAAATTATCTGATGAATAATAAAATATTATTTTCAACAACTATAACTTTTATTCACTGAGAAAATAATTCTAACAGTGTAATTAATCATCTGTTCAAGTGTATTTAATTAAGGAGACAAATTTACTATGCACTTTATTGAGAATTGTGCAAAGCTTCTCAAGGAAGCTTCTTGGAAATTTCCTCCAAGCTTCCCAAGGAAGCTAACCAATTTTCACTCCCTCTCTCCTCTCTCCATGGTCATGGCAGTAGCACCCAAATGGGGGGAAATTTGTGCTTTTCACTTAATTAATTATACTACATCAAATTCAAATACCCAAAAGCTACCACCTTTATTTCCTATGCACATTCTCTCTCTACCTTTATCTTTTTCAAGCTTTTTCTCCTCCTTCTCTTTACCAAGGCTCACAGCCAGCAGCCCTATGGTGCACTCATCCATCACAAAAATTTCATCTACCCCATTTTCTTAATCCTCTCCATCTCCTAAACACTTTTCTAGTTGATGGTTCTTTGAAAATCCATCATTTTCACCATTTTCTTCAAGCTTCAAGCTTAGGGTTTTTGGGTAAGTTCTTGATTCTTCACTTCCTTTGTATCATTTTTGTTTCTATGGTCTTCTTGGTGACCATCCATGCTTTATTTTTCAAGCATTGGTGTTATTTTAATGAGATTAAAATTTTAGGGTTCTTGGAGGTACCAAATCCAAAAATTGCAAGGTGATTCTAGGAGGCTTATCTTGCTTTCTTCTCTTAGGTAAGAGGAAGACACTCCTCCTCAACCTCTTTTAGCACTTAGAAACCTTGTTTGTGGTTGATTGTGAGAAAACTCTAATGAGGATTATTCTTTGTTTGCATGATTAGTATGTTTGCATGTTGTTTGCATTTTGTTTATGCTATTGGATTGATTGTTTATGTATGTTAATATATTGGAATGGATTGGATGGTATGAAAAGGAGGTAAATAATGTTGGAAACTCTCTTGGATAGCCACGGTTTTGGGGCCCAAAATTAGGGTTCCTTGTGAACAATTGTAGCAAGTGAAAGGCTTAATTAATCAAGTGTAATTAATGGAATGAAAAATTTGCAAACTTAATTCCCTAGGGAGGCCACAGCCTCTAGGGCTTTTTGGGGAGTAATGGTGCAACTTTGGTAACCTTGGAACTTGAATAACCAAGTAATTAAATCATTGGTAATAGGATGGAAAATCAGCAAATTAGAAGAACTAGATATACTTTGAAATTCATAAATTTTAAAGAACCAAGAATGGAATTTTCGTAAGACTTAGGATAATTTTAATTAGGGTAAGAACAAGAGAGTGTGAGACTTGGAGATCTTAGAATAACCTTTTAAGTGTATGAGAAAAAATTACATTAGAAAATTTAATTAATTATAAGAATTCAATTAGAGACGAACCTTGTAAGAAAGGCTAACTTTAAGTAAGAATTCATAATAGACCTTAAAAATGTATTAATTTATTTAATTTCAATATTATGATATTGTGGGTCCATGTGAGTGACCAATGATTTGTCGATTCTTACTTTGGCCAATTGTGGCATATTGTGGAATAATATGTAACGATGATCATACATGATTATGCATAGAGTCTTTATGCATTGTGAAAGTCCTTTGGACTGTTGTTAAGGCCAAGTTGCCTAGGAGATTGAACACACCTTAGTGCGGGTGTGAGTAGGCTAGTGTAGGTCATATCATTGACCTTGGAGGCGTCAGGGTGCGGGTACCTCGCAATGGATAGTTGGTAGCTCTTCTGTCCATAGGGCAAACCAATGCAAATGCATCGACGATCTTGACCGGGCACTGTCCTATGTCATGATCTAGTGTAGACTGTCTGTACAATGCCATGATGTGCACGTGGATAAACTGATGAGTTATAGCACTTTGGCCATGGCAGTCGAGTTGCAGACATGTCTCCTGATCTTTCTTTTCGACTGTTTGTGTCTAGCTCCATCGAGTAGGATTTTGACTTCGTATGCAAGTGCATAATGAGTCCATGTATTATCTGGTATTTATTGTTATTATAATCAGAACTATTGCATTACTTATATGTATAACTGCCTGGAACTGCTTAGTTGATTATTACTGCTACTTAATGTTTATTATTATTATTGCTGTCAAAAATGCTATGTGGGCGCTTTGCACAGTTTTGTTTCTTACTGCTATAACTGGTAATGATGGTAGGATGTCTTACCTCTTTCCTGTATTTTTGTTATTTTCTATCTGTATATTGTGTCCCATCGAAGATGACGGCAAGGAGGTTGGAGCTCCCGATTTCTCTGGCTTCTAGCCTGATTACGATTAGCATCTACTATGGAGCATGGAGGCACGCATGCGTAGATTTCTAGGTGATGTGCGTCTGACCTTCCTTGGAGGGCCAGAATGCTTGCACATTAACCTGAATTCTGACCACTGTGTCTACCTTGGAGACGTGTCAATCTCTTTGGCCTAGAGGCGTCATGAGCCGCCGATCTTTACCTGCTGCATCAGTCTGCGTTTGGAGTTTTATCTGCCCATCTGGGAGATATGGGGTAACCGCTTCTACACCCCACAGGAGGACTCTTTTGATTCCATTGCTCGGGCTCCGGCCCTTGGCTCTGTGGCTCCTATGGAGGTTTCCTCAGATGAGGAAGACCCCAAGGATGACCTCGCGGAGGATCCTGAAAGGGATCCTGATACGATTCCTCCTCATCTGAGGGACTGATATTGCTGGTAGCTACTGATGGCTGCCGGTGTTTTTATTTTGGGGGCCTGATGTCTTTTGTAGTGGGCAGTATATTTTTGATATCTTGGGGATGTATTTGTATGATCCTTTGGGGCAGGTATAGTTTTGCTTTTTGGTATATCGGGCTTTGTAACAGTTATATATATATATATATATATATATATATATATATATATATATATATATATATATATATATATATATATATATATATATAAGTATGCAATGTTAATTCAAATGTATGTTTTACTTTGTCTTGCTCTTTTATTGCCATTTACGGTAATCATCATTATTATGCCTTATCACTAAATTTTATTAATTATAAATAAAAAAAATATTCTCCAATTTAATTACATGACTATAATCAAGTAAATTTATATTATATTATGAAGAACCAGGTCTTAACTTATATAATTTATTTTTCGCATTGAAATTGACAATATGACTTTCCCTCCCAAAAAGGGCCATTACAAAATCTACTTATTTTTAGCAGATCAAGAAGAACTAGTGTAATATCATGAGGCCTTAAGCCATTCACGGCTACAACCACTTTCTTTGGCTTCTTATTGGTTTCTTTATTTCTAATTTCTCACTTTCTCTCTTCTCTTCATGGCTAAACACCAACAGCAGTAGGGAAGGAAGCTCAAGTGGAGAAAAGTTAAAATAAAGAGTAAAAGAGGAAGGGGAAATCCAAGATCCAAGTTTGAGGCCTGAATCTCCATCATCACATCAAATTGAGGTAGGGGTTTTTGAGTTCAAAACAAATTTTCTTTCTCATTTCCATTTCTATGCTTGGTTGAGGTTTAATAGATCAAAATGAGATTTTGAGATGTTTTGAGTAATTTTCTTGCTTGGATGTGTTTTAAGGGTTGTTTATGACTTGTTCATGGTATGAGTTTGGGTTAGAAACTTGGAACTCTTCATTTGCACCTTTAATGCACAAAGTGAGAAAATTGGAGTTCGGATGAGTGATTTAGTTCATAAATCCAAATTTGGTGGTTTGAGTTAGTGATTAATGTTTCCTTCATGTTAGTGGACTTGTTAGGGACTTAAAATCACCAAGAAACTAGTTTAAAATGATTAAATTTCATGGTTTGCACCAATGGAACAGTGCAACAAATCTACAGAATTTTGTAGATTTACTGTGGGCAATCGGCGCTTTAGCGCTTAGCGCTTGTGCGCTCAAGCGCCTAATGCCTAGCAGAATAGGGTAAGCGCTTGGCTTGAGCACGCTTCAACACAGCAGTGCACGCTGGAGTGCCCCAAGACCCGAGAGTTTCTGCTTGATGCTCACGGTGAGTGCTTGGGCATGCCATCTTAGAGCGCCTGAGCACCCTAAGTGTTTGAGCGCTCTAGGGCTTAATGCTTGAGCATTGAGACAGGGTAGAGACTAGCTTTTAGCATGTGTTGCTAATTGAATTCCCTACTTGATGGGATCTTTTATGCGAGTCTTTTAGGGTGCAATGAGACACTTTTGGGGATATTTCTTGGAGAGAATTATCAACTTGCATATGTGAAAAGTTTGGGAATTTTAGACATTCAAGTGTGATAGAATGCCTTTGTTAATGTTTAGAACATTGACTAACATGAGGTTGATTGTTAAATCACTTGTGAAGTGATAGTGTGAGGTTCTAGATACAAGAATCTTAATGTAGTGACACAACTATTGGTATTTCTTGGAGAGAATAACCATATAGTATGTATGAGGAGTGGTGAAACCTTAGGCATCCTCGAAGATGTGGAATGCTATAGGTAAATACCTAAAACCTTGAGCAACATGAGGTTGCATTGGGAATCACTTGTGAAGTGATAAAGTGAGATACTAGGTATTGTATGCTTCCTTGTTTATCAAGGTTAAGCTTTGAGTTTTCTAGAGACATGGATTGGTTCTATTATGTGATAGAGATGAGCCAATAAAGCATGTTTACTAGTTAGAGGCTTTCACTTGGTTAGGGTGAACCTTGTGATAAGATTGGAGAAACCTTGAATATCTTAGGATTATGGAATGCCATAGGTTAGTATCTAGGGCCTTGGGCAATTTGAGATTGTCTTCAAAGTCACTTGTGAAGTGATGAGTAAAAGTTCTAGGTACAGTATGCTAAGTTTACTTTGCAAGTTGTATTTGTTATCATGCATAAGTTGCTCTTTTCTGAAGAAAGTAGGGCTGAAGATACATGGATGACATTTACTCTATTGTGAGATAGGGTTGAGATATAGGAAGTACTATAAACATGACCTTGCTCCTTATATGATAAGTGAGCATGGTTTGGAAGGTTTGCTAGTTTTCCTTTGTCACTTAGTTAGGAAGGACCCAATGATGTGTGTAAGTGTTTTTGAAATAATTTATATATTTGGTTTCAAACTTGGTATTTGCTATTTCCTATGTATTGTAACCTTATATGGTGTGCACAACCATTTGGTAAGAGAACAAGGTGTTGGATCTAGATTTTCGTAGTAGGTAATACTATTATGGTCAGGGTTACTAGTATAGGGGTGACAGTAGTACTCTTACAGTGGTAAAGGGAAGGTAGTCACCTATTACCAAATAGTGTATAGGCTTTTAGGTCTAACTTGTTTTATATATACAAGAAATGGAGGTTTCTAGGAAATAAGTGAGTAGCATATGTTTTCATAACACTAGAATCTGCATAAACATTACATAATTAAGTACTTAGGACTTGTGTGAGCATTATCATACACCATATCATAAATCATTGCATTCGTTGGCAGCTGTATCGGCGGCTGCCTTGCTCGTTCCTTGCTTGTTGTTGCTTGTCGATGATATTTTATGATTGTATGGATGGTTGTTTGATATCATTGATTTTCATTTATATATGAGTTAAGATTGTTTCTTGCCTTGTGAATGATACATAGTGTTGATGTATATTTGAATAGTATTGAGCAGTGGTTCATTTATTTGTTGCAGGCATAATCTTATGTTATAGTGTGGTTTATTCATTGTGAATAAATAAACACTGGTTTTGTAATTTCTTATACAAAGAAATTTTGGTTTCTCACTTTATTTGTGTTTCCATGTAAATCCAGGTACATGTAAAGGGGAGTAGAAGAAACAGAAGAACTAGCATAGTTCATTTTGTTTCTTATAATAAATATGTTGTATATTTATTTCCTACTACCTTGATGTTGTACAGGTTATGTATTACAATATGCCTTTGTGTAGCTATAATATATCTTTATAACCTTTGGTTGTTCAGGCTCTCCATATTTACTCATTGTGAATGAATGATATGGGTTTAGTTGTTGTTTTAAGTTAGAAGTGACATTACTAGTATTGTGTGTCTTATATATGGGAGATATATCAAGTCCTCAGTATTGGGATATTACAATCCTTATCCTCATTTCTTTCGTTTCTTTCTTTTGCAAAGCAGAAGCACAAAATGTGGGAGAAGAGAGGAAAACAGATGAAAGGAAGAAGAAGGAAGAGGAGGAGAAAAAGAGAAAAGCCAAAGAAAATCCAAGATGTGAAGTTAACTGCACTACAAGAGGTAGTGGATTTGTTTTCATAACTTTATCTCTTTCCTTGCTCAACTTGTTCATGGTGATGGCTTGTTGAATAGAAATAGGATTAATTGCTGTTTTTAGACTTTTATACTTGATTCTTGTTTAAAAAGAGAAAAGCCAAAAGGAAATCCAAGGTGTGAAGTTAACCGCACTACAAGAGGTAGGGGATTTGTTTTCATAACTTCATCTCTTTCCTTGCTTCAACTTGTTTATGGTGATGGCGTGTTGAATAGAAATAGGATTGATTGTTGTTTATGGACTTTTATGCTTAATTCTTGTTTGTGAACTTGATAATGGCTTGGTTTTGGTATGTTTGATGCTTGGTTATAATTAGAACCTTGGTTAAATACATGTTCTTCCATAATCTTCAAAGTTAGGAAATTAATTTTAAGAGTGGATTTCTTGCTCATTAATCTATTATAAATGAATTAAGTTAGTATTTGATGATTCTATTATGTTTTTAGATCATGTTTAGGATTGGATATTACCCAGAATCTATGAAATGGATGTATAAATTGGTTTGGAAAACCAATTTTGCAGAAGTTGTTTTGTAGAATCATTTCAGCTATACGAACACTTAAGCGCGTTGAGCACGAGCACTTAAGTGCCCAATGCCTAGCAGAATAGGGCAAGCGCTCTGGTCTGCCAATGCTTGAATGCTAGTGGTGGGTGCTTGAGAACCCCAAGACCTGAGAGTTTTTTCCTAATGCATGTGATGAGTGCCTAAGCGCTTGAGCACCCCAAGGCTCAATGCTTGAGCGTCCAGTACATAAATTTCATAGAATTTTTATGTTGTTAAAATAGGATTTCCTACTTGCTTGGATCCCTTATACATGCTTTATAGCATATGTTAAGGTACTAATAGGGATATTTCAAAATGGAAATGATCACCTAGTTAGTATATGAAATGTATGAAACTTAGAACAACTTAGAGTGATCATTTGATCTAAGTAAGTGTCTAGCACCTTGAGCAGTTTAATGTGGTGTTTAGATGTATGTATGCAGGATGTTCTAGTAGCATAATTCTTTGTGAGTATCCTTTTATGTGCACAATCATTTAGGCTAAGGGAGATAATTAGGAAGTCCGTAAAGGATCCTTTAAGCCTGGATTCATGTCCTAGCTTCTCGATAGTGCTAGGGTACGTGTAATGTAAGGATGATTTTTTCCTCTATTTACCACAAGATAATACATTAAACCAGTAATCCTAGTTAAACATCTTGGTCCTAAGTTGAACTAAGTATATATGATAGAATGTATGTTAACTTGGTATCTTTATTTACTAAAGTATGACCTTGTACAATTTAAACATATATTTTTTTAGCATGTGTTAAGATTATGTTAATTATGCTATGCATGACTAGTTTTGGTTTACTCATACTGAGAATTATTAATTCTCACCCTACTGTATTACCATGTCATTCCAGGTGAAGGTTCTTCCAAGAAAAAGAAGAAAAAGGAAGCTAAAGTTTTGGCTCAAGTGTATGTTGGTGAGATTGTTAGACTACATGGTGTGCCTTCGAGCATTATTTCGGATAGAGACCCAAGATTTACATCGAGATTTTGGCAGAGTTTGCAGAAAGCAATGGGGACGAAGCTTCATCTTAGTTCTACGTATCACCCGTAAATAGATGGTCAGTCGGAGAGAATAATCTAGTCATTGGAAGATTTATTGAGAGCTTGTGTCTTGGAACAAACCGGGAGTTGGGATGAATTCTTGCCTTTGATAGAGTTCACCTACAACAATAGTTTCCACGTGAGCATCGGGATGGCACCCTACGAGGTGCTATATGGATGACAGTGTAGAATACCTTTGTACTGGTACCAGGATGGCAAAAATTTCACGGTTGGACCTGAACTTGTGCAAAAGACGACTGAGAAAGTTAAGATGATCCAAGAAAAGATGAGAGCAACTCAGAGCTGACAGAAAAGCTATGCTGACAAGAGACGGTGACCTTTTGAATTTAAGGAAGGTGAACATGTATTTTTAAGAGCGACACCTATGACTGGTGTGGGAAGAGTCATTAAATCCAGAAAACTTACTCCTAAATTCATTGGACCGTATCAAATTCTTCGTCGGATAGGTCTGGTAGCCTACCAAATACCCTTACCACCTTTTCTTTCGAACCTTCATGATGTATTTCATGTGTCGCAACTGCAAAAGTACATTCCTGATCCAGCCCATGTCATTAAACCATATACAGTACAGCTAAAGGAGAACTTAACCTATGAGACACTTCCTATCAAGATTGAGGATAGGAGAGTGAAGCAACTCAAAGGCAAGGAGATTGCATTGGTAAAAGTGATCTAGAACGATGCAACTGGAGATGTAACATGGGAGCTAGAAGGCAGAATGAAAGAACAATATTCGCACTTATTTCAAGGTATGATGAATTTCGGGGATGAAATTCCTTTTTAGGTAGGGGAGAGTTGTAACGCCCTAATATTTTATTGCTTTCAATTTATCTGTGTTATCTGTGCTGTTATGAATTTCTGTGAATTTTTATGAATTAATTTGGCTTATGTGGATTATTTTTATATTATTTTAATATTATTATCAGGAAAATTTGGACTGTTAAACTGGGGCCGAGGAATCTTACTAAACCCGTAACTAGAGACAGTTTTCAGAGTTTTCATTGTCTGAGATTTTATTTGACCGATAAAATTTGGGTACGCTCTATTATCCATTGGACAATAGATACCAGCTTTGTTAACTATGACTTTTGTCCATTGGATAATAACTTATAGAAAAGATCTAGTAATTTATTTCTATTTAGTCACTTTTGTGACATCATCCATGTGACATCACCCACATGACATCATCTTTGACCAAAGGGAGAAGCTTCTCAAGGAAGCTTAGTGAAGCTTGTTGAGGAAGCTTGGCTCCTCCTCCCTATGTGTGTTGCACGGCCATGAGGGGGAAAATGAGGCTTCTTGGTTAAATTTTCATTTCATTTTTCACCTTATCAATTTTCTATCAATTTCTCTCTCTTCACCCAAAAAGATACTCACTTAGTTTTCTCTCTTTTTTCTCTCCACCCACCTCACGGCCACCTCTCAAAATCCACCATTTCATCTTCTTTAATTTTAACAAGTCATATTTCTTGAATCTACATCTTTTTCTAAGACCCTTTGGAGTGAAGATCTTGGCTTGTTCATCATTTTTCAAGTATCTCTTCAAGTTAGGACTTGAAGACTCTTAAGGTAAAAAATTTCTCCATTTTCATTCTTCTTTCTTTTCTCCTTTCTTTTCTTTTCTAAGACCATGTTTTTTATCCATGGTCATGCTTTTCCAAGCTTAAAATGTTGATTCTTTGGCTTGTCATTTTCATTTTTCTAGAAGCTCTTGGAAGAGGAAGCTTGTTCAAGGAGATATTCAAGAGGTGGTTGGTTATCCTCCAAGGTAAGAGGGAGATCACTCTCATCAACCTTTCATGGTGGTGAGAGACGTTTTGTTGTGTTGAGAGTGGAGAATCAATGTGAGGATTCTTCACTTGATTGTTTTTGACTCTTGATAATTTTTGTAATCTATGTGGTTTTGGAGTTTGATGTTGTCTATGATCTTGATGGAATGGAAATTTGATGCTTGATATATGTATATTGCTTGCTTGAAATCCTTGTCGAAAATGAAAATTTTTGAGGCCCAAGAATCCTAGAGAGCTCACGGCCAAGAGACCCAAAGAGGGGATCCAAGAGGAAATTTTGTGTTAATTTGGAACTTGGAAGCTTAAATAAAAATAGAGTTGAATTAGGAATTTAACAACAATGAAGGAGTGGGAAAAACTAAACATTGACTACTTAGTTAGAGAAAGATTTCATCTTTAAGAGAGAAAGTAAGCTAGAAAAAGAGATCATAAAAAGTAGAGCACTTTTAGAGCTTAAGAGGAAAAAGGAAAGGAACTCGTGATATTAAAATGATGTAGTTTTCTTTTAGGTTTTCATGAAAATATGAAGAGGCATTACATAGAGGAACTTAACTAGGAGAGTTTTAAGATTAGAGTGGATTTCCATATTAATTCTTGAAAGTATCTTAATTAAAGTTAAAAGTGAAAAGATGGTTCTTAAGCTTGTGCATTTGAGATATCTTATGATGGAATATAATAGCTTTGTGCTGACGGGCCAACGTACTGGACCCAAGAATGTCAGTGATGACTTAAGCCCTGTTGTGGCTTGTAACGCCCCTTTTTGGGAGGGAACGTCACATTGTCAATTACAACGCAGAAATAAAATTATATAAGTTAAGACCCGGTTTTTTATAACATAATATAAATTTACTTGATTATAGACATGTAATTAAATTGGCGAATATATTTTTTTCTTATTATAATTAATAAAATTTAGTGATAAGGCATAATAACGATGATTACCTTAAATGACAATAAAAGAGCGAGACAGAAGTAAAGCATACATTGGAATTAACATTGCATATTCATATATATATTTATCAAACTGTTTGATTACAAAGCCTGGTATACCAAAAAGCAAAACTGTACCTGCCCCAATGGATCATACATACACATCCCCAAGATATCAGAAATATACAGCCCACTACAAAAGACATCAGGCCCCCAAAATAAAAACACTGGCAACCATCAGAAGCTACCAGTAATATCAGTCCCCAGATGAGGAGGAACCGTATCAGGATCCTCCGCGAGGTCATCCTCGGGGACCTCCTCGGGGTCTTCCTCATCTGAGGAAACCTCCATAGGAGCCACAGAGCCACGGGCCGAAGCCCGAGTAGCGGAATCAAAAGAGTCCTCCTGCGGGGTGTAGAAGCGGTTACCCCACATCTCCCAGATGGGCAGATAAAACTCCAGACGTTGGCTGATGCAGCAGGTAAAGATCGGTGGCTCATGACGCCTCCAAGTCAAAGCGATCGACATGTCTCCCAGGTAAGCATAGCGGTCAGAATTCAGGTTAATGTGCCAGCATTCTGGCCCTCCAAGGAAGGCAAGACGCATATCACCTAGAAATCCACGCATGCGTGCCTCCATGCTCCACAGTAGAAGCTAATCGTAATTTGGCCAGAAGTTGGGGAAATCTGGAGCTCCAACCTCCTTACCATCGTCTTCGAAGGGAAACAATATATAGACAGAAAATAACAGAAATACAGGAAAGAGGTAAGACATCCTACCATCATTACCAGTTATAGCAATAAGAAAATAAATGAGGCCAAGCGCCCACAGAGCATATCAAATAATAATCATAATTATTAAATAACAGAAATAGACAATTAAACAGTTACAGGCAAATATATAACAGTAACACAATAGTTCCAATAATAAAAATAATAATAATAAACAGATGCCAGATAATATATGGACCCACTATGCACCTGCATATAAAGACAAAATCCTACTCCATGGAGCTAGACACAAATGGTCGGAGAGAAAGATCAGGAGACATGTCTGCAACTCGGTTGCCGTGGCCAAAGTGCTATAATTCATCAGTTTATCCACGTGCACATCATGGCATTGTACAGACAGTCTACACTAGATCACGATATAGGACAGTGCCCGGTCAGGATCGTCAGTGCGTTTGCGTCAGTCTGCCCCACGGACAGAAGAGCTACTAACTGTCCATTACGAGGTAGTCGCACCCCGACGCCCCCATGGTCAACAATATGACCTACACAAGTCTACTCGCACCCGCACTAAGGTGTGTTCAACTCCTAGGCAACTCGGCCTTAACAACAGTCCAACGGACATTCACAATGCATGTAGACTCTATGCATAATCGTGTATGATCATTATTACATACTATTCCACAATATGCCACAATTGGCCAAAGTAAGAATCAACACAATCATTGGTCACTCACATGGACCCACAATAACATAATATTGTTATTAAATAAATTAATACATTTTTAAGGTGTATTATGAATTCTTGCTTAGGTTTAGCTTTTCTTACAAAGTTTGTCTCTAAAGGAATTCTCTTAATTAATTAAATTCTCTTAGGTAATTTATTCTCATACACTTATAAAGTTATTCTAAGATTCTCAAAGTCTCACACTCTCTTGTTCTTCCTCAAATTAAATTGCCCTAAGTCTTATGAAAAATTTCATTCTTAGTTCTTTAAAATTTATCAATCTCAAAGCATAATTAAATTTTCCAATTTGCTAATTCTTGCATCCTATGACCGTTACATTAATCACTACATTATTAAGTCCCAAGGTTACCAAAGTTGCATAATCATGCCCTAAATAGCCTTAGAGGTCGTGGCCTCTCTAGTGATTTAAGTTCCTAAAATTTTCTCTTCATTAACTACATAGTGTATACTTGATTAATTACGTTTTCCACTTGTTAAAATTGTTCACAAAGAACCCCACATTTTGGGCCTCAAAACCGTGGCCATCCATGGGGGATTCCAACATTATTTTCTTCCATTTCATGCCTTCTAATCCAATCCAATATATCAATATAGACAAACAAACAATCTAATAGCATAAACACATTATAAACAACATGCAAACATACTAATCATGCAAATAAAGAATTACCCTCATTAGGGTTTTCTCCCAATCAACCATAAACAAGGTTTCTAAGTGCTAAAAGAGGTTGAGGAGGAGTGTCTTCCTCTTACCTAAGTGAAGAACAAACAAAGAACTCCCTTGAAGCTCTTCGGATTTTCAGATTTGGTTCTTCCAAGAACCCTAAAATTTCAAACTCATTAAAATAGCACCATTGCTTGGAAAATATAGCATGGATGGTCACAAAAAAGACCATAGAAACGAAAATAAGAAAAGGTAATGAAGATTCAAGAAGCTTACCCAAAAAGCCCTAGGCTTGAAGCTTGAAGAAGATGATGAAAATGATGGATTTTCAAAGACTACCAACTAGAAAAGTGTTTAGGAGATGGAGAGGATTAAGAAAATGGGATTGGATGAAAATTTTGTGATGGATGAGGGCATTAAGGGCTGCTGGCCGAATGGGTCTAGAGAGAAAGAGGAGAAAATGGTTTTGTGAAGAAGAAAGATGAAGCTTAGAGAGAGAAGTAAATAGGAAATTAAAGTAATAGCTTTCTAATTTTGAAAGCTTGCATAGTTTTAATGAAATGAATTAAAGCACAAATTTCCCTCTCCCCCAAAAAGTGTGCAGTCGTGAGTGCATGGAGAGAGGAGAGAGAGTGTGTGGCTTCTATAGGAAGCTTGGAGGAAATTTCCAAGAAGCTTCCTTGAGAAGCTTTGCACAATTCTCAATAAAGTGCATAGTAAGCTTGTCTCCTTAATTAAATACACTTGACAGATGATTAATTACACTGTTAGAATTATTTTCCCAGTGAATAAAAATTACAGTTGATGAAAATAATATTTTATTATTCATCAGATAATTTTATGATACAGTGATTTTATTTATCAGATAAAACTATGAAAAATGTAAACTTCGTAAATTGTGCCCAGCCTCGGGTTTAGTAAGATTCCCCATCAACACGTTGACAGTTCAAGGTTTACTAGCCTCAGGGAAAACATTTCGTTATCTCGGCTCTGCTCAGTGCACACGTAAAACGAGGAATATACTATAATATTTGACGTTTTCAAAAAAATTCACAAAAATTCCTAAAAATCACAAATATTGAAAAATGACTATTCATCTCAAACAAATAATTTTTTGGAGCGTTTGACTAACTCTGCTCAATGTGCATGCAAAACAAGGAATATATTAAAATATTCAACATTTCTAGAAAAATCCAGAAAAATCTCCATAAATCATGAATATTGGGAAATGACTATTCATGATGAAACAAATCATTTTCGGGGTGTTACACTGACTCTGGTCAGTGTGCATAAAATGAAGAATATATTAAAATATTTGACATTTTCAAAAAAATCCACAAAAAATTCTAAAAATTATAAATATTATAAAATGATGATTAACGATAAAATAAACAATTTTTGGGGTGTTACAACACTCCCCTTCTAAAAATAAATTTCATCCTCGAAATTTGCATACCTTAGAATAACTGTGGGTGTTACTTCTCCATCTTGTCTTCTAGCTCCCAGGTTGCGTCTCCAGTCATCTCGTTCCAGATTACCTTCACCAATGAGATCTCCTTGCCTCTTAGTTGCTTTATCCTTCTATCCTCAATTCTTACAAGAGATGCCTCATAAGTTAAGTTTTCTTTTAATTGTACTGTATCTGGTGCTATGACATGACTTGGGTCAGGAAGGTATTTTCGAAGTTGTGACACATGGAAAACATTGTGAATGTTTGAGAAGAAAGGAGGTAAGGCTATTTGATAGGCTATAGGACCTACTCAGCGAATGATTTGGTATGGTCCAGGGAATTTTGGAGTGAGTTTTCAAGATTTCAAGGCCCGGCCTACCCCAGTCTTAGGTGTGACTTTCAAGAATACATGCTCGCCTTCCTCAAACTCAAGAGGCTTTCTCCTTTGGTCTGCATAACTCTTTTGTCGACTCTTAGCCGTCCTCATCTTTTCCTGAATCATCTTAACCTTCTTAGTTATCTGCTGTATAATCTTTGGTCCAATAGTAAGGCGCTTGTCGTCTTGGTACCAACACAGAGGTGTCCGACACCGTCGTCCATACAGAGCCTCATAGGGTGCCATCCCTATGCTCAAATGATAACTGTTGTTGTAGGTGAATTCTATCAATGGTAGAACGTCATCCCAACTTCCAGTCTGTTCTATGGTGCAGGCTCTAAGCAAATCCTCCAAAGATTAGATTGTCCTCTCCGATTGACCATCGGTCTGTGGGTGATAGGCAAAACTTAGATGTAACTTTGTCCCTAACGATTTTTGCAAACTCTTCTAGAACTGTGAAGTAAATCTCGAATCCCTATCTGAAACAATACTCGTAGGCACACCGTGCAATCTAACAATCTCTCTCATGTAAATTTGGGTCAGTCTCTCCAGTTTGTATCTTATGTTAATCGAGAGAAAATGTGTTGATGTCGTGAGTCGGTCCACGATTACCCAAATCAAGTCATGACCTTTTCTTATCCTTGGCAAACCCACTACAAAATCCATCGCAATACTGTCCCACTTCCACTCAGGAATAGACAACGGTTGTAGCAATCCCGCTAGTCTCTGATGTTCCACTTAATCTCATAATTTTTAGGATTTAACTGTGTAATAAAATAATTTTATATTATTATAGTATTATTTTATATTACAGTACCTACTGTCTCAAAAATAGTAGAAATCTGCATTAAAATGACCACGGATCTTTAAAAGTCTGTGGGACCCGTGTTTAGGAAAAGCAGTCAATGATTCTGACTGGACAAATTCTAAGCCAATGGGAGCGAGTCAACGAAAGTGGCTTGACTATTTTGAACCAATAGGAATAGGTCAACAAAAGGAGCATGGACTTTAATATGGACCATTGGATAAAGACTTAGTTAGGAAGCCTTTAACCTCAACCGTTGATCAAATCAATGGTGAAATGAGAATTCAAGTTTTATGACTAATCAATATCTACCTTAGATTAAATCTAGGGCTAGGAATTAAAGTTGAAATCAATGGCTAGAATCAAGTCAAACATAGTGGCTTGAATTTGATTAGTAGTTAATTAAACCTAGTTTGGTTAATCTAATCACCTAATTAGCAACTAAGTACACTAACCTAGTTATTAATTAGTTATAATTTAAATACTAATTAGATATCCTAATATTGTTTAAAGGTTATAATATATGCTAATATATGTTAAACTAATTAGTTAAAAAGTTAGAATGTTAATTAAGTGTTAATAGGATATTTAACCTAACTAATTTCTTATTTAATTAGCATCTAATTAGCTTGTAATTAAAGTTAATCCAAGCCCCCAAAACCCAATGAACCCCACGGCCAAGGAGGCTAGGTGGTCAAGTTCTACATGGTTCTTGAACCATCCATGACATAAGCCATGTGCTTGCTTAATGTGAACACATTTAGATATTTACCTATTCAAGTTAAACATTCAACCTCACCCACACTCACCTCACGGTAGCCCCATCATTTTACACACTCAATATTTACTTTTTACACTTATCCTAATCAAGCTTTCCTTTTCTCTCAAAAACACCAAGAACCCAAGCAAACTTTCTCTTCCATTTTCCTTCTCTATATTCGGCCAACACCCAAACCCACACCACCAATCCTCTATAATTTTATCTCTTCATATTTCCTAAACCAAAATCATATTCTAAACACTTTTCCTTCACAAGGTTTTGTCAAAAACCTACTCTATCTAGTTCAAAATCCAACCTTTTGTTCACTTTCAAAAGGGTAAGTTTTGATTCTTTAGTTCAAAGTTTGATTTTTAATTTTCCAAACCATGATTGTTCCATGATTTTTCAATATTGATCATTGTATGTGTTTTTACTAATTGTTTAAGAATTTTAGGGATTTGTTTTGAGGATATACGAAATTTTAAAGAGAAGGAGGAGGCTAACTGATTATTGTCTTCAAGAGGTAAGAGGGAGATTTAATCTCATCAACCCTAAGTGGTGATGGGAAAATGGATTTGTTTGTGTGTACCGAATCCATAAGGATTCATTTGTGTGGTTGTTTATTATTTTTATTATTTGTGTGATTGTTTAAATGCTTTCCTATTTGTGATTTATTTTTACTATGCATGTCTTTAGCTTTAAAATATATTGTATGTCTATTGTATGTGTTTATAGTTGTATGTGTTTATAATTGTATAATTATTAAAGTATGTGAATAACATGTAACGATTTGTATGTGTGTTCCAAAGAACACAAAGAGGCTCACGGCCTGATCATTAAACAGAGAACCAAAATGTTCTCAACCATTTTCTAAATCAATGATTTAAAGAATCTAGGTAAAATAATGAATTTAAGAATGATTTAGGTTAATTATGGCCAACATGCCATTTAACATATAATTGAATGCCACTTTATTTTCTAAGAAGAAACTGATTCCCAATGAATCATTGAGAGATAAAATAAATACACATAGTTTAGAATTCTACATTTAGCAGAATTCATTATGAGAAAGAATTGAAGTGAACACTTGAAAAATACTAACGTAGAGCTCACTCTCTAAGTTTTGAAGCGCATTAACAAGTTTCAAAGTGTAACTGATGGGTAGAATTAAAATAAATAGAATTTAGAGGAAAATGTTAAAAATACCTTATATTGATTTTATAAGTAAAATACTGCCAAAATTTAGTAAAATCAGACGAATAAAATGAAAAAATTCCATATTATATTTATAACACAAGGAAAATACTCTACGTATTTTAAGTGTAGTAGATATAGTCTACACATATTTAAAATAATGATTTTAAGCTATTCGGTTAAGAAAATTAATTAAAAATCTTACGCGATTGAGAAAATGATTTAAAAACATTACGCGATATTCAAAAATGTCAAAATATACTTACGCGATTTAAAAACATTTGTGAAAATGACAAGATTGTGAAAACGTGATAAAATTTCTACACAATTAAATGATATAGTGAGTTTTACTAACGGGCCAAAATGGTGGACCCGAACATGTTGTGAGATAGTACTGTCAGGTGGGACAGGCTATGTTTTGGTGTACTGTGACTAAGGGTATTTTCATAATTATGGTAAAATATGGATATTAAGGGTATTTTTGGTAATTTTAGATCATGTTTAGAGTGTTGTGCCAATTTGGTTGATAATTGGTGATTGATTGACGAGACAAATTACACCGTGTTTTGGTGTGATAGGCGTAGTGCGATTCATTATATGAACTTGGAGGCATTAGTGTGCGGAGAATTCCACATGGGGACAATGAGTTGCTCCTCCAGGCCGTGGTAACGGGCAACACACTAATGACCTTGACAAGCACTATTCTTAATTGAGATCTTGAGGGACTACTAAGTACTATGCCTGTAGTGCACGATGTATGGACTGTGTACTACTACACGATGTTTGGACTGTGGGCTATAGACACAACGTTAGACAATGCAATAGTTTAATTGGGCAGCCATAAAGTATTATTAGTTCTATTTGGATCATTCTCTCAGATATCTGTGTTTAGCTCCATGGAGTAGGAACGAGTCAGTGTGTGTTCATGCATTATCTGCATTTTAGTGTTTACCATAATCTGTGATAAAATGTATGATCTATTGCTTTGATATATTATGCATGATATAATGGTATGTGTTATTTTAATATGTATTGTATTGTCATATGTTGTATTGTCGTTTTCTTTATTGCCTTGTGGGTAATGGTGTAGATTGTCTCACCTCTTTATATGTTTTCTCGATATTACTGTATTATTTCCGTAAAGAGTTTGAGGAAGAGGAGGAACAGCCTCTTGAGATACAGTATCCAGACGAGCGACAACCGGGCGAGCTGTACGAGGAAGAAGAGCCAGTAAATCATCCTTATCATCAAGACTGATCTTAAGATCATAGTATTGCCTGGATTTTTCGGGTTTGTGAGACTTGAGTTTCATGGAGGTTCGAAGGCCTGGCGTATGCGAGTGGATAGAGGAACAGTTGTCTACGTGGGACGTTTGACTGTGTCCCTATGTAGAGAGTATGATGGAGATGTCATATTTGCTACTATGTTATATTTACATCTAGAGTTACCACTGACTCTTAGGTGTTACTGGCAAGGAGTATTCCATGCGCCTAGTAAGCTCAGTAGTGAGTCAACAGCCCGAACTCGTGTCCGTAGCGCTGTAAGATCTCCAAGATGTCAGTTTTTCGATGATCTTTTTGAGGATGATCCATCGGAGGGTTAGAAATCTTTTGAGATGCACTTGGGTAATACTATGTTTTAGTTTTATGTCAACTTTTTACTGCTTTGTTAGATATTTGTAGTTGTAAATTATGTGTGTATTAAAGAAAAATCATATGTATATTACAGTGTGGTTATGTTTGTTATATTTCGTGTTTCGTGTTATTTTATTTAATGTTATAAGTATAAAAAGAAAAAATTTTACCACAAATATTATTTAAGTAACAAATATTTTACAACTTGGGTAAGAGTTTTATTTTATTTTATTTTATTGCATTCATAAATATGACATCCCCACAAGGGTGTTACATTAGTTGGTATCAGAGCCCAAGTTAGAGTCTTTTGGGGTTGTGGTTTGGTCTATTTTTGCTTGTGTTGTGTGATTCTCTGTGATTTGTTTCTGAAAGGTGACATCTGACATTGTTTTGCCTTATTGAAGAAAGAGAATGTCTGGAGGAAGACGAACGTGTGCAAATGTGGAACGTGATGTGGATCCAATGATTGCAGCTGCTGAAGCTATGCAGCGAATGGCGGAAGTGATTACCCAGCAAAATCAATGAGCAACTCAACAGTAAGATGCAACTGCTGATGCTCTGAATTTGTCTTAGTTTAGGCGCAACAACCCACCGCAGTTTAGAGGCGAGTTTGACCCTGAGAAGGCGAGTCTTTGGATTCAAGACTTGGAAAGAGTATTCGAAGGTATAGGGTGCGCAGAGAATAAGAAGGTGACATATGCTACGTTTATGTTGAGAGGAGATGCTGAGAATTGGTGGAGAAATACCCGCCAATTATTGCAAGCTGAAGGGACTGAGATCACTTGGGAAGTGTTCAATGAAGTGTTCCTGGATTAGTACTTGCTTGGTACTGCCCGACATGCCAAGGAGATGGAATTTCTTGGTTTACGTCAGGGGAATATGACTATTGGAGAATATGTTGCTAAATTTGAAAGCTTGTCGCAATTCTCAAGGTATTTCCAAATCCAACCAGATGAGGTATAGAGGTGCCAAAAGTTTGAAGATGGACTGAGGGTAGAACTGAGGTGAGTAGTGCTACCTATGAGAATGAGGGAATTTCCTGTTTTGATGGATACTTGCCGACGACTCGAGGAGTTGGAGCCATCCTGTGTAACACCCTAGCTCTGACACCAACTAATGTAACACCCTAGCTAGGGCATCACATTTCTGACTTCCGACTCATAATCTGAAAATAAGTTCGCACAAAGTTTGAGTTATAAAATATGAGTTTCAAAATTTCTTCTTTACTGAAACGTAAATTTACTGAAAATATTAGGTAATATTGAAAATCATATTTTAACTATTCATTATACAATACTTACACCAATTAATATCACAATTTAAAGAGAAATATATAATTAATAGACTTATATATTTTTGACAGACAGTAGCAAACCCCATGACGGGTCCTACTTAATAGCACGATACAATACTAGCGAGAAACTTTAACATACTTATTCCTTATCTGTCCATCTTGATGCATCAAACATCTGTTCCTTTGTCAACACTGCACACCTTCGAGTCCTGAATGTCCACTCCTTATTGTTGTCACCAATCTCAGAGTATTTATCGCCCGTTATGTCTAAGACAACTCGATCCTTCTATTGTTTGATTTTAACAATATAGACACAGCAAAACAACATAACAAAGAGGTGAGATCACCTATACCAATACCAATATGGCAAACACTGAGAGATAACACACAGCCAACAATATCATACAGACAGATCATACCATAATCATGTTATCAGCATTATCATCATCATCATCCAATCATTTATCAGTTTAATCATCATCCAATCATTTATCAATTCAATTATCATAACCAATAACCAATATTCCTCAATTAATATATCACACAGATATAAATGTTCAGATTTATGCATATGTACAAAGACTCAGTTTTTCAAAAACAACTCCATGGAGGTTTCACAATTTCGAGAAGAATGCTCTGGTTAATTGTCAGCCTTAGCCCAAAGACAATCTCCCAGTTGTTGAAAAGAATCGTGTTCTTGTTGGGTATCATCAATGTGTTGCAACGGACTGCATCGCCAAGTGGCACAGGGTACTCGCCAGCTGTCCAATGGTCGACCGCCGCGCCTCGACACCCCCAAGATCCATCATAGACCTCACTATCAATTCTCATTTCCTCTTCAACCACAAGGGCCATAATAGCTATCAGCTATATTTTATACAATGCACGAATATATCAGTGCAAGTCCAACCCCAAAGGGCCAAATCTTTTCAATTTCATTTGTTCAAAGTAATCATATGCTTCAACGAATGTTTTTTTTCAATACACGTATAATGCACCAAATCCAATCACAGACATATCTTTCTAATGCATGTATAATGCACCAAATGCCAATCATAGGCAAAACATGTCATTTTCTCACACAGCATCTTTATACTGGTTCTACAGTATTTATACTATATTTTCAATAGAAAAATCATATTTTCATAGTTATAAAACTCTTTCTTCGTGTTTTCACAAAATTGCACAACATTTTCATTATGTTTTCACAATTCCAAAATGTTTCTATTACGTTTTCAAAATATCGTAACACTTCTGTTACGTTTTCAAAATTTTGAAACGTTTTCGTTATATTTTCACAATACCATAAAAATATTCTATTACTTTTAAATCACATAGTGATTTTTCAACAGTACGTCAAATATTTAAACTCACATAAAATATTTAAACGTAATTCAAATCACGTAGAAATATTTTAACATATTTTAAATCGCGTAGGAATATTTTACTATATTCTAAATCATTTTTAAGATACATAAATTATTTTTCACCACAATTCTATTATGAAAAATATTTCTTAACCTTCAAAAATTCCATTTCATCCTTTCTCAAAATATTATGATTTTGTACTTCATTTTTCACATTTTCTTACTCAAGAAAATCTTTTTCCACGTTTCTTTACTCAAGAAATTCTTTTTCAAATATAATCCACAAAATTACTTTTCCATTGATATAAATCAATGTTTCAAATCTTAAAATTTCCAAACATACTTCAAAACTTGAAAATAAGTTATACGTAAGTAAATTCTCAAAATACCATTATATTCTCTATTTTTCCCCAAATCATTTCCAAATTAACCTACTTCAAAATAAATTGAAGTTTGAAAACATTTTTGTTTACAAAACTTAATTTTTCAAGTGAGTAAATACTCGATTCCTTTTTCAAATTTCTTGTATTAAATTAATTATATTTCCACTTGGAAAAATTACTTTGTTTCATCAAAATCTAGGCATTACTATTTGAAAAATTATCAAAACATTTTTCTTTTAAATTGATATGATTTTACACAAACAAAACCATTAAAGTTTTATTTTCAAAACCAAAGTACCGATCGGTCATATAACAAACCCATTTGTTCAAATTCATTTTCACTTTCTTTGCAAATCTTTTTCATTCTTAGTCAAAAATCTTTTCCTTAATATATATTTTTTCAAAATCACTTTTTATTGATCTAGTCCTACAAAATCATATTGAGTTGTTTTAATTATTGTTTCTTAACTTTAAATTTCCTAACGTTTTCCAAAACCCAAATAAATTCTTCGTGAGTAAATTTAAGTTACAAACATTTTTTGATATTTCTAAATCACTTCTAAAATTGATTCTTTTTAAATTAATTTGAAGTTCAATACTTTCAATCTTCTTTTTCTTTTATTTATGAAAATTCCACTTCACTTAATTTATAACACTTAATTCCCTTTTCAAAAATCCTTATTTGAAAATTCTTGTATTTCATAGCATCAAAACATTTTTCTAAATTATCAAAACCTTATAGATGGCCATTGGAACCATGAAATATTTTTCTTCTAACTTAAATAAATTCCATTCTTATTTTTACACAAAATAAATCAATAAAATTTCATTCTAAAATTTGTGTTCATGTTTTCTAAAAAAAAAAACAAACCTTTAGTTCATTTTCCATACTCCTCAAATCAATTCAATTTTATTCTTCCATAAACATATTAATTTGTAAACACCTATTTTGAAGTGTCTTGGCCGAAATTCTCATTGTTCTAGGGATCAAAATTTAATTTCATTGTTCTTGAAAAATTTCAACATTGACCCTCATCAAGGGCATCAAAACCGTAGCTCTTCCTTGGCCATTGGAACCAAGATCAATTTTCTTTCCATCCACACATCATTGCATACATATATATATTTCATCATAAATATCACAAACATGCCATATACTCATCATGCATATTATAAGTATACTATCAAAGCCATAAAATCATGCAAAGCATATTAAGCATAGACAAAAATAATCAAAGCATAAGAAAATAAATCAAAGCTCATAAACATACAATTAATTATTACATGACCATGGATTGAAATTCTCACATGAATTCACAATCCATCAAATATAAGACCATCTCCCACCACCATAATTGGTTGGTGAGATGGATCTCCCTCTTACCTCTTGAAGATCCTCAAAGCTTCTTGATTTTGCTTTTCTTTCCAAGTCCTTCAACACCAAGGGCTTCTCAAATTCAAAACAAAATACATAGAAATTAGTATACTAAGCTTGATTAAGAGGAACCATGGATCAAACATGGTTTAGATCATGAAAAAGAGAAAAAAAATGAAGTTTCCTTACACTTCACCTCAAAAATCCAATAACTTTGATCTTGAAGAAAGTCCATGAAGATGAATGATTTAGAGAAAATCTCCAACATAAGAGTTGCTTAGAATATCATGTAGATTCAAGATCTATGGTTGGATGAAATTAAAAGAGATTGGATGGTGGTTTTGAGTGTCTTGACCGAATGGTTTCTCTTGAAGCACAAAGATGGAATTTTTGATTTTTGATAGAAACTTGAAGCTTGGATTTGAAGCTCAAGATGAATGATTTTGGAAAAACTCATAACTAGAGATGTTCTTAGAATGGTGTTTAGGTTTAGAAAATGATGTGAGTGAAAATTATAGGTGAGTAATGGTGCTTGTGGGTTGCTTGGCCGAATCATAAGGTGAGAAAAGGAAGGAAAATGGTTGTTTTGTGTTCTTGGAACTTTGAGAGAATTTGATGAAGGATTTTTGGTGAAATATAAAATTGAATATGGAGAGTGTAACCAAAGGTGCTGCTACCGTGGGAGTGAAAGAATAGAGATATATGAATTCATTTGGCATAATTGAAGGCTATCACATGATGCACAAAGTCTTCTACTTTGTCATCTTTTTCTTTGGCCTAAAAAGGCTATACAAGCATGTCTAAACATGTCTCCTCCTTCCTAACACTCCAAAACCATCCCCCCTTCATCATGCACTCCAAAGTTGTCATAATTACTTGCTAATTGATTAGTTAATTCATTAGATTAAGTTTCCTAATCAATCTTAACTAATTTTCTAATTACATAACTAATTAATTAGACATATTATTTCATATATTATAATATCTAATTAAAATTAGGATATCTAATTAAGAATTAGATTATAACAATTTAACATTTAATTTAGTTTATTTCGCTTGTTAATTAGGCCATTATTTGAAGCATTTCTAGCCATTGATTAATTCAATGGTTAGGATTTAGGTAGACTTTTGATTTAGAAGACTAAATCTAAGCCATTAGATCCTTCTTCTTTAAATTCTAGCCATTAGATGTGTCTCCAAAATAAAGGGTCAAGATTGCTTCTTCTTACTTTTAATCCAAGGATCATAATTAGTCTTTGCTACTTTTTAAGACCAAATCTCCACTCTTGATTAATTCTTCATCCAATGGTCATAAATGGTCTTTGTCACTTTTTAAGACCAAATCTCCACCCTTGATCAACTTTAAATCCAATGGTTGTAAATGGTCACTTTATATAATCAATTTTACACCGTTGATTAAATCTACGGTTGATATTGAAGCTTGCTTAATTTTATTCTCACACCATGGATTAAATCAATGATGATTATCTTATGTTTCTTTATTAAATTTATTTCTTAACCGTTAATTGAATCAATAGTGGATATCCAAACCACCAATGTTGACTTAAGTAATATAATTTCTATTTTTATCTACTAAAAATCCCACGAAAGAATATATTTACTGTATTTTTATCTTCCGATAAATAAATATAGTACAAAATAAATTTTCTAAAACTGTTTCCAGATTCAGGTTTAGTAAGATCCCCTGTCTCCGTCTAAACAGTACAAATTTTTCTATGCATAGAAAATTTTTTCACTTTGCGGAACCCACCTGGGCCCACGTATGGTCACCTGGGCCCACCTAGGACTACCTGGGCCCTCATACAGTCAAAAAAATTCATAATCATCCACAAAATCACAAAAATTAGAAAACTCACAAATATCAATTTAGATTACGTAAAATAATTAAAACCTAACGGTAAAAATTAAATTACATAAAGTTTTTCCTGGCCCAAAAATTTTTATTTTTCTGACACGGAGTAAATCACTCAAAACGATCAAATACGCTGACGGAATAAACAAAATAATTTTACAGTATCCAGAAATTACTAAATAGTAAAATTCTATTAGCTGTCAAAATTACAGTTTATAGGATAGGAAATTTTGGGGTGTTACATCCCGAGATTCAAGAAATCGTAACTTTGGATCGACTAGGTTCCAAAGAGGAGGTAGTAGCAGTAATAATCGATTTCAGCGAAAGCCTTATGCGAGACCATCAGGGAGTCAGCCTCAACGTCCGTCTATTAGGGGAAGTTCTAGCGGAAACTGAGCTGGTCAAAATGTGGTGTTTACACCGACATGCTTTAAGTGTGGGAAGAGTGGCCATATATCTACAAATTGTCTGATCAAAGGAATGATTTGTTTCAACTGCAAAAAACCTGGACATGTTTCTAGGGATTGCACTCAACCAGAAAGGAAGCTTGCTGTGAGAAATGTTCGTGCTACTCAGCCGCGATCAGGAGGGCGAGTATATACAATGACTGGAACTGAAGCTTCTCAATTTGAAGATCTTATTCAAGGAGAAGGTATCATTAAAGGTAATCACCTGACTTTGCTATATGATTCGAGTGCAACACACTCATTTATTGCATATGATTGTGTGGAACGATTGAAACTGCCTGTGTATTCTCTGAGTTTTCAATTGATTATTTCTACACCAACTGCCAAGCCTGTTGTTACATCCAAAATATGTATAAACTGTCCTATTGTTATAAAGGATCATATGTTTTCGGTCAATTTAATTTGTTTACCTCTTATTGAGATAGACATAATATTAGGAATGGATTGGTTATCTTCTAACCATATCCTTATAGACTGTGCAAGCAAAACCATATTTTTTCCTAAGGAAGAAAGTTCTAGATTCTTGACTGCTGTTAAAGTTAAGTCATTGTTGAGGGATGGAGCTCAAGGTTTTATGTTGCTGTCTTCTTTAGAAGTCAAAAGCGAGAAGAAGGTGAGCACTATTCCTATCGTCAATGAGTTTCCAGAGATTTTTCCTGATGATGTACCCGGTTTGCCACCGAAAAGGGAGATCGAGTTCTCTATCGACGTTGTGCCGGGAACAAGTCCTATTTCAATTGCACCATATCAAATGTCGCTTGCAGAGTTGGCAGAGTTGAAGAAGCAATTGGAGGAACTGTTGGAGAAGTAGTTTGTGCGACCTAGTGTTTCACCATGGGGAGCACCAGTGCTACTAGTCAAGAAGAAGGATTGAACTTCGCGTCTTTGTGTTGATTATCGTCAGCTGAACAAGGTTACTATAAAGAATAAGTATCCACTACCAAGAATTGATGATTTGATGGATCAGTTGAAGGGAGTCGTTGTATTCTCTAAGATAGATCTGCGATCAGGTTATCATCAGATTCGTGTTAAGGTTAATGATGTACCTAAGACAGCTTTTCGAACTCGTTATGGACATTATGAGTATCAAGTGATGTCGTTCGGAGTGACAAATGCTCCTGCAATATTCATGGACTATATGAATAGGATTTTTTGTCTGTACCTAGACAGATTTGTCGTTGTCTTTATCGATGACATTCTGATCTATTCTCAAAGTCAAGAAGAGCATGTTGAATATCTCAGTATTGTTCTCTAGATTTTGAAGGAGAAGAAGCTGTACGCGAAGTTGGCAAAGTGCGAGTTTTGGTTGGAAGAAGTTCAATTTCTAGGTCACAGAATTTCCAAGGAAGGCATTGCGGTAGACCCATCGAAGGTGGAGACTGTTTTGTAGTGGGAAAGGCCTAAGATAGTGACTGAGGTCCAAATTTTTGTTGGATTAGCCAGATATTACCAAAAGTTTATTGAAGGTTTTTCTAAGATAGCTGGACCACTTACACAACTCACAAGGAAGAGCCAAGCTTTTGATTGGACGGAGGAACGTGAAGCGAGTTTCCAAGAGCTGAAGAAGAGATTAACGACTGCACCAGTGTTAATTCTATCGGATCCTAACAAATCTTTTGAGGTGTATTGTGACGCTTCTTACTAAGGGTTAGGATGTGTGTTGATGCATAATCGGAATGTAGTAGCTTATGCTTCAAGACAATTGAAGGTTCATGAGAGGAACTACCCAACGCACGATTTGAAGCTAGCCGCAGTTGTCTTTGCATTGAAAGTGTGGAGGCATTTTCTGTATGGAACGATGTTCAATGTCTTTAGTGATCACAAGAGCTTAAAATACTTGTTTGATCAAAAGGAATTAAATATGAGACAGAGGCGATGGTTGGAATTTTTGAAGGACTGTGATTTTCAACTTCAATACCATTCGGGAAAGGCGAATGTGGTGGCGGATGCCTTGAGCAGAAAGGTGGTTAGTGTTTCTACGATGATGATAAAGGAGGATGAGCTGATTAATTAATTTAGAGATCTATGGTTGTCAGTGGAGTTGGTACCTGGGAAGATTCGTCTAAGTAAGGTTGTAGTTTTGAATGATTTGCTAGAAGTGGTCTGAGAAAAACAAGATAAGGATTTGTTTTTACAGAATGAAAAGGAATTGTTGAAGCAAGGTCATAAAGTGACGGTGGAGGAAGGATATGATGGAATCTTGAGATTTGAAGGAAGAGTTTGCATACCTGATGATCTTGAACTCAAGAAAGCGATTTGGGATGAAGCTCATACTAGTAATTTGAGTATGCATCCGGGGATGACAAGGATGTATCAAGACTTGAAGCAGATGTTTTGGTGGCTAAGAATAAAGAGAGATGTAGCGGAACGTGTGACGTCTTGTCTTGTCTGTCAGAAGGCAAAAGTGGAACATCAAAGGCCTGCCAGTATGTTACAACCTTTGACTATTCCAGAGTGGAAGTGGGATAGTATCTCGATGGATTTTGTTACCGGATTGCCAAGGACGAGGAAGGGTCATGATTCTATATGGGTTATAGTTGATAGGCTTACGAAGTCAGCACACTTCTTTCCGATCAATATTAAGTATTCGTTGGAACGCTTAACCCAGATATACATCGACGAAGTTGTTAGACTTCACGGTGTACCTGCAAGTATAGTTTCTGATAGAGATCCGAGGTTTACATCGAGACTCTGGCAAAGTTTGCAAGAAGCCATGGGAACTAAACTGAGATTGAGTTCTGCGTATCATCCGCAGACTGATGGTCAGACGAAGAGAACAATTTAGTCGTTGGAGGATTTGTTGCGTGCTTGTGTGTTAGAACAACAAGGGAGTTAGGATGAATTTCTGTCTTTGATAGAATTCACCTACAACAATAATTTTCACTCGAGCATAGGGATGGCACCCTATGAAGCCCTTTATGGACGACGATGCCGAACACCCATGTGTTGGTATCAGGATGGAAAAAGTATGACTATTGGGCCTGACCTTGTGCAACAAACTACGGAAAAGGTGAAAATGATACAAGAGAATATGCAAATGACTCAGAGCCGACAGAAGAGTTATGCTGATAAGCGAAGACGACCTTTGGAATTTGAAGAAGGTGATCATGTATTCTTACGAGTTACGCCTACAACTGGTGTCGGAAGAGTTATCAAGTCTAGAAAGCTTACACCTAAATTCATAGGGCTTTATCAAATTATTCGTCGGATTAGTCCTGTAGTTTACCAAATAGCTTTACCACCTTTTCTATCTAATCTACATAATGTATTCCATGTGTCTCAGCTGAGGAAATACATTCCCGATCCAACTCATGTTATACAGCCAGATGAAGTGCAGCTGAAGGATAATTTGACGTATGAAACACTTCCTGTTAGAATCGAGGACAGAAGAGTGAAACAACATCGAGGGAAGATGATTGAGCTGGTGAAGGTGATATGGAATGATGTAACAGGGGATGCTACTTGGGAGCTAGAAGATAGGATGAGGGAGCGATACCCTCATTTGTTTTGATGTATGATGAATTTTGGGGACGAAATTCTTATTAGTAGGGGAGAGTTGTAAACCCCAACTTTTACGATAATTACAATATTGTCCTAAAATGTACTGTTTTGTGAATTCTGTGAGTAGTAAATTAAATTTGACTGTTTTGTGAGTGTATTTGATTGTTGTATGTGATTTGCTCCGAGCCAGGGAAAAAAATAATTTTCTGGCCGAAAAAATCTTATTTTAATTAATTGGAGCTGGGGGATCTTGCTAAACCCAATTGATTGATATATATATTAATCTCGTAATTTTTAGGATTTAACTGTGCAATAAAATAATTTTATATTATTATAATATTATTCTATATTACAGTACTTACTGTCTCAAAAATAGTAGAAATCTGCTTTAAAATGAACACGGATCTTTAAAAGTCTGTGGGACCCACGTTTAGGAAAAGCAGTCAACGATTCTGACTGGACAAATTCTAAGCCAATGGGAGCGAGTCAATGAAAGTGGCTTGACTATTTTGAACCAATAGGAATAGGTCAACAAAAGGAGCATGGACTTTAATATGGACCATTGGATGAAGACTTAGCTAGGAAGCCTTTAACCTCAACTGTTGATCAAATCAATGGTGAAATGAGAATTCAAGTTTTATGACTAATCAATATCTACCTTAGATTAAATCTAGGGCTAGGAATTAAAGTTGAAATCAATGGTTAGAATCAAGTCAAACATAGTGGCTTGAATTTGATTAGTAGTTAATTAAACCTAGTTTGGTTAATCTAATCACCTAATTAGCAAACTAAGTACACTAACCTAGTTATTAATTAGTTATAATTTAAATACTAATTAGATATCCTAATATTGTTTAAAGGTTATAATATATGCTAATATATGTTAAACTAATTAGTTATAAAGTTAGAATATTAATTAAGTGTTAATAGGATATTTAACCTAACTAATTTCCTATTTAATTAGCTTCTAATTAGCTTGTAATTAAAGTTAATCCAAGCCCCCTAAACCCAATGAACCCCACAGCCAAGGAGGCTAGGTGGTCAAGTTCTACATGGTTCTTGAACCATCCATGACATAAGCCACGTGCTTGCTTAATGTGAACACATTTAGATATTTACCTATTCAAGTTAAACACTCAACCTCACCCACACTCACCTCACGGCAGCCCCATCATTTTACACACTCAATATTTACTTTTTACACTTATCCTAATCAAGCTTTCATTTTCTCTCAAAAACACTAAGAACCCAAGCAAACTTTCTCTTCCATTTTCCTTCTCTATATTCGGCCAACACCCAAACCCACACCACCAATCCTCTATAATTTTATCTCTTCATATTTCCTAAACCAAAATCATATTCTAAACACTTTTTCTTCACAAGGTTTTGTCAAAAACCTACTCTATCTAGTTCAAAATCCAACCTTTTGTTCACTTTCAAAAAGATAAGTTTTGATTCTTTGGTTCAAAGTTTGATTTTTAATTTTCCTAACCATGATTGTTCCATGGTTTTTCAATATTGATCATTGTATGTGTTTTTACTAATTGTTTAAGAATTTTAGGGATTTGTTTAGAGGATATACGAAATTTTAAAGAGAAGGAGGAGACTAACCGATTATTGTCTTCAAGAGGTAAGAGAGAGATTTAATCTCATCAACCCTAAGTGGTGATGGGAAAATGGATTTGTTTGTGTGTACCGAATCCATAAGGATTCATTTGTGTGGTTGTTTATTGTTTTTATTATTTGTGTGATTGTTTAAATGCTTTCCTATTTGTGATTTATTTTTACTATGCATGTCTTTAGCTTTAAAATATATAGTATGTATATTGTATGTGTTTATAATTGTATAATTATTAAAGTAGGATGTGAATAACATGTAATGATTTGCACGAGTGTTCCAAAGAACACAAAGAGGCTCATGACCTAATCATTAAACAAAGAACCAAAATGTTCTCAACCATTTTCTAAATAAATGATTTAAAGAATCTAGGTAAAAATAATGAATTTAAGAATGATTTAGGTTAATTATGGCCAACATGCCATTTAACGTATAATTGAATGCCACTTTATTTTCTAAGAAGAAACTGATTCCCAATGAATCATTGAGAGATAAAATAAATACACATAGTTTAGAATTCTAGATTTAGCAGAATTCATTATGAGAAAGAATTGAAGTGAACGCTTGAAAAATACTAACGTAGAGCTCACTCTCTATGTTTTGAAGCGCGTTAGCAAATTTCAAAGTGTAACTGATGGGTAGAATTAAAATAAACAAAATTTAGAGGAAAATGTTAAAAATACCTTATATTGATTTTATAGGCAAAATGCTGCCGAAATTTACTAAAATCAGATGAATAAAATGAAAAGATTCCATACTATATTTATAACACAAGGAAAATACTCTACGTATTTTAAATGTACTAGATATAGTCTACACATATTTAAAATAATGATTTTAAGCTATTCGGTTATGAAAATGAATTAAAAATCTTACGCGATTGAGAAAATGATTTAAAAACGTTACGCGATGTTCAAAAATGTCAAAATATACTTACGCGATTTAAAAATGTTTGTGAAAACGATGAGATTGTGAAAACGTGATAAAATTTTTATGCGATTAAACGATACAGTGAGTTTTACTGTCGGGCCAAAGTGGTGGACCCGGACATGTTGTGAGATAGTACTGTCAGGTGGGACAAGCTATGTTTTGGTGTATTGTGACTAAGGGAATTTTCGTAATTATGGTAAAATATGGATATTAAGGGTATTTTTGGTAATTTTAGATCATGCTTAGAGTGTTGTGCCAATTTGGTTGATAATTGGTGATTGATTGATGAGACGAATTACACCGTGTTTTGGTGTAATAGGCGTAGTGTGGTTCATTATATGAACTTGGAGGCATTAGTGTGCGGAGAATTCCACATGGGGACAGTGAGTTGCTCCTCTGGGCCGTGGTAACGGGCAACACACTAATGACCTTGACAAGCACTATTCTTAATCGAGATCTTGAGGGACTACTAAGTACTATGCCTGTAGTGCACGATGTATGGACTGTGTATTACTACACGATGTTTGGACTGTGGGCTATAGATACAACGTTAGACAGTGTAATAGTTTGGTTGTGCAGCTATAAAGTATTATTAGTTCTATTCGGATCATTCTCTCAGATATCCGTGTTTAGCTCCATGGAGTAGGAACGAGTCGGTGTGTGTTCATGCATTATCTGCATTTTACTGTTTACCATAATCTGTGATAAAATGTATGATCTATTGCTTTGATATATTATGCATGATATAATGGTATGTGTTATTTTAATATGTATTGTATTATCATGTGTTGTATTGTCGTTTTCTTTATTGCCATGCGGGTAATTATGTAGATTATCTCACCTCTCTATATGTTTTCTCGATATTACTATATTATTTCTGTAAAGAGTTTGAGGAAGAGGAGGAACAACCTCTTGAGATACAGTATCCAGACGAGCGACAACCGGGCGAGCTGTACGAGGAAGAAGAGCCAGTAAATCATCCTTACCATCAAGACTGATCTTGAGATCATGGCATTGTCGGGATTTTTCGAGTTTGTAAGACTTGAGTTTCACGGAGGTTCGGAGGCCTGGCGTATGCGAGTGGATAGAGGAACAGTTGTCTACGTGGGACGTTTGACTGTGTCCCTATGTAGAGAGTATGATGGAGATGTCATATTTACTACTATGTTATATTTACATCTAGAGTTACCACTGACTCTTAGGCATTACTGGCAAAGAGTATTCCATGTGCCTAGTGAGCTCAGTAGTGAGTCAACAGCCCGGACTCGTGTCCGTAGTGCTGTGAGATCTCCAAGATGTCAACTTTTTGATGATCTTTCTGAGGAATATCCATCGGAGGGTTAGAAATCTTTTGAGATACACTTGGACAATACTATGTTTTAGTTTTATGTCAACTTTTTACTGCTTTGTTAGATATTTGTAGTTGTAAATTATGTATGTACTAAAGAAAAATCATATGTATATTACAGTGTGGTTATGTTTGTTATATTTCGTGTTTCATGTTTTTTTATTTAATATTATAAGTATAAAAGGAAAAAATTTTACCACAAATATTATTTAAGTAACAAATGCTTTACAACTTGGGTAAGAGTTTTATTTTATTTTATTTTATTGCATTCATAAATGTGACATCCCCACAAGGGTGTTACAAAATCAACCTCGCTCTCGACTTTCAAAGAAGACAGTAGCATGTATCTGTGAGCTCCTTCTTTCAAGAGAGCTTGAACTCGGTTGATCGTCAGAAATCTAGAATCCTCATCTATGGGAAAAACTATGGTTTTTCTAGAACAGTCTAATAGAACATGGTTGGAAGACAACCAGTTCATCCCTAAGATTATATCTAGTTGGGAAAGGGCTAAACAGATCAGATCGACCAAAAAGGTTCGACCTTCAACAATCAATGGACAGTTTAGATAGACTTTGGTAGTAACTACCGGTTTATTAGTGGGGGTAGAAACAGCTAAGTCAAAAGGTAAGGTAGACACTAGTAAACCAAGTCTTTGCACACAGTCATATGATATGAAAGAATGGGTTGTCCCAGAGTCATACAGTACAGTTAAAAGATTACCTTCTATGGTGCCTTCCCTTTGTATCAAATCTTTGGATTCGGAGGCTTCAGCTCCGCTCATGGTGTAAACTCGCCCTCCAACTTGTGGTTTCTTGGCTCTTGCAGCATTAATCGAAGGTTCAGCCTTCGCTTGATTACAATCTTGAGACACATGGCCAGGTTTGCCAAATCTGAAGCAGATGATTCCCTTTATGGTGCAGTCCCTTGTGAGATGATCTTTCTCACACTTTAGACATTTCGAAGGATACGCCATGTTCTGGCCAGTCCGGTTCCCAGTAGAACCTCCACCAGAGCTTCCACTTGTGGTTTGTTGTTGATTTCCCATTGGTCGGGAATAAGGCTTCTTCTGGAAGCGGTTAGAACTGTTACCATCACATCTTTGGAACTTTGTGGGTCCAAAGTTTCTGTTCCTCGTATCTCTAGATTGCTCCAGAGCCTCTACATCATAGCATGTATCCAGCAGTTCTGAGAACTCATTGATCTTCAGGGTGATCATAGCCTTCTTCACCTCATATCCTTTTTCAAATTTGGCCTCATACTCACTAACGGTCATATTCCCTTGTCGTAAGTTGATAAATTCTGACTCCTTCGCGTATCTTGCGCTTGTAGGAAAATACTTATCCAAGGATTTCTCCTTGAATAAGTCCCAAGTAATCTCGCGGTTTGGAGCTTCTAACATTCTCTGCACTCCATTCCACCAGATTTCAGCATTGCCCACCAGCATAAAAGTTGCTTAGGTCACCTTCTTGTTCTCAGCACAGTTCATCCCTCGAAAGACTTTTTCTAACTCCTTGATCCACAGACTAGCCTTGTCCAGATCAAATTCTCCTTTGAATTGAGGAGGGTTGTGGCATCGAAACTCCGCCAAGTTCTAAGCATATGCAGTAGCTTCGAGCTGTTGAGCAGCTCGTTCTTGCTGTTGCGCAACTCTCTCTTACTGCTGTGTAGCTTGCTCAGTTTGTTATACGACGGCCTCAACCATCCTCTGCATCGCTGCTATAGCAGCTGCCATGTCTTCCCTTCGCGCCAACTTACTTTCTCAGATCGGATTAACTGAAAACATAGAAACGTCAGTTGCATCCACTAGGAATACAAAACAATAAACCTTTGCATTTACTATTCAGAGAACACACAGCACAAACAAGACAGACTCAATCACAAGACCCAAAGAAACATAAACCAGGGCTCTGATACTAACTTAATGTAACGCCCCTTTTTGGGAGGGAACGTCACAATGTCAATTACAATGCGAAAATAAAATTATATAAGTTAAGACCCGGTTCTTTATAATATAATATAAATTTACTTGATTATAGATATGTAATTAAATTGGTGAACATATTTTTTTATTATAATTAATAAAATTTAGTGATAAGGCATAATAACGATGATTACCGTAAATGACAATAAAAGCGTGAGACAGAAGTAAAGCATACATTGGAATTAACATTGCATATTCATATATATATTTATCAAACTGTTTGGTTACAAAGCCTGGTATACCAAAAAGCAAAACTATACCTACCCCAAAGGATCATACATACACATCCCCAAGAAATCAGAAATATACAGCCCACTACAAAAGACATCAGGCCCCCAAATTAAAAACACTGGCAGCCATTAGTAGCTACCAGCAATATCAGTCCCTCAGATGAGGAGGAACCGTATCAGGATCCTCTTCAGGATCTTCCGCGAGGTCATCCTCAGGGACCACCTCGGCGTCTTCCTCATCTGAGGAAACCTCCATAGGAGCCATAGAGCCACGGGCCGGAGCCCGAGCAGTGGAATCAAAAGAGTCCTCCTGCGGGGTGTAAAAGTGGTTACCCCACATCTCTCGGATGGGCAGATAAAACTCCAGACGCAGGCTGATGCAGCAAGTAAAGATCGGTGGCTCATGACGCCTCCAAGCCAAAGCAATCGACACGTCTCCCAGGTAGACACAGCGGTCGGAATTCAAGTTAATGTGCCAGCATTCTGGCCCTCCAAGGAAGGTCAAACGCACATCACTTAGAAATCCATGCTTGCGTGCCTCCATGTTCCACAGTAGATGCTAATCGTAATCAGGCCAGAAGCTAGGGAAATTGGGAGCTCTAACCTCCTTACCGTCGTCTTCGATGGGACACAATATACAGACAGAAAATAATAGAAATATAAGAAAGAGTTAAGACATCCTACTATCATTACCAGTTATAGCAGCAAGAAACAAAACGACGCCAAGCGCCTACAAAGCATATCGAACAATAATCATAATTATTAAATAACAGAAATAGATAATTAAACAGTTGTAGGCAAATATATAACAGTAACACAACAGTTCCAATTATAATAATAATAATAATAATAAACAGATGCCAGATAATATATGGACCCACTATGCATATGCATATAAAGACAAAATCCTACCCCATGGAGCTAGACACAAATGGTCAGAGAGAAAGATCAGGAGACATGTCTGTAACTCAGCTGCCATGGCCAAAGTGCTATAATTCATCAGTTTATCCACGTGCATATCATGGCATTGTACAGACAGTCTACACTAGATCATGATATAGGACAGTGCCCGGTTAGCATCGTCGATGCGTTTGCATCGGTCTGTCCCACGGACAGAAGAGCTACCAACTGTCCATTGCGAGGTACCCACACCTCGACGCCCCCATGGTCAACAATATGACCTACACTAGTCTACTCGCACCCGCACTAAGGTGTGTTCAACTCCTAGGCAACTTGTCCTTAACAACAGTCTAACAGACATTCACAATGCATGCAGACTCTATGCATAAGCGTGTATGATCATTATTACATACTATTTCACAATATGCCACAATTGGCCAAAGTAAGAATCAACACAATCATTGGTCACTCACATGGACCCATAATAACATAATATTGTTATTAAATAATTAATACATTTTTAAGGTGTATTATAAATTCTTGCTTAGGTTTAGCTTTTCTTACAAAGTTTGTCTCTAAAGGAATTCTCTTAATTAATTAAATTCTCTTAAGTAATTTATTCTCATACACTTAGAAAGTTATTCTAAGATTCTCAAAGTCTCACACTCTCTTGTTCTTCCTCAAATTAAATTGCCCTAAGTCTTATGAAAAATTCCATTATTGGTTCTTTAAAATTTATCAATCTCAAAGTATAATTAAATTTTTCAATTTGCTAATTCTTGCATCCTATTACCATTAAATTAATCACTACAGTATTAAGTCCCAAGGTTACCAAAGTTGCATAATCATGCCCTAAATAGCCTTAGAGGCCGTGGCCTCTCTAGTGATTTAAGTTCCCAAATTTTTCTCTTCATTAATTACATAGTGTATACTTGATTAATTACGTTTTCCACTTGTTAAAATTGTTCACAAAGAACCCCACATTTTGGGCCTCAAAACTGTGGCCATCCATGGGGGATTCCAACATTATTTTCTTCTATTTCATGCCTTCTAATCCAATCCAATATATCAATATACACAAACAAACAATCTAATAGCATAAACCCATTATAAAGAACATAAAACATACTAATCATGCAAACAAAGAATAACCCTCATTAGGATTTTCTCACAATCAACCACAAACAAGGTTTCTAAGTGCTAAAAGAGGTTGAGGAAGATTGTCTTCCTCTTACCTAAATGAAGAACAAACAAAGAACTCCCTTGAAGCTCTTTGGATTTTCGGATTTGGTTCCTCCAAGAGCCCTAAAATTTCAAACTCATTAAAATAGCACCATTGCTTGGAAAATAAAGCATGGATGGTCACCAAAAAGACCATAGAAACGAAAATAAGAAAAGGGAATGAAGATTCAAGAAGCTTACCCAAAAAGCCCTAGGCTTGAAGCTTGAAGATGATGATGAAAATGATGGATTTTCAAAGAACCACCAACTAAAAAAGTGTTTAGGAGATGCAGATGATTAAGAAAATGGGGTTGGATGAAAATTTTGTGATGGATGAGGGCATTGAGGGCTGCTGGCCGAATGGGTCTAGAGAGAAGGAGGAGAAAATGGTTTTGTGAAGAAGAAAGATGAAGCATAGAGAGAGAAATGAATAGGAAATTAAAGTAATAGCTTTTGAATTTTGAAAGCTTGCATAGTTTTAATGAAATGAATTAAAGCATAAATTTCCCCCCCAAAAAGTGTGCAGCCGTGAGTACATGGAGAGAGGAGAGAAAGTGTGTGGCTTCCATAGGAAGCTTGCAGGAAATTTCCAGGAAGCTTCCTTGAGAAGCTTTGCACAATTCTCAATAAAGTGCATAGTAAACTTGTCTCCTTAATTAAATACACTTGACAGATGATTAATTACACTGTTAGAATTATTTTTCCATTGAATAAAAATGAAAGTTGATGAAAATAATATTTTATTGTTCATCGAATAATTTTATGATACAATGATTTTATTTACAAGATAAAACCTTGGAAAATGCAAACCTCATAAACTGTGCCTGACCTCGGGTTTAATAAGATCCCCTGTCGACACGTTGACAGTTCAAGGTTTACCAGCCTCAGGGAAAACATTTCGTTATCTCGGCTCCACTCAGCGCACACGCAAAATGAGGAATATACTATAATATTCGACGTTTTCAGAAAAATCCAGAAAAATTCCTAAAAATCACAAATATTGAAAAATGACTATTCATCGCAAAACAAACAATTTTCCTGAGCGTTTGACTGACTCTGCTCAGTGTGCATGTAAAACGAAGAATATATTAAAATATTCAGTATTTTCAGAAAATTCCAGAAAAATCTCCATAAATCATGAATATTAGAAAATGACTATTCATGATGAAACAAATCATTTCTGGGGTGTTACACTGACTCTGGTCAGTGTGCACGTAAAATGAGAAATATATTAAAATATTTGATATTTTCGAAAAAATTCACAAAAATTTCTAAAAATTATAAATATTATAAAATGATGATTAACGATAAAATAATAATTTTCGGGGTGTTACATGGCTCCTTTTGGTGGGACTTTTGTTGTTGTATAAATATTGTTGATCATTATCATTAGATAATGGATTGTGAAAGTCAGAATGACTTATTGTCAAGGCGGAATGCCTAGGAGATTAATTACACATTTGTGCGGGTACGAATTGTGTAGTGTAGTTCACTTGTTGAACTTGGAGGCGTCGAGGCACGGGTATCCCACATGTGACCAGTAGGTAGCTCCACTAAGCCGTGGTGACTGTGCAACGCACCGACAATCTCGACCAGGCACTATTCTATTCCCGATCCGGTTGAGAGTGTCATGTATAGCCAAGTTGTGCATATTGATGAGATCGTGAAGCACTTGATTTGAGGCTAACGAGATACAGACACTGACTCCCCGATTATTCTCTCCGATGTTGGTTAGAACTTCATGGAGTAGATGTCAGTCCATTATGCATTCACATAGACATTTTGAATTTTACTATAATATGTTATACTGTGGAACTACCTGTGGATATTTTATTATAATGCATGTTGAGAATTTTATGACTGTAATGGTTATTTCTGTATTCTGTGATTTTGACTGTTATTGCTGTCTCTTGCTGCCATATTGGTATTGATGTAGAGAATCTCATCTTTTTGTATTGTTATTTTGTTTCTTTCTGTTCTATGTGTCCTAGTTGTTAAAGACTGAGAGAGGCAGAAGAAGGTTTACAGTTTTTGTTCTTTTGCTTTTGGATGGATACTCGAAGGGATTCCGTTGGTTTTGTCAGAGTTCTTTTCTTGGAGTCCCAGACGCCCAGACGTGTGGCGAATCGACTAGGGCATAGAAAGGATTAGATACGTAGGAGAATTGACTCTGTCTATTAGTAGGACCCGTGATGGGGCCCCTTTATTCTCTCTTAGTGTTTGTGTGCATCTAGAGTTCTTCATGCCGATTAGGGAGCTATGGGGTGACTTGCATTACACCCCTAGAGAGGATCCAGACCCTGTGGTATCATCTGCTAGGACTCCTATTCACAAGCTTCTGCCACAACTGAGAGGTTTGGCTGGGGAAGAGTCTGAAGAGGAGGAACCAACGGAGGAGTTCAAAGAGGATCCAATGGAGGGTCCAGGGGAAGATCCTACTCCCTAGGTCTCTAGACTTGGGCTAGTCGATGTTTCGTTAAACTGCTGCTTATGTCTTTTGTGTATAAACTTGTAATTTTGGGTGGACTATGATCCATGCCACTGTTGTATATATTCTTTTTGGTGTGTAATATTTAGTAAGTTATGTCCTATGATGTTTATGTTTCGTTTAAGCTTATGATTTGAAAAGAAAATTTATAATCCATATTCTCCAAGATTAAACCATTTTTCACGATTTTTTTTGTTAAGCTAAAGAAGTTTTAAAGTATAAATGTGACACCTAAGGAGGGTGTTACAGAAAGCCTTGCGGAAAACTAAAAGTTATACATACACCTTTGCCACAAAAGGGCTTATTGTATACATAAACTTTATACAAGCTAAAAGCAAGTAAATAAATACAAAGCTTTAAACTACTAAGCATAAAAACTATCCTAGTTGCCATACTTTTTCTTCTTGCCCTTCGATGAACTTCCACCTAGATTTACATGACAACAAATGGGGTGAGAAAACTATATTTCTTAGTATAAGTAACCAAAACTAGCAGTCTAAACATTCAAAAATAAATAAACCCAACTTAAACTGACAAAACATACTAAAAACTCATTGCATAAGAACCATTACAAAACTTCCTTTCTCTATGTAACGTTCCTAGGCAATTATATACTTCTAATCTAATAACAAAAACCACGATGATAACAAACAACTGCCCATATAATCATTTAAAGTCATCGACTAGACAACCGCCTATACAACTATCACCAAAAGCACAATGTAAAAACAAAACATACAAAAACCAAACACAAATTCAAATCTAATCAAATATTAAATAATGTAGTGATGAAATGATGTATGCTCAAAGAAAAGTGTATGTAGTGTAAGTGTAGTATTGTGATACTTAATTATTCCCCTTGCTTAAGGAGATACTCTGCCATAATAATGTGTGACCTCTTATAGTCTACCTACTAGGGTCAAAGTTTGTTATCATAATAGGTATCCTCCTTACACTACTAAGTAGTTTATTGTAAACTAGGTCGGTATCACCACCAAAATGAGTGGATGCCTCCACTCGCTAATCTCAAAGGATAGCAAGTATATGTGAAGTGAAGTGTGTGAAAATGCAGAGTTATGTCCTAACTCTAACATAACTACCATATAACTCTATACTAAGTCCATCTTGCACTACTAAGACTACCTCTTCTCTGTAAGAGCAGTTCATGCACTACGACATTTATCCAAATGCCAACTAGACTTAGTACACTTTCTAACTTTGCATTACTAACTATACTCCATTCTTTGAGAGTTTTCACGCACTGTGGCATTCACCCTTGCCAGCTAGGGTCTATGACACTCAACTCTTACCATCTAAACTGTACACTTGTTTCTCACTTTCTTATCACTTCCCAAGTGATATCTAAGTAACACTTTGTCACTCATAAGCTGAACGTTAATCTAAGACAATATCCATACTTAATGAATTGCATAACTTTTCCTTTATCTTCCCTTGTATGCCACTAGGTCTTTCTCTCTAAGAAATACCCTCTCTAGTGCCTCAAAACTCTTAAAAATGCATAAACAAAAGATTATAACAACTAGGGAACTCAACCCATCAAAATAATCATCATGGTGAGTTTCAGACTCTCACACCACGACACTCATTTTTCACACCGTAGCGCCCTATTCTCGGGTGCCCAGGTGATGCACCTTATGCCACGGCACAGCTTCTTCAAGCTGTGGCACTCGAAGCCAAACTAGTCTCACGCCTCGGCATGAGCTTGCCACATCGTGGTGAAAGCTAATTTTCTACAGAATTTTGCAGAAAACTCTTGGTTCTGCACTGTTTCATTGAACCATCTCAGCTTCTAATCCTCTGAACTAGCTTTCTAGTTGGTTTCTAACACCACCAATAACTTCTAAACATGTTGTAACACCATTAAAACCTATTGATTCACAAAACTTGGATCAAACACTAAAATCCACTCACTTAGTTCCTTGAAAACCTAGGTTCCAACTCAAGAACCAACTATCTCAAACTATGAATAAATCTAACTATCTCTTTTCCATTAAGTTGAAATAACTAATTCCAACCAATGAAATCAAGAATCAAACTAAAGAAACTAGTTTTTTCTCTTTAAAACCCAACTTCTCCATTTAAAGACTAAAGTCCAAAACCTAGAAAAGATGAAGAATCAAAGATAGAAAACACCTCTACCTCTTGCTTGGTTGAAGATCTTGAAGCCTTAAACTTACTCTTAGATCTCTTACCTTGATCTACTTCTTTTTCTTCTCTTCTTTCTCTCCTATGGCTTCCCCCTTTCTTTCTATTTTCTCCTCATCTTTTTTCTATTTTTGGCTCTCTGCCATGGGAGTGAGGAAAGAAGCTTCACTCTGCTTTTTAAAGGTTTACCACTAATGTGGTACTAGAAAACCTGATCTGGTATGAACACTTAGATTCCTCCGAATCAAGGTTCCTAACCTCCAACAGACTCAAAATAAATCATAAGATTCATTAAAAATCATGTTACACTTTTTCTCTATTTTTTCATATCTGCTAGGGGTCAATTCGGCATTAAAAGCACAACCAATATGCCTAAAAATATCAAATTAACTCCGATTGTCTTGAAACTTTAACTACACCATAATTAACTCATTTGTGACCTAGAAACAAGTTATTCACACATGTTTCCCTTCAAATAGAAGTTTATGCTATTTTCTGAGTCATTTTTTGCTATTTACCACCTTCTATATTGTAGCAAAGTGTTTAAACTAACTCAGTTTGTCATGAAACTTAACTGACATGCTAAACAAGTATCAAACTACCTATGTAACCTTATACAAGCCTAACATGATTCTCTGGGATGTTACATTTCACATTTCATAAGGCACTTTATAATGTTTCCAATGAACATTATGGATATATTTATCAGGTTACAATGTATGTAGTGATGTTGTAATGCTAAGTATCTCCTTGTATATTATGCATATCGGGATATAAGTATTAGGATAGTACATGCTGCTCATGTTCTTCCATTGTCATGAAATAGATAAGGATGTCATCAATAAACACTACCACAAACTTGTCTAGCTAAGGTCTAAAAACTTTGTTCATGTAATCCATAAACACTGCTAGAACATTCGTCAACCCAAACGACATCACAAGATATTCATAATGTCCATACCTAGCTCTAAAGGCGGTATTAGGAATATCCTCTTCCCTAACCTTGATTTGATGATATCCAGATCTCAAATTAATCTTGGAAAGCACTAAAGCTCCTCTTAATTGATCTATCAGACCTTCTATTCTAGGCAAAGGATACTTGTTCTTGATGGTTACCTTGTTCAACTATCTATAGTCAACACATAACCTCATTGAACCATCTCTCTTATTCATTAGTAACATTGGTGCACCCCACGTATAAACACTAGGCCTAATGAATTGCTTGTCCAACAATTCCTCTATTTGTTTCTTGAGTTCTGCTAACTCTAGAGGTGCCATCCTATAGGGTGCTATAGATATAGGTCCTATACCTGACACTAAATCTATCGTAAACTCTATTTCTCTCTTTGGTGGCAACTTAACTATGTTACTCATAAATACCTTCGGGTATTCCTTCACCACAGGTATATTGTCTAGGTTTTGCCCAACCTCTGCCTCTAATGAGAAAAGAAGAACATATCATAGAGCTCCTTCTACCAAATAGTGATTGACCTGATTAGCATTGAGATAAATAAACTCAGAAGAAACAACTTTGGTAGGAATATAAGATAGAAAAATTAGAGACTTATCTGAACAATTTAAGACCACATGATTGGATGACAACCAATCTATACCAAGAATGACATCTATATCCACAATGGGTAAAAAGATAAGATTTACGAAGAAAATTCTATCCTCAATTCTTATACAATAGTCAAGACATACTTTTGAAGTTATGACTGGTTTACAAGTAGGTGTAGAAACAGACAAGTTATAAGGTAATTCTGATATAGGCAAATCTAACATCATTGCACAATCATAAGAAACAAAGGAGTGAGATTCTTTTGAATCATACATGACATTTAAAATATAATTTTGAATTATGCCTTTACCTTAGATAAAATTGGAAGACTAGGCCACCTCTTTTCCGCCTAGAGTATAATCTCGTCCTTTAGCTAGCAGCTTTGGGGTAGGCACATCTTCCTTCTTCAAAGGACAATCGCTAGAAAGGTGTCCTGGTTTCTCACATGTGTAACACACTGACTGGCCTGCCAAACACGACCTACCTCCATGTATCTTCCCATATTTAGTACACTGTGGTAACTTAGATCCCTTCTTGCCTTTTCCTTTAGCGTTGCTTGTTTTAGAAGCACCCTGCTTGTTCTTAATGTCATCGCGCTTTCTCTTTTGGAAGTCTAGTGCCCTTTCCTCTGGTTGAGGCCTATGTACACTTAACTCTGCAATTCTACATTTGTTGACCAGAGAAGGAAAATCCCTGATCTCCATAGGTCTTACCATACTTTTAATCTCATCCCTTAAACTAGTTTCAAATTTAAAACATCGTCAATTCTTGTCTGGATAGTAATGAAAATGCGAAGAGAATTTCAACAACTCCTCAAACTTGGCCACATATTGGCCCACTAACAAGCTTCCTTGTTCTAAATGCCTAAGCTCCACTTCCTTATCATCATGTAGAGTTTATGGAAAATACTTCTCCAAAAACCTTAGGCATTCATAGTGTGGTGGAATGCCATAAGGCAGTGTTAGGAAACCTTAGCCATTCATATTGTGGTGAAATGTCATAGGGTGGTGTTGAGAAACCTTAGGCATCCTTGAGATGTAGAATACCATAGGTGAGTACCTAGGACTTTAATCAACATGAGGTTGCTTTTGATATCACTTAGGAAGTGATGCAAAAGTGTGTTAGAAACAACTAGTGTGAGTTTATTTAGTATGGTACGCCTACTTGTATGCATAGGTTGCTCTTTTGGAGTTAAAGTTGAGCTTAAGATGCATAAATATTGTATGCTTCCTTGTTTATCAAGGTTAAGTTTTGTGTATTCCTAGATACATGGGTTAGTTCCTTTATGAGATAAAGTTGAGCCAAGAGTCCATGTTTTCTAGTTATAGCTCTTTCACTTGGTTAGAGTGAACCTTGTGATAGGATTTGGTGAAACCTTAGGCATCCAAGTGTTGTGGAATGCTATGAAGTAATATCTAGAACCTTAAGCAACTTGAGATTACCTTGAAATCATTGCAAAGTGATGGTGTGAGGTGCTAGATATAAGAACACTAGTGACATGAAATTTTACTACTTATGGGATAAGTTGAAGTAAAGTCTTAAGTTACTAGTGTTTCTTTTCACTTGGTTATTGTGAACCTTGTGATAAGTGCGTATGTTTTTAAAATAACTTTGCATATTTTGTTTTCAAATTTGTTATTTGTTGTTTCCAATGTATTGTAACCTCATATGGTGTGCACAACCATGTGGCTAGAGAACAAGGTGTTGGATCTACATTCTCGTACCAAGTGACGCTGTTATGGTTAGGGTTACTGGTATGAGGTGGATAGTAGTACTCTTAAAGTTGTGAGGGAATAAAATCCACCTATTACCAAGTAGGGCAAAGGCTCTTAGGCCTACCCTGCTTAGCATATACAAGAGAACGGAGGTTCCTAGGAAATAAGGAAGCAACATGTGTTTTCAAAAACTAAAATCTGCATTAGCATTGCATAATCACATTATTGGGACATTGTGTGAGCATAAACATACATCATAACATAAAGCATTTCATTGGTTGATAACTGTATGTACGGTTGTCTTGCTTACTCAATGATATTTTATAATTGTATAGGCAGTTATTCGATATCATTGAATTGTTATACTTGTGAGCAAGTTTATGGCTTGCCTTGTGAATGTTACATAGAGTTGTATGTGTATTCTGTTGGTATTGAGCAGTGGCTCATTTATTTATTGCACGTATAATCTTATGTTTACAATGTGGTTTATTCATTGTGAATGATGAAACTCTGGTATTAGTTACTGATACTGAGAATTATGAATTCTTATCTCATGTGTTGCCATGTAATTCTAGGTGGAAGCTCCTCCATAGGAAAGAAGAAAAAGTATGAAGACTAGAGTAGTTTTTATGCTTAGTAGTTACAACTTGTATTTATTTGCACCACTTTAAGTTTGTATAAGAAGTTATGTATTACAATGTTCCCTTTTGTGGCTGTTATGTATATATATCTTTTAGTTTCTGCGAGGCTCTCTATTATTATTTGTTTAAATGATATGGATTAGTTGAAGTTCAAGTTAGAAGTAGCATAGCTAATACTGCTTATCCAAGGATATGCTAGGTATACTAGGTTCTCAGTATTAGGATGTTACAATATGGGATTAGTAAGATAGTAAGAATAAAAGTAACATGGTTAATGCTTATGTCTTTGTATATAAGTTATATCAAGATATTTGTATTAGGGTGTTACAAGTGCCTCAGCGCTCAGACCCTGAAGCATGAAAGCCCAAGCGCTAGGCACCTGAAATGCATTCCTTTGCTGTCGCGCGCCTAGCACCCAGGCGTTAGAGAATGGGTGCTCAAGCACCTATCGCAGAACAACATAGAACAAAAAAAGTTGTATTTTGTTAAAATGAGTTTTTGTGCATTTAGGGATCCCTTTTGCTTGTTTTATGAGTATGTTATATTATAAAATTGTGAAACATTTCTTATATATTGGAGTAATTGTATTAGAATGGTATTACTCTTGTGAATTGTGAATTAATAGTTTACCTTGTATAGATGATGAATTTGAAAATGTGCTCAAATGCAACATTGCATCTTGGATTTATGTATTGGAATTGAATTGTATGTTTTGAATTGAGAATATGCTCCGTTTGATTTCAAGGTTGAGCTGAAAATATGAATTGAATGAATGCTTGTATGAGCAGTGCTCAATGAATTTCTATTGAATTGAGAATGAGAATTAGACAATTATCCTTGAATCGGGAGGTAAGTAGTCCAAGTTTTCCCACCTAGTATCCTTTGTTTCATGTGAACTACGTTTCACTTAGTATAATGGATTTCAGAGATGATCTTGTATGAGGGAAGGGTATTCGAAATTTCATTCGAACCATGGAGAGGACCTCTTGTGAGGAAGGGGGATCTTGTGTTCTTGGATAAATTTTTCATAGTATCAGTATTAGTATAATCCTCACATATTAATTCACTCATAGGATACTAGTGGTAGTGTGAGGCCCTGAATTACTCCCTACCATAAGTATATAGAACTCGAGTTATATGAGGTGGCTCCCATCATTTGGGATGCTTAAGATATGAGTTTTGTGGGATAAGCGAGTATTAGAATTAGCACTGTAGTTTGAATTGAACTTGTATGACATATTATGACTTGAAAAAGTATTTGAATCATTGTACGAATTTGGTATTGTGGAAATTGGCATTTTAAAAAAATTCTTGAAATTTGAATTGAATTTATATGTTACGCTATGACTTAAGCAAGCATTTGTGTAACATCCTAATACAATTATTATAAAATTATTGAAATATTTCAAGATAAAACGTATCAAGTATGTCACTTCCTAAAAATACAATACGCATAAACCTATAACAACTTGTGTAGTTATTATAGAGAGCCACAAAGATGAAAAAAGATCATATATTTACATCACTGACTAAAAAGCCACACTTTAATACATAAACTTTTATAAACTACTTAGCAAAGTAAATAAATACAAGTTGAAACAAAAAAACAAAAAACAAACACTAAATTAAGCCTTTTGCTTCTTCTTTTTCTTGCCCTTTCTCTTAGGAGGGTCTTCACCTAGATTTACATGGAAACATATCAGGGTAAGAAATCACAAATTTTCTCAATATTAGTATACTAAAACTAGCAGTTATTCATTCACATCGAATAAACAAACTATAAACATCAAATTAATCTTCCAATAGATAGACGAGCCACCTTTCAACACTAATAGAATATTTACATACACTCTACGAAATATTCATAAGCCAAGCAATAACCTAACTCATATTTATATTGAACAATGATATCAAATAACTGCCCATTCAATCATAAGATATCATTAAGCAAACAAGGCAACCAAGTAAGACAACTGCCCATATCATTGTCAACAAATGCAATGCTTTATGTCAAGATGTATGATTATGCTCACACAAAGTCCTAATAATATGATTATGTAATGCTAATGCAGATTTTAGTTTTTGAAAACACAAGTTACTTACTTATTTCCCAGAAACCTCTGTTCCTAGTATATACAAAGTAAGATAAGCCTAAGAGCCTATACACTACTTGGTAATAGGTGAAATACTTTCCCCTCACAACGTAAGAGTACTACTATCACCCCTATATTGATAACCCTGACCATGATAGCATAAATGCTAGGAGAATTAGATCCAAATTCTCATTCTTAGGCCATATGGTTGTGCACACCATCTAAGGTCACAATACATAGGAAAATAGCAAATATCAAGTTTGGAAATCAAATATGCAAAGTAATTCCAAAACACATTCTTAAACACTAGTACATGTGAATCTTAGCCTCACTTATCCAACAAAAGTAGCAAGAACCATGTCACTAGTACTCTCATATGTAAAGCCTCACATCATCACTTCACAAGTGATTTCAAAGACAATCTCATGTTGTACAGGGTCCTAGATACCCCCTATGGCATTCTCAAACTCAAAGATGCCTAAGGTTTCACAACTCCTTATATATACTAGGTGGTTATTTTCTCTAAGAAATACCCCGATTGGTGCCTTAACACACTAAAAAGGCATATATGAGTGATCCCAACACTTAGGAAATCCCAAAACATCAAAAACACAATGTTGAAAGATCTTAGAGCTCATGTCATGGAACGACGTAATCACGCCGTGGTGCGCTACTCTCGATTGCACATACTCTACACCTTACGCCTTGGCGTGACCTCCCCAAGCCATGGCGCAAGTTGTAAAAACTGGATTCTGCATAATTTTGTAGAATCCAATTACTGATCCATTAGAACAATATGGATTTTGGTCACTCTAAACTAGTTTCTAGGTGATTTTAGTTCCTAACTAGTTCACTAACACATAGGAATCATTAATCCCCAACTCAAATCACTAATTTGGATCAAAGGACAAAATCTCTCATCCAAAGACCTAATTTCTCACTTTATGCATCAAAGGTAAAAATGAAGAGATCTAAGTTTCTAACTCAAACTCATACCATGAACAAGTCACAAATAACCATTGAAACACATTCAAGCAAAAAAAACACTTCAAACACCTCTAAAATCCAACATGACCTATTATGCATCAAATATGCATTAATAATGAAAATGAAAAAAAGAAGTTAAGAAGAACACAAATCCCCTACCTCTAATTGCTGAGATAGAGCTTCTAGTCTTGGATGATCTCAAACCTTAGCCTCCCCTTTAGCTTTCCTCTTCCTCTTCTCTTCTTCCTCTTCCTCTCTTTGGTTTTCTCCTTGGCTTGCTACTGCACTATTGAGAGAATAAGAGATTAAAAAGCTTGAAATATCAAGTATAAAAGGTCAAGTAAAGAGGCTATAACTGTGGATGGCTTATGACCTTATGATACTACACTGAACCTTCTTAATCTACTAAAAATACTTAGATTTAACTAAATCAAGTTTTCTATCTTTCAACAAGTTTAAAATAAATTCCAAGGTTCATCAAAAATTTTGTTACACCAAAACCATATTTTTTCATATTTGTGACTAGTCAATCCGGCATTAAGACACACAACTAGTATGCTTAAAAATACTAAACTGGTTTCGATTAACCTAAAAAATTAACCATATCATAGTCTACACATTTTTGACCTAGAAACAAATTATCCATATTTATTTCCATTAGCTAAGCCATTTATGCGAATATTTGGGTCATTTTAAGCTACTTTTCACTTTTCGAGTTGTAGTAAAATGTCTTAACAAATTTAGATTGTCACAAAATTAAATAGACATATTAAACAAGTATTAAGCTACCATTGTAACTATTTACAAGCCTAACATGTTTTAGAGGATGTTACTGTTGGTGTATGCCCTAGAGGCCAATACATTTTCTGTATTTACATACATTCTATTATGCTATTTTTTATATATGAGGCATTTCATTTATTGTGTTCTTTTTTGATAAACATAATAAAGTCCTTAGAATAGTAAGTTTGATGCCATAGGACATAAAGTGGATGACTTGATCATGAGATCCTTTTGGTTACAACACTATTCTTAAATGTCCCTAGTCAAGTATTATTGTTAATTAGGACAACAATAATACATTGAGACTAGTATGTGCATAGACTGATGACCATATCTCACGGGTCATGGATATGAGATATCAAGTCTTCATATGGGTACATATTAGAGTAATGATGTACTGGACTGACCCACCATGAGAACGCTACATGGATCGTTACGTGAGTGTCATAAGCGATTCTCATAGTGACAATGGTGTTTGTGGTCCTTTGACCTGAAATCACTATGATTCCTACATGAGGAGTTGTGTGTTTTAATGCCATCAAACGTCATCTGTAACCAGGTGATTATAAAGTTAGTTATTGGACATATCGCGAATCATGCAGAGGGATGTGAGTGACCTAGATGGGATTTGTCACTCCTACATAACATGAGCGATATCTTCGGGCCCCCTGATTGAGTGATGTAACGACCCGGGACTGCCTGCAGGATTGATGAGTGTCTCCACAAACCAACACGAGTCTTTTCAGCGTGCTTTGTCCTCACTCATACGCATCCTAGGAAACTTCCTGGAGGTCACCCATCCATAATTGCTCCAGGTCAAGCATGCTTAACCATGGAGTTCTTATGTTTAGGCTCTCGAAAAGAAGTTACAACTTGTTGATATGGCTACACCAAATCAAGACTATCGGTCCCATACCGCACAAGTCTCGAATCCTCTCATTCCGGTGTGAAGCCGCTCCTTGTCCGTGCTTCATTGCACCGACGATCAACATGCCCACCAACTTCAGCTTGGTTCGTCCCGAACGTACTTGGAGAGGTCCCGGCTCGATACCATTAATAACGACCGGGACTGTGCAGGATTGATGAGTGTCTCCACAAACCAACACGAGTCTTTTCGGCGTGCTTTGTCCTCACTCACACGCATCTAGGAAACTTCGGAGGTCACCCATCCATAATTGCTCGAGGGTCAAGCACGCTTAACAATGGAGTTCTTATGCTCTAGGCTCCCGAAAAAGTTGCAACTTGTTAATATGGCTACACCAAATCAATTCCTTTAAGCCATCCTCAACTATGCAATCCCATACACCCGCATCCGAATCCCTCTCATTCCGGTGTGTATTCAGTTCATTCATGCAGACCCTCCGCCTAGAAGCCTGCCAGGAGCCGCTCCTTGTCCGTGCTTCATTGCACCGGCGATCACTCCCTGCCCTCGTCGGCCCCGGGACGCCACAAGTGAGACTGCGAAATGCATGGCCATGCTCAAATGAGTCAGTATGAGATATTGATCTCATTTATTGTTACAAAGTCTACTCGAGTATCAGGAAATGAATGATTGGACTATACAAGGGTGACGCATTCCATGCCTTATGTTCAATCTAGATATCTTGACAAAGGGACTAAACGACAGGAAAACATTGGTCACGGAAAGGTTATGTCAAATCACTGACATTCTTATTACTTGGGTAGTAGCGATGTGTTGCTAAATACCGCTCACTGCTTGTAATATTAAAATGAGATTTTAATATTACTGCCAACGTAATAAGAACCTGCAGGGTCACACACATAAAGCAGACTAAAATTGGAGCAATGGATCCAAGTTGGACTTGGATTCAAATATGGGCCAGACTTATAACAGATGGGTCTAGGGTTGCACAGCTTACCTTGCTGCTGCTCACACTCACTTAAGGCAGTCACTATTATAAATAGTACTGCTAAGGGGCTGCTAAGATACACAATTCAGAACCCTAGCCGCACCTACAGAAAAGTGAGTGAGTGAGCGACAGGTTTCTTCTCTTCTCTTCTCTTCGCAGCTAGCACTCTGTGAGAGACATGAGGCTCCTCTTTGTGGACATTGGACATTCATAAGTCTATTCGTGTGGATACCGCAAAGACATCGTTTCTATTACGGTGTTGGTGATTCACGCCCTTCCTTTTGATCACGCTTCAAGAGGTAAATCATTTAAAAACTCAGATTATGGCTATTTCGCATGGATCCTCGGTGGGAATCCCTGTTTTTCGCTACGTGATGTATCCGCAATTCCCAACAGTTACATTTCTTCCCCTATTTTAAAAAAAAATTTATCCCCAAAATTACTTACCTCATATAAGCAACTGCGGGTAGTCTTGCTACATGTGGGACTCCAACTCCCAAGTCGTCTCCTCAAAGCCAGCACCATCCCAAAGCACCTTCACCAAAGGAATTCACTTACCTTTAAGCTCTTTGGCCCCCATGTCCATGATCCTTATCGGTAGCATAGCGTAAGACAAATCATCCCTTAATAGCACAAATTCATTTCTTATGACATATGAAGGATCTAAATTGTACTTCATAAGTTGTGACACATGGAAGATATCATAAATGTTTGACAAACTAGGAGGAAGGGCAATTTGGTAGGCTATAGGTCTAATTCTCTTTAGGATTTGGTAAGGACCAATGAAATGAGGTTAACTTTCATGTTCTCAATGCTCTTCCAATTCCTGTTGTAGGAGTGACTCTCAAGAAAACATGATCTCCTTATTGAACTCTAGAGGTCTTCTCCTTTTATCAGCATAACTTTTCTGCCTACTCTGAGCCATAACCAATATATCCCTGATCATCTTAATTTGATCTGTGATCTACTATACCAACTCAAGTCCTAGGATGGTTCTCTCTCCAACCTCATACCAACACAAAGGGGACCTACATTGTCTGCAATAAAGCGCTTCATACGGTGCCATGCCTATGCTGGTATGATAACTATTTTTGTAGGCAAATTCCACTAAAGTTAAGAACTTATCCCAACTCCTCTTCTGCTCTAGCACACATGCTCTAAGCATATCCTCAAGGGTTTGGATAGTCCTTTTGATTGACCGTCTATCTGAGGATGATATGCTATAATCAAACTAAGCTTTGTCCCAAAAGTTTTTTGCAAGGCTCCCCCAAATGTAAATGTAAATCTAGGGTCTCTATCAGAAACTATACTAAGGGGAATACTGTGTATCTTTACTATCTCCTAAAGATATAATTGGGCTAGTCTATCCATGGAGTAGTTAGCTCTAATAGGTATAAAATGGGCAGACTTAGTAGTCTATCTATTATAACTCAAATCGCATCAAATCCCATTCGAATACTAGGTAACCCCATAAAAAAATCCATTGTGATATGATCCTATTTCTACTCAGGGATTCCCAAAGATTGAAGAGGTCCAGAAGGCTTTTGGTGTTCTGTGTAACGACCTGAGACTGCCTGCAGGATTGATGAGTGTCTCCACAAACCAACACGGATCTTTTCAGCGTGCTTTGTCCTCACTCACACGCATCCTAGGAAACTTCCCAGGAGGTCACCCATCCCACAATTGCTCCAGGTCAAGCACGCTTAACCATGGAGTTCTTATGTTCTATGCTTCCGAAAAGAATTTACAACTTGTTGATATGGCTACACCAAATCAATTCCTTTAAGCCATCCTCAACTATGCAGTCCCATACCTACACAGTCTTTGAATCCCTCTCATGCTGGTGCGTATTCAGTTTATTCATGCAGACCCTCCACCTAGAAGCCTGCTAGGAGCCGCTCCTTGTCCGTGCTTCATTGTACCGGCGATCACTCCCTGCCTTCGTCGGCCCCGGGACACCATATGCCCACCAACTTTCGCTTGGTTCGTCCCTAAACCACACTATACTGGGAGAGGTCCCGTCTCTGATACCATTAATGTAAGGACCCGGGACTGCCTGCAGGATTGACGAGTGTCTCTACAAACCAACACGGGTCTTTTCAGCGTGCTTTGTCCTCACTCACACGCATCCTAGGAAACTTCCCAAGAGGTCATCCATCCCACAATTGCTCCAAGTCAAGCACACTTAACCATGGAGTTCTTATGTTCTAGGCTCCCAAAAATAAGTTGTAACTTGTTGATATGGCTACACCAAATCAATTCCTTTAAGCCATCCTCAACTATGTAGTCCCATACCTGCACAGTCTCTGAATCCCTCTCATTCCGGTGCGTATTCAGTTCATTCATGCAGACCCTCCGCCTAGAAGCTTGCCAGGAGCCACTCCTTGTCCGTGCTTCATTGCACTGACGATCACTCCTCGCCTTCGTCGGCCCCGGGACACCACATTGGATCTAAATTCTTTTAGCATTTATGTTATTTTGGTCAGGGTTACTTGTATGGGGGCAGTAGTAGTACTCTAACTATCGTGAAGGCAAAGAATCCACTTATTATCAAGTAGTGTAAGGGCTATTGTGTTTGCCCTACTCTGTATATACAAGGGAATTTACCAAGTATCATGTATTTCCTAAAAGTAAGACTTGCACAAGCATTGCATAATCACACTATTAGGACATCTCAAGGCACAATCATATGGCATACTACATATTGCATTGTTGGACAGTTGTATAAGCAGTTGTTTTGTCTCTGTAGGTATAAAATTGTATTAACAGCATTGTTTACTTTATGAGTTTTACATAATGTGAATGAATAACTGCTGGTTTTAGTACACTCATACTAAGGATTTTGTGAAATCTCACCCCGTTGTGTTTTCATGTAAATTTAGGTCAAGACCCTCCAAAGAGAAAGAGCAAGAAGAAGAAGCAAAAGGCTTAGTTTAGTTATTTTGCTTCTTTATGTATCAACTCACATTTATTTGTTTACTTTTTAGTTTGTAAAAGTTTATGTATTATAGTGTGGCATTTTAGCTAGTGATGTGTGTTTATATATATATATATATATATATATATATATATATATATATATACATATATATATATATATATATATATATATATATATATATATATATATATAACCTTTTTGTCCTTCGTGGTTCTCTATAATGACTACAGGTTATTATGGATTTATGCTTTATGTATTTTTAGGAAGTGACATACTTGATACGTTTATCTTAAAATATTCTGGTTATTTTATGAAAATTATATTAGGGTATTACATTGAGCACTGTAACATTTTTTTTAGCAGGTTAGACTAGTTTATAGTTACAAAGGTAGAATAACACTTGCTTGACATGTATGCTTAATATGGTGACAAACTAAGTTAGTTTAGACACTTTATTGTAATCTAGAATGTGAAAAGTAGCTTAAAATGACTCAGATAATAGCATAAATTGCCAAGTTAATGGAAACAAAACTAGAGAATTTGTTTCTAGGTCACAAATAGGTGGAAGAGGATGTAGTTAAAATTTGAGGACAATCAGAGTTAGTTTGGTATTTTTAAGCATACTTGTTCTGGACCGTGATCTGGGATCCCGCTCCATGGATCAACCTGGCATGCACATTACCGGACTCTCCTAGCTGGCGTAGAGGAAGACTCACGATCTATTCCGGACAACGGATTACGGCCTTCGAGCAGTATCAGTATTCGACATCGTGACTGATAGATTCGCGCAGTGGATGAATCCCTAAATATCCGTAACTGCCAATCATCAACTTACGATATTATAGGATTTATTGATATCCTTAATGGTTAGATACTTTCCATATCCTAACCGCAGATTTACAGGGATACATCTGATAATAACAGGAAGGCAATCCTCTTCAGGATACTAATCCTAAATTACCTGCATTCAGAACAGATAAGAATCCCATTAGGATTCTGCTTACGCTCTATAAATACAAGGCTAAGTCATTTTAGTAAGGTAACTCTAAACCCCATCCCAAAAAACCTTATTGTGCACTGCCTGACTTGAGCGTTGGAGTCCCTTTGCAGGTACCCAACCCCCCTGTGTCACAAGCTCAGCTGCTGCGCGAAGGAAAACTCATCGTAACGTACCTATCTCAGGTACCCTCTGAATCTAGTTCAGAACATTGGCGCCGACTATGGGGACCATAAATTTCTAATCCCACCCAATCATGGTGAATACGAGGCAAAACTCCAGAAGAGACGCTGCTCAAGCCTCTGTCAATCAGAGGCAAAATCTCGACATGCAAGGTCCACCACCACCACCGCCTCCACTCGTGGCTTAAACCTCCGCTGTGAGAAATCAGGCACCCGGAACAGGAAGCCGACGTGATGGGCACTCTACCTCCTTTTCTGAGGAGTCTCCCAACCCATCACGCAGGATTTCTGTCAGGGAAAGACTTGAATTCCCAGCTCAGAGAGGAGATCAGAGCCTTCAAGAGCACAGGATTCCAGTGCACCAACGTTTGGGAATCCCGAACAACGAGTTCGATCATCGTACGTCCCACTCTGAACGCACACATCAAACTCGGGGTTCCCAACGCCAGTTTCAAGATATGTTGTGGCAACATATGGACTTACTCAACGATCAATTCAGGAGACTGGAGGACATACAGCGCGCCATGCATGACAACCAACCGAAGCCGCGCCGCTGTGACAGACAGTCCGGTGTGGAAAATAACAGAAAGAGGGCCCACGATGATGATCGAATTCCCGATACTAGAGACAATAATCGGAATCGAGGAACTATGGAATAACCTTTCTCTGACCAACTCATGGAGTTCCGTGTTCCAAGAAATTTCAAGTTTCCTCCAAATCTCGAAATTTATGACGGAACCACGGACCCCCAGGAACACATAAATGCTTACGAGCAGTCCCTATGTTTCTATGGCGGCTCCATGGAGTTGTTGTGCCGAGCATTCCCCCTCTCCCTCAAAAAAAGGGCCCTCAAATGGTTCACCAACCAACCACGGGGGGCCATTGTGGATTGGTCCGACCTCAAGCAGCGTTTTCTGCTGCAGTACACCACGAGTAAGGAATAACCTAAGTCCATCGAATCCTTGGCTAAGATCCGCCAGGGAAAGGAAGAGACCCTCCAAGACTACGTTAGGCGTTTTATGGCCGCCTGCACCAACATAGAAAATTTTGAAGACAAAATAGCCTTGCATTACGCCAGGAGCGGTCTCCGGATAGGCTTCGATTTTTTCAAGCAAAAAAGAAGCCGGACAATCTGACCGACTTCCAGAAGCGATCCGAGAAGTATGTCTACTTAGAGGAGGCAATAGAAGACCATAGGAGGTGGGACAAAGGTGAACCTTCTCACCAAAAGCCTAACCAAAATTCCTCAAGGTCGCGGCCCCCAAAGGGTAGCCCACCACGGAAAAGCTACGCTGACTACACTCCTTTGAACACCCCCCGGGAAACAATCTTGAGGGAGGTAATGAACACAGAGTTTCAGAACATCCAGAGGCCGCCTCCTATCAAGAAGCACAAGCGGAAGGATCATTCCAAACATTGCACATGGCATAAAGCCTATAGCCACGATATAGAGGATTGCTATCAGTTGCGCGACGCCATTGAATTTCTAATCAAGGCCGGACGCCTACAACAGTATATCCTCCGTGTACAGAACAACGAAGGGGATAATAGGCGCAGAGACAGCAGGCGTCGAAGTCCATCCCCTACACGCAGGAGAAGAACAAGAAGCCTAAGGAGAAGATCCCGGACTCCTCCTCGATGAGATAACGGCGACCGAAAGGGTCGAACCAGGAACACTACTCCAGTCGATAACGAAGACCACCGCGCCGAGCCCAACAGGACGATCCATACCATCGCCAGTGGCTTTGCCGGAGGGGAATCCTCCAACGGAGCTCGAAAGAAAGCCCTTAGAATGGCAGTTTTCAGCGTGGCCCACTCAGAGCCGAGAACACAAGCAGAGGATAGAAAAGTGCCACTCATTACCTTCTCGGACGAGGACTACAGTGGAATAATCCCGGATCACGACGACCCACTCGTGATATCCGGGGTAATTTCCAATGCCGAAGTTCACCGAATTTTTGTCGATCAAGGGAGTTCAGCCGACATTATGTTCCTAGATCTCTATCAGAAGTTGGAGCTCCTGCTATCCGACTTGACTCCTCATGTTGGAGAACTGACGGGTTTCACCGGCGAGAAGATCACCCCGGTCGGATATTATGAAACCCACCTGACTCTCGGATCATCTATACTATTCAGGACTGTCAAGGTGAAGTTCCTGGTTGTGGACTGCCCCTCGGCTTATAACATCATCCTGGGCCGCCCTTCTCTTAACGCCCTCGGAGCGGTGGTGTCCACCACCCACCTCATGATGAAGTTCCCCAATAAGAACAATGACGTCGTCACTGTAAAAGGCGACCAAATTGCAGCCAGGAAGTGCTATAATGAGAGCTTGAAGATCTGTAGAGTGCCTCGGTCGAGCCCCGTAGCATCCGCCCCGGCTATCGACCAGGTTAACATTTTAATGACGGAGCTCGACGTTAGAGAAGAAATCCGGGATACCCGACCCCAGCCCGAAGGTGAACTGGAGTCTCTTCAACTCGGGGCCAACCCCGAACAGGTCTCCAAGATTGGAGCTCGTCTAGGTGAAAAAGAAAAACAGCAACTCTCTGAACTCTTGTTGAAAAATAAAGACCTTTTCGCTTGGACCTCCTCCGATATGCCTGGACTCGACCCTAGTTTCATTTGCCACCGATTATCGATCAAAGAAGGTACCAGACCGGTCGTGCAAAAGAAGAGGAAGGTCGGGCCCGAGAGGCAACAAGTCGTAGAGGACCAAGTTAAAGAGCTACTAAATGGCAATTTCATCAGAGAAATTTCATATACCACATGGCTCTCCAACGTGATCCTAGTAAAAAAGTCCAACGGGAAGTGGAGGATGTGCGTAGATTATACTGACCTGAATAAAGCCTGTCCCAAGGACCCATATCCACTCCCTAACGTGGATAAATTAGTGGATGGCTCCTCGGGGTTCAGATGGCTCTCATTCATGGACGCATATTCCGGGTACAACCAGATTCCCATGTACACTAGGGATGAAGATAAAATCGCTTTCATTACCGATAGGGCGAGCTACTGCTACAAGGTCATACTTTTTGGCCTAAAGAATGCAGGAGCCACCTACCAGAGGATGATGAACAAGGTTTTTGAAAATCAAGTGGGAAAGATGCTAGAAGTCTACATAGACGACATGATAGTAAAGACCCTACACTGTGGATCGCACACGGCTGACCTCGAGGAAGTATTTGCATAAATCCGAAAGTACAACATGAGGTTAAACCCAGAAAAGTGCACTTTCGGGGTCCAGGCTGGCAAATTTTTAGGGTTCATGCTAACTCATAGGGGAATTGAAGCCAATCCGGATAAATGCCAGGCCGTCCTCAATATGAGAAGTCCCCGCAACGTCAAAGAAGTACAACAGCTTACGGGGCGCATAGTGGCCCTCACAAGATTCTTAGCTAAAGCCGCGCACAAGTCCCTCCCCCTGTTTAAATTGCCCAAGAAGGGAAAAAACTTCGAATGGACCCAGGAGTGTGAAGATGCCTTCACGTAATTAAAAAACCTTTTGTCCTCCCCTCCTATCTTGACAAGGCCGGACACTGGAGAGACGCTCTACTTGTACCTATCCGTCCACGATGAGGCTGTGAGTTCAGTCTTGATTAGAGAAACCAACGAAGGACAGAAGCCTGTCTACTTCGTTAGTACGGTCCTCTAGGGCCCTGAGCTTCGATACCAAAAAGTAGAGAAAGTTGCCTTCGCGCTCATCATCACCGCAAGAAGACTTCGACAATACTTCTAATGCCACCCAGTGGTAGTAAGAACCGACCAACCCATCTGACAGGTGCTACACAAACCAGACCTGGCCGGGCGAATGATTGCGTGGTCGATTGAACTCTTAGAGTTTGGAATCATATACGAACCACGACTGGCAATAAAAGCCCAGGCCTTGTCCGACTTCTTAGTAGATCTCACAACAGACAACGGCAAGCCAAGGAAAGCCTTCTGGACCATTTTTGTTGACAGATCTTCGAACCCCAAAGGAAGCGGGGCCGGGGTGATTGTTGAGAATTCGGAGGGTCTGACCTTAGAGCACTCGCTGAAGTTTGAATTCCCAACCTCAAATAACCAGGCCGAGTATGAGGCTTGCATCGCCGGGTTGCTAATGGCAAAGGACCTAGAGGCAACACGGATCACGCTTTGCAGTGATTCCCAGCTAGTAACCTCCCAAATCCGAGGCGAATATCAAGCCAAAGAACCCCTCCTGCAGAAATACTTGAACAAGGTCCAGGAACTTTTGAAAAGCTTTGAAGAGGTCAAGATAGAGCACATCCCAAGGGAACAGAACTCCAGAGCAGACCTTTTGTCTAAACTGGCCAGCACGAAGAGCCCCAGCAACAACCGGTCGGTAATCCAAGAAACCCTCTCCCAACCCTCCATTACGGATCACAGCATATCCCAAGTGGAGGACCATCAGCCATTCTGGATCACTCCTATACTGGACTATCTGCAACATGGGAAGTTACCGTCGGACCCGAAGGAGGCTTCCAGATTGGTTAAGACGTCGGTTAGATACACCGTTTACAACGGTCGCTTATACCGACGTGGTTTCTCCTCCCCTCTCCTAAAGTGTTTAACCCCCAAAGAAGCAGAGTACGCCCTAGCTGAAGTTCATGAAGGAAGCTGCGGTCACCACTTGGGAGCCAAAGCCCTAGCCCAAAAAGTATTAAGGGCAGGATTCTATTGGCCCACAATGGAGGCTGACTCTCATGCACATGTTCAAATTTGTGACAAGTGCCAGCGTCATGCAGATCACTTTCAAGCCCCTTCTGAAGAATTGTCCACGACGTCGGTTCCCTGGCCCTTTTATAGGTGGGGTATGGACATTTTGGGGCCATTCCCTCAGACCCCAGGACAGTTTAAATACTTGGTGGTAGCAGTAGACTACTTCACTAAGTGGATCGAGGCCGAACCCCTGATCACCATCACGTCGGCGCAAATTCAGAAGTTTACTTGGTGCCATATTATCACCAGGTTCGGCGTACCGGAATTGGTAGTCACAGATAACAGTACCCAGTTCAAAGACAAAGCTTTTGAAGAGCTACTAGCCGGATTGAAAATAAAACACCACTGTAGCTCAGTCGAGAACCCCAGAACAAATGGGCAAGCCGAGGCCGCCAACAGAATCATCGTGCGAGGCTTAAAAAGGAGGCTCGACGAAGCCAAAGGAAATTGGGTCGAGCAACTCGACCACGTTCTCTGGGCATACCGGACCACTCCTCATTCCACGACGGGAGAATCCCCTTTCAAGTTGACCTATGGCTGTGAAGCCATGATCCCGGTAGAAATAGGGGAACCCAGCTGGCGTTACCAACAGTTCTCATCCGACAGCAACCCTGGTCTAATCAGAGAGGACCTGGACTTGCTCGAAGAAAGAAGAAACGTGGCCCATATACGGGATGCCGCCCTCAAGCAGAAGACAGCTGCCAGGTATAACAAGAAAGTGGTCCCAAGAAAATTCCATCCCGGTGATCTAGTGCTCAGGAGAGCCGACATAGGAGGAAAAAATGCCTCCCAAGGGAAATTAGCCCCTAACTGGGAAGGCCCCTATCGTGTCGTCACTAGTACGGGTAAGGGTGCCTACACCCTGGAAACGTTATCTGGGACCCTAGTCAAGAATTACTGGAATGCGGACAAATTAAGAAAATACTATAGCTGAATGCCCATAGCAGCTTAGCCCTCCAGTGGAATTATCTTTGATCCATTCCCGTTTTAAATAAGTATGCTATGTACGGACTCCTGTCCTCCTAATTTCATCAATAAAATTGTTATTCAGGAAACCAGGTTTATCCAACGCGTTGCTCTAAATTGACAAGTCGATAGGAGGCAGTACGGATCATATGTACACGCTCCTTTATACCCAAGCCTAGAAGGGGTCCCAAAATCTATATGATTGTTGGGGTACCTACCCCGGGCAAGGTTAAATAATGATGATGCCTCAGGCAAAAGGGTTCTTTCTTAAACTGCCCTAAGCCAGGCGTTACTTACCTATGTCTGCAATTCCAAACGCTTCCCATAGCAAGCACTGGAATATGGATTAAGGTTTTACTTTGCCTAAGTCTAAAATTTCTTGACGTTTGATTATTATAAGCGTTAGATTACAGACTAAGGCGTTATTTTTACCTAAGTCAAAGTGGAATGCCATTCACTCAACGGTGTGAGTGAAGGATCCCGGACCATGGTTTTCTATGATAATAAGTTTTCTAAGTCCCTTATAATGACTACAAAAATGGGCGTTGGACCCAAGTCGGACCATGAAAAATAAATGGTTAAACAGAATCATTAATTATAAAACCCCAAACACGGGGCAATTGTTTGTACAAGTAACAAAACCCCACGTAGGGGGCAGAAAATAGCAAAATGAAAAAAGCAAGCAAAAGATTAGACGTCAGCCTCTTCCGGGATCTGGATAATTTCCGGGTTGCCACCAGAAGCTTTCGCGGCTAACTCTTCAACAGCTACAAGCTGGCCATTATGAAACATTTTATCCGGGGTAACACCCTCCAAGATAAGGTCGACCCCGGGGTTGAAGTACTGGATTTGCTTCACAGCATTTTGGAACTGCTCTTCCCCGACATTCCCAGCTACTCCGTCCAGTTCCTCCACCTCCTTTTCGAGTTGTGTTACCTCGGCCCTCAAAGCGCCAATGCTTCGGTCAGCCTTAAGCTTTTCGGCCTTCCCGGCAACCTCAGAATCCGCCAACGCTTTCTCCAACTCAGTGACCTTCTTTTCCAGCTCAGGGACTTTCTTCTCCAGCTCGATGGCTCTCGTCCTATTATCCTCATTGGCCTTTAAGGACGCGGTCAACTTCTGGTTGATGTCCTCCTTTTCTTTCTTCAAGGCCCTCAGCTCTTCCGACGCCTGGCGATCAGCATTCTCGATAGTGACTTCGATGACACGGATCTCGGCCGCTGCCCGGAGAGCTTGCCTCTGAAGCGCGGCTAAGGTTTGGGCCAGACCTTGCTCAGCAATATGCTGCCTCACCTCGCCACTCAAGAGTCGCCCATCTATGAAGGGGCCGGGATCAGAGTGCCCCGTGATGATTGGCAAGAAGTCCGCCCCTCCCCTTTCACCGCCCTCCGACGACCCTCCATCGTGCTCGGGAGGCTCTTCAACAGCCTGCCTTTTCTTCCCTCTAAGATTCTGGGCAGGGGATCCCGGCTGATCTTGCTCTGCAATGACAACATCACGGTCGGATGAGTCCGGAATAGTTGTGGAGGAAGAAGCCGCGGTCTTCTTCCCCTTCCTCCGGTTTCTTGAAGATCGCAGGGTAACCATGGAAGATCCTGAAGTCATGTTGCTGACTGGAAAGAAGCAGAAACAGATACAGTCAGTACATCATCATGAAACATTGATATATGAAGACAATGCAAACACTTAAGGATACTAGAGGCATAAACGCCCTAATTCCTACCTAACAAAGTGTAAAGAAGATCATCACCAGGGATACAAAGAACATCTCTAATGTTGATGTTCCCGTGCTTCTCAGTATATTGGGTTATGATCTCGCGGTCCGAAGTTCCTCAGGGTCGAGATCTTCCTCCTCTTTCTCAATCAAGTTGATGGGCACGTCCCAGCACCTCTGCGTCCAGTAAAGAGGAAATTTCGGCTCCCCATCCGGCTTAAGGAAGAAAGGCTGACATCCCTCTTTGGCTTTTACCTTGAAAAATGCAGTCTTGAACCCTTAGAAGCTCTCTTCGTAAACATCAAAGGATTTACGACCAAGCCGGGATCGGATGACGAGCAAACTAGTTTGCCTCACTGTCCCCTGGGTGTTTATTCTTGTGTAAAAGTAAAAAAGGTGTTCGCCGAGCACTTAAGGCTCATCAACCGATAAAACCTCTCAAACGATATAATGTAGCCCCAACCGTTAGGGTGGATCTGCGAAGGGGCCACTTGGAGAGTACGGAGCACGTCCATCTGGAAGTCAGAAAACAGCATCCTTAGCCCTAACTTGAAGAAAAGTGGCTCGTACAGGAATATGAAATGCGAACCCTCCTCTCGACAGGAACACACCCTCTCGTTCCAGTTCGGACAGACGACTTCGAACTCATCATCTCAAGCCTTGTTCACAGTTAACTCTAAGGCGAATAGAGACTCTCGGATCACGGTTTCGCTTGAAAACTTGGACTGACGATCCCATACGTCGTCCACTACCCATGGGCATACCAACCCGGGACCACGCCGAACTCGAACCAGCTCGTCTTCTGCCAGATCACGGACATCGTGGGATGGGGGTTGGACCCTAGCTTTCTTTCCCTTGGCCATGGAAATCCTGAGAACATCCGAAGAAGTCAGTAACAAACTGTCAGAATCAATAGTTTCACAGATTCAGACACAGAGAGAACGAGGTAATCCTAACCTCCCCTACCGACCTCCTATCCCACCAGAAGCAAGGCATTCAGGGGAACCCCTCCACCACGCATGGCGCGGCGAAGTTGGTGTTTCAGGGAGGCGACCATATCTACCTAAATCGCTAAGCCCTATTTGAAGGCAAGAAAAACCAGGAACGCGAAGCTACCCTACTTTCTGAAAAGCTATTGACATACTGAAAGTGCAAATAACAAAATGACCGAAAGAAAGCAACTTACTGTGTAAAGGCAGGATACTTGAAAGTTGAGAAGTTGAGTCAGAACAATGGAGGAGCTATGATTGGAGAGCACCCAAAAAAAAAAGCCAAGACTTTCAACGCACGGTGTTTTCAGTGAAGGAGGGCAAAAACGATAGAGCAGGGAAGACAAACCTTTTATTTATAAAGGGTTGAACGGTTAAGGGACATTTCTGTCCCCTCCAGCGCCAGTTCAAAAAAGTGCTCATCATGGCTCGCGGGGCTCTAAGCACGTCCCTCCGATGAAATCGCAACACGTGGCCCACCAGCTGTAATAGCAGTTGAAAGGACGGTTACGCAGTAATCCAAAGCGTCGTACGAACGTTGGATGAGAACCTGGGTTTTTACCACGGATTCCAAGTCCAATTAACTATTGACACTACGGACAACGTTCCTACTCCGAGGTGTGTTTATGGCTATTATGCCGGGTTGGCATTGGGCCTACCCCGGTAATCTCTTTACTTGATTATTACGGGATAAGCATTGGACTCATCCCGGCATAGTTACCTCGGTGCAAAAGCATATGTGTAATGAAAGTACAGGACAAATACAGAGAAGGTAAAGTCTATTGAATCATCTTCATTCCATACATAGTCATACAATTAAAAAAGAGGAAAAAGAAAATATTGAGACATGGAATGTATAACGAAATTCCGGGAACGAGGGCAAACATCTCCGGCTGCCCGAATCGTACCCCATCCACATCTCCAATCCACGGTCTTTTGAAAAAGTGGATAGGCTTTGCAGAACATTGGCAAACCGAGATCATAGCCCTAGGGAAAATGCCAAAGTCCTTTGCACTGCTTCTCCGCGATGCAACTACAGACCAGGATCCTTTTTTCTGGTTGGAAGGGGTACGACCTCTCTAGCTGAAGAATCCTCCGCCGGCCTCGACCATTCCAAGTTTCCTCAAGTTACGGAGCAGCTACAACAGCCTTTCTACGCCGAAACAGAGTGAAGCCACTCCAGAGTAGAAATCCTCCGTTTGCCCGTTCTTCTCCCACCTTCTCGACGGATAACGGCAGAAGGGGATACGCGCTGCTTCCTTGAAAGCAAGTTAAAGAAAGCAGACCACCCCAGGTTGCTCCAAGGGGGTCCTCACTCCTTTGACCAGGCATCCTTTCATTTCCAGCCGTTACTTCGAAAAAGACCTGCCAAGTGCTTTCAAGCAGCCCGCCAAGAAGAAGAAGAGAGGAACAGTGTGCTCCATCGGGTCCCCATACAATGGACGACGGAAGCATTATTCCATCCTAACAACACGTTGGGTCAGACACCCCCGTGTACGCCAGGATAGAAAGGCTTCCACTTCCCTAAATGCATAGCAACCCGGTTTTATGCCAAGATAGAAAGGCCCCTGTCCAATAAGGATGAACGCTCGGAGAAAATCAAATCTCTTCACGAACTTTGGAAAAAATAAAAATATAGTTTCTGCAGATGGTGAAGCTCTCTTCACAAAAGAAGGGAACGAAGGAAGAATTACACTCATTCCTTTGGGAGAAATCATCTCTATTCGACAATGAAAAAGAAGAAGGGAATGCTAACTCACGAAGAAGTGTTCTCTACTTATAGCATGCATGAAGGATTCCGATTGGTCCCGTAAAAGGTGACCTGATCCCATGAAGTCAGCCAAAATAAATGCTTTGATCTCTGGTTGGTCACAAAGATAGGGAGCAGTTGAAAAAATCCGTATGAAACTGACGTTTTCTTTAAAGAATCACTACTTCCCAATAAAGTCCAAGCATCAGTTTCCCAGAAAATCGCAGACTGTTACGTCAGGGATCACGTTTGGGATCTGCGTCAAATATGTCTCCAGGAATCCTTAGTACTCGTGCTTGGGGGCAGCGATGTTTGTTCGTAACTGAATAAGGACAAGGATATCGGTAATAACCCGAGGTCTGACACCTACCCGTCGAATTACCACAGAATGGTTGATCCGTTCTAAACTTGACTCTGGTCTGTCTCATCCAAGAGCCAAGCTGGGGGCAACTGTTCTGGACCGTGATCCGGGATCCCGCTCCATGGATCAACCCGGCATGCACATTACCGGACTCTCCTAGCTGGCGTAGAGGAAGACTCACGATCTATTCCGGACAATGGATTACGGCCTTCGAGCAGTATCATATTCGACATCGTGACTAATAGATTCGCGCAGTGGATGAATCCCTAAATATCCGTAACTGCCAATCATCAACTTACGATATTATAGGATTTATTGATATCCTTAATGGTTAGATACTTTCCATATCCTAACCCCAGATTTGCGGGGATATATCTGATAATAACAGGAAGGCAATCCTCTTCAGGATACTAATCCTAAATTACCTGCATTCAGAACAGATAAGAATCCCATTAGGATTCTGCTTACGCTCTATAAATACAAGGCTAAGTCATCTTAGTAAGGTAACTCTAAACCCCATCCCAAAAACCTTATTGTGCACTGCCTGACTTGAGCGTTGGAGTCCCTTTGCAGGTACCCAACCCCCCTGTGTCACAAGCTCAGCTGCTGCGCGAAGGAGAACTCATCGCAACGTGCCTATCTCAGGTACCCTCTGAATCTAGTTCAGAACAATACTGAAAGTGTGTTTTAATACCGGATTGACTACTCGCGGATATGAAAAAATAGAGAAATGGTAAAACTAGGTTTTAGATAAATCCTAGGATTTATTATAATACCTATGAAAGTTAGAGATTTTGTTTTGGAGAAATCTAAGTGTACTTAACAGATATAAATTTCAGTAAAATAGCTTATGTTCACTTCTATTTTCTCTTGTTCCTACGATTTCCTCTCTCACATAGCAGCCCCCTTTCTCTGACTTTTGATACTTTTCCTTTCATTCTCACCCACTCATTCACTCTATCACCCATGGAAGTACAGCAGCAACATGAAGCAAAGGAAAAGGAGAGAAAGAAAAGGAAAAGAAGAAGGAGGAAGAGAGAAAGAAGAGGAAATCAAAAGGGAAGGACAAAGCTTGATCATCACCATCCAACCACTTAAGGTAACGGTGTTTAACTCTTAAGTTTCATCTATTTCCTTTATCAACTTCACGTTTGATGTTAGGTTGCATAGTTCGAGAAAAATAGGTTTGAGAAGCAAATATTTTTTCTTTGCTTATTTCTTGCTTTCAATGGTTGAAATTAGCTATTTCCAGCTTTATGAGTGCAAGGTAATCATCTTTGTCTTTAGACAAAACCACTTTGTCCCTTGAGATGGAACCTAGAAAATGGATATTTGTGGGTGTAGTTTTGGCCCTAAAGCCATACCTAGCTAAGCCAATAGGTTATATTAGTGTTACAACATGTTTATAGGGTGTGATTAGTGTTAGAGATCACGTAGAAATTGTCTTTGGATGGTTAGAAGTTGGTTTGTTCCCAATGGAATAGTGACCACATTCTGCAAAATTCTACAAAACTTGTTTTGGTGCACTGGCGCCTAGGTCCCCAATGCCCAGAAACACAGTAGTTAGCTTCTGCGTGATGAGCGCCTAGGAGCCAGCAAGCCAGTGCCTGAGCACCCATCAACTAAAGAGTTTTGGTAGGCATTCTGCCTAGCCAGCGCCTGAGCACTCACTGTGAACACTTGAGCGCTTGAAGCAAAGAAAAATAGAGCAAAGGTTTTGCCTTACCAACACCTAGGCGATGGGTAAGCGCCTAGTCTAGAATTTCAAAATATTTTTATCTTGTCAAAATGGAGTTCCCTACCAAGTGGGATCTTTCATATATGCTTTCTAGAGTGTGTTAAGACACTAATAGAGATATTTCATAGAAGAAATAAACACCTAGCATATATGTACAAGTTAGAACTTGTAAGCATTCCAAGAGTTAGGAATTGCATAAAAGAGGTGTCTAGGACCTTAAACACATTAGTGTGGCTTAGAATACCACTTGTGGTGTGATTATAAGGTAAGCTAGATACAAGTTTGATAAGAAAATTATACTTATCATAGAGGCATAATTTATTCTCTTATAGTTAAAGTTGAGTTAAATATGCAAGTCTTTAGAGAAATACCCTATTATCTTATTAAGTTAGGTTGAAACAGAGCGTTAGCAAAGAGTGGTTCCTTTACTTATTAAAGTTGAACCACAACACAATTATCCTAACTAATAGAGTGAGTTAAACCCTTTGACGTTGTAAAGGAGTGAGTTAAGCTCTTTGGCAAGTAACATAAGGAGTGAGATAAGACCTTATGTAAGTGTAATAAAGTGAGACAAGCTTACTACTAAGAACAATAGGATGAGTTAAGTCATAAGTTAGGCAAAGAAGCGAGTTAAGCAATTTTTCAAGTATAGTTGATGTTATACAGTTGTATGGGCGATTGTGTAATATTGAGACAGTTTAGATATGTACGCATTTTACATAGTTTAATGCCATGAAATATATGTATATTACTAAGAATTTTCATGTTCTCACTCTATTCTATGTTTCCATGGTAAAAGCAAGTCAAGACCCCTTTCTAAAGGGAAAAAGAAAAAGAAAAAAGAGTAACAAGATTAGATAGTTTTAGTTTATATTTTATGAATAACTCTTGTATATTTTTACTTTGAGTTGTAAAATGTTGTATATATAACACTTTGCCCTTTGTGGCTTTTGATGTATATATGTTTGACTTTTTTTATCATGGCTCTCTATATTTGTTTTTTTTTTAATGATATGGAATTAGAATGTTAGTAAGAATAGTAGTAGCATGACTAATACTTTACATATTTGTACATGTAATATATATTAAGATATCTGTATTAGGATGTTACATTATGGTATCAGAGCATTTCATCCTGTTGAGCCAGGGGATAGATTGACTATGCATAGGCATGTTAGTAGTTTTGTTGTGTGTTGTGCATTTCTTGTCTCTTTTATGAGATGTTTGCATAACTTGCCTTTTGTTTGAATGTTATCAGTTACTATTGCACTATTATGTGGTATTGATAATGATCAACTCAATATTTAACGTTTTATGTGTATAGAAAACTATGACTTCTCTGAGGCGAACTAGTGGAAATGAGAATTCTTTTAGTGAAAGCCCTAATATGGCCGAGGCAGTGATAGTAATGGCTAATGCTATGCAAGAGCAAACGACTATTACCTATAGGATGTTGGAGAGGTTGGAAGTCAATCGACCTTAAAAACAAGTACCACTACTAGTACCACCTCCAGTGTGTAACAGTTGGTGTATGCCTTATAGGCCAATTTATTTTGACCGTACTTATATACATTGTATTATGCTATTTATTTAATACATAAGGCATTTCATTTATTGTGTTTTTTAATATAAACATAATACAGTCCTTAGAATAGTAAGTTTAATGCCATAGGACATCAAGTGGATGACTTGGTCAAGAGATCCTATTGGATAGAATTAGCACACTATTCTTAAATGTGCCTAGTCAAGTATTATTATTAATTAGGACAATAATAATGCATTGAGACTAGTATGTGTGTAGACTGATGGTAACATCTCAAGGGTCATAGATATGAGATATCAAGTCTTCACATGGATACATATTAGAGTAATAATGTATTAGAATGACCCATCATGAGAACATTACGTGGATCATTACTTGAATGTCATAAGCGATTCTCAAAGTGACAATGGTATATGTGGTCTTTTGACCTAAAATCACTACGATTCCTACATGAGGAGTTGTATGTTTTAACGCCATCAATCATCATCTTTAACAAGGTGATTATAAAGTTAGTTATTGGATATACCGTGAATCATGCAGAAGGATGTGGGTGACCTAGATGGGATTTGTCTCTCCTACATAACAGGAGCGATATCTTCGGGGGGCCCTGATTGAGTGAGACTGCGAAATGCATGGCCATGCTTAAATGAGTTAATACGAGATATTGATCTCATATGTTCTTACTATGTCTACTCAAGTATCAAGAAATTAAAGACTGAACAATACAAGGGTGAAACATTCATACCTTGTGTTCAATCTAGATATCTGGACAAAGGGACTAAACTATATGAAAACATTGGTCATAGAAAGGTTATATCAAATCATTGACATTCTCTATACTGGGTAGCAGCGATATGTTGCTAGATACCACTCACTGCTTATAATATTAAAATAAGATTTTAATATTACTGCCAACGTCATGAGAACCTGTAGGGACACACACATAGAACAGACTGTATTGGAGCAATTAGAATCCAAGTTGGAATAAGGTTCTATCGTGGGCTAGACTCATAACAGATGAGTTTAAGGTTGCACTGCTAAGCCTACTGCTACTCTCCCTCGCATAAGACAGTCACTATTATAAATAGTACTGCTAAGGGGCTGTCAAGGAGCATCAAATTACAAACCCTAGCCACACCCTAATAGAAATTGTGAGTGTGAGAGTGACAAGCTTCTCTTCTCTTCATAGCTAGCACTGTGCAAGAGACGTGAGACTCCAAGATCACAGACATTAGACATTTATGAGTCTATTTGTGTGGACAATGAGAGGTACCATCATTGCTACGTTGCTAGTGATTTGCTTGATCATTTTTCATCTAGCTTCAAGAGGTAAACTCGAGAAATCATGTTTCATGGCTCTCCTTTTCGCATGGATCCTTGGTATGAATCCTTTTTTCACTGTGCTTTTGTTCATGAATTTCTCAACAGTGGTATCAGAGCCACTTGTAAAACCATGATTCGGTCTTTTCTATTTACTTGTTGTATGAAATAATATGATTAGTTGTTCTCCTTTTGGTAAAAGATATGATCTTTAAAGTGTTATTTCAGAAATCAAAAGAATCTTTTGTGAAAACATAATCTGTTTGATATGTCGTATACAAAATCATGATGATGTTTTCAAAACCATGAAAATGTTTATTTGTTTTGTGAAAATTGATTTGTACGCATGTATGTTTTCACAAAATTTTCTGGCATATATGTGATATATACAGTGCAGTGCCACAAGGGCTCTAGAAACCTTATTTTTGGTTTGCGAAGATATCAAATGTTGATGTTAAGCAAACCTTGTTTTTTGATAGCGGCGCAACGCAAGGGTTCTGGAAACTTTATTTTTAGTCTGCGGCAGCATCAAACGTTGATGTCAAGCAAACCTTGTTTCTGAATAGCGGTGCAAGGGTTCTCGTGATATGAAGTGTTCATGTCCTCGTAGCTATAAGGGTTCAAGTGTTGATACCCAAGCGGTCAAGGAGGCATAAGATAATAATGTATTATTGTTTTGACCTTTTGTGTTCTTTGTGGTGCATGGTGCATGGTTATGGCCTTAGTCCTCTTGTTTTGCCTTTTTGGGTTATTTTAAAATATAGCTTGCGTGTCATGGCTTTCTCTCTACATTCTAGTTGTACATTCTCTTCTTACCTAACTCCCTTTGTATGTAAAATAAGGTTTCTTTATACTTTGTAATGCATTCTTGATGTGGAGGGAAGAAGATGGCATCTTATGAGGATGTTAGTGGTAGATGCTTGGTGAAGCTGGCTTGCTCACTAGGTTTAGTTTTTGATACTCTCATTGGCTTAGAAGAATTAATGCATTAGGGGCCATAACCATGTCACATTCCTTTTATACTTTATATGTATGAAATGCATGGATGTTTATGGTACGTTAAATAGTTTAACAAATAGTAAGATCTAATAATAAAAGAATTACTCAAAGCAAATATTAAGTCATTGTGTGATGCCTTCCAATGCATGGCCCTTGTCAAGGCTAGTATCGATTAAGTGTAGGTCTGCAAAACTAGAATGCCTTTATCTATATTAGTAAAACACAATAGGATAAAGGTAATATTCAACTGCCAACCATTGGGTCTGACTTAACTAGGTCATTTTAATAGGATTGAAGGCTTAGAGACATAGAATTGGGCTTTAGTCCATTTAATGGATTAGAATAAGTGTTATTCACTTAACTATCCAATAGTTGCATGTGATGTAATTGGAAAATATTTCCTACCTAGATAACCAAATTTTGAGTGATCAGCCAAAGCTGACTCAAAACTAGGTGAAATATGGTTCTTAGCCCACTAGGAAATCTTACGATAGGATTTTCTGAGTCAATAATGAAGGTCATTTATTTAAATAAAAATAGTGGGAGACATATTTAATTAAAGACCTTGTTAAATATGTTTATGGCATGGTACTTATACTTTGCATATTTTTGTTGATAAATTACCATGCTAGCAAACACTTCAAATAACTTGTCATTGTGATCAGTCCTTGAGAAGGAAAAATTTTCTAGAACAAACTTTCTAGACTGGTGTAAGAATCTGAGGATTGTCCTCAAACACGAGAAAAAGCAGTATGTTTTAGAGTACCTTACTCTTAAGCCACCTGCTACAATTGCCCCTAGGGCTAAAAAGGATGCTTATAAGAAGCATCAAGATGACACCTTGGACGTCGACTATCTCATGCTAGCCACCATGAACTCTGAGCTTCAGAAGAAATATGAGAACATAGATGCATACAACATGATCGTACACCTAAGAAGGCTTTATCAAGTGCAAGCCAGACATAAAAGATGTGAAGTCTCAAAGGCACTATTTCAGTGCAAAATGGTAGAGGGTAGCCTTGTTGGTACTTGTGTGCTCAAAATGATTGGGTACATTGAGAACCTAGAGAGGCTTGGTTTCCCTTTGGGTCAAGAGTTGGCCACTGATTTAGTCTTGCAATTATTACTGGAAAGTTATAGTTAATTCGTCATGAATTACAACATGAACAAAATTGACAAACCTCTGCCAGAACTATTAAGCATGTTGAGAGATACTGAGCAGAATATAAACAAAGGAAAAGGAAAGGCCTTTATGATGGTCCAAAAGAATAAGGGCAAAGAGTAGCTGAAGAAGCCTAAGGACAAATGGAAGGATAAGGGCAAGGAAAAATCCAAGCCTAGCACTTCCAGCTTGAAACCTGTAGGCAAAGTGGCTAAGAAGGGTATGTGCTTCCACTATGGTCAGACCGGACATTGAAAGAGGCATTGCGACAGGCACCTGGAGGAGCTTAAGAAGAAGAAGGGAAGTGAGACTTCCACTTTAGATATTTTTGTTATAGAAATCAATTTATCTACTTCTGCATCTTGGGTATTAAATACTGGATGTAGGTCTCACATTTGTGTAAATGTACAGGATCTAAACAAGAGTAGACCCTTCTCTAAGGGTGAAGTTAACCTACGAGTTGGAAATAGAGCAAAAGTTGCTACTTTAGCCGTAGGGACTTATTTTTATCTTTGCCTACTGGACTTGTTATTGAGTTAGAGAATAGTTATTTTGTGCCTGCTATTAGTAGGAATATCATTTTTGTTTCTTGTTTGCACAAGAAAGGTTTTTCTTTTATAATAAAGGACAAAAGTTAGTCTATTTATTTGAATGATATTTTTTATAGTAGTGCATAACTGAGTAATGGACTTTATATCCTTGATCTCGAAATGCCCATCTATAACATAAATGCTAAGAGGTTCAAATCAAATAATATAAATCCAACTTATTTCTGGCACTGTTGTTTGGGCCACATAAATGAGAAACGCATCTCCAAATTCCATAAAGATGAATTCTTTGACTTATTTAATTTTGAATCATACGAGATATGTGAGCCTTGTTTATTGGGGAAGACGACAAAAGCCCCATTCACTGGACAAGGTGAAAGGGCTAGTGATCTTTTGGACCTCATACATAGTGATGTATGTGGACCCTTAAACACATTGGCTAGAGGTGGTTTTCAATACTTCATTACATTTACTGATGATTAATGTATGTGAAACAACATCATGTTTTGTTCTTATTTTGCATGCATTCTTGAGCATTTTAGGCATTTTAGTTTCCCTTTTTGGTTTGTTTTTCCCTTAGTTTGGATAACTGCGGTGTTTTTGGTGTTCTTGTGCAGGATTAATGTTGAATTGGCCTTGAATTGAATGGAATGCTCGCATGTTTGAAGTTAGAGCTTAATGGATAGCAATAAAGGTGCAAAAAGGTCATTCCAGAGGGATCCACGGCCTGCCTGTGGATCAAACCATGACCATGGATCGAGGGGCAACTTGAAGAAGAATAAGGAAAATTCCAGAGAGTTCCACGGCCTGGCCGTGGAACCATCCACGGCCGTGGAACTCAAAAGACTCAGAATGGCTTGTTGACATAATGATCCACGGCCTGGCCGTGGAATGATCCACGGTCGTGGATCGTAGTGCGCAGCAGTTTTTAAGTTTATATTTTTATTTCTTTTGGGGGCTTTTTAGCCAATTAAAACCCTAGGTTATAAATAGATGTTCTGAATACAATGAGAGGGTTCTAATTTGGTTTTGGAGAGGCACATTGGAGGCTTTGGTTCTTGATCTTTCTTCCCTCTTCTCTCTTGAATTACAGGTTTGGATGTTTATGAACATGTTTTCTTGTTCCTTCTTCTCTATGTCTGACTAGTTTCTTTTGTTTCTAGGATTGGGCAATGCCCTTTGATACATTGATAATGATTAATTGACGTTGTTTCCCCTTTTATTGATCTTGAATGTTCTTTGATTCAATTCTTATTGCTCTTATTCATGTGAATTTGCTGGCCACTTATTTACATCTCATAGGCATTTAGGGACGTACTGAGAGGTGAACCTAGGTGTTGGAACCATAAGAATTGAACTTAAGGTCTAAATCACGAGAGTAGTTTTAGCCTTTCGAGGATTCAATGAATTACCACAAAGCGTAATGGGTTCAATTTAAATTCAATTACCACGAGAGTAGGAATTAGTTTAATTGGGCACGGATCTTGTATCTTGAGAAAGAACATTAACTAATTTAGGGTAATTCACCTTCAATTGAATTTCAGATTTAATAAAAGGGTTATCAATTAGGATTTGTCTTGTATAATTGTGGTATCCCAATTTTGGAAGCTTTCTTGAATTTGAAAAACCCCTTCTTGATAACTTGCTATTTTTGTTCTAAATTCTGTACTTTGATTTTTATTTAATTGCTTGTTACTACGTTCTTCTTAATAAACAATCATATTCCCTTTTGTTTAATTTAATTGAATTAATTAATTAATTGGTATTCATAAACACAGTCCCTGTGGATTCAATCTTTTTATTACTTGACGATGAAACCGTACACTTGCGGATTTCACGCATCAAGTTTTTGGCGCCGTTGCCGGGGACTGTGTTTTTCTTGAATATTAATTTAATTTTTAATTAATTATTTTAAACCTTCTTCTTTTATTTGGTTCTTACATTCTTGATTTCTCTTTGACTCTCTGCAGGTAATTTCTCTTGTTTATGTAAAGTATTAGACATTCTGGCACTCTTATTGAAGCAGATCCTGAAATTAAAAGAACTTTACATAGAAGGAGAAGACAACAAAGGCAAAGAGTAAGAGAAATATTTGAACCACCACTTGTCATGGCAACAGCTGAGGATAATAAACAGTTAAAAGTGTATGCAGCCCCTAATGCTCGGGGTTTGCGATCTGGAATTGCTCGGCCAGACATTGAAGCCAGGCACTTCAGCATACCTCCTGCCCTACTTTCTATGATAAGGCAAAACCAGTTTGGAGGATTTCTGTCAGAGGATCCTAATGATCATGTGGATATGTTCTTAGAGTTCTGTGAGACCCTTAAGATCGAAGGTGCCTCTGTTGATGCTATTCGTCTCCGCCTGTTTCCTCTATCGTTGAGAGATAGAGCTAGAGCTTGGCTGAAGTCTGTTCCTGCTGAGACGATAACTACTTGGGACTAATTGGAGCAAGCCTTTTTGGATAAATTCTTTCCACTTTCCAAGACTGCTCACCTAAGGACCCAAATCACAAGATGGCGAGTCATTGTCAGAAGCTTGGGATAGATATAAGGCTTTGCTAGAAGCCTGCCCACACCATGGGTTAGAGAAATGGTTAATCATCCACACCTTCTACAATGATTTGGAATATTCTTCAAAGGTATCTCTTGACTCCGCAGCTGGTGGAGCTTTGATGAATAGAAGGCTCACAGAAGCTTATGGGATAATTGAGAGTGTAGCTTCAAATCATCACTAATGGGCTAATGAAATAGGGCACAACCCGAGAAAGCTCTCGGGAGGTAAGTTTGAGGTAGATGGTGTTGATTTAATTATGTCAAAGTTTGATTCTTTGAATAAACATTTTGACATGCTTGAGAAAGCTCATGGTAATGCTATAGGTGCCTCTAACAATTTTTGTGAGATTTGTGGAGCACAGGGACATATAGGTGTTGAATGCCAAGTTGGAATGGGTTCCTCACATAGTGCACCAGTGGAGCAAGTGGAATCATGCCATAATTTCCATGACTTTAACCAAAAGGGGAGGAATGATCTGTATTTTCAAACTTACAACCCTGGTTGGAGGTCACATCCTAACTTCTCTTACTGGAATAGTCAGTACCAAGCTGGGCAAGATAATGCTAAACCCTCTTCTGGAGTCCCACAGGTACAGCAATCTAGACTTAAGTCTCTTCTTGAGAATTTTGTTGAGAGCCAGTCTAAGCAGAATGAGGAGTTTAGGCACCATGGGCAAGTTGTAACTGAGGCAATTAAAGAGTTGCCAGCTAAGGTTGACAATTTAGCTATTCATAATAAGATGTTGGAAACCTAGATTGCCCAACAAGCAAGCACTTCTCTTAGGTAGCAAGGTAAGTTTCCTGGTCAACCTGAAGTCAACCTAGGCAATGAACATTGTAAAGCTATGAGTTTGAGAAGTGGAAAGAAGTTAGAGGATTCTAAGGGTAATGGGGAGAGTGGCAAAGATGAGGGGAATAAGGAAAAAGAGACTATGGCAAAACCCTTAGAAGAGGAGGAAACTAATGAGAAAGTGTCTAAGTATGTACCCCTGAGCCATACCAACCCCCAGTTCCTTTCCCTCAAAGACTTGCTAAGGCGAAGTTAGACAGGCAGTTTGGGAAGTTCTTAGAGGTTTTTAAGAAATTGTACATTAATGTACCATTCACTGAGGCATTAAAACAAATACCTACCTATGCTAAGTTTCTTAAGGACATCTTGTCTAATAAGAGGAAGCTAGAAGACTATAAGACAATAGCTTTAACTGAGGAGTGTAGTGCCTTAATTCAAAATAAATTGCTTTCTAAGTTAAAGGATCCAGGTAGCTTCTCTATTCCCTGTTTGATTGGCAATACTAACTTTGATAAAGCTCTGTGTGATTTAGGGGCTAGTGTTAGTCTTATGCCCCTTTCTGTGTGTAAGAAGTTGGAGGTGGGTGAGCTAAAACCCACAACTATCTCACTTCAATTGGCGGATCGGTCCGTCAAGTATCTTGTAGGCATCTTGGAGGATGTTTGTTCGTAAGTTTTATATGTCGATGGATTTTGTTGTGCTTGACATGGAAGCTGATGCTACAATGTCGATTATACTTGGGCGTCCATTCCTTGCCACTGGAAGGGCGATCATTGATGTCCATGAAGGGAAATTGACTTTGCGATTGAATGATGAGGAAGTAGTTTTTGATGTTTTTAAATCTGAAAATAATTCTAATTCCTCAAATTCATGTAATCGCATAGATGCTACTAATGTTGTGGATAGTGTTGTGCTTTCAAGTGTGCAAGAATCGGTGGCTGATGCTATGCTAGAAAGAACCTTGCCCAGGGGTACTACAAAATTTGAGGAGTCTAAGCCCTACAAGAAAGGACTTAAAAAGCAGAATGACAAGTGTGTCAAGAAGTGTAGATTTAAACTCGGGGATAAAGTTCTTATTAATAACTCGCTTCTACATTTCTGTCCTAATAAGTTATGGTCGAAATGGTCAGGACCATATGAGATTGTTCGAGTTTTATCCTATGATGTGCTTGAGGTGCAGAAGGTCATAAGCCTTTTCTTTGAACACCAGAAGTTTTTCCACCACCGCAGTGAGTTCTTTTCTTTTATCCCTTCTCTAGTTAAAGATTGTTACATTGGGGACAATGTAAGTTCTAAGCTTGGGGGAGTAATTTCATTTTCATTTAGAGTCTCATGCATTCTTATGTCTTGTTTTGCATTGCATTTTCATGTTGCATTTTCACACCATCATATCTCTTCGGTTTTTGGTTGAACTTATGCCCCTCTCTTTTGAGGATTTTTGAGATGGTATTGATTTAGAACCTAATTGTTGATTCTTGTGATAGGTTACAGGCATTGTTTTAATTGATAGTAGAGGTGATCTTTTGATAGTTAATAATTAGCATAATGTTCTCTGAATTTGTGCTTCTCATTGAATTTTTAAACCTTTAAATGTGAGTTTTGAGCTTATATGGGACTTATGCATTATATGATTTTTGTTCCTATTCTTTGTGTTGAGCGATATTCCTCATTGATTATGTGCTCTAGAACTTGATTTGAAACCTTTTTAAGGCAAAATTTTTGGTTGCATGCTTGAATGTCATTAAGGCATTTTAGGTATTTTTCTGGCCTTCTGAAATTGTTACACTTTCATCCTCTAGTTGCACATTTTGAGCCTATTGCATAATTGTTTTTCTTGATACCTATGCTGAAACATTGTTGGTAATCATTTAGAATATTAAATGAAGCAATTTGGATTTGAAAGTTGTGTAAAGATGTGTTGGGAATTATATGTTTTTGACCCTTCTCTTTCTCAAATGAAAAAAAAAGAAAAAAAAGATTAAATAAAAGAAAATCATAAGATTGAAGCTTGAAAAAAAATAAAAAAAAAAAAGAAAAAGAAGAAGGAAAAGAAAAGAAGAAAATACTTGGAAATATAGAGTTATGATCCTGTTTGAAAAATGCCTTTGCTCCATTGATGTTCTATTGGATTTCTTGTGCTTATTGAAAAAAAAAATTGATGAGCCCTTTGTGTATACCTTCCTTTCTCTACCCTACCTAACATCATTCTTATGGCCCCATTACAACCCTTGAAAGACCTTTTAATTCTTGCATGCAAGCTGATTATTAGTGGAAATTTGGTTTCTTATCAAGATATGAAAGTACATTTTCTTTGAAGGATTTTGAGCGCATGGTTTTCACCCTTAAACACTTTGAGTGTAGTTAGTGGAGTGAACTTAATTCAATCAGTGAGGATGCATGATTTCTGAAAACTTAGCCTTTAATTGGACTTGATTTTGATTACCTCTCAGATTCTTTGTTTGCCTTAGCCTATTGCTTGGATATTATTTTCTCGGGTTCCTTATTCTTTATTGTCTTTTGATCCCACTTCTTGGTTTGACATTAATTTTTGCTTGAGGACAAGCAAAGTGTTAAGCTTGGGGGGATTTGATGTGTATGAAATAACATCAAGTTTTGTTCTTATTTTGCATGCATTCTTGAGCATTTTAGGCATTTTAGTTTCCCTTTTTGATTTGTTTTTCCATTAGTTCGGATAACTGCGGTGTTTTTAGTGTTCTTGTGCAGGATTAATGTTGAATTGGCCTTGGATTGAATGGAATGCTCGAATGTTTGAAGTTAGAGCTTAATGGATAGCAAAAAAGGTGCAAAAGGGTTATTCCAAAGGGATCCACGGCCTGTTCGTGGATCAAACCACGGCCATGGATCGAGGGGCAACTTGAAGAAGAATAAGGAAAATTCTAGAGAGTTGCACGGCTTGGCCGTGGAACCATCCACGGCCGTGGAACTCAAAAGACTTAGAGTGGCTTGTTGACAGAATGATCCACGGCCTGGCCATGGAATGATCCACAGCCGTGAATCGCAGTGCGCAGTAGTTTTTAAGTTTTTATTTTTATTTCTTTTGGGGGCTTTTTAGCCAATTAAAACCCTAGGTTATAAATAGATGTTTTGAATACAATGAGGGGGTTCTAATTTGGTTTTGGAGAGGCACATTGGAGGCTTTAGTTCTTGATCTTTCTTCCCTCTTCTCTGTTGAATTACGGGTTTGGATATTTATGAACATGTTTTCTTGTTCCTTCTTCTCTATGTCTGAGTAGTTTCTTTTGTTTCTAGGATTGGGCAATGCCCTTTGATACATTGATAATGATTAATTGACGTTGTTTCCCCTTTTATTGATCTTGAATGTTCTTTGATTCAATTCTTATTGCTCTTATTCATGTGAATTTGCTGGCCACTTATTTGCATCTCATAGGCATTTAGGGGCGTACTGAGAGGTGAGCCTTGGTGTTAGAACCATAAGAATTGAACTTAAGGTCTAAATCACGAGAGTAGTTTTAGCCTTTCGAGGATTCAATGAATTACCACAAAGCGTAATGGATTCAATTTAAATTCAATTACCACGAGAGTAGGAATTGATTTAATTGGGCATGGATCTTGTATCTTGAGAAAGAACATTAACTAATTTAGGGTAATTCACTTTCAATTGAATTTCAAATTTAATAAAAGAGTTGTCAATTAGGATTTGTCTTGTATCATTGTGGTACCCCAATTTTGGAAGCTTTCTTGAATTTGAAAAACTCTTTCTTGATAACTTACTATTTTTGTTCTAAATTCTACACTTTGATTTCTATTTAATTGCTTGTTACTACGTTCTTCTTAATAAACAATTATATTCCCTTTTGTTTAATTGAATTGAATTAATTAATTACTTGATATTCATAGACACAGTCCTGTGGATTCAATCTTTTTATTACTTGACGACGAAATCGTACACTTGCGGATTTTACGCATCAATGATTTCAGTAGATATAGGTTTGTGTATCTTATGAAACACAAATCAGAATCCTTTGAAAAAGTCAAGGAATTCAAGAATAAGGTACAAAAGTAACTTGGCTAGAGTATTAAAGTCCTTCGATCAAATCAAGGTGGTGAATACTTAAGCTAGTAGTTTGATGATCATCTGAAAGAGTATGGGATAATCTCTCAACTCACTCCTCTAGGAACACCACAATGGAATGGTGTTTCTGAATGGAGGACCTGGACCTTGTTGGACATGGTCAGATCTATGATGGGTCATGTAGTTCTTCTAGGCTCCTTCTGGGGACATGTGTTAGTGTGTTATTCGAAAGCGTAATATTTTCTATCCAATTTTATGACTCACGAAAATAATAATGTATTATTGTTATGAGTTTATATGTTCTTTGTGATGCATGGTTATGGCCTTAGTTCTCCTTTTATGCTATTTTGATTTTTTTTTTATAAATACGACCTGTGTGTCATGCCTTTCTCTCTACATTCTGATTGTACATTCTCTTCTCACCTAACTTCCCTCGAATGTAAAAGAGGTTTCTATATAATGTAATTATGATGTGGAGGCAAGAAGATGGCATCAAGTGAGGACATTGATGGGAGACGCTTGGTGAAGCTGGCTTAGTTAATGCTACTCTCTTAGGGGGCCATAACCATGTCACTTTTATTATATGCTTTTTATGTATGAGATGCATGGATAATGTTTATGGTATAATAAAAGTTTAATAAATGGTGAGATATAATAATAATAATAATAATAATAATAATAATAATAATAATAATAATAATAATAATAATAATCCCTCAAAGCAAATATTAAGTCATTATGTGATGCCTTCGAATGTGTGGCACTCGTCAAGACTAGTATCGATCAAGTATAGGTTTACCAAAGTAGGATGTCTTTATCTATATTAGTAAGACGCAATGGGATAAAGGTAATATCCAACTGCCAACCATTGGGTCTGACTTAACTAGGCCATTTCAATAGGATTGAAGGCTTAGAGGCATGACGTTGGGCTTTGGTCTATTAGATGGATTTGAATAAGTGTTATTCACCCAACTATCCAAGAGTTACATGTGATGTAATTGGAAAGTGTTTCCTACCTAAATAACTGAATTTTGGGTGATCAGTCAAAGCTAACTCAAACCTAGGTGAAATATGGATCTTGGCCCACTAGAAAATCTTACGATGGGATTTTCTGAGTCAATGCTGAGGGTCATTGACTTGAATAAAATAGTGGGAGGCATATTTAATTAAAAGACCTCATTAAATATGTTTATGGCATGATACTTATATTTTGCATATTTTTGTTCATAAATTACTATGGCAACAAACACATCAAGTAACTTATCACTGCAATCTGTCTTTGAGAAGGACAAGTTGTCTGGAACAATTTTTCTAGATTGGTACAGGAATTTGAGGATTGTCCTTAAGTAAGAGAAAAAGCTGTATGTACTAGAACAGCCTATTCCTAAGCCACCTGCTGCTAATTCCCCTAGAATTGAAAAGGATGCTTATAAGAAGCATCAAGATGATGCCTTGGACATCGGATGTCTAATGTTGGCCACCATGAACTCTAAACTCCAAAAGGAACACGAGAACATGGATGCCTACGATATGATCATACACCTCAAGAAGCTCTATTAAGAACAGGCCAGACATGAGAGATTTGAGGTCTCAAAGCACTGTTTCAGTGCAAGCTGGTAGAAGGAAGCCCTGTTGGTGCTCATGTACTCAAGATGATTGGGTACATTGAAAACCTAGAGAGACTTAGTTTTCCTTTGGGCTAAGAGTTGGCCACTGACTTAGTCCTGTAATCGTTGCCGAAAAGTTTTAGTCAATTTGTCATAAACTACAACATGAACGAGATTGACAAATCACTACTAGAGCTGCTAGGCATGTTGAGAACTACTGAGCAGAATATTAACAAAGGCAAAGGGAAGACCATAATGATGGTCTAAAAGAATAAGGGTAAGAAACAGCAGAAAAAGCCCAATGACAACTAGAAGGGCAAGAGTAAGGATAAGTCCAAGCCCAGCATTTCTGGCTTAAAACTAGTGGGTGGAGTGGCTAAGGAAGGTAAATGCTTCCACTGTGGTTAGACCGGACATTGGAAGAGGAACTGTGCCAAGTTCCTGGAGGAACTCAAGAAAAAGAAGGGAAGTGAGACTTCCACTTCAGGTATTTTTGTTATTGAAGTCAATTTATCTTCTTCTGCATCATGAGTATTAAATACTGGATGTGGATCTCATATTTGTGTAAATGTGTAGGATCTAAAGAGCAGTAGACCATTGAAAAAGGGCAAAGTTAACCTACAGTGAGAAATGGAGCAAAGGTTGCTGCATTAGTTGTAGGGACTTATTTATTATCTTTGTCCACTAGGCTTGTAATAGAGTTAGAGAACTGCTATTTTGTGCCTGTTATTAGCAAGAATATCATTTTTGTTTCTTGTTTGGCAAGAAAAGTTTTTCTTTTATGATAAAGGACAAGTGTTGTTCTATTTATATGAATGATATTTTTTATGGTAGTGCACAATTGAGTAATGGACTTTATGTCCTTGATCTCGAAATGCCCGTCTATAACATAAATACAAAGAAGTTTAAATCAAACGATCTGAAACCAACTTTTCTCTGGCATTATTGTTTGGGCCATATAAATGAGAAACGCATCTCCAAACTCCATAAAGATGGATTCTTAGACTCATTTGATTTCGAATCATATGAGATATGTGAATCTTGTTTATTGGGGAAGATGACAAAGGACCCATTCATTGGACATGGTGAAAGGGCTAGTGATCTTTTGGGCCTTATACATAGTGATATATGTGGGCCACTAAACACACTTTCTAGAAGCAGTTTTCAATACTTCATTACCTTTACTGATGATTTTAGTAGATATGGATTTGTAAATCTTATGAAGCACAAATCAGAATCCTTTGAAAAGTTCAAAGAGTTCAAGAATGAAGTACAAAACCAACTTGGCAAGAGTATTAAAATCCTTTATTCAGATCAAGGAAGAGAATACTTAAGCCAACAATTTGATGATCATCTGAAAGAGTGTGGGATAATATCTCAACTAACTCCTCCAGGAACACCACAATGGAATGGTGTCTCTGAAAGGAGGAACCGGACCTTGTTGGACATGGTCCGATCCATGATAAGTTATGCAGACCTTCCAGGCTCCTTTTGGGGACATGCTCTGTTAACAGCAACTTTCACACTTAACCGTGTTCCATCTACGACGGTTCAAAAGACACCATATGAGATATAGACTGGGTTCAGGCTGCGAAGCTTATGTGAAACGTCAAGTTTTTGATAAGCTTGGACTTAAATCAGATAAATGCTTCTTTGTGGGGTATCCAAAGGAAACCAAGGGATACCTTTTCTATAATCCTACCGAGGGCAAAGTGTTTATCGCACGGACTGCTGTATTTCTAGAAAAGGAGTTTATCTCCAAAGGAATCAGTGGGAGGAAAGTAGAACTTGAAGAAGTTCAAGTTTCACAAAGTAGCAATGAACCAATGGTGGAAATAAAGCAACCTCCACAAAATGTTATGGAACAACAACCTGCTCTAGTAGCACAAGACCTGCGTAAGTCCAACAGGATATGTCATTAACCAGAGAGATACGGATTTCTCATGACCCAACAAGGTGACGTATTGCTCATGGATCAAGATAAGCCTGTGACTTACCAGGAAGCCATTATTGGCCTAGAATATGAGAAATGGCTTGAGGCCATAAGATCTGAAATGGATTCCATGTATGCCAACCAAGTATGGACCTTGGTTGACCCACCTGAAGGGATAAAACCCATTGGGTGCAAGTGGGTTTTCAAGAAGAAAATCGACATGGATGGTAATGTGCATACCTTTAAGGCGCGATTGGTGGCTAAAGGTTTCAAACAAATTCATGGTGTAGATTATGATGAGACTTTTTCCCTAATTGCGATGCTTAAATCCGTTTGGATCTTGCTTGCTATTGCAGCATACCATGGTTATGAAATCTGGTAAATGGATGTCAAAACTGCTTTCCTGAATGGAAATCTTCTCAAGGATGTGTACATGACATAACCTGAGGGTTTTGCCACTCCAGAGGATGCTAGAAAAGTATGCAAGTTGCAATGATCTATTTATGGATTGAAGCAAGCTTCCAGAAGCTGGAATCTTCATTTTGATGATACAATAAAACAGTTTGGTTTCATCTAGAATGAAGAAGAATCTTGTGTCTACAAGAAGGTTAGTGGGAGCACTATTGTCTTTCTGATATTGTATGTAAATGACATACTACTTATCAGAAATGACATCCCTACCCTATAGTCCGTAAAGACTTAGTTAGGGAACTACTTCTCTATGAATGACTTGGGCGAAGCCACCTATGTGTTAGGTATCAGGATCTATAGAGATAGATCACTAAGACTGCTTGGCCTAAGTCAGAGTACATATGTAGACAAAGTGTTAAGACGATTTAACATGCATGAATCCAAGAAATGACTCTTGCCTATGTCATATGGTGTAAGCTTATCTAAGGCTCAATCCCTTTCCACCCAGGATGAGAGGGATCGCATGAGCAAGATTCCATATGCATCTGCAATTGGATCTATCATGTATGCTATGTTATGTACTCGACCAGACATCTCATATGCTTTGAGCATGATGAGTAGGTACCAATCTGATCCTGGTGAAAGTCACTAGACTGTTGTCAAGAACATCCTTAAGTACTTGAGAAGGACTAAGGATTCGTTCTTGGTATATGGAGACGAGGAAGAGCTAGTTGTAAAGGGTTACATTAATGTTAGCTTCCAAATCGATAAGGACGACTCCAGATCACAATCGGGTTATGTTTTTTGCCTAAATGGTGGGGCTGTGAGCTGGAAGAGTTCAAAGCAGGAGACAGTCACCGATTCTACCATAGAGGCTGAGTATATTACTGCCTCTAACACAGCAAAGGAGGCCATTTGGATCAGGAAATTCATTGGTGAACTTGGCGCTACTCCTAGCATTGTGGACCCGGTGGACCTTTATTATGATAATAATGGAGTCATTGCACAAGCTAAGGAACCTAGATCTCACCAGCGATCCAAACATATACCTAGGCGCTTCCATCTCATTCAAGAGATCATCGATAGATGAGATGTGAAGATATGCAGAGTACCAACAGATGATAACATTACTGATCCACTGACAAAGCCTCTTGCACAGCAGAAGCATGAGGGTCACACTAGGTCTTTAGGCATTAGACATATGCTTGATTGGCTCTAGTGCAAGTGGGAGATTATTAGTGTCTGCCCTAGAGGCTGATACATTTGTCTGTATTTACATACATTCTATTATGCTTATTTTAATATATGAGGCATTTCATTTATTGTGTTCTATTTTAATAAACATAATAAAGTCCTTAGAATAGTAAGTTTGATGCCATAGGACATCAAGTGGATGACTTGATCGTGAGATCCTTTTAGTTATAACACTATTCTTAAATGTCCCTAGTCAAGTATTATTGTTAATTAGGACAATAATAATGCATTGAGACTAGTATATGCATAGACTGATGACCACATCTCATGGGTCATGGATATGAGATATGAAGTCTTCACATAGGTACATATTAGAGTAATAATGTACTAGACTGACCCGCTATGAGAATGCTACATGGATCGTTACATGAGTATCATAAGCGATTCTCATAGTCACAATGGTGTCTGTGGTCCTTTGACCTGTAATTACTACGATTCCTACATGAGGAGTTGTGTGTTTTAATGCCATCAAACGTCATCTGTAACAATGTGATTATAAAGTTGGTTATTGGATATATTGAGAATCATGTAGAGGGATTTGAGTGACATAGATGGGATTCGTCACTCCTACATAACAGGAGTGATATCTTCGGGTCCCCTAATTGAGTGAGACTACGAAATGCATGACCATGCTCAAATGAGATATTGATTTCATTTATTGTTATAAAGTCTACTCAAGTATCAGGAAATGAATGATTGGACTATACAAGGGTGACACATTCCATGCCTTGTGTTCAATCTAGATATCTTGACAAAGGGACTAAACGACACAGAAACATTGATCACGGAAAGGTTATGTCAAATCACTGACATTCTTATTACTTGGGTAGCAGCGATGTGTTGCTAGACACCGCTCACTGCTTGTAATATTAAAATGGGATTTTAATATTACTACCAACGTAATGAGAACCTGTAGGGTCACACACATAGAACAAACTAAAATTGGAGCAATGGATCTAAGTTGGACTCAGATTCAAATATGGGCCAGACTCATAACAGATGAGTCTAGGGTTGTATAGCTTACCTTGCTACTGCTCACTCACTTAAGGCAGTCACTATTATAAATAGTACTGCTCAGGGGTTACTAAGAGACACAATTTTTAGAACCCTAGCTGCACCTATAAAAAAGTGAGTGAGAGAGCGATAGGTTTCTTCTCTTCTCTTCGTAGCTAGCACTGTGTGAGAGACGTGAGACTCCTCTTTATGGATGTTGGACGTTCGTGAGTCTGTTCATGTGGATACTGCAGAGACATCATTTCTATTACGGTGTTGGTGATTCACGTCCTTCCTTTTGATCACGCTTCAAGAGGTAAATATTTTAAAACTCAGATTATGGCTTTTCGTATGGATCCTCGGTGGGAATTCTAATTTTTTCGATACGTGATGTAACCGCAATTCCCAACAACATGCTCTGTTAATAACAACTTTTACACTTAATCGTGTTCCATCAAAGATGGTTCAAAGGATACTATCTGAGATATGGATTGGGAGACGACCCAGTATGTCTTTCATGAAGATTTGGTGATGCGAAGCTTATGTGAAACATCAAGTTTCTAATAAGCTTGGACTTAAATTGTAATACCCTAGAAAATCATGTTAGGCTTGTATATGATTATAGAGGTAGCCTAATACTTACTTAACCTGGCTATGTAATATTATGACTTTTTGAGTATGTTTAGACACTTTGCTATAACACTATGTGAGAAATATAGTTGTTATTTGCTCTGGAAGTGGCTTAAACTGCTTAGTTAGTGGAAATAAATGTGGAGAGTTTGTTCCAAGTCATAAAAGTGGGAACTATGCTACAGTTAAAGTTTGAGAATTTTTAGAGTTAGTTCGGGATTTTTAAGCATATTAGTTATGTGTTTTAGTGCTGGTTTAACCCACAGTTGATATGGAAATATCAATTTTTAGTGAAACAAAATTTTTAATGAATCTTAGAATTTATTTTGAATTTATTGGAAGCTATGAAACTAGATTCGGTGGAATCTGAATGTTCTTAGTAGATCGGGGTTTAGTTACCCAACTAAGAGAAGTCTAAATAGACTTCCTTTCTTGAAATATCCCACAGTAGGGATATTTGAGAAGCAGAAACAGAAGAGAAAATGTGAGAAAGAAGAGAAGAGAAAAGAGAGAAAAGAAAGGAGAGAAAGAGAAGGAAAGGACAAGAAAGAAGAAGGAAAAGAAGGATCAACCATCAAAGGAAAGGATCCAAGTGAAGGCCTTGCTTCATCTTCATCATCTTGATCTTGAGGTAGGGGAAATCTATTTGTAATGGTTGTTTTCATTCTTTTCTTTTGGTTCAAGAAAAGCCTGAAGAGGAAATGAGGTTTGATGAGTGGTTTATGATTTATAAGTTGAATCTTGATATGGTTAGTGTGGTTGAGTTAGAAACTGAATTGTTGATGCATTAGGATGAATTTTTCATCATTTGGAGCATTAATTCCCATTCTGGGTCATTTTTTGGGGTTTTGGTCAAGTTTGAGATTTTGATTCACAAGTGTTGATTTAAATGAAATTGATGTTGTTTGAAAGTTAATATATGTAGTTGGACCTTATTAGAGGTTGGAAATCACTTGAAAATGGATTTTTAGTGATTGGAAGTGGTTTTAGTTCCAATGGAACAGTAACCCGTAGCAACAGAATTATGCAGATTTTGAGTTTTGCTGTTGATGCTGCAACGTTGGACTTTTAGCGCAGCAACGTTGGGAAGAACAGGATGAATGCCGCAATGTTGGACTTCGAATGCCGTAACGTTGGGAAGAACAAGGGATGTGCGCCGCAATGTTGAATGTTGGCGCCTCAACGTTGAATGTTTGCACCGCAATGTTGAATGTTTGCACCGCAATGTTGAATGTTTGCGTCACAATGTTGAATGTTTATGCCGCAACGTTGGCAATTTTTCCTGCCAGTACTTGAACCCGAGGCTTGGGTGCCGCAACGTGGAATGTTGACGTTGCAACGTTGGTGCCAGAAAATAACTATGAGTTGTGTTTGATGCTCAAGATCATTCCAGTGGCATAGTTTTCTTCCTTTATCCTTCTTAATGAGTGTTGAGATACTAGTTGGAGTATTTAATGAAGTGAGAATGTAATGAATCATTTGGATTCGTAGTGCTAATTATATGAAATAATTAGTCATGATTATATACATATTGTATATTATGTTGGATTGAGGAAATGAGTTTTCAAAGTGAGGGAACTTCTCATGGTTTACTCTTTTAAGAGTGTCAAAGTACTTCTATAAGTATTTGATGACGTGTTGTGAATTGAACCTGAAATACATATTAATTAATTGTGAAAACGAATTATGAGAAGTAATTAGTAATTGTTTTGCAAGAAATGTTTGAAAAACATAATGAGGTTTATAATATCCTCTTTGTATCGTTAAGAATCAAAGATTGGTGAGTAATATCCTCTCTATGATGTGAAGTAAGGAGGTGAGTAATATCCTTTTTGCTTTATTTGGCCCTGTGAAAGTGGGTGTGCTATGTCAAGTAAGGCGCTTAGTACCCTTTCTAATATAGCAAAGTATGAAAGGATAAAATTCTTTGTTCATTATCGATAACCATGTAGTTGATGAGACTTCACTACCCGGGGGGGATGAGACTTCTTCTGTGATAATGATATATGCTGGATGAGACTTCTAGTACTTGTTCAAAGCTGTGGATGAAACTATGGACTTCCATCGCTTTGTTCAAGTTTCAAGCATTCATGACATTGCCATGGAATTGGAGTCCTGGATGTGGTATCATGCATTTTGTATTTTCATACTTAGGGATCTGCATAGACATAATCATTAGTCATAATTAAGCATAACAGGGTAATTGTATGAGCGGTTGCTATCATGACATTTTCATGCATTCTAATTGTATGGGTGATTGCGTGTTATTGAAATGAGGAGTTGTTACTTCTATGATTGAAGTATCAATGAGATAATTGTAAATATTATCTATTTGTATATATTTATATATTAATATATTTATATACTGGTATTGGAATACTTCTACTGAGATATGTTTTCTCACCCCGATTATATTACCATATAAATCTAGGTGCGGGCTCTTCGAAAGGGAAGAAGAAGATGTATGAAGACTAGCATAGTATAGATGCTGTTTTGACCTGAGCTTATATATGTTTTATATTTGCTTAGTTGTTCAAGTTATGTATAACAGTATGCCTTGAGGCTGTGAAGCATATATATAACTTTTGATATCGTGGCTCTCCATATTTATTCATTATGTATGAATGATATGGATTAGATGTTGTTTTATATTAGTAGTAGCAGGGTCAATATTGGGTTATTCATTTATATGACGATATATTTGGATAGCAAATATTGAGGCTGTTACATTTTGGTATCAGAGAAGTTCATCCTGTTGAGCCAGGGTATGGACTGACTATGCTTATGCATGTGTGGTGATGGTTATGCATTTCTTATCTTTTACATGTGATTGTTTGAGTGGAATTGCATGTTTTGCCTTTGAGATGTTTGCTTTAGCTTCTATGACAAGGTTACATGATATTGAGCCTAGCTAACTCAATATAGATTGTTTTGTGTTTACAGAAGACTATGGCACCACGAGGGCGACCACGTGGGAGCCGGAATAGAGACTCTGATGATGAAGGTACAGGGATGGCTGCAGCTATGATGGCAATGGCCAATGCTATGAGGCAGCAGACTTAACAAGTAGCGGTGACTGATAGAGTTTTAGAGAGCTTGGTACCTCAGCAGCAAGTACCACCGGTACCACCACCAGTACAAAAGGTACCAGTTAGGAGAAATCAAAATTTTCTCAACATTATAGAATTCAGAAATATGAATCCTCCAATATACAGGGGTGATTGTGATCCGATTAAAGCGGAAGAGTAGTTGACTAAATTAGAGAAGATTTATGAGGTCTTGGTTTGCTCTGAAGAGCAAAGAGTTTCTTTTGCTTCTTTCATGTTGAGAGGGGAAGCAGAACAATGGTGGCAAAACACCAAAAGGCTATTGGAGACAGCAGGGACTTTGATCACGTGGGATGTGTTCAGAGGGATCTTTTTGGATAAACATTTTCCAAAGAGTTTAAAAGATAATAAAGAGAAGGAGTTTTTGAATCTTCAATAAGAGGACATGACGGTTGGACAATATAAGGCAAAATTTCATGAGTTATCCAAGTTTTCTTCGCAGTTTAGGCAGAATCTGGATGAGAGCTGGAGGTGTGTCAGGTTTGAGTCCAGACTGAGGGGAAATATAAGAAAGGTTGTGAGACTTTTTGAAATCAGGGATTTTCCATCCTTGGTGAACAAGTGTAGAATTATGGAGGCTGAAAATCTCCAAATTCAGCCAGAGCAGAATTTGCAAAGTCTTCAAAAGAAGAGGAAAGTGGACGGTAGAAATAGAAAAGGTAATCCTAAATCTAGTCACCCACAAGAAAAAGACCATAAAGTTCAAAAAGAAGATCGATAAGAAAATTACAACAAGTGTGGTAAGTATCATAGAAACAAAGTGTGTTGGGTGGACCAGGTCACTTGTTTTAAGTGTGGTGAGAAGGGACACTACGCGAGGAGTTGTTCTCAAGGACAAGAGAATAAGACTGAAGATGGACCTATCACTAGGGGTAGAGTCTACGTTATACGAGGTGAGGAGACATCACTATCTCCTGGTTTTGGAAAATTCAATAACTTTGCTTAGTATCTTGGTTTTCTTAAAATTGGATTCTATCTGTTGTTGTATATTGGTTGTTAGAACTTGATATATAAGGTAAACTAATTTTGGGGACAAAATTCTAAAAAGGTGGGGAGAATGTAATACCCTAGAAAATCATGTTAGGCTTGTATATGGTTACAGAGGTAGCCTAATACTTACTTAACATGGCTACATAATTTTATGACTTTCTGAGTATGTTTAGACACTTTGCTATAACACTATATGAGAAATATAACTGTTATTTGCTCTGGAAGTGGCTTAAACCGCTTAGTTAGTGGAAATAGATATAAAGAGTTTTTCCAAGTCATAAATGTGGAAACTGTACTACAGTTAAAGTTTGAGAATTTTTGGAGTTAGTTTGTTATTTTTAAGCATACTAGTTGTGTGTTTTAGTGCTGGTTTGAACCACAACTGATATAGAAATATCAGTTTTTGGTGAAACATAATTTTTAATGAATCTTAGAATTTATTTTAAATCTGTTGGAAGCTATGAAACTAGATTCGGTGGAATCTGAGTGTTCTTAATAGATCAGGCTTTTCGTAGCCAACTAAGAGAAGTCTAAATTGACTTCCCTTCTTAAAATATCCCACAGTGGGGATATTTGGGAGGCAGAAACAGAAGAGAAAATGTGAGAAAGAAGAGAAGCGAAAAGAAAGAAAAGAAAGGAGAGAAAGAGAAGGAAAGGAGAAGAAAGAAGAAGGAAAAGAATGATCAACCATCAAAGGAAAGGATCCAAGTGAAGGTCTTGCTTCATCTTCATCATCTTGATCTTGAGGTAGGGAGAAATCTATTTGAGATGTTTGTTTTCATTCTTTTCTTTTGGTTCAAGAAAAGCTTAAAGAGGAAATGAGGTTTGATGAGTGGTTTTATGATTTATAAGTTGAATCTTGATGTGTTAGGATATATTTTTCATCATTTGGAGCCTTAATTCCCATTCTAGGTCATTTTTGGGGGTTTGGTCAAGTTTGAGATTTTGATTCATAAGTGTTGATTCAAATGAAATTGATGTTGTTTGAGAGTTAATATGTGTAGTTGGACCTTATTAGAGGTTGGAAATAAGTTGAAAATGGATTTTTAGTGATTGGAAGTGGTTTTAGTTCTAGTGGAACAGTAACCCGTAGCTGCAGAATTATGCAGATTTTGAGTTTTTTTGTTGACACTGCAACATTGGACTTTTAACGCCGCAACATTGAACTTTGAATGCCGCAACGTTGGGAAGAACAAGGGACGTGCGCCACAACGTTGAATGTTTGCGCTGTAATATTGAATGTTTACGCCGCAACATTGGCAGTTTTTCCTGCCAGTACTTGAACCCGAGGCTTGGGCGTTGCAACATGGAATGTTGACGCCACAACGTTGGTGCCAGAAAATAACTATAGGTTGTGTTTGATGCTCAGGATCATTCCAGTGGTATAGTTTTCTTCCTTTACGCTTCTTAATGAGTGTTGAGACACTAGTAGGAATATTTAATGAAGTAAGAATGTGATGAATCATATGGATTCGTAGTGCTAATTATATGAAATAATTAGGCATGATTATATACATATTGTATATTATGTTGGATTGAGGAAATGAGTTTTCCAAGTGAGGGAATTTCTCATGGTTTGCTCTTTTAAGAGTGTCAAAGTACTTCTATAAATATTTGATAAAGTGTTATGAATTGAACTTGAAATGCATATAAATCAGTTATGAAAACTAATTATGAGAAGTAAATAGTAATTGTTTTACAAGAAATGTTTGAAAAACATAATGAGGTTTATATTATCCTCTTTGTATCGTTAAGTATCATAGATTGGTGAGTAATATCCTCTTTATGATGTGAAGTAAGTAAGTGAGTAATATCCTCTTTGCTTTATTTGGCCCTGTGAAAGTGGGTGTTATATGTCAGGTAAGGCGCTTAGTACCCTTCCCAATATAGTGAAATATGAAAGGATAAAATTCCTTGTTCATTATCGATAACCATGTAGTTGATGAGACTTCACTACCCGGGGGGGATGAGACTTCCTCTGTGATAATGATATATGCTGGATGAGACTTCCAGTACTTGTTCAAGGTTATGGATGAAACTATGGATTTCCATCGCTTTGTTTAAGTTTCATACATTCATGACATTGCCATGGGATTGGAGTCTTGGATGTGGTATCATGTATTTTGCATTTTCATACTTAGGGATCTGCATAGACATAATCATTAATCATAATTAAGCATAACATGGCAATTGTATGGGCGGTTGCTATCATGACATTATCATGGATTGCAATTATATGGGCGATTGCGTGTTGTTAAAATAAGGAGTTGTTACTTCTATGATTGAAGTATCAACGAGATAATTGTAAATATTATCTGTTTGTATATATTTATATACTGGTATTGGAATACTTTTACTGAGATATGTTTTCTCACCCTGATTGTATTGTCATATAAATCCAGGTGTGAGCTCTTCGAAAAGGAAGAAGAAGATGTATGAAGATTAGCATAGTATAGATGTTTTTTTTGAGCTGAGCTTATATATGTTTTATATTTGCTTAGTTGTTCAAGTTATGTATAATAGTATGCCTTAAGGCTGTGAAGTATATATATAACTTTTGATATCGTGGCTTTCCATATTTATTCATTATGTATGAACGATATGGATTAGATGTTGTTTTATGTTAGTAGTAGCAGAGTCAATATTAGGTTATTCATTTATATGATGATATATTTGGATAACAAATATTGAGGCTGTTACATAAATCTGTTACATAAATCAGATAAATGCTTCTTTGTGGGGTATCCCAAGAAAACCAAGGGATATTATTTCTATAATCCTACTGAAGGCAAAATGTTTATTACATGGACTGTTATGCTTTTAGAAAAGGAGTTTATCTCCAAAGGAACCAGTGGGAGGAAATCAAAACTTGAAGAAATTCAAAATTCACAGAGTAGTAATGAACCGATGGTTGAAATAGAGCAACCTTCACAAAATAATGTGGAACAACAACTTGCTCTAGTAACACAAGACCTACGTAGGTCTAACAGGATATGTCATCAACTAGAGAGATATCGATTTTTCATGACCCAACAAGACATATTGCTCTTGGATCAAGATGAACCTAAGACTTACCACGAAGCCATTACGGACCCGAAATCTAAGAAATGGCTTGAGGCCATGAGATTTGAAATGGAATCCTGTATGCCAACCAGGTATGGACCTTGGTAGACCCACCTGAAGGGCTATAACCCATTGGGTACAAGTGTGTTTTCAAAAAGAAAATTGATATGGATGGTAACATGCATACCTTTAAGGCGCGATTGGTGGCTAAGGGTTTCAAGAAAATTCATGGTGTAGACTATGATGAGACTTTTTCCCCAGTTTACGATGCTTAAATCCGTTTGGATCTTGCTTGCTATTGCGGTATACCACAATTATGAAATCTAAAAAATGGATGTCAAGACTGCTTTCCTTAATGGAAATCTTCTCAAGGATGTATACATGACACAACCTGAGGTTTTTGCCACTCCACAGGATGTTGGAATTGTGTGTAACTTGCAACGATATATTTATGGATTGAAACAAGCTTCTAGAATGTAGAATTATCTTTTTGATGATACAATAAAACAATTTGGTTTTATCAAGAATGAAGAAGAATCTTGTGTCTACAAGAAGGTTACTGGGAGCATAATTATCTTTCTAGTGTTGTATGCAGAGGACCTACTACTCATCAGAAATTACATACCTACCTTACAGTCTGTAAAGACTTATTAGGGAAATGTTTTTCCATGAAGGACTTAGACGAATCCACCTATGTATTAGGTATTAGGATTTATAGAGATCGATCACAGAGACTGCTTGGCCTAAGCCAGAGTACATACATAGACAAAGTGTAAAGATAGTTTAACATGCATGAATTCAAGAAATGACTCTTGCCTATGTCACATGGTGTAAACCTATCTAAAGCTCAATCTCCTTCCACCCAAGATGACAGGGATCAAATGAGTAAGATTCCATATGCATATGCAATTAGATCTATCATGTATGCCATGTTATGTACTCAACCAGACATCTCGTATGCTTTGAGCATGACGAGCAGGTGTAACACCCTAGTAGGGATGTCACATTTTTATGCAATAAAAATAAAATCAAATAATCTTACCCAAGTTATAAAACGTTTGATACATAAATAATATGAGTTGTAAATTTTTTTTCCTTCTATACATAACAACGTTAAATAAAATAACACGGAACACAAAATAAGGCAAAACATAATCACACACCATAATGTACATATGATTTTGTCTTAAGTATACAAATAATTTATAACTACAAATATTTAACAAAATAGTAAAAAGTCAGCATAATACTAAAACATAACATGCCGAAGTGCACATCAAAGATTCCTAACCCTCCGAAGGATCACTCTCAGATGGATCATCGGATGATTGAAATCTTGGATGTCTGGCAGCTCTACGGACTTGAGTCTGTGCTGTCGACACATTACTGATCTCACTAGGTGCATGGAAAATTCCTCCCCAATAACGCCTAAGAGTCAAAGGCATCTCAAGATATAAATACAGAGTAGTAGTAAAGATAGGCTCCCCGTTAAAGTCTGTATGCAGAGACACAGTTAGTCGCCCCACGTAGACTATCGATCCTCTAACCTCACGCAGTCGCCAGGTCTCAGAGCCTTCGTGGAACTCAAGTCTCACAAAACCAAAGAATCCAGGCAACGTCATGATCACAAGATCAACCCAGATGGTAGGGGTGATCTAACGGCTCGCCGTCCTCGCATTGCTCACTCGATTGGTACTCCTCAGGATACTGAATATCAGGAGGCTACTCCTCTTCCTCTTCCTCTTCCTCAAACTCTTTACAGAATATAATAATATAGAGAATTGCATATAAAGAGGTGAGACAATCTACATCATTACCCATATGGCAATAAAGAAAATGACAATACAAACAAATATCACAATAATACATACCATTACATCATATACAGTACCTCAAATTAACACATCATATACGCTATCATAAGTTACAGTAAACATGAAAATGCATATCATAGATGCTAATGCATACCGACTCGTTCCTACTCCATGGAGCTAAACACAGACATCAGAGAGAATGAGCTGAAAAGAACTATTTGTACCTCAGGCTGCCAAACCAAACTATTACACTGTCTAATGTTGTGTCTATAGCTCACAGTCCAAAATACATCGTGCACTATAGGCATTGTACCAAATAGTCTTCACAAGATCTTGATTAAGAATAGTGCTTGTCGAGATCATTAGTGCGTTTCCCGTTACCACAGCCCAGAGGAGCTACCAACTGTCCACATGTGGAATCCTCCGCACACTAACGCCTCCAAGTTCAATTAATGAAATACACTATGCCTATCACACCCACGACACGGTGTAATTCATCTCGTCAATCAATCGTCAATTTTTAACTAAATTGACACAACTCTCAATGCATGATTAAGAACCATAATTACAAAAATACTCTCAGTATCAATATTCCAAAATATGGTACGTCTCCACTTGACAGTACCATATCTCAACATGTCCGGCTCCACCACTTTGGCCCGATAGTAAAACTCACTGCTCCATTTTGTTGCGTAGAATTTTTATCACATTTTCACAATCGCGTCACTTTCACAAACATTCTTAAATTGCATAAATATATTTTGTTGTTTTTAAATATCGCGTAATATTTTTAAATCATTTTCTCAATCGCGTAAGATTTTTAAATCATTTTCTTAACCGTATAGCTTAAAAATCTTTATTTAAAAATGCGTAAGCTATTTCTAATACTTTTAAACTACGTAGAATATTTTCCTTACATTATAAACATATTATGAAACCTTCTCTTTTATTTGTCCAATTTTAGTAAAATTTGACAGCATTTTGTTTAGAAAATCTATTAAATGATATTTTCTACGTTTTTTCTAAATACTGCATATTTTAACCTCAACCATGATTTACACCTTAAAACTTGCTAGCGCGCTTCAAAACTTAAAAAGTGAGCTCTACGTCAATATTTTTCAAGTGTTTACTGTATTTCTTACCTATAACAAATTCTTCTAATTTAAGATTCTAAAACTAAGTTCATTCGTTTTATTCCCCAAAGATTCATTGAAATTAAATTCTTTTGTAGTTAACTACTTAACCTACCTTAGAAAATAACTTTTGGAAATCAAATATACATTGAATGGCATGTTGACCTAATCCAACGTATCCTTCACAATAATCATTAAATCATTCTCTATTTTCTAAATCATTTTCAACTTCATTGTTTTACCTAAATTCATTAAATCATTGTTTTAGAAAATGGTTAAGAACATTTTGGTTCTCTTTTTCTTGGAGAAGCTGTGAGCTTCTTTTGTGTTCTTTGGAACACTCATGTAATCCTTGCATATTATTCACATCTTACAATAATATTCATACATCTATAAATACATGCTATATATTTTTAAAGCTATAGACATGCTTACAAATAAAATCAACCACAAATAGGAAAGCATTAAACAACCAAATAAGTGAATCCTTATGGATTTCTTCACTACACATACAATCCATTTTCTCATTACCACACAAGGTTGATGAGATTAAATCTTCCTCTTACCTTAAAGGAAGACAACTCCTTCTACTCTCCTCCTATGGTTTTCGTGTGATCTACAAGAGAAACCTAACATGCTCAAACAAATTTTAAAGTGTCATAACTATAAGAGAAAAACATAAACCATGGATCAATCATGGCTTAGAACCTAAGAAATCAAGTTAGAAATAAGAAACAAGAACTTTCACCTTGTAGGAAAAATATTCAAAGTGATTTTCCAAGCTCAAGATGAATTTTTTTTGGAAGAACTCTCAACTAGAGATGTTCTTAGAATGTTGTTTGGATTTGAGAAGTTGGGTTAGATGAAAATTTAGAAGGGTGGAGGTGCGTGGTTATGGTGTTGGCCGAATGGCTCTCAAAGAGCAACAATGGTGATTTTTTTGTTCTTGGTAGAAAGAGAAAAGAGATTTTTAGAGATAGCAAAATGATGATGAAATGAAAATCACCTCCTAACTCCAAACACTTAGCCATGGAGCTCCAAAAGAGGTGGCCTCCTTTGTTGACTTCTCCTAACTCCTAACAACCTTAGATTAGATCAATGGATGATATCAAAGGCTTTGTCTCCAAGCTTGTTTCTAATAGGTGTAGAAAAACTAAGTCATCAAGTGACTAAGCCTTCTTGATCCTTCTTGAAGAGCTCTAGCCGAATTGCTCCAAGAGAGAGTAACTAGGTTTGTGTTCATTTATGAAATCTAGTTACACTTAAGTGCATTTGATTAGTTTGCTTAATTACTTGCCTAACTATCTAGTTACTTTAGGATAACTAAGTTTTGTCTTGATATTTTTAGAACCTTCTCTAACTAGAACTTAAATAGGTAGCTAACTAGGTTTACTTCATTTAGTTACTACATAAGCTTCCTATACTAACTTAGTTAGGTTTAAGCTAACTTGGCTAAGTTTTCTAGTCATAAACTAACAAGTCTAACCACTTTTGTGGACTAGCTCCTTATTGGTCTAAAACTTTCAAGCCACTATTGTTGACTAGTTCCCATTGGCTTAGGATTTAGTATAGTCAGAAACGTTGACTGCTTCTCTAAACGCGGGTCCCATAGACTTTTTTCGGGTCCATGGTCATTTTGGAGTAGATTTCTACTATTTTTGAGATAGTAGGTACTGTCAAATAAAATAATATTATAATAATATAAAATTATTTTATTACACAGTTAAATCCTAAAAATTAAAAGATTAATATACATATCACTTAGAATTGGGTATAGTAAGATCCCCCAGCTTCGAATAATTAAAAATAAGATTTTTCTGGCCAGAAAATTATTATTTTATTGACTCAGAGCAAATCACACACAACAGTCAAATATAATCATGAACAGTCAAATTCAATTTATAACTCACAAAAAATATAAAACAATACATTTAGGATAATATCATACTTAATCCAAAAGTTGGGGTGTTACAACTCTCTCCTACTAATAAAAATTTCATCCCCGAAATTCGTCGTTCCTCAGAATAGTTGAGGGTTTTGCTCCCTCATCTTATCTTCTAGCTCCCAGGTAGCATCTTATGTTGCATCATTCCATATTACCTTTACCAGCTCAATCATCTTCGCTCAAAGTTGCTTCACTCTCTTGTCCTCAATCTTAACAGGAAGTGTTTTATACGTCAAATTATCCTTCAGTTGCACTTCATCTGGCTATATAACATGCATTGGATCTGGGATATATTTCCTTAATTGAGACACATGGAACATATTATGTAGATTGGAAAGGTGGTAAAGCTATCTGGTAGGCTACAAGACCTATCCGATGAATAATTTGATAAGGCCCTATAAATTTAGGAGTGATTTTTCTAGATTTGATAACCTTTCTGACACCAGTCGTAGGTGTTACTCTTAAGAATACATGCTCACCTCCTACAAATTCAAGAGGTCGCCTTTGCTTATCAGCATAGCTCTTCTGTCAGCTCTGAGTCATCCGCATTTTCTCCTGAATCATTTTCACCTTTTCCGTAGTCTGTTGCACAAGATCAGGCCCAATGGTCATACCTCCCCATCCTGATACTAACACAAAGGTGTTCGGCATCGCCATCCATATAGGGCTTCACAGGGCACCATCCCTATACTTGAGTGAAAACTACTATTGTAGGTGAATTTTATCAAAGACAGGAATTCATCCCAACTCCCTTGTTATTCCAACACACAAGCACACAACAAATCTTTCAACGATTGGATTGTTCACTCCGTTTGACCATCAGTCTGAGGATGATAAGTAGAACTCAATCGCAGTTTAGTTCCTATGGCTTCTTGCAAACTTTGACAGAACCTTGACGTCAACCTCATATCTTTATCAGAAACTATACTTATGGGTACACCATGAAGTCTAACAATTTCGTTGATGTACATCTGGGTTAATCATTCTAATGAATACTTAGTATTGATCGACAAGAAGTGCGCTGACTTTGTAAGCCTATCAACTATAACCCATATAGAATCATGACCCTTCCTTGTCCTTGGTAATCTAGTAACAAAATCTATCGAGATACGATCCCATTTCCACTCTGGAATAGTTAAAGGTTGTAACATACCAGCTGGTCATTGATGTTCCACTTTCGCCTTCTGACAAATGAGACAAGACGCTATACATTCCGCTACATCTCTCTTCATTCTTGGCCACCAAAACATCTACTTTAAGTCTTGATACATCTTAGTCATCCCCGGATGCATACTCAAATTACTAGTATGAGCTTTATCCAAAATTACTTTCTTAACATCGGGATCATCAGGTATACAAATTCTTCCTTCGAATATTAAGATTCCATCAGATCCTTCCTCCACTGTCGCCTTATGACCTTGGTTCAAAAATTCCTTTTTATTCTGTAAAAATGAATCCTCATCCTGTTTTTCTCAGATTACATCCAACAAGTCATTCAAAATCATAACCTTGCTTAGACGAATCTTTCCTGGTACCAATTCCACTGACAACCATAGATCTCTAAATTGATTAATTAGCTCCTCCTCCTTTATCATCATGGTAGAAACACTAATCACTTTTCTACTCAAGGCATCTGCCACCACATTCTCCTTTCCTGGATGGTATTGAAGCTGAAAGTCATAATCCTTTAAGAACTCTAACCACTGTCTCTGCCTTATGTTCAATTCCTTCTGATCAAACAAGTGTTGGGAATTGCGGATCAAAATATCTCGCAGCGGAATAATAGGATTCCCACACAGGATCCATGCGAAAAGTCCATAATCCGAGTTTTTAAAATTTACCTCTTGAAGCGTGATAAACACAAGCGAGGTGAATCACCAACACCGTAATAGCGACGATGTTTCTGCGGTATCCACACGAACAGACTTGCAAAAGGAGTCACGCCTCTGTTTTGCGGTGCTAGCTGCGAATAGAAGAGAAGAACCTTTCACTGTCTCTCACTCACTTTCTTAGGTGCGGCTAGGGTTATGATGTAACATCTATAGCAGCCTCCCATTAATAGTACTATTTATAATAGTGGGCTGCCTTAAGTGAGTGTGAGCAGAAGCAAAGGTAAGTCCGTGCAACCCTAAAACCCATCTGTCATGAGTTAGGCCCACAATTGAATCCGAGTCCAACTTGGATCCTTATTGCTCCAATTTAGTCTGTTCTAAGTGTGCGACCCTGCAGGTTCTCATGACGTTGGTAGTAATATTAAAATCTCATTTTAATATTACAAACAGTGAGCGGTATCTAGCAACACATCTTTGCTACCCAAGTAATGAGAATGTCAGTGATTTGACATAACCTATCCGTGATCAATGTTTCCGTGTAGTTTAGTCCCTTTGTCAAGATATCTAGATTGAACACAAGGCATGGAATGCGTCACCCTTGTATAGTCCAATCATTCGTTTTCCCGATACTCGAGTAGACTTTGTAACAATAAATGAGATCAATATCTCATATTGACTCATTTGAGCATGGCCATGCATTTCGCATCTCACTCAATCGGGGCCTCGAAGATATCGCTCTGTTATGTAGGAGTGACAAATTCCATCTAGGTCACTCACATCCCTCTACATGATTTGCGGTATGTCCAATAACTAACTTTATAATCACCTTGTTACGGATGACGTTTGATGGCATTAAAACACACAACTCCTCATGTAGGAATCGTAGTGATTTCGGGTCAAAGGACCACAAACACCATTATCACTATGAGAATCGCTATGACACTCACGTAACGATCCATGTAGCGTTCTCATGGTGGGTCGAGTCCAAGACATCATTACTCTAATATGTACTAATGTGAAGACTTGATATCTCATATCCGTGACCCGTGAGATGCGGTCATCAGTCTCTACACATACTAGTCTCAATGTATTATTGTTGTCCTAATTAACAATAATACTTGACTAGGGACATTTAAGAATAGTGTTGTAACCAAAAGGATCTCACGATCAAGTCATCCACTTGATGTCCTATGGCATCAAACTTACTATTCTAAGGACTTTATTATGTTTATCAAAAAAGAACACAATAAATGAAATGCCTCATATATAAAATAGCATAATAGAATATATGTAAATACAGAAAATGTATTAGCCTCTAGGGCATACACCAACAACAAGTACTTCAAGCTCTTGTGATTACTAAAGACATTGAACATAGCTCCATACAAAAAATGCCTCCACACTTTTAATACAAAAACCATTGTGGCTAGTTCCAAGTCATGCGTTGGGTAGTTCCTCTTATGTACCTTCAACTGTCTTGAAGCATAAGCTACTACATTCTGGTTTTGCATCAACACACATCCTAACCCCTGGTAAGAAGCGTCACAATACACTTCAATGGACTTGTTAGGATCCGATAAAATCAGCACTAGTGTAGTCGTCAATCTCTTTTTCAACTCTTGGAAACTTGCTTCACATTCCTCTATCCAATCGAAAGCTTGACTCTTCCTTGTGAGCTGTGTAAGTGGTCCAGCTATTTTAGAAAAACCTTCAATAAACCTTCGGTAATATCTGGCCAATCTAGCAAAACTCCGGACCTCCATCACTGTCTTAGGCCTCTCCCACTATAAAATGGTCTCCACCTTCGACGGGTCTACCGTAATACCTTCCTTGGAAATCACGTGGCCTAGAAATTGAGCCTCTTCCAACCAAAATTCACATTTTACCAACTTTGCATACAACTTTTTCTCTTTCAAAATCTGGAGAACTTTACTGAGATGTTCAGCATGCTCTTCTTGACTTTGAGAGTAGATCAGAATGCATTGATAAAAATAATGACAAATTTGTCTAGGTACGGATGAAAAATCCTATTTATATAATCCATGAATATTGCAGGAGCATTCGTCACTCCGAACGGCATCACCTGATACTCATAATGCCCATAACGGGTTCGAAAAGTTATCTTAGGTACATCATCTACCTTGACACAAATTTGATGATAACCTGATCGTAGATCTATCTTAGAGAAAACAGCTACTCCCTTCAACTGATCCATCAAATCATCAATTCTTGGAAGTGGATACTTATTCTTTATCGTCAGTTGCATGTATGTCCCGGGGCCGACGATGGTGGGAAATGATCACCGGTGTAATGAAGCACGAACAAGGAGCGGCTTCTGGTAGGCTTCTAGGCAAAAGGTCGTATGAATGAACTAAATACGCACCAGAATAAGAGGGATTCAGAGACTGTGCAGGTATGGGACTGCATAGTTGAGGATAGCTTAAAGGAATTGATTTGGCTTAGCCATATCAACAAGTTACAACTTCTTTTGGGGAGCCTAGAACATAAGAACTCCATGGTTAAGCATGCTTAACCTAGAACAATTGTGGGGATGGGTGACCTCCTGGGAAGTTTCCTAGGATGCGTGTGAGTGAGGACAAAGCACGCTGAAAAGACCCGTGTTGGTTTGTGGAGACATTCGTCAATCCTACGGGCAGTCCCGGGATGTTTCAAATGGTATTAGAGACAGGACCTCTTCTAGTACGGTGTGGTTCGGGGATGAACCAAGTAGAAGTTGGTGGGCATATGTGTTCCGGGGCCGATGAGGGCGGGAAGTGATCGCCGGTGCAATGAAGTATGGATAAAGAGTGGCTTCTAGTAGGCTTCTAGGCGAAGGGTCACATGAATGAACTGAATACACACCGGAATAAGAGGGATTCAGAGACTGTGCAGGTATGAGACTGCATAGTTGAGGATAACTTAAAGAAATTGATTTGGCGTAACTATATCAACAAGTTGTAACTTCTTTTTAGGAGCCTAGAGCATAAGAACTCCATGGTTAAGCGTGCTTAACCTAGAGCAATTGTGGGATAGCTGACTTCCTGGGAAGTTTCCTAGGATGCGTGTGAGTGAGGACAAAGCACGCTAAAAAGACCCGTGTTGGTTTATGGAGACACTCGTAAATCCTACACGCAGTCCTAGGACGTTATAGCAAGTACCAGTCTGATCCCTGTGAGAGTCACTAGACTGCTATCAAGATCATCTTTAAGTACTTGAGAAGGACTAAGGATTCGTTCTTGGTGTATGGAGCTGAGGAGGAGCTAGTTGTAAAGAGTTGCACTGATGCTAGCTTCCAGACTAATAAGGATGACTCTAGATTGCAATCGGGTTTTATTTTTTTCCTGAATGGTGGGGCTGTGAGCTGGAAGAGCTCAAAGTAGGAGACAGTTACTAATTCTACCACAGAGGTTGAGTATATTGCTACCTCTAATGCAACAAAGGAGGCCGTTTGAATCAAGAAGTTCATTACTAAGCTTGGTGTAGTTCCTAACATTGTGGACCTAGTGGACCTCTATTGTGATAATAATGGAACCACTGCACAAGCTAAAGAGCCTAGATCTCACCAGCAATCTAAACATATACTTAGGGGCTTCCATCTCATTCGTGAGATCATTGATAGAGGAGATGTGAAGATATGCAGTGTACCAACAGATGATAATATCGTTGATTCACTAACAAAGCCTCTTGCGTAGCAAAAGCATGAGGGTCATACTAGATCTTTAGGCATTAGACATATGCCTGATTGGCTCAAGTGCAAGTAGGAGATTGTTGGTGTATACTCTAGAGGCCAATTTATTTTGATCGTACTTGCATACATTGTATTATGTTATTTATTTAATACATGAGGCATTTTATTTATTGTGTTATTTGTTATAAACATAATAAAGTCCTTAGAATAGTAAGTTTAATGATATAGGACATCAAGTGGATGACTTGATCATAAGATCCTATTGGATAGAATTAGAACACTATTCTTAAATGTCCCTAGTAAAGTATTATTGTTAATTAGAACAACAATAATGCATTGAGACTAGTATGTGCGTAGACTGATGGCCACATCTCATGGGTCATGGATATGAGATATCAAATCTTCGCTTGGTTACATATTAGAATAATGATGTATTGGACTTACCCACCATGAGCATGCTACATGGATCATTATGTGAGTGTCATAAGCATTTCTCAAAGTGACAATGATATATGTGGTCCTTTGACTTGAAATCACTACGATTCCTACATGAGGAGTTGTATGTTTTAATGCCATCAAACATCATCTGTAACAAGGTGATTATAAAGTTGGTTATTGGACATACAGTGAATCATGCAGAAGGATGTGAGTGACCTAGATGGGATTTGTCCCTCCTACATAATAGGAGCGATATCTTTGGGCCCCTTGATTGAGTGAGACTACGAAATTCATGACCATGCTCAAATGAGTCAATATGAGATATTGATCTCATTTGCTATTACTAGGTCTACTCAAGTATCAAGAAATAGATGATTGAACTATACAAGGGTGACACATTCCATGCCATGTGCTCAATCTAGATATCTGGACAAAGGGATTAAACTATACGAAAACATTAGTCACGGAAAGGTTATGTCAAATCACTGACATTCTCATTACTTGGGTAGCAGCGATGTGTTGCTATATACCGCACACTGCATGTAATATTAAAATTGGATTTTAATATTACTACTAACATCATGAGAACCTGACATATGTAACACCCCCTCTGAAGGGCATTACATCTCAACCGACTCCCTTTTCTTTTAACACCAAACTTTAACCAAGTTATAAAAAGATTGACATTATAAAACATGAGTTTCAAAATTCTATTTTCAACGAATAACATCGACTTATCAAATAATAAAGACACAAGGTATAAGAACTAGAAAACATCGTTTCATAAAATGAAGTTCATTGCAACCTTAAGTACATTGTCTCATATTCCAAAAGTATAAAACTCAAGTACTCCAAATAGTAAACATACACATATATGGCTACCAAAAGAAAACTGAAACTAGTCCAAGTCTCAACACTTGAAGAACAGGGTTCTGCACCCAATCTTCAACCAGATCCCCTTCGAAATCCCTAACAGACAAAGCCCTTAGTCGAGCATGTCATAAAAAAAATGGAAGTCCAAGCAATCGCCTCCACGAAGTCCTCCCTCAAGGAAGCTCTCCAAGAGGCACGCAAAATAGCTACATCCACCGTAAAAGTAGTGGCGTCATGTCGAGCCCAGCTTCAAAGCAAAGTGACATCTTCGGCATACCGAACAGGCCTCGTATCCTAATAGACTCTCCATGCTTCTATCGTACCCATGAAACTATAGTCGAGTGAAACCTTACGGACCTTGCCTTGCTGCCATCGCAGTCTTTACAGACATGAGTATAAGATAGAAGTAGACAAAAAATACGATGAAAGAGGTGAGATCCCCTACATCAATACCATCAGGCAGTAAGAAACACAATGAAAGACAATGATGCCTTTCATATACAGCCATATTAAATAAAAGTAGATATAATCAGGTTAATACAATAATATTTCAGAATAACAAACATAATCATGTTATCACAGAGATATCACAAGACAATAGGCATAATTACATTATCAACTGATAAGTGATTCAACAATGTATATCACAACACAAGAATACTGACCATGCCATGACAATATGTATGTTGACTATGCATATGCACAATGCATATGCTGACCATCTTTGTGCACAATGTACTCATTTCCTACTCTATAGAGCTAAAGATAATGTCAGAGATGAGCATTCTAGAAAATCTGTCCCCCCTCAAAAGACAGTCTACGCCGAACCACGAAAAGCAATAGTGTTTATCGGGTCCTCGTCGTGCGTTGCAATGGATCACCATGGCCAGGGGTATACAATATGACAAACAGGTCACTAAGTGGATCACCACACACAGACGCCCCCTAAGATCCATCATGGATCACACTATCCTGTAAGTTCTCGCTCACTCCTTAGGCATAAAACGCCATGATTGTATAATGCTTAAATGCATATTCAATGAACTTAAACCACCATTGAACTGTTCCCAATGATATTAAAGCAACCACCCATACAAATATTCAATACGATTAATATCAATGATATTATATAGCCGCCCATACAACTACATAATATCATTGATATATCCGAGTTTCTTATGATAATAAGTCACATCTGACTCAACTGTCTATCTGATGTTTCTGGTTATAAAAGTAAACCACATCTGACTCAATCATCTATCTGATGTTTCTGGGGTCTTGTTCGTTGGCCCAACAGCACAATGCTAATGCATGCTATCACAAATGATTTCAGTTGTGCATATTTCAAGAATCATGCATGCTTTCACAACGTAATCTCAATTGTGCAAATTCAAGAGTCATCATTCATGTAACACAGTAATCTTACTGTTACTTTCAGTTGTGAAATACCTTCATTAACTAACATTCTTTCCAATATTTGCATTGTTCTCATTTTAATGAGGCCCCTTTTCATCCTAATATTATAAATCCTTAATTGAACTCCTCGATTATCCAATCAACCAGATTCACTACTAAGGATTCATCTCCCATCATTTCGATTGTTCTAAATTTATTCCGATCAGTATTTCTAAAAGTTGTTACTCCTCAAACTATAACATTACGATCATTTTCCCTTAATTCTAAAGATAGCCCTCTTAAACTAATCATTTGAGTTCCTCACAACCTCACCTACACTTATGTTCTTTCTTTGTCCAAACCTCACTCTAGGCTGTAGGATAAAGTGGTGTTCTTTGTTCTTTCCATGTTATGAACTCCAAATTAAGTATCTGCTCATTCAATTAACTAAGTTCTAGCTTGATACAAAGTCTCATATTGAGTGCCCAATGAGGTCATAAGCCCCCAAGGGACTAGAAAACCCAACCATTTCTCCTTAGCTCCAATTTCACGGCTGTGACATATTTCACGGCCTGCTTTACACAGTCGTGTCACATTACATAGCCTGGGTCGTGTACTAATCTGGAAGGACTTGGAAACGTGTGAAATCTGAACTACCCGATTACATGGCCGTGTAACATTACACAGCCTGGGTCATGTAACACTTTGTCCTATGGTGTGTGAGCTGCGTTTCTAGTAAGGAACACGGCCTGGGCAGTGTAAATCCACACGGCCCGTGGATCTTGCCTAGAATCCCAAAAATATGCTTCCCCAAGCCTCCAAATCAAATGGTTACAAATCCATATATATATCCAAGCATTTAAGTATTTTAAATTCAGCAAAATACACAATAACAACCATTAAAAATCATATAACACATCCAAATGACAACATTATCAAAAATCACAAAAACAAAGTGAGCAACTGACAAATGGATTCCTCACCATCAACCCAAAAATGTGTTTCTCAACACCATGAGTGGTTGATGAGGTTAATCTCCCTCTTACCTCAAGGACCACAAAGAAAGCAAGCTCCTTGATGCCTCCAAGCAAGATTTCATCCACCACCACCAAGAAAATCCTAAGATGGTCAAACTCAAGAAATCAACACCCAAAGCTTGAAAAGGAGAGTCCTTGATCATGATGGTGACCAAGGGTCACGAAAATGAGTAAAAGAGAGTAGAAGGTCAAGATCTTTACCTCAAAGTCTCAAGCTTTAGGGCTTGATAGAAAATGAAGAAGATGAATGAATCAAATGATGCTCACCAAAGAGAAAGGTTTCAAGGTGATGAGAGGGGAAAAGATTATAGATTGGCTTGAGCAAATGAGCTTGAGTGGCCATTAATGGAGGTTTGGCCATGTAGATGGAGAAGGGAGAAGAGAGGGCGTGAGAGAGATGAGAGAACGTGAGAGAGAATGGGAAAAGAAAAAGATGAGAGAGAAAGTGATAGTTTTTTCAAATGGTAAAGGTGACATGTGATTGGGTGTTAGATGAAAAGATGACAAATGGTCATCTTTTGCCCCTTCATGGCCGTGTAACTCAATAGAGGAGAGAGGAAAGTGAAGCTTCCTTGAGAAGCTTGGTAGGAAGCATCCTTGAAGTTTCCTTGAAGCTTCCTTGAGAAGCTTTGCATGCTTCTCGATAAAGTGTATGGTGATTATGTCACTTAGATGATATCATAAAAGTAACTAGATAGAAATATTCTACTAGAGTTATTATCTAGTGGACAAAAGTTACAGTTAGCAGAAATAATATTGTGAATGCTTATGTCTTAAAGTATATCAAATGAGTTTTTAATGATAACAAAGCCAAAGATGAATATCAATGTAAAATTCCCTTTAAGTATCTAATGATTCTCAAATGGTTTTCTAAATATCATTTTCAAAATCAGCTTGTAAATTCAAAGTTAAACATGTTTTTCAAGAAATGTTGATTTTAATCTTGGATTTAACACTCATGAAAGGATTTATGTTTAATCAAATGTCTTGAAGTGTTAGAAATAGCTTACAAACTCAATTGGACTTGAAAAATGTGTTCAAAGGCTAATGTAATCGATTACATGATGTTTGTAATTGATTACACAGCAAACAGAGACCATGTAATCGATTATACCAGTAATGTAATCGATTACATTGAACCCAGAAAGATAAGAACACGTTCAAGAAGGTATACAATCGATTACATGGAAATGGTAATCGATTACAAAGTAAGTCAGAGGCCTTATAATCGATTACACCAAGAATGTAATCGATTACATAGAGCCCAGAAAGCTAAGAACACGTTAGAACAACAATGTAATCAATTACAATTGCTGTGTAATCGATTACAAGCAATCTGACAGAGTCCAACAGCTATATTAATGGCATTTAATGTTTGGCTAAAAATGACCCAACGGCTCCTTTCTTCTAACAACTTATAAATACTTGCCTTGGGGCTTCATTAAGGGTTGAACTTCAATTTAGAACATCAATCTAACACTTATATATGAGAATCAAATCCTGAAATGTTTTTGCCCTATTTTTGTGAGAAAACTTGAGATATTCAAAAGGGGCATTGCTAGAGCTTCAATTTGTATCAATCTACTCTTTGAGAGAGTTTCTATCATTCAAACACTTTGTTTATTGTGTAAAGAAGGTGAGGTATCCCTTATTGAGAAGAAGGTGAGGTATCCTTCAAAGGTGTAAAGAGGGTGAGGTATCCCTCAAAGGTTGTATAGGGTGAGGCATCCTTGTTTTGAGGCTCAAAACACAAGGGTGAGGTATCCCAAGGTGTCGTTGAGTACTCCAATCTATAAAGGTTTTCAAGCACCCGTTCAAGCTTGAAGTTTAGTGGAAAATCTCAAGTGGTTCGCTTGAGGACTGGACGTAGGTCACAAAGGGTGGCTGAACCAGGATAAATCCTTGTGTTTGATTCTCTCAACCCTATCTCTTTATATTTGTGCATTTGTTTTATATGCTTACTTGAATGATATTCATCTTGGCTTATTTTATTTGTGAGTGAAGTTTTTAATCTCATTTATCTATTCACTTCAATTATCCAGTAGCTTCAACGAAAATTGATAAATAAACGTTTTACGAAAGATTTGCAAAAATATTTCATAAACTCAATTCACCCCCCCTCTTGAGTTTGAGGCCACTTGGTAATAAGTGGTATCAGAGCTAGGCTCTTGTGTAAAGGGCTTAGCAGCTTCAAGAGAAAGTGATGACCTCCTCAAATGATTTTTCAGAAAGTTCTTCCATTTATAGAGCTCCCTTTTTTAATGGGGATGGGTACGCTTATTAAAAAGAAAGAATGAAATTTTTTATTAAAGCTATTGACCTAGATGTATGGGATGCTATTGAAAATGGTCCTTTTATCCCCATAAAAGTTGTTAATGGTGTAAGAGTTAATACACCAAGAAATTAATGGACCAATGATGATAAGAAAAAGGTCCAATATAATTTGAGTGCCAAAAGCATCATTACCACATCCTTGAGGTATGATGAATTCTTTAGGGTGTCAAATTATAAAATTGCCCAAGAAATATGGGATACCTTATAAGTAACCCATGAGAGTACTAGTGAAGTGAAAAGATCAAGGATCAATACTCTCACTTCTGAGTATGAGCTTTTTAGAATGAACCAAAATGAAAGCATTCAAGAAATGCAAAAATGTTTTACACATATTGTAAATCATCTTACTTCTTTGGGAAAGACTCTTCCTAATGAAGATCTTATTAACAAAGTGTTGAGATGTTTGAGTAGGCATTAACAACCTAAAGTGACGGCTATTGTGGAGTCAAGAAATCTCTCAACCATGACCTTAGCCACACTTTTTGGCAAGCTCCAAGGACATGAATTGGAATTGAATAGACTCAACCAAAGTAAGGAGATTGACAAAAAAAGAAAGGAATAGCTCTCAAGGCCACTTCCTCCATGATTAATGACGATGAGGATGATGAAAATGACTTGGATATAAATGAACAAAATTTTACTCTGTTAGTTAAGAAATTCATAAGATTCTTCAAGAAGAATAGAGCTCATTGGAGACCTCCCTTTCCCCAAAAGAATGTCTATCACAAAGGGGAAGGAACCTTATCCACTCCTAAATGCTATGAATGTGGAGAATTGGGTCACATGAAGATGGAGTGCCAAATTTATCAAAGTAAAGTGAAAAAATATCATAAAAGATCCTCAAGGGAGAAGAAAGAAAGAAGAGCCTACATAGCTTGGGATGATAATGACATGGATTCAACCGATAGCTCAGATAATGAGAAAGCCAATCTATGTTTCATGGCTAGAGGAGAAGAGGAAGATGGAGATGACATAGAGGTAATATCCTCAAATTCTGAATCTAACTCTTCCCCTTCCTATGATGAATTACAAGATGCATTTGGAGAATTGCATAATGAATCTATAAGACTTGTAAAACTTGTTTCATCATCCAAGAAATCAAATTTTTGCTTTAAACAAAGAAATTAAGGAATTGAAATTAGAAAATGAAACTCTTGAATTGACAGATGCAAATTCTTCATGCATGACATGTTTATCACTTGATAATGCATCTACACCCTTATCTTGATCACCATGCAAAGCACTTGAAATTGAGATTGAAGATTTGAAAAATATTGTTTCAAAATTTACCTTTGGAAGAGATAATTTGAACATATTGCTTGGGAACCAAAGATATGTTTTTCAAAAAGCTAGTTTGGGGTATAATCCCAATAACCAACAAAAGTTTCTCAAGAATTTCTTTGTTTCATCAAGTACATCAAGTAGTCCCTTTATTAAATGCTTTCATTATGGTAGGAAAGGATATAGTGCATCAACTTGCAATGTAAGGAAGAATATTAATAACAAGTTAGGAACTAAAATGGTTTGGGTTCCCAAAGGTACTTTGCCAAAAACTAACACACGAGGACCCAAGAAAATTTGGGTACCAAAAGACAAAAATTAAAGTGTATTATAGGTGTGCTTGAAGGCCAAGAGCTGATTTTTGGAATCTTAAAAGTGGCTGCTCCAAGCACAAGACCAAAAAATTCTTCAAGATGTCCTTGTCTCCTAGAAGCTTGAACTTGCATCCTTTGGTTAAGTGGAGACCTGCTCTATACTTTACTAGTTTAACATCTTGAAAAATATCTCTATATGTCTTGAATATGCTAAATGAATATGTTTCTTGTGTGAAATGGCATGTATAATATCAATATCTTTAAACTTGTATAATGGATTAATCATGCATCTAATTCTGCCATACAATATATTGCTTTGCTACATAATATGGTGTTTTTGGCTGCATAATATGCTATCATGATACATTATATATTATTTTGCTGCATAATATGCTATCTTGATGCATAATATGTTGTTTTGCTATACAATAATGTGTTTTGGATCATAATCTAATTGGACTATATGCTTAAATGTTGTTTGGAATTGATTTGGAATGTCTTGGAATAATTTTGAATGATTCAAGTTTGGTTCTTTACTGTTTAAAATGCAAAAACTGAGCTTTAGTAGTCTAGTAATCAATTACAAGACCATTATAATCGATTATAAAGGCTCTGTCAAGCGTTCCAAGCCAAATCAGAATGCGTGTAATCGATGTTCCACTCATAGATGTTATTTGCGCTAAAGCTTTTAAAGTTTGGATTTCTTTCTTCAAGCAAAAGATCTGGAGCTGTCGCTCTTTGATAGTAGAGTTTTGAAGGATTTTTCTAGTTAAGAGTTTGGCTGATTACAGGATTCATCTTGATGATAGAATTTGTCACTGTTTCAGTTTCAGGGCAATTGGATCCCGATTATGAACGATATTGTCTAATTGTATTAACAATCAGATTTTTATCTTTAGATTTACTAGTCTTTGACTCTTGGGTTTGTGGTGTATCTGGGGTGACTTGTAACATCCTGAAAATTATTTATTTCATTATAAACAGTCATTTTATAATATTTATGATTTTTAGGAATTTTTGTGGATTTTTCTAGAAATGATGAATATTTTAATATGTTCATCGTTTTACGTGTACACTGAGCGGAGCCGAGAGAATAGAATATTTTCCCTGAGGCTGGTAAACCTTGAACTGTCAATGCGTCGACGGGGAATCTTACTAAACCCGAGGTCGAGCACAGTTTGCGAGGTTTGCGTTTTTCAAGGTTTTATCTGTTGGATAAAATTGCGGTATCATAAAAGTATCTGATGAATAATAAAATATTATTTTCATCAATTGTAACTTTTATTTACTGAGAAATTAATTCTAACAGTGCAATTAATCATCTGTCTAGTATATTAAATTAAGGAGTCAAGCTTACTATGCACTTTATCGAGAAGCGTGCGAAGCTTCTCAAGGAAGCTTCCTTCAACCACTTCTTTCTCTCTCCTCCCTCTTTTGGTGCTGCACGTTTGACTATAGGGGGGCATATTTCATTTCTTCCTCACATTTCCCCTCCTCCCAATACGCAGCTCACTCACTGTTCACTCATCTTTCTCCTTTCTCTTTTCACTCTACAACAACAACCTCATTACCACCAACACCTCCATTTCATCTTCAAAGTCGTCCCACTCCTTACACCATCTTTGTGTTTGGAGGACCACCATCATTGAGGAAGTCATCTTCAAAGCTCACCATTCTCTTCATCTTCATCTTCATTCTCTTCCACCTTTGAAGCTTAAAGGTTGGAGCTTTAAGGTAAGCTCTTAGCTTTTTCTTCCTCCCTCCTTATTTTCGTAACCCACGGTCATTTTGGTGACCATGGGTATTAATTTCAATATTTGGTTCTGATTTTGTAAGTTTGAATATTCAAGGATTTCCAGGAAGCTGAAAACGAAATTTCTGACAAAAAAGGAGCAGCCTTTCTTTGTGCTTCTCTAAGGTAAGAGGAAGACACTCCTCCTCAACCTCTTTTAGCATTTAGGAACGTTGTCTGAGTTTGGTATTGAGGGTCATTCTTGTTTGCATGTTGTTGGTGATGTATGTGTCCTATTTGATTGTTTTGTGTGTTTTAATATATCTGAATGTATTGGAACGTATGATATAGAAGGAATGACGTCGGACTGGTTCTCGGATGGCCACAGTTTTGAGACTAAAATTTTGGGATTCTTTGTGAGAAATTGTAATAACTTAAGTTTCTGACCATTAAGCACAATGTCAAAATCCGTCAGGTTAGAGTACCAATATCGGTCGAATTTGACCTTCTGACCATTTAGTAGAATGTCAATATCTGTCAAGATTAGACTTCTGACCATATCCGTCGAATTTGATTCCCTTACCAAACCTATCGAGTATGAACCCCTGACCATGCCCGTCGAAATTAATCTTCAGGCCAAACCCGTCGAGCAGAGTTTCTGACCACTTAGGAGAGAAACTTCTCCAATGCCAAATCCGTCGAGTTTGAATGCCAAACTCGTCTAGTAGAGTTTCTGACCACTTAGGAGAAACTTCTCCAAAGTCAATATTCGTCAAGTTTGAATGTCAACATCCGTCGAGTGACATATCCATCGAGGAGATTTTCTGTCCGTTTAACAGAAACTTCTCCAAAGTCAACATTCGTCAAGTAGAATGTCAAGATCCATCGAATTAGAGTTTCTGATCATAGTGTTTTCGTCAGTTCGACACTTGGGAGATTTCTCCAACGTCAACACTACCTGTCGAATCAGAATTTCTGCTAATCATCTAGTATAATCGACAGTTTTGATCTCCATTTGGCAGAACCTCCATTCGACAGGAATTGATTTTTAGCCAATCTTGTTATATAATGTTCTCCCATCTTTCATCTTTCTGCCATGTTATTTTTCGTCGAATGGCAGCCTCAATTTTTCACTAAATACATTGTCTCCGTTGAATTCACAAGTGTAGTTTGTCACCCAACACCAAGAAATTAAATTAGTGGTATTGCTGGTGATTCCAGTCGTGTACCTTCCTGGATTCAAGACTTTTGGACTAATAAAGGCATACTAATCATAAATAATTGGATGACTGGAAACTAATTAGGGATTCATAAACAGTGAAAAATAAGGAACGTGAGCATGCATTACAACTAGTGAGAATTTTGAATAAAGGAAAAACATGAGTATGGGTAAGGCCGTGAGGAACATAATGAACCTAATGATTGACTTTTATTTTGACTCTGAATGGGATTGTGGTTATCCTTAAAATGTGCTATTGGCTTGATATAGATCCATGAATAGGATCAAACCTTTTTGTTAAATCATATGATATGCATTTGAAGTATGATTGACATAGTTGTCATGAGGAGCATGATTGAGTCATGCATTGCACAAAAAGAAAAAAAAAAGAATGTCTGTTGGACTATGTTAAGGCCAAGTTGCCTAGGAGTTGAACACACCTTAGTGTGGGTGCGAATAGACAAGTGTAGGTCATTAGTTGACCTTGGGGGCGTCAGGGTGCGGGTACCTCACAATGGACAGTTGGTAGCTCTTTCGTCCTTGGGGCAGACCGATGCAAACACACTGACGATCCGGACCGAGACACTGTCCTTTATCGTGATCTAGTGTAGACTGTCTATACAATGCCATGATGTGCATGTGGATAAATTGATGGATATAGTACTTTGGCCGCGACAACTGAGTTGCAGATGAGTCTCCTTATCTTTCTCTCTGACCGTTTGTGTCTAGCTCCATGTAGTAGGATTTTGACTATTGAGTGCATGTGCATAGTGAGTCCATAAATTATCTGGCATTCATTGTTATTATAATTGGAACAGTTGTTTTTTATATATATATATATATATATATATATATATATATATGACTGCCTGGAACTGTTTGGTTAATCATAACTGCTACTAAATGTTTATTTCCATTACTGCTGTCAAAACTGCTATATAGGCGCTTTGCGCCGTTTTGTTTCTTGATGCTATAATTGGTAATGATGGTAGGACGTCTTACCTCTTTCTTGCCTTTCCATTATTGTTTGTCTGTATATTGCATCCCATTGAAGACGACTGCAAGGAAACTAAAGCCCCAGACTTCCTCGGCTTTTGGCCTTATCTCGACTAGCGACTGCTGAAGAATATGGAGACACACACGCAAAGATTTCTGGTAGATGTGCGCCTGACCTTTTTAGGAGGGCCGGAGTGTTGGCACATCAACTTTGGCTCTGAGCGTTGCATTTACTTGGGGGATGTATCGATATCTCTAGCCTGGAGGCACCATGAGCCACCTGTTTTCACCTGCTGTATTAGCTTACGTCTGGAATTTCAACTTCTGATACGTGAGATGTGGGGTGACCGTTATTACACCCCGCGGGAAGACTCCTTTCATTCCACTGCTCGGGCCCCGTCCCGTAACTCTACTGTTCCTATGGTGATTTCCTCTGATGATGAGGAAGATCCTGAGGAAGATCCCGAGGAAGTCCCTGAGGACGACCCCGAGGAGGATCCTGACATGATTCCTCCTCATTTGAGGGATTGATTTTACTTGTAGCTACTGAGGGCTACCAGTATTTTATATTTGGGGGCCTGATGTTTTGTTTGTAGTGGGCTGTATATTCTGATACCATGGGGATATTTATGTATAATCCTTTGGGGGCAGGTATAGTTTTACTTTTTGATATACCAGGCTTTGTAACTAAACAGTTTGATAATTATATATATATAAAGATGCAATGTTAATTTCCCATGTATGCTTTACTTCTGCTTTTGTTCTTTATTTTCCATGTATGTTTCGTCACCGTGGATATTAATTATCGTTATCGTTAATGTAACAAAAAAAAATAATACACTCGCCAATTTAATTACCCAACTATAACCAGGTAAATATACATACTATTAAAAGGAACCGGTTCTTGATTTATATAATTTTATTTCCGCATTGTAATTGACAATGTGACTTTCCCTTACGAAAAGGGGTGTTACATTAAGTTGGTATCAGAGCCCCGGTTTATGTTTCTTTGGGTCTTGTGGTTGAGTCTGTCTTGTTGTGCTGTGTGTCCTCTGAATAGTATACGTAAAGGTGTATTGTTTGGTGTTCCTAGTGAATGCAACTGACTTTTCTATGTTTTCAGTTAATCTGATCTAAGAAAGTAAGATGACGCGAAGGGAAGATATGGCAGCAGCTATTACAGCGATGCAGAGGATGGCTGAGGCCGTCGCACAATAAACCGAGCAAGCTGCTCAACAGCAAGAGAGAGTTGCACAACAACAAGAGTGAGCTGCTCAACAGCTAGAGGCTACTGCTGATGCTCACAATTTAGCGGAGTTTCGATGCCATAACCCTCCTCAATTTAAAGGAGAATTTGATCCAGACAAAGCTAGTCTGTGGATCAAGGAATTAGAAAAAGTCTTTAGAGGAATGAACTGCACTGAGGACAAGAAGGTGAACTATGCTACTTTTATGCTGGTAGGCAACGCTGAGAACTGGTGGAATGGAGTACAGAGAATACTAGAGGCTGCAAACCGTGAGATTACTTGGGACTTATTCAAGGAAAAGTTCTTGGATAAGTATTTTCCTGCAAGCGCAAGGCATGCAAAGGAGTCGGAATTTCTCAACCTGTGACAAGGGAATATGACCGTTAGCGAGTACGCTGCGAGATTTGAAAACTTATCACAGTTTTCAACATACTTTCATAATCAACCAAATGAAGCATGGAAATGCCACAGATTCACGGAAGGACTGAGGTATGAAGTGAAGAAGGTTGTGATTACCTTGAGGATCAATGAATTCTCACAACTGCTGGATACTTGCTGTGACGTAAAGGCTCTGGAGCAATCTAGAGACACGAGGAGCAGGAACTTTGGGCCTGCGAGGTTCCAAAGAGGTGGCAGTAACAGTGCTAATCGCTTCTAGAAGAAGCCGTATTCCCGACCAATGGGAAATCAGCTACAAACCATGGGCAGAAGTTCTGGTGGAGGTTCTACTAGGAACTGGACTGGCCAAAACATGGCGTATCCTCCTAAATGCATGAAGTGTGGGAAAGACCACCTCACGAGGGACTGTACTATAAAAGGGATCATCTATTTCAGATGTGGCAAACCTGGCCACGTGTCCCGAGACTGCAATCAGGCGAAGGTTGAACCTTCAACGAATGCTGCAAAAGCCAAGAAACCGCAAGCTGGAGGGCAAGTTTACACTATGAGTGGAGCTGAAGCCTCTGAATCCAAAGATTTGATACAAGGAGAAGGCACCGTAGAAGGTAATCTTTTAACTGTACTGTATGACTCTGGGGCAACCCATTCTTTTATATCTTATGACTGTGTGCAAAGACTGGGTCTACCTGTGTCATCTTTACCTTTTGATCTAACTGTTTCTACCCCCACTGATAAACCAGTAGTTACTACCAAAGTCTGTCTAAACTGTCCATTGGTTGTTGAAGGTCAAACCTTTTCGGTCGATCTGATCTGTTTACCCCTTTCCCAACTAGATATTATCTTAGGGATGGACTGGTTGTCTTCTAACCATGTTCTGTTAGACTGTTCCAGAAAGACCATAGTTTTTCCCATAGATGAGAATTCTAGATTTCTGACGGCCAACCGAGTTCAAGCTCTCTTTAAAGAAGGAGCTCACGGATACATGCTATTGTCTTCTTTGAAAATTGAGAACAAGGTTTATGTGAACACAATTCTAGTGGTGAATGAGTTTCCCGAAGTCTTTCCTGATGATGTACCTGGTTTACCACCGACTCGAGAGATAGAATTTGCTATCGACCTAGTACCGGGAGCTGGTCCCGTGTCTATAGCACCTTATAGGATGGCACCGACTGAGTTGGCTGAGCTCAAGAAACAGCTAGAAGAGCTTTTGAAAAAGCAATTTATCAGACCAAGTGTTTCACCGTGGAGAGCACCAGTGCTGTTAGTTCGCAAGAAGGATGGCACATCAAGATTATGTGTGGACTATCGACAGCTGAACAAAGTAACGATCAAGAACAAATATCCACTCCCGAGAATTGATGACTTAATGGACTAACTGAAGGGAGCAGCGGTGTTTTCGAAGATCGATCTGCGATCTGGGTATCATCAGATATGAGTGAAGACGGAGGATGTACCCAAGACAACTTTTCGTACCCGATATGGTCATTACGAATACCTCGTGATGCCGTTTGGTGTGACGAATGCACCAGCTATCTTTGTGGACTACATGAACAGGATCTTTCATCTTTACTTGGACAAATTCGTAGTGGTCTTCATTGATGACATTTTGGTAAACTCTAAAAATCGGGAGGACCATGCTGAACACCTCAGTATAGTTCTTTAGATTCTGAAAGAGAACAAATTGTATGCCAAACTGTCGAAATGTGAGTTCTGGCTGGAAGAAGTTAAGTTTCTGGATCACGTGATCTCAAAGGATGGAATTGCAGTGGATCCATCGAAGGTGGAGGTAGTGCTACAATGGGAAAGGCCGAAGTCAGTGACAGAGATTTTATAGCTTCGTGGGTTTAGCAGGATATTACCGGAGGTTTATTGAGGGATTCTCCAAGATTACTAGACCACTTACACAACTCACAAGGAAAAACCAAGATTTTGAGTGGACCGACAACTGTGAGCAGAGTTTCCAAGAGTTGAAGAATCGACTGACTACCTCACCGGTATTAGTACTACCTGATCCAAATGAGCAGTTTGAAGTGTTTTGTGACGCTTCATACCAAGGACTAGGATCTGTACTTATGCAGCATGGGAGAGTAGTGGCTTATGCTTCAAGGCAGTTGCGAGTGCACAAGAAGAACTACCCGACGCACGACTTGGAGTTAGCGGCTGTACTTTTTGATCTGAAGATATGGAGGCATTTTCTCTATGAAGCAACGTTCAACATTTTCAGTGATCACAAGAGCCTAAAGTATTTGTATGATTAGAAGGAGTTGAACATGAGGCAGCGAAGGTGGTTAGAGTTCTTGAAGGATTATGATTTCTAACTTCTGTATCACCCTGGCAAGGCAAATGTTGTAGCAGACGCTCTAAGTAGGAAGATGATCAGTGTCTCTGCCCTGATGATCAAGGAGAAGGATATGCTAGAGCAATTTAGAGATGTGTGGTCTTTTGTCAAGTTAGAACCAGGGAAGATTTGCATGAATATGGTTACCATCACAAGTGAGCTGATGGATGACATACGGGAAAAGCAGAAAGTTAATGAGTTTTTACAAGGAGTGAGAGAACAGATGAAGCAAGGTGATGAAACAGCATTTGCGGAAGGAACGGATGGAATTTTGAGATTCCGTGGAAGGGTTTGTATTCCCCGAGATCAAGAACTTAGAGAATATATCATTAACCATGCTCACACAAGCCAGCTGAGTATGCATCCGAGCATAACAAAAATGTACCAAGATTTGAAGAAGTTGTTCTAGTGGCATGGGATGAAGAGTGACGTCACTAGACGTGTATCGACTTGTCTAGTTTGTCAAAAAGTAAAAGTGGAACATCAGAGACCAGCGGGATTACTGCAACTATTGTCTATTCCTGAATGGAAGTGGGACAGTATTGCAATGGATTTTGTAGTCAGATTGCCAAGAACAAGAAAAGGTCATGATTCAATTTGGGTAATTGTGGACCGACTCACGAAATCGGCACATTTCTCCCGATCAACATAAAATACAAACTGGAGAGACTAACTAAAATCTATATTAGAGAAATTTTTAGACTGCACGGTGTGCCTACAAGTATTGTTTCAGATAGAGATCTGAGATTTACTTCAAATCTCTGGGAGAGTTTGCAAGAAGTGTTGGGAACGAAGTTACGTCTGAGTTCTGTGTATCACCCGCAGACAGACGGTCAATCAGAGAGGACGATCCAATCTTTGGAAAATTTGCTTAGAGCTTGTACCCTAGAGCAGACTGGAAGTTAGGATGAAGTTCTACCATTGATAGAATTCACGTACAACAACAGTTATCATTCGAGCATAGGGATGGCACCCTATGAAGCTCTGTATGGACGACGGTGTCGAACACCTTTGTGTTGGTACCAAGACGACGAGCGCCTTACTGTTGGACCAGAGATTATACAGCAGACAACTGAGAAGGTTAAGATGATTCAAGAAAAGATGAGGACGGCTCAGAGTTGGCAAAAGAGTTATGCAGACCACAGGAGAAAGCCTCTTGAGTTTGAGGAAGACGAGCATGTATTCCTGAAAGTCACACCTACGACTAGGGTAGGCCGGGCTTTAAAATCTAGAAAACTCACTCCTAAATTCCTTGGACCATACCAAATCATTCACCGAGTAGGTCCCGTAGCTTATTAAATAGCCTTACCACCTTTCCTTCTAAACATTCATAATGTTTTCCATGTGTCACAACTTCGAAAATACCTTCCTGACCCAAGTCATGTCATAGCACCGGATACAGTACAATTAAAAGAAAACTTGACTTATGAGACGTCTCCTGTAAGAATCGAGGATAGGAGGATAAAGCAATTAAGAGGCAAGGAGATCGCATTGGTGAAGGTAATCTGGAACGAGGTGACTGGAGATGCAACTTGGGAGCTGGAAGACAAGATGAAGGAGCAACACCCACAGTTATTCTAAGGTATGCAAATTTCGAGGACAAAATTTCTTTTTAGAAAGGGAGTGTTGTAACATCCCAAAAATTATTTATTTCATTATAAACAATCATTTTATAATATTTATGATTTTTAGGAATTTTTGTGGATTTTTCTAGAAATGATGAATATTTTAATATATTCATCATTTTGCGTGTACACTGAGCGGAGCCGGGAGAATAGAATATTTTCCCTGAGGCTGGTAAACCTTGAACTATCTACGCGTTGATGGGGGATCTTACTAAACCCGAGGCTGGGCACAGTTTATGAGGTTTACATTTTTCGGGGTTTTATCTGTTGGATAAAATCGCGGTATCATAAAAGTATCTGATGAATAATAAAATATTATTTTCATCAATTGTAACTTTTATTCACTGAGAAATTAATTCTAGCAGTGTAATTAATCATCTATCTAGTGTATTAAATTAAAGAGTCAAGCTTACTATGCACTTTATCGAGAAGCGTGTGAAGCTTCTCAAGGAAGCTTCCTTCAACCACTTCTTTCTCTCTCCTCCCTCTTTTGGTGCTGCACGTTTGACTATAGGGGGGCATATTTCATTTCTTCCTCACATTTCCCTTCCTCCCAATACGCAGCTCACTCACTATTCACACATCTTTCTCATTTCTCTTTTCGCTCTACGGCAGCAACCTCATTTCCACCAACACCTCCATTTCATCTTCAAAGTCGTCCCACTCCTTACATCATCTTTGTGTTTGGAGGACCACCATCATTGAGGAAGTCATCTTCAAAGCTCACCATTCTCTTCATCTTCATATTCATTCTCTTCCACCTTTGAAGTTTAAAGGTTGGAGCTTTAAGGTAAAGCTCTCAGCTTTTTCTTCCTCCCTCCTTATTTTCGTAACCCACGGTCATTTTGGTGACCATAGGTATTCATTTCAATATTTGGTTCTGATTTTGTAAGTTTGAATATTCAAGGATTTTCAGGAAGCTGAAAACAAAATTTTTGACCAAAAAGGAGCAGCCTTTCTTTGTGCTTCTCGAAGGTAAGAGGAAGACACTCCTCCTCAACCTCTTTTAGCATTTAGGAACGTTGTCTGAGTTTGGTATTGAGGGTCATTCTTGTTTGCATGTTGTTGGTGATGTATGTGTGCTATTTGATTATTTTGTGTGTTTTGATATATCTGAATGTATTGGAACGTATGATATGGAAGGAATGACGTCGGACTGGTTCTCGGATGGCCATGGTTTTGAGACTAAAATTTTGGGATTCTTTGTGAGAAATTGTAATAACTTAAGTTTCTGACATAAGCACAATGTCAAACTCCGTCGGGTTAGAGTACCAATATCCATCGAATTTGACCTTCCGACCATTTAGTAGACTGTCAATATCCGTCGAGATTAGACTTCTGACCATATCCGTTGAATTTGATTCCCTTACCAAACCCGTCGAGTATGAACCCCTGACCATGCCCGTCGAAATTAATCTTCATGCCAAACCCGTCGAGTAGAGTTTCTGACCACTTAAGAGAGAAACTTCTCCAATGCCAAATCCGTCGAGTTAGAATGCCAAACCCATCGAGTAGAGTTTCTGACAACTTAGGAGAAACTTCTCCAAAGTTAATATTCATTGAGTTTGAATGTCAACATCTGTCGAGTGACATATCCGTCGAGTAGATTTTCTGTCCGTTTAACAGAAACTTCTCCAAAGTCAATATTTGTCGAGTAGAATGTTAAGATCCGTCGAATTAGAGTTTCTGACCATAGCGATTTCATTGGTTCGACACTTGGGAGATTTCTCCAACGTCAACACCACCCGTCGAATCAGAATTTCTGCTAATCATCTAGTATAATCGACAGTTTTGATCTCCGTTCGACGGAACCTCCATTCGACAGGAATTAATTTTTAGCCAATCTCATTATATAATGTTCTCCCATCTTTCATCTTTCTGCTATGTTATTTTTCGTCGAATGGCAGTCTCAATTTTTCACTAAATACATTGTCTCTGTTGAATTCACAAGTGTAGTTTGTCACCCAACACCTAGAAATTAAATTAGTTGTATTGCTGGTGATTCCAACCGTGTACCTTCCTGGATTCAAGACTTTTGGACTAATAAAGGCATATTAATCATAAATAATTAGATGACTAGAAACTAATTAGGGATTCATAAACAGGAAAAAACAAGGAAGGTGAGCATGCATTACAACTAGTGAGAATTTTGAATAAAGGAAAAACATGAGTATGGGTGAGGCCGTGAGGAACATAATGAACCTAATGATTGACTTTTATTTTGACTTTGAATGGGATTGTGGTTATCCTTAAAATGTGCTATTGGCTTGATGTAGATCCATGAATGGGATCAAACCTTATTGTTAAATCATATGATATGCATTTGAAGCATGATTGACATAGTTGTCATGAGGAGCATGATTGAGTCATGCGTTGCACAAAAAGAAAAAAAAAAGAATGTCTGTTGGACTATGCTAAGGCCAAGTTGCCTAGGAGTTGAACACACCTTAGTGCGGGTGCAAATAGACAAGTGTAGGTCATTGGTTGACCTTGGGGGCGTCAGGGTGCAGGTTCCTCGTAATGGACAGTTGGTAGCTCTTCTGTCCGTGGGGCAGACCGAAGCAAACGCACTGACGATCCGGACCGAGACACTGTCCTATATCGTGATCTAGTGTAGACTGTCTGTACAATGCCATGATATGCACGTGGATAAATTGATGGATATAGCACTTTGGCCGTGACTGTAACAACCCAACTTTTGGGTAAAAGACCATTGTGTCCCTATTTTACTGTTTCTTGTTTTTCTGTGTGAAATATAAATATATTTTACAGGCTCAAATTTTATTTGGTCGTTTTGCATAATTTGCTTCGAGACTGTGAAATAAAAATTTGGTCAAATTACTATTTAAATTTTTACTGTATGAAATACAAATATATAATACTGTTTATAATTTTATTTGAGCGTTTTGAATGATTTGCTTCGTGATGGGAAAAATAGAAAAATGACCATTACGTCCCGAATGTACTGTTTTCAATTTTTTCTATGTGATACGAAAGGCAATATTAATGTCTGTGATTTTATTTGGACTTTTTGTGTGATTTGCTCCGGGACGGAAAATAATATTTTTCAGACCGGGAAATCTTATTTTAATTATTCGGGACTGGGGGATCTTACTAAACTCAATTCTGAATGATACTGTTGTGAATCTTTTAATTTTTTAGATTTAATCACAAATAAAATAATTTTATATTATTATAATATTATTTTATTAGTCAATACAAATAAGTGACAATGACCCGTAAATATTTTGCGGGACCCACGTTTAGATATCAAGTGTCCGTACATGTGGACCAATGAGGAGCTAGTCAAAATTGGTGGTCGTGACTCATCGCAACGGGCCAATAGGAACTTGACGCGTGGCGTGACACCTCAAAGCACCATGACTCGCAGCTTCCGAAGGTTCCGTGCGGTGACTCCCCGTGACTCACCGTAGTGACTCACCTGTTCGAAGCTTCCTTGATGACTCACCATGATGACTCATCATTTGTGACTCACCATTGGTGACTCAACGATGACTGACTCAATGACTCGCCATGCTGACTCACCCATTCTAGAAAGTTCCACAATGACTCATCATACTGACTCATCGTAGTGAGTCACGTGTTCTAGAATTTTCTCTTTGATGACTCGCTTTATGACTCATCAAGGGCAATCAAGAGAAAAATAATAATAATAATAAAATGATCAATAATAATTGCTACTCTGTTAGTATAAGATAAAAAAAATCTATGTATGTTTTATTATCTATTAGACAATAAATACTGACTTTATAAATAGTAATTATTGTTCATTGGTTAAAGTATACTATAAAATATACAGTGTGTACCAATAATAATTGGTCAACAAAAATAGCAACCAATAGGAATTAAGTTAGTAAATATTTAACCAATAGAAATTGGTCAAGAATAATAGCTTGACTCTTTAAGGACCAATAGAAAGCAAGCTATCAAATAAATTTGGACTTTTTGGAAACTATTGATTCTAAGGTGAAGGAGATGAGTAAATTGCTCTAAATAGCTAATTCACAAAGTGAATTCACGTAGAAGGCTTTGTGAATTCACATAGAAAGCCTTTAGGAAATTCATTTAGAAAGCCAAATTGAACAAATGAAGAATAGTCAATATTGATGGCTTTTCTTGGTTGAAGTCTACGGCAAAGCAAGCTTTTGGTGAAGCAAATATTACAATTTAATTCTTACTATCTTACATTTAATTAAGCAAGTAAGACCAAGTCAATTTTAGAGGCTTGACTTGATCTACACCATTGGATGAGAAAGTTTAAGATGAAATATCAACCCTTGATATGATCAATGGTTCTTGAAGCTTAGATTAGTAGAATATAATTTAATTAATATGTAGCTAATTAATCTAATTAAGATAAGTTAAGTGTGCTTAGAAGCTTAATAGGATTAGTAGCTTAATTAAGCATCATTAGTGGTGGAATATTCAAGAGCTTGTGACAAGGCTTGGATTAGCCAATGGAAGACAAGCTTGATGATCAAGTTTTAATCTTGACCCTTGGTGAATTCTAAGGCTTGGATGGAGTCTTGGAGAGTCAAACAAAGTGGCTATCTTCACCCCTTTGAGCTCCACGGCCATTTCCTCTTGGAGAGCCAAAATTCACTTCATTTTCAACTTAACTATCTCACCTTATAATCATCTTTCTCCAAAATTCTCCAAATAGCAAAAGCTCTCAAATTTCTTTCTCTTTTTCTTCTCCAACCTCACGGCCTCTTCATCCTTTTCTACCATTCATTCTTCTATAATTCTAAACTATCTTATTCCTTGCTTCTTTACTTCATTTCAAGACACTTTGAAGTTAAAACCTAAGCCTAAATCATCCTTTTTCTATCTTGTTCTTCAAAGCTTAAGTTTGAAGCCTTGAAGGTGGAATTCTTTAATCTTTATGTTTCTCTTCATTTCAAAGTTCTAATCATGATTTTAATCCATGATTATTTTAGTTTAGAGCCTTAGGTATTAATATTGTATGTTTTCTTTGTTTTTCAAGAAGCTCTTGGTGGAGAAAATTTGCTTGAAGGAGACATACAAGGAACTTGGAGGTTCTTCAAGAGGTAAGAGGGAGATTACCCTCATCAACCATGTGTTGGTGGTGAGGAATGTTTGTGTTGTGGTGAAGAAATCCATAAGGATTCATTCACTTGATTGTTTATTGTTTTTCCTAATTGTGATTGATTATATGTGCAAGCATGTCTAATAGCTTTAATGGTTTGTATGTGTTTTATGATCACTTTAAAATATGGTATGTGTTCATAGATGCATGATAAATATTGTAGCATGTAAATAACATACAAGGATTTGCATGAGTGTTCCAAAGAACACAAATCCAAGCTCACGGCCTCAAGGTAAAGAAGAGAACCAAAATGTTCTCATTATTTTTCTAAAGTGAAATTTAATTAACTTAGGAAAATTAATAAGATATACATTTGTTTAGATCAAGGAAAAATGAAATTAGAGATCAAATGGCATAAATATAGATTTCGGCCAACATGCCAAAGCCAAGCAATGATAATTTTTAAAATTATTTCCAAACCATTATCTAAAACAATGATTTAATGAATTTAGATAATACAATAAATTTGACATTTATTTAGAAGATAAAAAAATAAATAATAATAATAATAATTTAAAGATCAAATGCAAAGACTTTGTTAAATTCGCCAATATGCCAAAGTTAAGTATTAATGATTTCTAAAATTTATTTCTAAACTATTTTCAATCTAAGAGAAACAATAAATACTAAAAGAAATTTTATTACAATGAGTTTTGAGGAATAAAAATGATTAGATTAAGTTTAAATAGCTAAAATTGAGAATTTTACCATTTGTAAAGAAATACAGTAGCTTTGTAAAATTTCTAACGTATAGCTCACCTTGTGTTTTGAAGCACGTTAGTAATTTTCAAAAGTATAATTAATTGGTTGTAATAAAAATTAAAAAAAAAGGTTTTGACAGTGAAACTTAGAAAACCATTATTATAACTTTTCTAAACAAAGTACTGTCAGTTTTTACTAAAAATGGACAAATAAGATAGAAAAGATATCCAAAAGACAGTATACGGTATGGAAAATATTCTACGTAGTTTAAATGTACTAAATATTATTTTTGTTTATTTAAACAGTAATTTTTAAGGGATTCGGATAAGAAAATGATTTAAAAATCTTACGCAATTGTGAAAACGTATTAAAAATACTATGCGATTTTAAAAATAGAAAAAAATAGATTTATGCAATTTATAAACGATTATAAAAACGATGGAATTGTGAAAATGCGATAAAATTTCTACGCGATTGACCCATACTGTATATCTTTGCTGTCGGGAAAATGTGAACCCGTACAGGCTTTGAAACAGTATTTGTCCGGTGGGACCTATTATATATTTTTGCCATGAGGGCAAGCCATGAGGGCAAATTTTTATATGCTATGAGGGCATTTGCGTAAATACGCATATTTTATACCATTGAGGGTATTTTGGTAATTTCTTATCTTTGATCATGCATTGAGTTAATGCCAATTTTGGTGGATTGATTGATGAGGTGAATCACATCGTATTGTCGGTGCGATAAGCGTAGTGTGGTTCAATTTTGAATGAACTTGGAGACATTAGTGTGCATAATTCCATTTGTGGACAGTTGGTTGCTCTTCTGGGCCGTGGTAACGGACAACACACTAATGGACTCGACACACACTATACTTAATCGTGATCTTGTAAAGTCTAATAGTACATTGCCTGTAGTGCCACAACGTGAGACCGTGAACTACACCACGCCGTGGAATAAAGGGGTTCCATGTGATGGTGGGGCTATAGACGCAACGTGTGACAGCACAATAGTTTGGTTGGGCAGCCGTGGTACTAATAGATTTTGTGGGTCGTTCCTCTGATGTCTGTGTTTATGTGTTTTAGCTCCATGGAGTAGGATCGTGTCATATTGCATATGTCTATATGTGGTACATTATTATTGTTTATTGGTGATCTTTTATCTGTGATCTTTTATTTGTGATATTATATGTTGTTATTGTATTTAATCTTTATTTTATATTATTATGATTTCTTTGTTATGGCATTTTATATGGTATGAATTGTTATATCTATCCTGATAATGTTATTGCTGTTTATTTAATTACAATATATGCTTATTAGAATTAATTGTAAATTGATAACATGACTAAATTTGTGATATCTGTGTGTATGGAATGACCTTGTCATTCGAATCATTCTTTGCTACCAACCGGGTATTGGTGAAAGGGGATCTCACCTCTTTACTGTATTACTTGTTGTGTTTGTATTCGTTAAATTTGTATAGTAGGTGGAGTACATTCTTAAACCTATGGGAGACAATATTCTGAAGACGGTGACGGCGTCAAGGAGTGGTCTTCCAGACTTCAATAGGATGCAGTTGGTGAAGAAGCAGGACATGTAGGTTGGGTTTTTTTCTCGTTAGTGTTGTTACCGTGCTATTAGTAATAACCTTCATTGGGTTTGCTACTGTTTCTCTGAGTCTGTAAATGTTATGTTTTAAATTGTTGTTGAATATTTTGTGGTACATATAATATGTGTATTAATCAATTTAATTTAAATTTCTGTTTTACTTATAATTTTTGGTAAGTTTATATTTCCGCAAATAAAAAAAAATCTTTAAAATTTATCTTTTAGAAAATGATTTAATTTGGTTTTATGTTTTATTTAAAAAATGTGACGCCCTATGGAGGGTGTTACAGCGACAACCGAATTGCAGACGAGTCTCCTGATCTTTCTCTTCGACCGTTTGTGTCTAGCTCCATGGAGTAGGATTTTGACTATTGAGTGCATGTGCATAGTGAGTCCATAAATTATCTGGCATTCATTGTTATTATAATTGGAACTGTTGTATTTTATATATATATATATATATATATATATATATGACTGTCTGGAACTATTTGGTTGATCATAACTGCTACTAAATGTTTATTTCCATTACTACTGTCAAAACTAGTATATGGGCGCTTTGCGCTGTTTTGTTTCTTGATGCTATAATTGGTAATGATGGTAGGACGTCTTACCTCTTTCCTGGCTTTCCATTATTGTTTGTCTGTATATTGCGTCCCATTGAAGATGACTGCAAGGAAACTGAAGCCCCAGACTTCCCCAGCTTTTGGCCTTATCTTGACTAGCGACTGCTGAAGAATATGGAGACACGCACACAAAGATTTCTAGGAGATGTGCGCCTGACCTTCTTAGGAGGGCCGGAGTGTTGGCACATCAACTTTGGCTCTGAGCGTTGCGTTTACTTGGGGGATGTATCAATATCTCTAGCCTGGAGGCTCTATGAGCCACCTGTTTTCACCTGCTGTATTAGCTTACGTCTGGAATTTCAACTTCCGATACGCGAGATGTGGGGTGACCATTATTACACCCCGTGGGAAGACTCCTTTCATTCCACTACTCGGGCCCCGTCCTGTAACTCTGCTGTTCATATGGTGATTTCCTCTGATGATGAGGAAGATCCTGAGGAAGTCCCTAAGGACGACCCCGAGGAGGATCCTGACATGATTCCTCCTCATTTGAGGGATTGATTTTACTTGTAGCTACTAAGGGCTACCAGTATTTTATTTTTGGAGGCCTGATGTTTTGTTTGTAGTGGGCTGTATATTCTGATACTATGGGGATATTTATGTATAATCCTTTGGGGGCAAGTATAGTTTTGCTTTTTGATATACCAGGCTTTGTAACTAAACAGTTTGACAATTATATATATATATATAAAGATGCAATGTTAATTTCCCATGTATGCTTTACTTCTACTTTTGTTCTTTATTTTCCATGTATGTTTCGTCACCGTGGATATTAATTATCTTATCATTAATGTAACAAAAAAATAATAATACACTCGCCAATTTAATTACCCAACTATAACCAGGTAAATATACATACTATTAAAAGGAACCAGGTCTTGATTTATATAATTTTATTTCAGCATTGTAATTGACAATGTGACGTTCCCTTACGAAAAGGGGCGTTACACGACTAAGGTTAGTCTATCCATAAATTCATTAATGAGATTTTGGTTTGATATTTTAGGGTTATTTAAAAGTTTTATACTTTCTTTAAGCTGTTTGCTAACCTTGAACGGTTTGAAAAGAGGCTTTTCGATTAACTTGGGAGGTTTGGTTTCATCAGTTTTGGTTCTCAAATTTGACGGTTTATCTACGGATTGTTTAACTAGTTTTTCACCTAAAACTTGAAGGCATTTGTTTGTATAATTATTTTGTTCCATAAGACTTTTAATGTTTTTCGGATTTATTGGTTCATCTTCTACTTTAGTCTTGAAAGGAGACGCTAAGATAAGATTGTTGTCTTTGTCTTTTACGTTTGGAATAAGATACTGACTGGAAGGAGGTAATTCAGATTTGATTAACTCACCATCTTTGCGATCCCAGACAGTAAGAACATTAGCTGATTTATCTTCAATCAGACCAATGCTCCAGGGATATTCAATTTCATTCCTAATCATGTAAGCATGAAACTAGTTGAAGAATGGGATATGTTGTTTGACTTTGCTAAGAAATTCGTAGAACTTCTCTTGGATTTCAGTTCTGTTTGATCCCTTAAAATTTTTGAAAAACCATTTCCTTTGCGAAGTCCATTCCGCGGAATAAAAGTCTTTCCTAAGGGTTTCCTTATCAATGATGAATTTAGATAACATGGACATCATCATTAAGGGAGGAATAGGTTGGAGATTGAATAGATCTCTGTTCATCTTCGTCTTCACATTGGTATGTCGGCCTTGGGATGCTTGATGAAGTATCCAGTCCATGAAGATTGATTGTTGACGGATTAGATTGGATTGTGGAAAAAGATTTTCTAGAGACAGTGGATCTGTAGTCTTCAGATCTGGAGGATGAAGATTTAAAAGATCTGGAAGAGCTGAACGAATTTCTCCTATTGAAGGCTAATTCAACTCTACCTGATTAGTGTTGGGTGATTTCCTGAATTTTAGGTGTTTCTCTAGGCAAAGCTGGAGTTGCTTTATCTATAATCCATTTCTCAAGGAGGATTACATCTTCCCATCGGATTTGTTTAGGGACAACTACGTGGGCCTTTGTTATGTCTGTTAGGAATAACATTGTTACTCCCTTATTTTTTGGTTTTAACACTTTTGAGTAGAAAGAATTCATTACTTTGTACTGAATCCTATAGATTAAGGCTAAAGGGATTGATCCGGGCTTCATGTCTAAGCCACAGACTTTAATGTTTAAAAATAATGTGTCTTGAATATTTTTGTCTTTTAGACTAGCAGTCCTATTAGGATAACAATTAAAATAGATTGGACCACGACCAAGACTAGTTTCAATGGTTCCTAGAACTGAATCATGGAATTGATTATGTCTTATGTCTCTTAGACAAAGCAGCACAGATGCTTTTTGTCCTTCTCTAATTAGAGGTTTGACAGCTACCTGCATACATCCGATATGCAGATAATTGTATTTGTTGGCTTGACCTTTTAAAGTCTCTTGATAGAGAAGATGAAATTCTTCGTCATCTCCTTCAATGGTGATTTGTTTCTCTACAGTTCTGATAATGTAATTAGAACTTCTGAAGAATCGTCCTTCAGTTTTATAGAGTTCATTGTTCGGGATTCTAGGGATCTCCCAAGCATTCATGTCTTGATTTATGTTTTCAAAACAAATTTTTTCATTAAAGATGTTTATTGTGGATGGATTAATTTATTGCTCAGTGAGCGATGAAGAAGAAGATTGAGAAGACTTGAAAGAAAGTTTAGAAGACAGAGAACGCAACATGGCAGAAGATTTAAACAGAAATATAAAGACAGAATATGAGAATTTAAAAGCAGGAAATAAAATAACAAGAAAATAAATAGCAGATAACAGATATAGACTTAACCCCTGATATCATTACCCTAATTTGGTCTCATAGATTTGTAACTGAAAAATTTAAATCAATTATTATCCTTTGAACTAGATCTTAAAATTATCATGCTTCATACCGTGATTTATGTCTCATTTAATTATTATCTTCTGAACAATTCGTTAAAATTTAATAGACCATACCCGGATCGTTAGCCACCGCGTTTATTTATTAGTTCTTAACCATGGTCACCACCGTGCCTCATCCTTCACTACTCGTGGCAACATCATCGAATTAGTCTTACCGCCTCCCCAAGTCTTACTGCTACAGCCCCACAGAATAGATCCAACACCAGGCATTATGTACCGTTCAGTTAAGAAAAGATAACAAATAGATGCGTACTATCCAGATCTAGATATAATAATACCATTATTATTTAGTTCAGTTAAGATAATAAATAAAGTGGATAAAGATCAAAGCAGAATAACGATTTAATCGGTATAATAACATTAATATCCAATTCAATAAGATAATAAATAACTTAAATCCACCATTTACATTCCTACTTCCCCATCAGGCTCTGATACCAGAGAGCAGGGTGAAGATCACGGGAAAGGCGGAAGAGACAGGATGAAAGAAAGTAGGAGAGCAGACGAACTGCTTTACATGTTATGTGAATGCAATGCAATAATAAAATAAAATTAAAGCATTAGAACCAGAGACTAAGCTCGGTATAAAACAGAAATAAAACAGAAGTTAAAACATAAAAGGAAAAGGGGGAAAACTGATTATTATTACAACATAAGGAAAAGATTATAAGATTGGAAGAGGGGAAAGGGGGAGAGTTTCTCTCACTAACCTCTCTAAAGGGATCTAAAATTATTCATGCCTAACATCATGGGCAAACATCCATTAAAAAACTAAAAATTTTACTATTACAACAGTAACGCTACAGTGTCCCGCTATAGTGAACAGTAAAATAGTAAACAGTCATACCGCTACAGTGAACAGTGTTCAACAGTAGTCTTTCGCAGCTTGCTACAGGGTTCGACTAAGAATATGTCGATAATGAATAGTGTTCAATAATGAATAGGTCGATAATGAACAGTGTTCGGCAATGAATAGGTCGACAATGAACAGTGGCTGACAGATTTTGATTATTCATCATCCTTCAGGTCGATTGCGTAACAATCATCTTCATTCTGGTTTGCAGAATCTTCGGACAAGGTGATTGAAGGGCATGGGGAACCAGATTTTTTAGGGACTGATTCCCTGCTAATAGCAACGTCCATGTCCTTGTAAAGTCTGAGGACATCTTCCATGTTTTGGAATAGATGAGCTTTGTCGGAAGAGGCAGTAATAGCAGCCAGGATTTTTGCTTTCTGATTCAAAAATTGACAATCAGCTTCATCAGCAGTCTTAAGATATTTTGGGTTCTATCGAAACCATAGTTTGATGTTGTCGGGAGATGCTCTAGAGGCGTCGAAATCAGCCCACCATTTAGCATAAGCTTGTCTTTGTAGTGCAGGGAGGAGATTAGGGAGACCGTCATGAGTCTGATATTTGTACTGCCAAGAAAATATCCAGGCAAGAGAGGTTTGGAGAAGAAGTGAAGATCGACAAGAAATAAGTCATCACCTGAATCAAACTTCTTAAAAAAATATTGAAATTCTTCCATAACATTTGTCGGAAGAATCTGCTGGATTGGACCAAAAAAATTCCACCATTGCAAGAACCAGTGAGGGAACTTATATTGGACATTTTGTTTGAAGTAGATAAGCCAAGAGTGGTAGTTGGACTTGTTCTGGAGCCAAAACATGTTATTCCATGCTTGCATGTAATCCCAGTAATTAAACCCAATTGGGTCAAAATGCTGAGAAAATTTCTTCAAAGTGTTTGGATTCATACCAAATTCTATCGGTGTCATGACTTTCAAAATCTGGATCGTCGAATGGGTTATGCAAGATTCGTCTTTTGGGTCCCTCTAATGCTTGAGAAAGACCAAGTCAGTATCGACAAGAATATATTCATAACATTATCGAGTTTTGTTTGTCAAGACTGGTTTAAAGTGAAAACCGTTTGGAAAATTTTTTTGAGGAACTTTGCTTGGGTTGGGATCTCAGAATTCTGGTTCCATTTGGATTACAGGCCAAAAACTTTCTTTTGGAATGTAATGAGGTTTGGAGGAGATAGGTTGAGATTGGACGATTAAATCCTTTTTCGGTTGGTTGACAACATCGATTACACAAACTTTGTAATCGATTACAAGGAAAATAGAATGCATGTAATCGATTACAATAACAGTGTAATCGATTACAAAACCTTTTTTTTTCATAATTTTGCTTAATCTTGATGTTCTATTCCTTCATGATGCTTTTCTTATGCTTAATCTTTATCTAACCCCATATTGCTATTATATATGACTCTGTTTTCTATTGGCATAAATGATAAATACTATCTAAGTTTCTCTTCATATGCATTTACTATTGGTATCACATATTGATGTGCTAAATAGTTTATACTCTGATATTGATCCTGCTAGGCTGAAATGATTATATCCAATCTGAATGCTTATGTCTTCTTTTTTATAATGCCAATGGGGGAGAGATTAGTGAAATATATTGCATGTGTATAGGAGAGTTTTGCACTTTCACATATTCTATCTCATGCATACATTACGAGGGAGAGTTGTGCTTAAATATCTGATATTCAAATAAATGCAAATATTTCTCCTTCTGTTGAATGTTTAGTTTATCATCATCAAAAAGGGGGAGAATATGAATGCTTATATCTTGAAGCATATCAAATGAGTTTTTGATGATAACAAAACCAAAGATCAAGATCAAGATTAAAAGAGAAGACCAAGATCAAAAGATAAAGACTAAGATAAAAAAAGGTATATTAGATATAGATTTTAGAATATCAATGTAAAATGCCCTTTAAGTATCTCAATGATTCTCAAATGGTTTTCTAAATATCGTTTTCAAAATCAGCTTGTAAATTCAAAGTTAAACATGCTTTTCAAGAAACGTTGATTTTAATCTTGGATGTAACATTCATGAAAGGATTTATGTTTAATCAAATGTCTTGAAGTGTTAGAAATGACTTACAAACTCAATTGGACTTGAAAAATGTGTTCAAAGGCCAATGTAATCGATTACATGACGTTTGTAATCGATTACACAGCAAACAGAGGCCTTGTAATCGATTACACCAGTAATGTAATCGATTACATTGAACCCAGAAAGGCAAGAACACATTCAAGAAGGTATGTAATCGATTACATGGAAATAGCAATCGATTACAAAGCAAGTCAGAGGCCTTGTAATCGATTACACCAAGAATGTAATCGATTACACAGAGCCCAGAAAGCCAAGAACACGTTGGAATAACAATGTAATCAATTACATTTTCTATGCAATCGATTACAAGCAATTTGACAGAGTCCAACGGCTATATTAATGGGGCATTTAATGCTTGGCAAAAAATGACCCAACGGCTCCTTTCTTCCAACAACTTATAAATACTTGCCTTGGGGCTTCATTAAGGGTTGAACTTCAATTTTGAACATCAATCTAATACTCATATATGAGAATCAAATCCTAAAAACGTTTTTGCCCTATTTTTGTGAGAAAACTTGAGATATTCAAAAAGGGCACTACTAGAGCTTCAATTTGTATTAATCTATTCTTTGAGAGAGTTTCTATCATTCAAACACTTTGTTTATTGTGTAAAGAGGGTGAGGTATCCTTCTAGTGAAAAAGGGTGAGGTATCCCTTGTTGAGAAGAAGGTGAGGTATCCTTCAAAGGTGTAAAGAGGGTGATGTATCTCTCAAAGGTTGTATAGGGTGAGGCATCCCTGTTTTGAGGCTCAAAGCACAAGGGTGAGGTATCTCAAGGTTTTGTTGAGTGCTCCAATCTGTAAAGGTTTTCAAGCACCCATTCAAGCTTGAAGTTTAGTGAAAAATCTCGAGTGGTTCGCTTAAGGACTGGACATAGGTCACAAGGGGTGGTTGAACTAGGATAAATCCTTGTGTTTGGTTCTCTCAACCCTATCTCTTTACATTTGTACATTTATTTTATATGCTTGCTTGAATGATATTCATCTTGGCTTATTTTATTTGTGAGTGAAGTATTTAATCTCATTTATCTATTCACTTCAATTATCCAATAGCTTCAACAAAAATTGATAAACAAACGTTTTACGAAAGATTTGCGAAAATATTTCATAAACTCAATTCACCCCTCCTCTTGAGTTTGAGGCCACTTGGTAACAAATATTTTATTGTCCCACAGATAATAAAATATACTGCGATTATATTTATTAGATAAAATCTTAAAAAATAAAATCCTCGTAAATTATGCCCAACCTTAGGTTTAGTAAGATCCCCTGTCGACACTTCCACAGTTCAAAGTTTTTCGATCTCAGGGAAAATATTTCATTTTTCTAGCCCCGTTCAACGCACACGTAAACTGAGAAAAATATTAAAATAATCAAATAATTCAAATAATTCTTGAAAAATTCCCAAAAATTAAAAATATTGTAAAATGAATATATATCATAAAAGAAGCAATTTTTTGGGTGTTACAACTCTCGCCTTCTAAAAAGAAATTTTGTCTTCGAAATTTGTTATACCTTAGAACAAACGCGGCTATTGTTCTTTCATCTCACCTTGTAGTCATCAAGCTGCATCTCCAGTTGCATTAATCCAAATCACTGGTACTAAGGTTGCTTCCTTCCATTGAGTATCTCATATTAATGGGCAAAAAGTGTGCTGACATCGTTGGTCGATCAATCAAAAATTCCATGCTTTTTGAGTCTTCAGCCATCCAATAGCAAAATTCTTAAGCAACCGCACATCATTGAGTTGCTCTATCAAACTTATTTCCCTTACTCACCATAGTAGACAAACTAAGTACATTTTCTTCTTAAGACATCCGCTACGACATTCGCCTCTTTTGGGATAATACTAAAATAGAAAATCGATATCTTTCAAAAATTCTAATCATCGTCTCTGCCTCATGTTCAACTCATTCTGATTGGACAAATACTTCAGACTCTTATGACAGCTGTAGATATTGAGAGTTGCTCCATAAAGAAATTGTCTCCAGATCTTCAATGCAACCACGAAAGCTAACTCCAAGTTTATATGTACTCTTAGTTGTCTTGAAGCATATGCTACTACTCCTTCTATCCCGAATAAGCACACGTTCTAGACTCTAGCGTGAAGCATCACAAGACACCTTAAAAGGTTCGTTGGGATTGGGTAGAACTAACACTAGAGAAGTAGTCGAGTGTCTCTTTAATCTTTGAAAATTTCCCTCACATGCATCGGTCCATACAAAAAACTTAACTCTCTCATATAAGTTAGATGAGAGGTCCTGCCATCTTGGAAAACTCTGCAGTGAGTCTCCCACATTAACCAACTAATCCCATAAAGTTACGAATCTCTGTTGCGGTCGCTGGTCTTTCTCATTGAAGGACTGCTTCAACTTTCAACAGATCCACAAGCATTTCTCCCTTTGAGATCACGTGACCCAAAAGTTGAACTGCCTCTAACCAGAATTCATATTTGGACAACTTCATGCATAACTTCTTTTTCTTCTTTAGAATTTGAAGAATCACACCGAAACATTCACCATGTTCCTCCTGACTTCAAGAATAGATCAGAATGTCATCAACAAGGACAACGACAAATCTGCCTCAATAGGGAAGAAAGATCCTATTTGCGTAATCGATGAATGCTACCGAAGTATTCGTTGCACAAAATGACAATTAAGGAGGTTAGAAAGAATAATAATAAAGCCATTTGGTATACCGTCAGACCTATCCAATAAAGGATTCGATATGGTCTAATAAAATTCAAGAATGAGCTTCATGGATTCAAATCCAGAAATCTCTGCCTCAGGAAACGCTAAAGTCTTATTGGAATAATTTATCAGGATATGATTGGAAGATAACTAATCCCTTTTTAAGATCACATCAAATTTACAAAAAAGGTAAACAAATTAAATTAATAGAAAAGATTCAGTCTTTAACAAGTCATAGGATAATTTTAAACAACTTGGCCATCAACAACAGGTCTTTGTAGTAGAAGTAGAAATAATCTGATCAAAAGATAACAAAGACACAGATGATTCTAATTGATCCATACAGTCATATGCCATAAAGAAATGGGTTAACCCTATAATTATACAATGGAATCAAAGGGTCATCTCCTGCGGCACAATCTCCCTCTTTCAGGTCTTCTATCTGGGATGCTTTCACTCCACTTGGGAAATTGATTCTCTCTTCTTCGTGAGATTTTGAAGCACGTTCATCACTAACGGAAGGCTTAGTCCTTTGCGAAATAGAATTCTTAGCCACATGTCCTAGCTTCCCTAACTTGAAACAAACTTTTCCTTTGATCATATAATCCCTTGTTGCATGACTTTTTACACACTTCTTACATGTCAGTAAAAGTGTCACGGGCTGACTAGGTTTGCTACCGCTAGCATTACCTCCATATGGTTACCATTGTTATTGCTTCCCTAGTGGTTGCGAATACGATTTATGCTAAAATCACTTGACTTTACGATTTCTTCTTTTTCGAAACCAATATGGTCCCATGTTACGTGATCCTATATCTTGAGATTGATTCAACTTTAACAAAATCGGAGCCTCGGCTATCAATTCTTACTGCCGCACGATCCTCTGGTCCTGTTGTACTATTACTTCAGCCATTCCTTACATTGTTTCGACAGTCGCAGTCATCTCTTCATTGTTGCATTTCACATCCCCACGCGTACGTTTACCACGAGCCATTGCCTTTCCTTCAAAAATAGACAAGTCAAACACAATGGAAACAAGAAGTAATCATTTCAAATGATATTGTCTCCTTTCAGAGACTAAGCAATACATCTCCGAGTTTTGCCTCAGAGAACACATATCACAAACAAGGTAAACCTACCCATAAACCCAAAAGACTCAAACTTGGACTTTACTCACACTTGAAGTACCACTCCAAAAGTGTAGGTACAAATAATTCGGTACGAGTTCAGTCATCCCACTGGACTCTTACTAGAAGAACTCCAATTTCTCCTAGTTCGCCTAGTCGAAGTCATAGTTTCCTGTCCACACAGAACATTACATATTAAGTTGGCTAGTCCTCAATATCATGTAACTATGTAATAGTAACTACTAACATCTAACCTGAAGTAACTCATGCACTCCTCTTTTAACATCTCAAAAAGAGACAAGGAGATGCACAACACACACATAGAAATTCTGACCCACTTAAGCACAGTTAGTCCATACCCGGTCTCAACAGGATGAACTGCTCTGATACTATCTAATGAAACACGCCCTCCAAAGGGCATTACATTTCAACCGACTCCCTTTTCTTTTAACACCAAACTTTAACCAAGTTATAAAAAGATTGACAATATAAAACATGAGTTTCAAAATTCTCTTTTCAACGAATAAGATCAACTTATCAAATAATAAAGACACTAGGCATAAGAACTGGAAAACACCTTTCCATAAAATGAAGTTCATTACAACCTTAAGTACATTGTCTCATATTCCAAAAGTATAAAACTCATGTACTCCAAATAGTAAACATACACATATATGGCAACCAAAAGAAAAATGAAACTAGTCCAAGTCTCAACACCTGAAGAACAGGGTTCTGCACCCAATCTTCAACCAGATCCCCTTTGGAATCCCTAACAGACAAAGCCCCCAGTCGGGCATGTCACAAAAAAATAGAAGTCTAAGCAGTTGCCTCCACGAAGTCCTCCCATAAGGAAGCTCTCCAAGAGGCACGTAAAATAGCTACATCCACCATAAAAGTAGTGGCATAATGCCGAGCCCTGCTCTAAAGCAAAGTGACATCTCTGTCATATCGAACGCGCCTCGTATCCCAATGGTCTCTCCATACTTCTGCCGCACCCATAAAACTACAGTCTAGTGAAACCTTGCAGACCTTGCCTTGCCGCCATCGCAGTCTTTACAGACATGAGTATAAGATAGAAGTAGATAGAAATTATGATGAAAGAGGTGAGATCCCCTACATCAATACCATCAAGCATCAAGAAACACAATGAAAGACAATGATGCCTTCTATATACAACCACATTATATAAAAGCAGATATAATCAGGTCAATACAATAATATTTCAGAATAACAAACATAATCATGTTATCACAGAGATATCACAAGATAACAGGCATAATTACATTATTAACTGATAAGTGATTCAATAATGTATATCACAACACAAGAATACTGACCATGCCATGACAATATGTATGTTGACTATGCATATGCACAATGCATATGATGACCATCTTTGTGCACAATGTACTCATTTCCTACTCCATGGAGCTAAAGACAATGTCAAAGATGAGCATTCTAGAAGATCTGTCCCCCTTCAAAAGATAGTCTACGCCAGATCATGAAAAGCAATAGTGTTTGTCGGGTCCTTGTTGTACGTTGCAATGGATCACCATGGCCAGGGGTATATAATGTGACAAACAGGTCATTAAGTGGATCACCACACACAGACGCCCCCTGAGATCCATCATGGATTGCACTATCTTGTAAGTTCTCGCTCACTCCTTAGGCATAAAATGCCAGGACTGTATAATGCTCAAATGCATATTCAATGAACTCAAACCACCGTTGAACTATTCCCAATGATATTAAAGTAACTGCCTATACAATTGTTTAATACCATTAATATCAATAATATTATATAGCCGCCCATACAACTACATAATAACATTGATATATCCGGGTTTCTTATGATAACAAGTCATATCTGACTCAACCGTCTATCTGATGTTTCTAGTTGTAAAAGTAAACCACATCTGACTTAATCGTCTATCTGATGTTTCTAGGGTCCAGTTCGTTGGCCCAACAGCACAATGCTAATGCATGCTATCATAAAGGATTTTAGTCGCACATATTTCAAGAATTATGCATGCTTTCACAAGGTAATCTCAATTGTGCAAATTCAAGAGTCATCATTCATGTAACACAATAATCTTACTGTTACTTTTAGTTATGAAATAGATTCATTAACTAACATTCTTCCCAATATTTGCATTTTTCTAATTTTAATGAGGCCCCTTTCCATCCTAATATTATAAATCCTTAATTGAACTCCTTGATTATCTAGGCAACCAGATTCACGACTAAGGATTCATCTCCCATCATTCCAATTGTTCTAAATTTATTCTCATCAGTATTTCTAAAAGTTGTTACTCCTCAAACCATAACATTACGATCATCTTCCCTTAATTCTAAAGATAGCCCTCTTAAACTAATCATTTGAGCTCCTCACAACCTCACTTACACTCATGTTCTTTCTTTGTCCAAACCTCACTCTAGGCTATAGGATAAAGTGTTGTTCTTTATTCTTTCCATGTTATGAACTCCTAATTAAGTGTTTGCTCATTCAATTAACTAAGTTCTAGCTTGATACAAAGTCTCATATTGAGTGCCCAATGACGTCATGAGCCTCCAAGGGATTAAAAAATCTAACCATTTCTCCTCAGCTCCAATTACACGGCCATGATAAATTTCACGGCCTGCCCTACACAACCGTGTCACATTACACAGCCTGGGCCGTGTACTCCTCTGGAATGACTTGAAAACGTGTGAAATCTGAACTACCCGATTACACGGCCGTGTAATGCTCTGTCCTATGGCGTGTAAGCTGCGTTTCTAATAAGGAACATGGCCTGGGCCATGTAAATCCACACGGCCCGTGGATCTTACCCAAAATCCCAAAAATATGCTTCCCCGGGCCTCCAAATCAAATTGTTTTAAATCCATATACATAACCAAGCATATAAGCATTTTAAGTTCATCAAAATACATAATAACAAGCATTAAAAATCATATAACACATCCAAATCACAACATTATCAAAAATCACAAAAACAAAGAGAGCAACCCACAAATGGATTCCTCACCATCAATCCAAAAATGTGTTCCTCACCACCATGAGTGGTTGATGAGGTTAATCTCCCTCTTACCTCAAGAGACCACAAAGAAAGCAAGCTCCTTGATGCCTCCAAACAAGATTTCGTCCATCACCACCAAGAAAATCCTAAGATGCTCAAACTCAGGAAATCAACACCCAAAGCTTGAAAAGGAGGGTCCTTGATCACAATGGTGACCAAGGGTCACGAAAATGAGTAGAGGAGAGAAGAAGGTCAAGATCTTTACCTCAAAGTCTCAAGCTTTAGGGCTTGATAGAAGATGAAGAAGATGGATGAATCAAATGATGCTCACCAAAGAGAAAGGCTTCAAGGTGATGAGAGGGGAAAAGATTCTAGATTGGCTTAAGCAAATGAGCTTGAGTGGCCATTCATAGAGGTTTGGCTGTGTAGATGGAGAAGGGAGAAGAGAGGGCGTGAGAGAGATGAGAGAACGTGAGAGAGAATGGGAAAAGAGAAAGATGAGAGAGAAAGTGATAGTTTTTCAAATGGTAAAGGTGACATGTGATTGGGTGTTAGATGAAAAGATGACAAATGGCCATCTTTTGGCCCTTCATGGCCGTGTAACTCAAAGAAGGAGAGAGGAAAGTGAAGCTTCCTTGAGAAGCTTGGTAAGAAGCTTCCTTGAAGTTTCCTTGAGAAGCTTTGCACACTTCTCGATAAAGTGCAGGGTGATGATGTCACTTAGATGATATCATAAAAGTAACTAAATAGAAATAATCTACTAGAGTTATTATCTAGTGGACAAAAGTTACAGTCAGCAGAAATAATATTTTATTGTCTCACAAATAATAAAATATACTGCGATTTTATTTAATAGATAAAATCCTAAAAAATGAAAACCTCGTAAACTATATCTGGTCTCGGGTTTAGTAAGATCCACCGTAAACACTTCCAAAGTTCAACGTTTTCTAGCCTCAAGAAAAATATTTCATTTTCCCGGCCCAAGTCAGCATGCACGCAAACTGAAAAAATATTAAAATAATCAAACAATTCAAATAATTCCATAAAATTTCTCAAAAATCATAAATATTATAAAATAAATATATATCATAAAATAAGCGATTTTTGGGGTGTTACAACACATATAAAACACACTGTATTGGAGCAATTAGAATCCAAGTTGGACTAGGGTTCTATCGAGGGCTAGACTCATAACAAATGAGTCCAAGGTTGCACTACTAAACCTATTGCTACACTCACTCGCATAAGATAGTAACTATTATTGTAACACCCCATAAATTTATTATGCCATGATATTTATTTATTTTATAATATTTATGATTTTTGTGAATTTTTCTAGAATTATTTAGACTATTTGATTATTTTATTATATTTCTTGATCTACGTCCACATTAAGCGGGGCCAGAGAAATAAAATATTCCTCTGAGGCAGGAGAACTTTGAACAGTTAAACTGGGGCTGGGGGATCTTACTAAACCCGAAGTTGACACAGTTTACAAAATTTTTATTTTTTAAGATTTTATCCGACAGATAAAATTTGGGTATACTCTATTAAACATTAGATAATAGATACCAGATTTATTGACAATGACTTTTGTCCATTGGATAATATTTTGAAGTAGAAATTTGGTAGATTATTTTTATCTAGTCATTTTTATGACACCATCTAAGTGATATCATCACATCACATCATCGATTGACCTTTATGGGAAGCGTGAGAAGCTTCTTAAGCAAGCTTTGGAGAAGCTTCCAAGAGAAGCTTCTTTTCCCCTTTCCCTATGAGGGCACATGGCCAAAGAGAGAAGGAGGAGATGATTGGACAAGTTTTCAATCACTTTTCACTATCAAACTTTCCTATCAACTTCTCTCTCCTCACTCAAAAACGTCCCTCTCACTTTTCTTTTCATCTTCTTCCATTTTCTCTCCTTGCTCCACACGGCCACCACTCTAGAGAACCACCATTTTGTTTCCTTGATTCCACTCATCCACAATCTTGAATCTACATCTCTTTCTAAGATCATCAAGAGTTCATTACTTTTCCAAGAGTCTTTCAAGTTAGGGTTGTGATTTTCTAAGGTAAAAGTTCTATCCTTTTTCATCATTCTTCTCTTCTTCCTTCTAAAACTTTGATGTATGTTCTTGGCTACTCTTTTTCAAGTCCAAAAATGATGACTTTTACTATGTCATTTTCGGTTTCAAGGGGGTTCTTGAAGGAGGAAGATTGCTTCAAAAGTTCTACACTTTGTAGGATGTCTCCAAAGGTAAGAGGGAGATTTTTCTCATCACCCATTCATGGTGGTGAGGGACGAAATCTTTGTGTAGGAAGTGAGGGATCCATGTAAGGGTTTCTCACTTTATTGTATTGATCTTTGATGCTTTGTGTGAATCTTTCCTTATGTGATTTTGTGATTTTGTGCTATGTGTGACCTTGGTGAGATTTGTGATGGTTGATATAATTCATTTGCTTGAGATTATTCATAAAAGTTGAAAAACTTGAAGCCCTAGTGTCCTAGGAAGCTCACGGCCATGAGGTCAAAATGGGGTATCCAAGAAAAAAATGTTATGTTGAATTCGACCTGAGCATTAAGAAGAAGAAGAAAGTAAATTGAGGATTAGTAATGGTGAGCGAGTGGAAAATTAAATTTAAACACTTTATTGGAGAGGAGTTCGGCCTTGAGGGAGAAAAATAGGTGAGAATGAAAGTTCACAATCAAATAGAGTGCCATTAGGACTTATGAGAAAAGAGAAGTGAAATGTAAAATCAATACCTTATAATTTCATTGGACCTTCATGAAGGATGATTATTGAGAATCTTATATTTGAAATGCCTTATGATTTGGACATAATATTATACAGTTGAGCTAATGGACTGAATCCTATTATGATTCTTGTGATGAAATAGATGTTCATTGGCATATAATTGTACATTATAAAAGTCGGAATGACTTGTTGTTAAGGCAGAATGCCTATGTTCCTTGTTATATGGTCATACATTGTAAAAGTTGAAATGACTTATCGTTAAGGTGGAATGCTTATATTCATATGATCATACATTGTAAAAGTTAGAATGACTTGTTGTCGGAATACCTAGGAGATGAATTACACCTTCGTGGGGGTGCGAATTGTGTAGTGTAGTTCACTTGTTGAACTTAGAGGCGCCGGGGCGCGGGTATCCCATAAGTGGATAGTTGGTAGCTCCACTGGGCCGTGGTGACTGTGCAACACACTGACGATCTCGACCACGCACTATCCTATTCACAATCTAGTTGAGAGTGTCTTGTATAGCCATTTTGTGCATATTGATTATATTGGAAAGCATATGTTGAGGCTAATGATATACAGACAATGGTTCCCTCGATCATTCTCTTCGATGTTGACTTTAGCTCCATGGAGTAGGTGTCTATCCATTGTACATAGACATATCATTCAGCATTTTATTATAATGATCCTACATGGTGAAATTGTAACGACCCTCTTCCAAGGGAACGCCACATGGTCAATTACAATGCGGAAATAAAGTTAGGTGAGTTGAGACCCGGTTCGTTTTAATAAGACGCGTATATTCACTAGATTAAAGTTGGGTATTTTAATTGGCGGTTAGGTTATATATATATACCTTTTTTTTTTCTTTTTAATTATAATTAGTAACCATGTTGATGAGACATCAATGGGAATAAAAGATCAAGCAGTAAAATATGCATAGAAATTAACATCTGCATCATCATATATATATATATAAGTTTATCAAAGCATTTAGTTACAAACCCGGTACATCAAAAGCAAAGCTATACCATTTGCCCCCAAAATATTACATACACATCCCCACGGTATCGAAATTTGTTGACCCACTACAAACAAAACATCGGGCCCCCAAAATATAATACTGGTAGCCTTCAGTAGCTACGAGTAACATCAATCCCTCAAGTGAGGAGGAATCGTGTCAGGATCCTCTTCAGGGTCCTCTTCGGGGTCATCCTCAGGGACTTCCTCGGGATCTTCCTCAGGATCTTCCTCATCATCAGAGGAAATCACCATAGGAATAGTAGAGACACGGGACGGGGCCCGAGCTGTAGAACGAAAAGAGTCCTCTCTCGGAGTGAAGTAACGATCGCCCCACATCTCACGTATCGGTAGCTGAAACTCCAAACGTAGGCTAATGCAGCAGGTGAAGACAGGTGGTTCGTGGCGTCTCCAGGCTAGTGATATCGAGACATCTCCCGTGTAGACACAGCGTTCAGAATTGTAGTTGATATACCAGCACTCTGGCCCTCCTAAGAAAGTCAGACGTACATCTCCCAAAAATCTGTGCGTACGGGGCTCCATAGTCTTCTATGGTCGCTCAGTCAAGGTAAGGCCAAAAACCAGGGAAGTTGGGAGCTTAGGTTCCTCACGGTTGTCTTCGATGAGACGCAATGTACGGATAAACGAGAAATGGAGAGACGGGGAAGGAAAAAGAGGTAAGACATCCTTCCATCATTACCAATTATAGCATCAAGAAACAAACGGCGCAAAGCGCCCACATAGCATTCACAACAACAAGTAATAGTAATAGACATTCAAGAGCGAGTTATGTTCAAGCAAGCAGTTCGAGGCGGTCATAGGTATATCAACAATATATCAATGCCGGACCATAATAATGATAAATGCAAATAATGCACGGACTCTATACACATGAGCCCTCAATAACCAAGATCCTACTCCATGGAGCTAGACACAAAACACTCGGAGAGAATGATCGAGGGGAGACATGCTAGTATCTCGTCGGCCATAAAAACAAGTGCTTTCCGAGAAAATAATCGGTCATTTTGCGCAACAAGGCTTTATACGCTCTGAAAGCATTCTCACAAGATCTTGTGGCCGGTCGGGATCGTTGGTGCGTTTGCATCGGTTTGTCTCACGATCCGGAGGGGCTACCATGCCCTTTGTGAAACACCGCGCCCCAACGCCCTCAAGGCCAACTACGGGACCCCACTTGTCTATTCGCACCCGCACTAAGTGTGTTCAACTCCTAGGCAACTAGGCCTTACGACAGTCCAACGAACAAATCACAATGCATACAGACTCTATGCATAATCATGTATGATCATTATTACATACTATTCCATCATATGTCACAATTTGCCAAAGTAAGAATTAATACAGTCAATGGTCTCTCACATGGACCCACAATAGCATAATATTGTCATTAAATAAATCAATACCCTTTTAAAACGTATTATGAATTCTTGCTTAGGTTTAGCTTTACTTACAGGGTTTGTCTCTAAAGGAATTCTCTTAGTTAACTTAAGTCCTCTTAGGTAATTTATTCATATGCCCTTAGAAGGTTATTTTAAGATCTCAAAATCTCACACTCTCAGGTTCTTCCCTGTTTATGCATCCCTAAGTAATTTCTAGTCATCCCATTTATTTATGATCAATATTTCTCTATTAGTCCCAAGGTTTTGGGTCCAGGAAACTACACGGTCGGAATCACGAATTGAGTCACAGATTTCACATTACTAGGTGTTGGGTGACAGGTATACATTTGAATTCGACAGAGACTACGTTTTATGAATGATTGAAGTTGCTATTCGACGAAGAATAATGTAACGGGAGGAGGAAAGAATGGGAAAACATTTTTATGATAGGATTGGTAAGAAATCATTTTTACGTCGGGTGGGGGTTACGTCGGACGAAGAAATCATTTTCCATCGGATGGGGGTTACTGTCGGACGAAGATCAAAACTGTCGAACCCACGGATGGTCGAAAAAGCCTCAATTCGACGGGTATAGGTGTCGACGTTGGAGAAAATCTCCCAAGTGTCGAACCGACGAACACTGGTCGAAATCTCCAATTTCGACGGGTCTGGAGAATTTCATCTACTCGACAGGCATTGTCTCTCAAATTCAACGATTATTGACTTTGGGGCATTTTCTTGTAAGTGTCCAGGGACTCTATTCGACGGATTTTTGGTCGGAAGATCAATCTCGACGGGCATGATCGAGGTTCATACTCGACGGATATTGACATTGTGTTTAGTGGTCGAAGATCTAAACTCGACGGATCTTCACTTAGTGTTTGCTGGTCGGAAATCTAAATTCGACGGGTTTGACATTCGACGGAAAGGGTCAGGAGTCTAAACTCGACGGATTTTAACATTTCACTAAGTGATTAGGTTATCACATTCGACAGGTTTAGCTATGAGTCCTTACTCGACGGATTTTAACATTTTACTAAATAATTAGGTTATCAAATTCGACAGATTTGGCTATGGGTCCTTACTCGACGGATTTTAACATTTTATTAAGTGATTAGGTTATCACGTTCGACAGGTTTTGGGTTATCACGTTCGACAGGTTTTGGGTTATCACGTTCGACAGGTTTTGGGTTATCACGTTCGACAGGTTTTGGGTTATCACGTTCGACAGGTTTTATCATTCGACGAAATGGTCAGAAATCTTCATTCGACGGATTTTGACATATCACCAAAAGATCAGGTTATTGTATTCGACGAGTTTGGCCAGATTTCATACTATTACTAATTTCCACATGAAGTTTCCACATTCTGGGCTCAACATCGTAACTATCCGAGAACAAATTGGAACTCATTCCACTTCAATATTACACATTCCAGTACATCCGAGTTATATATATATATATATATATGTACATTCAAACTCAAACAATCAAATAACACATATACCATACAAACAACATACAAAAGCAGAAAGACCCTCAACAAAATCTTGAGACGTTCCTAAATGCTAAGAGAGGTTGAGGAGGAGTGTCTTCCTCTTACCTTAGAGAAGCACAAAGAAAGGCTGCTCCTTTTGGTCGAAATTATATTTTCAAGAAAAAAGAGATCCTTGAATATTCAAGCTCACCAAAATCAGAATCAAGTGTTGAAATGGATACCCATGGTCATCAAAATGACGGTGGGTTACGAAAATGAGGAGAGATGAGGAAAAAGCTAAGGACTTTACCTTAAAGTTCCAACCTTTAAGCTTCAACTGTGGAGGAAAAGAAGATGAAGAAGACGTAGGACTTTGAAGATGATTCCCTCGGTGTGTGGTGCTTCTCCAAACACGAAATGGTCTTGGAGTGTGACGGTATTGGAGGATGAAAATATGAAGGTGGGTGGATGGTGCTGCTGGAAGGAGAAATGGAAAGAGAGAAAGATGAGTGCTACGTACAGGAGGAGGAAAATGTGGGGATTGAAGAATGAATTAAGTCCCTTAATTCAAATGTGCAGCACAAAAATGGGAGGAGAGAGAAATATTAAAAAATGATTCAAAGAAGCTTCCTTGAGAAGCTTGCACGCTTCTCTACGAAGTGCATAGTAAGCTTGTCTCCTTGATTAAATACCTCTGTCAGATGATTTATTACACTAGCAGATAAAACCTCAAAATGTAGACCTCGTAAACTGTGCCCGGACTCGGGTTTAGTAAGATCCCCCGTTGACACGTTGACAGTCCAAGGTTTACCGGCCTCGGGAAAATATTTTATTCTCCGGCTCAAGACACACATAAAACGAAGAATATATTAAAATATTCATCATCTCCAGAAAATTCCACAAAAATTCTTAAAAATTGCAAATATTATAAAATGATCGTTTTTAACAAAATAATGAATTTTCGGGATGTTACAGAAATCATCCGTTAATATGCTATGGATTTACTTGTGATATTTATTATTGATATATCTGTTAGAAAAATTAACTCGACTGTAAATTGTTATATTTGTACTCTGTGATATTACTATTGTTTGTTGTCTTTTGCTACTATGTTGGGAATGATGCAGAAAGTCTCACCTCTTTGTATTAATGTTCTACCTATTTCTGTTTTATGTATTCCTGTGGGTAAATATTAAGAGGAAGGGTTGTTGTCTACTATTATATTTTGGGATGGCTGCTAGAAGAGATCCTTTTGGTTATGTTTAAATTTAGTTTCATGATAGTACGAGCGCTTGGCGTATTGGTTGGGATAACAAACGCATTAGATATGTAGGGAATGTAACTGTAACCGTCTATAGGACCCATAACGATGTTCCTTTCTTTTCTCTTACTATTGTTGTATATTTAGAGTTTTTCATGCCGATTAGGGAGTTGTAGGGTGACTTATATCACACCCCTAGGGAGGATCCGGACCTTGTGGTGTCCTCGGCTGGGACACCAACTCGTAGGCCGTTGCCTCGGTTGAGGAACTTTGCTAACTTAGGGTTTGAGGAGGAAGAGGACCCTGAGGAGGATCCTGTGGAGGATCCAGAGGAAGATCTTGCTCCCTAGAGGTCTAGACTTGGGCTAGTATATTTTTGGAGTTAGTGGGCACTATATGTCTTTTGGCTATAAACTTGTATATTTAACTTGTATATTTTGGGTGGATTGTAATCCATAACACTAATATGTATATAATCTTTTTGGTGTGTAATATTAAGTAGTTGTATCTTGTGTTATTACTTCACCTTAAACTTTACGCTCCTGTAGAAAGGAATTTGGAAATCATACTTTAATATGTCATTTATATTACCCGCGAAAAAGAAACCTACATTTTGGGATTTATACTTAATAACATCAAATATTTTATAACTTGGGTAAATGGATTTAAAGGAGTCGGTCGAAATTGTGACACCCAAAGGAGGGTGTTACATTAGTTAGTATCAGAGCCCAAGTTTGAGTTTTTTGGGTTTGTGGGTAGATTTGTTTTGTTTGTGTTGTGTGTTTCCTCTGAAGCTGAACACAGAGATGTATTGTTTGGTCTCCGAAAGGAGACCAAATTATATGAAGAGATCTCATATGACTTTCATTGTGTGTTGTTTAGTGTAACTTCAGAGAGGTGTAATGGCACAAGGCGGAGCTGCACGTGTGAACCCAGAAAGAGATAGCGAGAGTATGGCTATAGTGGTAGAGGCAATGCAGAGAATGGCAGAGGTTATAATGCAACAAAATCAAAGAGCTGCCCAACAGCACGAAGCTGCTGTTGAGATTCAGAATTTATCAGAATTTCCTCGTAATAATCCACCCCAATTTAAAGGAGAGTTCGACCTAGATAAGGCAAGTCTTTGGATTCAAAAATTGGAGAAAATATTCGAGGGAATGGGATGCACTGATGCGCAAAAGGTAACTTATGCTACCTTTATGCTTATGGGAGATGCCAAAGACTGGTGGAAAGGAGCTCGACGGTTGATGGTAGCTGAGGGAATCATAATCACTTAGGAAGCCTTCAAGGACAAGTTCCTCGAGAAGTACTTTCCAGCCAGTGCGAGACACGCCAAGGAGACGGAGTTCTTAGGCCTGAGGCAAGGAAACATGTCAGAAAATGAGTATGCTACTAAATTTGAGAGCTTGTGAAAGTTCTTGCAGTATCTGTAACTCCAGCCTGATAAAGCGTGGAAATTTCCTAAGTTTAAAGAAAGCCTTAGAGTTGAATTGAAGAACGGAGCATTGTCGATGAGAATGAATCAATTCTCAGCCCTGATGGATATATCTTGCCGACTTGTAGAGTTGGAACCATCTTGGGATACAAGAAATCATAACTTTGGACCCTCTCGGTTCCAAAGGGGGAGGAGTAGCGGTGGCAGTCATTTCCCGCAAAAGCTATATTTGAGACCACCGGGAAATCAAGCTCAACAACAACCCCGTGGAGAAGGTTCTAGTGGCCACAAGTTTGGTATAGCTAGGGCATCTACACCAAGATGTCTAAAGTGTGGAAGGGACCACTGGATGAAGGACTGCATAATTAAAGGGATCATTTTCTTCAGATATGGGAAGCCTGAGCATATTTCTAAAGATTGCAACCAACCTAAGGCAGAGCCTTCTGTTAGTAATGTGCGAGCTGCAAGACCCCAAGCAGGAGGTAGAGTTTATACCATGAGTGGAGCGGAGGCCTCTTAATCCGAAGATCTTATTTAAGGAGATTGTGAAATAGGAGGTAATCTTTTAACTGTGTTGTATGACTCTGGGGCAACTCATTATTTTATTGCCTATGATTGTGTACACCGATTATGATTTCCTGTGTCTTCCTTATCTTTTCATTTGAGTATTTCTACCCTTACTACTAAACCTATTGTTACTACTAAAGTTTGTTTGAATTGTCCTATTTCTGTAGAAGGTCGAGCCTTTTCAGTCAATTAGATCTATTTATCCCTTTCCCAAATAGATGTCAGTCTAGGAATGGATTGGTTATCTTCTAACTATATCCTATTAGACAATTCTAGTAAAACTTTAATATTTCCTGATTCTGAGATTTCTGGATTTGTAACTACTAACCAAGTCGAGATTCTCTTGAGAGAAGGAGCTTAAGGATACATGCTTCTATCTTCCTTAGAAATCAAGGGCGAGACCAGTGTGGATATTATTCATGTGGCAAATGAATTTCCCGAAGTCTTTTCTAATGACATACTTAGATTGCCACTAAAAAGGGAGATAGAATTCTCTATCGATCTTGTGCCTGGATCGAGTCCTATATCCATGGCTCCATATAGGATGTCACCATCAAAATTAGCCGAGTGTTGGTGTATGCCCTAGAGGCCAATACATTTTCTGTATTTACATACATTCTATTATGCTATTTTATATATGAGGCATTTCATTTATTGTGTTCTTTTTGATAAACATAATAAAGTCCTTAGAATAGTAAGTTTGATGCCATAGGATATCAAGTGGATAACTTGATCGTGAGATCCTTTTAGTTACAACACTATTCTTAAATGTCCCTAGTTAAGTATTATTGTTAATTAGGACAACAATAATACATTGAGATAAGTATGTGCATAGACTGATGACCACATCTCACGGGTCATGGATATGAGATATCAAGTCTTCACATGGGTACATATTAGAGTAATGATGTACTGGACTGACCCACCATGAGAACGCTACATGGATCGTTACGTGAGTGTCATAAGCGATTCTCATAGTGACAATGGTGTTTGTGGTCCTTTGACCTGAAATCACTACGATTCCTACATGAGGAGTTGTGTGTTTTAATGCCATCAAACGTCATCTGTAACAAGGTGATTATAAAGTTAGTTATTGGACATACCGCGAATTATGCAGAGGAATGTGAGTGACCTAGATGGGATTTATCATTCCTACATAACAAGAGCGATATCTTCGGGCCCCCTGATTGAGTAAGATTACGAAATGCATGGCCATGCTCAAATGAGTCAATATGAGATATTGATCTCATTTATTGTTACAAAGTCTACTCGAGTATCAGGAAATGAAAGATTGGACTATGCAAGGGTGATGCATTCCATACCTTGTGTTCAATCTAGATATCTTGACAAAGGGACTAAACGACACAGAAACATTGGTCACGGAAAGGTTATGTCAAATCACTGACATTCTTATTACTTGGGTAGCAGCGATGTATTACTAGATACCACTCACTGCTTGTAATATTAAAATGGGATTTTAATATTACTGCTAACGTAATAAGAACCTGTAGGGTCACACACATAGAGCAGACTAAAATTGGAGCAATGGATCCAAGTTGGACTCGGATTCAAATATGGGCCAGACTCATAACAGATGGGTCTAGGGTTGCACAGCTTACCTTGCTGCTACTCACACTCACTTAAGGCAGTCACTATTATAAATAGTACTGCTAAGGGGGCTGCTAAGATACACAATTCAGAACCCTAGCCGCACTTACAGAAAAGTGAGTGAGAGAGTGACTGGTTTCTTCTCTTCTCTTCGCAGCTAGCACTGTGTGAGAGACGTGAGGCTCCTCTTGCGGATGTTGGACGTTCGTCAGTCTGTTCATGTGGATACCGCAGAGACATCATTTCTATTATGGTGTTGGTGATTCACGCCCTTCTTTTTGATCACGCTTCAAAAGGTAAATCATTTAAAAACTCAAATTATGGCTTTTTCGCATAGATCCTTGGTGGGAATCCCTGTTTTCCGCTACGTGATGTATCTGCAATTCCCAACACTGAGCATAAGAAACAGTTGGAGGATCTGGTAGAGAAGAAGTTTATGAGACCTAGCGTTTCACTGTGGGGAGCTCTAATGTTGTTGGTTAAGAAGAAGGATGGGACTTCTCGATTATGTATGGACTATCATCAGCTAAATAAGGTTACAATGAAGAACAAGTATCCACTTCCAATGATGGATGACCTAACGGACTAGATAAAGGGTGCTGCTGTTTTCTCCAAGATTGATCTACGTTCTAGCTATCATCAAATCCTTGTGAAAGCAGAGGATGTTCCTAATATGGCCTTTCAGACCCGCTATGGACATTACGAGTACCTTGTGATGTCGTTCAGAGTGACCAATGCTCCTGCTTTATTCATGGACTTCATTAACAGAATTTTTTGGCCCTACTTGGATAGATTCATTATTGTCTTTATAGATGACATTTTGGTTTACTCTCAAAGTCAGGAGGAACATGCTGAACATCTCAGAATGGTTCTTTAGATTTTGAAGAAAAACAAGTTATATGCAAAGCTGTCCAAGTGTGAGTTCTGGTTGAGTGAAGTTTAGTTTTTGGGACATGTAATTTCTGAAGAAGGAATTGAAGTAGATGCGTCAAAAGTTAAAGCAGTTCTTCAGTGGGAGAGACCGAAGATGGTGATAGAGATTCTTAATTTTCTCGGATTAGTCAGTTACTATCGAAGGTTTAATGAAGGGTTTTCCAAGATAGCAGGACCTCTCACTCAGCTTATGAGGAAGACTGAAACTTTTGCATGGACAGATGCGTGTGAAGAAAGCTTCCAAGAATTGAAGAGACGATTAACTGATTCGCCAGTGCTAATCCTACCAGATCCCAATGAACATTTTGAAGTATACTGTGATGCTTTATATCAAGGTTTAGGATGCGTTCTCATGCGGAATAAAAGAGTGGTGGCATATGCTTCGAGACAATTGAGAATCCACGAGAGGAACTATTCTACGCATGACTTAGAGTTATTTGCCGTTGTGTTTGCACTGAAAATCTAGAGGCATTTTCTGTATGGAGTAATGTTCAATGTCTACAGTGATCATAAAAGCCTAAAATACTTATTTGATCAAAAAGAGCTGAATAAGAGAGAAAGACGATGGTTGGAGTTCCTAAAAGACTATGATTTTCAACTCCAGTATCATGTCGGGAAGGCGAACGTCGTAGTGGATGCTTTGAGTAGAAAGACGCTTAGTGTTTCTACTATGATGCTCAAGGAGTGAGAACTGATCGAATAGTTTAGTGATATGCAGTTGTCCGTGGAACTGACTCAACGATGGATATGTTTGAGTATGATCTCTATTTCTAGTGGATTAATGGAAAAGATTAGAGAGAAACAAGGAAGTGACCTATATTTACAAGAGGAGAAGGATCTAGTGAAGCAAGGCGCTATATTTGAATTCTCGGAAGGACCAGATGGAGTACTAGACTCAGAAGCAGAGTTTGTGTATTGGATGATCCTGAACTCAGGAAGGTAATTCTTGAGGAAGCCTATAATAGCAAGCTAAGTATGCATCCCAGAACTACCAAAATGTACCAAGACCTGAAACGATTGTATTGGTGACAGGGCATGAAAAGAGATGTTGCCGAGTATGTTTCATCGTGCTTAGTTTTCCAAAAAGCAAAAGTGGAACAGCAAAGACCTTCTGGAATACTATAACCCTTGAATATTCCTGAATGGAAATGGGATAGCATTGCAATGGACTTTGTGAGCGGACTACCAAGGACTAGAAAAAGGCACGACTTGATATGGGTAATTGTTGATCAGCTTATGAAGTTAGCGCACTTCTTGACAATCAACATAAAGTATTCCATGGAGAAGTTGACTCAAGTGTACATTGGTGAGATTGTAAGACTACATGGTGCGCCTTCGAGCATTGTTTCTGACAAAAATACTAGGTTCACATCAAGATTTTTATAGAATCTGTAAAAAGCCATAGGAACGAAGCTTCATTTGTGTTCTGCTTACCATCCACAGACGAACGTTCAGTCAGAGAGAACGATCCAATCATTGGAGGATTTGTTAAGGACTTGCGTTTTGGAGTAGACTAGGAGTTGGGATGAATTCTTGCCTTTGATAGAGTTCACCTATAATAACAGTTTCCATGCAAGCATCAGGATGGCACCTTATGAGGCATTGTATGGGAGACAGTGTAGAACACCATTGTGTTGGTACCAAGATGGTGAAAGTTTTGCAGTGGGACCTGAATTGGTACAGCAGACAACTAAAAAGGTTAAGATGATTCAGGAAAGAATGACAGTAAAGAATGAGAGCAACTCAAAGCCAACAGAAAAGCTATGCTGACAAGAGAAGATGACCCCTTGAATTCGAAGAAGGAGAACATGTGTTTTTGATAATCATACTTACGACTGGTGTTGGAAGGGTTCTTAAATCTAGAAAACTCACTCCAAAATTCATTGGACCCTACCAAATTCTTCTTCGGATAGGTCCAGTAGCCTACCAAACAACTTTATAACCTTTTCTTTCTAATCTTCATGATGTCTTCCATGTGTCACAATTACGAAAGTATATTCCTGATCCAACCCATATTATAGAGCCAGATACAGTACAACTAAAGGAGAACTTGACCTACGAAACACTTTCTATCAAGATTGAGGATAGGAGGGTGGGACAAAGAAATTTTATTAGTCAAAGTAGTCTGGAATGACGTGACCAGAGATACAACTTGGGAGTTAAAAGACAAGATGAGGGAGTAATATCTGCATTTATTTTAAGGTATGATAAATTTTGGGGACGAAATTCTTTTTAGAGGGGGAGAGTTATAACACCCCAAATTTTCATTATGCCATGATATTTATTTATTTTATAATATTTATGATTTTTGTGAATTTTTCTAGAATTATTTGAATTATTTGATTATTTTATTATATTTCTCAATTTACATGTACATTAAGCGGGGCTGGAGAAATAAAATATTCCTCCGAGGTCGGAGAACTTTGGACTGTTAAACCAGGGCCGGGGGATCTTACTAAACCCGAAGTCGGACACAATTTACAAAATTTTGGTTTTAAAGTCTGACAGATAAAATTTCAGTACACTCTATTAACCATTGGATAATAGATACCGAATTTATTGACAGTGACTTTTGTCTATTGGATAATAGTTTGTACTAGAAATCTAGTAGATTGTTTTTATCCAGTCATTTTTATGATACCATCTAAGTGATATCATCACATCACATCACATCATTGATTGATCTTTTTGGGAAGCGTGAGAAGCTTCTCAAGCAAGCTTTGGAGAAGCTTCTTTTCCCCTTTTCCTAGGAGGGCACATGGCCAAAGAGAGAAAGAAGAGACGATTGGACAAGTTTTCAATCACTTTTCACTATCAAACTTTCCTATCAACTTCTCTCTCCTTACCCAAAAATGTCCCTCTCACTTTTCTCTTTGTCTTCTTCCATTTTCTTTTTTTGCTCCACACGGCCACCACTCTAAAGAACCACCATTTTGTTTCCTTGATTCCACTCATCCCAATCTTGAATCTACACCTTTTTCTAAGATTAGCAAGAGTGAAGATATTGGTTGTTCATCACTTTTCCAAGAGTCTCTCAAGTTAGGGTTGTGATTTTCTAAGGTAAAAGTTCTCTCCTTTTTCATTATTCTTCTTTTCTTCCTTCTAAAATTTTGATGTATGTTCTTGGCTACTCTTTTCCAAGTCCAAAAATGATGACTTTTGCTATATCATTTTCGGTTTCAAGAGGGTTCTTGAAGGAGGAAGATTGCTTCAAAAGTTCTACGCTTTGTTGGATATCTCCAAAGGTAAGAGGGAGATTTTTCTCATCACCCATTCATAGTGGTGAGGGATGAAATCTTTGTGTGGGAAGTGAGGGATCCATGTGAGGATTTCTCATTTTATTGTATTGATCTTTGATGCTTTGTGTGAACTTTTCCTTATGTGATTTTGGATTTTGTGCTATGTGTGACCTTGGTGAGATTTGTGATGGTTGATATAATTCATTTGCGTGAGATTATTCATAAAAGTTGAAAAACTTGAAGCCCTAGTGTCCTAGGAAGCTCATGACCAGGAGGTCAAAATGGGGTATCCAAGATAAAAATGTTATGTTGAAGTAGACCTAAGCATTAAGAAGAAGAATAAACTAAATTAAGGATTGGTAATGGTGAGTGAGTGGTAAGGTAAATTTAAACACTTTATTTAAGCGGAGTTCGGCCTTGAGGGAGAAAAATAAGTGAGAAAGAGAGTTCATAATCAAATAGAGTGCCATTAGGACATATGAGAAAAGAGAAGTAAAATGTAAAATCAATACCTTATAATTTCATTGGACCTTCATGCAGGATGATTCTTAAGAATCTTATATTTGAAATGCCTTATGATTTGGACATAATATTATACGGTTGAGCTAATGGACTGAATCTTGTTATGATTCTTGTAATGAAATAAATGTTCATTGGCATATAATTATACATTGTAAAAGTCAGAATGCCTATGTTCCTTGCTATATGATCATACATTGTAAAAGTCAGAATGACTTGTCATTAAGGCGGAATGCCTATATTCATTGTCACATAATCATACATTGTAAAAGTCAGAATGACTTGTGGTCAGTTGGAATGCCTAAGAGATGAATTACATCTTCATGCGGGTGCGAATTGTGTAGTGTATTTCACTTGCTGAAATTGGAGGCGTCGGGGTGCAGGTATCCCACAAGTGGACAGTTGGTAGCTCCACTAGGCCGTGGTGACTATGCAATGCACCGACGATCTCGACTAGGTACTATCCTATTCATGATCTGGTTGAGAGTGTCTTGTATAGCCATTTTGTGCATATTGATTATATTGGAAAGCACATGTTAAGGCTAACGATATACAGACAGTGGTTCTCCCAATCATTCTCTCCGATGTTGACTTTAGCTCCATGGAGTAGGTGTCTGTCCATTATGTATACACATATCATTAAGCATTTTATTATGATGATCTTATACGGTGAAATCATCCGTTAATATGCTATGAATTTACTTGTGATATTACTGTTGTTTGTTGTCTCTTGCTACTATGTTGGGAATGGCGTAGAAAGTCTCACCTCTTTGTATTATTATTCTGCCTATTTTTGTTTTATGTATTCCTGTGGATAAAGATTAAGAGGAAGGGTTGCTGTCTGCCGTTATATTTTGGGATAGCTACTAGAAGAGATCATTTTGGTTATGTTCAAATTCAGTTTCATGATTATACGAGTGCTTGGCGCATTGATTGAGATAACAAATGCATTAGATATATAGGAGATGTAACGTTAACCGTCCGTAAGACCCGTAATGATGTTCCTTTCTTTTCTTTTACTATTACTGTATATTTAGAGTTTTTCATGCCGATTAGGGAGCTGTGGGGTGACTCACATCACACCCCTAGGGAGGATCCGGACCCTGTGGTGTCCTCGGCTAGGACCCCAGCTCGTGGGCCATTGCCTCGGTTGAGGAACTTTGCTTACTTAGGGTCTGAGGAGGAAGAGGACCCTGAGGAAGACCCCGAGGAGGATCCTATGGAGGATCCAGAGGAAGATTCTGCTCCCTAGAGGTCTAGACTTGGGCCAATATATTTTTGGAGTTAGTGGGCACTATATGTCTTTTGGTTATCAACTTGCATATTTAACTTGTATATTTTGGGTGGATTGTAATCCATGCCACTGATATATATATAATCTTTTTGATGTGTAATATTAAGTAGTTGTATCTTGTGCTATTACTTCACCTTAAAGTTTACGCTTCAGTAAAATGGAATTTGGAAACCGTACTTTAATATGTCATTTATATTACCCGCGAAAAAGAAACCTACATTTTGGGATTTATACTCAATAACATCAAATATTTTATAACTTGGGTAAAGGGATTTGAAGGATTCAGTAGAAAATGTGACACCCAAAGGAGGGTGTTACAAATATAAAAAGTACTGCTAAAGGGCTGTCAAGGAGCAAAAGATTATAAACCCTAGCCGCACCCTAACAGAAACTATGAGTGAATGAGTGATAGGTTTCTCTTCTCTTCGTAGCTAATATTGTGCAGGAGATGTGAGACTCCAAGATCGCAGACGTTGGATATTTGTGAGTCTGCTCGTGTGGACAACGTAGGGGTACTATCATTACTATAGTGCTAGTGATTTACTTGATCTTTTTTCGTCTGGCTTCGAAAAGTAAACTTGAGAAATCACATTTCATGGCTCTCTTTTCGTAAGGATCCTTGGTGGGAATCCTTTTTCCATTATGCTTTTGTTCACGTATTTCCCAACAGTAACATCTCAAATTTAATACTAACAGTATAATCAGAATTATTCTACGGTAATTAGATTCAGGCACATTACTATCTACAACTGAACATTTTCTAATATAACAGTTATGTATATAGAAAATATGAGCCACGTGATGGATGAATAATACACAATATTTGTATTTCTCATAAATACAAAATGTACATAGTTTGTAAACTAGATCTCTCAGGGCATATAATGTACAAGTTTCAAAGAGATGCCAACATGCATCCAAAAAAAAAACTACTAAACAAAAGAGAAAAACAATGCTAAGCTCCCAAGCTCCTATGAGCTCTTCACTTCCCATAAGTCTTCTTCCTTGGAATCATTATGGAAACCACAACAAATGCGATAAGAATCACAAATTCTCAGTAGTTTTACAATAAAACATGTCATCACAATCATTCAAGCTATTTCGGGGAAAAACATCAAGTAAAATCACAAATCATTCTAGAAAGGTGGCAAAAGCCAAAACCACTTTCTTTCTCTTCCCGAAATAGAATCCTATTTTATTAGTTTGCATAGAAACCATTTCCACACAAAATTCGCAACTCTTCATCACATTCTCAAAAGTAAGCATTTGTCTATATGATTGCAATATCATGTGTAACATCCCAGAAAGTCATGTTAGGCTTGTATAGGGTTACATAGGTAGTCTGATACTTGTTTGACATGCCAGTTAAGTTTCGTGACAAACTGAGTTAGCTTAGGCACTTTGCTGCAACACAGAATGTGGTAAATAACCTAAAACGACTCAGAAAATAGCATAAACTACTATTTGAAGGAAAAAATATGTGGATAATTTGTTTTTAGGTCATAAATGAGTTAAGTAGGGTGTGGTTAAAATTTCAGGATAATCAGAGTTAATATGATATTTTTAGGCATATTGGTTATATTTTTAATGCTGGGTTGACCCTCAGCAGATATAAAACAATAGAGAAATGGTGCAATATAATTTTTAATGAATCTTAGGATTTATTTTGAGACTATTGGAAGTTAGGAATCTTGATTCGGAGGAATCTAAGTGTTCATAGTAGATCATGAATTTCAGTACCACATTAGTGGTTATCTTATAAGAAGCAAAGTTAAACTTTGTTTCTTATATTGTTTTCCTTCCCATGATAAAGAGCTGAAAAACCAAAAAAGAGAGAAAGAGAGAAAGAAAAGGCAGCAGCCATAGGAGAGAAAGAGGAAGAGGAGAAGCTCAAGGACAAAGGTCAAGCTTGAATATCTCTATCGAAGACAAGAGGTAGGGGTTCTATTAATCTATTTTCCTTGATGTTTATCTTGTATGAACTTGGTTTTTGTGAATAGAAATAGGGGTTTGGATAGGCCAAATTGAGTTCTTAGCTTGATTCTTGAATTCCAAGGATTAGGTTAGGATAATTTTAGTTTAGTAAGATCAAATCTGCCATTTATGGCTTAAGGAAATCAGTTTTGGTTCATTGAGGAGCTTGGAATTGATTTTGGGATAAAAGTGATTTTTGGAGCCAATAATATGCCTAGATGATTTAATGGGTTGTAAGAGGATTTCAACAAGTTTAGAGTTTTTTTTTTGTGTGTTAGAAATCATAAAGAAGTTGATCTAGATTGATTGGAGGTGAGTGATCTTCCAAAAGAATCACTCACAGATTCTGCAGGAACCATTCTGGTGTGTGAGCACTCAAGCACTGTGTGTACCACACTTAGGCACTCAAGCACTAAAGATACGTGTGATGCAGGGTGCTGAGCACTCAGACGCATAGTGCATGGCGCTTAGGCACGCATTGCATAGCAGAATAGAGCATAGAACGCTTAAGCGCTTAGGAAGGGGCGTTCAAGTGCCCAGGCACCAGAAAACATGTTTTTTTGATGTTTTGAGATATCCTACTTGTTAGGACTCCCTTTTTATTCCTAGTAAAGTGTCTTAAGACACTAGTAAAGGTAATTCCTAGAGAGATAGATGATTAAGCATATAAGGGAAAGAGAGTTAAGCTTGTGCATCCATTGGACATGGATTGCCATAGACCAAGAGTTAGTTTCTTAAGTAACCTAGTGCTGCACAGATATCACAAGAGAGGTGACTAAAAAGTTAAGGAACTAGATGGTAAGAGTTAAGTGCCACACAACTTAGATAGCAAGGGTGAATGCCACAGTGCGTGAAAGCTCTCAAAGAGCGGGGTAGAGTTAGTAATGCAAGAATAGAAAGTGTACTAAGTCTAGTTGGCATTGGTTTAGTATTGTTGTGCAAGAAATGCTCTTACAGAGAAGAGGTAGTCTTAGTAGTGCAAGATGGACTTAGTATAAAGTTATGTGGTAGTTATGTTAGAGTTAGGACATAACTCCATATTTTTACATACACACCTCACATCACTCATACTTGCTATCCCTAGAGATCAGTTAATGGAGGCATCCACTCAGTTTTAGTGGCAATATCCACCCAGATTATGGTATACTACTAGGTAGGCTATAGGTGGTTACGTGTTATATAACAGACTCCCTCCCTATTTTGTAGGTTATAGGAGGTTACTTGTTTTTATAGCTGATTCCCCCATACACAGTGGGAATAGTTAAGTATCACAACACTGCACCTACACTGCATATTCTTTTCTTTGAGCATACATCATCACATTATTTTATTTAATAATTGCATTGATTTGATTTCTATGTTCTTGTTGTGTATATATTAGTTTGTGCCTTTAGTGACAACTGTATGGGCGGTTGTCTAGTAGATGATTCCAAATGATTGTACAGGCAGTTATTTGTTATCATTGTGGTTTCAGTTATCAGATCAGAAGTATAGATTGCTTAGGAACGTTACATAGAGAGGAAGTTTTGTAATGGTTCTTATACAATGAGTTTTTAGTATGTTTACTAGTTTCAATATAGTTTATTCATTGCAAATGTTTAGATTGCTGGTTTTGGTTACTTATACTGAGAAATATGTTTTGTCACCCCATTTGTTGCCATGTAAATCCAGGTGGTAGTTCATCCAAAGGCAAGAAGAAAACGTATGAAGACTAGGATAATTTTTATGCTTAGTAGTTTAAAGCTTGTATTTATTTACGTGTTTTTAGTTTGCACAAAGTTTATGTATACAATAAGCCATTTGTGCAAAGGTATATGCATAACTTTTAGTTTTCCTCAAGGCTCTCCATTATTATTTGCATAAATGATATAGAATAGTATGATGTTTAAGTTAGAAGTAGCATAGCTAATACTGTTTATCCTAGAGTATGCATGATATACTAGGTTATTGGTATTATGGTGTTACATCATGAATATGTAATGGTAGCAACTGCCCATACAATTGCCAAGCACATGCTTAGTAATGCCTTATGTTCATGCTAATGCAATAACCTAGAAATGTAATGGATAATGTCATGATACCATATTCGGGAACCCAGTTCCATTGTAATGTTATGATATGTCATGAGCCTTGAACAAAACAGAGGAACCCAGTTCCATAAGCCTTGCATAAGCACTGGAACCTAGTTCCAAAAGTTTCTCCAGATACTGAGCTCATCAACTATATGGTGATAGGGAAGGAATGGAGCATCCTCAGTTCATCACTATGATAGGGAGGGTATGTTACCTCCTCACTTACAATCATATATCATCACCAAAAGTGAGGATCACATCCTTCATTAATGACAAGTATGAAAAACAATTATGCTAATTACCACAATAACTAGTATACCAATTAATTTACATTCATAACCACAAGTATGACAAACAATGATGCTAATTACTACAATAATTAGCATACTAATTGATTTACATTTATCACATTATCGCTTCATTAAATACCCTTATTAGAGTCTCATCACTCATTAAGAAGCATATAAGAAAGATCTACACAAGTTAGGAGCTTTATTCTAACAAAATAAAGTTCCTCACAAAACCCTGTCTAGGCGCCTAAGTGTAATATCCCACAGACTAGCACTACTGACGTATCTAGTTTATGCATCAATAATTAGAATTTAGTATATTACTTATGAATATCCATGATTTTTTAAATAAACAGTTTAATAATATACAAAATATTAGCCTTTAGCCGAAGCACATTTATACATATAGTATGAAATGAACTTTATACAAAGTATACTTTGATAAACATAATTTATATGTATCGTCCTATTATACAAAAATCTAAATCAAACTAACTATAATGTCTCTTCATGCATAAGCTCCATCTGGCTTCTTCTTGCTTACCAACTGTAGATCCTTCTTGGAATTATCATGGAAATAAAAAAAATAGGGGGTGAGAATCATAAAATTCTCAAAAGTTTATAAAAATCGTGTCATCACAATTATTCCAGCTATTTCTAGGAAAAATCCATTTTTTTCAAAGGAACAATCGTCATATAATAGAAAGGTGGCCAAATGCCAAAAATCAAGTTCTTTTTCTTACTGAAACAGAGGTTCATTTTTATTTTTGTGAAAATCATCTAAATCATCACTTCATAGATCATTTTATCCAATCTTATGTCATAAAATCATAAATCAAATTATCAAGTGTTTTGTCATCGAATCTCAAATCATATCATCAAATCTCAAATCATTATATCATCATGTCTTAAAACATGGTTCATATCTTCAAAACTCAAGTCATCAAATCATACAGTGTTTTATCAAGTCTCAAACATCAAAACATCAGGTCTTGCATCATGGTTCATATCATGAAACCATGAGTTGTCAAGTCATAAATCATTTTATGAAATCCTATATGGAAACTCATCTATATCATCAATCATTAGAATCATCTCAAGAATTCTCAAGGTTTACTTCTCAAATCATTAGGACATATGTGTCATATTGAATCATATGGTATGAAGGGAATGTCCATCCTCGCAATTCCAATCACTTGGTAGCAGCCTGCTTTCAGGTTAGTGCATTTCAACCCATTTGTAGCAGTCTATCACGCCACACACAAAACTACTCTAGGTAACTCATTTGTAGCAGTTTATCACACTACACAGAGCTACTCTGAGTAACCAATTTATAGCGGTCTATCACACTACACAGTACTACTCTAAGTAACCTATTTGTAGCGGTCTATCATACTATACAGGAATAACACTGAGGGAATGTCCATCCTCATTATAGTTGTGCGTAGTACTATTGATAGGGAGGGTATCATCCTATTACCAAGTGGCTTCCAATACTCAAGAAGGGGGTGAATTAAGTATAAAACTTTTTCTCAAAAAACGCTTTATATTAAAAACAAATATTAAAACTTAATAAGTAAATGCACAGAAGGAACGAGAAGAAGAAAAGAAACAATAAAAGCAGCGGAAAATAAATATGCAGTAAATTAAAATTACATAAAGTGAAGAGATTAAGGAGAGAGAAGCAGGCACAGTATTTATCCTAGTTCGACCACTAACCCACTTGTGGCCTACGTCTAGTCCTTGAAAGTCAAGATTTTTCACTATGTATACAAGCTTCAATAGGTGCTTGCAACCGTTACACAAAAGAACGCTTTTCACATACAGGGAAACTCTACCCTTGTGCTAAAGCCTTAGCCTGCCGAGATACCTCACCTTTATACAAACCTTGAGGGATACCTCACCCTCGATACAGAATATCAGAAAATAGATGAAGAGAAACTCTCACTCAGAGTAGGTAATACAAATTGAAGTGCTAATAGAGCTCTCACAGAAATATCTCAAAGGTTTTAATCAAAAAGAGCGTAAAAAATAAATTTCACAGATTAGAGCAAGCAGAAAATAATTCAGAGTATTGGGCAATTTTAGTCGTGACCCAAGGTTCCTATTTATAAAGAAAATCAGACGAAATAGCCATTGGGTAGAATTAAAAGCCATTTAACTGAATTTAAAACTTGTTTGTTTCCATATCAAAGTTCGTGATCATCGTGTTTATTCGAATAGCTTAACATTCTATTCGAATAATCACTGTTCCTGAAGCCATTGTAAAAAGGCCATCTGATATGGGTTATTCGAATAACCTCTGTGTTATTCAAATAACACGTTTAAAAAAACTGTTCAGATAGAAAAGGTTTATTTGAGTAACGTTTGAGTTATTCGAATAATTCACTTAAAAACACAGTTCTGAAAACCTCAGTTATTCGAATAATCATCTTGCTATTTGAATAGCATCTTTAAAAACAGAACCTCGTAAAAGTGTTTATTCAAATAGACTAAGCTCTATTCGAATAAATCAATGCAAAACCATTTTGGAAAAGGTGTTTCAAAGACACTAAGTTTCTTTTAAAACAAGTTTTATCTTTTCTTTTGAAAACAGAGAGATATCAAAGTGAGCTCCGTACAATAGAACCTAAGTCCTAATTCTAATCATATATAAACTTGGACTTGGTCTATTTATCATCTTCATTTAGTCTTCACGTTTGTTATCATCAAAATAAGTCTTCAAAGGTATACGTCCAAACACATTCTCCCCCTTTTTGATGATGACAAACTATCAATGAGAAAAGAGTTAGTGCATATAATTGGAATTCACAAAGAGGTATAAAAGCTTACTCCCCTACTTTAATTATAAGAGGTAATGTATATCAGACATGTGCGCAGCTCCCCTTTTCAATTTGAATCCAATCTTGTTTTAAGTTTACCTGTCTTTTCTCAATTAAATTTCAAATATTTCTCCCCCTTTTGTCATGAGCAAAAAAGAGGGGTAAGTCCCAAAAACATATACTCAAGTATAAGTGCATAAAAGGAAGCATACTCATATCTATAGATCATCAAGAAACTATATTTATGCATTAATCAAAAAAGGATTCAATTACAAAAGCCAGAAATAAATAGCATAAAGGCAAAATAGAGATCCTAAGAACTAAGGTTCCTAGAAATAGGTGTCTGAAGGTGGTGGTGAAGAAGCTGGGGTAGGAGCAGGTGAAGCAGATCGTAGGGCAGCAACCTCACGTTCAACACCTTCTATTCTATCAAAATGAATAGAGAAGGTATGTTCCATATATGCTCTGTTATCATGCAAGGTGGCCATGATCTGTTCGAAGGTGACAAGAGCAGGAGCAGAAGCAGGTACATCAGCAGGGCCAGCAGGAGCGTCAGCAGGGTCTAGCTCATCTTCAGCAACCTCATCTAGGTACACCTAGCCTTCATCGGTTTGGATCATCTTTATTTTGCGTAAGGTGTGGGTCCCAAAGACGTGTGATGAGTCAGGGCAATGGCTCGCTTAGTCTCCAAGACTTGAGGATACTTGCTTAGCAAGGTAGTGACGAGAATACCATAAGGCAAGTCAGAATTTTCCTTGCCCTTGGCCCTCATCATGTGTTTCATGATAAACACAGGCCAGTTGATCTGATGGCCATTCTTCAGAAACCAAAGCATGAAGATGTCATCTTCGCTGAGGTAGGCGTAATTTCCACCGCGAGGAGCCAAGATATGAGCGAAGGTGTAATGTAGAAGCCTATCTTGGCTTTTCAGCATGCCACCCTTGAGACCCTTGTCAGGCAAGGCTAGACCAGGCTTCAGCAAGTCCTCAATCGCTTGAAACTTGTTGAACTCTTCAAGGAAAGGGTTGTCACCATCTTCAACAAGGGCGCCAGTGATTTGTAACCCAAACAAAGTCTGCTAGTCCTATGGTGTGATCACAATGTTCTGATCACAGACTTTGGAGAGAAGGTTCTGGCCATCAAATGCCAGATTACAAAAGAACATCTTCACCAGAGCTGGATAGAGAGTGGCCCGGTGAGAGCAGAGCTGTAGAACTCCTTAGTTTTGTAGCAGGGTCAGAAAGTCGAAACCACGGTGTTGTTGGAAGAAAAAGAGGTCAAGATACTTGGGTTGGACCAGGTTATGCTCCCAGAAGTGCGTAATGAAGCGGGAACAGTACTCTTCGTTGGATGAGAGCCTTCTCAAGTCAAGTGGATTATTGCATGGAGTCGTATTCGTGCGTGGGCGCTTGTTGGAGGAGGAGGCCATGGTGATTAGAAGTGAGGAAGAGAGAAAGAAGGCAGGAAGATAGTGGAGGAAAGTAGGAGAGGAAGTGACGATGGGAAGGTGAAAAGCAGAGAAGAAAAGAAAGGAGAGAAGAGAGAGTGAAACAGTTGGGTGCGCAGGAGCTATTTAAAGAAAGGCCCGTGTTTATTCGAATAAACAGAGGTTTATTCGACTAAACCTTGTTTGGAAACTGAAAGGACAACCATTGAAAGGGTATTTCTGCTAGGGTTTATTCGAATAGAGGGAGTTTCTATTCGAATAGATCATCAGGGAAAGCCAACCGTTTAGGCAAAACAACAGGGTTTATTCGAATAACTGTAGAAGTTATTCGAATAGACTGAAAGCTATTAGTCAAGACTGATAAAACAGGGCTCTGGTTATTCGAATAGCCTAAGGTTTATTTAAATAGACAGAGGGCAAAGACAGAGACTGATAAACTAAGGAGTCTGGTTATTCGAATAAGGGGGGATTTATTCAAATAGACAGAGCGCATATTGAACACTGGTTTAGCACAGAAGCCAGTTTATTCGAATAAACTGAGTATTATTCGAATAAAGCTAATTTTCAACACATTATTTGACAAGCTGTAAAGGATTTTATTCGAATAAAAGCTTGTTTATTCGAATAAAACTAACAAAGGAACACATAAAAGAATACGTTCAAGATATTCAAAGCATATATTCATGTGATAATATTCAGCAATAAAACATACAATTATATATTGGATTGATCAGTTATGCCCAATTCTCCTCGAATATAAAAGAATGCTTCTTTTGCTAAGGGTTTAGTGAAAATATCTGCAAGTTGCTTAGTTGTTTCAACAAACTCAAGAATGCAATCTCCTTTTTGTACATGATCCCTGATAAAGTGATGTCTTATCTCTATATGCTTTGTTCTAGAATGCAGAATGAGATTCTTAGAGATATTTATTGCACTAGTGTTATCACATCTTATCGGGATGTGATCAAGCTGAAAACCGTAGTCTAAAAGTTATTGCTTCATCCATAGGATTTGAGCACAACAACTCCTGGCTGCAATATATTCAGCCTTAGCGGTAGACAAAGCCATACTATTTTGTTTCTTGCTATGCCAAGAAACTAAAAAACTACTAAGCAAGTGGCATGTCCCACTAGTACTCTTTCTGTCCAATTTGCACCTAGCAAAATCAGAGTCAGAATAGCCTATTAGGCTACAAGAGGCACCCTTAGGGTACCACAAGCCCATTTGTGAAGTGTCTACTAGATATTTCATTATTCATTTAACAGCACTTAAATGAGATTTCTTAGGGTTTTCCTGATATCTAGCACACATGCATACACTAAACATAATATCTGGCCTACTAGCAATAAGATAAAGGAGAGATCCAATCATACCTCTATATTTCGTTATTTCTACTGATTTACCTCCTTCATCTTTGTCCAAATAACAAGAAGTGCCCATCGGAGTGGCCATGTGTTTAGCGTTTTCCATTTCAAATCTCTTGAGCAATTCCTTGCAGTATTTGGTTTGACTTATGAATGTCCCTTCGTTTGTTTGTTTGATTTGAAGTCCGAGAAAGAAATTCAACTCTCCCATCATCGACATTTCAAATTCATTCTGCATTGTCTTAGCAAATTCTTTGCACAGGGATTCATTAGTAGCGCCAAAGATAATATCATCCACATATACTTGCACAAGAAGAATATCATGCTTTCTATTTTTAATAAAAAGGGTAGTATCGACTTTTCCTCTCGAAAAATCATTTTCTAAAAGGAACTTACTCAACCTTTCATACCAAGCTCTAGGAGCTTGCTTTAAGCCATATAAAGCCTTTTTAAGTTTGAAAACATGGTTGGGTAGTTCATAATTTTCAAAACCAGGAGGTTGTTCAACGTATACCTCCTCTTGAATAAAACCATTTAGAAAAGCACTTTTGACATCCATTTGATATAATTTGAAGTCCATGATGCAAGAATAAGCAAGTAACATTCTAATAGCTTCTAATCTAGCTACAGGTGCATAGGTTTCTTCATAATCTATACCTTCTTCTTGATTATATCATTTAGCGACCAGCCTAGCTTTGTTTCTAGTTATTAACCCATTTTCATCAAGTTTGTTTCTAAAAACCCATTTAGTGCCAATTATAGGGTGATTATTAGGTCTAGCAACTAATTCCCAAACTTGATTTCTTTCAAACTAATTTAATTCCTCATGCATAGCTAACAGCCAATGTTCATCATCAAAAGCTTCAATTAAATCTTTAGATTCAATTTGAGAAACAAAAGCTAAGTGATTACAAGCATTTCTAAGAGAGTTACAAGTACTTATACCTTTAGATACATCACCGATAATCTAATCAAGGGAATGATATTTTGAAGTTCGCCATTGTAACATCCTTGTGGGGATGTCACATTTATGATGCAATAAAATAAAATAAAATAAAATTCTTACCCAAGTTGTAAAACATTTGATAATTATGTAATATTTGTGGTATTTTTTTCCTTTTATAATTATAACATTAAATAAAATAACACAAAACACAAAATATAACAAACATAAACTCACCATAATATACATATGATTTTTCTTTAGTACACAAATAATTTACAACTACAAGTATTTAACAAAGTAGTAAAGAGTTGACACAAAACTAAGGCATAGTATTGCCCAAGTGCATCTCGATAGATATCTAACCCTCCGATGGATCATCCTCCAGAACCTCCAGAAAGACCATCGAAAAGTTCACATCTTGGAGATCTCACAGCACTACGGACACGAGTCTGAGCTGTTGACTCGCTACTGAGCTCACTAGGCGCATGGAATATTCCCTGCCAGAAACGCCTAATAGTCAGTGGCAACTCTAGGTGTAAATATAACATAGTAGTAAATATGACATCTCCGTCATACTCTCTACATAAGGACACAGTCAGACGTCCCACATAAACAATTGTCCCTCTATCCACTCACATACGCCAGGCCTCAGAACCTCCGTGAAACTCAAGTCTCACAAACCCGAAAAATCCTGGCAATGTCATGATCCCGAGATCAGTCTTGATGATAAGGATGATTTACCGGCTCGTCCTCCTCGTATAGATCGCCCAGCTGTCGCTCATCGGGATACTGTATCTCAAGAGACTGATCCTCTTCTTCCTCAAACTCTTTACGAAAATAATATAGTAATATCGAGAAAACATATAGAGAGGTGAGACAATCTACACTATTACCCGCATGACAATAGAGAAAACGACAATACAAATAATTATCACAATAATATATATCAACATATCATGCATAATATAACAGAGCAATGCATATCATTATATCACACGTAGTATAGGAAAATAATATATCATGCATAATATATTAAAGCAATAGATCATACATTTTATCACAGATTATGGTAAACAGTAAAATGTAGACAATGCATGAACAGGAAAATGCAGATAATGCATGAACAGTAAAATGCAGGTAATGCATGAACACACACTGACTCGTTCCTACTCCGTGGAGCTAAACACGAATATCTGAGAGAATGATCCGAATAGAAATTAATAATACTTTATGACTGCCCAACCAAACTATTGCACTATCTAACGTTGTGTCTATAGCCCACAGTCCAAAACATCGTGTAGCAGTACACAGTCCAAACATCGTGTACCACAGGCATAGTACTTAATAGTCTCCTCAAGATCTCGATTAAGAATAGTGTTTGTCAAGATCATTAGTGTGTTGCTCATTACCACGACCTAGAGGTGCTACCACTGTCCATATATGGGATTCTCCGCACACTAATGCCTTCAAGTTCATAAATGAACCACGCTACGCCTATCACACCAAAACACGGTGTAATTCGCCTCATCAATCAATCACCAATTATCAACCAAATTGACACAACACTCAAAGTATGATCTAAAATTACAAAAATACCCTTATTATCCAAATTTTACCATAATTATAAAAAATTATAAAAATGCCCTTAGTCACAAAATACCAAAGTATAGTACGTCCCACCTGAAAGTACTACACCATAACATGTCCGGGTCCACCACTTTGTCCCGACAGCAGAACTCATAGTATTGTTTAATCGCGTAGGAATTTTATCGCATTTTCACAATCTCATCATTTTCACAAACGTTTTTAAATTGCATAAGTACATTTTGACATTTTTGAATATCGCATGATGTTTTTAAATCATTTTCTTAATCGCGTAACATTTTTAATTCATTTTCTTAACCGAATAGCTTAAAATTATCATTTTAAATATGTGTAAACTATATCTAGTACTTTTAAAATACGTAGAGTATTTTTCTTGTATTATAAATATAGTATGGAATCTTTTCATTTTATTCGCCTGATTTTAGTAAATTTCGGCAGCATTTTGCCTATAAAATCAGTATAAAGTATTTTTGACGTTTTCCACTAAATATAGTTTCATTTTATTTTTACCCAATAATTTCATTTTGAAACTTGCTAACGCACTTCAAAATTCATAAAATGAGCTTTACGTTAGTATTTTTCAAGCGTCTGATTTAGTTCTTACTTAAACTAAATTCTGCTAATTTAGAATTCTAGGACTGAATTTATTCCTTTTATTTTCTCAAAGATTCATTGGAATCAATTATTTTGTAAATCCATTACCTAACCTATCTTAGAAAATAAAATGGTATGTTGGCCAAAATTGAAAATAAAATGGTATTCAATTATATACTAAATGACATGTTGGCCAAAATTAATCAAAATCATTCTTAAACTTATTAATTTACCTAGATTCTTTAAATCATGAATTTAGAAAATTGTTGAAAACATTTTGGTTCTCTGTTTAATGTAAGACCGTGAGCCTCATTCTGTGTTCTTTGGAACACTCATGCAAATCGTACATATTATTCACATCCTACTTTAATAATTATTCAATTATAAACACATGCAATTATATAATCACATACAATATACATACAATTTATTTAAAGCCATAAACATGCATAGCAAAAATAATAATAAAAACTATAATCATGCATAGCAAAATAAATCACAAATAGGAAAGCATCTAAATAATCACAAAAATAATAAAAACCATAAACAATCACACAAATGAATCCTTATGGATTCTACACACACATACAAATCCATTTTCCCATCACCACTTAGGGTTGATGAGATTAAATCTCCCTCTTACCTCTTGAAGACAATTAATCGGTTAGTTTCCTCATTTCCTTCAAATTCGTACAATCTCCCAAAGAAATCCCAAAAATTCTTAAACAATTAGTAAAAACACATACAAGGTTTAATATTGAAAAACCATGAAACAATCATGGTTAGAAAAATTAGAAATCAAATTTTAAACCATAGAATCAAGACTTACCCTTAAGAAAGTAAGCAAAAGGTGTGATTTTGGACTAGATTGAGTAGGTTTTTGGAAAAACTTTGTGAATGAAAAGTGTTTAGAATAGGATTTGGGCTTAGGAAATATGAAGAGATAAAATTATAGAGGTTTGGTGGTGTGGGTAGTGTGTATGGCGAATAGAGAGGAAAGAAAATAGAAGAAAAAGTGTGCTTGGTTCTTGGTATTTTTGGAGAGAAAATGGATAGATTAATTGTGATAAGTGTAAAAATGAAAGTGAAGAGTGAATATTAGGGGCTGCTGCTGTGAGTGAGTTTTGAGAGAGGTTGAGTGATTGATTTTGCTAGGTAAATATCCAATTGAATGCACATGGTGGTGCACATGGTTTATGACAATTTGGAGAGTTCAAGAACCTAGTAGAACTTAGCCACCAAGCCCCCTTGGTTGCTGCCCAAACCATGTGGCCTCTTTGGATTTTAGGGGTTTAATTGTTTTCCATTTACACCTAATTACATGCTAATTAATTAGGCAATTAGTTAGGTTAAATATCCTAATCAATCTTAATTAACATTCTAATCATATAACTAATTAGTTTAATATATTTTAGCATATATTATAACCTTTAATCAATATTAGGATATCTAATTAGTATTTAAATTATAACTAATTAATAACTAAGTTAGTTCACTTAGTTTGCTAATTAGGTATTTAGATTAGTCAAATTAAGCTTAATTAGCTACTAACCAAATTCAAGCCTACTATTTTTTACTTAATTCTAACCATTGATTTCATCTTTAATTCCCAGCCATAGATATCATCTAAGGTAGATATTGATTAGTCATAAAGTTTGAATTCTAATCTCACCATTGATTTGATCAACGATTGAAATCAAATGCTTCCTAACTAAGTCTTCATCCAACGGTCCAAATGAAAGTCTATGCTCCCTTCGTTGACCCATTCTTATTGGTTTAAAAAGTCAAGCCACTTTCGTTGACTTGCTCTTGTTGGCTAGAATTTGTCCAGTCAGCACAGTTGACTGTTTTTCCTAAACGCGGGTCCCACAGTACTTTTAAAGATCTGTGGTCAAATCGAAGCAGATTTTTACTATTTTTGAGACAGTAAGTACTGTAATATAAAATAATATTATAATAATATAAAATTATTTTATTGCATAGTTAAATCCTAAAAATTACGAGATTAATATATATATCAATCAGAATTAGGTTTAGTAAGATCCCCCAGCTCTAATTAATTAAAATAAGATTTTTTCGGCTAAAAAATTATTATTTTCTTGAGTCGGAGCAAATCACACAAAACAGTCAAATACACTTATGAAACAGTCAAATTCATTTTACTACTCACAGAATTTACAAAATAGTGCATTTCAGGATGATATTGTAATTATCCTAAAAGTTAGGGTGTTATAGCCATTCTTTGGGAAGTTCCAAAGCTTGCGAATCTTCTTGTCTTTGTTTATCCTCTTGCTCCTTGATTTCTTTTTCTTTACTATCTAAATGTGTTTCCGCCAAGACCTCTGTAACATCATCAATAACAAGATCCTTTCTCGATCCATTTGGGTCAGTTTCATCAAATGTAACATGTATAGATTCTTCAATAGTCATGGCTCTTTTATTATATATACGAAAAGCTTTACTATGATTTGAATAACCAAGAAATATACCTTCATCAAACTTAGCATCAAACTTGCCTAAGTTATCTTTTCCATTATTTAAAACAAAACATTTGCATCCAAAAACATGAAAATGTGAGACATTTGGCTTTCTTCCCTTATACAACTCATATGGGGTTTTCTTTAAAATAGGCCTTATAAGAGCCCTGTTCATTACATAACAAGCTGTATTTACAGCATCCGCCCAAAAGTACTTAGGAAAAGCAGCCTCATTAATCATAATTCTCGCCATTTCTAAAGAACGATTTTTCCTTTCTACAACTCCATTTTGTTGTGGAGTTCTAGGGGTAGAGAAATTATGATTAATGTCATATTTATCACAATAATTTTCAAAAACATTGTTTTCAAATTCGCTACCATGATCACTTCTTATAGAAGAGATTTGAAAACCTTTTTCATTTTGAATAACTTTGGCAAGTCTTTTAAAAGTTAGAAATGCATCATTTTTATTTGCAAGAAATAAAGTCCACGTAAACCTAGAAAAATCATCCACAATCACTAAAGCATAGTAATTCCCACCAAAGCTCATAGTTCTAGAAGGTCCAAATAGATCCATGTGCAAAAGTTGTAAAGGTCTAGCAGTTGAAACTATATTTTTTGTTTTAAAATAGACTTTTATTTGTTTACCCTTTTGACATGCATCACACAATTTATCTTTTACAAAATTAAGCTTGGGTAGTCCAATTACTAGCTGTTTAGAGATTAACTTCTTTAAGTGATCCAAGTGAATGTGTGCAATTCTCCTATGCCATAACCATGAATCATCATTCTTACTTAAAAGGCATTTCGCATCATTTAAAGATATATCATCAAGACTAATCATATAGATGTTGTTTACTCTATGACCAATGAATTTAACATGCTTATCATTTTTATCTTCAATTATGTAACAGTTTGAATCAAATATTACCCTATTTCCTTTATCACATAACTGACTAATACTAAGCATGTTATGTTTCCAACCTTCAACAAGCAACACATTTTCAATAGAAGAGTTAGGGTTCTTACCGACTTTGCTGATTCTAAGAACTTTTCCTTTGTTGTTATCACTATAAGTAATGTGTCCATGATTCTTGGGAATAAGCATAGTGAATTTCGAGTCGTCCCTGGTCATGTGCTTGGAGCAGCCGCTATCGAGATACCAAGTTGAACTCATGGCTTTCAAAGCACACCTCATTTTTGCTTTCTTCTTCTTCTCCTTTGGCCATGAGACATAGTTAAGCTTCCTCGCTGTCTGAGTTATTAGTTGAATCCATATCATTTTCATCCCATGCTATATAGGCTTTTCTTCCTTGTCTTTCCTTGAAGGGCTTCTTTTCAAATTTTTCCTTCTTCTTTTGGTAAACTGGGCACTCCATTTTCATGTGAGCAGGTTTGCCACATTCATAGCAAGTTGGAGTCGATGAAGCTCCCTCGCCTTTGTAATGAGTCTTCTTCGGAGGGAAGGGAGGCCTTCTTGGCGTTCCCTTTTTCCTGAGAAATTTACCAAATTTTTTAACTAACAGACTAAGATTTTCTTCGCTTACCTCGATGTTCTCTGAGCTTTCTTCATTTTCTTCATCTTCTTCATCATCATTGTCAAATGTTGGAGAAGTGGCTTTGAGCGCTATCCCCTTTTTCTTTTTATCGTTTTCTTCGCTTTGACTTAGTCTGCTCAGTTCCAATTAGTGCTCATGAAGTTTTCCAAAGAGGGTAGCTAGAGTCATTATCGACAAGTCCTTCGATTCTGAAATAGCTGTTACCTTAGGTTGCCAAATCCTGCTAAGACATCTCAATACTTTGTTAATCAAATCTTCGTTAGAAAATTTTTTACCTAAAGATGCAAGATAATTAACTATGTAGGTGAACCTATTTTGCATTTCCTGAATGCTTTCTCCTTGGTTCATTCTGAATAATTCATATTCACGAGTTAGAGAATTGATTCTCGACCTCTTTACTTCACTAGTACCCTCATGGGTAACTTGCAAAGTGTCCCACATTTCTTTAACAGTTTTCCAATTTGAAATTCTAAAAAACTCATCATATCCCAAAGTAGTAGTAATAATATTTTTGACTTTTAAATTATATTGAACTTTTCTTTTGTCTTCATCAGACCATTTATTTCGTGGTGTTTCGGTCCTTACAGCATCGACCTTATGTGTGGGTATAAAAACGCCGTTTTCGACAGCATCCCATACATCTAGATCAATAGCTTCGATGAAGATTTTCATTATTTCCTTCCAATATGCATAACCATCCCCATTGAAAAAGGGTGGTCGGTTTATGGAAGATCCTTCTGAAAAACCATTTGAAGAAGCCATATTCTCTTGAAACTACTAAGCTCTTTATACAAGAGTCTAGCTCTGATACCACTTGTTACCAAGTGGCTTCCAGTACTCAAGAGGGGAGTGAATTGAGTATAAAACTTTTTTTCAAAAAACTCTTTATATTAAAAACAAATATTAAAACTTAATAAGTAAATGCACAGAAGGAATGAGAAGAAGAAAAGAAATAATAAAAGTAGCAAAAAATAAATATGCAGTAAATTAAAATTGCATAAATTGAAGAGATTAAGGAGAGAGAAGTAGGCATAGTATTTATCCTGGTTCCACCACTAACCCACTTGTGGTCTACGTCCAGTCCTCGAAAATCAAGATTTTTCACTATGTATACAAACTTCAATAGGTGCTTGCAACCGTTACACAAAAGAGCACTTTTCACACACAGGGAAACTCTACCCTTGTGCTAAAGCCTCAGCCTGCCGGGATACCTCACCCTTATACAAACCTTGAGGGATACCTACCCTCGATATAGAATATCAGAAAATAGATGAAGAGAAACTCTCACTCAGAGTAGGTAATACAAATTGAAGTGCTAATAGAGCTCTCACAGAAATATCTCAAAGTTTTTAATCAAAAAGAGCGTAGAAAATAATTTTCACAGATTAAAGCAAGAAAAATATAATTCAGAGTATTAGGCAATTTTAGTCGTGACCCAAGGTTCCTATTTATAGAGAAAATCAGATGAAATAGCCGTTGCGTAGAATTAAAAGCCATTTAACTGAATTAAAAACCTATTTTTTTCCATATCAAAGTTCGTGATCATCGTGTTTATTCAAATAGCTTAACATTCTATTCGAATAATCACTGTTCCTGAAGCCATCCTAAAAAGGCCATCTGATATGGGTTATTCGAATAACCTCTGTGTTATTCGAATAACACATTTAAAAAAACTGTTCATATAGAAAAGGTTTATTCGAATAACGTTTGAGTTATTTGAATAATTCACTTAAAAACATAGTTCTGAAAACCTCAGTTATTCGAATAATTATCTTACTATTCGAATAGCATCTTTAAAAACAGAACCTTGAAAAAGTGTTTATTCGAATAGACTAAGCTTTATTCGAATAAATCAATGCAAAACCATTTTGGAAAAGGTGTTTCAAAGACACTAAGTTTCTTTTAAAACAAGTTTTATCTTTTCTTTTGAAAACAGAGAGATATCAAAGTGAGCTCCATACAACAGAACCTAAGTCCTAATACTAATCATATATAAACTTAGACTTGGTCTATTTACATTCTTCATTTAGTCTTCACGTTTGTTATCATCAAAACAAGTCTTCAAAGGTATACGTCCAAACACACATCTTTCCTCACACTATCCTTCAACTAGGTATGCCTCAAGTGTAGAGAGGGAATGTCCATCCTCAACTACACATCAACCATGGGGAACTCAAGTAAAGAGCAAGGGAATGTTCATCCTTAACCTTATTTATCAGGTTGTAAGGGAATGTCCATCCTCAACCACCATTTCCAAGTCACCCCCTAGGTCCAAGGATATCATAAATAATGGGTTACTCATGAATCTCAATCATCAATTATGTATGAATATGCATATTTTAGTTTCTCTCATCATAGATATTCAAATTCATCAATCAATCTCTTTTCATAGCATCATGCATTGATATCTTATCAATAAATCTCAATTCATAGCATAATGCATTCATATTTCATCAATCGAGTTCAAATCATATCATGCAACCAAGCATCATCCATTTCATTTCATATCTATGTTCAATACATGGTCATTTCATAAATCTTAGTATTCATTAATAACTCATGCATAATCATACTTTAAATAACATAATTTATGTTTATCTTCGTCTAATATGTCTTAAAATAACATTACATTTCAATTGGAAATCAAATTCTCGTATATCATATTCAATTTTCTCTCTCTGCCCAACTGATGCCCAAGCACCAGGCATCAACCGCCTGGGCGCTCCGCGCACCTAGGCACCCTTTGTATGGTGTCGCAGCGCCGAGCGCATAGCAGAACCAAATTTTCAGGTTCTTCGACCATAATCTATCCCTTTCCATAACCAATGCAAAAACCATTCCATAATTCATCACAAATCATCCAAAAATATCATCAAGCCAGCAAATCAAAGTGGGTTTCAAGCCCATTTCCAATTACAAAACTTATCAAGAATCAAGAATCAAACATAAAGCTTTAACTCACATTCAAAGTCCAAATGTATAGGTCTTTCACTTTCAATGTAAAATCTCAGCAAAATTCATCAAGATTTCAGTTTTGAAAGGAAATAAAAATGAAGAGGAAAAAGAGAAAACCTCCTACCTTGTCTTCCATGGCTCTTGATCTTGCTTTTTCCTTGGTTAGTCTTCTTTCATCTTTCTCCATCTTTTGCCCTCTCACGTTCCCTCTTCCTCTGTTCTTTCTCATTTCCTCTCATTTCTCCTATATTTCTCCCTTCTCTGTTTCTATCTCGGTCTCTCTCCTTTCTCATATTTCTTTTATTTCCTTTTTTTGTTTCTTTTGTCTTTTCTTTTTAGTGTGGTAGTCATGAATAAGGGAGAAAGGAGTTAGAAAAATATCTAGAAAACTAATGATGAGGGGTGAGGCGTGAAAGAGAGAAAATAGAAAGGAAAAAGTGAAATCTAACTGATAAATTTTTATCTGCTAAAGACACTTTAATTTCTCAAAAGTGAATTTTCCAACCTTCATAGGCATTATGGAAAATTCTAGGATTTCATGCACTTCCCAGTTTAATTTTTCCACAAACATCTGTATACACCTTTATCAGACACTAAGCTTCATTATTCATCCCTGGGTTGAGTTACACCTTATGGAATTGAATTTAGAAGCTTTCAAGTGTCCATTTCAATCTATTTCTACTCTCAAATAATATGCATCCTCTATTTCTACTTTTACTTATACCCCTATGGGTTTCTAATATATCTATCTGATTGGTTTCGTCTTTAAACACTATCTCAGTTATATTAAAAATGTCAAACTAACTTATCTGATCTTTTAAAATTCCATATAGCTCATTCCAATCCTTTATGACTTTAAAATAAATTCTCCATATTTATTTCTATCTTTTTAGCTATTTAAGCTAAATTCTAAGTTATTTTGAGCTATTTCTCATATTCAGTGTTATAGATTTACGCTCAATCCAACCCAAACAATTTACTAAACTTATCAGGCAATTTATACCAATTCTATTGAGCTACTATAACCATGATTAGTATCATTAGGTTAGAGAGGATGTTATATTAAGCTTCCAATCTTCAACACTCACCCGATGCTTAGGCGCTCTCTCTTGGTGACTAGGCACCCTATCCCCTATGTGCTGCTAAAAACTTTGGGCATCTAGCACTTAGGCGCCCAGCACCCATAAACACTTCCCTTCACATCTGGTACTTAGGCGACCAAGTGCCCAAGTCTGGCGCCTAGACACCAGAACACTAGAAAATTATGCAGAGTCTGATTTTTCTGCATAATTGATTCTCCATCAAAATTCCAATCCATCAAAATCACTTCCTAGATGTTTTGTAACATCAAACATAACCTCAAATCTTGTTATAATTATGAAACACTTCATTTAAGCACAAAAATAATGAAAATGAATCAAAAACTTCCCACTCTATACCTAATTTTGTAACTCCAAACTCAAGGATGAACAAAGACACCACCATGTTCTAAGCCTCATCCAAGATCAAACTAACCACAACACCATATATTCAGCCATCATCAAGTTCTTCAATAAGAATCAAGCATGAACAACAAAAACTACACTCAAACCCATTTTCCTACATCAAGCATCCTCATGAAACAACATGAAGAAAATGAAAGAAAAGTGTTAAGAAAACAAGTTTCCCCTACTTCTAGCTATGTGGTTTCTCAAGCTTGAACTGCCTTTAATCCTCTTCCTCTTCTCCTCTTGCTTTTTTTCCTTTTTCTTCCCTCTTCCTTCGTTTCCTTCCTCTTCTGTCTTTCCTCTATTTTTTTCTCCCTTTGTTGTTGCCTTGGCCATGTGAAAATTGAGAGAAATGGGTAGCAAAGTCAAAATTGGTTACTTATAAGATAGGGACTAAGATATGCTGAAACTTTATACCTCTTAGGAATACTTTAATATCACAATTCTAAGTTTTCTAACTTCCAAAGGTATTGTGAAAAAGCTTAGGATTTATCTAAATCCTAACTTCACCATTTCCATAAGTCTCCATATCTGCACTAAGTTAATCCGGTATTAAAACACTCGTTCAGTATCCTCAAAAATACCAAACTAACTTAATTTATCCTCAAAAATTAATTGCACCATAATCTACACATTTGTGACTAGAAACAAATTATCCAAAAATATTTCTATTAACTAAGCAGTTTAAGCCAATTCCAGAGCTAATAACAACTATTTTGCACATATAGTGTTATAACAAAGTGACTAAACTAGCTTAGAAAGCCACAAAATTAAACTAGCACGTTAAATAAGTATTAGGCTACCTCTGTAACTATATACAAGGCTAACATGTTTTCAAGGGTATTACACAGTGCATGAGGTACAGGTTGGAAGGAATTAGAATTTTCAGGATCTTACGGAGTTTAGAAGGTTGAACCCTCCATCGCTTAGAGGCGAGTATGACTCGGTGAAAACTGAGCAGTGGTTGACCAAAATGGAGAAGATTTTCAAGGCCATGCTATAACACCCCTTCCGAAGGGCATTACATTTAATACTAACTCCTTTAATTAAAAAAATTAACCAAGCTGTAAAATAGCTAATATTGTAAAATACGAGTTTAAAAAAAATCTTTTTTTAACGAATAACCTAAAACTTACCAAAATAGAGAGATATAGGTTATAAGAACAGAATAAAAGACTTTTCATAAAGCAAAGTTTGTTACATCCATAAGTACATTACATCATGTTCCAAAAGCATAAAACTTAAGTACTCAAAAAGTAAATATACAGATATAACTACCAAATGAAGACTAAGCCTGGTCCAAGTCCAAATACCTAAAGAATAGGGTCATACACCCAATCTTCATCCAGATCCCTCTTGGGATCCCTAGCCGACAAAGTCCCCAATTGGGGCCTGCCACTACGGACGAGAGTCTAAGCAGTCGACTCCACAGAGTCCTCCCTAGAGAAAACTCTCCAATCATCCCAAAGCTCTCCAAGAGGCATGCAAACTCCAAGTGAATAGCTATATCCAAGGTAAAGGTAGCAGCATCATGTCGGGTCCTACTCCAGGACAAGGTGACATCTCTATTATACTAAATGCGCCCTGTATCCCAATAGACACTCCACGCTTTGATGCCCCAGTGAAGATGCAGTCGAGTGAAACCTCGCAGATCTTGCCTTGCTGCCATTATAGTCTTTACAAACATGAGTATAAAAATAGAAGCAAACAGAATAATACCATAAAAGAGGTGAGATCCCCTACATCAATACCATCATGGCAGCAAGAAACTCAACGAAAAGTATTAATGCCTCTCATAAACAACAATATTAATGAATGACAGATATAATCATATTAACACACGGATATGAAAGATCAACAGGTATAGTCATGTTATCAACAAATATATGATTCAGCAAGGTACATCAAAATTCAATAAACACAAACCACTCCACAATAAGATGTACGCTAACTATGCATATGCACGATGTGTATGCTGATCATCCTTATGCATAATGCAACCAGTTCCTACTCCATGGAGTTAAAGAATTTAGAGTTGAATGTTCCAGAAGATCTGTCCCCTCTCAAAAGACAGTCTACGCTAGACCAAGAAAAGGATAGTGTTTGTCAGGTCCTCGTCGTGCGTTGCATTGGTTTTCCACGGCCAGCGGTATACAATGTGATAATAGATCACTAAGTGGATCACCTCGCCATGATGCTCCCTGAGATCCATCTGGGATTACACAATCCAACATCTCGTTCACTCCTAGGCAACAAAAGCCGACTGTATAATATTCAATGCATGAACAATGAAATCAAACCACCATTGTACCATTCCGAATGGTGTTAAAGCAATCGCCCATACAATTATCTAATCATTAGTATCAATGATATTATATAACTGCCCATACAATTACATATTACCAATGATCCACTCGGGTCCTATACATCGGTTCCATAATCCACTTAGGTCCAATACGACGGACCAAAACCAAAATGTTAAATCCACAATCCACTTGGGTCCAGTACGTCAGCCCAAAAGCACAATGCTAAATCCACAATCCACTTGGGTCCCGTCGGCCTAAAAGCACAATGCTAATGCATTCTTTCACAAAGTATCTCTGTTGAGCAAATTAAGAGTTATCACTATCAATTCACTTGAAGCATTCTTACAGATTTATTTAGCATATAGAACCATTGTTTCACCATTAGGCTTTAATTGTAACACTTTCAAGAAAAGGGTAGAAATCAATCCTAATCCCCAAACTCTTCTAACTAAGTTCCTCGAGTGACTTTTCCTCATATCGTTCACTAAAACTTAAAAAGAAACCATATTGTCTTAACCTCACAATTCTTTTCCTTTTCCTCTAAGTCTTTCAAGTTTTCACTATTCTTTTCTCAAGCTTATTTTTCCTCTCAAAACTAAAAATTATTCTTTTGCTAAATGATAAAATTTATTCTTTTCCATTCTTATCTTATGAATCCTTAATTAAATTTCTCGACTATCAAGTCAACTAGATTCACTACTAATAAATCATTTTCCATTATTTCAATTAACCCCAAAATTATTTCCATTAGTATATCCAAAAGTTATTACTCCTCAAATCATGATATTATGATTATCTTCTCTCTTACTTATAAATCCTTTAACCCTAATTTGTCGTCCAATTTATCTAAACAATATTTTCTAACATTCTTTCTAAAACTTTCATTATTCAACTTCTAAATAAAATCCTTTTCATCCTAATTACTCTTCCATCCCATCATCAAATATTTTAGGTATTTAATTCACTCTTTCATCCAATTATCAAATATCTTGGCCAAAATCAATTCTTTTCGATGGTAAAAACTTGTTTCTTTCCTCTTTCAACTTGTAATCTCATGAATCATATTTTTGTCACCTAATCATCTAAGTCCTTAATCAATAAATATTTTTCTCATGGACACCTCTTCCTAGGCCAAGAAGGTCGTGAGCCTCAAGAGATCAAGGGGACCAAAAATCATTTCTTTACAACATAATCATAATATGTCACATATTTTAATCATCACAATTAATAAAGTTCATGATTACTATCAAAATCACATCATCACATGTATCCATTAAGCCATCACAATCATCTCTTACATACAACAACATCATATAATCATACAAAATCAAACAAACATAAATCAAAAGTCACACAATAGAGTGGATGAATCCTCACGTGGACTCTCCACTCCCAACACAACCATTCGTTCCTCACCACCATAGCATGGTTGATGAGGTTAATCTCCTTCTTACCTTAGGTGTAGCCTCCTAGCTCCTTGTAAGTCCTCTTGAAAAAGCTTCTCCTTCCAAGAAGATCCTTAAAACAAAACAACACACAAACATCAACATTTAAGGCTTGGAAACAAGATGATTTTGAAAGAACCCACAATAACAAAATATCTTAGTATGGGGTTTTGATTCAAGAGATGTGGATGGGTGAAATTAAAAAAGATTAAGAGAGTGGGTTGAGGGTGTGGCCGTGAGGCTTTCCAAGAGAAAAGAAGAGAGTTTTATACTTTGGTTTCTTGATTCTTGATAGAAAGATGAAAATGAACTAGGTGATAGCAAAAAAATTAATTCTTTGGTCCTTCAAGGGCCAATGGTCATGAGCCTTGGGAGAAAGAAATGGAAGAAAATATTTAATAGATGGTTATTCACAAACAAAAAAGGAAAGCTTAGGAACGATGAGAACTTTACCTTGGAAGCTTTCAAGTCCTAGATTGTAGAATCACTTGAACAAGCTAAAATCTCCACCCAAATGGTCTTAGGAAGAGATATAGATTCAAGAAGTTAGATGAGTGAAATCAAAGAAAATGAAATAGTAATTTTGGTGAGAGTGGCCATGAGGTATAGAGATAAAAATGAGAGGAGGGAAAATAGAAATCAAGAATCTTACCTTAAGAGTTTCAAGTTAAGGCTTGAAAGAAAATGATGAAAATGAGAGGATTTGATGATGATCACAACATAGAAAATCATCCAAAGGGTGTGTAGATTCCAAAAGTATGAGTGATTAGAGCAAACAAAATAGAAGAGGGAAAATGGAGGGTGATGGCCATGAGATAGGGAGAGAAAATGGAAGGAAAGAATGAGAGAAAATGAGAGAAGAGAAAAGTGAGAGAGAAAATGATAGCTTTTGTGAAAAGATGACAACTTTGCCATCTTTCCCCCCCTCCAAAACTGTGCACCTCCCAAGGAGAGACAAAAGAAGCTTCTCCAACAAGCTTTGATGAAGCTTCTCTAGCATGTTTGTTTTGTATTGGTCCAAAGTGGATAGGACATAAAGGTGTAGGTCCTAAGGGTGATGTCATATAAGAGAACACTCTAGAAAAGATAATTAACACTTTACTAAAAGTTATTATCCAATGGATAAAAGTTACAGTTAGCAAAGCCGATATCTATTGTCCAACGGACAATAGAGTGTACCTAAATTTTATCCATCAAATAAAATCTCAAAAAATGAAAACTTTGTAAACTGTGTCTGACATCAGGTTTAGTAAGATCCCCCATCACCATTTCTACAGTCCAAGGTTTTTTGGCCTTAGGGAAAATATTTCATTTTCTCGGCCCCGGTCAGTTCGTATGTAAATTGAGGAATATATTAAAATAATCAAACAATTCAAATAATTCCAAAAAAATTCACAAAAATCACAAATATTATAAAATGAATATATATTATGAAATAAGAAATTTTAGGGGTGTTACAACTCTCCCCTTCTAAAAAGAAATTTCATCCTCGAAATTTGTTGTACCTTAGAACACATGCGGACATTGCTCCCTCATTACGTCTTCTAGCTTCCACGTTGCATTTGCAATTACATCATTCCAAATCCATTTTATGGATGCAATTTCCTTTCCTCTAAGTGGTTTGCATCTCGTCCTAAGTTATCTTAATCTTATTCGTTGTTTATGGCACAAGCTCGGGTCTTGATGCAATTTTTTTCCCATCTAGGTGCCAACACAAAGGCACTCAAATTTGTCGTCCATATAATGCCTCATATTTAGTTCTTTTTTAGCAGATGGATACTTCAGACTCTATTGATCACTGTAGACGTTGGATATTGCTCCACGTAGAAAATGTCTCCAGATCTTCAATGTAATTACAATAGTTTACTCCGAGTTTGCGTAGGGTTGTTCTTCTTATGTACTCTCAATTACCTTGAAGCATATGCTACTACTCCTTCTATTCTGAATAAGCATACGTTTTAAGAGGTCTATACTCTAACGAAGCAGTCGAGTATCTCTTTAACCCTTGAAAAGTTTCTTCACATGTATCAGTCCATAAAAAAGCTTGACTATTTTGTGTGAGCAAGATAAGAGGTCCTTGTATCTTGGAAAATCCTTTGATGAATCTCCGATAATAACCAGCTAATCTCACAAAGTTACGAATCTCTATTACGGTCTTCAGTTTTTCCCATTGAAGAACTATTTCAACTTTAAACGAATCCATAGCAATTTCTTCTTTTGAAATCACGTGCCCTAAAATTTTAACTTTCTCTCACCAAAATTCACCTTTGATAACTTGGCATACATCTTCTTTTCCTTCAGAATCTAAAGAACCACACTGAGAGGTTTAACATCTTCTTCCAAGCTTTAAGAGTCGGTCAAAATGCCATCAATAAAGACAATGACAAATCTACCTAAATAAGAAAAAAAGATCCTATTCATGTAATCGTTGAATACTACTGGACCTATCTGACAAAGAATTCTATGGTTCAATAAAATTTTGGAATGAGCTTCATTGATTCAAATCCAGAAATATTTGTCTCAAGAAACACTAAAGTCTTATTGGAACAGGATAATAAGATATGGTTAGAAGATAACTAATCCATTTCTGAGATCATGCCTATCTGTGAAAAAAGTAAACAATTAAATTAGCAGAAAGGTTCCAATTTCCAACAATAACAGGATAGTTTAAACAAACTTATGTAATAACAACAGGCTTAGAAATGAGAATGACAATACTCAAGTCGAAAGGAAATAAATACACAGATAACCCAAATTGGTTCGCACAGTCATAGGTAACAAAAGAATGGGTCGCCACTGAGTCAAACAGAACAATTTAAGGCTTACTTCCTATGGTACAATCTTTCTTTATTAGATTTTCAAATTGGGAGGCTTCTGCTCCACTCAACATATAGACTCTTCCTTCTGCTTGAGACCTTGAAATATGTACGTTACTAATGGAAGGTTTTATCCTTTGTGAAGTACAATTCCTAAACATATGTCCTGGCTTTTTGCACTTAAAACAAACATTTTCCTTGATCATACAATCCCTCGTTAAGTGATTCCTTCCACACTTCTTACAATGTGATAAAAATTCCACTGTTTGACTGAATCTGCTGTCTCTAGTACTTCCTCCAACCGTTTGCTATTGACGTTGATTCCCTAGTGGCCGTAAATACGATTTCTGTCAGAATCGCTTGACCTTACGATTTCTCCTTTTTCGGAACCAATATGGTCCAATGTTATGGGGACCCATATGTTGAGACTGATTCAACTCTAACAAAATCTAAGCCTCGGCTATCATTCCTACTGTTGCTGAGGCCCTCTGATTCTATTGTACTATTACACCAGCCACTCTTTGCATTGTTTCTACAGTTGCAATCATCCCTTCATTGTTGCATTCCACATTCCCACGTGTATGCCTATCGTGAGCCATTGCCTTTTTCTTTGAAAACAGACAAACCAAAACACAATAGGAACAAGAAGTAACCATTTCAAATAATATTATCTCCTTCAAGAGACCAAGCAATACATCTTTGTGTTTAGTTTTAGAGAAACACATAGCATAAACAAAGCAAACTTATAAACCCAAAATATTCAAACTTGGACTTTAGTCACACCAGAGGTACTACTCCAAAAGGTGTAGGTGTAAAAAAATTCTGCACGAGTTCAATCATCCAACTGGACACTTACTAGAAGAATTCCAATTTCTCCTAGTTCGTTTAGTTGAAATCATAGTTCCCTGTCCCCATAGAATATTACATATTGAGTCAGCGAGTCCTTAATATCATGTAACTATGTAACAGCAACTACTAACATCCAACCCAAAGCAACTTGTGCAATCCTCTTTTAACATCTCAAACAAGAGACAAGGAAATACAAAACACACACAGGAATTTCTACCTGCCTAAACACAATCAGTCTATACCCCAGCTCAATAGGATGAAATGCTCTGATACCACCTAATTTGTAACACCCCCTTCGAAAGGCATTACATTTAATACTGACTCCTTTAAACAAAAAAATTAACCAAGTTGTAAAATAGTTAATATTGTAAAATACGAGTTTAAAATAATATCTTTTTAACGAACAACCTAAAACTTATCAAAATAGAGAGATACAGGTTATAAGAACAGAATAAAAGACTTTTCATAAAACAAAGTTTGTTACATCCATAAGTACATTACATCATGTTCCAAAAGCATAAAACTTAAGTACTCCAAAAGTAAATACACAGATATAACTACTAAATGAAGACTGAGCCTGTAACACCCCTCGATTTAATAACCAATGCACAATCGTTATTACGTCATGGTCACTAAATTTTTGGCGTGCTAACATTGTCAAATAACAAACTTTACAAAAATATTAATTATTTCGCATATGAGGAAAATAGGAGCCACGAATGAGTAGTTACATAGATAACTAGTTAAATTATGAATTATAATATATACTCGAATTGCAGCATGTAATATTGGATAATCATCTTAAAACATACATATATCCAAAATACACTTTATATAGGTAACGCAAAATAAAATATCAACTACCCACACCCTATCTACAACTAAGGAGTTGGGCACTCCATCGAATCCCGAATGTGTGAGGCAATTTCGGGCTCACCGGTGTAGTGAAAAATACATAATATGATCTTCAACCGCAGTCCTCTTCATGGTCAAGGTCAGATCCCCAGCAGGTCGCATACGCTTGTCGGTCCAGTCGACTCGCCAGGTCTTGACACCACCAGTGGACTCAGTTCGAACAAACCCAATAGAACTCCCTTCGCGATGACATCACCGAATACAGTGGGTCAAACCAAGAAAATCCATAGGAATCCAACCTCGTTCCCACTTACAGTCTTTAACCAAAGATTTACATAGAGCAAGAAAAGTACAAGAAAGAGGTAAGACATCCTACCATCATTACCAATCATAGCATCAAGAAACCAAACGGCGCAAAGCGCCCACATAGCATTTCCAAATAATAAGCATAGGCATTGAATAGAAGAAGTAAACAAATAAGCAGTTCCAAGCAATTATATATATATAACAGTAAGACAACAATTCCAATTATAATGACAATGTATGCCAAATAATTCATGGACTCACTATGCACATGTGCCCTCAATAGTCAAAATCCTACTCCATGAAGCTAGACACAAAACAGTCGGAGAAAACGATCAGGAGGTATGTCTGTATTCTTGGTTGCCTAGGCCCTCAAGTTCTATAATTCTCAAATTATCATTGTGTACATCATGGCATTTTACAAGACATTCTACACAGATCACGTTATAGGACAGTGTCTCGGTCCGGATCGTCAGTGTGTGTGTATCGGTCTGCCCCACGGACAGAGAGCTACCAACTGCCCATCGCGAGGTACCCGCACCCTGACGCCCCCAAGGTCAACATGTAACCTACACTTGTCTATTCGCACCCGCACAAAGGTGTAAGTTCAACTCCTAGGCTACCGGCCTTAACCAAGTTCAATGGACAATCTCTTTCCTTTTTTTTTTTTTGTTCAATGCATGACTCAATCACGCTTCAAATGTATGCCATATCATTTAACAACAAGATTTGATCCCATTCACGGATCCACAACAAGCCAATAGTACATTTTAAGGATAACCACAATTTCCATTCATAGTCATGATAGAAGTCAACAATTAAATTCATTATGTGCCTCACAAGCTCACCCATACTCATGTTCTTCCCTGTTTATGAATCCCTAATTAATTTCTAGTCATCCAATTATTTATGATTAATATGCTTTTATTAGTCCAAAGGTTTTGAGTCCAGGAAGATACACGGCCGGAATCACCAACAAAGTCACAGATTTAATTGCTAGGTGTTGGGTGATAAACCATACTTGTGAATTCGACGAAAACAATGTATTTAGTGGAAAATTGAGGCTATCATTCGACGAAAAATAACATGGCAGAAGGATAATAGATGGGAGAACATTTTATAACAAGATTGGCTAAAAATCAATTTCTGTTGGATGAAGGTTCTGTCGAACGGAGATCAAAACTGTTGAATTTTTCCAGAAGGATGGCAGAAGTCCTAATTCGACGGATGAGGGTGCCGACGTTGGAGAAATCTCCTAAGTGTCGAACCGACGAAAACACTGGTCAGAAACTCTAATTCGACGAATCTATCAATCTAACTCGACAGATTTTAACATTTTACTAAGTGATTAGGATATCAAATTCGACGAGTTTGGCCAGGAGTTCATACTCGACGGATTTTAACATTTTACTAAGTGATCAAGATATCAAATTCGACGGGTTTGGCCAGGAGTTCATACTCGACGGATTTTAACATTTCACTAAATGATTAGGATATCATATTCGACGGGTTTGGCCAGGAGTTCATACTCGACGGATTTTAACATTTTACTAAGTGATCAGGATATCAAATTCGACGGGTTTGGCCAGGAGTTCATACTCGACGGATTTTAACATTTTACTAAGTGATCAAGATATCAAATTCGACGGGTTTGGCCAGGAGTTCATACTCGACGGATTTTAACATTTCACTAAATGATTAGGATATCATATTCGACGAGTTTGGCCAGGAGTTCATAATTTTAACATTTTACTAAGTAATCAAGATATCAAATTCGACGGGTTTGACCAGGAGTTCATACTCGACGGATTTTAACATTTCATTAAATGATTAGGATATCATATTTGACGGGTTTGGCCAGGAGTTCATAATTTTAACATTTTACTAAATAATCAAGATATCAAATTTGACGGTTTTGGCCAGGGGTTCATACTATTACTAGTTTTCACATGAAATTTCCAAATTTCTGGGCTCAACACCGTGACCATCCGAGAACCAATCGGAAGTCATTCCCTTCCATATTACACGTTCCAATACATCCAGATATATATCAAAACACACAAACAATCAAATAGCACACATATAATACAAACAACATGCAAAAACAGAATGACCCTCAACACCAATCGCAGACGTTCCTAAATGCTAAAATAGGTTGAGGAGGAGTGTCTTCCTCTTACCTTGGAGAAGCACAAAGAAAGGCTGCTCCTTTTGGTCAGGATTTACATTTTTAGCTTCTAGGAAGTCCTTAAACATTTAAACTTGCAAAATTAGAATCCAATATTGAAATGAATACCCATGGTCATCAAAATGACAGTGGGTTACGAAAATAAGAAGAGAGGAAGAAAAAGCCAAGAGCTTTACCTTAAAGCTCCAACCTTTAAGCCTCAAAGTAGAAGAGAATGAAGATGAAGAGAATGCAGAACTTTGAAGATGGTTTCCTCAATGATGGTGGTCCTCCAACACAGAATGGTGCTAGGATTGTGACGGTTTGAAGAACAAAATGGAGGTGTGGGTGGGTGGTGATGCTACTGTGGGGTGAAAGAGAAGAGAGAGAGATGAGTGAATAGTGAGCTGCGTACAGGGAGGAGGGGAAAAGGTGAGAAAGAAAATGAATTAGACCCCCAAATAGCCAAACGTGCAGCACCCAAGAAAAGGAGGAGAGAGAAAAAATATAAAATGGTTGGAGGAAGCTTCGTTGAGAAGCTTTGTGCGCTCCTCGATAAAGTGTATAGTAAGCTTGTCTCTAAATTAAATACATCCGACAGATGATTAATTACACTGTTAAAATTATTTTCTCAGTGAATAAAAGTTACGGTTGATAAAAATAATATTTTATTATTCATCAGATGATTTTATGATACATTGATTTTATTTATCAAATAAAATCTCGAAAAACCTAAACCTCGTAAACTGTGTCCGGCCTCGGATTTAGTAAGATTCCCCATCGACGCATTGACAGTTCAAGGTTTACCAGCCTCAGGAAAAATATTTTATTTTCCCGGATCCGCTTAGCACACATGTAAAACGAGAAATATATTAAAATATTCAACATTTTCAGAAAATTCCACAAAAATCTCCAAAAATCAAAAATATTATAAAATGATTGTTTATAATGAAATAACTAATTTTCGGGATGTTACAACACTCCCCTTCTAAAAAGGAATTTCGTGTTTGAAATTCATCGTATCTTAGAACAAACACGACTGTGTTTCTTTCATTTTGTCTCCTAGTTCTCGTGTTGTATCTTTAGCTGCATCAATCCAAATTACTGGCAATAAGGTTGCTTCCTTCCACTGAGCATCTTATATCAATGAGTAAAAATGCGTTGATGTCATTGGCCGATCAATAAAGATTCTACGCTCCTTGAGTCTTTAGCCATCCAACAGCCAACTCTCCAAACGACTGTACATCGCTGAGTGGCTCTATCGAACTTATTCTTCTTACTCACTATAGTAAACAACTAAGCGTACTTTCTTCTTAAGGTATTCGCTACGACGTTTGCCACTTCCGGGATTATACTAAAATGGAAAAGTTGAAAAGTTTCAAAACTTATAATCACCGTCTCTGCCTCGTGTTCAACTCATTCCAATAAACCAAAATACCTTTGGCTCTTAAGATTACCATAGGCATTGAGAATTTCTCCTCGTAGAAAATGCTTCTAGATCTTCAATGCAACTACAAAGCTAACTCTGATTTGGTGTAAGGTAATCCTTCTCATGTATTCTCGATGGTCTTAAAGCGTACGTTACCATTCCTTTTATTCTGATCAAGCACATGTTCTAAACTTCCAATACGAAGCATCACTAGGCATCTCAAAAAGTTCATTGGGATTGGACAGAATCATTGTTGGCAAGGTAGTCGAGTGTTTCTTCAACCCTTGAAAATCTTTCCTTATATGTACCAATCTTACAAACTTGACTCCAATGCATGAGTTAGACGAGAAGTATTGCCATTTTGAAGAATTCTGCAATGAGTCCCCCGTACTATTTAGCTGATCCTTTAAAGTTACGAATTTACAACATAGTCTTTGACCTGTCCCATTGAAGAACTGCTCCAACTTGCGACTGATCTCCAATAGTTCCTTCTTTTAAAGATCACTTCACTCAAAAGTTAAACTGCCTCAAACCGAAATTCACACTTGAACAGCTTCTAGCATAACTCCTTATTCTTCTTCTGAATTTGAAGAACAACACGACAATTCTGTCTCAATAGGGAAGAAAGGTCTTGTTTGTGTAATCGATGAGTACTACCAAAGCGTTCATTACATGGAACGACATCACAAAATACTCGTGGTGTTCACTACGTATCAGAGAAAGTTGCCTTGGAAATATACCCTTTTCTCAAATGATCTTAATGATAGTTGAGAACCCAAAATGATCTTGGAGAAAATAGCAGCGTCCTTCAATTGATTTGCCAAATCATCTTTCCTTGATTCGAACAGATGTCTCATAGGGTAAGTTCTCATTTAACCATGCTACACTTAGCACATTGTTATAGTTCAGATTCGGGAACACATTTACTCAATCGAAGTATACTAGAAACGTTATAAAGGTTAGAAAGAAAAATAGGGAAGTCGCTTGATTTACCACTGGACCTGCCTAACGAAGAGTATGATATGGTCCAATAAAACTTAGGAGTGAGTTTCATTGATTCACATCTAGGAAATTTCTGTCTCAAGAAGCACTAAGTTTCCGTTGAAATCGAATGACGAGACCCGTTTAGTAAATGATCAATTTCTTACTGAGATCGAGCTGATTCATGAAGAAAGTAGATGATTGAATTGGAAAAGGGGTTCCACTTTCTATCAATAATAGGGTAGTTTTTAAATAAACTAGTTGTAACAAGAGCAGGCTTACAAACAAGAATAGTATCATTCGGATTGAAAGGAAGTAAATACACAGATAACCCAATTTTAGAAACGTACTCTTAGAATTTCATTGGAATATTTCAACAGGATATGGTTGAAAGATAACCAATCCTTTCGTTAACATTATATCTAATTTGCAAAAGAAGTAAACGAATCAGATCACCAAGAGATTCAGTCTTCAACAGGTCATAGGACAATTTTAAACAACTTGGCTACCATCAACAAGTTCTTAGCAGCCAAAATAGAAATAACTCAGTCAAAAAAAATAACGAAGGTACGAACATCCCTACTGAATTCCTACATTCATACATCATAAAGAAACGGGTTACCCCCGAAATTATATAGTACAATCACAGGGTCATCCATCGTAGTACAAGCTCCCTCGTTCAGGTCTTCAGTCTTGGATGTTTCTACTCCACTAGAGAAATTTACTCTCCTTTCTTCGTGAGATTGTGAAGTGCGTGCATCACCAACAAGAGGCTTCGTCCTTTGCGAAGTACAATTCTTACCCACATGTCCTAGCTCTCTGCATTTGAAACAAATTATCCTTTCGATCGTACAATCCTTGGTTAAATGGTCCTTTCCATACTTGAAGCAGATTACCCTTTTGATTGTATGTGGAGGCTTTGTCTCATGTAAAGCATAATCCCTCCACATATGTCCTTGTTTTCTGCACTTGAAACAAATTCTTCCTTCGATCTTACAGTCCCTCGTGAAGTGGTCCTTTCCACACTTCTTACACATTGATAACGGTACCACAATTGGATCAGATTTACTACCACTCGCACTCCCTTTCAACGCTTGTTGTTGTTGTTGTCCCCTTGGCCGTAGCGTATATGATTTATGCTCAAACCGATTGGCCTTCCTGTGGTTCCTCCTTTAGAACTTTGGTAATCCAGAGTTACCCCAAAGTCGACTTTCTTCCTTTAAATTCTGAACCTCAACTTCCAATTCCTGCTGTTGTGCAGCCCTCTGATTCGGTTGCACTGTTACGTCAGTTATTCCCTGCATTGTTTCCATAGTCGCATCCACTCCTGTGTTGTTGCGTTCCACGTTCCTATGCATGCGTCTTTTGCGAGCCATTATCTTCCTTCGAAATAGACAATCAGGCACAGTGGAGACAAGTAACCATTTCAGACAATAATGTCTCCTTTCAGAAACCAAGCACAAGGAGTCAGACAACACACAAGAGTAAAAATGCAGACAATTCCTAAACAAGTTCAGTCATACTAGCAAAGCTTATTTCTAAACGAATTCCTATTGCCTTAACACGCCTAGGTGAAGTCATAGTTTCCTGTAGACACAGAATATTACACATTGAGTGGGCCAATACACAATATCATGTAACTGTGCAACAGTAGCTACCAACACTCAACCTATGGCAAACTATGCCTTCCTTTCCCAATATCTCAATTCAAGAGACAAGGAAGCACACAACATACAAATAAACTTCTAACATGTCTAAGCATAGTCAGTCCATACCCCGGCTCAACAGGATGAACTGAGCTCTGATACAACCTTAATGTAACACCCCTCGATTTAATAACCAATGCACAATCGTCATTACGCCATGGTCACTAAATTTTTGGAGTGCTAACATTGTCAAATAACAAACTTTACAAAAATATTAATTATTTCGCATATAAGGAAAATAGAAGCCACGAATGAGTAATTACATTGATAACCAGTTAAATTATGAATTATAATATGTACTCGAATTGCAGCATGTAATACTGGATAATCATCTTAAAACATACATATATCCAAAATACACTTTATATAGGTAACGCAAAATAAAATATCAACTACCCACACCCTATCTACAACTAAGGAGTTGGGCACTCCATCGAATCCCGAATGCGTGAGGCAATTCCGGGCTCACCGGTGTAGTGAAAAATACATAATATGATCTTCAATCGCAGTCCTCTTCATGGTCAAGGTCAGATCCCCAGCAGGTCGCATACGCTTGTCAGTCCAGTCGACTCGCCAGGTCTTGACACCACCAGTGGACTCAGTTCGAACAAACCCAATAGAACTCCCTTCGCGATGACATCACCGAATACAGTGGGTCAAACTAAGAAAATCCATAGGAATCCAACCTCGTTCTCACTTACAGTCTTTAACCAAAGATTTACATAGAGCAAGAAAAGTACAAGAAAGATGTAAGACATCCTACCATCATTACCAATCATCGCATCAAGAAACCAAACGGCGCAAAGCGCCCACATAGCATTTCCAAATAATAAGCATAGGCATTGAATAGCAGAAGTAAACAAATAAGCAGTTCCAAGCAGTTATATATATATAACAGTAAGACAACAATTCCAATTATAATGACAATGTATGCAAGATAATTCATGGACTCACTATGCACATGTGCCCTCAATAGTCAAAATCCTACTCCATGGAGCTAGACACAAAACAGTCGGAGAGAACGATCAGGAGGTATGTCTGTATTCTTGGCTGCCCAGGCCCTCAAGTGCTATAATTCTCAATTTATCATTGTGTACATCATGGTATTTTATAAGACATTCTACACAGATCACGATATAGGACAGTGTCTCGGTCCGGATCGTCAGTGTGTGTGTATCGGTCTGCCCCACGGACAGAGAGCTACCAACTGCCCATAGCGAGGTACCCGCACCCTGACGCCCCCAAGGTCAACAAGTAACCTACACTTGTCTATTCGCACCTGCACAAAGGTGTAAGTTCAACTCCTAGGCTACCGGCCTTAACCAAGTTCAATAGACAATCTCTTTCCTTTTTTTTTGTTCAATGCATGACTCAATCATGCTTTAAATGTATGCCATATCATTTAACAACAAGATTTGATCCCATTCACGGATCCACAACAAGTCAATAGTACATTTTAAGGATAACCACAATTTCCATTCATAGTCATGATAGAAGTCAACCATTAAATTCATTATGTGCCTCACAAGCTCACCCATACTCATGTTCTTCCCTATTTATGAATCACTAATTAATTTCTAGTCATCCAATTATTTATGATTAATATGCTTTTATTAGTCCAAAGGTTTTGAGTCCAGGAAGATACACGGCCAGAATCACCAACAAAGTCACAAATTTAATTGCTAGGTGTTGGGTGATAAACCATACTTGTGAATTCGACGGAGACAATGTATTTAGTGGAAAGTTGAGGCTACCATTCGACGAAAAATAACATGGAAGAAGGATGATAGATGGGAGAACATTTTATAACAAGATTGGCTAAAAATCAATTTCTGTCAGATGGTGATTCTGTCGAACGGAGATCAAAACTGTTGAATTTTTCCAGAAGGTTGGCAGAAGTCCTAATTCGACGGATCTGGGTGTCAACGTTGGAGAAATCTCCCAAGTGTCAAACCGATGAAAACACTGGTCAGAAACTCTAATTCAACGGATCTGTCATTCTAACTCGACAGATTTTAACATTTCTAAATGATCAGGATATCAATTTCGATGGGTTTGGCCAGGAGTTCATACTCGATGGATTTTAACATTTTACTAAGTGATCAGGATATCAAATTCGACGGGTTTGGCCAGGAGTTCATACTCGACAGATTTTAACATTTTACAAAGTGATCAAGATATCAAATTCGACGGGTTTGGCTAGGAGGTCATAGTCGACGGATTTTAACATTTCACTAAATGATTAGGATATCATATTCGACGGGTTTGGCCAGGAGTTCATAATTTAAACATTTTACTAAGTAATCAAGATATCAAATTCGACGGGTTTGGCCAGGAGTTCATACTCGACGGATTTTAACATTTCACTAAATGATTAGGATATCATATTCGACGAGTTTGGCCAGGAGTTCATAATTTTAACATTTTACTAAGTAATCAAGATATCAAATTTGACGGGTTTGGCCAAGAGTTCATACTCGACGGATTTTAACATTTCACTAAATGATTAGGATATCATATTTGACGGGTTTGGCCAGGAGTTCATAATTTTAACATTTTACTAAGTAATCAAGATATCAAATTCGACGGGTTTGGCCAGGAGTTCATACTCGACGGATTTTAACATTTCACTAAATGATTAGGATATCATATTCGACGGGTTTAGCCAAGAGTTCATAATTTTAACATTTTACTAAGTAATCAAGATATCAAATTCGATGGGTTTGGCCAGGAGTTCATACTCGACGGATTTTAACATTTCACTAAATGATTAGGATATCATATTTGACAGGTTTGGCCAGAAGTTCATAATTTTAACATTTTACTAAGTAATCAAGATATCAAATTTGACGATTTTGGCCAGGGGTTCATATTGTTACTAGTTTTCACATGAAATTTCCAAATTTCTGGGCTCAACACCGTGACCATCTGAGAACCAATCGGAAGTCATTCCCTTCCATATTACACGTTCTAATACATCCAGATATATATCAAAACACACAAACAATCAAATAGCACACATACAATACAAACAACATGCAAAAACAGAATGACCCTCAACACCAATCACAGACGTTCCTTAATGCTAAAATAGGTTGAGGAGGAGTGTCTTCCTCTTACCTTGGAGTCGCACAAAGAAAGGCTGCTCTTTTTGGTCAGGATTTACGTTTTCAGCTTCCAGGAAATCCTTAAACATTTATCCTTGCAAAATCAGAATCCAATATTGAAATGAATACCCATGGTCATCAAAATGACAGTGGGTTACGAAAATGAGAAGAGAGGAAGAAAAAGCTAAGAGCTTTACCTTAAAACTCCAACCTTTAAGCTTCATAGTAGAAGAGAATGAAGATAAAAAGAATGCAGAACTTTGAAGATGGTTTCCTCAATGATGGTGGTCCTCCAATACAGAATGGTGCTAGGATTGTGACGGTTTGAAGAACAAAATGGAGGTGTGGGTGGGTGGTGATGCTGCTGTGGGGAGAAAGAGAAGAGAGAGAGATGAGTGAATAGTGAACTGCGTACAGGGAGGAGTGGAAAAGGTGAGAAAGAAAATGAATTAGACCCCGAAATAGCCAAACGTGCAGCACCCAAGAAAAGGAGGAGAGAGAAAAAATATAAAATAGTTGGAGGAAGCTTCCTTGAGAAGCTTTGTGCGCTCCTTGATAAAGTGTATAGTAAGCTTGTCTCCAAATTAAATACATCCGACAGATGATTAATTACACTGTTAAAATTATTTTCTCAGTGAATAAAAGTTACGGTTGATGAAAATAATATTTTATTATTCATCAGATGATTTTATGATACAGTGATTTTATTTATCAGATAAAATCTCGAAAAACCTAAACCTCGTAAACTGTGCCCAGCCTCGGGTTTAGTAAGATCCCCCGTTGACGCATTGACAGTTCAAGGTTTACTAGCCTCAGGGAAAATATTTTATTTTCCCGGCTCTGCTTGGTGCACACGTAAAACGAGAAATATATTAAAATATTCAACATTTTCAGAAAATTCCACAAAAATCACCAAAAATCACAAATATTATAAAATAATTGTTTATAATGAAATAACTAATTTTTGGGATGTTACAGAGCCTGGTCCAAGTCCAAACACCTAAAGAATAGGGTCCTGCACCCGATCTTCATCCAAATACCTAGCCGACAAAGGCCCCAGTCGGGGCATGCACTACGGACGGGAGTCCAAGCAATCAACTCTAGAGAGTTCTCCCAAGAGAAAACTCTCCAATCATCCTAAAGCTCTCCAAGAGGCATGCAAAACTCCAAGTGAATAGCTACATCCACGGTAAACGTAGCAGCGTCATGCCGGGTCCTACTCCAGGACAAGGTGACATCTCCGTTATACTGAATGTGCCCCGTATCCCAATAGACACTCCACGCTTCGATGCCCCTGTGAAACTGTAGTCGAGTGAAACCTCGTGGATCTTGCCTTGCCGCCATCATAGTCTTTACGAACATGAGTATAAAAATAGAAGCAGACAGAATAATACCATAAAAGAGGTGAGATCCCCCACATCAATACCATCACGACAGCAAGAAACTTAATGAAAGGCAATAATGCCTCTCGTAAATAACAATATCAATGAATGACAGATATAATCATATTAACACAGGGATATGAAAGATCAACAAGTATAGTCATGTTATCAACTAACATATGATTCAGCAAGGTACATCAAAATACAATAAACACAAACCACACCACAACAAGATGTAAGCTAACTATGCATATGCACGATGTGTATGCTGACCATCCTTATGCATAATGCAACCAGTTCCTACTCCATAGAATAAAAGAATTCAGAGATGAACGTTCCAGAAGATCTGTCCCCCCTCAAAAGACAATCTACGCCGGACCATGAAAAGGAGAGTGTTTGTTGGGTCCTCATCATGCGTTGCAACGATTTTCCACAGCCAGGGGTATACAATGTGATAACAGATCACTAAGTGGATCACCTAGCCCTAACGCTCCCTGAGATCTATTCGAGATCACACTATCCAACTTCTCGTTCACTCCTAGGCAACAAAAGCCGATTGTATAATGTTCAATGCATGAATAATGAAATCAAACTACCATTGTACCATTCCTAATGGAATTAAAGCAACCACCCATACAATTGTGTAATACCATTAGTATCAATGATATTATATAACTGCTCATACCATTACATAATACCATTGATCCACTCGAGTCCTATACATCGGTTCCACAATCCACATGGGCCCAGTACGTCGACCCATAAACAAAATGTTAAACCCATAATCCATTTGGGTCCAGTATGTCAGCCGAAAAGCACAACTCTAAATCCATAACCCACTTGGGTCCAGTACATCGGCCCAAAAGCACAATGCTAATGCATTCTTTCACAAAGTATCTCATTCGTGCAAATTCAAGAGTTATCACTATCATTTTACTCGAAGCATTCTTACAAATTTCTTTAGCGTATAGAACCATTGTTTCAGCATTACACTTTAATTGTAACACTTTCAAGGAAAAGATAGAAATCAATCATAATCCCCAAACTCTTCTAACTAAGTTCCTCAAGTGACCTTTCCTCATATCGTTCACTAAAACTTAAAAAGAAGCCATATTGTCTTAACCTCACAATTCTTTTCCTTTTTGTAACACCCCAAAAATTATTTGTTTCATCATAAATATTCATTTTATAATATTTATGATTTTTGAGAATTTTTTTAGATTTTTTCAAAAATGTCAAATATTTTAATATATTTCTCATTTTACGTGTACATTGAGCAAAATCAATGTAACACCCAAAAAATTATTTGTTTCATGATAAATAGTTATTTTCTAATATTTGTGATTTTGATAATTTTTGTGAATTTTTTCAAAAATATCGAATATTTTAATATATTCCTCATTTTGCATGCGCGAAATTAGGAAAGTGAAATATTTTTCCCGAGGTTGGTAAACTTTGGACTGTGGGAACATCGACGGGGGATCTTACTAAACCCGAGGTTGGGTACAGTTTACGAGGTTTACATTTTTTGATATTTTATCTGATAAATAAAATCGTTGTGCCGTGAAATTATTCGATGAACAATAAATACTTTTTTTATTAACTGTAACTTTTGTTCACTGGATAATAGCTCTAGTAGAGTGTTAATCATCTTATCTAGAGTGTTCACTTTAGGAGACAACATTACTTTTCACTTTATCGAGAAGCGCATGAAGCTTCCTCCCAAGCTTCTCAAGGAAGCTACACATTCTCTCTCTTCTCCCCACACCACACGGCCACAAGGCCATTTTGGAGCCAAAAATATGCATTCACTTATTTAAGTTTTCTATTCCAATTTCAATAACTGTGAAAAGCTACAACAATTTTACTATCAACTTATCTCTCTACTTTTTCTCTCTCACTTTTCTCCTTCATATTTTCTCCTCCTTCTCTCTACGATACCACACGGCCTCACCATCTCCAAGCCCTCCAAGATCACAAAAAATTCCTAACAACCATATTTTCTTAATCTCCATCACATTCTAAACACCTTTCAAGTTTGAATCTACTTGAAAAGCTTCCATCTTCATCATCTTCTTTAAGCTTCAAAGTTGAGACTTTAGGGTAAGATTCTTGATCTCTCATCTTTTCTTCTTCATTTTCGTTTTCATGGCTATCACTATGACATTTGATCCATTCTTTTCAAGCCCTCATGTTGATTTGTTGAGTTGTGATTCCTAGGATTTTTGGAGAGCTTGGCCGAAATTCATTAAGGAGCTTCAAGGGAGTTCTTTGCTTGTTTTCTCTCTTGGTAAGAGGAAGACTATCCACTTCAACCACTATTGGTAGTGGGAGACTTGCATTGTGTGTTGGTTGTGAGAAACCCTTGTTAGGGTTACTCTTTCTGATGTGTGATTTTGATGACTATGTATTAATTTTATCATGTATGATTTATTTGATTGAATGTATATATATATATTGATGATCTTGGATTGGTTTTGATTGGTTGGAAACATGATTTTGGGGCAAGGATTCCTTGCTTTCCCCAATGAGGGTCACGGGCACAACCCTCCCATATGGTGTTTATGGTTTAAAATTTTGTAACAGGTGAGGAGATGATTAATTAAGTGAATAACAATTAATGAATCAAAGAAAAATTAGGGTTCTCACCCTTAAGAGAGGCTCATGGCCTCTAGGGCCATTTTGGGTCCAATTGTGTAATTTTTGGGCAACCTTGGATATTTAGTAATTAAAAGTTAAGTAATTAACATTGTGATTGGAAAGAAAACTAAATTGGTAACCTAGAGTGATTTTTGGAATTTAAGAGAAGAATAAGAGTGTGTGAGACTTAGAAAACCTTAGAATAATTTTCTATGTGAGTATGGATAAACTTAAATCCAGGAGCCTAATAATCAAGAGAATTCCTCTAGAAAGAATTTCATAAGAAATACTAAATTTTAGTAAAACTTAATTAATTGGATAATTAGGAATAAATTAGGGATTCATAAAATAGAAAGAATCAATAATAAGGTCTTATCCTAAAACTTAGAATAATTCTAAAATAAAGGAAAAACATGAGTATAAGTAAGATGTTAAATAACTCAAATTCAATTATCTTAAGAGAAATTTAATGAGAAAAATGTCAAAGATTAAGGCATAATTCCATAATGATTCCTAAATGTGTAATGTCTTATTTGAAGACTTGATGATGCTTATCTTGGCCAAATTGTGGTATCTTATGGAAAAGTATATTATGGTAAAATATACATGTGTATGCATTGAGTCATTATGCATTATGAAAGTCTGAATGGACCATTGTTAAGGCCATGTTGCCTAGGAGATTGAATCACACATATGTGCCGGTGCGAGTAAACTAGTGTAGGTCATACTGTTGACCTTGGGGGCGTCGGGGTGCGGGTGTCTCACATTGGTCAGTTGGTAGCTCTTCTAGATCGTGGGATAGACCGATGCAAACGCACTGATGATCCAGATTGAGACACTGTCCTATATCGCGATCTAGTGTAGAATGTCTTGTATAATGCCATAATATGCACGTTGATAAATTCAGAATTATAACACTTGTTGGCCTCGACAGCCGAGTTACAGACATGTCTCCTGATCATTCTTTCCGATGTTTGTGTCTAGCTCCATGGAGTAGGATTTTGATATTATGTGCATCTGCATAGTGAGTCGACATATTATTTGGCATTTACTTATTTATTTATACAATGATTGGAACCGTTGCTTTATTGATATCATGACTGCCTGGAACTGCTTAATTATTTACTGTTGCCTTTTAATGCTGATTATTATTGTTTGTTGTAACGCCCCTTTTTGGAAAGGGAACGTCACATTGTCAATTACAATGTGGAAATAAATTATATAAGTTAAGACCTGGTTCCTCTTAATAATATATATATGTTTACTTGATGATAGTTGGGTAATTAAATTGGCGAGTATATATATTTTTTCCTATATTACAATAATAATAACACTGATTAATAACAACGGTGACGAAACATAAATGGAAATAAAGAACAAAAGCTTAAGTAAAGCGTACATTGGAATTAACATTGCATATATATATATATTTATCAACTTGTTTAGTTACAAAGCCTAGTATATCAAAAAGCAAAACTATACCTGCCCCCAAAGGATTATACATACACATCCCCGCGGTATCAGAATATACAGCCCACTACAGTTAAAACATCAGGCCCCCAAAATAAAATACTGGTAGCCCTCAGTAGCTACAAGTAATGTCAGTCCCTCAAGTGAGGAGGAATCGTGTCAAGATCCTCTTTAGGATCTTCCGCGAGGTTGTCCTCAAGGACCTCCTCGGGGTCTTCCTCATCAGAGGAAACCACCACAAGAGCCACAGAGTTACGGGACAGGGCCCGAGCTGTGGAATGGAAAGAGTCTTCCCGCGGGGTGTAATAACGGTCACCCCGCATCTCACATATAGGAAAATAAAATTAAGGACCTATTCGGTGAAAATAGGCAGCTCATGGCGCCTGGTAATAAACATTTAGGCTAGAGATATCGAAATGAAAAATAAGTGTCCCAAGTAGACACACGGCGCTCAGGCTAGAGATATCGATTACCAAAATATACAACCCATAACAAAAATAACGCATAACAATGCCGCTCCGATACTTAGATTCAGTTTTTGATGGTACAATCCCCAATGGGGAGGAACCGTAGCACATCCTCAGGAGTCCTCCTCGGAATCAATATTAATGGGACCTCAAGTAGACACGCCGTAGTCAAAGTTGATGTGCCAGCACTCTGTCCCTCCTAAGAAGGTCAGACGCACATCTCCTAAAAATCTGCGCGTGTGTGCCTCCATGCTCTTCAGCAGTCGCTAATCGAGGTAAAGCCAAAAGCCGGGGAAATCGAGAACTTCTGTTTCCTTGCAGTCGTCTTCGATAAGATGCAATATATAGATAAACAGTAATGGAGAAATAGAAAAAAGGTAAGACACCCTACCATCATTACCAATTATAGCATCAAGAAACCAAAAAGCACAAAGTGCACACATAGCAGTTTTAACAGCAATAATGGTAATAAACATTTAGTAGCAATTATAATCAACCAAACAGTTCCAGACAGTTATATATATATATATCAGTAATACAACAGTTCCAATTATAATAACGATAAATGCCAGATAATTCATGGACTCACTATGCACATGCATTCAATAGTCAAAAATCCTACTCCATGGAGCTAGACACAATGGTTGGAGAGAAAGATCAGGAGACATGTCTGCAACTAGGCTGCCGAGGCCAAAGTGCTATAATTCATCAATTTATCCACGTGCACATCATGGCATTGTATAGATAGTCTACGCTAGATCAAGATATAAGACAGTGTCTCGGTCTGGATCGTCAGTGCATTTGCATAAGTCTGCCCCACGGACAGAAGAGCTACCAACTGTCCATTGTGAGGTACCCGCACCCTGACGCCCCCAAGGTCAACAAAAGACCTACACTTGTCTATTCGCACCCGCACTAAGGTGTGTTCAACTCCTAGGCAACTAGGCCTTACCACAGTCCAACGGACATTCACAATGCATACAGACTCTATGCATAATCATGTATGATCATTATCATATACTATTCTACAATATGCCACAATTGGCCAAAGCAAGAATCAACATAATCATTGGTCACTCACATGGACCCACAATATCATAATCAATACCTTTTTAAAGTGTATTATGAATTCCTGCTTAGATTCAGCTTTTTCTTAGAACAATTTAAGTTTGTCTCTAAAGAAATTTTCTTAATTAACTAAATCCTCTTAGATAATTTATTCACATACACTTAGAAGGTTATTCTAATATCTCAAAGTTTCACACTCTCTTGTTCTTACCCTAACAAAAGTTATCCTAAGTCTCATGAAAATTCTATTCTAGGTTCTTTAAAATTTATGAATCTCAGTATAATTTAATTTTCCAATTAACTAATTCTTGCATCCTATTTCCATTGATTTAATCCCTAGGTGTTAGGTGATAAATTACACTTTTGAATTCGACGGAGGCAATGTATCTAGTATAAAATTGAAGCTACCTTTTGACAAAAAATCACATGGCTGATTTATGAGAGGAGTCAGTCATAAGATGAGTTAGTGACGGAAAGGGTTGTGTTACAACTTTGACAAGAATGGTTAAAAATCAATCGAATGAGGATAGGATTTTATTACACACTATTATCCCATAGATAATATTACGGAGTTGATAGAAATCAATTTAATTTCTCGGCCAGGTTCATCGAATCGAATGAAGAATGAGAAAAATTTCCATTAAAAAATTTCCAGAAAATTTCAAAAAATGCAAATATTGTAAAAACGATTATTAGAGTGAATATAAAACTAAATTCTAGAAAAAGATCAAAGAATATTATAAAATTCTCTTAGATAAATATACTAGAAGTTTAGCTAGGTTCTTTAAAATTTAGAAATCCTATTTCGACGGATGGGTGTTGACGTTGGAGAAATCTTCCAAGTGTTGAACTAACAAAAACACAAAATGGTCAGAAATTCAAATTCAACGGATATGGCCAGAAGTCTAAACTTGACGGATTTTGACATTCAACTAAATGGTCAGAAGTCTAAACTCGACAGATTTGGTCAAAAGATCAAATTCGACGGATATGGTCAGAAGTCTAAACTCGACGGATTTTGACATTCTACTAAATGGTCAGAAGTCTAAACTCGACGGATTTGGTCAGAAGATCAAATTCGACGGATATGGTCAGAAGTCTAAACTCGATGGATTTTGACATTCTACTAAATGGTCAAAAGTCTAAATTATTACAATTGTTCACCAAAAATCCCCAAACTTTTGGGCTCAAAACCGTGGCCATCCGAGAACTAATCCGACGTCATCTATTCCATTTTAGGCATTCTAATCCAATCCAATATATCAATATACCCAGATTGACATTCTAATAGCATAAACACCTTACAAACAACATGCAAGCCAAGGATGACCCTCAATAGGGTTCCCTCATTTTCAATCACAGACAACGTTCCTAAATGCTAATAGAGGTTGAGAATAAGTGTCTTCCTCTTACCTGAGAGAAGCATAAAGAAAGGGTGCTCTTTTTTGCTTTAGAAATTTTATTCTAAGCTTCCTAAAAGCCCTAGAACATTCAAACTTACAAAATTAAAACCAAATCTTGAAATGGATACCCATGGTCACCAAAATGGCCGTGGGTCACAAAAATAAGAAGAGAGGAAGAAAAGCCATGAGCTTTTACCTTAAAGCTCCAACCTTTATTCTTCAAAGGTGGAAGAGGATGAAGATGAAGAGAATGGTGAACTCTTGAAGATGACTTCCTCAAAGAAGGTGGTCCTCCAAACAAAAAGTGAGTGCAAGGAGTGTGACAGCTTGAAGATAAAAATAGAGGTGTGGGTGGTAAAGATGTTGCTGCTGTGTGAAGAAGAGAGAAAGATGAGTGAGCTGCGTATGAGGGGGAGGAAATGAGAGAATGAAAATGAAATATGCCCCTTTAGTCAACCGTGCAGTACCAAAAAGGGAGGAGAGAGAAAGAAGTGGTTGGAGGAAGCTTCCTTGAGAAGCTTCGCGCGCTTCTCGATAAAGTGCATAGTAAGCTTGTCTCCTTAATTAAATACATCTAACGGATGATTAATTACACCGATAGAATTATTTTCTCACTGAATAAAAGTTATAATTGATGAAAATAATATTTTATTATTCATTAGATAATTTTATGATACCACGATTTTATGTAGCAAATAAAACCTTGAAAAACGCAAACCTCGCAAACTGTGTCTGGCCTCGAGTTTAGTAAGATCCCCCGTCGACACGGTGACAGTTCAAGGTTTACCAGCCTCAGGGAAAACATTTCGTTCTCCCAGCTCCGCTCAGTGCGCACACAAAATGAAGAATATATTAAAATATTCATCATTTCCAGAAAAATCCACAAAAATTCCTAAAAATCATAAATATTATAAAATGATTATTTATAATGAAATAAAGAATTTTCGGGATGTTACATTTGTGAAATGCTATGTGGGGACTTCACGCCGTTCTATTTCTTTACTGCCATAATTGGTAATGATGGCAAGATATCTTACCTCTTTTCTGTATTTCGACTATTTTGTCTATTTGTATGTTCTCCGAAGACGTCAGTGAGGAAGGGGAAGTACCCGAGTTCCTAGGTATTTGGCTTGACTTCGACTAGTACCTGTTCTAACCATGACAACCCATCTGCAAGGCTTTTTGGGATATGTGCGACTGACTTTCCTCGGAGGGTCGGATTGCTGGCATATCAACTTGGCTTTGGATCGCTGTGTTTATCTGGGAGACGTGACGGTGTCGCTAGCTTGGGGGCATTATAATCCGCCCATCTTTACTTGTAGTGTTCGTTTGCACGTAGAGTTTTATCTGCCCATTCGTGACATGTGGGGTGAGTGTTACTCCTCCCCACAGGAGGATTCATTCACCTTTACTGCCTGAGCCCCCGCCCATAAGTTGGTGGCGCCGATGAGGGTTTCCTCTGACGAGGAAGACCCTGAGGAGGATCCAACTGAGGGTTCTTCTCGTACACCTTAGGGGCAAATGCTGGGGGTAGCTACTGATGGCTACTGGTAAATATTTTGTGGGCCTGATATTTTGTCTTTTTGGTGGGCTGTTCATGTATAATCTTTTAGGACATGCATAGTTTTGCTTTTTAGTATATCAAGTGTTGTAACTAAATGAATATGATATGGGTATAAATATATATATTTATAAGCATGATGTATGGATGTATGGATTATTTTTTATATTGCTCTTGTTATAACCACATATTATTTTCTAATCGCAACAAAACAAAAGGAAATTCGCCAATTTATTTATACGATTTCAACCAAACATGTTTAGCTATAATATAATGAATTGGGTCTTAATTCATACTTTTGTTTTTGGCATTGTAATTAATAGTGTGATGTTTCCTCCTTAAAAAAGGGCATTACATTTAGTTGGTATTAGAGCCCCGATTTATGTTTTCTTTAGGTCTTTGTTGTTAGGTCTGACTTGTTTGTGCTGTGTGATTCTCTGTGTTTGGTATTCTAAAAGGATACATCTAATTCTTCCTTGTTTTTTCTAGTTAGTTCTTACTTGAAAGAGTGAAATGGCACAAGGTGGAGATATGGCAGCAGTGATTGAAGCGATGCAAAGAATGGTTGAAGTTATTGCCCAGCAAAGGGAGAGAGCTGCCCAACAGCAGGAGAGGGCTGCTCAACAGCTAGAAGCTACGGCCAATGCACAAAATTTAGTAGAGTTTCATCGTAACAACCCTTCTCAGTTTAAAGGGGATTTTGATCCGGAGAAAGCTACTCTTTGGATCAAGAAGCTAGAGAAAATCTTCAGAGGCATGAATTGTACCAATGACAAGATGGTAACTTATGTTGTTTTTATGCTGATTGGAGATGCTGAAGAATGGTGGAACGGGGCACAGAGATTGTTTGAAGCTGAAGGTCGCGCCATCACTTGGGAGCTGTTCAAGGATAGTTTCTTGGAGAAATATTTCCCAGCAAGTGCTAGGCATGCAAAAGAAATGGAGTTCCTTGGCTTGAGGCAAGGGGGCATGACTGTCAGTGAATACACTGCGAAGTTCGAAAGCTTATCCAAGTTTTCAACATATTTCCAGCACCAGCCGGATGAGGTGTGGAAATGTCAGAAATTTGAGGAAAGACTGAGGCATGGCATAAAAAGGGTGGTGATAACATTGAGGACTAGACAATTTTCAGAGCTGTTAGATACGTGTCACCAAGTAAAAGGTTTGGATCAGGTAAGGGACATGAGAAATCACAACTTTGGACTTACTAGGTTCCAAAGAGTGGCAGCAATACGAACCAATTCAGAAGAAACCTTACTCCCAACCACCGGGAAATCAGCAGTAGATGTCTGGTGGAGGTTCCAGTGGAGGTTATGGTAGGAACCGAGCCGGACAGAATATGGCATTTCCTTCGAAATGTTTGAAGTGCGGGAAGGATCATCAACGAAAGACTGCACCATCAAAGGAATTATCTATTTTTGATGTGGGAAACCTGGACACGTCTCTAGAGATTGTAACCAAGCTAAGGTTGAGCCTTCAGTCAATACTGCACAAGCTGTAAAGCCACAGGCAAGAGGCCGAGTCTATACTCTGAGTGGAGCTGAAGCCTCCCAATCTAAAGATCTTATACAAGGAGAGGGTACCATAAGAGGTAATCTTTTGACTGTACTATATGATTGTCGGGCAACCCATTCTTTCATTTCGTATGACTATGTGTGGCGACTTGGTTTATCTGTGTCTTCTTTACCTTTTGACTTGACTGTTTCTACCCTTACTGCTAAGCCTATTGTGACTACCAAAGTTTGTTTGAGTTGTCCTTTAATTGTTGAAGGTCGAATCTTTTTTGTTGATTTGATCTGTTTACCCCTTTCTCAGTTAGACATAATTTTAGGGATGGATTGGTTGTCTTCCAACCATATCCTGTTAGATTGCTCTAGTAAGACCATAGTTTTCCCTATGGATGAGGATTCTAGATTTTTGACGACCAACCAAGTTCAAGCTTTCTTAAAAGAAGGAGCTTAGGGATACATGCTATTGTCTTTCTTAAAGGTCGAGACTGAGGCTGATGTGGATGCAATTCTAGTGGTTAACAAGTTCCCCGAATTCTTTCCTGATGATGTACCTAGTTTACCACCGAAGTGGGAGATAGAGTTTGCTATTGATCTTGTACCTGGATCTGGTCTTATATCTATAGAGCCTTACAAAATGTCACCATCGGAGTTAGCAGAGCTTAAGAAGCAGTTAGAAGAACTCTTGGAAAAGTAATTTATTGGACCCAGTGTTTCACCTTAGGGAGCACCAATGTTGCTAGTCTGAAAGAAGGATAGTACTTCACGATTGTGTATGGACTATCGCCAACTGAATAAGGTCACAATCAAGAACAAGTATCCACTCCTAAGAATAGATGACTTAATGGATTAACTGAAAGGAGCAGCAGTGTTCTCTATGATCGATCTACAATCGGGTTACCATCAGATTTGGGTAAAGGGAGAGAATATACCCAAGATAGCTTTTTGTACCCATTACGATCATTACGAGTACCTTGTGATGTCGTTTGGTGTAACGAATGCACCTGCCATATTCATGGACTACATGAACAGAATTTTTTGTCCCTATCTGGACAGATTCGTTGTTGTCTTCATTGATGACATTCTGATCTACTTTCAAAATCAGGAGGATCATACTGAACACCTCAGTATAGTTCTCCAGATTCTTAAGGAGAAAAAGTTGTACGCCAAATTATCGAAGTGTGAATTTTGGCTAGACGAAGTCAAGTTTTTAGGCCATGTGATCTCAAAGGAAGTGATTGTAGTGGATCTGTCAAAGGTGAAAGCAGTTCTACAGTGGGAAAGACCAAAGACGGTGACAGAAATCTAAAGCTTTATGGGATTGGTTGGATACTATCGGAGGTTCATTGAAGGATTCTCTAAAATAGCAAGACCTCTCACTCAGCTCATGAGAAAGAATCAAGCTTTTGAGTGGACTGATGCTTGCGAAGAAAGTTTCCAGGAATTGAAGAGACAGCTAACTACTTCATCAGTATTAGTTCTACCTGATTTGAGTGAACCCTTCAAAGTGTATTGCGATGGAAAACATTATGAATGTTTGAAAGGAAAGGAGGTAAGGCTATTTGGTAGGCTACAGGACCTACTCGGCGAATGATTTGGTATGGTCCAAGGAATTTTGGAGTGAGTTTTCTAGATTTTAATGCCCGGCCTACCCCAGTCGTAGGTGTGACTTTCAGGAATACATGCTCGCCTTCCTCAAACTCAAGAGGCTTTCTCCTTTGGTTTGCACAACTCTTTTGCCGACTCTGAGCCATCTTCATCTTTTCCTGAATCATCTTAACCTTCTCAGTTGTTTGTTGTATAATCTCTGGTCCAACAGTAAAGCGCTCGCCATCTTGGTACCAACATAGAGGTGTTCGACACCATCGTCCATACAAAGCATCATAGAGTGCCATCCCTATGCTCGAATGATAACTGTTATTGTAGGTGAATTCTATCAATGGTAGAACGTCATCCCAACTTCCAGTCTGCTCTATGGTACAAGCTCTAAGCAAATCTTCTAGAGATTGGATCGTCCTCTCAGATTGACCATCGGTCTGTGGGTGATAAGCAGAACTTAGACGTAACTACATCCCCAACGCTTCTTGCAAACTCTTCCAGAAATTTGAAGTAAATCTCAAATCTCTATCCGAAACAATACTTGTAGGCACACCGTGCAGTCTAACAATTTCTCTAATATAGATCTGAGTCAGTCTCTCCAGTTTATATATTATGTCGATCGAGAGAAAATGTGCTGATTTCGTGAGTTGGTCCACAATTACCCAAATCGAATCATGACATTTTCTTATTCTTGGCAATCCGACTACAAAATCCATTACAATACTGTCCCACTTTCATTCAGGAAAAGACAATGGTTGCAGTAATCCTGCTAGTCTCTGATGTTCCACTTTAGTCTTTTGACAAACCAGACAAGTCGATACGCGTCTAGTGACGTCACTCTTCATTCCATGTCACCAGAACAACTTCTTCAAATCTTGGTACATTTTTGTTATGCCTGGATGCATATTCAGCTGGCTTGTATGAGCATGGTTAATGATGTATTCTCTAAGTTCTTGGTCTCGGGGAATACAAACTCTTCCATGGAATCTCAGAATCCCGTCCGTTCCTTCCGTAAATGTCGTTTCATTACCTTGCTTCACTTGCTCTCTTACTTCTCGTAAGAACTTGTCAATCTTCTACTTTTCCCTTATGTCATCCATCAACTCGCTTGAGATGGTAACCATATTCATGCAAATCTTCCCTGGTTCTAACTCCACAAAAGACCACACATCTCTAAACTGCTCTAGCATATCCTTTTCCTTGATCATCAAGGCAGAGACACTGATCATCTTCCTACTCAGAGCATCTGCCACAACATTTGCCTTGCTAGGGTGATATAGAAGTTAGAAATCATAATCCTTCAGGAACTCTAACCACCTTCGCTACCTCATGTTCAACTCCTTCTGATCATACAAATACTTCAAACTCTTGTGATCGCTGAAAATGTTGAACGTCGCTCCGTAGAGAAAATGCCTCCATATCTTCAGAGTAAAAACTACAGCCGCTAACTCCAAGTCGTGCATCGGGTAGTTCTTCTCGTGCACTTGCAACTGCCTTAAAGCATAAGCCACTACTCTTCCATGCTGCATAAGTACAGATCCTAGTCCTTGGTATGAAGCGTCACAATACACTTCAAACTGCTTATTCGGATCAGGTAGCACTAACACTGGTGAGGTAGTTAGCCGATTCTTCAACTCTTGGAAACTCTGCTCACAGCTGTCGGTCCACTCAAAAGCCTGGTTTTTCCTTGTGAGTTGTGTAAGTGGTCCAACAATCTTAGAGAATCCCTCAATGAACCTCCGATAATATCCAACTAAACCCACGAAGCTTCGAATTTTCGTTACTAACGTTGGCCTTTCCCATTGTAGCACGGCCTCCACCTTTGATGGATCCACTGCAATCCCATCCTTCGAGATCACGTGACCTAGAAACTTAACTTCTTCCAGCCAGAACTCATATTTTGACAGTTTGGCATACAATTCCTTCTCCTTCAAAATCTAAAGAACTATACTGAGGTGTTCAGTATGGTCCTCCTGATTTCGAGAGTAAACTAGAATGTCATCAATGAATACCACAACGAATCTGTCCAAGTAAGGATGAAAGATTCGGTTCATGTAGTCCATAAAGATAGCTGGTGCATTCGTCACGCCAAACGGCATCACAAGGTATTCGTAATGATCGTATCGAGTACGAAAAGTAGTCTTGGGTACATCCTCCATCTGTACTCATATTTGATGATACCCAGATCACAGATTGATCTTTGAAAACACCGCTGCTCCCTTTAATTGGTCCATTAAATCGTCAATTCTTGGGAGTGGATATTTGTTCTTGATCATTACTTTGTTCAGTTGCCGATAGTCCACACATAATCTTGATGTGCCATCCTTCTTGCGAACTAGCAATACTGGTGCTCCCCATGGTGACACACTTTGTCTGACAAATTACTTTTCCAAAAGCTCTTCTAGCTGTTTCTTGAGCTTAGCTAACTCTGTCGGTGCCATCCTATAAGGTGCTATAGACACGGGACCAGCCCCCGGTACTAGGTCGATAGCAAACTCTATCTCTCGAGCCAGTGGTAAACCAGGTACATCCTCAGGAAAGACTTCGAGAAACTCATTCACCACTAGAATTATGTTCACATGAACCTCGCTCTTAACTTTCAAAGAAGACAGTAGCATGTATCCGTGAGCTCCTTCTTTCAAGAGAGCTTGAACTCGGTTGGCCGTCAAAAATCTAGAATTCTCCTCTTTGGGAAAAACTATGGTCTTTCTGGAACAGTCTAACAGAACGTGGTTGGAAGACAACCAGTCCATCCCTAAGATAATATCTAGTTGGGAAAGTGGTAAACAGATTAGATCGACCGAAAAGGTTCGACCTTCAATAACCAATGGACAATTTAGACAGACTTTAGTAGTAACTACCGATTTATCAGTAGGGGTAGAAATAGTTAAGTCAAAAGGTAAATACGACACAAGTAGACCCAGACTTTGCACACAGTCATACGATATAAAAGAATAGGTTGCCCCAGAGTCATACAGTATAGTTAAAAGATTACCTTCTATGGTGCTTTCCCCTTGTATCAAATCTTCGGATTCGGAGGCTTCAGCTCCTCTCATGGTGTAAACTCACCCTCCAGCTTGTGGTTTCTTGGCTCTTGCAGCATTAATCGAAGGTTCAGCCTTCGTTTGATTGCAATCTCGGGACACGTGGCCAGGTTTGCCACATCTGAAGCAAATGACTCCTTTTATGATACAGTCCTTCGTGAGATGGTCTTTCCCACACTTCATGCATTTAGAAGGATACGCCGTGTTCTGGCCAATCCAGTTCCCAGTAGAACCTCCACCAGAACTTCCACCCATGGCTTGTTACTGATTCCCCATTGGTCGGGAGTATGGCTTCTTCTGGAAGCGGCTAGAACTATTACTGCCGCCTCTTTGGAACCTCGTAGGCCCAAAGTTTCTGCTCCTCGTATCTCTAGATTGCTCCAGAGCCTCTACATCACAGCAGGTATCCAGCAATTCTGAGAACTCATTAATCTTCAGGGTGATCACTGCCTTCTTCACTTTATACCTCAGTCCTTCCATGAATCTTCGGCATTTCTATGCTTCATTTGGTTGATTCTAAAAGTATGTCAAAAACTGCGACAAGTTTTCGAATTTCACTGCGTACTCGCTAACGGTCATATTTCTTTATCGTAGGTTGAGGAATTCTGACTCCTTCGCGTGCCTTGCGCTTGCAGGAAAGTACTTATCCAAGAACTTTTCCTTGAATAACGCCCAAGTAATCTCTCGGTTTGCAGCTTCTAACATTCTCTACACTCTATTCCACCAGTTTTCAGCGTTGCCCACCAGCATAAAAGTAGCATAGTTCACCTTCTTATTCTCAGCGCAGTTCATTCCTCGAAAGACTTTTTCTAATTCCTTGATCCACGAACTAGCCTTGTCCGGATCAAATTCTCCTTTGAATTGGGGAGGTTGTGGCGTCGAAACTCTGCCAAGTTCTGAGCATCTGCAGTAGCCTCTAGCTGTTGAGCAGCTCGTTCTTGTTGTTGTGCAACTCTCTCTTATTGCTAAGCAGCTTGCTCGGTTTATTGTGCGATGGCCTCAGCCATCCTCTGCATTGCTGTTATAGCCACTGCCATGTCTTCCCTTCGCGCCATCTTACTTTCTTAGATTGGATTAACTAAAAACACAGTAAAGTCAGTTGCATTCACTAGGAATACTAAACAATACACCTTTATGTATACTATTCAGAGAACACACAGCACAAACAAGATAGACTCAATCACAAGACCCAAAGAAACATAAACTGGGGCTCTGATACCAACTTAATGTAACGCCTTTTTTTGGAAAGGGAACGTCACATTGTCAATTACAATGCGGAAATAAATTATATAAGTTAAGACCCGGTTCCTCTTAATAATATATATATGTTGACTTGATGATAGCTGGGTAATTAAATTGGCGAGTATATAAATTTTTTTCCCTATATTACAATAATAATAACACTGATTAATAACATCGGTGACAAAATATACATGGAAATAAAGAACAAAAGTGGAAGTAAAGCGTACATTAGAATTAACATTGCATATATATATATATATATATATATATATATATATATATATATATATATATATATTTATCAACTGTTTAGTTACAAAGCCTAGTATATCAAAAAGCAAAACTATACCTGCCCCCAAAGGATTATACATACACATCCCCACGATATTAGAATATACAGCCCACTATAGTCAAAACATCAGGCCCAATAAAATACTGGTAGCTCTCAGTAGTTACAAGTAATGTCAGTCCCTCAAGTGAGGAGGAATCGTGTTAAGATCCTCTTCAGGATCCTCCGCGAGGTCGTCCTTAGGGACCTCCTCGGGGTTTTCCTCATCAGAGGAAACCACCATAGGAGCCACAGAGTTACGGGACGGGGCCCGAGCTGTGGAATGGAAAGCGTCTTCCCACGGGGTGTAATAATGGTCACCCCGCATCTCACGTATAGGAAAATGAAATTCCAGATGTAGGCTGATACAGTAGGTGAAAATAGGTGGCTCATGGCGCCTCCAGGCTAGAGATATCGATACGTCCCCCAAGTAGACGCAGCGTTCAGAGTCAAAGTTGATGTGTCAGCACTCTGGTCCTCCTAAGAAGGTCAGACGCACATCTCCCAATATACAGATAAACAATAATGGAGAAATAGAAAAGAGGTAAGACATCCTACCATCTTTACTAATTATAGCATCAAGAAACCAAACGGCGCAAAGCGCCCATATAGCAGTTTTAACAGCAATAATGGTAATAAACATTTAGTACTAATTATAATCAACCAAACAGTTCCAGGAAGTTATATATATATCGGTAATACAACAGTTTCAATTATAATAATGATAAATGCCAGATAATTCATGGACTCACTATGCACATGCATTCAATAGTCAAAAATCCTACTCCATGGAGCTAGACACAACGGTCGAAGAGAAAGATCAGGAGACACGTCTGCAACTTGGCTGCCGAGGCCAAAGTGCTATAATTCATCAATTTATCCACGTGCACATCGTGGCATTGTACAGACAGTCTACGCTAGATCATGATATAGGACAGTGTCTAGGTCCGGATCGTCAGCGTGTTTACATCGGTCTGCCCCACGGACAGAAGAGCTACCAACTGTCCATTGCGGGGTACCCGCACCCTGATGCCCCCAAGGTCAACAAAAGACCTACACTTGTCTATTTGCACCCGCACTAAGGTGTGTTCAACTCCTAGGCAATTAGGCCTTACGACAATCCAACGGACATTCACAATGCATACAGACTCTATGCATAATCATGTGTGATCATTATTACATACTACTCCACAATATGCCACAATTGGCCAAAGCAAGAATAAACACAGTCATTGGTCACTCACATGGACCCACAATATCATAATCAATACCTTTTTAAAGTGTATTATGAATTCCTGCTTAGATTTAGTTTTTCTTACGAAGTTTATCTCTAAAGAAATTCTCTTAAATAACTAAATCCTCTTAGGTAATTTATTCACATACACTTAGAAGGTTATTCTAAGATCTCAAAGTCTCACACTTTCTTGTTCTTACCCTAACGAAAGTTATCCTAAGTCTCATGAAAATTCCATTCTAGGTTCTTTAAAATTTATGAATCTTAGTATAATTTAATTTTCTAATTAACTAATTCTTGCATCCTATTTCCATTTATTTAATCCCTAGGTGTTAGGTGATAAATTACACTTTTGAATTCGACGGAGGCAATGTATCTAGTATAAAATTGAAGCTACCTTTCGACAAAAATTCACATGGCTGATTTATGAGAGGAGTCAGTCATAAGGTGAGTTAGTGACGGAAAGGGCTGTGTTACAACTTTGATAAGAATGGTTAAAAATCAATTTCTGTCGAACGAAGGTTCTATCGAATAAAGATCAAAAACTGTCGAATATACTAGAAGTTTAGCAGAAATCCTATTTCGACAGATGGGTGTTGACGTTGGAGAAATCTTCCAAGTGTTGAATCGACGAAAACACAAAATGGTCATAAATTCAAATTCGACGGATATGGTCAAAAGTCTAAACTCGGCGAATTTTGACATTCTACTAAATGGTCAGAAGTCTAAACTCGACAGATTTGGTCAGAAGATCAAATTCGACGGATATGGTCAGAAGTCTAAACTCGATGGATTTTGACATTCTACTAAATGGTCAGAAGTCTAAACTCAATGGATTTGGTCAGAAGATCAAATTCGACGGATATGGTCAGAAGTCTAAACTCGACGGATTTTGACATTCTACAAAATGGTCAGAAGTCTAAATTATTACAATTGTTCACAAAAAATTCCCAAACTTTTGGGCTCAAAACCGTGGCCATTCGAGAATGAATCTGAAGTCATCTCTTCCATTTCAGGCATTCTAATCCAATCCAATATATCAATATACCCAGACTGACATTCTAATAGCATAAACACCTTACAAACAACATGCAAGCCAAGGATGACCCTCAATAGGGTTCCCTCACTATAAATCACAGACAACGTTCCTAAATGCTAATAGAGGTTGAAGAGGAGTGTCTTCCTCTTACCTGAGAGAAGCACAAAGAAAGGATGCTCCTTTTTGCTTTAGAAATTTTGTTCTTAGCTTCCTGAAAGCCCTAGAACATTCAAACTTACAAAATTAAAAACAAATCTTGAAATGGATACCCATGGTCACCAAAATGACTGTGGGTCACGAAAATGAGAAGAGAGGAAGAAAAGCCATGAGCTTTTACCTTAAAGCTCCAACCTTTAAGCTTCAAAGGTGGAAGAGGATGAAGATGAAGAGAATGGTGGACTCTTGAAGATGCTTCCTCAAAGATGGTGGTCCTCCAAACACAAAGCGGGTGCAAGGAGTGTGACAGCTTGAAGATAAAAATAGAGGTGTGGGTGGTAAGGGTGTTGCTGCTGTGTGAAGAAGAGAGAAAGATGAGTGAGCTACATATGGGGAGGGGAGGAAATGAAAGAATGAAAATGAAATATGCCCCCTTAGTCAACCGTGCAGCACCAAAAAGAGAGGAGAGAGAAAGAAGTGGTTAGAGGAAGCTTCCTTGAGAAGCTTCGTGCGCTTCTCGATAAAGTGCATAGTAAGCTTGTCTCCTTAATTAAATACATCTGACGGATGATTAATTACACCGTTAGAATTATTTTCTCACTGAATAAAAGTTACAATTGATGAAAATAATATTTTATTATTTATCAGATAATTTTATGATACCGCGATTTTATCTAGCAGATAAAACCTTGAAAAATGCAAAACTTGCAAACTATGCCCGACCTCAGGTTTAGTAAGATCCCCCGTCGACACGGTGACAGTTCAAGGTTTACCAGCCTCAGGGAAAACATTTCGTTATCCCGATTCCGCCCAGTGCGCACGTAAAATGAAGAATATATTAAAATATTCATCATTTACAGAAAAATCCCCAAAAATTCCTAAAAATCTTAAATATTATAAAATGATTATTTATAATGAAATAAAGAATTTTTGGGATGTTACATTTATGAAATGCTATGTGGGCGCTTCACGCCGTTCTATTTCTTTACTGCCATAATTGGTAATGATGGCAGGATGTCTTACCTCTTTTCTGTATTTCTACTGTTCTGTCTATTTGTATGTTCTCCGAAGACGTCGGTGAGAAAGGGGTAGTACCCGAGTTCCTAGGTTTTTGGCCTGACTTCGACTAGTACTTGTTCTGACCATGACAACCCATCTACAAGGCGTTTTGGGATATGTGCGACTGACTTTCCTTGGAGGGCCGGATTGCTGGCATATCAACTTTGCTTTGGATCGTTGTGTTTATCTGGGAGACATGACGGTGTCGCTAGCTTGGGGGCGTTATGATCTGCCCATTTTTACTTGTAGTGTTCATTTGCACGTAGAGTTTTATCTGCCCATTCGTGACATGTGGGGTGAGCATTACTACTCCACACAGGAGGATTCATTCACCTTTACTGCCTGAGCCCCTGCCCATAACTTGGTGGCACCGATGAGGGTTTCCTCTAACGAGGAAGACCTTGAGGAGGATCCAATTGAGGGTTCTTCTCGTACACCTTAGGGCCAAATGCTGGGGGTAGCTACTGATGGCTACTGGTAAATATTTTGTGGGCCTGATATTTTGTCTTTTTGGTGGGCTGTTCATGTATAATATTTTAGGACATGCATAGTTTTGCTTTTTGGTATATCAAGTGTTGTAACTAAATGAATATGATATGGGTATAAATATATATATTTATAAGCATGATGGATGGATGTATGGATTATTTTTCATGTTGCTCTTGTTATAACCACATATTATTTTCTAATCGCAACAAAACAAAAGGAAATTTGCCAATTTATTTATACGATTTCAACGAAGCAAGTTTAGCTATAATATAATGAACTAGGTCTTAATTCATACTTTTATTTTTCGCATTGTAATTAAGAGTGTGATGTTTCCTCCTTGAAAATGGGCGTTACATTTAGTTAGTATTAGAGCCCTGGTTTATGTTTTCTTTAGGTCTTTGTGGTTAGGTCTGACTTGTTTGTGTTGTGTGATTCGCTGTGTTTGGTATTCTGAAAGGATACATCTAATTCTTCCTTGTTTTCTTCAGTTAGTTCTTACTTGAAAGAGTGAAATGGCACGAGGTGGAGATATGGCAGCAGCAATTGAAGCGATGCAAAGAATGGTAGAAGTTATTGCCCAGTAAACTGAGAGAGCTGCCCAACAGCAGGATAGGGCTACTCAACAGCTAGAAGCTACGACCAATGCACAAAATTTGGCAGAGTTTCATCGAAACAACCCTTCTCAGTTTAAAGGGGATTTTGATCCAGAGAAAGCTACTCTTTGGATTAAGGAGCTAGAGAAAATCTTCAGAGGCATGAATTGTACCAACGACAAGAAGGTAACTTATGCTGTTTTTATGCTGATTGGAGATGCTGAAGAACAGTGCAATAGGGCACAGAGATTGTTAGAAGCTGAAGGTCGCGCCATCACTTGGGAGCTGTTCAAGGATAGTTTCTTGGAGAAATATTTCCCAGCAAGTGCTAGGCATGCAAAAGAAATGGAGTTCCTTGGCTTGAGGCAAGGGGCCATGACTGTCAGCAAATACGCTGCGAAGTTCGAAAGCTTATCCAAGTTTTCAACATATTTCCAGCACTAGCCGGATGAGGTGTGGAAATGTCAGAAATTTGAGGAAAGACTGAGGCATGGCATAAAAAGGGCGGTGATAACATTGAAGATCAGACAATTTTCAGAGTTGTTAGATACGTGTCACCAAGTAAAAGGTTTAGATCAGGTAAGGGACACGAGAAATCGTAACTTTGGACTTACTAGGTTCCAAAGAGTGGCAGCAATACGAACTAATTCAAAAGAAACCTCACTCCCAACCACCGGGAAATCAGCAGCAGACGTCTAGTGGAGGTTCCAGTGGAGGTTATGGCAGGAACCGAGCCAGACAGAATATGGCATTTCCTTTGAAATGTTTGAAGTGCGGGAAGGATCATCAACGAAAGACTGCACCATCAAAGGAATTATCTATTTTCGATGTAGGAAACCTAGACACGTCTTCAGAGATTGCAACCAAGCTAAGGTTGAGTCTTCTGTCAATGTTGCACAAGCTGCAAAGCCACAGGCAAGAGGCCGAGTCTATACTCTGAGGGGAGCTGAAGCCTCCCAATCTAAAGATCTTATACAAGGAGAGGGTACCATAAGAGGTAATCTTTTGACTGTACTATATGACTGTCGGGTAACCCATTCTTTCATTTCGTATGACTGTGGGTGACGACTTGGTTTATCTGTGTCTTCCTTACCTTTTGACTTGACTTTTTCTACCCCTACTGCTAAGCCTGTTATGACTACCAAAGTTTGTTTGAGTTGTCCTTTAATTATTGAAGGTCGAATCTTTTTTGTTGATTTAATCTATTTACCCCTTTCTGAGTTAGACATAATTTTACGGATGGATTGGTTGTCTTCCAACCATATCCTGTTAGATTGCTCTAGTAAGACCATAGTTTTCCCTATGGATGAGGATTCTAGATTTTTGACGGCCAACCAAGTTCAAGCTTTCTTAAAAGAAGGAGCTTAGGGATACATGCTATTGTCTTCCTTGAAGGTCGAGAGCGAGGCTGATGTGAATGCAATTCTAGTAGTTAACGAGTTCCCCGAATTCTTTCCTGATGATGTACCTAGTTTACCACCAAAGTGGGAGATAGAGTTTTCTATTGATCTTGTACCTGGATCTGGTCCTATATCTATAGAGCCTTACAAAATGTCACCATCGGAGTTAGCAGAGCTTAAGAAGCAGTTAGAAGAACTCTTAGAAAAGTAGTTTATTAGACCTAGTGTGTCACCTTGGGGAGCACTAATGTTGCTAGTCCGAAAGAATGATAGTACTTCACGATTATGTGTAGACTATCGCCAACTGAATAAGGTCACAATCAAGAACAAGTATCCACTCCTAAGAATAGATGACTTAATGGATTAACTGAAAAGAGCAGCAGTGTTCTCTAAGATCGATCTACGATCGGGTTACCATCATATTCGGTTAAAGGCAGAGAATATACCTAAGACAGTTTTTCGTACCCATTACGGTTATTACGAGTACCTTGTGATGTCGTTTAGTGTAACGAATGCACCTGCTATATTCATGGACTACATGAACAGAATCTTTTGTCCCTACTTGGACAGATTCGTTGTTGTCTTCATTGATGACATTCTGATCTACTTTCAAAATCAGGAGGATCATACTGAACACCTCAGTATAGTTCTCCAAATTCTTAAGGAGAAAAAGTTGTACGCCAAATTATCGAAGTGTGAATTTTGGCTAGATGAAGTCAAGTTTTTAGGCCATGTGATCTCAAAGGAAGGGATTGTAGTGGATTTGTCAAAGGTGAAAGCAGTTCTACAGTGGGAAAGACTGAAGATGGTGACAGAAATCCAAAGCTTTATGGGATTGGTTGGATACTATCGAAGGTTCATTGAAGGATTCTCTAAAATAGCAAGGCCTCTCACTCAGCTCATGAGAAAGAATCAAGCTTTTGAGTGGACTGATGCTTGCGAAGAAAGTTTCCAGGAATTGAAGAGACGGCTAACTACTTCATCAGTATTAGTTCTACCTAATCTAAGTGACCCCTTCAAAGTGTATTGCGATGCTTCATACCAAGGATTACGATGTGTGCTTATGTAGAATGGAAAAGTGGTGGCTTACGCTTCGAGGCAGTTACGGGTACATGAGAAGAATTATCCAACGCACGACTTGGAGTTGGCGGCTGTGGTATTCGCTTTGAAGATATGGAGACATTTCCTTTATGGAGTGATGTTCAACATCTTTAGCGACCATAAGAGCTTGAAATATTTGTATGATCAGAAGGAATTGAATATGAGACAGCGAAGGTGGTTCGAATTTCTTAAGGACTATGATTTTCGACTTCTATATCACCCTGGAAAGACGAATGTTATGGCAGATGCTTTGAGCAGGAAGATGCTTAGTATCTCTGCTATGATGATCAAGGAAAATGATTTGATAGAGCAGTTCAGGGATGTTTGGTCCTTCATGGAATTAGCACCAGGAAAAATTTGCATAAGTATAATAAATTTCTGTAAGAAGAAAGGGAGCTGATGAAGCAAGGCAGTTCGACAACGTTTGAGGAAGGAACTGATGAAATTCTGAGGTTTAGAGGTAGAGTATGCATACCTAGGGATCAAGAGCTTAGAAAGTATATTCTCGAACATGCTCACACGAGCAAGTTGAGTATGCACCCAGGGATAACCAAGATGTATCAAGACCTTAAATAGTTATTTTGGTGGCATAGGATGAAGAGTGACGTTGCGAGATGTGTATCGTCTTGTGTGGTATGTTAGAAAGCGAAGGTTGAGCATCAAAGACCGTCAAGACTGTTACAACCCCTATCTATTCTCGAATGGAAGTGGGATAGTATAGCAATGGACTTTGTGGTTGGATTGCTGAAGACCAGAATGGGTTATGATTTGATATGGGTAATTGTTGATCAACTCACGAAGTCAGCACATTTCCTCCCAATCAACATAAAATACAACATGGAGAAGTTGACTTAGCTGTATATCGATGAGATCGTTCGGCTACATGGTGTGCCTACTAGTATTGTTTCAGATAGAGATCCAAGGTTCACCTCAAAGTTTTGGCTGAGTTTGCAAGGAGCATTGGGAACGAAGTTACGTCTGAGTTCTGCTTACTATCCACAAACCGATGGGCAATCAGAAAGGACGATCCAATCATTGGAGGATTTGCTCAGGCCTTGCACTTTGGAACAAACTGGAAGTTGGGATGAAGTTTTAATATTGGTAGAGTTCACCTACAACAACAGTTTTCATTCAAGCATAGGGATGGCACCCTATGAAGCTCTGTATGGATGACGGTACCGAACACCTTTGTGTTGGTACCCAAACAGAGAGCGCCTTACTATTGGACCTGATATTATACAGCAAACAACTGAGAAGGTCAAGATGATTCAGGAAAAGACGAGGATGGCTCAAAGTCTACAGAAGAGCTATGCGGACAAGAGAAGAAAGCCTCTTAAGTTTGAGGAAGGCGAGCATGTATTCTTGAAAGTCACGCCCAAATTCCTTGGACCTTACTAAATTCTTCACCGGATAGGTCCAATAGCTTAACAGATAGCCTTACCACCTTTTCTTTCAAACCTTCACAATGTCTTTCATATGTCACAACTACGAAAATATATTCCTGACCCGAACCATGTCATAGCACTAGACACAGTATAATTGAAAGAGAACTTAACTTATAAGGCACCTCTTGGAAGGATTGAAGATAGGAGAGTAAAGCAACTTAGAGGGAAAGAAATCTCATTAGTGAAAGTGATCTGGAACGAAATGACCAGAGATGCAACATGGGAGTTGGAAGACATGATGAAGGAGCAACACCCACAATTATTCTAAGGTATGATAATTTCAAGGACGAAATTTTTTTTTAGAAGGGGAGAGTTGTAACACCTCAAAAATTATTTGTTTCATCATAAATAATCATTTTATAATATTTATGATTCTTAGGAATTTTTTTGGATTTTTCTAGAAATGTCAAATATTTTAATATATTCCTCGTTTTGCATGCACACTGAGCAGAATCAGTATAACACCCCGAAAATTATTTGTTTCATGATAAAAAGTCATTTTCTAATATTTGTGATTTTTGATAATTTTTGTGGATATTTTTGAAAATGTTGAATATTTTAATATATTCCTCGTTTTGCATGCGCGATGAGCAAAGCCGGGAAAATGAAATATTTTCCACGAGATTGGTAAACTTTGGACTGTGAGAACATCAACGGGGGATCTTACCAAACCCGAGGCTGGGCATAGTTTACGAAGTTTATGTTTTTTGAGATTTTATCTAATAAATAAAATCGTTGTATCGTGAAATTATCTGATGAACATTAAATACTATTTTTATTAACTGTAACTTTTGTTCACTAGATAATAGCTCTAGTAGAGTGTTAATCATCTTATCTAGAGTGTTCACTTTAGGAGACAACATTACTTTTCACTTTATCGAGAAGCGCACAAAGTTTCTCAAGGAAGCTTCCTCCCAAGCTTCTCAAGGAAGCTACACACTCTCTCTTCTCCCTACACCACACGGTCATAAGGCCATTTTGGAGCCAAAAATGTGCATTCACTTAATTAAGTTTTCTATTCTAATTTCAAAAACCCTAAAAAGCTACAACACTTTTAGTATCAACTTCTCTCTCTACTTTTTCTCTCTCATTTTTCTCTTTCACATTTTCTCCTCCTTCTCTCTACCATACCACACGGCCTCACCATCTCCAAGCCCTCTAAGATCACAAAAAATTACTAACAACCACATTTTCTTAATCTCCATCACATTCTAAACACTTTTCTAGTTTGAATCTACTTGAAAAGCTTCCATCTTCATCATCTTCTTCAAGCTTCAAAGTTGAGACTTTAGGGTAAGATTCTTGATCTATCATCTTTTCTTCTTCATTTTTGTTTTCATGGCAATCACTATGACCTTTGATGCATTCTTTTTCAAGCCTTGGTGTTGATTTGTTGAGTTGTGATTCCTAGGATTTTTGGTGAGCTTGGCCGAAATTCATCAAGGAGCTTCAAGGAAGTTGTTTGCTTGTTTTCTCTCTTGGTAAAAGGAAAACTATCCACTTCAACCTCTATTGCTAGTGGGAGACTCGTATTGTGTGTTGGTTGTGAGAAACCCTTCTTAGGGTTACTCTGTTTGATGTGTGATTTTGATGACTATGTATTGATTTTATCATGTATGATTTATTTGATTGAATGTATATATATATTGATGATCTTGGATTGGTTTTGATTGGTTGGAAACATGATTTGGGGGCAAGGTTTCCTTGCTTTCCCCAATGAGGCTCATGGCCACAACCCTCCCATACGGTGTTTGTGGTTTAAAATTTTGTAACAACTGAGAAGATGATTAATCAAGTGGATAACAATTAATGAATCAAAGAAAAATTAGGGTTCTCACCATTTAGAGAGGCTCACTGCCTCTAGGGTTATTTTGGGTCCAATTGTGTAATTTTTGGGCAACCTTGGATATTTAGTAATTAAGAGTTAAGTAATTAATATTGTGATTGGAAAGAAAATTAAATTGGTAACCTAGAGTGATTTTTGGAATTTAAGGGAAGAATAAGAGTGTGTGAGACTTAGAAAACCTTAGAATAATTTTCTAAGTGAGTATGGATAAACTTAAAACCAGGAGCCTAATAATCAATAAAATTCCTCTAGAAAAGAATTTCAGAAGAAATACCAAATTTAAGTGAAACTTAATTAATTGGATAATTAGGAATTAATTAGGGATTCATAAAATGAAAAGAATCAAGAATAAGGTCTTATCCTAAAACTTAGAATAATTCTAAATTAAAGTAAAGACATAAGTGTAAGTAAGATGTTAAATAACTTAAAATAAATTATCTTAAGAGAAATTTAATGAGAAAAATGTAGAAGATTAAGGCATAATTCCATAATGAACCCTAAATGTGTAATGTCTTATTTGAAGACTTCATGATGCTTATCTTAGCCAAATTGTGGCATGTTGTGGAAAAGTATACTATGGTTAAATATATATGTGTATGCATTGAGTCATCATGCATTGTGAAAGTCCGAATGGACCATTGTTAAGGCCATGTTGCCTAGGAGACTGATTTACACCTATGTGCGGGTGCGAGTAGACTAGTGTAGGTTATACTATTGACCTTGGGGGCATCAGGGTGCGGGTGTCTCACAATGGTCAGTTGGTAGCTCTTCTAGACCGTGGGATAGACCGATGCGAATGCACCGACGATCTGGACCGAGACACTGTCCTGTATCGCGATCTAGTGTAGAATGTCTTATACAATGCCATGATGTGCACGTTGATAAATTCAGAATTATAGCACTTGTTGGCCTCGGCAGCCGAGTTACAGACATATCTCTTGATCATTCTCTCCGATGTTTGTGTCTAGCTCCATGGAGTAGGATTTTGATATTATGTGCACGTGCATAGTGAGTCTACATATTATTTGACATTTACTTATTTATTTATATGATGATTAGAACTGTTGCTTTATTGATATCATGACTGCCTGGAAATGCTTAATTGTTTACTGTTGCCAGTTAATGTTGATTGTTATTGTTTGTGAAATGCTATGTGGGCGCTTCGTGTAACACCCTAGCTCTGATTACCAACTAATGTAACACCCTAGCTAAGGCATCACATTTCTGACTTCCGACTCATAATCTGAAAATAAGTTTGCACAAAGTTTGAGTTATAAAAAAAATATGGGTTTCAAAATTTCTTTTCGCGGAAATATAAACTTACTAAAATTTATAGGCCATACTGCAAACAATATATTTAAAGAGCTTAATATACAATACTGACACTGATTAATAATTTGAAATTTCACAATTTAAAAAGAAATATAAAATTAACAGACTTTTTTTTTTTACAGTAGCAAACCCCATGACGGGTCCTACTTAATAGCACGGTACAACACTAACGAGAAATTTTAACATACTTATTCTTTTTTTCTGTCCATCTTGGCGCATCAGACATCTGTTCCTTTGTCAACACTGCACATCTTCGAGTCCTGAATGTCCACTCCTTATTATTATCACCAATCTCAGAGTATCCATCACCCGTTATGTCTAAGACAACTCGATCCTTCTATTATTTGATTTTAACAGTACAAACACAACAAAATAACATAACAAAGAGGTGAGATCACCTACACCAATACCAATATGGCAGCACAGAGATAACACACAACCAATAATATCATACAGATAGATCATACCATATTCATGCTATCAGCATTAATCAACTATCATCATCTAATTATTTATCAGTTCAATCATCATCCAAATACTCAAAACAATTGTCATAACTCATTACCAATATTCCTCAATTAATATATCACACAGATATAAATGTTCAGATTATGCATGTGCACAAAGACTCAGTTTTTCAAAAACAACTCCATGGAGGTTTTCCAAATTTCGAGAAGAATGCTCTGGTCAATTCAAACCTTATTCCAAAGACAATCTTCCAGTAGTAGAAAAGAATCGTGTTCTTGTCGGGTATCGTCAATGCGTTGCAACGGATCAATTGCATCGCCAAGTGGCACTGGTACTCGCCCGGTGTCCACTGGTCGACCGCCGCGCCTTGACACCCCCAAGATCCATCATAGACCTCACTATCAATTCTCATTCCCTCTTCAACCACAAGGGCCATAATAGCTATTAGCTATCTTTTATACAATGCACGAATTTATTAGTGCAAGTCCAACCCCAACGGGCCAAATCTTTTCAATTGTACAATGCACGAATATATCAGTGCAAGTCCAACCCCAACGGGCCAAATCTTTTCAATTTCATTTATACAATGCACGACTATATCAGTGCAAGTCCAACCCTAACGGGCCAAATCTTTTCAATGCATATATAATGCATCAATTTTAAATACAAGCATCTCTTTCCAATGCATATAAAATGCACCAAATACCAATCATAGGCAAAACACGTCATTCTCTCATACAGTGTCCATACACTGATTAAACAGTAATTATACTGTATTTTCAACACAAAATCATGTTATCATGTTTTCATAGTTATAAAACACTTTTGCCGTGTTTTTCACAAAATTGTGCAACATTTCTATTTCGTTCTCACAATTTCCAAAACGTTTCTGTTACGTTTTCACAATTCCACAACACTTCTTTTACATTTTCTCAACACCGTAACATTCTTGTTACGTTTTTAAAACTCCAAAACATTTTTATTACATTTTCAAAATACGCAACTTTTAGGTGCACCGTTTAATCACGTACTAATTTTTCAACATTTTTCTTAATCGCATAAAAATATACGTTTCTCAAATCGCGTAATGATTTTTCATCATTTTCAAAATCGTGTAACTAAAAAAAATCATTCTTTTAAGTTACGTAAATCATTTTCTATCATTCTCAAAATATTTAAAACACTTTCCAAATCTCATAACAATTTTCCACCATTTTTTTCATAATCGCGTAAAAATATTTAATCACTTAGTGATTTTTCAACAGTAGTTCAAAATATTTCTCAATGTTCTAAACATTTTTTTGGACTTTCAAATAAATCAATATCCTTTTCAATACGTTTTTAAGATACATAAATAATTTTTCACCATAATTCTATTACGAAAATATTTCTCAATCTTCAAAAATTCCATTTCATCATTTCTCAAAATATTATGACTTTGTATTTCATTTTTCACATTTTCTTACTCAAGAAAAGCTTTTTCCACGCTTTCTTTACTTAAGAAATTCTTTTTCATCATCATTTCAAAACTTAATATTTTCTAACGTACTTCCAAACTTGAAAATAAGTCATACGTTAGTAAATTTTCAAAATACCATTATATTCTCCATTTTTCCAAATCATTTCCAATTAATCCTTTCTTCAAAATAAATTGAAGTTTGAAAATATTTTTGTTTACAAAATTTAATTACTCAAGTGAGTAAAATACTACGATTCCCTTTTCAAACGTCTTGTATTAAATCAATTATATTTCCACTGGTTATAAAACCAAATCCATTTGTTCAAATTCTTTTTCACTTTCTTTGCAAATCCTTAAAATCAACATTGCTATTTTCATTTAAAACTCAAGTTTAGTAAAACACTTAGAAACTTTTTACACAAAATAAATTAATAGAAATTCCTTAATATATTTTTCTCAAAAATCACTTTTTATTGATCTAGTCTTACACAATCACATTTAGTGGATTTAATTATTGTTTCTTAACTTTAAATTTCCTAACATTTTCCAAAACTCAATAAATTCTCCGTTAGTAAATTTAAGTTTGCAAACGTTTTCTTTTATATTTCTAAATCACTTCTAAAAATAGATTCTCTTTAAAATAATTTGAAGTTCAACACTTTCAATCTTCTTTATGAAAATTCTACTTCACTTAATCGATAACACTTAATTCCTTTCCAAAATCCTTATTTGAAAATTCTTGTATTTTATAACATCAAAATATTTTTATAAATTATCAAAACCTTATAGATGGTCATTGGAACCATGAAATATTTTTCTTTTAACTTAAATAAATTCTATTTCTTGTTTCTACACAAAATGAATCAATAAAAATTCATTCTAAAATTTGTGTTCATGTTTTCTTAAAAAAAATAAACCTTTAGTTTATTTTCCATACTTCTCAAATCCATCCAATTTTATTCTTCATAAGAATATTAATTTGTAAACACCTATTTTGAGGTGTCTTGATCAAAATTCTCATTGTTCTAGGGATCAAAATTCAATTTCCTTGTTCTTGAAAAATTTCAACATTAACCCTAATCAAGGGTAATCAAAACCGAATCCTTCCTTGGCCATTGGAACCAAGATTAATTTTCTTTCCATCCACATATCATGGCATACATATATATATTTCATCTTGAATATCACAAACATGCCATATACTCATCATGCATAATATGAGTATATCATCAAGATCATAAAATCATGCAAAGCATATTAAGCATAGACAAAAATAATCAAGGCATAGGAAAATAATCAAAGCTCACAAAACATACAATTAATTATTACATGACCATGGATTGGAATTCTCACATGAATTCACAATCCATCAAATATAAGACCATCTCCCACCACCATAATTGATTGGTGAGATGGATCTCCCTCTTACCTCTTGAAGATCCTCAAAGCTTCTTGATTTTGCTTCTCTTTCCAAGTCCTTCACCACCAAGGGCTTCTCAAATTCAAAACAAAATACATAGAAATTAGTATACTAAGCTTGATTAAGAGGAACCATGGATCAAACATGGTTTAAAACTTTGAAAATCAAAAGAAAAGTGAAGATTAGTAAACTTCACCATAAATATCCAAGAACTTTGACCTTGAAGAAAATCCATGAAGATGGAGGATTTAGAGAAAATCTCCAACATGAAAGTTGTTTAGAATATCATGTAGATTCAAGATCTATGGTTGGATGAAATTAAAAGATATTGGAGAGTGGTTTTTGGTAGGTTGACCGAATAGTTTCTCTTGTAGCACAAAGGTTGAATTTTTGATTTTTGATAGAAACTTGAAGCTTGGATTTGAAGCTCAAGATGAATGATTTTGGAAAAACTCATAACTAGAGATGTTCTTAGAATGGTGTTTAGGTTTAGGAAATGTGTTTAGATAAAATTTTAGGAGTTTGGAGACATGGCTTCTAGTGTTGACCGAATATAGAGAAAGAAAAAGGAAGAGAAATGCTTCTTGGTGTTCTTGAGAGTTTGAGAGAAAATGAAGACTTAGATTTTGAAGAAATGTTGAAATGAATATTGAGAGTGCACAAAGAGGGGCTGCTGCCGTGAGAGTGAGAGAATGGAGAGATAGGGAATTATTTGGCATAATTGATTCAAAATATGACTAATTAATTGCACATGGAATCTCCACTTGGTCAACTTTTTTTCCTTGGCCTAAAAAGGCTACTCCAACATGTCTTGAACATGTCTCCCCTTCTTCCTTGCTTCCAAAACCGCCCCCCTCTTAATCATGCATGCATGAAGTTTGTCATCTTTTCATGCATTATTTGAAGCATTACTAATCAATCTTAACTAATTTTCTAATTACATAACTAATTAATTAGACATATTATTTCATATATTATAATCTCTAATTAAAATTAGGATATCTAATTAAGAATTAGATTATAACAATTAACATTTAATTTAGTTTACTTAACTTGTTAATTAGGCCATTAGATTAATCAAATTAGACTTAAATAGTTTAAGGAGTTATTGTGTTTGAAGAAAACAAAGGAAATCAATAATAGAAATAATATAGTCATCAAACCTTTTTTTTTCTATGTCCACCACCGTAGCCTCCCCCTCCATGCATTCTAAGTGTGCAAATAATTCAATGTAGTACATAATTGATCAAGACTTTTTAACAATGACATAAAGCAACAATGACATAAAGTAACTATTATTAGTCATCAAAACTTTTTCTTTTGTCTCCTAACAAGCCAAAACCGTCCCTCCCCATTATGCATGCAATAATATGGTCATCTTTTTCCATGCAATTATGTGAAGCATTCCTAGCCATTGATTAATTCAATGGTTAGGATTTTAGGTAGATTTTTTTTTTTTTATTTTAGAAGACTAAATCTAGGCCATTAGATCTTCCTACTTGAAATTCTAACCATAAGATGTATCTCCAAAATTAAGGGTCAAGATTGCTTCTTCTTACTTTTAATCCAATGGTCATAATTAGTCTTTGCTACTTTTTAAGACCAAATCTCCACCCTTGATTAATTCTTCATCCAATGGTCATAAATGGTCTCCTTCACTTTTTAAGACTAAATCTCCACCTTTGATTTAGTCTAAATCTAATGGTTGTAAATGGTCACCTTATATCATTAATTTTACACCATTGATTAAATCTACGATTGATATTGAAGCTTGCCTAATTTTATTCTAACACCATTAATTAAATTAATGATGATTAACTTATACTTCTTTATTAAATTTATTTCTTAACTATTAATTAAATTAATGGTGGATATCTAAACCACTAATGTTGACTTAACAATATAATTTCTATTGTTATCTACTAAAAATCCCATGAAAGAATATATTTTGTATTTTTATCTTTCGATAAATAAATACAAGATACAAAACAAATTTTCTAAAATTGTTTCGGATTCGGGTTTAGTAAGATCCCCTGTCTATCTCGTCTAAAGGTACAAATTTTTCTATACGTAGAAAAATTTTTCACTTTGCGGGACCCACCTGGGCCCACATACCCTCGTGGGGCCCACAAACAGAAAGAAATTCAAAATCACACATAAAATCACAAAAATTAGAAAACGTATGAAAATCAAGTCAGATTGTTAAAAATAATTAACAATCAAGAGAAATAAATACAGAAAGATTTTCCCCTCCCGAAAATTATCATTTTCCGACACGGAGTAAATCACTCAAAACGATCAAATACACTGACGGAATAAATAAAATAATTTTACAGCATCCAAAAATTACTAAACAGTAAAATTCAGTTAACTGTCAAAATTACTGTTTGCAAGGTAGGAAATTTTGGGGTGTTACAATACTCCCCCTCTAAAAAGAAATTTCGTCCTCGAAATTTGATGAACATGATTTCACACCCACGGAATAAATATGGATATCCTTCTCCTATTCTTTTATTCCAATTTTCACGTAGTTTCACCTCTTACGTCATTCCAAATGATTTTATCCAATGAAAGTCATTTATTTCTTGTTCCCTTCTACGATCAAACAGACATCTCAATACTCTTATAATTACGGAAGATATTGTATGTTACTCCGAGAAAGAAAGTATCTCCATAGCTTTGATACCAACAAGCGTAACGTATCACGTAAAACTTTCTTATTCTTGTATCACTTCACTTTTCGATAAAGCTAAGTGAGAAGTCTTATGATCCAAAAATTTTTCCATTACCGTTTCAACTTTTCCCATTGACAAACTTCTCCACAAGATGAAGAACCCACCACGCTTCCATTGCGTCACTCTAATACTATGACATGGTTAGGAATATCCTTTCTTGCAACATATTCTTTCATGCAAATGCAATATATGAAAGAACATTTTAAAAGATAGCAAGACGATCAAATATGTTACCAAACATATTCAACAAGAATTTGATTTTGTCGATTTTCAGGAATGAACTTTTCGGAATACTAACACTTTATTGAGACAATCTCATAGGATATGGTTGGAAAATAACCAATCCGTTTTTCAAAGATCGTATCTGTTTATGAAAGAAATAAACAGATTAAACTAATACAAAAATTTGATCCATAACAATAATTTGAATAATACAAGTAGTTTGATAGGCTACGAATAGGTATAGAAGTAAACAAGGTAAAGGATAACGAAGACACATGATACCAAATAATACAATTGATCTACACAATCATATGTCCTAAAGAATTAGAAATAAATAGATCAGAGGATTACGAATAACTCTAACATATAATTGATCTACTCAATCATATGCCACAAAGAATAGGTTACCCCCAGAAGTATACAGGATAGTTTATAGCATTAGCTCCAATGACACGATCTCCATTGTTTAAGTCTTCAGCTCGGAACACTCCCGTTCCATTCAAAGTAACAACTTTCCCCACTATCAGAGATTTTTATTAACAGAACACTCTGTTTTCAAAGAAACACAATCTCTAAAAAAAATGTGTCTAAACTTTTCATAAGTTGTTTTCCTGACATACTATACTTCATTAAACACTTTCTTTCACATCTTTTACTTCTTTTGGTTTCCTCAATGGTCCTTTCCACATCACTTACTGCTTCTGGTTTCTCAATGGTCGAAAATACATTTTCCATCAAAATCAATCACTTTCCCAATATTCCTAAGAAGAAATATCAGGTGCCAAAATTACAATTCTTCCAAGACTGATTCTCTTTCATCAGATTCTGAACTTCAACTTCCAATTCCCACCGTTCAGCGATCCTCTGTTCCTGTTGTACTGTCACGCCAATCATTCTTCCACAATGCTTTTGTAGCTGTAACTGCATTACTAGTAACATGTTCCACTTCCACACAAGTACAACTATCACGAGCCATTTTCTTTTTCTCAAGGCGTGCGGATCAAAATACAATGGATCTGATATCCATTATAAATAACATTGTTTCCTTTCAGAAAATAATATCACAAAAAACACAAGCAACATAGACCTAACCACAAACCCCAAAAGACTCAAACCGTGCTCTGATACCAACTAATGTAACACCCTAGCTCTGATTACCAACTAATGTAACACCCTAGCTAAGGCATCACATTTCTGACTTCCGACTCATAATCTGAAAATAAGTTTGCACAAAGTTTGAGTTATAAAAAAAATATGGGTTTCAAAATTTCTTTTCGCGGAAATATAAACTTACTAAAATTTATAGGCCATACTGCAAACAATATATTTAAAGAGCTTAATATACAATACTGACACTGATTAATAATTTGAAATTTCACAATTTAAAAAGAAATATAAAATTAACAGACTTTTTTTTTGACAGTAGCAAACCCCATGACGGGTCCTACTTAATAGCACGGTACAACACTAACGAGAAATTTTAACATACTTATTCTTTTTTCTATCCATCTTGATGCATCAGACATCTGTTCCTTTGTCAACACTGCACATCTTCGAGTCCTGAATGTCCACTCCTTATTATTATCACCAATCTCAGAGTATCCATCACCCGTTATGTCTAAGACAACTCGATCCTTCTAATATTTGATTTTAACAGTACAAACACAACAAAATAACATAACAAAGAGGTGAGATCACCTACACCAATACTAATATGGCAGCACAAAGATAACACACAACCAATAATATCATACAGATAGATCATACCATATTCATGCTATCAGCATTAATCAACTATCATCATCTAATTATTTATCAGTTCAATCATCATCCAAATACTCAAAACAATTGTCATAACTCATTACCAATATTCCTCAATTAATATATCACACAGATATAAATGTTCAGATTATGCATGTGCACAAAGACTCAGTTTTTCAAAAACAACTCCATGGAGGTTTTCCAAATTTCGAGAAGAATGCTCTGGTCAATTCAGCCTTATTCCAAACACAATCTTCCAGTAGTAGAAAAGAATCGTGTTCTTGTCGGGTATCGTCAATGCGTTGCAACGGCCTGCATCGCCAAGTGGCACAGGGTACTCGCTAGCTATCCACTGGTCGACCGCCGCGCCTTGATGCCCCCAAGATCCATCATAGACCTCACTATCAATTCTCATTCCCTCTTCAACCACAAGGGCCATAATAGCTATTAGCTATCTTTTATACAATGCACGAATTTATCAGTGCAAGTCCAACCCCAACGGGCCAAATCTTTTCAATTGTACAATGCACGAATATATCAGTGCAAGTCCAACCCCAACGGGCCAAATCTTTTCAATTTCATTTATACAATGCACGACTATATCAGTGCAAGTCCAACCCTGACGGGCCAAATCTTTTCAATGCATATATAATGCATCAATTTCAAATACAAGCATCTCTTTCCAATGCATATAAAATGCACCAAATACCAATCATAGGCAAAACACGTCATTCTCTCATACAAGTGTCCATACACTGATTAAACAGTAATTATCTGTATTTTCAACACAAAATCATGTTATCATGTTTTCATAGTTATAAAACACTTTCACCGTGTTTTTCACAAAATTATGCAACATTTCTATTTTGTTCTCACAATTTCCAAAACGTTTCTGTTACGTTTTCACAATTCCACAACACTTTTACATTTTCTCAACACCGTAACATTCTTGTTACGTTTTTAAAACTCCAAAACATTTTTATTACATTTTCAAAATACTGCAACTTTTCTGTTGCACCTTTTAATCACGTACTAATTTTTTAACATTTTTCTTAATCGCATAAAAATAGACGTTTCTCAAATCGCGTAATGATTTTTCATCATTTTCAAAATCGCGTAACTAAAAAAAATCATTCTTTTAAGTTACGTAAATCATTTTCTATCATTCTCAAAATATTTAAAACACTTTCCAAATCTCATAATAATTTTCCACCATTTTTTTCATAATCGCGTAAAAATATTTAATCACTTAGTGATTTTTCAACAGTAGTTCAAAATATTTCTCAATGTTCTAAACATTTTTTTGGACTTTCAAATAAATCAATATCCTTTTCAATACGTTTTTAAGATACGTAAATAATTTTTCACCATAATTCTATTACGAAAATATTTCTCAATCTTCAAAAATTCCATTTCATCCTTTCTCAAAATATTATGACTTTGTATTTCATTTTTCACATTTTCTTACTCAAGAAAAGCTTTTTCCACGTTTCTTTACTTAAGAAATTCTTTTTCATCATCATTTCAAAACTTAATATTTTCTAACGTACTTCCAAACTTGAAAATAAGTCATACGTTAGTAAATTTTCAAAATACCATTATATTCTCCATTTTTCCAAATCATTTCCAATTAATCCTTTCTTCAAAATAAATTGAAGTTTGAAAATATTTTTGTTTACAAAATTTAATTACTCAAGTGAGTAAAATACTGATTCCCTTTTCAAACTTCTTGTATTAAATCAATTATATTTCCTTTGGTTATAAAACCAAATCCATTTGTTCAAATTCTTTTTCACTTTCTTTGCAAATCCTTAAAATCAACATTGCTATTTTCATTTAAAACTCATGTTTAGTAAAACACTTAGAAACTTTTTACACAAAATAAATTAATAGAAATTCCTTAATATATTTTTCTCAAAAATCACTTTTTATTGATCTAGTCTTACACAATCACATTTGGTGGATTTAATTATTGTTTCTTAACTTTAAATTTCCTAACATTTTCCAAAACTCAATAAATTCTCCGTTAGTAAATTTAAGTTTGCAAACGTTTTCTTTTATATTTCTAAATCACTTCTAAAAATAGATTCTCTTTAAAATAATTTGAAGTTCAACACTTTCAATCTTCTTTATGAAAATTCTACTTCACTTAATCGATAACACTTAATTCCCTTTCCAAAATCCTTATTTGAAAATTCTTGTATTTTATAACATCAAAATATTTTTATAAATTATCAAAACCTTATAGATGGTCATTGGAACCATGAAATATTTTTCTTTTAACTTAAATAAATTCTATTTCTTGTTTTTAACAAAATGAATCAATAAAAATTCATTCTAAAATTTGTGTTCATGTTTTCTTAAAAAAATAAACCTTTAGTTTATTTTCCATACTTCTCAAATCCATCCAATTTTATTCTTCATAAGAATATTAATTTGTAAACACCTATTTTGAGGTGTCTTGATCAAAATTCTCATTGTTCTAGGGATCAAAATTCAATTTCCTTGTTCTTGAAAAATTTCAACATTAACCCTAATCAAGGGTAATCAAAACCGAATCCTTCCTTGGCCATTGGAACCAAGATTAATTTTCTTTCCATCCACATATCATGGCATACATATATATATTTCATCTTTAATATCACAAACATGCCATATACTCATCATGCATAATATAAGCATATCATCAAGATCATAAAATCATGCAAAGCATATTAAGCATAGACAAAAATAATCAAGGCATAGGAAAATAATCAAAGCTCACAAAACATACAATTAATTATTACATGACCATGGATTGGAATTCTCACATGAATTCACAATCCATCAAATATAAGACCATCTCCCACCACCATAATTGGTTGGTGAGATGGATCTCCCTCTTACCTCTTGAAGATCCTCAAAGCTTCTTGATTTTGCTTCTCTTTCCAAGTCCTTCACCACCAAGGGCTTCTCAAATTCAAAACAAAATACATAGAAATTAGTATACTAAGCTTGATTAAGAGGAACCATGGATCAAACATGGTTTAAAACTTTGAAAATCAAAAGAAAAGTGAAGATTAGTAAACTTCACCATAAATATCCAAAAACTTTGACCTTGAAGAAAATCCATGAAGATGGAGGATTTAGAGAAAATCTCCAACATGAAAGTTGTTTAGAATATCATGTAGATTCAAGATCTATGGTTGGATGAAATTAAAAGATATTGGAGAGTGGTTTTTGGTAGGTTGACCGAATAGTTTCTCTTGTAGCACAAAGGTTGAATTTTTGATTTTTGATAGAAACTTGAAGCTTGGATTTGAAGCTCAAGATGAATGATTTTGGAAAAACTCATAACTAGAGATGTTCTTAGAATGGTGTTTAGGTTTAGGAAATGTGTTTAGATAAAATTTTAGGAGTTTGGAGACATGGCTTCTAGTGTTGACCGAATATAGAGAAAGAAAAAGGAAGAGAAATGCTTCTTGGTGTTCTTGAGAGTTTGAGAGAAAATGAAGACTTAGATTTTGGAGAAATGTTGAAATGAATATTGAGAGTGCACAAAGAGGGGCTGCTGCCGTGAGAGTGAGAGAATGGAGAGATAGGGAATTATTTGGCATAATTGATTCAAAATATGATTAATTAATTGCACATGGAATCTCCACTTGGTCAACTTTTTTTCCTTGGCCTAAAAAGGCTACTCCAACATGTCTTGAACATGTCTCCCCTTCTTCCTTGATTCCAAAACTGCCCCCCCTCTTAATCATGCATGCATGAAGTTTGTCATCTTTTCATGCATTATTTGAAGCATTACTAATCAATCTTAACTAATTTTCTAATTACATAACTAATTAATTAGACATATTATTTCATATATTATAATCTCTAATTAAAATTAGGATATCTAATTAAGAATTAGATTATAACAATTTAACATTTAATTTAGTTTACTTAACTTGTTAATTAGGCCATTAGATTAATCAAATTAGACTTAAATAGTTTAAGGAGTTATTGTGTTTGAAGAAAACAAAGGAAATCAATAATAGAAATAATATAGTCATCAAACCTTTTTTTTTTCTATGTCCACCACCGTAGCCTCCCCCTCCATGCATTCTAAGTGTGCAAATAATTCAATGTAGTACATAATTGATCAAGACTTTTTAACAATGACATAAAGCAATAATGACATAAAGTAACTATTGTTAGTCATCAAAACTTTTTCTTTTGTCTCCTAACAAGCCAAAACCGTCCCTCCCCATTATGCATGCAATAATATGGTCATCTTTTTCCATGCAATTATGTGAAGCATTCCTAGCCATTGATTAATTCAATGGTTAGGATTTTAGGTAGATTTTTTTTTTTTTATTTTAGAAGACTAAATCTAGGCCATTAGATCTTCCTACTTGAAATTCTAACCATAAGATGTATCTCCAAAATTAAGGGTCAAGATTGCTTCTTCTTACTTTTAATCCAATGGTCATAATTAGTCTTTGCTACTTTTTAAGACCAAATCTCCACCCTTGATTAATTCTTCATCCAATGGTCATAAATGGTCTCCTTCACTTTTTAAGACTAAATCTCCACCTTTGATTTAGTCTAAATCTAATGGTTGTAAATGGTCACCTTATATCATCAATTTTACACCATTGATTAAATCTACGATTGATATTGAAGCTTGCCTAATTTTATTCTAACACCATTAATTAAATTAATGATGATTATCTTATACTTCTTTATTAAATTTATTTCTTAACTATTAATTAAATTAATGGTGGATATCTAAATCACTAATGTTGACTTAACAATATAATTTCTATTGTTATCTACTAAAAATCCCATGAAAGAATATATTTACTGTATTTTTATCTTTCGATAAATAAATACAGTACAAAACAAATTTTCTAAAACTATTTCCGGATTCAGGTTTAGTAAGATCCCCTGTCTCCGTCTAAACAGTACAAATTTTTCTATACGTAGAAAATTTTTTCACTTTGCGGGACCCACCTGGGCCCACGTATGGCCACCTGGGCCCACATACCCTCGTGGGGCCCACAAACAGAAAGAAATTCAAAATCACACATAAAATCACAAAAATTAGAAAACGTATGAAAATCAAGTCAGATTGTTAAAAATAATTAACAATCAAGAGAAATAAATACAGAAAGATTTTCCCCGGCCCGAAAATTATCATTTTCCTGACACGGAGTAAATCACTCAAAACGATCAAATACGCTGACGGAATAAATAAAATAATTTTACAGCATCCAAAAATTACTAAACAGTAAAATTCGATTAACTGTCAAAATTACTCTTTGCAAGGTAAGAAATTTTGGGGTGTTACACTTCGCGCCGTTCTGTTTCTTTACTGCCATAATTGGTAATGATGGTAGGATGTCTTACCTCTTTTTTGTATTTCTACTATTCTGTCTATTTGTATGTTCTCCGAAGACGTCGGTGAGGAAGGGGAAGTACCCGAGTTCCTGGGTTTTTGGCCTGACTTCGACTAGTACCTGTTCTGACCATGACGACCCATTTGCAAGGCTTTTTGGGATATGTGCGGCTGACTTTCCTCGGAGGGCCAGATTGCTGGCATGTCAATTTGGCTTCGAATCGCTGTGTTTATTTGGAAGACGTGACAGTGTCGCTAGCTTGGGGGCGTTATGATCCGCCCATCTTTACTTGTAGTGTTCATTTGCACTTAGAGTTTTATCTGTCCATTCGTGACATGTGGGGTGAGCGTTACTGTTCCTCACAAGAGGATTCATTCAACTCTACTACACGAGCCCCCGTGCATAACTCAGTAGCTCCGATGAGGGTTTCCTCTGACGAGGAAGGCCCTAAGGAGGATCCAACTGAGGGTTCTTCTCATACATCTTAGGGGCAAATGCTGGGGGTAGCTACTGATGGCTACCGGTAAATATTTTGTGGGCCTGATATTTTGTCTTTTTGGTGGGCTGTTCATGTATAATCTTTTGGGGCATGCATAGTTTTGCTTTTTGGTATATCAAGTGTTGTAAGTAAACGAATATGATATGGGTATAAATATATATATTTATAAGCATGATGTATGGATGTATGGATTATTTTTCATGTTGCTCTTATTATAACCACATATTATTTTCTAATCGCAACAAAAAATGGAAATTTGCCAATTTATTTATACAATTTCAACCAAGCAAGTTTAGCTATAATATAATGAATCAGGTCTTAATTCATACTTTTGTTTTCCACATTATAATTAATGGTGTGATGTTTCCTCCTTAAAAAGGGGCGTTACACTTTTCCTTTAAGTCTTTCAAGTTTTCACTATTCCTTTCTCATGCTTGTCTTTCATCTCAAAACCGAAAATTGTTCTTTTGCTAAATGATAAAATTTATTCTTTTCTATTCTTATCTTATGAATCCTTAATTAAATTTCTTGACTATCAAGCCAACTAGATTCACTACTAATAAATCATTTTTCATTATTCCAATTGTGCCCAAAATTATTTCCATTAGTATATGCAAAAGTTATTACTCCTCAAATCATGATATTATGATTATCTTCTCTCTTACTTATAAATCCTTTAACCCTAATTTGTCATCCGATTCACCTAAACAATATTTTCTTAATTCTTTCTAAAAATTTCATTATTCAACTTCTAAATAAAATCCTTTCCATCCTAATTACTCTTCCTTCCCATCATTAAATATTTTAGGTCTCTAATTCACTCTTTCATCCAATTATCAAATATCATGGCCAAAATCAATTTTTTTCAATGGTAAAAACTTGTTCCTTTCCTTTTTTAACTTGTAACCTCATGAATCATATTTTTGTCATCTAATCATCTAAGTCCTTAATCAATAAATATTTTTCTCATGGACACCTCTTCCTAGGCCAAAAAGGCCGTGAACCTCAAGAGAACAAGGGGACTAAAAATCATTCCTCTACAACATAATTATAGCATGACACATACTTGAATCATCACAATTAATTAAGTTTATGCTTACTATCAAAATCACATCATCACATATATCCATTAAGTCATCACAATCATCTCTTGCATACAACAACATCATATAATCATACAAAATCAAACAAACATAAATCAAAAGTCATACAATCGAGTGGATGAATCCTCAGGTGGACTCTCCACTCCCAACATAATCATTCGTTCCTCACCACCATAGTATGGTTGATGAGGTTAATATCCCTCTTACCTTAGTTGTAGCCTCCTAGCTCCTTGTAAGTCCTCTTGAAAAAGCTTCTCCTTCCAAGAAGATCCTTAAAACAAAACAACACACAAGCATCAATATTTAGGGCTTGGAAAGAAGATGATTTTGAAAGAACCCACAACAATAAAATGTCTTAGTATAGGGTTTTGATTCAAGAGATGTGGATGGAAGAAATTAAAGAAAATTAAGAGAGTGGGTTGAGGGTGTGTCCATGAGGCTTTCCAAGAGAAAAGAAGAGAGTTTTATACTTTGGTTTCTTGATTCTTGATAGAAAGAAGAAAATGAACTAGGTGATAGCAAAAAAATTAATTCTTTGGTCCTTCAAGGGCCAATGGCCGTGAGCCTTAGGAGAAAGAAATGGAAGAAAGTGTTTGATAGCTGGTCATTCACAAACAAACAAGGAAAGCTTAGGAAAGATGAGAACTTTACCTTATAAGCTTTCAAGTCCTAGATTGTAGAATCACATAAACAAGCCAAAATCTTAACCCTAATGGTCTTAGAAAGAGATATAGATTTAAGAACGTAGATGAGTGAAATCAAAGAAAATGAAATAGTAATTTTGGTGAGAATGGCCGTAAGGTATAGAGAAAAAAATGATAGGAGGGAAAATAGAAATCAAGAATCTTACCTTAAGAGTTTTAAGTTAGGGCTTAAAAGAAAATGATGAAGATGAGAGGATTTGATGATGATCACAACATAGAAAATCATCCAAAGAGTGTGTAGATTCCAAAAGTATGAGTGATTGGAGCAAACAAAATAGAAGATGGAAAATGGAGAGTGATGGCCATGAGGTAGGGAGAGAAAATGGAAGGAGAGAATGAGAGAAAATGAGAGAAGAGAAAAGTGAGAGAGAAAATGATAGCTTTTGTGGAAAGATGACAACTTTGTCATCTTTTGCCCCTCCAAAACCATGCACCTCCCAAGGAGAGAGAAAAGAAGCTTCTCCAATAAGTTTTGATGAAGCTTCTCCAACAAGTTTGTTTTGTATTAGTCCAAAATTGATGGGACATAAAGGTGTAGGTCCCAAGGGTGATGTCACATAAGAGAACACTTTAGAAAAGATAATTAGCACTTTATTAAAAGTTATTATCGAACGAAAAAAAATTACAGTTCGCAAAGCCGATATCTATTGTCCAATGGACAATAGAATGTACCTAAATTTTATCCATCAGATAAAATCTCAAAAAATGAAAACTTTGTAAATTGTGTCTGGCATCAAGTTTAGCAAGATCCCCCGTCACCATTTTCATAGTCCAAGGTTTTTCAGCCTCGAAGAAAATATTTCATTTTTTCGGCCCCGGTCAGCACGTACTTAAATCGAGGAATATATTAAAATAATCAAATAATTCAAATAATTCTATAAAAATTCATAAAATTCACAAATATTATAAAATTAATATATATCATGAAACAAGAAATTTTCAGGGTGTTACACATGCCATGTTCAGATGAACCAAGGGTTTCCTTCACTTCCTTTATGTTTAGAGGGGAAGTGAAGCATTGGTGGAGGAGTGTCAAAAGGTTGTCGGAAGTTGCAGTGACGCAGATCATATGGGAAGTATTTAGAAGCACTTTCTAGGAGAAATCCTACCCAAAGGTAGTACAAGTGGATAAAGAAGTGAAATTCATGAAGCTCGAGCAAGGGAGTATGACCCTGGGTTAATATGAAGTGAAGTTTGACAAGTTGTCAAAGTTTTCATCTAAGTACAGGCTCAACCCGGATGGGAGTTGGAAATGCGTCATGTTCAAATCTGGATTGAGAGAGGACATCAAGATGATGATACGACCAGTGGAGATCAAGGACTTCCCTTCATTAGTGAACAAGTGCAGAATAGTAGAATCAGATTGTCTCCAACTCCATCCAGAACAGAGGACATAAAACTTCTAGAAGAGGAAGAGGTTTGATGAAAAGAATAGTACTCTTACACCAGGCTACCCACAAGACAAGGGTAAGCAGGTTCAAGGAGGAGTATTAGGGCTTAAATGTCCCAAGTGTAGGAGACAACATAGGGACAAACCTTGTTTGGTAGGGCAGTCAGTTTGCTATGCTTATGGCCAATCGGGGCATATGTCCAAGGATTGTCCACAGAAGCAAAAAATTACATCCACCCTTAAACCGCAAGCGATAGGAAGAGTTTACACTTTGAGCGATAAAGAGGTGACCTAGTCTCCAGATCTGATCCAAGTTAAATGCATAATCCATAATCATTTTTTAACTATTCTATATGATTCAGGAGCATCTCACTCCTTTGTTTCTTGTGATTGTCTGAAAATACTAGGTTTATCTATGACAAACCTTCCTTTTGACTTATCTGTTTCCACTCCCACCAGTAAATCAATAATAACTTCTAAAGTTTGTTTAGATTGTTGTATAAAGTTAGAAGATAGGATATTCTTTATAAATTTTATTTGTTTACCTCTAGTAGATATTGATGTCATTCTCGACATGGTTTGGTTGACCTCCAACCATGTAATTTTAAACTGTGCAGATAAAACCCTCGTGTTTATGTTAAATATATCTACTAAAGTTGTCCCTTCTGAGTCAGTATATCTCAATGTGAACCAAGTGAATCACTGTTTAGAGGAGAGAGCTCAAGAGTATGTTCTCCTTTTGTATCTTAGCGTAGAGGCTAAGTAGAGTTTAGGTGATATACCAATAGTAAAGGAGTACCTAAAAGTATTCTCGAGTGATATAGTTGAGTTACCACCCACGAGAGAAATAAAGTTTTTTATAGATTTAGTACCGGGGACAATACCTATTTCTATAGCACCATATAGGATGGCACCTCTAGAACTAGCAGAGCTTAAAAAGAAAATACAGGAATTATTAGATAAATAATTCATAAGACCGAGTTTTTCTCCTTGGGGAGCACCTATGTTGCTAGTAAAGAAGAAGGATGGTACTATGAGACTTCGTGTAAATTATAGGAAATTGAACAAGGTAACCATCAAGAATAAGAATCCATTGCCTAGGATAAATGATCTAATGGATTAGTTGATGGGAGCATCAGTGTTCTCAAAGATTTATCTAAGATCGGAATATCACCAGATAAGGGTTAGGGATGAGGATTTTCTGAAAACCGCCCTTAGGACTAAGTATGGGCATTATGAGTATCTCGTGATATCCTTTGGGTTGACGAATACACTAGTAGTATCTATGTTACATCCTCAATAATATATTAGGCTTGTATATAGTTACAGAGGTAACATAATGCTAGCTTGCCATGCTTGTTCAATTTTATGATAATCTAAGCTAGTTTAAGCACTTTGCTACAACATAAAAGGTGAAAAGTAGCTTAAAATGACTCAGATATTAGCATAAAGGGTTTATCTAATTGAAATAAATATAGAGAACTTATTTCTAAGTCACAAATATGTAGAATGCGATATGGTTAAGTTTTGAGAGTTAACTAAGGTCATTTGGTATTTTTATGCATACTGTGAATGTGTTTTAATGTCAGATTGACCAGTCATAGATATGGAAAAGTAAGATAATGGTGAAACAATAATTTAGATGAATCCTTGGATTTATTCTAAAGTTGTTGACAGTTAAGAAACTTGATTTGGTGAAATCTAAGTGTTCTTAACAGATAAGGAAGTTACAACAAAATATCGAAAGGGGTATTTTGGTAACTCTTAATCTTCTCTCTTATTAAAAGCAGCAAGGGCTACTGGGAAAAGAAAAAAAATAGAAGAAAAGAAAGAAGGAAGGGACCGAAGGAGAGAAAGAGAAGGGGAAGAAGAATATCAAAGGGAAAGCCAGAATTGAGCTTCATCTTTAAGAGGTAGGGGTGTTCTTCATCTTTTTCCTCCATTTTCTTCTGCCTTCCTCCATATATGTTGTCATGTGAACTTAGAATAGGTTTTTGGTTTGATGAGTTTCCTTGAGTTTGAGTTGAAGGAACTTTTAGGAATCTTGAAATATATTCATTTTTGAGTTGATCTATGCATGATTTATGGTTTTAATCCTAGTTGTATCCTTGAAACTTCTTGGGTTGAAGGTTGAAGAATGGGGGTGAGGGTTAGGGTTTTAATTCCAAAAATCATGCTTAGATAGTTTAATAATTATACATATGATGTAGTTGATGTTTAGAGGTGTTTGGTGATATGTTTGGGATTGTACCCCTTTGGAATGATTGGAAATGATGGGATTCGAGTGATGTTCTGCAGAATTCTAGGAACCCAGAATTCCCCAGAATTTTGAAGGAGAGCCACGGCACATCCCCAAGTAGAGCCATGACACTCCATCCTCTGCTCTCGCATGGTTTTTCAGCCGAGAACAAGGAGCCGCCACACAAAAAAAATTTATGGCATGGCATAAATCAAAATACAAAGGGAATTACGGCATTTCTGGAGGTGAAGCAGCAACATCCCTGTAGCTTTTTGTCTAAACTTGTTTCTTATGTCATTTTTGTCATATAATACAAGATGTTTTGGCATAGAATGATGTAATGGGATACATTGATGCTTGATTAATGAAATGTGAGGCCTTATGCAATGATATGGCATGATTAGATGGATATCATAGTGTATTATTGAGTTGATCATTAAGCATGATATCATGATATAGGATTGATAAGTTGCTAGATTTTTGTCTTCCTTTTGATGGATAAGTACCTAGAACCATGTTCAACATAAGGTTGACTGTAGAATCACTTATGAAGTGATGGTATGAGGTTCTAGCTACAAGAATGATAGTGTTGAGACACTCATAGAGGTATTTCTTGGAGAGAAATACCACCTAATATAAATAGAAATTTGAGTAAACCTTAGACATCCATAGTGTGTTGGAATGCTATAAGGTAAAGTGGAGAAACCTTAGGCATCCTTTGAGAAGTAGAATGCCTAATGTTGCTTTTGGTATTACTTGGGAAGTGATGAGAAGCTGTACTAAAAACAACTAGTGTGAGTTTGTTTAGTATAGTATGCCTACCTGTAAGCATAGGTTGCTTATTTAGAGTTAAAGTTGAGCTTAAAATGCATAAACAGTGCATGCTTCCTTTTTTATCAAGGTTAAGCCTTGTTTATTGCTAGATACATGGGTTAATTCCTTTATGAGATAGAGTTGAGCCAAGCATATATGTTTTCTAGTTACAGCTCTTTCACTTGGTTAGGGTGAACCTTGTGATGGGATTTGGTGAGACCTTTGGCATTCAAGTGTTGTGGAATGCTATAAAGTAACATCTAGAACCTTGAGCAACTTGAGGTTTCCTTGAAATCACTTGCGAAGTGATAGTGAGAGGTGCTAGATGTAAGAATGCTAGTGACATGGGATTTACTGCTTATGTGATAAGTTGAGGTAAAGTCTTAAGTTACTAGTGTTGCTTTTCACTTGGTTGTTGTGAATCTTGTAAAGAGTGTGTATGTTTTTAGAATAACCTTGCATGATTTATTTTCAAACTTGTTATTTGTTAATTCCTACGTATTGTGACCTTATATGGTGTGTAAAACCATATGGCTAGAGAATTGTAGGAAATGACCTTGAGGTGATAGGGGATCCTAAATTCTCGTAGTATGCGATGCTATTATGGTAAGGGTTACTGGCATGGGGGTGGTAGCAGTACTTTTACTGTGGTGAGGTGAAGGAATCCACTTATTTTTAGGTAGTGTCAGGGCTCTCGTGCCTATCCTACCTAATATATACAAGGGAATGCGGTTCTTGGGAATAAGTGAGTAACATGTGTTTTCAAAAACTAAAAATCTACATTAGCATTGTATAATCATACTATTAGGACATTGTTTGAATATAACCATACATCATAACATAAAGCATTACATTTGTTAGTGATAGTATGGGTAGTTGCCTTGCTTGCTCGATGATATTGTTCAATTGTATAGACGGTTGTTCAAGATCATTGATTCTTATACATGTGGGTTAAGATTATAGTGTGCTGTATGAATGTTGCATAGAGTTGTATGTATATTCTGATGGTGTTGAGCAGTGGCTCATTTATTTGTTACAGGTATAATCTTAAGTTTATAGTGTGTTTTATTCATTGTGGATGATTAAATTCTAGTATTGGTTACTTATACTGAAAAATTGTGATTTCTCACACTGCTGTGTTTCCATGTAAATCCAGATCCAGGAAAAGGAAAGTAAAAAAAGCAGAAGAACTAGCATTATTTATTTTGTTTCTTGTGATAAATATGTTGTATATTTATTTTATGATGCTTTGAGGATGTATAAAGTTATGTATTACGGTGTGCCTTTGTGAGGCTAATGATGTATGTATATAATTTTTTATTGTTTAGGCTCTCCATAATTATTTATATTAATGAATGTTATAGGATTAGATTGTTGTCTTAGGTTAGTAGTAGCATTGTTAACGTTTATCCGGGTATGTGTTAGATATACTAGGTTACCAATATTAGGATGTTACAATTCATGGATTACATGAATAGGATTTGTAGACCTTACCTAGATAAGTTTGTAGTAGTGTTCATAGACGATATCCTAATCTATTCCAAGATAATGGAAGAGCATGAGTTGCATGTCAGAACAGTTTTAGAGACCTTTAGGGAAAGGAAGTTGTTTGCTAAGCTATCAAAGTGTGAGTTTTAGCTTACATAATTTCATTTTCTAGGACATATGATCTCTCAAGGAGGGATTTCAGTAGACCTTAGTAAAGTTGAAGCAGTGTTACAGTGGGAAAGACTCACCATTGTGGCCGAGATCATGAGTTTTATAGGCCTGGTTGGGTACTATAGGAGGTTTATTAATGGATTCTCCTAGATAGCATTACCTTTGACTAGAATAATTAGGAAATATAGTACTTTTGTTTGGACTCAAGAGTGTACGGATAGTTTCTAAGAGCTTAAGTTGAGGTTGACTACTACATTAGTTTTGGTGATTCCAGATCCATAGGAGAACTTTGAGGTGTTTTGTGATGCTTCAAAGATGGGCTTTGGGTGTGTTATGATGCAACATAGGTGAGTAGTTGCTTATGTATCAAGGCAGTTGAGGCCTTATAAGGAGAACTACCCTACTCATAATCTAGAAATAGTCGTTGTAGTGTTTGCCTTGAAGATATAGAGACATTATCTTTACGAAGTCCAATTTGAGGTGTTCAGGGATCATAAGAGTTTAAAATACTTGTCTGATCAGAATGAGTTGAACATGAGACAAAGAAGATGGATGAAGTTTTTAAAGGATTACGGCTTTGAGCTTAAGTATCACCCGGGTAAGGCCAACATAGAGGTTGAAGCACTAAGTAGGAAATCCCTACATATGTCTCAGATGGTGGTTCAAGAGGGCCAGTTTCTTGAGAGGTTTAGAGACTTGAGCCTTATGGTAACTGTGACACCACAAATTCTCTTTATGAGTAGGGTGAACATAGTTAATGACCTAAGAGCTCAAATTCTAGAAGCTCAAAGCGAAGATGAAACCTTATGTGAGATAAGAGAGCAAATCTTCTCATGGGATCAAGCAGATCTTAGAGAAAGCTTATAGGAATCAATACACCGTCCATCCCGGAGCCACTAAGATGTACCAAGATTTAAGAAATGTGTTTTGGTGGCTAGGAATGAAGAAAGAAAGAGTGAAGTTTGTGTCTAGGTGCTTGGTGTGCTAGAAAGTTGAGATAGAGCACCAAAAACCTTCTAGACCTCTCCAATATTTAGAAATCCTTGAATGGAAGTGAGATGACATCACAATGGATTTTATGATAGGTTTTCCCGGAACTCAACTAAGACATGTTACAATTTGGGTCATAGTGGATAGACTAACCAAGTCTACCCATTTTTTACCAATTTGAGCTAACTACTCCTTAGATAAACTAGCCCAATTGTATTTACAAGAGATAGTTAAGTTGCATGGAGGCTAGGCTAAGTCTTAGCACAACATACTAGCCACAAACAGATGGGCAGTCTAAGAGAACTATCCAGACCCTAGAGGATATGCTTAGAGCATATATATTAGATCAGCAGGGTAGTTGGGATAGACTCTTGCCTTTAGTGAAATTTGCCTACAACAATCATTATCATACCAGCATAGGAATGGCACTGTATGAGGCACTTTATGGTAGGAAGTGTAGGTCTCCATTATGTTGGTATGAGGTTGGTGAGAAAGCTATTCTAGGTCTTGAGTTAGTGCGACAGACTTCAAAGCAAATTAGAATAATTAGGGATTGGATGGCTATAGTTCAAAATAGGTAAAGGAGCTATGTTGATAGAAGGAGGACACCGCTAGAGTTCGAAGAGAGTGAACATGTTTTCTTGAGAGTCACTCCTACAACTAGAATTAGTATAGCATTGGGAACAAGGAAGTTAAACCCTCGTTTCATTGGTCCCTACCAAATTCTAAAAAAAGTTTGATTTATAGCCTACCAGATAACCCTTCCTCCCAGTTTGTTAAACCTTCACGATGTTTTCCATGTATCTCAACTCAAAATGTACAATCTGGATCCTTTACACATCATAAGGAATGAATCTATACAGTTAAGAGATTATTTCTCTTATGTAGTGCAACTAGTGAAGATTGTAGACAGAGGGGTCAAAGAGCTCAGAGGTAAGCAGATTCCTTTGGTGAAGGTGATGTGGGGTAAAACAGGCACAAAAGAGGCCGAATGGGAGCTAGAGTCTTGCATGCATCAAGATTACTCGGAGTTGTTTATATGAGATCAGCAATTTTAAGGACAAAATTTTAAAAAGGAGATGAGAAATGTAATATTCCCTTTTAGCATGTTAGACTAGTTTATTATTATAAAGGTAGCATAACACTTGCTTGACATCTCTGTTTAATTTTGTGACAAACTGAGTTAGTTTAGGCACTTTATTGCAACCCAAAATGTAAAAAATAGCTTGAAATGACTCAGATAGTAGTATAAATTACTAAGTTGAGGGAAAAAAATCTATAGAATTTGTTTCTAGGTCACAAATAGGTGGAAGAGGATGTAGTTAAAATTTGAGGATAATTAGAGTTAGTTTGGTATTTTTAAGCATATTAAAAGTGTGTTTTAATGTCGGATAGACTACTCGCAGATATGGAAAAATAGGAAAATGATAAAACTAGGTTTTAGATCAATCCTAGGATTTATTATAATACCTATGGAAGTTAGAGATATTGTTTTGGAGAAATCTAAGTGTACTTAAATGATATAAATTTTAGTAAAATATCTTATATTCACTTTTAATTTCTTTTCTTCCTACGATTTCCTCTCTCACTCAGCAGCCCCTTTCTTCAACTTTTGATACTTTTCCTTTCATTCTCACCCACTCATTCACTTTCTCACCCATGGAAGTGTAGCATCAGCAGGAAGCAAAGGAAAAGGAGAGAAAGAAGAGGAAAAGAAGGAAGAGGAAGAGAGAAAGAAAAGGAAATCAAAAGGAAAGGACAAAGCTTGATCATCACCATCCAACCACTTGAGGTGGGGGTGTTTAACTCTTAAGTTTCATCTATTTCCTTCATCAACTTCATGTTTGATGTTAGGTTGTATAGTTAGAGAAAATTGGGTTTGAGAAGCAAATCTATTTTCTTTGCTTAGTTTTTGCTTTCAATGGTTGGAATTAGCTATTTTCAACTTTATGAGTGTAAGGTAGTCATCTTTGTCTATAGACAAAACTATTTGGTTCCTTGAGATGGAACCTAGAAAATGGATGTTTGTGGGGGTAGTTTTGGCCATAAATCTATACCTAACTGAGTCAATAGGTTGTATGAGTATTACAACATGTTTAGAAGGGGTGATTGGTGTTAGAGATCAGCTAGAAACTATCTTTGGATGGTTAGAAGTTGGTTTGTTCCCAATGGAACAGTGACCACATTCTATATAATTCTGCAGAACTTGTTCTAGGGCAATAGCCCCTAGGCGCTTATTGCCTAGATACCCAACAGTTACCTTCTGCGCGATAAGCACCTGGGCCCCAGCAAGCCAACTTTCGAGCACCCATCGGCTAGAGAGTTTTGGCATGAATTCTTCTTTGCCAGCACCTAAGCGCTCACCGTGAACGCTTGAGCACTCGAAGTAGAGGAAAACAGAGCAGAGGCACTGCCTCACCAGTGGCTAGGAGCAATGTAACTGGCGCCTAGGCACCCAGTCTAGAATTTCATAAGATTTTTATCTTGTCGAAATGGAGTTCCCTACCAACTGGGATCGTTCTTATATGCTTCCTAGAGTGTGTTAAGACACTAATAATGGTATTTCACAAAAGAAATAACCACCTAGCATATATATACAAGTTAGAACTTTTAAGCATTCCAAGAGTTAGGAATTGCATAAAAGAGGTGTCTAGGACCTTAAACACATTAGTGTGGCTTAGAATACCACTTGTGGTATGATTGTAATGTAAACTAGATAAAAGTTTAATAAGAAAGTTATACTTATCATAGAGGCATAGATTATTCTCTTGTAGTTAAAATTGAGTTAAGTATGCAAGTTTTTAGAGAAATACTCTATTATTTTATTAAGTTGGGTTGAAATGGAGTGTTATCAAATAGTGGTTCATTTACTTATTAAAGTTGAACCGTATAACAATTTTCCTAATTAAGGGAGTGAGTTAAACCCCTTGACCTTGCAAAGGAGTGAGTTAAGCTCTTTGGCAAGTAACATGAGGAGTGTGATAAGCCCTTATGTAAGTGTAGTAAAGTGAGACAAGCTTACTACCAAGAACAATAGGATGAGTTAAGTCCTAAGTTAGGAAAAGACGCGAGTTAAGTAATTTACCAAGTATAGTTGATGTTATACAGTTGTATAGGCAATTGCATAATATTGAGATAGTTTAGATATGTATATAGTTTACATAGTTTAATGTCATGAAATATATGTATATTATTGAGAATTTTCATGTTCTCACCCCATTCTGTGTTTCCATGGTAAAAGCAGGTCAAGACCATTCTAAAAGGAAAAAGAAGAAAGAAGAAAGAGTAACAAGATTAGGTAGTTTTACTTTATGTTTTATGAACAACTCTTGTATATTTTTACTTTGAGTTGTAAAATGTTATATATATAACACTTTTTCCTTTGAGGATTTTGATGTATATATGTATGACCGTCTTTTATCGTGGCTCTCCATATTTATTTGTTTGAATGATATGGGTTTAGAATGTTAGTAAGAATAGTAGTTGCATGACTAATGCTTTATATCTTTGTATAATAAGATATATCAAGATATCTGTATTAGGGTGTTACAAGCACCAAAGAAAAAAGTTGGACACATAGAAAAAGTTCAAGTGGGGTTAGGTATTACAAAGAAGAAAGACAATAAAGAGTTAAGATAATGTATAGTTAAAAGAGGCTTGATTTCTATGGAAAGAATGAATATCTTTCTACAATAAATTCTAAGATAGCACTTGTACTTCAAGTGTTTTTTTCTTAAATATTGTATACATTTAAATTACTTATACTTAAGTTTAACTAATCAAATTTTGTTCCATAATATTATATTAGTTAGTATTTATAATTTAAGTTGATTACTTGTTGTTTCAAACTATGATCTTGGTATAATAAATTGCATAATGGTTGGTGGGTAACTATTTATATACAATATATTAATGTAGGCCTTTGTAAGTCATCTAATGCCATATTATCATAAATAATGATGTGACCTTCTCCAAAGAAAAGTTTACTTTTTTGAAAGTATCTATTGTCATATCATAATGTCAAATTATCATAAGTGACGATGTAGTCTCACCTAAAGAAAATTTCATTCTTCCAATTTATCTAATGTCACATCATATCAAGTGTTGACAAACCTTCTACAATTAAATAACCACCATTTTTAAGAAGCTTTGAGAAAAAAATTTCAACCAATAAATCTAACTAAAATGTATGAGGATTTGTCAAAATTATCTGACAAACCTAAAATATTCATAATAATAGAAAAAATGCTTTTATGAATATCATGATGTATCACAAAACAATTCATGATGCTTTTAAAATGACATCTCTTCTACCAATTAATTGAAAATAACAATTTCAAATAAAAAAAATAAGATAATGAATGCAATTAAGTTGGATGGTGCAATGTCATTTCATCATGAGAAACTCTTAGGTACTTGAGGAACAAGAGATTTCTTTTACTCTGAACCATTGAATATGTATCACATCAGCTATATCATTAAAATATAATTAAATCAGAAACAGTGATGGCCCAAATTAAATAGCATATATTAAGAGATTTCTCTGACTCCAAGTGTAATACCCGTGAAAACATGATAAACTTGTATATGATTATGGAGGTAGTCTAATACTAGTTTGTCATGTCTGTTGAGTTTTGTGACTTTTAGAGCATGTTTAGTTATCTTACTGTAACACTATATGTGAGAAATGACTGCTATTAGCTCCAGAAATGGCTTAAACTACTCAATTAATGGAAATAAGTATGGAGAATTTATTTCTATGTCACAAATGTGTGACCTGTGCTACAATTAAAATTTGAGGATAATTAGAGCTAGTTTGGTATTTTTAATCATACTAGTTATGTGTTTTAATGCCTGTTTGACTAGTAGCTGATATGAAAAATGAGGGTTTTGGTGCAACAAGATTTTTGATGAATCATGTGATTTATTTTAAATTTGTTGGTCATTAGAAAACTTGATTTGGTGAAATCTTAGTGTTCTTAGCAAATCAGGAATCAACACATGGTGACTTAAGTGACCAAAGTCACTCACTACCATATGCTGCAACCTTTATATTAAGGCTTGAGATGAGATATTTTTATCTCATTTTTACTCTTTTCTCTCATCTTCTCTCACGGTTGTAGCTGCTAAAGGAGAGGAAAAGGAGAACCCAGCAAAGAATGGGGAAGAGGAGGAAAAGAAAAGGAAGGGGAAAGTCAAGGCTTCATCATCTTCATCATCTTTGATACAAGAGGTAGGGGGTTTTCTATCCTTTGAGTCTCTTTTATTCATGTTGAATTATTTTAGGGTGCATGGATAGGAGATTTGGTTTGATAAGCCAAATCCCTGCTCTTAACTTAGTTCTTGATCTCAAGAGTTGAGTTAGAGTGTTTTAAACTCATTGGAAACCATGGTAGCTTTTTTTTCTTGATGGATGTTCATATCCCTATTTGTGGAGCTTTTAGGTTTTGGATGATCTTGTTGGGAATTGCGGATACATCACGCAGCAAAAAAACAGGATTCCCACTAAGGATCCATGCGAAAAGCCATAATCCGAGTTTTAAAATATTTACCTCTTGAAGCGTGATCAAAAGGAAGTGACGTGATTCACCAACACCATAATAGCAATGATGTCTCTGCGGTATCCACACGAATAGACTCACAAATGTCCAAAGTCCACAAAGAGGAGCCTTACGTCTCTCACATAGTGCTAGCTGTGAAGTGAAGAGAAGAAACATTTCGCTCTTTCACTCACTTTTCTGTTGGTGCGGCTATGGTTATGTAATATGTGTGTCTTAGCAGCCCCTTAGCAGTACTATTTATAATAGTGACTACCTTAAGTGAGTGTGAGCAGTAGCAAGGTAAGCTGTATAACCTTAGACTCATCTGTTATGAGTCTGGCCCATATTTGAATCTGAGCCCAACTTGGATTTATTGCTCCAATTTTAGTCTGCTCTATGTATGTGACCCTGCAGGTTCTCATTACATTGCCAGTAATATTAAAATCCTATTTTAATATTACAAGCGGTGAGTAGTATCTAGCAACACATCACTGCTACCCAAGTAATGAGAATGGCAGTGATTTGACATAACCTTTCTGTGACCAATGTTTTTGTGTCGTTTAGTCCCTTTGTCAAGATATCTAGATTAAACACAAGGCATGGAATGCATCACCCTTGTATAGTCCAATCATTCATTTCTTGATACTCGAGTAGACTTTGTAACAATAAATGAAATCAATATCTCATATTGACTTATTTGAGTATGGCCATGCATTTTGCAGTCTCACTCAATCAGGGGGGCCGAAGATATCGCTCCTGTTAGGTAGGAGTGACAAATCCCATCTAAGTCACTCACATCCCTCTACATGATTTGCGGTATGTCCAATAACCAAATTTATAATTACCTTATTACAGATGACGTTTGATGGTATTAAAACACACAACTCCTCATACAGAAATCGTAGTGATTTCAGGTCAAAGGACCACAGACACTATTGTCACTATGAAAATCGCTTATAACACTCACATAACGATCCATGTAGCATTCTCATGGCGGATCAGTCTAGTACATCATTACTCTAATATGTACCCATGTGAAGACTTGATATCTCATATCCATGACCCGTGAGATGTTGTCATCAGTCTACGCACATACTAGTCTCAATGCATTATTGTTATCCTAATTAACAATAATACTTGACTAGGGACATTTAAGAATAGTGTTCTAATTATATCCAATAGGATCTCATGATCAAGTCAACCATTTGATGTCCTAATTCATCAAACTTACTATTCTAAGGACTTTATTATGTTCATTAAAAAAGAACACAATAAATGAAATGCCTCATATATTAAAATAAGCATAATAGAATGTATGTAAATACAGACAAATTTATCAGCCTCTAGGGCATACACCAACAGATCCCATGGCTTGATTTAGTTTAAATCTATGTTTTAATGAGTTGAAGTTGTGGTTTATGATTCCAACTTGTTAGAGAGCATGTTATGGGTTAGAAATCATCTAAATTCTAGTCATGAGTGGCTGAATCTCATTTTGTTCCTTAATGGAACAGTAACAACTTTTACAGAATTCTGTAGATTCTGTTCTGGGTGACTAGTGGCTAGGCGCCCTGAGGGGAGCGTCTGAGCGCCCATCATCCAAAGAGTTTCATGTGTTGCTGATCTTTCGGTGCCTAGACGCCCTATGTAAGAGCACTTGAGCACTCATCGCTGGGAAGAACAGGGGAGGCTCTCTACCACCCGAGTGCCTAGATGCCCTAGGTGGAGTGTCTGAGCACCCAGTCCAGGATTTCACAAGATTCTTATCTTGGTGAAATGGAGTTCTCTACCAGCTAGAATCACTCATATATGCCTTTTTGAGTGTGTTGAGGCACTGAAGGAGGTATTTCATAGAGGGATTTATCTCCTTGCATATGTGAGAAGTTGGAAAACCTATAGGCACCCTTGTGAAGGGATTTGCCTTAGGACTTGGTTGGAGAACCTTTAGACATCCAAGGGAGTTGGAATGCAATAAGGTAGTGTTTAAGATCTTGTTCAACATGAGGTTGACTGTGGAATTACTTGCAAAGTGATGGTGATGGGATTCTAAATACAATAGTATTAGTGTTGAGACTTAGCTAGTGGTGTTTCTTGAAGAGAAAAACTACCAAGTTTATGTGAGGAAAGTGTGAAACCTTAGGCAACCAATGGTTTGGGAATGCCATAGGCTAATACCTGGACTCTTGATCCATATGGGTTTGATATTATTGTCACTTGTGAAGCAATGTTGTGGTATACTAAGTGTAGTATATTGAATTATTTAGCATAGTTTGTATATCTTTATGCATATGTTGCTACTTCTTGGTGAAAGTTAAGCTTAAGGTGCATGTTTACTAGATTTTGTTAATTCACTTAGTTAGTATGGACCTTGTGATGTTGATATGTGATGGGAATGGCAAATAGTGCGTGCATATAAGTATTCCTAATTTAATAGTTGGAAAACCTCATGGAGGAGGTGGATAGACACATTCAAGGGCATTGGTTATGAACTCGTGTAGGAGAGTATCTGATGTGGTGTTGAATGTGTGTCAAATGTCACTTTGCATGTTTTCTCACACACTTACTATTCCCACATATCTATGAATGGTATATGAGATGGTAATAGTGCACTCATTGTTGTTGTAACATCTCAAAAATTACTTATTTCATGATAAATAATTATTTTATAATATTTATGATTTTTGAGAATTTTTCTAGAATTTTATGAATTGTTTGATTATTTTAATATTTTTTCTCGATTTGCATGCGCGCTGAGCGAGGCTGGGAAAATGAAATGTTTTCCCTATGGCCGAAAAACTTTGAACTATAGAAATGTTTACGAGATTTTTATTTTTTGAGATTTTATCTGATAAATAAAATCACAGTATATTTTATTATCTGTGGGATAATTTATTCTCGCTAACTATAACTTTTGTCCACTGGATAATAGCTCTAGCAGATTATTTCTATCTGGCTACTTTTATGATAGCATCTAAGTGACATCATCACACTTTATTTTATCGAGAAACATGCGAAGTTTCTCAAGGAAGCTTCAAGGAAGCTTCCTACACACTCTCTCACTCCTCTCAAATTTGGGCTCCACATTTTGGAGGGAAGAAAAGATGACAATATTGTCATCTTTTCACAAAGGGTTACTTCACTTTTTCACCTAAAATCTATTACTTTCTCTCTCTACCCTTCATCTTTTCTCTCTTCTTTCTCTTTCTATCTCACGTTCTCTCATCCCTCTCTTCCTCTCTCTCCCATGAGCTCTTTCATTTATTCTCCTCCATTCACACGACCATACCACCATTGGTAAGCAACCAAGCTTTACTTGTTAAACTAATCTCATTTCTTGCTTCCTCTCGTCATCCTAAGACTTTTCTCCTTAGTGGTCAACCCCTAAATCCACCTTCATCTTCTTCCACCATTGAAGCTTAAAGCTTGAAGCTTTAAGGTAAAAGATCATAGCTTTTCCATTTTTCCATATCATTTTCGTGATCCATGGTCACTTTGGTGACTATGGATACCATTTCCAAGCTTTGATTTTGATTTTTATGGATTTGAACACTCTAGGGTTTTGAGGTGGTGAAGAACGAATTTCCAAGGGAAAAAAAGAGTTTGCTTTCTTTGTTCTTCTCTTAGGTAAGAGGGAGATAATCCTCTTCACCCAATCTTGGTGGTGGGGGAAATGTTTTTGGTGTTAATGGTGAGGAATCCATTATGGGTTTCTCACTTTGTTTGTGATTTTTGATAATGATTTGATTAGGATGTGTTGTATGATTTTCTATGCTAGTCATCATGAATCTTGATAGATTTATATGTGTCTAAATACTTAAATATGTATATAGATTGGTACCTACTTGATTTGGAAGCTTGGAGAAGCTCATTTTCATGGATTCTGGTGTAGATTCATGGGCTGTGTGGATTTATACGGTCCAGGCCGTGTTCCCCACTGGAAACACAGCTCAACGCACATGATAGGGTGTTACACAGCCGTGTAATTGGGCTTTTTAGTTTAAACACATTTTAGGTACTTCCAGAGGAGTACACGACCTAGGCCGTGTAATTTGACAGGGCCGTGTAATCCAGGCCGTGAAATTGGACATGGCCATGTAAATCGGATAGTGAAGAATCGTTTGGTTTTTCTAGTCCCTTGGAGGCTCACGGCCTCATTGGGCACTCATTAGGAGACTTTTTATCAAGCTAGAACTTAGTTAATTAAATGAATATACACTTAATTAGGAATTCATAATGTGGAAAGGGTAATGAACACAACCTTACTATACAACTTAGTGTAAGGTTTGGATAAAGATGGAACATGAGTGTGAGGAGGGTTGTGAGGAACTTAAAGTAAATATTCTAAGAGAGTTTAATGCAAAAACATAATGGAATTGAGGCATAACTTTGGTAACAACCTTGAATAGTTTGTGTTCACCTTTGAGGATCTAATATTGACTTGATGTGGGTCCTTGAATAAGTTATGCTATCATTGTGATTATATATATATGTATGTATTAAATCTATATGTATTGAGGCATGATTGATACAGTCTGATATGATGAGCATGATTAAAGCATGCATTTGACATTGTGATTATGGAACCGAAGTACTGGACCAAGAGACATCAGGTAGACAATTAAGTCAGATGTGGTTTGCTTTATAACTAGAAACGTCAGATAGACGGGTGAGTTAGATGAGACTAGTTATCAGAGGAAACCCAGTTAACAGTGGTACTATGTAGTCATAGGGATGGTTATATAATATCACTGATGAAAATGGTATTGAACAATTGTATGAACGGTTGCTTCAATACCATTGGGAATGATACAATGGTGGTTGAACTATTGTTAAGGCCAAGTTGCCTAGGAGTTGAATCACACCTATGTGCGGGTGCGAATAGGCAAGGGTAGGTCTCCTATTGACCTTGGGGGTGTCAGGGTGCGGGTACCTCGCAATGGACAGTTGGTAGCTCTTCTGTCCGTGGGGCAGACCGATGCAAACGCATCGATGATCTAGACTAAGACACTGTCCTATATCGATATTTGTGTAGAATGTCTTGTACAATTCCATGATGTGCACGTTGATAAATTGAGAATTTTAGCACTTGAAGGCCTCAGCAGCTGCGATACAGATATATCTCCTGATCATTCTCTTCGATGTTTGTGTCTAACTCCATGGAGTAGGAAATGAGTACATTTTATATGAGGATGGTCAGCATACACATTGTGCATATGCATGGTCAGTTCACATATTGTCATGGCACGGTCAACATACATATTGTGGAGACATAAATCTTTGTTATATATCTATAGTAGATAATTGTTGTTATAGTACTGTTAATATTTATATTATTGTGGGATATGATTTTCTAATGATATCCATGAAATTGATAACTTGAATATATCTACAATATCTGTATGCATAGAATGACTTTGTCATCCGTATTATTTTCCTTCGCTGTCATATTAGTAATGATGTAGGATATCTCACATCTTTGTTGTATTGCCTCATTTTATTTTGTGTTCGATAAAGGCTGTGAAGGGGACACGATTGAATTGGCTGGTTCTAGTTAAGTTGACTTTCTAATTCTTGTGATGGCGTTGAGGCAAGATTTCCTTGGTCACATGCGGGTGTAGCTGCATGGGGGCATTGATTCCTGGCGGGTCGACCGAGGCACAGAATATTTCATTGTATATAGGGGTAGTGGCTCTGTCCGTAGGTAGTACCTATCCCGGGGTTACTACTTACCCTTTAGTTCTTTGGTACATGACTTTTGTTATTTGGGTATGTAAATACTACGTTTTTATGTTAATAGTACCTTATGTTAATTATATATATATACATATTTAAAGTTTCCACTTAGTGATTGTATTTTGGAAACGATGTAATAAACATATTTCTTTCGTGGCTCATATTTTCTTTGTATGCACAATAATTAAATTTGGAGAATTTTGTTATTTGAGTTGTAGCACGCCAAAAATTTAGTGACCATGATATAATAACAGTTGTGTCGTAGTTACTAAATCTAGGGGTGTTGCAGTTGTGAGATGGAATAGTGCATTGATTGCTAGGTAGTGTTAAATGGTTGGAGCCGTGCTACTTAGAAAATACATGGAACGAAGTTCTTAGGAGTAGTCGAGTTTCATAACATTGCACTAATACTATTTTACCTCATTGCATAATCATTGTCTTAGGACACGTTAGGCATAAACATACAACATAATAAGCATTTCATTTGCATGGTAATTGTATGGGCAGTTACCTTAATCAATGATAATTACGATTGTATGAGTGGTTGTATAATATTGTTGATAGTTTTGTTAAGTGCTGATTTTGAAATACTTATACTGAGAAATTGTGATTTCTCACCCTGATTGTATTTTCATGTAAATCCAAGTGGAAGCATATCAACAGGAAAGAGGAAGTCATTTGAAGACGCATAGTATAAATGCTCTATTAGGCTAAGCTTGTATATATTTTATATTTGTTTAGTTGTTTAAAGTTATATATAACAATACAAATATTTGTTTAGTTGTTTAAAGTTATATATAACAATACACCCTTTTGAGGCAATTATGTATATATATAACTTTTGGTTGTCATGGCTCTCCATAATTATTTGTATAAATATTATGGATTTAGTTTGTGATGTAATGTTAAAGTAGCATGGCTAGTATTGGTTATTCGTATATATTTCGGATATATCGGGATAGTTATATTGGGATGTTACATCGGGAGCACTTAAGAATATCAACATCACTTGCTTTTATCTTTGTTCTAAAGCCAAATAGTTTGAATTCATAACATGTCTTCAAAAGAAATAATCTTACTAATATAATTAATGATTATGGAGTGAATGAATCAATATAGTGTTATTGGACTAACTTGAATGAATATATAATGCATTAATTAGTTAAATATGTACATTCATTGTGATGCCACCTAACTCACTTAGTTCCACTCAAGATGTTAGCTTCTAATGAACTAAGATAAGTTAGAGTTAATCACAACCTTACTTTTAATGAACTAAGATGAGTTCTAAGTAAGTATTCCATTTTAAGGCCATATTCATAATTTGTAATTTATCTCTTCTATGCTTACTTTCTAGTTGATTTTAGGCCCGAAATATAGTTGTTTAGCTATCATGGTAAACTAGGTTGAAAGCCTTAAAGACAATTGTTTCTGTTTTGGAATTATTACTTTAGTTACTTGATTATTCCCTTCTAGACTCTCTTAATTCTTCTAAATCAAATTATTAATCAAATAAAGAAGACATCATGCTCATAGGTATAACTTAGAAACATCACATGTATCCGTACATGTGAGTTAGCACAACCCATTATGGGTATACATATCCAAGTCTAGTAGTTAGCAAGCTATTATAAAAAACATACAAAAGATGGCACTTATACTGCTATTTATAATACATATATGTCAAAATATAAATATAGGATTTATCCAACTAAGCCCTAGGTACTCATCTCAAAAAGAACCATCTCCCCTAGCCTCAACAAACTACTAGGGAGTCACCACTTTGCTCACTGCCATGGTGATCTAGAAATTAAAAGTGTCGCTCTAAGATGAATACACCCATCCACCATTATCTTGGTATAGGATAGAAACAATTGGCATCCTGACTATGCAGTAGGTTGGTTTGAGTCAAAAGCATCATGGAAATAGGGTGAGAATTCTAGAAATTTCCAGTAGATAATACTAATTAAAATAGGAAAACACATATAATGGTTCTAACTATATTGAGAAATAAAAAATCATTTATTTTACTTTGAATAAAACATTGTAAAAGAACATAGCAGGCTAATATTGATAACTCTACAAAATGTAGTTATTTGTGCCCCATATCTGTGCTATATTGGTTACCTAGTCCTTGTTTGTATGCGTGAATGGAAGACTTTAGTATCATATTCATCTAATTTTATTTTAATGACTTCTAATATGATTTTGAGCAAATATTTCCAAATCTTTGATAAATTGAGTACATTTGCATTTGCTATTGAAGTGGTAATTTCTCTATTACAGGAAGGGCTCCAATTTAGAGAATTTGGACAAGCATTGGACCAGGAAACCCATGAGAAAGCCAAAATTGAAGACAAGCATTCAATGCCGCAACGCAGGTATGTCAATGCTGGGGTGTTGTGCATCCCCTACTTCAATACAAAGACTCGAGACTAGAGCACAGCAGCGTTAAGAACTGGACACCACGACATCTATGACCTAATTGAACACGCATCGCAGCGTAGACAGTTTAATGTCGCGGTGTGACTCTATTTTAATAGCCAATAAATACTATTGTATTCATTTTCTACGGGATCTTTTATCATTTTTGGAGAGCAGCTGCTAGTTTTAGGGTTTTGAGACTAAGAGGAAGCAAATGAGGCAAATGTTGGAAGCCATCCTTTACATGGAGGATGAATCAAGCTTAGAAGATGAAATCTAATGAGTTTCCTTCCTTTCCTTTCTTCTTTCTCTCTTTATTGATTCATGAACATGATTTATATGTCTATATTTTCGTGTTTCATGGTAGCTAAGCTGTATGTAGGATTTTCTTTAGATCCTCCTATGAATATTGATGAGTTTGTAATCTTTTGAGTATATATTGATGTTTAGTTATGTTCAATCATATGGTTCTTAATGCTTTTGATTATTTGATCAGCTTTTGATTGATTTGATGAAATCTGATGAACCTAGACATAGGAGTTTGGATTTTAGATCATACGTATGGTTGATACATGTTCGATTTCATTCAATTGACTTGGATAAATTGATTTCCTAATCGGATAGAAATATACCTCTTAGCGATGCATAGCGGGTAATTGAGAATATATCGTTCATGAGTGGAGTTTGCACTAGTTCTCATAGAAACATAGTGAATTAGGTAAATGAATGATGTCTTTGACTTTATGTTTTTACTTTATAATTTGACTTTATATGTGATAGTTTTATTATATTTTTGTACTATTATATTTATATGCATGTGTTTTAGTATCATGTTTATGTTAATATCATATTTATGTAGTATATATGTATTGTAAATAACCACATGAGCAAGTATCTTGTTAAAAGTTTTTGAAAATCATATTCAAGATACAATTGTCGTTCCCTTTCACAACATGCATTGCAATGATTAAAAGCATGATGTGTCATGATTGTAATGTTAATTTTTTTTTAAGAATATCATGTAGCTAAAACTATTGTGTATGATTGTCCAATGATAAATATGGATGCAAGATGACTTTCATTTATCTGTGAATCCATATGCAATCTTTGGTGCATGTTGAAGCATTCTAGTTTGTTTTTATGTATGATGCGTTTCTCACTTTCATGCTTCTTGAACTTTGAAAAGGATAAGAATTTATGTCTAGATAAAGTTTATGGACAATACATATGGAAAATTCAATTATCCTTGAAATTATTTTTCAACTCTCTTGAGGCAAAATTTTAGGTTATGCATTATTGAGGAAATGATTAGGGCATTGTTTGGACCGATTAAGCCTTTTCAAGCTTAACCTGAATGATTATATCCATAAGTCCCTTTTGAAGCCATATATGTTTTTCATAACCATTGTGTTTGTTAACTTGTTAACCATTCTAATGTATGTGAAAGCATTGCATTTGTTTGTTGAGTACATACTATGTTATTTCTTAAAGTGAGTCTTGTGATTAGGAGTATTAATGAATATTCAATACAAAATGAGGCTGAAGGAACCAGATGCAGTCAAAGAAAAGAAACAATGTTTTGCAAAATGAAAAGAAAAAGAAAAAATGAAAAGAAAAGAAGAAAGAAAAAGAAAAAGAAAAGCATAAGATAAGAAAAGTACGAAAAACATCAAAATGGTTCTGGCAAGTTTTCTGTTTTCACTATTGAATACCTTACTAATATTAGTTAGAGACTCAAGACTTGAAATAACATGTTTATGTTAAATCATATCCTTTTATTTTGTTACCCATTACCCTTGGCCTTACATTACAAGCTAATAAAGTCCCTTTTGATCGTCAATTTTGTGTGATTTACATTAATAGAGAGAGAGTTGTATTACAATCTTATGTATTCTGTGAATTATATTCATAGGTATGTTCATAACCTCATCTGGGTGAATATGAATTGAATGAAAGAAGTTTTGTTTGCATGATTGTTTGAGAAATATCTTGTATAAAATGAAACTGTGAATGTTAACTAGATGAGGATTGTATATGAGTTAAACTGATTGTAAGGCATATGCATTCTTTGAGGTTTTATGCAATCATGATACACTAGTTTGTTTAAGTGAAAGAGGAATGTTAAATATGACTGAATGTAGGTTATTAATGTTGATCTCTGTAAATGTACTTTGTCTTGCTCGAGGACAAGCAAAAATCTAGGTTTGGGGGTGTGATAACTCCACAAAATATAGTTCTTTGTGCCCCATATCTATGCTATATTAGTTGCTTAGTCCTTGTTTGTATGCATGAATGGAAGACTTTAGCATCCTATTCATTTGATTTTATTTTGATGACTTTCGTTATGATTTTGAGCAAATACTTCCAGATCTTTGATAAATTGAGTACATTTGCATTTGCTATTGAAGTGGTAATTTCTCTATTACAAGAATGGCTCCAATTTAGAGAATTTGGACAAGTATTAGACCAGGGAGCCCAAGAGAAAACCAAAATTGAATACCAACATTCAACATCGCAGCGCAGGCATGTTAATGCCGCTGCGTTATGTATCCCCTGCTTCAGTACAAAGACCCAAGGCTAAAGCGCTGCAGTGTTAAGAACTGACGCCATGGCGTCTGTGACCTAATTGAACCCGTGCTGTGACGTTAGCAGTTTAATGCCGTGACATGACTCTATTTTTATAGCCTATAAATACTGTTGTATCCATTTTCTACGGGATCTTTTATCATTTTTTGAGAATAGCTGCTAGTTTTACGGTTTTGAGACCTAGAGGATGCAAAAGAGGCCAAGGTTAGTAGCCATCCTCTACATGGAGGATGAATCAAGTTTAGAATATGAAATCTAATGAGGTTCCTTCCTTTTTTTTTCTTCTTTCTCTCTTTATTGATTCATGGACATTATAGAGCACATGTTGGATGTAAAGAAAAAGAAGAATTCTGCTCTCCCATTTGCTATGCTGGTAACAGCCATCCTAGAGCATTGTCGCATTTCCCTAGCTGAGGAGTCCAAGGACACCAGCTCGAAAGGACCACAATCCATTGGCTTGCATACCTTGAAGAAGCTCTAGCTCTACAAATTCGATGATAGGTGGCATTACATTGCCCATGGTACCTTTGGACATATCCATCATGATCCAAACAGTGATGATGATGATGAGGCTCAGCATCCTGCCCCTGCTCCTGCTCCTGCTCTAGCTAAACTAAACCTCCTGCTCCAAGAGATACGAAACTTGAGCGCTATTATAAATACACGCATGAATCGCATTGAGCAAAAGATAGATCACCTTGAGCTGAGGATGGACTACTCAGACCAGGAGCTTGCCTCCATTCGATCCCTATTGGGTGGAACTCATATTCCTCCGAGTGCTACTGCTACACCTCCCACACCCTCTGCCTCTCCTGTTCCCCTGTCCTTTGCTAGTCCATCTGGCATCCCTGCTGATAATGAGGAGCTCCTAGACTCTGAGGACGATCTTGAGCCCAGTGATGATAATGTTAATCTAGGAGACATTGCTGCAGATCTAGACAGTGACAGCGAGGCTACTGATAGGGATCATGGCCTATTGCCCTGATTTTTCTCATTGTTATTTGCTTATGACTAGATTGTATTTTTTCTTTTTGGCTCAGTTATATAACTTTGGTATACTTTTTTGGTGTTTTTGGTTATTGGCTATACTGGTTATGATAAGTTACATTGTACATGTTTTTTAATGATATATGAACTTGACTCAGCTTTGACTCTATTATCTGAATGTTTGGCTTTTTGAAAATTGATTGGATTGAAAATTCTCTTTGGATTTCTTGTTTTGGTAAAACTTGGGAAATCATGAAATATAGCTGAAATGCTGTCCATTTTTTTTTAAATGCTTATGTCTTTTTGATAATGCCAACGGGGGAGAGAATAGTGAAAAATGAAATGAAAACTGAAATCTAATTAAGGTTGCATGTGTACGGGCAATTATTGAGCTTTTTACATGAAAAATCTAACTCAATATCATGCATAAACTCCGGGGGAGCGTTGCACCTAAATCTCTGTTATATACAAATGCAAAAACTCTTTCTTTTTCCTATGATCAGTTTGTCATCATAAAAAAGGGAGAGAATGTGAATGCTTATATCCCTAAAGCATGTCAAATGATTTTTGATGACAACAAAGGCAAAAGTGAAGATCAAGTGCAAAAGTGAAGATCAAGTACAAAAGAAAAGATCAAGATCAAAAAAAGAAGTCAAGAGGTTTATTTAGTTATAAGACTTAGAACATTAATGTTAAATGCTCTCAAGATTTCTCAAATGGTTTTTCAATATATCATTTCAAAATAAGTGAGAAAATTCAAAGCTAAACATGTTTTTCAAGAAACTTGAGTTTCAATCTTAAATCTAACACTCTTAAAAGGATTTATGTTTAATCAAATGTCTTGAGGTGTTAGAAATGGCTTACAAGCTTTATTGGACTTGAAAAATGTGTTCAAAGGCCAATGTAATCGATTACATGATGTTTGTAATCGATTACACAGCAAACAGAGGCCTTGTAATCGATTACATGATCAATGTAATCGATTACAAGCAAGTCAGAGGCCATGTAATCGATTACACAAATAATGTAATCGATTACAATAAGCCCAGAAAGGTAAGAACACGTTCAAAGAGTCATGTAATCGATTACATGGATACTGTAATTGATTACACAGCAAGACAGAAGTCATGTAATCGATTACATGGATATTGTAATCGATTACAAGCAAGTCAAAAGCCATGTAATCGATTACACCAATAATGTAATCGATTACACAGAGCCCAGAAAGCCAAGAACATGTTGGAACAACAATGTAATCGATTACATTTGTTGTGTAATCGATTACACGCATCCTGATAATGTCCAACGGCTATATTAAATGCATTTAATGCTTGGCCAAAACTCTTCAACGGGTCCATTTATTGCAAAACTTATAAATACCAATGTTGGGTCTTTATTAGAGGTTGACCTTGAACCAAAAACTGATTACCAATACTTCAAAACGTGATTCAATCCTCAAATCCATTCTTGCTCTGTTTTTTGTGAAAAACGTGGGTTAATCTTTGAGAGCATATTAGAGCTTCAATTTGTAATCATCTACTCTAGTGAGAGCTTCATTCAATCAATCTATATTGCTTTGTAAAGAGGGTGAGGCATCCCTCCAAAAGTGTAAAGGGTAAGGTATCCCTTAGTTGAAGAGACTCAAGCTCCAAGGGTAAGGTATCCCAAAGTGTTGAGTGCTCAAGGTTGTAAAGGTTATCAAGCACCTATTGAAACTTGAAGAAATAATGGAAAATCTCTAGCGGTTGCTTGAGGACTAGATGTAGATCTCAAGTGGATTGGTGATTGAACCAAGATAAATCATTGTGTTTGTTTTCTCTAAACCCTTCTCTTTACATTGAGTACTGTTTTATTGAATTGCTTAAATATTGGTCCCTTTGGCTATTGCATTTATAAGTAAAAGTGTTTATCTCTTATATCCAATCATCTCTAATCATCAATTAGCTTCAACAAAAATTATTTATCAAACAATTTGTGAAAGATTTGAGAACTTGTTTTTCATACTCAATTCACCCCTCTCTTGAGTATTGAGGCCACTTGGTAACATTGGGTCGACGAACTGGACCCTGGAAACATCAGATAGACAATTGGGTCAGATATGATTTGATTTCATTGAATATGCATTTGAGCATCATACAGTTATGGCGTTTTATGCGTAGGAGTGAACGAGAACTTACAGGATAGTAGGGTCTTGAATAGACCTGAGAGGACGTCAGGGCACGGTGATTCACTTGTGATTATGCTCTCACGTTATATACTCCTGGCCGTGAACACTGTTACAATGCACTGGCCGCCTGACAATACATTATTACTTTTCGTGGCCCGGCGTAGACTGTCTATTTAGGGGGGACAGATCTTTTGGGACGTTCATCTCTGAAAACTTGAGTCTAGCTCCATGGAGTAGGAAATAAGTACATTGTACATGAGAATGGTCAACATACGCATTGTGCATATGCGTGGTCACCATACATACTGTCATGGCATAGTTAATATTCACATATTGTGATGTACATTGTTGAATCACTTACTGACTGAAAATGAAATTATGCTTGTTGACTTGCGATATCTCCGTGATAATATGATTATGTTTATTATTCTGTAATATTCCTATATTGACATGATGTTATTTGCCTGCACTTAACATTGTTATATGTGAAAGGCATTATTGTCTTTCGTTGTGTTTCTTACTGCAATAATTAGTAATGGAGTTGGATATCTCACTTCTTGTATGCATTATCCTTGTCCTATGTAATTCTTGTTTAAAGACTATTGAGGGCACGCGGTTGACTCCTTCCAGATCTTTACTTGGTTCGATCTCTTATATTCGGTAATGTTATCAAGAAGGGGTTCTATTGGGTTCGTTAGGATTATGGTCACTGGTGGCACCAATGCTTGGTGAGTCGACTGGCCTGGAGAGCGTATACGGTACGTTGGAGACCTGATCTTGACTATGAGGAGGACTCGTGATGGAGACCCTATCTTGAATCTTACTACATCAGTGCATCTGGCATTTGCTCTGCCTATTCGGGAGTTATGGGGTGATCCGCTTTACACCCCTAGAGACCATAAGGATTCAATGGCATCAGTTGCTAGGGCACCTGCTCACGAGACTGCACTCTATCCTGTTTTTGTGTCTTCAGGTGACCCGGGGGAGGATCCTGAAGTGGATCTGATGGAGTGCCCAACTCCTTAGACGTGGATGTCTTTATGGATAGTTTATGTTTCCTTTCGCATTACTTATATTAAGATGTAATCTAAGTATACCTGCATTCTGAAGCCCAACTTGATGTATTTTATTTTGAGCATGATGTGAAATGCACCATGCTATGTATGCTTTAAATTAATTATCTAGTCCTATAAACTGTATTTTGATTTTGGCTTGTTGAATTATATGTGCTAATGACAGCTTATGTATTATTTCATCTGTGGCTCATATTTTTTGTATATGCACCAAGGTTTAATTTGGATAAATATTATTTGAAAGTTATAACACGCCAACATTTAGTCACCGTGGTATAATGACGATTATGTTGTGGTTATTAAATCGAGGGGTGTTACATTACACTGACTCTGCTCGGTGTGCACGTAAAATAAGAAATATATTAAAATATTTAAAGTTTCCAAAAAAATCTAAAAAAATTTCTAAAAATCATAAATATTATAAAATGATCATTTATGATAAAAAAAATAATTTTTGGGGTGTTAAAAAAACTATGGCTTGTTTTACAAGACAAAACATAAGCACATGGGCTCACATGGGTGCAAATGGTTTAGATCATCAAATGGTCATTATTTGATCATAAAAGATGAATCAAGAACCTCCTAGAATAGCCTAGTGGCCGTGGAGCACATGGAGCATACGAACCAAGTTTTAATTTCAATTAGATTCTAGTTACAATTAGCTTAGATAGTTAATTCATCTAATTACATCTAAACTATTTTAGTTAGGGCATTTAGTTACATTCTAACCATTTAGTTACTTGATTAAGTCATTGCATATGTCATGCTTTATCACACCTTCTAGATGAATCTAGATCTTTTGTGTAGTTAGGGTTTCTAAACATTTAGTAACTTAGTTAATTCCATCTAGTTACTAATTAAGCTATTAGGGTAACTTAGTTAGTTTATCTAGTTACTTAGTAACTAGTCTAGCCATTTTTGTTGACTACTTCCTAACCATTGATTTAATCTAGGGTTGATATCCTAAGCTTCCTTAACAAGTTTGCTCTCACACCATTGATTAGATCAATGGTGATGATCTAAGGCTTTTTCATCAAGTTTTTCATCCAATGATTCATAGCAAAGTCCAAGCCACTATATTTGACCAATTCCTATTGGTTAGTCAAAAAGCTAAGTAATGATGGTTCATGAATACACTTAAGATATTTAGCTTAGATATTTTTCAAAAGATATTTTCAATTAGATATTTTGCTAAGATATTTTAGTAAGATATTTTTCATTAGATATTTATTCCTAGATATTTATCCTTAGATATTTACTAGATAAGTTATCATAGAATTTTCTAGAACAGCTGAGTCAGCATGGTGAGTCGTAGTGCTGAGTCACCAGCTGAGTCATCAAGATATTTTTCTAATAGATATTACCCAAGGAACAATAGCTACTGCTATTATTACGCAATGGGTAATGGAAAACTCAGATAAAGAAATCTCTGTGGTTTAGGGTTTAGTAAGATCCCCCGATCCCGCCTTGACAGTCCAGAACTTTCTAGTCCAGGAAAATTTTTATTTTTCTGGGTCGGCCTTGGGTCCACCCCGGGCCCACATATAACTCAAAATAATACTAAAATAATCAATTACTCAGAAAGTTCTACAAAAATACACAAACCATAAAAATTATAAAACTCTTATATTTTTAGAAAAAAATAAAATTCGGACATACAGTTTTGAAGATAATATTAAAATATCAAAATAATATTCAAATAATCAAAATAATTAAAAATTTTCAAAAATTCACAAAAACTCATAAGTATTATAAAACTTATTTATTTTCAAGGAAAACGAAAAAATCGGGGTGTTACAAAAGGCATAGCTTGTAGAAATTGTACAATGATGTACAAGTTTATAGTTAAGAGAATTTTTAGTTATATGCATATAATATTTCCCTTAACAAGATCATATTTGTATATATATCATAAATGTTTTTACAGAGAATGACCTTAGTTTAGAAGTGACGTGTAACATCCTAATATAGATATCTAGATATATCCTAGATATAAAGATATATATAAAGATAAACTATACTAGAGACATCACTTCTACATACTACATACTAGCATATGTCCATAATCACAACTGAGTAATTATAGAAAGCCTTGAGAGAATGCGAAAAAAACTTAAACTCATACATATATATATATATGACACTTACCACAAAAGGGCATATTGTAATACATACAAAACAAATGTAAACTGTATACATAAGTTTAGGCTAGAATAGCATATAAAACTATACTAGTCTTCATGCTTTACCTTTATTCCCTTGACAGAGTCTGTACTTCTATACCTGGATTTACATCGAAGAACAGCTGAGATGAGGATTACAATTCTCAATAAAAGCAATTCCAATACTAGCTAGCTATAACATTGTATAAAAAATATAACAATTGCTATAACTACTAACATAGGAGTTTCCTCCACTACTTCTCATAACTGCACACTACTATATAGTGTGATTTAATCCGATAGCCTACATATCGTTAGATATAAACAACTGCCCATACAATTTTAAATAACAACAACAATAGACAATGCTCATACAATTGTTCATAAATGCAATGAGAATGATATGTAATATGATTATGCTCAAGAAAGATCCTAAAGACATGCTCATGCAATGCTTTGTTTTGAAATACATACAATGGTTTATTTTGAAAATAAAGTTCATTAGGAATCTGTAACACCCCAAATTTCGTATATTTTAAATAGTAATTTTGACAGTTAACAAAATTTTACTGTTTAGTAATTTCTAGATACTGTAAAATTATTTTGTTTATTCCGTCAGCATATTTGATCGTTTTGAGTGATTTACTCCGTGTCAAGAAAATAATAATTTTTGGGTCGGAGAAAATCTTTCTGTATTTATTTCTCTTGACTGTTAATTATTTTTAACAATCTGACTTGATTTTCATACGTTTTCTAATATTTGTGAATTTTGTAGATGATTAAGAATTTTTTTTTCTATATGTGAGCCCAGGTGGTCCTATGTGGGCCCGGTGACCTTACGTGGGCCCAATGGGTCCCACAAAGTGAAAATTTTTCTACGCATAGAAAAATTTGTACTGTTTAGACGGAAATAAGGGATCTTACTAAACCTAAATTCGGAAACAGTTTTAGAAATTTCTTGTATTGTGTTTGGTACTGTATTTAATTATCGGGCGATAAAAATATAGTAAATATATTCTTTTGTGGGGTTTTTAGTAGATAAAAATAGAAATTATATTGCTTAAGTCAACATTGGTGGTTTGGATATCCACCATTGATTTATTTAACGGTGAAGACTTGATCTTGATTTAATTAATGGTTAAGAAATAAATTTAATAAAGAAACATTGGATAATCACCATTGATTTAATCAATGGTGTGAGAATAAACTTAGTTAGGCAAGCTTCAATATCAACCGTAGATTTAATCAATAATGTAAATTTGATTATATAAAGTGACCATTTACAACCTTTGGATTTGGAATTAATCAAGGGTGGAGATTTAGTCTTGAAAAGTGACAAAGACTATTTATGACCATTGGATGAAAAATTAATCAAGGGTGGAGATTTAGTCTTGAAAAGTGACAAAGACCATTTATGACCATTGGATGAAAAATTAATCAAAGGTGGAGATTTGGTCTTCTAAAAAGGCTATGACTAATTATAACCCTTGGATTTAAAGTTTGAAGGAGCAATCTTGACCCTTTATTTTGGAGACACATCTAATGGCTAGAATTTAAAGGAAAAAGATCTAATGGCCTAGATTAAGTCTCCTAAAAATCAAAAGTCTACCTAAATCCTAACCATTGAATTAATCAATGGCTAGAAATGCTTCAAATAATGGCATGAAAAGATGACAACTTTGCATGCATTATGAAGAGGGGGACGGTTGGAGATGCTTGGAAAGGAGGAGACAAATTGGAGTAGCCTTTTTAGGCCAAAGAAAAAGATGACAAAGTAGAAGACCATGTGTTTCAAGTGTGAACCCAAAATGGGATATTATTTCAAGTAAAACTCTTCAAACTCTCCAACACTCACACGGCAGCCCACTCACTTTGTGCATGCATTTTTACTTTTTTCTCTCACCCAAAAAGCCTCCATCTTATTCTCTCAAAATTCCAAGAACCAAGCAACCATTCATTCCTTCCTTTTTCTCTCCATAGGTTCGGTCTCCACCACCAAATACACTATCCATCACTTATAATTTCCACTTTCATCATTTCCTAAAACTAAACACCATTCTAAACACTTTTCATTTAGAAAGTTTTCCCAAAATCCCACTCTAAGTGCTTCAAAATCCCACTTTTACCTTACTTCCTTGGAGGTAAACTTTGATTTCTATGGTTTAAATTCATGTTTATGATTTTCTAAACCATGTTTGTTCCATGATTTGTTTAATTTAATCCAACCATAGATCTTGAATCTACATGATATTCTAAGCAACTTTCATGTTGGAGATTTTCTCTAAATCATTCATCTTCATGGACTTTCTTCAAGATCAAAGTTATTGGGTTTTTGAGGTGAAGTATAAGAAGACTTCATTTCTTCTCTTCTTTTTTATGTTCTAAATCATGTTTGATCCATGGTTCCTCTTAATTAAACTTAATATACTAATTTCTATGTATTTTGCTTTGTATTTGAGAAGCCTTTGGTGGTGAAGAACTTGGAAAAAGAAGCAAATCAAGAAGTTTTTGAGGAACTTCAAGAGGTAAGAGGGAGATCCATCTCACCAATCAAGCATGGTGGTGAGAGATGATCTTATATTTGATGGATGGTGAATCCATGTGAGGATTCATATCCATGGTCATGTAATAATTTATATGTGTTTATGAGCTTTGATTAATTGCCTATGCTTAATATATACTTTGCATGAGTTTATGATTTTGACGGTATGCTTATACTATGCATGATGATAATATGGCATGCTTTTGATATATATATATGATGTGTATGTATGTGTATGCCATGATTTGGTGATGGAAAGAAAATTAATTTTGGTCCCAATGGCCAAGGAAGGACTACGGTTTTGATGCCCTTGATTAGGGTTCATATTAAAATTTTTCAAGAACAAGGGAATTAATTTTTGGTCCCTAGAAACATGGTGAATATCGGTTAAGACACCTCAAGATAGGTGTTCATAAATGAATATTTTCATGAATGATGAAAATGGATGTTTGGAAAAACAAGGAAAATAAACAAAGAGTTTATTTTTCAAAGAGTACAAGAACATGATTTTTGAGGAATTTTTATTAATTTATTTTGTGTAAAAAGTTTCTAAGTGTTTTACAAAACATGAGATTTAAATGAAAATAGCAATGATAATTTTAAGAATTTGCAAAGAAAGTGAAAAAGGATTTGCAAAGAAAGTAAAAAAAAAAAGATTTGCAAAGAAAATAAAAATGAATTTGAACAAATGGGTTTGGTTTTATAACCATAAGTCTTGCGGTTTTGAAAATAAAATTTTTAATAGTTTTGTTTGTGTAAAACCATATCAATTTAGAAGGAAAAATATTTGATGGTTTCAATAGTCATGTCCACGTTTTCAAAGGCTTGTAATGCATTGATTTTGATTAAACAAAGTGATTCTCCAAGTGAAAATATAATTAATTTAATACAAGGAATTTGAAAAGAGAATCAGAGTATTTTAGCACTTGAGAAATGAATTTTTATGTAAATGGGAAAGAGAGGTTGCAAGTGAGCCTCAATTTGTTTTAAAAAGAATTTATTTTTTTGTTAAAATCCCGTTGGATTTTGGAAAGCGTTAGAAATTTTTAAAGTTAGAAACATTGATTTAATTCAATGGAATTGTGAATTTGTGAAATATACTATGAAAAAAGATTTTATTGAATAAGAAGATATATTAAATGAAGTAGAAAGTTATATTATTTTGAGGAAGGTTGATTTGGAAATGATTTGGGAAAAATGGAGAATATAATGGTATTTTGAAAATTTACTAACGTATAACTTATTTTTTAATTTTGCAGTACGTTAGAAAATGCTAAGTTTTGAAACGTTGATTTATATCAATGGAAAAGTGATTTTGTGAATTATATTTTGGAAAAGGATTTCTTGAATTAAGATTGATTTATTTAAGTCCAAAATAATGATAGAATATTTTTACGTAATTGTAAAATGTTGAAAAATATTTTACGTATCTTAAAAATGATTTGAAATATAGTAAAATATTTCTACGAGATTTGAAAAATGTTAACGTATTTCTACGTGATTTGAAAAATGTTAAAATATTTCTACGTGATTTGGAAAGCATTTAAATATTTTATACTATTAAAAATATTATTAAAAAATCACTACGTGATTAAATAATGAGAAAATATTTTTACGTGGTTTGAACTATTGTTAAAAAATCACTATGTGATTTAAAAGTGATAGAATATTTTTACGTGATTGTGAAAATGACAGAAAATAGTTATGTGATTTGGAAAGTGTTTTAAATATTTTGAGAATGATGGAAAATATTTTACGCGACTTAAAAGAATGATTTTTAAGTTACGCGATTTTGAAAACGATAGAAAATCATTACGCGATTTGAGAAATGTATATTTTTATGCGATTGAGAAAAATGTTAAAAAAATTTAATACGTGATTTAAAGGTGCAACAGAAGAGTTGCAGTATTGTGAAAACGTAACAAAAACGTTTTGGAATTGTAAAAATGAAATGAAAATGTTGCGCAATTTTGTGAAAACACGACGAAAGAGTTTTATAACTATAAAAATGTGACAATATGATTTTTCTGTTTAAAATATAGTATAAATACTGTAGAACTAGTATATGGATGCTATGTAAGAAAATGACATGTTTTGCCTATAATTGACATTTGGTGCATTATACATGCATTGAAAAAATATGTCTGTGATTGGATTTGGTGCATTATACGTGCATTGGAAAAATATGCGTTGAAGCATATGATTACATTGAACAAATGAAATTAAAAAGATTTGGCCCTTTGGGGTTGGACTTGCACTGATATATTCGTGCATTGTATAAAATATAGCTAATAGCTATTATGGCCCTTGTGGTTGAAGAGGGAATGTGAATTGATAGTGAGGTCTATGATGGATCTTGGGGGCGTCGAGGCGCGACGGTCGACCAGTGGACAGTTGGCGAGTACCCTGTGCCACTTGGCGATGCAGTCCGTTGCAACCCATTGACGATACCCGACAAGAACACGATTCTTTCAACGACCGGGAGATTGTCTTTGGGCTAAGGCTGACAATTAACCAGAACATTCTTCTCGAAATTGTGAAAACCTCCATGGAGTTGTTTTTGATAAACCGAGTCTTTGTGCATATGCATAAATCTGAGCATTTATATCTGTGTGATATATTAATTGAGGAATATTGGTTATTGGTTATGACATTTGTTTTGAGTACTTGGATGATGATTGAACTGATAAATGATTAAATGATGATAGTTGATTAATGCTGATAGCATGATTATGGTATGATCTATCTGTATGATATTGCTGTTTGTGTTATCTCTGTGCTGCCATGTTGGTGTTGGTGTAGGTGATCTCACCTCTTTGTTATATTGTTTTGCTTTGTCTGTATTGTTAAAATTATACAGTAGAAGGAATGAGTTGTCTTAGACATAACGAGTGGTAGATACTCAGAGATTGATGGAAACATTGAAAAGTGGCTGTCTCAAGTTCGAAGATGTGCCGGGTAGATAAGGAGTAAAGTTCTGATGCATCAAGTTGATACAAGAGAATGAACGAGTATGTTAAGATTTAATGTTAGTGTTGTACCGTGCTATTAAGTAGGATCCGTCATGGGGTTTGCTACTGTAAAAAAAAATAAGTCTATTAATTTTATATTTCTCATTAAATTGTGATATTAATTAGTGTCAATATTGCATAATGAATAGTTAAAACATGATTTTCAATATTACCTAATATTTTTAGTAAATTTACGTTTCAGTAAAGAAGAAATTTTGAAATCCATCTTTTATAACTCAAACTTTGTGCGAACTTCTTTTCAGATTATGAGTCGGGAGTCGGAAATGTGATGCCCTAAGGAGGGTGTTACAGAATCGGTTCAGTATATTATCCTGTGGTGAATAAAGGGAAAACTCATCCTCACATTACTCATATCTTGGTACGCTGAGAAGTTCAGTCTTCATCCTTTCTCAAATAGGCTTTCAGATTTCCTATTTATCTCCTTTGGCCTTGGCACTATCGAAATATCAGGGTTATGTCATTCCTCAATTAAGTCTATCAGACACCCTTCAATCTCTCTTAGCCTTCATGAATGGACATCAAAGGATACTCACTACGATCAATACTACTAGACTATATCCATTTACATACATATATCATTCTTACATACTTAGGTTATCTAAGATCTAGGCATGTCTTACTAGGAAATTCTGACTTCTCATGTTTACCCCCTTATAGATAAGAAACTAGAAATTCCACACTACATTCAACCCTAACACTTAGTGAGGAATACTTGTCCCCTTAGGAACTTCTCGACTCCCTTCCTTCTTGGCTAAATGACCTCACGTCATATAAGTCACATTAAAAAGTAGACAATGTCAATTTATCCTAGTTTACTTATATCTAACATCCCTCGTCATCATATCTCTAGTGAAGCTAAGTAACAATAAGTTACCATAGGTGATGGATACTTATCTTTAGCAAACCCTTACATTTGGATGTCTTAGATTCTTAGCTTTCACATACAAACTAGATTAATTAACTAGTGTGTGAAAAGCGTAATGTTATGTTTACCTCTTATATAAGCACCACCTTAACTTTCCTATAGACTATAACTTTGCATACTTAATGAATTCAACAAGCTTACAAGTCAACATTCTTCCTATTGCGTATTTTACAATGCACAAAGTCTTGTTAACTAGAGACATAGTACATAACATTCCCTCTTTGGAACCAAATACACAACCTTATCTCCACTCAAGTGAATCTAACTGAAATTGGATCTTACTTACAACTCTAGGTTGCTTAAAGTTCTAGCTACCTTCCAAAAGTAATCCACTACTCTTGGATATCCTAAGGCTCATACCTTCCTTAATCTTACTAGAGTGAACCCTACAATTCATCCTAGTATACTCATCTCTATTGCACTATCTCATCACATCTTGAGTGATATCTAATACAACATTAAGTTGCCTGAGGTTCTATGTCCTTACCTAGGGTAATCCTTTACTTTAGGTTGCTCGAAGGCCTTATACTTTCTCTTTACTTACTAGGTGATAATTTTCCTTATAAACTATCCTCATTTGTGTCTTAACACATCTTAGGAAACATATACTAATGATTCATCTAGTCCATAGCTTCAAAACATCAAAAATGACATTTTTGGCCTATTTGGTGCTAACGCCGCAGCACTAACTTAGGCATGCCGTAGCGCCTAAGCCACGAGTTCTAGTATTGATGCAACATCTCTTTCATGCCGCGGTACGATGTTATTCACAACGCAGTGCATGCTGCAAAATCGACCTCACGTTGCGGCGTAACTTCCTCACACCGTGGCACTCAATCCAATTCATCTTCATGCCATGGCCCAGCATCTATCACGCCGCGGCGTGCATGGCAGAACCTATATTTTGTAAAATTTTACAGAACCGTGTTATTGTTCCATTAGTTTTTTTCTCAAATTTTGGCTATTCCAACTTAGTTTCTAAGTGATTCTAAGTTCCTAATTAGTTCTTAAACACATAGGAATCATCAATCACAAACTTAAACCTCTCAATTTAGATTAATGCACCAAAATCACCTATAGGGTGACCTAACCCCTTTTTTAGGAATCCAAGGTCCAAATGACATATTCTAAGCTTCTATCTTAAATTTATGCTATGAACAAGTCATAAATGACCAAAGAAACTCAATCATGCAAGCCAAACACATCAATCACCTCTAGAACTCATTTAAACCTCTTAAGCAACAAAGGTACATCTATGGTGAAAATAAAGAAAAGAGATGAATATGGACATACAACCCCTACCTCTTGTCAGCTGAGATGATCCATTTTCAAGCTTAAACTTGATCCTTGATCTTCCTCTCCTCCTTCTCCTTCTTCCTCTTCCTTTCTTCCCCTTTCTCTCTTCTTTTCTTTTTGTTTTTCTCTTCTCTGCCGAGAGAAGGAAAGAAATAAGGAAAACAACATAAGTTCCTGTGCAAGAACTTATATCTACTAAGGACACCTAAATTATAGTAATTCAAGTTTTTCAGCTTCCAATAACTTTAGAATAAATTATAAGATTCATCTAAATTATTGTTTCACTATTTTCATGGTTTTTCATATCTGCTGGTAGTTAATCTAGCTTTAAAAGTACAACCAGTATGCCTAAAAATACGAAACTAACTCCAATTGTCTTGAAACTTTAACCACACATTGTTTCACTTATTTGTGACCTATAAACAAACCTTCTATGTTTATTTCCCTTCACTTAGCAACTTATGTTATTATTTGAGTCATTTTAAGCTACATTTCAACTTATGTGTTGTAACTAAGTGCCTAAATGAACTCAGTTTGTCACAAAACTTCACTAGCATGTTAAGCAAGTAATATGCTACCTTTTGCAACCATATACAAGTCTAACATGTTACTAAGGGTATTACATTTCTCCCCTCCTTTTTAAAATTTTGTCCCCAAAATTGCCCACCTCACGCAAACAACTCTGGGTAACTCTCTTATCATGGAATTTTTACTACCATGCAGTCCGTTTTCAGCACTAGCTTCTCCCAACTGCACCTCTATTATAGGAAATATGCTTATCTCTAAGCTCTTGACCCCTCTGTTAGTGAATGGTAAGCTATACTAAAACACAAGTTAGCTTTAAACTCCTCCTTATAAGGCTTTCCAAAATCAACCGTGAATCTAGCATCCCCTTCAGACACTACATTCACTGGAACTCCATGCATCCTAACCATCTACAACTATTAGAAACCATACTCACTCTTGAGAGTCCACTACTAAGCACTGCCTTTCCTAGCTGACCTAATATAGGTAACACTAACTGAGAAAGTCCACTAATAGACTCTTTGCCTTTGGTCACAATGGTTACTCTTCCCATTGTACCTTTACTTAAACTTTACTAGGGTTCTTTGCAATTTCTTCCTTGAGAATTTACATAGCCCTTTAACTGTACCACTTGCAACCTAAGACTGACTTTCAGTTTACTTGGCACCTAACCACTTCTTTTCCAAAAGTTTCCAAAAATTAACTTTGACATACTTTTCATGTCCTTTTGTAATCCTAGAAAACCCTTAGAAATCTACTCTTCTTAATTTTACTTCTCTGACAACTAGGTCTTAGATTATCTCGTGAGAAAATCCAAAGCTTCTCTCAACTGATTAACCTGATAATCCTTTCAAGACAAAGACACTTAGTCTCAATAATTCATTTGTTCAACTGCCTAACATGAGCATAGTCTCACACTTAAACTAAACAAGAACATAACATCATTTGTCTATCTTAGAAATTAAACCGTACCAACTAGGTAAGCAAACTAGATTCTCAAAGTAAACCAACATGATTTACAAAGTAAATCCATACTCTCCTTGTACACACCTTAAAAGATTTCTCTTTACATGTGCTCTTACCTCATGCCAATTTGGAAGATTTCGTCGCCTCCGCTGTGCACTCTGATCTATATTCTGCTTGCGCATCTTGGTATCTTGGAGTCTAATTTACCTCTTTCCTTTAAGGTTACTCATCTTAAAAGCACCTTACTCATACTCATCATCACCTTAACCTACCACCTGAACCTGTGTTCCTTTTCATGATAAAAATTGAGACCAAGAGGCACCCTCACTAATCTCAACATCTGATCTTTTCCTCTTTGGGGAACCTTCTAAATCTTATTCCGTCAAGGCTGTGAGATTATCTGCTTCTTCACCTCTGCACCCACTGACTAGAGCCTCCTTTTTGCATCACAACCTATTTGATGCCCTCTTCAAGTTCTACTTCAAATTTTACTCACTTTCAGTCTTCATCTAGATTGGATGTAAAATAATAAAAGAACTCCTGAAATTCCTTGAATTGCTCCGCATACTGGTCCTCAGTAATATCCCCTTGCTCAAACCTTTGAAATTTCCAAATTTCTCTTACCTTCTATAACTCAAGGGAAAAATACTTGTCTAGGAAAGTAGCTTTAAACACCTACCAGGTGATTCGAGTACCAACCATCTCTAGTAACCTCTCAGCTTCCACTCAACATCTTTCAGCTCTTCTTACTAACCCTTACGAAGCAAGGTCACCTTTTATCCATCAATACACGCCATGACCTCAAAGATCTCTTCCATCACATGAAGCCACCTTTCGACTCTGACTGAACTAAACTCTCCCTTGAAAAACAAAGGAGTAACTATCCTAAACTCTGAGAAATACTGATCTCTCATAAGTTCTTTCTCGTTCCCGTAACTAACTACGCGAGTCCTATTCTATCGCTTCTGATAAACTTCTACTAATGGCAATCTGCTCTCTCAATATAGCAGCCATTTCTCTAAGATCTCTAGTTATCTCCTCCTTAACCAGTCTCCTAGTTTCATTGGTTCGCCCGGTAGTTGCTATAGTTTCCTCTATACACAAAACATTACATATTTAGTTACCAAGGCTCAATATCATGTAACTGTGTAACAGTAGCAAATAGCATCCACACCTAAGGCTAGTCATGCAATTCTATTTGCATATCTCATAAAGAGATAAAAGAATGCATAACATTCCACTAGATTGCTACTTATGTCTCAGCACAGTCAATCCATATCCCAGCTCAATAAGATGAACTCCTCTAATACCATAATGTAGCATCCTAATACAGATATCTAGATATATCCTAGATATACAAAAATATATAAAGATAAACAGTACTAGAGACATCATTTCTACATACTATATACTAACATATATCCATAATCACAATTGAGTAATTATAGAAAGCCTTGAGAGAATGCGAAAAAACTTAAACTCATACATAATAACACTTATGACAAAAGGGCATATTATAATACATTCACAACAAATGTAAACTGTATACATAAGTTCTGGCTAGAATAGCATATAAAACTATACTAGTCTTCATGCTTTACCTTCATTCCCTTGACATTGTCTGCACCTCTGTACCTGGATTAACATCGAAGAACAGCTAGGGTGATAATTACAATTCTTAGCAAAAGCAATTCTAATACCAGCTAGCTATAACATTGTATAACAAATATAACAATTGCTATAACTACTAACATAGGAGTTTCCTCCACTACTTCTCATAACTGCACACTACTATATAGTGTGATTTAATCTGATAGCCAACAAACCATTAGATATAAACAACTAACCATACAATTGTAAATACCAACAGCAATAGACAATGCCCATACAACTATCCTTAAATGTAATGAGAATGATATGTAATATGATTATGCTCAAGAAATATCCTAAAGACATGCTCATGCAATGCTTTGTTTTGAGATACATGCAATGGTTTATTTTGAAAACAAAAAATTACATTAGGAATTGGTTCAGTATATTATCCCATGGTGAATAGAGGAAAAACTTATCCTCACATCATATATATCCTGGCACACTGAGAAGTTCGGTGCTCATCCTTCCTCAAAGAGGCTTTCGAATTTTCTGTTTATCTCCTTTGGCCTTGGCACTATCAAAATATCAGGGTTATATCCTTCCTCAATTGAGTCTATCAGACACCCTTCAATCTCTCTTGGCCTTCATGAATGGACATCAAAGGATACTCACTAAGATTAATACTACTAGACCATATCCATTTGTATACATACGTCATTCTTACATACTTAGGTTATCTAAGATCTAGGCATATTTTATTAGGAAATTTTGACTTCTCATGTTTACCCCCTTGTAGATAGGAAACTGGAATTTCTACACTACATGCAACCCTAAGATTTGGTTAGGAATACTTGTCCCCTTAGGAACTTCTCGACTCCTTTCCTTCTTGGCTAAATGACCTCACGTCATATAAGTCACATTAAAAGGTAGACAATGTCAATTTATCCTAGTTTACTTATATCTAACACCCCTCATCATCACATCTCTAGTGAAGCTAAGTAACAATAAGTTACCATAGGTAATTGATATTTATCTTTAGCAAACCCTTACATTTGGATATCTTAGATTCTTAGCTTTCACATACAAACTAGATTAACTAACTAGTGTATGAAAAGTGTAGTGTTATGTTTACCTCTTACATAAACACAACCTTAACTTTTCTATAGACTCAACTTATCCTAGTGAAAGAGTCTATCTTAGCTAATGCCTCATCCAACCTTGCTTAAGGAAATAAATGAGCATTTCACTATAACTTTGCATACCTAATGAATGCAACAAGCTTACAAGCCAACTTTCATCTTATTACGTATTTTACAATGCACAAAGTGTAATGCCCCTTTTTGAGAAGGAAACGTCGCACCATTAAATACGAAACGAAAACAAAAGTATAAACTAAGACCCGGTTCATTATCTTATATATAAACTTGTTTGGTTGTAATTGTGTAATTAAATTGGCGAATTCTTTTTTTTTGTTATAATATAATAAAATATAGTGACAATATGTAGTTACCACAAAGAGTAAAATAAAGGTAAAATATACATTCGAACAACATACATATATATATAATTATATCAAACTTGTTTAGTTACATCATCAGATATACAAAAAACAAAGAGCTTTACTTGCCCCAAAAATAGTTACACTTAAAGCCCACCAAAAGATAAGACATCAAGCCCCAAAAAGAAATATAGATGGCCATCAGCGACCATCTACAGTATCAGCCCCGTAAAGAGAAAGAGAAGGAACCGTAGCTGGATTCTCCTTAGGGTCTTCCTCATCAGAGGAAACCTTCATCGGAGCTACTGAGTTATGAGCAGGGGCTCGTGCAGTAGAGAGGAATGAATCTCGTATAGGCAAATAAAATTCTAAATGCAAACGAACAATACAACTAAAAATAGGCAGATCATAACACCCCCAGGCTAGAGACACCGTCACGTCTGTGAGATAAACACAGCAATCTGTACTCAGGTTGATATGCCAACAGTCCGGACCTCCAAGGAAAGTCAACCTCACGTAACCCAAAAACCCTTGTGAGCGGGATGCCATGATCAAGCAGGTACTAGTCAAAGTCAGGCCAAAAGCCAAGGAACTCATGTAATTCTCCCTTTTCGCTGACGTCTTCGGAGAAACATAAATATCGACAAAAATGGTAGAAATACAGAAAAGATGTGAGACATTCTATATTCAGTACCAATTATGGCAATAGAGAAACAAAATGGTGTAGGAAGCCCACATAGGATTACAAGAATAATAAATAGTATCAAGAAGTAGATGTTAAATAACTTAATAATTCCAGGCAGTTATAACATCAATAAGATAGCAATACTAATCATAATATAAATTAAATGTCAAATAATACATTGACTCACTATGCACATATACATGATATCAAAATCCTACTCCATGGAGCTAGACACAAACATCGAAGAGAAAAGATTAGGAGACATGTCTGTAACTCAGCTTCCGCAGCCAAAGTGCTATAAATTATCAATTTACCAACGTGCACATCAAGGCATTGTACAAGACATTCATCACTAGAACGCGACATAGGACAGTATCTCAGTCCGAATCATCAGTGCATTTGATTCGGTCTATCCCATGGCCTAGAAAAGCTACCAACTGACCATTGTGAGACACCCACACCCTGACCCCCCCAAGGTCAACATTATGACCTACACTAGTCTACTCGCACCCACACTAAGGTGTGTTTCAATCTCCTAAGAAACATGGCCTTAACAACAGTCCATTGGACTTTCACAATATATGATGACTCAATGCATATTCATGTATATTTAACAATAATGTACTTTTCCACAACATGCCACAATTTGGCCAAGATAAGCATCAACACATTCTTGGTCCCACTCATGGACCCATAATAATTATCATCAAGTCTTCAAATAAGACATTACACTTTTAGGGTTCATTATGGAATTATGCCTTAATTTTCTACATTCTACTCATTAAATTTCTCTTAAGATAATTTAATTTGAGTTATTTAACATCTTACTTACACTCATGTCCTTCCTTTAATTACGAATTATTCTAAGTTTAGGATAGGATCTCATTCTTGATTCTTTCCATTTTTATGAATCCCTATTTACTTCCTAATTATCCAATTAACTAAGTTTCACTTCGATTTAGCATTTCTTATCAAAACCTTCTCTAGAGGAATTCTCTTGATTATTAAGTTCCATTCTTTAAGTTTGTTCATACTCACTTAGAAAATTATTCAAAGGTTTTCTAAGTTTCGCACACTCTTATTCTTTTCTTAGGTCTAAAGAATCACTTTAGGTTATTAAATAGATTTATTTCCATTACATTGTTAATTATTTAGTCACTTGATTATTTAAATTCTAAGGTTACATAAAATAGCATGATTGGACCCTAAAATGGCCCTAGAGGCCGTGGGCCTCCCAAGGGTAGAAACCCTAAATTTTCCTTTACTCCTTTACATGTTATTCATTTGATTAGTTAGGTTTCCATCTTGATACAAAATTTTCAACCATGAACACCCTATTCTAAGGTTATGGCCATGAGCCATATTGAAGAGGGCAAGGAACCCTTGCTTCCATTTCATATTTCCAATTCATCAAAATCAATTCAAGGTCCTCAGTATACATATATATTCAATCAAACAAATCATATAAGGTAAAATCAACACATAGCCATCAAAATCATACATCAAAGAGAGTAACCCTAACTAGGGTTCCTCACAACCAATATAAAATAAAGTCTCTCACTACCAATAGAGGTTGAAGTGGACTACCTCCCTCTTAGCCAAGAGAAATCAAGAGAAGAAATATCCTTGTTTGCTTCTTGATAATTTTGGCCAAGAGTCCTCCAAAATCCTAGAAATCACAACTCCTCAAATCAACATCAAGTCTTAGAAAAGAGAGAATAAATGGTCATGATGAAGACCATTAAAACAAAAATGAAGAAGAGAAGGTGAGAAATCAAGAATCTTACCCTAAAGCTTTAAACTTTGAAGCTTGAAGAAGATGATGAAGATGGAAACTTTTCAAGTAAACTTTAACTAGAAAGGTGTTTAGAATGTGATAGAGGTTAGGAAAATATATTTATTTGAAATTTTTGCAATCTTTGGAGGCATGGAGAAGGTGTGGCCGTAGAAGAGAAGAAGAGAGAAGGAGGAGAAACTTGAGAGAAAGATGAGTGTAGAGAGAGAAAGTGATGGTAGAAATGATGATGGCTTTTAGGGTTTTGAAATTAAAATAGAAACTAATTAAGTGAAAGGCCAAAATTTGGCTCCTAATTTTCCCTCATGGCCGTGGAGTGTGGGAGGGAAAAGGAGGGAATAAAGCTTCAAGAAACTAGGTTAAGCTTGTTAGATTTCAAAAGCAAATTTGATTAAACATAAAGTGAATTTCCTTTGGATAAGGTGATTAGATGATAAGGTGGTAAAATAATAAGGTGATTAGGATTTTAACTACAAGCATTACCCAATGGACAATTGTTACAGTGTACAAAACCAATATTTATTGTCTAACGGATAATAGAGCGTATCGCAGAATTTTGCTTAACAGTAAGTACTGAGATTTTATTTATCAGATAAAATCTCAAAAAATATAAATCTCATAAATTGTGCCTGGCCTCGGGTTTAGTAAGATCCCTCGTCGATGTTTCCACAGTTCAAAGTTTACCAGTCTAAGGAAAAATATTTCATTTTCCCTGCTCCGCTCAGCGCGCATGCAAAATGAGGAACATATTAAAATATTCAACATTTTCTGAAAAATCTACAAAAATTCTCAAAAATCACAAATATTATAAAATGACTATTTATAATAAAATAAATAATTTTTGGGGTGTTACACTGACTCCGCTCACTGCACACGTAAAATGAGGAATATATTAAAATATTCAACATTTTCAGAAAAATTCAAAAACATTTCTAAAAATCATAAATATCATAAAATGACTACTTATAATGAAATGAATAATTTTCGGGGTGTTACATAAAGTCCCTTTAACTAGAGACTTAGTACATAATATCCCCTCTTTGGAACTAAATACACAACCTTATCTCCATTCAAGTGAATCTAACTCAAAGTGGTTCTTACAGACAACTCTAGGTTGCTTAAAGTTCTAGGTACCTTCCAAAGGAAATCCACTACTCTTGGATATCTTAAGGCTCATACATTCCTTAATCTTACTAGAATGAACCCTACAATTTATCCTAGTATACTCATCTCCATTGCACCATCTCATCACATCTTGAGTGATGTCTAATACAACATTAAGTGGCCTAAGGTGCTATGTCCTTACCTAGGGCAATCCTTTACTTTAGGTTGCTCAAAGGCCTTATACTTTCTCTTTACTTACTAGGTGATAATTTTCCTTATAAACTATTCCCATTTGTGTCTTAACACATTTTAGGAGACATATACTAATGATCCATCTGGTTCATAGCTTCAAAACATCAAAAATGACATTTTTGGCCTATCTAGTGCTAATGTCGTGGCACTAACTTGGGCACGCCACGGCGCCCAAGCCACGGGTTCTAGTACTGATGCTGTAATACCCCTTTTTGAGGAGGGAACATCACACCATAACCACGAAAAAAAATGTATAAATTAAGACCCGATTCATTTCAATATAGATAAGTATGTTTAATTGTAAATGTGTAAATGATTTGGCAAATTTTTTGTTTGTTACAAAATAATAAAATAAGATGATAATACATGGTTACAACTAAAAGTAATATGAGAAGTAAACTATACATTCATACATCATACTTATATATATATATATATATATATATATATATATATATATATATATATATATATATATATATATATATATATATATATACTTATATCATACTTGTTTAGATACATCATTAGATATACAAAAAGTAAAAACTTTACATGCCCTAAAAATGATTACACATATACAGCCCACCAAAAAGACAAAACATCAAGCCCCCAAAAGATTTACCAATAGCCATCGGCGACTACCAACAACATCAGCCCCTAAAGCGAATGAGGAGAAACCATAGTTGGATCCTCCTCAGGGTCTTCCTCGTCAGAGGAAACCCTCATCGGAGCAACCGAGTTACGAGGGGGGGCTCGTGCAGAGGATAAGAAAGAATCCTCTTGTGGGGAGTAATAACGCTCACCCTACGTATCATGTATGGGCAAGTAAAACTTTAAATACAAGCGAGCATGAAAAGTAAAGATAGGCGGATCATAACATCCCCAAGCAAGAGTCACAGTCATATCTCCGAGGTAGACACAGCGATCCATACTCAGGTTGATGTGCCAACAGTCCGGACCTCCATGAAAAGTCAATCTCGTATAACCCAAGAAGCCTTGCGAACGGGACGCCATATTCGAATAGGAAGCTAATCAAAATCAGGCCAGAAGCCATGGAATTCGTGCACTTCCCCTTCTTCACCGACGTCTTCAGAGAAATACATAAATGAACAGAAAAGTAGAAATACAGAAAAGAGGTGAGACATCCTACATTCAGTACTAATTATGACAGTAAAGAAACATAACGGCATAGGATGCCCACATAGCTTTATAAGAATAGTAAGCAACATCAAGAAAACAACTTAACAAATCCAAGCAGTTATAACATTAATAAGACAACAGCTTCAATCATCATATGAATAAATGTTAAATAATATGTTGACTCACTATGCACGTGCACATGATACCGAAATCCTACTCCATGGAGCTAGACACAAACATCAGAGAGAATGATCAGGAGACATGTCTGTAACTTGGCTGTCGTGGTCAACAAGTGCTATAATTTCTCAATTTATCAACTTGCACATCATGGCATTGTACAAGATATTCTACACTCGATCGCGATATAGGATAGTGTCTCGGTCTGGATCATCGGTGCATTTGCATCGGTCTATCCCACAGCCTAGAGGAGCTACCAACTGGCCATTATGAGACACCCGCACCCCGACGTCCCCAAGGTCAACAGTATGACCTACACTAGTCTATTCGCACCCGCATATAGGTGTGATTCAATCTCCTAGACAACATGGCCTTACTTCAACAATGCATGATGACTCAATGCATATTTCAATCATGCTCATCATGTCAGACTTTCTCAATGCATATTTCAATCATACTCATCATAGATGTACAAATTCATAAATCAATCACATATGATTCAATATAATTGTAAAGTCATTTATCCAATTTGTTAGGACGAATAGTCTTTTCATAATTTAATGAATGCTAATCACTCAATTCAAGATTTAAGGTTTGTATTTATGTTATCAGGGTTAAAGAGCTGTAATTCCATAATTTTCAGCCTAAAATCCTCAAATTTAGGGTCTAGTAATCGATTACATAGACTTGGTAATCGATTACAAGCCTAACAGAAGCCGTGTAATCGATTACAAGCTAGATATAATCGATTACATTTTCGCATAAGCCTTGTAATCGATTACATGATCGATTACATCTTCCTATAAGCCTTGTAATCGATTACATGAGCCATGTAATTGATTACAAGCTGCCTAGAAACACATTTCGTAGCTCCAGAAGCTTGGTAACCGATTACATGAACCATGTAATCGATTACAAAGTGAAAATTTACAGAAACCAGAGTCTCTAAACCATTTTAACCCAAACCAAACCATCAAACCTCAACAACAACATCATAATCAGGTTATACAAGTGCTCATGGTTCAATCAAGTCATTAATCCATCAAGTTATACCACAACATACATTAAGATCATACCACACAATCAAACATAACACTACCAAAAATCAAAACTAAATGATTAACCCACACAAGGGTTCCTCACCATCACCACACCTAAGTGCTCCTCACCGCCAAGATAGGTTGAAGAGAATGAACTCCCTCTTACCTTAAGAGACAACCAAGAAAGCAAGTTTCTTGCAAGATTTTCATCCACTACCCACAAGAAAACCCTAGGATAGTCAACTTACAAAATCAACCACCAAAACTTGAAAAGGAGAGTCCTTGATCACAATGGTGACCAAGGACCATGAAAATGAGAAGAAAAAAAGAAGAAGGTTGAGAGCTTTACCTCAAAGATTCAAGCTTTAGAGCTTAATTAAAAATAGTGAAAATGGAGTAATTAAGAGGTGTCCACCAAAGAAGCAAGTTTCAAGATGATAAGGGGAGTCAATAGCCTAGATTGGTTTAAGCAAGAAAGCTTGAATGCTCATCAATGGTGGTGTGGCCGTGTGGGAGAAGAGAGGAAGAGAAGAGAAAACATGAGGGAGAAAAGAAGAAGTGAGAGAAAAGTTAAAGAGTGTGAAATGAAAAGTGAATAAGAAAAATAAAAAAGACGATGGCTTGTCATCTTTCTTTCTCTCCAACCGTGGAGCCAAAAATTGAGAGGAGAGAGAATGTGTGTAGGAAGCTTCCTTGAAGTTTCCTTGAAGCTTTCTTGAGAAGCTTTGCATGCTTCTCGATAAGTGAAGTGTGATGTCACTTAGAGGATATCATAAAAGTAACTAGATAGAAATAATCTACTAGAACTATTACTCAGTGGACAAAAGTTACAGCTAGTAGAAATAATATTTTGTTGTCTCACAGATAATAAAATATTCTGCGATTTTATTTATCAGATAAAATCTCATAAAATGTAAATCTCGTAAATTGTGCTCGACCTCGGGTTTAGTAAGATCCCCGTCGACATTTCCACAGTTCAAGGTTTACTAGCCTAGAGAAAAATATTTTATTTTTTTGGCTCCACTCAGTGCATACGTAAAACGAAAAATATATTAAAATATTTAACATTTTCAAAAAAATTTAAAAAAAATCACAAAAATCACAGATATTATAAAATGACTATTTATCATAAAAGAAACAATTTTTGGGGTGTTATAACTCTCCCCTTCTAAAAAGAAATTTTGTCCTCGAAAATTTCATACCTTAGAATAGATGTGGATATTGTTCCTTCATCTTGTCTTCTAACTCCCACGTTGCATCTCTGGTCGTTTCATTCTAGATCATTTTTACCAATGAGATTTCTTTCCCTCTAAGTTGCTTCACTCTCCTATGTTCAATCCTTACAGGAGGTGCCTCATAGGTTAAGTTCTCTTTCAATTGTACTATGTCCGGTGCTATGACATAGCTTGGGTCAGGAATATATTTTCACAATTGCGATACATGAAAGACATTGTGAAGGTTAGAAAGAAAAGGTGATAAGGCTATTTGGTAAGCTACTAGACCTATCCGGTGAAGAATTTGGTAAGGTCCAAGGAATTTGGGAGTAAGTTTTTGAGATTTCAAAACTCGGCCGATCCTAGTCGTAGGCGTGACTTTCAAAAATATATGCTCGCCTTCCTCAAACTCAAGTGGTTTTCTTCTTTCATCCGCATAGCTCTTCTATCGACTCTGAGTCGTCCTCATTTTTTCCTAAATTATCTTGACTTTCTCAGTCGTTTGTTATATAAAATCAGGTCCAACAGTAAGGCACTCACCGTCTTGGTACCAACACAAAGGTGTTCTGCACCGTTATCCATATAGAGCTTCATAGGGTGCTATCCCTATGCTCGAATGAAAAATGTTATTGTAGGTGAACTATACTAATAGTAAAACTTCATCCCAACTTCCAGTCTGTTCCAAAGCGCAAGCTCTGAGCAAATTCTTGAATGATTAAATTGTCTTTTCCGATTGACCATCGGTTTGAGGATGATAAGCAGAACTCAAACGTAGCTTTGTTCCCAATGCTCTTTGCAAACTTTGCCAAAAATTTGATGTGAACCTTGGATCTCTATCAGAAATAATACTAGTAGGCACACCATGCAGCGTAATGATCTCACCAATATACAGCAGAGTCAACTTCTCCATGTTGTACCTTTTGTTGATTGGTAAGAAATGTGCTGACTTCGTGAGTCGATCAATGATTACCCATATTGAATCGCAACCTTTTTTAATCTTTGGTAATTCAATCACAAAGTCCATTGCAATATTATCCCACTTCCATTTGGGAATAGCAAGGGGATGCAACATTCCTGACGGTCTTTGGTATTCAACTTTTGCTTTCTGACCAACCAGACATGATGACACACATCTGGCAATATCACTCTTCATTCTATGCCACCAAAATAATTGTTTCAGGTCTTGATACATCTTGGTTATTCCCAGATGCATACTCACCTTGCTCATGTGAGCGTGTTCGAGAATATACTTTCTAAGTTCTTGATCCATGGGTATACAAACTTTACCTCTGAACCTTAGGATTCCATCAGTTCTTTCCTCAAATGTTGTCACACCGCCTTGCTTTATTAGCTTCTTTTCTTCTTGCAAAAACTTGTCAACTTTTTGTTTCTCTCGGATGTCTTCCATTAATTCACTTGAAATTGTGACCATGTTCATGCAAATCTTCCTCTGTGCCAATTCCAAAAAGGACCATACATCCCTGAATTGCTCTATCAAATACTTTTCCTTGATCATCATAGCAGAGATACTGAGCATCTTCCTAATTAAAGCGTCTGCCATGACGTTTGCCTTTCTAGGGTGATACTGAAGTTGGAAATCATAATCTTTAAGGAATTCCAATGACCTTCGCTGTCTCATATTCAACTCCTTTTGGTCATACAGGTACTTCAAGCTCTTGTGGTCGCTAAAGACATTGAACGTCGCTCCATAAAGAAAATGTCTCCATATCTTCAAAGCGAATACCACAGCTGCTAATTTTAGGTCATGTGTTAGGTAGTTCTTATGCACTCGCAACTGTCGTGAAGCATAAGCCATTACTTTTCCATTTTACGTAAGCATACATCCTAATTCTTAGTATGAAGCATCGCAATACACTTCAAAGGGTTCACTTAGATCAAGTAGAACTAACACTGGTGAAGTAGTTAATCGTCTCTTCAATTCTTGGAAACTTTTTTCGTAAGCATTAGTCCACTCAAAGGCTTGATTCTTTCTCGTGAGCTGAGTAAGAGGCCCTGCTATCTTAGAGAATCCCTTAATGAATCTCTGATAGTATCTAGCTAATCCCACAAAGCTCTAAATTTTTGTCACTATTTTCGATCTTTTCCACTGTAGAAAATGCTTCCACTTTTGACGGGTCCACTGTAATCCCTTCCTTCGAGATCACATCACCCAAAAACTTGACTTCTTCCAGCAGAATTCATACTTCAATAATTTGGTGTACTGCTTCTTCTCCTACATAATCTGGAGAACTATACTGAGGTGTTCAGCATAATCCTCCTGATTTTGAGAATAGATCAGAGTGTCGTCAATGAAGACAACGACAAGTCTATTCAAGTAAGGACAAAAGATTCTGTTCATGTAGTCCATGAATATGCCAGGTGCATTCATTACACCAAACAGCATCACAAGATATTCGTAATGACCGTAACAAGTACGAAAAGTCATCTTGGGAATATCCTCTACTTTTACTCGAATTTAATGATTGCCCGATCGCAGATCGATCTTAGAGAATACAGCTGCTCCTTTCAGTTGATCCATCAACTCATCTATCCTCAGAAGTGGATACTTATTCTTGATTGTGACCTTATTCAACAGGTGATAATCGACACACAACCGTAAAGTCCCATCCTTCTTTCTGACTAGCAACACTGGTGCTCCCCATGGTGACACACCAAGTCTAACAAACTGCTTCTCCAAGAGTTCTTCTAGTTGCTTCTTGAGCTCAACTAACTCTGATGGTGACATCCTATAAGGTGCTATAGATACAAGACCAGATCCAGGCACCAGATCAATGGTGAATTCTATCCCCTGCTCTGGCGGTAAACCAGGTACGTCATTAGGAAAGACTTCGAGAAACTCATTAATCACTGGAATTGTATTCACATCTGCCTCGCTCTCGACTTTTAAGGAAGACAATAGCATACATCCCTGAGCTCCTTCTTTTAAGAAAACTCGAACTTGGTTGGCCATCAAAAATCTAAACACTTCATCCATTGGGAAAACTATGGTTTTACTAGAACAATCTAACAGGATATGGTTAGAAGATAACTAATCCATTCCTAAAATTACGTCTAATTGGGAAAGAGGTAAACAAATCAAATCAACAGAAAAGATTCGACCTTCAACAATTAAAGGACAATTTAAACAAAATTTGGTGGTAACAACAGGTTTAGCAGTAGGGGTAGAAACAATCAAGTCAAAAGGTAAGGAAGACACAAGTAAACCAAGTTGTCGCACACAGTCATAAGAAATGAAAAAGTGAGTTGCCCCAGAGTCATACGGTACAGTCAAAAGATTACCTCCTATGGTACCCTCTCCTTGTATCAGATCTTCAGATTCGAAGACTTCCGCTCCGCTCATAGTGTAGACTCAACCTCTTGCCTACGATTTTGCAGCTTGTGCAGTGTTGACTGAAGGCTCTGCCTTAGCTTGATTGCAGTCCCTGGAGACGTGTTTGGGTTTCCCATATCTGAAGCAAATCATCCCTTTGATGGTGCAATCCCTCGTTAAGTGATCCTTCCCACACTTCGAACACTTCGGAGAAGATGCCACAACCTGGCTAGTTTGATTTCCACCAAAACCTCTGCTGGAACCTCCACCATATGACTGTTGCTGACTTCCCGGTGGTCGAGAATAGGGTTACTTTTGAAAGCGGTTTGCATTGCTGCCACCTCCTCTATAGAACCAAGTAGGTCCAAAGTTACGATTCCTAGTGTCCCGTGCCTGATCCAGATCTTCCACTCATCGACATGTGTCCCTTAGCTATGAATGCTTGTGTCTTGAAGCATATCAAATGGTTTTTTGATGATAACAAAGCCAAAGATGAAGATCAAGATCAAAAGAGAAGACCAAGATCACAAGATAAAGACCAAATGGTTTTTATGTGGGGATTTGACCTCACCAACGCTCCTGGAAAGATCCAATATAAAACCTCAAGATTATCGGAAAGTATGTATTTGATCGGTGCTCCGATTGTCTCCCAATTTTTTCGTCGTCGGCCAATTTTAAATAACTAATTAATATATTAATACAAAAAAAAGAGTATGTTAAATTAAAATACAAATAATATAAACCTTAAATTAATAAATACATGTTAATTCAAAAGAAAGTAAATAAATAAAAATAAGAATAAAATTAAAAATGACTAAAGATCCAAGCACAAACAAGTAAAAAAAAGGTAGGCCCAAATTTTATTTAAGCCCAAAATGAAAGGTAAAAATAAAATAAAAATAAAAATAAAAATACAAAAAAGGGTGAAAGCAAACTTACCTCTAAGATGTATAAAAATGCTATGCTTAAAGAAATCTACACAAAGCCTCACGCGTTCTCTATAAATTAAACCTTGAAAAGCAACCCACGTGCAAGGAGGAAAAAAAATTACTAAAATCTCGGGCTCTTATACTTAGTATTAAGCCCAAGTGTGAAAAATTTTTAGATGATCAAAGCAAATGACAACCACCCCTATATATAAGAGGAAGGGAGGGAGAAGGAGCATGGCTTCTCCAATGTGTGACTTAGACACTTTATTTTTTTCAATTTTTTTTCTTTTTTTCTTTTTTTCTTTTTTATTTTTTTAGATTTTTTTCAATGTTTAGAAATTAATTTTATAGACAAAATTGAGTGTTCATACATTGATTAAGTAACAAAAATAAAAAATTTATAGACAAAATTGGGTATCAACAGCTGCCCCCCTTTGCTTTGCATTTAAATTAAATGAAAAGCAAAGGAATTGATTCAATTTTGTCCATGAAAATTTTGATTTTTCCTTTTTTAGAATGTGTAGATTGATGCAAAAATACAACAGATAGTAAAAACAAAAAAGACACAAAGCTTGCGGAGTCAGGTATCCACCGAAGCTTGACAAGAAACTTAAAACAAAAGGACACAAAACTTGCAGAGTCGGGTATCTATCAAAGCTTGACAGAAAGGTAAAAAACTTGTAGAGTCTGGTATCTGCCGAAGCTTGATAGAAAACTTAAAACAAAAAAGGCATAAAGCTTGCGGAGTTGGGTAGCCGCCGAAGCTTGATAGAAAACATAAAAATAGAAAAGGCACAAAGCTTGCGGAGTGGGATATCCGCCAAAACTTGACAAAAAATAAGGTAAGAAGCTTACGGAGTCGGGTATCCATTGAAACTTAACAAAAACTTAAAGGCAACGGGCACAGGGACCCGAAAACATAAAACAATGGGTGCGGGGACCCAGAAAAGGAAACAGCAAGAAGCGATGGGTGCGGGTACCCATAAATGCCAAGAAACTTGCGGAGTCAGGTATTCGCTGAACCTTAACAAAAAAACTTAAAGATAATGGGTACGGGGACCCAAAAAGGTAAAAAGCTTGTGGAGTCAAGTATCCGCTGAAGCTAAACAAAAAAAAAACTTAAAGGCAATGGGTATGGGGACCCGAAAACAAAAAATAAGGATCCAAAAAGTTAAAAGCTTGCGGAGTTAGGTATTCTCTGAAGCTTAACAAAAATAAGGTAAGAAGCTTACGGAGTCGGGTATCCATTGAAGCTTAACAAAAACAAGGTAAGAAGCTTACGGAGTTGGGTATCCGTTGAAGGTTAACAAAAACAAGGTAAAAAGCTTGCGGAGTCAGGTATCCGCTGAACCTTAACAAAAAAACTTAAAGGCAATGGGTATAGGGACCCAAAAAGTTAAAAGCTTGCGAAGTCAGGTATTCATTGAAGCTTAACAAAAATAAGGTAAGAAGCTTACGGAGTCGGGTATCCGTTGAAGCTTAACAAAAACTTAAAAATAATGGGTACGGGGACCCGAAAACATAAAATAATGGGTGCGGGGACCCAGAAAGGTAAAAAGCTTGCGGAGTCAGGTATCTACTGAAGCTTAACAAAAATAAGGTAAGAAGCTTACGGAGTCAGGTATCTGCTGAAGCTTAGCAAAAACAAGATAAGAATTTTACAGAATCAGGTATCCATTGAAACTTAACAAAAAAAATAAGGCAATGGGTACAGGGACCCAAAAATATAAAATAATGGGTGCAGGGACCTGAAATCATAAAAGACAATGGGTATGTTGCCCTGACTTATCACAGAAACTAAAAGCAATGGGTGCGAGGACCTAAAAAGAAAAGGTAAAGGACATAAGGCTCTGATTTGACTGAAAATAGCAAGTTGGACCTTTGTAGGTCAAGGCTAGTGAAATGAAATAGTGCACTATGCATGCTTCAGATGTATGACAGTATGAAAAACTCTTTTTTTCTGCTTTTCTCTTTTTTTTGTCTTTTTTTTTTCTCCATGACTCATGAGGACATGATTGCAATCATTTTCAAAGATGAACTGGAATGGGATTTATTGGCATGCTTTCATTTGTCTATTCAGTCGATGGTTGAAATGTCCAGCCGGGATGACCCTTGAGGTATGCATTAGATGTGATAGTGACCTGACTATCCTTTCTTTTCTCATCAACACTCTTATCAAGAATTCATTGTGTTTCCCATGACCTCTAAATGCTTTTGCAGTATTGTCACATGTTTCACATCTCAATATAAGTCTATCATGAGAAATGCATCAACAATAGGTTGCAGCGAAAAAGGGTTATCATTATGGAAAGGAAAAGTATAGGAAGAGCAATTCAAAAAGGATTAGAATTGAAAGGTTTACAAGAGAAATGTCTAGTTGGAGTTTTCCAACTTTTCCAATGATGCTCTTTAGGATGAATAGTACTAATTTCCCATGTATACAACCTTGAACACCCCTTTGTCTATTTCCAAGAATATGATTTGACCCAGTTTTCACGCATTGGGAGCTTTTCATGACAAGACTTTATATATTCAAACTACCCCAGTTCAACCCAAGTCTTCATGTATCGAAGCATTTGATGACAAATTCAAACTGCCCCAGTTTGGGCTTAATGAACTCAAACTGCCCCAGTTTGTGACTTGAGGCAACTCCACTTCCTCGGATGTTTCAGATACTAGTTTTGACCCTAACTGTTGCCTAGGTCACTCTTTTTGAGTTTTTAACCTAGCGGGTCACCTTAACTTTTGCCTAGGTTGCCTTTTCAGGTTTTCAACCTAGCGAGCCATTTTTCTTTTTTTCTTTCTTTTTTCTTTTTTTTTTCTTTCTTTTTAATATAGGAGCAAGGAATTGAAAACTCAAAATTGCATGAACCTTTTGTCTCAGAATTAAAGTTAATGAAAATGAAAACAACCCTTCATTGATCAAATTGGACTTTTTGAGGCTTGTAACGTGGCTAAGGTCAAGGGCTATGAAAGAAATGATATAAGGCTCAAACAAGTGTTTAAGGGTTGAATAAGACCAAGGATCTTTAGAAAACTTTGTCAATTGCTTTTGGCATTGTCAAGAACACTAAAACTTTTCATTTACTTTTCATTTTTCATTTCATCATTTATCTATCTTTTTCTTTTTCTTTTTCTTTTTTTTTCTTTTTTCTTTTTGCCAAACCCTACTATAGGGGTGATCCTTGTCTTAGGTTCTTTAAAGAAAATTTTCAAGCTCAAAAGGAGGTAACAAGGGATATTACACATTGTGAAGGATAAAGAAAGATGACTAATTTTCATTTTCAAAACTTTAAATTTGAGACCAAAAGTTAATGCACAAGTGATTACTTATTTGTTCTTTTTCAAAAATCCTGCTTCCAATTGCTTGGTGACTTCCTCCTTTTATTTCAGGGTACATTCTCCTCAATTTCTGCTTTTTCGCCTCAGTATTAGGGTATAGCAAAATTTTGTGGGTAGCCATGCCCGGATCCATTCTTGGTACGACCATGTGGAAATGTCACAGTAATCACATCAGAGCTTAACTAACTTGCTTCACTTATCTTCTTTCATGGAAGTGCTAATTTTAACTTTTTTCTTTTTCATCCTCTGCCCCCGAATTAATCATTTCTGTTGACTCTTCATGGGTTGACTTTCTTTAACCTTTTTGTTCTATTAATCTCATTAGCTCAGGAGAGGGTTCCCAATTGTCACCATTATCTTTTTTAATGGGATGGTCAAAATCATATAATAGGGTCATAGCACTGTCATTTTCAAGATAATCACTTTCAGATACACACAAGTAAAAAGGTAATGAATGAAGGTTAATGTGATGGTTGGATAGAAACCAAAAGAATGGCAAGAAAATGCATTTATTAATAGTAAATATTGAAAAGGAAACATGTGAGCCTATTTTCTCAATCATATATTCCTAAAGCCTTGGACAGAGTTATAAGATTACAGAATTACTTTGCATTAATCTCAAAGGTCATGGGAAAATCGATGATCTCCCAATTGTTGAGCTCTGCATCTGGGGAACAAGGGCACACCAGATTGACTCCATAATTAATAGGTTGATCATCCTCGATAGCAGTCACTGCACTTCAAAAGCTTTGTCAGATGTCACAGATGGGGATCCCCTCATCTTTACGTTCTCGATTTTCCAATCGGGCCAGCCACTTCTCTTTTTTCTCTTCCATTATCCACTTTTGTCGGCCTTGGTGGGCTTGTATTTAGGTTTTGGGTCTATGGTTGGGTTAATTGGCATGGCAGGGAGTGTTTAGTTTGGGAAGAGAGGTTGTGTATGATAATGGATCATTGGGTGATAAGGTTGGGGGTATGGAACTTGGGAGACATTAGCAATATATGGGTTACAAGGTATATAGGGAAGTTGGAAGCATGGTTGAGGGTTAATAGGTGCTTGGCTAGGTTTTCCTTGGGCAAAACTTCTCTAATTGGAAGTAACAACATAGGTTTCTCCTTCTTTTTTCTTTGTTGTTAGGGGCCTTTTGGCACTAATCATCCCTATTGAATTTTCAGCGATCTTCCTACTTCTCATTCCTCCCTCGACTCTTTCTCCAATGATGACCATGTCTGAGAAATTTGATGACACACTCCCTATCATCTTGTCATAGAAGGGAGATTGGAGAGTATCGATGAATGTACCCAACATTTCTTTTTCTGTCAATGGGGGTTCAACCTGAGCAACTATTTCTCTCCACCATTGAGTATATTCCTTAAAGGTTTTAACTTCCTTTTTAAGCATATTCTGCAACTACAGTCTATCTGGTGCCATATCGATGTTGTATTTATATTGTCTCAAGAAAGCAACACCCAAGTCTTTGAAACATCGAATATGAGTACGTTCAAGGTGTGTATACCAGTTAGACGATGCCCTAGCTAAGCTGTCTTGGAAGAAATGGATCAACAGTTTGTCATCATGAGCATGCGAAGCCATTTTACGGATATACATGGTCAGATGGTTCTTTGGGCAAGTGGTCCCCTTTTATTTATCGAAATCTGGGACTTTAAATTTTGGGGGAATCACTACATCTAGGACAAGGCAGAGTTCTGAGGCATTTATAAGACCATAGCTACTTGCTCCTTCTATAGCTAGCAGTCTCTCTTCAAGAACTTCTAGTTTTTCCTTGGATTGAAGGTCTTCGATTGAAGGGTTCAGTAGAGAAGTACCAGCAATCTTATGGGGGAAAATTATGGCATACAAAAAGGAAGTTAGGTCTGACTCGAGCTTTGTGGCCCTGAAGTAGGTATTACCAATGATGAGCCACTCTCAGGAGGGTTGGTAATCTGTGACGGCATAAAACTAGGGGGAAGGCCATAACAGGGTACTGAGGAATCTCACTGGTATTTGGCTGAGATCCTTGGGTAGTGTTTGGAGGGTTTGAAGTTTTTGTCACTGTCGGTGCACTGCCCTTAGGAGTATTGGTGGCTAATTGTGGCACATAACCAGGTGGAAGGCCATATGGTAGGAATGAAGATGCATGTGTTTCTCGATGATTGGTAACAGGGTTTTGTGCAGGGTTATTTGAGCAGATGGTGAGTGGCATCATGGCCCCTTGAGAGGTGACGCTAGGATATTACCAAGGAATTGGCGTAAAGCCAGGCAGGTGAGCAGGTGTGGCCAAAGGATCATCATTTTCCCTTGAAGGAGCCCCCTCTGTGTTCTTCATTCTTTCCATAATTTTAAGACCTTGGCCATTTGCTCCTTTAGCTGGCTTACTTCACTTCTCAACTCTTCTTGTGACTGCCCCAGTTCATCCATGACTTTTGATTGAGAGCAAGTCCTATATAGGTGTCGTAGAGATATTTTTTTTTGTATTATTATGAATATGATAAAACAAATGCAAACATAAGCACACTAAAACAAGAATAAAATTGTGCATGCGGAGACATGGTCCTAAGCTTGGTACCTATCCTAAAAGATGGGTTCTATATACTATGGTAGCTCTAAGGTTATTTCAGCAAGTGATAGCTTTAGTTCTAGACCCCTATCAAACAAAAGGTCCCCAAATTACCCCTTGCTGTCACCAACACTTTGGCTAGCAAAAGTCCTCCATCCTCACCCATGATAGGTTACAAGTGGAAATAGTTCAATTTGAGTGAAGGGTTTTCATGTGCCTAACTAGAGACCAAAGGTCTCTCAAAGCAACACTACTTCGCCCTCTATCTAAGCCTACAAGGTACTGAGCTCGGGTATAGAGCTTGTGTGTGCAAGTGTACATGAGAGAACATGCAAGCAAATTTATTTACAAAGCAGAAATATAATACATATAATGCAAACAAAATGTACAACAATATGAAACAAATAAACAAACGAAAAAAAAATGGACCAACATAATCAAAGAGCAAATAACATGAGATTAAAACAAGGCTTAACCCTCTCATGTCCCCAGTGGAGTCGCCAGCTATCGCAACCGTCCTGAAGGGTGCCGCGAAATTAAAAAGAACAAGGAGGAAAAGACCTCGGGGTGTTGGGAGTCACCACCAATCGCTTTATCCATTAAATGGAATGGTGCAATTGGACACCTAAAAGATGGTCTACGTTTCAGAGTTCGTGGTTCAGGGGTTGATTACGGGTAAGGAAGGTGTTAGCACCCTACACCGTCCGTTCTAAGAACGGTTACCTATTTAATCTAATATTATTCGCAAGGTTAATTAAATTGATCCTTTTTAAAAAGAATTATTTTTGCTTTTATTTTGATATGTTTGATTTTGTCATGCATGTTATCAAAGATGATAAATGACTAAGACATAAAAGTGGTGTATTAAAATTGGTGTATTAAAATTTTAAAAGTGGTGTATTAAAATTTTAAGTTTATAACATATTATATAAAAGTGGTGTATTAAAATTTTATTTTTTGAAGAGAAGTAATTTTCAAAATACAATGGTCAAATAAAATCTCATTTATAATCAAGAAAAAAAAATTATTTTTAGCCATAATGAGATTTCTGTCATAATTTTCAAAAAAAAATCTTCATGAAAAATAAAATTATAATTCACCACAATCATGATGTTGAAACTGTATGAAATTGTTCACTTTTATTTGAATATTTTATTTTACAAAAAAAAATTTTATTTTGGTTTATAAAAAATTATATTTTAGTTTACATAATTATTTAAATTTTTATATGGGGATTAGACCTCACCAGCGCTCCTGGAAAGATCTAATATAAAGTCTCAAGATTATCGAAAGAGTGTATTTGATCGGTGCTCGATCCTCTCCCAATTTTTTCGTCGTCACCAATTTTAAATAACTAATTAATATATTAATACAAAAAAGAGTGTTTTAAATTAAAATACAAATAATATAAACGTTAAATTAATAAATACATGTCAATTCAAAAGAAAGTAAATAAATAAAAATAAGAATAAAATTAAAAATGACTAAAGATCCAAGCACAAACAAGTAAAACAAAAAAAAGGAAGGCCAAAATTTTATTTAAGCCCAAAATAAAAGGTAAAAATAAAAATAAAAATACAAAAAAAAGGGAGAGAGCAAACTTACCTCCAAGACGTATAAAAATGCTATGCTCAAAGAAGTCCACATAGAGCCTCACGCATTCTCTTCAAATTAAACCTTGAAAAGCAACCCGCTTGCAAAGAGGAAAAAAAATTTATTAAAGTCTCGGGCTCTAATACTTAGTATTAAGCCCAAGTAAAAAAAAATTAAAGTTCTTGGGCTCTTATACTTAGTATTAAGTCCAAGTGTGAAAAATTTTTGAATGATCAAAACAAATGACAACCACCCCTATATATAGGAGGAAGGGAGAGAGAAGGAGCATGACTTCTCCAATGTGAGACTTAGACACTTTATTTTTTTCAAATTTTTCCATTTTTTCATTTTTTTCATTTTATTTTTTTAGATTTTTTTCAAGGATCAAAAATTAATTTTATGGACAAAATTGAGTGTTCATACCTTGATTAAGTAACAAAAATAAAAATTTTATGGACAAAATTAGGTATCAACAGATTTTAATCTTGGATTTAACACTCATGAAAGGATTTATGTTTAATCAAATGTCTTGAAGTGTTAGAAATGACTTACAAACTTAATTGGACTCGAAAAATGTGTTCAAAAGCCAAGGTAATCGATTACACATGTTTTGTAATCGATTACAAGCAAGTCAGAGGCCTTGTAATCAATTACACCAGTAATGTAATCGATTACATTGAACCCAGAAAGGCAAGAACACGTTCAAGAAGGTATGTAATCGATTACATGGAAATGGTAATTGATTACAAAGCAAGTCAGAGGCCTTGTAATCGATTACACCAAGAATGTAATCGATTACACAAAGCCCAGAAAGCCAAGAACACGTTGGAACAACAATGTAATCGATTACATTTGCTGTGTAATCGATTACAAGCAATCTGACAGAGTCCAACGACTATATTAATGACATTTAATGCTTGACTAAAAATGTCCCAATGGCTCCTTTACTTACAAAACTTATAAATACTTACCTTAGGGCTTCTTTAAGGGTTGAACTTCAATTTAGAACATCAATCTAACACTCCTATACAAGAATCAAATCCTGAAAACATTTTTGCCCTGTTTTTGTGAGAAAACTTGAGATATTCAAAAGGGGCATTGCTAGAGCTTCAATTTGTATCAATCTACTCTTTGAGAGAGTTTCTATCATTCAAACACTTTGTTTATTCTGTAAAGAGGGTGAGGTATCCCTCTAGTGAAAAAGGGTGAGGTATCCCTTGTTGAAAGTAGGTGAGGTATCCCTCAAAGGTTGTAAAGGGTGAGGCATCCCTATTTTGAGGCTCAAAGCATAAGGGTGAGGTATCCCAAGGTGTTGTTAAGTATTCCAATCTATAAAGGTTTTCAAGCACCCATTCAAGCTTGAAGTTTAGTGGAAAATTGCGAATGGTTCGCTTGAGGACTGAACATAGGTCACAAGGGGTGGTTGAGCTAGAATAAATCCTTGTGTTTGATTCTCTCAGTCCTATCTCTTTATATTTGTACATTTATTTTATATGCTTGCTTGAATGGTATTTATATTGGCTTGTTTAATTTGTGAGTAAAGCTTTTAATCTCATTTATCTATTCACTTCAATTTTTCAATAGCTTCAATGAAAATTGATAAACAAACATTTTAAGAAAGATTTGTGAAAATATTTTATAAACTCAATTCACCCTCATTTTAAGTTTGAGGCTACTTGGTAGCAAGTGATATCAGAGCAAGACTCTTGTGTAAAGAGCTTAGCAGCTTCAAGAGAAAATGATGGCCTCCTATTATGATTTTTCAGAAAGTTCTTCCATCTATAGACCTCCCTTTTTCAATGGAGATGAGTACACTTATTGGAAAGAAAGAATGAAAATTTTTATTGAAGCTATTGACCTAAATGTGTGGGATGCTATTGAAAATGGTCTGTTTATCCCCACAAAAGTTGTTAATGGTGTAAGGGTTAATACACCAAGAAATGAATGAACCAATAACGATAAGAAAAAGGTCCAATATAATTTGAGTACCAAAAACATCATTACCACATCCTTGAGGTATGATGAATTCTTTAGGATGTCAAATTGTAAAACTACCCAAGAAATGTAGGACACCTTACAAGTAACTGTGAAGTGAAAAGATCAATGATCAATACTCTCACTCATGAGTATAAGCTTTTTAGAATGAACCAAAATGAAAGCATTCAAGAAATGCAAAAACGTTTTACATATATTGTAAATCATCTTACTTCATTGGGAAAGACTTTTCCTAATGAAGATCTTATTAATAAAGTGTTGAGATGTTTGAGCAGGCATTGGCAACCTAAAGTGACGGTTATTGCGGAGGCAAGAAATCTGTCAACCATGACCTTAGCCACACTTTTTGGCAAGCTCCAAGAACATGAATTGGAATTAAATAGACTCAACCAAAGTGAGGAGATTGACAAGAAAAAGAAGGGAATAACTCTCAAGGCCACTTCCTCCATGATTAATGATGAAGATGACGTAGATGGCTTGGAAATAGATGAGGAGAATCTTGTTCTACTAGTAAAGAAAGTTGGAAAATTCTTCAAGAGTGAAGCTCAAAGAAGACCTCCATTCCCCCAAAAGAATGTCTATCACAAAGGGGAAGGAACCTCATCCACTCCTAAATGCTATGAATATGGAGAATTGGGTCACATGAAGATGGAGTGCCCAATCTATCAAAGTAAAGTGGAAAAATATCACAAAAGATCCTCAAGGGAGAAGAAAGAAAGAAGAGCCTACATAGCTTGGGATGACAATGACATGGATTCAACCGATAGCTCAAACAATGAGAAACCCAGTCTATATTTCATGGCTAGAGGAGAAGAGGAAGATAAAGATGACATGGAGGTAGCATCCTCAAATTCTGAATTAAACTTTTCACCTTCCTATGATGAATTACAAGATGTATTTGAAGAATTACATAATGAATCTATAAGGCTTGCAAAACTTGTTTCATCATCTAAGAAAATAATTTCCTCATTTGAAAATCAAATTTCTATTTTAAATAAAGAAATTGAGGAATTGAAATTAGAAAATGAAACTCTTGGATTGATTGATGCAAATTCTTCATGCATGACATGTTTATCACTTGATAATGCATCTACACCCTCCTCTTGCTCATCATGTAAAGCATTTGAAATTGAGATTGAGGATTTGAAAAATACTCTTTCAAAATTTACCTTTAGAAGAGATAATTTGAATATATTGCTTGGGAACCAAAGATGTGTTTTTTAAAAGGCTGGTTTAGGGTATAATCCCAATAACCAATAAAAGTTTCTCAAGAATTTCTATGTTTCATCAAGTACATCAAGTAGTCCTTTTATTAAATGCTTTCATTGTAGTAGGAAAGGGCATAGTGCATTAACTTGCAATGTAAGGAAGAATATTAATAACAAGTTAAGAACTAAAATGGTTTGGGTTCCCAAAGGCACCTTGCCAAAAACTAACACATAAGGACCCAAGAAAATTTGGGTACCAAAAGCTAAAAATTGAAGTATGTTGTAGGTGTGCTTGAAGGCCAAAAATGGCCTTTGAAATCTCAAAAGCGGTTGCTGCAAACACAAGTTCAGAAAATACTTCAAGTTATCCTCCTTGTCTCCATGAAGCTTGAACTTGCATCCTTTGGTTAAGTGGATACTTGCACTATACTTTACTAGTTTAATATCTTGAATATGCTAAATGAATATACTTTTTATATGAAATGGCATGTATAATATCAATATTTTTAAACTTGTCATAATGGATTAATCATGTGATGCGTGAGGATATAATGATTAAAATTCAGATAAAAATCAGTTGTCAGGCCCACCAGAAAATAAAAACCTTACAGTTAGTTGTAGTTAGTAAGGGTCGATCCACAGAGAACCAATTCAATTAACACTATCAAGTAATTCCCAATTTAAACTCTGATTAATAATAAAAGTAAATAGGGGGGTTTTTTGGAGTTTTGATGAACAATGAACAGTTTCAAAGGCAATAACAATAAATGAACTGAAATCAACAATATAAGAAAATTGGTTAAGAGATTGAATCCACCACTAGATTTATATGATGATGTAAATCCACATATCCTTTTATTCCAACATGCTCAATTATGTTTTTACGCAATTGTGAGAGTAAATCTTCTGCTTTCCTTACGTGTTGGCCAATTCAGCAACCACTCAAATCAACTCCTAATCACTGATTAGTCATAAAGCAACCGCTTTTACAACTATCCAACAATTGCATTAAGATTTAGAAAACCAATCACACTAAAATCTAATCACACACCGGAATTAAATTACTTAGAACATATATTTCTCTAGATCTATTAACGCAACCGCGCATAATAAACTCAGATCTACCACTTTTATAACTGGCAAATAGCACAAAGATAATTATACTCACATGAACATCATATATTCTACTAGATCTACTACTGCAACCGCGTATAATAAACCCAGATTTACCACTTTGAAAGTGGGAACAAGTACAAAAACCTTCATACCAACAATAGATTCAGAAATATATGAATAAAGACATAACTGTGTTGAAATAATCAAATATGCAAGATTCACAACATCAATACTAGTGGTTTCATCACCCCCTTAACCAAAGGAGGTTTAGTTACACATAGCTAGAATAAAATCACAAGAAAAACTGAGAAAGAACAACATGAGAAATAAAGTGCAGAAGAAAAACTAAAGCAAATGAGTTTCTGAGGATTGAGGATGATGGATCTCCGATTGCTCGAATCCGAGACTCCAATCTTTGATCCAATACTCCCCTCTCCTTCTCCAAAGAGTTGTAGCTACTCTCCTAGGTCAGAACTCCCTTCAAAATGTGCCAAGAGTGTCAAAATATAGGCCCCCAACACAAACTTCGCGCAGAAGTTTCAATAATTGAGTTTCTGGAGTGAATACACGGCTGTGTATGCATACACGGCCTAGGCCGTGTATGCATACATGGCGACACTGAGTTAGGGGTCCAAAATTCACTATTTCAAATGCAAAGTCAGAGGCATACACGGCCTAGGCCGTGTATTCTCACACGGTCGTGTATTTTTACGCAATCTAGGCCCTGTATTCTGACGCAGGCCCTGTATTTTGACTCTAGCCCTATAATCTGACTTCCAAGCTCAATATGACCCATTAAACCTCCAAATATGGAAAAGTGTTCAACATAAAAGTTGTAGATTTGGATCTTAACTATCAACCATCAAAATTTCAGCCCATTTGACAACTTGTAGCTCGAGATATGTCATGAACAGTATGCAAAGGTCAAGCTGTCAGGATCAGCACCCTAGTTCTTGCTTCAACTCCAATTTGAGTTATCCAAACGTGTGATTGGGCCTTTGAGGTCTTCATGAAAGTAGTAGAGAATTGTCTTAGCTTTCCTACAAGACCAAAATCACATCAATCAGATATTTGAAACTCAAATTATAGCTAGTTTACTGAACATTGTCAAAGAGATAAATTAGGGCTAATTCATGCAATAATTCCTTCAATGATCCAATTAGGCTCAATATCATAAAATGTGTCAAAACCAACTTAATTAAACCTAATTGAACCTTAAGAAACCCAGTGACTGAAAAGCATAATTCAATTATGAGTACTAATGAACACATTTAAGCAAAGTTTCACAGTAATGTTCCAATTAGGGTTTGATATCAGAAACTAAGCTAAATGATGACAATTAAGCACAAATAGAGATCAATGAATCAATTACAAGGTGATTAAAATATAGGAATAATCAATAGATCAATTACCCCCACACTTAGCCTTTTGCACTCCTGGGCAAAAATATACAGTTCAACACAGTTTCACAACAAGCCAAACAAATGCAGAATAATAAGCAAAGACCTTTATGCTTTTAGTTTTCAAAGAATTTAAACAATCAAGAATTCCCTTTCTTAGCAATCCAAGTTGACAAGCAAAATCAATCAAATTTCAGGGTCCAATCAACATAATAAATCCTCACTGAAATGCTCTCTCACTCAAGTGTTTCAGGCTTGTGTTTTCACTCAACCAACTCATGAGAATATGCTTTACCATAGGCTTGTCAAGCCTCTACTTCTCCACTACTCAGACCACATGCAAACAGAGATCAAAAGGACTTTATTTAGGTTAGAATGAGGTCAGGGTTAAGGTAGGATACATCAAAGATAGACAAAACTAGATCATAGGAACTAGAAAAGCAAAATAGAAAGATATTCAATCATTACACAGAATTTCCCAATAGTCGTCAAATTCAAATTCCTATTATGTACCTTATCTTTTTTTTTTTTACTTTTCTTTTTTTTTAATACATATATATACACCTTGCATTCAATTCAACCTGACATTTTGCCAATATGAGATATTTTATACACAGACATAACTAGGCAAAAACATCATGAATCACACCCCCATACTTATTCAAAAGCCATTTTCCAATGCAACCTTAGCTCTTCTACTTCCTAAGGTAGGGTAGTAAAATAGTTTTTCACTTTTAGGTTTAAATTGAGCATAGATAGAAGGAAATTGGATCAATTAGGCTCAAAGGGGTTAATCAGTGGATAAAATACAAGGATGGTTATTTGGCCAGTAGTTATTTAAAAGAAAAAAAAATTGCCTTTATCATTTCAAATGTAGGCAGTGGTCATTAGCAGCTTAAAAGAGAACTAAGACAAGTTCTGAAAAGCACAATAATCATGAGTGGAATCACACAATCAAGGATCCAAAATGGCCTAAAGTTAGCCATTTACAACAAAGCCCAAAAACTCACTAGGTTTCAATTCGTCATTTTCAATTAAACCCTTTAATTTTTTGAATTTCACCCGACAAAATCGATAACCAGAAAGTTCATTCAATCATGCTCAAAATTTTTTATTATTATTTTTTTTTTCAAATTTTTTTTCCGCTCAATTGCTCACTAATCACATCACTTGAAAGCTTATCAGAAACTTAAAAAGCCCAATGGAGAAGTATCACAAGAAGAACAACACCATCAAGATCAAATACACTCACCCCAAGAAAGTTCAATCAGTCATTCAAATCCCAGGAGAACAATTCACAATATCAACAGTATTCACAATAGAACATCAAAGTATCCACACCCCAACACTTAAAACAAGCATTGTCCTCAATGCTACACACATCCAGAAAAGGAAAAATAATGACAAAGAGAATGCTACACACATCCGTAAAAGGAAAACAAGCAAAAACAAACTATACCACAATCGAAAGCGAGAAACAAGGCAGCCAGTAAATCAATAGTGCAAACCAAATCCCAAATGTACACAATACAAGAGAATGAAAATACAATGGAAACTAAGGGGGTACATTTACTCATCATTCTTGAGGGAATGTCAAAAATCTACGAAGTTTATAAGGCACAAGTTCATATGAATGCGTCTCAAGAGTATAACTCTTTACTCAGTCCATTCATCATGAACTTAAAATTTAACTTCTCAATTGAATGAAATCATACCCAAAGAACATGGTTCAGCATTCAAAAGAACAAAATAATAATTTATAAACGAACTAATTCCTATAGTTTTGCTTGGTTTTCCACTATACTTAATCCACACAAATATCAAACAAACAATCCATGCATTCCAACATACATTTAATCAAACCAAAACACAAGGTTTTCCAAAGATTCGCATGCTCACAATCAACAAACAGATAAAAACATAAAATAAAAGGGTTAAAGAAAGCAAATCTGATTTTCTTGATAATGGGTTGCCTCCCATTAAGCGCTTAGTTTATTGTCCTCATCCTGACGTTGTGACACCCTCATTGATCTTTATAATGTGGATGGTAAAGGTCAATACTTTCACTTCCACACTTTTCGAAAGCTTATAGAAAGACTTGAGATGGTGTTTATTGGCCTTATCAAGTGAGGTAGGTGAAAAGACTCCACCAGGATCCCATTGGTTGAAACATGATGACCAAGCTATAGTTAAGACAACATGATAGCTTTCACCGGGGACCCATTGGTTGAAGTGTGATGACCAAGCTGTAGTTGAAACAATATGAGAGCTTTCACCAGGATCCCATTAATCCAAGCTATAGTTGAAACAATATGAGAGCTTTCACCAGCATCCCATTGGTTGAAGTGTGATGAACAAATTAAGCTTGCAGTATAAGGGCTTCCACCAGGGTCCCATTGGCCCTTATTTTCCTTGGCTTCACCACTGAAAAGTAATATGTGCACTTTATCAACTTTATGTGCATTGTTTTTACTTAATGATGGCCCAAAAATAAAGTTCACTTCAGTAGTGACCATCATCAGATGCTCTTCTTCCTTTTCTAAAAATTCTTCCATGACCTGTAATTCCACCTCCCATTGAGTCTTAGATTCTGCTTTGTAAATAGAATCATCAACTTTCAACTCTGCAGAAATCTCAGCACGACTAGCACATATGATATCAGTACATGAATGGAAATGAATATAATTATTGAAACCAATAAAATCAGGAAATTCATCTCACAACTCATCGTATTGCTCCTCCACTACATTAAGAATGGGTTCAAGATTACTTACCTTGGGGGCTTCAGAGTTTTTCCCTTCCTCATTTACCTGTTTAGGCTCTTGGTCTTCCTCTGTAGTGATTTGTGGAGGAGAGGTGGATTCATCTAACGTCTTCCCACTTTGTAATATGACAGCACTAGGATCTTCCTTCACATCCTCTTTGGGTTGTGAGGAAAGTCCTTCAGAATTTAGGCTCTACATATTGCTGAGTTCTGTGGCTAACTGCTCCAAAGAGTTTTGCATGTTATTGATTGCGGCCTTTGTTTCTTGTTGAAAACTCTTTATATTGGCCCTTGTTTCTTGTTGGAACTGTATAGCATTAATGGCAAATTGTCTTATTAGTTCCTCCAATGAAGGTTCAGGTTGCCAAGGATCATGGACTTGCTGTTGTCCTGGAAGGAAAAGTGTTTGCCTCTGCTGAAATTCTGGAAGTTCATAGGCTGGAGGTTGATTCTGAGGCTGCTGTCCATAACTCAAGTTAGGATAGCCCCACCACTCTGGATAATATGTATTGGAGTAGGGGTTGTAGTTGTCGGAAGGTTTAGAATATCCCCATACTACCTCTACTTCCTCATTTGTGTCCACTAGGAAAGTGGGACACAAATCAGTGATATGTCCAAGTGATAAGCAAATCCCACAAGCATCCATGACTAATGGACATCAACACCTACAAGACATTAAGAAAGAAAGAATCAAAAATAAAAAAATAAAAATAAAAACGAGTAAAAATAGGAAATAAATTAATTGTGTCATTGACAAATTGGCTCCCCGGCAACGGTGCCAAATTTCTGATGCGTGAGGATTTAATGATTAAAATTCAGATAAAAATCAGTTGTCAGGTCCACCAAAAAATAAAAACCTTACAACTAGTTATAGTTAGTAAGGGTCGATCCACAGAGAACCAATTCAATTAACACTATCAAGTAATTCCCAATTTAAACTCTGATTAATAATAAAAGTAAATAGGGGGTTTTGGGAGTTTTTATGAACAATAAACAGTTTCAAAGGCAATAACAATAAATGAACTGAAATCAACAATATAAGAAAATTGGTTAAGAGATTGAATCCACTACTAGATTTATATGATGATGTAAATCCACATATCCTTTTATTCCAACATGCTCAATTATGTTTTTACGCAATTGTGAGAGTAAATCTCTATTTTCCTTACGTGTTGGCCAATTCAGCAACCGCTCAAATCAACTCCTAATCACTGATTAGTCATAAAGCAACCGCTCTTACAACTATCCAACAATTGCATTAAGATTTAGAAAACCAATCACACTAAGATCTAATCACACACCGGGATTAAATTACTTAGAACATATATTTCTCTAGATCTATTATCACAACCGCGCATAATAAACTCAGATCTACCACTTTTATAACTGGAAAATAGCACAAAGATAATTATACCCACATGAACATCATATATTCTACTAGATCTACTACCGCAACCGCGCATAATAAACCCAGATCTACCACTTTGAAAGTGGGAACAAGTACAAAAACCTCCATACCAATAATGGATTCAGAAATATATGAATAAAGACATAACTGTGTTGAAATAATCAAATATGCAAGATTCACAACATCAATACTAGTGGTTTCATCACCCCCTTAACCAAGGGAGGTTTAGTTACACATAGCTAGAACAAAATCACAAGAAAAACTGAGAAAGAACAACATGAGAAATAAAGTGCAGAAGAAAAACTAAAGCAAACGAGTTTCTGAGGATTGAGGATGATGGATCTCCGATTGCTCGAATCCGAGACTCCAATCTTTGATCCAAGACTCCCCTCTCCTTCTCCAAGGAGTTGTAGCTGCTCTCCTAGGTCAGAACTCCCTTCAAAACATGCCAAAAGTGTCAATATATAGGCCCCCAATACAAACTTCATGCAAAAGTTTCAATAATTGAGTTTCTGGAGTGAATACACGATTGTGTATGCATACACGGCCTAGGCCGTGTATGACACTGAGTTAGGGGTCCAAAATTCACTATTTCAAATGCAAAGTCAGAGGCGTACACGACCTAGGCCGTGTATTCTCACACAGCCTTGTATTTTTATGCAATCTAGGCCCTGTATTCTGACGTAGGCCCTGTATTCTGACTCTGGCCCTATAATCTGACTTCCAAGCTCAGTATGACCCATTAAACCTCCAAATCTGGAAAAATGTTCAACATAAAAGTTGTAGATTTAGATCTTAACTATCAACCATCAAAATTTTAGTAGCTCGAGATATGTCATGAACAGTATGCAAAGGTCAAGCTGTCAGGATCAGTACCCTAGTTCTTGCTTCAACTCCAATTTGAGTTATCCAAACGTGTGATTGGGCCTTTGAGGTCTTCATGAAAGTAGTATAGAATTGTCTTAGTTTTCCTACAAGACCAAAATCACATCAATTAGATATTTGAAACTCAAATTATAGTTAGTTTACTGAACATTGTCAAAGAGATAAATTAGGGCTAATTCATGCAATAATTCCTTCAATGATCCAATTAGGCTCAATATCATAAAATGTGTCAAAACTAACTTAATTAAACCTAATTGAACCTTAAGAAACCCAATGACTGAAAGGCATAATTCAATTATGAGTACTAATGAACACATTTAAGCAAAGTTTCACAGTAATGTTCCAATTAGGGTTTGATATCAGAAACTAAGCTAAATGATGACAATTAAGCACAAATGGAGTTCAATGAATCAATTACAAGGTGATTAAAATATAGGAATAATAAATAGATCATCATGCATCTAATTTTTCCATACAATACATTAACTTGCGGCATAATATGCTATTTTGATGCATAATATTTTGCTTTGCTGCATAATGTGATATCTTGTTGCATAGTATGATATCTTGATGCATAATATGTTGTTTTGCTGCACAATAATGTGTTTCACATCATAATCTGATTGGACTATATGCTTAAATGATGTTTGGAATTGATTTGGAATGTTTTGGAACTAATTTAAAGGCTTTGAGATTGATCAATTACTGTTTGAAATGCAAAAATTGATTTCAGTAAGCTTATAATCGATTACAGGATCTTTGAAATCGATTTCAAAGACTCTGTCAAGCATTCCAAGCTAAGTCAGAAATCATGTAATCGATTACACAAACTTTGTAATCGATTACAAGGAAAACAGAACGTGTGTAATCGATTACAATAAAAGTGTAATCGATTACAAAATCTTTTTTTTCATAATTTTGCTTAATCTTGATGTTCTGTTCTTTCATGATGCTTTCCTCATGCTTACTTTTTATCTAACGTCATATTACTCTTGTATATGACTCTGAATTCTATTGGCATACATGATAAATACTATCTATGATTTTCTTTATATGCATTTGCTATTGGTATCACATATTGATGTGCTAAACGGTTTATACTCTGATATTGATCTTGCTGGGCTAAAATGATTATATCCAATCTAAATGCTTACGTTTTCTTTTTGATAATGCCAACAAGGGAGAGATTAGTGAAATATATTGTATGTGTACGAGGGAGTTTTGCACTTTCACATATTTTATCTCATACATACATTACGGGGGAGAGTTGCGCTTAAATATTTGATATTCAAATAAATGTAAATATTTCTCCTTCTGTTGAATGTTTAGTTTGTCATCATCAAAAAGGGGGAGAATGTGAATGCTTATGTCTTGAAGCATATCAAATGGGTTTTTTTATGATAACAAAGTCAAAGATGATGATCAAGATCAAAAGAGGTATATTAGATATAGGTCTTAGAATATCAATGTAAAATACCATTTAAGTATCTCAATGATTCTCAAATGGCTTTCTAAATATCATTTTCAAAATCAGCTTGCAAATTTAAAGTTAAACATGTTTTTCAAGAAATGTTGATTTTAATATTGGATTTAACACTCATGAAAGGATTTATGTTTAATCAAATGTCTTGAAGTGTTAGAAATGGCTTACAAACTTAATTAGACTTCAAAAATGTGTTCAAAGGCCAAGGTAATCGATTACATGTGTTTTGTAATCAATTACAAGCAAGTCAGAGGCCTTGTAATCGATTACACCAGTAATGTAATCGATTACATTGAACCTAGAAAGGCAAGAACACATTCAAGAAGGTATGTAATTGATTACATGGAAATGGTAATCGATTACAAAGCAAGTCAGAGGCCTTGTAATCAATTATACTAAGAATGAAATCGATTACACAGAGCCCAGAAAGCCAAGAACACGTTGGAACAGCAATGTAATCAATTACATTTGCTGTGCAATCGATTACAAGCAATCTGACAAAGTCCAACGACTATATTAATGGCATTTAATGCTTGGCTAAAAATGTTCCAATGGCTCCTTTACTTACAAAACTTATAAATACTTGCCTTGGGGCTTCTTTAAGGGTTGAACTTCAATTTAGAACATCAATCTAACACTCCTATACGAGAATCAAATCTTGAAAACATTTTTGCCCTATTTTTGTGAGAAAACTTGAGATATTCAAAAAAGGCATTGCTAGAGCTTCAATTTGTATCAATTTACTCTTTGAGAGAGTTTCTATCATTCAAACACTTTGTTTATTTTGTAAAGAGGGTGAGGTATCCCTCTAGTGAAAAAAGGTGAGGTATCCCTTGTTGAAAAGAATGTGAGGTATCCTTCAAAGGTGTAAAGAGGGTGAGGTATCCCTCAAAGGTTGTAAAGAGTGAGACATCCCTGTTTTGAGGCTCAAAGCACAAGGGTGAGGTATCCCAAGGTGTTGTTGAATGCTCCAATCTATAAAGGTTTTCAAGCACCCATTCAAGCTTGAAGTTTAGTGGAAAATCTTGAGTGGTTCGCTTGAGGACTAGACGTAGGTCACAAGGGGTGGCTGAACCAGGATAAATCCTCGTGTTTAATTCTCTCAACCTTATCTCTTTACATTTGTGCATTTATTTTATATGCTTGGTTGAATGCTATTCATATTGGCTTATTTAATTTGTGAGTAAAGCTTTCAATCTCATTTATCTATTCACTTCAATTATCCAATAGCTTCAACAAAAATTGATAAACAAACGTTTTAAGAAAGATTTGTGAAAATATTTTATAAATTCAATTCACCTTCTCTTGAGTTTTAGGCCACTTGGTAACACTATCTTTCTCGGGATCAAATTCCCCCTTAAACTGATGAGGGTTATTACGATGGAACTCCGACAGATTTTGAGCATTGGCTGAAGTTTCTTGCTGTTGTACAGCCCTTTCCTGCTATTGAGCAGCTCTCTCAGTTTGTTGTGCAATAACGTCCGCCATTCATTGCATTGCTTCAATTACTGCTGCCATGCCTCCACCGCGTGCCATTTCACTCTTTTAGGGTAGACTGAATGAAAAACACAAGGAAGAATTAGATGTATCCTTTTGGAATAGTAATCATAGAGAATCACACAGTACAAACAAGACAAACCTAACCACAAAGACCCAAAAGAAAACTTAAACTAGGCTCTGATACCAAACTAGAGTAGTGCCCCTTTTTGAGGAGGGAACGTCAGACCATAACCACGAAACGAAAAATAAAATGTATAAATTAAGACCCAATTCATTTCAATACAGATAAGTCTGTTTAGTTGTAAACGTGCAAATGATTTGGCAATTTTTTTTTTGTTACAAAATAATAAAATAAGATGATAATACATGGTTACCACCGAAAGTAATATGAGATGTAAATTATACATTCATACATCATACTTATATATATATATATATATATATATATATATATATATATATACTTATATCATACTTGTTTAGATACATTATTAGATATACAAAAAGTAAAAACTTTACATGCCCCAAAAATGATTACACATATACAGCCCACCAAAAAGACAAAACATCAGGCCCCCAAAAGATGTATCGATAGCCATCGGTGGCTACCAAAAACATCAACCCCTAAAGCGAATGAGAAGAAACCATAGTTGGATCCTCCTCAGGGTCTTCCTCGTTAGAGGAAACCCTCATCTGAGCAACTGAGTTACGAGCGGGGGCTCGAGCAGAGGATAAGAAAGAATCCTCTTATGGGGAGTAATAACGCTTACCCCACGTATCACATATGGGCAAGTGAAACTCTAAATACAAGCAAGCATGAAAAGTAAAGATAGGCGGATCATAACATCCCCAAGCAAGAGTCACAGTCACGTCTCTGAGATAAACACAGTAATCCGTACTCAAGTTAATGTGCCAACAGTCTGGACCTCCATGAAAAGTCAGTCTCGTATAACCCAAGAAGCCTTGCGGACGGGACGCCATATCCGAATAGGAAGCTAATCAAAATTAGGTCAGAAGCCATGGAATTCGTGCACTTCCCCTTCTTCACCAATGTCTTCGGAGAAATACATAAATGAACAGAAAAGAAGAAATATAGAAAAGAGGTGAGACATCCTACATTCAGTACTAATTATGGCAGTAAAGAAACAGAACAGTGTAGGACGCCCACATAGCTTTATAAGAATAATAAGTAACATCAAGATGCAAATAGTAAACAACTTAACAAATCCAGGCAATTATTGTAACACCCTACAAATTATTTGTTTCATCATGAATAATTATTTTATAATATTTATGATTTTTGGAAAACTTTTAGATTTTTTTGGAAACGTCAAATATTTTAATATATTCCTTGTTTTATGTGTACACTGAGCAGAGTTAGTGTAACACCCCGAAAGTTGTTTGTTTCATGATGAATAGTCATTTTCCTATATTTGTGATTTTTGAGAATTTTTGTGAATTTTTCTAGAAATATTGAATATTTTAATATATTTCTCATTTTACGTGCATACTGAGCGGAACTGAGAAAACAAAATATTTTTCCTGAGGCTGGTAAACTTTGAACTGTGGAAGCGTCGACAGGGGATCTTACTAAACCTGAGGTCGGGCATAGTTTACGAGGTTTACGTTTTTCAAAGTTTTATCTGATAAATAAAATCTCTGTACGTATTGTTAATTAAAATTTTGCGATACGCTCTATTATCCGTTGGATAATTAATACTGACTTTGTGCATTGTAACAATTATCCATTGAGTAATAGCTTGTAGTTAAAAATCCTAATCACCTTATTATTTTAATTACTTTATCACCTAATTATCCTATCCAAATGTAATCCACTTTATGTCTAATCATATCCTCTTTTTAAAAAAGCTACCAAGCTTCTCAAAGAAGTTACATACTTTTCTCTCTCCTTTCCCCTCACACACGGCTGCATGGCCTCTTTGGAGCCCAAAAATATGCTTTTCACTTAATTAAGTTTCCTATTCTAATTTCAAAAATCAAAAGTCATCATCTTTTTCTACTATCAACTTCTCTCTCTACACTCATCCTTCTCTCAAGTTCTCCTCCTTCTCTCTACCACCACACCACATGGCCAACCCCTCTCCATGCCCTCCACCATCACAAAAATTTCAAACAACCACATTTTCTTAATCTCCACTACATTCTAAACACCTTTCTAGTTGAAGATTTCTTGAAAAGCTTCCATCTTCATCATCTTCTTCAAGCTTCAAGTTTGAAGCTTTAGGGTAAGATTCTTGGCTCCTCACCTTCTCCTCTCCATTTTCATTTTCAAGGTCATCTTTATGACCATTTATCTTCTCTTTTTCAAGCATTGGTGTTGATTAGTTGAAGTTGGAATTTCTAGGGTTTTGAAGGGTGTGGCCGAAATTGTCAAGGAGCAAGCAAGGAGATTTATTTTCTTGGTCTTCCCTTAGGTAAGAAAGAGATGAATCTCTTCAACCTCTCTTGGTAGTAAGAAACTTGATTTTGTATTAGTTGTGAGGAACCCTAGTTAGGGTTCCTCTTTTTGATGTGTGATTTTCATAACTAAATGTTGATTTTACCTTGTTTAATTTATTTGGTTGTATGAATATGTGTATTAATGACCTTGGATTGGTTTGGATGGATTGGAAAGATGGAATGGAGGCAAGAGTTCCTTGCCCTCCTTCATGAGGCTCACGGCCACACCCTTGAAATAGGGTATTCATGGTTTAAAAATTTGTATCAAGTTGGCAACATACCTAATCAAGTGATTAAAATGTAATGGAGTTAAGAAAAACTTAGGGTTCCACCCTTGGGAGGCCACGACTTCTAGGGCCAATTTAGGATCAAATTATATAACATCATGCAACCTTGGACTTTAAATGATCAAGTGATTAAATGGCTAATAATGTAATGGATAGAAACCAATTTGATAACCTAAAGTAATTTTTTAGACCTAAGACAAGAATGAGAGCGTGTGAGACTTGGAAAACTTAGAATAATTCTCTAAGTGAGTTTTGAATAAACTTAAATTAAGGAACTTAACAATCAAGAGAACTCCTCTAGAGAAGAATTTCATAAGAAATATAAAATTGAAGTTAAACTTAATTAATTGGATAATTATGAATTAATTAGGATTTCATAAAATGGAAAGAACCAATAATGAAGTTTTGTCCAAAAACTTAGAATAATTTTCAATTAAAGTAAGATCATGAGTGTAAGTAAGAATGTTAAATAATTTCATAATGTACCCTAAAAGTGTAATGTATTATTTAAGGACTTAATAATATTTATTGTGGGTCTATGAGTGAGACCAAGAATGTATTGATGCTTATCTTAGCCAAATTGCGACATGACATGGAAAGTATATTACTGTTGAATATACATGATATATGCATTGAGTCATCATGCATTGTGAAAGTCCGATGGACTGTTGTTAAGGCCATGTTTCCTAGGAGATTGAACACACCTTAGTATGGGTACGAGTAGACTAATGTAGGTCATAATGTAGACCTTGGGGGCGTCAGGTTGCGGGTACCTCGCAATGGACAATTGGTAGCTCTTCTGTCTGTGGGGCAGACCGATGCAAACGCACCTATGATCTGGACAGAGACACTATCCTATATCACGATCTAGTGATGAATATCTGTACAATGCCATGATGTGCACGTGGATAAATTAATGATTTGTAGCACTTTGACCATGGCAGTCGAGTTATAGACATGTCTCCTGATCTTTCTCTCCGAATGTTTGTGTCTAGTTCCATGAAGTAAGATTTTGATAACGTATGCATGTGCATAGTGAGTCCATATATTATCTGACATTTAATTCTTATGATAATTAGAACTGTTACCTTACTAATGTATAACTGCCTGGAATTGTTAAGTTATTTAATGTTTGCCTCTTGATTACTGCTTATTACTCTTATAATGCTATGTGGGCATCCTACGCCATTTTGTTTCTTTATTGCCATGATTGGTAATGAAAGCAGGATGTATCACCTCTTTCCTGTATCTCTACTATCTCTGTGTATCTATATATGTTTCTTTGAAGATGGTGGTGAAGAAAGGGAAGTTCACGAGCTCCCCAGTGTCTGGCCTGACTTCAACTAGTACTTGCTTTTGATCATGACGGCCCATCCACAGGGATTTTTGGAATATGTGTGCCTGACATTCCTCGAAGGTCCAGACTATTGGTATGTTAACTTTAGCTCAGATCACTGTGTGTACTTGGGAGACGCGTTAGTGTCGCTAGCTTGGGGGTGTTATGATCCGCCTATTTTCACCTGCAATATTCGTTTACATCTAGAATTTTACATGCCCATTAAGGACATATGGGGTGATCGTTATTACACCCTACAGGAGGATTCATTCCTCTCTACTGCCCGAGCCCCGACTCGTGATTCGGTGGCTCCGATGAGGGTTTCCTCTGGTGAGGAAGACCCTGAGGAGGATCCTGACACAGTTCATTCTCTTTCTCAATAAGAGATGATACTGTCGATAGTCACTGATGGCTATCCATCTTTTTGGGACCTGATGATTTACCTTTTGGTGGGCTGTACATTTATGATCTTTTGGGGGCATACATAGTTTTGCTTTTTGTACATCAGGTGTTGTAACTAAACAAGTTTGATATAATTATATATATATGTATACGCTTGTTATTCGAATGTATGCTTTACTTCTATCTTACTCTTTATTGCAATTATGTCTTGTCACTATATTTTATTAATTATAACAAAAAAAATTCGCTAATTTAATCACACGATTACAACCAAGTAAATTTATATTTATATAATGAATCGGGTCTTAATTTATACTTTTATTTTTAACATTGTAATTAATGATGTGACGTCCCCCTCCCCAAAAAAGGGCGTTACAGTTATAACATTAATAAGACAATAGTTTCAATCATCATATGAATAAATGCTAAGTAATATGTTGACTCACTATGCACGTTCACATGATACCGAAATCCAACTCACCATGGAGCTAGGCACAAACATCGGAGAGAATGATTAGGAGACATGTCTGTAACTTGGCTACCGCGGCCAACAAGTGCTATAATTTCTCAATTTATCGACGTGCACATCATGGCATTGTACAAGACATTCTACACTAGATCGTGATATAGGACAGTGTCTCAATCTGGATCATCGGTGCGTTTACATCAGTCTATCTTATGGCCTAGAGGAGCTACTAACTGACCATTTGTGAGACACCCGCACCCCAATGCGCCCAAGGTCAATAGTATGACCTATACTTGTCTATTCGCACCCGCACATAGGTGTGATTCAATCTCGTAGGCAACATGGCCTTACTTCAACAGTGCATGATGACTCAATGCATGTTTCAATCATGCTCATCATGTTAGACTTTCTCAATGCATGTTTCAATCATGCTCATCATGTTAGACTTTCTCAATGCATGTTTCAATCATGCTCATCATAGATGTTCAAATTCATAAATCAATCACATATGATTCAATATAATCATAAAGTCATTTATCCAATTTATTAGGACGAATAGTCTTTTCATAATTTAATGAATGCTAATCATTCAATTCAAGATTTAAGGTTTGTATTTAAGTTATCAGGGTTAAAGAACTCTAATTCCATCATTTTCAGACTAAAATCCTCAAATTAGGGGCCTGGTAATTGATTACATAGACTTGTTAATCGAATACAAGCCTAACAGAAGCTGTGTAATTGATTACAAGCTGGATATAATCTATTACATCGTGTCTAGAAGCCTTGTAATCGATTACATGAGCCATGTAATCGATTACAAGCTGCCCGAAAATACATTTCGCAGATCCAGAAGCTTGGTAATCGATTACATGAACTATATAATCTATTACAAAGCGAAAATTTATAGAAAACAGAGTCTCTAAACCATTTAAACCCAAACCAAACCATCAAACCTCAACAACAACATCATAATCTAGTTATACAAGTGCTCATGGTTCAATCAAGTCATTAATCCATTAAGTTATACCACAACATACATTAAAATCATACCACACAATCAAACAAAACACTACCAAAAATCACGACCAAATGAGTAACCCATACAAGGGTTCCTCACCACCACCACACCCAAGTGCTCCTCACCACCAAGATAAGTTGAAGAGAATGATCTCCCTCTTACCTTAAGAGACAACCAAGTAAGCAAGCTCCTTGCAAGATTTTCGTCCACCACCCACAAGAAAACCCTAAGATAGTCAACTCACAAAATCAACCACCAAAACTTGAAAAGGAGAGTCCTTGATCACAATGGTGACCAAGGACCACGAAAATGAGAAGAAAAAGAGAAGAAAGTTAAGAGCTTTACCTCAAAGCTTCAAACTTTAGAGCTTGATAGAAAATGGTGAAAATGGAGGAATCAAGAGGTATCCACCAAAGAAGCAAGCTTCAAGATGATAAGGGGAGTCAATAGCCTAGATTGGCTCGAGTAAGAAAGCTTAAATGGTCATCAATGGTGGTGTGGCCGTGTGGGAGAAGAGAGGAAGAGAAGAGAAAACGTGAGGGAGAGAAGAAGAAGTGAGAGAAAAGTGAAAGAGTGTGAAATGAAAAGTGAATAGGAAAAATGAAAAAGATGATGGCTTGTCATCTTTCTTTCCCTCCAACCATGGAGCCAAAAATTGAGAGGAGAGAGAATATGTGTAGGAAGCTTCCTTGAAGTTTCCTTGAAGCTTTCTTGAGAAGCTTTGCGCTCTTCTCAATAAGTGAAGTGTGATGTCACTTAGATGATATCATAAAAGTAATTAGATAGAAATAATCTACTAGGGCTATTACTCAGTGGACAAAAGTTACAGCTAAAAGAAATAATATTTTGTTGTCTCACAGATAATAAAATATTCTGTAATTTTATTTATCAAATAAAATCTAGTAAAACATAAACCTCGTAAATTGTGCCCAGCCTCGGATTTAGTAAGATCCCCTGTTGACATTTTCACAGTTCAAGGTTTACCAAGCTTGGGAAAAATATTTTGTTTTCCCGGCTCCGCTCAATGCGCACACAAAAATAAAAAATATATTAAAATATTCAACGTTTCTAAAAAAGAAAAATTCACAAAAATCACAAATATTATAAAATGACTATTTATCATAAAACAAATAATTTTTGGGGTGTTACAGATGCAACATCTCTTTCACGTCGTGGCACGACGTTCTTCACGCCGCGGCGTGTGCTACAAAACTGACCTCACATTGCGGCATAACTTCCTCACGCCACGACACTCAAGGCAGTTTGTCTTCACGTCGTGGCACGACATTTATCACGCCGTGGCTTGCATGGTAAAACCCAGATTCTGCAGAACTGTGGTACTATTCCATTGATTCTTTTCTCAAATTTTGGCCACTCTAATTTAGTTTCTAAGTGATTCTAAGTTCCCAATCAGTTGTTAAACACATAGGAATCATCAATCACAAACTTAAACCTCTCAATTTGGATTAATGCACCAAAATCTCCTATAGGGTGACCTAACCCCTCTTTTGGGAATCTAAGGTCCAAATGACATATTCTAAGCTTCTATCTTAAATTTATGCTACGAACAAGTCATAAATAACCAAAAAAACTCAATCATGCAAGTCAAACACATCAAACACCTCTAGAACTCATTTTAACATCTTAAGCACCAAAGGTACATCTATGGTGAAAATAATGAAATGAGATGAATATGGACATACAACCCCTACCTCTTGGCAGCTGAGATAATCCATCTTCAAGCTTAAACTTGATCCTTGATCTTCCTCTCTTCCTTCTCCTTCTTCATCTTTCTTTCTTCCCTTTTCTTTCTTCTCTTCTTTTCCTTTTTCTCTTCTCTATTTCTCTATTTCTCTTCTCTGCCGAGAGAAGGAAAGAAATAAGGAAAACAACATTAGTTCTTATGCTGGAACTTATATCTTCTAAGGACACCCAAATTATAGTAACTCAAGTTTTCCAGCTTCCAACAACTTTAGAATAAATCATAAGATTCATCTAAATTATTGTTTCACCATTTTCAAGATTTTCCATATCTGCTGATACTTAATCTGGCATTAAAAGCACAATCAGTATGCTTAAAAATACCAAATTAACTCTGATTGTCTTGAAACTTTAACTACACCTTGTTTCACTTATTTGTGAACTAGAAACAAACCCTCTATGTTTATTTCCATTCACTTAGTAACTTATGCTATTATTTGAGTCATTTTGAGTTACTTTTCAACTTCTGTGTTGTAACTAAGTGCCTAAACGAACTTAATTTGTCACAAAACTTCACTGGCATGTTAAGCAAGTAATATGCTACCTTTTGCAACCATATACAAGTCTAACATGTTACTATGGGTATTACATGGCGTGCCTAATTCTAAGTACTAATGTATAATTCTGGATATACTACTAGTACTAGTATTGGGACATTATAGTATGAACCCATCCTTTTTGATAACTAGAGTCAACCTATCAAACCATGCTTGGGGGGATTGCTTGAGACCATATAGGGATTTGCGGAGTTTGCACACCTTGCCAAAAGTTCCTGATGATTCAAGCCTTGGAGGAGTTTTGATATAGACTTCCTCCTCTAATTCACCATTGAGAAATGTGTTCTTGATGTATAGTTAGTGTAGAGGCCAATCTAGATTTGTAGCTAAGGATAGGATAACTCAGACTAAATTAAGTTTTGCTATTGCAACAAACGTTTCCTCATAGTCAACACCATAGGATTGAGTGAACCCCTTAGCTACTAATCGAGCTTTGTACCTGTTCATGCTCCCATTAGTATTATATTTTATTGAGAAAACTCACTTGCACCTGACTAATTTCTTTCCTTCTGGTAGTGTTGAAAGTTCCTAAGTACCACTCTTTTCTAATGCATGAATTTCCTCATTTATAGGAGCCTACCATTCTGGTGGTTGAAGTACCTCTTGGATATCCCTTGGTACCTGAATGCTATCAAGAGAAGTAACAAAGGCTTTGTAGCCCTATGACAACTTCTCATAGGACACATAATCCCCAATAGGATGTTGAGTACAACATCTCACTGCTTTCCTTATAACAATGGGCATATCAAGCTCAAGAAATTTTGTACTAGGAATATCAAGTTCTGGGTTAGGAGCTGTGTTACCTGGATGAACTTCTAGAAGCTCTGGAGCCTGGTCAAATTCCTTACTTTGCTTCGATGATATGTAGGATTCTAGTTCCATTTGAGTTTTCCACCTCCTTGAGTAAACTAGTAGATTTTTGTTCACTTGTGCAGTGGGAGTAGGACTTAGTTAAGTAGGATAGAAAGTGTAACGCCCCTTTTTGAGGAGAGAACGCCACACCAAAACCATGATACAGAAACAAAATGGATAAAGTAAGACCTGATTCATTATAATATAAATAAGTCTGTTTAGTTGTAAACGTGCAAATGATTTGGCGAATTCCTTTTTTTTTCTTTTGATATAGAATAAAATGATATGATAATACATGGTTACAACAAAAAGTAACATGAGAAGTAAACCATACATTCATACATCATACTTATATATATGTACTTATATCATACTTGCTTAGATACATCATTAGATATACAAAAAGCAAAAACTTTACATGCCCCAAAATGATTACACATATACAGCCCACCAAAAAGACAAAACATCAGCCCCCCAGAAGATTTACCGATAGCATCGGTGGCTACCAACAACATCAGACCCTAAAGCAAATGAGAAGAAACCATAATTGGATCCTGTAACACCCCCTTCGAAAAAGGGCATTGCATTTTAAAACAGACTCTTTTTTCCAAACCAACCTTTACACAAGTTATGAAAAGATAGATATTATAAAATGTGAGTTTCAAAATTCTCTTTTCAATGAATAACATCAACTTATCAAATAATGAAGACACAAGGCATAAGAAGTGGAAAAACACCTTTTCATAAAACGAAGTTCATTACATCCTTAAGTACATTGTCCATATTCTAAAAGTATAAAACTCAAGTACTTCAAATGGTAAACATATACGTATATGACCACCAAAAGAAAACTAAACCTAGTCCAAGTCTCAACACCTGAAGAACAGGGTTCTGCACCCAATCTTCAACCAGATCCCCTTCAGAATCCCTAATAGACAAAGCCCCCAATTGGGCATGTCAAAAAAAAAAGATGGAAGTCCAAGCAGTCACCTCCATGTAGTCCTCCCTCAAGGAAGATCTCCAAGAGGCACGCAAAACAGCTACATCCACTGTTAAAGTAGTGGCGACATGCCGAGCCCTGCTCTAAAGCAAAGTGACATCTCCGTCATACCGAATGTGCCTCGTATCCCAATGGACTCTCCACGCTTTTGTCGCACCCATGAAACTACAATCGAGTGAAACCTTGCGAACCTTGGCTTGCCGCCATCGCAGTCTTTATAGATATGAGTATAACATAGAAGTAGACAAAAAATACGATGAAAGAGGTGAGATCCCCTACATCAATACCATCAGGCAACAAGAAACACAACGAAAGACAATGATACTTTTCATATACAACAACATTAAATGAAAGCAAATATAATTAGGTCAATACAAGAATATTTCAGAATAACCAACATAATCATGTTATCACAGAGATATCGCAAGACAACAGGCATAATTACATTATCAACTGATAAGTGATTCAACAATGTATATCACAGCACAAGAATACTAACCATGCTATGACAATATGTATGTTGACTATGCATATGCACAATGCGTATGCTGACCATCTTTGTGCACAATGTACTCATTTCCTACTCCATGAAGCTAAAGACAATGTCAGAGATGAGCATTCCAGAAGATCTGTCCCCCCTCAAAAGACAGTCTATGCCAAACCACGAAAAATAATAGTGTTTGTCGGGTCCTCGTCATGCATTGCAACGGATCACCACAGCCAGGGGTATACAATGTGACAAATAGGTCACTAAGTGGATCACCACACATAGACGCCCCCTGAGATCCATCATGGATCGCACTGTCCTGTAAGTTCTCGCTCACCCCTTAGGCATAAAACGCCAACTGAATAATGCTCAATGCATGAATAATAATTTCAATTCACCATTGTATCGTTCCCAATGGTATTAAAGCAACTGCCCATACAATTGTCTAATACCATAGTATTAATGATATTATATAACCGCCCTTACAACTATATAATACCAATGATCCACTCGGGTCCAACACTTCGGTTCCATAAGCACAAGGCTAAAATCCATAATTCACTTAGGTCCAGTACGTCAGCCTAAAATCGCCATGCAATGCATTCGTTCACAGAGTATCTCAGCTGTGCAAATTCAAGGATCATGCATGTTTTCACAAAAATATAATTATGTCATCGTTAGGCCTAAAATTAAAACACTTCTCAAGAATAAATATAGAAATTAATTCTGATCACCAAATCCTTCTAACTAAATTCCTCGACTGACCTTTCTTCATATCGTTTATGAAAATCTTGAGAGAAACCACATTATCTTAACCTCACAATTCTTTTTCCATCCTTCACTTATAAATCCTCAATTAAATTTCTTGATTATCAAGTCAACTAGATTCACCACTAATGATTCATCTCCCATTATTCTAATTATTCCCAATTTATTCCCATTAGTATTTCTAAAAGTTGTTACTTCTCAAACCATAACATTATGATCATCTTCCCTTAATTCTAAACATAGCCCTCTTAAACAAATCATTTGAGCTCCTCACAACCTCACTTACACTCATGTTCTTTCTTTGTCCAAACCTCACTCTAGGCTATAGGATAAAGTGGTGTTCTTTATTCTTTTCATGTTATGAACTCCTAATTAAGTGTCTACTCATTCAATTAACTAAGTTCTAACTTGATACAAAGTCTCATATTGAGTGTCCAATGAGGCCGTGAGCCTCCAAGGGACTAGAAAACCCAACCATTTCTCCTCAGCTCCAATTACACCGCTGTGACAAATTTCACGGCTTGCCCTACACGGCCGTGTCACATTACACACCCTGGGCCATGTACTCCTCTGGAAGGACTTGAAAACGTGCGAAATCTGAACTACCTCATTACACGGCCGTGTAACATTACACGGCCTGGGCCGTGTAACACTCTTTCCTGTGGCATGTGAGTTGCGTTATTAGTAAAGAACATGGATCTTGCCCAGAATCTTGAAAATATGCTTCCCCAAGCCTCCAAATCAAATGGTTACAAATCCATATACATATCCAAGCATTTAAGCATTTCAAATTCATCAAAATACACAATAACAAGCATTAAAAATCATATAATATATCCAAATCACAACGTTATCAAAAATCACAAAAATAAAGTGAGCAACCCACAAATGGATTCCTCACCATCAACCCAAAAATATGTTCCTCACTACCATGAGTGGTTGATGATGTTAATCTCCCTCTTACCTCAAGAGACCACAAAGAAAGCAAACTTCTTGGTCCTTCCCTTGCAAAATTCGTCCAAGCCTCCAAGAAAACCCTAAGATGAGCAACTTTTTAAAATCGTCACTCAAACCATGAAAAGAGGAGTCCTTAGTCACATAGGGGACCAAGAAAAACGAAAAAGAGAAGAAAAGAAAGGAAAAGCCAAGAACTTTACCTTAGAGCTTCAAGTTTGGGCTTCAATGGTGGAAGATGAAAAAGGAAGATTTAGGGGATGATTACCAAGGAAGAAAGCTTCAAGATGATGAGGAGAGTTAATAGCCTAGGTTAGCTTAAGTAAGAAAGCTTGATTGGTTACCCATGGTAGTGTGCAGCCGTGTGGAAGAAGAGAGGAAGAGAGGAGAAAGCGTGAGAGAGAATGAGAGAAAATGAAATGTGTTTGAAATAAAATGTGATAAGGAAAATGGGGAAAAGATGATAACTTTAGTCATCTTTTCCCTCCAACCGTGGAGCCCAAATGAGAGGAGAGAGTGTGTGTGATGCTTGGTAGGAAGCTTTCTAGAAGTTTCCTTGAAGCTTCCTAGAAGTTTCCTTGAAGCTTCCTTGAGAATCTTTTCACACTTCTCGATAAAGTGAAGGGTGATGATGTCACTTAGATGATGTTATAAAAGTAACTAGGTAGAAATAATCTACTAGAGTTATCATCTAGTGGACGAAATTTACAGTTAGTAGAAATAATATTTTATTGCCCCACAAATAATAAAATACACTGCGATTTTATTTATCAGATAAAATCTTGAAAAATAAAAACCTCGTAAACTGTGTCCAGTCTCAGATTTAGTAAGATCCCCCGTTGACACTTCCACAATTTAAAGTTTTTCGGCCTCAAGGAAAATATTTCATTTTCCCGACCCTGCTCAATGCGCATGCAAATTGAGAAATATATTAAAATAATCAAACAATTCAAATAATTCCAGAAAAATTTCCAAAAATCATAAATATTATAAAAAGAACATATACCATGAAATAAGTAATTTTCGGGGTGTCACAACATGTGTGTCCCGGGGCCGACGAGGGCGGGGAGTGATCGTCGGTGCAATGAAGCACGGACAAGAAGCGGCTTCTGGTAGGCTTCTAGGCAAAAGGTCGTATAAATGAACTGAATACACACTGGAATGAGAGGGATTTAGAGACTGTGCATGTATGGGACTGCATAGTTGAGGATGACTTAAAGGAATTAATTTGGCGTAACCATATTAATAAGTTACAACTTCTTTTCAGGAGCCTAGAACATAAGAACTCCATGGTTAAGCGTGCGTGACCTGGAACAATTGTTGGATGGATGACCTCTTGAGAAGTTTCCTAGGATGCGTGTAAGCGAGGACAAAGCACACTGAATAAACCCGTGTTGGTTTATGGAGACACTCGTTAATCCTGCAAGCAGTCTCGGGACGTTATAAATGGTATCAGAGATGGGACTTCTCCCAGTATGGTGTGGTTCGGGGATGAACCAAGCGGAAGTTAGCGGTCATGTGTGTCCTGGGGCCGACGAGGGCGGGGAGTGATCGTCGATGCAATGAAGCACAGACAAGGAGCAGCTTCTGGCAGGAGTCTAGGCGAAGGGTCGCATGAATGAACTGAATACACACTGGAATGAGAGGGATTCAGAGATTGTATAGGTATGGGACTGCATAGTTGAGGATGGCTTAAAGGAATTGATTTGGCGTAGCCATATCAACAAGTTACAACTTTTTTTCGGGAGCCTAGAACATAAAAACTCCATAGTTTAGCGTGCTTGACCTGGAACAATTATGGGATGGGTGACCTCTTGGGAAGTTTCCTAGGATGTGTGTAAGTAAGGACAGAGCACGTTGAAAAGACCTGTGTTGGTTTGTGGAGACACTCATCAATCTTGCAGGTAGTCCCAGGACGATACAGATTCTCCTCAGGATCTTTCTCGTCAGAGGAAAACCTCATCGGAGCAACCGAGTTACGAGTAGGGGCTCGCACAAAGGATAAGAAAGAATCCTCTTGTGAGGAGTAATAACGCTTACCCTACGGATTACGTATGGGCAAGTAAAACTCTAAATATAAGCAAGCATGAAAAGTAAAGATAGGCAAATGATAATGTCCCCAAGCAAGAGTCACAGCCACGTCTTCGAGGTAGATGTACCAGCAGTCCGGATGTCCATGAAAAATCAGTCTCGTATAACCCAAGAAGCCTTGCGGACAGGACACCATATCCGAACAGGAAGCTAATCAAAATCAGGCCAGAAGCTAGGGAATTCGTGCACTTCCCCTGCCTCACTGACGTCTTTAGAGAAACATACAAGTAGATACAATAGAAAACATACAGAAAAGAGGTGAGACATCCTACATTCAGTACCAATTATGGCAGTAAAGAAATTGAACGACGTAGGACTCCCACATAGCTTTATAAGAATAATAAGCAACATCAAGATGCAAATAGTAAACAACTTAACAAATCCAGGAAGTTATAGCCTTAATAAGACAACAGTTCAAATCATCATACGAATAAATGCCAAATAATATATTGACTCACTATGCATGTGCACACGATACCGAAATCCTACTCTATGGAGCTAGACACAAACATCAGAGAGATTGATCAGGAGACATGTCTGTAACTCAGCTATCATGGCCAATAAGTGCTATAATTTCTCAATTTATCAACGTGCACATCATGACATTGTACAAGACATTCTACTCCAGATTGCGATATAGGACAGTGTCTCAGTCCAGATCATCGGTGCGCTTACATCGGTCTATCCCACGGCCTAGAGGAGCTACCAACTGACCATTGTGAGACACTTGCACCCCGACGTCCCTAAGGTCAATAGTATGACCTACACTAGTCTATTTGCACCCGCACATAGGTGTGATTCAATCTCCTAGGCAACATGGCCTTAACAATAGCCCATCGGACTTGCATAATGCATGATAACACAATGCATATTCATGTATATTCAACAATGATATACTTTTCCATAGCATGTCGCAAATTGGCCAAGTTATACATCAACAAATTCTAGGTCCCTCTCATGGACCCACAATACATATTATCAAGTACTCAAATATTGACAATACACTTTTAAGGTTCATTATGGAGTTTCACTTTAATCTAACTTTTCTTATAAAATCTTTATCAATGCATGTTTCAATCATGCTCATCATAGATGTTCAAATTCATAAATCAATCACATATGATTCAATATAATCATAAAGTCATTTATCCATTTTGTTAGAACGAATTGTTTTTTTCACAATTTAATGAATGCTAATCATTGAAATCAAGATTTAAGATTTGTATTTAAGTTATTAGGGCTAAAGAACTCTAATTCCGTCATTTTCAGGCTAAAATCCTCAAATTAAGGGCCTGGTAATCGATTATATAGACATGGTAATCGATTACAAGCCTAACAGAAGCCATGTAATCGATTACAAGCTGGATGTAATTGATTACATCTTGCCCAGAAGCCTTGTAATCAATTACATGAGCCATGTAATCAATTACACGCTGCCCAAAAACACATTTTGCAGTTCTAGAAGCTTGGAAATCGATTACATGAGCCATGTAATTAATTACAATGTGAAAATTTATAGAAAAACAAAGTCTTTACACCATTTTAACCCAACCAAACCATCAAACCTCAACAACAACATCAAGATCATGTCATACAAGTACTCATGGCTCTACCAAGTTATTAAGTTATACTATAGCAAATATTAACATCATACAACACAAGCAATCACAATATTACCAAAGAAAATCACACAACCAAGTGAGCAACCCACACATGGGTTTCTCACCATCAACATAAAATGTGTTCCTCACCACCAAGATAGGTTGAAGAGGATGACCTCCCTCTTACCTTAAGAGACAACAAAGAAAGCAAGCTCTTTGCAAGATTTTCATCCACCACCCACAAGAAAAACCTAGGATAGTCCACTCACAAAATCAACCACCAAAACTTGGAAAGAAGAGTCCTTTATCACAATGATGACCAAGGACCACGAAAATGAGAAGAAAAAGATAAGAAAGTTGAGAGCTTTACCTCAAAGCTTCAAGTTTTAGAGCTTGATAGAAAATGGTGAAAATTGAGGAATCAAGAGGTGTCCACCAAAGAAGCAAGCTTCAAGATGATAAAGAGAGTCAATAGCCTAAATTGGCTTAAGCAAGAAAGCTTGGATGCTCATAAATGGTGGTGTGGCCGCGTGGGAGAAGAGAGGAAGAGAAGAGAGAACGTGAGGGAGAGAAGAAGAAGTGAGAGAAAAGTGAAAGAGTGTGAAATGAAAAGTGAATCGGAAAAATGAAAAAGATGATGGCTTGTCATCTTTCTTTCCCTCCAACTGAGGAGCCAAAAATTGAGAGGATAGAGAATATGTGTAGGAAGCTTCTTGGAAGTTTCCTTGAAACTTTCTTGAGAGGCTTTGCACGTTTCTCGATAAGTGAAGTGTGATGTCACTTAGATGATATCATAAAGGTAACTAGATAGAAATAATCTACTAGGCTATGACTCAGTGGACAAAAGTTATAGCTAGCAAAAATAATATTTTGTTACTCACTAGTAATAAAATATTCTGTGATTTTATTTATCAGATAAAATCTCGTAAAACATAAATTCCGTAAATTAAGCTCGGCCTCGGGTTTAGTAAGATCCCCCGTCGACATTTTCACAGTTCAAGGTTTACCAGTCTCAGGAAAAATATTTTATTTTCCCAACTCCGCTCAATACGCACGCAATTTAAAAAATATATTAAAATAATCAACAATTCCAAAAAAATTCAAAAAATTCACAAAAATCATAAATATTATAAAATGACTATTTATCATGAAACAAACAATTTTTTGGGGTGTTACAACTCTCCCTTTCTAAAATAAATTTCGTCCTCAAAATTTTCATACCTTAGAATAGATGTGGATGTTGTTCCTTCATCTTATCTTCTAACTCCCATGTTACACCTCCGGTCGTTTCATTCCAGATCACTTTTACTAATGAGATTTCCTTCCCTCTAAGTTGCTTTACTCTCATATCTTCAATCCTTACAGGAGGTGACTCATTGGTTAAGTTCTCTTTCAATTGTACTGTGTCTGGTGCTATGACATGGCTCGGGTCAGGAATATATTTTCACAATTGCGATACATGGAAAACATTATGAAGGTTAGAAAGAAAAGGTGGAAGGACTATTTAGTAAGCTACTAGACCTATCCGGTGAAGAATTTGGTAAGGTCCAAGGAATTTAGGAGTAAGTTTTCTAGATTTCAGAACTCGGCTAACCCCAATTGTAAGCGTGACTCTCAAAAACACATGCTCGCCTTCCTCAAACTCCATAGGCTTTCTCCTTTTGTCCGCATAGCTCTTTTATCGACTCTGAGTCATCCTTATCTTTTCCTGAATCATCTTGACTTTCTCAGTCGTTTGTTGTTTTAGATCAAGTCTAATAGTAAGACGCTCTGCGTCTTGGTACAAACACAAAGGTGTTATGCACCATCGTCCATATAGAGCTTCATTGGATGCCATCCCTATGCTTGAAAGAAAACTGTTGTTGTAGGTGAACTCTACCAATGGTAAAACTTCATCCCAACTTTCAGTTTGTTCCAAAGCGCATGCTCTGAGCAAATCTTTCAACAATTGGATCGTCCTTTCCGATTGACCATCAGTCTGTGGGTGATAAGTAGAACTCAAATGTAGCTTCATTCCCAATGCTCCTTGCAAACTTTGCCAAAACTTTGATGTGAACTTTGGATCTCTATTAGAAACAACACTGGTAGGCACACCATGCAGCCTAACGATCTCACCAATGTACAGCTGAGTCAACTTCTCCATGTTATACCTTATGTTGATTGGTAAGAAATGTGCTGACTTCATGAGTTGACTGGTCTTTGGTAATCTAACCACAAAGTCCATCGCAATACTATCCCACTTCCATTTGAGAATAGGTAAAGGTTGCAACATTCCTGATGGTCTCTGGTGTTCAACCTTTGCTTTCTGACAAACCAAAAAAGACGACATACATCTGGCAATATCACTTTTCATTCCGTGCTACCAAAATAACCGTTTTAGGTCTTGATGCATCTTGGTTATTCCCGGATGCATACTCAACTTGCTCATGTAAGCGTGTTCAAGAATACACTTTCTAAGTTCTTGATCCCTAGGTATACAAACTTTACCTCTGAATCTTAGTATTCCATCAGTTCCTTCCTCAAATATTATCACACCGCCTTGCTTCATTAGCTCCATTTCTTCTTGTAAAAACTTATCAACTTTCTGTTTCTCTCGGATGTCTTCCATTAACTCGCTTGAAATAGTGACCATGTTCATATAAATCTTCCCCAATGCCAGAATTCACACTTTGACAATTTGGTATACAACTTCTTGTCCTTCAAAATCTAGAGAATTATACTGAGGTGTTTAGCATGATCCCCCTGATTTTGAGAATAAATCAGAATGTTGTCAATGAAGACAACAACAAATCTGCCTAAGTAAGGATGAAATATTCTGTTCATGTAGTCTATTAATATGGCAGGTGCATTCGTTACACCAAACGGCATCACAAGATATTCATAATGACCGTAACGGGTATGAAAAGTCGTCTTGGAATATCCTCGACCTTCACTCTGATCTGATGATAGCCCGATCGCAGATCGATCTTAAAGAACACTACTGCTCCTTTCAGTTAATCCATCAAGTCATCTAACCTCAGAAGTGAATACTTATTCTTGATTATGACCTTATTCAGCTGACAATAATCCACACATAATCGCGAAGTACCATCCTTCTTTCTGACTAGTAACACTGGTGCTCCCCATAGTGACACATTAGGTCTAACAAACTGCTTCTCCAAGAGTTCTTCTAACTGCTTCTTAAGCTCAACTAACTCTGATGGTGACATCCTGTAGAGTGCTATAGATACAGGACCAGATCCAGGAATAAGATCAATGGTAAACTTTATCTTTCGCTCTGACGATAAACCAGGTATGTCATCAGGAAAGACTTCGGGAAACTTGTTAACCACTGGAATTGCATTCACATCTACTTCGCTCTCGACTTTTAAGGAAGACAATAGCATGTATCCCTGAGCTCCTTTTTTCAAGAAAGCTCGAACTTGGTTAGCCATCAGAAATCTAGAAACTTCATCCATAGGGAAAACTATGGTTTTACTAGAATAGTCTAACAGGATATGGTTAGAAGACAACCAATCTATTCCTAAAATTACGTCTAATTGAGAAAGAGGTAAATAAATCAAATCAATAGAAAATATTCGACCTTCAACAATTAAAGGACAATTTAAACAAACTTTGGTGGTAATAATAGGTTTAGTAGTAGGGGTAGAAACAGTCAAGTCAAAAGGTAAGGAAGACACAGGTAAACTAAGTCATCGCACACAGTCATAAGAAATAAAAGAGTGGGTTACCCTAGAGTCTTATAGTACAGTCAAAAGATTACCTCCTATGGTACCCTCTCCTTGTATCAGATCTTTAGATTCGGAGGCTTCCGCTCCCCTTATAGTGTAGACTCGACCTCCTGCCTGTGATTTTACAGCTCGTGTAGTGTTGACTGAAGGCTCTGCTTTAGCTTGATTATAGTCCCTAGAGACGTGTCCAGGTTTTCCACATCGAAAATAAATTATTCCTTTGATGGTGCAATCCCTCGTTAGGTGGTCTTTCCCACATGTCAAACACTTTGGCAAAAACGCCACATTCTAACCAGTTCGATTTCCACCAGAACCTCCGCTGGAACCTCCACCAGATGACTATTGCTAACTTCCCGGTGGTCGGGAATAGGGTTTCTTCTTAAAGTAATTTGCATTGTTGCCACCTCCTCTTTGGAAAGTAGTAGGTCCAAAGTTACGATTCCTCATGTCCCGCGCCTGATCCAGATCTTCAACTCGATGACATGTGTCCAACAACTCTGAAAACTGGCTGATCCTCAAGGTTATGATAGCCCTTTTTACGTCATGCCTCAATCCTTCCTCAAATTTTTGACACTTCCACACCTCGTCCAGCTGGTGTTGGAAATATGTTAAAAATTTGGACAAGCTCTCAAGCCTCGCAGCATACTCGCTGATAGTCAAGTTCCCTTGCCTCAAGCTAAGGAACTCCATCTCTTTAGCATGCCTTGCGCTTACTGGGAAATACTTCTCTAAGAATTTATCCTTGAACACCCCCAGGTGATTACTCGACCTTTAGCTTCTAGTAATCTCTGCGCTCTGTTTCACCAATCTTTGGCATCCCCGATCAGCATAAAAGCAGCATGGGTTACCTTCTTGTCATCGGTATAGTTCACGCCTCTGAAAAATTTTTGTAACACCTTGATCTAAAGACTAGCCTTCTCTGGATCAAATTCTCCCTTAAACTGGGGAGGGTTGTTACGATGGAACTTCGACAGATTTTGAGCATCGGCTGAAGCTTCTTGCTGTTGTGCAACCCTTTCCTGCTATTGAGTAGCTCTCCCAATTTGTTGTGCAATGACGTCTGCCATTCGTTGCATTACTTCGATTACTGCGGCCATGCCTCCACCGCATGCCATTTCACTTTTTCAGGGTAGACTGAATGAAAAACACAAGGAAGAATTAGATGTATCCTTTTGGAATACCAAACACAGAGAATCACACAGCACAAACAAGACAGACCTAACCACAAAGACCCAAAAGAAAACTTAAACTGGGGCTCTGATACCCAACTAGTGTAACGCCCCTTTTTGAGGAGAGAGCGTCACACCATAACCACGATACAGAAACCAAATGGATAAAGTAAGACCCGGTTCATTACAATATAAATAAGTCTATTTAGTTGTAAACGTGCAAATGATTTGGTAAATTCCTTTTTTTTTCTTTTGATATAGAATAAAATGATATGATAATACATGGTTATTGTAACATCCCAAAAATTATTTATTTCATTATAAATAATTATTTTATAATATTCATGATTTTTAGGAATTTTCTAGGATTTTTTTGAAAATGTTGAATATTTTAATATATTCCACATTTTGCGTGCACAATGAGCAGTGTCAGTGTAACACTCGAGAAATTGATTGTTTCGGGATAAATAGTCATTTTTTAATATTTGTGATTTTTGAGAATTTTTGTAGAATTTTTTAAAAATATTGAATATTTTAATATATTTTTCGTTTTACGTACACACTGGCTGGAGCCGGGAAAACGAAAAATTTTCCCTGAAGCCAAAAAAATTTGAATTATAGAAACGTCGACAGGGAATCTTGCTAAACCCGAGGCTGGACAAAGTTTATGAAGTTTTCATTTTTTAAAATTTTATCTGGTAAATAAAATCGCAGTATATTTTATTATCTGTGGAATAATAAAATATTATTTCTGCTAACTGTACTAGTTGTCCACTGGATAATAACTCTAGCAGATTATTTCTATCTGATCATTTTTATGATAGCATCTAATTGACATCCTCACACTTCACTTTATCAAGAAGCATGCGAAGCTTCTCAAGGAAGCTTCAAGGAAGCTTCCTACCCAACCACTTCTCTCTCTCCTCTCTAAAAGTGCTGCACGGTTTGGGGGGGTTTATTCATTATTTCATTTCACATTACACCTCTCATTTCTCCTCCTCTCTTCCTCACGCAGCTCTCTCCCTCTCTTCCTCTCTTCTCCCACACACAAACCCTCCATTGTTGGACCTTCAAGCTTCTATGCTCAAGCCAATATAGACCATTGCTTCCCCTTACCATCTCCAAGCTCTCTCTCATTTGTGGGACTCCTCTTTGCTCCTCCATTTTCATCCTCCACAGCCTACCTCCAAAGCTTCAAGTTTTGAGGTAAAGCTCTCAACTTTCTTCCCTTTTTCACCTCATTTTCGTGGTCCATGGTCACCTTTGTGACTATGGCTGCCATTTCTACTCTTTGATTTTGATTTGTTGGATTTGAACACCCAAGGATCCTATGGTGGTGAAACACGAAATTTCAAGGAAAAAAGGAGCTTGCTTTCCTTGTTCTTCACTAAGGTAAGAGGAAGATCCATTCTCTTTAACCCATTTCGGTAGTTAAGAACTTGTTATTGTGTTGGTGGGGTGAAACTCATTTTGGGAAACCCCTTTGTTTGAGTGTTTTTGGTTGTATTTTAAAGTGTTTCAATGGTATGTTTCTGATTTACATTGATGGATCTTGGGATGTTTGAAGATTGGAATGATTTCTGGTGATTTCTGCGTCCACAGAGTGATACACGGCCTAGGCCGTGTATGAATACACGACCGTGTATCTTCCTGTGTGACTAAAATGTGTTTTTCTGGTGCACTCCAGAGGAGTACACGGCCTAGGCCATGTATGACCACACAACCGTGTACTCGGGGCTGTGTATTTTACACACGGTCGTGTAACCCGTTCAGCAGTTGATTTGAGGCTTTTCTAGCCCATTGGAGGTTCAAGGTCTCCTTGGGCACTCATTGTGAGGCTTTAGTACTAAAATAAACTTATTAAACATAATTAATTGAATGATTAGAAGTTGATTAGGGATTCATAAAATGGAAAGAACCAAGAATGATAGTTTACCTTATAGTTCAGAACAATTTTGGCATAAGGAAAGAACATGAGTATGGGTGAGGTTATGAGAAACATAATGAACCTAAGGTTTAACTTTTATCATAACTATGGATGGGGTCATGTTTGTCCTTAAAGTATGTTATTGGCTTGATGTGGACCCGTGAATGGGATCAAACCTTGTTAATAAATGATGAATGACTAATTAAAGTAGAGAAACAAGAATTAAAAGTGTAAGTGAGACTTTGAAAATCATAAGACATTCGATTAAATAAATTCTATTAAGGACAAAGAAAAGAACGATGCTAAAATCTTATGAGACAAGTATATGTCCAAAATTGATTATAAGTGATGACTTTGTTAGTGGGCCCACGTGTAGGACCCAAATCTGTCGATGACAATTCTGACTCATGGTTATGAAATGCATGTTTGAAAATCTCTGTGAATGCATGCATTTGGCATTGTGTGAATCCTATTGGATATGCAATTGTGCATTATATGGTTATGGCATTTTATGCCTAGGAGTGAATGAGAACTTATAGGATAGTGGGGCCTTGTATAGGCCTTATGAGGGGGGTCGGGGCGCGGTGTTTCACTCGTGATTATGCTATCACATTATACCCCTGGCCGTGAACACTGTTGCAACGCACTGACAACCTGACAAACCACTATTGCTTTTCGTGGCCCGGCGTAGACTGTCTATTTAGGGGGGACAAATCTTCTGGGACGTTCATCTCTGAAAAACTGAGTCTAGCTCCATGGAGTAGGAAATGAGCACATATTATCATGGCATGGTCAACATACATATTATGGAAACATAACTATTTGATATATATCTATAGTGAATACTTGTTGTTATAGTGCTGTTGATATTTATATTACCGTGGAATATATTTTCTGATAATGTCTATGCAATTGGTAACTTGAATATATTTGTAGTATCTATATGTATGGAATGACTTCGATTCATGTTATGTTTATTTGCTGCCATCATAGGTAATGAAAGTAGAATGTCTTACCTCTTTCCTGTATTTGCTGCTATTTGGTGTGTTTTTTGTAACACCCTTGTGGGAGTGTCACATTTATGATGCAATAAAATAAAATAAAATAAAATTCTTACTCAAGTTATAAAACGTTTGGTACATAGATAATATTAGCGGTAAATTTTTTTTTCCTTTTATACTTATAACATTAAATAAAATAACACTGAACACAAAGTAAAACAAACATAATCACACTATAATATACATATGATTTTTGTCTTACTACACAAATAATTTACAACTACAAATATTTAACAAAGCAGTAAAAAGTTGGCATAAAACTAAAACATAGTATTGCCTAAGTGCACCTCAAAGATTTCTAACCGTCCGATGGATCATCTTCAGAGAGATCATCGAAAGATAGAACTCTTGGAGGTCCTACAGCTCTTCGGACACGAGTCTGGGCTATTGACTCACTACTGAGCTCGCTAGGTGCATGGAAGATTCCTTGCCAGTAACGCCTAAGAGTCAGAGGCAACTCTAGATGTAAATACAACATAGCAGTAAATATAACGTCTCCATCATACTCTCTACATAGGGACACAGTCAAACGTCCCACGTAGACAACTGTTCCTCTATCCACTCGCATACGCCAGGCCTTCGAACCTCCGTGAAACTCAAGTCTCACAAACCCGAAAAATCCTGGCAATGTCATGATCTCAAGATCAGTCTTGATGGTGAGAATGATCTACTGGTTCCTCTTCCTCGTACAGCTCGCCCGACTGTCACTCGTCCAGATACTGTATCTCGAGAGGCTGTTCCTCTTCTTCCTCAAACTCTTTACGAAAATAATATAATAATATCGAGAAAAGCATATAGAAAGGTGAGATAATCTACATCATTACCCGCATGGCAATAAAGAAAACGACAATACAAACAATTATCACAATAGTACATACCAACATATCATGCATAATATATCAAAGTAATACATACCATTATATCACACACAGTATAGCAAAACAATATATCATACATTTTATTACAGATTATAGTAAGCAGTAAAATGCAGATAATGAATGATACACACACCGACTCGTTCCTACTCCATGGAGCTAAACACAGATATCTGAGAGAATGATCCGAAAAGAACTAATAGTACTTTTGGCTGCCCAACCAAACTATTACACTATCTAACGTTGTGTCTATAGCCCACAGTCCAAACATCGTGTAGCAGTATACAGTCCAAACATCGTGTACTACAGGCATTGTACATAGTAGTCTTCTCAAAACCTTGATTAAGAACAGTGCTTGTCAAGATCATTAGTGTGTTGCCCGTTACCACGGCCTAGAGGAGCAACCCACTATCCCCATGTGAAATTCTCCGCACACTAATGCCTCCAAGTTCATATAATGAACCACACTACGCCTATCACACCACAACACGGTGTAATTCGTCTCATCAATCAATCGCCAATTATCAACCAAATTGACATAACACTCTAAGCATGATCTAAAATTACAAAAAATACCCTTTATATCCAGATTTTATCATATTTACGAAAATACCCTTAGTCACAATATTTCAAAATATAGCCTGTCCCACCTGACAGTACTATCTCACAACATTTCTGGGTCCACCACTTTGGCCCGACAGTATAACTCGCTGTATCGTTTAGTCGCATAGAATTTTTATCGCTTTTTCATAATCACGTCATTTTTACAAACATTTTTAAAATCACGTAAATATATTTTGACATTTTTGAACATCGTGTAATGTTTTTAAATCATTTTCTCAATTGCGTAAGATTTTTAAATTATTTTTTAATCGAATAGCTTAAAATCATCATTTTAAATATGTGTAAACTATATCTAGTACTTTTAAACTATGTAAAGTATTTCTCTTATGTTATAAATATATTATAGAATCTTTTCATTTTATTCATCTAATTTTAGTAAATTTCGGTAGCATTTTGCCTATAAAATCAGTTTAAGGTATTTTTAACGTTTTCCTCTAAATTCTGTTTATTTTAATCTTACCCAATAGTTACACTTTGAAACTTGCTAACACGCTTCAAAACTTATAGAGTGAGCTCTACGTTAGTACTTTTCAAGCGTTTGCTTTAATTCTTACTTAAAATAATTTCTGCTAATTTAGAATTCTAGAACTAAGTTCATTCCTTTTATTTTCTTAAAGATTCATTGGAATCAAATTCTTTTGTAAATTAATTACTTAACCTATCTTAGAAAATAAAATGGCAATTATACATTAAATGGCATGTAGGCCATAATTAATCTAAATCATTCTTAAATTTATTATTTTACCTAGATTCTTTAAATCATTGATTTAGAAAATGGTTGAGAACATTTTGGTTCTCTGTTTCATAATAAGGCCGTGAGCCTCCTTGTGTTCTTTGGAACACTCATACAAATCGTTACATGTTATTCACATCCCACTTTAATAATCATACGACTATAAACACATATAATATATAAACACATGCAATATATTTTAAAACTATAGACATACATAGCAAATAAAATAATCACAAATAGGAAAGCATTTAAACAATCACACAAATAATAAAAACAACAAATAACCACACAAATGAATCCTTATGGATTCTTTATACAAAAACAATCCATTTTCCCATCACCACTTAGGGTTGATGAGATTAAATCTCCCTCTTACCTCTTGAAGACCAAGATCAGTTAGTCTCCTCCTCTCCTAGAAATTTCGTGTAACCTCCAAAACAAATCCCTAAAATTCTTAAACAATTAGTAAAAACACATACAAGGATCAAGATTGAAAAACCATGGAACAAACATGGTTTAGAAAATCAAAAATCAAATTTTAAACCAAAGAATCAAAACTTACCCTTAGGGAAGTGAACAAAAGCTTTGATTTTGGACTAGATAGAGTAGGTTTTTGACAAAACCTTGTGAAGGAAAAGTGTTTAGAATATGATTTTGGTTTAGGAAACGTAAAGAGGTAAAATTATAGAAGATTTGTGGTGTGGTTTTGGGTGTTGGCCAAATTTGAGAGAGAAAAAGAAAGGAAAAGTTACTTTGGTGTTCTTGGTGTTTTTGAGAGAAAATAGAAAGCTTTGATTAGGATAAGTGTAAAATGAATATTGAGAGTGTAAAATGGAGGGGGCTGCCTTGTGGGTGTGGTGAGTGAGGTTGAGTGTTTCACTTGGATAGTAAATATCCATTCATGTTCACACTTTGGTGCACATGGCTTATGTCATTTGGATAGTTCATGAACCATGTAGAACTTGTGAAGACTTGGCTATTTTAGCCTTCATGGCCGTGGGGTTCAAGGTTTCTTAGGGGGTTTAATTTGATTCAATTAAAGACTAATTCCATGCTAATTAAATAGGTAATTAGTTAGGTTAAATATCCTATTAACACTTAATTAACATTCTAACTTTATAACTAATTAGTTTAACATATATTAGCATATATTATAACCTTTGAACAATATTAGGACATCTAATTAGTATTTAGATTATACCTAATTAATAACTAGGTTAGTTTACTTAGTTTGCTAATTAGGTAACTAGATTAACCAAATTAGGTTTAATTAGCTACTAATCAAAGTCAAGCCACTATGTTTGACTTAATCTTAACCATTGATTTCAACTTTAATTCCTAGCCCTTGATGTAATCTAAGGTGGATATTGATTGGTCATAAAACTTGAATTCTTATCTCACCATTGATTTGATCAATGGTTAAGATCAAAGGCTTCCTAACTAAGTCTTCATCCAACGGTCCATATTAAAGTCCATGCTTCTTTCTTTGACCTATTCCTATTGGTTCAAATTAGTCAAGCCACTTTTGTTGACTTGCTCCCATTGGTTTAGAATTTGGTCCAGTCAGAATCGTTGACTGCTTTTCTAAATGCGGGTCCCACAGAATTTTAAAGGTCTATGATCATTTTGAAGCAGATTTCTACTATTTTTGAGACAGTAGGTACTGTAATATAAAATAATATTATAATAATATAAAATTATTTTATTACACAGTTAAATCCTAAAAATTACGAGATTAAGATATATATCAATCAAAATTGGGTTTAGTAAGATTCTCCAGCTCCAATTAATTAAAATAAGATTTTTTCAGTCAAAAAATTATTATTTCCTTGACTCGGAGCAAATCATACACAACAGTCAAATACACTCATGAAACAGTCAAATTTAATTTACTACTCACAGAATTCACAAAAAAGTACATTTCAGGACAATATTGTAATTATTCCAAAAGTTGGGGTGTTACAGTTTTGGTTAAGTTCTGTAAAGGGGGCGAGGTTGAATCTCCTAGATTTCACTTGGTTTGATTTTCTGCGTTCCATAAATACAACTTGAAGGGACTCTTTGGTTTCGTCATAATTGAGTTCACCGGAGGTGCCCAGGGCTTGGCGAGTCGACTGGACCGTCAAGCATATGTGATATGTTGGGGACCTGACCTTGACCGTGAATAGGACTGCGATTGAAGGTCTTATCCTGTATTTCTCACCACACCAGTGTGTTTGGAGTTGCCTCACGCATTTAGGATCCGATGGAGTGCCCAACTCCTTAGTCATAGATACATTGTGGGTAGTTTATAATTTATTTTGCATTACCTGTATAAAGTGCATTATGGGTATATGTATGTTTTAAGGTGATTATCCAGTCTTAAATGTTGTAAATTGAGTATATCTTATAAATTCACATTTTTAACTGGCTGTACATATATACATAACTATTCATTCATGGCTCATATTTCCTGTATATGCACCAATGTTTAATTTGGATAAATGTTATTTGATAATCGTAACACGCTGAAATTTAGTGACAGTGACATAATGACGATTGTGCCGTGATTATTAAATCGAGGGGTGTTACATTAGTTGGTATCAGAGCTCAGTTCATCCTATTGAGCCGGGGTATGGACTGACTATGCTCAGACATATTAGAAGTTTCTCTATATGTTGTGTACTTCCTTGTATCTAGATTGAGATGTTGGGAAAGGAAGGCATGGCTTGCCATAGGTTGAGTGTTGGTAGCTACTATTGTACAGTTACATGATATTAATTACTGGCCCACTCAATGTGTAATGTTCTGTGTCTACGGGAAACTATGACTTCACCTAGGCGTATTAAGGCAATAGAAGTTCTTTTAGTAAGAAGCTCAGCTGGCATGACTAAACTTGCTTAGGATTTGTTTGCATTTACACCCTTGTTGTGTTACCTCTAGAATTGTTTAAGCCAATGGGTTAGCAAAAGGGTAGTTAAATAAGACTTGCAAGGTTTGTGGACTGAGGTGTCCAAGAGGTTTTTGAAACCCAATTCTCTTTGGAAAAGAGTATCTGGCATAAGTTTGGTTCAAGGAGCTACATGGGAGTCAAAGACATACAGGAGATCGCGGCGCAGAAGGCAGAGTGAAGGAGCTCAAGTTAGAGTCTTTTGGGTTTGTCTTGTTGGGTTGTGTGACTCTTTGTGTTTGGTTTCCGAAAGGAGATAATATTGTGTGGACTGAATGCTTTTGATTTTCCTTATGGTTTGATTTGGTTGTCCTTAAAGGAAGGCAATGACTCAAAGTAGACGTAAGCGTGTGAATGCGAAAAGTGATGATGGTGGTACGACTGCGGCAGCCAAAGTAATGCAAAAAATGGTTGATGTAACAACACACCAAGATGAGAGGGCTGCACAATAGCAGGAATTGGAAGTCGAGGTTTAGAATTTGAGGGAAGAAAGTCAATTTTGGGGAAACTCTGGATTACCTAAGTTCCAAAGAAGGAACAATAGGAAGGCCAATCAGTTTAAGCAGAAACCGTATACACTACAACCGAGGGAGCAACAGCAATAACAAACACATGAAGGGGGTGCGGCGAGTGGTAGTAAATCCAAACCGGTACCTTTATCGAAATGTAAGAAGTGTGGAAAGGACCATTTAACAAGACATTGTACGATCGAGGGAATAATTTGTTTCAAGTGCGGAAAGCCAGGACATGTGGCTAGGAGTTATACCTTGCATAGGACAAAGCCTTCCGTTAGAGATGGATGTACTTCAAAATCTCACGAAGGAGGGAGAGTTAATTCCTCAAGTGAAGCAAAAGTCTCTCAGACTGAAGGTCTAAATGAGGGAGCTTGTACTGCGATGGATGACCCTGTGACTTTACTGTATAATCCCGGGGGTAACCCGTTTCTTTATGACGTATGAATGTATGAATCCAGTAGGGATGTATGTATCCTCATCATCTTTTGACTAAGTTATTTCCACTTTTGCTACTACGAACCTGTTATTGGTAGCCTAGTTGTTTAAATTATCCTATGACCTGTTAAAGGCAGAATCTTTTATGTTGACTAGATTTGTTTACCTTCTTCATAAATCTAATATGATATTAAAACAAAAGGGTTGGTTATCTTCCAACCATATCTTGTTGAAATATTCCAATGAAATTTTAGGAGTTCGTTTTTGGAATTGGGTTGTTTGTGTATTTACTTCCTTTCGACTCGAATATTACTATTCTCGTTTGTAAGCCTGCTCTCATTACAACAAGTTTATTTAAAAACTATCCTATTGCTGTTAGAAATTGGAACCCTTTTTACTAATTTGATTATCCACTTTCTTCATGAATAGGCTTGATCTCAAGAAAGAGATTGGTCATTTTCTAAACGGGTCTCTTCATTCGGTTCCAATGGAAACTTAGTGTTTCTTGAGACAGAAATTTCCTAGATGTGAATCCATGGAACTCACTCCTAAGTTTTATTGGACCATATCATATTCTTGGCTGGACGGGTCCAATGGTAAATCAAGTGATTCCCCTATTTTTCTTTCTAACCTTTGTAACATTTCTAGTATACTTCGATTGAGTAAATGTGTTCTCGAATCTAAACCATAACAATGTGTCAAGTGTAGCACTGTTAAGTGAGAACTTACCCTATGAGACATTTTGTTGGATTAAGGAAAAATGGTTTGACAAATCAATTGAAGGATGCCACTATTTTCTCCAAGATCAGCTTGTATTCTGGACTATCATCAAGTTTGTTCAAAGGTAGGAGACTTTTCCAAAATAACTTTTCTGACGCGTTATGGGCATTACGAGTGTTTCGTAATGTCGCTCCGTGTAACAAATGCTTCGGTAATATTCATCAATTACTTGAATATAGTCTCTCTTCTTTGTTGAAAATAGATTTGTCGTTGTCCTTGTTGGTGACATTCTGATCTATTCTTAACGTTTGGAGGAACGTACTGAATCTCTCGTTGTAGTTCTTCAAAATCCTGAAGAAAAATGAGAAGTTATGCATAAAGTTGTCTAAGTACGAATTCCAGTTGGAGGCAGTTCAGCTTTTGGGTTACGTGATCTCAAGGGAAGGAGTTGTTGTGAACCCATCAGGACTCGAAGCATTTCTTTAATGAGAAAGACTGACGACCGCAATGGAGATTCGTAGCTATATAGGATTAGCTAGTTAATATGGGAGACTCATTGCCGAATTTTTCAATGTGGCAAGACTTCTCGTCTAACTCATGCATGAGAGTCAAGTTTCTAGGATTGGTGCATATAAAGAAGGATTTTCAAGGATTGAAGAGACACTCGACTACCTTGCTGATGATGATTCTGCCCAAATCCTAACGAACCTTTTGGGATGCCTAATGGTGCTTCGCATTGGAAGTTTAGAACGTGTGCTTGATCAAAAATGAAGGAAAGATAACGTACGCTTTGAGACAATCGAGAGCACATGAGAAGGATTACCTTACACTAACTCAGAGTTAGCTTTTTTAGTTGCATTGAAGATTTGGAGACATTTTCTACAAGGAGAAGTTTTCAATGTCTATAGTAATTTCAAGAGTCAGAAGTATTTTGTTCAATCGGAATGAGTTGAAATATGAGGCAGAGACGATGATTAGAAGTTCCAAAAGATTTTGATTTTTTTCATTTTGGTATAATCCTGGAAGAGGCGGATGCTTTAAGAAGAAAACAAGCTTAGTTTGTCTACTACAGTGAGCAAGGAGAATAAGTTCGATAGAGCCACTTAGCGATGTACAGTTGTTTGGAGAGTTGGCTGTTGGATAGCTGAAGACTTAAAGGGTGTAGAATCTTTTATTGATCGACCTACGACGTCAACACACTTTTGCCTGTAAATATAAGATACTCAATGGAAGGAAGTAACCTTAGTACCGGTGATTTGGGTTGATGCAGCTGAAGATGCAGCATGAGAACTAGAAGACAAAATGAAAGAAACATAGTCGCGATTATTCTAAGATAAGATGAATTTCGAGGACGAAATTCCTTTTAGAAGGGGAGAGTTGTAACATCCCGAAAATTATTTATTTCATTATAAATAACCATTTTATAATATTCATGATTTTTAGGAAATTTCTGAGATTTTTTTCAGAAACGTTGAATATTTTAATATATTTCTCATTTTACGTGCACACTGAGCAATGTCGGTGTAACACTCCAGAAATTGATTGTTTCATGATAAATAGTCATTTTCTAATATTTGTGATTTTTGAGAATTTTTGTAGAATTTTTTAGAAATGTTAAATATTTTAATATATTTCTCATTTTACGTGCACACTAGCTGGAGCCGAGAAAACGAAACATTTTCCTTGAGGTTGGAAAACTTTGAACTGTAGAAACGTCGATGAGGGATCTTACTAAACCCGAGGTTGGGCACAGTTTATGATATTTTTATTTTTCAGGATTTTATCTAGTAAATAAAATTGTAGTATATTTTATTATCTATGGAATAATAAAATATTATTTCTGCTAACTGTACTAGTTGTCCACTGGATAATAATTCTAGCAGATTATTTCTATCTGATCATTTTTATGATAGCATCTAAGTGACATCCTCACACTTCACTTTATCAAGAGGCGTGCGAAGCTTCTCAAGGAAGCTTCAAGGAAGCTTCCTACCCAACCACTTATCTCTCTCCTCTCTAAAAGTGCTGCACGATTTGGGGGGGTTTATTCATTATTTCATTTTACATTTCACCTCCTCTCATCCTCATGCAGCTCTCTCCCTCTCTTCCTCTCTTCTCCCACACACAAACCCTCTATTGTTGGACCTTCAAGCTTCCATGCTCAAGCCAATATAGACCATTGCTTCCCCTCACCATCTCCAAGCTCTCTCTCATTTGTGGGACTCCTCTTTGCTCCTCCATTTTCATCCTCCACAGCCCAGCTCCAAAGCTTCAATTTTTAAGGTAAAGCTCTCAACTTTCTTTCCTTTTTCACCTCATTTTCGTGGTCCATGGTTACCTTGGTGACTATGGCTACCATTTCCACTCTTTGATTTTGATTTGTTGGATTTGAACACCTAAGGATTTGAACACTGTTGCAATGCACTGACAGCCTGACAAACCACTATTACTTTTCATGGCCTGGCGTAGACTATCTATTTAGGGGGGACAGATCTTCTGGGACGTTCATCTCTGAAAAACTTTGAGTCTAGCTCCATGGAGTAGGAAATGAACACATATTATTATGGCATGGTCAACATACACATTGTGGAAACATAACTATTTGATATATATCTATAGTGAATACTTGTTGTTATAGTGCTGTTGATATTTATATTACCGTGGAATATATTTTCTGATAATGTCTATGTAATTGGTAACTTGAATATATTTGTAGTATCTATATGTATGGAATGACTTCGTCATTCGTGTTATGTTTCTTTACTGCCATAATAGGAAATGAAAGTAGAATGTGTTATCTCTTTCCTGCATTTGTTGCTATTTGGTATGGTTTTGGTTAAGCTCTATAAAGGGGGTGAGGTTGAATCTCCTAGATTTCACTTGGTTTGATCTTCTGCATTCCGTAAGGACAACTTGAATGGACTCTTTGGTTTCGTCATAATTGAGTTCACCGGAGGTATCCAGGGCTTGGCGAGTCGACTGGACCGTCAAGCATATGCGATATGTTGGGGACCTGACCTTGACTGTGAAGAGTACTGCGATTGAAGATCTTATCCTGTATTTTCACCACACTAGTGTGTCCGGAGTTGCCTCACGCATTTGGGATTCGATGGAGTGCCCAACTTCTTAGTCATAGGTACGTTGTGGGTAGTTTATAATTTATTTTGCATTACCTGTATAAAGTGCATTTTGGGTATATGTATGTTTTAAGGCGATTATCCAGTCTTAAATGTTGTAAATTGAGTATATCTTATAAATTCACATTTTCAACTGGCTGTACATATATACATAACTATTCATTCGTGGCTCATATTTCCTGTATATGCACCAATGTTTAATTTGGATAAATATTATTTGATAATCGTAACACGCCAAAATTTAGTGACCGTGACATAATGACGATTGTGTCGTGGTTATAAAATCGAGGGGTGTTACAGTTACAACAGAAAGTAACATGAGAAGTAAACTATACATTCATACATCATACTTATACATATATATATATATATATATATATATATATATATATATATATATATATTTTACTTATATTATACTTTTTAGATACATCTTTAGATATACAAAAAGCAAAAACTTTACATGCCCCAAAATGATTACACATATACAGCCCACCAAAAAGACAAGACATCAGGCCCCCAAAAGATTTACCGATAACCATTGGCGGCTACCAACAACATCAACCCCTAAAGCGAATGACAAGAAACCATAGTTGGATCCACCTCAGGATCTTCCTCGTTAGAGGAAACCCTCATCGGAGCAACCGAGTTACAAGCAGGGGCTCGCACAGAGGATAAGAAAGAATCCCCGTATGGGGAGTAATAACGCTTACCCCACGTATCACGTATGGACAAGTAAAACTCTAAATACAAGTGAGAATGAAAAGTAAAGATATGCGGATCATAACATCCCCAAGCAAGAGTCACAGTCATATCTTTGAGGTAGACACAGTGATCCATACTCAGGTTAATGTGCCAGCAGTCCTGACCTCCATGAAAAGTCAGTCTCGTATAACCCAAGAAGCCTTGCGGACGGGACACCATATCCGAATAGGAAGCTAATCAAAATTAGGTCAGAAGCTAGGGAATTCGTGCACTTCCCTTTCTTCACCGATGTCTTCAGAGAAACATATAAGTAGACAGAATTGCAGACATATAGAAAAGAGGTGAGACATCCTACAATTAGTACCAATTATGGTAGTAAAGAAACAGAACGAAATAGGACGCCCACATAGCTTTATAAGAATAATAAGCAACATCAAGATGCAAATAGTAAACAACTTAACAAATGCAGGCAGTTATAACCTTAATAAGACAATAGTTCAAATCATCATAGGAATAAATGCCAAACAATATGTTGACTCACTATGCACATGCACATGATACCAAAATCCTACTCAATGGAACTAGACACAAACATCAGAGAGAATCATCAAGAGACATATTTGTAACTCGGCTGCCGTGGCCAACAAGTGCTATAATTTCTCAATTTATCAATGTGGACATTATGGCATTGTACAAGACATTCTACACTAGATCGCGATATAGGACAGTGTCTCGGTCCGAATCGTTAGTAAGTTTGCGTCGGTCTATCCCACAGCCTAGAGGAGCTACCAGCTGACCATTATGAGACACCCTCACCCCGACGTCCCCATGGTCAATAGTATGACCTACACTAGTCTATTCACATCCGCACATAGATGTGATTCAATCTCCAAGGCAACATGGCCTTAACAATAGTCCATCGGACTTTCAATATGCATGATGACACAATGTATATTCATATATATTCAACAATGATATACTTTTCCATAGCATGCCGCAAATTGGCCAAGTTATACATCAACAAATTCTAGGTCCCTCTCATGGACCCACAATACATATTATCAAGTTCTCAAATATTGACAATATACTTTTAAGGTTCATTATGGAGTTTCACTTTAATCTAACTTTTCTTATAAAATCTTTCTCAATGCATGTTTTAATCATGCTCATCATAGATGTTCAAATTCATAAATCAATCACATATGATTCAATATAATCATAAAGTCATTTATCCAATTTGTTAGGACGAATAGTTTTTTTCATAATTTAATGAATGCTGATCATTCAATTCAAGATTTAAGGTTTGTATTTAAGTTATCAAGGCTAAAAAAACTCTAATTCCATCATTTTCAGGCTAAAATCCTCAAACTAGGGGCCTGGTAATCGATTACATAGACTTGGTAATCGATTACAAGCCTAACAGAAGCCATGTAATCGATTACAAGCTGGATGTACTCAATTACATCTTGCCTAGAAGCCTTGTAATCGATTACACGCTGCCTAGAAACACATTTCACAGTTCTAGAAGCTTGGTAATCAATTACATGAGCCATGTAATCGATTATAAGCTGCTCAGAAACCTATTTCACAACTCCAGAAGCTTGGTAATCGATTACATGATCCATGTAATTGATTACAAAGTAAAAATTTGTAGAAAAACAAAGTCTTTACACCATTTTAACCTAACCAAACAATCAAACCTCAACAACAACATCAAGATCATGTCATACAAGCACTCATGGCTCAACCAAGTCATTAAGTCATCCCATAGCAAATGTTAACATCATGCAATACAACCAATCACAACATTACCAAAGAAAATCACACAACCAAGTGAGCAACCCACACATGGGTTTCTCACCATCAACAAAAAATGTGTTCCCCACCACTAAGATAGGTTGAAGAGGATGACCTCCCTCTTACCTTAAGAGACAACAAAGAAAGCAAGCTCCTTGCAAGATTTTTGTCCACCACCTATAAGAAAAACCTAGGATAGTCAACTCACAAAATCAACCACCAAAACCTGAAAAGGAGAGTCCTTCATCACAATGGTGACCAAGGACCACGAAAATGAGAAGAAAAAGATAAGAAAGTTGAGAGCTTTACCTCAAAGCTTCAAGCTTTAAAGCTTGATAGAAAATGGTGAAAATGGAGGAATCAAGAGGTGTCCACCAAAGAAGCAAGCTTCAAGATGATAAAGAGAGTCAATAGCCTAAATTGGCTTAAGTAAGAGAGCTTGAATGCTCATAAATGGTGGTGTGGCCGTGTGGGAGAAGAGAGGAAGAGAAGAGAGAACATGAAGGAGAGAAGAAGAAGTGAGAGAAAAGTGAAAGAGTGTGAAATGAAAAGTGAATAGGAAAAATTAAAACGATGATGGCTTGTCATCTTTCTTTCCCTCCAACTGTGGAGCCAAAAATTGAGAGGAGAGAGAATGTGTGTAGGAAGCGTCCTTGAGAAGCTTTGCATGCTTCTCGATAAGTGAAGTATGATGTCACTTAGATGATATCATAAAAGTAATTAGATAGAAATAATCTACTAGAGCTATTACTCAGTGGAGAAAAGTTACAGCTACCAGAAATAATATTTTGTTATCTCACAGGTAATAAAATATTCTATAATTTTATTTATCAGATAAAATTTTGTAAAATGTAAACCTCGTAAACTATGCCTGGCCTTGGGTTTAGTAAGATCCCATATCGACGTTTTCACAGTTCAAGGTCTACTAGCCTCAGGAAAAATATTTTATTTTCCCAACTCCGCTCAGTATGCAAGTAAATCAAAAAATATATTAAAATAATCAACAATTCTGAAAAAATTTAAAAAATTCACAAAAATCACAAATATTATAAAATTACTATTTATCATGACCAAACAATTTTTGGGGTGTTATAAAAAGGTTCAGCCACTTGGGTTTCTAATGTAGTTTCGGTTATTGGATAGAGGGGTTCAATCACTTGGGTTTGGACATGTGCTTTTGGAGTAGTTTCGATTATTAGAATGGTCTTAGTTATCTCCATTTCTTTAATTTTCCAAATTTGGGATTCTTCCTTAGTTGTTGTCCACTCCCCCTAAATGGAAGCTTTTTGGATAATAGGGCTAGTTTTCAAAGAAGGTCACATCTATGGAGTGGTAGAATTTCTTGGTTGAAGGAGAATAGCATTTTGTAGCATTTTTGGTTTGGTGAGTACCCTAAAAAGATGCATTTAACAAATTTAGGGTCTAGTTTGTTGCAATGAAGCTAGTGGTTATGGACCAAGGCTGAGCATCCAAAGATTTTAAGAGGAATGGACATTAGCAGTCGAGTGTTTGGATAGAAGGACAAAATGGTAGAGTGAGGGGTGCTAAATTTGACGATTCTAGAGGGCATTCTATTGATTAAGTAGGTGGCAGACATGACGGCATCTCCCCAGAATTGGGATGGTACATTAGTGGCCAATAAGAGTGACTTGATGATCTTTAACAAGTGTCGATTTTCTATTCAGCAATATCATTTTGTTGTAGTGTGTCCACACATGAACTTTAATGTATAATCCCATGTTTTTAGAGATAGGACCCAAGGATAGAGTGGTAATATTCTTGACCATTGCCAATTCTACGAACTTGAATGTCGGCCTAAAATTGTGTTTACACCGTAATATGGAAATTTTCAAATATTCTTCCCACCTCTGATTTTTCTTTCATAAGGAATACCCATATAACTCTTGTGTGGTCATCAATGAAGGTGACGAACCATCTAAAGCCTGTTATAGTGTTGAGTTGATTCTAGAGGGTCCCCACACACACATCGCTGTGAATTATAGAAAAAGATTGGGATGGCTTATATAGTTGAGTAGGGTAATAATTTCGAGTATGTTTGGACAATTGACATACTTCACATTGAAAAAATTTTGGATTTTTATTGAATAGTGAGGGAAACATTTTTTCTAGGTATGGAAAGTTGGGGTGGCCTAATATTAGTGCCACAACATTACAAAATTTTCGTTAAGTGAAGAAACTACACAAGCATAAGTTCCTGATTTCCTCTTAGAGTCATCAACCCAAAGGAGGTAGAGTTTAGCACATTCCTCAGCATTGTAAATCCTCTTCCTCGAGTCCAAAGCCTGATATTCACACAAGTAAGATAGAAATTTAGTAACACAATTAAGATCCTTTGTCAGTTTGCTTATGGACAATAAGTTACAGTCGAGTTTGGGAACATAAAGGACAGAATCCAGAGTAATATATTTTGAGATAACAACTGAACCATTACCAATAACTTTTGAGAGTGTGCCATCAGTAATTCAGACTGTGGAATTATTGTGAAAGAAAGGGAAAGTATTTTTCAAAGATTGTAATATCCCCAGGCATGTGATCAGAAGCTCCTGAGTCTACGATCAATAAGGTTGTTCTTCCCTGACTAGCATTCAAAGCATTTAAAGAATTACCTTTTTGTGCTACAGATGTTGTAGTTTGCATATTTGTTCTAGCATTTTGCATATTCAGTTGAAGTAGTTTCTGCAGTAGCTCCATCTGCTCCTTGTTGAAAGGATATGCTTCAGGTGCAACACTTACCTTGTCTGTCCCATGCATATTAATAGTGGTTGTGTTGCCACGTTTCTCCCTACCATAGGATGATATCAATCTACTGGTTGGAAATGAATGAACCAACATGTATCTTTTGTGTGACCTGTTTTCTTACAGTGTTCGCACCAAAGGCGAGTTTTCTTCTATTGGAAGTGTGGCTAATTTGACAACTGTCCTTTTGCTACTATGGTTGAACTTTTAGAGTAAGGCACTGAGTTTGGGCTTCCTAACATGATCTTTCTCCTACTCTCATCCCTTCTCACCTTAAAAAAATAATTCTCAAACCTTTGGAAGTGGCTTGGTTCCAAGAATCCTCCCTCGTACTTCATCAAGGTTCTTATTAAGTCCAAGGAGGAACTTGTAGATCATGTCTTTCCCCATGAGATTTTTGTGTTACTTGTTGTCTTCAGGGCACTTCCATTTGATCTCTTTGTAAATATCAAGTTACTGCCAATATCGAGTGAGGGTGTTGAAATATTTAGTAACTATGGAGTCACCTTATCATAGGTCATAAAGCAAGCCCTTGATTTCAAATATTGTAGAGGTGTTATCCATGTTAAAATAAGTCTCCTTTATTGTATCTCATCTTTTGAGCAGTGCTATAGTACATGAAGTTCTCTTCAATCTCATTGGTCATTGTGTTCAACAGTTATGACATCACAAGGCTATTCTTGAGTCTCCATTTTTGGTGGTTGGGAGCATCCTTCTCCTGTTGTTTGGCATCACTGGTGATATACTCTTCTTTTCTCTTTCCTTGGAGAAAAAAATGAATTGATCTGGCCCATTGCATGAAGTTCTAGCCATTCAATTTATGGTCAATATTGGGAAGAACCTCCTTCGATCGGGCTAGTTATGGCAAGGCTACCAGTCTCCAATCTGGATACTGTAACATCCTAATACCAATATCCCAATATATATATCATATAAGGAGATACTCAGCATTACAATGTAACTACATACATACTAAGGAAATACTTATATCCATAATGTTTGTTGTAAACACTATAGAGAGCCATATGAAATGCAAAAATATAATATTTATATCATAATGCATCAAAATACATATACATCATTAGCCTTAGCAAAAGCTTGAAGTATGACATAACTCTATACATTTCAAAATAGATACTAAAAGTACAACAATTGAAACATAAAACACAAACTAATCTATTCTTTAGCTTTTTTCTTCTTCTTACTCTTGGAAGAAGTTTCACCTAGAATTACATGATACACAGCGGGGTGAGAAACTATATTCTTAGTATGAGTAATCAAAGCTAAACATATATACATAGCATTAATAAACATAATCTCAATAACTACTAATAAGATTTGTTTAAAGCATTTACAAGGTCTAACTAAAGGTTTTAGATAAACCCAGGTAATACACATCTTATACATTCATCTAGTCCAACTTAGAACCAAAAATGCAAATCTTAGGAATGCTAGTTTAATACATTATTTTATGGTAAATAGAGGGAGATCTCACTCCTCATATTACATATATCCTGACACGTTGAGAAGTTCTGGATAAATCCGGATTTCGAAGAACCTTATGGACCCCTACTTATCTCTTTTGGCCTTGGCATTTACAAAATATCAAGGTTATGTCTTTCATCAATTGAATCTATCAGACATGCTTCAATCTCTCTTGGCCTTCATGAATGACTTCAAAGGATACTCACAAAATCAACACTACCAATCTTTCCCATATACACTAGGTATAATTCTCTTGAAAACTATCCTTATTTATACCTCAACACACCTTAGGAAACATATATTAATGATTCCATCTAGTTTAGAACTTCAAAACATCACAAATGACTTTTTTAAGGTTCTTGGTACTCACGCCACAATGCCCAAGCCACGGGTTTTAGTACTGATGCAACATCTCTTTCACGTCGCAGCATAGTGTTCTTCATGCCGCGACGCTTGCTACAGAAATTGGCCTCACGCTGCGGCGTAACCTTCTCACGACGTGGCATTCAAGCCAATTCATCTTCACGATGTGGCACGTCATCTCTCATGCCACGAAATTCATGGTAGAACCCAGGTTTTGCATAATTCTGCAAAACGTGGTACTGTTCCATTGGTCATTTACTTAGTTTTTGGTCATTCCAAATCAGTTTCTAAATGATTATAAGTCCCTAATAAGTTTACTAACACATAGGAATCATCAATCACTAACTTAAACCTATTAATTTGGATTAATGCACCAAAAATCAACCTAGGGTGACCTGACCCCTAAATTGGGTTTCAAAGGCCTAAATGACAAATTCTAAGCTTCTATCTCAAACTTATGCTTTGAATAAGTCACAAATGACCAAAGAAACTCAATCCTCCAATTAAAACACATCAAAAACATCTAGAACTCAATTCAGCCTATTAAGTAACCTAATTGCATAAATATAGAAAAGAGTAACAATAAGTAGATTTGATCACAGAAACCCCTACCTTTGGCAGCTGAGTGAAGATTCAAGCTTGGTTAGATCTCAAGCCTTAGCTTTTCCTTTGGCTTTCCTCTTTCTCTGTTCCTCCTCCTTGGCCTTTGCTTCTCATTCTTTCTTTCTCTTAGCAAGTTTTCTATTTCTGCTTTGTGAAACAGTTTGGCCGTGAGAGAAGCCTTAATAAAAGGAAATAAAAGACTCATATGGCCTTTAAGCCAAAACTGATAAATTCTCGATTTGCTAAAAACACTCATATTTAGCTAAATCAAGATTTTCATCTTCCAACAATTTTAAAATAAATACTAAGATTTAAATAAAAAGTTGTTTCAACATTATCTGATATTTTCTTATCTGCTACTAGTTAAACCGACTATAATTAGATAACTAGTATGCTTAAAAATTCTAAACTAGCTTAGTTTACATTGAAACTTTAACTATAACTTGTTCTATATATTTATGACCTAGAAATAAATTATTCATATTTATTTCCCTCTCCTAAGTAGTTTATGCTATTATCTGAGCTATTTTAAGTTACTTTTCATTATCTGGATTGCAACTAAGTACCTAAATTAACTCAGATTGTCACAAAATTAAACATACATGCTAAGCAAGTCATATGCTACCTTTTGAACACATAAACAAGTCTAACATGCCATTTAGGGTATTACATTTCTCTCCTCCTTTTTAAATTTTTGACCCCAAAATTGCTCACCTGAAAGGAACAAATTTGAGTAGTCCTGCTGCATGTGGGACTCTAACTCCCAAGTAGCCTCCTCGGTATCATTGTCTTCCCATATAACCTTCACCAGAGGAATCTACTTGCCTCTAAGCTCTTTGACCCCTCTATCCACAATCCTTATCAAATGTATACCATAAGACAAATCATCTCTTAACTATACAGATTCATATTCTATGATATGCAATGGATCTGGATTATAGTTTCTTAACTGAGATACATGAAAAACATTGTGAATGTTAGAAAAGTTGGGAAGAACAGCTATCTAGTAAGCTATGGGTCCAACTTTCTTTCGAATTTGGTTGGGACCAAGAAAACGAGGATTTAACTTTTAGGTTTTCAATGTTCTACTAATACCTATTGTAAGAGTAACTCTTAAGAATACATGATCTCCCTCACCAAACTCAAGAGGTCTCTTTCTTCTGTCAGCATAGCTCTTCTGTAGACTTTGAGTAGTAACCAACCTATCCTTAATCATCTTAATTTGCTCTATGGTCTGCTGGACCAACTTTGGACATAGGATGGTTCTTTCACCTACTTCATACCAACATAGAGGCGATCTACACTTTCTCCCATACAAAGTCTTGTAAGGTGCCACACCTATGTTGGAATGGTAGCTATTGTTATAGACAAACTCTGCTAACGGTAAGAACTGGTCTCAACTACCCTATTTTTCTAAAACACATGCTCTAAGCATATCTTCGAGGGTTTAGATAGTCCTCTTTATTTGCCCATCTATTTGGGGGTGATAAGCTATATTAAGACTTAACTTAGTCCCAAATACCTCTTGCAAGGCTCCTCAAAATCTAGGATCTCTATCTGAAACTATACTTATGGTGACTCTGTGCAACCTAATTATCTCCTGTGGATAAAGCTGAGTTAATTTCTCTAGTGGATAGCTAGCTTTCATTGGCAAAAAGTGGGTAGATTTAATTAATCTATCCATTATAACCTAAACAGCATCAAAACCTTGCTGAGTCTTGGGTAAACCCATTGCAAAATCTATAGAAATCTTATCCCATTTCCACTCTGGGATCCCATAAAGATTGTAAAGGTCCTGCTGGCTTCTGGTGTTCAATCTTCACCTTCTAACAAACTAAACACCTTGCAACATATTCTGCTATGTCCCTTTTTATTCTAGACCACCAAAACATTTTCTTCAGATCATGGTACATTTTAGTGGTTTCAGGAAGGATGGTATACTTACTGTTGTGAGCTTCTTCTAAAATCCTATCTTTGACCTCTGACTTTCTTGGAACATAAAGTCTGTCTCTAAACTTTATCATCTCATCATCATCTATATCGAAATCCTCTACGGTTCTTAAAAGATCTACTCACTAGTATCCATTAAAGCTTCATCCTCCTTTTGAGCTTCTAAAATCTGAGCCCTTAGGTCATTTATTATGTCCCCTCTACTCACAAAGAGACTCTATGGCATCACAATCATCGCTAAACTCAAATCTCTGAAACTCTCGAGAAGTTCACTCTCTTGGATCATCATTCGGGACACGTGTAGGGATTTCCTACTTAGTGCATCAGCCACTACATTGGCCTTACCCAGATGATACTTTAACTCAAAGTTATAATCTTTTAAGAATTCCATTCATCTTCTTTGCCTCATGTTCAACTCTTTCAGATCAAACAAGTACTTTAAACTCTTATGATCACTGAACACCTTAAACTAAACTCCATAGAGATAATGCCTCTAAATCTTTAAGGCAAACACTACAGCTGCTAACTTTAAATCATGCGTAGGATAGTTTTCCTTATGTGGCCTTAACTGCCTTGATGCATAGGCAATTACTTTCTTATTCTGCATCAGAACACACCCTAGTCCCATCTTTGAAGCGTCACAAAAAACCTCAAAGTTCTTATGGGGATTCAGAATCACCAACACTGGTGCAGTAGTCAACCTCTTCTTTAACTCTTGGAAGCTATTCTCATAGTCCTGAGTCCACTCAAAAGTACAACTGTTTCCAGTCAACTTAGTCAAAGGTAGTGCTAATTGAGAAAAACCCTTGATGAACCTTTTATAATACCCAGCTAGGCCTATAAAGCTCTTGATCTTAGTCACAGTGGTGGGTCTCTCCTACTACAACACTGCTTCCACCTTGCTAGGGTCCACTGTAATTTCCTCATTAGAAATAACATGGCCCAAAAACTGAACTTCCGTTAGCCAAAACTCACACTTGGACAATTTAGAAAACAGTTTCTTCTCCTTTAGGATATCTAAAACAATCCTTATATGCTGCTCATGCTCTTCCTTTGTCTTTGAATAGATAAGGATGTTATCAATAAATACTACCACAAACTTATCTAGGTAAGGTCTAAAAACTCTGTTCATGTGATCCATAAACACTACTAGAGCATTCGTCAACCCAAAGGACATCATAAGATACTCATAATGCCCATACCTAGTTCTAAAAGTGGTCTTAGGGATATCCTCTCCCCTAACTCTGATTTGATGATACCTAGATCTAAGATCAATCCTAGAAAACACTAAAGCTCCTCTTATCTGATCCATCAGATCATCTATTCTCGGCAAAGGATACTTGTTCTTAATGGTCACCTTATTCAACTGCCTGTAGTCAACACACAACCTCATGGTACCATCTTTCTTTTTCACTATTAAAACTGATGCTCCCCACTGAGAAACACTAGGTCTAATGAATTATTTATCCAATAAGTCCTCTAATTATTTCTTGAGTTCAGCCAACTCTAGATATGCCATCCTATAGGGTGCTATAAATATAGGTCCTGTACCTGGCACTAATTCTATAGTAAACTTTATTTCTTGCTCTGGTGGCAACTTCGCTATGCCACTCAGAAACACCTTAGGGTATTCCCTCACCACTGGTATACTATCTAGGCTCTGCTTAACCTTTACATCTAATGAGAAAAGAAGAACATATCTTAGAGCTCTTTCTACTAAACAGTGATTGGCCTGATTAGCATTGAGATAGGTAGACTCTGAAGAAATAACTCTGCTAGGAACATCGGATAGAAAAAATAAGGTCTTATCTGAACAGTTCAAAACCACATGATTGGATGACAACCAATCCATACTAAGAATGACATCGATGTCCACAAGGGGTAAACAAATAAGGTTTACAATGAAGACTCTATCCTCGACCCTTATACAACAGTCAAGACATACTTTTGAAGTTATGACTGGCTTACCAGTTAGTGTGGAAACAGACAAGTCATATGGTAACTCTGACATAGGCAAATCCAACATCCTTACACAATCATAAGAAACAAAGGAGTGGGATGCTCCTAAATCATACATGACATTTAAAAGATAATTATGAATTATGCCTTTACCTTGGATTAAGTCAGAAGACTGGGCCACCTTTGTCCCTCCTAGAGTGTAAATTGGTCCCTTGGTTAATGGTTTTGGGGTAGACGCATCTTCCTTGTTCTGAGGACAAGCTCTGGACAAATGCATCGCCTGCCCACATGTATAACACACAGACTAGCCCGCAAGGCATTTAGCTCCATGTGCCCTCCCACATTCAATGCATTATGGGGCCTTAGACCACTTCTTGCTTTTTCCTTTAGGGTTTCTTGCCTTAGAAGCACCCTTCTTATTCTTATCATCCTCTCTATTTCTCTTTGGGACACCTTGCACCCATTTCTCTAATGGAGGACTGTCTGCAATAGACTCCACAAGCCTTCATTTGTTGACCAAAGCAAGAAAGTCCCTAATCTCCATAGGCCTCACCATGCTCTTGATCCCACTTCTCAAACCTCTTTCGAATTTCAAGCATTGTCATTTCTCATCTAGATGATGGCGAAAATGCAAAGAGACTTTCGACAACTCATCAAACTTGTCCACATACTGGCCTGTCGACATGCTTCCTTGTCTTAACTGCATAAATTCTACTTCCTTGGCATAATGTAGAATTTGTGAGAAAAACTTCTCCAGAAAAGTTATCTTGAAAACTTCCCATGATATCTGATCTTGTGCAACTTCCAGTACCCTTTTGGTACCTTTCCACCAATTCACCGCTTCTCCCTTCAACATAAAGGAGGCGAAGGTCACTTTCTGCTCCTCCAAGCAAAGTATTGCATCGAAGATCTTTTCCATCTCATTGAGCCACTCCTCAGCCTTTGCGTGATTAAACTCGCCTCTAAACGGTAGGGGGTTCATCTGACAGAAAATTATTAAGTCTAGGAAATTTTGATTCCTTCTGACTTACTGTACTCCTTGCTCTAGTTGTACAGGCGATGGAGGCTGCTGAGGTGGATTGGCTTCCGTCCTCTCAAGCACCCTTGTCATAACATTGGCTATAGCCATAAAGGCTTCATCCATATCTGGACCCTGTGGGTTCAAGCTATCTGCTTCTCTATATCGCCTTGTTGGTGCCATGGTTTTTTATACATATAGAAACAATATATATTGAGTTGCAGTCTCAATACCATGTAACCGTGTAACAGAAGCTAATAACAAACCAATCAAAGACAAATCATGCAATTCTATCATCACATTTAACATGTGAAACAAGAAAAGCACAATTTCTAAGAAGGAACACTTATATGCCTAAGCATAGTCAGTCTATGCCCCGGCTCAACAGGATGAACTGTTCTAATATCATAATGTAACATCATAATACCAATATCCCAGTATATATATCATATAAGGAGATACTCAACATTACAATGTCACTATATACATACTAAGGAAATACTTATATCCATAATGTTAGTTGAAAACACTATAGAGAGCCATATGAAATGCGAAAATATAATATTTATATCATAATGCATCAAAATACATAGACATCATTAGCCTTAGCAAAGGCTTGAAGTATTACATAACTCTATACATTTCAAAAGAGATACTAAAAGTACAACAATTGAAACATAAAACACAAACTAATCTATTCTTTAGCTTCTTTCTTCTTCTTACTCTTGGAAGAAGTTTCACTTAGAATTACATGATACACAATGGGGTGAGAAACTATATTCTTAGTAGGAGTAATCAAAACTAGACATACATACATAGCATAAATAAATAAAATCTCAATAACTACTAATAAGATATGTTTAAAGCATCTACAAGGTTTAACTAAAGCTTTTAGATAAACGCAGGTAATACATATCTCATACATTCATCTAGTCTAACTTAGAACCAAAAATGTAAATCTTAGGAATACTGGTTTAATATGTTATTTTGTGGTAAATAGAGGAAGATCTCACACCTCACGTTACATATATCCTGGCACGCTGAGAAGTTCAGGTTAAATCCAGATTCTGAAGAACCTTATGGACCTCTACTTATCTCCTTTGGCCTTGGTACTAACGAAATATCAAGGTTATGTCATTCCTTAATTGAGTCTATCAAACACTCTTCAATCTCTCTTGGCCTTCATGAATGACATCAAAGGATACTCACAAAATCAACTATACCAATCTTTCCCATACATACTAGGTATAATTCTCTTCTTGAAAACTATCTTTATTTGTGCCTCAACACACCTTAGGAAACATATATTAATGATTCCATCTAGTACGGAACTTCAAAACATCATAAATGACGTTTTTAAGGTTTCTGGTACTCACGCCGTGGCACTAACTTAGGCATGTCATGGCGCTCAAGCCACGAGTTTTAGTACTAATGCAGCATCTCCTTCACGCCACGGCATGATGTTCTTGACTCCGTGGCGCATGCTACAAAATTTGGCCTCACGCTGCAGCGTAACCTTCTCACGTCGCGGCACTCAAGCCAATTCATCTTCACACCACAGCACGGCATCTCCCACGTCATGGTGTTCATGGTAGAACCCAAGTTCTGCATAATTTTGCAGAATGTGGTACTATTCCATTGGTCATTTACTCAAATTTTGGCCATTCTAAATTAGTTTCTAAGTGATTATAAGTCCCTAATAAGTTTACTAACACATAAGAATTATCAATCACTAACTTAAACCACTTAATTTGGATTAATGCACCAAAAATCAACCTAGGGTGACCTAACCCCTAAATTGGGATTCAAAGGCCTAAATGACAAATTCTATGCTTCTATCTCAAACTTATGCTTTAAACAAGTCACAAATGACCAAAGAAACTCAATCATGCAATCAAAACACATCAAACACCTCTAGAACTCGATTTGGCCTATTAAGCAACCTAATTGCATAAATAGATAACAGAGTAACAAGAAGTAGATTTGATCACAGAAACTCCTACCTTTGGCAGCTGAGTGAAGATTCAAGCTTGGTTGGATCTCAAGCCTTAACTTTTCCTTTGACTTTCCTCTTTCTCTCTTCCTCCTCCTTGGCCTTTACTTCTCATTCTTTCCTTTCTCTTAGCAAGTTTTCTATAAAAGACTCATATGGCCTTTAGGCCACAACTAATAAAATCCCGATCTTCTAAAATCACTCAGATTTAGCTAAATCCATATTTCCAACTTCCAACAACTTTAAAATAAATACTAAGATTCATATAAAAATTTGTTTCAACATTATCTGATATTTTCATATCTGCTGCTAGTCAAACAGGCTTTAATTAGACAATCAATATGCCTAAAAATGTCAAACTAACTCAGTTTACCTTAAAACTTTAATTATAACTTGTTCTATATGTTTGTGACCTAGAAATAAATTATCCATATTTATTTCCTTCTCATAAGCAATAAGCAATTTATGCTATTATCTGAGTCATTTTAAACTACTTTTCACAGTCCAAATTACAACTAAGTACCTAAATTAACTCAGATTGTCAAAAAATTAAACATACATGCTAAGCAAGTCATATGCTACCTTTTGAACATATAAACAAGTCTAACATGTCATTTAAGGTATTACATATACTACCTCTGAATTACCATTCTCCCGTTCGTTTGCCCATTGGTGGAATGACGATGGAGTTTGAAATCAAACTTGGTTCAGATCGTACTCTGATACCATGTAGAAAGTGTTGTATATTTCTATTATAATTGATTACAAGATGGTAGTATATATAGGGAATTAGTAAAACAACTGTACACTAAGCTTAGAAAACAAGATGATTGACTACTCTCATCAATTGAAAATCGGAAACCTTGGTTTACTAATGTGATTAAGCATTGCAGTTTAAGCTTTTTGATCCCCTCTTTGTTTTGAATATAACTGTTGAGTGTTGTTTAATTTTTCCCTTTTATTCTACTCCATTCGTTGGTTCTTATTTGTTTGTTTGATCTCTATTTGTTTCCCATTTTCATATTTTTATAAAAGAAGTTTACTTTTGTTTTTTGGTTCGTAATTTTAGATTGATTATGTGTTTGATTTGCACACCTCTTAGTTAGAAAAATGTATCATTTCACTATAAAATAAATTCAAAATTCTAGCTTTTTCTTATCAGTTCATCAATATGCATTATGGATATCCTATCAAATCTATTCAAGTTGATTTTTTTAGCTTGAAATTTAATCTGATTTTTCATTCTTTTACTGGTTTTTTGGAGTTTTCCTATGTTTATACAGTCAAGATGTTCTTGTTCAAAATTCAGCAGGTTGTGCTAACTACTGAGGCTTAATTTGCCCTTGAAGTATATTTCAGAGTTTTATTATAGAAAATGGGTTACATCGGGGCTCGTGGCGTTGCAGCTCAGCATAGATACAAATATAGTGGCGTAGATCTTTCCTATCTTGCCAAATATGTACTACAACCCTTCTGGAGTCGCTTTGTTAATTTTTTCCCCCTATGAATGCCGTGAGTACTTTTATCTTTGGAACTAAGGTTCTTTCTTTGTTATGACTTAATTATTTTATAATATTAATAATATTTGTTCACTTCAAGGATGAAGGATCAAATTATGAACTTCATTTGGGCAGATTGAGTTTTATTATTCTAACTGTGTAAACTTTTTCCTAATGTATATACGATAATATAATATCATTGTAAATTTACCGTAATTTTTGCCAATTTGAATGAACATGCACACAAAGTTAACACTAGCGTTAGGATATCTTCACAATTTTTTCCTGTATCAGTAATTTAGGATCTTGATTTATATACGAATGGCTAGTTAATTGTATTGCTTGTGTTCACTTAGAAGTGCTTTCAGGCTTTAAACTATAAATAGTTATCATTAGAAGTTAGAGTATTCCCTACTAGATTGTACCAAAAAGATATTGTTTACTTAGATGTGTTGTGATTGGCCTTTTTGTCACTAATATCCAGATAAATAACTTCTTATTCCATAAGGTTTGTGTAATAAATAACTTCACAATGACAATGACAATACATGATGACATATGTGGGATGGAAATCATCTAATTACTTATCAATTTTTTACCATCTGACACTGGGATCATAGTGTCTGTAACATGTCAATAGTTTACTTCCTGATTGTATGTTGCGTCAGAACACACCCCAAACCCATCTTTAAAGCATCACAAAATACCTCAAAGTTCTCCAAAGGATCTGGAATTACCAACACCGGTGTAATAGTCAACCTCAATTTTAACTCTTGGAGACTATTCTCATAATCCTGAGTCGACTCAAAAGTACTACCTTTCCTAGTCAGTCTAGTCAAGGGTAGTGCTAATTGAGAAAATCTCTTTATGAACCTCTTATAGTACCCCGCTAGGCCTATGAAGCTCCTAATCTCGGTCATAGTAATAGGTCTCTTCCACTGCAACACTTCATTAACTTTACTTGGATCCATATAAATCCTACCCTGAGATATCACATATCCCAAAACCTACACTTGTGAAAGCCAGAACTCACACTTAGATAACTTGGCAAACAACCTATTCTCCTTAAGGGTCTCCAAAACTATTCTTAGATGTTGTTCATGCTCCTCCACTGTCTTAGAATATATTAAGATATCATTGATAAACATTACTATAAACTGATCCAGGTAAGGTTTAAAGATCATGTTCATGTAATCCATGAACACCGCTGGTGCATTAGTCAACCCAAAGGACATCACGAGGTACTTATGATGCCCATACCTAGTCATGAAAGCAGTTTTAGGGATATACTTTTCCCTAACCCTTATCTGATGATACCCAGACCTAAGATCAATCTTTGAGAAAACCACAGCTCCACTCAGTTGATCCATAAGATCATCTATCCTAGGCAACAGATACTTGTTCTTTTATGGTTACCTTGTTCAACTGTCTATAATTCATACAAAGTCTCATGGTTCTATCCTTTTTCTTCACTAGTAACACAGGTGCTCCCCACAGAGATATACTTGGCCTAATGAATTGTTTGTCCAACAAATCCTCGATTTACTTCTTGAGTTTTGCTAACTCTAGTGGTGCCATCCTATAGGGTGCTATAGAGATAGGTCCCGTTCCAAGCATTAAATCTATAGAAAACCCTATTTCTTGCTCAGGTGGCAACTCCACTATGTCACTTAGAAATACTTCAGGATATTCACTCACCATAGGTATTTCACCTAAGTTTTACTCAATCTTAGCACTTAGGGAAAATAATATAACATATCCTAGAGCTCCCTCCTCTAAACAGAGATTAACCTTATTCGCATTGAGACACACTGACTTAGATGGAGTGACTTTAGTAGGTATATCTAACAAGAAAACTAGGGATTTATCTGAGCAATTCAACACTACATGGTTGGCGGACAACCAATCCATGCCAAGAATGATATCAATATCTACAAGAGGCAAATAGATTAGGTTTACAAGGAAAATCCTATCTTTTACCTTTACACAATAATCAAGACATACTTTAAATGTTGTAACGGGTTACCAGTGGGAGTAGATATAGATAAGTCATAAGAAAATTCACAAATAGGTAAATCCAGTATATTCACACAATCATTAGAAATAAAAGAGTGAGATGCTCCCGAATCATACAACATAGTTAAAAGATGATTGTGAATTATACATTTACCTTGGATAAGGTCAAAAGATTGTGTCACCGCTTCACCACCTAAAGTGTAAACTCTCCCTTTGGCTTGTGGTTTCTAGGTAGGTGTAGCTTCCTTCCTCAACGGACACTCTTTAGAAAAATGCCCAGGCTTCCCACACATAAAACACACTAAGCAAGGCCGGTCTCCGTACTGTTTCCCACACTTGGGGCACTTAGGTCCCACAAACTTCTTCTGAACCTGCTTACCTTTCTCTTGAGAAAAGTTAAATTTAGAAGCTTCCTTCTTGAACTTTCCATCACCTTTCTTCCTCTTTTGAAAGCTTTGTGACTCTGGCTCCACTGAAAGCTTCCCGTCACACCCTTCTATAATCCTACATTTATTCACCAAGGTTGCAAAGTCCTGAATCTCAAACGATTGGATGGCCTTCAGAATGTCTTCTTTCAATCCTTCCTTAAACTTAACATACGTCCAAGACTCATCTGGGTTAAGCTTGATGCAAGATGAGAATTTTGACAATTCATTGAATTTGGCCACATACTAACCAACAGACATATCTTCTTGCACCAACCTAAGAAATTTCATCTCCTTTGCGTTCTATAGATTTTGTGGAAAGAACTTCCCCAGAAAAGAATTCTTAAAGATCTCCCATGTAACGAGAGTTCTTGACGCCTCTATAGCTTTCTTGATATCCATCCACCAATCATCTGCTTCTCTTTCCAACATATAAGAAGCAAAAAGCACCCTTTGCTCATTCGAGTAAGCCATAACAGTAAAAAAATTCTCCATCTCTTTGAGCCAACCCTCACCTCTAACTAGGCCATACTCCCCCTTGAAAGAAGATGGATTAGATTTCCTAAACTTCGAGAGGTCTTGGAAAGTATGATTCCTCCCAACTACCTTTTGGTTTGGTTGCCCCTGATGATATGGTGGTGGTGTAGGTGGTTGATGTTGAGTGGTAGTCATTCTCTTAAACATCCTAGTAGTCGTAGCTGTTTTTTCTCTATTAGCCTCAGCAGTAGTAGCTGTCTGCTCCCGCATAGCATCAGTGGTAGCGATTGTCTGATCCCTCATAGCATCAGCCATTGTCATAAAGGCTCCTACCATGTCTAGGTCATTAGCTAAGTTCCTATTCCCGTGAGTTCGCCTTGGAGACGCCATAGTTTCCTGTACACACAGAATAATACATATTGAGCTGATCAAACTCAATATCATGTAACCGTGCAACAGTAGCTAAAAATAGTCATACCAGAGGCAAGTCGTGCAGTTCTATCAGACATCTCATACAAGAGACAGAGAAATATACAACATAACAAAAGAACTCATAAACATACCTAAGCATAGTCAGTTCATTCCCCGGCTTAACAAGATGAACTGCTCTAATACCATATTGTAACACTCTAATACAGTTATCGTAAAATAACCAGAATATTTTAAGATAAAACGTATCAAGAATGTCACTTTCTAAAATGCATAAAACATAACTCCATAACAACCTATGTAGTCATTATAGAGAGCCACGAAGGACGAAAAAGGTCATATATATATACATCACTAGCTAAAATGCCACATTATAATACATAAACATTTACAAACTAGAAAGCAAAGTAAATAAAGCAAGCTGATACATAAAGAAACAAAATAACTAAAACTAAGTCTTTTGCTTTTTCTTTTTGCCCTTTCTCTTTGGAGGGTCTTGACCTGGATTTACATGGAAGCACAGAAGGGTGAGAATTCACAAAATCCTCAGTATGAGTAAACCAAAACTAGCAGTTATTTATTCACAATGAATAAACAAACTAAATACATCAAGCTAATCTTGCAATAGATAAATGAGCCACGGCTCAACAATACTAGAATATATACATACTCTTTATGTAACATTCACAAGGAAAGCAATAACCTAACTTACATTTATAACAAACAATGATATCAAACAACTGCCCATACAATTGTAAGATATCATCAAGCAAGCAAGACAATCGCCGATACAGTCGTTAACAAATACAATGTTTTATGTTATGATGTATGGTTATGCTCACACCATATCCTAATAGTATGATTATGCAATGTCAGTGCAAGTTTTAGTTTTAGAAAACACATGTTACCTACTCATTCCTAAGAAACACATTCCCTTGTATATACTTAGCAGGATAGGCCTAATAGCCTACACATTACTTAGTAATAGGTGAATACCTTCCACTCACAAACATAAGAGTACTATTACCAACCCCTCACTAGTAACCCTGACCATAATAGCATAAATGCTAGGAGAATTTAGATCTAACACCTTATTCTTAGGTTATATGATTGTGCATACCATCTAAGGTTACAATACATAGAAAATAGCAAATAACATGTTTGAAAGTCAAATATGCAAGAGTATTTTCAAATTACATTTCAAATCACTAATACATGTGAACCTTAACCTCATTTATCCAACAAAGTGACAAGAACCATGTCCCTAGCATACTTATATCTAGAACATCACATTATCACTTCACAAGTGATTTCAAAGTCAACCTCATGTTGAGCAAGGTCCTAGGTACTCCCTATGGCATTCTACATCTCAAGAATGCCTAAGATTTCTCAACTCCTCATATATGTTAGGTGGTTATTCTCTCCAAGAAATACCCTTATTAGTGCCTTAACACACATAAAAGGTATATATGAGTGATCCCAACACTTAAAAAATTCTAAAATATCAAAAACACAATTCTTGAAAATCCTGGAGTTCACGCCCCGGCACAGCCTCTTTCACGTCATGGAGCCCAGCTCTTGGCCACACTTACGCCTCGGCACAATTCATCCACGTCGCGGAGCCTTGCTCTTGACCTCCCCTAGGCCCTGGTGTAGTTCTCAGTCATGCTGCGGTGCAAGCACGAAATAGCAAGTTCTACAAAATTTTGTAGAATACACTATTCCACTAGAACAACTCACATAAATCAGCCATTCCAAAACAGTTTAAGTGATTTTCAGTCCCTAAGCAGTTAAATAACACATAGGAATCATCAATCACCAACTCAAACCACTATTTTTGAATTCAAGAACAAATCACTCATCCAAAAACCTATTTTTCTCACTTTGCGCATCAAAGGTCCAAATGAAGAGTTCTAAGTTTCTAACTCAAACTCATACCATGATCAAGTCATAAACAACCATTGAAACACATTCAAGCAAGACAAACACTCCAAACACTTCTAAAACCCAATTTAACCTATTATGCATCATGTATGCATCAATGGTGAAAATGGAGAAAAGAGCTAAAATAGACTCAAACCCCCTACCTCTAGCAGCTGAGATGGGGCTTCAAGTCTTGGATGATCTCAAACCTTAGCCTTCCCTTTAGCTTTCCTCTTCCTCTTCTCTTTGGTTTTCCCCTTTGCTTGTTATTGCTCGGTTGAGAGAATGAGAGATTGAGTGAAAAGAAGTCATTAAAATAAGATAAATATCTCACATACAATGTCAACAAAAGAAGCAAAATGTGAGGGAGCTTCAGGCTCTTAAAATCACACTGTATCAACCATATCTGCTAAAAACACTTAGATTTATCCAAATCCAATTTTTTAACTTCCAACAAGTTTAAAATGAATCCAAGGATTCATCAAAAGCCTTGTTTCACTAAAACCATATATTTTTATATCTATGACTAGTCAATCCGACATTAAAATACAACCAATATGCTTAAAAATACTAAACTAACTCTGATTATTCTCAAATTTTAATCATATCATAGTCTACATATTTGTGACATAGAAACAAATTATTCACATTTATTTCCACTAGCTAAGCCATTTATACTAATATCTGGGTCATTTTAAGTTACTTTTCACCTTCCGAGTTGCAGCAACGTGCCTAAATAACTCAGAATGTCATAAAATTAAACATGCATGTTAAGTAAGTATTAAGCTACCTCTATAACTATTTACAAATTTAACATGTTTTAGAGGATGTTACAAGACACATGTCAACCTTTCAGGTCATATATCTTCCTTTTCTATATTATTAGGTATATTGATTGATTGATGAATGATTGTTTGATTATATTATATTATTATATTATGTTAATTGATTGATTTCCAAGTTACACTCATTTAAAAGTTTTAAGTATTATTTATCTCCATTTTAATTTTAATATTATTATTATTATTATTTAAATTACTTAAATGATAATATTATTCATAGAAGATAATGAATAATTAATATATTAATTGGTTGAGACAATTAATTAAATATACATAAATGACATTCAATTAGGAGAAAAATTCAAATTTTAGTTTTTTTAATTTTATTATTTGAGTTATTTATTTGAATGTAAATCTTATTAATGAAAGATAGTGAAAAATTAACAAATTAATTAGTTTAGGCAACGAATTAATTATATATAAATTGTTTAATAGTAAATAAATGACATTCATTAAGGGTGAATTCAAAATTTAAAAGTTTTAATTATATTATTATTATTTAAATTGTTTGAATTTGAATAGTAATATTATTTATAGAAGATAATTTTGGTAAAAATTCATAAAAGACAATGAATAATATTAATATTAGTTAATTGTACATAACTGACATTAAATTAGGAGGGAAAATTGAATTTGAATTATGCTCATTGATGTTGTTCTTTTTCTTCTCCTTCTTTTTGGTGTTAATGTACGTTCATGGTGGAATTTCCCTCGACCACAGGAATTTGGCGACGACAATGGCAAAAGCCCAATTACAGCTTCATGTCCTCCTCTATCCAAGTCGCTAGATCTCAAGCTTGCAATTATCATCTTCTGTGTCGACTCAGAAAGTCACCTGCAACCTCAATGACTATCGCCTTTAAGCATCGATTCTGAATGCATCGGTTCTCTAGACAAAAATGTGTAATTATTTTTTTTCTCTTTTTCATTTGTGTTTTTTGTGTATTATATTTTTTAATTTATTTATTAAATAATTTTTTTACACGTGACATTTTTTTACATGTCTCTTGTTGTCACACCAGATCATATATAGAAGGAATTTGACACATAAAATTAAATGTGGCAGAGTATTAAGTATTCTAAATGTCATATCTCAAGCAAGTTATATATTTATTTGTTGACAAAGAAGATATATGATAGTTTTTCAAGACATATATTTTTATTTTCTATATTATATTGATGATTGATTGATTAGATATATCAATTTTTTTAATGATGAATAATGTCATCAAATTCATTTTTTAATGACTAATTATATATTGTTTTGATAATTAATTTGATAACTAAAATATGACATTAAAAAATATTTTAATGTTACATATATCTTCAAAAATCAATTTTATTGTAAATAAAATTATTTTAAACATTTATAAATGAAAATTAATCTAAAATCATGTTTAGTTTAAGTTATTTAAAAAGAATAATTGTTTATTTTCTAAAAGCTTTCTAAATCCCTCTTTGAGAGATTTTAACTATAAGCTGCTTTAAATTAAAAAAAAAAGCATTTCAAACAATTGCTAGCATAATATCAATTATATTAATGAATATTTACTCATTCCTTTAAAACAAGAAAAATAATACTGCCAATGCTTTTTTTAGCACCCATTACCTAATGACTCGTGTGGGAGTAAAGATGTTACCGTGTGGCTGATGCAGCGGACTAAAGTGGGAATTTCAATAGTACTACTGTTTTATCTATACGGTCTATACGGAACCTACTACTGGTTTAGACAGTAATCGGTAACGTGTGTACTGAAGATAAAATGTTACTCCACGCGCTTCGTTTGCGTAAGGCAGTAGGGGTGGACCATTTGTACATGAACTTGTTCTTTCTGAGGAGAGAGCATTCTATGCTACTTATAAGGGTTGAAGTGACGTTACACAAAACATGATCAATATATTTAAATACATGAATTGTATTATTTGATTTTTTTTTAGTTTTGAATCATGTTATTAGTTTAATAAATTTATAATTAATGATATGTAAATAAATAATTAATTTAACTTGATAATTAATTAATTCAGTTCATATATCCTAACTCTAAGAGGTACGATAATACGACCTAAGAAAAGAAAACATACTTGTACAAAGCATATGAGATATGTATATCATCCTTACCATTTAAAAAAGTTTATAATAAATAGAGGAGAACTATCTAATAACATGTACATGTAAAAAGTGTGAGAGTAACACCTTTATAGATTTAATTTTAATATATTATTACTGTAAATTTGTTTTATATTATTATCTATTCATGCATTATCACATTATTAAAAATATTTTACTCTCATAATAAATATCTTAAAAATCACACATATAATAATATATAATAAGTTAATAGTATAAAAAAATTATATTAATAATGCATCAAAATTAAATTTTAAGTTTATTCAAATCAATATTCTTTTTGTAACATCCTCTTCAACATTTTAAACTTACAAATAGTTATAGAGGTAGCTTAATACTTGCTAAACATGTCTGTTTAATTTCGTGACAATCTGAGTTAGTTTAGGCACTTTACTGCAAGTCGAAAGGTAAAAAATAGATTTACATGACCCAGATATTAGCTTAAATGGCTTAACTAATGAAAATAAATGTGAAAAATTTATTTTTAAGTCACAAATATGTATTATGTGTTGTGGTTAAAGTTTAAGAAAAATCGGAGTCCGTTTGGTATATTTAGGCATACTGGTTGTGTGTTTTAATGTCGGATGGACTAGTCACAGATAAGGAAAATTATGATATTGGTGAAATGATTTTTTTTAATGAATCTTAGTATTTATTTTAAAATTGTTGAAACTTGAAAATCTTAATTTAGCTAAAGTTAGGTATTTTTAGCATATCGAGAAGTATCAATGTGGTAACTTAAGGCCTTAAACCAGCCATGGTTACCAGCCCTTTTTGTGGACTTTTCCTTATTGGTATTTCAATATTTTCTCTGGGTTCTCACTCACTCTTCACGGCTGAAATCAGAAACAAAAACAGCAAGAGAGAAAGGAGAAAAGCAGGAAGAACAAGAGAGAAAGGAGAAAAGTAAGAACAACAAGAGACAAAGGAGAAAAACAAGAACAACAAGAGAGAAAGAAGAGGAGATAAAAGGAGAAATCCAAGGCTAGAGATTGACAATCAATCCATAGCACTAAGCCAGCATCAAGAAGCTTGAAGGTAGGATTTTTGATACTTTAAACTTCATTTCTACTCATTTTCCATGTTAGGCTTAATTGAGGTTTAATATGCCAAATTGAGTTCTAGTGGTGTTTTAAGTGATTTTCTTGCTTGAATGAGTTTTAAATGATGTTGATGACTTGTTCATGCTAAGAGTTTGGATTAGAAATTGAAATTTCTCACTTTGGACCTAAAATTCTCTAAGTGTTGATTTTAGGGTTTTGGATGAGTGATTTAGTGTTTTGATCCATTTTTGATGAAATCAATTAGTGTTTTATGTTTCCCTCATGTTTGTGAACTTGTTTGAGACTTAAAATCATCAAGAAATGAATTTGAAGAGATCAAATATCAAAATTTTGCCAATGGAACAGTGTTCAAGGTTGTAAAATTATGCAGCAAATGCTGCTGGGCACTCGGTGCTCAAGCACTGAAGTTTTGTGCGCTTAGGCGCGTGCTACCCAGAAGAACATGCTATGGTGTTTGTGCACTTAGGCACTAGCACTCAATGTGTTCAATGCGCTCAAGTGCCCGAGATAGGGCAGGTCTTGATTTTAACATTGTGATGCTAATTTAATTCCCTACTTATTAGGATCATTTGTGCAAGTCTTTTAGGGTGTATTGAGACACTTTTTGGGATATTTCTTGAAGAGAATTATCAACTTGCATATATGAAAAGTTTAGAAAATCTTAGACATTCAAGTGTGATAGAATGCCTAGGTTAGTGTTTAAAACATGTTCAACATGAGGTTGATTTCTAAGTCACTTGTGAGTGATTTTCGGATGTTCAAAATGCTGTTTAGCTAGAGATATGAATCGGGCTATCTTTGTTGGATAAGTGAGGCTAAGATTGTAACACCCCAAATTTCATATCTCTTAAACAGTAATTTTGATAGTTAACAGAATTTTACTATTTAGTGATCTATGTGTGCTGTAAAATTATTTTGATTATTCCATCAGCATATTTGATCGTTTTGAGTGATTTACTCCGTGTCAGGAAAATAATAATTTTCGGACCAGGAAAAATCTTTCTGTATTTATTTCTCTTGATTGTTAATTATTTTTAACAATCTGACTTCATTTTCATACGTTTTCTAATATTTGTAATTTTTGTGGATGATTATGAATTTTTTACTGTATGTGGGCCCAAGTAGTACGAGGTGGGCCCAGGTGGGTCCCGCAAAGTGAAAATTTTTCTACGCATAGAAAAATTTGTACTGTTTAGACGGAGACAGGGGATCTTACTAAACTTGAATCCGGAAATAGTTTTAGAAATTTTCTTGTATTGTGTTTGGCACTGTATTTAATTATCGGGCGATAAAAATACAGTAAATATATTCTTTCGTGGGGTTTTAGCAGATAAAAAATAGAAATTATATTGCTTAAGTCAACATTGGTGGTTTGGATATCCACCATTGATTTAATTAACGATGAAGACTTGATCTTGATTTAATCAACGGTGGAGATTTGATATTAAAAGTGAATAGGATAAATTATAACCGTTGGATGGAAATTAAATCAAGGGTAGAGATTTAGTCTTATAAATGGCTATGACCATTATCAACCCTTGGATGTAGATTTAATCAATGGTGGAGATGAATCATTAATGACCATTGGATTTAGATTAAATCAAGGGTGGATATTTAGTCTTAAAAAGTGAAAAAGACCATTTATAACCATTGGATGAAGAATTAATCAAAGGTGGAGATTTGGTCTTCTAAAAAGGCTATGACTAATTATTGTTAGTCATGGCAACCATTACCCAAGAGGGGGGGTGAATTGGGTATTAAAAAACTTTTAGCAAATGCTCTTAAAATAAATACAAATATTTAAGCTATTAAATAAAAGAGAAAGAATTACGAGATGAAGAAAGAAAGCTTTAAGAATCAGTAAATAAATAAATGTACAATAATATAAAATTGTATAAATAAATGTGCAATAATATAAAATTACGTAAAATAAAGATTGCACAAAATAAAGAGATAAAGAGAAGAAGAAGCAGGCACGATATTTATCCCTGGTTCGACCACCAACCACTTGTGGTCTACGTCCGATCCCGAAACACGATTCGAGATTTTTCACTATATGTACAAGCTTCAATAGGTGCTTGCAACCTTTACATAAGAGAGCACTTTTCACACACAGGAAACTCTACCCTTGTGCTAAAGTCTCACCTGAGGATACCTCACCCTTACACAAACCTTAGAGGGATACCTCACCCCTTTACAAATCTTGAAGGATACCTCACCCTCAATGTAGAAGAACGTAAATATAGATGAAGAGAAACTTCACTCGAGTAAATTATACAAATTGAAGTGCTAAGAGGCTCTCAAGGATATCTCAAAGTTTTAGCAAAAAGAGCACATAAAATGGGTGTAAAAATAAATCACATTTTTCAGAGCAAGCGCAAATTAAACAAATAGCTGGGTGTTTTCAAATGAGACCCACGATCTCTATTTATAGAGTCAGATAAACAAATAGCCGTTGGAGCAAATTAAAAGCATAATTATTACGAGAAAATGTCCTTTAGTTTCCAAAATAGTATTCGTAAAAAATCAGTGAGTATTCGAATAGATGAAGTGGTATTCGAATACCACTGTTCATAAAACATCATGAAAAGCAGATATATATGGGTTATTCGAATACCAAAATGAGGTATTCGAATGCCTCTGTTTAAAACACGTTAAAAAGGCAATTCAGAAAGTTGTTATTCGAATACCTTAAGATGGTATTCGAATCCTTCTATTTAAAACACAGTCTGGAACGTTTTCAGGCATGTGGTATTCGAATACCATATCATGTATTCGAATGCCCCTTTAAAAAAACTCATTCAGGAACGTTTTTGTGCTGTGGTATTCGAATACCACAAGTTGTATTCGAATACTCCTCACAGATTTTGAAAACTGAATTCAAATGATCATAACTTCTTCATTTCTTATCCGTTTAAAGCAAATGACCAGTCATTAGAAAGATCTTTGAGTCTATTTTCAAATGAAAGAAGTTTCAAAACAAAACTCAAAGTATTTGAAAGATATGATCAAAAGAGTAACCAAAGGTCAGTTTTGCAAAAGTCAAACTTGGTTATTTTTCATAGATTTGAACTATTACCAAAACTAGCTTTTCAAAACTTATTTGTTGGAAATTTTAACATAGGAAAATCATTTGTAAAAACATATTTGAAAAACATATTTGAGATATCCATAAGGCTTCTTACATAAAGACCCTAAGTCCTAAAAGCTATACCGTTTAATCTTCCTTTGGACTTGGTCTTTGACATGACTTTGATGTTATCAAAACCTTCATGAGATATCCGTTCACATTCTCCTTGTGTTGAGCTTAATTGAGATCTTTTACTTTCTTGTTACAAGCTCATTCTTGGTACTTGGACTATCCTACAAAGTATTGCTCACTTAAACAAGCATAGTTAGTCCAGAATCACAATTCAATATCTTCATATGCATGAATCATAAATGTATAACTCTAGTTAATTTAGCATGCATATAAAACTTTCATAGATACATCCAAATAAGATATTTATCAATTACTAATGGATATGCTCTATATAGGATGCAACAGAACATAAGCAACGTGTACTTTTTGTCTTGTATTTGTCATCATCAAAACTTAACATATAAAACCATTTGGGGCAAACTTATATCCACAATCTCCCCCTTTTTGATGATGACAAATCACCAAAGAAAAATATGTTGAGCAATATACAATAAAGGATATTCATGTAAGCATATCAAGCATATATTTTTCTTTCCAATTTTCACTCCCCCTATTTGACATCAACAAAAAGGCTTAGAAAGGAAAAAAATATTTTCTCCCTCTTATAGATTCTACATATGAGTCAAGAATAGAGAGATGAAATAAATATGCTTGCAAGATATAGAAGATTTTTCATACAATGCTTGTCATATTTTTGTATATCAACATTTAGCATATAATGGTAATAAAACACTTTATGTAATCAAACAAGGATGTAAGCCAAAAGATATAAACAGCTTAAGAACTAGGCTCCCCCTCAAAATATGCATATTATAAAAATAATGGATAAAGGAAATATGTATGCGAAGATCATGTAAGCACATCACCTTAAAGAAAAGTAAGGCAAAAATACATTTTCTCAAACAAAAAAAGGCCATTTTAAAACTTCTCCCCCTTTCAAAAAGAATTTTATAAGAACACATTATATTTTCAAAAGCATTTTAGAAAGGTAGAGATATTTTATATGAAAAACATATATTCATTGAGATAGATTAAACCAAGTTAAAAGAACATAAGTACATCTCCTTGATGAAATATGCTATAGGAATCAACGCATGTATAGAATTAATATCATTCACCCTAAATGCAATGACAAAACAACAAGTTAATATCTAATTAGGCACTTTGTCAGAGCTAAGCATACTTATCATGTGACGAAAGCATCTAGTCATTTTAAGATCAATTTATCAACAAGTATCATACAATCCATATCATATATAGTACCATAAAAGCTTAGGGATAGAGATACTTATTGAGATAGATAAAGAGTGATGATCCTTCTTTATTGGTCTTTTAACTTTGAGTTTTCTTCCTTTGAATTCTCCATTCCATTGCACTAGAAGAAAGTCTTCTTTATCTTCCTCTTCATTTGAATTCCATTCAGCTTTTCTCGTTTATCCACATATGTTTGTATGTAAAAATCTGATGGCTATATTTGAAACATATAGAGAGACTTGCAAAGCTAACTTTAAAAGTCTTCTAAAATATAGGTTAGCATCAAATATCATGTAAGTTTATTTATAAGCATATATTACATTATCAACCATGCAATGTTAATTCTAACAAGAATGCATTAAGCACATATGCACTTGAATCCAAAAAAAAATTTAAGCATTTTAAGGCATGATTCAAGTTTATCAAGAAACATATGATCATCATCAAAACTTATAAATACTTTTCATGTAAGGCATGTAAAGGTATAACACAACTCTCTACTTCTCCATATATCATATGATATCAAATTTAAAGCATATATAAGGATAATAGATTGATATTACCAAAAATGTACTCTTTGAACTTTTGTAAGTGACTCTCACTTCCACCAACTTCCAAGATTCAAGTTTTCATGAGGGAATAGAAATTCTTTGCACTCCCTTTAAAAGTTGAATCCTTTTACTATCCTCAAGTTGAATGAATTTATTTCATTTAAATGCTTGCTTGAGGAAGTTGACACCCTACAAAATAATTCAAAGTACTTTCTTTGGTATCCATCAATTTTGGATCCATAGAGATTAGTCATTATGCCAAACTCATAAGCAAATAAGCATTCAAAACAGTAAGGGCAAAACAACAAATGAGTTTACAAGAAAAGAAAAAAAAATATTTCATTTAATGAAATTAGCTAAGTACATATATTCATCAAAATAATAACCAATTACATTTGGTTAAGCATTTGCATTTTTTATACATATCATTAAGTGTATATTTTCAAATAAAACAAACAAAGAATTTAACATATATTAATTATTAATGCTAGGCAACATATATAATAACAAATACAGCAGAATCTTTCAAATAAAGCATGGGTAAGAAAAAAACAGTAGTAGCAGCAGGTTAAAAATCGATAAGTATTCGAAAGCTTATTTGAAAGATTAAAAACATACCAAAACGTGGTTTTAATGATGGTATTCGAATGCTTTTAATGGTATTCGAATACTCACCAAGTATTCGAATACTCCAGAGAGGAACTGAAATAGAAAGCCACAGGGTATTCGAATATCCCTGATGGTATTCGAATACTCACAGAAAAAAGAAGAGAAGGCCAGAGGAGCAAGTATTCGAATACTTCATAAAGGTATTTGAATACTCCAGAGAAGCTGAGTGAAAACTGAGAAAGATCAGCCTCAGGGTATTCGAATGACCCTGATGGTATTCGAATGCCTTAACAGAAAAAACACAAGTTTTCTCGTAAAACATCAAAGGTATTCGAATGCCATATGAAAGTATTCGAATAACTAAACAAGAAAACACATATCTATGTCTAGAAAAAGCATTTTTGAAAGACGAAAGCATACCTTTTGATGGAGTACCTGCAAGAATGATTTCGGGATAACTCCGACGCTCAAGTCAGTAATAATTTAAGAAGGATAAAATTATAATTAAGCAATAAATTCTAATATTTAATCATGTGTATGATTGATCAAAAACTCAAGCTCAAGGATTTTCCCATTAGACATGTCATTTTAAGCATGGAGCATACTTTATCTAGCATATTAATATGCAGAAGGATTTTCAAATAATAATTGCAAAGATTAAAAATAACCATGCAATATAGCACTCATGCATTCATGAAAATTAAACCAGATACTTGATTCTTACAAAAATATTTTGAAACAACCAAAGATTATGTTAGAAAGGGATAAAACAAGATAAAACCATCTAACACAAATACTTATTTTAAGTCATGATTAAGCAAAAAAACTCATGCTCAAGGATGTCAAAACAATGGGCATACTTTTATCTAGCTTATTAACGTGTAAAAACATGTTTAAGACATAAAGCTAGAAAAGTATAACACAAGTTTCACTTATCCAAGAATTGCAAGTCTATGCTTCATGAAGACAAGGAAATGAGCTTGAAATTATTTCTGGTCTTTGTACTTGGAGCAGCCACTTTCAAGATATCAAAGTCACTTCTTGGCCTTCAAGCACACCTATAACACACTTTAATTTTTGACTTTTGGTACCCACATTTTCTTGGGTCCTTGTGTGTTAGTTTTTGAAAATTATTCTATTATGCTCTCATAAAAATTAATTTTTCCATAATATGTAAATCGAGCACAATAAATTAAATAATTAAATACTATTAAGCATATAGTTGATAGCATGCTTACTTTTATGATATATCGACAATTTTAAAGCATATAAAGCATGCATAAGCATTATAGACCTTTATGTACCAAGATATATATAACAAATTAATGAAATATATAATAGAATGAATATAATCATGTGTTAAACATAATATTCAACTTTTATCAAGTACACATGATTCTATTAATCAATTAAGGCCTACAAGGAATATACTTCAAATTTATTGACTTTTCATGTGAGTGTGCATAAGGGGTAAAAGCTTTTGATACCTTGGCCTTGGTAATCAAGGAAATACTTTTTCTTATCCATTGCTTCTCTTTTGGAGTCTTGAACTTTGCAAGTTCTACATTTTGTACTTGAGAAGCTTTGGTTGAAGTCATCTTCCTTCTTTGACCAAAGTTTCTACCATTAGGCTTTGGAAGCATTCTCCTTGATGATTCCTCTTTCTTTTGACTAATTTGTCCGTCCTTTTGAGAAATATTCTGCATAATTGAAATACTAGGAGGACACTTTGGTACCCACTTCATTTTGGGTCCTTTAATATTAGTATTAGGGCCTTTAGGATTTTTAGGAACCCATACTATACAATTTCTCATATAAAGATTTCTTCTATAATTGCATAAATGAGAAATATGTCCTAGATGACCACAAAAATTACAAACAATTGAATTTAATGATGGCTTAATCATTTGAATATCATTTTTGAAAAACTTAAGCATTTTATTATTATTATATTCTAAATTAATTTTGCCATAAGTCCTACTTGAATTTTCACGTGTAATAACGTTATTTTTATTTTTATTAACAAGCATAGAATTTAAGCAATTACAATCATTAGCTTTGACAAATTCAGAATATAAGTCCTCAACTTGATTTTCTAAATTAATGCACTTTTCACAAGAAGATGAGGTTTCATATTTCAAAGGTATTTCCTCATTAAGAAAAGCATATTCATTTTTTAAAGTCTCAATTTCATTTTCAATAGAGGAAATGTTTTCCAAACACGATAAGTTTTTCTTTTCTAAATTCAATAAACCATCATACAATTCATAATATGCACTTTGCAACTCATCATAGGAAGGACTATAATATAGTTTAGAATTATTTACCTCAAAGTCCTTTTTAGCCATACAAGAGGTGGTCTCAATTTCTAGCACACTTGGCTCTTTAAGAGAATCACCTTTTTCCTCATTAATTTTGTTTTGCCATGCCTTTTCTTCAAATTGAGCATCATTGTTACCAAGTGGCATTTGGCTCCCTTCAATAGTTTGAGCATCTCTTTGAGGATATTTTTCATGACAAGCTTCCTTCAATGGCATTTGCTCTTCTTGCTTTCTATATACAACTTTATGCACAAAATCATTGTTAGCAAGATAAATAGCATTAAGAGCATCCCATATATCTTTAGCACTAGAGCAGCTTTTAATTTTAGCATAAACTTCATCATTCAAACTACTTCTCAAAATTTGCATAGCTCTAATATTTAAAGAAAAACATTTTTTGTCAAAACTATTCCAAATTTGTTTTGATTTGTAAGTAAATCCATTTAGCACAATATCCCACAAATCCAAATCAATAGATTGCATATAAAACTCTATTCTAGTTTTCCAATAAACAAAATGCACACCATCAAAGAATGGTGGTTTATCAATTTCAAAACCTTCCATTTTGAAAAACTTTCAAGGTTGCTCACAAGTAAGGATCTTTAACTCTAAGCGGTTAAGCTTTTACGAGAAGAGCACGAAGCTCGATACCACTTGTTAGTCATGGCAACCATTACCCAAGAGGGGGGGTGAATTGGGTATTAAAAAACTTTTCGCAAATGCTCTTAAAATAAATACAAATATTTAAGCTATTAAACAAAAGAGAAAGAATTGCGAGATGAAGAAAGAAAGCTTTAAGAATTGTAAATAAATAAATGTACAATAATATAAAATTGTATAAATAAATGTGCAATAATATAAAATTACGTAAAATAAAGATTGCACGATAAAGAGAAGAAGAGCAGACACGATATTTATCCTGGTTCGACCACCAACCACTTGTGGTCTACGTCCAGTCCCCGAAACACAGTTCAAGATTTTTCACTATATGTACAAGCTTCAATAGGTGCTTGCAACCTTTATATAAGAGAGCACTTTTCACACACAAGGAAACTCTACCCTTGTGCTAAAGTCTCAGCCTGTAGGGATACCTCACCCTTACACAAACCTTAGAGGGATACCTCACCCCCTTTACAAATCTTGAAGGATACCTCACCCTCAATGTAGAAAAACAGAAACATAAATGAAGAGAAACTCTCACTCAGAGTAAATTATACAAATTGAAGTGCTAAGAGGCTCTCAAGGATATCTCAAAGTTTTAGCAAAAAGAGCACATAAAATGGGTGTAAAAATAAATCACATTTTTCATAGCAAGCGCAAATTAAACAAATAGCTGGGTGTTTTCAGATGAGACCCACGGTCTCTATTTATAGAGTCAGATAAACAAATAGCCGTTGGAGCAAATTAAAAGCATAATTATTACGAGAAAATGTCCGTTAGTTTCCAAAATAGTATTTGTAAAAAATCAGTGAGTATTCGAATAGATGAAGTGGTATTCAAATACCACTGTTCATAAAACATCATGAAAAGCAGATATATATGGGTTATTCGAATACCAAAATGAGGTATTCAAATGCCTCTGTTTAAAACACGTTAAAAAGGCAATTCAGAAAGTTGTTATTCGAATACCTTAAGATGGTATTCGAATCCTTCTATTTAAAACACAGTCTGGAACATTTTCAGGCATGTGGTATTCGAATACCATATCATGTATTCGAATGCCCCTTTAAAAAAACTCATTCAGGAACGTTTTTGTGCTGTGGTATTCGAATACCACAAGTTGTATTCGAATACTCCTCACAGATTTTGAAAACTGAATTCAAATGATCATAACTTCTTCATTTCTTATCCGTTTAAAGCAAATGACCAGTCATTGGAAAGATCTTTGAGTCTATTTTCAAATGAAAGAAGTTTCAAAACAAAACTCAAAGTATTTTGAAAGATATGATCAAAAGAGTAACCAAAGGTCAGTTTTACAAAACTCAAACTTGGTTATTTTTCATAGATTTGAACTATTACCAAAACTAGCTTTTCAAAACTTATTTGTTGGACATTTTAACATAGGAAAATCATTTGTAAAAACATATTTGAAAAACATATTTGAGATATCCATAAAGCTTCTTACATAAAGACCCTAAGTCCTAAAAGCTATACCGTTTAATCTTCCTTTGGACTTGGTCTTTGACATGACTTTGATGTTATCAAAACCTTCATGAGATATCCGTTCACATTCTCCTTGTGTTGAGCTTAATTGAGATCTTTTGCTTTCTTGTTGCAAGCTCATTCTTGGTACTTGGACTATCCTACAAAGTATTGCTCACTTAAACAAGCATAGTTAGTCCAGAATCACAATTCAATATCTTCATATGCATGAATCATAAATGTATAACTCTAGTTAATTTAGCATGCATATAAAACTTTCATAGATATATCCAAATAAGATATTTATCAATTACTAATGGATATGCTCTATATAGGATGCAACAAAACATAAGCAACGTGTACTTTTTGTCTTGTATTTGTCATCATCAAAACTTAACATATAAAACCATTTGGGGCAAACTTATATCCACAATTATAACCATTAGATTTAAAGTTTGAAAGAGCAATCTTGACCCTTTGTTTTTTGAGACACATCTAATGGCTAGAATTTAAAGGAAAAAGATCTAATGGTCTAGATTAAGTCTCCTAAAAATCAAAAGTCTACCTAAATTCTAACCATTGAATTAATCAATGGCTAGAAATGCATCTAATAATGGCATGAAAAGATGACAACTTTGCATGCATTATGAAGAGGGGGGACGGTTGGAGATGCTTGGAAAGGAGGAGACAAATTGGAGTAGTCTTTTTAGGCCAAAGAAAAAGATGACAAAGTGGAAGACCATGTGTTTCAAGTGTGAACCCAAAATGGGATATTATTTCAAGTAAAACTCTTCAAACTCTCCAACACTCACACGGCAGCCCACTCACTTTGTGCATGCATTTTCACTTTTCTCTCTCACCCAAAAAGCCTCCATCTTATTCTCTCAAAATTCCAAGAACACAAAACAACCATTTTCCTTCCTTTTCTCACCATATGGTTCTGCCCTAGCACCCTTGAGCACCCTCACTCACCTATAATTTTCACTCTCATCATTTCCTAAAGCAAAACACCATTCTAAACACTTTTCATTTAGAAAGTTTTCCCAGAATCCCACTCTAAGTGCTTCAAAATCCCACTTTTACCTTACTTCCTTGAAGGTAAACTTTGATTTCCATGGTTTAAATTCATGTTTATGATTTTCTAAGCCATGATTGTTCCATGATTTGTTATTATTAAGCTTTGTTTATGATTTTACTAATTATTTTAGAATTGTTAGGAATTGTTGTGAGCCACACGAAAATTAAGGAGAAGGAGGAGAGCTTGAAAAGCTTATGTATTCCTTCTTGTGAGGAATTCGGTCAACCACCCTAAGACCATCCTTCAAGTTTGTTTAATTTAATCCAACCATAGATCTTAAATCTACATGATATTCTAAGCAACTTTCATGTTGGAGACTTTCTCTAAATCATTCATCTTCATGGACTTTCTTCAAGATCAAAGTTATTAGGTTTTTGAGGTGAAGTATAAGAAGACTTCATTTCTTCTCTTCTTTTTCATGTTCTAAACCATGTTTGATCCATGGTTCATCTTAATCAAACTTAATATACTAATTTCTATGTATTTTGTTTTGTATTTGAGAAGCCTTTGGTGGTGAAGGACTTGGAAAAAGAAGCAAATCAAGAAGTTTTTGAGGATCTTCAAAAGGTAAGAGGGAGATCCATCTCACCAACTAAGTATGGTGGTGAGAGATGGTCTTATATTTGATGGATGGTGAATCCATGTGAGGATTCATATCCATGGTCATGTAATAATTTATATGTGTTTATGAGCTTTGATTAATTGCCTATGCTTAATATATACTTTGCATGAGTTTATGATTTTGATGGTATGCTTATACTATGCATGATGATAATATGGCATGCTTTTGATATATATATATATGATGTGTATGTATGTGTATGCCATGATTTGGTGATGGAAAGAAAATTAATTTTTGGTCCCAATGGCCAAGGAAGGACTACGGTTTTGATGCCCTTGATTAGGGTTCATATTAAAATTTTTCAAGAACAAGGAAATTAATTTTTGGTCCCTGGAAACATAGTGAATATCGGTTAAGACACCTCAAGATAGGTGTTCATAAATGAATATTTTCATGAATGATGAAAATAGATGTTTAGAAAAATAAGAAAAATAAACAAAGAGTTTATTTTTCAAAGAGTACAAGAACATGGTTTTTGAAAAATTTTTATTAATTTATTTTATGTAAAAAGTTTCTAAGTGTTTTACAAAACATGAGATTTAAATGAAAATAGCAATGATGATTTTAAGGATTTCAAAAGAAAGTGAAAAAAAAAAAGATTTGCAAAGAAAATAAAAATGAATTTGAACAAATGGGTTTGGTTTTATAACCATAAGTCTTACGATTTTGAAAACAAAATTTTTAATGGTTTTGTTTGTGTATAATCATATCAATTTAGAAGGAAAAATATTTTATGGTTTCAATAGTCATGTCCACGTTTTTGAAGGCTTATAATGCATTGATTTTGATGAAACAAAGTGATTCTCCAAGTGGAAATATAATTAATTTAATACAAGGAATTTGAAAAGGAAATCGAGTATTTTAGCACTTGAGAAATGAATTTTTATGTAAATGGAAAAGAGAGGTTGCAAGTGAGCCTCAATTTGTTTTAAAAAGAATTTATTAAAATCCTGTTGGATTTTGGAAAGTGTTAGTAATTTTTAAAGTTAGAAACATTGATTTAATTCAATGGAATTGTGAATTTGTGAAATATACTATGAAAAAGGATTTTCTTGAATAAGAAAATATATTAAATGAAGTAGAAAGTTATATTATTTTGAGGAAAGTTGATTTGGAAATGATTTGGAAAAAATGGAGAATATAATGGTATTTTGAAAATTTACTAACGTATAACTTATTTTTGAGTTTTGAAGTACGTTAGAAAATGCTAAGTTTTGAAACGTTGATTTATATCAATGAAAAAGTGATTTTGTGAATTATATTTTGGAAAAGGATTTCTTGAATTAAGATTGATTTATTTAAGTCCAAAATAATGTTTGGAATATTGAGGAATATTTTACGTAATTGTAAAATATTGAAAAATATTTTACGTATCTTAAAAATAATTTGAAATACAGTAAAATATTTTTACGCAATTTGAAAAATGTTAAAATATTTCTACGTGATTTGAAAAGCGTTTAAATATTTTACACTATTGAAAATATTATTGAAAAATCACTACGTGATTAAATAATGATATAATATTTTTACGTAATTGTGAAAATGATGAAAAATCATTATGTGATTTGAAAAGTGTTTTAAATATTTTAAGAATGATGGAAAATGATTTACGCAACTTAAAAGAATGATTTTTAAGTTACGTAATTTTGAAAATGATGAAAAATCATTACGAGATTTGAGAAACGTATATTTTATGCGATTGAGAAAAATGTTGAAAAATTTAATATGTGATTTAAAGGTGCAACAGAAGAGTTGCAGTATTGTGAAAACGTAACAGAAACATTTTGGAATTTGTGAAAACGAAATAAAAATGTTGTGCAATTTTGTGAAAACATGACGAAAGAGTTTTATAACTATGAAAATGTGATAATATGATTTTCCTATTGAAAATACAGTATAAATACTGTAGAACCAATATATGGATGCTGTGTGAGAAAATAACATGTTTTGCCAGTGATTGGCATTTGGTGCATTATACATGCATTGGAAAGATATGTCTGTGATTGGATTTGGTGTATTATACGTGCATTGGAAAAATATGCGTTGAAGCATATGATTACATTGAACAAATGAAAATGAAAAGATTTGACCCTTTGGGTTGGACTTGCACTGATATATTCATGCATTGTATAAAATATAGCTAATAGCTATTATGGCCCTTGTGGTTGAAAAGGGAATGAGAATTGATAGTGAGGTCTATGATGGATCTTGGGGGCGTCGAGGCGCAGCGGTCGACCAGTGGATAGTTGGCGAGTACCCTGTGCCACTTGGCGATGCTGTCCGTAGCAACGCATTGACGATACCCGACAAGAACACGATTCTTTTCAACGACTGGGAGATTGTCTTTGGGCTAAGGCTGACAATTAACCAGAGCATTCTTCTCGAAATTGTGAAAACCTCCATGGAGTTGTTTTTGATAAACTGAGTCTTTGTGCATATGCATAAATTTGAGCATTTATATCTGTGTGATATATTAATTGAGGAATATTGATTATTGGTTATGACAATTGTTTTGAGTACTTGGATGATGATTGAACTGATAAATAATTAAATGATGATAGTTGATTAATGTTGATAGCATGATTATGGTATGATCTATCCGTATGATATTCTTTGTTTGTGTTATCTCGTGTCTTTGCCATGTTGGTATTGGTGTAGGTGATCTCACCTCTTTGTTATATTGTTTTGCTTTGTCTGTATTGTTAAAATTATACAGTAGAAGGAATGAGTTGTCTTAGACATAACGAGTGGTAGATACTCAGAGATTGATGGAAACATTGAAAAGTGGCTGTCTCAAGTTCGAAGATGTGCCGGGTAGACAAGGAGTAAAGTTCTGATGCATCAAGTTGATACAAGAGAAGGAACAAGTATGTTAAGATTTAATGTTAGTGTTGTACCATGCTATTAAGTAGGACCCGTCATGGGGTTTGCTACTGTTAAAAAAAAATAAGTCTGTTAATTTTATATTTCTCTTTAAATTGTGATATTAATTGGTGTCAATATTACCTAATGAATAGTTGAAATATGATTTTCAATATTACCTAATATTTTCAGTAAATTTACGTTTTAGTAAAAAAAAAATTTTGCAACCCATCTTTTATAACTCAAACTTTGTGCGAACTTCTTTTCAGATTATGAGTCGGGAGTCAGAAATGTGATGCCCTAAGGAGGGTGTTACAAAGATTCTTATGTTCTAGTGTTCGATATGTGGCTCGGATATTTGGTTTTCAAACTTAGTATTTGATTGTTTTCCTATGTATTGTGACCTTAGATGGTGTGCATAACCATATGACCTGAGAATGAGGTGTTGGATCCAAATTCTCCTTGCATGTTTGCTTGTATGGTCAGGGTTACCGATGTATAGAGTTAGTAGCGGTACTCTTACTTTTGTGAGGGAAACTAGTCCACACATCACTAGGTAGTGTCAGGTCTTGGATGCCTATCCTACTTAGTATATAAAAGGAATGCGGTTCCTGGGGAAATAAGTAAATAGCTTGAGTTTTCAACTTTAAAACCTGCATTAGGATTGCACATCCATAATACGTGGACTTTATTTGAGCATAATCATACTTCATAACATAAAGCATTGCATGGTTGACACTTATATAGGCATTTGTTATGGCTTAATCGATTTATTGTTTGATTGCTCATTCAATATTATCTTAGGATTGTATAGGCGATTCTTCGTTATTATTGATTGTCAAATATTCTTTTACATCAAATGTATTTTTGGTGTTCAGTTGAATTATTTATTATAAATGATTAACTGCTGGTCTTTGTATGCTTATACTAAGAAATTGTGATTTCTCACCCCTGTGTGTTCCATGTAAATCCAGGTAAAGTCCCTAAAAGGGGTAAGGGCAAGGAAAAGAAGAAACAGAAGGCTTAGATTAGTGGTTTGTGTAATACCCTAGCTCTGATACCAACTAATGTAACAACCTAGCTAGGGCATCACATTTCTGACTTCCGACTCATAATCTGAAAATAAGTTCGCACAAAATTTGAGTTATAAAAGATGAGTTTCAAAATTTCTTCTTTACTGAAACGTAAATTTACTGAAAATATTAGGTAATATTAAAAATCATATTTCAACTATTCATTATGCAATATTGACACCAATGAATATCACAATTTAAAGAGAAATATAAAATTAACAGACTTATTTTTTTTTTGACAGTAGCAAACCCCATGACGGGTCCTACTTAATAGCACGGTACAACACTAATGGAAAACTTTAACATACTTATTCCTTTTTCTGTCCATCTTGATGCATCAGACATCTGTTCCTTTGTCAACACTGCACACCTTCGAGTCCTGAATGTCCACTCCTTATTGTTATCTCCAATCTCAGAGTATTTATCGCCCGTTATGTCTAAGACAACTCGATCCTTCTATTGTTTGATTTTAACAATATAGACACAGCAAAACAACATAACAAAGAGGTGAGATCACCTACACCAATACCAACATGGCAGCACAGAGATAACACACAACCAACAATATCATACAGACAGATCATACCATAATCATGTTATCAGCATTATCATCATCATTATCCAATCATTTATCAGTTTAATCATCATCCAATCATTTATCAATTCAATTATCATAACCAATAACCAATATTCCTCAATTAATATATCACACAGATATAAATGTTCAGATTTATGTATATGTACAAAGACTCAGTTTTTCAAAAATAACTCCATGGAGGTTTTCACAATTTCGAGAAGAATGCTCTGGTTAATTGTCAGCCTTAGCCCAAAGACAATCTCCCAGTCGTTGAAAAGAATCGTGTTCATGTCGGGTATCGTCAATGCGTTGCAACGGACTGCATCGCCAAGTGACACAGGGTACTCGCCAGCTGTCCACTGGTCGACCGCCGCGCCTCGACGCCCCCAAGATCCATCATAGACCTCACTATCAATTCTCATTCCCTCTTCAACCACAAGGGCCATAATAGCTATTAGCTATCTTTTATACAATGCACGAATTTATCAGTGCAAGTCCAACACCAACGGGCCAAATCTTTTCAATTTCATTTGTTTAATGTAATCATATGCTTCAACGCATATTTTTTTAGTGCATGTATAATGCACCAAATCCAAATACAGACAAAACATGTCATTTTCTCATACAGTGTCCATACACTGGTTCAACAGTAATTATACTATATTTTCAACACAAAATCATGTTATCATGTTTTCATAGTTATAAAACACTTTCGCCGTGTTTTCACAAAATTGCGCAACATTTTCATTATGTTTTCACAATTCTAAAATGTTTCTATTACGTTTTCAAAATATCGTAACACTTCTGTTACGTTTTCAAAATTTTGAAATGTTTCTGTTATATTTTCACAACACCATAAAAATATTCTATTACTTTTAAATCACATAGTGATTTTCAATAGTACGTCAAATATTTAAACTCACGTAAAATATTTAAACGTAATTCAAATCACGTAAAAATATTTTAACATATTTTAAATCGCGTAGGAATATTTTACTATATTCTAAATCATTTTTAAGATACATAAATCATTTTTCACCACAATTCTATTACGAAAAATATTTCTTAACCTTCAAAACTTTCATTTCACCCTTTCTCAAAATATTATAACTTTGTACTTCATTTTCACATTTTCTTACTCAAGAAAATCTTTTTCCACGTTTCTTTACTCAAGAAATTCTTTTTCAAATATAATCCACAAAATTATCTTTCCATTGATATAAATCAATGTTTCAAATAATAAAATTTTCAAACGTACTTCAAAACTTAAAAATAAGATATACTTGAGTAAATTCTCAAAATATCATTATATTCTCCATTTTTCCCCAAATCATTTCCAAATTAACCTACTTCAAAATAAATTGAAGTTTGAAAATATTTTCGTTTACAAAAATTAATTTTTCAAGTGAGTAAAATACTCTGATTCCCTTTTCAAATTTCTTGTATTAAATCAATTATATTTCCACTTGAAAAATTACTTTGTTTCATCAAAATCTAGGCATTACTATTTGAAAAATTATCAAAATATTTTTCCTTTTAAATTGATATGGTTTTACACAAAAAAATCATTAAAATTTTATTTTCAAAACCAAAGTACCGATTGGTCATAAAGCAAACCCATTTGTTCAAATTCATTTTCACTTTCTTTGCAAATCCTTCTTTATTCTTAGTCAAAAATCTTTTCCTCAATATATATTTTCTCAAAATCACTTTTTATTGATCTAGTCCTACAAAATCATATTGAGTTGTTTTAATTATTGTTTCTTAACTTTAAATTTCCTAACGTTTTCCAAAACCCAATAAATAAATTCTCTGTTAGAAATTTTAAGTTACAAACGTTTTCCTTTATATTTCTAAATCACTTCTAAAAATTGATTAATTTCAAGTTCAATACTTTCAATCTTCTTTTTCTTTTATTTATGAAAATTCCACTTTACTTAATTTATAACACTTAATTCCCTTTTCAAAAATCTTATTTGAAAATTCTTGTATTTCATAGCATCAAAACATTTTTCTAAATTATCAAAACCTTATAGATGACCATTGGAACCATGAAATATTTTTCTTCTAACTTAAATAAATTCCATTCTTGTTTCTACACAAAATAAATCAATAAAATTTCATTCTAAAATTTGTGTTCATGTTTTCTTAAAAAAAAAAACCTTTAGTTCATTTTTCATACTCCTCAAATCAATCCAATTTTATTCTTCCATAAACATATTAATTTGTAAACACTTATTTTGAGGTGTCTTGGCTGAAATTCTCATTGTTCTGGGGATCAAAATTTAATTTCCTTGTTCTTGAAAAATTTCAACATTGACCCAAATTAAGGGCATCAAAACCGTAACTCTTCCTTGGCCATTGGAACCAAGATCAATTTTCTTTCTATCCACACATCATGGCATACATATATATATTTCATCATAAATATCACAAACATGCCATATACTCATCATGCATATTATAAGTATACTATGAAAGCCATAAAATCATGCAAAGCATATTAAGTATAGACAAAAATAATCAAAGCACAAGAAAATAAAGCAAAGCTCATAAACACACAATTAATTATTACATAACCATAGATTGGAATTCTCACATGAATTCACAATCCATCAAATATAAGACCATCTCCCACCACCATAATTGGTTGGTGAGATGGATCTCCCTCTTACCTCTTGAAGATCCTCAAAGCTTTTTGATTTTGCTTCTCTTTCCAAGTCCTTCAACACCAAGGGCTTCTCAAATTCAAAACAAAATACATAGAAATTAGTATACTAAGCTTGATTAGGAGGAACCATGGATCAAACATAGTTTAGATCATGAAAAAGAAGAGAAGAAATGAAGTCTTCTTATACTTCACCTAAAAAACCCCATAACTTTGTTCTTGAAGAAAGTCTATGAAGATGAATGATTTTGAGAAAGTCTCCAACATGAAAGTTGCTTAGAATATCATGTAGATTCAAGATCTATAGTTGGATGAAATTAAAAGTGATGGGTGGTGCTTTTGGTGGTCATGGCCGAACCATTTGGTGAGAAAATGAAGGAAAATGGTTGTTTTGTGTTCTTGGCTTAGTTGAGTGATGAAGATGAATGATTTAGAGAAAGTCTCCAACATGAAAGTGTTTTGAATTGATGAGAGGATTCAAGATATGTAGTTAGATAAAATTATGGAAGATTGGAAGTGGTTCCATGGGTGGTGACCGAATACTCAAGGAAGGAAAGAAAATGGTGTTGTTCTTGGTGTTCTTGACAAATTGGAAGAGAGAGAGAAGAGAGAAAATGAGTTAAGTGTTATAAAATGTGAAACAAATGAAATCAAATGGCTGAATTGAAGTGGGCAGCCGTAGCATTGCATGGAGAGAAAGAAGAAAATAATTTTGCTTTAGGAAAATGACCAATAATTGGTCAAGACATCTAATTAATGTCTTCAAGCTTTTTCTTTGGCCTAAAAAGGCTACTCCAACATGTCTCAACATGTCTCTTCTTCTTTCTTGCTTCTCCAACCGTTCCCCCCCTTCATCATGCAATCCAAAGGAAGCAAACAAAACAATAATGGTCATATTGACCATGACAAACAATAATGGTCATTAATTTAGTTTGCATGGCTATTATTGGTGGTTCAAGAACCATGTAAAAGTCTCCCAAGCTGCATGAAAATCGTGTGGCTCCTTGAGTATTTTAGGGAATTAAATGTTCTCAATTTTCACCTAATTGCATGCTAATTAATTAGGTAATTAGTTAAGTTAAATTTCCTAACCAATCTTAACTAACATTCTAACTATATAACTAATTAACTAATATATTATTTCACATATTATAATCTCTAATTAAAATTAGGATATCTAATTAAGAATTAGATTATAACAATTTAATATTTAATTTAGTTTACTTAACTTATTAATTAGGCCATTATTTGAAGCATTTCTAGCCATTGATTAATTCAATGGTTAGGATTTAGGTAGACTTTTGATTTTTAGAAGACTAAATCTAAGCCATTGGATCCTTCTCCTTTAAATTCTAGCCATTAGATGTGTCTCCAAAATAAAGGGTCAAGATTACTCTTTCAAACTTTAAATCCAAGGGTTATAATTAGTTATAACCTTTTTAGAAGACCAAATCTCCACCTTTGATCAATTTTTCATCCAATGGTCATAAATGGTCCTTGTTACTTTACAAGACCAAATCTCCACCCTTGATCAATTCTAAATCTAATGGTTGTAAATGGTCACTTTATATAATCAAATTTACACCGTTGATTAAATCTACGGTTGATATTGAAGCTTGCCTAACTAAGTTTATTCTCACACCATTGATTAAATCAATGATGATTATCTTATATTTCTTTATTAAATTTATTTCTTAACCGTTAATTGAATCAATAGTGGATATCCAAACCACCAATGTTGACTTAAGCAATATAATTTCTATTTTTATCTACTAAAAATCCCACGAAAGAATATATTTACTATATTTTTATCTTTCGATAAATAAATACAGTACAAAACAAATTTTCTAAAACTATTTCCGGATTCAGGTTTTGTAAGATCCCCTGTTTCCGTCTAAACAGTACAAATTTTTCTATGCGTAAAATTTTTTTTCACTTTGCGGGACCCACCTGGGCCCACGTATGGTCACCTGGGCCCACCTAGGACCACCGGGGCCCACATACAGCCAAAAATTTCATAATCATCCATAAAAATCACAAATATTAGAAAATGTATGAAAATCAAGTCAGATTGTTAAAAATAATTAATAGTCAAGAGAAATAAATGCAGAAAGATTTTTCCCGGCCCGAAAATTATTATTTTCCTGACACGGAGTAAATCACTCAAAACGATCAAATATGCTGACGGAATAATCAAAATAATTTTACAGCATCTAGAAATTACTAAACAGTAAAATTCTGTTAACTGTCAAAATTACTGTTTAAGAGATATAGGAAATTTGGGGTGTTACAATACTCCCCCTCTAAAAAGAAATTTCGTCCTCGAAATTTGAGAAACATGATTTCACACCCTCGGAATAAATAATGACATTATTCCTCTTTTATCTTATTTTCCAATTCCCATGAAGCTTCCTCTCTTACATCTTGCTATACTATTCTAATCCCACAAAATCTCTTTGCTGATGTTCAACTTCTCCTGATCAAACAGAGATCTCAGGCTCCTATCATAGAGATTTTGTTGGTTATTATTGAAGATGTTGAATGTTACTCCAGAAAGAAAGAATTTCCATATCTCTGATATCAACATAACAACAACCGATCTTCATTCATGCCTAGAATAGTTTTTCTCAGATAACTTCCAACTAATGTAATGTAATGTTTAGCTAATGTAATGTATTACTTAAAATTTCCTTATCTTCGTATCACTACATATTCTAGATTTTTGCTTTTAACAGGAAATGTCTCACTAACTGAGTTCTTCTTTCCACAGCACTATACCGGATACTTCCACAAATTTTTTTTCTACGGTTTTCCATTACCGTTTTAAGTTTTCCCATAGAAGAATTGTTCCAATCTTTTGAAAAATTCATCACGCTTCTGCTGCGTTACTCAGATACGTTAATGCGGATACAAATATAGAAATATCCTTTCTTGCAAGATATTCCTTCAGTTGCAGGAGATGAAAGAAAACATCATAGAAGATAACAAAACAAATCGAACTTGTTATTGAACATATCCAGCAAAGAATTGGATGTAACCCGATTTTCAAAAATGAATTTTCTCTAGATTACTCACACTCTGTTGAAATAATCTCATTGGATATGGTTGGAAAATAACCAATCCATTTTCAAAGACCACGTCTATTTATGAAACAGATCAAACTAACACAAAAATTTTGAACAACAGATCAAACTAATACAAAGATTTGATCTCTAACAACAGTTTGAATAACTTGAATAGCTCAAATCGACTAAGAATAGAAACAGAAGAACCAATCGAGAGGATAACGAATAACTCTAACATATAATTGATCTACTCAATCATATGTCATAAGGAATAGGTTATTCACAGAAATATTCAGTATGGTTTATAGGATTAGCTCCAATGACGCAATCTCCATTGATTAAATCTTTCGCTCAGAACACTCCCGTTCTATTCAGAGTAACAACTTCCCTTACTATCTAAATTTTTTTTTTACTAATAGAAAACTCTATTTTCAAAGAGCACATCAGAGATTATACTTTTTGAAAATATGTCCAACTTTTTTGTAAATTATTTTCTTGACGTACATTCCTTCATTTAAGTACTTTCTTTCACATCACTTACTGCTTTGGGTTTCCTCAATGGTTGTAAATTCATCTTTCGTCGAAATTAATTACTTTCTCAATATCCTAAAAAAAATACCAGGTTCCAAAATTACAAAATCTTATATTCCAAGACTGTTTCTCTTCCATCAGATCCTAAACTTCAACTTCCAGTTTCCACTGAACAGCGGTCCTTTGTTCGTGCAGTCGTCTTTTCACATTGCTCCCGTAGCTGTAATTGCATTACTAGTAACATGTTCCACTTCCAAACAAGTATAACTATCCCGAGTCATTCCTTTTTTTTTTCGAGGCGTGCGGATCAAAATACAATGGATCTAATACCCATTATAAACAGCATTATTTCCTTTCGGAAAACAAACACAGAGAACACAACACAAGCAAAATAGACCTAACCACAAACCCCAAAAGACTCAAACCGTGCTCTGATACCAACTAATGTAACACCCTAGCTCTGATACCAACTAATGTAACACCCTAGCTCTGATACCAACTAATGTAACAACCTAGTTAGGGCATCACATTTCTGACTTCCGACTCATAATCTGAAAATAAGTTCACACAAAATTTGAGTTATAAAAGATGGGTTTCAAAATTTCTTCTTTATTGAAACGTAAATTTACTAAAAATATCAGGTAATATTGAAAATCATATTTCAACTATTCATTATGCAATATTGACACCAATTAATATCATAATTTAAAGAGAAATATAAAATTAACAGACTTATTTTTCTTTCTTTTTTTTTTTGACAGTAGCAAACCCCATGACGGGTCCTACTTAATAGCATGGTACAATACTAACGGAAAACTTTAACATACTTATTCCTTTTTCTGTCCATCTTGATGCATCAGACATCTGTTCCTTTGTCAACACTGCACACCTTCGAGTCCTGAATGTCCACTCCTTATTGTTATCTCCAATCTCAGAGTATTTATCACCCGTTATGTCTAAGACAACTCGATCCTTCTATTGTTTGATTTTAACAATATAGACACAGCAAAACAACATAACAAAGAGGTGAGATCACCTACACCAATACCAACATGGCAGCACGAGAGATAACACACGACCAACAATATCATATAGACAGATCATACCATAATCATGTTATCAGCATTATCATCATCATCATCCAATCATTTATCAGTTTAATCATCATCCAATCATTTATCAATTCAATTATCATAACCAATAACCAATATTCCTCAATTAATATATCACACAGATATAAATGTTCAGATTTATGCATATGTACAAAGACTCAATTTTTCAAAAATAACTCCATAGAGGTTTTCACAAATTCGAGAAGAATGCTCTGGTTAATTGTCAGCCTTAGCCCAAAGATAATCTCTCAGTCGTTGAAAAGAATCGTGTTCTTGTCGGGTAACGTCAATGCGTTGCAACGGACTGCATCGCCAAGTGGCACAGGGTACTCGCCAGCTGTCCACTGGTCGACCACCGTGCCTCGACGCCCCCAAGATCCATCATAGACCTCACTATCAATTCTCATTCCCTCTTCAACCACAAGGGCCATAATAGCTATTAGCTATCTTTTATACAATGCACAAATTTATCAGTGCAAGTCCAACCCCAACGGGCCAAATCTTTTCAATTTCATTTGTTCAATGTAATCATATGCTTCAACGCATATTTTTTTAATGCATGTATAATGCACCAAATCCAAATACAGACAAAACATATCATTTTCTCATACAGTGTCCATACACTGGTTCAACAGTAATTATACTACATTTTCAACACAAAATCATGTTATCATGTTTTCATAGTTATAAAACACTTTCACCGTGTTTTCACAAAATTGCGCAACATTTTCATTATGTTTTCACAATTCCAAAATGTTTCTGTTACGTTTTCAAAATATCGTAACACTTCTATTACATTTTCAAAATTTTGAAACGTTTCTGTTATATTTTCACAATACCATAAAAATATTCTATTACTTTTAAATCACATAGTGATTTTTCAATAGTACGTCAAATATTTAAACTCACGTAAAATATTTAAACATAATTCAAATCACGTAGAAATATTTTAACATATTTTAAATCGCATAGGAATATTTTACTATATTCTAAATCGTTTTTAAGATACGTAAATCATTTTTCACCACAATTCTCTTACGAAAAATATTTCTTAACCTTCAAAAATTCCATTTCATCCTTTCTCAAAATATTATGACTTTGTACTTCATTTTTCACATTTTCTTACTCAAGAAAATCTTTTTCCACGTTTCTTTATTCAAGAAATTCTTTTTCAAATATAATCCACAAAATTACATTTCCATTGATATAAATCAATGTTTCAAATCATAAAATTTCCAAACGTACTTCAAAACTTGAAAATAAGTTATACTTGAGCAAATTCTCAAAATACTATTATATTCTCCATTTTTCCCCAAATCATTTCCAAATTAACCTACTTCAAAATAAATTGAAGTTTGAAAACATTTTCGTTTACAAAAATTAATTTTTCAAGTGAGTAAAATACTCTGATTCCCTTTTCAAATTTCTTGTATTAAATCAATTATATTTCCACTTGAAAAATTACTTTGTTTCATCAAAATCTAGGCATTACTATTTGAAAAATTATCAAAAAAAATTTTCTTTTAAATTGATATGGTTTTACACAAATAAAACCATTAAAGTTTTATTTTCAAAACCAAAGTACTGATTGGTCATAAAGCAAACCCATTTGTTCAAATTCATTTTCACTTTCTTTGCAAATCCTTTTTCATTCTTAGTCAAAAATCTTTTCCTTAATATATATTTTCTCAAAATCACTTTTTATTGATCTAGTCCTACAAAATCATATTGAGTTGTTTTAATTATTGTTTCTTAACTTTAAATTTCCTAACGTTTTCCAAAACCCAATAAATAAATTCTCTGTTAGAAATTTTAAGTTACAAACGTTTTCCTTTATATTTCTAAATCACTTCTAAAAATTGATTAATTTGAAGTTCAATACTTTCAATCTTCTTTTTCTTTTATTTATGAAAATTCCACTTCACTTAATTTATAACACTTAATTCCCTTTTCAAAAATTCTTATTTGAAAATTCTTGTATTTCATAGCATCAAAACATTTTTCTAAATTATCAAAACCTTATAGATGACCATTGGAACCATGAAATATTTTTCTTCTAACTTAAATAAATTCCATTCTTGTTTCTACACAAAATAAATCAATAAAATTTCATTCTAAAATTTGTGTTCATGTTTTCTTAAAAAAAAAAAACCTTTAGTTCATTTTTCATACTCCTCAAATCAATCCAATTTTATTCTTCCATAAACATATTAATTTGTAAACACTTGTTTTGAGGTGTCTTGGCTGAAATTCTCATTGTTCTGGGGATCAAAATTTAATTTCCTTGTTCTTGAAAAATTTCAACATTGACCCAAATCAAGGGCATCAAAACTGTAACTCTTCCTTGGCCATTGGAACCAAGATCAATTTTCTTTTCATCCACACATCATGGCATACATATATATATTTCATCATAAATATCACAAACATGCCATATACTCATCATGGATATTATAAGTATACTATCAAAGCCATAAAATCATGCAAAGCATATTAAGCATAGACAAAAATAATCAAAGCACAAGAAAATAAAACAAAGCTCATAAACACACAATTAATTATTACATAGCCATGGATTGGAATTCTCACATGAATTCACAATCCATAAAATATAAGACCATCTCCCACCACCATAATTGGTTGGTGAGATGGATCTCCCTCTTACCTCTTGAAGATCCTCAAAGCTTCTTGATTTTGCTTCTCTTTCCAATCCCTTCAATACCAAGGGCTTCTCAAATTCAAAACAAAATACATAGAAATTAGTATACTAAGCTTGATTAAGAGGAACCATGGATCAAACATGGTTTAGATCATCAAAAAGAAGAGAAGAAATGAAGTCTTCTTATACTTCACCTCAAAAACCCCATAACTTTGTTCTTGAAGAAAGTCCATGAAGATGAATGATTTTGAGAAAGTCTCCAACATGAATGTTGCTTAGAATGTCATGTAGATTCAAGATCTATAGTTGGATGAAATTAAGAGTGATGGGTGGTGCTTTTGGTGGTCATGGCCAAACCATTTGGTGAGAAAATGAAGGAAAATGGTTGTTTTATGTTCTTGGCTTGGTTGAGTGATGAAGATGAATGATTTAGAGAAAGTCTCCAACATGAAAACGTTTTGAATTGATGAGAGGATTCAAGATATGTAGCTAGATAAAATTATGGAAGATTGGAAGTGGTTCCATGGGTGGTGACCGAATGCTCAAGGAAGAAAAGAAAATGGTGTTGTTCTTGGTGTTCTTGACAAATTGGAAGAGAGAGAGAAGAGAGAGAATGAGTTAAGTGTTATAAAATGTGATACAAATGAAATCAAATAGATGAATTGAAGTGGGCAGCCGTAGCATTGCATGGAGAGAAAGAAGAAAATAATTTTGCTTTAGGAAAATGACCAATAATTGGTCAAGACATCTAATTAATGTCTTCAAGCTTTTTCTTTGGCCTAAAAAGCCTACTCCAACATGTCTCTTCTTCTTTCTTGCTTCTCCAACCGTTCCCCCCCTTCATCATGCAATCCTAAGGAAGCAAACAAAACAATAATGGTCATATTGACCATGACAAACAATAATGGTCATTAATTTAGTTTGCATGGCTATTATTGGTGGTTCAAGAACCATGTAAAAGTCTCCCCAAGCTGCATGAAAACCGTGTGGCTCCTGAGTATTTTAGGGAATTAAATGTTCTCAATTTTCACCTAATTGCATGCTAATTAATTAGGTAATTAGTTAGGTTAAATTTCCTAAGCAATCTTAACTAACATTCTAACTATATAACTAATTAATTAACATATTATTTCACATATTATAATCTCTAATTAAAATTAGGATATCTAATTAAGAATTAGATTATAACAATTTAATATTTAATTTAGTTTACTTAACTTGTTAATTAGGCCATTATTTGAAGCATTTCTAGCCATTGATTAATTGAATGGTTAGGATTTAGGTAGACTTTTGATTTTTAGAAGACTAAATCTAAGCCATTGGATCCTTCTCCTTTAAATTCTAGCCATTAGATGTGTCTCCAAAATAAAGGGTCAAGATTACTCCTTCAAACTTTAAATCCAAGGGTTATAATTAGTCATAACCTTTTTAGAAGACCAAATCTCCACCTTTGATCAATTTTTCATCCAATGGTCATAAATGGTCCTTGTTACTTTACAAGACCAAATCTCCACCCTTGATCAATTCTAAATCTAATGGTTGTAAATGGTCACTTTATATAATCAAATTTACACCGTTGATTAAATCTACGGTTGATATTGAAGCTTGCCTAACTAAGTTTATTCTCACACCATTGATTAAATCAATGATGATTATCTTATGTTTCTTTATTAAATTTATTTCTTAACTGTTAATTGAATCAATAGTGGATATCCAAACCACCAATGTTTACCTAAGCAATATAATTTCTATTTTTATCTACTAAACCCCATGAAAGAATATATTTACTGTATTTTTATCTTCTGATAAATAAATACAGTACAAAATAAATTTTCTAAAACTGTTTCCGGATTCAGGTTTAGTAAGATCTCCTGTCTCTGTCTAAACAATACAAATTTTTCTATGCGTAGAAAATTTTTTCACTTTGCGGGATCCACCTGGGCCCACGTATGGTCACCTGGGCCCACCTAGGACAATTAGGGCCCACATACAGCCAAAAATTTCATAATCATCCATAAAAATCACAAATATTAGAAAATGTATGAAAATCAAGTCAGATTGTTAAAAATAATTAATAGTCAAGAGAAATAAATACAGAAAGATTTTTCCTGGCCCGAAAATTATTATTTTCCTGACACGGAGTAAATCACTCAAAACGATCAAATATGCTGACGGAATAATCAAAATAATTTTACAGCATCCAGAAATTACTAAACAGTAAAATTCTGTTAACTGTCAAAATTACTGTTTAAGAGATATAGGAAATTTGGGGTGTTACAGTTTGTTTCTTTGAGGACTAGTTTGTATACATGTATATTTCTAGTTGTTTGGAAATGCCTATGTATACTTTATGGCGTGTTAGCTAGTGATATTTGTACATATGACTTTTTGATTATTTGTGGTTCTTTATAATGACTGTGTAAGTTATTATGGGTTTTTATTTTCTGCATTTTTAGAAGTGATGTAACATCCTCTTCAACATGTTAGACTTGTAAATAGTTAAAGAGGTAGCTTAATGCTTGCTTAACATGCCTATTTAATTTTATGACGATCTGAATTAGTTTAGGCACTTTGCTTAAGCCGAAAGGTGAAAAGTAGCTTAAAATAACTCAGATATTAGCTTAAATGACTTTGCTAATGGAAATAAGTGTGAATAATTTATTTCTAAGTCACAAATATGTATTCTATGATGTGGTTAAAGTTTGAGAACAATCGGAGTCTGTTTTGTATTTTTAGGCATATCGGTTGTGTGTTTTAATGTCAGATTAACTAATCTTAGATATGAAAAATTATGATACTAGTGAAATGATTTTTTTAATGAATCTTAGTATTTATTTTAAAGTTGTTGGAACTTGGAAATCTTGATTTAGATAAAGTTGAGTATTTTTAGCAGATCGGAAAGTATCAGTGTGGTAACTTAAGGACTTAAACTAGCCATGGTTACCGGCCTTTTTGTGGACTTTTCCTTGTTGATACTTTAGTCTTTTCTCTTGGTTCTCACTCATTCTTCACGGTTGAAAATAGAAACAAAAATAGCAAGAGAGAAAGGAGAAAAGGACGAAGAACAAGAGTAAAAGAAGAGGAGATCAAACGGGAAATCCAAGGCTAGTGATTGAGGATCAATCTGTAGCATCAAGGAGCTTGAAGGTATGAGTTCTTGATACTTTAAACTTCATTCCTACTCATTTTTCATGTTAGGCTAAATTGAGGTTTAATATGCCAAATTGAGTTCTAGTGGTGTTTTAAGTGATTTTCTTGCTTGGATGAGTTTTAAATAGTGTTTATGACTTGTTCATGCTAAGAGTTTGGATTAGAAACTGAAAATTCTCATTTTGGACCTAAAATGCTCTAAGTGTTGATTTTATGAATTTGGATGAGTGATTTAGTGTTTGGATCTATTTTTTATGAAATAAATTAGTATTTTATGTTTCTTTCATATTTGTGAACTTGTTTAGGACTCAAAATACTAAGAAACGAATTTGAAGAGATCAAATCTTGTGTTTGTGCCAATGGAACAATGTTCCATTGCTATAAAATTATGCAGTAAATGTTGCTGGGCACTCTGCGCTTAAGCGCTCTGCTCATACATGCTCAAGCTCAAGCTGCCTAGACGAAGACGCTATGGTGCGCTCGCGCTCAAGCGCCTGAGACAGGGTAGGGCTTGATTTTTGCATTGTGATTCTAATTAAATTTCTTACTTGTTAGGATCATTTGTACAAGTCTTTAGGGTGTATTGAGACACTTTTTGGAATATTTTGTTTATTTTACGATAATTCGTATTTGGGTGTTACTCTATAGTATCAGAACAGTTCATCTTGTTGAGCTGGGGTGTGGACTGACTATACTTTGGCATGTTTTAGGAGTTCCTTCTTGTGATGTGCATTTCTTTTATCTCTTATGTGAAATGTTTGATTGAATGTATGACTACCTTGTTTTGACTGTTTTAGCTACTGTTGCATGTTATATGATATTGGGATTAGCTAGCTCAATATGTATTGTTCTATGTTTATAGGAAACTATGGCAGACAGAGGGCGAGGGCGACTGCGTGGAAGCAGTAACAGGAACTCTGGAAATGAAGGCACTAATGTGGTAGCTACCATGATGGCAATGGCCAATGCCATGACCCAGCAAATAGAGCAGGCAGCTATAACTATTAATGTAATGAGAGAGCAGGCAGTAGTAACTACTAGAGTGCTTGAGATGTTGGGAACTCAACAACCATTACCACCTACATCTCCACCATACCACCAAGGGCAACCACACCAAGAGGCAACTAGAAAGAACCAAACTTTCCAAGACCTCTCGGAATTTAGGAAATCAAATCCATCTTCCTTTAACAAAGAGTACAACCCATTCAGAGTTGAGGGTTGGCTCAAGGAGATGGAGAAGATCTTCATTGTTATGGCTTGCTCAGACGAGCATAAGGTGCTTTTCGTTTCGTATATGTTGGAAGGTGATGCAGAGGATTGGTGGGTGGATACAAAGAGGGCTCTTAAGGCATCAAGGACTTATGCAACGTAAGGGTCTTCAAAATTTCATTTATGAGAAAGTTCTTTCCACAGAATCTTTAGAATGCTTAAGAGATGGAATTTCTTAAGTTGGAATAGGGGGACATGTTTATTGGCCAGTAAGTGGTCAAATTCATTGAATTATCTAAATTCTCTTCTTGTATCAGATTTAACCCATATAAATCTTGGAAGTGTGTTAAATTTGAGGAGAGATTGAGGGAAGACATTCTAAATGTCGTTCGGCCGTTTGAAATTCGGGACTTTGAAACTCTGATTAACACATGTCGGATAGTTGAGAGACAATTTAAGAAGCTTTCTTTGGGGCCTAAGTCATAGGATCTTCAGAAGAGGAAGAAGGGTGATGACAAGTTCAAGAAACGGTCTTCTAAATCTAGCATTGCTCAGGATAAGGGTAAGCAAGTTTAGAAGGAGTTTTTGGGACCAAAGTGTTCCAAATATGGGAGACAGCATGGAGATTGGCACTATCCAGTGTGCTTTGTGTGTGGGCAACTTAGTTATTTTGTGAAGAACTGTCCTTCAAAGAAGAAAACTGCACCTACTCAAAAACTACAAGCCAGAGGGAGAGTTTATACTCTAGGTGGTGAAGAGGTGACTCAGTCTTCCAACCTTATCAAAGGTAAATGCATTATTCACAATCATCTTTTAACTGTGTTGTATGATTCAAGAGCATCTCACTCCTTTGTTTCGAATGATTATGTGAATGAGCTAGATTTACCTGTGTATGAACTTTCATATGACTTATCTATATCTACACCTACTAGTAAGCTAATTACAACATCTAGAGTGTGTCTTGCTTGTTGTGTAAAGGTAGAAGATAGGATTTTTAGTGTAAGCCTTATCTATTTGCCTCTTGTAGATATTGATGTCATCCTTGGCATGGATTAGTTATCTGCCAACCATGTAGTTTTGAACTGTTCATAAAAATCCTTGGTTTTCTTGTCAAATATACCTACCAGAGTCATTCCATCTGAGTCTGTGTATCTCAATGTGAATCAAGTTAATCTCTAAGATATGTACTCTTGTTTTCACTAAGTGCTGAGGTTGAGCAAAGCCTAGGTGAAATACTTGTGATAAGTGAATATCTTAAAGTTTTTCCTAGTGATATAGTGGAGTTACCACCCGAGCGAGAAATAGAGTTTTCTATAGACATAGTTCCTGGGACGGGACCTATCTCTATAGCACCCTATAAAATGGCGCCACTAGAGTTAGCAGAACTCAAATAGCAAATCGAGGATTTATTGGATAAACAATTCATTAGGCTGAGTGTTTCTCTGTGAGGAGCACTTGTGCTTTTAGTGAAGAAAAAAGATGGTACCATGAGGCTATGTGTAGACTACAGATAGCTGAACAAGGTGATCATTAAAAATAGGTATCTGTTGCCTAGGATAGATGATCTAATGGATCAACTGAGAGGAACTGCGATTTTCTCAAAGATTAATCTTAGGTCTGGTCATCATCAGATATAGGTTAGGGAAGAGGATATCCGTAAGAAAGCTTTTAGAACTAGGTATGGGCATTATGAGTACCTCATGATGTCCTTTGGGTTGACGAATACACTGGCAATGTTTATGGATTACATGAACCGAATCTTTAGACCCTACCTAGATCAATTTGTTATGGGGTTTATCGATGATATTTTGATCTATTCTAAGACAATGAAGGAGTATGGACAACATTTAAGGATAGTGTTGGAGACCCTTAAGGAGAATAGGTTATTTACCAAGCTATCTTAGTGTGAGTTCTGGCTTTCGCAAGTGCAGTTTTTGGGACATGTGATATCTCAGGGTGGGATTTCTATGGACCCAAGCAAAGTTGATGCAGTGTTGTAGTGGGAGCGACCCACCACTGTGACTAAGATTAGAAGCTTCATAGGCCTAATGGGGTACTATAAAAGGTTCATAAAAGGTTTTTCTTAGTTAGCACTACTCTTGACTAGATTAACTAGGAAAGGTAGTTCTTTCAAATGGACTCAGGCTTGTGAGGATAGTTTCTAAGAGTTTAAAGTGAGGTTGACTACTACACTGATATTGGTAATTCTAGATCCTTTGGAGAACTTTGAGGTGTATTGTGATGCTTTGAAGATAGGTTTGGGTTATGTTTTGATGCAACATAGGAGAGTTATTGCTTGCATCATAGCAGTTGAGACCTCATGAGGAGAACTATCTTACTCATGATCTGGAGTTAGCCATAGTAGTGTTTGCCCTAAAGGTTTGGAGACATTACTTGTATAAAGTTCAGTTTGAGGTATTCAGTGATCATAAGAGTTTGAAGTACTTATTTGGTCAGAAGGAGCTGAACATGAGACAATGAAGATGGATGGAGTTTTTGAAAGACTACGACTTTGAATTAAATTACCATCTGGGTAAAGTCAATGTGGTGGTTGATGCACTAAGTAGGAAATCCCTGCATGTGTCCCGTATGATGATCCAAGAGAGTGAACTTTTTAAGAGTTTTAGAGATATGAGTCTTTTGGTAACTATGATGCCACATAGTCTCAGTGTGAGTCACCACATAGTCTCAGTGTGAGTCGAGTGGACATAGTGAGTGACTTTAGGACTCAAATCTTAGAAACTCAAAAGAAAGATAAGACTCTTAGTGATGTGAGTGAGCAGATCTTTTTAGGTAATTCTGGTGAGTTTGATATGTCGGATGATGGGATAATCAAGTTAAGAGGTAGACTTTGCATTACTCGTGAATCTAAAATCAAAGATAGGATCCTTGAAGAAGCTCACTGTAGTCAGTACACTATCCATCTTAGGGCCACTAAGATTTATCAAGACTTAAGGAAGTTGTTTTGGTGGTCTGGTATGAAGAAGGACATAGTCGAGTTTGTGTCTAGGTGCCTAACTTGTCAGAAGGTAAAGATAGAATACTAGAAACCCTCTGGACCTCTTCAATCTTTGGGAGTACCTGAGTGGAAATGGGATCGCATCACAATGGATTTTGTGATTGGTTTTCCTAGAACTCAGTTAGGATTCGATGCAATATGAGTTGTAGCGGATAGACTAACCAAGTCTACCTATTTCATACGTATTAGTGCTAACTATTCCATGGGTAGACTTGCCCAGTTATACCTTCAGGAGATAGTTAGGATGCACAGTGTACCCCTTAATATAGTTTCTGATAGAGATCCTAGATTTACATCTAGATTTTGGGGAGCCCTACAGAAAGCATTCAGAATAAAGCTTAGTTTAAGTACAGCATACCATCCATAGACAGACGGTCAATAAAAAAGGACTATTCAAACCCTCGAGGATATGTTGAGAGCATGTGTGCTAGAGTAGAAAGGGAGTTAGCATAAGTTCTTACCCTTAGTGCAGTTTGCCTACAACAACAGTTTTCATACTAGCATAGGTATGACATCGTATAAAGCACTTTATGGTAGAAAGTGTAGGTCCTCCTTGTGTAGGTATGAGGTTAGGGAGAAAACCATTCTAGGTCCTGAGTTAGTACAATAGACCATAGATCAGATCAAAATATTCGGGTTAGGTTGTTTATGGCTTAGAGTAGGCAGAAGAACTATGCTGGTAAAAGAAGAAGACCTCTAGAGTTCAGTGAGGGAGATCATGTATTCTTCAGAGTCACTCCGACAACAAGGATTGGTAGAGCATTGAGCACACAGAAGTTGAACCCTTGTTTCATTGGTCCCTACTAGATCCTAAAGAGAATTGGACCCGTAGCCTACCAAATTACAGCTCCACCAGTTTGTCAAACCTTCACGATGTATTCCATATGTCACGGCTTAGGAAGTACAATTCAGATCATTCACATGTCATAAGAAATGAATCTATGTAGTTAAGAGAGAATTTGTCTTATGCTATGCGGCCAATGAGGATCGTGGATAGAGGGCTCAAAGAGCTTAGAGGTAAGCGGATTCCTCTGGTGAAGGTTCTTTGGGATGGCATTAGCTTTGATAAGGAGACTTGGGAGTTAGAGTCCGACATGCAATAAGACTACCCACAGTTATTTATATGAGGCAAGCAATTTTAGGGATAAAATTTTAAAAAGGGGGAGGGGGAGACATGTAACATCCTCTTAAACATGTTAGACTTATAAATAGTTGCAGAAGTAGCTTAATACTTTCTTAACATGCCTGTTTAATTTCGTGACAATCTGAGTTAGTTTAGGTACTTTGCTGCAAGGCAAAAGGTGAAAAGTAACTTAAAATGACCTAAATATTAGGTTAAATGGCTTAGCTAATAGAAATAAGTGTGGATAATTTACTTTTAAGACACATATGTATTGTGTGATGTGGTTAAAGTTTGAGAATAATATGAGTTTGTTTGATATTTTTCGGCACACTGGTTGTGTATTTTAATGCCGAATTGACTAGTCACTAATATGAAAAATTATGATACCAGTGAAATGAATTTTTTTAATGAATCTTAGTATTTATTTTAAAGTTGTTGGAACCTAGAAATCTTGATTTAGCTAAAGTTAAGTGTTTTTAGCAAATCAGGAAGTAACAGTGTGGTAACTTAAGACCTTAAACTAGCCATGGTTACCAGCCTTTTTTGCGGACTTTTCCTTGTTGATATTTTAGTCTTTTCTCTTGGTTCTCACTCATTCTTCATGACTGAAAACAGAAATAAAAACAGCGAGAGAGAAAGGAGAAAATGAGGAAGAACAAAAGGAAAAGAAGATGAGATCAAAGGGGAAATCTAAGGCTAGTGATTGAGGATCAATCTGCAACATCAAGATAGCATCAAGGAGCTTGAAGGTAGGGGTTCTTGATAGTTTAAACTTCATTTCTACTCATTTTCCATGTTAGGCTAAATTTAGGTTTAATATGCCAAATTGAGTTCTAGTGGTGTTTTAAGTGATTTTCTTGTTTGGATGAGTTTTAAATGGTGTTTATGACTTGTTCAGGCTAAGAGTTTAGATTAGAAACTAAAAATTCTCATTTTGGACCTAAAATGCTCTAAGTGTTGATTTTAGGGGTTTGGATGAGTGATTTCGTGTTTTGATCCATTTTTTATGAAATCAATTAGTGTTTTATGTTTCCCTTATGTTCGTGAACTTATTTGAGACTCAAAATCACCAAGAAACAAATTTGAAGAGATCAAATCTCGTGTTTGTGCCAATGGAATAGTGTTCCATTGCTGCAAAATTATGCAGCAATTGCTGCTGGGCACTTAGTGCTCAAGCGCTTTGCTCATGTGCGCTCAAGCATGTGCTGCCTAGAAGAACACGCTATGGTGTGTATGCACTCAATTGCGCTACCCTTATGCGCTCAAGCGCCTGAGACAGGGCATGTCTTGATTTTAGCATTGTGATGCTAATTTAATTTTCTACTTGTTGGGATCATTTATGAAAGTCTTTTAAGGTGTGTTGAGGCACTTTTTGGGATATTTCTTAGAGAGAATTATCAACTTGCATATATGGAAAGTTTTGGAAATCTTAGACATTCAAGTGTGATAGAATACCTAGGTTGGTGTTTAGAACTTTGTTCAACATGAGGTTGATTTCTAAGTCACTTGTGAGAGATTTTGGGATGTTCTAGATACTATTTAGCTAGAGATATAGATCTTGCTACATTTGTTGGATAAGTGAGGCTAGGATTCCTACGTTCTAGTAATTAATCATGTGGCTCAGATATTTAGTTTTCAAACTTGGTATTTACTTATTTTCCTATGTATTGTGACTTTAGATGGTGCGCATAATCATATAACCTGAGAATGAGGTGTTGGATCTAAATTTTCCTTGCATGTTTGCTTGTATGGTCAGGGTTACCTGTAACACCCTAATATGAATTATCATAAAATAAATGGAATATTCTAAAATAAATCGCATTAGACATGTCACTTCTAAAAATGCGAAAAGTAAAAACCTATAATAACTTACACAGTCATTATAGAGAGTCACGAATGATCAAAAAGTCATATATACAACTATCACTGGCTAACACGCCATAAAGTATACATAAGCTTTTCTAAACAACCAGAAATATACATATATGCAAACTAGTCCACGATGAAACAAAACACTAATCTAAGCCTTCTGCTTCTTCTTTTCCTTGCCCTTATCCTTTTTAGGGACTTTACCTGAATTTACATGGAAAACACAGGGGTGAGAAATCACAATTTCTCAGTATAAGCATACCAAGACCAGCAGTAAATTATTCATAATAAATAATACAATTGAACACCAAAAATATATTCGATGTAAAAGAATATCCAACAATTAATAATAACGAAGAATCACCCATACAATCCTAAGAAACTATCGAATGAGCAACCAAACAATTAATCGATTAAGCCATGCAAATGCCCATATAAGTGTCAACCATGTCATGCTTTATATTATGAAGTATGATTATACTTAAACAAAGTCCACATATTATGGATGTACAGTGCCAATGCGGGTTTTAAAGTTGGAAAATCAAGCTATTTATTTATTTTACCAAGAACTGTGTTCCTTGTATATAATGAGTAGGATAGGCATCCAAGCCCTAACACTACCAGGTGATGTGTAAACTAGTTTCTCTCACAAAAGTAAGAGTACTGCTACCAACTCCATACACTGTTAACCCTAACCATGTAACACCCTTGTGGGGATGTCACATTTATGAATGCAACAAAATAAAATAAAATAAAACTCTTACCCAAGTTGTAAAACATTTGATACTTAAATAATATTTGTGGTAAATTTCTTTTTTCCTTTTATACTTATAACATTAAATAAAATAACACAGAACACAAAATTAAACAAAGTATAATCACACCATAATATACGTATGATTCTTCTTTAGTATACACATAATTTATAACTACAAGTATTTAACAAAGCAGTAAAGAGTTGACACAAAACTAAGACATAGTATTACCCAAGTGCATCTCACAGATTTCTAACCTTCCGATGGATCATCCTCAGAAAGATCATCGAAAAGTTGACATCTTGGAGATCTCACAGCACTACGGATAAGAGTCCGGGCTGTTGACTCGCTACTGAGCTCACGAGGCACATGGAATACTCCCTGCCAGTAACGCCTAAGAGTCAGAGGTAACTCTAAATATAAATGTAACATAGTAGTGAATATGACATCTCCATCATACTCTCTACATAGGGACACAGTCAAATGTCCCACGTATACAACTGTCCCTCAATCCACTCGCATACGCCAGGCCTCAGAACCTCCGTTAAACTCAAGTCTCACAAAATCGAAGAATCCCGGCAATGCCATGATCTCAAGATCAGTCTTGATGATAAGGATGATCCACTGGCTCTTCTTCCTCGTACAGCTCGCCCGACTGTCGCTCGTCCGGATACTGTATCTCAAGAGGCTGTTCCTCTTCTTCCTTAAACTCTTTACGGAATTAATATAATAATATCGAGAAAACATATAGAGAGGTGAGACAATCTACATCACTACCCGCATAGCAATAAAGAAAACGACAATACAACAAATATTGAAATAAGATATACCAACATATCATGCATAATATATCACAGCAATACATATAATAACACACATATAATAACACATACCATTATATCATGCATAATATATGAAAGCAATAGATTATACATTTTATCACAGATTATGGTAAATAGTAAAATGTAGATAATGCATGAACACACACTGACTCGTTCCTACTCCATGGAGCTAAACAAGAATATTTGAGAGAATGATCCGAATAGAAACTAATAATACTTTATGGCTGCCCAACCAAACTATTGCACTGTCTAACGTTGTGTCTATAGCCCACAGTCCAAACATCGTGTAGCAGTACACAGTCCAAACATTGTGTACTACATGTATAGTACTTAGTAGTCTCCTCAAGATCTCGATTAAGAATAGTGCTTGTCAAGATCATTAGTGCGTTGCCCGTTACCACGGCCCAGAAGAGCAACCCACTGTCCCCATGTGGAATTCTCCGCACACTAATGCCTCCAAGTTCATATAATGAACCACACTATGCCTATCACACCAAAACACGGTGTAATTCGTCTCATCAATCAATCACCAATTATCAACCAAATTGGCACAACACTCTAAGCATGATCTAAAATTACAAAAATACCCTTAATATCCATATTTTACCATAATTACAAAAATACCCTTAGTCACAAAATACCAAAGTATAGAACGTCCCCCCTGACAGTACTACATCACAACATATCTAGGTCCACCAGTTTGGCCCGATAGTAAAACTCACTGTATCGTTCAATCGCATAGGAATTTTATCGCATTTTCATAATTTCATCGTTTTCACAGACATTTTTGAACACCGCGTAATGTTTTTAAATCATTTTCTCAATCGCGTAAGATTTTTAATTCATTTTCTTAACCGAATAGCTTAAAATCATCATTTTAAATATGTGTAGACTATATCTAGTATATTTAAAATACGTAGAGTAATTTTCCTTGTATTCTAAATATAGTATGGATTCATTTTAATCATTTGATTTTAGTAAATTTTGGCAGCATTTTGCCTATAAAATCAGTATAATATATTTTTGACGTTTTCCTCTAAATTCTGTTTATTTTAATTCTACTCATCAGTTACACTTTGAAACTTACTAACGCGCTTCAAAACTTATCGAGTGAGCTCTACGTTAGTATTTTTCAAGTGTTTGTTTTAGTTCTCACTTAAAAATAAATTCTGCTAAGTTAGGTTTCTAGAACCAAATTTATTCCTTTTGTTTTCACAAAGATTCATTGGAATCAGTTTATTTTGTAAATCCATTACCAATCTTATCTTAGAAAATAAAATGGCATTCAATTATACATTAAATGGCATGTTGGCCATAATTAACCTAAATCATTCTTAAATCCATTATTTTACCTAGATTCTTTAAATCAGTGATTTAGAAAATAGAACATTTTGGTTCTCTGTTTTCATGAGAAGGCCGTAAGCCTCTTGGTGTTCTTTGGAACACTTATGCAAATCATTACATGTTATTCACATCCTACTTTAATAATTACACAATTATAAACACATACAACTATAAACACATACAATATACATACAATATATTTTAAAGCTATAAACATGCATAGCAAAAATAAATCACAAATAGGAAAGCTTTTAAACAATCACATAAATAATAAAAACAATAAAACAACCACACAAATGAATCCTTATGGATTCTCCATACACAATCAAATCCATTTTCCCATCACCACTTAGGGTTAATGAGATTAAATCTCTCTCTTACCTCTTAAAGACAATAATCGGTTAGTCTCCTCCTTCTCTTTAAATTTTCGTATATCCTCCAAATAATTCCCTAAAATTCTCAAACAATTAATAAAAACACATACAAGGTTCAAGATTAAAAAACCATGGAACAATCATGGTTAGAAAAATCAAAAATCACAATTTAAACCATAGAATCAAGACTTACTCTTAGGAAAGTAAGCAAAATGTTTGATTTTGGACTAGATAGAGTAGGTTTTTGGCAAAACCTTGTGAATGAAAAGTATTTAGAATATGATTTGGGTTTAAGAAAAGCTAAGAGGTAAAATTATAGAAGATTGGTGGTGTGGGTTTGGTGCTTGGCCGAAAATGAGAAAGAAAATGGAAGAGAAAGTGTTGTTTGGTTTTTGGTGTTTTGAGAGAAAATGGATAGCTTAATTGTGATAAGTGTAAAAAGTAATATTGAGTGTGTAAATTGATGGGGCTGCCGTGAGGTTGAGTGTGTGATGAGGTTGAGTGTTTGATTTGAGTAGGTAAATATCCATGTGTGTTCACATTAAGGTGCACATGGCTTAGGTCACTTTGGAGGGTTCAAAAACCATGTAAAACCGTGTGGCTCTTAGGATTTTAGGGTCTTAATTGTTTTCAATTTACTCCTAATTACATGCTAATTAATTAGGTAATTAGTTAGGTTAATTATCCTATTAACACTTAATCAACATTCTAATCACATAACTAATTAATTTAATATATTTTAGCATATATGATAACCTTTAAACGATATTAGGATATTTAATTAGTATTTTGATTATAACTAATTAAGAACTAAGCTAGTTTACTTAGTTTGCTAATTAGGTAGTTAAATTAACCAAATTAGGTTTAATTAGCTACTAATCAAATTCAAGCCACTATGTTTGACTTAATTCTAACCATTGATTTCATCTTTAATTCCTAGCCTTAGATGTAATCTAAGGTAGATATTTATTAGTCATAAATCTTGAATTCTCATCTCACCATTGATTTGATCAATACTTGAAATCAAAGGCTTCCTAACTAAGTCTTCATCCAACGGTCCACATCAAAGTCCATGCTTCCTTCTTTGACCTATTCCTATTGGTTCAAAAAGTCAAGCCATTTTCGTTGACTTGCTTTCATTGGCTAGAATTCGTCTAGTCAGAATCGTTGACTGCTTTTCCTAAACGCGGGTCGCACAGACTTTTAAAGATCCGTGATCATTTTGAAGTAGATTTCTACTGTTTTTGAGATAGTAGGTACTATAATATAAAATAATATTATAATAATTTAAAATTATTTTATTGCACAGTTAAATCCTAAAAATTACGAGATTAATATATATATCAATCAGAATTAGGTTTAGTAAGATCCCACAGCTTTAATTAATTAAAATAAGATTTTTTCGGCCAGAAAATTATTATTTCCCTGGCTCGGAGCAAATCACACACAACAATCAAATACACTCACGAAACAGTCAAATTTAATTTACAACTCACAGAATTCACAAAACAGTACATTTTAGGATAATATTGTAATTATCCCAAAAGTTGAGGTGTTACAACTCTCCCCTACTAATAAGAATTTCGTCCCCGAAATTCATTATACATCAAAACAAATGAGGATATTGCTCCCTCGTCCTATCTTCTAGCTCCCAAGTAGCATCCCCTGTTACATCATTCCATATCACCTTTACTAGCTCAATCATCTTCCCTCGAAGTTGTTTCACCCTCCTGTCCTCCATTCTAACAGGAAGTGTTTCATATGTTAAAGTATCCTTCAGATGTACTTCATCTGGCTGTATAACATGAGTTGGGTCAGGAATGTATTTCCTCAGCTGAGACACATGAAATACATTATGTAGATTGGATAGAAACGGTGGTAAAGCTATTTGGTAAGCTACAAGACCAATCCGATGAATAATTTGATAAGGTCCTATGAATTTAGGTGTAAGCTTTCTAGACTTGATAACTCTTCCGACACCAGTCGTAGGCGTAACTCGTAAGAATACATTATCACCTTCTTCAAATTCCAGAGGTCGCCTCCATTTATCAGCATAGCTCTTCTGTCAGCTTTGAGTCGTTCGCATCTTCTCTTGTATCATTTTCACCTTTTCTGTAGTCTGCTGCACAAGATCAGGCCCAATAGTCATACTTTCCCCATCTTGACACCAACACAAAGGTGTTCAGCATCGTTGTCCATAAAGAGCTTTATAGGGTGCCATCCCTATGCTCGAGTGAAAACTATTGTTGTAGGTGAATTCTATCAAAGACAAAAATTCATCCCAACTCCCTTGTTGTTCTAACACATAAGCACACAACAAATCCTTCAACGACTGAATCGTTCTCTCCGTTTGACCATTTGTCTGCGGATGATATGCAGAACTCAATCGCAGTTTAGTTCCCATAGCTTCTTGCAAACTTTGCCAGAGTCTCGACGTAAATCTCGGATCTCTATCAGAAACTATACTTACAGGTACACCATGAAGTCTAACAACTTCGTCGATGGATATCTGGGTTAAGCGTTCCAACGAATACTTAATATTGATCGGCAAGAAGTGTGCTGACTTCGTAAGCCTATCAACTATAACCCATATAGAATCATGACCCTTCCTTGTCCTCGGAAATCCAGTAACAAAATCCATCGAGATACTATCCCACTTCCACTCTAGAATAGTCAAAGGTTGTAACATACCAGCAAGCCGTTGATGTTCCACTTTTGCCTTCTGACAGACAAGACAAGACATCACACGTTCTACTACATCTTTCTTCATTCTTGGCCACCAAAACATCCGCTTCAAATCTTGATACATCTTTGTCATCCCCGGATGCATACTCAAATTACTAGTATTAGCTTCATCCAAAATTGCTTTCTTGAGTTCGGGATCATTAGGTATACAAACTCTTCCTTCAAATCTCAAGATTCCATCAGATCCTTCCTCCACCGTCGCTTTATGACCTTGCTTCAACAATTCCTTTTCATTTTGTAAAAACAAATCCTCATCTTATTTTTCTCGGATTACCTCTAGCAAGTCATTCAAAACTACAACTTTACTTAAACAAATCTTTCCAGGTACCAACTCCACTAATAACCAAAGATTTCTGAATTGATTAATTAGCTCCTCCTCTTTTATCATCATAGTAGAAACACTAACCACCTTTCTGCTCAAAGCATCTGCTACCACATTCGCCTTTCTTGGATGGTATTGAAGCTGAAAATCATAGTCCTTCAAAAATTCCAACCATCGCCTCTGTCTCATATTCAATTCTTTTTTATCAAACAAGTATTTTAAGCTCTTGTGATCGCTAAAGACATTGAACATAGCTCTATACAGAAAATGCCTCCACACTTTCAACGCAAAGACTACCGCGGCTAGTTCCAAATCATGCGTTAGGTAGTTCCTCTCATGAACCTTCAACTGTCTTGAAGCATATGCTACTACATTTCGATTCTGCATCAACACACATCCTAACCCTTGGTAAGATGCATCACAATATACCTCAAAAGATTTGTTAGGATCTAGTAAAATTAACACTGGTGCAGTCGTCAATCACTTCTTCAGCTCTTGGAAACTCGCTTCACGTTCCTCCGTCCAATCAAAAACTTAGCTCTTTCTCATGAGTTGTGTAAGTGGTCTAGCTATCTTGGAAAAAACTTCAATAAACCTTCGGTAATATCCAGCTAATCCAACAAAACTTCGAACCTCAGTCACTGTCTTAGGCCTTTCCCACTGCAAAACAGTCTCCACCTTCGATAGGTCTACCGCAATACCTTCCTTGGAAATTACGTGACCTAGAAATTGAACTTCTTCCAACCAAAACTCGCACTTTGCCAATTTCACATACAGCTTCTTTTCCTTCAAAATCTGGAGAACTATACTAAGATGTTTAGCATGCTCTTCTTGACTTTAAGAGTAGATCAGAATGTCATCAATAAAGACAACGACAAATCTGTCTAAGTACGGATGAAAAATCCTATTCATATAGTCCATGAATATTGCAGGAGCATTCGTCACTCCGAACGGCATCACTTGATATTCATAATGTCCATAACGAGTTCGGAAAGCTGTTTTAGGTACATCATCAACCTTAACACGAATCTGATGATAACCTGATCGCAGATCTATCTTAGAGAATACGGCAGCTCCCTTCAATTGATCCATTAAGTCATCAATTCTCGGTAATGGATACTTATTCTTTATAGTAACCTTGTTCAGCTGACGATAATCAACACAAAAACGTGAAGTTCCCTCCTTCTTTTTAACTAGTAGCACTGGTGCTCCCCATGGCGAAACACTAGGTCGCACAAACTGCTTCTCCAACAGTTCTTCTAATTGCTTCTTCAATTCTGCCAACTTTGCAGGTGACATTTGGTATGGTGCAATCGAAATAGGACCTGTTCCCGGCACTAAGTCGATAGAGAATTCGATTTCCCTTTCCGGTGGCAAACTGGGTACATCGTCAGGAAAAATCTCTGGGAACTCATTGACGACAGGAATAGTGCTCACATCCTTCTCACACTTGACTTCTAAAGAAGAAAACAACATAAACCCTTCAGCTCCATCCCTCAATAATGACTTGACTTTAACAGCAGTCAAGAATCCAGAACTTTCTTCCTTAGGAAAAACTATGGTTTTGCTCACACAATCTATCAGGATATGGTTAGAAGATAACCAATCCATTCCTAGTATTATGTCTATCTTAACAAGAGGTAAACAAATTAAATTGACCAAAAATATACGATCCTTTATAACAACAGGACAGTTCATACATATTTTGGATGTAACAACAGGCTTGGCAGTTGGTGTAGAAACAATCAATTGAAAATTCAGAGAAGACACATGCAGTTTCAATCGTTCCACACAATCATATGCAATAAATGAGTGTGTTGCACCCGAATCATATAGCAAAGTCAGGTGATTACCTTCAATGACACCTTCTCCTTGAATAAGATCTTTAGATTGAGAAGCTTCAGTTCCAGTCATCGTATACACTCGCCCTCCAGATCTTGGCTGAGTAGCACGAACATTTCTCACCGCAGGCTTCCTCTCTGGCTGAGTGCAATCCCTAGAAACATGTCCAGGTTTTCTATAGTTAAAACAGATCGTTCCTTTGATCGGACAATCTGTAGATATATGGCCAATCTTGCCACATTTAAAACATGTCGGCATAAATGCCACATTCTGACCAGCTCGGTTACCGCTAGAACTTCCCCCAATAGACGGACGTTGAGGTTGACTCCCTGATGGTCTCGCATAAGGCTGTCGCTGAAACCGGGTATTACTGCTACTACCTCCCCTTTGGAACCTAGTTGGTCCAAAGTTACGATTCCTCTGATCTCGAGACAGCTCCAACTCCTCGAGTCGTCGACAAGTATCCATCAACACAGGAAATTCTCTCATCCTTATTGGTAGCACTACTCACCTCAGTTCTACCCTTAATCCATCTTCGAACTTTTGGCACTTCCATACCTCATTTGGTCGGATTTGGAAATACCTTGAGAATTGCGACAAGCTTTCAAACTTAGCAGCATATTCTCCAACAGTCATATTCCCTTGACGTAGACTAAGAAATTCTATTTCCTTGGCATGTCGGGCAGTACCAGGAAAATACTTCTCCAAAAATACTTCACTAAACACTTCCCGGGTGATCTCAGTTCCTTCAGCTTGCAATAATTGGTGGGTATTTCTCCACCAATTCTCAGCATCTCCTCTTAACATAAATGTTGCATAGGTTACCTTCCTATTTTCTGCGCACCCCCATACCTTCGAATACTCTCTCCAAGTCTTGAATCCAAAGACTCGCCTTCTCAAGGTCAAACTCACCTCTAAACTGTGGCGGGTTGTTGCAGCTAAACTCAGACAAATTCAGAGCATCAACAGTTGCATCTTGCTGTTGAGCTGCTCGTTGATTTTGCTGGGCAATCACTTTTGCCATTCGCTGCATAGCCTCAGCAGCTGCAATCATTGGAACCACATCTCGTTCCACATTCGCATGCGTTCGCCTTCCTCCAGACATCCTCTTTCTTCAACAAGACAAAACAATGTCAGATGTAACCTTTCGGAAATAAATCACAGAGAATCACACAACACAAGTAAAAACAGACCTAACCACAACCCCAAAAGACTTTAACTTGGGCTCTGATACCAACTAATGTAACACCCTTGTGGGGATGTCACATTTATGAATGCAATAAAATAAAATAAAATAAAACTCTTACCCAAGTTGTAAAACATTTGATACTTAAATAATATTTGTGGTAAATTTTTTTTCCTTTTATACTTAAAACATTAAATAAAATAACACAGAACACAAAATTAAACAAAGTATAATCACACCATAATATACATATGATTCTTCTTTAGTACACACATAATTTACAACTACAAGTATTTAACAAAGCAGTAAAGAGTTGACACAAAACTAAGACATAGTATTACCCAAGTGCATCTCACAGATTTCTAACCCTTCGATGGATCATCCTCAGAAAGATCATCGAAAAGTTAACATCTTGGAGATCTCACAGCACTACGGACACGAGTCTGGGCTGTTGACTCGCTACTGAGCTCACGAGGCACATGGAATACTCCCTGCCAGTAACGCCTAAGAGTCAGAGATAACTCTAAATGTAAATATAACATAGTAGTGAATATGACATCTTCATCATACTCTCTACATAGGGACACAGTCAAACGTCCCACGTATACAACTGTCCCTCAATCCACTCGCATACGCCAGGCCTCAGAACCTCCGTGAAACTCAAGTCTCACAAAACCGAAGAATCCCGACATTGCCATGATCTCAAGATCAGTCTTGATGATAGGGATGATCCACTGGCTCTTCTTCCTCGTACAGCTCGCCCGGCTGTCGCTCGTCCGGATACTGTATCTCAAGAGGCTGTTCATCTTCTTCCTTAAACTCTTTACAGAATTAATATAACAATATCGAGAAAACATATAGAGAGGTGAGACAATCTACATCACTACCCGCATGGCAATAAAGAAAATGACAATACAACAAATGTTGAAATAACATATACCAACATATCATGCATAATATATCACAGCATTACATATAATAACACACATATAATAACACATACCATTATATCATGCATAATATATGAAAGCAATAGATCATACATTTTATCACAGATTATGGTAAATAGTAAAATACAGATAATGCATGAACACACACTGACTCGTTCCTACTCTATGGAGCTAAACACGGATATCTAAGAGAATGATTCGAATAGAAACTAATAATACTTTATGGCTGCCCAACCAAAGTATTGCACTGTCTAACGTTGTGTCTATAGCCCACAGTCCAAATATCGTGTAGCAGTACACAGTCTAAACATCGTGTACTACATGCATAGTACTTAGTAGTCTCCTCAAGATCTCGATTAAGAATAGTGCTTGTCAAGATCATTAGTGTGTTGCCCGTTACCACAGCCCAGAAGAGCAACCCACTGTCCCCATGTGGAATTCTCCGCACACTAATGCCTCCAAGTTCATATAATGAACCACACTACGCCTATCACACAAAAACACGGTGTAATTCGTCTCATCAATCAATCACCAATTATCAACCAAATTGGCACAACACTCTAAGCATGATCTAAAATTACAAAAATACCCTTAATATTCATATTTTATCATAATTATGAAAATACCCTTAGTCACAAAATACCAAAGTATAGAACGTCCCCCCTGACAGTACTACATCACAACATGTCCGGGTCCACCACTTTGGCCCGACAGTAAAACTCACTATATCGTTTAATCGCATAGGAATTTTATCGCATTTTCACAATCTCATCATTTTCACAAACATTTTTAAATTGCGTAAACATATTTTGATGTTTTTGAACATCGCGTAATGTTTTTAAATCATTTTCTCAATCGCATAAGATTTTTAATTCGTTTTCTTAACCGAATAGCTTAAAATCATCATTTTAAATATGTGTAGACTATATCTAGTATATTTAAAATATGTAGAGTAATTTTCCTTGTATTCTAAATATAGTATGGAATCTTTTCATTTTAATTGTCTAATTTTAGTAAATTTTGGCAGCATTTTGCCTATAAAATTAGTATAATGTATTTTTGACGTTTTCCTCTAAATTCTATTTATTTTAATTCTACTCATCAGTTACACTTTGAAACTTACTAACGCGCTTCAAAACTTATCGAGTGAGCTCTACGTTAGTATTTTTCAAGTGTTTGTTTTAGTTCTCACTTAAAAATAAATTCTGCTAAGTTAGGTTTCTAGAACCAAATTTATTCCTTTTGTTTTCACAAAGATTCATTTGAATCATTTTATTTTGTAAATCCATTACCTATCCTATCTTAGAGAATAAAATGGCATTCAATTATATAGTAAATGGCATGTTGGCCATAATTAACCTAAATCATTCTTAAATCCATTATTTTACCTAGATTCTTTAAATCAGTGATTTAGAAAATTGCTGAGAACATTTTGGTTCTCTGTTTTCATGAGAAGGCCGTAAGCCTCTTGGTGTTCTTTGGAACACTCATGCAAATCGTTACATGTTATTCACATCCCACTTTAATAATTACACAATTATAAACACATACAACTATAAACACACACAATATACATAAAATATATTTTAAAGCTATAAACATGCATAGCAAAAATAAATCACAAATAGGAAAAGTTTTAAACAATCACACAAATAATAAAAACAATAAAACAACCACACAAATGAATCCTTATGGATTCTCCATACACAATCAAATCCATTTTCCCATCACCACTTAGGGTTGATGAGATTAAATCTCCCTCTTACCTCTTGAAGACAATAATTAGTTTGTCTCCTCATTCTCTTTAAATTTTCGTATATCCTCCAAACAATTCCCTAAAATTCTCAAACAATTAATAAAAACACATACAAGGTTCAAGATTGAAAAATCATGGAACAATCATGGTTAGAAAAATCAAAAATCACAATTTAAACCATAGAATCAATACTTACCCTTAGGAAAGTAAGCAAAAGGTTTGATTTTGGACTAGATAGAGTAGATTTTTGGCAAAAACTTGTGAATGAAAAGTATTTAGAATATGATTTGGGTTTAAGAAAAGCTAAGAGGTAAAATTATAGAAGATTAATGGTGTGGGTTTGGTGCTTGGCCGAAAATGAGAAAGAAAATGGAAGAGAAAGTGTTGTTTGGTTTTTGGTGTTTTGAGAGAAAATGGATAGCTTAATTGTGATAAGTGTAAAAAGTAATATTGAGTGTGTAAATTGATGGGGCTGCCATGAGGTTGAGTGTGTGATGAGGTTGAGTGTTTGATTTGAGTAGGTAAATATCCATGTGTGTTCACATTAAGGTGCACATGGCTTAGGTCACTTTGGAGGGTTCAAGAACCATGTAAAACTTAGCCACCAAGCCTCCCAAGGCTGCTGTCCAAAACCATGTGGCTCTTAGGATTTTAGGGTCTTAATTGTTTTCAATTTACTCCTAATTACATGCTAATTAATTAGGTAATTAGTTAGGTTAATTATCCTATTAACACTTAATCAATATTCTAATCACATAACTAATTAGTTTAATATATTTTAGCATATATTATAACCTTTAAACAATATTGGGATATTTAATTAGTATTTAGATTATAACTAATTAAGAACTAAGCTAGTTCACTTAGTTTGCTAATTAGGTAGTTAAATTAACCAAATTAAGTTTAATTAGCTACTAATCAAATTCAAGCCACTTTGTTTGACTTAATTCTAACCATTGATTTCATCTTTAATTCCTAGCCCTAGATGTAATCTAAGGTAGATATTGATTATTCATAAATCTTGAATTCTCGTCTCACCATTGATTTGATCAACGCTTGAAATCAAAGGCTTCCTAACTAAGTCTTCATCTAATGGTCCACATCAAAGTCCATGCTTCCTTCTTTGACCTATTCCTATTGGTTCAAAAAGTCAAGCCACTTTCGTTGACTTGCTTTCATTGGCTAGAATTCGTCCAGTCAGAATCGTTGACTGTTTTTCCTAAACGCGGGTCCCACAGACTTTTAAAGATCCGTGATCATTTTGAAGCGATTTTTATTGTTTTTAAGACAAAGAAATCTTGTAATATAAAATAATATTATAATAATATAAAATTATTTTATTACACGCTTAAATCGTAAAAATTACGAGATTAATATATATATCAATCAATTAGGTTTAGTAAGATCCCCAACTCTAATTAATTAAAATAAGATTTTTCCTATTCGAGAAAATTATTATTTCCCTGACTCGGAGCAAATCACACACAATAATCAAATACACTCACGAAACAGTCAAATTTAATTTACTACTCACAGAATTCACAAAACAGTACATTTCAAGACAATATTGTAATTATCCCAAAAGTTAGGGTGTTACAAACCATACTAGCAAACATGCAAGGGGAATTTAGATCCATCACCTCATTCTCAGGTTATATGGTTATACACACCATTTAAAGTCACAATACATAGGAAAACAAGCTAATACCAAGTTTGAAAATCAAATATCCGAGCCACATATCAAACACTAGAACATAAGAATCTTAGCCTAACTTATCCAACAAAGGTAGCCAAATTCATATCTCTGGATAAACAGTGTTTAGAACATCCCAAAAATCACTCACAAGTGACTTAGAAATTAACCTCATGTTGAACAAGTTCTAAACACTAACATAGGCATTCTATCATACTTGAAAGTCTAAGATTTCCCAAACTTTCCAGGAAATATCCCAAAAAGTGTCTCAATACACCCTAAAAGACTTGTACAAATGATCTCAACAAGTAGGGAATTAAATTAGCATCATAATGCTAAAATCAAGACCTCTCTTGTCTCGGGCGCTTGAGTGCATATGGGTAGCACGCTTGAGCACGCACACACCATAGCGTGTTCTTCAGGGCAGCACATGCTTGAGCGCGTATGGGTGGAGCACTTGGGCGCCAAGTGCCCTGTAACATTTGCTGCATAATTTTGCAGCAATGGACACTATTCCAATGGCCAAAATACGAAATTTGATATCTTCAAATTCATTTCTTGGTGATTTTGAGTCCCAAGTAAGTTCACAAACATGAGGGAAACATAAAACACCAATTGATTTCAACAAAAATGGATTAAAACACCAAATCACTCATCCAAATCTCTAAAATCAACACTTAGAGCATTTTACATCCAAAATGAAAATTTTCAATTTTTAATCTAAACTCTTAGCATGAACAAGTCATAAACACCATTTAAAACTCATCAAAGCAAGAAAATCACTTAAAACACCACTAGAACTCAATTTGGCATATTAAACACCAAAATAGCCTAACATGAAAAATGAGTAAAAATAAGTTTAAAGTATTGAGAACCCTTACCTTCAAGCTCCTTGATGCTGTAGATTGATCCTCAATCACTAGCCTTGGATTTCCCCTTTGAACTCCTCTTCTTTTTCTCTTGTTCTTCCTGGTTTTCTCCTTTCTCTCTTGCTATTTTTGTTTCTGTTTCCAGTCGTGAAATGGGAATGAGAAACAAGGAAATAGTAACAAATATCATTAAATAAAAGTCCACACAAAGGATGATAACCGTGGATAGTTAAGGACCAAGTATTATAATATTGGTACTTCCCAATCTGCTAAAAATACTTAACTTTAACTAAATCAAGTTTTTCAAGTTCCAATAACTTTAAAATAAATACTAAAATTCATTAAAAAAGTCATTTCACTAGTATCATAATTTTTTATATTTATGACTAGTTAATCTGGCATTAAAACACACAACCAGTATGCCTAAAAATACCAATAAGACTTTGATTATTCTCAAACTTAAACCACATCATAGAATACAAATTTATGATTTAGAAATAAATTATCCACATTTATATCTATAATTGGCATTGACTAAAGTAATGATTTTGATGATAACAAACAAGAAAGGATTGGAAGTGCAAAGATCAAGTCCCAAGTCTCTTCAAGCTTAGCTTATAGGACTTAGATCTTGTGTAAAGGTAAAAAGGAATCACACTAAGCTTAAACAAGTTTTAAACATATTTATAAGTGTTTCTAAAATGTTTATATGCCCAACAAACTGTTTTGGAAAGCTAGTTATAGTAATATTTCAAATCTATGAAAAATAGCCAAGTTTGTGTTTTGCAAAACTGATATATAGTTACTCTTTTGATCATAACTTTCAAATTACTTTGAGTTTTGTTCTGAAACTTTTTTCATATGAAAATCGACTCAAAGATCTTTCCAATGAGTGGTCATTTGCTTAAAACAGATAGGAAACGAAAAAGTTATGAGCAATTAAAGTTTGAGTTTTGAAAATCTGACCTTTGGTTACTATTTTCATCATATCTTTCAAAATACTTTGAGTTTTATTCTAAAACTTCTTTTGTATGAAAATAGACTCAGAGATCTTTCCAATGAGCGATCATTCGCTTTAATCGGATACGAAATGAAGAAGTTATGACCTTTTAAAGTCAGTTTTTAAAACCAAAAATGGTGTAATCGATTACACAAGTCATGTAATCGATTACAACGTTGACAGAAGCCGTGTAATCGATTACATAAAGTGTGTAATCAATTACAAAGTGCCCAGAAAGCTTGTAATTAATTACATGAAGCTTGTAATCGATTACCAAGTGCCCAGGAATGTTTCTAATGGCTATAAATGACTAGTTTTTATAGAAAATCATTTCTAAAACCCTCCAACGGATCTAAAACTCATTGGGTTATAAATACAAGTGTTTGGGCATCAAAAACAAGTTGGAGAACATTCTAAAAATTACGCTTGAGCATTGGAAATGAATTTCATCATCTTTTTCTCCAAATCTTTGTTTTGTGCTAAGTGTGTAAATCCTTTATACCCATAAGCTTCAAGTTGTATTATTTACTCTTCAAGAGAGTTTCTATCTTCTACACTTTGTGTAATTTATAAAGAGAGGGTGAGGTATCCCTCTAGAGTAAAGGGTGAGGTATCCCTGGAGAGTGAGGCATCTCTCAAAGTTAGTAAAGGGTGAAGTATCCATTGAGGGTGAGGCATCCCTTAAAAGTTGTAAAGGGTGAGGTATCCATGTTTGAGGTTCAAGCACAAGGGTGAGGTATCCCAAGGTGTGTTGAGTGCTCTCAATTGTAAAGGTTATAAAGCACCTATTGAAGCTTGAAGATAGTAGAAAATCTCTAGCGGTTGCTTGAGGACTGGACGTAGATCACAAGTGGATTAGTGATCAAACCAGGATAAACTACTGTGTTTGATCTTCTAAACTCATCTCTTTACATTTGTGCATTTATTCTATATGCTTACTTGAATGTTATTTATCTTAGATTGTTTAATTTTTGAGTGAAGTATTCTATCTTATTTATCTATTCACTTCAATCATCTAATAGCTTCAATGAAAATTGTTCAACAAACGTTTTACGAAAGATTTGCGAAAGTATTTTATAAACTCAATTCACCCCCCTCTTGAGTTTGAGGCCACTTGGTAACAAGTGGTATCAGAGCTAGGCTCTTGTGTAAAGGGCTTAGCAGCTTCAAGAGAAAGTGATGGCCTCCTTAAATGAGTTTTCAGAAAGTTCCTCTATCTATAGACCTCCCTTTTTCAATAGGGATGGGTATGCTTATTGGAAAGAAAGAATGAAAATTTTTATTGAAGCTATTAACTTACATGTGTGGGATGCTATTGAAAATGGCCCCTTTATCCCCACACAAGTTGTTAATGGTGTAAGAGTTAATACACCAAGAAGTAAATAGACCAATGATGATAAGAAAAATGTCCAATATAATTTGAGTGCCAAAAATATCTTTACCACATCCTTGGGGTATGATGAATTCTTTAGGGTGTTAAATTGTAAAACTACCCAAGAAATGTGAGACACCTTACAAGTAACGCACGAGGGTACTAGTGAAGTGAAAAGATCAAGGATCAATACTCTCACTCATGAGTATGAGCTTTTTAGAATGAATCAAAATAAAAACATTCAAGAAATAGAAAAACATTTTACACATATTGTAAATCATCTTGCTTCATTAGGAAAGACTTTTCCTAATGAAGATCTTATTAACAAAGTGTTAAGATGTTTGAGTAGACATTGGCAACCTAAAGTGACGGCTATTGCGGAGTCAAGAAATCTCTCAACCATGACCCTAGCCACACTTTTTGGCAAGCTCTAAGAACATGAATTGGAATTGAATAGACTCAACCAAAGTGAGGAGATTGACAAGAAAAAGAAGGGAATAGCTCTCAAGGACACTTCCTCCATGATTAGTGATGATGATGATGATGAAAATGATGGAGATGGCTTGGAAATAGATGAGGAGAATCTTGTTTTACTAGAAAAGAAATTTGGAAGATTCTTCAAGAAGAGTGGAGCTCAAAGACGACCTCCCTTTCCCCAAAAGAATGTCTATCACAAAGGGGAAGGAACCTCATCCACTCCTAAATGCTATGAATGTGGAGAATTTGGTCACATGAAGATGGAGTGCCCAATTTATCAAAGTAAAGTGGAAAAGTATCACAAGAGATCCTCAAGGGAGAAGAAAGAAAGAAGAGCCCACATAGCTTGGGATGATAATAACATGGATTCAACCGATAGCTCGGATAATGAGAAATCCAATCTATGTTTCATGGCTAGAGGAGAAGAGGAAGATGGAGACGACATGGAGGTAATATCCTCAATTTCTGAATCAAACTCTTCCCTTTCCTATGATGAATTACAAGATGCATTTGAAGAATTACATAATGAATCTATAAGACTTACAAAACTTGTTTCATCATCCAAGAAATCAATTTCCTCTTTTGAAAACAAGATATCTATGTTAAATAAGGAAATTAAGGAACTTAAAATAGAAAATGAAACTCTTGGACTTATTGATGCAAATTCTTCATGCATGACATGTTTATCACTAGAAAATGCATCTACACCCTCATCTTGCTCATCATGTAAAGCATTTGAAATTGAGATTGAGGACTTGAAAAACACTCTTTCAAAATTTACCTATGGAAGAGATAATTTGAACATTTTACTTGGAAACCAAAGATGCATTTTTCAAAAGGCTGGTTTAGGGTATAATCCTAATAAACAACAAAAGTTTCCCAAGAACTTCTTTGTTTCATCAAGTACATCAAGTAGTCCCTTTATTAAATGCTTTCATTGTGGTAGGAAAGGACATAGTGCATCAAATTGCAATATAAGGAAGAATATCAAGTTAGGAACTAAATTGGTTTGGGTTCCCAAAGGTACTTTGCAAAAGACTAACACACAAGGACCCAAGAAAATTTGGGTACCAAAAGTCAAAAATTGAAGTGTGTTGTAGGTGTGCTTGAAGGCCAAGAATTAACTTTGGATATCTTGAAAAGTGACTACTCTAAGCACAAAACAAGAAAATGCTTCATGCTGTCCTCCTTATCTCCAAAAGGCTTGAACTTGTATCCTTTGGTTAAGTGGAGTCTTGTTCTATGCTTTACTTGGTTAACATCTTGAAAAATATCTTTTATATGTCTTGCATATGCTAAATGAATATGCATCTTGTGTGAAATAACATACATAATATCAATTTCTTTGAACTTATCATAATGGTTTAATCATGCATCTAATTTGCTGCATAATTCATCATCCTTCTGCATAATATGTAAGTTTCTGTATAATGAGCACTTTTGCTGCATAATGTGCTATCTTGGTGCATAATATGGTATGTTGATACATAATATGTTGTATTGCTACACAATAATGTGTTTTTGTTGCACCAAATTGCTCAAAATCCACAAAGTGATTTAATCCTTGGTAAAAGTAGTGTTTTTTGCAAAAACATGTGTTTTAGATCAAGAACTAGTCTGTTTTTATGCCTTTATGATGTTTAGAATTGATTTGAAATGATTTGGAACCTTTTTTAATGTTTTAAGTTTGGTCCTTTTTTGTTTAAAGTGCAAAAACTGTTTTCAACAAGCTTGTAATCGATTACAAGGCTTTTGTAATCGATTACAGAGGATCTGCCAAGCGTTCCAAGCAAAGTCAGAGAGCGTGTAATCAATTACGCATATTATGTAATCGATTACAATGTCTCCAGAACTCGTGTAATTGATTACACCAAACATGTAATCGATTACATGGATTCGTAGGATTTGTAATCGATTACACACATATTGTAATCGATCGATTACAGGCTTTAAAAATGGTTTTCAATGCTAAAATGATCATTTTTACTTAAGATTGTCTATATATCATGAAAGCATGCATATTATTGGCTATATGTTTAATGGTAATTGATTGTTTAAATTTGTTGTGCTCAAATTACATACTATGGAAAATTTGATATTTATGAGAGCATAATAGATTAATGATCAATGACTAACCCCTATGGATCTAAAATTGGTGGATACCAAAGAAAATGCTTTGAATTATGTTGTAGGGTGACTATTAGCTCAAGCATGCACTAAAGTGAAGTGAAAACTTGAAATGGTCCAAGTTCTCCAAGAGTCATGAAGACTTGAAGCTTGGAAGTTGGAATCACTACAAAAACTCAAAGAGCACACTTTTGGTGATATCAATTTCTCATTCTTATTTACTTTTTAATTTGAAAATCATGTTATACTTGGAACAACCATATTTTTCTGCATAATGCCATTAATTTTGCTGCATAATGTGATATTTTTGCTGCATAATCCAAGTTTTACTGCATTATTTGAAATGGATGATTTGCAATGGATATTCTGGTTATATAATGCATATTTGACTGAATTCCTTATTGAATATTCATTGTTTAGCAATGGTTTTGCTCTATCACTTCTCTCTTTGTCAAAATCTATATCCTGTATATCTTTTTTATCATGACAAAAGGGGGAGAAGTTTATGATTCTTTGAGAAAAGGTAAATAACAAGGTACAAATTCAATGATCTTGGAATTCCAAAATTAAGGGGGAGCTGTGCAATCTCTGATCGAATCACCTCTTGAAAAATAGAGGGGGAGTAAGTCTCTAATACACCTTTTGTGAATTCCAATTTATTTGAACGAACTCTTTTCTCAAATGAATGTTTGTCATCATCAAAAAGGGAGAGAATGTAATTGGCATTGACTAAAGCAATGATTTTGAAGATAATAAACAAGAAAGGATTGGAAGTGCAAAGATCAAGTCCCAAGTCTTTTCAACCTTAGCTTCCAGAACTTAGATCTTGTGTAAAGGTAAAAAGGAATCACACTAAACTCAAACAAGTTTTAAACATATTTATAAGTGTTTCTAAAATGTTTATATACCCAACAAACTGTTTTGGAAAGCTAGTTATAGTAATATTTCAAATTTATGAAAAATAGCCAAGTTTGTGTTTTGTAAAATAGACATATAGTTACTCTTTTGATCATAACTTTCAAATTACTTTGATTTTTGTTTTGAAACTTCTTTCATATGAAAATAGACTCAAAGGTCTTTCCAATGAATGTCATTCGCTTAAAACGGATAGGAAATGAAAAAGTTACGACCAATTAAAGTTTGAGTTTTGAAAATTTGACCTTTAGTTACTATTTTCATCATATCTTTCAAAATACTTTGAGTTTTGTTCTGAAACTTCTTTTATATGAAAATAGACTCAAATATCTTTCCAATGAGTGGTCAATCGCTTTAATCAGATAAGAAATGAAGAAGTTATGACCTTTTAAAGTCAGTTTTTAAAACTAGAAATGGTGTAATCGATTACACAAGTCATGTAATCGATTACAACGTTGACAGAAGTCATGTAATCGATTACATAAAGTGTATAATCAATTACAAAGTGCTCAGAAAGCTTGTAATTGATTACATAAAGCTTGTAATCGATTACCAAGTGCCCAGGAACATTTCTAATGGCTATAAACTGCTAGTTTTCATAGAAAATCATTTCTAAAACCCTCCAACGGCTCTAAAACTCATTGGGCTATAATTACAAGTGTTTGGGCATCAAAAACAAGTTGGAGAACATTTTGAAAATTAACCTTGAGCATTGGAAATGAATTTCATCATCTTTTTCTCCAAATCTTTGTTTTGAGCTAAGTGTGTAAATCCTTTATACCCATAAGCTTCAAGTTGTATTATCTACTCTTCAAGAGAGTTTCTATCTTCTACACTTTGTGTAATCTATAAAGAGAGGGTGAGGTATCCCTCTAGAGTAAAGGGTGAGGTATCCCTAAAGAGTGAGGCATCTCTCAAAGTTAGTAAAGGGTGAGGTATCCCTTGAGGGTGAGGCATCCTTCAAAAGTTGTAAAGGGTGAGGTATCCATGTTTAAGGCTCAAGCACAAGGGTGAGGTATCCCAAGGTGTGTTGAGTGCTCTCAATTGTAAAGGTTATCAAGCACCTATTGAAGCTTGAAGATAGTGAAAAATCTCTAGTGGTTGCTTGAGGACTGGACATAGATCACAAGTGGATTAGTGATCGAACCAGGATAAACTATTGTGTTTGATCTTCTAAATTCATCTCTTTATATTTATGCATTTATTCTATATGCTTACTTCAATGTTATTTATCTTAAATTGTTTAATTTGTGAGTGAAGTATTCAATCTCATTTATCTATTTACTTCAATCATCCAATAGCTTCAACGAAAATTGTTCAACAAACATTTTATGAAAGATTTGCAAAAATATTTTATAAACTCAATTCACCCCCTCTTGAGTTTGAGGCTACTTGGTAACAATTTCCATTAGTTAAGTCATTTAAGCTAATATCTGGGCCATTTAAAACTACTTTTCACCTTTTGACTTGCAGCAAAGTGCCTAAACTAATTCAGATTGTCACAAAATTAAACAAGCATGTTAAACAAGTATTAAGCTACCTCTGTAACTATTTAAAAGTCTAACATGTTGAAGAGGATGTTACATTACTGGTGTATGAAGTTGGTAGCAGTACTCTTACTTTTGTGAGAAAAATTAGTCCATACATCACCAGGTAGTGTCAGGACTTGGATGCCTATCCCACTTTGTATATGCAAAGAACACGATTCCTGGAGAAGTAAGTAAATAGCTTCTATTTTCAACTTTAAAATTTGTATTTGCATTGCACATCCATAATACGTGGACTTTGTTTGAGCATAATCATACTTCATAACATGAAGCATTGCATGGGCATTTGTCATAACTTAGTCGATTGATTGTTTGGTTGCTCGTTTGATAGTATCTTAGGATTGTATGGGCGATTCTTTGCTGTTATTGATTGTCGGATATTCTTTTGTATCAAATTTAATTTTGGTGTTCAGTTGAATTATTTATTATAAATAATTAACTACTGGTCTTGGTATGCTTATATTGAGAAATTGTAATTTCTCACGCTGTGTGTTCCATATAAATCCAGGTAAATTCCCTAAAAAGGGTAAGAGCAAGGAAAAGAAGAAACAGAAGGTTTAGATTAGTATTTTGTATCTTTGTGGGCCAGTTTGTATATGTGTATATTTCTGGTTGTTCAGAAAAGCATATGTATACTTTATCGCGTGTTAGCCAGTGATAGTTGTATATATGACTTTTTGATCATTCGCGACTCTTTATAATGACTGTGTAAGTTATTATGTATTTTTATTTTTTACATTTTTAGAAGTGACATGTTTAATGAGATTTATTTTAAAATATTTCATTTATTTTACAATAATTCGTATTAGGGTGTTACAAGTGACATGTCTAATGTGATTTATTTTAGAACATTCTATTTATTTTACAATAATTTGCATTAGGGTGTTACACTTTTAACTCGCGTTAGATCTCTTCTCTTTTCTTTTGTAAGATCTGCTTGACATATTAATTTAGGAGGAAAAAAAATTGTTTAAATTAATATTTGTATTTATTTAAAAATGAGCTTTTTTATAATAAATTTATTTTTAGTTTGAGTGCTTTGATAATATTTTTAATAAATATAATGTTTTGATTTATTTATAAATATTTTTTATAGTATCATCCAATTATGTGTTAACTTATAAATAATGAAGTTTGATTATAATAACAAATATATGAAATACTAAATTCTTTTACTTGAGAATTGTAAAGAAAATTAATGACCTTATTAAATATTAAGTATTAAAATTATTAATTTATATTATCAAATGTAAAGAAAAAACACTTTGAGAAATAAATAATGACAGTATATAAATTGTTAAAATATTAACTATCAAATTTTAAAACACATAAAAAATTTTATTAGTTTGCATTAGTTCTAGTTAATCATCAAAGTTTTAATATATAACTAATCTAAATGATTTATACTTTACCTAATAAATTGTGTATATAGTCTCAAAAGTGCAGCAAGTAAATATTGTAATAAATAAATAAAATAAAATTGGATCATATATTTATTAGATTGTGAATATGAGTTTCTTTATTACACTTTATAAGATTGGAAGTACTTTTGGATTAATTTATTTTACACTAATTTTTTTATCTAAATGTTCTCTTTAAAATATTTTGGTTATAAGTATTTTTAAAATAAAATGAATCAATTCAAATATATACTAAATATTTATTTATTAAATAAAAAATTCATATCATAGTTAAAAATATCATATTCAAAACAAATCTGTGCATTTCATAGGTGAGAAAATTAGTAATATAGAAAAGTTAGGTCTTACTAACTAATACCCTTAAGAAGCATATAATAACATTCATTAAATCATCCTAAATCTTTTTGTAAAACAATCATAATTACTTAAGTAAAAAATATTAAATACTTTTTGGATTCTTAAAATATTAAATATTTATTTAATTTAATAATTTTATTTTAATTTCTAACCGTGTTCTTTGTGCACCCATTAACAAATTCAAAAAATAATTTCACATTGATAATAAATTAAAATTAATTTGTTATCTATAATTCACATGTAATTTTTAAACTACTGAAACCTCTGATGACTAACACAATCTTAATAGTTTAATTCTTTAAAATTAATTTTTTGGTTTGGATAATTGAAGGGGGGAAAACTGAAAAAAATAATTACACATAAATGAATATGAAAGTAAGGACTCAAATTCCCTCACCTTCAAAAGGATACAAATCCTAAATCTGAAGACTAGGCTCAAGCTCAGACATAGGTTGGCTTTTTTTTTTTATAAAAGTATGGAGTGCAAAGGCATCACCATAAAACCAGAGATTCTAACTAGGTTGGCACCTAAGGCTTTACTAATCATCTGCAGCACACCATTATATTATTAGAAAAGAAAAAGAATAAAGAATACAAAAAGGCCATGGGGGGACATAGACCAAAACCCATGTGAAAAACAATCAAGAAAATCTATAGTTTGGAAGACCCATCCTATTACGAAAAGAATCCTCACTAATAAAATTGGGGAATAAATTCCACCAAATAAATCCAGACGACTGAATTCTAAATGAGGTAAGCTTATCGGCACATGTATTTCCTTCTCTATAAGTATGTGACACTCTAAAATTCATTTTCTGAGTAAGGAGAAGACAATTATTCCATCTATTCCGAAGTTTCCAAGGCACCAAAGAAGGAGAATTGAAGGCAGAAATAGCAATGGAGGAATCACACTCCAACCAGAGGTTATGCCAACCTCTTACAAAAGATATTTCAATAGCTAACATAGCACCATATAACTCTGCTTGCAGAGAAAAAGAGAGGCCAATACTCATAGCAAAACATCCAAGTGTGGCAGCCATATAATTCTTGAAAATTCCTCCTCATGCTGTAGTCCCGGGAGCACCTCTCGCAGCTCCATCTGTATTACACTTAACCCATCCAAAAATAGGAGGGAACCAACTTACTTGTTTAATAGTAGGAGCCCTACCTAGATGACTGGTTACTAAAAATGCTCGAAGAATGGAAGTTGCTGATGGAGAGGAATACATATAACCAGGTGATCTATTTCTTGTTAAAGAAACAACTGCTGAGATCATTTTAATTGCACTAAAATATGATAAACAAATGTTATCAAATCTCCTCTTATTCCTAGTTGTCCAAATAGCTCAAACTGAGTTAACAATCGAGGCAGTCACAATGTGTTTAAGCTGAGTACTCCAATGATTATGACAGAATGACAGAACAGAAGCCACAAAAGTTAAGTCCAAATTGTAATGTAGGATACTGCCAAGCCAATTCCAGATTTTTCGTGCAAAAACATGTTAGCCAAGTGGCCTAAAACTCAAGAGGGGGGTGAATTGAGTTTATGAAATATTTTCGCAAATCTTTCATAAAACATTTGTTTATTAATTTTCATTGAAGCTATTGGATAATTAAAGTGAATAGATAAATGAGATTGAATACTTCACTCACAAATTAAACAAGCCAAGATGAATAACATTCAAGCAAGCATATAAAATAAATGCACAAATGTAAAGAGATAAGGTTGAGAGAATCAAACACAAGGATTTATCTTGGTTCAGCCACCCCTTGTGACCTATGTCCAGTCCTCAAGCGAATCACTCGAGATTTTCTACTAAACTTCAAGCTTGAACGGGTGCTTGAAAACCTTTACAGATTGGAGCACTCAACAACACCTTGGGATACCTCACCCTTGTGCTTTGAGCCTCAAAACAGGGATGCCTCACCCTATACAACCTTTGAGGGATACCCCACCCTCTTTACACCTTTGAAGGATACCTCACCTTCTTCTCAACAAGGGATACCTCACCCTTTTTCACTAGAAGGATACCTCACCCTCTTTACATAATAAGCAAAGTATTTGAATGATAGAAACTCTCTCAAAGAGTAAATTAATACAAATTGAAGCTCTAACAATGCCCCTTTTGAATATCTCAAGTTTTCTCACAAAAAATAGGGCAAAAAACATTTTCAGGATTGATTCTCATATATGAGTGTTAGATTGATGTTCTAAATTAAAGTTCAACCCTTAATGAAGACCCAAGGCAAGTATTTATAAGTTATATGAAGAAAGGAGCCATTGGAGGTGATAAAACCAAGCATTTAATGCAGTTAAAATAGCCGTTGGACTTTGTCAGATTACGTGTAATCGATTACACAACAAATGTAATCGATTACATTGTTGTTTCAATGTGTTCTTGGCTTTCTGGGTTCTGTGTAATCGATTACATTATTAGTGTAATCGATTACATGGCTTCTGACTTGCTTGTAATCGATTACATTGTTACCAAGTGACTTCCAGTACTCAAGAGGGGGGGTGAATTGAGTATAAAACTTTTTCGCAAAATCTCTTTTTAATTAAGACAAATATTAAAAGCTTAATAAATAAATGCACAGAAGGAACGAGAAGAAGAAAAGAAATAATAAAGAGCAGCGAAAAATAAATGTGCAGTAAATTAAATTGCATAAAATAAAGAGATTAGGGAAAAGAGAAGCAGGCACAGTATTTATCCTGGTTTGACCACTAACCCACTTGTGGTCTACGTCCAGTCCTCGAAAGCTGAGATTTTTCACTAAGTATACAAGCTTCAATAGGTGCTTGCTACCGTTACACAAAAGAGCACTACCGTTACATAAAAGAGCACTTTTCACACACAGGGAAACTCTACCCTTGTGCTAAAGTCTCAGCCTGCAGGGATACCTCACCCTTTATACAAACCTTGAGGGATACCTCACCCTCGATACAGAATATCAGAAAATAGATGAAGAGAAACTCCCACTCAGAGTAAGTAATACAAATTGAAGCACTATAGAGCTCTCTAAGAATATCTCAGAATTTTACTAAAAGAGCATAAAAAGAAAGAGAGAATTATGTAAACAGCGTTTTAGCACACCCAAAAATAATTTCAAGGATTCGTGTTTTTCAGCCGTGAGGCAAGGTCTCTATTTATAGAGCCTTTGATCAGAAAATTTTGCTGGGGAAAATAAAAGCATAATAAATGCAAATCCGTTTGCATATCAAATTCAAAAACCCAGAAGCAGAATTTCGTGGGTTATTCGAATACCTTATTGTGGTATTCGAATACCACTGATATCAATGTACAAAAAATAGTTTAAGCTTGGGTTATTCGAATACCATTATGAGGTATTCGAATACCTCTGATATTAGTATATAAAAAACAGATCAGACCCACGTTATTCGAATACCATACCAAGGTATTCGAATGCCACTGGTTAAAACACATTTGTAAAAGCCTTTTTAAAAGGGTTGTATTCGAATGCCTCTAATGGTATTCAAATACCTCTGTTAAAAACACATTTGTAAAAGCTTTTTTAAAAGGGTTGTATTCGAATGCCTCTAATGGTATTCGAATGCCTCTGTTAAAATTATGAAGAATGCTTCTATGAACCAGATTATGTAAGATTGGAAAAACCACAGTCTCTTTGATTATCAAAGCCTCATTAAAACTTTAATTTGGTTTGTAGAAAAGCATGTTTTTAGATCTTTTAAGTAAAACACTGAGATATCCTATGAGAGCTCTGTACAAGAGAGATCCTAAGTCCTAAAGCTAAACTTGAAGAACTTGGACTTGATCTTCTCATCATCTCCATATTTGTTATCATCAAAACTCATCATCAAAGTTGCATGGTAATCACATTCTCCCCCTTTTTGATGATGACAAACTAACATTGAGAAAAACATTAGTTCATATAAAATGGAATTTCAAAAAGATAGGAAACTTACTCTCAGAGGTAATTTAATAACAAAACAAGCATATTCTCCCCCTTTCTTTTGGAATCCAAGAGCCAGTGTTAATCCTGTCTTTTCTCAAATAAGATTAATTATTTTTCTCTCCCTTTTGACATGATCAAAAAGGATACAGTCAATCAATAAAACATAGTGATAAATATATATGAGATAATCAAAAAGCGACTGTAATTGACAATAGATTAAAGAAAATACTCATTGCATTAAATGAAAGTGGCCAAGTGCATATACAATTATAATTAAAAGACAGCCAATACAATGAATAGCCAAAAAAGGAACATAACATAAACAACAGATCCTAAGACTAAGCAAGCCCTAGAAATAGGCATCAGGTGGTGGAGGAGGAGAGGCAGGGTCGTTTCCAAACAGCAGAGCTCGAAGGGCAGCCTGTTCACACTCAACACCAGCGATTCTGTCAAACAGAATAGTGAAGGTGTTCTCCATGTAGTTTCTGTTATCTAACAGAGAAGCCAGGATTTGCTCATTCGTGATAGGAGCGGGAGCAGGGATATCAGCAGCAGCAGCAGCAGGAGCAGCGGGGGCAGCAGGAACGCCTTGAGGGTCATCCTCATCATCATCAACTTCCACTGGGAACACCCAGCCTTCATCGGTCCTGATCATCTTCATTTTGTTGAGGGTAAAGGACCCAAAAACGTGATGATGGGTTAGCGGGGTCGCTCGCTCAGTTTCCAGAATGTGTGGATACTTGCCTAAGAAGGCAGAGACGATCACGCCGTAGGGAAGTTCACATCGGTCTTTACCTTTTGCTCTTATCATGTGCTTCATAATGAAGACGCGCCAGTTAATTTGATGGCCTTGCTTTAGAATCCATAGCATAAACACATCATCTTCACTCATGTAGGTGTAGTTCCCACTTCTAGGAGCGAGGATGTGGGCATAAGCATAGTGTAGGAGCCTGTCCTGGCTCTTCATCATGCCCCCTTTGACTCCCTTTTGAGTCGAAGGTAAAGCCAACCCAAGGCGAAGAACATCTTCAATTGCTCTGTTCTTGTCAAAGAGCTGGAGGAGTGAATCTTCGTCAGCAAAGTGGCCAGTGGACTGTAAGCCAAACATCTGAACCCAATCACTGGGTGTGATCACGATGTTTTGATCGCAGACACTGGAGTGTAGCTCCTGACCTTCAATCTTCAGGTTGTAATAGAATATCTTGACCAAGTTGGGATACAAAGCTACGGAGAAAGAGCAGAAGTGAAGTACGCCTTGGTGATTTAGCCGGTTTAGAAAGTCAAAACCACCTTCTCTTTCGAAGAACCCCAAGTCGAGGTACTTTGGATGCACCAAGTTACGCTCTCGAAAGTGTGTGACGAAGCGCCCAAGCTGTTGCTCATTGGAGGAAAGCCTGCAAAGGTCCAACGGGTTATTGCATGGAGCCGTCTTTGTACGAGGATGCTTAGAGCGAGAGGAGGATGAGGCCATGGAAGGGGGAGAAGGAGAAAGGAGGGGTAGAGACCGTGAGAGAGGGAGGTTTTAGGAGGAGGGAAAGCAAAGAGTCTTTGAAAGAGGAGATAGAAGAGAAAGGGTATTCGGATACGCAGGGAAGGGGGTATTTAAAGGAAAACCAGATTTATTCGAATACCAAGAGAGAGTATTTGAATACAGTGTTTGGGAAAGCTCAAAGGACGCAACCTTCAGACATAGGGTATTCGAATACCCACCCGGCATTCGAATAGATTACCAGATTGGGCTTGGCTTCCAATCGAAGGTATTCGAATACTTTTGACAGTATTCGAATGCTCACAGAGAAAGAAGAGAAGGCCAGAAGAGCAAGTATTCGAATACTTTTTGACAGTATTCAAATACTCCAGAGAGAAACTGAAACAGGAAGCATCAGGATATTCGAATAGCCCTGATGGTATTCGAATGCTCCAAAGACCTGTGAGAGGAACTGAGACAGAAAGCCTCTGGGTATTCGAATAATCCTAAAGGTATTCGAATGCCTTAAACAAAAAAACATTAGTTTTCTCGTATAGCAGCAAGGGTATTCGAATACCATGTGGAGGTATTCGAATAACTAAACAATAAAAACACCTATATATGTCCAGAAAATACAATTTTGAAAGATAGAAGCATACTTGTTGATGGAGTACCTGCAAAAAAGATTTCGGGATAACTCCAATGCTCAAGTCAGTGATAATTCAAGAAGGATTAAACACAAATTTAATCAAATAACAAGCATTTGTATTTTGGATTAATCAATTATGCCCAATTCTCCTCTTATATAAAAGAATGCTTCTTTTGCTAGGGGTTTAGTGAAGATATCTGCAAGTTGCTTAGATGTTTCAACAAATTCAAGAATGCAATCCCCTTTTTGTACGTGATCTCTGATAAAGTGGTGTCTTATCTCTATATGCTTTGTTCTAGAATGCAGTATGGGATTCTTAGAGATATTTATTGTACTAGTGTTATCACATCTTATCGTGATGTGATCAAGCTGAAGACTATAGTCTAACAGTTGTTGCTTCATCCATAGGATTTGAGCACAACAACTCCCGGCTGCTACATATTCAGCCTCAGCGGTAGACAAAGCCACAGTATTTTGTTTCTTGCTATGCCAAGAAACTAAAGAGCTACCAAGTAAGTGGCATGTCCCACTAGTACTCTTTCTGTCTAATTTGCACCCAGCAAAATCAGAGTCAGAATAGCCTATTAGGCTACAAGAGGCACCCTTAGGGTACCACAAGCCCATTTGTGAAGTGTCTACTAGGTATTTCATTATTCGTTTAACAGCACTTAAATGAGATTCCTTATGGTTTGCCTGATATCTAGCACATATGCATACACTAAACATAATATCTGGCCTACTAGCAGTAAGATAATGAAGAGATCCAATCATACCTCTATATTTCGTTATTTCTACTGATTTACCTCCTTCATCTTTGTCCAAGTAGCAAGAAGTGCCCATCGGGGTGGCCATGTGTTTAGCGTTTTCCATTTTGAATCTCTTGAGCAATTCCTTGCAGTATTTGGTTTGACTTATGAAAGTCCCTTCGTTCGTTTGTTTGATTTGAAGTCCGAGAAAGAAATTCAACTCTCCCATCATTGACATTTCAAATTCGTTCTGCATTGTCTTAGTAAATTCTTTGCAAAGGGATTCATTAGTAGCACCAAAGATAATATCATCCACATATACTTGCACAAGAAGAATGTCATGCTTTTTATTTTTAATAAAGAGGGTAGTATCAACTTTTCCTTTTGAAAAACCATTTTTCAAAAGGAACTTACTCAACCTTTCATACCAAGCTCTAGGAGCTTGCTTTAAACCGTAGAGAGTCTTTTTAAGTTTAGAAACATGGTTGGGTAGTTCATGATTTTCAAAACCTGGAGGTTGTTCAACGTATACCTCCTCTTGAATGAAACCATTTAGAAAAGTACTTTTGACATCCATTTGATATAATTTGAAATCCATGATGCAAGCATAAGCAAGTAACATTCTAATAACTTCTAATCTAGCTATAGGTGCATAGGTTTTGTAAAACCCCAAATTCTGACTATGTGAATAGTAATAGCAGAATTACACTGTTTTACATTTTCTGTGTATTATAAAAATAATTTGACTGTTCTGAGATCATATTTGATCATTTTGTGTGATTTGCTCCTAGTCAAGAAAATAATAATTTTTAAATAGGAAAAATCTTATTTAATTAATTAGAGTGGGGGATCTTACTAAACCCAATTGATTGATATATATATTAATCTCGTAATTTTTAGAATTTAAGCGTGTAATAAAATAATTTTATATTTTTATAATATTATTTTATTCAACAAGACCTACTGTCTCAAAAATAGTAGAAAAATTATTTGTGGACCCGAAAAAGTTCGTAGGGCCCACGTTTAGTGTAGCAGTTAACGATGCTGACTGGATAGAAATCTAAACCAATAGGAAATGGTCAAAATGGATGGCTTGACTTTCTAAACCAATTAGAAAGAGTCAACAAAAGAAGCATTGACTTCTTTGTGAGCCATTGGATTTTAAAGCTTACTTTAGAAGCTTTAATCTTAGCCGTTGATCTAATCAATGGTGAGATTAGAATGATAGCTTTATGACCAATTGATATCTACCCTAGATGTGATCTATGGCTAGAAATTAAAGATGAATCAAGGGTTAGGATTTAGTCAAAGATTGTAGGCTTGAAAATGGTTAGTAACCTAATTAAGCTTAATTCAATTAATCTAATTACTTAATTAGTAAACTAAATGAACTAGCTTAGTTATTAATTAATTATAATCTAAATACTAATTAGATATCCTAATATTAATTAAAGGTTATAATATATGCTAATATATATTAAATTAATTAGATATATGATTAGTATATTAATTATAATTGGTTAGGATATTTAACCTAACTAATTCTTTAATTAGTTAGCATATAATTAGGACTAATTTAGAAGCAATTAAGCCATTAAAATGGAGGGGGGCTGCACGATTTTTGGGGGCTGCAACAAGGAGGCAAGTGGCTTGGTTCTACAATATTCAAGAACCATCCAACATGACATAAGCCATGTGCACCAAGTGTGAACACTTTAGATATTTTAGCATGCAAATTCATTCACTCAACCTCACCTAAAAGTTCACTCACGGCAGCAGCAAGTCTATTTCCATTTCACTTTCATTTCTTTCACTTATCACAAATCAAAGCATCTACTTTCTCTCCAAAAAGCTATCAAGAACCAAGCAAACTTTCCTTTCTCTTTTTCTCTCTATATTCGGCCATGCACCTTACATATACTACCAAACTTTTATAATTTTTTCCTATCATATTTCCTAAAGCCAAATACCATTCTAAGCATCTTTCATTCACAAAGTTTTCCCAAATTCCTACTCTATCTTGCCTAAAACTCCACTTCTTGCTTACTTACTTAAGGGTAAGTTTGGTTTCTATGGTTCAAAACTGAATTTTTAATTTTTCTAACCATGATTGTTCCATGGTTTTTCAATATTGTACCTTGTATGTGTTTTTACTAATTGTTTAAGAATTTTAGGGATTTATTTGGTGGATAGTACGAATTTGAAGGAAGGAAGAAGAACCAACCGATTAAAATTGTCTACAAGAGGTAAGAGGGAGATTTAACCTCACCAACCAGGTTTTGGTGGTGTGAGGATGGTTTTGTACGGTGAAAAATTCATAAGGGTTCTTCACCAATTATTTGATTGTGTTTTTGTTATGTTTGATTGTGTTTCTGTGCTTGCATGTGTGATTAAATGCTTAAAGTTTTGCTATTATGTGTGTATGTGAAATTATGAAAGCATGAGATTGTATGTGTAATTTTAGGATGTGAATAATATGATGAATCAATTGTATGTGTACTCCAAAGAGTACTGAGGCTTACGGCTATACAATGGAAAAAGGACCAAAGTCCTTACACTGATGAATTAAAATGAGAACTGAGACATTTAAATGAATCTGGAAAAAATTTGAGTATGGTAAAATAATATGATTTTATGGGTATTAAAGAAAAGGAATAACAAATTTTGAAAACAATACCATTTACCGATTTTTAGAAGGGTTATACCGTAAATTTTTATAAAAGAAGGACTAAATTGCAAATTTTATCAAAATGAGGGGCCATAGTATAAATATTGATTTTTGAGGGGTGATAAAGTAAATATTATTTTTAGAGGGGTCAAACTGTAAATATTTTATAAAAGAGGGATAATTTCATAAATATAAATTTGATGAGGGACTTTTTCATAAATAATAATTTATGAGGGACTTTTCTATAAATATTAAATTTTGAGGGACTATTTTGTAAATATGGATTTTATGAGGGGTTATTTCGTAAATATGAGTTTTTGAGGGACTGAAGTGCAAATATGGAAAATGAAGCTAATTTTGTTGTTAAAATGAGAAAAATAGTATTTCTGATTTAAAACGTAAGAAAAATATTTACGCGATTGGAAAACGTTAGAAAATCGCTATGCGATTTTGAAAAGGCGGCAGAATTGAGTCGCGATTGAGAAAATGCGAAAATATGACCGCGCGAATAAAATATAGTAATAAAACTGTTATATTACTGTGTGGACCCCGATTATGAGATATAAATTGGAAATGTGAATAATGCATAGTACACGCATTGGGAAGGTCCGATGGACTGTATGAGGCTAGTTGCCTAGGAGAGACTACACCTCTTGAGTGGGTGCGATATGCGTAGTGTAAGTCACTTGTTGACTTTAGGGGCATTGGGGTGCGGGTTGCCTACAATGGGCAGATGGTAGCTCTTCTGTACCGTGGGTTAGACCGACGCAACACACCAATGATCCGGACCGAGATACTATCCTTAATCAAGATCTGATAAAGACTGTCGTGTATATGCTGGATGTGCAAAACTGAGCACGTGGTCCAAGGCATGTTGGTACCGACACTTCTTTTCGATCACTCTCTCCGACCTAAGTTGTAGCTCCATGGAGTAGGAAATTGAGTCTGTGTGCATACATATAATGATAGAGGGTATTATCGTAATTTCTGTTTATGATAATTGATTTATTGATTATTGATAACAACATGACTGTAATTATTGTGTATTACATGTCTTGTGATGATATTGATGTTAGTGGCATAATTGTAATTGTGGTATGATAACTGTATGAAATACTGTATGTGTTTATCTTCATTACTGTCATACTAGTATTGGCGTAGGTGATCTTATCTCTTTGTATGTATGTTTGGTATTATATTTATATTTGTTAATACGTCGAGCAAGAAAAAGAGCGAGAAGTTGAGGAGAAGCAGATTCCTGTTGAGGACGTCGAGTTCTGAAGAGATGCAGATGCCTAGTTTCCTTGGCTACCTGAAGCTGACATTCATTGGAGGAGATGAGGCATGGACTGTAGATTTAGAGAGAGAGAGTATCTATTATAGAGTTCCAATATCTATTAGGCGGTATTGGGGAGCTTATTATCGTACTCCTAGTGTGATTAGTATTGTGTCGTCTGCTTGGACACCTGTCCATAGGACTGCACATCATAATGGATTCCTATGTACTGAGGAATCTGAGGAGGACCCATCTGAGGGTTTTGCTGTCTAGTAAGATTTGGGCTATATGTTAGTTTTAAAGTTTAAAGTTTAAATTTTTTGGAAGTCTAGTTTGTAAGATATCAAAGTGTGACAGTACTAAACGCTTGTATGTATATGTGATGTAAATTATTTGTGACACTGTTGTTATGTTTTTATTTTCTGCTAAGTTTATCTTATTATCATCAAGAAATTTTATAACTCGTATTTATAATACAAGCGCGATTTTTTAATTGAAGGGTAATTTGGTAATTAAGTAACACCAAGTGTGGCGCCCTAAGGAGGGTGTTACAGGTTTCTTCATAATCTATACCTTCTTCTTGATTATATCCTTTAGCAACCAATCTAGCTTTGTTTCTAGTTATTAACCCATTTTCATCAAGTTTGTTTCTAAAAACCCATTTAGTGCCAATTATGGGGTGATTATTAGGTCTAGCAACTAATTCCCAAACTTGATTTCTTTTAAACTGATTTAATTCCTCATACATAGCTAAGATCCAATGTTCATCATTAAAAGCTTCAATTAAATCCTTAGGTTCAATTTGAGAAACAAAAGCTAAGTGATTACAAGTATTTCTAAGAGAGTTACGAGTACTTACACCTTTAGATACATCACCGATAATCTGATCAAGGGAGTGATATTTTGAAATTTGCCATTCTTTGGGAAGTTCCAAAGCTTGCAAATCTTCTTGTCTTTGTTTATCCTCTTGCTCCTTGATTTCTTTTTCTTTATTATCAAAATGTGTTTCCGCTAAGACCTCTGCAACATCATCAATAACAAGATCCTTTCTCGATCCATTTGGGTTAGTTTCATCAAATGCAACATGTATAGATTCTTCAATAGTCATAGTTCTTTTATTATAAATACGAAAAGCTTTACTATGATTTGAATAACCAAGAAATATACCTTTATCAGACTTAGCATCAAACTTGCCTAAGTTATCTTTTCCACTATTTAAAACAAAACATTTGCAACCAAAAACATGAAAATGTGAGATATTAGGCTTTCTTCCCTTATACAACTCATATGGGGTTTTCTTTAAAATAGGCCTTATAAGGGCCCGGTTCATTACATAACAAGCTGTACTTACAGTATCCGCCCAAAAGTATTTAGGAAGATTAGCCTCATTAAGCATAGTTCTCACCATTTCTTCTAAAGAACGGTTTTTCCTTTCTACAACTCCGTTTTGTTGCGAAGTTCTAGGGGCAGAGAAATTATGATTAATGCCATGTTCATCACAGTAATTTTCAAAAATATTGTTTTCAAATTCGCCACCATGATCACTTCTTATAGAAGAGATTTGAAAACCTTTTTCATTTTGAATAACTTTGGCAAGTCTTTTAAAAGCTAGAAATGCATCATTTTTATTTGCAAGAAATAAAGTCCATGTAAACCTAGAAAAATCATCCACAATCACTAAAGCATAGTAATTCCCACCAAAACTCATAGTTCTAGAAGGTCCAAACAGATCCATGTGCAAAAGTTATAAAGGTCTAGTAGTTGAAACTATATTTTTTGCTTTAAAAGAGACCTTTATTTGTTTATCCTTTTGACATGCATCACATAATTTATCTTTTATAAAATTAAGCTTGAGTAGACCAATTACTAGCTCTTTAGAGACCAACTTCTTTAAGTGATCCATGTGAATGTGTGCAATTCTCCTATGCCATAGCCATGAATCATCATTCTTACTTAAAAGGCATTTCGCATCATTTGAAGATATATCATCAAGACTAATCATGTAGATGTTGTTTACTCTATGACCAATGAATTTAACATGCTTGTCATTTTTATCTTCAATTATGCAACAGTCTGAATCAAATATAACTTTATTTCCTTTATCACATAATTGGCTAATACTAAGCAAGTTATGTTTCAAGCCTTCAACAAGCTGCACATTTTCAATAGAGGAGTTAGGGTTCTTATTGACTTTGTCGATTCCAAGAATTTTTCCCTTGTTGTTATCACCATAAGTAACGTGTCCATGATTCTTGGGAATAAGCATAGTGAATTTTGAGTCGTCCCCAGTCATGTGCTTAGAGCAGCCACTATCTAGATACCAGTTTGAACTCCTAGCTTTCAAGCACACCTACAACACAAGTTTAGTTTTTAACTTTTGATACCCAAACTTTCTTGAGTCCTTGTGTGTCAGTTTTGGGTATAGTACCCTTGGGAACCCAAACCATTTTTGTTCCAACTTTTGTATTTATGTTTTTCCTTGCATTACATGTTGAAGCACTATGTCCTTTCCTTCCACAATAAAAACATTTAATAAAAGGACTACTTGAAACACTAGAATGCACAAAGAAATTTTTATAGAGTTTTTGTTGATTTTTCGAGTTATAACCTATCCCGGGTTTTTGAAAAACCACTCTTTGTCTTCCTAATAAAATATTTAAGTTATCCCTTCCAAAGGTGAATTTAGAAAGAGTGTTCTTTAAGTCTTCAATTTCTTTTTCAAGCATATGACATGAAGAACAAGATGAAGAAGTAGAAGCATGTGAAGAATGATTTGTGCATGCATCAATGATTCCCAAAGTTTCATTTTTAATTTTCAATTCTTCTATTTCTTTATTTAAAGCAAGAATTTGATTTTCTAAAGAAGAAATTATTTTCTTAGACGAAGAAATAATTTTTGTCAATTTTAAAGATTCTTCATGTAATTCTTCAAAAGCATCTTGTAACTCATCGTAAGAAGGTAATAAAGTAGTATTAGAACTTACCTTATTTTCACTCTCTTCTTCTTCTCCTTTGGCCATGAGACATAGTTGAGCCTCTTCGCTGTCTGAGCTAAAATTCCATAATATTTATTTCTATAATTATAATAATAAAATGCAATATAATTTACCAACAAGCAAATTTAACTCTAATTACTATGCTTGGCCAAATTCATCATTTTGTGACAAAGAAGATTTTCTTCTTATTCTCATCATTTCTAGATCACTTCTAGCATCAAGAATCCATTTTTAGCATCAATTTCACATTAAATCAAAGTTTAGACCAAAATTCTCAAATTAGTCTAAAATCAAGGCCTATTAATACATGATACATGACAAGAATGTGATACATGCACCGATCACCAGGAACCGTCTACCAACACTGACCATCAGGTACCATCCACTAACACAACCGACTACAAAAGCGACCACCAACATACCCTCTCAAGTTGGGTGATAGATATCAATCATGCCCAGATTGGATCTTAGGTTCTCATAAGTAGGCTTTGGAAGAGCTTTAGTTAAAATGTCTGTTGTTTGGGAGCACGAGGGTGTGTGCTCAAGACTAATAATCTCATTATCAATTTTTTCTTTTATGAAATGACGGTCAATCTCCACATACTTAGTTTTGTCATGATGAACCAGGTTCTTGGCAATGTTGATGGCAACTTTATTATCACAGAGGACTTTCATAGTGTTGTGTGCAAGGATTCTAAGTTCTTTAAGCATCCTTTGCAACCAAATTCCTTCACAAATACCATGGGCCATGGCCCTAAATTCGACTTCAACACTGCTCCGTTCTATCACGGACTACTTCTTACTTGTCCACATGACCAGATTACCCCACACAAATGAACAGTACCAAGTTATGGACTTTCAGTCAATCATAGACCTTACCCAATCTGCATCAATGAAGATTTCAATACCTCTGTTCAGATTCTTCTTGAAATGAAGACCTCTACCTGGGTCCCTTTTAAGGATTCAGTTGATTTCCATCATATGGTTTTTAGTAGGGTTTATCATATAATGACTTGCCATACTCACAGCAAACCCAATGTCTAGTCTAGTATGAGTTAGATAGATTAATTTCCCCACTAGTCTTTGGTACCTGTCTCTGTTGGTTGGAGGACTTTCTTCTTTTGTCCTACCTTTTCTTACAGGTTCCATTGGGGTGTCAGCTGGTTTATGTAACATCTTCCCTAACCTAATAGCTCTAATCAGGGTTATAAAAGCTCAATAACACTAGTGTAAGTTACCTGTCAATTCTGGTAAACCCAAATTCTAGCATAAGTAGCTGAAATTATAGAAATAAATATGAAAAATTTATTTCTAGGTCACAAATTGATGGAATAAGTTGCAAAAAATTTAGGAGAATTAAATGAATTCATTTGACATTATTAATGATATTGAATAAGTGTTTAAAGACCAAATTCAATAGATAAGTGGCTCAGAAGATTATAAGATTTTGAGAAGATGTTAAGAGAGAATGAAGGTTAATCTGAGAATGGATACAAGTTAAAATGGATACTTGTAAGCCTCTTAGCTTAACTCCTTAGGTTTAACTTAACCTAGGGAAGAATAATAAAGCTTAGTGGCTAATAATGGTGTATAAGGATAATTATTAATGATGAACTTGAGAATTGAATGAAATCCTAGAATTTTCTATAATATCTATGAAGGTTAGAAAATTCATCAATGGAAGATTAAAGTATCCTTAAGAGATACAATATTTCCAGTTGAATTTCATTTCTATCCCTCTTATTTCTTTTCTCCACCGCCTCTCCCTCCCTCTTTCCTTTTCTTTTCTTTTAACTTTTCTTTCTCACTCACTCTCCACTTTTATGTTTGTTTAGCAGAGAAAGAAATAGACGAGAAAGAAAAGAAAGAGAAAAAAAAAAGAAAGAAAAGCAAAGGAAGAGGGTAGCCATCAAGAGGAAGAAGAAGGAAGGAAAGAAAGGAAGAAGAAGAAAGTATCAATAACTTAAAGTTGAGGTAGGGGATTGTTTTCCTATACTCATCATTTTTTTCTTATTTTCTTAGGATTATCAATTGATATTTTGAATGATAGTTATGCTATAAATGATGGTTTGATGAGATAGGATGCGATACTTGTATTATGTTTATGAGTTTTGAGCTTAGATTTGGCTTCAAAACTTAAGGGATTTGAGATTGATAAAAATAGGTTTGTGAGTGGTTTATTGATGACAAACCCTATATGTTATTATTTTGAGAATATGTATGAGATATGGTATTGTTTGATGGTTGTTTTTGATTGGTTTGTGGGTTAATAGACTTAAAATCTCCATTTTCTAAAAAATAATAGGTGGTAATCGATTACCACGAGTGGGTAATCGACTACCAAGTAGCGAATGAAGTTCTGGAAACATGGTAATTGATTATCACGAGTGGGTAATCAATTACCAAACTTCTAGAAAATGAAAAATTATAAGTGGTAATCAATTATGACATATGGATAATCGATTACCAAGCCTCTGTCTAGTTGGTAATCGATTACCAAGCCCTGTTTTGAGAAAACAAAGTTCTTTATTCCATGGAGACCAAATATAAACCTAAATTATGATCCAAATCATTACGTAAGGTTTATTGAGACATGAATGTGCATCTATTAAACTATGAAATTGATATTAGGATGTGTATGAAATGAATGAGAATGGATGATGAAGTGTACTTAGCTATTTGTGGAATAACTACTTTATACACATGATATATGATGAAATGAATATGTTGTACACTAACTATGACTAAAGGTGTACTAGAATTTGTATTGCTCCTTTGAAACAATAAGTTGAGCTTGAATTGAAGGAGAATTTGAGAATTGCTCCCTTAAACCATAAGATTGAGCTAATATTTGAATTTGAATAATAAGTGCTTATAGAATAAAGGATATTGGACATCTATCCTTAGATGGGAAGGAAAATGGTTCTGAATTGCTATTCTCACCCACATGGGTAGCCCTTTTGAATTGAATTACCAATTCACCTGGCATTATTAAATTTTGGAGATGATCCTGTTTGGGGGAAAAGTATCCAAAATTATGATAATGAATTGCAGAAATGATCTTCTATGAGGAAGTGAATCCTCAATTCATTGAAATTCCTTATTAGTTTTCCTCATATGCCAAAGTTTTCCTCATGAATATAACGGTTACTCAGAATAGTTTTGTGTGACAAAAAAAGAGATTATCATAAATAGGTTAAAGTACACCAACCGGAAAGTAAACTGGTAGTGTAAGGCCCTAATTCACTCCTTACCATTAGAATATAGAACTCAGGTTATATGAGGTGACCCCTATGTAACACCTCAATTTCTTTTCTTTCTCGCTTTTCGGTTATTTGTGATTTTTGTGAATTTTTGTGGATTTTTATGAATTATTTGACTTATTTTGATTATTTTAATATTATTTTTAGAAAATTTTGGACTATTGAAACGAGGCCAGGGGATCTTACATAACCCGAAATCAAAAATAGTTTTCAAAGTTTTCCTTGTCTGAGATTTATCTGGCAAAATAAAATTTGGATATGTTCTATTATCTATTGGACAATAGATACTGGTTTTGTTAACTGTAACTTTTGTCCATTGCGTAATAGCTTTTAGTAAAGATCTCATAGATGGTTCTAGATATGAGCCTAGTCACCTTTTCTAGAGTTTTTCTTTATGACATTACCCTTGGGACCCACACCTTTATGTCTCATCAAATATGCACCAATAGGAAGGAAGCTTACTAAGGAAGCTTGTTGGAGAAGTTTTGGACACCCTCCCAAGGAGAAGTGCACGACCAAGGGGGAGCCAAGAGGCTTCTAGAGTAAGGTTTCATTTAACTCACTTTTATTATTTCCTTTCATCTTTCTACCAACAACCAAAAGCAAAACTCTCTCTTCTCTCTCATTTTGAAGCTCATGGCTACACCCCCAAAACCCGCTCTCTAATCTTTAATTTCAACCATCCATATTTCTTGAATCCAAACCTTATTCTAAGACACTTTGGTGTTGTGATCTTGACCTTGTTCATCCATTTTCAAGTGCATCTTCATGTTAAGGTTTGAAAGCTTTTAAGGTAAAATTCCTCCATCTTCATCTTTCTCTTCATTTTACTTTCTAAGACCATGATTTTGATCCATGATCATTCTATTCCAAGCCTTAGATGTTGAACTCTTTTGTTTGTTGTTTTTCGTTTCCAAAAGCCTCTTGAAATATGCACCAATAGGAAGGACGCTTTCTAAGAAAGCTTGTTAGAGAAGCTTTGGACACCCTCCCAAGGAGAAGTGCATGGCCAAGGGGGAGCCAAGAGGCTTCTAGAGTAAGCTTTCATTTAACTCACTTTTATCATTTCCTTTTATCTTTCTACCAATAACCAAAAGCAAAACTCTCTCTTCTCTCTCATTTTGAAGCTCATGGCTACACCCCCAAAACCCGCTCTCTAATCTTTAATTTCAACCATCCACATTTCTTGAATCCAAACCTCATTCTAAGACACTTTGGTGTTAAGATCTTGACCTTGTTCATCCATTTTCAAGTGCTTCTTCAAGTTAGGGTTTGAAAGCTTTTAAGGTAAAATTTCTTCATCTTTCTCTTCATTTTACTTTCTAAGACCATGATTTTGATCCATGGCCATTCTATTCCAAGCCTTAGATGTTGAACTCTTTTGTTTATTATTTTTGTTTTCAAAAGCCTCTTGGAAGAGAGCTTGATTCAAGAAGGCACACAAGAAGTGGTTGGTCATCATCTAAGGTAAGAGGGAGATTACTCTCATCAACCTTTCATGGTGGTGAGAAACAAATTAATGTATTGAAAATAAAGAATCCATGTGAGGGTTATTCATTTGATTGTATTGACTTTGGTGATTTTGTAATCATTTGCCCTATATGATTTCATGGCTTAAAGTTGTGCATAATCTTAGTAGAATAAAAAATTTTGATGATTGAAATATGTTGTTTGCTTAAAATTTTATTGTTGAAGATGAAAATTTTAAGGTCCAAAAACCTTAAGGCTCATGGCCAAATGACCCTAAATAGGGTATCCAAGACAAAACTTTTGTATTGATTTAGAACTTAGATGTTTAGGTGAAAAAGGAATTGGATTAAGGACTTATAATAATGAAAGAGTGATAAAACATGATTTAGTCATTTAATAAGAGAGGGATTTCGGCCTTAGTGGAAAAATAAGCTTGAGAGAGAGATAATGAGAACTTGAGATACTTTTAAGGTTTAAGGAAAGGAAAAGAATTTATGAGATTAAGACAATGTGGTTTTCTTTTTATGTTCTTCATGAAAAATATTAGGAGATATTACCTAGAGGAGCCTAGCTAGAAGAGTATTGGAACTAAAAATTGATTTCTATATTAATCCTTGAAAGTTTCAAAAATTAAGCTTAAAAGTGAAATGAATGTTTTACATGTTAGAAGAAATTTATGATAATGTTTTATGTAAATTGAGAACGATGATTTCTGAAGTATGCAATTAAGATGTTGCGCTTGAAAATAACAGCATTGTGCTATCGGGCTCTCAAACGATACCCGGAGATGTTAATGACTGGCTTGACTCATAAGTAGCTCATGTTTATGAAAAATCATGATATCAATATGTGCGCATGCACTGAGTCATTGATCACGCATTGTACCGACGGTGTCGGTTGAGGCTTTTGCCTAGGAGTTGAATTACACCTTAGTGCGGGTGCGAATTGTGTAGTGTGGTTCAATTGTTGAACTTGGAGGCATTGGGGCGCGGGTATCCCACAAGTGGCCAGTTGGTATCTCCACTGGGCCATGGTGACTGAGCAACGCACTGACGATCTCGACCAGACACTATTTTATTCATGATCTGGTGTAGACTGTCTTGTATAAGCCATGATGCGCAAATTGAGAAACTATAGTACTTGACTTGAGGCTGACAAGATACAGATATGTCTTCTAGATCATTCTATCTGAAATTGTGTTTAGTTCCATGGAGTAAGAATTGGTCCATTGTACACATGCATAGTCTGTCTACATATCGTCATGATATTTTATATCTATTAAATTATCTGATACTTGATGCCATAACTGCAATTACTGTTCTTTATTGTTTCTAGGCTGCTATGTTGGTATTGATGTAGGGAATCTCACCTCTTTATTATGTTATTTTGTTTTATATGTACACGTTGACAAAGACTGAAAGGAAGATGAAGAAGATTGCAGCTTTCTTGTTGTTTTATTTTCTGTGATGGCGACTAGAAGAAAGTTTGTTGGTTTTGTTAAAGTTCAGTTCCATGGAGGTACGGATGCTGGCCTATCAACTGGGATACTGAACGAGTTAGATATGTAGGAGATGTGACCCTGTCTATTCGTAGGACCCACAATAGGGATCCTTTCTTTTCTCTTGACGTCTCGGTACATCTGGAGTTCGTTATACCTATCAGGGAGTTGTGGTGATTTGTATTACACCCCAATGGAGGATCAAGACTCTAAGGTGTCATCTACTAGGACACTTGTCTGTGAGCTTTTACCCCAGCTGAGGGATCTGTCTGGTGAGGAGTCCGAGGAGGAGGACCCGATAGAGGATCCAATGGGGGACTCTACTCCCTAGGCATATAGTCTTGGGCTAGTTTGTGTTTTATCAAATAGTTGTATATGTCTTTTAAGTACCAAACTGTGTGTATTTTGGGTGAACTGTGATCAATGCCACTTATGTATATATTCTTTTTGGTGTGTATTATTTAGTAATTACATCCTGTGCTATTTATGTTTCGTTTAAGTTTATGCCTTTGAGAAATAAAATTTGATATTCGTATTTTCCAAGATTAAACCTTTACCGCATTTTGTTAAATTTTTTATGTGTTAGTGTGTAAATGTGGCACCCTACAGAGGGTGTTACACCCTACCTATCGCGGTATAGTGATATGAGTTCTGTGGGAATGAACATATAATTAAATGAGCACTGGAATGAGAATTGTATATGAACATGGCATTACGAGAATGTTATCATAATAGATCGTAAGGTTGAATTAAGAATGTGATATTGAATTGAAATTCGTAATTGAATAATATTTTGAATATGAATTATGATCTTTTGATAACAAAACTTTATAAATTACTAGTAATATTAATAATTGAAATTCTGTCTCGAGAAGATAAAGGATTTTATTTTGGCTTTTACCACCTTTCTACCTTATATCTTGAATATTGAAATCAATTTTCCCCTGAAGTAGCTGGAATTATTGTGATGACAGAATATATGTTAGTAATACTAAGAATTATAGAATTCTCACCCCTTTTTATGTTGAATTTCCATGATAATTACAAGGACGAAATATGTAGCTGACCGAGTTGAAGAGTAGGATTATGTGATAGTTTGTGTATTTCTACTTTTGTATAAGGATTTGTATATGATTTGTAGAATTTGTGCCTTAAAGACATACATGCATATAATGTACTATGATGTACATCTTTGTATAAATAACCAATTCTAGATATATGTATTTTACATCTTCCTCAGCAGGCTCATATTTTCATATATTTCATAAATGTTTTTTATAAAAAAAAAATGTTATTAGTGTAGAAATTATGTGCCTAATCCTAATTTCTAATGCATGAATCTGGATACGCTATTGGTATTAGTATGGGGACGTTACAGTTTACATCCCAGTATACCTATTTCTTGCAATAAGTCTAGTGTGTACTTTCTTTAAGACACAGAAATCCCATTTTTAGAGCGAGCAACTTCCATTCCTAGGAAGTACTTAAGCTATCCTAAGTCTTTAATCTCAAATTCTTTTGCTAAGAACTTCTTGAGGTGTTCAATTTCTTCATGATCATCACCCGTGATGATGATATCATCAACAAATACTATAAATAGGGCTTTCTTTCCTTTTGAAGAGTACTTGATAAACATAGTATGGTTTGTTTGACATTGCATGTGTAATATCCTCCCAAACCCAACAACTTTAATTATTGTTATAGAAGTTCAATAACACTTGTGGGAGTTACTTGATAATTTTGGTGACATTCTGGGTTAGTTAAGCCTAATGCTATAACACAAAATGTAAGAAATAGTTAATATTAATCTAGAGTTTGACATAAATGGTCCAGATGATGGAAATAAATATGGGAAATTTATTTCTATATCACATATAATTATGATAAGTTGTGGTAAATTTTGGAGAATTAACTGAGCTGGTTTGACAATTTTAATAACATAGGATAAGTGTTCAAAGGCCAAGTTAAATAGGAAAATAGCTCAAAAAATTATGAAATTTTATAAAGATATCAAGTAGAGGATAGAAACTATTTTAGACATGAATACAGGTTAAAGCAAATACATGTAAGCCTATTAGCTTAATTCCTTAGATTTAACATAATTTAAAAAAGAGTAATAGAGCTTAAGTAATTGTTAACAGTTTATAGAAAATTATGGAATGATGAGTATAAAGACTTGATGAAGTTCTAGAATTTTCCATAATACTTATGAAAGTTGGGAAACTTGATAATGAAATATTAAAGTATCCCTAAGATATATAAAACTTCCATTAAACCATGAAAGTCAAATGACCTTATCTTATTACCCTCTTCCATCATCTTTGACTTATTATCTCACCTTTTCTCACTTTTCTTTCATTCATACATGTAACTTTCAACAGAAAACAAATAAAGGAAAAAGAATAGAAAGGAAAGGGATAAGGAAGAAAAGAAGAGGAAGAAGGAAAAAGAGAAGGAACCAAGGAAAATAAGGAAGAACAAGCTAAGGGATAGAATAACATCCATATAAGAGTAGAGGTAGGGGTGTTGTGTAACTATGCTATACTCTCTTCTTATTGCTTCTTGAATATTGCATGAATGAGTGAGTTGACATTGATGGTTGTATAATTATGTATGGTTGATGAGATTTGAGTATTAATACATATATGTGTATAACCATTAGATTAATTATGATATTGAAGATGTAGTGTTGATTATTTGCCTTACTACATGGCTTATAGTTTGAATATATGTAGTGATTTAATTGATTTGAGTATAAAATTATAGCAAAAAAAATGGTGTTTTCTGGTGTTTCTGGTGCAATTTCACATGTGTTATTCGAATAGGCTTTGTCAGAAAGCACCAAATTGAGATTTTGAAGCTGCTATTCGAATAAACCCTTAGTCTATTCGAATAGACTTAGTGAGCTATTCGAATAGCAGATTCTAGAATGCCATGAAATTGAACACTATTCGAATAGTAGACTAGCCTATTCAAATACCAAGACATAAAATAGAGACTTATATGGTGCCATGTGAATCAAATTGAATGAGATCTTTAATTAGGTCAATGTTTACTATGAATGTGCACTTGATAAATTAGAAAGATGATGAAAATGTGCACTAGATATATTCAAAACATGAGACATATTGAGATGTTATTCCCTTTTGAAGGGTACCCCATTGATTGATTTGGCTAAAGATTGATATAGGAGATGATCGTCGTACCTAGGGTTAATCTTAGACAATGGTAGTGTGAGGATGGACATTCCCTCCGTACTAGAGTAATTGAGGTTGATGATGGATATTCCCTCCCTCTTTACCTGAGGTTATCCTAGATATTAGGTAATTGAGGATAGACATTCCCTCTCTACTAGAGGTGATCCTAAATGATTAATAGTGTGAGCATGGACATTCCCTTCCTATCAAAGTAGTTGAGGATGGTCATTCCCTCTCTAATTGAAATTCTAGATTGAGGATGGACATTCTCTCACTAGAAGTGGCCTGGGTTACTCGGGGTAGTTTTGTGTAACAAAAGAGATTGTTATAAATAGGTTGAAGTGCACCAACCTAAAAGCAGACTATTACCAAGTGATTGGTATTGCGAGGATGGTTATTCCCTCCTTACCAAGGTAGTATGAGGATGGACATTCTCTCCCTACCTATTTGATAAAAAGCACAAAAGTTCAGAGAATATGTTTAGAAAGATGATAAATGAGGAGCACTAGATGATGGTTGATGTTTGAATGATTAGCTTTACATAAATATGAGATTCTTATTTATTGAATCATTGATATGATATTGAGATATAGATTGTACATAAATCCTTCTAGACTTGATATATAGTTTATGGATAATGTACTGAAATTTGATATGTTACTTGAATATACAAATGAATTTTTATAAATGATTTAAATTAAATTTCTGTCTCAGGAATAGAAAGGGAATCCTTTTGGCATTAGCCACCTTTCTATATATTAATATTTAAGATTTATTTGATTTTCTCGAAACAGCTAGAGTTATTATGATGACATGTTTTATATATTCAATTTATTGAGAATGTTAGGATTCTCACCCCATGTATTTGTATTGAATGATAATTCTAGGGAAAGAATCTTCATCAAAGTAAGACACAAGATGTGGATGTATGATACATAGTCTACTCTTTTGAGGCTATAATTTTGTATCTACTTTTGTATAATAGATTGTACATAGATTATATGTATTTGGGCCTTAAAGGCATAGTTTGAAGAAATTGTACAATGATGTATAAGTTTGTAATTATGAGAATTTTTAGTTATATGCATATAATATTTCCCTCGACAGGCTCATATTTGTATATATATCATGCTTTGTTAATTTTTCCCCCCTATGGATGCCATGAGTACTTTTATCTTTGGAACAAAGGTTCTTTCTTTGATATGACTTAATTATTTTATAATATTAATAATATATGTTCACTTCAAGGATGAAGGATCAAATTATGAACTTCATTTGGGCAGATTGAGTTTTATTATTCTGTGTAAACTTTTTCCTAATGTATATACAATAATATAATATCATTGTAAATTTACCATAATTTTTGTCAATTTGAATGAACATGCACACAAAGTTAACACTAGCGTTAGGATATTTTCACAATTTTTTCCTGTATCAGTAATTTAGGATCTTGGTTTATATATGGATGGCTAGTTAATTGCTTTGCTTGTGTTCACTTAGAAGTGCTTTCAGGCTTTAAACTATAAATAGGTATCATTAGAAGTTAGAGTATTCCCTGCTAAATTGTACCAAAAAGATATTGGTTACTTAGATGTGCTGTCATTGCCCTTTTTATCACTAATATCCAGATAAATAACTTCCTATTCCACAAGGTTTGTGTAATAAATAACTTCAGAATGATAATGACAATACATGATGACATCTGTGGGATGGAAATCATAGTGTTTGTAACATGTGAGTAGTTCACTTCCTGATTGTAAGTAGATATTTGTTTGACATGTTCTGGCTATAACCACATACACACACTTAGTCATGGAGATGGCAATACGTACATTTACTCTTTGGAAATACTTTGGTTTAATTTTTCTACAATTTTAGTTTTTGAGTTTCTGAACTACACTAACTTGTACCATTTTCTTTTATTTATCGCCATACCTTGGCATTTTGGCATTCTACGATTCTTTGTAGTCTAAACACGGTACACCTTTTCCTCTTTTCTTATTGTGGTGTTATCTGTAAGTGTTGTTGTTATCATAAGTTATATCCTTGGCACTGATAATTCATAAGTTGTTTGGTTGCAGATAACTCTTACAGGATTTATGTTCTTACAAGTGTCTGCATTGCTTAGCTATGTGAGTGGAACCTGAGTCCATTAATCTTCCTACTTCATAAAGTTAAAGTCATAATAGTGATAGTCTTCCAATGCTTCACTTTCTTTTTCATTTTGTCAAATGATATAATGAAACTTGCAATTAGTAAACTAAAAACAAGTATATAAAATGTTTTTAAGATTGCTGGTTAATTTCTTGTTTTATTGACGACTTCTTTTGTTGAACTGTTCATTACATGGTCATGGTAGGGAATTTGGATATTGTGTAAATGGCTATGTTGAAACAATGAATTCCTAGACCCATTATACTTAATTTTCTTCATTTATTAATTTTTCAGATATATTCACCTCAATTGGACTCAGATCCACCATGATGGGTTCATTTTGCACATGGCCTACTTACGTTTTTATACCAGGTCTGGTTAAATTCTCATAATGCATTATCATTTGCTCACTTCTTTTTCCTTTTGACTTTGGTCTCAGTCTTTATGTTGGGTAGCCCTATTTTGCAGTCTGGATGACGACCAACCCTATTATATTTTACATTTGTAATCCGTTGCCTTGAATATTCATCTATTTCAAGCATGTAATATTTGCTCTCTTGATTGTCATGGCTGTGGTGTTTTTTCATATTGAATCTAAATGATTTGAATTACAAATTTTTTTTAGATGCATACACTTTATGATCGAATGATTGAAGCAAATATTTGTGATTATGTGGTATTATCAGAATTCTTGAACTTTGAAGCATGTTTACGTTTGACCTTCTATTTCTAAGTTTCCTTATTGCAGAGGAGTTTCCGAAAAAAAGGAATCTATGTTTTAACCTTTTTTATTTTCCACAAGGCCTTTGTAATTATTCATATCCTACTAGGTTAATTTGTTCCATGTGTAGTTTATGTCCTGACAACTAAGTGGATTATATCTTTCTTGAAATTTTGTGCAATACTATGTTTTATTCATATCCTACTAGGTATCTTTGTTCCATGTGTAGTTTATGTCTTGACAACTAAGTGGATTATATCTTTCTAGAAATTTTGACAACTAAGTGTAGTTTATGGTTTATTTGTTCCATGTATAGTTTGTTTGTGATAGAAAAATGGCTATCAAGCTTAAAGGAAAAAATTACCACATAGCTATAAGACCTATGATACTTTATGGTATTGAATACTGGGTGGTAAAAGGCCAACAAGAGCATAAGCTCAACGTTGCAGAGATGAGGATGTTGCATGATAGGACCCTAAAGATGACTCAAGTTTATGTTAGAAGAAAGTATTGGGCTACAAAGGAATTGGGCCAGAGGGAAGGAGAATATGCATCACCAATTCTACTAGGACAACATTAAGTGAGTGGGAAACATGGGGATTAATTGTTGATACTTGTGTAACAATAGGATTAAGTGGGATTTATGGCTATAATGGTGGGATTAGACAACACTAAGTGAGTAGGGAACATGGCATTAATTGTTGGTAATGGTGATAATTATGTAACGGTAGGATTAGGTAGGATTAAGTAGGATTAATGGCTATAACAGTGGGATTAAATGGGATTCATAGTAGGGATTAATAGTATAACAATAGGGAGGGGGGACTCTGGTATAAGGGAGGGTCAAAGGAACATGAAAAGAGAGGAAAAATTAAGCTAGGCTTGGGAGGGACTAAGCACTATACAATTGCTCAGACTATCTTTATTTTTGTCTTTTCTGAATCTCTTAGAATCTATATACAACATTCCTGGGTTGATATCACTCTGATATCAACTAGAGTTCCCAATGAATCAGTGTTTTTATCTCCTTTTTTTTTTGTTCAGTTTTACCCACACTGATCAACTAGTATCAGAGATCTCGATCCAGGGGGCTTTGGATGGTGACCGCGCGAGCTATGGAATCCCACATTAAGATGTTAGAAAGGAGTATGCAGTAGAAGCATGAAGCGTTGGAGGGACAATTGAAGGATATAATGCAATTATTGTAGACCCAAAACAGAGAAGAGACAAGAGGGAGGTTGCAATATACTGTCATTCTAATTTTCATAGTTCCGGTGATAGAAGGGACACAAGAGCCAGATGAGGTCGACCCACCATCACGAATATGTGAGTCAGGATTGTGAGATGTCGAGGCAATAGAGGGAGCAATCCTCTAAAGGGAGTCGACCCCCTTGAAGGAATGAAGGAGGGAGGAAACTTGAGGGCCTTGTTTTCTTGGGAAACGACACTAACGGTTAGGTGAATTGGGTTGAGTGATATTTGAAGGTCAATGAGGTGCCTGAATCGGGGAAGCTTTTTTCAGTAATGGTGGCCTTGGAAGGACGAGCACTCAATTGGTACCAATGGTGGGATGACTAAAATCCTTCACCCAGTTGGAGTAGTTTCAAAAAGGAGGCGGTTCGTAGGTTCTCTTAGAATTAGAAGAATATGAAAACTGTATATTTTTGCTTAATCTGAATGTTTACAAGGAGGTAATATATATAGGGAGTTGTACATTAAACTAGGCCCTAGAAAACAAGCTAATCTAGCCTAGAAAATAAGCAACAATAAAGCACTAAAATATGCCTTTTCCACTGGTGATCTAACATAGTTAGCATCAATTTATGTGTAACGCCCCTTTTTGAGGAGGGAAGGTCATGTAACACCCCAACTTTTGGGATAATTACAATATTATCCTGAAATGTATTATTTTGTGAATTCTGTGAGTAGTAAATTAAATTTGACTGTTTCGTGAGTGTTTTTGACTGTTGTGTATGATTTGCTCCGAGTCAAGGAAATAATAATTTTTTGACTGAAAAAATCTTATTTTAATTAAGGACAAAACTTAGGTAAAGTTCCTTAGGTGCTTGTGGTGGTTGTCTCCAATAGAAACATGACATGTGTTTTATTTTTTAATTACTTATTTATTATTTTCAAAATTTTCATTAATGAGTTATAGAAAAATGTACACATGTCATGTTTCTATTGGAGACAAGCACCACAAGCACCTAAGGAACTTTACCTAAGTTTTGTCCTTTAATTAATTGGAGCTGAGGGATCTTACTAAACCCAATTCTAATTGATATATATATTAATCTCTTAATTTTTAGAATTTAACTGTGTAATAAAATAATTTTATATTATTATAATATTATTTTATATTACAGTACCTACTGTCTCAAAAATAGCAGAAATCTGCTTCAAAATGACCATGGACCCTTAAAAGTCTGTGGGACCCGCGTTTAGAAAAGCAGTCAACGATTCTGACTGGACCAAATTCTAAGCCAATGGGAGCAAGTCAACAAAAGTGGCTTGACTAATTTGAACCAATAGGAATAGGTCAAAGAAAGAAGCATGGACTTTAATATGGATTGTTGGATGAAAACTTAGTTAGGAAGCCTTTAACCTTAACCGTTGATCAAATCAATGGTGAGATAAGAATTCAAGTTTTATGACCAATCAATATCCACCTTAGATTACATCAAGGGCTAGGAATTAAAGTTGAAATCAATGGTTAAGATTAAGTCAAACATAGTGGCTTGACTTTGATTAGTAGCTAATTAAACCTAATTTAGTTAATCTAGTTACCTAATTAGCAAACTAAGTAAAGTAACCTAGTTATTAATTAGCTATAATCTAAATACTAATTAGATGTCCTAATATTGTTCAAAGGTTATAATATATGCTAATATATGTTAAACTGATTAGTTATAAAGTTAGAATGTTAATTAAGTGTTAATAGGATATTTAACCTAACTAATTACCTATTTAATTAGTATGGAATTAGTCTTTAATTGAATTAAATTAAACCCCCTAAGAACCCTTGAACCCCACGGCCATGAAGGCTAAAATAGCCAAGTCTTCACAAGTTCTACATGGCTCATGAACCATCCAAATGAGATAAGCCATGTGCACCAAAGTGTGAACATGAATGGATATTTACTATCCAAGTGAAACACTCAACCTCACTCACCACACCCGCACGGCAGCCCCCTCCATTTTACACTCTCAATATTCATTTTACACGTATCCTAATCAAAGCTTTCTATTTTCTCTCAAAAACACCAAGAACACCAAAGTAACTTTTCCTTTCTTTTTCTCTCTCAAATTCGGCCAACACCCAAAACCACACCACCAATCTTCTATAATTTTACCTCTTTACTTTTCCTAAATCAAAATCATATTCTAAACATTTTTCCTTCACAAGGTTTTGTCAAAAACCTACTCTATCTAGTCCAAAATCAAAGCTTTTGTTCACTTCCCTAAGGGTAAGTTTTGATTCTTTGGTTTAAAATTTGATTTTTGATTTTCTAAACCATGTTTGTTTCATGATTTTTCAATCTTGATCCTTGTATGTGTTTTTACTAATTATTTAAGAATTATTATAATTTTGTGTTGATTTTCAAAAAAAGAAGGAGAAGGAGGAGACTAGAGAACCTTTGTCTTCAAGAGGTAAGAGGGAGATTTAATCTCATCAACCCTAAGTGGTGATGGGAAAATGGATTGTTTGTGTATAAAGAATCCATAAGGATTCATTTGTGTGGTTATTTATTGTTTTTATTATTTGTGTGATTGTTTAAATGCTTTCCTCTTTATGATTATTTTATTTGCTATGCATGTCTATAGTTTTAAAATATATTGCATGTGTTTATATATTGTATGTGTTTATAGTCGTATGATTATTAAAGTAGGATGTGAATAACATGTAACGATTTGCATGAGTGTTCCAAAGAACACAAGGAGGCTCACAGCCTTATTATGAAACAGAGAATCAAAATGTTCTCAACCATTTTCTAAATCAATGATTTAAAGAATCTAGGTAAAATAATAAATTTAAGAATGATTTAGATTAATTATGGCCAACATGCCATTTAATGTATAATTGAATGCCATTTTATTTTCTAAGATAGGTTAGGTAATTAATTTACAAAAGAATTTGATTCCAATGAATCTTTAAGAAAATAAAAGGAATGAACTTAGTTCTAGAATTCTAAATTTAGTAGAATTTATTTTAAGCAAGAATTAAAGAGAACACTTGAAAAGTACTAACGTAGAGCTCACTCTATAAGTTTTAAAGCGCGTTAGCAAGTTTCAAAGTATAACTATTGGGTAAGATTAAAATAAACAGAATTTAGAGGAAAACGTTAAAAATACCTTATACTGATTTTATAGGCAAAATGCTGTCGAAATTTACTAAAATCAGATCAATAAAATGAAAAGATTCCATAATATATTTATAACATAAGGAAAATACTTTACATAACTTAAAAGTACTAGATATAGTCTACACATATTTAAAATGATGATTTTAAGCTATTTGGTTAAAAATTGATTTAAAAATCTTATGCAATTGAAAAAATGATTTAAAAATATTACGCGATGTTCAAAAATGTCAAAATATATTTACGCGATTTTAAAGACGTTTGTGAAAATGACACGATTGTGAAAAAGCGATAAAAATTCTACATGACTAAACTATACAGCGAGTTATACTGTCGGGCCAAAGTAGTGGACCCAGACATGTTGTTAGATAGTACTGTCAGGTGGGACAGGCTATATTTTGGAATATTGTGACTAAGGGTATTTTTGTAAATATGGTAAAATTTGGATATAAAGGGTATTTTTATAATTTTAGATCATGCTTAGAGTGTTATGTCAATTTGGTTGATAATTGGCGATTGATTGATGAGACGAATTACACCGTGTTGTGGTGTGATATGTAACACCCCTCGATTTAATAACCACGGCACAATCGTCATTATGTCATGGTCACTAAATTTCGGCGTGCTAATATTTTCAAATAACAAACTTTACAAAAATATTAAACATTTCGCATATGAGGAAAAATAGGAGCCACGAATGAATAGTTACATATATAACCAATTAAAATATGAATTATAAGATGTACTCAATTTACAACATTTAAGTCTGGATAATCACATTAAACCATATACATACCCAAAATACACATTATATAGGTAATGCAAAATAAAATATAAACTACCCATAATATATCTACGACTAAGGAGTTGGGCACTCCATCGAATCCCGAGTGCGTGAGGCAACTCCGGGCTCACCAGCATAGTGAGACATATAGAATAAGGTCTTCAATCGTTGTCCTCTTCATGGTCAAAGTTAGATCCCCAACATATCGCCTACGCTTGTCGGTCCAATCGACTCACCAAGTATTGACACCACCAGTGAACAAAATTTGAACGAACCCAATAGAACTCCCTTCGCGATGACATCACCGAATACAGCAGGTCAAACCAATAAAATCCAAAGGAATCCAACTTCATTCCCACTTATAGTCTTTAACCAAAAATTTACACAGAGCAAGAAAAGTACAGAAAAGAGGTAAGACATCCTACCATCATTACCAATTATAGCAACAAGAAACAACACGGCGCAAAACGCCCATATAGCATTTCCAAATAATAATCATAGCATTAAATAGCAGAAATAAACAAATAAGCAGTTCCAGACAGTTATATATATATAACAGTAAGTCAACAATTCCAAATTATAATAATCATAAATGCCAGATAATTCATGGACCCATTATGCATATGCATACAAAGTCAAAATCCTACTCCATGGAGCTAGATACAAAACAGTCGGAGAGAACGATTAGGAGGTATGCCTGTATTCTTGGCTGCCGAGGCCCTCAAGTGCTATAATTCTTAAGTTATCAACGTGCACATCATGGCATTTTACACGACATTCTACACAGATCACGATATAGGACTGTGCCACGGTCAGGATCATTGGCGCGTGTGTATCGGTTTATCCCACAGTCCAGAGGGGCTACCACTGCCCTTTGTGAGACGCCTGCGCCCCGACGCCCTTGAGGTCAACTACAGGACCACACATGTCTATTCGCACCCACACATAGGTGTAATTCAACTCCTAGGCTAAAGGCCTTAACAAAGTCCAACAGACATTCACAATGCATACAGACTTTATGCATAACCATGTATGATCATTATTACATACGATTTCCACAATATGCCACAATTTGCCAAAGCAAGAATCAACAAAAACATTGGTCACTCACATAGACCCACAATATCATAATATTAGATTTAAATGAAGTAATGCATTTTTAAGGTGTATTATGAATTCTTGCTCAGGTTTAGCTTTTCTGACAAAGTTTGTCTCTAACGGAATCCTCTTAGGTAATTTATTCATATACACTTAGAAGGTTATTCTAAGATCTCAATATCTCACACTCTCTTGTTCTTACCCTAATTAAAATTATCCTAAGTCTTATGAAAATTCTATTCTTGGTTCTTTAAAATTTATGAATCTCAAGGTATAATTTAATTTTTCAATTTGCTAATTCTTGCATCCTATTACCTTTAATTTAATCACTAGGTGTTAGGTGATAAATTTTACTTTTGGACTCGACGAAGAAATGTCTAGTGTACAATTGAGGCTACCTCTCGACGAAAAATGACATGACAGAAGCAATGTTGGTAGGAAAACATTATTTGACAAGAATGGCAAAAAATTCAATTTCTGTCGAACGAAGGTTCTGTCGAGTGATGTATAGAGCTGTCGAATCCACTAGAAGATCAGCAGAAGTTCCTAATTCGATGGATGGGTGTTGATGTTAGAGAAATCTTCCCAGGGTTTAACCGACGAAAACGCTAAATGGACAGAAATCCTAACTCGATGGGATATTGATATTGCATAAGTTTCTTTTGTTTAACCTACGAAAGTGCTTAATGGACATAAATCCTAACTCAACGGATATTGACATTGCATAAGTTTCTTCCTTGTTCAACCGATGAAAGTGTTTAATGGACAGGAATCCTAACTTGACGGATATTGACATTCCAATTCGACGGATATTAACATTGGAGAAGTTTTTCTACTAAATGGTCAGAAACTCTAACTCGACAGATATTGACATTCCAACTTGACGGATATTCACATTGGAGAAGTTTCTCTACTAAACAGTCCGAAACTCTAACTCGATGGATATTGACATTCCAACTCGACGGATATTCACATTGGAGAAGTTTCTCTACTAAACGGTCTGAAATTCTAACTCGACGGATATTGACATTCCAACTCGATGGATATTCACGTTGGAGAAATTTCTCTACTAAATGATCAAAAATTCTACTCGACGGATATTGACATTCTACGAAATGGTCAGAAGTTCAATTTGTTACAATTGTTCACAAGGAATCCCTGAATTCTGGGCTCAAAACCGTGGTCATCCGAGAACCAATCCGACGTTATTTTCTCCTATTTCAGGCATTCTAATCCAATCCAATATATCAATATACACAGACAAACATTCTAATAGCATAAACACATTATAAACAACATGCAAACATACTAAACATACAAACTGAGAATAACCCTCAATAGGGTTTTATCACAATCACTCACAAACAAGTTTCCTAAATGCTAATAGAGGTTGAGGAGGAATGTCTTCCTCTTACCTTAGTGAAGAACAAGGAAAGCAAGCTCCTTCTGTCCTTGAAATCTGGTTCTTCACCACCACCAAAAACCTTGATGTTCAAATCCGAAAAATCAAAATCAAAGAGTGAAAATGGAATCCATAGTCACCAATGTGACGATGGAATACCAAAAAAATAGGGAGAAAGGAGAAGAAAGTTGAGAGCTTTACCTTGAAGCTCCAAGCTTTGATATTGGGCTGACAACCACGAAAATGGAGGAGTCAATAAGAGTTCCACAAAGAAGAAAGCTTGAAGATGGCGAGGGAAAACAGTGGTCTAAGTTTGGCTTGAGCAAGGGAAGCTTGAAAATCAACAATGGTGGTTATGGGTGTGTAGCCGTATGGAGAAGAGAGGAAAAGAAATGAGAGCTGCATGAGGGAGAAGGAGACCAGCGTGAATGAGAGAAAATGAGAGAAAATAGGAGGGAATAATTGTGATATTACCCCCAAAATCGTGCTGCACAATGAGAGGGAGGAGAGAGAGTGAATAGTGGTTGGAGATGAAGCTTCCTAGAAGTTTCCTTGAAGCTTCCTTGAGAAGTTTCATGCGCTTCTCGATAAAGTGCATTGTAAGCTTGTCTCCTTAATTAAATACATCTGACAGATGATTTAATTACACTGTTAAAATTATTTTTCCAGTGAATAAAAGTTACAGTTGATGAAAATAATATTTTATTATTCATCAGATAATTTTATGATATAGTGATTTTATTTAACATATAAAATCTTTAAAAATGTAAACCTCGCAAACTGTGCCCAGCCTCGGGTTTAGTAAGATCCCCCGTCGACACGTTGACAGTTCAAGGTTTACCAGTCTCAGGAAAAATATTTCGTTATCCCGACTCTGCTCAGTGCACACGTAAAATGAAGAATATATTAAAATATTCATCATTTCCAGAAAAATCCACAAAAATTCCTAAAAATCATAAATATTATAAAATGATTATTTATAATGAAATAAATAATTTTTGGGATGTTACAACACTCCCCTTCTAAAAAGGAATTTCATCCTCGAAATTCATCATATCTTAGAATAAACGCGACTGTGTTTCTTTCATTTTGTCTCTTAGTTCTCGTGTTATATCTTCAGCTGGATCAATCCAAAACACTGGCAATAAGGTTGCTTCTTTCCACTGAGTATCTTAGATTAACGGGCAAAAACGTGTTGACGTCATAGGCTGATCAATAAAATATTCTATGCCCTTGAGCCTTTAGCCATCCAACAACCAACTCTCCAAACAACTGTACATCGTTGAGTGGTTCTATCGAACTTATTCTCCTTGTTCACCATAGCAGACAAACTAAGCTTGTTTTCTTCTTAAGGCATCCGCTACGACATTCGCCTCTTCTGGGATTATAGTAAAACGAAAAAGTCAAACTCCTTCGAAACTTCTAATCATCGTCTATGCCTCATATTCAACTCATTCCGATAAACCAAAACATCTTTGGCTCTTAAGATTACCCTAGGCATTGAGAATTTCTCCTTGTAGAAAATGCTTCCAGATCTTTCAATGCAACTACGAAGCTAACTCTGAGTTGGTGTAAGGTAATCCTTCTCATGTATTCTCGATTGTCTCAAAGCGTACGTTATCATTCCTTCTATTCCAATCAAGCATACATTCTAAACTTCCAATGCGAAACATCACTAGGCATCCCAAAAGTTCATTGGGATTTGGGCAGAATCATCTTTACCAAAGAAATCGAGTGTCTCTTAAATCTTTGAAAATTCCCCTAGTATACATCAGTCCATACAAAACTTGACCCTCATACATGAGTTAGATGAGAAGTCTTGTCACTTTAGAGAATTTTGTGATGAGTCTCCCATATTAATCAGCTAATCATATATAGTTACGAATTTTTGTTACAATCATCGGTCTTTCTCATTAGAGAAATGTTGCGAGTTCTGATGGGTTTACAGCAATTCCTTCCCTTGAGATCGCGTAACTCAAAGGTTAAACTGCCTCCAACTAGAATTCGTACTTAGATATGTTTACACACAACTTCTTGTTCTTCTTCAGGATTTTAAGAATTATTCCGAGAGATTCGGCACGTTCCTCCAAAGGTTAAGAATAGATCAGAATGTCACCAACAAGGACAATGACAAATTTATTTTCAATAAAAGAGAGAGACTATATTTAAGTAATCGACGAAGATTACCGAAGCACTCATTACTCGAAACAACATTACGAAATACTCGTAGTGTCCATGACACGTCAGAAAAGTTATTTTGGAAAAATCTCCTACCTTTGAGCGAACTCGATGATAGTCCAGAACACAAGCTGGTTTTGGAGAAAAACAACGACGTTCTTCAATTGATTTGTCAGACCGTCTTTCCTTGATTCAAACAAAATGTCTCATAGGGTAAGTTCTCACCTAATTGTACTACGCTTGGCGCATTGTTATAGTTCAGATTCGGGAACACATTACTCAATCGAAGTATACTAGAAACGTTATAAAGATTAGAAAGAAAAATAGGGAAGTCACTTGATTTGCCACTGGACCCGCCTAACGAAGAGTATGATATGGTCCAATAAAACTTAGGAGTGAGTTTCATGGATTCACATCTAGGAAATTTCTGTCTCAAGAAACACTAAGTTTCCATTAAAATCGAACAATGAGACCCGTTTAGAAAACAATCAATCCCCTTCCTGAGATTAAGCCTATTCATGAAGAAAGTAGATGATTGAATTGGTAGAAAAGGGTTCCAATTTCTAACAACAATAGGATAATTTTAAACAGACTTGTTGTAACAAGAGTAGGCTTACAAACACAAATAGTATCATTCGGGTCGAAAGGAAGTAAATACACAGACAATTCAATTCCAAAAATGAACTCTTAGAATTTCATTGGAACATTTCAACAAAATATGGCTAGAAGATAACCAATCCCTTTTGTAATATTACATCTAATTTGTAAAAGAAGCAAACAAATCAAATCAAGAGGAGGATTCAGTCTTTAACAAGTCATAGGATAATCTAAACAACTTGGCTACCATCAAAAAGTTCTTAGTAGCAGAAGTAGAATAACTTAGCCAAAGGATGTCAGAGGTACATACGACCCTAACATACCCATACAGTCACGCATCATAAAGTAATGGGCTATCCCCAGAATTATATAACAAAGTCACAGGGTCATCCACTGAAGCATAGTCCCTTTCTTCACTTTGATCTTCAGTCTGGGTGGAAGAATTAGCTTTCCCTTCTTCATGAGATTTCGAAGTACGTACATCTCCGAGGTAAGGCTTCATCCTTTGCGAAGTACAGTTCCTCGCCACATGTCCTAGCCCTTTGCATTTGGAACAAATTATTCCCTTGATTGCACATAAAGGCTTCGTCCCATGTAAAGCACAATCCCTTGACACATGTCCTCGCTTTCCACACTTGAAACAAATTATTCCTTCGATCTTACAGTCCCTCGTGAAATGGTCCTTTCCGCACTTCTTACACCTTGATAAAAGTACCACAGTTGGATTGGACTTACTACCACTTGCACTCCCTTTCAACGTTTGTTGTTGCTGTTGTCCCCTTGGTCGTAGTGTACACAGTTTCTGCTTAAACCGATTGGCCTTCTTATGGTTCCTCCTTTGGGACTTCGGTAATCCAGAGTTACCCCAAAGTCGACTTTCTTCCATTAAATTCCGAACCTCGACTTCTAATTCCTGCTGTTGTGTGGTCCTCTGATCTAGTTGTACTGTTACGCTAGCCATTCCTTGCATTGTTTCCATAGTCGCATCCACTCCTTGGTTGTTGCGTTCCATATTCCTATGCATACGTCTTCCGCGAGCCATTGTCTTCCTTCGAAAACAGACAATCAAGCATAATGGAGACAAGAAGTAACCATTTCAAACAATAATGTCTCCTTTCAGAAACCAAACACAAGGAGTCACACAACACATAAGGGTGAAAATGCAGACAAATTCTAAACAAGTTCAGTCATACCAGCTAAGCTTCTTACTAAAAGAACTTCTTTTCGCTTAATACGCCTAGGTGAAGTCATAGTTTCCCGTAGACACAGAACATTACACATTGAGTGGGCCAATACTCAATATCATGTAACTATGCAACAGTAACTACCAACACTTAACCTATGGCAAGCCATGCCTTCCTTTCCCAACATCTCAAGCAAGAGACAAGGAAGCACACAACATACAAATAAACTTCTAACTTGTCTAAGCATAGTCAGTCCATACCCCGGCTCGACAGGATGAACTGAGTTCTGATACCACCTTAATGTAACACCCTCGATTTAATAACCACGGCGTAATCGTCATTATGTCATGGTCACTAAATTTCAGCGTGCTAACATTTTCAAATAACAAACTTTACAAAAATATTAAACATTTCGCATATGAGGAAAAATAGGAGCCACGAATGAATAGTTACATATATAACTAATTAAAATATGAATTATAAGATGTACTCAATTTACAACATTTAAGTCTGGATAATCACCTTAAAACATACACATACCCAAAATACACTTTATATAGGTAATGCAAAATAAAATATAAACTACCCATAATATATCTACGACTGAGGAGTTGGGCACTCCATCGAATCCCGAGTGCGTGAGGTAACTCCGGGCTCACCGGCGTAGTGAGACATATAGCATAAGGTCTTCAATCGCTGTCCTCTTCATGGTCAAAGTCAGATCCCCAACATATTGCCTACGTTTGTCGGTCCAATTGACTCACCAAGTCTTGACACCACCAGCGAACAAAATTTGAACGAACTCAATAGAACTCCCTTCGCGACGACATCACCAGATACAGCGGGTCAAACCAATAAAATCCAAAGGAATCCAACCTCATTCCCACTTACAGTCTTTAACCAAAAATTTACACAGAGCAAGAAAAGTATAGGAAAGAGGTAAGACATCCTACCATCATTACCAATTATAGCAACAAGAAACCACACGGCGCAAAGCGCCCACATAGCATTTCCAAATAATAATCATAGCATTAAATAGCAGAAATAAACAAATAAGCAGTTCTAGGCAGTTATATATATATAACAGTAAGTCAACAATTCCAAATTATAATAATCATAAATGCCAGATAATTCATGGACCCATTATGCACATGCATACAAAGTCAAAATTCTACTCCATGGAGCTAGAGAAAATACAGTCGGAGAGAACGATCAGGAGGTATGCCTGTATTCTTGGCTGCCGAGGCCCTCAAGTGCTATAATTCTCAAGTTATCAATGTGCACATCATGGCAATTTACAAGACATTCTACACAGATCACGATATAGGACTGTGCCACGGTCCGGATCATCGGCGCGTGTGTATCGGTTTGTCCCATGGTCCAGAGGGGCTACCACTGCCCCTTGTGAGATGCCCGTGCCCCGACACCCTCAAGGTCAACTGCAGGACCACACATGTCTATTCGCACCCGCACATAGGTGTAATTCAACTCCTAGGCTAAAGGCCTTAACAAAGTCCAACGGACATTCACAATGCATACAGACTTTATGCATAACCATGTATGATCATTATTACATACAATTTCCATAATATGCCACAATTTGCCAAAGCAAGAATCAACAAAAACATTGGTCACTCACATGGACCCACAATATCATAATATTAGATTTAAATGAAGTAATGCATTTTTAAGGTGTATTATGAATTCTTGCTCAGGTTTAGCTTTTCTCACAAAGTTTGTCTCTAACGGAATCCTCTTAGGTAATTTATTCATATACACTTAGAAGGTTATTCTAAGATCTCAATGTCTCACACTCTCTAGTTCTTACCTTAATTAAAATTATCCTAAGTCTTATGAAAATTCCATTCTTGGTTCTTTAAAATTTATGAATCTCAAGGTATAATTTAATTTTCCAATTTGCTAATTCTTGCATCCTATTACCATTAATTTAATCACTAGGTGTTAGGTGATGAATTTTACTTTTAGACTCGACGAAGAAATGTCTAGTGTACATTTGAGGCTACCTCTCGACGAAAAATGACATGACAGAAGCAATATTAGTAGAAAAACATTATTTGACAAGAATGGCAAAAAATTCAATTTCTGTTGAATGAAGGTTCTGTCGAGTGATGTATAGAGCTGTCGAATCCACTAGAAGATCAGCAGAAGTTCCTAATTCGACGGATGGGTGTTGACGTTGGAGAAATCTTCCCAGGGTTTAACCGACGAAAACGCTAAATGGACAGAAATCCTAACTCAACGGGATATTGATATTGCATAAGTTTCTTTTGTTTAACTGATGAAAGTGTTTAGTGGACAGAAATCCTAACTTGACGGATATTGACATTGCATAAGTTTCTTCCTTATTCAACCGACGAAAGTGTTTAATGGACAGGAATCCTAACTCGATGAATATTGACATTCCAATTCAATGGATATTAACATTGGAGAAGTTTCTCTACTAAATGGTCAGAAACTCTAACTCGACGGATATTGACATTCCAACTCGATGGATATTCACATTGGAGAAGTTTGTCTACTAAACGGTCCGAAACTCTAACTCGATGGGTATTGACATTCCAACTCGACGGATATTCACATTGGAGAAGTTTCTCTACTATACGGTTCGAAACTCTAACTCGACAGATATTGACATTCCAACTCGATGGATATTCACATTGGAGAAATTTCTCTACTAAATGGTCAGAAATTCTACTCGACGGATATTGACATTCTACGAAATGGTCAGAAGTTCAAATTGTTACAATTGTTCACAAGGAATCCCCGAATTCTGGGCTCAAAACCGTGGCCATCCGAGAATCAATCTGACGTTATTTTCTCCCATTTCAGGTATTCTAATCCAATCCAATATATCAATATACACAGATAAACATTTTAATAGTATAAACACATTATAAACAACATGCAAACATACTAAACATACAAATAGAGAATAACCCTCAATAGGGTTTTATCACAATCACTCACAAACAAGTTTCCTGAATGCTAATAGAGGTTGAGGAGGAGTGTCTTCCTCTTACCTTAGTGAAGAACAAGGAAATCAAGCTCCTTCTGTCCTTGAAATCTGGTTCTTCACCACCACCAAAAACCTTAGTGTTCAAATCCAAAATATCAAAATCAAAGAGTGAAAATGGAATCCATAGTCACCAATGTGACCATAGAATATGAAAATGGGGAGAAAGGAGAAGAAAGTTGAGAGCTTTACCTTAAAGCTCCAAGCTTTGATGTTGGGCTGACAACCACGAAAATGGAGGAGTCAATGAGAGTTCCACAAAGAAGAAAGCTTGAAGATGGTGAAGTAAAACAATGGTCTAAGTTTGGCTTGAGCAAGGGAAGCTTGAAAATCAACAATGGTGGTTGTGGGTGTGTAGCCGTATGGAGAAGAGAGGAAAAGAAATGAGAGTTGCATGAGGGAGAAGGAGACCAGCGTGAATGAGAGAAAATGAGAGAAAATAGGAGGGAATAATTGTGATATTACCCCCAAAACTGTGCTGCACAATGAGAGGGAGGAGAGAGAGTGAATAGTGGTTAGAGAGGAAGCTTCCTAGAAGTTTCCTTGAAGCTTCCTTGAGAAGCTTCACGCGCTTCTCGATAAAGTACATAGTAAGCTTATCTCCTCAATTAAATACATCTGGCAGATGATTTAATTACACTACTAGAATTATTTTCTCGGTGAATAAAAGTTACAGTTGATGAAAATAATATTTTATTATTCATCAGATAATTTTATGATATAGTGATTTTATTTATCAGATAAAATCTTTAAAAATGCAAACCTCGCAAACTGTGCCCGGCCTCAGGTTTAGTAAGATCCCCCATCGACACGTTGACAGTTCAAGGTTTACCAGCCTCAGGAAAAACATTTCGTTATCCCGGCTCCGCTCAGTGCACACGCAAAATAAGGAATATATTAAAATATTCATCGTTTCCAGAAAAATCCACAAAAATTCCTAAAAATCATAAATATTATAAAATGATTATTTATAATGAAATAAATAATTTTCGGGATGTTACATGATAGGCGTAGTGTGGTTCATTATATGAACTTAGAGGCATTAGTATGCGGAGAATTCCACATGGGGACAGTGGGTTGCTCCTCTGGGTCGTGGTAGCGGGCAACACACTAATGATCTTGACAAGCACTGTTCTTAATCAAAGTTTTGAGAAGACTACTATGTACAATGCCTGTAGTACACGATGTTTGGACTGTGGGCTATAGACACAACGTTAGACAGTGCAATAGTTTGGTTGGGCAGCCAAAAGTACTATTAGTTCTTTTCGGATCATTCTTTCTGATATTTGTGTTTAGCTCTATGGAGTAGGAACGATTCGGTGTGTGTATCATTCATTATCTAGCATTTTACTGCTTACTATAATCTGTGATAAAATGTATGATGTATTGTTTTGCTATACTATGTGTAATATAATGGTATGTATTACTTTGCTATATTATGCATGATATGTTGGTATGTACTATTGTGATAATTGTTTGTATTGTCGTTTTCTTTATTGCCATGTGAGTAATGATGTAGATTGTCTCACCTCTCTATATGCTTTTCTCGATATTATTATATTATTTTCGTAAAGAGTTTGAGGAAGAAGAGGAATAGCCTCTCGAGATACAGTATCCGGGCGAGCGACAGCCGGGCGAGCTGTACGAGGAAGAGGAACCAGTAGATCATTCTTACTATCAAGACTGATCTTGAGATCATGGCATTGCCGAGATTTTTCAGGTTTGTGAGACTTGAGTTTCACGAAGGTTCAAAGGCCTGGCGTATGTGAGTGGATAGAGGAACAGTTGTCTACGTGGGACGTTTGACTGTGTCCCTATGTAGAGAGTATGATGGAGATGTTATAGTTACTACTATGTTGTATTTACATCTAGAGTTGCCTCTAACTCTTAGGCGTTACTGGCAAGGAATCTTCTATGCGCCTAGCGAGCTCAATAGTGAGTCAACAGTCCGGACTCGTGTCCGTAGAGCTGTAGGACCTCCAGGAGTTCTGTCTTTCGATGATCTATCAAAAGATGATCCATCGGAGGGTTAGAAATCTTTAAGGTGCACTTGGGCAATACTATGTTTTAGTTTTATGTCAACTTTTTATTGCTTTGTTAAATATTTGTAGCTATAAATTATTTGTGTATTAAGACAAAAATCATATGTATATTATAGCGTGATTATGTTTGTTTTACTTTGTGTTCAGTGTTATTTTATTTAATGTTATAAGTATAAAAGAAAAAAAAATTTACCACTAATATATTGATACTAAAGAAAAAAAAAATTTACCACTAATATTATCTATGTACCAAACATTTTATAACTTGGGTAAGAATTTTATTTTATTTTATTTTATTACATCATAAATGTGACACTCCCACAAAGGTGTTACAGGTCACACTATAACCACGAAATGGAAACAAAATGTATAAACTAAGACCTGGTTCATTATAATATAGAAAAGCCTGTTTAGTTGTAATTGTACAAATGATTTGGCAAATTTTTTTTTTGTAATAAAATGATAATACATGGTTACAACAGAAAGCAATCATGAGAAGTAAACCTTACATTCATACCTCGTACATATATATACTTATATCCTATTTGTTTAGGTACATCATTAGATATACAAGCAAAAGATTTACATGCCCCAAAATGATTACACATATACAGCCCACCAAAAGACAAAACATCAGGCCCCCAAAAAGATTTACAGATAGCCATTAGCGGCCACCAACAGCATCAGTCCCTAAAGCGAATGAGAAGGAACCATAGTTGGATCCTCCTCAGGGTCTTCCTCATCAGAGGAAATCCTCATCAGAGCAACTAAGTTACAAGCGGGGGGCTCGTGCAGAGGACAGGAACGAATCCTCTTGTGGGGAGTAATAGCGCTCACCCCATATATCACGTATGGGCAAATAAAACTCTAAATACAAGTGAGCATTAAAAGTAAAGACAAGTGGATTATAACGTCCCCAAGCCAAAGACACAATCACGTCTCTGAGGTAGATGCAGCGATCCGTACTCAGGTTGATGTGCCAGCAGTCCAGAACTCCATGAAAATTCAATCTCGCATAACCCAAAAAGCTATGCGAACGGGACGCCATGTCTAGACAGGAAACTAGTCAAAATTAGGCCAGAAGCCAGGGAATTCGTGCACTTCCCCTTCTTCACCGATGTCTTCAGAGAGACACATAAATAAAAAGAATAGCAAAAATACAGAAAAGAGGTAAGACATCCTACATTCAGTACCAATTATGGTACTAAAGAAACAAAATGGCGCAAAACACCCACATAGCATTTCAGAAATAATAATTAGCATCAAGAAACAAATAGTAAACAACTTAACAAATCCAGGAAGTTATAATATCAATAAGGCAACGGTTCCAATCATCGTATAAATAAATGCCAAGTAATATGTTGACTCACTATGCACATGCACATGATACCAAAATTCTACTCCATGGAGCTAGACGTAAACATCGGAGAGAATGATCAGGGAGACATTCTAGTATCTTGTCAGCCTAAAATGAAGTGCTTTCTAGAAAATCAATAATTTTGCACACCAAGGCTTTATGCAGTGGCATTCTTCACAAGATCATGATATAGGACAGTGTCTCGGTCCGGATTATCGGTGCATTTGCATCAGTCTATCTCACGGCCCAGAGGAGATACCAACTGACCATTATGAGACACCCGCACCCCAATGCCCCCAAGGTCAACATTATGACCTACACTAGTCTAATCGCACCCGCACTAAGGTGTGATTCAATCTCCTAGGCAACATGGCCTTAACAATAGTCCCCCAGACTTTCACAATGCATGATGACTCAATGCATATTCATGTATATTCAACAATGATATACTTATCCCATAACATGCCATAATTTGGCCAAGTTAAACATCAACAGAATTTTGGTCCCACTCATGGACCCATAATATCATATTATCAAATTCTCAAATGAGACAATACACTTTTTAAGGTTTATTATGAAGTTTTACTTTAATTTAACATTTCTTATGAAATCTTTCTCTAGAGGAATTCTCTTGTAATTCTCATTAAATCTTTATTTCTCTTAATTAGCTAAGTTCTTTACTTAAATTTAACCATATTCACTTAGAACATTATTCTAAGGTTCTCAAGTCTCACACTCACTCTTGCTCTTCCCTTAAGTTCAAAAATCACTCTAGGTCATCAAATAAATTTCTTTCCATCACATTGTTAATTACTTAACACTTAATTACTTAATTTCCAAGGTTACCCAAAATTACATATTTGAACCCAAAAACACCTAGAGGCCGTGAGCCTTCCAAAGGGGTAAGAACCCAAATTTTCCATTGCGCCATTAAGTGTTATTCACTTGATTAGTTATCTCTCCAACTTATTACAAAATTTTAACCATGAACACCCTATGGAAGGGGGTATGGCCGTGAGCCTCATTAAGGAGAGCAAGGAACCCTTGCTTCTAATTCATATTTCCAATCCATCAAAATCAATCCAAGATCATCAACATACATAAATACAAACAATAAAACCACATAAGAGGAAATTAATACAAAGATCATTAATAACCAAGAGAGCAACCCTAACATGGGTTTCTCACAACCAACACACAAACAAGCTTCCCACTACCAATAGAGGTTGAAGTGGATAATCTTCCTCTTACCAAGAGAAATAACAATGAAAGCAAGCTCCTTTTTCCTTGGGAATTTGTCCTCCACCACCTCAAAGCCCTAGAATATTCAAACTCACAAAAAATCACAATAAAAGCTTGAAAAAGGTATCCATGATCACCAAAGTGACCATGGATCACGAAAATGAGATAGAAAAATGAAAAAGTTATGAACTTTTACCTTAAAGTTTCAAGCTTTAAATTTTAGTGGAAGAAGATGAAAATGGTGGATTCAAGTGATAGTCACAAAAGAGAAAATGTTCTAGGTGATGAGAAAAGGTAGGAAATAAGGTTAATTGGGTGAAAAAGCTTGGAGGGCCAAAAATGGAGTCTTGACTGTGGGGCTGGTGAGAAAATGGAGAGGAATGTTGAGTTCTTTGTAGGTGATTTGAACAAGAAAAGAAAAGCTTCAAGGAAGAAATTGGATTCAAGCAAGATGCTTGCTTGAAATCAAGGAACAATGGAGGACGAAGAAAGTGTGGCTTCCGTGGGAAGAAAAAGAGATAAGGAAGAGAAAAAGTGGAGAGAAAAATGAGAGAAGAGAAGTGTAGAGAGAGAAAGTGTTAGAAAAGTGATGATAGCTTTTGGTGATTTCAAAATTAAAAATGAAAATTGATAAAGTGAAAAGCTAATTTTTGGCTCCAAAATGGGCCTCATTGCCGTGGAGTATGGGAGGGAGGAGAGAGAAAACAAAACTTCCTTTGGAAGCTTTATACAAAGCTTCTTTAGGAAGTTTTGGAACACTTTTCCAAAAGTCAAATGATGATGTCACATATATGATGTCATCTTTGATAATGTCATTAAAGTGCTATCTACAAAAGATGATTAACATTCTACTAAGGTTATTATTCAGTGGACAAAGGTTACGGTTAATTTCACGGTACAGTGATTTTATTTATCAGATAAAATCTCAAAAAATAAAACTCCGTAAACTGTGTCCAACCTCGTATTTAGTAAGATCCCCCATCGACATTTCTACAGTCCAAGGTTTTCTGCCCTCGAGGAAAATATTTTATTTTTTCGGCTTCGTTCAACGCATACGCAAAATAAGAAATATATTAAAATATTCAACATTCTTGAAAAAATTCATAAAAATCACAAATATTATAAAATGACTATTTATCATAAAACAAACAATTTTAGGGGTGTTATAACTCTCCCCTTCTAAAAAGAATTTTCTTCCTTGAAATTTTTATACCTTAGAATAGTTGTGGATGTTGCTCCTTCATCTTGTCTTCTAACTCTCATGTTGCATCTCCGGTCATTTAATTCCATATCACTTTTACCAACTAGATTTCCTTCCCTATGAGTTACTTTACTCTCCTATCTTCAATCCTTACAGGAGATGCCTCATAGGTTAAGTTCTCTTTCAATTGTACTGTGTCCGGTGCTATGACATGGCTCGGGTCAGGAATATATTTTCGTAATTGTGACACATGAAAGACATTGTGAAGGTTAGAAAGAAAAGGTGGTAGGGCTATTTGGTAAGCTATTAGACTTATCCGGCGAAGAATTTGGTAAGGTCCAAGGAATTTGGGAGTAAGTTTTCTAGATTTTAGAACTCGGTTGACCCTAATCGTAGGTGTGACTTTCAAAAACACATGCTCGCCTTCCTCAAACTCAAGACGCTTTCTCCTTTTGTCCGCATAGTTCTTCTGTTGACTCTGAGCTGTCCTCATCTTTTCCTGAATCATCTTGACTTTCTCAGTCATTTATTGTATAAGATCAAGTCCAATAGTAAGGCATTCTCCATCTTGGTACCAACACAAAGGTGTTTTGTACCATCGTTCATATAGAGTTTCATAGGGTGCCACCCCTATGCTCGGATGAAAACTATTATTGTAGGTGAACTCTGCCAATGGTAAAACTTCATCCCAACTTCCAGTCTGTTCCAAAGCGCAAGCTCTGAGCAAATCCTCCAATAATTGAATCGTCCTTTCTGATTGACCATCGGTTTGAGGATGATAAGCAGAACTCAAACGTAGCTTCGTTCCTAACGCTCCTTGCAAACTTTGCCAAAACTTTGACGTGAAGCTTAGATCTCTATCAGAAATAATACTAGTAGGCACACCATGAAGCCTAACGATCTCACCAATATCCAGCTGAGTCAACTTCTCCATGTTATACCTTATGTTGATTAGTAAGAAAATGTGTTGACTTCATGAGTCGATCAACGATTACCCATATTGAATCGTAATCTTTTCTGGTCTTTGGTAATCCAACCACAATGTCCATCACAATACTATCCCACTTCCATTCAGGAATAGCTAGGGGTTGCAACATTCCTGACGGTCTCTAGTGTTCAATCTTTGCTTTCTAACAAACTAGACAAGACGACACACATCTGACAATATCACTCTTCATTTCGTGCCACCAAAATAACTATTTCAAGTCTTGATACATCTTTGTTATTCCCGGATGCATACTCAACTTGCTCGTGTGAGTGTGTTTGAGAATATACTTTCTAAGTTCTTGATCACTGGGTATACAAACTCTACCTTTGAATCTCAAGATTCCATCAATTCCTTCCTTAAATGTTGTCACACCTCCTTGCTTCATTAGCTCCCTTTCTTCTTGCAAAAACTTATCAATTTTCTATTTCTCTCGGATGTCTTCCATTAGGTCATTTGAAATAGTGACCATATCCATGCAAATCTTCCCCGGTGCCAATTCCATAAAGGACTATACATCCCTGAATTGCTCTATTAAATCTTTTTCCTTGACTATCATAGCAGAGATACTGAGTATCTTTTTACTCAAAGCGTCTGCCACAACGTTTGCCTTTCTGGGGTGATACAGAAGTAGAAAATCATAATCTTTCAGAAATTCCAACCACCTTTGTTGTCTCATATTCAACTCCTTTTGGTCATACTGGTATTTCAAGCTCTTGTGGTCGCTAAAGACATTGAACGTCACCCCATAAAGAAAATGTCTCCATATCTTCAAAGTGAATACCACAGCTGCTAACTCCAGGTCATGTGTTGGGTAGTTCTTCTTATGTACTCGCAACTGTCTCGAAGTATAAGCCACCACTTTTCTATTTTGCATAAGCACACATCCTAATCCTTGATATGAAGCATCGCAATACACTTTAAAGAGTTCACTTGGATCAGGTAGAACTAACACTGGTGAAGTAGTTAGTTGTCTCTTCAATTCTTGGAAACTTTCTTCACAAGCATTAGTCCACTCAAAGGCTTGATTCTTTCTCGTGAGATGAGTAAGAGGCCCTGCTATCTTAGAGAATCCCTCAATGAATCTTTGATAGTATCCAGCTAATCCCACAAAGTTCCAAATTTCTATCACTGTCTTTGGCCTTTCCCATTGCAAAATTGCTTCCACTTTTGATGGATCCACTATAATCCCTTCCCTCGATATCACATTACCCAAAAACTTAACTTCTTCCAGCCATAATTCACACTTCGACAATTTGGCATACAACTTCTTCTCCTTCAGAATCTGGAGAACTATACTGAGGTGTTCAGCATGATCCTCTTAATTTTGAGAATAGATCAGAATATCGTCAATGAAGATAATAAAAAATCTATCCAAGTAAAGACGAAAGATTATGTTCATGTAATCCATAAATATGGCTGGTGCATTCGTTATACCAAATGGCATCATAAGATATTCTTAATGACCATAACAGGTACGAAAAGTTATTTTAGGAATATCCTCGACCTTCACTCGGATATGATGATAGCCCGATCGTAGATCGATCTTAGAGAATACTGCTGCTCCTTTCAGTTGATCCATCAAGTCATCTATCCTCAGAAGTGGATACTTATTCTTGATTGTGACCTTATTTAGTTGGCGATAGTCCACACACAATTGCAAAGTCTCATCCTTCTTTCTGACTAATAACACTGGTGCTCCCCATGGTGACACACTGAGTCTAACAAACTATTTTTCCAAGAGTTCTTCTAACTGCTTCTTAAGCTCAACTAACTCTGATCGTGACATCTTATAGGGCGCTATAGATACAAGACCAGATCCAGGCACAAGATCAATGGTGAACTCTATCTCCCGCTCTGGTAGTAAACCAGGTACATCATCAGGAAAGACTTCAGGAAATTCATTAGCTACCTGAATAGCATCCAAATCTATCTTGCTCTCAACTTCTAAGGAAGACAATAGCATGTATCCTTGAGCTCCTTCTTTCAAGAAAGCTCGAACTTGGTTGGCCGTCAAAAATCTAGAAACTTCATCCATAGGGAAAACTATGGTTCTACTAGAACAATTTAACAAGATATGGTTAAAAGATAATCAATCCATTCCTAAAATTACATCTAGTTAGGAAATAGGTAAGCAGATCAAATCAACAATTAAAGGACAATTTAAACAAACTTTAGTGGTAACAACAGGTTTAGCAGTAGGGGTAGAAATAGTCAAGTTAAAAGGTAAGGAAGACACAGGTAAACCAGGTCGTCGCACACAGTCATAAGAAATGAAAGAGTGGGTTGGCCTAGAATCATACAGTACAGCCAAAAGATTATTTCCTATGGTAGCCTCTCCTTGTATCAGATCTTCAAATTTGGAGGCTTCCGCTCCACTCATAGTGTAGACTCAGCCACCTACCTGCGGTTTTGCAGCTCGTGCAGTGTTGACTGAAGGCTCTACCTTAGCTTGATTGCAGTCCCTAGAGATGTGTCTAGGTTTCTCACATCTGAAGCAGATTACTCCTTTGATGGTACAATCCCTCGTTAGGTGATCCTTCCTGTACTTCAAACACTGTGGAGAAGATGCCACAACCTGACAAGTTTGATTTCCACCAGAACCTCCACTAGAACCTCCACCATGTGACTGTTGCTGATTTCCCAGTGGTCGGGAATAGGGTTTCTTCTGAAAGTGGTTTGCATTGTTGTCACCTCCTCTTTGGAATCTAGTAAGTCCAAAGTTACGATTCCTCATGTCCTGCGCTTGATCCAGATCTTCCACTCGGCGACACATATCCAACAGCTCTGAAAACTGGTTGATCCTCAAGGTTATGACCGCCCTTTTCACGTCATACCTCAATCCTTCCTCAAACTTCCCACACTTCCACATCTCATCCGGTTGGCATTGGAAATACATTAAAAATTTGGACAAGCTCTCGAACCTTGCAGTATACTCGCTAACAGTCAAGTTCCCTTACCTCAAACTAAGGAACTCTATCTCTTTGGCATGTCTTGCACTTGCTGGGAAATACTTCTCCAAGAATTTACCCTTGAATACCTCCCAGGCGATTACTCAACCTTCAGCTTCTAGTAATCTCTGCGCTCTGTTCCACCAATCTTTCGCATCTCCGATCAGCATAAAAGCAGCATAGGTTACTTTCTTGTCATCGGCACAGTTCATGCCTTTAAAAATTTTCTCTAGCTCCTTGATCTAAAGACTAGCCTTCTCCGGATCAAATTATCCTTTAAACTAATGAGGGTTGTTACGACGGAACTCTGACAGATTTTGAGCATCTGTTGAAACTTCTAGCTATCGTGCAACCCTTTCTTGCAGTTGAATAGCTCTCTCAGTTTGTTGTGCAATGACGTCCGCCATTCGTTGCATTGCTTCGATTGCTGTGGCCATGCCTCCACCGCATGCCATTTCACTTTTTCAGGGTAGACTGAATGAAAAACACAAGGAAAAATTAGATGTATCCTTTCGGAATACCAAACACAGAGAATGACACAATACAATTAAGACAGACTTAACCACGAAGACCCAAAAGAAAACTTAAATTGGGGCTCTGATACCAAACTAGTGTAACGCCCCTTTTAGAGGAGGGAACATCACACCATAACCACGAAAAGGAAACAAAATGCATAAACTAAGACCCGATTCATTATAATATAGATAAGCTTGTTTAGTTGTAATAATACAAATGATTTGGTGATTTTTTTTTGTAATGAAATAATAATACATGGTTACAATAGAAAGCAATCATAAGAAGTAAACTATACATTCATACCTCGTACATATATATACCTATATCATATTTATTTAGGTACATCATTAGATATACAAAAGTAGAAGCTTTACATGCACCAAAATGATTACGCATATACAGTCCACCAAAAGACAAAACATCAGCCCCCCAAAAAGATTTATAGATAGCCATCAACGGCCATTAGCAGCATCAGCCCCTAAAGCAAAAGAGAAGGAACCATAATTAGATCCTCCTCAAGGTCTTCCTCGTTAAAAGAAACCCTCATCGGAGCAATCGAGTTATGAGCAGGGGGCTCGTGCAGAGGATAAGAACGAATCCTCTTGTGGGGAGTAATAGCGCTCACCCCACATATCACGTATGGGCAAATAAAACTCTAAATACAAGTGAGCATTAAAAGTAAAAACAGGTAGATCATAACATCCCCAAGCCAGAGACACTGACACGTCTCCGAGGTAGATGCAGTGATCCGTACTCAGGTTGATGTGCCAGTAGTCCGGACCTCCATGAAAAGTCAATCTCACATAACCTAAAAAGCCATGTGAACAGGATGCCACGTCCAAATAGGAAACTAGTCAAAATCAGGCTAGAAGCTAGGGAATTCGTTTACTTTCCCTTCTTCACTGACGTCTTCAGAGAGACACATAAATAAAAAGAATAACAGAAATACAAAAAAGAGGTAAGACATCCTACATTCAGTACCAATTATGGCAATAAAGAAATAGAATGGCGTAAAAGGCCCACATAGCATTTTAGAAATAATAATCAGCATCAAGAAACAAATAATAAACAACTTAACAAATCCAGGCAGTTATAGTATCAATAAGGTAACAGTTCCAATCATCGTATAAATAAATGCCAAGTAATATGTTGACTCATTATGCACGTGCACATGATACCGAAATCCTACTCCATGGAGCTAGACAGAAACATCGGAGAGAATGATCAGGGAGACATGCCAGTATCTTGTCAGCCTAAAATCAAGTGCTTTCCAGAAAATCAAAAATTTTGCACAACAAGGCTTTATATAGCGGCATTCTTCACAAGATCACGATATAGGACAGTGTCTCAGTCCAGATCGTTGGTGCATTTGCATCGGTCTATCTCACGGCCTAGAGGAGCTACCAACTGACCATTGTGAGACACCTGCACCCGAACGCCCCCAAGGTCAACATTATGACCTACACTAGTCTATTCGCACCCGCACTAAGGTGTGATTCAATCTCCTAGGCAACATGGCCTTAACAATAGTCCACCAGACTTTCATAATGCATGATGACTCAATGCATATTGATGAATATTCAACAATGATATACTGATCCCATAACATGTCATAATTTGGCCAAGTTAAACATCAACAGAATTTTGGTCCCACTCATAGACCCATAATAACATATTATCAAATTCTCAAATGAGACAATACACTTTTTTAAGGTTTATTATGAAGCTTTACTTTAATTTAACATTTCTTATGAAATCTTTCTCTAGAGGAATTCTCTTGTAATTCTCATTAAATCTTTATTTCTCTTAATTAGCTAAGTTCTTTAATTAAATTTAACCATATTCACTTAGAACATTATTTTAAGGTTCTCAAGTCTCACACTCACTCTTGTTCTTCCCTTAAGTTCAAAAATCACTCTAGGTCATCAAATAAATTTCTTTCCATCACATTGTTAATTACTTAACACTTAATTACTTAATTTCCAAGGTTACCCAAAATTACATATTTGAACCAAAAAAAACCCTAGAGGCCGTGAACCTCCCAAAGGGGTAAGGACCTAAATTTTTCATTGCGCCATTAAGTGTTATTCACTTGATTAGTTATCTCTCCAACTTGTTACAAAATTTTAACCATGAACACCCTATGGAAGGGGATATGGTCGTGAGCCTCATTAAGGAGAGCAAGGAACCCTTGCTTCTAATTCATATTTTCAATCCATCAAAATCAATGCAATATCATCAACATACACAAATACAAACAATAAAATCACATAAGAGGAAATTAATACAAAGATCATTAGAAAAACATATAACCAAGAGAGCAACCCTAACATGGGTTTCTCACAACCAACACACAAACAAGCTTCCCACTACCAATAGAGGTTGAAGTGGATAATCTTCCTCTTACCAAGAGAAATAACAATAAAAGCAAGCTCCTTTTTCCTTGAGAATTCGTCCTCCACCACCTCAAAGCCCTAAAATATTCAAATTCACAAAAATCATAATCAAAGCTTAAAAAAGGTATCCATGATCACCAAAGTGACCATGGATCATGAAAATGAGATGGAAAAATGAAAAAGCTATGAACTTTTACCTCAAAGTTTCAAGCTTTAAGGCTTGGTAGAAGAAGATGAAAATAGTGGATTCAAGAGATAGTCAGAAAAGAGAAAATATTCTAGGCGATGAGAAAAGGTAGGAAATAAGGTTGGTATGGTGAAAAAGCTTGGAGGGCCAAAAATGGAGTCTTGACCGTGGGGGTGGTGAGAAAATGGAGAGGAAAGTTAAGTTCTTTGTAGGTGATTTCAACAAGAAAAGTAAAGCTTCAAGGAAGAAATTGGATTCAAGCAAGATGGTTGCTTGAAATCAAGCAATAATGGAGGAGGAAGAAGGTGTGGCTGCCGTGGGAAGAAGACGAGAGAAGGAAGATAAAAAGTTGAGAGAAAAATGAGAGAAGAGAAGTGTTAGAAAAGTGATGATAGCTTTTGGTGATTTCAAAATTAAAAATGAAAAGTGATAAAGTGAAAAGCTAATTTTTGGCTCCAAAATGGGTCTCATTGCCATAAAGTGTGGGAGGGAGGGGAGAGAAAACAAAGCTTCTTTAGGAAGTTTTGGAACACTTTTCCAAAAGTCAAATGATGATGTCACATATATGATGTCATCTTTGATGATGTCATTAAAATGCTATCTACAAAAGATGACTAAAACTCTACTAAGGCTATTATTCAGTGGACAAAGGTTACAGTTAATAAAAATAGTATTTATTGTTCATTGGATAATTTCACGGTACAACGATTTTATTTATCAGATAAAATCTTGAAAAATAAAAACTCCGTAAACTGTGTCCAGCCTCGAGTTTAGTAAGATCTCCCATCGACATTTCCACAGTCCAAGATTTTCCACCCTTAGGGAAAATATTTTATATTCTCAGCTCCACTCAGTGCACACGTAAAACGAAAAATATATTAAAATATTCAACATTTCTGAAAAAATCCATAAAAATTTACAAAAATCACAAATATTATAAAATGACTATTTATCATAAAAAAAAATTTGGGGTGTTACAGTATTCCTCAAGTACTACACATTCATTTCTCTTAAATAAAATGTCTTTTCCTAGTGTTCTCTTAAGATACGGCAATACTTGATATGTTGCTCACAAATGAGATTCTTTTGGACTGTGCATGAATTAGCTAATCACACTTACTGCATATGCTATATTCAGTCATGTGTGGGATAAATAAATAAGTCTTCCCACCAGATGCTGATACATTTTTCTGTTAACTGTAGTGCCTTCCTTTGCTTGTGCAAGTTTCATATTAGGATCCATAAGGGTACTTGCTAATTTGCATGTTGTATGGCCTGTTTCTTTTAGGAGATCTATAACATACTTTTGTTGGGAGATAAAAATACCCTGCCTAGAATGAGCAACCTTAGTTCCAAGAAAGTATTTCAACCTTCCTAATGCTTTAATTTCTAGCTCCTTAGCTAAGCATTGACTCAGAATCTATTTCTCCTTAGCATCATCTCTTGTCATTATTATGTCATCAACATACACCAAGAGAGCTGTAACTCCCTTCGAAGGAGAGTGTTAAATAAATAGTGTATGATCTGTAGCATCCTAATACCAATATACCAATATATGTAGCATACAAGGAGATATCTAGCATTACGACATCACTACATATGTACTAATCTGATACATATAACCATAATGTTCATTGGAAACATTACAAAAAGCCTTATGAAATGTGGAAAACATAATATTTATAACATAATGCATCTTTATACATATACATCATTAGCCTCCCTTGGGGCATGAAGCACAAAGTAATACTTAACTATTTACATTACAAAAGAAGTACAACAAAATACTATATATCCAATATAGTCTATAAAGCTAGTATACTATTTAGCTTCCTTTTTCTTCTTATTCTTTGAAGAACCTTCACTTGGAATTACATGATACACAACGGGGTGAGAAACAACATTTCTTAGTATGAGTAATCAAAACAGACATATATACATAACATAATAACATAGTCTTAACAATTAAGAATAAGACAAGTTACATTCTCACAAGATTTAACTTTAATAAGTAGCTAAACCAAGTTAAAGATTCATACTTTCATTCTTACACACTTAGCTCATTTAAGACCTAGGCATGTTTTACTAGGAAATTCTGACTTCTCATGTTTACCCCCTTATAGATAGGAAAAATTGAAATTTCCACACTATGTGCAACCCTAGCACTTGGTTAGGAATACTTGTCCCCTTAGGAACTTCTTGACTCCCTTCCTTCTTGGCTAAATCACCTCACGCCATATAAGTCAAATTAAAAGGTAGACAATGCCAACTTATCCTAGTTTACTTATATCTAACACCCATTATCATCACATCTATAGTGAAGCTAAGTAACAATAAGTTACCATAGGTGCTAGACTCTTATCTATAGTAAACCCTTACTTTTGGTTGCTTTAAAGGTTCATACATATACGTAATATCCTCTTCAATATGTTATACTTGTAAATAGTTATAAAGGTATCTTAATACTTGCTTAACATGCCTATTAAATTTCGTGACAATTTGAGTTAGTTTAGGTACTTTGCTGCTAGCCGAAAGTTGAAAAGTAGCTTTAAATGGCCCAAATATTAGCTTAAATTGCTTAGCTAATGGAAATAAATGTGGATAATTTATTTCTAAGTCACAAATATGTATTTTGTGATGTGGTTAAAGTTTGAGAATAATCGGAGTCCATTTGGTATTTTTAGGCATGCTAGTTGTGTGTTTTAATGCCGGATTGACTAGTCATAAATATGGAAAATTATGATACTAGTGAAATAACTTTTTTAATGAATTCTAGTATTTATTTTAAAGTTGTTGGAACTTGAAAAACTTGATTTAACTAAAGTTGAGTATTTTTAGCATATTGGGAAGTATTAGTGGTAACTTAAGGCCTTAAGCCAGCCATGGTTACCAGTCTTTTTGTGGGCTTTTCCTTGTTGATATTTCAATCTTTTCTCTGGGTTCTCACTCACTCTTCACAGCTGAAAATAGAAACAAAAACAACAAGAGAGAAAGGAGAAAATGAGGAAGAACAAGAGAGAAAGAAAAGGAGATCAAAGGGGAAATCCAAGGCTAGAGATTGAGGATCAATCTGCAGCATCAAGGATCTTGAAGGTAGGGGTTCTTAATACTTTAAACTTCATTTCTACTCATTTTCTATGTTAGGCTTAATTGATGTTTAATATGTCAAATTGAGTTCTAGTGGTGTTTTAAGTGATTTTCTTGCTTGGATGAGTTTCAAATGGTATTTATGACTTGTTCATGCTAAGAGTTTGGATTAAAAATTGAAAATTCTCATTTTAGACCTAAAATGCTCTATGTAACACCCTGATTTTTCATTTTTCTGGATATTTATGAGTTTTATAATATTTGTGAATTTTTGTGAACTTTTAAAAAATTTTAAATTATTTTGATTATTTTAATATTATTTTGGACTGTATGTGTGTTTGAGACGGGCCAAGAAAAATAAAAATTTTCTCTGGACCAGAAAGTTTCGGACTATTAATACGGGATCGGGGGAACTTACTAAACCCGAAACTGAAAACAGTTGACAAAAATTGTTTTCATCTAAGTTTTTATTATCCATTGGATAAAGTTATTATCCATTGGGTAAAGCTATTATCCATTAGGTAATGTTATTATCCATTAGACAATAACTAGCAATAGGTATTACCCATTGAGTAATAGTTTTTTAAAATATCTAGAAAATATCTAGCTTGGTCAAATATGATGGTTATGACAACTTTATGCATAACCAATTACAAACAAGCTTGGAAGGAAAGCTTTACATATCTACCCTTGATTGAATCAATGGTTGTGAAGGGTTGTAGTAAATTAAAAATAACTCTTTCTCTCTCCATGAAGCCTCATGACCATTTAGCCTCCAAAGTGATTAAGTTTCATTTTTCTATCACATCCTAAAAGCTATCATATTTGCTCTCAAAGCTAAACACCATTTTCTCTCCTCTAGCTCACGGCCTCACTACCTAAATTTACCTTCCAATCTCTCATAATATAAACCAACTGTACCACTTGATCTTAAACATCATTCCAAGCAACTTCTATGTTGTGATCAAGCCTTGATTCAACCATCTTCAAGCTTGATTTTTGGATTCAAGTTCTAGGGTTCTAAGGTGAAGTTCATGGTTTTTCATTTCTTATTTGATTCTTGAAATTCTAAGACCATATTTGATCTATGGCTGTCCTACTCTAGCCTTGGATGTTAATATATTTGTGTTTACTTTGATTTCAAGAGCTACTTGGTGAAGTAAGTTAATACAAAGGATCATACAAGGAGCTTAGGAAGCTACATCACAGGTAAGAGGGAGATTAACCTCATCAATCACATATGGTGGTGAGGGACACGAAATTGTGTGTGATTTGTGTGGTTTGTAATTATTTATTCTATATCATTTTATTGCTTTGATATTATGCATGAACTTGTTAAAGTAGAATTTTGATGTCTAAGTATGTTGTATGCTATAATTTGTGCTTGAGAAGAAAGAAATCTTGGCTCCAATAGCCATTCAAGGTCACGGCCTCCAAGCCCTCCAAAGGAGAAATCCAATATAAAATGTTTTATTAAATGTTAATTTAGAGGGTTAGTGGTAATAAACTTAATTAAGGAATTACAAAATAAAAATGGAAATGAATATATTTTTATCACTAATTAAAATGTAATTTTTGGCCACTAGAATAAATTTAGGGCTAAGTAGTAATTTGGGGATTTCAAGTATTTTATTTAAATAGATTTTAAATAAATTAAATGGAAAAGGATTTTTTAAAATTAAAATAATATAGATTTTGAGAAAAATATTAGAAATGTTATTCAAAAGTGATTTAATAAAGAAATATTGAGATTTAATTCCCATTTTTATATTAAACAATAAAAGTTTTAATTTGAGCTTAAAATATGAAGGAAATGTTTTACACGATTGAAAATACGTAGAAAAACTCTTATGCGATTTAAAAATGGTGATTTTTAGTTACGCGATTAAGAAAATGTTTTAAAATTTTTACACGATTGAGAAAATGTTGAAAAACTGTTACGCGATTTGAAAACATAACAGAAGTTTTCTGTTATTGTGAAAATGCGATAAAAAAGCTACGCGATTGAGAGGAACAGCAAGTTTTATTGTCGGGCTGATATACTGGACCCGGATATATCACTGTGTGTTTGTGGCCGATAGTGGCCTATAATGTGCATTAAATCATTGGACATGCATTTGTCATACAGACGGTGTTTGTTAAAGGCTATTGTTGCCTAGGAATTGAATTACACCTAAGTGTGGGTGCGAATTACGTAGTGTTATTCACTTGTTGAACTAGGTGACGTAGGAGCACAGGTATTCCACAAATGGACAGTAGGTAGCTCCATTGGGCCGTGGTAACTGAGCAATGCTCCGATGATATTGACTAAACACTATTTCTATTCACGATTTGGTGTAGAATGTCATGTATAATGCCTGATGTGCACATTGAGAAATTATAGCACTTGGTTTGAGGCGGCCGATATACCGACATATATTCTGGATCATTCTCTCCGAAATTGAGTTTAGCTCCATGGAGTAGGAAATTGGTTCATTGTGCATGTGCATAGTCAGTCATCATTTTGCTGTGATATATTCATGTGTGTTGTAGTAATTATTTGCTATTTAATGCAATGATTGTATGATGCTATGAATATATCTGTTAAATACTGTGTATGAATAGTATGTTATTTTACTGTCTTTACACTGCCATGATGGTAGTGATATAGGGATCTCACTTCTTTGCTATGTTATTCTATTTATTTGTATGTTTGATAAAGAGTGTGTAGATGAAGAAGAAGAGGAAGAAGAAGAGGAAGGATCGCCTCATTTCTGTTTGTGTTAATTTATCTGTGTTTTGGGATGGCGTCGAGGTCTAGTTTCCTTGGTTTCATGAGGATTCAGTTTCAGGGGAACAATGACGCTTGGCGAATTGATGCAGACACTAATCGTATTAGTTATATTGGGAATATAACTATAACTCTGAGAAGGACTTATGATGGGGATGTTGTTTTTACTTTTAATGCATATGTGCATTTGAGTTTTGTTTTGCCTATTGAGTTTCTTTAGGGTAGTTGTCGTGTTACTCCTTGGGAGAACTCAGTAGTGTCATCTGCACGGATTCCTGTCCATAGCCCTGTGACCCATCCGAGGTTATTGTCATCTGAGGAGTCTGAGGAAGATTTGGAAGAGGATCCGGATGAGTACCCTTCTGACTAGATGTTGGGTACTAGGTTAGTTTATGTTTGGGCTATAGTATCTGTATAATTATTTAGAGGATAAAACTGGATGTTTTTAAGTATTAAAACTTGGTATGTAAATGATGTAAATTATTTTGGTTTGTTATATTTTATATTTTATTTAATTTGTTAGTTTTTAAGTATCCGCGAATAAAAATATTTGAAAAACGTACGTACAATATTATTAGAAATTATAACTTGGTTAAAATTTGGTAACTTGTAATCCACAAATGTGATACCCTAAAGGGGGTGTTACACTCTAAGTGTTGATTTTAGAGGATTAGATGAGTGATTTAGTGTTTTGATCCATTTTTAATGAAATCAATTGATGTTTTATGTTTTCCTCATGTTTGTGAACTTGTTAGGACTTAAAATCATCAAAAAACAAATTTGAAGAGATCAAATCTCAAAATTTTGCCATTGGAATAGTGTCCATTGCTACAAAATTATGTAACAAATGCTGCTACATGCTCAACGCTCAAGCGCTAAAGCTTTGTGTGCTTAGGCACGCGCTGCCCAAAAGAACACACTATGGTGTTAGCGCACTCAAGCTTCTGGTGCTCAATGTGTTCAATGCGCTCAAGCGCCTGAGACAGGGTAGGTCTTGATTTTAACATTGTGATCCTAATTTAATTCCCTACTTGTTGGGATCATTTGTGCAAGCCTTTTAGGGTGCAAAGAGACATTTTTGGAGATATTTCTTGGAGAGAATTATAAACTTGCATAAGTGTAAAGCTTGGGAATTTTAGATGTCCAAAGGATGGGAGATGCTTAGGACAGAGTTAGAGGACTCAAGACACCCAAAGTGTGGTGGTGTGTCAATGGACAATGTGTTGGGACATCTTAGGCTTCCTTAGTGAGATGGTATGCCTACCTATATGCAAATATTACTCCTTTAGAGTTAAAGTTGAGTTTGGATTGCATAGTTAAAGCATGTTTCCTTGTTTGCCCAAGTTAAGCTTCGTGATTGATTAGAGACCTATGCTAGTTCCTTTATGGATTAGAGTTGATCCAAGAGTGTAAGTTCTCTAGTTATTTCCTTTTCATTAGGTTAGGGGAAGCCTTGTGATAGAAGTTGGTGAAACCTTGTGCATCCAAGTGTTATGGAATGCTATGAAGTAGTATCTAGTACCTTGAGCGATTGGTGGTTGCCTTGAAATCACTTGGGAAGTGATGGTGTAAGATAGTAGACAGGAGGACAATAGTGATATGAGTTTTACTACTTATGTCTTAAGTTAGACAAAAGCCTTTGGGAACTAGTCTTTGCTTTTCATTTGGTTGTGGTAAATGTAACGATCGGGACTGCCTGCAGGATTGATGAGTGTCTCCACAAACCAACATGAGTCTTTTCAGCGTGCTTTGTCCTTACTCACACGCATCCTAGGAAACTTCCCAGGAGGTCACCTATCCCACAATTGCTCCAGGTCAAGCACGCTTAACCATGGAGTTCTTATGTTCTAGGCTCCCAAAAAGAAGTTGCAACTTGTTGATATGGTTACGCCAAATCAATTTCCTTAAGTCATCCTCAACTATGCAGTCCCATACCTGTATAGTCTCTGAATCCCTCTCATTCCGGTACGTATTCAGTTCATTCATGTAGACACTCCGCCTAGAAGCCTGCCAGGAGCCGCTCCTTGTCCGTGCTTCATTGCACCGGCAATCACTCCCCGCCCTCATCGGCCCCGGGACGCCACATGCCCACTAACTTCCGCTTGGTTTGTCCCCGAACCACGCCGTACTGGGAGAGGTCCCGTCTCTGATACCATTTGTAATGACCCAAGACTGCCTGCAGGATTGATGAGTGTCTCCACAAACCAACACGAGTCTTTTAAGCGTGCTTTGTCCTCACTCACACGCATCCTAAGAAACTTCCCAAGAGGTCACCCATCACATAATTGCTCCAGGTCAAGCACGCTTAACCATAGAGTTCTTATGTTCTAGGCTCCCGAAAAGAAGTTGCAACTTGTTGATATGGTTACGCCAAATCAATTCCTTTAAGTCATCCTCAACTATGCAGTCCTATACCTGCACTCTGAATCCCTCTCATTCCGGTGCGTATTCAGTTCATTCATGCAGACCCTCCGCCTAGAAGCCTACTAGGAGCCGCTCCCTGTCCGTGCTTCATTGCACCGGCGATCACTCCCCACCCTCATCGGCCCCGGGACGCCACAGTAAACCTTTTGATAAGTGTGTATGTTTTGATAGCAAACCTACATATTTAGTTTTCAAACTTGTCATTTGTTGTTTCCTTTGTATTGTAACCTCAAATGGTGTGCACAACCATGTGGCTTGGGAATTAGGTGTTGGATCCTTATTCTCCTTGCATTTATGCTTGTATGGTTAGGGTTACCGGTATAGGGGTGGTAATAGTACTCTTACATTGGTGAGAGGAAAGTCCTCACCTATTACCAAGTGAGCTTATGCTTTTAGGCCTAACTTGTTCAGTATATACAAGGAACACGATTGTTGAGAAATAAGTAAGTGTCATGCTTTTTAAAAACTAAAATCTACACTTGCACTGCATTATCATATTATTAGGACTTTGTTTGAGCATAATCATATTTCATAACATAAAGCATTGCATGGTTGACACTTGTACGAGTATTTGTCATGGCTTAATCGATTGATTGTTTGGTTGCTCGTTCGATAGTATCTTAGGATTGTATGGGCGATTTTTCGTTATTATTGATTTTTGGATATTCTTTTACATCGAATGTATTTTTGGTGTTTAGTTTAATTATTTATTATAAATGATTAACTGTTGGTCTTGGTATGCTTATACTGAAAAATTATGATTTCTCACCTCTCTGTGTTCTATGTAAATCTAATAGAAGACCCTCCAAAGAGGAAGGGCAAGTAAAAGAAGAAGCAAAAGGCTTAATTTAGTCGCTTTATTTCTTTTTGCATAAGTTTGTATATGTGTTTATTTCTAGTTGTTTGGAAAAGCTTATGTATACTTTATAGCGTGTTAGCCAGTGATAGTTGTATATATGACTTTTTGATCATTCGTGGCTCTCTATAATGACTGTATAAGATATTATGGTCTTTTATTTTTCACATTTTTTTGAAGTGACATGTCTAATACAATTTATTTTGGAATATTTCATTTATTTTACGATAATTCGTATTAGGGTGTTATTACTACATACCAAAGGATCATCCTCTCATTGATTTACCTCTAGTAGTATATTAATAATACCTTAAGACCATCATTATTCTTAGATGACCAAAGGCTTAGACTTTCTTATCTATGCTAGGTGATAATTTATCTCTTGAAAAATATTACTATTTGTACCTTAACAAACCTTAGGAAACATATATAAATGATCCTAACTAGCCAATAAATTGAAAACATAAAAACAACTCTTTGTTGAATTCTGTGATGGGTGCCTAAGTGCCCTCTCCTTGAACGTTTAGGCGCTAACTAGGCAGGGATCAGCCCTGTGCTGTCTCGCGCCACGCGCCTAAGCACTCTGGTCTGAGCGTCTAAGCACTCTACGCTCTAATGCGCATAAAAAACTCCCTGGGAATTGAGCATCTAAGCACTCTGTACCGAGTGCCTAAGCCCTCTACGCCCTGCTACACGAACCCTCATCTCTGGCACACAAGTGCCTAAGCACTCAAAATAGGGCATCTGGGCGCTTGCTGTATGAAAGATAATCTGCATAATTTTGTAGAGTTATGGCATTGTTCCATTGGAACTTTTCATGGTTTTGGACCATTCCAAATGGTTTCTCAGTAATATTAGGTCCCTAATTAGTTCTCAAACACTTAGGAATCATTAATCACTAACTTAACCATCTTAATTTGGATTACATATAGCTTGACTTAACCCCTCTTTTGGGCATCAATGGTATAAATGAGATATTCTAAGCTTCTAACGTCAACTTATGCTATGAAAAAGTCATAAATGACCAAAGAAACACATTCATGCAAATGAAACACATCAAACACCTCTAGAACTTAATTTGGCCTATTAAGCACTAAGGGTGCATTAATGGTGAAAAGAGTAAAAAGAAGTGAAGATGAACATAAAACCCCTACCTTTGGCAGCTGTGAAGAAGATTCAGGCTTGGTTGGATCTCAAGCTTTGTCCTTGCCCTTGGCTTTCCTCTTTCTCTCTTCCTCTTCCTTGGTCTTTGCTTCCTCTTCTTTCATCCTTTCTCTCACGTTTTTTGTTTCTATTTTGTGAAGCACAAAGGCTGTGAGTGAGGCTTATAAAGAGGGAACTAAAGACTCTTATGGCCTTTAGGCCAAAATTGATAAATCTTGATTTGCTAAAACTACTCAGCTTTAGCTAATTCAAGATTTCCAGCTTCCAACAACTTTAAAATAAATAATAAGATTCATACAAAAAGTCGTTTCACCATTATCTAATATTTTCATATTTGCTGCTAGTCAAACCAACTATAATTTGAAAACCAATATGCCTAAACATGCCAAACTAACTCAGTTTACCTTGAAACTTTAACTATAACTTGTTCCATATATTTGTGACCTAGAAATAAATTATCCATATTTATTTCTATCATCTAAGCAATTTATGCTATTATCTAAATCATTTTAAGTTACTTTTCACATTTCAGTTTACAACTAAGTACCTAAACTAACTCAGATTGTCATAAAAATTAAACATGCATATTAAGCAAGTCATATGCTACCTTTTGAACACATAAACAAGTCTAACATGTCATTTTAGGGTATTACATTTCTCCCCTCCTTTTTAAAATTTTGACCCCAAAATTGCTCACCTGAAAGGAACAAATATGGGTAGTCTTACTGCAAGTGGGACTCTAACTCCCAAGTTGCCTCCTCGGTGTCATTGTCACCCCATAAAACCTTCACCATAGAAATCTGCTTACCTCTAATCTCTTTGACCCCTTTGTCCACTATCCTTACCGGAAGTACATCATAAGACGAATCATCCAATAACTATACAGATTCATGTTCTATAATATGCAAAGGATCTAAATTATACTTTCTCAACTGAGATATATGAAAAACATCATGAAGGTTAGACAAACTGGGAGGAAGGGCTATTTGGTAAGTTACGGGTCTAACTTTCTTTAGAATTTGTTAGGGACCAAGAAAACAAGGATTTAACTTTCAGGTTTTCAATGCTCTACCAATCCCTATTGTTCTAAAGCACATGATCTAAGCATATCTTCAAGGGTTTGGATAGTCCTCCCTGTTTGCCCATTTGTCTACGGGTGATAAGCTGTATTAAGGCTTAATTTAGTCCTAAAAGCCTCTTGCAAAGCTCCACAGAATCTAGATGTGAATCTAGGATCCTATCTAAAACTATACTTACGGGGACTCTATGCAACTTAACTATCTCCTTTAGATATAACCGATCTAATTTCTCTTGAGCATAGCTAGCTTTCATTGGTAAAAAGTGGACAGATTTGGTTAATCTATCCACTATAATCCAAACTGCATCAAAACCTTGCTGAGTTCTGGGTAGACCCATTACAAAGTCTATAGAAATCTTATCCCATTTCCACTCTTAGACTCCTAAAGACTGTAATGGTCCTGCCAGTTTCTAATGTTCAATCTGCACTTTTTGACAAAGTAAACACCTTGTGACATACTCTACTATGTCTTTCTTCATTCTAAACCACCAAAACATTTTCCTAAGATCTTAATACATCTTAGTCGTTTTAGGATGGATAGTATACTTCTTTCTATGAGCTTCTTCTAGAATCCTTTCTTTGATCTTTGACTCTCTTGGAACACAAAGTTTATCTCTAAACTTTATCATTCCATCATCAACCATATCAAAATCCTCGAAGGTTCCTAAAAAGATCTGCTCACCAATGTCCATTAAAGTTTCATCCTCTTTTTGAGCTTCTAAAATTTGAGTCCTTAAGTTATTTACTATGTCCACTCTACTCACAAAGAGACTCCGTGGCTTCACAGTCACTGCTAGACTCAAATCTTTGAAACTCTCGAGAAGTTCACTCTTTTGAACCATCATTTGGGACACATATAGGGATTTCCTACTTAGTGCATCAGTCACTACATTGGCCTTACCCAGATGATACTTTAACTTAAAGTCATAATCCTTTAAGAATTCCATCCATCTTCTCTGCCTCAAGTTTAGCTCTTTCTGATAAAAAAAGTACTTTAAACTTTTACGATCACTAAACACCTCAAATTGGACTCCATAGATATAATGCCTCCAAATCTTTAAGGCAAAGACTATAGTTGCTAACTCCAAATCATGTGTAGGGTAGTTTTTCTCATGTGGCCTTAACTGCCTTAATGCATAGGTAACTACTCTCCTATTCTGTAATAGAACACACCCTAGTCCCATCTTTGAAGCGTCACAAAAGACCTCAAAGTTCTCATGGGGATTCAGAATCACCAACACTGGTGTAGTAGTCAACCTCCTCTTTAACTCTTGGAAACTATTCTCATAGTCTTAAGTTCACTAAAAAGTACTACCCTTCCTAGTCAACCTAGTCAAAGGCAGCGATAACTGTAACATTTTCTTTTTAGCAGGTTAGACTTGTATATGGTCATAAGGTACCATAATACTTGTTTAACATATTTGTTAATTTTGGAGACGTTTAGAGTTAATTTAGGCACTTTGCCGCAACACAGAACGTGCAAAATGACCATTTTAACTCAGAAAAATAGCATAAATGCTAAATCAAAGGAAATAAATAAGGAAGATTTTATTTATAAGTCGCAAATGAGTGAAAGAGGATGTGGTTAAATTTTGAGGACAAACAGAGTAAGTTTGGTATTTTTAAGGACACTGTGGAAGTGTTTTAATACCGCATTGAGGAATAACATATATGGAAAACTATGAAAGTGGTGAAATAAGAATTTAGATAAATATTGAGATTTATTCTATAGTTGTTGGAAGTTAAGAAACTTGATTTAGTAAAATCGAGGTGTTCTTAATAGATACGAAGTTTGACAAAATGACCATTTTGCCCTTAAATCTCATCTTTTAAAAGATAAGATATTTCTCATCTTTGGGATCCCTCTCTCTCTCTCTCTCATCTGCTTCAATAAAGAAAAGAAAGAAGAAAGGGGGGAAGACGGAGACAAACAGAGAGAAAGAAAAGACAGAAGAGAGGGAATGTGGGAGAGAGCTGAAAATGGAGAAAAGGAAAGAAGGAAGATCAAGCATGAACCAAAGAGGAAAATCAAGAATGGAAAAGCATGGAGCCATGGGAACCAAGGTAGGGGGTTTTCTCTCTTTTTCTTTCTAACCGTGATTTTCTTCCAAATATGAGATTTTTGAGAGTGATAGATCTATGCATTTGAGGTTTCAATGAGATTTAAAGCTTTCTATTGATTCTTGATGAGTTTTGAACTTTGAAAGAGGGGTATGGATCCCTTATTTGATTTCTTATTTTGAAACTATTTTGGATCGTTGAATATAATGATTTATGATGTTGTTGTTGATTATTTTGGATTGATTTTTGGAAGGCTTGAGATTTGGGACCAAAAAAGAGATTTTGGTTTCTGGTTTGAGCACCTAGGCGCCCTAAATGGAGCATCTAAGGGCTCAGAACCCAGAAACTCAAGCTTCTGGATGCGCGATGAGCGTCTGAGCACACGATGAGCGTCTAGGTAGTCAGACCCCAGCGCTTAGGCGCCAGACTGGCAGAATGGAATTTTTGTTCTGTTTCTCAAGAAATTGCTTTCAAAATGTAATGTAATGCAATTTTTCAGATAAATTAGATGAGAATAAGCACAAGTAAGGCTAGGCTATATGTGATCATGCATGAGTTTAATGGTGAATTCGCTTATTATTGCATATTAATGAATACCAATATTTGGTAGAATGAATATACATATATATTGAACATGGATTTAAGATGAAATGCCTATGAAGAGAAATCTTGTAAATGCATGTGTTGTATAATTGTTGAGATGTTGATCAAAGGACATTGTAGAAATGAAAAATTATTTTTTCTCCTGGGTATCCCTTTGTGGAACTAGATGGAGTGTGGTTTTGGATATGCCTTGTATTAGGGTAAGTTTTGGATAATGGTAAGAGAGAATTTGGGAATCTATTTATACCAAAGTAATTAAGGTTGAGGAAGACCTCCCTCATTACCCCTGCTTCCCTATATGTAACACCCCAAAAATTATTTGTTTCATGATAAATAATTATTTTATAATATTTATGTTTTTTGTGAATTTTTATGGATTTTTCCAAAATTATTGATTATTTTAATATATTTCTTAATTTACGTGTGCACTGATCGGAGCTGAAAAAATAAAATATTTTCCCCGAGGGCGGAAAACCTTGGATTGTGGAAATGTCAACAGGGAATCTTACTAAACCAGAAGTTGGGCACAGTTTACGAGATTTATGTTTTTCAAGATTTTATCTGATAAATAAAATCGTTGTGCCGTGAAATTATCCGATGAACAATAAATACTATTTTTGTTAATTATAACTTTTGTCCACTGGATAATAGCTCTAGTAGAATGTTAATCATTTTTTCTAAAGTGTTCACTTTATATGACATCACCTTAATGGCATCACACAAGTGACATCATCGTTCAATTTTCAAAAAGGTGAGTTTTGGCTTCTCGAATAATCTTTGGAGGAAACTTCCTAGCACCTTCCTATTGGCTTCTTGGAGAAGCTTTCTCCTTCTCTCGCCTTGGGGAGGAGGCTACAGTTTTGGGGGAAGGGAAAAGATGACAAGGGTAGTCATCTTTTCACTTAAGCATTACTACACATTTTCAAAAAAAATTCTACACACTTTCTCTCTCTTACAAAGCTCTCATCTTTTTCTTCTCTTCACTTTTCTCCTCTCCATTTTCTTTTCACTTCCACGGCCAAGTACCATTTCTCCACTCTCAATTTTTGTTTGCTCCAACTAATCTTATTTCTTGACTCATCTCATCACCATGGTCCTTTTCTCTTTGGTGAACATCACTTGATTCCTCCATTTTCACCATTTTCCATCAAGGCCTAGACTTGAAGCTCTTGAGGCAATGTTCTTAACTCTTCATTTTCTCTTCTTGATTTCGTGATTCTTGGTCCTCTTTGTGACCAAGGACTTCTCTTTTAAGACTTGATGGTTGATTTTGGGGAGTTTGAATCTCTTAGGGTTTTGTTGGAGGTGTTGGATGAATTTTGCAAGGAAAGGACCAAGAAGCTTGCTTTCTTATGTTGTCTTCTATAGGTAAGAGGGAGATGATCCTTTTCATGATTTTGTAGCTATTTTGACTTGCATGAATTTATTGATTGTGATTGTGCATTTTGATAGCTATGGAATTATATATTGGATTGCTTAGATTGATATATGGAAAATCTAGGGCTCTTTGCCCCTTTTGGATTCATGGCCAAGAGGCCAAATTTTTGGGTATTCAAGATTTAATTTTTGTAAAAACTAGAACTTAAGAAATTAAGTGTTATGTAATTAACAATGTGATGAAAAAATTAGTTGGACTCTTGTCCTTGGGAGGTCATGGCCTCAAGGGCCATATTGGCTAAAAGTTATGCATCAAGCTAAGGCTTAGGTGATTAGGTAACTTAAGAATTTATTATGGATTCATAAGATGGAAAGAAACTTATTTGATGACCTAGGGTGATTCTTTTGAACTTAAGGGAAGAACAAAAGTGTGTATGAGATTTGGAGAACCTTAGATAATTCTCCAAGTAAGTATGAATTAATTTGAGTAAAGGACTTGGCTAATTAAGAGAAATAAAGATTGAATGAGAATTACAAGGGAATTCCTCTAGGGAAAGATTTTATAAGAAATGTTAGATTAAAATGAAACTCCATAATGAACCTTAAAAATGCATTGTCATATTTGAGAATTAGATAATATGTTAATATGGGTCTATGAGTGGGACCGAAATTCGGTTGATGTTTAACTTGGCCAAATTATGGAATGTTATGGGATGAGTATATCATTAATATTAATGGTATTAAACAATTGTATGGGCAGTTACTTTAATATCATTTGGAATAGTTCAACGGTGGTTGATTTCATTGAATATGCATTTGAGCATTACGCAGTTGTGGCATTTTATGCCTAAGAGTGAGCGAGAACTTATAGGATAGTGCGATCCATGATGGATCTTGGAGGATGTTCAGGGCGAGGTGATTCACTTAGTGATTATGTTATCACATTGTACACCCTTGGCCGTGAATGCCGTTGCAATGCACTGGAAGCCCGACAAAACACTATTGCTTTTCATGGTCCGACGTAGACTATCTTTTGAGGGGGGACAGATCTTCTGGAACGCTCATCTCTGAATCTTTAGCTCCATGGACTAGAAATTGGGTACATTATGCATAAAGATGGTCAGCATACGCATTGTGCATATGTATAGTCATTTTACATATTTCATGGCATGGTCAGTATTCATGAATTGTGATATACATTGTTGAATCACTTACCAATTGATAATATAATTATGCCTGTTGTCTTGCGATATCTCTGTAATAACATGATTATGTTTGTTATTCAGAAATATTCTTTTATTGACCTGATTATATCTGCTTTTATTTAATATTGTTGTATATGAATGGCATCATTGTCTTTTGTTGTGTTTTCTCGCTGCCTGATGGTATTGAAGTAGGAGTTCTCACCTCTTTCATTGTATTTTCTGTCTGCTTCTATCTTATTCTCATGTCTGTAAAGACTGTGTTGGCGGTGAGACAAGATTCGTGAAGTTTCATTTGGCTACAGTTTTATGAGGGCACCAAAACGTGGAGTGTTCATTGGGATATGGGGCTTATTCTGTATGGCGGAGATGTCACTTTGCTTTGGAGAAGGGCTCAACATGACGCTGCTACTTCACGGTGGATGTAGCTATTCACTTGGAGTTCTGCATGTCTCTTGGAGAGCTTCCTTGAGGGAGGACTTTGTGGAGTCGACTGTTTGGACTTCCATATATTGTGACATGCCCCGCTTGGGGGCTTTGTCTGCTTAGGGATCCCGCAAGGGATCTAGATGGAGATCAGGTACAGGACCCTGTTCTTCAGGTGTTAGGACTTGGACTAGGTTCAATTTTCATTTAGTAGTTATATACATGTATGTTTACTATTTGGAGTACTTGAGTTTTATACTTTTGAAATATGAGATAATGTACTTAAGGATGTAATGAACTTTGTTTTATGAAAAGGCATTTTGCAGTTCTTATTCCTTATGTCTTTATTATTTGACAAATCAATGTTATTCATTGAAAATAGAATTTTGAAACTCACATTTTATAATGTCCATCCTTTTATAACTTGGTTAAAGTTTGGTGTTAAAATAAAATGAGTCATTTGAAATGTAATGCCCTTCAGAGGGGGTGTTACATTAGGTGGTATCAGAGCAGTTCATCCTGTTGAGACCGGGTATAGACTGACTGTGCTTAGGCAGGTCAGAATTTCTGTGTGTGTGTTGTGCATTTCCTAGTCTCTTGTTTGAGATGTTAAAAGAGGAGTGCATGAGTTACTTCAGGTTGGATGTTAGTAGTTACTGTTATATAGTCACATGATATTTAGGACTGGCTAACTCAATATGTAATGTTCTGTGTGGATAGGAAACTATGACTTCAGCTAGGCGAACTAAGAGAAATTAGAGTTCTTCTAGTAAGAGTCCAGTTGGATGACTGAACTCGTGTCGAATTGTTTGTACCTACACTTTTGGAGTGGTACCTCTAGTATGAGTAAAGTCCATGTCCAAGTCTTTTGGGTTTATGGGTAGGCTTACCATGTTTGTGCTATGTGTTTCTGATGTATTGTTTGGTCTCTAAAAGGGGACAACATTGTTTGAAATGGTTACTTCTTGTTTCCATTGTGTTTGATTTGTCTATTTTTGGAGGAAAGGAAATGGCTCGAGGTAGGCATACGCGTGGGAATATAGAACGCAACAACGAAGGGATAGCTGCAACTGTGGAAGCAATGTAAGGAATGGCTGGAGCAACAGTACAACAGAATCAGAGGACCGTGCAGCAACAGGAATTGATAGCCAAGGCTCAGATTTTACTGGATTTGAATCACTCTCAGGACATGGAACCCAATAACGTTAGACTATATTGGTTCCGAAAAAGGAGAAATCATAAAGTCAAGCGATTCCAGCAAAAATCGTATGGACCATCAAGAAATCAATGACAACAACAACGACAACCGCATAGAGGTAATGCTAGTGGTAGCAGACCTAGTCAGCCCATGACACTTTTACTGACATGTAAGAAGTGTGCAAAAAGTCATGCAACAAGAGGTTGTATGATCAAAGGAAAAGTTTGTTTCAAGTGCGGGAAGCTAGGACATGTGGCTAAGAATTGTGGTTCATAAAGGACGAAGCCTTCCGTTAGTGATGTACATGCTTCAAAATCTCACGGACAAGGGGAAGTCAATTCCCCAAAAGGAGTGAAAGCATCCTAGACTGAAGACCTGAAAAAGGGAGATTGTGCCATAGGAGATGACCCTTTGATTATACTGTATAATTCTAGGGTAACTCATTTCTTTATGGCATATGATTATACGGATCAATTAGAGTCATCTGTGTCTTTGTTATCTTTTGATCGAATTATTTCTACTTGTACTACAAAAACCTGTTGTTGATAACCAAGTCGTTTAAAACTATCCTATGACCTATTAAAGACTGAATCTTTTCTGTTAATTTGATTTGTTTACCTTTTTTGTAAATTTGATGTGGTCTTGAAAAGGGATTGGTTATCTTCCATCCATACCCTGTTAAATTGTTCCAATAAGACTTTAGAGTTTCCTGAGATAGAGATTTTTAGATTTGAACCTATGGAGCTCATTCCTAAATTTTATTAGACCATATCGAATCCTTCGTCAGATAGGTCCGATGGTATGCCAAATAGCTTTATTATTATTCTTTCTAACCTTCCTAATGTTTTTCTGTGCATCTCGATTGAGAAAAATATGTTCCTGATCCAAACCTTGTTTTGGTGCCAAATATAGTACAATTAGAAAAGGACCTAATCTATGAGACGCTTTCTATCGAAATTGAGGATAGATGGTTTAATTGATTAATAGAAGGAAATCGTTGTTTTCTTTAAGACTAGTTTGCATTCTGGTTATCATCAAGTTTGTTTAGAGGTAGAAGATGTTTATAAGACAGCCTTTCGGATGTGTTATGGGTACTATGAGTGTTTAGTAATGTCGTTCCATGCAGTGAACACTTTAGTAGCATTCATCGATTACGTGAAATAGGATCTTTCTTCCATATTGAGGCAGATTTATCATTATCCTTGTTGATGACATTCTGATCTATTCTCGAAGTCAGGAGGAATCTGCTGAACATCTCAGTGTGATTCTTCAAATTCTGAAGAAGAAGAAAAAGTTATGCTTGACGTTGTCTAAGTGCGAATTCTGGTTAGAGGCAGTCCAACTTTTGGGTCATGTGATTTCAAAGGAAGGAAATTGTTGTGGATCCGTCGAAAGTTGAAGCAGTTCTTCAATGGGAAAGACCAACGACCGTAACAGAGATTTGTAGCTTTATGGGATTAGCTGGTTAATGTAGGAGACTCACCACAGAGTTTTCCTAAGATGACAAGACCTCTCATCTAGCTCATACAAGAGAGTCAAGTTTTTGTATGGACCGATGCATGTGAGGGAAATTTTCAAGGATTGAAGAGACACTCAACTACTTCGCCAGTGTTGGTTCTACCCAATCCCAACAAACCTTTTGAGGTGTCTCGTGATGCTTCGCGCTAAAAGTCTAGAATGTGTGCTTGTTCGGAATAGAAGGAGTAGCAGCGTATGCATCAAGACAACTGAGAGCACATATAAACTTGGAGTTAGCGTTCGTGGTTGCATTGAAGATCTGGAGACATTTTCTTTATGGAGCAACTCTCAATGCCTATAGTGATCACAAGAGTCTGAAGTAATTATCTAATCGGAATGAGTTTAATATGAGGTAGAGACGATGATTAGAATTTCTGAAAGATTTTAATTTTCTATTTTAGTATCATCTCGGAAGAGGCGAATGTCGTAGCAGATGCCTTAAGAAGAAAACATACTTAGTTTGTTTACTATGGTGAACAAGGGAAACAAATTGATAGAGCAACTCAATGATGTGCGGTTGTTTATGGATTTGGCTGTTGGATGGCCAAAGACTCGAAAGGAGTAAAATCCTTGTTGATCGACTTACGACGTCAGTACGCTTTTGCCCATTAATATGAGATACTCAATAGAAAGAAGCAACCTTAGTATTGGTGATTTGGATTGATGCAACTGGAGATGCAGCATGAGAACTAGAAGATAAAATGATAGAAACATAGTCGCGTTTGTTCTAAGATATAAAAAAATTTCAAAGACGAAATTTTTTTTAGGAGGGGAGAGTTGTAACACCCCAAAAATTATTTGTTTCATGATAAATAGTCATTTTATAATATTTGTGATTTTTGTGAATTTTTTGGATTTTTTTCAGAATTATTGATTATTTTAATATATTTTTCAATTTGCGTGCGCACTGAGTAGAGTCAGGAAAATAAAATATGTTCCCCAAGGGCAGAAAATCTTGGACAGTGGAAACGTCGACAGGGGATCTTACTAAACTTGAGGTCGGACACAATTTACGAGGTTTATGTTTTACAAGATTTTATCTGATAAATAAAATCGTTGTACCGTGAAATTATCTAATGAACAATAAATACTATTTTTGTTAATTGTAACTTTTGTCTATTGTATAATAGCTCTAGTAGAGTGTTAATCATCTTTTCTAGAGTATTCACTTTATGTGACGTCACCTTGATGGCATCACACAAGTGACATCATCGTTGACTTTTCAAAAAGATGAGTTTTGGCTTCTTGAAGAAGCTTTGGAGGAAACTTCCTAGCACCTTCCTATTGGCTTCTTGGAGAAGCTTTCTCCTTTTCTCTCCTTGGGTGGGAGGCTACGATTTTGGGGGAAGGGAAAAGATGACAAGGGTAGTCATCTTTTCACTTAAGCATTACTACACATTTTCAAAAAAAAATTCTACACACTTTCTCTCTCTTACAAAGCTCTCATCTTTTTCTTCTCTTCACTTTTCTCCTCTCCATTTTCTTTTCACTTCCACAGCCAAGTACCATTTCTCCACTCTCAATTTTTGTTTCCTCTAACCAATCTCATTTCTTGAATCCTCTCATCACCGTGATCATTTTCTTTTTGTGAGCATCACTTGATTCCTCCATTTTCACCATTTTCCATCAAGCCCTAGACTTAAAGCTCTTGAGGTAATGTTCTTGAATCTTCATTTTCCCTTCTTGATTTCGTGATTCTTGGTCCTCTTTGTGACCAAGGACTTCTCTTTTAAGACTTGATGGATGATTTTGGGGATTTTAAATCTCTTAGGGTTTTGTTGGAGGTGTTGGATGAATTTTGCAAGGAAACGACTAAGAAGCTTGCTTTCTTGTGTTGTCTTCTATAGATAAGAGGGAGATGATCATCTTCAACCTATCTTGGTGGTGAGGAAACATTTTTGGTGTTGTTGATGAGGAATCCATGTGGGATTGCTCGCTTTGTTGTGTTGTTCTTCATGATTTTGTAGCTATTTTGACTTGAATGAATTTATTGATTGTCATTGTGCATCTTGATAGCTATGGAATTATATATTGGATTGCTTAGATTGATATATGAAAAATCTAGGGCTCTTTGCCCCTTTTGGATTCATGGCCAAGAGGACAAATTTTTGGGTGTTCAAGAATTAATTTTTGTAGAAATTGAAACTTAAGAAATTAAGTGTTAAGTAATTAACAATGTGATGGAAAAATTAGTCGGACTCTTATCCTTGGGAGGTAATGGCCTCAAGGGCCATATTGTCTAAAAGTTATGCATTAAGCTAAGGCTTAGGTGATTTGGTAACTTAGAATTTATTATGGATTCATAAGATGGAAAGAAACTTAGTTGATGACCTATGGTGATTCTTTTGAACATAAGGGAAGAGCAAGAGTGTGTGTGTGATTTGGAGAACCTTAGATAATTCTCTAAGTAAGTATGATTTAATTTGAGTAAAGGACTTGGCTAATTAAGAGAAATAGAGATTGAATTAGAATTGCAAAGGAATTCCTCTAGAGAAAGATTTTATAAGAAATGTTAGATTGAAGTGAAACTCCATAATGAACCTTAAAAGTGCATTGTCCTATTTGAGAATTTGATAATATGTTAATATAGGTCCATGAGTAGGACCAAAATTCTATTGATGTTTAACTTGGCCAAATTATGGCATGTTACGGGATGAGTATATCATTGATATTAATGGTATTAAACAATTGTATGGGCGGTTGCTTTAATATCATTGGGAACAGTTCAATGGTGGTTAATTGCATTGAATATGCATTTGAACATTACACTGTTGTGGCATTTTATGCGTAGGAGTGATCGAGAACTTACAGGATAGTGCGATCCATGATGGATCTTGGGGGACGTTCAGGGCGAGGTGATTCACTTAGTGATTATATTATCACGTTATATACCCCTGGCCGTGAACATCATTGCAACGCACTAGCAGCCCGACAAAACACTATTGCTTTTCATGGTCTGACGTAGACTATCTTTTGAGGAGGGACAGATCTTCTAGAACGCTCATCTCTGAATCTTTAGCTCCATAGAGTAGAAAATGGGTACATTGTGCATAAAGTTGGTCAGCATACGCATTGTGCATATGCATAGTCAGTTTACATATTTCATGGCATGGTCAGTATTCATGAATTGTGATATACATTGTTGACTCACTTACAAGTTGATAATATAATTATGTTTGTTGTCTTATGATATCTCTGTAATAACATGATTATGTTTGTTATTTTGAAATATTCTTATATTGACCTGATTATATCTACTTTTATTTAATATTATTGTATATGAAAGGTATCATTGTCTTTCGTTGTGTTTTCTCGCTGCCTGATGGTATTGAAGTAGGGGTTCTCACCTCTTTTGATCGTATTTTCTGTCTGCTTCTATCTTATTCTCATGTTTGTAAAGGCTGCGTTGGCGGTGAGGTAAGATCCGTGAGGTTTCATAAGGCTACAGCTTCACGAGGGCACCGAAGCGTGGAGTGTCCATTAGGATACAGGGCTTATTCTGTATGATGGAGATGTCACTTTACTTTGGAGCAGGGCTCGGCATTATGCCGCTACTTCACGATGGATGTAGCTGTTCACTTGGAGTTTTGCATGTCTCTTGGAGATCTTCCTTGAGGGGGGACCTTGTGGAGTCTATTGTTTGGACTTTCATCTGTTGTGACATGCCCCGATTGGGGGCTTTGTCTACTTAGGGATCCCGCAGAGGATCTAGATGGAGATCGGGTACAGGACCCTGTTCTTCAGGTATTGGGACTTGGACTAGGTTCAGTTTTCATTTAGTAGTTATATACAGGTATGTTTACTATTTGGAGTACTTGAGTTTTATACTTTTGAAATATGAGATAATGTACTTACGGATGAAATGAACTTTGTTTTATGAAAAGGTGTTTTCCAGTTTTTATGCCTTGTGTCTTTATTATTTGACAAGTCAATGTTATTCGTCGAAAATAGAATTTTCAAACTCATATTTTATAATGTCCATCTTTTTATAACTTGGTTAAAGTTCGGTGTTAAAATAAAAGGAGTCGTTTGAAATGTAATGCCCTTCGGAGGGGGTGTTACACTATGCATCAAGTACTAGAGGAAGACCTCCCTCATTACCTATGCTTCCCTATACATCAAGTACTAGAGGAAGACCTCTTTACTTGGGGCTATCCTAAACCCCCGGTTTGTATAGGAGTGGATCACACCTCCCTTTCTCTCTGATGATCGATAGTGTGAGGACAGATAATTCCCTCCCTATCAAAAGTAGTTGAGGATGGATAATTCCCTCTCTACTTACCACTTTTAATGAGGACGGATAATTTCCTCATTGTTGTGGTTGATCGAGATTGATCTAGTTACTCGGAGTAGTTCTGTGTGATGAAATAAGTCACAAAGAGGTTGAAGTGCACCACCCTAAAAGCAAACTACTACTAAGTAAATGGTTTTAATTGCTAGCATTGATTAAATCATGTGGTTTTGAAAAATGAGAATTTTTTATATGTATTGATATTGGTTAATATCATTTATTTCTACCATGAGTTTTCGTGATTTGAATTATGACTTGTGAATTGTCATGACACTTTAATCTTGTAAAGGAGTTTTTATAGTAATTAAATGAACTGTCTCTTTCGAGAAGAGGAAGGTGATGAATTTGGCCTTTTGCCACCTTCCTAAAATAATAATAAATATTTTAAATAAAAATGAGGTTTTTCCCCGAAATAGCTAGAATTGTTATGATGACACGATTTTAAATGAGCTACTGAGAACTTCTAAATTCTTACCCCCTACACCTTTGATTTTCATGATAATTCCAGGTGGCTGAGTAGATCAGCAAGTGTATGGAGCTTACTCAAAGGATTAGTTAGGATATTCTTAGTTAGGTATTTACAAACTAGTCCTAGTAATTTTATTTATCTGATAGAATTGTGTATATAACGTATGGTGATGTTGAATTTGTATATTATTCCTTTCATTATGTATGTAAATTATGCTTCCGCGAAGGCTCATATTTTGTATATTATTAAATTGTTTATTTTAACAAAATTTATGGACATTCATAAGTAATGTACTAAATTCTAATTACTAATGCATAAACCGGATATGTCATTAGTGTTAGTAATTTGGGACATTACATTATGGTATCAGAGCAGTTCATCCTGTTGAGTCGGGGTATAGACTAGCTATGTTTTGTTATGCATTTGTCTTATCCCAGGGATAAGATGCATAGGTGGAGCTGCATAATAGCCTTGAGTCTGTAAGTTATGGTTAACTGTCACCCTGTCACATAATGTTAAGTCTAACCAACTTAATATATAATGTGCGGTGTGTACAAGAAACTATGACATCAACCAGGCATATGCGTAAAGGCAAGACAACTGCCAACGAAACCACGAGAGATGATTAAGAAGTTAACAGCTTCTAACCGAAAGTAAGGAGAAATGTTTATGATTACGAAGGAGAAAGAATATAGTTACAATCAAGAAGTTGGAAGGAATGGAAAATAATCCATATCCGCAGTGACAATATGTAAACAGTCGTGAATGGAAGCTGGAACTTTCCTGACCTTTTAGAGTCTAGAAACATTCATTTGCTTCCTATATGGAAAATATTTTATTGAGTTAGTGTGCATAGATGAGCAATGAGTATCCCTCACTTTTTATTTGTTGAAGAGGAGATAGAATCTTGGTAGATTGAAGTTAAAAGACTTCTAGGGTTTACTGGAACTTATAGTATATAGGGAGTATTTCTTTCCCAAGTGTTTAAGAAAACCAAGGAGTTAGAACTTATGGACCATGGGCAAGGGAGTTCGATGATAGGTCAATACTTAGTTAAGTCTGAGGAAGGAAAAAGAGGAGGAATAAAGATAAATAATATTACCAATGTTTGACTTGTGTTTGTTGAAGAATAATGCTAAGCTTAGTGGATTGAGTTTGTTGTTAGACCTGAATATTCTCTTTCTCTTCATGTTGCTTTCGAAGCTTTCACCCTCATTCTAAGCATAGATGCGTCACATGGTTCACCAAGGCAGTTTGATGCTCCTTCAATTGCAAAGTGGTTAACTCTAGACTGTGGCTTCAAATACATTAACTAGAGAGACTAAAAAGTGGTCGGATGATACCAAGAGATTGTTAGTCGTAGCAGGAGCCTAGATTGTTTGGAAAATGATTAAGGTCGATTTTAAGGGTCACAACTTAGGATGGATGATTTGATAAACTAGATAAGAGAGAACTGTAGTGTTCTCCAAGAATGACTTAAGGGGTCAGAGTATTATCAGAATGGAGTTGGAAAGAAAATATATATTTTTTAAGACCATTCTTAGAACCAAATGTGAACACTGAGCACCTACAATCCTTATGGATTAGATGAACAGATTTTCTAAACTATATTTAGTTAGAATGGTTGTGATCTTTGAAGATGATATTTTCATCTATTTAAAGACACTCAAAGAATATGAAGATCACTTAAAGGAGATACTAGAAATTCTGAAAGAGAAGTAAAGGTATGTTAGCAAGGTGCAAATATGAGAATATAAAATTTCTAGAGAAGGAATATTTGTAGACTAAAGTAAGAATAAACACGAGAACTGAAAGGGGTAGTGTTTCTGAATAAACACAAGAGTACGAAAATAATTTCCAAGGACAAAAAAGAGATTGACTTCCATATTGGTTTTAGTGGTTCCAAATCTTCAAGGAAATTTTGAGATATACTCGGATGCCTCAAGAAAAGAGGTAGAATGCATGTGATACTAGATGGACGAGTAGTTGCTTACACCTCTAGGCAATTGAGACCACATGAGGACAACTATCTAACCTACAGCCTAAGATTGGCAACTGTGGTGTTTGCCTAAAAGGATTGGAGACACTAAGTGTGTGGAGTTAAATTTGAGGTCTTAAATGACCATAAGAGTTTGAAACACTGATTGACCAAAAATGGTTAAGCACGAGACAAAGACGATAGATTAAGTTCTTAAAAGAATATGATTCTAAGTTAGAGTATCTTTTGGGTAATGCCAATAAAATTATTGTTTTTGAGCGGAAGGTGTTTTTGTAATCCTCTGCTCTACAAGAGTCGAGGGATTGAAAACCAATTTTGAATTTTGATGTACAGTTAAATAAGGAGCACAAGAACTCATGGGGAAGATTCATGGAATGTCAGAAGAAAATAGATATATATAGAATTGAGATTACGGAAGATGATCTTATGGTAACTAAAACCTTTGCGCACTCATAGCATATAAAGTAGGTGATGACAATGTTTCAATTGTCAGATTTGCTGAGGAAAAGAATGTAAGGAATTTTAGAACCAGTGTTTAAGAAGCTGATATTCCCTATAGGAAGTTTGGATTTTGTGAAATGGTTTGTTAGAATGAAATTATGTTCTTCTGCAGATGAGAGGGCATCTTACTTTTTCTCAAATAAGACAATGTTTGAAGTTAGATCTGTAATCATGTATGTTTACACGTTACCTAATGTGGACAAGCATATGGCTAAGTTTTCTTATCTTTCTGTAAAGACCTCAAGACTCAAAAAGAATTGGTAACTATAAGGATTTATCCTATTGGAGATGTATACTGCCAGAATAAAATTGCTACATTGTACACAATAAGAAAAAACTACGTATTCACACTGATAGAATTGGGTCTATATTAAAGAATTTGGCAATGTTTTACCTTTGCGATGTGTCAGAAGGAAGGGATTCAAAGAATAAATAAATAAAGTAAGGAAATTTTAACTCTGGTTGAACTTTTAAGGTAAGTGGCAAAACAGAGAAGTGGTGAAGAAGTTCAAAAAGGATTATTGGAAGTTGTATGTACTTGTGTAATATAGGAGGATTTCAAGGAGACTTTCTCATACAAGTGTTTTCTAAGAAATATACAAGATGATAGAGGAGTGGAGTATATCTGGAACTAAAACGAAAAGGCATGTCTACTGTATAATATGAAGTGAAGCGAAGGAAAGAAATCAAAAGATTTGTAAAGTCTATAGAGATTAGGTGCTTTTCCCACTCTAGTTAAGGAGTTTAAAATTGTGGAGACTACTTAATTGAAGTTTCACATTGAGCAAATCCTCATGAGTTTTGAAAAGGGGAAGAAAATAGGCGATGAGAATAAAATATGTGATTTTTTCAACCAGTGATTCATAAATTAGAAATGAGCCAGAATCAAATGAAAACTGAGGAGTCTAAATACTCTAAGTGTAGAAGGAGACGACATGGTGACAAACTTTGTTTGGTATGCGATCTAAATGATTAATTAGAACACTATGTCAGTAGGTGTCGGTAGAAGTAGAAAGTTATACCCAATCCTCGGCTACCAGCCCCAGGGAGGGTATATACTTTAAGAGGGCAAAAGGAAGTTCAATCTTCTAACTCTTTACAAGTTAACTCTCGTTAGGATAAAAGAATATAAACATCTGAGTCTGAATAAAAGTTAAAGTGGATGAGATAAATACAATTAAGGATAGTTGTTAAAGGTTTCCAAATTTTTGTATGAGAAGCTAAATTTTGGGGACAAGTTTTTTAAAAGGAGGGAAGAATTGTAACATTCTCTTTTTAGCATGTTAGACTTGTATATGGTCATAAGGTACCATAATACTTGTTTAACATACTTGTAAATTTTCGAGACGTTTTGGGTTAATTTAGGCACTTTACTACAACACAAAATGTGCAAAATGACCATTTTAACTCAGGAAAATAGCATAAATGCTAAATCAAAGGAAATAAATAAGGAAAATTTTATTAATAGGTCACAAATGGGTGAAAGAGGATGTGGTTAAATTTTGAGGACAAATGGAATCAGTTTGGTATTTTTAAGGACACCATGCAAGTGTTTTTATACCGCATTGAAGAATAACAAATATGAAAAATTATGAAAGTAGTGAAACAAGAATTTAGATAAATCTTGAGATTTATTCTATAATTATTGGAAGTTAAGAAACTTGATTTAGTAAAATCGATGTGTTCTTAGCAGATACAAAATTTGATAAAATGACCATTTTGTCCTTAAATCTCATCTTTTAAAAATAAGATATTTCTCATATTTGGGATCTTTCTCTCTTGTCCTCTTTAGCAAAGAAAAGAAAGAAGAGGGGGGAAGACGGAGACAAAGGGAGAGAAAGAAAAGAGATAAGAGAGGGAATGTGGGAGAGAGCTGAAAATGGAGGAAAGGAAAGAAGGAAGAAGGAAGATCAAACATGAACCAAAGAGGAAAATCAAGAATGGAAAAGCATGGAGCCATGGGAACCAAGGTGGGGGTTTTCTCTCTTTTTCTTTCTAACCGTGATTTTCTTCCAAATATGAGATTTTTGGATGAGTTTAGTTAAGACTTTAATTTGAGAGTGATAGATCTATGCATTTGAGGTTTCAATGAGATTTAAAGCTTTCTATTGATTATTGATAAGTTTTGAGCTTTGAAAGAGGGGTATGGATCCCTTATTTGATTTCTTGTTTTGAAACTATTTTGGACTGTTGAATATAATGATTTATGATGTTGTTGTTGATTATTTTAGAATGATTTTTGGAAGGCTTGAGATCTGGTACCAAAACAGAGATTCTAGTTTTTGGTTTAAGCACCTAAGCGCCCTAAATGGAGCATCTGAGCACCTAGAACCCAGAAACTCAAGCTTCTGGAGGCATGATGAGCGTATGAGCGCTCATGGTTGAGCGTTTGAGTGCGCGATGAGTGTCTAGGTGCTCAAAGCCCAGCGCTTAGGCGCCAGACTGGCAGAATGGAATTTTTGTTCTGTTTCTCAAGAAATTGCTTTTAAAATGTAATGTAATGTAATGCTATATTTAAGATATATTAGATGAGAATAAGCACAAATATGGCTATGCTATATATGATCGCACATGAGTTTAATGGTGAATTTGCTTATTATTGCATATTGATGAATACCAAGATTTGGCAAAATGAATATACATATATATTGAACATGGATTTGAGATGAAATGCCTATGAAGAGAAACCTTGTAAATGCATGTGTTGCATAATTGTTGAGATGTTGATCAAAGGGCATTGTAGAAATGAAAAATTGGTTTTTCTCATGGGTATCCCTTTGTGGAACTAGATGGAGTGTGGTTTTGGATATGCCTTGTATTAGGGTAAGTTTTGGATAATGGTAATAGATAATTTAGGAATCTATCTAGACCAGAGTAATTGAGGTTGAGGAAGACCTCCCTCATTACCCATGCTTCCCTATACATCAAGTACTAGAGGATGACCTCTTTACTTGGGGCTATCCTAAACCCCTGGTTTGTATGGGAGTGGATCACACCTCCCTTTATCTCTAATGATCGATAGTGTGAGGATAGATAATTCCCTCCCTATCAAAAGTAGTTGAGGATGGATAATTCCCTCTCTACTTACCACTTTTAACGAGGACGGATAATTCCCTCATTGTTGTGGTTAACTAAGATTGATCTAGTTACTCAGAGTAGTTTTATGTGATGAAGTAAGTCACAAAGAGTTTGAAGTGCACTAACCTAAAAGCAGACTTCAACCAAGTAAATGGTTTTAAAAGCTAGCATTGATTAAATCATGTGGTTTTGAAAAATGAGAATTTTTTATATGTATTAATATTGGGTAATATCATTTATTTCCACCATGAGTTTTCATGATTTGAATTATGACTTGTGAATTGTCATGACACTTTAATCATATAAAGGAGTTTTTATAGTAATTAAATGAACCGTCTATTTCGGGAAGAGGAAGGAGATGAATTTGGCCTTTTGCCACCTTCCAAGAATAATAATAAATGTTTTGAATGAAAATGAGGTTTTCCCCCGAAATAGCTAGAATTGTTGTGATGACACGATTTTAGATGAGCTACTGAGAACTTTTAAATTATCACCCCCTACACCTTTGATTTCCATGATAATTCCAGGTGGCCGAACAAATCAGCAAGTGTATGAATCAACAATGGCCAGTTGCTTGGAAACTTGAGACAAATTGAACTCAGTAACTTCTTCACCTACTTTGAGGGTTATTTTCCTATGCTTCTCATTAAACACGACTCCAGCATTGGCTAGGAATGGCATGCCCAAGATGATGGGGGTTTGAACATTGACTTCTATATAAAGCATAACAAAATCAACCGGTATGTAAAACTTTCCCACCTTCAAAGGAACATTCTCCAATATGCCAATAGGATGTTTGATAAACCTATTTTCCAATTGAAGAGAGATGGTGGTCGGTTTGAGCTCCCCAATATCAAGTTTCTCACAAATAGAAAGGGGCATCAAACTCACACTTGCTCCAAGATCACACAAAGCCTTGTTGATATGCATGTCCCCAATTAAGCATGGAATTGAAAAGCCACCCGAATCCTTAAGCTTAGGTGGAAGCTTGTTTTGAATGATTGCACTACATTCTCCCGTCAAAACAACGGTTTCATAGTCCTCAAGCTTCCTCTTACTGGAGAGAATCTCTTTCAAGAACTTAGCATAAAAGGGCATTTGGGAGAGAGTTTCCATAAAAGAAACGTTAATGTACAACTTTTTAAGTACCTCTAAAAATATTCCAAATTGATGATCAAGCTTTGCCCTTTAATACCTTTGAGGGAATGGCAAAGGTGAAACATATGCATTTGGAGGAACATATCTTTTAGTGCTTTTTTCATCTCCTTCCTTGTCCTCTTTCTTCTCTTCCTTTTCACGGGTGTCCTTATCTTTAAGTTTTTCTTCCCTTGTAGGGCCTTCAAGTTGCTTACCACTTGTCAATGAAATTTTAGTACTTTCTCCCTTGGGTTAGTCTCCAGTTGACTTGGGATTCCCCTTGAATCATGTTAAACAAATTTGATTGTTGGGCTATCTGAGTCTCAAGCATCTTGGAATGAGTGGCCATTTGATCTAGATAGTTACTGAGTTGCTTAATGGACTCCCCATGTTGTTGCATTTGTGCTTGAATGACTTGATTGTGCTCCTTTTAAGTGACTATTAAATTCTCCATAAGAGCTTCTAAATTGCACATTGCACCTTGAGAAGATTATTGCGGTTGTTGGAATCCTCGTGGGGATCTATTGTTAGATGGAACCGCTTGGTTTTGTTGGTTACCATATGAGAAATTAGGATAGTTTCTCTATCCGGGGTTATATATGTTGGAGAAAGGATTACCTTGAGGCTTGAAGTTGCCATTTTGCACATAACTCGCTTGCTCCAATGATGGGTCTTAAGAATATGTTTCTATTGCATTGCATTCCAAAGCCAAATGCCCTCCTCCACATGTTTCACAAGTTATGTTAGGATTAGTGATAGCATTGACATTCAGCTTCTCAAGTGACTTAGTTAAGGCATCAAACTTGGCATCAAACTTCACATTCAACATGGTAATGGCGTCAAGATCTATTAATCCAGCTTATTTCTTTGAAGTTGATCTCTCACTTGGCCACAGATAAATATTCAAAGCGACCTCATTAAACAAGGCCCTTGCCTCTATTGGAGTCTTGGCCATCAAAGTACCACCAGCTGCGGCATCAAGAGCTGCCTTTGTAAAGAAAGTCAACCTGGCATAGAATGCTTGTATAACAACAAAATCTTGTAGCCCATAATGTGGACACTAACAAATGAGATCACTGTTCCTTTCCCATGCTTTATAAAGTGATTCATCTTCCTTTTAGGTGAAGGTAGTGATGTCTTGACAGGGCTTGATTGTTTTTTCAATCGAATAGTACTTGTCCAAGAAAGTCTGCTCCATCAATTCCTAGTTGGTAAGTGAATTTGGGGCTTTCGAGTGAATCCACTTCTTTGGTTTCGCCAAAGAGAAAAAGGAAAAATTCTTATCCATATAGCATCCGTTGAAACCCCATTAATCTTTATGGTATCACATAACTCCAAGAACTTATCCAAATGTTGATTTGGGTCTTCAATCGTTGACCCACTGAATTGCAATTGCTGAACCATCTGGGTTAGGACGTCTTTATCTCAAAGTTGTTGGCCTCCATTCATGGCTGTGCTACGGAAGATTGATGAGCGTTAACGTTAGCAGTTCTATAATCCCTCAGCCTTCGCTCTTGATTAGCAACTTAGTTCATGTTGTTCACCATGTGGTCTTCCTCAAATCTATGTATTCTTCTTTCCCTTCTAATGTCATGAAGTGTCCTCTCGATCTCAAGATCAATAGGGATAATAAGATCTTCTTGACTCCTCGTTTTGTGCATAAGAAAGAATCAAAACCTGAAAATTCAAAGAAAAAATAAAGTGAAAATAAAATAAAATAAAATAAAAAGTGCTTAAATAAACCACACTACCGCTCGTGTTAATATCAACACGATCCCTGGAAATGGTGCCAAAAACTTATTGTGAATTTTTAGTAAGTGCACGGATCGTACAAGTAGTAAATAAAGATCGTTCCCACGAGGATCAAATGATTACTAACTCTTACGGCAATTTCGATTATTTAACCAAACAAAACCAATAATGAAAGCTAAATTTAAATCAAAACAAAACTCAAAGCAAATAAATAGTAATTAAATCAAGAAAAGTCAAGAGTCAACCAAGGGTTAAAGGCCTAGGACTTGAAATTCATTACACTACCCCCTATGCTAAATTGTAATAATATCTTTGCTAATGTTCAATTTTGTTCTTGAAGGCAGTTTATTCTAAATTATTTAAAGCCCAATTTCTTGGCACTAAAATCGCGCTAAAACTTCATCAATCTCATTCTCAGTGCAATTAATCCAAGTTTCAACCCATTAAGATTCATGACAAATGTTGGTTCCTTGAAGGGTTTAAGCCTATGTCTAGGTGTCAATTCCTAATTTCAATTCTTAAATTATCAAGCAATGAGATTTCATCTTTCGATCTTTCACCTAAAGCCGAAGATCATGTAAATATGGCGTGCAACAAACCACAAGCATTAAGCACACTAAGAATGAACCAAGAATAATAATTTCCATTAACAAAGAATCAAATTAACAATTCAACATAGAGAAATAGAGAGTTTCATCCAAATTCAAGAAAAAGGGATTTAGCTGCTCATGGCTAATGTAGAGCAATCAAGAACAAAGGTTAAAAAAACAACCATGATTCCAAAACAAAAAGAGAAGATGGAGAAGACGAAGATGAAGAATATATTTTCGATGGTTGAACTTCAATTACTCTTGTTCTTGTATTCCAAGCCCTAGCCTCCAATCCTTAGGCCTCTCAAAGTCTCCTGCGGTCTCTGTATGATTTAGGTTTGAGGGTTTGCTTCTATTTATAACAATTGGGGTGAAAACTACCTCTTTTACGCTCCAGAAGATCTCACACGGTTGTGTGAGTACATGACACAACCGTGTAAGTTTTAAAAATTATGTAATTTAAATGCAGGAGGGTCACATGGCCATGTGACCTGTAACGCCCCGAAAATTTATTATTTCATGATAAACACTCATTTTATAATATTTGAGATTTTTGTGAATTTTTGTGAATTTTTTTCTGAAACATTGAATATTTTAATATATTTCTCGTTTTGCATGCACACCTAGCAGAACCAGTGTAACGCTCTGAAAATTGTTTGTTTCATGACAAATAGTTATTTTATAATATTTGTGATTTTTGTGAATTTTTTTAGATATTTCTGGGACTGTTGATTATTTTAATATATTTCTCGATTTGCATACGAGTTGAGTGGAGCCGAAAAAATAAAATATTTTCCCCGGAGCTGGTAAACCTTGAATTATGGAAATGTCGATGGGTGATCTTACTAAATTCGAGGCTAGACACAGTTTACGAGGTTTATGTTTTTCAAGATTTTATCTGATAAATAAAATCACTGTACCGTAAAATTATCCAATGAATAATAAATATTGTTTCTATTAACTGCAACTTTTGTTTACTAGATAATAGCTCTAGTAGAGTATTAATCATCTTTTCTAGAGTGTTCACTTTAGGAGACAACATTACTTTTCATTTTATCGAGAAGCGCACGAAGCTTCTCAAGGAAGCTTCCTACTAAGCTTCTCATGGAAGCCTTACTCCCTCTCTCCTCCCACACACCACACGGCCATGAAGGCCTTTTTGGAGCCAAAAGTTTGTTTTACACTTTATTACTTTCAATTCTAATTTTTGAAATCATTTTTTCTACTATCAACTTCTCTCTCTACATTTTCTCTCTCACTTTTCTTCTTCACATTTTCTCCTCCTTCTCTCTACCACACCACACGGCCTTAACTCTTCCAAGCCCTACAAGATTACCAAAATTTCTAACAACCATATTTCCTCAATTTCCATCACATTCTAAACACGCTTCTAGTTTGAATCTACTTGAAAAGCTACTATCGTCATCATCTTCTTCAAGCTTCAAAGTTTGAGACTTTAGGGTAAGATTCTTGATTTCTCATCTTTTCTTCTTCATTTTCGTTTTCATGGCCATCACCATGACCATTGATCCATTCTTTTTCAAGCATTGGTGTTGATTTGTTGAGTTGTGATTCTTAGGGTTTTTGGTGAGCTTGGGCGAATTTTGCAAGGAGCTTCAAGGGAGTTTCTTTGCTTGTTTTCTCTTAGGTAAGAGGGAGATATTCCACTTCAACCACCTATGGTGGTGGGGGATGAATTTGTGTATTGAAATTGGAGGATCCATGTGTGGATTTCTCCTCTTGATTGCTTGATTTTTGATGATTTGTAATTATGTGCTTGTATGATGTTGTCACTTGATGTTGTTATATTATGTTTGCATGGATAAATTGTGATATTTTGTGTACTTGAAATCATGTATGAAAAATAACAAATCTTTGCTTATGTTGAAGGAAGCTCATGGCCAAATGGCCCTATGATGGGTCCTTGATGAAACTTTGTGTAACAAATTGGGAATGTAAATGCTAGTAAGTGATAATTATTGGAGTGATGAGAAATTGGGTCCCTAGTTCTTTAGAGGGCTCACGGCCTCTTAGGGAAATGAAGGCAAAAATGTTGTGTTAAAATGGAAACCTAGATAATTGGATAATTAGAAATTAATTAAGGATTCATAAAATATAAGGAACTAAGAATGAGATTTTGTCTTAAAACTTAGAATAATTTTAAATTAAAGGACGGATAAGAGTGTGTGAGACTTGGAGAACCTTAGAATAATTTTCTAAGTGAGTATGCATAAATTTAAAGTAGGGAACTTAACAAATCAAGAGAATTCCTTTAGGGGAGGATTTTATAAGAAATGCTAAATTAAAGTGAAACTTAGTTAAATTGATGATTAGAAATTAATTAGGGATTCATAAGATGGAAAGAGAAAGAAAATGACATTTTATCATAAAACTATGAGTAGATATTGACCTCTAAAGAAAAATGAGTGTAAATGAGACTTTGAGAATCATAAGACATTAAATTGAATAAGCTTTATTAAGAATAAAGAGAATGATTAATTGAATTAGGAAAACAAGGATTAGGAGTGTAAAGGAAGATTTGAGAAATATAAAATACTTATTTTAGATGAATTTTATTAAGGACAAAGAAAAGAACAATGATAAAACTTTATGAGATAATGATATGTCCAAAATTGATTATGAATGACAACTTTGTTATCGGGCCCATGAGTGGGACCCAAATCTGTTGATGACTGTCTTGGCTTATGGTTATGAAATGCACCATTGAAATCCTCTGTGATAGCATGCATTTGGCATTGTGCTTTTGGAACCGAAATACAAGACCCAGAAACATCAGATAGACGATTTAGTCAGATTTGGTTCGCCTTTATAACCAGAAACATCAAATAGACGAGTGAGTCAGATAGGACTGGTTATCAGAGGAAACCTAGATAACAATGGTACTATGTAGTCATATGGACGGTTATATAATATCACTGATGAAAATGGTATTGAACAATTGTATGGACGGTTGCTTTAATACCGTTGGGAATGGTATGACGGAGGGTTGATCCCGTTGAATATGCATTTGTGCGTTATATAATTATGGCGTTTTATGCCTAGGAGTGAACGAGAACTTACAGGATAGTGGGGCCTTGAATAGACCTATGGGGACGTCAGGGTGCGGTGATTCACTTGTGATTATGCTATCACATTGTATACCCCTGCCCGTGAACACTGTTGCAACGTACTGGCTGCCTGACAATCCACTATTGCTTTTCGTGGCCCGGCGTAGACTGTCTATTAAGGGGGGACAGATCTTCTGGGACGTTCATCTCTGAAAACTGAGTCTAGCTCCATAGAGTAGGAAATGAGTACATTGTACATGAAGGTGGTCAGCATACACATTGTGCATATGCATGGTCAGTTCACATATTGTCATGGCATGGTCTATATACATATTGTGGTGGCATAATTATGATTGATATATCGATAGTGGATATCTATTGTTATAGTGCTGTTAATATTTATATTATTGTGGGATATGCTTCTGATGATATCTATGAAAATTAATAACTTGAATATATCTGCAATGTCTATATATATGGAATGACTTCGTCATTTGTATTATTTTTCCTTCACTGCCATATTGGTAATGATATAGGATATCTCACCCCTTGCTAGCACTATTCTTGTTCTATGCGATTTTTGGTTAAAGACTGTAAAGGGGTTGAGGTAGAATCTCCTGCGTTCAGTGAGGGCAACAAGAAGGGGTTCTTTTGGTTTCATCAGGATTGTGTTCACCGGGGGTGCCAATGCTTAGCGAGACGATTGGGCCAGCGAGTGTATACGGTATTGCTGGGGATTTGATCTTAACCGTGAGGAGGACCGCAATGAAGATCCTATCCAAATTCTCACTATATCAGTGCATCTGGAGTTGCCTTACCCATTCGGGAGCTATGGAGTGATTTGATTCACACACCTAGAGAGGACGAGGATTTTATGGCATCAGCTGCTAGGGCACCTACCCGTGAGACCACACACTGTTCTATCTTTGTGTCCTCAGATGAACTAGGGGAGGATCTCGAGGTGGATCTGATGGAGTGCCCAACTCCTTAGCCGTGGTTTCATTATAGGTAGTTTATGTTTCTTTAGCATTACCTGTATAAGGGTTCTTTTGAGTATATGTATGTTTTAAGATAATTATCCAATTTTATATGCTGTATTTTATGTATGTCTCGTTGAATTATAATTATATTTTTTTTATATGACAGCACGTGTAACTATTCATTTGTGGCTCATATTTTCTTTATATACAAAATGATTAAATTTGAAAAATTGTTATTTGAGTTGTAGCACGCCAAAATTTAATGACCATGGTATAATGATGATTGTGTCATGTTTATTAAATCGAGGGGTGTTACATGACCAATACACCTATGTTTAGGTCTCAATTCCTAAGTTCAATTCTTAAATTATCAAGCAATTAAATTTCATCTTTTGATCCTTCACCTAAAGCCTAAGATCATGTAAATATAGCGTGCAATATACCACAAGCATTAAGCACAGTAAGAATGAATCAAGAATAATAATTCCCATTAACAAACAATCAAATTAACAATTCAACATAGAGACATAGAGAGTTTCATCCCAATCCTAGAAAAAGAGATTTAGCCACTCATGGCTAATATAGAACAATCAAGAACAAAGGTTAAAAAAATAACCATGATTCCAAAACAAAAAGAGAAGATGGAGAAGATATCTTCAATGGTTGAACTTCAATTACTCTTATTCTTGTCTTCCAAGCCCTAGCCTCCAATCCTTGGGCCTCTGATAACTCTATAAAATGCAGTTATTTGTGCCTATTTCTGTGTTAGAATGAATGCTTAGTCCTTGTTAATAATACATATTTGGAGGTTTTGTGCTTATATTTGATATATTCTGATTCTGATGTTTTCCAATGTGTTATTATGCAAAATTGAGCTTTAATTGTTATGGATTAAGTAGATTTATATCTGTTACTTATTTGGTGTTTTCTCCATGTTAGGAAGGGCTCCAAACAAAGTTAAATGTGGAGCATGTGAGCTTAAAGACCAAGAGGAAGCCAAATTGGCATTTTGGCAAGTCACCACCGCGGCGCAAGGTAGTGCGCGCCGCGACGCAAAGGTGCATCATCAGAAATTCCATACTTGAACCCGAGGCGCGGGGGCCGCGACGCTCACTAATGGGGGCTGAGGTACAGGTTAACCGACCTAGTGGGGGCCGTAACGCTCATTAACGAGGCCGCGACGCTCTGTAATCGACTCAACGCTGGCCTAGGCGCTCGTAAGTGGGGGCCTAGGCGCTCGTAAATGGGGCCAAGGCGCACGGCGGCGAGCTGAGTCTATAAATAGGATTTTTCACATTTTTCTCTCTCTCTTGGCTGCCTTAGCCATTGCTTTTTAGTTTTCTCTCTTTTAGTTTAGGTTTTAGTTAGTTTTAGGTTAGAAAGCTTTGGCTAGATCTCCATTGATGGTGGATTGGAGGCTAGGAACAAGGATGGAGGAGGATTCAAGCTTCAGAGACAAATCAATGAGCTTTCTTTCTCTTTTTTCTTTCTCTCTTCTCTTCCTTATCTTCCTTGAATATGATTTTCCTTGTGTTTTCATGTTCATTGTATAGCTAAGTTGTATTTAGGGATATTTTGGATCCTTTTCTATATATATTAATGATGTGTTTCTCTCCAAGTTTATGTGGATGTTTGATTATTGTTCAATCATTATCTATGTTTAATGCTTGTGGTTAGCTGATCACTAATTGCATGATTCTAATATTGGCAAATAAACTAGACATAGGGATTTGTTGATATGGATATGGTGTGGTTGATACATGTTCGGCGAGTTCAATTGGCTTGGATAAGTTGATTCGTTAATAGGATAGAAATATACCTATTAGTCATGTGTAGTGTGTGATTGAGAATAGATCGTTTATGAGTGGAAGTTGAGCTGGCTCTCAAGGAAACTTAGTGAGTTAGGCAATTGAAACCAGGGTTGATTGACCTAGACATAGGCTTTTGACTACATCATATTCTCAAGCTAACCTAATCAATGCATTTATGTTTATGAGGAGGATTGCATGTTGTTGGAAGATGTGGGGGGTGAAAGAGGATTTCCTGAAACCTAACCGCTTTTATATTTATTGCTTTTGTAGATTAGGTTTAGTTTAGTTTATTGCATTCTTATTTTTATATCCTTGTCTAGAATTGATTAAGCTATTAGTTAGTACTTAGCTTTATAATCGAATATCCTCGTATGAATGAACTTTTACTCTGTATCTGTATTACTTGAGCAATGCGTGCACTTGCGATAACAACCAGCCTCTCAAAGTCTCCTGCAACCTCTGTATGTTTTAGGTTTGAGGGTTTGCTTCTATTTATAACAATTGGGGTCAAAACTACCTCTTTTACGCTCCAGAAGACCTCACATGGCTGTGTGAGTGCATGACACAATTGTGTGAGTTTTAAAAATTGTGTAATTTCAATGTAGGAGGGTCATACAACTATGTGACCAAGACACATGGCCATGTGACTTAATCAGAAGCGTTCCTCGAGTTACATAGGGTCGTGTGAGCTTGACAGAAGCATTTTCTAGGTTACACACGGCCATGTGTAACTCCTTAATTGCTCAATGCTAAATTGATCTTTATGAAAGTTGTAGTTCTTTTTCTTAGGTTTCCAATGCCACTAGAATCACCTCGTTTTGACTTCCGTAGCTCAAGTTAAGCTCATTTTATCATGCAAAGGTCCAAAACTCTGCGAATCTTAGCTATATAAATTCCGAGCTCAACTCCATTGTAATAAATCCATCCAAAGCTTTATAAAGTCATGTCAAAACACCTCTTTTGGACCTAAAAACATAGTAAAATACCAATCATGAGATACCAAGGATAATTAGATTAAATGTGGCATAAATTTTGACATAAATCAATCAAAGCACACCTAAATTCACCTCAAATCAAGCACAAAATGTGTGTATTTTATCTACACATCACCATCCCGATAAAGCCAATGTGGTGGCCAATACACTAAGTAAGAAATCCTTACATGTGTCCCAGATGATGATCCAGGAGAGTGAACTTCTTGAGAATTTTAGAGGCTTAAGCCTTTCAGTAACTGTGTTACCACGTAGTCTCAGTGTGAGTTGTGTGGACATAGTGAGTGACTTTAGGACTCATATTTTGGAAGCTCAAAAGGAAGAAAAGACTCTTAGAGATGTAAGTGAGTAGATCATTTTAGGAAATCCTAGAAAGTTTGATATGATGGATGATGGGATGATTAAGTTTAGAGGTAGACTTTGCATTCCCAATGAATCTGAAATCAAAGAAATGATCCTTGAAGAAACTCATTGTAGTTAGTACACTATTCATCCCAAGGCCACTAAGATGCATCAAGACTTAAAGAAGTTATTTTGGTGGTCTAGAATGAAGAGGGACATAGCCGAGTTTGTGTCTAGGTGCTTAACTTGTCAGAAGGTCAAGATAGAACACCAGAAACCTTATGGACCTCTTCAATATTTGGGAATCCCAGAGTGGAAATGTGATAACATCACAATGGATTTTATGTTGGGCTTGCCCAAGACTCAATTATGATTTGATGCAATATCAATTATAGTGGATAGACAAATCAAGTCTGCTCATTTTATACCTATTAGAGCTAACTACTCCATAGATAGACTTACCCATTTATACCTTCAGGAGATAGTTAGGATGCAAGGTATTCCCCTTAGTATAGCTTCTAATAGAGACCCTAAGTTTACATATAGATTTTGGGGAGTATTGCAGAAAGCTTTTGGGACAAAGTTTAATCTAAGTACAATATATCATCCACAGACTGACAGACAATTGGAAAGGAATATTCAAACCTTTGAGGATATGCTAAGAGCATGTGCGCTAGAGCAAAAAGGGAGTTGGGATATGTTCTTACCCTTAGTGGAGTTTGCCTACAACAACAGTTATTATACCAGTATAGGCATAGCACCGTATGAAGCACTTTATGGTAGAAAGTGTAGGTCCCTTTTGTGTTGGTATGAGGTTAGAGAAAGAACCATCCTAGGACCTGAGTTAGTACAACAAACCACTAATCAAATTAAAATTATCCAAGATAGGTTGGTTATGGCTCAGAGTAGGAAGAAGAGCTATGCTGATAAAAGAAGAAGACCTCTAGAGTTCAGTGAAGGAGATCATGTTTTCTTGAGAGTCACTTCTACAACAGGGATTGGTAGAGCACTGAGAACACAGAAGTTGAACCCTCATTTCCCTACCAGATCCTAAAGAGAATTAGACCGTAGCCTACCAAATTGCCCTTTCACCCAGTTTGTCAAACCTTCATGATGTCTTCTAAGTGTCACAACTTAGGACGTACAATCCAGTTCCTTCACATGTCATAAGAAATGAATCTCTGTAGTTCAGAGATGATTTGTCTTATACTACGCGGCCGATGAGAATCGTGGACAGAGGGGTCAAAGAGCTTAAAGGTAAGCGAATTCCTCTGGTGAAGGTGCTTTGGGATGGTGTTGGCTTTGAGGAGGCAACTTAGGAGTTTGAGTCCCACATGCAGCAAGACTACTCATAATTATTTATTTGAGGTAAGCAATTTTAGGGACAATTTTAAAAAGAGGAGGGGAAATGTAACATCCTCTTCAACATGTTAGACTTGTAAATATTTACAGAGGTAGCTTAATACTTGCTTAACATGCCTATTTAATTTTGTGACAATTTGAGTTAGTTTAGGCACTTTGCTGCAAACTAAAAAGTGAAAAGTTTCTTAAAATGAACTAGATATTAGCATAAATGGCTTAACTAATGAAAATAAATGTGGATAATTTATTTCTAAGTCACAAATGTGTATTTTGTGATGTGGTTAAAATTTGAGAATAATCGGAGTCAATTTGGTATTTTTAAGCATACTAGTTGTATGTTTTAGTGCCGGATTGGCTAGTCACAAATATAGAAAAATATGATACTGGTGAAACGAATTTTTTAATGAATCTTAGTATTTATTTTAAAGTTGTTAGAACTTAAAAAACTTAATTTAGTTGAATCTAAGTGTTTTTACCAAATCAGGAAGTATCAATGTTGTATCAAATAGCCTTAAACCATCCACCATTACAGCTTATTTCTTTGACTTCTTTTGGTTGCTTTGTGTCTCATTTCTCACTTTTCTCTCTTCTCTTCATGGCTAGTCACAAAAACAGCATCATGGGTTGAGGTTTCAAGTGGTGAAAAGGGAAACAAGAAGCACAAGAAGAAGGGGAAATCCAAGATCAAAGTGTGAGGATCAAATTTGTAGCACCATAGCAGCTTGAGATAGGGGTTTTTGAGTTCAAAATAGCTCTTTCTTCTCATTTTCATGTTTAGGCTTATTTGAGGTTTGATATGTCAAAATGATATTTTGATGTGTTTTGAGTGATTTTCTTGCTTGGATAAGTTTTAAGGGATATTTATGACTTGTTCATGTTAAGAGTTTAAATTAGAAACTGAAAACTCTCCATTTGGACCATTAATGCTCAAAGTGAGGAATTTGGGGTTTGGATGAGTGATTTAATTCAAGAATCCATAATTGATGACATGAGTTAGTGTTTTATGTTTCCTTCATGTTAATGAACTTGTTAGGGACTTAAAATTACCTAGAAACTAATTTGGAGTGGTTAAATTTGGTTTTGGCACCAATGGAATAGTGCCATAAATTTACAGATTTGCTATTGGGTACTCAGCGCTTAAGCACTTAGCACTTGCGCGCTCGAGCACCTATTGCCCAGTAAAACAAGGCAAGCGTTTGGCTGAGAGCGCTTAAGCACCAAATAGGCATGCGCTCAAGCGCGCATCGGCTAGAGAATTGCGCCCTGATACCTGTAGTGCGCTTAAGAGCTCGGTCTTTACGCGCTCAAGCAACAAGACAGGGCAGAGACTATTTTTAGCTTGTGATTCTAATTAAATTTCCTACTTGGTGGTATCATTTGTACAAGTCTTTTAGGGTGTAATGAGACACTTTTGGGGATATTTCTTGGAGAGAATTATCAACTTGCATATGTGAAAAGTTTGGGAATTCGTAAACATTCAAAGTGTGATAAAATGCCTATGTTAGTGTTTAGAACCTTAATCAACATGAGGTTGATGTCTAATTCACTTTTGAAGTGATTGTGTGATATTCTAGATATTGTTTCTAGTAATATGAAATTTACTACTTTGTTGGATAAGTGAGGGTAAGATTCCTATGCACTAGTGTTTAATATGTGGCTTGGATATTCGGTTTTCAAACTTGGTATTTGCTAATTTTCTATGTATTTGTGACCTTAGATGGTGTGCACAACCATATGACTCGAGAATGAGGTGTTGGATCTGAATTCTCCTTGCATTTATGCTCGTATGGTCAAAGTTACCGGTATGGGGGTGGAAGTAGTACTCTTACATTGGTGAGGGGAAAGTGTCTACCTATTACCAAATGGGATTTAGGCTTTTAGGCTTATCCTGCTTTGTATATACAATAAATGGAGGTTTCTGGGAAATAAGTAAGTAACTTGTGTTTTCAAAAACTAAAACCCGCATTGGCATTGCATAATCATAATATGCAATTGTATGAGCAATTGTCATATGCAATTCTAGTCATTCCTCATAATATGAAGCATTGCATTATTGACAATTGTATAAGCAGTTGTCTTGCTTGATTGCTTGGTTGCTTGGTTTCTTGTTCAATAGTATCTTAGGAATGTATAGGCGATTCTCTGATATTATTGATTATCGTATATTCTATTACATAGACTGTAAATGTGTGTTCAGTTAGTTTATTTGTTATTAAATAAATAATTGCTGGTCTTGGTATGCTTATACTAAGAAATTATGATTTCTCACCCTGTGTGTTACATGTAGATCCAAGTGAAGACCCTCCAAAGGAAATGGCAAGAAAAAGAAGAAGCAGAAGGCTTAGTTTGGTTGCTTTATTTCATTTAGTTTAGTTGCTTTATTTCATTTAGTTTAGTTGCTTTATTTCATTTCACATCAGCTTGTATTTATTTACTTTGTTGCTTGTTTATGAAAGTTTATGTATTATAGTGTGACTTTTTAGCCAATGATGTATATATATGACCTTTTTCATCTTTGTGGCTCTCTTTAACGACTATACAGGTTATTATGGATTTATGTTTTATGTATTTTAGAAAGTGGCATGCTTAATATACTTTATCTTGGAATATACTGCTTATTTTACGATAATTTGAACTAGGGTGTTACACTTGTAAACACCTTGCCTTTGCCATACCTCATATTCTTAAGAGCAGACTCTACTACTGGGTCAGGAATAGTTTTGGACACAAGTTGTACAAGATTGGGAATGGTGTTTGGCATAGGTTCAACAGTGATTTTAGGAGGAGGAATAGGGCCACGAAGGTCAAGAGAAGGCCTATTAGACACAAGAAGTAAGAACAAGTCAAGCAGAAAATCTTTCTTATCTTCCATTATTGACTTCTCCCCCTGGAGATAAGGATGAGTAAAATAAGGCTCTTCTCATTGAATGTAATGTCCATGGAGACATAGAATTTTGTGGATGGAGGGCAATAACACTTGCACCTTTTCTGGGTTGAAGAATAGCCCACAAAGACACATTTTAGAGCTCATGAATCAAGTTTCCCCTGTTTTGACTATGAACATGGACAAAGGACACAGATCCAAAAATCTTAGGGACAAGATTATTGGTAGTGTGTAGATTAGGATAGAAAGTGGAGAGGACGTCTATCGGACTCTTGAATCCCAAGACTCTAGTGGGTAAGCGATTTATAAGATGAGTAGCTATTAGAATAGCTTCCCCCCAAAAGGACTTAGGGACATTTTTCTGGAACAGTAAGGTTCGAGTTTTTTCAAGAAGGTGACCCTTTTTCCACTCTGCTAGCCCATTTTGTTGTGGGGTATGAACACAAGATGACTCATGTATTATTCCTTCTTTTTGGAATAAATGCATAAAAGTTTGATTGAAATAGTCCCTAGCATTATCTGACCTGAATCGCTTAATACTCACCCTAAATTGATTTTTAATCATGGAATAGAAATTTAGAAGAACAGTACTAATATCAAACTTATGTTTGAGTGGAAAAATTAAGGTAACATGAGTACAATCATTAATGAAAGATACAAACCATCTTGCCCCAGAGACATTAAGAATAGAAGAGGGAGCTAAACATCACTGTGAATGAGAGAAACATGAACAAAACTTCTGTTATTACAAATTGGAAAGGTTACACGCTTATGTTTGGCAAGATCACATACATAACAATGAAAATGTTCAACATCACGACCTTTAAGCAAAGAGGGAAAAAGACTCTTAACAATAATAAAGGATGGATGTCCAAGTCTGCGGTGAACAAGCCAAATTTTGTCTTTTTTAGTTAAAATAAGTTATGAGGTAAAGGAATATGAATGTCCAAGTTCGCCCTTAGTCCTATTTAACTGACCTGGTGCTTCAAGGAGGTAGATGTCATCTTGTTCCGTAGTATGTCCAATCATCTTCCCCGAATCCTTGTCGTTAAAAACACAATAATCATTATAAAAAACCACATTGCAAGATAAATATTTAGTTAATTTCTGAATAGAAACTATATTTGTGGACAGTTTGGGGACATGAAGAACAATTTTTAAGCTCACTAGAGGGCTTAGTTGGACATCTCCTACACCGGTTACAGTGGTAAAGGAACCATCAGCTGTGGATATATTCTTACTACTTGGGTAGGCATAAGACAATAAAAGAAGTTAAAAATGATAAAATAAAATTAAAAAAAAAACAAAATCTGTTGGGCTTAGTTTGGACTAAGGATTACATTTCATTTTGAGGCTAAATGAGTCTAGTTAATGTTGATTTTGTCTCTAGTGGGCTAAGTTTAGAGCCTAAATGAGCCTAATTTTGTTGGGTTTTGATTTTGTTAAAAATTAAAAAGGGTAAGAAAAAGACTTTTAAAAAAATAAAAAATAAAAATAAAACACACACAAACATATAGGTTACAAAATAAAAATGAAAAGGTTTTCGAATTAATAAACAAGCAATTTAAAATAAAAAAATAAAAAATAATGAAAAATGAAATGTATTGGTTTTCTTTTGCTTTAGTTGCTTAGAATTAGTTTAGTTATTCGTGTTTATGTTTCATATGCTCAATCATATGATTTTGTGTTAATTTTAGAGTGTTGTTACTATTTTATCTTAATATATATTTCTTGTTTTTAGTGATAAGTGTTAAAATAATAAAAAATGGTAAAATAAAAATTTTAAAGGTTAATAATAAATCACACAATTAATTAACTAAGGTGGTCTTAGGACAGGTGTTTCAAGGATGCTGTGGAATTTAGTTTCCACCATTTTATCTGTACAATTGACTCTCGAATTAAATCTGATTTCAAAGACTAAATAAATATTGGTTGTGACTCCATTTACATATTCTATTTTCAAAATTTTCTTTTTGTCATTGCTCTCGCTGCGGGGTTCCTGGTAGTGACAGGCATAGTTATAAAACTTGACCTGATGATCAACTCGGTTGAGGCACCGAGTCATCGAGTCATCGAGTCACCGAGTCACTAGTTCAACCAGTGGATCACCCCCATTAGTTGAACTGCATAAAATAAATAAATAAATATTTAATATAAATACAAACTACATATATAAAAATATATATATAAGAATATTTGAGTTGGGGCTAAATTAGAATTAGAGCAATTTTTTACTAGGCTAAAACTCATTACCTAAACCAAACAAATAATAGTAAGTATCATTTATTGGGCTAAGTCATTAGCCCAATTTTAACTCAAAGAAAACCCCAGCAATACCCCAACACTATTTCTATTCTTTATTCCCCACTTTTAGTGCCGCATAAAGCCTCAGGGGTGTAAAACCATCTTTGCACAACAACTCAGTAAGAGAGAGACAGAAAGAAAGCGTAGGCTGCAACAATGGTTGCTACATCATCAATGCTCATTTGTTTAGTGACGACTTTGTTTGGTGACGTCTCTTTTTGGTGAAGGCGCTTGCGTCTTTGACTATTCCCTTTCCATTTGGTTTTCTTCCAAATATGCTTTTTCTTCCCCAGCATCAACCTTCTCCCTATTCGTGTGGATTGGAATTTTTTTTCTAAACTATGCAAATCGACCAAGTTAGTATACTCTCTAGGTCACCAACTTTTCTCAAAATTGGGGATTATGCCGAGTTAACTACATAATCGATTCAAATACCAAATTGAAATAGTTAGTTGGCCAGTTCACCAGTCAAATCCGATCTGAGTTGAATAAAAAACTATGATTTCAAGTTAGCAAAATAATAGGTTGGGATTTTTTTTATCTATTTTATTTTTACATATTACATCATTTGTTTTTTCTTCTTTTTATTTAATGCACAAGGACCCTTGTGCACTATAAAGCGTGGACACATCATTTTGATGTCGTGTAGCTCGTTGAACACATGTCCGGCATGGACACTCATATGACACACAACGACACATGTCTAATTATTGAAAAAAAAATTGCTCTAGCACGACTACGATATTATGAATTATGGATATTTTTCTTAAATTTTCATTTTTCAATTTCATATATATATATATATATATATATATATATATATATATATATATATATATATATATATATATATATATATATATATATATATATTCCATTTTCATGTCCTACAATTTTTAGAATTTAGTATGTTTCCGTATCCATGTTGTGTTGAGTGTCATGTTAGTGTATGTACTTAGTAGATACGGACAATCATTTTCTCCATCTTCCATTTGCAATATTAACACCAGTCCACCATTGAAATTCAAAATATCATATTGACATAATATATGAACTAACAATTAGAAGTCAATAAGGTGTCTAAAATCTAACCAATCTAATCAAAACTAAAAAAATTGAGTCAAAAAAACTAAAAATTGAATAAGCCAAAAAATTGAAAATATGAAAAAATAAGGCTGGATTGGATTGGATTTTGAATCAAACGATCCAATCCAGACGAATCGAAAATATATATATATATATATATATATATATATATATATATTTAAAAATAGTATTTTATCTAGGAAATTCTATGTAACCGATACTTATTTTAAACTCTTTTACTATTTCTCAAATTAACCTTAATTATTTATCTTGAATTTGGACATTTATTGTAGGATTAATAATTAAATTGGACTTGTATTTATAATTTGGTTTTATATGTTGATGAATTAGTTTGAACTTGTGTTTACTGTGCTTTGATAAATTAGTTTGAACTTGTGTTTATTGTACTTTGATGAATTAGTTTGACTTATATTTGATTTATTTTAATGAATTTGAGTTTCTATATTTTGATGAATTTATGTCTAAAAAAATTATAACAAAAACCAAAAAATTAATTAAATCTAAACTGATTTAAATTAGATTGGATTGGATCAGATCAAATTTAAATTTTGAACTAACCAATTGGATGATTAAATAAAAAAATCAATTAGATTGGATCAAATGACATTTTCCCACAAAACCGATCCTATCCAATCACCAAACAGTCCTTGAAGTCAATGGGGCTGCTCAATCAATTACTAGATTAAAACTAAATTTTAGTGTAGCAGAGTTCTGACTAAAAACGCCGATTCCATTTAATTGGCGTCTACCTAAGAAATTCTTTCTAGTCCTTTCTTTTAAAATGTGATCACTTAAATTAACACTTTTCAGAGTAAATTAATCTTGCTAGACAAAAATCATGGTTTTAAATGTAGAGGAGAAAAATAATGTTATTGCTTGTTCTGAACAGATTCAGAAGGATACCTGTGGAAGGTATGATCTGGTGGTTTTTTCCCTCCTGCAGCTGCATTCCACCGTTAAGGTCCGGCGGGGGTGGTACCTGCAAAAAGGACTCCGACGCTCAAGTCAGCCCGTGTGTTAAGGTGTCTATTTCTCAATCAAACGTTACCTGTTTAGGTTTATTTAGATTGATCTTTATGGAGCATGATTGGAGTCAGCATTCAATGCAGGTATTATTATAATGTGGACGTTATAGCCATCTATTGAGAGGAGAGGTTACGGAATTAGATAGATTTGTATTAGCAGTTACGAAGATCTGTTGATTTCCTGATCCTCATGACTTAGGCATTCCGAGGCCTTACAGCACTTCCCGGGGTGTTGATGGAGGAGTAAGGTGGTGTGTGTACCGGGTTGACCCTTCTGGGTAGGATCCTAGTCCACGGTCCAGAACAGTTGCCCCCAGCTTGGTGCTTCGACGGCGTAGTCAAGTGCCAAGATATTCAGCTTCATAAAATGTGACGGGCTACACCCTGACTTCTAAGCCAAGTTTCGCGATGTTTCATTCCAAGGTCGATGTTCATTTGTATTAAAAAGTTATCGGGGTTGGAGATCAGTAAATCCATACCCCTTGTCCCGAAGTCTGGATCTTGCTGGTTTCTCGGAGTCTGGATTTTGTTCCTAGACTTCTTGAAACTTGTAGAAATCCGAATCTTTATCTTTAGAAACTGTTGCTTCTGACTTAAATGGGAGATAAGGATCCCTTAAAAGAGGATCGGTTTCAATGTTTCCCAGATATCCGTTGCTCTCGTAGCCAATAGGAAAGGGAGAGCATTTAATGTCATTGATTTGATTTTGTAGGGTCGGTCAAAGCCTCCCGTTCTATAAATATAGAGGGTTCACGCCTAGAACGATCATTCCTTTTTCCTCATAATCTTGCCATTTTCCAGAATGGTTTTGCTGTTCTTACGCCTGTGCTTGTGTCCAGAGGGAATTAGAGAAGTTTTGCCTTCTGTAAAGGCCACGATTTTTCTACTTTTCCCAAAATATTTGAAGATACCTATTTTCCTGCTAAAAACCTTGTTTCATTAGGAACTTTCCTTTCCTAGCGTAAAGAGGACGGGGACTTTACCTTCCCAGCGTACGAAGGAATGTCTAATTCATACTTCTTTACTGGGAAGTTCTGTAATCCCTATGGTGTTGGACGGAGGTAATTGGAGAAATAGAGTTCTTCCTGGTCCTCCTTTTACATAGGCCGGGGGGACCATTGAAGTAATTGCTTCCAGGAGTTCCAGAATGATCATGAAGAAGTTCATTCCACGCCCACTCCGTTCAACCAAAGAGGACGCACGTCGGTCTTCTTTTATCCTTGTGAGTGAAACCCATGAGTGGTAATGGCTGAAATTTCCTGAGTCTGTGGTAGTGTTCTATTCCGGTTATCTTCAGTTTTTTGAAGTCAATCCACTTTTTCAAGAAGCCTCAACAGAGAAGAGACTGGTGTGCATTGTAGAGAATCTGGATGTGAAAGTTCACAGCAAGAAAGTTGGCCTCCGGGCTCGTCAGTGCTGTTTAGCCTTTTTATATCCCTTGTTTTCTTTTTCCCTTGTATCGATGTATGATGATGTATGAAATGAAATAAAATCTGATTGAATTGTCAAGTAATTTCTTTGACTGTTTGATTCGTAGAATTTATAATGCACCGGGGTGAGTCCAATGCTCGCCCTGTATAACATGCCCCCAGCTCTGTACTTTGCCGAGACAGACAAAGTGCAAAGCTTAAGCAACTTAACCGGGGTACTTGTTTCCGTGGAGGGACTTACCGGGATATGGGATGAGCCGGGGTATACGTTGTAGATACTAGGGCTGGTTGGTTCTGCTGGGCGGCCGTCCCCTCAACTGCCATGACAGCGACGTGGGCCACGTGGCTTGCTCTGGTTGAGGAGTCGTGCATAGTACTTTGCGCGTCATAATGAACATCTTTTCAAATTCAGACTGAATGGACGGAAATGCCCCCTAACCATAGCTGCTATAAATAAGGCTTCGTCCTTCCATTTTTCACCTTTTACTGTGCTTAAAAACTGGTTGCCTGAGAGGAGATCTGACACGTTTTCACAGCTGTCAGCGGTGGTGCTTTCGTTTTAAAGCAGCTTCAACCAACATTTGTCAAGGTATTCTCTTCCACCAAACACCGTTTTTACCGATTACTTGAATATGCGAACGCCCCTCTGGTGGACTGTTTGCTTTTCTCTTCTGTTAACTTTTGGGGATAGCTGTTTCATCCCCCTTTCTAATGGTGTTACCTGATGATGCACCTCCCCTACTACGTCGCGTACGGCGGTCGGGGATGTCCTTCCGAGGTCCAAGTCTCGGTGGGTGCAGAGGCCGGTGCGTGGGTGTTAGTTTGCTGCTCGCCCATTGCTATGTTTGGATGTTTTGAACATCTTTGGTTCTGACCCGTGGCCTCTGTGTGTCTTCCAGGAAACTAAATGGCCAGAAGAAGGCGGCCAAGAGGTGAAGCTCCGGCCGCGACCTCGGATCAATAATCGGAGCAAGAGATTCAGATTCGACGAGGTCCTTTGCTGCCCTATACGTGGGTTGCAGATGATGCCTATGACAGGATATCGCGCTATGAGTCCGGCGCTGAACTAGAAAGGCTGAAGGAATACCTGAAGCTAACCGAGGGTGGTAAAAGAGATAATAAGTTCGTGATTTTGTCCCCGGGGAGAGAACGAGTGTGCTGGACCCGTGAAGAAGGTGAGCACTTCATGTATCTCTACGAGGACTTTTTCACACGGTTTGGACTACAACTTCCCTTGAATGATTTTCATATTGCTATACTCCGGACTCTTCATGCTGCCCCCAGTCAAATTCATCCCAACGGTTGGTCAAACATCCTGGCCTTTGAAAGAATATGCCGGGTAGTAAGGTTGTGATGCTCTAACAGGGCATTCTTTTTCTTCCATACCCAGTATTCAACCCTTGGAGCCCGTGCTCGACAGCAGTCTTGGCTCTCAGTTCGAGCCCGGCAAGGAAGAGCTGTATTTTAGCCGTACTTGGAGAGTTACAAGGACTTCAAAGAAAAATTCTTCAAATTGAAGGCAGCAATCGGCAGTCATCCCTTTTGGCTGGGTAATGGGGAGGAGACGGTGTTCAGTCTTTACTGGAATCCGACGGCATGGAGTATCCCTACTCAATCGTTCGAGAAGGAGATTAACCAGCTCACCGATGAAGAGGTTGAGTGTGTAAACTTCTTCGACATGTGGGTGGAAAAAGTCGGTAAGATCCGGCCTAAAGATATTTTAGACAGTCCGGATGACGATGAGCTCTGGACTGTACTAGGTAACGTCTGTCGACCGTGGTGTATATTTACATGCCCATATTTTAATGCATCTGACTTTTGTTTCTGTTTTGCAGAGAGCTTAGCCGAGATGGTGGGAGGTGACTCTTTGGCTATTCTGGAAGCACTAAGGGCCAGGAATTCTGACGTTCCAATGGGATATGTACCGTCCCCTACAAGCACGGTGCCCGAGGTTCCTTTTGAGGCGGTGGAACCCATCAACGTGGATGATTCTTCTGAATCACCTCAGGGACGTAAGAGAGTGGCGTTGGAAGAAGGGCAGTCTAGCGGCCGGAGTAAGAGGATGGCGATAGAAGAAATTTCTGGGCTAATAGAGCTGTTCCGGGAGGAGGCAGATCCCCAGGAATTTATTGACTTAAATTTCCTTGATGAAGAGGTTGTGGATCACTTCACCCGACGCAGGCCAAAGGAAGCTTTGTTGGCCTTCCAAAACATGGGGATCCAAATTACTGCCGAGGCTCAGTTCTTAGAGCTCGTCCTCGAGGATCATGAACAAGAAATGGAGGAAAAACTGGTCGCGGCCCAGAGTGGTGAAACCAAAGCTCTGAAGGATCTGGAGGATGCCTCAAAGGCCAAAGAGGAAGCTTTACTTCGGGTAAAGGAGTTAGAAACCGAAGTAGCAGCTTTGAAGGATGCCAGCAAAGCAAATGAGGCTACCCTGACCGAGCAGCAGAAGCAGATTTTCGCGCTCCGGGTTAAAAATGACAATTCTCGAGCCAAGTCTCAGTGGTGTGAGGCTAAGATTACCACTCTGCAAGCCGACGTCGACCAGCTGATATCGTTATGCACGAAGATAAAAGAAGATCAATTCAGCAACGCTGTCAGCCAAGTTCAACATTTCAACCCTGGGGTTGCATTGGTTTTGGATGGACTTGACTCTAAAAAGGTGGTTCAGGATGGATCTCTTGTAGCTCCTCATGTGGCTTCTTCAGACTTGGCCGAAGATTCCAACATAGGTGGACCGGGCTCAGCTGCAAACTAGGTTTTTTTTTTTTTTGAATCCTCCTGCGCGAGGTCTTGCTTTATCTGTACCACAGTTTTTGTAAACATCAACCCAGATTTTGGGCTTTATAAATTATCGTTGTTCCTGCTGATCGAAATGCCATTGCTCTTTATTTTTTGTAGAACTGCTTAAAGCTTGGCTTAGGATCCGATGTCCAGATAAATCTGGTATTTGAGATCCGTGCCAAAGGTAGGAAACAAAGTCCGGGGTCCTTTTTGGGATACCGCATGACGATGTTTTTTTTTTTTTAAAGACTAGTCCTTCCCGGGGTTGTTTCGTGCTTTTAGTTTGGTGCTAGAATTTTCCCAATATAGGATTTTTCTATTGCACAGACTATGTAACACATCTCGGTTGGTACTATGAAGAACTTTAAAAACTGAGTTGAATAAACCGCACAATAGAAGAAAAACACTTACTTTATTGAATATCATAATGTGCATTTCATAACAATTCTGGGCAAATCAAACAAAGTTTAACTAGGAGACTAGGCCTGACAAGGCACTTAGCTGTAGTATTTTCTAAGTTTGCCTGCGTTCCAAAAATTTTTAACCGACCTCCTTATCAAAGTTTCTAGGGTATAAGCTCCTTTGCCGGTGCTGATTACTATGCAGTAGGGACCCTCCCAGTTAGGGGCTAGTTTTCCTTGGGAGGCATTCCTTCCACCGATATCGGCTCTTCGGAGTACCAAGTCGCCTGGCTGGAATTTTCTCAGAATGACCTTCAGGTTGTACCGGGATGCCGTTCTCTGCTTGATCACAGCGTCTCGTATGTGGGCAATGTGTCTCCTTTCCTCCAACAGGTCCAAGTCTTCCCTGATTAAACCGGGGTTATCATCCTGCGAGAAGTTCTGAGAACGCTAGCTTGGTTCTCCAGTCTCCACCGGGATCATAGCCTCACATCCAAATGTGAGTTTGAAAGGAGTTTCGCCCGTGGAGGAGTGGGGAGTAGTTCGGTAAGCCCAAAGGACGTGGTCCAACTGCTCGGCCCAATTTCCTTTTGCTTCGTCTAACATTCTCTTCAATCCTCGGACTATGATTCGATTTGTCACTTCGGTCTGTCAGTTTGTCCTGGGGTTCTCAACTGCGCTACAATGATATTTTATTTTCAGCCCAGAAAGTAGTTCTTTGAACCCCTTGTCTTTGAACTGCGTCCCATTATCCGTAATAACTGACTCTGAAATACCGAATCTGGTAACAATGTGACGCCAAGTAAATCTCTGAACTCGAGCTGAGGTGATGGTGACTACGGGCTCAGCTTCAATCCACTTGGTAAAGTAATCCACTGCGACAATAAAAAATTTCAGCTGCCCGGGAGCCTGAGGGAACGGACCCAGGATGTCCATTCCCCACTGATAAAAGGGCCAAGGTATGGACATCGTGGATAGTTCTTCAAGTGGGGCATGATAGTGATCTGAATGCCGCTGGCACTTGTCACATACTTGAACATGTGCAAGAGCATCAACTTCCATCGTCGGCCAGTAGTAACCTGCCCTGAGAGCCTTCAAAGCTAGGGCTTTCCCTCCCAGATGGTGTCCACAACTCCCTTCATGGACTTCGGCCAAAACATATTTAGCTTCTTTTAGCGTAAGGCACTTAAGGAGGGGTAAGGAAAATCCACGTCGGTAAAGCTGTCCATTATAGATAGTATATCTTACCGCGGTTCTCTTTAGCCTAGATGCTTCCTTTGGATCATCAGGGAGGCTGCCGGACTGTAAGTACTTCACCAACGGTGTAGTCCAATCGTGTTCCTCCCCGTCAAGTTGGAATACTGTCATGTCGGCGATTGATGGTTGTTAGATGACTTCCTGGATCACAAAGCGGTTATTGCCTGGGCTTTTAGTGCTGGCCAATTTAGACAAGAGATCGGCCCTTGAATTCTGCTCCCTCGGGATGTGTTCTAGCTGTACCGACTGAAAACTTGAGAGAAGCTGCTTTACTTTCAGCAAATACCTCTGTAAAAGGGGCTCTTTTACTTGATAATCTCCTCGGATCTGTGAAGTTATGAGTTGGGAGTCACTGCATAGTTTGAGTTTGGTAGCTCCCAAGTCCCTAGCCATCGTCAGCCCAGTAATGCAGGCTTCATATTCAGCTTGATTGTTCGAGGTGGGAAACTCGAACCTGAGGGAATTTTCAATGGTGACCCCGTCTGAACTTTCTATTATCACCCCGGCACCTCTTCCTTTTGGGTTTGAGGACCCATCAACGAACACGGTCCATTATTTTTCTTCAGCTTTGTTTGTTTCCGAGGTTAATTCAACTAGAAAATCCGGGAGTGCTTGGGCCTTGATTGCTACTCTGGGCTCGTAGGTGATTCCGAACTCGGAAAGCTCGATGGACCATGCAATTATCCTTCCTGCCAAGTCCGATTTGTGCAATATCTGCCAGATAGGCAAGTCTGTTCCTACTACCACCGGGTGGCATTGGAAGTACTGTCTCAGCCTTCTGGCCGCAACGATGAGTGCGAATGCGACCTTCTCAATCTTCTGATACCGAACCTCGGGGCCTTGCAATACTTTGCTCACAAAATAGACTAGTTTCTGGACACCATCGGATTCTCTAATAAGTACTGCACTAATGGCTTCCTCATGAATGGAGAGGTATATGTACAGCATTTCTCCTGGCTCAGGTCTTGTGAGAATTGGGGGTGATGACAAGATATTTTTCAAGGAAACAAAAGCGTCCTCGCACTCCTGAGTCCATTCAAACCCGGTCCCCTTTTTCAATAATTTGAAAAGTGAGAGGGATTTATGAGCGGCTCCAGCCAAGAAACGTATAAGAGCCGCAATCCGTCCATTTAGCTACTGTCCTTCTTTCACATTCCGGGGGCTGTGCATGTCGAGCACGACCTTGCACTTGTCGGGGTTTGCCTCAATTCCTCGGTGTGTCAACATGAACCCCAGAAACTTTTTAGCCTGGACCCCGAATGCACACTTCTCCGGGTTAAGCCTCATATTGTGCTTCCTAAGCTGTTCAAACACTTCTGTTAAATTCGAGATGTGTGAACCTGACACTAAGGTCTTGACTATCATATTGTCGATGTAGACCTCCAGCATTCTCCCTATCTGATCCTCAAAGACCCTGTTCATCATTCTCTGATATGTAGCTTCGGCATTTTTTAACCCGAAAGGCATTACTCTATAACAGTAGCTTGCTTTTTCGGTGATGAACGCAGTTTTATCTTCGTCCCCGGGGTACATCGAAATCTGATTGTACCCGGAGTAAGCGTCCATGAAAGACAGCAGTTGAAACCCGGAGGAGCTGTCAACCAGCTTGTCCACATTAGGGAGGGGACTAGACTTTCAGCTGATGCCGAAGTTTCATGTCCCCCGTTTAGCGTCTCTACCAGAACAGGCCTGTTCCTTACGACGGAGGTTTCTAGTGGTGCGACGGAAGGAGGGTCGCGCTGAACCGCTGGGCCCTGTCTGTGAGCAGGGGCAGCATGTGCAGCACTTCCTCTCTGCTGATTTTGCCTCGTACTCACCATGATGGAAGTGGGAATAGTAATTTATCAGAATTCCCACAGACGGCGCCAAATGTTTTGAACGGATTTAGAAGGATACTTGTGGAAGGTATGATCTAGTGGTTTTTTCCCTCCTGCAGCTGCGTTCCACTGTTACGGTCCGGCGGGGGTGGTACCTGCAAAAAAGACTCCGACGCTCAAGTCAGCCCGTGTGTTAAGGTGTCTGTTTTTCAATCAAATGTTACCTGTTTAGGTTTATTTAGATTGATCTTTATGGAGCATGATTGGAGTCAGCATTCAATGCAGGTATTATTATAATGTGGACGTTATAGCCATTTATTGAGAGGAGAGGTTACGAAATCAGATAGATTTGTATTAGTAGTTACGAAGATCTGTTGATTTCCTGATCCTCATGACTTAGGCATTCTGAGGCCTTACAGCACTTCCCGGGGTGTTGATGGAGGAGTAAGGTGGTGCGTGTGCCAGGTTGACCCTTCTGGGTAGGATCCCGGTCCATGGTCCAGAACACAAGCATTTAAATCTTCAACCCGTTTGGAATCATGTAAAAGTTAAATTCCACATGTTGTATAACAAGTAAATTTGTCAAATATATTATTTGGGTGAACGCTTGAATGCATATTGGGTTCTTTAAGGAAGTTGGTTCTGTTGTGTTTGGTGAGATTTTAAGGTTTTAATTAATATGTTAAAACATGGCTGATTCCGTTTTTGTAATCATTTAAGCGTACCATTAATTGTAGCATCATCTCTTAATTGCAGTCTGTTAGTGGGTCATTTTTATGCCATGAAGAATCATAATTCTTAGACTGAAAGCAAGGTATGTTTCTTAACTTATCCATTATCATGATTGAGTTTTTAAATTTTGAATCTTAAATGCTAAAATTCATGTAACAATTTGTGTTTTATAATCATACTCAAATGAGTTTTTGTAAGTTGTCTATTAATCCAACTTCTACAGGGTATGTTTTAAAGGTTTGACTTTATTCTAGAGATGACTATAATTCTTGAGTGATACGATTGTGATCATTCCAATTTTATTTAAAAGCAAATGATATGTTTAACTAAACTATCATGGACATTTATTTGTCTGCTATTTGTGATAATTCCTTATAAATCATGACTTTTTATTTTATACTCAGCAATTTATACTCTAAGATCTCTTATTTCACCCTTTCTTCCGAATCACATTCTCACTTTCTCCCTCTCCTCTGCCTTCCTATGTATATAGGCAGAAAAGCACCGCAGCCCCCTCCCTCCCTTGCAATTTGCTGCTTTCAAGTTTACTTCTTTTCTTTATAATTTCTTTTTGAAAGCCCTAAACCATTTAGAGCATGTTTGGGAAAGATTAATTCTTTCCCAAATAGCTGTTTTTGGAGGATTAAGTTATTTTGTGAAATAATTATTATGTTTGGGTAAAAAGATTATTTTCTAAAAAAGTTTTTACATGAAATTCAATGTCACAAAAAAAAATTTTATAGCTAATAATCATAAGCTGAAGATTGAAGCTTATGATTTTAGCTTATACATTAGTTCTTACACTTTGATATGTAAATACTATTTTGTCCTCAATCAAATATTTTTTTTAATCATTCTATACTCATTTTAGTAATTTAATGCATAAAAGCGATTCTTTTTTATATCATCCAAATGAATCATATTAATTTAAAATTGCTTTACAACTAATGCATCCAAACATAAAAATGAATCGATTATAACAATAATTGATTATAATCGATTATCAGCATAATCTATAATTTTTAACTTTTCCAAACAAGCCCTTATTGTCTTTTCTTATTAGCCTGCATTTTTAAGTTTAAATTTTAGAAATTGGAACAAATTGATTTTTTCTTTTTCAGATTACAATACATGACAAAAATTTTGTACATTGAAGTTAAAGGTGATGGCTAACCCCTTTCTACATTGAAGTTAAAGGTGATTGCTTTTTCCTTCTATTTAAATTTTGGAATGGTTTTGGTACGGTGTTGGTTCAATTGCAAAGTGTTGGGATCTGATGCATAGATGGTTGTAAATATTGACTTACATTGTTTGCTGTGATGGCTTAATATTCTTTTTTTAAATGTATAACTTTTGTTGGTTCTGGTCTTAGCTGGAAAATTGCTTTAAGTTGATTTTGTTTCTATAAAAAAAAATTGTTAGATATATGATGAAGCAAAGAAGTTTGCTTATCAAACAGGGGTGAAGGTTGTAGTTGTCTTTTTTCCCCTCGAATTTATTGGTTTGGTAGTGTTTTTTCTTCTTCTTACAGATTATGGTGTTTTCCCATTAATCTAGAAATAATGAGACATTAGAACAACTGTTGAGTTTTACAATTGCCACTGTAACATGTGAATAAGTTAGTTCTCCACATGTAGAATTTGGGGAAATTAGTTCATACAATTCCTTAAGCCTATTTTGGTTGCAAGTTACTATGTGCATAGATTACTATAGGAATTGTTTTGTTTAATAGCATTTTAGTTGTTGTATCTCAGTATTGCTCTGGATTTGTAATTAACTTCTTCATATAGTTCTCAACCACCGGGCTAAGTTTGCTTTTGGCCTCCACAAAAGGGTGCCAATTAGACTGATCTTGATGTAAATCTATAAGTATGATTTTTTTTTCTTAGACATGTTAGTACTTCTATGCATGCAAGTGGCCAAAAGGACTTTCAAATGGAGATACCTCCCTTGCTTTATATATTGATGCCATGGATGAAAAACAACTGAAAGTGATAAAGTGGTGAAGGAGATTCAGATGACATGTGATCACATCATTACCTTTACCCAGTTTTTTTCCGCTCAAAAAATCTTGCTATAGAATTGTTTGTTTTAGATTTGCTTTAGATTATGGTATTTTGTTGATTGTTGGAGTTCTAATTTCTGGGTGAGGTGGTTTGTGAGTGAAATCTTGTTTATGAGTTAATGGTGATGACAGTTGTGTGGTGATATTTTTTATTTTGTTGGGGATTGTTTTCTACATATGGGTTTTGTTTTCAAGTGGGTGGAAGAGGTTTGATACGCCATGTTGAAAGGGCTAAATGATCATAGAGATCATGAGAAGATGAGAAAAACAAAGAAAAGTAGCTACTGTCACCCTTAGAGCTAGCTAGCTAGCATTTGGTTCTGTCATGTACCTTAATTTTCTCTAGTTTAAGGGTTTTCTCAGTTTTCATTGAGTAATTAGAGCTTCTATAGTTCAGAGATTAGGACTATTTTGTATAGAACAATCTAAAAATAAATAAAATGACATCTTATCTTGCATGCTTGATCTTCTTTTTTAGTTTTTTTTCCTTATTTTGATCATGAATCTCTTCATGAGACATCATATGCTGAAATAGTTTATGTCCTTAGTAAACTTTGCGTGTTTATGCTTCTTTTGATATGGTTAAAAAGAACTATTTCCTTATCTACAATTTGTTAACTAGTGCTACTCCACCGATTTATGGAGACGTACCGAGCTGAAATCCTAGTTTCTACTTTTTATGTTTGCATGTGTCAATGTTCATGAATACACGCAGGAATGAGAAATTTCAAGTCAAAATCTAAGGTAAGCAGCCAATAGTTTAGTTGTCAAATACAAAGTAGGCGTACAATCCTTTTCAAAGAGGTAGGCAGATGCTGCACGATTACTTCTCATTGTTGATTGACTAAGATCAAAGGCCCACATAAGTCCTTAGCCATGTAGCCCCATTGACCTTTATACTCTGCTTTTATCTCCACTATTTACTATTTAGAGTTTAAGGTCATACATAGTTTAGGGGAAGATTAGAATCCTATGCAAGTTGAATGGCCCTCATTTTTACACCTCTATAGCTAAGTTCTGATGGCCAATAATTGACAGACTGAACACTATTAGAACCAAATCTCTTTCTCTGTTATGTTTTCCATTTAGTATACTTTTGGTTTTTTCCCCTTAACAATGGATATAGGATCTGAGTTCTTTCGCAACCATCCTGCATCCTTCTTTAGGAACACTTTTTCCATGGACTAAGGCCATTCCTTTTAAGTGAAATCTTTATAAATTATGTCATACTCTCTTTGTCCATTTAGTTCTCTAGAATCTAGACAACTATATTAAATCTTCAAAGTTTTGGGAAGTTGGAGTTGACAAAAGAGTGAAGCATATCAGTATGGCAAGAGAAATTTTTTTTATTACTGAGGTCATCATAACTTTGAAACTAGACCATGATCGAAAAATGAAATGATGAACTGAACTTGCTTAACTAAATAGAAATCCCAGTAGATTCCTCCCACTTGCTCAAGTGTTGAACACTCTTATTTTATTTGATTTTATAGATGGCAATATTTGATTTTATATGTTATCTGATTTATAAAAAAGAGTATTTGATTTTTGCTTTCCACGGTCATGGGAAACATTTAGGTGATCATAAAGTATATACTTTTGAGTGTTCATATATATCTTATATATAATCTTATGCCTGGTTACTTTTACCGTCCTCTCTTTTTTCACTTTGGATTTGAAGCTGCTGGTTTGAATTCTCAAGTACCTAGCAGACTCAGTTTTTATTTTCGCTGCAGATTCAGTGTTTGCTGTGATAGACTATTGATACAAGGATAAAACTTGCATATGCCCCTGCAAGATAGTGGTTTGGTGTGTACATCACTCTTGAGGCACCAAATGATGGTAACTTAGCAGAGGATATTCTCCTACTGCTTAACTAGATTTTGATTGTTATTTTAATTGACATATTATCTGTTTAACCTTTCCTCTTATGCTTGGTTTAACCTTTAGTGTTTACTTACCAGGTAGGTATACTAGGAAATGTTGTTGACTTTTACAAGGATGGTTCAAATAGCAACTCTGTGGACAACATGGATAGGCGATGGATAATGATTGCATTTTACATTAAAGTATAGCCTACGAAATTTTCAGTGAAGAATGATGTGCAACTAAGACACGTGGGTTTCTGATACCTTATTTTTTCCCCTTTTCTGGAAGCTGTTCACTTATGTATATTCATTGATAGCAGAAGATATTTCATAATTATGCATATTTGAAGATTGTGCAATCATTGAATTTAGTGGTCTTTTAAAAATAATAAAAAATTTGTAGTCAAATGACCATGATCCTTGGTAGGTTACTAGGGAAAAACTGTGTAATACTAGTTTGAGTGGATATTAACGAATATGTAGATAAATGTGCCATAATTATTTCTATGTTGCCTATTCTTTCTATAAAAAGAAGAAATGTCAGAATATATGAATATTATTCCTTTAATAATTGTGTATAGGGAAGGTTATAATATATAGGCTAATGCTATTAATTGTTATCCTAAAAATAAGGGAGAAAAATCAGCCTTAATAAAAATAAGAATAAAATCATATCTGTACATATCTAATATTAATGATGATATATTACAACACTCTCCCTCAAGCTGGTGAGTGAATATCTATCATTCCCAGCTTGCAAGTAAGACTTTGAAATCGCTCTGTGGGAAGGCCCTTGGTGAAAACATCTGCTAATTGGTGCTCTGAAGGGACGTACTCTGTAGTTATAAGACCATCATCTAATTTTTCCTTGATAAAATGGTGATCAATCTCTATATGCTTTGTCCGATCATGTTGAACCGGGTTGTGAGCAATGTTGATTGCTGACTTGTTATCACACAGTAACCTCATAGGAGCTTCATACTTTATTCTGAGATTATCGAGTATGATTCTCATCCATAACAGTTCACAAAATCCTTGTGCCATAACTCAAAATTCAGCCTCTGCACTTGACCTTGCAACCACATTCTGTTTCTTACTTTTCCAAGTCACCAAATTTCCTCCTAAAAACATGCAGTAACCTGAGGTAGACCGCCTATCGACAACTGACCCGGCATAATCTGCATCTGTATAGGTTTCAATGGTCAAGGTTTGTTCTTTCCGAAATAGAAGTCCTCTTCCTGGGCTTATCTTTAAATACTGGAGAATTCTATTCATAGCTAGCATATGTCTCTCACGAGGATCATGCATGAACTGGCTAACCACACTAACAGCATAGGCTATGTCTGGTCTGGTGTGAGACAAATATATCAGTTTTCCCACAAGTCTCTGATATTGTGCCTTATCCACCTTTGGGCTCTCCTCATCATTTCCAATCCTGTGATTTTGTTCAATAAGTGCCCTTGTGGTTTTGCAACCTAGCTTACCTGTTTCCTTAAGAAGATCCAGGATATATTTCCTTTGGGAAATAAAGATGCCTTATTTGAAATAGGCAACCTCTATCCCAAGGAAGTACTTCAGCTTCCCTAAGTCCTTCATTTCAAACTGTGCAATTAGTTTTTCTTTTAGGACCTGTTTCTCAACCTCATCATCACCGGCAATGATCATGTCATCAACATAAACCAGAAGAAGTGTAAGCTTGCCTTCTTTGGAATGTTTTATAAAGAGGGTATGATCTCCCTGGCTCTGCCTATAACCTAAGGACACCATAGCATTGGTGAACCTCCCAAACCAAGCACGAGGAGACTGCTTGAGTCCATATAAGGTCCTCCTTAACTTGCATACCATATTCCCTCCACCGGTAGGTCCATATCCTGGTGGGATGTCCATATATACTTCATCTTCCAAATTTCCATGGAGAAAAGCATTTTTAACATCAAATTGATGCAAGTCCCATCCAAAGTGTGCTGCCAAGGAGAGAATGATCCTGACTATGTTCATCTTTGTTACTGGGGCAAATGTTTCCTCATAATCAATCCCATATGTCTGAGTGTACCCTTTTGCAACCAGCCTTGCTTTGTACCGGTCTAGAGTACCATCAGATCGATATTTCATTGTGTAAATCCATCTGCACCCAACTATCCTTTTGTCTTTTGGCTTCTCAACAATTTCCTAGGTCTCATTCTTGTTTAAAGCACTCATTTCTTCATGCATGGCTTAAACCCAATTCTTATCCATTAATGCTTCTTGTACTGAAGTGGGGACTCTGGTAGAATCAATTGCTGAAATAAAACTCCGATGCTGTACTGATAGGTTTTTAGTGGACACAAATTGAGATATAGGGTATTTTGCACAAGTTCTTCTGGCTTTTCTTAAGGCTATTGGCAAGTCATCAGAGTTAGGTTCACAAATATCATGTAAAGAACCATTCAAAGGCTCAGAATCAGGAATGCTTACCTCTGGTTCGGATGACTGAAGCTGCTGTTGGACCAGGTTGGGTTTTTTTCGATAATACACCTGTTTGTATCGATCTATAGGAACAGATACTGATTCTTTAGGTATCTTTGAAGTACCAGAAGATGATGCCACATCCTTTATCAGAGGAGGGACAGATGACTCAATAGAATCAGCCAGAAGAGGAACAAAAGATGACTCAAGAGACTCAGCTTCTTGACCAGTCTCCCCTTGAAGCTGAGGACGAAGGTGAAAAGACTCGGATTCATGAAAAGTGACATCCATAGAGATATAGACACGATGACTTTGAGGATGATAACATTTGTACCCCTTTTTGTTTGGTGCATACCCAATGAAGATACATTTGACAGCCCTAGGATCCAACTTACCACGATATTGACTATGGATATGAACAAAGGCAACACAACCAAAGACACGACATAGGAGATTCTTCATGGTAGGAACGGAAGAGAAGAAGGAACTCATGAGTTTCACAGGACTAAGACCATCCAAGACACGGGACGGTAACCTGTTTATCAAGTATGCGACAATTAAGACAGCTTCCCCCCAATAAGACTTAGGGAAAGACACTTGGAATAGAAGAGCTCGTGCAATTTCTAGGAGATGACGGTTCTTCCTTTCTGCAACCCCATTTTGTTGGGGGGTATCAACACAAGTTAACTCATGCAACACACCATGTTATTTATGAAATTTTGTGAAATGTTGATTCACATATTCCTTGCCAATATCAGATCGCAATCCTTTTATAGATTTTCCAAATTGAGTTTGAACCATGTGATAGAAATTCAGGAATATTGGAAACACTTCAGATTTATCTTTCATAAGAAATAACCATGTGACCTTAGTGCAGTCATCAATAAAAGAAACAAACCATTTTGCACCAGATATATTAGAATTAGAGGAAGGTCCCCACACATCAGAATGAATAAGATCAAAAAGTTTAATACTTTTATTATTACTTGGAGAAAAGGTTGTGCGATGGTGTTTCGCAAACTGACAAACATCACAAAGAAAAGACTCAACAGACCCATTTGTAAACAAATGTGGAAATAACAACCTAAGAAGACTGAAAGAAGGATGACCAAGGCATTTGTGGTGAAGCCATATCTGAGATGTAGCAGAATCTGAACTTGTCGCATAACTGGATGTGGACACCGTCTGACTAGTACTACCATGAGTCCGATGTAGAACATATAACCCTCCCTGTTCCTTAGCAACCCCAATCGTCCTCCCCGTGGTAAGATCCTGAAACACACAATGAGAGGGAAAGAAGGTCACTGTACAGTTTAAATCTTTGGTAAGCTTATGAATAGAAATAAGGTTATTGGACAAATGAGGGACATGAAGCACATTATGTAAAGGAAGGGAAGGTTGAAGTGAAATAGTACCACATCCTGAAACAGGGACATGGGATCCACTAGCAACCGTGATGTGATGCTTATCAGATAATCTAGAGTAAGTAGAAAAATATGAGGGATGAAGGGTCATATGATCAGTAGCACCAGAGTCAATAATCCAGAGATCCTCAGATACAGTACTAGAAACATTAAAGGAAAAAGAACTTAAATTCTTACCGGTCATGGTTGGAGAACAAGTGCCAGAAGGCTTACTCATAGAATCCAAAAGAGTGTGCAAACGATCCAACTCGGCTTTACTAAGTGCCGGAATTGCCTCCCCAGATGGTGGTGCAGATACCTTTTCACCCTCAAGAACCAAGTCGGACACTGTTTAGTTAACCTGCCATTGTTGACTACCTTTAAAACCCCCAGAGCGTCCAAGAACCTTGTCTCTGCCATGGAGTTTAAAACAAGTGTCTTTAGTGTGACCAGACTTCTTGCAAAAAGGACACCAACGCTCATCACGTTTGGTGGATGACTTCCAAGAGGATGAACCGGGCCTTTCAGATGATAACCCACCAATAGGACCTTTACCGGTGGCCAAAGCAGAACCATCACTTGAATTACCAGTATTCAACATGACAGCCCGACGACTCTCTTCCCCCCTAACTGTGTAGAACACCTCGGAGAGAGAAGGAAGCTTGTCCTTACCTAAAATCTGAACCCGAATAGGATCATACTCAGAATTCAACTCAGAGAGAAACTTAAAGACCCGTCCACGCTCAATAAACTTGGTTAAAGTAGCAGAATCCTCAGTGCATTTCATCTTTAAGTCCTGGTTTTGATCAAGCTCAATCCATAAACCATTCAGAGTACCATAATAATCAGTGACAGAAAGAGATCCTTGCTTGGTATTAAAAATTGTGTTTTCTAATTCATAACATGCAGCAATATTTTGTTTCATAGAATAGGTTTGACTCAAACTATCCCAAATTTCACGTGTAGAAGTAAAAAACATACAATTCTTACTGATATCTGGTGTCATAGAGTTCTATAGCCAAGTCATAATCAAAGAATTTTCATCATCCCAAATTCCAAACTGTGTGTCATCGGCCTTCGGAGGATTTCCGACAATGTGTGACAACTTCCGATGACCCTTGAGAGTGGTGCGAATAACCTGGGCCCATTGGAGATAATTTTTACCATTGAGGTGATAAGAAGAGTGTAAAACTGGAAGATCATGGGGATTCAGTGCTGCAACGGCAACCAGAGGCGTCGGAGTGACGGTGGAGGACTAAGTGTCTACTATAGACATGCCGGTTGGACTCGAAAATAGGTAGAAAGGAACGGGGAGGAGCCGACAGGAAGAACGGCGGTGGTCGCACGGTGAACGATGGTGTGGAGGGCGGCGAGTGGCTCTCACGCCCATACAGTGCGGCAGCGCGTGGGCTGCGCGTGGCTGGTCAGTTTGGGGTAGGCTTTTCTGAGGTGGCCGAAAAAATGTCGACAAGCAGTCCGGCGGGGGCGGTGAGGCCAAAAAAGGCGGCGGCAGGTGGCGGGTGGAGGTTTGAATACTTAGGCAGCAATAAGGCTGCTCAGCGGAAGAAAAAACTAAGGCAAGCCCTAGGAACGACCTAGGCTTTGATACCATATAGAAAGAAAGAATGTCAGAATGTATGAATATTATTCCTTTAATAATTGTGCACAGGGAAGGTTACAATATATAGGCTAATGCTATTAATTGCTATCCTAAAAATAAGAGAAAAATCAGCCCTAATAAAAATAAGAATAAAATCATATCTGTACATATCTAATATTAATGATGATATATTACAACACTTTCATAATGGAAACATCCAAATTTTAATAAAATAGATTACGAAAGGGGTCATGTAGTGATGTGAACTTTCTAATGATATTTCCAACTTCATGCAACTTCAGGGGTAATATCCTTCATGTTTGCGAGAGCTTATGTTGGAAATCCTTGGCAGGGCATGCCACAATACTATTTAGTTTTATCTTTTATTTATGTGAAGGAAAGAACAAAGTGTTGATTTCCCTTTTGATTGGACAACTTTATGTCTTCATTGGTCATCCTTCAATTACAATACTAATTAGTTAGTCAACATCTTGTTATTTTCCATATCAATGCATGATATATTTACGAAAAAATTTTCCATTGCAGTAGTTTCTATTCATATCCATGTGTCAATGTCTTATGCATTGTTGGTAAGATTTTATTTTTAATTAGTTTTTTTCTTATCTCTTTCTCTTCCTTGGCTCCTTCTTCTGTGCGCCGTCGATGCTCCGTCGTGGTGGTACAAAGGCTCAAACGGGGAGGAGGGTTCTTTGTTAAATGCTCTCTCTCTTCTTCCTCTACAACTCACCCATTTTCCCTTTTCATGTCTTCAATCACCGCCTCTTCTCCTTCAACTCCAAAAACCTTGCCTTTTGATTCTGATCCCTTCTCTATACCAACCCTTCTCTTCTTTCTCATAATCTGAAATTAATATTCAATTCTATGACATTCCGTTTAGGGCCTGTGCACCCTTTTCTTAGAAGGTGCTACTATTTGGGTCATTTACTAAAGATGAAACCAGATCATTAGTCTTCTGGGACTGGGATAAATGAAAAGCCTATGGAGAAGAATTAGCTACAATTCGGTTCTTTGATTTTTGTTATTGTTGAATCAAGTAACCTAATGAATTCACCAAAGGCACCAGCAATTGCTTCTCCTTTTGATTCTCAGAAATGCAATGGAATGAACAATGTCGATGTTAGTGATAATTTAACTTGAGTATCAGAAACTATATAAGAGAATGGCTTATGGCAGCATTACCAATTTCTTTCTTGTCCTCAGGCTTTGGGTTGAGCTTGGTGCCATGCTGCATTGCGTCATGAAGAGCTTGATTTTCTACAATGTTGTCATCTCCAGGTGAGTTCTTCTTTTGCTGTGTGCGGCCTTATTTATTAATGAAGTGTGAAACTTATATGATGAGTTAATAGCGAATGAGTTTAAATTTGAATGTTGGAATGGGTGGTTATGCCTCTCAAGAAGTGCGTACTATATGCTATTTTTGTATTTTTAAATTCAAAAGACTAATTGGGCTGCACTTTGGTCTTTATGAGGTTTTGTAGTTTTAAATTTAAAATAACATCCCACCCAAGATTTTGTACTCTTCTTTGAAGGTGAGACTGAATTAAAAGGGAGACATTATTGTAGCTTAAAATCAATTTGCACTATATGTTCAAGCAACAAGGTTTTTTCTCTAAGGACTGTAATTTTTTATTTACTTATTTTTTCCAATCATTGTCTTACCATCCTTTATATATCGGGTTCTGTGGAAGGGTTTTCCACTACTCTAGCTATCTCAAGTGTTATAAATAAAATTGTGTGATATTCTTTCTCCCTTAGACATAGTAAGATAGGCTCATGCTGCAGTTGCGAAACTATTAGTTTGTCTACATTGGCAAATGTTTCAAATTTCTATTTTGGTCCATAGCTCTAGCTACTACATTTTGTGCCAAACTTCCAATTTGTGCTTTTTCGACATTTTACTTCAAGGAGCTTGATAACCACATTTTAGTGATTGAGTGTTTCTTTACTCATGACTTCATAACTATTCTATATTTTATTAGTGAAAGATAAATTCCTATTGGTTGATGCCAACCTTTAGGTTGTGTTAATACTTTGGCTTAGATCCTCTTTCAAAGAAAGTTTTTCTTCTTCTCTCTATCTTTGAAATTCAATTTCTTTCGAACTCTATTCTCCTTTGTCATCTTATATTCTCTCTTTCAAAATTCATATTTACTGAAGAGGAGATTTATGAAAATATTACATTTTGTTGGTGCTAGTATATTAGAATTATTTGACAAGGTTGGTGTTATGACATTGGACGAGATTTACTTAAAATAAACATTTTATTGGTGTTAGTAATTCAACACTACTTAACATTTTTGAAGTAGCTTGCTTTCAAGAGTTGTCCGTGTAGGAGAGATGGAGTCCTTCTTTCTGGGCTTACCTTTGTTGCCTTATCTGCCACCAGATTAATCAATTCCATTAAATAATATTTATTTGCTTCTCTCATGTGATAGACATCAAGTTTTCTCATGTGAGGAAGTTATTTTGCATCTGGGTGAATTAATTTACCTTATGCATATTTAACATACTAGCTTATCAGTTAGATTGTGTTTGTGTGCAATAGTAGAACAACAAATGAAGCCCTTGACTATATATCAAAAGGTATATACTTTTGTCATTTGGTGATCATAATGATGATATCACAAAACATGTAAATGTTGGCAATAAGGTTGAACAAGGAAATAGTAATATGAAAGGTAAGACAAATATATCTAGGCGTTGTTCATCTGTTGAGTTTGATAATATTACCAATTACTATAGAATTGTTTGTGTTTCCGATGTAAGATCCAATTAGTATATCAGATTAATAATGTGCACAATGATACTGATGTCACTTTAAACATATGCGTTTAATTACACATATAATGCAGACTTATTTTTTTCATTTTCTTATCATATCTTCTTTCTACCTTTTCATGTAGTTTTTTTTTGTCACAACCTTTTCACATAGTTGAATTAGTGACTTCTTGTAGGTTTGTCTCAAAACTGAGAAAATGGAAGCAAGCCAATAGGCTTAGAAACAAATTGTTATATATCTTTCTCATTCTTTATTACTTTAGTTTGATTATTTATGATATTTTGCTGAAGAAATTTGTATATCTTATCTTTTATGGTCTATTTTATTTAGAATACTTAAGTTATTGGATTTTTTGAAATATTTTATGGTTAAATAAAATAGTATTTATAAAATTACTATTATCAAAGTTTATAAAATTATTGCTCCATTTGATGATGGATTCAAAACAAAGGACTTTCCAAATAAACCCAAATCTCTTAGTAGTAATGTCCCATTAGTTTTAGTAAAGTTAAGCTTTGGAAGCTTATGTTATATATAGTCGTATATGTTTAGTTGGCAATAAAAATTTATTTTGAGACAATCCATTAGCATGCTAAGAAATATAAAATTTATCTATATTTCTCCATGCTTTGACGTTTTGATTTTCAACAAACTATTCCCTTTTTCGGGGCATTGAATTGAATTTGTGAAAGATAAGGTACCTAGCACCTAATCATTGGAACTTTGATTAGGATAATTTATATACATCAACAACATGGACTAAGCCAAATTTTTAAGGCTATACACATAAATAGAAGAGAACTTGAATTAGTCAAAAGTTAGCCCGTGCGTTGCACGGGTATCTACGCTAGTAGTATTACATATTTCAACAAGAGTCTATGTAAACATTTGATAAAAGAGGAAAAAATATCATTATATAGAAAGAAAGGGAAAGGCACAATAATCATTGCCAGGATATTTTACCATCTTGAGCTTTGGTAGAGCCACATCTTTATTCTAGAAATATAATAAACTACCACCATCGTAATTGTATCAACCATGCATGCTTATTCTTTCCATCTTGATAACTAACATTGTAATCCAATTTACCTTGGTAATACAGATACACAATACTATTATTGTAACCAAGATTGCATTATATTTTTAAGTTTGACAATTCTTATATTAAGTTAATTAAAAGAATTGGCAAATTTTGTGGAATAATACAGAAACCTTATTAGTTATTGAGTAGAGCCATAGCTATCAGGTTTACCAGGGGTTTGATATTGATATTACTCTCTAGAATTTAGCCAATGCGGAGCTGTAACTTGTTCATCCACTTTCTCATGTGTCCCTCGTTGATCACTTTTTTCTTCTATTTCCATAAGCAAACATATTCTGGTCTATTATAGGTAGTTTCTATGAGTAATTGAACTTGATTTCTTTTGTCTAACATTAATTTTCTATCTTTCTTTTATGAAGGTGTCTATCATGAAAAGACTTCGACACCCAAAAATTCTTCTCTTTATGGGGGCAGTCACTTCACCTCAGCGTCTTTGCATTGTGACACAGTTTTCTTCCACGGTTTGTTCTGAACCTTCCTTTTGATCCCCTTTTATCATTAGCATTTTGATTCTGGTTTGTTGTGCAACATGTCACAAAATACTGAGTTGGACTTATTATTGTTGCATTCATTTGTATTTTATGAATTCAGCGGAAGCTTGTGTCACTTGTTACACAGAAACACATCCAAACTTGACTGGAGACGGCGAGTTCATACGGCCTTGGATATTGTGAGTATTTGGTAATAGAATTATGGACCATATCTATCTCTTTTTCCTTCTAAATAAAGATGTCTCTTTGTTATGATGCTAATTTCTTTGGTGGAATAGTGGCATGTTAAATTTTTTTTTTACTTATTTTGGGATTATTAATTCATTTTGGACATCTGTTCTTGGAGCAGTACTTGGTTTTGTATTTGCCATAGGAAACACAACTTCCATTGATATCTTAGAAAGTATCTCTCTCACTGTGTTTGAAGCAATGTTGTATGCTTACAACTTACTCTTTCTACAGGTACGAAGCATAAATTATCTTCATCATTGCAACCCACCCATCATCCACAGAGATTTGAATTTTAAAATCTTCTAGAAGATAAGAATTGGACTGTGAAGGTTTGCCACTTTTCACTTTTCTATATTCTCCAATGTTGGTTTGTATGCTTTCACCCGATTGCTTAAGGATTTCTAGCATTGTTTTCTATTAAGCTAGACAACACCTTAATCATTGGTTAACTGAACAGGTTGGTGATTTTGGTCTTTCAAGTCTTAAGCATGAAACCTATCTCACAACTAGGACAGGGAGGGGCACGGTAGGCTCATCTTCTTTTGTGGGCCATAAGATGATAGATTTTTTAATATGTGTGGACTAGTATATTCACCAATTTTCTAAAACCTAGATTAATTGAATGTCAAATGTTGTTGAGTATCTATTGATTTAGTCCATTTGTGATCAATTTTGTTATTGGGCTCTTATAAGCACTTAAACCCATGTGAATAATGTTGTTTTGGGTTTGTGGGTCTTGTGTATGAGTTTTCTATGATGTTTTGGGTTCTTACTCAACAACCTTCCTTCCGACTGGGGTGGCATTTCATTAATATGTCACGCCAAATGATATTTGATGACATTAAAATACACAACTCCTCGTGTAGAAATTGTAGCGATTTCAGGTCAAAGGACCATATACACCATTGTCACTACGAGAATCACTTATCACACTCATGTAACGATCCATGTAGCGTTTTCTTGGCAGGTCAGTCTAGTAGATCATTACTCTAATATGTACCCATGTGAAGACTTGATATCTCATATTTACGACCCGTGAGATGTGGCCATCAGTCTATGCACATACTAGTCTCAATGCATTATTGTTATCCTAATTAACAATAATACTTGACTAGGGACATTTAAGAATAGTGTTCTAATTTTATCCAATAGGATCTCATGATCAAGTCATCCACTTGATGTCTTATGGCATCAAACTTACTATTCTAAGGACTTTATTATGTTTATCATAAATAACACAGTAAATGAAATATCTCATAAATTAAAAAATAGCATAATACAATGTATGTAAGTACTATCAAAAGATATCAGACTCTAGGGCATACACCAACATTTAAAGCCCAATTTATTTAGTTTTTGGCTTAAAGCCCATGGCATTGACTTTCAGGCTCATAGTCCCATTTTATTTTGTTTCAGACTCATAGGCCCATTTCAATCTGTTTTAGATTCATTGGCCCATTTCATTAAGTTATAGGCTTGCAAGTCCATTTCATTAGGTGTTAGGGTCATTGGCCCCAATCATTGAGTTTTAGGCTTAGAGACCCATTTTATTTTAGATTTAGGCTCAGAGGCCCTTGTCATTTAGTTTCTGGCTCATAGGCCCATTTCTTTCTGTTTCAGACTTAGGTCATCTTTATTTTGTTTAAGACTCTTTTTCCTGCTCTATTTAATTTCATGTGCATGAGCCCATTTCATTCAGTTGTAGACTTGTAGGCCCATTCCATTCAGTTTTAGGGTCATAAGTCGATTTCATTGATTTTCTATAATACCCTTAATGACATGTTAGACTTATATATGTGTACAAAGGTAGCATATGACTTGCTTAACATGCCTGCTTAATTTTGTGACAAACTGAGTTAGTTTCGACACTTTGTTGCAATACAGAAGGTAAAAAGTAGCTTAAAATAACTCAAATAATAGCATAAATTGCTTAGATGAGGGAAATAAATATGGATAATTTATTTGTAGGTCACAAATGTATGAAACAAGATGTAGTTAAAGTTTCATGGTAAATTAAGTTAATTTGGTATTTTAGGCATATCGGTCATGCATTTAATGCCGGATTGACTAGTAACAGATATGGAAAAATAAGATAATGGTGAAACGAATTTTTAATGAATCTTAGTATTTATTTTAAAGTTGTTGGAAGTTGAAAAACTTGTTCTTAGCAGTTCAGAAGTATTAGTAAAATATCTAACAGGTATAAGTCACTCTCGGTTGAAGCCCTTTTTGTTGACTTTTAATACTTGATATATCTAGTCTTTCACTCTCTTTTCACTCACTTTTCTCATGGTTGAACAAAAATAGCAACAAAAAACAAGGAAACCAAAAAGGAGAAAACTAAGGAGGAAGAGGAAAGGAGAAGGAAAGGAAAATGGAAAGCTAAGCTTGATCATCCACCATCACAAAGGACCTAGGATATGGGAGTTTTTATTCATTTTTTCCTTTTTTTTTCACTTTGAATGAAACTAGGTCTTACGACTAGAAAATGGATTTGGAGAGTCAAATCTATGTTTTTGGCTTAGTTCTTGATTCCAAGGACTAAATTAGGATGTTTTCAACTTAGTGAAAGGTAGATGGCCATTATGGCTAAGCCAAACCATTTTGGTTCATAGATAAGGAACTTAGAAAATAGTTTGGAGTTAGTGTGATTTTTGGACCTAAATCTATGCCTAAGTGAATCAATAGGTTGTATGAGAGTTACAACAAGTTTAGTGGCCTAGATTGGTGCTATAAATCATAAGAAAACTGATCTTGAATGATTGGAGATGAGTAAAGTTCAAATGGAATAGTACTTGGATTCTGCAAAATTCAGTTTCTGCAATTAGCGTCGTGGCATGGGAAGGACAAGCCGAGGCATGTGTTCTAGTAAGTGCACCCAAGAGCAGCGCGTTGTGGCGTGATTGAGAATCACGCCGAGGCGTGTGAGGTAGAGAACTAGACGCCGCAGCGTGAGATTATTGTGCTGAGGCGTGAGCTCTAGAATTTCTCAAAAATATTATTCTTGATATATTGATTTTTCCTATTAGTTGGGATCATTTGTATATGTTTTCTAGTGTGTATTAAGACACAAATGGGGATATTTCAAGAAAGAAATTATCACCTAGAAAGTATGAAAAAGCATAGACCTTTGAGCATCGAAGACTAATTGTTTGCTTTAGGTAAGTATCTAGCACCTTAGGCCACTTATTGTGGTATATGTATCGCTTAAGATATAATGAGTGATGATGTGGTGTTTAGGTGCATGTATGAAGGATAGTCTGGTAGTATTAGTCTCTGAGTATCCTTTAATGATGTGCACAATCATTTAGGCCAAGGGAGATAAGTGAGAAGTCCAAAAAGGTTCTTTTGAGCCTAGATTCATGTCCTAACTTCTCGATAGTGCTAGGGTACGTGTAATGTGAGGATGAACTTTCCCTCTATTTACCACAGGATAATACACTAAACCAGGAATCCTAGTTAAACATCTTGGTTCTAGGTTGAACTAAGTATGTATGATGGAATGTATGTTAACTTGGTATCTTTAGTTACTAAAGTATGACCTTGTAAAGTTTAAACATATCTTATTTAACATGTGTTAAGATTATGTTTATTATGCTATGTATGACTGATTTTGGTTTACTCACACTGAGAATGGTTGATTCTCATCCTGTTGTGTTACCATATAATTCCAAGTGTAGGGTCTTCAAAGAAAAAGAAGAAAAAGGAGCTAAAGGATTAGACTAGTTCTAGTTTTATTGCTTATATTACAACTGTTGTATCTATTTATACTTCTTTTGTAATGTAAAGAGTTATGTATCACTTCATGCCCCTTGGGAGGCTAATGTCGTATATATGCATTATGTTATGAGTTTTATGTTTTCCGTATTTCATAAGGCTCTCTATAATGATGCCAGTGTACATTGTGGATATATTATTACTTTATTATACATGTAGTGACATTGTAAATGTTGTTTATCTCTTTAAATGTTACTTAAGTTGAGATATTAGTATTAAGGCGTTACAAGTTCCAGGCTTAGAGGCCCATTTTATTTAGTTTTAGGCTCAAAGACCCATGTCATTTAGTTTCGGTCGCACGGGCCCTTTTCATTCAGTTTCAAACTCATAGGCCCATTTCATTTAGTTTAGAATCATTGACCCATTTGTTTATTTTCATGCTCATAAGCCCATTTCTTTTAACAATAGGATCGTAGGCCCATTTCATTTGGCTTTAGGGCTATGCCCCATTTCATTGAGTTTCAGGATAAGAGGCCCATTTTATTTAGTTCTAGGATTATAGGCCTGTGCCATTCAATTTCAATCTCACAGACCCATTTTGTATAATTTCATGTTCATTAGCCTATTTCATTCAGCTATAGGCTCGTAGGCCAATTTCATTTGGTGTTAGGGTCGTAGGCCCATTTCATTGTGTTTTAAGATTAGAGGTCCATTTTAGTTAGTTTTAGGCTAAGAGACCCTTGTCATATAGTTTCGAGCACACAGGCCCATTTTAATCAATTTCAGACTTATAGGCCCATTTCATTCAATTTTACACTTATTGGCCCATTTTGTTTAATTTCATGCTCATAAGCCCATTTCATTTAGTCGTAGGCTAGTAGGCCAGTTTCATTTGGTTTTAGGGTCATCAGCCCTTTTCATAGATTTTCAGGCTCAAAAGCCCATCTTATTTAGTTATATGCTCGAAGGCCCTTGTCATTCAGTTTTAGCCTTATAGGACCATTACATTAATTTTCAGACTCAAGTCAATTTCATTCAGTTTTAGACTTATTGACTCAATTTGTTTAATTTCAGGCCCTTAAGCCCATTTCATTCTGTTATAGACTCGTAGGACCATTTATTTTGGTTTGAGGTTCATAGGCCCATTTCAATAAGTTTTAGGCTCATAAATCCATTTTGTTTAGGTGTTGACTCAAAGACCCATGTCATTCAGTTTTTGACTCATAGGCCCACTTCATTCAGTTTCAAACTTTTTAGGCCATTTTGTTTAACTTATGCTCATATGCCCATTTCATTCAACAATGTGCACGTAGGCCCATTTCATTTGGTTCTATGGTTATAGGCCCATTTCATTGAGTTTTAGTCTTAAAGGCCCAATGTTGGGAATCGCGGATACATCACACAGTGGAAAAAGAATTCCCATCAAGGATCTATGCAAAAAAAAGGCATAATCCGAGTTTTAAAAATGTTTACCTCTTGAATTGTGACCTAAGGAAGTGACATGAATCACCAACACCGTAACAGCGACGATGTCTCTGTGGTATCCACATGAATAGACTCACTGTAATGCCCTTTTTTGAGGAGGGAACGTCACACCATAACCACGAAACAAAAACAAAATGTATAAACTAAGACCCGATTCATTATATTATAGATAAACCTGTTTAGTTGTAATCATATAAATAATTTGGTGAATTCTTTTTTTTTTGTGTAATAAAAATAAGATAATACATGGTTATGACAGAAAGCATCATGAGAAGTAAACCATACATTCATACATCATACTTATATATGTATACTTAAATCATACTTGTTTAGATACAACACCAGATATACAAAAAGTAGAAGTTTCACGTGCCCCAAAATAATTATACATATACAACTCACCAAAAAGATAAAACATCAGGCCCCCCAAAAAATTTACAGATAGTCATCAGCGGCTACCAACAACATTAGCCCCTAAAGCAAATGAGAAGGAACCGTAGATGGATCCTCCTTAGGGTCTTCCTCGTCAGAGGAAATCCTCAACGGAGCAACCGAGTTACGAGCGAGGGCTCGTGCAGAGGATAAGAAAGAATCCTCTTGTGGGGAGTAATAGCGCTCACCCCACATATTATGTATGGACAAATAAAATTCTAAATACAATCGGGTATTAAAACTAAAGATAGGTGGGTCATAATGTCCCCAAGCCAGAGACACAGTCACATCTCCGAGGTAAACGCAGTGATCCGTACTTAGGTTGATGTGCCAGCTGTCCGGACCTCCATGAAAAGTCAATCTCGTATAACCCAAGAAGCCATGCGAACGGGACGCCATGTCCAAATAGGAAACCAATCAAAATCAGATCAGAAGCCAGGGAATTCGTGCACTTCCCCTTCTTCACCGACGTCTTCAGAGAAACACATAAATAAACAGAATAGCAGAAATATAGAAAAAAGGTAAGACATCCTACATTCATTACCAATTATGGTAGTAAATAAACAGAATGGCGCAAAACGCCCACATAGCATATCAGAAATAATAATCAGCGTCAATAAGCAAATAGTGAACAACTTAACAATTTTAGGCAATTATAACATCAATAAGGCAACAGTTCCAATCATCGTATAAATAAATGCCAAGTAATATATTGACTCATTATGCACGTGCTCAAGATATCGAAATCCTACTCCATGGAACTAGACACAAACATCGGAGATAATAATCAGGAGACATGTCTGTAACTCGGATGCCACCACCAACAAGTGCTATAATTTCTCAATTTATCAACATGCACATCATGGCATTGTACAAGACATTCTACACTACATCACAATATAGGACAGTGTCTCGGTCCGGATCATTGGTGCGTTTGTATCGGTCTATCCCGCGGCCCAAAGGAGCTACCAGCTGACCATTGTGAGATACCTGTACCCCGATAGCCCCAAGGTCAACATTATGACCTACACTAGTCTATTCGCACCCACACATAGGTGTGATTCAATCTCCTAGGCAACATGGCCTTAACACACAATGCATGATGACTCAATGCATATTCATGTATATTCGACAATGATATACTTTTCCATAGCATGCCATAATTTGGCCAAGTTAAACATCAACAGAATTTTGGTCCCACTCATGGACCCATATTAACATATTATCAAATTCTCAAATATGACAATACACTTTTAAGGTTCATTACGGAGTTTCACTTTAATCTACATTTCTTATAACATCTTTCTCTAGAGGAATTCTCTTGCAATTCTCATTAAATCTTTATTTCTCTTAATTAGCTAAGTTTTTTACTTAAATTAGATTATATTCACTTAGAACATTATTCTAAGGTTCTCAAGGCTCACACTCACTCTTGTTTTTCCCTTGAGTTCAAAAATCACTCTAGGTTGTCAAATAAATTTCTTTTCATCACATTGTTAATTATTTAACACTTAATTACTTAATTTCTAAGGTTACCCAAAAATTACATATTTGAATCCCAAAAATAACACTAGAGGCCGTGAGCCTCCCAAGGGGTAAGAACCCAAAATTTTCCATTACTCTATTAATTATTATTCACTTGATTAGTTATGTCTCCAACTTGTTACAAAATTTTGACCATGAATATGGGGTATGACCGTGAGCCTCATTAAGGAGAGCAATGAATCCTTGCTTCCAATTCATATTTCCAATCCATCAAAATCAATCCAAGATCATCAACATACACAAATACAACTAATAGAACCTCATAGAGGAAATTAACACAAAGATTATAAAAAAACACATATAACCAAGAGAGTAACCTTAACCTGGGTTTCTCACAACTAACACACAAACAAGTTTTTCACTACCAACAGAGGTTGAAGTGGATAATCTTCCTCTTACCAAGAGAAAAACGATAAAAGAAACCTTCTTGATTTGCTCCTTGTAAATTCGGCCAAGCTCCTCCAAAAACCCTAAGAATCACAACTCGTCAAATCAACACCAAGGCATGAGGAAGAGAGGATCAATGGTCATGCTGGTGGCCATGGAAACGAAAAAGAAGAAGAGAAGGTAAAGAATCAAGAACATTACCTTAAAGCTTCAAACTTTGAGGCTTGAAGAAGATGATGAAGATGGACGCTTTTTAGGTAGATTGCAACTAGAAAGAGGTTTAGAATATGATGGAGTTCAAGAAAATGTGGTTACTTGAAATTTTTCAATCATGGAGGTGTGAAGAGAGGGTGAAGCCGTGACGTAGGAGAGGAGAAGAAAAAAAGAGAAAATGTGAAGGAAAAAGTGAGAGAAGAAAATGTAGAGAGAGAAAGTAATAGTAAGGTTTTTGAAATGTGAGAGTAAAATGAATATGTTGTATTTTGGTTACTTTTTTTCCCCTTGGCCATGTAGTTTCACACAGGAGAGAGGTAAATTAACTTTTTCAACAAGCCAATAGGAAGGTGCTAGGAAGTTTCCTCCAAAGCTTCTTCAAGAAGCCAAAACTCACCTTTTTGAAAAGTCAATGATGATGTCACTTGTGTGATGCCATCAAGGTGATGTCACATAAAGTGAATATTCTAGAAAAGATGATTAACACTCTACTAGAGCTATTATCTAGTGGATAAAAGTTACAGTTAACAAAACAATATTTATTGTTCATCGGATAATTTCACAGTACAACGATTTTATTTATCAGATAAAATATCAAAAAATATAAACCTTGTAAATTGTGCCCGACTTCGGGTTTAGTAAGATCCCTCGTTAACGTTTCCACAGTTCAAGATTTATCAACCTTGGGGAAAATATTTTATTTTCCTGGTTCCGCTCAGCGTACATGCAAATCGAGAAATATATTAAAATAATCAACAGTTCCGAAAAAATTCAGAAAAATTCACAAAAATTACAAATATTATAAATGACTATTTATCATGAAACAAACAATTTTCGGGGTATTACACTCATGAATGTCCAACGTTCACAAAAAGGATCTCACACAGTGCTAGCTGCGAAGAAAAGAGAATAAACTTGTCATTCTCTCACTCACTTTTCTGTAGGTGCGGCTAGAGTTCTATAATTTGTGCCTTAGAAGCCCCCTTAGCAGTACTATTTATAATAGTGATTACCTTAAGTGAGTGTGAGCAGAAGCTAGGTAAGCTGTGTAACCCTAAACTCATCTGTTATGAGTCTAGCCCATATTTGAATCTGAGTCCAACTTGGATATATTGTTTCAATTTTAGTCTGCTCTATGTGTATGACCCTGCAGGTTCTCATTACGGTGGTAGTAATATTAAAATCTCATTTTAATATTACAAGCAGTGAACGGTATCTAGCAACACATCACTACTATCCATGTAATGAGAATATCAGTGATTTGACATAACCTTTTCCGTGACCAATATTTTGGCGTCGTTTAGTCCCTTTATCACGATATCTAGATTGAATACAAGGCATGAAATGCGTCACCCTTGTATAGTCCAATCCATCGTTTCCTGATACTCGAGTAGACTTTGTAATAACAAATGAAATCAATATCTCATATTGACTCATTTGAACATGGTCATGCATTTCGCAGTCTCACTCAATCAGGGGCCCCGAAGATATCGCTCCTGTTGTGTAGGAGTGACAAATTCCATCTAGGTCACTCACATCCTTCTGCATGATTCGCGGTATGTCCAATAACTAACTTTATAATCACCTTGTTACAGATGATGTTTGATGACATTAAAACACATAACTTCTCATGTAGGAATCGTAGTGTTTTCAGGTCAAAGGACCACAAACATCATTGTCATAATGAGAATCGCTAATGACACTCATGTAATGATCCATGTAGCGTTCTCATGGTGAGTCAATCTAATACATCATTACTCTAATATGTACTCATGTGAAGACTTGATATCTCATATTCATGACCCGTGAGATGTGGTCATCAGTCTATGCATATACTAGTCCCAATGCATTATTATTATCCTAATTAACAATAATAATTGACTAGGGACATTTAAGAATAGTGTTTTAATTTTATCCAATAGGATCCCACGATCAAGTCAACCACATGATGTCTTATGGCATCAAACTTATTATTCCAAGGACTTTATTATGTTTATTAAAAAGAACACAATAAATGAAATAGCTCATATATTAAAAATAGTATAATAGAATGTATGTAAATACAGACAAATGTATCAGCCTCTAGGGCATACACCAACACCCAATTTATTTAATTTTAGGCTTAGAGGCCCATGGCATTCTGTTTCATAGTCATAGTCTCATTTCATTTAGTTTTAGACTCATAGGCCCATTGTAATGTATTTTAAATTCATTGCCTTATTTCATTAAGTTATAGGCTTGCAGCCCCATTTCATTCAGTTTTAGGGTCATTGGCCCCAATAATTGAGTTTTAAGTGTAACACCCTAATACTAATACCAATAACATGTCCAGGATCATGCATTAGTAGTTAGGATTAGGTATGTCACTTTAATATTGATAACAAAATTTGTGAAAACATACGTAACATATACGAAAATATGAGCATGTTGCAAGTGTAATATTACATATATATCAAAAAGATATTTACATATATACATTTCATCGTAATACAAATACTACAACAACATTTGCCTCCAGGGCAATATCTATACATGATCTACGCAATACTCTTCTTGTCTCAAATACTAAGCTCTTTGATCTCAACTCCAATCTTCGCTTCTATTGGTTGATGCCTTGACTGTCCTTGGAAATAATACAAAATACAATAAACTGAGGTGAGAATTCAAAGAATTCTCAGTAGATAAAAATGTGTCATCATAGTATTTTCAGCTGTTTCGGGGGAAAATACATTATTTGTTTATAAGCTTAATATATATATATATATATATATATATATATATATATATATATGCATATATGTATGTATGTATGTATGTATGTACATTTGTAAAGAGGTGGTAACCAGCCAAAATAGAGGTTCAATTATTATCCTTTACGAAAACTATTTGCACTACCCAATAAAATCATTCAGTTTTAAATCCAATTCCTTATCCAAATTAATTCAATTATCATTACTATATACATAACATTTATCACAAGTGTTCATTTTCATAATAAAGCATAAGATACTAAACCATATCATTTGTCATATCTCAATATAAATCACCAATATCTATTCATTATCTTTCGATATTCAATACAATTCATACTTTTCATCATATCTTAAATCCATCAAGCATTAAAAATCATCATATATAATTCCATTTGGGATATTCTCATGCTTGAGGTTATATCCCATTCTCCTCTGGATACTTTCCTCCTTGAGTTTTTATTGAGTTCATTTATTCATTCATTCATTCGGTATACTCTCATACTTGAGGTTATATCTCATTCCCTTCTCTAGATACTCTCCTACTCGAGATTATATCCAGTTCATTCATCCATTCGTTTGGGATACTCTTATACTTGAGATTATGTCCCATTCCAATCTCATTCATTTGGGATACTCTCCTACCTGAGGTTATATCCCATTCCATTCTCTGGATACTATCCTACTTGAGTTTCTATTCAGTTCTCATATTCATTCTCATTCTCATTCATTTTATTGTTCATCAAATTCATCATAATTACATTTTTATACTTTTCATTATCATACTTATCAATATTATTCATAAATATGCATATATTAATATGCTTCTCAATACTAATCATACATTAATTCATCATACATCATTTAATTCAACACATTGTAAAAATCACTTCACCATGTAGTTTGGATGCATATTTGTAACACTATTTAGTGAAATTCAATCACTTAATTCATGGTTTAAGGTTTGTATTTAGGTTACATAGGATAGAGAACCCAATTTCCATCATTTTTAGTCCAAAATCCTCAAACCAGGAGCCTGGTAATCGATTATATGGCCTTGGTAATCGATTACAAGTCTAGAAGAAGTCATGTAATCGACTATATCAGGATGTGATTGATTATATCTGGTCTAGAATCCTTGTAATTGATTACATGGGCTATGTAATCGATTACAAGCTGCCTATAAACACATTTCGTAGCTTCAGAAGCTTGATAATCGATTACAATACCTATGTAATCGATTACCAGTTGTAAATTTGTAGAAAAATAGAGTTCTTAACTCATCTCAACCAATCCAAACTAATCCATAACAAAAACAACATCATACCATCATGAATATGCAACCAAATCAGTTATAACACGTCAAGTTTCAATAGGGAAATGAAACCCCCTTTTTCAAACCCTAAAAACCATAATAATTCAAGCCCAAGAATCAAATTCTCAAATCCTTAAATCATTCATTCAAAATCATGAAAATCCATACAAATCACTTTCAAATTCATGCAAATACTCATAAACATGAAAATAGTAGAAGAAAACATTCCCCCTACCTTCCTTCTTTAAGCTTCTTGAAGCTTGGTCCTTCTTCTTCTTTCTTCTTTCTTCATTGGTTCTTCTTCCTCTTGATCTTTCTTTCTTTCTCTTTCATTTTCTGCTTCTCAATCTCCTCCTCTCTCTTTTCTTCCTTCTTTTCTGTTTTCTCTGTTTCCTTTTTTTCTGCTTCGTTCGCTCTCTTCTTTCATTCCTGCCTTCTTTCTTTTCTCTTCTCACATTTCTTTCTTCTTTTTATTCTTATCTTTCTCTTCTTTCTGCTGATATAAATAAAATGGGATTCCACCTAGAACTTCAATAACTCTTAGGAACACTTTAATCTTCCAAAATCATATTTTCTAACTTCCATAAGTGTTCCAGAAAATCACAGGTCTCAACTAAATTCTCATGTTCAATTTTTCATAATTCTTCATACACTACTATTCATTAACTACTTTTCTTAAATTAAATTGAACATGTAAGGTAGGTAAATATACCTACCTTAACTTATTTTCCATATCATAATATCCTCCATATTATACTGATCACCTCCAAATAGTTTCATAATTTTTCAAGTTATCTAACTATTTTATTTAATCTATAAACACTTTCTCAGTGTTATTAAAAACATCAACCTACTTCATTTGGTCTTTCAAAATTTACTACAATTCATGCTATTTATCTTCATCTTGGGAATATATTTTCCCATATTTATTTCCTTCATTTAAACTATTTATCTCCAAATATAAGCTATTATTCACTTTTTGTGTTATAGAATTGCGCTCAATCTTATCCAAAAGATTTCTAAAATTAATATCCAACTTATACTTATAATATTGAGCTTTTATAACACTGATTAGAATTTATTAGGTCAGGGAGGATGTTACATTAGGCATAGAGGCCCATTTTATTTTAGATTTAGGCTTAGAGGCCCTTGTCATTCAGTTTGTTGCTCATAGACCCATTTCTTTTTGTTTTAAACTCAGAGGTTGTTTTCATTATGTTTTAGACTCTTTAGCCCTCTTTGTTTAATTTCACTCTCGTGTGCCCATTTCATTTAGTTATAGACTTGTAGGCCCATTTCATTTGGTTTTAGGTCATAAGTCGGTTTCATTGAGTTTCAGGCATAAATGCCCATTTTATTTAGTTTTAGGCTCAAAGGCCCATGTCATTCAATTTCGGTCTCACAGGCTCATTTCATTCAGTTTTAGACTTATAAGCCCATTTCATTCAATTTTAGAATCACTGGCCCATTTGTTTTTTTTTTCAAGCTCATAAGCCCATTTCTTTTAGCTATAGGCTCGTAGGCCCATTTCATTCAGTTTTAGGGTTGGGTGCTCGTTTCAATGAGTTTCAGGATCAGATGCCCATTTTATTTAGTTTTGTGAATGGAGGCCCATGTCATTCAATTTCGGTTTCACAAGCCCATTTTGTATAATTTCATGTTCATATGCCTATTTCTTTTAGCTACAAGCTCGTAAGCCAATTTCATTTGGTGTTAGGGACGTAGGCACATTTCATTGAGTTTTAAGATCAGAGGCCCATTTTAGTTAGTTTGAGGCTAAGAGACCCTTGTCATCTAGTTTCGAGCACATAGGCCCATTTCAATCAAATTCAGACTCAAAGTCTATTTCTTTCAGTTTTACACTTATTAGCCTATTTTGTTTAATTTCATGCTCATAAGCCCATTTCATTTGGTTTTAAGGTCATTGGTCCATTTCATAGAGTTTCAGGCTCATAGGCCCATTACATTAGTTTTCATACTCAGGTCAATTTCATTCAATTTTAGACTCATTAGCTCAATACGTTTAATTTCAGGCCCATAAGCACTTTTCATTCAGTTATATGCTCGTAGGACCATTTCTTTTGGTTTAAGGGTCATAGGCCTATTTCAATAAGTTTCAGGCTCAAAAACCCATTTTGTTTAGTTTTGACTCAGAGACCCGTGTCGTTTAGTTTTTTGCTCACAAACTCATTTCATTCAGTTTCAGAATTTTTGGGCCATTTTATTTAATTTATACTCATATGCCTATTTCTTTGAACAATATGCTCATAAACACATTTCTTTTAGTTTTACGGTTGCCCATTGGATTAAGTTTTAGTCCCAGAGGCCCAATGTTTTCGTTTTAGGCTTAGAGGCCCATGACATTCAGTTTCAGGCTCAAAGTCCCATTTTATTTAGTTTCAGACTCATAGGCCCATTTAATCTATTTTAGATTCATTGACCCATTTCATTAAGTTATAGGCTCGCAGACCCATTTCATTAGGTTTTAGGGTCATTAGCCCTAATAATTGAGTTTTAGGCTTTGAGAGCCATTTTATTTTAGATTTAGGCTCAGAGGCCCTTGTCATTCTGTTCTTGGCTCATAGGCCATTTCTTTCTGTTTCAGACTCAGGCCGATTTCATTCTGTTTTAGACTCTTTAGTCCGTTTTGTTTAATTTTATGCGCATGAGCCCGTTTCATTCATTTATAGACTTGTAGGCCCATTTCATTTGGTTTTAGTTTTATAAGTCGATTTCTTTGAGTTTCAGGCTTAGAGGCCCATTTTATTTTGGTTTAGACTCAAAGGCCCATGTCATTTAGTTTTGGTCTCACATGCCTTTTTCATTAGTTTAAAACTCATAGGCCCATTTCATTTAGTTTTAGAATCATTGGCCCATTTGTTTATTTTCATGTTCATAAGCCCATTACTTTCAGCTATAGGCTCGTAGGCCTATTTCATTTGGTTTTAGGGTTATGCGCCCATTTCAATGAGTTTCAAGATCAGAGACCTATTTTATTTAGTTTAGGATCAAAGGCCAATGTCATTCAATTCCGATCTCATAGACCCATTTTGTATAATTTCTTGTTCATAAGCCTATTTCTTCTAGCTATAAGCTCGTAGGCCAATTTTATTTGGTGTTAGGGTTGTAAGCCTATTTCATTGAGTTTTAGGATCAGAGGCCCATTTTAGTTAGTTTTAGGCTAAGAGGCCCTTGTCATCTAGTTTCAAGCACACATGCCCATTTAATCAATTTTAGACTTATACGCCTATTTTATTCAATTTTACACTTATTGGCCTATTTTGTTTAATTTCATCCTCATAAGCCCATTTCATTCAGCTGTAGGCTCGTGGGCCCATTTCATTTGGTTTTAGGGTCATTGGCTCGTTTCATAGAATTTTAGGCTCAAAGGCCCATCTTATTTAGTTATATGCTTGGAAGCCCTTGTCATTCAGTGTTAGGCTCATAGGGCCATTACATTAATTTTCAGACTCAGGTCAATTTCATTCAATTTTAGGCTCATTAGCTCATTTTGTTTAATTTCAGGCCTATAATCCCATTTCATTCAGTTACAGGATCGTAGGACCATTTCTTTTGGTTTGAGGGTCATAGGCCCATTTCAATGAGTTTAAGGCTCAGAAACCCATTTTGTTTAGGTTTTGACTTAGAGACCCATGTCATTCTATTTCTAGCTCACAGACCCATTTCATTCAGTTGCAGACTTTTTCATCCATTTTAATTAATTAATGCTCAATGCCTATTTCATTCAACAATATGCTCGTAGGCCCATTTCATTTGGTTTTACGGTTATAGGTCCATTTCATTGAGTTTTAGACTCAAAGGCCCAATTTATTTAGCTTTAGGCTCATAGGCCCATAACATTCAATTTCGAACTCATAGTCATATTTCATTTAGTTTTGGACTCATAGACCCATTTCAATCTGTTTTAGATTCATTGGCCCATTTCATTAAGTTATAGACTCGCAGGTCCATTTCATTGGCCTACTTGTTTGACACGTCTGCTTAATTTTGTGACAAACTGAGTTGATTTAAGTACTTTGTTGCAGCTCAAAATATAAAAAGTAGCTTAAAATAACTTAAAAAGTGGCATAAATTGCCTAGTTAAGTGAAATAAATAAAGAAGAATTATTTATAGGTCACAAATAAGTGGAAGAGGATGTAGTAAAATTTCGAGAGCAAACTGAGTTGATTTGGTATTTTGAAGCATATTGAGAGTGTGCTTTAATGTTGGATTGACCAGCAACAGATATGGGAAAATAGGATAATGGTGAAATAATAATTTAGATGAATCCTAGGATTTATTCTAAAGTTGTTGGAAGTTAGAAGAATTGATTTAGCAAAATCTAAGTATTCTTAATAGATATGAAGTTTCCAGTATATGGTTTAAGTGACTTGGTCTTATCCTTTATTTCTTCTTCCCTCACACGTCTCTTGCTGCCAAAAACATAGAGACAGGAAACAAAAGAAAAGAAGAGGAAATGAAGGAAAGAGGGGAAAGAGAAAAGGGAAGAGGAAGAGAGGAAGACACAGGGCAATCCAAGACTTGAAGTTCACCATTTGAATAGCTAGAGGTAAGGGTTTCTGTTCATCTTTTTCTCTTTGCTCATCTTGAATGGACATAGGTTTTCATGAATAGAAAAGGGGTTTGGATAGCCAAATTTATGTTCTTGGCTTGCTTCTTGATTCCAAGGATTAATTTAAGATAATTCTAGCTTAGTAAGATTAAGATAGCCATTTATGGTTGAAGATAAATCTTTTTTGGGGTTCATTGGATGAACTTAGAAATGAGTTTGAGGTAATGTGATTTTTGGCCTAATTTCATGTTTAGGTGATTTCATAGGTTGCAAGAGAGTTGCAACAAGAATAAAGGCTATTTTTGGTGCTAGGTATCACAAGGAATCTGAGCTTGATTGATTGGAGGTGAGATTTGTCCTAAGAGAACAAATCTCGGATTCTGCAGAATCCATTTTGGGCAACTAGCGCTCAAGCTCCAAGTGTTGGGCGCCTAAGCGCCCATTGCCCAATAGCTCAACTTTAGGTTTCTGCGCCACCAGCGCCTAGGCGCTGCGTGTTGGGCGCTTGAGCGCCAGTCTTAGAGCATAACAGGGCAAGTCTTTGCCAAGCCAGTGCTTAGGCATTAGAGAGTTAGCACCTAGGCACCCAAGGTTCATATTCTCAGGATTTTTATCTTAATTAAAAAGAATTCCCTACTAGATGGGACCGTTCATACATGCCTTTTGGAGTATGTGAAGATCATAATAAGGATATTTCATAAAGGAAATAATCATCTAGCATATAAGAACAAGTTTGAGTTTCCAAGCTTTTCAAGAGTTGGTTCCCTTAGTCATTGAGGGTGAACCATAACAAGAGTTGGTTCCCTTAGTCAATGACTTGTGAGACCGAAACTGAATGACATAGCCCTTTGAGCCTTAAACTAAATAAAAAGGGCCTCTAAGCCTGAAACTCAATGAAATCGACTTATGAACCTAAAACCAAATGAAATGGGCTTACAAGTCTATAACTGAATGAAATGGGCTCATGAGCATAAAATTAAATAAATCGGGTGAAAGAGTCTAAAATAGAATGAAAACGACCTATGAGTCTGAAACAGAAAGAAATGGGCCCGTGAGCCAGAAACTAAATGACAAGGGCCTTTAAGCCTAAATCTAAAATAAAATGGGCCTCAAAGCCTAAAACACAATGATGTGGGCCAATGACCCTATGACCTAATGAAATGGGCCTGGGAGCCTATAACTTCATGAAATGGACCAATAAATCTAAAATAGATTGAAACGAATCTGAGTCTGAAACTAAATGTGTAACATCCCAAAAATTATTTATTTCATCATAAATAGTCATTTTATAATATTTATGATTATTGAGAATTTTTCAAGATTTTTCCTGAAATGTTGAATATTTTAATATATTCCTTATTTTACGTGCATACTAAGCAGAGTCAGTGTAACACCTCAGAAATTGTTTGTTTCGCGATGAACAATCATTTCCTAAAATTTGTGATTTTTGAGAATTTTGGAGGATTTTTTCGGAGACATCGAATATTTTAATATATTCCTCATTTTACGTGCACACTGAGCAGAATCAGTGTGACACCCCAAAAATTGTTTGTTTTAGGATAAATAGTCATTTTCTAAAATTTGTAATTTTTAAGAATTTTTCTAGAAATGTCGAATATTATAGTATATTTCTCGTTTTACGTACGCACTGAGCGGAGCCAAGAAAATAAAATATTTTCCTTGAGGTTGGTAAACCTTGAACTGTGGAAGTGTCGACGGGGGATCTTACTAAACCAGAGGCCAGACACAGTTTACGAGGTTTACATTTTTTGAGGTTTTATCTGATAAATAAAATCTCTGTACGTACCGTTAATTAAAATTTTGCGATACGCTCTATTATTCATTGGATAATTAATACTGACTTTGTGCACTGTAACAATTATCCATTGGGTAATAGCTTGTAGTAAAATTCTAATTATCATATTATTTTAACTATTAAATCACATTATATTATCCTAATGTAATCTACTTTATGTCTAATCACATCTCCTTTATTGAAAAAGCTCCCAAGCTTCTCAAGGAAGCTACTCACCTCTCTCTCCTCCCTTTTTCCTCACAGCTGCTACACATTTTGGATCCAAGGGATTTGTGCTTCACTTAATTATTTCATACTATCTAAATTCAAAAGAAAACCTAAAAGCATCTTTCACTTTTCTATTCACTTTTCTCTTTACCTTCATCTTTCTCTCATTTTCTACTCCTTCTCTCTACACTTCACATGGCTACCAATCTCCTCCTTGCCTCCACCATCACAAAAAATATTTCAACTAACCACATTTTCTTAATCTCCTTCATCATCTAAACACATCTCTAGTTGATGATTTCTTGAAAATGTTCCATCTTCACCATCTTCTCCTTCAAGCTTCAAACTTGGAACTTTTGAGTGAAATTCTTGTTTTCTCCTACCTCTTCTTCCATTTTCATTTTTAAGGTCCTCCTTATGACCATTTATTGTCTCTTTTTCAATCATTGGTGTTGATTGGTTAAAGTTGGAAATTCTAGGGTTTTGAAGGGTGAGGCCGAAATTGCCAAGGAGCAAGCAAGGAGATTTCTTTTCTTGTTCTTCCCTTAGGTAAGAGGGAGATGATCCTCTTCAACCTCTCTTGGTAGTAAGGAACTTGATTTTGTGTTGGTGGTGAGAAACCCTATATAGGGTCACTCTCTTTGTTGTATGACATGTATGACTATGTACTGCTTTTAATTTGTTTGAGTTTTTTGGTTGATTGAATATGTATATTGGTGTGCTTGGATGGATTGGAAGCTTGAATGGAAGCAAAGTGACCCTTGCCCTTTTTCTAAGAGGCTCACGGCCATGAACCCAAAATTGAGTGTTCTTGGTGAAAATTTGTAACAAGTTAAAGATATGATTAATTAAAAGGATAACATGTAATCAATTAAAATGAAAATTTGGGAATCCAAATCTTAGAGAGGCTCACGGCCTCTAGGGTTAATTATGGCTCAATCCATGCAACTTTATGCAACTATAACATTTAATTAATTAAGTGATTAAATAGGTAATAATGTAATGGAAGTAAATCAATTTGATAACCTAAAAAGAATCTTTAGACCTAAGAAGTAAATAAGGGTGTGTGAGACTTAGGAAAAATCTTAGAAATAATTCTCTAAGTAAATATGGCTAAATCTAAAGTAAGGAGCTTAATAAGCGAGAGAGATCTCACTAGAGAAGAATTTCATAAGAAATATTAAATTGAAGTGAAACTTAATTAATTTGGACAATTGGGAATTAATTAGGATTTCATAAAATGGGAAGAACCCAGGGATGAAGTCTTATCCGAAAACTTAGAATAAATTTTAATTAAAGCAAGACCATGAGTGCAAGTAAGAATGATAAATAATTCAATTTAAATCATTCTAAGGGAATTAGGTTTAAAATTTAATGATGGATTTATGTAATTAAAATAATAATGATTAAATGAATAATGTGAGAATATTTCTCTAAAAGAGAAACTTATTAAGAAGAATGTAGAAATTTAGGCATAATTCCATAATGTACCCTAAAGGCATAATACATTATTTAAGGACTTAATAATATTTATTGTGGGTCCATGAGTGAATCAAGAATATGTTGATGCTTACCTTAGCCAAAATTGTGGCATGTTATAAAAAGTATATTGTGGTTGAATATACATGATATATGCATTGAGTCATCATGCATTGTGGAAGTCCGATGGAATATTTGTCAAGGCTATGTTGCCTAGGAGTTGAATCACACTTTAGTGCGGGTGCGAGTAAACTAGTGTAGGTCTTGTAGCTGACCTTGGGGGCGTCGGGGCGTAGGCGTCTCACAGCAGACAGTTGGTAGCCCATCAGGGCCGTGGGACAAACCTATGCGAATGCACCGACGATCATGACTGGACACTATCCTATATCGCGATCTTGTGGGTATGCCGCTGTATAAAGCTTTGTTGTGCAAAATGATTAATTATATTCTGGATAGCACTTGATTTTATGGCTGATGAGATACAGACATGTCTCCCTGATCATTCTCTCTGATGTTTGTGTCTAGCTCCATGGAGTAGGATTTTGATATCATGTACATGTGCATAATGAGTCAATATATTACTTGGCATTTATTTTATATGATGATTGGAACTGCTATCTTATTGATATTATAACTGTCTGAAATTGTTAAGTTGTTTAATATATGCTTCTTGATACTATTTATATTTCTTGTAATGCTACGTGGGCGTCCTACGCCATTTTTGTTTCTTACTGCCATAATTGGTAATGAAGTTGGATATCTCACCCCTTGTATGTATTATTCTTGTCCTATGTAATTCTTGGTCAAAGACTGTTGAGGGGACGCGATTGTTTCCTTTCGGATTTTACTTAGTTTGATCTCTTATATTCGATGATGTCGTCAAGAAGGGGTTCTATCAGGTTCATTAGGATTGTGTTCACTGGTGGTACCAATGTGTGGCGAGTCGACTTGGCTGGAGAGCGCATACGGTATGTTGGGAATTTGATCTTAACCGTGAGGAGGACCCACGATGGAGACCCTGTCCTGACACTTTCTACATCGATACATCTGGAGTTTGCCTTACCCATTCGGGAGCTATGGGGTGACCCAATTCATACTCCTAGAGAGGACGATGATTCGATGGCATCAGTTGCTAAGGCACCTGCTCGCGGTACTGTACTCTATCCTATTTCTGTGTCTTCAGGTGACCTAGGGGAGGATCCCGAGGTGGATCCGATGGAGTACCCAACTCTTTAAACATGGATGTCTTTATGGGTAGTGTATGTTTCCTTCTGTATTACTTATATTAAGGTGTAATTTGAGTATATCTGCATTTTGAAGTCCAACTTGATGTATTTTATTTTGAGCGGTATGTGAAATGAGTCGTGCTATGTATTGCTTTAAATTAATTATCTAGTCCTATGAACTGTACTTTAAATTTGGCCTTGTTGAATTATATGTGCTAATGACGGCCTATGTATTATTTCATCCGTGGCTCATATTTTTTGTATATGCACAATGGTTTAATTTGGATAAATATTATTTGAAAGTTGTAGCACGCCAAAATTTAGTATCTGTGGTATAATGATGATTGTGCCATGACTATTAAATCGAGGGGTGTTACATTAGGTGGTATCAGAGCTCAGTTCATCCTGTTGAGCCGGGGTATGGACTGATTATGCTTAGACATGTTATAAGTTTCTTAGTGTGTTGTGCACTTCCTTGTCTTTTGGTTGAGACATTTGGGAAAGGAAGGCATGACTTACCATAGGTTGAATGTTGGTAGCTACTGTTGCATAGTTACATGATATTGAGGATTGACCCACTCAATGTGTAATGTTTTGTGTGGACATAAAACTATGACTTCACCTAAGCATATTAAGCGAATAGAAGTTCTTTTAGTAAGAAGCTCAGTTGGCATGACTGAACTTGGCTAGGGTTTACTTGCATTCATAGCCTTGTTGTGTTACCCGTAGAATTGTTTGAGTCAATGGGTTAGGAGTGGGTAGTTAAATAGGGCATGTAGGGTTTGTGGACTGAAGCGTCCAAGATGTTTTGGAGAACTTAATTCTCTTGGGAGAAGAATATCTGGCGTAAGTATGGTTCGAGGAGCTGCTTAGAAGATAAAGACCTACAGGAGATCGCGTCGTAGAAGGCAGAATAAAGGAGCTCAAGTTAGAGTATTATAGGTTTGGTGGTTTGGTTTGTCTTACTGTGTTGTGTGACTTTTGTGTTTGGTTTCTGAAAGGAGACAATATTGTCTGAAATGATTACTTCTTGTCTCCATTGTGCTTGACTGTCTGTTTTTGAAGGAAGACAATGGCTTGTGGAAGACGTACGCGTAGGAACGTGGAACGCAACAACAAAGGGGTGGATGCGACGGTGGAAGTAATGCAAGGAATGGCTAGTGTAACAGTACAACCGAGTCAGAAGACTGCACAACAACAGGAATTAGAAGTCGAGGTTCATCATTTGTTGAGAGAATGTCAGTTTTGGAGTAACTCTGAACTACCTAAGTTGCAAAAGAGGAATAATAGAATGATCAATCAGTTCAAGTGGAAATCGTACTCGCGACTACTAGGGAATCAACGATGACAGCAACCAACTGGGGGTAATGCTAGTGGTGGCAGACTTAGTCATCCCGTGACACTTTTACAGACATGTAAAAAGTGTAGAAAGAACCATTCAACGAAGGAATGTAAGATTAAGAGGGTAATCTGCCTCAAGTGCGGAAATGACCACTTAACAAGGGACTGTACGATCGAAGGAGTAATTTGTTTCAAGTGCGAAAAGTAAGGACATGTGTCAAGGGATTGTAATTTGTATGGGACGAAGCCTCCACGTGCGATCAAGGGGATAATTTGTTTCAAAGAGCTAGGATATGTGGCTAGGAATTGTACTTCGCAAAGGATGAAGCCTTACATCGGAGATGCATGTACCTCAAAATCTCACGAACAAGGAAGAGTTAATTCCTCTACCCAGACTGAAGACCGAAATGAGGAGGGGACTGTGTTACAGTAGATAACCCTATGATTCCATTATATAATTCTGGGGATAACCCATTTCCTTATGACATATGACTGTATGAGTCTATTAGGATCGTTTGTATCTTCGTCACCTTTTGACTAAGTTATTTCTATTTCTGCTACTAAGAACTTGTTGATGGTAGCCAAGTCGTTTAAATTATTTCTATGACCTATTAAAGACTGAATCCTTCTGTTGATCTGATTTGTTTACTTCTTTTACAAATCAGATGTAATGTTAAGAAAAAGGGATTAGTTATCTTCCAACCATATCTTGTTGAAATATTCCAATGAAAATTTAAGAGTTTGTTTTTAGGATTGAGTTATCTGTGTATTTACTTCCTTTCGACCTGAATATTACTGTTCTGGTTTACAAGCCTGCTCTCATTACACAAGTTTGTTTAAAACTATCCTATTGTTGTTAGAAATTGGGACCCTTTTCCAATTCAATTATCTACTTTCTTCGTGAATAGGCTTGATCTCAGAAAGGGGATTGGTTGTTTTCTAACCATGTCTCGTCATTCTGTTCTAACAGAAACATAATGTCTCTTGAGACAGAAATTCCTAGATTTGAATTCACAAAAACTCATTCTTAGGTTTTATTGGACTATATCATATTCTTTGTCAGATGGGTCTAGTGGTAGATCAAGTGACTTCCCTATCTTTTCCTTCTGACAGTTATAACGTTTCTAGTACACTTCAACTGAGGAAATGTGTTCCTGAATTTGAACCATAATAGTGCACCGAATGCAGCATGGTTAGAGAAGAACATACCCTATGTGACGTTCTGTTAAGACCAAGGATAGATGGCATAATGAATTAACTGAAGGAAGCCGCTATTATCTCCACGATCAGTTTGCGTTTTGGTTATCTACAAGTTCACTCAAAGGTAGAAGATATTTCATAAGCGACTTTCTCGAACGCTTTATGAGAACTACTAGTTTTTGGTAACGTTGTTCCGTGCAACTTACACCTTAACAGTATTCATCAGTTACATGAATGGGATCTCTCTTCCCTGTTGAAGCAGATTTGTCAATGTCCTTGATGGTGACATTCTAACCTACTCTTGAAGATTAGAGGAACATACCAAATCTCTCATTGTGATTCATCAAAATTCTAAAGAAGAAGAGGATGTTGCGCAAGAAGTTGTCCAACCACGAATTCTGGTTGGAGAAAGTTCATTTTGGGACACGTAGATTCACAGGAAGAAAATTCTGGGAGTCCGTAAAAAATCGAAGCAGTTTTACGATGGATGCTGGTATAGAATAGGAAAATGATAACATGCTTCAAGGTAATCAGGAGTACATGAGGAGAACTACCCTCCACAAACTTTGAGCTAGCCGTTATGTGCTTGCGTTGAAGATATGGAGGCATTTCTACATGGAGCAACATTAAACATCTACGGTAATCATAAAGAGTCAGAAATATCTGGTTAAATAGAAGGAGTTGAATATGAGGCATTATGTGGACGGTATGTAAAACACTTTTGTATTGACACCAAGACAGTAAAGGGTTGCGATTGGACCTGAGCTTGTACAGCAAGCAACAGATAAAGATAAGATGACTCAGGAAGGGATGCAAATAATTCGAGGGTAAAGGATACTATGTCAGTAAAAGCGATGTGGAATGATGTAATTGGGGGCACAATGTGGGAGCTAGATTCTAAGGTATGAGAATTTTGAGGACGAAATTTCTTTTTAAAAGGGGAGAGTTGTAACATCCTAAAAATTATTTATTTCATCATAAATAGTCATTTTATAATATTTATGATTATTTGGAATTTTTCAGGATTTTTCCTGAAACGTCAAATATTTTAATATATTCCTCGTTTTGCATGCACACTAAGTAGAGCCAGTGTAACACCTCAGAAATTATTTGTTTCGTGATGAGCAATCTTTTCTTAATATTTGTGATTTTTGAGAATTTTGGTGGATTTTTCCGGAGACGTCGAATATTTTAATATATTCCTCGTTTTGTTTACGCACTGAGCAAAGTCAGTGCGACACCCCAGAAATTGTTTGTTTTAGGATAAATAGTCATTTTTCAATATTTGTGATTTTAGAGAATTTTTCAGAAACGTCGAATATTATAATATATTCCTCATTTTACGTGCGCGCTGAGCGGAGCCGGGAAAGCGAAATGTTTTCCCTGAGGCTGGTAAACCTTGAACTATGGAAGTGTCGACAGGGGATCTTACAAAACCCGAGGTCGGGCATAATTTACAAGGTTTATATTTTTCGAGGTTTTATAAGATACATAAAATCTCTATACGTACCGTTAATTAAAATTTTGCGATACGCTCTATTATTTATTGGATAATTAATACTGGCTTTGTGCACTGTAATAATTATCTATTAGGTAATAGCTTGAAGTAAAATCCTAATTACCATATTATTTTAACTATTAAATCACATTATCTTATCCTAATGTAATCTACTTTATGTCTAATTACATCTCCTTTATTGAAAAAGCTCCCAAGTTTCTCTAGGAAGCTACTCACCTCTCTCTCCTCCCTCTCTCCTCACAGCTGCTGCACATTTTGGAGCCAAGGGATTTGTGCTTCACTTAATTATTTCATACTATCTAAATTCAAAAGAAAACCTAAAAGCATCTTTCACTTTTCTATTCACTTCTCTCTCTACCTTCATCTTTCTCTCATTTTCTCCTCCTTCTCTCTACACTCCACACGGCTGCCGATCTCCTCCTTGCCTCCACCATCACAAAAAAATTTCAATTAACATTTTCTTAATCTCCTTCATCATCTAAACACATCTCTAGTTGGTGATTTCTTGAAAAAGTTCCATCTTCACCATCTTCTCCTTCAAGCTTCAAGCTTGGAACTTTTGGGTGAAATTCTTGTTTTCTCCTACCTCTTCTTCCATTTTCATTTTTAAGGTCCTCCTTATGACCATTTATTGTCTCTTTTTCAAGCATTGGTGTTGATTGGTTGAAGTTGGAAATTCTAGGGTTTTGAAGGGTGAGGCCGAAATTGTCAAGGAGCAAGCAAGGAGATTTCTTTTCTTGTTCTTCCCATAGGTAAGAGGGAGATGATCCTCTTCAACCTCTCTTGGTAGTAAGGAACTTGATTTTGTGTTGGCAGTGAGAAACCCAATGTAGGGTCACTCTCTTTGTTGTATGACTTTTATTACTATGTATTGCTTTTAATTTGTTTGAGTTGTTTGGTTGATTGAATATGTATATTGGTATGCTTGGATGGATTGGAAGCTTGAATGCAAGCAAAGTGACCCTTGCCCTTTTTCTAAGAGGCTCACGGCCATGAACCCAAAATTGGGTGTTCTTGGTGAAAATTTGTAACAAGTTGAAGATATGATTAATTAAAATGATAACATGTAATCAATTGAACTGAAAATTTGGGAATCCAAATCTTAGAGAGGCTCATGGCCTCTAGGGTTAATTATGGCTCAATCCATGCAACTTTATGCAACTATAACATTTAATTAATTAATTGATTAAATAGTTAATAATATAATGGAAGTAAATCAATTTGATAACCTAAAAGGAATCTTTGGACCTAAGAAGTAAATAAGGGTATGTGAGACTTAGGAAAAATCTTAGAAATAATTCTCTAAGTAAATATGGCTAAATCTAAAGTAATGAGCTTAATAAGTGAGAGAGATCTCACTAGAGAAGAATTTCATAAGAAATATTAAATTGAAGTGAAACTTAATTAATTTGGACAATTGGGAATTAATTAGGATTTCATAAAATGGGAAGAACTCAAGGATGAAGTCTTATCCGAAAACTTAGAATAAATTTTAGTTAAAGTAAGACCATGAGTGCAAGTAAGAATGATAAATAATTCAATTTAAATCATTCTAAGGGAATTAGGTTTAAAATTTAATGATGGACTTATGTAATTAAAATAATAATGATTAAATGAATAATGTGAGAATATTTCTCTAAAAGAGAAACTTATTAAGAAGAATGTAGAAATTTAGGCATAATTCCATAATGTACCCTAAAGGCGTAATGCATTATTTAATGACTTAATAATATTTATTGTGGGTCCATGAGTGAATCAAGAATATGTTGATGCTTACCTTAGCCAAAATTATGGCATGTTATAAAAAGTATATTGTGGTTGAATATACATGATATATGCATTGAGTCATCATGCATTGTGGAAGTCCGATGGACTATTTGTCAAGGCTATGCTACCTAGGAGTTGAATCATACCTTAGTGCGGGTGCGAGTAGACTAGTGTAGATCCTATTGTTGACCTTGAGGCGTCGGGGCGCGGGCGTCTCACAGCAGACAATTGGTAGTCCCTCTAGGCTGTGGGACAAACCGATGTGAACGCACCGACGATCCTGACTGGACACTGTCCTATATCACGATCTTATGGGAATGTCGCTGTATAAAGCCTTGTTGCGCAAAATGATTAATTATATTTTGGATAGCACTTGATTTTATGGTTGACGAGATACAGGCATGTCTCCTTGATCATTCTCTCTGATGTTTGTGTCTAGCTCCATGGAGTAGGATTTTGATATCATGTACATGTGCATAATGAGTCAATATATTACTTGACATTTAATTTATATGATGATTGGAACTGCTATCTTATTGATATTATAATTGTCTGAAATTGTTAAGTTGTTTAATATATGCTTCTTGATACTGTTTATATTTCTTGTAATGCTACATGGGCGTCCTACGCCGTTTCTATTTCTTACTACCATAATTGGTAATGAAGTTGGATATCTCGCCTCTTGTATGTATTATTCTTGTCCTATGTAATTCTTGGTCAAAGACTATTGAGGGGACGCGGTTGTTTCCTTCTGGATTTTACTTGGTTCGATCTCTTATATTTGGTGATGTCGTCAAGAAGGGGTTCTACTGGGTTCATTAAGATTGTATTCACTGGTGGCGCCAATGCATGGCGAGTCGACTGGGCTGGAGAGCGCATATGGTATGTTAGGGATTTAATCTTGATCGTGAGGAGGACCCGCGATCGAGATCCTATCCTGACACTTACTACATCGGTACATCTGGAGTTTGCCCTACCCATTAGGGAGCTATGGGGTGACCCGATTCATACTCCTAGAGAGGACGAGGATTCGATGGCATTAGTTGCTAAGGCACCTACTCGCTGGACTGCACTCTATCCTGTTTTTGTGTCTTTAGGTGACCTAGGGGAGGATCCCACGGTGAATCTGATGGAGTACCCAACTCCTTAGACGTGGATGTCTTTATGGGTAGTTTATGTTTCCTTCTGCATTACTTATATTAAGGTGTAATTTGAGTATATCTGAATTTTGAAGTCTAACTTGATGTATTTTATTTTGAGCGGTATGTGAAATGAGCCGTGCTATGTATTGTTTTAAATTAATTATCTAGTCCTATGAACTGTACTTTAAATTTGGCCTTGTTGAATTATATGTGCTAATGACAGCCTATGTATTATTTCATCCGTGGCTCATATTTTCTGTATATGCATAATAGTTTAATTAGGATAAATATTATTTGAAAGTTGTAGCACGCGAAAATTTAGTATCCGTGGTATAATGACGATTGTGTCGTGGCTAATAAATCGAGGGGTGTTACAAAATGAAATGGGACTACGAGCCTGAAACTGAATGTCATGGGCCTCTGAGCCTAAAACTAAATAAATTGGGCCTCTAATACTAAAACTCAATGAATTTGGCCTATGACCATAAAACCAAATGAAATAGGCCAACAAGCATATTTTTGAATGAAATGGGTGCATGAGCATAAATTAAATAAAATGGCCCAAAAAGTCTGAAACTGAATCAAATGGGCTTGTGAGCTAGAAACTGAATGACACAGGTTTCTAAGTCAAAACCTAAATAAAATAGGTTTTTGAGCCTGAAACTTATTGAAATGGGCCTGTGATCCTCAAACCAAATGAAATGGTCCAATAAGCATATAATTGAATGAAATGGGCTTATGGACCTAAAATTAAACAAAATGAGCCAATGAGTCTAAAACTAAATGAAATCAACCTGAGTCTGAAAATTAATGTAATGGGCCTATGAGCCTGTAACTAAATGACATGGACCTCCGAGCATATAACTAAATAAGATGGGCATTTGAGCCTGAAAGTCTATGAAATGGACCACTGATCCTAAAACCAAATGAAATAGGCCTACAAGCGTACCGCTAAATGAAATGGGCTTATGAACATTAAATTAAACAAAATGGGCTAATAAGTGTAAAATTGAATGAAATGGGCCTATGAGTCTAAGTTTGATTGAATTAAATGGTCCCGTGTGCTCAAAACTAGATGACAAAGGCCTGTTAGCCTAAAGCTAACTAAAATGAACGGTTGATCCTAAAACTCAACGAAGTGGACCTACGATCCTAACACCAAATGAAATTGGCCTACGAGCCTATAGCTGAAACAAATAGGCTTATGAACATGAAATTATACAAAATGGGTTTGTGAGACCAAAATTCAATGACATCGGCCTTTGATCCTAAAACTAAATAAAATGGGCCTTTGATCCTAAAACTCAATGAAATGGGTGCATAACCCTATAACCAAAAGAAATGGGCCTATGAGCCTATAGCTGAAAGAAATGGGCTTATGAGCATGACAACAAACAAATGGGCCAATGATTGTAAAACTGAATGAAATGGGCCTATGAGTTTGAAACTGAATGAAAATGGCATGTGAGACCGAAACTGAATGACTTGGGCCTTTGAGCCTTAAACTAAATAAAAAGGGCCGCTAAGCCTAAAGCTCAATGAAATCGACTTATAACTCCAAAACCAAATGAAATGGGCTTACAAGCCTATAACCGAATGAAATAGCCTCATAAGCATTAGATTAAACAAAGTGGGCTAAAGAGTCTAAAATGGAACGAAATTAGCGTATGAGTCTGAAATAGAAAGAAATAGGCCTATGAACTAGAAACTGAATGATAAGGGCCTTTGAGCATAAATCTAAAATGAAATGGGACTTTAAGCCTAAAACTCAATAATTGGGGCCAATGACCCTAAAACTTAATGAAATGGTCCTACGAGGTTATAACTTAATGAAATGGGCCAATGAATCTAAAACACATTGAAATGGCCCTATAAGTTTGAAACTAAATGAAATGGGACTATGAACCCAAAAACTAAATGCCAAGGGCCTCTGAGCCTAAAACTAAATAAATTGGGCCTCTGAGACAAAAACTCAAAGAAATGGGCCTATAATTGTCAAACCAAATGAAATAGGCCTACGCGCATATTGTTGAATGAAATGGGCATGTGACCATAAATTAAATAAAATAGCTCAAAAAGTCTGAAACTGAATGAAATGAGTCTGCGAGCCAAAAACCAACAACACGGGTCTCTGATGTCAAAAGATAAACAAAATGGGTTTTGAGCCTAAAACTTATTGAAATGGGCCTATGACCCTCAAACCAAAAGAAATGGTCCTATGAGCCAATAACTGAAAGAAATGGGCTTATTGGTCTAAAATTAAACAAAATGAGCCAATGAGTCTAACGTTTAATGAAATAGACCAGAGTTTGAAAATTAATGTAATGAGTCTATGAACTTGAAATTGAATAACAAGGGCCTCTGAGCATATAACTAAATAAGATAGGCCTTTGAGCTCCAAACTCTATGAAATGGGCCAATGACCCTAAAACCAAATCAAACAGGCCTACAAGCTTACGATTGAATGAAATGGGCTTATGAGCATGAAATTAAACAAAATGGGTCAATAAGTGTAAAACTGAATGTAATGGACCTATGAGTCTGAAATTGATTGAAATGAGTCTGTGTGCTTTAAACTAGATGACAAGGGCCTCTTAGCCTAAAACTAACTAAAATGGGTCTCTAATCCTAAAACTCAATGAAATGGGCCTATGACCCTAACATCAAATGAAATTGGCTTATGAGTCTACAGCTAAAAGAAATAGGCTTATGAACATGAAAATATACAAAATGGGCCTGTGAGAGCGAAATTGAATGACATAGGCCTCTGATCCTACAACTAAATAAAATGGGCCTCTGATCCTGGAACTCAATGAAATTGGCGCATAACCCTAAAACCAAATGGAATGGGCCTACTAGCCTATAGTTGAAAGAAATGAGCATATGAACATGAAAATAAACAAATGGTCCAATGATTCTAAAATTGAACGATATGGACCTATGAGTCTAAAACTGAATGAAAATGGTCTGTGAGACTGAAACTGAATGACATGGGCCTTTGAGCCATAAACTAAATAAAAAGGGCCTCTAAGCCTAAAACTTAATGAAATTGACTTATGGCCCTAAAACCAAATGAAATCGGCTCATGAACGTGAAATTAAGCAAAATGGGCTAAAGAATCTAAAACAAAATAAAAATGGCCTATGTGTCTGAAACAGAAACAAATGGGCCTATAAGCTAGAAAGTTAATTGCAAAGGCCTCTACACCTAAAACTAAATAAATTAAGACTATGAGCCCGAAATTGAATGCCATGGGCCTCTAAGCCAAAATCTAAATAAATTAGGACTATGATCCCGATACTGAATGCCATGGGCCTCAGATCCCAAAACTAAATAAATTAGGCCTCTAAGACTAAAATATAATCAAATGGGCGTATAACCGTAAAACTAAATGAAATGGGCCTATGAACATATTGTTGAATGAAATGGGCATATGAGCATAAATTAAATAAAATGGCCCAAAAAGTTTGAATCTTAATGAAATGAGTTTGTGAGCCAGAAATTGAACCACACGAGTCTTTGAGTCAAAACCTAATGAAAATGGGTTTCTGAGCCTGAAACTTGTTGAAATGAGCCTATGACCCTCAAACCAAAAGAAATGGTCCTATGAACTTATAACTGAATGAAAAGGGCTTATGGACCAAAAATTAAACAAAATGAGCCAATGAGTCTAAAACTGAATGAATTCGCCCTAAGTCTAAATATTAATGTAACAAGCCTATAAGACTGAAACTCTATGAAATGGGTCAATGACCCTAAAACCAAATGAAATGGGCACACAGGCCTATGATTGAATGAAATGGGCTTATGAGCATGAAACTAACAAAATGAGGCAATAAGTGTAAAACTGAATGAAATGGGCCTATGAGTCTAAATTTGTTTGAAATGGGCTTGTGTGCTCAAAACTAGATGACAAGGGCCTTTTAGCCTAAAACTAACTAAATTACGCCTCTGATCCTAAAACTCATTGAAACGGGCCTACAACCCTAACACCAAATGAAATTGGCCTACGACCCTATAGTTGAAAGAAATAGGCTAATGAACATGAAATTATGCAAAATGGTGTAGTGAGACTGAAATTGAATGACATGGGCCTTTAATCCTGAAACTAAATAAAATGGACCTCTGATCTTGAAACTCAATGAAATAGGCACATAACCCTAAAACCAAAAGAAATGGGCCTACGAGCCTATAACTGAAAGAAATGGGCTTATGAGCATAAAAATAAACAAATTAGCAAATGATTTTAAAACTGAAAGAAAAGGACCTATGAGTCTGAAATTGAATGAAAAAGACCTATGAGACCGAAATTGAATGACATGGGCTATTAAGCCTAAAACTAAATAAAATAGGCCCCTAAGCTTGAAACTCAATGAAATCGAATTATGACCCTAAAACCAAATAAAATGGGCCTACAGGTCTTTAACCGAATGAAATGAGCTTATGAGCATAAAACTAAACAAAGCGGGCTAAGGAGTCTAAAATGGAATGAAAACAACACGAGTCTGAAACAGAATCCAATGGGCCTATGAGCCAGAAACTGAATGACAAGGGCCTTTGAGCCTAAATCTATAATAAAATGGGTCTCTAAGCCTAAAACTCAATGATTGGGGCCAATGACCCAAAAACCTAATGAAATGGTCCTGTGAGCCTATAACTTAATGAAATGGGCCAATGAATCTAAAACAAATTGAAATGGACCTATGAGTTTGAAACTAAATGAAATGGTACTATGAACCCAAACACTGAATGCGAAGGGCCTCTGAGCCTAAAACTAAATAAATTGGGCCTCTGAGACAAAAACTCAAAGGAATGGGCCTATAACCGTCAAACCAAATGAAATGGGCCTATGAGCATATTGTTGAATGAAATGGCAATGTGAGCATAAATGAAATAAAAATGGCTCAAAAAGTCTAAAACTGAATGAAATGAGTCTGTGAACCAGAAATCGAACAAGACGGATCTTTGAGTCAACCTAAACATAATGGGCTTTTGAGCTTGAAACTTATTGAAATGGGCCTACGACCCTCAAACCAAAAGAAATGGTCCTACGAGCCTATAACTAAATGAAATGGGCTTATGGGTCTGAAATTAAACAAAATGAGCCAATGATTAAAACTTAATGAAATAGACCTAAGTTTGAAAATTAATGTAATGGGGCTATGAATCTAAAGCAGAATGATAAGGGCCTCCAAGCATATAACTAAATAAGATGGGCATTTGAGCCCGAAACTCTATGAAATGGGCCAATTACCCTAAAACCAAATGAAACGGGCCTATGAGATTACGACTGAATGAAATGGGCTTATGAGCATCAAATTAAACAAAATAGGCCAATAAGTGTAAAACTAAATGAAATGGGCCTATGATTCTAAAATTGATTGAAATAGGTCTGTGTGCTCGAAACTAGATGACAAGGGCCTCTTAGCCTAAAACTAACTAAAATAGGCCTCTGATCCTAAAACTCAATGAAATGGGCCTACGACCCTAACACCAAATGAAATTGGCCTACGAACCTATAGTTGAAAGAAATAGGCTTATGAATATGAAATTATACAAAATGGGCATGTGAGACTAAAATTAAATGATAGGGTCCTCTGATCCTAATACTAAATAAAATGGACCTCTGATCCTGAAACTCAATGAAATGGACGCATAACCCTAAAACCCAATGAAATGGGCCTACAAGCCTATAGCTAAAAGAAATGGGCTTCTGAGCATCAAAATAAACAAATAGGCAAATGATTCTAAAATTGAATGAAATAGGCCTATAAGTCTGAAACTTAATGAAAAGGGCTTGTAAGACCGAAACTGAATGACACAGGCCTTTGAACCTAAAACTAAATAAAATGGGCCTCTAAGTCTGAAACTGAATGAAATGGACTTATGATCCTAATATCAAGTGAAATAGGCCTCTAAGCCTATAACTAAATGAAATGAGCTCATGAGTATGAAATTAAACAAGGTGGGCTAAAGAGTCAAAAATATAATGAAAACGGCCTATGAGTTTGAAACAGAAAGAATTAGACCTTTGTGCCAAAAATTGAATGACAAGGGCCTTTGAGCCTAAATCTAAAATAAAATGGACCTCCAAACCTAAAACTCAATGATTAAGGCCAATGACCCCAAAACCTAATGAATTGGGCCTCTGAGACTAAAACTCATTGAAATGGGCCTATAACTATAAAACCAAATGAAATGGGCCTATGAGCATATTGTTGAATGAAATGGGTATATGAGCATAAATTAAATAAAATGGCCCAAAAAGTTTAAAACTGAATGAAATGGACTGATGAGCTAGAAACCGAATGACATGGGTCATTGAGTCAAAACCTAAACAAAATGGGTTTCTGAGCCTAAAACTTATTGAAATGGGCCTATGACCCTCAAACTAAAAGAAATGGTCCTACGAGATGATAACTAAATGAAATGGGCTTATGTGCAAGAAATTAAACAAAATGAGCCACAGAGTCTAAAACTGAATGAAATCGATCGGAGTCTGAAAATTTATGTAATGGGCCTATGAGCCTGAAATTGAATGACAAGAGCCTCCGAGCATATAACTAAATAAGATGGGCCTTTGAGCCTAAAACTTTATGAAATGGGCCAATGACCCTAAAACCAAATGAAACAGGTCTATAATCCTACGGTTGAATGAAATAGGCCTATGAGAATGAAATTAAACAAAATGGGCCAATTAGTGTAAAACTGAATGAAATGAGCTTATGAGTTTGAAATATATTGAAATGGGCCAGTGTGCTCGAAACTAGATGACAAGGGCCTCTTAGCCTAAAACTAACTAAAATGGGCCTTTAATCCTAAAACTCAATGAAATGGGCCTACGACCCTAGCACCAAAATAAATTGGCCTACAAGCCTATAGCTGAAAGAAATAGGCTTATGAACATGAAATTATACAAATTGGGCCATTGAAACCGAAATTCAATGGCATAGGCATCTAATTCTAAAACTAAATAAAATGGGCCTCAAATCTTGAAACTCAATGAAATGGGCGCATGATGCTAAAACTAAACGAAATGGGCTTATAAGTCTATAGCTGAAAGAAATGGGCTTAAAAGCATGAAAATAAACAAATGGGCTAATGATTCTAAAACTGAATGAAATGTACCTATGAGTCTGAAATTGAATGAAAATGGCCAGTGAGACCGAAACTAAATGACATGGGTCGTTGAGCCTTAAACTAAATAAAAAGGGCCTCTAAGCCTGAAACTCAATGAAATCGACTTATTTCCCTAAAACTGAATGAAATGGACTTATGAGCGTGAAATGAAACAAAGCGGACTAAAGAGTCTAAAACAGAATGAAAACGGACTATGAGTTTGAAACAGAAAGAAGTGCCTATGAGCCAGAAATTGAATGACTGCCTCTGAGCCTAAAACTAAATAAATTGGGACTATGAGCCTGAAATTGAATGCCACGGGTCTCTAAGCCTAAAGCTAAATAAATTGGGCCACTAAGACTAAAACCCAATCAGATGGGCCTATAACTGCAAAACTAAATGAAATGGGCCTACGAGCATATAGTTGAATGAAAAGGGCATATGAGCATAAGTTAAATACAATGGCCCAAAAAGTCTAAAACTGAATGGCACGAGTCTCTGAGTCAAACCCTAAACAAAATGGGTTTATGAGCCTGAAACTTATTAAAATGGGCCTATGACCCTCAAACCAAAAGTAATGGTCCTACGAACCTATAACTGAATGAAATGGGCTTATGAGCCTAAAATTAAACAAAATGAGCCAATGAGTCTAAAACTAAATAAAATCAACTTGAGTCTAAAAATTAATGTAATGGGCCTTTGGGCCTAAAACTCTATGAAATAGGCCAATGACCCTAAAAGCAAATGAAATGGGCTTACGAGCCTACGACTGAATGAAATGGGCTTATGTGCATGAAATTAAAAAAATGGGCCTATCAGTGTAAAATTGAGTGAAATAGGCCTATGAGTCTGAATTTGATTGAAATAGACATGTGTGCTCAAAACTAGATGACAAGGGTCTCTTAGGCTAAAAATAACTAAAATGGGTCTTTGATCCTAAAACTCAATGAAATGTGCCAATGACCCTAATTAGTCATTGGAACTCATAGTTTAACTAAAATAATTTATAAATATAAACTACGAGCCTACGCATGGGCCTACGAGCTAATAACGGAATGAAATAGGTGTATGAGCCAAAGACTTTATGAAATGGGCTTAAGCACCTGAAATTAAACAAAATGGGCCTATGAGCCTAAAACTGGATGAAATGGGCCTATGAGTCTAAAACTGAATCAAATGGACCTCTGAGCGCGAAAATTTATGACTTGGGCCTCTGAACCTAAAACTAACCAAAATGGTCCTTCCCGCCGATAACATACTGTACTGGGCCTACAAGCCTGTAACCTAAGTAAAATGGTCCTTGATAATCATATATTTTATGCATTAATAAACCCTCATTTTTAGTCATTTACACTCTCCATATACTTAATTAATTGATGCTTGGTCATGATTTGTGAGTTTGGGCTCAAATTGGGCCTAATTAAATTTTTCCAGCACTATTTAGTTTTGACGTTGTTTCTGTATTTTGGCCATAACTTGAGTTTTAGATATCTAAAAAGTATGCATTTTACCTTGCAGGAAAGTTGAGAGAAAGCTCTACAACTTTGATGAAGAGCTCGAAGTCTCAATTGGATGTCTAGTTGACCTAATTGGGCCTGGAAGTTCAGATTCGGGTTTTGGGAACATATGACTTTAAAGTGAGCATATCTTGGTCAATTTAAATCTAATTCAAATGAGACTTAGGCCATTACATTCCTACAAGGACCAGCTATATTTGTAACGCCCCGAAAATTATTTGTTTCATCATAAATAATCATTTTATAATATTTATGATTTTTGAGAATTTTTTTGAATTTTTTTAGAAATATTGAATATTTTAATATATTTTTCGTTTTATGTGCACACTGAGCAGAGTCAGTGTAACACCTCAAAAATTATTTGTTTCATGATGAATAGTCATTTTATAATATTTGTGATTTTTGAGAATTTTTGTAGATTTTTCCAGGAGCATTGAATATTTTAATATATTTTTCATTTTGTGTGCGCACTGAGCGGAGCCAGAAAAATGAAATATTTTCCCCAAGACTAGTAAACTTTGAACTATGGAAACATTGACGGGAGATCTTACTAAACCCGAGGCCGGACACAGTTTATGAAGTTTACGTTTTTTGAGATTTTATCTAATAAATAAAATCTCTGTACGTACTGTTAAATAAAATTCTACAGTACGCGCTATTGTCCGTTGGACAATAGATACTGACTTTGTAAATTGCAACCATTATCCATTGGATAATAATTTGTAATTAAAATCCTAATCACCTTATTATTTTAATCACTTTATCAGCTAATTATCTTATCTAAATGCAATCCACTTTATGTCTAATCAAATCTACTTTTGAAAAAGCTATCAAGCTAACCCTAATTTTTTGTGACAATTTTCCCTCCCATTTCTCTCCACACTACACAGCCATGAGGCCAATTAGGAGCTAAGAATTGCCTTTTCACTTAATTAGTTTTCCATTCTAATTTTTAAACCTTAAAAGTTCATTTCATTCTACTATCACTTTCTCTCTCTAAACTTTTCTTCTCTTCACATTTTCTCCTCCTTCTCTCTATCTCACCACATGGCCACACCCTCTCAAAGCCTCCAAGGATTACAAAAATTTCAAGCAACCATATTTTCTTTACCTCCATTGCATTCTAAACACCTTTCTAGTTTGAATCTACTTGAAAAGCTACCGTCTTCATCATCTTCTTCAAACCTCAAAGTTTGAAGCTTTAGAGTAAGATTCTTGATTTTTCATCTTTTCTTCTTCATTTTCGTTTTCATGGGCATCACCATGACCATTGATCCATTCTTTTTCAAGCCTTAGTGTTGATTTGTTGAATTGTGATTCTTAGGGTTTTTGGTAAGCTTAGCTAAAATTCATCAAGGAGCTTCAAGGAAGTTCTTTTCTCGTTTTCCCCTTAGGTAAGAGGGAGATGGTCCACTTCAACCTCTCTTGGTAGTGAGAGACTTGATTTTGTATTAGTTGTGAGGAACCCTTATTAGGGTTATTCTCTTTGATGTATGATTTTTATGACTATGTGTTGATTTTACCTTATTTAATCTATTTGGTTGTATGTATATGTATATTGATGATCTTGGATTGGTTTGGATGGATTGGAAAAATGGAATGGGAGCAAGAGCTCCTTGCTCTCCTTCATGAGGCTCACAGCCACACCCTTGAAATAGGGTGTTCATGGTTGAAATTTTGTATCAAGTTGGTAACATACCTAATCAAGTGATTAAAATGTAATGAAGTAAAGGAAAATTTAGGGTTTCTACCCTTGTGAGGCCCACGACCTCTAGGCTATTTTAGGATCCAATTATGTAGCTCTAGGTAACCTTGAAATGTAATTAATCAAGTGGTTAAGTTGTTAATAATGCGATGAAGAGAAACTAATTTGATAACTTAAAGTGATTCTTTAGACCTAAGAAAAGAATGAGAGTGTGCGAGACTTGGAAAACTTTAGAATAATTCTCTAAGTGAGTTTGAATAAACTTAAAGTAAGGAACTTAACAATCAAGAGAATTTCTCTAGGGAAGAATTTCATAAGAAATATTAAATTGAAGTGAAACTTAATTAATTGGATAATTGGGAATTAATTAGGGATTCATAAAATGGAAAGAGCCAAGAATGAAGTTTTATCCAAAATCTTAGAATAATTTTTAATTAAAGGAAAACCACGAGTGTAAGTAAGAATATTGAATAACTCAATTTAAATCATTCTAAGGGAATTAGGTTTAAAATTTAGTGATGGACTTGTTCAATTAAAATAATAAGGATTAAATGAATAATGTGAGAGAATTTCTCTAAAAGAGAAACTTATTAAGAAGAATGTAAAATTTTAGGCAAAATTCCATAATGTATCCTAAAAGTGTAATGTATTATTTAAGGACTTAATAATATTTATTGTGGGTCCATGAGTGGGACCAAGAATGTGTTGATGCTTATCTTAGCCAAATTGTGGCACGCTATGGAAAGTATGTTATTATTGAATATACATGGTATATGCATTGAGTCATCATGCATTGTGAAAGTCTGATGGACTGTTGTTAAGGCCATGCTACTTAGGAGATTGAACAGACCTTAGTGTTGGTGCGAGTAGACTAGTGTAGGTCATAATGTTAACCTTGGGTGCGTCTGGGTTCGGGTACCTCACAATGGACAGTTGGTAGCTCTTTTGTCCGTGGGGCAAACCGATGCAAATGCAACCGACGATCCGGCCTGAGACACTGTCCTATATTGTGATCTAGTGAAGAATGTCTTGTACAATGCCTTGATGTGCACGTGGATAAACCGATGAACTATAGCACTCTAGCCGCTGCAGCCGAGTTACAGACGTGTCTCCTAATCTTTCTCTCCTAATGTTTATGTCTAGCACCATGGAGTAGGATTTGATGTTGTATGCATGTGCATAGTGAGTCAATATATTATTTGGTATTTAATTCATATGATGATTGGAATCTGTTATCTTATTGATGTATAACTGCCTAGAACTGTTAAGCTGTTTAATATCTATTTCGGATACTATTTATCATTCTTATAATGCTACGTGGGCATCCTACGCCATTCTATTTCTTTACTGCTATAATTGGTAATGAATGTAGGATGTCTCACCTCTTTTCTGTATTTTTACTATTCTGTCTATCTGTATGTTTCTCCGAAGACGTCAGCGAGGAAGGTGAAGTACACGAGTTTCCTGGCTTCTGGCCTGTCTTCGACTAGTACCTGTCTGATCATGACGTCTCGTCCGCACGACTTTTTGGGTTATGTGAGGCTGACTTTTCTCAGGGGTCCGGACTGGTGGCATATCAACTTGGCTACTGATCGCTACGTTTTCCTTGGAGATGTGACAGTGTCGCTAACTTGGGGGCGATATGATCTGCCTATCTTTACATGTAGCATTCATTTACATTTAGAATTTTATTTGCCCATTCCAGATATGTAGGGAGAGCGTTACTAATCCCCACAGGAGGATTCATTCCTCTCTACTGCTCGAGCCCCTGCCCATAATTCGGTGGCTCTAATGAGGGTTTCTTTTGATGTGGAAGACCTTGAGGAGGATCTAGCTACGGTTCCTTCTCTTTCTCCTTAGGGGCTGATACTGTTGATGGCTACTGATGGCTATCTGTTTTCTTTTTGGGGCTTCATGTCTTATCTTTTGGTGGGCTATATATATATGTAACTATTTTGGGGCAAGTAAAGCTTTTTGCTTTCTTTTGTATATCTGGTGATGTAACTAAACAAACATGATGTCAGTATATATATATAGCATGATGTATGGATGTATGTTTTACTTCACATGATTATTTCTGCTATAACCACGTATTATTACTTTACCATAACAAAAAAAAAAAAAGAATTCACCATTTATTTATACAACTATAATCAAGTAAGCTTATTTATAATATAATGAATCGAGTCTTAGTTTATTCCTTTATTTCCGCTTTGTCTTTGATGGTGTGACATTCCCTCTCAAAAAGGGGCGTTACATTCAGTTAGTATCAGAGCCCCTGTTTATGTTTTCTTTGAGTCCTTGTGGTTAGGTCTGACTTGTTTGTGATATGTGAATTCTCTGTGTTTGGTATTCCGAATGGATACATCTATTTCTTTCTTGTGTTTTTCAGTTAGTCTAACTTGAAAAGGAAAAATGGCACGCGGTGGAGATATGGCTATAGTAATAGAAGCATTGCAAAGAATGGTAGAGGTTATCGCGCAACAAATTGAGAGAGCTGCTCAATAGCAGGAGAGAGCTGCTTAACAACTTGAAGCTATAGCAGATGCTCATAATCTAGTGAAGTTCCGTCGTAACAACCCTCCTCAACAGCAGGAGAGAGCTGCTCAACAACTTGAAGCTATAGTAGATGCTCATAATCTAGCAAAGTTCCGTCGTAACAACCCTCCTCAGTTTAAAGGGGAATTTGATCTTGAGAAGGCTAGTCTTTGGATCAAGGAGTTGGAGAAAATCTTCAGAGATATGAACTGTGCTGATGATAAGAAATTGACTTATGCTGCCTTCATGCTAATCAGGGATGCGAAAGATTAGTGGAATGGAGCGCAAAGATTACTGGAAGCTGAAGGTTGAGTAATCACTTGGGCGGTATTCAAGGATAAATTCTTAGAGAAATACTTCCCAGCAAGTGCTAGGCATGCAAAAGAAATGGAGTTTCTCAGCTTGAGGTAAGGAAGCTTGTCTGTCAGTGAATACGTAGCGAGGTTCGAAAGTTTATCTAAGTTTTCAACATATTTCCAATACCAGCCAGACGAGGTATGGAAGTGTCAGAAATTTGAGGAAGGATTGAGGCACGATGTGAAAAAAGCAGTCATAACCTTCAGGATTAATTAGTTTTCGGAGCTATTGGACACGTATCGCCGGGTGGAAGATCTGGGTCAAGCTCGAGATACGAGAAATCATAACTTTAGACCTACTAGGTTCCAAAGAGGAGGTGGAAACAACACAAACCATTTCCAGAAGAAACCTTACTCCTGACCACCGGGAAATCAGTAGCAGACATCTGGTGGAGGTTCTAGTGGGAACCGAGCTGGACAGAATGTGGCATTTCCTTCAAAATGTTTGAAGTGTAGGAAGGATCACGCATAAGAGACTGCACCATCAAAGGAATTATTTGTTTCCGATGTGGGAAACCTAGACACGTCTCTAGAGATTGCAACCAAGTTAAGGCTGAGCCTTCAGTCAACGCTGCACGAGCTGTAAAGCCGAGTCTATACTATGAATGGAGCTGAAGCCTCCTAATCTGAAGATCTTATACAAGGAGAGGGTACCATAGGAGGTAATCTTTTGAATGTACTGTATGACTCTGGGGCAACCCACTCTTTCATTTCGTATGGCTGTGTGCAATGACTTAGTTTTCCTGTGTCTTCTTTACCTTTTGACTTGACTATTTCTACTCCTACTAATAAATCTATTATGACTATTAAAGTTTGTTTGAATTGTCCTTTAATTATTGAAGGTCGAATCTTTTCTGTTGATTTGATCTGTTTACCTCTTTCCCAATTAGATGTAATTTTAGGAATGGATTGGTTGTCTTCTAACCATATCTTATTGGACTGTTCTAGCAAAACCATAGTTTTCTTTATGGATGAGGTTTCTAGATTTTTGATGGCCAATCAAGTTCGAGCTTTCTTGAAAGAAGGAGCTCAGGGATACATGCTATTGTCTTCCTTAAAGGTCGAGAGCGAGACAGATGTGAATACAATTCTAGTGGTTAACGAGTTTCCTGAAATCTTTCCTAATGATGTACCTGGCTTACTGCCGGAGCGGGAGATAGAGTTCGCTATTAATCTTATGCCTGGATCTGGTCCCGTATCTATAGCACCATACAGAATGTCACCATCAGAGTTAGCTGAGCTGAAGAAGCTATTTGTTAGACCCAGTGTGTCACCTTGGGGAGCACCTGTGTTGCTAGTCTGAAAGAATGATGGTACTTCACGATTGTGTGTGGACTATCGCCAACTGAATAAGGTCACAATCAAGAATAAGTATCCACTCCCAAGAATAGACGACTTAATGGATCAACTGAAAGGAGCAGCAGTGTTCTCTAAGATCGATCTGTAATTAGGCTACCATAGATTTGAGTAAAGATGAAGGATATTCCCAATATGGCTTTTCATACCCGTTACAGTCATTACAATTACCTTGTGATGTCGTTTGGTATAACGAATGCACCTGCCATATTCATGGACTACATGAACAAAATCTTTCATCCTTACTTGGACAGATTCGTTGTTGTCTTTATTGACGACATTCTAATCTACTCTCAAAATCAGGAGGATCATGCTGAACACCTTAGTATAGTTCTCCAGATTCTGAAGGAGAAGAAGTTATACGCCAAATTATCAAAGTGTGAGTTTTGGCTGGACGAAGTCAAGTTTTTGGGCCATGTGATCTCGAAGGAAGGGATTGCAGTGGATCCATCTAAAGTAGAAGCAGTTCTATAGTGGGAAAAGCCAAAGACGGTGACAGAAATCCGAAGCTTTGTGGGATTGGATGGATATTATCGGAGGTTCATTGTAGGATTCTCTAAAATAGCAGGGCCTCTCACTCAGCTCACAAGAAAGAATCAAGCCTTTGAGTGGACTAATGCTTGCAAAGAAAGCTTCAAAGAATTGAAGAAACGACTAACTACTTCACCAGTGTTAGTTCTACCTGATCCGAGTGAACCCTTCGAAGTGTATTGCGATGCTTCATACCAAGGATTAGGGTCTGTGCTTATGCAAAATGGAAAAGTGGTGGCTTACGCTTCGAGACAGTTGCGAGTGCATGAGAAGAACTACCCAACACATGACCTGGAGTTAGCAGCTGTGGTATTCGCTTTGAAGATATGGGGACATTTTCTTTATGGGACGACGTTCAACGTCTTTAGCGATCACAAGAGCTTGAAGTATCTGTATGATCAAAAGGAATTGAATATGAGACAGTGAAGGTGGTTGGAATTTCTTAAAGACTATCAATTTTGACTTCTGTATCACCCTGGAAAAGCAAATGTCGTGGCAGACGCTTTGAGTAGGAAGATGCTCAGTATCTCTGCCATGATGATCAAGGAAAAGGATTTGATAGAGCAATTCAGGGATGTTTGGTCCTTTGTGGAATTGGCATCGGGGAAGATTTGTATGAACATGGTCACCATTTCAAGTGAGTTAATGGAAGACATCCAAGAGAAGCAGAAAGTTGATCAGTTTTTGTGAGAACAAAGGGAGCTAATGAAGCAAGGCGATGTGACAACATTTGAGGAAGGATTTGATGGAATCCTAACATTCAGAGGTAAAGTTTGTATGCCAGGGATCAAGAACTTAGAAAGTATATTCTCGAACACGCTCACACGAGCCAGTTGAGTATGCATCTAAAAATTACCAAGATGTACCAAGACTTGAAATGATTATTTTGGTGGCACGAAATGAAGAGTGATATTGCCAGATGTATGTCGTCTTGTCTGGTCTTCCAGAAAGCGAAGGTTGAGCATCAAAGACCGTCAGGATTGTTGCAACCCCTACCTATTCCTGAATGAAAGTGGGATAGTATTGCGATGGACTTTGTGGTTGGATTACCAAAGACTAGAAAAGGTTATGATTCAATATGGGTAATTGTTGATTGACTCACGAAGTCAGCACATTTCTTACTAATTAACATAAGGTACAACATGGAAAAGTTGACACAGCTGTATATTGGTGAGATCGTTAGGCTGCATAGTGTGCCTACCAGTATCATTTCTGACAGAGATCCAAGGTTCACATTGAGGTTTTGGCAGAGCTTACAAGGAGTGTTGGGAACGAAGCTGCGTTTGAGCTCCGCTTATCATCCATAAACCGATGGTCAATCGGAAAGAACGATTCAGTCATTGGAGGATTTGCTCAGAGCTTGCACTTTGGAACAAGATGGAAGTTGGGATGAAGTTTTACCATTGGTAGAGTTCACCTACAACAACAGCTTTCATTCAAGCATAGGGATGGCACCCTATGAAGCTCTGTATAGATGACGATGCCGAACACCTTTGTGTTGGTACTAAGACGGAGAGCGCCTTACCGTTGGACCTGATATTATATAGCAAACGACTGAGGAAGTCAAGATGATTCAAGAAAAGATGAGGATGGCTCAAAGTCAACAGAAGAGCTATGCGGACAAAAGAAGAAAGTCTCTTGAGTTTGAGGAAGGCGAGCATGTGTTTTTGAAAGTCACGCCAACGACTGGGGTCGGCCGAGTTCTGAAATCTAGAAAACTTACTCTCAAATTCCTTGGACCTTACCAAATTCTTCGCCGGATAGGTCCAATAGCTTACCAAATAGCCTTACCATATTTTCTTTCAAACCTTCACAATGTCTTTCATGTGTCACAACTACGAAAATATATTCCTAACTCAAACCATGTCATAGCACCGGATATAGTATAATTGAAAGAGAACTTAACCTATGAGGCACCTCCTATAAGGATTGAAGATAGGAGAGTAAAACAACTCAGAGAAAAGGAAATCTCATTAGTGAAAGTGATCTGGAACGAAACGACTGGAGATGCAACATGAGACTTAGAAGACAGGATGAATGAACAACACCCACAACTATTATAAGGTATGAAAATTTCGAGGACAAAATTTTTTTAGAAGGGGAGAGTTGTAACACCCCAAAAATTATTTGTTTCATCATAAATAATTATTTTATAATATTTATGATTTTTGAGAATTTTTTTAGATTTTTACGAAAATGTTAAATATTTTAATATATTTCTCATTTTGCGTGCACACTGAGCAAAGTCAGTGTAACACCCTGGAAATTGTTTGTTTTATGATGAATAGTCATTTTATAATATTTGTGATTTTTGAGAATTTTTGTGGATTTTTCCCAGAACGTTGAATATTTTAATATATTCTTCATTTTGCATGTGCACTGAGCAGAGCCGAGAAAATGAAATATTTTCCCCGAGGCTGGTAAACTTTGAACTATGGAAACGTCGATGGGAGATCTTACTAAACCTGAGGCCGGGCACAATTTATGAAGTTTATATTTTTTGACATTTTATTTGATAAATAAAATCTCTGTACGTACTGATAAATAAAATTCTGCATTATGCGCTATTATCCGTTGGACAATAGATACTGACTTTGTAAACTGCAACCATTATTTATTGGGTAATAACTTGTAGTTAAAATCTTAATCACTTTTTTATTTTAATCACTTTATCACCTAATCATCTTATCTAAATGCAATCCATTTTATGTCTAATCAAATCTACTTTTGAAAAAGCTATCAAGCTAAACCTAATTTTTTGTGATAATTTTCCCTCCCATTTCTCTCCACACTAACCGGCTATGAGGCCAATTAGGAACCAAGAATTGCCTTTTCACTTAATTAGTTTTCCATTCTAATTTTCAAACCCTAAAAGTTCATTTCATTCTACTATCACTTTCTTTCACGAAACTTTTCTTCTCTTCACATTTTCTCCTCCTTCTCTCTACCTCACCACACGGCCACACCCTCTCAAAGCCTCCAAGGATTACAAAAATTTCAAGCAACCATATTTTTCTAACCTCCATCACATTCTAAATACCTTTCTAGTTTGAATCTACTTGAAAAGCTATTATCTTCATCATCTTCGTCAAGCCTCAAAGTTTGAAGCTTTAGGGTAAGATTCTTGATTTTTCATCTTTTATTCTTCATTTTCATTTTCATGGCCATCACCATGACCATTGATCCATTCTTTTTCAAGCCTTGGTGTTGATTTGTTGAGTTGTTATTCTTAGGGTTTTTGGTGAGCTTGGCCGAAATTCATCAAAGAGCTTCAAGGAAGTTCTTTTCTCGTTTTCCCCTTAGGTAAGAGGGAGATGGTCCATTTCAATCTCTCTTGGTAGTGAGAGACTTGATTTTGTGTTGGTTGTGAGGAACCCTTGTTAGGGTTGCTCCCTTTGATGTATGATTTTTATGACTATGTGTTGATTTTACCTTGTTTAATCTATTTGGTTATATGTATATGTATATTGATGATCTTGGATTTTTTTGGATGGATTGGAAAAATGGAATGGAAGCAAGAGTTCTTTCCTCTCCTTCATGAGGCTCACAGCCACCCCCTTGAAATAGGGTGTTCATGGTTAAAATTTTGTATCAAGTTGGTAACATACCTAATCAAGTGATTAAAATGTAATGAAGTAAAGGAAAATTTAGGGTTTCTACCCTTGTGAGGCCCACGGCCTCTAGGCTATTTTAGGATCCAATTATATAGCTCTAGGCAACCTTTAAATGTAATTAATCAAGTGGTTAAGTAGTTAATAATGTGATGAAAAGAAACCAATTTGATAACCTAAAGTGATTCTTTAGACCTAAGAAAAGAATGAGAGTGTATGAGACCTGAAAAACCTTAGAATAATTCTCAAAGTGAATTTGAATAAACTTAAAGTAAAGAACTTAACAATCAAGAGAATTTCTTTAGAGAAGAATTTCATAAGAAATATTAAATTGAAGTGAAACTTGATTAATTGGATAATTAGGAATTAATTAGGAATTCATAAAATGGAAAGAACTAAGAATGAAGTTTTATCCAAAAACTTAGAATAATTTTTAATTAAAGGAAGACCATGAGTGTAAGTAAGAATATTGAATAACTCAATTTAAATCATTTTAAGGGAATTAGGTTTAAAATTTAGTGATGGACTTGTTTAATTAAAATAATAAGGATTAAATGAATAATGTGAGAGAATTTCTCTAAAAGAGAAACTTATTAAGAAGAATGTAGAAATTTAGGCAAAATTCCATAATGTACCCTAAAAGTGTAATGTATTATTTAAGGACTTAATAATATTTATTGTGGGTCCATGAATGGGACCAAGAATGTGTTGATGCTTATCTTAGCCAAATTGTGGCACGCTATGGAAAGTATGTTATTGTTGCATATACCATTGGCACGCTATGGAAAGTATGTTATTGTTGCATATACATGGTATATGCATTGAGTCATCATGCATTGTAAAAGTCTGATGGACTGTTGTTAAGGCCACATTGCCTAGGAGATTGAACAGACCTTAGTGTGAGTGCGAGTAGATTAGTGTAGGTCATAATGTTGACCTTGGGGGCATCAGGGTGTGGGTACCTCGCAATGGACAGTTGGTAGCTCTTCTATCTGTGGGGCAGACCAATGCAAATGCAACCGACGATCCGGACCGAGACACTGTCCTATATCGCGAGCTAGTGAAGAATGTCTTGTACAATGCCTTGATGTGCACGTGGATAAACTGATGAATTATAGCACTTTGACCGCGGTAGCTGAGTTACAGACATGTCTCTTGATCTTTCTCTCCTAATGTTTGTGTCTAGCTCCATGGAGTAGGATTTGATATCGTATGCATGTGCATAGTGAGTCAATATATTATTTGACATTTAATTCATATGATGATTGGAATCTGTTATCTTATTGATGTATAACTGCTTGGAACTGTTAAGTTATTTAATATCTGTTTCTAATACTATTTATCATTCTTATAATGCTATGTGGGCGTCCTACGCCGTTCTGTTTCTTTACTGCCATAATTGGTAATGAATGTAGGATGTCTCACCTCTTTTCTGTATTTCTACTATTCTGTCTATCTGTATATTTCTCCGAAGACGTCGACGAGGAAGGTGAAGTACACGAGTTCCTGGCTTCTGGCCTGACTTCGACTAATACCTGTCTGATCATGACGTCTCGTTCGCAAGGCTTTTTGGGTTATGTGAGGCTGACTTTTATCGGGGGTCTGGACTGCTGGCATATCAACCTAGCTATGGATCATTGCGTTTACCTTGGAGACGTGACAGTGTCGCTAGCTTGGGGTGATATGATCCACCTATCTTTACCTGTAGCGTTCATTTACATTTAGAATTTTATTTGTCCATTCGAGATATGTGGGGAGAGTGTTACTTCTCCCCATAAGAGGATTCATTCCTCTCTACTACCCGAGCCCCTGCTGTAATTCGGTGGCTCCAATGAGGGTTTCCTCCGATGAGGAAAACCCTAAAGATGATCCAGCTACGGTTCCTTCTCTTTCTCCTTAGGGGCTAATACTGTTGATGGCTACTGATGGCTATCTGTTTTCTTTTTGGGGCTTGATCTCTTATCTTTTGGTGGGCTATATATATATGTAACTATTTTGGGACAAGTAAAGCTTTTTGCTTTCTTTTGTATATCTGGTGATGTAACTAAACAGACATGATGTCAGTATATATATATAGCATGATGTATGGATGTATGTTTTACTTCACATGATTACTTATGCTATAACCATGTATTATTACTTTACCGTAACAAAAAAAAAGAATTCACCATTTTATTTATACAACTATAATCAAGTAAGTTTATTTATAATATAACGAACTGGGTCTTAGTTTATTCTTTTATTTTTGCTTTGTCTTTGATGGTGTGACGTTCCTCTCAAAAAGGGGCGTTACAATGTTTGGGAAGCGTAATGAGGCACTAGGCGGCAATTTAGGGGGTAGTTTTTAGCTTTAGAGAGGGAAATCCAAGAATGAGTTTTTACTACACACTTTTCTCACCTCCTCTCTGTAGATCTAGTTTTTCTCTCTTCTCTTTTCTTCTTCCTAAAGCTGCTTCGTGGTGATGGCCATAGAGGGCTAAACCTCTATAATTAATTTGGAAATTCTTGAAGAAATTGCTGTTTGAATTCTTGAGATCTTTGTTCTATTTTTGTATTTGCATTGTAATTGGATTCCTCTTCTTCTTCCTCTTCTTCTTGATCTTGAATGCATGAATGGTGATTCTATTTATGTTTAATCTGATTGGATCTTGATTTAAGATTAAGAATTGTGATGAATTGAGGTTGATTGATCTGAATTAACCATGGAATTAAAGAGGATGAGTTACTGATTTGTGCTTAGGTTCATTGAATTCAGAGATTAAATTAACATAGATCCTAACATGAATTATGCAATTGCGAATTTGTGTGTCAATTGTTAATTGAATTTTAGATGATTATCTAGAATGAATTCTGGATTTGATGTAGAGATTTTGGTTGAATTCAAATTAACCATTCAATTGCTCTTCAAATGTTTGTTGAAAGATCTATGATAGAATCAACCAAATTTCGGATAGGTTTCTGAATTGATTATTCTTTTTATTTAATTTCTATCACTTTAATTTTGTTATTTCTTTATATTCTGAGTTTCAAAATCCTTCCCCCCAATCTTTGCTTGATTTGATTAAATTGCATTTACAATCCTTAAGAGACAATCTGATGTTGTTTCCTATGCTACAATCCATAGGCATAACTTTGATAGAGTTCAGCGCTCGTCAGTCCTCTGAGCCTAAAACTAAATGAGTGAAGATTCAGATGAAATGTAAGAAGGTCGTTTGTTGTTGGGAAGCCTCGATCTCTTATCTGTTGTGTATCTATGATGGTGATCAAGGTTCGTTGAAGGTTGAGTGGTGTCGGGGGTTGAATGTGAACAAGTGAAGAAGAGGGTGTCTATTAGGAGTTTAAAAGTGGGGTAAAATGATGAAGGTGGTGGCTTTTATGGGTTTGGCAGGGAAGTGAGGCGGCGATGAGGGGTGTTTTACGGTTTCAATGGTGGTGGTGAGATTGAAGAGGTGAAGGTGATATGGTTCTTAGTAAAATAGGTGTGGTGATGGGTTTAGTGGTGGTCACGGTTTGGAAGTTGTGGTGGATGGGTGAGGAATGATGAAGATGAAGGGTAGAAGCCGTGAGTTGTTAAAGGCTAGATAGAGGTTGATGGTTATGAAGATGGTGAAGATAAGGTGATTATGGAGATTGATGGTGGCTATGTAGAGATGATGAGTTAAGCGGGTGAAAGTTGGAAAGGGTGGTCACGGTTTGGATGATGGATGATTGTGATGGAGGGGGTGATGGTGAAGATTATGAAAGAGTGGTATGTTTGAAGGTTAGAAAATGATGATTCTGAGAGTGAAGAGTTGATGATAGAGATAGCAGAGGATCGAAGTTGAAGGGAGGTGGAGATCAACAAAGTTATGTAATGGTCTGGGTTATTAGTTGCTAGCAGCAAGGTGATTATGCATAATGGAGTGGGTGATTATGCATAATGGAGTGGGTGGGTGTTGTGTGATAATGCCAAAAGAAAGGTGATGTATAATGGAGTGGGTGTGTCTTTGTGTGATAATGTTAAAAGAAAGTGAATGCATAATGGAGTTCCAAAATAAATAATAATAATAATAATAATAATAATAATAATAATAATAATAATAATAATAAAACAAAACAAAACAAAACACATAAGACAAGAGAAAGAAAATGATAAAAGTTCTACATTTTTTATTTTTTTGTTTTAATTTACATTTTTTTATTAATGTCTCAGACAAAATTGAGTGTTCACAGTTACCCCTCTTTACTTGTTTCTTACTAGATACTATGAATAATCGTAATTTTTCACATTATCGTTGTAAGAAACGAGTAAAGACGTGAACTTAAATTTTGTCCGACGATGCATAGAATGATATGAAAAGATGATTACGCTAATTGAAAATCAATAAGTTGATTGGCGATTTAACAAGCTATTGCAGCAGTGTTAATCCTACCAAGGTGAAGCTCAGCGTAAAGCTAGAGACATCACCACCTCATCAATAAGCTGTCGCGGCTCAATTGACGGGAACTTATTAAAAGAAACGGGAACTTAAATGACATTGGGTGATTTTGAAATGTAAAAGAAATAGTGGGCTTGACCCAGAATTTCAAAGACAATGGGCTTTTGCCCAAAATTTAAAAGACAGTGGGCTTGACCCAGAATTTCAAAGACAATGAGCTTGACCTGAAAATTAAAAGACATTGAGTATATGGTGTCCTGAAATTTAAAAGACATTGGGCATCTAGCATCCTAAAATTTAAAAGACATTGGGCATCTGGCATCTTTAAATTTAAAAGAAAGACAATGGGCTTGGCTCGGGATTTAAAAAGCAATGGGCTTGGCCTGAAATTTAAAAGAAATGGGCTTGGCCCAAAATTTAAAAGACAATGGACTTGGCTCGGACTTTAAAAGACAATAGGCTAGACCCATAATTTAAAAGACAATGGGTTTGACCCAGAATTTAAATGACAGTGGGTTTGGCCCAAATTTAAATGGCAGTGGGCTTGGCTCGAAATTTAAAAGATAGTGGGCTTGGCCTGAAATTTGAATGGCAGTGGGCTTGGCCTGAATTTAAATGGTAATAGGTTTGGCCCAAATTTAAATGGCAGTGGGCTTGGCCCGAAATTTAAAAGACAGTAGGCTTGGCCCAGAATTTGAATGGAAGTGGGCTTGGCCCAAATTTAAATGACAGTGGGCTTGGTCTGAAATTTAAAAGACAATGGGCTTTGCCTAAAATTTGAAAAGACAGTGGGTTGACCCAAATTTAAATGGCAACGGGCTTGGCCCAAAATTTAAAAGACAGTGGGTTTGGCCCAAAATTTGAAAAGACAGTGGGTTTGGCCTAAATTTAAATGGCAGTAGGCTTGACCCAAAATTTAAAACACAGTGGGTTTGGCCCGGAATTTGAAAAGACAGTAGGCTTGGCTTAGAATTTGAAAGACGGTGGGCTTGGCCCAAATTTAAGTTTAAATGACAGTGCAAGGAGCCAATGCTCAGAAACGAATGACAAGAGCTAATGTGCTCGAAATTAGAAAACACATTTTTCTTTTGAAAGCATTGTTTTTGTTTTTGTTTGCTTTTTTTTATTTCTTTTGCTTTTGCTTTTTCATTTCTTTTTTTTCTTTTTTCTTTTAAGTAATATGGCAATATGATCAAAAGTTAAATGACATAAAACCTTCCTATGTTTTCCTTTTTTATTCCTTTTTATTTTTTTTTGACACATCATGAGGGCATGGACTTGTAAAAAAATTTTTAGTCATCAAGTCAATGCCTTGGATTTTCTTTAAAAAGTATCTTTGAAAAGTTTCTTTGAACCACGCATTTCCTCGAGAAAGCTTATGCAACTAAACCCAGGCGCAGGCTCTAGCAAAATAGGGCTTATCAACTTGTTTCAATTTCCTTGGGATCTTTGGACGTTGGGGTAACTTTACTTCTGATTTTGCTCATCAGGCACACAGTCTCCCTCTTAACATTGCGGATTTCATTGGGAGTTTTTCTTGCCTCGTTTGAACCTTCTAACTCATTCTTGATCTAACTTGTTAATTAGAGGATTACCATTAAATTGTTAAATCAACGATATTGAATTTATATTCTTTCTTATCAAAGCATTTTGTAATAAAACATGTGTGATTTCACAAGTATAAAAGAAAATAACATAATAAAGAAAGATGAAGAATAAAAGAGAAGAAAAGAAAGTATTTTCATTGATTTGAATGTTCACAAGCACGTAAAGGCACGGTGAAAGAGACAAATAGTACAAAAGGACGATACAAAGACAAAGTGAAAGGCAATTGCCCTAGTTAGGATTCCTTTGTTCTCATTAGATAGGTTCTAATTCTCAGATGGATATTACAACTATTGACCACTAGTGACACGAATTCTCTTCCATCGATCACCGCTTAAATTTACCCCAATTTTTTTTTTGTTTCCTTTTATGCTATCTGGGTGAGCCTTTTCGGGTGACATCTCCTAGGAGAGCCTTTGCCGACTTTAAACTTTTTGCCTAATTTAGATGCTCTAACTTTTGCTTAGGACACCCTTGTGAGTTTTCGACCAAACAAGTTCTTTTCTTTTTTTTTAGGCATAGAACTTTTTGACTGCATCAACATTCGTCGGTCTTGGCAATTCATTGCCATCCATATCTGTCAAAATTAAGGCTTCTCTAGAGAATGCTTGCTTAACGACATAAGGCCCCTCATAACTCGGTTCCCATTTGCCTCGGGCATCCTCTTGGTTTGGAAGTTTTTTCTTTAAAATCAAGTCACCTGCTTGAAACTCCCTAAGGTATACTTTCTTGTTGAAAGCTCTTGCCATTCTTCTTTGGCATAGTTGCCCATGACAAATGGCTTTTAATCACTTTTCTTCAATCATGTTTAACTGCTCATATTGAGTCTTTACCCATTCTGCCTCTTCTAACTCGGCTTCCATCAACACTCTTAAAGATGGGATTTTGACCTTTATGGGGGAAACTGCTTGCATGCCATAAACTAAGGAAAATAGTGTTGCCCCAGTGCTAGATCGAATATTAGTACGATAAGCATGAAGAGCATAGGGGAGCATCTTATGTCATTCCCTGTAGTTGACCACCATTTTGGCTACTATTTTCTTGATATTTTTGTTTGCTGCTTCTACCACACCATTCATCTGGGGTCTGTAAGGAGCAGAATTATTATGCATGATTTTGAACCTCTCACACAGACTCTTAATTTCTGTGCTATTGAGATTAGGGGCATTATCTGTGATAATCCTTTATGGAATTCCATATCTACAGATGATGTTTGCCCTTCAAAACTTAAGAATAACTTTTTGGGTAACCTTGTCATAGGAAGCAGCCTCTACCCACTTTGTGAAGTAATCAATTGCTACCAGGATATACCTATGGCTATTGGATGATTTTGGATTTATTGGTCCAATAACATCGATTCCCCACATTGAAAAAGGCCAGGATGCCACCATATTATGCAATGGGACGAGTGGTGCATTAATGTGGTTAAATGCTTAGCATTTATGGCATCTTCGGACATACTCTCTGCAGTCAGCTTCCATAGTGGACCAGTAATAACCACATCGTAGGATTTGACGAACCATCATGATACCGTTGGCATGTGTTCCATAGATTCCCTTATAAACTTCTTTTAAGATGGTGAGAGCCTCCTTAGCTTCTACACATCTGAGGAGTGTGGCATCATTGTTCCTTTTGTACAGTATTTCCCCATTAAAAAAGAAAGCCATGGAAGCCAGCAGATGGTCCTTTCGTTTGTCTCATTTACCTCTGATGGATACTCTCTAAACTTAATGTACTGCTTGATATCATGGTACCAGGGCTGGCCATCTTCTTTTTCCTTAACATTAGAATAATAAACTGGTTCGCTTTCTGCCCTCACTCGGATGGGCTACATATTAGCATGAACATTCAGGTTAGTCATTACAGCTAAAGTGGCTAGAGCGTCTGCGAATTGGTTCTTGTCTCGAGTTAAGTGCGAAAAGGTGATTCCTTCAAACTTCTCAATCAACTGCATCAGATACTTCTGGTATGGAATCAACTTTGGATCCTTAGTCTGCCATTCCCCATTCACTTGGTAAATTATTAGCGTTGAATCTCCATATACTTGTTGTTCTTTCACTCCTAATTCTATTGCAACTTTCAATCCTTGAGCACACACCTCATATTCTACAAGATTATTAGTGCAATCAAACTCTAACTTGATGGCGACAAGGTATTGCTTCCTACTTGGTGAGGTGACCACTGCCCCTACACCGCTCCCATACATGTTCAATGCTCCATCAAAGTACATATTCCACGTGTCTTCTTCATTTGACTCTTCTTCTTCGACTGCTAAAATATTTCCATCAAGGAATTTAGAAGTCATAGATTGCTTGTAATCGAGTGGGTTCTCAGCTAAGTGATCTACAATTGCAATCCCTTTGATAGATTTTCAAGTCATGTGCTTTATATCAAACTCTAAAAGAAGCACTTGCCACTTGGAGACTCGTGTGGAAACATGAAGGCTTTCGAATATGTACTTTATTAGGTCCATTCTTGATATTAGCCAAGTTGTATAGTACAACATGTACTGCCTTAACCTTTTTGACGTTCATGCTGGTGCACAACATGTCTTCTCGATTGCTATGTAGCAGGACTCATAATCATTGAACTTCTTGCTCAAGTAGTAAATGACCTGTTCTTTCTTTCTTATTTCATCATGCTGCCCTAACATTGCTCCCATAGATGTCTGCAATACCGTGAGGTACAATATCAAAGGACAACCAGGTGTAGGTGGTACCAAAATAGGAGGACTTTGTAAGTAAGCTTTTATTTTTTCAAAAGCTTCTTGACAGTGTTCATCCCATTCTCCTGGTTGTTGTTTCTTTAGCAACTTGAAGATTGACTCGCAGGTACTGGTTAGATTAGCTATGAACCGAGCGATGTAATTCAATCTCCTGAGAAAGCTTCTTACCTCTTTTTCAATTTTGGGAACAAGCATATCTTGTATTGCCTTGACTTTGTTAGGGTCCACTTTGATTCCTTCCTTTAACAACAAAACCAAGCAGTTTTCCATTCGATGCACCAAAAATACATTTTGTTGGGTTTAGTCATAACTTATACTTTCTAAGTCTTTTAAACAACATTTGCAACACTACCACATGGCTTTCCCCTTCTTTGGACTTAGCAACTATGTCATCCATGTATACCTCAATTTCTTTGTGCATCATATCGTGGAACAAAGCAACCATGGCACGCTGATAGGTCGCCCCAGCATTCTTCAATCCAAATGGCATAACTTTGTAACAAAAAGTTCTCCATGCCGTGATGAATGTGGTTTTCTCTTTATCATTTGTATCCATGAGAATCTGATTGTAACCAGAATAGCCATCCATGAAAGAGAATCTATGACCTCTTGTTAAGTTATCGACAAGGACATTAATGTGAGGCAATGGGAAATCATATTTAGGGCTAGCTTTGTTCAAATTCCTATAATCCACACACAACCTGACTTTTCCATCCTTCTTCGGAACAGGGACGATATTTGCTACCCATTTTGGGTGCCTGGATACTTCCAAAAATCCTGCTTCCAATTGCTTGGTGACTTCCTCTTTGATCTTTACAGACATTTCAAGATGCATTCTCCTTAATTTATGCTTTTTCGCCTCAGCATTGGGGTATAGTGGAATTTTATGGGAAGCTATGCTCGGATCCAGCCCTGGCATATCTCGATAAGACCAAGCAAAGACATCCATGTAATCTCTGAATAATTTGATCATGCTTTCTATAACACCCTGATTTTTCATTTTTCTTGAAATAAATACGTTTTATAATATTTATGAATTTTTGGAAATTTTTTAGTTATTTTGTATATTTTAATATTATTTTGATTATTTTAATATTATTTTTGAAATATATGTCTGAACTTCATTTTTTCTGAAAATATATGAGTTTTATAATTTTTATGATTTTTGAGAAGTTTTGAAGAATTTTTTGAGTCAGTGATTATTGTAATATTATTTTAAGCTGTATGTTTGTTTGAGGCGGGACCGAAAAAATTGTAACACCCTAAATTCTGACTATATGAATAGTAATAGCAGAATTACACTGTTTTGTATTTTTTGTGTGTTATAAAAATAATTTGACTGTTCTGAGATCATATTTGATCATTTTGTATGATTTGCTCCTGGCCAGGAAAAAAAAATAATTTTCAGGCCGGGAAAATTCTGATCTGCCTCATTTGGAGACGGGGGATCTTACTTAACCCGAATCTGAGTGACATAGAAAAGAATCTTTTAATTTTTAGAATCTATATATAAAAACAAAAATATTGTACTGATAAATATCTGTGGTTATATTTATAGCAGCCGTTAATATGAATTTTGGACCCGCTAAGTTTTAACTGACAGAAAATGTGCTTAGAATATTTATTTTTTTGTAACCAAAATTAAAATGAACCAATAGGAAATAGTCAAAATAAATGGTTGGACTCTTCTAACCAATGAGAATTGGTCAAGGAAAGAAGCTTAGACTTCCTTGTGGACCATTAGATTTGAAGCTTGATTTAGAAGCTTTGATCTTCACCGTTGATCCGATCAACGGTGTAAAACGAATCCTAACAAAATCACCAAGTAATATCCACCGTAGATGAGATCAATGGATAGGTAATCAAGTTGATTTTCAATGGATAGGATTGAGTCAACAATAATGGCTTGACTTTTGCTTAGGAACTAATTAACCTTAATTTAGTTGACCTAATTGCCTAATTAAGAAACTAAGTAAACTAACTTAACTAGTAATTAGTTATAATTTAATCCTTACTTTAATATCCAAATTCTAATTAGAGGTTAAGATACATGCTAAATATGTTAAACTAATTAGTTATATAATTGGATGATTAAGTAAGAATGGTTAGGAAATTAAACCTAATTAATTAGCTAATCAATTAACTAGTAATTAGGCTTGAATTAACAACAAATTAAGGACCCTAACCTCACTTAAGCTCCACGGTTCAGCAGCAGAATGGAGGAGCAGCCACGGTTCAACAGCAGAATGGAGAAGCTTCTACGTGATATTTGAACACTCCAAAGCCATGCAAAGTCAAGTTGGTGACCAATGAAAAGTGATTGTCCATGTGCATTTAAAGTTTGGATACTTACTCAAGTAAATTTCTTATTATTTCCTCACAAGTCACTCATGGTCACTCAAGGCAGCACGGCAGCAGCTGTAAAGTTGGATAATTATTCAAGTAATTCTCTTTATTTTATCCTCACAAGTCACTCAAGGCAGTTGTAAAGTAATGGATAATTACTCAAGTAAATCTCTTTATTTTACTCTCACAAGTCACTCACTACAGTAACTAGAAATGTGCATTTAAAGATTTGGATAATTGCTTAAGTAAATCCTTTCCAATTCACAAGCCACTCACACACAGCCGTGACCTTCTTGTACGTCCCCACCTTTCATCTTTTCTACTTATCATACATAAGTTGTATTTCTCTCAAAAGTACCAAGAAATCAAGTAAACTTCTCTTCCATCTTCTTTCTCCATAATCGGCTACCACCTGAAAACCACACTATCAAGCCTTTAAAAATTTATCTCTTGGTCTTGTTTTAACTCAAATTATATTCTAACCACTTCTCCTTCACAAGGTTTTGTCACAAACCTATCCTATCTTGTTCAAAACTCCAACCTTTCCCTAAAGGGTAAGCTTTGATTCAATGATTCAAAGTTTGATTTTTTTTAATTTTGCTAACCATGATTTCTCCATGGTTTTTCAATCTTGATTCTTGTATGTGCATTTACTAATTTTCTTGGAATTTTAGGGTTTGTTTAGGAGGTTAACAAAATTTCAAGGAAAGGAGGAGAGCTTAGAAAGCTTGTCTTCAAGAGGTAAGAGGGAGATTCAACCTCACCAACCAAGTTCTGGTGGTGTGAGGATGGTTCTGTTCGGTGAAAAATCCACAAGGATTCATTCACCTATTGTTTGAGGTCTTTGGGGTGTATTTATGATGTATAGAATTGTGTTTTTATGCTTGTATGTGTAGTATTTGTGTTATGTGTAACTTATTTCAATGTTAGCATGTGTGATGAAATACTTACAGACTTGATGTTATGTATATGTGTGTAATTTAGAATGCATAAAAAAAAATTATATGTGATTATGAGGACTAAATTGTAAAAAATTATATAAATACGGGGCCATTATGTAAATATAAATTTTGAGGGACTAAAATGTAATTCATATGTTTTGAGGGACAAGAAAGTAATTATTCTATTGTGAGGGACTATTTTGTAAATATGAGAAAATACAATGAATTTTAGTATTAAAATGAGTAAAACAGAAATTTTGATTCAAAACGTATAAAAACAATAATAATAATAATAATATTTACTCGATTGGAAAACATTGAGAAATCACTACGTGATTTGAAAAGGCGACAGAATTGAGTCGCGAGTGAGAAAATACGAAAATATGACTACGCGATTAAATTACAGTAATAATGCTGTTAAATTATTATATGAACCCTGCATATGTGATATTAATGGAAATTATGAATAGTGCATAGTACATGCATTAGAAAGGTCCGAAGGACTGTGTAAGGCAAGTTGCCTAGGAGAGACTACACCTCCTGAGTGGGTGCGATAAGCGTAGTGTAGGTCACTTGTTGACCTTGGGGATATTGGGGTGCGGGTTGCCTACAATGGACAGTTGGTAGCTCTTCTATACCGTGGGTTAGACCAATGCAACACACCAATGATCCGGACCGAGACACTATCCCTAATCATGATTTGATAAAGACTGTCGTGCATATGCTAGATGTGCAGAAATTGAGCACGTGGTCTGAAGCATGTTGGTGCCGACAGATCTTTTCAGTCATTCTCTCTGACTTGAGTTGTAGCTCCATGGAGTAGGATATTGAGTCAGTGTACATTTGCATACATAGATTGTAATTCTTGCTTATGATAATTGAAATATTGAATACTTGAGCATTGAAAATAGCATAATCGTAATTCTTGTTTTATTTCCTGTGTAATTATGATATATAATGTTAGTGGCATAACTGTAATTATAGTATGATAGCTGTATGATATCTTGGATGTGATTATCTTCATTGCTACCATACTGGTATTGGCGTAGGTGATCTCACCTCTTGTATGCATATGTTGTATTATGTTCATGTGTTGTTAAGACATTGAGCCAGACGTAGAGCGAGAAGCAGAGGAAGGTCCAGATTCTGTTGAGAACCTCGAGTTTTGATGGCGGTGGAGATCCCTAGTTTCCTGGGTTACATGAGACTAACATTCATCGAAGGGGACGAGGCATGGACCGAAGATCTTGAGAGAGAGAGTATATATTATCTAGGAGATGTCAATATTAGATTGAGTAGGCTACAGTCAGGGAACCCTTACTTTTCTGTTACTATTTATGTACAATTAGAGTTCCCTATATCCATCAGGCAGCACTGGGGAGCGTACTATCGCATCCCTAGTGAGAGTAGTGTCGTATCGTCCACTTGGACATTTGTTCCCCGGACTTTACGTCGAGTTGGAATTCCCCCACCCAGCGAATCTGAGGAGGACCCATTTGAGGGTTCGGCTACTTCTAAGGGTTCAGCTGCCTAGTAGTACTTGGGTAAGATGTCAATGTATATAGTGTTTAAAATTTTGGAATGACTAGTTTGTAATATTTACAATATGATAGTGTGAAAGACTTGTATATGTATAACAAAAGACTTGGATATGTATAAATGATGTAAATTATTTGTAATGATGCTGTGATGTTTTATTTTATGCTAAGTTTATTTTCTTGTTATTAAGAAATTTTGCAACTCGTATTTTTTCCTACAAAGTACGTAATCTAAAATAAGGGTAATTTGGTAATTATGTAACAAAAAATGTGGCACCCTAAGGTGGGTGTTACAAAAATAAAAAATTTTCTTGGATCAAACAGTTTTGAACTGTCAAGGAGGGATCGGGGGATCTTACCAAACCCGAAATCGGGAAAAGTTGACTGAGATTTTCTATATCTGAGTTTTCTATTATCCATTGAGTAATAATAGCAGTAGCTATTGTCCATTAGGTAATATCTGTTAGAAAATATCTTGATGGCAATGAGTCAAAGTGATGGACCAATGGTAAGTAGGAAGAAGGCAAATGAGATACTTAACTTGAAAAGGAGAAATTCAAATTGACTACTCAAGGTAGAAGACAAATTCAATTTGGCTACTTATTCTTTCAAGATATTTTAAACTTGTCTTGCCAATCTTTTTCTAGATGCGATGACTCACCATATTCTAGAATGATGACTCGCCACATTCTAGAAAGTAGTAGAATACTGACTCACTCTGTGACTCATCACAGTGAGTCACCTGTTCTAGAAACTTCTTGTAATGACTCACCTAGTAAATATCTACGAATAAATATCTGAGGAATAAATATCTAGCTATAAATATCTAAGGATAAATATCTAATAAGAAAATATCTCAATAAAATATCTTAGATAAATATCTGAATAAAAATATTTTTTTGAAAATATCTAAGCAGGAAATATCTAAGCTAAATATCTTAAGTGTAATTATGAATCATCATTGCATGACATTATGACCAATCAATTAAAATCATGTTAGTTTATTGAAAAGTCAACAAAAATGGCTAAGCTAGTTAGCTAAGTAACTAGATAAACTAACTTAGTTACTCTAAAAGCCTAACTAGTAACTAGATAGAACTAACTTGGTTACTAAATACTTAGAAGCTATAGTTACTAGGAAAATATCTAATTTTCTTGTAGTATGATCTAAGCATGACTTATGCAATGACTTAACCAAGTAACTAAATAGTTAGAATGTAACTAAATGTCCTAACTAAGTTAGCCTAAGTGAGCTAACTATCTAATTAAGGAGTAACTAGAATCTAGTTGAAATCAAACTTGATTAGATTTTCTCTTTGAACCACACAGCCACTAAGCCTTCCACTATGATCTTGAATAATCTAATATGATCTATTGATGACTCCAAAATGACATATGCCATGTGTAACACCCCAAATTTTAGACTATGTTACAGAACTGACAGAATTACATTGTTTTATGTTTTTTGTGCAATATAAAAATAATTTGACTGTTCTGATACTGTTTTTGATTGTTGTGTTTGATTTACTCCGAGCTAAGAAAATAATAATTTTTTGGTCGAAAAAATCTTATTTTAATTATTCAGAACTGGGGGATCGTACTAAACCTAATTTTGAGTAATATATATATTAATCTTTTAATTTTTAGGATTTAAATGTGTAATAAAATAATTTTATATTATTATAATATTATTTTATTTGACAATACCTACTGTCTTAAAAATAGTAGAAATCTGCTCCAAAATGACCGTGGACTCTGAAAAGTTTGTAGGACCCATGTTTAGAGTAGCAGTCAACGATTCTGACTGGACTGAATTCTAAGCCAATAGGAACCAGTCAACGAAAGTGGCTTGAAATTTCTAAACCAATAGGAATTGGTCAAATAAAGAAGCATGGACTTCATTAAGGACCATTGGATGAAAAGTTTAATTAAGATGCTTTTGATCATAATTGTTGATCAAATCAATGGTGTGAGAACAATCCTAATTAAATCACTAAGTGATATCCACCTTAGATTAAATCAATGAATAAGAAACAAAGTTAAATTCAATGGTTAGGATTGAGTCAAATATAGTGGCTTGATTAATTAACTAAGTAAACCTAATTAAGTTATTTTAATTGCCTAATTAGGAAAACTAAGTGGACTAACTTAATTACTAATTAGTTATAATCTAATTTCTAATTAGATATCCTAATTTTATTTAGAGGCTATGATATATGCAATTATATATTTAATTAATTAGTTATGTAATTAGAATATTAATAAAGTATAATTAGGAAACCTAACCTAATTAACTAGTTATCTAATTAGCATATAATTAACCTATAATTGAAGTCAAAACAAGGCACCAAGTGCCCTTGTATTCCACGGCCAAGAGGCCTTTTCCATCAAGTTCCATTATGTTCTAGGTCCATCTAAGTGACCATTACATGACCAATAGGTGACATAGGCCATGTGCCATGCAAATGTGAACACAAATGGATATTTACTATCAAAGTCTATCTCTTTAATCTCTCCTACAAGCCACTCACGCAACACCCTCCACTTTCACACTCAATATTTACTTTTTCATTCACCTAAAGACTTAACTTCATTTTCTTTCAAATTCCCAAGAACACCAAGCATCTTTTCTCTTCCATTTTCTCTCTAGTTTTTGGCCCAAGCACTCAACACCACCACCTATCTTCTATAATTTTTCCTATTAGCTTTTCCTAAACCTAAACTATCTCCTAAACACTTTTCCTGTAGAAGGTTTTGTCAAAAACCTACTCCTTCTAGTTCAAAATCCAAGCTTTTGTTTACTTCCCTAAAAGTAAACTTTGGTTTTTATGGTTTAAAATTTAGTTTGTGATTTTCTAAACTATGTTTGTTCTATGGTTTTTCATTATGAAGCCTTGGATGTGATTTTGCTAATTGTTTAAGAATTTTAGGGATTTGTTTTGGAATCTACATGGAAATCAAAGGAGAGGAGGAGACTAGGAGATCATTGTCTTCAAGAGGTAAGAGGGAGATTTAATCTCATCAACCTTGTATGGTGATGAGAAAATGGATTGTTTGTGTGTGAAGAATCCATAAGGATTCATTTGTGTGATTGTTTAATGCTTTCCTATTTGTGGTTGATTTTATTTGCAAGCATGTCTATAACTTTAAAAATATATTGCATGTGTTTATAGATGTATAATTATTAATGTAGGATGTGAATAACATGCAAGGATTGTATAAGTGTTCCAAAGAATACAAAAGAGGCTCACGGCTTCTCCAAGAAAAAGAGAACCAAAATGTTCTCAACCATTTTCTAAAACAATGATAGATGAATGTAGGTAAAACAATGAGTTTGGAAATAATTTAGAAGTAGGGAAATGATTTAATGATTAGTTGTGAAGGATAGGTTAATTATGGCCAACAAGCCATTTAATATACAATTGAATTCCAAAGTTATTTTCTAAGGTAGATTAAGTAGTTAATTAGAATTTTAAATTAGAAGGATTTATTATAAGTAAGAATTAAAGAGAACACTTGAAAAATACTAATGTAAAGCTCACTCTTTGAGTTTTGAAGCGTGTTGGCAAGTTTCAAGGTGTAACTATTAGGTAAGGTTAAAATGAATAGTATTTAGAGAAAAATGTCAAAAATATCATATACTGATTTTCTAGGAAAAATACTACCAAAATTTATTAAAATTAGACAAATAAAATGAAAAGGTTCCATAATATATTTATAACGTATGAAAAATATCCTATGAAGTTTAAAGGTACTAGCAATAGCTTACACTTATTTGAAATAATGATTTTAAAGTTATATGGTCAAGAAAATGATTCAAAAATCTTACGCGATTGAGAAAATGATTTAAAAACATTACACGATGTTTAAAAACATCAAAATTATTTATACAATTTAAGAACATTTATAAAAGCGACGTGATTGTGAAAATGCGATAAAATTTCTACGTGACTAAATGGAATAGTGAGTTTTACTGTCGGGCCAAAGTGGTGGACTCGGACATGTTAAGAAATACTACTGTCAAGTGGAGACAAACTATATATTGGAATATTGAGACTAAGTATTTTTGTAATTTTGATTCTAAATCATGCATTGAGAGTTGTGTCAATTTGGTTGATAATTGGCGATTGATTGACGAGATGAATTACACCTTGTTGTGCGTGTGATAGGCATAGTGTGGTTCATTAATTGAACTTGAAGGCGTTAGTGTGCGGAGAATCCCATATATGGACAGTTGGTAGCACCTCTGGGCCGTGGTAACGGGCAACACACTAATGATCTCGACAAGCACTATTCTTAATCGAGATCTTGTGGAGACTATTTAGTACAATGCCTGTAGTGCACGATGTATTAAACTGTGTACTACTACATGATGTTTTGGACTGTGGACTATAGACACGATGTTGGACAGAGTAATAGTTTGGTTGGGTAGCCTGAGGTACTGATAGTTCTTTTCGGATCATTCTCTCTGATGTCTGTGTTTAGCTCCATGGAGTAGGAACGAGTCAGTGTGTGTTAGCATTCATGATCTGCATTTTAATGTTTACTATAGTCTGTGTTCGAATGTATGATGTATTAAATTGATATTCTGTATATGATATGATGGTATATAATTATTATGATATTTGTTTGTATTGTCGTTTTCTTTATTGCCATGCTGGTAATGACGTAGATTGTCTCACCTCTTTATTGTATTGTTCTATCTGTTTCTATTTTATGTTTATATCTTCAAAGACTACAATGGCGGCAAGGAGAGGTCAATTAGGTTTCTTTAGACTACAGTTTCTCGAAGGCGCTAAGGCTTGGTATGTCCATTGGGACACAGGACACAGGACACATAGAATATAGTGGTGACATTACTTTATCAGTAAGTAGGACTCGACATGGGATCGTTACTTCATTTTATACGGTTACTTTCATAGAGGTTATTTTACCTATTAGGGAGTTGTGGAATGAATTTCACCACACTCCTAAAGAGAACTTCGATATATTTTTGGGTTGAATTTTTATTGGTCAAGACATTCCCAACTAAGGAATTTGTCTTCTGACAAGGGCTCATGTCTTAGGCGTTATATTTTAGTATTATACTGACTTTTTACTGCTTTATTAAATATTCATAGTTATAAATTATTTGTATACTTAAGACAAAAATCATATGTATATTATGGAGTGTGATTAAATTTCATCTGATTTTGTATTCTGTGTTATTTTATTTAACGTTATCAAGTATAAAAAGGAAAGATTTTACAACTCATATTATTTATGTACCAAATATTTTACAACTTGGGTAAGAATTTTTTTTTTGATTTGATTTTATTGCATTAAAAATGTGACATCTCCACAAGGGTGTTACATTAGTTGGTATCAGAGCCCAAGTTAGAGTCTTTTGGGTTTGTGGGTAGGTTTGTCTTATTTGTGCTGTGTGAATCTTTGATATTGAACACAGAGATGTGTTTCAGTTTCTGAAAGGAAACGATTTTGTGCGAAATCGCTATGTTTAGTTCGTTGTGTATTGATTTTGGTTGTCTTTGAAGAAAGATAATGGAACATTACGAATATGAGCATGTGGACGCAAAACGTGATGAAGATCGTATAGTCGCAGCTAGAAGTGTGATGAGAAAAGATGACTGAAGTAGCAGTACAATAGAGACAGATGATCGCTCAGCAGCTGGAACTGATAATCAAACTTCATAGTTTATTAGGATTAGAGCAGCCATCGGATGCGAGAAGTTGTAACTCAAAACCTTTGATAATCTAAAATGGAAGGAAGCGTAAGGTCAATCATTTTCAGTGAAAGTCGTATGTACAACCACCGGGGATGCAACAACGAACAAAGAAAGGAAGTACTAGTGGCAACGATTTTGGTCAGACTGTGGCTTCGCCAACGAAGTGCTTGGAGTGTGGAAAGAATCATATGACAAGAAACTGCACGATTAAGAGTATAATTTGTTATAAATATGGAAAGCTTGGACACTTCTCCAAAGAATGTGATCAGTGTAACGCCCTTTTTTAGGAGAAGACGTCACATTGTCAATTACCATGCAAAAAATAAAAGTGTAATAAAATAAGACCCAGTTCATTCCCTTATTAAACTTATTTGATTTTAGTTGTATAAATAAAATGGTGAATATTTTTATTTTGTACGTATATACATATATATATATATATATATATATATATATATATATATATATATATATATATATATATATATATATAGTTATACTCAAGAACCTACTCATCAATTCGGTATTTAAAGGTATTAACATTTATAAAAGATTCAGTCGTGCATACATATATCTTTGTCTAATCGTAAGCAGAAAACATAAACTTTGACGAAAAACATAAAGACTACACCATACATCCATGCATAAGTTACATATATATATATATATATATATATATATATATATATATATATATATATATATATATATACTGTTTAGATACAAACTATGAATCAATAATTACATCAAGGCTCATCAAAAAGGAGCCTAAGCTTTACCAAAACGCAAAACTATACTTACTGATGATCACATATTTGATACATTAATAAGCCTTCATTTTTAGTCATTTATACTCTCCATGTACTTAATTGATTGATTTTGATTATGTTTTGTAAGTTTGGACTCAAATTGGACTTAATTGAATTTTTTAGCATAATTTATGTCTTATATTGTTTCTGTATTTGGGCTATATCCTGGGATGTAGGTAGTCAAATGAGGTGAATCTAATGGCATTTTAAAGATAAGAGAAAGCTCTATAACTTTCATGAAGACCTCAAAGGCCCAATCACACGACTAGATAACTCAAATTGGGGTTGAAGCAAGAACTAGAGTGCTGTTCTTGATAGCTTGACCTATATGTGCTGTTCATGCCATCTTTTGGGTTAGATGTTGTCAAATGGGCAGAAATTTTGATGATGATGAGTTGAGACCTATATCTACAACTTTTATGTTGAACACTTTTCCAGAATCTGAAGCCTAATGGGTGATATTGGGCTTGCAAGTCAGAATAGAGGAGCTGTGACTGGGCCTGAGTAGTGTGTGCAGTAATTTGAACGTATCTAGAGTTATAGAAATGATATTGGACTCAAATGAAATCCATTTGAAAGATAAGATCTAGGCCTACAACTTTCATAAAGACCACTTAGTTCAAAAATGACGAATGCAATGACTTCAGAGCTGCATGATTTCGGAGACAAGGAATCTCTATAATTTTCCACTCATCAAAAGTCATTTGGCATTTTCCACTCATTTTCCACTCATCCACCCACTAATGACTCAGCCCCCTTATCATTTTTTATCTCTAATCCTCTATAAAAGGGGTCCTTGGTAGATCATTGAGGGTGTTAGGTGTTAGCTACCAAAATGATGTCATTTTGTTACTAGGTTTTCTTGTAGTATTTTTCCTTTGTTCTAAATTAAAGTCATGTTTTTCTTCTTCTTCTTCTCTCTTTCTTTCTTCTTATCTATGAGTAACTAAGTTTCATTTTACTTGGGTGAAACGGTGAAGCTCTTGGTAATAAAGTAAAGTTAGATTTATTCTTCTCTTGTGCTTAAATGATTTATATTTTCTAGTAACCATTATACGTATTATAATTTGTTTCTTATAATTTAGAAATCATCTTTGTAAATAGGAGTCCTTGATTTGTTGTAGACAAAATATTGGCACAATGAATGCTTTAACCCATTTATAAGTGGTGGTAATATTTTTAGGAAATATAGTATAATTACGTATATTATTTTAAATGGACTTTTAATGTTGTATTTTTCGATTGGAACCTCCATGTTGCGAGGATTCTAATTGAGTTATAAAAGAAATTAATCTTACCTTTACTTTATTTACCAAGAGTGGATCTTTTAACCCAAGTAAATAATTTTTACCATAGTAACAAAATATTTACTTCACCTTTATTAATCTTCGACAATTCCCTGTGGATCGACCTCAGACTCACCGAAAAATTTATTACTTGAGACAACCTGCACTTGGGTTTGGAAATGCGACAATTAAAAAGTGTGCATCACTTGCCCAGATGATCATGCATGTACATCCCCAAGATATCAGAATATACAGCCCACCAAAATAAAGACATTAGGCCCCCAAAATAAAACACTAGTAGCCATCGGTAGCCACCAGCAATATCAGTCCCTCAGATGAGGAGGAATCGTATCAGGATCCTCTTCAGGATCCTTCGCGAGATCCTCCTCAGGAACCTCATCGGGGTTTTCCTCATCCGAGGAAATCTCCATAGAAGCCACAGAGCTACGAGCCAGAGCTCGAGCAGTGGAATCAAAAGAATCCTCATGTGGGGTGTAGTAGCGGTCACCCCACATCTCCCAGATGGGCAGATAAAACTCCAAACGCAGGCTGATGCAGCAGGTGAAGATCGGTGGTTCATGACGCCCCCAAGCCAGCGACAATGACACGTCTCCCAAGTAGACACAATGATCAAAGCTAAAGTTCACATGCCAACAGTCTGGACCCCCAAGGAATGTCAGACACACGTTTCCCAAAAATCCATGAGGTCAGGCCGTCATGATCAAAAGGATGCTAGTCAAAGTTGGGTCAGAAGCCGGGGAAATCGGGTTCTTCCTTTTCTTCACCCCCGTCTTTAGAGAATTACATCTATAGATATACAGAAATAGTAGAAACATAGGAAAAGAAAAGAGGTAAGACATTCAACATTCATTACCAATTGAGGCAATAAAAAACAAACGGCGCATGATGTCCACATAACATTTCAGAAATGATAAATAGCATTAAAACAGATAATAAGCAATTTAGCAAATATAGGCAGCTATCACAGTAATGAAACAACATATTTAATTTTCATATGATCAAGTAACTAACAAATGGTATGATGACTCACTATGCACATGCATATGATACCAACAATCCTACTCCATGGAGCTAGACACAAAATAGTCAGAGAGAATGATCAGGAGATATGTCTGTATCGCGGCTGCCGAGGCCATCAAGTGCTAAAAATTCTTAATTTATCAAAATGCGCATCATGGCAATGTACAAGACATTCTACACAGATCCCAATATAGGACAGTGTCTTGGTTCGGATCGTCGGTGCGTTTGCATCGGTCTACCCCACGGACAGAAGAGCTACTAACTATCCATTGCGAGGTACCCGCACCCCGACGCCTCCAAGGTCAACAAATGACCTACACTGATCTATTCGCACCCGCACAAAGGTATGATTCAAATCCTAGGCAACTTGGCCTTAACAAAATGTCCAACGGACTTTTTCAATGCATGACTCAATCATGCTCAATGCACATATCTTCAATGCATATTCATATGTACATTTACAATTTCACAGTTATAACATTTCAAGTCTAAGATCATATGTTACGTCATTTATCATCAATATTCGATCCCGTTCAAGGGTCCACACTAAGTCATTAATAAGTCTCTAGGCATTCGCACCCTATTCAAAATCATCAAATAAGTCAATTCTTAATTTCATTATGTCGCTTGCAACTCTATCACACTTATGTTCTTTCTCCATTCAAAGTTCTTATAAATGGTAAAGTATGCTCCCATTTCTTATTTTTCCCTCTTTATGAATCCCTAATTAGTTTCTAGTCATCCAATTATTCAAGATTATTACAATTACATTAGCCCAAAAGCCTTGAGTCAAGGGCCTAAGGGGACCTTGAACCTCCAAGGGGCTAGAAAAGCCTCAAATCCATAACTGATCCTGTTACACGGCCTGTGTAAAATACATGGCCCCAAGTACACGGCTGTGTGGTCATACACGGCCTAGGCCGTGTACTCCTCTGGAGTGCACTAGATAAACATTTCGGTCACGCAGGGAGATACACGGCCGTGTATCCCTCTGTGACGTAGAAACTCACCAGAAAACCATTCCAAACCTCAATCATCCCAACAATCCATCAATGTACATAAAAAATATACCATTCAAACACTTGAAATTCAACCAAAACAATCAAATAAAGGGGTTTCCCAAAATGGGTTTCATCCCACCAACACAAACAACAAGTTCTTAACTACCAAAATGGGTTGAAGTGAATAGATTTTCCTTTTACCTAAGAGAAGCACAAGGAAAAGATGCTCCTTTTTGCTTAGAAATTTCATGCTTCACCACCACCAAAACCTTGGGTGTTCAAATCCACAAAAATCAAGATCAGAGAGGGGAAATGGTAGCCATGGTCACCAAGGTGGCCATAGAACACGAAAATGAGGAGAAGAGGAGAAGAAAGTTGAGAGCTTTTACCTTAAAGCTCCAAGCTTTGAGCTGGGCTACCAACCACGAAAATGGAGGAGTCAAGGTGAGTTCCACAAAGAAGAAAGCTTGAGGATGGAGATGGGAAAGCAATGGTCTCTATTGGGTTGAACAAAGGAAGCTTGAGAATTAACAATGGAGTATTTGTGTGTGGGAGAAGAGGAGAAGAGGGAGAAGAGCTGCGTGAGTGAGGGGAGAGGAAGAGAAATGAGAGGGAAAATGTGTTTTTCCCAAGCCCCAACTGTGCAGCAATAGGAGAGGGAGGAGAGAGAGAAAAAGTGGGTGGGAAGGAAGCTTCCTAGAAGCTTCCTTGAAGCTTCCTTGAGAAGCTTCAAGCACTTCTCGATAAAGTGAAATATGTGGTCACTTAAATGATATCATAAAAATAACCAAATATAAATAATCTTCCAGAACTTTTTCTCAGTGGACGAAAATTTTCCAGTTAGCGTAAATAATATTTTATTGTTTTATCATGTAATTAATTATTCTGTGGTTCTATTTATCAGATAAAATCTCGTAAAACGTATACCTCATAAACTGTGCTCGACCTCATGTTTAGTAAGATCCCCCATCGACGTTTTCACAGTCCAAAGTTTACCAGCCTCAGGGAAAATATTTCGCTTTCCCAGCTCCGCTCAGTGCACACGTAAAACGAAAAATATATTAAAATATTCAATATTTCCAGAAAATTTCACAAAAATCATCAAAAATCACAAATATTAGAAGATGTCTATTCATCACAAAACAAATAGTTTCTGGAGTGTTACACTGACTCTGCTCAGTTTGCACGTAAAATGAAAAATATATTAAAATATTCATCGTTTCTAGAAAAATCCAAAAAAATTCCCAAAAATCATAAATATTGTAAAATGATTATTTATGATAAAATAAATAATTTTTGGGGTGTTACAATTAGCTGAAGATGGAAACCTCCATTAGTAATACACGTGTTTCAAAATCTCAAAAAGAAGAAAGAGTCAGTGCAAAGAGTGTAATGAGAACGTTTAAATACAAAAACTTAAGAAGCGAGAAAGTTATGCCATAGAGGGTAATCTTAAAATTGTACCGTATAATTCGCGAGGTAACCCATTCTCTTCTGACCTATGATTGTATAAATATTCTGGGGTTATCTGTGTTTTGCTTTTCCTTATAATGCTACTTTAACTTCTAAACTTGTTATTACTATTCAAGCCTGTTTAAAACTGTCCTATTATTATTGGAGTTTGAAATTTTTCTATTGATCTGGTTTGTCTATTTCTTTCTCAAATAGACTGAGTAAATCAATTTAATTTATCCGTGTCTTTGTTATAGAGTGATCTGAGTATTTCTACTCTTCTTTTTAAACTTGCTGTTTATGCTCAAGTTTTTCTAACTCTACCCTATGTCTATTGAACATTAAATCTTTTCTGTTGATTTGATCTGTTTATCCAAAATCACATCTATTTAATAGCCTGACTTTATAAATGGATTGGTTATTTTCCAACCATATCCTACTAGATTGTTACAATGCAACTTTAGTGTTTCCTTGACCTGAGATTTTTGGATTTGAATCCAAAAGGTTCATTTCTAAAATTATTGGACCATGTTCATTTCGAAATCTATTAGACCAGCTTAAATTCTTTGTTGGACTAATCTAGTAACCTACTGAATAGTCCTATTACTTTTCCTTATGACCTTCATAGTATCTTTCATATATCTCAATTAAAAAGGATCATTCCTGATTCAACTTGTGTCATAATACCAAATATAGTACAATTGGAAGAAAACTTGATCTGAGACATTTTCTGTTAAGATTAAAAATAGACAAGTAAAATAACTTACCTCGATGAGGAAAATCTAGAATGATGTGATGATAGGGGAACTTGAAGACCAAATGAAGGAAATCGCTGTTTGCTCCAAGATCGATTTGCGTGCTGGTTATTATCAGATTCGCGTAAAAGTAGAGAATATTCTAAGACAGATTTTCAGACGTATTACAAGCGCTATGAGTATTTAGTACTACCATTCAGGGTAAACAATGTTTTGGTGATATTCACGAATAATATAAAAGGGATCTTTCTTTCTCATCTAGGCAAATTTGTCATTATCCTTATTGGTAATATTTTGACCTATTCTCGAAATTCGAAGGAACATGCTGAAGATCTCAGTGCAGTTCTTCAATTTCTGAAGAAGAAGAAGGAGTTATGCGCGAAACTAGTCAAATTCAAATTTTGTTTGAAGAAGTTCAACTCGTGAATTTAGATTGAGTGTTGAGATTAAATAGAAAGGTGGTGACATATACTTCAAGGCGGTGGAACGTGCATGAGAAGAATTATTCAATTTACGTTTTAGGATACGTGATAGTCGTTGTGCAAAGAAGATCTGAAGACATTTTCTTTCTTATAAAATTCACAATAATTTCAAGGCCTTGAAGTACCTGTTCCATCAAGAGGGGCTTGGATATAAGGAAGAGACGAATAGTTAGAATTCTCAAAGGACTTGTTAGGATGAATTTCTAGCATTGATAGAGTTCACATGCAATAATAGTTTCGTTCGAGCATAGGGATGACACCCTATGAGGCATTATATGGGAGACGTTGTAGAACGCCATTGTGTTGGTATCATAATGGTGAAAGTAATATTGTAGGACCTGAATTTGTGCAGCAGATAACTGAGAAAGTGAAGATGATCTAAGACAAGATGAGGATAACTCAGACGCGACAAAAAAGTTATGCTGATAAAAGACAAAAATTGCTTGAATTTGAAGAAGGTGACCATGTGTTTCTATGTGTGACACCTATGACTGGAGTTGGACGAGCGATTAAGTTGAGAAAACTCACTCCGAAGTTTATCGGGCCATATCAGATACTTCGTCGGGTAGGTCCGGTAGCTTATCAGATTACACTACCACCATTCTTATCGAATCTTCATAATGTACTTCACGTATCACAACTACGAAAATATATTTTTGATCCAACACATGTTATCGAACCAGACACCGTACAACTGAAGGAGAATTTAACTCTTGAGACGTTTCCAGTCAAGATTGAAGATCGAAGGACAAAGCAACTTCGAGGAAAGGAGATCGCATTAGTTAAAGTAGTTTGGAATGATGTAAGTGGTGAAGCCACATGGGAGTTGGAAGAGAAGATAGGAGAGCAGTATCCATTTTTATTTTAAGTATGTGTCAAGTTTCGAGGACGAAACTTATTTTCAGATGGGGAGAGTTGTAACACCCCAAATTTTAGACTATAATACAGAACTGACAGAATTACACTGTTTTGTGTTTTCTGTGCATTATAAAAATAATTTGACTATTTAGATACTATTTTTGATTGTTTTGTGTGATTTGCTTTGAGTTAGGAAAATAATAATTTTTTGGCCGAAAAAATCTTATTTTAATTATTCGGGATTGAAGGATCTTACTAAACCCAATTTCGAGTGATATATATATTAATCTTTTAATTTTTAGGATTTAAATGTGTAATAAAATAATTTTATATTATTATAATATTATTTTATTTGACAGTACTTACTGTCTCAAAACAGTAGAAATCTGCTTCAAAATGACCATGGACCCTGAAAGGTCTGTGGGACCCGCGTTTAGAGTAGTATTCAACGATTCTGACTAGACTAAATTTTGAACTAATAGGAATCAGTCGACGAAAGTGGCTTGAAAATTCTACACCAATAAGAATTGGTCAAATAAAGAAGCATGGACTTCATTAAGGACCATTAGATGTAAAGCTTGTTTTAGATACCTTTGATCATAACCGTTGATCAAATCAATGGTGTGAGAGCAATCCTAATTAAATCACTAAGTGATATCCACCTTAAATTAGATCAATGGATAGGAAACAAAGTTAATTTCAATGGCTAGGATTGAGTCAAATATAGTGGCTTGACTTTCACTTAGTAGCTAATTAAACTTAATTTGGTTAATCTAATTACTTAATTAAGGAACTAAGTAAGCTAACCTAGTTATTGATTAGTTATAATCTAATTACTAATTAGATATCCTAATTTTATTTAGAAGCTATGATATATGCAATTATATATTTAATTAATTAGTTATGTAATTAGAATGTTAATTAAATGTAATTAGGAAACCTAACCTAATTAATTAGCTATTTAATTAGTATGCAATTAGGCTTTAATTGAAATCAAATTAAGCCCCTAATCCCCTTGAGTCCCATGGCCAAGAGGCCAAGTTCTCACAAGTTCCACAAGCTTCTTGAACCATCCAAGTGACCATTAGGTGACCACTTGGTGACATAGGCCATGTGCCATTCAAATGTGAACACAAATGGATATTTACTATCGAAGTTTATCACTCAATCTCTCCTACAAGCCACTCACGGCAGCACCATTCCATTTCACTCTCAAATTTTCACTTTTACACTCATCAAAAGCTTAGCCAAATATTCTCTCAAAAATTCTAAGAACCCAAGCACACTTTTCTTTCCATTTTCTCTCTCAAATTCGACCTCTCACCCTAAATCCACCACCTATCTTCTATAATTTTATCTCCTAGCTTTTCCTAAACCTAAACTATCTCCTAAACACTTTTCATTTAGAAGATTTTGTGAAAATCTTACTCCTTCTACTTCAAAATCCAAGCTTTTGTTTACTTCCCTAAAGGTAAACTTTGGTTTTTATGGTTTAAAATTTAGTTTGTGATTTTATAAACCATGTTTGTTCCATGGTTTTCCATTATGAAGCCTTGTATGTGATTTTGCTAATTATTTAAGAATTTTAGGGATTTATTTAGAGAGCTACATGAAAATCCAAGGAGAGGAGGAGACTAGGAGATATTTGTCTTCAAGAGGTAAGAGGGAGATTTAATTTCATCAACCTTGTGTGGTGATGAGAAAATGGATTGTTTGTGTGTTAAGAATCCATAAGGATTCATTTATGTGATTGTTTAATGCTTTCCTAATTTGTGATTGATTTTATTTGCAAGCATATTTATAGTTTTTAAAATATATTACATGTGTTTATAGATATATGATTATTAATGTAGGATGTGAATAACATGTAAAGAATTGTATGAGTGTTCCACAGAACACAAAAGAGGCACACGGCTTTTCCAAGAAAAAGAGAACCAAAATGTTCTCAACCAATTTCTAAAACAATGATTTTAATGAACCTAGGTAAAATAATGAATTTGAGAATGATTTAGATTGATTTTGGCTAACATGCCATTTAATGTACATTTGAATTCCAAATTTATTTTCTAAGGCAGGTTAAGTAACTAATCAGAATTCTTAATTAGAAGAATTTATTATGAATAAGAATTAAATAGAACACTTGAAAAATACTAGTGTAGAGCTCACACTCTGAGTTTTGAAGCGCGTTAGCAAGTTTCAATGTGTAACTGTTGGGTAAGGTTAAAATGAATAGTATTTAGAGAAAAATGTCAAAAATACCATATATTGATTTTCTAGGTAAAATACTGCCAAAATTTACTAAAATCAAACAAATAAAATGAAAAAATTCCATAATATATTTATAACATAAGAAAAATATTCTACGTAGTTTAAAAGTACTAAATAAAGCCTATGCATTGTTAAAATAAAGACTTTAAGCTATATGGTTAAGAAAATGATTTAAAAATCTTACGCGATTGTGAAAATGATTTAAAAACATTATGCGATGTTAAAAAATGTCAAAATATATTTACGCGATTTAAAAACATTTATAAAAGCAACGTGATTGTGAAAATGTGATAAAATTTTTATGCGACTAAATAGAACAGTGAGTTTTACTATCGGCCAAAGTGGTGGACCTGGACATGTTGAGAGATAGTACTGTCAAGTGGAGACATACTATATTTTGGAACATTGAGATTGAGGGTATTTTCGTAAATATGCTAATATATTGAGACTAAGGGTATTTTGGTAATTCTTGATCATGCTTAGAGAGTTGTGTCAATTTGGTTGATAATTGGTGATTGGTTGACGAGACGAATTACACTGTGTTGTGGGTGTGATAGGCGTAGTGTGGTTCATTACATGAACTTGGAGGCATTAGTGTGCGGAGAATTCCACATATGGACAGTGGGTTGCTCCTCTGGGCCGTGGTAACGGGCAACACACTAATGATCTCGACAAGCACCATTCTTAATCAAGATTTTGTGGAGACTATTTAGTATAATGCCTGTAGTGCACAATGTATTGGACTGTGTACTGCTACACGATGTTTTGGATTGTGGACTATAGACACGACATTGGACAGTGTAATAGTTTGGTTGGGCAGCCTGAGGTACTATTAGTTCTTTTCAGATCATTCTCTCAGATATCTGTGTTTAGCTCCATGGAGTAGGAACGAGTCAGTGTGTGTTATCATTCATTAACTGCATTTTAATGTTTATTATAATCTGTGATAGAATGTATGATGTGTTAATTTGATATACTATATGTGATATGATGGTATGTAATTATTGTGATATCATTTGTATTGTCATTTTCTTTATTGCCATGTTGGTAATGATGTAGATTGTCTCACCTCTTTACTGTATTGTTCTGTTTGTTCCTATTTTATGTTTATATCTTCGAAGACTACAATGGCGGCAAGGAGAGGTCAATTAGGTTTCTTTAGACTACAGTTTCTCGAAGGCGCTGAGGCTTGGTATGTCCATTGGGACACAGGACACATAGAATACAGTGGTGACATTACTTTATTAGTAAGTAGGACTCGACATGGGATCGTTACTTCATTTTATACGGTTACTTTCGTAGAGGTTATTTTACCTATTAGGGAGTTGTGGAATGAATTTCACCACACTCTTAGAGAGAACTTCGATATATTTTTGGGTCAAATTTCTATCGGTCAAGACATTCCCAACTAGGGAATTTGTCTTCTGACAAGGGCTCATGTATTAGGCGTTAGGTTTTAGTATTATACTGACCTTTTACTGCTTTATTAAATATTCGTAGTTGTAAATTATTTGTATACTTAAGACAAAAATCATATGTATATTATGGTGTGATTATGTTTTGCATTATTTCGTGTTCTATGTTATTTTGTTTAACATTATCAAGTATAAAAAGGAAAAATTTTATAACTCATATTATTTATGTACCAAACGTTTTACAACTTGGGTAAGAAATTTATTTTATTTTATTTTATTGTATAAAAAATGTGACATCCCCACAAGTGTGTTACAGAAGGAACCTAGAAGTGAAGCTTGTGTAAAGAATCTTGTAAATTGATTTTTAATAGTGGATGAAACTCACAGTTATGTGGGGGCTGCATGTAGGTTACCAGAGGAGGTAGCTGAACCAAGATAAAACTCAGTTTGTAATTTTCTCTATCCCTTAACTCTTTATTTGCTTTATTTTTTTAATGTATGAATTAAGCAATATGTTAGGGATGCTTGCATGATTTGATTAGCTTATGATCTTGTTCATATCTGAAATCAACCTTATTGTTAATATTTCTTTATAAGTTTCAAGTTTTGATAGAAATACATCTTGCAAAAACACATTTTGGTTTGTTGGTTGAAAAAATCTTTTTCATAGTTAAAGAAAAGAATCAATTTTTGCAAAAAAGGGAAAAGCTTCAAAAAGTTATCATACTCAATTCAACCCCCCTATCTTGAGTATTAAGAAGCCACAACCAACACTAAGATCCTTCCTTTGTTATTATCACCATAGGTGGCACTTCCACTTTGTTTGGGAGTGAAGGATGAGAACCTTGTGATATTTCCAGTCATATGTTTGGAGCAACCACTATTAAGATACCAATTTGAACTTTTGGCTCTCAAACACACCTAGAAAATAGATTTTAAGCATTTGTCTTAGGTACCCAAATTTTGTTGGGTCCTTTGGTGTTAGTCATAACATATGTTCCCTTGGCAACCCAAATTTGTTTAACACTAATCCTTGAAGGATTTCTAAAATAGCATGTAAAAGCTGTATGTCCTTTTCTTAAACAATAGAAACATTTAACAAAAGGACTAATAGAGAATTTAGGTGCAACAAAGTGTTTCTTAAAAGCCTTTTCATGCAATGTTAGTCTATAGCCTATATCAGCTTTGTCATATACTCCTTTTTGTTGTCCTCATATGGCATTTAGATTATCTCTTCCCATTGTAAATTTAGATAGAGTGGTTTTCAGTTTTTCCACTTCTTTTTCCAAAATATTGCAATTAGCACATGTAGAACTAGATGCACTTAGCTTATAGTTCTTGGCTTCTAATTCTTTAATCTTAATTTGAAGAGATGCATAATTACTACATTGTTTAGCAATGACTTTCCTAGATGACATTAATTGCTTAGCAATTTTCAGATATTCACTATGCAATTCATTAAAAACATCTTGTAGTTCATCATAGGTAGGGGGGATTTCATTTACCTCATCTTTATTGTCACTTTGATGGTTAGTCATGAGACAAAGATTGGCCTCTTCTTCCTCAGAATCTTCAGAGGAATCCATATCATTCTCTTCCCAAGCTATGTATGCTCTTCTTGGCTTTCTATTCTTCTTGTCCTTGGACTCATGATTGTCATGCTTGTCCTTCTTTTGAAGTTTAGGACACTCATTCTTGTAATGTCCAGGTTTGCCATACTCATAGCACTTCACATTTGATGTTGAACTTTCAGCTTTTGAAGTGTTCTTCTTGGAAAAGAAGTTTGAGGGCCTTTTATTGAAGGTTTTCTTCTTTTTGAGGAATCTCTTGAACTTTTCAACTAGCAGTCCTATATCCTCTTCAGATTCATCATCTTCATTAACTTCTTCATCTTCACCACTGTCAAAATTTTCTTTGGAGACATGTGCTTTAAGTAATAAGCCTTTTTTCTTTTTTCTCATTCTCTTCATGGTCATTCAATCTATGCAACTCCATCTCGTGCTCTTTAAGTTTTCCAAATAGTGTAGCAATATTCATGTTTGCTAAGTCCTTTGATTCAGCTATAGCAGTAATCTTTGGTTGCCATTCTCTTGTCAAACATCTCATAATCTTGTTGATTTATAGGTTACCAGAAGAGGTAACTGAACCAGGATAAAACTCGGTTTGTAATTTTCTTTATCCCTTAACTCTTTATTTGTTTTATTTTTTTAAATGTATGAATTAAGCAATATGTTAGGGATGCTTGTATGATTTGATTAGTTTATGATCTTGTTCATATCTGAAATTAACCTTATTGTTAATATTTCTTTATAAGTTTCAAGTCTCGATAGAAATGCATCTTGCAAAAACACATTTTAGTTTATTGGTTGACAAAATCTTTTTCATAGTTAAAGAAAAGAATTAGTTTTTGCAAAAAGGGAAAAAGTTTCAAAAAGTTATCATACTCAATTCAACCACCCCTTCTTGAGTATTAAGAAGCCACAACCAACAAGTGGTACCAGAGCTTTCACTATTGTGTAAAGCTTAACAACTTAAGAGGATGGCTTCAAATGACATCTTGGGAGAATGGGCTTCCTTGGCAAGACCCCCTACTTTCAATGGCACTGCCTATATATGTTGGAAAGAAAGGATGTTAATATTCCTTGAGGCAAGTGGCATTCATGTATTAGATGCTGTTGAGAATGGTCCATACATTCCTCAAACTCTTGATGCAAAAGTCACCAAGAAAGAAAAACTTAGAAGTGAATGGAATGATGAGGACAAAAATAGAGTAGGTATAATGCTAAAGCTAAGAATATTGTAACTGCTGCCTTGAGTTATGATGAATTTTTCAGGGTTTCAAATTGTAAGACAGCCAAGCAAATGTGGGATACACTACAAATTACTCATGAAGGAACTAGTGATATAAAGAGAGCAAGAATGAACTCACTCATGTATGAGTATGAACTCTTTCACATGAAGAATAGTGAAGACATCAATGATATACAAAGGAGGTTCACTCACATAGTGATGTAGCTGAATGGACTTGCAAAGAGCATTTCAGATGAACAACAAATTAACTAGATTATGATATGTTTGACAAGAGAATGGCAACCAAAGATTACTGCTATAGTTGAATCAAAGGACTTAGCAACCATGAATATTGTTACACTATTTGTAAAACTTAAAGAGCACGAAATGGAGTTGCATAGATTGAATGACCATGAAGAGAATGAGAAAAAGAAAAGAGGCTTATCACTTAAAGCACATGTCTCCAAAGAAAATTTTGACAGTGATGAAGATGAAGAAGTTGAAGAAGAAGATGAATTTGAAGAGGATATGGGACTGTAAGTTAAAAAGTTCAAGAGATTACTCAAAAAGAAGAAAACCTTCAACAAAAGGCCCTCAAACTTATTTTCCTAGAAGAACACTTCAAAAGCTGAAAGTTCAACATCAAATGTGAAGTGCTATGAATGTGCCAAACTTGGACATTACAAGAATGAGTGTAACACCCCAAAAATTATTTATTTCATTATAGATAATCATTTTATAATATTTATGATTTTTAAGAATTTTTCTAGAATTTTTTGAAAATGTCAAATATTTTAATATAATTCTCATTTTGTGTGCGCACTGAGCAGAGTCAGTGTAACGCCCCAGAGATTATTTGTTTCATCATGAATAGGCATTTCCTAATATTCGTGATTTTTGAAATTTTTTCTGATATTTTTCAGAAACGTTGAATATTTTAATATATTTTTCATTTTACGTGCACACTGAGCAGAGTCAGTAAAATGCCCCGGAAAATTGTTTGTTTCGTGACGAACAATCATTTTCTAATATTAATGGTTTTTGAAAATTTTTGTGGATTTTTCTAAAAATGTCAAATATTTTAGTATATTTGTCGTTTTGCGTACGTGCTGAGCAGAGCCTGGATAACGAAATGTTTTCCCTGAGGCTGGTAAACCTTGAACTGTCGACCTGTTGACGGGGGATCTTACTAAACCTGAGGCTGGACACAGTTTATGAGGTTTACATTTTTCAAGATTTTATCTGATAAATAAAATCACTGTACCGAAAATTTTTTCGACGAACAATAAAATACCATTTTCATTAACTGTAACTTTTGTTCATTGAAAATTTATTTTAGTAAAGTAATTAATCATCTGTTCTAGAGTGTTCATTTAGGAGACAACTTTACTTTTTATTTTATCGAGAAGCGTGCGAAGCTTCTCAAGAAAGCTTCAAGGAAGCTTCCTCCCTAGCTTCTCAAGGAAGCTATTCACCCCCTCTCTCCTCTCTCCCCAACACGGCAGCAGCTCCAATTTGGGAGCCAAAATTATGCTTCAATTTAATTAATCAATCTATTCAAATTTTCAAAAATCCTAGAAAGCTATTTCACTTTTCTATTCATTTCTCTCTCTACCTTCATCTTCCTTTACATTTTCTCCTCCTTCTCTCTAGAAAGCTTATAGCCTCCTCACTCCCCACACACCAAAGATCACAAAAATTACAACTAACCCCATTTTCTTAATCCCCTCCATCATCTAGACACTTTTCTAGTTGGTGGTTTCTTGGAAAGCTTTCATATTGACCACTTTCTTCAAGCTTCAAGCTTTTAGGTAAGGTTCTTGACTCCTCACCCTCTTCTCTTCATTTTTGTGTTCAATGCCTTCATTGTGACCATCTATTCATTCTTTTTCAAGCTTTGGTATTGATTAGTTGAAATTGGAATTTTAGGGTTTTTGAGTGGTGTTGGCTGAAATCTTCAAGGGGCACACAAGGAGTTCTTTTGTTTATTCTTCTCTTAGGTAAGAGGAAGACGCTCCTCCTCAACCTCTATTAGTAGTAAGGAACCTTGCTTTGTGATTGGTTGTGAGAAAACCTTAGTAGGGTTACTCTCTTTGTTTGCATGATTTGTATGATTACATATTGTTTTTAATTTGTTTAAGTTATTTAATTGATTGAGTATGTATAAGTATGTGTTTGGATGGATTGGAATCTTGAATGGAAGTAAAAATGACTTTGTCCTCTTCGATGAGGCTCACAGTTTTAGGGCCCAAAAATTAGGGTTCTTGGTGAAAATTTATAACAAGTGGAAGACATAGCTAATCAAGTGAACAATATGTAATTAATGGAATGAAAATTTGGAATCCTAAGACTTAGTGAGGCTCACGGCCTCTGGGTTAATAATGGCCTAATCATGTAACTTCATACAACTATGACATTTAATTGATCAAATAAATAAATAAGAGGATTATGTAATAGAAGGAAATAAATTTGGTAACCTAAAGGAATTCTTTGGACTTTTAGAACAAAATAAGGATGTGTGAGACTTGGCAAGATTTGAAAATAATTCTCTTAAGTGAATAAGACTAAGTTTAAAGTAAGGAATCTAATTATGAAAAGAATTTCATGAGAAACATCACATTGAAGTGGAACTTAACTAATTTGGATAATTAGGAATTATTTAGGATTTCATAAAATGAAAAGAACCAAGGATGGAACTTTACCTAAAAGACTTAGAATGATTTTCAATTAAAGTAAGAACAGAAGTGTAAGTGAGAACACTAAATAATTCCATAATGTACAAAAAATGTAATGTATAATTGGAAGGCTTTAGACCATTTAATGTGGGTCCATGTGTGGGACCAAGAATATTATGATGCTTACTTTGGCCAATTGTGGCATATTGTGGAAAAATATGAAATGATAAAAATACATGATTATGCATTGAGTCATCATGCATTGTGAAAGTCCGTTGGACTGTTATTAAGGGCATGTTGCCTAGGAGATTGAGCACACCTTTGTGCGGGTGCGAGTAGACTAGTGCAGGTCATTCTGTTGACCTTGGGGGCGTCGGGGCACGGGCATCTCACAGTGGACAGTTGGTAGCCCCATTGGGCCGTGAGATAAACCGATGCGAACGCACCGACGATCCGGACGTGACACTGTCCTATATCATGATCTAGTGTAGAATGTCTGTACAATGCCTTGATGTGCACATGGATAAATTGATGAATTATAGCACTTTGACCGCGGTAGCCGAGTTACAGACATATCTCCTGATCTTTCTCTTCGACTGTTTGTGTCTAGCTCCATGGAGTAAGATCTTGATATTGTATGCATGTGCATAACGAGTCCACATATTACCTGGAATTTAATTCTTATTACATATTGGAACTGTTACTTTACTGATGTATAATTACCTAGAACTGCTTAATTGTTTAATTGCTGTTATTTAATGCTTATTATTATTATTATTGATCTTGAAATGTTATGTGGGCACTTTGCGCCGTTTTATTTCTTGCTGCTATAATTGGTAATGATGGTAGGATATTTTACCTCTTTTCTGTATTTCTATTATTTTGTCTGTATTTATGTTCCATCGAAGACGTCGGCGATGGAGGTGAAGCTCACGAATTCCCCAGCTTCTGGCCCGAGCACGACTAGCATCTGTTGTTGGATCATGGCGGCACGCCCATGTGGATTTCTAGGTTATGTGCGTTTGACCTTCCTTGGAGGGCCAGACTGCTAGTACATTAACCTAAATTCTGGTCATTTCATCTACGAGGGAGACGTGTCGATTTCGCTGGCTTGGGGCTGTCATGAACTGCCCATCTTTTCTTGCAGCGTCAGTTTACTTTTGGAGTTTTATTTGCCCATCAGGGAGATGTGGGGTGATCGTTATTACACCCCACAAGAGGATTCTTTTGTCTCCACTGCTCGAGCCCTAGCCCGTAACTCGGTGGCTCCGATGGAGGTTTCCTCGGATGAGGAAAACCCCGAGGAGGAACCCAATGAGGACCCTGACACGGTTCCTTCTCCTCTTAGGGATTGATACTGTCGATAGCTATTGATGGCTATCAGTGTTATTTTAGGGGCCTGATGTGTCATTATTTTGGTGGGCTGTATATTTATGATTTCTTGGGGCAGATATGTATAATTTTACTTTTTGTATATTCAGGCACTGTAATCAAACAAGTTTAATATAATGATATATTATTGTACATGTATGTTGATTTGATGTATGCTTTACTTCTATTTTACTCTCCATTGTAATTATGCCTTATCACTATTTTTATTAACTATAACAAAAAAAAAATATAATACTCGCTAATTTAATTACACAATTACAACCAAGTAAATTTATAACTATAAAATGAACCGGGTCTTAACTTATATTTTTATTTTTCACATTGTAAATGACAATGTGACGTGCCCTCCCAAAAAGGGGCGTTACATTAAGTTGGTATCAGAGCCCCGATTTATGTTTCTTTGGGTCTTGTGATTGAGTCTGTCTTGTTTGTGCTGTGTGAAGCTCTGTATTTGGTATTTCTAATGGATACAAATGACTTTCCTTGTGTTTTCAATTAATCTGAATTGTGAAAGCAAGATGGCATGAGGTGGAGACATGGCAGCTGCTATAAAAGCAATGCAAAGGATGGCTGAGGTCATCGCACAACAGACTGAACGAGCTACTCAACAACAAGAGAGAGTTGCTCAGCAATAAGAGAGGGCTGCTCAACAGCTCGAAGCCACTGTTGAAGCTCAAAACTTGGCGGAGTTTCATCGGCACAATCCTCCCTAATTCGAAAGAGAGTTCGATCTAGAGAAGGCCAGTCTATGGATCAAAGAGCTAGAGAAAGTCTTCCGGGGCATGAATTGAGCCGAGAATAAGAAGGTGACCTATGCTACCTTTATGTTGGTTAGCAATGCTGAGGACTGGTGGTATGGGGCGCAAAGAATGCTCGAGGCTGAAAATCGCGAGATCACTTGGGATTTATTCAAAGATAAATTCTTGGATAAGTACTTCCCCGCGAGCGCGAGGCATGCGAAGGAGATGGAGTTTCTCAACCTAAGGCAGGGGAACATGACCATTAGTGAGTATGCAGTGAGATTTGAAAACTTGTCAAAGTTTTCAACGTACTTTTAGTACCAACTGAACGAAGCCTGTAAGTGTCAGAAGTTTACAGAAGGACTGAGATATGAAGTGAAGAAAGCTATTATCACACTAAAAATCAATAAGTTCTCGGAGCTGCTAGATAAGTGTTGCGATGTGGAAGCTCTGCAGCAAGCTAGAGATACAAGGAGCAGGAGCTTTGGACCTACAAGGTTCCAAAGGGGCGGTGGTAACAATTTTAACCACTTCCAAAAGAAGCCCTATTCCCGATCAACGGGAACCCAGCAACAGACGACGTGTGGATGTTCTGGTGGAGGTTCTGCCGGGAACCAGACCGGCCAAAATGTGGCGTATCTCTCAAGATGCCTAAAGTGTGTGAAGGATTATCTCACGAGGGATTGCACTATAAAGGGGATTAGCTGTTTCAGATGTGGCAAACCTGGCCACGTATCCCGAGACTGTAACCAATCGAAGGCTGAACCTTCAGTCAATGCTGCAAAGGCCAACAAACCGCAAGCAAGAGGACGGGTCTATACCATGAGCGGAGCCGGAGCCTCCGAGTCAGAAGACTTGATTCAAGGAAAATGCATTATAGAATGTAACCTTTTAGTTGTACTGTACGACTCTAGGGCAACCCATTCTTTCATATCTTATGACTGTGTGCTACGACTTGGCTTACCAATGTCCGCCTTACCTTTTGATCTGATAGTTTCTACCCCCACCGATAAACTGGTAGTTACTACCAAAGTCTATTTAAATTATCCCTTGATTATTGAAGGTCAAATATTTTCTGTCGATTTGATCTATTTACCTTTTTCTCAACTAGATATAATTTTAGGGATGGACTGGTTGTCTTCCAACCATGCTCTGTTAGATTGTTCCAGAAAAACCATAGTTTTTCCTATGGATAAGGATTCTAGATACTTGACGGCTAATCAAGTTCAAGCTCTCTTGAAAGAAGGAGCTCACGGATACATGCTGCTGTCCTCTTTGAAAGTCGAGAGTGAGGTTGATGTGAACACAATTCCAGTGGTGAATGAATTTCCTGAAGTCTTCCCTGAGGATGTACCTAGTTTACCACCAGCACAAGAAATAGAATTCGCTATTGACCTTGTACCGGGAGCTGGTCCCGTGTCTATAGCACCTTATAGGATGTCACCAACAGAATTAGTTGAACTTAAGAAGTAGCTAGAGGAGCTTTTGGAAAAGCAATTCGTCAGACCGAGTGTGTCACCTTGGGGAACACCAGTACTGTTAGTTCGAAAGAAGGACGGTTCATCAAGGTTGTGCGTGGACTACCAGTAGTTAAACAAAGTGACAATCAAGAATAAGTATCCACTCCCAAGAATTGATGACTTAATGGACTAATTGAAGGGAGCTGCGGTATTTTCTAAAATCGATCTGTAATCTGGGTATCATCAGATATGAGTGAAGATGGAGGATATACCTAAGACTACTTTTCGTACCTGATACGGCCATTACGAGTATCTTGTGATGTCGTGTGGTGTGACGAATGCGCTTGCTATCTTCATGGACTACATGAACAGGATCTTTCGTCCTTACTTGGACAGGTTTGTTGTTGTCTTTATCGACGACATCCTGATATACTCTCAAAATCAGGAGGATTATGCTGAACACCTCAGTATAGTTCTCTAGATTCTAAAGGAGAAAGAACTATATGCCAAACTGTTAAAATATGAATTTTGGCTAAAAGAAGTTAATTTTTTGGGTCATGTAATATCGAAGGATAGGATTCCGATGGATCCATCAAAAGTGGAGGTAGTGCTACAATAGGAAAGGCCTAAGTCAGTGATGGAGTTAGGTAGCTTCGTGGGATTGGCCGGATATTACCAGAGATTCATTGAGGGATTCTCCAAGATTGTAGGACCTCTCACCCAACTCACAAGAAAGAACCAAGCTTTTGAATGGACTAATGCTTGCGAAGAAGGATTTCAGGAATTGAAGAGACGGTTAACTACCTCACCAGTGTTAGTCCTACCCAATCCAAATGAACAGTTCGAGGTGTATTGTGACACTTCATACCAAGGACTAGGATCTGTGCTTATGCAACATGGAAGAGTGGTGGCTTATGCTGCAAGGCAATTGCGAGTGCATGAGAAGAACTACCCGATGCACGACTTAGAATTAGCGGCTGTGGTTTTTGCTTTGAAGATATGGAGGCATTTCCTCTATGGAGTGATGTTCAACATCTTTAGTGATCAAAAAAGCTTGAAATATTTGTATGATCAGAAGGAGTTGAACATGAGGCAGCGGAAGTGGTTGGAGTTCTTGAAGGACTATGATTTCCAACTTCTGTATCACCCCAGCAAAGCAAACGTCGTGGCAGACGCCTTGAGTAGGAAGATGATCAGTGTCTCTGCCTTAATGGTCAAGGAAAAGGATCTAATAGAGCAGTTTAGAGATATATAGTCTTTTGTGGAATTAGAACCAGGAAAGATCTGCATGAACACGGTCACTATCTCAAGTGAGTTAATGGAGGACATACGAGAAAAGCAGAAGGTCGACAAGTTTGTGCAAGAAGTGAGAAAGCTAATGAAGCAAGGCAACGAAATAGTATTTGCGGAAGGAGCATACGGAATTTTGAGGTTCTGAGGTAGAGTCTGTATTCCCCATGACCAAGAGCTTAGAGAGTATATTATCGACCATGCTCACACAAGCCAGCTGAATATGCATCCAGGCATAATGAAAATGTATCAACACTTGAAGAAGTTGTTTTGGTGGCATGGAATGAAGAGTGACATCACTAGACGTGTATCGACTTGTCTGGTTTGTCAGAAAGCTAAAGTGGAACATCAAAGACCCACATGATTGTTGCAACCATTGTCTATTCCTGAATGGAAATGGGACAACATTGCAATGGATTTTGTGGTGGGTTTACCAAGGACAAGAAAAGGACATGACTCGATTTGGGTAATTGTGGACCGACTCACGAAATCAGCCCATTTTCTCCCGATCAACATAAGGTACAAACTGGAGAAATTGACCCTACTGTATATTAGAGAAATTGTTAGACTGCACAGTGTGCCTACAAGTATTGTTTCAGATAGGGATCCAAGATTCACTTCGAAGTTCTGGCACATTCTATAAGAAGTATTAGGGACAAAGTTACGTCTAAGTTTTGCTTATCATCCACAGACCGATGGCCAATCGGAGAGGACGATCTAATCATTGGAAGATTTGCTTAGAGCTTGCACTATAGAATAGATTGGAAGTTGGGATGACGTTCTACCATTAATAGAATTCACCTACAACAATAGTTATCATTCAAGCATACGGATGGCACCCTATGAGGCTCTGTATGGACAGCAGTGTCGGACACCTTTATGTTGGTACTAAGATGGCGAGTGCCTCACTATTGGACCAGATATTATACAACAGATGACTGAAAAAGTTAAGATGATTCAGGAGAAGATGAGGACGGCTCAGAGCCGACAAAAGAGTTATGCAGACAAAAGAAGAAAGCCTCTTGAGTTTAAGGAAGGCGAGCATGTATTTTTGAAAGTCACACCTATGACTGGGGTGGGCCTGGCCTTGAAATCTAGAAAACTTATCCCAAAATTTCTTGGACCATACTAGATTATTCGCCGAGTAGGTTCAGTAGCCTATCAAATAGCCTTACCCCCTTTCCTGTCAAACATTTACAATGTCTTCCATGTGTCACAACTGCGAAAATACATTCCTGACTCAAGTCATGTCATAGTACCAGATACAGTACAATTAAAAGAGAACTTAACCTATGAGGCACCTCCTGTAAGAATTGAGGATAGAAGGATAAAGCAACTAAGAGGCAAGGAGATCTCATTGGTAAAGGTAATCTGGAACGAAACGACTGGAGATGAAATATGGGAGCTGGAAGACAAGGTGAAGGAGCAATACCCACAACTATTCTAAGGTATGAAAATTTAAAGGACGAAATTTTTTTTAGAAAGGGAGAGTTGTAACACCTCGAAAATTATTTATTTCAACATAGATAATCATTTTATAATATTTATGATTTTTAAGAATTTTTCTGGAATTTTACGGAAATATTGAATATTTTAATATATTTTTCATTTTGTGTGTGCACTGAGCAGAGTCAGTGTAACACCTCGGAGATTGTTTGTTTCATCATGAATAGGCATTTCCTAATATTCGTGATTTTTAGAAATTTTTCTGGAATTTTTCAGAAACGCTTAATATTTTAATATATTTTTCATTTTGCATGCACACTGAGCAGAGTCAGTGAAACGCCCCAAAAAATTATTTGTTTCATGACGAACAACCATTTTCTAATAATTATGATTTTTGAGAATTTTTGTGGATTTTTCTAAAAATGTCAAATATTTTAGTATATTCTTCATTTTGCGTGCGCGCTGAGCGAAGTTGGGATAACGAAATGTTTTCCCTGAGGCTGGTAAATCTTCAACTGTTGACCTGTCGACGGGGGATCTTACTAAACTTGAGGCTAGACACAGTTTATGAGGTTTACGTTTTTCAAGATTTTATCTGATAAATAAAATCACTGTACCAAAAAATTTTTCGACGAATAATAAAATACTATTTTCATTAACTGTAACTTTTGTTCACTGGAAAATTATTCTAGTAGAGTAATTAATCATCTGTTCTAGAGTGTTCAATTAGGAGATAACCTTACTTTTCACTTTATCAAGAAGCGTACAAAGCTTCTCAAGGAAGCTTCCTCCCAAGCTTCTCAAGGAAGCTACTCACCCCCTTTCTCCTCTATCCCCAACACGGCAGCAGCTCCAATTTGGGAGCCAAAGTTGTGCTTCAATTTAATTAATAAATCTATTCAAATTTTCAAAAATCCTAAAAAGCTATTTCACTTTTCTATTCACTTCTCTCTCTACCTTCATCTTCCTTTGTATTTTCTCCTCCTTCTCTCTAGAAAGCTCACGACCTCCTCACTCCCCCACACTAAAGATCACAAAAATTTCAACCAACCCCATTTTCGTAATCTCCTCCATCATCTAAACACTTTTCTAGTTGGTGGTTTCTTGAAAAGCTTTCATCTTTACCACTTTCTTCAAGCTTCAAGCTTCAAGCTTTTAGGTAAGGCTCTTGAATCCTCACCCTCTTCTCTTCATTTTCGTGTTCAATGCCTTCATTGTGACCATCTATTCATTCTTTTTCAAGCTTTGGTATTGATTGGTTGAAGTTGGAATTTTAGGATTTTTGAGTGGTGTTGGCCAAAATCTTCAAGGGGCACACAAGGAGTTCTTTTGTTTGTTCTTCTCTTAGGTAAGAGGAAGACACTCCTCCTCAACCTCTATTAGTATTAAGGAACCTTACTTTGTGATTGGTTGTGAGAAAACCCTAGTAGGGTTGCTCTCTTTTTTTGCATGATTTGTATGATTACATGTTATTTTTAATTTGTTTAAGTTATTTGATTGATTGAGTATGTATATGTATGTGTTTGGATGGATTGGAATCTTGAATGGAAGTAAAAAAGACTTTGTCCTCTTCCATGAGGCTCACGGTTTTAGGGCCCAAATATTAGGGTTCTTGGTGAAAATTTATAACAAGTGGAAGACATAGCTAATCAAGTGAATAATATGTAATTAATGGAATGAAAATTTAGAATCCTAAGACTTAGTGAGGCTCACAGCCTCTAGGGTTAATAATGGCCTAATCATGTAACTTCATACAACTATGACATTTAATTGATCAAATAAATAAATAAGAGGATTATGTAATAGAAGGAAATAAATTTGGTAACCTAAAGGAATTCTTTGGACTTTTAGAACAAATAAGGATGTGTGAGACTTGGCTAGATTTGGAAATAATTCTCTTAAGTGAATAAGACTAAGTTTAAAGTAAGGAATCTAATTATGAAAAGAATTTCATGAGAAACATCACATTGAAGTGGAACTTAACTATTTGGACAATTAGGAATTATTTAGGATTTCATAAAATGGAAAGAATCAAGGATGGAACTTTACCTAAAAGACTTAAAATGATTTTCAATTAAAGTAAGAACATGAGTGTAAGTGAGAACACTAAATAATTCCATAATGTACCAAAAATGTAATGTATAATTGAAAGACTTTATACCATTTAATGTGGGTTCATGTGTGGGACCAAGAATATTATGATGCTTACTTTGGCCAATTGTGGCATATTGTAGAAAAGTATAAAATGATAAACATACAGGATTATGCATTGAGTCATCATGCATTGTCAAAGTTCGTTGGACTGTTGTTAAAGCCATGTTGCCTAAGAGATTGAACACACCTTGTGCGGGTGCGAGTAGACTAGTGTAGGTCATTTTATTGACCTTGGGGGCGTCGGGGCGCGGGCGTCTCACAGTGGATAGTTGGTAACCCCACTGGGCCGTGTGATAAATCGATGCAAACGCACCGATGATCCGGACGTGACACTGTCCTATATCGTGATCTAGTGTAGAATGTATGTACAATGCCTTGATGTGCACCTGGATAAATTGATGAATTATAGCACTTAGGCCGCGGTAGCCGAGTTGCAGACATGTCTCCTAATCTTTCTCTCCGACTATTTGGGTCTAGCTCTATGGAGTAGGATCTTGATGTTGTATGCATATGCATAGTGAGTCCACATATTACCTGGAATTTAATTCTTATTATATATTAAAACTGTTACTTTATTGATGTATAATTGCCTGGAACTGCTTAATTGTTTAATTGCTATTATTTAATATTTATTATTATTATTAATGATCTTGAAATGCTATATGGGCGCCTTGCACCATTTGGTTTCTTGCTGCTATAATTAGTAATGATGGTAGGATATCTTACCTCTTTTCTATATTTCTATTATTCCATCTGTATTTATGTTCCATCGAAGACGTCGACGATGGAGGTGAAGCTCACAAATTCCCCAGCTTCTGGCCTGAGCGCGACTAGCATCTGTTGTTGGTTCTTGGCGGCACGCCACGCAAATTTCTAGGTTGTGTGCATTTGACCTTCCTCGGAGGGCCAGACTGCTGGTACATCAACCTAAATTCTGGTCGTTTCATCTATGAGGGAGACATGTCAATTTTGTTGGCTTGGGGGTGTCATGAACCGCCCATCTTCACTTGTAGCGTCAGTTTACTTTTGGAGTTTCATTTGCCCATCAGGGAGATGTGGGGTGATCGTTATTACACCGTACAATAGGATTCTTTTGTCTCCACTACTCGAGCCCCAGCCCGTAACTCGGTGGCTCCGATGGAGGTTTCCTCGGATAAGGAAGACCCCGAGGAGGACCCTGACACGGTTCCTTCTCCTCTTAGGGACTAATATTGTCGATAGCTACTGATGGCTATCAGTATTTATTTTAGGGCCCTGATGTGTTATTATTTTGGTGGGCTGTATATTTATAACTTCTTGGGGCAGATATGTATAATTTTACTTTTTGTATATTCAGGCACTGTAATAAAACAAGTTTAATATAATGATATATCATTGTACATGTATGTTGATTTGATGTATGATTTACTTCTATTTTACTCTCCATTGTAATTATGCCTTATCACTATTTTATTAACTATAACAAAATATATAATACCTGCTAATTTAATTACACGATTACAACCAAGTAAATTTATAATTATAAAACGAACCGAGTCTTAACTTATATTTTTATTTTCCGCATTGTAAATGACAATATGACATGCCCTCCCAAAAAGGAGCGTTACAATGAGTGTCCTAAACTTCAAAAGAAGGATAAGCATGACAATCATGAGTCCTAGGACAAGAAGAATAGAAAGCCAAGAAGAGCATACATAGCCTGGGAGGAGAATGATATGGATACCTCTGCAGATTCTGAGGAAGAAGAGGCCAATTTTTGTCTCATGACTAGCCATCAAAGTGACAATGAAGATGAGGTAAATGAAATCCCCCCTACCTATGATGAACTACAAGATGCTTTTGATGAATTGCATAGTGAATATCTAAAAATTGCTAAGCAATTAATGTCATCTTGGAAAGTCATTGCTAAACAATGTAGTGATTATGCATCTTTTCAAATTAAGATTAAAGAATTAGAAGCGAAGAACAATAAGCTAAGTGCATCTAGTTCTACATGTTCTAATTGCAATATTCTGAAAAAAGAAGTGGAAAAATTGAAAACCACACTATCTAAATTTTCAATGGGAAGAAATAATCTAAATGTCATATTAGGACAGCAAAAAGGAGTATATGACAAAGCTGGAATAGGCTATAAACCAGCATTGCATGAAAAGATTTTTAAGGAACTCTTTGTTGCACCTAAATCCTCTATTAGTCCTTTTGTTAAATGTTTTTATTGTGCAAGAAAAGGACATACAACTTCTACATGCTATTTTAAAAATTCTTCAAGGATTAGTATTAAACAAAATTGGGTTCCCAAGGGAACATATGTTATGACTAACATCAAAGGACCCAACAAAATTGGGGTACCTAAGACAAATGCTTAGAATATGTTTTGTAGGTGTGTTTGAGAGCCAAAAGTTCAAATTGGTATCTTGATAGTGGCTGCTCCAAACATATGATTAGAGATATCACAAGGTTCTCATCCTTCACTCTCAAACAAGGTGGAAGTGTCACCTATGGTGATAACAACAAAGAAAGGATCTTAGGAGTTGGAATAATTGGAAAAAGCACAACTTCCATGATAGAAGGTGTACTATATGTGGAATGACTCAAGCACAATTTACTAAGCATTAGCCAACTATGTGATAAAGGTTATAAGGTATTCTTTAACTCTAGTAGTTGCATTATAGAAAACAAGTATGATAGTAATGCAAAGCTGATAAGTAATCGATTGAATAACATATACATGATAGATTTAGAGAGTATTTCTGCTAGTGGTGTGTGTTGTTTAATATTTAAGGAAGAGAAGAATTGGCTATGGCATAGAATAATAGGACATATTCATATGGATCATCTAAACAAACTCATTTCTAAAGAATTGGTAATTGGACTTCTTAAAACCAAGTTCTCAAAAGATGGTTTATGTGATGCATGCCAAAAGGGCAAGCAAACTAAAGTATCTTTTATGGCTAAGAATATAGTTTCAACTGAAAGACCTTTACAACTACTGCACATGGACTTATTTGGACCTTCTAGGACCAAAAGTTTTGGAGGAAATTTGTATGCATTAGTTATAGATGATTACTCTAGATTTACATGGACTTTCTTCTTAGCACTTAAGAATGAAGCTTTTACAGCTTTTAAGAAAATGGCTAAGTTAGTACAAAATGAAAAAGGCATGAAAATAACTTTTATAAGAAGTGATCATGGTGGATAATTTCAAAATAAAGAATTTGATAATTTCTGTGAAGAGTTGGGAATTCAACATAATTTCTCTACCCCAAGAACTCCACAATAAAATGGAGTCGTGGAAAGGAAAAATAGATTTTTAGAAGAAATAGCAAGAACTATGTTGAATGACTTAAACATTCCAAAATATTTTTGGGCAGATGCTGTAAACACAGCTTGCTATTTAATGAATAGAGTCTAAATAAGACCAATTTTGAAAAAGACTCTATATTAACTCTATAAAGGTAGAAAACCAAATGTTTCACATTTCCATGTCTTTGGTTGTAAATGTTTTGTACTAAATAATAGAAAGGACAATCTAGGAAAGTTTGATCTTAAAGCTGATGAAGGAATCTTTCTAGGCTATTCATCATCTAGTAAAGCTTTTAGAATCTTCAATAAAAGAACACAAACAATTGAAGAATCTGTACATGTAACATTTGATGAAACTAACCCCAAAAGGTTGGGAAATGAATTTGTTGATGATATTGCAGAAACTTTAGAAAAGATTCAACTTGAGGAAAAGCAGGACAGTGCCAAAGTGGATGAAGTAGTGGAAATTCCAAGAGAGGCTCAACATGAAGACTACCTAAAGAATGGAAAACAATAAGGAATCACCCTCTGGACAACATAATTGGTGAAATATCCAAAGGGGTAACCACTAGACATTCCTTAAGAAATGCATGCAATAATATGGTTTTTGTATCACAAGTTGAATCTAAAACTATAGATGAAGCAGTTAGTGATGAAAACTGGACTATGGCAATGCAAGAAGAACTTAATCAGTTTGAAAGAAATAAAGTTTGAAAACTTATTCCAAAACCTAAGGATAAACAAATAATTAGTACAAAATGGGTGTTTAGGAATAAGCTTGATGAAAATGGTATCATAGTAAGGAATAAAGCTAGATTAGTAGCCAAAGGCTATAATCAAGAAGAAGGAATTGACTATGATGAGACATATGCACCTGTGGCTAGATTAGAAGCTATTAGAATGTTGTTAGCATATGTATGTATCATGGATTTTAAATTGTATCAAATGGATGTTAAGAGTGCATTCCTAAATGGATATATACAAGAAGAAGTGTATGTTGGTCAACCTCCTAGATTTGAAATAAATGAATTTCCTAATCATGTGTATAAACTCACTAAAGCCTTGTATGGACTTAAACAAGCTCCCAGAGCTTGGTATGAAAGGCTAAGTAATTTCTTACTTCAAAAGGGATTTATAAGAGGAAAAGTTGACATAATACTATTCACTAAAAGAAAAGCACAAAACATACTACTTGATCAAATTTATGTTGATGATATTATATTTGGGGCTACAAATGAATTTTTGTGTAAGAAATTTGCTAAACTAATGCAAACCGAGTTTGAAATGTCTATGATGGGAGAGCTTACATTCTTCCTTGGACTACAAATTAAACAATGTGATGATGGGACTTTCATAAGCTAAACTAAGTACTGCAAAGAACTATTAAAGAAGTTTGGAATGGAGAATGCAAAGGAAATGGCTACTCCAATGAGTCTATCATGCTACTTGGATAAAGATGAGAAATGTAAATCAATAGATATTTCCAAGTACAAAGGTATGATTGGTTCCTTACTCTATCTAACTGCAAGTAGACCTCATATAATATTCAGTGTTTGTATGTATGCTAGATACCAATCTAATCCTAAGGAATCACACTTAACTACTTTAAAAAGAATCATGAAATACTTATTAGGAACTAAAGAAATGGGATTACGTTATGCTAAAGAATCAACATGTAACTTAGTAGGATATTCTTATTCTGACTTTGCTGGATGCAAGTTAGATAGGAAAAGTACTAGTGGAACTTGCCACCTTCTAGGAAACTCATTAGTTTCTTGGTTTAGTAAGAAACAAACAAGTGTGGCTTTATTAACTACTAAAGTAGAATATGTTGCAGCAGGAAGTTGTTGTGCACAAATTCTTTGGATGAAACAATAACTTATTGACTATGGTGTTCTCTTAGAGAAAGTTCTAATCAAATGTGATAATACTAGTGCTATAAATCTCACTAAGAATCCTATAATGCATTCAAGAACCAAACACATTGAGATAAGACATCATTTCATAAGGGATCACATTCAAAGTGGAGATATAATAATTGAATATGTTGATACATCTAAGTAATTAGCTGATATTTTCACTAAACCATTGGCTAAAGAAAGCTTTTCTATATAAGAAGAGAATTAGGAATAATTGATCCTACCTATTTTTGATGAATTGAATGTTGAATGCATGATAATTTGATGTTTGATGTTTGTACATCGATTAAACAATTGATTATTTTGATCAAATAGATACAGGATATCATGTAAATCGATTAGCACATCGATTGAATCATTGATCTCAGATGCATTACTCACTGTAAGTGCCTATGCATCGATTGTAACATTGATTGAGTGATAGTTCTAAAATTTAGGACCCACTAACTTACCCTATACATTGATTTGTACATCGATTGGGTGTATGCTGCAATTGTTGGACCCTCTGACATTGTATCTACATCGATTCACACATCGATTGAGTTCAAGTTTTCAGAACTTGATACTCTCTAACTTAGCTTATACATTGATGATCACATATTTGATACATTAATAAGTCTTTATTTTTAGTCATTTACACTCTCCATGTACTTAATTGATTGATTTTGATTATATTTTGTAAGTTTGGACTCAAATTGGACTTAATTGAATTTTTTAGCATAATTTACGTCTTACGTTGTTTCTGTATTTGAGCTATATCTTGGGATGTAGGTGGTCTTTGGAGGTGATTCTGATATCATTTTAAAGATAAGAGAGAGCTCTATAACTTTCAAGAAGACCTCAAAGGCCTAATCACACGAGTAGATAACTCAAATTGGGGTTGAAGCAAGAACTAGAGTGTTGTTCCTGACAGCTTGACCTATGTGTACTGTTCATTCCATTTTTTGGGTTAGAAGTTGTCAAATGAGCTAAAATTTTGATTCTGAATAGTTGAGACCTATATCTACAACTTTCATGTTGAACACTTTTCCAGAATCGGACTCCGTGAAGGTGATATTGGGCTTGAAAGTCAGAACAGAGGAGCTGTGATTGGGCCTGAGTAGTATGCAGTAATTGGAACGTATCTGGAGTTATAGAAATGATATTGGACTCAAACTAAAGCCATTTGAAAGCTAAGATCTAGCCCTACAACTTTCATGAAGACCACATGGTTCAAAAATGACAAATTCAATGACTTCAAAGCTGCATGATTTCAGAGACAAGGAATCTCTATAATTTCCCACTCACCAAAGGTCATTTGGCATTTTCCACTCATCCACCCACTAATGACTCAGCCACCTTATCATTTTGTATCTCTAATCCTCTATAAAAGGGGTCCTTGGTAGATCATTGAGGTGTTAGGTGTTAGTTACAAAAATGATACCATTTTGTTACTAGGTTTTCTTGTGGTAATTTTCCTTTGTTCTAAATTAAAGTTATGTTTTTCTTCTTCTTCTGCTCTCTTTCTTTCTTCTTATCTATGAGTAACTAAGTTTCATTTTACTTAGGTGAAAGGGTGAAGCTCTTGGTAATAAAGTAAGGTTAGATTTATTATTCTCTTGTGCTTAAATGATTTATATTTTCTAGTAACCATTATACGTATTATAATTTGTTTCTTATAATTTAGAAACCATCTTTGTAAAGAGGAGTTCTTGATTTGTTGTAGACAAAATATTGGCACAATGAATGCTTTAACCCATTTATAAGTGGTGGTAATATTTTTTGGAAACATAATATAATTACGTATATTATTTTGATTGGACTTTCAACATTGTATTTTCTGATTGGAATCTCCATGTTGCGAGGATTCTAATTGAGTTATAAAAGAAATTAATCTTACCTTTACTTTATTTACCAAGAGTGGATCTTTTAACCCAAGTAAATAATTTTTACCATAATAACAAAATATTTACTTCACCTTAATTAATCTTCAATAATTCACTGTGGATCGACCTCGGACTCCCAAGAAATTTATTACTTGAGACAACATGCACTTGGGTTCACAATGCAACAATTAATCCTGCATCAAGTTTGTAGACTTGTTTGAAACTAAAAATTGTGCATCAAGTTTTTGGCGCCGTTGCTGGGGAACTTGATTTGAAGAACAGATTTTTGGTTTAAAAAATTTGTATATATACTAACATACTAACTAGTGGGAGAACCTCTCCCTTTTTAATTTCTGTGCATACTAACTAGTGGGGGAAACTCTCCCTAATTTCTCTATAATCTTTAATCATTAATGAAATAATCTTTCTTCTTCTCTTCTCTCTCGCCGGAGCAAAAAATTGGCTCTACCGATTCTCTGGTTTTCATATTTTAAATTTACTTTTTGTACTTTATTTTCTGCATTTTAATTTCTGTATAGTGGGGGTAATTCTTTCTTTTATTTTCTTGTACATATTAACTTAGTGAGGTAACTCTTCCTTTTTTTTTTTTCTGTACTTTACTTTTTGTATTTTATTACTAACTTACTAACTATCTAACTTTTTACTTTATCAGCTATCTAACTTTTTAATTTACTTGCTTCTAACATTTTAATTTATTTGTATACTAACTTTTTAATTTTTCTATTTATTAACTTATTTGGTGGTTGGTTTATACCACACCTTTGTTAATATTTAATGAACGGTTTATATTGTTAGCTTGTACATTTTATTTTATATTTTAAGTTACTTGTTTATGCTTAATTGATTTCGTGATTCAAATTCTGGTCGTTTGGTTAAAGTTTATCCTAGTACTTTATATATTGATTTGTCTAGATCGTAATCACACACATGAAACACAATGGCTGAAAATAAAAGTGTGCATGATGAACATGAAGATCAACTGTTACGAACCATGCATACATATAATCCGGGATGGAGAAATCACCCGAACTTCAGTGGAGGACCAATAATCACGTACAATTTATGCAACAACCACCTCCTCAGGCACAACAGGGCTCTCAAAATTCTGAAGGATATGCACTTTTTGTCCCACTATATAGGAATAACCTTGAAGAAACATTGCATGCATTCATGGAAAAGCAAGATGCCATTTTTAATCAAAACACTCAAATCATGATTGACATAAAAGACACTCTTGCTAAACTTTCTTCTGCACTCACCTTTCACGAGAAAGAAAAATTTCCTTCTCAACTTCAACTAAATCCCAAGGGTCAATACAGTCTAAATTATGGTAATTCAGAAAACTAACAAATAGATCAAGTCAAGTCAGTGATAACCCTTAGGAATGGAAAGGTTGTTGAAGAAAGTAAGGAGATAAAGATCCAAGTGTCCAAAATGATAAACTCCTTGAGTGTGAATGAGCTAGAGGATGTGGAAAAGAATCAAGATAATAGTGATGCTGAGCTACAAAGGAACCTGAGGTGACAAAAAGTCTTGTTAAGCCAGAAAATAATGACAAGGGCCACCAGACATACATGATTGACTCAATCATGGATAAGGAAGTTTCTATACTCATGATTTTGATCCCTTTAAGAATTTTCTTGTCAATTCTGAGTTTAATTCTATTAGTAATCCATCTAAAGTTCTTGATATTTGTACTATTTTTGATAGAACTCGGGATCATGACACTCAGGCATGGCAACCAAAGTTCAAGGACTTGCTTAAGCAAGCTTGGAGCATTGCTGATAAAAAAAGTGTTCGTCCCTTGGTCTATTCTTATAAAATTAATTTGGAAGAAGGTAAATGGTCAGTGGTTGAAGCTATAACTTGAGTTGAAGGATCCAGATATAGCAGAGACTTGAGTTAAAGGTAAATGGTCAGTGGTTTATACACATGATTAGTATTTCATGTTTTTATTGAGTCGGCTTAAGTGCCTCCCAAATTTCGAAGCCTTTGTATGGGGATGTAAATAGTGTCGGCAAAAAAAAAATTATAAAACAAAAGAACCAAAAAAAAAATATTTGCATGCTTGTTTATTTCATTTTTTTTGTCATTGCTAACCATTGTCAAGATGTAGTTATTCTCTTCTCATCTAAGCATTTCGGGTATGTGACTTCTCCCCATTACTTTGTTTAATTTTGTCCCAATAATTTTTTTGATGTATATTGATGATTATTTCTTCAGTCTGGATTTAATTGTTAACATTGAGGACAATGTTGTGATCTGGTTGGGGGAAGGATAGTTGTGTAAAAAAATAAAAATAAAAAAAAATTAGGAAGTGTGTGTATTAATATGTTTGTTGTGTTTATATGTTCGTCAGTAATTTACTAAACCAGTTAAGGATGGCAGAGTAAGGAGTAAATTTTACTCTTGAGACGTATCTTAGTTGGGGTAGACAACTAGTTTGTGTGAAAGTAGTAATTCAAATTCAGGGAAATTTGCATGATTGAGTTAATTGTCTTCTTTCTTAAAAATCACATGCTTGGTTATGGATGTTGAATTGGTGGACTGAGAATGATAGAATTATGCCATGTGAGATTTTGAGCCTATTGATGAATGGATTGAACATTTGTACCATTCTCTTCTTTCTTGTGTGAATTTCACTCATGGAATTATTACTCTATAACTTGCTTTGATTCCTTTTGAGACTACATTTTCATATGCATACATAAATATGATTGAGGCATTTTTCTTGAAATAGCTACTTGAATCAAATAGCCAGCCTTGCTTAACAACATATTGTCTCAATATGATATCAAGCACTCTTATGACTTTTTGGAAATTCTCTGATTCTTGCTAATGTAAAGCATTGGAAATGGCCTATTTCCCTTTGCTTAACCTCTTTGAGCTTATTTGACCATTCTTTGTTTCGAACTCATTTTGTGCCTTAAAAAAAAATTGTTCTTACTTAGTCTTAGGGAATAAGAGAACATTAGCTTTGTCATTGGATCAGTTCTTGAACAAGTATGGAGGTGTGTGTGCATAATGGTTAAAAATATATATATATGATGTTTTTTTTGTAAAATAAAAATAAAAATAAAAAAAAGTAAAAAAAAATCAAAAATCAAAAATAAAAAAATTTATAAAAGGAAAAAAGAGGGTCAACAAGGCAATAATGGAAAGGAAAAGAATATGTAAAAGGAATTTGTATTAGGTGGAGTTGGGATGAACTTTCATACTTGTTAATTGAACTCAGAGTTCATGTTCTTTTATTCTCTTTGGTATTTAACTTGTCATATCTATATTACATTCTCCTTTACCTTGACCCCATTACAACATTGAATAAAGTCCTCATGATTTGTGTATGCATATGTTTTGAGTAGTGGAGAAGTAGAAGATAAGCAAGCTTATGGTAGTGCAATTTTCATGGGTTGAATTGAGTGAAATACCTACCTTTTAAACACTTGAGGGATTGAGAGTGAATTTTGTGAAGATCTATCATTCTTGACTCATGCTTTTCAATTGAAGTTTCCTTACTTGATGGTTTGAGATGTGAAGATATGTTACCTCATGAATGTTTTGATTACTTGAATGATTGGTTGCTCTTCATTTTTAAATATTATTAGAAATTAAGTCTTTTATAGTGTTTAACTTTTGAGTCTGTTTCGTTTTTTTTTAGTTTTGGTCTTGTGTGTTTTGCCCAAGAGTGCAAAAAGCTAAGTGTGGGGGAATTTGATGACCACATATTTGATACATTAATAAGCCTTCTTTTTAGTTATTTACACTCTCCATGTACTTAATTGATTGATTTTGATTATGTTTTGTAAGTTTGGACTCAAATTGGACTTAATTGAATTTTTCAGTATAATTTACGTCTTACATTGTTTCTGTATTTGGGCTATATCTTGGGATGTAGGTGGTCTTTGGAGGTGATTATGATGGCATTTTAAAGATAAGAGAGAGCTCTATAACTTTCATGAAGATCTCAAAGGCCCAATCACACGAGTAGATAACTCAAATTGGGGTTGAAGCAAGAACTAGAGTGTTGTTCCTGATAGCTTGACCTATATGTACTGTTCATTCCATTTTTTGGGTTAGAGATTGTCAAATGGGCTGAAATTTTGATTTTGAATAGTTGAGACCTATATCTACAACTTTCATGTTGAACACTTTTCCAGAATCAGAATCCTTGAAGGTGATATTAGGCTTAGAAGTCAGAACTGAGGAGCTGTGACTGGGCCTGAGCAGTGTGTAGTAATTTAAACATATCTGGAGTTATAGAAATGATATTGGACTCAAACCAAAGTCAATTTAAAGCTAAGATCCAACCCTATAATTTCATGAGACCACTTGGTTCAAAAATGATGAATGCAATGACTTTAGAGCTGCATGATTTCAGAGACAAGGAATTCTATAATTTCCCACTCACCAAAAGTCATTTGGCATTTTCGACTCATTTTTCATTCATCCACCCACTAATGACTCAGCCCCCTTATCATTTTGTATCTCTAATCCTCTATAAAAGGAGTACTTGGTAGATCATTGAGGTGTTAGGTGTTAGTTACCAAAATGATGCCATTTTGTTACTAGGTTTTCTTGTAGTAATTTTCCTTTGTTCTAAATTAAAGTCATGTTCTTTTTCTTCATCTTCTCTCTTTCTTTCTTCTTATCTATGTGTAACTAAGTTTCATTTTACTTGGGTGAAAGGGTGAAGCTCTTGGTAATAAAGTAACATTAGATTTATTCTTCTCTTGTGCTTAAATGATTTATATTTTCTAGTAACCATTATACGTATTATAATTTGTTTCTTATAATTTAGAAACCATCTTTGTAAAGAGGAGTTCTTGATTTGTTGTAGACAAAATATTGGCACAATGAATACTTTAACCCATTTATAAGTGGTGGTACTATTTTTCAGAAACATAATATAATTACGTATATTATTTTAATTAGACTTTTAATATTGTATTTTTCGATTGGAATCTCTATGTTGCGAGGATTCTAATTGAGTTATAAAAGAAATTAATATTACCTTTACTTTATTTACCAAGAGTGGATCTTTTAACCCAATTAAATAATTTTTACCGTAGTAACAAAATATTTACTTCACCTTAATTAACCTTCAACAATTCCCAGTGGATCGACCTCGGACTCCCGAGAAATTTATTACATGAGACAACCTACACTTGGGTTCGCAATGCAACAATTAATCTCGCATCAAGTTTGTAGACTTGTTTGAAACTTTTAATTTGCATCATACATCGATTACTACATCGATGCACTTGGTTTAAAATTCAAATCCTGATGCTAAGTACATTGATTAGCACATGTGTAAAGGAGGAAAAACCCTTTAATACATCGATTGGGTAATCGATTGACTGATCTTGGTTTATAAATTTCAACCCTTCCCTCCAAATCTTTCACTTTTCAAATCCAAATTTCAAAGACTCAATTTGTGTGAAGTAAACTGGACCCTTTACACCTGATCCCTCTAACTCCACATCTTCCTCCTTAACTCAATCTTCCACACGTCAACATGTTTCACCCATAGCAACCCCTGCACGCCCTAAAAGAAAAGGAACTGAGAAAGCCCAAGCTTCTCAAAGGATTGATAAGCTTCCAATCAAAATATTGAAGAATTCATAAGACAAGGGCAAGAAAGTAGCTGAATCTTCAAAACCAGTACCGAAGAAACAAGAAAAGAAGAAGAAAGTGGTGAAAGAAACACCCAAAAAGAAGATTGTTCAAAAGAAGAGAAAGAAGACAGAGGAAGAAGAAGAATATGATGAAGGAGTCACTGAGATTGAACTTCTCAAGAGCTATTTTTCTGATGAGGAGTACATTATGCTTTATAAGAATATTTTTAAACATAAGGATACTCACGAAGCTAGGACTGTAGATTTCAACTATTTTGAGGCCAATGAGTTTACTTTTCACAAGATTTTAGACGAGTATAAACTGAGTGAATTTCTACAAATTAAGGGTGATATTTACCCTACATTGATCAAAGCATTTTACTGTACATTTGAGATGGACAATGAAGGATTTTTTGCTGAGGTGAAGAACACAAGAATTGAGATGACTTTTGATGAGTTTGCTCAATTTACTGGACTAGATTACAAAGGAAGTAATCTTGCTGGCACAGGACTTGATAGTGTATAGATCAAGAACTTTGACAAGGAGGAAGCAATGAAGGTGCTTCTAGTTGAAAATGCACCAGAAGGAAGACTGATCAACATCAGCTCTATGCATATTCAGCATAGGCTCCTGCAATATGTGCTGAGCAGGATGCTTTTACCAAGATCTGGAAATCATGCTGTGTTATAGAACAATAATATTCTGATGCTCTGGGCTATGATACAGAAGAAGCAGATGAGTTGGAGTTTCATAATTGCTAGGCACATGTTGGATTGCAAAATCAGTGGAGCTACCCTACCCTATCCTAGAATAGTGGTGAGATTGCTGGAGCATTTTGGAGTCTCTCTGGATAAAGGAGAGAGGTTTCAGGCTAGGCAGGTCACTCACAAGTTTGGTGACGGGACCATTAGCAAGATGAAGCTTGCTAAAGTGAATGAACAGTGGGTTAGGATAGCTAGTGAAGAGCCAAGAGCTACTGTGGACAACTTATAGCTGAATCGCAAGATGGACAAGCTGCTCCAAATGTTTCAGAACTTTGAGTCTAGGCAAATAAAACATCATTTAATGTTGAAACAGTCTATTGATTATCTGAATATCAGACTCAACACGTTGGAAGGCCAAATGGCCACTTTGCATCAAAATTTAGGCATTTCCATCACTGCACCACTAGAAGTTCATCCCACTTCTGAAGATGTTGTGAACATGGCTAGAGAAGTTGATGCTGCTGCACTTGAAGAAGAAGGTAATACTGAAGAACAAGCAGCTCAAGCTTCATAGCACACTGAATAACCAAGGACCAATGAAGATGTTTAGATCTTAGGGTGTCTTAAGTGTGTCTATAATGATGTTAGCATGCTATTTTTTGATGTTTGTTCTATTATTTTCAATTTCAATCTTTCTTTGAATAATGATGAATATAAATGACTGTATAACTTGTTTTGATTATGCAAATATGAATGAATGAATCTTTGATATCAATGAATGGTTGAATTTCTAGTATGTGCCTTGTTTTACATGTTTTTATACTTTGAATCTCCCACACATGTTCTTTTTGATAATGACAAAGGGGGAGAATGGGTACCATACTAAATAATATAACTTGAACTAATAATCTAAAATAATGATGTAATGATCCTATACATGTTCAAATGATAAGAACTGTTAATTAGACAAGGGGAGTAAATGGTAAATAACTGCTGCATTTTATTACTCTGATATTTCTAATTACTTCCTAAGATATATTGAATGTTAAACATATTATGTATGGTAAGTTTGTTATCAATCAAAAAGGGGGAGTTTGTGGATAAATGACCCTAGTATGTTTTGATCAATGACTAAACTTAACATGATTATTACTTTGATTCACTAACTACTTGCCAAGCTTGATTTTTCAAATGAGATTTAATGGAGCAAGAAAAGTGGATGCAAAGGATCATGGAGCAAAGCATTTCAATGCAAGGATGATGAAGGAAAACTTGAAGAAAGAGCATCATGAAGAAGGAATTAAAGGAAGATCATTAGGAACCTTTTTTCGTAAAGAAAAGACTCTGTATAACTCTTTGATTAAGCTCTGTAAAATAAGTAAAAATGGTTTTCAAAAGTAAAAATGGACTAAAAATGAAAAAGGTTAATTAATAATTCTGTACGTCAATGTGTACATCGATGTACTTTCAGTTAATTAACTAACTTTTAATGAAAACCTCAGTGTACATCTATGTATAAGTGTTAAACATCTATGTATACATCGATTGATTCTGGACGTACTTAGTCAGTATGTACTTTTGCATCTGTACATTGACTGGTACATCGATGCATAAGCCAAAACAAAAGCAAGGATTTTTTGAAATCGCCATACAATCGATTAGGTAATCGATGTATGAACCTGGGTTGAAATTACAAGTGTTTCTCAAGAACAACATCGATGTACTCATGTGTGTATCACTCAAGATCAAGAACATCCAAGAACACAATCGATTAGGCAATCGATGTACACACGTTGTAATAAGTGAAATTTTGTTTAATACATCTGTGTACTAATCAATTGACTAATAACAAAAAAAAATTTATAAGTTTGTTTTGATCTTAACTGACTTATAAAGTGTATCCAACGAATCTATTTTGAAATATACCTATATAAGGACATTGGCAAACACTTTCTCAACAACAACTTATTCAAAACTTGAGATCAAACACACAAATACAAAGAGAGCTTTTTATTGAAAATCTGAGTATTTTTTCTATAGAACTTCAAATTGTAATATCTGATTTCTTAGAATCTGATTCAATCTTTTCATATTGTAAAAGAGAGATAAGGGAAAAGGTTCTCTCGCTGATTAAATCAAGAGTAGAAGGGACTCTTAGTGCTGTGCAAGAGTAGAAGGAACTCTTGTGGAAATTACAAGATTGCTTTGACTGAAAAAGCTGTCATGTGGGTAGAAGGAACCTAGAAGTGAAGCTTGTGTAAAGAATCTTGTAAATTCATTTTTAATAGTGGATGAAACTAACAGTCATGTGGGGACTGGATGAAGGTTACAAGAGGAGGTAGCTGAACCCGGATAAAACTCGATTTGCAATTTTCTCTATCCCTTAATTCTTTATTAGGTTTTATTTTTTAATGTATGAATTAAGCAATATGTTAGGGATGCTTGCATGATTTGATTAGCTTATGATCTTGTTCATATCTGAAATCAACCTTATTGTTAATATTTCTTTATAAGTTTCAAGTCTTGATAGAAATACATCTTGCAAAAACACATTTTAGTTTGTTGGTTGACAAAATCTTTTTCATAGTTAAAGAAAAGAATCAGTTTTTGCAAAAAGGGGAAAAACTTCAAAAAGTTAGCATACTCAATTCAACCACCCCTTCTTGAGTATTAAGAAGCCACAACCAACACTAGGATCCTTCCTTTGTTATTATCACAAAAGGTGGCACTTCCACTTTGTTTGGGAGTGAAGGATAAGAACCTTATGATATCTCCAGTCATATGTTTGGAGCAGCCACTATCAAGATACCAATTTGAACTTTTGGCTCTCAAACACATCTAGAAAATAGATTTTAAGCATTTGTCTTAGGTACCCAAATTTTGTTGGGTCCTTTGGTGTTAGTCATAACATATGTTCCCTTGGGAACCTAAAGTTGTTTAACACTAATCCTTGAAGGATTTCTAAAATAGTAAGTAGAAGCTGTATGTCCTTTTCTTGAACACTAGAAACATTTAACAAAATGACTAATAGAGATTTTAGGTGCAACAAAGAGTTTCTTAAAAGCCTTTTCATGCAATATTGGTTTATAGCCTATTTCAGCTTTGTCATATACTCCTTTTTGTTGTCCTAATATGGCATTTAGATTATCTCTTCCCATTGTAAATTTAGATAGAGTGGTTTTCTATTTTTCCACTTCTTTTTCCAAAATATTACAATTAGAACATGTAGAACTAGATGTACTTAGCTTATAGTTCTTGGCTTCTAATTCTTTAATCTTAATTTGAAGAGATGCATAATTACTACATTGTTTAGCAATGACTTTCCTAGATGACATTAATTGCTTAGCAATTTTCAGATATTCACTATGCAATTCATCAAAAGCATCTTGTAGTTCATCATAGGTAGGGGGGATTTCATTTGCCTCATCTTTATTGTCACTTTGATGGTTAGTCATGAGACAAAGATTGGCCTTTTCTTCCTCAGAATCTTCAGAGGAATCCATATCATTCTCTTCCTAGGCTATGTATGCTCTTCTTGGCTTTCTATTCTTCTTGTCCTTGGACTCATGATTGTCATGCTTGTCTTTCTTTTGAAATTTAGGACACTCATCCTTGTAATGCCCAGGTTTGCCACATTCATAGCACTTCACATTTGATGTTGAACTTTCAGCTTTTGAAGTGTTCGGAAAAGAAGTTTGAGGGCCTTTTGTTGAAGGTTTTCTTCTTTTTGAGGAATCTCTTGAACTTTTTAACTAGCAGTCCCATATCCTCTTCAGATTCATCATCTTCTTCAACTTCTTCATCTTCATCACTGTCAAAATTTTCTTTGGAGATATGTGCTTTAAGTAATAAGCCTATTTTCTTTTTCTTATTCTCTTCATGGTCATTCAATCTCTGCAACTCCATCTCGTGCTCTTTAACTTTTCCAAATAGTGTAGTAATATTCATGGTTGCTAAGTCCTTTGATTCAGCTATAGCAGTAATCTTTGGTTACCATTCTCTTTTCAAACATCTCATAATCTTCTTGATTTGTTATTCATCTAAAATGCTCTTTCCAAGTCCATTCAGCTGATTTACTATATGAGTGAACCTCCTTTGCATATCATTGATGTCTTCACTATTCTTCATGTGAAAGAGTTCATACTCGTGCATGAGTGAGTTCATTCTTGCTCTCTTTACATCACTGGTTGCTTCATGAGTAATTTGCAGTGTATCCCACATTTACTTGGCTGTCTTATAATTTGAAACCCTGAAAAATTCATCATAACTCAAGGCAGCAGTTATAATATTCTTAGCTTTAGCATTATAACTTACTCTCTTTTTGTCCTCATCATTCCTTTCACTTCTAAGTTTTTCTTTCTTAGTGACTTTTGCATCAAGAGTCTGAGGAATGTATGGACCATTCTCAACAGCATCTAATACATGAATGCCACTTGCCTCAAGGAATATTAACATCCTTTCTTTCCAATACATATAGGCAGTGCTATTGAAAGTAGGGGGTCTTGCCAAGGAAGCCCCTTCTCCCAAGATGTCGTTTGAACCCATCCTCTTAAGTTGTTAAGCTTTATACAAGAGTGAAAACTCTGGTACCACTTATTGGTTGTGGCTTCTTAATACTCAAGAAGGGGGGGTTGAATTGAGTATGATAACTTTTTGAAACTTTTCCTCTTTTTGCAAAAACTGATTCTTTTCTTTAACTATGAAAAAGATTTTATCTACCAATAAACCAAAATGTGTTTTTGCAAGATGTATTTCTATCAAGACTTGAATCTTATAAAGAAATATTAACAATAAGGTTGATTTCAGATATGAACAAGATCATAATCTAATCAAATCATGCTAGCATTCCTAACATATTGTTTAATTCATACATTAAAAAAATAAAGCAAATAAAGAATTAAGGGATAGAGAAAATTACAAACTGAGTTTTATCTGGGTTCAGCTACCTCCTCTAGTAACCTTCATCCAGTCTCCACATGACTGTGAGTTTCGTCCACTATTAAAAATCAATTTACAAGATTCTTTACACAAGCTTCACTTCTAGGTTCCTTCTACCCAAATGACAGCTTTTCTAGTCAAAGCAATCTTACAATTCCCACAAGAGTTCATTCTACTCTTGCACAACACTAAGAGGCCCTTCTACTCTTGATTTAATCAGCAAGAGAACCTTCTCTCTTATCTCTCTTTTATAATATGAAAAGATTGAATCAGATTCTAAGAAATCAGATATTACAATTTGAAGTTCTACAGAAAAATACTCAGATTTTCAATAAAACGCTCTCTCTGTATTTGTGTGTTTGATCTCAAGTTTTGAATGAGTTGTTGTTGAGAAAATGTTTTCCAATGCCCTTATATAGGTATATTTCAAAATAGATTCATTGGATACACTTTACAAGTCAGTTAAGATCAAAACAAACTTATAAAAAAATTCTGTTATCCGTCAATCGATTAGTACACAGATGTATTAAACAAAATTTCACTTATTACAACGTGTGTCCATTGATTGCCTAATCTATTGTGTTCTTGGATGTTCTTGATCTTGAGTGATACACACATGTGTACATCGATGTTGTTCTTAAGAAACACTTACAATTTCAGTCCAGAAGTTCATACATCGATTACCTAATTGATTATATGGTTATTTCAAAAAATCCTTGCTTCTGTTTTGGCTTATGCATCAATGTACTAGTCGATGTACTAGTTGATATACAGATACAAAAGTGCATACTGACCAAGTACGTCTAGAATCAATCGATGTATACATAGATGTATAACACTTATACATAGATGTACACTGAGGTTTTTATTAAAAGTTAGTTAATTAACTGAAAGTACATCGATGTACACATAGATGTACAGACTTATTAATTAACCTTTTTCATTCTTAGTCCATTTTTACTTTTGAAAACCATTTTTACTTATTTTACAGAGCTTAATCAAAGAGTTATACTAAGTCTTTTCTTTACAAAAAAAGGTTCCTAATGATCTTCCTTGAATTCCTTCTTCATGATGCTCATTCTTTAAGTTTTCCTTCATGATCCTTGCATTGAAATGCTTTGCTCCATGATCCTTTGCATCCACTTTTCTTGCTCCATTAAATCTCATTTAAAAAATCAAGCTTGGCAAGTAGTTAGTGAATTAAAGTAATAATCATTTTAAGTTTAGTCATTAATTAAAACATACTAGGGTCATTTATCCACATTTAGGAGTTGGAACAATTGGAAGAAGCACAACTACCAAGATAGATGGTGTACTATGTGTGGAAGCGCTTAAGCACAATTTACTAAGCATTAGACAACTATGTGATAAAGGTTATAATGTATTCTTTAACTTTAGTAGTTGCATTATAGAAAACAAGTATGATAGTAATGCAAAACTAATAGGTAATCGATTAAATAACATATACATGATAGATTTAAAGAGTATTTCTGCTAGTGATGTATGTTATTTAATATCTAAGGAAGAGGAGAATTGGCTATGATATAGAAGAATAAGACATATTCATATAGATCATATAAACAAACTCATTTCTAAAGAATTGGTAATTGGACTTCCTAAAACCAAGTTCTCAAAAAATAGTTTATGTGATGCATGCAAAAAGGGCAAGCAAACTAAAGTATCTTTTAAGGCTAACAATATAGTTTCAACTGAAAGACCTTTACAACTACTGCACATGGACTTATTTGGACCCTCTGGGACCAAAAGTTTTGGAGGAAAGTTGTATGCATTAGTTATAGTTGATGATTACTCTAGATTTACATGGTCCTTCTTCTTAGCACATAAGAATGAAGCTTTTACAGCTTTTAAGAAAATTGCTAAGTTAGTACAAAATGAAAAAGGCATGAAAATAACTTCTATAAGGAGTGATCATGGAGGAGAATTTCAAAATAAAGAATTTGATAATTTTTATGAAGAGTTGGGAATTCAACATAATTTCTCTACTGCAAGAACTCCACAACAAAATAGAGTTATGGAAAGGAAAAACAGATCTTTAGAAGAAATAGTAAGAACTATGTTGAATGACTAAAAAATGCCAAAATATTTTTGGAAACATAACTTGCTACTTAATGAATAGAGTTTTAATAAGACCAATTTTGAAAAAGATTCCATATGAACTCTATAAAGGTAGAAAACCAAATGTTTCACATTTTCATGTATTTGGTTGTAAATGTTTTGTATTAAATAATGGAAAGGACAATCTAGAAAAGTTTGATACTAAAGCTGATGAAGGAATCTTTCTAAGCTATTCATCATCTAATAAAGCTTTTAGAATCTTCAATAAAAAAAACACAAATAATTAAAGAATCTGTACATGTTACATTTGATGAAACTAACCCTAAAAGGTTGGAAAAGGAATTTGTAAGAGGAAAAGTTGACACAATATTATTCACTAAAAGATAAGCACAAAACATACTATTTGTTCAAATTTATGTTGATGATATTATATTTGGTACTACTAATGAATCTTTGTGTAAGGAATTTGCCAAACTAATGCAAAACGAGTTTGAAATGTCTATGATGGGAGAGCTTACATTCTTCCTTAGAATACAAATCAAACAATGTGATAATGTGACATTCATAAGTTGAACTAAGTACTGCAAAGAGCTATTGAAAATGTTTAGAATGGAGAATGCAAAGGAAATGGCTACTCCAATGAGTCCATCATGCTACTTGGACAAAGATGAGAAAGGTAAATCAATAGATGTTTCCAAGTACAGAGGTATGGTTGGTTCCTTACTCTATCTAACTGCAAGTAGACCTCATATAATGTTTAGTGTTTATATGTATGCTAGATACCAATCTAATCCTAAGGAATCACACTTAACTACTTTAAAAAGAATCATGAAATACTTATTAGGAACTAAAGAAATGGGATTATGGTATGCTAAAGGATCAACATGTAACTTAGTAGGATATTCTTATTCTGACTTTGCTGGATGCAAGTTAGATAGGAAAAGTACTAGTGGAACTTACCACCTTCTAGGAAACTCATTAGTTTCTTAGTTTAGTAAGAAATAAACAAGTGTGGCTTTATTAACTGTTGAAGCAGAATATGTTGTAGCAGGAAGTTGTTGTGCACAAATTCTTTGGATGAAACGATAACTTATTGACTATGGTGTTCTCTTAGAGAAACTTCCAATCAAATGTGATAATACTAGTACTATAAATCTCACTAAGAATCCTATAATGCATTCAAGAACCAAACACATTGAGATAAGACATCATTTCATAAGGGATCACATGCAAAGTGGAGATATAATCATTGAATACGTTGATACATCTAAGCAATTAGTTGATATTTTCACTAAACCATTGGCTAAAGAAAGCTTTTTCTACATAAGAAGAGAATTAGGAATAATTGATCCTACCTATGCTTGATGTTTTGAATGTTGAATGCATGATAATTTGATGTTTGATGTTTGTACATCGATTAAACAATTGATTACTTTGATCAAATAGGTATTGGATATCATGTACATCGATTGACATATCGATTAATCTTCTATGAAAACTTGAAAATTCCAATTTGATCTACTATAAATCGATTATCACATCGATTGAATCACTAATCTAAGATGCATTACTCACTGTAAGTGCTTATGCATCGATTGATACACTGATTAGCAATGGATTAAAAATCTGACCCTGTGTATACATCGATTGTAACATCGATTGAGTGATAGTTCAAAAATTTAGGACTCACTAACTTACCCTATACATCGATTGGGTGTATGCTGCAATTGTTGTACTCTCTGACTTAGCTTATACATCAATTAATACATCGATGTACCTGGTTTAAAATTCAAATCCTGATGCTAAGTACATCGATTAGCACGTGTATACAAGAGGAAAAACCATTTAATACATCGGTTGGGTAATCAATTGACTGATCTGGGTTTATAAATTTCAACCCTTCCCTCCAAATCTTTCACTTTTCAAATCTAAATTTCAAGGTCCCAAACCCTAGCAGAGCTCAAAATCATCTCCAATGGTTCGTGTGAAGCAAACTGGACCCTCTACACCTGTTCCCTCTAACTCCACATCTTCCTCCTCAACTCAATCTTCCACACGTCAACATGTTTCACCCATAGCAACCCCTGCACGCCCTAAAAGAAAAAGAACTGAGAAAGCCCAGGCTTCTCAAAGGATTAATAAGCTTCCATCAAAAGATTGAATAATTCACAAGACAAGGGAAAAAAGGTAACTGAATCTTCAAAACCAGCACCCAAGAAGCAAGAAAAGAAGAAGAAAGTGGTGAAGGAAACACCCAAAAAGAAGACTGTTCAAAAGAAGAGAAAGAAGACAGAGGAAGAAAAAGATGATGATGAAGGAGTCACTGAGATTGAACTTCTTAAGAGGTATTTTTCTGATGAGGAGTACGTCATGCTTTACAAAAATAATTTTAAACATAGGGATATTCACGAGGCTAGGATTGTAGATTTCAACTATTTTGAGGCCAATGAGTTTACTTTTCACAAGATTTTAGAGGAGTATAAACTGAGTGAATTTCTGAAAATTAAGAGTAATATTTACCTTACATTGATCAAAGCATTTTACTATACATTTGAGATGGACAATGAGGGATTTTTTACTGAGGGTAAGAACACAAGAATTGAGATGACTTTTGACGAGTTTGCTCAATTTACTGGACTAGATTACAAAGGAAGTAATCTTGCTGGCACTGGACCTAATAGTGTATGGATCAAGAACTTTGACAAGGAAGAAGCAAGGAAGGTGCTTCTAGTTGAAAATGCACTAGAAGGAAGATTGGCCAACATCAGCTCTATGCACATTCAGCATAGGCTCTTGTAATATGTGCTGAGCAGGATGCTTTTACCAAGATTTGGAAATCATGCTGTGTTGTAGAACAATAATATTCTGATGCTCTGGGCTATGATATAGAAGAAGTAGATGAGTTGGAGCTTCATAATTGCCAGGCATATGCTAGATTGCAAAATCAGTGGAGCTACCCTACCCTATCCTGGATTAGTGGTGAGATTGTTGGAGCATTTTGGAGTCTCTCTGGTTAATGAAGAGAGGTTTCAGACTAGACAGGTCACTCACAAGTTTAATGAAGGGACCATTAGCAAGATGAAGCTTGCTAAAGTAAATGAAGAGTGGGTTAGGATAGCTGGTGAAGAGCCAAAAGTTGTTGTGGACAACTCAGAGCTGAATAACAAGATGGACAAGCTACTCCAAACGTGTCAGAATTTTGAGACTAAGCAAATAAAACATCATTTAATGTTGAAACAGTCTATTAATTATCTGCATATCAGACTCAACACATTGGAAGGCCAAATGGCCACTTTGTATCAAAATCTAGGCATTTCCATCACTGCACCTCTAGAAGTTCATCCTACTTCTGAAGATGTTGTGAACATGGCTAGAGAAGCTGTTGCTGTTGCACCTAAAGAAGAAGGTAATCTTGAAGAACAAGCAGCCTAAGCTTCACATCACACTAAAGAACTAAGGACCAATGAAGATGTTTAGATCTTAGGGTGTCTTAAGTCTGTCTATAATGATGTTAGCATGCTGTTTTTTGATGTTTGTTCCGTTGTTTTCAATTTCAATATTTCTTTGAACAATGATGAATATAAATGACTGTATAACTTGTTTTGATTGTGCTGATATGAATGAATGAATCTTTGATATCAATGAATGGTTGAATTTCTAGTATTTACCTTGTTTTACATGCTTTTATACTTTGAATCTCCCACACATGTTCTTTTTTATAATGACAAAGGGGGAGAATGGGTACCATACTAAATAAAACAACTTGAACCAATGATCTAAAATAATAATGCAATAATCCTATACATGTTCAAATGATAAGAACTGTCAATTAGATAGGGGGAGTAAATGGTAAACAACTGCTGTATTTTATTACTCTGATATTTCTAATTACTTCCTAAGATATATTGAATGTTAAACATATTATGTATGGTAAGTTTGTCATCAATCAAAAAAGGAGAGTTTGTGGATAAATGACCCTAGTATGTTTTGATTAATGACTAAACTTAACATGATTATTACTTTGATTCACTAACTACTTGCCAAGCTTAACTTTTTCAATGAGATTTAATGGAGCAAGAAAAGTGGATGCAAAGGATCATGAAGCAAAGCATTTCAATGCAAGGATCATAAAGGAAAACTTATGGAAGGAGCATCTTGAAGATAGAATTTAAAGAAGATCATTAGGAACCTTTTTGTAAAGAAAAGACTTAGTATAACTCTTTGATTAACCTCTCTAAAATAAGTAAAAATGGACTAAGAATGAAAAAGGTTAATTAATAAGTCTGTACATCTATGTGTACATCGATGTAGTTTCAGTTAATTAACTAACTTTTAATGAAAACCTCAGTGTACATATATGTATAAGTGTTATACATCTATGTATACATTGATTGATTCTGGACGTACTTGGTCAGTATGCATTTTTGCATCTGTACATCGATTGGTACATCAATGCATAAGCCAAAGCAGAAGCAAGGACTTTTTGAAATAGCCACACAATCGATTAGGTAATCGATATATGAACTTCTGGGCTGAAATTACAAGTGTTTCTCAAGAACAACATCGATTAACTCATGTATGTATCACTTAAGATCAAGAACATCCAAGAACACAATCGATTAGGCAATCGATGTACACACGTTGTAAGAGTGAAATTTTGTTTAATACATCTATGTACTAATCGATTGACTAATAACAACATTTTTTATAAGTTTGTTTTGATCTTAACTGACTTGTAAAGTGTGTCCAATGAATCTATTTTGAAATATACCTATATAAGGACATTGGAAAACATTTTCTCAACAACAACTCATTCAAAACTTGAGATCAAACACACAAATCATAAAAGAGCTTTTTCATTGAAAAACTGAGTATTTTTCTGTAGAACTTCAAATTGTAATATCTGATTCCTTAGAATCTAATTCAATCTTTTCGTATTGTAAAAGAGAGATAAGAGAGAAGTCTCACTGATTAAATCAAGAGTAGAAGGGACTCTTGGTGCTGTGGAAGAGTAGAAGGAACTCTTGTAGGAATTGCAAGATTGCTTTGACTGGAAAAGCTGTCATTTGGGTAGAAGGACCCTAGAAGTGAAGCATGTGTAAAGAATCTTGTAAATTGATTTTTAATAGTGGATGAAACTTACAGTCATGTGAGGATTGGATGTAGGTTACTAGAGGAGGTAGCTGAACCAGGATAAAACTCAGTTTATAATTTTCTCTATCCTTTAACTCTTTATTTGCTTTATTTTTGAATGTATGAATTAAGTAATATGTTAGGGATGCTTGCATGATTTGATTAGTTTATGATCTTGTTCATATCTAAAATCAACCTTATTGTTAATATTTCTTTATAAGTTTCAAGTCTTGATAGAAATACATCTTGCAAAAACACATTTTGGTTTGTTGGTTGGCAAAATCTTTTTCATAGTTAAAGAAAAGAATCAGTTTTTGCAAAAAAGGAGAAAAGCTATAAAAAGTTATCATACTCAATTCAACCCCTCTTCTTGAGAATTAAGAAGCCACAACCAACATGCATAGCACAAGCCAATACCGGTTATAACCAATCGCGTAATATTTTTATCGCGTTTTAACAATTGCGTATCACTTCTGTTACGTTTTCAAATCGTGTAACAATTTTTCAATATTTTCTCAATTGTGTAAAGATTTTAAAAAACGTTTTCTCAATCGCATAAAGATTTTAAAATGTTTTTTCAATTGCATAAAGATTTTAAAACATTTTCTCAATTGCGTAGCTAAAAATCATCATTTTTAGATCGCATAAGAGTTTTTCTACGTATTTTCAATCACGTAAAATATTTTCTTAATATTCTAAACTCAAATTAAAATTTTTCTTATTTAATATAAAAATTGGACTTAAATTCCAATATTTCCTTATTAATCACCTTTAAATAATATTTCTAACATTTTTTCACTAAAACCTAAATCATTTAAATTAATTCAAAATACCTCAAAATCTTTGTTCTTTACTCTTAATAAAACCTTCTTAAATAAAATATTTTGAACTCCAAACTATCATTAAAAAATTATTTCCTTGTTAAGACTCCTCTAAATAATATATTTCCTAACATCCTTTCCAAAACTTACATTTATTTTAATTTAATGAAACCTTTTTCCATCTTCCTTATTAAAAATCCTCTTAAATAAAATACTTTAAGTTTCAAACTAAATTCTCCATCCTATTTCTAATACTATGGCTGAAATCCCCTTTTAATTTAGTAATAAAATATATTCATTTTCATATTCATTTTGTAATTCCTTAATTAAATTTATTACCACTAATCCTTTAATTTAATATTTAATAAAATATTTTGCATTTGATTTCCCCTTTGGAGGGCTTGGAGACCATGAGCCTCTATGGCCATTCACTACTAGAAATTCAAGTTTTAGTGACCGATTTAGAGACTGATTTATTTCGGTCTCTATATAGACCGAAATAAAGACCGATTATGAAAAAACAATCTAATTTATTACTGAAATAAATTTGGTCTCTAATTCGGTCTCTAAATTTTTTAGAGACCGAAATTATGTAAAAAAGATAAAAATAAAAATAAAAATGTTTCTTATTATTAGAGACCGATATTTAGGTCCCTAAATAAAAAAATTACAAAAAAAATAATAATTATGTAGTGACCAGTTAATTCGGTCACTAAAAAAAATAAAAATATAAAAAAATGTATTAGAGACCAATATTTCGGTCTCTAAATAAAAAAATTATAAAAAAAATAAATAATTAGCGACCGAAATTTTGGTAGCTAAAAAATAAAAAAAAAAAATAAAAAAATAAAAAGTGTAGATACTTGATATTTCGGTTTCTAAATAAAAATTTAAAAAAAAAGAAAAATCAAGAGATTTAAGTCTCTGGAAGTAGAAAAAAGCGATATAGAGATGGAAAGCAAAAAGGGGTTTGAGGGGGGAGCTTCATGGTAGTGCGCTAGCAGAGACGGCGTTGGCTTGGTTCGTGGCATGGCGTGGAGGACGGCGCGAGGTGGGACGATCTTGGAAGTCCCTGTTCTGATGGCTCGTGCGGCTTCAGGCGATTGGATCTGGTCCAGTCACAGTGGCGTACGGTTACAGAGGATGGTTCTGCAACAACAGGGCGCAGTGGTGTTGGGCTTTGAGAGGTGAGGCGGGTTTGAGGATAGGGGTTGCAGTGTGCGGATGACTCTAGTGTTTCCGGATCTGGCCGGTGGTTTCAGTGGACGCTGAGTCACGTTCGCTGGTTGCGGTGCCGAGTTTGACTAGCTGTTGGGTCGCGGAGGAGCAGTTGGCAGTTGGTGAAGAGGACGGGTTCCAAGTTCTGGGAGGTGATCTGCGACGAGCATGGCATTGATCCCGCTGGCAAGTACAACGGCGGCTAATAGGGCCAAAAAGTGTTGCCCATTTGCTAACTGCAAGTGCACGGATCGCTCAAGTAATACAGTTACAGAGTATAAGTTCGTTCCCACGAGAATAAAGGTTTCCAAAACTAAGTACTAACCAAGAGCTTAATTAATTCTATTCAAGGACATAAAAATGGACAAAAGTAAAGAAAGTAAAGACAGAAAGTAATAAAGATAAATAGTTAGATTTCAGGGAATCCTTCTTCACCCCTTACATCTACCAACAACATGCAACCCTCTTCATTAACATGAATGCACTGATTAGGTTAGCTTGAGAATCTGATTTAGCTAAAAGCCTATGTCTAGGTCAATCAACCTTAGTTTTAATTGCCCAACTCACTAAGTTTCCTTGAAAGCTAGCACAATATCCACTCTTGAACGATTTATTCTCAATCACACACTATGTATGGCCAATAGGTATATTTCTATCCCATTAACGAATCAACTGAAAAGTTGAACATGCATCAACCATACCATATCCATATTGACAAATCCCTATGTCTAGTTCATTTGCAATACTAGGATCATGCAATTGATGGCCAATCAATAGCAAGCATTAAGCATAGATTATGATTGAACAAAACCAAGAATCCACACAAACTCAGAGAAGAACACATCATTAATATATATAGAAAATGATCCAAAATATCCCTAAATACAGCTTAACTATACAATGAACATGAAAATACAAGTAAACTCATATCCAAGGAAGTTAAGGAAGAGAAGAGAGAAAGGGAAAAAAAGAAAGGAAGCTCATTGATTTGTCTTTGAAGTTTGAATCCTCCTCCATCCTTGTTCCTAGCCTCCAATCCACCATCAAGGGAGATCTAGCCAAAGCTTTCTAGCCTAAAACTAAAAAAAACTAAAAACTAAAAATGGAAATGGCTGAAGTAGCCAAGACTCAGAGAAAAATGTGAAAAATACTATTTATAGGCTCAGTTTGCCATCGTGCGCCTCGACCCCCACTAGTGAGTGCCTAGGCCCCCATTAGGTTGGTTACATAGCACCCCAGCCCCCATTAGTGAGCACCGCGGCCCTCTTGCCTCGAGTCTGAGTATGGAAATTCTAATGATGCACCTCCACACCACGACGTGCACAACCTTGCGCTGCGGCGTTGACTGTTGAAAGGCTAATTTGGCTTCTTCTTCCACTTTAAGCTCACATACTCCACATTTGACCTTGTTTGGAACCTTTCCTAACATAAAAAAATACCAAATTAGTAACAATTACAAATTCACATAATCAATAATAATTTAAGCGCAATTTATTTAATAACATATCAGAAAGCATCAGGATCAGAATATGACAAATATAAGTATAAAACTCTCCAAATATGCATTATTAACAAAGACTAAGCATTCATTCTAATACAGAGATAGGGCACCAATAATTACATTTTATGGAGTTATCAGTGACGCTTCCGGTTCTGATCTCCAACTGGAGAGGATCAATGTTTATTACAATGAGGCTTCGGGTGGAAGGTACGTTCCCAGGGTGGCGCTCATGGATCTGGAACCTGGAACCATGGACAGCATCAGATCCGACCTCTACGGCAAGATCTTCCGCCCTGACAACTTCGTCTTTGGTCAGTCTGGTGCGGGCAATAATTGGGGCCGAAGGTCACTTTACCGAAGGTGCCAAGTTGATCGATTCCGTTCTCAATGTTGCTCGTAAAGAGGCTAAAAACTGTGACTGCTTGCAAGGTAACAATTTTTTTTACTCATTTCCATGTTAACTTTTCTATCTATTTTTATATCAATGCTGATTTATGAGTGACAGATCCAAATTGATTTATAAGTTTGTCTCAGTACCATGGATGATGATGACTTTGGTGACTCTAATCTCTGATTTAGAGTTTAGTGATAAACAGAGCATACAATCTTGCATTCTAATTAAAACGAAGTGGAAGAACGTTTTAATTCAGACATGCTAAATGTTTATCCACTTTTAGTTTTAGAATACCAAGATATGAATGTAGACTATATTGTTATCTCCTTTCAATCTTACTAAATTGTGAGTTAGTCTAATTTCCCGTTTATTATATCTAGATCAATACAATTCAATATGACTCCTGAAGTCACATCTCTTTTTTTATTTTTTTAAGCAATTATTTTATCTTCATTCTGTTCATGATTCTTAGTTTCTTTGAGCCTGATAGTTCAACTTTAAATGTTGAAATTTATATCTCTGAGTTGTATATGACCATACAATACCATCGTAAGCATATACAATTTATTAGTATCTTTTGAGATTCTTTAATGATGTCTTAGTATATTTTGAAAGTTCAAAATCAAATTAGCACCCCACAGTAGGTGCAGGGTCATGCAGATATCAATATTATTTTCCATGCAAGTGTTTTCTTTTTTTAGTATGTTTGGTTCCTTTGTTGTTGTCTTATTTATACTTTTATAAAGCTTTTGTGGTTTTTACTGACTTTCACCAGTAATAGGTGTCAATTAGGATCTAAAAGATGGAGTTTGTGTGTATGTGCTATATCATTCTTATCATTCACATCAGCATTTCAACTTTTGGGACATTTTTGTAATTATTCTTCTTCTTATTTTTCTGTTTCCTACATGAGATATGCGGCTCTTGTTTGTTTAAATCATCCGTACACTTAAAAGGAAGCCATGTAATTCCAAGCAAATAGTGTATAGGGAAAATTACAAACAATTATTCTTCTACATTTTAAGAACAATTAACCAAGTCAGTAAGTGGTTACTCATTAATCACTCTTTACTCAAGGTTAACTTACAAACAATTATTCTTCTACATTTTAAAAAATTAGTTAACTTATTACTTGCCTAAATTATAAAAAGAATTCTGATGCAAATCTACTAACACAAGGTGGGTTTCTCATGTTATACATTGGAACCATTAAGTAAGAGGCCCATATTCCTCATCTTGTTCCTGTTCTGAGATACGCTTAAGACTTCTGTTCCTTACTGAACTTCTATCTTCCCTGTACCTTCAAAGCATGCATTATGCCTTCTTTGTTACTCCTTTCTCAATATCTGACTATGCCTTCTTTCGAAGAAGTACATTAAAAAAAAAAAATACAGATTACTCAACTATAATGATTGTGTTTAATTTGTCTTTCTTGTCTAGCATATACCTGATATAATTGACAACTTCCACTAATTCAACTTCAAATTATTCTAGATATAATGTGCTAAATTTTCTGTTGCAAAATATATCTGTTAAATCTCCATCCATAATAATTTTTCTTATAATATGTTTGATCATGGACTCATCAGTTCAGATCAATAAACAAGTCAAAATCCACGTTTTGAAAATGGGGGAATTTTTTGTTTGCGATAATAATATTTCTATTTTTTTAATAATAAACTATTGCCTCTTGTTAATAATGATTTTTTAATTGGAAGGTTGCTCTCTTTGTAGTATTAGTTAGTCCGATTTAAGAATGGATATCATGATTTCTCATTCAGTAGAATCTGTTGTCAATTATTCACATTCACTTTTATATTATTATTACAGATTTCATAATTCAATGGTTGTTTTGCCTTATTCTGTATCTCATCATTTCTGAATGATTTATGGTGGTCTTTATTGTTGATGATATCTGATTTGGTATTCAATTTATAGTTTTTCACTTTGTTTGTGACCTATATTCTTTATTAATACTTTAATATACAGCACTACTTTTCTTTTTGAAGTTTTAAATGACACTATATATTCAAAAGAAACAAAGTTTGACTTAAATTTAACTGATATTTTGTCTTCTGTTCTGTTCTTTCTATGTTTGATTGTTATTTTTATCAGAAATTCTGCCATGTGTTTAGCTCTTTGAATAATTCCCATCCCCTCTAGATATCATCTAGTTGTGCATGAAATAGGAATAGTGTTCAAATTTTGCTTTCTTTGCTTGTAAAATTGGTCTTAAACATGCATTGATCAAACTTTGAAGAGTTGTGGGACAGTGAGAAGAAAGAGGAATTTGTGTTAATATACTTAAGTTTAGATTATAATAATTAAGTCATTTAATAGGCATGGTATGTTGATTTAAAAGAGATAGGTGCCTTGGAGATTTTATGATGAATAATTCTGACTTTGAATAATTCTTGAAACATGAACTTTGTAGAGATTTAAGGATTTGGTAACATTTTACGTTCTTGATCACAAGTATGAGAAGACGAAGAAAATAACCTAAGCATAGCACTCTTGAATTCTTCATAATATCTCTCAACTTGTTCTTTATTGCATTGTAAAAATTTCTTTAATAGATGTGGACTTCAGCTAGTTGTAAAAATAATCCTATAATAAGACATCCTTTTTATTTCAGACATTCAGAAATTGTCTAGTTTTTGGAATTTGCAATAAACTCTAATGTGAGTGGATTTTGCTCAACAGTGAGAAGAAGGAGCAGATCAGCTTCAGAGTTTCACTGCTAGGAAGAACTCTTGATTGCAAAATTTGGGGGAAGTTGAGCTTTTGAAATCAAAGGCCTCAAAAATTACTATGACTCATTACCAGAAGAATGTTAAAAATGTCACTGGTAGAAAGAAAATAAAGTCATCTAGTAGTCATTTCATGAAAAGACAACCAGAAAGATCTCCACCTCAGCCAAGTGAAAATGGCAACAAGGTGCTTTTCAGCCTTCTCAAACATTTCCTATGACTGATGGAGCAGAAGAGGAGGATGACGACAACGACGATGAGAGTTTTTATGATTAGAGTTTAGTTTGTATTGTGTTCAACTTTCTTATATTTGTAATGTTGTGGTAATGAGATATTCTAGACAATGCGTAGTTTAGTTTATTCTAGAATGTATTGATGTTTAAATGATATATTCTAAAGACTGAATTAGTTTAGTTTATGTTATTTTTTATTTATGTGTCTAGTTATATATGAGATTGTTGATTGTTGTTTATTAGGTGTTTTAAAAATTTGGATTTTAATAAATTTAAAAATAATGACAAATTTATATCACAAATTAGAGACCGAATTAGGGATTGAATATATATAAAAAAAGACATTTAGCATTTAGAGACTGATAAACTAGTCTCGTAATATATTGAGGCTTTCAGAGACTGATGTAGAGACCAATTTAGAGATTGATTTAGAGATCGATAAATTAGTCTCTAGTTTAGAGACCAATTTTATAAAATATATAATATATTCATGCTTTTAGAGACTGATTTAGAGACCGATTTTTCAGTCTCTAAAAAATTAATCTTTAAATCAGTCTCTAATGTACTTTTTTGAAATATAATTGACCAATATTTCACCTTAAATTAGAGACCGATTTAGAGACAAAAAAAAATCAGTCTCTTTAAAATCGGTCTCTAAATCGGTCTCTAATATTTAGCGACGAGGCTTTTAGAGACCGATCTAAATCGGTTTCTGATTATTTTAGAGACTGATTTTCTTGATTTAGAGACCGATTTTTCAGTCTCTAAAACCCAAAATTCTAGTAGTGATTGGAGCCAAAGTTTGTTTTCCTTTCTAACATTATTATAGCATACAACATACTTTGACATCAAAATCCTACTATTATAAGTTCATGCATAATATCAAAGTAATAAAATCACGTAAGCAAAATAAATATGAACCACACAACTATACAAATATGGTGAATAAATCCTCACATGAATTCATCACCATCATATAAATTTCGTGTCCCTCACCACCATAATTGGTTGATGAGGTTAATCTCCCTCTTACCTTAGATGTAGCTTCCTAAGCTCCTTGTATGATCCTTTGTATCAACTTCCTCCACCAAGTAGTTCTTAGAAATCAAAGTAAACACAAACATATTAACATCTAAGGCTAGGGTAAGACAACCATAGATCAAATATGGTCTTAGAATTTCAAGAATCAAATAAGAAATCAAGTTTCAAGAACTTTACCTTAAAACCCTAGAACTTGAGATTCAAGAAAAGTCTTGAAGATGATAGACTTAGGTCTTCTTCATAACATCAAAGTTGCTTAGAATGATATTTAGGATTAAGTAGTATAGTTGGTTTAAATTTTGAGAGATTGGAAGGTAGAAATGGGTAGTGAGATCGTGAGCTAGAGGAGAAAAAATGAGAGGAAATAGTGTTTGGCTTTGAGAGAAAATATGATAGCTTTTAGAATGTGATAGAAAAATGAAACTTAGTCACTTTGGAGGCTAAATGGCCATGAGGCTTCACGGAGAGAGAAAGAGATATTTTAATTTACTACAATCCCTCACAACCATTGATTCAATCAAGGGTAGATATGTAAAGCTTTCCTTCCAAGCATGTTTCTAATTAGTTATGCATACAGTTGTCATAACCATTATATTTGACTAAGCTAGATATTTTCTAGATATTTTTAGAAACTATTACCCAATGCATAATAGTTAGTGCTAACTATTGTCCAATGGAAAATAGCTTTATCCAATGGATAATAGAATGTATCAAAAATTCAGATAAAGAAAATTTTCATCAACTGTTTCCGGTTTCAAGTTTACTAAGTTCCCCCAGCCCCACATTAACAGTCTGAAACTTTCTTGTCCAGGAAAATTGTATATTTTTCCGAGCCCACCTCAAACACACATACAGTCCAAAATAATATTAAAATAATCAAAATAAAATAAAAATTCCCAAAAATTCACAAAAATTCCTAAATATCATAAAACTCATATATATCAAGAAAAATAAAAAATTAGGGTGTTACAGCCTATAACGAAATGCAATGGGCTAATGAGACAAAGTCTAAATGAAATGGGCTTATGATGTTGAAATAAAATAAATTGGTTTCATGAGCCAAATACTTTATAAAATGGGCCTTTGAGTCTAAAACTGAAAGATATAAGCCTCTGAGCTTCACATTGAATGACACGGGCTTTATGCGAGCTCGAAACTAAATAAAGTGGGCCACAAAGCATGAAACTAAATGAAAAGGGCCTATGAGCCTCAAAATGAGTGAAATTTTCCTTCGAGCCTAAAACTGTAAAAAAATGGGCCTATGATCCTCAAACTAAATGACATAAGCTTCTAAGTTGAAAACAAAACGAAATGGGCCTCTGAGCTTGAAAGTAAATGAAATGGGTCTAGAAGGCTAGAAATGGATGAAATGCACCTACGAGCCTACAACGGAATGAAATGGGCCAATGAAACAAAGACTAAATGAAATGGACATATGAGGCTAAAATTAAATAAAATGGTCCTATGACTAACTACTTTATTTAATGGGCCTTTTAGTCCTATGAAACAAAGACCTTGTGAGCTTGACACCAAATGACATGGGCTTGTGAGCCTAAAACTAATGGAAATGGGCCTCAGAGCCTTAAACTAAATGAAATGGTCTTATGAGCCTATAAATTATTTAAATTGACCAATAAGTCTATAATTGCAAGAAATGACCCAATGAGCTTGACACTGAATGGCATAGGCTTGTGCGCCTGAAACAAAATAAAATGGACCACAAAGCATGATACTAAATGAAAAGGGCCTATGAGCCTTTAAATGAGTGAAATTTTCCTATGAGCCTAAAACTATAAAAAAATAAATGGGCTTGTGATCCTGAAACTGAATGATATGAGCTTCTAAGTCTAAAACTAAATGAAATGGGCCTTTGAGCTTGATACTAAATGAAAGAGTTCTATGAGCCTAGAAATGGATGGAATATGCCTACGAGCCTATAACAAAATGAAATGGGCTTATAAGTCTAAAATTGAAAGGAATGAGCTTGTGAGCTTGACACTAAATGACACGAGTTTGATATCTTGAAACTAAATGAAGTGGTCCAACGAGCGTGAATCTAAATAAAGAGGGCCTATGAGCCCCTGAATGTGTGAAATTTTCCTATGAGCTTAAAATGCATCTGTGACCTAGAAACTGAACGATATAGGCTTCTAAGTCTAAAACTAAATCAAATGCGCCTTTGAGCTTGAATGTTAGTGAAATAGGTCTAGGAGACTAGAAAAGGTTGAAATGATCCTACTAGCATATAACGGAATGAAATGGGCATATGAGGCTAAACTTAAATAAAATGGTCCTATGACCCAACTACTTTATTTAATGGGCCTTTTAGTCAAAACCTACATGTAATGAGCCTGTGACCGTGACACTAAATGACATGGGCTTGCGAGCCTAAAAGTAATTGAAATAGGCCTTAGAGCTTGAAACTAATTGAAATGGGCCTATTAGCCATTTCAATGACTGAAAATGGCCAATAAGCCTAAAATTGAAAAAAATGAGCCTGTGAGCTTGACAGTAAATGGCATGGGCTTGTGAGCCTAAAACTAAATAAACTAGGCCACGAAGCATGAAACTAAATTAAAAAGGCCTATGAGCCTCTAAATAAGTGAAATTTTCCTATGAGCCTAAAACTATACAAAATGGGCATGTGATCCTGAAATTGAATGATATATAGACTTTTGAGCCTAAAAATAATGAAATTTGCCTTTGAGCTTGAAACTAAATAAAATGGGTCTAAGAGACTAGAAATGGATGAAATGCGCCTACGAGCCTATATCGGAATGAATTGGACCAATGAGACAAAGGCTAAATGAAAGAGGCATATGTGGCGAAAATTAAATAAAATTGTCCTATGACCCAACTACTTTATTTATTGAGCCTATTAGTCTATAACTTAAAGGAATGAGCCTATGAGCTTGACAGTGAATGGTATATGCATGTGGGCCTGAAACTAAATCAAATGGGCCATAGAGCATGAAACTACATGGAATAGGCCTATGAGCCTTGAAATGAGTGAAATTTGCCTACAAGCATGAAACTATAAAAAATGGTCTCGTGATCCTAAAACTGAATGATATAGACTTCTGAGGCTAAAACTAAATGAAATTGGCCATTGAGCTTGAAAAAAATTGAAATGGGTCTATGGGCCATTGGGCCTATCACGTAATGAAATGGGCTTATGAGGTTGAAATAAAATAAAAATGTTCCATGAGCTTGACACCGAATGACATGGGCTTGTGAGCCTAAAAATAAATGACGTGGGCCACAGAGTGTGAAACTGAATGAAAAGGGTCTATGAGCCTCTAAATGAGTGAATTTTGCCTAAGAGCCAAAAAAAAAAAAATGGGCCTATGATCTTCAAACTGAATGTTATATGCTTCTAAGTCTAAAACTAAATGAAATGGGCTTCTGAGCTTGAAAGTAAATAAAATGGGTCTAGGAGACTAGAAATGGATGAAATATGCCTACGAGACTATAACGGAATGAAATGGGCCAATGAGACAAAGACTAAATGAAATGGACATATAAGGCTAAAATTAAATATAATGGTCCTGTGTCCCAACTACTTCATTTAATGGGCCTATTACTCTAAACTTGAATGTAATGAGCCTATGAGCATGACACTAAATGACATGAGCATGAGCCTAAAACTAGTTGAATTAGGCCTCAGAGCCTGAAACAAAATGAAATGGGCTTATGAGCCAATTAAAGTACAAAAATTTACCAATGAGCCTAAAACTAAAAGAAATGAGCCTGTGAGCTTGACACTAAATGGCATTGGCTTGTGAGGCTAAAACAAAATAAAATGGGCCACAGAGCAAGAAACTAAATGAAAAGGGTCTATGAGCCTCTAAATGAGTGAAATTTTCCTACGAGCCTAAAATTGTAAAAAATGGGCTTATGATCCTATTACTGAATGATATAGAATTAAGAGTCTAAAACTAAATGCAATTGTTCTTTGAGCTTGGAATGAAATGAATTGGGTCTATGAGCCTAGAAATGATTGAAATGCACCTACGAGCCTATAACGGAATGAAATGGGCCAATGAGACAAAGACTAAATGAAATGAGCTTATATGGTCGAAATAAAATAAAACGGTTCCATGAACCAAACACTTTATGAAATGGGCCTATGAGTCTAAAATTGAAAGAAATGAGCCTGTGAGCGTGACATTGAATGACATGGGCTTGTGAGCCTAAAACTAAATAAAATGGGCCATAGAGCATAAAACTAAATGAAAAAGGCCTATAAGCCTCTAAATGAGTGAAATTTGCCTACGAGCCTAAATTAAAGCTGTAAAAAATAGGCTTGTGATCCTGTTACTGAATGATGTAGACTTATGAGTCTAAAACTAAAAGCAATTGTCCTTCGAGCATGAAACGAAATGAATTGGGTCTATAAGCCTAGAAATGGATGAAATGTGCCTACGATCCTATAACGGAATGAAATGGGCTAGTGAGACAATGACTAAATGAAATGGGCTTATGAGGTTGAAATAAAATAAAATGGTTTCGTGAGCCAAATACTTTTTGAAATAAGCCTATGAGTCTAAAATTCAAAGAAATGAGCCTGTGAGCTTGACACTGAATGACATGGCCTTGTGTACCTGAAACTAAATGAAGTTGGCCACAAAGCGAAAACTAAATAAAAAGGGTTATGAGCCTCTAAATGAGGAAAATTTGCCTACGAGCCAAAAACTGTAAAAAATGGGCCTGTGATTCTCAAACTAAATGATATAGGCTTCTAATTCTAAAACTAAATGAAATGGGTCTTTGAGCTTGGAAGTTAATGAAATTATTGAAATGTGTCTATGAGCCTTTATCAGAATGAAAAGCGCCAATGAGACAAAGACTAAATGAAATCGGCATATGGGACAAAAATTAAATAAAATGGTCCTATGACCCAACTACTTAATTTAATGGGTCTTTTAGTCGTAAATTGAATGAAAAAGGCTTGTGAGCCTAAAATTTATAGAAATGGTCCTCAGAGCATAAATTTAATGAAATGGGCCTATGAGCCTTTTAAATTACCGAAATTGGCCTATGAGCCTAAAACTGAAAGAAATGAGCTTGTGAGCGTAACACTGAATGGCATGGACTTGTGAGTCTGAAACTAAATAAAATGGGCCATAGAGCATGAAACTAAATGAAAAAGGCCTATGAGCCTTTAAATGAGTGAAATTTGCCTACGAGCTTAAAGCTGTAAAAAATAGGCTTGTAATCCTATTACTGAATGATGTAGACTTATGAGTCTAAAACTAAATGCAATTGTCCTTTGAGCTTGAAATGAAATGAATTAGGTCTATGAGCCTAGAAATGGGTGAAGTGTACCTACAATCCTATAATGGAATTAAATGGGCCAGTGAGACAATGACAAAATGAAATCGACTTATGAGGTTAAAATAAAATAAAATGGTTCCATAAGCCAAATACTTTTTGAAATAAGCCTATGAGTCTAAAACTAAAAGAAATAAGCCTTTGAGCTTGACACCGAATGACATGGCCATGTGTACCTGAAACTAAATGAAGTAGGCCATAGAGTAGAAACTAAATAAAAAGGGGCTATGAGCCTCTAAATGAGTGAAATTTGCCTACGTGTCAAAAACTGTAAAAAAATGGGCATGTGATCCTCAAACTGAATGATATAGGCTTCTAAGTCTAAAACTAAATGAAATAGGCCTCTGAGCTTGGAAGTTATTAAAATTGATGAAATGCATCTACTAGCTTAAAACAGAATGAAATGGGCCAATGTGACAAAGACTAAATGAAATTGGCATACGAGGCTAAAATTAAATGAAATGGTCGGTCCTATGACCCAACTACTTAATTTAATAGGCCTATTAGTCTTAAACTGAATGAAATAAGCTTCTGAGCTTGACACTAAATGAAAAGGGCTTGTGAAGTAAGCCTTTTAAATTACTGAAGTTGGCCTATGAGCCAAAAACTGAAAGAAATGACCTTGTGAGCTTAACATTAAATGGCATGGGCTTGTGAGCCTGAAGCTAAATAAAATGGGCTATAGAACATGAAACCAAAAGAAAAAGGCCTATGAGCCTATGATTCTATAACGGAATGAAATGGGTCAATGAGACAAAGACTAAATAAAATGGGCTTATATGGTCGAAATAAAATAAAATGGTTCCATGAGCCAAAAACTTTATGAAATGGGCCTGAGTCTAAAATCGAAAGAGTCTAAATGGCATAGGCTTTGTGCTTCTTGAAAGAAATGAGCCTTTGTGAGTGTGAAATGGGTCTAGGAGACTAGAATGACATAGGCTTGTGAGTCAATGAAACAAAGACTAAAATGAAATGGGTATATGTGGCTAAAATGAAATAAAACGAAACAAAGTTTAAAGCTGAATGAAATGAGCTGTGAGATTGATACTAAATGACGTGGGCTTGTGAGCCTAAAACTAATTGAGCCTTTTAAATTGCGAAATTGGCCTATGAGCCTAAAATTGAAAGAGCTCAATGGGTCCATAGAGCATGAAACTAAATAAAAAGGGCTTATGCGCCTCTAAATGAGTGAAAATTTCCTACGAGCTTAAAACTATAAAAAATGGGCCTGTGATCCAGAAACTGAATGATATAGGCTTCTAAGTCTAAAACTAAAAGAAATGAGCTTGTGAGCTTGACACTGAATGGCATGGGCTTGTTAGCATGAAACTAAATAAAATGGTCCATAGAGCATGAAATTAAATGAAAAGGGCCTATGAGCCTCTAAATGAGTGAAATTTTCCTAAGAGCCTAAATTGCAAAACAATGGGTCTGCAATCCTTATACTTAATGATATAGACTTTTGAGTGTAAAACTAAATGTAGTTGGCCTTTGAGCTTGAAACTAAATGAATTGGGTCTAATAGCCTAGAAATGGATGAAATGCGCCTACGAGCCTGTAATGGGATGAAATTGGCTTATAAGGTTGAAATAAAATAAAATGGTTCCATGAGCCAAATACTTAATGAAATGGGCCTATGAGTCTAAAACTGAAAGGAATGAGCCTGTGAGCTTGACACTAAATGACATAGGCTTGTGATCTTGAAACTAAATGAAGTGGGCCACATAGCATGAAACTAAATGAAAATGGCCTATGAGCCTCTAAATGATTGAAATTTGCCTACGAGCTTAAAACTGTAAAAAAAAATAGGTCTGTGATCCAGAAATTGAATGATATAGGCTTCTAAGTCTAAAACTAAATGAAGTGGGCCTCTGTGCTTGAAAGTAAATGAAATGGGTCTAGGAGACTAGAAATGGATGAAAAGCGCCAACGAGCCTATAACGGAATGAAATGGGCTAATGAGACAAAGACTAAATGAAATGGGCATATGAGGCTAAAATAAAATAAAATGGTCCTATAACCCAACTACTTAATTTAATGGGCCTATTTGTAAAAAAAATGAATGAAATGAGCATGTGAGCTTGACACCAAATGACAAAGGCTTCTGAGCCTAAAACTAATTGAAATAGGCCTCAAAGCCTAAAGCTAAGTTAAATGGGCTTGTGAGCTTGACACTGAATGGCTTGGACTTGTGAGCCTGAAACTAAATTAAATAGGGCACAGAGCATGAAACTAAATGAAAAGGGCCTATGAAGCTCTCTACATAGGGCAAGTTATTAGCTCACTTCAAGAGTAGATATACAAGTTGAAGTTCAATGGGTATCAAGGAATCACACACTAAAGCTCAAAATAGGGGTTTATGAGAAATGAGAGTTAAAACTTGTATTTAATGCTCAAGAAGCTTGTTCATATTGATTTCTAACTTCTCCTTAATGCCTAAACACTTGCATTTATAGCCCAATGCATTTAAGAGCCGGTGGAGGTGGTTTGGAGCATTAAATGCTAGAAACTAGCCATTAATATCATTTTCTGACACCCTAGATAACATATTTTTGTTTATGATAACAAATTACTGGTTTCACATAACAAATTATTCGTGTTAATAGATAACACTATTGCACATGAATAACAGGTTATTTGGAACTCATAATCGGTTAGGAGGTTTAAAAAAGAGGAGATGTGCTTCTATCATTGCGAATAACCAATTATGGACTTTCAGTAATTAGTTATTCCCTTTTAAAAACATAAGGACATGTTTCTAACTTTGCAAATAACCTGTTATGGTTTCCAAATAATCTGTTATTTGGTTTCAGATAATTTGTTATTGAGTCTAGATAATTTGTTATTGGCTTATCAAGAAAACATGATTTCTAAAGGATTTTGTAACTAAAGTTTCTCAAAACCATTTGAACCTTTCTAAAACCATGTTGATCAAACTTGATAATTATTTTCACAAGTACAAAACATGATTTTGCAAAGAGAATTAAGTTGAATAAAAAATGAGATATGAGCTTAGTGTGGTTCCTATTTACCTTTACACAAGATCTAAGTCCTATAAGCTAAACTTGAAGAACCTTGGGACTTGATCTTTGTACAACCATTTCTTTCTTGTTTGTTATCACCAAAACCATTGCCATTGCCAATGCTAATTACACAGTGAACACCCACAATGCAGCCAAGCCAACTATATACACCTACATCATGTATGTATCGTCAGTCAGAATCATGCATGATGAAGTAGCAGATGTGAATGGTGTCTATCACAAGAAAAATTTCTTCTATAAGAGTGTGAAATATAAAATGAGCATTAAGATCAATCAGCAGAGTGGTGCATACCATCTTGATTCTCTGAACATAATAGATAAGGGGTGAGAATTTATAATTCTCAATAGGAAAATCACACAATTAAAAATTATTTTATTTGAACTATGATATGTCCAGCTGCATTCACTGTAGAAAATACTTTTCTATGCAAAACATTATACATAATTATATAGTAGTACTTTAGAATTAATTTTTAAATATAATCCAACATAATATCATAACTTAATCATAACATTAATATAAAATCATTTCACATTTCATTATACATTACTTTTCTCTTCTTGCTCACATGGTGATTTTTCTAGTAGAGATCTCATACTTTCTAGGGCGTCCCCTAGCTCAAATGGACCTGATCCTCTATAAGACTTCCTATTAAGTCCCACTTAGCCTGAGGACAAATCTTAAAGAGTCCTCTTAGCTCGTGAACCACTTTAATAGGTTCTAGAAGTTAAAACTTTCTATTAAGATTCCTCTTAGCCCGAGGACACATCTCAAAGATTCCTCTTTGCCCAAGGACACATCTTAATAGACTTTAGAATCATTACGTTGTTTTCTTCTTAACATTGATGTCACATCTTTAGGTGAAATGGCAATTAGTAAAATGTCAGAAACATCAAAAACTCATAACTTGTGACATTAACATAGTCATTCATTTTTCATCATAAACTCCATTACTTAACTATAATGTATATCATTAACATATTCCACTTGATTATCATTCATGGCATCAATCACTTGTTTATATTTCCAACATTAATATAATCCACATCATTTATTTCTATAATTACAATGATAAAATACTAAGTAGTTTACCAACAACCAAATTTAATCCTAAATCTTCTTCTTGGCTGAATTCATCCATATGTGGCAATGAAGATTTTCTTCTCATTCTAATCATTTTTAGACCATTTCTACCATCAAGAATCCATTTCTAACATTAATTTCACTTTAAATAAAAGATTAGACCAAAATAACCAAATTGATTTGAATGAAACCCTAGTTCTTGGATCTTTGTCTGTTGACCATATTTTCTCAAAACTAACATCATTCATATGATTCTTTTTTCATCAACAACCTCATCCTTCATTAATCTTCCATTGAAACTCAATCAAAATCTCAAGAACACAATATGAAATATTACTAACCTAGGGTTCCAATCCAACAAAAAATCATAAATAAGGTTTCTTTGACTCAAAAGCATAATAAAGAAGCATATTAGAACACTTTTAAAACAAGAACAACTCAAGAAAATTTGGAGAAAAAGTGTGATTCCCTACCCCTTGTTCTTGAAAAAAACTTACAAGAAAGTTGAAGATCTTGAATCTAGCTACTTGATTCTCTTGAAATCTAGCTTGAAAAACTATGGATTTTTCTTGTTGTTGACTTTTCTCCTTTTTTCTTTATTTTTCTTCTCCTCGTCCTCCTTTCTTCTTGCCTTGGCCAAGCCCTCTAGCTCCTTTGGGAGTATTTGTCTTCTTTCTTTTCTATTTTTTTCCCTTTTGTATTTTCTAGCCATCCAATTAGGACTCAACTAGTGGCTAATTCATCCAATTAGAAGCTAACCAATGTCTAACTAAGTGGTTTGTTTCTATTGGTCATTGATTATTTTAATAGTTTTTCCTAACTAAGTCATGATTACTTAGTCACTCTAACTAAACCATTATCAATTTAGTTACATTGATTACATTTTAGTTAAGCATCTTGTTATTAACTTATAGGAATTTCTCTAATGACCCTTCCAATTTCTTTAATTAATAAGTTGTCTAATAGTAAACTTATATCTTAAATAACTTATAAACCTTTTTCACATTTTTCAATGTTTTGGAAATTCTTCTACCATTCCCTCGGTCCTATTGTATAAGAATCATTCAATTTGTACGTAGAAATTTTTAATTCAACGTATGACCTTATTACCAATTTAATAAATTATACATATGTCCTATGAGTACAGAATACAATTTAAACACTACTATATATATAAAAATTTAATCTGGAAGGGATATTATAATAACCAGTTGTACCTCAAAGAGTTCTCTACCCTTCTTCTTAAGTGTCTCAGACCCAAGGAGGCATTACATGCCTTATCCAAGATCGATGAAGGAAGCTATTGACGGGACCATAGTGGAAAATCATTAGCTCGGATGGTGCTCAGAGCAAGGTATTATTGGCCAACCACGACCTTGGATACCATTGACCACATTCAAGAATATGACAAGTGTCAAAGGTTCACCGACATCCACTCAGTACCACTAGAGGAACTTGCCACCATCATGGTACCATGGCATTTTTATAGAAGGGGGATGGATCTCCTCGGACCATTTCCTTAAGCTTCGAAACAACTCAAGTACCTTATAATGGCCATTGATTACTTCATCAAGTAGGTCGAAGTCGAGCCATTAACTACCACTACTTCGGCCAGAGTACAAAAGTTCACTTGGAGGAAAATCACAATCCATTTTGGAATCCCAAAATCCATTGTTACAAATAGCATAACACAGTTTACTAACAAGAACTTCCAGAGCTCTTGTTTAACCTTCATATCAAACAACACTTCACCTTGATTAAACACATTCAGAGTAATGTCTAGGCAAAAACTGTAACATCCACCCTACCATAATAATGTTAATATGGGTTATAGAAGCTCAACATTATAAGTATAAGTTAGATAATAATTTTAGTAATCTTTTGGATTAGTTTGAGCATAATTCTATAACATTGAATGTGAAGAATAGCTAATAATTTAGCTAAAATGGCTGATATGATAGAAATAAAAGTGGGAAATTTATTTCTAAAGCATAAACGGTGGGAATGAGTTGCAGTAAATTTTTAAGTATCGAATGGATTAGTTTGACATTAAAGTAACAGTGAGTGAGTGTCTAAAGGACAAATTAAATAGAGAAGTAACTCAGAAAATTATGAAACTTTGAGCAAATGCTAAAGGGAGGATGAAAAGTAGTCTAATGATGAAAATAGGTTAAAAGTGATATTTTTAAGTTTCCTAGTTCCATTTCATAGGTTTAACTGAACCTAGAAAAGAACACTAAAGCTTAGTGGATAATAAAGGTGTATATGGGTAGTTGATGAATGAAGAAATTGAGAAATGAATAGAATCCAAGAATTTTTTATAATACCAATGAAGGTTAGAAAATTCACTAACACAATATTGAAACATCCTTAAGAGATATAAAGTTTCAGGCTAAATTTTAATCTTTCCTCTCCTTTTCTATTTCCACTACCTCTGTCTCTATTCTTACTAAACAGGAATTGGCAAAGTAACAGCGATTGCGGAATCAAGATATTTATCAACAATGTCTCTAGCCACTTTATTTGGGAAGCTTCAAGAACATGAGCTAGAACTAAATAGGCTCAATCAAAATGAAGAGCATAACAAAAAGAAGAAGGGAATCACACTCAAAGCCACCTTCTCTACAATTGAAAATAATGATGAAGATGGTGAAGAGGATAGTGAAAGTGTTGAGCTAAGTGAGGAGAATCTTAGTCTCCTTGTGAGAAAATTTAGAAGATTCCTAAAGAACAAAATATTTCAAAGAAAACCACCCTTTCCTCAAAAGAAAGTATATCATAAAGGAGAAGGATCCTCCACTCCTCCAAAATGCTATGAATGCGAAAAATCGGGGCACATGAAAATGGAGTGTCCTATGTATCTCAAGAAAATGGAGAAGTTTGAGAAAAGGCCTTCTAAGGAAAGGAAAGGAAGAAGAGCATATATAGCTTGGGAGGACAATGACTTAAGCTCTTCCGATGATTCGGAGAATAAAGAAGCCCATCTTTGCCTTATGGCTCAATGAGAAGAAAGTGAAGAAAGCGACACCGAGGTAACCTCTTCTAACCTAGAACCTTCACCTTCTTATGATGAATTGCAAGATGCCTTTCAAGAATTGCATGATGAATCTTTAAGGGTCACAAAAATGGTTTTGTCTTCCAATAAAACAATCTCCTTATTGGCAAACAAAGTTTCTATTTTAACTAAGTAGATAAATGAGCTTAAAATTAAAAATGAGATTTTAGGACTCATTGATGCTAATTCATTATGCATGACTTGTTCCTCACATGATAATACATCCATATCATTACCTTGTTTATCATGCAAAGCTTTTGAAAAAGAAATTGAAGATTTGAATAACACTCTTGTAAAATTCACTTTTGGAAGAGACAACTTGAATGTATTGTTAGGGAGACAAAAATGTGTTTTTCAAAAAGCCGGTTTGGGATTTAATCTAAATAATCATCAAAAGTCTTATAAGAACTTCTTTGTTTCCTCAAATACCTCAAGTAGTCCCTTTGTTAAATGCTTTCACTGTGGTAAGAAAGGGCATAGTGCATCAACTTGCAATGTTAGAAAGAACATAAACACTAAAATTGGAATAAAAAGAGTTTGGGTTCCTAAAGGCACCATGCCTAATTCTAACGCATAAGGACCTAAGACAATTTGGGTACCAAAGGTTAAAACTTGAATGTGTGTTGTAGGTGTGCTTGAAGACTAAGAGCTCAAGTTGGTATCTTGATAGTGGTTGCTCCAAGCACATGACCGGTGATGACTCCAAGTTCTCCTCCCTTACACCCAAGAAACATGGTCATGTCACATATGGTGATAACAACAAAAGGAAGATTCTTGGAATTGGCAAAGTTAGTAAGGTCCTTTCATCATCTATTGATAATGTTTTGCTAGTTGAAGGACTTAAACATAATTTGCTTAGTATTAGTCAATTGTGTGATAAAGGCAATAGAGTTATACTTGATTCTTCTTGTTGCATAATTGAGGGAAAGGATGATAAGCAAGTTAAGATAAGCAAGTTAAGTTTGTTGGTCATAGAGTCAATAATATATATATGATTAATCTCGATGATATCTCCTCAAATGACGCTAAATGCTTTATGAGTAAAGAAAATGATTCATGGTTATGGCATAGAAGAATTACTCACATTCACATGGATCACTTAAACAAATTGGTTTCTAAAGAACTAGTAATTGGTCTTCCAAAGCTCAAATTTCAAAAAGACAAACTTTGTGATACATGTCAAAAGGGAAAACAAGTAAAGGTCTCTTTTAAAGCTAAAAACATGGTTTCAACTTCTAGACTTTTACAACTTTTGCACATGGATCTTTTTGGTCCCTCTAGAACTATGAGCTTTGGTGAAAATTATTATGCATTAGTGATTGTGGATGATTTTTTTAGGTTTACATGGACATTATTCTTGGCTCACAAAAATGATGCTTTTCAATCATTTAAAAAGCTTGCCAAAGTTATCCAAAACGAAAAAGGTTTTTGTATTGCATCCATAAGAAGTGACTATGGTGGTAAATTTGGAAATCATGAATTTGAAACTTTTTATGATAAACACGTCATTGAGCATAATTTTTCTGCCCCTAGAACATCACAAAAAAATGGTGTTGTAGAAAGGAAAAATCGATCTTTAGAGGAAATGGCAAGAACTATGCTCAATGAGGCCAATCTTCCTAAGTACTTTTGGGCGGATGCGGTTAACACTGCTTGTTATGTTATGAATAAAGCCCTAATAAGGCCAATTTTAAAGAAAACCCCATATGAATTGTACAAAGGAAGGAAGCCAAATGTGTCACATTTTCATGTCTTTGGATGTAAATGCTTTGTTTTGAATAATGGAAAGGATAACTTGGGGAAGTTTGATGCAAAATCTGATGAGAGAATATTCATTGGTTATTCTATTCATAGTAAGGCCTTTAGAGTCTATAATAAACGAACTATGACCATAGAAGAGTCCATACATGTTGCATTTGATGAAACTAACCCAAATGAGCCGAGAAAGGAGCTTGTTGATGATGTTGCAGAAATCTTGACAAAAACACACTTAGAAAATCAAGAGAAAGAGTCCAAGAAGCAAGAAGAGAGACTCCTTGATCACTCATGGCAAAAAGATTCAAAAATCTTGGATCTACCCAAGGAATGGAGGACTTCAAGATATCATCCTCTCGACAAGGTGATAGGTGATGTATCAAAAGGGGTAATCACTCGAAACTCACTTAGAGATGCATGTAATCACCTAGCCTTTGTCTCTCAAGTTGAACCTAAAGACATAAATGAGGCCATTAATGATGAGCATTGGATCTTGGCCATGCAAGAAGAACTAAACCAATTTGAGAGAAATCAAGTTTGGGAATTAGTTCCAAGACCCAATGATCATCCTATATTAGCACCAAATGGGTCTTTAGGAACAAACTTGATGAAACGGGCTTAATAATAAGAAACAAAGCTAGGCTTGTAGCTAAGGGATATAATCAAGAAGAAGGCATAGACTATGAAGAAACTTATGCTCCCGTAGCTAGGTTAGAGGCCATTAGAATGCTACTTACATATGCTTGTATCATCGATTTCAAACTCTATCAAATGGATGTCAAAAGTGCATTTTTAAATGATTTTATATAAGAAGAGGTGTATTTAGAACAACCTCCTAGTTTTGAGGACTTTGAAATGCCCAACCATGTTTTTAAACTAAAAAAGGCCTTGTATGGCTTGAAACAAGCTCCTAGAGCTTGGTATGAAAGGTTGGGTAAATTCCTTTTAGAAAAAGGTTTTTCTAGAGGCAAAGTTGATACTACCCTTTTCATAAAACATAAAATGCATGACATACTTCTAATTCAAATCTATGTTAATGACATACTTCTTCCTTGGTCTCCAAATCAAGCAAACAAGAGAAAGAACGTTCATAAGCCAATCCAAGTATTGCAAGGAGCTGCTCAAGAAGTTTGGAATGGACAATGCCAAGCATATGGTTACTCCTATGGGCACCTCTTGCTATTTGGACAAGGATGAAGGATGTAAATCAGTAGAAATTACGAAATATAGAGGTATGATTGGCTCACTCCTTTATCTCACTGCAAGTAGGCCTGATATAATGTTTAGTGTATGCATGTGTGCTAGATATCAAGCTAATCCTAAAGAATTACACCTAAGTGCTGTTAAAAGAATAATGAAATATCTAATAGGCACATCACAAATAGGTTTATGGTACCCTAAAGGTGCCTCATGTAGTCTTATTGGGTATTCCGATTCTGATTTTGCTGGGTGCAAAATGGATAGAAAGAGCACTAGTGGGACATGCCACTTGCTTGGAAGCTCACTAGTTTCTTGGCATAGCAAGAAACAAAATAGTGTGGCATTGTTTACAGCTGAAGCTGAATATGTTGCAGCTGGGAGTTGTTGTTCTCAAATCCTTTGGATGAAACAAAACCTCTTGGACTATGGTCTTGAACTTGATCACATCCCCATAAGATGTGATAATACTAGTGCAATCAATTTGTCCAAAAATCCCATTTTGCATTCTAGGACTAAACATATTGAAATAAGACATCATTTCATTAGAGACCATGTTCAAAAGGGTGATTGTATACTTGAGTTTGTAGAAACCACTAAGCAACTAGCTGACATTTTCACTAAACCTCTAGCAAAAGAAGCATTTTTCTATATAAGAAATGAACTTGGTATATTGGATCAATCATGCATGAATTAACTATTCGCATAATCATAAAACCAGTGCCTAACTTGTATTTTTCTGCATAATCATTCCAAATTATTGCATAATCTCTGAATTTTTCATTATGTTTGAATCCAATACTGACTTGAGCGTCAGAGATTTCCCCTAAGTTGTTTTGCAGGTGCTCCCTCATGACCAAGACTCACAAGCAACTCAACAACCTCAAAATTTCACCAAAAAGGGTGAAATTCTTGGTAAAAATGGTAATTTTGATCAATTATGTGAGTTGAATCATAATATGATTAGATTATATGTTTGAATGATGATTTAAATTGATCTAAGTTGCTTTGGCACTGATTAGAATGGATTAAAATTGATTATATACTGATTGGAATACAAAATATGAGTTAAAATGTGCTGGTAATCGATTACAATGCCTGTGTAATCGATTACACAAGTTCTGTCAAGCATGTAATCGATTACACATCTTTTGTAATCGATTACATCAACTATGTAATCAATTACAAGGTTCCCCAGAAGCGTGGTAATCGATTACACCAAAAATGTAATCGATTACATACCCACCAGAATGCATGTAATCGATTACACACTCAATGTGATATTTACACAGGATTTTTTAAAAGGTTTCTGACGCGCGTAGAGCTCATTTTTCAAAACCTTTTCATCTTCTTCATCCTCCTCCTCTGCTCCCACACAACCCAAACCTCTAAATCTCTCTTTCTCACTCAAATCTCCATTAAAATCCCTCATTTCACCTCTCTCAATCTCGGAAAACCCCTCTCCACACAACCCATCTCTCAAAATCTCCTAACATCCCTCACCCAAATCTCCCCATCTTCTCTCACGTACCCCATCCCCACTTCTCTACCCTCATCTCGTCCCCCTATCTCTCCTCACTCATCCCCAACCACTTACCACTCATCCCACTCTACTCATTCTCATCAATGGCTGAATTCTCTCATCACTCAAAGCGCCCAAGAACAGAGGCTGCCATTGGAAGGTCCTCTGGTGGTGCTTCACGTAACATCTCTGGCCTGGACCTCACAAGACACTTCTCCATAGTGAAGCGAGCTGAGTTGTTCCAGAAGAACTTCCAGTTTCACAAGATCATCTATCCCAGGTATCTTCCCATCACCTTTTGCGAGAATGAACCTTTGGCGAGCTTTAGAACCATAGAAAATTTAGGCTTGCTGGGTTTCTTGAGCATAGAAAAAGCAACAAATAAGGTTAACAATGGTTGAATGGTATAGGCTAACGAAGCTCACTCCAGATGGAGCTAACTTCTGTGGAAATGTAAATGTCTAGGGGTATGAGTTTGAGCACAAGGCTACTCTTCTCTCATTAATTAGGACTAGCTACTCCCCCCTAGTGATCCTAAATGAAGAATTATGGCCACTGGCCTAACTATGGAGAACAGGGTTCTCCACTACCTTTTGGTCCGTGGATTGATTCCCAGGGGAGGGAATTACTCCCAGGTTCTCAAGGATGATGTGGTTGCCTTATGGGCAATGACCACAGGGCGGCCAATAAACTGGGGTTACTACATTATAGAGCATATACTAGATGTCAAGAAAAAGAAGAACTCTGCTCTCCTATTCGCCATGTTGGTAACCACCATCCTAAAACACTGTCGTATTTCATTGGCTGAAGAGTCTAAGGACACCAGCTCGAAAGGACCACAATCCATTGGCTTGCACACCCTGAAGAAGCTCCAGCTCTACAAAGTGGATGATAGGTGGCATTACATTGCTTATGGCATGTTTGGCCATATCCATCATGATCCGCATAGTGACGATGATGAGGAGGCTCAGCATCCTGCCCCTCCTCCTGCTCCCGCTCCAGCTACTCTTGACCTCCTGCTCCAAGAGATGCGCAACCTGAGCGCTAATATAAACACACACATGGATCACCTAGAGTAGAAGATAGACCATCTTGAGCTGAGGATGGACTACTCAGATCAGGAGCTTGCCTCGATTCGATCCCTCTTGGGTGGACCTCCTATTCCTCCGAGTGCCGCTGTTGCCCCTCCCACATCCTCTGCCTCTCCGGTTCCCCTGTCCTTCGCTGGTCCATCTGGCATCCCTACTGATGATGAAGAGCTTCTGGACTCTGACGACGATCTTGAGCCCGGCGATGATAACGTTGATCTAGGAGACATTGCTGCGGATCTAGAGGGTGATGTTTTTTGTGACAGAAGGCCACTGATAGTGATCATGGCCCATTGCCTTGATGTTTTTTTTTTTTTTTGTTGTTTTGTTGTTTTGATGACTACCTTGTATTTATTTTGTTTTGACTCTGATTAGATAACATTGGTATACAGTTATGGTGTTTTTTTTTTGTTATTGGCTACTGGTTGTGAGAAGTTCCTTTGTACATACTGATTAATGATATATGAACTTGTTTTTAGCTTTGACTGTTTGGCTTTTTGAAATATTGATTGGACTGATTAATCTCTTTGGCGTTCTTGTTCTGGCAAAATTTAGGAATCATGAAATATAGCTGTTATGCTGTCCATTTTTTTAAATGCTTATGTGTTTTTGATAATGCCAACGGGGGAGAAATTAATGAAAAATCTAATTAAAGGTTGCATGAGTAATTAAGGTTGCATGAGTAATTAAAGGTTGCATAAGTACGGGGGAGTTACTGAGCTTTTGAGCTCCTAAGCTTTTTATATGCAAAATCTAACCCAATATCATGCATAAACTCCAGGGGAGCATTGCGCCTAAATGCCTATTATATACAAATGCAAAAACTCTTTCTTTTTCCTATGATCAGTTTGTCATCATCAAAAAGGGGGAGAATGTGAATGCTTATGTCCCTAAAGCATGTCAAATAGTTTTTGATGATAACAAAGGCCAAAGTGAAGATCAAGTGCAAAAGAGAAGATCAAGCGCAAAAGGAAAAATCAAGATCAAAGAAAGAAGTCAAGAGGTTTATTTAGTTATAAGACTTAGAACATTAATGTTAAATGCTCTCAAGATTTCTCAAATGGTTTTTCAATATATGATTTCAAAATAAATGGGAAATTTCAAAGTTAAACATGGCTTTCAAGAAAACTTGAGTTTCAATCTTAAATCTAACACTCTTAAAAGGATTTATGTTTAATCAAGTGTCTTGAGGTGTTAGAAATGACTTACAAGCTTTATTGGACTTGAAAAATGTGTTCAAAGGCCAATGTAATCGATTACATGATGTTTGTAATCGATTACACAGCAAACAGAAGCCATGTAATCGATTACATGAGCAATGTAATCGATTACAAGAAAGTCAGAGGCCATGTAATCGATTACACAATATATGTAATCGATTACAATAAGCCCAGAAAGGCAAGAACACATTCAAAGAGTCATGTAATCGATTACATGGATATTGTAATCGATTACACAGCAAGTCAGAAGTCATGTAATCGATTACATGGATATTGTAATCGATTACAAGCAAAGTCAGAAGCCATGTAATCGATTACACCAATAATGTAATCGATTACACAGAGTCCAGAAAGCTAAGAACACGTTAGAACAACAATGTAATCGATTACATAAGTTGTGTAATCGATTACACGCACCCTGACAACGTCCAACGGCTATATTAAATGCATTAAATGCATGCCCAAAACACCCCAACGGCTCTATTAATTGAGAAACTTATAAATACCAAAGTTGGGTCTTTATTTGAGGTTGACCTTGAACTAAAAACTGATCATCAATACTTCCAAACGTGAATCAATCCTCAAATCCATTTCTTGCTCTGTTTTTTTTGTAAAAACATGAAAAATCTTTGAGAGCATATTAGAGCTTCAATTTGTAATCATCTACTCTAGTGAGAGCTTCATTCAATCAATCCCTATTGCTTTGTGGAGAGGGTGAGGCATCCCTCCAAAAGTGTAAAGGGTGAGGTATCCCTTAGTTGAAGCGACTCAAGCTCCAAGGGTGAGGTATCCCAAAGTGTTGAGTGCTCAAGGTTGTAAAGGTTATCAAGCACCTATTGAAGCTTGAAGAAATAGTGAAAAATCTCTAGCAGTTGCTTGAGGACTGGACGTAGATCACAAATGGATTGGTGATCGAACCAGGATAAATCATTGTGTTTGTTTTCTCTAAACCCTTCTCTTTACATTGAGTACTATTTTATTGAATTGCTTCAATATTAGTACCTTTGGCTATCGCATTTATAAGTGAAAGTGTTTATCTCTTATATCCAATCATCTCTAATCATCAATTAGCTTCAACGAAAATTGTTTATCAAACAATTTGCGAAAGATTTGCGAACTTAGTTTTCATACTCAATTCACCCCCCTCTTGAATATTGAGGCCACTTGGTAACATCTAGGGCACTAGGGCTTCAAATTTTCCAACTTCCATAAAAGCAAGTAATATATATCAACCACTAAGAATTTCACTTACCACCAAAGACATAAACATCACCTAGTCACAAAATCATCCATTTTTTTTCCACTCAAGGTCGAAACCTATAACACCCACTGTAGGGTATCACATTTAAGACTAATCCTAATATAACTTACCCAAGTTGTAAAAGAATTAATCTTGTAAAAATGTCAATTTTAAAATTTCACTTGCGGAATAAAATAAGTAAACTAAATTAAAATGATAGTAAGGTTTGTAATGAACACACCAAAAGAAATATATACATCAATATTACAAATGTTGTTTCAAATAATTTACATAAATACAAACCAATTCCAAAAGTAAAACCACAAACATACTAATAAACAAAACTCTAAACAGACCTAAGGATTTGGTTTCTCGGAAGGATCATCCTCCTCCTCTACATTATCATCGAAGAACCCAGATGGATACAGATGCCTCATAGGGGTTCTTGCTGATGATACGACAAAATCCTCTTGGGGTGTATAGACAGACACCACTCCACCCCAGAGTTCACGAGGAGGTATCGTGAATTCCAACTGCACAGTTGCATGTTGAGTTAACACGAAGATCCCATCCAGGGTTCCACTCAAGGTCATAGTTAAGTCCCCGGTATAAACAAATCTTTCATTATTGTAGTCAAACCTCCAAGCGTCAGCTCCCCCATGGAACTGAACCTTAACAAAACCTAGGACTTGTCGTCTAGTCGCCATATAACAAATAAAGAGAACTGCTACTGAAAATAAACAGGGTCCTTTGCCTCCTCGTTCTCTCGGTCTTCAATCAACATATACAATGAAACAGATACAATATAACAACGAGGTGAGATTCCCTACATCAATACTAGTATGGTAGTAAAGGAAATGACAGCAAGTAAACAAGGTATAATAATATTAAGATAATAATCATGTTATCATTTCATGAATAACAAATCATATAATCATGAATCAGTTAATTATAAATTTCATGTTACTATGCTGACCCACTATGCATGTACACACTCTGACCACTTCCTACTCCATGGAGCTAAACACAATTTCGGAGTGAAGATCCAGAAGACATGTCTGTCTCTCGGCTGCCGTGGCCAAAAGTGCTATATTATATCAATTTTGTCAAAAGTGCACATTAGGCATTGGACAAGACATTTTATACAAGATCACAATATAGGACAGTGTCTCGGTCCGGATCATCGGTGTGTTTGCATTGGTCTGCCCCACATGCAGAAGAGCTACCAACCATCCATTGCGAGGTACCTGTACCCCCATGCCCCCAAGGTCAACAAGTGACCTACGCTTGTCTACTCACACCCGCACTTAGGTGCAATCCATCTCCTAGGCATACAGCCTTAACCAAACAAGCAAACATGATTTTCTATGCATGATATGTGACTTAAACACACATATCATTATTATTACAACATCTCATACATCCTCACTCTTTTCTTGGTGATATCAAGATTTAACACAATCGGGCCCACCACAACTTCCCGACAGTAAACTGCTGTTTACGCTTAATAGCGTAGCAATATTATCGCATTTTTGAAATCGCAGAATACTTTTCTTATGTTTTCAAATAGTGTAGGGATTTTTCAAATCGCGTAAACATCTTATTGCATTTTCTCAATCGCGTAGCCTAAAATTACTATTTTTGAGTCGCGTAAATATTTTCAACGTATTTTCAATTACGTAAAATATTTTTAACATATTTAAACCAAAAATAATTTTTTTCTCAAAAATTTGGTTTTATTCTCATTATCTGCATAATAGTCCCTCATTTAAATAATATTTACATAATAATCCTTGTTTAAATAATATGTTTATAATAGTCTCTCCTAAAATAATATTTATAAAATAGTCCATCTTTAGATAATAATTGCAATATAGTTCCCCTAAAAATTAATATTTCTACTATTTCCCAGAAAATTGTGCTTCTTTAATTTACTTAAGATATTACAGCTCAAATTTTCCTAACTCGCTTCAAAACCCATAGGGTGAACTATACGTTAGAAAAGTTCAAGTATTGACATTTATTGGTATTTCATAGCTTAATTATTCTATTATGTCAATTTTATTCTAAAAAGTATATTGCTTTGATTTTAGGTTCAATTCCTATCAAAGTGATTTCCTTCTCATTTAAACACCTAAGTCTACACTTAGCAAAATAATTTTGGATCTAAGTTATGAGAAATGGCTTGTTGGCCGAAATCCACTTAGGGTTTCATAACCCAAAATTTAGTTCTTTTTAGCATTTAGTCCTTGCAAAACACTTAATTTATTTTTCTTGTCATAAAATCATTTACTTCTTGGCTAGAAAAATAATTTAGAACCCTAGGTTCCTTTCGAATGGTGGAGGTCGTGTGCCTCATAGGCCCTTTGGGACCTTCATACAACAAATCCTTCATGTGATTCACATCTTATGTTACACACAAATACTTGCATGCTTTCAAAATCACACATACAAGCATATTATCAAAGCTATAAGCATATAAGCACACATGCAATCAAATTTTCAAAACCAAAAGCATAACAAACACAAGTAAGAAAGCATAGAAAATTAAATGAATAAATCCTTATAGATTTTTCACCACCAACACATAGTTGATGAGGTTAATCACCCTTTTACCTTAAGGGAGACAAGATCTTCAAGCTCCTTCTCTTTCTTGATTTCGTGTGATTCAAACAAAAACCCTAAAAAGCTTAAACAAATTCTAAAGTCATAAACAAAGCTTAAGAACAAAGAACCATGGATCAATCATGGTCTAGAAAATTAAAAACCTATCTTAGAATCAAAGAATCAAAAGTTTACTTTTAGAGTAGTAAGCTAAAACTTGATTTTTGGTGTACTTGGAGTAGGATTTTGACTAAACTTACTAAAAGAAAAGTGTTTAGAAGGAGGTTTAGCTTTAGAAAGTGGGAAGAGATGAAATTTTAGAAATGGAGAGGTAGTGTTTAGGGTTGAGGCCGTGGGGTTCTCAAGGAAAAAGAGAAGGAAAGAAGCTAAGTGTTCTTGGTTGTTCTTGAGTATTTGAGAGAAAACATGAGAGCTTGATATTTCAAAGTGTATTAAAAATGCAAATGGATAGCCAAATGAAAGTGTGCAATTGTGTAGTGCATGGAGAATAACTTAATGTGATAAGAATTTACTCACATGGTCTCACATGGTGCACACATGGCTTAGGTCATAAAATGGTCATCAAGTGGTCATGTAGATGAACCTAGAACATAGTAAAACATGGTGGAAATAGCCTTCATGGTCGTGGGAGTCTAGGGGCTTAGTAACTAAGTTTGACTTCAATTAGATTTTAGTTACATCCTAATTAGATAGTAAATTAATTAAGTTAGGTTATTTAGTTACAAATTAAACTATATAAAGTAACTTAGTTAGTTATCCTAGTTACTTAGCAACTAGTCCAACCATTTTTATTGACCATTTTACTAGTTTAGAGAAAGTCTAATAACTAATATCGACTCATTCCTATTGGTCTATTTTAAAACAAATTACAAAAATTATTTTTAATCTATTTTCTAACAAATAAAATATACTGGGTCCAACACTCGATAACAAAAGCTGCTATAAATAAAACAGCAGACATTTTTTCGTGAAATATTTTTATTTCACAGATAAATTTTAAAAATTAAAAGATTATATTTCATGTCTCTCAGATTCAAGTTTAGTAAGATCCCCCGTCTCCGAATAAATCAAATAAGATTTTTCCTGACCTGAAAATTATTATTTTCTTGACCCGTAGCAAATCTCACACAACGATAAAAAATAATCTAGGAACAGTCATAATAATTTTATAGCATACAGAAAACACAACAGTGAAATTTAGTCATTATAGTAAAATAGCCAAAATCAGGGGTGTTACAACTCTCCCCCTCTTGAAAGAATTTCGTCCCCGAAATTCTTCACACATTAAAACAACTGAGGGTACTGTTCCCTCATTTTCTCCTCCATTTCCCAAGTAGCATCTCCGGTTGTCTCATTCCAAATTTCCTTCACTAACAGAATCGCTTTGCCCTTGAGTTGCTTCACCCTCCTGTCTTCAATCTTAACAGGAAGTGCCTCATACGTTAAATTTTCTTTCAATTGCACTTCATCGGGCTGTATAACATGTAAAGGATCGGGGATATACTTCCTTAATTGGGATACGTGGAAAACATTATGATGATTTGAAAGAAAAGGCAATAAAGCTATTTGATATACAACTGGACCTATCCAATGAAGAATTTGATAGGGTCCAATGAATTTAAGAGTGAGTTTTCTGGTCTTTATAACCCTGCCAACACCAGTCATGGATGTTACTCGCAAAAACACATGCTCACCTTCCTCAAATTCAAGCGGTTTTCTTCGTTTATCAGCATAACTTTTTTGTCTGCTCTGAGTTGCCCGCATTTTCTCTTGAATCATCTTTACCTTCTCTGTTGTTTGCTACACCATTTCGGGTCCAACAGTCATACTTTCCCATCTTGATACTAACATAAAGGTGTTCGACATCGTCATCCATAAAGAGCCCCATAGGGTGTCATCCCTATGCTTGAGTGAAAACTATTATTATAGGTGAATTCCACCAAAGGTAAGAATTCATCCCAGCTCCCTCGTTGTTCTAACATACAAGCTCTCAGCAAATCCTCTAAAGATTGTATAGTCCTTTCCGTTTGTCCATCTGTTTGTGGATAATAAGCTGAACTCAAATGTAGTTTAGTCCCTTTTGCTTCATGCAAGCTTTTCCAAAACCTCGATGTAAACCTTGGATCTCTGTCAGATATGATACTAGTAGGTACACCGTGAAGTCTAACTATTTCACTAATGTACAACTAGGTCAACTTCTCCATTGGATACTTAATATTGATTAGCAAGAAGTGAGAATACTTCGTAAGCTGATCAACAATGACCCAAATAGAATCATAACCTTTCCTAGTCTTTGGCAATGCTGTAACAAAATCCATCGCAATACTATCTCATTTCCATTCTGGAATAGTAAAGGGTTGTAACATGCCTGCCGGTCTCTGATGCTCAACCTTTGCTTTCTGGAATACTAAAAAAGATGCTACATATTCAGCAACATCTCTCTTCATTCCAGGCCACCAAAACAAACGTTTTAGATCTTGATACATCTTGGTCATCCTAGGATGTATACTCAATCTACTAGTATGAGCTTCACCAAGAATTGCTTTCTTAAGTTTGGGATCATCAGGTATACAAATTCTGCCCTTGAACCTTAAAACCCCGTCAGATCCTTCTTCAACGGTTGCCTTATGGCCTTGCTTCAAAAATTCTCTCTAATTCTGCAAAAACTGGTCATCCTCTTGTTTCTCTCGAATTTCTTCCAATAAATCATTCAGAATAGTGACCGTGTTCAGACGCATCCTTCCAGGTGACAATTCCACTGACAACCACATATCTCTAAATTGTTTAGTCAATTTTTCCTCTTCGACCATTATAGCAGAAACACTGAGCATTTTCTGACTTAAAGTATCTGCTACAACATTTGCTTTTCCAGTGTGATACTGGATTTGAAAATCATAATCCTTTAAAAATTCTAACCACCTTCTCTGTCTCATGTTCAATTCTTTTTTATCAAACAAATACTTTAAACTTTCATGGTCACTGAAGACATTGAACGTGGCCCCATATAAAAAGTGTCTCCAAATCTTCAGTGCAAAAACAAGTGCGGCCAACTCCAAATCACGTGTTGGATAATTTCTTTCATGAACCTTCAACTGTCTAGAAGCATATGCTACAACATTTCTATTCTGCATCAGCATGCATCCTAATCCTTGATAAGAAGCATCACAATACACCTCAAAAGATTCATTCGGATCTGGTAGAATCAGCACTGGTGCAGTAGTTAACTTCTTCTTCAACTCTTGGAAACTTTTTTCACACTTATCCGTTTAATCAAAAACTTGGTTCTTCCTTGTAAGTTGCGTAAGAGGTCCGGCGATCTTGGAAAAACCTTCAATAAATCATCGATAATATCCAGGTAATCCAATAAAACTCCGGATCTCTGTCACAGTCTTCAGTCTTTCCCATTGAAGAACTGTCTCCACCTTAGCTGGATCCACTGCAATTCCATCCTTACAAATTACATGACCCAGAAACTAAACTTCATCCAACCAAAATTCACATTTTGATAATTTTGCATACAACTTTTTCTCTTTCAAAATCTGAAGAACTATACTGAGATGTTCAGCATGCTCTTCCTGAGTTCGAGAGTAAATCAGAATGTCATCGATAAAGACAATGACAAACTAATCTAGGTATGGACGAAAGATCCTATTCATGTAATCCATGAATATAGAAGGAGCATTCGTCACACCAAATGGCATTACGAGATATTCATAATGACCATAATGCGTTCGAAAAGATGTTTTAGGTATATCCTCTACCTTAACACGAATCTGGTGATATCCTGACTGCAGAAGTGGATATTTATTCTTTATTGTGACCTTGTTCAGCTAGCGGTAGTCAACACATAAACGAGAAGTTCCATCCTTCTTCTTGACTAGCAACATTGGAGCTCCCCAGGGTGAAACACTAGGTCTCATAAACTATTTTTCCAATAATTCTTCTAACTACTTTTTCAGCTCTACTAACTCTAATGGTGACATACGGTATGGTGCAATTGATATGGGACCCGCTTCTGGTACAAGATTGATAGAAAACTCTATATCTCTTTCTGGTGGTAATCCAAGTACATCATCAGGGAAAACCTCAAGAAACTCGTTCATGATAGAAATAGCGTTCACGTCCTTCTCACTCTTAACTTCTAAAGAAGATAGCAGCATGTATCCTTGAGCTCTATCCCTCAATAAAGATTTGACTTGTTTGGCAATTACAAATCCAGAAACCTCATCAGGAAACATTAAGGTTTTACTAGAACAATCTAATAGGATATGGTTAGAAGATAACCGATCCATTCCTAAGATTATATCGATATCAACAAGAGGTAAACAAGTCAAATTAACAGAAAAGACTAAATTTTTGATAGTAATAGAACAATTCAGGCATATTTTTGTAGTATTAACTGGTTTGGTAGTAGGAGTGGAAACAATCAATTGAAAGTTTAGAGAAGACACAAGCAATCCCAAATGATCCACACAGTCATATACAATAAATGAATGAGTTGCACCCGAATCATATAGTATAGTTAAAAGATTACTTGAGTTGACACCTTCTCCCTGAATAAGATTCTCAGACTGGGAGGCCTCAGCTCCACTTATTGTATAAACTCTTCCTCCAGCTTGCGGCTTCACAGCTCTGACATTGCTCACCGAAGGCTCCATCTTTGTTTGATCACAATCTTTAGAGACATGACCAGGCTTTCCGCATTTGAAACAAATTATACCTCTAATCGAACAATATCTCGTCAGGTGACCCTTCCCGCACTTCAGGCATTTTATTAGCGATGCTACAGTCTGATTAAATCGATTTCCACTTGGACCACCTCCACGAGGTTGCTGATATTGTTGTTGCTGTTGACTTCTGGAGGGTCGAGAATATGGCTTTCGTTGAAACCGGTTGTTGTTATTGTTGCCTCCTCTTTGGAACCTAGTCGGTCCAAAGTTGCGGTTCCTATTATCATGTGTTGGCTCCAACCCTTCTAACCTATAATACATGTCCATCAGTGTTGAAAATTGATTCACACGCATTGATATCACTCCTCTCTTTAGCTTAATTCTCAAACCTTTTTCGAATTTACGGCACTTCCAAACCTTGTCTGGCTGGATTTAGAGATACCGTGAGAACTTAGATAAGCTCTCAAACTTCGCAGCATATTCACTGACAGTCAGTCCACCTTGGCGTAAACCCAGAAATTCCATCTCCTTAGCATGTCTCACACTTTCATGAAAATATATCTCTAGAAATACTTCACAGAACAGCTCCCACGTGATTTCTCTCCCTTTAGCCTTTAGCTATTAACATCCTTCGAGTGGCTTTCCACCAATTCTCGCCATCACCCACTAGCATGAACGTAGCATACGTCACTCTACGATCATCCGCACATCCTATCGCTTCAAAGATCTTATTCAGTTCTTGGATCCATAAATCTGCTTTCTCAGGGTTAAACTCGCCTTTAAAACGTGGCGGATTGTTTCGACGAAATTCTGACTAATACTGAACTTCTGCATTAGCTTCTTGTTGTTGCATAGCTCGTTGATTTTGTTGTGCCATCAGTTCGGCCATTCTTTGCATTGCTTCAACAGCAGCAGTCATTGGGTCGTTGTCATGCTCCACATTTGCACGTACACCTCTACTACGGGACATAGTGTTCTTCACAAACAATTAAACAAAGTCCAATGAAAGTCAGATGTCATTTTTTTTAAAAATCAAATTCATAGAATCACACAACATAAGCTAAAATAGACCTAACCACAAAAACCCAAAAAACTCTAATCCGGGCTTTGATATCAACTAATGTAACACCTACTGTAGGGTATCACATTTAAGACTAATCCTAATTAAACTTACCCAAGTTGTAAAAGAATTAATTTTCTAAAAACGTCAATTTTAAAATTTCACTTGTGGAATAAAATAAGTAAACTAAATTAAAACGTCAGTAAGGCTTGCAATGAACACACCAAAAGAAATACATACATCAATATTACAAACATTGTTTCAAATAATTTACATAAATACAAACCAATTCCAAAAGTAAAACCACAAACATACTAATAAACAAAACTCTAAACAGACCTAAGGATTTGGTTCCTCGGAAGGATCCTTCTCCTCCTCTACATTATCATTGAAGAACCCAGATAGATACAGACGCCTCATAGGGGTTCTTGCAGATAATACGACAGAATCCTCTAGAGGTATATAGACAAACACCACTCCACCCCAGAGTTCATGAAAAGGTATCGTGAATTCTAATTGCACAGTTGCATGTTGAGTTAACACAGAAATCTAACCAGGGTTCCACTCAAGGTCATAGTTAAGTCCCTGTATAAACAAATCTTTCATTATTGTAGTCAAACCTCCAAGCTTCAGCTCCTCCATGGAACTGAACCCTAACAAAACCTAGGACTTGTCGTCTAGTCGCCATATATTAAATAAAGAGAACTGCTACTGAAAAGAAACAGGGTCCCTTGCCTCCTCATTCTCTCGGTCTTCAATCAACATATACAATGAAATAAATACAATATAACAACGAGGTGAGATCTCCTACATCAATACTAGTATAGAAGTAAAGGAAATGACAGCAAGTAAACAAGGTATAATAATATTAAGATAATAATCATGTTATCATTTCATGAATAACAAATCATATAATCATGAATCAGTTAATTATAAATTTCATGTTGCTATGTTGACCCACTATGCATGTACACACTCAGACCACTTCCTACTCCATGGAGTTAAACGCAGTTTCGGAGGGAAGATCCAGAAGACATGTCAGTCTCTCGGCTGCCGTGGCCAAAAGTGCTATATTATATCAATTTCGTCAAAAGTGCACACCAGGCATTGGACAAGACATTCTATACAAGATCACGATATAGGACAGTGTCTCGGTCCAAATCATCAGTGTGTTTGCATTGGTCTGCCCCACAGAAAGAAGAGCTACCAACCATCCATTGCGAGATACTCGCACCTTGATGCCCCCAAGCTCAACAAGTGACCTACACTTATCTACTCGCACCCACACTTAGGCATAATTCATTTCCTAGGCATAGAGTCTTAACCAAACAAGCAAATATGCTTTTCTAAGCATGATATATGATTCAAACACACATATCATTATTATTACAACATCTTATATATCCTTACTCTTTTCTTGGTGATATCAAGATTTAACAAACTGGGCCCACCACAATTGCCCGACAGTAAATTGTTGTTTATGCTTAATCACGTAGCGATATTATCACATTTTTGAAATCACAAAATACTTTTCTTACGTTTTTAAATCGCGTAAACATTTTATTGCATTTTCTCAATTGCATAGCATAAAATTACTATTTTTGAGTTGCGTAAATATTTTTCATCGTATTTTCAATTACGTAAAATATTTTTAACATATTTAAACCAAAAATAATTTTTTTCTCAAAAATTTGGTTTTATTCCTATTATATGCATAATAGTCCCTCATTTAAATAATATTTACATAATAATCCTTATTTAAATAATATTTTTATAATAGTCCCTCCTAAAATAATATTTATAAAATAGTCTCTTTTTAGATAATAATTGCAATATAGTCCCCCTAAAAATTAATATTTCTACTATTTTTCAAAAAATTATGATTCTTTAATTTACTTAAGATATTACAACTCAAATTTTCCTAACGCGCTTCAAATCCCATAGGGTTAGAAAAGTTCAACTATTGACATTTATTGGTATTTCATAACTTAATTATTCTATTATGCCAATTTTATTCTAAAAAGTATATTGCTTTGATTTTAGGCTCAATTCCTATCAAAATGATTTCCTTCTCATTTAAACACCTAAGTCTACACTAAGCAAAATAACTTTGGATCTAAGTTATGAGAAATGGCTTTTTGGCCGAAATCCACTTAGGGTTTCATAACCCAAAATTTAGTTCTTTTTAGCATTTAGTCCTTGCAAAACACTTAATTTATTTTTCTTGTCATAAAATCGTTTACTTCTTGGTTAGAAAAATAATTTAGAACCCTCGGTTCTTTTTGAATGGTGGAGGCCGTGTGCCTCATAGGCCCTTTGGGACCTTCATACAAAAAACACTTCATGTGATTCACATCTTATGTTACACACAAATACTTGCATGCTTTCAAAATCACACATACAAGCATATTATCAAAGCTATAAGCATATAAGCACACATGCAATCATATTTTCAAAACCAAAAGCATGACAAACACAAGTAAGAAAGCATAGAAAATTAAGTGAAAAATCCTTAAAGCATAGAAAATTAAGTGAAAAATCCTTAAGGATTTTTCACGACGAACAACCCATTTGCTCACCACCAACGCACAGTTGATGAGGTTAATCTCCCTCTTACCTTAAGCGAGACAAGATCTTCAAGCTCCTCCTCTTTCTTGATTTCGTGTGATTCAAACAAAAACCCTAAAAAGCTTAAACAAATTCTAAAGTCATAAATAAAGCTTAAGAACAAAGAACCATGGATGAATCATGGTCTAGAAAATTAAAAACCTATCTTAGAATCAAAAAATCAAAAGTTCACCTTTAGAGCAGTAAGCTAAAACTTGATTTTTGGTGTACTTGGAGTAGGATTTTGACTAAACTTACTAAAAGAAAAGTGTTTTGGATAGCCAAATGAAAGTGTGCAGCCGTGTAGTGCATGGAGAATGGCTTAATGTGATAAGAATTCACTCACATGGTCTCACATGGTGCACACATGGCTTAGGTCATAAATTGGTCATCAAGTGGTCATGTAGATGAACCTAGAACATAGTAGAACATGGTGGAAATGGCCTTCATGGCCATGGGAGTCTAGGGGCTTAGTAACTAAGTTTGACTTCAATTAGATTTTAGTTACATCCTAATTAGATAGTAAATTAATTAAGTTAGGTTATTTAGTTACAAATTAAACTATATAAAGTAACTTAGTTAGTTATCCTAGTTGCTTAGCAACTAGTCCAACCATTTTTATTGACCATTTTCTATTAGTTTAGAGAAAGTCTAACCACTAATATTGACTTATTCCTATTGGTCCATTTTAAAACAAATTACAAAAATTATTTTTAATCTATTTTCTAGCAGATAAAATATACCGGGTCCAATACTCAGTAACAGAAGCTGCTATAAATAAAACAACAGATATTTTTTTATGAAATATTTTTATTTCATAGATAAAATTAAAAAAATTGAAAGATTATATTTCATGTCTCTCAGATTCGAATTTAGTAAGAACCACCGTCTCCGAATAAATCAAATAAGATTTTCCTTGGTCCGAAAATTATTATTTTTTTAACCCTGAGCAAATCTCACACAACGATCAAAAATATTCTCGGAACAGTCAAAATAATTTTATAGCATACAGAAAACACAAAATAGTGAAATTTAGTCATTACAATAAAATAGCCAAAATCAGGGGTGTTACAAAACCTATCTCTAACCAGGTAGCTAAGATTTTTGTTTTTACCCCTCCTTCATGATTATGAAGTCTCTAATTCAATTTCATTTCCATTCAAGTTTCCAACTTCCAATTCAATATAAAATTTTATCTTGGATACCTTATTTATAGCCTCTTGGCCGTGAGCCCTAAGGGTCCTTGGGCCTCAAAATTTTCTTTCCACAATAGATTCTATGCAAGTAACATGTATCATATATCAAGCTTTACATTCAAATAAAACTATGCACAACAACAAGTCACAACATCACATAGAACAAAAATCACCAAGAATCAAAACAACAAAGTGAGTAATCCCACACATGGATTTCCTCACTTTTTATACACCAATTTCGTTCCTCACCACCATAGATGGTTGATGAGAGAAATCTCTCTTACCTTAGGAGATATCCAACCACTTGTGTAGAGATTTTTGAAATAACCTTCCTCTATCAAGAACCCCTTTGAAACCGAAAATGACATAACCAAAGATCATCATTTTTTGACTTGAAAAGAATAGCTAAGATCAAAAATCAAAGCCTTGGAAGGAATGATAGAAGGATGATGAAAAAGGAGGAAACTTTTACCTTAGAAATCACAAGCCCTTATTTGAAGGATTCTTGGAAAAGTGATGAACAACCAAAATCTTCACACTAGATGATCTTAGGGGGAAGTATAGATTCAAGAAATAAGGTTGTTAGAATTTTAGAATGTGAGATGGTGGTGCATGGGGTGGTGGCCGCGTGGTGTTGGAGAGAAAATGGAGAAAGATGATGAGAGAAAAATGATGAAACCTTTTTGGGTGAGGAGAGAGAAAGTGATAGGAAAATGTGAAGGATGAAAAGATGATGGGAAGCTTATCCAAGAAGCTCTCCACCCCCTCAATAGTTGTGCACTCACCTTGGAAAAAGGGAATCAAGCTTCTCTTGCAGGCTTCTCCAAAGCTTACTTGAAAAGTTTCTCATATTTTTCAAAAAGGTCAATCAATGATGTGACATGATGATATCACTTAGATGATATCATAAAAATGACTAGATAAAAATAATCTACTAGATTTTTAGTACAAGCTATTATCAAATGAATAATAGTCTTAGTTAACTGAGTCGGTATCTATTGTCCAATGGATAATAGAGTGCACCCAAATTTTATCTATCAGATAAAATCTTAAAAAATAAAAACTTCGTAAACTGTGTCCGGCTTCGGATTTAGTAAGATCCCCCATCATCATTTCCACAGTCCAAGATTTTTCGGCCTCAGGGAAAATATTTCATTTTTTCGGCTCCGCTCAATGTGCACACAAATTGAGGAATATATTAAAATAATTAAACAATTCAAATAATTCCAAAAAAATTCACAAAAATCACAAATATTATAAAATGAACATATATCATGAAACAAAAAATTTTCGGGGTGTAACACATTTTCTCTCACTTTTCTCATCTTATTATCATTTTTCTCTCTCTCTCTTGTGTGTGTGTGATGGAATAATCAATAAAAAGAGGAAAAGAAAGACAAGAAAAGAAAGGGAAGAAAGAAGAGCAGGTAAAGCTTAAAGAAGAAGAAAGAAAGAAAAAGGATAAAGGCAAAGGCATAAGAATAAAGTAAGCTAGGGGGATATGGGTTTTTCTTGTTTTCCTTACTTTCTATACTTTCTATTCTATATGCTATAAGTTTGTTTGAATCCAAATTGAATTTCTTTTGAAAGTTTACACTGAATTTGGACTTGAACAGCAAGGATTTATGATTGGATGAAATGGATTTGAAGTTGACCTATATTTGTTTTATCACTTTATGATTGATTTGACTTGTTTTTTATGGAATAATGTTATTTTTTTATGTATATGTGATTGGTTGGGGTTACTCTAACTTGAAAACTCTGTTTTTCTGCATAAAACCTGGTGATAATTGATTATCATGAGCTGGTAATCGATTACCCAGCTACAAAATACATTTCTGAGCATGCTGTAATCGATTACAGCAATCTGGTAGTCGATTACAAATCCTTTGCCAGACTTGTAATCGATTACCAGAGGCTAGTAATCGATTACCAAGCCTCTGGATCATGTGGTAATCGATTACCATCAACTTACTTTGAGAAAATAAAGTTCTTTGACATGTAAAACCTTAATGTAACCCTAAATCAAGATCTATATAATCATTTTTAACTTCTTGATATACAACTAAGCATCAATTGAATTTCAGAATTACAATTTCAGTGCATTTGGAATGTTTGAGCATGGGATATAAAGTATATTGGATTATTTGGAAAGAAATCGTTATATGTATGGAGTTTATGATTGAATGAGTGTGTTGTATTCTTAATTTGAGTTATAGGTGTACTACCTATGGCATTGCTCCTTTGTGATACAAAGTTGAGCTATATCAATATGAGTTTAAGGATTTGCTCCTTAAGTCATTATGGTTGAGCTTGTAACATTCTTTTCAACCCAATGGACTTAATCAGGGTTATAGTAACTCAATAAAATTGATAGAAGTTATTTGATAATTTTGATAATGAATTGGATTGATTTGAGCATAAATCTATAATACTGAAGTTGAGAAATAGCTCAAATAAACTCATAATTTAGCTTAAACCACTATGAAGATAGAAATAAATATGGAACATTTATTTCTAAGTTATAAAAGATTGGAATGAGTTGTATTAAATTTTGAAAGATCCAATGAATTAGTTTGACATTTTTAATAACACGGAGATAGTGTTCAAAGACCAAACTAAACAAATAAGTAGCTCAAAAAATCATAAGATTATGAGGAAAAGTCAAATAGAGAATAAAGATTAAATGAGAGGGTGAAAATAGATTAAACTGAACACTTGAAAGCTTCTTAGTTCAATTCCATAAGGTTTAATTTAACCCAGGGATGAATAGTGAAGCTTAGTGTCTAACATACGTGTATAAGGATATTTATGGAAATATAAAGCTAAGAAATAAAAAAAATCCTAGAATTTTCAACAATGCCTATTAAGGTTAGAAAATTCATTTCTGAAAAATTAAAGTATCGTTAGTAGATAAAATGTTTCCAGTGGGATTTCACCTTTCCCCTTTATTTCCTATTCATCACTGCCTTTTATCTTTCTCATTCTTGTTTCTTTTCTTACTTTTCTCTCTATTCTCTCACACTCACTCTCATCTCCTTCACGTTCATCTAACCACTAGAAAAGAAAATAGAGAAAGAAGGAAATGAGGAAAGAAAGAAAGATTAAGAGAAATGAAGATTCAAGGATAGAAAAGATGGAGCTTTGCAAAGGAGATGAGGTACGGGGTTTTCATTGCTTTTCTATTTCACCCTTTGTCTTCAAAAGTTTTGGAAACTTGATATTTTGAATGATGATTTTGAAATGGAAGAAATGATTATAAGATGATTATGATTTGAGAACTTGATTTCTTGATTTAACTCTTGATGAGTTTTAAAATTTGGGAAATGGGTTTTATGCTTATATTGAGATTTGTTATTTTATAAGTGATTTGGATGCATATTTGTGATGGTTTGATGTTGATGATGATGTTTATTAGTTTGGTTATGGGATATAAACTCTGTTTTCCTATAAATTTTCACGTTATAATCGATTACATAGCCCTTGTAATTGATTACCAAGCTTCTAGAGCTGCGAATTATGTTTCTAGGCAGCTTGTAATCAATTACATAACCCATGTAATCGATTACAAGGCTTTTGGGCAATGTGTAATTGATTACATCTTGCTTGTAATCGATTACAAGGCTTCTTCTAAGCTAGTAATCGATTACCAAGGCCATGTAATCGATTACCAGGTCCCTAAATTGAGGATTTTGATATGGAAATGATGGAAACAAAGTTCTTTATCACATGTAACTTAAATATAAACCTTAAATCTTGAATATGATTGTAATTCACTAGATTGTGAAAATATTATGTATCCAAACAAATTTAAGAAAATGATTTCATGACATGATTGAACCAAATGGGATTGATGATCTGAGAAATGACTTTTATGATGATTTGAGAAATGATTTCATGATGATATTGAATCATATGAGATTGATGATTTGAGAAATGATTTTTATGATATTTTTGCATCAAATGAGATTGAATGATGGATTTGATTATTAATGATAAGAGAAATCTTCATATGCATATTATTGCATGATTGATGAATTGATGAATTGATGAATGAGATGAATGACTTAAAATTAGATTTGATTTCATGAGTAACCCATTACCTAGGATATCCTTGGACCTAGGGGGTGACTTGGAAATGGTGGTTGAAGATGGACATTCCCTTATCACCTGAGTAATGATGTTGACGACAGATATTTCCTCCCTTTTTACTTGAGTTCCCTATGGTTGATGTGTAGTTGAGGATGGACATTCTTTCTCTACACTTGAGGCAATCCTAGTTGAAGGATAGTGTGAGGAAGGATGATACCCTCCCTATCAACAGTAATTAAGGATAGATATTCCCTCTCTACTCACAACTATAATGAGGATGGACATTCCCTCAGTGTTGTGGTTGACTTAAGTTACTCAGAATAGTCTTGTGTAGCGAGAAAGACCGCTATAAATGGGTTGAAGCACACCAATATGACAGTAGGCTACTACCAAGTGATTGGTATTATGAGGATAGACATTCCCTCCATACCATTTGATGAAAGATGAATGATGAATAATGATGATTGAGATTTGATGATTTCTTGATTTTAAATGATTTTGATAAGTAAAACAAAATAAACCTCTGTTTCGAGAACAGGAAGGATATGATTTGACTTTGGCCACCTTCCTACTGATTATATATTAATAATTTGAATTGATTTTTCCCCAAAATAGTTGAAATTATTGTGATGATACGATTTTTATAAACTATTGAGAATTTTATGATTCTCACCCCCTACTTTATGATTTCCATGATAATTCCAGGCATGATCCAAACAGTCAAGCGAGATGGAGCTTCGACATGAAGAGTTAGTTTAGTACTTTTGCTTAGATATTTGTAATTAGTTATACCAATTTTATGTCATGAGGTAATCTATATATATCATGTTCAAGGATGTACAGCTTGTATAAACTTCATTTCTTAATATATGTATGTTATGCTTGTCAGGCTCATATTTTGATATTTATTCAAATGTTTTATTTGAAAAAAATTTGATGATATTTATAAGTAATGTACCAAATCCGACTTACTGATGCATAAACTGGATACATTATTAGTACTAGTATTTGGGATGTTATAGAGCTAGTATTGGACTTGAGAACTGAAAAGTAGTATTTTGAATGTATGTTTGAGTTATCAGTGCTCTTGGAATTTGAATTTGAAAGAATGAAAATTGGACAATTATCCTTGAATGGGAAGGTAATTAGTTTATACTTTCCCACTCAGTATCCTTTATTTTCATTTGAACTATGCTTCACTTAGTATAGTGGATTTTGGAGACAATCCTGTATGAGGGCAGAGTATTCAAAATTCCATTAGAATCATGAAGACGACCTCTTATGAGGAAATGGGTGTTAGTGTATGCCCTAGAGGCCAATTTCTTTTGACCGTACTTGCTTACATTATATTATGTTATTTATTTAATACATGAGACATTTCATTTATTGTGTTATTTATAATAAACATAATAAAGTTCTTAGAATAGTAAGTTTAATGTCATAGGACATTAAGTGGATGACTTGATCGTGAGATCCAATTGGACAGCAGAACACCATTCTTAAATGTCCCTAGTCAAGCATTATCGTTAATTAAGATAACAATAATGCATTGAGACTAGTATGTAGTCATGTATATGAGATATCAAGTCTTCACATAGGTATATATTAGAGTAATGACGTATTATATATGAACATATGAACTTGTAGTAGGTATAATATCATACATATACTGAAAGAATCCTTATACAAATACATCAATACATGCCTCCATGACATCACCTATGCAGATTCTACATACACTGTTCATTTGAATATGACCAAACTTCTTTTTCTTCACAATTTTGATCTTTTTTCCTGCTTGTTGGAGTCTTCATTATTACTAGAAATAATACAAAAAATACAGAGGTGCGGGGCTGAGAATTCAAAGAATCCTCAATAGTTTTATAAAAACATGACATCGTAGTATTTCCAACTGTTTCGAGGAAAAACACATTTTCATACTAAAATTAAAATATATATATATATATATATATATATATATATATATATATATATATTCATAAGTTAGAGAGGTGGCAAACTGCCAAAACTACTTCTCTCTCTTCCTGAATCAGAAGATTAATTATTATTCTTTATAAAAATCCTTTGCATAAATCAAAGCTTCTCACAAAACCAAATTCAGTATATTCACATCAATATCATATCAATATATATATTTCTTCATAAGATATATTCATTGTAACACCCTTGTGGGGATGTCACATTTATGAATGCAATAAAATAAAATAAAATAAAATAAAACTCTTACCCAAGTTGTAAAACGTTTGGCACATAATTAATATTTGTGGTAAATTTTTTTTTTCCTTTTATACTTATAACATTAAATAAAATAACACGGAGCATAAAATAAAACCAACATAAGCACACCATAATATACATATGATTTTTCTGTAGTACACACATAATTTACAACTACAAGTATTTAATAAAGCAGTAAAAAGTTGACATAAAACTAAGACATAGTATTGCCCAAGTGCATCTCCAAAGATTTCTAACCCTCCAATGGATCATCCTCAGAAAGATCATCGAAAAGCTGACATCTTGGAGATCCTACAGCTCTACGGACACGAGTTCGGGCTGTTGACTCACTACTGAGCTCACTAGGCGCATGGAATACTCCCTGCCAGTAACGCCTAAGAGTCAGTGGTAACTCTAGATGTAAATATAACACAGTAGTAAATATGACATCTCCATCATACTCTCTACATAGGGACACAGTCAAACGTCCCACGTATACAACTGTTCCTCTATCTACTCGCATACGCCAGGCCTCAGAACCTCCGTGAAACTCAAGTCTCATAAGACCGAAGAATCTCGGCAATGCCATAATCTCAAGATCAGTCTTGATGATAAGGATGGTCTACTGGCTCTTCTTCCTCATACAGCTCGCCCGGCTGTCGCTCGTCCAGATACTGTATCTCAAGAGGCTATTCCTCTCCTTCCTCAAACTCTTTACGGAAATAATATAGTAATATCGAGAAAACATATAGAGAGGTGAGACAATCTACATCACTACCCACATGGCAATAAAGAAAACGACAATACAATAAATATTGAAATAACATATACCAACATATCATGCATAATATATCACAGCAATATATATATAATAACACACATATAATAACACATACCATTATATCATGCATAATATATGAAAGCAATAGATCATACATTTTATCACAGATTATGGTAAACAGTAAAATGCAGATAATGCATGAACACACACCGACTCGTTCCTACTCCATGGAGCTAAACACGGATATCTGAGAGAATGATCCGAATAGAAACTAATAATACCTTATGGCTGCCCAACCAAACTATTGCATTGTCTAACATTGTGTCTATAGTCCACAGTCTAAACATCGTGTAGTAGTACACAGTCCAACATCGTGCACTACAGGCATAGTACTTAATAGTCTCCTCAAGATCTCGATTAAGAATAGTGCTTGTCAAGATCATTAGTGTGTTGCTCGTTACCACGGCCCAGAGGAGCAACCCACTGTCCCCATATGGAATTCTCCGCACACTAATGCCTCTAAGCTCAATAAATGAACCACACTACGCCTATCACACCGCAACACAGTGTAATTCGTCTCGTCAATCAATCACCAATTATCAACCAAATTGGCACAACACTCTAAGCATGATCTAAAATTACAAAAATACCCTTATTATTCATATTTTACCATAATTATGAAAATACCCTTAGTCAATTATGAAAATACCCTTAGTCACAAAATACCAAAGTATAGTACGTCCCACCTGACAGTACTACATCACAACATGTCTGGGTTCACCACTTTGGCCCGACAGCAAAACTCACTGTATCGTTTAATTGCGTAGGAATTTTATCGCATTTTCACAATCTCATCGTTTTCACAAACGTTTTTAAATCGCGTAAAGATATTTTGACATTTTTGAACATTGCGTAATGTTTTTAAATCATTTTCTCAATCGCGTAAGATTTTTAATTCGTTTTCTTAACTGAATAGCTTAAAATCATTATTTTAAATATGTGTGGACTATATCTAGTATATTTAAAATACGTAGAGTATTTTCCTTGTGCTTTAAATATAGTATGGAATCTTTTCATTTTATTCATCTGATTTTAGTAAATTTTGACAGCATTTTGCCTATAAAATCAGTATAAAGTATTTTTAACATTTTCCTCTAAATTCTGTTTATTTTAATTCTACCCATCAGTTACACTTTGAAACATGCTAACGCGCTTCAAAACTTATTGTGTGAGCTCTACATTAGTATTCTTCAAGCATTTGTTTTAGTTCTTACTTTAAAATAAATTCTGTTAAGTTAGGTTTCTAGAACCAAATTTATTCCTTTTGTTTTCTCATTTTTTTTATTGAAATCAGTTTATTTTGTAAATCCATTACCTAACCTATCTTAGAAAATAAAATGGCATTCAATTATACATTAAATGGCATATTTGCCATATTTAACCTAAACCATTCTTAGCTTTATTATTTTACCTAGATTCTTTAAATCATGAATTTAGAAAATGGTTGAGAACATTTTGGATCTCTGTTTTCATGAGAAGGTCGTGAGCCTCTTGGTGTTCTTTGGAACACTCATGCAATTCGTTACATGTTATTCACATCCTACTTTAATAAATGCACAATTACAAACACATACAACTATAAACACATACAATATTCATACAATATATTTTAAAGCTATAGGCATGCATAGTAAAAAAATAAATCACAAATAGGAAAGCATTTAAAACAATCACAGAAACAATAAAAACAATAAAACAACCACACAAATGAATCCTTATGGATTCTTAATACACAATCAAATCCATTTTCCCATCACCACTTAGGGTTGATGAGATTAAATCTCCCTCTTACCTCTTGAAGACAATAATCAGTTAGTCTCCTCCTTCTCTTTAAAATTTCGTGTAACTCCCAAACAAATCCCTAAAATTCTTAAACAATTAGTAAAAACACATACAAGTCTTCCTAATGGAAAACCATGGAACAATCATGGTTAGAAAAAATAAAAATCAAAATTTAAACCATAGAATCAAAACTTACCCTTTTGAAAGTGAACAAAAGGTTGGATTTTGGACTAGATAGAGTAGGTTTTTGGCAAAATCTTGTGAAGAAAAAGTGTTTAGAATATGATTTGGGTTTAAGAAAAGCTAAGAGGTAAAATTATAGAAGATTGGTGGTGTGAGTTTGGTGCTTGGCCAAAAATGGGAAAGAAAATGGAAGAGAAAGTGTTGTTTGGTTTTTGGTGTTTTTGAGAGAAAATGAAAGCTTGAATAAGATAAGTGTAAAAAGTAAATATTGAGTGACCAAGTGAGGGGGCTGCTGTGAGGTTGAGTATGTGGTGAGGTTGAGTGTTTAATTTGAGTAGGTAAATATCCAAGTGTGTTCACATTAGTTAAGCACATGGCTTATGTCATTGGATAGTTCAAGAACCATGTAGAACTTAGCCACCAAGCCTCCCAAGGCTGCTGCCCAAAATCGTGTGGCTCTTTAGGATTTTAGGGTCTTAATTGTTTTCAATTTACACCTAATTACATGCTAATTAATTAGGTAATTAGTTAGGTTAAATATCCTATCAACACTTAATCAATATTCTAATCATATAACCAATTAGTTTAATATATTTTAGCATATATTATAATCTTTAAACAATATTAGGATATCTAATTAGTACTTAGATTATAACTAATTAAGAACTAAGCTAGTTCACTTAGTTTGCTAATTAGGTAATTAGATTAACCAAATTAGGCTTAATTAGCTACTAACCAAATTCAAGCCACTATGTTTGACTTAATTCTAACCATTGATTTCATCTTTAATTCCTAGCCCTAGATGTAATCTAAGGTGGATATTGATTAGTCATAAAACTTGAATTCTCATCTCACCATTGATTTGATCAACAGTTAAGGTTAAAGGCTTCCTAACTAAGTTTTCATCCAACGATCCACTTCAAAGTCCATGCTTCCTTCTTTGACCTATTCTTATTGGTTCAAAATAGTAAAGCCACTTTCGTTGATTCGCTCCCATTGGTTTAGAATTTGTCCAGTCAGAATCGTTGACTGCTTTTCCTAAACGCGAGTGCCACAGACTTTTAAAGATCCGTGATCATTTTGAAGCAGATTTCTACTATTTTTGAGACAATAGGTACTGTAATATAAAATAATATTATAATAATATAAAATTATTTTATTGCTGATTAAATCCTAAAAATTACGAGATTAATATATATATAAATCAGAATTGAGTTTAGTAAGATCCCCCAGCTCTAATTAATTAAAATTAGATTTTTTCGGCCAGAAAATTATTATTTCCCTGGCTCAGAGCAAATCACATACAACAATCACATACACTCACGAAACAGTCAAATTTAATTTACTGCTCATAGAATTCACAAAATAGTACATTTTGGGACTATATTGTAATTATCCCAAAAGTTGAGGTGTTACATTCATCATATTCTCATATTTTTCATTCTCATGTTTGCATGAATCATCATGCTTCAAGTTCCATATTTCAATTCTCATATTCTTTATATCTTTTATATCATAAATCAAATACTTCATCTTTATTCATATTTTATTCATTCACCTTTTATGGTATCCTATTCCTCATTCGTGTGCCATTCTTTTGCGTATTCATCATATTTATTCATTTCTCATTGTGTCTCTATTCATTATTATCATTCAAGATTCATAATTCATCAATTCTTATTCTTCAACAATTCTCACCATTTCCTGCATTTGTGATATTCATTTATTCCTCATATTTTCTCATTATATCATAATCATCTTGGCATATTCTCATACTTGAAGTTATATCCCATTCAGATTTAGATATTTGTTATATTCAATTCTCATTCATAGAGATATTCTCCTACCCAAGTATATCTCATTTTCTCCAGATATTCTCCTACTCGAGTATATATCCAGTTCTCAATACTATGATAAGGAGGGAAATACCATCCTTACTCTATCATTTCATTCTCATTCTTATTCTCTTGGTAGTATTCTACTTTTAATGTTTGTGCACTTCAACCTATTCTTGACACTACTAGGTATGTCACACAGAACTACTCCATATTCAGGGTAACCTAAATCGAAAATGCCATTATATACATATATCGTTAATTCTCTTTGCCATTGCATGGCAGAAGTGAGGGAAATACCATCCTCACAATACCATGCATACTAGGATCACCTCATCATCTAGAAAAAACTTGAGCGAAGAGGAAGAGGGCATCATTCATCCTCAATCCCTAACTACTCTGGAAGGAAGGGAAATACCATCATTAACCTTCCATTCTAACTAGAGTGAGGATCATTTGCTTATTCTATACTCAATCCAAGATTACCTCTAGTAGAAGAGGAAATATCTACCCTCGACTATCTTTCACCTAAGGAGAAGACCCAGATAAAGAGGGAAGGAAATATCATCTTCAACCTCAAATAACTCTTGTGGCAAGGGAAATACCATCCTTATCCACCATTTTCTAATTTTTACCTTAAGTATGAGGATAATCATGGATAATTAAGTTACCTATACTATTCATTCAATATTCTTTCATTCATTTTCTTGTTCATCAATTTCATTATTCATACATTCTTATGCTTTTCTTTATCATACTAGGCAATACTATTCTTTAATATGCATATATTAGTATGCTTCTCAATGTTTTTCATTTCTATACTTTTCAATTTCATTCATACATTTAATTCATCTTAATTAAAACATCTCATTCAAAATATATACAATGATTCATACTATAAATAATTCAATTCATCACAATATATTGTTGCATTCAAGCTTAAAAATCAATTCATCATTCACATGATATAAATCCATGATTCTCAAGAGTAATTCCATTCAAAAACAATCAATCTACTACATAAAAAAAATATCCCCATATATTACATTATAACATGCTTAAGAAAATATGCATAAGGGATCCCAAGAATCCATGTATGAAAATGTAACTTTTTCTAATATGTGTTGTTCTGCGATGGGTGGCTGAGTGCCCATTCACTAGCTCTTGGGTGCTGGGCGTGCGCTTTGGTGCCCACACACCAACGCTTGAGCACTGAAGAGGCCAAGAGCATACACTGCACTTGCTGCGACCAGCGCTTAAACGCTCTATAACCAGTGCTTGGGCGCTGGACGCATGACAACATAGGGATACATTTTAGAAGCTCAGTGCTTAGGCATTCAGTCATCAGTGCCAAGTGCTGAGAAACCAGAAATGTTCCCCTGTTTCTACATCAGCAACCCATCCAATTTCCAATCATAAAAGTCATAAAACTCAACTATTTTCAAACTCAATCTTAATCTTAACAACATTTACAAATGGTTAGAAACATCTTCAAATTATTTCTAAAGTGAATCATAAAACAAAATCCCTAAATAATTCATTCAAATCAAAATCAACATCCATGAAAAACAATACATAAAGAGCTATCAAAGTTTCATTCTCAAGTCAACAACCAATCTGAAACACTCAGAAAATTTGAAAAGAAATAGAGAAAACATTTCCTCTACCTCTTTCTTTTAGCTCCTTGAAGCTTGTCTCTCCTTATTTCCTGCTCTCATGCTTCTTCGTTTCTTCTCTTGTCTTCTTTCTTCTTCCATTTTCTGCTTCTTCTTCCTCTATCTTCATTTCTTTCTCTTTTTCTCTATTTCCCTCTTCTCTCTTTTTGTTTCTTTCTTTTCTTTCTCTGTTTCTCTTTTCTTTGTTTCGTTCTCTCTTTTCTCTCTTTCTTCTCTTTTCTTTCTTTTTCTTTCTTCTTTTATTGTTTCCTTTTCTGCCGCCTTAAGTTAAAGATGGGATTCCATCTAGAACTTTTATATCACACAGGAATACTTTAATCCTCCAAAATCATATTTTCTAACTTCCATAAGTGTTCTAGAAAATTACTGGTCTAAACTAAATTATTATATTTGAATTTCCATAGTTCTCCATACACTGCCATTCATTAACTACTTTTCTTAAATTAAATCGCACCTGTAAGGTAGGTAAATATACCTACCTTAACTTATTTTTCATACCAAAGTATTCATCATATTTCACTTATAATCTCCAAATAGTTTCATAATTTTCTGAGCTTTCTAGCTATTTCGTTTGTCTTTTAAACATTTTCTCAATGTTATTAAAAATATCAAACTACTTCATTTTGTCCTTCACAATTTACTACAATTTTAGCTAATTATCTTTATCCTGGGAATACATTTTTTCATATTTATTTTCTTCATTTAAGCTCTTTATCTCAAAATATGAGTTATTATTCACTTTCTGTGTTATAGAATTGCACTCAATCTTATCCAAGAGATTTCCAAATTTAACAGATAACTCATACCCACATTATTGAGCTTCTATAATACTAATCAAAATTTATTAGGTCAGGGAGGATGTTACATATTGGACTGACCCACTATGAGAATGCTACATGGATTGTTACATGAGTGTCATAAGCGGTTCTCAAAGTGACAATGGTGTATGTGGTTCTTCAACCAAAAATCACTACGATTCCTACATGAGGATTTGTATGTTTTAATGCTATCAAACATCATCTATAACAAGGTGATTAGAAAGTTGGTTATTAGACATATCACAAATCATGCAGAGGGATATGAGTGACTTAGATGGGATTTGTTCCTCCTACATAACAAGAACGATATCTTTGGGCCCCCTGATTGAGTGAGACTACGAAATGCATAGTCATGCTCAAATGAGTCAATATGAGATATTGATCTCATTTGTTATTAGTAAGTCTACTCGAGTATTAGGAAATAGAAGATTGAACTATACAAGAGTGACATATTCCGTGCCTTGTGTTTAATCTAAATATTGGGACAAAAGGACTAAACTACACAAAAACATTAATCACAGAAATGTTATGTCAAATCACTGACATTTTCATTACTTGGGTAGCAACAATATGTTGTTAGATACCGCTCACTACTTGTAATATTAAAATAGGATTTTAATATTACTACTAACATCATGAGAAACTATAGGGTCACACACATAGAACAAACTGAATTAGAGTAATGAGAATCCAAGTTGGACTAGGATTCCATCGTGTGCTAGACTCATAATAGATGAGTCCAAGGTAGCCCAGTTAGCCCTGCTACTACTCTCACTCACATAAGACAGTCACTATTATAAATAGCATTACTAAGGGGCTGTCAAGGCGTGCATCACGAACCCTAGCCACACCGTAACAGAAACAGTGAGTGAGAGAGTAACAAGTTTCTCATCTCTTCATAGCTAGCACTATGCTAAAGACATGAGACTCCAAGATTACAGATATTGGACGTTTATGAGTTTGTTTGTGTGGATAATGTAGAGGCACCGTCGTTGTTGTGGTACTGATGATTTACATTAATCATTTTTCTTCTGGCTTCAAGAGGTAAAGTCAAAAACATGAATCATGCCCCCCCTTTCGCATAGATCCTTGGTAGGAATTCTTTTTATGCTTTGCTTTTGTTCCTGTAATTCCCTGCAGGGGGATCTTGTGTTCTTGAATAAAATTCCTCATTGTATTCGTATAATCCTCATGTATTAATTCCCTCATAGGATACTAGTGGTAGTGTGGGGCCCTGATTCACTTCCTACCATGAGTATATAGAACTCAAGCTATATAAGGTGGCTCTCATCCTTGTGATGCTTGAGATATGGGTTCTGTGGGATAAACGAGTATTTGAATGAGCATTGAAATTTTAGTTGAATGTGTATATCATAATATGAATTGAATATGCATTTAAATATTTGAATGAAAATTGGTGCTATAGTTTTTGTATTTGGAGAAAATGTATGAAAATTATTTGTGATTGAAATTTGAATTATTGATAATGGATGTTTTTAGAAACTACTAAATGGAATTCTGTTTCGGGAAGAGAGAGAACCAAATTTGACATTTTTGTCACATTTCTAACTATATATGTATATAATGATTTTGAGTATTTTAAAAGAAATGTATTTTTTTCCAAAATACCTTGAATTATTGTGATGACACCTTTTTCATAATAGAATCTACTGAGAATTAGTATTCTCACCCCATTGTTGTTTTATATTCCATGATAATTCCAGGGTTGCATCCTACAACATAACAGCAGAAGCAAAAGATATAGTTTATTTTTATACTTATGAGTTTTGTATTAAGAATGTATGGATAATGCCTTGGAGGCATGTGATGTATAGATGTACTATTATGTACTCTTTGTATAAACATCCTTTCAGTATATGTACATTATTACACCTTGTCCAGGCTCATAATTTTTATATACCATTGTAAAATGTTGATAACTCTAAGAAATGAAGTTATTTAACTTGAATTTAAATGTTTATATGCATGTTAGTATTAAGTTTTCAAGTCCATAAGTTTAATTCATGTATGATTTTGATGATTTAAGTTTTCCTTCTCAAATGATTAGGAATTAAGTATCTAATGACTTTATTTAAGGAATTTGGATGGATCATGATTTTACAAACTTTATCATTATTTTAATGCAGGTATTTAAGATGAGAAGGTCTTGGAAGAGATAAGAAAAGTGAAAAGAAGCTATGCCTAGGCATGAAAAAGTCACGTCTAGGCTTGATGGTCTCAGTTTTCAAGAAAAAGTCAAATAGAGAAACCCATGCCTAGGCATAAGCAATCTGCGCCTAGGCATGGGCAAGCTGCGCCAAGGCGTGGAAAAGTTATGCCTAGGCATGGGCAGCCAGCTAGTAGTGCGTGTTTTGTTGTCATGCCTAGGCGTGGGAAACTTGTGCCTAAGTGTGGGAAAAGCTTAGGTCTGCGAATTTGACCATTTTTATCTCATTTTGGAGAGCATTGGAGATACTTTCATTTTTTTTCTAAAAATAGAGTTTGATAGAGAAAGTGAGACGAGGAGATTTCTACTTAGAATAGAGGAGCTTCAGGTGAAGAATAAAGACCAAGGAAGGAAGATCAAGCTTGGATTCTCTCCACTTTTGTTCATTCTTTCCCCTTTTCTCTCTGGATTTGTAATTTAATGGGTTTCGTGATTTTATGTGTTTTCCCTTGTATGATGTGTAAATAAACTCTAATATAGGGGCTCTCTAGGATCTTGCTATAAATTTGAATACTTTGTAATTTCTTTGGGTTTGTTATCAATGAATTTGGTTTTATTCTTCTATACACATGCTTAATGCTTATTCCTGGTTGGCCACCAATTGTATAATCTTAGTGTTTTCAAATGAACTAGACATAGGGATTTGGGAATATGGACATGGTATGGTTGATGTATGTTCAATTATATTCAAGTGATTGGGTGTGTTTATTTGCTAATGGGATGGACACATGCCCCTTGGCCATGCATAGCAAGTGTTTGAAACTTTGTCTTAATGAGTGATTCTTATGCTAACTCATATGGACATATAGTGGATTAGATAAGTTTCACATGGGTAATTAACCTAGACATAGGCTTTTATCTATAATTGGTTTTCTGTTAGCAAAATCAATTTGTTGGTAAATGCTTTTGAACTGTAAATATTCATTGGAGTAGCAAGTGAATAGGGACCCCTAGGCCTTAATCATTCTTATATTTCTCTTGCAGATTTGGTTTTTGGTGCATCTTGACTTGTTTATTTAAGTTGTTATTTTCATTAAAAACCACTCTCATATTTCGATTGCTTGGATAAGAACTTTGTGGAAATTGGTAAGGAATTAGTACCTTTCTAGTTGTCAATCCCTTGGGACACCATACTTAAACTCTCGTTATATTACTTGTTCAACTTGTGTACTTGTGGAACCAAACAAGTGTATTCAAAGTTTTTAATGAATATTTTGAGTGATGTGCTTACTATTGTCTGCTATGATGTAATTCTGGATACACTAATAGTAATAATAGTAAGGGGGTTATATTTTGGTATCAAAGTAGTTTATCTTGTTGAGATGGTGTATGGACTAGCTATGCTTTGTTATACATTTGTCTTGTCTTAATGATGAGATGCATAGGTAGAATTTCATAACTGCCTTGAGTTTGTATGTTTATAGTTAACTATCACACTATTACATAATATTGAGTCTGATAAACTCAATATATAATGTGCTATGTGTGCAAGAAGCTATGGTGTTGACTAGGCAGACCCGTGGACGAGGTAGAGCTCCTAATAGAGATAGGGATAATACTCTAGATATTTCTATGGTTGTTAGAGACATAGCTGCTGTAGTTAGAGCCATGACTAACATGATATTAGAGGAAATACGGGCTAATGCACAACCAGCACTAGTCTAGAACGTGGCTTTGGTGGAAAACAAAGATTTCCATGATTTATCTGAATTCAGGAAGGCAAATCCTCCATTATTCCAAGGTGATTATGATCCAGCCAAGGCAGAGATATAGTTGAGGCAGTTAGAGAATATTTTTGCAATAATTAGGTGTAGAGACAATCAAAAAGTGTCTTTTGCTTCCTACATGCTAATGGGGGAAGTTGAACATTGGTGGAACGATGTGAGAAGGTTAAAAGAAGCAGTTGGTGCTTAGGTGACTTGGGAGGTGTTCAAAACAACCTTTTTGGATAAATACTTTCCAAGAACTTGCAAGAACCCAAAGAATTAGAGTTTCTGAAATTGGAGCAGGGGGATATATCAGTGGGACAATATGTTGCAAGGTTTGAGGAGTTATCAAAATTTTCTTCTTACATTTTATATAATCTAGATGAAAATTAGAAATGTATTAAGTTTGAAGATGGATTGAGAAATGAAATAAAAAGGATGGTAAAACCTTTGGTGATTAGAGATTTCCATACTTTAGTAGAAAGGTGTCGAATCATGGAGTCATTTGGTCCGAAGCCGCAACAACAATATAGACAACCAAGATTTCAGAAGAGAAAGAGGGAAGATGACGAGTTTAAGAAAAATGTTCAGCGGCCGAAGAATAAAAAAGAGAAAGGAAAGTAGGGTCAAATAGAATCCTATGGACCAGTATGTCCAAAATGTGGCAAGCGGCATAGGAACAAACCTTGTTGGGTGGACCAGGCAGAATGCTATACATATGGATAGAAATGACACTTTTCCAGAAGCTGGCCTCAGAAGCCAATGACACTACCTCCTCCTCCAAAACCTCAAACCAAAGGAAGGGTGTTCACTTTGAGCGATAAGGAAGCAGGTCAATCTTCTGATCTCTTTTAGGGTAAGTGTATAATTAAAGGTAATCTTTTAGCTATGTTGTTTGATTTGGGAGCTTTCCATTCGTTTATTTCTTATGAATGTGTAAGGATATTGGATTTACCTATTTTTGAACTTCTTTATGACTTAATAGTCTTTACTCCCACTAGGAAACCAGTATTAACTTCCAAAGTATGTCTAACTTGTTGTATAATTGTTGAAAATAGATAATTATTTGTAAACCTCATATGTCTACCTCTTGTTGATATAGACATCATTCTTGGCATGGATTGGCTGTCAGCAAACCATATTGTCTTAAACTGTTCAAATAAAACTTTAGTGTTTTTGTCTAACACTTTTTCTATGAACTCTTCATCTGAATTCGTATACCTGAGTGTTAATCAATTTATCAACCACCTAGTACATGGAGTTCAAGGCTATATTCTCTTATTTTCTTTGAATTTTGAAAGTCAGCAAAGTTTAGAAATCATACTAGTGGTGAGGGAATACCCAGAAGTGTTCCCAGATAAAGTTAGTGAATTACCACCTGAGAGGGAGATAGAATTCACCATAGACTTAGTGCCTGGAACCGGGCCAATTTCTATAACACCTTATAGAATGTCCCCTCTAGTGTTGGCCAAGTTGAAGAAGCAAATTGATGAGTTATTGGATAAGAAGTATATTAGACCCAGTATGTCACCATGGGGAGCCCTTGTGCTCCTGGTGAAAACGAAGGATAGCAATATGAAATTGTGTGTGGATTATAGGCAACTAAACAAAGTTACCATTAAGAATAAATACTCATTGCCTAGAATTCATGATTTGGTGGACCAGTTAAGAGATGCCACTATGTTTTCCAAGTTGAATTAAGATATGGATACCATCAAATCTGAGTTAGAGAAGAAGACATCCCTAAGACTGCCTTTAGAACTAGATATGGGCATTATGAATATTTTGTAATGTCGTTTGGATTAACCAATGCACTGATAATGTTTATGGATTATATGAACAAGATTTTTAGACCATACCTTGATAAATTTGTTGTCTTTATAGATGATATTCTCATTTATTCAAAGATAGCAGAGGAACATGAAACACATCTTAGGTTAGTTCTAGAAATTCTAAAAGAAAAGAAGTTGTATGCTAAGTTGTCAAAATATGAATGTTGGATGAAGGAGGTACAATTTCTAAGACACGTGATATCTGGAGATGGAATATCCGTAGATCCTACTAAGGTAGAGGTAGTCTTACAATAGGAGAGACCGTCCACTGTAATCAAAATCAGAAGGTTTTTAGGTTTAGCAGGATATTATAGAAGGTTTATTAAGGGCTTTTCATAAATAGCTTTACCATTGACCAGATTAACTAGAAAAGGAAGTACTTTTGACTGGACACAGGAGTGTGAAAAGAAGTCGACCACCACTCCTATTTTAATAATTCTAAACCCACAGGAAAATTCAGGTTTTATTGTGATGCCTTAATAAAGGGGTTAGGATGTGTTGCGATGCAGAATGGTAGGGTGGTTGCTTATGTGTTTAGGGAACTAAGACCACATGAAGAAAACTATCCAACCCACAATTTGGAATTTGTAGCAGTTGTTTTTGCCTTAAAGATTTGGAGGCATTACTTACATGGTGTGAAATTTGAGGTCTTTAGTGATCATAATGTTTGAACTATTTGTTTGATAAAAAAGAGTTAAATATGAGGCAAAGAAGGTGGATGGAGTTTTTGAAGGATTATGACTTTGAATTGAGGTATCATCTGCGTAAGGCCAACATGGCACCTGATGCACTAAGCAGAAAACTTCTATATGTGTCCCATATGATGGTACAAGAAATGGAACTGTTAAAGAGTTTCAAAAACCTAAGTTTTGCAGTAACTGTGTTACCACATGATCTCTGTTTAAACAAATTAGAAATTCAAAATGAATTAAGTACTCAGATTAAAGCTGCTCAAGAAGAAGATGATGAATTCAAAGAAATAGGTGAACAAATTTTGTTCGAAAAGAAAAAGAAATTCAGAAGAACTAAGGATGTGATTATTATGTTTAGGGATAGATTGTGTGTTCCAAGAAAAACTGAAATTAAAGAAAGGGTTTTAGAAAAAGCCCATAAAAGTAAGTATACCATCCACCTTAGAGCAACTGAAATGTATCAAGACCTTAAGAAAATGTTTTGGTGGCCAAACATGAAGAGAGATACAGTAGAATATGTGTCTAGATGTTTAGTATGTCAAAAGGTCAAGATAGAGCACCAAAGACCTTTTGGTTCTTTGCAACCCTTAGAAATCTCAGAATGGAAGTGGGAAAGTATCTCAATAGACTTTGAAACATGATTGCCTAGAACCTAGTTAGGTCATGATGCGATTTGGGTTATAGTGGACAGGTTAACAAAGTCTGCACACTTTCTGGCAATAAAAGCTAATTATTCACTGGAAAAGTTAGCTCAACTGTACATCCAAGAAATAGTCAGACTGCATGGTGTCCCATTGAGTATAGTATCTGATTGGGATCCTAGATTCATATCTAGATTTAGGGAGCCTTGCAAAAAGCCTTTAGGACTGAACTGAATTTTAGTATAGCTTATCATCCGCAAACAGATGGGAAAACTAAGAGAACTATCTAGACCCTTAAAGACATACTTTGAGCTTGTGTGTTAGAACAACAGGGTAGCTGGGATAGGTTCTTAACTTTGATAGAATTTACCTACAATAATAGTTATCATGCCAGCATAGGTATGGCACCATATGAAGCTCTGTATGATAGGAAGTGTTGGTCGCCTATATGTTGGTATGAAACAGGAGAACAAACCATCCTAGGTCCAAAATTAGTATAGTAAACTACTGAGCAGATGAAGAGGATCAAGGATAGGTTGTTATTATCCAAAGTAGGCAAAAGAGTTATGCAAATGAAATAAGAAGACCATTGGAATTTGAAGAAAGAGAATATGTGTTCCTTAGAGTCACTCCTATTACGGGGGTTAGTAGAGCCATTAAAGCTAAAAAGTTGAATCCTTGTTTTCTCAGTCTTTTCCAAATTTTAAAAAGAATTGGACCCATTGCTTACCAGATTACTTTATGACCAGCTTGTCAAACCTTCACAATGTTTTCCATGTTTCCTAACTTCGAAAGTATAATCTGGATCCTTCACATATCATATAAAATGAATCAATACAATTAAAAGATGACTTAACCTATATAGTTAAACCTATGAGGATCGTGGATAGAGCAATTAAAGGGCTCAGAGGTAAACTAATTCCTTTAGTGAAGGTATTGTGGAATGGTGGTGACTCAAAGGAAGCCACATGGAAAGTTGAATCTAGCATGGAGTAGAATTTTCCAGAACTTTTCAAATAAGATAAGCAAATTTTGAGGACAAAATTTATAAAAAGGGAAAGAATTGTAACATCCTTCCTATCCTAATAATGTTAATCAGGGTTATAGAAGCTCAACATTATAAGCATAAGTTGAATAATAATTTTGTTAATATTTTGGATTAGTTTGAGCATAATTCTATAACACTGAATGTGAAGAATAGCTAATAATTTAGCTAAAATGGCTAATATGATAGAAATATATGTGGGAAATTTATTTCTAAAGCATAAATGGTGGGAATGAGTTGCAGTAAATTTTAAAGGATCAAATGGATTAGTTTGGCATTTTTAATAACACTGAGTGAGTGTCTTAAGGCCAAATTAAATAGAAAAGTAGTTCAAAAAATTATAAAACTTTGAGCAAATGCTAAAGGGAGGATGAAAAGTAGTTTGGTGATGACATCAAGTTAAAAGGGATATTTTTAAGCTTCCTAGTTCCATTTCATAGGTTTAACTGAACCTAGAAAAGAACATTAGCTTAGTGGATAAGAGGTGCATATGGATAGTTGAATATAGGCAAAACGACGTCGTTTTATTGGGTCATCGAGTCGGGTCATCGGGTTAGTTCACTAAACCCGTTACTCGAACCGATATTCAATGGGTTTATCAAATTTGATCTGAACTGACCCGATTACCCGAACCAACCTAGATATATGTGGTCAGATCAGGTCGGGTCGATCTGGTTGACGGGTCGGCGGGTCGGCTTGTGCACCCCTAAATGTATGGGTAATGCCTTGGAGGCATGCGATGTATAAATGTACTATTATGTATACTTCGTATAAACATCCTTTCAGTATATGTACATTGTTATACCTTGTCTAGGCTCATAATTTTTATATACCATTGTAAAGTGTATTCGAGGTTTTTAATGAATATTTTGAGTGATGTGCTTACTATTGCCTACTATGGTTAATTTTGGATACATTAATAGTAATAATAGTAAATGAGTTATGTAACACCCTTACTATTACTAGTATTAGTGTATTCAGAATTACACAAATAGCAATAATAGTAAGCACATCACTTGAAAAATTCATTCATAAACTTCAAATATACTTTGCAATATTATACAAAATATGAGCCTGGACAAGGTGTAATATTAATTTACACATATATTGAAGTGGTTTGTACAAGTGTACATATTAGCACAAATACATATCGTTTGCCATTAAGGCACTATTCAAACATTCATTATATAAAATTCCAAATCAAAATAAATAACCATTTCTGTTTAATCCATGGTGCTTCAAATGTTGAACCTATAATTATCATGGAATTCAAAATAACAATGAGGTGAGAATACTAATTCTCAGTATATTCTATACTGAAAACATGCCATCACAATAATTCCAGCTATTTCAGAGAAAAATATAGTTCTTTGGAAATTTCAGTTAAATACATATATATATATATGGCAAACTGCCAAAACTGGTTGTTCCTCTTCCAGAAATAGAATTCCATTTAATAGCTTTCCAAATATCTATTATTCAACAATACAATATAGGCAATCATCAATAATTCATACATTGTCTCAACTTCAAGTATTACAATGTCAATTCCAATCAACAATTTAAATACTTGTACCAGTCATAGCATGACATATACATTCGTTTCTGGTTACAGTGTTCATTCCAATACTCACTATCTCATAGAACCCATATCACAAGCATCACAAAGGAAAGGAGTCATCTCATATAACTTGGGTTCTATATACTCATGGTAGGGAGTGATTCCGAGTCTTACACTATCACTAGTATCCTACGAGGGGATTAATACGTGAGGATTATACTGATACTGGTACTATAAGGAATTTATCCAAGAACACAAGATCCCCCTTCCTCACAAGAGGTCGTCTCCATGGTTCTAATGGAATTTCGAATACCCTGCCCGCATATAAGATTGTCTTCAAAATCTACTATACTAAAGTGAAACATAGTTCGCATAAAAAGAAGTATATTGAGTGGGAAGCTTAGACTAATTATCTTCCCATTGAAGGATAACTATCCAATTCTCATTTTTAATTCAAATGCAATTTCATTGAGTACTAACCGTTCACACATTCAATCAATACATATTCTTAGCCCAACTTTAACTTTGAAGGGAGCATATTCTTAAATTCATACTATTTTAGCTCAACCTTGTATCACAAAGGAGCAATCCTTTAATAATACACATATAACTCAAAATAAGTGTACAACACACTCATTCTATCATGAACTCCATTCACATAAAGATTTCTTCACAAATAATTTAATATACTAACATTCCATGTTCAATCATTCTAAATGCAAGAAAATGGTAATTCCATAATTCAATCAATGCTTAATGATGTCTCAATGAGTTAAGTATGATTATAGATCATGATTTTAGGTTACATTAAGTTTCTACAAGTCAAAGAACTCTATTTTTCTCAAAACATACTGACGGTAATCGATTACACCCTGTGGTAATCGATTACATCATATTTCAAAGGCCTTGTAATCGATTACCAGCCTCTGGTAATCGATTACAGGTATGGAAGAAGCTGTGTAATCGATTACACGAGTGATGTAATCGATTACATTAAACCCAGAAATGTAATTCGCTGATGTGTAATTGATTACAAGCTCATTGTAATCGATTACAACCTGGTTTTCTACAGAAAATAGAGTTCTCAAGTCCAAGTAACCCAAACCAATCACATAGTCATCACAAACAATAACAATATTCCATAGAAAACAAGCCAAATCGATCATAAAGTGCTAAAACAAATATGGGTAATTTCACATCCATGTCATCCAATCACCAACTCATGGAGTTCATGTTCAGATTCTTCATAATCATTCAAAACACTTTATTTTTCATTCAAACCATCTCTTTTGTTTAGAAAAGAAATCATAAAGGTAGGAAAACCAAGTAAAACAAAGCATCCCCCTACCTTTACTCTAATATCACTCCTTTGCCATTGTCTTTCTTCTTCTTCCCTTCTTGACTTGATTATTCAAGCTTCACTTCCTCTTCTTTCTTCCTTTTCTTTTCTTTTTCTAGTTCTTTTCTTTCTGCTCTCCTAGAAGACACGAGAGAGAATGAGACGAGAGTGAGCAACGAGAGAGAGAGATGAGAAAAGTGAGAGAAAATGCAAAGACAAAGTCAACAAATAATGGAAAAGGAGAAATAAGAGGCGGTGGTGTAACACCCTCCGTTGGGTGCCATATTTAAACCCTAATGCTTCCCAATGTTTGATAAAAATGTGGAAAAGTATAATATAATAAAATGTGAGTTTTAAATTTTCTTTTCAAAAATATAATCCCGAACAAAGCATAAGCATATACAAGATATAATTACTACATATTACACACCAAAAGATTATATACAATTGTGGCATGGATCACAGTCCACCCAAAATATAATAAAGTTTGTACTCAAAAGATATTACAACCACTGATAACAAAATATAAACTGGCCTAAGTCCAGACTTCTTAGGGAGCAGGGTCTTCCCCAGGATCCTCCATTCAATACTCCTTGGGGTCCTCGTCAGGATCCTCCTCCTTCTCAAACTCCAAGTCAACAAAGTTCCTCAACTGAGGTAGAAGCTCGCAGACTGGTGTCCTGGCAAAAGACACCACATAGTTTGGATCCTCCCTAGGGGTGTAATATAAGTCACCCACAGCTCCCTAACTGGCATAAAGAACTCTAGATATACAGAAACAGTAAGAGAAAAGAAAGAGACATCATTACGGGTCCTACGGATGGCTAAAGTTACATCTCCTACATATCTAATGCGTTCATTATCCCAATCAATGCGCCAGTGCTTGCACCATCATGAAACTAAACTCGAATATAACCAAAAGATCTCTTCTAGCAGCCATCCCAAAATAAGTCAATAGCAAACTGCAACTCTTTCTCTCAGTCTTTATCTATAGGAACACATAAAACAGAAGCAGGAAGAACAACAATACAAAGAGATGAGACTCTCTACATCATTACCAACATGGCATCAAGAAACAGCAAACAATAATAAAATCACAGAGTACAAATATAACAGTTTATAGTTATAAGTTGTCTAACAGATATCCCAATAATGTACATCAACAGGAAAATCCACAGTATAATAATAACTAATTTCATAGTGTAGATACATCACAGTAAAATGCTCAATGATATGTGAATGCATAACAGACCAACACCTACTCCATGGAGCTAAAAACCAACATCAGAGAGAATGATCGGGAGAATCATTGTCTGTATATCGTTAACCTCAAATCATGTGCTTTTCAATATAATCAATATGCGTAACATGGCTATACAAGACATTCTAAACCGAATCGTGAATAGGATAGTGCTTGGTCGAGATCGCCGGTGCGTTGCACAGTCACCACAGCCCAGTGGAGCTACCAACTATCCATATGTGGGATACCTGTGCCCCGACGCCTCCAAGTTCAACCATAAGTGAATCACACTACGCAATTCACACCCGCACGAAGGTGTAATTCATCTCCTAGGCATACAACATTAACACAAGTCATTCCGACTTTCACAATGCATGATTACATGATATAGATGCATAATAACCTTTAGCAGTATTAATCACATCAAGAGGAACCACAATCGGCCTCAATTAACCATTGACCGCTCAGGGTCCAATTCATTTGCTCAAAAGCACACTAACATCATGTTCGATCACAAGGCATCTCAAGTACACAATTCTCAGAAATTCATCCCCTTCAAATTTCATGAATCATTTTTCACAAGTCATATTATTTTAAACTTTCAAGAATAAATGTGAGGGTGTATTTTAAAATTTAAAACCCTTCTAGTTAAAACCTTTCAAGTTAGGTTCCGCTAAGTAAGGTCTCCTCATATTTTTCATAAAGGGTCTAAAAAAGAACTACATGGTATTAACTTTACAATCTCACTTCTCTTTGTCCATAAGCCCTAAAGGTACTCTAATTTATGTTGAATTTTGTAACACCCCAAAAATTAATTATTTCATAATATTAATTTATTTTATAATATTTGTGATTTTTGTAAATTTTTCTAGAATTATTTGAAGTGTTTGATTATTTTATTATGTTTCTCGATTTGCATGCATATTAAGCGAGGCCAGGTAAATAAAATATTTTCCCCGAGGTCAGAAACTTTGGATTGTAGAAACATAGACGGGAATCTTACTAAACCCAAGGTTGGGCATAATTTACGAAGTTTTGTCTTTCGAGATTTTATCTGATAAGTAAAATCGCAGTATATTTTTTTATCTATGGGACAATAAATATTATCTCTGCTAACTGTAATATTTGTTCACTGGATAATAGTTCTAGTAGAGTGTTAGTCATATTTTCTAGAGAGAACTTGAATGACATCACCAAGATGACATCATCACCATGACATCATCCTTCACATTATCAAAAATTGTGTGAAGCTTCTCAAGGAAGCTTCACCTTTCCTCTCTCCTCTTTTGGCTCCATGGTTGGGAGGAAAAAGATGACCAAAGTCATCATCTTTTCACTTTTCCTACCACCTTTTCAATTCAAACACTTTTTATTTTCTCTCTCTACCTTTCTCTCTTCTCTCCCTCACGTTCTCTCTTCTTTTTTCCTCTTCACCCACACGGTTCTAACACCATTTGTGACCATCCAAGCTTATTTGCTCAAGCCAATCTAAGTTCTTGACTCCCCTTATAATCTTAAAGCTCTTCTCTTTAGCGAGCATCTATTGATTCCTCTATCTTTATCATTATCTACTAAATCCTAAAGCTTTAAACTTTGAGGGTTTTCTTGGTGGTGGTGGATGAAATCTTGCCAGGAGCTTGCTTTCTTTGGTTGTCTCTTGAGGTAAGAGGGAGATTTCTCTTATCTACCATCTATGGTAGTGAGGGACGTTTGGGGGTGTTGGGAGTGAAGAATCCATGTGAGGATTCTTCACTTGATTTGTGTTTGATTCTTAGTATTTGGTTGTATCTTGCCTATATGATTTGTGTGACTTGATGGATTCAATGTCTGAAAGTCTATTTTGGGATTTTGGAGCAAAATACATGGGCTGTGTGAGTTTACACGGCCCAGGCCATGTAACTCACTGGAAAACACAACACACACTTCATAAGTCAGAGGAGAACACGCCTCAGGCCGTGTTAGGGGACACATCCATGTAATATGAGTAGTTTAGATTAGATCGTGTTCTGTCTTTCTAGAGGAGAACACGGCTGTGTTATCCAGGCCATGTAATGGGACACGACCATGTCATTCTGGCCGTGTAAACATACATGGCCGTGTAAAAGAGATGATGACAAATTTGAAACTCTAGTGTTCTAGGAAGCTTTCAGACATGATAAAATGATATGTATTGAGTTGGGATGTAAGAGTTTGAATAAAGAAGGAAGTAAATTAAGGAGTTGTAATAATAAGGGAGTGGTAATATAATTTAGTCTCCTAGTGAGAGAGGGATTTTGGTCTTGAGAAGGAAAAATAAGAGAGAGAGATAATTCATAATAAATTAGAGTACCTTTAGGGCTCCGCACCCCAATGCCCCCAAGGTCAACGAGTGACCTACACTACGCATATCGCACCCACTCACGATGTGTATTCTTTCCTAGGCAACTAGCCTTATTCAGTCCATCGGACCTTTCTAATACATGTACTATGCACCATTCACAGTTCCATTTCATTATATCAAATTCTCAATTCAACTCCTTTATCTCAAATTCGGGGTCCTCATGTTGCCCCAATAGTATCATTATTGTAATTTCATCGCGAAACCATATTTTCACATTTTCTCAAGCGCATAAAATATTTTTCACACATTTTAAATCAAAAATACTATTTTTCTCATTTAACACCAAAATTTAACTTTATTTTTCATATTTGCATAATAACCCCTCAAAACATAATATTTGCATTATAATCCTCCTTTAAATAATATTTTCACAACAGTCCCTCATAAAATTTATATTTATAAAATAGTCCCTCATAAAATTCATATTTACAAAATAGTCCCTCATAAAATTCATATTTACATTTTAGTCCTTTTTCAATATATAATTTCATAATAGTTCCACATAAAATAATATTCTACGAGATAGTCCCTCTTTTATAAAATATTTGCAATATAGCCCCTCTAAAATCAATAATTACAATATGGCCCATTAAAAATAAAAATTACAATATTACCCCTCTAAAATCATAATTATAATATGGCCCCTTTTAAAAATGAAAATTAGAATATTACTATTCTAAAAATCGGTATTTGCATTGTTTCCCCAAAAATGTTATTTCTTTCATTTACTTCACATATTACAGCTCAAATTTTACAAACGCACCTCTAAACCCGTAGGGTAAGCCATACGTAAGTAAAATTCAAGTATTGACACTCATTTCATTTTAAACCCTATTTATTTAATTATATCAGATTATTTTTCCAAAACCATTTTGCTTACTACATTCAAACTTGTTCAAATTCATTTCTTTTTCATTTAAATCCTTCATTCTCATTTGAATCCCTCATTTTCAGGACTTCGGTCCTCTAATCCCTAGTATGGCCGTGAGCCTCATTGCTCTTTGGAGTATTCATACAATCATTTAATCATGTTGTTTACATAATTATACATACACACATAATATCAAAGCTTTAAGCATATTATCACACATGCAAGCATAGAAACAAAATCATACACATCACAAACACAATCAAAGAACATCAAACAATAGGTAAATAAACCCTTATGGGTTTTTCACCGAACAAAACCATCCCTACACCACCAAAACTTGGTTGGTGAGGTAAAATCTTCCTCTTACCTCTTGAAGACAAGATCCTTAAGCTCATCTCCTTCTCCTTGATTTCGTATGAACTAAAACAATTCCCTAAAATTCTTAAACAATTAATAAAATCACAAACAAAGCTTAATAATGATAAACCATGGAACAATCATGGTTTAGAAAATCACAAACTAAATTTTAAACCATAAAAACCAAAGTTTACCTTTAGGGAAGTAAACCAAACTTGGATTTTGAAGCACTTAGGGTAGGGATTTGATGAAACTTCCTAAATGAAAAATGTTTAGGAGGTTGTCTGGTTTTAGGAAATGATGAGAGCAAAAATTAGAGTAGATAGGTAGTGATATTAGGTGAAGAGGCTGAAATACTAGAGAAAAAAGGAAAGAAAAATGACTTGGTATTCTTGGGATTTTGAGAGAAAATGGAATTAAGTGTTTAGGTGAGAGAATAGTGAAATTTGAGAATGAAAATGAAGAGGTGCTACCGTAGGAGTCTTGTGTAGGAAAATTAAGAGATTAGTTTGAACCCAAAATATCACAATTTGTGTTCACATTGAAGGCATATGGCCTACGTCACTAAGTTGTCATGCAATGGTCATAAAAGACCATTCAAGAAGACTTGAAAAGCCTCCTTGGGCTGCTTGGCCGTGTGGCCTTTCATAGGATTAGGGACTTAATTGTTTTCAATTATTGTCTAATTACTTGCTAATTAATTAGTTAATTAGTTAGGTTAAGTTTCTTAATGAATCTTAATTAACATTCTATTTACCTAATCAATTAATTAAATATGTAATTATATATATCATAGCCTCTAATTAAAATTAGGATGTCTAATTAGTAATTAGATTATAACTAATTAATAACTAGATTAGTTTACTTAGTTTGTTAATTAAGCCATTAAGATGATTAATTTAAGTTTAATTAGCTACTAAGTAAAAGTCAAGCCACTATTGTTGACTTCATCTTAGCCATCGAAATTAACTTTGTTTCCTATCCATTGATTATATCTATGGCCAATATTCAATGCTTGATAATCAAGCTCACATCCACACCATTGATTTGATCAATGGCTAACATCCAAGACTTCCTTACTAAGTTTGCTCCTACACCATTGATCGGATCAACGGTTATGATCAAAAGGATCTAAATCATGTTTTTTATCCAACGGTCCTTAATGAAGTCTATGCTTCTTTATTTGACTAATTCTCATTGGTTTAGAGTTTTCAAGCCACCTTTGTTGACTTGTTCCTATTGGTTCAGAATTCTGTCTAGTCAGAATCGTTGACTGTTACTATAAATGCGGGTCCCACAGACTTTTTCGGGTCCATGATTATTTTGAAGTAAATTTCTACTATTTTTAAGACAGTAGATACTGTCACATAAAATAATATTATAATAATATAAAATTATTTTATTACATAGTTAAATCATAAAAATTAAAATATTAATATATATATCAATCAGAATTGGGTTTAGTAAGATCCCCTAGCTCCGAATAATTAAAATAAGAATTTTCCCGGCCCAAACATTATTATTTTTCTGATCTGGAGCAAATCACAAAACAATCAAAAATAGTATCGGAATAATCAAATTATTTTTATATTGCACAGAAAACATAAAACAGTGTAATTCTGTCAGTTCTGTAACATAGTTTAAAATTTGGGGTGTTACAACTCTCCCCCTCTAAAAATAAGTTTCGTCCTCGAAACTTGACACACTTAAAATAAAAGCGGATACTACTCTCCTATCTTCTCTTCCAACTCCCATGTGGCTTCACCATATGCATCATTCCAAACCACTTTAACCAATGCAATCTCCTTTCCTCGAAGTTGCTTTATCCTTCGATCTTCAATCTTGACTGGAAACGTCTCGTAGGTTAAATTCTCCTTCATTTCTACGATGTCCAACGGAGTATCCGATACGGTCCGATAAACTTCGGAGTAAGTTTCCTTGACTTAATCACTCATCCAACTCCAGTCATAGGTGTTACACGTAGAAACACATGATCACCTTCTTCACATTCAAGCGGTCTTTGTCTTTTATCAGCATAACTCTTTTGTTGCTTCTAAGTTGTCCTCAGCTTGTCTTGAATCATCTTTACTTTCTCAGTAGTGTGCTGCACAAATTCGGGTCCTACCACAGTACTTTCACCATCATGGTACCAACACAACGACGTTCTACATCTTCTCCCATACAATGCCTCATAGGGTGCCAACCCTATGTTCAAATGAAAAACTATTATTGTATGTGAACTCTATCAAAGGTAGAAACTCATCCCAACAACCTGCTTGTTCTAGAACACAAGTTTCCAACAAGTCCTTTTAAAAATTCTAACTATCGTCTCTTCTTTATATTCAAGCCCCTCTTGATTGAATAGGTATTTCAAGTCCTTGAAATTATCATAGGCTTTATAGGAAAGAAATTGTCTTCAAATTTTCCTTGCAAGACGACTATCGCATATCCTAAACGTAAATCGAATAATTCTTCTCATGCACGTTTCACTGCCTTGTAGTATATGCCACAACCTTTCTATTTGATCCCTACACTCAATCTAAATCTATGAGTTGAACTGCTTCTAACAAAATTTGCATTTGACTTGTTTTACACAAAACTCATTCTTCTTCAGAAATTGAAGAAGTACATCAAGATCTTCATCATGTTCCTTCGAATTTTGAGAATAAGTCAAAATATCGTCAATAAGGATAATGACAAATTTGCCTACATGGGAAAGAAAAATCCTATTTATATAATTCATGAATATCGCAAAAACATTCTTTACCCTGAATGGTAATATTAAATACTCATCGTGCCTGTAATGCGTCATAAATCGATCTTAGAGCAAACATCGATTTCCTTCATTTGGTCTTCTAGTTCCCCTGTTGTCACATCATTCCAAATTTTCTTCATCAAAGTAAGTTATTCTACTCGCCTATTTTTAATCTTAACAGAAACTGTCTCATAGATCAAGTTTTCTTCTAATTGCACTGTGGTACTATAACATAAGTTGAATCAAGAATAATCCTTCTTAATTGGGATACATGAAAGACAGTATAAAGGTTATAAGAAAAGTAATAAGACTATTCGGTAGATTACTAGATTAGTCCAACAAAGAATTTGAGATGGTCTAATAGATTTTGAAATGAACATGGTCCAATAATTTAGAAATGAACATTCTAGATTCAAATCCAAAAATCTCAGGCCAAAGAAGCACTAAAGTTGCATTGTATCAATATAATAGAATATTGTTAGAAAATAACCAATCCATTTATAAAGTCAGACTTTCAAATAGATGTAATTTTAATCAATAGAAAAGTTTTGATATTTAATAGATATAGGGTAGAGTTAGAAAACTTGAGTATAAACAACAAGTTTAACAAGAAGAGTAGAAATACTCATATCACATTATAACAAAGACATGGATAAGTCAAATTGATTTACTCAGTCAATTTGAGAAAGAAATAGACAAACTAGATCAACAGAAAATTTTTGAACTTTAATAATAATAGGATAGTTTCAAACAGACTCGAGTAGTAATAACAAGTTTAGAAGTTGAAGTAGTATTATGAAAAGAAACAAAACACAGATAACCCCAAAAGATTTACACAGTCACAAATCACAAGAGAATGGGTTATCTTGTGAATTATACAACACGATTTTAAAATTACTCTCTATGGCACAACTTTCTCGCTTCTTAAGTTTTTGTAATTGAACGTTCTCATTACACCCTCTGCACCAGCTCTTTCTTCTTCTTGAGATTTTGAAACACGTGTATTACTAATGGAAGGTTCCATCTTTAGTTGATCACAATCTTTGGAAAAATATCCAGGCTTCCCACATCCATAACAAATAATCCCTTTATGCTGACAATCTTTGATGAGATGATCTTTTCCATGCTTGAAACATTTCATGATTGATGCCACAGTCTGACCAAAATCGTTACCACTAGTACTTCCTCTCTTTGTTCGTTGTTGCTTCCCCAGTGGTTGTACATACGGCTCTCGTTGAAAATAATTGACCTTACGCTTCCTTCCATCTTGGATTATCGAAGGTTCTAAGTTACAGCTTCTTGCATCCGGTAACTGCTCCAATCCTAATAAGCTATGAAGTTCGATTATCAATTCCTACTGCTGAGCGATCATCTGTCTCTGTTGTACTGCTACTTCAATCATCTTTTGCATCACACTTCTAGCTGCGGCTATACGATCTTCATCACATCTCGCGTCCACATGCTCATGTCCGCTACGTTCCATTCTCTTTCTTCAAAGACGAACAAATCAAAACACAATGAACTAAGCGTAACTATTTCACACAACATCGTCTCCTTTCGGAAACCAAAACATATCTCTGTGTTCAGTGTCAGAGATTCACACAGTACAAACAAGACAAACCTACCCACAAACCCAAAAGACTCTAACTTGGGCTCTGATACCAACTAATGTAACACCCTCCTTAGGGCGTCACACTTCACGTTACTTAATTACCAAATTACCCCTTTATTTGAAAATCGTGCTTTGTGATGGAAATATGAGTTGTAAATTTTCTTAATAATAATAAGATAAACTTAGCGAAAAATAAAAACATTACAACATTATCATATCACAAATAATTCACATCTTATATACATATACCAGTCTTTAGTACTATCATATTTTAATAGTTACAAACTAGACTCTCAAAATATTTAAGCTTTAATTTAAACTAATACACTGCCCAAGTATTACTACACAGTAGAACTCTCAGATGGGTCCTCCTCAGATTCCTCAGAAGATAGGAATCCAGACTGACGCGAAGTCCTATGGACAGGTGTCCGAGCAGATGACACTATAGTAATCGTACTAGGAGTATAATAGTATGCTCCCTAGTATTGTCTAGTAAACAATGGGAACTGTAGGTATTAATATTCACACTAATGTCCAAGATGTAGCCTACTCCATCTCATATACACAAGGAAACAAGACTCCTCCATCACTTCAAAACTCAGCGTCCTCAACAGGAATCTACTCTTCCTCAGCTTCTCGCTCAAATCCTCGCTCAACGTCTTTAAAATTATTATTACAATACAAATAGACATACAAAGAGGTGAGATCACCTATGCCAATACCAGTATGGTAGCAATGAAGATAAACACATACAATATCTCATACCAGCACATCAAACATAATTACAATTATACCACCGATATCAATTATCAAACACATACAATATCTCATACAACTATCATACCATATTCATAATCATGCCATCAACATCATTTATCATAATAACATAATTACGATTATGCCATTACCAATATTTAAATATTTCATAATTCAATTATCATAAACAATAGATAATGTTCTTAATAACTATGCATATGCACCTAAACTCAATTTCCCACTCCATAGAGCTAAAACTCAGGTCGGAGAGAGTGATCGAAAAGATCTGTCTGCACCAACATGCGTCAGACTACGTGCTCAATTTTTGCACATCTAACATATGCACGACAGTCCTTATCAAATCTTGATTAAGGATAGTGTCTCGGTCCGGATCATTGGTGCGTTACGTCGGTCTAACCCACGGTACAGAAGAGCTACCAACTGCCCATTGTAGGCAACCCGCACCCCAATGCCCCCAAGGTCAACGATTGACCTACACTACGCATATCACACCCACTCAGGAGGTGTATTCTCTCCTAGGCAACTAACCTTATTCAGTCCATCAGACCTTTTCAATGCATGTACTATGCACCATTCACAGTTCCATTTCATTATATCATATTCTCAATTCAATTCCTTTATCTCATATTCGGGGTCCTCATATTGGCCCAATAGTATCATTATTGTAATTTCATCGCGAAACCATATTTTCACATTTTCTTAATCGCGTAAAATATTTTTCACACATTTTAAATCAAAAATACTATTTTTCTCATTTAACACCAAAATTTAACTTTATTTTTCATATTTGTATAACAACCCCTCAAAACATAATATTTGCATTATAATCCTCCTTTAAAAAATATTTTCACAACAGTCCCTCATAAAATTTATATTTACGAAATAATCCTTCATAAAATTCATATTTACGAAATAGTCCCTCATAAAATTTATATTTACGTTTTAGTCCTTTTTTAATATATAATTTCATAATAGTTCCTTATAAAATAATATTTTATGAGATAGTCCCTCTTTTATAAATATATGTAATATAGCCCCTCTAAAATTAATAATTACAATACAACCCCATAAAAAATAAAAATTATAATATTGTCCCTCTAAAAATCATAATTACAATATGACCCCTTTTAAAAATGAAAATTATAATATTACCCCTCTAAAAATCAGTATTTGCATTGTTTCTCCAAAAATGTTATTTCTTTCATTTACTTCACATGTTACAGCTCAAATTTTACAGACGCGCCTCTAAACCCGTAGGGTGAGTCATACGTCTAGTAAAATTCAAGTATTGACACTCACTTCATTTTAAACCCTATTTATTTAATTATATCAGATTATTTTCCCAAAACCATTTTGCTTACTACATTCAAACTTGTTCAAATTCATTTCTTTTTCATTTGAATCCTTCTCATTTGAATCCCTCATTTTCAGGACTTTGGTCCTCTAATCCCTAGTATGGTCGTGAGCCTCATTGCTCTTTGGAGCATTCATACAATCATTTAATCATGTTGTTCACATGTTACTTTACACATACTTTCTTATGCTTTCATAATTATACATACACACATAATATCAAAGCTTTAAGCATATTATCACACATGCAAGCATAGAAACAAAATCATACACATCACAAACACAATCAAAGAACATCAAACAATAGGTAAATAAACCCTTATGGGTTTTTCACCGAATAAAGTCATCCCCACACCACCAAAACTTGGTTAGTGAGGTAAATCTCCCTCGTACCTCTTGAAGACAAGATCCTTAAGCTCCTCTCCTTCTCCTTGATTTCGTATGAATCAAAACAATTCCCTAAAGTTCTTAAACAATTAATAAAATCACAAACAAAGCTTAATAATGATAAACCACAGAATAATCATGGTTTAGAAAATCACAAACTAAATTTTAAACCATGAAAACCAAAGTTTACCTTTAGGGAAGTAAACCAAACTTGGATTTTGAAGCACTTAGGGTAGGGCTTTGATGAAACTTCCTAAATGAAAAATGTTTAGGAGGTTGTCTAGCTTTAGGAAATGATGAGAGTAAAAATTATAGGAGATGGGTAGTGATATTAGGTGAAGAGGCCGAAATACTAGAGAAAAAAGGAAAGAAAAAAGACTTGGTGTTCTTGGGATTTTGAGAGAAAAAGGAGTTAAGTGTTTAGGTGAGAGAAAAGTGAAATTTGAGCATGAAAATGAAGAGGTGCTGCCATAGGAGTCTTGTCTAGGAAAATTAAGAGATTAGTTTGAACCCAAAATATCACAATTTGAGTTCACATTGAAGGCACATGGTCTAGGTCACTAAGTTGTCATGCAATGGTCATAAAAGACTATTCAAGAAGACTTGAGAAGCCTCCTTGGGCTACTTAGCCGTGTGGCCTTTCATAGGATTAGGGACTTAATTGTTTTCAATTTTTGTCTAATTACTTGCTAATTAATTAGTTAATTAGTTAGGTTAAGTTTCCTAATCAATCTTAATTAACATTCTATTTACCTAATCAATTAATTAAATATGTAATTACATATATCATAGCCTCTAATTAAAATTAGGATGTCTAAATAGTACTTAGATTATAACTAATTAATAACTAGATTAGTTTACTTAGTTTGTTAATTAGGCCATTAAGATGATTAATTTAAGTTTAATTAGCTACTAAGTAAAAGTCAAGCCACTATTGTTGACTTCATCTTAGCCATTGAAATTAACTTTGTTTCCTATCCATTGATTAGATCTATGGCCAATATTCAATGCTTGATAATCAATCTCACATCCACACCATTGATTTGATCAATGGCTAACATCCAAGACTTCCTTACTAAGTTTTCTCCTACACCATTGATCGGATCAATGGTTATAATCAAAAGCATCTAAATCATGCTTTTTATCCAATGGTCCTTAATGAAGTCTATGCTTCTTTATTTGACTAATTCTCATTGGTTTAGAGTTTTCAAGCCACCTTTGTTGACTTGTTCCTATTGGTTCAGAATTCTGTTTAGTCAGAATCGTTGACTGCTACTCTAAACGCGGGTCCCACAGACTTTTTTGGGTCCATGATCATTTTGAAGCAGATTTTTACTATTTTTAAGACAGTAGGTACTGTCACATAAAATAATATTATAATAATATAAATTTATTTTATTACACAGTTAAATCCTAAAAATTAAAAGATTAATATATATATCAATCAGAATTGAGTTTAGTAAGATCCCCCAGCTCCGAATAATTAAAATAAGAATTTTTCTAGCCCAAAAATTATTATTTTCCTGACCCGGAGCAAATCACACAAAACAATCAAAAACAGTATCGGAATAATCAAATTATTTTTATATTGCACAGAAAACACAAAACAATATAATTCTGTCAATTCTGTAACATAGTTTAAAATTTGGGATGTTACAAAAAGCTCCTAACAGGTTATTTGTGGTCTCTAGGAGCCTCAAAATACCTCCATAATTGGTTAGAGAGGTCTTGTAATTAGTTATCTTCATGGAATGAAAGACCAGCAGCCTCTGACTTTATGAATAATAGGTTATGTACTTCTCCTAACCAGTTATTTGCCTTGACAAAAGATGGAATCACACACGTCAGGAGTCAATAATTGGTTATTTTCTTCCCATAATTGATTAGTAAGATCTCTTAATTGGTTAATATGTCTTGACAAAAATAAGTTCCAATGTGCCAAGCTTGTTCAAAGTTCAAGTAACAGATTATTTCTCTCTTCTAACAGATTATTTCATTTCCAAAACCAAAGAATCTTCAGATACCATATATGATTATTAATTCATTATGCTCTCATAAATATCAATTTTTTCATAGTATATAAATTGAGCAAAACAAATTAAATGATCAATTACTATTAAGCACATAGCCAATAGCATGCTTACTTTCATGATATATAGATAATTTAAAGCATAGAAAGCGGACATAGTCATAGAACACCCTATGATCAAGAGATATGCAAGATAGTAAGCAAAGGGGTGTAAAAAAAAAGAACAGAATCATGTGTTATATATAATATTTAACTTTTACTAAGTACACATGATTTTATCCCTCACCTATGGCCTACAAGGAATATATCTTATATTCATTGTCTTTTTAAGTGAATGTTCATAAAAGGCAAAAACTTTTGATACCTTGACCTTGGTGATCAAGGAAACTCTTTTCTTTACCCATTGCTTCTCTTTTGGTGTTTTGAACTTTGCAAGTTTTACATTTTGTACTTGAGAAACTTTGATTGAAGTCATCTTCCTTCTTTGGCCAAAACTTCTACCATTTGACTTTGGAATCATTCCCCTTGATGATTCATTTTTCACTTGACCAATTTGTTCATCCTTTTGAGAAATTTTCTACATAATTGAAACACTCGGAAGATATTTTTGCACCCACTTCATCTTGGGTCCTTGAATATTAGTAATAGAGTCTTTAATATCTTTAAGAACTCATACCATATTATTTCTCATATAAGAATTTCATTTATAATTGCATAAATGAGAAATATGTCCTAGATGACCACAAAAATTGCAAACAATTCAATTCAATGATGACTTTGTCCTTTGAAGATCTTTTTTGAAAACTTAAGCCTTTTCTTTTTATTACATTCTATGATATTTTTGCCATAAGCCTTATTTGAATTTCCATGTGGAATAACATCAATTTCATTCTTATTAACAAACATGGAATGTAAACAATTAGAATCATTAGCTTTGACAAATTCAGAAGATAAGACCTTAACTTAATTTTCTAAATCAATGCACTTTTCACGAGAAGATGAGGCTTCATATTTCAAAGGCATTTCCTCATTAAGAAAAGCATATTCATTTTTCAAAGTCTCAATTTCATTTTCAATAGAAAAAATATTTTCCAAACTAGATAAGTTTTTCTTTTCTAAATTTAACAAGCCATTGTATAATTCATCATATGCACATTGTAGCTCATCATAGGAAGGACAATAATCTAGTTTAGTATTATTTACCTCTAGGTCCTTTTTAGCCATATATGAAGTCATCTTAATTTCTAGCATACTTGACTCTTTAAGGGAATCACCATCTTCCTCATAGTTGTCCAACAAGGATTCAAGAACATCTTCTTGAGGACATTTTTCAATTTTGTCTTTCTCTAGAGGCTTTTACTCTTCTTGCTCTCTATACACAACTTGATGCAAAAATTCATCATCAGCATGGTAGATAGAATTAAGAACATCGCATATATCTTTAGCATTAGAGCAACTCTTAATTTCAGCATAAGCATCATCATTTAAACTACTTCTTAAAATTTGCATTGCTCTAATGTTCAAGGAAAAACATTTCTTGTCATAATCATTCCAGGTTTATTTTGATTTGTAAGTAAATCCATCAAGAACAATATCTCACAAATCGATATCAATAGATTGCATATCAAATTCTATTCTAGTTTTCCAATAAGCAAAATGCACACCATTAAAGAATGGTAGTTCATCAATCTCTAAACCTTCTATTTTGAAAAGCTTTTAATGGTTGCCAACAAATAAGGATCTTTTTATTTTGAGCAATTAAGCTTTCAACAAAGCACAAAGCTCTGATATCACTTGTTAGTCATGGCAACCATTACCCAAGAGGGGGAGTGAATTGGGTGATTATAAATTTTTAAAGCAACTTTGACAAATTATGCATTTTAATATTTTCAATCAATACATATAGCGGAGTAAGTCTAACAAATATATAACAATTATAGATTACTCAAATATAACTTGGGTTATAGGATAAATTTAGCAAATAAGCTAGATATCAAATTCTTCTTAAGCATATATAATTAAAGCACAAATGTAAATGAGATAGAGTTGAGAAAAGCAAACACAATATTTATCCTGGTTCAGCCACCAACCACTTGTGGCCTATGGCCAGTCCTCAAGTAAACATCTAAGATTTTCAACTATCTTCAAGCTTCAACAGGTGGTTGACAATCTTTACAACACAGAGCACTCACCACACCTTGGGATACCTCATCCTCTTTACAATCAAAGGATACCTCACCCTTTACAACTTTTGAGAGATATCACACTCTCTAAGGGATGCCTCACCCTTTACTCTAGATGGATACCTCACCCTCTTTGCAACTAAGGGATACCTCACCCTCTTTTTATAGATTATACAAAGATGTAGATGAATAGAAACTCTCTTAAAGAGTAGATAATACAACTTGAAGCTTATAGGTATCTAGAATTCACACTTAAGCTCAAAACAAAGGTTTTTAAGAAATGAGAGTAAAACACGAATTTAATGCTCAAGAAACTTGTTCAGATTTATTGCCAACTTTTCTTTGATGCCCAAACACTTTCATTTATAACCCAAAACAAATAAGAGTCGTTGGTGGTTGTTGGGGGCATTAAATGCTCCAAAAGAGCCGTTGGGAAATGTTTCATGCTATCCCAGATAATAGATTATTGGTTTTGCTTAACAGATTATTTGTTTCATCTGGAAACAATGTAGCACAAAAATAATAAATTATTTGGCACCCTTTTCAGTTAGAAATATTTAAAAATTCAGAGGAAATGTTCCCAACATGCAAATAACTTTTTACGGATTTTCCATAACAGATTATTCACATTAAAACATCAATTGGAACGTTTCTGCAAAGTGAACAACTTGTTATGGATTTCAAATAATCTGTTATTTGAAATCACATAATCAATTATTATTTTAAGATAATCTGTTATACGAAACACCTAATCTGTTATTTGTTCACCAAGAGAACAAGATTTCTAAAGTATTTCACAACCAAACTTTCTCAAATCATTTTCAACCTTTCTAAAAACATTTTCCACATACTTGAAGAGTATTTTCACAAGTATGAAACATGATTTTCTTTTCATCCTTTCTAAAAACATTTTGCTCAAACTTGATCAGCATAAAACATGATTTTGCAGATAGATCAAAGTTGAATGGAGACAAAACATGAGCTAGTATGATTCCTAATATCCTTAACATAATATCTAAGTCCTATAAGTTATACTTGAAGAACCTTGGAACTTGATATTTGCGCAACCAATCCTTTCTTGTTTGTTATCATCAAAACCATTACTTTATTCAATGCCAATTACATTCTCCCCTTTTTTTATGATGACAAACAATCATTGAGAAAAGAGTTAGTTCAAATAAATTGGAACTCACAAAAAGGTATTAGAGACTTGCTCCCCCCTAATTTTTCGAGAGGTGATTAGATAAGAGATACACAACTCCCTCTTAATTTTGGAATCCCAAGATCATTGAATTTATATTTTTTTCTTTTTATCTTTTCTCAATGACTCAGAAACTTCTCCCCTTTTTGTCATGATCAAAAAGTTATGCAATAAAGAGATTTTGACAAAGATAGAAGTAACAATAATAAAGTTATGCAACAAAGTTATGCAATATAACCTTAAATACAAAATCATTGCCATTCAACAAATATTCGTTTATACTCCATCAACAGTATAACCAGAACAGCAATATATTCATGTCAACAAACCATCTATTGAAAAATATCCAAGTCATACTAAAATAGCATATCAAAGTCATACTATGGTTCAACAATGTTATAACCTAACAACATATTCAAAAGATAAAATAATTAGATTAGCTTAAGCACAATAAAGAAACTGAAATGATGCATGCCTAATCCGTGAAAAGTGATGGAAAATGTGTTTTAATGGTGGGTTTTCATTGGATTTGGAGTGGGTGAGGAGTTTGAGGGAGTGGGTGTGAGAGGAAGAAGATGACAATGGAAGTTTGGGTTGTGAATGGTGAGGGGAGGTCATAGTTTTTTGGTTTAATGAGCACAATAATAGGTTAGAGCATTGTGGTAACTGATTATTTTCATGGGGAGTGAAAAAGGGAGGCCACGGGTTGAGCAAATAATCGATTAGGGGTTCGAGCTAACCAATTATCTTCATGTGAGATAAAATATGTGAGGTCCCTGTGAACTGAAATAATCGAATATGGCATGGAGTAATTGGTTTGCGTGAAGAGAAATCAAATGAGGAGCTCTTGATTAGCCTCAATAACCGATTAGGACTTGTTCTTAATTGGTTATTTTCGTGGTCCACACCAAAAATGTTGCCTCTATTTGTTTAAATAATAGATTAGGAAAAGCTCCTAACAAATGATTCTCATGGACCTCCAATAGATTGAGCCTCTATTTGCATCAATAACAGATTAGGAAAAGCTCCTAACAGGTTATTTGTGGTCTCCAGGAGCCTCAAAATACCTCCATAATTAGTTAAAAAGGTCTTGTAATTAGTTATCTTCATGGAATGAAAGACCAGCAACCTCTGACTTTATGAATAATAGGTTAGGTACTTCTCCTAACCAGTTATTTGCCATGACAAAAGATAGAATCACACACTTCAAGAGTCAATAATTGGTTACTTTCTTCCCATAACTGATTAGCAAGATCTCTTAATTGGTTAATATGTCTTGACAGAAATAAGTTCTAATGTGCCAAGCTTATTCCAAGTTCAAGTAACAGATTATTTCTCTCTTCTAACAGATTATTTCATTTCCAAAACCAAAAAATCTTCAAATACCAAATATGATTTTTAATCCATTATGCTCTCATAAATATCAATTTTCTCATAGTATGTAAATTGAGCAAAAAAAATTAAATAATCAATTACTATTAAGCCCATAGCCAATAGCATGCTTACTTTCATGATATATAGATAATTTAAAGCATAGAAAGCATACATAGTCATAGAACACCCTATGATCAAGAGACATGCAAGATAGTGGGCAAAGGGGTGTAACAAAAAAAAACAGAATCATGTGTTGTATATAATATTTATATTTTACCAGGTACACATGATTTTATCCCTCACCTAAGGCCTACAAGGAATATACCTCATATTTATTGTCCTTTTAAGTGAATGTTCATAAGAGGTAAAAACTTTTGATACCTTGGCCTTGGTGATCAAGGAAACTATTTTCCTTACCTATTGCTTCTCTTTGGGTGTTTTCAACATTGTAAGTTCCACATTTTGTACTTGAGAAGTTTTGATTGAAGTCATCTTCCTTCTTTGGCCAAAACTTCTACTATTTGGCTTTGGAAGCATTCCCCTTGATGATTCTTTTTTCACTTGACCAATTTGTTCATCCTTTTAAGAAAGTTTTTGCATATTGAAACACTAGGAGGACATTTTGGCACCCACTTCATCTTGGGTCCTTGAATGTTAGTACTAGGGCCTTTAATATCTTTAGGAACCTATACCATATCACTTCTCATATAAGAATTTCTTCTATAATAGTATAAATGAGAAATATGTCCTAGATGACCACAAAAATTGTAAACAATTGAATTCAATAATGGCTTAGTCCTTTGAAGATCATTTTTGAAAACTTAAGCCTTTTCTTTTTATTACATTCTATGTTATTTTTGCCACAAGCCTTATTTGAATTTCCATGTGGAATAACATCAATTTCATTTTTATTAACAAACATGGAATGTAAACAATTAGAATCGTTAGCTTCGACAAATTCAGAAGATAAGACCTCAACTTAATTTTCTAAATCAATGCACTTTTCACAAGAAGATGAGGTTTTATATTTCAAAGGCATTTCCTCATTAAGAAATATATATTCATTTTTCAAAGTCTCAATTTCATTTTCAATAGAGAAAATATTTTTCAAACAAGATAAGTTTTTCTTTTCTAAATTCAATAAGCCATCATATAACTCATCATGTACACATTGTAGCCCATCATAGGAAGGACTATAATCTAGTTTAGCATTGTTTACCTCTAGGTCCTTTTAGCCATATATGAAGTAATCTCAATTTCTAGCATACTTGTCTCCTTAAGGGAATCACCATCTTCCTCATAGTTGTCCAACAAGGATTCAAGAACATCTTCTTGAGGATATTTTTCAACTTTGTCTTTCTCTAGAGGCTTTTGCTCTTCTTGCTCTCTATATACAACTTGATGCAAAAAATCATTATTAGCAAGATAGATAGAATCAAGAGCATCCCATATATCTTTAGCATTAGAGCAACTCTTAATTTCAGCATAAACATCATCATTTAAACTACTTCTTAAGATTTGCATTGCTCTAATGTTCAAGGAAAAATTTTTCTTGTCACAATCATTCCAAGTTTGTTTTAATTTGTAAGTAAATCTATTAAGCACAATATCCCACAAATCAATATCAATAGATTGCATATAAAATTCCATTTCAGCATTCCAATAAACAAAATGCACACCATCAAAGAATGGTAGTTTATCAATCTCTAAACCTTCTATTTTGAACAGCTTTTAATGGTTGGCAAAAAACAAGGATCTTTTAACTCTAAGTGGTTAAGCTTTCAACAGAGCACGAAACTCTGATACCACTTGTTAGCCACGGCAACTATTACCCAATAGGGGGAGTGAATTGGGTGATTATAAAATTTTAAAGCAACTTTGACAAATTATGCATTTTGATATTTTCAATCAATACATACAGCGGAATAAGTCTAACAAATGTACAACTATTATAGATTACTCATATATAATTTGGGTTATGGGATAAATTAAGAAAATAAGCTAGATATCAAATTCTACTTAAGCATATATAATTAAAGCACAAATGTAAAGGAGATAGAGTTAAGAGAGGCAAACACAATATTTATCCTGGTTCAGCCACCAATCACTTGTGGCCCACGTTCAGTTCTGAAGTAAACCACCCCAGATTTTCAACTATCTTCAAGCTTCAACTGGTGGTTGACAACCTTTACAACACAAAACACTCACCACACCTTAGGATACCTCACCCTCTTTACAATCAAGGGATACCTCGCCCTTTACAACTTTTGAGAGATGTCTCACTCTCTAAGGGATGCCTCACCCTTTACTCCAGAGGGATACCTTACCCTTTTTCACTAGAGAGATACCTCACCCTCTTTTTATAGATTATACAAAGATGTAGATGAATAGAAACTCTCTCAAAGAGTAGATAATACAACTTGAAGCTTATGGGTATCTAGGATTCACACTTAAGCTCAAAATAAAGGTTTATGAGAAATGAGAGTAAAACATGAATTTAATGCTCAAGAAACTTGTTCAGATTGATTGCCAACTTTTCTTTGATGCCCAAATACTTTCAATTATAGCCCAAAACAAATAAGAGTCGTTGGTGGTTGTTGGGGGCATTAAATGCTCCAAAAGAGCCATTGGGAAATGTTTTATGCTATCCCAGATAATAGATTATTGGTTTTGCCTAACTGATTATTTGTTTCATCAAGAAACAATATAGCACGAAAATAATAGATTATTTGGCACCCTTAATCGGTTAAAACATTTAAAAACTAAGAGGAAATGTTCCCAACATGCAAATAACCTGTTATGGACTATCCATAACAGATTATTCACTTTAAAACATCAATTGGAACGTTTCTGCCAAGGTGAATAACCTATTATGGATTTCAAATAATCTGTTATGGATTTCAAATAATCAATTATTATTCTAAGATAATCTATTATACAAAACAGCTAATCTGTTATTTGTTCACCAAGAGAACAAGATTTCTAAAGTATTTCACAACTAAACTTTCTCAAATCATTTTCAACCTTTCTAAAAGCATTTTCCATATACTTGAAAAGTATTTTCACAAGTATGAAACATGATTTTCTTTTCATCCTTTCTAAAAACATATTACTCAAACTTGATCAACATAAAACATGATTTTGCAAATAGATCAAAGTTGAATGGCGACAAAACATGAGCTAGTGTGATTCCTATTATCCTTAACGTAAGATTTAAGTCTTATAAGTTATAGTTGAAGAACCTTGGGACTTGATCTTTGCACAACCAATCCTTTTTTGTTTGTTATCATCAAAATCATTATTTTATTCAATGCCAATTATATTCTCCCCCTTTTTGATGATGACAAACAACCATTGAGAAAAGAGTTAGTTTAAGTAAATTAGAACTCACAAAAATGTGTTAGAGACTTACTCCCCCTCTATTTTTCAAGGGGTGATTAGATCAGAGATACACAACTCCCCCTTAATTTTGGAATCCAAAGATCATTGAATTTGCATTTTTTCTTTTTACCTTTTTTCAATGACTCATAAACTTCTCCCCCTTTTGTCATGATTAAAAAGTTATACAATAAAGAGATTTTGACAAAGAGAGAATTAACAATAATAAAGTTGTGCAATAAAGTTATGCAACATAACCGTTGTCATTCAACAAATATTCATTTATATTCCATCAACAATATAACCAGATCAGCAATATATTCATGTTAACAAACCATCTATTACAAAATATCCAAGTCATACTAAAACAACATATCAAAGTCATACTATGGTTCAACAATGTTATAAGCTAATAACATATTCAAAATATAAAATAATTAGATTAGCTTAAGCACAATAAAGAAACTGAAATGATCCATGCCTAATCTGTGGAAAGTGATGGAAAATGATGAAAAAGGTGTTTTAATAATGGATTTTGGTTGGATTTGGAGTGGGTGAGGAGTTTGAGGGAGTGGGTATAAGTGGGTGTGAGAGGAAGAAGATGACAATGGAAGTTTGGGTTGTGAATGGTGAGGGGAGGTCACAGTTTTTTGGTTTAATGAGCATAATAATCGATTAAAGCATTGTGATAACCGATTATTTTCGTGGGGAATGAAAAAGGGAGGCCAAAGGTTGAGCAAATAATCGATTAAGGGTTCGAGCTAACCAATTATCTTCATGTGAGATAAAATATGTGAGCTCCCTATGAGCTGAAATAACTGATTATGGCATGGAGCAATTGGTTTGTGTTAAGAGAAATCAAATGAAAAGTTCTCGATTAGCCTCAATAACCGATAAGGACTTGTTCTTAATTGATTATTTTCGTGGTCCACACCAAAAATGTTGCCTCTTTTTGTTTAAATAACAGATTAGGAAAAGCTCCTAACAAGTTATTCCCGTGGACCTCTAATAGATTGAGCCTCTGTTTGCTTCAATAACAGATTAGGAAAAGCTCCTAACAGGTTATTTGTGGTCTCCAGAAGCCTCAAAATACCTCCATAATTAGTCAGAGAGGTCTTGTAATTAGTCATCTTCATGGAATGAAAGACCAGCAGCCTCTGACTCTTTGAATAATAGGTTAGATACTTCTCCTAACCAGTTATTTGCATTGACAAAAGATAGAATCACACACTTCAGGAGCCAATAATTAGTTACTTTCTTCCCATAACTGATTAGCAAGATCTTTTAATTGGTTAATATGTCTTGACAAAAATAAGTTCCAATGTGCCAAGCTTGTTCCAAGTTCAAGTAATAGACTATTTCTCTCTTCTAACAGTTTATTTCATTTCCAAAACCAAAAAATCTTCAGATACCAAATATGGTTATTAATCCATTATGCTCTCATAAATATCAATTTTTTTTGTAGTATGTAAATTGACCAAAACAAATTAAATTATTAATTACTATTAAGCACATAGCCAATAGCATGCTTACTTTCATGATATATAGATAATTTAAAGCATAGAAAGCATACATAATCATAGAACACCCTATGATCAAGAGACATGCAAGATAGTGAGCAAAGTGGTGTAACAAAAATGAACAGAATCATGTGTTATATATAATATTTAACTTTTACTATGTACACATGATTTTATCCCTCACCAAAGGCCTACAAGGAATATACCTCATATTCATTGTCTTTTTAAGTGAATGCTCATAAGAGATAAAAACTTTTGATACCTTGGTCTTGGTGATCAAGGAAACTCTTTTCCTTACCCATTGCTTCTCTTTTGGTGTTTTGAACTTTGTAAGTTCCACATTTTGTACTTGAGAAGCTTTGATTGAAGTCATCTTCCTTCTTTGGCCAAAACTTCTATCATTTGGCTTTGGAAGCATTCCCCTTGATGATTCCTTTTTCACTTGACCAATTTGTTTATCCTTTTGAGAAATTTTCTGCATAATTGAAATATTAGGAGGACATTTTGGCATCCACTTCATTTTGGGTCCTTAAATGTTAGTACTAGGGCCTTTAATATCTTTAGGAACTCATACCATATCATTTCTCATATAAGAATTTTTTTTATAATTGCACAAATGAGAAATATGTCCTAGATGACCACAAAAATAGCAAACAATTGAATTCAATGATGGCTTAGTCCTTTGAAGATCATTTTTGAAAACTTAAGCCTTTTCTTTTTATTACATTCTATGTTAATTTTGCCTCAAGCCTTATTTGAATTTTCATGTAGAATAACATCAATTTCATTCTTATTAACAAACATAGAATATAAACAATTAGAATCGTTAGCTTTGACAAATTCAAAAGATAAGACCTCAACTTAATTTTCTAAATCAATGCATTTTTCACAAGAAGATGAGATTTCATATTTCAAAGGCATTTTCTCATTAAGAAAAACATATTCATTTTTCAAAGTCTCAATTTCATTTTCAATAAAGGAAATATTTTCCAAACAAGATAAGTTTTTTCTTTTTAAATTCAACAAGCCATCATATAATTCATCATATGCACATTGTAGCTCATCATTGGAAGGACTATAGTCTAGTTTAGTATTATTTACCTCTAGGTCCTTTTTAGCCATATATGAAGTAATCTCAATTTCTAGCATACTTGGCTCCTTAAGGGAATCACCATCTTCCTCATAGTTGTCCAACAATGATTAGAGAACATCTTCTTGAGGACATTTTTCAATTTTGTCTTTCTCTAGAGGCTTTTGCTCTTCTTGCTCTCTATATACAACTTGATGCAAAAAATCATTATTAGCAAGATAGATAGAATCAAGAGCATCCCATATATTTTTAGCATTAGAACAACTCTTAATTTCAGCATAAGCATCATCATTTAAACTACTTCTTAAGATTTGCATTGCTTTAATGATCAAGGAAAAATATTTCTTGTCATAATCATTCTAAGTTTGTTTCGATTTGCAAGTAAATCCATCAAGCACAATATCCCACAAATCAATATCAATAAATTGCATATAAATTTCTATTCTATCTTTCCAATAAACAAAATGCACACCATCAAAGAATGGTAGTTTATCAATCTCTAAAGCTTACATTTTGAAAAGCTTTTAATGGTTGCCAACAAACAAGGATCTTCTAAGCGGTTAAGCTTTCAACAGAGTGCGAAACTCTGATATCATTTGTTAGCCATGGCAACCATTACCCAAGAGTGGGAGTGAATTGAGTGATTATAAATTTTTAAAGCAACTTTGACAAATTATGCATTTTGATCTTTTCAATCAATACATACAGCGAAATAAGTCTAATGAATGCACAACTATGATAGATTACTCAAATATAACTTGGGTTATGCGATAAATTAAGCAAATAAGCTAAATATCAAATTTTACTTATGCATATATAATTAAAGCACAAATGTAAAATGAGATAGAGTTGAGAGAAGCAAACACAATATTTATCCTGGTTTAGCCACCAACCACTTGTGGCCTATGTCCAGTCCTCAAGTAAACCACCCCAGAGTTTCAACAATCTTCAAGCTTCAACAGGTGGTTGACAACATTTACAACACAGAGCACTCACCACACCTTGGGATACCTCATCCTTTATAACTTTTGAGAGATGTCTCACTCTCTAAAGGATGCCTCACCCATTACTCTAGAGGGATACCTCACCCTCTTTGCAACTATGGGATACCTCATCCTTTTTCTCTAGAGGGATACCTCACCCTCTTTTTATAGATTATACAAAGATATAGATGAATAGAAACTTTCTCAAAGAGTAGATAATACAACTTGAAACTTATGGGTATCTAGGATTCACACTTAAGCTAAAAACAAATGTTTTTGAGAAATGAGAGTAAAACACGAATTTAATGCTCAAAAAACTTGTTCAGATTGATTGCCAACTTTTCTTTGATGCCCAAATACTTTCATTTATAGCTCAAAACAAATAAGAGTCGTTTGTGGTTGTTGGGGGCATTAAATGCTTCAAAAGTGTCATTGGGAAATGTTTTATGCTATCCCATACAATAGATTATTTGTTTTGCTTAACAGATTATTTATTTCATCAAGAAACAATGTAGCACGAAAATAACAGATTATTTGGAACCCTTAATCAGTTAGAAACATTTAAAAACTAAGAGGAAATGTTCCCAACATGCAAATAACCTGTTATGGACTTTCCATAACATATTTTTCACTTTAAAACATCAATTGGAACGTTTCTGCCAAGGTGAATAACCTGTTATAGATTTCAAATAATCTGTTATTTGAAATCACAAAATTAGTTATTATTCTAAGATAATCTGTTATACAAAACACCTAATATGTTATTTGTTCACCAAGAGAACAAGATTTCTAAAGTATTTCACAACCAAACTTTCTCAAATCATTTTCAACCTTTCTAAAAACATTTTCCACATACTTGAAGAGTATTCTCACAAGTATGAAACATGATTTTCTTTTCATCCTTTCTAAAAACATTTTGCTCAAACTTGATCAACATAAAACATAATTTTGCAAATAGATCAAAGTTGAATGGCGACAAAACATAAGCTAGTTTGATTCCTATTATCCTTAACATAAGATTTAAGTCTTATAAGTTATACTTGAAGAATTTTGAGACTTGATCTTTGTGCAACCAATCCTTTCTTGTTTGTTATCATCAAAACCATTTCTTTATTCAATGCCAATTACACATAGCACCTTAGGCAACCTAGTGTTGCATTAGATATCACTCAAGATATGATGAGATGGTGCAGTGGAGATGAGTATACTAGGATGAATTGTAGGATTCATTCTAGTAAGGATAAGGAGGTATGAGCCTTAGAATATCGAAGAGTAGTGGATTACATTGGGAAGGTACCTAGAACCTTAAGCAATAAAGAGTTGTAAGTAAGAACTACTCTTGAGTTAGATTCACTTGAGTGGAGATAATGTTGTGTATTTAGTTCTAAAAAAGGGGATGTTATGTACTAAGTCTCTAGTTAAACAAGACCTTGTGCATTGTAGAATACACAAAAGGATGAATGTTGACTTGTAAGCTTGTTACATTCATTAAGTATGCAAAGTTATAGTGAAATGCTCATTTATTTCTTTACGCAAGGTTGAATGAGACATTAGCTAAGATAGGCTTTTTCACTAGGATGACTTAAGTCTATAGGAACGTTAATGTGGTGTTTAAGTAAGAAGTAAACATAACATTACATTTTTCACACACTAGTTAGTTAATCTAGTTTGTATGTGAAAGTTAAGAATCTTAGTGCAACCCAAAAGTAAGGGTTTGCTAAAGATAAGTATCTAACACCTATGGTAACTTATTGTTACTTAGCTTCACTATAGATGTGATGACGAGGGGTGTTAGATATAAGTAAACTAGGATAAGTTGGCATTGTCTACCTATAAATGTGACTTATATGACGTGAGGTCATTTAGCCAAGAAAAAAGGGAGTCAAGAAGTTCCTAAGGGGACAAGTATTCCTAACCAAGTGCTAGGGTTGCATGTAGTGTGAAAATTTCAATTTTTCCTATCTACAAGGGGGTAAACATGAGAAGTCATAATTTCCTAGTAAAACATGCCTAGGTCTTAAATGACCAAAGTATGTAAGAATGACTGTATGTATGTCTATGGAAATGGTCTAGTAGTATTGATCTTAGTGAATATCCTTTGATGCCCATTCATGAAGGCCAAGGGAAATAGATGGGTGTTTGAAATACTTTTTTTGAGTAAAGACATAACCCTGATATCTCGATAGTGCCAAGGCCAAAGGAGATAAGTGGGGAGTCCGTAAGGGTCTTTTGAACAAGGATTCAGCCTGAACTTCTCAATGTGCCAGGATACATGTGATGTGAGGATGAGCTTTCCCTCTATTCACCACGGGATAATATACTGAACCAATTCCTAATGAACTTCTTGGTTTTCAAAATAAACCCCTACATGTATTTCAAAACAAAACATTACACAAGCATATCTTAGGATCTTTCTTATGCATAATCATATTGCATATCATCTACATTGCATTTATAGACAGTTGTATAGGCAGTGTCTATATCTAACGGTATGTAAGCTTTAGATTTAGATTACACTACTTAGTAGTGGGTAGTTATAAGAAAAGAGGAGGAAACTCCTATGTTAGTAGTTATAGAAATTGTTATATTTGTTATACAATTTTATAGCTAGCTGGTATTGGAATTATTTTTACTGTGAGTTATAATTCTCACCCCAGTTGTTCTTCCATGTAAATCTAGGTAAAAATGTTGTTAAGGGAATGAAGATAAGCATGAAGACTAGTATAGTTTTATAGGCTCTTCTAGCCATAACTTATGTATACAGTTTATATTTGTTTTGTATGTATTACAATATATCCTTATGTGGCTAGTGTTGTATATATATATGTATGAGTTTAAGTTTTTCCACAATCTCTAGGGCTTTTTATAATTACTCACTATGATTATGGATATATGTATTAATGAGTATATAGAAGTGACATCTCTAGTTCTATTTATCTTTATATATCTCTGTATATCTAAAATATATCTAGATATCTATATTAGGATGTTATATACGCCGCGGCACATGAAGTTCCATGTTGCGGCGTGTTGCTCAAAGTTTATCCATGCCACGGCACACCCAGTGCTATGCCGTGGCATGTTGCCCTTTGTTCGTTCACGTCGCGACACACCCAATGCCAAGCCACAGCGTGATTAGAAGAGCACAGAATTCTACAGATTCGGGTATAGTTCCATTGGATCCAAACCCTCTTCCAATAATTGAAAATTCCATTCCAAGTGATTTTCAACCTTCCACAAGGTCCATCAACACATTTTAACTCTTGTACAACTTCAATTTCACAAAAACATGGATTGATGAACTCATCATCCACCTTGTAAACCCTCAAATTCAATCCTAATGGGAACAAAGGTGTTCAAGTGATGAATAATTCATCCTCAAGCATCTAATAAACTAATTTTCACATCACCAAGCTATCCTCAAGCATCTCATTAAGATTCAAGTCATAAACATCAAAATCACACTCAAAACCTAACTTTTCCATCATTCCAATACTCAAGAACAAGATGAAAAAATAGGAAGATGAGTCAAAAACAAGGTTTCCCCTACCTCAAGGTCTTGAAGATGGCCAAAGATGGATCCAAGCTCTTCAATCCTTGCTTGCCTCTTGGTTTCTCCTCTTTCTCCTTTTTCTTTCTCCTCCACGGTTCTTTTCTCTCTTTTCTCTTCTCTTTTCTATTTTTCCTTTCTTTCTCTATTTCCTCTCTCAACCGTGAGATATGAGAAAGAGAAATCCAAATTGGCTTCTTATAGCCAAGCACTAAAACTCTCAATCTGCTAAGAACACCTAGATTTCACCAAATTCGGTCTCCTAGCTTCCAACAGATTCAAAATAAATCCTAATATTCATTAAAAAATTCTGTTTCACCGTTTCTTTATTTTTCTATATTAGCTACTAGTCAAACCGGCATTAAAATACATAATCAGTATGTTTAAAAATGTCAAACTAACTCCGATTAACCTCAAACTTTAACTGTAGCATAGTTCACACATTTGTGACTTGAAAACAAACTCTCCATATTTATTTCCACTAATTAAGCAATTTAAGCCACTTTCAGAGCAAATAACAGCTATATTTCACACATACTGTTACAGCAAAGTGCCTAAACATGCTCAGACAGTCACAAAACTACACTAACATGTTAAGTATGTATTAGGCTACCTCCGTAACCATTTACAAACATAACATGTTTTCCACGGTGTTACATATCTCATGAAGATTAAAACTTAGAGACTTGGTTTTGAGAAATGCTTATGTTAGTGGTAAAAACACTCTGGAGCCTCATTGAAAAATGTGGAAGAGAGAGAAAATAGAGTGAAAATGTGAATGCACTTCCTCCTTATTCCCCTTTTATAGGCATGATGGCACCTTAACTGCCGCCCATAAACTGGGAAAAAAATTATCACTTCATCATGATTTGAAAAAATAGTGGTACGAAAACCAAACGCCGACTACCTCTTATGCTGATATGTGGCTTCACGCCACTAGCCAAATAGACGAAACAACACCAGCTCTCAAATGAAGCATCCTAAGAAAACCAAATGTTTATTCACCAAACATCACACATTATGACAACGGATGACAAATCCTTGTAATATTGAAACACACTGAAACAGAACCCTAGTGACAGATCCCAGCATTGAAGCCACGAGATATATTGATCAATGGGGGCATGACATACCCTAACTGCGGATCACAATAGTTACTACAAAGCCCTAATTGTTGGGGGAACCTTTAAGCTTTCCATCACGAAACCCCACAAATGCGCAATGTAAGACCTTAATTAAGGCACCTCACCGCACCATTACGAATCCTAATTTAAATGCTAAAACGGCTGCAAGGGCCTTCCATTTTTTCTGGCTCGATAACTTGTACCTTGGCAAAAGCAAGCCACATTGCTTGGCCTAATCTTTTATCTTGGCCCTTTATGGCCCAACATGACTCATCAGCCCACTTTCTAGAAGATAAATATACCTCAACATAATCCCATCTTAATGAGGATACTTAGGGATCAAATACCCTCATAAAAATTCCTTCATAACGGCTACGATTTTTATTTACAGAGAAACTTATCTCTTAGATATTACTTCCTTACCAAGCAACGCTACGCAATAAATATAAGGTTTAGCCACTTAGGTATGCATATATTCCATATAGTCTTTCTTATTAATGTAAATCCTAACTTGAGCGTCAGAATATCTTCCAAGTACACCACCCCTCTCTCCACTACTACATAAGAAGGAGCCACCCTTTCACTACTTTGACTTGAATCAGGTATGCCATCCTTGATTCCTGTTCAGAACATTTATTATCTCTAAACTTTTTGAAGTGTTTCTCTCAGCTCTCTATTCTCTCCTTGCTGTAAATACAAATTGTTGAAAAAATAGGAATATTTTACTCATTTCTCAAAAATCTCAAAGTCCAAATTATATGTGCCTTAAAGTGGTCTCTCGGTAACTAGTTACATGAACCTTAATAAACACGACATACATAAATCATTTTATTGTTTTCATTCAACATACATAAATCATTATGTATACTTGACACATGAATTACCAAGTACAATAGCCATACACTCACATTGAACTCGTACATTTAGAAAAACTGAAAAGACTAATGAACTTGTACTCAGAAATTCTTAAGTAATTATGTTTCAGAGTCTTTGAACAATGGCATTTTTCATTGCCTCTTCACTCATGAGATCCTGGGGAACCCTAACGACCACATCTTGCAGCATCATCTCTTTGATGTTTGACACGGTGGCATGGAGAATTTGCAAATGGAGGTCTCTGAGAGCATCCATTAACCTTGCAGGCGGGTGATTCACGTTAAGGCTCTGGACCCTTATCATTGCCTCCGTTCCCAAGATCTTCACTTCAACTCCCATCGTTGTGGTTGCAGAACTTGAGGAATGCACGGTTTTGTTATACTCTGAAGTGTCTTGTTTGGATCTCTTGGTATGGCTCTCTAATCTGGCCTCCAGCTGATTAATTTTGGCCTTGAGTTCATTGATGTAGGCAACCGCGTCGGAAAGTAAGGACGCTTTGTCCATCTTGGACACGTTCGGGACAGCAGAACGGAGAGCATAGAATCTTTGATTCAGCCTCTCTCGTCGCTGCCTTTCAGCCTCCACGTGATTCAGAGGCAATTGATCTCGTGTCCTCTCCGGCTGTCTGCCTCGCCTTCTCATCATCATTGGAACATTGCTGGTTTCGGCATAGGCAAAAAGAGCCTCAGAATCAGAAGGTCCTGATGAGTCAGAGGAAGATCCATCAGCCCCTGCCTTTGCAATTGCAGGCGCTTCAGCATCTAATTCTGTTCTCTGTTGTTGCTTGTCTTTGTTGGTTTCTCTCTTTGGAAGCACCCCAAGGCCCAAAACGGGGACATTGGGATTGGAAAGTGGGATTTGATGATCATCACATGCGTAGTGCGCGGCAATGGCATGGTTGTTCACGTCAAAAACTGATTTGGCCATTTGCAGCAGGCTGTAATCGAAGTTGAGCTCGTCAGAGGAACCCAGCTCAACGACACCACTTGCTGTGGAAATGCACACTAAAGTGTGGATCCCATGATTACGAGCTTCTCTAAGTCTCTCACATTCGTTTAACTGAAACTCGTTCACTCCGCTCAACCAAACATCTGTGCCTGTGCTAAAGGCACGCCCAATAGCAGCATCCCCAACGCCAAATGAGCGAGTTAAAGACACCGTGTAGAACCATTCAATGTCATTGACGTCCCTTGTTGGCTCCTCTGACATGTTTTCCTTCTCGAGCGACACCAACTCTTTGGCCTTCGCACCACGGAAGTAACCATCGCCCCAATCTAATATAAGACGACAATTACCGTCTTTGGAAGCTTGCCAAAAAATGGCGTAAATCCACCACTCAGGACGGCTGTGCAAAATGAATTGGAGACGCTGCTGAAGCGTGTTTGAGGCTTCTTGCCTCATAGACACAAGCGATGAAGAAACAATCACTTCTCTGGCCCGGCCTTTCATTGGTCTAATTTAATTTGTTTATGCGATATGATATAGTTTCTTTTTGGTAATGGTCTTCTTTAATTGACGGTTGGAGTGTGTAAGGTATACGAAAACAAAAGCTAGGAGTACGACTGTAAAGGATTTCAAATAGAAAACAAGAAAACAAGCAAACCGACCAAGAAAATCAACAACAAACTGCAAGCATTGACAGAGACACACACACACACGGAGAGAGGAGGAATCAGAAGAATAAATTTAGATTTGGATGAACCTATCCCAGAGAAGAGTTCACTGGGGAATTTATTTGAGAGGACCATTGAATTTCATTAGGAATTGTCTACGGAGTTAGTATGCTGCACCAGTTTCACGTGTGCAAACAAAAATTAGACAGGGAACGGATGTGGCCGAGTTCGATGTATCATGTACTATGGTTTTTTATTAAGTCTTTTCCTTTCTTTTTTGGCTTTTCATTTTGTTAAAAATGTCTATTCCCATCACCAGCACGTTTGTTGTTGGTTTAATTAATGATTCTTTCTTGCTAAGAGAAACTTCACTGCGGATGGAAAGAAGCATATGCATGTGGATTGTGAAAGCATCAACAAATTAAACAAATAGTTACTGAGATAGCCATGGCAATGATTTAATTCTACACGGGTAATATTTTGGATGGCCGCATATTCTCTTGTACATATTATTTTTACGTTAATAAATTAAAATTTAAACTCTGTGTAAGCTTCACATTAAAACTTATAAATAGCTCTCACACACACGAAATATTACTCATTCATTCTGTATAAAAAGTTTAACTTAACATAAAATAAGTTGTAATTGTTTAGATAAGTAAAAAATAGAAATAATAATTCATTTGTTGTTATTACTTATTAAACATAATGTTTTAAAACAAATCTAACAATCTGATTGAACCGGTTGGACATGAATAGGCTATATTTCTAGTTTGAATATTATTCAGTTCAGCCTTAGTTTAATTATAAATTGAATAAGTTGAACGAATCCAACCATCATCCAAAAGTCTTGCCAATTCAATCTTCAGTTCTATTTTTAAAACATTAACTAAAAGCTTCTATGGAAAGGTGGAAGTTTTATACAATAGATTATGAAAAAAAAACTTTATTTATTTTTACTTCATCTTCTAACACAAAGATTTCTACTAAATACTAAATTAATAAATTTAAAAATTATTTCAAGGAGAGATTTTGATAAAAAAAAATTAATCAAGCTACAAAAGAAATTTTAAACAAGTCGAATTAAAAATTCATATCTTTAAATAAATCAAATTCAAATTTTAAATTTGACTCGTTTAAATAAATAACTAAAACTTAAATAACTTCTTTTTTTCATAAGTGAAGCGTGAGTTTTAAACATTCGATTTTCCTCGACCTATTTATAGCCCTAACTAAACTTATACTGTTTAATATAGGCAATAGTAAAGATATTTTAGTAAAATTAAACTCCAACACCGAAGTGGTCATTGGCAATATATATACAATGACATGTTAGGGATGATTTAAAACTTTTTTTCCTGAATTGTCTTAATTTTTAAAATAAATGAAGTGTCTCTTTAATTAAACATATATAAAAATGAAATATAAAAACGGTAAAATTATAAATACTTCTTATTTTGCAGTTGTGACTCCCTTCGTACATTGCTTAACTTCCTACATTGTAACTATAATTATAGTTATACTTTTTATTTAATTTTATAGTTTATAGTTATAATAGACATTTTATTATAGGAATTCTTAACTTCCACATCTTCAGGTGCAGGTTAGTAATTTTCATATTTTATTTTGACAAAAAATCTCATATGTTTCTTTTGAAAACAACTTTAACTTATACCTCAAAAAAAAAAAATTCAACTTATACAGCAACATTTGACTTTTGATTAAACTTTTACACTAACATTTGACTTTTGATTTTATTTTGATCAAATAATTCAAATTAACTCATTGAGAAAAACAAAGAAAATAGTGCAAGTTAACTAAAGAGAATAAACGAATTCAAGAGAGAAAATCTAATTTCGTTATTAACTCTATTAATTAATTATTATTTATTAAAGTATATATTAAAGTGTTTTTAAATATGTTTTTGTTTTGTAATGGCAAGGACCATCTCGATGGGCTTAGTGGAGGGCCCCCTAGAGAGGCCTGATGGCCCCCTAATGGGGCCTAGGAGATGAGTAGGGACATAGGAGAAATGAAATTGAGATGCAGAGAAATTGCGGGAATTGAACTCCGTTACTTTTTCTGTATATCTCTAATTCTAACCAATTGAACTACCAATACGGGACAAGTGTTTTAAAATATTTAATATATGGGTTTATTCAATAAATAAAAAATAAAAAGGATAAGAAAGATATATAGCATATACAATAATTGAAAAACGACTTTTAAATGAAAAATAATTATCACATTAGACAAAAGCTGATTTGTATTAAATTTATATTTATATGTTATTTGAATTCAATTTAAATTAATTGTATTTTATAAATTTATCTCATAAAGTTATGTACCCAAAAAATTATATTATGAACATTTTATGTATACATAATATTTTATAAAATAATTAAATTTATTATTCTTTATCATTTTCCTATTTTTTAATGAGAAGATCAGTTAAATTCTTTTTCATAATTAAAATTTGTGTTAGTACTATTTTTCTTCTTTGAATTTGATAATCCAAAGTTACTAAAATACTGTCTAGACTAATTTATTTTATAAAGAAATATTTTGAGATTTTATGTTCAAAACAAAATAAACAAATGCTAACAATCCCGTTTTATTATTACTTATATTTTTTACTCAACTAAAAATAAAAAATATAGATTAAAGAGCAAGTAGTACCATCAAAATCAAAACGCCAGTTTTAATTGAAAGAACTAATTAATACAATTAAGAGAAACCCATTTTGTGTCCCAAATTTTAAGTAAATTTTTTGCAGCATGGAAATGTGCTTATTTTTTATAAAAAAAAAACGGATTTTTTTATAATAAAAACTACTTTTTAGAATATTTTGCACCAATCAAAAGGATTTCTTTATTAAAAATATGCTGAAGTACCAAAAAAATTTATATTGTTAGTACCTTTTTTAATCAAGTGTTTTGTGTTTTTAAAAAAGACCCTTTTTCACAACATAGAAATGTTGTTCAAATATGAAAATAATGTCTCAAATTTACATCTGAACATAAAATAAATTTTATTCTTTTCAAAAGATATTTTAAAAAAGAAAATATAAAAATGACATTTTTCCAAAAGCTCATCTAAACCAAACCAACACATCATAGTTATAAAATTTGGCGATTAAATGGTCATTTTGGTCCCTCATTCATATAGAGTCGGTCATTTTAATCTCTAACTCAATGAAATTAACAAAAATGCCCCTTACCCAGTAAATCGTCGGTTAAGTTGATCCAATTGTGAGTTAGCCTTTGTTAACGCTAACGAATATGTTGATATGGTACGTTAAGTGGCTAGCTGGATGCACACGTGACAACCCACTTGCCTCTCCCCTTTCCTAAATGTGAAAACGTTGTTTCCCCTCCCTAAGTAGAACGACGTTGTTTCTTCTCACCATCTTCTCTAAATTTCCCCTCCCTAAACCTTAATTCCCAAATTAGAAAGCCCTAACCCCTAATAATTTCTCCCTTGCTTCCCATTGCAATAGAGGATCAAACTAAGACATTGAGAGAACACAGTCCATTCTCTCAAAATCCAACCAACATTCATCCCCAAAATTATATTCTGTTTGTTTTGTTCATATTCTTCAACCCTGGCACAGGTGCGTCTGTTTGTTTTTTTTCAAAATATGCTCTCTATTTTGTGCATTTTTTTGTGGTCCATGTCTCCTTAATGTGGTGTGTGTGGTCCTTGGTACGAATTTTTTATCAAAGTTTGATTGTTCCTTGTGCTTGATGCATATAGTGCTATATCCATTGCTTAAATTTGTCTTTGTTTTTTGTTGCATATCACACATGAACGGAGGCAAAATTGTGCATTTTTATAACCTTTTTAATCAGTGTTGTATGTATTGGTGTAGTTGTGGTATCAAGTATAACATCCCAATACTAATACTAATAGCATATCCGAAATTACGCATTAGTAATTAGAATTAGACACGTTACTTCTAAACTAATAACAATCCTTGTAAAAACATTTATAACATATATAAAATTATGAGCCTGCTGAGGGAGATATAATATACATATAATTGGGAGTGGTCATTTATACAAAGATGTACATCATAGTACATTATATACATGCATGCCTTCAAGGCATAATTTCCTACAAATCATACAAAAATCCTTGTACAAGAGTAGAAACAAATTATTCCACATTCATACTCTTCAACTCAACTAGCTGCAGATTTCTTCCTTGGAATTAACATGGGAATACAATATAAAAGGGGTGAGAATTCTATAATTCTCAGTATTACTATCATACATACTGTCATCACAATAATTCCAATTGTTTAGGGAAAATTCATTTCAATGCTTAAAGTTTAAAGTAGAAAGGTGGCAAAAGCCAAAAATAAGTCATTTCTCTTCTCGAGGAAGAATTCCAATTATTAACATTACTATCCATTCATACACTTTTGTTATCAAAAGATCATAAATTATATTTTCAATAATTTTCAAATACGATTTGCAATACAATGTTACATTCTCATTTCAACTTTATGATCTTATATGATAACATTCTCATAATGCTTTGATCATTCACAAATATCATTCCAGTGCTCACTTAATTATTATATTTATACGCTTATTTCCAGAGAACCTATATTCATGTACCATATAGGTAAGAGCCATCTCATATAACTTAGGTTTTATATTCTAATGGTAAGGATTGAAATAGGGCCTCACACTTGTGGAAATAAGTTTGCATCAATGATTTAATATGTTAAGTTTTGATGATGATAAATACAAGACAAAAAGAATGATGCTTATGCTTGAAAAATGTGCTTTATAGATGACAAATACATCACAAAAAGAATATTGATAATGTTACATAAATATGCTTAATGAGATATATTGTATCATGCATGATTATGTACTTTATCTAGTTATATTTCACTTAATAATCATGCAATGAGATATGTATAACATTCTTCATATAATATATTCAATAATACTTTATATGAGTTGTATTAAATTAATATTGGATTTGGCTCTATTTAAATGAAAATGTGCAAAGTATTATTTGTTGCATCCTATATAGACATATCTATTTGTAATTGATAAATATCTTATTTGGATGTGTCAAGGAAAGTTTTATATACATGTTAGACTAACTAGAGTTATACATTTATGAATCATGCATATAAAGATATTGAGTTATGAATTTGGACTAACTATGCTTGTTTTAAGTTAACAATACTTTGTAGGATAGCCCGAGTACCAAAAGTGAGTATTGCAACAAGAAAGTAAAAGATCACGACTATGCTTAACTCAAGAAGAATGAGAATGATAAAGATGTTTCAAGCAATTTGCAAGATTTGAAGAGAAGAAATTTGTGGAAGCTTGGATTACATCCAGAAGTCTAACGACTAGAATTGGTAGATCTTCCTTTTAGGTTTTCTCATATGTAAAGATAAAGGTTTTACAAGAAAAGAGCTTAAATATATTTTTAAGTCTTTAAAAATGGTTCTTACATGTTTAAATGCCCAACAAACTATTTTTGGAAAGTTAATCTTTGTGGTAGTTCAAACCTTTGAAAAATAGCCAAGTTTGTATTTTGTAAAACTAACATTTAGTTACTATTTTGATCATAACTTTTAAAATACTTTAAATTTTATTATGAGACATATTGCATATGAAAATAGACTCAAATATCTTCCCAATAAGTGGTCATTTGCTTTAAACAGATAGGAAATGAAAAAGTTATGACCATTTAAAGTCAGTTTTCAAAAACAGTCAAGTTTGAGTTTTAAAAAGTTAACCTTTAATTACTCTTTTAATCATATCTTTCAAAATACTTTGAGTTTTTTTCTAAAACTTCTTTTATTTGAAAATAGACTCAAAGATCTTTTCAATGAGTGGTCATTCGCTTTAATCGGATAAGAAATGAAGAAGTTATAACCTTTTAAAGCCAACTTTCAAAACCAGAAATGCTGTAATCGATTACACAAGTCTTGTAATTGATTACAACGTTGACAGAAGCCATGTAATCAATTACCAGAAGTGTGTAATCGATTATCAAGTACCCAGAAATGTTCCCAAAGGCTATAAATGGTTAGTTTTCATAAAAAATCATTTCTAAATACTACCAACGACTATTTTATCACTTGGGCTCTATATATAAGTGTTATATGAAGCTTATACATCTCTTGAACACTTGTTTTGATCCTTGAATTACCAAAATCATATTTTGAGCTCTTTATTGCAAAATCTTTCTATTCATTTGTTCTTCAATTTGTATTATCCACTTTTGAAAGAGTTTTCTATCATCCATACTTTATTCTTCAAGTTGTATATTAACTCTTGTGAGAGTTTCTATTCTTTCTATTCACCTTAAAATCATTGTAAAAGGGTAAGGTATCCCTCAAGAAAGAAAAGGGTGAGGTATCTCTCAAGAGAGAAAAGGGTGAGGTATCCCTTGTAGTGCAACTCAAACACAAAGGGTGAGGTATCCCAAAGGTGTTGTGAGTACTCTTGATTGTAAAGGTCATCAAGCACCTGTGAAGCTTGAAGAGTAAGAGGCTCTAGCACAAGGGTGAGGTATCCCAAGGTGCTTGTTTGTACAGAGGTTTTCCTAGTAGTTGTGAAATCTAGGAGATAGTGAAGAAAATCTCAAGTTAAGCTTGGGGACTGGACATAGGCCACAAGTGGTTGGTGGCTGAACTAGGATAAATCTTTGTGTTTACTTTTTTCAACTATATCTCTTTACATTTGTGCTTTGATTATATATGCTTGAGTTGAACTTGATATTTAGCTTATTTGCTTGATTTATCCTATATCTCAAGTTGTAGTTGACTAATCTATAATACTTGTACCTTTGTTGTACATGTTCCGTTGCATTTATTAATTGAGTGCTTCAAAATGCTTAATTTGTCAAAGTTGCTTTAAAATTTGTAATCACCCAATTCACCCCCTCTTAGGTGATGGTTGCCATGGCTAACAAGTGGTATCAAAGCTTCGTTCTTTGTTAAAAGCTTAATTGCGTGGAGTTAAAGATCCTTGTTTGTTTGGCAACCATTGAAAGCTTTTCAAAATGAATGATTTTGAAATTAATAAACCATCATTCTTTGATGGTGTGAATTTCATTTATTGGAAAGCTAGAATGAAAATTTATATTCAATCTATTGATCTTGATTTGTGGGATATTATGCTTGATGGATTTACTTACAAATCAAAATAAACTTGGAATGCCTATGATAAGAAATGATTTTCCTTGAACATTAGAGCAATGCAAATCTTGAGAAGTGGTATAAATGATGATGGTTATGCTAAAATTAAGAGTTGCTCTAGTGATAAAGATATATGAGATGCTCTTAATGATTTTTATCTTGCTAACAATGATTTCTTGCAAAAAGTTGTATATAGAGAGCAAGAAGAGCAAAAGCCTCTAAAGGAAGACAATATTAAAAAATGTCCTCAAGAAGATGTTCTTGAATCTTGGATGGACAACAATGAGGAAGATGGTGATTCCCTTAAAAAAGGCTTTGAGGTAAATAATGCTAAACCATATTATAGCCCTTCCTATGATGAGCTGCAATGTCCATATGATGAATTATATGATGACTTGTTATTTTTAGAAAAGAAAAACTTATCTTATTTGGAAAACATTTCCTCCATTGAAAATGAAATTGAAACCTTGAAAAATGAATATACTTTTCTTAATGAGGAAATGTCTTTAAAATATGAAACCTCAACTTCTTATCAAAAGTGCATTGATTTAGAAAATCAAGTTGAGGACTTATATTTCGAATTTTCTAAAGCAAATGATTCTAATTGTTTACAATCCATGATTACTAATATGAATGAAATTGATATTATTTCACATGAAATTTCAAGTAAGGCTTGTGGCAAAAATAACATAGAATGTAATAATAACCAAAGGCTCAAGTTTTTCAAAATGATCTTCAAAGGACCAAGCCATCATTAAATTCACTTGTTTGCAATTTTTGTGGTCATCTAGGACATATTTCTCATTTATGCAATTATAGAAGAAATTGTTATATGAGAAATAATATGGTATGGATTCCTAAAGATCTTAAATGCCCTAGTACTAACATTCAAGGACCCAAGATGAAGTGGGCATCAAAATGTCCTCCTAGTGTTTCAATTATGCAGAAAATTTCTTAAAATGATGGACAAATTAGTTAAGTGAAAAAGGAATCATCAAGTGGAAAGCTTCCAAAGCCCAATGTTAGAAAGTTTTGTCAAAAAAGGAAGATGACTTCAACCAAAGTTTTTCAAGTACAAAATGTGAAACTTGTAAAGTTCAAAACACAAAAAGAGAAGCAATGGGAAAGGAAAAGAGTTTCCTTGATTACCAAGGCCAAGGTATCAAAGGTCTTTACCTCTTATGAGCATTCACTTAAAAAGACAATGAATATAAGGTATACTTCTTGTAGTCCTTAGGTAAATGATAGAATCATATGCACTTGGTAAAATCTGAATATTTTATTTAGCACATGATTATGTTCATTCTTTTTGTACCATAGCTAATTGGTTTGCTATATATCCTGGTACATAAGGTTCTACAATGCCTAGGTATACTTGCTATGATTTGAATTATTTATATATCATGAAAGTAACCTTGCTTTTAGTTATGTGCTTAATGGTAATTGATTATTTAATTTGTTTTGCTCAATTTACATAGTATGGAAAAATTGATATTTATGAGAGTATAAAGGATTAATAATCAATGACTAATCACTATGGATCCAAAATTGGTGGATACCAAAGAAAGTACATTGAATTGTGTTGTAGGGTGACTATTAGCTTAAGCATGCAAATGAAGTGAAATACAACCATGCTACTTGAGGTTGGGAAAACTTAAAATGGTCCAAGTTCTCCAAAAGTGATGTAAAACATAAAAAGAAAGACATGGAGAACCACAACATTCTCAAGGAGCCTTGAGGCATAGAAGTTGGAGTCACCTACAAAAACTCAAAGAGTACACTTTTGGTGATATCAATCTCTTATCCTTACTTATACTTTAAATTGAATATCATGTGATATTTAGATAAGTAGAGATTTATTTTTATGCCTTATCATGCCTTAAGTTGTGCTTTTCTAGCATTATATTTTAAAAATATTTTTATATATGCTAACATGCTAGATATGCACACATTTTGCTTGGAAAGACATGTTATGGTAATATCTTTATTCTTGAGCTTGTCACCAATTCTCTTGGCTCAAATATGGAAATTCACTTGCTTATAAGTAATTCTAATCCTTTCTCTTTGATGCTTAATTGTCTTATATGCTTACTTGGAGATTGGAAAGTTAAAAGTTATTTGTCTTCTTGTTTGAAATTGCTTGATATGTTCATATCTTGAAAATAAGAAGTAAATGATTCATTTTGTGTCTTGAACTTGTATTTGAACTTCAATGGTTTTTACAATGAAGTATATCTTGAAATGAATCATAAATGTTCAAAAGTTATAGTTCCATGATTTTTCAATTCTTTCATTATATAAGTTTTGATGTTGATCATGTGTTTCTTGATAAACTTGAATCATGCCTTAAAATGCTTAAAGCATTTTGTTGGATTCAAGTGCATATGTACTTCATGCAATCTTATTAGAGCTAACATTGCATGGTTGATAATGTGGTACATGTTTTACATTATATATCAACCTAAATTTTGCTTGTAAATTAGCTTAAATGATATTTGATGCAAACCTATATTTTAAAGAACTTTTAGAGCTAACTTTGCAAGTATTTCTATGTGCTTCAAATATAGCCATCAAATATTGACGTGTCAAGCATATATGAACAAAGAGAAAAGTTAGATGAAAAGGGACATAAGGAGACTTTCTTCAAGAGCAATGAAATGGAATACTCAATGGAAGAAAGCTCAAACTCAAAGGACCAATAAATGAAGAACATTCTAAAGGAGCATCACTTTCTATCTAAGCCAATAAGTATCTCTATTCCTAAACTATTGTGGTATTCTATATGCTATGGATTATATGATACCTGTTGATAAATTGATCTTAAAAGATTAGATGCTTTCCTTACATGAGAAGTATGCTTAGTATTGACAAAGTACTTAATTGGACATTAAATTGCTAGTTTTGTTATTGCATATGGGGTGGATGACATTAGTTCTATACATATAGCATATTTCATCATGATGAATGTTTGATATCTATTATTCTCTTGATCTATGGTTTCTTAGTAGTATAACACTTATGAAAATCATGCTCTTTTTGAAAAGAATTTCTTATTTGATTAAAAAGTTTTTTTTAAGGCAAAATCTCCTATCATATTTGAAATAAGCTTTTAAAGTTCCATATCCTTGAGAATCCTTTGAACTTGTCTTAAGACCTTAAAAGTATTATCACCTCCTAATTGTCTTGAAAAATTAGAAATCATTCGATTTATGCTATAAATGTAGTACTCTTTATTGCTTTGAAATATTTTATCAAATCTTGAGAGAGTATTTAAGAAAGTTTCTAAATAAATCTTTTGAAATGTTCTATAGAGACCATCTTAATACTTCAAAAGATAAGCCTTGTTCTACAAAAGTGTTTTATATTTTCAAGGCTCTTGTTTAATGAGAAAGAGATGAGATATACTTTCAAATGTTCCTTTGACTTGGATTTGTTCACTCTCAAGGAATATGTGGTTTCAATATAAAACCCTTCTACCCTTCTGAAATATTTTTGGAAATGTAATGTGTTATTATAAAATTCTTTTTGAAAGGGGGAGAAGTTTTAAGATGGTTTGTGACTGATGGATTAAGAATATATATCTTTGCCTTGCTTCTCTTTATGGTAATGTGCTTACATGGTCTTGGCATGCATATTTCCCTTTATCTATCTTGTGCTTCAATAAGGGAGAGCTTATCTTAGATATCCTTCTTCCATATCCTTGTTGACTAAGAACATATGCATAACTATGTTAAACTATTATGTTTGATATTTTGATAATATACATATTTTGAGGGGGAGCCTAGCTCTTAAATTGTTGCTTATATCTCTTGACTTACATCCTTATTTGATATGAAGTATTTTATTAATAATACTATCAACATGTCAACAAAGATCATCTCTTATTTTCTTTCTCTCTATCAATGAAAGAAGGTAAACATTTTTAAACTTTATATCTTTTGATTCTTTCAATGAGAAATGCTTGATATGTGCAAGTTGTATGAAATTTCATTTGAAAACCTCAAATCCATGATCTTACATGAGTATTTTGTAACTCCTAACAAGTGATATTAAGTGGTACTTATTTATCATATGGTATGCAAGATATTATATACTAGACATAATTTCTTAAGCTCATTGCTATCATGTACTAAATGTTGATGTACCAAAATATGACAAGCTTTGCATGAATAATCATTTATATATTGAAAGCATGCTTGTTTCATCTCTCTATTCTTGAATCATGTGTAGAATCAAATCAAGGGAGATAATTATGTTTTGAATAACTTGAAGAAGTTTTTGAAGTTTGATGATCCTACTCTTTTTGACAACATGAGTTTTATCTATAGAGGGAGAGAAAAATATTACTTTTCCTTCCTAAGCCTTTTTGTTGATGCCAAATAGGGGGAGAGAGAATTGGAAAGAAAAATATGTTCATTGTGCTTATTGTTTGATATGCTTACATGAATATTTATTCTTCTATATTGCTAAACATTTTTTTCTTTGGTGATTTGTCATCATCAAAAAGGGAGAGATTGTGGAAATAAGTTTGCCTCAATGGTTTAATATGTTAAGTTTTGATGACGACAAATACAAGACAAAAAGAATGATGCTTATGCTTGATAAATGTGTTTTATAGATGACAAATGTATCACAAAAGAATATTGATAATGTTACATAAATGTGCTTAATGAGATATATTGTATCATGCATGATTATGTACTTTATCTCGTTATATTTCACTTAATAATCATGCAATGAGATATGTGTAACATTCTTCATATAATATATCCAATAATACTTTATATGAGTTGTATTAAATTAATATTAGATTTGGCTCTATTTAAATGAAAATGTGTAAAGTATTATTTGTTGCATCCTATATAGACATATCTATCTGTAATTGATAAATATCTTATTTGAATGTGTCTATGAAAGTCTTATATACATGTTAGACAAACTAGAGTTATACATTTATGAATCATGCATATAAAGATATTGAGTTATGAATTTGGACTAACTATGCTTGTTTTAAGTGAATAATACTTTGTAGGATAGTTCAAGTACCAAAAGTGAGTATTGCAATAAGAAAGCAAAAGATCACAACTATGTTTAACTCAAGAAGAATGAGAATGATAAAGATGTTCTAAGCAATTTGCAAGATTTGAAGAGAAAAAATTTGTGGAAGCTTGGATTACAATAAGAAGCCTAAAGACTAGAATTGGTATATCTTCCTTTTAGGTTTTCTCCTATGTAAAGATAGAGATTTTACAAGGAAAGAGCTCAAATATATTTTTAAGTCTTTAAAAATGGTTCTTACATGTTTAAATGCCCAACAAAATATTTTTGGAAAGTTAATCTTTGTGGTAGTTCAAACTTTTGAAAAATAGTCAAGTTTGTGTTTTACAAAACAGATATTTAGTTACTATTTTGATCATAACTTTCAAACTACTTTGAGTTTTATTATGAGGCTTATTGAATATGAAAATAGACTCAAATATCATTCCAATGAGTGGTCATTTGCTTTAAACGGATAGGAAATGAAAAAGTTATGACCATTTAAAGTCAGTTTTCAAAAACAGTCAAGTTTGAGTTTTGAAAAGCTAATCTTTGATTACTCTTTTAATCATATCTTTCAAAAAACTTTGAGTTTTGTTTTAAAACTCCTTTCACTTGAAAATAGACTCAAAGATCTTTCCAATGAGTGGTCCTTCACTTTAATCGGATAAGAAATGAAGAAGTTATGACCTTTTAAAGTCAACTTTCAAAACTAGAAATGCTATAATCGATTACACAAGTCCTATAATCGATTACAACGTTGACAAAAGTCATGTAATCGATTACCAGAAGTGTGTAATCGATTATCAAGTACCAGAAACGTTTTCAACGGCTATAAACGGCTAGTTTTCATACAAAATCATTTCTAAACACTACCAACGACTATTTTATCACTTGAGCTCTATATATAAGTGTTATATGAAGCTTATACACCTCTTGAACACTTGATTTTATCCTTGAATTACCAAAATCATATTTTGAGCTTTTTATTACAAAATCCTTCTATTCATTTATTCTTCAATTTGTATTATCCACTCTTGAAAGAGTTTTCTATCATCCATACTTTGTTCTTCAAGTTGTATATCTACTCTTGTGAGAGTTTCTATTCTTTCTATTCACCTTGAAATCTTTGTAAGAGGGTGAGGTATCCCTCAAGAGAGAAAAGGGTGAGGTATCCTTGTAGTGCAACTCAAATACAAAGGGTGAGGTATCCCAAAGGTGTTGTGAATACTCTTGATTGTAAAGGTCACCAAGCACCTGTGAAGCTTGAAGAGTTGGAGGCTCTAGCACAAGGGTGAGATATCCCAAGGTGTGAGGAGTGCTCTTGTTTGTACAAAGGTTTTCCTAGCAGCCGTGAAGTCTAGAAGATAGTGAAAAAAATCTCAAGTTAAGCTTGGGGACTGGATGTAGGCCACAAGTGGTTGGTGGCTGAACTAGGATAAATCCTTGTGTTTGCTTTTCTCAACTATATCTCTTTACATTTGTTCTTTAATTACATATGCTTGAGTTGAACTTGATATTTAGCTTATTTGCTTGATTTATCCTATATCTCAAGTTGTAGTTGAGTAATCTATAATACTTGTACCTTTGTTGTGCATGTTCTGTTGTATTTATTAATTGAGTGCTTCAAAATGCTTAATTTGTCAAAGTTGCTTTAAAATTTGTAATCACCCAATTCACCCCTTTCTTGGGTGATGGTTGCCATGGCTAACAACACTACCACCATGCAATGTAATAGTCTGCTTTCAAGTTAGTGCATTTCAACCTATTTATGACAATCTTTCTTTTTATCAAATAGAACTATTCTAGGTAACCCTTATATACATAAGGGAAACTTTGGCTTATGAGGAAACTATTAAGGAATTTTTATAAGAACATAGGATCCCCTTCCTCGTGGAGGTTCATCTCTGTAGCTGAAATAGAATTTTGAATAGCATTCCTCCAAACAAGATAACCTCCAAAATTCATTAATGCCAATTGAGTTGATAATTCAACTCGAAGGGTACCCATGTGGGTAAGAATAGTAATACAAGACCTTTTTCCTTCCCATTCAAGGATAAATGTCTTACATATTTTATTCTGTGAGCACTTATTATTTAAATTCAAATATTACCTTAACCTTATGGTTTAAGGGAGCAATTCTCAATTCATTATTTAAATATAACTCAACTTTGTATTTCAAAGGATCAATACAAATTCTATTACACAACAAGTGTACAATACCATTCATTCATCACAATTTCATATTCATCCTTTGGTTACTTTACTACTCAAGTAACTAATGCATTGAATAATCCATCCTCTGTAACACCCCAAATTTTAAACTATGTTACAGAACTGACAGAATTACACTGTTTTGTATTTTCTGTGCAATATAAAAATAATTTGACTATTCCGAGATCATTTTTGATTGTTTTGTGTGATTTGCTTCTGGTCAAAAAAATAATAATTTTTGGGTCAGGGAAATTCTTATCTGGTTTATTTAGAGACAGGGGATCTTACTAAACCCAAATCTGAGTGACACAGAAAAGAATATTTTAATTTTTTAAATTTATTTATGAAATAAAAATATTTCACGAATAAATATCTGCTGTTTTATTTATAGCAACTTCTGCTATAAATTATTAGACTTGCTATATTTTAACTGACAGAAAATGTGCTTAGAATATTTTCTGTAACCTAAATCAAAACGAACCAATAGGAATCAGTCAAAATAGGTGGCTGGACTTTTTCTATCCAATAGGAAGTGGTCAAATAAAGGGGCATGGACTTATTGTGGACCATCGGATGAAAAGCCTGATTAAGATGGTTTCGATCATAACCGTTGATCAGATCAATGGTGTGAAATGAATCCTGATAAAATCACTAAGTGATATCCACCTTAGATTAGATCAATGGATAGGAAACAAAGTTAAATTCAATGGCTAGAATTGAGTCAAATATAGTTGCTTGACTTTTACTTAGTAATCAATTAAACCTAATCTAGTCATCTTAATTGCCTAATTAAGAAACTAAGTAAACTAACGTAGTTATTAATTAGTTATAATCTAATTTCTAATTAGATATCCTAATTTTATTTAGAGGCTATGATATATGCAATTATATATTTAATTAATTAGTTATGTAATTAGAATGTTAATTAAGTGTAATTAGGAAACTTAACCTAATTAATTAGCTAGTTAATTAGCATGCAATTAGGCTTTAATTGGAGTCAAATTAAGTCCCTAAATGCTCTTGTGTTCCACTGCCAAGAGGCCACTTTCCATCAAGTTCTATTATGTTCTAGGTTCCTCTATGTGACAAATTGATGACCACATGGTGACCAAGCCATGTGCTCTCAATGTACACACAAGAATAGGATATTTAGGTTCAAGTAAATCTCCTGATATTTCCCTACACATCTCACGGCTGCACACTTTCAATTATCACTCTCATTATTCTCTTTTTCTCTCACCAAAAAGCTTGCATCATTTTCTCTCAAATTTCCCAAGAACACCAACTATTTTTCCTTTCCATTTTCTCTCTAGATTTCGGCCCCAACACTCAAATCCACCATCCATCTTCTATAACTTTTGTTCTTATCATTCCCTAAACCTAAACCACTTCTTATACACTTTTCATTTAGGAAGTTTTGTGAAAATCCTATCCTAAGTGCTTCAAAATCCAAGTTTGGTTTACTTTCCTAGAGGTAAACTTTTAATTCTTTGGGTTTAAATTTAGTTTGTGATTTTATGAACCATGTTTGTTCCGTGGTATATCATTATTAAGCTTTGTATGTGATTTTGTTAATTGTTTAAGAATTTTAGGATTTTGTTTGTGATCCACACGAAATCAAGGAGAAGGAGAGGAGCTTGAAGATCTTGTTTTCAAGAGGTAAGAGGGAGATTTTACCTCACCAACCAAGTTTTGGTGGTGTGGGAATAGTTGTGTATGGTGAAAAACCCATAAGGGTTTATTCGCTTGTTATTTAATGCTTGTTTGATTTAGTTTATGGTGCTTATGGTTTTATAATTGTGTTTTGCATGTGTGATATATGATTATTGCTTTGATATATGCTTGTATGTATGATTTTGAATGCATGTAAGTGTATGTGTAATTTAGGATATGAACAATATGATGGAATGATTGTATGAATGCTCCAAAGAGCAATGAGCCTCACGGCCTTACCATGGAAAAGAGGACCAAAGTCCTGAAAATGATGGATTCAAATGAGAAGTAAAGATGTAAAAGATAAGGAAATGAATTTGGAAAAGTTTGAGTATAGTAAAGTAAAATGATTTTGGGAAAACAATTTGATTTAATTAAATAAATGAGTTATGAAATTAATTCGGGTGTCAAATACTTGAAGTTTACTGACGTATAGCTCACCCTAAGGGTTTTGAAGAGCGTCCGTAAAATTTGAGCTGTAATATGTGAAGTAAAAGAAAGAAATATCATTTTCTAAGAAACAATACAAGTACCGATTTTAGAGGGGTTATACTGTAAATTTTTATAAAAAGAGGGACTATAGTATAATTAAAATTTTAAGAAGGACTATATTGTAAATATTTTATAAAGAGGGGTCATATTACAAATATTTTATAAATGAAGGGTCATATTGCAAATATTTTATAAAAGAGAGACTATTTCGTAAATATGAATTTTATGAGAGACTATTATGAAAATATTATTTAAATGAGGACTATAATGTAATTATTATATTTTTGAGGGGCTATTGTGCAAATATGGAAAATTAAGTCAAAATTTAGTGTTAAATGAGAAAAATAGTATTTTTTATTTAAAACGTATGAAAAATATTTTACGCGATTGAGAAATGTTGAAAAATCGCTACACGATTTAAAAATGCGACAGAATTGTTGCGCGATTGAGAAAATGTGAAAATATGACTACGCGATGAAAATACAGTAATAATACTGTTGGTTTATTGAGTGGACCCGAATATGAGATAATAAATTTGAAACTGTAAATGGTGCATAGTACATGCATTGGAAAGATCCAATGGACTGTATGAGGTTAGTTGCCTGGGAGAGACTACACCTCTTGAGTGGGTGCGATATGCGTAGTGTAAGTCACTCGTTGACCTTGGGGGCATTGGGGTGCGGGTTGCCTAACCGAGACACTATTCTTAATCAAGATTTGATAAAGATTGTCAAGTATATGCTAGATATGCAAGATTGAGCATGTGGTTCGAGGCATGTTGGTACCGATAAATCTTTTCGATCACTCTCTCCGACTTGAGTTTTAGCTCCATGGATTAAGAAATTGAGTCTGTGTACATATATATAGTTATTGAGGGCATTATCGTAATTATTATTTATGATAATTGAATTGTTGAATAATTGGTATTGGTAATGACATGATTGTAATTATTGTATATTATATGTTTTGTGATGATAATGATGTTAGTGGCATAACTGTAATTATGGTATGATAGTTTTATGAGATATTGTATGTATTTATCTTCATTGCTACCATACTGGTAATAGCGTAGGTGACCTCACCTCTTTGTATGTCTATTCTATATTGTATTTATAATTTAAAAGACGTTGAGCAAGAAGTTGAGCGAGAAGCTGAGGAAGAGCAAATCCTTGTTGAGGACGCTGAGTTTTGAAGAGATGGGAGATGCATTGTTTCCTTGGATATATGAGATTGATGTTTCTTGAAGGATCTGAGGCATGGAACGTTGATTTGGATAGAGAGCGTATTTACTACTTGGGCAACCTAAATATTAGATTGAGTAGACAACAACTTGAACATCATTACTTTAGTGTTAATATTTATGTACAACTAGAGTTTCCAATATCTATTAGCCAGTACTGGGGGACTTACTACTGTACCCCTAGTGAGGTCAGTATTGTGTCATCTGCTCGGACACCTGTCCGTAAGACTTCACGTCAAGCTGGATTCCTATATGTTGAGGAATCTGAGGAGGACTCATCAGAGGGTTCTACTGTCTAGTAGAACTTGGGCAATATGTTAGTTTAAATAATGTTTTAAATATTTTGAGAGTCTAGTTTGTAAATATTAAAATATGACAGTACTAAAGACTTGAGTATGTATATATGATGTAAATTATTTGTGATGATGTTGTTATGTTTTTATTTTTTGCTAAGTTTATCTTATTATTATTAAGAAATTTTACAACTCGTATTTATAATACAAGCACGATGTCTAATGAACGGGGTAATTTGGTAATTAAGTAACATAAAATGTGACGCCCTAAGGAGGGTGTTACATCCTCAATTCAATAAATGCATAATACAAAGTTATACCAAGTGCACAATGCCAAAGCTCACCATAAACTAGATGCAAGTAGCTCATATTTCATAAACACGATGAATACACAAAGATATCAATCTTCATATAATTTCTAGAGTTTATTGAATGCATATTCATATCACAAGATTCCATATATAGTGAATTGGATCATAACTTAGGTTTATTTTTGGTTACCAAGAAGTAAGAACTTTGTTTTTCTCAAAACAAGCGGTTGGTAATCGATTACCATTTGTGGTAATCGATTACCACGTGCGAATGTCTCAAAACAAAGGTTTGGTGATCAATTACCACCTCATGGTAATCAATTACTAGCTGGGTAGAAGCTTGAGAATCGATTACCTACGTTCGGTAATCAATTACCACTTACAATAACTATTGTCTTCCAGAAGCTTGGTAATTGATTACCATTTGCGCTAATTGATTACCACGTTTCTAGCAATGTTCATTATAACATCCTCTCCGACTAAATAGTTATAAGAATTAAGTGAAAAAAATTTATTTCTAGACCACAAATGATTAAAATAAGTTATGGTGAGTTTTGAAGAATTATCTAAACAAGTTGGACATTATTAATAACCTAGGATATGTGTTTAATAGTCAAAATTACAAAGGGAAATAGCTTAAAAGATAATAAGATTTTGGGAAGATGTCAAGATGAGAATAAAAGTTATTTTGGAAATGGTTACAGGATAAAATAGATACTTGTAAGCCTATTAGTTTATCCCATTAGGTTTACTTTAACTCAAGAATGAGTAATAGAGCTTAGTAACTGTTAAAGTTGTATATGAATAATTTCCAAAAGATGACTTTTGAGATTAAATGAAATCCTAAAATTTTCTATGATACTTATGGAAGTTAGAAAACTAGGTTATGGAGAACTAAAATATTCTTAAGAGATATAGTTTTTCTAGTTAGATTTCATTTTTATCCTTCCATCGCCTTATCTTTAGGTCAAAAAGTGGAGAAAATATAAGAAAGACAAAGAAAGAAAAGGAGAAAGAGAGGAAGTAGAAACGAAATAGATAAGGAAAGAAATAGGAAAGAGAGAAAAGAAAACAGAGAAAGAAGAGGAAATGTGAAAGTAGAAGAAAAAGAAGAAACAAAAGAAGAGAAGGAAGAAAGGAAAGCAAGCAAGAAAGGTGAAGAACCAAGCACATAGGAATAGAGGTAAGGGTGTTTTCATTGATTCATCTATTCTTTTCTTATTTCTAAAGGAGTTTTGAGTTAAGAACTTGATTGAGAATTTTTGATTGATGAAGTAAGATGATGACTTTGTGATTATGTTTATGATTTTGATTGTGATTTTGGATTCAAAAATCTATGAATTGATGTTTGAAGATATGGGTTTTGATGTTTACCTATTTTTGAAATGTTACTTTAAGGGTGATTTGAATGAATATCTATGGTGTATTTATATTGTTGTTGGATCATATTTGATTGAAGTTGGTTTATGATGAGTTTGGTGTAATAAAAAGCTAGATTTCTGCTGAAAACCTAGGTGGTAATCGATTACCATGGATTGGTAATCGATTACCATGCTACAAAATGGCTCCTGGAGACGAGGTTGAAGATGATAATCGATTATCATTAGGTGGTTATCAATTACCAAGCTTTTGGAGATATGGTAATCGATTACCACATGATGGTAATTGATTACCATTGACATTTTTGCAAAAAATGTAGTTTCTTACTCTAAAAGACCTGAATAGAAGTTTAATTTTTGAATCATATTACCAATTGTGGTATTTTGTAAGATGTTTATGCATTTGGAATGAATGAGATCATTGTTGACCATGAATTTTTTGTTGATCAATTAGAAATATGATGAGATATATTGAGATGACATTCATTCTTGAGATATAAATATTATTTGCTATATCTATAATTGATAAAGGAAATGATCCTCACATCTAATGATAATTCAAATAATGGTAGTCTGAGGAAGGATGATTCCCTCCCTACTATGGTAAATAAGGTCGAGGATGAGCATTCCTTTCCTCTTTACTCTAGTAATTGAAATCGAGGATGAACATTCCTTCCCTCGTTACTATAAATTATCCTATATGGGATAGATCGAGGATGGACATTCCCTCTCTACATGAGGTGATCATAGATAATTGATAGGTTGAGGATAGACGTTCCCTTCTTATCTTAGATAAAGGGTAGTGTGAGGAAGGATGATTGCCTCCCTACTATGGTAAATGAGGTTAAGGATGGACATTCCCTCCCTCTTTACTCTAGTAATTGAGGTCGAGGACAGACATTCCCTCCCTTATTACTAGAAATTATCCTAGATGGGTTAGATCAAGGATGGACATTCCCTCTCTACTTGAGGTGATCCTAGACGATTGATAGGTTGAAAATGAACATTCCCTTCCTATCTTTGATAAAGGGTAGTGTGAGGAAGGATGATTCCCCTTACTATGGTAAATATGGTTGAGGATGGACATTCTCTCCCTCTTTACTCTAGTAATTGAGGTCGAGGACAGACATTCGCTTCCTCGTTACTATTAATTATCCTAGATGGGGTAGATCGAGGATGGACATTCCCTCTCTACTTATGACTCTAGTTTAAGGATAGAAATTCCATCACTAGTGGTGGGCTGGGATATTCAGAGTAGTTCTGTGTAACAAGATAAGAGTGGTTACAAATAAGTCGAAGGGCACTAACTTGAAAGCAGACTACTACCAAGTGTAAGGTGTTGTAAGGATTGACATTCCCTCCATACCTTGTTAGCAAATGATGAATAATGAGATATGATGCATGATGAGATATGACAAATGATTAGATATAACGAAAGATGAGAAATGATGAATATTGATATATGATGAATGATGATGAATGATGATATTTTATGAATAATGATATATGATGTATAATGATGAATGATGATATTTGATGAATAATAATATATGATGAATGATATGAATTATTTGATTTTACAATTGATTTTTAATCAAGGCTGTAAATGGGAATTCTTTTTTGAGTAGAGAAAGGGCGTGATTTGGTTTTTGCCACCTTTCTACTTTTAAATTTAATTTTTGGAATGATTTTTCCCTGAAGTATCTGGAGGTATTATGATGACACAACTTTTAATAGAACTACTAGGAATTCGTAGAATTCTCACCCCTGTTTTATTGTATTTTCATAATATTTCCAAGAATGGAGTATGCAGTAAGCAGAAGAGAAGACTAGAATTTAGAAGAAATAGTTTAGTTCAAATTTTGGTTAAAGCTTTGTATAATATTTGTAAGAAGTTATACGTTAAAGGATTATTTTGTATATATTGTAATTTAAATCATAACTTTGTAAACTTTTCCTTTCTTAGTGATATAAACTTTTATTCACCTACTACAGGCTCATATTTTCGTATATGTAATAGATATTCTTATTACAAAAAAAATTGTTATTAGTATAGAGGTAACAAACCAATCATAATTACTAATGCATAATTCTGGATATGTCATTAGTACTAGTATTGGGACATTATACTATGGTATCAGAGCAATTCATTCTTTTGAGCCGTGGTATGGGCTAGCTATGCTTTTAGCAAGATTGTTATGCATTTTCTTATCTTAATGATGAGATATATAGATAGAACTACATAATAGCCTTGAGTCTGAATGTCTATGGTTACTATTACACTGTTACATGATATTGGACCTGATCAACCCAATATGTAATGTTATGTGCATATAGGAGACTATGGCATCTACCAGGCGAACCTATGTTACTAGAGGATTTGTAAAAGGAGAGTATAATTCAATAAGAGCTAGCAAATGGATTATGGATATAGAAATGGTTTGATGGATTATGGATATAGAAATGATTTTTACTGTTGTAGCTTGTTATAGATATTAGGTAATCAAATTTTGAGGACAAAATTTTTAAAAGAGAGGAGAATTGTAACATCATCTCATGCTAAATAGTTTTAAGAATTAAATGAGGAAAATTTATTTCTAGATAAAAAATGATTAGATTAAGTTATGGTGAATTTTGAAAATCTATTTGAGCAAGTTGGACATTTTTAATAACATAAGGTATGTATTTAATAGTTTGAATTACAAAGAAAAGTAACTTAGAAGATAATGAGATTTTGGGAAGATGTCAAGAGGAGAATAGAAGTTATTTTGGAAGTGGTTATAGGTAAAATTGGATACCTGTTAGCCTATTAGTTTATCCCTTTAGGTTTGCTTTAACCCAAGAATGAGTAATAGAGCTTAGTAACTAATAAAGGTATATATGGATAATTTCCAAAAGATGAGCTTTGGGATTAAATGAAATCCTAAAATTTCCTATGATACTTATGGAAGTTAGAAAACTGGGTTATGGAGAATTAAAATATTCTTAAGAGATACAGTCTTTCCAGTTAGATTTCATTTTTATCCTTCCACCACTTTATCTCTCAGTCAAAAAAGGGATAAAAGATAAGAAAGAAAAAGAAAGAAAGGGAGAAGGAGAGGGAGCATAAATGAAATAGAGAAGGAAAGAAAGAGAAAAGTGAGAAAGAAGAGGAAACATGAAAGTAGAAGAAAAAGAAGAAAGAAAAGAAGAGAAGGAAGAATGGAAAGCAAGAAAGAAAGATGAAGAACTAAGCACATAGGAATAGAGGTAGGGGGTTTTCATTGATTCATCTATTCTCTTCTTATTTCTAAAGGAGTTTTGAGTTAAGAACTTGATTGAGAATTTTTTATTGATGAAGTAAGATCATGACTTTGTAATTATGTTTATGATTTTGATTGAGATTTTGGATTCAAAAATCTATGAATTGATGTTTAAAGATATGGGTTTTGATGTTTACCCATTTTTGAAATATCACTTTAAGAGTGATTTGAATGAATATCTATGGTGTTTTTATGTTGTTGTTGGATCATATTTGATTGGAATTAGTTTGTGATAAGTTTGGTGTAATTAAAAGCTGGATTTCTACTGAAAACCCAGGTGGTAATCAATTATCATGGACTAGTAATTGATTACTAGCCTGCAAAATGGCTCCCATAGACGAGGTTGAAGATGGTAATTGATTACCATCATGTGCTAATCAATTACCAAGCTTCTATTTTGCTGGAAATTGATTATCATACCATGGTAATCGATTTCCAGCTAAACAGAAGCTTGGTAATCAATTACCATCCACTGACTTGTTTTTCCAAAAAAGAGTTTCTTATTATAAAAGACCTGAATACAAGTTTAATTTATGAATCATATTGCCAATTATGGTATTTTGTAAGATGTTGATGCATTTGGAAAGAATGAGATCATTATTAACCATGAATTTATGATTGATCAATTAGAAATATGATGAGATGTATTGAGATGACATTCTTTCTTGAGATATAAATATTATTTGCTATATCTATGATTGATGAAGGAAATAATCCTCACATCTAGTGATAATTCAAATAATGGTAGTGTGAGGAAGGATGATCCTGTCCTAACTATGATAAATGATGTCGAGGATACACATTCCTTACCTCTTTGCTCTAGTAATTGAGGTCGATGATAGACATTACCTCCCTCATTACTAGAAATTATCCTTGATAGGATAGATCGAGGATGGACGTTCTCTCTCTACTTGAGGTAATCCAAGACGATTGATAGGTTGAGAATGGACATTCCCTCCCTATCTTAGATAAAGGATAGTATGAGGAAAGATGATTCCCTCCCTACTATAGTAAATAAGGTAGAGGATGGACATTCCCTCCCTCTTTATTCTAGTAATTGAGGTTGAGGACAGACATTCCCTCCCTCGTTACTAGAAATTATCCTAGATGGGGTAAATAGAGGATGGACATTCCCTCTCTACTTAAGGTGATCCTAGACGATTGATAGGTTGATGATGGACATTCCCTATTATCTTAGATAAAGTGTAGTGTGAGCAAGAATGATTCCCTCAATGCTATGGTAAATGAGGTTAAGGATGGACATTCCCTCCATCTTTACTCTGGTGATTGAAGTTGAGGACGGACATTCCCTCCCTCGTTACTAGAAATTATCCAAGATGGGGTAGATCGAGGATGGACATTCCCTCTCTACTTGAGATGATCCTAAACGATTAGTAGGTTGAGGATAGACATTCCCTCCTTATCTTAGATAAAGGGTAGTGTGATGAATGATGATTCCCTCCCTACTGTAACACCCTCCTTAGGGCGCCACACTTGGTGTTACTTAATTACCAAATTACCCCTCAATTAGAAATCGTGCTTGTAATATAAATACGAGTTGTAAAATTTCTTGATGATAATAAGATAAACTTAGCAGAAAATAAAAGCATAACAACATTATCACAAATAATTTACATCGTATATACATACAAGCCTTTAGTACTGTCATACTTAAATATTTTACAAACTAGACTTTCAAAATATTTAAACTTTAAACTTTAACTTAAACTATTATATTGCCCAAGTCTTACTAGACAGCAGAACCCTCAGACGGGTCCTCCTCAGATTCCTCAGCATATAGGAATTCGTCATGATGTGCAGTCCTACGGACAGGTGTCCGAGCAAACGACACAATACTAATCGCACTGGGAGTACGATAGTAAGCTCCTCAATACTGCCTAATAGATATTGGGAACTCTAGTTGTACAAAAAGATTAACAGAAAAGTAAGGGTGTCCTAAATGTTGCCTACTCAATCTAATATTTAGGTCTCCCATATAGTAAATACTCTCTCTCTCTAAATCAACAGTCCACGCCTCATCTCCTCCAATGAATGTCAGCTTCAGGTAGCCAAGGAAACTAGGCATCTCCATCTCTTCAAAACTCAACGTCCTCAACGGGAATCTGCTCCTCCTCAGCTTCTCGCTCTTCCTCTTACTTGACGTCTTGACAAATATAAATATAATACAGAACATGCATACAAAGAGGTAAGATCACGTACGCCAATACCAGTATGGTAGCAATGAAGATAAACACATACAATATCTCATACAACTATCATACCATAATTACAGTTATATCACTAACATCATTATCATCACAAAACATGTAATATACAATAATTACAGTTATGTCATTACCAATAATCAAATATCCAATAAATCAATTATCATAAACATAATTACGATAATACCCTCAACAACTACATGTATGCATACAGACTCAATTTCCTACTCCATGGAGCTATAACTCAGGTCAGAGAGAGTGATCGAAAAGATTTGTCGGTACCAACATGCCTCGGACCATGTGCTCAATCTTGCACATCTAGCATATACACGACAGTCTTTATCAGATCTCGATTAAGGATAGTGTCTCTGTTAGGATCATTAGTGTGTTGCGTCGGTCTAACCTACGGCACATAAGAGCTACCAACTGCCCAATGTAGGCAACCCGCACCCCAATGCCCCCAAGGTCAACTAGTGACTTACACTACGCATATCGCACCCACTTAAGAGGTGTAGTCTCTCCTAGGTAACTAGCCTCATACAGTCCATCGAACCTTTCCAATGCATGTACTATGCATTATTCTCATTTCTAATTTATATCACATATTCGGGGTCCACACAATAATCTAACAGTAGGTACTGTCACATAAAATAATATTATAATAATATAAAATTATTTTATTGCATAATTAAATCTAAAAGTTACAAGATTAATATATATATCAATCAGAATTGAGTTTAATAAGATTCCCCAGCTCTAATTAATTCAAATAAGATTTTTTCGGTCAAGAAAATTATTATTTTCTTGACTAGAAGCAAATCACACAAAATGATCAAAAATGATCTCAAAATAGTCAAATTATTTTTATAACACACAGAAAATGTAAAACAGTGTAATTTTGCTATTACTATTAACATAGTTAGAATTTGGAGTGTTACACCTACTATGGTAAATGAGGTTGAGGATGAGCATTTCTTCCCTCTTTACTCTAGTAATTGAGGTCGAGGACGGACATTCCCTCCTTCATTACTAGAAATTATCCTAGATGGGGTAGATCGAGGGTGGACATTCCCTTTCTACTTATGACTCTAGTTTGAGGATGAACATTCCCCCACTAGAGGTGGCCTGGGATATTCGGAGTAGTTATGTGTAACAATATATGACTGTTACACAAATAGGTTGAAGTGCACCAACTTGAAAGCAGACTACTACTAAGTTTAAGGTATTGTGAGGATGGACATTTCGTCCATACCCTTTTAGCAAATGATTAATAATGAGATATGATGCATGATGTGATATGACAAATGATTTGATATGATGAAAAATGAGAAATGATGAATAATGATATATGATGAATGATAATGAATGATGATATTTGATGAATAATGATATATTATGTATAATGATGAATGATGATATTTGATGAATAATAATATATGATGAATGATATGAATTATTTGATTTTGCAAATGATTTTTAAAAAGGATATAAATAGGAATTCTGTTTCGGGAAGAGAAATGACATGATTTGGCTTTTGCCACCTTTCAACTTTAAAATTTAAGTTTTGGAAAAATTTCCCCCCGAAGTAGTTGGAGGTATTATGATGACACAGTTTTTAATAAAACTATTGAGAATTCCTGGAATTCTCACCCATATTTTATTGTATTTCTGTAATATTTTCAGGATTGGAGTATGCAACAAGTAGAAGAGAAGATTGGAATTTAGAAAAAAAATTAGTTTAGTTCAAATTTTCATTAAAGCTTTGTATAATATTTGTATGAAGTTATACCTTAAAGGATTATTTTGTATATATTGTAATATGAATTAGAACTTTGTATAAATTTCCCTTCTTAGTGATATATGTAACATCCTAATACTAAAAACTTGATATATCTGCCATATATAAGGCGCACAGAACTAGTTATACTACTTCTATCCTATAGTAACAAACTAACCCATAACATTCATTCACATAAATAATTATGGAGAGCCTGAACAACAAAAAGTTTTATATATATACATCATTATTCTTACAAAGGCATATTGTAAAACATAACTTTATACAACCTCAAAGCAGCATATAATAGAATACAACATATTCTCAAAAGAAAAAAAAAATAAACTACACTAGTTCTTCTGCTTTTTCTGCTTCCCTTTTCCTTGACCTGGATTTACATGGAAACACAGCAGGGTGAAAAATCACAATTTCTCAATATAAGCATTCCAAACCCAGTGTTTATTCATTCACAATGAGTAAACAAAACTAAATTCATCAGGTTAGTCTTGCAATAGATAAATGAGCCACTGCTTAATACTACTAAAATATATACATACTCTCTATGTAACATTTACAAGGCAAGCAATAACCAAACTCACATTTATAACAATCAACGATATTAAACAACTGCTCATATAATCATGAAATATCATCAATACACACAACAATGCCTACAAATGCTAAAGATGTAATGCTAATTATGATGCATGTCTATGAGATGTCCTAATACAATGAATATGCAATGCTAGTGCAGATTTTGTTTTTAGAAAACACATGCCACTTACTTATTTCCAAGGAACCTCTGTTCCCATGTATATGCTAAGCAGGACAGGCCTAAAAGCCTTTTGCCTTACTTAGTAATAAGTGGATTTCGTCCCCTCATAATTGTAAGAGTACTACTACCCAACCCATACCGGTAACCCTGACTGTAACATCCTGAATTTCATAACCATATTATAACCAATGTATACTATAGTGATTAGATTTTGAACTGCTACTTACTACAGCTAAACATTTTCAAATATAATAAAGCCATGTATATATAGAAAATATGAGCCACGAATGAATATACTCATTACACAACAACAGTATTTCTCATAAATATAATACGTAAATCATGTTGAAAGAAACTACTTAACTACACTAAGCTAAGCATTCCAAGCTCCTGCTGGTCTTCATTTTCCATAAGACTTCCTCCCTAGAATCATCATAGAAAACACACAACGGGTGAGAATCACATATTCTCAGAAGATAAAAACCATAAATCATGACATCATAATCATTCCAGCCATTTCGGGGAAAAACACGTTTGTAAACTCAAATCTCATACATAGCAAGCTAGAAAGGTGGCAAAAGCCTCTCTTCCTGAAATAGATTCCCACTTTATAAGTTTGTATAAAAATCCATTTACTACAAATAGTCTTCTAGAAATTGCCACGCTAACAAAAACATCATCTCTTTCTTAGAGACACCAAAGCATCATCTCGGTTGTAGAGACACAACAACAATACCTCTATATCAGAGATATAAACCCAAATAATATACTCAATTATCATATAAACACTTCAGTCATAGAAGTAAACAACATCTCCATCTCAGAGATACAAACACAACATCTCCTTCTCAGAGACATACAATTGCACATATAATTGCAATGCATGAATATGTCATGATCGCAACTGCCCATACAATTGCCATGCTGTGCCAAATTATGTCTAGTGTTTATGCCTGTGCAGTAACCTAAATATGTAATGCATAATGTATGATACCATTACAAGAACCCAGTTCCATGGTAATGTCATGAGATGCATGAGCCTTGAACAAAATAAAGGAACCCGGATCCATAAGCTTTGAACAAGCACTGGAAACTCAGTTTCAGCTAAACCACGGGGTATAAGGGAAAAACCATCCTCAACTCATTACTATGATCAGGAAGGTATGTTACCTCTTCACTTACAATCATATATGATCACCCTCTCTGGGTAGTGAAGTATCATCAATTACACAGTCTTTAGCAACAATGAACTTTGTGATAGGAAGGATTGATTACCTTCTCATTCAAAATCACATTAGATCACCATAATGAGGACTCACCCTCATCAACATAGATAAAGAACAACAATAATGTCAATTACTATAATAACTAGCATATCAATTGGTTTACATTCCTAGCTACCAACATGAAATACAATAATGTTAAATACCAAAATAATTAACATACCAATGATCCCATCTAGCCAAGAACTTGAAAAATAACTAAAATGACATTTTGAAAGATTCTGGCCTTAGACACGGCCGTGTCTTGCTACACGGCCTACCCCGTGTCTTGCTCTGTGAAACCTGTTCACAAAAACGTCTGGCAGGGAGGGACACAACCCACCTCATGTCTTCAGACACGGGTCGTGTTGCCCAACCAAAAGCCCTGCATCAACTTTGCAGAATGTGGTACTATTCTATTAGTGCTTTTCTTGGATTTTGGCCATTCCAAAACTATTTCTAAGTGATTCTAAGACCCCAATAGGTTCTTAAACACATAGGAATCATCAATCACAAACTTAAACCTCTTAAACCACTTTGATTTCACTCAAAACCAAAGATCATGGAAAATTCCCTACCTAAAACCTAAAACCCCAACTTTGATCTCAAAGGGAATTAAAGGCTTTCAAAGGCTAGAAATTCCATTCCCATACACCCAATAATTCAGAAACAAGTCATCCTCGAATTAACCAACAAGTTTTAACCAAAAACACCAAAATCACCCTATAAAATCATGATTCACATCAAGTACTCTTAAGACCTAATGAAGAAAATGGAAAGATAGTATGAAAACCAAGGTTCCCCCTACCTCAAGGTCTTGATGATGGCCAATGATGGATCCAAGCTCTCCAATCCTTCCTTGCCTCTTGATTTCTCCTTTTTCTTCTTCTTCTTTCTTTCTCCTTTCTTCACGTTTCCTCTTTTTTCTTCTTTATTTCTATTTTTCTTCACCCTTAGCAGTAGGCCACTTATAAAGAGAAGCCAATTTTGACTTCTCAAATAAGCACTAAAATCCTGATTTACTAAGAACACACAGATTTCACCAAATCTTGTTTCCTAGCTTCCAACAGATTTAAAATAAATCTTAAGATTTATTAAAAATCCTATTTCACCATTTCTCTATTTTTTCATATCTGCTGGGGTCAATCCAACATTAAAACACACAGTCAGTATGCCTAAAAATGCTAAACAAACTCCGATTAACCTCAAACTTTAACTGTAGCATAGTTCACATATTTATGACTTGAAAACAAACTCTTCATATTTATTCCCACTAACTAAGCAGTTTAAGCCATTTTCAGAGTAAATAACAGCTATATTTCACACACAGTGTTATAGTAATGTGACTAAATGTGCTTAGAAAGACACAAAACTATACAGACATGTTAAGTAAGTGTTAGGCTACCTCTGTAACTATATACAAGCCTAACAAGTTTTCCAAGTTGTTACATTTCTCCCCTCCTTTTTAGAATTTTGTCCCCAAAATTCACTCACCGTCAACACTTAGTCTCTCACAACTACGGTTCCAAGATCTCCAGTAGACATCACACTTGAAGGAATCGCACCTTCCATAGCAATATCCAACTCATCATTATCAACCTAAGATAATCCAGTCTCATGCAGGTCTCCAGCTCTCAAGCCAAACCTATGCCAGATATTATTCACCTAAGAAATCTATTTTCCACAAAACTCTTGGATTCCTCAATCCATAATCCTTGCAAAACTTATCTATCAACCTTTTATCCAACTCATGGGCTTTACTCACACTAGAGGTACCATAACAAAGGGTGTAGATGCAAACAAATCCTACACGAGCTCAGTCATATCAACTGGACCCTCACTAGAAGAACTCCTATTCCCCTAGTTCGCCTAGGTGAAGTTATAGTTTCTTATCCACACAAAACATTACATATTGAGTAAGCCAATCTTCAATATCATGTAAATGTGTAACAGTAGCTACCAATATCCAACCTAAAGCAAGTCATGCAATCCTTTTTTCAACATCTCAAACAAGAGACAAAGAAATGCACAATACATAGAGAAACTTCTACATGCCTAAGCATAGTGAGTCCATACCCCGGCTTAATAGGATGAATTGCTCTGATACCATAGTGTAACATCCTGAATTTAATAACCATAATATAACCAACGTATACTATAGTGATTAGATTCTGAACTACTACTTACTAAAACTAAACATTTTCAAATATAACAAAGCCATGTATATATAGAAAATATGAGCCACGAATGTATACTCATTACACAACAGCAGTATTTCTCATAAATGCAATACGTACATGATGTTGAAAGAAACTACTCAGCTATACTAAGCTAAGCATTCCAAGCTCCTGCTGGTCTTCACTTTCCATAAGACTTCCTCCCTAGAATCATCATGAAAATGCACACAAGGAGTGTGAATCACACATTCTCAGAAGAAAAAAACCATAAATCATGACATCACAATCATTCCAGCCATTTCAGGGAAAAACACATTTGTAAACTCAAATCTCATACATAGCAAGCTAGAAAGGTGGCAAAAGCCAAAACCAAGTCCTTTCTCTTCCCGAAAAAGATTCCCACTTTATAAGTTTGTATAAAAACTCATATACTACAAACATTCTTCTAGAAATTGCCACACTAACAAAAACATCATCTCTTTCTCAGAGACACCAAAACATCATCTCGGTTGTAGAGACACAACAACAATACCTCTATCTCAGAGATATAAACCCAGATAATATACTCAATTATCATATAAACACTTCAGTCACAGAAGTAAACAACATCTCCATCTCCGAGATACAAACACAACATCTCCATCTCAGAGACACGCAATTGCCCATACAACTGCAAAGCATGAATATGTCACGATAGCAACCGCCCATATAATTCCCATACTATACAAAATTATCTCTAGTGTTTATGCTTGTGCAGTAACCTAAATATGTAATGCATAAAGATTGATACTATTACAAGAACCTAGTTCCATGGTAATGTCATGAGATGCATGAGCCTTGAACAAAACAAAAGAACTCGAATCCATAAACTTTGAACAAGCACTGAAAACCCAGTTCCAGCTAATCCATGTGGTGTGAGGAAAAGACCATCCTTAACTAATTTCTATGATTAGGAAGGTATGTTATCTCTTCACTTACAATCATATATGATCACCATCTCCGGGTAGTGAAGTCTCATCAACTACATGGTCTTCAGCAACAATGACCTTTGTGATAGGAAGGATTGATTACCTTCTCATTCAAAATCACATTAGACCACCACAATGAGGATTCACCCTTATCAACATAGATAAGGAACAACAATAATGCCAATTACTACAATAACTAGCATGTCAATTGGTTTATATTCCTAGCTACCAACATGAAATACAATGATGTTAAATACCACAATAATTAACATACCAATGATCCCATCTAGCCAAGAACATGGAAAACATCTAAAATGACATTTTGAAAGATTCTGGCCTCAGACATGGGCCTGTCTTGCTACACGGCCTACCCCGTGTCTTGCTCTGTGAACCCTGTTCACAGTAACGTCTGGCAGGGAGGGACACAACCCACCCCGTGTCTTCGGACACGAGCCATGTTGCCCAACCAAAAGCTCTGCATCAACTTTGTAGAACGTGGTACTGTTCCATTAGTGTTTTTCTTGGATTTTAGCCATTCTAAAATAGTTTCTAAGTGATTCTAAGACTCTAATAAGTTCTTAAACACATAGAAATCATCAATCACAAAGTTAAACCTCTTAAACCACTTTGATTTCACTCATAATCAAAGATCATGGAAAATCCCCTACCTAAAACCTAAAACCTCAACTTTGATCTCAAAAGGAATTAAAGGCTTTCAAAGGCTGGAAATTCCATTCCCACACACCCAAATATTCAGAAACAAGTCATCCTCGAATTAGCCAACAAGTTTCAACCAAAATCACCCTTTAAAACCATGACTTACATCAAGTACTCTTAAGACCTAATGAAGAAAATGGAAAGATAGCATGAAAACCAAGGTTCCCCCTACCTCAAGGTCTTGATGATGGCCAAGGATGGATCCATGCTCTCCAATCCTTTCTTGCCTCTTATTTTCTCCTCTTTCTTCTTCTTCTTTCGTTCTCCTTTCTTCACATTTCCTCTTTTCTCTTCTCTGTTTTTCTTTTTCTTCACCCTCAGTCGTAGGCCACTTATAAAGAAGAGCTAATTTTGGCTTCTCTCAGATAAGCACTAAAACCTCGATCTGCTAAGAACACACAGATTTCACCAAATCCTATTTCCTAGCTTCCAACAGATTCAAAATATATCCTAAGTGTAACACCCCAAATTTTGACTATGTTAATAGTAATAGCAAAATTACAATGTTTTGTATTTTCTGTGTGTTATAAAATAATTTGACTATTCTGAGATCATTTTCGATCATTTTGTGTGATTTGCTTCGAGTCAAGAAAATAATAATTTTCTTGACCAAAAAAATCTTATTTTAATTATTCGGAGCTGGGGGATCTTACTAAACTCAATTTCGATTGATATATATATTAATTTTTTAATTTTAAGGATTTAACTATGTAATAAAATAATTTAATATTATTATAATATTATTTTATGTGACAATATTTACTGTCTTAAAAATAGTAGAAATCTGCTTCAAAATGAACATAGACCCAAAAAGTCTGTGGGACCCGCGTTTAGAGTAGCAGTCAACGATTCTGACTGGACCAAATTCTAAACCAATAAGAACAAGTCAAAATAGGTGGCTTGAAAATTCTAACGAATAAGAATTGGTCAATTAAAGGAGCATAGACTTCATTAAGGACCATTGGATAAAAAGCATGATTTAGATGATTTTGATCATAACCGTTGATCCGATCAATTGTGTAAAATGAATCCTGATAAAACCACTAAGTAATATCCACCGTAGATGAGATCAATGGATAGGAAACCAAGTTGATTTCAATGGCTAAGATGAAGTCAACAATAGTGGCTTGACTTTACTTAGTAACTAATTAAACCTAATTTGGTTAATCTAATGACCTAATTAACAAGCTAAGTAAACTAACCTAATTATTAATTAGTTATAATCTAATTCTTAGTTAGATATCCTAATTTTAATTAGAGGTTATATATGTAATTATATGTCTAATTAATCAATTATGTAATTGGAATGTTAATTAAGATTGATTAGGATACTTAACCTAACTAATTAACTAATTAATTAGCAAGTAATTTGACAATAATTGAAAACAATTAAGTCCCTAAACACCCAAAGAGTCACACGGCCAGCAGCCTTGGGGAGGCTTCTCCATGGTTCTTAAACTATCTTGCATGGCAATTTAATAATTAAAAGATGACATAAGCCATGTGCTTCAAGTGTGAAACCAATTGGATATTTTATTTCATGCAAATCCTCTAATTTCCCTATGCTTATCCCATGGCAGCAGCACCTTTCAATTTCACTCTCACAATTTCACTTTTCTCTCACCTAAGACTAAGCATCATATTCTCTCTAAATTTCAAGAACACATAGAAACCATTTTCCTTCCTTTTTCTTCTATATGGTTTGGCCCCAACACCAAATACACCATCCATCATCTATAATTTTCACTCTCATCATTTCCTGAAGCTAGACAACCTTCTAAACACTTTCCATTTAGGAAGTTTTCTCAAAATCTCACTCTAAGTGCTTCAAAATCCAACTTCTAGCTTACTTTCCTAGAGATAAATTTGTGATTCTTTAGTTTTAATTCAAGTTTGTGATTTTCTAAACCATGTTTGTTCCATGGTTTATCATTATTAAGCTTTGTATGTGATTTTACTAATTATTTTAGAATTGTTAGGAATTGTTTGTGAGCCACATGAAATCAAGGAGAAGGGGAGGAGCTTGAAAGACTTGTCTTCAAGAGGTAAGAGGGAGATTTTACCTCACCAACCGAGTTTTGGTGGTGTGGGGATGGTTTTGTTTGGTGAAAAACCCATAAGGGTTTATTTACCTATTGTTTGATGTGTCTTTATTGTGTTTGTGGTGTTTGTGATTATGTCCTTGTGATTTGTATGTGTGATATATGATTACCGCTTTGATATATATTTATCTGTATGAGATTTGAATGCATGTAAGATTATGTGTAATTTAGGATGTGAACAACATGATTAAACGATTGTATGAATGCTCCAAAGAACAATGAGGCTCATGACCTTACCATGGAAAAGAGGACCAAAGTCCTTAAACTGATGGATTAAAATGAGAACTGAGAGACCTAAATGAATTTGGAAAAGTTTGAGTATGGCGAAGTAAAATGATTTTGGGAAAACGAATTATTATAATTAAATTAGTAGAGTTATAAAATGAAATTAGGGTCACTACTTGAATTTTACTGATGTATAGCTCACCCTATAGGTTTTGAAGCGCATTGGTAAATTTTGAGCTGTATTATGTGAAGTAAGGAAAAGAAATATCAATTTTTGGGAAACAACACAAACACCGATTTTTAGAAACGTTATACTGCAAATTTTTATGAAAAGAGGACTAAATTGTAATTATAATTTTAAGAAGGACCGCATTGTAAATTTTATTTAAATGAGGGGCCATTATATAAATACTTATTTTTAGAGGGGTCATATTACAAATATTAATTTTTGAGGGGACTATTTCTTAAATATAAATTTTTGAGGGACTATTTCGTAAATATTAATTTTGAGGGACTATTTTGTAAATATGAGTTTTTGAGGGACTATTGTGCAAATATGGAAAATAAAGCCAATTTTAGTATTAAAATAAGAAAAATAGTATTTTTGATTTAAAACGTATGAAAAATACTTTAAGCGATTGAAAAATGTTGGAAAATCGCTACGCGATTTGAAAAGGCAACAGAATTGAGTCGCGATTAAGAAAATGCAAAAATATGATTACGCAATTAAAATACAGTAATAATATTGTTAAATTATTGAGTGAACCCCGAATATGTGATATGAATTGGAAATGTGAATAGTGCATATTACATGCATTAGAAAGGTCCAATAAACTATATGAGGCTAGTTGCCTAGGAGAGACTACACCTCTTGAGTGGGTGCGATATGCGTAGTGTAAGTCACTAGTTGACCTTGGGGGCATTGGGGTGCAGGTTGCCTACAATGGGCAGTTGGTAGCTCTTCTGTGCCGTAGGTTAGCCCGACGCAACACACCAATGATCCTAACCGAGACACTATCCTTAATCAAGATCTGATAAAGACTATCATATATATGCTAGATGTACAAGATTGAGCACGTGGTCCGAGGTATGTTGGTACCGATAAATCTTTTCAATCACTCTCTCCAACTTGAGTTTTAGCTCCATGGAGTAGGAAATTGAGTCTGTGTGCATACATATAGTGATTGATGGTATTATCGTAAATATTGTTTATGATAATTGAATTATTGAATATTTGGTTATTGGTAATGGCATGATTGTAATTATTGTATATTACATGTTTTACGATAATAATGATGTTAGTGGCATAACTGTAATTATGATATGATAGCTGTATGAGATATGGTATGTGTTAATATTGTATGTGTTTATCTTCATTGCTACCAAACTGGTAATGGCATAGGTGATCTCACCTCTTTGTATGTCTATTCTGCGTTATATTTATAATTGTAAAGACATCGAGCAAGAAGTGGAGCGAGAAGCTGAGGAGGAGCAGATCCCTGTTGAGGACGTTGAGTTTTGAAAAAATGGAGATGCCTAGTTTCCTTGGCTACATGAGGTTTACGTTTCTTGGAGGAGATGAGGCATGACATGTCGATTTAGATAGAGAGAGTATTATTATATGGGGGACTTAAATATTAGATTGAGTAGATTACATCTAGGACATTCGTACTTTAGTGTTAACATATATATGCACCTAGAGTTTCCAATTTCTGTTAGGCAGTACTGGGGGGCTTGCTATCGTACCCCTAGTGAGGTCAGTGTTGTGTCGTCTGCTCGTATACCTGTCTGTAGGACTTCACATCATGATGGATTCTTATATGCTGAGGAATCTGAGGAGGACCCGTCTAAGGGTCCTGCTGTCTAGTAGGACTTGGGCAGTATAATGGTTTAAATTAAAGTTTAAATGTTTTGAAAGTCTAGTTTATAATTATTTAAGTATGACAATACTAAGGCTTGTATATGCATATATGATGTAAATTATTTGTGACAGTGTTGTTATGTTTTTATTTCCTGCAAAGTTTATCTTATTATCATCAAGAAATTTTATAACTCATATTTATATTACAAGCACAATTTCTAATGAAGGGGTAATATGGTAATCAAGTAACACCAAATGTGACGCCCTAAGGAGGGTGTTACACTAAGATTTATTAAAAATCTTGTTTCACAATTTCTCTATTTTTCCATATCTGCTGAGGTCAATCTGGCATTAAAACACATAACCAATATGCCTAAAAATGCTAAACTAACTCCGATTAATCTAAAACTTTAACCGTGGCACAGTTCATACATTTGTGACTTGGAAACAAACTCTCCATATTTATTCCCACTAACTAAGCAGTTTAAGCTACTTCTAGAGCAAATAACAGCTATATTTCACACATAGTATTACAGTAATGTGACTAAACGTGCTCAGAAAGACACAAAACAATGCAGACATGTTAAGTAAGTATTAGGCTACCTCTGTAACCATATACAAGCCTAACATATTTTCTAGGGTGTTACACTGACCATGATAGCGTTAGCTGCTACGAGAATCTAGATCTAGCACCTTGTTCTTTAGCCAAATGGTTGTGCATACCATATAAAGTTACAATACATAGGAAATAGCAAATAACAAGTTTGAAACCAAATTTGCAGAGTTGTTATCAAAACATGCACACTTATCAGAAGGTCCCTCCTAACCAAGTGAAAAGGAAAACTAGCAAACCTGACCACTAAGCTCAACTTACCCCATAAGGAGCAAGGTCATGTTTCTAATACTTTCTTCTACTTAGCTTTGTCACACAAGGAAGTAATTGTCATTCATGCACCCTTTGCTCTATTTTATACCCATAGAAGCAACCTATGGATGACAACAATAACACCTAGCCAAGCAAACTTAGCATAATTTACCTAGAACCTTTCCTCATCACTTCACAAGTGACTTTAAAGACAACCTCATATTGCCCAAGGTTCTAGATACTGAGATGTGGCATTCCACTACCCTTGGATGCTCAAAGTTTCTCAAATGCTATCATAAGGTTCACGCTAACTAAGTGAAAAGCTCTAACTAGAGTACATGCTCTCTTGGTTAAACTTTATCATATAAATGAACCAACCCATGTCTCTTGCAAAACTCAAAGCTTAACCTTGATAAACAAGGAAGCATACACTAACTATGCATCTCAAGCTCAACTTTAACTTTAAAGGAGCAACTTATGCATAACAATAGGCATACTATAGCAAACAAAACCAAATTAGTTGTTTCTAGTACACCTTGTCATCACTTCTCAAAAGATACAAAAAGTAATCTCATGTTGGTTAAGGTTCTAAAAATTCACCTATGGCATTCTACAACTCAAAGGATGCCTAAGGTTTTTCTCAAATTCTCATATATACTAGGTGGTTATCCTCTCTAAGAAATACCTCAATTAGTACCTCAACACACTTTAAAAGACATACAAAAGAGGTCCCAGGTTATAGGGAACTCCATTGCTACAAGATAAAAATCCTGTGAAATTCTAAACTAGGCACTGAAGCTCTACCTCTTGGGCAATCAAGCACTGGCTCAGTGCTCAGGTGCTCCCCTTAGGGCTCTTAAGCACTGGGGTGGCAGAGAGCCTTCCTTGTTTCCCCCTACGATGGGTGCTCAAACGCTCAAGCCTGGCGCTCAGGCACTCGTTGCATACTTAGGCACTCCAACATGGGCGCTCAAGCACTCGTCGCACAGCTTGAAGCTGCTCTTTGTTTGGCAGTGGGCACCTAGGTGCCCAACTTCCAATGCCTAGGCACTAGTTTCTTGAATAAGTTTCTACAAAATTCAGCAGAAATTGCATTGTTCCATTGAGGAACAAACTTAATCTTTGGATTCTAAGTGATTTCTTACTACATAAAAGATCCTTAAACATCTCTAATCATCAATTACACCTTATGTATAATTTTAACTCATCTAAGCATGATTTTAGGAACCTAACCACAAACTCTAAATATCCATTTATAAATCCTAAACTAAGTTGTTTCATGAATATTTCTATGATCCAAACCAAGAATAATGCATGGTCTAGCTTAAAAATAATCATATATCAAGTTTCGTAAGGGTTCCTTCAACTCAAACCCTAAGAAAACTCAACCAAACCATTTTCCATTCTAAACCCTCAAACCACAAACATGGAGAAAAGAATAGAAGATGGAGGAACAAGATAGAAATCACCACTGCCTCTTATATGGATGAAGATCTTGAAACCTTGAACTTGTTCTTGGATTCTCCTTTGCTCCTCTTGCTCTTTTTCCTTTGTTTCCTCTTCCTTCCTCTTTCTTTTCTCTTCTATTTCTATTCTTTCTTTTATTTACTTTTATGCAACAACAACTGCCCACGACAGAAAGAAAAGAAAGTAAACAAAATATCTTAGGATATTTTGTTGTAACAACTATATCTGCTAGGAACACTTAGATTTCTCCAAATCAAATTTTCTAACTTCCAACAAGTTTAAAATAAATCCTGAGATTTATCAAAAATATTGTTTCACAATTTCTCTATTTTTTCATATCAGCTGCTAGTCAAACCGGTATTAAAACACATAAATAGTATGCTTAAAAATACCAAACTAACTCTAATTATTCTCAAATTTTAACTGTAGCACAGTTCACACATTTGTGACCTAGAAATAAATTCTCCACATTTATTTTTATTAACTGAGCAGTTTAAGACATTTCTGAAGCTAATAACAGTTATTTCTCATACATAATGTTATAGTAAAGTGACTAAATATGCTCAGAAAGCCACAAAATTCAGCAAACATGTTAAGCATGTATTAGGCTACTTCTGTAATCATTTACAAGTCTAACACGTTTTCTAGGGTGTTACAATATAAACTTTTCTTCACCTTCATCAAGCTCATATTTTTGTATATGTAATAGATATTCTTTTTACAAAAAAATTGTTATTAGTATGGAGGTAATGAACTAATCCTATTTACTAATGCATAATTTCAGATATGTTATTAGTACTAGTAGTGGGATGTTACATTCATGCAACATGGTAATCGATTACCCACTCATGGTAATCGATTACCACCTATTATCCATTAGAAAACAGAGGATTTTAGGCTTTCAACCCCAAAAACTATCCAATATCAATCAAGAAAACAACACTTATCTTAAGCATATTCTTAAAAGAATCTCACATAGGGTTTGTCATCAATAAACACTCATAAAACCCATTTTATCAATCTCAAATCCACTAAGTTTCAAAGCCAATTCCAAGCTCAAAACTCGTAAACATACACATATTTTCTATTCAACATACCATTTACCATTTCTAAACTAAATCCTTCAACATAAAAATTCTTAGTGAAAAGAAAAGGAAATGATGAAATAAAGAAACACTATACCCCTACCTTACTCTACTTGGATGATCCTTCATTCTTTCTTCTTTCTTTCTTTCCTTTTTCCTTCTCCCTGGTTGCTTCCTTCTCCCTTTGCTTTTCTTTCTTTCTTTTTCGTCTTTTCTTCCTCTTCTCTTTCTGCTAAGAAAATGTGTGCGTGGAATGAAAATGAGAAAGAAAGTCAATGAAAAGATAAGAATGAAAAGTGCAAGGTGGTGGGAAAGAAAGAAAATGAGAAGGATAAGAATGGAATCTAACTGTAAATGTTGTATTTCTTAGGGATACTTTAATTTTTCATTGATGAATTTTTTAACTTTCATAGGTGTTGTAACACCCTGAAAATTATTTATTTTATCATTAATCATCATTTTATAATATTCATAATTTTTGGGAATTTTTTTGAATTTTTTCAGAAACGTCGAATATTTTAATCTATTCCACATTTTGCATGCACATTGGGCAGAGTTAGTGTAACACCTCGAAAATGATTTATTTCATCACGAATAGTCATTTCCCAATATTCGTGATATTTGGAGATTTTTCTAGAATTTTTCAGAAATGCTGAATATTTTAATATATTTCTCGTTTTGCATGCGCACTGAGCAGAGTCAGTCAAACGCTTTGAAAAATTGTTTGTTTTGTGATGAATAGTCATTTTTTAATATTTGTGATTTTTAGGAATTTTTGTGGATTTTCTGAAAATATCGAATATTATAGTATATTCCTTGTTTTGCGTACACACTGAGCAGAGTCAGGATAACGAAATGTTTTCCCTGAGGCCGGTAAACCTTGAACTGTTGATGTGTCGATGGGGGATCTTACTAAACCCGAGCCTGGGCACAGTTTACAAGGTTTGTATTTTTTGAGGTTTTATCTAATAAATAAAATCACTGTACCATAAAATTATCCGATGAACAATAAAATATTATTTTTATCAACTGTAATTTTTATTCACTGGGAAAATAATTCTAATAGTGTAATTAATCATCTGTCAAATGTATTTAATTAAGGAAACAAGCTTACTATGCACTTTATTGAGAATTGTGCAAAGCTTCTCAAGGAAGCTTCAAGGAAGTTTCTTGGAAATTTCCTCCAAGCTTCCCAAGGAAGCTAACCAATTTTCTCTCTCTCTCTCTCCTCTCTCTCATAGCTCACGGCTGCAGCACCTTGTGGGGGGGAAATTTGTGCTTTAATTCATTTAATTAAAATTATACAAGTTTTAAAAATTCAAAAGCTACCACCTTTATTTCCTATGCACTTTCTCTCTCTACCTTCTTCTTCTCCCTTTGAAATTTTTCTCTCCTCCTTCTCTCTAGAGCCATTCGGCCAGCAGCTCTTTCTCCCCTCATCCATCACAAAATTTTCATCCAACTCCATTTTCTTAATCCTCTCCATCTCCTAAACACTTTTCTAGTTAGTGGTTCTTTGAAAATCCATCATTTTTATCATTTTCTTCAAGCTTCAAGCTTAGGGTTTTTGGGTAAGTTCTTGATTCTTTACTTCCTTCTTCTCATTTTCGCATCTATGGTCTTCTTGGTGATCATCCATGCTTTATTTTTCAAGCATTGGTGCTATTTTAATGAGATTGAAATTTTAGGGTTCTTGGAGGTATCAAATCCAAAAATTGCAAGGTGATTCTAGGAGGCTTCTCTTGCTTTCTTCTCTTAGGTAAGAGGAAGACACTCCTCCTCAACCTCTCTTAGCATTAAGAAACCTTGTTTGTGATTGATTGTGAGAAAAACCTATTGAGGGTTATTCTTTGTTTGCTTGATTGGCATGATTATATGTTGTATTTAATTTGTTTAAGTTGTTTGTTTGATTAGTTATGTATATTGATATATTTGAATGGATTGGAATGAATGAAATGGAAGAAAATGATATTGGATTTGTTCTTGGATGGCCACGGTTTTGGGGGTCCAAATTTAGGGTTCTTTGGAACAATTGTAACAATTGGAATTCATAATTAACTAAGTGTACATTAGGTAATTAATGGAATGAAAAATTTGGGAACTTAATCCCTAGGAAAGCCACGGCCTCTAGGGCCTTTTTGGGGCTTAATTATGTAACTTTGGTAACCATGAAACTTAATTAATCAAGTGATTAAATCATTGGTAATAGGATAGAAAATTAGCAAATTGGAAGAATTGGATATACTTTGAGATTCATAAATTTTAAAGAACCAAGAATGAAATTTATCATAAGACTTAGGGTAATTTTAATTAAGGCAAGAACAAGAGAGTGTGAGACTTTGAGATCTTAGAATAACCTTCCAAGTGTATGAGAATAAATTACTTTAAAAAATTTACTTAATTATGAGAATTCAATTAGAGACGGACCTTGTAAGAAAGGCTAACTTTAAGAAAGAATTCATAATAGACCTTAAAAATGTATTCATTTATTAAATTTCAATATTATGATATTGTGGGTCCATGTGAGTGACCAATGATGTGTTGATTCTTACTTTGGCCAATTGTGGCATATTGTGGAATAGTATGTAATGATTATCATACATGATTATGCATAGAGTCTATATGCATCGTGAATGTCCATTGGATTGTTGTTAAGGCCGAGTTGCCTAGGAGTTGAACACACCTTAGTGCGGGTGCGAGTAGATTAGTGTAGGTCATATTATTGACCATGGGGGCGACGGGGTGCGGGTACCACGCAATGGAAAGTTGGTAGCTCTTCTGTCCGTGGGGCAGACCGATGCAAACACACCGACGATCTTGACCAGGCACTGTCCTATATCGTGATCTAGTGTAGATTATCTGTACAATGCCATGATGTGCACGTGGATAAACTGATGAATTTATAGCACTTTGCCTGCGGCAGCCGAGTTGCAGACATGTCTCCTGATCTTTCTCTCTGACTGTTTGTGTCTAGCTCCATGGAGTAGGATTTTGACTTTGTATGCATGTGCATAGTGAGTCCATGTATTATCTGGCATCTGTTTATTTTTATAATTGGAACTGTTGTATTACTGATATATATAACTACCTAGAACTGCTTGGTTAATTATTACTGCTACTTAATGTTTATTATTATTATTGCTGTAAAAAATTCTATGTGGGCGCTTTGCGCCGTTTTGTTTTTTGCTGCTATAACTAGTAATGATGGTAGGATGTCTTACCTCTTTCCTGTATTTCTTTTATTTTCTATCTGTATATTGTGTCCCATCGAAGACGACGACAAGGAAGTTGGAGCTCCTGATTTCCCCGGCTTCTGGCCTGATTACTATTAGCATTTACTGTGGAGCATGGAGGCACACGTGTGGATTTCTGGGTTATGTGCGTCTAACCTTCCTTAGAGGGCCAGAATGCTAGCACATTAATTTGAATCCCGGCTGTTGTGTCTACCTGGGAGACGTGTGGATCTCTTTGGCCTAGAGGTGTCATGAGCTACCGATCTTTATCTGCTGCATCAGCTTGCGTTTGGAGTTTTATCTGCCCATTCGGGTGATGTGGGGTAACCGCTTCTACACCCCGCAAGAGGACTCTTTTGATTCCACTGCTCGGGTTTCAGCCTGTGGCTCTATGGCTCCTATGGAGGTTTCCTCAGATGAGGAAGACCCCGAGGAGGTTCCCGAGGATGAACTCGCGGAGGATCCTGAAGAAGATCCTGATACGATTCCTCCTCATCTGAGGGACTGATATTGCTGGTAGCTACTGATGGCTGCCAGTGTTTTTATTTTAGAGGCCAGATGTCTTTTGTAGTGAGCAGTATATTTCTGATATCTTGGGGATGTATATGTATGATCCTTTGGGGCAGGTAAAGTTTTGCTTTTTGGTATACCAGGCTTTGTAACCAAATAGTTTGATATATATATATATATATATATGTATATATATATATATATATATATATATATATATATATATATATATATATATATATATATATGAATATGCAATGTTAATTCCAATGTATGCTTTACCTCTGTTTTTGCTCTTTATTTCCATTTATGTTTCGTCACTGTGTTTATTAATTATTGTTATTATAATAAAAAAAATATTCGCCAATTTAATTACATGTCTATAATCAAATAAATTTATATTATATTATAAAGAACCGAGTCTTAACTTATATAATTTTATTTCTGCATTGTAATTGACAATGTGACGTTTCCTCCCAAAAAGGGGCATTACATTAAGTTGGTATTAGAGCCCTGGTTTATGTTTCTTTGGGTCTTGTGATTGAGTCTGTCTTGTTTGTGCTGTGTGTTCTCTGAACATTAAATGCAAAGGTGTATTGTTTGGTATTCCTAGTAGATGTAACTGACTTTCTTTGTGTCTTTCTGTTACTCTAACTTGAGACAGTAAGATGGCACGACGCGAAGACATGGCAGCAGCTATAGCGGCGATGCAGAGGATGGCTGAGGCCGTCGCACAACAAACTGAGCAAGCTACTCAGTAATAGGAAAGAGTTGCTCAACAATAAGAATGAGCTGCTCAACAGCTCGAAGCTACTGCAGATGCTCAGAATTTGGCAGAGTTTCGACGCCACAACCCTCCTCAATTCAAAGGAGAGTTTGATCCAGACAAGGCTAGTCTGTGGATCAAGGAGTTAGAAGAAGTCTTTCGAGGGATGAACTGTGCCGAGAACAAGAAGGTGACCTATGCAACTTTTATGCAGGTGGGCAATGTTGAAAATTAGTGGAATAAAGTGCAGAGAATGTTGGAAGCTACAAATCGCGAGATCACTTGGGACTTATTCAAGGACAAATTCTTGGATAAGTATTTCCCTGCAGTACGAGGCACGCTAAGGAGTTAGAATTTCTCAACTTACGATAAGGGAATATGATCGTCAGTGAGTATGCCGCCAGATTTGAAAACTTGTCATAGTTTTCAACATACTTTCAGCACCAAGCAAATGAAGCCTGGAAGTGTCGGAGATTCACCGAAGGACTGAGGTATGAGGTGAAGAAGGCTGTGATCACCTTGAAGATCAATGAATTATCAGAACTGCTGGATACATACTGTGAAGTAGAGGCTCTGGAGCAATCTAAGGATACGAGAAACAGAAACTTTGGGCTACAAGGTTCCAAAGAGGCGGCAGTAACAGTTCTAACCACTTCTAGAAGAAGCCTTATTCCCGACCAATGGGAAATCAATAACAAACCACAAGTGGAAGTTCTGGTGGAGGTTTTGCTGGGAACCAGACTGGCCAGAACATGGCGTATCCTTCGAAGTGCCTGAAGTGTGGGAAAGATCATCTCACAAGGGATTGCACCATAAAAGGGATCATCTACTTCAGATGTGGCAAACCTAGCCACGTGTCCCGAGATTGTAATCAAGCGAAGGCTGAACCTTCGATTAATGCTACGAAAGCCAAGAAACCACAAGCTGGAGGGCGAGTTTACACTATAAGTGGAGCTGAAGCCTCTGAATCCGAAGACTTGATTCAAAGGGAAGGCACCATAGAAGGTAATCTTTTAATTGTACTGTATGACTCTAGGGCAACCCATTCCTTCATATTATATGACTGTGTACAAAAACTTGGTTTACCAGTGTCTACCTTACCATTTGACTTAACTGTTTCTACCTCCATTGATAAACCGGTAGTTACTACCAAAGTCTGTCTAAATTGTCCATTGATTGTTGAAGGTCGAACCTTTTCGGTCGATCTGATCTATTTATCCCTTTCCTAACTAGATATAATATTAGGAATGGACTGGTTATCTTCCAACCATGTTCTATTAGACTATTCAAGAAAAACCATAGTTTTTCCCATAGATGAGGATTCTAGATTTTTTACGGCCAACCGAGTTCAAGCTCTCTTGAAAGAAGGAGCTCACAGATACACGCTACTGTCTTCTTTGAAAGTCGAGAGTGAGGTTGATGTGAACACAATTCCAGTGATGAATGAGTTTCCCGAAGTCGTTCATGAGGATGTACCTGGTTTACCACCGACGCGAGAAATAGAATTTGCTATTGACCTTGTACCGGGAGCTGGTCCCGTGTCTATAGCACCTTACAGTATGGCACTGACAGAATTAGCTGAGCTCAAGAAGCAGCTAGAGGAGCTTTTGGAAAAATAATTCGTCAGACTGAGTGTAACACCGTGGGGAGCACCAGTACTGTTAGTTCACAAAAAGGATGGTTCATCAAGATTATGTGTGGACTACCGGCAGCTGAACAAAGTGACGATCAATAATAAATATTCACTCCCAAGAATTGATGATTTAATGGACCAACTGAAGGGAGCAGCGGTGTTTTCAAAGATCGATCTGCGATCTGGATATCATCAGATACGAGTGAAGACGGAGGATATACCCAAGACTTCTTTTTGTACCAGATACGGCCATTACGAATACCTCATGATGCCGTTTGGCGTGATGAATACACCAGCTATCTTTATGGACTGCATGAACCGAATCTTTCATCCTTACTTGAACAGATTCGTTGTGGTCTTCATTGATGACATTCTAGTATACTCTCAAAATCAAGAGGACCATGTTGAACACCTCAGTATAGTTCTTCAGATTCTGAAAGAGAATGAACTGTATGCTAAACTGTCAAAATATGAATTTTGGCTGGAAGAAGTTAAATTTTTGGGCCACGTAATCTCGAAGGAAGGGATTACGGTGGATCCATCAAAAGTGGAGGCAGTGCTGCAGTGGGAAAAGCCAAAGTCAGTGACGGAGATCTGAAGCTTTCTGGGTATAGCAGGATATTGCCGGAGATTCATTGAGGGATTCTCTAAGATTACCGGACCTCTTACTCAACTCACGAGGAAGAACCAAGCTTTTGAGTGGACCGACAACTATGAACAGAGTTTCCAAGAATTGAAGAATCGACTGACTACCTCGCCAGTGTTAGTGCTACCCGATCTGAATGAACAGTTTGAGGTGTACTGTGACACTTCATACCAAGGACTAGGATCTATACTTATGCAGCATGGAAGGGTAGTGGCTTATGCTTCAAGGCAATTGTGAGTGCACGAGAAGAACTACCCGACGCACGACTTGGAGTTAGCGGCTGTAGTTTTTACTCTAAAAATATGGAGGCATTTTCTTTACGGAGCGACGTTCAACATCTTCAATGATCACAAGAGTCTGAAATATCTATATGATCAAAAGGAGCTGAACATGAGGCAGTGAAGGTGGCTAGAGTTCTTGAAGGATTATGATTTCCAACTTCTATATCACCCTGGCAAGGCAAATGTTGTGGCAGATGCCCTAAGTAGAAAGATGATCAGCGTCTCAGCCCTGATGATCAAGGAAAAGGATATGCTAGAGCAGTTCAGAGATGTATGGTCTTTTGTGGAGTTAGAACTAGGGAAGATTTGCATGAATATGGTTACCATCTCAAGTGAGCTAATGGATGACATACGGGAAAAGCAGAAAATTGATAAGTTCTTAGAAGAAGTGAGAGAGCAAATGAAGCAAGGCAATGAAATAGCATTTGCGGAAGGAACAGACGGAATTCTGAGATTCTGAGGTAGAGTTTGTATGCCCCGTGACCAAGAGCTTGGAGAGTACATCATCAACCATGCTCACACAAGTCAGCTGAGTATGCATCTGGGCATAACAAAAATGTATCAAGACTTGAAGAAGTTATTCTAGTGGCATGGAATGAAGAGTGATGTCACTAGACACGTATCGACTTGTCTGGTTTGTCAAAAAGCTAAAGTGAAACATCAGAGACCAGCGGGATTGCTGTAATCGTTGTTTATTCCTGAATGGAAGTGGGACAGTATTGCGATGGATTTTTTAATCAGATTGCCAAGGACAAGAAAAGGTCATGACTCGATTTGGGTAATCGTGGACCGACTCACGAAATCAGCACATTTTCTCCCGATCAACATAAGATACAAACTGGAGAGACTGACTCAGATCTATATTGGAGAGATTATTAGACTGCACGGTGTGCCTACGAGTATTGTTTCGAATAGGGATCCGAGATTTACTTTAAATTTCTGGAAGAGTTTACAAGAAGCGTTAGGGACAAAGTTACGTCTGAGTTCTGCTTATCACCCACAGATCGATGGTCAATCAGAGAGAACGATCCAATATTTGGAAGATTTGCTTAGAGCTTGCACCATAGAACACACTGGAAGTTGGGATGACGTTCTACCATTAATAGAATTCACCTACAACGACAGTTATCATTCAAGCATAGGGACGGCACCCTATGAGGCTCTATATGGACGACGGTGTCGAACACCCTTATGTTGGTACCAAGACGACGAGCGCCTTACTATTGGACCAGAGATTATACAGCAGACAACTGAGAAGGTAAAGATGATTCAGGAGAAGATGAGGACGGCTCAGAGCCGACAAAAGAATTATGTAGACTAAAGGAGAAAGCCTCTTGAGTTTGAGGAAGGCAAGCATGTATTCCTGAAAGTCACACCTACGACTGGGGTAGGTCGGGCCTTGAAATCTAGAAAATTCACTCTAAAATTTCTTGGACCATACCAAATTATTCACCGAGTAGGTCCTGTAGCCTATCAAATAGCCTTACCTCCTTTCCTCTCAAACATTCATAATGTCTTCCATGTGTTACAACTTCGAAAATACCTTCCTGACCCAAGTCATGTCATAGCACCAGATATAGTATAATTAAAAGAGAACTTAACTTATGAGGCATCTCCTGTAAGAATTGAGGATAGAAGGATAAAGCAACTAAGAGGCAAGGAGATCTCATTAGTGAAGGTAATCTGGAACGAGATGACTGGAGATGCAACCTGGGAGCTAGAAGACAAGATGAAGAAGCAACACCCACAATTATTCTAAGGTATGAAAATTTTGAGGACGAAATTTCTTTTTAGAAGAGGAGTGTTGTAACACCCTGAAAATTATTTATTTTATCATTAATCATCATTTTATAATATTTATAATTTTTGGGAATTTTTGTGGATTTTTCTAGAAATGTCAAATATTTTAATATATTCCTCATTTTGCATGCACACTGAGCAGAGTCAGTCAACCGCTCCAGAAATTTATTTATTTTGTGATGAATAGCCATTTTTTAATATTTGTGATTTTTAAGAATTTTTGTGCATCTTTCTGAAAACATCAAATATTATAATATATTTCTCATTTTGCGTGCGCACTGAGCGGAGCCGGGATAACAAAATGTTTTCCCTGAGACCGGTAAACCTTGAATTATCGATGTGTCAATGGAGGATCTTACTAAACTCGAGGCCAGACACAGTTTATGAGGTTTGTATTTTTTAAGGTTTTATCTGATAAACAAAATCACTGTACCATAAAATTATCCGATGAACAATAAAATATTATTTTCATCAATTGTAATTTTTATTCACTGGAAAAATAATTCTAACAGTGTAATTAATCATCTGTCAGATGTATTTAATTAAGGAGACAAGCTTACTATGCACTTTATTGAGAATTGTGCAAAGCTTCTCAAGGAAGCTTCTTGGAAATTTCCTCCAAGCTTCCCAAGGAAGCTAACCAATTTTCACTCTCTCTCCTCTCTCTCATAGCTCACAGCTGCAACACCTTGTGGGGGGGAAATTTGTGCTTTAATTCATTTAATTAAAACTATACAAGTTCTCAAAATTCAAAAGCTACCACCTTAATTTCTTATGTACTTTATCTCTCTACCTTCTTCTTCTCCCTTTGAAGTTTTTCTCTCCTCCTTTTCTCTAGAGCCATTCGGCCAACAGCTCTTTCTCCCCTCATCCATCACAAAATTTTCATCCAACCCCATTTTCTTAATCCTCTCCATCTCCTTAACACTTTTCTAGTTAGTGGTTCTTTGAAAATCCATCATTTTCACCATTTTCTTCAAGCTTCAAGGTTAGGGTTTTTGGGTAAGTTCTTGATTCTTTACTTCCTTTGTCTCATTTTCATTTTTATGGTCTTCTTGGTGACCATCCATGCTTTATTTATCAAGCATTGGTGCTATTTTAATGAGATTGAAATTTTAAGGTTCTTGGAGGTACCAAATCCGAAAATTGCAAGGTGATTCTAGGAGGCTTCTCTTGCTTTCTTCTCTTAGGTAAGAGGAAGACACTCCTCCTCATCCTCTCTTAGCATTAAGAAATCTTGTTTGCGATTGATTGTGAGAAAACCCTATTGAGGGTTATTCTTTGTTTTCTTGATTGGCATAATTATGTGTTGTATTTAATTTGTTTAAGTTATTTGTTTGATTAGTTGTGTATATTGATATATTTGAATGGATTGGAATGCATGAAATGGAATTGGAATTCATAATTAATCAAGTGTACAATAGGTAATAATGGAATGAAAAATTTGGGAATTTAATCCCTAGGGAGGCCACGGCCTTTAGGGCCTTTTTGGGGCTTAATTATGCAACTTTGGTAACCTTGAAACTTAATTAATCAAGTGATTAAATCATTGGTAATAGGATAGAAAATTAGCAAATTGGAAGAATTGGATATACTTTGAGATTCATAAATTTTAACGAACCAAGAATGAAATTTATCATAAGACTTAGGCTAATTTTAATTAAGGTAAGAACAAGAGAGTGTGAGACTTTGAGATCTTAGAATAACCTTCTAAGTGTATAAGAATAAATTACTTTAGAAAATTTAATTAATTATGAGAATTCAATTAGAGACGGACCTTGTAAGAAAGGCTAACTTTAAGCAAGAATTCATAATAGACCTTAAAAATGTATTCATTTATTAAATTCGATATTATGATATTATGGGTCCATGTGAGTGACCAATGATGTGTTGATTCTTACTTTGACCAATTGTGGTGTATTGTGGAATAGTATTTAATGATGATCATACATGATTATGCATAGAGTCTGTATGCATCGTGAATGTCCGTTGGACTGTTGTTAAGGCCGAGTTGCCTAGGAGTTGAACACACCTTAGTGCGGGTACGAGTAGACTAGTGTAGGTCATATTGTTGACCATGGGAGCGTCGGGGTGCAAGTATCTCGCAATAGACAGTTGTTAGCTTTTCTGTCCATGGGGCAGACCGATGCAAACGCACCGATGATCCTGACTGGGCACTGTCCTATATCGTGATCTATTGTAGACTATCTGTACAATGCCATGATGTGCACGTGGATAAACTGATGAATGTATAGCACTTTTGTCACGACAGCCGAGTTGCAGACATGTTTCCTGATCTTTTTCTCCGACTGTTTGTGTCTAGCTCCATGGAGTAGGATTTTGACTTTGTATGCATGTGCATAGTGAGTCCATGTGTTATCTGGCATCTGTTTATTTTTATAATTGGAATTGTTGTATTACTGATATATATAACTGCCTTGAACTGCTTGGTTGATTATTACTGCTACTTAATGTTTATTATTAATATTGCTGTCAAAAATGCTATGTGGGCGCTTTGCGCCATTTTGTTTCTTCCTACTATAACTGGTAATGATGGTAGGATGTCTTACCTCTTTCCTATATTTCTGTTATTTTTTATCTGTATATTGTGTCCCATCGAAGACGATGGCAAGGAAGTTGGAGCTCCCGATTTCCCCGGCTTCTAGCCTGATTACGATTAGGATCTACTGTAGAGCATGGAGGCGTGCATGCGTGGATTTCTGGATGATGTGCATCTGACCTTCCTTGGAGGCTAGAATGCTAGCATATTAACCTGAATTCCGACCGCTGTGTCTACCTGGGAGACGTGTCGATCTCTTTGGCCTGGAGGCGTCATGAGCCGCCGATCTTTGCCTACTACATCAGCCTACGTTTGGAGTTTTAGCTGCATCTGAGAGATGTAGGGTAACCACTTCTACACCCTACAGGAGGACTCTTTTGATTTCACTGCTCGGGCTCTGGCCCGTGGCTCTGTGGCTCCTATGGAAGTTTCCTCAGATGAGGAAGACCCCGAGGAGGTTCCCGAGGATGACCTCGCGAAGGATCCTGAAGAGGATCCTAATACGATTCCTCCTCATCTAAGGGACTGATATTGCTGGTAGCTACTGATGGCTGCCAGTGTTTTTATTTTGGGGGCCTGATGTCTTTGTAGTGGGCAGTATATTTCTGATATCTTGGGGATGTATATGTATGATCTTTTGGGGCAGGTATAGTTTTGCTTTTTGGTATACTAGGCTTTGTAACCAAACAGTTTGATAAATAAATAAATAAATAAATATATATATATATATATATATATATATATGAATATGCAATGTTAATTCCAATGTATGCTTTACCTTTATTTTTGCTCTTTATTTCCATTTATGTTTCGTTACTGTGTTTATTAATTATTATTATTATAACAAAAAAAAATATTCATCAATTTAATTACATGTCTTTAATCAAGTGAATTTATATTATATTATAAAGAACCGGGTCTTAACTTATATAATTTTATTTCTGCATTGTAATTGACAATGTGATGTTCCCTCCCAAAAAGGGGCGTTACAGGTGTTCTAGAAAATTCTAAGATTTCATTCAATTTTTATATTCATTATTCAATAACTCTCCTTATACACCATTATCAGCCACCAAGCTTCATTTTTCCTCCCTATGTTAAGTTAAACCTAAAGAGTTAAGCTATTATGCTTACATTTATCTGTCTTAACCTGTATTCATTTCCAAAATATTCGCCATCCTCTATTTGACATCTCCACAAACTTTCTTATTTTACTAAGCCATTTTTCTATTTAATTTAGCCTTTAAACACTCATCTAGTGTCATTAAAATTGTCAAACCAATTCATTTGATTCTTCAAAATTTTCTATAGCTCATTCCAATCATTTGTAATGTAGAAATAAATTTTTTATATTTATTTCTATCATCTCAACTGTTATGCTGGAATCTAAACTTACATAAGCTATTTTTCACATTCAGTATTATAATATTATGCTCAAACTAATCCAAAAGATTACCAGAGTTAACAAATAACTCATACCAATGTTATTGAGTTTCTACATAGGTTAGGGAGGATCTGACATCAAGTAACTCTTGTATTTCACCATGGTGGTAGGTTTGTGTATGATGCTGGAGGGAAACTTGAGTATGAAAAGGGTGAAATAAACTATTAGCCTAAATGTGATGTGAACAAAATGAGTGTTTTTACTATTAGAGATTTATGCAAGATTCATGGTTATCACACGTTTGAGAACTTTCATTTGGTTAGTGCTTGAGAAAGATTTGGATTGTGGGCTAAGGTACTTGAAGACAACATTGGATGTGCTTGATATATGCATAGCTTCTAGGCGTAACAATGTAGAGCTTAATGTCTATTTTGAATACCCCATTATTGTTAACCTAGAGATATTGACATACTTGGTTGAGGAACCATATGAGGCACCAAATGAACACATCCAAAACAATACACTAACCCCAGACACACTTAACTCACCACTTTAAACAAGAGCTAGGTCACTAGATATAGAGATAATCAACATGAAGAACCTTCTAATAAAGATAATAAGTCCTATGATGATTATGATAGTGTAGATGACAGCCTCTATAGGCCTCCTACTTTTCCTAATGAAGAGGATGAAGAAGAGCATGATGACCCACATGTGAAGAAAAGTAATATGCAAAGTTGTGGGACTATTCCCAAAAATTGTTAAGGACCAATCCTAACTCGACTATTAAGATGGATGTTATCTGAATCACCAATTCCCCATTACAGCTTGAAAGGTTCTATGTATGCCTTGAAGGGTGCATGAGAGGTTTCAAGGTAGGTTGCAGGTCATTGATTAGCTTGGATGGTTGTTTCCTTAAAGGGTATTATAGGGGCCAATTGTTGTCTATTGTGGGACATGATGCCAACAATCACATTTTTGTGATTACATATGCAATAGTTGACATTGAGAATGTAGACAACTAGAAGTGGTTTCTGACACTGGTTAAAGAGGACTTAGGGGACCACAGGGAACATGGTTGGAACTTTATCTCAGATATGCAGAAGGTAATTCTCAAGGATAAATTTGAATTAGTTATTCCTTAAACAAGGACTACTATGAATTATTTATTCCACTATCAAGGACTAATATGAATTATTTATACATGTGTTTTGTAGTTATACCAGCTATGCAAGAAGTGAACCTTGTAGTACATCATAAGTTCTATGCATTGCACATATTGAGGAATTTTATAAAATAGTTCAAGGACAAAGAATTAAGGAATGTTGAATGGGAGTGTGTAAGAGCAACTACTCCAACTCAGTTTAGAATAACTATGGAGATAGTGAAAATATAGAATGAGAAGGCATGGGTGTATCTAGCCATGTGGCCTAAACACTCATAAACTAAGGTATACTTCAATGAGTGGCCTAAGTGTGACAACATATGCAACACTGGCTATGAAGTATTTTGAATAATGTATCTAGGATAATAATGTACATGGTGTTGGATTTGATGTTCTTTTTTGAAACAGATACAAGTATCATTCATTTTTAATTCAGATAACAATTATGGAACACAAGTACACTCTTAATGTCTTTTTGTAAATGCTCTTCATGGAGATGTTAAGGGTTTTGCACTTATGGGAATGCGGTATAGTTAAGGGTTTAGGTAATATTGAAAATGTCTTTTTTTTTAAATGCTCCTCATGGACTTTTGGTTACATGTATTTGTTGGATCTTAATTATAAGACTTCTAAGTCAATTTGTAATGAATGATCTGTCAATATTTTAGTTTACTTAACTTATTTAAGTTTTTGTTCCCATTGTTATCATTTCATTTACTCAAGTTAATCAATTACCATTTCAATTCAATGTAGCCTACTATAGAACATAAACCAGCAACAACATTTACCAAGAAACAGTTTCATTGATGTCAAAAGCATTACAATTCAAAACTCTCACCAGCCACCAAACCATTACATGAAATACTCATCCTAATGCCAATCCTTCTCAACTACACATATCCTAATGCCAATACCCCTGCAACTACTGCAAGGAAAGAATAAACCCCAAAATTATCATAAAATCCATCATCATAATACACATTGTTGTTATAATCAATCTTAGAGTCCTAAATTAACTTTGTAAATCTCCAAACTTCCAACCTTCCATATAAGATTCATCCTCCAAATCTCATTCTTAGTTTTGCCAGCTACATTGTCATCAATTCCATTATCAACTCAAGTAAAACATTGACAATTGTTCCCATCATCCTGCAAACAAAGCTCTTGGATGTTAATAGGTAAGCAACTTATAAGGAAATACAAAGAACATAGGTACCACTACTTACCTTTGTTAATGGGCATGAATAGAAAGGTCTACTAGGATTCCTTGCAATCTTGGAGGTTCAAACAATAGTTTTCGTTCCATAATTACAAAACCTTATATCACCTCCCCTGTAATGGGGACCATTACCCATCGAACCTGTAGTTGTGCTCACATTCCATCTACCTTCAAACATTGAGGCTTTTTGGTGTTGTTGATTCATGAAATAAAGATTTTTTCCATATGTTATATCTCAGTGTATTAGTTTGAGTTACTGTTGCAATGGAAAGTAAAGGAGAAATTAGGGGTTAGGTCTTTTAGATTTGGGAATTAGGGCTTAAGGAGGGGAAATTTGGAGAAGATAGTGAGAAAAAACGATGCCATTCCACTTAAGGAGGGGAAATGATGTCGATTTCACATTTAGGAAGTGGCAGAGGGAAGTGGGTTGCCACGTGTGCATCAGCAAGGCACTTAACGTGATACATCAACATCTCCATTAGATTTAACAAAGACTAGCCAATAGTTAGACTAACTTGACCAACAATTTCTTGAGTGAGGGATTTTTTGGTAATTTCATTGAGCCATGAACTAAAATGGCAGGTCCCATATGAATGAGGGACCAAAATGATTATTTAGTCAAAAATTGGCTCAGACTGGCTAGTCCAAGCAACCTATCAAATTGGATGTGTTGTCAGCCTACAACTCACCAAGTTTACAACTAGACAAAGTAGTGGTATTCCATCCATCTTGTGGTAGTGCATCCCTACCTCAAAGATCAATCTCGCAGCCCACACATAGCCCATTATCGGTAAGCTCACAGTTGTTATCGGCAAGCCCACAACTTGCAGACCCATCTTACTATTCACCATGGCAACTTGTTGCTTGGTTTCTTAGCGGCGATGAGGATGACAATGTAGAGTATTGCTTGGTGTTGATTAGATATTTGAAATTTAGAGAGAACTTGCTGCTCACTCTCTATACGAGGCATAACGAAGACCCACACTAGCTAGGTTTAGCTTTATTATTTTTATTATTAATATTAGCAATTGGAAGTGGGATCTAATTAAGTTCTTTACTTTTTGGGCCAAAAATCTCTAACTCAAATGCTCTATGCACAACCTTATGCTATAAACTTTTATTTGGATTATAGGATTTGATTATTTTAATTTGATATGTTTTATATGTTCTTTATTTTTTTTTCAAATATTTAAAGTAATAGTTATATATACTAGTGTTAGTTTCTATCTAAAATATGCGTACATATAATTTTGTGTAGTTTTTTTATTTATATTAAATATTTATATATTTATTTTATTTATGCGTTCGATAAGTGATTCACTGGTTGAACCAGTGACCCCTTGACTTAGTGCCCTGACTGAGTCAATGACCGATCCAGTTTTAATAACTATGGAACATATAGAATATAAAGGAAAGGCAAAAATGACTTTAAAAATAATTTTTAATCTTTGGGAGAAGACCAAAGTATTAGCCCTAGAGAAGGCAATTATTTGAAACAATTCCTAGTTGCAACAATGTTCGAAGAGTTAGTCTAGTCTCATAACAATGCCTTTGGGAACATCCTAGTCAAAGATAAAAAAAACTATAATTTGTACTCTTATATACTTCATATCATGGGTTAGATCACTATCATTTTACCCAAAAGACGTGGTTTAAGTAGTAAGTAAATTTGGCCTCAATAGTTGAGAGGTCTATGCAATAGCAAGGTTTTGAGCCTACAATTGGAAAGTACTTATACGGAGGGATAACTTTATAATCTTGAGTGAGGATTAATATCATATTCAAAAATTATATGAAAACATTGTAATAAAAAAATTACTATGATATTGCTAATGTGTGTTGACTCAATTGGTAAAATAAAATCAACGCAAAGGTTTTGGGTCCTTGATTGGTATGTCATTTATAAGTTCACTATAAACCCTCAATCAAACTTATGCATTGCCTTAATATAAGCTTTCACTCCATTTTAACTTGTATAAAGCAAAAAAAAGGGACCTATATACAAATTTTACCTGGCTAATTAGCTTAATGGCTCAACTAATTTACAATCCTTGATTCCCTACAATCAAGCCATTAACGTCAAGGAAGGGACTCTATTCCCCAACTGTGTATTCCTAGGATGACTAAAGAATGCTCCTAGATGGAAAGTAGCTACACAGCTTCCACACAATTGGCTAATATCAAGTGGTTTAGTAAAGTTTAAAAACAACGAAATAGTAAGTAAAATGATTAAAATTGTTGAAAGAGAGAAAAAAGAGACATATGAAGAAAACCGTGTGTTTGAATTACACAACAGAAACTAAATTGTATAGAGTTATTTTAATAAATACAAAGATTACAAAAAATCCTAATTACTGTAATTGCATGATTTGGTTATAATTTAGTTAGCCTATATAATTAATATAGACACTACTTACATAGCTTTCAACACTCCCCCTCAAGCTGGAGCATATAAGTCATATGCACCAAGCTTATTGCAAAGCTTATTTGAGGACTTCTCAAAAACTTAGTGAAAACATCCCCAGTTGATCATTTGAATTGATGAAGCTAGTGGTGATGTCTCTAGATAGGATCTTCTCTCTAATAAAATGACAATTTGTAACATCCTAATACCATTACCTTAGTATATCTGACATATACCTGGATAAGCAGTATTAGCTATGCTACTTCTAACTTAACATCAACTAACCCATAACATTTATATAAATAATTATGGAGAGCCACAAGAAAAGGTCATACATATATACATCATTAGCCTCAAAGGCAAAGTGTTATACATACAACTTTATACAAACTCAAAGCAAATATAAATATACACATAAGCTTTGTACAAACTAAAGCAAAATAAATTACACTAGTTCTTCTGCTTCCTCGTCAATTTTCCCTTTAAAAGGCCTTGACCTAGATTTACATGGATACACAGTAGGGTGAGAATTCACAATTCTCAGTATAAGTATTCCAAAAGTAGCATTTATAACATTCACAATGCATGAACAACTCAGTTACAATAAACTATATTTGCAATAGATAAATGAGACTCTACTCATCTTTATAAGAATATACACATATTCACTATGTAATACTTATAAAGCAAACCATAATCCTATCACAAATTGATACCCATAAGAGAGATAACTGCCCATACAATTGTCCAATAAAGGAATGTATAATATGCCATATGATTATGTTTAGGAAATGTCCTAAAAATATGATTATGCAATGCTTGTGCAGGTTGTTGATTTAGAAAACCATGATACCTACTATTCCCAGGAACTATGTTCCCTTGTATCTTTCTAGGTAGGATAGGCAAAAGAGCCCTCATACTACTTGGTCATCGGTGGATTCCTTCCCTTCATAATAGTAAGAGTACTGCTACCACCCCATGTACCAGTAACCTTGACCATAATAGCTCTCCAGCTATGAGAATTTAGGACTAGTCCTTATTCTTTGGCCAAATAATTGTGAACACCATATAAGGTCACAATACATTGGAATAGTAAGTGTAAAAACATGCAAGATTATATTTCCAATCACAATTGAAAACCACAAGGTTCACAACAACTAAGTGAAAAAGCAATATTAGTAAGTTAAAAATCTGCCTTAAGTTATCACATAAGTAGCAAGATCTATGTCACTAGCATTCTTGTATCTAGTACCTCACTCCATCATTTCTCAAGTGATTTTAAAACAACCTTATGTTCCTCAAGGTTCTAGGCACTACCCCATGGCATTCCAAAAAACTTTAATTGGCTAAGGTTTCACAAAATCCCCATCACAAGGTTCACCCTAACCAAGTAAAAGATCTACAACTAGAAAACATGCACTCTTAGCTTAACTCTATCTTATAAAGGAACCAACCCATGTCTCTAGTAAATTCGTAAAGCTTAACCTTCGTAAGCAAGGAAGCATATGCCATTTATGCACTTTAAGCTCAATTTTAATTCTAAAGGAGCAACCTACGCATAAAGGTAGGTATACTATGTCAAACAAACCCACATTAGCTATTTCTAGTAGACCTTATCATCACTTCCCAAGTGATACCAAAAGCAACCTCATGTTGATCAAGGGCTAGATAACAAGCTGCAACTAAAGGATGCATAAGGTTTCCTACTTTCCTATATATGCAAGGTGGTTATCTCCTCTTTGAAATAACCCTATTAATGTCTTAACACACTTTAAAAGGCATATATAAGGGATCTCAACAAGTAGGATAATCCATTTTATCGAAATAAAATCTTGGTAAAACCCTGTTTTTGTGCCCAGCCTTTAGCACTCAGGCACTCACCTAGCGCTTAGGAGCTCTTTCCTAGCACCTAGGCACCCTGTCCCCTACTTGTTGCTGAAAATCTCTGGGTGTCTAGTGCTTAGGTGCCCAGTGCCCAAAAACACTTCCCCTCACGTCTGGTGGTTGGGCGCTTAGGCGCCCAATCACCAGAAACATATTTTTCTGGTATGGTTTTTCGCAAACCAATTTCTATCCTCTATTCCACTGATTCTAAGTGTTTTTCAATCACAGAAATGATCTTTCAATAAGCAGCAACCCACATACAAACTCTCAATACTTCAAGCATGGATTTATGATAAAAAATCAAAACCTAAACATACCTATTTTTCAATTTCTAACTCAAAGAATATCATAGATACTTCCCAAGGTAAAGACTACCAACCATGCCTAGATGAACCCAAGTTGAGTTATGAAATGAGTTTACAACAAGATCAACTAATTCAAACTAAAAAAAAGCCACAAATACCCATTTTTTGGATTTCAAACATGTTTCACAAACATGATGAGCAAAGAACAAAAAAATGGAAGATGGAATCAATCACCCCTACCTCTGTGAAATGATGGATCCTCAAGCTTAGCTTTCCCTTTAGCCTTCTTCATCATTCTTTCTTCTTCCTTCTCTTTTTCTTCCTCCTTCTTTGCTGCGTTTTTGCTACTGCTGTGGGTGCTATTTTTTGTTGAGAGAGAAGAGTGAAATGAGAGGAAAGATGAATGAAAATATCCAAGAGAAAGTCAACAAAAGTGGGTAGCAAACATAAGGCTCAAAGTCACTTAGGATATGTTATAGAAATTTTATATCTGTTAAGAACACTTAAATTTCTCCAAATCAAGTTTCCTAACTTCCATAGGCATTAAAGTAAATCCTAAGATTCATCTCAATCCCAATTTCACCATTTTCATCAGTTTTCATATCTATGGCTAAATAATCCAGTATTAAAACATACATTCAGTGTACTTAAACATATCGAATGAACTCAGTTAACTCTCAAAATTTAACTATAGCTCATAAGATATATTTGTGACTTAGAAATAAATTATCCATATTTATTTCTACTAGATAAGCCATTTATACTAATATATGAGTCATTTAAAGCTACTTTTCACCTTCTGTGTTATAGCAAAGATCCTAAACTAACTCAGAATGTCATAAAATTAAACAAGCATGTTAAGCAAATATCAGAATGTCATAAAATTAAACAAGCATGTTAAGCAAATATTATGCTACCTTTATATCCATATACAAGTCTAACATGTCAAAGAAGAGGATGTTACATTTCTCCCATCCTTTTTAAAATTTTGTCTCCAAAATTTAGTTTACCTCAAATCAGATATGATATCATACTCGAAGGGATCTTACCATTCCTTAGTGATATCTTACAGAATTTAACCACTATTTTAGCAACTTAACTTGTACTAAAGCTATAAGAATATCCTAATGAGTTTCCAACTAATGGTATGCAAAAAATATTGGTGTATGCCCTAGAGGCTGATACATTTGTCTGTATTTACATACATTCTATTATACTTATTTTAATATATGAGGCATTTCATTTATTGTGTTCTTTTTTGATAAACATAATAAAGTCATTAGAATAGTAAGTTTGATGCCATAGGTTATTGAGTGGATGACTTGATCGTGAGATCCTTTTGGTTATAACACTATTCTTAAATGTCCCTAGTCAAGTATTATTGTTAATTAGGACGACAATAATATATTGAGACTAGTATGTGCACAGATTGATGACCACATCTCACGGGTCATGAATATGAGATATCAAGTCTTCACATGGGTACATATTAGAGTAATGATGTATTGGACTGACCCACCATGAGAACGCTACATGGATCGTTACGTGAGTGTCATAAGCGATTCTCATAGTGACAATGGTGTCTGTGGTCCTTTGACCTAAAATCACTACGATTCCTACATGAGGAGTTGTGTGTTTTAATACCATCAAACATCATCTATAATAAGGTGATTATAATGGTGGTTATTGGACATACTGCAAATCATACAGAGGGATGTGAGTGACCTAGATGGGATTTGTCACTCCTACATAACAGGAGCGATATCTTCAGGCCCCCTGATTGAGTGAGACTGCGAAATGCATGGCCATGCTCAAATGAGTCAATATGAGATATTGATTTCATTGGTTGTTACAAAGTCTACTCGAGTATCAGGAAATGAATGATTGGACTATATAAGGGTGACGCATTCCATGCCTTGTGTTTAATCTAGATATCTTGACAAAGGGACTAAACGACACAGAAACATTAGTCACGAAAAGGTTATGTCAAATCACTGACATTCTTGTTACTTGGGTAGCAGCGATATGTTGCTAGATACCGCTCACTACTTGTAATATTACAATGGGATTTTAATATTACAACCAACATAATGAGAACCTGTAGGGTCACACACATAGAGCAGACTAAAATTGGAGCAATGGATCCAAGTTGGACTCGGATTCAAATATGGGCCAGACTCATAACAGATGAGTTTAGGGTTGCACAGCTTACCTTGCTGCTGCTCACACTCACTTAAGGCAATCACTAGTATAAATAGTACTGCTAAGGGGCTGCTAAGTGACATAATTTCAGAACCCTAGCCGCACCTACAGAAAAGTGAGTGAGAGAGCGACAGGTTTCTTCTCTTCTCTTCACAGCTAGCACTGTGTGAGAGACGTGAGGCTCCTCTTTGCGGACGTTGGACGTTCGTGAGTCTGTTCGTGTTGATACCACTGAGACTTCGTTACTATTATGGTGTTGGTGATTCATGTCCTTCTTTTTTATCACACTTTAGGAGGTAAATAATTTAAAAACTCGGATTATGGCTTTTCGCATGGATCGTCGATGGGAATCCTAATTTTTCCGCTGTGTGATGTAACCGCAATTCCCAACACAAAAGGATACCTTGTATAAGGTCAGAAGATTGAGCCTCCTCTATTCTGCTTAGAGTATACACCCTTCCTGGAGCTTATGGTCAAGGGTTGGGCATAAATCCCTACCTCTGTGGACACTCCTTAGCATAGTGCCCCAGTTAACCACACACAAAACACACCACACATGGTTCATCGCCATGTGGCCTTCCACACAAGGCATTCAGGCTCTAAGGTTTCCACCTGAACTTTCTCATCTTCATCATCTTGTGAAGAGTTGGATGTAGAAACACTTTCTTTAGACTTATCTTGTGGATAGTTGGGTGTAGAAACACTTTTCTCATACCCATCATCCACCCATTTCCTCTTTTGAAGGACTTGTGATCTTTGCTCCTCTTGACACTTACCATCATGACCCTAAACAATTCTACACTTATTCACCAAGGCCAAAAAGTCCTATATCTCGAAAGGGTTAATGACCCTCTGAATGTCATCCCTTAATCCTTCTTCAAATTTATCATATTTCCAACTCTCATCTGTGTTGAATCTGATATAGGATAAAAACTTCGACAACTCATTAAACTTGGCCACATACTGACTAATCTACATATCACCCTGTTCCAACCTTAAGAACTCTATCTTATTTGTATTTTGCAGATTCTGAGGGAAATACTTCTCCAGAAAATAATTCTTAAATATCTCCCATGTAATCTGAGTGCCAGATGCCTCAAACAACCTCTTAGCATTGGTCCACCAATCCTCTACCTCTCTTACCAATATGTAGGTAGCAAACAAGACTCTCTATTCATCCAAGCACACCATGACTATGAAGATCTTCTCCATCTCCTTAAGTCATCCTTCTGCCTTAACTGGGTCTTACTCTCCCTTAAAAGAGGAAAAGTTAGCATTTCGAAACTTTGAGAGATCTTAGCAGTTTTGGTTTTGCCTAACGAGTGCCTCCCGTACTAGCTGCACTGGCTGGACTAGTGGTGATGGTGGTGTAGGTTATTGAGCTAGAATTGCTCCTAACCTCTCTAGCATCCTAGCATCCTAGCATTCACAGTAGTCTGCTCCCTCATCGCATCTGCTATTGCCATGAGGGCTCTATCCATATCTGGGCCTTCATCAAGCGAGTTCCTATTCCCACGGGTTCGCCTTGGAGGTGCCATAGTTTCCTGTACACACTGAATAATGCATATTGAGTTAATCAGTCTCAACATCATGTAACAGTGTGACGGTAGCTAAGAACAAACATACTAAAGACAAGTCATGCAATTCCATTCAAACATCTCATAATGAGACACGAAAATTCACAACACACATAAATAAACTCCTAAACATGCCTAAGCATAGTCAATCTATACCCAAAATCAACAGGATCAACTGCTTCGATACCATAATGTAACATCCTAATACCGTCACCCTAGTATATCTGATATATACCTGAATAAGCAGGATTAGCTATGCTATTTCTAACTTAACATTAATTAATCCATAACATTTACATAAATAATTATGGAGAACCACAACTCAAAGGCAAAGTGTTATACATATAACTTTATACAAACTCAAAGCAAATATAAATAAATATATAAGCTTTGTACAAACTAAAGCAAAATACACTACACTAATTCTTCTGTTTTCTCATCACTTTTTCTTTTGAAGGGTCTTGACCTGGATTTACATGGACACACAGCAGGGTGAGAATTCACAATTCTCAGTATAAGTATTCTAAAACCAGCATTTATAACATTCACAATGTATAAATAACTCATTTACAACAAATTATGTTTGCAATAGATAAATGAGACTCTACTCATCTCTATAAGAATATACACATACTCACTATGTAATACTCATAAAGCAAATCATAATCTTATTACAAATCGATACTCACAAGAGAGATAATTGTCCATACAATTATCCAATAAAGCAATGTATAATATGCCATATAATTATGCCTAGGAAATGTCCTAAAAATATGATTATGCAATGCTTGTGCAGGTTTTTGTTTTAGAAAACCATGACACCTACTATTCCCAGTAATTGTGTTCCCTTGTATCTTTCTAGGTAGGATAGGCGAAAGAGCCCTCACATTACCTGATCATCGGTGGATTCCTGCCCCTCACAATAGTAAGAGTACTACTACCACCTCATGTACCAGTAACCCTAACCATAACAGCTCTCTTACTACGAGAATTTAGGACTAGTCCTTATTCTCCAGTCAAATGGTTATGCACACCATATAAGGTCACAATACGTAGGAATAGTAAGTGTAAAAACATGCAAGATTATATTTCAAATCATATTTGAAAATCACATGGTTCACAACAACCAAGTGAAAAAGCAATACTAGTAACTTAAGACTCTGCCTCAACTTATCACATAAGTTGCAAGATCTATGTCTCTAGCAATCTTGTATCTAGTACCTCAACCCATTACTTCTCAAGTGATTTCAAAACAACCTCATGTTGCTCAAGGTTTTAGACACTACCCTATGGCATTCCACAACACTTTAGATGCCTAAGGTTTCACAAAATCCCATCATAAGGTTCACCCTAACCAAGTGAAAGATCTAAAACTAGAAAACATGCACTCTTGGCTCAACTCTATCTCATAAAGGAACCAACCCACGTCTCTAGCAAATCTACAAAGCTTAACCTTGATAAACAAGGAAGCTTGCACCATTCATGCACCTTTAGCTCAACTTTAATTATAAAGGAACAACCTATTCATAAAGGTAGGCATACTATACAAAATAAACCCACATTAGTTATTTCTAGTACACCTTACCATCATTTTCCAAATGATACCAAAAGCAACCTCATGTTGATTAAGGGCCTAGATAACATCCTATAGCAAGCCACAACCAAAGGATGCACAAGGTTTCCTACTTTCCTATATATGCAAGGTGGTCATCTCCTCTTTAAAATAATCCTATTAGTGTCTCAACACACTTTAAAAGGCATATATAAGGGATCCCAACAAGTAGGGTAATCAATTTTATTGAAATAAAACTTGGCAAAACCTTATTTAGGCGCCCAGTCTTCTCAAGCGCTCACCTGGTGCTTAGGCGCTCCCTCCTGGAACCTTAGCGCCCTATCCCCTGCTTGTTATTGAAAAACTCTGGGTGTTTGGAACTTAGGCGCCTAATGTTGGCACCTAGGTGCCTAGTGCCCAAAAACACTTCCCCTCATGTCTAGTCCTTAGGCACTTGGGCGCCCAATCCTGGCGCTTAAGCACCAAAAACGTGTTTTTTGGTATGTTGGTTCCTAAACCAATTTCTATCCTTCATTCCATGGATTCTAAATGTTTTTCAATCACAAAAATGGTCTTTCAACAAGCAGCAACCCACATACAAACTCTCAACACCTCAAGCATGTATTTATGATCAAAAATCAAAATCTAAACACATTAGTCATGGCAACCATCACCCAAGAGGGGGGTGAATTGGGTGATCACAAATTTTTAAAGCAACTTTGAGAAATTATATATTTTGATATACTCAATCAACACATGTAGCGGAATAAGTCTAACATAGATACAACTATTGTAAATTATTGAAATACAATTGTGTTATAGGATAAATTAAGCAAATAAGCTAGATATCAAGTTCTCAAAATCAAAACACCAAGATGACAATATATACAATAAGTAAATATGTTGTACCAAATATTAAAATTAAAAAGTATAAGGAGGAGAGAATCAAACACAAGAATTTATCTTGGTTCAGCGACCAACCACTTATGGCCTACATCCAGTCCCCAAGCTTAACTTGAGATTTTCTTCACTATCTCCTAGACTTCATGGGTATTTGGAAAACCTTTGTACATAGAAGATCACTTCACACACCTTGGGATACCTCGCCCTTATGCTAGAGCGTCCAACTCTTCAAGCTTCACAGGTGCTTGAAAAACCTTTACATTCAAGAGCACTCACAACACCTTTGGGATACCTCACCCTTTTCTCTCTTGAGGGATATCTTACCCTCTTACAATGATATTAAGATGAAGAGAAACATTAGAAACTCTCACAAGAGTAGATATACAACTTGAAGAACAAAGGAATAGAAGGATTTTGCAATAAAAAACTCAAAATATGATTTTGATGATTTAAGGATTAAATCAAGTGTTCTGAAGTTGTAAATGCTTCAAACATCACTTATATATAAAGCCCAAGTGATAAAATAGCCGTTGATAGTGTTTAAAAATGAGTTCTTTTGAAAACTAGCCGTTTATAGCCGTTGGAAACATTTCAGACTCATGGCAATCGATTATATGGATGTTGTAATTGATTACAAGGCTCTTAGAACACTTTCTAGGCTTTCTGGGCAAGATGTAATCAATTACATGGTTCATGTAATCGAATACATAGCCTCTGCCAGAGTTGTAATTGATTACATGGCTTATGTAATCGATTACATGCACTCTGATTCCAAAAATTGATTTTAAATGGTCATAACTTTTTCATTTCTTGTTTGTTTAAAGCAAATGACCACTCATTGGAAAGATATTTGAGTTTATTTTCATATGTAACTAGTTTCACAGCAAAACTCAAAGTATTTTGAAAGTTATGATCAAAAGAGTAACCAAAGGTCAGCTTTTCGAAACTCAAACTTGACTATTTTTCATAGTTTTGAACTACTACCATGACTAGCTTTTCAAAACAAGTTTCTTGGGCATTTTAGCATGTAAGAACCATTTGTAAAGATTTAAAAATATATTTGAGCTCTTTTCTTGTGAAACCTCTATCTTTACATAGGAGAAAGCCTAAAAGGAAAATATACCAATTCTAATCCTTAGGCTTCTTGATGTAATCCAAGCTTCTAAAATTTTCTTCTCTTCAAATCTTGTAAATGCTTGGAACATATTCATTTTCATTCTTCTTGAGTTGAGCATAATTGTAATATTTTGTTTTCTTGTTGCAATACTCACTCTTGGTACTTGGACTATCCTACAAAGTATTGCTCACTTAAACAAACATAGTTAGTCTAAATTCATAATTCAATATCTTCATATGCATGATTCATAAATGTATAACTCTAATTAGTCTAACATGTATATAAGCTTTCATATACACATTCAAATAAGACATTTATCGATTAATAATAGATATGCTCTATATAGGATGTAACAAAGAATACTTTGCACATTTTCATTTCAAAATAGTCAAATCTAATATTAATTTAATACCACTATTATAACATATTATTGGATATATCTTATAAAAGATGCTATAAAGAATATGCATGATTCTTATATGAAATATAATAAAGTGGAGAACATGATCATGCATGATCCAATATAATCTATTAAGTATATCTATATAGCATAAATATCATTCTTTTTGTCTTGTATTTGTCATCATCAAAACTTAACATATTAAACCATTGGGACAAACTTATTTCTACAATCGGCCCCTTTTTGATGATGACAAATCACTAAAGAAAAAAAAATATGTTGAGCAATATAAGCATATCAAACAATAAGTACAAAAACATATTTTTCTTTCTAATTCTCCCTCCCTCTATTTGACATCAACAAAATGGTGTAGGAAGGAAAGATAATATTGTCTCTCCTTCTATAGATAAAACTCATGTTGTCAAAAAGAGTAGGATCATCAATACCAAAAACTTCTTCATGTTATTCAAAAACATATTTATCTCTCTCTATTTAATTTTACAGATGAAACAAGCATGTTTTTGAGATATAAAAGATTATTCATGTAATGCTTGTCATATTTTGGTACATCAACATTTAGCATATGATAGTATTAAAACACTTTATGTAATCGAATAAAGGATGTAAGCTAAGAGATATAAATAAATTAAGAGCTAGGCTCCCTTTCATTGAAGCACAAGATGTATAAAGTGAAATATGCATGTCATGACTATGTAAGCACATTACCATATAGTAAAGCAATGCAAAAGATACTTATTCTTAATCCATCAATCAAAAGTCATTTTAAAACTTCTCTCCATTTCAAAAAGAATTTTACAAGAACATATTACATTTTAGAATGATAGAGAGGTTTTATATTAAAACTACATACTCCTTGAGAGTGATCAAACCTAACTCAAAAGAATATCTGAAAGCACATCTCTTCTCTTTTTCATTGAATAAGAGCCTTGAGAAAATAAAACACTTTGAAGAGTAAAGCTTATCTTTTAAAGTATTAAGATGGGCTCTATAGAACATTTCAAAAGATTTATTTAGAAACTTTTTTAAACATTCTCTAAAGATTTAATAAAATTTTTCAAAGCAAAAGAAGAGAGTACTACATTTATAGCACATATCCAATGATTTCTAAATTTTTAAGATATTTAGGAGGTGATAATACTTTCAAAGTCTTAAGACAAGTTCAAAAGATTCTTAAGGATATGGATCTTGAAAAAATTCTTTCAAATATGATAAGAAATTTTGTTTTAAAAAAAAATTAATCAAACTAGAAAGTTCATGAAAGGTATTATACCACTAAGAAGCCATAAATCAATAGAATCATAAATATCAAACATTTACCTTGATGAAATATGCTATAGGGATCAAAGCATGTATAGAACTAACATCATCCACCCTATATGCAATTACAAAATTAGTAAGTTAATATCCAATTAGGCACTTTGTCAATGCTAAGCATACTTCTCTAGTAAGGAAAGCATCTAATCATTTACGATCAATTTATCAATAAGTATCATATAATTCATAACATATAAAATACCACAATAGCTTAGGGATAAAGATACTTATTGAGTTAGATAGAGAGTGATGCTTCTTTAGAATGTTCTTCGTTTATTGGTCCTTTGAGTTTAGACTTTCTTCCATTGAGTATTTCATTTCATTGCACTTGAAGAAAGTCTCCTCATGTCCCTCTTCATTTAACTCCTCTCTTTATCCATTTATGCTTGACATTTCAATATTTGATAGTTATATTTGAAACACATAGAAACACTTGCAAAGCTAACTCTAAAAGTTTTCTAAAATATAGGTTAGCATCAAATACCATTTAAGCCCATTTACAAGCATAATTTAGGTTAATATATAATGTAAAACATATACTATATTATCAACCATACAAAGTTAATTCTAATAAGAACAAAAGAAGGACATATGCACTTGAATCCAAAAATATGATTTAAGTAATTTAAGGCATGATTCAAGTTTATCAAGAAACACATGATTAGCATCAAAACTTATATAAGCATTTTGGGATAAACAATGATCATGTAAGGCATGTAATATCATATAAGGAATTCTAGTATGCACACATGCCAATCAAGAACAAAAAGTCCCTTATTGTAATGAAAGAATTGAAAAACCATGGAACAATAACTTTTTAAACCATTTATGATTCATTTTAAGATATACTTCATTGTAAAAACTATTGAAGTTTAAAGACAAGTTCAAGACACAAAATGAATTATTTACTTCTTATTTTCAAGATATGAACATATCAAGCAATTTCAAACAAGAAGACATATAACTTTTAACTTTTTAATCTCTAAGTAAGTATATAAGACAATTAAGTATCAAAAAGAAAAAATTAGAACTACTTATGAGCATGTGAATTTCCATATTTGAATAAAAAGAATTGGTCACAACCTCAAGAACAAAGATATTACCATAAAATATGTTATTCCAAATAAGGTGTGTACTTATCTAGCATGTTAGCATATGTAAAGACACATTCAAGGAACAATGCTAGAAAAGCATAACTTAAGGCATGTTAAGGCATAAAATAAGTCTCTAGCTCTCCAAATATTACATGATATTCAATTTAAAACATAAATAATGATAAAATATTGATATCACCAAAAGTGTACTATTTGGATTTTTGTAGGTGACTCCATATTCCATACCTTAAGGCTCTTTGAGAATGTTGTGTTTTTCCATGTCATTCTTTTTATATTTTCATCACTTTTGGAGAACTTGAACTATTTTAAATATTTTGAATTTGAAGTAGCATAGTTGTATTTCACTTCAATGCATGCTTGAACTAATAGTCACCCTATAACACAAATCATAGTACTTTCTTTGCTATACACCAATTTTGGATCCATAGGTGTTAGTCATTGATTATTAATCCATTATTCTCTCAAAAAGATCAATTTTTTCATAGTATGTAAATTGATCACAACAAATTGAATAATCAATTACCATTAAGCACATAACCAATATTAAGCTTACTTTCATAATATACAGACAATTTAAAGCATAGAAAGCATACATAGTCATAGAATACCCTATGATCAAGAAATATGTAAGATAGTGAGCAAAGGACGTAATAAGAATGAACGTAATCATGTGCTATATATAATATTTAACTTTTACCAAGTACACATGATTCTATCCATTACCTAAGGTCTACAAGGAATATACCTCATATTCATTATCTTTTTAAGTGAATGTGCATAAGAGGTAAAAGCTTTTGATACCTTGACCTTAGTAATCAAAGAAACTCTTTTTCTTACTCATTACTTCTCTTTTGGTGTTTTAAACTTTACAAGTTCTACATTTTGTACTTGAGAAGCTTTGGTTGAAGCCATCTTCCTTCTTTGACCAAAACCTCTACCATTGGGCTTTGGAAGCAGTCTCCTTGATGATTCTTCTTTATTTTCACCAATTAATCCATCCTTTTGAGAAATTTTTTACATAATTGAAACACTAGGAGGACATTTTGGTATTCACTTCATTTTAGGTCCTTGAATGTTAGTGCTAGGGCCTTTAAGATCTTTAGGAACTCATACCATACAATTTTCCATATAATGATTTCTTCTATAATTGCATAAATGAGAAATATGTCCTAGATGACTACAAAAATTGCAAACAATTAAATTTAATAATGGCTTGGTCCTTTGAAGATCATCTTTGGAAAACTTAAACCTTTTGTTGTTATTACATTCTAAACTATATTTGTTATAAGCATTGCTTGAATTTTCAAGTAGAATAACATTAATTTTATTCTCATTAACAAGCATAGAATGCAAGCAATTAGAATCATTAGCTTTGGCAAATTTGAAAGATAAGTCCCCAACTTGATTTTCTAAATTAATGCACTTTTCATAAGAAGTTGAGGTTTCATATTTCAAAAATATTTCCTCATCAAAAAAGGCATATTCATTTTTCAAAGTCTCAATTTCGTTTTCACCAAATGTTTTCCAAATAAGATAAGTTTTTCTTTTCTAAATTCAACAAACCATTACACAATTCATCATATACATATTGTAGCTCATCATAGGAAGGACTATAATATAATTTAGCATTATTTACCTCAAAGTCCTTTTTAGCCATATATAAAGTAATCTTAATTTCTAGCATACTTGGCTCTTTACGGGAATCAACATCTTCCTCATTGTTGTCCATCAAGGATTCAAGAACATCTTCCTTCTCAATTTGGTTTTATTTTGCCTTTTCTTCAAATTGAGTATCATCATCACCAAAAGGCATTTGACTCCCTTCAATAGTTTGAACATCTTTTTGAGCATATTTTTCATGAAAAGCTTCCTTCAATGATTTTTGCTCTTTTTGCTTTCAATATACAACTTTATACACAAAATCATTGTTAGAAATATAAAGAGCATCAAGGGTGTTCAGAATTTCTTTGGCACTAGAGCAATTCTTAATTCTAGCATAAGCATCACCATTCAAATTACTTCTCAAGATTTGCATTGCTCTAATGTTCAAGGAAAAACATTTCTTGTCATAAGCATTCCAAGTTTGTCTTAATTTGAAAGTAAATCCATTAAGCACAACATCCTACAAATCAAGATTAATAGATTGCATATAAAATTCTATTCTAACTTTCCAATAAACAAAATGCACACCATCAAAGAATGGTAGTTTACCAATTTCAAAACCTTCCATTTTGAAAAGCTTGCAATGGTTGCCAACAAACAAAGATCTTTAACTCTAAGAGGTTAAGCATTCAACAGAGCACGAAGCAGTAATACCACTTGTTAGTCATGGCAACCATCACCCAAGAGGGGGGTGAATTGAGTGATCACAAATTTCTAAAGCAACTTTGAGAAATTATACATTTTGATATACTCAATCAACACATGCAGTGAAATAAGTCTAACATAGATACAACTATTGTAGATTACTCAAATACAACTTGGGTTATAAGATAAATCATGCAAATAAGCTAGATATCAAGTTCTCAAAAGCAAAACATCAAGATGACAAGATATGCAATAAATAAATATGTTACACTAAATATTACAATTAAAGAGTGTAAGGAGGAGATAATTAAACTCAAGAATTTATCTTTGTTCATCCACTAATCACTTGTGGCTTACATCCAGTCCCCAAGCTTAATTTGAGATATTCTTCACTATCTCCTAGACTTCAAAAGTGTTAGGAAAACCTTGTACAAGAAAGAGAACTCCTTACACCTTGGGATACCTTACCCTTAAGCTAGAGCCTCCAACTCTTCAAGCTTCACTGGTTCTTGAAAAACTTTTACATTTAAGAGCACTCACAACACCTTTGAGATACATTACCTTTGTGTTTGAGACTCACTTTAAGGGATACCTCACTCTTTTCTCTCTTGAGGGATATCTAACCCTTTTACAATGATATTAAAATGAAGAGAAAGATTAGAAACTCTCACAAGAGTAGATATACAACTTGAAGAATAATGGAATAGAAGGATTTTGCAATAAAGAGCTCAAAATATGATTTTGATGATTCAAGGATCAAATCAAGTATTCTGAAGTTGTAAATGCTTCAAACATCACTTATATAGAGAGCCCAAGTGATAAAATAGTCATTGGTAGTGTTTAAAAATGATTTCTCATGAAAACTAGTCATTTATAGCCACTGGGAATGTTTCAGACTAGTGGTAATCAATTACATGAATGTTGTAATTGATTACAAGCATAATACCCTTAGTAACATATTAGACTTGTATATGGTTACAAAAGCTAGCATATAACTTTCTTAACATGCCTGTGAAGTTTTGTGACAATCTGAATTCATTTAGGTATTTAGTGTAACACCCCCTTCAAAAAGAAGGAGCATTATGTTTCAGACTAACTCCTTTCTCTAAAAGAAATAAAACTTTACTCAACTATGAAATAATTGACATTATAAAATCAGAGTTTCAAAATCCTTTCCTCTTAAATTTTCTTTTTTTTTTTCAAATAACATTAAGCTCACCAAATTAGAGAAACTCAAGTTATAAGAATTGAATAAAAGACTTTTCATAAAGCAAAGTTGGTTACATCCATAAGTACATTACACCATGTTCCAAAAGTATAAAAATTAAGTATTAAAAAAAACAAATATATATATATATATAACTACCAAATGAAGACCGAGCCTAGTCCAAGTCCTAACCGAAGAACAAGGTCCTGCACTCAATCTTCATCTAGATCCCTTTCAGGATCCCTAGCAGACAAAGCCCCCAGTCGGGGCATATCACTACAAATGGGAGTCCGAGTAGTCGACTCTACAGAGTCCTCCCTAGAGGAAGCTCTCCAATCATCCCAAAGCTCCCTAAGAGGCATGAAAAACTCTAAGTGAACAGTTACTTCCACAATAAACGTAGCAACATCATACTGGGTCCTGCTCCAAAGCAAAGTGACATCTCCGATATATTGAATAAGTCTCGTATCCTAATAGACACTTCATGCTTTGATGCCCTCTTAAAACTATAGTCGAGTGAAACCTCGCAGATCTTGCCTTGCCGCCATCGCAGTCTTTACAGATATGAGTATAAAATAGAAGCAAACAGAATAATACAATGAAAAAGGTGAGATCTGCTACATCAATACCATGATGGCAATAAGAAACAACAACGAAGACAATAATGCCTTTCATACACAACAACATTAAATAATGATAGATATAATCATGTCAATATAGGTATATTTCAGAACAACAAGTATAGTCATAGTATCGACTGATAGATAATTCAGCAATATACATCAAAATACATAAGCAGGGACCATACCACAATAACAAATATACTGACTATGCATATGCACGATGTGTATGTTGACCATCCTTATGCACAACGCAACCAGTTCCTACTCCATGGAACTAAACACAAATTCAGAGAGAATGATCCAGAAGACATGTTTGTAACTCGGTTGCCGCGGCCAAAAGTGCTATAATTTATCAATTTATCAACGTGCACATTAAGGCATTGTACAAGATATTCTATGCCAGATCGTGATTAGGGATAATGTCTCAGTCTGGATCGTCAGTGCGTTTGCATCGGTCTGCTCCACGGCACTGGGGAGCTACTAGCTGGCCATTATAGAATACTCGTGCCTCGACACCCCCAAGGTCAACACGTGACCTACACTATAACTATCGCACCCACACTAAGGTGTAATTCATCTCCTAGGCATACAACCTTAACGACAAGTCATTCCGACTTTCACAATGCATAATCACATGCCAAAGATGAACAATATTCATGAATAGTATATGTTCCACCATGAGCCACAATAAGCTTAAGTCAATCACTGACATTCCCAGGTCCAATACGTCGACCCGATAGCACACTACTGTTATTTTCAGTCACAAGGTATCTTTATCGCATAATTCAAAAAATCATCATTCATTATCTTGATTTCATAAATTCTTCTCCTTTCTCTTAAACCCTAAAGTACCTTAAGTTTTTCCTTGCTAAAATTCCTCAAGATAACGTTTGCTCATACTCTTTCCAAAACTTACATTATTTTTAACTTAATGAAACCTTTCCCATCTTCCTTATTAAAATCCTCTTAAATGAAATACCTTAAGTCTCAATTAAATTCTCAATCTTATCCCTCAATATCAGGGCCAAAAATCACTCCTTTGCTTAATGATAAAATTCATTCCTTTCCATTTTTCTCTTATAAATTCTCGATTAAATTTCTTTATCACGAAATCAACCAGATTTGCCACTAATAAATCATTTTTCATTATTCCAACTATCCCCAAAGATTATTTCCCTTGATATAGCCAAAAGTTATTACTCCTCAAATCATAACGTTATGATCATCTTCTCTTAGTTCTAAACATAACTCACTTAGAGTAATTATTTCAAGTTTTCTCAAAACTACACTCATACTCATGTTCTTTCCATTTTATGAGTCCCTAATCAACATCTAATCCTCTAATTAATTAAGTTTCCATTCTACACAAAATTTTACCTTTTATATTCTATGGCTGTGAGCTCCAAAGGCTAGGAACCTAAAATTCTCATCACATTATTAATTACTTATTACTTGATTTCTTAAGTTCCCAAAGTAGCACAAAAATTCCATCAAAGACCCATCAATGGCCTCATGGTCGTGAGCCTCCAAGTAAAAGGGGTTAGAATCCCTTACTTTCCAATACACATCCAAGCATTCAAAACAATTTCAACCCATCAAGTTATACCCTAGCAAGTATTAAAGTGAGCAAAGAAATCATACAACAAAGTGAGCAACCCACACATGGATTCCTCACCAACAACACAAAAATGTGTTTCTCATCACCATGATAGGTTGAAAAGGATGATTTCCCTCTTACCTAAAGAGACAACAAAAGAAATCAAGCTCTTTGATGCCTCCTTACAATTTTCGTCCACCACCACCAAGAAAACCCTCAAAGCTTCAAGTTTTAGGGCTTGGTAGAAAGTGATGAAGATGGAAGAATCAAGAGATGATCACCAAACAGAAAAAGCTTCTATGTGACAAGGAGAATCAAGAACCAAGGTTGGTTGAAGGAAACAAGGATGGATGGCCAAAAATGGTGCAGTGGCAATGAGGATGAAGAGAAAATGGAGGAGAGAAAATGTGAGAGAGAAAAGGAAAAAGTGAGAGAAAGAAAAAGTGGAGTTTTGTTTGAAATGGAAAAGGTGATTAGTGATTGGAAAAGATGACAACTTTTTGGTCATCTTTCCCCCCCAAAACCATGGAGTCACAAACGGGAGGAGAGAGGGAAGTGGCTTCCTTGAGAAGCTTGGCGCAAAGCTTCCTTGAGAAGCTTTACACACTTTTTGATAAAGTGAAAGGTGATGTCATGGTGATGATGTCATCTTAGTGATGTCATTAAAGTGCTCTCTAGAAAAGATGACTAACACTCTACTAGAGCTATTACCCAGTGGACAAAGGTTACAGTTAGCAAAAATAGTATTTATTGTCCAACAGATAACAAAATGTATCGCGATTTTATTTATCAGATAAAATCTCAAAAAATAAACTTCGTAAACTATGCCCGACCTCGGGTTTAATAAGATCCCCCGTCGACGTTTCTATAGTCCAAAGTTTTTCGGCCTCAAGGAAAATATTTTATTTTCCTGGTCCCACTCAGTGCGTACGTAAATCAAGAAATATATTAAAATAATCAAGCAATTCAAATAATTTCAAAAAATTCTTAAAAATCAAAAATATTATAAAATGAATATATATCATGAAATAAGAAATTTTTGGGGTATTACACTTAGTTGCAACACAGAAGTTGAAAAGAGCTTAAAATGACTCAAAATACATTAACATCAATTCCACATGATTTTTTTCACATCACAAAAGATCTATTAACACATTACAACTCTTATACCACCTTAATTCCATTCAAAACCATAAATCATGGAATTAAATCATCCATCTTGAACCCTAAATCGTATTCTATCACAATAGAAAACCTAGGTGTTTAAGTGATGAAATGTCATCATCAAGCATCAAACAACCTAAAATCATGCTATTCTCAAGTTCCACAACAAGATCCTAGCATAGCACAACAAAGAACTACTCTAAAAAAAAATCCACTCCCCTTATCAAACTACCCCATGGATAAGATGAAGGAGATAAAAAGAAAGTGTCAAAACAAGGTTTTTCCCCTACCTCTAATGGCTAGAAATGAAGTCACTCAACAACTCCTTGCCTCTTCTTCTTTCTTCCTTGGTTAATGCTTGACGTCCTTGCTTCCCCTTCACTTTGTGCTTTCCTACTTCAGCCATGAGAAAGAGGAGAGAAAATGAGACAAATATCTTATTTGTGGCTTAAATAAGCCAAGGCAACAGAAAACAAGAGAGTCGTGACTCTCATGGTCACTTAAGTGACTACACTGTTATCTTCGATCTGTTAAAAACACTTAGATTTATCCAAATCCAATTTCCTAACTTCCAACAAGTTTAAAATAAATCCTAAGATTCATTAAATATCTTAGTTCACCATTTTCGCACTTTTCCTTACTTGCTAGTAGTTTATCCAACATTAAAACACACAATCAGTATGCTTAAAAATGCCAAACTAACTCCAATTAACCTCAAAATTTAACTGTAGTATAGTTCACACACTTTTGATCTAGAAATAAACTCTCCACATTTATTTCCACTAACTAAGCTATTTAAGACATTTTCGGAGCTAATAACAGCAATATTTCATACGTAGTGTTACAAAAAAGTGACCAAACGTGCTCAGAAAGCCACAAAACTTAACAAGCATGATATTAGGTATTAGGCTACCTCCGTAACCATATACAAGTCTATCATGTTTTCACGGGTGTTACACATCACCCCAAAAATGGAAAGGGACACAACCATAATGTAAAATTGTTCGAGTTGTTTCAATTTAGTGTTTGTTTTTGCATTCAGCAACCTCATTTTGTTGAGTGGCATAGGCACAAAATGTTTGGTGAAGAATGCCATTAGATGCTATAAAATGTTGAAAAAGCTGAGAAAAAAATTCACGGGCATTGCCACTACGCAAAGTATGAATTGGAACATCAAATTGAGCTTTTATTTCAATATAAAGTTTCTGAAAAATAGAAAACAACTAAGACCTGTTTTGCATTAAAAATAACCAAGTACACCAAGAATAGTTATCAATGAAAGTAAAAAAAAATTGGAACCCAAAGTAAACTCGATACGACTAGGATCCCAAACATCAGAATGAACTAAAGCAAAGGGAGACACAACTCGACGCTAGACTCTGTTATGAAACAGGCTACGAGTGTGTTTCCCAAGTTGACATGATGAGTGTACGAAAGTGCACTCTAAATACTCTATTATTGGACTAAAATGCTAAAATGTGAATAGAAATTATTAGAATTAATGTGTATTTCTAAATTGAGTTTCTATTTACTTTGGAATACTCCTAAACATATTTTTATGTTTATTTTCAGAGTTTATAAAAAAGTAAGTCAAAGCTCAGTCAAATTTACAGGAGCACTTTGATGGGGTTTGAGAGCAATTTGGATCAAGAAAAAAAAAAGAAAAAAGGAAAAAATCACAAAAGGAAATTGCAAAAAGTCCAAATCCAAAATTCGCTAGGAGATAGTGTAGACATATTTTTGTATTTTAATCATAACTCTCACATCGGATATCGGATTAGCATGCTTTAAGTGGCGCTAAAAAGGGCTTATTGGGTTAAACATGGGTCGCAATCCAAACCCAGAAACCAAAGAATATTCCTTAGTGTTTTTTTATTCACTTTTTTTAGGGTATTGTTGGGGGACATATATAAGCCAAGCTTTTTGTGAAAAGAAGGGGGAGATGACAGACTTGAAGGTTTTTCTCTAGAATTGATTTGACTTTTTTCATAGTATAGAGATCTAAATTCTCAAGGAGGGCTAGAGATGAACTTGTACACTAGATAGTATTTTCAATTTATTTTTAATTTATGTATTTGATTTTCAATTACTAAAAATCCTTTGCTTTATTATTCTTAATTCATTGTTGATGTTTTCTTCTTTGATTAATCATAGAATTTATTTTATTTATGGATTCAGTCATGCTTTTTCTATTAAATGGATTAGTTCTGCGATTATATTTGGATCAATTATTTATCTTTATATATTTACTTTTTTGCTACAATATCGCTCTCTGAGTATATTGTCGTCATTGGATTTTCTCAATAGGGATAATAATTTATGTATTCTAAAAGCAATGAATGATTTTTCAAAGGGTTATATTTGGATTAATTTTAGTTTATAAATTTATACCTTCTGATTGGGAATTTTGAGAATTGAGTTTCCAATTGAGTTATTCAATAAATTAAGAATAATTAAAATACTGGATTTGTGCAAAGGACTCTCGGCGCTCTACTGTTCATCAAATTTGAGTATGTTTTTTTTTTTCCATTAGTCACTTTGCTTCACTTTAATCTTTGTCCACTGATGATCACATATTTGATACATTAATAAGCTTTCATTTTTAGTCATTTACATTTTCCATGTACTTAATCGATTGATTTTGATTATGTTTTGTAAGTTTGGACTCAAATTGGACTTAATTGAATTTTTCAGTATAATTTACGTCTTATGTTGCTTCTGTATTTGGGCTATATCTTGGGATGTAGGTGGTCAAATGAGGTGAATCTGATGACATTTTAAAGATAAGAGAGAGCTCTATAACTTTCATGAAGACCTCAAAGGCCCAATCACACGAGTAGATAACTCAAATTGGGGTTAAAGCAAGAACTAGAGTGTTGTTCTTAACAGCTTGACCTATGTGTCCTATTCATGCCATTTTTGGATGCTGAATAGTTAAGACCCATATCTACAACTTTCATGTTGAACACTTTTCTAGAATCGGACCCCTTGAAGGTGACATTGGGCTTGGAATTCAGAACAGAGGAGCTGTGACTGGGCCTAGGTAGTGTTCAGTAATTTGAACGTATCTAGAGTTATAGAAATGATATTGGACTCAAACTAAAACCATTTGAAAGCTAAGATCCAGGCCTACAACTTTCATGAAAACCACTTGGTTCAAAAATGACGAATATAATGACTTCAGAGCTGCATGATTTCGGAGACAAGGAATCTCCATAATTTTCCACTCACCTAAAGTCATTTGGCATTTTCCACTCATTTTCCACTCATCCACCCACTAATGACTTAGCTCCCTTATCATTTTGTATCTCTAATCCTCTATAAAAGGGGTTATTGACAGACCATTGAGGGTGTTAGGTGTTAGTTACCAAAATGATGCCATTTTGTTACTAGGTTTTATTGTAGTAATTTTTCTTTGTTCTAAATTAAAGTCATATTCTTCTTCTTCTTCTTCTTCTTCTTCTCTCTTTCTTTCTTCTTATCTATGAGTAACTAAGTTTCATTTTACTTGGGTGAAAGAGTGAAGCTCTTGGTAATAAAGTAAGGTTAGATTTATTCTTCTCTTGTGCTTAAATGATTTATATTTTCTAGTAACCATTATACGTATTATAATTTGTTTCTTATAATTTAGAAACCATCTTTGTAAAGAGGAGTTCTTGATTTGTTGTAAACAAAATATTGGCACAATGAATGCTTTAACCTATTTATAAGTGGTGGTAATATTTTTAGGAAACATAATATAATTACGTATATTATTTTAAATGGACTTTTAATGTTGTATTTTTCTATTGGAACCTCCATGTTGCGAGGATTTTAATTGAGTTATAAAAAGAAATTAATCTTACCTTTACTTTATTTACCAAGAGTGAATCTTTTAACCCAAGTAAATAATTTTTACCGTAGTAACAAAATATTTACTTCACCTTAATTAAACTTCAATAATTCCCTGTGGATCGACCTCGGACTCCCGAGAAATTTATTACTTGAGACAACCTGCACTTGGGTTCGCAATGCAACAATTAATCCCGCATCAAGTTTGTAGACTTGTTTGAAACTAAAAATTATGCATCAAGTTTTTGGCGCCGTTGCCGGGGACTTGATTTGAAGACTGAATTTCTGGTGTAAAAAATTTGTATATATACTAACATACTAACTAGTGGGGGAACCTCTCCCTTTTTAATTTCTGTGCATACTAACTTGAGGGGGAAACTCTCCCTAATTTCTCTATAATCTTTAATCATTAATGAAATAATCTTTCTTCTTCTCTTCTTTCTCGCTGGAACAAAAAATCGGCTTGTCAATTCTCCAGTTTTCATATTTTAAATTTACTTTCTGTACTTTATTTTCTGTATTTATCTTCTGTAATTTTTTTGTTATTTATTTTCTGTCATTTTTTTGTGTACTAACTTACAAACTCTCTTACTAATTATCTAACTTTTTACTTTATTAGCTATCTAACTTTTTACTTTTTCTGCTTCTAATATTTTAATTTATCTGTATACTAACTTTTTAATTTTTATGCTTATTAACATATTTGGTGGTTGGTTTATACCACACCTTTGTTAATATTTAATGGACAATTTATACTGCTAGCTTGTATATTTTCTTTTCTATTGTAAGTTACTTGTTTATGCTTAATTGGTATCGTGATTTAAATTCTGGTTGTTTGGTTAGAGTTAATCTAAGTACTTTACATATTGATTTGTCTGAATCACAATCACACACATTAAGCACAATGGCTGAAAACGAAAGTGTGCATGATGAACATGAAAATCAACCGTTGTAAACTATGCGTGAGTATCTGCAACCATCTCAAAATTCTAGTCCATCATGTTTTACCGTAGTAACAAAATATTTACTTTACCTTAATTAATCTTCAACAATTCCCTATGGATCGACCTCGGACTCCCGAGAAATTTATTACTTGAGACAACCTGCACTTGGGTTCGCAATGCAGCAATTAATCCCGCATCAAGTTTGTAGACTTGTTTGAAACTAAAAATTATGCATCATCCACCATTAATCATTTAATATTTTTCTTTAGTTTCTTTGTTCCTTCTACTATTCTTTTAATTTGTCTATGTATGGAATTAACACCCCAAAACTATGCTACAATGATCGCGTTATGCTTTGGGCGTAATCAAATTTTTGTGCCATTGGGGAAGAGACGGTAGAAGAATTGCTAGACAATTTTTCTTTTCAACAGTTTATAAAGGTGGTAACTTCGTTCCTTTTTTTAGCTTGTTGTATCTTCAATTTCTTTTCTTTTCTTTTCATAGTTTTTTTTAATGTTGCATTTTTCTCTACCTTGTATGCATAGGTATGGATATGCCTTGGGTCAGTTTGCTTGTAAGGTTAGAGTCTGAGTTTGATTTTTCTAACCATTTCTTTGATACCTATTCTAATTTTAAGGAAATGAGCGAATATGGAGATTAACCCACTAGGACCTTTCAGGATTACCTCCACCCTACACACACAGCCATACCGTCATGCATCATGTTTTCAGCTAAAACTCCCCAAATAGATTTTAAAATAGGAATAATACAATTATGACTTTTCATGGCTTGGAAAATGAAAATTCATATTTTCACATTAGGGAGTTTGAGAAAGTAGTTGTGACTTTTCATAGTCCAAATACAACTTATGACGTTGTGAGACTTAAGTTCTTTCCTTTCTCTTTGAAGGATAGAGCTAAGAGTTGGATGTACTAACTAAGACCATGATCTATTGGGTCACGGAATGAGATGACTCAGTTTAACACCCTCGCTTAGGTATTACATTTCGGACCAACACTTTATTTTCTTTTTAAAACTTTACCCAAGCCATAATTAAGATTTATATTATAATATACGAGTTTTAAAATTCTTTTTTGCGGATAACATAAACTTAACAGAACATAAATAAACTCAAGATATAGGGAACTGAACAAAACATTCCACACACACACACACACATATATATATACATAAGAAACCGAATAAAACATAAGTACTTAAGATTTATATACCAAAAAGACATAAATACAATTTAACAACATACTTAAACTGGCCCAACTTCATTACACCTAAGGGAAGGGTCTTCCATTTGGTCCTCCTCCGGATCCTCCTCAGGATCCTCACTAGACAAATTCCCTAGCCAGGGAATGTCTCGACGAAAGGGAGTCCAAGCAGAAGATATCTCAGAATCCTGCCTAGGAGAATAGTGAAGGTCACCCCACAAATCCCTTAAAGGCATATGAAACTCTAGATAAACTATAGCAAAAAAAGAAAAAGTAGTGACCCCGTGGCGGGTATTACTCAGGGATAAAGTAATGTCTCGATGATACTCTACCTGCTCCATATCCAAATGGATACGCCAAGTATTTGTGGCTCTAAGAAACTGGACTCTCACGTAACCCACCAGATCTCTCCTTATTGCCATTGCAGTCTTCAAAGAGCATAAACATAAAACAGAATAGGCAGAACGAAACATAAAGAGGTGAGATCCCCTACATCACATACCAGCATGACAACAAGAAATAGCAATAACAATAAAGTCATAGAGTACATAATTAACATTCACAGTCATGATTTTTATCAGCAGATAATTCAACAGTATAAACATATCACTACAAAATGTTCAATGACTATGCAAATGCACAATGAACAGACACCTAATCCATGGAGCTAAAACTAAACATCGGAGAGAATGGTGGAGGAGTCATGTCTGTATATCGTTAGTCTCAAATCAGGTGCTTTCAATATTTTCACAGTATATGCAACATGGCTTATACAATACATTCTACATTGGATTGGGAATATGAATAGTATCTCAATGAGATCATCGATGTGTTACACAGTCACTACGACCCAGTAGAGCGACTAACTGGCAACTTATGGGATACCCGCGCTCTGATGCCTCCTAGATCATTCATAGACCTTCACTACACAATTCACACCCATACAAAGGTGTAATTCATCTTCTAGACATACAGCCTCAACAACAAATCATTCCGACTTTCACAATGCATGATCACATGACATAGATAAAACAATACTCATTAATAGCATAAATTCCACCAAAATGAGCCACAACAGGGCTTAAGTCAACAACTGACATCTCTGGGTCTAATTCGTCAGCCCGGCAGCAAACATCTATTTTTCTCAAACGTGGAACATTTTCAAAGAATTTTCACAAGCGTTCAACACTTTTTGCCACGTTACAAAACCACGAAACATCTTTACATTGATTTCAAACATATAAACATTTTAAGACATTTTCTCAATCGCATAAACATTTTGAAGCATTTTCCTTCACTTTTACTGAAAACTCATTTAAACAAAACACTTTAATTTTCAAAACATCCTTCAAAACTTATTTCTATTATCAAAATTAATTTCTTTTAAAATAACAAAACCTTGTTCATCCTCTTTTAAAATTATGAATCCTTGAATCCTATTCTAGTCCCCTAATTATCCAAGTTTTTAATTAATAAAGCAATTTTATCTTGGAAACCTTATTTTGGGCTTCATGGTCGTGAGCCATAAGCATTCTTTGGAACCAAAATGCTTGCCTTTCACACATGAATCAAAGCATACAAGGCAGTTCAATCATCGATTCATGTAATAGAAATTTTATACAAACTATAAAAATCACATAATCACATATAACCAAACATCCACAAATCATAAAACATACAACCAAGTGAATAAATCCCCACATGGATTATTAACCAACAAAATACCAAATTCGCTCCTCACTCCCAAGATGATTGATGAGGTTAATCTCCCTCTTACCTTAGATGATGATCGAAGCTCCTTGTTGTTTTCTTGAAAAAGCTTCTCCTTCCAAGAAGACCCTTAAAACAAAACAAACATACAAGCATCAACATCAAGGGCTTGAAACAAGATGACCATGAATCAAGATTATGGCCTAGAACTTGAGAAGAAAATTTAGAAATACAGATGAAAAACTTCACCTAGAACCTCCAAATGCGAAGCCTTGAGAAAAAGGTTGAAGATGGTTGATTTTGGAGAAACTCACAACAATAAAGTGTCTCAAAAAGGTGTTTAGATTCAAGAAATGAGGCTAGTTGGAATTGATCAAGATTTATGGGTGAAGGAGAGGTGTTGGCCGTGAGAACAAATGAGAGAAAAAAAGAGAGAGTTTGATAGATGGTTGCTCAAAAACAAGACAAGAAAGGCTTAGGAGAGAGAAGAACCAATTTTGGTCACCAAGCTTCTCCAAGAAGCTCCCTTGATCGTGGGGTCACAAGGGCTTTTTGGTCAAAGCTTCTCCAACAAGATTCACTCCAAGCTTGCTTCCCATTGGCTCAAGATTAAACATCTAACCAAATATTTACCAGTAGCTGTTACCCAATGGACAAAGCCTACTACTAGCAAAACTAGTATTTATTGTCCAATGGATAATAGAACGTACCTAGATTTTATTAGTCAGATAAAATCTTAAAAAAGAAAAATTTCAAAATTCGTTCCCGATTTCGGGTTTAGTAAGCTCCCTCAGCCCCACGTCAATAGTTCAAAATTTTTCAGCCTTGAAATTTTTTATATTTTTCCGGCACTGCCTCAAACACACAGAAGATCAAGAAAAATAATAAAATAATTAAAATAAATCAAACATTTTAGAAAAAAAAATCACAAAAATACAGATAACAAGAAAAAGGAATTTCGAGGTGTTATAACTCTTCCCTTCAAAAAGGAATTTTGTCCTCGAAATTATCATACCTTTGAACAATTACAGATAAAGCTTCTTCATTCTGTCTTCTAGATCCCATGTCGCATCTCTAGTCACATCATTCCAGATTACCTTTACTAAGGCAATTTCTTTTCCTCTGAGTTGTTTCACTATCTTATTTTTGATCGTAACAGGAAGTGTCTCATAGGTTAAGTTGTCTTTTAATTGTACTGTATCAAGTGCTATGACATGGTTTAGATCAGGAACATATTTTTACAGTTGTGACACATGGAAGACATTATCAAGGTTAGAAAGAAAATGTGGTAAAGCTATTTTGTATGCTACCGGACCTATCTGGCGAAGAATTTGATATGGTCCGATGAATTTAGGAGTGAGCTTTTTGGATTTAATAACCCGGCCGACCCCAGTCATGGGTGTGACTCTAAAAAACATATGTTCACTTTCCTTAAACTCAAGGGGTCTTCTCCTCTTATTTGCATAACTCTTCTATCAACTCCGAGTTGTCCATATTTTTTCCTGGATCACTTTAACTTTTTCTGTAGTTTGTTGCACAAGTTCGAGTCTTAACACAAGATTTTCCCCATCCTGGTACCAGCACAAAGGCATTCTACATCGTCATCCATATAAAGCTTCATAGGGTGCCATCCCTATGCTTGAGTGAAAATTATTGTTGTAGGTGAATTCTATCAGAGGCAAGAATTTATCCCTAACTCCCAAATCGTTCCAAAACACAAGCTCTTAATAAATCTTCCAATAACTTAATTGTTCTCTCTGACTGACCATCTGTTTACGGATGAAAAGCAAAACTTAAATGAAGTTTTGTCCCCATAGCTTCTTTTAGACTCTACCAAAACCTTGACGTAAACATTGGGTCTCGATCAGAAATAATACTAGAACGTACACCATGCAGTCTAACAATTTCACCAATATATACTTGAGTCAATCTCTCCATTGAATACCTTATGTTGACAGGTAAGAAGTGTGCTGACTTCGTAAGCCGATCAATGATCACCCATATGGAATCATAACCCTTTCGAGTCTTTGGTAGTTCAACAAAAAAGTGCATTGTAATGCCATCCCATTTCCGTTCTGGAATAGTCAGAGGTTGTAACATTCCTGAAGGCTTTTGATGCTCAACTTTAGCTTTCTGACAAACTAGACAAGATGTTACATACTTGGCTATATCCCTCTTCATTCTTTGCCACTAATATAACTGCTTCAAATCCTGATACATCTTGATCGCTCCCGGATGCATGCTATATTTGCTCTTGTGGGCTTCATCAAGAATCAGTCTTCTAAGCTCTGAATCACTTAGTACACAAACTCTATCTCTGAACCTTAAAATCCTATCTAGTCCTTTTTTAAATTTTGACATAGTGCCTTGCTTCACTAGCTCCCTCTCATCTTGTAGGTATTAATCAATTCTTTGCTTATCTCAAACTTCTTCCATAAATCCACTTGAAATAGTAACCATGTTCAAGCAAAGTCTTCCCGGTGCTGATTCCATAAATAATTGCGTATTTCTGAACTGTTGTATCAATTCTATTTCCTTGACCATCATAGTAGAGACACTAAGTATCTTCCTACTCAAAGCTTCTGCCATGACGTTTGCTTTTTCGATATGATACTGAAGTTAGAAATCATAGTCCTTCAAAAATTCTAACTGTCTCCTCTACCTCATGTTCAGCTCCTTCTGGTCAAATAGATACTTCAGACTTTTATGATAACTAAAAACATTGAATGTTGCTCCATACAGAAAATGTCTCCAGATCTTCAATGTAAACATAGCAGCAGCTAACTCCAAATCATGTGTAGGCCAGTTTTTCTCATGCATCGTCGACTGTCTTGAAGCATATGCCACTACCTTTCTATTTTGTATAAGTACATAGCCTAAACCCTGATGCGAAGCATCACAATATACTTCAAAAGGTTCATTTGGATCAGGTAAAACCAACACTAGTGAAGTAGTCAATCGTCTCTTTAACTCTTGAAAACTCTCTTCACATGCATCAGTCTATGCAAAAGCTTGATTCTTCCTTGTAAGCTAAGTAAGAGGTCCTGCTATCCTGGAAAATCCCTCAATGAATTTTTGATAATAAGCAGCTAACCCCACAAAACTACGGATCTCTGTCAAGGTCTTCAGTCTTTCCCAATTAAGAACTGTCTAAACTTTCAACAGATCCATTGTAATTCCTTCCTTTGAAATCACATGCCCCAAAAACTGAACTTCCCTCAACCAAAACTCGCACTTTGACAACTTTACATACAATTGCTTCTCCTTCAGAATCTGGAGAACCACACTAAGATGTTCAGTGTGTTCCTCCTGACTTCGAGAATATATCAGAATGTCATCGATAAAGACAATGATGAAACTGTCTAGATAAGGGCTAAAGATCTTATTCATGTAATCTATAAATATTACAGGAGCGTTCGTTACTCCGAACAGCATCACTAGGTATTCATATTGCCCATAGCGTGTCCAAAATGCAGTCTTGGGAACATCCTTAACCTTTACACGAATCTAGCGATAACCAGAATGTAAGTTGATCTTAAAAAAGATAGCAGTTTCCTTCAGTTGATCCGTCAAATTATCTATCCTCGAAAATGGATACTTATTCTTGATCATGATCTTGTTCAACTAGCGATAATCCACACATAAGTGAGAAGTTTCATCCTTCTTTTTAACCAATAACATTGGAGCTCCCCATGGTGATACACTAGGTCTCACAAATTGCTTTTCCAACGATTCTTCCAACTGCTTCTTCAAATCAGCTAGTTCTAATGGTGACATCCGGTATGGTGCCATGGATATAGGACCAGATCCTAGTACAAGATCGATAGAAAATTATATTTCTCATTCCGGTGGTAGTTCGAGTATCTCATCAGGAAGAACTTTAGGAAACTTATTTACTACAGGAATAGCACTCACATTCACCTCACCCTTGACCTCCAAGGAAAAGAGTAACAAGTATCCTTAACCTCCTTCCTTTAAAGAAGTTTCAACTTGGTTGGCCGTCAAAAATCTTGAAATCTCGGTTTCAAGGAACACTAAGGTTTTATTGGAACAATCTAATATGATATGGTTAGAAGATAACAAATCCATTCCTAAGAATACATTTATTTATGAAAGGGGTAAACAAATCAAATTAACAGAAAAAATCTGATCTCGAACAGTAATAGGACAGTTTAAGCAGACTTGAGAAGTAATAATAGGTTTAGCAGTAGGAGTAGCAATTGTCAAATCAAAAGGTAAAGAAGACACAGATAAACCTAGTTAATCCACACAGTCATAGGCAATAAAAGAATGGGTTACCCCTGAGTCATATAGTATAATTAAAGGCTTACCTCCTATGGTACAATCTCCCTTGATCAGATTTTCAGATTGGGAGGCTTCTTCCCCACTCATGGTGTAGACTCTTCCTTTTGCTTGAGGCCTTGATGCTCATACATTGCTAATGGAAGGTTCCATCTTCGATTGAGTACAATCTCTAGAAATGTGTCTAGTCTTCCCGCATCTGAAACAAATTATCCCTTTGATCGCACATTCTCTTGTCAAGTGATCCTTTCCATACTTCAAACATTTTGGTGAAGATGCCTTAGTCTGACCGAAACTACTGCCACTAGAATCTCCTCCAACTGATTGCTATTACTGCTGATTCCCCGGTGGCCGTAAATACGGCTTCCGGTTGAATTGGTTGACATTACTATTACCCCTCTTTGGAACCGAGATGGTCCAAAGTTATAGGGTCTCGTGTCCTACGACTGATCCAACTCTTCAATTCGGTGATACTTGTCCAACAAAGCTGGGAATTACTCAATTCCCAAAGGCAGCACTGCTCGCTTCAGAACATACGTCAAACCTTCTTCGAACTTCTGACACTTCCACTCCTCATTAGGCTGGAGCTAAAAGTACCTTGAAAACTTTGATAGGCTTTCAAACCTAGCAGCATACTCACTGACTGTCATTCCCCCTTTACTTCATTCTAAGAAACTGCATCTCCTTGGCATGTCTCATACTAGCTGGAAAATACTTTTCTAGAAACTTGCCCCGAAAGACTTCCCATGAGATAAACCTTCCTTCAGCTTCCAACAACCGTTGGGTTCCTGCCCACTAGTCCTCACCATCTCCTACGAGCATGAAAGTTGCATAGGTTACGCTCCTTTCATCCGTGCATCCCATGCCTCTAAAGATCTCCTCTAACTCCTTGATCCAAAGATCCACTTTCTCTGGATCAAACTTGCCTTTAAAATGTGGTGGATTGTTGTGGCGAAACTCTGACAAACTCTGCGCCTCAACTATCGCCTCCTGTTGTTGGGCAGCCCTCTGATTTTATTGCACTAACACATTATCCATCCTCTGCATCTCTTCTGTAGCTATAGCCATACTCTCATTGTCGCGTCCCATGTCCACGTGCACACCTCTACCACGAGCCATGACTTTCTTCAACATTAGACTAAACAGAACACAAATAAAACTAAGCATAACCATTCAAGCAACATTGTTTCTTTTCGAAAAACAAACACAGAGAAACACACAACACAAACAAGACAGACCTAACCACAAACCCGATAGACTAAACTTAGGCTCTGATACTAACTAATGTAACACCTTCGCTTGGGTATTACAGTTTGAACCAACACTTTATTTTCATTTTAAAACTTTACCCAAGCCATAATTAAGATTTATATTATACTATACAGGTTTTAAAATTCTTTTTTGCAGATAACATAAACTTAACAGAACATAAATAAACTCAAGATATAGGGAACTAAACAAAACATTCCACATATACACACACATATATATACACATAAGAAACTGAATAAAACATAAGTACTTAAGATTTACATACCAAAAAGACATAAATATAACTTAACAACATACTTAAACTAGCCCAAGTTCATTACACCTAAGGGAAGGATCTTCCACTGGGTCCTTCTCGACATCCTCACTAGAAAAATTCCCTAACCAGGGAATGTCTCTACGAAAGGGAGTCCGAGCAGAAGATATCTTAGAATCCTCCTTACAAGAATAGTGAAGGACACCCCATAAATCCCTTAAAGGCATATGAAACTCTAGATAAACTGTAGCAGAAAAATAAAAAGTAATGACCTTATGGCGAGTACTACTCAGGGATAGAGTAATGTCTCCACGATACTTTACCTACTCTGTATCCAGATGGATATGCCAGGCATCAGTGCCTCCAAGAAAATGGACTCTCACGTAACCCAGCAGATCTCTCCTCGTCGCCAGCGCAGTCTTCAAAGAGTATAAACATAAAATAGAACAAGCAGAACAAAACATAAAGAGGTGAGATCCTCTACATCACATACCAGCATGGCAGTAAGAAATAACATTAACAATAAAGTCACAGAGTACAAAATTAACATTCACAGTCATGATATTTATTAGTAGATAATTTAATAGTATAAACATATCATAACAAAATGTTCAATGACTATGCAAATGCACAATGAATTGACACCTACTCCATAGAGATAAAACCAAATATCAGAGAGAATGATCGGGGAGTCATGTCTGTATATTGTTAGCCTCAAATCAGGTGCTTTCAATATTTTCACAGTATGCATAACATGGCTTATACAAGATATTCTACACCGGATCAAGAATAGGAATAGTGTCTCATCGAGATCGTTGGTGCGTTGCATAGTCACCACGACCCAGTAGAGCTACTAACTGGCTACTTGTGGGATACCCATGCCCTAATGCCTCCTAGGTCATCCATAGACCTTCACTACGCAATTCACACCTGCACAAAGGTGTAATTCATCTCCTAGGCATACAACCTTAATAAAAGGTCATTCCGACTTTCACAATGCATGATCACATGGCATAGATAAAACAATAATCATTAACAGCATAAATTCCACCAAAATGAGCCACAACAGGCTTAAGTCAACAACTGACATCTCCGGGTCCAGTTCATCGGCCCGACAGTAAACTTTTGTTTTTCTCAAATGTGGAACATTTTCACTGAATTTTCAGAAGCGTGCAACACTTTTTGTCACGTTACAAAGCCACGAAACATCTTTACATTGATTTTCAAACACAAACATTATAAGACATTTTCTCAATCGCATAAACATTTTGAAGCATTTTCCTTCACTTTTACTAAAAACTCACTTAAACAAAACACTTTAATTTTCAAAACATCCTTCAAAACTTATTTCCATTATCAAAATTAATTTCTTTTAAAACAACAAAACCTTGTTCATCCTCTTTTAAAGTTTTGAATCCTTGAATCCTATTCTAGTCCCCTAATCATCAAAGTTTTCAATTAAGAAAGCAATTTTATCTTGGAAACCCTATTTTGGGCTTCATGGCCGTGAGCCATAAGCATTCTTTGGAACCAAAAAACTTGCCTTTCACACATGAATCAAAGTATACAAGGCATTTCAATCGTCAATTTATGTAATAGCAATTTCATACATACCATAAAAATCACATAATCATGTATAACCAAACATCCACAAATCACAAAACACACAACCAAGTGAATAAATCCTCACACGGATTATTCGCCAACAAAATACCAAATTCGCTCCTCACCCCCAAGATGATTGATGAGGTTAATCTCCCTCTTACCTTAGATAATGATCAAAGCTCCTTGTTGTTCTCTTGAAAAGGCATCTCCTTCCAAGAAGATCCTTAAAACAAAACAAACACACAAGCATCAACATTTAGGGCTTGAAACAAGATGACCATGAATCAAGATTATGGCCTAGAACGTAAGAAAAAAACTTAGAAATAAAGATGAAAAACTTCACCTAGAGCCTCTAAACGTGAAGCCTTGAGAAAAAAGGTTGAAGATAGATGATTTTGGAGAAACTCATAACAACCAAATGTCTCAAAAAGGTGTTTAGATTCAAGAAATGAGGTTGGTTGGAACTGATCAAGATTGATGGGTGAAGGAGAGGTGTTGGCGATGAGAATAAAGGAGAGAAAAAAAGAAAGAGTTTGATAGATGGTTGCTGAAAAATAAGACAAGAAAGGCTTAGGAGAGAGAAGAACCAATTTTGGTCACCAAGCTTCTCCAAGAAGCTCCCTTGGTCGTGGGGTCACAAGGGCTTTTTGGGCAAAGCTTCTTTAACAAGATTCACTCCAAGCTTGCTTCCAAGCTTGTCTTGGAAGCTTACCTCCCATTAGCTTAAGATTAAACATCTAACTAAATATTTATCGGTAGCTGTTACCCAATGGACAAAGGCTACTGCTAGCAAAACCAGTATTTATTATCCAATAGATAATAGAACGTACCTAGATTTTATTAGTTAGATAAAATCTCAAAAAAGAAAAATTTCAAAATCCGTTCCTGGTTTCGAGTTTAGTAAGCTCCCCCAGCCTCACGTGAATAGTCCAAAATTTTTCGACCCCGAAGAATTTTTTATTTTTCTGGTAACGCCTCAAACACATAGAAGCTCAAGAAAAATAATAAACTAATCAAAATAAATCAAACAATTCACAAAAAAATCACAAAAACACATAAAAACACAGATAACAGGAAAAAAGAATTTCGGGGTGTTACACTCAAGTCTTCTTTAATAAATATTTTCCCCAACATAAAACCTTTGCTTTATAAAAGCAAATCTCCAATTTCTCACAAAAGGACAGTAAGACTTTGTATCAGTCTTGGGAGAGATTTAATGAGTTGTTAAGTATATGTCCTTACCATAGGTATGAGAATTGGCACTTAATGAGCTATTTTTGTGAGGGACTTACACCTAGAGAATGCCAATTTGTGGAGATGATGTGTAATGGTGAGTTCTTATGGAAAGATCCTGATGAGGCCATAGAATACCTTAATAAGCTTACTGAAAAAGCTCACACTTGGATTGGACCTAGTGCTACTGAGAGCACAAATAGGTCACAACCTATAGGAAACCTAAATGGTGGTGGAATTTACCATCTCAGGGAAGAGGATAACCTAAAAGCTAAGGTTGAGATGCTCACTAGGGAGCTAGAGGTGTTAAAGACTAAGGGCCTAAAGCCAACACATGTGGCTAATCATGCAGAGTCTTTTGGACTATGTTCTGTGTGTGGCGGGGTAGATCACCTTGCCCAAGAATGTCCCATATTTGCTGAGGTGAGAGGGATGTATGAGGAACAATGTAATGCCTTAGGTATGTATAAGAAGCCTTTTACACCTTTCTCTGATACCTATAATCTAGGGTGGTGCAATCACCCCAATTTTAGCTAGAAGCCTAATAACTAGGCACCTGCACAACCCTGCAGATTGTAACACCCTAGATAAGCATTGTAGACTTGTAAATGGTTATAAAGGTAGCCTAATACTTGCTTAACACGTCTGTTGAATTTTGTGGCTTTCTAAGTATGATTAATCACTTTGCTATAACACTTTGTGTTAGATATAGCTGTTATTAGCCCTAAAAATGGCTTAAATTGCTCAGTTAATGGAAATAGATATGGAGACTTTATTTCTAGGTCATTAATGTGTGAACTGTGCTATAGTTAAAGTTTGAGGATAGTCAGAGTTAGTTTGATATTTTAAAGCATATTGATTATGTGTTTTAATGCTAATTTAACTAGCAGTTGATATGGAAAAATATAAAAATGGTGAAATTAGATTTCTAATGAATCTTAAGATTTATTTTAAGTCTGTTAGAAGTTGAGAAACTGGATTCAGTGGAATCTAAGTGTTCTTAGCAGTATGGGAATTTCGTTGTAAGTAGTAAAGTCTCACTTTGCTACTCATGATAGAAAAAGAAAGAAAAACTGAAAAGAAAACAGGAAACTATAAGGGGGAAGAAGGAGAAAAGAGGGAAAAGCTAGAGGAGCAAGGATCAAAGCTTGAAGGAGGATCCAAGAGCAAGATCAAGGCTTCAAAATCTTCATCTTTCCTACACAAGAGGTAGAGGTTTTTGAGTCCTTTTAGTCTCATTCTCTCATCTCCTTCCTTTAAGCCTAGTTGAGGATTAATGGACCAGAATGAGATTTTGAGGTGTTTTGAGTGATTTTCTTGCTTGGACGTGTTTTAAGGGTGGTTTATGACTTGTTCATGTTATGAGTTTCGTTTAGAAACTTAAAACTCTTCATTTGGACGTTTGATGCACAAAGTGAGAAATTTGGGGTTTGGATGAGTGATTTGGTTCATGGATCCAGATTTGGTGGTTTGAGTTAGTGATTATTGATTCCTATATGTTAGGGACTTAAAATCACCTAGAAACCAAATTGAAATGACTAAAATTTGTGTTTGGCACTAATTGAATAGTGTAGCAAATCTGCAGATTTGCTGCTAGGCAATGGCGCTTAGGCGCTTAAGGCTTGCGCGCTCACTACCCAGAGGCATTTGTTTCAGCTTCACGCGATGAGCGCCCAAGTGCCTACTGTACGCACTCAAGTGCCCATTGTTCAAAGAGTTCCTGCCTGATGCACGCGGTGAGCACCTATGCGCGTCATCTTAGAGCGTCTGAGTGCACTACGTGCTTGAGTACTCTAAGGCTGAATGCTTGAGCGCCAAGACAAGGCAGAAACTAAAATTTAGCATGTGTTGCTAATTGAATTCTCTACTTGATGGAATAATTTATGCAAGTTTTTTAGAGTGTAATGAGGCAATTTTGGGGATATTTCTTGGAGGGAATTATTAACTTGCATATGTGAGAAGTTGTAAAACATTTAGGCATCCAAAGTGTGGAAAAACCTTAGGATAGAATTGAGGGACCCTAGACAACCACAATGAGGTGGAGTGTCAAGGGGTAGTGTGTTGGAATACCTTAGGCTTCCATTGTGTGGTGGAATGCCATCGGATAATCTTGGGAATCTTGAGCATCCAAGTGTGTTGGAATGCAACAAGGAAGTGTTTAGAACCTTGTTCAACATGAGGTTGACTTTAGTATCACTTGTGAAAGTGATGGAGTAGGGTTCTAGATACAAGAAAGTTAGTGTTGAAACACAACTAGTGGTTCATCTTGGAGAGAATAACCACTTACCTTATGTGAAAGGATTTGAGATGTAAAGACATGGTGTACTAGAGACAATTAGTTTGGGTTTGTTTGGCATAGTATGCATTACTAGATGCATAGATAGTTCCTTTAGAGTTAAAGTGGAGCTTAAGATGCATAAATGGTGTAAGCTTCCTTGTTTATCAAGGTTAAGCTTTATTAATAGTTAGAGACATGGGTTGGTTCCTTTATGTGATATAGTTGAGCCAATAGTGCATGTTTTCTAGTTATAGTTCTTTCACTTGGATACGGTGAACCTTATGATAGGATTTGAGAAACCTTAGGCATCCTTTAAGATGTAGAATGCTATGGCTAAATACGTAGAACCTTAAGCAACAAGAGGTTTCCTTGTGAATCACTTGTGACTTGATGAAGTGAGGTACTAGGTGTTGTAAGCTAAGTGTGCTTGTCACATATGTATGCTATCCTAGGACCTCGTAAGGACTTAGTCATCATGTCTGCTGTAACGCCCCTTTTTGAGGAGGGAACGTCACACCATAACCATGAAATGGAAACAAAATGTATAAACAAAGACCAAGTTCATTATAATATAGAGAAGTTTGTTTAGTTATAATCGTACAAATGATTTGGCGAATTCTATTTTTTTATAATAAAATAAGATGATAAGACATAGTTACAGCAAAAAGTAACATGAGAAGTAAACCATACATTCATACCTCATACATATATATATACTTATATAATACATATTTAGGTACATCATTAGATATACAAAAAGCAGAAGCTTTATATGCCCCAAAACGATTATACATATACAGCCCACCAAAAGACAAAACATCAGGCCCCCCCAAAAGATTTACAGATAGCCATCAGCGGCCATCAATAGCATCAGCCCCTAAAGCAAATGAGAAGGAACCATAGTTAGATCCTCCTCAGGGTCTTCCTCATCAGAGGAAACCCTTATCGGAGCAACCGAGTTACGAGCGGGGGCTCGGGCAGAGGATAAGAATGAATCCTCTTGTAGGGAGTAATAGCGCTCACCCCACATATCACGTATGGGCAAGTAAAACTCTAAATGCAAGCGAGCATTAAAAGAAAAGATATGTGGATCATAACGTCCCCAAGCCAGAGACACAGTCAAGTCTCCGAGGTAGACGCAGCGATTTGTACTCAGATTTATGTAGCAGCAGTCCGGACCTCTATGAAACTTGGTGCAAAGCTTCCTTGAGAAGCTTTGTTAGCTTTTTACAAAAGTCAACTTGATGTGACATAAAGTGGACACTCTTGAAAATATAGCTTGCATTTTACTACAATCTATTATCTAATGGATAAATGTTACAGTTAACAAAATCAGTATTTATTGTCCAACGGATCATAGAGTATTCTATAAAATTTTTATTGAACAAAACGTACCATGATTTTATTTACTAGATAAAATCTCGAAGAACGTAAACCTCATAAATTATGCCCAGCCTCAGGTTTAGTAAGATCTCCCGTCAACGTTTCCACAGTTCAAGGTCTACCAGCCTCGGGGGAAATATTTTATTTTCCCGACTCGGCTCAACGTGCACGCAAAAATGAGAAATATATTAACATATTCAATGTTTCTGAAAAAATTCACAAAAATTCAAAAAAATCACAAATATTATAAAATGACTATTTATCATAAAACAAACAATTTTTGGGGTGTTACAACTCTCCCATTCTAAAAAGAAATTTCGTCCTCAAAATTTTCATACCTTAGAATAGTTGTGGATGTTGCTCCTTCATATTGTCTTCTAACTCCCATGTTGCATCTCCAGTCGTTTCACTCCAGATCACTTTTACCAACGGGATTTCCTTCCCTCTAAGTTGCTTTACTCTCCTATCTTCAATCCTTATAGGAGGTGCTTCATAGGTTAAGTTCTCTTTCAATTGTACTGTGTCCGATGCTATGACATGGCTTGGGTCAAGAATATATTTTTGCAATTGTGACACATGAAAAACATCGTGAAGGCTAGAAAGGAAATATGGTAGGGCTATTTGGTAAGCTATTGGACCTATTCGGTGAAGAATTTGGTAAGGTCCAAGGAATTTAGGAGTAAGTTTTCTAGATTTTAAAACTCGGCCGACCCCAATCGTAAGCGTGACTTTCAAAAACATGTGCTCGCCTTCCTCAAACTCAAGAGGTTTTCTCCTTTTGTCCGCATAGCTCTTCTGTCGACTCTGAGCCATCCTCATCTTTTTCTGAATCATCTTGACTTTCTCAATCATTTGTTCTATAAGATCAGGTCCAATAGTGTAACACCCCTCGATTTAATAACCAATGCACAATCGTCATTATGTCACGGTCACTAAATGTCGGCGTGCTAACATTGTCAAACAACAAATTTACCATAAATATTAAACATTTCTTATATGAGGAAAATAGGAGCCACGAATGAGTAGTTACATATACAACCAGTTAAATTATGAATTATAATATGTACTCAATTTACAACATTTAAGTCTGGATAATTGCCTTGAAGCATACATGTACTCAAAAATACACTTTATATAGGTAATGCAAAATAAAATATAAACTACCCATAATATATCTATGACTAAGGAGTTGGGCACTCCATCGTATCCCGAATGCGTGAGGCAATTCCGGGCTCACCGGTGTAGTGAGAAATACAAGATAAGGTCTTCAATCCCAGTCCTCTTCATGGTCAAAGTCAGATCCCCAGTATGTCACATACGCTTGTCGGTCCAGTCGACTCTATAGGTCTTGGTATCACCAGTGAACACAATTTGAACCAACCCAAAAGAGCTCCCTTCGCGACGGCATTACCAGATGCAGTAGGTCAAACCAATAAAATCCAAAGGAACCCAACCTCGTTCCCACTTACAGTCTTTAACCAAAAATTGACATAGAGCAAGAAAAGTACAAGAAAGAGGTAAGACATCCTACCATCATTACCAGTCATAGCATCAAGAAACCAAGCGGCGCAAAGCGCCCACATAGCATTTATGACAAAGACAATAATGGTAATAAACATTTAGTAGATTAAAATCAACTAGACAGTTTCAAATGAGTCATATATATATAGATATATCAAAAATACAACAATTCCAATTATAATAACAATGTATGCCAGATAATTCATGGACTCACTATGCACATGTTTCTCAAGGTACATCCGACTCAATCATTAACCAGATGTTTCTCAAAGTACATCCGACTCAATCGTCAACCAGATGTTTCTCAAAGTACATCCAACTCAATCGTCAACCAGATGTTTCTCAAAGTACATTTCGTCGACCCAATGTCACAATGATAATGCACATTTAAATGCATATGGGTTCAATGCATGACTCAATTATGCTTCTCATACTAAACTAGGTCAATCATGCCTCAAATGCATGTCATATGATTTATCCACAATGCATACAGACTCTATGCATAATCATGTATGATCATTATTACATACTATTCCATCATACGTCACAATTTGCCCAAGTAAGAATTAACCCAATCAATGGTCACCCACATGGACCCACAATAACATGATATTGTTGTTAAATAAATTAATACATTTTAAAGCGTATTATGAATTCTTACTTAGGTTTAGCTTACTTACGAGTTTGTCTCTAAAGGAATTCTCTTAGTTAACTTAAATCCTCTTAGGTAATTTATTCATATGCCCTTAGAAGGTTATTCTAAGATCTCAAAATCTCACACTCTCATGTTCTTCCCTGTTTATGCATCCTTAAGTAATTCCTAGTCATCCCATTTATTTATAATCAATATGCCTCTATTAGTCCCAAGGTTTTGGGTCCAGGGAAATACACGGTCGGAATCACAAACTGAGTCAGATATTTTCAATTACTAGGTGTTGGGTGATAGGTATACTTTTGAATTCAACGAAGACAATACGTTTTATGAATAATTGAAGCTGCCATTCGACGAAGTATAATGTAACAGGAGGAGGAGAGAATGGGGAAAACATTTTATAATAGGATTGGCAAGAAATCAATTTCTGTCGGATGGGGTTCTGTCGAACAAAGATCAGGACTGTCGAATCCTCCAGAAGGTCAGCAAAAGCCTCAATTCGACGGGTATGGGTGTCGACATTAGAGAAAATCTCCCAAGCGTCGAACCGACGAAACACTGGTCGAAATCTCTAATTTCGATGGGTCTGGAGAAATTCATCTACTCGACAGGCATTGTCTCTCAAACTCGACGATTATTGACTTTGGGGCAGTTTCTCCTAAGTGTCCAAGGACTCTATTCGATGGGTTTTGGTCGGAAGATCAATCTCGACGGGCATGATAGGGGTTCATACTCGACGGATTTTGACATTGTGTTTAGTGGTCAAAGATCTAAACTCGACGGGTTTTGACATTCGACGAAAATGGTCAGAAGTCTAAACTCGATGAATTTTAACATTTTACTGAGTAATTAGGATATCAAACTCGACAGGTTTGGCCAGAAGTCCATACTCGACGGATTTTAACATTTTACTAAGTAATTAGGATATCAAATTCGACAGGTTTCTAGGACAATAGGGAAGTTTCACTCCTGCTGATCCGAAGGAATGCTAAGAGGGTCACAATTCCTAATTCGACGGATTTTGAATAATAGGGAAGATTCTCACTCATACTGATCCGACAGAAATGCTAAAAGTCATAAATTTAAAGTCCACGAATTGTGTTATTGGAGAAGTTTCATTCATGTTCGACCAAAGGATGTGCCAAAGGGTCACAAGTTCTAATCCGACGGATTTTGAGTCATAAATAAGTTTTCTCGCATGTCAAACCGACGGAGGTGTTAAGGGGTCACTAGCTCGACAAATTTTGACATTGTAAAGGGCCCCATGTGTCGAACCGACGGAAGCATTAAAGGTTTAGAAGTTGGTTGTCAAAAGTTGGACAAGGTTCAGTGTTGAATAGTTGAATTCACGGCTTACAAAGATTGGATACCTAAGTGATTTGAATTCCATTTATTATCCTAGTTCACCCGAGAATCCCAGATTCGGGCCTCAAACTCATGGCCATCCCAAGGATGAATCCGACATCATTTCCTTCCAATCTCATGCATTCGTCGAATATATATATGGACATGCAAAATCATCCAAGTACCATGCTTTCCAATTTTCAGTCGAACATGTGAACATACTAACATGCAAAATTGTCAAACCAAACATCATGCATTCCACTCTGTCGAATATATTATCAAACTTAACAAATCATGCAAACAGCGTAAACAACTAAATACAGCACAGCACAAAATCATAAAAACCAAGCAAGCAAAGGATAGCCCTCGTCAGGACTTCCTCACCGACAAGCACAACAGGGTTCCTTAATGCTAGAAGAGGTTGAGGAGGAGTGTCTTCCTCTTACCTTGGAGAAGCACAAAGAAAAACTGCTCCTTTTTGGCCAGAAATCACGTTTTCAGCTCCCAAGAGATCCTTGAACATTCAAGCTCACCAAAATCAGAATCAAGTGTTGAAATGGATACCCATGGTCATCAAAATGACAGTGGGTTACGAAAATGAGGAGAGATGAGGAAAAAGCTAAGGACTTTACCTTAAAGTTCCAACCTTTAAGCTTCAACAGTGGAGAAGATGAAGATGAAGAAAATGTAGAACTTTGAAGATGATTCCCTCAGATATGGTGTTTCTCCAAACATGAAATGGTGCTAGGAGTGTGACGGTTTTGGAAGATAAAAATGTGAATGTGGGTGGATGGTCTTCTTGTAAGGAGAAATGGAAAGAGAGAAAGATGAGTGAATAGTGAGTGCTACGTACAGAAGGAGGAAAATGTGTGGATGAAAAATGAATTAGATCCCTTAATTCAAATGTGCAGCACAAAATGGGAGGAGAGAGAAATAATAAAATAATAGTTGGAAGAAGCTTCCTTGAGAAGCTTCGCACGCTTCTCTATGAAGTGCATAGTAAGCTTGTCGACAGATGATTTATTACACTAGCGAGATAAAACCTCAAAAAAATGTAGACCTCGTAAAGCGTGCTGGGACTCGGGTTTAGTAAGATCCCCGTTGACACGTTGACGGTCAAGGTTTACCGGCTTCGGGGAGAACATTTCGTTATCCGGCTCCACTCGGTGCATACGCAAAACGAGGAATATATTAAAATATTCAACATTTTCGAGAAAATTTCACAAAAATCACCAAAAATCACAAATATTATAAAATGATTATTTATAATGAAATAAGCAATTTTCGGGATGTTACAACACTCCCCTTCTAAAAAGGAATTTCGTCCTCGAAATTCATCATATCTTAGAACAAACGCGACTGTGTCTCTTTCATTTCGTCTCTTAGTTCTCGTGTTGCATCTTCAGTTGCATCAATCCAAATCACAGGCAATAAGGTTGCTTCCTTCCCCTGAGCATCTTATATTAACGAGCAAAAATGCGTTGACGTCATAGGCCGATCAACAAAAGATTTTACGCTCCTTAAGTCTTCAGCCATCCAACAGCCAACTCCCAAAACAATTGTACACCGCTGAGTGTCTCTACCGAACTTACTCTTCTTGCTCACTATTGTAGACAACTAAACGTATTTTCTTCCTAAGGCGTCCTCTACGACATTCACCTCTTCTGATATTATACCAAAACAAAAATCAAAATCTTTTGGAACTTCTAATCATCGTTTCTGCCTTATATTCAACTCATTCTAATAAACCAAAATACCTTTGGCTCTTAAGATTACTATAGGCATTGAGAATTTCTCCTTGTAGAAAATGCTTCTAGACCTTCGATGCAACTACAGAGCTAATTCTGAGTTGGTGTAAGGTAATCCTTCCCACGTATTCTTGATTGTCTCTAAGCGTACATTACCATTCCTTCTATTCTGATCAAGCGCACGTTCTAAACTTTCAATGTGAAGCATCACTAGGTATCTCAAAAGTTCATTGGGGTTGGGCAGAATCATCTTTGGCGAAGAAATCGAGTGTCTCTTCAATTCTTGAAAATCTTTCCTCGTATACATCAGTCCATACAAAACCATTCTGAAGAATTCTGCAGTGAGTCCCCCGTACTATTCAGCTGATCCTTTAAAGTTACGAATCTGCAATACAGTCATTGATCTGTCCCATTGAAGAATTGCTCCAACTCGTGACGGATCGTCAATAGTTCCTTCTTTTAAAGATCACTTGACTCAAGTTAAACTGCCTTAAACCGAAATTCACACTTGAACAGCTTCTAGCGTAACTCCTCGTTCTTCTTCTGAATTTGAAGAACAACATGACAATTCTGTCTCAATAGGGAAGAAAGGTCTTGTTTGTGTAGTCGATGGTTACTACCGAAGTGTTCATTACTCGGAACGACCTTACAAAATACCCGTGGTATTCACTACGTATTAGAGAAAGTTACCTTGGAAATATACCCTTCTCTCAAATGATCTTAATGATAGTTGAGAACCCAAAATGATCTTGGAGAAAGTAGCAGCGTCCTTCAATTGATTTGCCAAATCGTCTTTCCTTGATTCAAACAAATGTCTCATAGGGTAAGTTCTCACTTTATCGTGCTACGCTTAGCACATTGTTATGGTTCAGATTCGGGAACACATTTACTCAATCGAAGTATACTAGAAACGTTATAAAGGTCAGAAAGAAAAATAGGGAAGTTACTTGATTTACCACTGGACCCGCCTAACGAAGAGTATGATATAGTCTAATAAAACGTAGAAGTGAGTTTCATTGGTTCACATCTAGGAAATTTCTGTCTCAAGAAACACTTAGTTTCCATTGAAATTGAATAACGAGACCCGTTTAGAAAACAATCAATCCCCTTCTGAGATTAAGCCTATTCATGAAGAAAGTAGGTGATTGAATTGGTAAAAAGGGTTTCAATTTCTAACAACAATAGGATAGTTCTAAACAGACCTATTGTAATGAAAATAGTCTTACAAACGAGAATAGTATCATTCGGATCGGAAGGAAATAAATACACAGATAACTCAATTCCATAAACGAACTCTTAGAATTTCATTGGAATATTTCAACAGGATATGGTTGAAAGATAACCAATCCCTTTTGTTAACATTACATCTAATTTGTAAAAGAAGTAAACAAATCAGATCACCAAAAGATTCAGTCTTTAACAAGTCATTGGATAATTTAAACAACTTGGCTACCATCAACAAGTTCTTAGTAGTCAAAATAGAAATAACTTAGTCAAAAGATAACGAGGGTATGAATATCCCTATTGAATTCATACGTTCATATGTCATAAAGAAACGGGTTACCCCCGGAATTATACAGTATAATCACAGGGTCATCCACCGTAGTACAAGCTTCCTCGCTTAGGCCGTCAGTCTTAGACGTTTCCACTCCACTTAAGAAATTAACTCTTCTTTCTTCGTGAGATTGTGGAGTGCGTGCATCACCAACAAAAGGCTTCGTCTTTCGCGAAGTACAGTTCTTAGCCACATGTCCTAGCTCTCTGCATTTGAAACAAATTATCCCACCGTTCGTACAGTCTTTGGTTAAATGGTCCTTTCCACATTTGAAGCAGATTGCCCTTTTGATCGCATATGGAGGTTTTGTCTCATGTAAAGGAAAATCTCTTGACACATGTCCTGGTTTTCTGCACTTGAAACAAATTCTTCCTTCGATCTTACAGTCCCTCGTGAAGTGGTCCTTTCCGCACTTCTTACACATTGACAATGGTACCACAGTTGGATTGGACTTACTACCACTCGTACCTCCTTCAGGCATTGGTTGTCGTTGTTGTCCCCTTGGTCGTAGTATATACGGTTTCTGCTTAAACTGTTTGGCCTTCCCACGGTTCCTCCTTTGGAACTTCGGTAATCGAGTTACCCCAAAATCGACTTTCTTCCTTCAAATTTCGAACCTCAACTTCCAATTCCCTTTGTTGTGCACTCTACGATCTTGGCGTGTAGTTACATTAACCATTCTTTGTATTTCTTCGGTTGCCTCAGTTGTGTCATCATTGTCACTCCCTGCGTTCACGCGCTTATATTTACCTCGAGTCATTGTCTTCCTTCAAGAACCAACAAGTCAAGTAATAAGGGAAAATCAAAAGCATTCATTCCAAACAATATTATCTCTTTTTGGAAACCAAGCACAAAAGTCACATAACCCAATCAAGACAACCCAAAGACTATAATTCGAGCTCCTTCATTCTGCCTTCCGTGGCGCGATCTCCAGTAAGTCTTTGACTCCTATGCAGCTTCTCGAACCAAGCTTATGCCAGATACTCCTTTCCAAAGAGAATCGATTTTCGAAAACCTCTTGGACACCTCAGTCCACTAACCTTGCAAGTCTTATTCAACTACCCTTTTTCTAACCCATAGGCTCAAACAATTCTAGAGGTAACACTACAAGGGTGTAAATGCAAACAAGTCCTAAGCAAGTTCAGTCATCTTAGCTGGGCTTCTTTCTAAAGAACTCCTATTCCTTAATATGCCAAGGTGAAGTCATAGTTTCCTGTAGTCACAGAACATTACACATTGAGTGGGCCAGTACTCAATGTCATGTAATTGTGCAACAGTAGCTACCAATACTCAACCTACAGCAAGCCATGCCTTCATTTCCCAACATCTCAATCAAGAGACAAGGAAGTACACAATAACTTCTAATATGTCTAAGCATAGTCAGTCCATACCCCAGCTCAACAGGATGAACTGAGCTCTGATACCACCTTAATGTAACACCCCTCGATTTAATAACCAATGCACAATCGTCATTATGTCACGGTCACTAAATGTCGGCGTGCTAACATTGTCAAACAACAAATTTACCATAAATATTAAACATTTCTTATATGAGGAAAATAGGAGCCACGAATGAGTAGTTACATATACAACCAGTTAAATTATGAATTATAATATGTACTCAATTTACAACATTTAAGTCTGGATAATTGCCTTGAAGCATACATGTACTCAAAAATACACTTTATATAGGTAATGCAAAATAAAATATAAACTACCCATAATATATCTACGACTAAGGAGTTGGGCACTCCATCGTATCCCGAATGCGTGAGGCAATTCCGGGCTCACCAGTGTAGTGAGAAATACAAGATAAGGTCTTCAATCGCAGTCCTCTTCATGGTTAAAGTCAGATCCCCAGCATGTCACATACGCTTGTCGGTCCAGTCGACTCTATAGGTCTTGGTATCACCAGTGAACACAATTCGAACAAACCCAAAAGAGCTCCCTTCGCGACGGCATTACCAGATGCAGTAGGTCAAACCAATAAAATCCAAAGGAACCCAACCTCGTTCCCACTTACAGTCTTTAACCAAAAATTGACATAGAGCAAGAAAAGTACAAGAAAGAGGTAAGACATCCTACCATCATTACCAGTCATAGCATCAAGAAACCAAACGGCGCAAAGCGCCCACATAGCATTTATGACAGCAATAATGGTAATAAACATTTAGTAGCAGTTAAAATCAACCAGACAGTTTCAGGCAGTCATATATATATAGATATATAAAAAATACAACAATTCCAATTATAATAACAATGTATGCCAGATAATTCATGGACTCACTATGCACATGTTTCTCAAGGTACATCTGACTCAATCGTCAACCAGATGTTTCTCAAAGTACATCCGACTCAATCGTCAACCAGATGTTTGTCAAAGTACATCCGACTCAATCGTCAACCGGATGTTTCTCAAAGTACATTTCGTCGACCCAATGTCACAATGATAATGCACATTTAAATGCATATGGGTTCAATGCATGACTCAATTATGCTTCTCATACCAAACTAGGTCAATCATGCCTCAAATGCATGTCATATGATTTATCCACAATGCATACGAGACTCTATGCATAATCATGTATGATCATTATTACATATTATTCCATCATACGTCACAATTTGCCCAAGTAAGAATTAACCCAATCAATGGTCACCCACATGGACCCACAATAACATGATATTGTTGTTAAATAAATTAATACATTTTAAAGCGTATTATGAATTCTTACTTAGGTTTAGCTTTACTTACGAGTTTGTCTCTAAAGGAATTCTCTTAGTTAACTTAAATCCTCTTAGGTAATTTATTCATATGCCCTTAGAAGGTTATTCTAAGATCTCAAAATCTCACACTCTCATGTTCTTCCCCTGTTTATGCATCCTTAAGTAATTCTAGTCATCCCATTTATTTATAATCAATATGCCTCTATTAGTCCCAAGGTTTTGGGTCCAGGGAAATACACGGTCGGAATCACAAACTGAGTCAGATATTTTCAATTACTAGGTGTTGGGTGATAGGTATACTTTTGAATTCGACGAAGACAATACGTTTTATGAATAATTGAAGCTGCCATTCGACGAAGTATAATGTAACAGGAGGAGGAGAGAATGGGGAAAACATTTTATAATAGGATTGGCAAGAAATCAATTTCTGTCGGATGGGGTTCTGTCGAACAAAGATCGGGGCCCCTGTCGAATCCTCCGAGAAGGTCAAAGACAAAAGCCTCAATTCGACGGGTATGGGTGTCGACATTGGAGAAAATCTCCCAAGCGTCGAGCCGACGAAACACTTGGTCGAAATCTCTAATTTTGACGTAGTGCAGGAGAAATTCATCTACTCGATAGGCATTGTCTCTCAAACTCGACGATTATTGACTTTGGGGCAGTTTCTCCTAAGTGTCCAGGGACTCTATTCGACGGGTTTTGGTCGGAAGATCAATCTCGACGGGCATGATAGGGGTTCATACTCGACGGATTTTGACATTGTGTTTAGTGGTCAAAGATCTAAACTCGATGGGTTTTGACATTCGACGGAAATGGTCAGAAGTCTAAACTCGACGGATTTTAACATTTTTCGAGTAATTAGGATATCAAACTCGACAGTTTGGCCGAAGTCCATACTCGATGATTTTAACATTTTACTAAGTAATTAGGATATCAAATTCGACGGGTTTCGGGACAATAGGGAAGTTTCACTCCTGCTGATCCGAAGGAATGCTAAGAGGGTCACAATTCCTAATTCGACGGATTTTGAATAATAGGGAAGATTCTCACTCATACTGATCCGACAGAAATGCTAAAAGTCATAAATTTAAAGTCCACGAATTGTGTTATTGGAGAAGTTTCATTCATGTTCGACCAAAGGATGTGCCAAAGGGTCACAAGTTCTAATCCGACGGATTTTGAGTCATAAATAAGTTTTCTCGCATGTCAAACCGACGGAGGTGTTAAGGGGTCACTAGCTCGACAAATTTTGACATTGTAAAGGGCCCCATGTGTCGAACCGACGGAAGCATTAAAGGTTTAGAAGTTGGTTGTCAAAAGTTGGACAAGGTTCAGTGTTGAATAGTTGAATTCACGGCTTACAAAGATTGGATACCTAACTGATTTGAATTCCATTTATTATCCTAGTTCACCCAGAATCCCGGATCTCGGGCCTCAAAACTCATGGCCATCCCGAGGGATGAATCCGACATCATTTCCTTCCAATCTCATGCATTCGTCGAATATATATATGGACATGCAAAATCATCCAAGTACCATGCTTTCCAATTTTCAGTCGAACATGTGAACATACTAACATGCAAAATTGTCAAACCAAACATCATGCATTCCACTCTGTCGAATATATTATCAAACTTAACAAATCATGCAAACAGCGTAAACAACTAAATACAGCACAGCACAGAATCATAAAAACCAAGCAAGCAAAGGATAGCCCTCGTCAGGACTTCCTCACCGACAAGCACAACAGGGTTCCTTAATGCTAGAAGAGGTTGAGGAGGAGTGTCTTCCTCTTACCTTGGAGAAGCACAAAGAAAAACTGCTCCTTTTTGGTCAGAAATCACGTTTTCAGTTCCCAAGAGATCCTTAAACATTCAAGCTCACCAAAATCAGAATCAAGTGTTGAAATGGATACCCATGGTCATCAAAATGACAGTGGGTTACGAAAATGAGGAGAGATGAGGAAAAAGCTAAGGACTTTACCTTAAAGTTCCAACCTTTAAGCTTCAACAGTGGAGAAGATGAAGATGAAGAAAATGTAGAACTTTGAAGATGATTCCCTCAGATATGGTGTTTCTCCAAACACGAAATGGTGCTAGGAGTGTGACGGTTTTGGAAGATAAAAATGTGAATGTGGGTGGATGGTGTCTTCTTTGTAAGGAGAAATGGAAAGAGAGAAAGATGAGTGAATAGTGAGTGCTACGTACAGGAGGAGGAAAATGTGTGGATGAAAAATAAATTAGATCCCTTAATTCAAATGTGCAGCACAAAATGGGAGGAGAGAGAAATAATAAAATAATAGTTGGAAGAAGCTTCCTTGAGAAGCTTCGCACGCTTCTCTATGAAGTGAATAGTAAGCTTGTCTGACAGATGATTTATTACACTAGCAGATAAAACCTCAAAAAAATGTAGACCTCATAAACTGTGCCCAGACTCGGGTTTAGTAAGATCCCCGTTGACACGTTGAGTCAAGGTTTACCGGCTTCGGGAGAACATTTCGTTATCCGGCTCCGCTCAAAGTCGATGCATACGCAAAACGAGGAATATATTAAAATATTCAACGTTTCCAGAAAATTTCACAAAAATCACCAAAAATCACAAATATTATAAAATGATTATTTATAATGAAATAAGCAATTTTCGGGATGTTACAAATAGTAAGGCGCTCTCCATCTTGGTACCAACACAAAGGTGTTCTACACCGTTGTCTATATAGAGCTTCATAGGGTGCCATCCCTATGATCGAATGAAAACTGTTGTTGTAGGTGAACTCTACCAATGGTAAAACTTTAGCCCAACTTCCAGTCTGTTCCAAAGTGCAAGCTCTGAGCAAATCCTCCAATGATTGAATCGTCCATTCTGATTGACCATCGGTTTGAGGATGATAAGCAGAACTCAAACGTAGCTTTGTTCCCAACGCTTCTTACAAACTTTGCCAAAACTTTGATATGAACCTTGGATCTCTATCAGAAATAATATTAGTAGGCACACCATGTAGCCTAACGATCTCACCAATATACAGCTGAGTTAACTTCTTCATGTTGTACCTTATGTTGATTGGTAAGAAATATGCTGACTTTGTGAGTCAATCAACGATTACCCATATTGAATCGTAACCTTTTCTGATTTTTCGTAATCTAACCACAAAGTCCATCGCAATACTATCCCACTTCTATTCTGGAATAGCTAGGGGTTACAACATTCCTTACGGTGTCTAGTGTTCAACCTTTGCTTTCTGAAAAACCAAACAAGATGATACACATCTGACAATATCACTCTTCATTCCATGCCACCAAAATAGTCGTCTCAGGTCTTGATACATCTTGCTTATTCCCGAATGCATACGCAACTTACTCGTGTGAGCGTGTTCAAGAATATACTTTCTGAGTTCTTGATCCCTGGATATACAAACTTTACCTCTGAATCATAGGATTCCATTAGTTCCTTCCTCAAATGTTGTCACACCGCCTTGCTTCATTAGCTCCCTTTCTTCTTGTAAAACTTATCAACTTTCTATTTCTCTCGGATGTCTTCCATTTGGTCATTTGAAATAGTGACCATGCTTATACAAATCTTCCCTGGTACTATTTCAACAAAGGACCATATATCCCTGAATTGCTCTATCAAATCTTTTTCCTTGACCATTATAGCAGAGATACTAAGCATCTTCCTACTTAAAGCAACTGCCACAACGTTTGCCTTTCTGGGGTGATACAGAAGTTGAAAATCACAATCTTTCAGAAATTCCAACCACCTTCGTTGTCTCATATTCAACTCCTTTTGGTCATACAGGTACTTCAAGCTCTTGTGGTCACTAAATACGTTAAATGTCACCCTATAAAGGAAATGCCTCCATATCCTCAAAGCGAATACCACAGCTACTAACTCTAGGTCATGTGTTGGGTAGTTCTTCTCATGCACTCGTAACTATCTCGAAGTGTAAGCCACCACTTTTCTATTTTGCATAAACACACATCCTAATGCTTGATATGAAGCATCACAATATACTTCGAATGGTTCACTTAGATCAGGTAGAACTAACACTAGTGAAGTAGTTAGTCATCTCTTCAATTCTTGGAAACTTTCTTCACAAGCATTAGTCCACTCAAAGGCTTGATTCTTTCTCGTGAGCTGAGTAAGAGGCACTACTATATTAGAGAATCCCTCAATGAATGTCCGATAATATCCAACTAATCCCAAAAAGCTCTAAATTTCTGTCACTGTCTTCAGCCTTTCCTATTGCAGAATCGCTTCCACTTTAGACGAATCCACTGCAATCCCTTCCCTCGAGATTACATGACCCAAAAAATTGACTTCTTCTAGCTATAACTCACACTTTGACAATTTGGCGTACAGCTTCTTCTCCTTCAGAATCTGGAGAACTATACTGAGGTGTTCAGCATGATCCTCCTGATTTTGAGAATATATCATAATATCGTCAATGAAGACAACAACAAATCTGTTCAAGTAAGGACAAAAGATTCTGTTCATGTAATCCATGAATATACCAGGTGCATTCATTACACCAAACGATATTACAAGATATTCGTAATGACCATAATGGGTACGAAAAATTGTTTTAGGAATATCCTCGACTTTCACTCGATCTGATGATAGCCCAATCCCAGATCGATCTTAGAGAATACTGCTGCTCCTTTCAGTTGATCCATCAAGTCATCTATCCTCGGAAGTAGATACTTATTCTTGATTGTGACCTTATTCAGATGGTGATAGTCCATACACAATCGCGAAGCCCCATCCTTCTTTCAGACTAGCAACACTGGTGCTCCCCATGGTGACACACTGAGTCTAACAAACTGCTTTTCAAAGAGTTCTTCTAACTACTTCTTAAGCTTAACTAACTCTAATAGTGACATCTTGTAGGGTACTATAGATACAGGACTAGATCCAGGTACAAGATCAATGGCAAACTCTATCTCCTGCTCTGGCGGTAAACCAGGTACGTCATCAGGAAAGACTTTAGGAAATCCATTAGCTACCGGAATAGCATCCAAATCTATCTTCCTCTCGACTTCTAAGGAAGACAATAGTATGTATCCCTGAGCTCCTTCTTTCAAGAAAGCTGAAACTTGATTGGCCGTCAAAAATCTAGAAACTTATCCATAGGGAAAACTATGGTTCTACTAAAATAGTCTAACAGGATATGGTTAGAAGATAACCAATCCATTCCTAAAATTACGTCTAATTGGGAAAGAGATAAGTAAATCAAATCAACAAAAAAGATTCGACCCTCAACAATTAAAAGCAATTTAACAAACTTTGGTGGTAACAACAGGTTTAGCAATGGGGTAAAAATAGTCAAGTCAAAAGGTAAAGAAGATACAGGTAAACCAAGTCATCATACACAGTCATAAGAAATGAAGTAGTGGGTTGCCCTAGAGTCATACAGTACAGTCAAAAGATTACCTCCTATGGTACCCTCTCTTTGTATCAGATCTTCAGATTCGGAGGCTTCTTCTCCACTCATAGTGTAGACTCGGCCTCCTGCCTGTGGTTTTGTAGCTCGTGCAGTGTTGACTGAAAGCTCTGCTTTAGCTTTATTACAGTACCTAGAGATGTGTCCAGGTTTCCCACATCCGAAGCACATTATTCCTTTGATGATGCAATCCCTCATTAGGTGATCCTTCCCGCACTTCAAACACTCTAGAGAAGATACCACAATCTGACAAGTTCGATTTCCACCAAAACCTTCACTGGAACCTCCACTAAGTGACTATTACTGACTTCCCGGTGTTCGGGAATTGGGTTTCTTTTGAAAGCGGTTTGTATTGTTGCCACTTCCTCTTTGGAACCTAGTAGGTCCAAAGTTACGATTCCTCGTGTCCCGCGCCTGATCCTGATCTTCCACTTGGTGACACGTGTCCAACAGCTCTGAAAACTGGTTGATCCTCAAGGTTATAACCGCTCTTTTCACGTCATGCCTTAATCCTTCCTCAAATTTTTTACACTTCCACACCTTATTTGATTGGTGTTGGAAATACGTTGAAAATTTGGACAAGTTCTCGAACCTCACAGCATACTCGCTGACAATTAAGTTCCCTTGCCTCAAACTAAGGAACTTTATCTCTTTGGCATATCTTGCACTTGCTGGGAAATACTTCTCCAAGAATTTATACTTGAATACTTCCCAGGTGATTACTCGACCTTCAGCTTCTAATAATCTCTGTGCTCCATTCCACCAATCTTTCACGTCTCCGATCAGCATAAAAGCAGCATAAGTTACCTTTCGTCATCGGCACAGTTCATGCCTTTAAAATTTTTTTCCAGCTCGTTGATCCAAGGACTAGCCTTCTCTGGATCAAATTCTCCCTTAAACTGAGGAGGGTTGTTATGACGGTACTCCACAGATTTTGAGCATTGGCTGAAGCTTCTAGCTGTTGTGTAACCCTTTCCTGCTGTTGAGCAGCTCTTTCAATTTATTGTGCAATGACGTCCGCCATTCGTTACATTGCTTCGATTGCTGCGGCCATACCTCCATCGAGTGCCATTTCACTTTTTCAGGGTAGATTGAATGAAAAACACAAGGAAGAATTAGATGTATCCTTTCGAAATACCAAACACAGAGAATCACACAGTACAAACAAGACAGACCTAACCATAAAGACCCAAAAGAAAACTTAAATTGGGACTCTGATACCAAACTAATGTAACGCCCTTTTTTGAGGAGGGAACGTCACACCATAACCATGAAACAGAAACAAAATGTATAAACTAAGACCTGGTTCATTATAATATAGATAAGTCTGTTTAGTTGTAATTATTCAAATGATTTGGCAATTTTTTTTTATAATAAAATACGATGATAAGACATAGTTACAGCAGAAAGTAACATGAGAAGTAAACCATACATTCATACCTCGTACATATATATATACTTATATCATACTTGTTTAGGTACATCATTAGATATACAAAAAGCAGAAGCTTTACATGCCCGAAAATGATTACATATATACAGCCCACCAAAAGACAAAACATCAGCCCGCCCCCCAAAAGATTTACAGATAGCCATCAGTGCCCATCAACAACATCATCCCCTAAAGCGAATGAGAAAGAACCATAGTTGGATCCTCCTCAGGGTCTTCCTCGTCAGAGGAAACCCTCATCGGAGCAACCGAGTTACGAGTGGGGTCTCGTGCAGAGGATAAGAACGAATCCTCTTGTGGGGAGTAATAGCGCTCACCCAACATATCACATATGGGCAAGTAAAACTCTAAATACAAATGAGCATTAAAATTAAAGACAGGTGGATCATAACGTCCCCAAGCCAGAGGCACAGTCATGTCTCCGAGGTAGAGGCAGTGATCCGTACTCAGATTGATGTGCCAGCAGTCCGGACCTCCATGAAAAGTCAATCTCACATAACCCAAAAAGCCACGCGGACAGGACACCATGTCCAAAGGGGAAACTAATCAAAATTAGGCCAGAAGGCAGGGAATTCGTGCACGTCCCCTTCTTCACTGATGTCTTCAGAGAAACACATAAATAAACAAAATAGCATAAATACAGAAAAGAGGTGAGGCATCTTACATTCAGTACCAATTATGGCAGTAAAGAAACAGAATGGCGCAGGACGCCCACATAGCATTGCAAGAATAATAAGCAGCATCAATATGTAAATAGTAAACAACTTAATAAATCCAGGTAGTTATAACATCATTAAGACAATAGTTCCAATCATCATATGAATAAATGCCAAATAATATGTTGACTCACTATGCAAGTGCACATGATATCAAAATCCTACTCCATGGAGCTAGACACAAACATCTGAGAGAATGATCAGGAGATATGTCTGTAACTCAGCTGTCGTGGCCAACAAGTGTTATAATTTCTTGATTTATCAACGTACACATCATGGCATTGTACAAGACATTCTACACTAGATCGCGATATAGGATAGTGCCTCAGTCCAGATCATCGGTGAGTTTGCATCGGTCTATCCCACGACCCAGAGGAGCTACCAACTAACCATTGTGAGATACCCGCACCCTAACTCCCCCAAGGTCAACATTATGACCTATACTAGTCTATTCGCACCCGTACTATGGTGTGATTGAATCTCTTAGGCAACATGGCCTTAACAATAGTCCATCGGACTTTCACAACACATGATGACTCAATGCATATTTATGTTTATTCAACAATGATATACTTATCCCATAATATGCCATAATTTGGCCAAGTTAAACATCAACAGAATTTTGGTCTCACTCATAGACCCATATTAACATATTCTCAAATTCTCAAATATGACAGTACACTTTTAAGGTTCATTATGGAGTTTCACTTTAATCTAATATTTCTTATAAAATCTTTCTCTAGAGTAATTCTCTTGCAATTCTCATTCAATCTCTATTTCTCTTAAATTAGCCAAGTCCTTTACTCAAATTAAATTATACTTACTTAGAGAATTATTAAAGGTTTTTCAAGTTTCACACACACTCTTGTTCTTCCCTTAAGTTCAAAAGAATCACCCTAGGTCATCAAATAAGTTTCTTTCCATCCTATGAATCCATAATAAATTCTTAAGTTACCTAATCACCTAAGCCTTAACTTGATGTATAACTATTAGCCAATATAGCCCTTGAGGCCATGACCTCCCAAGGACAAGAGTCCAACTAAATTTTCTATCACATTGTTAATTACTTAACACTTAATTTCTTAAGTTCCAATTTCTACAAAAATTAAATCTTGAACACCCAAAAATTTGGCCTCTTGGCCGTGAATCCAAAAAGGGCAAAGAGCCTAAGATTTTCCATATATCAATCTAAGCAATTTAATATGTAATTCCATAGCTATCAAGATGCACAATGACAATCAATAAATTCATACAAGTCAAAATAGCTACAAAATCATGAAGAACAACACAACAAAGAGAGTCATCCCACATGGATTCCTCATCAACAACACCAAAAATGTTTCCTCACCACCAATATAGGTTGAAGAGGATCATCTCCTTCTTACCTAAAGAGAAAACAAGAAAAGAACTTCCTTGAAGCTCCTTGTAGATTTCGGCCTCTACCACCACCAAAACCTTAGGACATCAAACTTTCACAATAAATAAATCAAACCATAAAAGAGGAGTTCTTAGTCACAAAGATGACCAAGAATCATGAAAATGAGAAAAGAAAATGGAAAAGTCATAAACTTTACCTCAAAGTTTCAAACTTTAGAGCTTTATGGAAGAAGATGAAAATGGTGGATTCAAGAGGTGATCACAAAAGAGAAAATGTTCTAGATGATGAGAAGATGTAAGAAACAAGGTTGATTGAGGAAGAAAATGTGGGTGGCCAAAAATAGTGTCTTGGCCTTGGAAGAGAAGAGAAAATGGAGAGAATGAGTGAGCTCCTCAAAGATGATTCCAACAAGAAAGAAAGTCTTCCAATCAATATGTAGATTCAAGCAAAGTGAGCTTGAAAATCAAACAAGCATGGAGGGTGGAAGGATGTGGTGTTGCCGTGGATGGAGGGAAGAAGAAGAAGAGAAAATGTGAAGAAGAAAAAGTGAGAGAAGAGAAATGTGGAGAGAGAAAGTGATAGAAAAGTCTTTAGAATTTTTGAAAAGTGAAATGAATATGTGATACTAGTGAAAATGTGACAAAGTTTGTCACATTTCCCTCCACATTGCCGTGGAGCTACGTGGGAGAGAGGGAAGGGAAGCTTCCTCTAGAAGCTTGGTGCAAAGCTTCGTTGAGAAGCTTTGTTAGATTTTTGCAAAAGTCAACTTAATGTGACATAAAGTGGACACTTTTGAAAATATAGCTTGCATTTTACTACAAGCTATTATCCAATGGACAAATGTGACAGTTAGCAAAATCAGTATTTATTGTCTAATGGATAATAGAGCGTACTATAAAATTTTTATTTAACAGAACGTGCCGTGATTTCATTTACCAGATAAAATTTCAAAGAACATAAACCTCGTAAACTGTGCCCGGCCTTGGGTTTAGTAAGATCCCTCGTTGATGTTTCCACAGTTCAAGGTCTACCAGCCTCGAGAAAAATATTTTATTTCCCCGACTCAGCTAAGCGTGCATGTAAAACGAGGAATATATTAAAATATTTAATGTTTCTAGAAAAATTCATAAAAATTCATAAAAATTACAAATATTATAAAATGACTATTAATCATAAAATAAATAATTTTTGGGGTGTTACATCTGCTAGTTTATCTTTAGTACCCACAAAAAAAAGTCTTAATGATGCCTGAGAGGATCTTTTCTCTGATGAAGTGACAATCAACTTTTATATGTTTAGTCCTTTCATGAAAAATTAGATTTGAAGAGAGATACAGGGCTGATTGATTATCACAAGCAAGTTCCATAGACCTATCTCACAAAACTTCAACTCTTGAAGTAAATATTTTAGCTACAAGAGTTCACAAGTAGTATTATCCATAGCACGATACTCTACTTCTGTGCTAGATCTTGCAACCTCCAATAAGCACACAGTAGCCTGAAGTGGACCTCCTATAACTAGCATCACCTGCCCAATCTGCATCTGTTTATCCAATGATATTAGTATAACTCTTGTCCATATAAACAAGCCCTTTACTTGGTGATCCCTTGATGTATCTTAGGATCTGAATGACTGCATTCCAATGACTGTCACATGGTAAGTTGAGAAACTGACTCACAACACTGACAGGAAAAGCAAGGTCTGGTCGAGTCATGGTAAGATAATTTAACTTCCCAACTAATCTTCTATATCTGCCTGGGTCAGGATAGGGCTCCCCCTGATTAGGTAGAAGCTTCACATTTGGGTCCATAGGAGTATCAACAGGTTTACAATCAAGCATCCTTGTTTCTTCCAAAATATCAAGGGCATATTTCTTTTGAGAAATAGCAACACCTGTTCTTGATTGGGTTACTTCAATCCCAGGAGAGTATCATAATTGACCAAGATCTTTAGTTTTAAAATGTTTAAACAGGTGTTGCTTCAATTTCTTAATGTCTTCTTGATCATCACCTCTAAAAATAATATCATCCATATACACCACAAGATAAATATATTTATTCAATGATGAGCATTTCAAAGAATACAAAATGGTTTGCCTCGCAATGAATCATGTCAAACTGCTGAATGACTTTACTAAACTTCCCAAACTAAGCACGAGGTGATTGTTTTAAGGCATATAAGGACTTTTGTGGCCTGCAGATAAGTCCTAACTCCCCCTAAGTGTAACATCCCAAAAATTATTTGTTTCATCATAAATAATTATTTTATAATATTTATGATTCTTAGAAATTTTTCTAGAATTTTTTAGAAATATCAAATATTTTAATATATTTCTCATTTTACGTGCACACTGAGCAGAGTTAGTGAAACACCCCAGAAATTGTTTGTTTCATGATGAATAGTCATTTTCTAATAATTGTGATTTTTAAGAATTTTTGTGGATTTTTCTGTAAATGTCAAATATTTTAGTATATTCTTCGTTTTGCGTGTGCATTGAGCGAAGCCAGGAAAATAAAATATTTTCTCAAAGGCTGGTAAACTTTGAACTGTGAAAGCGACGACAGGAGATTTTACTAAACCCGAGGCTGGGCACAATTTACGAAGTTTACATTTTTTAAGGTTTTATCTGACAAATAAAATCTCTATACGTACCGTTAAGTAAAATTTTGCGATATGCTACATTATCCATTAGATAATTAATACTGGCTTTGTTCACTATAACAACTATCCATTAGGTAATAGTTTGTAGTAAAGTCCTAATTACCTTATTATTTTAATTACTGTATTACCTGATTATCCTATCCAAATGTAATCCACTTTATGTCTAATCAAAAAGGTCATCATCTTTTTCTACTATCCACTTCTCTCTTTATCTTCATCTTTCTCTCATTTTGTCCTCCTTCTCTCTACACTCCACATGGTTGCCCATCTCCTTCATGCACTCCACCATCACCAAATTTTCAACCAACCACATTTTCTTAATCCCCACTACATTCTAAACTTTTTTCTAGTTGGAGATTTCTTGAAAAGCTTCCATCTTCATCATCTTCTTCAAGCTTCAAGTTTGAGGCTTTAGGGTAACATTCATGATCTCTTATCTCTTCTTCTTCTTTTTTGTTTTCACGGTCTTCACCATGACCATGGATCCATTATTTTTCAAGCCTTAGTGTTGATTTGATGAAGTTGTAATTTCTAGGGTTTGTGGAGGACTGAATCCGAATTTCACTAGGAGCTTCAAGGGAGTTCTTGGCTTGTTTTCTCCACTACGTAAGAGGGAGATGATGCTCTTCAACCTCTCTTGGTAGTAGGGAACTTGATTTTGTATTGATTGTGAGGAACCCTAGTTAGGGTTACTCTCTTTGTTGTATGGTTTTTGTGGTTATGTGTTAATTTTGATTTACTTAATCTATTTTGTTAATCTTGTATATATATTAATGATCTTGGATTAATTAGGATCATGAAATGGAAATAAAAGTCCCTTGCCTTCCTCATGGAGGCTCACAACCATGACCCCCAATTTGATAGATCAAGATTGAAATTTTGTAATCAAAATGGAACCATAATTAATTCAAGTGATTAAACTGTAATGGAGTTAAGAAGGACTTAGGATTTCCCCCTTGGGAGGCCACAGCCTCTAGGACCAATTTAGGATCAAATTGTGTAACAACATGCAACCTTGGACTTTAAGTGATCAAGTGATTAAATGGCTAATAATATAATGGATGGAAACCAATTTGATAATCTAAAGTAATTCTTTAGACCTAAGACAACAATGAGAGTGTGTGAGACTTGGAAAACTTAGAATAAGTCTCTAAGTGAGTTTTGAATAAGCTTAAAGTAAGGAACTTAATAATCAAGAGAATTCCTCTAGAGAAGAATTTCATAAGAAATATTAAATTGAAGTGAAACTTAATTAATTGGATAATTAAGAATTAATTAAGGATTCCTAAAATGGAATGAACTAATAATGGAGCTTTATCCAAAACTTAGAATAAATTTTAATTAAAGCAAGACCAAGAGTGCAAGTAAGAATGACAAATAATTCCATTTAAATCATTCTAAGGAAATTAGGTTTAAAATTTAATGATGGACTTGTGTAATTAAAATAATAATGATTAAAAGAATAATGTGAGAGTATTTCTCTAAAAGAGAATGTTCTTAAGAAGAACGTAGAAATTTAGGAATAATTCCATAATGTACCCTAAAAGTGTAATGTATTATTTAACGAGTAATAATATTTATTGTGGATCCATGAGTGAGACCAAGAATGTGTTGATGCTTATCTTGGCCAAATTATGACATGTTGTGGAAAAGTATATTATTGTTAAATATACATGTATAAACATTGTGCTTCGGAATCGAAATACCGGAACCAGAAACATTAGATGGACGAGTTAGTCAGATGTGGTTCGCCTTTATAACCAGAAACGTCAAATAGACGAGTGAGTCAGATGGGACTGGTTATCAAAGGAAACTCAGATAACAATGGTACTATGTAGTCGCACAGACGGGTATATAATATCACTGATGAAAATGGTATTAAACAATTGCATGGACGGTTGCTTTAATGCCATTGGGAATGGAACAATGGTAATTTGATTCCATTGATTATGCATTGAGTCGTCATGCATTGTGAAAGTCCGATGGACTATTTGTCTAGGCTATGTTGCCTAGGAGTTTAATCACACTTTAGTGCAGGTGCGAATAGACTAGTGTAGGTCCTGCTGTTGACTTTGGGGGCGTCGGGGCATGGACGTCTCACAGCAGATAGTTGGTAGCCCCTCTGGGCCATGAGACAGACCGATGCAAACACACTGATGATTCGGACCGAGACACTGTCCTATATTGCGATCTTGTGGGAATGCCACTGTATAAAGCGCTGTTGCGCAAAACTATTATTTTTTCTAGAAAGCACTTGATTTTAGGCTGACGAGATACTGGCATCTCTCCCTGATCATTCTCTCCGATGTTTGTGTCTAGTTCCATGGAGTAGGATTTTGATATCATGTACATGTGCACAGTGAGTCAATATATTACTTGACATTTAATTTATATGATAATTGGATATGCTATCTTATTGATGTTATAACTGCCTGGAATTATTGAGTTATTTTAATATCTACTTCTTGATGCTGTTTATATTTTCTGTAATGCTACGTGGGCGTCCTACGCCGTTTTTGTTTCTTATTGCCATAAATAGTAATGAAGTTGGATATCTCACCTCTTGCTTGCACTATTCTTGTTCTATGCGATTTTTTTTTTTTGTTAAAGACTGGGAGGGACGAGGTTGATTTTCCTAGATTTCACTTAGTTTGGCCTCCTACTTTCGGTGATGTCATCAAGAAGGGGTTCTATTGGTTTCGTCAGGATTGTGTTCACCGGGGGCGTCAATGCTTGGTGAGTCGACTGGGCCGGCGAGCGTGTACAGTATGTCAGGGATTTGATCTTGACTGTGAGGAGGACCCGCGATGGAGATCTTATACTGACTCTCACTACATCAGTACATTTGGAGTTTGCATTACCCATTTGGGAGCTTTGGGGTGATTCGCTTCAAACCCCTAGAGAGGATGAGGATTTTATAGCATCAACTGTTAGGGCACTTGCCCGTGGGACCGCACTCGTTCCTGTCCTTGTGTCTTCAGACAAGCTGGGAGAGGATCCCGAGGTAGATCCGATGGAGTGCCCAACTCCTTAGTCGTGGTGTCGTTATAAGTAGTTTGTGTTTCTTTTGTATTATCTGTAGAAGGGTTCTTTGGAGTATAACTGCATTTTGATGTATATCTAAGTGTTTTTGAGCGGCATGAAAAAAGGCGTTGCGCTACGTATGTTTTGAGATAATTATCCAGTCTTATGTGTTGTATTTTGAGTATATCCAAGTAAATTATATTTTCAAATGACGACATGTGTATTTATTCATTTGCGGCTTATATTTTCTTTATATGCACAATGACTAATTTTTGGAAACTTATTATTTTGAGTCGTAGCATGCCAAAAATTTAGTGACCATAGTAGAATGACGATTGTGCCGTGGTTACTAAATCGAGGGGTGTTACATTAGGTGGTATCAGAGCACAGTTCATCTTATTGAGCCGGGGTATGGACTGACTATTCTTAGACATGTTTGAAGCTTCTTTGTATATTGTGCACTTCCTTGTCTCTTGATAGAGATGTTTGGGAAAAGAAGGCATGGTTTGCCATAGGTTGAATGATGCTAGCTACTATTGCACAGTTATATGATATTGAGTATTGGCCCACTCAATATGTAATGTTCTGTGTGGACGGGAAACTATGACTTCACCTATGCGTATTAAGGGAATAGGAGTTCTTTTAATAAGAAGCTCAGCTGGTGTGACAAAATTTATTTAAGATTCATTTACATTTACACCCTTGTTGTGTTACCTGTAGAATTGTTTAAGCCAATGAGTTAGAAAAAGGGTAGTTAAATAGGGCTCGCAATGGTCTGTGGACTGAGGTGTCCAATAGGTTTTGGAGAACTGATTTTCTTAGGAAAATAATATCTGGCGTAAGTGAGGTTTGAGGAGTTACTTGGGAGTGAAGGATTTATAGGAAATCATGCCATAGAAGGCAGAATGAAGGAGCTCAAGTTAGAGTCCTTTGGGTTCTTGAGTAGGTTGTATTGTTTGTGCTATGTGTTTCTCTGAAGCTAAACTCAGAGGTGTATTGCTTGGTCTTCGAAAGGGGACAATATTGTTTGAAATGGTCGCTTCTTATTTCCATTGTGTTTGACTTGTCTACATTCAAATATAAGGCAATGGCTCACAGTAATCGTATGCGAGGGAATGGGAAACGCAACAAAGAAGAGATGGCTGCGACTGTAGAAGTAATGCAAGGAATGGCAGAAGTAATAGTACAACAGAATCTGAGAATTGTGCGGCAACAGGAATTGATAGCCAAAGCTCAGATTTTACTAGAGTTGAATAAATCTCAATATATGGGACCACATGATGTTTGATCGTATTGGTTCTGAAAGAGGAGAAATCGTAATGTCAAGCGACTCCAACAGAAACTGTATTCGCAACCACCAGGAATTCAACAACAATAACAACCATATGGAGGTAGTGCTAGTGGTAGCAAACCCAGTAAATCGGTGACACTTTCACCGATGTGTAAGAAGTGTGCAAAAAGTCATGCTACGAGAGACTGTACGATCAAAGGGATAGTTTGTTTTAAGTGTAGAAAGCTAGGACATGTGGCTAGGAATTATACCTTGCAAAGGACGAAGCCTTCTGTTAGTGAAATACGTGCTTCAAAATCTCGTGAAGAAGGGAGAGTCAATTTCTCAAGTTGAATAAAGGCATCCCAGACCGAAGACCTAAACAAGGGAGATTATACTATGATAAATGACCCTGTGATTTTTCTGTATAATTCCAAGGGTAACCCATTTCTTTATGACATATAACTGTATGAGTCCGTTAGGCCCGTTTGTGTCTTCGTCATCTTTTGACTAAGTTATTTCTACTACGGCTACTAGGAACCTATTTTTGATAGCCAAGTCGTTTAAATTATCCTATGACCTGTTAAAGGCTAAATCTTTTTATTGATTTCAATTGTTTACTTCTCTCGCAAATTTGGTCTCAAAAAGTGAATGGTTATCTTCTAACCATATCCTATTAAACTATTCCAATGAGATTTCAAGAGCTCATTTTAGAATTTGGAATTATCTGTGAATTTAATTCCTTTTGATTTGAGTACTGTCACTCATTTCTAAGCTTGTTGTTAATACACAATGTTTGTTTAAACTATCCTATTATTGTTAGAAACTGAAATATTTTTGCCAATTTAATTATTTACCTTTTTTCCTATATAGACTTGACCTCAGAAAAGGGATTGGTTATTTTCTGACTATATCTCGCCATTCTATCCCTATAAAACCTCAGTGTTTCTTGAAGCGGAGGTTCTTGGATTTGAATCCATGAAACTCCTTCCTAAATTTTATCGAACCATATCATGTTGTTTGTCAGAAAAGTTTGGTAGTATACCAAGTGACTTTATTATCTTTTCCTTCTAACCTTTATAATGTTTCTAGTGTACTTCGATTAAGGAAATATGATCCTGAATTCCGACATTTTCTGTTAAGATTGAGAATATATGATCTGATAGATCAATCAAAGGAAGCCGCTGTTTTCTCCAAGATCAGCTTATGTTCTAGACTATCATCAAGTACGTTTGGAGGTAGAAGAATGTTTTAAAGGCAACTTTTCGGACACGTTATAGGCACTACAAGTGTTTGGTAGTGTCATTCAGTGCAACAAACACTTTGGTAATATTCATCGATATCATGAATAGGATTTTCTTCCCTGTTGAAAATAGATTTGTCGTTATCTTTGTTGACGACATTCTAGTCTATTCTTGTAGTCCAAAGGAACCACAATAAATCATACCAAACATATCTTGTTGTTCTTCAAATTCTGAAGAAGAATGAGGGATTACGCATGAAGTTGTCCAGGTGCAAATTTTGGGTAGAGGCAGTTTAACTTTTGAGACACGAGATCTCAAAAGAAGGAATTGTTGGAGATCCATCGAAAGTTGAAGCAGTTCATCAAAGAGAAAGACCGACGGTTATAACGAAGACCTGTAGCCATATGAGATTAGTCGGTTAATACGGGGGACTCGTCGTAGAATTTTTCAAGGTGACAAGACCTCTTATCTAACTCATATGAGAGAGTTAAGTTTTGTATGGACCGATGCACACGGGGGAAAATTTCAAGGGTTGAAGAAACACTCAACTACTTCACCAGTGATGATTATTCCTGATCTCAACGAACCTTTTGAGATATCTATTGATGCTTTGCGTTAGAATTTGGAATGTGAGCTCGTGCAGATAGAAGGAGTAGTAGCGTATACTTCAAGATGATTGAAAGCACGTGAGGAGTTACTCTACACAAAAACTCAAAGTTAGCCATTGGGATTGCGTTAAAGATCTGGAAACATTCTGTAAGGAACAATATCCACGTGTATACTAAGATAGATCAAATTTCGAGGATGAAATTTCTTTTTGAAGGGGAGAGTTGTAACATCCTAAAATTATTTGTTTCATCATAAATAATCATTTTATAATATTTATGATTTTTGGAAATTTTTCTTGAACTTTCTAGAAATGTCAAATATTTTAATATATTTCTCGTTTTGCATGCACATTGATCAGAGTCAGTGAAACACACCGAAAATTATTTATTTCATGATGAATAATCATTTCCTAATAATTATGATTTTTGAGAATTTTTGTGTATTTTTTTAGAAACATCAAATATTTTAGTATATTTCTCGTTTTACGTGCACACTAAGCGGAGCTGGGAAAACATTTCACAAAATGTTTTTCCTAGAGGCTGGTAAACTTTGAACTGTGAAAGCGTCGACGGGAGATCTTACTAAACCCGAGGCCGGGCACAATTTATGAGGTTTAGGTTTTTCGAGGTTTTATCTGATAAATAAAATCTTTGTACGTACTATTAATTAAAATTTTGCGATAGGCTACATTATCCGTTGGATAATTAATACTGGCTTTGTTCACTGTAAAAATTATCTATTAGGTAATAGCTTGTAGCAAAGTCCTAATTACTTTATTATTTTAATTACTTTATCAGCTAATTATCCTGTCCAAATGTAATCCACTTTATGTCTAATCAAATCCTTCTTTATTGGAAAAGCTCCCAAGCTTCTCAAAGAAGTTAAACACTCCCTCTCTCTCTCCTCCTCTCACACGGCAGCATGCTCCATTTTGGAGCCCAAAAATGTGCTTCACTTAATTAACTATTCTATTATAATTTCAAAAATCAAAAAGGTCATCATCTTTTTCTACTATCCACTTCTCTCTCACTACCTTCATCTTTCTCTCATTTTCTCTTCCTTCTCTCGACACTCCACATGGTTGCCCATCTCCTCCATGTACTCCACCATCACAAAATTTTCAACCAACCACATTTTCTTAATCCCCACTACATTCTAAACTTTTTTCTAGTTGGAGAGTTCTTGAAAAGCTTCCATCTTTATCATCTTCTTCAAGCTTCAAGTTTGAGGCTTTAGGGTAACATTCATGATCTCTTATCTCTTCTTCTTCTTTTTTGTTTTCACAGTCTTCACCATGACCATGGATCCATTATTTTTCAAGCCTTAGTGTTGATTTGATGAAGTTGTAATTTCAAGGGTTTGTGGAGGACTGAATCCGAATTTCACTAGGAGCTTCAAGGGAGTTCTTGGGTTGTTTTCTCCTCTAGGTAAGAGGGAGATGATCCTCTTCAACCTCTCTTGGTAGTAGGGAACTTGATTTTGTATTGATTGTGAGGAACCCTAGTTAGGGTTACTCTCTTTGTTGTATGGTTTTTGTGGTTATGTGTTAATTTTGATTTACTTAATCTATTTTGTTAATCTTGTATATATATTAATGATCTTGGATTGATTAGGATCATGAAATGGAAATAAAAGTCCCTTGCCTTCCTCATGGAGGCTCACGACCATGACCCCCAATTTGATAGATCAAGATTGAAATTTTGTAATCAAGATGGAACCATAATTAATTCAAGTGATTAAACTGTAATGGAGTTAAGAAGGACTTAGGATTTCCCCCTTGGGAGGCCACAGCCTCTAGGACCAATTTAGGATCAAATTGTGTAACAACATGCAACCTTGGACTTTAAGTGATCAAGTGATTAAATGGCTAATAATATAATGGATGGAAACCAATTTGATAAACTAAAGTAATTCTTTAGACCAAAGACAACAATGAGAGTGTGTGAGACTTGGAAAACTTAGAATAATTCTCTAAGTGAGTTTTGAATAAGCTTAAAGTAAGGAACTTAATAATCAAGAGAATTCCTCTAGAGAAGAATTTCATAAGAAATATTAAATTGAAGTGAAACTTAATTAATTGGATAATTAAGAATTAATTAAGGATTCATAAAATGGAATGAACCAATAATGGAGCTTTATCCAAAAACTTAGAATAAATTTTAATTAAAGCAAGACCAAGAGTGCAAGTAAGAATGACAAATAATTCCATTTAAATCATTCTAAGGAAATTAGGTTTAAAATTTAATGATGGACTTGTGTAATTAAAATAATAATGATTAAATGAATAATGTGAGAGTATTTCTCTAAAAGAGAAAGTTCTTAAGAAGAATGTAGAAATTTAGGAATAATTCCATAATGTACCCTAAAAGTGTAATGTATTATTTAACGAGTAATAATATTTATTGTGGATCCATGAGTGAGACCAAGAATGTGTTGATGCTTATCTTGGCCAAATTATGACATGTTGTGGAAAAGTATATTATTGTTAAATATACATGTATAAACATTGTGCTTCGGAATCGAAATACCAGACCCAGAAACATTAGATGGACGAGTTAGTCAGATGTGGTTCGCCTTTATAACCAGAAACGTCAAATAGACGAGTGAGTCAGATGGGACTGGTTATCAAAGGAAACTCAGATAACAATGGTACTATGTAGTCGCACAGACGGGTATATAATATCACTGATGAAAATGGTATTAAACAATTGCATGGACGGTTACTTTAATGCCATTGGGAATGGAACAATGGTAATTTGATTCCATTGATTATGCATTGAGTCGTCATGCATTGTGAAAGTCCGATGGACTATTTGTCTAGGCTATGTTGCCTAGGAGTTTAATCACACTTTAGTGCAGGTGCGAATAGACTAGTGTAGGTCCTGCTGTTGACTTTGGGGGCGTCGGGGCATGGACGTCTCACAGCAGATAGTTGGTAGCCCCTCTGGGCCATGAGACAGACCGATGCAAACACACTGATGATTCGGACCGAGACACTGTCCTATATCGCGATCTTGTGGGAATGCCACTGTATAAAGCCCTGTTGCGCAAAACTATTATTTTTTCTGGAAAGCACTTAATTTTGGCTGACCAGATACTGGCATCTCTCCCTGATCATTCTCTCCGATGTTTGTGTCTAGTTCCATGGAGTAGGATTTTGATATCATGTACATGTGCACAGTGAGTCAATATATTACTTGACATTTAATTTATATGATAATTGGATATGCTATCTTATTGATGTTATAACTGCCTGGAATTATTGAGTTATTTTAATATCTACTTCCTGATGCTGTTTATATTTTCTGTAATGCTACGTGGGCGTCCTACGCCGTTTTTGTTTCTTACTGCCATAATTAGTAATGAAGTTGGATATTTCACCTCTTGCTTGCACTATTCTTGTTCTATGCGATTTTTTTTTGTTAAAGACTATGGAGGGATGAGGTTGATTTTCCTAGATTTCACTTAGTTTGGCCTCCTACTTTCGGTGATGTCATCAAGAAGGGGTTCTATTGGTTTCGTCAGGATTGTGTTCACCGGGGGCGTCAATGCTTAGTGAGTCGACTGGGCCGGCAAGCGTATACAGTATGTCGGGGATTTGATCTTGACTGTGAGGAGGACCCGCGATGGAGATCTTATACTGACTCTCACTACATCAATACATTTGGAGTTTGCATTACCCATTTGGGAGCTTTGGGGTGATTCGCTTCAAACCCCTAGAGAGGATGAGGATTTTATGGCATCAACTGCTAGGGCACTTGCCCGTGGGACCGCACTCATTCCTGTCCTTGTGTCTTCAGACAAGCCGGGAGAGGATCCCGAGGTAGATCTGATGGAGTGCCCAACTCCTTAGTCGTGGTGTCGTTATAAGTAGTTTGTGTTTCTTTTGTATTATCTGTAGAAGGGTTCTTCGGAGTATAACTGCATTTTGATGTATATCTAAGTGTTTTTGAGCGGCATGAAAAAAGGCGTTGCGCTACGTATGTTTTGAGGTAATTATCCTATCTTATGTGTTGTATTTTGAGTATATCCAAGTAAATTATATTTTCAAATGACAACATGTGTATTTATTCATTTGCGGCTTATATTTTCTTTATATGCACAATGACTAATTTTTGGAAACTTGTTATTTTGAGTCGTAGCATGCCAAAAATTTAGTGACCATAGTAGAATGACGATTGTGCCGTGGTTACTAAATCGAGGGGTGTTACATTAGGTGGTATCAGAGCACAGTTCATCTTATTGAGCCGGGGTATGGACTGACTATTCTTAGACATGTTTGAAGCTTCTTTGTATATTGTGCATTTCCTTGTCTCTTGATAGAGATGTTTAGGAAAAGAAGACATGGTTTGCCATAGGTTGAATGATGGTAGCTACTGTTGCACAGATATATGATATTGAGTATTGGCCCACTCAATGTGTAATGTTCTGTGTGGACGGGAAACTATGACTTCACCTATGCGTATTAAGGGAATAGAAGTTCTTTTAATAAGAAGCTCAGCTGGTGTGACAAAATTTATTTAAGATTCATTTACATTTACACCCTTGTTGTGTTACCCATAGAATTGTTTAAGCCAATGAGTTAGAAAAAGGGTAGTTAAATAGGGCTCGCAATGGTCTGTGGACTGAGGTGTCCAATAGGTTTTGGAGAACTAATTTTCTTAGGAAAATAATATCTGGCGTAAGTGAGGTTTGAGGAGTTACTTGGGAGTGAAGGATTTATAGGAAATCTTGCCATAGAAGGCAGAATGAAGGAGCTCAAGTTAGAGTCCTTTGGGTTCATGAGTAGGTTGTATTGTTTGTGCTATGTGTTTCTCTGAAGCTAAACTCAGAGGTGTATTGCTTGGTCTTCGAAAGGGGACAATATTGTTTGAAATGGTCACTTCTTATTTCCATTGTGTTTGACTTGTCTACATTCAAATATAAGGCAATGGCTCACGGTAATCGTATGCGAGGGAATGGGAAACGCAACAAAGAAGAGATGGCTGCGACTGTAGAAGTAATGCAAGGAATGGCAAAAGTAATAGTACAACAGAATCCGAGAATTGTGCGGCAACAGGAATTGATAGCCAAAGCTCAGATTTTACTAGAGTTGAATAAATCTCAATATATGGGAACACATCATGTTGGATCGTATTGGTTCCGAAAGAGGAGATATCGTAATGTCAAGCGACTCCAACAGAAACTGTATTCGCAACCACCAGGAATTCAACAACAATAACAACCATATGGAGGTAGTGCTAGTGGTAGCAAACACTGTAAACCGGTGACACTTTCACCAATGTGTAAGAAGTGTGCAAAAAGTCATGCTACGAGAGACTGTACGATCAAGGGGATAATTTGTTTCAAGTGTAGAAAGCTAGGACACGTGGCTAGGAATTATACCTTGCAAAGGACGAAGCCTTCTGTTAGTGAAAGACGTGCTTCAAAATCTCGTGAAGAAGGGAGAGTCAATTTCTCAAGTTGAACAAAGGCATCCCAGACTGAAGACCTAAACAAGGGAGATTATACTATGATAGATGACCCTGTGCTTTTTCTATATAATTCCAAGGGTAACCCATTTCTTTATGACATATAACTGTATGAGTCCGTTAGGCCCGTTTGTGTCTTCGTCATCTTTTGACTAAGTTATTTCTACTACGGCTACTAGGAACCTATTTTTGATAGCCAAGTCGTTTAAATTATCCTATGACCTGTTAAAGGCAAAATCTTTTTATTGATTTCAATTATTTACTTCTCTCGCAAAATTGGTCTCAAAAAGTGAATAGTTATCTTCTAATCATATCCTATTAAACTATTCCAATGAGATTTCAAGAGCTCATTTTTAGAATTTGAAATTATTTGTGAATTTAATTCCTTTTGATTTGAGTACTGTCACTCATTTCTAAGCTTGTTGTTAATACACAATGTTTGTTTAAACTATCGTATTATTGTTAGAAACTGAAATATTTTTGCCAATTTAATTATTTGCCTTTTTTACTATATAGACTTGACCTCAGAAAAGGGATTGGTTGTTTTCTGACTATATCTCGCCATTCTATCCCGATAAAACCTTAGTGTTTCTTGAAGCGGAGGTTCTTGGATTTGAATCCATGAAACTCCTTCCTAAATTTTATCGAACCATATCATGTTCTTCGTCAGAAAAGTCCGGTAGTATACCAAGTGACTTTATTATCTTTTCCTTCTAACCTTTATAATGTTTCTAGTGTACTTCGATTAAGGAAATATGATCCTGAATTCAGACATTTTCTGTTAAGATTGAGAATATATGATCTGATAGATCAATCAAAGGAAGCCGCTGTTTTCTCCAAGATCAGCTTGTGTTCTGGACTATCATCAAGTACGTTTGGAGGTAGAAGAATGTTTTAAAGGCAACTTTTCGGACACGTTATAGGCACTACAAGTGTTTTGTAGTGTCATTCAGTGCAACAAACACTTTGGTAATATTCATCGATATCGTGAATAGGATTTTCTTCCCTGTTGAAAACAGATTTGTCGTTATCTTTGTTGACAACATTCTAATCTATTCTTGTAGTCCAGAGGAACCACAATAAATTATACCAAATATATCTTGTTGTTCTTCAAATTCTGAAGAAGAATGAGGGATTACGCGTGAAGTTGTCCAGGTGCAAATTTTGGGTAGAGGCAGTTTAACTTTTGAGACGCGAGATCTCAAAAGAAGGAATTGTTGGAGATCCATCGAAAATTGAAGCAGTTCTTCAAAGAGAAAGACCGACGGCCATAACGAAGACTTGTAGCCATATGAGATTAGTTGGTTAATACGGGGGACTCGTCGTAGAATTTTTCAAGGTGACAAGACCTCTTATCTAACTCATATGAGAGAGTCAAGTTTTGTATGGACCGATGCACACGGGGGAAATTTTCAAGGGTTGAAGAAACACTCAACTACTTCACCAGTGATGATTCTTCCTGATCTCAACGAACCTTTTGAGATATCTATTGATGCTTTGCGTTAGAATTTAGAATGTGAGCTCGTGCAGATAGAAGGAGTAGTAGCGTATACTTCAAGATGACTGAAAGCACGTGAGGAGAGTTACTCTACACAAAAACTCAAAGTTAGCCATTGGGATTGCGTTAAAGATCTGGAAACATTCTGTAAGGAACAATATCCACGTGTATATTAAGATAGATCAAATTTCGAGGATGAAATTTCTTTTTGAAGGGGAGAGTTGTAACATCCCAAAAATTATTTGTTTCATCATAAATAATTATTTTATAATATTTATGATTTTTGAAAATTTTTCTGAAACTTTCCAGAAATGTCAAATATTTTAATATATTTCTCGTTTTGCATGCACATTGATCAGAGTCAGTGAAACACACCGAAAATTATTTATTTCATGATGAATAGTCATTTCCTAGTAATTATGATTTTTGAGAATTTTTGTGGATTTTTTTAGAAACATCAAATATTTTAGTATATTTCTCGTTTTACGTGCACACTGAGCGGAGCTGGGAAAACATTTCACAAAATGTTTTTCCTAGAGGCTGGTAAACTTTGAACTGTGAAAGCGTCGATGGGGGATCTTACTAAACCCTAGGCCAGGCACAGTTTATGAGGTTTATGTTTTTCGAGGTTTTATCTGATAAATAAAATCTTTGTACGTACTATTAATTAAAATTTTGCGATAGGCTACATTATCTGTTGGATAATTAATACTGGCTTTGTTCACTGTAACAATTATCTATTAGGTAATAGCTTGTAGCAAAGTCCTAATTACTTTATTATTTTAATTACTTTATCAGCTAATTATCCTGTCCAAATGTAATCCACTTTATGTCTAATCAAATCCTTCTTTATTGGAAAAGCTCCCAAGCTTCTCAAAGAAGTTAAACACTCCCTCTCTCTCTCCTCCCTCTCACACGGCAGCATGCTCCATTTTTTAGCCCAAAAATGTGCTTCACTTAATTAACAATTCTATTATAATTTCAAAAATCAAAAAGGTCATCATCTTTTTCTACTATCCACTTCTCTCTCTACCTTCATCTTTCTCTCATTTTCTCTTCCTTCTCTCGACACTCCACATGGCTGCCCATCTCCTCCATGTACTCCACCATCACAAAATTTTCAACCAACCACATTTTCTTAATCCCCACTACATTCTAAACTTTTTTCTAGTTGGAGATTTCTTGAAAAGCTTCCATCTTTATCATCTTCTTCAAGCTTCAAGTTTGAGGCTTTAGGGTAACATTCATGATCTCTTATCTCTTCTTCTTCTTTTTTGTTTTCACGGTCTTCACCATGACCATGGATCCATTATTTTTCAAGCCTTAGTGTTGATTTGATGAAGTTGTAATTTCTAGGGTTTGTGGAGGACTGAATCCGAATTTCACTAGGAGCTTCAAGGGAGTTCTTGGCTTGTTTTCTCCTCTAGGTAAGAGGGAGATGATCCTCTTCAACCTCTCTTGGTAGTAGGGAACTTGATTTTGTATTGATTGTGAGGAACCCTAGTTAGGGTTACTCTCTTTATTGTATGGTTTTTGTGGTTATGTGTTAATTTTGATTTACTTAATCTATTTTGTTAATCTTGTATATATATTAATGATCTTGGATTGATTAGGATCATGAAATGGAAATAAAAGTCCCTTGCCTTCCTCATGGAGGCTCACGACCATGACCCCCAATTTGATAGATCAAGATTGAAATTTTGTAATCAAGATGGAACCATAATTAATTCAAGTGATTAAACTGTAATGGAGTTAAGAAGGACTTAGGAATTCCCCCTTGGGAGGCCACAGCCTCTAGGACCAATTTAGGATCAAATTGTGTAACAACATGCAACCTTGGACTTTAAGTGATCAAGTGATTAAATGGCTAATAATATAATGGATGGAAACCAATTTAATAACCTAAAGTAATTCTTTAGACCTAAGACAACAATGAGTGTGTGTGAGACTTGGAAAACTTAGAATAATTCTCTAGGTGAGTTTTGAATAAGCTTAAAGTAAGGAACTTAACAATCAAGACATTTCCTCTAGAGAAGAATTTCATAAGAAATATTAAATTGAAGTAAAACTTAATTAATTGGATAATTATGAATTAATTAGGGAGTTATGAAATGGAAAGAACCAAGAATGGAACTTTATCCAAAAACTTAGAATAAATTTTAATTAAAGCAAGACCAAGAGGGCAAGTAAGAATGACAAATAATACCATTTAAATCATTCTAAGGGAATTAGGTTTAAAATTTAATGATGGACTTATGTAATTAAAATAACAATGATTAAATGAATAATGTGAGAATATTTCTCTAAAAGAGAAACTTATTAGGAAGAATGTAGAAATTTAGGAATAATTCCATAATGTGCCCTAAAAGTGTAATGTATTATTTAAGGAGTAATAATATTTATTGTGGGTCCATGAGTGAGACCAAGAATGTATTGATGCTTATCTTGGCCAAATTATGGCATGTTGTGAAAAAGTATATTATTGTTAAATATACATGAATATACATTGTGCTTCGGAACCGAAATACCGGACCCAGAAACATCAGATGGACGATTTAGTCAGATGTGGTTCACCTTTATAACCAGAAATGTCAGATAGACGAGTGAGTCAGATGGGACTGGTTATCAGAGAAAACCTAGATAACAGTGGTACTATGGAGTGTCATGGATGGTTATATAATATCACTAATGAAAATGGTATTAAACAATTGTATGGACGGTTGCTTTAATGCCGTTGGGAATGGTACAACGGTAATTTGATTCCATTGATTATGCATTGAGTCGTCATGCATTGCGAAAGTCCGATGGACTATTTGTCATGGCTATGATTCCTAGGAGTTGAATCACACCTTAGTGAAGGTGCGAATAGACTAGTGTAGGTCCTGCTGTTGACCTTGGGGGCGTCGGGGTGCGGACGTCTCACAGTAGACAGTTGGTAGCCCCTCTGGGCCATGAGACAGGCTGATGCAAACACACCGATGATCTGGACCAAGACACTGTCCTATATCGCGATCTTGTGGGAATGCCACTGTATAAAGCCCTGTTGTGCAAAACTATTATTTTTTTTGGAAAGCACTTGATTTTAGGCTGACGAGATACTGACATGTCTCCCTGATCATTCTCTTCAATGTTTGTGTCTAACTCCATAGAGTAGGATTTTTATATCATGTACATGTGCATAGTGAGTCAATATATTACTTGGCATTTGATTTATATGATAATTGGATCTGCTATCTTATTGATGTTATAATTGCCTGGAATTGTTGAGTTGCTTTAATATCTGCTTCTTGATATTGTTTATATTTCTTGTAATACTACGTGACCGTCCTACGCCATTTCTGTTTCTTACTGCCATAATTGGTGATGAAGTTGGATATCTCACATCTTGCTTGCACTATTCTTGTTCTATGCGATTTTTTTTGTTAAAGACTGTGGAAGGGACGAGGTTGATTTTCCTAGATTTCACTTAGTTTGGCCTCCTGCTTTCGGTGATGTCGTCAAGAAGGGGTTCTATCATTTCGTCAAGATTATGTTCACCGGGGGCATCAATACTTGGCGAGTTGATTGGGCCGGCGAGCGTATACGGTATGTCGGGGATTCGATCTTGACCGTGAGGAGGACCCGCGATAGAGATCCTATACTGACTCTCACTATATTAGTACATATGGAGTTTGCATTGCCCATTCGGGAGCTTTGGGGTGATCCGCTTCACACCCCTAGAGAGGACGAGGATTCTATGGCATTAGCTACTAGGGCACCTGCTCGTGGGACCACACTCGGTCCTGTCCTTGTGTCTTCAGACGAGCCGGGAGAGGATCCTGAGGTGGATCCGATTGAGTGCCCAACTTCTTAGTCATGGTGTCGTTATGGGTAGTTTGGATTTCTTTTGTATTATTTGTATAAGGGTTCTTCGGAGTATAACTGCATTTTGATGTATATCTAAGTGTTTTTGAGCGGCATGAAAAAAGGTGCCACGCTATATATGTTTTAAGGTAATTATCCAGTCTTATGTGCTGTATTTTTAGTATATCTAAGTAAATTATATTTTTAAATGACGGCATGTGTATTTATTCATTCGCGGCTCATATTTTCTTTATATGCACAATGACTAATTTTTGGAAACTTGTTATTTTGAGTCGTAGCATGCCAAAATTTTAGTGACCGTAGTAGAATGATGATTGTGCCGTGGTTACTAAATCGAGGGGTGTTACACTAAGAAACAAACCCAGGTGGTTGCTCCATATAGATCTCCTCCTCCAGATCACCATGTAAGAAGGCATTTTTAATGTCTAGTTGATACAAGGGCCAACGTCTCATAGCAACCATAAACAAGAACAAACGAATAGACGCCATCTTAGCAAAAGGAGAAAAGGTATCACTGTAATCCAAACCATAGATCTAAGTGTATCCCTTTACTACCAGTCGGGCTTTCAATCGGTCCACCTACCCATCAGGGCCAACTTTAATAGTAAATACCCATCGACAGCCAACTGTAGATTTTCCAGGAAGAGGTGAAACAAGGGTCCATGTATTATTAGATTCCAAAGTGGTCATCTCATAAATCATTGCTTATCGCCATCCTGGATGGGACAGTGCTTCCTAAACATTCTTAGGCATGGTAATAAATAACAAAGTAGATACAAAGGCACAATGTGAAGGAGATAATCGATGGTAACTTATAAAATTATAAATCGGATGAGGATTGAGAGTAGAGCATTTACCTTTACGAAGTGCAATAGGTAGGTCAATTAAAATATCAAATGGGATTGAAGTGGGAGAAATGATTGGAGCAGGAGTTGAATCATAAGAATCAATAGTAGGTGTGATCTTGGGAACTTCAGGATTTTGGTGCTCAAAAGTAATACCAAATCGACGCAATGGATAGTCATCCTATGACTGTGGAGCTTAAAGATTAGAGACAGGTGTTGCAAAAAGAGGAATGGGTAGTACCTGAGATGGAGAAAAGTTGGATGTAGCTAATGTAACATCTACAGATACATAAAAGCAATGTGTAGATGGAGAATAATATCGATATCCCTTCTAAACTCGAGAATACCCAAGAAAGACACATTTAACAGCCCGAGCAAACAATTTATCATGGCCAGGAGAGAGATCAAGAACAAAACAAGTGAAGCCAAACACACAAGGAGGAATAGCATAAAAAGGATCTTTGGGAAAAAGAGAGTGAGGAATATTATTACCCAAAATAGAAGATGGCATTCGATTTACTAGATAACAAGCTATAAGACTAACGTCAGCCCAAAACTTCATGGGTGCATTAGCATTTATTTAGAGAGTTCGAGCTATATGAACAAGACGATGATGTTTGCATTCAGCCATACCATTTTATTGTGGTGTGTGAGGACAACTGGACTGATGTATGATGCCATGAGAAATTATAAAGGATTTAAAAGATGCAGAAAAATATTCTTTTCTATTATAACTGTGCAAGACATGAATTGTTTTTCCAAACTGATTCTTTATTTCAGAATAAAAGGTTTGAAAAGCATCAAATAACTCAAAATAATCTTTCATTAAAAATAACCAAGTACATCTTGAAAAATCATCAATGAAAGTAATATAATACCTATATCCCGAAACAAAAGGAACATAACTGGGACCCCAAATATCAGAATGAACAAGATCAAAAAGAGACATAGTTTGACTATTGACACTACTAGGAAAAGATACTCTAACATGTTTTCCTAGTTGACACGACTCACAGTTCAAGGTCTTCAAATGTGAAAGATGAGGGACCATCTGCTTTAACTTGTTCAAACTTGGATGACCTAACCGACGATGTAGGAGATTAGTAGACTTTGAAACAGCACATATGGTGGAAGAAGAAGGTTTAAGGTAGTAGAGACCTCATGATTCAGATCTAGCTCCAATCATTTGTCTCGTACTCTAGTCCTGTATAAGAAAAGAATCAGAATTAAACGTTATAGAACAATTTAAAATACGAGTAATTTGGCTAATTCAAATTAAATTAAAGGGACATCCAAGTACAAACAAGATTGAATTTAAAGGTAAGGATGGAAAAGGTGAAGCTTGACCAATACCAGCAGCTTATGCCTTAGACCCATTAGCAAGAGTAATATTTGAGATGTTTTAGGGAATGACAATTTAGAGAAAAAAGAACGATTACTAGCTAAGTGATCAGAAGCACCAGAGTCTAAAATCCAGCATGCAATAGATGTAGATTGAGAGAGACAAACTATAGAATTACTAATGTGAGCCACAGTGGCTGAAGAACAAGAAGAAAAAGCCTATTGAGTGGCTTTAAATTGAAGATACTCCTTATACTAATTAGCAGAAAGTAGATGATCTTTTTCAGACTCGATATTGTGCTCAACAGTTAGTTCAAGAAACTAAGGTACATTAGCAGTTTTATTTAGGAATCCATGTAGGGAAAAGCACTGATCTTGAGTGTGTCCATCTCACTTGCAGTAAGAACAGTGAAGATTACCTTTACCACCTCTGCCACGACCACCACCTTTACCAACATGACTTCAGCCTCCTCGGTCAATTGAGTTTGAAACAAAAATTAAAGATTCGGATGCTGTTTGAGAATCATCTCAAAAGGAAGCTATCAGAGAAGGAACTCGAAGCAAACAATTAATGAGTTCCTCCACCGTAGGAATATTAGGATTTGTCAGAGTCTGATTCCAAATGGATTCAAAGTCTTTGTGGAGGCCATGAAGAACAAATACCATAAGCATGTTATCAAGCTTACCTAACATCTTTTGTGCATCATCATTAACCAGCAACAATTTAATATCCTCACAAATGGATTGTGCTTTATTCAGATAGGAGGGCAAGTCAAGATCAGTCATCTGCATTATCGCCAAACTATGAATCGTCTCATATAGCCATTGTATATCATTAGCATAAAAAGTTTGAGCTTTCTCCCAAATTTCGTAACATGTCTTATAAGGGTGGAAATACACCATTAATCTTGGTTCAATAGACTGCCATAACAACGAAGCAAGCTGATAATCTTCTCGTTGCCACTCATCTTTCTCAGATTCAGCAATGTTAGTAGCCTTTCTAGTGAGATGGTCAGACAATCCTTGACCCAAAAACCATACCTCTATAGCATTACACTAATTTAAATAATTCTTACCATTCAACTTCTCGGTAGTAATAATGGGGGACCCAGAAAATGTGAAAGAAATCAAACTCTTCTTCTCTAGATTGAAGCCTCCTTTTCAGCCATAGAAAAGGTTCAGCAAAAAGGTAAAATGTACCCAAAAACAAAAACTTAAGCACACAGGATTCAAAGAAGGGTAGCACAACAATAGACCCAGAAACCAAACAGTGGCAAAACAGAACCAGAAGGAGATGGCAAACACAGAAGCGGTGATGTCAATGGCAGCCAGGAAGGTGGCGTGTGGATCACATGTGTCAGAGAATGAAGCTATTGAAGACGGCGCGTGAGGGTCCATGACGGCAGCGCTTGGATAGACGGTCGGTCGGTGGCATCTAAGGTGAACTCTGGTGTCACTTTGGGCACCAGACGACTACAAACAATGGGCCAGCGTTGACAACAAAAGCAAGATAACAGGAACAAACTAGAAAGCTCTCTGGTACCAACTTGAAGTTAAATCTGAACATTTCTCTCTGTATTAACATTGCAGTATAAGACTGCAATATATATATATATATATATACACACACACACACACTTGACTAAAAGATAGAGGAACCTGATTCCTAGAACATTAATTATCTATGCTAAGTCCTAGAAGTGTAAATGTAATGAATACATAGATACAATGAATAGAACTCCACCGTCCACACTGTCCACTTATTATGATTATAAACAACAATGTGCACAACCATATGGCCTGAGAACAAGGTGTTGGATCTAAATTCTTGTGGTGGGTGATGCTATTATGGTCAGGGTTACCGGTATGGGAGTGGTAGTAGTACTCTTACATTTATGAGGGGAAGGTATTCACCTATTACCAAGTAGGGTAAAGGCTTTTAAGCCTAACCTGCTAGTATATATAAGGGAATGAAGGTTCTTAAGAAATAAGTAAATGACATGTGTTTTCAAAACCAAAACTTACATAAGCATTGCATAATCATAATAATAGGACTTTGTGTGAGCATAACCATACATCATAATATAAAGCATTGTATTTGTTGGTGGCTATATGTACGGTGGCCTTTCTTGTTGTTTGCTTGTTCGGTGACATCTTATGATTGTATGGGCAGCTGTTTGATATCATTGATTGTTTGATATTAGTGTGAGTTAAGGTTATAGTTTGCCTAGTGAATGATACATAGAGTACTATGTATATTCTAATAGTGTTGAGTAATGGCTCATTTATTTTTTTCAGGCATAGTCTTATGTGTATAATGTGGTTTATTCATTATGAATGTTTAAACTACAGTATTGGTTACTTATACTGAGAAATTGTGATTTCTCACCCTCTTTGTGTCTACATATAAATCCAGGTCAAGGCAAAGGGAAGCAGAAGAAGCAAAAGAACTAGCGTAGTTTATTTTGTTTCTTATAATAAATATGTTATATATTTATTTCCTACTACTTTGAGGTTGTACAACGTTATATATTACCATATGTCTTTGTGAGGGTATGATGTATCTATATGACTTTTCATTGTTTAGGCTCTCCATATTTATTTATATGAATGAATGATATAGGTTTAGTTTGTTATTTTACATTAGAAGTAGCATAGCTAGTACTGTATGCCTTATATATGGCAGATATATCAGGTTCTCAGTATTGGGATGTTACATATATCATATCTTGTAGCATATCATGTACCTTCATCTTTTAGGAGTTCCTTAGAAGATACTTTACATGCTTTTATTGAGGCATAGGGTAAGAGTAACCCAAAGTTTGAATCTTTGATTATGCATGTTGTTGAAGAAAACAAGGAGATAAAGAGCCAAGTGTTCAAATTGATAAGCTCCTTGAGTGTGAATGAGTAAGGTAAGTTCCCTTCTCAAGCTCAGTCCATACCCAATGGTCAACACATAGCGTAAGAGAATTTGAAGAATGTGAATGTCATTGTGACACAAAGTGGTAAATCATTACACATCCTAACAACGAACAAATCAGAGCATGTGGAAAAGAATCAAGATAATAGTGACGTCGAGCTGCCAAAAGAACATAAGGTGACAAGGAGTCCTACTAAGGTACCATTCCCTCAATCTTTAAAATCAAGCAAACGAACTCTAGATCCTAACAATGGAATCCTGGAGAATCTAAGGTAAGTAAAAATCAATCTTCTTCTTTTGCATGTGATTAAACAAGTTCATACTTATGCAAAAGTTATTAAGGACTTGTGTATAGTTAAGAGGAAGCACCATGTGAAGAAGACAACTTTCCTAATAGAATAAGTTAGTGCTCTAATTGAGCAATGGATTCCTCTCAAGTACAAAGATCCTAGTTGCCCAACCATTACATGCAGCATTAGAAATCATGAGTTTGGGCAAGCTTTGTTAGATTTAGGAGCTAGCGTAAATCTAATTCCATATTCTATTTATTTGCAATTGGGGTTAGGAGAAATCAAACCAATCAGTGTGGTATTGCAATTGGTTAACCGTTCAGTCAAAGTATCCTAGGGAATGGTAGAGGATGTTCTAATTCAAATTGATAACTTTTATTATCTTGTTGATTTCCTAATCCTCAACACTCTCTATTGTTGATACTACTAAAATTCCTCTAATTTTTGGTAGGCCTTTCCTTAACACTGCTAATGCTCTTATTAATTGTAGGAATAGGCTCTTGAAGCTGCCTTTGGAAACATGATTCTCAAGGTGAATATCTTTCATTTTGCAAAACAACTACAAGATGATGACGAGGGCCACCAGACATACATGATTGACTCATTCATGGATAAAGGAGTCTCTACTTCCCATGATTTTTATCCTCGTGAGTATTTTCTTGTTAATTCTAAGTTTGATTTTATCAGTAATCCATCTAATGTAGTTGATATTTATGCTATTTTTGGTAGAACTCAAGACTATGACACTCAGGCATGGAAACCAAAGTTTGAGGAATTGCTTGAGAAAAGTGAAAAAAAAATTCCTTCAAGTGTGGAAGCACCCAAGGTTGAATTGAAGCCACTGCCTAAGGGTTTAAAGCATGCTTTCCTTGGTCCAGGTGATTCTTTTCTTGTTATTATCTTATCTGAATTGTCAGAGTCTCAAAGTGAGAAATTAATTCAAACCCTAGGTGAGCATAAGTTAGCCTTAGGTTGGAGTATTGCTAATATAAAAGGTGTTAGTCCCCTGATCTGTTCTTATAAAATTAACTTGGAGGAAGGAACTAACCCTCGTAGAGGCCTCCGGTGTAGGCTTAATCCCACTATGAAAGAAGTGGTGAAGAATAAAGTGTTGAAACTATTAGATGCAAGAATCATATATCCTATTAGTAATAGTAAATGGGTAAGTCCTATACAAGTTGTTCTTAAAAAGTAAGGTGTTACTATGGTGAAGAATGACCTAAGAGAGTTAGTCCCTACAAAACCTGTGACTGGGTGATGGATATACCTTGATTACAGAAAGTTGAATGCTGCCACCTAGAAAGACCATTTTCCTCTCCTTTTTATTAAACAAATTCTTAAGCATGTGGTTGCTAATCCTTTCTATTGCTTCTTGGATGGTTATTTTAGTTATTATCAAATTGAAATTACATTAGAAGACCAGGATAAAACCACTTTCACTTATCTATTTGGTACTTATGCTTTTCATAGAATGCCATTTGGATTGTGTAATGCACTTACTACCTTTCAACATTGTATGATGAGCATTTTTAGTGACATGGTTGAAAATTGTATGGAAGTTTTTATGTGTGACTTGACTATTTTTGGATCTTCTTTTGATGAATGCTTATTGAATTCAGAGAGGGTGTTGACTCATTATAAGGAGAAGGAATTAGTTTTGAATTAGGAAAAATGCCACTTTATGATACCTTCAGGTATTGTCTTAGGTTATATTATTTCTTCTTAGGGGATAGTGATTAATCAATCTAAGATTGAATTAATCTCTAAGTTGCCTACACCTAGGATAATAAAGGATATGGAATCTTTTCTTGGTCATGTGAGCTTTTATAGGAGGTTCATCCTGAATTTTTCCACCATATCTAGAGAACTATATGACCTCCTAGCTAAAGATGTCCCATTTGAGTGGACACAATCTTGTCAATAGGCCTTTAGAACACTAATTGGAAAGCTTACCTTAACACCCATAATGCAACCACCTGATTAGACTTTACCTTTCGAGATCATATGTGATGCTAGTAATTTTGTTGTCGGTGCTGGTCTTGAAAAGCAAAGAGAGGCGAAGCCTTTTGTCATTTACTATGCTAGTAGAACTCTAATTAGAGTTAAGATGAATTACTCCACTAATGAAAAAGAGTTGCTAACTGTAGTGCTTGCTTTAGATAAGTTTCATGCTTACTTGATTAGTTCACCTATTGTTATTTTCACAGATCATGTAGCCCTTAAGTACCTTCTTACAAAGAACAATGCTAAGGCGCAACTAATATGGTGAATTTTACTTTTGAAAGAATTTGACATCACCATCAAAGACAAGAAAATAGTGAAGAATGTTGTGGTTGATCATCTCTCGAGCCTCACATTTGAGGACACCTTTGACCACCTACCAATTGTAACACCCTAGATAAACATGTTAGACTTGTGAATGGTTATAGAGGTAGCCTAATACTTGCTTAACATGTTTACTGAATTTTGTGGCTTTTTGAGCATGTTTGATCACCTTGTTGTAACACTATGTGTGATAAATAGTTGTTATTAGCCTCGAAAATGACTTAAACTGCTAAGTTAATGGAAATAAATGTGGAGACTTTATTTTTAGGTCACAAATGTGTGAACTGTGCTATATTTAATCTGAGAATAATTAGAGCTAGTTTGGTATTTTTAAGCGTACTGGTTGTATGTTTTAATGTCGGTTTGACTAGCAGCTGATATGGAAAAAGGTGGTTTAGGTGAAACAAAATTTTTAAAGAATCTTAGGATTTATTTTGAATTTGTTGGAAGTTAGGAACCTAGATTTGGTGAAATCTAAGTTTTCTTAGTAGATCGGGATATATCACATGGCCACTCAAGTCACCAAAGTCACTCATGACAACCTTGATATTAAGGCTTGAGATGAGATATTTTACCTCATTTTCACTCTTTTTACTCTCTTCTCTCACGGTTGCATCTGCCAAAGGAGAGGCAAAGGAAAACCAAACAAAGAAGGAGGAAGAGGAGGAAAGGAAAAGGAAGGGGAAAGCTAAGGCTTCATCATCTTCACCATCTTTAATCCAAGAGGTAGAGGTTACTGTTCTCTTCTTTTAACTCTCATCTTTTCTATTTTCTTTACCCCATGCTTTGGTTGGGCATGATTAGGATAAAAGAAATAGGTCCTTGTGGGTGGTTTCTGTGGTTGGAGTTATAGGAACTTGTTGGAAGCCTGTTTGAGATTTGTTTTGTGTTATGGGAAGCTTGATGGTTAGCAATAAATCCTAGGAATACCCATGAAGTTCTTGGTGGATGAGATGGAAAAATGGGTATTTGAGTTAAAGATTCTTGGGCATAAATCCGTGTAAGATGAGATGAGTTTTGGTTTGAGAGTTTTAAAGTGGTTTGGGGACCATACTTGTGATTATAAATTGGTGTAAGATGAGTTTGCTAGTTTAATAGTTGGGTGAGACCCAATAGCACTGCGGATGCGCCACTTTTCTGGTGCATTGTTGCACCAAATAACTGATTATCATGTCTTGATAATTGGTTATTGTGCAAAATAGAGAACCAGTAGCATAAAAATAACTGGTTAGTAGAGGCTACTAACCGATTATTAAGAGCTAACCGAGACTCACATTAACAGTGCCTAACCGATTAGCAAGGTGGCTAACCAATTAGTAAATGAGGTAGAAACCCAATTAAAAAGGGCATAACCGATTACCAAGAGAGAATAATCGGTTATGCATTGAACTAAAATAGATTTTTCTGGTTGTTGGACTTGAAACAAGACTTGTATATGCTATATAATCATCACCTAAGATTTTGTGAAAGTACTCTACAAAGCTAGAGCTCTAGAGAACCTTAGTTCTTTCCTTAAGGGTTGAAGTTGAGCTTGAATGGTTTGTGAACCATGTGTTGCTCTCTTTCTTTTTGTTAAGGTTGGGTTATGAGGAAAACCTAGAACTTGAATGACTCTTTTGTGAGAAAAACTAAGTGGTAAGTGTATATTTGCTAGTTTTTTATATCACTTGGTTAGTGAAAACTTTATGAAGTTGAAATGTGATAGGAATGGCACATTGAGTGAGTATGTGAGTGTTCTTAAAAGAATGTGTGGAAACTTCATAGAGGAGGATTTCTTACAACTGAAAGCATTGGTTACAATCTCGTGTAGGAGGATACTCGGTGTGGTGCTGTGTGTACTTTATAAAATCACTTTGCATGTTTTCTAACACACTTGCTATTCCCACGTATCTATGAATGGTATATGAAATGGTAACAGAACACTCATCGATGTGAGATGGAATAGTACATTCATTGCCAAGTAGTGTTAAATGGTCAAAGCCATACTACTCAAGGTAATACAAGGAATGGAGTTCCTGAGTATAATTGAGTTTTCATGACATTATGCATCATTTTACTTCATTGCATAACCATTTTTTTAGGATGTGTTATGCAAAACATACCACAAAACAGGCATTGCATTTGTATGGTAATTGTATGGGCAATTACCGTAATCAATGATATTTACGATTGTATGGGCGGTTGTATAATATTGTTGATAGTTTTCTTTTAATGCTTATTTAGGAATGTTGTTTGCTTAAGAATGCTACATAGGGTTGCTATGTGAGTTATTCTTTTGTAATTAAGTAGTGATTCTTATACCTGTTATAAACTTATTCTTGATGCTATTTGTTGGTTTATACTTTGTGAAAGGATAAATGCTGGTTTTGAAATACTTATACTGAGAAATTAGGATTTTTAAGCCCGATTGTGTTATTATACTTAAGTGTATCAAAAGGAAAGAGGAAGTCGTTTGAAGACACATAGTTTAAAAGCTCTTTTAAGCTAAACTTGTATTTATTTTATATTTATTTAGTTGTTTAAAGCTATGTATGAAAATATGCCCTTTTGAGGCAATGACATATATATATAACTTTTGTTAATGTGGCTCTCCATAATCATTTTTATAAATGTTATGGTTTTTGTGTGTGTTATGATCTTGAGGTAGCATGGCTAGTATTGGTTATTTTTTTATATGTTGATATGTCAAGATAGCAATATTAGGATGTTACATTTTGGTATCAAAGTAGTTCATCCTATTGAGTCAGGGCATGGATTGACTATGCTTAGACGTGTTTAGAGTTGGTTGTGTATTTGTTGTCTCTTACATGTGATGTTTGAGTGAAATTGCATGACTTGCCCTGTGTTGTGTGTTATTAGATACTATTGTACAGTTACATAATATTGAGATTGCAATTCAATATGTCTTGTTTCTGTGTGTCCAAGAAACTACAGCACCCAAGAGGCGAGCTAGAGAAACCAAGAACACACCTGGTCAAGGCATCGATATGGCCGCAACTATGATGGCAATGGATGATGCTATGAGGCATAAACAGAGCAGATAGCCACTATCGCTAATGTAATGAGAGAGCAGGAAGTAGTAATTGCTAGGATGCTAGAGAGGTTGGGACCTCAGTAACCGGTACCACCACTAGCACAGGAGGTTCCAGTTGGGAGAGACTTTAATTTTCTTGATATTTTAGAGTTTAGAAGGATGAATCCTCTGATGTTCAAGGGCGACTACGGTCTAGTGAAAGATGAAGAGTGGTTAGATGAGATAAAAAAAGACCTTTGAGGTCATGGTTTGCTCGGAAGAGCAAAGAGTATCCTTCGCTTCCTTTATATTAGGGGCAGAAGTAGAGCAATGGTGGCGAGGTGCCAGAAGATTGCTAGAGGCGGCAGGGATGTTGATTTCATAGGAAGTATTTCAGAACACCTTTTTGGAGAAATATTTTCACAAAAGTCTACAGGATGATGAAGAGATGGAATTTCTTAGTCTTCAATAAGGGGACATGATAATTAGGCTATATGAGGTGAAATTTCATGAGTTGTCCAAGTTCTCTTCTTAGTTGAAGCTTAATCAAAATGAAAACTGGAAATGTGCCAAGTTTGAATCTGAATTTAGGGAAAATGTTAAAAGAGGTGTGATGCCTTTGGAGATTAGAGATTTCCCATCTTTGGTGAATAAATGCAGAATTGTGGAGTTTGATAATCTCCAATTTCAAGTGTAGCAAAAATCACAAAATCCACAGAAGAGGAAAAATATGGATGATGGATCTGGAAAAGGTGTTTCTAAATCAAGTTATTTGTAAGTTAAAGGTGAGTGCATTCAAATGGAGGCAGTGGGGCCTTAATGTCCTAAGTGTGGAAGACCACATGGTGATAAACCTTGCGCGAATTGCTTTGTGGTCAACCGGGACACTTTGCGAGGAAATGCCCTCGCAAATAGGGAGATACACCCAATTCTAGACCATAAGCTCAAGGAAGGGTGTATATACTGAAAGGGAACGAAGAGTTGCATCCTTTCGACCCTACGTCAGGTAAATTTTGAATATGAGATTATATTTGTTTGAGACCTCAGGATTGTTAGTATAGAGAGACTAAATTTTGTGAAAAAATTCTTTAAAAAGGGGGGGATAATGTAACACCCTAGATAATCATGTTAGACTTGTAAATGGTTACAGAGGTAGCCTAATACTTACTTAACATGTCTGTTGAATTTTGTGGCTTTCTGAGCATGTTTGGTCACCTTGCTATAACACTATATTTGATAAATAGTTTTTATTAGCCTTGAAATTGAATTAAACTGCTCAGTTAATGGAAATAAGTGAGGAGACTATATTTCTAGGTTACAAATATATAAACTGTGCTACAACTAAAATCTAAGAATTATCAGAGCTAGTTTGGCATTTTTAAGTATACTGGTTGTATGTTTTAAAGCTAGTTTGACTAGCAGCTGATATGAAAAATGATGGTTTAGGTGAAACAGAATTTTTAATAAATCTTAGGATTTATTTGAATTTGTTGGAAGTTAGGAACCTGGATTTGGTGAAATCTAAGTGTTCTTAGCAGGTTGGGATATATCACATGGCAACTTAAGTGAACAAAGTCACTCACGACAGCCTTGATATTAAGGCTTGAGATGAGATATTTTATCTCATTTTTCACTCTTTTCACTTTCTTCTCTCACGGTTGCAGCTGCCAAAAGAGGGGCAAAGGAAAATCAAGAAAAGAATAAGGAAGAGGAGGAAAGGAAAATGAAGGGGAAAACTAAGGCTTCATTATCTTCACCATCTTTGATCCAAGAGGTAGGGGTTCTTGTTCTTTTCTTTCAATGCTCATCTTTTCTATTTTCTTTACCCTATGCTTTGGTTGGGCATTATTAGGGTAAAAGAAATAGTTCCTTGGGGGTGGTTGGTTTGAGTTGTATGAACTTATTGGAAGCTTGTTTGAGAGTTGTTTTGTGTTGAGGGAAGCTTGATGGTTAGCTATGAATCCTAGGAATACCCATGAAGTTCTTGGCGGATGAGATGGAAAAATGGGTATTTGGGTTAAAGATTCTTAAATGTAAATCTGTGTAAGATGAGATGAGTTTTTGTTTGAGGTTGTAAAGTAGTTTGGGGACCATACTTGTGATTGTAAATCTTGTTAGAACTGAGTTTGCTAGCATAATAGTTTGGTGAGATCCAATAGCACTATGGCTGCGCCACTTTTCTAGTGCATTGTTGTACCAAATAACTGATTATTATGCCTTGATAATTGGTTATTGAGTAAAATAGAGAACCAAAAGCACCAAAATAATGGTAAGCATAGGCTGCTAACCGATTATTAAGAGCAAACCAAGACTCACATTAACAGTGCCTAACCGATTAGCAAGGTGACTAATCGGTCAGTAAACAAGGCAGAAACCCATCTAAAAGGAGCATAGTCGATTACCAAGAGAGAATAATCGGTTATGCATTGAACCAAAATGGATTTTTCTAGTTGTTGGAGTTGAAACAAGACTTGTATATGCTATATAATGATCACCTAAGAGTTTATGAAGGTACTCTACAAAGCTAGAGCTCTAGAGAACTTTAGTTCTTTCCTTATGGGTTGAAGTTGAGCTTGAATGGTTTGTGACCATGTGTTGCTCTCTTTCTTTTTGTTAAAGATGAGTTGTGAGGAAAACCTAGAACATGAATGACTCCTTTGTGAGATAAAGTGAATGGTAAGTGCATGTTTGCCAGTGTTTTATATCACTTGGTTAGTAACAACTTTGTGAAGTTGAAATGTGATAGGAGTGGCATATAGAGTGAGTATGTGAGTTTTCTTAAAAGAATGTGTGGAAACCTCATGGAGGAGGATTTCTTACAGTTGAAAGCATTGGGTACAATCTTGTGTAGGAGGATACTCGGTGTGGTGCTGTGTCTGCTTTATAAAATCACTTTGTATGTTTTCTCACACACTTGCTATTCCCACATATCTATGAATGGTATATGAGATGGTAACAGTACACTAATCGATGTGAGATGGAATAGTCCATTCATTGCTAGGTAGTGTTAAATGGTCGGAGTCATACTACTGAGGGAAATACAAGGAACAGAGTTCTTGGGAAAAGTCAAGTTTTCATGACATTACCATGGAATTGGAGTTCCTAAAAATGGTATCATAACATTATTCATCATTTTACTTCATTGCATAATCATTTTCTTAGGATGTGTTAGGCATAGCATACCACATAACAAGCATTGTGTAACATCCCAAAAATTTATTTATTTCATTATAAACAATCATTTTATAATATTTGTGATTTTTGTGAAATTTTCTAAAAATGTTGAATATTTTAATACATTCCTCGTTTTGCGTGTGTGCTAAGCGGAGCTGGGAAAATAAAATATTTTCCCTAAGGCTGGTAAACCTTGAACTGTCAACGTGTCAACGGGGGATCTTACTAAACCCGAGGCCGGGCACAGTTTGTGAGGTTTGCATTTTTTGAGGTTTTATCTGCTAGATAAAATCGTTGTATCATAAAATTATCTGATGAATAATAAAATATTATTTTGATCAGTTGTAACTTTCATTCACTGAGAAAATAATTCTAATAGTGTAATCAAATCATTTGTCAAATGTACTTAATTGAGGAGACAAGCTTACTATGCACTTTATCGAGAAGCGCATGAAGCTTCTCAAGGAAGCTTCAAGGAAACTTCTAGGAAGCTTCCTTCCCAGCCACTATTCACACTCTCTCCTCCTATTTTTGTGCAGCACGTTTGACTATAGGGAGAGCATATTTCACTTTTTTTCTCACATTTCCCCTCCTCCCTGTACGCAGCTCACTATTCACTCATCTTTCTCTCTTCTCTTTCACCCCATACCAGCAACACCATCCACCCACACCTCCATTTTGTGCTTCAAAAACCGTCACAATCCTAGCACCATTTTGTGTTGGAGGACCACCATCATTGAGAAAATCATCTTCAAAGTTCTGCCATTTTCTCCATTTTCATTCTCTTCTACTTTGAAGCTTAAAGGTTGGAGCTTTAAGGATTTCCTTGAAGTTGAAAACGTAAATCCTGACCAAAAGGAGCAGCCTTTCTTTGTGTTTCTCCAAGGTAAGAGGAAGACACTCCTCCTCAACCTATTTTAGCATTTAGGAACGTCTGTGATTGGTGTTGAGGGTCATTCTATTTTTGCATGTTGTTTGTATTGTATGTGTGCTATTTGATTATTTGTGTGTTTTGATATCTGGATGTATTGGAACGTGTAATATGGAAGGGAATGACTTCCGATTGGTTCTCGGATGGTCACAGTGTTTAGCCTAGAAATTTGGAAATTTCATGTGAAAACTAGTAACAGTATGAACCTCTGGCCAAACTCGTCGAATATGATATCCTGATCATTTAGTGAAATGTCAAAATTCGTCGAGTGTAGACTTCTGACCACCCAACACAATGTCAAAATCCGTCGAGTTTAGACTTCTGACCATTTTCGTTGAATGTCAAAATCCATCGAGTTTAGACTTCTGACCATTTCCGTCGAATGTCAAAATCCATTGAGTTTAGATCTCTGACCACCAAACACAATGTCAAAATCCGTCGAGTTTAGGCTTCTGACCATTTCCATCGAATGTCAAAATCCGTCGAGTTTAGATTTCTGACCACCAAACACAATGTCAAAATCCGTCGAGTTTAGGCTTCTGACCATTTTCGTCGAATGTCAAAATCCGTCGAGTTTAGACTTCTGACCATTTTCGTCGAATGTCAAAATCAGTCGAGTTTAGACTTATGACCATTTCCATCGAATGTCAAAATCCGTCGAGTTTAGATTTCTGACCACCAAACACAATGTCAAAATCCGTCGAGTTTAAACTTCTGACCATTTCCGTCGAATGTCAAAATCCGTCGAGTTTAGATTTCTGACCACCAAACACAATGTCAAAATCCATCGAGTTTAGATCTTTGACCACCAAACACAATGTCAAAATCCGTCGAGTTTAGGCTTCTGACCATTTTCGTCGAATGTCAAAATCCGTCAAGTTTAGACTTCTGACCACCAAACACAATGTCAAAATCCGTCGAGTTTAGACTTCTGACCATTTCCGTCGAATGTCAAAATCAGTCGAGTTTAGATTTCTGACCACCAAACACAATGTCAAAATCCGTCGAGTTTAGACTTCTGACCAATATCTTTCTACCAATGTTGTTTCTGTCAGGTCATTTTCCATCGAAAGGCAGCCTCAATAGTACACTAGAGACACTTCTTCATCGAATCCAAAAATTATAATTATCGTCTAACACTTGGTGATTTAATTAGTGGTAACAGGATGCAATAATTAGCAAATTGGGAAATTAAAATATACTTTGAGATTCATAAATTTTAAAGAACCAAGAATGGAATTTTCATAAGACTTTGGATAATTTTAATTAAGGTAAGAATATGAGAGTGTGAGATTTTGAGATCTTAGAATAACCTTCTAAGTGTATATGAATAAATTACCTAAGAGAATTTAAATTAACTAAGAGAATTCCTTTAGAGACAAACTCGTAAGTAAAGCTAAACCTAAGCAAGAATTCATAATACGCTTTAAAATGTATTAATTTATTTAACAACAATATTATGCTATTGTGGGTCCATGTGGGTGACCATTGACTGTGTTAATTCTTACTTTGGAAAATTGTGACATATGATGGAATAGTATGTAATAATGATCATACATGATTATGCATAGAGTCTGTATGCATTGTGAATGTCCGTTGGACTATCGTAAGACCTAGTTGCCTAGGAGTTGAACACACCTTAGTGCAGGTGCGAATAGACAAGTGGGGTCCTGTAGTTGGCCTTGAGGGCGTCGGGGCGCGGGTGTCGCGCAGAGGGCAGTGGTAGCCCCTCTGGACCGTGGGACAAACCGATGCAAATGCACCGACGATCCTGAGAATGCCGCTGTATAAAGCCTTGACACGCAAAATGATTGATTATTTTCTGAAAAGCACTTATTTTATGGCTGACGAGATACTGGCATGTCTCCCTGATCATTCTCTTCGACTGTTTTGTGTCTAGCTCCATGAAGTAGGATCTTGATTATTGAGGGCACATGTGCATAGTGAGTCCATGAATTATCTAGCATACATTGTTATCATAATTGGAACTGTTGTATTTTTGAATATCTATATATATATGGTGCTAGAAGCTGTTTGGTTGATTATAACTGCTACTAGATGTTTATTACTACTATTGCTGTCATAAATGCTATGTGGCCATTTTGCACCGTTTGGTTTCTTGATGCTATAATTGGTAATGAGGGTAGGATGTCTTACCTCTTCCCTGTCTTTTTATTATTTTCCATCGGTATATGGTGTTCCATCAAAGACGATGGCAAAGAGGGCGAAGCACCTATTTCCCAGCGTCTGGCCTTACCTTGATTAGCGACTGTTGAAGAGTATAGAGGCACGCTCGCGCAGGTTTTTGGGAGATGTACGCCTGACCTTCATAGGAGGGCCGGAGTGCTGGCACATCAACTTTGATGCTGAGCATTATGTATATTTGGGGGATGTATCGATATTTCTAGCCTGGAGGCGCCACGAGTCACCTGTTTTCACCTACTATCTTAGCCTACGTTTGGAGTTTCACTTTCCTATACGCGAGATGTGGGGTGACCGTTATTACACCCCGCGGGAAGACTCTTTTCATTCCACAGCTCAGGCCCCGTCCCGTAACTCTGCTATTCCTATGGTGATTTCCTCTGATGATGAGGAAGATCCCGAGGAAGTCACTGAGGACGACCCCGAGGAGGATCCTGAAGAGGATCCTGACACGATTCCTCCTCACTTGAGGGATTGACTTTACTTGTAGCTATTGAGGGCTACCAGTATTTTATTTTTGGGGGCCTGATGTCTTGTCTGTAGTGGGCTGTATGTAACACCCCAACGTTTGGGATAATTACAATATAGTCCCGAAATGTATTGTTTTGTGAATTCTGTGAGCAGTAAATTTAATTTGACTGTTTCGTGAGTGTACTTCACTGTTGTATGTGATTTGCTCCGACCTAGGGAAATAATAATTTTCTGGCCGAAAAAATCTTATTTTAATTAATTGGAGTGGGGATCTTACTAAACCCAATTGATTGATATATATATTAATCTCGTAATTTTTGGATTTAAGCGTGCAATAAAATAATTTTATATTTTTATAACATTATTTTATATTACAAGTACCTTGTCTCAAAAACAAGTAAAAAATCGCTTCGATTTGACCACAGATCTTTAAAAGTCTTTGTGGGACCCACGTTTAGGAAAAAGCAGTCAACTGTGTCTTGTTGGACAATTTCTAACCAATGAGAACAAGTCAACAAAAGTAGGCTTGACTTTCTAAACCAATAGGAATTGGTCAACGAAGGAAGCATAGACTTTCGTGTGGACCGTTGGATGAAGACTTAGTTAGGAAGCCTTTGATTTCAACCGTTGATCAAATCAATGGTGAGATTAGAATTCAAGATTTATGACCAAGTGATATCTACCTTAGATCTAATCTATGGCTAGGAATTAAAGATGAAATCAATGGTTAGAATTAAGTCAAAAATTGTAGGCTTGAATTTGATTAGTAGCTAATTAAGCTTAATTTGACTAATCTAATTACTTAATTAGCTAACTAAGTGAACTAGTTTAATTCTTAATTAATTATAATCTAAATACTAATTAGATGTTCTAATATTTATTAAAGGTTATAATATATGCTAATATATATTAAACTAATTGATTATATGATTAGAATGTTGATTTAGTTTTAATAGGATAATTAACCTAACTAATTGCCTAATTAATTAGCAAATAATTAGGAGTAAATGGAAAACAATTAAACCCTTAAAATGCCAAGGAGACCCACGGTTTTCAGCAGCTTGGAGGCTTGGATGGCTTGGTTCTACAAGGTTCTTGAACCCTCCAAATTGTCATAAACCATGTGCACCATCATGTGCATTGATTTGGATATTTACCTTGCCAAATTGAACACTCAACCTCATTCACAAGAGCACCTCACGGCAGCAGCCCTCTAATTTACTCTCTTCACTTTTATTTTCACACTTATCTTAGTTTAAGCTATTCATCTTCTCTCCAAAAATACCAAGAAGCCATACACACTTTTCTCCCCTTTTCTTTCTCAAATTCGGCCAACACCCTAACACCACCAACCAATCTTCTATAATTTCATCTCATCATATTTCCTAAACCCAAATCCCATTCTAAACACTTTTTGTTCACAAAGTTTTCCTAAATTCCTACTCTATCTTGTCCAAAATCCAACCTTTTGCTTACTTACTTAAGGGTAAGTTTGGTTTCTATGGTTCAAAATTGAAATTTTGATTTTTCTAACCATGATTGTTCCATGGTTTTTCTATTTTATACCTTGTATGTGTTTTTACTAATTGTTTAAGAATTTTAGGAATTGTTTGGGAGGTCACACGAAATTTGGAGAAAAGGAAGGAATCTAACCGATTAATTTGTCTACAAGAGGTAAGAGGGAGATTTAATCTCATCAACCCTAAGTGGTGATGGGAAAATGGATTTGTTTGTGTATGGAATCCATAAGGATTCGATTTGTGTAATTGTTTATGGTTTTATTATTTTTGTGATTGTTTAAATGCTTTCTTATTTGTGATATATTTTGCTATGCATGATTATAGCTTTCATTATTTTTGCTATGCATGTTTATGGCTTTAAATAAATTGTATGTATATTGTATGTGATTATATAATTGCATGTGTTTAAATTTATGTAATTATTACAGTAGGATGTGAATAACATGTAACGAATTGCATGAGTGTTCTAAAGAACACATTTGAGGCTCACGGCCTTACACCAAATAGAGAACCAAAATGTTCTCAAGCAATTTTTTTAAATCTTGATTTAAAGGATCTAAGTGTAATAATGGATTTAATAATGATTTAAGTTAATTATGGCCAACATGCCATTTAGTGTATAATCAAATGCCATTTTATTTTTAATTTGGCCAACATACCATTTTATTTTCTAAGATAGGTTAGGTAATGGATTTACAAAATAAATTGATTCCAATGAATCATTGAGAAAATAAAAGGAATAAATTCGGTTCTAGAATTTTAACTTAGCGAGAAATTAGTTTAAGTAAGAATTAGATCGACGCTTGAAAAATACTAACGTAGAGCTCATTTTATAAATTTTGAAGCGCGTTAGTAAGTTTCAAAGTGAAACTATTGGGTAAAAATAAAATAAACTATATTTAGAGGAAAAACATTAAAAATACCTTATACTAATTTTATAGGCAAAATGCTGCCGAAATTTATTAAAATCAAACGTATAAAATCAAAAGATTCCATACTATATTTAGAACACAAGGAAAATACTCTACGTATTTTAAAAGTACTAGATATAGTTTTACACATATCAAAAATGATGATTATAAGCTATTTGGTTAAGAAAATGAATTTAAAATCCTACGCGATTGAGAAAATGATTTAAAAAGATTTTATGATGTTTAAAAATTACAAAATGTATTTACGCGATTTAAAAATATTTGTGAAAATGACGAGATTGTGAAAAATGCGATAAAATTTCTACGCGATTGAAAGATACTGTGAGTTTTGCTGTCGGGCCAAAGTGGTGGACCTAGACATGTTGTGGTGTAGTACTGTTAGGTGGGACGTACTATACTTTGTTATTTTGTGACTAAGGGCATTTTTGTAATTTTTCATAATTATGGTAAAACTTGGATAATAAGGGTATTCTTGTAATTTTAGATCATGTTTAGAGTGTTGTGCCAATTTGGGTTATAATTGGTGATTGATTGACGAGGCGAATTACACCGTGTTTGGTGTGATAAGCGTAGTGTGGTTCATTTATGAACTTGGAGGCATTAGTGTGCGGAGGATTCCATATGTGGACAGTGGTAGCACCTCTGGGCCGTGGTAACGGGAAACACACTAATAATCTTGACAAGCACTATTCTTAATCAAGATCTTGAGGAGACTACTAAGTACTATGCCTGTGGTACACGATGTTTGGACTGTGTACTGCTATACGATGTTTTGGACTGTGGGCTATAGACACAAAGATTGGACAGTGCAATAGTTTGGTTGGGCAGCCATAAAGTATTATTAGTTTCTATTATGATCATTCTCTCAGATATCCGTGTTTAGCTCCATGGAGTAGGAACGAGTCAGTGTGTGTTCATGCATTACCTGTATTTTACTATTCATGCATCATCTGCACTTTACTGCTTATCATATTCTGTGATAAAATATATGATGTACTGTTTTAATATATTATGTATGATATGTGTTATTTTAATATTTATTGCTTTAATATATTATGCATAATATAATGGTATGTGTTATTTTAATATGTATTACTTTGTTATATTATGCATGAAATGTTGGTATGTGCTGTTGGAATATTTGTATTGTCGTTTTCTTTATTGCCATGCGGGTAATGGTGTAGATTGTCTCACCTCTCTATATGTTTTCTTGATATTATTATATTATTTTCGTAAAGAGTTTGAGGAAGAGGGAGAGGAATAGCCTCTTGAGATACAGTATCCGGACGAGCGACAGAAGGGCGAGCTATACGAGGAAGAGGAGCCGGTAGATCACACTGATCATCAAGACTGATCTTGAGATCATGGCGTTGCCGGATTCCTCGGGTTTGTGAGACTGGAGTTTCACGGAGGTTCTGAGGCCTGGCGTATGCATGTGGACAGAGGGACAGTTGCTTATGTGGGACGTTTGACTGTGTCCCTATGTAGAGAGTATGACGGAGATGTCATATTTACTACTATGTTGTATTTACATTTAGAGTTGCCGCTGACTCTTAGGCGTTACTGGCAAGGAATACGTCATGCGCCTAGTGAGCTCAGTAGCGAGTCAACCGCTCGGACTCGTGTCCGTAGTACTATGGGACCTAGAACTATGGGACCTCTAGGAGCTCTGAATTACGAGGATCTTTCTGAGGATGATCCATCGGAGGATTAGAGAGCTCTGAGGTGTACTTGGGCAATATTATGTCTTAGTTTTATGTTGTCTTTTACTATTTTATCAAATACTTGTAGATGTAAATTATGCGTGTACTAAAGAAAAATCACATGTATATTATGGTGAGTTTATGTTTCTTATATTTTGTGTTCCGTGTTATTTTATTTAATGTTATAATTATAAAAAGAAAAAAAATATATATATACCACAAATATTATTTAAGTATCAAAATGTTTTTACAACTTGGGTAAGGATTGTATTTATTTTTATTTTTCTGCATCATAAATGTGACATCCCCAGAAAAGGGTGTTACATTGTATATTTTTATACTGTGGGGATTTGTATGTATAATCATATGGGGGTAGGTATAGTTTTGCTTTTTGATATACCAGGCTTTGTAACTAAACAGTTTGATAATTATATATATATATATATATATATATATATAAATGAAATGTTAATTTCCCATGTATGTTTCGTCACCGTGGATATAGATTATCGTTAACGTTAATGTAACAAAAAAAAATATACTCGCCAATTTAATTACCCAACTATAATCAAGTAAATATACACATTATTAAAATGAACCGGATCTTAACTCATATAATTTTATTTCCGTATTGTGATTGACAATGTGACGTTCCCTTGGGAAAAGGGGCGTTTCAAAAAATGCTTAGTGTTTCTGCTATGATGGTCGAAGAGCAAAAATTGATTGAACAATTTAGAGATATATGGTTGTCAGTGGAATTGTCACCTGGAAGGATGCGTCAGAACACTGTCATTATTCTGAATGATCTATTAGAAGAAATTCAAGAGAAACAAGAAGATGACCAGTTTTTGCAGAATGAGAGATGATGCGGGATTAAAAGTTGCAAACCCAAGTGCAGGTTATCTCAAGTAATAAATTCTCAGTGAGTCCGAGGTCGAACCATAGAGACTTGATGAAGAAAAATTAATTAAGGTAAAGTAAATATTTTGTTACAACAATAAAGGTGATAAAACATGGTCACAAATAAAAAGGAATTGCTCGGATTAGAAGATCCACTCTTGGTAAATAAATTAAGGACAAGATTAATTCTTTTATAACTCAATTAGAATCCATACATAACGGAGGTTCCAATTGGAAAATACAACATTCGAAGTTCATTAAAATTATATACGTAATTATATTATGATTCATTTAATCATCTATTAACACCACCACTCATAAATGGGATCAAGCATTCATTGTGCCAAAATCTTGTCTACAACAAATCAAGATCTCCACTTTATAAGGAGAGTTTCTAGCACCACCACTTGTAAATGGGTTAAAGTATTCATTGTGCCAATCTCTTGTCTACAACAAATCAAGAACTCCACTTTACAAGGAGGGTTTTTAAATTAATTGGAAACAAAATATAATATATATAATGACCACTTGAAAATATATCATTTAAGCACAAGAGAGAAATTAATCTAACCTTATTTCATTACCAAGAGCTTTACTCTTTCACCCAAGCAAAATGAAACTTAGTAACTCATAGATAAGAACAAAGAAAGAGAGAAGAAAAAGAAGAAGAACATGACTTCAAATTAGAACAAAGGAAAATTACTATAAGAAAACATAGTAACAAACTATCATCATTTTGGTACCTAACACCTAACCCTTCAATGATCTGCCAAGACCCCCTTTTATAGATGATTATGTTACCAAGTGGCTTCCAGTACTCAAGAGGGGGGTGAATTGAGTATAAAACTTTTTCTCAAAAAACTTTTTATATTAAAAACAAATATTAAAACTTAATAAGTAAATGCATAAAAGGAACGAGAAGAAGAAAAGAAACAATAAAAGCAGCGAAAAATAAATATGCAGTAAATTAAAATTGCATAAAGTGAAGAGATTAAGGAGAGAGAAGCAAGCACAGTATTTATCCTGGTTCGACCACTAACCCACTTATAGTCTACGTCTAGACCTCGAAAGCCGAGATTTTTTACTATGTATACAAGCTTCAATAGATGCTTGCAATCGTTACACAAAAGAGTACTTTTCACACACCAGGAAACTCTACCCTTGTGCTAAAGCCTCAGCCTGCCAAGATACCTCACCCTTATACAAACCTTGAGGGATACCTCACCCTCGATACAGAATATCAGAAAATAGATGAAGAGAAACTCTCACTCAGAGTAGGTAATGCAAATTGAAGTACTAATGGAGCTCTCACAGAAATATCTCAAAGTTTTTAATCAAAAAGAGCATAGAAAATAATTTTCACAAATTAGAGCAAGCAGAAAATAATTCAGAGTATTGGGCAATTTTAGTCGTGACCCAAGGTTCCTATTTATAGAGAAAATTAGATGAAATAGCCATGGGGTAGAATTAAAAGCTATTTAACCAAATTAAAAACTTGTTTATTTCCATATCAGAGTTCGTGATCATCGTGTTTATTTGAATAGCTTAACATTCTATTCGAATAATCACTGTTCCTGAAGCCATCGTAAAAAGGCCATATGATATGGGTTATTCGAATAACCTCTGTGTTATTCGAATAACACGTTTAAAAAAACTGTTCAGATAGAAAAGGTTTATTCGAATAACGTTAGAGTTATTCGAATAATTCGCTTAAAAACACAGTTCTGAAAACCTCAGTTATTCGAATAATTATCTTGCTATTCGAATAGCATTTTTAAAAATAGAACCTCGTAAAAGTGTTTATTCGAATAGACTAAGCTCTATTCGAATAAATCAACGCAAAACCATTTTGGAAAAGGTGTTTTAAAGACACTAAGTTTATTTCAAAACAAGTTTTATCTTTTCTTTTGAAAACAGAGAGATATCAAAGTGAGCTCCGTACAACAGAACCTAAGTCCTAATGTTAATCATATATAAACTTGGACTTGGTCTATTTATCATCTTCATTTAGTCTTCACGTTTGTTATCATCAAAACAAGTCTTTAAAGGTATACGTCCAAACACATTCTCCCCCTTTGGATGATGACAAACTATCAATGAGAAAAGAGTTAGTGCATATAATTGGAATTCACAAAGAGGTATGAAAGCTTACTCCCCTTCTTTAATTATAAGAGGTAATGTATATCAGACATATGCGCAGCTCCCCCTTTCAATTTGAATCCAATCTCATTTTAAGTTTACCTATCTTTTCTCAATTAAATTTCAAATATTTCTCCCCCTTTTGTCATGAGCAAAAAGGAGGGGTAAGTCCCAAAAACATATACTCAAGTATAAGTGCATAAAAGGAAGCATACTCATATCAATAGATCATCAAGAAACTGTATTTATGCATTAATTAAAAAAGGATTCAATTACAAAAGCCAGAAATAAATAGCATAAAGGCAAAATAGAGATCCTAAGAACTAAGGGTCCTAGAAATAGGTGTCTGGAGGTGGTGGTGAATAAGCTGAGGCAGGAGCAGGTGAAGCAGATCGTAGGGCAGCAACCTCACGTTCAACACCTTCTATTCTATCAAAAAGAATAGAGAAGGTATGTTCCATATATGCTCTGTTATCATGCAAGGTGGATATGATCTGTTCTAAGGTGACAGGAGCAGGAGCAGCAGCAGGAGCGTCAGCAGGGTCTAGCTCATCTTCAGCAACCTCATCTGGGTACACCCAGCCTTCATCGGTTTGGATCATCTTCATTTTACGTATGGTGTGGGTGCCAAAGACGTTGTGATGAGTCAGGGCAATGGCTCGCTCAGTCTCCAAGACCTGAGCATACTTGCTCAGCAAGGTAGAGACGAGAATACCATAAGACAAGTCAGATTTTTCCTTACCCTTGGCCCTCATCATGTGTTTCATGATAAACACAGGCTAGTTGATCTGATGGCCATTCTTCAAAAACCAAAGCATGAAGATGTCATCTTCGCTGAGGTAGGCGTAATTTCCACCGCGAGGAGCCAAGATATGAGCGAAGGTATAATGTAAAAGCCTATCTTGGCTTTTCAGCATGCCACCCTTGAGACCCTTGTCAAGCAAGGCTAGACTAGGCTTCAGCAAGTCTTCAATCGCCTGAAACTTGTTGAACTCTTCAAGGAAAGGGTTGTCACCATCTTCAACAAAGGCGCCAGTGAACTGTAACCCAAACAAAGTCTGCCAGTCCTGCGGTGTGATCACAATGTTCTGATCATAGACTTCGGAGAGAAGGTTCTGGCCATTAAATGCCAGATTACAAAAGAACATCTTCATCAGAGCTGGATAGAGAGTGGCCCGGTGAGAGCAGAGTTGTAGAACTCCTTGGTTTTGCAGCAGGGTCAGAAAGTCAAAACCACGGTGTTGCTGGAAGAAAGAGAGGTCAAGATACTTAGGTTGGACCAGGTTACGCTCCCAGAAGTGTGTAATGAAGCGGGCACGATGCTCTTCGTTGGATGAGAGCCTTCTCAAGTCAAGTGGATTGTTGCATGGAGCCGTCTTCGTGTGTGGGCGCTTGCTGGAGGAGGAGGCCATGGTGATTGGAAGTGAGGAAGAGAGAAAGAAGGCAGGAAGATGGTGGAGGAAAGTAGGAGAGGAAGTGACGATAGGAAGGTGAAAAGCAGAGAAGAAAAGAAAAGAGAGAATAGGGAGTGAAACGGTTGGGCACGCAAAAGCTATTTAAAGAGAGGCCCATGTTTATTCAAATAAACAGAGGTTTATTCGAATAAACCTTGTTTGGAAACTGAAAGGACAGGCGTTGAAAGGGTATTTCTGATAGGGTTTATTCAAATAGAGGGAGTTTCTATTCAAATAGATCATCAGGGAAAGCCAAGCGTTTTGGCAAAACAACAGGGTTTATTCGAATAACTGTAGAAGTTATTCAAATAGACTGAAAGCTATCAGTCAAGACTGATAAAATAGGGCTCTGGTTATTCAAATAGCCTGAGGTTTATTCGAATAGACAGAGGGCAAAGATAGAGACTAATAAACTAAGGAGTCTGGTTATTCAAATAAGGGGAAATTTATTCAAATAGACAGAGCGCATATTGAACACAGGTTTAGCACAGAAGCCAGTTTATTCAAATAAACTGAGTATTATTCGAATAAAGCTAATTTTTAACACATTATTTGACAAGCTGTAAAGGATTTTATTCGAATAAAAGCCTGTTTATTCAAATAAAACTAACAAAGAAACACAGAAAAGAATACGTTCAAGACATTCAAAATATATATTCATGTGATAATATTCAGCAATAAAACATGCAATTATATATTGGATTGATCAATTATGCCCAATTCTCCTCGAATATAAAAGAATGCTTCTTTTGCTAAGGGTTTAGTGAAAATATCTGCAAGTTGCTTAGTTGTTTCAACACACTCAAGAATGCAATCCCCTTTTTGTACATAATATTTGATAAAGTGATGTCTTATCTCTATATGCTTTGTTCTAGAATGCAAAATGGGATTCTTAGAGATATTTATTGCACTAGTGTTATGACATCTTATCGGGATGTGATCAAGCTGAAGATCGTAGTCTAAAAGTTGTTGCTTCATCCATAGGATTTGAGCACAACAACTCTTGGCTGCAACATATTCAGCCTCAGCGGTAGACAAAGCCACACTATTTTTTTTCTTACTATGCCAAGAAACTAAAGAACTACCAAGAAAGTGGCATGTCCCACTAGTACTCTTTCTATCCAATTTGCATCCAGCAAAATCAGAGTCAGAATAGCCTATTAGGCTACAAGAGGCACCCTGATACCACAAGCTCATTTGTGAAGTGCCTACTAGATATTTCATTATTCGTTTAATAGCACTTAAATGAGATTCCTTAGGGTTTGCCTGATATCTAGCACACATGCATACACTAAACATAATATCTGGCCTACTAGCAGTAAGATAAAGGAGAGATCTAATCATACCTCTATATTTCGTTATTTCTATTGATTTACCTCCTTCATCTTTGTCCAAATAACAAGAAGTGCCCATCGGAATAGCCATGTGTTTAGCGTTTTTCATTTCGAATCTCTTAAGCAATTCCTTGCAGTATTTGGTTTGACTTATGAATGTCCCTTCATTTGTTTGTTTGATTTGAAGTCCGAGAAAGAAATTCAACTCTCCCATCATCGACATTTCAAATTCATTCTGCATTGTCTTAGCAAATTCTTTGCACAGGGATTCATTAGTAGCGCCAAAGATAATATCATCCACATATACTTGCACAAGAAGAATATCATGCTTTTTATTTTTAATAAAAAGGGTAGTATCGACTTTTCCTCTCAAAAAATCATTTTCTAAAAGGAACTTACTCAACCTTTTATACCGAGCTCTAGGAGCTTGCTTTAAGCCATATAAAGCCTTTTTAAGTTTGAAAACATGGTTGGGTAGTTCATAATTTTCAAAACCAGGAGGTTGTTCAACGTATACCTCCTCTTGAATAAAACCATTTAGAAAAGCACTTTTGACATCCATTTGATATAATTTGAAGTCCATGATGCAAGCATAAGCAAGTAACAGTCTAATAGCTTCTAATCTAGCTACAGGTGCATAGGTTTCTTCAAAATCTATACCTTCTTCTTGATTATATCCTTTAGCGACCAGCCTAGCTTTGTTTCTAGTTATTAACCCATTTTCATCAAGTTTGTTTCTAAAAACTCATTTAGTGCCAATTATAGGGTGATTATTAGGGCTAGCAACTAATTCCCAAACTTGATTTCTTTCAAACTGATTTAATTCCTCATGCATAGCTAAGATCCAATGTTCATCATCAAAAGCTTCAATTAAATCCTTAGGTTCAATTTGAGAAACAAAAGCTAAGTGATTATAAGCATTTCTAAGAGAGTTACGAGTACTTACACCTTTAGATACATCACCGATAATCTGATCAAGGGAATGATATTTTGAAGTTCGCTATTCTTTAGGAAGTTCCAAAGCTTGCGAATCTTCTTGTCTTTGTTTATCCTTTTGCTCCTTGATTTCTTTTTCTTTACTATCCAAATGTGTTTTCGCCAAGACCTCTGTAACATCATCAATAACAAGATCCTTTCTCGATCCATTTGGGTCAGTTTTATCAAATGCAACATGTATAGATTCTTCAATAGTCATAGTTCTTTTATTATATATACGAAAAGCTTTACTATGATTTGAATAACCAAGAAATATATCTTCATCAGACTTAGCATCAAACTTGCCTAAGTTATCTTTTCCATTATTTAAAACAAAATATTTGCATCCAAAAACATGAAAATATGAGACATTTGGCTTTCTTTCCTTATACAACTCATATGAGGTTTTCTTTAAAATAGGCCTTATAAAGGCCCTGTTCATTACATAACAAGCTGTATTTACAGCATCCGCCCAAAAGTACTTAGGAAAAGTAGCCTCATTAATCATAGTTCTCGCCATTTCTTCTAAATAATGATTTTTCCTTTCTACAACTCCATTTTATTGTGGAGTTCTAGGGGCAGATAAATTACGATTAATGCCATGTTCATCACAATAATTTTCAAAAACATTGTTTTCAAATTCGCCACCATGATCACTTCTTATAGAAGAGATTTGAAAACCTTTTTTGTTTTGAATAACTTTGGCAAGTCTTTTAAAAGTTAGAAATGCATCATTTTTATTTGCAAGAAATAAAGTCCATGTAGACCTAGAAAAATCATCGACAATCACTAAAGCATAGTAATTCCCACCAAAGCTCATAGTTCTAGAAGGTCCAAATAGATCCATGTGCAAAAGTTGTAAAGGTCTAGTAGTTGAAACTATATTTTTTGCTTTAAAAGAGACCTTTATTTGTTTACGCTTTTGACATGCATCACATAATTTATCTTTTACAAAATTAAGCTTGGGTAGTCCAATTACTAGCTCTTTAGAGACCAACTTCTTTAAGTGATCCATGTGAATGTGTGCAATTTTCCTATGCCATAACCATGAATCATCATTCTTACTTAAAAGGCATTTCGCATCATTTGAAGATATATCATCAAGACTAATCATATAGATATTGTTTACTCTATGACCAATGAATTTAACATGCTTATCATTTTTATCTTCAATTATGCAACAGTTTGAATCAAATATTACCCTATTTTCTTTATCACATAACTGACTAATACTAAGCAAGTTATGTTTCAAACCTTCAACAAGTAACACATTTTCAATAGAAGAGTTAGGGTTCTTACTGACTTTGCCGATTCCAAGAATTTTTCCTTTGTTGTTATCATCATAAGTAACGTGTCCATGATTCTTGGGAATAAGCATGGTGAATTTCGATTCGTCCCCAGTCATGTGCTTGGAGCAACCGCTATCGAGATACCAATTTGATCTCCTGGTTTTCAAGCACACCTACAACACATGTTTAGTTTTTAACCTTTGGTACCCAGACTTTCTTGGGTCCTTGTGTGTTAGTTTTGGGTATAGTACCCTTGGGAACCCAAACCATTTTTGTTCCAATTTTTGTATTTATGTTTTTCCTTGCATTACATGTTGATGCACTATGTCCTTTCCTTCCACAGTAAAAACATTTAATAAAAGGACTACTTGAAACACTAGAATGCACAAAGAAATTTTTATAGAGTTTTTGTTAATTTTTCGGGTTATAACCTATCCTGGCTTTTTGAAAAATCACTCTTTGTCTTCCTAATAAAATATTTAAGTTATCCCTTCCAAAGGTGAATTCAAAAAGAGTGTTCTTTAAGTCTTCAATTTCTTTTTCAAGCATATGACATGAAGAACAAGAAGAAGACGTAGAAGCATGTCAAGAATGATTTGTGCATCCATCAATGATTCCTAAAGTTTCAGTTTCAACTTTCAATTCTTCTATTTCTTTATTTAAAATAAGAATTTGATTTTCTAAAGAAGAGATTGTTTTCTTAGAAGAAGAAATAATTTTTGTGAATTTTAAGGATTCTTCATGTAATTATTCAAAAGCATCTTGTAACTTATCGTAAGAAGGCAATAAAGTAGTATTAGAACTTATCTCATTTTTGCTTTCTTCTTCTTCTCCTTTGGCCATGAGACATAGTTGAGCTTCCTCGCTATCTGAGCTTTCAGTTGAATCCATGTCATTTTCATCCCATGCTACATAGGGTTTTCTTCCTTTTCTTTCCTTGAAGGGCTTCTTTTCAAATTTTTCCTTCTTCTTTTGGTAAACTAGGCACTCCATTTTCATGTGACCAGGTTTGCCACATTCATAGCAAGTTGGAGTCAATGAAGCTCCTTCGCCTTTGTAATGAGTCTTCTTCAGAGGGAAGGGAGGTCTTCTTAGCATTCCCGTTTTCTTGAGAAATTTACCAAATTTTTTAACTAACAGACTAAGATTTTCTTTGCTTACCTCGATGTTCTTTGAGCTTTCTTCATTTTCTTCATCGTCATTGTCGAATGTTGGAGAAGTGACTTTGAGCACTATCCCCTTTTTCTTTTTATCATTTTCTTCGCTTTGACTTAGTCTGCTCAGTTCCAGTTCGTGCTCATGAAGTTTTCCAAAGAGGGTAGCTAGAGTCATTGTCGACAAGTCCCTCGATTCTGAAATAGCTGTTACCTTAGGTTGCCAAATCCTGCTAAGACATCTCAATACTTTGTTAATCAAATCTTCGTTAGAAAATTTTTTACCTAAAGATGCAAGATGATTAACTATGTGGGTGAACCTCTTTTGCATTTTCTGAATGCTTTCTCCTTAGTTCATTCTAAAAAATTCATATTCACGAGTTAGAGAATTGATTCTCAACCTCTTTACTTCACTAGTACCCTCATGGGTAACTTGCAAAGTGTCCCACATTTCTTTAGCAGTTTTGCAATTTGAAATTCTAAAAAACTCATCATATCCCAAAGCAGTAGTAATAATATTTTTGGCTTTTAAATTACATTGAACTTTTGTTTTGTCTTCACTAGACCATTTATTTCATGGTGTTTCGGTCCTTACATCATCGACCTCATGTGTAGGTATAAAAGCGTCGTTTTTGACAGCATCCCATACATCTAGATCAACAGCTTCGATGAAGATTTTATTCTTTCCTTCTAATATGCATAACCATCCCCATTGAAAAAGGGTGGTCGGTTTATGGAAGATCCTTCTGAAAAACCATTTGAAGAAGCCATATTCTCTTGAAGCTGCTAAGCTCTTTATACAAGAGTCTAGCTCTGATACCACTTGTTACCAAGTGGCTTCCAGTACTCAAGAAGGGGGTGAATTGAGTATAAAACTTTTTCTCAAAAAACTCTTTATATTAAAAACAAATATTAAAACTTAATAAGTAAATGCATAGAAGGAACAAGAAGAAGAAAAGAAACAATAAAAGCAGTAAAAAATAAATATGCAGTAAATTAAAATTGCATAAAGTGAAGAGATTAAGGAGAGAGAAGCAGGCACAATATTTATCCTGGTTCGACCACTAACCCACTTGTGGTCTACGTCCAGTCCTCGAAAGCTGAGATTTTTCACTATGTATACAAGCTTCAATAGGTGCTTGCAACCGTTACACAAAAGAGCACTTTTCACACACAAGGAAACTCTACCCTTGTGCTAAAGCCTCAGCCTGCCGGGATACCTCACCCTTATACAAACCTTGAGAGATACCTCACCCTCGATACAGAATATCAGAAAATAGATGAAGAGAAACTCTCACTCAGAGTAGGTAATACAAATTGAAGTGCTAATGGAGCTCTCACAGAAATATCTCAAAGTTTTTAATCAAAAAGAGCGTAGAAAATAATTTTCACAGATTAGAGCAAGCAAAAAATAATTCAGAGTATTGGGCAATTTTAGTCGTGACACAAGGTTCCTATTTATAGAGAAAATCAGATGAAATAGCCATTGGGTAGAATTAAAAGCCATTTAACCGAATTAAAAACCTATTTGTTTCCATATTAGAGTTCGTGATCATCGTGTTTATTCGAATAGCTTAACATTCTATTTGAATAATCACTGTTCCTGAAGCCATCGTAAAGAGGCCATCTGATATGGGTTATTCGAATAACCTCTGTGTTATTCAAATAACACGTTTAAAAAAACTGTTCAGATAGAAAAGGTTTATTCGAATAACGTTTGAGTTATTCGAATAATTCACTTAAAAACACAGTTCTGAAAACCTCATTTATTCGAATAATTATCTTGCTATTTGAATAGCATATTTAAAAACAGAACCTCGTAAAAGTGTTTATTCGAATAGACTAAGCTCTATTCGAATAAATCAATGCAAAACCATTTTGGAAAAGGTGTTTCAAAGACACTAGGTTTCTTTTAAAGCAAGTTTTATCTATTCTTTTGAAAACAGAGAGATATCAAAGTGAGCTCCGTACAACAGAACCTAAGTCCTAATGCTAATCATATATAAACTTGGACTTGGTCTATTTATCATCTTCATTTAGTCTTCACGTTTATTATCATCAAAACAAGTCTTCAAAGGTATACATTCAAACACAGATTAGAGATACAAAATGACAAGGGGGCTGAGTCATTAGTGAGTGGATGAGTGGAAAATGAGTGGAAAATGTCAAATGACTTTTGGTGAGTGGAAAATTATGGAGATTCCTTGTCTCCAAAATCATTTAGCTCTAAAGTTATTGAATGCGTTAGAATGAGTAATTATGATCTTCATGAAAAATGTAGATTTGGATCTTAGCTTTCCAATGAATTTAGTTTGAGTCCAATATCATTTCTATAACTCCAGATAAGTTCAAATTATTGCACACTACTCAGGCCCAGTCACAGCTCCTCTGTTCTAACTTGCAAGCCCAATATCACCCATTAGGCCTCAGATTCTGGAAATTTGTTCAACATGAAAGTTGTAGATATAGATCTCAACTATTTAGCACCAAAATGTCAGCTCATTTGACAACATCTAGCCCAAAATTTGGTATGAAAAGTACACATAGGTCAAGCTATCAGGAACAACACTCTAGTTATTACTTCAACCCCAATTTGAGTTATTTAATCGTATGATTGGGCCTTTGAAGTCTTCATGAAAGTTATAGAGCTCTCTCTTATCTTTAAAATTCCACTAGATTCACCTTATTTGGCCACCTACATCCCAAGATATAGCCCAAATACAGAAATAATGTAAGACGTAAATTATGCTAAAATATTCAATTAAGTTCAATTTGAGTCCAAACTTACAAAACATAATCAAACTGAATCAATTAAGTACATGGAGAGTGTATATGACTAAAAATGAAGGCTTATTAATGTATCAAATATGTGATCATCAAAAGAGAATTTTTGAAGCAAGGCCATAAGGCAACTGTTGAGGAAGGATCTGACGGAGTCTTAAGGTTCAAAAGCAAGATTTATATACCTGATGATCGCGAACTTAAGAAAGTAATTCTCATTGAAGCTCATACTAGTAGATTGAGTATACATCCTAGGATGACTAAGATGTATCAAGATCTAAAACGTTTGTTTTGGTGGCCTGGAATGAAGAGAGATGCTGAACATGTAGCATATTGTCTAGTATACTAGAAAGCAAAGGTTGAGTATTAGAGACCGGCAGGCATGTTATAGCCCCTCACTATTCCAGAATGGAAATGGGATAGTATTGCGATGGATTTTGTCACTAGTTTGCCAAAGACTAAGAAAGGTTATGATTCTATTTGGGTCATTGTTGATCGGCTTATGAAGTCTGCTCACTTCTTGCTAATCAATATTAAGTATCCAATGGAGAAGTTGACCCAGTTGTACATTGGTGAAATAGTTAGACTTCATGGTGTACCTACTAGTATTATATCTGACAGAGATTCGACGTTTACATCGAGGTTTTGGCAAAGCTTACATGAAGCAATGGGGACTAAACTACGTTTGAGCTTAGCTTACCATCCGCAGACAGATGGACAAACGGAGAGGACTATACAATCTTTAGAGGATTTGCTGAGGGCTTGTGTGTTAGAACAACGAGGGAGTTGGGATGAATTCTTACCTTTGGTGGAATTCACCTATATAATTTTCACTCAAGCATAGGGATGGCACCCTATGAGGCTCTTTATGGATGACGATGTCGAACACCTTTGTGTTGGTATCAAGATAGGGAAAGTACGACTGTCGGACCTGAAGTGGTGCAGCAAACCACAGAGAAGGTAAAGATGATTCAAGAGAAAATACGGGCAACTCAGAGCAGACAGAAAAGCTATGCTGATAAACGAAGAAGACCTCTTGAATTTGAGGAAGGTGACCATGTGTTTTTGAGAGTAACACCCACAACTGGTGTTGGCAGAGTTATAAAGTCCAAAAAGTCACTCCTAAATTCATTGGACCCTATCAAATTCTTTGTCAGATAGGTCCAATTGCATATCAAATAGCTTTATCACCTTTTCTTTCAAATCTTCATAATGTTTTCCACGTCTCCCAATTGAGGAAGTATATCCCCGATCCTTCACATGTTATACAGCCCAATGAAGTACAATTGAAAAAAAATTTGACGTATGAGGCACTTCCTGTTAAGATTGAAGACAGGAGGGTGAAGCAACTCAGGGGCAAAGCGATTCTGTTGGTGAAGGTGATTTGGAATGAGACAACCGGAGATGCTATCTGGGAAATGGAGGAGAAAATGAGATAATTGTATCCTCAGTTGTTTTAATGTATGATGAATTTCAGGGACGAAATTCTTTTTAGAGGGGGAGAGTTGTAGCACCCCAGATTTTGGCTATTTTACAATAATACTAAATTTCACTGTTTGTGTTTTCTGTATGCTATAAACTTATTTTGGCTGTTCCGAGACTATTTTTGATCGTTGTGTGAGATTTGCTCCAGGTAAGGAAAATAATAATTTTTGGGCTAGGGAAACTCTTATTTGATTTATTCGGAGACGGGGGATCTTACTAAACCCGAATCTGAGATAGACGAAATAAAATCTTTTAATTTTTAAAATTTATCTGTGAAATAAAAATATTTCACAAAAAAATATTTGTTATTTTATTTATAGCAGCTTCTGTTATCGAGTATTGGACCCGATATATTTTATCTATTAGAAAATAAATTAAAAATAATTTTTGTAATTTATTTTAAAATGAACCAATAGGAATGAGTCAATATTAGTGGTTAGACTTTTCTAGACCAATAGAAAATGGTCAATAAAAATGGTTGGACTAGTTGCTAAGTAACTAGAATAACTAATTAAGTTACTTTAAATAGCTTAATTTGTAACTAAATAAACTAACCTAATTAACTTACTATCTAATTAAGATGTTACTAAAACTTAATTGAAGTCAAACTTAGTTACTAAACCTCCTAGACTCCCATGGCCATGAAGGCCATTTCCACCATGTTCTACTATGTTCTAGGTTCATCCACATGACCACTTGATGACCATATAGTGACCTAAGCCATGTGTGCACCATGTGAGACCATGTGAGTGAATTCTTAACACATTAAGCCATTCTCCATGCACTACACGGCTACACACTTTCATTTAGCTATCCATTTGTAATTTTAATACACTTTGAAATATCAAGCTTTCATCTTTTCTCTCAAATGTTCAAGAACCCTCAAGAACACTTAAACACTTTTCTTCTCTTCTTCTTGTAAACCGCATGGCCCAACCTCCAAACCATGCCTCTCCACTTCTAAAATTTCATCTCTTCCCACTTTCTAAAGCTAAACCCCATTCTAAGCACTTTTCTTTTAGTAAGTTTTGTCAAAATCCTACTCCAAGTACACCAAAAATCAAGCTTTAGCTTGCTACCCTCAAGGTAATCTTTTGATTCTTTGATTCTAATATAGGTTTTTAATTTTCTAGACCATGATTGATCCATGGTTCTTTGTTCTTAAGCTTTGTTTATGACTTTAGAATTTGTTTAAGCTTTTAGGGTTTTTGTTTGAATCACACGAAATCAAGAAAGAGGAGGATCTTGAAGATCTTGTCTCCCTTAAGGTAAGAGGGAGATTTACCTCATCAACTATGTGTTGGTGGTGAGGAGATGGGTTGTTTGTGGTGAAAAATCCATAAGGATTTATTCACTTAATTTTCTATGCTTTCTTTGCTTGTGTTTGTTATGCTTTTGGCTTTGAAATTATGATTGCATCTGTGCAAGTATGCTTATAGCTTTGATAATATACTTGTATGTGTGATTTAGAAAGCATGCAAAAATTTATGTGTAATGTAAGATGTGAATCACATGATGGATTTGTTGTATGAAGGTCCCAAAGGGCCTATGAGGCACACGGCCTCCACCATTCAAAAGGAACCTAGGGTTCTAAATTAATTTTCTAACCAAGAAGTAAATGATTTTATGACAAGAAAAATAAATTAAGTGTTTTGTAAGGCCTAAATGCTAAAAAGAACTAAATTTTGGGTTATGAAACCCTAAGTAGATTTCGGCCACATTGCCATTCTTCATAACTTAGAATCAAAATTATTCTATTAGGTGTAGACTTAGAGGTTTAATTGAGAAGGAAATTATTTTGATAATAATTGAACCTAAAATCAAAGCAATATACATTTTAGAATAAAATTGAAATAATAGAATAATTAAGCTATGAAATAAAAATAAATGTCAATACTTGAAATTTTCTAACGTATAGCTCACCCTATGGGTTTTGAAGCACGTTAGAAAAATTTGAGCTGTAACATCTTAAGAAATTTAAAGAATCAAAATTTTTTGGGAAATAGTAGAAATATTAATTTTTAGAAGGACTATATTACAATTATTATCTAAAGAGAGACTATTTTACAAATATTATTTTAGGAGGGGCTATTATGAAAATATTATTTAAACAAGGAGTATTATGTAAATATTGTTTAACGAGGGACTACTATGTAAATAATAGAGATAAAAACAAATTTTTGAGAAAAACATTATTTTTGGGTTAAATATGTTAGAAATATTTTACGTAATTGAAAATACATTGAAAAATATTTATGCAACTCAAAAATAGTAATTTTAGGCTACTCGATTGAGATAATGCAATAAAGTACTTACGCGATTTGAAAAATCCTTATGTGATTTGAAAACATAAGAAAAGTGTTCCACAATTTCAAAAAATCGATAAAATCGCTACGCGATTGAGCGTAAATAGCAGTTTGCTGTTGGGCAGTTGTGGGGGGCTCGGTTGAGTGGAATATTTATACCGCCAAGACATGGTGAGATTATATGAAATATTGTGAAAATAATAAATGTATGTGTGTTTGAATCATACATCAAGCATAGAAAATTTTGTTCACTTATTTGAGTAAGGTTGTATGCCTAGGAGATGAATTACACCTAAGTGCGGGTGCGAGTAGACAAGCGTAGGTCACTTGTTGACCTTGGGGGCATTGGGGTATGGGTACCTCGCAATGGATAGTTGGTAGCTCTTCTATCCGTGGGGAAAATCGATGCAAACGCACTGATGATCCGGACCAAGACACTGTCCTATATCGTGATCTAGTGTAGAATGCCTTGTCCAATGCCTAATGTGCACTTTTGACAAAATTGATATATTATAAGCACTTTTGGCCACGGCAGCCTAGTGACAGATATGTCTTCTGGATCTTCTCTCCGAAAATTGTGTTTAGCTCCATGGAGTAGGAATTGATCTGAGTGTGTAAATGCATAGTGGGTCAGCATAGTAACATGAAATTCATAATTAACTGATCCATGATTATATAATTTGTTATTCATGAAATGATAACATGATTATTGTCTTAATATTATTATACTTTGTTTACTTGCTGACATTTCCTTTACTGCCATACTAGTATTGATGTAGGGGATCTCACCTTATTGTTATATTGTATCTGTTTCATTATATATGTTGAGTGAAGACCGAGAGAACGAGGAGAAAAGGGACCCTGTTTATTTTTAGTAGTGATTTTCTTTTATTTGTTGTATGTCAGCTAGACAACCAGTCCTAGGTTTTGTTAAGGTTCAGTTCCCTGGGGGAGCTGACGCTTGGAGATTCGACTACAATAATGAAAGGTTTGTGTATACCGGGGACTTAACTGTGACCTTGAGTGGAACCCTGGATGGGATCTCCGTGTTAACTCAACATGCAACCATGCAGTTGGAATTCACAATACCTCTTCATGAACTCTGGGGTGGAGTGGTGTCTATTTCTACACCCCAATAGGATTCTGTCGTATCATCAGCAAGAACCCCTATGAGGCATTTGTATCCGCTAGGGTTCTTCGATGATAATGTAGAGGAGGAGGAGGATCCTTCCGAGGAACCAAATCCTTAGGTTTGTTTTAGAGTATCTTATAATAGCTAGGTTTGTATTTTACATATAAGAACAAGGTTGTATCTATGTAAATTATTCGGACAAGTTTTGTAATATGATGTATATATTTCTTTTGATGTGTTCATTGCAAGTCTTACTAATATTTTAATTCAGTTTACTTATTTTATTTTGTTTCACAAACGAAATTTTAAAATTGACATTTTTACAATATTAATTCTTTTATAACTTGGGTAAGTTCTATTAGGATCAGTCTTAAATGTGATACCCTACGGAGGGTGTTACACACTGACGATCCGGACCAAGACACTATCCTATATCGTGATCTAGTGAAGAATGTCTTGTACAATGCCTTGATGTGCACTTGGATAAATTGATGAATTATAGCACTTTGGCCGCAGTGGCCGAGTTACAAACATGTCTCCTGATCTTTCTCTTCGAATGTTTGTGTCTAGCTCCATGGAGTAGGATTTGATATCGTATCCATGTGCATAGTTAGTCAATATATTATTTGGCATTTAATTCATATGATGATTGGAATCTGTTATCTTATTGATGTATAACTGCCTGGAACTGTTAAGTTATTTAATATCTGTTTCTGATACTGTTTATCATTCTTATAATGCTATGTGGGCGTCTTACGCTGTTTTGTTTCTTTATTGCCATAATTGGTAATGAATGTAGGGTGTCTCACCTCTTTTCTGTATATATACTATTATGTCTATCTGTATGTTTCTCCGAAGATGTCGGCGAGGAAGGTGAAGTACACGAGTTTCCTAGCTTTTGGCCTAACTTCGACTAGTACCTATCTGATCATGACGTCTCGTCCATAAGGCTTTTTGGGTTACGTGAGGTTGACTTTTCTCGAGGGTTCGGACTGCTGGCATATCAACCTGGCTATGGATCGCTGCGTTTACCTTGGAGACGTGACAGTGTCGCTAGCTTGGGGACGATATGATCCATCTATCTTTACCGTTAGCGTTCATTTACATTTAGAATTTTATTTGCCCATTCGAGATATATGGGGAGAACGTTACTACTCCCCACAGGAGAATTCATTCTTCTCTACTGCCCGAGCCCCCGCCCGTAATTCAGTGGCTCCAATGAGGGTTTCCTCCGATGAGGAAGACCCTGAGGAGGATCCAGCTACGATTCCTTCTCTTTCTCCTTAGGGGCTGATACTGTTGATGGCTATTGATGGCTATCTGTTTTCTTTTTAGGGCTTGATGTCTTATCTTTTGGTGGGCTATATATATATGTAACTATGTTGGGGCAAGTAAAGCTTTTTGCTTTCTTTTGTATATCTGGTGATGTAACTAAACAAACATGATGTCAGTATATATATATAGCATGATGTATGGATGTATGTTTTACTTCACATGATCATTTCTGCTATAACCACATATTATTACTTTACCATAACAGAAAAAAAAAAGAATTCACCATTTTATTTATACAACTATAATCAAGTAAGTTTATTTTTAATATAATGAATCGGGTCTTAGTTTATTCTTTTATTTCTATTTTGTCTTTGATGGTGTGACATTCTCTCTCAAAAAGGGGTGTTACATGAAGCAGATAACCCCTTTGATTGTACAGTCCCTTGTCGGGTGGTCCTTTTCACATTTCATACACTTTGGTGAAGACGCCACAGTCTGACCAGCTCGATGGCCACCAAAATTTCCACTAGAGCCTCCACCAGGTGATTGTCGTTGACTTCCCGATTGTCGGGAATAGGGCTTCCTCTGAAACCGATTGTTATTATTTCCTCCCCTTTAGAACCTAGATGGTCTAAAGTTACGGTTCCTTACCTCTTGAGATGGTTCTAACGCTTCAAGTCTGCAGCACATATCCATCAAGGATGAGAATTGATTCATTCTCATTGGCAGTACTCTTTTCTTCAATTTAACCTTTAGATCTTCTTCAAACTTACGACATTTTCACACCTCATCAGGCAGAATTTGAAGATACTGTGAGAACTTTGACAAGCTCTCAAACTTTGCAGCATACTCGTTAACCGCCATCCCACCTTGTCGTAACCCAAGGAATTCCATTTCCTTGGCATGCCTTGCACTATCCGAAAAATACTTTTCCAGAAATACATTACAGAATACTTCCCATGTAATTTCCTTTCCTTCTGCTTATAGCAATCTCCGAGTTCCTTTCCACCAATTGTCACCGTCTCCCACCAGTATAAATACAGCATTAGTTACCTTACGGTCATTCACACATCCAATTCCTTCAAAAATCTTTTCCATCTCTTGAATCCACAAACTTGCCTTTTCAGGATCAAACTTGCCTCTGAACTGTGGAGGATTGTTTCGATGGAATTCAGAAAAATTCTGGGCATCAACATTCACCTCTTGTTATTGTGCTTCTCGTTGATTATGTTGCACAACAACTGCTGCCATCCACTGCATAGCTTCAGCAACTGCAGCCATCGCCTCGTTATCGCATTCCACATTAACACGTCCTCCTCTACCATGTACCATTAGTTTCCTCTAGGGTCAACTAAACAAAACACAAGGAAAGTTTAGATGTAACCTTTCGCAACCAAACATAGAGAATCACATAGCACAAACAAGACAGACCTAACCACAACACCCAAAAGAAAACTCAAACTAGGCTCTGATACCAAACTAGTGTAACGCCCCCTTTTTCAGGAGGAGGACGTCACATCAAACATACGGAACTCAAAAGAAACTATTAAGACTTGATTTATTTTATCTATAGGTATTAACCTGTTTATCAATAAAATATCCTACCTTAGCAATTCTCTTTTTTTTTCTTTAAGCAGAAAATATAAACTTAGTAGAACTTAACATAAAGATCAAACCATACATTTATACAAAAGATGCATACTATATATATTTAGGTACATAACATAAGTCATTATATACATCAACAGTTTTAGCAAAAGAAAGTAGAAGCTTTACATGCCCAAAAAGATAAATACAGACAGCCACTAAGACTATAAAAAGTATCATGCCGCCAACAACTACTGAAAAGGAGCCTCGATGGGGTCCTCCTCAGGATCCTCTGCAGAAGAGGAAATCCTTACAGGAGCAATAAATTCACGAGCAGGAGCTCATGTAGAGGATAGGAATGAATCCTCATATGGAGTATACTCACGATCACCCCACACCTCACGTATCGGCATGTAGAACTCCAGCGATATAACAACATCAAAAGAAAAGACAGGTGGATCATAACGACCCCAAGCCAAAGATATAGTCACATCTTCCACGTAGATGAAACACTCAATGATCAAGTCGACATGCCAACAGTCAATGCCTCTGTGGAACCTCAGTCTGACATACCCTAGAAAACCTCGCTGGGATGCCATAGCCAAGCAGAAGAGTAACTTGCCCCAAAACTAGGAAACTCAGGCTCTTCCTTACCTCGGTCTTTTAAGAAGCATAGATATAAACAGAATAGCAGAATACAGAAAAGAGGTGAGATATCCAACATCAATATCGTTTATGGTAGTAAAGAACCAAAAATAGCGCAGGACGCCTTATAGCATGGCAACATAATAAGCAACATCAAGATTCAGATGATAAGCAATTTAATAATACAGATAGTCATAACATCATTAAAAGAAATAGTTCTATAATCATATATATTTATGCCAGATAAATATGTTGACAGGCTATGGACATACACAAAGTGCCAAAATCCTACTCCATGGAACTAGACACAACATCAGAGAGAAAGATCAAGGAGACATGCCTGTGTCTCATCAGCCTCAAATCAAGTGCTTTCAATATCAACAAATTGCGCAACATGGCTTATACAAGGCATTCTTCACAAGATCGCAATATAGGACAGTGTCTTGATCCAGATCGTCGATGTGTTTGCATTGGTCTGTCCCATGGCAAAGAGGAGCTACCAATTATCCATTGTGAGATACCCGCACCCTGACGCCCCCAAGGTCAAGAAGTGACCTACACTAGTCTATTTGCACCCGCACGTAGATGTGATTCATCTCCTAGGCATACAGGCTTACAAACAGAGTCTAACGGACTTTCATAATGCATGATGACTCGATACACTTATATATATAGATATTCAATAAAAGTATGATTTGTCCATGATTACACACCACATTAGGCCTAATCAATTATCAATAATCCTTGGTCCCACTTATGGATCCACAACAAGTCATTGTCCAAATCTCAAGGGTGAAAATATACTTTTCCTATTAAACCCTTCTAGGGAAATTCTCTACTATTTTTCATTCAACCTTTATTACTCTTAATTAGATAAGTCCTTTCCTTTGTTTTAGTTATAACTCACTTAAGGTAATTATTTTAAGCTCCTCACAACCTCACCCACACTCTTGTTTTTCCTTTGCCCAAAAATCACTCTAGGCTATAGGTTAAAGTTTTGTTCTTTATTCTTTCCATATTATGAATTCCTAATTAATTATCTAGTCACCTAATTACCTAAGTTTTAATTGATACAAAAATTTTGTCAATGGGTGCCCTAGAAGGCCGTGACCTCCCAAGGGCTAAGAACCTAAAATTCTCATCACATTATTAATTACTTATTACTTGATTTCTTAAGTCCCAAAGTAAAACAAAAATTCCATCATGGACCCATCAATGGCCTCATGGCCATGAACCTTCAAGCAAAAGGGGTAAGAATCCCTTGCTTTCCATATACACATCTAAGTATTCAAAGCATTCCAATCCATCAAGTTACACAATAGCAAGTATTAAAGTCATACAACACAACCAATTACAACATTACCAAAAATCAAACAACAAAGTGAGCAACCCACAAATGGATTCCTCACCATCAACACAAAAATATGCTCCTCACTACCATGATAGGTTGAAAAGGATGATCTCCCTATTACCAAAAGAGACAACAACAGACAGGAAGCTGCTTGATGTTTCCTTGCAATTTTTGTCCACCACCACCAATGAAACCCTAGGATAATCAAACCCACACAATCAACAACCAAAGTTGGAAAAGAGGAGTCCTTGATTACAAAGGTGACCAAGGATCACGAAAATGAGAAGAGAAAAGATGAAAGTCAAGAACTTTACCTTAAAGCTTCAAGTTTTAGGGCTTAGTAGAAAGTGATGAAGATGGAGAAATCAAGAGATGATCACCAAAGAGAAAAGCTCCAAGATAATGAGAGAATTCAAAAATCTAGATTGGCTTGAGCAAGCAAGCTTGGGTGGCTAACAATGGTGTTGAGGTCGTGAGAGTGGAGAGAAAATGGAGATGAGAGAAAAAGTAAGAGAAAGGAAAAAGTAAGAGAATGAAAAGTGAAACTTTGTTTGAAATGAAAAAGTGATGGGTAAGTGAAAAAATGATAATTTTTGGTCATTTTTCCCCACAATAGCCATGGGGTTCACCAAGGGAGGAGAGAGAGAAGTGGCTTACTTGAGAAGCTTGATACAAAGCTTCTTTGAGAAGCTTCACACACCTTTTGAAAAAGTCAAGGGTGATGTCATGGTGATGATGTCATCTTGGTGATGTTATTAAAGTGCTCTCTAGAAAAGATGACTAATACTCTATTAAAACTATTATCCATTGGACAAAAGTTACAGTTAGCAAACACAATATTTATCATCCAACGAATAAAATAAATATCACGATTTTATTTATCCGATAAAATATCAAAAAACAAACTTCGTAAACTGTGTCCGACCTCGGGTTTAGTAAGATCCCCCGTCAATGTTTCCACAGTCCAAAGTTTTCTGACCTCGAGGAAAATATTTTATTTTCTCGATCCCGCTCAGCGCGCATTTAAATTGAGGAATATATTAAAATAATCAAACAATTCAAATAATTCCAAAAAAATTCAAAAAATCACAAATATTATAAAATGAATATATATCATGAAACAAGCAATTTTTGGGATGTTACAACTTTCCCCTTCTAAAAAGAAATTTCGTCCTTGAAATTTTTCATGCCTTTGAATAAATGTGGATGTTATTCCTTCATCTTGTCCTCTAACTCCCACGTCGCATCTCTGGTTATGTCATTCCAAATCATTTTCACCAGTGGAATCTCCTTTCCTTTGAGTTGCTTCACTCTTCTATCCTCAATCTTTATAGGAAGTGTCTCATAGGTCAAATTCTCTTTTAATTGTACTGTATCCAGTGCTATGACATGGTTTGGATTAGAAATGTATTTTTGCAATTGCGACACATGAAAAACATTGTGAAAGGTTAGAAAGAAAAGGTGGTACATCTATTTGGTAGGCTACTGGACCTATCCGACAAAGAATTTGGTAAGGTTTGATGAACTTTGGAGTAAGTTTTCTAGATTTAAGAACTCAATCAAACGCAGTCGTGGGCATGACTTTCAAAAACACATGCCCGCCTTCTTCAAACTGACTGAAGAGGCTTCCTTCTTTTATCCGCATAGCTTTTCTGTCGACTCTGAGCCAACCGCATCCTTTCCTGAATCATCTTAACCTTCTCCATTGTTTGTTGCACAAGATCAGGTCTGATCATAAGGTGCTCCCTATCTTGGTACCAACACAATGGTGTGGACAAGTGTGCACCGCAGCATGGAGCTCTCAGATGCGTTTTCCTGATATGGCAGAGACTGGCACGCTGCGGCGGGAACTCTTAGTGCGCCACAGTGTGAGAAGTCATGTTGTAGAATTCTGCAGCAGACTAGTTTCTACCGGAATTGGTGCTCCATTTTGGCCTCTAGCACCTCCAAAATATGTCTAAAAGCTTTAAACACAGAATGTACAACAAAAACACAAAAATACACTATTAGCACTTATATACAAAACAAGAACATAAACTAAAAACAACATAAAAAGCTAAATACTAAAGGATCTAAACATATCCAAATGGACTTATTGAGCATACTAAACAAGGTTTGGACAACAAAAATGTAACAACACATAAAATCAAACTATTGGCATATTTAAAAACTTAAAGCTAAAGAACTAAAACATGTCCAAATGGACTTATTAAGCTAAACTAAAAACAAAACTTGAATTAGAACTAAGTAAACTTCTTATCAATATTAGCAATACGAAAATAATGCCTTATCCCTGGCAACAGCACCAAAAACTTGTTAGGGCCAAAAAAACTTGTTTGCCCATTTGCTAACCGCAAATACACGGGTCGCGCAAGTAATAAAATGATGGGTACTGATATCATTTCCACGAGGATAAGTTTATTTTCAATGCTAAGTATCAACCGATAGCTTATCTAATTCTAGTCAAGAACATAAAAATAGGGGAAAGTAATTAAACTAATGGCTAAAAAGTGGTAAAGATAATGGTTAGAGATTAGGGAAATCCTTCTTCACCCTTTACTTCAACCAACAACATGCAATCTTCTTCATAAATATGAATGCAATGATTAAGTTAGCTTGAGAATCTATATTAGCTAAATGCCTATGTCTAGGTCATCTAACCATGGTTTCAATTGCCCAACTCACTAAGTATCCTTGAGAGCTAACACAAAATCCACTCTTTAAGGTCTATTCTTAAACACATGCTATGCATGGCTAAAAGGTATATTTCTATCACATTAGCGAATCAACTCATCCCACCATTAGAATAGAATCGAACATGCATCAATCATGATCTTAAACCCAAATCCCTATGTCTTGGTTCATTGGACTTTATCAAATCAACTTAAATGTTAGCCAAACACTCAAGAGCATTAAGAACAATATGATTAAACAAAATCAAAGATCCATACAAACTCAAAGAAGAACAAATCATTAATATTCATAAAAAGGATTCAAAGTCATCCCTAAATACAGCTGCTACATCATTGAACATGAAAATACAAATCAAAATACATGTTTAAGAAATGAGGAAGAGAAAAGAGCAAAAGGGGAAAGAAAAAGCTTATAGATTTCGTCATTGAAGCTCAGATCTTCCTCCAAGAGAAATAGGGCTTCCATCCTTAGCTCCCCAAGCTCCATCTCCACCTCCAATGGAGGACCCAACTATAGTTTCTAACCTAGAAACTAAACCTAAAACCTAAAAAAAAGAAAATTGAGAGAGCAAAAAAAGAGCGTGAAAAATAGAATAAATAGGCTTAGTTCGCCGATGCAGGCTACGGCATGGAGCCACGGCGTGGAGCTCTCTGTCTTGTCAGTATGCATTGGCTGAGACCATCACGCTATGGCGTGCACATGTTTGCACTACGGCGTGGAGCTCTGGAATACCTCCTTGGTGTTTTTCCTCTAATGCTGGGCCTTGACTTACATCAATTTGTCTCTTTTGAGCCCTTCCTACATTAGAGAAAGCATCAAGTTAAATATAATTGCAAATCTACTTAATCAATCAACAAATATGCATAAATTACTCAAAAACATAAAGGAAAATCTCAAAATAGAATTCCACAAATATAAGCATAAAACCTTCAAAATATGCATAAGAACAAGGACTAAGCATACCATGAAGCACAAATATGGGGCATAAATAACTACATTTCATAGAGTTATTAGAATGCACACCATGAAGTCTAACAATCTTGCCAATATATAGTTAAGCTAATCTCTCCATCGAATACCTTATGTTGATCGGTAAGAAGTGAGCATACTTCATAAGCCGATCCACAATTACCCATATCGAGTCATTTTTGGATCTTTGGTAATCCAACCACAAAATTCATCGTGATGCTATCCCATTTCCATTCGAGAATAGCTAGTGGTTGCAACATTCTTGAAGGTCTCCGATGTTGAACCTTGGCTTTCTAACAAACCAGGCAAGACAACACGTACTTGGCAATGTCCCTATTCATTCTATGCCACCAAAATAACTGCTTTAGATCTTGGTACATTTTGGTCATTCCTGGGTGTATACTCAACTGGCTCATGTGAGCTTCATCAAGAATTAATTTCCTCAGCTCTAAATCACTAGGCACATAAACCCTGCCTTTGAACCATAGAACACTGTCATATCCTTCTTGAATTGTTGACACAATGTCTTGCTTTATCAGCTCCCTCTCATTTTGTAGAAACTCGTCATCTCTCTATTTCTCTCGAATTTCTTCCATTAAATCACTTGAGATAGTAACCATATTCAAACAAATCTTCCATGGTTCAACTCCACGGACGTCCACATATTCAAGAATTGTTCTATTAATTCCTTTTCCTTGATCATCATAGCAGAGATACTAAGCATCTTTCTACTCAAAGCATCTGCCACCACATTTGCCTTTCCAGGATGATACAGGAGTTGAAAATCGTAGTCTTTCAAAAATTCTAACCACCTCTTTTGCCTCATGTTCAGCTCTTTTTGGTCGAACAGGTACTTTAGGCTCTTATGATCGCTGTAGATGTTGAACATTGCTCTGTACAAAAAATGTTCCAAATTTTAAAGCAAACACCATAGCTGCTAACTCCAGGTCATGCGTAGGATAATTCTTTTCATAAGCCACCACTTTCCTATTTTGCATGAGCATGCATCCTAATCCTTGATGTGAAGCATCACAATACACTTCAAAGGGTTCATTGGGAACCAAAACTGGTGAAGTAGTCAGTCGTCTCTTCAATTCTTGAAAACTCTCTTCACAATCATCGGTCCATACAAAGGCTTGGTTCTTTCTTGTAAGTTGAGTGAGAGGTCCTGCTATCATAGAAATCTTTCAATGAATCTCCGGTAATAACCAACTAATCCCACGAGATCTATGGATCTCTGTCATATTCTTTGGCCTTTCCCACTGCAAAACTGCTTCAACTTTTGGCGAATCCACTGCAATTCCATCCTTCGAGATTACATGACCCAAAAACTTAACCTCTTCTAGCCAGAATTCACACCTTGACAACTTCATCTCTTTCAAAATCTGGAGAACTATACTGAGATGTTCAGCATGTTCCTCTTGATTTCAAGAATAGATCAGAATGTCATCGATGAAGACAACGACGAATTTGTCTAGGTAGGGACGAAAAATCCTATTCATGTAATCCATGACTATGGCAGGTGCATTCATCACTCCAAACAGCATCACAAGAAACTCATAATATCCGTAACATGTACAAAAACCTGTTTTAGGAATATCCTTTACCTTCACTCGGATCTGATGATGGCTCGAACGCAGATCGATCTTAGAGAAAACAAAAGCTCCTTTCAACTAACCCATCAAATCATCTATCCTCGGAAGTGGATACTTGTTCTTGATCGTGACCTTGTTCAATTGACGATAATCTACACATAAGTGTGAAGTTCTATCATTTTTCTAGACCAACAACACTGGCGCTCCCCAAGGTGACATATTAGGCCTGACAAACTGCTTTTCCAAGAGCTCGACCAACTGCTTCTTAAGCTATTCTAATTCTGACGGTGACATCTTGTAGGGTACTATAGATATGGGACCAGATCTAGGCACAAGATCGATAGTAAACTCTATCTCTCACTCAGGCGGTAAACCAAGTACCTTATCAGCAAAGATTTCGAGAAATTCATTGACTACCAGAATAGTCTTCACATCCATCTCACTCTCGACTTTTAAGGAAGACAATAACATATATCCCTGAGCTCCTTTTTTCAAGAAATCTTGAACTTGATTGGCCATAAAAAATCTAGAAACTTCAGTCGTAGGGAAAACTATGGTTTTACTGTAACAATCTAACAGGATATAGTTAAAAGATAACCAACCCATTCCTAAAATTATATTTATTTAAGAAAGAGGTAAACATATTAAATCAACAGATAAGACTCGACCTTTAACAGATAAAGGACAATCCAAACAAACTTGGGTGGTAACAACAGATTTAGTAGTAAGGGTAGAAACGCTCAAATTAAAAGGTAAAGAAGACATAGGTAAACCTAATCGATGCACACAGTCATAAGCAATAAAAGAATGGCTCACTCCCAAATCATATAGTACATATAAAAGATTACCTTCTATGGTACTATCTCCTTTTATCGGATCGTTAGATTGGGAGGCTTCCGCTCTACCTCCTACCTGAGGTTTTGTAACTCGTGCATTGTTGACAGAAGGCTCTGCCTTAGGTTGGTTACAATCTCAGGAGAAAAGTCTAGGCTTTGCACATCTAAAGTAGATAATCCCTTTGATAGTACAGTCCTTCATCGAGTGGTCCTTTCCGCATTTCATACACTTTGGTGAAGATGCCACAATCTGACCAGCTCAATGGCTACCAAAATTTCCACTACAGCCTCCACTAGGTGATTATTGTTGACTTCCCGGTGGTCGAGAATAGGGCTTCCTCTGAAACGGTTGTTGTTGTTTCCTCCCCTTTGGAACCTAGATGGTCCAAAGTTACGGTTCCTTGCCTCTCGAGATAGTTCTAACGCTTCAAGTCTGTAGCACATATCCATCAATGCTAAGAACTGATTTCAGACAAATTCTGGGCATCAGCATTCGCCTCTTGCTATTGTGCTGCTCGTCTGTTGCACAATAACTTATGTCATCCGTTGCATAGCTTCAGCAGCTGCAGCCATCACCTCGTTGTCGCGTTCTATATTAACGTGTCCTCTTCTACCACGTACCATTACTTTTCTCTAGAGTCAACTAAACAAAACACAAGGAAATTTTAGATGCAACCTTTTGGAAACTAAACATAGAAAATCACACAACACAAACAAGACAAATCTAACCACAAAACCGAAAAGAAAACTCAAATCGGGGCTCTGATACCAAACTAGTGTAACACCCCATTTTCGGGAGGAGGACGTCACACCAAACATACAGAACTCAAAAGAAACTATTAAGACCCGGTTTATTTTATCTATAGGTATTAACCTGTTCATCAATAAAGTATCCTAACTTAGCAATTCTCACTTTTTTTTTAAGTGGAAAACATAAACTTAGCGAAACTCAATATGAAGATCAAACTATACATTTATACAAAAGATGCATACTGTATATATTTAGGTTCATAACATAAGTCATTAAATACATTAACAGTTTTAGTAAAAGAAAGCAAAAGCTTTACATGCCCAAATAGATATATACAGACAGCCACCAAGACTACAAAAAGTATCATGCCCCCAACAACTACAGAGAAGGAACCTCGGAGGGGTCCTCCTCAGGTTCCTCCTAAAGATCCTCCTCCTCAGAAGAAATCCTTACAGGAGTAACAGATTCATGAGTAGGAGCTCATGCAAAGGACAAGAACGAAACCTCATGTGGAGTATACTCGCGATCACCCCACATCTCACGTATCGGCATGTAGAACTCCAGCGATACAGCAACATCAAAAGAGAAGACAGGTGGATCATAATGACCCCAAGCCAAAGATACAGTCACATCTTCCACATAGATGAAACACTCAGTGATCAAGTCGATATGCCTACAATCAATGCCTCTATGGAACCTCTGTCTGGCATACCCTAGAAAACCTCATTGGGATGCCATAGCTAAGCAGAAGACTAACTCGCCCCAAAACCAGGAAACTCAGGCTCTTCCTTGCCTCAATCTTTTAAGAAGCATCGATATAAACAGAATAGCAGAATATAGAAAAGAGGACAGATATCCAACATCAATACCAGTTATGGCAGTGAAAAACCTGAAATGACATAGGACGCCTTACAACATGGCAACATAATAAACAGCATCAAGATTCAAATGATAAACAATTTAATAATACAGATAGTCATAACATCATTAAAAGAAATAGTTTCATAATCACATATATTTATGCTAGATAAATATGCTGATAGACAATGCACATGCACAAAGTGCCAAAATCCTACTCCATGGAGCTAGACACAACATCAGAGAGAATGATCAATGAGACATGCCTGTATCTCATCAGCCTCAAATCAAGTGCTTTCAATGTCAACAAACTGCGCAACATGCCTTATACAAGGCATTCTTCACAAGATCGCGATATAGGATAGAGCCTCGGTCCGGATCATCAGTACATTTGCATCGGTCTGTCCCACGGCACAGAGGAGCTACCAACTATCCATTGTGAGATACCCATAGCCCGACGCCCTCAAGGTCAACAAGTGACCTACACTAGTCTATTCGTACCCGCACATAGGTGTGATTCATCTCCTAGGCATACAGCCTTACAAACCGAGTCCAACGGACTTTCACAATGCACGATGACTCGATGCATATATATATACAGATATTCAATAATTGTATGACATGTCTATGATTACACACCACATTAGGCCAAATCAATTATCAACAATCCTTGGTACCACTTGTGGACCTACAAAAAGTCATTGTCCAAATCTCATGGGTGAAAATATACTTTTCCTATTAAACCCCTCTAGGGAAATTCTCTAGTATTTTTCATTCAACCTTTATTACTCTTAATTAGATAAGTCCTTTTCTTCGTTTTAGTTCAAAATCACTTAAGGTAATTATTTTAAGCTCCTCACAACCTCACTCATACTCATGTTCTTTCTTTGTCAAAAAATCACTCTAGGCTATAGGATAAAGTTTTGTTCTTTATTATTTCCATATTATGAATTCCTAATTAATTATCTAATCACCTAATTACCTAAGTTTTAATTGATACAAAAAAATTGTCAATGGGTGCCCTAGATGGCCGTGACCTCCCAAGGGCTGCGAACCTAAAATTCTCATCACATTATTAATTACTTATTACTTGATTTCTTAAGTCCCAAAGTAGCACAAAAATTCCATCATGGACCCATCATTGGCCTCATGGTCGTGAACCTCTAAGCAAAAAGGATAAGAATCCCTTGCTTTTCATTTACACATCCAAGCATTCAAAGCATTCCAATCCATCAAGTAACACAATAGCAAGTATTAAAGTCATACAACACAACTAATTACAACATTACCAAAAATCACACAACAAAGTGAGCAACCCGCACATGGATTCCTCACCATTAACACAAAAATGTGTTCCTCACCACCATGATAGGTTGAAGAAGATGATCTCCCTCTTGCCTAAAGAGACAATAAAAGAAAGCAAGCTGCTTGATGCTTCTTTGCAATTTTTGTCCACTACCACCAACGAAACCTTAGGATAGTCAAACCCACACAATCAATAACCAAAGCTTGAAAGAGGAGTCCCTGATCACAAAGGTGACCAAGGATCACGTAAATGAGAAGCGAAAAGACGAAAGTTAAGAACTTTATATCAAAGCTTCAAGTTTTAGGTCTTGGTAGAAAGTGATGAAGATGGAAGAATCAAGGGATGCTCACCAAAGAGAAAAGCTTCAAGATGATTAGAGAATTCAAAAATCTAGATTGGCTTGAGCAAGCAAGCTTGGGTGGCCAACAATGGTGTTGAGGCCGTGAGAGTGGAGAGGAAATAGAGATAAGAGAAAAAGTGAGAGAAAGGAAAAAGTGAGAGAATGAAGAGTGAAACTTTGTTTGAAATGAAAAAGTGATGGGTAGGTGAAAAAGATGACAATATTTTATCATCTTTTCCCCCCAATAGCCATGGGGTTCACCAAGGGAGGAGAGAGAGAAGTGGCTTCCTTGAGAAGCTTGATACAAAGCTTCCTTGAGAAGCTTCACACACTTTTTGAAAAAGATAAGGGTGATGTCATGATGATGATATCATCTTGGTGATGCCATTAAAGTGCTATCTAGAAAAGATGACTATCACTCTACTAAAGTTATTATCCATTGGACAAAAGTTATAGTTAGCAAAAATAGTATTTATCGTCCAACGGATAATAAAATGTACTATGATTTTATTTATCAGATAAAATCTAAAAAAATAAAACTTCGTAAACTGTGTCCCGCCTTGAGTTTAGTAAGATCCCCCATCAATGTTTTCACAGTCCAAAGTTTTTCAGTCTCAGGGAAAATATTTTATTTTTTTGGCTCAGCTCAGGGTACACGTAAATTGAGAAATATATTAAAATAATCAAACAATTCAAATAATTCTAAAAAATTCATCTTGTCCTCTAACTCCTACATCGCATCTCTGGTTATGTCGTTCCAAATCACTCTCACCAATGGAATCTCTTTTTCTCTGAGTTGCTTCACTCTCCTAGCCGCAATCTTTACAGGAAGTGTCTCATAGGTCAAATTCTCTTTTAATTGTACTGTATCTGGTGCTATGACATGGTTTGGATCAAGAATGTATTTTTTCAATTGCGACATATGAAAAACATTGTGAAGGTTAGAAAGAAAAGATGGTAAAACTATTTGGTAGGCTACTGGACCTATCCGATGAAGAATTTGGTAAGGTCTTATGAACTTTGGAGTGAGTTTTTTGGATTTAAGAACTCGGTCGACCCCGGTCTTGGGTGTGACTTTCAATAACACATGCTCACCTTCTTCAAACTCAAGAGGCTTCCTTCTTTTATCCGTATAGCTTTTCTCTCGACTCTAAGTCGACTGCATCCCTTCCTGAATCATCTTAACCTTCTTTGTTATTTGCAACACAAGATCAGGTCCGATCGTAAGGTGCTCCCCATCTTGGTACCAACACAAAGGTGTTCTGCACCATCGTTCGTATAGAGCCTCATAGGGTGCCATCCCTATGCTTGAGTGAAAACTGTTGTTGTAGGTGAACTCTATCAAAGGCAAAACATTATCCCAACTTCCAGTCTGTTCTAGAGTATAAGCTCTTAGTAGATTTTCCAGTGATTGGATTGTCCTTTCTGATTGACCATTGGTTTGAGGATGATAAGAGGAAGTCAAACAAAGTTTTGTTCCTATTGCTTCTTGAAGACTCTGCCAAAATCTCGATGTGAACCTTGGATCTTTATCGGAGATAATACCGGAAGGCACACCATGAAGTTTAACAATCACACCAACATACAGTTGAGTTAACCTCTCCATCGAATACCTTATATTTATTGGTAAGAAGTGAGCAGACTTCGTAAGCCGATCCATAATTACCCATATCGAGTCATAACCTTTTTAGGTCTTTGGTAATCCAACCACAAAATCCATCGTGATGCTATCTCATTTTCATTTGGGAATAGCTAGAGGTTGCAACATTCCTGAAGGTCTTTAATGTTTAACCTTGGCTTTCTGACAAACCAGGCAAGACGACACATACTTGGTAACGTCCCTCTTCATTCCCTGCCACCAGAATAACTGCTTTAGATCTTAGTACATTTTGGTCATTCCTGGGTGTATACTCAACTGGCTCATGTGAGCTTCATCAAGAATTAATTTTCTCAGCTCAGGATCACTAGGCACACAAACCTTGCCTTTGAACCTTAGAATACTGTCATGTCCTTCCTGAACTGTTGACACAAAGACTCGCTTCATCAGCTCCCTCTCATTTTGTAGAAACTTGTTATCTTTCTATTTCTCTCAGATTTCATCCATTAAATCACATAAGATAGTAACCATATTCAAACAAATCTTCCACGGTGTCAACTCCACAGACATCCACATATTCTAGAATTGTTCTACTATTTCCTTTTCCTTGATCATCATAGTAGAGATACTAAGCATCTTTCTACTTAAAGCGCCTGCCACCACGTTTGCCTTTCAGGATGATACTAGAGTTGAAAATCGTAGTCTTTCAAAAATTCTAACCACCTCCTTTGCCTCATGTTCAGCTCCTTTTGGTCGAACAGGTACTTCAGAATCTTATGATCGCTATAAATGCTGAACGTTGCTCCGTACAGAAAATGTATCCATATTTTCAAAGCAAACACCATAGCTGCTAACTCCAAGTCATGCATAGGATAATTCTTTTCATGTATTTTTAGCTGCCTTGAAGCATAAGCCACCACTTTCCTATTTGCATGAGCACGCATCCTAATCCTTGATGTGAAGCACCATAATACACTTCAAAGTGTCCATTGGGATCAGGTAGAACCAAAACTGGTGAAGTAGTCAGTCGTCTTTTCAATTCTTGAAAACTCTCTTCATAATCATCGATCCATACAAAAGCTTGGTTCTTTCTCGTAAGTTAAGTGAGAGGTCCTACTATCTTAGAAAATCCTTCAATGAATCTTCGGTAATAACCAGCTAATCCCACCAAGCTACGGATCTCTATCGTAGTCTTCAACCTTTCCCACTGTAGAACTGCTTAAACTTTCGATGGATTCACTGCAATTCCATCCTTCGAGATTACATGACCTAAAAACTTAACCTCTTCCAGCCAAAATTCATACTTTGACCACTTGGCATACAACTTCTTCTCCTTCAGAATCTAAAGAACTATACTGAGATGTTCAGTATGTTCCTCCGGATTTCGAGAATAGATCAGAATGTCATCGATGAAGATGATGACAAATCTATCTAGGTAACGATGAAAAATCCTATTCATGTAATCCATGAATATGGCAGGTGCATTCGTCACTCCAAATGACATCATAAGATACTCATAATGTCCGTAACGTGTACAAAAAATTATTTTAGGAATATCTTCTACCTTTACTCGGATCTGATGATAGCCTAAACATAGATTGATCTTAGAGAAAATAGAAGCTCCTTTCAGCTGATCCACCAAATCATCTATCCTCAGAAGTGGATACTTGTTCTTGATCGTGACCTTGTTCAGCTGACGATAATCTACACATAAGCGTGAAGTTCCATCCTTTTTCTTGACCAACAACACTGGTGCTCCCTAGGGTGACACATTAAGCCTGACAAACTATTTTTCCAGGAGCTCGACCAACTGCTTCTTGAGCTCAACTAATTCTGACAACGACATCCTATAGGGTGCTATGGATATGGGACCAGATCCAGGCACAACATCGACAGTAAACTCTATCTCCCGCTTAGGCAGTAAACTAGGTACCTCATCAGGAAAGATTTTGAGAAACTCATTGACTACCAGAATAGTCTTCACATCTATCTCGCTCTTGAATTTTAAGGAAAACAATAACATGTATCCCTGAGCTTCTTTTTCAAGAAAGCTTGAACTTGATTGGCCGTCAAAAATCTACAAACTTCAGCCGTAGGGAAAACTATGGTTTTACTGGAATAGTCTAACAAGATATGGTTAGATGTTAACTAATCCATTCCTAAAATTATATTTATTTAAGAAAGAGGTAAACAGATCAAATCAACAGAAAAGACTCGACCTTTAACAGATAAAGGACAATCCAAACAAACTTGGGTGGTAACAACAGATTTAGCAATAGAGGTAGAAACGCTCAAATCAAAAGGTAAAGAAGACACAGGTAAACCTAATCGACGCACACAGTCATAAGCAATAAAAGAATGGGTCGCTCCCGAATCATATAGTACAAATATAACATTACCTCCTATGGTACCATCTCCCTTTATCAGATCGTCATATAGGGAGGCTTCCGCTCCACTCATCGTGTAAACTTTGCCTCCTACTTGAGGTTTTGCAACTCATGCATTATTGATAGAAGGCTCTGCCTTGAGTCAGTTGCAATCTCAGGAGAGATGTCCAGGCTTTCCACATCTGAAGCAGATAATCCCTTTAATTGTACAGTCCCTTGTCGGGTGGTCCTTTCCACATTTCATATACTTTGGTGAAGATGCCACAGTCTGACCAACACGATGGCCACCAAAATTTCTAATAGGGCCCCTATAGGTGATTGTTGATGGTCAAGAATAGGGCTTCCTCTGAAACTGGTTGTTGTTGTTTCCTCCTATTTGGAACCTAGATGGCCAAAGTTACGGTTCCTTGCCTCTCGAGATGGTTCTAATGCTTCAAGTATGCAGCACGTATCCATCAAGGCTGAGAACTGATTCATTCTCATTGGCAGTACTCCTTTCTTCAATTCAACCCTTAGATCTTCTTTAAACTTACGGCATTTTCACACCTCATTAAGATGGATTTGAAGATACCATGAGAACTTTGACAGGCTCTCAAACTTTGCAGCATACTCATTAACCGTCATCCCACCTTATCGTAACCCAAGGAATTCCATTTCCTTAGCATGCCTTACAATATCTGGAAAATACTTTTTCAGAAATGCATTACAGAATACTTCCCATATAATTTCCCTTCTTTCTGCTTATAGCAGTTTCTGAGTTCCTTTCCACTAATTTTCACTGTCTTCCACTAGCATAAATGTAGTATAAGTTACCTTGCGATCGTCCGCACATCCCATTCCTTCAAAAATCTTTTCTAGCTCTTGAATCCACAAACTTGCCTTTTTTGGATCAAACTCGCCTCTGAACGGTGGAGGATTGTTATGACAGAATTCAGACAAATTCTGGGCATCAGCATTTGTCTCTTGTTATTGTACTGCTCATTAATTCTGTTTCACAATAACTACTATCATCTGCTACATAGCTTCAACAACTGCAGCCATTGCCTCGTTGTCGCGTTCCATGTTAACGCGTCCTCCTCTACCACGTACCATTACTTTTCTCCAAAGTCAACTAAACAAAACACAAGGAAAGTTTAGATGTAATCTTTCAAAAACCAAACATAGAGAATCACACAGCACAAACAAGCTAGACCTAACCACAAAACCCAAAAGAAAACTCAAACTGGGGCTCTGATACCAAACTAGTGTAACACCCCATTTTTTGGGAGGAGGCCGTCACACCAAACATACGGAACTCAAAAGAAACTATTAAGACCCGGTTTATTTTATCTACAGGTATTAACCTGCTCATCAATAAAGTATCCTAACTTAGCAATTCTCTTTTATTTTTCTTTAAGCGAAAAACATAAACTTAGCGGAACTCAACATGAAGATCAAACTATACATTTATACAAAAGATGCATATATATATATTTAGGTGCATAATATAAGTCATTAAATACATCAACAGTTTAAGCAAAAGAAAGCAGAAGCTTTACATGCCTAAGAAGATATATACAGACAGCAACTCAGGCTCTTCCTCGCCTCGGTCTTTTAAAAAGCATAGATATAAACAGAATAGCAGAATACATAAAAGAGTTGAGATATCCAACATCAATAATAGTTATGGTAGTAAAGAATTAGAAACGACGCAAGATGCCTTATAGCATGGCAACAAAATAAACTGCATCAAGATTCAGATGAAAAGAAATTTAAAAATACAGATAGTCATAATATCATCAAAAGAAACAGTTTCATAATCACATATATTTATGCCAGATAAATATGTTGATGGATTATGCACATGCACAAAGTGCCAAAATCCTACTCCATGGAGCTGGACACAACATTGGAGAGAATGATCAAAGAGACATACCTATATCTCATCAGCCTCAAATGAAGTGCTTTCAATATCAAAAAATTATGCAACATGGCCTATACAAGGCATTCTTCACAAGATCGCGATATAGGACAATGTCTCGGTTCAGATCATCGGTGCGTTTGCATTAGTCTATCCCACAGCACAGAGGAGCTACCTGCTATCCATTGTGAGATATCTGCACCCTAACGTCTCCAAGGTCAACAAGTGACCTAGACTAGTTTAGTCGCACCCGCACGTAGGTGTGATTCATCTCCAAAGCAATCAGCCTTACAAATAGAGTCCAACGGACTTTCATAATGCATGATGACTCGATGCACATATATATACAAATATTCAATAAATGTATGACATGTCCATGATTACACACCACATTAGGCCAAATCAATTATCAACAATCCTTGGTCCCATTTATGGACCCACAACAAGTCATTGTCCAAATCTCATAGGTGAAAACATATTTTTCCTATTAAACCCCTCCAGGGAAATTCTCTAGTATTTTTCATTCAACCTTTATTACTCTTAATTAGATAAGCCATTTCCTTTGTTTTTAGTTCAAACTCACTTAAGGTAATTATTTTAAGCTCCTCACAACCTCACTCACACTTATATTCTTTCTTTGTCCAAGAATCACTCTAGGCTATAGGATAAAGTTTTGTTCTGTATTCTTTCCATATTATGAATTCCTAATTAATTATCTAATAACCTAATTACCTAAGTTTTAATTGATACAAAAAAATTTTAAATGGGTGCCCTAGATGGCCGTGACCTCCCAAGGGCTAGGAAACTAAAATTCTTATCACATTATTAATTACTTATTACTTGATTTCTTAAGTCCCAAAGTAGCACAAAAATTCCATCATGAACCCATCAATGGCCTCATGGCCGTGAACCTCCAAGCAAAAGGGGTAAGAATCCCTTGCTTTCCGTATACACATCCAAGCATTCAAAGCATTCCAATCCATCAAGTTACACAATAGCAAGTATTAAAGTCATACAACACAACTAATTACAACATTATCAAAAATCATACAACAAAGTGAGCAACCCACACATGGATTCCTCACCATCAACACAAAAACATGTTCCCCACCACCATGATAGGTTGAAGAGGATGATCTCCCTCTTACCTAAAGAGACAACAAAAGAAAGCAAGCTCCTTGATGCTTCCTTGCAATTTTCGTCCACCACCACCAATGAAACCCTAGGATAGCCAAACCCACACAATCAACAACCAAAACTTGAAAAGAGGAGTCCTTGATCACAAAGGTGACCAAGGATCATGAAAATGAGAAGAGAAAAGATGAAAGCCAAGAACTTTACCTCAAAGCTTCAAGTTTTAAGGTTTGGTAGAAAGTGATGAAGATGGAAGAATCAAGAGATGATTTCCAAAGAGAAAAACTTCAAGATAATGAGAGGATTCAAAAATCTAGATTGGCTTGAGCGAGCAAGCTTGGGTGGCAAACAATGGTGTTGAGGCTGTGAGAGTGGAGAGAAAATAGAGAAGAGAGAAAAAGTGAGAGAAAGGAAAAATGAGAGAATGAAAAGTGAAACTTTGTTTGAAATGAAAAAGTGATGGGTAAGTGAAAAAGATGACAATTTTTGGTCATCTTTTCACCCAAATAGCTGTGGGGTTCACTAAAGGAGGAGAGAGAGAAGTGGCTTCCTTGAGAAGCTTCACACACTGTTTGAAAAAGTCAAGGGTGATGTCATGGTGATGATGTCATCTTGGTGATGCTATTAAAGTGCTCTCTAGAAAAGATAACTAACACTCTACTAAAGCTATTATCTATTAGACAAAAGTTACAGTTAGCAAAAATAGCATTTATCATCTATCAGATAATAAAACGTATCGCGATTTTATTTATCAGATAAAATCTCAAAAAATAAAACTTCGTAAACTGTGTCCAGCCTCGGGTTTAGTTAGACCCCCGGTCAATGTTTCCACAGTCCAAAATTTTTTGGCCTTAGGGAAAATATTTTATTTTCTTGGCCCCACTCAGCACATACACAAATCGAGGAATATATTGAAATAATCAAACAAATCAAATAATTTGAAAAAAATTCAAAAAAATCACAAATATTATAAAATGAATATATATCATAAAACAATCAATTTTCGGGGTGTTACAACTCTCGCCTTCCAAAAAGAAATTTCGTCCTCAAATTTTTTCATGCCTTAAAATAGATGTGGATGTTGTTCCTTCATCTTGTTTTCTAACTCCCACGTCGCTTCCCCAGTTATGTCATTCCAAATCACTTTCACTAATGGAATCTCCTTTCCTCTGAGTTGTTTCACTCTCCTATCCTCAATCTTTACAGGAAATGTCTCATTAGTCAAATTCTCTTTTAATTGTACTGTATCCGGTGCTATGACATGGTTTGAATCAAGAATGTATTTTCGCAATTGTGACACATGAAAAATATTATGAAGGTAAAAAAAAAGGTGGTAAAGCTATTTGGTAGGCTACTGAACCTATATGATGAAGAATTTGGTAAGGTCCGATGAACTTTTGCCTTCTTCAAACTCAAGAGGCTTCTTTCTTTTATCCGCATAGCTTTTCTGTCAACTCTGAGCCGACCGCATCCTTTCCTGAACCATCTTAACCTTCTCCATTGTTTGCTGCACAAGTTCAGGTCCGATCATAAGGTGCTCCCTATCTTGGTACTAACACAAAAGTGTTTTGCACCGTCATCCATATAGAGCCTCATAGGGTGCCATCCATATGCTCGAGTGAAAACTGTTGTTGTAGGTGAACTCTATCAAAGGCAAAACCTTATCCTAACTTCCAGTCTGTTCTAGAGTACAAGCTCTCAGTAGATCTTCTAGTGACTGGATCATCCTTTCCGATTGACCATCGGTTTAAGGATGATAAACGAAACTCAAACGAAGTTTCGTTCCCATTACTTCTTGAAGACTCTGTCAAAACCTCGATGTGAACCTTGGATCTCTATCGGAGATAATACTAGAAGGCACACCATGAAGTCTAACAATCTCGCCAATATATAATTGAGCTAACCACTCCATCGAATACCTTACGTTGATCAGTAAGAAGTGAGCTAACATCGTAAGCTAATCCACAATTACCCATATCGAGTCATAACCTTTTCAGGTCTTCAGTAATCCAACCACAAAATCCATCGCGATGCTATCCCATTTCCATTCGGGAATAGCTAGAGGTTGCAACATTCCTGAATACCGCTGATGCTCAACCTTGGCTTTCTGACAAACCAGGTAAGACGACACGTACTTGGCAATGTCCTTCTTCATTCTGTGCTACTAGAATAACCGCTTTAGATCTTGGTACATTTTGGTTATTCCTGGGTGTATACTCAACTAGCTCGTGTGAGCTTCATCAAGAATTAATTTCCTCAACTCCGGATCACTAGGCACACAAACCCTACCTTTGAACCTTAGAATACTGTCATGTCCTTCCTGAACTGTTGACACAATGTCTCGCTTCATCAGCTCCCTCTCATTTTGCAGAAACTCGTCATCTTTCAGTTTCTCTAGGATTTCTTCCATTAAATCACTTGAGATAGTAACTATATTCAAACCAATCTTCCCTGGTGTCAACTCCACAGACATCCACATATTCTGGAATTGTTCTATTAATTCTTTTTCCTTGATCATCATAGTAGAGATACTAAGCATCTTTCTACTTAAAGCGTATGCCACCACGTTTGCCTTTCCAGGATGATATTGAGTTGAAAATTGTAGTCTTTCAAAAAATTCTAACCACCTCCTTTGCCTTATGTTCATCTCCTTTTGGCCGAACAGGTACTTCAGACTCTTTTGATCACTGTAGATATTAAGCGTTGCTCCGTACAGAAAATGTCTCCAAATTTTCAAAGCAAACACCACAGCTGCTAACTCCAAGCCATGCGTAGGATAATTCTTTTTATGTACTCTCAGCAGCCTTGAAATATAAGCCACCACTTTCCTATTTTGCATGAGCATGCATCCTAATCCTTGATGTGAAGCACCACAATACACTTCAAATGGTTCATTGGGATCAGGTAGAACCAAAACTGGTGAAGTAGTCAGTCGTCTCTTCAATTCTTGAAAACTCTCTTCACAATCATCGGTCCATACAAAGGCTTGGTTCTTTCTCGTAAGTTGAGTGAGAGGTCCTGCTATCATAGAAATCTTTCAATGAATCTTCGGTAATAACCAACTAATCCCACGAGATCTATGGATCTCTGTCATATTCTTCGGCCTTTCCCACTGTAGAACTGCTTCAACTTTCAACGGATCCACTGCAATTCCATCATTCGACATTACATGACCTAAAAACTTAACCTCTTCCAGCCAGAATTCACACTTTGACAACTTGGCATACAACTTCTTCTCCTTCAGAATCTAGAGACTGAGATGTTCATTATGTTCCTCCTGATTTTAAGAATAGATCAGAATGTCATCGATGAAGACGATGACGAATCTGTCTAGGTAAGGATGAAAAATCCTATCCATGTAATCCATGAATATGCAGGTGCATTCGTCACTCCAAACGACATTATAAGATACTCATAATGTCTGTAACGTGTACAAAAATCCATTTTAGGAATATCCTCTACCTTTACTCGGATCTGATGATAGCCAAATATAGATCTATCTTAAAGAAAATAGAAGCTCCTTTCAGCTGATCCATCAAATCATCTATCCTCGTAAGTGGATACTTTTTCTTGATCATGACCTTGTTTAGTTGACGATAATCTACACATAAGCGTGAAGTTCCATCCTTTTTCTTGACCAACAACACTGGCGCTCCTTAGGGTGACACATTAGGCCTGACAAACTACTTTTCCAAGAGCTCGACCAACTACTTCTTGAGCTCAACAAATTCTGATGGCGACATCCTGTAGGGTGCTATGGATATGGGACCAAATCTAGGTACAAGATCGATATTAAACTCTATGTCCTGCTCAGACAGTAAACTAGGTACTTCACCAGGAAATATTTCATGAAACTCATTGACTGCCAAAATAGTCTTCACATTCATCTCACTCTCAAATTTTAAGGATGAGAATAACATGTATCCCTTAGCTCCTTCTTTCAAGAAAGCTTGAACTTCATTTGCAGTCAAAAATCTAGAAACTTCAGCTGTAGTGAAAACTATGATTTTACTGGAACAATCTAATAGGATATGGTTAGAAGATAACCAATCCATTCCTAAAATTATATCTATTTAAGAAAGAGGTAAACAAATCAAATCAATAGAAAAGACTCGACCTTTAATAGATAAAGGACACTCCAAACAAAGTTGGGTGGTAACAACATGTTTAGCAGTAAGGGTAGAAATGATCAAATCAAAAGGTGAAGAAGACACAGGTAAACCTAATCGACGCACACAGTCATAAGTAATAAAAGAATGGGTCGCTCCCGAATCATACAGTACAAATAAAAGATTACCTCCTATGGTACCATCTCCCTTTATCATATCGTCAGATTGGGAGGCTTCCACTCCACTCATCGTGTAAACTCTGCTTTCTACCTGAGGTTTTGTAACTTGTGCATTGTTGACAAAAGGCTCCACCTTGGGTTAGTTGCAATCTCAGGAGAGACGCCCAGGCTTTCCACATTTGAAGCAGATAATCCCTCTGATTGTACAGTCCCTTGTCGGGTGGTCTTTTCCACATTTCATACACTTTGGTGAAGACGCCACAGTCTGACCATCTCGATGGCCACCAAAATTTCCACTAGAGCCTCCACTAGGTGATTGTTATTGACTTACTGGTGGTCAAGAATAGGGCTTCCTCTGAAACTGGTTGTTGTTGTTTCCTCTCTTTTGGAACCTAGATGGTCCAAAGTTATGGTTCTTTGCCTCTCGAGATAGTTCCAACGCTTCAAGTCTGTAGCACATATCCATCAAGGCTGAGAACTTATTCATTCTCATTGGCAGTACTCTTTTCTAAATTCAACCCTTAGACCTTCTTCAAACTTACGTCATTTCCACACCTCATCAGGATGGATTTGAAGATACCGTAAAAACTTTGACAAGCTCTCAAACTTTGCAGTATACTCATTAACCGTCATCCCACCTTGTCGTAACCCAAGGAATTCCATTTCCTTAGCATGCCTTGCACTATCCAAAAAATACTTTTTCAGAAATGCATTACAGAATACTTCCCATGTAATTTCCTTTTCTTCTGCTTGTAGCAATCTCTGAGTTCCTTTCCACCAATTTTCACTGTCTGCCACCAACATAAATGTAGCATAAGTTACCTTGCGGTCATTCGTACATCCCATTCCTTCAAAAATCTTTTCCAACTCTTGAATCCACAAACTTGCCTTTTCCGGATCAAACTCGCCTCTAAATTGTGGAGGATTTTTTCGACAGAATTCGAACAAATTCTGGGCATCAACATTCGCCTCTTGCTATTGTGCTGCTCATTGATCTGTTGCACAATAACTTCTGCCATCTATTGCATAGCTTCAACAGCTATAGCCATCGCCTCGTTGTCGTGTTCCACATTAACACGTCCTCCTCTACCACGTACCGTTACTTTTCTCTAGAGTCAGCTAAACAAAACACAAGAAAAGTTTAGATGAAACTTTTCAAAAACAAACACAGAGAATCACACAGCACAAACAAGACTGACCTAACCACAAAACCCAAAAGAAAACTCAAATCGAGGCTCTGATACCAAACTAGTGTAATGCCCCCTTTTTCGGGAGGAGGATGTCACACCAAACATACGAAACTCAAAAGAAACTATTAAGACCTAGTTTGTTTTATCTATAGGTATTAACCTGTTCATCAATAAAGTATCCTAACTTAGCAATTTTTTTTCTTTAAATGGAAAACATAAACTTAGCGGAACTTAACATGAAGATCAAACCATATATTTATACAAAAGATGCATATTATATATATTTAGGTACATAACATAAGTCATTAAATATATCAATGGTTTTAGAAAATGAAAGCAAAAGCTTTACATGCCCAAAAAGATATATACAGACAGCTACCAAGACTACAAAAAGTATCTTGCCCCCAACAACTATTGAGAATGAGCCTCGGAGGGGTCCTCCCTAGGTTCCTCCTCAGGATCCTCCTTAGGTTCCTCCACAGGATCCTCCTCAGAAGAGGAAATCCTTACAGGAGCAACAGATTCATGAGCCGGAGCTTGTGTAGAGGATAGGAATGAATACTCGTGTGGAGTATACTTGCGATCACCCCACACCTCACGTATCGGCATGTAGAACTCCAGTGATACAGTAACATCAAAAGATAAGACAAGTGGATCGTAACGACCCCAAGCCAAAGATACAGTCACATCTCTCACGTAGATTGAACGCTCGGTGATCAAGTCGATGTGCTAACAGTCAATGCCTCCGTGGAACCTCAGTCTGGCATACCTTAGAAAACCTCTCCGAGATGCCATAGCCAAGCGGAAGACTAACTTGCCCCAAAATCAGGAAACTCAGGCTCTTTTTCACCTCGGTCTTTTAAGAAGCATAGATATAAACAGAATAGCAGAATACAGAAAAGAGGTGAGATATCCAACATCAATACTAGTTATGGCAGTAAAGAACGAAAAATTGCATAGGACGCCTTACAGCATGGCAACATAATAAATAGCGTCAAGATTCAGATGATAAGCAATTTAATAATACAGATAGTCATAACATCATTAAAAGAAATAGTTCCAAGATCACATATATTTATGCCAGATAAATATGTTGACAGACTATGCATATGCACAAAGTGCCAAAATCCTACTCCATGGAGCTAGACACAACATCGGAGAAAATGATCAAGGAGACATGCCTCTATCTCATCAGCCTCAAATCAAGTGCTTTCAATATCAACAAATTGCGCAACATAGCTTATACAAGGCATTCTTCACAAGATCGCGATATAGGACAGTGTCTCAATACGGATCGTCGGTGTGTTTGCGTCGGTTTGTCCCACGGCACAGATGAGCTACCAACTATCCATTGTGAGATACCCGCACTCCGATGCCACCAAGGTCAACAAGTAACCTAAACTAGTCTATTTGCACCCGCACGTAGGTGTGATTTATCTCCTAGGCATACAGCCTTACAAACAGAGTCTAACTGACTTTCATAATGCATGATGACTCGATACACTTATATATATAGATATTCAATAAAAGTATGATTTGTCCATGATTACATGCCACATTAAGCGCAATCAATTATCAATAATCCTTGGTCCCACTTATGGACCCACAACAAGTCATTGTCTAAATCTCAAGGGTGAAAACATATTTTTCTTATTCAACCCCTCTAGGGAAATTCTCTAGTATTTTTCATTCAACCTTTATTACTCTTAATTAGACAAGTCCTTTCCTTTGTTTTAGTTCAAATTCACTTAAGGTAATTATTTTAAGCTCCTCACAACCTCACCCTTACTCATGTTCTTTCTTTGTCCAAAAATCACTCTAGGCTATAGAATAAAATTTTGTTCTTTTTTCTTTCCAAATTATGAGTTCCTAATTAATTATTTAATCACCTAATTACCTAAGTTTTAATTGATACAAAAAATTTATCAGTGGGTGCCCAAGATGGCCGTGACCTCCCAAGGGCTAGGAACCTAAAATTCTCATCACATTATTAATTACTTATTACTTGATTTCTTAAGTCCCAAAGTAGTACAAAAATTCCATCATGGACCCATCATTGGCCTCATGGCTGTGAACCTCCAAGCAAAAGGGGTAAGAATCCCTTGCTTTCAGTATACACATCCAAGCATTCAAAGCATTTCAATCCATCAAGTTACACAATAGCAAGTATTAAAGTCATACAACACAACCAATTACAACATTACCAAAAATCACACAACAAAGTGAGCAACCCACACATGGATTCCTGACCATCAACACAAAAATGTGTTCCTCACCACCATGATAGGTTGAAGAGGATGATCTCCCTCTTACCTAAAGAGACAACAAAAGAAAGTAAGCTCCTTGATGCTTCATTGCAATTTTCATCGACCACCACCAATGAAACCCTAGGATAGTCAAACCCAGACAATCAAAAATAAAAGCTTGAAAAGATGAGTCATTGATCACAAAGGTGACCAAGGATCACGAAAATGAGAAAAGAAAAGATGAAAGTCAAGAACTTCACCTCAAAGCTTAAGTTTTAGGGCTTGGTAGAAAGTGATAAAGATGAAAGAATCAAGAGATGATCACCAAAGAGAAAAGCTTCAAGATGATGAGAGGATTCAAGAATTTGGATTGGCTTGAGCAAGCAAGATTAGGTGGCTAACAATGGTGTTGAGGTCGTGAAAGTGGAGAGAAATTGGAGATGAGAGAAAAAGTGTGAGAAAGGAAAAAGTGAGAGAATGAAAAGTGAAACTTTGTTTGAAATGAAAAAGTGATGAGTAAATGAAAAAGATGACAATTTTTGGTCATCTTTTCCCCCTAATAGTCGTGGGGTTCACCAAGGGAGGAGAGAGAGAAGTGGCTTCCTTGAGAAGCTTAATACAAAGCTTTCTTGAGAAGTTTCGTGCACTTTTTTAAAAAGTCAAGAGTGATGTCATGGTGATGATGTCATCTTGGTGATGTCATTAAAGTGCTCTCTAGAAAAGATGACTAACACTCTACTAAAGCTATTGTCCGTTGGACAAGTTATAATTAGCAAAAATAAAATTTATCGTCCAACGGATAATAAAACGCACCACGATTTTATTTATTAGATAAAATCTCAAAAAGTAAAAACTTCGTAAATTATGTCCGACCTCGGGTTTAGTAAGATCCCCCGTCGACGTTTTCACAGTCCAAAGTTTTTTGGCCTCGGGGAAAATATTTTATTTTCTCAGCCTCGCTCAGTGTGCACACAAATCGAAGAATATACTAAAATAATCAAACAATTCAAATAATGCTAGAAAAATTCACAAAAATCATAAATATTATAAAATAAATATATATCATGAAACAAGTAATTTTTGGGGTGTTACATCCTGTTTTGCTTAGAAATGGAACCCTATTTTTAATAGTTTTCACAACTTTTTCAAAATGTATAGCTATCTTTAAATAAAATGGGCTAATAAAATCCATACTGCAAGTTTTTCACAATTGTTTTCTTTGAAGAAAAGTAATTTCTACATACTTCTGATTGACAAAATTTAATGAGATTACCTACCTCACTGTTGGGCACACATCTTCAAAAGATTTGATCAGGATTATTGAGGCGGGATCTTTCATGTTGCAAGAAAATTGATTATGTTCACAAATCAAGGCTTGAAATTGATAGAAAATAAAAATACATCAAGAAAAGAATCATTGATAGGTCTGATATCAAAAGGTGAGCTTGTTATAAGTATGGACAAATGCTTTGCAATAATATTTTTGGCTTCTTTCTTATCTTTTATTATGATGTTGAATTCTTGAAGCAACAAAATCCACTGTATTAACCTAGGTTTGCAAAAACTTGTTGAGAAAATCGACAAGTGCACCGAATCATCAAAGTAATAAAGTAGTGAAAAGAGTATCGTTCCCACGAGGAATTAATTTACCAAGTATCACTTCTCTAATATAAATATTATCTAGGCAACCAATAATTAAAAGTGATTCAAAAAAATTAAAGACACAATTATATAAAAACAAAACAAAAACAAAAATAAAAATACACTAAAACGCATAAAATTAATAGGGAAAAGAGAGAACAAGGCACATGAATGCAAAACACATTAAGGATGTAAACACATGAAATTAAAACACTAGGGATCTAACTTCACTTAATTCAACAATCTATCATAGACAATAGAGTAGTTTTGAGACCTTCATTCTAATTAATTTCTAATCATTCAATTGATGGGGAAAATCCTTTAATTAATTAAAACTCAATTCCTTGGTCTAAACCCTAACTCTTAAAGGCATGATCTTTACTTTATGGATTCTCATGAAAAATATCACAATTCTCCCACACAACCTATAACCTCTATTCCTATTCCTAGATGATTATAAATCATGACACTTATTATTTATAGTCTAAGTCATATGTAAACCTCCCGATTCTACACACATCTCATTAGATCAATTTATGAGTGGCCAATTCATAAAAGCATTAAGAATCATAATAAGCACTCAAATTGAATAAAAAAGAAATTAATTAAAATTTCAATCTTAATACATGTCGATTGAATTAAGTTACACCTTCACCCTAGAAACACACGAATTCAACTACACATGACAAAAGAGAAGAAGAAATAGGAAGAGGAAAGAGAATTCATCTTGATAGAACCACAAAGAAGAAACCAAAGCGCCTTCAATGGTGGTTGTGATTCAAATAGATTAATATATAAAATAAGAGGATTAGTTTTAACCAAATGATATAAATTAAGCATAAATAAATGACTTAAAATAAAGAAAATGTACAAGTTGGTGATATAAATCGGCCATTAAATATTAATAAAGATGAGGTATAAATCAGCCACTAAATAAATATTAACAAGTAGTAAGCTAGTAAACTGATAAAGTAAAAAGTTAGTACGTTGATAAATTAAAAAGTTAGATAGTTAGAAAGTTAATAATTAGGTTAGTAAGTTAGAAAGTTAGATTTAAAGTGCAGAAAGTAAAATACAAAAAATAAAATACAGAAAATAAAGTACAGAAAGTAAATTACAGAAAATAAAATATAGAAAATAAAGTGTAAAAAGTAAATTTACAACATGAAAACCAGAGAATCGACAAGTTGATTTTTTGCTCCGACGATAGAGAAGACAAGAAGAAAGATTATTTCATTAATGATTACAGATTACAAAGGGAGAAATGAGAGTTTCTCTCACTAAGTTAGTACGTTAGTAAGTACAAAAAAAATTAAAAGAGTAAAAAATATATATATATATATATATACAAGATAAGGATATATATATATATATATACACACACACACACACACACACACACACACACACAAAATATATACAAAATAAATTTGTTGTTCAAATCAAGTCCTCGGCAATGGTGCCAAAAACTTGATACGAATTATAAGTTACAAACTCAAGTACAGGTTGTTTCAAGTAATAAATTCTCGGGAGTCCGAGGCCGATCCATAGGAAATTGATGAAGAAAAATTCTTTAAGGTAAGAAAAAGATTTTGTCACAACAATAAAGATAATAAAACTTAGTCACAAATAAAAAGGATTTACTTGGGTTAGGAGATCTACTTTTAGTAAGTAAATCAAGCATTCATTGTGCCAATATATTGTCTTCAACAAATCAAGATCTCCACTTTACAAGAAGGGTTTCTAAAATTATTAGAAGCAAAATATAATACATATAATGACCACTTGATAATATATCATTTAAGAACAAGAAAGAGATTAATCTAACCTTATTTCATTACCAATAGCTTCACCCTTTCACCCAAGTAAAATGAAAATTAGTTACTCATAGATAAGAGGATAGAAAGAGAGAAAAAGAAGAAGATGAACATAACTTCTATTTAGAACAAAAGAAAACTACCATAAAGGAAATAATTAATACACAAGCATGATATTAATCTCTAAGCTAACCCCCTCAAATGATCAACCATTGCTTTCTTTTATAGAGCTTGAGGAGTACAAAATGACAATGAAGTTGTTTAATGATGAGTACAAAATGCCAAAGGAGTTGTTTGATGATCATGAATAAGTGAAAGATCATAGAGATTCTTGTCTCTGAAATCATTCAATACTGAACTCATGACATGCATTAAAATCTCACCAAGTGGTCTTCATAAAGTTGTAGGATTTTGTCTTCGCTTTCCAATGCCACCAGTGTCAGCCCAAAAGCATTCTTATAGCTCGAGATATAGCCCTAATCATTGTACATTACTCAGGCCTAGCTACAGCTCCTCTATTCTAACTTCCAAGCCCAATATGACCTCCAAGCCATCCAAACTGACTCTTGTGTTCTTCATGAAAGTTGTAGATATGGGTCTTAATTTCAAATGGCACTAGTTTGGGGTTAATTGAACTCCTATATCTTAAGATATGGTCAAATGAGTGAACAAAGGTCAAGCAGCCAAGATCAACACTCTAGATCTTGCTTTAACTCCAATTTAAATTATCCAAATGTGTGATTGGGATCTTGAGGTCTTCATGAAAGTTGTAGAGAATTGTCTTAGATTTTCATCAAGACTAGAATCACATCAATTAAATATTTGTAACTTAAATTATAGTCAGTTTACTGAAAAATACAATCACCTAGATTAAGGACAATTCAAGCAATAATTTCTTCAATGATCCAATTAAGCTTAATTTCATAAAATGTGACAAAACTAACTTAATTAAGTCAAATTGAATCTTAAGAAGCCAAGTGAGAGGATTATAAAATAAATAAATTATATTGCTATCAAGAACCTAGACAATATACCTATGGTGAGGGAATACCCAGAGGTATTTCCAAGTGACATAGTTGAGTTGCCACTAGAGAGAGAAATAGAGTTTACTATAGATTTAGTGCATGGTACAAGACCTATATCTATAACACCTTATAGGATGGCACCTCTATAGTTTTCAAAACTCAAGAAACAATTAGAGAAGTTGTTGGACAAGCAATTCATTAGGCCTACTGTTTCTCCGTGGGGAGTACTAGTGTTACTAGTGAAGAGAATAATGGTACCATAAGGTTATGTACTGACTACAGACTGTTGAATAAGGTGACTATCAAAAATAAGTATCCATTGCCTAGAATAGATTATTTGATGGATCAGTTAAGAGGAGCTTCAGTGTTTTCCAAGATTGATCTAGGATCTGAGTATCATCAAATCAGAGTTAAGGGAGAAGATATTCCTAATACCGCTTTTAGAACTAGGTATGAGCATTATAAGTATCTTGTGATGTCTTTTGGGTTGATGAATGCTCCAACAATGTTTATGCATTACATGAACAGAGTTTTTAGACCTTACCTAGACAAGTTTATGGTAATATTTATTGATGACATCCTTATCTATTTAAAGACAAAGGTAGAACATGAGCAGCTTGTTAGGATAGTTTTAGATATCCTTAAGGAAAAGAAACTATATGCCAAATTGTCCAAGTTTGAGTTTTGGCTGACAGAAGTTCAATTTTTGGGCTATGTTATTTCTAAAGGAAAAATCTCAATGGACCTCGCAAAGTAGAAGTAGTGTTACAGTGGGAGAGACCCACCACTGTGACTGAGATCAAGGGCTTTATAGGCCTGGCTGGATATTATAGAAGGTCCATCAAGGGTTTTTCTCAATTAGTGCTGCCTTTGACTAGGTTAACGAAGATGAGTAGTACTTTTAAGTGGACTCAAGACTGTGAGAATAGTTTTTAGGAGCTAATGAAGAGGTTGACTACTACATCAGTGTTGGTAATTCTGGATCCCCATGAGAAGTTCGAAGTATACTGTGATGCTTCAAAGATGTGACTAGGGTGTGTTCTAATGCAAAATAAGAGAGTAGTTACCTATACATCAAGGCAGTTGAGGTCACATGAGGAAAAATACCCTACACATGATTTAGAATTAGTAGCTATAGTGTTTGCCTTAAAGATTTGGAGACATTATCTCTATGGAGTCTAGTTTGAGGTGTTCAGCGATCGTAATAGTTTAGAGTACTTGTTTGATCAGAATGAGTTGAACATGAGACAAAGAAGATGGATGGAATTCTTAAAAGACTATGACTTTGAGCTAAAGTATCATCCGAGTAATGCCAATGTAGTGGCTGATGCACTAAGTAGGAAATCCCTACATGTGTCCTGAATGATGGTCCAAGAGAGTGAACTTCTCAAGAGTTTCAAGGATTTGAGTCTTGTGATGGCTGTGATGCCACATGTTCTCTTTTTGAGTAGAGTGGACATAGTAAATGACTTAAGGATTCAAATTTTACATGATCAAAAGGAGGATGAAGCTCTAAGGGACGTAAGTGAGTAGATCATTTTAGGAACCCTAGAGGATTTTGATATGACTGATGATGGACTGATAAAGTTTAGAAACAGACTTTGTATTCCAAGAGAGTCAAAGATCAAAGAGAGGATCCAAGAAGAAGCTCACAAAAGTAAGTATACCATTCATCCTAGAACCACTAAAATGTACCAAGATTTAAGGAAAATGTTTTGGTGGTGTGGCATGAAAAGAGACATAGCGGAATATGTCTCAAGGTGTTTAGTTTGTCAGAAAGTGAAGATTGAACATTAGAAGCCTATAGGACCATTACAGTCTTCAGGAGTCCCTGAGTGGAAATAGGATAAGATCTCTATGGACTTTGTAATGGGTTTACCTAGGGCTCAATCAGGATATGACGTAATTTGGGTCATAGTGGATAGATTAACCAAATATGCCAACTTTTTGCCAATTAGAGCTAACTATCCTTTAGATAAATTAGCTCAGCTATATCTGAAGGAGATAGTTAGGTTAGATGGAGTCCCCATAAGCATAGTTTCAAATAGGGATCCCAGATTCACATTTAGATTCTAGGGAGCCTTACAAATGAAATTTGGAACTAAGTCGAGTCTTAGTACAACTTATCACCTGCAGACAGATGGGCAAACAGAAAGGACTATCCAAACCCTTGAAGATATGCTTAGAGCATGTGTTTTAGAACAACAGGGTAGTTGGGATAAGTTCTTACCTTTAGTGGAGTTTTCCTATAACAATAGCTACCATTCCAGCATAGGTATGACACCCTATGAGGCTTTTTATGGAAGAAAGTATAGATCGCTTCTATGCTGGTATAAAGTAGGTGAGAGAACCATCCTAGGTCCAGAATTGGTCCAGTAGACCACAGAGCAAATCAAGATGATTAAGGATAGCTTGGTTACTGCTCAAAGTCGACAAAAAAGCTATGCTGACAAGAGAAGGAGACCTCTTGAGTTTGATGAGGGATATCGTGTCTTTTTAAGAGTTATTCTTACTATAGGCATTTGTAGAGCATTGAAGACTCAAAATTTAAATTCTCATTTGCTCGATCCCTACCAAATTCTGAAGAAAGTTAGACCTATACCTTACTAAATAGCTCTTCCTCCCAGTTTGTCTATCCTTCATGATGTTTTTCATATGTCTAAGTTAAGAAAGTATAATTCAGATCCTTTGCATATCATAGAACATGAATGTGTACAGTTAAGAAATGATTTGTCTTATGATGTACATCTGGTAAGGATCGTTGATTGAAGGGTCAAAGAGCTTAGAGGTGATCGCTCTTTTGCTCACTGGAAGTGCACGGGTTGCACTTGTATTATAGCAAGGAGTTGGACATCGTTCCCATGAGGAATACGTATTTCTTATAAAAGCCAAATATTAACCAATAGCCTCATTAATGCTATCCAAGAACATCAAATTTGTAAAAAGAGTAATTAAAGAAATATAAATACTGAAAAGTAATAAATCTAAGATGAATAGATAAATAGAGAATAAGAAATCCTTTTTCATCTCCTATTTCATACTAATGATATGCAATCCTTACAAGCAACATCAATGAATTGTTAAGTTAGCTTGAGAATCTAATTTAGTTAAAAGCTTATGTCTAGGTCAATTAACTCTAGTTTCATTTACCTAATTCATAATGTTTCCATGAGAATCAGTGCAAAATCTACTCTTGAATGATCTATTCTCAATCACACACTATGCATGGCTAATAGGTATATTTCTATCCTATTAATGAATCATCTCATCTAAATTAATTAAATGAAATAGAACATGCATCAACCATATATATGATCTAAAATCTAATTTCCTATGTTTAGGTTCATTAGATTTCATCAAATCAATTAAATGTTGATCAAACAATCAAAAGCATTAAGATCCATATGATTGAAAATAACTAAACATCAATATATACTTAAAAGATTACAAAATCATCAATATTCATAGGAAACTACAAAGAAAACCTTATACACTGCCTAGCTAGCCATGAAACATGAAAATATAGACATATAAATCATGTTCATGAATCAATAAAGAAAGAAAGAAGAGAGGAAAGGGAGGAAGCTCATTAGATTTGATCTCCTAAGCTTGATTCACCCTCTATGCGAAGGATGGCTTCCAACCTTAGCTTCTTTTTCCTTCTCTAGTTCTAAAAACCCTAAACCAGCAGCTGCTCTCCAAAAAATGATGAAAAACTCTCATAGAAAATGGATACAAATGTATTTATAGGTTGAATAAAATAGGGCAATGTCGCGGCGTCCAACACATCACGCTGCAGCGCACGTGCAATTAGGTCATAGGCGCCTGAGCCATCCACTCTCAACATCGCATCTCTCTAGCCTCGGGTTTAAGTACTGAAGCAGGGGAGCCTCAACGCCGCGGCATTATCATGCCCACGTCGCGGCGTTAAGTGCAGATCTTTACTTTTGACTTCCTCTTAGGCTTCCTGGTCCAAAACTACTCCAAGTTCTTCATTTTCAAGATTTATTTGAGACCTACCTATAACAAAGAAAGCACCACTTTAATAACTAATGCAAATGTACTCAATTTATCAAAGTTTTGAAAGTATTTGCTCAAGATCACAATGGAAGCCATCAAAATGAAATTAGATAAATATGATGCTAAGATCTTCCATTCATGCATACAGACAAGGACTAAATAGTCTATATAACATAGATATAGGGCATAAATAACTATACTTTATGGATTTATCACACCCCCAAACCTAGATTTTTGTAGTCATCAAGCAAAACAAAGTACATTCACAAAGATAAACTTAACAACTTACTTTCTTCCATTTTTAACATTCCACTTTCACCTAACTCATGGTAGTGTATGATGATTGCATAAATCTCAAAGAATTCATTTACCTCACAATTAGTTTCACATATACACAATCCCCATCATACTAACATTCATAGCTTCCTTTCATACAATATATTCTTCCCAAAATAATGCAAGGAAAACCTCTTCCATTCAATTCATATTCACCCAGATGAGGTTATGAACATACACATGAATATAATTCACAAAATCCACAAGATTGTAATACAACTCTCTCTCCACTAATGTAAATCACGTAAGATTGAGGATCAAAAGGGTCTTTATTAGCTTATAATGTTAGGCCAAGGGTATTGGGTAACAGAATAAAAGGATAGGATTAAACACAAACATTGAGAAACATAAATATGATATTCCAATTCATGAGCCAATAATGACATTAGCAGGGTGTTATACAGTGAATATAGAAAACTTGCTAGAACCATTTTCGATGCTTTTCAAACTTTATTTTACTTATGCTTTGCTTTTGCTTCTCTTTTCTTTTGATTTTCATTCATATTTCATTTTTTTTCTATTCTTTTGCAAAGCAATAATTTTTCTTTATCTGTATCTGGTTCCTTTAGGTTTATTTTGTATTGAATATTCATACCCCTAATCATAGGACTCACTTCAAGAAATAACATATATCATGCACTCAACAAACAAAGAAGGTAGGAAGAAAATGCAATGTTTTCACATGCATTAAAATGGTTAACAGGTTAACGAACACAATGGTGGTGAAAAACAAATAAGGCCAAACAGTATAGAGCTTCAAAAAGGGACCTATGGATATAATCATATCAGGTAAGCTTGAAAATGCTCAATTGATCCAAACAATGCCCTAAGCATTTCCTCAATCATGCATAGCCTAGGATTTCACCTCAAGAGAGTTGACAAACAATTTCTAAGATAATTGAATTTTTCACATACATCGTCCATAAACTTTCTCTAGACAAACATTCTTATTCTTTCCAAAGTTCAAAAAGCATGCAATTGGGAAACTCACCATCCATAAAAAGAAACTAGAATGCTACAACATGCGCCAAAGATTGCATATGGATTCACAGAAAAATGAAGGTCATATTGCATCCATATCTATCATTGGACAATCATTCACACTAGTTTTTAAATATTACAACACACAATGTGAAAGGGAACGACAATTGTATCTTGAATGGATTTTTCATCAAATTTTTCAAGATAACTGCTCCTATGATTATTATTTAAGCAAAAGTACTAAAACACATACATACACTTCAAAAAGTATAAAACTAACATACTCATAATACCAAAACATATGCACATAAACATAATAGTCTGAAAATATAATACTACTGTATATAAAAAAAAACATAAAGTTAAAGACACCCCACAAACCGGAGGGACACAGTGTCCTCACTATACAAAAGATACATACATATATATATATCATAAAAGAAATACGATGAAAGAAAATGAAAATCCTGATTGCAATAGCTAGATAAGCAGATCATCACTGTCGGGGCCCTCAACATCAGCATCATAATCATCTCCATCATTGCTGCCATCAACATCCTCCTCTGCAGCATGTGCACTAGAAGGTCCAGCCTGGGAGAGTTTGGCAATAGCAGTGGGCAGGAAATATGGGACTAGAAAGTCCTCCATCGGTAGTCTAAGATGCTCTGCCATCCAACGTTGAGTCTGCGTCGTGTAAACTAACATGGCCTCCATCCTAGCACGCCAATCTATGTCATCTGTAGGTGCAGCCTGGGGCTCAGGAACTGCAGCTCTAGGCGCTGCTGCTTGAGGCTCTCTACGAGCCTGCCTCTGATGAGCGGGTGCAGGGGCTGCTGGTCCTCTCAACCTCATAATGAAATACTCATTGAGAGGTTGTTTTACATTTGTCTTCTCTTAATGAGGCCCAGTCTGAATATCCTGCCTCTGGCACAATGTATGTATGAGTGAAGGAAAGAATAAGCTCTTAGCCTCCCTCACTGCTCTGATAATCTGGGTGTGTATAATCTGAGCAACGTCTATGGATCGGTGCTCTAAAATAGCATATATGAGAATAGCTCGATTCGTAGTCACTTTCGATAAGTTGTTTGACAAGAGGATCCTGGTAGATATAAAATGGTACCAGGCCTTTGCCTCAGGCATCAAATAACTTCTGGGAAAGTAATGAGGCTTGTTCATCTGGATGCTCATCGTCCACTGCACTGGCTGAGACTCGACAGTGCAAATCCGAGCAGTCACCAAGCTAAAATCGATCCCCTCCTCAGGCTCCCAGTGACAAAACTCTGATACTCACATAGAAGAGGCGGAGGCTGTAGTTGCATCACCGCTCGAAGATCCTCCACAGAATAAGAAACCTGGCGTTCCCTTACCATGATGACAGTAGCGCCTGGTGCGGCAAAAGCTAAGTTTGCATAGAACTTGTGAACTAATGGTAGCACTACCACCTCTGGGTGTTTTGCAAAATGGCCCCATCTATATCCTCTTGGATGTTGTCTAAAAAGGAAAATCCACACTCCATGATTACTGTTTTATTAACTTGTGATGCATACTTTTCAGTGACTGCGGTTGATACAAATTTACTCTGATCAAATTGTGGAGGAGGAGATGGTGACCTGTTGTGCTGACTAGAAGATCCCTTCTGGCATTTGTGTGCCATTATACCTGAAAAAGAATTGTAAACTGTTAATATTGAATAAACAAAAGTGAAAAGCATTTGCAAAACAGAGTAATTCTAGAAATTATGGGTCCCAAAGCCGCGACATTCAACTTAACGTCACGACTTTCAATCATATCAACGCTGCGACATTCAACTCAACGTCACAAAATTCAATCTGTTCATATCAATGCCATACGTAATCCTAATTTTTCTAGGAACACAAGAAATAGCACGTTTAATTCAATGCAGCATGCAATTTAAGCACTATATAACTCTAAAACTAACAAAAACTTAACAATAATTAAGTCTAAAACAACTATTTCACACAAAACCTACAAGAATACGAATAGAAATTAAGCAACAGTAAAAAACTACCAAAATAAAGAAATAAAGATTCACAAAAATAAAGAAAAAGCCAAGAAACATACATTACTACTGGTAGGACTTGGAGGATGAGAGGGGGAAAGAAGAAAGGAGCAGAAAATTTCAGAGAAAAGAAAAGAGAAAGAAACAGAAAGTAAGGAGGAAAATGGGAGAATGAGAAGGTGCGCGAAACATCACAGCACTTAATCCAATCGGCCCATAACGCCACGACGTAAACAATATAACATCGTGGCGTGCACTAATTCCCACCAATTTTTTTTTATTTTTAAATTAATTACTAATTACTAATTACTAATTAATAATTTTTAATTTTTTTTCAAACAGATGCACACAATGCCACGGCCTTAGGGTCTGTACCGTCGCGACACTGTACTCACTGGATTTTGGCCCAAAATAAGGTAACACCATGGCTTGAGGAGCCTGACTGTAGAATTCTACAGCAAACTCACTTCAACCATGAGTTTTATTCAAATGTGGCCTCCAGCACCTACAAAACTTGCCTACAAGGTTAATTTACATAATGTAATGCAAAAATATACAAAAACATAAAAATCAAGATATTTATATATTTAAGACTTAAAATGAAAATTTTGGGTTCCCTCCCAAAAATGGCCTAATTTACAGTCTCGGCGGGACTTGTCTGCTGTTCCAAATGCATTTCTATAAAGAAGGAGGATCTTCCTCCTGATTTACAAAATTGGCTTGATACATTTGGAATGGCATGACTTTCAGCTCCAAGCTTGGAGCTTGCTCAATAGGTGCATCAAATAAATTTACCTCCATAGCAGCTTTGAGCTGGTCCAGCTCCACTATTTCCATTTCACCATCAACAATGACTTGACCTTCTTCATGAGCATAGGCTTCACTTACACCACCTTCCTTGGATGTTATTCCATCAACTATGCTCACCATTGCACAATCTTCTTAATCTTGAGGGCTTTTTAGTGCATTGAAAATGTTGAAATTAACCTCTTGATCCTGAACCCTCATGGTGAGTTCACCTTTCTCCACATTAATCAGAACTCTTCCTGTTGCTAGGAATGGCCAGCCAAAAATCAATGGGACTTTGCTATCCTCCTTCATGTCAAGTATGGCAAAATCTGCAATGAAGATAAACTTATCCACTTTAACCAATACATCCTCAATAACCCCCTTTGGATAAGTAAGGGTTCAGTCCGCCAACTGTAATGTAATTAAAGTAGGCAAAACTTTCCCCAAACCTAATCTTTGGTAAATGGAGTAGGGCATGAGATTGATGCTGGGTCCTAAGTCACACAATGTATGGCCAATGAACTTCTCACCAATTGTGCTGGGTATGGTGAAGCTTCCAGGATCTTTGAGCTTAGGAGGAAGTCTATTAATTAGAATTGCACTGCATTCCTCCGTCAGGGCAACAGTTTTGAAATCACCTAGCTTTCTTTTCTTTGATAGAATTTCCTTCATGAATTTAACATAACTCGGCATTTGTTCTAAAGCTTCTGTGAATGGGATGTTGATATGCAGCTTCTTGAACACTTCCAAGAATTTATGGAATTGGTGCTCAAGCTTTTTGCTTATTTGCCTATTGGGGAAAGGTAAAGGGTGGACATAAGGCTTAAACTCCTTCTTTTTCTCCTCACCATTCCTCTTGGCAATAACTTGAGTTTGCGCGACATCTTTGCTCATTGCCTCATTTTCTTGGACAACTTTAGTTTCCTCTTCAAGCAGCTTTGTTCTCGGATTCCCTTCAATGTTCTTCCCACTTCTCAGTGAGATGGCATGGCAATGCTCATTTGAAGCACCCTTTGGATTATTAACAGTATCACGAGGGAGGGTGCCAGAAGGCCTATTATTGATGGCATTAGCTAACTGCCCTACTTGGGTTTCCAATGCTGGCAAAGAAGCAGATTGAATCTGAAACATCACTTTATGTTTTTTCAACTGAGCATCAGTCTTCGTCATGTGAGAATCTGTCTTGACCATAAGCTGTGAAAACATGTCTTCTAAAGAAGGTTTCCAATCTTAGCCCTGTTGTCTTGATTAGGAGGGGAATCTGGAAGGATTATAGGGTCTGTCATTCACTAGAGCAGATGAAGAAGCTACATGATTATCTCTCCAGGAGAAATTGGGATGGTTCCTCCATCCTGGGTTATATTGGTTTGAGTATTGATTATTCTGTTGCAGGCGATAGTTACCAATTTATTATGCACTTTCTGAACTAGAAGGGCAACTATCGCTTGAATGAGTCTCTCCGCACTTGTTACACAGCACAAATGAGCTTTGTTTATGACTGTTCCCCAAACGATCCAGCTTACTTGATAATGTTGCCACCTGAGCTGATAATGCTGCAATTGGATCAATATCATGCACTCCAGCTACCTTCTTTGAAGTGTTTCTTTCAGAAGGCCATTGGTAGCTATTGGCTGCCAATTGCTCAAGTAGTTGGAATGCATTATCAAATGATTTTCTCAATAAAGAACCTCTAGTAGCTGCATCTACTATAAGGCAATGGTGGGGTGGCAATCCCTTGTGAAATGAGTAAACTTGGTGCCATAGTGGAATGTCGTGGTAAGGGCACCTACGACGCAAATCCTTCTACCTCACCCATGCTTCATACAAGGACTCAGTCTCAAGTTGGGTGAATGATGTGATATCATTCATCATTTCAGCTGTCTTGGCCGGTGAAAAATACTTATTTAGGAATTTACCACATAGATCATTCCAAGTGATGATGGGTCCCACAGGTAGAGACTGCAACTAACTCTTGGCTCTATATCTGAGAGAGAAGGGAAAGAGCTTTAAGTGAATAGCATCTTCAGAAACACCATTGTGTTTGAACGTGTCACATATCTCCAAAAGATTTGAGAGATGCGCATTGGGAACCTCCTTGGGCAAACCGCCAAATTGCATAGACGTCTGTATCATTTGAATGATGGCTGGTTTGATTTCAAAATTATTAGCATGGATGGCAAGCCATCTAATACTGAACTGCAAGTTCTCTATTTGTGGGGTTACAAACTCCCTCAATGGTCTATGACTATCAGCCTCCATCTCTTATGTAATGTGTTCTTCTGCCATCAAAGTACCTATATCACAAAATAATCTGAAAACTTAAATTAATATGTACAAAACAAAACTTGAACTAGGATTAACTAAACTCGTTGTTAATATCAGCTAAACAGAAATAATCGTATCTCCCCGGCAATGGCGCCAAAAGCTTGATCGCTCATTTTGCTTACCGCAAGTGCATAGATCGCACTTGTATTATAGCAAGAAGTCGAATATCCTTCCTACGAGGAATACGTATTTATTATAAAAGCGAAATATTAACCAATAGCCTCATTAATGCTATCCAAGAACATCAAATTTGTAAAAAGAGTAATTAAAGAAATATAAAGACTGAAAAGTAATAAAATCTAAGATAAATAGATAAATAGAGAATAAGAAATCATTTTTCATCTCCTATTTCATACTAATGATATGCAATCGTTACAAGCAACATCAATGAATTGTTAAGTTAGCTTGAGAATTTGATTTAGTTAAAAGCTTATGTCTAGGTCAATCAACCCTAGTTTCATTTACCTAATTCACTATGTTTCCATGAGAATCAGTGTAAAATCTACTCTTGAACGATCTATTCTCAATCACACACTATACATGGCTAATAGATATATTTCTATCCTATTAACGAATCATCTCACCCTAACCAATTAAATGAAATATAACATACATCAACTTTACATATGATCTAAAATCCAATTTCCTATGTCTAGGTTCATTAGATTTCATCAAATCAATTAAAAGTTGATCAAACAATCAAAAGCATTAAGATCCATATGATTGAAAATAACTAAACGTTAATATATACTCAAAAGATTAAAAAATCATCAATATTCATAGGAAACTACAAAGAAAACCTTATACACAGCCTAGCTGGCCATGAAACACGAAAATATAGACATATAAATCATGTTCCTGAATCAATAAAGAAAGAAAGAAGAGAGGAAAGGGAGGAAGCTCATTAGATTTGATCTCCTAAGCTTGATTCACCCCCCATAAGAAGGATGGCTTCCAACCTTAACCTCTTTTGCCCTCTCTAGGTCTAAAAACCCTAAACCAGCAGCTGCTCTCCAAAAAATGATGAAAAACTCTCATAGAAAATGGATACAAAGTATTTATATGCTGAATAGAACAGGGCAATGCCGCGGCGTCCAACGCATCACACCACGGTGCGCGTGCAATTAGGTCACAGGCGCCTGAGCCATCCACTCTCAACACCGCGACTCTATAGCCTCAAGTTTAAGTACTGAAGTAGGGGAGTCTCAACGTCGCGGCATTATCATGCCCACGTCGCGGCATTAGTGCAGATCTTCACTTTTGACTTCCTTTTAGGCTTCCTAGTCCAAAACTACTCCAAGTTCTTCATTTTCAAGATTTATTTGAGACTTACCTATAACAGAGAAAGCACCACTTTAATAACTAATGCAAATGTACTCAATTTATCAAAGTTTTGAAAGTATTTTCTCAAGATCACAATGGAAGCCATCAAAATGAAATAAGATAAATATGATGCCAAAATCTTTCATTCATGTATACAGATAAGGACTAAGTAGTCTATATAGCACAGATATAGGGCACAAGTAACTACAATTTATGGAGTTATCAGGAGGTAAACATATTCCTCTAGTGAAGGTTTTATGGGGTGGCAATTACACCAAGGAGGCTACTTGGGAGCTAGAGTTCCACATACAGCAGGACTTTCTAGAGTTGTTCTTAACAAGTAAGCAATTTTGGGGTCAAAATTTTAAAAAGGAGGGAAGAAATGTAATACCCTTAGTGACATGTTAGACTTGCATATGTGTACAAAGGTAGCATATGACTTTCTTAACATGCCTGTTTAATTTTCTGATAAACTAAGTTAGTTTAGGCACTTTGTTGCAACACTGAAGGTTAAAAGTAGTTTAAAATGATTCAAATAATAGCATAAATTGCTTAGATAAGGGAAATGATTATGGATAATTTATTTCTAAGTCACAAATGTGTGAAACAATATATGGTTAAAGTTTCAAGGTAAACTGAGTTAGTTTGGCATTTTTAGGCATATTGGTTATGAATTTTTATGCCAGATTAATTAGAAGAAGATAAGGTTAAATAAGATAATGGTGAAACAACAATTTTAATGAATCTTAGTATTTATTTTAAAGTTGTTGGAAGTTCAAAATCTTAATTCAGCTAAATTTAAGTGTTTTTAGCAAATCAGGATTTTATCAGTTATGGCCTTAAGGGCCAAATGAGTCTTTTGGAGCCCCTTTTAAGCCTTCTTTCAAGGTTTTTTTGCTGCAAAAAATTGAAACAGAAAACGTGAGAGAGAAAAGAAAAGAAGAGGAAAGAAAGGAGAAGGAAGAGGAGGAGAAAAAAAGGAAAGCTTAAGGAAAATCCAAGGTGTGATAATCCAAGCTTGAATCTTTATTTTCAGTTGCCATGGTAGGGAATTAGAGTTGTTTTCACTTTTATTCTCCATTTTCGCCATTGATGTGTTCTTCGTGCATAATAGGTCAAAATAAGTTCTAGTGGTGTTTGATATGTTTTACTCGTATGAATGTGTTTCAATAGTGATTTATGACTTGTTCATAGTATGAGTTTGAGTTAGAAATTTAGAATATCTCATTTTAACCTTTGATGCACAAAAATGAGTTTTAGGTGAAAGTATATGTAATTTTTGTTCATCATCCAAATTTAGTGGTTTAAGTTAGTGATTGATAATTCTTTTGTATTAATGAACTGATTAGAGACTTAGGATCACCTAAAAACTATTTTGGATTGGCCAAATATTAAGAAAAGAACCAATAGAACAGTGCACGATTCTGCAGAATTCTACAAATCCTAGTTTCTACTATTTATGTTGTGGCGTGAGGAGGCCTGGCCGAGGCATGCGTTGTAGAGTATGTGCACCCGAGAGCAGTGTACCACGACGTGCCAATGCCGTGTCGCGACATCAGCTCCAGAATTTCTCAAAAATGTGATTCTTCAAGTATTGACGTTTCATACTAGTTGGAATCTTTTATGAATGTTTTATAATGTGTGTTAAAACACAAATATGGATATTTCAAGAGGAAAATTATCACCTAGCATGTTTTAGGAAACTTAAGCCTTTGAGCATCCAAGAGAAATGGTTTGCCTTAAGTAAGTATCTAACACCTTGGATCACTTTTTGTGGTGTTTGTATCACTTAAGATGTAATGAGTGATGATGTGGTGTATTAGATGCTAATGAACTAGGATGGACTTGTAGTGTTTTTCCTACGAATGTGACCTTACATAATAGTATGTCATTTGGCTAAAAGGAAAGGAATTAGAAGTTCCTAAGGGAACAAGTTATTCTTGACCAAGAGCTAGGGTTACATATAGTATGAGGTTACACTTTTTCCTCTCTACAATGGGTAAACATAAGAAGCCAGAGTTCCTAGTAGAATATGCTTAGGTCTTAAATAAACTAAGTATATAAGTATGAATCAATGCATAATTAACTTGGTTTATCTAGTTATTTTGTTAAACCTAGTTGAGACTTCAAACATATCTTATTAGTGGTAAATTTTAAGATTATGTTACTTGTACTATGCATGACTAATTTTGGTTTACTCATACTGAGAATTATTGATTCTCACCCTGCTGTGTTACCATGTAATTCTAGGTGAAAGTTCTTCAAAGAATAAGAAGAAAAAAGAAGCCAAAGATTAGACTAGTTCTATGGTTTATATTACAACTGTTGTATATTTTTGTACTTTTTATGTAAGGTAAAGAGTTATGTAATACTTTAAGCCTTTGCTAAGCTTAATGTTGTGTGTGTGTGTGTGTGTGTGTGTGTGTGTGTGTGTGTTGTGTGTATATATATATATATATATGTTTTTTGCTATGAGTTTTATGTTTTTCGCATTTCATATGACTCTCTATAATGTTTCCAATGAACATTATGGATATATGATCAAGTTATTATGTATGCAGTGACGTTATAATGTTGTATATCTCTTTAAATGTTATATATATCAAGATATTAGTCTTAGGACATTACACATAGTCAGTCCATACCCTGACTCAACAGGATGAACTGCTCTGATACCATAATGTAACATCCTAATACCAGATACCCTAGTATACATTGAATATGCAAAGTATATAGCATTAGTCATGTCTCTACTAAGCTAAAAACATAATAATATACCCATAATAAAAAAATAGTCATTATAGAGAGCCTTAAGGCATGCAAAAAACATATATATATAAATATATATATATATATATATATATATATATATATATATATATATATATATATATATATATATATATATATATATATATATATATAACACTAGCCTCAAAAAGGCCTATTGTAAAACATAACTCTTTTTACATTACAAAGCAAATATAAATAAATACATAAGTTTTGTCTACTAAAGCATATAAAACTATATTAGTCTTCATGCTTTTTCTTCTTTCCCTATAGTGTTATTTTTCACATATAGTGTTACAGTAAAATAACTAAACTAACTCAGAAAGTCATAAAATTTAACAGGCATGCAAAACAAGTATTATGCTACCTCTGTAATCATATACAAGTCTAATATGTTAGAGAGGCTATTACATGACACTTGCCAAACAGGTGGTAGCATCTTAGGGATTTAGGGCTTGAGTTTTAGGTGCCAAAACTTAGCACCCTGTTGCCTATAAATACTAGTTAGAAAGATGAATAGCTAGCTGGTCCATTTGATTGGAAACATCCAATAGTTCCTAGGTCACTGTCAGACACTCGTGGGTTAATGAATTAAGTCAAGTATGGCAGCCACTCTATGTTTTCTATATCTTTTTCATTACATCTCTCTTAAAATTTCATGCATCTTTACATTTCATGCAAATTTCCTCTTCAATGTAATTATGCTTTTACATTCAAGTTCTTACCTTTATGCAGTTTATTTTCTTTAAACTCTTATTATCTTGCAAACTTTTATGTTTCTACAATTTATTTGTTTCATTGCTATACTATCTCACAATCTACTTTTTTTAATACTTTGTTTTTTTGCAAATCTTTTCTTTTTCTGCACTTTACTTGTTTGTAGTTTATTATTTTGTATCTTTAAATTCCTACAAGTTACTTTTCTACACTTTATGTTCAATGTTCTTCATATTTATTGCTTTTCATTGCATTTTTTTATACTTTTATTGATAGCACTCTTACTTTTAGCACTTTACATCACTTGCTATTTGCATTACTATCAGTTTACTTCTAGTAAGTTTACTTTTTAGTTTGCTTCTTAGCACTTTATCTTTGAAGTTATTTTCCATTTCTATCAAGTTACTTTTCTATGTACTCTTTATGACACTTAGCAAATTTCTAGTTATTAAAAGCTTTGGATGTTAGCAATCTACAAATTACTTGATACTTGAGAATCCTAGATAAGTCAATTCACTCCTAAAATTTAGATTTGAATTAAACTTTTTGTCAAATTTAGCATGCCCAGTGGGACCAAGGTGAGAGTGATTTGTAAAACTGCTTCTCCAAGTGTCCAAACTTTGATTCAAAACTATGAACTCTTTAAGCGATTGAGGAGTGGGAGATAAATCTCTACAAGGTCAAGAAAAAGCTGTTCTTCTAATTCATTAGAAAACATGAGTGGAAATGGGAATAACACTAGTGGTAATGGCAATGTTAATTATACCAATTTAGAGCCAGTGGAAAATACTGGTCATAATGTCATTTTGGCATTAGGAGAACAATTTTCAGCTAACAGTCCATAAGGTAACTGGAAGTACAACAAAAGTAGCTGTAAAATACAGCAAGTGCAAATAATAGGAGCAATAACAATATCCCAAGGACAATGCCTCTCTATAGAATGCCTTACAACTTCACACCTCCTATAGTATAACCCATTATAGGGTCAACACTAGGAACTTTTCAAACTATGGCTCAACCCATCATGGGGGCAAGGCTAGGAAATTACCAACCTATGTTTCAATCTATAATGGGAAGGGCATCAATGGGCTTTAACAACCTAGTAGCTGTCAACCCAGTGTCGAATCTACTCTTGGGTCCCTAGCAAGCGGTTGCAGTGAGCATGGTGAATCAAAATTCTGGGTAATTCACCCTAAGTTCAAGTGTTCAAATTCCTTGACAAGAAAGAACAAGCGCCGCAGGCCTAGTTTATCCTAGAATGACAAAGGATATGTCATACATAATCATGGGACCTACGCAAAGTATACTGAATAGTGCTTTTTAATAGATAGATGAGAGCTATCATGACATGGTTCACATGTTGACACAACAATTAGGAACTATACTAATGCCCTTGATTGTGTCAACCAATAACACTTATAATATAATAGCCCAAAAAATAGGAAGGTTGGTAAGGCCTTTGTGATTTGACAAAATAGGTCCTATAGTTCGACAGGTCAAAGAGGTCTTAATCAAGCAATTTTGGTGGTGAGAAAAGCTAAGAGAAAAGGCTATAACTTTTATTAAGAACACGAAGGCTAATTCCCACTCCAAAGCATAACACAGCCCCTATTTGTGTAAATTGGTATATTACACACCCCTTGCTATATTGACTTTTGCAAGAATGCTTTCACACAACATTACACCCTCACCCACACAATATGAATCCACACACGCTATGTAGTTGATAGATTATATGCCAAGTGCGTGCACATCGTGGATTTGGATTTTAAAATCCCAATTAGGCTTGGGCCTTTTCATTAAAGATAAATTAAGGGACTCCAAGACTTTATCAAACACTATTAGGGCACAATCCCCATAAATGGAGAGTTAAAAAATAGAAAGGAGAATAAACTAACTGATTAAAGGCAAGGATTGAAAGAAAACAAGAGAGTGGCATCCATTGAAGACATCCAACATTTTACATTCTTATTCTTCTTAATTTCTTCTTTGTTGGGATAGACTCGTGTTTTCTTTTGTATCTATGAGTTGCATTTGCATGGTTTACTTTTTATTAATATGAAATTACATGTCCTTGATTCAATCTTGTGCTCTTAATGCTTATGATATGTTGGATCCTGCATTTGCATGATCTTAGGTATTAGGTAAAGGATCAAAGTATGAAGTTTAACATTGGAAACTCAAGGAGTTGAATTTAGGAATTAGAACCTAGAGATAGGCTTAAATTCTTTGAGCAATTATGGATGTCATAGAACTTAATGGGTTTTGATTAATGTAGTAGCCACGAGAATGATATTATTTTAATATTAACAAATTTCTTGCACCTCGAGAGAAGGTATTAAATAAATAAGGGTAATCCAACTTGAAGAACATAATGGATCATTAGTAAAGAATAATCAACTTTAATCATTATAGATAGATGTAGTAAAATCCTAGTCCTAGAGTCTTAGTCATTGGTTGATTCCCTATTACTTTTATTTACTTGCTTGCCTTTATTTTTAACTTGCTTGTTTATTTAATTCCATTATCACTTTCATTAGCCTAGATAATTAGAATTTGTTGAAATTTGGTAATTACACAATTGTCCTAGTAATGATACTCTATTTATCACTTTATTACTTGCTAACAACCCGTGCACTTGCAGATTGAGCATGGTATATGGCTAGAGATTGGTTAGCTTAGTTAGAAGTTTATTAGATTAGTTTATTTAGTCAACAAGTTGGTTATTAGTTAGTTACTTTCTCTTGACCTATATAAGATACATGATTGGCTTGTTGCATACACTTTTATACATTCAATAAATTTCATATTTTCACTTCACATTCTCTCTTGGTTTTCTCTAGCACTGACCATATTTTTCAAGAATATAGAAGAATAAATTGTAAGGGAAAAATCATAGATTCATAGTGATAGTATTTTGCGACCTGAGAAAAATAAATTTGAGTCCTAACTAAGGGTGTCAAAATAAGCCAATCTTGATGGGTCGGCCCAAATAATTTGACAAAAAGTGTGGGTCGAGCTGAGAAAATTTAAGCTCGAATATATTTTGGTCTGACTTGGCTCAACCTAATTTTGGCGATGCCTAACACAGTTGACCCACAATGGGCCAAGTCAACTTGCTGGCCTAATGTTAATTATTTTATTAATAATTTATATGATATGTGAAGAGTTTCACCCTTACTTTTTTTAATATAAATTAATATTTTATCACAAAACTATTTTATTTTACATTTGTAAGGATTTAAACTATGCAAAAGAAAAATATAGTCATGATGCATAAGGATAAATTTTTCAAGTGTTAAAAACATAGTAGAAGATTTGAAAAAAAAAATATTCTTACCAATAGGATCATGTTAGCTAGAAATTTGCTAGCCTGCAATAATTTTGGCCAAACCTAACTAGAAATTTAATTGGCCTATAGTGGGCCATCCCTAATGGGTAGAGCCGGCCTATTTTGACATCTCTAATTCTAACACGTAATATAAAAGTGTAATTTAAAAATAGTTCGTGTGTAATTAAAAGAATAAAGAGAGTTCATGCGCCATATACATGTAGTTTCTTGTTATAAAAGCTAGGCTTTTTACCCATACTTCACTCTAGCGCTTGAGGAAAAATATTGAGAATTTTTATAAAAGTAATAGTTCAAATTATTTTTATAGTCACAATTTTGGTAATAAGAGTGAAGACTAATTTGTGCAAACTCAAGTTATTGATAAATATAAATATTCAACTAATGGAAGGTATTAGCTAGCTCAACTAGTAAACTCATTTGCAGGTGATTGCAAGGACTTGGATCAAATCTTGCCATCACCCTCCCCTCCCAAGGTGTAGCATGTGTGTGTGGGTGTGTGTATTTTTGTTTGTTATTGGGTGAGTGTGTGTGTAGACACTAATGCTTTGTAGGTTCATTCAAGTTAGTTTAGTAACATTATATTTATTCATCCACTTTATAATCATTAATTATATTAGCAAGATTATTTTTTTTAGAAGGCCGTGTGAGCTATTAAGCCTATATAGCTAAGAACCATAACTTTGTACCATTGAATGTGTACCACTTCAACAATAGGGCCATCACTATCTCTTTTTTTAACTATATTTTTAATGCTATAGTAGAAGTGATACACATTCAATAGAACAAAGTAGAAAAAAAAATATCGTGCTCTTAGAGCTAATGTTTTGAAACTCTAGAGTGACTAGTTTAACTGATTAGATCATGAACTGACTATGTCTTCAGTATGATTGCCATGTATTACGCCATCCAGTTCAACCATAGTTTGACCACCAATTTAATTAGTTGAATCAATTGAGTCATGACTTGGAGGTCTTGCCAGTATGATTTTTAAAGCATTTCCTGAACCACCAAAGAATTTCTCGTTATGAGATGGAATTGTTTCCACCAACTTCATTGTATTCATCATCTTATTTAATTTTTTTATTTGAAATTGTTGTTTTCATTTAGTAGGTAGATGACATAAATAGTTTATGTAATATATCGTAATATTCATAATTTTTTTCATTGTTATCAATATTTTAGGTTTTCAAGATTTTTTTAATAAGTTCTTGTAGTTTTTTGGTTAATTTATTGGATGAAAATGTTTTCTTTAAGCTTCTTGAATATATATATATTAAAAAATCATTACTTAGTTACTTCATTTCGTTACTCTTACTAGAATTTAAGATATCTGATAGTTACTTTAAGTAATATAGTTTCCTATTTGATTGCTTGTCTTTCAAGCTTTTAAATTTTCATTTTAATTTTCATAGCTCAATTAAATTATTTAACTTTCTAAAAAGATTATTATGTCTCTATTCAATCATTTTGGGCTCTCTATTTTGTCATGTGCTCTCATGTGACCAGCTTCCTGCATACTTCAAGCATGTACTCAAATGCCTGATTCTAGAAGGTTTTTCTTTACTCTATTATTCCTTCCTTCTCTATGAATGTCTTAGTATTGACTCAATTAATGTATTAAGCATATGCATAAAGTGTTCAATAATATGTGTTTTGAACTAGATTTAAAGGGTACCTGAGATAGGCATGTGACGGTGGTTTCTTCCTTGAGCAGCAGTACCCAAGCGTGTTGAAACAGGGGATGGGTACCTACAAAGGGACTCTAACGCTCAAGTCAAGCTATGCACAAGTTATATAGTGAGTAATTTACTGGTACTTGATTAAGGTTACCTAGTCTTGTATTTATAGAGCGTGTATAGAATCCTAATGCAATCTATGTTGAACATAGGTATTTAGGATTAGTATCCTTGTAATGGTTACCTTCCCTTTATTTGTTGGGGTGAATCCTTATAAATTAGGAACTCTTGATATGAGAGCTACTTATCAATCTAAGACAGTTATGGGTCCTATAATATCGTAAGTTGATGATTAGCAATTACGGATATTTAGGAATATATCCTCTGCATGTATCCAGTAATCTTGATATATATGGCCCAACGTCGCTCAATGTGGATAGCTCTGAAGCCCGGACTGTCTTCAAGGCCTTAGCTACGTCATCTAGGGTGGGATCCGGTTATACATGTGTCGGGTTAATCCAACTGGACAGGATCCCGGATCACGGTCCAGAATAGTTGCCCCCAGCTTGGCGCTCAGAAGGACAGCCAAGTGTCAAGCTTCAACAGGATCACCCAGGCATGCGATCAACATTGGAGTCCAAAAATTTAACATCAGATCCCAAATGTTTTATGTAAAATGTCAGAACCCATTGCATGCTATTACGTTCCTTTAGTTCATTGTCCCTGACAATTAATTCTTGGGATTTCCTTAAGTATTTTCCACGTGAACTCTCTAATATTGCAGGATGTAACAATCTATGATTCTTTGGGAAACTGTTGCTTTGACTTCATTAGGAATTAAATATCCTTTAAAAAGGATTTCAGTTTTGTACTGTTTCCCAACTGCCCGCTACTACTGTGACTAATCAAAAGCTGAGAGCACTTAATGTGGCTACCATCATGGGATTAGTTCACCTTTCATGAGACCAATCAGAGTGCTTCATTCTTTCTATAAATAGGGGGATGTTTGTACTGAAGCTGGCATTCCCTTGTATTCCTTTTGGCTTGTAGTTCTATGCAAGGATGATTCTCTTTGATAAAGTGGTTCTTTCACTTTTTGAATTTGCGTGGAGGGTTTCATCCCCTGCAAAGATTATCCTCTTACTTTTTCTAAAATTTCTAAAGATGTTTGACTTTCTGCAAACAATTTCTTCTTTTGTAGAAGCCTTTCTTTCTTGGCGTAACTTTAAGTCGCTATGCATTTAGGGAGGTGGAAGCCTTTCTCTCCTGGTGTACACAGGGATGTTCGATCCAACGTGTTGTTAGGATGGAGTGATGCTTCTGTAAACCAGTGCATAGGGACACTACAAGGCACTATGTCCCTCTTCCTCCTTCCTTCCTTCCTGAGTGATTTGGAGGCACTAGGCTAGTCTTTTTCGTAGTGCGGTTGGATATGCAAGAATACCGCTAATTTGGAAGGGAAAATCTTCTTGGATCTGTAGAGGTTGACGATGTATAGAATGAGATTAATAAAATTCTTCTTTTTGAAAATTTGTCTTGGATCTCTAATTTTTCTTTTTCTTCTTTTCGCTTTACATTATCTGGGGTGAGTCCAACGCTTACCCCATAGTCATACTTGGTCAGCCACAGGTTGGCTCTTACTAGGTTCAATCAAAGCGCCAAGTTTTAATTCTAACCCTGAGGTAAGTGGTCCTCACAGGGTTAAGAATTATACCTTTGGCTTTTCAAAATCAACGTTTTGACCGTTTATGGGACTGCCATGGTCTGTACTAGACTTCTTTACTACGGATTATGCCTGTGTTGGGAATTGCGGTTACATCACGCTACGAAAAAATTAGGATTCCCACCAAAGATCCATGCGAAAAGCCATAATCTGAGTTGTAAATCATTTACCTCTTGAAGCGTGATCAAAAGGAAGGACGTGAATCACCAACACTGTAATAGAAATGATGTCTCTGCGGTATCCACAACATCCAACGTCCACAAAGAGGAGCCTCACGTCTCACACACAGTGCTAGCTGTGAAGAGAAGATAAGAAACCTGTCGCTCTCTCACTCATTTTTCTGTAGGTGCTGCTAGGGTTCTGAATTATGTATCTTAGTAGCCCCTTAGCAGTACTATTTATAATAGTGACTGCCTTAAGTGAGTATGAGCAGCAGCAAGGTAAGTTGTGCAACCCTAGACCCATCCGTTATGAGTCTAGCCCATATTTGAATCCTAGTCCAACTTGGATCCATTACTCTAATTTTAGTCTGCTCTATATGTGTGACCCTACAAGTTCTTATTACGTTGGCAGTAATATTAAAATCCCATTTTAATATTACAAGCAGTTAGCGGTATCTAGAAACACATCGCTGCTACCCAAGTAATAAGAATGTCAGTGATTTGACATAACCTTTCCGTGACCAATGTTTCTGTGTTGTTTAGTCCCTTTGTCAAGATATCTTGATTGAACACAAGGCATGGAATGCGTCACCCTTGTATAGTCCAATCTTTCGTTTCCTAATACTCGAGTAGACTTTGTAATAACAAATGAGATCAATATCTTATATTGACTTATTTGAGTATGGCCATGCATTTCACAGTCTCAGGGGGCCTGAAGATATCGCTTCTGTTATATAGGAGTGACAAATCCCATCTAGGTCACTCACATCCCTTTGCATGATTTGCGGTATGTCCAATAACCAACTTTATAATCATCTTGTTACAGATGACGTTTGATGGCATTAAAACACACAACTCCTCATGTAGGAATCGTAGTGATTTCAAGTCAAAGGACCACAAACACCATTGTCACTATAAGAATCGCTTATGACACTCACGTAATGATCCATGTAGTGTTCTCATGGTGGGTCAGTCCAGTACATCATTACTCTAATATGTACCCATGTGAAGACTTGATATCTCATATCCATGACCCGTGAGATGTGGTCATCAGTCTATGCACATACTAGTCTCAATGTATTATTGTTGTCCTAATTAACAATAATACTTGATTAGGGACATTTAAGAATAGTGTTCTAACCAAAAGGATCTCACGATTAAGTCATCCACTTGATGTCCTATGGCATTAAACTTATTATTCTAAGGACTTTATTATGTTTATCAAAAAAGAACACAATAAATGAAATGCCTCATATATTAAAATAAGCATAATAGAATGTATGTAAATACAGAAAAAGTATCGGCCTTAGGGCATACACCAACAGCCTGAGTCTGTGATAAAATTTCATACTTAATCTGTTGAGTTTGTGTGTCGTTTGATTTGTTGTGCAACCATCTCTTCAACTGCAAGCACAGTTGCATGAGCCACGCAGCGCATTCTAGTTGGGAGATCGTGCCTGGTGCTTCTAGCTCCATAATGAGTCTCTTTTGAAACTTGTATCAACAAGACAAAAATGCCCCCTAACCATTTCGCCCTAATAAATAGGGGGAAAACCTCCTTTCTGTGTTCTTCTTTGTCCTTTATCAATTTCGGTAGTCTGAGGTGATTTCTGGTGACTTCAACAGCAAAGAAAACTAACTTCCAGTGGTGTCAAGCCTCCACTTCGTCAAGCAACCACTTTCCTACAAGGTATTTCCTTTCCTTATTATATGCTTAAGTCATTTTTTGAGTCGTGGAGTGGGTGTATGTTCCTTTCTGGAAATGTACTTCACTATTTTCAGCAAAAAGGGTCTAGAGTGGCTGTTTGCCAGTTCTTGTGTCCCCTTAATGGCGCTGCCTTGAGGAACACCTCCTTCGTCGCGGCATGTGTGGTGAAGGTGCCATCTTGAGGTCTTTTTCCTTGGGAAGACTAGAGGCCTAAACGTGGGTGTAACACCCTAATTTTTTGTTTTTCTTTATGTAAATACATTTTATAATATTTGTGAGTATTTGTGAATTTCTAAGAATTTTTAATTATTTTGATTATTTTAATATTGTTTTGACCTATATGCTCAAAATTTATTTTTTTTAATATATGAGTTTTATAATTTTTATGATTTTTCTTTAATTTTTATAGATTTCTTTGAAAATTTAATTATTTTAATATTATTTTGGGCTAAGGGCAGGCCCGGGGCAGGCCCGAAAAAATAAAAATTTTCCTAGACCAGAAAGTTTTAGACAATCAAGGCGAGGCTGGGGGATCTTACTAAACCAAAAACCAGAAATAGTTGACAAAAATTTTCTGTATCTGAGTTTTCTATTATCCATTGGGTAATGCCTTTATTTATTGTGTAATGTTATTATCCATTGGATAATGACTAGCAGTAGCTATTATCCATTGGGTAATATCTTTTGAAAAATATCTTGAGATTAGTCAATTAAAGAGGCTATGACTTTTGTGAAGAACCAATAGGAAGGAAGCTTACTTGTGAAGCTAACCAATAGGAAGAAATCTTAATGGTGAAGCTAGTTGAAGTCAACAAAGAAGGCTTGACTTTGGTTTGAACCATTGGATGACAAGACTTAGTGGAGAAGTTTTGAACATCAATCATTGATCTAATCAACGGTTGAGAAGCAAGACTTAGTGGAGAAGTTTTGAATATCAACCATTGATCTAATCAATGGATATGAAAGCAAACTTAATGAAAAAGCCTTGGATGATCAAATCAATGGTGTGAGAGTAAACTTAGTACAGAAGCTTTGGATGTTCACCATTGATCTAATCAATGGTTGTAAAGACAAGCTTAATAAAGAAGTTTAGGATATCTACCCTAGATTAAATCAATGGATGAGGAAAGTTGAAAATAGTCAAAATTGTCATACTATTATCTCTCCAAACTCACGGCCATGTAGTCCTCAAAGTGACCAAGTGTTCATTTTTTTTTTCATTTCATTCAAGAAATCTATCATCTTTCTCTCAAAAACCTTAACATTTTTTCTCTCATTTTTCTCTCCTCTAGCTCACAGCTCCTTCACACAAAATACCTATCCATCACTCATAAATTAAACAAAGCTTACCACTTAGTTCTAAACATCATTCCAAACAACTTTCAAGTTGTGATCAAGACCAAATTCCATCATCTTCAAGCTTGATTTTTGAATTCAAGCTCTAAGATTTTTAAGGTAATGTTCATGGTTTTCATTTCTTCTTTGATTCTTGAAATTCTAAGACCATATTTGATCTATGGTAATCTTAATCAAGCCTTAGACGTTAACATATTTGTGTTTACTTTGAGATTCTAGAGCAACTTGGTGGAGAAAGTTGATACAAAAAGCTATACAAGGAGCTTAAGAAGCTACACCTTAAGGTAAGAGGGAGATTAACCTCATCGGCCATTTGTGGTGGTGAGGGAATGGATTTGTTTCTGTTTGTGGGTGAAAAATCCCTTAAAGGATTTATTCGTTTGATTTTGTATGTTTAACTGCTATGTGTTGTTATATGTGATTTTATTACTTTGATAATTATGCATGATTTTTATTAAGCGATTACTATGTGAGATTGTATGATTTTGATTGAATTGTGATTAGATGCGTAATATGATTTTATTGCTTCAATAGTAAGCATGAATATGTAATAGTAGATATATCATGAGTGATATGTTGTATATGATAAGAATCACGTGGAAAGGAAAACTATTTTGGTTTCAAAAAATCAAAAGACTCACGACGTCCATGAGTATTTAGGAGCAAATCACTAAAAATATTTTACTAAGTGTGAATTTTAGATGATTATGTAACAAGTAATTGATTAAAGATTTTTACAAAGAAAAATGAGATAGGAAATGAATAAATATTTGGTTATGGAATATAAATTGATTTTCGACCAACATGCCAAGAATTGGTATTTTAGACCAAAAATATTTTCTCAAGTGTAGTCTTAAAGGATTAATTAACAAGAACTCAATTTAGTGAATTCTGAGATGTAAAAAGAAAGAAAACTAATTTTTGGAATTAATTAAATTAATGAATTGAGGTCATGATGGGAAATAAATTTATAAGTTAAAGTTTACTGATGTATAGCTCACCCCTTGGGTTTTGAAGCGCGTTAGAAAACTTTGAGCTACATTATTTGATTAAATCATGGAAGTGTAAAATTTTGTGAAGAAAGTATTATTAAAAGGAAATTTATTGGAAATGAGATTCAAATTTTACTAAACATGGAAAAGAATTCTTTATAATTGGTTAAGTCAAGAATAACGTAGTTTTGTGAACAATATTAGGAAATATTATTTAGTGGAGGTTTAGTAAGAAAATGTTAGAAATATTATTTAAAGGTGATTTATTAAGGAAATAATGGAATTAAAGTTCAATTTTGGTATTAAATGAGAAAAGTTTTAAATTGAGTTTAGAATATTAAGAAAATATTTTACGCCATTGAAAATACGTAAAAAAACTCTTACGCGATTTAAAAATGGTGATTTTTAGCTACGCGATTGAGAAAACATTTTAAAATCTCTGCGCGATCAAGAAAATGTTGAAAAATCATTACGCGATTTGAAAACATAACAGAAGTTTTTGCAATTGTGAAAACGCGATAATATCGCTACGCGATTGAGAGGAATTGCAAGTTTTACTATAGGGCCAACGTACTGGACCTGAGTGGATCTGTGGTATTATGTAATTGTATGGGCGATTATATAATATCATTGATACTAATGCCATTAGACAATTGTATAGGCAATTGCTTTAATATCATTGGGAATAGTATAATCATGGTTTGATTTCATTGTTCATGCATCTGAGCTTTGTACAGTCGGCTTTTGTTGCCTAGGAGTGGGCGAGAATTTGGATAGTGTGATCCCTGGTGGATCTCAAGGGGCGTCAAGGCGTGGTGATTCACTTAATGACCTGTTGTCACATTGTATATCCCTGGCCGTGGAAAACCGTTGCAACGCACTGACAAGGACCCGATAAACACTATTCTTTTCGTGGTCCAACGTACACTGTCTTTTGAGGGGGGACAGATCTTCTGGAACGTCCATCTCTCAGTTTGTGTTTAGCTCCATGGAGTAGAAAATGAGTGCATTATGCATAAGGATGGTTAGTATACACATTGTGCATATGCATAGTAAGTGTACATATTGTTCATATGCATAGTCAGCATTTATACTATTGTGATATAGTATTATTGTGATATAATATTATTGTGGTATGATCAGTATGCCAGATATTGTGTTGCAAGTTTATTGGATTTATTTATTTATTTAATATCATGAATATATCTGCTAATTTTATGTTATTTTATGGATTGTATGTTGAACTGTGTTGGCATGTTTATCATTTCTTTGCTGCCATATTGGTATGCGATGTAAGGGATCTCACCTATTTGCTGTATTATTTTTCTATTATATTTTTATGATTATGTTTGTTAAAGACCGTAAGAAGGACAAGGTTGGATTGCCTAGGTTTGAGTTAGATTGACTTTGTTTGATCGGTTTGCAATGGCTACAAGGATGGATTTCTTTTATTACATGCAAGTGCAGTTCCACGGAGGCACTGATGCCTAGTGCCATGATACTGATGTTGAGCGTATTGTTTATTTTAGGGATGTGTCGGTGCCTTTGAGTCAGACTTATCATAGGATTACTATTCTCTCTCTTGATGCTTGTGTGCATTTGGAGTTCTCTATGCCTATTAGAGATATGTGGAGTGATCTTTATCATACTCATAGTGAGGACTATGACATGTTGACTGCTTGGACTCCTGTTTGTAGTAATATGCCCCGTCTGGGGAGTTTGTCTGTTAGGGACCCTGAGGAGGATCTAGAGGAAGATCGGGTGCAAGACCTTACTCTTCAAGTGTTTGGACTTGGTCTAGGTTGAGTTTTTATATGGTAATTATATATTATTTGTAGTACGTAAGTTTTATGTAATTAAGTTGTTATTAATCTATGTTATGTGTAACGCCCCTTTTTGGGAGGGAACGTCACATTGTCAATTACAATGCGGAAATAAAATTATATAAGTTAAGACCCAGTTCCATTTAATATAATGTGAACTTACTTGATTTTAGTTATGTAGTTAAATTGGTGAATATTTTTTTTTTTTGTTATAATAGCAATAGTTGATAACTACAGTGACGGTACATCAATGGAAATAAAGAATAAAAGCAGAAGTAAAGCATACATGGAAATTAACATTTCATCTATATATATATATATATATATATATATATATTTATCAAACGTTTAGTTACAAAGCCTGGTATACCAAAAAGCAAAACTATACCTGCCCCCAAAGGATTATACATACACATCCCCACGGTATCAGAATATACAGCCCACTACAGTCAAAACATCAGGCCCCCAAAATAAAATACTGGTAGCCCTCAGTAGCTACAAGTAGTATCAGTCCCTCAAGTGAGGAGGAATCGTGTCAGGATCCTCTTCAAGATCCTCTGCAAGGTTGTCCTCAGGGACCTCCTCGGGGTCTTCCTCATCAGAGGAAACCACCATAGGAACCACAGAGTTACGAGACGGGGCCCGAGCCGTGGAAACAAAAGTATCCTCCTGTGGGGTGTAGTGGCGATCACCTCATATCTCTCGGATGGGCAAGTAGAATTCCAGACACACTCTGATGCTGCTCGTGAAGATAGGCGAGTCATGACGCCTCCAAGCTAATGAGATCGACACCTCACCCTCGTAGATGAACTGCTCGGAGTTCAGGTTAATGTACCAACAGTCAGGCCCTCCGATGAAAGTAAGGCGTACATAACCCAAAAACCCACTCGGGTGCGCCGCCATGATCCGACACTTGACGCTAATCGCGATCGGGCCAAAAGCCAGGGAAGTCGGGAGTTTCGCCCTCTTTGCCATCGTCTTCGATAGAACACAATATACAAATGGGAAATAATAGAAAGACAGGGAAGAGGTAAGACTTCCTACCATCATTACCAATTATAGCATCAAGAAAAAAAATGGCGTAAAGTGCCCACATAGCATTTCGAAATAATAATCACAAGCATTAAATAGCAGAAATAAACAAATAATCAGTTTTAGGCATGTGTATATATATAACAGTAAGATAACAATTCCAAGTCATTATAACGAATAAATGCTATATAATGCATGGACTCACTATACACATACACTCAATAGTCAAAATCCTACTCCATGGAGCTAGACACAAAACAGTCGAAGAGAATGATCAGGGGGACATGTCAGTATCTCGTCAGCCATAAAACAAGTGCTTTCTAGAACATAATCAGTCATTTTGCGCAACAAGGCTTTATACAGCGGAATTCCCACAAGATCTCGATATAAGACTGTGTCCAGTCAGGATCATCGGTGCATTTGCATCGGTTTGTCTCATGGTCCAGAGGGGCTACCACTGCCCTCTGTGAGACACCCGTGCCCCAACGCCCTCAAGGTCAACTACAGGACCACACATGTCTATTCGCACCCGCACTAAGGTGTGATTCAACTCCTAGGCAACTCGGCCTTAACAATGTCCAACAGACATTCTCTTTCTTTTTGTTCAATGCATGACTCAATCATGCCCCTCATGACAAACTAGGTCAATCATGCTTCAAATGCATGCCATATCATTTAACAACAAGGTTTGATCCCATTCATGGATCCACATCAAGCCAATAGCACATCTTAAGGATAACCACAATCTCATTCATAGTCATGATAGAAGTCAACCATTAGGTTCATTATGTTCCTCACAACCTCACCCATACTCATGTTCTTTCTTTACTCGAAATTCTCACTAGTTGTAATGGCATGCCCACGTTCCTTGTTTTTCCCTCTTTTTGAATCCCTAACTAGTTTCTTGTCATCTAATTATTTACGATTAACATGCTTATATTAGTCCAAAAGCCTTGAGTCCAGGAAGATACACGACTGGAATCACCAGCAGAATCCTTAATTTGATCGCTAGGTGTTGGGTGATGAATTATACTTTTGAATTTGACGGAGACAATGTATCTAGTAAAAAATTGAGGCTGTCTTTCGACGAAAAATAACATGGCAGAATGATAGAAGATGGGAGAACATTATTTCACAAGAATGGCAAAGAATAAATTTCTATCGAATGGGGATAAAAAATTGTCGAATATACTAGAAGGCTAGCAGAAATCCTAATTCAACGGACGGGTGTTGACGTTGGAGAAATCTTCCAAGTGTTGAACCGATGAAAGTACTATATGGTCAGAAATTCTACTTGACGGATATGTCACTCGACAGATATTGACATTCAAACTTGACGAATATTGACATTGGGGAAGTTTCTCTATTAAACGGTCAGGAATTCCACTCGACGGATTTGGCATTCTAACTCGACGAATTTGGCATTGGAGAAGTTTCTCTCCCAAGTGGTCAGAAACTCTACTCGATGGATATGTCACTCGACGAATATTGACATTCAGACTCGACGGATATTGACATTATGCTTAATGGTCAGAAGTCCAAACTCGACAGATTTGGTTAGAAAATCACTTTCGACGAATATGGTCAGAAGTCGAAACTCGGCGGATTTGATCAGAAAATAAAATTCGACGGATATGGTCAGAAGTCTAAACTCGACGAATTTGGTCAGAAATCAAATTTGATGGATATGGTCAGAAGTCTAAACTCGACAAATTTGGTCAGAAATCAAATTCGACGGATATGGTCAGAAGTCTAAACTCGACGAATTTTGACATTCTACTAAATGGTCTGAAGTTCAAGTTGTTACAATTTTTCACACGGAATCCCCGATTTTTTTTTTTGGTTTCAAAACTGTGGCCACCCAAGAACTAATCCAACATCATTTCTTCCATTTCAGGCATTCTAATCCAATCCAGTATATCAATATACACAAATAGACATTCTAATAGCATAAACACCTTACAAACAACATACAAATAAAGGATGACCCTCAATAGGGATCCCTCATTATCAATCACAGACAACGTTCCTAAATGCTAATAGAGGTTGAGGAGGAGTGTCTTCCTCTTACCTTAAAGAAGCACAAAAAAGGCAAGCTCTTCTGTTCTTGAAATCTGGTTCTTCGCCACCACCAAAAACCTTGGTGTTCAAATCCGAGAAATCAAAATCAAAGAGTGGAAATGGAAATCCATAGTCACCAATGTGACCATGGAATATGAAAATGGGGAGAAGGGAGAAGAAAGTTAAGAGCTTTACCTTAAAGCTTGAAGCTTTGATGCTGGCTGTGGAATACAAAAATGGAGGAATAAAGAAGAGGTCCACCAAGAAGAAAACTTGAAGATGGTGAGGGGAAACAATGGTTTAAGTGTGGCTTGAGCAAGGGAAAGCTTGAAAGTTCAACAATGGTGTTCGTGGGTGTGTGCAGCCATGCGAAGAAGAGAGAAAAAAGAAAGAGAGCAGACATGAGGGAGGGAAAATGAGAGAAGTGAAAAGGTAATATGCCCCCCTTAATCAACCGTGCAGCACCAAAAAGGAGGAGAGAGAAAGAAGTGGTTGGAGGAAGCTTCCCTCAAGCTTCCTTGAGAAGCTTCGCGCGCTTCTCGATAAAGTGCATAGTAAGCTTGTCTCCTTAATTAGATACATTCGACAGATGATTAATTACACTACTAGAATTATTTTCTCAGTGAATAAAAGTTACAATTGATGAAAATAATATTTTATTATTCATCAGATAATTTTATGATACCGCGATTTTATCTAGCAGACAAAACCTCAAAAAATGCAAACCTCGCAAATTGTGCCCAGCCTCGGGTTTAGTAAGATCCCCTGTCAACACGTTGACAGTTCAAGGTTTGCCAACCTTAGGGAAAATATTCTATTTTCTCGGCTCCGCTCAGTGCACACGTAAAACGAAGAGTATATTAAAATATTCATCATTTCCAAAAAAATCCACAAAAATTCCTAAAAATCATAAATATTGTAAAATGATTATTTATAATGAAATAAATAATTTTCAGGATGTTACAACACTCCCCTTCTAAAAAGGAATTTCGTCCTTCAAATTTGCATACCTTAGAATAACTGTGGGTATTGCTCCTTCATCTTGTCTTCCAGCTCCCAGGTTGCATCTCCAGTCACCTCGTTCCAGATTACCTTCACCAATGCGATCTCCTTGCCTTTTAATTGCTTTATCCTTCTATCCTCGATTCTTACAGGAGACGTCTCATAAGTTAAGTTTTCTTTTAATTGTACTGCATCTGGTGCTATGACATGACTTGGGTCAGGAAGGTATTTTCGAAGTTGATACATGGAAAACATTATGAATGTTTGAAAGGAAAGGAGGTAAGGCTATTTGGTAGGCTACAGGACCTACTCGGTGAATGATTTGGTACAGTCCAAAGAATTTTGGAGTGAGTTTTCTAGATTTTAGGGCCCAGCCTACCCCAGTCGTAGGTGTGACTTTCAAGAATACATGCTCGCCTTCCTCAAACTCAAGAGGCTTTCTCATTTGGTCTGCATAACTCTTTTGCCGACTCTGAGCCGTCCTTATCTTTTCCTGAATCATCTTAACCTTCTCAGTTGTCTGCTGTATAATCTCTGGTCCAATAGTAAGGCGCTCGCTGTCTTGGACCAACACAGAGGTGTTCGACACCGTCGACCATATAGAGCTTCATAGGGTGCCATCCCTATGCTCGAATGATAACTATTGTTGTACGTGAATTCTATCAATGGTAGAACTTCATCCCAACTTCCAGTCTGCTCTATGGCACAAACTCTAAGCAAATCTTCCAAAGATTGGATCGTCCTCTCTGATTGACCATTGGTCTGTGGGTGATATGCAAAACTCAGACATAACTTCATCCCCAACGCTTCTTGTAAATTCTCCCAGAAATTTGAAGTAAATCTCGGATCTCTATCCGAAACAATACTTGTAGGCACACCGTGCAGTCTAACAATCTCTCCAATATAGATCTGAGTCAGTCTCTCCAGTTTGTATCTTATGTCGATCGGGAGAAAATGTGCTGATTTCGTGAGTCGGTCTACAATTACCCAAATCGAATCATGACCTTTTCTTATTCTTGGCAATCCGACTACAAAATCCATGGCAATACTGTCCCACTTCCATTCAGGAATAGATAACAGTTGTAGCAATCCCACTGGTCTCTAATGTTCCACTTTAGCTTTTTGATAGACTAGACAAGTTGATACACGTCTAGTGACGTCACTCTTCATTCCATGCCACCAGAACAACTTCTTCAAATCTTGGTACATTTTTGTTATGCCCAGATGCATACTCAGCTGGCTTGTGTGAGCATGGTTAATGATATATTCTCTAAGCTATTGGTCACGGGGAATATAAACTCTTCCACGAAATCTCAGAATTTCGTCTGTTCCTTCCGCAAATGCTGTTTCATTACCTTGCTTCATCTGTTCCCTCACTTCTTGCAAAAACTCGTCAACCTTCTGCTTTTCCCTTATGTTATCCATCAGCTCACTTGTGATGGTAACCATATTCATGGAAATCTTCCCTGGTTCTAACTCCACAAAAGACCACACATCTCTAAACTGCTCTAGCATATCCTTTTCCTTGATCATCAGGGCAGAGACACTAATCATCTTCCTACTCAGGGCGTCTGCCACAACATTTGCCTTACTAGGGTGATACAGAAGTTGGAAATCATAATCCTTCAGAAACTTTAACCACCTTCGCTGCCTCGTGTTCAACTCCTTCTGATCATACAAATACTTCAGACTCTTGTAATCACTGAAAATGTTGAACGTCGCTCCGTAGAGAAAATGCCTCCATATCTTCAGAGCGAAAACTACAGCCGCTAACTCTAAGTCATGCGTCGGGTAGTTCTTCTCGTGCACTCGCAACTGCCTTGAAGCATAAGCCACTACTCTTCCATGCTGCATAAGTACAGATCCTAGTCCTTGGTATGAAGCGTCGCAATACACCTCAAATTACTTATTCGGATCGGGTAGCACTAACACTGGTGAGGTAGTCAGCCGATTCTTCAACTCTTGGAAACTCTGCTCATAGTTGTCAGTCCACTCAAAAGCTTGGTTTTTCCTTGTGAGTTGTGTACGTGGTCCAGCAATTTTGGAGAATCCCTCAATGAACCTCCGGTAATATCCAGCTAAGCCCACGAAGCTTTAGATCTCCGTCACTGACGTTAGCCTTTCCCACTGCAACACTGCCTCCACTTTCGATGGATCCACTGCAATCTCATCCTTCGAGATCACGTGACCCAGAAACTTAACTTCTTCCAGCCAGAACTCACATTTCGATAGTTTGGCATACAATTCCTTCTCATTCAGAATCTGAAGAACTATACTGAGGTGTTCAGCATGGTCCTCCTGATTTTGAGAGTATACCAGAATGTCATCAATGAATACCACAACGAATCTGTCCAAGTAGGGACGAAAGATTCGGTTCATGTAGTCTATGAAGATAGCTGGTGCATTCGTCATGCCAAACGGCATCACGAGATATTCGTAGTGACCATATCGGGTACAAAAACCAGTCTTGGGTACATCCTCCATCTTTACTCGTATCTGATGACACCTAGATCGCAGATCGATCTTTGAAAACACCGCCGCTCCCTTTAGTTGGTCTATTAAATCATCAATTCTCAGAAGTGGATACTTGTTCTTGATCGTTACTTTGTTCAGCTACCGATAGTCTACACATAATCTTGATGTGCCATCCTTCTTGTAAACTAACAGCACTGGTGCTCCCCACGGTGACACACTTGGTCTGACCAATTACTTTTCCAAAAGCTCTTCTAGCTATTTCTTGAGCTCAGCTAACTCTATCGGTGCCATCCTATAAGGTGCTATAGGCACGGGACCAGCTCCCGGTACTAGGTCGATAGCAAACTCTATCTCTTGAGCTAGTGGTAAACCAGGTACATTCTCAGGAAAGACTTCAGGAAACTCATTCGCCACTGGAATTGTGTTCATATCAACCTCGCTCTCAACTTTCAAAGAAGACAGTAGCATGTATCCTTGAGCTCCTTCTTTTAAGAGAGCTTGAACTCAGTTAACCATTAGAAATCTAGAATTCTCATCTATGGGAAAAACTATGGTCTTTATGGAACAGTCTAACAGAACATGGTTGAAAGATAACTAGTCCATCCCTAAGATAATATCTAGTTGGGAAAGGGGTAAACAGATCAAATCGACCGAAAAGGTTCGACCTTCAACAACCAATGAACAGTTTAGACAGACTTTGGTAGTAACTATCGGTTTATCAGTGGGGGTAGAAACAGTTAGGTCAAAAGGTAAAGACGATACAAGTAGACCCAGTCTTTGCACACAGTCATATGATATGAAAGAATGGGTTGCCCTATAGTCATACAAGAAAGATCTGAGAAAATAATGAGGTAAAAAAACTCTTCTAACGATTTAAGCTCACTTGGTGATTTTTAGCTACGCATTTAGAAAATCGAGCCACAATACTTTCTAATCGATGTAAAAGATTACCTTCTATGGTGCCTTCCCCTTATATCAAATCTTCGGATTCAGAAGCTTCAGCTCCGCTCATGGTGTAAACTTGCCCTCCAACTTATGGTTTCTTAGCTTTTGCAGCATTCATTGAAGGTTCAGCCTTCGCTTGATTGCAATCTCTGTAGATATGCCTAGGTTTTCCACATCAGAAATAGATAATCCTTTTGATAGAACAATCCCTTGTTAGATGATCCTTCCCGCACTTCTAGCATTTGGAAGGGTACGCCACGTGCTGGCCAGTCCAGTTCCCAGTAAAACCTCTACCAGAACTTCCACCCATGGCCTGTTGCTGATTTGCCATTGGTCGGGAGTATGGCTTCTTCTGGAAGCGGTTAGCATTGTTACCGCCGCCTCTCTAGAACCTCGTAGGCCCAAAGTTTCTGCTCCTCGTGTCTCTAGATTGCTCCAGAGCCTCTACATCACAATAAGTATCCAACAGTTCTGAGAATTCATTGATCCTCAAGGTGATCACGGCCTTCTTCACCTCATACTTCAGTCCTTCCGTGAATCTTCAGCATTTCCATGCTTCATTTGGTTGATTCTGAAAGTACGTTGAAAATTGCAACAAGTTTTCGAATTTGGCCGCATACTCACTAACGGTCATATTCCCCTGTCGTAGGTTGAGAAATTCTGACTCCTTCGCATGCCTTGCGCTTGCAGGAAAATACTTGTCCAAGAACTTTTCCTTGAATAACTCCCAAGTAATCTCTTGGTTTGCAGCTTCCAGTATTCTCTACACTCCATTCCACCAGTTCTCAGCGTTGCCTACCAACATAAAAGTAGCATAGTTCACCTTCTTGTCCTCAGCGCAATTCATTCCTCGAAAGACTTTTTCTAACTCCTTGATCCATAGACTAGCCTTGTCCGGATCAAATTCTCCTTTGAATTGAGGAGGGTTATGGCGTCAAAACTCTGCTAAATTCTGAGCATTAGTAGTAGCCTCTAGCTGTTGAGCAGCTCGATCTTGTTGTTACGCAACTCTCTCTTGCTGTTGTGCAGCTTGCTCAGTCTGGTGTGCGATGGCCTCAGCCATCCTCTGCATCACCGTAATAGCTGCTACCATGTCTTCCCTTCGTGCCATCTTACTTTCTTAGGTCGGATTAACTGAAAACATAGAAAAGTCAGTTGCATTCACTAGGAATACCAAACAATACACCTTTACGTATACTATTCAGAGAACACACAGCACAAACAAGACAGACTCAATCACAAGACCCAAAGAAACATAAACTGGGGCTCTGATACCAACTTAATGTAACGCCCCTTTTTAGGAGGCAACGTCACATTGTCAATTACAATGCAAAAATAAAATTATATAAGTTAAGACCCAGTTCCTTTTAATATAATGTGAACTTACTTGATTTTAGTTATGCAGTTAAATTGGTGAATATTTTTTTTTTTGTTATAATAGCAATAGTTGATAACTACAGTGACGGTACATCAATGGAAATAAAGAATAAAAGCAGAAGTAAAGCATACATGGAAATTAACATTTCATCTATATATATATATATATATATTTATCAAACTGTTTAGTTACAAAGCCTGGTATACCAAAAAGTAAAACTATACCTGCCCCTAAAGGATTATACATACACATCCCCATGGTATCAGAATATACAGCCCACTACAGTCAAAACATCAGGCCCCCAAAATAAAATACTGGTAGCCCTCAGTAGCTACAAGTAGTATCAGTCCCTTAAGTGAGGAGGAATCGTGTCAGGATCCTCTTCAAGATCCTCCGCGAGGTCGTCCTCAGGGACCTCCTCGGGGTCTTCCTCATCAGAGGAAACCACCATAGGAACCACAGACTTACAGGACGGGGCCCGAGCCATGGAAACAATAGTATCCTCTTGTGGGGTGTAGTGGCGATCACCCCACATCTCTCGGATGGGCAAGTAGAATTCCAGACACACTCTGATGCTGCTCGTGAAGATAGGTGAGTCATGACACCTCCAAGCTAGTGAGATCAACACCTCACCCTCATAGATGAATTGCTCGGAGTTCAGGTTAATGTACCAATAATCAGGCCCTCCGAGGAAAGTAAGACGTACATAACCCAAAAATCCACTCGGGTGCGCCGCCATGATCCGACACTAGACGCTAATCTCGATCGGGCTAAAAGCCGGGGAAGTCGGGAGTTTCGCCCTCTTTACCATCGTCTTCAATAGAACACAATATACAGATGGGAAATAATAGAAAGACAGGGAAGAGGTAAGACATCCTACCATCATTACCAATTATAGCATCAAGAAACAAAATGGCGCAAAGCGCCCACATAGCATTTCCAAATAATAATCACAAGCATTAAATAGCAGAAATAAACAAATAATCAATTTCAAGCAAGTGTATATATATAATAGTAAGATAACAATTCCAAGTCATGATAACGAATAAATGCTATATAATGCATGGACTCACTATACACATACACCCAATAGCCAAAATCCTATTCCATGGAACTAGACACAAAACAGTTGGAGAGAATGATCAAGGAGACATGACGATATCTCGTCAGCCATAAAATAAGTGCTTTCTAGAACATAATCAGTCATTTTGCGCAACGAAGCTTTATACAGCGGCATTCCCACAAGATCTCGATATAGGACTGTGTCAAGTCAGGATCATCGGTGCGTTTGCATCGGTTTGTCTCACGGTCCCGGAGGGCTACCACGCCTCACTGTGGAGACGCCCGCGCCCCGATGCCCTCAAGGTCAACTACAGGACCACGCATGTCTATTCGTACCTGCACTAAGGTGTGATTCAACTCCTAGGTAACTCAGCCTTAACAATGTCCAATGGACGTTCTCTTTCTTTTTGTTCAATGCATGACTCAATCATGCTCCTCATGACAAACTAGGTCAATCATGCTTCAAATGCATGCCATATCATTTAACAACAAGGTTTGATCCCATTCACGGATCCACATCAAGCCATTAGCACATCTTAAGGATAACCACAATCCCATTCATTGTCATGATAGAAGTCAACCATTAGGTTCATTATGTTCCTCACAACCTCACCCATACTCATGTTCTTTCTTTACTCGAAATTCTCACTAGTTGTAATGACATGCCCACGTTCCTTGTTTTTCCTTCTTTATGAATCCCTAATTAGTTTCTAGTCATCCAATTATTTACGATTAACTTACTTATATTAGTCGAAAAGCCTTGAGTCCAGGAAGATACACGGCCAGAATCACCAGCAGAATCCTTAATTTGATCGCTAGGTGTTGGGTGATGAATTATACTTTTGAATTTGACGGAGACAATGTATCTAGTAAAAAATTGAGGCTGTCTTTTGATGAAAAATAACATAGCAGAATGATGGAAGATGGGAGAACATTATTTCACAAGAATGGCAAAGAATAAATTTCTGTTGAATGGGGATCAAAAACTGTCAAATATACTAGAAGGCCAGCAGAAATCCTAATTCGACGGATGGGTGTTGATGTTGGAGAAATCTTCCAAGTGTTGAACCGACGAAAGTACTACATGGTCAGAAATTTTACTCGATGGATATGCCACTCGACAGATATTGACATTCAAACTCGACGGATATTGACATTGGGGAAGTTTCTCTATTAAACGGTTAAGAATTCCACTCGACGGATTTGGCATTCTAACTCGATGAATTTGGCATTGGAGAAGTTTCTCTCCCAACTGGTCAGAAACTCTACTCGATGGATATGTCACTCGACTAATATTGACATTCAGACTCGATGGAGATTGACATTGTGCTTAATGGTCAGAAGTCTAAACTCGACGGATTTGGTCAGAAAATCAAATTCGACGGATATGGTCAGAAGTCTAAACTTGACGGATTTGGTCAAAAATCAAATTCGACGAATATGGTCAGAAGTCTAAACTCGATGAATTTTGTCAGATATCAAATTCGATGGATATGGTCAGAAGTCTAAACTACACGAATTTTGACATTCTACTAAATGGTCTGAAGTTCAAGTTGTTACAATATTTCACACGGAATCCTCGATTTTTTTTGTCTCAAAACCGTGGCCATCCAAGAACCAATCCGACATTATTTCTTCTATTTCAAGCATTCTAATCCAATCCAGTATATCAATATACACAGACAAACATACTAATAGCATAAACACCTTACAAACAACATGCAAATAAAGGAAGACCCTCAATAGGGATCCCTCATTATCAATCACAGATAACGTTCCTAAATGCTAATAGAGGTTGAGGAGGAGTGTCTTCCTCTTACCTTAAAGAAGCATAAAGAAGGCAAGCTCCTTCTGTTCTTGAAATCTGGTTCTTCACCACCACCAAAAACCTTGGTGTTCAAATTCGAAAAATCAAAATCAAAGAGTGGAAATGGAAATCCATAGTCACCAATGTGACCATGGAATACGAAAATGGGGAGAAGGGAGAAGAAAGTTGAGAGCTTTACCTTAAAGCTTGAACCTTTGATGCTGGCTATGGAATACGAAAATGGAGGAATAAAGAAGAGCTCCACCAAGAAGAAAACTTGAAGATGCTGAGGGGAAACAATGATTTAAGTATGGCTTGAGCAAGGGAAAGCTTGAAAGTTCAACAATGGTGTTCGTGGGTGTGTGCAGCTGTGTGAAGAAGAGAGAAAGAAGAAAGAGAGCAGACATGAGGGAGGGAAAATGAGAGAAGTAAAAAGGTAATATGCCCCCCTTAATCAACCGTGCAGCACCAAAAAGGTGGAGAGAGAAAGAAGTGGTTGGAGGAAGCTTCCTAGAAGCTTCCCTCAAGCTTCCTTGAGAAGCTTCGTGCGTTTCTCGATAAAGTGCATAATAAGCTTGTCTCCTTAATTAGATACATTCGACAGATGATTAATTACACTGCTAGAATTATTTTCTCAGTGAATAAAAGTTACAATTGATGAAAATAATATTTTATTATTCATCAGATAATTTTATGATACCACAATTTTATCTAGCAGATAAAACCTCAAAAAACGTAAACTTCGCAAACTGTGCCCGGCCTCGGGTTTAGTAAGATCTCCCATCGACACATTGACAGTTCAAGGTTTACCAGCCTTAGGAAAAATATTCTATTTTCCCAGCTCCGCTCAGTGCACACGCAAAACAAAGAATATATTAAAATATTCATCGTTTCCAGAAAAATCCACAAAAATTCCTAAAAATCATAAATATTGTAAAATGATTATTTATAATGAAATAAATGATTTTCAGAATGTTACATTATGTACGAGAGATGTATATTATTTAGTTCTTGTGTCTAGTGTTTTCTAAAATTCAGTAAGTTTTTGTTATCTGCGAAAAAGAAATTTTGAAACTTGTATTAAAATAATATCAAATATTTTATAACTTGGGTAAAAAGTATTAAAGGAGTTAGTCTGAAATGTGATACCCTAAGGAGGGTGTTACAGTGGGCGTAAACAATCTTCCCTGTTTCCCCTTTTTTATGTTTGAATCTTTAGTGTTATCTGATTCTGACCATCGACCTCTGTATGTTTCCAAGACTTTAATGGCTAGAGGGAAGAGAAGGGCTAGACCCTAGATCCCAGTTCCTAAATTCTAGGAATTATCTGAAGAAGATGCTATCCAGATTCAACGCTATCTGAGATTGATATACTCGTGGGTTAGGGATGATGTCTGCGGCCATTTATCCGAGTTTGCTTTTGAGGATATCCTTATGCAGTCACTCCAATACTTAAAACTAATAGAAAATAAGATCAAGATCAAGAGTACTAAGTTCTATCTTCGAAGTGGAATGAAATGGTGTGCTCATGCCGGGAAGCAGGCTCGCACTTTTTATTTCTATACGAGCCCCTATTTATCAAATTGGAGCTCCGACTACCCTTTACTTATTTTCAAATTGCAATTCTCTAGACTCTATGCGCAGCCCCAGGGTGCGGCGTATCAGAAGAACTAGCTTACTATTCGATCTAATCTCGATTACAAATCCTTCAGAATGTTCTAAGATAGCTTTAAGGGGTTTAAAGGTAAGTTTTTCAAGTTTATGGGGACATCGAGATATCACCCCTTTATTTTAAAGTTAATGGGGAGCCGATGTTCCCATTGTATTTGACATAAGATGCCTGGAGCACTCCCACTGTGCCTCTTGAAAAAGAAGAAGAACACCTCAATTTGGATGAGCTTGAGTGTGTTAGGTTCATAACCTAATATGCCAAGATTATGGACTGATCTAGATCAAAGACGCGCTTAATACCTCTGGTGATGATCTTCTCTTTACTTTGCTAGGCAGGGGTTAGGACATTGTTGTCTGTAGTCCACCTTAGGTTTTTACGCTTTACTTTTTTCATACTTACAATTTTCCTTTTTCTGACTCCTTCGTTCTTTTTCTTGTCTTGTTTCAGTTAGCATGGCCACTAAAAAGGGGTCTTCCATCGAAGCACTCCAAGCTTTAAAGGCAAAAAAGGATGGAGATGGGAATTCTCACCCGCAAACAGCCGCTGCCCCTTCCCTCATTATTGGGGAACCTATTTTGGACCCTTCTGCCTTGGTTCTTCTAGGGAGGAAAAGGAAATCCATAGAAACTATCTTGGCAGAAGACACTGAGAAAGGGAAGATGATTGTTGTGGAGGGAGATACTAGGCAGAGAATCAACCCTCTACCTTTAATTTTTGGGGATAGATCGCCCGCTGAATTTGTGGACAATATTCTCCTGAGTGACGATGTTGTCAAATTCATTACTCGGAGGCTGATACCTGAGGCTTTTTCAGTATTCCAAACTCTTGCCCTCCGGACTGTTGCAGAGGCCCGACTTATTGAAAAGACCTTTACTGGTTTTGAAAAGAAGCTAGCGGAGGAATAGAAGGCAATGGAGGAGGGAAAATGGCTACTCAATTTGGCCCTCAAGGGTAAATAGGAGGCAGAAGCCAGGTAAAGAGGAGGCAGAAGCCAAAGCTGCTAGATTAGAAAAAGAGCTTTCAAACCTCCAAGTTTTGCTTGCTAGTGAGAAAGCCTGCTTCGAATCATCCCATGCAGACAACGTCGCCCTCAAGGATAAGGTGGTAGAGTTAGAGGAGGACAATGTTGAACTGTTCACCATTAGTACTAATGTTGGTGTTGATCAATTTCATAATGCGATTGCCCAAATTCAGTATTTCAACCTTGCAGTTGAGCTAGCCTTGCAAGATCTAAGTCTTGACAAAATACTTCGGGATGGATGCTTGATTCAGGTCGGGTCAGCTGACTAACAAGCCTATGAGGTCCAAGCTCCCTCTGTCGTGCTGGATCTGACTAAAAGGGACTTGGGTGAAGAGCAAAGAAGCATGGATGAAGATGAGGCTGAGGGGTAACTTATCCTCTTTTTGTGTTTTGCTACCCCCTATGTGGGGTTTTTTCCTTTTTTACCTTTGTAAAGACAATTGCCCTCGATTTTAGGGTGTTTAATTTACTTCTCTTAGTCTTTAACTTTACTTTGCATGCCTGTTTATTTCCATGTCAACCTTTCTGGGTCCAAAGCCCATTATGGTGTTTATTTTGTAACCCTTTTATGACTTAAGAAATTTCCACGTATTAGAATCCATGGTCCGGGGTCCAACGCCCTTTTGTGGACTTATGGTACCCTTAAGGACTTATACATTTTCCATAAAATAGGAACCATAGTTTGTGGTCCAACACCCTTTATGGACTTGTGGTCCCCTTTAGGACTTATATATTTTCCATACAGTAGGAACCATAGTCCGGGGTCCAACACCCTTTATGGAATTGTGGTCCCCTTTAGGACTTATACATTTTCCATACGTTAGGAACCATAGTTCGGGGTCCAATGCCCTTTATGGACTTGTGGTCCCCTTTAGGACTTATACATTTTCTATACATTAGGAACCATAGTCCAGGGTCCAACGCCCTTTATGGACTTATGGTCCCCTTTAGGACTTAGGTATTATAGGAAAGACACCTTGCCTAGGGTCCACTGCCAATTATTTTTACTTTTGGGATCTTACATGGCTTTGGTTTAAATAAGGCCTTGTCAGGGGTCCCACGTCCTTTGAGAGCTTAGGGATCCCTTTTAAACTTAGACATAAGTGGTCCTTGCCGAGGTCTTTCTTGTTTATGATTTAGTGTGAGGATTTTCCCAAGACTTAGGATTTTCCTGCTACACAACCTTTTTAACATAAGACAACTCTCAGTGGGTACCATAATAGTTTGTCCATGCTAGAACTGATCATGCAATGAAATAAAATACTCACTTTGTTTTATTAATTCAATAGAGGACTAAGGTCCATACAAAGCATTCCCATAATAATTGGGGCAGATTAAACATAAAGTAAACTAAGACTAGGCCTTAAAAGGCACTTAATTATAGTACTTTCTAAGTTTATCTACTTTCTAGAAGTTCTTTATCGGCTTGCCTGTTAGTGTTTCAAACATGTAGGCTCCTTTGCCAGTGCTAAGCATGATCTGGTAGGGGCCTTCCATATTCGAAGCTAACTTTCCTTGGGAAGCATTCCTATCGCCGATGTTAGCCTTGCAGAGTACGAGGTTATTTGGCTGGAATCTTCTGGGCATAACCTTCAGGTTGTAGCGTGCCTCCTTCCTTTGTTTGATAACATGTCGCATATGTGAGTAACGCGCCTTCTCTCTTCCAAGAGATCTAGGTCTTTCCTGATTAGTTTGGGGTTACTGTCTGGTGTGAATTGTTGGAGGCACCAACTGGGCTCTCCAATCTCTACTGGAATCATCGCCTTACAACCATAAGTGAGTTTGAAAGGAGTCTCACCTGTTATGCAGTGGGGAGTAGTCTGGTAGGCCCAATGGACATGATCTAGCTGTTCAGCCCAGTTTCCTTTGGCTTCATCTAGCTTTCTTTTAAGTCCTCGAACAATAACCCAGTTGGTAACTTCAATCTGTCCATTTGTCTAGGGGTTTTCTATGGCACTGCAATGATGCTTGATTTTTAAATTAGTGAGTAGCTTTTCGAACGCCTTATCCCTGAACTATGTCCTGTTATCCATCACAACGGATTTTGGGATTCTAAACCTTGTAATAATGTGGCACCATGTAAACGTTTGGATTCGACCCAAAGTAATGGTGACCAAAGTTCTGCCTTAATCCATTTGGTGAAGTAGTCCACGGCTACCATTAGAAACTTGAACTGTTTGGGTGCCTAAGAAAATAAGCTCAGGATATCCATATCTCATCTGTAGAATAACCAGGGTACGGGCATTGTGGAGAGTTCTCGGGTGGAGCGTGGTAGTGGCCTGAGTGGCACTGACACTTGTCACAAACTTAGATGTGTGCTATTGCGTCAACCTCCATTGTGGGCCAATAGTAACCAGCCATGAGTGCTTTCAAAGCTAAGACTTTGCCTCCCAAGTGATCTCCACAACTCCTTTCGTGGACCTCTGCTAGCACATACTATGCTTCCTAAGGCGTGAGATAGTTGAGAAGAGGTAAAGAGAATCCACATCGGTATAACTGCCCATCGTAGATGGTGTACTAGACTGTAGATTTTATCATCTTGGAAGCCTCCTTTGGGTCTTCAGGATGGAAAAGCCTATCTAGAACGGATTGCCTTCGTGACGAGTGTGAACTCTAATCGGATAGTGAAGTATCGTGGCCATCATGCGGGTGTTGTGAGACAGATGTTTTATTCCCTATGGCAGAGACTTCAGCTGCAGGCGGTGGTACTGGAAAAGGAGGGTGATGCGTCGCTGATCCCTACCTCAAATTACTGGATGGTTGCACAACATCCCTTCTTAAGTGCTAACGTGTGTTTACCATGATTGTGTGGGATTAGAAATTTATAATTCCCATAGACGAGACCAATGTTCTGAACTAGATTTAGAGGGTACCTGAGATAGGCACATGACAGTGGTTTCCTCCTTGAGTAGCAATAGCCAAGCATGTTGAAATATGGGGTGGGTACTTGCAAAGGGACTCCAACGCTCAAGTCAAGTTATGCACAAGTTATGTAGTGAGTAATTTACTGATACCTAATTAAGGTTACTTAGCCTTGTATTTATAAAGCGTGTATAGAATCCTAATGCAATCAATGTTGAATGCAGGTATTTAGGATTAGTATCCTGGTAAAGGTTACCTTCCCTTTATTGTTAGGGTGAATCCCTATAAATTAGGAACTCTTGATACGAGAGCTACTTATCAATCTGAAGCAGTTATGGATCCTATAATATCGTAAGTTGATGATTAGCAGTTATATATATTTAGAGATATATCATCCGCATGTATCTAGCAATCTTGATATTATGGCCCAACATCGCTCAATGTGGATGGCACCGAAGCCTGGACTGCCTTCAAGGCCTTAACTACATCATCCAGGGCAGGGTCTGGTTATACGTGTGCCGAGTTGATCCAACTAGATGGGATCCTGGATCACGGTCCAAAATAATATGGAAGGTAAATTTCTAAGCAAACAGAGTTAACATTAACAACTAACAAGATAGCAAAAAGAAATATTTATTAAACTCTCATATAAGTGAATACATAGGCATTACAAGCAAGAATTTTAGATTTCCTAGCTATAAGGGGATGTTACACATTTTGTTGTTTACTGTTAGTTTTTATTATCTTTCCTACACTTTATAACTTATTTACTTATCTTTTATCACACTTTTACAACTTCTTTTATCATTCTATAATTCAGGATTCAATTTCAAGCTCTTGTACTACAAATTCAGTTTCGTGTATTTTGCTTCATTGAAGATTATGAATGCAATTACATTTCCTTTACATTTGTAAGTGTATTTTATTATAAATGTTGAAGACTTTCTTTAGTTACCTCAAGAACCCACACTAAAAAGCATAATTCTCCTTTTTGAGAGTTTCCTAAGACAAAGCTTAATCTATATTTGGACAACAATGGAAATGTAGAGTTTTGCTTTTACTTCATCAGTAGAAGTTGATTTATCTTTTCCATACCAACACAATAATTACTGAATACATATAATTGTCGAAGAACTAGGCAACCTATGAGTTGGGGAGTGATGAGAACAAGTTAGCTACAAAACAAAACAAGATTGCTTGCGAGTAAGGCTGTGAGTGGTACACCAACAAAATGGGGCCCTTGTAACTTTTGAAATCTACTTAGCTAGTTCATAGAAAATTTACTGATTCAGTGAGTTACAGATCAAACATGCTGATTCACACAAGTTTTCTGAAGTCTTTGATATTTTTTATTCAATAAGAGGCTTGTATAGAGGATAATTTTGAGACTGAATTGATTGAATTCATTGATCTGAATGAGTACAATATATAAAGAGAATTGCTTCTAAGATATAAAATGGGATAGGAGGAGAATATACTCTATTACAACAGTTTAACTAACGCTACTCATAAGATTACATAAATTTAAATTCAAACCTAAGTTAAGCAAGTGTTATCTTTTAGTGGTTGATAAAGTCTTGGTTCCTTTATACCCCCACAAGATGGGGTTGCCATTTGCAACATATATCATGGTAGAGGTGGCAAAACGAGCCAACCCACCCCGCTTTCAACCCGTCAAAATACGGAGCGGGTGGGTTGGCTTGTTTTAGGAAATGGGTTGGAAGAGCCAACCCACCTCATTTTAGGATGGGTTGGTGGGTTGGCTCGCCTAAAGGAGAAAATGAGATAAAGTGGGCGGGTTGTGTCAACCCGCCTAAAAAATAAAAAAAATGTATGAAAAAAATCATAAAAATTTAAAAAAATAGAAAAATTACAATTTGTAAAGATTAAAAAATAAAATAAAAAACTAAAATTAGTATCATACTCATAAAAATACCACAAACACAAATAGTTCCATTTGGACCATTTTCAATTCCATTAACACAAAGTCCATAATTAATTAACCATAAAACATGCAAAATATCAAACATATAAAAATACCACACACAAATACTCAAATCCAATATTCTATAACACAAACACTAAGTCTAATCCATAATCATAACATAACTCAAAAGTGTATAAGACTCACTTGTTGTAGCACTTAAAAGAAAAGAAAAGAAAAAACCAACCTGACGAGCTAACTCGAGCTTGACTTGCTTAACCCGCGGATTAAGTAGGGCAGGTTATACGGGTTGAAAAAAAAATGGGTTCAATTCTTAAATCCAACTTACCAAAAAATGGCGGGTTTGCAGGTTAAACCAACAAGCTGAACCCATTTTGCCAACTCTACATCATGGACCGAAGATCACTGAACTTAGAGAATGTAACGCCCTAGATAATCATGATTGACTTGTAAATAGTTATGGAGGTAGCCTAGTACTAGTTTGTCATGCTTGTAAAATTTTTGTGATTGCCCGAGCACATTTGGTCACTTTACTATAGCTCTATGTGTGAAATATAACTGTTTTCAACCCTAATTTTGACTTAAACTACTTAGTTAATGAAAATAAATGTGGAGAACTTGTTTCTAGGTCACAAATATGTGAAAGTAGATGTGGTTAAAGTTTTAGAATTATCGAAATTAGTTTGACATTTTTAAGCATACTAGTTGTGTGTTTTAGTGTCGGATTAACCCCTATCAGATATGAAAAATTATGAAAATGGTGAAACAACATTTTTAATGAATCTTAGGATTTATTTAAGCTTGTTGGAAGTTAGGAAACTTAGTTTGGTGAAATCCAAGCGTTCTCAACTGATCGGGTGAACAGTGGTCACTTAAGTGACCAAATTGAGGGCACAACCCTTTGTTTCTGTTGTTTGGCTTATTTAAGCCCCAAATGAGATATTTGTCTCATTTTCTCTTTTCTCTTTCATGGTTGAAGCAGGAAAGCTCAAGGGAAAGAGAAGAATCAAGGCAAAGAGGGAGAATCATCAAGCAAGGAGGAGTTGCTTAGTGATTTCAACTTCTAAACTTTGAGGTAGAGGGAAACCTTCCTCTTAACTCATTTTCCTTTTTTCTGCATCTTGCTCATGAGTTTTGGCTTAATGTGGTGATTTAGGTTTTGAGTTGTTTTGACTATTTTTGGCTTGAATCTTATTCGAGAACTTAAGAATGTCTTGTTTATGAGTTATTGGGTGTGTGGAAATGGATTTCCAGCCTTTGTATCCCTTAAATCCTTTTTGAGTTGATATTTGGGGTTTTAGGTTTTGTATTAGATGGTTATCCATGATTAATGGTTTTGAGTGAAATTGAAGTGAAATTAAGAGTTTCTATGTGTAGTTGAACCTTGTGGAAGGTTAGAAATCACTTAGATATAAAGTTTAAGCGATTGAAGGAGGGAAAAGAACCAATGGAATAGTTCCACGATTTTGCAAAAGTTACTGCAGTGTATCTGGTTGAGAGACACGGCCCATGTCTGAAGACACAAGGGGGGTGTCCCTCTCTGCCAGTTGAATTCGTGAAATAGGGCTCATAGAGTAAAACACGGGGAGGGGGCGTGTAATCAGACACGGCCTGTGTCTGAGACCAAAATATTTAAAAATGTCATTTTTGATGTTTTCAAGTTCTTGGCTAGATTGAATCATTAGTATATGTTTCCTAAAGTGTGTTGAAACTCTAATAGGAGTAATGAAGTGTGAATATGTTGAGTTAAATGGATTCGTAGTGCTAATCATGTGGCATAATTAGGCATGTCTATGTATACATATATTGGGATGAATAGAAGAAATGAGATTTTCTAAGTGTTGGAATTACTCTTGTATGCTCTTTTAAGAGTGTTAAAGTACTTTTAGGAGTATTTGATGAAGCGTGTGAGTGAAATGAGTTTAAGATGTATATAAATCAATTGTGATGCTAATTATAAAAGGTAATTAGTGATTGTTTTGCAAGAGATATTTAAGAAACATAATGGGGTATATAATATCCTTTTTATGTTATTTGACTCACATTGAGGTGAGTAATATTCTCTTTGTGTTGTTTGAAGCATATTGGGGTGAGTAATATTCTCTCTATGTTGTGTGTAATTAGGTGAGTAATATCCTTATTACATTGTTGAATAGTGAAGTGAGTAATATTCTCTCTATTGTTTATGATGCACATTGAGGTGAGTAATATCCTCTTTATGTTGTTTGAAGCATATTGCGATGAGTAATATCCTCTCTATGTTGTGTGTAACAAGGTGAGTAATATCCTTATTACATTATTGAGTAAGGAGGTGATTAATATCCTCTTTACTTTGTTTGACCAGTGGAGATGAGTAATATCCTCTGTTGTTTTGATGGATAGTGTTGATGAGTTATATCCTCACTATGCCTGATAAATCATAACATATCATAACATATCCTAGAATAGTTAAGGTGGGTAATATCCTCAATATGTCCATGACATCTTGAAATTGCATTCATTCTTAGGACTTGCATAGACATACACATTAGACATAATTAAGCATAGCATGGAATTTGTATGAGGCGATTGCTAATCATAACATAATCATGCATTGCAATTGTATAGGCAATTGTATACTTCTGTGATTGAGGTGTTAAGTTTATGGTTGAATAATTTGTATGATTGTATAAATTGATGGTATCTGAATACTTCTATTGAGATATGTTTTCTCACCCTGATTGTGTTACCATCTAAATCCAGGTACAAGTTTTTCAAAGGGGAATAAGAAGATGTATGAGGACTAACATAGTATAGATGTTGTCTTGAGTTGAGCTTATATATGTTTTATGTTTGCTTAGTTGTTTTGAGTTATGTATAATAGTATGCCCTTTTAAGGTTATGATGTATATATATAACTTTTGTTATCGTGGCTTTCCATATTTACTAATTGTGTATGAATGATATGAGTTTAGTTTGTTGTTGTATATTAGAAGTATCATGGTCAATATTGATTATTCTTTTATATGACGATATATCTGGATAGTAAATATTAGGATGTTACAGAGACACTTAGTGCTTTTGTCAAAATGTCCGCTAGTGGGTCCTTAGTAGAGACATAAGAAACAACCAAATGACCTTGTTGTACCAGTTCATGAACCAAGTGATAGTCCAACGCAATATGTTTTATTCTAGAGTGGAAAACAGGGTTGGAGCATATGTATGTGGCACCAACATTGACACATAGAGGTCATGGTGTGGAGCATTTGTTCAGGCCAAGTTCGCGCAACAAATTGGAGAGCCACATTATGTAATACCCTAAATGGCATATTAGGCTTGTTTATGTATTCAAAAGGTAGCATATGATTTGCTTAGTATGTATGTTTATGTTTGTGACAATCTGAGTTAGTTTAGGTACTTAGTTGCAACCCAGACTGTGAAAAGTAGCTTAAAATAGCTCAGATAATAGCATAAATTGCTTAGAAGAGGGAAATAAATATGGATAATTTATTTCTACATCACGAATATGAAAAACAAGTTACAGATAGAGTTTCAAGGTAAACTAAGCTAGTTTAGCATTTTTAGGCATACTGGTTGTCTAATTATAGCCGGTTTGACTAGCAGTAGATATAAAAATATCAGATAATGTTGAAACGGATTTTTATATGAATCTTAGTATTTATTTTAAAGTTGTTAGAAACAAAAAATCTGGATTTAGCTAAATCTAAGTATTTTTAGCATATCGGGATTTTATCAATTTTGGCCTAAAGGTCATATGAGTCTTTAATTTCCCCTTCATAAGGCCTCTCTCACGGCTAAACTATTTCATAAAGCAAAAATAGAAAAGTTGCCAATAGAAAGGAAAGAAGGAGAAGAAAAGGCTAAGGAGGAGGAAGAGAGAAAGAGGAAAATCAAAGGAAAAGCTAAGGTTTGAAATCCAGTCAAGCTTGAATCTTCTACACAGCTGAAAAGGTAGGGGTTTCTGTGATCAAATTCATTTCTTGTTAATCTATTCCCTACTTGTGGAATTAGGTTGCTTAATAGGACAAATTGAGTTCTAGAGTTATTTGAAGTGTTTTGATTGCATGATTGAGTTTCTTTGGTCATTTGTGACTTGTTCAAAGCATTAGTTTGAGATAGAAGCTTAGAATTTATCATTTAGACCTCTGAATTCCCAATTTAGGGGTTAGGTCACCCTAGTTTGCTTTTGGTGTAATAATCTAAATTAAGAGGTTTTGATTAGTGATTGATGATTCCTATGTTTTAGTAAACTGATTGAGAACTTAGAATCACTTAGAAACTGGTTTGGAATGGCCAAAATCGAGTAAGAGACCAATGGAACAGTACCACGGTCTGCAAAATTCTGCATAACTTGGGTTCTGCCATTTGCACCGTGGCGTGAAAGATGTCATTCTGTGGTGTGATGATGAATGGCTTGAATGCTACAGCGTGAGGAAGTTACGCTACAGCGTGAGGCCCGTTTTATAGCATGAGTTGCGGCGTGAAGAACGTCATGCCACGGCATGAAGAATGTCATGCCACAGCATGAAGAATGTCATGTTGCAGCATGAAAGAGATGCTGCATAAGTACTAAAACCTGTGGCTTGGGCACCATAGCGTGCCCAAGTTAGTGTCGCGGCGTGGGTATCAGGAACCTTAAAATTGTCATTTTTTCATGTTTTGAAGTTCTAGACTAGATGAGATCATTAGTATATGTTCTCTGAAGTGTGTTAAGGCACAATTAGGATGGTTTTCAAGAGGAGAATTATACCTATTATGTATGGGAAGGATTGGTAGTGTGGATTTTGTGAGTATCCTTTGATAGTCATTCAAGAAGGCCAATAGGGATTAAAGGGCGTTTGATAGACTCAATTGAGAAAGGACATAACCCTGATATTTCATTAGTGCCAAGGCCAAAAGAGATAAGTAAGGGTCTATAAGATTCCTCAGAATCAGGATTTAGACCAAATTTCTCATGTGCCAAGATATGTGTTATGTGAGGAGATACCTCTATTTGCCACAAAATAACACATGAAACCAGTAATTCCTAAAATTTACATTTTTGGTTCTGAGTTGAACTAGATATATATATGATATGTATGTTAACTTGGTTTATCTAAATGTAATAGTTAAACCTTGTAGACGCTTTAAACATATTTTCTTAGTAGATATTGAAACTATGTTTGTCTATACTATGTATGTATATTGAGAATATAGTTTCTTACCCCACTGTGTATCATGTAATTCCAGGTGAAACTTCTTCCAAGGGTAAGAAGAAGAAATAAGCTAAAGATTAGATTTAGTTTATGTTTTATATTTCAATTGTTGTACTTATTAATATTCCTTTTGAAAGAAATAGAGTTATGTAATACTTCAAACATTTACTAAGGCAAATGATGTATATGTACTTTGATACATTATGGTATAAATATTATATTTTTGCATTTCATATGACTCTCTATAGTGTTTCCAACAAACATTATGAATATAGGTATATGATTAGTATGTATGCAGTGACATTGTAATGCTAAGTATCTCTTTGTATGACGTATATACTGAGATATTGGTATTAGGATGTTACGCATTAATTCTGCAGTGGCAATAGCAACAACTCAATATTCTGCTTCAATTGAGGATTTAGCTACTATGCATTGTTTCTTCGAAGACCATGAAACTAGATTGCCACAAAAAAAATGAGATAAGTAGAAGTAGAAGTGTGGTCATCAGTATTCCCAGCTCAATCAGCGTCACTATAGGCAACTAATTCAACACAATGGCTCTGCCAAAAGATGTCATCACCACATTGTTGAAAAGAGTCGTAGTTTCCTTCATTATACCAAACTTTTCTCCCATGTATGGTATTAGCTTTCCATTAGCTTAAAAGCATTCATGATCCTCCCTCACCATGTCTTCTCTCACATACGAAAATCTAGCCACCAATCCTGTCACCACTTTTGTCATCTCTTCCATCACTAGTGTCCCTTTCTTTGGAACTCAACCTTTGCTAAAGAAACCAAGACTCATTCAACCACTAGCAGATAACACTTGCTTAACTTATGTTTGAATTTAAATTTATGTAATCTTATTAGTAGCTTTAGTCTAACTGTTGTAGCAGAGTATATCACTACAATAATTTTGGCTTCTGGCAACGAAATTTCTAGCAAGGCTTAAAAAGCGTTGCCTAAAGTGGTATAAGCAACATTTTTTACAAGTTGCTTTTAGTTATAGTTTTAGGCCATAGGTTTTAGGCAACGTTTAAAGAACGTTATCATAACAAGCATAGGCAACACTTTCTAGCCGTTCTCTAATTTTGAACATGTTTAGACAATACTTTTAACACAACATTTAATAAATGTTGTCTTTATGGGAATATGCAATTGTTTTTAACTGTTCCCATTATATTACTTTTCAGAACCAGGAAAAACGTTTCTTATTTAACTAGTTTTTATATTAATATTTTTCTGAAACTAATTCTTAATAAGAAAAGCTCTAAAACTACAAAAAATTTTGGCACTACACGAGAAACCACTCAAACCCCAATCACACATTCCTTCCTCAGACGACGCCCTCTCCCACTAAATCACTACGCCCTCTCACACAAGTACATTCCTCGCATCACGAGAGCCATTTCATTGCTAATCTTTGCCTCTTTCAACCTCACACCGTCGCACCTTTGTTTGCTGATCTTTAGCCCACTCAGACGACGCACCAATCATACCTTGTTCCAGTGCTCACTGCCCTCTCCCTATTAGAGGCACTTAGACGACACACTAGCAATTGAGACTAACCCTAATCGAAACTAGCCCTAGTCTAATTGTTCCTTTTCAAATGATGCACTCGCTATTTTCCTACTCAATAGTGCAAACTTGTTCCTTCCTTCTCTCTCTGGTAAGTAATTTCTGCCAAACTTGCTCATTTTATCCTAGCCTGAAAATTACTTTTAATAGTCAGGTTTGATGTTCATTTTATTATCTGCTTTGATTGCGTAGCGTAATATAGCTTTCCATGATGGGTGGGTGGCTTGATGGGTTTGGGTTGAAGCTTCTTTTGGGAGCATGGATTAGGGGTTCCCATGGTGATTTTAGTTGTGGGTATGTGTGGTGCTTGGAGTGTTGATGGTCTCAGTTGGGGTGTCTCTAAGTTTTAGTGATGAGTGATTTTAGGCTTGAATTTTTAATCCATTGTCATTGTAAGTGGTGGTCATAGGTTGAAAAGCAGGGACAAGTATAGTGGGATGAGAGAGAATGATGTTAAACGTTAACAGAAATACTACAAATGAGTTCTTGATTTTAATATTAGTTAACAATTTTTTATGTTGATTTTAATATCACCATCTGGGGTTGGTCCTGCTATGAGAAGTCTAGGGCTATGTTCAGTCCCTTATTTTTTATAATGAAATGAATCCGGTAAAAGTATAATGAGTGAAGTCAGAATGAGCTCTGGAATGTTTTTTAACAAGGCACAGGTATAATCAATTGTAATGCTTGTCTTTATAATGCTGCACCTTATTTATTTCTCTTGTGGTTATGTTGTGGCACTAGCAAGATACTTTATTTTTTGTCTGTGTCAAAAAACTCAGGTTCTTCATATGATTATAATAATATGGTTGATAATTTTTTTATTTTATTTATTTTATTTTTCTACTTTGCTTTTGCTTTATTGGAACACGATTCTTATTATCTTCCAAGGTAGGCATGTTTACCAACAATGCTTAATGGCGAAGAATGTACTAGAAATTAGTTTAGTGTCTCAATCATTTTGTGAGTTTGATCCAAGGAGAAAAAGTAAAGATAGATGAGTGATGTGTCAAAGATGAAGGAAAGTATATGCAAAATGTGGATTGAATTATAATTATCAATGAAATGAAGATGCCCCAAATCAAAGTTATATGTAAAAAGGGGATGTTCATATAAATTTTGTCAAATACATTATAAAGCTAGCAAATAATTCTTGAGTTTAGGATAGTTCTTTCCTTTTTACTTTTCGGGGGGAAGAAAGGTGACTGGGAGAAAAGAGGCCTTCTTTTTTAATAGCAAAGAATTTGGCTCAGCAACACAAATTGAGCTTAGACGAACAATGCTCAATCGAGATGACATTGCTCAGAGCCCCAATCGAATCATTCCTTCTCAAACAATGCACTCTCTATTTTCCTGCTCAGCTACACAAACTTGTTTCTTCCTTCTCTCTCTGGTAAGTAATCTCTGGCAAACTTGTTCATTTTATCTTGGCCTAAAAATTTTGTAGCTTAATATAGCTAGTAACTTTGATGTTCATTTTATTATCTACTTTGATTACATAGCTTAATATAGCTTTCCCTATTTTATGTATATTGTTGTATTTTATTTTTTTTGAAAGTAAGACAAGGAAAAACTGACCAGCCTCACTCAATATTGGCTTGGGTTAAGGGAATATTTTTTCTTCAATCCAATACAATGGTCCCAATCATGGTTGGTTGAAATATGTGAAATTTCTACTTATGAATCATTCAGCTTACAATGAGTACCCATCACATCTGTAATTCTTTTTATGTTTCTGCAACAGACCAAAGAATGAATATGAATAAGATAATTAAGTGGGTTTACTTATCCCATCCATGTAGTTGTAGTACAAATATTTCCTTTGTTTATTTTAACTGTGTGTTACAGTTACTTCTTGTTACTCTCTATTAAGTTGTAACACTAACATGAATAAATAAAAATTACAATACCTCATTCATGAGAATTTGGATGCTATTTTGCATTGAGCTAGAAGCCATTAGTTTGCCAAAAAGATTGTTAGCCACAAAACGTCCAGTGTCAGTACTTGTTAGCAAAAACAAATTTTGTAGTTGCAACAAAGACGCATGGAGGAGGTTTAGATAAAAAAAATTACAGAAAAGCAGAGAAAATGAGAAAAGGCGAAGGACAGCCTTCTTTGGGACTGTGAGAGTAACAGAATGTCCCTATCACCATTAGGGCTAGCATTCCTCAGAGCAGTGCCCAGCTACAATTTAGGGGTAGGGTGGGGGTAGGGACCAAGCCAAGGATAAGAACAAGACTTGCATGAGATCCTAACTAAAAACTTTATTGGGAAGGCTAACACGGTCAAATGCATTATTGTCAAGAAATCTATGAACTAATTATTCCATGAACTTATGCAGATTGAGTCAACTAGCCCCTAAAATTCAATGAATAGCCAAGAACAAACAATCTTAGTACTTATTCCATGAAATGGATCCAATGCTTAATCCAGTATTATCAATTATATAAAACTTGATTCTCAAAGCTAGACAGAAAATAATGATGTAATTTCCTTGTTGAGGTGAATTACCTTGTATGGTACACTTTGCTACTTCAATTGCCTCAATTAGTCTAGTTGATCAGACGGAATAAGTAATATAGCAGTTATCAAAAGAAATTCAAGTCAGTATAATTGTAACTATATGAATGTGCCAACAACTCTTCTACTTTAATCCTCGAACTTGAACAACTAGAGCATTTTTTTGATTTGGTCATGGGTAATAGACTCAACTTCTGTCAGGAATATGCTATAAACTAGTCTATGATCAGAGAATTGTGCCATGAACTTGGGGAAACCTTGTCTTTTTTAGAATCTCGATTACATATGAGTTTCTCCTTAGCTCGTCACCCTCCTTTTGTGCAGAAGTCAAATGACTACAAATGAAGCAAAAGCTTGTTTAGTGTAAAGACACTTTCATACTGTGAACATCATCTTTGATATCATTTTTGACCCAAATTGTTAGAAATATCCTAACCATTTGCTTACTAGCAACCAAATAGTATCTTAAGTGCCCTATCTATCGATATCTGTCCATCACAGAGAAACAACCTCTATATGACATTGGTGAATATTGTGTTGTAACTGGGGAGTCATCAGGTCCATTTTCATCATCAAAGGAAGACCATCTATAATTGGGGTCATAGTCACTTGTCCTGTGACCAAATATCATTCTATCACAGACGCTGAGATAGCGATCAAGGCACACTTGTGGCAGTAACATGTCATTGTCCATTCTCATACTATGTGCAACACCCCTAGATTTAATAACCACGGCACAATCGTCATTATGTCACGGTCACTAAATTTCGGCGTGCTAACATTGTCAAATAACAAACTTTACAAATAAATTAAAATATTTCTCATATGAGGAAAATAGGAGCCACGAATGAATAGTTTCAAATATAACCAATTAAAATATGAATTATAGAATGTACTCAATTTATAACCTTTAAGTCTGGATAATCACCTTAAACCATACACATACTCAAAATACACTTTTATATAGGTAATGCAAAATAAAATATCAACTACCCACACCCTATCTACAACTAAGGAGTTGGGCACTCCATCGAATCCCGAATGCGTGAGGCAATTCCGGGCTCACCGGTGTAGTGAAAAATACAGAATATGATCTTCAACCACAGTCTTCTTCATGGTCAAGGTCAGATCCCCAACTATGTCGCATACACTTGTCAGTCCAGTCGACTCGCCAGGCCTTGGCACCACCAGTGAACATAGTTTGAACGAACCAATAAAACTCTCTTCGCGACGACATCACCGGATACAGTGGGTCAAACCAAGAAAGTGTTAAAGAATCCAACCTCGCTCCCACTTACAGTCTTTAACCAAAAATTTACACAGAGCAAGAAAAGTAAACAAAAGAGGTAAGACATCCTACCATCATTACCAATTATAGCATCAAGAAACCAAATGGTGCAAAGCGCCCACATTGCATTTCCAAATAATAAGCATAGGCATTGAATAACAGAAGTAAACAAATAAGCAGTTCCAAGCAGTTATATATATATAACAGTAAGACGACAACTCCAATTATAATGACAATGTATGCCAGATAATTCATGGACTCACTATGCACATGTGCCCTCAATAGTCAAAATCCTACTCCATGGAGCTAGACACAAAACAGTCGGAGAGAACGATCAAGAGGTATGTCTGTATTCTTGGCTGCCCAGGCCCTCAAGTGCTATAATTCTCAAATTATCATTGTGTACATCATGGCATTTTATAAGACATTCTACACAGATCATGATATAGAACAGTGTCTCGGTCCGGATCGTCAGTGTGTGTGTATCGGTCTGCCCCACGGACAGAGAGCTACCAACTGCCCATCGCGAGGTACCCGCACCCTGACACCCCCAAGGTCAACAAGTAACCTATACTTGTCTATTCGCACCCGCACCAAGGTGTAAGTTCAACTCCTAGGCTAACGGCCTTAACCAAATTCAATGGACAATCTCTTTCTTTTTTTTCTTTCTTTGTTCAATGCATGACTCAATCATACTCTTCATGACCAACTAGGTCCATCATGCTTCAAATGCATGTCATATCATTTAACAACAAGAATTGATCCCATTCACGGATCCACAATAAGCCAATAGTACATTTTAAGGATAACCACAATTTCCATTCATAGTCATGATAGAAGTCAACCATTAAATTCATTATGTGCCTCACAAGCTCACCCATACTCATGTTCTTCCCTGTTTATGAATCTCTAATTAATTTCTAGTCATCCAATTATTTATGATTAATATGATTTTATAGTCCAAAGGTTTTGAGTCCAGGAAGATACACGGCCAGAATCACCAACAAAATCACAGATTTAATTGCTAGGTATTGGGTGATAAACCATACTTGTGAATTCGACGGAGACAATATATTTAGTGGAGGATTGAGGCTACCATTCGATGAAAAATAACATGGCAGAAGGATGATAGATGGGAGAACATTTTATAAAAAGATTGGCTAAAAATCAATTTCTGTCGGATGGAGGTTCTGTCGAACGGAGATCAAAACTGTCAAATTTTTTAAGAAGGTCAGCAGAAGTCCTAATTTGATGGATGTGGGTGTCGATGTTGGAGAGATCTCCCAAGTGTCGAACCGACGAAAACACTGGTCAGAAACTCTAATTCGACGGATCTGTCATTCTAACTCGACGGATTTTAACATTTCTAAATGATCAGGATATCAATTTCGACGGGTTTGGCCAGGAATTCATACTCGACGGATTTTAACATTTTACTAAGTGATCAGGATATTAAATTCGATGGGTTTGGCCAGGAGTTCATACTCGACGGATTTTAATATTTCACTAAATGATTAGGATATCATATTCGACGGGTTTGGCCAGGATTTTATAATTTTAACATTTTACTAAGTAATCAAGATATCAAATTCGACGGGTTTGGCCAGGAGCTCATATTCGACGGATTTTAACATTTCACTAAATGATTAGGATATCATATTCGACAGGTTTGGCCAGGAGTTCATAATTTTAAATTTTACTAAGTAATCAAGATATCAAATTCGACGGGTTTGGCCAGGAGTTCATACTCAACTGATTTTAATATTTTACTAAATGATTAGGATATCATATTCGACGAGTTTGGCCAGGAGTTCATAATTTTAACATTTTATTAAGTAATCAAGATATCAAATTCGATGGGTTTGGCCAGGAGTTCATACTCGACGGATTTTAACATTTCACTAAATGATTAGGATGTCATATTCGACGGGTTTGGCCAGGAGTTCATAATTTTAACATTTTACTAAGTAATCAAGATATCAAATTCGACGGGTTTGGCCAGGAGTTCATACTCGGCGAATTTTAACATTTCACTAAATGATTAGTATATCATGTTCGACGGGTTTGGCCAGGAGTTCATAATTTTAACATTTTACTAAGTAATCAAGATATCAAATTCGACGGGTTTGGCCAGGAGTTCATACTCGACGGATTTTAAGATTTCACTAAATGATTAGGATATCATATTCGACGGGTTTGGCCAGGAGTTCATAATTTTAACATTTTACTAAGTAATCAAGATATCAAATTCGAAGGGTTTGGCTAGGAGTTCATACTCGACGGATTTTAACATTTCACTAAATGATTAAGATATCATATTCGACGGGTTTGGCCAGGAGTTCATGATTTTTACATTTTACTAAGTAATCAAGATATCAAATTCAACGGGTTTGGCCAGGAGTTCATACTCGACGGATTTTAGCATTTCACTAAATGATTAGGATATCATATTCGACGGGTTTGGCCAGGAGTTCATATTTTTAACATTTTACTAAGTAATCAAGATATCAAATTTGACGGGTTTGGCCAGGAGTTCATACTCGACGGATTTTAACATTTCACTAATTGATTAGGATATCATACTCGACAAATTTTAACATTTCACTAAATGATTAGGATATCATACACGACAGATTTTGACATTACACTTAATGGTCAGAAACTCAAGTTATTACCATTTCTCACCAAGAATCCCAAAATTTTAGTCTCAAAGCGTGGCCATCGAGAGCCAGCCTGACGGCGTTCCTTCCAGATTATACGTTCCAGTACATACAGATATATCAAAACACACAAAACAATCAACTAGCATATATACATCACCAACAGCATTCAAATAAAGATGACTCTCAGTACCAATCACAAACGACTTCCTTAAATGCTAAAAGAGGTTGAGGAGGAGTATCTTCCTCTTACCTTAGAGAAGCACAAAGAAAGGTTGCTCTTTTTTTGTCAGGATTTCGTTTTCAGCTTCCAGGAAATCCTTAAACATTTAAACTTGCAAAATCAGGACCCAATATTGAAATGAATACCCATGGTCATCAAAATGACAGTGGGTTACGAAAATGAGAAGAGAGGAAGAAAAAGCTAAGAGCTTTACCTTAAAGCTCCAACCTTTAAGCTTCAAAGTAGAAGAGAATGAAGATGAAGAGAATGCAAAACTTTGAAGATGGTTTCCTCATTGATGGTGGTCCTCCAACACAGGATGGTGCAAGGAGTGTGACGGTTTTGAAGTACAAAATGGAGGTGTGGGTGGACGGTGTTACTGCTGTGGGGTGAAAGAGAAGAGAGAAAGATGAGTGAATAGTAGCTGCGTATTGGGAGGAGGGAAAATGTGAGAAAGAAAATGAAATACACTCCCCCTATGGTCAAACGTGTTGCACAAAAATGGGAGGAGAGAGAGTGAATAGTGGCTAGGAAGGAAGCTTCCTAGAAGTTTCCTTGAAGCTTCCTTGAGAAGCTTCGCGCGCTCCTCGATAAAGTGTATAGTAAGCTTATCTTCTCAATTAAGTACATTTGATAGATGATTTAATTGCACTGTTGGAATTATTTTCTCAGTGAATGAAAGTTACAACTGATGAAGATAATATTTTATTATTCATCAGATAATTTTATGATACAGCGATTTTATCTAGCAGATAAAACCTCAAAAAATGCAAACCTCGCAAACTGTGCCCGACCTCGGGTTTAGTAAGATCCCCCATTGACACATTGACAGTTTAAGGTTTACCAGCCTCAGGGAAAATATTTTATTTTTCAGGCTCCGCTTAACACACACGCAAAATGAGGAATATATTAAAATATTCAACGTTTTTAGAAAATTCCACAAAAATCACCAAAAATCACAAATATTATAAAATGATTGTTTATAATGAAATAAATAAAATTTTTGGGATGTTACAACACTCCCCTTCTAAAAAGGAATTTCGTCCTCGAAATTCATCGTATCTTAGAACAAACACGACTGTGTTTCTTTCCTTTTATCACTTAGTTCTCGCATTGTATCTTCAGTTGCATCAATCCAAATCACCGGCAATAAGGTTGCTTCCTTCCACTGAGCATCTTATATCAATGAGTAAAAATGCGTTGACGTCATAGGCCGATCAATAGAGATTTTACGCTCCTTGAGTCTTTAGCCATCCAACAGCCAACTCTCCAAACGACTGTACACCGCTGAGTGGCTCTATCGAACTTATTCTTCTTGCTCACTGTAGTAAACAACTAAGCGTACTTTCTTCTTAAGGTATTCGCTACGACGTTCGCCTCTTCCGAGATTATACTAAAATGGAAAAGTTGAAAACTTTCGAAACTTATAATCACCGTCTCTGCCTCATGTTCAACTCATTCCAATAGGCCAAAATACCTTTGGCTCTTAAGATTACCATAGGCATTGAGAATTTCTCCTCGTAGAAAATGCTCCTAGATCTTTAATGCAACTACAAAGCTAACTCTAAGTTGGTGTAAGGTAATCCTTCTCATGTATTCTCAATGGTCTTAAAGCGTACGTTACCATTCCTTCTATTCTGATCAAGCACATGTTCTAAACTTCCGATGCGAAGCATCACTAGGTATCTCAAAAGTTCATTAGGATTTGGGCAGAATCATCTTTAGCGAAGAAATCGAATGTCTCTTCAATTCTTGAAAATCTTTCCTTATATGCACCAATCCTACAAACTTGACTCCAATGCATGAGTTAGATGAGAAGTATTGTCATTTTGAAGAATTCTGCAGTGAGTCTCCCGTACTATTCAGCTGATCCTTTAAAGTTACGAATTTGCAACATAGTCTTTGACCTGTCCCATTGAAGAACTGCTCCAACTTGTGACTGATCTCCAATAGTTCCTTCTTTTAAAGATCACTTGATTCAAAAGTTAAACTGCCTCAAACCGAAATTCGTACTTGAACAGCTTCTAGCATAACTCCTCATTCTTCTTCTGAAATTGAAGTACAACACGACAATTCTGTCTCAATAGGGAAGAGAGGTCTTGTTTGTGTAATCGATGAGTATTATCGAAGCGTTCATTACATAGAACGACATTACAAAATACCCGTGGTGTTCACTACGTATTAGAGAAAGTTGCCTTGGAAATATACCATTTTCTCAAATAATCTTAATGATAATTGAGAACCCAAAATGATCTTGGAGAAAATAGCGGCGTCCTTCAATTGATTTGCCAAATCATCTTTCCTTGATTCGAACAGATGTCTCATAGGGTAAGTTCTCATTTAACCATGCTACACTTAGCACATTGTTATAGTTCAGATTCGGGAACACATTTACTCAATCAAAGTATACTAGAAACGTTATAAAGGTTAGAAAGAAAATAGGGAAGTTGCTTGATTTACCACTAGACCTACCTAACGAAGAGTATGATATGGTCCAATAAAACTTAGGAGTGAGTTTCATTAATTCACATCTAGGAAATTTCTGTCTTAAGAAGCACTAAGTTTCCGTTGAAATCAAATGACGAGACCCGTTTAGTAAACGATCAATTTCTTACTGAGATCGAGCTGATTCATAAAGAAAGTAGATGATTGAATTGGAAAAGGGGTTCCACTTTCTAACAATAATAAGGTAGTTTTAAACAGACTTGTTGTAATGAGAGTAGACTTACAAACAAGAATAGTATCATTCGAGTCGAAAAGAAGTAAATATACAGACAACTCAATTCCAAAAACAAACTCTTAGAATTTCCTTGAAACATTTTTGACAGAATATGGCTAGAAGATAACCAATCCCATCATTAACATTACATCTAGTTTTCAAAAGAAGTGAACAAATCAGATCAACAGAAGGATTTAGTCTTTAATAGGTCATAGGACAATTTAAACAACTTGGCTACCATCAACAAGTTCTTAGCAGCCAAAACAGAAATAACTTACTCAAAAGATAACGAAGGTATGAACATCCCTACTGGATTCATATATTCATACATCATAAAGAAATGGGTTACCCCCGGAATTATACAGTAAAATCACAGGGTCATCAGTTGTAGTACAAGCTCCCTCGTTCAAGTCTTCAGTCTTGGATATTTCTACTCCACTAGAGAAATTAACTCTCCTTTCTTTGTGAAATTGTGAAGTGCGTGTATTACCAACAAAAGGCTTTGTCCTTTGCGAAGTACAGTTCTTAGCCACATGTCCTAACTCTCTGCATTTGAAACAAATTATCCCACCGTTCGTACAATCCTTGGTTAAATGGTCCTTTCCACACTTGAAGCAGATTACCCTTTTGATTGCATGTGGAGGCTTTGTCTCATGTAAAACACAATCCCTCCACACATGTCCTTGCTTTCCGCACTTGAAACAAATTCTTCCTTCGATCTTACAGTCCCTCGTGAAGTGGTCCTTTCCGCACTTCTTACACATTGATAACAGTACCACAGTTGGATTGGACTTACTACCACTCGCACCACCATGATGCGTTTGATGTCGCTGCTGCTCCCTTGGTCATAGTGTATACGGTTTCTGCTTAAATTGATTGGCTTTTCCACGGCTCTTCCTTTGGAACTTCAGTAATCCAGAGTTACCCCAAAATCGACTTTCTTCCTTCAAATTTCAAACCTCAACTTCCAATTCCTGATGTTGTGCAGCCCTCTGATTCAGTTGCACTGTTACGTCAGCCATTCCCTGCATTGTTTCCATAGTCGCATCCACTCCTGTGTTGTTGCGTTCCACATTCCTACGCATGCGTTTTTCGCGAGCCATTATCTTCCTTCGAAACAGACAATCAGGCACAGTGGAGACAAGTAACCATTTCAGACAATAATGTCTCCTTTCGGAAACCAAACATAAGGAGTCACACAACACACAAGGGTGAAAATGCAGACAATTCCTAAACAAGTTCAGTCATACTAGCTAAGCTTTTTTCTAAAAGAATTCCTATTGCCTTAACATGCCTAGGTGAAGTCATAGTTTCCTGTAGGCACAGAACATTACACGTTGAGTGGGCCAGTACTCAATGTCACATAACCGTGTAACAGTAGCTACCAACACTCAACCTATGGCAAGTTATGCCTTCCTTTCCCAACATCTCAATCAAGAGACAAGGAAGTACACAACATACAAAAACTTTTAACATGTCTAAGCATAGTCAGTTCATACCCTGGCTCAACAGGATGAACTGAGCTCTGATACCACCTTAATGCAACACCCCTAGATATAATAACCACGGCACAATCGTCATTATGTCACGGTCACTAAATTTCGGTGTGCTAACATTGTCAAATAACAAACTTTACAAATAAATTAAAATATTTCTCATATGAGGAAAATAGGAGCCACGAATGAATAGTTACATATACAACCAATTAAAATATGAATTATAGAATGTACTCAATTTACAACATTTAAGTCTGGATAATCACTTTAAACCATACACATACCCAAAATACACTTTTATATAGGTAATGCAAAATAAAATATCAACTACCCACACCCTATCTACAACTAAGGAGTTGGGCACTCCATCGAATCCCGAATGCGTGAGGCAATTCCGGGCTCATCGGTGTAGTGAAAAATACAGAATATGATCTTTAACTGCAGTCCTCTTCATAGTCAAGGTCAGATCCCCAACTATGTCGCATACGCTTGTCAGTCCAGTCGACTCGCCAGGCCTTGGCACCACCAGTGAACATAGTTTGAACGAACCAATAAAACTCTCTTCGCGACGACATCACCGGATACAGTGGGTCAAACCAAGAAAGTGTAAAAGAATCCAACCTCGCTCCCACTTACAGTCTTTAACCAAAAATTTACACAGAGCAAGAAAAGTAAACAAAAGAGGTAAGACATCCTACCATCATTACCAATTATAGCATCAAGAAACCAAATGGCGCAAAGCGCCCACATAGCATTTCCAAATAATAAGCATAGGCATTGAAAAACAGAAGTAAACAAATAAGCAGTTCCAAGCAGTTATATATATATATAACAATAAGACGACAACTCCAATTATAATGACAATGTATGCTAGATAATTCATGGACTCACTATGCACATGTGCCCTCAATAGTTAAAATCCTACTCCATGGAGCTATACACAAAACAGTCGGAGAGAACGATCAGGAGGTATGTCTGTATTCTTGGCTGCCCAGGCCCTCAAGTGCTATAATTCTCAAATTATCATTGTGTACATCATGGTATTTTACAAGACATTCTACACAGATTACGATATGGGACAGTGTCTCGGTCTGGATCGTCAGTGTGTGTGTATCGGTCTGCCCCACAGACAGAGAGCTACCAACTACCCATCGCGAGGTACCCGCACCCTGACGCCCCCAAGGTCAACAAGTAACCTACACTTGTCTATTCGCACCCGCACCAAGGTGTAAGTTCAACTCCTAGGCTACCAGCCTTAACCAAATTCAATGGACAATCTCTTTCTTTTTTTTCTTTCTTTGTTCAATGCATGACTCAATCATACTCTTCATGACCAACTAGGTCCATCATGCTTCAAATGCATGTCATATCATTTAACAACAAGAATTGATCCCATTCACGGATCCACAACAAGCTAATAGTACATTTTAAGGATAACCACAATTTCCATTCATAGTCATGATAGAAGTCAACCATTAAATTCATTATGTGCCTCACAAGCTCACCTATACTCATGTTCTTCCCTGTTTATGAATCCCTAATTAATTTCTAGTCATCCAATTATTTATGATTAATATGCTTTCATAGTCCAAAGGTTTTGAGTCCAGGAAGATACACGGCCAGAATCACCAACAAAGTCACAGATTTAATTGTTAGGTATTGGGTGATAAACCATACTTGTGAATTTGACGGAGACAATGTATTTAGTGGAGGATTGAGGCTACCATTCGACGAAAAATAACATGGCAGAAGGATGATAGATGGGAGAACATTTTATAAAAAGATTGGCTAAAAATCAATTTCGGTCGGATGGAGGTTCTATCGAACAGAGATCAAAACTGTCAAATTTTCCTAGAAGGTCAGTAGAAGTCCTAATTCGACAGATGTGGGTGTCGACGTTGGAGAAATCTCCCAAGTGTCGAACTGACGAAAACACTGGTCAGAAACTCTAATTCGACGGATCTGTCATTCTAACTCTACGGATTTTAACATTTCTAAATGATCAGGATATCAATTTCGACGGGTTTGGACAGGAGTTCATACTCGATGGATTTTAACATTTTACTAAGTGATCAGGATATCAAATTCGACGGGTTTGGCCAGGAGTTCATACTCGACGGATTTTAACATTTCACTAAATGATTAAGATATCCTATTCGACAGGTTTAGCCAGGAGTTTATAATTTTAACATTTTACTAAGTAATCAAGATATCAAATTCGTTGGGTTTGGCCAGGAGTTCATACTCGACGGATTTTAACATTTCACTAAATGATTAGGATATCATATTCGACGGGTTTGGCCAGGAGTTCATAATTTTAACATTTTACTAAGTAATCAAGATATCAAATTCGACGGGTTTGGCCAGGAGTTCATACTCGACTGATTTTAACATTTTACTAAATGATTAGGATATCATATTCGACGGGTTTGGCCAGGAGTTCATAATTTTAACATTTTACTAAGTAATCAAGATATCCAATTTGACGGGTTTGTCCAGGAGTTCATACTCGACGGATTTTAACATTTCACTAAATGATTAGGATGTCATATTCGACGGGTTTAGCCAGGAGTTTATAATTTTAACATTTTACTAAGTAATCAAGATATCAAATTCGACGGGTTTGGCCAGGAGTTCATACTCGACAGATTTGAACATTTCACTAAATGATTAGGATATCATATTCGACAGGTTTGGCCAGGAGTTCATAATTTTAACATTTTACTAAGTAATCAAGATATCAAATTCGACGGGTTTGGCCAGGAGTTCATACTCGACGGATTTTAACATTTCACTAAATGATTAGGATATCATATTCGACGGGTTTGGCCAGGAGTTTATACTCGACGGATTTTAACATTTAACTAAGTGATCAGGATATCAAATTCGATGGGTTTGGCCACTTGGGTTCATTTACTAAGTGATCGGGATATCAAAGGTTTGGCTGGGGTTCATACACGACAGATTTTGACATTACACTTAATGGTCAGAAACTCAAGTTATTACCATTTCTCACCAAGAATCCCAAAATTTTAGTCTCAAAGCGTGGCCATCCGAGAGCCAGCCCGACAGCGTTCCTTCTAGATTATACGTTCTAGTACATACAGATATATCAAAACACACAAAACAATCAACTAGCATATATACATCACCAACAGCATACAAACAAAGATGACTCTCTGTACCAATCACAAACGACGTCCCTAAATGCTAAAAGAGGTTGAGGAGGAGTGTCTTCCTCTTACCTTAGAGAAGCACAAAGAAAGGTTGCTCCTTTTTGGTCAGGATTTTGTTTTCAGCTTCCAGGAAATCCTTAAACATTTAAACTTACAAAATCAGGACCCAATATTGAAATGAATACCCATGGTCATCAAAATGACAGTGGGTTACGAAAATGAGAAGAGAGGAAGAAAAAGCTAAGAGCTTTACCTTAAAGCTCCAACCTTTAAGCTTCAAAGTAGAAGAGAATGAAGATGAAGAGAATGCAGAACTTTGAAGATGGTTTCCTCAATGATGGTGGTCCTCCAACACAGGATGGTGCAAGGAGTGTGACGGTTTTGAAGTACAAAATGGAGGTGTGGGTGGACGGTGTTGCTGCTGTGGGGTGAAAGAGAAGAGAGAAAGATGAGTGAATAGTAGCTGCGTATTGGGAGGAGGGAAAATGTGAGAAAGAAAGTGAAATATGCTCCCCCTATAGTCAAACGTGCTGCACAAAAATGGGAGGAGAGAGAGTGAATAGTGGCTGGGAAGGAAGCTTCCTAGAAGTTTCCTTGAAGCTTCCTTGAGAAGCTTCGCGCGCTCCTCGATAAAGTGTATAGTAAGCTTATCTTCTCAATTAAGTACATTTGACAGATGATTTAATTACACTGTTACAATTATTTTCTCAGTGAATGAAAGTTACAACTGATGAAAATAATATTTTATTATTCATCAGATAATTTTATGATACAGCGATTTTATCTAGCAGATAAAACCTCGAAAAATGCAAACCTCGCAAACTATGCCCGGCCTCGGGTTTAGTAAGATCCCCCATCGACACATTGACAATTCAAGGTTTACCAGCCTCAGGGAAAATATTTTATTTTTCCTACTCCGCTTAGTGCACACGCAAAACGAGGAATATATTAAAATATTTAATATTTTTAGAAAATTCCACAAAAATCACCAAAAATCACAAATATTATAAAATGATTGTTTATAATGAAATAAATAAAATTTTTGGGATGTTACACTATGACTAAAGGATTGGAAAGACCTTCGATAAAAGAAAAAGCATGCCTTCGGCCTCAATGATCCCTCAAAATCACCATCTAACTCTACAATAGGATCAGGGAGTAGTGAACTAGTGTGGCATTTACCACTTGTTCTAGGAAGACTGTTTAGGGTCTTCCTAATAAGAGCTAGCCATTTTCTGGCAGGGCCATTGTCTTCTGTTCCTAAAACATTACCAGTGTTGAGAGGTACAATTTCTTGAAACCTAAGTGCAAGAAAAGGTAAAATATTTTAGATATGAACTTTTAAATAGCTAAAGGAGAGGACACATTATATGATCAATAATTTACCTAAGAACATAGATATTTGGAAGTGGAGAGGTGTGAAGCTAATCTTCTAGACTCAAATAACTTGGAGGAGATTTTCCACCTACATTCCAAGTGGTAGCAAAGATTTTGTATGCAGAAGGAAGGAACAACTCAATAGAATAACAATTCTTCTAAATTTTATTATAATAATAAGGACGATAATAATTAAGTAGAATGCACAGCAACATGAAATGTAATGCCCCTTTTTGGGAGGGAACGTCACATTATTATTTACGATGCAAAAAATAAAAGTATAAATTAAGACCCGTTTCATTAAATTATAATTAAACTTGTTTGATTATAGTTGAATAAATAAAATGGTGAATATATTTTTTTGTTATAATTAATAAAATATAGTGGCAAGGCATAATTGCAATAAAGAGTAAGATAGAAGTAAAGCATACATTCGAACAACATGCGTATACATATATATATATAATTATATCAAACTTGTTTAGTTACAACACCTGATGTACAAAAACCAAAATTATGTATGCCCCCAAAGATCATAAATGTACAACCCACCAAAAGGTAAATCATCAGGCCCCAAAAGATGGATAGCCATCAGTGACTATCGATAGTATCAGCCCTTACTGAGAAAGAGAAGGAACCATGTCAGGATCCTCTTCAGGGTCTTCCTCATCAGAGGAAACCCTCATCGGAGCCACCGAATTATGGGCCAGGGCTTGGGCAACAGAGAGGAATGAATCCTCCTGTGGAGTCTAATAACGATCACCCCACATGTCCTTAATGGGCATGTAAAATTCTAAATGTAAACGAATGCTGTAGATGAAAATAGGCGAATCATAACACCCTCATGCTAACGACACTGACATGTCTCCCAAGTAGATATAGCAATCCGAGCTAAAGTTAACATGCCAATAGTCTGGACTTCCGAGAAATGTTAGGTGCACGTATCCCAAAATCCCTGTGGATGGGCCGTCATGATCAAAAGCAAGTACTACTCGAAGTCAGGCCAAAAATCGGGGGACTCGTGAACTTCCCCTTCTTCACCACCGTCTTCAGAGAAACATATATGTATATATATATATATATATATATATATATATATATATATACAGAGATAGTAGAGATACAGGAAAGAGGTGAGACATCCTACTTTCATTACCAATTATGGCAGTAAAGAAATAAAGCGGCGTAGGACGCCCACATAGCATTATAAGAGTAATAAGTAGTAATCAAGAGGCAAATATTAAATAACTTAACAATCCCAGACAGTTATACATCAATGAGGTAACAGTTCCAATTATCATAAGAATGAAATGCTAAATAATATATGGACTCACTATGCACATGCATAAGATATCAAAAACCTACTCCATGGAGCTAGACATAAACATTCAGAGAGAAAGATCAGGAGATATGTCTGTAACTCGGTTGCCGCGGCCAAAATGATATAAATCACCAATTTATCCATGTGCACATCATGACATTGTACAAACATTCATCACTAGATCGCGATATAGGATAGTGTCTCGGTCCAGATCGTCAGTGCATTTGCATCGGTCTACCCTACGGACAGAAGAGCTACCAACTGTCCATTGCGAGGTACCCACACCCTGACGCCCCCAAGGTCAAAATTATGACCTACACTAGTTTACTCGTACCTGCACTAAGGTGTGTTCAATCTCCTAGGCAACATGGCCTTAACAACAATCCATCAGACTTTCACAATGTATGATGACTCAATGCATATATCATGTATATTCAACAATGATATACTTTCCATGTCATGTCACAATTCGGCTATGATAAGCATCAATACATTCTTAGTCTCACTCATGAACCCACAATAAATATTATTAAGTCCTGAAATAATACATTACACTTTTAGGGTACATTATAGAATTATTTAACATTCTTACTTACACTCATGATCTTACTTTAATAGAAAATTATTCCAAGTCTTTGGATAAAACTTCATTCTTGGTTCTTTCCATTTTATGAAATCCTAATTAATTCCTAATTCTCCAATTAATTAAGTTTCACTTTAATTTAATATTTCTTATGAAATTCTTCTCTAGAGGAATTCTCTTGATTGTTAAGTTCTTTACTTTAAGTTTATTCAAAACTCACTTAGAGAATTATTCTAAGTTTTCCAAGTCCCACACACTCTCATTTTTGTCTTAGGTCTAAAGAATTACTTTAGGTTATCAAATTAGCTTCTATCCATTACATTATTAGCCATTTAATCACTTGATCATTTAAAGACCAAGGTTGCATGATGTTACACAATTTGATCCTCAATTGGCCCTAGAGGCCATGGCCTCTCAAGGGTGATACCCTATGTTTTTCTTAACTCCATTACATTTTAATCACTTTATTAGGTATGTTGCCAATTTGATACAAATTTTTAAACCATGAACAGCCTATTTCAAGGGTGTGGTCGTGAGCCTCATGAAGGAGAGCAAGGAACTCTTGCCTCCATTCCATCTTTCCAATCCATCCAAAACAATCCAAGATCATCAATATACATAAACATATAATCAAATAAATTAAACAAGGTAAAATCAACACTTAGTCATGAAAATCACACATTAAAGAGAGTAACCCTAACTAGGGTTTCTCACAACCAACACAAAATTGAGTTTCTTACTAGCAAGAAAGGTTGAAGAGAATCATCTCCCTCTTACCTACGGGAAGAACAAGAGAAGAAATATCCTTGCTTGCTCCTTGATAATTTCGACCACACTCTTCAAAACCCTAGAAATTTCAACTTCAACCAATCAACACCAATGCTTGAAAAAAAGAAGTTAGATAGTCATAAAGATGACCTTGAAAATGAAAATGGAAAGGAAAAGGTGAGAAACCAAGAATCTTACCCTAAAGCTTCAAACTTGAAGCTTGAAGAAGATGATGAAGATGGAAGCTTTTCAAGAAATCTTCAACTAAAAAGGTGTTTAGAATATAGTGGAGATTACGAAAATGTGGTTATTTGAAATTTTTGTGATGGTGGAGGGCATGGAAGAGGGGCAGCCGTGTGGTGTGGCGGTAGAGAGAAGGAGGAGAACTTGAGAGAAGAGAAAGGGTAGAGAGAGAAGTTAATAGTAGAAACAAAGATGATGACTTTGGATTTTTGAAATTGGAATAGTTAACTTAATTAATTGAAGCACAAATTTTGGGCTCCAAGAGAGGTATGCAGCCGTGTGTGAGGGGGAAGGAGAGAGAAGAGTGTGTAGCTTCTTTGAGAAGCTTGGTAGCTTTTTCAAAAAGAGAATTTGATTAGACATAAAGTGGATTACATTTGGATAGAATAATTAGGTGATAAAGTAATTAAAATAATAAGGTGATTAGGATTTTAACTACAAGCTATTACCCAATGGATAATTGTTACAGTACACAAAGCCAGTATTAATTATCCAATGGATAATAAAGCGTATCACAAAATTTTATTTAACAATACGTACATAGATTTTATTTATCAGATAAAATCTTGAAAAATATAGACCTCGTAAACTGTGCCCAGCCTTGGGTTTAGTAAGATCCGCCGTCGATGCTTCCACAGTTCAAAGTTTACCAGCCTCAAGGAAAATATTTTGTTTTCCCGGCTCCGCTTAGCGCGCACGTAAAATGAGGAATATATTAAAATATTTGACATTTCCTGCAAAAATCCACAAAATTTTTCAAAAATAACTAATATTGAAAAATGGTTATTCATTATGAAACAAACAATTTCTGAGGTGTTACGCTGACTCTACTCAGTGTGCACGTGAAACGAGAAATATATTAAAATATTCAACATTTTCTAAAAAATTTCAAAAATTTTTTTTAAAATCATAAATATTATAAAATGATTATTTATGATGAAACAAATAATTTTCAGGGTGTTACAACTCTCCCCTTCTAAAAAGAAATTCCGTCCTTGAAATTTCCATACCTTAGAATAGTTGTGGGTGTTGTTCCTTCATATTGTCTTTTAACTCCCATGTTGCATCTCCGGTCTTTTCGTTCCAGATCACTTTCACTAATGAGATTTCCTTTCTTCTGAGTTGTTTTACTCTCCTATCTTCAATCTTTACAGGAGGTGTCTCATAGGTTAAGTTTTCTTTCAATTGTACTGTGTCCGGTGCTATGACATGGTTCGGGTCAGGAATATATTTTCGTAGTTGTGACACAAGAAAGACATTGTGAAGGTTTGAGGGAAAAAGTGGTAAGGCTATCTGGTAAGCTACTGGACCTATCCGGCAAGAATTTGGTAAGGTCCAAGGAATTTGGGAGTAAGTTTTCTAGATTTTAGAACTCAGCTGACCCTAGTCATTGGCATGACTTTCAAAAACACATGCTCGCCTTTCTCAAACTCAAGAGGCTTTCTCCTCTTGTCTGCGTAGCTCTTCTGCTGACTTTGAGCTGTCCTTATCTTTTTCTAAATCATCTTGACCTTCTCAGTCATTTGCTGTATAATATCAGGTCCAACAGTCAGGTGCTCTCCATCTTGATACCAACATAGAGGTGTTTGACACTGTCGTCCATACAGAGCTTCATAGGGTGCCATCCCTATGCTTGAATGAAAACTATTATTGTAGGTGAACTCTACCAATAGTAAAACTTTATCCCAACTTTCAGTCTGTTCTAAAGCGCAAGCCCTGAGCAAATCCTCCAACGATTGGATCATCATTTCTAATTGCCCATCGGTTTGTGGATGATAAGCAGAACTCAATCTAAGCTTTGTTCCCAATGCTTCTTGCAAACTTTGCCAAAACTTTGAGGTGAACCTTGGATCCCTATCTGAAACAATACTGGTAGGCATACCATGTAGCCAAACAATCTCACTGATGTACATCTAGGTCAGCTTCTCCATGTTGTATCTTATGTTGATCGGGAGGAAATGTGCTAACTTCATGAGTCGATCAACGATTACCCATATCGAGTCATAACCTTTTCTAGTTTTCGACAATCCAACCACAAAATCCATCGCAATGCTATCCCACTTCCATTCAGGAATAGATAGAGGTTGCAATAATCCTGACGGTCTTTGATGCTCAACCTTCACTTTCTGGCATACCAGACAAGAAGACACACATCTGGTAATATCGCTCTTCATTCCATGCCACCAAAATAATTTCTTCAGGTCTTGGTACATTTTAGTTATCCCTGGGTGCATATTCAACTTGCTCGTATGAGCGTGTTCAAGTATATACTTCCTTAGCTCTTGATCCCTAGGTATACAAACCCTACCTCAGAATCTTAGAATTCCATCAGTTCTTTCCTCGAATGTTGTCACATTGCCTTGCCTCATTAGTTTTCTTTCTTCTTGCAAAAACTTATTAATTTTCTGCTTTTCCCGGATGTCTTCCATTAATTCGCTTGAGATAGTAACCATGTTCATGCAAATTTTTCCTGGTGCTAATTCCATGAAAGACCATACATCCCTGAATTGCTCTATTAAATCTTTTTCCTTGATCATCATGGCTGATATACTGAGCATCTTCCTACTCAATGCGTCTGCCACGATGTTTGCCTTTCCAAGGTGATACAGAAGTTGAAAATCATAATCCTTTAGAAATTCCAATCACCTGCGTTGTCTCATATTCAACTTCTTTTAATCATATAAGTACTTCAAGCTCTTGTGGTCACTAAAAATGTTGAACATCGCCTCATACAGGAAGTGTCTCCATATCTTCAAAGTGAAAACTATAGTTGCTAACTCCAAGTCATGTGTTGGATAGTTCTTTTCATGCACTCGCAACTGTCTCAAAGCATAAGCCACCGTTTTTCCATTTTGCATAAGCACAGCTCCTAATCCTTGATATGAATCATCGCAATACACTTCGAAGGGTTCACTCGGATCGGGTAGAACTAACACTGGTGAAGTAGCTAGTCGTCTCTTCAATTCTTGGAAACCTTCTTCGCAAGCATCAGTCCATTCAAAGGCTTGGTTCTTTCTTGTGAGTTGAGTGAGGGGTCCTGCAATTTTAGAGAATCCTTCAATGAACCTCCGATAGTATCCAACCAATCCCACAAATCTTTGGATTTTCGTCATTGTCTTCGATCGTTCCCATTGTAGAACTGCTTCCACCTTTGACGAATCCACTGCAATCCCTTCCTTCAAGATTACATGACCCAAAAACTTGACTTAGTCCAGCCAAAATTCACACTTCGACAATTTGGCATACAACTTCTTCTGCTTTAGAATCTGGAGAACTATACTGAGGTATTCAGCATGATCTTCCTGATTTTGAGAGTAGATCAGGATGTCGACAATGAAGACAACAACAAATCTGTCCAAGTAAGGACGAAAGATTCGGTTCATATGTGTTTGGATGCATACTTTTGAAGACTTGTTTTGATGATAACAAACGTGAAGAATAAATGAAGATGATAAATAGACCAAGTCCAAGTTCATATTTGATTAGCATTAGGACTTAGGATCTATTGTACGGAGCTCACATTGACATCTCTTTGTTTTTAATAAAAAAGATAAAGCTTGTTTTTAAACTTAGTTTTCAAAACGTTTTTGAACTGAGTTATTCGAATAGAACCCAGTCTATTCGAATAAACCCTTTTACGAGACTCTGTGTTTTAAGTTTTATTCGAATAGCATGGCCTTTTATCCGAATAAATGAGGTTTTTCAGAACTGTGCTTTAAGGGAGTTATTCGAATAACTCATACGTTATTCGAATAAATCCATTCTGTCTGAACTTCTTTTAAACTACGTTATTTGAATAGATAAGCTGTTATTCGAATAACCCCTCGTTTTCAGAACTCTGGTTTTAATAAAGTTATTTGAATAACAGGTTGGTTATTCGAATAACCCATTTCAGATGAGCTTTTAAATTGGTTTCAGGAACAGTGTTATTCGAATAACTTGTTAAGTTATTCGAATAAACACGTTTGAATACGCAGTCTGATATGGAAACTTTCAAACGTTTTAATTTGGATAAATTTGTTTTAAATGCTCTTAATTATACCCAATGGCTAATTCATCTGTTTTTCCCTATAAATAGCAAGCTTGGGTCACGAGTTTCATAGCCCATAATTCTGAACTATTTTCTAATTACTCTGATTTGTGAAAACTATTTTTTACACTCTTCTTGATTAAAAACTTTGAGATATTTCTGTGAGAGCTCCTTTAGCACTTCAATTTGTATTATTTACTCTGAGTGAGAGTTTCTCTTCATCTATTTTTCTGATATTCTGTATCGAGGGTGAGGTATCCCTCAAGGTTTGTATAAGGGTGAGGTATCCCTGCAGGCTGAGACTTTAGCACAAGGGTAGAGTGTCTCTGTGTGTGAAAAGTGCTCTATTTTGTAACGGTAGCAAGCACCTATTGAAGCTTGTATACTTAGTGAAAAATCTTGACTTTCGAGGACTGGACGTAGACCACTAGTGGGTTAGTGGTCGAACCAGAATAAATACTGTGCCTGCTTCTCTTTTCCCTAATCACTTTATTTTATGCAATTTAATTTACTGCACATTTATTTTTCGCTGCTCTTTATTATTTCTTTTCTTCTTCTTGTTCCTTATGTACATTTATTTATTAAGCTTTTAATATTTGTCTTAATTTTAAAAAGAGGTTTTGCGAAAAAGTTTTATACTCAATTCACCCCCCCTCTTGAGTACTGGAAGCCACTTGGTAACAAGTGGAATCAGAGCTAGACTCTTGTATAAAGAGCTTAGCAGATTCAAGAGAACATGGCTTCTTCAAATGGTTTTTCAGAAGGATCTTTCATAAACCGACCACCCTTTTTCAATGGGGATGGTTGTGCATATTGGAAGGAAAGAATGAAAATCTTCATCAAAGCTATTGATCTAGATGTATGGGATGCTATCGAAAATGACGCTTTTATACCCACACATGAGGTTGATAGTGTAAGGACCGAAACACCACGAAATAAATGGTTTGATGAAGACAAAAGAAAAGTTTAATTTAATTTAAAAGCCAAAAATATTATTACTACTGCTTTGGGATATGATGAGTTTTTTAGAATTTCAAATTGCAAAACTGCTAAAGAAATATGGGACACTTTGCAAGTTACCCATGAGGGTACTAGTGAAGTTAAGAGGTCGAGAATCAATTCTCTAACTCATGAATATGAACTATTCAGAATGAACCAAGGAGAAAGCATTCAGGAAATGCAAAAGAGGTTCACCCACATAGTTAATCATCTTGCATCTTTAGGCAAAAAATTTTCTAACGAAGATTTGATTAACAAAGTTTTGAGATGTCTTAGCAGGATTTAGCAACCCAAAGTAACAGCCATATCAGAATCAAAGGATTTGTCCACAATGACTTTAGCTACCCTCTTTGGAAAACTTCATGAGCACGAATTGGAACTGAGCAGATTAAGCCAAAGCGAAGAGAACGATAAAAAGAAAAAGGGAATAGTGCTCAAAGCCACTTTATCAACATTCGACAATGATGATGAAGAAAATGAAGAAAGCTCAGAGAACATCGAGGTAAGTGAAGAAAATCTGAGTTTGTTGGTTAAAAGGTTTGGTAAATTTCTCAGGAAAAAGGGAACGCAAAGAAGACCTCCCTTCCTTCCGAAAAAGAGACATTTCAAAGGCGAAGGAGCTTCATCAACTCCAACTTGCTATGAATGTGGCAAACTTGGTCACATGAAAATGGAGTGTCCAGTTTATCAAAAGAAGAAGGAGAAATTTGAAAAGAAGCCCTTCAAGAAAAGAAAAGGAAGAAAAGCCTACATAGCGTGGGATGAAAACGACATGGACTCAACTGACAGCTCAGATAGCGAAGAAGCTCAACTGTGTCTCATGGCAAAAGGAGATGAAGAAGAAAGCGAAAATGAGGTAAGTTTCAATACTACTTTATTGCCTTCTTACGATGAGTTATAAGATGCCTTTGAGGAACTACATGAAGAATCTTTAAAATTCACAAAAATTATTTCCTCTTCTAAGAAAACAATTTCTTTTTTAGAAAATCAAATTCTTGTTTTAAATAAAGAAATAGAAGAATTGAAAATTGAAAATGAAACTTTAGGAATCATTGATGCATGCACAAATCATTCTTCACATGCGTCTACTTCTTCATCTTGTTCTTCATGTCATATACTTGAAAAAGAAATCGAAGACCTAAAGAACACTCTTTCTAAATTCACCTTTGGAAGGGATAACTTAAATATTTTGTTAGGAAGACAAAGAGTGGTTTTTCAAAAAGTTGGGATAGGTTATAACCCGAAAAATCAACAAAAACTCTATAAAAATTTATTTGTGCATTCTAGTGTTTCAATTAGTCCTTTTATTAAATGTTTTTACTGTGGAAGAAAAGGACATAGTGCTTCAACATGTAATGTAAGGAAAAACATAAATACAAAAGTTGGGACAAAAATGGTTTGGGTTCCCAAGGGTACTATACCCAAACCTGACACACAAGAACCCAAGAAAGTTTGGGTACCAAAAGTTAAAAACTAAACTTGTGTTGTAGGTGTGCTTGAAAGCTAGGAGTTCAAATTAGTATCTTGATAGTGGCTGTTCCAAGCACATGACTGGGGATGACTCAAAATTCACCATGCTTATTCCAAAGAATCATGGACACGTCACTTATGGTGATAACAATAAAAGAAAATCCTTGGAATCGGCAAAGTCAGTAAGAACCCTAACTCCTCTATTGAAAATGTGCTGCTTGTTGAAGGTTTGAAACATAACTTGCTTAGTATTAGCCAATTATGTGATAAAGGAAATAAAGTGATATTTGATTTAAACTGTTGCATAATTGAAGATAAAAATGACAAGCATGTTAAATTCATTGGTCATAGAGTAAGCAACATTTATATGATTAGTCTTGATGATATATCTTCAAATGATGCGAAATGCCTTTTAAGTAAGAATGATGATTCATGGCTATGGCATAGGAGAATTGCACGCATTCACATGGATCACTTAAAGAAGTTGGTCTCTAAAGAGCTAGTAATTGGACTACCCAAGCTTAATTTTATAAAAGATAAATTATGTGATGCATGTCAAAAGGGTAAATAAATAAAGATCTCTTTTAAAGCAAAAAATATAGTTTCAACTACTAGACCTTTACAACTTTTGCACATGGATCTGTTTGGACCTTCTAGAACTATGAGCTTTAGTGGGAATTACTATGCTTTAGTGATTGTGGATGATTTTTCTAGGTTTACATGGACTTTATTTCTTGCAAATAAAAATGATGCATTTCTAGCTTTTAAAAGACTTGCCAAAGTTATTCAAAATGAAAAAGGTTTTCAAATATCTTCTATAAGAAGTGATCACGGTGGCGAATTTGAAAACATTATTTTTGAAAATTACTATGATGAACATGGCATTAATCATAATTTCTCTGCCCCTAGAACTCCGCAACAAAACGGAGTTGGAGAAAGAAAAAATCGTTCTTTAGAAGAAATGGCGAGAATTATGCTTAATGAGGCTACTCTTCCTAAATACTTTTGGGCGGATACTGTAAGTACAACTTGTTATGTAATGAACCGGGCCCTTATAAGGCCTATTTTAAAGAAAACCCCATATGAGTTGTATAAGGGAAGAAAGCCAAATGTCTCACACTTTCATGTTTTTGGTTGCAAATGTTTTGTTTTAAACAATGGAAAAGATAATTTAGGAAAGTTTGATGTTAAGTCTGATGAAGGTATATTTCTTGACTATTCAAATCATAGTAAAGCTTTTCATATATATAATAAGAGAACTATGACTATTGAAGAATCTATACATGTTGCATTTGATGAAACTGACCCAAGTGGATCGAGAAAGGATCTTGTTGTTGATGATGTTGCAGAAATCTTGGCGGAAACACATTTGGACAGTAAAGAAAAGGAAATCAAGGAGAAAGAGGATGAACAAAGATAAGAAGATTCGCAAGCTTTGGAACTTCCCAAAGAATGGCGAACTTCAAAATATCACTCCCTTGATCAAATTATCGGTGATGTATCTAAAGGTGTAAGTACTCGTAACTCCCTTAGAAATGCTTGTAATCACTTAGCTTTTGTTTCTCAAATTGAACCTAAGGATTTAATTAAAGCTTTTGATGATGAACATTGGATCTTAGCTATGCATGAGGAATTAAATCAGTTTGAAAGAAATCAAGTTTGGGAATTAGTTGCTAGACCTAATAATCACCCTATAATTGGAACTAAATGGGTTTTTAGAAACAAACTTGATGAAAATAGGTTAATAACTAGAAACAAAGCTAGATTGGTTGCTAAATGGTATAATCAAGAAGAAGGAATAGATTATGAAGAAACCTATGCACTTGTAGCTAGATTAGAAGCTATTAGAATGTTACTTGCTTAACCTTGCATCATGGATTTCAAATTATATCAAATGGATGTCAAGAGTGCTTTTCTAAATGGTTTTATTCAAGAGGAGGTATACATTGAACAACCTCCAGGTTTTGAAAATCATGAACTACCCAACCATGTTTTTAAACTTAAAAAGGCTTTATATGGTTTAAAGCAAGCTCCTAGAGCTTGGTATGAAAGGTTGAGTAAGTTTCTTTTAGAAAATGATTTTTCAAGAGGAAAAGTCGATACTACCCTTTTTATTAAAAATAAAAATCATGACATTCTTCTTGTGCAAGTATATGTGGATGATATTATCTTCGGTGCTACTAATGAATCCCTTTGCAATGAATTTGCTAAGTCAATGCAGAATGAATTTGAAATGTCAATGATGAGAGAATTGAATTTCTTCCTTGGACTTCAAATCAAACAAACGGACGAAGGGACTTTCATAAGTCAAACCAAATACTGTAAGGAATTGCTCAAGAGGTTTGAAATGGAAAACGCTAAACACATGGCCACTCCGATGGGCACGTCTTGCTACTTGGACAAAGATAAAGGAGGTAAATCAGTAGAAATAACGAAATATAGAGGTATGATTGGATCTCTCCTTTATCTTACTGATAGTAGGCCAGATATTATGTTTAGTGTATGCATGTGTGCTAGATATCAGGCAAACCCTAAGGAATCTCACTTAAGTGCTGTTAAACGAATAATGAAATACCTAGTAGGCACTTCACAAATGGGCTTGTGGTACCCTAAAGGTGCCTCTTGTAGCCTAATAGGCTATTCGACTCGATTTTCTTTGGGTGCATATTGGACAGAAAAAGTACTAGTGGGACATGCCACTTGCTTGGTAGTTCTTTAGTTTCTTGGCATAGCAAGAAATAAAATAGTGTGGCTTTGTCTACCACTGAGGCTGAATATGTTGCAGCCGGGAGTTGTTGTGCTCAAATCCTATGGATGAAGCAACAGCTCTTAGACTACGGTCTTCAGCTTGATCACATCCCGATATGATGTGTTAACACTAGTGCAATAAATATTTCTAAGAATCCCATACTGCATTCCAGAACAAAGCATATAGAGATAAGACATCACTTTATCAGAGATCATGTACAAAAAGGGGATTGCATTCTTGAGTTTGTTGAAACATCTAAGCAACTTGCAGATATCTTCACTAAACCCTTAGCAAAAGAAGCTTTCTTTTATATTCAAGGAGAATTGGGCATAATTGATCAATCAAATATTTAATTTACATGTTTTATTGCTGAATATTATCACATGGATATATGCTTTAAATTTCATGAACGTATGTTTTTCTGTTAGATTTATTCGAACAAACAAACCTGTATTCGAATAACCTCTTTACTGCTTGTTAAAATGTGTGTTGAACATCAGCCTTATTCGAATAGAACTCAGTTTATTCGAATAAACTGATTCCTCTGTTGAATCCTGTGTGTTTTTCTTCTCTGTCTATTCGAATAAGTCCCTCTTTATTCGAATAACCAGAGTCCCTCTTCTATCAGGTTCTGTTCTTGGTTTCTGTCTATTCGAATAACACCTTCCCTATTCGAATAACCAGAGGCCTTCGTTTATCAGTGTTTCTCTCTGCCCTCTGCTTAGTCGAATAATCCCCAGGTTATTCGAATAACCTGAACCTCTTTCTATCAGTGTTAACTGATTGGCCTCAGTCTATTCGAATAACTCCCATAGTTATTCGAATAAACCATGTCAGCTAGCCAAAACGCTTGGCTTTCCTAGTTGTTTTATTCGAATAGAACCCTTTCTATTCTAATAAACCCTAGCCGTTTCACCTGTTCAGGTTCCTGCGCGCCTGTCTGTTCAGCTTTCCAGCAAGGTTTATTCGAATAAACCCATATTTATTCGAATAAACACGAGTTTCTTTAAATAAAACCCTACGTGCCCAAACGTCTCCACCTTCTCTGCTCTTCAAGCTTCCTTGCTTCTGCCTCTTAAACCTTTTCACCCCTCGTTTTTCACTCTCACCTCCTTCCTCCATGGCCTCCTCTTCCAGCAAGCATCCTCGCACAAAGAATGCTCCAGGCACCAACCCTCTTGATCAGAGAAGGCTCTCCTCCAACGAAGAGCATCGTGCACGCTTCATCTCGTACTTCTGGGAGTGAAACTTGGTTCAACCCAAGTACCTGGACCTCTCTTTCTTCCAGCAGCATCGCGGCTTTGACTTCCTAACTCTGCTGCAAAACCAGGGAGTTCTTTAGCTTTGCTCTCACCGGGCCACCATCTATCCAGCTTTGGTGAAGATGTTCTTCTACAATCTGGCTTTCGATGGCCTGAATCTTCTCTCCGAGGTATGTGATCAGAACATTATGATCACACCGCTGGACTGGTTGACTTTGTTACGGCTACAGTTCTTTGGCGCACTTGTTGAAGATGGTGACACCCCGTTTCTTGAAGAGTTCAACAAGCTTCAAGTGGTTGAAGACCTGCTGAAGCCTGGCCTAGCCCTGCCTGACAAGGGTCTCAAGGGTGGAATGCTGAAGAGCCAAGATAGGCTTCTGCAATACGCCTATGCTCACATCCTGGCTCCTCGCGGTGGAAACTACGCCTACCTCAGCGAGGAAGATGTCTTCATGCTGTGGTTTCTGAAGAATGGCCATCAGATCAACTGGCCTGTGTTCATCATGAGGCACATGATGAGGGCCAAGGGCAAGGAGAAATCTGAGTTGCCTTATGGCATTCTTGTCACTACCTTGCTGAGCAAGTATCCTCAGGTCTTGGAGACTGAGCGAGCCATTACTCTGACTCACCACAATGTCTTTGGAGCTCACACCTTACGAAAAATGAAGATGATCCAAATCGATAAAGGCTGGGTGTACCCAGATGAGGTCACTGAGGATGAGCTTGACCCTGCTGATACCCCTGCTGCTCCTACTGATGTACCTGCTCCTGCTCCTGCTCCTGTCACTTTGGAACAGATCATGGCCACCTTGCAGGATAACCGAGCCTACATGGAACATACCTTCTCTATTCTGTTTGACCGAATAGAAGGTGTTGAACGTGAGGTTGCTGCCCTTCGATCTGCTTCACCTGCTCCTGCACCAGCTTCTTCACCACCACCTCCGGATGCTTACTTCTAGGAACTTTAGTTCTTAGGCATTGAATGTGCTTTGACTTCATGTTATCTTTTTCTGGCTTGTGTAATTGCCTCTCGTTATTATTAATGAATAAATAATATTTCCTATTGATCTTTTGATATGAGTATATTTACTTTTATGCATTCTTACTTTGATATATGAGACTTACCCCTCCTTTTTGCTCATGACAAAAGGGGGACAAATATTTGATCATTTGACTTTAATTGAGAAAAAAGGCAGTAAATTTAAAATGAGATTGGATTCAATTTGAAAGGGGAGTCTGCTATATATCTCGATATACATTACCTCTTATAATTAAAGAAGGGGAGTAAGCTTTTATACCGTTTTATGAATTTTAATTATATGCACTAACGTTTTTCTTATTGATAGTCTCATTGATAGTTTGTCATCATCAAAAAGGGGGAGAATGTGTTTGGATACATACTTTTGAAGACTTGTTTTGATGATAACAAACGTGAAGAATAAATGAAGATGATAAATAGACCAAGTCCAAGTTCATATTTGATTAGCATTAGGACTTATGATCTATTGTACGGAGCTCACATTGATATCTCTTTGTTTTTAATCAAAAAGATAAAGCTTGTTTTCAAACTTAGTTCTCAAAACGTTTTTGAACTGAGTTATTCGAATAGAACCCAGTCTATTCGAATAAACCCTTTTACGAGACTCTGTGTTTTAAGTTTTATTCGAATAGCATGGCCTTTTATCCGAATAAATGAGGTTTTTCAGAACTGTGCTTTAAGTGAGTTATTCGAATAACACATACGTTATTCGAATAAATCTATTCTGTTTAAACTTCTTTTAAACTACGTTATTCGAATAGATAAGCTGTTATTTGAATAACCCCTCATTTTCAAAACTCTGGTTTTAATAAAGTTATTCGAATAACAGGTTGGTTATTCGAATAACCCATTTCAGACGAGCTTTTAAATTGGTTTCAGGAACAGTGTTATTCAAATAACCTGTTAAGTTATTCGAATAAACACGTTTGAATACGCAGTCTGATATGGAAACTTTCAAATGTTTTAATTCGGATAAATTTGTTTTAAATGCTCTTAATTATACCCAATGGCTAATTCATCTGTTTTTCCTATAAATAGCAAGCTTGGGTCACGAATTTCATACCCATAATTCTGAACTATTTTTTGATTACTCTGATTTGTGAAAACTATTTTCTACGCTCTTCTTGATTAAAAACTTTGAGATATTTCTATGAGAGCTCCTTTAGCACTTCAATTTGTATTACTTACTCTGAGTGAGAGTTTCTCTTCATCTATTTTTCGATATTCTGTATCGAGGGTGAGGTATCCCTAAAGGTTTGTATAAGGGTGAGGTATCCTGCAGGTTGAGACTTTAGCACAAGGGTAGAGTGTCCCCTGTGTGTGAAAAGTGCTCTATTTTGTAACGGTAGCAAGCACCTATTGAAGCTTGTATACTTAGTGAAAAATCTCGGCTTTCGAGGACTGGACGTAGACCACAAGTGGGTTAGTGGTCGAACTAGGATAAATACTGTGCTTGCTTTTTTTTTCCCTAATCTCTTTATTTTATGCAATTTAATTTACTGCACATTTATTTTTTGCTGCTCTTTATTGTTTCTTTTCTTCTTCTTGTTCCTTCTGTGCATTTATTTATTAAGCTTTTAATATTTGTCTTAATTTTAAAAAGAGGTTTTGTGAAAAAGTTTTATACTCAATTCACCCCCCCTTTTGAGTACTGGAAGCCACTTGGTAACATCATGTAGTCCATGAAGATGGCAGGTGCATTTGTTACACCAAACGGCATCACAAGATATTCGTAATGACCGTATCGGGTATGAAAAGCCGTCTTGGGAATGTCCTCCACCTTTACTTGAATCTGGTGGTAGCCCGATCACAGATCAATCTTAGAGAACACTGCTGCTCCTTTCAGTTGATCCATTAGGTCATCTATTCTCAGAAGTGGATACTTGTTCTTGATCGTGACATTATTCAATTAGCGATAATCCACACACAATCGCGAGGTACCATCTTTCTTCCAGACTAGCAACACTGGTGCTCCCCAGGGTGACACACTGGGTCTAACGAACTACTTTTCCAAAAGCTCTTCCAACTACTTCTTAAGCTCTGCTAACTCCGATGGTGACATTCTATAAGGCGCTAGAGATATAGAACCAGATCCAGGTACCAGATCGATAGCGAACTCTATCTCCCGCTTCGGCGGTAAACTAGGTACATCATCAGGAAAGACTTCAGGGAACTCGTTAACCACTGGAATTACATTTACATCAACCTTGATCTCGACCTTCAAGGAAGACAATAGCATGTATCCCTGAGCTCCTTCTTTCAAGAAAGCTCGAACTTGGTTGGACGTTAAAAATCTAGAATCCTCATCTATGGGAAAAACTATGGTTTTACTAGAGCAATCCAATAGGATATGGTTGGAAGACAACCAATCCATTCCTAAAATTACATCTAACTGAGAAAGGGATAAACAGATCAAATCAACAGAAAAGATTCGACCCTCAACGATCAATGGACAATTCAAACAGACTTTGGTAGTAACAATAGGTTTATCAATGGGAGTAGAAATAGTCAAGTCAAAAGGTAAGGAAGACACAGATAAACCAAGTCGTCGCACACAGTCATAGGAAATGAAAGAGTGGATTGCCCCAAAGTCATACAATCTAGTTAAAAGATTACCTCCTATGGCACCTTCTCCCTATATCAGATCTTCGGATTGGGAGGCTTCAAGTCCACTCATGGTATAGACTCGGCCCCCTGCCTATGGCTTTGTAGCTCGCGCGACATTGACTGAAGGCTCAGCCTTAGCTTGGCTGCAATCTCTGGAGACATGTCTAGGCTTCCTACATCGAAAATAGATGATCCCCTTGATGGTGCAGTCTCTAGTTGCGTGATCCTTCTCACACTTCAAGCATTTAAAAGAAAATGCCACATTCTGTCTGGTTCGGTACCTACCAGAACCTCCATTAGAACCTTCACCAAACGTTTGCTATTGATTTCCTGGTGGTCGGGAATAAGGTTTCTTTTGGAAATGATTTGTGTTGTTACCGCCTCCTCTTTGGAACCTGGTAGGTCCAAAGTTTTGGTTTCTCAAGTCTCGAGCTTGATCTAGAGCTTCCACCTGGCAACACGTATCTAACAGCTCCAAAAATTGGTTGATCTTTAAGGTGATAACTGCTCTCTTCACTTCGTGCCTCAGTTCTTCCTCAAAATTTTGACATTTCCACACCTCGTCTGGCTGGTGCTGGAAATACGTCGAAAACTTTGATAAGCTTTTAAACCTTGCAGCGTATTAGCTGACAGACAAGTTTCCTTGTCTCAAGTTGAGGAACTCCATCTCTTTTGCATATCTGGCACTTGCAGGGAAATATTTTTCCAAGAATTTATTCTTGAATACCTCCCAATTAATTGCGCGACCTTCAACTTCTAACACTCTTTGTGCCCCGTTCCACCAGTCCTCAGCATCCCCAATCAGTATAAAAGCGGCATAAGTCACTTTCTTGTCGTTGGCACAATTCATGCCTCTAAAGATTTTCTCTAGCTCCTTGATCCACAAACTGGCTTTCTCCGGATTAAATTCTCCTTTGAATTGAGGAGGGTTATGGCGATGGAACTTCGCTAAATTTTGTGCATCAGCCGTAGCTTCGAGTTGTTGAGCAGCCCTCTCCTATTGTTGGGCAGCTCTCTCCATTTGTTGGGCAATAACTTCTGCCATCCTTTGCATCGCTTCAATCGCTGCTACCATATCTCCACCTCATGCCATATCGTTCTTTCAAGTAATACTAACTGAAACAAACAATGAAGAATTAGGTGTATCCTCTCGAAATAACAATAACAGAGAATCACACAGCACAACAAGTCAGACCTAACCACAAAGACCCAAAGAAAACATAAACCGGGGCTCTGATACCAACTTAATGTAACGCCCTTTTTTGGGAGGGAACATCACATTATTATTTACGATGCAGAAAACAAAAGTATAAATTAAGACTTGATTCATTAAATTATAATTAAACTTGTTTGATTATAGTTGTATAAATAAAATGGTGAATATATTTTTTTTGTTATAATTAATAAAATATAGTGACAAGGCATAATTGCAATAGAGAGTAAGATAAAAGTAAAGCATACATTCGAACAACACGCGTATACATATATATATAATTATATCAAACTTGTTTAGTTACAACACCATGTACAAAAAGCAAAATTATGTATGCCCCCAAAGATCATAAATGTATAGCCCACCAAAAGGTAAACCATCAAGCCCCAAAAGACGAATAGCCATCAGTGACTATCGACAGTATCAGCCCCTACTAAGAAAGACAAGGAGGTGTGTCAAGATCCTCCTCAGGGTCTTCCTTATCGGAGCCACCGAATTACAGGCCAGGGCTCGGGCAGTAGAGAGGAATGAATCCTCCTATGGGGTGTAATAACGATCATCCCACATGTCCCTAATGAGCATGTAAAATTCTAAATGTAAACGAATATTGCAGGTGAAAATAGACGGATCATAACGCCCCCAAGCTAACGACACTGACACGTCTCCCAAGTAGACACAACAATCTGAGCTAAAGTTAATATGCCAACAGTCTGGACCTCTGAGAAATGTCAGGCGCACGTATCCCAAAAATCCCTGTGGATAGGCCGTCATGATCAAAAGTAAGTACTAGTCGAAGTCAAGCTAGAAACCGGGGAACTCGTGAACTTCCCCTTCTTCACCACCGTCTTCAGAGAAACATATATATATATATATACAGAGATAGTAAAGATACAGGAAAGAGGCGAGACATCCTACTTTCATTACCAATTATGGCAATAAAGAAACAAAGCGGCGCAGGACGCCCATATAGCATTATAAGAGTAATACGCAGTAATCAAGAGGCAAATATTAAATAACTTAACAATCCTAGGCAGTTATACATCAATGCGGTAACAATTCTAATTATCATAAGAATGAAATGCCAGATAATATATGGACTCACTATGTACATGTATACGATATCAAAAACCTACTCCATGGAGCTAGACACAAACATTCGGAGAGAAAGATTAGGAGACATGTCTATAACTCGGCTGCCGAGGCCAAAGTGTTATAAATCATTAATTTATCGACGTGCACATTATGGAATTGTACAGACATTCATCACTAGATCATGATATAGGACAGTGTCTCAGTCTGGATCGTCAGTGCGTTTGCATCGGTCTGCCCCACGGACAGAAGAGCTACTAACTATCCATTGCGAGGTACCCATACCCTGACGCCCCCAAGGTCAAAATTATGACCTACACTAGTTTACTCACACCCGTACTAAGGTGTGTTCAATCTCCTAAGCAACATGACCTTAACAACAGTCCATCGGACTTTCACAATGCATGATGACTCAATGCATATAATATGTATATTCAACAGTGATATACTTTCCATATCATGTCGCGATTCGGCTATAATAAGCATCAATACATTCTTGGTCTCACTTATGGACCCACAATAAATATTATTAAGTCCTTAAATAATACAATTACACTTTTAGGGTATATTATGGAATTATTTAACATTCTTACTTACACTCATGGTCTTACTTTAATTGAAAATTATTCTAAGTCTTTGGATAAAACTTCATTATTGATTCTTTCCATTTTATGAAATCCTAATTAATTCTTAATTATCCAATTAATTATGTTTCACTTTAATCTAATATTTCTTATGAAATTCTTCTCTAGAGGAATTCTCTTGATTGTTAAGTTCCTTACTTTAAGTTTATTCAAAACTCACTTAGAGAATTATTCTAAGTTTTCCAAGTCCCACACACTCTCATTCTTATCTTAGGTCTAAAGAATTACTTTAGGTTATCAAATTGGCTTCTATCCATTACATTATTAGCCATTTAATCACTTGATCATTTAAAGTCCAAGGTTGCATGATGTTACACAATTTGATCTTAAATTGGCCCTAGAGGCCGTGGCCTCCCAAGGGTGGTGCCCTAAGTTTTTCTTAACTCCATTACATTTTAATCACTTGATTAGGTATGTTGCCAACTTGATACAAATTTTTAAACCATGAACACCCTATTTCAAGGATGTGGCCATGAGCCTCATGAAGGAGGGCAAAGAACTCTTGCCTCTATTCCATCTTTCCAATCCATCCAAAATAATCCAAGATCATCAATACACATGTACATACAATCAAATAAATTAAACAAGGTAAAATCAACACTTAATCATGAAAATCACACATTAAAGAGAGTAACCCTAACTAGGATTTCTCACAACCAACACAAAATCAAGTTTTTTACTACCAAGAGAGGTTGAAGAGAATCATCTCCCTCTTACAAAAGGGAAAAACAAGAGAAGAAATCCCCTTGCTTGCTCCTTGACAATTTCGGCCACACTCTTCAAAATCCTAGAAATTCCAACTTCAACCAATCAACACCAATGCTTGAAAAAGATAAGGTAAATGGTCATAAAGATGACCTTGAAAACAAAAATGGAGAGGAGAAGGTGAGGAACCAAGAATCTTATCCTAAAACTTCAAACTTGAAGCTTGAAGAAGATGATGAAGATGAAAGCTTTTCAAGAAATCTTCAACTAGAAAGGTGTTTAGAATGTAGTGGAGATTAAGAAAATATGGTTGTTTGAAATTTTTGTGATGGTGGAGGGCATGGAAGAGGGGCAGCCGTGTGGTGTGGTGGTAGAGAGAAGGAGGAGAACTTGAGAGAAGAGAAAGGGTAGAGAGAGAAGTTGATAGTAGAAATAAAGATGATGACTTTGGATTTTTGAAATTGGAATAGTTAACTTAATTAAGTGAAGCACAAATTTTGGGCTCCAAGAGAGGCATGCAGTCGTGTGTGAGGGGGAAGGAGAGAGAAGAGTGTGTAGCTTCTTTGAGAAGCTTGGTAACTTTTTCAAAAAGATGATTTAATTAGACATAAAGTGGATTACATTTGGATAGGATAATTAGGTGATAAAGTAATTAAAATAATAAGGTGATTAGGATTTTAACTACAAGCTATTACCCAATGGATAATTGTTACAATGCACAAAGCCAGTATTAATTATCCAATGGATAATAAAGCGTATCACAAAATTTTACTTAACAGTATGTACAGAGATTTTATTTATCAGATAAAATCTCAAAAAATGTAAACCTCGTAAACTGTGTCCGACCTCAGGTTTAGTAAGATCCTCCATCGATGCTTCCACAGTTCAAAGTTTACCACCCTCAGGGAAAACATTTCGTTTTCCGGCTCATTCAAAGCAAGCACGCAAAATGACAAATATATTAAAATATTTGATATTTTCAAAAAAATCCACAAAAATTCTCAAAAATCACAAATATTAAAAAATGACTATTCATCACAAAACAAATAATTTATGGGGTGTTACGTTGACTCATTCGATTGTGCATGTGAAATGAGAAATATATTAAAATATTTGATATTTACGAAAAAATCTAAAAAATTCTCAAAAATCATAAATATTATAAAATAATTATTTATGATGAAACAAATAATTTTTGGGGTGTTACATGAAGCATACCTATAGTTATACATATATGTAACCTGAGCAGCATCAAGATCAATCTTACCTCACTGCATTTTGTTTGAGTGCCTTCTCTTTGCTCTCTCTATGCATTAAAATGGAGATTATATGTTTGAGAGATTAGTAGGAGACAAAAGAATAGGGAAAAAAAAAACAAAGACAAAGACGAAAGAATTATGAAATTGTTGCACTACTGCCTACTAAATTTCTTTTCATCTTTATCTAGGTGGGGTTAGGAATGGTGTGGTCCTAAGAAATAGCAAGGCATATGGTATAGGTACTAAACTTATTTTGCTTTTCTTGATAGTGCATTCCTCCCTCTGTGAATAGTTACTCCTCCACTCTTCATCAACACCTGAAAAAGAGAAACCATAGAGTTAGTAAAGTTGTTCTCTTTCCACTGTTAAATTTATCAACCCATATAATCAAACACACAAACCCAAAAAAAAAAAGATTTTTTTGTAGCTATAAGTAGAAACATGGAAGGAGGAAAACAACAAACTGCAGATCTTGGGTTGCAAGTTACAGACCCATTGAAACAAAACAAAAATTGTTATACAAAGACAAACCAAGTTGCATAACTAATTTATGGAATAAAATGGAATTCTCTTGTGCATTATAGTTGAATATAAATGTTGCTATCGCCAAGAAATTTTAATTTATTTCTTATTTTATTGAATCAAGACAGTCTTCTTGAAAATAAAGGGATTGTTTATGCTTTATGATTTGACTTACTTTTCTGCTTTTGTGTTGATTAATTTCTTTTTCAACAACAATAATGACCAAGCTTTAGTATATAGCATCTATGCATAATTATTATTCCTATTTATTATTTGAACTAACATATTTTTAACATTGCAGTCAGCTGCTCGCTTATTTGGATCTTCCACTGCAGTCAGTCGAAAAATGAAGTATAATTCCTAAGCTTGATCCGTGTATAACTAAACTTGTAAGAAGCAAAAAAAAAAAAAAGTTCCAATTTCCAAAAGATTGAATTTGACAGTACCTTGGAAGGTCACAACGTTTTTTGTTGCCATCTCCACTTGGTGTAGTTTCCATCCAATCTTCCATTCCTCTCACAATCAAAACCTTCATCGATGAAAGGACATGAATCTTTGGCATAAAGAGGATAGCTTTCATCAAAAACCCAATACCCTTCTATTAAATCACACCCTTTTATTGTCTTCTGCTCAATCTTCTTAAAAATCAGAACTTTAGTTTTCCCAACCAAACTAGCTCCTACCTTCTTTTGTTCATTACTGACTCTGACTCTACTCCCAGATGAAGTTCCATACTATTGCAATGCCGTGAAATTAACAGTTGAAGAATCATCAACACAGTGTCCCACATCTTCAGATTTGGACCCAGAGAGGTTTTTCTGGGGCCTAGCAAGATGGTCATCGGTCAATGTTAGAATTTTGACACCATTTACAGTGACGTTTTTGGCAAAGCTTGTCAAGGATGGAACATTTAAAGGTCGAAGACCTATAGTGACATTAACACTGACACTGTGACGGACAGAAGAAGTTAAATATATGTTTAAGTGAAGATGAGTTTAGTGGTGAAGTTTAGGTGTGGAATTGCTGAGTCAGATTGTGAAGGTAGAAAGGAAGAGGATAGAGGAAAAGATTGTAAATGAGAACACCAAAAGCCTAGTGGGTTTCAAGGAGAAACTTCTCTGCCTTTCCATTGATGAAAATGAGCTTCAAAGTAAGTCAAAATACTAATAAAACATGTTGAAGGATTTTTCATTTATTGCCTGTATATTCTTAATCTCAACTGCTAAATGTGAGCCGCAACCTTAGTTGTATCTGATTTTTAATGATTTTTGCTACATGAGTCATGATGACTAATCATGTAACCAAAATGAAAATGCTAGAACGACGCTTGAGCATTATTTTGACACTACTATGTTGTGTTCATTTTCATGTTTAAAGTTCCATGAAGTTGCAGATGAAATTAGTAGATCTCAATTCCCATAAGGGTTCCTCTTCAGAACAAGCACTTCCTCTTACCAAGTACTTGTTTACTTTTGCTTTCTCTGCCTTTAAATACGTGAGTTAGTTTCTTTTTTCACTGAAATATATAAAATTTGTTGGAGTTATATAGTTTTTTTCCCCCTGAAATATATAGTTGTTGTTTCTATTAATGGGATTTTTCTTTACTCTAAAAAAAAAGATTAAAGGAGCACCTCTTGAAGATGGTAAGGGTTTGAGGAACTGGGATGCTTTTAGTCATGCACCAGGTAAATGGTGATAGGTGATCTCATTTCAGTCTATCTTGATTGATTGTTTTGCATACAGTTATAGAATTATAATGATGAACATGAATAATCCCTATGCAATTTGATAAAATTTCAGGAAAGATTAGAAATAATGAGAATGGGGACATAGCAGATAATCATTATCATCGTTCTTTGGTAATAATAATCTAATATCAGCATCATATTTTACCTGCCTTTACTGTACTATGATTAGTATTATTGACTCTCTTAACCATTGTCCTTGACGCTTGATAGGAAGACATCAAGATGATTTCTTTTCTTGGGATAAATGTATATTGAAAAGGTAATAACACATGTTGATTTAGAATGGTGATTTGAACTTTGTTTCATGTTCAGTTTGATATGAATGGATGGGTTATTGTTCTGGTTTTATTCTTGATCTTTGCATATTAATTTGACTAGTGAAAAGGATGCAATATCTGTTAATGAATAATGGGAGCATTAATTGATGCTAGAATCCTTAGTTGTTTGAATTTGGTTTTGCATAATGGTGGTCTGGTCTCTCTTAATTAGTAGGCAACATAATGCAACATGAATGTTTGAAATAATGTTATATAAACATAGGATTACATACTTAAAGCTGTTGTTTTTTACGTCTATTTTCAGTACATTAGATGACATTAGTGCTGAGATGTTAAGATCATATCATATCATGTCATATAGATACTTTTGCTATGGGCTTGTGCAAGGTAAATAATTTTACGTTGAAGGTGTGTAATGGAAAGAGAAAATGTGTTCTTTATTATTATTATCATAGCTGAGAATGGGAGGGAGAGGTTGAGACTGAAGGACTATCTATGCATTTGTGTTGAATTTAAGTGATAGGTTGAGATGTTGATCTAATAAATTATTTGACACCTGCTCCTTTTGTTAATATTTGTAGAACTCGTTGCAAGGTGCAATATTGCTTTAGGCTATGTTTGTGCTCTAATTCTTAAGTGTGGCCGAAAGGCTAGCACCTTTCATAATACATTTTCGGTTCCTTTGACTAGGGGAACATTTTTTGTCTCCTTAGTAGATTGAGTGGAAAAAGTGAATTTTGCCTTTTCAAACTCTCTTAATATTCACAAGATATCTTAATATTTTCAATAAAGGAGCAAATGAGCTCAATTTACAATTTTACATAGCGATTCTGTGGCTTGAAATCTATAGATTGGCTAAGCGCCATTGATTTGTTATTACAGGTACTATATAAAGATATTTTGCAGTTCATCACTTCATTGATTTGTTATTGACCGTTGAAAATGCTAGAAAGGCCCATTACTACAATAACCAAGAGAAATAATATATGAAAGAGAATGTATTAGGATATGTATTGCGAAAGGTGTTGGCCTTTCGGCCACACTTAAGAATTAGAGCACTAATATTAACAAGAGGAGCATGTGTCAAATAACTTATTAGAGAAAGACTGTAGCTTTGGCCTAAAGGGGACTAATTTGAGGATTAAGAAAAGCCATGTAGAAATTGTACTCTTTATTATTATTGAATTTTGTTGTCAATTTCTTCTTGATTTATGTGTATTCTTTATTTCACAAAATTCCCTGTTGTCATCCTTCAATTTGTACTAACCACTAACTAAGCATTATTGATTCATAAGTTGAATTTCTTAATTAATTAGTAGTTACAATGTGTGTAACTAACCACTTTAATATTTATTTTGTTGCTGACTTCAATAAGTATTAAGGAGGAATACTTATGCATTTCAGAATATTTATTTACATATATTTATTATTTTTTCTTTTGCGGTGAGAATATACCAGATAAAGCGAAACAAAGGCATCTTGCATGTGGATACAATTATGGAGATTTTCCAAGGTTATTCAGCTTTAGTTTTTTTGTTCTTTCATTTGTATTATGTGATTAAGAACAATCACACTACTTTTGTACAATAATATTAAATGGCTATTTTTTCTTAGTTTTGGTGTATATATACAGTAAATACACTTATATAATTTAGTATATTTTATTTGAGAAGAATTGATTTTTTAAATGCATTATTAGTTTTTAATACGTGATTTTTTAATACGCAAGTAAAAAGTGTTGTTTAAAAGTAGGTATGCATAGGTAACATTTCAAAAAAATGGTCTATAGGCAACGTTTAACAAAAGTTGCTTTATAGCAAAAAAGAAGGTTGTCAAATTCTTAACTTATAGGCAACGCTTTTTAAAAGTTGCCTTACAGAAAATTTAAAAGTAATGTCAATAAACGTTGCCTAAAGCAGTACCAATAACCAACGTGCAAAAAATGTTGTCAAAACCTAAATCTATAGGCAACCCTTTTTAAAAGTTGTCTTATGTCAAGCTTAAAAGCAATGGCACTAAAACATTGCCTAAAGTAGTGCCTATAACCAACGTGCAGAAAATGTTTTCAAAACCTTAACTTATAGGCAACGGTTTTTTCATGTTGTTTTATGGCATACTTAAAACAACGGCAAGAAAGTGTCGCCTAAAGCAGCACCTATATCCAACATGTCAAAAGCGTTGCCAGAATTATCTATAGACAACATCTCAAAAGCGTTGCCAGAAGATAAGAATAGACAATGTTTTTTTTAAAGTGTTGCCAAAACTTTAAAAAAGTGTTGCCATAGACTTTAGGCAACGATTTTTAGCCAATGGCAACGCTTTTCAGCCCTTGCTAAAGGACAAAGTTGTTGTAGTGTATTATCATCTTATCCCATCCTATAACTTAGGAGTAATTCTCTCTATGTATTGTACTAATTTAGATCAATGAACTAAATCAATTTAGTCACAAAATTATCCTCTATATGGTATTAAAGGCTCTATGGCCAATTGGTCTAGAGTACGATTCTTACCACCTCTATTGTTCTAATAAAAAGTTAAATTTAAGTACAAAGTTGGTGGCTTGTGCATTTTCCATGCTTCGAACCTAAGGAGCTTATGTGTGAGAGACATGTTAGAGAAGTAATAAAATCATTAATATGTCTTCACCCAACAACTTAAACTTTTGAGAAAGATAATTCATGTCAGCTTGGACCAGATAAGTGACTGGTCAGTGGTCGAACTACCCAAGCAAAGTTTTAAAAAACAGATGCAGTTGATTTCCATGGCTTTCCGATTGGGTGATTTGTGACTGGTTTATCAAATTTGTCAATTCACTCATCCCTCTATTATTTGATTGTCAACTGCTAATTACTTTTCATCAATATAATTAGGATTTTGCTAACAATTGTCATAAAATACTTATTAAGAAAGTCAAAATATTTTTTTTTTTATAAAAACAAAATAAATAGGGAAGTTTTTTTAATTTTTAATACATTGAATACTTTATTTTTATAAAAAAAAAATTATCTTAACTTCTTTAATAAATGCACTTAACAAAATTCATATACCTATGATGCGCATAAAAAACGTAACAAAAGACGTAACAAAAGAAGGGACCAATATCCTCTGTCTAAGAGGAATAATAGTTATCCGGAGCAGCGTGAAATGCTGACAAGAAAGTGAGAACAATTTGAATGCGATGATTTGGAGTAGCAAAGATCAAAAGCCACAGCCGCCCATGCATTCCATGTTCTTTAGTTTTTTATAGTAATTATGTACGAAGACTACTTTAGTTCTTTCTTTAGAGACGGACTTTACAGGAAGATTATGTCATATCATTATTATTTAAGGTGACAAAAAATGTAAATACGTAAAATTTAAATAAATATGTAAATATGTAAATTATTGAACTATAAAAAAATTGAAAAATTATTTTAACATAATATTAAATATTTAATAAAAAATTTAATAACATAAATTAAACATAATTTAATCAATTAAATATTATTTATAATATTAACTGAGGCTAACCCACTAAAAGTGGATTAGTGGTAAGTGGTTTGAAAATTTTACATTAAGTCATCAGGAATTAAAATCACAGTACTACTACAGTAAACGAAAGAAAAAAACAAAGACTTAATTTAGTGTATGTTTGGAAACCCGTTGAGTCACCAAACTTGCTTTTAAAATTCTCGAACGACGTAAATAAAATGTTTGGATATCTTCAATTTCGTTTCCTTCAACTGAAGTTTAAGCCAAACGTACGTTGGTTGAAAGGTAAGAAAATGTTGTTTTTGCATTAAAGTTGGTATCTTTAACTCACTTTTGAGATAAAAATTCCCAAACATAAATCAAATTACTACAAACTCGCTTTTAACTAAATTTAAATTTACAAACATATTTTTAATCAAACTTAAATTTATCAACTGTAATCCAAACACACACTTAGTAGTTTAGATAGTTAGAGACACACCATCGTCGTTCGCACATCGGATTGCAACCCATTCGTTGCGCTTAAAATAAATTCAAGTGCATCTGGCGTCATAAAAATAAAAGAATAAATTTTCAAATTCCTCCGTGTGGGCATCGAACATATTAATCTATAATAATAATAAAATTTCATTGTGGTCCTTAAACAATCACCAATAATGGTGATATTAGTCTTTTTCAAGGAATAGTGTATCTAGTGCTTATATATATATATATATATAAAAGTTAACTTTTATAATTTTATGTGTAAGTTAACAACTTTCATATTTTGTTTCGAATTAAAAATTGCATTTCTTTCTTTTTGAAACAACTTTAAAGTCACAGACTTGTGTCATTTTATTTCAAATACAATCATTTAATTTAATAAAATAAGAAAATATTAAATACAAACATTAACAAGAAAAAAGAATAAACAAATATAAGATTAATCAAGAGAGAGGTTTCGATTATTAACTTTAATTATTTAATGCTAACATGGATAGTTTTGATTATTGTTTTAATAAAATGATATAATTCAATTCTGATAAAAAATTATATTTACATATAATAATTTTTAAAATATGTATAATATTTTTCAATTTCATATGAACCTATTGCATGCTAATGTGAATTATTATAATATATATATATATATATATATTTATATATATTTGAAAATGTTTCTCTCTCCTTATGTCGTTATATATATTTTCATGTAATAAAGTTTACATTTTAATTTTATATGATGTTCCTCTCCGCTAATAACGTGATTGTATTTGTCTTAAAAAGAACAACGTATATATCCTTAAGTTTTTATACATGAATATTATTTTTTAATAAAACAATTAGAATTAACAATCAAAACTTATATCTTCATTAATGATATATTTCTTTATTCTCTCTTGTTAATATTAACGGTTAATATTCACACTTTCTATTAATTTAGATGATTGTATTTGAAATAAAATGAAAACAACTATTCATGATTTTAAAGTTGTTTCGAGAAGGAAGAGAGTAATTTTTTGGTATAAAACAAAATGCAAAAATTGTTACCCTAGCATCCTTCAATCTTTTTGTGGACAAAAAAAAACACGTTTTTCTTTTGATAATTAAGTTAAATGACAAATGTCTATTTTAATAATTAAAAACAAAACTTTATCTCCCTTAATAAATGTTAACTTAAAGTATTTTCTCTCTCCTAATAACTACTGACTTTATAATTCTTTCTCAGTCTTAATAATCACTAATTTCATACATGTTTCTATTGTCAAATAAAAACTTCATCAATGTTTCTCTTTTATTATTTTTCTCTAAAAATAATAATATAATAATTTACTTATTTATAAAATGTGATTATTTTTAAAAGGGTAAATAGTAGATAATTTTAAAATGCTGATATAATTTAATATTAACTAATTTAAAAATAATCATGTTACAATTTTTCTTCAAAAATCACTATTTTAAATTAAAAATTGGTAATTGATTTTAGTGCATTTATATACATGCATTTAACTTTTTCCCAAAATTTAAAATTTAACATTCACTCCTATAAATTTTGGATTCAGAGATGAAAAAATTTTATCTCTAAAAGTAAAAAATTTTGTTTCTAAATATTTAGAGACAGAATTAGAGATAGAAATTGATCTGTCTCTAAAAGTGACGTTTCTAATTGTTAGAGACAAAAAAGTTAATTCCATCTCTAAATTAGAGACAAAAAATATCTGTCTCTAAATTAAAAATTGTCTCTAATTAGAGACTGATAATGTCAATTTTTTTAAAAATATATAATAATGATTAAATTAGAGACGAACTTTTTCCATCTCTAATTCCATCTCTAAATTTAGAGACGGCACTATTCCGTCTCTAATTCAAAAATTTTAAAAAACGTGTTCCGTCTCTAATTCCGTCTCTAAATTTAAAGACGACATTATTCCATCTCTAATTCAAAAAATTTAAAAAATATAGAGACGAATGTATTCCATCTCTAATTCCGTCTCTAATTTACAAAAATTTTAAAAAATAAATGCAAATTCTGTCTTTAAAATATTCAGAATTATCTTTTTAATATACTTTTAATTTTATAACTAACCCTGGTGTAATTAACCATCACAATAAGTCATATAGCATAAGAAATCACAATTTCTTAACATCACAAATATTTGTATCAAAATGCAAAGTAATAATTAATTATCATTACAAATATTTAAATTGTCAATGAAAATATAAAAAAAAACTAATCACAAATTTGGGTTATCATTAACATCATCACCCATTGTTCCATAATACACATCAAAATAATGACAGATCATAATGATGCTTTTTGCTACCCATATCACATTGATGATTGCATGCCTCAAGAGAAATGGTGCAAGGGGCTTCAACATTCAGAAATGCTTCCCTGAAAGGATATCATTTCAAATTATCTTGTGCTTCTTGTAGATAGAACAATATAAAGCAGAAATCAAGAGACTTCAAGCATCCAAGGCAGAAATTAAGGAACTATCAATTAATTATGCAGCTCTATTAAAAGAAAAAGATGTATGGATATTACCTTTCAGCATATATGTATGTACCATTAATCTATAAATTTTTATTTTCTCTTGTTTCTTATATTGGAGCTACCCAATTATTCAACTGTTTCAGATTCAGCATTTTGGTGGCATTAACAATCTTTTAATACATGAACCTGTCTCTTCAGTTGGATATTTCTCTTTAATAACTACCTGCTGATTCTGATTTACTTTTCCATAAACATAATTATTTATACATGTTCCTCTGAACGTGTTATGTGCTTTTGGTTGTGTAGTTGAATAAGAGTTCTACCACTAATTCACATGGAAGCACACATTTGGGTTCAAAAGATAAATCTACAACACCCTCTCTTAGTGTTGGCATGGCATCAAAAACTGCCACCTCGGCTTCTTCAGGGCCTAATGCAAATATGTCAGTTTTTCCTTCAACTACAGCTGCTACTTTGGCAAATCCTCAAGCTAGTGGCACAACTGCTATTGGTATTCCAACTCTACCCAACTATGAAGCTGTCAGGTGTGCTCAGGAGCTTGCTACGAGGATGGGATTTCGCCAAGATCAACAATTTGCTCTGCTAATAAACATATTTCCTGGCCAGATGGTAGCAGATATTGCTATCCCGCAGAAACCCACCAAGGTCCCTGTTCTTCGTCTTGATGCTCAAGGAAGGGTAATAGATGAACATGGAAATTTTGTTGATGTGACTAAGCCAAGCAACCTTAGCACATTAAAGGTGTGTGTCAATTGTCTCTTTTTATCAGTTATCTGCTTATAATTGGGATTGTCATCTTAACCCTAGAATCTGTGTCTGAACATTCCAGGTCAACATTAATAAACAGAAGAAAGAAGCATTTGAAATACTAAAACCTGTATTGGATGTCGATCCTGAATCTAATCCTCATTTTGATGGAAGGATGGGCATTAACAAAACAAAGCTCCTACGGCCTAGGAGGATGAATCCGTCTCTAAAATCCATCTCTAAATATATTTGACTTTAAATTGACTAAATAGATATGGAATTAGAGACGAAAAATTCTGAGATAGATAAATTTCATCTCTAAATTCCGTCTCTAAGTTTAAGATTTTATTTTCCGTCTCTAATTCGTCAAATTCATCTCTGTTTCTGTCTCTATTAGAGATGAAAATTTTTTTGTCTCTAATTTTCGTCTCTAAATCAGAAATTTCTAGTAGTGATTTATAATTTTAAACACGTTACAATTTCCCAAAATTATTCTAAATGATTTTATTTTTAAAAATTTGTTACTATTAAATTATATAACATTTTAAACTTATCGATTATTTAATTTTTTAATAATTAAATTATTATATTTTTCCAAAACATAATAATAAAATAGAAAGATTTATGTAATGAATGGTTACTAGAAGAGAAAATCTATGAGGTTTACACTTATTAGAATAGAGAAAGATTTGTTGATTTAAATAATGAAGTTCTTAATTACAAAACTTCAAAAATGGACATGGTCCTTTAAGTTGACTAGCAAAAGATAAAAGAGATTTTTTTGTCCATAAAAAGAGTAAAGGGTATTAATCTGTACCTGAAGTTTTCTTCTTACTTCTTTTTTAGAAGAAAAATGTTAGCAATTTATACCGTTTATTTTTTAACGAAAAAATCCTACAAGTTTTTCTTAAGTAATTTAAACTTGTTAGTATTTTAGTCATTTTCACTTTCACTCATTTAATGAAAAAAGAGAATAATAGACCCTGATTTTAATAAAGAAATAGAGTATTTGAACAGAGTTTTAATGAAGAAATAGAATATAACTATTACTACTTAAGTAGTTGTTGTTTATTTTTTTGTTAAAATTTCACGGGGAGCCTTATCATTTGATGCAAATATAAACTATATATTTTACTCTATTTGTGCACTAAAATCAAATTGTAAATGTAAATATTTTATATAAAATTTATATACCAAATATTAATTATATAGCACAAACTAGACTAATTTACATTGAGAAATTGTTAGGTAGACAAGCTCAATTATATTATTTTTAGACGTTTAAATTATTATTTAATATATATATAAAAGTATTTTTAAAAATAAGTAAATTTCTATCATAACTCTTATAACATTATGTATATCAAATAATTATTTAGATGACTATAATATCGTACCTAACTAAATATTATTCCATGTAATTATACATGCATCTTCGTCTTGTTCACATATTTGATTGCAAATTTCCAACCCTTCGGCACGCGAATGTCTCTAGTCAATGGTCATGCCAGTACAGCTGCAGCCACGTTCAAGTCAAACCAATCATGTTATAACTTCCTAATTACCATTTCTGTCTTCTTCAATCTTTTCCTCTTTCTTATTAATTTAGAAATGGGGATTAATTAGAACAACATTTTATTGCAAGCCAATAATTTTTTTATTATAGTTAAGTAGTATCTAAGACAATTTGTGTATACCTCATCTAATTCACTTTTTTAGTCTAATTAAATGTAGATCATTCATATCAAAAATAATAAATTCATAAGAATATTTCTTACAATCTAACTCATATAATTAAGATAATTAAAAGTCAAATAAATAATTATGTATTTATCTACACATCACATACTTCTCCGCCACTCAGAAAACTCCTACAAGTTAGTGCTAGGGCAATATGTAAGGGGATTAAGGTTCAGGCATCTCGTGTAATAATATATATAAATAATTTATTCAGGAAAAAAAGAAAGAAAACTCAGACATAACATTTATAAATCGTTTGTTTTTTTGTTACTTCAAATATTTTATAAATCCTATTTCTTTATATGAATCTTACTTTACTCTAAGGATTAGTTAAGTTTAGCTCTTACCCACAAAATTTATTAATGTGTACATTCTACACAAAATCTAATATATGTGCGCATTTTCGCTAAAATAATTATGTAATGAAAAATTACGTATAATTTTTTTTTTTCTAGTTTAATAAAGCTTTTAAGGTCAACGTGATGTTTTCTTTTGCTACTTTAAGAAAATGATGGAAAGCCAAACAGAATATTCATGAAATTGTCGGGTTGGTTACTTTTTGACTTTTTTTTTTGTTAATAATAAAAAGTTTAAGGAGGAAGGAGCTTATCTCATTCTATGTTCGGTAGCGCTTATTTTTGGAGATAATTGCTTTTTTTATTTTCAAAATCTCTCTTAGAAAGCTTATATTATAAATTATTATGAGTACAAAATAAGCTAATTCAAATATACAAATCTTAACTTTTAGACGTCATAGTTTCTTTTTTTCCTCAGAATAAGTAGATGTAATTAGGGATGTTCAATGAGTATGTTAGGTGGGTTTCACATAATTTTTTAACCTAATTCACTCAAAAGGGGTTGGGTTTGATCAAATCTATGAGTCTGACATATATTAAAAAAAATTCTTACAAAAATAAATGTTGAAATATGAAATTATAAATTCGTTACAAATAACACATTTTAATTACAAATAACATATATCCCAAATAAATGAGAGGTTCTTACATACTATGTGAGTATTATATTATTCTACTCAAATTGTAACACGCGACACATATAACCCATACACGTTGTTGGATTAAAAAATAAAATATTATTAAATTAAAATGAATGGTTACAAAACTTCCCAGAGTAATACTCTGGGAGTCTGAGAGTATTTTAGAATTTCTCCTAATGAATTAAAAAGTCACATAATCAGTTTTACACAAAACATAAGAAGTCTCAAATAAGGTAAAATAAACATAATAAGTCTTATAAAGTTAATATAAGTAAAAAATAATAAAATAATTTTAAAAAACCCCAAAAGACATAAAGAACAAATCACATTAGCCAATTAAAGTCAATATCATCACATATATCATATGTATTGATATAATCATTTACTTTGTTCTCAGTTTTTCTAGATATTCTTTGTCATTCAATCAATTCATTGGATATTCATTGCAATGGTATGCTATATGATTCATAAGTTTATTATCTTTATTTTCTATGGTCACATTGAAAATATGATCACAATGCGTACACCTAAATTTAATTAGCACTACGAAAGGTAATGGGAAAAGCAACTTGAAATGTCACTATGGTTAAATGACTTTTATGAGAAAAAGAAAAATCTACTTTGATGGGTTAAGTTTGTGCAAGTTGGCACTTTTCAAATGACTTTTATGATTTTATACATTTATCTATATACTTACTATATATTAAAATAAGTTCTTACAAGCCATCTAATACCAAATAGTAATAAGTGATGATGTCGCATCTTTCAAAGAAGAGTATAATTCTTTAAACTATAAGGTGTTCATTAGATCATATTGACTTGATTAACTTGAAAACCCAAATCAAACCAACTAAATTGGTTCGGTTTGGTTCAAGTAATTGGGTTACATAGGATCAAATCCGATAAAAATCAATCTCTAATGGTTCGGTTTTCGAATTTGTGATTTTGGATCCGATGACCTGAACCAATGACCTGATGAAGTTTTTTTTTTTTAAAAAAAGAAATAAATTCCAATTACTTATATTGTGCATTTTAGTTAGGTCACGAATTAAATCTCTTATTTCATTCATTATTTGAACGCCTTTAGAATATCAAATAACATATCAATCCACACACCCAGCCAATGAACCATTGAGTCCTACCCTCTGCTTTATGAGTCATGATTGCATCTTGCATTTTTTTTATCTGTGTACATGTGTAGTTTATTATTTTATGCAACTTCTATTTTGATAAACATTATTTTGTTGTCATACTCATTTTATTTGTTCAGTTAATAGTTTATTTATTCATTTTATTATGTTTAATTTATTGTGTTCTTCCTCTTTGTCTTGTTAGCAATTTTTTTTAAAAAAAAATTAACAACCTAATGACCTGAACCAAACTAGCCCATTTTAGATCGTGTTGTTTTGGTTCGGGTTGGCACAAGAAAAAATTGTAGAACCGAACCAAACCAAACTAAACCAATTAAAAATGTCATTATACTCATATACAACCTCACATTAATATAGATTGTATAGGAGTTGGTCACAGGGTTATACACCCACAAACTGTCGAAGGACTCCCAATAGATCGCCAGTAATAATATCTTCAATCATCAGTAATAATATCGTCAGTAATAATACAAACAAGGTGAGAATTCTAATAATTCCCAGTAATTCTAGCAAGCAAGTGTTATCATGACACTTCCAGCTATGTCTGGATTTTCATAAACATTTACAGATAATTATTAAAATGGTAGAAGCCAAAACAGTTTAACTATACTTGAGGCAGAGGTTCATTTTATTTATCAATATCCATATAAATTTAACTTACAAAGTCATTATCAGAACAACCAAATTTCACAAAAAAATTGATAGATACCACTCAAAGGCATGGTCATAGTAACATAAACTCACAAAAATATCTACAAAAAACTTAGGATGCTGTCAGTCAGAAGCATAATACTAGAAGATAATAACAACAATGTCCATAATATTGTCATAAATGCATAATGTTATGCAAATGCAATTTATGCTTTGTTTGATTAATGCAATACCATGACTCATTAAATACCATATAGTGCACAATTAATTAATTTATTTGTCCATAAGTTCATTCCTAGGACCTCAGTTCCTTACAATAAGTTGGGAGTATCATGTTCAACCTACACGTGGTGTGTAACACCCCAACTTTTGGGATAATTACAATATAGTCCCGAAATGTACTATTTTATGAATTCTGTGAGCAGTAAATTAAATTTGACTGTTTCGTGAGTGTATTTGACTGTTGTGTGTGATTTGCTCAGAGTCAAGAAAATAATAATTTTCTGGCCGAAAAAATCTTATTTTAATTAATTAGAGCTGGGAGATCTTACTAAACCCAATTCTGATTGATATATATATTAATCTCATAATTTTTTGAATTTAATTGTGTAATAAAATAATTTTATATTATTATAATATTATTTTATATTCTGTACCTCTTGTCTCAAAAATAGTAAAAATTTACTTCGATTTGACCACGGATCTTTAAAAGTACTGTGAGACCCGTGTTTAGAAAAAGCAGTCAACTGTGCTGACTGGACAAATTATAGCCAATGAGAGCAAGTCAATGAAAGTGGCTTGACTTTTTAAACCAATAGGAAAAGGTCAACAAAAGGAGCATGGACTTTGATTTGGACCGTTGGATGAAGACTTAGTTAGGAAGCCTTTGATTTCAACCGTTGATCAAATCAATAGTGAGATTAGAATTCAAATTTTATGACTAATTAATATCTACCTTAGATGACATCTATGGCTACGAATTAAAGATGAAATCAATGGTTAGAATTAAGTCAAAAATAGTAGGCTTGAATTTGGTTAGTAGCTAATTAAGCTTAATTTGACTAATCTAATTACCTAATTAGCAAACTAAGTGAACTAGCTTTGTTATTAATTAATTATAATCTAAATACTAATTAAATATTCTAATATTGTTTAAAGGTTATAATATATGTTAATATATATTAAACTAATTGATTTTATGATTAGAATGTTGATTTAGTTTTAATAGGATAATTAACTTAACTAATTGCCAAATTAATTAGCATATAATTAGGAGTAAATGGAAAACAATTAAACCCTTAAAATTGAAAGGAGCCACACGGTTTGGGCAGCAGCCTTGAGAGGCTTGGTGGCTAAGTTCTACTAGCTTCTTGAACCCTCCAAAATGTCATAAACCATGTGCACCACCATGTGCATTCAATTGGATATTTACCTTGCAAAATCCAACACTCAACCTCACCCACACAAGCTCACTACAGCAGCAGCCCCTCCCATTTCCCTCTCAATATTTATTTCACACTTATCCTAAATCAAGCTTTCTATTTTCTCTCCAAAAATACCAAGAACCCATGCGTACTTTTCCTTTCTTTTTCTTTCTCTCTAATTTGGCCAAGCATCCCAAATACACCAACCAACTTCTATAATTTTTCCTCTTAGCTTTTTTTAAACCCAAATCATATTCTAAACACTTTTCATTCACAAAGTTTTTCCAAAAAACTACTCTATCTAGTCCAAAATCTAACCTTTTGCTTACTTTTCTAAGGGTAAGTCTTGATTCTATGGTTCAAAATTTGATTTCTAACTTTTCTAACCATGATTATTCCATGGTTTTTTAATATTGTACCTTGTATGTGTTTTTACTAATTGTTTAAGAATTTTAGGGATTTATTTGGGAGATTGCACGAAATTTCAAGAAAGAAGGAAACTAACCGATTAATTGTCTTCAAGAGGTAAGAGGGAGATTTAATCTCATCAACCCTAAGTGGTGATGGGAAAATGGATTTCATTGTGTATGAAGAATCCATAAGGATTCGATTTGTGTGATTGCTTATGGTTTTATTATTTTTGTGACTGTTTTAAATGCTTTCCTATTTGTGATTTATTTTGCCATGCATGATTATAGTTTTATTTATTTTTGTTATGCATGTTTATGACTTTAAATATATTGTATGTATATTATATGTGATTATATAATTGCATGTGTCTATAATTGTATAATTATTAAAGTAGGATGTGAATAACATGTAACGATTTGCATGAGTGTTCCAAAGAACACAGAATGAGGCTCACGGCCTTACACCAAAATAGAGAACCAAAATGTTCTCAGCAATTTTCTAAATCAATGAGTTAATGAATCTAGGTAAAATAATAAGTTAAAAATGATTTTGATTAATTATGGCCAACACGCCATTTAGTGTATAATTGAATATCATTTTATTTTCAATTTTGGCCAATATGCCATTTTATTTTCTAAGATAGGTTAGGTAATGGATTTACTAAACAAATCGATTCCAATGAATCATTGAGAAAATAAAAGGAATAAATTCAGTTCTAGAATTTTAACTTAGCAGAATTTAGTTTAAGTAAGAATTAAATCAGACGCTTGAAAAATACTACCGTAGAGCTCATTTTATAAATTTTGAAGCGCGTTAGCAAGTTTCAAAGCGAAATTTTTGGGTAAAAATAAAATGAACTATATTTAGAGGAAAACATTAAAAATACCTATTACTGATTTTATAGGCAAAATGCTGCCAAAATTTATTAAAATCAGACGCATAAAATGAAAAGATTCCATACTATATTTAGAACACAAGGAAAATACTCTACGTATTTTAAAAGTACTAGATATAGTTTTACACATATCAAAAATGATGATTTTAAGCTATTCGGTTAAGAAAACGAATTAAAAATCTTAAGCAATTGAGAAAATGATTTAAAAACATTTTGCGATATTTAAAAATGTCAAAATATCTTTACGCGATTTAAAAACGTTTGTGAAAATAATGAGATTGTGAAAATGCGATAAAATTCCTACGCGATTGAACAATACTGTGAGTTTTGCTGTCGGGCCAAAGTGGTGGACCCGGACATGTTGTGGTGTAGTACTGTCAGGTGGGATGTACTATACTTTGGTATTTTGTGACTAAGGACATTTTTGTAATTTTACGTAATTATGGTAAAATTTGGATAATAAGGGTATTTTTGTAATTTTAGATCATGTTTAGAGTGTTGTGTCAATTTGGTTGATAATTGGCGATTGATTGATGAGGCGAATTACACCGTGATTTGGTGTGATAGGTGTAGTGTGGTTCATTTATTGAACTTGGAGGCATTAGTGTGCGGAGAATCCCATATGTGGACAGTGGTAGCACCTCTGGGCCGTGGTAACGGGCAACACACTAATGATCTTGATAAACACTATTCTTAATCGGGATCTTGAGGAGACTATTAAGTACTATGCCTGTGGTACACGATGTTTGGATTGTGTACTACTACACGATGTTTTGGACTGTGGACTATAGACACAAAGATTGGACAGTGCAATAGTTTGGTTGGGCAGCCATAAAGTATTATTAGTTTCTATTCGGATCATTCTCTCAGATATTCGTGTTTAGCTCCATGGAGTAGGAACGAGTCAGTGTGTGTTCATGCATTACCTGCATTTTACTGTTCATGCATTACCTGCATTTTATTGTTCATGCATCATCTGCACTTTATTGTTTACCATATCCTGTGAAAAAATGTATGATGTATTGTTTTAATATATTATGTATGATATGTTGATATATGTTATTTTAATATATATTGCTTTTATATATTATGCATGATATATTAGTATATACTGTTTTGATAATTATTTTGTACTGTTATTTTCTCTATTGCCATGCGGGTAATGGTGTAGATTGTCTCACCTCTCTATATGTTTTCTCGATATTATTATATTCTTTCTGTAAAGAGTTTAAGGAAGAAGGGGATCAGCCTCTTCAGATATAGTATCCGGACGAGCGACAGCCGGGCGAGCTATACGAGGAAAAGGAGTCGGTAGATCATCCTTATCATCAAGACTGATCTTGAGATCATGACGTTGCCAGGATTTTTCGGGTTTGTGAGACTTGAGTTTTACGGAGGTCCTGAGGCCTGGCATATGCGAGTGGATAGAGGGACAGTTGTGTACGTGGGACGTTTGACTGTGTCCCTATGTAGAGAGTATGATGGAGATATCATATTCACTACTATGTTGTATTTGCATTTAGTGTTGCCATTGACTCTTAGGTGTTACTGGCAGGGAATATTCCATGCGCCTAGTGAGCTCAGTAGCGAGTCAACAGCTCGGACTCGTGTCCGTAGAACTATGGGACCTCCAGGAGCTCTGACTTTCGAGGATCTTTCTGAGGATGATCCATCGGAGGGTTAGAGAGCTCTGAGGTGCACTTGGGCAATGCTATGTCTTAGTTTTGTGTCAACTCTTTACTGTTTTGTCAAATACTTGTAGATGTAAATTATGTGTGTATTAAAGAAGAATCATATGTATATTATGGTGTGATTATGTTTTGTTTTATTTGGTGTTCCATGTTATTTTATTTAACGTTATAAGTATAAAAGGAAAAAATTTTACCACTAATATTATTTATGTATCAAATGTTTTTATAACTTGGGTAAGACTTTCATTTTATTTTATTTTATTGCATCATAAATATGACATCCCAAGGAGGGGTGTTACATGGTGATAAATTGCTTATCAGGATTTAGCTCACCTTATGCGTGACAGTACTTCATTACACAACCCTATCCCCTAATACTAGGGTCTTGCCTGTAGTTACTCAACATAAGGGAATAGTATATAGGATCACCTCTAAGTATGGGGTTCATATCCAATATATTTTAAGTATGAGCACTTAAAGATTTTATATTACCCTATTAATCTTTACTTTTTTGGCTCAACTTTAATAATTTTAGAGGAGCACCTCAATTTCTCTGTGCATACTCATCATTCATGCAGTCATGGAAAAATTCCAGAATTTAAATATATCTAGCAATCATGAGCAATGAACATATCACAAAATTAGTATAATTTGTAACACCCCAAATTTCGTATCTCTTAAACAGTAATTTTGATAGTTAACAGAATTTTACTGTTTAGTAATTTCTGGATACTGTAAAATTATTTTGTTTATTCCGTCAGTGTATTTGATCGTTTTGAGTGATTTACTCCGTGTCAGGAAAATAATAATTTTTGGGCTAGGGAAAATCTTTCTGTATTTATTTCTCTTGATGTTAATTATTTTTAACAATCGACTTGATTTTCATACGTTTTCTAATATTTGTGATTTTTGTGGATGATTATGAATTTTTTTGACTGTATGTGGGCCCAGGTGGTCCTAGGTGGGCCTAGGTGACCTTACGTGAGCCTAGGTGGGTCCCGCAAAGTGAAAATTTTTCTACGCATAGAAAAATTTATACTGTTTAGACGGAGACAAGGGATCTTACTAAACCTGAATCCAGAAACAGTTTTAGAAAATTTCTTGTACTGTGTTTTGTACTGTATTTAATTTATCGGGTGATAAAAATACAGTAAATATATTCTTTCGTGGGGTTTTTAGTAGATAAAAATAAAAATTATATTGCTTAAGTCAACACTGGTGGTTTGGATATCCACCATTGATTTAATTAACGATTAAGAAATAAACTTAATAAAGAAGCATTGGATAATCACCATTGATTTAATCAATGGTGTGAGAATAAACTTAGTTACGCAAGCTTCAATATTAACCATAGATTTAATCAACGGTGTAAATTTGATTATATAAAGTGACCATTTACAACCATTGGATTTAGAATTGATCAAGGGTGGAGATTTGGTCTTGTAAAGTAACAAGGACCATTTATGACCATTGGATGAAGAATTGATCAAAGGTGGAGATTTGGTCTTCTAAAAAGGTTATGACTAATTATAACCCTTGGATTTAAAGTTTGAAGGAGCAATCTTGACCCTTTATTTTGGAGACACATCTAATGGCTAGAATTTAAAGGAGAAGGATCCAATGGCTTAGATTTAGTCTTCTAAAAATCAAAAGTCTACCTAAATCCTAACCATTGAATTAATCAATGGCTAGAAATGCTTCAAATAATGGCCTAATTAACAAGTCAAGTAAACTAAATTAAATGTTAAATTGTTATAATCTAATTCTTAATTAGATATCCTAATTTTAATTAGAGATTATAATATATGAAATAATATATCTAATTAATTAGTTATGTAATTAGAAAATTAGTTAAGATTGATTAGGAAACTTAATCTAATGAATTAACTAATTAATTAGCAAGTAATTAGACTTGAATTAAAATAAATTAAAGTCTCTAAACTCCCTTGAATGTCACGGGTTTCAGCAGCCTTGGGGAGGCATCTACATGAATTTTGAATCATCCATAATAGCCATGCAAGCGTAATTGATGACCATTATTGCTTGTCATGGTCAATATGACATTCTTCTTGACCATTATTGCTTTGTTTGCTTCCTTTGGAGTGCATGATGAAGGGGGGGATGGTTTTGGAGTGTTAGGAAGGAGGAGACATGTTTAGACATGCTTGTATAGCCTTTTTAGGCCAAAGAAAAAGATGACAAAGTGGAAGACTTTGTGCATCATGTGATAGCCTTCAATTATGCCAAATGAATTCATATCTCTCTATTCTTTCACTCCCACGGTAGCAGCACCTATGGTTACACTCTCCATATTCATTTTTCTACTTCACCAAAAAGCTTTCATCAAATTCTCTCAAAATCTCTCAAAAATTTCAAGAACCAAGCAACCATTTTTCCTTCCTTTTTCTTCTCTATGTTTCGGCCAAGCAGCCCAAAAACACTCTCCATCACTTTTAATTTCATCCAATCATACATCTTGAATCTACATGATATTCTAAGCAACTTTCATGTTGAAGACTTTCTCTAAATCTTCCATCTTGAAGGACTTTTACTAAGATCAAGTTCTAGAGTTCTTGTTAGTGAAGTGTAAGGAAACTTCATTTATTCTTTTCTTTTTCATGTTCTAAACCATGTTTGATCCATGGTTCCTCTTAATCAAGCTTAGTATACTAATTTCTATGTATTTTGTTTTGTATTTGAGAAGCTCTTGGTGGTGAAGGACTTGGAAAGAGAAGCAAAACAAAGAGTTTTTGAGGATCTTCAAGAGGTAAAAGGGAGATCCATCTCACCAACCAAGTATGGTGGTGAGAGATGGTCTTATATTTGATGGATGGTGAATCCATGTGAGGATTCCAATCCATGGTCATGTAATAATTAATTGTATGTTTATGAGCTTTGATTTATTTTGTTATGCTTTGATTATTTTTGTCTATGCTTAATATGCTTTGCATGATTTTATGGCTTTGATAGTATACTTATAATATGCATGATGAGTATATGGCATGTTTGTAATATTTATGATGAAATATATATATGTATGCCATGATGTGTGGATGGAAAGAAAACTAATCTTGGTCCCAATGGCCAAGGAAGAGCTACGGTTTTGATGCCCTTGATTTGGGTCAATGTGGAAATTTTTTTAAGAATAAGGAAATTAAATTTTTATCCCTAGAATAATGAGAATTTCGATCAAGACACCTCAAAATAGGTATTCACAAATTTATATTTTCATGAATGATAAAATTAAATGATTTGAGAAGCAAAGAAAATAAACAAAAGGTTTGTGTTGCAAAAAGAATACATACGGTTTTGGAATTTATTTAAGTTAGAAAAAAAATAATTCATGGTTTTAATGGTCATTTATAAGATTTTGATAAATTTAGAACAAATATTTTACGTATCTTTAAATTAATATTTTCATGAAGAATGATAATGAATGATTTGAAGAGTATGAAAAATAAACAAAGGGCTTGTTTTTTTAAGAGAACAAAAATACGATTTTAGAGGAATTTTTATTGATTTATTTTATGTAAAAAGATCCTAAGTATTTTTCTAAATATGAGTTTTGAATGAAATGGGCAAACATTGATTTTAAGGATTTGCAAAGAAAGTGAAAAATGAATTGCAAAGAAAGTAAAAATGAATTTGAACAAATGGGTTTGATTTTTATAATCATCGGTACTTTGGTTTTGAAAATAAAATTTTAATGGTTTTGTTTGTGTAAAATCATATCAATTTAAAAGGAAAAATATTTGATGATTTCAATAGTCATGTCCACATTTTTGAAGGCTTGTAATGCTTTAATTTTTATGAACAAAGTGATTTTCAAAGTAGAAACGTAACTTGAGTTAATACAAGAATTTGGAAATGGAATTAGAGCATTTATCACTTGAGAATTAAGTTTTTGTAAACAAGAATGTTTTCGATCTTCAATTTATTTTGAAGAAGGTTGTGTTTGGAAATGCTTTGAGAAAAATGGAGAATATAATGGTGATTTAAGAATTTACTAAAGTATAACTTATTTTCAAGTTTTGAAATACGTGTGGAAATTTTAAGATTTGAAACATTGATTTATATCAATGGAAAAGTAATTTTGTGGATTATATTTGAAAAAGATTTTCTTGAGTAAGAAAATGTGAAAAATGAAATACAAAGTCATAATATTTTGAGAAAAAATGAAATGGAATTTTTGAAGGTTGAGAAATATTTTTTTGTAATAGAATTATGGTGAAAAATTATTTACGTATCTTAAAAATGTTGAAAATGATATTGACTTATTTGAAAGTCCAAAATAATGTTTGGAATATTGAGGAATATTTTACATGATTGTAAAATGGTGAAAAATGATTTACGTATCTTAAAAATGATTTAAAATATAGTAAAATATTTCTACGCAATTTGAAATATGTTAAAATATTTCTACGTGATTTGAATTATGTTTAAATATTTTATGCAAGCTTAAATATTTTATGTGATTTTAAATATAGTTGAAAAATCACTACGTGATTGAACAAACGATAAAACGTTTTTACGCGATTATGAAAAATGGTAGAAAATTGGTGGAAAATTGTTATGAGATTTGAAAAGCGTTTAAATATTTTATACTATTGAAAATATTATTGAAAAATATACGCAATTTTGAAACAGTGGAAAAATAATATGCGATTTGAGAAACATATATTTTTACGCGATTGAGAAAGACATTGAAAAATTAATACGTGATTTAAAAGTGCAACAGAAGAGCTGCGGCATTTTGAAAACGTAACAAAAGTGTTACAGTATTGTGAAAATATAACAGAAATGTTTCAGAATTTTGAAAATGTAACAGAAACATTTTGGAATTGTGAAAACATAATGGAAATGTTACGCAATTTTGTGAAAACACGGCGAAAGTGTTTTATAACTATGAAAACATGATAACATGATTTTGTGTTGAAAATATAGTATAATTATTGTTGAACAGTTGTATGGACACCGTATGAGAAAATGACGTGTTTTGCTATATGACCGTATTTGGTGCATTTTGTATGCATTGGAAAGTGATGCCTGTGAATGGATTTGGTGCATTATACATGCATTGGAAAAGTATGCGTTGAAGCATATGATATAAATTGAACAAATGAAATTGAAAAGATTTGGCCCTTTGGGGTTGGACTTGCACTGATATATTCGTGCATTGTATAAAATATAGCTAATAGCTATTATGGCCCTTGTGGTTGAAGAGGGAATGAGAATTGATAGTGAGGTCTATGATGGATCTTGGGGGCGTCGAGGCGCGGCGGTTGACCAGTGGACAGTTGGCGAGTATCCTGTGCTACTTGGCGATGTAGTCCGTTGCAACGCATTGACGATACCTGACAAGAACACGATTCTTTTCAACAACTGGGAGATTGTCTTTGGGCTAAGGCTGACAATTAACCAGAGCATTCTTCTCGAAATTGTGAAAACCTCCATGGAGTCATTTTTGATAAACTGAGTCTTTGTACATATGCATAAATCTGAGCATTTATATTTGTGTGATATATTAATTGAAGAATATTGGTTATTGGCTATGACAATTGTTTTGAGTACTTGGATGATGATAGAACTGATAAATGATTAGATGATGATAGTTGATTAATGCTGATAGCATGATTATGGTATGATCTATCTGTATGATATTGCTGTTTGTGTTATCTCTCCGTGCCGCCATATTGGTATTGGTGTAGGTGATCTCACCTCTTTGTTATATTGTTTTGTCATTGTTCCAGATCTTGTTAAAATCAAATAATAGAAGGATCGAGTTGTCTTAGACATAACGGGCAATGGATACTCTGATATTGGTGACAACAATAAGGAGTGGACATTCAGGACTCGAAGGTGTGCAATGTTGACAAAGGAACAGATGTCTGATGCATCAAGATGGACAGAAAAAGGAATAAGTATTTTAAAGTTTTCTGTTAGTGTTGTACCATGTTATTAAGTAGGACCCGTCATGGGGTTTACTACTGTAAAAAAAAAATAAGTCTGTTAATTTTATATTTCTCTTTAAATTGTGATATTAATTGGTGTCAATATTACATAATGAATAGTTGAAATATGAATTTCAATATTACCTAATATTTTCAGTAAATTTACGTTTCAGTAAAGAAGAAATTTTGAAACCCATCTTTTATAACTCAAACTTTATGCGAACTTATTTTCAAATTATGAGTCGGAAGTCAGAAATGTGATGCCCTAGCTAGGGTGTTACATTAGTTGGTATCAGAGCTAGGGTGTTACACAATTCACAGAGAATGACCCTCATCCTGCTCAACCATTCAACAGAAAATTCTAAACTCAATGATTATCATTCACTAACAACTCAACAAGCCCAATAGATGTAATCCGAGGTAATTCCCTATTTCATGCTTTATTACTGAATCATTCATCAACAAGTATAATAAATTTTCATACTTACAAATTTAATATTACCTGATCTCTCAACCATTACCAATAGACATGTTAAATTTCCCTGAAATAAATTTCACTAAGATAATAAATACTTATGCTCATTTGGCCTACACCACCAACAACTTAATTATTCCAAGTTAACCCTTACTCACTTATTTAAATTCAAATCAATCCAATTCAACTAGTGACCTACACTAGGGTTTCAGTCATGGTTCAAATTAATATCCCAATTAGGAAACAACTTAGTTAATTAACTCTAGCTTAATGTAATTAGGATCCAATTAACCTAATTAGTATTTTCTTAACCTTGATTAACTAAACCCCTATGAAATTCATAATACCCAAGATACTAAGCCACTCCCTAACTTCACAAATTTCATCTAAGGATCCAATTAGCCACTAAATCAATTTAGTTCAGTTATGTTAAGCACTATTAGCCAAGCATGATTATAAATATGTCCCTTGGTGCAAAAACACCCTAGACCCAAGACACCATCAATTCCGAACCTCAAAATTTTGCATTCAATCCATTAATTTACATTCTAATTAACTTAATTTAGGTAATATTAAACGTCAATTATCACATTTTCAACTCAAGCCATGCATGGTGCAACTCCAACAATGAACCCAAGACTCCTACAAGCATCAACTTCCATAACTAGCTTAATTATCATTCAACTAAATCCACCTAGGTAAAATTAGGCATAAATCAATCCAATATCACATCTCAAAACACAATTTGAGTGAAGAAAACACCATGAACACACCACCATCGGATTTGGCCAAGGCAAGGAAATAAGTTGGATTCTCACATGCAAACAAGTTTTCAAGCTCAAACCAATGCAAGGAATCAAGATTCAAGAGCCAAATGAAGAACAAGTCTAGGATTCTACCCCTCACCTGTAACATCCTCTTTTTAGCATGTTAGAATTGTATATGATCATAGAGGTATCATAATACTTGCTTGACATAGTGTTAATTTAGGCACTTTGCTATAATACAGAGTGCAAAATAGTAGCTTAAAATGACTCAGAAAGTGGCATAAGTTGCTTAGTTGAGAGAAATAAATAAAGAGAATTTATTTTTAAGTCACAAATATGCGGATGAGGATGTAGTTAAATTTTGAGAGTAAACTGAGTTAGTTTGGTATTTTAAAAACACTGAGAGAGTGTTTTAATACCGAATTGACTTGACACAGATGTGGAAACTTATGAGAATGGTGAAATGAATATTGAGATAATTCAAGGATTTATTTTAATACTTTTGGAAGTTAGGAATCTTGATTTATCAAAATCCAAGTGTTTTTAACAAATGTAAAGTTTGAGCATATAAACTTAAGTTTGCCTCTATTGTCAACCATTCTTATCCTCATTTTTCTTTGACTTTTGCCACTTTGTTTCTCATCTTCTCATACGTTGCAACAGAAACAGAGGAAAAAAAAAGGAAGAAGAGAAGAGGGGAAATGTAAGAGGAAAATAAGGAGAAAGAAGGGGAGGAAAAGAGGAAGAGCAAGAAAGCAAAAGGCAAAGTTAAGGATTGAATTTCACCATCCAAGCAACAAGAGGTAGGGGTTCTAATTCCTTAAACTCACCTTCCATCATCATCTTCTTGTTTGAAGTTTGGTTGTGAGAGTTGAGAAATGGGTTTTAGAGAGTTTCTATGGATTTTCTTGGTTTGCTTTGCTTTCCACTATCAAACATGGATAGTTTATGACCTAGGCTATGCTTGGTTATATTTTAGAACATGTATATATCCTTGTTTTTCCATGAGTTTAGAGTTGGAAAATAGGTATGGTTGATAAGCTCTTGAATCACGTTTTCACTGAATTAGTGATTTGAGTTTGTGTATAGGAGTTATCTTATGTTTAGAGGTCATGTTTGAGGGTGAAAATGTAACACCTTCCTTAGGGTGCCACATTTACACCTCAAAACGTCAAAGCTTTATATAAAACGCAGACAAAGATTCATTCTTGGAAAATATAGATAATAAATTTTTTTTATAAACATAAATGACACAGAATATAACATACTAAGTATTACACACCAAAAGAATATATACAACAGTGGCATGGATCAAAGTCCACCCAATAATTTACAAGTTTATACACAAAAGACATAAGTAGCATTTTAACAAAACATTGACTAACCCAAGTCTAGAGACCTAGGAACTAGGATCTTCCCCTAGACCCTGCATTGGATCCTCTTCGGACTCCTCCACTGGTTCCTCCTCTTTGAACTCCTCCCCAGCCAAACCTCTCAGCTATGGAAGAAGCTCATGGATAGGAGTCCTAGCGGATGATACCACAGGGTCTGGATCCTCTCTAGGGGTGTAATGCAAGTCACCCCACAGCTCCCTAATAGGCATGAAGAACTCTATACGCACAAAAGCACTAAGAGAGAAAAAAGGAATCCCATCATGGGTCCTACTAATAGATAAAGTCAATTCCCCTACATATCTAATCCGTTCAAGGCCCTAGTCAATGGGCCATGTGTCTGAACCTCCGTGGAATAGAACTCTAACAAAACCAAGGGAATCTCTACGATTAGCCATCCAAAAGCAAAACGATGAAAAACTACAATTCTTCTTCTTCATCCCTTAATCTTTATCAACAGGAATACATAGAGCAGAAAAACAGGCAGGATAATAATACAAAGATGTGAGATTCTCTACATCAATACCAGTATGGTAACAAGAGACAACAAAATCAGTCAATTCACAGAGTGCAGAAATAACAATTATAGTCATAGAATTCTCAGCAGGCATTGTAATAATATATCAATAGATAATTCCACAATGTAACAGCAGATAATTTCACAGTATAAATGTGTCACAATAAAATGCTCAATGTCTATGTGAATACACAATGGACTAACATCTACTCCATGGAGTTCAAACTAACATTAGAGAGAATGATCAGGGAGTCAGTGTCTGTATATTATTAGTCTCAAATCATGTGCTTCTCAATATAATCAGTCTGCGCAACATGGCTATACAAGATACTCTCAACTGGATCGGGAATAGGATAGTGCCTGGTCGAGATCGTCGGTGCGTTGCACAGTCACCATGGCCCAGTGGAGCTACCAACTGTCCACATATGGGATACCCGCACCCTGACGCCTCCAAGTTCAACTAGTGAACTACACTACGCAATTCGTGTAACACCCCAAACTTTCTATTTATTAAATAGTAATTTTGACAGTTAACAGAATTTTACTGTTTAGTGATTTCTGTATACTGTAAAAATATTTTGAATATTCCGTCTGTATATTTGATCGTTTTGAGTGATTTATTCCGTGTCAGGAAAATAATAATTTTTGGGCCAGAAAAATTTACGTAAATTAATTTTTACTATTTAGTCTTAATTAATTTACGTAATCTGATTTGATATTTGTGAATTTTTTAATTTTTGTGATTTTATGTGTGATTTTGAAACTTTTACTGTTTGTGGGCCCCACGAGGTGTATGTGGGTCCAGGTGGCCATACGTGGGCCCAAGTGGGTCCCACAAAGTGAAAAAATTTTCTACTCATAGAAAAATTTGTACTGTTTAGACGGAGACAGGGGATCTTACTAAACCTGAATCCAGAAACAGTTTTAGAAAATTTCCTTTATTGTATTTTATACTATATTTAATTATCGGATGATAAAAATACAGTAAATATATTCTTTCGTGGGGTTATAACAGATAAAAATAAAATTCTATACTGTTAAGTCAATATTGGTGGTTTGGATATTCACCATCAATTTAATTATCGTTGGAGATTTAATCTTGATTTAATCAACGGTGGAGATTTGATCTTAAAAGTAAATAGGATCAATTATAACCCTTGGATGGAAATTAAATCAAGGGTAGAGATTTAGTCTTATAAATGACTATGACCATTATCAACCCTTGGATGTAAAGTTAATCAATGGTGGAGATGGATCATTAATGACCATTGGAATTGGATTTGGATCAATGGTAGAGAATAGGTCATCAAAAATGATTACAACCATTTTGGACCCTTGGATGTAAAGTTTGAAGGTGTAATCTTGACCTTTCATTTTGGAGACACATCTAATGGCTAGGATTTAAAGGAGAAAGATCCAATGGCCTAGATTTAGTCTTCTAAAAATCAAAATCTACCTAAATCCTAACCATTGAATAAAATCAATGGCTAGAAAGGCTTCAACTAATGGTGTGTAAAGATGACAAACTTTGCATGATTCATGAAGGGGGGCGGTTTTGAAGAAGCAAGGAGAAAGAGAGACAAAATAAGTATATGCTTTTTAGGCCAAAGAAAAGGATGAAGACAAGTTCCTATTGATCAATTAATGAGCATGTTTTTCAAACTTCACTTTTCTTTTTTTTCCAATGAAGGCCACGGCCATGCACAATTTGGAAGACCACAAAATTCATTTCTACCCTTTACATTTATCATTTCTTCATTCTCTCACTTATGTTTCAAGAACCAACTAAATGAAAACTCCATTTTCTCTCCCCCAAGAAGCCATTCGGCCAAGCACCTAAGTCCATCCTCCATCACTCTTTAATTTTATACAACCTAGTTTCTTGAATCCTTACTTTATTCTAAACAACTTTCATGTTGAAGACTTTCTCTAAATCTTCCATCTTGAAGGACTTTTACTAAGATCAAGTTCTAGAGCTTTTATTGGTGAAGAGTAAGGAAATTTCTTTTATTCTTTTCTTTTTCATGTTCTAAACCATGTTTGATCCATGGTTCCTCCTAATCAAGCTTAATATACTAATTTATTCATGTTTGTTTTATGTTTAAGAGATTTTTGTTGGTGGAGATCTTGTTCTAAATCCAAAGCAAGGAGCTTTTGGAGTTCTTGAACAGGTAAGAGGGAGATCTATCTCACTAACCAAGCATGGTGGTGAGAGATGGTTATATTTGATGGATGGTGAATCCATGTGAGGATTCATATCCATGGTCATGTAATAAGTGATGTGTGTTTATGTGCTTTAATTATTTTTACCTATGCTTGATATGCTTTGCATGATTTATTTGTGTATGCATGCTTAGTATGATTTTTATTTATTTATATGTATACTTATAATATGCATGATGATATATGTTGAATATATTATGATGGATGTATGTTGAAATAGCAAAATTTTGGCTCCAAAGGCCATGGAGGAGGTCACGGTTTTGAATTTTCAAGACTAAAGTTATTATTGAAATTTTTCAAGAACTATGGAGTTCATTTTTAGTCCTTGAACTAAAGTAAATTTCGGATAAGACATCAACCAATTTGGTGTTCACAAAATTATATTTTTATAAATAATAAAATTGAATGATTTGAGAAGTAAAGAAAATAAACAAAGGAGTTTGTTTTGAAAAAAGAATGCACATGATTTTTGAAGTTGAGTTTTCATGAATTTATTTTATGTAGAAACAAGAATGGAATTTATTTAAATTAGAAGAAAAATATTTCATGGTTCCAATGGTCATCTATAAGGTTTTGATAATTTAGAAAAAATGTTTTGATGTTATAAAATATAAGAATTTTCAAATAAGGATTTTTGAAAAGGGAATTAAAGTGTTATCAAGTGGAATTTTCATAAATAAAAGAAAAAAAAGGAGATTGAAGGTGTTGAACTTTAAATTATTTTAAAGAGAATTAATTTTTAGAAGTGATTTAGAAATATAAAAGAAAACATTTGTAACTTAAATTTACTAACGTAGAATTTATTTATTGGGTTTTGGAAAACGTTATGAAATTTAAAATTAGAAATAATAATTAAATCAATTAAATGTGATTTTGTAAAATTAAATCAATAAAAAGTGATGTTGAGAAAATATATTATGGAAAAGAATTTTTTTAAGAATCGGAAGAAAATAAAGTAAGAAATTATATTAAGAAAAGTCCAAAATAATATTTTAAAGTTAAGAAATATTTTTCGAAGGGTAAAAAAAAAATGGTGAAAAATGATTTATATAACTCAAAAATGTAATTTTTAAATTATGCGATTTGAAAAATGTTAAAATATTTCTACGCGATTTTTAAAGCGTTTAAATATTTTACATGATCGAAATGTTGTAGAAAAATTACTATGCAATTTAAAAATTAAAGAATATTTTTACGCATTTTAGAATATAGTAGAAAATTGTTACGTAAATTTTTAAACGTAATAGAAATGTTACAAATCGTTGTTTACATAATAAAATATTATGTGACCGTAAAAACGTGACAAAAATATTTTGTGAATGAGAAAAATGCAATAATATAAGATTGCTGTTAATTATATATTAACTTTACAGTTAAAAATCAGTATGTGAATACTGTACAAGAAATTGAGCAATTTGCTTATAATTGGCATGAATCCATTTTATGAACGTAAAATAGTATTTGAACCTTGTATGAGAAATTATGTGATTTACCTTTGGTTGGTAATTGGTGCATTACACATACATTGAAAATGGTCCAATGGACTGTAAATGGCTAATTGCCTAGGAGAAACATACACCTCTTGAGTGGGTGTGATACGCGTAGTGTAGGTCACTTGTTGACCTTGGGGGCATCAGGGTGCGGGTTGCTCGCAATGGGCAGTTGGTAGCTCTTCTGTACCGTGAGTTAGACCGATGCAACACACCGATAATCCGGACCGAGACACTATTCTTAATCGAGATCTGACAAAGACTGTCGTGTATGTGCTAGATGTGCAAGATATAATTATGGCACTTGGTCTGAACCACGTGATACCAACAGCTCTTTTCGATCAATTTCTCCGACTTGAGTATTAGCTCCATGGAGTAGGACATTGAGTCTATGTGCACATGCATGAAACTGAGCATCTATATCTATATGATGGTGTTACTGTAATTATTTTATGATTTAAACAGTGATAGTGGCATGATGATAATTATTATTTTACACTATGATGATGGCATAATTGTGATCATGATATGATATGTTGTTTGTATTATCTCTGTGCTATCATGCTGATATTGGCGTAGGTGATCTCACCTCTTTGTATGTATATCTGTATATTGTATTTTATAATTAGGTGAAGATGTTGGAAAAGAAATGGTACAAGAAGCAGAAGAAGAGTTACTTCTCACATCAGGGAACGCAGAATTCTAACAGTATGACATCAAGAGCCAGTTTCTTCGGATATGTACGTCTACAATTTCACGGAGGAGCTGGAGAATGGAGGACAAGTCCCGATGAGTAAGGACTTATTTACGAGGGGTACCTGACTGTTAGTATTAGTAGACTGTTTCGTGGAAATCCATTTTTCTGCGTGACTATCTTTGTTCATGTTGAATTTCCTTTACATATCAAGCGACATTGGGATACTAGAAATTATGTCCCAACGGAAATCAAGATAGTATCATCGGCCGACACTGTCTCGTAGGGCTACTGTCATAACGGATTCCTCCCCGCCGAGGAACCCGAGGAGGACCCGTCTCGAGGGGTCTTCTACTTAGTTAAACTTGGGCAAGTTTGAATTTTGATATAAACTATGTGTGTAATTATTTAAGTGTGTTTATTGTTCTGAGACATGGTCTGTAATAAATAAGCCTGACAACACTTGTGTAATATGTATATGATGTAAATTATGTGTGAGGTTGTTGTATAATAGTTTTATTTTTCGCTAAGTCTATTTTATTGTTATCCATGAAGAAAAAAAAAATTTACAACTCGTATTTTTATCACAACATCCCATTTTATAACTATTGAGGGTATTTTGGGTAATAAAGTAACATAAATGTGACACCCTACGATGGGTGTTACATTAGTTGGTATCAGAGCCCAAGTTAGAGTCTTTTGGGGTTGTGGTTAGGTCTGTCTTGTTTGTGTTGTGTGATTCTCTGTTATTGTTTTCTAAAAAGAAATAATATTGTTTGAAGATTGATCTTACTTTCTTTGTATTGTCCAGTTTGAGTGAAGAAAGTAATGACTGGACGAGGACGAGGACGTGGACGTGGAAATAATAGCACAGATATGGAACTTAATGGGAATGATAATTTGAACATGGCTGCAACTGTAGCAGCAATGCAGAGAATGGCGGAAGTGGTTGCACAACAAAATCAACGGACTAATGAGAATGTGCACAGTTTGTTAGAAATTCGAAGGAATAATCCACCAAAATTTCGTGGAGAATTTGATCTTGAGAAAGCTGAACTTTGGATCCAAGAACTTGAAAAGATATTTGATGGTATGGGATGTGCTGATGAACGGAAGCTTACATTGGCAACCTTTATGCTGGTAGGAGATGGTGAACGATGGTGGGCAGGAGCTAGAAGACTATTGGAAGCCGAAGGAAGGATGGTGACATGTCAACTTTTTAAGCAAAAATTTCTGGAGAAATATTTTCCAGCAAGTGTGAGGCATATGAAGGAAATGGAATTTTTGAGCTTACGACAAGGATTGATGTCCGTAAGTGAGTATGCGGTAAAATTTGAAAGTCTGTCTCAGTTTTCAAGATATTTACAGATGAATCCAGATGAGGGCTGGAAATGCAGGAAATTTGAAGAAGGATTAAAGCTGGATATTAAGAGAGTTGTATCAATGTTGGAGATTAATCAATTTCCAACTTTGATTGAAAAATGTCGTAAAGTTGAAGAGATTGATCATCAACGTGCGGCAAGAAATAAGAATTTTGGACCTACAAGGTTCCAAAAAGGGAAGAATAATCAAGCAAATCGCTCTCAACAAAAGTCGTATGTGAAATCGACAGGAAGTCAGACGAAGAAGCAATTTGTGGGAGGAAGTTCTAGCGGTAATAAGGCGAGTCAAGTTGGGACTCCTATTCGATGTTTCAAATGTGGGAAGGATCATCTCACGAAGGATTGTCAACATAAGGAGGTTGTTTATTTTAAGTGTGGACAGCATGGACATTTCTCCAAAGACTGTGATCAGATAAGGAAGGAATCCTCTGTGGGAAATGTTTGAACTGCAAGGCCACAGGTAGGTGGTCGTGTCTATACAATGAGCGGAGAAGAAGCTGCTAAATCTGAGGATTTGATAATGGAGGAGGGTACTATTGAAGGTAATCCTTTAACCATACTCTATGATTCAGTAGAACACATTCTTTCATTGCATGTGACTGTGTTGAGCATTTGGGATTGACTGTGTCTGCATTGTCATATGATCTGAGTATTGCTACTCCTACCGATAAGTCTGTAGTTACATCAACAGTATGCCTGAATTATCCTGTCTGTGTTAGGGATAGAATCTTTTATGTGGACTTGATCTGTTTGCCTCTTTCCAAGATTAATGTAATCTTGGGAATGGATTGGTTGTCTTCTAACCATATCCTAATTGATTGTTCGAATAAGACATTAGTATTTCCTGAGGCTAAGGATTCTAGATTCCTAATGGCTACTCAAGTGGAAGCTTGTTTGAAGGAAGGAGATCATGGGTATCTATTGTTATCTTCTTTAGAGGTGCAATGTGAAGATGTCTTGAAGGATATTTTCGTGGTCAACGAATTTCCTGAAATATTTCCTGAAGATGTACCTGGACTGCCACCAGTAAGGGAAATCGAGTTTGCCATTGACCTTGTACCTGGAGCCGGACTAATATCTATAGCGTCCTATCGTATGTCGCAGGTAGAATTAGCCGAACTGAAGAAACAGTTGGAGGATTTATTAGAGAAACAATTTGTGAGACCTAGTGTGTCACCATGGGGAGCTCCAGTACTATTGGTCAAGAAGAAGGATGAAACTTCACGTCTATATGTAGACTATCAGCAATTAAACAAAATCACGATTAAGAATAAATATCCACTTCCAAGGATAGATGATCTAATGGATCAGTTGCGAGGAGCCGCAATATTTTCTAAGATTGATCTATGTTCTGGGTATCACCAGATACATGTGAAAGTGGAGGATATTCCCAAGACTGCATTTCGAACGCGCTATGGGCATTACGAATATCTTGTGATGCCATTCGGTGTAACAAATGCACCAGCTATATTCATGGACTTCATGAATAGAATTTTTCATTCATACTTGGATAAGTTTGTTGTCGTCTTTATCGATGACATTTTGATCTATTTTCGAAATCAGGAGGAACATGCTGAACATCTCAGGGTGGTTCTTCAAATTTTGAAGGAGAATAAGTTATATGCCAAGTTATCCAAATGTGAATTTTGGTTGAATGAAGTTCAATTTTTGGGACACGTGATATCAAAAGAAGGAATTAAAGTCAATGCTTCCAAGGTGGAGACAGTGTTGGAATGGGAAAGACCACAGACTGTAATAGAAATTCGTAGTTTTATCGGATTAGCTGGTTATTATAGACGGTTCATTGAGGGGTTTTCGAAGATTGCAGGACCTCTTACCCAACTTACATGAAAGAATCAGCCATTCGTGTGGACTGACGCATGCGAAGAAAGTTTCCAGGAGTTAAAAAGATGATTAACTACTTCACTGGTACTAATTCTACCTGATCCAAACGAACCCTTCAAAGTATATTGTGATGCTTCGTACCAAGGATTGAGTTGTGTACTTATGCAGAATCGTAAGGTGGTGGCTTATACTTCAAGGCAGTTGAAAAATCATGAGAGGAATTATCCGACTCATGGCTTGGAGTTAGCAACTGTGGTATTTGCATTAAAGGTGTGGAGACATTTTCTCTATGGAGCATCATTCACTGTTTTTAATGATCATAAAAGTTTAAAATATATGTTTGACCAGAAAGAGTTGAACATGAGACAAAGGCGTTGGTTAGAGTTTCTGAAGGATTATGATTTTCAATTGCAGTATCATCCCGAAAAGGCGAATGTTGTAGCGGATGCGTTGAGTAAAAAAATACTTAGTGTTTTTGTTATGATGATCAAAGAGAAGGAGTCGATAGAAGAATTTCGGGATATGCGATTATCCGTGAAATTGACGCCGGGCAAGATGCGTTTAAACATGATCACCATTTCAAATGATTTGATGGATAGAATCCGCGAAGGACAAAATAGTGATCAGTATTTGCAAGAAGCAAAAGAAGCAAAGAGCCAAGGAGCAGTGTTAGAGTTTAGCGAAGGTGCTAAGGGAATTTTGAAGTTTCAAGGAAGAGTTTGTGTGCCTAATGATCTAGATCTTAGGAGATTGATTTTGGATGAAGCTCACAAGAGTAAACTGAGTATGCATCCAAGAGCCACAAAGATGTACCAGGATTTAAAACAATTATATTGGTGTCAAGGAATGAAGAAAGATGTTGCAGAGTATGTATCATCCTGTTTAGTCTGTCAGAAGGCTAAGGTGGAACATCAAAGACCTTCGGGAATGTTGCAACCTTTGCCTATTCCCGAATGGAAATGGGATGACATAGCAATGGATTTTGTGATGGGACTACCAAAGACTTGGAAGGGTCATGATGCCATTTGGGTAATTGTTGATCGGCTTACTAAGTCAGTGCACTTTTTGCCGATTAATATTAAATACTCAATGGAAAAGTTGGCTCAAGTATACATCAGTGAAATTGTTAGACTTCATGGTGTACCATCCAGTATCATTTCGGATCGAGATCGAAGGTTTACGTCAAGATTTTGGGATAGTTTGCAAGAAGCGATGGGAACAAAGCTACGTCTAAGTTCTGCTTACCACCCACAAACAGATGGTCAGTCAGAAAGAACAATTCAGTCCCTAGAAGATTTATTGAGAGCTTGTGTATTGGAGCAAACTGGAGGTGGGATGAATTCTTACCATTGATAGAATTCACATACAATAACAGTTTCCATTCAAGTATAGGGATGGCACCCTATGAGGCATTATATGGGAGACGATGCAGAACACCGTTGTGTTGGTATCATGATGGTGAGAGTGCCATGTTAGGACCAGAGATTGTTCAACAGACAACTGAGAAAGTGAAGATGATTCAAGATAAGATGAGAATGAGTCAAACTCTACAAAAGAACTATGCTGATAAAAGAAGAAAAGATAAAAGAACAGTATCCCTATTTATTCTGAGGATGTGAAATCAAGTTCATCAAGTTTCGAGGATGAAACTTTTGTTAGTGGGGGAGAGTTGTAACACCTCAAACCTTCTATTTATTAAATAGTAATTTTAACAGTTAACAAAATTTTACTGTTTAGTGATTTCTGTGCACTGTAAAATTATTTTGAATATTCCGTCTGTATATTTGATCGTTTTGAGTGATTTGTTCCGTGTCAGAAAAATAATAATTTTTGGGCCGGAAAAATTTACGTAAATTAATTTTTACTATTTAGTCTTAATTAATTTACGTAATCTGATTTGATATTTGTAAATTTTCTAATTTTTGTGATTTTATGTGTGATTTTGAAATTTTTACTATTTGTGAGCCCCACGAGGTGTATGTGGGCTGTGTGTATTACACGTGGGCCCAAGTGGGTCCCACAAAGTGAAAAAATTTTTTAAGCATAGAAAAATTTGTACTGTTTAGACGGAGACAGGGGATCTTACTAAACCTGAATCCGGAAACAGTTTTAGAAAATTTCCTTTATTGTATTTTATACTGTATTTAATTATTGGATGATAAAAATATAGTAAATATATTCTTTCGTGGGGTTATAACAGATAAAAATAAAATTTTATACTGTTAAGTCAATATTGGTGGTTTGGATATTCACCATCAATTTAATTACCGTTGGAGATTTAATCTTGATTTAATCAATGGTGGAGATTTGATCTTAAAAGTAAATAGGATCAATTATAACCCTTGGATGGAAATTAAATCAAGGGTAGAGATTTAGTCTTGTAAATGACTATGACCATTATCAACCCTTGGATGTAAAATTAATCAATGGTGGAGATGGATCATTAATGACCATTGGATTTGGATTTGGATCAATGGTAGAGAATAGGTCATCAAAAATGATTACAACCATTTTGGACCCTTGGATGTAAAGTTTGAAGGTGTAATCTTGACCTTTCATTTTGGAGACACATCTAATGGCTAGGATTTAAAGGAGAAAGATCCAATGGCCTAGATTTTGTCTTCTAAAAATCAAAATCTACCTAAATCCTAACCATTGAATAAATCAATGGCTAGAAAGGCTTCAAATAATAAAGATGACAAACTTTGCATGATTCATGAAGGGGGGCGGTTTTGAAGAAGCAAGGAGAAAGAGAGACAAAATTAGTATAGGCTTTTTAGGCCAAAGAAAAGGATGAAGACAAGTTCCTATTGATCAATTAATGAGCATGTTTTTCAAACTTCACTTTTCTTTTTTTTCCAATGAAGGCCACTGCCATGCACAATTTGGAAGACAACAAAATTCATTTCTACACTTTACATTTATCATTTCTTCATTCTCTCACTTATGTTTCAAGAACCAACTAAATGAAAACTCTATTTTCTCTCCCTCAAGAAGCCATTCGGCCAAGCACCTAAGTCCATCCTCCATCACTCTTTAATTTTATATAACCTAGTTTCTTGAATCCTTACTTTATTCTAAACAACTTTCATGTTGAAGACTTTCTCTAAATCTTCCATCTTGAAGGACTTTTACTAAGATCAAGTTCTAGAGCTTTTATTGGTGAAGAGTAAGGAAATTTCTTTTATTCTTTTCTTTTTCATGTTCTAAACCATGTTTGATCCATGGTTCCTCCTAATCAAGCTTAATATACTAATTTATTCATGTTTGTTTTATGTTTAAGAGATTTTTGTTGGTGGCGATCTTGTTCTAAATCCAAAGCAAGGAGCTTTTGGAGTTCTTCAAGAGGTAAGAGGGAGATCTATCTCACCAACCAAGCATGGTGGTGAGAGATGGTTATATTTAATGGATGGTGAATCCATGTGAGGATTCATATCCATGGTCATGTAATAAGTGATGTGTGTTTATGTTCTTTAATTATTTTTGCCTATGCTTGATATGCTTTGCAGGATTTATTTGTGTATGCATGCTTAGTATGATTTTTATTTATTTATGTGGTATACTTATAATATGCATGATGATATATGTTGAATATATTATGATGAATGTATGTTGAAATAACAAAATTTTGGCTCCAAAGGCCATGGAGGAGGTCACGGTTTTGAATTTCCAAGACTAAAGTTATTATTGAAATTTTTCAAGAACTATGGAATTCATTTTTAGTCCTTGAACTAAAGTAAATTTCGGATAAGACATCAACCAATTTGGTGTTCACAAAATTATATTTTTATAAATAATAAAATTGAATGATTTGAGAAGTAAAGAAAATAAACAAAGGAGTTTGTTTTGTAACAAGAATGCACCTGATTTTTGGAGTTGAATTTTCATGAATTTATTTTATGTAGAAACAAGAATGGAATTTATTTAAATTAGAAGGAAAATATTTCATGGTTCCAATGGCCATCTATAAGGTTTTGATAATTTAGAAAAAATGTTTTGATGTTATAAAATATAAGAATTTTCTAATAAGGATTTTTGAAAAGGGAATTAAAGTGTTATCAAGTGAAATTTTCATAAATAAAAAAAAAAAAAAAGGAGATTGAAGGTGTTGAACTTCAAATTATTTTAAAGAGAATTAATTTTTAGAAGTGATTTAGAAATATAAAAGAAAATGTTTGTAACTTAAATTTATTAACGTAGAATTTATTTATTGGGTTTTGGAAAATGTTATGAAATTTAAAATTAGAAATAGTAATTAAATCAACTAAATGTGATTTTGTAAAATAAACAATAAAAAGTGATGTTGAGAAAATATATTATGGAAAAGAATTTTTTTAAGAATCGGAAGAAAATAAAGTAAGAAATTATATTAAGAAAAGTCCAAAATAATATTTTAAAGTTAAGAAATATTTTACGAAGGGTAAAAAAAAAATAAGGTGAAAAATGATTTATATAACTCAAAAACGTAATTTTTAAATTATGCGATTTGAAAAATGTTAAAATATTTCTACGCAATTTTTAAAGCGTTTAAATATTTTACAGGATCGAAATGCTGTAGAAAAATTGCTATGCAATTTAAAAATTAAAGAATATTTTTACGCATGTTAGAATACAGTAAAAAATTGTTACGTAAATTTTTAAACGTAATCGAAATGTTACAAATCATTGTTTACATAATAAAATATTACGTGACCGTAAAAACGTGACAAAAATATTTTGTGAATGAGAAAAATGCAATAATATAAGGTTGCTGTTAATTATACAGTAAACTTTATAGTTAAAAATCAGTATGTGAATACTGTACAAGAAATTGAGCAATTTGCTTATAATTGGCATGAATCCATTTTATGAATGTAAAATAGTATTTGAACCTTGTATGAGAAATTATGTGATTTACCTTTGGTTGGTAATTGATGCATTACACATACATTGAAAATGGTCCGATGGACTGTAAATGGCTAATTGCCTAGGAGAAACGTACACCTCTTGAGTGGGTGTGATACGCATAGTGTAGGTCACTTGTTGACCTTGGGGGCATCGGGGTGCGGGTTGCTCGCAATGGACAGTTGGTAGCTCTTCTGTATCGTGAGTTAGACCGATGCAACACACCGATGATTTGGATCGAGACATTATTCTTAATCGAGATCTGACAAAGACTGTCGTGTATGTGCTAGATGTGCAAGATATAATTATAGCACTTGGTCTGAAGCACGTGATACCAGCAGCTCTTTTCGATCAATTTCTCCGACTTGAGTATTAGCTCCATGGAGTAGGATATTGAGTCTATGTGCACATGCATGAAACTGAGCATCTATATCTATATGATGGTGTTACTGTAATTATTTTGTGATTTAAACAGTGATAATGGCATGATGGTAATTATTATTTTACACTATGATGATGGCATAATTGTGATCATGATATGATATGTTGTTTGTATTATCTCTGTGCTATCATGCTGGTATTGGTGTAGGTGATCTCACCTCTTTGTATGTATATCTGTATATTGTATTTTATAATTGGGTGAAGACGTTGGAAAAGAAATGGTACAAGAAGTAGAAGAAGAGTTACTTCTCACATCAGGGAATGCAAAATTCTGACAGTATGACATCAAGAGCCAGTTTCTTCGGATATGTACGTCTACAATTTCACGGAGGAGCTGGAGAATGGAGGACAAGTCTCGATGAGCGAGGACTTATTTACGAGGGGTACCTGACTGTTAGTATTAGTAGACTGTTTCATGGAAATCCATTTTTTTGCATGACTATCTTTGTTCATGTTGAATTTCCTTTACATATCAGGCGACATTGGGATACTAGAAATTATGTCCCAACGGAAATCAGCATAGTATCGTCAGCCCGGACACCTGTCCGTAGGGTCTACTCGTCATAACGGATTCCTACCGCCGAGGAACCCGAGGAGGACCCGTCGAGGGGTCTTCTACTTAGTTAAACTTAGGCAAGTTTGAATTCGATATAAACTATGTGTGTAATTATTTAAGTGTGTTTATTGTTCCGAGACATGGTCTGTAATAAATAAGCTTGACAGCACTTGTGTAATATGTATATGATGTAAATTATGTGTGAGGTTGTTGTATAATAGTTTTATTTTCCGCTAAGTCTATTTTATTGTTATCCATGAAGAAAAAAAATTTACAACTCGTATTTTTATCACAACATCCCATTTTATAACTATTGAGGGTATTTTGGGTAATAAAGTAACATAAATGTGACACCCTATGGTGGGTGTTACAATTCACACCCGCACAAAGGTGTAATTCATCTCCTAGGCATACAGCCTTGACAACAAGTCATTCTGACTTTGATAATGCATGATCTCATGGCAATGATCAACAGTATTCATAAACAACAAAAGTTCCATCAAGAGGAACCACCACAGGGCTTCAGTCAATCACTGACATTCCCGGGTCTAGTACGTCGGCCCGTCAGCATAAAGCTATTATATTCCATCACAAGGTATCTCAATTGCACAAGTTCAAGAACCATCTTTTCACTTTTAACTTTAATTAAGATACTTTCAAGAATTAATATGGACATTCGCTCTAATCTTAAAACTCTCCTAGTTAAGTTCCTCTAGGTACTACTTCTTCACATTTTTCACAAAAAACCTAAAAGAAAACTACATTATTTTAATCTCACAAATTCATTTCCTTTTTCTCTTAATCCCTAAACGTACTCTAAATTATGATTTCTCTTTCTAGCTTATTTTCCCTCTCAAAGCCAAAATCTTTCTCTGACTAAGTAGCCAAGATTTGGTTTTTCCACTCCTTTATTATTGTGAAATTCCTAATTTAACTCTATTTTTATTTAAGCTTCCAAGTTCCAAATCAACACAAATTTTCTCTTGGATCCCCTTTTTGGGTCTCTTGGCCATGAGCTCTCTAGGGTTCTTGGGCCTAAAAAATTTTCATCTTCCACAAGGATTTCAAACAACTAATGAATATCAAACATCAAATTTTCCATTCCATCAAGGTCATAGATAACATCAAACCACAAAATCACATGGGTTACAAATTTACAAAAATCATCAAGAGTCAAACAATCAAGTGAGCAACCCTCACATGGATTCCTCAATTTCCATACATCAAGTTCATCCTTCACCACCATGCAAAGTTGATGAGAGTAATCTCCCTCGTACTTTGGAGGATGACCAACCACTACTTGGATATCTCCTTGAAACAAGCTTCCTCTTCCAAGAACTTCTTGAAAAATGAAAATGACATACCAAAGAATCAACATTTTAGGCTTAGAGAAGAATGAACATGGATCAAAATCATGATTTTAGAAAGAAGAAAAGAAAGAAAAATAGAAAAGAAGAAATTTTACCTTAGAAATCTACAAGCCCTAACTTGAAGAAATACTTAGAAAGATGAACAAGTCAAGATCTTATCACTAATGTGGCTTAGAAAGAGGTTTAGATCCAAGAAAATAAATGAGTGAAATCAATGAAGATGAGAGGTTGGATTTGGTGAGTGTGCCCGTGAGCTAGAGGAGGGAAAATGAGAGAAAACAAGGTGTGTAGCTTTTGGATGAAGAGAGAGAAATGGATAGAAAAGTGATGAAATGAAAATGAGATAAAACGTACTCTAGAAGCCTTTATTCTCTCTCCATTGTCGTGCACTCATCTAGGGAGGAGGAGCCAAGCTTCCTCAACAAGCTTCACAAAGCTTCCTTGAGAAGCTTCTCCCCTTGGTCCAAAAGTCAAAGATGATGTCGTGTGGGTGATGTCACATGGGTGATGTCACATGGATGATGTCATAAAGGTGACTAGATAGAAACAATCTACTAGATCTTTTCTACAAGCTATTATCCAATGGACAAAAATCATAGTTAATAAAGCTAGTATCAATTGTCCAATGGATAATATAGCATACTCAAATTTTATCTATCAGATAAAATCTCAGACAATGAAAACTCTAAAAGCTGTCTCTGATTTCAGGTTTAGTAAGATCCCTCAGCCCCGGTTTAATAGTCCAAAATTTTCCATAAATAATATTAAAATAATCCACATAAGCCAAATAATTCATAAAAATTCACAAAATTCACAGCATCACAGAAATCACAGATAAGCTAGGAACAAGAAGATATTGGGGTGTTACAGAAAATCCTTAAGAAACTGAGTTTGAGAGATTAGGAATTGGTGCAAAACTAATAAAATAGTGATATAAGTTTTAGATGCCTGGTGCCTAAGCGCCCAGTTTTTGGCAGCTTGAGCGCCTAAGGCCAAAGAGCTCATATTTGAGTTCTGGAAGCTAGCAATTAAGCATTCAAAAAGTGAGTGCTTAAGCGCGCTAGTCTAGAGGGCTCTAGAGGTAAGCGATTAAGCGCTTAGAGTTTGGGCACATAAGCACCCAACAATAGATAAAACAGAGTAGAGTTTTCTGTCATCCAATGATTAACCGCTAAGAAAGTCAAAGGCAGTAAGTGCTGGGATTTTTATCTTGGAGAATTTGAGTTTCCTACTAGTTGGGATCCTCTATATATGCAAGTTTTGAAAGAAATGCTTTATTATCTCATTAAGTTGGGTTGAAATGGAGTGTTTAGTAAGAGTTGGTTTCTTTATTTATTAAAGTGAACCACAACACACAACAATCCTAACTAAGGGAGTGAGACAAGCCCCTTGAACTTGTAAAGGAATGAGAAAAGCACTTTGCTAAAGATGGAGTTGTAAGACAAGGAAGTAAGTGTAACCCCCCCCCCCAATTTCCTCTTATTTCTAGCTTATCTATAATTTTTGTAATGTTGTGGATTTTGTGAATTTTTATGAATTAATTGGTGTATGTGGATTATTTTAATATTATTTTTAAAAAAATTTGGACCGTCAAACTGGGGCCGGGGGATCTTACTAAACCCAAAACTGGAGACAGTTTTCAAAGTTTTCATTATTTGAGATTTTATCTGATAGATAAAAATTTGAGTACACTCTATTATCTATTCGACAATAGATACCGGCTTTATTAACTGTGACTTTTATTCATTGAATAATAGCTTGTAATAAAATCTAGTAGATTATTTCTATTTAGTCACTTTTATGACACAATCCAAGTGACATCACCACATGACATCATTCTTTGACTTTTTGGGCAAAGGAAGAAGCTTCTCAAGGAAGCTTTAGGAGAAGCTTGGCTCCTTTCTCCTAGGAATGTTGCACAGCCATGGAGAGAGAGGAAAGGATTCTTGGGTAAGTTTTCCTTTCAATTTTCAATTCATTACTTTTCTATCACTTTCTCTCTCATCAACCAAAAGCTATTCACTTTTCTCTCATCTTTTCTTCTCTCATTTTCTCTCCCTACCTCACGGCCACCACCCAAAAACCCACCATCTCTTCTTCTTTAATTCTAATTAATCACATTTCTTGAATCTACATCTCCTTCTAAGATCATTTGGTGTGAAGATCTTGGCTTGTTCATCACTTTTTTCAAATATTCCTTCAAGTTAGGGCTTGGAGATTCAAAAGGTAAAGTTTCTCCTTTTCATTCTTCTTTCTTTTCTTCCTTCCAAGACCTTGATTCTCATTCATAGTTATTCTTTTCCAAATCTAAAATGTTGCTTCTTGACATGTCATTTTCATTTTCAAGAGTCTGTTGAAAAGTGGAGGTGTGCTTCAAAAAGTGGTTGAATATCTTCAAAGGTAAGAGGGAGATTACTCATACCAACCATTCATGGTGGTGAAGGACAAAATTAGTGTCTGGAGAGTGAGGAATCCATATGAGGATTACTCACTTTATTGTATTGATTCTTTGTGCTTTTGTGGTTTTTGCTCTATGTGATGTTATGGTTTGATGTTGTGTATGATCTTGATAAAATGAAAAGTTTGATATATGATACATGTTGTTTGCTTAGAACCTATTGTGGAAGATGAACATTTTTTAGGCCCAAGAACCCTAGAGATCTCATACCCAAGAGACCCAAAAAGGGGGATCCAAGAGAAAATTTTGTGTTAATTTTGGAACTTAGAAGCTTAAATAAAAATGGAGTTGAATTAGGGATTTTACAATAAGGAAGGAGTGGAAAGACCAAATCTTAGTTGCTTAGTTAAAAAGAGATTTTGAATTTAAGAGAAAAAATAAACTAGGAAGAGAGATTACAAAAAAAAGTAGAGCACTTTTAGAGCTTAAGAGAAAAAGGAAATGAATTTGTGAGATTAAAACAATATAGCTTTTGCTCTTAGGTTTATGCTGAAAAATGTGAGGATATATTACCTAGAGAAACTTAACTAGGAGAGTTTCAAGATTTGAGTGAATTTTCATAATAATTCTTGAAAGTATCATAATTAAAGCTAAAAGTGAAAGAATGGTTCTTAAACTTGTACAAGTGAGATACCTTGTGATGGAATATAATAGCCTTGTGCTAACGGGCTGACTTATTGGACCCAGGAATGTCAGTGATGACTGAAGCCCTGTGGTGGCTCCTCTTGGTGGAATTGATGTTGTTATGAACATTGTTTATCATTACCATGAAAACATGCATTGTGAAAGTCGAAATGACTTGTGTCAAGGCGGAATACCTAGGAGATGAATTACACCATTGTGCAGGTGCGAATTGCGTAGTGTAGTTCACTAGTTAAACTTGGAGGCGTCGGGGCGCGGGTTTCCCACATGTGGACAATTGGTAGCTCCATTGGGCCATGGTGACTGTGCAACGCACCGACGATTTCGACCAGGAAGTAACCTATTCCCGATCCGGTTGAAAGTATCATGTATAGCCATGTTGCGCATATTGATGAAATTGAGAAGCACGAGGCTAACAAGATACAGACACTGACTCCCTGATTATTCTCTCTGATGTTGGTTAGAACTCCGTGGAGTAGATATCAGTCCATTGTGCATTCACATAGACATTGAGCATTTTATTGTAACATTTTATACTGTGGAACTGTCTGTGGATATATTATCGTATTGTCTTTTGAGAATTTATGACTATAATGATTATTTTAGTATTCTATGATTTTGATTATTTTGCTGTCTTTCACTGCCATATTGGTATTGATGTAGAGGATCTCACCTCTTTGTATTGCTATTCTGTTTGTTTTCTATTTTATATGTTCCTGTTGATAAAGACTAAGGAAGGTAGAAGAAAATTTGTAGTTTTTGTTTGTTCGCTTTTGGATGGCTGTTCATAGAGATTCTCTTGGTTTTGTCAGAATTCTATTTCACGGAGGTTCAGATGCGTGGCAGATCGACTGGGGCATAGATATGATTAGATATGTAGGAGAATTGACTCTGTCTATTAGTAGGACCTATAATGGGGCCCCTTTCTTCTTTTAGTGTTTTTGTGCATTTAGAGTTCTTCATGCCAATTAGGGAGCTATAGGGTGACTTGCATTACACCCCTCGGGAGGATCCAGACCTTATGGTTTCTTCCGCTAGGACTCCTATCCGTAAGCTTCTGCCACAGTTGAGAGGCTTTGGTTAGAGAAGAGTCTGAGGAGGAGGACCCAACGGAGGAGTTTTGAAGAGGATACAATGGAGGGTCCAAGGGAAGATCCTGCTCCCTAGGTCTTTTGACTTAGGCTAGTCTATGTTTTGCTAAACTACTACTTATGTCTTTTATGTATAAACTTGTAAATTTTAGGTGGACTATGATCCAGGCCATTGTTGTATATATTCTTTTAGTGTGTAATATTTAGCAAGTTATGTCCTGTGATGTTTATGTTTCGTTTAAACTTACGTTTTGAAAAGAAAATTTATAAATCTATATTTTCCAAGATTAAACCATTTTTTCCATGATTTTTGTTAAGTCAAAGAAGTTTTAATGTATAAATGTGATACCCTAGGGAGGGTGTTACAGTAAGAAAAGCACCTTGTCATGGTAAAGGAGTGGAAAAAGCACTTTACCTAGTTTGGTAGAGGAGTGAGAAAAGCACTCTACCTAGGATAAAGTAGTGAGTTAAGCTCTTTGTCAAACAATATGAGGAATGAGAAAAACACTTATGTAAATGGTAGTAAGAGTAAGTTAAGCTCTTGACGAAGGGTAGTAAAGTGAGAAAAACTTATTACCCACAGCAATAGGATGAGTTAAGTCCTATGCTAGGCAAAGGAGTGAGATAAGTACTTTGCCAAGTGAAATTGATATTTTACAATTATATAGACATTTGTTTGATATCGGTAGCAAGTTAATAAGTTTATAATTTATAAATTTACCTTTGTGTATTTTTATAATAGTGCCATGAATTTTTATAATTTATAATTTATAATAATTTTCATAATTGATATTTTTATAACTTATAGTTTATAAATTTAACAAGTTAAATATTGTGTTTCTTGAGAATTTTTATGTTCTTAACCCATTTTATGTTTTATGGTAAAGTCGGTCAAGACCCTCGAAGAAGAAGAAGAAGAAGAAGAAGAAGAAGAAGAAGAAGAAGAAGAAGAAGAAGAAGAAGAAGAAGAAGAAGAAGAAGAAGAAGAAGAAGACGAAGCAACAATAATAAATAGCTTTAGTTTATGTTTTCATGAACAACTCTTGTAAATTTTGTTACTTTGAGTTGTATAAAGTTGTATATATAACATTTGGCCTTTAAGGCGTTTGATGTATATATGTATGATCCTTTTAGTTATGGCTCTCCATAATTATTTGTTTAAATATTATAGGCTAGAATGTTGTTTAAGTTAATATTAATATAACTAATACTATTTATCTTTGTATATGACGAATATATTAAGATATTTGTATTAGGGCGTTACGTTATGGTATCAGAGCAGTTTATCCTGTTGAGCTGGGGTATGGACTGACTATACTTAGGCATATTAGAAGTTTTGTTGTGCATTTCTTGTCTCTTTTGTGAGATGTTTGCATAACTTGCCTTTGTTAAGTGTTATTAGCTACTGTTGCACTATTACATGGTATTGAGACTGATCAACTCAATATTTAATGTTTTGTGTATACAGAAAACTATGACTTCTCCAAGGCGTACCAGAGGGAATGAGAATTCTTCCAGTCAGGGCCCTAGTATAGCCAAGGCAGTGATGCCAATAGCCAAAGCTATGCAAAAGCAGACAACAGTTACCAATAAGATGTTTGAGAGGTTGGAAGCCGATTAACCTCAACAACCAGTACTGCCACTTGTTCATCTAGTGTAACGAGCCCAAGAGGTACTAGTGGGAAGAAATTAGAACTTCTAAGAGCTCTCGAAATTCAGAAAATCTAACCCATCATCCTATAAGGGGGAGTACAACTAAGTCAGAGCGGAGGGTTGGCTCAAGGAGATGGAAAAGATTTTTACTATCATGGCTTACTCAGACGAGCAGAGAGTGCTCTTTGCTTCTTATATGTTGGAGGGGGGAGTAGAGGATTCGTGGGCAGATGCTAAGAGAGTGTTTGATGCGTCAGGAAATTTGGTCACGTGGGAGATCTTTAAAGGTTCATTCCTAGAGAAGTTTTTATCTCAAAATTTGTAAAATGCAAAGGAGATGGAGTTAATGAAGTTAGAGCAAGGCAGTATATCGATTGGTCAGTATATGGCCAAGTTCAATGAGCTGTCAAAAGTCTCATCCTATATCAGATTCAACGTTGACGAGAGATAGAAGTGTGCTAAATCTGAAGAAGGATTGAGTGAGGATATTCAGAAAGTTATTAGACTGTTTGAGATCTGAGACTTCACATCCTTGGTAAATAAATGTCGGATAGTAGAGGGACATGATGGGAAACCCCCAGTGAACTAAAAATTCTAAAGCTTTCAGAAAAGGAAGCATGGTGATCAAGGGTTCATGAAGGAAGACAAGGGTCAACAAGTCCATGGAGGAGTAGAAGGACCTAAATGTCCTAAGTGTGGGAGGTTTCACAGAGACAGGCCTTGCATGGCGGGGCAGTCAGTTTGTTACTCTCGTGGCCAACTAGGGCATATGGCCAAGGAATGTCCACAGAAGCAGAAAGTTGTGTTCACCCCAAAACAGCAAGCTTCAAGAAGAGTTTACACTCTAAGTGGTAAAGAGGTGACTCAGTCTACAGATCTGATCCAAGGTAAATATATAATCCATAATCACCTTTTAATTGTTTTATATGATTCGGGAGCATCCTACTCTTTTGTTTCATGTGATTGTGTGAAGATGCTAGGTTTACCAATGACAGACCTTCTTTACGACTTATTGGTTTTCACTCCTACTAGTAAATTAGTTACAAGTTCTAAAGTATGTCTAGATTATTGTATAAAAATAGAAGATAGGATTTTCTTTGTAAATCTTATCTATTTACCCCTTGTAGATATTGATGTCATTCTCGACATGGATTGGTTGTCCTCCAACCATGTAGTTTTAAACTCTGTAGATAAAACCCTCACGTTTATGTTAGATATATCTACTAAAGTTATCCCTTCTTAGTCAGTGTATCTCAATGCAAACCAGGTGAATCACTATTTGGAAGAGGGAGCTCAAGGGTATATTCTCCTTTTCTCTCTAACTGCAGAGGTTGAGCAGAGTTTAGGTGATATACCAGTAGTAAGTGAGTGCCTAGAAGTATTCCCAAGTGATATAGTTGAGTTGCCACCCAAGAGAGAGACAGAGTTTATTATAGATGTGGTGCTTGGGACGGGACCTATTTCTATAGCACCCTATAGGATGGCACATTTAGAACTAGCAAAACTCAAAAAGCAAGTAGAATAATTGTTAGACAAGTAATTCATAAGACCAAGTGTTTCTCCTTGGAGAGCACCTGTGTTATTAGCAGAAAAAAAAGGATAGTACCATGAGGCTTTGCGTTGACTATAGATAGTTACATAAGGTAACCATCAAGAGTAAGTATCCATTTCCTAGGATAGATGATCTGATGGATCAATTGAGAGGGGCATTAATGTTTTCAAAGATTGATCTAAGATCAGGATATCACCAGATAAGAGTTAGGGAAGAAAATATCCCTAAAATTGCTTTCAAGACTAGGTATGGACATTATGAGTACCTCATGATGTCCTTTAGGTAGACGAATGCACCAGCAGTATTCATGCATTACATGAACCAGATATTTAGACCTCACTTAGATAAGTTTGTAGTAGTATTCATAGATGATATACTAATCTATTCCAAGACAGTAGAGGACCATGAGCTACATGTTAGAATGGTCTTAGAGATTCTTAAAGAGAAGAAATTGTTTGCTAAACTATCAAAGTGTAAGTTCTGGCTTACAAGAGTTCAGTTTCTAGGGTATGTGATCTCTCAAGAAAGGAACTTAATAGACCCTAGTAAAGTTAAGGTGGTGTTACAGCAGGAGAAACCCACCACTATAACCGAAATAAGAAGTTTTATAGGCTTGGATGGGTATTACAGGAGATTCATTAATGGATTCTCTCAGATAGTGCTACCTTTGACTAGATTAGCTAGAAAGAGAAGTATTTTCATATGGACTCAAGATCATAAGGATAGTTTGCAAGAGTTGAGGTTGACTACTACACTAGTTTTGGTTCCATATCCTCAGGAAAGCTTTAAGGTGTTTTGTGACGCTTCAAAAATGGGTTTAGGATGTGTTCTGATGCAAAATAGGAAAGTAGTTGCCAATACAATGAGATGGTTGAGGCTTCATGAGGATAACTACCACACTCATGATCTAAAATTAGTCGCAGTAGTGTTTGCCTTAAAGATATGTAGACATTATCTTTATGGTGTCAAATTTGAGGTGTTCAGCGACCATAAGAGTTTGAAATACTTGTTTGATTAGAAGGAGCTGAACATTAGACAAAGAAGATGGATGGATTTTTTAAAGGATTACGACTTTGAGCTTAAGTACCATCCGGGTAAGGCCAATGTAGTGGTCGATGCACTAAGTAGGAAATCCCCACATGTGTCTCAAATAATGGTTCAAGAGGGTAAGCTTCTTGAGATGTTTAGAGATTTGAGCCTTAGGGTAACTGTGACACCACAAAGTCTCTTTATGAGTAGGGTGGACATAGTTAGTGACTTGAGAGCTCAAAATAAGGATGAAACCCTAAGTGAGATAAAAGAGCAAATCTTCTCAGGGGATCAATCAGAGTTTGATATGGTGGATGATGGAATGATTAAGTTTAGAGATAGACTTTATATTCTAAGAGATTCTACAATCAAAGAAAAGATCTTAGAGGAGGCTCATAGGAGTCAATACACCATTCATCTAGGGGTCACTAAGATGTACCAAGATTTAAGAAAGATGTTTTGGTAGCCAGGAATGAAGAAAGAAATAGCAGAGTTTGTCTCTAGGTTCTTGGTGTTCCTGAAAGTTAAGATAGAGCACTAAAAACCTTCCAGACCTATCTAATCTTTAGAAATTCTCGAGTGGAAATGGGATCATATCACAATGAATTTTGTGATGGGTTTGCCCAGAACTCAGCTAGGAAATGATGCAATTTGGGTCATAGTGGATTGACTAACCAAGTCTGCCCACTTTTGCCAATTAGAACTAACTACTCCTTAGACAAATTAGCTCAATTATACTTGCAAGAAATAGTTAGATTACATTGAATTCCCCTCAGTATAGTTTCAGATAGAGATCCTAGATTCACATCTAGATTTTGGGGAGTCTTACAAAAGGCCTTCAGAACTAAGTTAAGTCTTAGTACAACATACCACCCACAAACGGATAGGCAGTTAGAGAGAATTATCCAAACCCTAGAGGATATGCTTAGGGCATGTGTTCTAGATCAGTGGGGTAGTTGGGATAGATTCTTGCCTTTAGTGGAGTTTGCCTACAATAATAGTTACCATACCAGCATAGGAATGGTACCGTATGAAGCACTTTACGATAGAAAGTCTAGTACTCACCATTATATTGGTAGGAGGTTGGAGAGATAACTATTCTAGGACTTGAGATAGTACATTAGACTTCAGATTAAATCAAAATGAAAAAGGGATAGGATGATTATAATACCCTTAATGAAATGTTAGACATGTTTATGTGTTCAAAAGGTAGCATATGACTTGCTTAACATGCATGTTTAATTTTGTGACAAACTAAATTAATTTAGGTACTTTTTTTGCAACCCAAAGTGTGAAAAGTAGCTTAAAATGACTCAGATAGTAACATAAACTACTTAGATAAGGAAAATAAATATGGATAATTTATTTCTGAGTCACAAATGTATGAAACAAGATACAATTAAAGTTGCAAGGTAAACTGAATTAATTTGACATTTTTAGGCATATTGGTTGTCTATTTGAAATCAAATTGACTAGTAGCTGATATGGAAATATCAGTTAATGATGAGACAACTTTCTATATAAATCCAAGTATTTATTTTAAAGTTGTTGGAAGTTAGAAATCTTGAATTGGCTAAATCTAAGTGTTTTTAGTAGATCAAGATTTATGAGTTTTAGCCTAAAAGCTATATGAGTCTTTTGTTCCCTCTTTATAAGCCCTCACTCACAGCCATTTTCTGCCAAAAAAACCAAAAACAAAACGTGAGAGAAGGATGGAAAGAAGAAGAAGCAAAGATCAAGGAAGAGGATGAGAAAAAGAGGAAAGCCAAAGGCAAAGCCAAGGTGTGATCATCCAGAGTTTGATTCTTCATCTCAGCTGCCCAAGGTAGGGGTTCTATGCTCATCTTCATCTCTTTTCATCATTTTCTCCATGAAGGCACCTATGGTGCTTAATAGGTCAAAAATGATTTCTAAAGGTGATTGATGTGTTTGGCTTTCATGTTTGTGTCTCTTTGGTCATTTATGATTTATTCATAACATAAGTTGAAGCTAGAAGCTTAGAACATCTCATTTAGGCCCTTGATTCACAAAGAATGGTTTTAGGTCAAGCAAGAGGGGTTTTAGTTCATGAATCCAAATTAAGATGTTTAAGTTAGTAATTAATAATTCTTAAGTGTTTACAAACTGATTAGGGACCTAAGATTACCTAGAAACTAGTTTAGAATGACAAAAAACCATGAAAAGTTCCAATGAAATAGTGGCATAACTCTGTAAAATTATGCAGATATTTTGTCATACAATGAGTGCCCAGATGCACTACATCGAGCACTTAAGTGCTCATATGCTAGAGATGAATGTTCATGTAGCAGGGCGTAGAGCATTTAGGCGCTTAGTGTAGAGCGCTTAGGCACTTAATGTAGAGTGCTTAGGCGCTCAGTGTAGAGCCCTTAGATGCTCAATGGTCATAAAGTTTTCATGCGCATCATAATGCAGAGCGCAGAGCGCTTAGACGCTCAATCTAGAAGGCTTAGGCACCCTGTGCGAGACAGCATAAGGCTATTCTTTACCTAGTGAGCGCCCAGACGCTCAAGGAGAGGGCATTTAGGCACCCATCACAGAATTCAACAAACATTTGTTTTAGATGTTTTGAAGTCCTTGACTAGTTGGAATCATTCATGTATGCTTCCTAAGGTGTGTTAAGGCATAAATAAGGATATTTTCAAGAGAGAAATTATCACCTAGCATAGATGAGAAAGTCTAAGCCTTTGGTTATCTAAGAACAATAGATGGTCTTAGGGTATGTTTAGTATATTACTAGAGGTAAATCAATAAGATGATGATCCTTTGGTATGCATAATTTTATATATGAGCTTTAAGCAACCCAGAGTAGGGGTTTGCTATAGATAATTATCTAGCACCTATGGTAACTTAGTGTTACTTAGCTTCACTAGAGATGTGATGATGAAGGGTGTTAGATATAGATAAATTAGGATAAGTTGGCATTGTCTACCTGTGAATATGACCTTGTATGGTAGTTGATGCTATGTGGCTAGAAGGAAGGGAGTCAGAAGTTCCTAAGGGGACAAGTATTCCTAACTAAGTGCTAGGGTTGCATGTAGTATAGAAATTCCAGTTTTCCTATCTGCAAGAGGTAAACATGAGAAGCTAGAATTCCTAGTAAAACATGCCTAGATCTTAAATGAGCTTAGTATATAAGAATGAATGTATGTAAGTTTAACTTGGTTTATCTAGTTATTAAAGTTAGACCTTGTAAAGAATGTAACTTGTCTTATTTTTAATTGTTAAGACTATGTTATTATGTTATGTATGACTAATTTTGCTTACTCATACTGAGAAATGTTGATTCTCACCCCACTATGTTATCATGTAATTCCAGGTGTAGGTTCTTCAAAGAATAAGAAGAAAAAGGAAGCTAAAGAGTAGATTAGCTTTATAGATTATGTTACAATTGTAGTATCTTTTTATACCTCTCTTGTAATGTAAAGACTATGTAATACTTCAAGCCTTTGCTAAGGCTAATGTTATACATGTATATGCATTTTTCTATGATGTTTATGTTTTTCATATTTTATATGGCTCTCTATAATGTTTCCAATGAACATTATGGATATATGTATCAGATTAGTTCATAAGTAGTGATGTTGTAATGCTAAGTATCTCCTTTTACAATATGTATATTGGGATATTAGTTTTAGGATGTATAGCTCAAAGTAGGAAAAAGAGTTATGTTGATAGAAGGAGGAGACGTCCAGAGTTTGAATAAGGAGAATATGTTTTCTTGAGAATCACTCCTGCAACAAGAATTGGTAGAGCATTGAGAACAAGGAAGTTAAACCCTCGTTTCATTGGTCCCTACCAAATTCTAAAAAGAGTTGGACTTATAGCCCACTAGATAGCCCTTCCTCCCAATTTTTTGAACCTTCATAACGTTTTTTATATGTCTCAACTCAGAAATTATAATCCAGATCCTTCACACATCATAAGAATGAATCTATATAGTTAAGAGATGATTTGTCTTATGTAGTGTAACTAGTAAGGATTGTAGAAAAGGGGGTCAAAGAGCTCAGAGGTAAGCAGATTCCTCTAGTGAAGGTCATATGGGGTGGAGCAGACACTGAGGAGGCTACACGGGAGCTAGAGTCCCGCATGTAACAAGATTACCCAGAGTTGTTTGTATGAGGTAAGCAATTTTGGGGACAAAATTTATAAAGGAGAGAAGAAATGTAACATCCTCTTTTCAGCATATTAGACTTGTATATGATCATAGAGGTATCATAATACTTGCTTGACATGGAATGTGTCTCTGAAAGGAAGAACCGGACCTTGTTGGGCATGGTCTGATCCATGATGAGTCATGCAGACTTTCCAGGCTCCTTCTGGGGATATGCTCTATTAACAGCAACTTTCATACTTAACCGTGTTCCATCTAAGATGGTTCAGAAGATACCATATGAGATATGGACTGGGAGACGGCCTAGTATGTCTTTCTTGAAGATTTGGGGTTGTGAAGCTTATGTGAAACGTCAAGTTTCTGATAAGCTTGGACCTAAATCAGATAAATGCTTCTTTGTGGGATATCCAAAGGAAACCAAGGGATACTTTTTCTATAATCCTACTAAGGGCAAAGTGTTTGTCGCACGGACTGCTGTATTTCTAGAAAAGAAGTTTATCTCTAAAGGAATTAGTGGGAGGAAAGTAAAACTTGAAGAAGTTCAAGTTTCACAAAGCAATAATGAACCAATGGTGGAAATAGAGCAGCTTCTACAAAATGTTGTGGAACAGCAACCTGCTCTAGTAGCACAAGACCTGCATAGGTCTAACAGGATACATCATCAACCAAAGAAATATGGATTTCTCTGACCCAACAAGGTGACATATTGCTCATGGATCAAGATGAGCTTATAACTTACCAGGAAGCCATTATTGGCCCAGAATATGAGAAATGGCTTGAGGCCATGAGATCTGAAATGGATTCTATGTATGCCAACCAGGTATGGACCTTGGTTGACCCACCTGAAGGGGTAAAACCTATTAGGTGCAAGTGAGTTTTGAAGAAGAAAATCGACATAGAAGGTAATGTGCATACCTTTAAGGCACGATTGGTGGCTAAAGGTTTCAAACAAATTCAAGGTGTAGACTATGATGAGACATCCGTTCGGATCTTGCTTGCTATTGCAACATACCATGATTATGAAATCTGGCAAATGGATGTCAAAACTGATTTCCTTAATGAAAATCTTCTTGAGGATGTGTACATGACACAACCTGAGGGTTTTGCCACTCCAGAGGATGCTGGAAAGGTGTGCAAGTTGCAACGATCTATTTATGGATTGAAGCAAGATTCCAGAAGTTGGAATCTTTGTTTTGATGATACAATAAAATAGTTTGGTTTCATCAAGAATGAAGAAGAATCTTGTATCTACAAGAAGGTTAGTGGAAGCACTATTGTCTTTCTGGTATTGTATGTAGATGACATGCTACTTATCGGAAATGATATCCCTACCCTACAGTCCGTAAAGACTTGGTTAGGGAACTGCTTCTCTATGAAGGACTTAGGAAAAGCCATCTATGTGTTAGGTATCAGGATCTATAAAGATAGATCACTGAGACTGCTTGGCCTAAGTCAGAGTACATACATAGACAAAGTGTTAAGACAGTTTAACATGTATGAATCCAAGAAAGGACTCTTGCCTATGTCACATGGTGTAAGCCTATCTAAGGCTCAATCCCCTTCTACCCAAGATGTGCCATTGGATCTATCATGTATGCCATGTTATGTACTCGACCAGACATCTCGTATGCTTTGAGCATAATGAGCAGGTACTAGTCTGATCCCAGTGAGAGTCACTGGACTACTGTCAAGAACATCCTTAAGTATTTGAGAAGGACTAAGGATTCGTTCTTGGTATATGGAGGCGAGGAAGAGCTAGTTATAAAGGGTTATACTGATGCTAGCTTCCAAACCAATAAGGACGACTCCAGATCGCAATCAGGTTATGTTTTTTGCCTAAATAGTGGGGCTGTGAGTTGGAAGAGTTCAAACCAGGAGACAATCATCGATTCTACCACAGAGGCTGAGTATACTGCTGCCTTCAATGCAGCAAAGGAGGCCGTTTGGATCAGGAAGTTCATTGCTGAACTAGGCGCTATTCCTAGTATTGTGGACCTAGTGGACCTCTATTGTGATAATAATGGAGCCATTGCACAAACTAAGGAACCTAGATCTCACCAGCGATCCAAACATATACTTAGGCGCTTCCATCTTATTCGAGAGATCATCGATAGAGGAGATGTGAAGATATGTAGAGTACCAACACATGATAACATTGTTGATCCACTGACGAAGCTTCTTACACAGCAGAAGCATGAGGATCACACTAGGTCTTTAGGCATTAAACATATTCCTGATTGGCTTTAGTGCAAGTGGGAGATTGTTGGTGTATGCCCTAGAGGCTGATACATTTTCTGTATTTACATACATTCTATTATGCTATTTTAATATATGAGGCATTTCATTTATTGTGTTCTTTTTAATAAACATAATAAAGTCCTTAGAATAGTAAGTTTGATGCCATAGGACATCAAGTGAATGACTTGATCATGAGATCCTTTTGGTTAGAACACTATTCTTAAATGTCCTTAGTCAATTATTATTATTAATTAGGACAACAATAATGCATTAAGACTAGTATGTGCATAGACTGATGACCACATCTCACGGGTCATAGATATGAGATATCAAGTCTTCACATAGGTATATATTAGAGTAATGATGTACTGGACTGACTAGCTATGAGAACGCTACATGGATCGTTACGTGAGTGTCATAAGTGATTCTCATAGTGACAATGGTGTCTGTGGTCCTTTGACCTGAAATTACTACGATTCCTACATGAGGAGTTGTGTGTTTTAATGCCATCAAATGTCATCTGTAATAAGGTGATTATAAAGTTAGTTATTGGACATACTGTGAATCATACAGAGGGATATGAGTGACCTAGATAGGATTTGTCACTCCTACATAACAGGAGCTATATCTTCAGGGCTCTTGATTGAGTGAGATTGCAAAATGCATGGCCATACTCAAATGAGTCAATATGAGATATTGATTTTATTTGTTATTACAAAGTCTACTCGAATATCAGGAAACGAAATATTAGACTATACAAGGGTGATGCATTTCATGCCTTGTGTTCAATCTAGATATCTTGACAAAGGGACTAAACGACACGGAAACATCGGTCACGGAAATGTTATGTAAAGTCACTGACAATCTTATTACTTGGGTAGTAGCAATGTGTTGCTAGATACCGCTCACTGCTTGTAATATTAAAATTGGATTTTAATATTACTGCCAACGTAATGAGAACCTACAGGGTCACACACATAGAGCAGACTAAAATTAGAACAATAAATCCAAGTTGGACACGAATTCAAATATGGGCCAGACTCATAACAGATAAGTCTAGGGTTGCCTTGCTGCTGCTTACACTCACTTAAGGTAGTTACTATTATAAATAGTACTGCTAAGGGGCTGCTAAGACACACATAACCCTAGCCGCAGCTACAGAAAAGTGAGTGAGAGAGCGATAGGTTTCTTCTTTTCTCTTCACAGCTAGCACTATGTGAGAGACGTGAGGCTCCTCTTGGCGGACGTTGGACGTTCGTGAGTCTGTTCATGTGGATACCACAGAGACATCGTTGCTATTACGGTGTTGGTGATTCATGTCACTTCCTTTTGATCAAGCTTCAAGAGGTAAATATTTTTTTTTAAACTCAAATTATGGTTTTTTCGCATGGATCCTTGGTGGGAATCCTATTTTTCCGCTGTATGATGTCTCTGCAATTCCCAATAGTAAAGTGAGAAAAGCTTATTACTAAGGTCACTAGGATGAGTTAAGTCCTATGCTAGGCAAAGGAGTAAGATAAGCACTTTGCCAAGAAATAAAAATATTTTACAAATTGTATAGACAATTGATTAATATCGATAGTAAGTTTATAGTTTATAAATTTGCCTTTGTGTATTTTTATAATAATGCCATGAGATATATGTTTAGTTATTGAGAATTTTTATGTTCTCACTTCATTTTGTGTTTCATGGAATAAGCAGGTCAAGACCCTCTTGAAGGGAAAAAAGAAAAAGAAACAGAAGAAAAAGCAACAAGATTAGATAGTTTTAGTTTATGTATTTATGAACAACTCTTGTATATTTTTACTTTGAGTTGTATAAAGTTGTATGTATAACACTTTGTCCTTTGAGGCTTTTGATGTATATATGTATGACTTTTTATTTATGGCTCTCCATAATTATTTGTATAAATGATATGAGTTAGAATTTTGTTTAAGTTAGAAGTAACATGACTAATACTACTTATCTTTATATATGATGAATATATCGAGATATTTGTATTAGGGTGTTACAAGGTGTCGGTTTGGAGAAATAAGGTGGGTAGGAACTTAGTTCCTAAGTTTTGAATGAGCATAGGTAGCTTAGATGAGCTCTAATGCTCTTATGAAAATTTTAATTCTCAATCCTATAATTTTAGCTCCTAATTATATTTTAGAAATCCTTAGGATTCATGTAGGATTTTAATTTAGGCTAATTAATGTCAATTAGGTCCTAATTACTACTAATGAGTAGCTAACTTGGGGTTCAAGTAACCTACATGCATGCAACCTATTGGTTTGAGTCTAATCAAGTTTGAACCCACTCATTTTAAGTTTGACGACAAACTAATGAGATTTAAACTTAATCCATAAGTTTTCTTACATGAAATTCTATTGGCCCTAAGGTAACGATTACTTTTCTTTATTTTTATTTAGAGTAAATTATCAAATTGGTCCTCCAAAGATTAGCGTGTCACCACATTAGTCCTCTAAAGACTTTTTCACCAAATTAGTCCCTCAAAGATATAAAATGTCACCAAATTCGTCCTTCGAGGACTTAATTGATAGGTAACATAAGGACGATTTTGATGATATTTTATATCTTTGAGGGACTAATTTGGTGAAAAAATATTTGAAAATCTAATGAGGTGGCATACTAATCATTAGAGGACCAATTTGATAGTTTACTTATTAATTTAAATAGGATTTAATCCCATATAATTTTTCTAATTTATTCTCATGCATTTTATTAAGCCCTAATGGAATTGTAAGGTCACTATTATCATCTAAATTCCTCAATTTATATATTTATTTTCATAATTTTATCCTATTTATTCTAATTTCTATGCTCTTTGTTAGGTAGATAAAATTATTAAAATTCACTAAAATTACTAAATTAATTTATTTAAGCTCCAATAATTCACCATAATTTTATTTATTCATTTATAGCCCAAGTATAAATTTTAACTATTTTCTTTAATCATTTAAATTTTCTACATTTATTTGAGCTAATATTCTAAACTTAACTTATGTGCTAAATTATTTCCTATCGGTGCATAAAATACAACCATACACATCAATATACAAACAGATAAAATAATCAAATAATTATTTATTTATTAATATAACCATTTATTTAAGTAAATTAGAAAGGGTATATTGCAAGGAGCACATAACCTAAAGATGAAACTAGCAAAGCATGTTTTCGGGGTATTAGTAAGTAACTTCTTAGGCTTTTTGGTTCATCAATAAAGTATTGAGGTAGATCAAAACAAGGCTAAAGCAGTATTAGAAGTAAGACCACTAAGAAATAAATAGGAATTGTAGAGTCTAATTGGAAAGATAAATTTCAAGAGACAGTTAATAGCAAACTCAGAAGGCAAGATAAAGGTTTTTTCTCCTTTACTTCAGCTAAAAGGAGCTCAAGAGTTTAACTAGGGAGAAGAAAATCATGCAGCCTTTGTGCAAATCAAGCATTGTTTGGATGACCCACTAACTTTGGCATCTCCTTCTCTAGGTAGGCCTTTAAAGCTTTACATTTTAGCAACTAAGGAGTCTATCTGTTGCATATTAGCTCGTGATGTAGAAGACAAAACTGAAAGAGCTATGTATTATCTTAGCTGATTACTAAACAATGCTGAAACTAGATACACCCCTATAGAAAAACTGTCTTTCTCTATTTCATATATGTACTAAATTGGAATATTATTTATTACCAAGGGAAGTTCTAATTTTATGCAAACTCAATATTGTTAAATATTTGTTAACTAGACCCATACAAAGAGGAAGATTAATGAAATGGGCTATCAAATTGAATGCTTTTACTTTAAAGAATATCCCACTAAGAGTAATCCAAGGATAAGCTTTAGCCAATTTCTTGGCATAACATTCCTATGTTAAGGTAAAAGACCCGTTAGTTAAAGGGGTAAATTACATGCAGCTGAAACCTTGGATCTTGGAATTTGATGGTTCTAGAAATTGAAAAGGAGTTAGGGCAGGTGTGGCTATTGATAGCCTAGCTAGCAAAACAAGAAAATTTATGTTTTAGCTAGATTCAAACTATTCAAATAATCAAGCTAAATATGAAGCCTTACTAGCTAGAATGAAATACCTAATCTCAATGAAAGTCAAATTTGTCTAGATTATGGGTGATTCTCAACTAATTATTCAACAATTAATAGGAGAATACATGCGTCATAATCCTGATTTGACAAAATACCACGAAATGGCTAACGCTTTGTTACAATAGTATGCCAATGTGGTTATTATGCACGTCTTTAGAGAAGAAAATAAGATTGCTAATGACTTGGCATAAAAAGAGCCAAGTTACAAAGAGTCAACTAAATTGCAATAGCTGAACAACAGGTAGCCAAGGATAACCGAAGAATAAAGTTGATTCGATATCTTCAAGACCCCTCTGTTATGGTAGACTTCAAACTTAAGCAAAAAGCCCTAAAACATGTCCTAGTTGATAACAATTTATACAAAAGGGGACATGAAGGCTTATTATTGAAATGCTTTGGTAAAGCCAAGGCAATGAAAGTGATGGGTGAGGTGCACAAGGGTGTTTGAGGAGTGTAACATCCTAATACTAATATCTCAGTATATATATCATACAATGAGATACTTAGCATTACAATGTCACTACATACATACTAATAAAATACTTATCTCTATAATGTTCGTTTTATAGAGAGTCACATGAAATGCGAAAAATACAATCACACAAAAACTGAACCTAACCCAAGCCCAAACACTTGAAGAGTAGGGTCCTGCACCCAATCTTTCTCCAGATCCTCTTCGGGATCCCTCACAGACAAACTTCCCAGTCGAGGTATGTCACTATGGACAGGAGTCTGAGCAGTCAACTCTACAGAATTCTCCCTAGAGGCAGTTCTACGATTACTCCATAACTCCGCTAAAGGCATATAAAAGTCCAAATAAATAGCAGTGTCCAAAGTAAACATAGCAACCTCACACTAGGTCCTACTACACAACAAGGTAACATCTCCACGATATTGAACACGTCCCGTATCCCATTAGACGTTCCATGCTCCGGTACTCTTGTGAAACAGTACACTAACAAAACCTTATGGATCTTGCCTTGCTGTCATCGTAGTCTTTATAGAATAATAGCATAACACAGAATAGACAAAATAATAATACAAAGAAGTGAGATCCTCTACATCAATACCAGCATGATAGCAAAGAACAATAACAACAATAGCAAAATTCATGTACAACATTAATAAACATATTCATGACATCATATAATTATTGCATCAAATAATAGATAATTACCACATCAGTATGATGACTGACTATGCACATGCACAATGAACCAATTTCCATACTCCATGGAGCTAAACACAATTTCAGAGATGAATGTTCCAGAAGATCTACCACCCTCAATGACAGTCTACGCCAGACCATGAAAAGAATAGTATTTGTCGGGTCCTCGTTAGTGCGTTGCAACGATTTTTCACAGGCAGAGGTATATAATGTGATAATAGATCACTAAATGAATCACCTCGCCCTGACGTCCCCTGAGATCCATCATAGATCACACTATTCAAATTCTCATTCACTCCTAAGCAACAAAATGCCATAATAGCCACCGAGTGTATAATGCTTAAATGCATGATCAATTAAATTAAACCACCATTGGATGTTCCCAATGATATTAAAGCAACTGCCCATACAATTGTCTAATACCATTAGTATCAATGATATTATATAACCGTCCATACAATTATATAATATCACTGATCCACTCGGGTCCAGTACGTCGGCCCTACAGCAAAACTTATTGTTTCCCCTCAATCACGTAGCGTTTTTATAGTGTTTTCACAATCGCGTACTACTTTTGTTACATTTTCAAATCTCGTAATAGTTTTTCAATGTTTTCTCTATCGCGTAAAGATTTTAAAACATTTTCTTAATCGCGTAACTAAAAATCATCATTTTTAAATTGCGTAAGAGTTTTTCTATGTATTTTCAATCGCATAAAATATTTTCTCAATATTCTAAGCTCAAATTAAAACTTTTCTCATTTAATATCAAAATTGGATTTTAATTCCAATATTTCCTTAATAAATCATCTTTAAATAATATTTCTAACACTTTCTCACTAAAGCTCCACCAAATAATATTTCTTAACATTTTCCTCAAAAATTATATCATTTAAATTAATTCAAGATAACTCAAAATCTTTATTCATTATTCTAAATAAAACTTTCTTAGACAAAATATTTTAAATTCCAACCCAACCTTAAAAATTATTTCCTTGCTAAAGCTCCTCAAAATAATATTTTCCAATATTCTTTTCAAAACTTACATTATTTTAATTTAATACAACCTTTTTCATTTTCCTTATTAAAAATCCACTTAAATAAAATACTTTAAATTTCAAATTTAATTCTCCATCATATTTTTCTATATTATAGCCAAAATTCACTTTTTAATTAATGATAACAGTATATTCATTTCCATTTTTATTTTGTAATTCCTTAATTAAATTTCTTATCACTTAATCATCTAAGTTAATCTTTTATAATTCATTTTATATAGGTCTACCCTTTTGAGAGCTTGGAGGCCATGAGCCTCTATGGCCATTGGAGCCAAAAATTGTTTTCCTTTCTATCATAATTATAGCATACAACATACCTTAACGTCATAAACCTACTATATCAAGTTCATGCAAATATCAAAGCAATAAAAATCACATAGAACAATTAAATACAAACCACACAATCAAACACACATGGTGAATAAATCCTCACGTGGATTCATCACCTTCATACAAATTTCGTTCCTCACCACCATAATTGGTTGATAAGGTTAATCTCCCTCTTACCTTAGATGTAGCTTCCAAAGCTCCTTGTGTGATCCTTTCTATCAACTTTCTTCACCAAGTGATTCTTAAAAACCCTAGAGCTTGAATCCAAAAATCAAGCTTGAAGATGATGAAATTTGATCTTGATCACAACTTGAAAGTTGTTTGGAATGATGTTTAGAACTAAGTGGTAAGCTTTGTTTAATTTATGAGTGATGGATAAGTGTTTTGAGTGAAGGAGTTGTGAGTTAGAGGAGAGAAAAATGGGAGAAAGAGTGTTACGTTTTTGAGAGAAAGATGATTGATTTTCTTGAATGCAATAGAAAAATGAAGACTTAGTCACTTTGAGACTAAAATGGTCGTGAGATAGGTGAGAGAAAAGTATGACAATCTTGACCAATTTCAACCATTCACAACCATTGATTTGATCAATGGTGAATATCCAAGACTTCTACATTAAGCTTTCTCTCACAACCGTTGATGAGATCAATGGTGATCATCCAAAGCTTCTTCATTAAGTTTGCTCCTCACATCCATTGATTAGATCAATGATAGATATGTAAAGCTTCTCCTCCAAGTCTTGCCATCCAATGGTTCAAACCAAGGTCCATGCCCTCTTTGTTGACTAATCTCAAGATATTTTCCAAAAGATATTTTCTAAAAGATATTTTCCAAAAGATATTTTCCAAAAGCTTAGATATTTTTCAAAAACTATTACCTAATAGATAATAGCTACTGCTAGTTATTGTCCAATAGATAATAACATTACACAATGAATACAAACATTACTTAATGGATAATAACATTATCCAATGGATAATAGAAACTCAGATAAAGAAAATTTTCGTCAACTGTTCCCAGTTTTGGGTTTGATAAGATCCCCTGACCCCGCATTAACAGTCTGAAACTTTTTGGTCTAGGAATATTTTTTGTTTTTTCGGGCCCGCCTCAAATACACATATAGTCTGAAATAATATTAAAATAATCAAAATTTCAAAAAAATCCATAAAAATTCACAAAAATTATAAAAATTATAAAACTCATATATATTCAGAAAAAAAAAAATTTAGGCATACAGTTCAAAATAATATTAAAATAATCAAAATAATTTAAATTTTTTAAAAATTTATAAAAACTCACAAATATTAGAAAACTTATTTATATAAAGAAAAAACAAGAAATCGGGGTGTTACACTATACATTTCAAAAGAGATACTAAAAGTACAACAATTTAAACATAAAACATAAACTAATTTACTCTTTAACTTCTTTCTTCTTCTTACTCTTGGAAGAAGTTTAACCTGGAATTACATGATACACAGCGGGATGAGAAACTATATCCTCAGTATGAGTAATCAAAACTAGACATACATACATAGCATAGATAAACATAATCTCATTAACTACTAATAAGATATGTTTAAAGCATCTACAAGGTCTAACTAGAATATTTAGATAGACCCAGTTAATATACATCTCATATATACATCTAGTCCAACTTAGAACCAAAAATGTAAATCTTAGGAATACTAGTTTAACGTATTATTTTTGTGGTAAATAGAGGGATATCTCACTCCTCACATCACATATATCCTAGCACGTTGAGAAGTTCGAGTTGAATCCTGATTCCAAAGAACTTTATGGACCCTACTTATTTCCTTTGGCCTTGGCACTAACGAAATATCAAGGTTATGTCCTTCCTCAATTGAGTCTATCAGACACCATTTAATCTCTCTTGGCCTTCATAAATGGCATCAAAGGATACTCACAACAACAACACTACCAATTTTTCCCATACATACTAGGTATAATTCTCCTCTTGAAAACTATCCTTATTTATACCTTAACATACCTTGGAAAACATATACTAATGATCCCATCTAATCTAGAACTTCAAAACATCATAAATGACATTTTTAAGGTTCTTGATACTCACGTCGCGACACTAACTTGAGCACGCTGCGGCTCCCAAGCCACGAGTTCTAGTACTGATGCAACATCTCTTTCACGCCACAGCATGACGTTCTTCATGCCGTGACATGACATTCTTCATGCCGCGACATGACGTTCTTCACGCTGTGGTGCGTGCTGCAATAATAGACCTCACATTGCGGCGTAACTTCCTCACGCCACGGCACTCAAGGCTAGTTCATCTTCACGCCATAACACGATGTCTCACACACTGCGGCGCGCCTGGCAGAACCCAGGTTCTGCAAAATTCTGTAGATTGTGGTACTATTTCATTGGTCTTTTCCTTAATTTTGGCCATTTCAAATCAGTTTCTAAGTGATTCCCAGTCCCTAATTTGTATACTAACACATAGGAATCATTAATCACAAACGTAAACCTCTCAATTTAGATTAATGCACCAAAATCAACCTAGGGTGACCTAACCCCTAAATTGGGATTCAAAAATCTAGATGGCAAATTCTAAGCTTTTATCTCAAACTTATGCTTTGAACAAGTCATAAATGACCAAACAAATTCAATCATGCAATCAAAATACATCAAACACCTCTAGAGCTCAATTTGACCTATTAAGCAACCTAATTGCATAAATAGAGAAAAGAGTAACAAGAAGTGAGTTTGATCACAAAAACCCCTACCTTTGATAGCTGAGTAGAGATTCAAGTTTGGCTGGACCTCAAACCTTAGCTTTTCCTTTGACTTTCCTATTTCTCTCTTCCTCCTCCTTAGCCTTTACCTCTTGTTCTTTCCTTTCTCTTAGAAAGTTTTCTATTTTTGCTTTGTGAAACAGTTTGACCATGAGAGGGGCCTTAAAAAGGGGAAATTAATGACTCATATAGCCTTTAGGCTAAAACTGATAAAATTCTGATCTGCTAAACACACTCAAATTTAGTTGAATCCAAATTTTTAGCTTCTAACAACTTTAAAATAAATACTAAGATTCATATAAAAAATTGTTTCAACATTATCTGATATTTTCATATCTGTTACTAGTCAAACCAGTTATAATTAGACAACCAATATGCTTAAAAATGCCAAACTAGTTCAGTTTACCTTGAAACTTTAACTGTAACTTGTTATGTATATTTGTGACTTAGAAATAAATTATCCATATTTATTTCCTTCTCCTAATTAATTTATGCTATTATCTAAGCTATTTTAAGCTACTTTTCATAATCTGGGTTGCAACTAAGTACTTAAACTAACTCAGATTGTCACAAAAATATACATACATGCTAAGCAAGTTATATGCTACCTTTTTAATACATAAACAAGTCTAACATGCCATTTAGGGTATTACAAGGAGTACACAAGTTAGGCCCTAAAATGAGATGGCTAATACATAGACATGGTTACTATTGGCCTACCATTACATCTGATTGGTTCCAATACGCCAAAGGTTGCGAGCCCTGCTAATTGCTTGGACCCATTCAAGGGGTACCTGCCAAGGAACTTCACTCAGTCATTAAGCCTTGGCCTATCAAGGGATGGGAAATGGATCTTATTGGGAAAATTTATCCTCTATAATAAAAAAGGCACACTTTAATAATAGCAGCCATAGATTATTTTACTAAATGGGTTGAGGCCATACCCATGGTAATTTTATCTCAAGTCGATGTCATTAAGTTCATTCAATAATAAATTATCCATAAATTTAGGATACCCCAAACCATAACAACTGATCAAGGTACAGTATTTACTAAGGATAAGGTGGTAGCTTTTGCCCAAGATTATGGAATTAAAATGGTGCATTCTACACTATATTATGCTTAAGCTAATAGGCAAGCCAAGGCTACTAATAAAATCCTCATTGATTTGATTAAGAAGGCTATTGAAGATAAGCCGAGGAAGTGGCATGAAGTTTTATCAGAGGTATATGGGCATATCAAAATTCAAAGTGTACTGCTATTGATCTAACTTCTTATCAATTAACCTTTGGACATATGTTATTTTTCCTTTGAAAATAACTATTAAGCCACTTCGAGTTGCTAAGCAGAATGACCTCGAAATAGGTGAATATTTACAAGCCATGTACATACAATTAGAATCTACATATAAAGATCGGCTAATGGCACTTGAAAATATTCAAATTAATACAACTAAAGTTGCTTGCAATTATAACATAAAAGTAAAGGTCTTTGGAAATTTATTTTGCTGTTTGGAACGAAAGATCCTAAGTACAGTAAATGGTTCCCAAATTAGGAAGGCTATAATATTATTAACCAATTTAATCTTGGAGGCGTATATTAACTAACAAACATACAGAGGGATGAGTTGTTGAGGAGTATAAATGGGAAATTCCTAAATCCCTACTATCCATCTATATGGAAAATAGTTCAATTAGATTAAACAAGAAGTCAAGTAGCTACAGGCCATCTACTTAGCCAAAAACTAGAATAATAAAAGTTAAAGCTAGACAAAGGCTTAAAAACAACTACTTCTTGATAGGAAGTCTACTAAATCTAAAAGCAAAAAACTAAAAATGTTAAGAACATTAGTGGATTTCTATGTATCAGAGGGTGGAACAAGTGAAGTTTCATCGACAACAGTCAAAGCAAGTTCTATTGCAGCAACTATTAAGATAGACTTGGAGCTACTTGGCTAGGTGGAGTGATGGCCATTTCTAAGATTAGCATAGTTTCTTTTTGTTTTCCTATAGCCAAAAGGTCTATAAGTTCATTACAAGACTTCAAGGCTTCAGCTAACCCAATTTCACCAACTGCTATGTCTCTTTTAAGCATATCTTTCTACTGTATTATGTATACTATCTTGGCTTCCAAACGTGTCTAGTGGGTGTACAACAGGTTCCTAGCATTTGTACTAGACTTCACATTGGTTGTTATAACTATCAATGAGGTTGAATAACGACTATTTCAGCCTTGATGCAGATCAATTCCTTATTCAGCTTGCAGTCAAACGTTCGAGCGAGTCTACTCCATAATATTCTCTTACTTTTGTTCTTCATTGCCTCTTATTGAGTTTGATAGGAGGACATTTTTACTTGAAGAGCTATTAGTCGATCTAAGTCTTTTTGATTGGTGTCTCTACGAGTTTGATAACAATATATTTTATTCATTTAATAATCCTCTCACTGGGCTTCTTAAGGTTCAATTAGGCTTAATTAAGTTAGTTTTGTCATATTTTATGATATTGGGCTTAATTAGATCTTTGAATGAATTATTGCATGAATTGGCCTTAATTTGTCTATTTGGTAGCATTAAAAAAATTAGCTATAATTTAAGTTGAAAATATTTGATTGATGTGATTCTAGTCTTATAGGAAAGTTAAGACAATTCTCTACAAGTTTCATGAAGACCTCAAGAGCTGATGCATACGTTTGGATAATTTAAATTGAAGTGGAAGCAAGAGCCAGAATACTAATCTTGACAGCTTGACCTCTGCTCATTTATTAGCCCATTTCTTGAGCTATAGGAGTTCAATTGACACCAAATTAAGCCCAAATGAAAGCTAAGACCCAATTATACAACATTTATGAAGAACATAAGAGCTCATTCGGATGTCTAATAGGTCAGATTGAGTTTGGAAGTCAGAATAAAGGTGTTGTAACTAGAACTCAAGTAGTGTACAAAGATTGGGTCATAAGTTGGGCTATAGGAGTCATTTTGGGCTAAAACTAGTGCAATTAGAAATTTACGACAAAATCCTTCAACTTTCATGAGATCACGTTTCAAAATGGTGACATTTAGATAGAGTTAAAGTCATGTGAAGATGGCTACAAGTTAGGCACCGAATTGGTTGGTGAGCATGACACACATTTTCCATGCATTCACACTCACCAACCAATTCTATTATCATCTTGTACTCTTTATGCTCTATAAAAAGGAGCATTGGTTGCTCAATAATGGCAATCTTGGGTAGAGAGATTCAGACCATCTTCTTATATCTCTTGTTGTAATTTTATTTTGTTCTGAATAGAAGTTATGTTTATCTCCTTCTTCTCCTCTCTTTCTCTCTTCTTGTTCAATGAGTAAATAATTCTTATTTTTCTGTGGTAAAAGGATAAAGCTTTTGGTAATGAAATAAGGTTAGATTAATTTCTTCTTTGTGCTTCAATGATATATTATCAAGTGATCATTATATGTGTTGTATTTTGTTTCCAATCAATTTAGAAAACCTCCTTGTAAAGTGGAGATCTTGATTTGTTGTACACAAGAGATTGACACAATGAATACTTGAACCCATTTACAAGTGTTGGCATTAGTGGATAATTAAAGGAACCATAATATAACTACATATATAATCTTAAATGAGCTTTGAATATTATATTTTTCGATTGGAACCTCTGTTATGTGTGGATTCTAATTGAGTTATAAAAAGAGATAATATTGTCCTTAATTTATATACTAAGAGTGGATCTCCTAACCCAAGCAAATCCCTTTTAATTGTGAACAAGTTTTATCACCTTTATTTTTGTGACAAATTTTTTCCTTACCTCAATGAATTTTCTTCATCAATTTTCTGTGGATCGATCTCGGATTTTCGAGAATTTATTACTTGAGACAACCTACACTTGGATTTGCAACACATATCAATTCTGTATCAAGTTTTTGGCACCGTTGCCGGGGACTTGATTTGAAGAACAAGTTTATTGAGGCTTTCTTTCTTTATGTAAACTTCACCATCTGGTATATTCTTTCCCTACTCTTTTAATTTTCTAGTTGTATCATATTTAATGGTAAGTTTACCGCCTACTTGTTTATATATATATTATGAAAAGTTGAGCTCTGTATATATTTTTATTTTTTTTCTATTTTAAGTCACTTATTTATGCTTACTTGGTATCGTGATTCAAATTTTGGTCATTTGGTTAAAACTAATCCTGATACTTTATATATTAATCTATTTGAATCATAATCACATACATTAAGCACAATGGCTAAAAATGAAGGTGTACATGATGAACATGACAATCAACCGTTGCGAACCATGTGTGAATATTTGCAACCATCTCAAAATTTTAGTCTATCATGTTTTATCTTTCCACTCAATGCTAATAATTTTAGATTTAAGCCAGGTATGATTTCATTACTTCCTAATTTCCATAGTTTAGAATCTGAAAGCCTATATTTACATCTGAAAAGAATTTGAGGAAGTATGTATCACTTTCAATGATCAAAATTGCACTGAAGAAATTGTTAAACTTAAATTGTTTCCTTTTTCTTTGAAAGATAAAGTAAAAGTTTGACTTAACGCTTTGAAACCAATATTAATTGGCAGATAGCAAGAAATGCAAAATGAGTTTTTAAAGAAATATTTTTCAACACATAAAATCAATGCTTTGAAAAGACAAATCCAATTTTTTTTTTCCAAAATTCAAATGAAGCATATTTTCAACATTGGGAACTTTTTAAAGATTTGTTAAATTCTTACTCACATCATGGTTTTGAAAATAGGACACTATAAGTTTTTTTTATGAAGAGTAAACACCCAAAACCAAACAATTCATGGAAAAAATGTGCAATGGCGAGTTTCTTGAAAAAGAACCTGAAGAAGTTTTAGAATATTTAGATCATTTGGCCGAGAATTCTCAATCTTGGCATGATACTAATTCTTCTAAAAATTCAATTAGATCTAACATTGTAAGTGCTAGTAAAGGAAAATATCACCTTAGTCAAGAAGAAGATCTAAATGCTAGGTTCGTCAGTTTGGCTAGAAAGATTGAAGCCATGGAATTAGAGAAAGTAAAGGAATGTCAAAAACTATGCAAAGTGAAGAAATTTGTGGCATTTGTTATGAATTAGGACACTCAACAAATGAATGTCCAAAAATTCTCATTTTTAAAAAAGTTGTGCTTGAGCAAGTAAATGCAATGAAAAATTTTAAAAAAACCATTCACCTCTTCTTTTTCAGATTCATAAAATTCGGGATGGAAAAATCACTTGAACTTTAGTTGAAGGACTAATAATCAGGTACAATTTATGCAGCCACCACCTCCTCAAGTGCAACTAGACTCTGAAAATTCTCAAGGATATGCACCTTATGTCCCACCATATAGGAAAAACCTTGAAGAAACATTACATGCATTCATAGAAAAGTAAGAAGCCATTAATAACCAAAACAATCAAGCCATGATTGACATAAAAGACACTCTTGCTAAATTTTCTTCCACACTCATCATTCATGAGAAAGGAAAATTTCCTTCTCAACCTCAACCAAATCCCAAGGGTTAGTACAATCTAAATGAGGGTAATTTAGAGAGTCAACAAATAGACGAAGTCAAGTCAGTAATAACTCTAAGGAATGGAAAGGTTGTTGAGAAACAAATTCCTGAACCTTGTGAGAAAGATGATGAATCAATCCCCCAAGATAAGGAAAGGGTTGATAAGCCACCTGGCCAAAAGGAAACCAAACTCTCACCTTCACTCCCATTTCCTCAAGCATTAAACAATTCAAGGAAAATGAACCACAACACTGAAATTTTTGAAATTTTAAACAAGTAAAGGTCACTATTCCTCTGTTAGATGCTATCAAATAGGTTCCCTCTTATGCCAAATTTTTGAAGGACTTATGCACTGTTAAAAGGAAATAAATGTGAAAAAGAAAGCCTTTTTGGCTAAACAAGTAAGCTCCATTCTTTAGAATAATAATGCCTTGAAATATAAAGACCCTAGTTGTCCTATAGTTTCATGTATTATTGGAGAAAATAAAATTGAGCAAGCTTTACTTGATCTTAGTGCTAGTGTTAATTTGCTTCTATATTCAGTTTATCAGCAACTCAACCTAGGTGAGTTAAAACCAACGTCTATAACTCTTCTACTTGCCAATAAATTAGTTAAAATTCCAAGAGGAATTGTGGAAGATGTGTTGGTACAAGTTGATAAATTCATATATCTTGTGGATTTTATTATCTTGGAAACTGAACCTATGATTAATTGCTACAAGTCAATTCCTATTATTTTAAGTCACCCATTTTTAGTAACATCTAATGCTTTGATAAATTGTAGAAATGGAGTGATGAAGCTAACATTTAGAAATATAACATTGGAGCTTAATGTTTTCAAACCAGAAGTTCTTTTCACCCATTAGAAATTGAAGAGAATGAGGCCATTATAGATGATTATATTCAAACCAGGAGTTCTTCTGACCCATTAAAAATTTATTTAATCAATTCATTTGACTCAAGTATGCAGTTAGATGATGATATTTTTGAAATATGCTCTTTTCATGATTGTACACAAGTATTAGAATACAAAGGATGGAAGTCAAGATTTGAAGAGCTAAAACCCATGAATGATAATTATAACACCCCAATTTTTTGGTTTTTTTATATTTATGAGTTTTATAGTTTTGTGAATTTTTATGAATTTTTAATTTATTTTCATTATGTTATTATTATTTTGGACTGTATGTGTATTTGAGGAGGGTCTGGAAAAATAAAAAATTTTCAGACCAGAAAATTTTGGACTGTTAATGCGGGGCCGGGGGAGCTTAGTAAACCCAAAATCAGAAACAATTTTTAAAACTTTTCTTTATTTGAGATTTTATTCCATTCTATTATCCATTGGATGATGTTATTATCCATTGGATAATAAATAGCAGTAGCCTTTGTCCACTGGTTAATAACCACCTGAAAATATCTTGTAGGTGCTTAGTCATGAGCCTAGTCATGAGTTTTATCTTTCTTTCTTATGACTCACCTTATGACTCACCCTATGACTAATCATGTGACTCACCTACATGACTCATGGTATGACTCATCAAATGACTCACCTTATGACTCACCCTATGACTAACCATGTGACTCACCTTATGACTAGCTAAGTGACTCACTATTGTGACTCATATAACGCCCTTTTTAAAAAGGAGACGTCACATTGTCAATTAAATACAATGCAGAAAATATAAGTATAATGAATTAAGTAAGACCCGGTTCATTCTCATCCTTAAACATATTTGATTTTAGTTGTATAAATAAAATGGTGAATATTTTTTTTTGTAAGTATATATATATAATTATACTCAATAACCTGTTCATTCTCATCCCTTGAAAGAATTTTTCTAACTCCTTGATCCACAAACTAGCCGTGTCCGGATCAAATTCTCCTTTGAATTGAGGAGGATTGTGGCATTGAAACTCCGCCAAGTTCTGAGCATCTACAGTAGCTTCGAGCTGTTGAGCAGCTCGTTCTTGCTATTGCGCAACTCTCTCCTTTTGCTGAGTAGCTTGCTCGGTTTATTGTGCGACGGCCTCAACCATCCTCTGCATCACCGCAATAGCTGCTGCCATGTCTTCCCTTCGCGCCATCTTACTTTCTCAGATCGGATTAACTGAAAACACAAAAAAATCAATTGCATCCACTAAGAATTCCAAACAATACATCTCTGCATTTGATTTTCAGAGAACACATAGCACAAACAAGACAGACTCAATCACAAGACCCAAAGAAACATAAATTGGGGCTCTGATACCAACTTGTATATAACGCCCCTTTTAAAATGGAGACGTCACATTGTCAATTAAATACAATGCGGAAAATATAAGTATAATGAATTAAGTAAGACCCAGTTCATTCTCATCCTTAAACATATTTGATTTTAGTTGTATAAATAAAATAGTGAATATATTTTTTTTGTAAGTATATATATATAATTATACTCAATAACCTGTTCATCAATTCAGTATTTAGAGGTATTAACATTTATAAAAGATTCATCAAGTATATATATAAACTTTTGTCAAATTATAAGCGAGTAAAAACATAAACTTTGACAAAAAACATAAAGACTAAACCATACATCCATTGCATGAGATACACATATATATATATATATATATATATATACTATTTAGATACAAACTATGAGTCAATAATTACATCAAGGCTCATCAAAAAGAAGCCTGAGACTAACCAAAAAAAGCAAAACTATACCTGCCCAAAGGATCATGCATATACATCCCCAAGATATCAAAATATACAGCCCATCAAAATAAAGACATCAGGCCCCCAAAATAAAACACTGGTAGCCATCAGTAGCTACCAGCAATGTCAGTCCCTCAGATGAGGAGGAATCGTATCAGGATCCTCTTCAGGATCCTCCGAGGAATCTTCCTCATCTGAGGAAACCCACATAGGAGCCACAGAGCCACGGGCCGAAGCCCGAGCAGTGGAATCAAAAGAGTCCTCCTGCGGGGTGTAGTAGCGATTACCCCACATCTCCCGGATGGGCAAATAAAACTCCAAACGCAAGCTGATGCAGCAGGTAAAGATCGGTGGTTCATGATGCACCCAAGCCAGCGACAATGATACATCTCCCAAGTAGACACAATGATCAGAGCTGAAGTTCACATGCCAACAGTCTGGAATCCCAAAGAATGTCAAATGCACGTTTCCCAAAAATCCATGAGGTTGGGCCGTCATAATCAGAAGAATGCTAGTCAAGGTTGGGCCAAAAGCCGGGGAAATCGGGTTGTTCCTTTTCTTCACCCCCGCCTTTAAAGAATCACATATATATAGGTATACAGAAATAGTAGAAACATAGAAAAAGAAAAAAGGTAAGACATTCAACATTCATTACCAATTGAGGCAGGAAAGAACAAACGGAGCATGATACCCACATAACATCTTAAGAAATGATAAATAGCATTAAAATGGATGATAAGCAATTTAACATATATAGGCAGTCATGGCAGTAATGAAACAACATATTAAATTTCCATATGAACAAGTAACTATCAAATGGTATGATGACTTACTATGCACATGCATATGATACCAACAATCCTACTCCATGGAGCTAGACACAAAACAGTCGGAGAGAATGATCAGGGGGACATGCCAGTATCTCGTCAGTCGTCAAATCAAATGCTTTTCAGAAAATAATCAGTCATTTTGCGCAACAAGGCTTTATACAGCGGCATTCCCACAAGATCTCAATATAGGACAGTGCCATAGTCAGGATCGTCGGTGTGTTTGCATCGGTTTGTCCCACGGTCCAGAGGGGCAACCAACTGCCCACTGTGAGATGTCCGCGCCCCGACGCCCCCAAGGTCAACTACAGGACCTACACTAGTCTATTCGCACCCGCACTAAGGTGTGATTCAACTCTTAGGCAACTTGGCCTTCACAATAGTCTAACGGACATTTTCAATGCATGACTCAATCATGCTCTATGCACATATCTTCAATGCATACTCATATATACATTTACAAAATCACAGTTATAATATTTCAAGTCTAAGATCACATGCCATGTCATTTACCATCCATATTCAATCCCATTCAAGGGTCCATACTAAGTCAATAATAAGTTTCTAGGCATTCACGCCCTATTCAAAGTCATCAAGTAAGTTAATTCTCAACTCCATTATGTTGCTCGCAACCTCTATCACGCTCATGTTCTATCTCCATTCAAAGTTCTTATGAATTGTAAAGCATACTCCCGTTCCTTGTTTTTCCCTCTTTATGAATCCCTAATTAGTTTCTAGTCATCCAATTATTCCCGATTATTACACTTACATTAGTCCAAAAGCCTTGAGTCAAGGGCCCAAGAGGACCTTGAACCTCCAAGGGGCTAGAAAAGCCTTAATTCCATCACTGATCATGATACATGGCCGTGTGTAAAATGCACGGCCCCGAGTACACGGCCGTGTGGTCATACACGGCCTAGGCCGTGTACTCCTCTGGAGTGCACCAGAGACACATTTCAATCACGCAGGGAGATACTCATACACGGCTGTGTACTCATACACGGCCTAGGCCGTGTATCCCTCTGTGATGCAGAAACTCACCAGAAAACCATTCCAAACCTCAATCATCCCAACATCCATCAATGCACATCAAAAGTATACCATTCAAATACTTAAAATTCAATCAAACACAATCAAATAAAGGGGTTTCCCAAAATGGGTTTCACCCCACCAACACAAACAACAAGTTCTTAACTACTAAAATGGGTTGAAGTGAATAGATCTTCCTCTTACCTAAGAGAAGCATAAGGAAAGGATGCTCCTTTTTGCTTAGAAATTTTGTGCTTCACCACCACCAAAACCTTGGGTGTTCAAATCCACAAAAAATCAAGATCAGAGAAGGAAAATGGTAGCCATGGTTACCATAGTGGCCATGGAACACGAAAATGAGGAGAAGAGAAGAGGAAAGTTGAGAGCTTTTACCTTAAAGCTCCAAGCTTTGAGCTGGGCTGCCAACCACGAAAATGGAGGAGCCAAGGTGAGTTCCACAAAGAGGAAAGCTTGAGAATAGAGAGGGGAAGCAATGGTCTCTATTGGGTTGAGCAAAGAAAGCTTGAAAATAACAATGGTGGGTGTAGGTGTGTGCAGCCGTGTGAAGAAGAGAGAAAGAGGGGTGAGCTGCGTATGGGAGGAGAGGAAATGAGAGAATGAAAATGTAATATCCCAAGCCCCAACCGTTCAGCACCAAAAAGGGGAGGGAGGAGAGAGAAAAGTGGTTGGAGGAAGCTTCCTAGAAGCTTCCCTCAAAGCTTCCTTGAGAAGCTTCGCGCGCCTCTCGATAAAGTGAAGTGTGTGGTCACTTAAATGATATTGTAATAGTAATTAGATAGAAGTAATCTATTAGGACTATTTCTCAGTGAACAAAGTTACAGTCAGTATAAATAATATATTATTATTATTTCTCAGTTGATTAATTATTCTGTGATTTTATTCATCAGATAAAATCTCATAAAACGTAAACCTCATCAACTGTGCTCGGCCTCGGGTTTAGTAAGATCCCCTATCGACGTTTTCACAGTCTAAAGTTTACCAGCCTCAGGGAAAACATTTCACTTTCCTAGCTCCACTGAGTGTACACGTAAAATGAGAAATATATTAAAAAATTCAACGTTTCTAAAAAATTTCACAAAAATCATCAAAAATCACAAATATTAAAAAATGTCTATTCATCACAAAATAAACAATTTTTGAAGTATTACACTGACTCTGCTCAGTGTGCACACAAAATGAAGAATATATTAAAATATTCATCATTTCTAGAAAAATCCAAGAAAATTCCAAAAAATCATAAATATTGTAAAATGATTGTTTATGATAAAACAAATAATTTTCGAGGTGTTACAACTCTTGTCTTCTAAAAAGAAATTTCATCCTCAAAATTTTCATACCTTAGAATAGTTGTGGATGTTGCTCCTTCATTTTGTCTTCTAGATCCCATGTTGCATCTCCAGTTATTTCGTTCCAGATCACCTTTACCAATGAGATCTCCTTGCCTCTCAGTTGCTTTATCCTTCTATCCTCAATTCTTACAGGAGGTGCCTCATAGGTTAAGTTCTCTTTTAATTGTACCGTATCTAGTGCTATGACATGACTTGGGTCAGGAAGGTATTTTCAAAGTTGTGACACATGGAAGACATTATGAATGTTTGAGAGGAAAGGGGGTAAGGCTATTTGATAGGCTACTGGACCTACTCGGTGAATAATTTAGTATGGTCCAAGGAATTTTGCAGTGAGTTTTCTAGATTTCAAGGCCCGGCCCACCCCAGTCGTAGGTGTGACTTTCAGGAACACATGCTCGCCTTCCTTAAACTCAAGAGGTTTTCTCCTTTGGTCTACATAACTCTTTTGTCGACTCTAAGCCGTCCTCATTTTCTCCTGAATCATCTTAACCTTCTCAGTTGTCTATTGTATAACATCTGGTCCAATAGTAAGGCGCTCGCCATCTTGGTACAAACATAAGGGCGTTCGACACCATTGTCTATACAGAGCCTCATAGGGTGCCATCCCTATGCTCGAATGATAACTGTTATTGTAGGTGAATTCTATCAATGGTAGAACGTCATCCCAACTTCCCATTTGCTCTATGGTGCAAGCTCTAAGCAAATCTTCTAATGATTGGATTGTCCTCTCCGATTGGCCATCGGTCTGTGGGTGATAAGTAGAACTCGGACATAACTTTGTCCCTAATGCTTCTTGTAGACTTTGCTAGAAATTTGAAGTAAATCTTGAATCTCTATCTGAAACAATACTTGTAGGCACACTATGCAGTCTAACTATCTCTCCAATATAGATTTGGGTCAGCTTCTCCAGTTTGTATCTTATGTTGATTGGGAGAAAATGTGCTGATTTCGTGAGTCGGTCCATGATTACCCAAATCGAGTCATGACCTTTTCTTGTCCTTGGAAAACCTACTACAAAGTCCATTGCAATGCTGTCCCACTTCCATTCAGGAATAGACAATGCTTGTAGCAATCCTGCCAGTCTTTGATGTTCCACTTTATCTTTCTGACAAACCAGACAAGTCGATACACGTCTAGTGACATCACTCTTCATTCCATGCCACCAAAACAATTTCTTCAAGTCTTGATACATTTTTGTTATGCCTGGATGCATACTCAACTGACTTGTGTGAGCATGGTTAATGATATATTCTCTAAGTTCTTGGTCCCGGGGAATACAGACTCTATCTCGAAATCTCAAAATTTTGTCTGTTCCTTCCACAAACACTATTTCGTTGTTATGCTTCATTTGCTCTCTCACTTCTTGCAAGAACTTGTCAACCTTTTGCTTTTCCCGTATGTCATTCATTAGCTCGCTTGCGATGGTAACCATGTTCATGCAGATCTTTCTTAGTTCTAACTCCACAAAAGACCATACATCTCTGAACTGCTCTATTAGATCCTTTTCCTTGATCATCAGGGCTGAAACACTGATCATCTTCCTACTTAGGGCATCTGTCATGATGTTTGCCTTGCCAGGGTGATACAGGAGTTGGAAATCATAGTCTTTCAGGAACTCCAGCCACCTTCGCTACCTCATGTTCAACTCTTTTTGATCATACAGATACCTCAGACTCTTGTGATCACTGAAGATGTTGAACGTCGCTCCGTAGAGAAAATGCCTCCATATCTTTAGGACAAAAACTACAGTCTCTAACTCCAAGTCATGCGTCAGATAGTTCTTCTTGTGCACTTGCAATTTCCTTGAAGCATAAGCCGCCACTCTTCTATGTTGCATAAGTACAGATCCTAGCCCTTGGTATGAAGCGTCACAATACACTTCGAACTGTTCATCCGGATCGGGTAGCACTAAAACTGGCGAGGTAGTCAGCCGATTCTTTAACTCTTGGAAACTTTGTTCATAGCTATCAGCTAACTCAAAAGCTTGGTTCTTCCTTGTGAGTTGAGTGAGAGGTCCTGCAATTTTGGAGAATCCCTCAATGAACCTCCGGTAATATCCTGCCAATCCCAAAAGGCTTCAAATTTCTGTCACTGTCTTTAGTTGTTCCCACTGTAGAACTGATTCTACTTTTGATGGATCCACTGCAATCCCATCCTTTGAGATGACATGGCCCAAAAACTTAACTTTTTCTAGCCAAAATTCACATTTCGACAGTTTGGCATACAGTACAGTTAAAATATTACCTTCTATGGTGCCTTCCTCTTGAATCAAGTCTTCGAATTCGGAGGCTTCAGCTCCGCTCATGGTATAAACTCTGCTTCCTGCTTGTGGCCTTGCATCTCGAGTAGTGTTGACTAAAGGTTCAGCCTTCACTTGGTTACAGTCTCTGAAGATGTGTCCAGGTTTCCTACATCGGAAACAGATGATTCCTTTAATAGAACAATCCCTTGTGAGATGATCTTTCCCATACTTTAGACATTTCGAAGGGTATGCCATGTTCTGGCCAGTCCGGTTCCTAGCAGAACCTCCACCAGAATTTCCACCCGTGGTTTGTTGCTGATATCCCGTTAGTCGGGAATAAGGCTTCTTCTGGAAGGGGTTAGAACTATTACCGCCGCCTCTCTGGAACCTCGTAGGCCCAAAGTTTCTGTTCCTCGTATCTCTAGATTGTTCCAGAGCCTCTACGTCACAGAATGTATCCAGCAGTTCTGAGAATTCATTGATCTTCAGGGTGATCACAGCTTTCTTCACCTCATACCTCAGTCCCTTCGTGAATCTACGACATTTCCATGCTTCATTTGGTTGATGCTGAGAGTACGTTGAAAACTGTGATAAGTTTTCAAATTTGGCCGCATACTCACTAACGGTCATATTCCCTTATCGTAAGTTGAGAAATTCTGACTCCTTCGCGTGTCTTGCGTTTGCAGGAAAATACTTATCCAAGAATTTCTCCTTGAACAAGTCCCAAGTAATCTCGTGGTTTACAACCTTCAGTATTCTCTGCACTCTGTTCCACCAATTTTCAACATTGCCCACCAGCATAAAGGTTGCATAGGTCACCTTCTTGTTCTCAGTGCAGTTCATCCCTCGAAAGACTTTTTCTAACTCCTTGATCCACAGACTAGCCTTGTCCAGATCAAATTCTCCTTTGAATTGAGGAGGATTGTGGCGTCGAAACTCTGCCAAGTTCTGAGCATCTGCAGTAGCTTCGAGCTGTTGAGCAGCTCGTTCTTGTTGTTGCGTAACTCTCTCCTGTTACTGAGTAGCTTGCTCGGTTTTTTGTGCGACGGCCTCAGCCATCCTCTGCATCACCACAATAGCTGCTGTTATGTCTTCTCTTCGCGCCATCTTACTTTCTCAGATCTGATTAAATGAAAACAGAAAAAAATCAATTGCATCTACTAAGAATTCCAAATAATACATCTCTGCATTTGATTTTCAGAGAACACATAGCACAAATAAGATAGACTCAATCACAAGACCCAAAGAAACAAAAACCGGGGCTCTGATACTAACTTGTATATAAAGCCCCTTTTAAAAAGGAGACGTCACATTGTCAATTAAATACAATGCGAAAAATATAAGTATAATGAATTAAGTAAGACCCAGTTCATTCTCATCCTTAAACATATTTGATTTTAGTTGTATAAATAAAATAGTGAATATATTTTTTTTGTAAGTATATGTATATAATTATACTCAATAACCTGTTCATCAATTCAGTATTCAGAGGTATTAACATTTATAAAAGATTCATCAGTACGTATATAAACTTTTGTTAAATTATAAGCGGAAAACATAAACTTTGATAAAAAACATAAAGACTAAACCATATATCCATTGCACGAGATACATCATATATATATATATATATATATATATATATATATATATATATTATTTAGATACAAACTATGAGTCAATAATTACATCAAGACTCATCAAAAAGAAGCCTGAGACTAACCAAAAAAAGTAAAACTATATCTGCCCAAAGGATTATGCATATACATCCCCAAGATATCGAAATATATAACCCATCAAAATAAAGACATCAGGCCCCCATAATAAAACACTGGTAGCCATAAGTAGCTACCAGCAATATCAGTCCCTCAGATGAGGAGGAATCGTATCAGGATCCTCATCAGGATCTTCCGCGAGATCCTCCTCGGGAACCTCCTCGGGGTCTTCCTCATCTGAGGAAACCCACATAGGAGCCACAGAACCAAGGGCCGGAGCCCGAGTAGTGGAATCAAAAGAGTCCTCCTGTGGGGTGTAGTAGTGGTTACCCCACATCTCCCGGATGTGAAGATAAAACTCCAAACGCAGGCTGATGCAGCAGGTAAAGATCAATGGTTCATGACGCCCCCAAGCCAGCGACAACGATACGTCTCCCAAGTAGACACAGCGATCAGAGCTAAAGTTCACATGCCAATAGTCTGGACCCCCAAGGAATGTCAGACGCACGTTTCCCAAAAATTCATGAGGTCGGGCCGTCATGATCAGATGAATGCTAGTCAAGGTTAGGCCAAAAGCCGGGGAAATCGAGTTCTTCCTAGACACAAAACAGTCAGAGAGAATGATCAAGGGGATATGCCAGTATCTTGTCAGCCATCAAATCAAGTGCTTTTCAAAAAATAATCAATCATTTTGGGCAACAAGGCTTTATACAGCGACATTCCCATAAGATCTCGATATAGGACAGTGCCATAGTCAGGATTGTCGGTGCGTTTGGTTCGGTTTGTCCCACAGTCCATAGGGGCTACCAACTGCCCACTGTGAGACGCCCACGCCCCGACGCCCCCAAGGTCAACTACAGGACTTACACTAGTCTATTTGCACCCGTACTAAGATGTGATTCAACTCCTAGGCAACTTGGCCTTCGCAATAGTCCAACGGACATTTTCAATGCATGACTCAATCATGCTCTATGCATATATCTTCAATGCATACTCATATATACATTTATAAAATCATAGTTATAACATTTCAAGTCTAAGATTACATGTCATGTCATTTACCATCCATATTCAATCCCGTTCAAGGGTCCATACTAAGTCAATAATAAGTTTCTAGGCATTCACGCCCTATTCAAAGTCATCAAGTAAGTCAATTCTCAATTCCATTATGTTGCTCGCAACCTCTATCATGCTCATGTTCTATCTCCATTCAAAGTTCTTATGAATTGTAAAGCATACTCTCGTTCCTTATTTTTCCCTCTTTATGAATCCCTAATTAGTTTCTAGTCATCCAATTATTCCTGATTATTACACTTACATTAGTCCAAAAGCCTTGAGTCATGGGCCCAAGAGGACCTTGAACCTCCAAGGGGCTAGAAAAGCCTCAATTCCATCACTGATAATGATACATGGCCGTGTGTAAAATGCACGGCCCCGAGTACACGGCCGTGTGGTCATACACGGCCTAGGCCGTGTACTCCTCTAGAATGCACCAGAGACACATTTCAGTTACGCAGGGAGATACACGGCCGTGTACTCATACATGGCCTAGGCCGTGTATCCCTCTGTGATGTAGAAACTCACCAGAAAACCATTCCAAACCTTGATCATCCCAACATCCATCAATGCACATCAAAAGCATACCATTCAAATACTTAAAATTCAATCAAACACAATCAAACAAAAGGGTTTCCCAAAATGGGTTTCACCCCACCAACACAAACAACAAGTTCTTAACTACCATAATGGGTTGAAGTGAATAGATCTTCCTCTTACCTAAGAGAAGCACAAGGAAAGGATGCTCCTTTTTGGTTAGAAATTTCATGCTTCACTACCACCAAAACCTTGGGTGTTCAAATCCACAAAAAATCAAGATCAGAGATGGGAAATGGTAGCCATGGTCACCATGGTAGCCATGGAACACGAAAATGAGGAGAAGAGGAGAGGAAAGTTAAGAGATTTTACCTTAAAGCTCGATGCTTTGAGTTAGGCTGCCAACCACAAAAATGGAGGAGCCAAGGTGAGTTCCACAAAGAGGAAAGCTTGAGAATGTAGAGGGGAAGCAATGGTCTCTATTGGGTTAAGCAAAGGAAGCTTGAAAATCAACAATGGTGGGTGTAGGTGTGTGCAGCCATGTGAAGAAGAGAGAAAGAGGGCTGAGCTGCATATGGGAGGAGAGGAAATAAGAGAATAAAAATGTAATATCCCAAACCCCAACCATGCAACACCAAAAAGGGGAGGGAGGAGAGAGAAAAGTGGTTGGAGGAAGCTTCCTAGAAGCTTCCCTCAAAGCTTCCTTGAGATGCTTCGCGCGCCTCTCGTTAAAGTGAAGTGTGTGGTCACTTAAATGATATCATAACAGTAATTAGATAGAAGTAATCTATTAGGACTATTTCTCAGTGAACAAAATTACAGTCAGTATAAATAATATTTTATTATTATTTCTCAGTTGATTAAATATTCTGTGATTTTATTCATCAGATAAAATCTCGTAAAACGTAAATCTTGTCAACTGTGCTCGGCCTCGGGTTTAGTAAGATCTCCCATCGATGTTTTCACAGTCCAAAGTTTACCAGCCTCAGGGAAAACATTTCGTTTTCCCAGCTCTGCTCAGTGCACACGTAAAACGAGAAATATATTAAAATATTCAACGTTTCCAGAAAATTTCACAAAAATCATCAAAAATTACAAATATTAAAAAATGTCTGTTCATCACAAAACAAAAAGTTTTGGAGTGTTACACTGAGTCTGCTCAGTGTGTACGCAAAATGAGGAATATATTAAAATATTCATCGTTTCTAGAAAAATCCAGGAAAATTCCCAAAAATCATAAATATTGTAAAATGGTTGTTTATGATAAAACAAATAATTTTTGGGGTGTTACAACTCACCCTACGACTCACTATTATGACTTATTGTGATGCACCAATGGATGGCAAGCTTAAAGGAGAAGTTTTAATCTCCGCCCTTGATGTGATCCATGGTTTTGAGAAGCTTAAGTGATCAATTTGATCACTCCTTTTCCTTAGTCTATCTTGTCAAGTTTCATGAAGCAAAATCCATCACAAACTATCACCAAACTCTCTCATTTTCTCTCCCTTTGAACTCACGACCATCACCCACAATTCACTCTCAAATTTTGTTTAATTCCAAACAACCATTTATCTTGAACCTACACACAATTCCAAGACACTTTTGTATTGTGACCAACATCTAGTTCATCCATCTTCAAGCTTTTTCTTCAATCTCAAGTTTAAGGATTTTTAGGTGAAGTTCTTGAATCTTCACTTTTTGTTTCATTTTCAAGTTCTAGACCATATATTGATCTAGGGTCATCTTGTTCAAGTCTTAGATGTTAATATTTGTGTGTTTGTTTTGATTTCAAGAATAACTTGGTGGTGCAAGTTTTCTTCAAAAAGGCATACAAGGAGCTAGGGATCATCATCTAAAGTAAGAGAGAGATTAACCTCATCAACCATGTTTCGGTGGTGAGAAATGAAATTAGGATTTATGAAGTGAAAAATACATGTAAGGATTTATTCACTCGTTTGTGTGATTTCTAGTGATTTATGTTTATTTGCTTTATGTGATTTTTATGGCTTTAATAGTATACATGAACTTGATATAGTAGAATTGCGATAATTGACATATGGTGTATGCTATAAATTGTATTAGAAAGGAAAGAAATTTTGGTCCCAATGACCATTATGGCTCACGGCCATTATGCCCTCAAAAGGGTAATCCAATGCAAAAATAGTTTATTTAACGTTAACCTAGATGATTTAGTGATAAGAAATTTAATTAAGGACTTACAAGATAATAATAGAAATGAATAAATTTTTATCATTAAACAAAAAGTGATTTTCGGCCATGATGTTGGAAAATAGGATTGAGAAGTAAATTGGAAATTTAAAGTATGTTATTTAGGAGGAGATATCCATGAGAAAAATATTTTGCTAATCAAGAACTTAGATGATCAGGGGACTAAATTAGGATTAAAGGATTTATAAGTTAAAAAGAAGATGAATACAATTTTATAATTTAAGGAGTAATGATTTTCAGCTATATCAGTGGAAATAATTTTTAAGGATAGTTTGGAATTTAAAATATTTTATTTAAGAAAGTTTTCATTTAGAGTTATGAATAAAGATTTTGAGATATCTTGAATTAATTAAAATAATATAAGTTTTTGTGGAAAACGTTTAGAAATATTAATTAAAGGAGGTTTAGTGAGAAAATGTTGGAATTAATGTCCAATTTTATAATAAATGAGAAAAGTTTAAAGATAAGCTTAGAATATTAATAAAATGTTTTATGCAAATATAAATATGTAGAAAAACCTTTACGTGATTTAAAAATGATGATTTTAGCTACGCGATTAAGAAAAAGTTTTAAAATCTTTACTCGATTGAGAAAATGTTGAAAAAATATTACGCGATTTGAAAACATAACTAAAGTATTATGCGATTGTGAAAATGCGATAAAAGTGCTATGCGATTGAGTAAAACAGCAGTTTGCCATCGGGCCGATATAATGGACCCAGAAATATCAATGTATAGTTGTAGCCGGTAGTGGCTTGTGTTATGTATTGAGTCATTGATCATGCATTATTTTTCAAACGGTGTCTGTAGAGGCTTTTGTTGCCTAGGAGATGAATTACACCTTTGTGCGGGTGAGAATTGCACAGTGAAGGTCTATGAATGACCTTGGAGGCATCGGGGTGCAGGTATCCCATAAGTGCCTAGTTAGTCGCACTATTGTGCTATGGTGATCGATGCAAACACATCGACGATCTCGACTAGAGCACTGCTCCTTTCATGATCTGGCGTAGAATGTCATGTATAAGCCCTGATATGTATGCTAATAATCTTTATAGCACTTGACTTGAGGTTGACAATATACAAACATATCTTTTGGATCATTATCTCCAAAATTGTGTTTAGCTCCATGGAGTAGGAAATTGGTACATTGTGCATATGCATAGTCAGTTGACATATTATTGTGGTATATTTGTTTGTGGAATTATCTGTTATTTGATGCAATGGTTATTTGATGCAATGAATATATTTGTTATTGCTGTATATGTATAGTATTGTTGTTATTATTGTTTCTTTACTACCATGCTGGTATTGATGTAAGGGATCTCACCTCTTTGTATTATTGTTCTTTCTGTTTCTATTTATGTTTATGTCTATGAAGACGATAATGGCGGCCAGGAGGGATCTGCTAGGTCTACAGTTTCTTGAAAGCACTGATGCTTGGCGTGTCCATTAGGACACGGAGCGTATAGAGTATTGTGGAGACATTACTCTATCTATGAGTAGGACTTGCCATGGGGTCACTATTTTTTCTTTTGCGACGGTATATATAGAGTTTGTTATGCCTATTAGGGAGTTGTGGAGTGATCTTCACTATACTCCTAGGGAGGACTCTGAGGTATTTTCTGCTTCAATTTCGACTCATCGAGACACTCCCTAGCTCGGGAATTTGTATACGAAGGAGGAAGAGGATCATGAAGAGGACCTTTCCCTTAGATGTTATGAACTTAGGTCAGTCTAGGTTAGTTATATTAGATGTTTTATGTTTTTGGTATGTAAGTATGATGTATTTATGGTTGTAGTAAACTAATGTTGATATGTAATGTGAAATATTCAGTTCTTATGTCTTGTGTTTTTATAATTTGGTAAGTTTATATTATCTGCGAAAAAGAAATTTTGAAACTTGTATTTTATAATATCAAATATTTTATAGCTTGGGTAATGAATTAAAAGGAGTTAGTCTGAAATGTAATGCCCTTCGGAGAGTGTTACAATAATACCCATGAAGAAGTACCCACACTGGAACTAAAGCCATTATCTGCTGAGTTGAAGTATACATTTTTGAAAGAAGAACAAAGCTTTCTAGTAGTAATTTCTTTAACCCTTACCAGAGAACAAAAAGGTATGTTAATAGAAGTACTTAAAATGCATAAAAGTGCAATTAGATGGACATTAAAGGACATAAAAGATATTAATCCATTAATTTGTACACATAAAATATATTAAGAGGATAATGCTAAAACATCACAATAACCTCAAAGAAGATTAAATCCACATATGAAATAAGTAGTTAGAGCTGAAGTTCTCAATTTATTTGATGCTGGAATTATCTACTCTATCTCAGATAGCCAGTGGGTAAGCCCTACATAAGTTGTACCTAAGAAATCTAGAATAACAGTGGCTGAAAATGAAAATGTGAGTTAATACCTACGCGAGTCTCATCCAGTTGGCATATGTGTATTGATTTTAGAAAATTAAATGCTGCCACTAGGAAAGATCATTTCTCCTTGCCATTTCTTGATCAAATTCTCGAAAGGGTAGCAGGACATCCCTACTACTATTTTCTTGATTGTTAGTCAAGCTATTATCAAATACCCATTGTATTAGAGGATCAAAGAAAGATAACTTTTACATGCCCCTTTGGCACTTTTGTATATAAAAGAATGCCATTTGGCCTTCGTAATGCTCTGGCAACATTCCAAAGATGCATGCTAAGTATTTTTAGTGACATGATTGGGCGTTATTTAAAGGTTTTCATGGATGACTTGACAATTTATAGAAATTCATTTGAAATTTATCTTGACAATTTGGAAAAAGTTCTTAAAATATGTGAAGAAAAAGGATGTGTTAAATTGAGAAAAATGTCATTACATGGTTATCTCAAGAATAATGTTAGATCATGTGATATCATCTAAAGGAATTGAAGTTTATAAGGCCAAAGTTGAATTAATTGCCCATTTGCCTTCACCAAAAATAGTAAGGGAAGTTAGTTCATTTTTAGGACATGTAAGATTTTACAGAAGATTCATTAAGGACTTTAGTATCATATCTAGACCATTATGTAATCTTCTAATAAAAGATGCATCATTTGATTGGACTCAAGAATGCTAAAAATCTTTTGAAAAATTAATTGGTCTTCTGACTTCTGCCTCTATCATGCAACCCCCTGACTGGTCTTTACTTTTTGAGTTGATGTGTGATGCTAGTGATTTTGTTGTTGGTGCTGTTTTAGGCCAAAGAAAGGAAGGTAAGTTGCATGTAATTTATTACGCAAGTTGAACTTTGAATAGTGCACAAATGAATTACACCATTATTGAAAAAGAACTACTTGCAGTAATTTTTGCATTGGACAAATTTTGAGCTTATTTAATTGGTTCTTCTACTATTATTTTCACCTATCATGATGCTGTTAGAAATTTAATGTCTAAGCAGGATGTAAAACTAAGGTTGATATGGTGGATCTTGTTGCTTCAAGAATTCAACATCATAATAAAAGATAAGAAAAAAACTGAAAATGCTGTTGCAAATCATTTGTCCAGACTTACAACAGACTCACCTTTTGACATCACACCTATCAATGATTCTTTTCCCGATGAATTTTTATTTTTTTGTCAATTTCATGCCTTGGTTTGCTAACATTGTCAATTTTCTTGTAACAGGAAAGATGCCGCCTTAATGGACGCACCAAGACAGAAGGAAATTTTTTACTGAGGTGAAAATTCTTTATTGGGATGACCTATATTTGTTCAAATATTATCTTGATCAAATCATTCAGAGATGTGTTCCCGACAATGAGGTAGGTAATGTCATTAAATTTTGTCTCTCAGAAGCATGTGGGGTCACTTTTCTTCAAAGAAAATAGCTGCGAAAATCTTGCAGTGTGAATTTTATTGGCCCACTTTATTTAAGGACAACTATATATTTTTCAAAAGTTGTGAAAATTATCAAAAATTGGGTTCTATTTCAAAGCGAAACATGATGCCTCTGAACCCTATCCTTGTTATTGAAATTTTTTATTATTGGGGAATTAATTTTATGGGCCTATTTCCATCATCATTTGGATTTGTGTATATTTTGGTTGCAGTTGATTATGTCTCAAAATGGATTGAGGTGATTCCATGCCAACACAATGATCATAAAACTGTTCTTAAATTTTTAAAAGAAAATGTCTTGAGTTAATTTGGAATCCCTCGAGCTATTATCAGTGATGAGGGAATACATTTTTGTAATAAACCATTTGAATCCTTAATGAAGAAATATGACATTGCCCACAAAATTTCCACCCCTTATCACCCTCAGACAAATGGACAAGTAGAATTAGCAAATAAGGAGATTAAACAAATTTTAGAAAAAATGGTTAACCCAAATCATAAAGATTGATCTTTAAGACTAAACGATGTACTTTGGGCCTACCGTACTACTTTCAAAATATCTTTAGGCATGTCACCTTATCGGTAGTCTATGAAAAACCTTATCACTTCCCTGTAGAACTTGTGCATAAAGTATTTTGAGCCATTAAAGCTTTCAACCTAAACCTTGATGATGCTTGCAAGATACGCAAATTGAATTAAATGAACTTGAGGAATTGAGAAATGATGCATATGAAAGCTCAAAGATTTATAAAGCTAGAACAAAAGCTTTTCATGACAAAACAATTTTGAGGAAATCTTTTGAAATTAGTTAAAAAGTTTCTACTTTATAATTCTCGTCTTCACATATTCCCTGAAAAATTGAGATCTAGGTGGAGTGGCCCTTTTGGTTGTCAAACATTTGTATCCACATAAGGCCATAGACATTGAGAATCCTAGGAATGGTAATGTATTTAAAGTCAATGGATAAAGACTCAAACCATTTTTGGAAACCCAAGTTGTTAAGGTAAAATTCATCTCCTTTTCTAATCCTTGTTATGAGAAGAATTTATTTTAATTTTGTTGCTTTCTTTGCAGTTCTTTGTGACCCAGGTTAAGTGACAGATAATGGTACTCCGTGGCTCTCAAGTTGGTTTATTTTCAGTTTCCCATAATATCTGATTCATTTTCCTTTAAAATGGATGTCATTTTCTCGAATTTAAGAAAACATTTTCCTTCTCTTCCTCAAAATGCTCTAACAAAAATCTATAAAGTTAGGTGTGAAAGATTGAGAATGTTAATGCACAAGGGCATCTCAGAAGATATACACTAGATAATCAAAGCAAAGGTCCGTTTAGTAGGTAAATCTTCAAATTCATTTGCCTCATACATGCCAGGTCTTGATAAAAGTTTGTATTCTAAAAGGAGAAAAATGAAAAGAATGCAAGTTTTTCATAAATGTGCGCAATGAAATTGTAACAAGCGATGTCGTTCTTTGGGGATGGTTTCCATAAATCGAGAAGATAAAATATACTTTATTAAGAATAGACTGAGTAATGAGTCATTAGATGATATCTTATTGACTCTTGAGACGCATTCTTGTGGAGTTATGCATCGTGAACTTCTTAATTTATGGAATCTCTTCAGGGATGAGCAAAAGTGTTACAGTCTTGGGAATCTGACTCAAAAAGACCCTGTTTGCCAATTTATAAGAAAATTGGATAGGAAGCTTATCCTCAACTCATAGAAGGCATTTAAGTCGTTACTGAATATAAAACCAAATGAAGATGTGAGCCACAATCAGAACAACATGTATGCTATTATCTTGTTCATCTCAAAAAAAGGGTGATCGAAAGAGTACCATGCTCTTAATTGAGTGTGGAGCCCCTGCCAGTGGTAGACCCATCATTGACTCAGGTGGACCTTAGCACGCCGGTTCGTAAAAAAAGTTTGTGTGCCATGCTCTGTAGAGAGCCGCATTGTCCATTCTTAGGATTTTCCCAAGCTCTGGACGATTGATGGACAGATAGCAGTGTCCCATCTTTATAGTGCACATGAAACTGTCACTGATCTAGTAAGCCTCTATGGCAAGTTCTGACTAGCTATGGTAGAGTACCACCTTATTAGAATATAGGCCTTTAATTAGGTTTGAAGGAAGATAGGGCTGTAATTCCATAAGTGGGATAAAAAGGGCTCAAAGGTTTTTGTAGCCTATTTTTGCAGGTTCTTGTGGAGTTCTTATGTTGCACTGGTGACACGCAACTCAAATATATGCCACCTACTGCACTAATGACATGCAGTATAAAGATATGCCATCTTTGTTGAATAAACGGGCGTGAGAGCCTAGCCTCTAGTTTTGGACTAGTTCCAGCTCTCGTTTTCTTTTAAAAAAATAAAATTTAAAAAAAAGAAAAAAAATTGGTGTTTCTTAATTTCAAACTTTTCTGACAACAACCATCCTACCCATATAGTTATTATCATTATATTTTCCATTTTTTTCCTATTTAAACACTTCATTTTCTTCATTTCTGTAACACCCTTGTGGGGATGCCACATTTATGAATGCAATGAAATAAATTAAAATAAAATTCTTACCCAAGTTATAAAACTTTTGATACTTACATAAAATTTGCGGAATATTTTTTTTTTATAATTATAACGTTAAATAAAATAACATGAAACACAAGATATAACAAACATAAACTCACCATAATATACATATGATTCTCTTTTGGTACAAACATAATTTACAACTACATGTATTTAATAAAACAGTAAAGAGTTGACACAAAGCTAAAACATAGTACTGCCCAAGTGCATCCCAGTAGATATCAAACCTTCCGATGAATCACCATCCGTCACCTCCAGAATAACCATCAAAAAGTGTGCATCTATGAGATCTCACAGCACTTCGGACACGAGTCCGAGCTGTCGACTCGCTACTCGGCTCACTAGGCGCGTGGAAGACTCCCTGCCAATAACGCCTAATGGTCAAAGGTAACTCTAAATGTAAATAAAGCATAGTAGTGAATATGACCTCCCCGTCATACTCCCTACATAGGGACACAGTCAATCGTCTCACATAAGCTACTGTCCCTCGGTCAGCATGCATACGCCACGCCTCGGAACCCCCGTGAAACTCCAATCTCACGAACCCGAAGAATCCTGGCAGTGCCATGATCTCAAGATCAGTCTTGACGATCAGCGTGATCAACCGGTTCCTCTTCCTCGTATAAGTCGCCCGACTGTTGCTCGTCAGGGTACTGTACCTCAAGAGGCTGATCCTCCTCTACCTCAAACTCTTTATGGAAACAATATAGTAATATCGAGAAAACATATAGAGAGGTGAGACAATCTACATCACTACCCGCATGGCAATAAAGAAAACGACAGTACAAAATAGTTATCACAACAGTACATACCAATACATCATGCATATTATATCAAGCAATATATATAACAATAATACTTATCACAATTTTATGCATAATATATATTAAGGCAATAAAGCATTTAATTTATCACAGATTATAATAAACCGTAAAATGCAGATAATGCATGAACATTAAGATGCAGATGATGAATGATACACACGCTGACTCGTTCCTACTCCATGGAGCTAAACACGGACATCTGAGAGAATGATCCGAATAGAAACTATAAATACTTTATGGCTGCCCAACCAAGCTATTGCACTGTCAATACGTCGTGTCTATAGCCCACAGTCCAAAACATCGTGTAGCAGTACACAGTCCAAACATCGTGTACCACAGGCATAGTACTTAATAGTCCCCTCAAGATCTTGACTAAGAATAGTGCTTGTCAAGATCATTAGTGTGTTGCCCGTTACCACGACCCAGAGGAGCAACCCACTGTCCGCATGTGGAATTCTCCGCACACTAATGCCTCCAAGTTCATAAATGAACCACACTACGCTTATCACACCAAATACGGTGTAATTCGCCTCGTCAATCAATCACCAATTATAACCCAAATTGGCACAACACTCTAAACATGAGCTAAAATTATAGAAATACCTATATTATCCAAATTTTATCATATTTATGAGAAATTACCAAAATACCCCTAGTCACCAGATAACAAAGTATAGTACGTCCCACCTGACAGTACTACACTACAACATGTTTGGGTCCACCACTTTGGCCCGACAGCAAAACTCACTGTATTGTTCAATCGCATAATAATTTTATCGCATTTTCACAATCTCATCATTTTCACAAACGTTTTTAAATCGCGTAAAGACATTTTGACGTTTTTAAACATCGTAAATTGTTTTTGAGTTATTTTCTCAATCGCGTAGGATTTTTAATTCATTTACTTAACCGAATAGCTTAAAATTGTCAATTTTAGTATGTGTAAAACTATATCTAGTACTTTTAAAATACGTAATGTATTTTTCTTGTGTTCTAAATATAGTATGGAATCTTTTCATTTTATGCGTATGATTTTAATAAATTTTAGCAGCATTTTGCCTATAAAATCAGTATAAGGTATTTTTAATGTTTTCCTCTAAATATAGTTTATTTTATTTTTACCCAATAATTTCATTTTGAAATTTACTAACGAACTTCAAAATTTATAATATGAGCTCTACGTTAGTACTTTTCAAGTGTCTGATTAATTTCTTACTTAAACTGAATTCTGATAAGTTAAAATTCTAGAACAGAATTAATTCCTTTGATTTTCTCAATGATTCTTTGGAATCAATTTATGTTATAAAACAATTACCTAACCTATCTTAGTAAATAAAATGGCATGTTGGCCAAATCAAAATAAAATGGCATTTGGTTATACACTAAATGGCATATTGGCCATAATTAACTTAAATCATCCATTATTTACCTAGGTTCATTAAATCCTTGATTTAGAAAATTGTGAGAACATTTTGGTTCTCTATTTTTGTGAGAAGGCCGTGAGCCTCAAATGTGTTCTTTGGAACACTCATGCATTTCGTACATGTTATTCACATCCTACTTAAATAATTACATAATTATAAATACATACAATTATATAACCACATATAAAACACATACAATATATTTAAGGCCATAATCATGCATAGCTAAAAAAAATAATAAAAACTATAATCATGCATAGCAAATTAAGATCACAAATAGTAAAGCATTTAAACAATCAAAAACAATAAAAACCACAAATAAACCATACAACCGAATCCTTATGGATTCTACACACAAACACAATCCATTTTCTCATCACCACTTAGGGTTGATGAGATTAAATCTCCCTCTTACCTCTTGTAGGCAAATTAATCGGTTAGATTCCTTCCTTTTCTCCAAATTTCGTACAAGCTCCAAAACAATTCCTAAAATTCTCAAACAATTAGTAAATACACATACAAGGTACAAAATAGGAAAACCATGGAACAATCATGGTTAGAAAATTTAAAAATTCAGTTTTGAACCATAGAAACCAAACTTACCCTTAAGTAAGTAAGCAAGAAGTGGAATTTTAGGCAAGATAGAGTGGGAATTTGGGAAAAGTTTGTTAATGAAAGATGCTTAGAATGGTATTTGGGTTCAAGAAATAAGGTGAGATAAAATTATGAAAGCTTGGGTGTGCAAGGATGGGTGCTGGCCGAATTAGAGAGAGAAAGTGAGAGAGAAATGTTTGCTTGAGTTTTTGGTATTTTAGAGAGAGAAATGGATAGTTAAAAGTGATAAGTGTGAAAAACAAAGGTGAAAGGTGAATTGATAGGGCAGCAGCCGTGTGAGTGCCTTGTGGGAGGTTGAGTGATCAATTTTGCATGTAAAAATATCACAAAGTGTGTTCACATGGCCAAACACATGGCTTAGGTCATTGAACCCTTCTAGAACCATGTAGAACCAAGCCACCTTGCCTCCTCCTTGCTGCCCAAAACTGTGTGCTCCCTCATCTTCTTAGTGTCTTAATTGTTCTCCAATTACACTTAATTACTTGCTAATAGATTAGGTAATTAGTTAAGTTAATTATCCTAACCATTCTTATTTAACATACTATTAATATAACTAATTAATTTAGTATATATTAACATATATTATAACCTTTAATTAATATTAGTATATCTAATTAGTATTTAGATTATAATTAATTCATAACTAAGCTAGTTCACTTAGTATGCTAATTAAGTAATTAGATTAGTTGAATTAGGCTTAATTAGGTTACTAACCATTTTCAAGCCTACAATTGTTGACTTAATCCTAACCCTTGGTTCATCTTTAATCCTTAGCCCTAGATTAGATCTAAGGTAGATATCACTTGATCATAAACCTATCATTCTAATCTCACCATTGATTAGATCAATGGCTTAGGTTAAAGGCTTCATCATTAAGTCTTCATCCAAAGGTCCAAATGAAAACACATGCTTCCTTAGGTGTCCAATTCCTATTGGCTTAGAAAGTCAAGCCTACTTTTGTTGACTTGCTCTCATTGGTTAGAAATTGTCCAGTCAGCACAGTTGACTATTTTTCCTAAACGGGTCCCACAACACTTTTAAAGATCTGTGGTCAAATCAAGCTGATTTTTACTATTTTTGAGACAAGAGGTATCTTGTATTATAAAATAATATTATAAAAATATAAAATTATTTTATTGCACAGTTAAATCCGAAAAATTATGATATTAATTTATATATCAATCAGAATTGGGTTTAGTAAGATCCCCCAACTCCAATTAATTAAAATAAGATTTATCCGGCCAGAAAATTTTTATTTTCTTAGGTCGGAGCAAATCACATACAACAGTCAAGTACACTCACGGAACAGTCAAATTAAATTTACTACTCACAGAATTCACAAAACAGTACAAATCGGGACTATATTGTAATTATCCCAAAAGTTGGGGTGTTACAACTCTCCCCTACTAATAAGAATTTCGTCCCCGAAATTCATCATACATCAAACAATTGAGGATATTGCTCCCTCATCCTATCCTCTAATTCCCATGTAGCATCTCCCGTTACATCATTCCACACTACCTTTACCAGTTCAATCATCTTCCCTCGAAGTTGTTTCACTCTCCTGTCCTCGATTCTAACAGGAAGTGTTTCATACGTCAAATTATCCTTCAGCTGTACTTCATCAGGTTGTATCACATGGGTTGGATCGGGAATGTATTTCCTCAACTGAGACACATGAAATACATTATGAAGATTGGATAGAAAAGTCGGTAAAGCTATCTGATAAGCTACAGGACCAATCCGACGAATAATCTGATAAGGTCCTATAAACTTAGGTGTAAGCTTCCTTGACTTAAGAACTCTTCTGACACCAGTCGTAGGCGTAACCCGCAAGAACACATGATCGCCTTCTTCAAATTCCAAAGGTCGTCTTCGTTTGTCAGCATAACTTTTCTGACGGCTCTGAGTCATTCGCATCTTTTCTTGTATCATCTTCACTTTTTCTGTAGTCTGCTGCACAAGATCAGGACCAATAGTCATACTCTCTCCATCCTGATACCAACACAAAGGTGTTCGGCATCGTCGTCCATAAAGTGCTTCATAGGGCGCCATTCCTATGCTCGAGTAAAACTATTGTTGTAAGTGAATTCTATCAAAGACAGAAATTCGTCCCAACTCCCTTGTTATTCTAACACACAAGCACGCAACAGATCTTCCAACGACTGAATTGTTCTCTCTGTCTGACCATCAGTCTGCGGATGGTATGCAGAACTCAATCGCAATTTAGTCCCCATGGCTTCTTGCAAACTTTGCCAAAGTCTTGACGTAAACCTCGGATCTCTATCAGAAACTATACTTACCGGCACACCATGAAGTCTAACAACTTCGTCGATATATATCTGGGTTAAGCGTTCCAACGGATACTTAATATTGATCGGCAAGAAATGCGCTGATTTCGTAAGCCTATCAACTATAACCCATATCGAATCATGACCTTTCCTCGTCCTTGGAAATCCCGTAACGAAATCCATCGAAATACTATCCCACTTCCACTCTGGAATAGTCAAAGGCTGTAACATACCAGCAGGCCTTTGGTGTTCCACCTTTGCCTTCTGACAGACAAGACAAGACTCCACACGTTCAGCTACATCTCTCTTCATTCTTGGCCACCAAAACAGTCGCTTCAAGTCTTGATACATCTTCGTCATCCCCGGATGCATACTCAAATTACTTGTATGAGCTTCATCCAAAATCGCTCTCTTGAGTTCGGGATCATCAGGTATACAAACTCTTCCTTCAAACCTTAAGACTCCATCAGATCCTTCTTCCACCGTCGCTTTATGACCTTGCTTCAACAATTCCTTCTCGTTATGTAAAAACGCATCTACATCTTGTTTCTCCTTTATTATCTCCAATAAGTCATTCAAAACCACAACTCTACTTAGACGAATCTTTCTAGGTACCAATTCTATTGATAACCATAGATCTCTGAATCGCTTCATCAACTCCTCCTCTTTAATCATCATAGTAGAAACACTTACTACCTTTCTGCTTAAGGTATCAGCCACCACATTTGCTTTACCTGGATGGTATTGAAGCTGAAAATCATAATCCTTCAAAAATTCCAACCATCGCCTCTGTCTCATATTCAATTCTCTTTGATCAAACAAGTATTTTAAGCTCTTGTGATCACTAAAGACATTAAACATAGCTCCATACAGAAAATGCCTCCATACTTTCAACGCAAAAACTACTACAGCTAGCTCCAAATCGTGTGTTGGGTAGTTCCTCTCATGAACCTTCAATTGTCTTGAAGCATAAGCTACCACGTTCCGATTCTGCATCAACACACATCCTAACCCCTGATAAGATGCATCACAATACACCTCAAAAGATTTGTTAGGATCCGGTAGGATTAACACTAGTGCAGTCGTTAACCTCTTCTTCAGCTCCTGAAAACTCGCTTCACGTTCCTCCGTCCAATCGAAAGCTTGACTCTTCCTCGTGAGTTGTGTAAGTGGTCCAACTATCTTGGAAAAACCTTCAATAAATCTTCTATAATATTCGGCTAATCCAACAAAGCTTCGAACCTCAGTCACAATCTTAGGCCTTTCCCACTGTAAAATAGTATCTACCTTTGATGGGTCTACCGCAATACCTTCCTTGGAAATTACGTGACCTAGAAATTGAACTTCGTCCAACCAAAACTCGCACTTTGACAACTTCGCAAACAGCTTCTTCTCCTTCAAAATCTGGAGAACTATACTGAGATGTTCAGCATGCTCTTCTTGACTTTGAGAATAGATCAGAATGTCATCGATGAAAACAATGACAAATCTGTCTAAGTACGGACGAAATATCCTATTCATATAGTCCATGAATATCACAGGAGCATTCGTCACTTCGAATGGCATCACTTGATACTCATAATGCCCATAACGAGTTCGGAAAGCTGTTTTAGGCACATCGTCGACCTTGACACGAATCTGATGATAACCTGATCGCAGATCTATCTTAGAGAATACAGTGGCTCCTTTCAATTGATCCATCAAGTCATCAATCCTTGGTAGCGGATACTTGTTCTTTATAGTCACCTTGTTCAGCTGTCGATAATCTACACAAAGGCGCGAAGTTCCATCCTTCTTTTTGACTAGCAACACTGGTGCTCCCCATGGTGAAACACTAGGTCGCACAAACTGCTTCTCCAACAGTTCCTCTAATTGCTTCTTCAACTCTGCCAACTCTACCGGTGACATTCAGTACGGTGTAATCGAAATAGGACCGGCTCCAGGTACTAAGTCGATAGAGAATTCGATCTCCCTTTCCGGTGGCAAACTAGGTACATCGTCAGGAAAAATCTCACGGAAACTCATTGACGACAGGAATAGTGCTCACATCCTTCTCAGACTTGACTTCCAAAGAAGACAAACAACATGAACCCTTGAGCTCCATCCCTCAACAATGACTTGACCTTTACAAAGCTAGTCAAGAATCCAGAACTTTCTTCCTTGGGAAAAACTATGGCCTTACTCGCACAGTCTATAAGGATATGGTTAGAAGATAACCAATCCATTCCTAATATTATGTCTATCTCAACAAGAGGTAAACAAATCAAGTTAACCGAAAACTTACGATCTTTTATGACAATAGGACAGTTCATGCATATCTTGGATGTAACAACAAAGCTTGGCAGTCGGTGTAGAAACAATCAATTGAAAACTCGAGAGAAGACACAGGCAGTTTCAAACGTTCCACACAATCATATGCAATAAATGAGTGTGTTGCACCCGAATCATATAGCAAAGTCAGGTGATTACCTTCAATGACACCTTCCCCTTGTATAAGATCCTCAGACTGAGAAGCTTCAGTTCCGGTCATTGTATACACTCTCCCTCCAGATCTTGGCTGAGTAGCACGGACATTCCTCACTGCAGGCTTTCTTTCCGGCTGAGTACAATCCCTTGAAATATGTCCAGGCTTTTTGCAGTTAAAACAGATCGTTCCTCTTATCGGACAATCTGTAGATAGATGGCCTTTCTTGCCACATTTGAAACAGGTCGGCGTAAACGCCACATTCTGATTAGCTTGATTTCCACCAAAACTTCCCCCAACAGATGGACGTTGAGGTTGACTCCCAGACGGTCTCGCATAAGGCTTCCTCTGAAATCTACCACCACTGCTACTACTTCCTCTTTGGAACCTAGTCGGCCCAAAATTACGATTCCTTTGATCTCGGGACGGCTCCAATGCCTCGAGTCTTCGACAAGTGTCTATCAACACAGGAAACTCCTTCATTCTCATCGGTAGCACTGCACGTCTCAACTCCATTCTTAACCCATCCTCAAACTTCTGGCACTTCCATACCTCATCTGGTTGGTTCTGGAAATACCTCGAGAATTGTGACAAACTCTCAAATTTTGCAGCATATTCTCCAATGGTCATATTCCCTTGACGCAGACCAAGAAATTCCATTTCCTTGGCATGTCGAGCAGTACCGGGAAAGTACTTCTCCATAAATACTTCACAAAACACCTCCCAAGTGATTTCGGTTCCTTCTGCTTGCAACAGCTGGCGGGTATTCCTCCACCAGTTCTCAGCATCTCCTCTCAGCATATATACAGCAAACGTTACCATCTTATTCTCCGCACATCCCATTCCTTCGAATATTCGCTCCAAGTCTTGAATCCAAAGACTTGCCTTTTCAGGGTCAAACTCGCCTCTAAACTGTGGTGGATTGTTGCGTCTGAACTCAGACAAATTCAAAGCATCAGCAGTCATATCTTGATGTTGGGCTGCTCTTTGATTTTGCTGATTTTGTTGAGCAATCACTGCTGTCATTTGCTGAATAGCCTCAGCAACGACAACCATTGGGTCCACATTAGGTGCCACGTTTGCACGCCTTCCTCTTCCTCCAGACATCTTCTTTCTTCAATAAGACAAAACAATGTCAGATGTAACCTTTCGGAAACAAATCACAGAGATTCACACAACACAAGCAAAAACAGACCTAACCACAACCCCAAAAGACTCTAACTTGGGCTCTGATACCAACTAATGTAACACCCTTGTGGGGATGCCACATTTATGAATGCAATGAAATAAATTAAAATAAAATTCTTACCCAAGTTATAAAACTTTTGATACTTACATAAAATTTACGGAACATTTTTTTTTCTTTTTATAATTATAACATTAAATAAAATAACATGAAACACAAGATATAACGAACATAAACTCACCATAATATACATATGATTCTCTTTTGGTACAAACATAATTTACAACTACATGTATTTAATAAAACAGTAAAGAGTTGACACAAAGCTAAAACATAGTACTGCCCAAGTGCATCCCAGTAGATATCAAACCTTCCGATGAATCACCATCCATCACCTCCAGAATAACCATCGAAAAGTGTGCATCTATGAGATCTCACAGCACTTCGGACACGAGTCCGAGCTGTCGACTCGCTACTCGGCTCACTAGGCGCGTGGAAAACTCCCTGCCAATAACGCCTAATGGTCAAAGGTAACTCTAAATGTAAATAAAGCATAGTAGTGAATATGACCTCCCCGTCATACTCCCTACATAGGGACACAGTCAATCGTCCCACATAAGCTACTGTCCCTCGGTCAGCATGCATACGCCACGCCTCGGAACCCCCGTGAAACTTCAATCTCACGAACTCGAAGAATACTGGCAGTGCCATGATCTCAAGATCAGTCTTGACGATCAGCGTGATCAACCGGTTCCTCCTCCTCGTATAAGTCGCCCGACTGTTGCTCGTCAGGGTACTGTACCTCAAGAGGCTGATCCTCCTCTACCTCAAACTCTTTATGGAAACAATATAGTAATATCGAGAAAACATATAGAGAGGTGAGACAATCTACATCACTACTCGCATGGCAATAAAGAAAATGACAGTACAAAATAGTTATCACAACAGTACATACCAATACATCATGCATATTATATCAAGCAATATATATAACAATAATACTTATCACAATTTCATGCATAATATATATTAAGGCAATAAATCATTTAATTTATCACAGATTATAATAAATGGTAAAATGCAGATAATGCATGAACATTAAGATGCAGATGATGAATGATACACACGCTGACTCGTTCCTACTCCATGGAGCTAAACACGACATCTGAGAGAATGATCCGAATAGAAACTATAAATACTTTATGGCTGCCCAACCAAGCTATTGCACTTGTCAATACGTCGTGTCTATAGCCCACGGTCAAAACATCGTGTAGCAAGCATTACACAGTCAAACATCGTGGGTACCACGGGCATAGTACTTAATAGTCCCCTCAAGATCTTGACTAAGAATAGTGCTTGTCAAGATCATTAGTGTGTTGCCTGTTACCACGCCCGGAGGAGCAACCCACTGTCCGCATGTGGAATTCTCCACACACTAATGCCTCCAAGTTCATAAATGAACCACACTATGCTTATCACACCAAATACGGTGTAATTCACCTCGTCAATCAATCACCAATTATAACCCAAATTGGCACAACACTCTAAACATGAGCTAAAATTACAGAAATACCCATATTATCCAAATTTTACCATATTTATGAGAAATTACCAAAATACCCTAAGTCACCAGATAACAAAGTATAGTACGTCCCACCTGACAGTACTACACTACAACATGTCTGGGTCCACCACTTTGGCCCGACAGCAAAACTCACAGTATTGTTCAATCGCGTAAGAATTTTATCACATTTTTACAATCTCATCATTTTCACAAACATTTTTAAATCGCGTAAAGACATTTTGACGTTTTTAAACATTGTAAATTGTTTTTGCGTTATTTCCTCAATCGCGTAGGATTTTTAATTCATTTACTTAACCGAATAGCTTAAAATTATCAACTTTAGTATGTGTAAAACTATATCTAGTACTTTTAAAATACGTAATATATTTTTCTTGTGTTCTAAATATAGTATGGAATCTTTTCATTTTATGCGTCTGATTTTAATAAATTTCGGCACATTTTGCCTATAAAATCAGTATAAGGTATTTTTAATGTTTTCCTTTAAATATAGTTTATTTTATTTTTACCCAATAATTTATTTTGAAATTTACTAACGAACTTCAAAATTTATAATATGAGCTCTACGTTAGTACTTTTCAAGTGTCTGATTAATTTCTTACTTAAACTGAATTCTGATAAGTTAAAATTCTAGAACAGAATTAATTCCTTTGATTTTCTCAATGATTCTTTGGAATCAATTTATGTTATAAAACAATTACCTAACCTATCTTAGTAAATAAAATGGCATGTTGGCCAAATCAAAATAAAATGGCATTTGGTTATACACTAAATGGCATATTGGCCATAATTAACTTAAATCATCCATTATTTACCTAGGTTCATTAAATCCTTGATTTAGAAAATTGTGAGAACATTTTGGTTCTCTATTTTTGTGAGAAGGCCGTGAGCCTCAAATGTGTTCTTTGGAACACTCATGCATTTCGTACATGTTATTCACATCCTACTTAAATAATTACATAATTATAAATACATACAATTATATAACCACATATAAAACACATACAATATATTTAAAGCCATAATCATGCATAGCTAAAAAAAATAATAAAAACTATAATCATGCATAGCAAATTAAGATCACAATTAGTAAAGCATTTAAATAATCAAAAACAATAAAAATCACAAATAAACCATACAACCGAATCCTTATGGATTCTACACACAAACACAATCCATTTTCTCATCACCACTTAGGGTTGATGAGATTAAATCTCCCTCTTACCTCTTGTAGGCAAATTAATCGGTTAGATTCCTTCATTTTCTCCAAATTTCGTACAAGCTCCAAAACAATTCCTAAAATTCTCAAACAATTAGTAAATACACATACAAGGTACAAAATAGGAAAATCATGGAACAATCATGGTTAGAAAAATTAAAAATTCAGTTTTGAACCATAGAAACCAAACTTACCCTTAAGTAAGTAAGCAAGAAGTGGAATTTTAGGCAAGATAGAGTGGGAATTTGGGAAAAGTTTTTGAATGAAAGATGCTTAGAATGGTATTTGGGTTCAAGAAATAAGGTGAGATAAAATTATGAAAGCTTGGGTGTGCAAGGATGGTGTCTTTGGCGAATTAGAGAGAGAAAGTGAGAGAGAAATGTTTGCTTGAGTTTTTGATATTTTAGAGAGAGAAATGGATAGTTAAAAGTGATAAGTGTGAAAAACAAAGGTGAAAGGTGAATAGATAGGGCAGCAGCCGTGTGAGTGCCTTGTGGGAGGTTGAGTGATCAATTTTGCATGTAAAAATATCACAAAGTGTATTCACATGGCCAAGCACATGGCTTAGGTCATTGAACCCTTCTAGAACCATGTAGAACCAAGCCACCTTGCCTCCTCCTTGCTGCCCAAAACCGTGTGCTCCCTCATCTTCTTAGTGTCTTAATTGTTCTCCAATTACACTTAATTACTTGCTAATAGATTAGGTAATTAGTTAAGTTAATTATCCTAACCATTCTTATTTAACATACTATTAATATAACTAATTAATTTAGTATATATTAACATATATTATAACCTTTAATTAATATTAGTATATCTAATTAGTATTTAGATTATAATTAATTCATAACTAAGCTAGTTCACTTAGTATGTTAATTAAGTAATTAGATTAGTTGAATTAGGCTTAATTAGGTTACTAACCATTTTCAAGCCTACAGTTGTTGACTTAATCCTAACCCTTGGTTCATCTTTAATCCTTAGCCCTAGATTATATCTAAGGTAGATATCACTTGATCATAAACCTATCATTCTAATCTCACCATTGATTAGATCAATGGCTTAGGTTAAAGGCTTCATCATTAAGTCTTCATCCAACGGTCCAAATGAAAACACATGCTTCCTTAGGTGTCCAATTCCTATTGGCTTAGAAAGTCAAGCCTACTTTTGTTGACTTGCTCTCATTGGTTAGAAATTGTCCATCAGCACAGTTGACTATTTTTCCTAACGCGGGTCCCACAAAGACTTTTAAAGATCGTGGTCAAATCGAAGCGATTTTTACTATTTTTTGAGATAGTAGGTATCTTGTATTATAAAATAATATTATAAAAATATAAAATTATTTTATTGCACAGTTAAATCTGAAAAATTACGATATTAATTTATATATCAATCAGAATTGGGTTTAGTAAGATCCCCCAACTCCAATTAATTAAAATAAGATTTATCCGGCCATAAAATTTTTATTTTCTTAGGTCGGAGCAAATCACATACAATAGTCAAGTACACTCACGGAACAGTCAAATTAAATTTACTCCTCACAGAATTCACAAAGCAGTACAAATCAGGACTATATTATAATTATCCCAAAAGTTGGGGTGTTACAATTTCCATTTAACACATAATCCTTCAAAGGGCAGGTGAGTGTAGAAATGGAGGGAGCTTCTATTAGTCAACTTATAAATATTTTTGTCTTTTGTGGATCAAGGTTTGGGAAGGATAGAGAGTTTATAAAGGTAGCAAGTACTCTTAGAAAAGTGCTAGCTACGAGAAAAATTCATGTAGTATATAGGGGAGGTAGCTTTAGATTAATGGGGGTTGTATCAATCACTGTACGTCTAGGAGGTAGTCAAGTTTAAGGTATCATTCCTAAAGCTTTAACTGAAAGGAACATCATTGACAAGACAATTGGGGAGGAAATACGAGAATCAACTATGCATGAATGAATGGCTAAAATGCTTGACAACTTTGATGCGTTCATTGCCTTACCAGGTGGCTATGGTACTTTGGAAGAAGTTTTTCAAATTATCTCTTGGGCCCAACTGAACATCCACCATAAACTCATAGGTTTGTTGAATGTTAATGATTTTTTTGATGGTTTGTTATCTTTTCTTGATCATGCTGTGGAACAGAACTTTATCACACCTTCGGCAAGATGACTCATTGCCTTTACTTCCACTGTCGAAGAGTTAATTGATAAATTATAAGCTTTTGTTTATGAATCTGATCTAATAATAGCTTAAATAGATTGGTCAGAAGGAAGTAGTAAGGAACGCGGGTTTGATCTAAAACTCTATTTATAACTTCCCTTTACCTTTAGTTTTTGTTATCGTACTTTGTTTTTATTTAAATTTGTGTCAGGTTTTTCTTTTCAGTAATTGCCACAATAGGTAATATCTTCTATCCTTTACCTATCTATATTTTAACATTGAGGACAATGTTGTGATCTGGTTAGGGGGAATGATAGTTGACCAAAAAAAAATAGGGAAGAATGTTTATTGATATGATTGTCAGCAACTTACTAACAACAAAATCAATTAAGGATGGTAGAGTAAGGAGTAAATTATGCCCTCGAATTAAATTTACTCTTGAGACGCATCTAAATTGGTGGCAAAGTAAGGAGTAATTAGGTAGATAACTATTTTGTGCTGATTTGTGGAAGTAACGAAGTTTTATCATTTGATTTCCTTTGAAAGATTCAAGTGAATGCACTCTCACATCCTTTGAAGCAATTGAAATTCAGGAATCATAGCAAGATTGAATAAATTGTCTTCTTTATTAAATTTCACATGCTTGGTTATGGATGTTGAATTAGTGGATTAAGAATAATAGATGTATGCCTTGTGATATTTTGAGCCTATTGATGAATGGATTAAACATTTGTACCATTCTCTTCTTTCTTGTGTGATTTTCACTCATGAAATTGTTACTCTAGAACTTGCTTTGACTCTGTTTTAGGCTACATTTTCACATGCATACATAAACATGATTGAGACATTTTTCTTAAAATAGCTACTTTAACCTAATAGTCAACCTTGCATATTTTCCATTGCTTAACCCCTTTGAGCTTATTTGACCATTTCTTATTTTTAGCTTATTGCATGCCTTAAAAAAATGTGCTCTTACCCAACCTTAGGAAATAAGAGAGCATTAACATTGGATGAGTTCTTGAACAAGTGTGGGGGTGTGTGTGCAAAACGGTTGAACAAAAAAGATAGAATAGCCATCTTCTTTAAAAATAAAAACAAAATAAAAAACAAAGTGTAAAGAAAGGTCAACAAGGTAAAAAAGGGAAGCGAAAAGAATATGTAAAGGGAATTTGCATTAGGTAGAGTTGGAATAAACTTTCATACTTATTATTTGAACTCAATCCTAATGCTCTTTTATTCTCTTTAGTATTTAACCTGTCATATCCATATTACCCCCTCATTTACTTTGATCTCATTACAAGCTTGAATAAAGTCCTCTTGATTTGTGTGTGCATATGTTTTGTGTAGTGGAGAAGTAGAAGATAAGCAAGCTTATGGTAGTGTAATTTTTTATGGGTTGAATTAAGTGAAATACCTACCTTTTAAACACTTGAGGGATTGAGAGTGAATCTTATGAGGATCTATCATTCTTGACTCTGCTTTTTAATTGAAGTTTCCTTGCATGTTGGTTTGAGATGTGAAAAAATGTTACCTCATAAATGTTTTGATCCCTTGAATCTTTGGTTACTCTTCTTACTTATAAACTTTTACGTTCTTGAATATCATTAGAAATTGAGTCTTTTAGAGTTTTTAGCTTTTGAGTTTGTGTTGTTTTGCCTTGTTCCTAAGCTTTGGTCTTATGTATTTTGCTAGGAAGCGCAAAAGCTAAGTATAGGGGAATTTGATAGGAATATATTTTATTCATTTAATAATCTCTCACTGGGCTTCTTAAGGTTCAATTAGGCTTAATTAAGTTAGTTTTGTCACATTTTATGATATTGGGCCTAATTAGATCATTGAAGGAATTATTGCATGAATTGGTCTTCATTTATCTATTGGTAGCGTTCAGTAAATTAGCAATAATTTGAGTTGAAAATATTTGATTGATGTGATTCTAGTCTTATAGGAAAGTTAAGACAATTCTCTATAAGTTTCATGAAGACCTCAAGAGCTAATGCACTCGTTTGGATAATTTAAATTGAAGTGAAAGCAAGATCCATAATGTTGATCCTGACATCTTGACCTCTGTGCATTCATCAGCCGATTTCTTGAGCTATAGCAATTCAATCGACACTAAATTAAGCCCAAATAAAAGCTAAGACCAAATATACAACTTTCATGAAGAACACAAGAGCTCATTTGAATTTCTAATTAGTCAGATTGGGTTTGGAATTCATAACAGAGGTGCTGTAACTAGAACTTGAGTAGTGTACAAATATTGGTTCATAAGTTGGGTTTCCTTACCTCAGTGAATTTTCTTTATTAATTCCCTGTAGAATGACATCGGACTCTCGAGAATTTATTACTTGACACAATTTGCACTTGGGTTTGCAACATATATTAATTTTGTATCAAAGTTTTATGCATTTGATAGTTGAAGGAGATATCAATCAACAAAAGCGCATTTTCATTATAGATTGCCTTAAACCTCAAAGACAAGGATGGGTCCAAGGACTTGACAACTTTGGCCAAGGAAAGCTTTAGGAATGCTAAAATCGTCGGATTAGCAAGAAAATCTTTGTGCATCTGATTATCCTCAAAATCAAGTTGCATTAGGAGAGGCAAGGTATCACCAATAGGGAGGCTTGAAAATGGAGATTTAAAGTACTAGCTTAACACTTCATCAGAAAACCTTAGGATTAGCAGTCAATTCGACTACAACTAAGATTTCAACAGTGGAGGGCTTAGGTGTGACAGAATCTACTGTGACTAGTACTCCCTCCAACCGTTTGTTGTTGTTGTTGATTCATCAGTAGCCGTAAATACGATTTCTACCGGAAATGCTTGACCTTACGATTTCTCCTCTTTTGGAACCAATATGGTCCTATGTTATGGGGTCCCATGTCTTGAGACTGGTTCAATTCTAACAAAATTTGAGCCTTGGCCATCAATTCCTGCTGCTGAACGACCTTCTGCTTTTGTTGTACTGGCATGCCAGCCAGTCCTTGCATTGCTTCCACAGTCCCAGCCATCCCTTCGTTGTCGTGCTCCACATTCCCAAGCATATGTCTATCGCGACCCATTGCCTTTTCTTCAAAAATAGATAAGTCAAAACACAATGGAAACAAGGAGTAACCATTTCAAACAATATTGTCTCCCTTCGGAGACCAAGCAACACATCTCTGTGTTTAGTTTCAGAGAAACACATAGCACAAACAAGGCAAACTTACCCATAAACCTAAAAGATTTGGACTTGGACCTCAATCGCACTAGAGGTACCACTCCAAAAGGTGTAGGTACAAAAATTATGCACGAGTTTAGTCATCCAACTGGACTCTCACTTGAAGAACCCTTATTCTCCTAGTTCGCCTAGTTGAAGTCATAGTTTCCTGTCCACACAGAACATTACATATTGAGTTAGCTAGTCCTCAATATCATGTAACTGTGTAACAGTAGCAACTAACATCCAGCCTAAAGTAAATTATGTAATCCTCTTTTAATATCTCAAACAAGAGATAAGGAAACGCACTATACACACACGCAGGAATTTCTACCTGCCTAAGCACAGTCACTCCATACCCCGGCTCAACAGGATGAACTGCTATGATACCACCTAATGTAATGCCCCCTTCTGTGAGGCATTACATTTTAGACTGACTCCTTTATTTTAAAGGTTTAATCGAGTTTGTAAAATAGTTAATATTGTGAAATACGATTAAAAAAAATCTCTTTTTAACAAACAACATAAAACTTACCAAAAATAAAGAAACACAAGTTAGAAGAACAGAATGAAAGGCTTTTCATAAAATGAAGTTTATCACATCCATAAGTACATTACATCATGTCCCAAAAGCATAAAACTTAAGTGCTCCCAAAAAGGAAATATATATATACATATGACTACCAAATGAAGATTGAGCCTTGTCCAAATCCAAATACCTGAAGAACAGGGTCCTGCACCCAATCTTCATCTAGATCCCCTTCAGGATCTCCAGCAGACAAAGCCCCCAGTCGGGGCATGCCACTACGGACAGGAGTCTGAGCAGTCGACTTCACAGAGTCCTCCCTAGAGGAAGCTCTCCAATCATCCCTAAGCTCCCCAAGGGGCATGTAGAATTCCAAGTGAATAACTGTATCCATAGTAAATGTGGCCACCTTATGCTGGGTCCTACTCCAAAGCAAAGTGACATCTCCGTCATACCGAATGCGCTCCGTGTCCCACTGAACACTCCACACTCCGATGTCCCCGTGGAACTACAGCCTAGTGAAACCTCGCGAATCTTGCCTTGCCGCCATCACAGTCTTTTCCATCATAAGTACAGAAATAGAGACAGATAAAATAATACAACAGAAGAGGTGAGATCCCCTACATCAATACCATCATAGCAGCAAGAAACACAACGAAAGACAATAATGCCTTTCATATACAATGATATCAAGAAATAACAAGTATAATCATAGTAGTACAAGAATAAGATAGATCAATAAAAATAGTCATGTTAGCAACTAATATATGATTCAGCAAGGTACATCGAAAGACATAAACACTGACTATACCACAATAAGATGTACATTGATTATGCATATGCACGATGTGTATGCTGACCTTCCTTATGCACAATGCAACCAGTTCTTACTCCATGGAGCTAACAATTTAGAGATGAACGTTCTAGAAGATCTGTCCCCCCTCAAAAGACAATCAACGCTGGACCACGAAAAGGATAGTGCTTGTCGAGTCCTCGTCGTGTGTTGCAACAATGTCCACGGCCAGGGGTATACAATGTGACAACAAGTCACTAAGTGGAATACCTCACCCTGATGCCCCTTAAGATCCATCATGGATCACACTTATCTTATAAGTTCTCGTTCACTCCTAGGCACAAAAGCTGACTATATAATGTCCAATACATGAACGATGAAAATCAAACCACTGTTGTACCATTCCCTAATGGTAGTAAAGCAATCGCCCATTCAATTATCCAATACCATTAGTATCAATGATATTATATAACCGCCCATACAATCACATAATACCAATGATCCATCTGGGTCCAGTATTTCGGTTCCATAATCCACTCGGGTCCAGTATGTCAGCCCGGCAGTAACCTTACTGTTACTTTCATTCATAAGATATCTTTGTCACATCATGTAGAAAATCATCATTCATGTCCCACAGTAACCTCACAGTTACTTTCAAATACAAGATAGCTTTATTATAAAATTCAGAGAAGCATCATTTATGTCTCACAGTAACCTCACTGTTACTTTCAAACACAAGATATCTTTATTGCTTAATTTAGAAAATTATCATTTATCACCTTGAGCTCCCAAATTCTTTTCCTTTCCCTAAACCCTAAATACCTCAAGTTTTCATTGCCAAAATTCCTCAAATTATCATTTACTAATATTCTTTTCGAAAATTATATTGCTTTTAATTTAATAAAACCTTTGTCCATTCTTATCTTCTAAATCTTTATTTTTTTATCATCAAACCAATTAGTTTCACCACTAATAAATCATTATCCTTATTCCAAACTAAGTAGATTCACCACTAATAAATCATTATTATTATCTCAACCAACTAGATCCCCACTAACAAATCATCATTATTATTCCAAACTATTCTGAAGACTATTCCTAGTAATATATTTAAAGGTCATTATCCCTCAAATCATAACATTAGGGTTATCTTCTCTCCTTACTTATCGATCCTTTGATCCTAATTAGTCTCCCAAATCATCTAAGCAATATCTTCTAGTATTCTTTCTAAAAATTTCATTATTCAACTTCTAAATAAAATCCTTTCCATCCTAATTACTCTTCCATTCTATTATCAACTATGTTAAGTCTCCAAATTCACTCTTTCATCAAATTATCAAACATCTTGGCCAAAATCAATTCTTTTTAATGGTAAAAAAAAACTTGTTCTTTCTTCTTTCAACTTGTACCCTCATGAATCATTATCCTTGTCACTTAATCATCTAAGTCCTTAATCAATAAACATTCTTCTCATGGATACTTCTTCCTAGGCCAAAAAGGTCGTGAGCCTCAAGAGATTAAGGGGACCAAAAATCAATTCTTTTACAACATAATCATGGTATACCACATACTTTAATCATCACAAGCAATTTAGTTCATGCTTACTACCAAAATCACATCATCACATATATTCATTAAGCCATCAAAATCATCTCTTGCATACTACACATCATATAATCATACAATATCAAACAAACATAAATTTAAAATTCACACAATCGAGTGGATGAATCCTCACGTGGACTTTTCACTCCCAACACAACCATTTGTTCCTCACCACCATGAGTGGTTGATGAGGTTAATCTCCCTCTTACATTAAGTGTAGCTCCCTAGTTCCTTGTGAGTCCTCTTGAAAAGCTTCTCCTTCCAAGGAGATCCTTAAAACAAAACAACATACAAACATCAACATTTAGGGTTTGGAAATAAGATGATTTTGAAAGAACCCATAACAACAAAATGTCTTAGTATGGGGTTTTAATTCAATAGATGTGGATGGATAAAATTAAAGAAGATTAAGAGAGTAGGTTGAGTGTGTGGCCGTGAGGCTCTCCAAGAGAAAAGAAAAGAGTTTCATGTTTTGTTTTCTTGATTCTTGATAGAAAAATGGGAATAAACTAGGTGATAACATAAAAATCAATTCTTTGATCCTTCAAAGTAGTCTTGGCCGTGAACCTTGGAAGAAAATGTGGAATAAAATATTTGATAGATAGTCATTCACAAACAAACAAGGAAAGCTTAGGAAAGATGAAAACTTTACCTTAGAAGCTTTCAAATCTTAGATTGTAGAATCACTTGAACAAGCCAAAATCTTCATCCAAATGGTCTTAGGAAAGGATGTTGATTCAAGGAATGTGGTTGTTAGAATCTTTTTAAAAGTGAGATGGTGGTATTTGGGGTGGTGGCCGTGAGGTGAAAGAGAGAAAAAGGGAGAAGAAAATGAGAGAAAACCAAGATCTTCACACCAAATGGCCTTAGGAAAGAATGTTGATTCAAGAAATGTGGTTTGTTAGAATTTTAGAAAATGAGATAGTGGAGCTATGGTGGAAGAAGATAAAATGTGATAGAAAATGAGAGAAAAGGAGAAGTTGAGAGAGAAAGGAAAAGTAGAGAGAAAAAGTGATAGAATTTTTTGAAAATGTGAAATGTGAAAGTTTTTGTGAAAAGATGACAACCTTGTCATCTTTTCCTCCTCCAAAACCATGCACCCTTGGGAGAAGTAGCAAAGCTTCCTTTGCAAGCTTCTCCCAAAGCTTCCTTGAGAAGCTTCTCACATTTTCCCAAAAAGTCAAATCGTGCTGTCATGTAGTGATGTCACTTAGATGATATCATAAAAGTGATTAGATAGAAATAATCTACTAAATTTTTATTGTAAGCTATTATTTGATGGATAATATTCACAGTTAACAAAGACGGTATCCATTGTCCAATGGATAATAGAGTGTATCCAAATTTTATCTGTCAAATAAAATTTTAAAAAATAAAAACTTCATAAACTGTGTTTGGCCTTAGGTTTAGTAAGATCTCCCGTAACCGTTTCCACAGCTCAAGGTTTTCCGGCCTCGAGGAAATATTTCATTTTCCCAGACTCGCTTAATGTGCACGTAAATTGAGAAATATATTAAAAAATCAAACAATTCAAATAATTCTAGAAAAATTCACAAAAATCACAAATATTATAAAATGAATATATATTATGAAATGAATAGTTTTTGGGGTGTTACAACAATACAGAAAGACATTCCCATTCATCTGAATAGTATTTTTCTTGTTTCATTTCATTCTCATACATATCTAAGCTCAAGCCTCGTCAATCATATCTCTTTATACATACAACCATGATATTAAAGAGTTTCATAAAAAGCTATCTCTCAATCCATTTCATGAAAGACTTCAAGTTGCAAAGATGGAGTAAGCATGAAAAAGAACACAACAGCCCCTACCTTAGCTCCTTAAAGTGATGGTAGGCTATGGTTCTTATTTCCTTGCTTTCTTTTTTCTTTTCTTTCCTCTTCTTCTCCCTATCTCACGCTCCCTGTCTCTCTCTTTTCTCTCCCTTTCTTTCTATTTGATTTTTTCTTTTGCTGAGTGAGTTCATGAATGAACAGGAAAGAGTGAGAAATGAAAGGTATAAAATTCAAAGATGGTGGGAAAGAATCAAAGATAAGAACGTTGACTTTCAGGCACAAATGAAAGTGTTGTATCTCTTAGGGACACTTTAGTCTTTAAACACTTATCTTGTATTATTAAAAATACTAAACTAATTTAGTTAATTATTTTAAAAAAAATTACTTCACATTCTGTTCATTTGTGACCTAGAAATAAATTTTTCATATTTATTTCTGTCGTCTGAGTAAATATGAGCTATTTTTCACATTCGGTGTTATATTAATATATTCAACTAACTCAGGAAGTCACTAAAATTAATAGGTAACTACTACTAGTGTTATAGAACTTCTATAACCAAGATTAAAACAAATAGGTTAAGGAGGATGTTACATTTCTCTCCTTCCTTTTTAACGTTTTGTCCTCAAAATTTAGTTTCCCAATATTAAAATATTTGGGACCTCTATCATACATTATACTCAAAGGGATTTCATAGTTCTTAATTGTATCTAAAGTAAGAGGAAAATTTGGGTAATTCTTTGAACTTGGCTACATATTGCCTACCAACATACTCTCTTGCCAAAGCTTTAGAAATTCTATTTCTTTTTCATCTTGAAAATTCTTTAGAAAATATTTATCCAAAAAAGGCCATTCTAAGCACTCCCTCTGTAACTTGAGTTCCCTCTGCTTCCAATAATCTCCTAGCACTGACCCACCAATACTCTGCCTCCTCTATTAATATATAGGAAGCAAAAGAGATCTTCTGGTCATCCGTACAATTCATCACCACATATATCTTCTCTATATCCCTTAGCCATTCCTCAGCCTTAGTTGGATTGTATTCTCCTCAAAAAGATGAAGGATTTGCCTTTCTGAATTCAGAGAGGTCATGCAAGTTTTGATTTCTCACTATTGTTTCATCGTCGGCTAGTTTTGGAGGTGGATTTGCCACTAGTCTTTCTAGTACTCTATTGGTGATGGCGGTTTTCTCCCTCATTGCATTCGCCATCTGTCTAAACACTCCCTACATATCTGCCATATTTTTATTGGCAGATGCCCTGTTTCTTGGTGTACGCTTAGGAGGTGCCATAATCTGTTGTACACACAGAACAATACATATTGAGTTGATCAGTCTCAATATCATGTTACAGTGTGACAGTAACTATTGACATCCATACCTAAGGCTGTCCTGCAATTATGTTCATACATTTTGAGATAAGTAAAAGCACCACATAAAATAGGAACATTGAATTATGCCAAAAGCAAAGTCAGTCCATACCCCGACTCAACAGGATAAATTATTCTGATACCATAATATAACATCCTAATACTAATACTTTAGTATGTATGTAATATACATAAGTAAACAGGATTAGGTATGTTACTACTAACTTGATAACATTCTCTATAAAAACATTATATATATTGTAACACCCGTGAAAACATGTTACAGTTGTATATGGTTATAAAGATAGCCTATTATTAGTTTGGCATGTTTTTTAAGTTTTGTGACTGTCAGAGCACATTTAGGTACTTTGCTATAACACTATGTGCAAAATATAGCTGTTATTTGCTTCAGAAGTGACTTAAACTACTTAGTTAGTGGAAATAAATGTGGAGAGTTTGTTATTAGGTCAAAAATGTGTGAACTATACTACAGTTAAAGTTTAAGGTTAATAGAGTTAGTTTGCCTTTTTTAAGCATACTGGTTGTGTGTTTTAGTGCTGGATTAACCCCCAGCTGATATGAAAATATCAACTTTTGGTGAAACAAAATTTTTAATGAATCTTAGGATTTATTTTGAATCTGTTGGAAGTTAGGAACTTGGATTTGAAAAAATCTAAGTGTTATTAGCAGATCGGGTTTTATCACTTGGCCACTTAAGTGACCAAAGTCAATCATGACCAAGTGTTTTAGCCTTGTTACTTAAAGGCTTGAGATGAGATATTTGTGTCTCATTTTTTACTTTTTTCACTCTCTTCTCTCACGGTTGCGGCTACCAAGGGAGAGCCAAAGGAAAGCCAAGCAAAGAAGGAGGAAGACGAGGAAAGGAAAAGGAAAGGGAAAGCTAAGGCTTCTTCATCCTCACCATCTTTGATCTAAGAGGTAAGGGTTTTCTGCTTCTTCATCCTCTTTTTCTCATTTTACTATTTATGCATTTATGAGGCATAATAGGTTAATTTGGTTTCTAGAGGTGGTTGAGGTGTTTTTAATACTTGATTAAGTTCCTTTGGTTGTTTAGGACTTATTCATGCAATAGGTTTGTATTAGAAACCTAGAATTGGACATTTGAGCCTTGAACCTAAAAGTGAGAAAAGTTAGGTTTTGATTTGTGATTTTAATCATAGAATCCAAATTGGAGGTTTTGTTGGTGATTAATGATTCCTATGTGTTAGTAAACTTGTTAGGGACCTTAAATCACCTAGAAACCAAGATGGAGTGGCCAAAATCCAAGAATTTGGCCAATGGAACAGTACCATGGTTCTACAGAGGTGCTGCAATGCTTCTGGTTGAGCAACACGGCCCATGTCTAAAGACACGGGGCCGGGGGGGTAGTGTCCATCTTTGCCAGTGGAATTCATGAACAGTGCTCACAGAGGAAATCACTAGGGGGGCCATGTCTGAGGACATGGGCCGTGTTTCCTTCTGTAATGAGAATTAGCTCTTATGGTCTTCATAAAAGTTGTAGCTCTTTCTCTTATCTTTCCAATCCCACTAGAATCACCTTGTTTTGACCTCCGTAGCTTAAGTTATGCTCTTTTTACTGTGCAAAGGTCAAAGGTTAAGTTTGAGCAGGATACATTTTTGGTTAGGAATGCATGATGTTTTGGCATTTTATAAGGCTAGGAGCCTTAGAAGGACCTTAGATAACCATATTGAGGTGGATTATCAAAGGGTAATGTGTTGGAACACCTTAGGCTTCCACAGTGTGGTGGAATGCCATAGGGTAACACTTAGGATTTTGACCTATATGGGGTTGTTTTAGTATCTTTTGTGATGCTGTATGTGATGGGAATGACAAATAGTGTGAGTGTGTGGCTATTCCTAAGTTAATTGTTAGAAGCCTTGTGTAGGAGGGTATCCAATATTACTTTTAGTGTGATGGGAACGACACATATAGTGAGTATGTAAGTGTTCTTAAAAGAATGTGTGGAAACCTTATGGAGAAGGATTTTCTTATTGCTGGAAGCATTGGGTACAATCTCGTGTAGGAGAATACTCGGTGTGGTGCTTTGTGTGCTTTATAAAACCATTTTGCATGATTTTTTTCTCACACACTTACTATTTCCATGTATCTGTGAATGGTGTATGAGATGGTGAACACCCTTTCTTAAGAGGTGGAGTAGACCATTCATAGCTAGGTAGTGATAAATGGTCGGAGCCATGCTACTCAAGGAAAGTACAAGGAATAGAGTTCCTGGGATAGTCAAGTTTCATGACATTGCACTAACACTATTTCAATATTATTACATACTCATTGTCTTAGGACATGCTAGGCATAAACATTCATCATAATCATTATTGCATTTGCATGGTGATTATATAGGCAATTTCCTATTCAATGATTTGTACGATTATATGGGCGATTGTATAATATTGTTGATATCTTTCTTGTAGTGCGGGTTTACAATTATGGTTGCTTGAGAATGTTACATAGGGATGCTATGTGAGATATTCTTTTGGTTATAAGTAATAATTCTTATAAAGGTTGTAAACTTTTCCTGACGTTAGTTGTTGATTTATTCTTTGTGAAAGGATAAATGCTAGTTTTGAATTACTTATACTGAGAAATTATGATTTCTCACCCCGTTTGTATTTTCATGTAAATCTAGGTGGAAGCATTTTAAAAGGAAAGAGAAAGACGTATGAAGATGCGTAGTATAAATGCTATTTTAGGCTGAGCTTGTGTTTTCTTTATCTGCTTCAGTAGTTTAAAAGCTATGTATAACTGTATGCCTTTTTAGGCAATGATGTGTGTGTATATATATAACTTATGTTATCGTGGCTCTCCATATTTACTCATACTGTGTCAATGATATGGGTTGGTTTGTTAAATTATGTTAGAAGTAGCATGACCAGTATTGATTATTCTTTTATATGACGATATATCTGGATAACAAATATTGGGCTGTTACATATATATATATAACTGATATTCTTAAGCCTTATATATACAACTTATACATTAATGTACAATACATAAAAACATTATACAATCCAATGCAAATACTATATTACACAAGAGATTGGATTAAAGACTAAATAAAACTACTTTACGTCACCATCTTCATTTCTTCTTCTTGAGGGAATCTTAGGTCGGATTTATCATGAAAATAAAGAAAGAGGTGCGAATTCAAAAATTCTCAGAAGTATAACCACATATAATGACATTATGATAACTCTAACAGCTTCGGGGAAAAATAAGTATTTTAATAACATGTAGAAAGGTGGCAAAAACCAAAAGTATTCCTTTCACTTCCCAAGGCAGAACATTCAATTATTAATATGGCTTAACTATCACATAATTAATCATTCATATTACACATTCATGATCTATATATCTAGTTAACATCTCTATGATGATAAAATAATTGTCCATACATTCGTAATTCCAATGTTAATATCACTGTAATGTCAATGATAATGCTTATGGAATGCCAATAATAATGCTTATGGAATGCCAATGATAATGCTTATGAGATGCCATGTTTCTTTGCAGATACTTAGGAATTTGGCTCCTTGTATAACCTTGGCCAAATATCCAAAGGATAATTATCTAGGATCACCATCGTTTCCTAGATCTAGACTTAGGATCACTGTCATTTTTCCTAAATCCGTTACTGGCCACATTTAAGATATCTAATAGATCACGATCATTTCTGAAGGATACTTATCTAGGATCACTTTCATTTCCTCGATCTAGATTTAGGATCATTGTCATTTTTCCTAAATCCACAGTTATTGAATTATCATTGCACACACCGCAATAACTTATCTCATAAGCTCAACTTTAACAAATAAAGGAGCGAAACATACCAAACATTATCACTTCTCAAGTGAATTAAGTGTAAAAAGAAAACATTAATGCATCACTTTCTAAGTGCACAGAAGGTTAGCCCCATAAGTAACTAATGCACATAATCATCTTTGTATAAATGTGCATAGTCCTTATTCCTAGGTTAAATCACTTATCTTAGTGAAAACCTTCAAAATCACATTATCTTGCACCCTATGAAATCTCTAATTCCTTAAAACAAGCAATTCTATTTGTATAGCAAACAAAGTAAGGCATTCTGTAAGAGTATATTCGAATAGCATCCCTGGTCAATTCGAATAGCACTCAAAATATGGCATTTAGGAAGAGCCTATTCAAACAGATCCCCTAATCTATGCGAATAGCCTTCTCAAAATCACATTTTGATGCATTTTCCCAAGGCTTAATAAAATAGCTCACAAAGTATATTTGATTAACATAAAAAATACGCCATTCGAATAGCTCTTATAGTATATTCGATTAGCATTGAAAACACGTCTTTCTGGATTATATCGATTAAACAACACTCATAGTCTATTCGATTAACATCAAAAACATGCCCTTCTGGATTATGCCTCTTGAATAGCTCTCAAAGTCTATTTAATTAATAGAAAAAATATGTCATTCAAATAGCTCTTAGTCTTCAATTATCATTGAAATTATGTCATTCGAATAGTTGACACAAAAATTAAATCCAGAACATCATAGTCTATTCGATTAGCATCGAAATTATTCTATTCGAATATCTAACACATTAAACTTGTAACATTCTGTGATGTTCTATTCAAATAGCTACGTGGACTACTTGAATAGAACAATATAGAAAGACATTTTAGTGCATCAGAATATCAATTTTCTTGTTTCATTTCATTTCCATACATATCTATGCTCAAGTGTCATCAATTATATCTCTTTATACATGTAACCATGATATTATAGAGTTTCATAAAAAGCTATCACTCAGTCCATTTCATGCGAGATTTCAAGTAGCAAAGATGGAGTAACATGGAAAAGAACACAACAACCCCAATCTCAATGCAATAAAGTGATGTAGGCTATGATTCTTCTTTCCTCCTTTCTTCTTTCCTTTCTTTCCTTTTCTTCTCCCTGTCTCACACTCTATGTCTCTCTCTTTTCTCTCCCTTTCTTTTTATTTAGTTTTCTTTCTTTTGCTGAGTGAGTTCGTGAATGAACAGGAAAGAGTGAGAAATGAGAGGTAGCAAAATCAAAGACAATGGGAAAGAATCAAAGATAAGAACGTTGGACTTTCAGGCACAAATGAAAGTGTTGTATCTCTTAAGGACACTCCGGTCTTTAAACACTCATCCTGTATTATTAAAAATACAAAACTAATTCAGTTAATACTATAAAAATAATTTCATCACATTCTATTCAATTGTGATCTAGAAATAAATTCTTCATATTTTTTTCTATCATCTAAGCAAATATGAGCTATTTTTCACATTCGATGTTATAACAACATATTCAACTAACTTAGAAAGTCACCAAAATTAATAGGCAACTCCTAACTAATGTTACTGAACTTCTATAACCATGATTAAAACTATAAGATTAGGAAGGTTGTTACATTTCTCCCATCCTTTATAAAATTTTGTCCTCAAAATTTAGTTTCCCGATATTAAAATATCTGGGATCTCTATCAAAATATTATGCTAGAAGAGATTTCACCGTTCTCGATTGTATCCAAAGTAGAAGGTAAAATTTGGATGATTCTTTGAACTTGGCTACATATTGCCCTACCAATATACTCTCTTGCTCAAGCTTTAGAAATTATATTTCTTTTTCATCTTTCAAATTCTTCAAAAAATATTTATCCAAAAAGGCCGTTCTAAACACTTCCAATGTAACTTGAGTTCCCGCTCCTTCCAATAATCTCCTGGTACCAATCCACCAATACTCAGCCTCCCCCTTTAATATATAAGAAGCAAAAGAGATCTTCTGGTCATCCGTATAATCCATCATTGCAAAAATCTTCTCTTTTTCCTTTAGTCATTCCTCAACTTACGCTAGATTGAATTCTCCTCTGAAAGATGGAGGATTTTCCTTTCTAAATTCAGAAAAGTCAAGGAAGTTTTGGTTTCTCACAACTGTTACATCTTTGGCTAGCTGTGGGGGTGGATTTGCCTCTAGTATTTCTAGTACTCATTTGGTGATGGTTGTTTGCTCCCTTATTGCATCCACCATCTATCTAAACACTCTCAATATATCTTCCATATTTTCGTTGGCAGATTCCCTATTTCTAGGTGTACGCCTAGGAGGTGCCATAATCTCCTGTACACTCAAACAATACATATTGGGTTGATCAATCTCAATATCATGTTACAATACGATAATAACTATTAACATCCATACCTAAGACTATCATGTAATTCTATTGATACATATCACTACTAGATAAGAAAATACACAACATAAAATAGGAACATCGAATTATGTCAAAAGCATAGTCTGTCCATACTCCGGCTCAACAGGATGAACTACTCTGATACCATAATGTAACATCTCAATACTAATACTCTAGTATATACAGAATATACATAAGTAAACAAGATTAGGCATGTTACTTCTAACTTGATAACATTCTTCGTAAAAACATGAGCTTATTGAGGGAAAAATGACATACATATAACCGATATCCTTAAGCCATATATATACAAAGTTATACATTAACGTACAATACATAAAAACTTTATACAATCCAAAGTATACGTCAACATCTTCGTTTCTTCTTCTTGAGAGAATCTTGTGGTGAATTTTTCATGGAAATAAACAGAAGGGAGAAAATTCAGTAATTCTCAGTAGCATAACCACATATAATGACATCATGATAACTCCAACTACTTTGAGGAAAAACAAGTATTCTAATAACATGTAGAAAGGTGGCAAAAGATAAAAGTGTTCCTTTCTCTTTCCAAAGAAGAACATTCAATTATTTTATTAACACATAATTAACCATTCATATTGCACATTCATGATCTATTTATCTAGTCAACATCTCTATGATGACAAAATAATTGTCCATACAACCGTAATTCCAATGTTAATATCCATGTAGTGCCAATGACAATTCTTATGGAATGCAAATGATAATGCTTATTGAATTCCAATGATAATGCTTATGGAATACCGATGATAATGCTTATGAGATGCCAAGTTTCTTTGCATATACTCAGGAACACGGTTCCTTGTATGACCTTGGCCAAATATCCAAAGGATCACCATCATTTTCGAAGGATAATTATCTAGGATCACCATCGTTTCCTAGATCTAGATTTAGGATCACCGTCATTTTTCCTAAATCCAATACTGGCCACATTTAAGATATCCAAAGGATCACCATCATTTCCAAAGGATACTTATCTAGGATCTCTATCATTTCTTAGATCTAGATTTAGGATCACCGTCATTTTTCCTATATCCATAGTCATTCAATTATCATTGCACACACCACAATAACTTATCATATAGGCTCAACTTTAACAAATTAAAAAGGAAAACATTCCAAACATTATCATTTCTCAAGTGAATTAAGTGCTCAAAGAAAACATTAATAAATCACTTTCTATGTGCATAATAGGTTACCACCATAAGTAAATAATGCACACAATCATCTTTGTATAAATGCACATCATGCTCGTTCCTAGGTTAAATCATTTATCTTCGTGAAAACTTTCAAAATCACATCATCTTGCACCTTATGAAATCTCTAATTACTTAAAATAGAGCAATTCTATTCGAATAGCACTTCTTGCTATTTGAATAGTATACAAAATAAGGCATTTTATAAGAGCCTATTTGAATAGAATAGCATCCCTGGTCTATTCGAATAACACTTAAAATATGGCATTCAAGATGAGTCTATTCTAACAGATCCCTTAATCTAGTCAAATAACCTTCTCAAAATCACATTTTGATGTATTCTACTAAGGCTTAATCGAATAGCTTACAAAGTCTATTCGATAATATGCCATTTGAATAGCTCTCATAGTGTACTCAATTAACATAAAAAACATGCCCTTCTAGATTATGCCGATCGAATAGTTCTCATAGTCTATTCGATTAACATTTAAAACACACCCTTCTGGATTATGCCGAACGAATAGCTCTCAAAGTCTACTCGATTAACATCGAAAATATGTCATTCATATAGATCTCAGTCTTTAATTATCATTGAAATTATGTCGTTCGATTACCTGACAATAAAATCAAATTTGGAACATCATAGTTTATTCGATTAGAATTAAAATTATGTCATTTGAATAGATGACACATTAAACCTGAAACATTCTATGATGTTCAATTCAAATTGCCACGTGGACTATTCAAATAGAACAATACAGAAAGACATTCCAGTGCATTAGAATAGCACTTTTCTTATTTCATTTCATTTCCATACATATCTACGCTCAAGTTGTGAATGCTTATGTCCCTAAAGCATGTCAAATAGTTTTTGATGATAACAAAGGCAAAAGTGAAGATCAAGCGCAAAAGGAAAAATCAAGATCAAAGAAAGAAGTCAAGAGGTTTATTTAGTTATAAGACTTAGAACATTAATGTTAAATGCTCTCAAGATTTCTCAAATGGTTTTTCAATATATCATTTCAAAATAAGTGGGAAAATTCAAAGTTAAATATGTTTTTCAAGAAACTTGAGTTTCAATCTTAAATCTAACACTCTTAAAAGGATTTATGTTTAATCAAATGTCTTGAGGTGTTAGAAATGGCTTACAAGCTTTATTGGAATTGAAAAATGTGTTCAAAGGCCAATGTACTTGATTACATGACGTTTGTAACCGATTACACAGCAAACAGAGGCCTTGTAATCGATTACATGAGTAATGTAATCGATTACAAGCAAGTCAGAGGCCATGTAATCGATTACACAAGTAATGTAATCGATTACAATAAGCCCAGAAAGGCAAGAACATGTTCAAAGAGTCATGTAATCGATTAAATGGATATTGTAATCGATTACACAACAAGTCAGAAGTCATGTAATCGATTACATGGATATTGTAATTGATTACAAGCAAGTCAGAAGCCATGTAATCGATTACACTAACAATGTAATCGATTACACAGAGCCCAGAAAGCCAAGAACACGTTGGAACAACAATGTAATCAATTACATTTGTTGTGTAATCGATTACACGCACCCTGACAACATCCAACGGCTATATTAAATGCATTAAATGCATGGCTAAAACCCTCCAACGGCTCCATTTATTGAGAAACTTATAAATACTAATGTTGGGTCTTCATTTGAGGTTGACCTTGAATCAAAAACTGATTACTAATACTTTCAAACGTGATTCAATCCTCAAATCCATTCTTGCTTTATTTTTTGTAAAAACGTGGGATAATCTTTGAGAGCATATTAGAGCTTCAATTTGTAATCATCTACTCTAGTGAGAGCTTCATTCAATCTATCTATATTGCTTTGTAAAGAGGGTGAGGCATCCCTCCAAAAGTGTAAAGGGTGAGGTATCCTTTAGTTGAAGAGACTCAAGCTCCAAGGGTGAGGTATCCCAAAGTGTTGAATGCTCAAGGTTGTAAAGGTTATCAAGCACCTATTGAAGCTTGAAGAAATAGTAGAAAATCTCTAGCGGTTGTTTGAGAACTGGACGTAGATCACAAGTGGATTAGTGATCGAACCAGGATAAATCATTGTGTTTGTTTTCTCTAAACCCTTCTCTTTACATTAAGTACTGTTTTATTGAATTGCTTAAATATTGGTCCCTTTGGCTATTGCATTTATAAGTGAAAGTGTTTATCTCTTATATCTAATCATCTCTAATTATCAATTAGCTTCAACAAAAATTGTTTATCAAAAGATTTATGAAAAATTTGCGAACTTGATTTTTATACTCAATTCACCCCCCTCTTGAGTCTTGAAACCACTTGGTAACAAGTAGTATCAGAGCTAGACTCTTGTATAAAGAGCTTAGCAGCTTCAAGAGAAGTGATGGCTTCAAATGGTTTTTCAAATGAAGGTTCTTCTATAAACAGACCTCCTTATTTCAATGGGGATGGTTATGCCTATTGGAAAGAAATGATGAAAATTTTCATTAAAGCTATTGATTTAGATGTGTGGGACGCCATTGAAAATGGTACTTTTGTTCCAACACAAACTAAAGATGGTGTAAAAATTAATACACCTAGAAATGAATGGACCGATGATGATAAAAAGAATGGTCAATACAATTTGAGAGCCAAGAACATCATCACCACATCCTTGGGGTATGATGAATTCTTTAGGGTGTCAAATTGCAAGACCGCAAAAAGAAATATGGGATACCCTACAAGTAACTTATGAAGGTACTAATAAGGTAAAATGATCTCGAATAAACACTCTTACTCATGAATACGAATTGTTTAGAATGAACCAAGGTGAGAGTATTCAAGATATGCAAAAAAAGTTTACTCATATTGTTAATCATCTTATCTCATTGGGAAAAACATTTCCTAATGAGGATCTTATTAACAAAGTCTTGAGATGTCTAAGCAGGAATTGGCAACCCAAAGTAATGGCTATTGCGGAATCAAGAGATTTGTCAACAATGTCTCTAGCCACCCTATTCGGAAAGCTTCAAGAATGTAACACCCTCCTCAGGGTATCACATGTCTGACTTCCAACTCATAATTTGAAAAGAAGTTCGCACAAAGTTTGAGTTATAAAGGATGGGTTTTAAAATTTCTTCTTTACTGAAACGTAAATTTACTGAAAATATTAGGTAACATTGAAAATCATATTTTAACTATTCATTATGCAATATTGACACCAATTAATATCATAATTTAAAGAGAAATATAAAATTAACAGACTTATTTTTTTTTTACAGTAGTAAACCCCATGACGGGTCCTACTTAATAGCACGGTACAACGTTAACGAGATACTTTAACATACTTATTTCTTTTTCTATCCATCTTGATGCATCAGACATCTGTTCCTTTGTCAACACTGCACACCTTCGAGTCCTGAATGTCCACTCCTTATTGTTGTCACCAATCTCGAGAATATCCATCGCCGTTATGTCTAAGACAACTCGATCCTTCTATTATTTGATTTTAACAAAGTCTGAGACAAAGCAAAACAGGATAACAAAGAGGTGAGATCACCTACACCAATACCAACATGGCAAAGACAGAGATAACACAAACAGCAATATCATACAGATAGATCATACCATAATCATGCTATCAGCATTAATCAACTATCATCATCTAATCATTTATCAGTTCAATCATCATCCAAGTACTCAAAATAATTGTCATAGCCAACATTCCTCAATTAATATATCATACAGATATAAATGTTCAGATTATGCATATGCACAAGACTCGATTTCCTACTCCATGGAGCTAAAACTCAGGTCGGAGAAATGATCGAAAAGATCTGTCGGTACCACATGCCTCAGACCACGTGCTAAAATCCTTATTTTGATTTTTGCACATCTAGCATATACACGACATTCTTTATCAGATCTTGATTAAGAATAGTGTCTCGGTCAGGATCATCGGTGTGTCGCGTCGGTCTAACCCACGGTTACAGTAGAGCGACTCACTGCCCACTGTAGGCAACCCGCACCCCGATGCCCCCAAGGTCAACGAGTGACCTACACTACGCATATCACACCCACTTAAGAGGTGTACGTTCCTCCTAGGCAATTAGCCTTATCCAGTCACTCGGACCATTCCAATGCATGTATAATGCACCAAAAACCAAATCATAGATAGAATATCAATCACAGGTTTAACTCATAATTTTTCAAAATATATTTTATACAATGCACTAATATCTTAGTGCAAGTCCAACCACAAGGGCCATACTTTTCAATTTCATTTGTTCAATTTATATCATATGCTTCAACGTATATATTTTTTTCCAATACGTAAAGTGCCCCAAATACCAAATACAGGCATCTCTTTCCAATGCATATAAAATACATCAAAAGCCAATCATAGGCAACTCGACATTTTCTCACACAGTGTTCATACACTATTTTGGCAGTAATCATCATGTTATCATGTTTTTATAGTCATAAAACACTTCTGCCGTATTTTCACAATCGCGTAACAATATTGTTACATTTTTACAATTCAAGAACGTTTTTGTTACGTTTTCAAAATATTGCAACACTTCTGTTGCACTTTTAAATCACGTATTTAATTTTTTTTAACATTTTTCTCAATCATATAAAAATATACATTTCTCAAATTGCGTAACGATTTTCCACCATTTTCAAACTCGCATAACTTAAAAATCATTCTTTCAAGTTGTGTAAATCATTTTCTATCATTTTCAAAATATTTAAAACACTTTCCAAATCACATAAGATTTTCTGTCATTTTCACAATTACGTAAAAATATTCTATCATTATTTAATCACGTAGTGATTTTTCAATAATATTTTTAATAGTGTAAAATATTTAAATGCTTCCCAAATCGCGTAGAAATATTTTAATATTTTTCAAATCGCATAAAAATATTTTACTATATTTCCAAACACTTAGAAATATTTTCTTGTATTTCAAACCATGTATTTTAAAAATTATGTTTTGAAGATCGTAAATCATTTTTCATCACAATTCTATTACGAAAAATATTTCTCAACCTTCAAAAATTCCATTTCATCTTTTCTCAAAATATTATGACTTTGTATTTCATTTTTCACATTTTCTTACTCAAGAAAATCTTTTTCCACGTTTCTTTACTCAAGAAATTCTTTTTCAAATATAATCCACAAAATTACCTTTCCATCAATGTTTCAAAACTTAACATTTTCTAACGTACTTCAAAACTCAAAAATAAGTTATACGTTAGTAGATTTTCATAATACCATTATATTCTCCATTTTTCTCAAGTCATTTCTCAAGTGCTAAAATACTCTGATTCCCTTTTCAAATTTCTTGTATTAAATTAATTATATTTTCACTTGAAAAATCACTTTGTTTCATTAAAATCAATGCATTACAAACCTTCGAAAATGTGAACATGACTATTGAAAATTATCAAAACATTTTTCCTTCTAAATTGATATGGTTTTATACAAACAAAATCATTAAAATTTTATTTTCAAAACCGAAGGACTTATGGTTTTAAAACCAAACCCATTTGTTCAAATTCATTTTTATTTTCTTTGCAAATCCTTTTTCACTTTCTTTGCTAATTCTTAAAATCATCATTGCTATTTTCATTTAAATCTCATGTTTTGTAAAACACTTAGAAACTTTTTACACAAAATAAATCAATAAAAAAATTCCTCAAAAACCATGTTCTTGTACTCTTTGAAAAATAAAATCTTTGTTTATTTTGCTTGTTTTTCTAAACATTCATTTTCATCATTCATGAAAATATAAATTTTTGAACACCTATTTTGAGGTGTCTTGATCGAAATTCTCATTATTCTAGGGATCAAAATTTAATTTCTTTGTTCTTGAAAAAATTTCACATTGACCCAAATCAAGGGCATCAAAACCGTAACTCTTCCTTGGCCATTGGGACCAAGATTAGTTTTCTTTCCATCCACACATCATGGCATACATATATATATTTCATCATAAATATCACAAACATGTCATATACTCATCATGCATATTATAAGTATACTATCAAAGCCATAAAATCATGCAAAGCATATTAAGTATAGACAAAAATAATCAAAGCATAAGAAAATAAATTAAAGCTCATAAACATAAAATTAATTATTACATGACCATGGATTGGAATCCTCACATGGATTCACCATCCATCAAATATAAGACCATCTCTCACCACCATACTTGGTTGGTGAGATGGATCTCCCTCTTACCTCTTGTAGATCCTCAAAAACTCCTTGTTTTGCTTCTTTTTCCAAGTGCTTCACCACCAAGGGCTTCTCAAATACAAAACAAAATATATAAAAATTAGTATACTAAGCTTGATTAAGAGGAACCATGGATCAAACATGGTTTAGATCATGAAAAAGAAGAGAAGAAATGAAGTCTTCTTATACTTCACCTCAAAAACCCAATAACTTTGATCTTGAAGGAAGTCCATGAAGATGAATGATTTAGAGAAAGTCTCCAACATGAAAGTTACTTAGAATATCATGTAGATTCAAGATCTATGGTTGGATGAAATTAAAAGTGATGTAAGGTGTTTTTGGGTGAGGAGGCCGAACCTATGGAGAGAAAAAGGAAGGAAAGAATGGTTGCTTGGTTCTTGGAATTTTGAGAGAATAAGATTGAGTCTTTTTGGGTGAGAGGAGAAAGTGAAAATGCATGCACAAAGTGAGTGGGCTGCCGTGTGAGTGTTGGAGAATTTGAAGAGTTTTACTTGAAATAATATCCCATTTTGGGTTCACACTTGAAACACATGGTCTTCCACTTTGTCATCTTTTTCTTTGGCCTAAAAAGGTTACTCCAATTTGTCTCCTCCTTTCCAAACATCTCCAACCGTCCCCCCTCTTCATAATGCATGCAAAGTTGTCATCTTTTCATGCCATTATTTGAAGCATTTCTAGCCATTGATTAATTCCATGGTTAGGATTTTGGTAGACTTTTGATTTTTTGGAGACTTAATCTAGGCCATTAGATCTTTTTCCTTTAAATTCTAGCCATTAGATGTGTCTCTAAAATAAAGGGTCAAGATTGCTCCTTCAAACTTTAAATCCAAGGGTTATAATTAGTCATAGCCTTTTTAGAAGACCAAATCTCCACCTTTGATTAATTCTTCATCCAATGGTCATAAATGGTCTTTGTCACTTTTTAAGACTAAATCTCCACCCTTGATCAATTCCAAATCCAATGGTTGTAAATGGTCACTTTATATAATCAAATTTACACCGTTGATTAAATCTACGGTTGATATTGAAGCTTGCCTAACTAAGTTTATTCTCACACCATTGATTAAATCAATGGTGATTATCCAATGCTTCTTTATTAAATTTATTTCTTAACCGTTAATTAAATCAAGATCAAGTCTTCACCGTTAAATAAATCAATGGTGGATATCCAAACCACCAATGTTGACTTAAGCAATATAATTTCTATTTTTATCTACTAAAAACCCCATGAAAGAATATATTTACTGTATTTTTATCGCTCGATAATTAAATACATTGCCAAACACAAAACAAGAAAATTTCTAAAACTATTTCCGGATTTAGGTTTAGTAAGATCCCCTGTCTCCGTCTAAATAGTACAAATTTTTCTATGCGTAGAAATTTTTCACTTTATGGGGCCCACCTGGGCCCACCTAGGACCACCTGAGCCCACATATAGTCAAAAAAATTCATAATCATCCACAAAAATCACAAATATTAGAAAACATTTGAAAATCAAGTCAGATTATTAAAAATAATTAACAGTCAAGAGAAATAAATACAGAAAAATTTTTTCCAGCTCAAAATTTATTATTTTCCTGACACAGAGTAAATCACTCAAAACGATCAAATATGCTGACAGAATAATCAAAATAATTTTACAGCACACAGAGATCACTAAATAGTAAAATTCTGTTAACTGTCAAAATTACTGTTTAAGAGATAAGAAATTTGGGGTGTTACAATACTCCCTCTCTAAAAAGAAATTTCGTCCTCAAAATTTGAGAAACATGATTTCACACCCTCGGAATAAATAATGACATTATTGCTCCTTTATCTTATTTTTCAATTCCCATGAAGCTTCCTCTCTTACATCTTGCTATACTATTCTAACCAACAAAATCTCTTTGCTGATGTTCAACTTCTTCTGATCAAATAGATATCTAGACTCCTATAATTACTGAAGATGTTGAATGTTACTCCAGAAAGAAAGAATCTCCATATCTCTGATACCAACATAACAACAACCGATCTTTATTCATGCCTAGAATAGTTTTTCTCAGATAACTTCCAACTAATGTAATGTAATGTTAAGCTAATGTAATGTATTACTTAAAATTTCCTTATCTTCGTATCACTACATATTCTAGATTTTTGCTTTTAACAAGAAATGTCTCACTAACTGAATTCTCCTTTTCATAGTACTATACCAAACACTATGACATAGAGTTAAATAGGAATATCATTTCTTGTTCATTCAATTGCAGGAGATGATAGAAAACATCATAGAATATAACAAAACGAATCGAACCTGTTATCGAACATATCCAGCAAAGGATTGGATGTAACCCGATTTTCAAAAATGAATTTCTCTGGATTACTCACAGTCTGTTGAAATAATCTCATTGGATATGATTGAAAAATAACCAATCCATTTTCAAATATCACGTCTGTTTATGAAACAGATCAAACTAATAAAAAAATTTTGAACAACAGATCAAACTAACACAATGTTTTGATCTATAATAACAATTTGAATAACTTGAATAGCTCGATTAGCTAAGAATAGAAACAGAAGTAAACAAATCAGAGGATAACGAATAACTCTAATATATAATTGATCTACTCAATCATATGTCATAAGGAATAGGTTATTCACAGAAATATTCAGTATGGTTTATAGGATAAGCTCTAATGACACAATCTCCATTTGTTTAAATCTTCCGCTCAGAACACTCCCATTCCATTCAGAGTAACAACTTCCCTTACTATCTAAAATTTTACTAATAGAAAACTCTATTTTCAAAGAGCATAATTTCTGGGAGAAGGTGTCCAACTTTTTCGCAATTTGTTTCCTTGACGTACATTCCTTCATTTAAGTACTTTCTTTCACATCCCTTACTATTTTTGGTTTCCTCAATAGTTATAAATACATCTTTCATCGAAATCAATTATTTTCTCAATATCCTAAAAAGAAATTTCAGGTTCCAAAATTACGAAATCTTATATTCCAAGACTGATTCTCTTCCATCAGATTCTAAACTTCAACTTCTAGTTTCCACTGAACAGCGGTCCTTTGTTCGTGTAGTCGTCTTTCCACATTGCTCCTATTGCTCCCGTAGCTGCAACTGCATAACTAGTAACATGTTCCACTTCCACACAAGTATAACTATGCTGAGCCATTTCCTTTTTTTTTTGAGGCGTGCAGATCGAAATACAATGGATCTAATATCTATTATAAACAACATTATTTCCTTTCGGAACACAGAGAACACAACATAAGCAAAATAGACCTAACCACAAACCCCAAAAGACTCAAACCGTGCTCTGATACCAACTAATGTAACACCCTCCTCAGGGTATCACATGTCTGACTTCCGACTCATAATCTGAAAAGAAGTTCACACAAAGTTTGAGTTATAAAGGATGGGTTTTAAAATTTCTTCTAAACTGAAACGTAAATTTACTGAAAATATTAGGTAACATTGAAAATCATATTTCAACTATTCATTATGCAATATTGACACCAACTAATATCACAATTTAAAGAGAAATATAAAATTAACACACTTATTTTTTTTTACAGTAGCAAACGCCAAGACGGGTCCTACTTAATAGCACGGTACAACGTTAACAAGAAACTTTAACATACTTATTCCTTTTTCTGTCCATCTTGATGCATCAGACATCTGTTCCTTTGTCAACACTACACACCTTCGAGTCCTGAATGTCCACTCCTTATTGTTGTCACCAATCTTAGAATATCCATCGCCCGTTATGTCTAAGACAACTCGATCCTGCTATTATTTGATTTTAACAGTACAGACACGGCAAAACAGGATAACAAAGAGGTGAGATCACCTACACCAATACCAACATGGCAGCACAGAGATAACACAAACAGCAATATCATACATATAGATCATACCATAATCATGTTATCAGCATTAATCAACTATCATCATCTAATCATTTATCAGTTCAATCATCATCCAAGTACTCAAAATAATTGTCATAGCCAACATTCCTCAATTAATATATCATAGAGATATAAATGTTCAGATTATGCATATGCACAAGACTCGATTTCCTACTACATGGAGCTAAAACTCAGGTCAGAGAAATGATCGAAAAGATCTGTCGGTACCATATGCCTCAGACCACGTGCTAAAATCCTCATTTTGATTTTTGCACATCTAGCATATACACGACATTCTTTATCAGATCTTGATTAAGAATAGTGTCTCGGTCAGGATCATCGGTGTGTCGCGTCGGTCTAACCCACGGTTACAGTAGAGCGACTCACTGCCCACTGTAGGCAACCCGCACCTCGATGCCCCCAAGGTCAACGAGTGACCTACACTACGCATATCGCACCCACTCAAGAGGTGTACGTTCCTCCTAGGCAATTAGCCTTATCCAGTCCCTCAGACCATTCCAATGCATGTATAATGCACCAAAAACCAAATCATAGATAGAATATCAATCACAGGTTTAACTCATAATTTTTCAAAATATATTTTATACAATGCACTAATATCTTAGTGCAAGTCCAACCACAAGGGCCATACTTTTCAATTTCATTTGTTCAATTTATATCATATGCTTCAACGTATATTTTTTTTCCAATACATAAAGTGCCCCAAATACCAAATATAGGCATCTCTTTCCAATGCATATAAAATACATCAAAAGCCAATCATAAGCAACTCGACATTTTCTCACACAGTGTTCATACACTATTTTGGCAGTAATCATCATGTATCATGTTTTTATAGTCATAAAACACTTCTGCCGTATTTTCATAATCGCGTAACAATATTGTTATATTTTTACAATTCAAGAACATTTCTGTTATGTTTTTAAAATACTGCAACACTTCGGTTGCACTTTTAAATCACGTATTTAATTTTTTTTAACATTTTTCTCAATCACATAAAAATATACATTTCTCAAATTGCGTAACGATTTTCCACCATTTTCAAACTCGCATAACTTAAAAATCATTCTTTTAAGTTGCATAAATCATTTTCCATTATTCTCAAAATATTTAAAACATTTTCCAAATCACATAAGATTTTCTGTCATTTTCATAATTACGTAAAAATATTCTATCATTATTTAATCACGTAGTGATTTTTCAATAATATTTTCAATAGTGTAAAATATTTCAATGCTTCCCAAATCGCGTAGAAATATTTTAATATTTTTCAAATCGCGTAAAAATATTTTATTATATTTTCAAACACTTAGAAATATTTTATCTTGTATTTCAAATCATGTATTTTAAAAATTACATTTTTAGATACGTAAATCATTTTTCACCACAATTCTATTACGAAAAATATTTCTCAACCTTCAAAAATTCCATTTCATCTTTTCTCAAAATATTATGACTTTGTATTTCATTTTTCACATTTTCTTACTCAAGAAAATCTTTTTCCACGTTTCTTTACTCAAGAAATTCTTTTTCAAATATAATCCACAAAATTACCTTTCCATCAATGTTTCAAAACTTAACATTTTCTAACGTACTTCAAAACTCAAAAATAAGTTATACGTTAGTAGATTTTCATAATACCATTATATTCTCCATTTTTTCCAAATCATTTCTCAAGTGCTAAAATACTCTGATTCCCTTTTCAAATTCCTTGTATTAAATTAATTATATTTTCACTTGGAAAATCACTTTGTTTCATTAAAATCAATGCATTACAAACCTTCGAAAATGTGGACATGACTATTGAAAATTATCAAAAGATTTTTCCTTCTAAATTGATATGGTTTTACACAAATAAAATCATTAAAATTTTATTTTTAAAATCGAAGGACTTATGGTTTTAAAACCAAACCCATTTGTTCAAATTCATTTTTATTTTCTTTGCAAATCCTTTTTCACTTTCTTTGCTAATTCTTAAAATCATCATTGCTATTTTCATTTAAATCTCATGTTTTGTAAAACACTTAGAAACTTTTTACACAAAATAAATCAATAAAAAAATTCCTCAAAAACCATGTTCTTGTACTCTTTGAAAAATAAATTCTTTGTTTATTTTGCTTGTTTTTCTAAACATTCATTTTCATCATTCATGAAAATATAAATTTGTGAACACCTATTTTGAGGTGTCTTGATCGAAATTCTCATTATTCTAGGGATCAAAATTTAATTTCCTTATTCTTGAAATTTTTTCACATTGACCCAAATCAAGGGCATCAAAACCGTAACTCTTCCTTGGCCATTGGGACCAAGATTAGTTTTCTTTCCATCCACACATTATGGCATACATATATATATTTCATCATAAATATCACAAACATGCCATATACTCATTATGCATGTTATAAGTATACTATCAAAGCCATAAAATCATGCAAAGCATATTAAGCATAGACAAAAATAATCAAAGCATAAGAAAATAAATTAAAGCTCATAAACATAAAATTAATTATTACATGACCATGGATTGGAATCCTCACATGGATTCACCATCCATCAAATATAAGACCATCTCTCACCACCATACTTGGTTGGTGAGATGGATCTCCCTCTTACCTCTTGAATATCCTCATAAACTCCTTGTTTTACTTTTTTTTCCAAGTCCTTCACCACCAAGGGCTTCTCAAATACAAAACAAAATATATAAAAATTAGTATACTAAGCTTGATTAAGAGGAACCATAGATCAAACATGGTTTAGATCATGAAAAAGAAGAGAAGAAATGAAGTCTTCTTATACTTCACCTCAAAAACCCAATAACTTTGATCTTGAAGGAAGTCCATGAAGATGAATGATTTAGAGAAAGTCTCTAACATGAAAGTTGCTTAGAATATCATGTAGATTCAAGATCTATGATTGGATGAAATTAAAAGTGATGGAAGGTATTTTTGGGTGAGGAGGCCGAACCTATGGACAGAAAAAAGAAGGAAGGAATGGTTGCTTGGTTCTTGGAATTTTGAGAGAATAAGATGGAGTCTTTTTGGGTGAGAGGAGAAAGTGAAAATGCATGCACAAAGTGAGTGGGCTGCCGTGTGAGTGTTGGAAAGTTTGAAGAGTTTTACTTGAAATAATATCCCATTTTGGGTTCATACTTGAAACACATGGTCTTCCACTTTGTCATCTTTTTTTTTTTTGGCCTAAAAAGGCTACTCCAATTTGTCTCCTCCTTTCCAAGCATCTCCAACCGTCCCCCCTCTTCATAATGCATGCAAAGTTGTCATCTTTTCATGCCATTATTTGAAGCATTTCTAGCCATTGATTAATTCAATGGTTAGGAATTAGGTAGACTTTTGATTTTTAGGAGACTTAATCTAGGCCATTAGATCTTTTTCCTTTAAATTCTAGCCATTAGATGTGTCTCCAAAATAAATGGTCAAGATTGCTCCTTCAAACTTTAAATCCAAGGGTTATAATTAGTCATAGCCTTTTTAGAAGACCAAATCTCCACCTTTGATTAATTCTTCATCCAATGGTCATAAATGGTCTTTGTCACTTTTTAAGACTAAATCTCCACCCTTGATCAATTCCAAATCCAATGGTTGTAAATGGTCACTTTATATAATCAAATTTACATCGTTGATTAAATCTACTGTTGATATTGAAGCTTGCCTAACTAAGTTTATTCTCACACCATTGATTAAATCAATGGTGATTATCCAATGCTTCTTTATTAAATTTATTTCTTAACCGTTAATTAAATCAAGATCAAGTTTTCACTGTTAAATAAATCAATGGTGGATATCCAAACCACCAATGTTGACTTAAGCAATATAATTTCTATTTTTATCTACTAAAAACCCCATGAAAGAATATATTTACTGTATTTTTGTCGCTAGATAATTAAATACGAGTACAAACACAAAACAAGAAAATTTCTAAAACTGTTTTTGAATTCAGGTTTAGTAAGATCCCCTGTCTCCGTCTAAACAGTACAAATTTTTCTATGCGTAGAAAAATTTTCACTTTGTGGGACCCACTTGAGCCCACGTAAGGTCACATAGGCCCACCTAGGACCACCTGGGCCCACATATAGTCAAAAAAATTCATAATCATCCACAAAAATCACAAATATTAGAAAATGTATGAAAATCAAGTCAGATTGTTAAAAATAATTAACAGTCAAGAGAAATAAATTTTAGAAAGATTTTCCTCGGCCCGAAAATTATTATTTTCCTGACATAGAGTAAATCACTCAAAATGATCAAATATGCTGACGGAATAATCAAAATAATTTTACAGCACACAGAGATCACTAAACAGTAAAATTCTGTTAACTTGAAAAATTACTGTTTAAGAGATAGGAAATTTAGGGTGTTACAAAGAACATGAGCTGGAACTAAATAGGCTCAATCAAAATGAAGAACATGACAAAAAAAAGAAGGGAATCGCACTCAAAGCCACCTCCTCTACAATTGAAGATGATGATGAAGATGGTGAAGAGGATGCTGAAAGTGTTGAGCTAAGTGAGGAGAATCTTAGTCTCCTTGTGAGAAAATTTAGAAGATTCCTAAAGAAAAAAGGATTTCAAAGAAGACCATCATTTCCTCAAAAGAAAGTGTATCATAAAGGAGAAGGATCCTCTACTCCTCCAAAATGCTATGAATGTGGAAAATCGGGGCATATGAAAATGGAGTGCCCTATGTATCTCAAGAAGATGGAGAAGTTTGAGAAAAGGCCTTCCGAAGAAAAGAAAGGAAGGAGAGCATACATAGCTTGGGAGGACAATGACTTAAGCTCCTCCAACAATTTAGAGGATGAAAAAGCTCATCTATGTCTCATGGCTCAAGGAGAAGAAAGTGAAGAGAGCGACACCGAGGTAACTTCTTCTAACTCAGAATCTCTACCTTCATATGATGAATTGCAAGATGCCTTTCAAGAATTGTATGATAAATCCTTAAGGCTCACAAAAATGGTTTTGTCCTCTAACAAAATAATTTCCTTATTGGTAAACAAAGTTTCTATCTTACGTAAGGAGATAAATGAGCTTAAGATTAAAAATGAGACCTTAGGACTTATTGATACTAATTCACTATGCATGACTTGTTCCTCACATGACAACACATCTATATCGTTACCTTGTTCATCATGCAAAGTATTTGAAAAAGAAATTGAAGACTTGAACAACACTCTTGTAAAATTCACTTTTGGAAGAGACAACTTGAATGTGTTGTTAGGGAAACAAAAATATGTGTTTCAAAAGTCGGTTTGGGATTTAATCCAAACAACCATCAAAATCTTATAAGAACTTCTTTGTTTCCTCAAATACTTCAAGTAGTCCCTTTATTAAATGTTTTCACTATGATAAGAAAGGGCATAATGCATCCACTTGCAATGTTAGAAAGAACATAAACACTAAAGTTAGAATAAAAAGAGTTTGGGTTCCTAAAGGCACTGATGCACAATTTTCAATTGTCGCATTTGCAAACCCAAGTGCAGGTTGTCTCAAGTAATAAATTTCTCGGGAGTCCGAGGTCGATCCACAAGGAATTGTTGAAGATTAATTAAGATGAAGTGAATATTTTGTTACTACGATTAAAATTATTTACTTGGGTAAAAAGATTCACTCTTAGTAAATAAAATAAAGGTAAGATTAATTTCTTTTATAACTCAATTAGAATCCTCACAACATGGAGGTTCCAATCGGAAAATATAACATTAAAAGTCTAATTAAAATAATATACGTAATTATATTATGTTTCCTAAAAATATTACCATCACTTATAAATGGGTTAAAGCATTCATTGTGCTAATATTTTGTCTACAATAAATCAAGAACTCCTCTTTACAAAGATGGTTTCTAAATTATAAGAAACAAATTATAATACGTATAATAGTTACTAGAAAATACAAATCATTTAAGCACAAGAGAAGAATAAATCTAACCTTATTTTATTACCAAGAGCTTCACCCTTTCACCCAAGTAAAATGAAACTTAGTTACTCATAGATAAGAAGAAAGAAAGAGAGAAGAAGAAGAAGAAGAACATGACTTTAATTTAGAATAAAAGAAAATTACTACAAGAAAACCTAGCAACAAAATGGCATCATTTTGGTAACTAACACCTAACACCCTCAATGATCTGCTAAGGCCCCCTTTTATAGAAGATTAGAGATACAAAATGACAAGGGGGCTGAGTCATTAGTGGGTGGATAAGTGGAAAATGAGTGGAAAATGCCAAATGACTTTAGGTTAGTGGGAAATTATGGAGATTCCTTATCTCTGAAATCATGCAGCTCTGAAGTCATTGCATTCATCATTTTTGAACCAAGTGGTCTTATGAAAGTTGTAGGCCTGGATCTTAGCTTTCAAATGGCTTTAGTTTGAGTCCAATATCATTTCTATAACTCTAGATATGTTCAAATTACTGCACACTGCCCAGGCCCAGTCACAGCTCCTCTATTTTGACTTCCAAGCCCAATATCACCTTCAACGAGTCCGATTCTGGAAAAGTGGTCAACATGAAAGTTGTAGATATAGGTCTTAACTATTCAGAATCCAAATTTCAGCCCATTTTACAACTTCTATCCCAAAATATGTGATGAACAGTATACATAGGTTAAGCTATCAGGAAAAGCACTCTGGTTCTTGCTTCAACCCCAATTTGAGTTATCTACTCGTGTGATTGGGCTTTTGAGGTATTCTTGAAAGTTGTAGAACTCTCTCTTATCTTTCAAATGCCACTAGAACCACCTCCAAAGACCACCTACATCCCAAGATATAGCCCAAATACAGAAATAACGTAAGACGTAAATTATGCTAAAAATTTTAATTAAGTCCAATTTGAGTCCAAACTTACGAAACATAATAAAAATCAATCAATTAAGTACATAGAGAGTGTAAATGACTAAGAATGAAAGCTTATTAATGTATCAAATATGTGATCGTCAAATTCTCCTACACTTAACTTTTTGCACTCCTGAGCAAAACACATAAGATTACTCACAAAAAAAACGAAACAAACTCAAAAGCTAAACACTCTAAAAGACTCAATTTCTAATAATATTTATAAATGAAGAGCAATCAATCATTCAAGTAATCAAAACATTCATGAGGTAACATATCTTCACTTCTCAAATCAACAAGTAAGGATATTTCAATTGAAAAGCATGAGTCAAGAATGATAGATTTTCACAAGATTCACTCTCTATCCTTCAAGTGTTTAAAAGGTAGGTATTTCACTCAATTCAACCCATGAAAATTGCACTACCATGAGCTTGCTTATCTTCTACTTCTCCACTACTCAGAACACATGCACACACAAATCATGAGGACTTTATTCAAGGTTATAATGGGGTCAAGGTAAAGGAGGAGGTAATATGGATATGACAAGTTAAACACCAGAGAATAAAAGAACATGAGAGCTGAGTTCAATTAACAAGCATGAAAGTTCATCCCAACTCCACCTAATACAAATTCCATTTACATATTCTTTTCCTTTTTCTTTATTACTTTGTTGACCCTCTTCTTTTTACATTTTTTTGATTGATTTTTTTTTTTTACAAAAAGAACATCATATATACATTTTTTTTAACCATTCTGCATACACACCCCCACACTTGTTCAAGAACTCATCGAATGACAAAACTAATGTTCTCTTATTCCCTAGGGTCAAGTAAGAACATGATTTTTCATTTAAGGCACATAATGAGATCGAAACAAAGAATAGTCAAATAAGCTCAAAGGGGTTAAGCAAGGGGAAATGGGTCATTTCTAATGCTTTATGTTGGCAGGAATTAGAGAATTTCCAAGAAGTCATAAGAGTGCTTGATATCATATTGAGACAACAAGCTGCTAAACAAGGTTAGCTATTTGATTAAAGTAGCTATTTCAAGAAAAATGTCTCAATCATATTTATGTATGCATATGAAAATGTAGTCTCAAAAAGAATCAAAGCAAGTTCTAGAGTAACAATTTCATGAGTGAAATTCACACAAAAAAGAAAAGAATGGTACAAATGTTCCATCCATTCATCAATAGGCTCAAAATCTCACAAGGCATAATTCTATCATTCTCAGTTCACCAATTCAATATCCATAACCAATCATGTGAATTTTAAGAAAGAAGACAATTTACTCAATCATGCAAATTTCCCTGAATTTGAATTGCTACTTCCACACAAACTAGTTTTCTACCCAATTATTCCTTACTCTGCCATCAATTTTTGATGCATCTCAAGAGTAAATAATTTACTCCTTACTCTGCCATCCCTAATTACTTTTGTTGTTAATAAATTGATGACAAATGCAACAAACATATTAACAAACATACTCCTATATTTTTTTTATTTTTTTTCTAAGATAAACTCAATAAACATATTAACAAACACACTTCCTAATTTTTTATTATTATTATTTTTTGGTTTTTTTTTACAACCATCCTTCCCCCCAACCAGCTCACAACATTATCCTCAATGTCAAAACATAGATAGGTAAAGGATAGAATATATTACCTGTTGCTGCAATTACTGAAAAGAAAAATCTCACACAAATTTAAATAGAAATAAAGTACAATAAATAAAACCAAAGCTTATAATTATTTAAATAGTTGGAGTGTCTTGGCTGGCTTTCTTTTCATTTTGCTTCCCTCACCGCTTCCTTTGGACCAATCTATCTGAGCTGTTGCTGGATCAGGTTCATAAACAAAAGCTTCTAATTTATCAATCAACTCATCAATAGTAGAAGCAGAGATAAGGAGTCGTCTTGCAGAAGGTGTGACAAATTTCTATTCCACAGCATGGTCAAGAAAAGATAACAAATTATCAAAGAAATTATTAACATTCAATAAACTTATGTGTTTATGGTGGATGTTCAGTTGGGCCCAAGAGACAATTTGAAAGACTTCTTCCAAAGTACCAAAACTACCAGGTAAGACAAAGAATGCATCAGAGTTTTTAATCATCGCCTTCATTCGTCCATGCATAGATGATACCTGAATTTCCAGTCCAATTGTCTTTCCAACGATGTTCCTTCGAGTTAAAGGTTCAGGAATGACACTTAAAACTTGACCACCTCTTACAAATGCAAAAAGTGATACAGCCCCCATTAACCCAAGACAACCTCCCCCATATACTACACAAATGTTCCTCGCAGCAAGTGTTCTACCAACAGTGCTTGCTGCATTTACAAATTCTAAACTCTTACCATAACTTATCGCACAAAATACACAGATACTGGCAAATCTACGAATAGAAGAAGAAGTTCCCTCCATTTCTACACTCACACTCTCTTTGAAGGATTATGAGTTGCAGGAAAGTGAAGAAAATGGAGTGTTTAAATAGGGAAGAGAATAAAAAAAGTAATAATAGCTCCTATACAGGTAGGTTGGCTGGTGTCAGAAAAGTTAGAAAATTTTAAAAAAAAATAATAATAATAAATTTTTTTTGTTTTTTTATTTTTTTTACTTCAAGAAAACCATCAGGGTAAAGAAGTCTAGAAACCCCCGAAGGATCCCATCTAAAGGATCGTCTGTCCAAAACTAAAATTCAACAAAATTATACAAAGATAAAATAATAATAACAAATGATTACATACCTTTATGTACAGGTTTCATGGCAGATCTTTATACTGCATTTCATGAGTGCAGTAATACCAAGACGGCTCAGCCAATCTAGACATTCTTCTTCCTCCCGCTTGTGGGATATCCCAGCCTATGCATCGTCCCTCTAGTTAAAGAGAGAAAATCTGAATACGACGACCAGTGACCACAACCAGTGAGAGGTCGCTGGAGAGCCTATGGCATTAAATCACAGGATCCAGCTCAGAGGCATTCTCATGCGAGAATGCAAACACGGGACGCTTCTTTCTGTCCATCAGCAAGCAGAGCCTTTGGTTAAAACCTGGGAATGCTTGCGCGGCTCTCTATAGAGCATGGCACACGAACCTTATTTACCAACTGGCGTGCGAAGGTTTACCCGAGTCAATGACGAGTACGCCACTGGCGGGGCTCCTAATCTAATTAAAGACCAAGTACAACCGAAGTTTCCCCTTTTTATTCTTTTTTATTTCTTTTATTTCTTTTTTTTTTTTCTTTTTTTTTTTTTTTTTTTTTTTTTCTTTTTTTTTTTTTTTTTTCGAAAATGTACAAGATAATATATACATGTTGTTGTGATTGTGGCTCATATCTTCCTCTGGTTTCACGTCCAAAAACGGCTTAAATGCCTTCTATGAGTCGGGGATAAGCTTCCCATCCAATTTTCTTTTAAATTGGCAAACAGGGTCTTTTTGAATCAGATTCCCAAGACTATAATGCTCTTGTTCATCCTTGAAGAGATTCCACAAACTAAGAAGTTCACGCTGTACAACTCCACAAGAATGCGTCTCAAGAGTCAATAAGATATTATCTAATGACTCCTTACTCAGTCCATTCTTAATGAAGAATACTTTATCTTTTCTGTTTACAGAAACCATCCCCAAAGAGTGACATCGCGTGTTGCAATTCCATCGTACACACTTGTAGCAAACTTTCATTCTTTTTGCTCTTCTCCTTTTTGAAAATGAACATTTACCAAGACCAGGCATGTATGGGACAAATGAATTTGAAGATTCACCAACTAAACGAACCTTTGCTTCGATTATCCAGCGTATATCTTCTGGGATGCCCTTATACATTAACAGTCTCAGTCTTTCACACCTAGCTTCATAGACTTTTGTTAGAGCATTTAGAGGGAGAGAAGGAAAATGTTCTCTTAGATTTGAGAGAATGACATCCATTTTAAAAGGAGAAGAAATCAGTTATTATGGAAAACTGAAAAACAAACCGACTTGAGAGTCATGGAGTACCGTTATCCGTCATTTAACCGGGAACACAAAGAATTGAAAAAAGAAAGAAACAACATTAAAATAAATTCTACTCATAACAAGGATTAGAAAGAGAAATGGATTCTACCTCAACAACTTGATGTTCCAGAAATGGTTTAAGTTTTTTTCCATTGACCTTAAATACGATACCATTCCTAGGATTCTCAATGTCTATGGCCCCATAAGAATACACATATTTGACAATATAAGGACCAATCCACCTAGATCTCAATTTTCTAGGGAATAGGTGAAGACGAGAATTATAAAGCAAAACTTTTTGACCAATTTCAAAAGTTTTTCTGAAAATTGATTTGTCATGAAAAGCTTTTGTTCTAACTTTATAAATCTTTGAGTTTTCATATGCATCATTTCTTAATTCCTCAAGTTCATTCAATTGCAATTTGCGTAACTTGGAAGCATTATCAAGACTTAAGTTGAAAGCTTTAATGGCCTAAAATGCTTTATGCTCCAATTCTATAGGCAAATGACAAGGTTTTCCATAAACTAACCGATAAGGAGACATGCTTAAAGATGTTTTAAAAGCAGTATGGTAAGCCCAAAGTGCATCGTTTAGTCTTAAAGACCAATCTTTACGATTTGAGTTAACCATTTTTTCCAAAATTTGTTTAATCTCCCTATTTACTAATTTAACTTGTCCACTTGTCTGAGGATGATAAGGGGTTGCAATTTTGTGGGTAATGCATATTTCTTCATTAAGGATTCAAATGGTTTATTGTAAAAATGTGTTCCCTCATCACTGATGATAGCTCGAGGAATTCCAAATCGACTCAAAACGTTTTCTTTTAAAAATTTAGAACAGTTTTATGATCATTGTGCTGACATGGAATTGCCTCAATCCGTTTTGAGACATAATCAACTGCAATCAAAATGTACACAAATCCAAAAGATGATGGAAATGGACCCATGAAATCAATTCTCCAACAATAAAAAATTTCAATGACAAGGATAGGGTTCAAAGGCATCATATTTCTTTTAGAAATGGACCCCAATTTTTTACAACTTTCACAACTTTTGCAAAAAGTATAACTATCCTTGAATAAAGTGGGCCAATAAAATCCACACTGCAAGATTTTCACAGCTGTTTTCTTTGAAGAAAAATGACCTCCACATGCTTTTGAATGACAAAATTTAATAACACTACTTACCTCATTATTGGATACACATCTCTGAAAGATTTGATCAGGACAATATTTGAACAAATATGGGTCATCCCAAAAGAAATTTTTCACCTCAATCAAATTTTTTTTTCTGTCTTGGTGTGTCCACTGAGGCGGCATCTTACCTGTTACAAGAAAATTGACAATGTTAGTAAACCAATGCATGGAATTGACAGAAAATAAAAATTCATCGAAAAAAGAATCATTGATAGGTGTGCTATCAAAAGATGAGCCTGTTGTCAGCCTTGACAAATGATCTGCAACATCATTTTAAGCTCCTTTCTTGTCTTTTATTATGATGTTGAATTCTTGAAGCAACAAGATCGACCGTATCAACCTAGGTTTGGCATCCTGTTTAGACATTAAATATCTAATAGCAGCATGATCAGTGAAAACAACAGTGGATGAACTAATTAAATAAGCTTGAAATTTGTCCAATGCAAAATTACAGCAAGTAGTTCTTTTTCAGTAGTGGTGTAATTCATTTGTGCACTATTCAAAGTTTGACTTGCGTAATAAATTACATGAGGCTTACCTTCCTTTCTTTGGCCTAAAACAACGCCAACAACAAAATCACTAGCATCACACATCAACTCAAAAGGCAAAGACCAGTTAGGAGATTGCATGATAGGAGCAGAAGTCAAAAGATCGATTAATTTTTTAAAAGATTTCTGACAACCTTGAGTCCAATAAAATGGTGTATCTTTTGTTAGAAGATTACATAAAGGTCTAGATATGACACTAAAGTCCTTTACGAATCTTCTGTAAAATCCTGCATGTCCTAAAAAGGAACGAACTTCTTTGACTATTTTTGGGAAAGGCAAATGAGCAATTAATTCAACTTTGGCCTTATCAGCTTCAATTCCTTTAGAAGATATCACATGACCTAACACTATTCTTAAGGTAACCATGTAATGACATTTTTCCTAATTTAATACAAATCCTTTTTCTTCGCATCTTTTAAGAACTTTTTCCAAATTATCAAGACAATTTTCAAAAGAATTTCCAAAAACTGTCAAATCATCCAAGAAAACCTCTAAATAATGCTCAATCATGTCACTGAAAATACTTAACATGCATCTTTGAAAAGTTGTCGAAGCATTACAAAGACCAAAAGGCATTCTTCTATATGCAAAAGTGCCAAAGGGGCAAGTAAAAGTGGTCTTTTCTTGGTCCTCTAATGCAATTAGTATTTGATTATACCCTGAATAACCATCAAGAAAACAATAGTAGGGATGTCCTGCTACTCTTTCTAGAATCTGATCAAGAAATGGTAATGAAAAATGGTCTTTCCTAGTAGCTACATTCAATTTTCTGAAATAATACACATACGCCAACTAGATGAGACTCGGGTAGGTATTAATTCTCTTTTTTCATTTTCAACCACTGTTATTCCAGATTTCGTAGGCACAACTTGTGTAGGGCTTACCCACTAGCTATCAGAGATAGGATAGATAATTCCAACATCAAGTAATTTAAGAACTTCAGCTCTAACTACCTCTTTCATGTGTGGATTTAATCTTCTTTGAGGTTGTTGAGATGTTTTAGCATTATCCTCTAAATGTATTCTATGTGTACAGATTAATGGATTAATGCCTTTTATATCCTTTAATGTCCATCCAATTACATTTTTATGCCTTTTAAGTACTTCTATCAACTTACCTTCTTATTCTTTGGTCAGGGATGAGGAAATTACCACTGGAGAGCTTTGTTCTTCTCCCAAAAATGTGTACTTCAACCCATCAGGTAATGGCTTCAGTTCCAGTGTGGGTACTTCTTCATGGGCATCATCATTCATGGATTTTAGCTCTTCGAATCTTAGCTTCCTTCCTTTGTATTCCATTTCCTGTGTACAGTCAAGCAAAAAGCATATTTCAAAAACATCATAATCTAATTGTGTAGCTGAATCAAATGAATTAATTAAACAGATTTCTAATGGGTCAGAAGAACTCCTGATTTGAAGATGATCATCTATAATGGCCTTAATCCCTTCAATCTCTTCCTTTTCATCATAAACTTCATGTGGTTGCTTACACATGTTGAAACCATTAAGCTCCAGTGTCATATTTCCAAAAGTTAGCTTCACCACTCCATTTTTGTAATTTATCAAAGCATTAGATGTTGCTAAAAATGGGCGACCTAGAATAACAGGAACTGACTTAGAACTATCAACCATAGGTTCAGTTTCCAAGACAATAAAATCCACAGGATATATGAATTTATCAACTTGTACCAACACATCTTATACTATTCCTTTTAGAATTTTAATTGATCTATCAGCAAGTAGAAGAGTTACAGAAGTTGGTTTTAACTCACCAAGATTGAGTTGTTGATAAATTGAATATGGAAGCAAATTAACACTAGCACCAAGATCAAGTAAAGCTCGTTCAATTTTATGTTCACCAATAATGCATGAAACTATAGGACAACCAGGGTCTTTATATTTCAACTCATTATTGTTTTGAATAATGGAGCTTACCTGTTTAGTCAAAAATGCATTCTTTTTCACATTATGTTTCCTTTTAACAGTGCACAAGTCTTTCAAAAATTTGGCATAACAAGGAATCTGCTTGATATCATCTAACAGAGGAATATTGACCTTCACTTGTTTAAAGATTTCAAAAATGTCACTGTTATGATTCATTTTACTTGAATTGTTTAACGCTTGAGGAAATGGGGGTGAAGACGAGGGTTTGATCTCCTTTTGGCTAGGTGGCTTATCAACTCCTTCCTCATCTTTGGGAATTAACTCATTATCTTTCTCAAAAAGTTCAGGAATTTGTTTTTCAACAACCTTTCCACTCCTAAGAGTTATCACTGAGTTGACTTGATCTATTTTTTGACTTTCTAAACTACCCTCATTTAGGCTAAACTGACCCTTGGGATTTGGTTGAGGTTGAGAGGGAAACTTTCCTTTCTCATGAATGGCAAGTGTAGAAGAAAGTTTAGCAAGAGTGTCTTTTATGTCAATCATGGCTTGAGTGTTTTACTTATTGATGGCCCCTTGTTTTTCCATGAATGCATGCAATGTTCCTTCAAGGTTTTTCCTATATGGTGGGACATAGGGTGCATATCCTTGATGATTTTGAGAATATTGGTGTGCCTGAGGAGGTGGTGGTTGCATGAATTGTGTCTGGTTGCTGTTCCTCTAACTGAAATTCGGGTGATTTCTCCATCCCGGATTGTATGTATCTGAAAAAGAAGAAGTGAATGGCTTTTTAAAATTATTCATTGCATTTACTTGTTCATGCATAACTTCTTTAAAAACAGGAATTTTTGGACATTCATTTGTTGAGTGTCCTAATTCATCACAAATGCCACAAAATTCTTCATTTTGCACAGATTTGATTTCTTTTACTTTCTCAGATTCCATGGCTTCAACCTTTCTAGCCAGACTAACAAACCTAGCATTTAAATCTTCTTCTTGACTAAGATGATATTTTCCTTTACTAGCATTTGTAAGGTTATATCTAATTGAATTTTTAGAAGGATTGGTACTATGCCAAGATTGAGAATTTTCAGCCAAATGGTTTAAATAGTCTAAAGCTTCTTCGGGTTCTTTATCAAGAAATTCACCATTGCACATTGTTTTCACAAATTGCTTAGTTTCAAGTGTTAACCCTTCATAAAAGAAGCTTATAGTGCGCCATTTTTCAAAACCATGATGTGGGCAAGAATTCAATAAATCTTTAAAACGTTCCCAACTTTGAAAATATGCTTCATTGGAATTTTAGGAAAAATTTTGGATTTGTCTTTTCAAAGCATTGGTTTTATGTGTTGAAAAAAATTTCTTCAAAAACTCACCTTGCATTCCTTGCCATGTGCCAATTGATCTTGGTTTCAAAGTGTTAAGCCAAGTTTTTGCTTTATCTTTCAAAGAAAAAGGAAACAATTTAAGCTTAACAACCTCTTCAGTGCAAGTTTGATCATGAAAAGTGGTACATACTTCCTCAAATTCTTTTCAATGTAAATATGGGCTTTCAGATTCTAAACCATGGAAATTAGGAAGTAAATAAATCATACCTTGCTTGAATTTAAAATTGTTGGCATTGAGTGGAAAGATAAAACATGATGGACTAGAATTTCGAGATGGTTGCAAATACTCACGCATAGTTCGCAACAGTTGATTTTCATATTCTTCATGCACACTTTCATTTTTAGCCATTGTGCTTAATGTGTGTGATTGTGATTCAAACAAATCAATATGTAAAGTACCTGAATTAACTCTAACCAAACGACCAGAATTTAAATCACGATACCAATTAAGCATAAACAAGTAACTTACAGTATAAAATAAAATGTACAAGCTAGCAGTATAAACTGTCCATTAAATATTAACAAAGGTGTGGTATCAACCAACCACCAAATATATATTAACACTTAGTAAATAAATATTAACAAAGGTGTGGTATAAACCAACCACCAAATAAGTTAATAAGCATAAAAATTAAAAAGTTAGTATACAGATAAATTAAAATGTTAGAAGCAGAAAAAGTAAAAAGTTAGATAACTGATAAAGTAAAAAGTTAGATAGTTAGTAAAAGAGTTAGTAAGTTAGTAAACAAAAAATAAATGACAGAAAATAAATAACAAAAAAAATAGAAAATAAATACAGAAAATAAAGTACTGAGAAAGTAAATTTAAAATATGAAAACTAGAGAATCGGCAAGCCAATTTTTTGCTCCAGCGAAAGAGAAGAGAAGAAGAAAGATTATTTCATTAATGATTAAAGATTATAGAAAGTAAAAGGGAGAGTTTTCCCCCACTGTTAGTATGCACAGAAATTAAAAAGGAAGAGGTTCCCCCACTAGTTAGTATGTTAGTATATATACAAAATTTTTACACCAGAAATTCAGTCTTCAAATCAAGTCCCCGGCAACGGCACCAAAAACTTGATTGCACAATTTTCAATTGTCGCATTTGCAAACCCAAGTCCAGGTTGTCTCAAGTAATAAATTTCTCGGGAGTCCGAGGTCGATCCACAGGGAATTGTTGAAGATTAATTAAGGTGAAGTGAACATTTTGTTACTACGATTAAAATTATTTACTTGGATAAAAAGATACACTCTTGGTAAATAAAATAAAGGTAAGATTAATTCCTTTTATAACTCAATTAGAATCCTCGCAACATGGAGGTTCCAATCGAAAAATACAATATTAAAAGTCTAATTAAAATAATATACGTAATTATATTATGTTTCCTAAAAATATTACCATCACTTATAAATGGGTTAAAGCATTCATTGTGCTAATATTTTATCTACAACAAATCAAGAACTCCTCTTTACAAAGATGGTTTCTAAATTATAAGAAACAAATTATAATACGTATAATGGTTACTAGAAAATATAAATCATTTAAGCACAAGAGAAGAATAAATCTAACCTTATTTAATTACCAAGAGCTTCACCCTTTCACCCAAATAAAATGAAACTTAGTTACTCATAGATAAGAAGAAAGAAAGAGAGAAGAAGAAGAAGAAGAACATGACTTTAATTTAGAATAAAGGAAAATTACTACAAGAAAACTAGTAATAAAATGACATCATTTTGGTAACTAACACCTAACACCCTCAATGATCTGCCAAGGCCCCCTTTTATAGAGGATTAGAGATACAAAATGACAAGGGGGCTGAGTCATTAGTGGGTGGATGAGTGGAAAATGAGTGAAAAATGCCAAATGACTTTAGGTGAGTGGGAAATTATGGAGATTCCTTGTCTTTGAAATCATGCAGCTCTGAAGTCATTGTATTTGTCATTTTTGAACCAAGTGGTCTTCATAAAAGTTGTAGGCCTAGATCTTAGCTTTCAAATGGATTTAGTTTGAGTCCAATATCATTTCTATAACTCTAGATACATTCAAATTACTGCACACTACCCAGGCCCAGTTATAGCTCCTCTATTCTGACTTCCAAGCCCAATATCACCTTCAAGGAGTCCGATTCTGGAAAAGTGTTCAACATTAAAGTTGTAGATATGAGTCTTAACTATTCTGCATCCAAATTTTAGCCCATTTTACAACTTCTATCCCAAAATATGTGATAAAGAGTATACATAGGTTAAGCTATCAGGAAAAGCACTCTGGTTCTTACTTCAACCCCAATTTGAGTTATCTACTCGTGTAATTGGGCCTTTGAGGTATTCTTGAAAGTTGTAGAACTATATCTTATCTTTCAAATGCCACTAGAATCACCTCTAAAGACCACCTACATCCCAAGATATAGCCCAAATACAGAAACAACATAAGACGTAAATTATGCTAAAAAATTCAATTAAGTCCAATGTGAGTCCAAACTTACAAAACATAATAAAACACAATCAATTAAGTACATAGAGAGTGTAAATGACTAATAATGAAAGTTTATTAATATATCAAATATGTGATCATCAGGCACCATGCCTAACTCTAACACACAAGGACCCAAGACAATTTGGGTACCAAAGGTTAAAACTTGAATGTGTGTTGTAGGTGTGCTTGAAGACCAAGTGCTTAAGTTGGTATCTTGATAGTGGTTGCTCCAAGCACATGACCGGTGATGGCTCCAAGTTCTCCTCCCTTACTCACAAGAAACATGGTCATGTCACATATGGTGATAACAACAAAGGGAAGATTCTTGGAATTGGCAAAGTTGGTAAAATCCCTTCATCATCTATTGATAATATTTTACTTGTTGAAGGACTTAAACATAATTTGCTTAGCATTAGTCAATTGTGTGATAAAGGCAATAGAGTTATATTTGATTTTTCTTGTTGCATAATTGAGGGAAAATACGGTAAGTAAGTTAAGTTTGTTGGTCATAGAGTCAATAATATATATATGATTAGTCTTGATGATATTTCTTCAAATGATGCTAAATGCTTAATGAGTAAAGAAAATGATTCATGGTTATGGCATAGAAGAATTGCTCACATTCATATGGATCACTTAAACAAATTGGTTTCTAAAGAACTAGTAATTGGTCTTCCAAAGCTCAAATTTGAAAAAGACAAACTTTGTGATGCTTGTCAAAAGGGAAAACAAGTAAAGGTATCTTTTAAAGCTAAAAACATGGTTTCAACTTCTAGACCTTTACAACTTTTGCATATGGATCTTTTTGAGCCCTCTAGAACTATGAGCTTTGGTGGGAATTACTATACATTAGTGATTGTGGATGATTTTTCTAGGTTTACATGGACATTATTCTTGGCCCACAAAAATGATGCTTTTCAATCATTTAAAAAGCTTTCCAAAGTTATCCAAAATGAAAAAGGTTTTTGTATTGCATCCATAAGAAGTGACCATAGTGGTGAATTTGAAAATCATGAATTTGAAACTTTTTTGTGATGAACATGGCATTGAGTATAATTTTTCTGCCCCTAGAACACTACAACAAAATGGTATTGTAGAAAGGAAAAATTGATCTTTAGAGGAAATGGCAAGAACTATGCTCAATGAGGCTAACCTTCCTAAGTACTTTTGGGTGGATGCGGTTAACACCACTTGTTATGTTATGAATAGAGCCCTAATAAGGCCAATTTTAAAGAAAACCTCATATGAATTGTACAAAGGAAGGAAGTCAAATGTGTCACATTTTCATGTCTTTGGATGTAAATGCTTTGTTTTGAATAATGAAAAGGATAACTTGGGGAAGTTTGATGTAAAATCTAATGAGGGAATATTCATTGGCTATTCTATACACAGTAAGGCCTTTAGAGTCTATAATAAATGAACTATGATCATAGAAGAGTCCATACATGTTGCATTTGATGAAACTAACCCAAATGAGCCGAGAAAAGATCTTGTTGATGATGTTACAGAAATCTTGGCAAAAATGCACTTGAAAAATCAAGAGAAAGAGTCCAAGAAGCAAGAAGAGAGACTCATTGATCACTCATGGCAAAAAGATTCAGAAATCTTGGACCTACCCAAGGAATGGAGGACTTCAAGATATCACCCTCTCGACAAGGTGATTGGTAATGTATCAAAAGGGGTAATCACTTGAAACTCACTTAGAGATGTATGTAATCACCTAGCCTTTGTCTCTCAAGTTGAACCTAAAGACATAAATGAGGCCATAAATGATGAGCATTGGATCTTGGCCATGCAAGAAGAACTAAACCAATTTGAGAGAAATCAAGTTTGGGAATTAGTTCTAAGGCCCAATGATCATCCTATAATTGGCACCAAATGGGTCTTTAGGAACAAACTTGATGAAACGGGCTTAATAATAAGAAATAAAGCTAGGCTAGTAGCTAAGGGATATAATCAAGAAGAAGGCATAGACTATGAAGAAACTTATGCTCCCGTAGCTAGATTAGAGGCTATTAGAATGTTACTTGTATATGCTTGCATCATGGATTTCAAACTCTATCAAATAGATGTCAAAAGTGCCTTTTTAAATGGTTTTATACAATAAGAGGTGTATGTAGAATAACTTCCTGGTTTTGAGGATTTTGAAATGCCCAACCATGTTTTTAAACTGAAAGAGGCCTTGTATGGCTTGAAACAAGCTCCTAGAGCTTGGTATGAAAGGTTGAGCAAATTCCTTTTAGAAAAAGATTTTTCAAGAAGCAAAGTTGACACTACCCTTCTCATAAAACATAAAATGCATGACATACTTCTAGTTCAAATCTATGTTGATGATATTATATTTAGAGCTATTAACAACTCTCTTTGTAAAGAATTTTCAAATATTATGCAAAGTGAGTTTGAAATGTCCATGATGGGTGAGCTTAACTTCTTCCTTGGTCTCCAAATCAAGCAAACAAGAGAATGAACGTTCATAAGCCAATCCAAATATTGCAAGGAGCTACTCAAGAAGTTTGGAATGGACAATGCCAAGCATATGGCTACTCCTATGGGCACCTCTTTCTATTTGGACAAGGATGAAGGAGGTAAATCAGTAGAAATTACAAAATATAGAGGTATGATTGGCTCACTCCTTTATCTCACTGCAAGTAGGCCTGATACAATGTTTAGTGTATGCATGTTGTTACCAAGTGGCCTCAATACTCAAGAGAGGGGGTGAATTGAGTATGAAAACTAAGTTCGCAAATCTTTCACAAATCGTTTGATAACTTATTTTTGTTGAAGCTATTGAATGATTAGAAATAATTGGAAGGACGAGATAAATACTTTTACTTATAACAGAAATAGTCTATGGAGACAGTATCCAAGAAAATCAATAAAACAGTATACAAAATAAACAGGGGAGGGTTTAGAGATAACAAACACAGTCGTTTATCCTGGTTCGATCACCAATCCACTTGTGATCTACGTCCAGTCTCCAAGCAACAACTTGAGATTTTCCACTATATCTTTAAGCTTCAATGGGTGCTTGACAACCACTACAACCTTGAGCACTTAACCCTTTTGGGATACCTCACCCTTGGAGCTTAAGTCTCTTCAACTAAGGGATACCTCACCCTTTACACTTTTTGAGGGATGCCTCACCTTCTTTACAAAGCAATAATGATAGACAGAATGAAGCTCTTAATAGAGCAGATGAATACAAATTGAAGCTCTAATATGCTCTCAAAGATTTTTCACGTTTTTGACAGAAAACAGAGCAAGAAAATGATTTGAGGATTGATTCACGTTTGGACGTATTGGTAATCAGTTTTTGGTTCAAGGTCAACCTCAAATAAAGACCCAACTTTGGTATTTATAAGTTTCTCATTTAATAGAGCCGTTGGGGTTTTCTGGGCACGCATTAAATGCATTAAATATAGTCGTTGGACGTTGTCAGGATTCTTGTAATCGATTACTCAGCTCAGGTAATCAATTACATATGTTGTTCCAACGTGTTCTTGACTTTCTGGGCTTTGTGTAATTGATTACATGGCTTCTGACTTGTGTGTAATCGATTACAATATCTGTGTAATCGATTACATGACTTCTGACTTGCTGTGTAATCGATTACATTCTTGGTGTAATCGATTACATGGCTTCTGACTTGCTGTGTAATCGATTACATTCTTGGTGTAATCGAATACATGGCTTCTGACTTGTGTGTAATCGATTACAATATCTATGTAATCGATTACATGACTTCTGACTTGCTGTGTAATCGATTACAATATCCATGTAATCGATTACATGACTCTTTGAACGTGTTCATGCTTTTCTGGGCTTGATGTAATCGATTACATGGCCTCTGACTTGCTTGTAATCGATTACATTGCTTATGTAATCGATTACATACCTTCTGTTTGCTGTGTAATCGATTACAAATGTCATATAATCGATTACGTTGGCCATTGAACTCATTTTTCAAGTCCAATAAAGCTTGTAAGTCATTTCTAACACCTTGAGACAATTGTTTAAACATGAATCTTTTTAAGAGTGTTAGTTTTAAGATTGAAACACAAATTTTCTTGAAAGCCATGTTTATCTTTGAAATTTCCCATTTATTTTGAAATCATATATTGAAAAACCATTTGAGAAATCTTGAGAGCATTTAACATTAGTGTCCTAAGTCTTATAACTAAATAAACCTTCTTGTCTTCTTTCTTTGATCTTGATTTTTTCTTTTGTGCTTGATCTTCACTATTGCACTTGATCTTCGCTTTTGTCTTTGTTATCATCAAAAACCATTTGACATGCCTTAGAGACATAAGCATTCACATTCTCCCCCTTTTTGATGATGACAAACTGATCATATGAAAAAGAAAGAATTTTTGTAATTTTATATAATAGACATTTAGGCGCAATGCTCCCCCGGAGTTTATGCATGATATTGGGTTAGATTTCATATAAAAATCTTAAGAGCGCAAAAGCTCAATAACTCCCCCGTACTCATGCAGCCTTAATTACTCATGCAACCTTTATTTCATTTTTCCTTACTTTCCTTATTTTCTCCCCCGTTGGCATTATCAAAAAGACATAAGCATTTAAAAAAAATGGACAGCATAATAGCTATAGTTCACGAGTCCCTAAATTTTGCCAGAACAACAATGCCAAGGATATCAATCAGTTCATGCAATATTGACAAACAAACAAACATTCAAAGTGGAAACAAGTTCATATTTTATTAATCAGCCATGGACAAAGTAATGTTTTCACAGCCAGTATACCCAATAATCAAAGAACACCATAAATGTATACCAATGAAATATAATCAGAGTCAAAACAAAATAAATACATGGTGTTTATCAAAACAAATATCAAGGCAAGGAGCCATGATCACCTTTGTCGGTGGCCTCGGCATTGTCACAAAAGATATCACCCTCGGATCCGCAGCAAAGTATCATCGTTATCATCATTGTCATCGCTGGGCATAAGATTATCGTCAGAGTCCAAAGGCTCTTCATCATTAGCAGGAACTCCAGATGGGCCAGCGAAGGAGAGGGGAACCGGAGAGGCAGGGGATGTGCGAGGTGCAGCAGCAGTGCTCTGAGGAATAGGAGGTCCACCCAGGAGAGATCGAATGGAGGCAAGCTCTTGATCAGAGTAGTCCATCCTCAGCTCAAGATGGTCAATCTTCTGCTCGATATGATCCATGCATGTGTTTACATTAGCGCTCAGGTTGTGCATTTCTTGGAGCAAGAGATCAAGAGTAGTAGGAGTGGGAGCTGGAGCAGGGGCAGGAGCAGGATGCTGAGCCTCCTCATCCTTGTCACTATCTAGGTCGTGATGGATATGGCCAAAAGTGCCATGAGCGATGTAATGCCATCTGTCATCCACCTTATAGAGCTGGAGCTTCCTTAGAGTATGCAGCCCAATTGATTATGGTCCCTTGGAGCTGGTGTCCTTAGACTCTTCAGCCAGCGAAATGCGACAGTGCTCAAGTATAGTGGTTACCAACATGGCGAAGGGGAGAGCAGAGTTCTTCTTTTTCTTGACGTCCATCATGTGCTCTAAGATATAATAACCCCAGTTAATAGGCCTCCCTGTAGTTATTGCCCATAATGCAATCACATCATCCTTGAGGACTTGGGAGTAATTCCCTCCCCTGGGAATCAAGCCACGGACCAAAAGATAGTGGAGAACCCTGTTCTCCATGGTGAGGCCAGTAGTCATAATTCTTCGTTTAGGATTACTCGGGGGGTGGTAGCAAGTCCTAATCAAAGAGAGAAGAGCAGCCTTGTGCTCAAACTCATGTCCCCATACATTGGCATTCTCACAGAACTGAGCTCCATCTTGAGTGAGCTTTGTCAGCTTATACCACTCTGCCATTGATAACCTGATTTATTGCTTTTTCACTTCAGAAATGATATAGTTATCCTCAACCTTCAGGTTTGCATAAAAGACACGTACAAGATTAGGGTAGATGGCTTTCTCTATACTCAAGAATCCCAACAAGCCTAAGTTTTCTATTGTCCTAAAGCTCTCTAATGGTTCACTCCCGCAGAAGGTGATGGGTAGATACCTGGGAGAGATGATCTTGCGAAGCTGGAAGTTCTTCCGGAATAATTCAGCTCGCTTCACAGTGGAGAAGTGCTTCGTGAGGTCCAGGCTAGATATGTTACGTGAAGAACCACCAGAAGACCCTGCAATGGCAGCCCCTGTTCTTGGGCGCTTTGAACGATGAGAAGATTCAGCCATTGAGGAGTAGGAGTGGAGTGGGAGGAGTGGAAATGGTTGGGGATGAGTGAGGAGAGAGAAAGGGACGAAATTAGGTTAGAGAAACGGAGATGGGGTTCGTGAGAGAAGGTGGGGAGATTTGGGTGAGGGATGTGAGGAGATTTTGAGAGATGGGTTATGTGGAGAGGGGATTTCCGAGATTGAGAGAGGTAAAATGAGGGATTTCGATGGAGATTTGAGTGAGAAATGAGAGATTTTGAGGTTTGAGAGGTTTAGGGTGCGTGGGAGCGAGAGGAGGAGGACGAAGAAGATGAATAGGTTCGAAAAAAATAAGCTCTACACGCGCGTCAGAAACCTTTTTAAAACACTCTGTGTAATCGATTACATTGAGTGTGTAATTGATTACATGAATTTTGGTGGGTGTGTAATCGATTACATTTTGGTGTAATCGATTACATGCTTTCTGGGAACCTTGTAATTGATTACATGGATATTGTAATCGATTACCTGAGTTCTGAGTTGATTGTAATCGATTACAAAAGGTGTGTAATCGATTACATGCGTGACAGAACCTGTGTAATCGATTACAAAGGCATTGTAATCGATTACCAGTACTTTTTAACTCAGATTTTGCATTCCAGACAGCATATAATCAACTTTAATCAATCCAAATTAGTTTCAAAACAGCTTAGATCAATTCAAAGCATCATTCAACCATATAATCTAATTATATTATGATTCAACTCACGTAATTTATCAAAAATTACTATTTTTACCAAGATTTTTACCATTTTTGGTGAAATTTTGAGGATGTTGAGTTGCTTGTGAGTCTTGGTCATGAGGGAGCACCTACAAAACAACTTAGGGGAGATCTCCGACGCTCAAGTCAGTATTGGATTCAAATATAATGAAAAATTCAGAGATTATGCAGCAATTTAGCATGATTATTCAGAAAAATGCAAGGTTATGCATTAGATTCAGGATTATGCAGCAGAAGTTAATTTATGCATGAATGATCCAATATACCAAGTTCATTTCTTATGTAGAAAAATGCTTCTTTTGCTAGGGGTTTAGTGAAAATGTCAGCTAGTTGCTTAGTGGTTTCTACAAACTCAAGCATACAGTCACCCTTTTGAACATGGCCTCTAATGAAATGATGTCTTATTTCAATATGTTTAGTCCTAGAATGCAAAATGGGATTTTTAGACAAGTTGATTGCACTAATATTATCACATTTTATGGGGATGTGATCAAGTTCAAGACCATAGTCCAAGAGTTGTTGTTTCATCCAAAGGATTTGAGAACAACAACTTCCAGCTGCAATATATTCAGCTTCAGCTGTAGATAATGCCACACTATTTTGCTTCTTGCTATGCCAAGAAACTAGTGAGCTTCCAAGCAAGTGGCATGTCCCACTAGTGCTCTTTCGATCCATTTTGCACCCAGCAAAATCAGAATCAGAATACCCAATAAGGCTACATGAGGCACCTTTAGGGTACCATAAACCCATTTGTGATGTGCCTATTAGATATTTCATTATTCTTTTAACAGCACTTAAGTGTGATTCTTTAGGATTAGCTTGATATCTAGCACACATGCATACACTAAACATTATATCAGGCCTACTTGCAGTAAGATAAAGGAGTGAGCCAATCATACCTCTATATTTTGTAATTTCTACTGATTTACCTCATTCATCCTTGTCCAAATAGCAAGAGGTGCCCATAGGAGTAGCCATATGCTTGGCATTGTCCATTCCAAACTTCTTGAGCAGCTCCTTGCAATACTTGGATTGGCTTATGAATGTTCCTTCTCTTGTTTGCTTGATTTGGAGACCAAGGAAGAAGTTGAGTTCACCCATCATAGACATCTCAAACTCACTTTGCATAATATTTGAAAATTCTTTACAAAGAGAGTTGTTAGTAGCTCAAAATATAATGTCATCAACATAGATTTGAACTAGAAGTATGTCATGCATTTTATGTTTTATGAAAAGGGTAGTGTCAACTTTGCCTCTAGAAAATCCTTTTTCTAAAAGAAATTTGCTCAACCTTTCATACCAAGCTCTAGGAGCTTGTTTCAAGCCATACAAGGCCTTTTTCAGTTTAAAAACATGGTTGGGCATTACAAAATCCTTAAAACCAGGAGGTTGTTCTACATACATCTCTTCTTGTATAAAACCATTTAAAAAGGCACTTTTGACATCCATTTGATAGAGTTTGAAATCCATGATGCAAGCATATGCAAGTAACATTCTAATGGCCTCTAATCTAGCTACGGGAGCATACGTTTCTTCATAGTCTATGCCTTCTTCTTGATTATATCCCTTAGCTACAAGCCTAGCTTTATTTCTTATTATTAAGCCCGTTTCATCAAGTTTGTTCCTAAAGACCCATTTGGTGCCAATTATTGGATGATCATTGGGCCTTGGAACTAATTCCCAAACTTGATTTCTCTCAAATTGGTTTAGTTCTTCTTGCATGGCCAAGATCCAATGCTCATCATTAATGGCCTCGTTTATGTCTTTAGATTCAACTTGAGAGACAAAGGCTAGGTGATTACATGCATCTCTAAGTGAGTTTCGAGTCATTACCCCTTTTGATACATCACCTATCACCTTGTCAAGAGGATGATATCTTGAAGTCCTCCATTCCTTGGGTAGATTCACAATTTCTGAATCTTCTTGCTTTTTGGATTCTTTCTCTTGATTTTTCAAGTGTGTTTTTGCCAAGATTTCTGCAACATCATCAACAAGCTCCTTTCTCGGCTCATTTGGGTTAGTTTCATCAAATGCAACATGTATGGACTCTTCTATGGTCATAGTTCGTTTATTATAGACTCTAAAGGCCTTACTATGAATAGAATAACCAATGAATATTCCCTCATCAGATTTTGCATCAAACTTCCCCAAGTTATCTTTTCCATTATTCAAAACAAAGCATTTACATCCAAAGACATGAAAATGTGACACATTGGGTTTCCTTCCTTTGTACAATTCATATGGGGTTTTCTTTAAAATTGGCCTTATTAGGGCTCTATTCATAACATAACACGCGGTATTGACCGCATCGGCCCAAAAATACTTAGGAAGGTTGGCCTCATTGAGCATAGTTCTTGCCATTTCCTCTAAAGATCGATTTTTCCTTTCTACAACACCATTTTGTTGTGGTGTCCTAGGGGCAGAAAAATTATGCTAAATGCCATGTTCATCACAAAAAGTTTCAAATTCATTATTTTCAAATTCACCACCATGGTCACTTCTTATGAATGCAATACAAAAACCTTTTTCATTTTGAATAACTTTGGCAAGTTTTCTAAATGATTGAAAAGCATCATTTTTGTGGGCCAAAAATAATGTCCATGTAAACCTAGAAAAATCATCCACAATCACTAATGCATAGTAATTTCCACCAAAGCTCATAGTTCTAGAGGGACCAAAAAGATCCATGTGCAAAAGTTGTAAAGGTCTAGAAGTTGAAACTAAGTTTTTAGCTTTAAAAGAGACCTTTATTTGTTTTCCCTTTTGACATGCATCACAAAGTTTGTCTTTTTCAAATTTGAGCTTTGAAAGACCAATTACTAGTTCTTTAGAAACCAATTTGTTTAAGTGATCCATGTGAATGTGAGCAATTCTTCTATGCCATAACCATGAATCATTTTCTTTACTCATAAAGCATTTGGCATCATTTGAGGAGATATCATCTAGACCAATCATGTATATATTATTGAATCTATGACCAACAAACTTAACTTGCCTATCATCCTTTCCCTCAATTATGCAACAAGAAGAATCAAATATAACTCTATTGCCTTTATCACACAATTGACTAATACTAAGCAAATTATGTTTAAGTCCTTCAACAAGCAAAACATTATCAATAGATGATGAAGGGATCTTACCAACTTTGCCAATTCCAAGAATCTTCCATTTGTTGTTATCACCATATGTGACATGACCATGTTTCTTATGTGCAAGGGAGGAGAACTTGGAGCCATCACCGGTCATGTGCTTGGAGCAACCACTATCAAGATACCAACTTGAGCTCTTGGTCTTCAAGCACACCTACAACACACATTCAAGTTTTAACTTTTGGTACCCAAATTGTCTTGGGTCCTTGTGTGTTAGAATTAGGCATGGTGCCTTTAGGAGCCCAAACTCTTTTTATTCCAACCTTAGTGTTTATGTTCTTTCTAACATTACAAGTTGATGCACTATGCCCTTTCTTACCACAATGAAAACATTTGACAAAGGGACTATTTGAGGTATTTGAGGAAACAACGAAATTCTTATAATACTTTTGATGATTGTTTGGATTAAATCCCAAGCCAACTTTTTGAAAAACACATTTTTGTCTCCCTAACAACATATTCAAGTTATCTCTTCCAAAAGTGAATTTTGCAAGAGTGTTGTTTAAGTCTTCAATTTCTTTTTCAAAAGCTTTACATGATGAACAAGGTAATGATATGGATGCACTATCATGTGAGGAACAAGTCATGCATAATGAATTAGCATCTATGAGTCCTAAGGTCTCATTTTCGATTTTAAGTTCATTTATCTCCTTGGTTAAAGTAGAAACTTTCTTTGTCAATAGGGAGATTGTTTTATTGGAAGACAAAATCATTTTTGTGAGCCTCAAAGATTCATCATGCAATTCTTGAAAGGCATATTGCAATTCATCATAAGAAGGTGAAGGTTCTAGGTTAGAGGAGGTTACCTCGGTGTCGCTTTCTTCACTTTCTTCTCCTTGAGCCATGAGGCAAAGATGGGCTTCTTCATTCTCCGAATCGTTGGAAGAGCTTAAGTCATTGTCCTCCCAAGCTATATATGCTCTTCTTCCTTTCCTTTCCTTAGAAGGCCTTTTCTCAAACTTCTCCGTCTTCTTGAGATACATAGGACACTCCATTTTCATGTGTCCCGATTTTCCACATTCATAGCATTTTGGAGGAGTAGAGGATCCTTCTCCTTTGTGATATGCTTTCTTTTGAGGAAAGGGTGACCTTCTTTGAAATCCCTTGTTCTTTAGGAATCTTCTAAATTTTCTCACAAGGAGACTAAGATTCTCCTCACTTAGCTCCCCACTTTCACCATCCTCTTCACCATCTTCATCATCATCTTCAATTGTAGAGGAAATAGCTTTGAGTGTGATTCCCTTCTTCTTTTTGTCATGCTCTTTATTTTGGTTGAGCCTATTTAGTTCCAGCTCATGTTCTTGAAGCTTTCAAAATAAGGTGGCTAAAGACATTGTTGATAAATCTCTTGATTCCGCAATCGCCGTCACTTTGGGTTGCCAATTCCTGCTTAGACATCTCAACACTTTGTTAATAAGATCCTCATTAGGAAATGTCTTTCCCAATGAGATAAGATTATTAACAATATGAGTAAACCTCTTTTGCATATCTTGAATACTCTCACCTTGGTTCATTCTAAACAATTCATATTCATGAGTAAGAGTGTTTATTCGAGATCGTTTTACCTCACTAGTACCTTCATGAGTTACTTGTAGAGTATCCCACATTTCTTTTGTGGTTTTACAATTTGACACCCTAAAGAATTCATCATAACCCAAAGATGTGGTGATGATGTTCTTGGCTCTCAAGTTGTATTGAACTTTCTTTTTATCATCATCGGTCCATTCATTTCTAGGTGTATTAATTTTCACACCATCTTTAGTTTATGTTGGGACAAAAGCATCATTTTCAACGGCGTCCCACACATCTAAGTCAATAGCTTCAATAAAAATTTTCATCCTTTCTTTCCAATAGGCATAACCATCCTCATTGAAATAAGGAGGTCTGTTTATAGAAGAACCTTTATTTGAAAAACCATTTGAAGCCATTACTTCTCTTGAAGCTGCTAAGCTTTTTATACAAGAGTTTAGCTCTGATACCACTTGTTACCAAGTGGCCTCAATACTCAAGAGGGGGGGTGAATTGAGTATGAAAACTAAGTTCGCAAATCTTTCACAAATTGTTTGATAACTTATTTTTGTTGAAGCTATTGAATGATTAGAAATAATTGGAAGGACGAGATAAACATTTTTACTTATAACAGAAATAGTCTACGGAGACAGTATCCAAGAAAATCAATAAAACAGTATACAAAATAAATATGGGAGGGTTTAGAGATAACAAACACAGTCGTTTATCTTAGTTCGATCACCAATCCACTTGTGATCTATGTCCAGTCCCCAAGCAACAACTTGAGATTTTCTACTATATCTTCAAGCTTCAATGGGTGCTTGACAACCACTACGACCTTGAGCACTCAACCCTTTTGGGATACCTCACCCTTGGAGCTTGAGTCTCTTCAACTAAGGGATACCTCACCCTTTACACTTTTGGAGGGATGCCTCACCCTCTTTACAAAGCAATAATGATAGATAGAATGAAGCTCTCAATAGAGCAGATGAATACAAATTGAAGCTCTAATATGCTCTCAAAGATTTTTCACATTTTTGACAGAAAACAGAGCAAGAAAATGATTTGAGGATTTGATTCACGTTTGGACGTATTGGTAATCAGTTTTTGGTTCAAGGTCAACCTCAAATAAAGACCCAACTTTGGTATTTATGAGTTTCTCATTTAATAGAGTCATTGGGGTTTTCTGGGCACGCATTAAATGCATTAAATATAGCCGTTGGACGTTGTCAGGATTCTTGTAATCGATTACTCAGCTCAGGTAATTGATTACATATTTTGTTCCAACGTGTTCTTGACTTTCTGGGCTCTGTGTAATCGATTACATTCTTGGTGTAATCAATTACATGGTTTCTGACTTGTGTGTAATCGATTACAATATCTGTGTAATCGATTACATGACTTCTGACTTGCTATGTAATCGATTACATTCTTAGTGTAATCGATTACATGACTTCTGACTTGCTGTGTAATCGATTAGATTCTTGGTGTAATCGATTACATGGCTTCTGACTTGTGTGTAATCGATTACAATATCTGTGTAATCGATTACATGACTTCTGACTTGCTGTGAAATCGATTACAATATCCATGTAATCGATTACATGACTCTTTGAACGTGTTCATGCATTTCTGGGCTTGATGTAATCGATTACATATACTGTGTAATCAATTACATGGCCTCTGACTTGCTTGTAATTGATTACATTGCTTATGTAATGATTACATGCCTTCTGTTTGCTGTGTAATCGATTACAAACGTCGTATAATTGATTACATTGGCCATTGAACACATTTTTCAAGTCCAATAAAGCTTGTAAGTCATTTCTAACACCTTGAGACAATTGTTTAAACATGAATCTTTTTAAGAGTGTTAGTTTTAAGATTGAAACACAAGTTTTCTTGAAAGCCATGTTTATCTTTGAAATTTCCCATTTATTTTGAAATCATATATTGAAAAATCATTTGAGAAATCTTGAGAGCATTTAACATTAGTGTCCTAAGTCTTATAACTAAATAAACCTTCTTGTCTTCTTTCTTTGATCTTGATTTTTCCTTTTGCGCTTGATCTTCACTATTACACTTGATCTTCGCTTTTTCTTTGTTATCATCAAAAACCATTTGACATGCCTTAGAGACATAAGCATTCACACATGTGTGCTAGATATCAAGCTAATCCTAAAGAATCACACCTAAGTGCTATTAAAAGAATAATGAAATATCTAATAGGCACATCACAAATGGGTTTATGGTACCCTAAAGGTGCCTCATGTAGCCTTATTGGGTATTCCGATTCTGATTTTGCTGGATGCAAAATGGATTGAAAGAGCACTAGTGGGACATGCCACTTGCTTGGAAGCTCACTAGTTTCTTGGCATAGCAAGAAGCAAAATAGTGTAGCATTGTCTACAGCTGAAGCTGAATATATTGCAGCTGGGAGTTGTTGTTCTCAAATCCTTTGGATGAAACAACAACTCTTGGACTATGGTCTTGAGCTTGATCACATCCCCATAAGATGTGATAATACTAGTGCAATCAATTTGTCCAAAAATTCCATTTTGCATTCTAGGACTAAACATATTAAAATAAGACATCATTTCATTAGAGACCATGTTCAAAATGGTGATTGTATGCTTGAATTTGTAGAAATCACTAAGCAACTAGCTGACATTTTTACTAAACCCCTAGTAAAAGAAGCATTTTTCTATATAAGAAATGAACTTGGTATATTGGATCAATTATGCATAAATTAACTATTTGCTGCATAATCCTAAAACTAATGCACAACTTGCATTTTTCTGCATAATCATGTCACATTGCTGCATAATCTTTGAATTTTTCATCTTATTTGAATCCAATACTGACTTGAGCGTCGGAGATTTCCCCTAAGTTGTTTTGCAGGTGCTCCCTCATGCCCAAGACTCCCAAGCAACTCAACAACCTCACAATTTCACCAAAAATGGTGTAATTCTTGGTAAAAAATAGTAATTTGAACAATTATGTGATTTGAATCATAATATGATTAGATTATATGTTGGCATGATGATTTGAATTGATCTAAGATGGTTTAGAACTGATTTTAATGGTTTAAAATTGATTCTATGCTGATTGAAATGCAAAATCTGAGTTTAAGTGTGCTGGTAATCGATTACAATGCCTTTGTAATCGATTACACAGGTTCTGTCAAGCATGTAATCAATTACACAACTTTTGTAATCGATTACAATCAACTCAGAACTCAGGTAATCGATTACATCAACTATGTAATCGATTACAAGGTTTCCCAGAAGCGTGGTAATCGATTACACCAAAAATGTAATCGATTACATATCAACCAGAATGTATGCAATCGATTACAAACCCAATGTAATCGATTACATAGGGTTTTTTAAAAGATTTCTGACGTGCACAGAGTTCATTTCTCAGAAACTTTTCAACTCCTTCGTCTTCCTCCTCTGCTCCCACGCAACCTAAACCTCCCAATCTCTCATTTCTCACTCAATTCTCCCTCAAAATCCTTCTTTTCACCTCCATTTAACTCGAAAAACTCCTCTCCCCACGACCCATCATCAAATCCCCTCACATCCCTCACCCAAATCTCCCCATCACCTCTCACGAACCCCATCCCCACTCCTCTGCCCTAACCTCGTCCCCCTCTCTCTCCTCACTCATCCCCAAACACTTACCACTCATCCCACTCTACTCCTTCTCATCACATGGCTGAATCCTCTCATCGCTCAAAGTGCCCAAGAATAGGGGCTACCACTGGAGGGTCCTTTGGTGGAGCTTCACGCAACATCTCTGGCCTGGACCTTACGCGCCACTTCTCCACAGTGAAGAAAGCTGAGTTGTTCCGGAAGAACTTCCAGCTACGTAAGATCATTTCTCCCAAGTATCTTCCCATCACCTTCTATGAGAGTGAACCTCTAGAGAGTTTTAGAACCATTGAGAATTTAGGATTGCTGGGTTTCCTAAGTATAGAGAAGGCTATCTACCCAAACCTAGTAAGAGTCTTTTATGTAAATCTAAAATTTGAGGACAATTGCTTAATATCTGAAGTGAAAAAGCAACAAATAAGGATAACTATGGCTGAGTGGTATAGGCTGACAAAGCTCACCCCTGATGGAGCAAACTTCTGTGGGAATGCAAATATCTGGGGCCATGAGTTTGAGCATAAGACTGCTCTTCTCTCACTGATTAGGACTGGTTACTACCCCCCAGTGATCCCAAAAGGAGAATCATGGCCACTGGCCTAACTATGGAGAATAGGGTTCTCCACTACCTTTTGGTCAGAGGGTTGATTCCCAGGGTGTAACACCCTCCTTAGGGTGCCACACTTTATGTTACTAAATTACCAAATTACCCTTCAATTAAAAATCGCGCTGGTATTGTAAATACGAATTATAAAATTTCTTAATGATAATAAGATAAACTTAGCAGAAAATAAAGACATAACAACATTGTCACACATAATTTACATCATATATATACATACAAGCCTTTAGTACTGTCACACTTGATTATTTTACAAACTAGACTTCCAAAGTATTTAAACTTTAATTTAAAACTAACATATAGCCCAAATCTTACTAGACAAGTAGAACTCTCGAGACGGGTCCTCCTCGATTCCTCAAAGCATATAGGAATCCATCATGAAGTGCGATCCTACGGACAGTGTCCGAAGCAGACGACATAATACTAATCGCACTAGGAGTACGATAGTAAGTTCCCCAATACTGCCTAATAGATATTGGGAACTCTAGTTGTACATAAATATTGACAGAAAAGTAAGGGTGTCCTAAATGTAGCCTACTCAGCCTAATATTTAGGTCTCCCATATAATAGATACTCTCTTTTTCTAAATCTACAATCCATGCCTCATCTCCTCCGATAAATGTTAGCCTCAGGCAGCCAAGGAAACTAGGCATCTGCATCTCTTCAGAACTCGACGTCCTCAGCAGGAATCTGCTCCTCCTCAGCTTCTCGCTCTTTTTCTTGCTCGACGTCTTAACAAATATAAATATAATACCAAACATGCATACAAAGAGGTGAGATCACCTACGCCAATACCAGTATGGTAGCAATGAAGATAAACACATACAATATTTCATACAGTCATCATATCATAATTACAGTTATTCCTTATCAATGATCAAATAACTAATAATTCAATTATCATAAACAAGAATTACGATAATACCCTCTATCATTATATGTATGCACACAGACTCAATTTCCTACTCCATGGAGCTACAACTCAGGTCGGAGATAGTGATCGAAAAGAATTGTCGGTACCAACATGCCTCAGACCACGTGCTCAATCTTGCACATCTAGCATATACACGACAGTCTTTATCAGATCTTGATTAAGGATAGTGTCTCGGTTAGGATCATTGGTGTGTTGCGTCGGTCTAACCCACGGTATAGAAGAGCTACCATCTGCCCATTGTAGGCAACCCGCACCCCAATGCCCCCAAGGTCAACGAGTGACTTATACTACGCATATCACCCACTCAGGAGGTGTAGTCTCTCCTAGGCAACTAGCCTCATACAGTCCATTGGACCTTTCCAATGCATGTACCATGCACTGTTCACATTTCCAATTTATATCATATAATCGGGTCCCATGTAATAATCTAACAGGATAATTACTATATTTTAATCGCGCGTTCATATTTTCATATTTTCTCAATCGCGACTCAATTCTATCGCCTTTTCAAAATCGCGTAGCGATTTTTCAACATTTTCCAATCGCGTAAATATGTTTCTTACCTTTTAAATCAAAAATACTATTTTTCTCATTCTAATACTAAAATTAGCTTTAATTTCCATATTTGCACCTTAGTCCCTCAAAAACTCATATTTACACATTAGCCCCTCAAAAATTAATATTTACGTCACAGTCCCTCAAAAAATGAATATTTATGAAATAGTCCCTAAAAATTTAATATTTATGGAAAAGTCCCTCATAAAATTCATATTTACAAAAAATGTCTCTCTTTTATAAAATATTTACCATTTGACCCCTCTAAAAATAATATTTATAATATGACCCCTCTAAAAACAAGTATTTATACAATGGCCCCTCATTTTGATAAAATTTGCAATTTAGTCCATCTTTTATAAAAATTTGCGGTATAACTCCTCTAAACATCAGTAAATGGTATTGTTTTTCAAAAATCGTTATTTCTTTTCTTTGCTACCCATAAAATCATTTTATTTTACTATACTCAAATTTTCCCAAATTCATTTAAATCTCTCAGTTCTCATTTTAATTCATCAATGTAAGGACTTTGGTCCTTTTTCCATAGTATGGCCGTGAGCCTCGATACTCTTTGGAGTACACATACAATCGATTAATCATGTTATTCACATCCTAAATTACGCATACAGTCTCATGCTTTCATAATTACACATACACACAGAATATCAAAGCTGTAAGCATTTAATCACACATGCAAGCATAGAAACACAATTAAACACAGCACAAACACAATCAAAGCACATCAAATAATCGGTGAAGAACCCTTATGGATTTTTCACCGTACTAAACCATCCTCACACCACCAAAACTTGGTTGGTGAGGTTAAATCTCTCTCTTACCTCTTGAAGATAATTTAATCGGTTAGCTCTCCTCCTTTCCTTCAAATTTGTGCAATCCCCCAAACAAATCCCTAAAATTCTTAAACAATTAGTAAAAACACAAACAAGGTTTAATATTGAAAAACCATGGAACAATCATGGTTAGAAAAATTAAAAATCCAATTTTGAACCATAAAATCAAGACTTACCCTTAAGTAAGTAAGCAAAAGGTTGGATTTTGGACAAGCTAGAGTAGTTTTTTGGAAAAACTTTGTGAATGAAAAGTGTTTAGAATGGGATTTGGGTTTAGGAAATATGATGAGATAAAATTATAGAGACTTGTTAGTGTAGGTAAGGTGTATGGCCGAATATGGAGAGAAAGAGAGAAAAGAAAAGTGTGCTTGGTTCTTGGTGGTTTTTGGAGAGAAAATGGATAGATTGATTTATGATAAGTGTAATAAATGAAAGTGAAATGTAAAAATGAGTGCAGCTGCCGTGAGTGAACTTTAGTGAGGTTGAGTGATCAATTTTGCATGTTAAAATATCCTAGAGTGTTCACATTGGTGCACATGGCTTATGTCATGTTGGAGGCTTCAAGAACCTTGTAGAATCAAGCCATCCAAGCCTCCTTGTTGCAGCCCAAAACCGTGCAGCCCTCCATCTTTTTAGTGACTTAATTATTTCTAAATTACTCCTAATTACATACTAACTAATTAAGGAATTAGTTAGGTTAAATATCCTAACCAATTTTAATGAACACACTAGTCATATAACCAATTAATTTAATATATATTAGCATATATTATAACCTTTAATTAATATTAGGATACCTAATTAATATTTAGATCACAATTACTTAAGAACTAAACTAGTTTATTTAGTTGGCTAATTAAGTAATTAGATTAGTCAAATTAAGCTTAATTAGCTACTAACCAAATTCAAGCTTACAATTTTTGACTTAATTCTAACCATTGATTCATCTTTAATTCCTAGCCATAGATTACATCTAAGGTGATATCAATTGGTCATAAAACTATCATTCTAATCTCACCATTGATTAGATCAACGGCTAAGATTAAAGCTTTTAAAGTAAGCTTTACGATCCAATGGTTCACAAAGAAGTCAATGCTTCTTTTGTTGACTCATTCTAATTGGTTTAGAAAGTCAAGCCTACTTTCGTTGACTTGCTTTCATTGGGTAGAATTTGTCTAGTCAGCACAGTTAATTGCTACACTAAACGTGGGCCCCACGAACTTTTTCGGGTCCACAAATAATTTTTCTACTATTTTTGAGATAGTAGGTACTGTTGAATAAAATAATATTATAAAAATATAAAATTATTTTATTACACAGTTAAATCCTAAAAATTACGAGATTAATATATATATCAATCAGAATTGGGTTTAGTAAGATCCCCCAGCTCTAATTAATTAAAATAAGATTTTTCCCGGTTAGAAAATTATTATTTTCTTGACTCGAGCAAATCACACAAAATGATCAAAAATGATCTCAGAATAGTCAAACTATTTTTATAACACACAGAAAATGTAAAAAACGTTGTAATTACGCTATTACTATTCACATAGTCAGAATTTGGGGTGTTACAACTCTCCTCCTCTAAAATAAAGTTTTGTCCTCGAAACTTGACATACATATTCAAAATAAAAACGGATACTGCTCTCTTATCTTCTCTTCCAACTCCCATGTGGCTTCACCACTTACATCATTCCATACCACTTTAACCAATGCGATGTCCTTTCCTCGAAGTTGCTTTACCCTTCGATCTTCAATTTTGATCGAAAATGTCTCATAGGTCAAGTTTTCCTTTAGTTGTACAGTGTCTGGCTCGATCACATGAGTCAGATCAGAAATATATTTTCGTAGTTGTGATACGTGAAATACATTATGAAGATTTGATAAGAACGGTGGTAATGCAATTTGATAAGCTACTGGACCTACCCGACGAAGTATCTGATACGGTCCAATAAACTTCAGAGTAAGCTTCCTCGACTTGATTACTCGTCCAACTCCAGTCATAGGTGTCACACGTAGAAATACATGGTCACCTTCTTCAAATTCTAGCGGTCTTCTTCTTTTATCTGCATAACTTTTTTGCCGCGTCTGAGTTGTCCTCATCTTGTCTTGGATCATCTTCACTTTCTCAGTTGTCTGCTGTACAAATTCGGGTCCTACCACAGTACTTTCACCATCATGGTACCAACACAATGGTGTTCTACATCTTCTCCCATATAATGCCTCATAGGGTGCCATCCCTATGCTTGAATGGAAACTATTGTTGTAGGTGAACTCTATCAACGGTAGAAATTCATCCCAACAACCAGTTTGCTCTAGAACACAAGCCCTCAACAAGTCCTCCAATGACTGAATCGCCCTTTCTGACTGACCATCTATTTGTGGATGGTAAGAAGAACTCAACGTAGCTTTGTTCCCATCGCTTCTTGCAAACTATTCCAGAATCTCGATGTAAATTGCGGATCTTGATCAGAAATTATACTGGATGGTACACCATGAAGTCTGACAATTTCATTGATGTACACTTGAGCCAACTTCTCCATTGAGTACTTAATATTAATCGGTAAAAAGTGCACCGACTTTGTAAGCCGATCAATAATTACCCATATAGAATCGTGACCCTTCTGAGTCTTCGGCAGCGCAGTTATGAAATCCATTACTATGTCATCCCATTTCCACTCAGGAATAGGCAAAGGTTGCAACATTCCTGATGGTCTCTGGTGTTCCACTTTGGCCTTCTGACAAATCAAATAGGATGATACATAGTCTACAACATCCCTCTTCATTCCTTGCCACCAATATAGTTGTTTCAAGTCTTGGTACATCTTTGTGGCTCCTGGATGCATACTCAACTTACTTCGATGAGCTTCATCCAAAATTGATCTCCTCAGTTTTGGATCGTTTGGTACACAAACTCTCCCCTTGAACTATAAAATTCCATCAACACCCTCGCTGAATTCCAATTCCGCTCCTTGACTTCTTGCTTCCTTTGCTTCTTACAAATACTGATCACTATTTTGCCCTTCTCGTATTCTATCCATCAAATCATTCGAAATAACGATCAGATTCAAACATATCTTTCCCGGTGTCAACTTCACAGATAGACGCATATCCCGAAACTCTTCTATCAGTTCTTTCTCCTTTATCATCATAACAGAAACATTAAGTGCTTTCCTACTTAAAGCATCCACTACGACATTCGCCTTCCCGGGATGATACTGTAACTGAAAGTCATAATCTTTCAGAAACTCGAGCCAACGTCTTTGTCTCATGTTCAACTCTTTCTGGTCAAACAGATACTTCAAACTTTTATGGTCACTAAAAACAGTGAACGTTGCCCCATAGAGAAAATGTCTCCATACCTTCAATGCAAACACCACTGCTGCTAACTCCAAGTCATGAGTCGGATAATTCCTCTCATGCACTTTCAACTGTCTCGACGCATATGCCGCAACCTTACGATTCTGTATAAGTACACAACCCAATCCTTGATATGAAGCATCACAATACACCTCGAAAGGTTCGTTCGGATCAGGAAGAATCAAAATCGGTGAAGTAGTCAGTCATCGTTTCAACTCCTGAAAACTTTCCTCACATGCTTCAGTCCATGTAAACGGTTGATTCTTTCGTGTAAGTTGGGTAAGAGGTCCTGCAATCTTTGAAAACCCTTCTATGAATCGTCGATAGTAACCGGCCAATCCGATGAAACTATGGATCTCCGATACTGTCTTCGGTCTCTCCCATTCAACAACTGTCTCCATCTTTGAAGCATCAACTTCAATCCCATCTGTCGATATGACATGCCCCAAAAATTGTACTTCACTCAACCAAAACTCACATTTGGACAACTTGGCATACAACTTATTTTCCCTCAAAATCTGGAGAACCACTCTGAGATGTTCAAGATGCTCCTCCTGACTTCGAGAATAAATCAAGATGTCATCAATAAAGACAACAATAAACTTATCCAAGTATGAACAGAAAATCCGGTTCATGAAGTCCATAAATATCGTAGGTGCATTAGTCACACCAAAAGGCATCACTTGATACTCGTAATGTCCGTAACGCGTCCGAAACGCAGTCTTTGGGATATCCTCCACCTTCACACGTATCTGGTGATAACCAGAACGTAAATCAATCTTACAAAATATTGCGGCTCCTCGCAATTGATCCTTCAAATCATCGATTCTTGGTAGTGGATATTTATTTTTGATCGTAATCTTGTTCAATTGTCGGTGGTCTACACATAGACGAGAAGTCCCATCCTTCTTCTTTACCAACAATACTGGAGCTCCCCAAGGTGATACACTTGGTCTCACAAATTGCTTCTCCAATAAATCCTCCAACTGCTTCTTAAGTTACGCAACTCTCGCGACATCCGATAAGGCGCCATAGATATAGGTCCAGCTCCAGGTACCAAATCAATAAAGAATTCAATCTCTTTCTGGCGGTATTCCAGGTATATCTTCAGGAAACACTTCAGGAAATTCATTCACTACAAAAATATCCTTCAAAACGTCTTCACATTAAACCTCCAAAGAAGACATCAACAAGTACCCTTGATCTCCTTCCTTCAAACAAGCTTCTACTTGCGTAGCCGTTAGGAATCTAGGATCCTTAACCTTAGGAAAAACTAATGTCTTACTAGCACAGTCTATCAAGATATGGTTGGAAGATAACCAATCCATTCCTAAGATTACATTAATCTTGGAAAGAGGCAAACAGATCAAATCCACATGAAAGATCTTATCTCTAACAGATACAGGGCAATTCAAGCATACTTTTGTAGTTATCACAGGCTTATCAGTAGGAGTACTAACACTCAAATCATACGGCAATGTAGTCACAGTTAATCCCAAACGTTCCACACAATCACATGCAATGAAAGAATGTGTTGCTCCCGAATCATATAATACTGTTAAAGGATTACTTTCAATAGCACACTCCTCCATTATCAAGTCCTCGGATTTAGCGGCCTCCTCTCCGCTCATAGTATACACTCGACCACCCGTCTGTGGCGTTGCAGTACGAACACTGCCCACTGATGGTTCCACCTTTTGCTGATCACACTCCCTAGAGAAATGTCCAGGCTTCCCACATCGATAACAAATCACCCCCTTGTGCTGACAGTCCCTGGTGAGATGTCCTTTCCCACACTTAAAACATTTAAGTGCAGAAGTTCCAGTTGAAACTGCTCTACTACCACTAGAGCTTCCCCCAAACGATTGTTGCCGATTCTGACTTACTGCTGGTTTAGTATACGGTTTCTGCTGGTAACGGTTGCCACTGCTACTCTTCCCCCTTTGGAACCGTGCTGGTCAAAAATTCTCATTTCTCACCTCACGCAGATGATCAATTTCTTCCACCTTTCAGCACTTATCTAGCAATACCGAAAACTGATCAATATCCACAGTTGCTAAAGCTCGCTTGATGTCAAGCCTCAGCCCCTCTTCAAACTTCCTACACTTCCACTCCTCATCTGGATGCATTTGGAAGTACCTCGAAAACTTAGACAAGCTTTCGAACCTTGCTGCGTACTCACTTATAGTCATCGCCCCTTACTTCAGACTAAGGAACTCCATCTCCTTATCATGTCGAACACTGGATGGGAAATACTTCCCCAGAAACTTCTGCCTAAAGAGCTGCCATGTCACAACTCTCCCTTTAGCTTGGATTAACCTCCGGGCTCCTGCCCACCAAGCCTCTCCGTCACCGACTAACACGAATGTGGCGAAAGTAAGCTTTCGCTCATCATTACAACCCATGCCTTCAAATATCTTTTCCAACTCCTTTATCCACATATCAGCCTTCTCTGGGTCGAACTCTCCATGAAATTTCGGTGGATTGTTCCTCCGAAATTCTGACAAGCTATGAGCATCATCATGTGCTCTTTGATTCTATTTGTGCAACAACCTCGACCATTCGTTGCATTCTTTGCTACAAATTTTGCGACCATATTCGATTATCGTCGCCGGCATTTCCACCTCTTGCGCCCTCGCATTCATGCATCCTCTTCCACGTCCTGCCATTTCGCTCTATCAATCAGACTGAACAACACAAAGAAAAGTGAAGGTCAGTCTTCAAACAATATTGTTTTTCTTTCAGAAAACAATTACAGAGAATCACACAACTTAGACAAGACAGACTAAACCACAAACCCAAAAGACTCTAACTTGGGCTCTGATACTAACTAATGTAACACCCTCCTCAGGGTGCCACACTTTATGTTACTAAATTACCAAATTACCCTTCAATTAAAAATCGCGCTTGTATTGTAAATACGAATTATAAATTTTTTTAATGATAATAAGATAAACTTAGCAGAAAATAAAGACATAACAACATTGTCACACATAATTTACATCATATATATACATACAAGCCTTTAGTACTGTCACACTTGATTATTTTACAAACTAGACTTCCAAAGTATTTAAACTTTAATTTAAAACTAACATATAGCCCAAATCTTACTAGACAATGAGAACCCTCAGACGGGTCCTCCTCAGATTCCTCAAGCATATAGGAATCCATCATGAGAGTGCAGATCCTACGGACAGATGTCCGAGCAGACGACACAATACTAATCGCACTAGGAGTACGATAGTAAGCTCCCCAACACTGCCTAATAGATATTGGGAACTCTAGTTGTACATAAGTATTGACAGAAAAGTAAGGGTGTCCTAAATGTAGCCTACTCAGCCTAATATTTAGGTCTCCTATATAATAGATACTCTCTCTCTCTAAATCTATAGTCCATGCCTCATCTCCTCCGATAAATGTCAGCCTCAAGTAGCCAAGGAAACTAGGCATCTGCATCTCTTCAGAACTCGACGTCCTCAGCAGGAATCTGCTCCTCCTCAGCTTCTCGCTCTTTTTCTTGCTCGACGTCTTAACAAATATAAATATAATACCAAACATGCATACAAAGAGGTGAGATCACCTACGCCAATACCAATATGGTAGCAATGAAGATAAACACATACAATATTTCATACAGTCATCATATCATAATTACAGTTATTCCTTATCAATGATCAAATAACCAATAATTCAATTATCATAAACAGGGATTACGATAATACCCTCTATCATTATATGTATGCACACAGACTCAATTTCCTATTCCATGGAACTACAACTCAGGTCGGAGAGAGTGATCGAAAAGAATTGTCGGTACCAATATGCCTCGGACCACGTGCTCAATCTTGCACATCTAGCATATACACGACAGTCTTTATCAGATCTTGATTAAGGATAGTGTCTCGGTTAGGATCATTGGTGTGTTGCGTCGGTCTAACCCACGATACAGAAGAGCTACCATCTGCCCATTGTAGGCAACCCGCACCCCAATGCCCCCAAGGTCAACGAGTGACTTACACCACACATATCGCACCCACTCAGGAGGTGTAGTCTCTCCTAGGCAACTAGCCTCATACAGTCCATCGGACCTTTCCAATGCATGTACCATGCACTGTTCACATTTCCAATTTATATCATATAATCGGGTCCCATGCAATAATCTAACAGGATAATTACTATATTTTAATCGTGCGTTCATATTTTCACATTTTCTCAATCGTGACTCAATTCTGTCACCTTTTCAAAATCGCGTAGCGATTTTTGAACATTTTCTAATCGCGTAAATATTTTTCTTACGTTTTAAATAAAAAGTACTATTTTTCTCATTCTAATACTAAAATTAGCTTTAATTTCCATATTTGCACCTTAGTCCCTCAAAAACTCATATTTACACATTAGCCCCTCAAAAATTAATATTTACATCACAGTCCCTCAAAAAATGAATATTTTTGAAATAGTCCCTAAAAATTTAATATTTACAGAAAAATCCCTCATAAAATTCATATTTATAAAAACGTCCCTCTTTTATAAAATATTTATCATTTGACCCCTCTAAAAATAATATTTACAATATGACCCCTCTAAAAATAAGTATTTATACAATGGCCCCTCATTTTGATAAAATTTATAATTTAGTCCCTCTTTTATAAAAATTTGCGGTATAACTCCTCTAAACATCAGTAAATGGTATTGTTTTTCAAAAATCGTTATTTCTTTTCTTTGCTACCCATAAAATCATTTTATTTTACTATACTCAAATTTTTTCAAATTCATTTAAATCTCTCAGTTCTCATTTTAATTCATCAGTGTAAGGACTTTGGTCCTTTTTCCATAGTATGGTCGTGAGCCTCGGTACTCTTTGGAGTACACATACAATCGATTCATCATGTTATTCACATCCTAAATTACGCATACAGTCTCATGCTTTCATAATTACACATACACACAGAATATCAAAGCTGTAAGCATTTAATCACACATGCAAGCATAGAAACACAATTAAACACAACACAAACACAATCAAAGCACATCAAATAATCGGTGAAGAACCCTTATGGATTTTTCACCATACAAAACCATCCTCACACTACCAAAACTTAGTTGGTGAGGTTAAATCTCTCTCTTACCTCTTGAAGATAATTTAATCGGTTAGTTCTCCTCCTTTCCTTCAAATTTGTGCAATCTCCCAAACAAATCCCTAAAATTCTTAAACAATTAGTAAAAACACAAACAAGGTTTAATATTGAAAAACCATGGAACAATCATGGTTAGAAAAATTAAAAATCCAATTTTGAACCATAAAATCAAGACTTACCCTTAAGTAAGTAAGCAAAAGGTTGGATTTTGGACAAGCTAGAGTAGTTTTTTGGAAAAACTTTGTGAAGGAAAAGTGTTTAGAATGGGATTTGGGTTTAGGAAATATGATGAAATAAAATTATAGAGACTTGGTAGTTTAGGTAAGGTGTATGGCAGAATATGGAGAGAAAGAGAGAAAAGAAAAATGTGCTTGGTTCTTGGTGGTTTTTGGAGAGAAAATGGATAGATTGATTTATGATAAGTGTAATAAATGAAAGTGAAATGTAAAAATGAGTGCAGCTGCCGTGAGTGAACTTTAGTGAGGTTGAGTGATCAATTTTGCATGTGAAAATATCCTAGAGTGTTCACATTGGTGCACATGGCTTATGTCATGTTGGAGGCTTCAAGAACCTTGTAGAATCAAGCCATCCAAGCCTCCTTGTTGCAGCCCAAAACTGTGCAGCCCTCCATCTTTTTAGTGACTTAATTGTTTCCAAATTACTCCTAATTACATACTAACTAATTAGGGAATTAGTTAGGTTAAATATCCTAACCAATTTTAATGAACACACTAGTCATATAACTAATTAATTTAATATATATTAGCATATATTATAACCTTTAATTAATATTAGGATACCTAATTAATATTTAGATCACAATTACTTAAGAACTAAACTAGTTCACTTAGTTGGCTAATTAAGTAATTAGATTAGTCAAATTAAGCTTAATTAGCTACTAACCAAATTCAAGCCTACAATTTTTGACTTAATTCTAACCATTGATTCATCTTTAATTCCTAGCCATTGATTACATCTAAGGTAGATATCAATTGGTCATATAACTATCATTCTAATCTCACCATTGATTAGATCAATGGCTAAGATTAAAGCTTCTAAAGTAAGCTTTACAATCCAATGGTTCACAAAGAAGTCAATGCTTCTTTTATTGACTCATTCTAATTGGTTTAGAAAGTCAAGCCTACTTTCGTTGACTTGCTTTCATTGGCTAGAATTTATCTAGTCAGCACAGTTGACTGCTACACTAAACGTGGGCCCCACGAACTTTTTCGGGTCCACAAATAATTTTTCTATTGTTTTTGAGATAGTAGGCTGTTGAATAAAATAATATTATAAAAATATAAAATTATTTTATTACACAGTTAAATCCTAAAAATTATGAGATTAATATATATATCAATCAAAATTGGGTTTAGTAAGATCCCCCTGCTCTAATTAATTAAAATAAGATTTTTCCCGGTCAAAAAATTATTATTTTCTTGACTCGGAGCAAATCACACAAAATGATTAAAAATGATCTCAGAACAGTCAAACTATTTTTATAACACACAGAAAATGTAAAACAGTATAATTCTACTATTACTATTCACATAGTCAGAATTTGGGGTGTTACACAGGGGAGGGAATTACTCCTAGGTTCTCAAGGATGATGTAATGTCCTTATGGGCAATGACCACAGGGCGGCCAATAAACTAAGGTTACTACATTATAGAGCATATGTTGGATGTTAAGAAAAAGAAGAACTCTGCTCTCCCATTTGCTATGCTGGTAACAACCATCCTAGAGCATTGTCACATTTCCCTGGCTGAGGAGTCCAAGGACACCAGCTCGAAAGGACCACAATCCATTGGCTTGCATACCTTGAGGAAGCTCCAGCTATATAAAGTGGATGATAGGTGGCATTACATTGCTCATGGCACTTTTAGTCATATCCATCATGATCCAAATAGTGATGATGATGAAGAGGTTCAGCATCCTACTCCTGCTCCTGCTCCAGCTTCACTTGACCTCCTGCTCCAAGAGATGTGAAACCTGAGCGCTACTGTAGACACACGCATGGATCGCATTGAGCAGAAGATAAATCACCTTGAGCTGAGGATGGACTACTTAGATCAGGAGCTTGCCTCCATTCAATCCCTCCTGGGTGGACCTCATATTCCTCCGAGTGCTGCTGCTGCACCTCCCACATCCTCTGCCTCTCCGGTTCCCCTGTCCTTTGCTAGTCCATCTGGCGTCCCTGCTGATAATGAGGAGCTTCTAGACTCTGAGGATGATCTTGAGCCCGGCGATGATAACGTTGATCTAGGAGACATTGCTGCAGATCCAGACAGTGACAGCGAGGCTACTGATAGTGATCATAGCCCATTGCCCTGATGTTTCTGATGACTATATTGTATCTTTTTGTTTTGGCTCAGTTATATAACATTGGTATACATTTCTGGTGTTTTTTGGTTATTGGCTTTGCTGGTTGCGATAAGTTACATTATACTTGCTTCTTTTTAATGATATATGAACTTCACTTAGCTTTGATTCTATTCTCTAAATGTTTGGATTTCTAAAAAATTGATTAGACTAATTATTTCTTGTTCTGGCAAAACTTGGGAAATCATGAAATATGGCTGTCATGCTGTCCATTTTTTTTAAATGCTTATGTCTTTTTGATAATGCAAATGGGGGAGAGAATAATGAAAAATGAAATGAAATCTAATTAAGGTTGCATATGTACGGGGGAGTTATTGAGCTTTTGAGCTCTTAAGCTTTTTACATGAAAAATCTAACTCAATATCATGCATAAACTCCAGGGGAGCATTGCGCCTAAATCTCTGTTATATACAAATGCAAAAACTCTTTCTTTTTCCTATGATCAGTTTGTCATTATCAAAAAGGGGGAGAATGTGAATGCTTATGTCCCTAAAGCATGTCAAATAGTTTTTGATGATAACAAAGGCAAAAGTGAAGATCAAGTGCAAAAGTGAAGATCAAGCACAAAAGGAAAAATCAAGATCAAAGAAAGAAGTCAAGAGGTTTATTTAGTTATAAGACTTAGAACATTAATGTTAAATGCTCTCAAGATTTCTCAAATGGTTTTTTAACATATCATTTCAAAATAAGTGGGAAAATTCAAAGTAAAATATGTTTTTCAAGAAACTTGAGTCTCAATCTTAAATCTAACACTCTTAAAAGGATTTATGTTTAATCAAATGTCTTGAGGTGTTAGAAATGGCTTACAAGCTTTATTGGACTTGAAAAATGTGTTCAAAGGCTAATGTAATTGATTACATGACATTTGTAATCAATTACACAGCAAACAGAGGCCTTATAATCAATTACATGAGCAATGTAATCGATTACAAGCAAATCAGAGGCCATGTAATCGATTACACAAGTAATGTAATCGATTACAATAAGCCCAGAAAGGCAAGAACACGTTGAAAGAGTTATGTAATCGATTACATGGATATTGTAATCGATCACACAACAAGTCAGAAGTCAAGTAATTGATTACATGGATATTGTAATCAATTACAAGCAAGTCAGAAGCCATTTAGTCGATTACACTAACAATGTAATCGATTACACAAAGCCTAGAAAGCCAAGAACACGTTGGAACAATAATGTAATCGATTACATTTGTTGTGTAATCTATTACACGCATCTTGACAACGTCCAACGGCTATATTAAATACATTAAATGCATGGCTAAAGCCCTCCAATGACTCCATTTATTGAGAAACTTATAAATACCAATGTTGGGTCTTCATTTGAGGTTGACCTTGAATCAAAAACTGATTACCAATACTTTCAAACGTGATTCAATCCTCAAATCCATTCTTGCTCTATTTTTTGTAAAAATATGGGATAATCTTTGAGAGCATATTGGAGCTTCAATTTATAATCATCTACTCTAGTGAGAACTTCATTCAATCTATCTATATTACTTTGTAAAGAGGGTGAGGCATCCCTCCAAAAGTGTGAAGGGTGAGGTATCCCTTAGTTGAAGAGACTCAAGCTCCAAGGGTGAGGTATTCCAAAGTGTTAAGTGCTCAAGGTTGTAAAGGTTATCAAGCACCTATTAAAGCTTACACAAATAGTGGAAAATCTCTAGCGGTTACTTAAGGACTGGACGTAGATCACAAGTGGATTAGTGATCGATCCAAGATAAATCATTGTGTTTGTTTTCTCTAAACCCTTCTCTTTACATTGAGTACTGTTTTATTGAATTGCTTGAATATTGGTCCCTTTGGCTATTGCATTTATAAGTGAAAGTGTTTATCTCTTATATCCAATCATCTCTAATCATCAATTAGCTTCAACGAAAATTGTTTATCAAACGATTTGCGAAAGATTTGCGAACTTGGTTTTCATACTCAATTCACCCCCCTCTTGAGTATTGAGGCCACTTGGTAACACAAGCCTCATCAATCATATCTTTTTATACATACAACCATGATATTATAGAGTTTCCTAAAAAGCTATCACTTAATCCATTTCATACAAGATTTGAAGTAGCAAAGATGGAGTTGTTGGTGTATGCCCTAGAGGCCGATACTTTTTCTGTATTTACATACATTCTGTTATGCTTATTTTAATATATGAGGTATTTCATTTATTGTGTTCTTTTTGATAAACATAATAAAGTCCTTAGAATAGTAAGTTTGATGCAATTAGGACATCATGTGGATAACTTGATCGTGAGATCCTTTTAGTTACAACATTATTCTTAAATGTCCCTAGTCAAGTATTATTATTAATTGGGACAACAATAATACATTGAGACTAGTATGTGCATAGACTGATGACCATATCTCACGGGTCATGGATATAAGATATCAAGTCTTCACATAGGTACATATTAGAGTAATGATGTACTGGACTGACCCACCATGAGAACGCTACATGGATTGTTACGTGAGTGCCATAAGCGATTCTCATAGTGACAATGGTGTTTGTGGTCTTTTGACCTGAAATCATTACGATTCCTACATGAGGAGTTGTGTGTTTTAATGTCATCAAACGTCATCTGTAGCAAGATAATTATAAAGTTAGTTATTGGACATACCGTGAATCATGCAGAGGGATGTGAGTGACCTAGATGGGATTTGTCACTCCTAAATAATAGGAGCGATATCTTCGGGCCCCCTGATTGAGTGAGACTGCGAAATGATGGCCATGCTCAAATGAGTCAATATGAGATATTGATCTCATTTGTTGTTACAAAGTCTACTCGAGTATCAGGAAACGAAAGATTGGACTATACAAGGGTGACGCATTTCATGCCTTGTGTTTAATCTAGATATCTTGACAAATGGACTAAACAACACAGAAACATTGATCACAGAAAGCTTATGTCAAATCACTGACATTCTTATTACTTGGGTAGCAGCGATGTATTACTAGATACCACTCACTATTTGTAATATTAAAATGGAATTTTAATATTACTGCCAACATAATAAGTTCCTGCAGGGTCACACACATAGAGTAGACTAAAATTAGAGGAATGGATACAAGTTGGACTCGGATTCAAATATGGGCCAGACTCATAACAGATGGGTCTAGGGTTGCACAGCTTACCTTGCTGCTGCTCACACTCACTAAAGGCAGTCACTATTATAAATAGTACAGTTAAGGGGCTGCTAAGATACATAATTCAGAACCCTAGCTGCACCTACAGAAAAGTGAGTGAGAGAGCGACAAATTTCTTCTCTTCTCTTCGTAGCTAGCACTGTGTGAAAGACGTGAGGCTCCTCTTTGTGGACGTTGGACGTTCATGAGTCTGTTCATATGGATACCGCAGAGACATCATTTCTATTACGGTGTTGGTGATTCACGTCCCTCCTTTTCATCATGCTTTAAGAGGTAAATAATTTTTAAAAAAAAACTCGGATTATGGCTTTTTGCATGGATCCTCGATGGGAATCCTATTTTTCTGCTGTGTGATGTATCCGCAATTCCCAACAATGGTGTTAGAGTGTCTTGCAAAACCATGATTCAGTTTTCTATTTTCGTTTACATGAGATAATATATTTTTTGTTCTTGTTTTTTACAAAAGATATGATCTTTAATATGTTATTTCCGAAAACCGTATGAAACCTTTTGCGAAAACATATTCTGTTTCTTATGTTGTATGGAAAATCGTGATGTTGTTTTCAAAAAAAACCATGAAGATGTTCATATATTCTGTGAAAACTATTTTGTTTTTAGATGTATGTTTTTGCAAAGCTTTCTGGTATGTATGTGCTACGTACAAAGTTATGGAATCCTTATTCTCAATGCACGGTGCAAAGGTTCAGGAAACCTTGTTCTTGGTTTGTGGCAGCAGGGGTTTTGGAATCCTTGTTTCTGCACAAGAGGTGCAGTGCAAGGGGTTTTGGAAACCCTATTCTTGTTTTGTGACAGCAGTGGGACCCCCGTGCTACCTCTGCGTAATGTGTTTTTCGAAAACGCAATATTTTCTATCCAATTTTATGACTCCTGAAAATAATGGTGTATTATTGTTATGAGTTTATATGTTCTTTGTGATGCATGGTGCATGGTCATGGCCTTAGTCTTCTTTTTATGCTATTTTGGTTTTAATAAATACGACCTGCGTGTCGTGCCTTTCTCTCTACATTCTAATTGTACATTCTCTTCTCACCTAACTCCCCTCAAATGTAAAAGAGGTTTCTATATAATGTAATTATGATGTGGAGACAATAAGACAGCATCAAGTGAGGACGTCAATGGGAGATGCTTGGTGAAGCTGGCTTTCTTTATGCTACTCTCTTAGGGGCCATAACCATGTCACTTTTATTATATGCTTTTTTATGTATGAGATGCATGGATAATGTTTATGGTATGATAAATAGTTTAATAAATGGTGAGATCTAATAAAAAAAATTCCCTCAAAGCAAATATTAAGTCAACATGTGATGGCTTCCAATGTGTGGCACTCATCAAGACTAGTATAGATCAAGTGCAGGTCTGCCAAAGCAGGATGCCTTTATCTATATTAGTAAGACGCGATGGGATAAAGGTAATATCCAACTGCTAACCATTGGGTCAGACTTAACTAGGCCATTTCAATAGGATTGAAGGCTTAGAGGCATGAAGTTGGGCTTTGGTCCATTAGATGGATTTGAATAAGTGTTATTCACGCAACTATCCAAGAGTTATATGTGATGTAATTGGAAAGTGTTTCCTACTTAAATAACTGAATTTTGGGTGATCAGCCAAAGCTGACTCAAAACTAGGTGAAATATGAATCTTGGCCCACTAGGAAATTTTACGATGGGATTTTTTGAGTCAATGCTGGGGGTCATTGACTTGAAAAAAATAGTGGGAAGCATATATAATTAAAAGACCTCATTAAATATGTTTATGGCATGATACTTATATTTTACATATTTCTGTTGATAGATTACCATGTCAACAAACACATCAAGTAACTTTTCACTGCGATCCGTCCTTGAGAAGGACAAGTTGTCTGGAACGAATTTTCTAGATTGGTACAGGAATTTGAGGATTGTCCTCAAGTAAGAGAAAAAGCTATATGTACTAGAACAGCCTATTCCTGAGCCACCTGCTGCTAATGCCCCTAGAATTGAAAGGGATGCTTATAAAAAGCATCAAGATGATGCCTTGGACATCGGATGTCTAATGCTGGTCACCATGAACTATGAGCTCCAAAAGCAACATGAGAATATAGATACCTACGATATGATCGTACACCTTAAGAAGCTCTATCAAGAGTAGGCCAGGCATGAGAGATATGAGGTCTCTAAAGCACTGTTTCAGTGCAAGCTGGTAGAAGGAAGCCCTATTGGTGCTTATGTACTCAAAATGATTGAGTACATTGAAAACCTAGAGAGACTTGGTTTTCCGTTGGGCCAAGAGTTGGCCACTGACTTAGTCCAGCAATCATTGCCAGAAAGTTTTAGTCAATTTGTCATGAACTATAACATAAATGAAATTGACAAATCACTACTAGAGTTGCTAGGCATATTGAGAGCTGCTGAGCAAAACATAAACAAATGCAAAATAAAGGCCATAATGATGGTCCAAAAGAATAAGGGCAAGAAACAGCAGAAAAAGCCTAAGGACAATTGGAAGGGCAAGGGTAAGGATAAGTCCAAGCCCAACACTTCTGGCTTGAAACTAATGGGTGGAGTGGCTAAGGAAGGTACATGCTTCCATTATGGTCAGACCGGACATTGGAAGAGGAACTGTGCCAAGTTCCTAGAGGAGCTCAAAAATAAGAAGGGAAGTGAGACTTCCACTTAAGGTATTTTTGTTATTGAAGTCAATTTATCTACTTCTGCATCATGGGTATTAGATACTGGATGTGGATTTCACATTTGTGTAAATGTACAGGATCTAAAGAGCAGTAGACCATTGACGAAGGGCAAAGTTGACCTACGAGTGGGAAATGGAGCAAAGGTTGCTGCATTAGCTATAAGGACTTATTTATTATCTTTGCCCACTGGGCTTATAATAGAGTTAGAGAACTGCTATTTTGTGCTTGCTATTAGCAGGAATATCATTTCTGTTTCTTGTTTGGACAAGAAAGGTTTTTTATTATTATAAAGGACAAGTGTTATTCCATTTATATGAATGATATTTTTTATGGTAGTGCACAATTAAGTAATGGACTTTATGTCCTTGATCTCGAAATGCCCGTCTATAACATAAATACAAAGAGGTTTAAATTAAACGATCTGAACCCAACTTTTCTCTGGCATTGTCGTTTGGGCCACATAAATGAGAAACACATCTCCAAACTCCATAAAGATGGATTCTTGGACTCGTTTGATTTCAAATCATATGAGACATGTGAATCTTGTTTATTGGGAAAGATGACAAAGGCCCCATTCACTGGACAAGGTGAAAGGGCTAGTGATCTTTTAGGCCTCATACATAGTGATGTATGTGGATCACTAAACACACTCGCTAGGGGCGGTTTGCAATATTTCATTACATTTACTGATGATTTTAGTAGATATGGATTTGTATATCTTATGAAGCACAAATTAGAATCCTTTGAAAAGTTCAAAGAGTTCAAGAATGAAGTACAAAACCAACTTGGCAATAGTATTAAAATCCTTCGATCAGATTGAGGAGGAGAATACTTAAGCCAATAGTTTGATGATCATCTGAAAGAGTGTGGGATAATATCTCAACTCACTCCACCAGGAACACCACAATGGAATGATGTTTCTGAAAGGAGGAACCAGACCTTATTGGACATGATCCAATCCATGATGAGTCATGTAAACCTTCCAGGCTCCTTCTGGGGACACGCTCTATTAACACCAACTTTCACACTTAACCGTGTTCCATCTAAGACAGTTCAAAAGACACCATATGAGATATGGATTGGGAGACGGCTCAATATGTCTTTCTTGAAGATTTGGGGCTGCGAAGCTTATGTGAAACGTCAAGTTTCTGATAAGCTTGGACCTAAATTAGATAAATGCTTCTTTGTAGGGTATCCAAAGGAAACCAAGGGATATTTTTTCTATAATCCTACTGAGGGCAAAGTGTTTGTCGCACGGACTACTGTATTTTTAGAAAAGGAGTTTATCTCCAAAGGAATTAGTGGGAGGAAAGTAGAACATGAAGAAGTTCAAATTTCATAAAGCTGCAATGAACTAATGGTGGAAATAGAGCAGCCTCCACAAAATGTTGTGGAACAGCAACCTGCTCTAATAGCATAAGACCTGTGTAGGTTTAACAGGATACGTCATCAACCAGAGAGATATGGATTTCTCATGACTCAACAAGCTGACGTATTGCTCATGGATCAAGATGAGCCTGTGACTTACCAGGAAGCCATTATTGGCCCAGAATCTGAGAAATGGCTTAAGGCTATGAGATCTGAAATGGATTCCATGTATGCCAACCAGGTATGGACCTTGGTTGACCCACCTGAAGGGGTAAAACCCATTGGGTGCAAGTTGGTTTTCAAGAAGAAAACCAACATGGATGGTAATATGCATACCTTTAAGACGCGATTGGTGGCTAAAGGTTTCAAACAAATTCATGGTGTAGACAATGATGAAACTTTTTCCCCAGTTGCGATGCTTAGATCTGTTCAGATCTTGCTTGCTATTGCAGCATACCATGATTATGAAATCTGGTAAATGGATGTCAAAATTGCTTTCCTTAATGGAAATCTTCTCGAGGATGTGTACATGACATAACCTGAGGGTTTTGCCACTCCAGAGGATGCTGGAAAGGTGTGCAAGTTGCAACGATCTATTTATGGATTGAAGCAAGCTTCCAGAAGCTGAAATTTTTATTTAGTGGGAGCACTATTATCTTTCTGGTATTGTATGTAGATGACATACTACTTATCAAAAATGACATCCCTACCCTATAGTCCGTAAAGACTTGGTTAGGGAACTGCTTCTATATGAAGGACTTGGGCGAAGCCACTTATGTGTTAGGTATCAGGATCTATAGAGATAGATCACTGAGACTGCTTGGCCTAAGTCATAGTACATATATAAACAAAGTGTTAAGACGGTTTAACATGCAAGAATCCAAGAAAGGATTCTTACCTATATCACATGGTGTAAGCTTATCTAAGGCTCAATCCCCTTCCACCCAGGATGAGAGGGATCGCATGAGCAAGATTCTATATGCATCTGCAATTGGATCTATCATGTATGCCATATTATGTACTCGACCAGACATCTCATATACTTTGAGCATGATGAGTAGGTACTAGTCTGATCCTAGTGAAAGTCACTGGACTGCTATCAAGAACATCTTTAAGTACTTGAGAAGGACTAAGGATTCGTTCTTGGTATATGGAGGCGAGGAAGAGCTACTTGTAAAAGGTTACACTGATGCTAGCTTCCAAACTGATAAGGACGACTCCAGATCACAATTGGGTTATGTTTTTTGCCTAAATGGTGGGGCTGTGAGCTGGAAGAGTTCAAAATAGGAGACAGTCACCGATTCTACCACAGAGGCTGAGTATATTGCTGCCTCCAATGCAGCAAAGGAGGTCGTTTGGATCAGGAAGTTCATTACTAAACTTGGCACTATTCCTAGCATTGTGGACCCAGTGGACCTCTATTATGATAATAATAGAGCCATTGCACAAGCTAAAGAGCCTAGATCTCACCAGCGATCCAAACATATACTTAGACACTTCCATCTCATTCGAGAGATCATCGATAGAGGATATGTGAAGATATGCAGAGTACCAACAGATGATAACATTGCTGATCTACTGATGAAGCCTCTTGCACAGCAGAAGCATGAGGGTCACACTAGGTCTTTAGGCATTAGACATATGCTTGATTGGCTCTAGTGCAAGTGGGAGATTGTTGGTGTATGCCCTAGAGGCTGATACTTTTTCTGTATTTACATACATTCTATTATGCTTATTTTAATATATAAGGCATTTCATTTATTATGTTCTTTTTGATAAACATAATAAAGTCCTTAGAATAATAAGTTTGATGCCATAGGACATCAAGTGAATGACTTGATCATGAGATCCTTTTGGTTACAACACTATTCTTAAATGTCCCTAGTCAAGTACTATTGTTAATTAGGACAACAATAATACATTGAGACTAGTGTGTGCATAGACTGATGACCACATATCACGGGTCATGGATATGAGATATCAAGTCTTCACATGGGTACATATTAAAGTAATGATGTACTGGACTGACCCACCATGAGAATGCTACATGGATCATTACGTGAGTGTCATAAGTGATTCTCATAGTGACAATGGTGTTTGTGGTCCTTTGACCTGAAATCACTACGATTCCTACAGGAGGAGTTGTGTGTTTTAATGCCATCAAACGTCATCTGTAACAAGATGATTATGAAGTTGGTTATTGGACATACTGTGAATCATGCAGAGGGATGTGAGTGACCTAGATGAGATTTATCACTCCTACATACCAGGAGCAATATCTTCGGGCCCCCTGATTGAGTGAGACTGCAAAATGCATGGCCATGCTCAAATGAGTCAATATGAGATATTGATCTCATTTGTTGTTACAAAGTCTACTCGAGTATTAGGAAACAAAAGATTGGACTATACAAGGGTAACGCATTTTATGCCTTGTGTTTAATCTAGATATCTTGACAAAGGGACTAAATAACACGAAAACATTGGTCACGGAAAGGTTATGTCAAATCACTGACATTCTTATTACTTGGGTAGCAGCGATGTGTTGCTAGATACTGCTCACTGCTTGTAATATTAAAATGGGATTTTAATATTACTGCCAACGTAATAATAACCTGCAGGGTCACACACACACAAGAGCGAGACTAAAATTGGAGTAATGGATCCAAGTTGGACTCGGATTCAAATATGGGCCAGACTCATAATAGATAGGTCTAGGATTGCACAGCTTACCTTGCTGCTGCTCATACTCACTTAAGGCAGTCACTTTTATAAATAGTACTGCTAAGGGGCTACTAAGATACACAATTCAGAACCCTAGCCGCACCTACAGAAAAGTGAGTGAGAGAGCAATAGATTTCTTCTATTCTCTTCGCAGCTAGCACTGTGTGAGAGACGTGAGGCTCCTCTTTTGTGGACGTTGGACGTTTATGAGTCTGTTCGTGAAGATACCGCAGAGACATCGTTTCTATTATAGTGTTGGTGATTTACATCCTTCCTTTTCATCACGCTTCAAGAGCTAAATAATTTAAAAAAAAAAACTCAGATTATGGCTTTTCGCGTGGATCCTCAATGGGAATCCTATTTTTTCGTTGCGTGATGTATCCGTAATTCCTAACAGGAGTAAGCATGGAAAAGAACACAACAACCCTTACCTCAACTCCTTAAAGTGATGGTAGGGTATGGTTCTTCTTTCCTCCCTTTCTTCTTCCTTTTCTTTCCTTTTCTTCTCTCCGTCTCATACTCTCTATCTCTCTCTTTTCTCTCCCTTTCTTTCTATTCAGTTTTCTTTCTTTTGCTAGGTGAGTTCATGAATGAACAAGAAAGAGTGAGAAATGAGAGGTAGCAAAGTCAAAGGTGGTGGGAAAGAATTAAAGATAAGAACATTAGACTTTTAGGCACAAATGAAAGTGTTGTATCTGTAATACCCACCTTAGGGTATCACATTTACATTACTTAATTATCAAATTGCCCCTTCTCTTAAAAATAATGCTTTGTAATGTAAATACGAGTTGTAAAATTTCTTAATAACAATAAAATAAACTTAGCAAAAAATAAAACATTACAGCATCATCACAAACAATTTACATCATATATATACAAGTCGTAGTATTGTCATACTTAAATATTTACAAATTAGACTCTCAAAATATTTAAACCTTACTTGAAATTAATATACTGCCCAAGTACTACTAAATAGTAGAACCCTCAGACGGGTCCTCCTCAGATTCCTCAGCAGGTAGGAATCCAGCTTGACGTGAAGTCCTATGGACATGTGTCCGCGCAGACGATACTATACTAATCGCACTAGGAGTATGATAATAAGTTCCCCAGTACTGCCTAATGGATAATAGAAACTCTAGGTGTACATTAATAGTTACACTAAAGTAAGGGTGTCCATGATAAAGTCCACTAAAAGTAATATTTAAATCTCCTATATAGTAGATGCGTGCTCCGACAAGATCAACGCGCCACGCCTCTGATCCTCTGTGAAACTGTAGCCTCATATAACCTAGAAAACTAGGCATCTCCATCACTTCAGAACTCAGCTTCCTCCTCAGGAATCTGCTCTTCCTCGCTTTCTCGCTCAAGTCCTTGCTCAACGTCTTTACAAAGATAAATACAATACAAAATATGCATAAAAAGAGGTGAGATCATCTACGCCATTACCAGTATGGTAGCATGAAGATAAACACATACAATATCTCATACCAACACATCATACCATAATTACAATTATGCCACCAACATCATTTATCATCACAACTCATGTAATAAATAATAATTACGATCATGTCCTCAATAATATTCAAATATTTGACAGTTCAAATATCACATCAATTTCCAATACTCAATAACTATGCATATGCTCATAGACTAAATTTCCTACTCCATGGAGCTAAAACTCAGATCGGAGAGAGTGATCGAAAAGATTTGTCTATACCAACATGCCTCAGACCACGTGCTCGGATTTGCACATCTAGCATATACACGACAGTCTTTATCAAATCTTGATTAAGAATAGTGTCTCGGTTAGGATCATTGGTGTGTTGCGTCGATCTAACCCACAGTACAGAAGAGCTACCAACTGCCCATTGTAGGCAACCCACACCCCAATGCCCTCAAGGTCAACAAGTGACTTACACTACGCATATCGCACCCACTCAGGAGGTGTATTCTCTCCTAGGCAAATAGCCTCATACAGTCCATCAGAACTTTCCAATACATATACTATGCGTTATTCACAGTTCAAATTCATTATCTCATATTCTCAGTTCAAATTCATAATCTCATATTCGGGGTTCAAACATTGACCCAATAGTATCATTACTATAATTTCATCGCGAAACCATATTTTCACATTTTCTCAATCGTGCAACAACTCTGTCATATTTTCAAATCACGTAAAACATTTCTCACACATTTTAACTCAAAAATACGATTTTTCTCATTTAATACTAAAAATTGACTTTATTTTCGATATTTGCATAATAGTCCCTCCATAATGAGAGTGAAAAAGTAAATAATGAGAGTGAAATGAAGAGAGTGCAGCTGTGAGGTAGTGTGTAGAAAATATTAAGAGATAAGCTTGATGGCAAAATATCATGGTGTGTTCACATTAGGAAGCACATGGCCTATGGTCATCATGTGGTCATCAAATGGTCACAAAAGACCATTCAAGAAGCTTGGAGAAGCCTCCTTGCCCTCCTTGGCCGTGTGGCCTCTAGGGAATTAGTGACTAGGTTTGACTTCAATCAAAGCTTAATTACATGCTAATTAGATGGCAAGTTAATTAGATTAGGTTTCCTAATTACACTTAATTAACTATCTAATTACATAGCTAATTAATTAAATAGGTCATTGCATATGCCATGCTTAGTCATGGCTTCTAGATGAAATTAGGATATTTAATTAGTAACTAGATCATAACTAATTAGTAACTAGGTTAGTTCACTTAGTTTCTTAATTAGGCATTTAAGATAACTAAGTTAGGTTTATTTAGTTACTTAGTAACTAGTCAAGCCATTATTATTGACTAAATCCTAACCATTGAAATTAACTTCATCTCCTAACCATTGATTTAATCTAAGGTGGATATCATAAGTTACTTTATCAGGATTGTTCTCACACCATTGATCTAATCAATGGTTATGATCAAAGGCATCTTAATCAAGTTTTTCATTCAGTGGTCCACAATAAAGTCTATGCCACTTTATTTGACCAACTCCTATTAGTTTAGAAAAGTCCAGCCATTATTTTTGACTGATTCCTATTGGTTCGTTCTAATTTAGGTTACAGAAAATATTCTAAGCATATTTTTTTTTCAGTTAAAATATATTGGGTCAAATAAATTATAGCAGAAGCTACTATAAATAAAATAGCGGATTATTATCAATGAAATATTTTTATTTCACAGGTAAATCCTAAAAATTAAAATATTATTTTATGTGTCTCTCAGATTCGGGTTTAGTAAGATCCCCCATCTTTGAATAAATCAAATAAGATTTTTCCCGACCCGAAAATTATTATTTTCTTGACCCGGAGCAAATCACACAAAATGATCAAAAATAATATCGGAACATTCAAATTATTTTTATACCACACAAAAAACACAAAAACAGTAAAATTCTGTCATTACTGTAACATAGTCAAAATTTGGGGTGTTACAGTATCTCTTAGGGACACTATAGTCTTTAACACTTATCTTGTATTATTAAAAATACAAAACTAATTCAGTTAATTCTCTAAAATTAACTACATCACATTCTATTCATTTGTGACCAAGAAATAAGTTCTCCAAATTTATTTCTATCATCTAAGAAAATATGAGCTATTTTTCACATTTGGTGTTATAGCAACAAATTCAACTAACTCAGAAAGTCACCAAAATTAATTGGTAACCCCTACTAGTGTTACTAAATTTCTATAACCATGATTAAAACTAATAGGCTAGGACTCACCTCATTTTTTAATTTTTGTCCTCAAAATTTAGTTTCCCGATATTAAAATATCTAGGATCTTTATCAGATATCATACTCAAAGGGATTTCACCTTTCTTGATTGTACCTAAAGTGGGAGGAAATTTTGGATAATTCTTCAAACTTGCCTGTATATTGCCCTACCGACATACTCTCTTGCTCAAGCTTTAGAAATTCCATTTCTTTTTCATCTTGCAAATTCTTCAAAAAATATTTATCCAAAAAGGTCGTTCTAAACACTCCCCATGTATCTTGAGTTCCTGCCGCTTCCAATAATCTCCTGGCACCAATCCACCAATACTCTGCCTCCCCCATTAATATATAGGAAGTAAAAGAGATCTTCTGGTCATCTGTACAATCCACCACCACAAATATATTCTCTATATCCCTTAGCCATTCCTCAGCCTTTGCTGGATTGTATTTTCCCCTGAAAGATGGAGGATTTGCCTTTCTAAATTCAGAGAGGTCATGGAAGTTTTGGTTTCTCACTATTGTTGCATCTTCGGCTAGCTGTGAGGTGGATTTGCCTCCAATCTTTCTAGTACTCAATTGGTGATGGCAGTTTGCTCCTTCATCAGGGTCCGCTATCTGTCTAAACACTCCCAACATATCTACCATATTTTTATTGGCAGATTCCTTATTTCTTGGTGTATGCCTAGGAGTGCCATAATATCCTGTACACACAGAGAAGTTCATATTGAGTTAATCGATCTCTTTATCATGGAACAGTATGACAATAACTATTAACTTCCATACCTAAGGTTGTAATGTTATTCTATTCATACATCTCATATCAAGATAAGCAAATGCACAACATAAAACAAGAATATCGAATTATGCCAAAAGCATAGTTAGTCCATACCCCAACTTTACAAGATGAACTGCTCTAATACCATAAGGTAACATCCCAATACTAATACTCTAGTATATAAGAAATATATATAAGTAAACAAGATTAGACACATTACTTCTACCTTGATAACATTCTCTGTAAAAGTATTATATAGATATCAAAATATAAACCTATTGAGGGAAAAATGACATACATATAACTGATATCCTTCTACCTTATATATACAAAGTTATACATTAATGTACAATACATAAAAATTTTATACAATCCAATGCAAATACTATATTACACAAGGCATTGGACTAAAGAGTAAATAAAACTACTTTACGTCACCATCTTTGTTTCTTCTTCAGGGAATATTGCACTAGATTTATCATGCAAATAAAAAAGGGATGAGAATTAAAAAATTCTCAATAGTATAACCGCATATAATGATATTGAGATAACTCTAGCTACTTCGGGGACAAACAAGTATTATAACATGTAGAATGGTGGCAAAAGGCAAAAGTGTTCCTTTCTCTTCATGAGAAAAAACATTCAATTATTAATATGGCTTAATTATCACATAATTAACCATTCATATTGCACTTTCATGATCTATATACCTAGTCAACATCTCTATGATGATAAAATAAATGTCCATATAATCATAATTCCAATGTTAATATCCATGTAGTGCCAATGATAATGCTTATGGAGTTCTGATGATAATGGTTAAGGAATGCCAAAGATAATGCTAATGAGATGTCATGTATCTTTGCATATACTTAGGAACCTAGTTCCTTATATAGCCTTGGCTAAATTTCCAAAGGATAACCATAATTTCAAATGATAATTATCTAGGAACATTGTCATTTCCTGGATCTAGATTTTGGATCATTGTTATTTTTCCTAAATTTGTTACTGGCCATGTTTAAAATATTCAAAGGATCACCATTGTTTCCAAATGATACTCTGATAACTCCATGAAATGTAGTTATTTATGCCCCATGTTTGTGCTTCATGGCATGCTTAATCCTTGTTTTTGTGCATATTTAGAAGGTTTTATGCTTATATTTGTGAAATTCTATTTTGAGATCTTCCTTTATGTTTTCGAGTAATTTGTGCATATTTGTTGATTGATTAAGTAGATTTGCAATTATATTTAACTTGGTGTTTTCTCTAATGCAGGAAGAGCTAAAAAAAAAACAAATTGATGCAAGCCAAGGCCCAACATTGGAGGAGAGAAGCCAAGGAGGCATTCGAGAGCTCCACGCCACGGCGTAAACATATGCACGTTGCGGCGTGATGGTCCCAAATAGCACAAGTCAGAGAGCAACACGGCTTACCCCGTGTTTACACACACGGCCTTCCACGCCACGGCATGGGAATGTTCACACTACGGCACGCGTCGATGAACTGAGCCTATTTATTTTATTTTTAACGCCTTTTCTCTCTCTCTCTCTCTCAGTTTCTCTCTTTTAGGTTTTAAGTTTTAGGTAGTTTAGGGTTAGAGGCTGCAGTTGGGTTCTCCATTGGAGGTGGAGATAGAGCTTGGGGAGCTAAGGATGGAAGCCTTCTCTCTATTGGAGGAGGATCCGAGCTTCAATGGCGAAATCCATAAGCTTTCTCCTTCTCTTCCTCATTTCTTGAGCATGTATTTTGTAATTTGTTCTCATATTCATTATATATTTGAGCTTTATTTAGGGATGACTTTGAATCCTTTTATTAATATTAATGATTTGTTATTCTCTGAGTTTGTGTGGATCTTTGATTTTGTTTAATCATTTTGTGCTTAATGCTCTTAAGTGTTTGGCTAACATTTGAGTTGATTTGATAAAATCTAATGAACCTAGACATAGGGATTTGGGTTTGAGATCGTATATATGATTGATGCATGTTTGATTCTATTCCAATGGCAGGATAATTTGATTCGCTAATGGGATAAAAATATACCTCTTAGGCATGCATAGCACGTGTTTGAGAATAGACCTTAAAGAGTGGATTTTGTGTTAGCTCTCAAAGACACTTAGTGAGTTGGGCAATTGAAATCATGGTTAGATGACCTAGACATAGGCATTTAGCTAATGTAGATTCTCAAGCTAACCTAACCATTGCATTCATATTTATGAAGAGGATTGCATGTTGTTAGTTGATGTAAAGGGTGAATGAGGATTTCCCTAAACTCTAACCATTTATCCTTATTACTTTATGTCTTTGCTTTCTTTACTTTTATCCATTTTTATGTTATTGAATAGAATTAGGTAAGCTATTAGTTAATACTTAGCATTGAAAATAAACTTATCCTCGTGGGAATGATCTCTTACTCTGTAACTGTATTACTTGTGTGACCCGTGCACTTGCGGTTAGTAAATGGGCAAACAACACGTTTTAACCTTAACAAGTTTTTGGCACCGTTGCCGGGGATAAGGCATTATTTTCGTATTGCTAATATTGACAATGAGTTTGCTTAGTTCTAATTCAAGTTTTTTATGTTTTGTTGTTGTAAATAGTTTTAATTCATGTTTTTATACTTTTATTTTTAGTTTGTTTAAATAAGTAGTTATAGTTTGATTTTGTGTTTTTGCTAAGTTTTTGTTGTACATTCTGTGTTTTAAGTTTTTAGACATGTTTTGGAGGTGCTAGGGGTCAAAATAGAGTACCAGTTCTGATAGAAACTGGTTTGCTATAGAATTTTGCAGCATAGCTTCTCACGCCAAGGCGTGAGAATGTGCACGCCACAGTGTGCTAGTCTCTGCTTGATCAGGAACAAGCACCAGAGCGCTCCATGTCGTGGCACATACTTGTCCACGTCACGGCGTGACCCCCTGTTTTGTATTTTTTCTTTTATTTTCTCTATTTTTCTTTATTTAATAATGCTCAATTCTAGTTAGGCTCTTTTGACTTACTCAAGTACCCTATAGACCATGAACACCAAGAGCACACATTCACTTTAGTTTGGGGGAGTATCATTGCATTTTTTTTACCCTTAATGCTTAATGTTTACACATGTTTTGATATTTTAAGTATGTGCTAGTGATAGTCATCATGATTTCATGATTATATCTTATTTTGGCTATTACTGGTGAGCTGTTGATAAAAGTTTCAATTTTTAACATTCTCTACATGATGTTATGCATGCTTGAATGAAAAATGATGAATCTTTTGATTGCATGATTTGTTGCCATTTGCTAGTGTAGTTTTGGTTGGTCAATGATATAAATGCTTGTGATTGTCCTCAATTCTTTTGTGAAACTATTTGCAATCTTGAGGCATGCTTAAGCAATTTTGTTTGTTTTTATGCATGATGTGTTTCTCACTTAGATGCTTATTTAACTTTGGAAAGATTTGAGTGTTTGTTTAGAGAATGTTTATGAATTATGCATGTGGATGATTTCTACTATCCTTGAAATTGTTTTTCAAATCTCTTGAGGCGAAATCCTAGATTATACAAGATTGAGAAAATGATCAGGGCATTGTTTGGACCAGTTGAGCCTTTCAAGCTTACCCTTACATGATTATATCCCTAGGTCCTCTTTTGAAGCTTTCTAAATGTTTGGCCTTCTATATTCTTCTTTCACCCTCATATTTCCTACTGTGTACCCATTCTAATACATGTGAAAGCATTGCAATCTTTTCTTTCCCTTTATATTTGTTGAGTGCATGATATGTTATTTTTTTACTTGAGTCTAATGTTTAGGGTATTTATGTTGTTCAATACAAAAGTGGCTTGAAGGAACCATTCATTGTACAAAAAGTAGTTTTTGTTAAAGAAAAATAAAATACAAAAGAGAAAAAGAAAAGAAAAAAAAACAAATGAAAGAAAGAAAGCATAAATGAAAAAAGCATTGAGTGTTTCCGAATAGTTTTATTTGTTTCATTTTGTATACCCTTGTTGTAGTGACTCAAGTCTTGAAATGTTATGTTATGTTTCTCAATGTTTGTCTGTTTTTCCATTCCCCTTTATTCTTCGCCCCATTACCTTGGCCTTAGATTATAAGCTATTAAAGTCCCTCTTGATCCTCAATTATGTGTGATTTACATTAGTGGAGAGAGAGTTGTGCTACAATTTTGTGGAATCTTGATTTGTATCCATGTGTAGGTTCATAAATTTATCTGGATAAGCATGATTTGAAAAAAATAAGTTAAGCTTACATGTTTGTGAGAGATGTCATATGCATGATTGGAAGCTTGATTGATGGCATGTTAAGGATTGTGTATGTGCTGAGCTTAACTGTGAGGCATACGCATTCTTTGACGGTCATTATAATCATTATGCACTAGTTGTGGTTAAAAGAAAATTGAATTTATCATTGTTGAATGCATGTGAGCATGAATTGTCAAATTGAGTTTTCTTATTCATACTTTGTGTTGCTTGAGGACTAGCAACATCTTAAGTTTAGGGGTATGATAACTCCATGAAATGTAGTTATTTATGCCCCACATTTGTGCTTCATGGCATGCTTAGTCCTTGTTTTTATGCATATTTGGAAGGTTTTATGCTTATATTTGTGAAATTCTATTTTGAGATCTTCCTTTATGTTTTTGAGCAATTTGTGCATATTTGTTGATTGATTAAGTAGATTTGCAATTATATTTAACTTGGTGCTTTCTCAAATGCAGAAGGGCTCAAAAGAGACAAATTGATGTAAGCCAAGGCCCAACATTGGAGGAGAGAAGCTAAGGAGGCATTCCAGAGCTCCACGCCGCGGCGTAAACATATGCATGCCACAGAGTGAAGGTACCAAACAGCACAAGTCAGAGAGCAACACGGCCTACCCCATGTTTACACACATGGCCTTCCACGCCGCGGCGTGGGAATGTTCACGCTGTGACGCGCGTCGGTGAACTGAGCCTATTTATTTTGTTTTTAACGCCCTTTCTCTCTCTCTCTCAGTTTCTCTCTTTTAGGTTTTAAGTTTTTGGTAGTTTAGGGTTAGAGGCTGCAGCTGGGTTCTCCATTGGAGGTGGAGATGGAGCTTGGGGAGCTAAGGATGGAAGCCCTCTCTCCATTGGAGGAGGATCCAAGCTTCAATGGCCAAATCCATAAGCTTTATCCTTCTTTCTTTTCTCTTTTCTCTTCCTCATTTCTTGAACATGTATTTTGTAATTTGTTCTCATGTTCATTGTATAGTTGAGCTTTATTTAGGGATAACTTTGAATCCTTTTATTAATATTAATAATTTGTTCTTCTTTGATTTTGTATGGATCTTTGATTTTGTTTAATCATTTTGTGCTTAATGCTCTTAAGTGTTTGGCCAACATTTGAGTTGATTTGATAAAATCTAATGAACCTAGACATAGGGATTTGGGTTTGAGATCATATATATGATTGATGCATGTTCGATTCTATTCTAATGGCAGGATGAATTGATTCGCTAATGGGATAGAAATATACCTCTTAGCCATGCATAGCACGTGTTTGAGAATAGACCTTAAAGAGTGGATTTTGTGTTCGCTCTCAAGGACACTTAGTGAGTTGGGCAATTGAAACCATGGTTAGATGACCTAGACATAGGCGTTTAGCTAATGTAGATTTTCAAGTTAACTTAATCATTGAATTCATATTTATGAAGAGGATTGCATGTTGTTAGTTGATGTAAAGGGTGAAGGAGGATTTCCCTAAACTCTAACTGTTTATCCTTATTGCTTTATGTCTTTGCTTTCTTTACTTTTATCCATTTTTATGTTCTTGAATAGAATTAGGTAAACTATCGGTTAATACTTAGCATTGGAAATAAACTTATCCTCGTGGGAATGATCTCTTACTCTGTAACTGTATTACTTGTTTGACTCGTGCACTTGCGGTTAGCAAATGGGTAAATAACACATTTTGACCCTAACATACTCATCTAGGATCACCATCATTTCATTGATCTAGTTTTAGGATCACGATCATTTTTCCTAAATCCTTTACTGACCACATTTAAGATATCCAAAGAATCTCCATTGTTTCCAAAGGATAGTTATCTAGGATCACCATCATTTTCTAGATATAGATTTGGATTCACCATTATTTTTCCTAAATCCACAGTCATTCAATTATCATTGTACACACCATAAAAACTTATCACATAGGCTCTACTCTAATAAATAAAGGAGCAAAACATACCAAACATTATCACTTTTCAAGTGAATTGAGCGTACAAAGAAAACATCAATGCATCACTTTCTAAGTGCATAAAAGGTTACCCCTATAAGTAACTAATGCACATAATCATCTTTGTATAAATGCACATAGTGCTCATTCCTAGGTTAAATCACTTATCTAAGTGAAAACCTTCAAAATCACATCATCTTACACCCCATGGAATCTCTCATTTCTTAAAATAGGGTAATTCTATTCAAGTAGCACTTCCTTCTATTCAAATAGTATACAAAATAAGGAATTTTGTAAGAGTCTATTTGAATAGAAACCTTAGTCTATTCGAATAACTCTCAAAATATGGCATTCAGGAAGAGCCTATTCGAATAGATCCCTTGATATATTCGAATAGCCTTCTTAAAATCACATTTTGAAGCATTCTACCAAGGCTTAATCGAATAGTTCACAAAGTCTATTTGACTAGAATAAAAAATATGCCATTTGAATAGCTCTCATAGTATATTCAATTAGCATAAAAAACACACCTTTTTGGATTATGCCGATCAAATAACTCTCATAGTATATTCGATTAACATCCAAAACACGCCCTTCTGGATTGTATCGATCGAATAGCTCTCATAGTCTATTCGATTAACATAAAAAAACACATCTAGATTATGCCAATCGAATAGCTCTCAAAGTCTATTCGATTAACATAAAAAATGTGTCATTTGAATAGCTCTCAGTCTTCAATTATCATTGAATTTATGCCATTTGAATAGCTGAAATGAAAATCAAATTTGGAACATCATAGTATATTCGATTAGTATCAAAATTATGTTATTCGAATACCTAGTACATTAAACTTGGAACATTATGTTGCAATGCCCTTACTACTATTACTAATGGTGTGTCTAGAATTACACCTTAGCAACAATAGTAAGCACATTACTTAAGATATTCATTAAAAACTTCAAATATACTTTACATTATTATACAAAAATATGACCTTGGACAGGGTTTAATAATGTACACATATATACTGAAAGGAGTTTATACAAAAGTACATCATAATACAAATACATATCATATGCCTTCAAGGCATTTTCTATACATATATTATACAAAAGTCTGAATTCAAAAACAAATATCAATTCCACCATTCAAGTCTGATCCTGGAATTATCATGGAATACAAAACAACAATAAAAATCATCAATTAGTTCAATCAAACCCAGAACCATAACTATGGCATTCAAGTCACCAAAATCCTTCAAATATTTATTTTCAAACTAACATACAAATTGAAATGCATAGAAAGATGAAGATAAATAGAGAAACAATCCCCCTACCTCAACTTATTTGGATGCTTTTCCTTTTATCTTTCTTTCTCTCCTTACCTCTATCTTCTTCTTGCTTAATTTCACCTTCTTCATTTGGCTTTGTTTTCTTTTCTTCCTTGTCTCCTTTTTTGAATGCTATGCATGCGTGAGAGAATGATAGAAATGGAGGTAAAGTCAAAAGAAACTAATAATAAAAATCTGAGAGAGTGTGGCGGTGGACATAAGGAAATAGGGGAAAAATTAAAGAAATCCTATAACTTTATATCCATTAAGGATATCTTAACATTCCATTAATGAATTTTCCAACTCTTCATTGGTGTTATGGAAAAATCTAGGATTCTATTGATTTCTCAGTTTCTTCATTCATTAACTTTTCATATGCACCTTTATCACTCACTAAGCTTCAGTGTTCTTTTCTAGGTTCAATTAAACCTATGAAATGTAACTAGGAAGCTTAGAAATATTCCTTTCAACCTGTTTTCAACTCCAAATTACTCTTCATCCTCTCTTTAGCATTTGCTCAAAATTTCATAATTTTCTAAGCTACTTTCCTATTTAATTTGGTTTTTAGACACTCGCTAGTATTACAAAAATGTCAAACTAATCCATTCAATCCTTAAAAATTTATTGCAACTCATTTCCATTGTTTATGCTTTAGAAATAAATTTTTCACATTTATTTCTATCATATTAGCCATTTTAGCTAAATTATTGGTTATTCTTCACATTCAGGGTTATAGAATTAGCTCAAACTAATCTAATAGATTACCAAAATTATTATCCAACTTATAATATTGAGCTTCTATAACCCTGATTAACATTATTAGGTTAAGGAGAACGTTACAATTCTCCCTATTTTTATAAATTTTGTCCTCAAAATTTGCTTACCTTATTCGAAAAGTTCTGGATAATTTTGCACCATGTTGGATTCTAGTTCCGATGTGGCTTCCTCTAAGTCACCACTATGCCATAGTACCTTCACCAAAGGAATTTGTTTCCCTCTGAGCTCTTTAACTACTCTATCCACGATCCTCATAGGTTTCACTACATAAGTTAAATTATCTTTGAACTGTATTGATTCATTTTCTATGATATGTGAAGGATTCAGATTATACTTTTGAAGTTAGGAAACATGGAAAACATTATGATGGTTTGACAGGCTGGGTGGTAAAGCAATTTGGTAAGCAACAGGTCCAATTCTTTTTAGGATTTGGAAAGGACCGAGAAAATGAGGAGTCAACTCTTTAGCTTTGTTGGCTCTGCCAACCCTTGTAATAGAAGTGACTCTAAGGAACACATGTTCTCATTCTTCGAATTCCAATGGTCTTCTTCTCTCATCTGCGTAATTCTTTTGCCTACTTTCGGCAACTAACAACCTATCCTTGATCCTTCTAATCTGCTCAGTAGTCTATTGTACTAATTCTGGACTTAGGATGGTTTGTTCTTCTATTTCATACCAACATAGAGGCGACCTACACTTCTTACCATATAAGGCTTCATATGGTGTCATACCTATACTGGAATGATAACTATTATTGTAAGAAAATTCTACCAAAGGTAAAAATCTATTCTAGCTACCTTGTTGTTCTAACACACAAGCCTTTAGCATATCTTCTAGGGTTTGGATAGTTCTCTCAGTTTGCCTATCTATTTGCAGATGATAAGCTGTAGTAAAATTTAGTTTAGTCCCAAATGTTTTTTGTAAGGCTTCCCAAAATTCAAATATGAATCTAGGATCCCTATCCGATACTATACTCGAGAGGACACCATGCAATTTCACTATTTCTTGGATTTACAATTGAGGTAACTTATCCAATGAATAATTAGATCTTATTTCCAGAAAGTACGCAGACTTTGTTAACCTATCCACTATAATCCAAATTGCATCTTGACCTAACTGGGTTCTAGGCAATCGTGTTACAAAGTCCATTAAAATGCTTTCCCATTTTCATTATAGGATTTCTAAGGGTTGCAAAGGACTAGAAGGTCTTTGATTCTCTATCTTGACCTTTTGACATATTAAGCATCTGGACATATATTCTGCTATATCTCTCTTCATACTTGGAAACCAAAACATTTTCTTGAGATCTTGATACATCGTGGTTGTTCCAGGGTGGATGGTATACTTGCTTTTATGGTTTTCTCCTAAGATCCTTTCTTTAATTTCAGTCTTTCTTGGACACAATCTATCCTTAAGCATAATTGTTCCATCTTGAGTCCTTCTAAATTCCTTTTTCTTTCCTAGCAAAATTTGTTCACTTATCTCTTTCAACAAGAGCATAAGATCAGTGTCACGGAGATGAGGATGTTGCGTCGGATGTGTGGCTATACAAGACAAGATTTGATTAGGAATGAATGCATTAGAAACAAAGTAGGTGTAGCACCTATTGTGAAAAAGTTTTTGGAAAAGGTAGGAGAATCTCACCTTAGGTGGTCTGGATATGTAAGGAGAAGACCCTTAGAAGCCCCTGTAAGAAGAGTAGATCAGGTAGATAATAGCTCAATAGCTAGAAGTAAAGAAAGACCAAAAAAGACTATAGGTGAAATAATAAAAAGAGATTTAGATTTGAATGACAACTCTAAAGACTTGGTTTGTGATAAAGTACAATGGCGTCATTTGATCCATTTAGCCTACCCCACCTATTTGGAAAAGATGTAATACCCTCCTTAGGGTATCACATTTCAGACCAACTTCTTAATAATTCTTTACCCAAGTTGTAAAATATTTAAATATGATTGCAATACTAATTTTCAAAATTTCTTTTTTGCGGATAATATAAACTTATTAAACGAATTACACAAGATACAAGCATTGAATAACATACTTTACATATAAACAAAATTTACTACAACCACATGTCCATAATACTTACATACCCCAAAACGTAACTACCCTAGACTAGCCCAAGTTCACAACATCTAGGAATAAGAGTTCTCCTTAGAAGACAAATTCCCTAACTGAGAATTTCTTGATGGATAGAAATCCAACCCAAAGATATATCGAAGTCCTCTCTAGGAGTATAGTGAAATTCATTCCACAACTCCTTGATAGGTAAAATAAACTCTACATAAGCAACCATATAAAATGAAGTAATGACTCCATGGCGAATCCTACTTACTGATAAAGTAATGTCACCACAATACTCTAAATGCTTTGAGTCCCAATGAACACATCAACCAGTAGCGCCTTCAAGAAACTATAGTCTCAAGAAATTTAGTTGATTCCTCCTTGCTGTCATCGCAGTCTTCACAGAAGTAAGCATACAATGGAAATAGACAGAACAATATAGCAAAGAGATGAGATCTCCTACATCGCATACCAATATGGCAGCAAAGAAACGACAAACATACTAATATAGTACAGCATACAATCCATTAAATAGTATAAAATTAGCAGATATATTCATGATAATTAACAAATAAATAATCCAATAAACTTGCAGCATAATAGTAGACATAATGATAATACCACATCAATATTATATCACAACAATACTATATTACGACAGTATGAAATGCTGACTATGCATATGCACAATGTGTATGCTGACCATACTTATGCACAATGCAACCAGTTCCTACTCCATGAAGTTAGACTCAAATTTCGAGATAAACGTTCCAGAAGATCTGTCCCCCCAAAGTCTACGTTGGATCATGAAAAGAAATAGTAGTTGTCGGGCTGCCAGTGCGTTGCAGTCGGTTTATCACGGCCAGGGGTATATATATATATATATATATATATATATATATATATATATATATATATATATATATATATATATATATATAGTGATAACATAATCACTAAGTGAATCACCGCGCCTTGACATCCCCTAAGATCTGGTCCAGATCCACTATCTTGTGAGTTCTCGTTCAATCTTTAGGCATAAAACGCCACAACAGTCACTGACTGTATAATGCTCAAATGCATATTCAGTGAAATCAAACTACTGCTGAATTGTCCCCAATGATATTAAATCAATCGCCCATACAATTGTCTAATACCATTAGTATCAATGATATTATATAACTGCTCATACAACTACATAATACCAAAGATCCACACGGGTCCAAAACTTCAGTCCCACAAGCACAATGATAAGCCACAATTACTTAGGTACAGTACGTCAGCTCTACAGCACAACTCATTGTTCTTCTCAATCGCTTAGCAATATTATCACATTTTCACATTTGCGTAACACTTTTCTTACGTTTTCAAATTGCGTACTGATTTCTCAATGTTTTCTCAATTGCGTAAAGATTTTAAAACATTTTCTCAATCGCGTAGCTAAAAATCACTATTTCTAAATTGCATAAGAGTTTTTCTATGTATTTTTAATCGCGTAAAATATTTCTAACATATTTTAAGCTTAAATTAAAACTTTTCTCATTTAATATCAAAATTGGACTTTAATCCCAATATTTCCTTAATAAATCACCTTTAAATAATATTTCTAATATTTTCTCACTAAACTTCCTTTAATTACTATTTCCAAACGTTTTCAACAAAAACTTATATTATTTTAATTAATTAAAGATATCTCAAAAATATTTGTTCATTAATCTTAATAAAACTTTAAATAAAATACTATAAGTTTCAAATCATCCTCAAAATCATTTTCTTGCCAAAACTTCTCTAAATAATATTTTCTAATATTTTCTTCATAGAACTATATTTCTTTGATTAACTTGGAATATTGTAACACCCACCTTAGGGTGCCACACTTCATGTTACTCAAATACCAAATTACCATTTCATTAGAAAATGTGCTTGTAATATAAATATGAGTTGTAAAATTTCTTGATGATAGTAAGATAAACCTAGCAGAAAATAAAAACATTACAACAACATCATAAACAATATACATCATATATATATACAAATCATAGTACTGTCATATTTTAATATTTACAAACTAGACTCTCAAAATATTTAAACTTTAATTTAGACTAACATACTGCCCAAGTACTACTAAACAGTAGAACCCTCAGATGGGTCCTCTTCAGACTCCTCAGAAAATAGAAGTCCGACTTGACACGAAGTCCTACGAACAGGTGTCCGCACAGACGACACTACACTAATCATACTAGGTGTACGGTAGTAAGTTCCCTAACACTGTCTATGTGATAAATACGTTTTCCAACAAGAACGACGCGCTACGCCTTCGGTCCTCATATACCCTCAGAAAACTCAACATCTCCATCTCTTTAGAACTCTACTCCTACAGGAATCTGCTCCTTCTCAGCTTCTTGCTCAAGTTCTCGCTCAACGTCTTTAAAATTATAAATACAATATAGAATAGACATAGAAAGAGGTGAGATCACCTACGCCAATACCAGTATGGTAGCAATGAAGATAAACACATACAAATTCTCATACCAATACATCATACATTATTACAATTATGTCACCATTATCATTTATCTAACACATATCATATCTCATATCAACACATCATACATAATTACAATTATGCCAACAATATTCCTTATCATCATAATTCATACAATAAGTCATAATTACGATCATGTCCTTATCAATATTCAATTATTCAATAATTCAATTATCATAAACAACAATTATGATAATACTCTCAGTATCTCTGCATATGCACCTAGACTCAATTTCCTACTCTATGGAGCTACAACTCAGATCGGAAAGAGTGATCGTAAAGATCTGTCTGCACTATATGCCTCGGACCACGTGCTCAATTTTTGCACATCTAGCATATGCACCAGTCTTTATCAAATCTTGATTACGGATAGTGTCTCGATCCGAATCATTGGTGTGTTATATCGGACTAACCCACGTACAGAAGAGCTACCAACTGCACATTGTAGGCAACCCGCACCCCAATACCCCCAAGGTCAACCAAAGACCTACACTACGCATATCGCACCCACTCAGGAGGTGTATTCTCTCCTTCCTAGGCAAATAGCCTTATCCAGTCCATCGGACCTTTTCAATGCATATACAAATGCACCATTCTCAGTTCAATTCATTCTATCATATTTTCAATTAAATTTTCTTTATCTCAAGTTCGGGGTCCTCATATTGGCCCAACAGTGTCATTACTGTAATTTCATCGCAAAATCATATTTTTCGTATTTTCTCAATCGCGCAACAATTCTGTCGCATTTTCAAATCACGTATCAATTTTTCATCGTTTCTCAATCGCGTAAAATATTTTTCACACGTTTTAAATCAAAAATACTATTTTCCTCATTAAACACCAAAATTCAACTTCATTTTTCATATTTGCATAATAACCCCTCAAAACATAATATTTGCTTTATAATCCTCATTTAAATAACATTTTCACAACAGTCCCTCATAAAATTCACATTTACGAAATAGTCCCTTGTAAAATTCATATTTATGAAATTGTCCCTCATAAAATTCATATTTCTAAAATAGTCCCTCCAAAACATAATATTTACATTTTAGGCCCTCAAAAATTGTTATTTACAATATGGCCCTATTAAAAATGAAAATTACTATTTTGCCCCTCTAAAAATCATAATTATAATATTGCCCCTCTAAAAATCATATTGATAATAATTCATTTTCCCAAAAATCATTTTACTTTGCTATACTCAATTTCGTCCCAAATTCATTTAAATCTCTCTGTTCTCATTTTAATTCATCAGTTTAATTATATCCGATTATTTTCCCACAACCTTCAATCTTGTTCAAATTCATTTCTGTTTCATTTAAATCCTTCATTTTCAATTGAATCTCTCATTTTTAGGACTTTGGTCCTTCCTAGCCTAGTATGGCCGTAAGCCTCAAGCTCTTTGGAGCTCTCATAAAATCGGTTCATCATATTATTCACATCTTACTTTACTCCTATATTTTCATGCACACAATTTCATACATACAAACATATATCAAAACAATAATTTCATACATACTAACATATATCAAAACAATAGACATAATATCACACATGCAAGCACAAAAACACAATCATACACAACACAAACACAATCAAATAGCATCAAACAATCGGTGAAGAACCCTTATGGATTTTTCCACCTTACAAAACCATCCCCACACCACCAAAACTTGGTTGGTGAGGTAAAATCTCTCTCTTACCTCTTGAAGACAATTTAATCAGTTAGTTCTCCTCCTTTCCTTCAAATTCGTGCAATCCCCCAAACAAATCCCTAAAATTCTTAAACAATTAGTAAAAACACAAACAAGGTTTAATATTGAAAAACCATGGAACAATCATGGCTTAGAAAATCACAAACATGAATTTAAACCATAGAAACTCAAGTTTACCTCTAGGGAAGTAAGATAGAAGTGGGTTTTTGAAGCACTTAGAGTGGGATTTTGGGAAAACTTTCTAAATGAAAAGTGTTTAGAATGGTGTTTAGCTTTAGGAAATGATGTGAACAAAAATTATAGGTGAGTGATGGTGCTTGTAGTTGCTAGGGCCGAACCAATGGAGAGAAAAGGAAGGAAAAATAAGCTTTGGTGTTCTTGGTATTTTGGAGAGAAAATGGAAAGCTTGATTTAGGATAAGTGTGAAATAAAAGTGAAGAATGAAATGTGAAAGGGCTGCTACTGCCGTGTGGTTAATTTTAGTGAGGTTGAGTGATTGAATTTGCATGTTAAAATATCCTAGAGTGTTCACATTGGTGCACATGTCTTATGTCATGTTGGAGGCTTCAAGAACCTTGTAGAATCAAGCCATCCAAGCCTCCTTGGCTGCTAAAAACTGTGGGCTTCAAGTGAGTTTAGGGACTTTATTTTGTTTTAATTTAAGTCTACTTAATTGCTAATCAATTCACTAGTTAATTAGGTTTAATTTCCTAACTAATCTTAATTAACATCCTAATCATATAACTAATTAGTTTAATATATATTAGCATATATTATAACCTTTAATCAATATTAGTATATCTAATTAGTATTTAGATTATAATTAATTAATAACTAAGTTAGTTCACTTAGTTTGCTAATTAGGTAATAAGATTAGTCAAATTAAGCTTAATTAGCTACTAACCAAATTCAAGCCTACAATTTTTGACTTCATTCTAACCATTGATTCATCTTTAATTCCTAGCCATAGATTAGATCTAAGGTAGATATCAATTGGTCATAAAACTAGCATTCTAATCTCACCATTGATTAGATCAACGGCTAAGGTTAAAGGCTTCCTAACTAAGTCTTCATCCAACGGTTCATACTAAAGTCCAAGCCACTAAGTTTGACTTCATCTTAGCCATTGAAATCATCTTGATTTCCTATCCATTGATCTCATCTATGGTGTATATTACTTAGTGGTTTTATCAAGATTCGTTTTACACCATTGATCGGATCAACGGTTATGATCAAAAGCATCTAAATTATGCTTTTCATCCAACGGTCCTAAATAAAGTCTATGCTTCTTTTGTTGACTCATTCTAATTGGTTTAGAAAGTCAAGCCACTTTCGTTGACTTGCTCTCATTGGCTAGAATTTGTCCAGTCAGCACAGTTGATTGCTTTTCCTAAACGCGGGTCCCACGAACTTTTTCGGGTTCACAAATAATTTTTCTACTATTTTTGAGACAGTAGGTACTGTTGAATAAAATAATATTATAATAATATAAAATTATTTTATTACACAGTTAAATCCTAAAAATTATAAGATTAATATATATATCAATCAGAATTGGGTTTAGTAAGATCCCCCAACTCCAATTAATTAAAATAAGAATTTCTCCGGCCCGAAAATTATTATTTTCCTGACCCGGAGCAAATCACACAAAACAATCAAAAACAGTATCGGAATAATTAAATTATTTTTATATTGCACAAAAAACACAAAACAGTGTAATTCTGTCAATTCGGTAACATAGTCTAGAATTTGAGGTGTTACAAATATTACAGCTCAAAATTTCCTAACGCGCTTCGAAACCCAAAGGGTGAGCTATACATCAGTAAATTTCAAGTTTTAACTTTTATCTTACTTAATAGCTTAATTACACTAATTTAATTCAAAAAATTAGTTTATTTCCTTTTTAGGTCTAAAAACCTATCAAATAAATTTCTTATTAATCAAATACCCAAGTCTACACTTAGTAAAATAATTTTGATTCTAGGATATTGAAAATTGGCATATTGGCCGAATTTCATTATATGTTTCATAACTCATAATTAAATATTTTCTAACACCTTATTATTTACAAAAATCTTTAATCCAATTTCTCATCATAAAATCATTTAATTCATGATTAGGAAAATATTTTAGAACATTTTGTTCCTTGGTGGTGGTTGAGGTCGTGAGCCTCTAGGGTTCTTTGGAACCATCATACAATTTCCCATTATGTGAATCACATCCTACTTTACACAAGAATCAACATGCTTTCATAATCACACATTCAAGCTTATCATTAAGGCAATAAAATCATATTAAGCATCTAATCACAATTCAATCAAAATCATGTCATCTCACATATATAAATCATGCATAATTATCAAAGCAATAAAAATCACATATAATCCAATAAACATAAACCAATAATCACACTATTTGAGTGAATAAATCCTCACATGGATTTTCCACTCACAAACACAAACAATCCATTCCTTCACCACCACATATGGCCGATGAAGTTAATCTCCCTCTTACCTCTAGGAAGACAATAACCTTCAAGTTCTTTCTCCTTTTGATTTCGTGAAGCACCAAAGAAAACCCTAACAATCTTAAACAAATCTTAAAGTCATAAACCAAGCTTAAAAACAAGAAACCATGGATCAATCATGGTTTAGAAATTCAAGAATCCAACTTAGGATCAAAAAATCAAGAAGTTACCTTTAGAAGTAGAAAATCTAAGCTTGATTTTAAGCATTTAGGAGATGATTTAGGTAAAACTCACAAGATGAAAAGTGTTTAGAATTGTATCTAGGTTTAGAAAATATGATTGGATAGAATTATGAAAACTTGGAGGTAAGGTTTAGGGGTGGAGGACGAAACCCTCAAGGAAGAAGACAAAATGAAGTTCTTGGTGTTCTTAGAAGAGAGAGAAAAATATGAAAGGCTTTTGTTATTACAAAGTGTTAGAAATGAAAGGAAATAGCCTATTTCTCTAAGCATGGCCGTGTAGGTGAGTGAATGGGAAGGTCAAGGTTTATTATACTTGATAGGAAATATCACATTGCTTCATGTGGTTTAGGTCATCATTTAGTCATCCTTTGATCATAAAAGATCATTCAAGAACATGCTAGAATGGCCTAGTAACTGTGTGGCTCAATGGGAAGCTAACTTAGTTTTGATTTCAATTAGTTTCTAGTTACATCTAGTTTAGGTAGTTAGTTCAATTAAGCTAATTTAGTTAGGTCATTTAGTTACATAATTAACAATCTAGTTACTAGATTATGTCATGCATTTGTCATGCATTGATCATGCCTTCTAGATGTCTCTAGAACCACCTTGTAACCATAGACTCCAAGTATTAGAAAACTAAATTAGTTCCATTTAGTTACTACTTAGGCTATTTAGAGTAACTAAGTTAGATTATCTAGTTTCATACTAACTAGTCTAACCATTTTTGTTGACTCCATCTCCTAACCATTGATTCAATCTAAGGTGGATATCCTAAGCTTCCTTATCAAGTTTGCTCTCACACCATTGATTAGATCAATGGTGATGATCAAATGCTTCTTCATCAAGTTTTCCATCCAATGGTTTAAAATAAAGTCCATGCCACTAAGTTTGACCAATTTCTATTAGTTAGTCATAAAGTTAGGTAATGATGGTTCATAATTACACTTAAGATATTTAGCTTAGATATTTTCTGCTTAGATATTTTTACTTAGATATTTTACATAGATATTTTACTGAGATATTTTACTAAGATATTTACGGAGATATTTTCTGTTAGATATTTTATTCTTAGATATTTATCCATAGATATTTTACTAGGTGAGTCATCACAGAGAAGTTTCTAGAAAAAGAATGATAAGATAAGCTTGAAAGAGTAGGTAGCAAATTTAAATTTGTCTTCTAGCTTGATTAGTCAATTTGAATTTCTCCTTTTCAACTTGAGTATCCAATTTGCCTTCTTCTTGCTTGCCATTGGTTCATCACTTTAAGTCATCTCCATCAAGATATTTTTCCAGAAAATATTACCCAATGGACAATAGCTACTACTATTATTACTCAATGGATAATAGAAAACTCATATAAAGAAAATTTTCGTCAACCGTTCCTGGTTTCGGGTTTAGTAAGATCCCCCGATCCCGACCTGACAGTCCGAAACTTTCTGGTCAAGGAAAATTTTTTATTTTTTCAGGCCCGCCTCAAACACATATACAGCTCAAAATAATATTAAAATAATAAAAAATTCAAAAAATTCTACAAAAATTCCTAAAAATCATAAAAATTATAAAACTCGTATATTTAAAAAAATGAAATTCAGACATATAATTAAAAAATAATACTAAAATAATCAAAATATTATTAAAATAATCAAAATAATTAAAAATTTCAAAAATCATAAAAATTCACAAATATTATAAAACATATTTATATTAAGAAAAATAAAAAATCAGAGTGTTACAACATGTGTGTCCTGAGGCCGACGACGGCGGGGATTGATCGCCGGTGCATTGAAGCACAGACAAGGAGCGGCTTCTGGCAGACTTCTAGGTGAATGGTCGCATGAATGAACTGAATACGCACTAGAATGAGAGGGATTCAAAGGCTGTGAAGGTATGGGACTACATAGTTGAAGATGACTTAAAGGAATTGATTTGGCGTAGCCATTATTATCAAGTTACAACTTTTTTTCGGGAGCCTAGAACATAAGAACTTCATGGTTAAGCATGCTTAACCTAGAGCAATTGTGAGATGGGTGACCTCTTGGGAAGTTTCCTAGGATACGTGTGAGTGAGGATAAAGCACGCTGAAAAGGCCCGTGTTGGTTTGTGGAGACACTCGTCAATCCTGTAGGCAGTCTCGGGACGTTACAAAAGGCTTGGTTGTTATTGTTATTGTTGTATCTCTTTCAATTCATTTTCTTCCTCTCGAGCAGCTTTAATATGATTCCTTAATTCATTTTGAATCTTTAGTCTATTCAAACAGAGAACATGTGGTAATATAGTCACTGTCAGACTCAAGTTTCTGAAAATCTCTAACAATTCCATTGCTTGTATCATCATATGGGACATGCAGAAGTTTTTTGCTTAGTGCATTAGCCACAACATTGGTCTTATCCGGATGATATCTTAATTCAAAGTCATAATCCTTCAAAAACTCCATCCACCTTCTTTGCCTCATGTTTAATTATTTTTTATCAAATAAATATTTCAAACTTTTATGATCATTAAAGACCTCAAATTTTACACCATACAAGTAGTGTCTCCAAATCTTCAAGGCAAAAACAACTGCTGCAAATTTTAAATCATGGGTTGGATAGTTTTCTTCATTGGCTCTCAGTTGTCTGGAAGCATAAGCAACTACCGTACCTTTTTACATTAAAACACATCCTAATCCCTTTATTGAGGCATCACAATAAACCTCAAAGTTTTCCTATGGATTTGAAATTACTAAAACAAAAGCAGTGGTCAACTTTTCTTTTAGTTCTTGGAAACTATTTTCACATTCTTGTGTCCATTCAAAGGTACGTCCCTTTCTAGTCAATTTGGTCAATGGTAATGCTATTTGGGAAAAGTTCTTAATAAACCTCCTATAATACCCTGCTAAACCCAAAAAGCTTCTAATTTTGGTTATAGTGGATGGTCTCTCCTATTGTAATACTACCTCTACCATACTAGGATCTACAGATATTCCATATTCGGATATCACATGTCCTAGAAATTACATCTCTTTCATCCATAATTCACATTTTGATAACTTAGCATATAATTTCTTTTCTTTCAGAATTTCTAGAACCAACCTAAGGTGTACTTCATGCTCCTCTGTTGTCTTTGAATAAATGAGAATGTTATCTATAAAGACAATAACAAATTTATCAAGGTATGGCCTAAAAATCCTGTTCATATAGTCTATAAACACAGTTGGTGCATTGGTTAAACCAAAAGACATTACAAGATATTCATAATGTCCATATCTAATTCTAAAGGTAGTTTTAGGGATGTCTTCTTCCCTAACTCGGATTTGATGATACCAGATCTTAAGTCAATTTAAGAAAACACGGTTGCACCTCTTAACCAATCGATCAAATCATCAATTCTAGGCAATGGGTATTTATTCTTAATGGTAACTTTGTTTAATTGCCTATAGTCCACACACAATCTCATACTGCTATCCTTTTTTTTCACTAGGGGCACAGGGGCTCCCCATGGTGATACACTGTGTCTGATGAACCTCTTTTCCAATAATTCTTTAATTTGCTTCTTTAAATCAGTCAACTCTAGAGGGGACATCCTATAAGGTGCTATAGAAATAAAACTCGATTCCTAGCACTAAGTCTATGGTGAATTCTAGGGGTGTCCAGCGGGTCGGGTTGACCCATGAACTCGCAGGTTTCGACCTAACCCAACCCATGAAATACGGATTAGGTTGGGTTCACAAGTTGGGTCGGGATGACAAATGCTTCAACCCACAGTGTGTGGGTCTGGTAGTGGGTTGGAACATTTCCAACCCAACCCAGCTCAGCCCAATCCACCCACCTTTTAAAAAAAAAAGGTAGCCCAGACTGAGTGTGTGTTTTACTTGAAAAATGTCTTTATAGTTCATATATATCCTCTCTGATATAGCTAGGAACAACGTTAGACCATGTAAATATGCTAACAAATAGAGGCCAAAGTAAGAAGAGAAAAAGGCATCAAAACTCTATCTATCTACTTCATCTCCACTAGCCCCAGCGCAGTTAGTAGTTCTCTCTTCTCTGCAACTAGTTCTTTAGAGTGTAATCGTTCTCCCAAGCTCCCAGCGCTTGTGCCTTGAGTCAATGACCATTGCTTCTTCTCCCACCCGATTTCCCATTCATTCTCTGCAGCTAGTCACGCCACGGCACAGTCACATGTCCCTCTTTCCTCTTGCGGCTTTTTTAGTTTTCTGTACTATGCAACCTCAGTAGGTAAGCCTTCTTCCTTTGCTCTTTTCATGTAAATCTGGAACATAAGAGGGAGTGCAGCTAGGTACAATGTAGCTACAATATATGGGCAAGGAAGCTATAGGGGACAGAGTGGGCAGCAGAGCTATAGGTATGAGCAATGTGGGTAGGCGATGAATGTAGTATCGCTGGAGTAGAAGAAGAGCAAGATTGGAGTGTAGGATTGCAGTTGCTAAAATGATTATCATTGATGAGCTTCCATATAAATTTGTTGAAAATGAAGGCTTTAAAAGTTTTGCTCTAGTTATGCAACCTTAATTCTAATTTCCTTCTAGAAAAACTGTTGGTAGAGATATTATGCAACTATATGTGTTTGAGACTAATTTGTTATTTGGGTTATGACTAACTTTGTTTAATTTATTCCAGACTTAGTAAGACTTATTAGTTGTTAGTTTATTATGTACTTATTGACTTATGATGTTTAATTTATTTGAGATTAAGACTTATGATATTAATTTGTTAGATTTTGTATTTTGATTTTTTTTTCCAGAATTTTTTTTAAAACACGTCAGACCCATGGGTTCGACGCAACCCAACCAACTCTTGAGCGGGTCGGGTTGGGTCAAGCAAAAAAATCTCTTCGACCCAACCCAACCCAACCTATTGCTCTGGTGAGTAGGTCGAGTCCAAAAACATTGCTGAACCCACCCAACCTAATGCATGGACACCCATAGTGAATTTATCTCCCTCTTAGGTGGTAATTCATTAACTTCATTTGGAAACACTTCCAGGTATTCCCTTATCACAAGTATGGTTTCTAAACTTTTTTGACTTTCGAAATTCAAAGAAAAGAGGAGAACATAGCCCCTAGTAGGTGGTTGATAATTTGATTGGCATTTAGGTATATTAATTTAGATAAAGAGTTCAAGGAAGGAGCATCAGACAAAAATACTAGAGTTTTATTTGAACAATTTAAGACAATATGGTTTGATGATAGCTAGTCCATGCCAAGAATGATGGCTATGTCAACAAGGGGTAGACATATGAGGTTAACAAAGAAATCTTTGTTTTTAATAGTCACACAACAATTTAAACATACTTTGGAAGTGGATACTAATTTTCCAGTGGGAGAAGAAGCTGTTAGGTTATAGGGAAGTTCAAAAACAGGTAAATTTAGTATCCTTACACATTCATAAGAAATAAAAGAATGGGAAACTCCCAAATCAAACAACATAATTAAAAGATTACTTTTAACTATGCACTTACCCTAAATCAAATCAGAAGATTGAGCCGCTTCTTTGTGGCTCAGAGTGAAAACTTTCCCTCTGGTTTGAGGCCTGGGAGGAGGTGATAGTGTAGCTTGCTTCTGGGGGTAGCTTCTAGCAAAATGTCCCTTCTGTCCACATGTATAACACTCCGCTTGGTCTGGATTGTTTCCATGTCGTTTGTAACATTTTGGACATGCTGGTCCATAAGATTCTGTCAGAGTCTGCTTCCCTTTTTCTTATTGATTTCTTCGGCCGCTAACCATTCTTCTTAAACTTGTCATCTCCTCTCTTTCTCTTTTGAAATCCTTGCTGTTTATACTTTAGTTGTGACTTTGGACCAACTGACTCAATAATTCAGCATTTATCCACTAAAGTCTGAAAATCTCTAATCACCAATGGCTTCACTATTCTCTTGATTCCATCTTTTAATCCATCTTCAAATTTGATGCATTTCCAATTTTCATCTAGAATATACCAGAAATAAGAAAAAAAATTTGATAACTCCTCAAACCTTGCAACATATTATCCCACAAACATATCTCCCTGCTCGAATTTCAAAAACTCCAATTCTTTTGTTTCTTACAAGTTCCTTGGAAAGTACTTGTCCAAGAAGGCTATTTTGAATACCTCCTAGGTCACCTGAACACTAGCTACTTCCTTTAATCTTCTCACATCATTCCACCAATGTTCAGCTTCCCTCATTAACATGTAGGAAGCAAAGGACACTTTTTAATCGTCCCTACACCTCATTACTGCAAAGATCTTTTCCAACTGTCTCAAACATACTTCTACTTTTGATGGATCATATTCGCCTTCAAATGACGGAGGATTTGCCTTTCTGAATTCAGATTAATAATGGAAATTCTGGTTCTCTACCAAAGCCACATTCTGCACTAGAGTTAGTTGTGCATTGGCCCTCATTTCCTCCAATATCTAATTGGTCATGGCTACTTGTGTGTTTGAACATATGCCTTTGAAGACTTGTTTTGATGATAACAAACATGAAGACTAAATGAAGATGATGGAAAGACTAAGTCCAAGTTTATATAAGATTAGCTTTAGGACTTAGGATCTTTTGTACGGAGCTCACTTTGATATCTCTCTATTTTTGAAAGAAAAGATAAAACTTATTTTTAAAAGAAACTTAGTGTCTTTAAAACATTTTCTCCAAAACTGTTTTGTATTGCTTTATTCGAATAGAGCTTATTCTATTCGAATAAACCCTTTCATGAGGTTCTATTTTTAAAGATGCTATTCGAATAGCAGGATAGCTATTCGAATAAATGGGTTTTTCTGAACAATCTTTATAAGTGAATTATTCGAATAACTCAAATGTTATTCGAATAAACCCTTTTCTGTCTGAACTCTTTTTAACCGTGTTATTCGAATAACACAGTAGTTATTCAAATAACCCATATCAGATGGTTTTTTCACGATGGTTTCAGGAATAATGTTATTCGAATAACATCTTAAACTATTCAAATAAACACGTCGCTCATGAACACTGATATGGAAACAAACAGGTTTTTAATTCTGCTTAAATGGTTTTTAATTCTACCCAACGACTACTTCTTCTAATTTTCTCTATAAATAGGAACCTTGGGTCATGTCTAAAATTACCCAACACTCTAAATTGTTTTCTACTTGCTCTATTTTGTGAAAATATTTTCTACGCTCCATTTTCGATTAAAAGCTTTGAGATATTTATGTGAGAGCTCCTTTAGCACTTCAATTTGTATTATTTGCTCTAAGTGAGTGTCTCTCTTCATCTACTTTCTGGTATTCTGTATCGAGGGTGAGGTATCCCTCAAGGTTTGTATAAGGGTAAGGTATCCCTATAGGCTGAGACTTTAGCACAAGGGTAGAGTTTCCCTATGTATGAAAAGTGCTCTATTTTGTAAATGGTAGCAAGCATCTATTGAAGCTTGTATACATAGTGAAAAATCTCAGTTTTTATTTCGAGGACTAGACGTAGACCACAAGTGCGTTAGTGGTCGAACCAGGATAAATATTGAGCCTGCTTCTCTCTTCTCAATCTCTTTATTTTATGCAAATTTAATTTACTGCACTTTCATTTTTCACTGTTCTTATTGTTTCTTTTCTTCTTCTCATTCCTTTTGTGCATTTATTTATTAAGTTTTAATATTTTTTTAATAAAAAGAGGTTTTGAGAAAAAGTTTTATACTCAATTCACCCTCCCTTCTTGAGTACTGGAAGCCACTTGGTAACAAGTGGTATCAAAGCTAGACTCTTGTATAAAGAGCTTAGCAGCTTCAAGAGAATATGGCTTCTTCAAATGGTTTTTTAGAAGGATCTTCCATAAACCGATCACTTTTTTTCAATGGGGATGGTTATGCATATTGGAAGGAAAGAATGAAAATCTTCATCGAAGCTATTGATTTAGATGTATGAGATGCTGTCGAAAATTGTGCTTTTATACCCACACATGAGATAGATGGTGTAAGGACCGAAACACCACGAAATAAATGGTCTGATGAAGACAAAAGAAAAGTTTAATATAATTTAAAAGCTAAAAATATTATTACTACTACTTTGGGATATGATGAGTTTTTTAGAATTTCAAATTGCAAAACTGCTAAAGAAATGTGGGACACTTTACAAGTTACCCATGAGGGTACTAGTAAAGTAAAGAGGTCGAGAATCAATTCTCTAACTCGTGAATATGAATTATTCAGAATGAACTAAGGAGAAAGCATTCAGGAAATACAAAAGAGGTTCACCCACATAGTTAATCATCTTGCATCTTTAGGTAAAAAAATTTCTAACGAAGATTTGATTAATAAAGTATTGAGATGTCTTAGCAGGATTTGACAACCTAAGGTAACAGCTATACCAGAATCGAGGGACTTGTCAACAATGACTCTAGCTACCCTCTTTGGAAAACTTCGTGAGCACGAACTAGAACTGAGTAGATTAAGTCAAAGCGAAGAAAACGATAAAAAGAAAAAGGGTATAGCGCTCAAAGCCACTTCCTCAACATTTGACAATGATGATGAAGAAAATGAAGAAAGCTCAGAGAACATCGAGGTAAGCAAAGAAAATCTTAGTCTGTTAGTTAAAAAATTTGGTAAATTTCTCAGGAAAAAGGGATCGCAAAGAAGACCTCCCTTCCCTCCGAAGAAGACTCATTACAAAGGTGAAGGAGCTTCATCGACTCCAACTTGCTATGAATGTGGCAAACTTGGTCGCATGAAAATAGAGTGCCTAGTTTACCAAAAGAAGAAGGAGAAATTTGAAAAGAAGCTATTCAAGGAAAGAACAGGAAGAAAAGCCTATATAGCATGGGATGAAAATGACATAGATTCAACTGATAGCTCATATAGCGAGGAAGCTCAACTATGTCTCATGGCCAAAGGAGAAGAAGAAGAAAACGAAAATGAGGTAAGTTCTAATACTACTATATTGCCTTCTTACAATGAATTACAAGATGCCTTTGAAGAATTGCATGAAGAGTCTTTAAAATTCACAAAAATAATCTCTTTTTCTAAGAAAACAATCTATTCTTTAGAAAATGAAATTCTTGCTTTAAATAAAGAAATAGAAGAATTAAAAGTTAAAAATAAAACTTTGGGAATCATTGATGCATGCACAAATCATTCTTCATATACTTCTACATCTTCACCTTGTTCTTCATGTCATATGCTTGAAAAGAAATTGAAGACTTAAAGAACACTCTTTCTAAATTCACATTTGGAAGGGATAACTTAAATATTTTATTAGAAAGACAAAGAGTGATTTTTCAAAAAATCGGGATAGGTTATAACTCGAAAAATCAACAAAAACTCTATAAAAATTTCTTTGTGCATTCTAGTGTTTCAAGTAGTCCTTTTATTAAATGTTTTTACTGTGGAAGGAAAGGACATAGTGTATCAACATGTAATGCAAGGAAAAACATAAATACCAAAATTGGAACAAAAATGGTTTGGGTTCCCAAGGGTACTATACCCAAAACTGACACACAAGGGCCCAAGAAAGTTTGGGTACCAAAGGTTAAAAACTAAACATGTGTTATAGGTGTGCCTGAAAGCCAAGAGTTCAAATTTGTATCTCGATAGCGGCTGCTCCAAGCACATGACTAGGGACGACTCGAAATTCACCATGCTTATTCCCAAGAATCATGGACACCTATAAACATGTGTTATAGGTGTGCCTGAAAGCCAGGAGTTCAAATTTGTATCTCGATAGCGGCTGCTCCAAGCACATGACTGGGGACGACTCAAAATTCACCATGCTTATTCCCAAGAATCATGAACACGTTACTTATGGTGATAACAACAAAAGAAAAATTCTTGGAATCGATAAAGTCGGTAAGAACCCTAACTCCTCTATGGAAAACATGTTGCTTGTTGAAGGCTTGAAACATAACTTGCTTAGTATTAGCCAATTATGTGATAAAGGAAATAAGGTAATATTTGATTCAAATTGTTGCATAATTGAAGATAAAAATGATAAGCATGTTAAATTCATTGGTCATAGAGTAAACAACATCTATATGATTAGTCTTGATGATATATCTTCAAATGATGCGAAATGCCTTTTAAGTAAGAATGATGATTCATGGTTATGGCATAGGAGAATCACCCATATTCACATGGATCACTTAAAGAAGTTGGTCTCTAAAGAGCTAGTAATTAGACTACCCAAGCTTAATTTTGTAAAAGATAAATTATGTGATGCATGTCAAAAGGGTAAACAAATAAAGGTCTCTTTTAAAGCAAAAAATATAGTTTTAACTACTAGACCTTTACAACTTTTGTACATGAATCTATTTGGACCTTCTAGAACTATGAGCTTTGGTGGGAATTACTATACTTTAGTGATTGTGGATGATTTTTCTAAGTTTACATGGACTTTATTTCTTGCAAATAAAAATGATGCATTTCTAGGTTTTAAAAGACTTGTCAAAGTTATTCAAAACGAAAAAGGTTTTCAAATCTCTTCTATAAGAAGTGATCATGGTGGCGAATTTGAAAACAATGTTTTTGAAAATTATTGTGATGAACATGGCATTAATCATAATTTCTCTGCCCCTAGAACTCCACAACAAAATGGAGTTGTAGAAAGAAAAAAAAATGTTCTTTAGAGGAAATGGCGAGAACTATGCTTAATGAGGCTGCTCTTCCTAAGTACTTTTGGGCGGATGCTGTAAGTACAGCTTGTTATGTAATGAACAGGGCCCTTATAAGGCCTATTTTAAAGAAAACCCCATATGAGTTGTATAAGGGAAGAAAGCCAAATGTCTCACATTTTCATGTTTTTGGATGCAAATGTTTTGTTTTAAATAATGGAAAAGATAACTTAGGCAAGTTTGATGCTAAGTATGATGAAGGTATATTTCTTGGTTATTCAAATCATAGTAAAGCTTTTTGTATATATAATAAAAGAGCTATGATTATTGAAGAATCTATACATGTTGCATTTAATGAAACTGACCCAAATGGATCGAGAAAGGATCTTGTTATTGATAATGTTACAGAAGTCTTGGCGGAAACACATTTGGATAGCAAGGAAAAAGAAATTAAGGAGCAACAGGATAAACAAAGACAAGAAGATTCGCAAGCTTTGGAACTTCCCAAAGAATGGTGAACTTCAAAATATCATTCCCTTGATCAGATTATCGGTGATATATGTAAAGGTGTAAGTACTCATAATTCTCTTAGAAATGCTTGTAATCACTTAGCTTTTGTTTCTCAAATTGAACCTAAGGATTTAAATGATGCTTTTGATGATGAACATTAGATCTTAGCTATGCATGAGGAATTAAATCAATTTGAAAGAAATCAAGTTTAGGAATTAGTTGCTAGACCTAATGATCACCCTATAATTAGCACTAAATGAGTTTTTAGAAACAAACTTGATGAAAATGGGTTAATAACTAGAAACAAAGCTAGGCTGGTCGCTGAAGGATATAATCAAGAAGAAGGTATAGATTATGAAGAAACCTATGCAACTGTAACCAGATTAAAAGCTATTAGAATGTTACTTGCCTATACTTGCATCATGAATTTCAAATTATATCAAATGGATGTCAAAAGTACTTTTCTAAATGGTCTTATTCAAGAGGAGGTATACGTTGAACAACCTCCAGGTTTTGAAAATCATGAACTACCTAACTATATTTTTAAACTTAAAAAGGCTTTATATGGCTTAAAGTAAGCTCCTAGAGCTTGGTATGAAAGGTTGAGTAAGTTCCTTTTAGAAAATGGTTTTTCAAGAGGAAAAGTCGATACTACCCTCTTTATTAAAAATAAAAAGCATGATATTCTTCTTGTGCAAGTATATGTGGATGATATCATTTTTGGTGCTACTAATGAATCCATGTGCAAAGAATTTGCTAAGACAATGCAGAATAAATTTGAAATGTCAATGATGGGAGAGCTGAACTTCTTCCTCGGACTTCAAATCAAACAAATGAACGAAGGGACATTCATAAGTCAAACTAAATACTGCAAGGAATTGCTCAAGAGATTCGAAATGGAAAAAGCTAAACACATGGCCACTCCAATGGGTACTTCCTGCTATTTGGACAAAGATGAAGGAGGTAAATTAGTAGAAATAACGAAATTTAGAGGTATAATTGGATCTCTCCTTTATCTTACTGCTAGTAGGTCAGATATTATGTTTAGTGTATACATATGTGCTAGATATCAGGCAAACCCTAAGGAATCTCATTTAAGTGCTGTTAAACGAATAATGAAATACCTAGTAGGCACTTCACAAATGGGCTTGTGGTACCCTAAGGGTACCTCTTGTAGCCTAATAGGCTATTCTGACTCTGATTTTGCTAGGTGCAAATTAGACAGAAAGAGTACTAGTGGGACATGCCACTTGCTTGGTAGTTCTTTAATTTCTTAGCATATCAAGAAACAAAATAGTGTGGCTTTGTCTACCACTGAGGCTGAATATGTTGCAGCCGGGAGTTGTTGTGCTCAAATCCTATGGATGAAGCAATAACTTTTAGACTACGGTCTTCAGCTTGATCATATCCCGATAAGATGTGATAACACTAGTGCAATAAATATCTCTAAGAATCCCATTCTGCATTCCAGAACAAAGCATACAGAGATAAGACATCACTTTATCAGAGATCATGTACAAAAAGGGGATTGCATTCTTGAGTTTGTTGAGACAACTAAGCAACTTGTAGATATTTTCACTAAACCCTTAGCAAAAGAAGCATTCTTTTATATTCAAGGAGAATTGGGCATAATTGATCAATCCTATATATGATTGCATGTTTTATTGCTGAATTTTATTTCTCTTTAATCTTTAAATCACATGAATATATGCTTTGTCTTGAATTCTTGAACGTATGTTTTTCTGTGCTTTTTTGTTAGTTTTATTCAAATAAAATTCTTTACAGCTTGTCAAATAATGTGTTGAATATCAGCTTTATTCGAATAATACTTAGTTTATTCGAATAAACTAGCTTCTGTGTTAATCCTATGTTTGATATGCTCTCTGTCTATTCAAATAAATCTCCTTCTATTCGAATAACCAGAATCCTTAGTTTATCAGTCTCAGTCTTTGCCCTCTGTCTATTCGAATACAACTCAGGCTATTTGAATAACTAGAGCCTTGGTTTATCAGCCTTGATTGATAGCCTTCAGTCTATTCAAATAACCCCTACAGTTATTTGAATAAATCCTGTAAGTCTACAAAACGCTTGGCTTTCCTAGATAATCTATTTGAATAGAAACTCCCTCTATTTGAATAAACCCTAGCAGAAATTCTCTTTCAACGCCTGTCCTTTCAGTTTCTAAGCAAGGTTTATTCGAATAAACACGGGCCTATCTTTAAATAGCCCCTACGCGCCCAACCGTTTCACTCCCTCTTTTCTCTTCTGCTCTTCACCTTCTCTGCCTATCGTTTCTTTCTCTCCTACTCTCCTCCACCTTCTTCCTGCCATCTTTCTCTTTTCTACACCTCCAATCACCATGGCCTCCTTCTCCAGCAAGCGCCCATGCACGAAGACTACTCCATGCAACAATCCACTTGACTTGAGAAGGCTCTCATCCAACGAAGAGCACCGTGCCCGCTTCATTACGTACTTCTGGGAGCGTAACCTTGTCCAGCCTAGTATCTTGACCTTTCCTTCTTCTAGTAACACAGAGGTTTTGACTTTCTGACCCTGCTGCAAAACTAGGGAGTTCTACAGCTCTGCTCTCACCGGGCCACTCTCTACCCAGCTCTGGTGAAGATGTTCTTCTGTAATCTGGAATTTGATGGCCAGAACCTTCTCTTCGAGGTCTGTGATTAGAACATTGTGATCACACCGCAGGACTGGCAGACTTTGTTTGGGTTACAGTTCACCGGCGTACTCATTAAAGATGGTGACAACCCTTTCCTTGAAGAGTTCAACAAGTTTCAGGCGATTGAGGACATGCTGAAGCCTGGCCTAGTCTTGCCTAACAAGGGTCTCAAGGGTGGCATGCTGAAGAGCCAAGATAGGCTTCTGCATTACGCCTTTGCTCATATCCTGGCTCACCGCGGTGGAAATTACGCCTACCTCAACGAAGATGACATCTTCATGCTTTGGATTCTGAGGAATAGCCATCAGATCAACTGGCCTGTGTTTATCATGAAACACATGATAAGGGCCAAGGGCAAGGAAAAATCTGACTTGTGGTATTCTCATCACTACCTTGCTCAGCAAGTATCTTCCGGTCTTGAAGACTGAGCGAGCCATTACCCTGACTCATCACAATGTCTTTGGCTCCCACACCTTACGTAAAATGAAGATGATCCAAACCGATGAAGGCTGGGTGTACCCAAATGAGGTTGTTGAGGATGAGTTAGACCCTGCTGACACTCCTGCTGCCCCTGCTGATGTACCTGCTACTGCTCCTGCTCTAGTTACCTTAGAGCAGATCATGGCCACCTTGCATGATAATAGAGCCTATATGGAACATACCTTCTCTATTCTTTTTGATAGAATAGAATGTGTTGAACGTGAGGTTGCTGCCCTCTGATCTGCTTCACCTACTCCTGCACCAGCTTCTTCACCACCACCTCCGGATACCTATTTCCAGGAACCTTAGTTCTTAGGATCTCTGTTTTGCCGTTATGTTATTTATTTCTGGATTTTGTAATTGAATCATTTTTGGTTAATGCATAAATACAGTTTCTTGATGATCTATTCTTGTATTGATATGAGTATACTTCCTTTTATGCACTTATACATGAATATATGTTTATGGGACTTACCCTTCCTTTTTGCTCATGATAAAGGGGGGAGAAAAATTTGAATTTAATTAAGAAAAGACAGGTAAACTTAAAACGAGATTGGATTCAAATTGAAAGGGGGAGCTGCGCACATATCTGATATACATTACCTCTTATAATTAAAGAGGGGGAGTAACCTTTTATACCTCTTTGTGAATTCCAATTATATGCACTATCTCTTTTCTCATTGATAGTTTGTCATCTTCAAAAAGGGGGAGAATATGTTTGAACATATGCCTTTGAAGACTTGTTTTGATGATAACTAACGTGAAGACTAAATGAAGATGATGGAAAGACCAAGTCCAAGTTTATATAAGATTAGCTTTAGGACTTAGGATCTTTTGTACGGAGCTCACTTTGATATCTCTCTGTTTTTGAAAGAAAAGATAAAACTTGTTTTTAAAAGAAACTTAGTGTCTTTAAAACATTTTCTCCAAAACTATTTTGTATTGCTTTATTCGAATAGAGCTTATTCTATTCGAATAAACCCTTTCACAAGGTTATGTTTTTAAAGATGCTATTCGAATAGCATGATAGCTATTCGAATAAATGGGTTTTTTTTAACTATCTTTATAAGTGAATTATTCAAATAACTCAAATGTTATTCGAATAAACCCTTTTCTGTCTGAACTCTTTTTAACCGCGTTATTCGAATAACACAGTGGTTATAAAAAATAACCCATATCAGATGACTTTTTCATGATGGTTTCAAGAACAGTGTTATTCGAATAACATCTTAAGCTATTCGAATAAACACATTGCTCACGAACACTGATATGGAAACAAACAGGTTTTTAATTCGGCTTAAATGGTTTTTAATTCTACCCAACGGCTACTTCTTCTAATTTTCTCTATAAATAGTAACCCTGGGTCATGTCTAAAATTACCTAACACTCTGAATTGTTTTCTACTTGCTCTATTTTGTGAAAATATTTTCTACGCTCTATTTTCGATTAAAAGCTTTGAGATATTTATGTGAGAGCACCTTTAGCACATCAATTTGTATTATTTGCTCTGAGTGAGAGTCTCGCTTCATCTACTTTCTGGTATTCTGTATCAAGGGTGAGGTATCCTTCAAGGTTTGTATAAGAGTGAGGTATCCCTGCAAGCTAAGGCTTTAGCACAAGGGTAGAGTTTCCCTGTGTGTGAAAAGTGCTCTATTTTGTAAACGATAGCAAGAACCTATTGAAGCTTGTATACATAGTGAAAAATCTCAGCTTTTGTTTTGAGGACTGGACGTAGACCACATGTAGGTTAGTAGTTGAACCAGGATAAATTCTGAGCCTGCTTCTCTATTCTCAATCTCTTTATTTTATGCAATTTTAATTTACTGCACTTTTATTTTTCATTGTTCTTATTATTTCTTTTCTTCTTCTCATTCCTTCTGTGCATTTATTTATTAAGTTTTAATATTTATTTTTATAAAAAGAGGTTTTGAGAAAAAGTTTTATACTCAATTCACCCTCCCTCTTGAGTACTGGAAGCCACTTGGTAACAACTTATTCTCTAACTGCAGCAAGTATATCTCTAACAGCCTCAGATATGTCTAGAGTATTATTCTGATCTCCAATAGGGGCTCTACCTCGGCCAAGGATGTGCCTAGTCGATGCCATAGTTTCCTACACACATAACACATTACATATTGAGTTGATTAGGCTCAATATTATGTAACAGTGTGACAGTTAACTATAAATATACAAACTCAAGGCAGTTATGCAATTCTTCCTATGCATCTTATTATTAAGACAAGACAAATGCATAACAAAGCATAGCTGGTCCAGACCCCGACTAAACAGGATGAACTGTTGTGATACCAAAATGTAACACCCTTACTATTATTACTAATGGTCATTCTGGAATTACACCTTAGCAACAATAGTAAGCACATCACTTAATATATTCATTAAAATATTCAAATATACTTGATGTGGAATTGGCAAGTGCACCAAATTGACAAAAGTAACAAAGAGTGAGTAAAGTATCGTTCCCACGAGGATTAAGTTATTAATTACTAAATTCACTGAAAATGACACTATTTAAGCTAACGAAAAGAGAGTTGGTAAAAATAATAAAAAGAAAGAATAAACAAAAATAACAAAAGCCAAATTTAATTAATTGGGTTGAGTTGGAAAATAATGATATGAAAAGATTAGGGGTTAGATTTTACTTGAACTCTTCAAATGCAAAATCAAATATTGGTTTAATCAAGTCCTATTCTAATTATTCATAGTCAATTCCCAAAATTAATCAATATCTAATTCCTTGGTATATTAATCCTCTTACATTGTTTAGAATTAACTAATCCTTTAGTCTAATCCCAAACAGAATGGCATTATCAAGAACAAAGTAATTAAAAGAAAGACCACATAACCCACAACGTCTATTCCTAGCAATTGTAGAAATTATGTTGTTTATCACAAGTTCTAGGTTCATGCAAAATTTTTCAAATCATAAACAAACCCAAAAATCATTCACAAATTGGCCAAATTTAGAAAAGCATTAAGAAAAGAGATAAACACATAAATCATGAAATAGTGACATTGATTAAACCCATACAAGAATTTACATCATTCAAGAACAAGATCCATCATCACCCTAACAAAAAAGAGTTTAGTTACACAAGGAAAAAGAAGAACACAAAGGGAAGAATGTGACAAGCTCCATTGTAGAAAGGTGGAAAGCTTGAAGAAAATCCCTAATCTTCAAGCCTAATTGCGCTCACACTACATTAGGGTTTATGCCTCTTAACGGCTGCTGCATTCTGCCCAAGTGTGTAAGAGTATGTAAAAAAGTGTGTTGTATTTGACAAAACTTTCTTATTTAAAAGAAATTCACACTACAGTTTATGCGTTTAGCGCTCAAGCGCTAAGCTTCCAGTGCTTAGGCCCTGGCCCACTAATCAGGACACCCATTTGCAGGTGTTGCGCACTCAAGCAGTTGAGTGTTGGGCTTCTGAAGTAATTTTCTTTTTTTTTTCTTGTTCCTCAAATGCCCAGTATTTTCCATATGTAATTACCAATAAAAAATATATAAAAACATGTAATAAGAACACAATTAAAATAATAAAAACATAACAAGACTTGAGAACAAAACTAAATTGAAAAGATTAAAAGAGAATGAAAACCCAATTTTTTTAACCGTAAAAATATGAATTTTTAAAGGTTCATCACTCCTCCAAACTTAAGCTTTTGCTTGTCCTCAAGTAAAAGGAAATCAAAATAAAATAAAACAATCTAAAATACAAAATAGACTCAAATATGGCAATACCAATTATCAAAAATCATTCATATCTTTAGAAATTGCTTCACAATCTAACTTTAAAGTGTCACACATGAATAACCCAATTATCACATCATCTTTCACATGCAACTCTTATGCCAAAATGACCTCCCAAAGACATGAATGAAAGATACAATCTCTTCATAAAGTACAAACCTAGATAGGTTCATGAAACTGCAAGTGCACATCAAACCCACATCTATAATGTTGTTCTTCATCTCTCTCTCCACTAATGTAAACAACACATAACCAAAGATCAAAAGGGACTTTATAAGCTTGTAATGTAAGGCCAATGATATGGGTTAAGAAAGAAGTGGTAGGAAAAAAAAAACAAAAATTGAGATACAAAATCATGCAAATTTCAAAATTCAAGCCTCAAAATATAAGATAAGTGCAAAACGGAGCAAAAGAATCAACACAACATTCACTTTTTTTTATTTTCTTTTACTTTTTTTACTTTTTTTTCTTTTCAACAATCTCCACCACCAAACTTGTTTCTTTGCAATACTTTAGGTGGATTCTTTTTTTTTTCAATTCCTTTTTCTTTGAATTTTTCAGCTCCACTAAATTTTATGCACAAAAATAACAAAGACTTGAATAATAAAATAATACAAGATATGCACTCAACAAAGGTCATGTAAAAGAGAAATAATTTTTTATTAGTATGGTAAAGGGAAATGTGGGTAAAGAAAAGAAATAGAGGTCAAACAATAGCAAGGCTGCAAAAGGGACCTAAGGATAAACTGTGTCACAGGTTGGCTTGAAAGGCTCAAACGGTCCAAAGAATGCCCTTATCATTTCCTTAATCATACACTGCCTAGGATTTTGCCTCAAGAGAGAATCAAATAACTTCTAGATGCAAATCATTGACACACAAGCAATCCCATAAACTTTCTCTAAGCCTGACATGCAATTAAATTCCAAGGTCTATCAATCATAAATATGGGAAATACATCCATACACAATTGAAACAACAGAAATAAACGCAACTCATGGACTCTCATGTGCTATCCCAAGAAATTAGATCAATCCACAATTCAAGCAATCATTGGATATTAAATTCAACACACCGGTATGCACAAAATAACTCAAAACACAATAGGGTGATGGAAAAAAAACAAAATAAAATAAAAAAGAACAAATAAATAAATGTTGGGAATTTTGCGGATACAACACGCAGCGGAAAACAGGGATTCCCACCGAGGATCCATGCGAAAAAGCCATAATCCGAGTTTTAAATGATTTACCTCTTGAAGCGTGAATCACTAACACCGTAATAGAAACGATGTCTCTGCGGTATCCACACGAACAAACTCACGAACGTCCAACATCCGCAAAGAGGAGCCTCACGTCTCTCACACAGTGCTAGCTGAGAAGAGAAGAGAAGAAACCTGTCGCTCACTCACTCACTTTTTGTAGGTGCGGCTAGGGTTCAGAATTATATCACATAGCAGCCCCCTTAGTAGTACTATTTATAATAGTGATTGCCTTAAGTGAGTGTGAGCAGCAGCAAGGTAAGCTGTGCAACCCTAGACCCATTTGTTATGAGTCTGGCCCATATTTGAATCCGAGTCCAACTTGGATCTATTGCTCCAATTTTAGTCTGCTCTATGTGTGTGACCCTGCAGGTTCTTATTACGTTGGCAGTAATATTAAAATCCCATTTTAATATTACAAGCAGTGAGTGGTATCTAGCAACACATCGCTGCTACCCAAGTAATAAGAATGTCAGTGATTTGACATAACCTTTCCGTGACCAATGTTTCTGTGTCGTTTAGTCCCTTTGTCAAGATATCTAGATTGAACACAAGGCATGGAATGCATCACCCTTGTATAGTCCAATCATTCATTTCCTGATACTTGAGTAGACTTTGTAACAACAAATGAGATCAATATCTCATATTGACTCATTTGATCATGGCCATGCATTTCGCAGTCTCACTCAATCAGAGGGCCCGAAGATATCGCTCCTGTTATGTAGGAGTGACAAATTCCATCTAGGTCACTCACATCCCTCTGCATGATTTGCGGTATGTCCAATAACCAACTTTATAATCACCTTGTTACAGATGACGTTTGATGGCATTAAAACACACAACTCCTCATGTAGGAATCGTAGTGATTTCAAGTCAAAGGACCACAAACACCATTGTCACTATGAGAATCGCTTATGACACTCACGTAACGATCCATGTAGCGTTCTCATGGTGGGTCAGTCCAGTATATCATTACTCTAATATGTACCTATGTGAAGACTTGATATCTCATAACCATGACCCGTGAGATGCGGTCATCAGTCTCTACACATACTAGTCTCAATGTATTATTGTTGTCCTAATTAACAATAATATTTGACTAGGGACATTTAAGAATAGTGTTGTAACCAAAAGGATCTCACGATCAAGTCATCCACTTGATGTCCTATGGCATCAAACTTACTATTCTAAGGACTTTATTATGTTTATCAAAAAGAACACAATAAATGAAATGCCTCATATATAAAATAGCATAATAGAATATATGTAAATACAGAAAATGTATTAGCCTCTAGGGCATACACCAACAATCTCCCACTTGCACTAGAGCCAATCAGGCATATATCTAATGCCTAAAGACCTAGTGTGACCCTCATGCTTTTGCTGTGCAAGAGGCTTCGTCAGTGGATTAGCAATGTTTTCATCTGTTGGTACTCTGCATATCTTCACATCTCCTCTATCGATGATCTCTCGAATGAGATGGAAGCGCCTAAGTTTATGTTTGGATCGCTGGTGAGATCTAGGCTCCTTAGCTTGTACAATGGCTCCATTATTATCACAATAGAGGTCCACTGGGTCCACAATGCTAGGAATAGTGCCAAGTTCAGTAATGAACTTCCTGATCCAAATGGCCTCCTTTGCTGTATTGGAGGTAGCAATATACTCACCGTGGTAGAATCGATGACTGTCTCTGCTTTGAACTCTTCCAGCTCACAGCCCCACCATTTAGGCAAAAAACATAACCTGATTGCGATCTGGAGTCGTCCTTATCGGTTTGGAAGCTAGCATCAGTGTAAGCTTTTACAACTAGCTCTTCCTCGCCTCCATATACCAAGAACGAATCCTTAGTCCTTCTCAAGTACTTAAGGATGTTCTTGATAGCAGTCCAGTGACTTTCACCGGGATCAGACTGGTAGGTACTTGTCATGCTCAAAGCATACGAGATGTCTGGTCGAGTACATAACATGGCATACATGATAGATCCAATTGCAGATGCATATGGAATCTTGCTCATGCGATCCCTCTCATCCTGGGTGGAAGGGGATTGAGCCTTAGATAGGCTTACACCATGTGACATAAGCAAGAGTCCTTTCTTAGATTCATGCATGTTAAATCATCTTAACACTTTGTCTATGTATGTACTCTGACTTAGGCTAAGCAGTCTCAGTGATCTATCTCTATAGATCCTGATACCTAATACATAGGTGGCTTCGCCCAAGTCTTTCATAGAGAAGCAGTTCCCTAACCCAGTCGTTACGGACTGTAGGGTAGGGATGTCATTTCCAATAAGTAGTATGTCATCAACATACAATACCAGAAAGACAATAGTGCTCCCACTAACCTTCTTGTAGACACAAGATTCTTCTTCATTCTTGATGAAACCAAACTGTTTTATTGTATCATCAAAACGAAGATTCCAAATTTTACGGAAGCTTGCTTTAATCCATAAATAGATCATTGCAACTTGCATACTTTTCTAGCATCCTCTGGAGTGGCAAAACCCTCGGTTATGTCATGTACACATCTTCGAGAAGATTTCCATTAAGGAAAGCGTTTTGACATCCATTTGCCGATTTCATAATCATGGTATCTTCGCAAATGACAAGCAAGATCCGAACAGATTTAAGCATCGAATCGGGGAAAAAATCTCATCATAGTCTACACCATGAATTTGTTTGAAACCTTTAGCCACCAATCGCGCCTTAAAGGTATGCACATTACCATCCATGTCGATTTTCTTCTTGAAAACCCACTTGCACCCAATGGGTTTTACCCTTCGGTGGGTCAACCAAGGTCCATACCTGGTTGGCATACATGGAATCCATTTCAGATCTCATGGCCTCAAGCTATTTCTCGGATCTCGGGCCAATAATGGCTTCCTGGTAGGTCACAGCTCATCTTGATCCATGAGCAATACGTCACCTTGTTGGGTCATGAGAAATCCATATCTCTACGGTTGATGATGTATCCTGTTAGACCCACGTAGGTCTTGTGCTACTAGAGTAGGTTCTTTGTTCCACAACATTTTGTGGAGGCTGCTCTATTTCCACCATTGGTTCATTGCTGCTTTGTGAAACTTGAACTTCTTCAAGTTCTACTTTTCTCCCACTGGTTCCTTTGGAGATAAACTCCCTTTCTAGAAACGCAGCTGTCCGTGCGACAAACACTTTGCCCTCGGTAGGATTATAGAAAAAGTATCCCTTGGTTTCCTTTGGATACCCCACAAAGAAGCATTTATCTGATTTAGGTCTAAGCTTATCAGAAACTTGACATTTCACGTAAGCTTCGCAGCCCCAAATCTTCAAGAAAGACATACTGGGTCGTCTCCTAGTCCATATCTCATATGGTGTCTTTTGAACCGTCTTAGATGGAACACGGTTAAGTATGAAAGCTGCTGTTAACAGAGCATGTCCCCAGAAGGAGCCTGGAAGGTTTGCATGACTCATCATGGATCGGACCATGTCCAACAAGGTCCGGTTCCTCCTTTCAGAGACACCATTCCATTGTGGTGTTCCTGGTGGAATGAGTTGAGATATTATCCCACACTCTTTCAGATGATCATCAAACTGTTGGCTTAAGTATTCTCCTCCTCGATCTGATCGAAGGATTTTAATACTCTTGCCAAGTTGGTTTTGTACTTCATTCTTGAACTCTTTGAACTTTTCAAAGGATTCTGATTTGTGCTTCATAAGATATACAAATCCATATCTACCTGAAATCATCGTAAATGTAATGAAGTATTGAAAATCGCCTTTAGCGACCTGTGTTTAGTGGCCCACGTACATCACTATGTATAAGGCCTAAAAGATCACTAGCCCTTTCACCTTGTCCAAGAATGGGGCCTTTGTCATCTTCCCCAATAAACAAGATTCACATATCTCATATGGTTCGAAATCAAATGAGTCCAAGAATCCATCTTTATGGAGTTTAGAGATGCGTTTCTCATTTATGTGCCCAAACGACAATTCCGAGAGAAAAGTTGGGTTCAGATCGTTTGATTTAAACCTCTTTGTATTTATGTTATAAATGGGCATTTCGAGATCAAGTACATAAAGTCCATTACTCAATTGTGCACTACCATAAAAAATATCATTCATATAAATAGAACAACACTTGTCCTTTATTATAAAAGAAAAACCTTTCTTATCTAAACAAGAAACAGAAATGATATTCCTACTTGCAGGCACAAAATAGCAGTTCTCTAACTCTATTACAAGCCCAGTGGGCAAAGATAATAAATAAGTCCCTACAGCTAATGCAGCAACCTTTGCTCTATTTCCAACTCGTAGGTCGACTTCGCCCTTCGTCAATGGTCTACTGCTCTTTAGATCCTGCACATTTACACAAATGTGAGATCCTCATCCAGTATCTAATACCCATGATGCAGAAATAGATAAATTGACTTCAATAACAAAAATACTTGAAGTGGAAGTCTCACTTCCCTTCTTCTTTTTGAGCTCCTCTAGGAACTTGGCACAGTTCCTCTTCCAATGTCCCGGTCGACCACAATGGAAGCATGTACCTTCCTTAGCCACTCCACCCACTGGTTTCAAGCCAGAAGTGCTAGGCTTGGACTTGTCCTTGCCCTTGCCCTTCCAGTTGTCCTTGGGCTTTTTCTGCTATTTCTTGCCCTTATTCTTTTGGACCATCATTATGGCCTTCCCTTTGCCTTTGTTAATGTTTTGCTCAGCAGTTCTCAATATGCCTAGCAGCTCTGGTAGTGATCTGTCAATCTCGTTCATGTTGTAGTTCATGACAAATTGACTGAAACTTTTCTAACAACGATTGCGGGACTAAGTCGGTGGCCAACTCTTGGCCCAAAGGAAAACCAAGTCTCTCTAGGTTTTCAATGTGCCCAATCATCTTGAGTACATGAGTACCACATGGGCTTCCTTCTACCCCTTACACCGAAACAAAGTTGCTTTAGAGACCTCAAATCTCTCATGCACGGCCGCTCTTGATAGAGCTTCTTAAGGTGTACGATCATATCGTATGCATCCATGTTCTCATGTTGCTTTTGGAGCTCAGAGTTCATGGTGGCCAGCATTAGACATCCAATGTCCAAGGCATCATCTTGATGCTTCTTATAAGCATCTCTTTCAGTTCTAGGGGCATTAGCAGCAGGTGGCTCAGGAATAGGATGTTCCAAAACATACAGCTTTTTCTCTTGCTTGAGGACAATCCTCAAATTCCTGTACCAGTCTAAAAAATTTGTTCCAGACAACTTGTCCTTCTCAAGGACGGATCGCAATGATAAAGTACCCGATGTGTTTGTTACCATGGTTATCTATTAATAGAAATATGCAAAATATAAGTATCATGCCATAAACATATTTAATGAGGTCTTTTAATTAAATATGCCTCCCACTATTTTATTCAAGTCAATGACCCTCAGCATTGACTCAGAAAACCCCATCGTAAGATTTCTTAGTAGGCCAAGATCCATATTTCACCTAGTTTTGAGTCAGCTTTGGCTGATCACCCAAAATTCAGTTATTTAGGTAGGAAACACTTTCCAATTACATCACATGTAACTCTTGGATAGTTGGGTGAATAACACTTATTCAAGTCCATCTAATGGACCAAAGCCCAACTTCATGCCCCTATGCCTTCAATCCTATTGAAATGGCCTAGTTAAGTCAGACTCAATGATTGGCAGTTGGATATTACCTTTATCCTATCGCGTCTTACTAATATAGATAAAGGCATCTTGCTTTGGTAGACCTGCACTTGATCGATACTAGTCTTGACGAGTGCCACACATTAGAAGGCATCACATAATGACTTAATATTTGCTTTGAGGGAATTATTATTATTATTATTAGATCTCACCATTTATTAAACTGTTTATCATACCATAAACAATATCCATGCATCTCATACATAAAAGGCATATAATAAAAGTGACATGGTTATGGCCCCTAAGAGAGTAGCATTAACTAAGCCAGCTTCATCAAGCATCTCCCACCAACGTCCTCACTTGATGCTGCCTTCTTGTCTCCACATCATAATTACATTATATAGAAACCTCTTTTACATTCGAAGGGAGTTAGGTGAGAAGAGAATGTACAATCAGAATGTAGAGAGAAAGGCACGACACGCAGGTCGTATTTATTAAAACCAAAAGGCATAAAGAGAGGACTAAGGCCATAACCATGCACCATGCATCACAAAGAACATATAAACTCATAACAATAATACATAATTATTTTTCATGAGTTATAAAAGAATAGAAAATATTGCGCTTTCGAATAACACACTACGCAGAGGCAGCACGGGGGTTCCGCTGGTGCCGCACGAAACCTTAAGCTCAAACAACATGAACACTTCATGTGCCGCAGGGAATCCTTGCGCCGTCGTTCAACACTTGAACCTCAGGCGCCTCGTTGGCGGCTTGACATCAACACTTGATGCTGCTACCGCAAAACAAGAATAGGGTTTCCAAAACCCCTTGCGCTGCACCTCTTGTGCAGAAATAAGGATTCCATAACCCCTGCTGCCGCAAGCCAAGAACAAGGTTTCCCAAACCCTTGCGCCGCGCATTGAGAATAAGGATTCCATAACGCTGTTTGTATCACATACATACCAGAAAGCTTCGCAAAAACATATATCTTAATACAAAATGGTTTTCACAGAACATATGAACATCTTCATGAAGTTTTTGAAAACAACATCACGGTTTTGCATACAATATAAGAAACAGAATATGTTTTCGCAAAGGGTTTCATACGGTTTTCAGAAATAACATATTAAAGATCATATCTTTTGTCAAAACAAGAACAGAAAACATGTTATCTCATGTAAACGAAAACAGAAAACCAAATCATGGTTTCGCAAGACGCTCTGATACCACTGTTGGGAATTTTGCGGATACAACACGCAGTGGAAAACAGGGATTCCCACCGAGGATCCATGCGAAAAAGCCATAATCTGAGTTTTAAATGATTTACCTTTTGAAGCGTGAATCACTAACACCGTAACAGAAATGATGTCTCTGCGGTATCCACATGAACAGACTCACGAACGTCCAATGTCGCAAAGAGGAGCCTCACGTCTCTCACACAAGTGCTAGCTGCGAAGAGAAGAGAAGAAAACCTGCGCTCACTCACTCACTTTTTGTAGGTGCGGCTAGGGTTGAGAATTATATCACATAGCAGACCCCCCTTAGTAGTACTATTTATAATAGTGACTACCTTAGTGAGTGTGAGCAAAGAAGAAGGTAAAGTTTGTGCAACCCTAGACCTATTTGTTATGAGTCGGCCCATATTTGAATCCGAGTCCAACTTGGATCCATTGCTCCAATTTTAGTCTCCGCTCTATGTGTGTGACCTGCAGGTTCTTATTACGTTGGCGTAATATTAAAATCCCATTTTAATATTACAAGCAAGGAGTGTATCTAGCAACACATCGCTGCTACCCAAGTAATAAGAACATCAGTGATTTGACATAACCTTTTTGTGACCAATGTTTCTGTGTCGTTTAGTCCCTTTGTCAAGATATCTAGATTGAACACAAGGCATGGAATGCGTCACCCTTGTATAGTCCAATCATTCATTTCCTGATACTCGAGTAGACTTTGTAACAACAAATGAGATCAATATCTCATATTGACTTATTTGAGCATGGCCATGCATTTCGCAGTCTCACTCAATCAGGGGGCCCGAAGATATCGCTCCTGTTATGTAGGAGTGACAAATTCCATCTAGGTCACTCACATCCCTCTGCATGATTTGCGGTATGTCCAATAACTAACTTTATAATCACCTTGTTACGAGATGACGTTTGATGGCATTAAAACACACAACTCCTCATGTAGGAATCGTAGTGATTTCAGGTCAAAGGACCACAAACACCATTGTCACTATGAGAATCGCTTATGACACTCACATAACGATCCATGTAGCATTCTCATGGTGGGTCAGTCCAGTACATCATTACTCTAATATGTACCCATGTGAAGACTTGATATCTCATATTCATGACCCGTGAGATGCGGTCATCAGTCTCTACACATACTAGTCTCAATGTTTTATTGTTTTCCTAATTAACAATAATACTTGACTAGGGACATTTAAGAATAGTGTTGTAACCAAAAGGATCTCACGATCAAGTCATCCACTTGATGTCCTATGGCATCAAACTTACTATTCTAAGGACTTTATTATGTTTATAAAAAAGAACACAATAAATGAAATGCCTCATATATAAAATAGCATAATAGAATGTATGTAAATACAGAAAATGTATTAGCCTCTAGGGCATACACCAACAATAAATGCAGAAATTAAAAGCTAAAGGAAAGAAGAAAAATCTTTTTGATGGCCAACAGCTATATATATCCCCCTACAGAGGCTCTAAACTTAGGGAGGCACTTAAGCCAACTGAACACTAGCTAACTACAAAACAAAAATAGAAAAAATGTTAATCAAGAAAATAAGAAATAACAAAATAAAAGCAAAAATAAAAATAATAAAGGAAAAGAGAGAAAATTTGGATTGCCTCCCAAAAAGCACTTGTTTAATGTCATTAGCTCGACGATGCCTTTTTAACTCATTAAGGTGGTTTGAAGCAAGAGAAGTAAGATGACATCTTTCTCTTATCAGTTCTTTGCCTCCAGACTCTATCACTACTCTTGTAATTCTCACAAGCATTTGGAACTTGACTTAAATCTGATTGTTCTGAACACACATTAACACGCGAAATCTCATCAGGCCATGGAGGTCTTAATTTTTCAACAGGTAAGGGATTAACTTGTAGTGAACCATGGATAAGGGGAGGACCCTTCTCTGTCTCAACTATCTCAAAGATAGGAGGACCTTTCTCCTTTGCCTTACCAGCAATCTTGGAATTGGGATAGTCAACAATAATGGACGACGAAGAGTTCTTACCATCTAACCCCTTTTGAATTTTACTTTGAATGCAATTAATAGGAGCATACAGATCTGATATTGGGACAGACTTATTAAAAATATTTATAGACATTTGATCTCCATTTACCCTCAAAATAAGCTCTCCTCTAGGGACATCAATCAACGCTCCTGATGTTGCTAAGAATGGTCTCCCCAAAATTAACGGGATATCAGCATCCTTGTCTATATCCAAGACTACAAACTCAACTGGGAAAATAAATTTGTCTACCTTCACTAGTAAATCTTCCACAATACTGCTCCGATGTCTGACTGATCGATCTACTAATTGAAGAGAAACCATTTTAGGCTTAACTTTATCAATTCCCAGCTTGTACAAGATAGATAATGGCATTAAATTGATGCTAGATCCTAAGTCACATAGAGCTTTCTCAATAGTCAGCTTTCCAATGGTGCAAGGAATAGTGAAACTACCTGGATCTTTCAATTTAGGTGGTAGTTTCCTCTGAATTATAGCACTGCACTCTTCAATAAGTGCCACAGTCTTATCTTCTTTCAACTTCTTTTTCTTTGACAACAAATCCTTCATGAATTTAGCATATGAGGGCATCTGCTCAAGTGCTTCAGCAAAATGGATGTTTATCTATAATTTCTTAAAGACTTCTAAGAACTTGGAAAATTATTTTTCTTGAATCTCTTTCCTAAATCTTTGAGGGTATGGAAGTTTAGCATAGAGTGAAGGATCAACTATTTTCTTTAGCTCCAAGTCTTTTTTTTCTCTGCACTCTCGATTATTCCTCTTTAATTTCTTTAATACAGCACTCTTGAGTTGAGACAACCACAATAGGACATTAGTTTTTTTAACTTTTGACGAATCAGATGCTTCTTTAACTTGCCTTTCCAAAGTTTTGCTACTTCTTAGTGTAATTGCATGACATTGCTCCTTTGGATTAGCAATAGTATCACTTAGAAAGGTACCTAGAGGTCTCTCTCTGTTTTGCTATTTACCCCACTTAATTCTCAAGACTTCTAATAACGGCCTCATGATTCTTGAAACTAGCTCTTGATTGCTCCATAAAAGCTAAAGTTTGTTGCACAAAAATATAGGTTTGCAGAGAAAGTTTCTCCATTGCAATCTCAAGAGGAGACTTCTGTTTGGGCTGAGCATTCAATGGTATAGCTTGATTCTTCCAAGAGAAATTGGGATGCTTCCTCTAGCCTGGATTGTAAGTACTAGAATAAGGATTACCTTATGGCCTTGAAGGGTTTCCTATATAGTTCACTTGCTCTGGAATGTTGACACCTGAATTCCCTACCTTACATTGACCATTGATATAGTTGCCTCCACAAAAATTAGAAGTCAGACCTCGATGATTAACTGCATTTACCTGTAAATTTTGAACTTGCTTAGTATGGTTGACAATGTGTTGCATCATAGTCTGATTCTATGCAAGTATAGTATCAACAACACCAAGCTCTAACATTCCCTATTTGACTGTAGTTCTTCCACTAGGAACCTGCTACTCATTAGTAGGCATTATCTCAAATAATTCTTGAGCCTCTTCAGGAGTTTTTGTGTTTAAAGATCCACCTACAGATGCATCCACCATGAGTCTTATGGAATGATTCAAACCATTATAAAAAATTTGCACCTGCTACCAAACCTCAAATGCATGGTGAGGACATCTCCTTAATGGCTCCTTGAATCTCTCCTAAGATTCATATAATGACTCCCCTTGATTTTGAGTGAAACAGGTTATTTCACCCCTCATCTTCACAAACATTGATGGAGAAAATATCGAGTCAAAAATTTGCTAATCAGGTCCTCCCAAGTAGAAATACTCCTTTGTGGCTAGGCTTGTAGCTAACTCTTTACTTTATCTCTAAGAGAAAATGGAAACAATCATAATCTAATGGCATCATCAGTAACGCCATTATACTTAATAGTATTGTAGAGCTGCAAGAAATTGGCAATGTGTAAATTTGGATCTTTTGCTTGATCTCCCCTAAACTGATTCTGTTGCACCAGCTGTAGAAGTGCTAGTTTAATCTCAAAGTTATTGGCCTGAAAAAACAAGGCGCACAATACTGGTAGAAATATTTTCAGCAGATGGAGTAGCATAGTTAGCCAATGTGCGTCTTCGCTCTGCAGTTACAATTATTTCAGCCATCTTTGCTTCTGTTTCTTCAAGCTTCTTCCTTTCTCTAGTTACTTTCCTATTTGCTCTACCTATTCTCTCTATCTCTGAATCAAAAAGTAATTATTCTGACTCTAGAGAACCTTGCATAAATGCACAAACAAGCAAACCAGAATGAAGTAAAGAAAAAAAATTAAAAATTAAAATAAATGGCTAATAAAAATAAACAAAGAAAACAAAAATAAAAAGAAATAAATTAAAAATAAAACTAAATGAAGAAAAAATGAAATTAAATAAGAAAAATATTTATCTATAAATAAAAGAAAATTTAAATAAAATTTAAAATAAACAATTAAAAATAAAATTAAACAAAAAATGCTTAAACTAGTGTCTTTTCAACTACTATTTAATATTAATAATAATAATCCCCGGCAATGGCGCCAAAAACTTGATGTGGAATTAGCAAGTGCACTAAATCAATAAAAGTAATAGAGAGTAAGTAAAGTATCATTCCCACGAGGATTAAGTTATAAATTACTAAATTCACTGAAAATGACACTATTTAAGCTAACAAAAAGAGAGTTAGTAAAAATAATAAAAAGAAAGAATAAACAAAAATAACAAAAGCCAAATTTAATTGATTGGGTTGAGTTGGAAAACAATGATATGAAAAGGTTACGGGTCAGATTTTACTTGAACTCTTCAAATGCAAAATCAAATATTGGTTTAATCAAGTCCTATTCCAATTATTCATGGTCAATTCCCAAAATTAATCAATATCTAATCCCTTGGTATATTAATCCTCTTACACTATTTAGAATTAACTAATCTCATAGTCTAATCCCAAATAGAAAGGCATTATCAAGAACAAAGAAATTCAAAGAAAGACCATATAACTCGCAACATCTATTCCTAACGATTGTAGAAATTATGGTGTTTATCACAAGTTCTAAGTTCATGAAAATTTTCTTAAATCATACATAAACCCAAAAATCATTCCTAAATTGGTCAGATTTAGAAAAGCATTAAGAAAAGAGATAAACACATAAATTAAGAAATAGTAACATTGATTAAACCTATACAAGAATTTACATAATTCAAGAACAAGATTCATCATCACCCTAACGAAAAAGGGTTTAGTTACACATGAAAAAAGAATAACACAAAGGAAAGAATATGACAAACTCTATTGTAGAAAGGTGAAAAGGTTGAAGAAAATCTCTAATCTACAAGCCTAATTGCGCCCGTTGTAACACCCCAAAAATTATTTATTTCATCATAGATAATCATTTTATAATATTTATGATTTTTAAGAATTTTTATGGAATTTTCCAGAAACGTAGAATATTTTAATATATTCCTCGTTTTGCATGCACACTGACCAGAGTTAGTGTAATGCCCCAGAGATTGTTTGTTTCATCATGAATAGGCATTTCCTAATATTCGTGATTTTTGGACATTTTTCTAGAATTTTCAAGAAATACTGAATATTTTAATATATTTCTCATTTTACGTGCACACTGAACAAAGTTAGTGAAACGCCCTGGAAAATTGTTTGTTTAGTGATAAATACCTATTTTCTAATATTTGTGATTTTTAAGAATTTTTGTGGATTTTTCTGAAAATGTCAAATATTTTAGTATATTCTTCATTTTACGTGCGCGCTGAGCGGAGCCAGGAAAACAAAATGTTTATGTCTAATCACATCTACTTTTTGTAATTTCCCACATGCAACCCTAAAATCATGTGACCACTTTCCCCCCATTTCCCCCCCTCAATCCACGGCCAAGGGGCCCTTTTGGAGCCCAAAGTGATGTTTCACTTAATTAATTAAGCTTTGCAAAATTCAAAACCCTAAAAGCATCTTCTAACCTAACTATCACTTTCTCTCTCTAAGCTTCATCTTTCCTTCACAAAAAAATTTCTTCTCCTTCTCCCTAGGAGCCTCACAGCCACCACACCTCCAAGCCCTCCATCTTTACAAAAATTTCAACCAACCTCATTTTCTTAATCACTTTCATAATCTAAACACTTCTCTAGTTAGTGGTTTCTTGAAAAGCTTTCATCTTCACCACTTTCTTCAAGCTTCAAGCTTAAGGTTTTTGGGTAAGGTTCTTGATTCTTCACTTTCTTTTCTCCATTTTCATTTTTATGGTCTCCTTTGTGACCATCTATACCTTATTTTTCAAGCCTTGGTGTTATCTTGATGAGATTGAAATTTCTAGGGTTTTGTTGGGTGTGAATCTGAAAATTTGCAAGGAGCTTCAAGGGGTTCTCTTATTTTCTTCTCTTTGGTAAGAGGAAGATACTCCTCCTCAACCTCTCTTGGTAGTAAGGAACCTTGTATTGTGATTGATTGTGAGAAAACCCTATTGAGGGTTATTCTTTATTTGCATGATTTGCATGATTACATGTTGTTGTTAATTTGTTTAAGTTGTTTGATTTATTGGTTATGTACTTTGATATACTTGGATGGATTGGAACACTTGAAATGGAAGAAAATGATCTAGATTTCCTCTAAGGGGCTCACGGTTTTTGGGGCCAAAATTAGGGGTCTTGGTGAAAATTTATAACAAGTGGAAGACATAACTAATCAAGTGGACAACATGTAATTAATGGATTGAAAATTTGGAATCCTAAAATTTAGTAAGGCTCACGGCCTCTAGGGTTAATAATAACCTAATTATGTAAATTCATACAACTATGACATTTAATTAATCAAGCAAATAAATAAGATAATTATGTAATGGAAGGAAATAAATTTAGTAACCTAAAGGAATTCTTTGGACCTTAAACACAAATAAGGATGTGTGAGACTTGGTAAGACTTAGAAATAATTCTTTAAATGAGTAAGACTAAATTTAAAGTAAGGATCCTAATTATGAAAAGAATTTCATAAGAGACATCACATTGACGTGGAACTTAACTAATTTGGACAATTAGGAATTATCTAGGATTTCATAAAATGGAAAGAACCAAGAATGGAACTTTACTCAAAAGATTTAGAATGATTTTCAATTAAAGTAAGAACATGAGTGTAAGTGAGAACACTAAATAATTTCATAATGTACCAAAAATGTAATGTACCATTAGAAGACTTTAGACTATTCAATGTGGGTCCATGTGTGGGACCAAGAATATTATGATGCTTACTTTGGTCAATTATGGCATATTGTGAAAAAGTATGAAATGATAAACATACATGATTATACATTGAGTCATCATGCATTGTGAAAGTCCATTGGACTATTTTTAAGGCCATGTTGCCTAGGAGATTGAACACACCTTTGTACGGGTGTAAGTAGACTAGTGTGGGTCATTTTGTTGACCTTGGGGACGTCGAGGCATGGGCGTCTCACAGTGGACAGTTGGTAGCCCCACTGGGCCATGAGATAAACCGATGCGAACACACTGACGATCTGAACGTGACACTGTCCTATATCGTGATCCAGTGTAGAATGTCTGTATAATGCCTTGATGTGCATGTGGATAAACTGATGAATTATAGCATTTTTTTCCCTACCGCCATAATTGGTAATGATGGTAGGATGTCTTACCTCTTTCTTATGTTTCGTTAGTTTATAAATATGTTTCATCCAAGAAGGAGGGCTAAGTTTCCAAATAGAATTTCCGGCTTTTTGCGTCGCATGTGCAACATGGTTTCTCCGATCTTTCTCTCCGACTATTTGTGTCTAGCTCCATGGAGTAGGATTTTAGAGTTGTATGCATGTGCATAATGTGTCAATAAATTATCTAGCATTTTAATTCTTATGATATATTAGAACTGAGACTGGTTCTCACATTTGTATTGATGTATAATTGCCCAAGTAACTCTAAACATGCGAGAACCCTCGAGACGGGTCCTCCTCGGACTCCTCAACGAGGAGGAATCCAACTTGACACAAAATAACAATACTAACTATTTATTGCTATGAGAAATATTTAATGCTCGACGCATTATTATTACTTCTTGAGATCTCCATCTCTTTGGAACTACTTCGTTCTTGAAAATCTGATCTTCCTTGCGTTCATTTTGTCTTTTAATCTCTTTACAATTATTGCCATAATAAGTGGTAATGATGGTAGGATGTCTTACCAATCGTATTATTCTTCAAAACACATAAATTACATTTTTGTCTCTCAAAACATAGTATTTTCACTATAGCCCCTCAAAGTTTTATATTTGCATAGTGACCCTATATTTCATAATATTTCCAATTAAATTTTCATAAAATTACTAGAAATTTGTTATAAATTCCACGTACCTAAAGTATAAGTTTCTCTATAGTATACATTCTACATACACAATTATCAATGATGAAATAAATTCGGATCTCATACACATAAACACATAGAAACACAATCGGTACATCCCAATTACAGTTCAAACACACAAACACAATCAAGCACATCTCAAAACAGTTCAATAATCTCAAACAATAGCGAATTAACTTCAAACAATAGGTGAATAAATCCTTAAGGATTTTTCACCGAAACATTTCATCTTCATTTCTTACCTCTTGAAGACAAGCTTTGTAAGCTTTCCTCCCTTGCCTTGAAACTTTATAAATCTCCTAACAAGCCCTAAAATTTTCAAGAAAAATTAGTGAAGGACCATACGTTGAAAACCATGGAAAAATCATGGGTAAAAACATTAAAATACTTGTTGAATCATGAAGAAAAGATTGAAGAAGCTTAGGTTGATGAAGCTTTGAACAATAGATAATTTTGTGATAATACCTTGTGAAGGAGAAATGCTTAGAACATGACTTGAGTCAAAATAAAATCAAGAGATGGATTTTTAAAGATTGAAGATACGTGAGTTTTCCTTGGTGTTTTGGAGAGAAATGGACTTTTTTTTGAGAAGTAAAAAAGTGAAGATGAAGACACGAATAAAATAAGCTTCTGTGGACGTGTGATATTTTTATGTTGGCTTATGTTTTGGGAAATAACAAGTGAAGAATGAAAACGTGAATTTTTACCGTGTGATCCCACGTGAAATGTGGGTGATTTCACTGAGAAAATTATCTAATTTTGGGTGCACAAAGACACTGCTCACCGTGAATGATTTGTGATATTTGGAGATCTTTATTTGCATCATTATCCACTCCATTTCCGAAGCTCATTTGTTGTTTGCCGTGTGCTTTCTTTGCTTGAGCAAATGGCCATGCATTAATTGCATAACAACTCTCTCTTCTCATTGGTTGCAAGCTTGACTTTTGCATGTCATTTGGAATGACGCTCAGCTCTATCGCCCCAATTCCGCTGCTGGTACCGTGATCTTTAATTGATTGCTAATCCAAGCTAAATTCTGCTGCTATTGGGCCACAAAGCCACGAGTTTAGGTGCTACTCTTGGGCTCTCCAAATTTTGGCACTTGTCAAGGTGGTTTAGGTGGGTTTAAATCCTTAATTCTTCATTAGTTCAAGCCTAATTACTAGTCAATTGGTTAGCCAATTAATTGGGTTTAATCTCCTAACCATTCTTACTTAATTCTTCAAGTACATAACTAATTTAGTTTAACATATTTAGCTTGTATCTAATACATAATAATCATGCATCATCACCTCTAATTAGAATTAGGACATTAAATTAAAGATTAAGTTATAACTAATCCCTAATCAAGTTAGTTTACTTAGTTGCTTAATTAGGTAATTAGGACAACTAAATTAATTGGCAATTAAGACTTCATCAATCTAATGGTTCATATTAATTAAGAAGTCTAAACTAAAGCTTCCCTTGACTATATTTAAAGTCAAGCAATTAATGTTGACTCGACCTTATCTATTAATCTTATCTATTGGATTGATTGGAAGATCAAGGCCTCTAAGGCAATTTCAAATCTAATGGTTCATAAAGAAGTCTAAACTTCTTCCCTTGACCAATTATCATTGGTTAGAAAAGTCTAACCAATTGTTTTGACTATATCCTCACTGGTTCACTTCAGAAATGTTCCAAACACTTTTTCTATTAATTAAAACTTATCTGGGTCCAACATTCATAGCAACGATCGCTATAAACGTAATCACGGATATTTATCCGTACAATATTATTCTTTTTATAGATAGATTCTAAAAATTATAAGAGATCATTGTAAATTTCGAAATTTCCTTCCTAAAAAATATTTAGCGGCAAGCAATCATGAATGATCAAATATGATCTTCAATTTTTATACCACACATAACATCCGGAGTTTTATTTATTCATATCGTGAGATGTGGGGTGATCGTTACTACACCCTGTAACACCCTCCTTAGGGCGTCACACTTCTTGTTACTCAATTACCATATTACCCCTTCATTATAAAATATGCTTTGTAATTTAAATACGACTTGTAAAATTTCTTAATATCAATAAGATAAACTTAATGGAAAATAAAAATATTACAACATCATCACAAATAATTTACATCATATATACACAACTCTTAGTACTGTTATACTTAAATATTTACAGACCAGGTTCTCAAAGTATTTGAACATTATTTAAAATTAACATAATGCCCAAGTAACTCTAAACATGCAGAACCCTCAGACGGGTCCTCCTCAGACTCCTCAACAGGGAGGAATCCAACTTGACACAAAATATACAATACTAATTCGTGTCTTTTCTCGATGTCCAAGCCTTTCTTGAGTACAAGTAGTAAGCTCCCTATTCTTGTTTATGTGAGAAATACATTTTCCTAAAAGTAAAGCTCGACGCACTATGCCTCCGATTCCCATCAACCTTACGAAAACTCAAGATCTCCATCTCTTTGGAACTCAACTTCGTTCTTGAAAATCTGATCTTCCTTGACAAATTTGTTCTCACTCAACGTCTTGCTTAATCTCTTTACAATTATAAATACAAGACTTAGTTCAAAGAATTTGAGATGCATTCAATAGATTTTTGAAACGAATATAGTCCTACGTGATCTTTCCTGTCGTCAAATACATGAAAGACATATGAAGGTCATAAGGAAAAGTAATAAGACTTTTCGACAAATTACTAGATTAGTCCAACAAAGAGGTGAGATCACCTACGCACAATACATTGTAACAAAGATATGGTAGCAATGAAGATAAACACATATAACATCACATAATTACAATTATGCCACCAACATTCATTTATCTAACACATATCGTTTATCATCATAATTCATACCATAATTTATAATTACATCCATGTCCTTATCAATATTCACTTATTCAATAATTCAGTTATCATAAACAATAATGATGATAATGCACTCAAGATTATCATCATCATTATTTTCCAAGTATTCAAAACAATTGTCATAACTCACAATCAATATTCCTCAATTATTATATCACACGTTATGTAAATGCTCGATTTATGCATATGTACAAAGACTCACGCTTCCTCCTATTTTATCAAAACAATTCTATAGAGGTTTTTCACAATTTCGAGGAGAATGCTCGTCAGTTAATCGTCAATCATCTTTTGCATTACACTTCTAGCTGCCGGTTTAGCCCACAGACAATCTCCAAAGATAAATAAAATCAAAACACGATGAACCGTTAATCGGAAACGTCTCTGTGTTCAACAAATTCACCAAAGACAAACAAGACAAGCCTACCCACAAACCCCCTTGGGCTCGATACCACCTAATGTAACATGATAATCTACCATATTACCCCTTCTAGTTAATTGTCCTTGTAAAATTTCTTAATATCAATAAGCTTAACGGAAAATATAGACAATCTCCAACTCTTTCTTCGTTAATTGTCCAAAGTATTTGAACATTATTTAAAATTTAATGCCCAAGTAACTCTAAACATGCGAGAACACGGGTCCTCCTCGACAATCTTGACACAAAATATACTTAACTGTTAATTGTCCAGCTTGTTTTAGCCCACAGATAATCTCCATCGGTCATTCTTTGGGTTAATTATCCTTGTTCTCACTCAATGTCTTGCTTAATCTCTTTAGCCCAGGTGAGACAAATCTCCATTACAATTATGGTTAATTGTCACCTTTTATTCAAATTTATCGGACTTTTTCAATGCACATTCAAATGCACCATGTCACACGGACGTTTCATTTTCTTTATCTCATATTCTCAATTCATTTTCTTTATCTCATATTCGGTCCTCAAAATTGGCTTACGGTTAATAGTGTCATTATTGTAATTTCATTGCTATAGAAACCATATTTTTCGTGTTAATTTTCTCAATCGTCACAGTTAACAGCTTCTTCATGCACATTCAAAAATCACATTTATGAAATATCGCATATTCCTTGAAAAATTCATATTTTACATATTTTTTAAATCATCCCTCATAAAATTCATATTTAAAAAATTTACAAAATAGTCCCTCAAAAATTCATATTTACAAAATAGTTTTTCATAAAATTCCTTTTTACGAAATAATCTTTCATAAAATTCATAATTTACAACATAGTCCCTCATAAAAATCCTATTGACGAAATAGTTCTTCATAAAATCCATATTTCCAAAATAGCCCTTCATAAATTCATATGAATTACATTTTAGTCCCTCAAAATATACTAATTACTTTCTTGTCCCTCAAACATATAAATTACATTTTAATCCCTCAAAAATAGAATAATTACTTTCTTGTCCCTCAAAACATATAAATTACATTTTAGTCCCTCAAAAATAGAATAATCGTATTATCGTCCTTCAAAACACATAAATTATATTTTTGTCTCTCAAAACATAGTATTTTCACTATAGCCCCTCAAAGTTTTATATTTGCATAGTGACCCTATATTTCCATAATATTTCCAATTAAATCCCTTTCTCATAAAATTTACAGAAATTTACAGTATAAATTTCACGTACCTAAAGTATAAGTTTCTCTATAGTATACATTCTACATACACACAATTATCAGTTCCTTAAGCATTACAGCATACAGATAAGAATCGAAATAAATTCAGATCTCATAAATGCTACACATAAACACATAGAAACACAATCAGGTACATCCCAATTACAGTTCAAACACACAAACACAATCAAGCACATCTCAAAACAGTTCAATAATCTCAAACAATAGCGAATTAACTTCAAACAATAGGTGAATAAATCCTTAAGGATTTTTCATCGAACAGACCATCTTCATACTACCGAACAAGAGTGGTAAGGTTGAGTCTCCCTCTTACCTCTTGAAGACAAGCTTTGTAAGCTTTCCTCCCTTGCCTTGAAACTTTATAAATCTCCTAACAAGCCCTAAAATTTTCAAGAAAAATTAGTGAAGGACCATACAAGAATCAAGGTTGAAAACCATGGAAAAATCATGGTTAAAAACATTAAAATCAAACTTGGAATTCTTGAATCAAAGCTTACCTTTTAAGAAAAGATTGAAGAAGCTTAGGTTGATGAAGCTTTGAACAAGGTAGATAATTTTGTGATAATACCTTGTGAAGGAGAAATGCTTAGAACATGACTTGAGTCAAAATAAAATCAAGAGATGGATTTTTAAAGATTTAATGGTGTGATTTGGAGGTGGTGACCGGTTGTGAAGAAGAAGATGGAACATGGGAGAGAAGATACGTGAGTTTTCCTTGGTGTTTTGGAGAGAAATGGACTTTTATTTTGAGAAGTAAAAAAAGTGAAGATGAAGACACGAATAAGCTGCTGGCCGTGTGATATTTTGGGATATAAATGGCTTATGTTTTGGGAAATAACAAGTGAAGAATGAAAACGTGAATAAGTTGCTGCCAGCCGTGTGATCCCACGTGAAATGTGGGTGATTTTACTTGAGAAAATTATCTAATTTTGGGTGCACAAAGACAGCTGCTCACCGTGAATGATTTGTGATATTTGGAGATCTTTATTTGCATCATTATCCACTCCATTTCCAGCTGCTCATTTGTTGCTGCCGTGTGCTTTCTTTGTGATGGACGTGAATGACATTTGCTTGAGCAAATGGCCATGCATTAATTGCACAACAACTCTCTCTTCTCATTGGTTGCAAGCTTGACTTTTGCATGTCATTTGGACCTTCAATTATCACATGCAATCTTCACAAATCTGCTGGACGGTATTGCATGATGTTGGACGTTCAATTTCTTCGCATTTGGACCATTTCTCGTCTGCCCAATCTGCTGGACCGTGGAGCTCATTTTGCTGCCCCAATTTCGCTGCTGGTCCATGCCCTTTTAGGTGAGTTTAAGTCCTTTAATTGATTGCTAATCCAAGCTAAATTCTGCTGCTATTAGGCCACAAATTTTGCTACTGTTGGGCCATGAGTTTAGGTGCTGCTGGGCTCTCCAAATTCTGCTGCTGTCCAAGGTGGTTTAGGTGGGTTTAAATCCTTAATTCTTCATTAGTTCAAGCCTAATTACTAGTCAATTGGTTAGCCAATTAATTGGGTTTAATCTCCTAACCATTCTTACTTAATTCTTCAAGTACATAACTAATTTAGTTTAATATATTTAGCTTGTATCTAATACATAATAATCATGCACCATCACCTCTAATTAGAATTAGGACATTAAATTAAAGATTAAGTTATAACTAATCCCTAATCAAGTTAGTTTACTTAGTTGCTTAATTAGGTAATTAGGACAACTAAATTAAGGTTAATTAGTTTCCTAAATAAAAGTCAAGCAATTAATGTTGACTCAATCTTATCTATTAATCTTATCTATGGTGAATATTACTTGGTAGTTTTAGTAAGCTTTGTTTTACACCATTGATTGAATCAATGGTGAAGATCAAGGCCTCTAAGTCAAGTTTCAAATCTAATGGTTCATAAAGAAGTCTAAACTTCTTCCCTTGACCAATTATCATTGGTTAGAAAAGTCTAACCAATTGTTTTGACTATATCCCATCTTGGTTCACTTTAATTTTACTTACAAGAAATGTTCCAAACACTTTTTCTATTAATTAAAACTTATCGGGTCCAACATTCATAGCAACGATCGCTATAAACGTAATCACGAATATTTATCCATACAATATTATTCTTTTTATAGATAGATTCTAAAAATTATAAGATTCTTTTCTCGAATCATTCGAGTCGGGTTTAGTAAGATCCCCGTTTCCAAATGAGACAGATCGAGAATTTCCTACCGAAAAATATTATTTTTCCTAGCCGAGCAATCACACAGAATGATCAAATATGATCTCAGAACAATCAAATTAATTTTTATACCACACATAAAATGCAAAACAGAGTAATTCTGCTATTGTTATTCATATAGTCAGAATTCGGGGTGTTACACACCCCACAAGAGGATTCTTTTGATTCCACTACTCGGGCGCCAGCCCGTAACTCGGTGGCTCCTATGGAGGTTTTCTCGGATGAGGAAGATCCTGAGGAGGATCCCGAGGAGGATCCTAACATGATTCTTCCTCATCTTAGGGATTGATACTATCGATAGCTACTGATGGCTCTCAGGGTATATTTTGTGGGCCTGATGTGTCGTTGTTTTGGTGGGCTGTATATTTATGATCTCTTGGGGTATACATGTATAATTTTACTTTTTGTATATTCAGGCGCTATAATCAAACAAGTTTAATATAATGATATGTCATTGTTCATGTATATTGGTTTGATGTATGCTTTATTTCTATTTTACTATTCATTGTAATTCTACCTTATCACCATTTTTATTAATTATAACAAAAAAAAATACACTCGCTAATTTAATCACACGATTACAACCAAGTAGATTTATAATTATATAAAGAACCGAGTCTTAACGCTCATTTTTATTTTTCGCATTGTAAATGACAATGTGACGCTCCCTCCTAAAAAAGGGCGTTACACCCACACCACATTAGGATTTGTGTCTCTTGACGACTGTTGCGTTCTATCCAAGTGTGTGAGAGTGTGTTTTATTTGGCAAAACTTACTTATTTAAAAGAAATTCACGCTGCAGTTTACTTGTTCAGTGATCAAGTGGCTTAGGCGCTGGCCCACTAATAAGGAAACCCATCTGCGCGCGTTGTGCGCTGAAGCGGTGATGACCCAGTGCTCAAGCGCTAGGCTTCTGAATTAATTTTCTTATTTTTTTCTACTCTTCAAATGCCCAGTCTTTTTTATATGCAATTACCTACAAAAAATACATAAAAACACGTAATAAGAATGCAATTAAAATAATAAATGTTAGTCGTGGCAACCATCACCCAAGAGGGGGGTGAATTGGGTGATTACAAATTTTTAAAACAACATTAAGAAATTATGCATTTTAACATTTTCAATCAACACATATAGTGAAATAAGTATAACTACTGTAGATTACTCAAAAATAACTTGGGTTATGAGATAAATTAATCAAATAAATTAGATATCAAATTCAAGTCAAACATATATAATTAAAGTACAAGAAATAAAGGAGTTTGAGTTGAGAAAAGCAAACATAGAATTTATCCTGGTTCAGCCACTAACCACTTACGACCTACGTTTAGTTCTCAAGTAACCACTCAAGATTTTTCACTATCAATGCAAGCTTGAATAGGTGCTTGCTACCGTTACAAACTAGAGCGCTCCTTACACCTTAGGATACTTCACTCTTGTACTTGAGCCTCAACTTTTAGGGATATCTCACCCTTACAATTTCTCTGAGGGATACTTTACCCTCGTTACAAAGAATCAAAGAGTAGAAGAAAGAAGAAACTCTCTTAAGAGTGTGTATTACAAATTGAAGCACTATGAAACTCTTTTAGGATATCTCAAATTTTTGCAAAAAAGAGCACAAAAATTTGGTAGAATATGAATAAAAAATTAAAGTAAGAAAGAATTGTTTCAGATAATTGGGTGTTGTTAAAAGATGACCCAAAAATATGTATTTATAGAGTTCTAAGAAAAAGAGTTGTTGGGTGTCATTTATTTCAACATTAAAGCCTCTGAAAATAGTCTTTGTGTGTTTCCCGAGTCATGTTATTCGAATAACAACATTGTTATTCGAATAAATCTTCAAAAACATGTTTTGGAATGTTTTTTGGGTCATGTTATTCGAATAACACATTTTCTATTCCAATAAAACTTTAAAAACACGCTTTAGAACGTTTTCTAAGGTGTGTTTTTCGAATAACATATCCTTTATTCGAATAAACCACTCTGGTTTTGAAAACTTACTTTAAATAGTCATAACTTCTTCATTTCTTATCCGTTTAAAGCAAATGACCGCTCATTGAAAAGACCTTTAAGTCTATTTTCAAATGAAAAAGTTTCAGAACATAACTCAAATTATTTTGAATGTTATGATCAAAATATTAATCAAATATCAGTTTTGCAAAACTCAAACTTGGCTATTTTTCATAGTTTTGAACTACCACCATAACTAACTTTTCAAAACTTGTTTGTTAGGTATTTCAGCATGTAAAAACCATTTTTGAAGGTTTAAAAACATATTTGAGATATCCATAAGGCTTCTTACATAGAGACCCTAAGTCATATAAGCTATACCATTTAATCTTCCTTTGGACTTGGTCTTTGACTTGACTTTGATGTTATCAATACCTTCATGAAATATGCATTCACATTCTCCTTGTGCTAAGCTTAATTGAGATCTTTTGCTTTCTTTTTGCAATGCTCACTCTTGGTACTTGAACTATCCTACAAAGTATTGCCCACTTAAACAAGCATAGTTAGTCCAAATTCATAATTCAATATCTTCATATGCATGATTCATAAATGTATAACTCTAGTTAGTCTAACATGCATATAAAACTTGCAAAGATACATCCAAATAAGATATTTATCAATTACTAATAGATATGCACTATATAGGATGCAACAAAGAACATATGCAAAGTTTCTTTTTTTCTTGTATTTGTCATCATCAAAACTTAACATGTTAAACTATTTGGGGCAAACTTATTTTCATAATCTCTCCCTTTTTGATGATGACAAATCACTAAAGAAAAATATGTTGAGCAATATAATAGAATAGATATTCATGTAAGCATATCAAACAATAAACACAAGAATATATTTTTCTTTCGAATTCCCACTCCCCCTATTTGACATCAACAAAAAGGCTTAGGAAGAAAAGATAATATTTTCTCTTCCCCTATAGATAAAACTCATGTTGTCAAACAAAGAGTAGGATCATCAAAACCAAAAACTTCTTTATGTTATTCAAAACATAACTATTTCCCCCTATTTGATTCTATATATGATTCGAGAATAGAGAGATGAAACAAGCATGCTTTCAAGATATAGAAGATTATTCATACAATGCTTGTCATATTTTTGTATATCAACATTTAAAATATGATGGCAATAAAATACTTTATGTAATCAAATAAAGATGTAAGCTAAAAAATATAAACAACAATTTAAGAGCTAAGCTCCCCCTCAAAATATGCATATTATCAAAATATAATACTTTAACATAGTCATGCATATATTTTTAGTCAACAAGGACATGGAAGAAAGATATGTAAGATAAGTAAGATAAGCTCCCCCTTATTGAAGCACAAGATAAATAAAGGAAATATGTATGCCAAGACCAAAAACAAGAAAGAACATAAATATATGGTTACAAATTTCTAATTCTTACATAGTTATTTTAAGTCAACCAAAGATCATGTTAGAAAGAGATAAAACAAGATAAAAAAAACATCTAAAACAATCATTTCAAGTCATGATTAAACAAAAACTCGAGCTCAAGGATATTACCATCGAACATGTCATTTCAAACAATGAGCATACTTTATCTAGCATATTAACATGCAAAAACATTTCCAAGATATAAAGATAGAAAAGCTTAACATAAATCTCTACTTATCAAAAGATTGCAAGTCCAAGCTTCATGGAGACAAGGAAGAGAGCTTGGAATTATTTCTGGTCTTTGTGCTTGGAGCAGCTACTTTCAATATGCCAAAGTCAGCTCTTGGCCATCAAGCATACCTACAACACACTTCAATTTTTTACTTTTGGTACCCAATTTTTCTTGAGTCCTTGTGTATTAGTTTTTGGCTATTAATCTATTATGCTCTCATAAAGATCAATTTTTTTTCATGATATGTAAACTGAGCACAACAAGTAAAATTACCAATTATCATTAAGCACATAGTCGATGATAAGCATAGCAAGCATACATAGGCATTGTAGAACTTTATGTACCAAGATATATAATAAATTAAAGAACTATGGTACAATAAGAATGAATATAATCATGTGCTAAACATAATATTCAAATTTTACCAAATACACATGATTCTATCAATCACTTAAGGCCTACAAGGAATATACCTCAAATTCATTGACTTTGCATAAGAGGTAAAAGCTTTTGATACCTTGCCCTTGGTAATCAAGGAAATACTTTTTCTTATCCATTGTTTCTCTTTTGGAGTCTTGAACTTTACAAGTTCTACATTTTGTACTTGAGAAGCTTTGGTCGAAGTCAGCTTCCTTCTTTGACCAAAGTTTCTACCATTGGGCTTTGGAAGCATTCTCCTTGATGATTCATCTTTCCCTTGACCAATTAGTCCATCATTTTGAAAAAATTTCTGCATAATTGAAATTGTAACACCCCTCGATTTAATAACCAATGCACAATCGTCATTATGTCACGGTCACTAAATGTCGGCGTGCTAACATTGTCAAACAACAAATTTACCATAAATATTAAACATTTCTCATATGAGGAAAATAGGAGCCACGAATGAGTAGTTACATATACAACCAGTTAAATTATGAATTATAATATGTGCTCGAATTACAGTATGTAAGACTGGATAATCATCTTAAAACATACATATACCCAAAATACACTTTATATATGTAATGCAAAATAAAATGTAAACTACCCATAATATATCTACGACTAAGGAGTTGGGCACTCCATCATATCCCGAATGCGTGAGGCCATCCGAGCTCACCTTAGGGTGTAGTGAGAAATACAAGATAAGGTCTTCAATCGCATCCTCTTCATTGTCAAAGTCGATCCCAAAGATGTCACATACGCTTGTCGGTCCGGTCGACTCTATAGGTCTTGGTATCGCAAAGTGAACACAATTCGAACAAATGCAAAAGAGCTCCCTTCGCGACGGCATTACCGGATGCGATGAGTAGGTCAAACCAATAAAATCCAAAGGAACCCAACCTCGTTCCCACTTACAGGTCTTTAACCAAAAATTGGCATAGAGCAAGAAAAGTACAAGAAAGAGGTAAGACATCCTACCATCATTACCAGTCATAGCATCAAGAAACCAAACGGCGCAAAGCGCCTACATAGCATTTATGACAGCAATAATGGTAATAAACATTTAGTAGCAGTTATAATCAACCAAACAGTTCCAGGCAGTCATATATATATAGATATATCAAAAATACAACAGTTCCAATTATAATAACAATGTATGCCAGATAATTCATGGACTCACTATGCACATGTGCCCTCGATAATCAAGATCCTACTTCATGGGAATAAATCCAAAGTACATCCGACTCGATCGTCAACTAGATGTTTCTCAAAGTACATCCGACTTAATCGTCAACCAGATGTTTCTCAAAGTACATCCGACTCAATCGTCAACCAGATGTTTCTCAAAGTACATTTCGTCGACCCAATGTCACAATGATAATGCACATTTAAATGCATATGGGTTCAATGCATGACTCAATCATGCTTCTCATACCAAACTAGGCCAATCCTATTTCAAATGCATATCATATCATTTAACAATGAAGTCTGATCCCATTCATGGATCCACGTAAAATCAATAGCGCATTTTAAGGATAATCACAATCTCATTCATAGTCATATTAGAAATCAATCATTAGATTCATTATGTGCCTCACCTGGTCACCTATACTCATGTTCTTCCCTGTTTATGAATCCTAATTAATTTCTGGTCATCCAATTCTTTATAATTAATATATCTTTTATTAGTCCAAAGGTTTTGAGTCCAGGAAGATACACGGTCGGAATCACCAATAGATTCACAAATTTAATTATTAGATGTTGGGTGATAAACAGCACTTGTAAGTTCGACGGAGACATATATTTAGTGAAAAACTGAGGCTGCCATTCGACGAAAACAACATGGTAGCAGGATGAAAATAAATGAGGGACATTTTATAACAAAATTGGCAACAGATCATTTTCTGTCGAACGGGAGTTCGTTAACGAAGCGACGTAAACTGTCGAACCCTCCAGAAGGTCAGCAAAAGCCTCAATTCGACGGGTATGGGTGTCGACATTGGAGAAAATCTCCCAAGCGTCGAACCGACGAAACACTCGTCGAAATCTCTAATTTCGACGGGTCTGAAGAAATTCATCTACTCGACAGGCATTGTCTCTCAAACTCGACGATTATTGACTTTGGGACAGTTTCTCCTAAGTGGCCAGGAACTCTATTCGACGGGTTTGGTCGGAAAATCAATCTCAACGGACATGATCAGGGGTTCATACTCGATGGATTTTGACATTGAATAAAATGATTGGGAAGTCAATTTCGACGGATTTGGCCAGGAGTTCATACTCGACGGATTTTAACATTTTACTAAGTGATCAAGATATCAAATTCGACAAGTTTAGCCAGAAGTTCATACTCGACGGATTTTAACATTTTACTGAGTGATCAAGATATCAAATTTGACAGGTTTGGCCAGAAGTTCATACTCGATGGATTTTAACATTTTACTGAGTGATCAAGATATCAAATTCGACAGGTTTGGCCAGAAGTTCATACTCGACAGATGTTAACATTTTACCGAGTGATCAAGATATCAAATTCGTCAGGTTTGGCCAGAAGTTCATACTCGACGGATTTTAACATTTTACTAAGTGATCAAGATATCAAATTCGACAAGTTTGGCCAGAAGTTCATACTCGACGGATTTTAACATTTTATTGAGTGATCAAGATATCAAATTCGACAGTTTGGCAGTAAGTTCATACTCGATGGATTTTAACATTTTACTAAGTGATCAAGATATCAAATTCAACAAGTTTGGCCGTAAGTTCATACTCGACTGATTTTAACATTTCTTGAGTGATCAAGATATCAAATTCGGAGTTTGGCCATGAGTCCTTACTCGACGCTGATTTTAACATTTCACCAAAAGACTGTGTTTTCACCTTCGATGGATTTTAACCAGATTTCACACTATTACCGTTTTCCTCATGAAGTTTCCAAATTTCTTGGCCTAACACCGTAACTATCCGAGAACCAATCGGGACTCATTCCTTCCATATTCCACGTTCCAATACATCCAGATATATATATATATATATATATATATATATATATATATATATATTCAAAACTCAAACAATCAAATAGCACAGATGCAATACAAAACAACATACACAAGCAGAAAGACTCTCAACACAATCACAGACGTTTCCTAAATGCTAAGAGAGGTTGAGGAGGAGTGTCTTCCTCTTACCTTGGAGAAGCACAAAGAAAGGCTGCTCCTTTTTGGTCAGAAATCACGTTTTCAGTTTCCAGGAGATCCTTAAAGTTCTAACCTTTAAACTTCAACAGTGGAGAAGATGAAGATGAAGAAAATGTAGGACCTTGGAGATGTTTTCCTCAGATATGGTGGTTCTCCAAACACGAAATGGTGCTAGGATTGTGACGATTTTGGAAGATAAAAAAAAATGTAAATGTGGGTGGATGGTGTTGCTGCTGTGGGGTGAAAGAGAAGAGAGAAAAATGAGTGAATAGTGAGGGCTGCTTACAGGAGAGTGACCAGCGTGAATGAGGAGAATGGGAGAGAAATGAATTAGACCCCTTAATTCAAACGTGCTGCACAAAATAAGAGGAGAGAGAAATAATAAAATAACAGTTGGAAGAAGCTTCCTTGAGAAGTTTCGCACGCTCCTCAATAAAGTACATAGTAAGCTTGTCTCCTCAATCAAATACATTCGACAGATGATTTAATTACGCTATTTAGAATTATTTTCCCAGTGAATAAAAGTTACGATTGATGAAAATAATATTTTATTATTCATCGATGATTTTATGATACGGTTGATTTTATTTATCGATAAAATCTCGTAAAATGTAAACCTCATAAAGCGTGTCCACCTCGGGTTTAGTAAGATCCCCATCGACGCTTCCACAGTCTAAAGTTTACCAACCCTCGGGAAAATATTTCATTTTCCCGGCTCCGCTTAGCACACATGCAAAACGAGGAATATATTAAAATATTCAACGTTTCTAGAAAATTCCACAAAGATCACCAAAAATCACAAATATTATGAAATGATTGTTTATAATGAAATAAGAAATTTTTGGGATGTTACAACACTCCCCTTCTAAAAAGGAATTTCGTCCTCGAAATTCGTCATATCTTAGAAGAAACGCGACTGTGTTTCTTTCATTTTGTCTCCTAGTTCTCGTGTTGTATCTTCAGTTGCATCAATCTAAATCACAGGCAATAAGGTTGCTTCCTTCCACTGAGCATCTTATATTAACGAGCAAAAACGCGTTGACGTCATAGGCCGATCAACAAAAGATTCTACGCTCCTTGAGTCTTCAGCCATCCAACAGCCAACTCCCTAAACAATTGTACACCGCTGAGTGGCTCTATCAAACTTACTCTTCTTGCTCACTGTAGTAGACAACTAAACGTATTTTCTTCCTAAGGCGTCCTCTACGACATTCGCCTCTTTTGAGATTATACTAAAACAAAAATCAAAATCTTTTGGAACTTCTAATCATCGTTTCTGCCTTACATTCAACTCATTCTAATAGACCAAAATACCTTTGGCTCTTAAGATTACCATAGGCATTTAGAATTTCTCCTTGTAAAAAAATGCTTCTAGACATTCGATGCAACTACAGAGCTAATTCTGAGTTGGTGTAAGGTAATCCTTCCCATGTATTCTCGATTGTCTCTAAGCACACGTTACCATTCCTTCTATTCTGATCAAGCACACGTTCTAAACTTCCAATGCGAAGCATCACTAGGTATCCCAAAAAGTTCATTGGGGTTAGGCAGAATCATCTTTGGCGAAGAAATCGAGTGTCTCTTCAATTCTTGAAAATCTTTCCTCGTATACATCAGTCCATACAAAACTTGACCCTCATACATGAGTTAGATGAGAAGTCTTGCCATTTTAAAGAATTCTAGTTGAGTTCCCCGTACTATTCAAATTGATCCTTTAAAGTTACGAATTTGCAATACGAGTCATTGATCCGTCCCATTGAAGAATTGCTCCAACTCGTGACGGATCGTCGTAGTTCCTTCTTTTAAAGATCACTTGACTCAAGTTAAACCGCCTTAAACCGAAATTCGCACTTGAACAGCGACTCCTAGCGTAACTCCTCGTTCTTCTTCTCGAATTTGAAGAATAACACGACAATTTGTCTCAATAGGGAAGAAAGGTCTTGTTTATGTAGTCGATGGTTACTACCGAAGTGTTCATTACTCGGAACGACCTTACGAAATACCCGTGGTATTCACTACGTATCAGAGAAAGTTACCTTGGAAATATACCCTTCTCTCAAATGATCTTAATGATAGTTGAGAACCCAAAATGATCTTAGAGAAAGTAGCAGCGTCCTTCAATTGATTTGCCAAATCGTCTTTCCTTGATTCGAACAAATGTCTCATAGGGTAAGTTCTCACTTTATCGTGCTACGCTTAGCACATTGTTATGGTTCAGATTCGGGAACACATTTACTCAATCGAAGTATACTAGAAACGTTATGAAGGCTAGAAAGAAAAACAGGGAAGTCACTTGATTTACCACCGGACCCGCCTAACGAAGAGTATGATATGGTCTAATAAAACTTAGGAGCGAGTTTCATGGATTTACATCTAGGAAATTTCTGTCTCAAGAAACACTAAGTTTCCGTTGAAACCGAATGACGAGACCCATTTTAAAAATGATCAATCTCTTTCCTGAGATCAAGCCTATTCATGAAGAAAGTAGGTGATTGAATTGGTAAAAAGGTTCCAATGTCTAACAATAATAGGATAGTTCTAAACAGACCTGTTGTAATGAAAGTAGTCTTACAAACGAGAATAGTATCATTCGGATCGAAAGGAAATAAATACACAGATAACTCAATTCCATAAACGAACTCTTAGAATTTCATTGGAATATTTCAACAGGATATGGTTGAAAGATAACCAATCCCTTTTGTTAACATTACATCTAATTTGTAAGAGAAGTAAACAAATCAGATCACCAAAAGATTCAATCTTTAACAAGTCATTGGATAATTTAAACAACTTGGCTACCATCAACAAGTTCTTAGTAGCCAAAATAGAAATAACTTAGTCAAAAGATAACGAGGGTATGAATATCCCTATTGAATTCATACGTTCATACATCATAAAGAAATGGGTTACCCTCGAAATTATACAGTGAAGTCACAGGGTCATCCACTGTAGCACAGTCCCTTTCTTCACTCCGATCTTCAGTCAGGGTGGAGGAATTAACTTTCCTTCTTCGTGAGATTTTGAAGTACGCACATTTCCAACGTAAGGCTTCATCCCTTGCGAAGTACAGTTTCTCGCCACATGTCCTTGTTCCCCGCACTTGAAACAGATTATTCCTTCGATCTCGCAGTCCTTTGTTAAGTGGTTCTTTCCGCACTTGAGGCAGATTGTCCTCTTGATCACATACGGAGGCTTTGTCTCATGTAAAGGACAATCTCTTGACACATGTCCTGGTTTTCTGCACTTGAAACAAATTCTTCCTTCGATCTTACAGTCCCTCGTGAAGTGGTCCTTTCCGCACTTCTTACACCTTGATAACGGTACCACAGTTGGATTGGATTTGCTACCACTCGCACTCCCCTTCAACGTTTGTTGTTGCCGTTGTCCCTTCGGTTGTTGCGAATACAGTTTCTGCTTAAACTGATTAATCATCCAGTTGTTCCTCCTTTGGAACTTAGGTAGTTCAGAATTACCCAAAAACTGACTTTCTCCCAACAAATTCGAACCTCAATTTCTAATCCCTGCTGTTGTGCAGCTCTCTGATCTGGTTGTACTATTACGCCAGCCATTCCTTGCATTGTTTCCATAATCGCATCCATTCCTCCGTTGTTGCGTCCCACATCCCTACGCATACGTCTTCGCGAGCTATTACCTCCCTTCGAAAACAGACATAATCAGGCACAATGGAGACAAGAAGTAACCATTTCAAACAATAATGTCTCCTTTCGGAAACCAAACACAAAAAGTCACATAACACGCAAGGGTGCAAATGCAAACAAGTCCTAAGCAAGTTCAGTCATCTTTGCTAAGCTTCTTTCTAAAGAACTCCTATTACCTTAATATGCCTAGGTGAAGTCATAGTTTTCTGTAGACACAGAACATTACACATTGAGTGGGCCAGTACTCAATGTCACGTAATTGTGCAACAGTAGCTACCAATACTCAACCTACGGCAAGCCATGCCTTCTTTTCCCAACATCTCAATCAAGAGACAAGGAAGTACACAACAACTTCTAATATGTCTAAGCATAGTCAGTCCATACCCCGGCTCAACAGGATGAACTGAGCTCTGATACCATAAAATATAACACCCCTCGATTTAATAACCAATGCACAATCGTCATTATATCACGGTCACTAAATGTCGGCGTGCTAACATTGTCAAACAACAAATTTACCATAAATATTAAACATTTCTCATATGAGGAAAATAGGAGCCACGAATGAGTAGTTACATATACAACCAGTTAAATTATGAATTATAATATGTGCTCGAATTACAGCATGTAAGACTGGATAATCATCTTAAAACATACATATACCCAAAATACACTTTATATATGTAATGCAAAATAAAATGTAAACTACCCATAATATATCTACGACTAAGGAGTTGGGCACTCCATCGTATCCCGAATGCGTGAGGCCATTCCGGGCTCACCGGTGTAGTGAGAAATACAAGATAAGGTCTTCAATCGCAGTCCTCTTCATTGTCAAAGTCAGATCCCCAGCATGTCACATACGCTTGTCGGTCCAGTCGACTCTATAGGTCTTGGTATCAGCAGTGAACACAATTCGAACAAATGCAAAAGAGCTCCCTTCGCGACGGCATTACCAGATGCAGTAGGTCAAACCAATAAAATCCAAAGGAACCCAACCTCGTTCCCACTTACAGTCTTTAACCAAAAATTGGCATAGAGCAAGAAAAGTACAAGAAAGAGGTAAGACATCCTACCATCATTACCAGTCATAGCATCAAGAAACCAAACGGCGCAAAGCGCCCACATAGCATTTATGACAGCAATAATGGTAATAAACATTTAGTAGCAGTTATAATCAACCAAACAGTTCCAGTGCAAGTCATATATATATAGATATATCAAAAATACAACAGTTCCAATTATAATAACAATGTATGCCAGATAATTCATGGATTCACTATGCACATGTGCCCTCGATAATCAAGATCCTACTTCATGGGAATAAATCCAAAGTACATCCGACTCGATCGTCAACCAGATATTTCTCAAAGTACATCCGACTCAATCGTCAACCAGATGTTCTCTCAAAGTACATTTCGTCGACCCAATGTCACAATGATAATGCACATTTAAATGCATATGGGTTCAATGCATGACTCAATCATGCTTCTCATACCAAACTAGGCCAATCCTATTTCAAATGCATATCATATCATTTAACAATGAAGTCTGATCCCATTCATGGATCCACGTAAAATCAATAGCGCATTTTAAGGATAATCACAATCTCATTCATAGTCATATTAGAAATCAATCATTAGATTCATTATGTGCCTCACCTGGTCACCTATACTCATGTTCTTCCCTCGTTTATGAATCCTAATTAATTTCGGTCATCCAATTCTTTATAATTAATATATCTTTTATTAGTCCAAAGGTTTTGAGTCCAGGAAGATACACGGTCGGAATCACCAATAGATTCACAAATTTAATTATTAGATGTTGGGTGATAAACAAAGACTTGTAAGTTCGACGGAGACATATATTTAGTGAAAAATCGAGGCGCCATTCGACGAAAACAACATGGTGGATGAAAATAAATGAGGGACATTTTATAACAAAATTGGCAACAGATCATTTTTCTGTCGAACGGGAGTTCTGTCGAACGAAGCGACGAATCTGTCGAACCTCTAGAAGGTCAAAAGCCTCAATTCGACGGGTATGGGTGTCGACATTGGAGAAAATCTCCCAAGCGTCGAACCGACGAAACACTCATCGAAATCTCTAATTTCGACAGGTCAAGAAATTCATCTACTCGACAGCATTGTCTCTCAAACTCGACGATTATTGACTTGGGGACGTTTCTCCTAAGTGGCCAGGAACTCTATTCGACGGGTTTGGTCGGAAAATCAATCTCAACGGACATGATCAGGGGTTCATACTCGATGGATTTTGACATTGAATAAAATGATTGGGAAGTCAATTTCGACGGATTTGGCCAGGAGTTCATACTCGACGGATTTTAACATTTTACTAAGTGATCAAGATATCAAATTCGACAAGTTTAGCCAGAAGTTCATACTCGACGGATTTTAACATTTTACTGAGTGATCAAGATATCAAATTCGACAGGTTTGGCCAGAAGTTCATACTCGACGGATTTTAACATTTTACTGAGTGATCAAGATATCAAATTCGACAGTTTGGCCGAAGTTCATACTCGATGGATTTTAACATTTTACTAAGTGATCAAGATATCAAATTCGACAAGTTTGGCCGAAGTTCATACTCGACGGATTTTAACATTTTATCGAGTGATCAAGATATCAAATTCGACAGGTTTGGCCGAGAAGTTCATACTCGAATGATTTTAACATTTTACTAAGTGATCAAGATATCAAATTCGACAAGTTTGGCCGAAGTTCATACTCGACGGATTTTAACATTTTTGAGTGACCAAGATATCAAATTCGACAGGTTTGGCCATGAGTCCTTACTCGACGGATTTTAACATTTCACCAAAAGACAGTGTTTTCACCTTCGACGGATTTTAACCAGATTTCACACTATTACCAGTTTTCCTCATGAAGTTTCCAAATTTCTTGGCCTAACACCGTAACTATCCGAGAACCAATCGGGACTCATTCCCTTCCATATTCCACGTTCCAATACATCCATATATATATATATATATATATATATATATATATATATATATATATATATATTCAAAACTCAAACAATCAAATAGCACAGATGCAATACAAAACAACATACACAAGGTAAAGACTCTCAACACAATCACAGACGTTTCCTAAATGCTAAGAGAGGTTGAGGAGGAGTGTCTTCCTCTTACCTTGGAGAAGCACAAAGAAAGGCTGCTCCTTTTTGGTCAGAAATCACGTTTTCAGTTTCCAGGAGATCCTTAAAGTTCTAACCTTTAAACTTCAACAGTGGAGAAGATGAAGATGAAGAAAATGTAGGACCTTGGAGATGTTTTCCTCAGATATGGTGGTTCTCCAAACACGAAATGGTGGTAGGATTGTGACGGTTTTGGAAGATAAAAAAAAATGTTAATGTGGGTGGATGGTGTTGCTGCTGTGGGGTGAAAGGGAAGAGAGAAAAATGAGTGAATAGTGAGGGCTGCTTACAGGAGAGTGACCAGCGTGAATGAGGAGAATGGGAGAGAAATGAATTAGACCCCTTAATTCAAACGTGCTGCACAAAATAGGAGGAGAGAGAAATAATAAAATAACAGTTGGAAGAAGCTTCCTTGAGAAGTTTTGCACGCTCCTCGATAAAGTACATAGTAAGCTTGTCTCCTCAATCAAATACATTCGACAGATGATTTAATTACGCTGTTTAGAATTATTTTCCCAGTGAATAAAAGTTACGATTGATGAAAATAATATTTTATTATTCATCGATGATTTTATGATATAGTGATTTTATTTATCGATAAAATCTCGTAAAATGTAAACCTCATAAATCGTGTCCAAATTTCTGGTTTAGTAAGATCCCCGTCGACGCTTCCACGTCTAAAGTTTACCAAACCTCGGGAAAATATTTCATTTTCCTGGCTCCGCTTAGCACACATGCAAAATGAGGAATATATTAAAATATTCAACGTTTCTAGAAAATTCCACAAAGATCACCAAAAATCACAAATATTATGAAATGATTGTTTATAATGAAATAAGAAATTTTCGGGATGTTACAGAAATACTAGGTGGACATTTTGGTACCCACTTCATTTTGGGTCCTTGAATGTTAGTATTAGGGCCTTTAAGATTTTTAGGAACCCATACCATATAATTTCTCATATAAGTATTTCTTCTATAATTGCATAAATGAGAAATATGTCCTAGATGACCACAAAAATTGTAAATAATTGAATTTAATGATGACTTGATCCTTTGAATATCATTTTTGAAAATTTTAAGTCTTTTGTTGTTTTTATATTCTAAATTATTTTTTCCATAAACCTTACTTGAATTTACATGTGGAATAACATTAATTTTATTCTCATTAACATGCATAGAATGTAAGCAATTAAAATCATTGGCTTTAGCAAAATCAAAATATAAGTCCTCAACTTAATTTTCTAAATTAATGCACTTTTCACAATAAGTTGAGGTTTGAAATTTCAAAGGCATTTCCTCATCAAGAAAAACATATTCATTTTTCAAAGTCTTAATTTTATTTTCAATGGAGGAAATATTTTTCAAGCAAGATAAGTTTTTCTTTTCTAAATTCAACAAACTATCATACAATTCATTATATGCATATTGTAACTCATTATAGGAAGGACTATAATCTAGTTTAGAATTATTTACCTCAAAGTCCTTTTTAGCCATATAGGAAGTAGTTTCAATTTCTAGTGTACTTGACTCTTTAAGGGAATCACCTTCTTCCTCATCAATTTTGTTTTGCTTTGCCTCTTCTTCAAATTGAGCACCATCGTCACAAAGAGGCATTTGGCTCCCTTCAATGGTTTGAACATCTATTTGAGGATGTTTTTCATGACAAGCTTCATTCAATAACTTTTGCTCTTCTTCCTTTCTATATACAACTTTATACAAAAAATCATTTTTGGCAAGATAAATAGCATCAAGAGTGTCAAATTTGTTTAGCACTAGAACAATTTTTAATTTTAGCATAATCATCATCATTCAAACTACTTCTCAAAATTTGTATAGCTCTAATGTTCAAAGAAAAATATTTCTTGTCATAACTATTCCAAGTTTATTTTGATTTGTAAGTAAATCCATTTAGCACAACATCCCACTAATCCAAATCAATAGATTGCATATAAAACTCTTCTCTAGCTTTCCAATAAACAAAATGCACACCATCAAAGAATGGTGGTCTATTAATTTCAAAACTTCTATTTTGAATAACTTTCAAGGTTGCCAACAAACAAGGATCTTTAACTCTAAGAGGTTAAGCTTTTAACAGAGCATGAAGCTCTAATACCACTTGTTAATCATGGCAACCATCACCCAAGAGGGGAGGTGAATTAGGTAATTACAAATTTTTAAAACAACATTAAGAAATTATGCATTTTAATATTTTCAATCAACATATATAGCGAAATAAGTATAACTACTGTAGATTACTCAAAAATACTTGATTTATGAGATAAATTAAGCAAATAAATTAGATATCAAATTCAACTCAAACATATATAATTAAAGTACAAGAAATAAAGGAGTTTGAGTTAAGAAAAGCAAACATAGAATTTATCCTGATTCAGCCACCAACCACTTGTGACCTATGTCCAGTCCTCAAGTAACCACTCGAGATTTCTCACTATCAATGTAAGCTTGAACAGGTGCTTACTACCATTACAAACTAGAGTGCTCCTTACACATTGGGATACCTCACCCTTGTGCTTAAGCCTCAACTTTCAAGGATACCTCACCCTCGTTACAAAAAATCAAAGAGTAGAAGAAAGAAGAAACTCTCTTGAAGAGTAAATAATATAACTTGAAGCACTTAAGAAGCTCTCTTAGTATATCTCAAAAATTAATGTAAAAAGAGCATAGGAAAAAGAGTAAAAATTATAAATCACGAGTTAGAGCAAGCAAAGAATTAATCAGAGTTTTAGGCACTGCTCAGAGATGACCCAGGGTCTCTATTTATAGAGCAATTCAAGAAAATAGTCGTTGGGTGCATTAAAAACTTGTAATTAAAACAAATATGAGCATTTCTTTCCATATCAGGATCAGTGTTTATTCGAATAACCTTTGTATTATTCGAATAAAATGTTCTATAAAAGGTTCGTGAAAACCAATCTAATATGGGTTATTCAAATAATATGTATCTTATTCGAATAACACTATTAAAAAAGGAATTCTAAGAAACCTGATCTATTCGAATACCTGATGAGTTATTCAAATAGTTTATTCAAGAAAAACTATTTAGAGAAAGCCTCTATTCGAATAATAGCAAGGTTATTCAAATAGCCTATTTGAAATAAGAAGAGCGCAGCAGGATTTTTGAAAGCGTTATTCAAATAACCATTGAGTTATTCGAATAACTCTGTTATGAACAGAGTCTGCTGGGCTTGGTTTATTCGAATAAGGGGAACTTTATTCGAATAACCCTATTAAAAACTAGTTTTAAAAAACCATTTCAAAAGACTTTCGAATTTATTTTCAAAGACACCCAAACTCTTTTAATCTCTTTTACAAAAACATTTAGAACTTTGGGTTTTAATAAAAATATATTTTTATCTTTTCTTCCAAAATAATGAGATATTAAGAGAAAGCTCCGTACAAAAAGACGCTAAATCCTAAAGCTATTCTTTGTGAGATTTTTGGACTTAGTCTTCTTATCATCTTCATGCTTGTTATCATCAAAACCAAACTTCATTGTAGCATAGTCAAACACATTCTCCCCTTTTTTGATGATGACAAACTATCATTGAGAAAAGCATTAGTTTACAAAAAATTGGAATTCACAAAGATAAAGTTTGGAGAGAACTTACTCCCCCTCTTTTTCATAAGAGGTGTTTTCAAATATCAGATGTGCGCAGCTCCCCCTTTTTTTTAGAATCCAATAACTAATTTATTTTTATTTGACTTTTCTCATGAAGTACCTGTTTTTATTTTTCTCCCCCTTTGGTATGATCCAAAAGCACCGGGGATCACGGCAAAACATATAATGGACAGTGCAAATTAATCTCATATAAACAGATAACACAAAATCAAAACATCAAAGTCATTTATATTAAATTTTCAAAGTCATATACAGTCAGGACAAAACAAATACATCAAGAAACAAACACTAAAAACAAAGCAAAACAAAGCAAAGCCTAAAAGTAGGCATCTGGTGGTAGAGGAGGAGAGTCAGGTGCTCACTGGGTCAGCAAAGAGCAAAGGGCAGCCTGCTCACATTCTACACTTTCTATCCTATCAAACAGAGTAGAAAAGGTGTTCTCCATGTAGGTCCTGTTGTCTTGCAAGGCTGCCATGATTTGATCCAAGGTGACTAGATTAGGAGCAGCAGGAGCAAGAGTAGGTGCATTAGCAGCAGGGGCAGTAGGGACTTCATCTTAATCTTTATCTTCAACTTCATCAAGGTACACCCAGCCATCAGAAGTCTTGACCGTCTTCATTTTGTTCAGGGTAAAGGAGCCAAAAACATGATGGTGGGTCAGCTTTGTCACTCATTTAGTTTCCACAACCTGAGGATACTTGCCTAGGAAGGCAGAGATGATTAAACCATAGGGCAAATCAGACTGTTATTTGTCATTTGCCTTCATCATATGCTTCATGATAAAGGCAGACTAGTTCACCTGATATCCTTTCTTGATGAGCCACAACATGACGATGTCGTCCTCACTTAGGTAGGCATAGTTGCCTCCCCAAAGGTGCTAAAATATGAGCAAAGGCATAGTGTAAAAGCCTATCTTGGCTCTTCATCATGCCTCCCTTGATTCCCTTAGGAGGCAGGGCTAGGCCAGGCTTCAGTAGGTCTTCAATGGCTTGAAACTTCTTGTACTATTGATCCAGAGATTCAATATCATCATCAAGGTTGTGCCTAATGGATTGTAACCCAAACATCTGTTGCCAATCACTGGGAGTGATGACCATGTACTGATCAGAAATGTCTGAATGAAGGTCTTCGCCAACTATCTTCATGTTGTAGTAAAACATCTTTACCAAGTTTGGGTAAAGAGGGCTTGGTGTGAGCAGAAGAGAAGAACACCCTGTGTGTCTAGAAGGTTGAGGAAGTCAAAGTTTCCTTCGTTTTGGAAGAAGTTGAGGTCCATGTACTTTGGGTGCATGAGGTTACGCTCCCGAAAATGCGTAACGAAGTAACCCAGTTCCTTCTAGTTGGAGGACAGCCTTCTAAGATCCAGAGGATTGTTGCAGTAGGATTTTTGAAAACCTTATTCCAATAACCATTGAGTTATTCGAATAACTCTATTATGAACAGAGTCTGCTGGGCTTGGTTTATTCGAATAAAGGGAACTTTATTCAAATAACCTTATTAAAAACCAGTTTTAAAAAACCATTTCAAAAGACATCCAGATTTATTTTCAAAGACACCTAAACTCTTTTAATCTCTTTTACAAAAACATCACTTGTTAGTTATGGCAACCATCACCCAAGAGAGGTGATGAATTGAGTGATTACAAATTTTTAAAACAACATTAAGAAATTATGTATTTTAATATTTTCAATCAACACATATAGCGAAATATATATAACTAATATAGATTACTCAAAAATAACTTGGATTATGAGATAAATTAAGCAAATAAATTCGATATCAAATTCAACTCAAACATATATAATTAAAGTACAAGAAATAAAGGTGTTTAAGTTAAGAAAAACAAATACAGAATTTATCTTGGTTTAGCCACCAACCATTTGTGACCTACATCCAATCCTCAAGTAACCACTCGAGATTTTTCACTATCAATGCAAGATTAAACAGGTACTTGCTACCGTTACAAACTAGAGCACTCATTACATCTTAGGATACTTCACCCTTGTGCTTGAGCTTCAACTTTCATGGATATCTCACCCTTACAATTTCTCTGAGGGATACCTCACCTCGTTACAAAGAATCAAAGAGTAGAAGAAAGAAAAAACTCTTTTAAAAGTGTGTATTACAAATTGAAGCACTATGAAACTCTTTTAGGATATCTCAAATTTTGGCAAAAAAGAGCACAAAAATTTGGTAAAATATGAATCACAAATTAAAGCAAGAAAGAATTGTTTCAGACAATTGGGTGTTGTTCAAAGATGACCCAAAAACATGTATTTATAGAGTTCTAAAAAAAAGAGCCATTGGATATCATTTATTTCAGCATTAAAGCCTCTGAAAATAGTTGTTGTGTGTTTTGTGGGTCGTGTTATTCGAATAACAACATTGTTATTCGAATAAATCTTCAAAAACATGTTCTAGAACATTTTGTGGGTCGTGTTATTTGAATAACACATTTGTTATTCGAATAAATCTTTAAAAACACATTTTGGAACGTTTTCTGGGGTGTGTTATTCGAATAACACATCCCTTATTCGAATAAATCACTCTAGTTTCAAAAACTTACTTTAAATGGCCATAACTTCTTCATTTCTTATCTGTTTAAAGCAAATGACCACTCATTAGAAAGATCTTTGAGTTTATTTTCAAATGAAATAAGTTTTAGAACAAAACTCAAAGTATTTTGAAAGTTATGATTAAAAGATTAATCAAAGGTCCGTTTTGAAAATCTCAAACTTGGCTATTTTCATAATTTTGAACTACCACCATAACTAGTTTTTCAAAACTTGTTTGTTGGGTATTTTAGCATGTAAAAACCATTTTTGAAGATTTGAAAACATATTTGAGATATAAATAAGGCTTCTTACATAAAGACCCCTAAGTCCTATAAGCTATACCATTTAATCTTCCTTTGGACTTGGTCTTTGACATGACTTTGATGTTATCAATACCTTCATGAAATAGGTATTCAAATTCTCCTTGAGTTGAGCTTAATTGAGATCTTTTACTTTCTTGTTGCAATGCTCACTCTTGGTACTTGGACTATCCTACAAAGTATTGCTCACTTAAATAAGCATAGTTAGTCCAAATTCATAATTCAATATCTTCATATGCATAATTCATAAATGTATAACTCTAGTTAGTCTAACATGCAAATAAGAATTTCATAGACACATCCAAATAAGATATTTATTAATTACTAATGGATATGCTCTATATAGGGTGCAACAAAGAACATATGCAAAGTGTTCTTTTTGTCTTGTATTTGTCATCATCAAAACTTAACATATTAAACCATTTAGGGCAAACTTATTTTCACAATAAAAACATAACAAGACTTGAGAACAAAACTAAATTAAAAAAAAGAAAAGAGAATGAAAACCCAAGATTTTTAATTGTAAAAATATGAATTTTAAAAGGTTTATCAATACCTTACATTATTATACAAAAATATGAGTCTGGACTGGGTGTAATAATGTATACATATATACTAAAAGGAGTTTATACAAAAGTACATCATAGTACAAATACATATCATATGCCTTCAAGGCATTTTCTATACATTCGTTATACAAAAGTCTGAACTCAAAAACAAATATCAACTCCTGCTCTGGCCATTGTGATGCAAATATTGATCCTCGAATTATCATGGAATACAAAACAACAAAAAAATCATTAATCAATTCAATCAAACCCAAAACCATAACTATGGCATTCAAGTCACCAAAATCCTTCAATTATTCATTTTCAATCTAACGTACAAATTAAAATACATAGAAAGATGAAGATAAATAGAGAAACAACCCCCTACCCCAACCTATTTGGATGCTTTTCCCTTTATCTTTTTTTCTCTCCTTCCCTTTATCCTCTTCTTTCTTGATTTCACCTTCTTCCTTTGGCTTTGTTTTCCTTTCTTCTTTGTCTCCTTTTCTGGCTACTGTGCATGCATAAGAGAATGAGAGAAATGGAGGAAAAGTCAAAAGAAACCAATAATAAAAATATGAGAGAGTGTGGTAGTGGACATAAGGAAATAAGGAAAAAATTAAAGAAATCCTATAACTTTAAATCTATTAACGATATCTTACTATTCCGTTAATAAATTTTTGAACCTTCATTGGTGTTTTAGAAAATTTTAGGATTCTATTCATTTCTCAGTTTCTTCATTCATCAACTTTTCATATACACATTTATCACTCACTAAGCTTCAGTGTTCTTTTCTAGGTTCATTTAGACCTATGAAATGGAACTAGGAAGCTTAGAAATATTCCTTCTAACCTGTTTTCATCTCCAAATTACTCTTCATCCTCTCTTTAGCATTTCATAATTTTCTGAGCTACTTTCTTATTTAATTTGTCCATTAGGCACTCACCAGTGTTATTAAAAATGTCAAACTAATTCATTCGATCCTTAAAAATTTAATGCAACTCATTTCCATTGTTTATGCTTTAGAAATAAATTTTTCACATTTATTTCCATCATATCAACCATTTTATCTAAACTATCAGTTGTTCTTCACATTCAGTGTTTTAGAATTAGGCTCAAACTAATCCAAAAGATTACCAAAATTATTATCTAATTTATACTTATAGTGTTGAGCTTCTATAACCCTGATTAACATTATTAGGGTAAGGATGATGTTACATCTATGATGTTCTATTCGAATAGCCTTGTGGACTATTTGAATAGAACAAAACAGAAACACATTCCTATGCATCATAATAGCACTTTTCTTGTTTCATTTCATTTCCATACATATCTATGCTCAAGTCTCATCAGTTATATCTCTTTATACATCCAACCATGATATTATAGAGTTTCATAAAAAGATATCACTCAATCCATTTCATATAAGATTTCTAGTGGCAAAGATGGAGTAAGCCTGCAAAAGAACTCAACAACCCCTACATCAACACCTTAAAGTGATGGTAGGCTATGGTACTTCTTTCTCTGTTTCTTCTTTCTTTTCTTTTCGCTTCTTCTCCCTGTCTCACACTCTTTGTCTCTTTCTTTTCCCTGCCTTTCTTTCTTTTTGATTTTATTTCTTTTGCTAAGTGAGTTTGTGAATGAACAGGAAAGAGTGAGAAATAAGAGGTAGCAAAGTCAAGGATGGTGGGAAAGAATCAAAGACAAGAATGTTGGACTTTCAGGCACGAATGAAAGTCTTGTATCTCTTAAGGATACTCTGGTATTTAAACACTCATCCTATATTATTAAAAATACTAAACTAATTCAGTTAATTCTCTAAAATTAACTACATCACATTCTATTCATTTGTGACCTAGAAATAAATTTTTCATATTTATTTCTATTATCTAATCAAATATGAGCTATTTTTCACATTCAGTGTTATAGTAACATATTCAACTAACTTATAAAAGTCATCAAAATTAATAAGTAACTCCTACTAGTGTTATCAAACTTCTATAACCATGATTAAAACTAATAGGTTAGGGAGGATGTTACATTTCTACCCTCCTTTTTAAAATTTTGTCTTCAAAATTTAGTTTCTTGATATTAAAATATCTGGGATTTTTATCAAACATGATACTCGAGGGTATTTCACCTTTCTTAATTGTATCTAAAGAAGGAGGAAATTTTGGATAATTCTTCAAACTTGGCTACATATTGCCTGTTAGTCATGGCAACCATTACCCAAGAGGGGGTGAATTGGGTATAAAAACTTTTTCACAAAAGCTCTTAAAATAAACACAAATATTTAAGCTATTTAAATAAAAGAGAAAGAATTGCAAGATGAAGAATAAAAGCTTTAAGAATAGCAAATAAATAAATGTGCAATAATATAAAATTACGTAAAATAAAGATTGCATAAAATAAAGAGATAAAGAGAAGAAGAGCAAGCACGATATTTATCTTGGTTCGACCACCAACCACTTGTGGTCTACGTCCAGTCCCCGAAACACAGTTCAAGATTTTTCACTATATGTACAAGCTTCAATAGGTGCTTGCTACCATTACATAAAAGAGCACTTTTCACACACAGGGAAACTCTACCCTTGTGCTAAAGTCTCAGCCTGTAGGGATACCTCACCCTTATACAAACCATAGAGGGATACCTCACCCCCTTTACAAACCTTGAAGGATACCTCACCCTCAATACAGAAGAATAGAAATTATAGATGGATAGAAACTCTCACTCAGAGCAAATTATACAATTTGAAGTGCTAAGAGGCTCTCAAAGGATATCTCAAAGTTTTAGCAAAAAGAGCACAGAAAATAGGCGTAAAATATAAATCACATTTTTCAGAGCAAGCGCAAATTAAACAAATAGCTGGGGTATTTCAGATGAGACCCACGGTCTCTATTTATAGAGCCAGATAGAAAATAGCCGTTGGGTGTAATTAAATCCGTGATTATTACGAGAATATGTCCGTTAGTTTCCATATCAGTATTCGTAAAAGCCCGAGGTTATTCGAATAGCATAAACCATTATTCGAATAACATTGTTCATAAAACCATCGTAAAAGGCAAACTGACATGGGTTATTCGAATAACCTTAAGTTTATTCGATAACTCTTTAACAAACAGAGTTCTGAAAAACTAGGATTATTTGAATAACTACTGAGTTATTCGAATAACTCATTTGAGAGAAACCTTTCTGGAAGTCCTTTTATTCGAATAGACAATGGTTTATTCGAATAGCCTTTTTAGAAAATAGAAGCTTTCAGCAAGATTAAAAGCTATTATTCGAATAACTTAACTTGTTATTTGAATATCAGTTTAGAAAACAGAGAAGGCTGAAAGGTTTTATTCGAATAACAGGAGTGTTATTCGAATAACACTTTGACGCACAGAGTCACGCAGCAAGCTTTATTCGAATAATCAATGATTTATTCGAATAACTCAATTTATAAAACAGTTATAAAAGCTTAAAAAACATACCAGAAAGTTTATCAAAAACACTAAAACATTTTTAAGTTATTTTCAAGATCAAAACAGTTTTGGTATAAGTTTAAGAAAAACATTTTTATTTTATCTTCATGCACTAGGAGATATCCAAAGAGATCCTCGAACAAAGAGACTCTAAGTCCTAAAGCTATCCTTAAAAAGATCTTGGACTTGGTCTTCCCATCATGTGTGTTATCATCAAGACAAAACTTCAAAGACATATCTTTAATCGCATTTTCCTTGTGTTGAGCTTAATAGATATCTATTGCTTTCTTGTTACAAGCTCACCCTTGCTATTTGGACTATCCTGTAAAGTATTGCTCACTTAAACAAACATAGTTAGTCCAAAAACATAATTCAATGCCTTCATATGCATGAATCATAAATGTATAATTCTAGTTAGTTTACCATGCATATAAAACTTTCATATATACATCCAAATAAGATATTTAATAATTATTAATGGATATGGTCTATATAGGATACAACAAAACACATTGCACATTTTCATTTAGGCAAAGTATGAATGTTGCATATATCTTATTGCATGATTATTAAGTGAAATATAACTAGATAAGGTACATATCATGCATGATACAATATATCACATTAAGCATATTTATCAAGCATAAGTATCATTCTATTTGTCTTGTATTTGTCATCATCAAAACTTAACATATAAAATCATTTGGGACAAACTTATTTTCACATTGCCTTACCGACATACTCTCTTGCTCAAGTTTTAGAAATTCTATTTCTTTCTCAACTTGCAAATTCTTCAGAAAATATTTATCCTAAAAGATAGTTCTAAACACTCCCCATGTAACTTAAGTTCCTGCCACTTCTAATAATCTCCTGGCACCAATCCACCAATACTCTGCCTCCTTCTTTAATATATAGGAAGAAAAAGAGATCTTCTGGTCATCCATATAATCCATCATCACAACGATCTTCTTTATTCCCCTTAGCCATTCCTTAGCCTTTGTCGGATTATATTCTCCTCTGAAAGATGGAGGATTTTCCTTTCTAAATTCAAAGAGGTCATGGAAGTTTTCACTAATGTTGCACCTTCGGCTAGATGTGGAGGTGGATTTGCCTATAATCTTTCTTGTACTCTAATCTTTCTTGTACTTAATAACAACAATATAATATGTATTATACCATAGAAATTAGATTCAAGCATGCTACTTACTACTAAAACATTTCTTACGTAACATAACATTAACATATATAGAAAATATGAGCCACGAACAAAAGATTATACAAAACGCCTATATTTCTTATAAATAAAAAAATATGTACAAAGTTTACAACCAAGCCTCTCAAGGTGCAAAATATACATGTTTTCAAAAAGATACATGAAGCAACATTATTCTAAGTATTCAGTTCTTGCTTTGTCTTCACTTTACATATGTCTTCTTCCTTGGAATCATTATGGGAACACACACATAGGATAAGAATCACATATTCTCAGCATATTCACATTTAAAACATGCTATCACAATCATTCCAGCCATTTCGAGGAAAAGCATCAATTAAAAACACAAGTGACACTAGAAAGGTGGCAAAAGCCAAAACCACTTCCTTTCTCTTCCCGAAATAGAATCTCATTATATAAATTTGTATAGAAAACTCATTACTATATACCAGCTCACATAACATCATCTCAATCTCACAAATAAGCAACTGCCCATACAATTGCCATGTCATGAATATGTTATGATTAGTAATCGCCCATACAATTGTCATGCTATGCCAAATTATGCCTTATGTTCATACCTATGCAATAACCTTAAAATGGATGTGAATAATGTTATGATTCCTCAGACATAGTTAGGGAACTCATCGTAAGACACTATGGAATTGTTATGATATGCATGAACCTTTATTAGAGCAAAGGAACCCGGTTCCATAAGCCTTGAACAAGCATTGGAACCCAGCTCCAGCAGTCTTCTCTCTAAGTAGTGGTCTCATAAACTACGTGGTCTTCAACAAGGATCACTATGATAGGAAGGGTTGGTTACCTTCTCATTCAAAATCATATTTGATCATCAACAGTGAGGATCTCATCCTCATCAACATAGTTATGAAAACAATGACGCCAATTACTATAATAACTAGCATGTCACTTGGTTTACATTCATAACCACAAGTATGAAATACAATGATGTCAATTACCACACTAGAAAATGTAACATCCCGAAAACTGTTCATTCATTTATAAAATGTCATTTTATAATATTCTTGATTTTTAGGAATTTTTCTAGAATTTTACGGAAACGTCAAATATTTTAATATATTCCTTATTTTACGTGCACACTAGGCTGAGAATTTCTGAGACTAGTGTAACACTCCAGAAATTGATTATTTCATCACCCATAGTCATTTCCTAATATTTGTGATTTATGGGAATTTTTCTGGAATTTTACGGAAATGATGAATATTTTAATATATTCCTCATTTTGCGTGAATACGAATGTAGTCGCTGAAAACGACTGTAACGTTTCAAAAACTGGAAAATAACATGACGAATAATCGTTTTACAATATTTGCAATTTTTGAGAATTTTCTGGGAATTTTCCAAAAATGTCAAATATTTTACTATATTCCTCGTTTTGCGTGCATACTGCGCGGAACTAAGAAAATGCGACATTTTCTCTGTGAATCTTGGACTATGGATAAGTCGACGGGGGATCTTACTAAACCCGAGACTTGACACAGCTTTCATACGAGATTCGCACCATTTTTCGAGAAATCTTAAAGATAAAATAAATCAATACAAATAAAATTCATCCGTCGATTAATTAAATTTTGATTTCGACAACCGTAACTATTATCTATTGGATAATAGTGTGTAATAAAAATACTATCACATTATTTTAATGCAATTCACATTGTGTCAAATTAAATCACTTTAATTCAAATTTAATAGTATTTTATTCTAAGCTTCCATGACAAGCTTTGACCCAAGCTTTGACTAACCAATTAGCTTCCTTTGGAAGCCAAAATTCTGACCACTCACTCACTCTCTCTCTCTCACGTCTGCTGCTGTTTGGAGAAGGGGAATTAATTGGTTTCAATAAACCAAATATTAGAATTACATTATTATCACCCAAAAGCCTATTTTCCTATCTCATTTACGTTCTTCCTCTTCCATTTCCTTCTTCAACATTTCTTTCTTTTCTCTTCCACATGACCACACGGCAGCCCACTCTCCCATTTCCCCAACCATCACAAAAACAATACTTGATCATACTTTCTTAATCTCCTACTCATTCTCTTCAACATTTGTGCTTGGAGTTTTCAAGAAAGCCATCATCTTCAACCTCTTTTCAAGCTTTGAAGGTAAGCTTCCATGGCTGAAAATTTTTAGAATTTAACTCCATTTTCATTTTCCATTTTCACCTTGATTTTATAGCTATTCTCTTCTTCATTTTCACACCATTACCTTGTCCTAATTCATGTTACATTTTCTAGGGTTTTTGGAGCCAAAATCCGAAAATCAAAGGGGTTCTTGGAAGTGTTCTTGGTTCTTCTTCTTGGTAAGAGGAAGATTAATCCCCCTCAACCTCTTTAGCAACTAGGGACCTTGTATTTGATTTTTGGAAGAAAAACCACATAGTGGTTATTCTTGAATGTGCTTGTAAATTTGCTTACTTGCTTGCTATCTTAGTTTAGCTTTGAGAAATGGATTGAATGGTTGTTTAATCATGTATGCTTGTGATTGGAATCCATGTTAGCTTATTTGAAAATTCTGGTTGCTGGACATCCATGGTGTGCCACGGTTTTGGGGCTGTTTTGGCTTGGAAAATGCATGATGAATGATGCTTAATTTTTTATCAATACATGCTTAATTTAATCAAGTGGTTAATGTGGGTTTAAGTGGAGTAAAATTCTGGTTGTGTGATCCTAAGTGTGTCACGGTTTTGGGCTGGAAAATGTGGGGAAATTAAGTTAAAATTTTGATCAATGTAAAGCTTAATCAAGACAAGGAATTAAGGGCAAGTTAGGTGAACTAAAATCTAAAAATTTTGGCTAGAAGTTCCATGGTTCTTGGGGCTGTTTTGTGGGCTGAATTTGGATGGAATTTATGTCAAGAATGATGCTAGGTAAATTGAGTAAAGGAAGGACAAATTAATGAAAAGAAAATGGTAATCTAGTAACCCCTTGAGTGTCACGGTTATGAGGGCTTGAATGAGGGAAATGATGACTAAAATTGTGAGATACTAAGACTTGAGTTAATCAAGAAATTAAGTAAAGCTTAATAGAAGATAATTTGTAACATTAATTTTCATAATGAATTATGGTTAAGATTTAGGAAATAAGCAAGAATTGCAAGGTAATCATAGTGATTAAATAAATTGGATCAAGTAACACTTAAATGGGACTAATCATGTGAATATGACTTAATTGAGACCTTGGGAAGGCCACCTCTAAGTGAGATTTGGGCTAAAATTCCATAACCCATAACTTGAAGTACAAGTATTTAAAGAGTACAAGAAATTAAGGGTTTCATAAACCTTAATGAGCCAATGGGATAATTATTATAAGACTTGAGTTTACTAGAAGAAAAGCACAAGAGGGTGTGAAACTTGGAGAGTTTGGGAAATCCATAATGAACCTAAAATGTACTTTGAGAAACATCTGGTTGACGATTGAGTCGGATGTACTTTGAGAAACATCTGGTTGACGATTGAGTCGGATGTACCTTGAGAAACATCTGGTTGACGATTGAGTCGGATGTACTTTGAGAAACATCTGGTTGATGATTGAGTCGGATGTACTTTGGGAAACATCTGGTTGACGATCGAGTCGGATGTACTTTGGATTTATTCCTATGGAGTAAGATATTAGGCGTCCATGCATATGCATCACATTGTCATACATTTATTTAATTGATGCTGTTTTGTATACTATGAATGGTTGATCGCTTCTTATTATTATGGACTACTGGACTTAACTGTTTGGATTTACTCGCTCTGGATTTAACTGTCTCTGGATTTAACTACCTGGATTTAACTGTCTGGATATTATGACTTATTCATTATCCCTGTCGATGACTGCCTGACTGGTTATCTGTTTAGAAATTTATTTATTGCCTTTACATGCTACGTGGGCGCTATGCGCCTGCCTTCGGTTCTTGGTTGCTGTATTGGTATTGATGGTAGGATATCTTACCTCTTTTCTGTATTGCTATTGTGCATTATTTGTATATACTTTATATTTGTCGAAGACGACGGCAAGGAGGTCGGTGCTACTGAACCTTCGAGCGGGTGGCCGTACCTCAACTAGCATTTGCTTGGAGATGGAGGCGCGCATGCACGGACTTCTGGGCGACGTGCGTCTGACCTTCTTGGGAGGGCCAGAATGCTGGCACATCAACCTTAACTCCGATTGTTGTGTGTACCTCAGTGACGTGTCTGTTGCTCTAGCCTGGAGGCGACATGAGATGCCGGTCCTCACCTGCCATATTCGACTACGTCTGGAGTTCTATCTACCCATTCATGAGATGTGGGGTTCTCGTTTCCACAACCCGCATGAAGACTCATTTGATTCTACAGCTCGGGCCCCGTCCCGTGTCTCTGCTATTCCTATGGTGATTTCCTCTGATGATGAGGAAGATCCTGAGGAAGATCCCGAGGAAGTCCCTGAGGACGACCCCGAAGAGGAACCTGAAGAGGATCCTGACACTATTCCTCCTCACATGAGGGATTGACATCACTGGTAGCTACTGATGGCTGCCAGTCTTTTATTTTGGGGGCCTGATAGTATTTTTGTCTTATGGGTTGTATATTTTGTTATTCTCGGAGTAATGTTGATATGTAAATCCACAAAGGTATAGTTTTGCTTTTTGGATTAATTTCAAGCTTGTAACTAAAACACCGTTATATTTAAGTATATGTATGTATGTTATTCAGTGAAATTTCATCGTTTTATTTTATGGTAATTAACATTCCGCATTGTCATCATTATTATAAAAAAATATATCTGCTATTTTTACATATTAAAGTATCGTGTAATTCAACCTTTAATTATTTAAACCGGGTCTTAAGTGATTAATTATTTAATTTCCACATTTTATTTTATTTGACAATGTGACGTTCCCTCCGTAAAAGGGCGTTACATTTGGTTGGTATCGAGCCCCGGTTTATGTTTTCTTTGGGTCTTGTGTGTGAGTCTGTCTTGTTTGTGCTGTGTGAAATCTCTGTGATTGGCATTCTGAGTGAATACATTTAACTCTCTCTATATGTTTCAGCTTACATAACTTAAGAGAAAGTGAAATGGCGAGAAGTGGAGATATTGCAGCTGCAGTAGAAGCGATGCAGCGGATGGCAGAACTTATTGCGCAGCAAAATGAGCGTGCTGTTCAACAGCAAGAACAATCTACTCAACAACATGAGGCGATTGCGGATGCGCAGAATTTAGCAGAATTCTGTCGTCACAACCTTCCGCAATTTCAGGGAGAATTTGATCCTGACAAAGCTAGTCTATGGATCAAGGAGCTGGAAAAGGTCTTTCATGGCATGAACTGTGCCGAAGACAAGAAGGTGAATTATGCTACTTTCATGCTTACGGGCAATGCCGAAAACTGGTGGAACGGAGCTCAGAAAGCATTGGAAGCCGCAGGAACTGATATCACCTGGGAAATGTTCAAGAACAAGTTTTTGGACAAGTATTTTCCTGAAAACGCGAGACATGCAAAGGAGCTGGAATTCCTCAACTTGCGACAAGGAGGTATGACCGTCGGCCGAGTATGCAGCTAAATTTGAGAGCTTGGAGCAATTTTCTACACACTACCAACACCAAACCGATGAAGCCTGGAAGTGTTGGAAATTCACCGAAGGACTGAGATATGAGGTGAAGAAAGCCGTCATCACTCTGAAGATGAAGGTATTCTCAGAATTGCTAGACACGTGCTGTGAAGTTGAAGCCTTGGAACGGGCTAAAGACTCGAGAAACAAGAACTTCGGGCCTACTAGGTTCCAAAGAGGTGGAGGCAGTGGTTCAAACCACTTTCAGAAGAAACCTTATTCCCGACCGGCTGGGAATCAGCAACAATTTGGTGGAAGTTCTACTGGGAATCGATCTGGTCAGAATATGACACGTTCTTCTAAGTGCCTGAAGTGCGAAAAAGATCATCCTACGAGGGAGTGCACCATCAAAGGAGTCATCTGTTTCCGATGTGGCAAACCAGGTCACATATCTAGAGACTGCAACCAAACGAAGGCTGAACCATCAGTCAATGCGACTCGAGCCAAGAAACCGCAAGCCGGAGGTTGAGTTTACACTATGAGCGGAGCCGAAGCTTCGAATCCGAAGACTTGATTCAAGGGAAGGCACCATAGGAGGTAATCTTTTAAAAGTATCCTGTATGACTCGGGGCAACCCATTCTTTCATATCTTATGACTGTGTGCTACGACTTGGCTTGTCTGTGTCTGAACTACCTTTTGAGTTGACTGTTTCAACCCCTACTGATAAACCTGTAGTTACTACCAAATTCTGTCTAAAATGTCCTCTGATTGTTGAAGGTCGCATCTTTTCTATTGATCTAATCTGTCTACCTTTATCACAGTTAGATATAATCTTAGGAATGGACTGGTTGTCTTCTAATCATGTTCTGTTAGACTGTTCTAGAAAAACCATAGTCTTTCCTGTGGATGAGAATTCTAGATACTTGACGGCCAACCGAGCGCGAGCTCTCTTGAAAGAAGGAGCTCAGGGATACATGCTGCTATCTTCTTTGAGAATCGAGATTGAGGCTGACTTGAGCACTATTCCTGTAGTGAGGGAATTCTCTGAAGTCTTTCCCAAGAAAGTGCCGGATTACCACCAACTCGTGAGATAGAGTTTGCTATTGATCTGGTACCAGGAGCTGGTCCTGTGTCTATAGCACCCTATCGGATGTCACCAACAGAACTGGCAGAGCTTAAGAAACAGCTGGAAGAGCTTTTGGAGAAGCAGTTCGTCCGACCAAGTGTATCACCTTGGGGAGCGCCTGTGTTATTAGTTAAGAAAAAGGACGGTACTTCAAGATTGTGCGTGGACTACAGGCAATTTAACAAGTTGACGATCAAGAACAAGTATCCTCTCCCGAGAATTGATGATTTGATGGACCAACTGAAGGGAGCAACGGTGTTTTCGAAGATCGATTTGAGATCTGGGTATCATCAGATAAGAGTGAAAATAGAGGATGTACCCAAGACTGCTTTTCGTACCCGATACGGTCATTACGAGTATCTTGTGATGCCGTTTGGCGTGACGAATGCACCTGCTATCTTCATGGATTACATGAACCGCATCTTTCGTCCGTACTTAGATAGGTTTGTTGTCGTCTTCATTGATGACATCCTGATATATTCTCAGAATCAGGAGGATCATGCTGAACATCTCAGCATAGTTCTTCAAATTTTGAAGGAGAAAGAGTTGTATGCAAAACTGTCGAAGTGTGAGTTTTGGCTTGACGAAGTGAAGTTTTTGGGCCATGTGATTTCAAAGGAAGGAATCGCAGTAGATCCGTCAAAAGTGGAAGCAGTGTTACAATGGGAACAGCCAAAGTCTGTAACGGAGGTTCGTAGCTTCGTGGGCTTAGCTGGATATTACAGGAGATTCATTGAAGGATTTTCCAAAATTGCTGGACCACTCACCCAGTTGACAAAGAAGAATCAGACTTTTGAATGGACTGATAGCTGCGAGCAGAGCTTCCAAAGATTGAAGGAACGACTCACTACTTCACCAGTATTGGTATTACCTGATCCGAATGAGCCATTCGAGGTGTATTGTGATGCTTCGTATCAAGGGTTGGGATCGTCCTTATGCAACACGAAAAGTGGTGGCCTATGCTTCGCGATGACATTGCGAGTGCACGAGAAGAACTACCCGACACACGATTTAGAGTTGGCAGCTGTGGTCTTTGCTCTAAAGATATGGAGACATTTCCTTTATGGAGCAACGTTCAACGTCTTCAGTGACCACAAGAGCTTGAAATACTTATATGATCAGAAGGAGCTGAATATGAGACAGCGGAGATGGCTAGAATTCCTGAAGGATTACGACTTTCAGTTGTTGTATCATCCTGGCAAGGCAAATGTCGTGGCTGACGCCTTAAGTAGAAAGACTATCAGTGTTTCTGCTTTGATGATCAAGGAAAAGGAACTCATCGAACAATTTAGAGATGTGTGGTCGTTTGTAGAGTTGAAACCGGGAGAAATCTGCATGAATATGGTTACCATCTCAAGCGAGCTGATGGAAGATATCCGGGAAAAGCAGAAAGCCGATGAATTTTTGCAAGAAGTGCGAGAGCTGATAAAGCAAGGCAAAGAAACAGAGTTCAAAGAAGGAACGGATGGAATTCTAAGATTTCAGGAAAGAATTTGTATTCCTCGTGACCAAGAGCTTAGACAATATATTGTGGATCACGCTCACACGAGCAAGCTGAATATGCACCCGGAATAACAAAGATGTACCAGATTTGAAGAAGTTGTTTTGGTGGCATGGTGAAAAGTGACGTTACTAGATGTGTATCGACTTGCCTAGTCCGTCGAAAGCAAAAGTGGAACACCAACGACTTTTTGGATTGCTGCAACCATTGTCTATTCCTGAATGGAAATGGGACAGCATTGCAATGGATTTCGTTGTGGGGTTACCTAAGACAAGAATAGGACATGACTCGATATGGGTAATAGTTAACCGACTTACAAAGTCTGCTCATTTCCTCCCGATTAACATAAGGTACAGTTTGGAGAAACTGACCCGACTGTATATTGGAGAAATTGTCAGACTGCATGGTATACCTACGAGTATAGTTTCGGATAGAGATCCGAGGTTTACTTCAAAGTTTTGGCAGAGTTTGCAAGCATCATTGGGAACGAAATTGCGCCTAAGCTCGGCGTATCATCCGCAAACCGATGGTCAATCGGAAAGAACGATCCAATCTCTAGAAGATTTGCTTAGAGCTTGTGCCATTGAACAGACTGGAGGTTGGGATCAGATCTTACCATTAATAGAGTTCACTTATAATAACAGTTACCATTCGAGTATAGGGATGGCACCCTATGAAGCTCTATATGGAAGACGGTGTCGAACACCATTGTGTTGGTACCAAGACGGAGAGCGTCTTACGATTGGGCCAGATATTATTCAACAGACGACTGAGAAAGTTAAGATGATTCAAGAGAAGATGAAGACTGCTCAGAGCCGGCAAAAGAGTTATGCCGATAAGAGAAGGAAACCTCTTGAGTTCGAAGAAGGTGAGCACGTATTCTTGAAAGTCACACCTACGACTGGGGTCGGCCGGGCTTTGAAATCTAGAAAACTCACTCCAAAATTCCTTGGACCTTACCAAATTCTTCGCCGTGTAGGTCCAGTAGCTTACCAAATAACCTTACCTCCCATTCTTTCAAACATACACAATGTTTTCCATGTGTCACAGATTCGTAAGTATTTGCCTGATCCAAGTCATGTGATAGCACCAGACACTGTACAGTTGAAAGAGAACTTAACTTATGAGGCACCTCCCGTGAGAATCGAGGATCGACGAATAAAGCAACTTTGAGGTAAGGAAATTCCATTAGTGAAGGTGATCTGGAATGAAGCAACTGGTGATGCTACTTGGGAATTAGAAGACAAGATGAAGGAGCAACATCCTGAATTGTTTGGAGGTATGTAAATTTCGAGGACGAAATTTCTTTTTAGTTGGGGAGTGTTGTAACATCCCGAAAACTGTTCATTCATTTATAAAATGTCATTTTATAATATTCTTGATTTTTAGGAATTTTTCTAGAATTTTACTAAACGTCAAATATTTTAATATATTCTCATTTTACGTGCACACTTGGTGAGAATTTCTGAGACCAAGTGTAACACTCCAGAAATTGATTATTTCATCACCCATAGTCATTTCCTAATATTTGTGATTTATGAGAATTTTTCTGGAATTTTACGGAAATGATGAATATTTTAATATATTCCTCATTTTGCGTGAATACGGAACAGAGTCGTGAAAACGACTGTAACGTTTCAAAAACTGGAAAATAACATGACGAATAATCGTTTTACAATATTTGCAATTTTTGAGAATTTTCTGGGAATTTTCCAAAAACGTTGAATATTTTACTATATTCCTCGTTTTGCGTGCGTACTGCGCGGAACTAAGAAAATGCGACATTTTCTCTGTGAATCTTGGACTATGGATAAGTCGACGGGGGATCTTACTAAACCCGAGACTTGACACAGTTTACGAGATTCGCACTATTTTTCAAGAAATCTTAACAGATAAAATAAATCAATACAGCGAAAAATTCATCTATCAGATTAATTAAATTTTGATTTCTGACAACTGTAACTATTATCTATTGGATAATAGTGTGTAATAAAAATACTATCACATTATTTTAATGCAATTCACATTGTGTCAAATTAAATCACTTTAATTCAAATTTAATAGTATTTTATTCTAAGCTTCCATGACAAGCTTTGACCCATGCTTTGACTCAACCAATTAGCTTCCTTTGGAAGCCAAAATTCTGACCACTCACTCACTCTCTCTCTCTCACGTCTGCTGCTGTTTGGAGAAGGGGAATTAATTGGTTTCAATAAACCAAATATTAGAATTACATCATTATCACCCAAAAGCCTATTTTCCTATCTCATTTACGTTCTTCCTCTTCCATTTCCTTCTTCAACATTTCTTTCTTTTCTCTTCCACATGACCACACGGCAGCCCACTCTCCCATTTCCCCAACCATCACAAAAACAATACTTGATCATACTTTCTTAATCTCCTACTCATTCTCTTCAACATTTGTGCTTGGAGTTTTCAAGAAAGCCATCATCTTCAACCTCTTTTCAAGCTTTGAAGGTAAGCTTCCATGGCTGAAAATTTTCAGAATTTAACTCCATTTTCATTTTCCATTTTCACCTTGATTTTATAGCTATTCTCTTCTTCATTTTCACACCATTACCTTGTCCTAATTCATGTTACATTTTCTAGGTTTTTGGAGCCAAAATCCGAAAATCAAAGGGGTTCTTGGAAGTGTTCTTGGTTCTTCTTCTTGGTAAGAGGAAGATTAATCCCCCTCAACCTCTTTAGCAACTAGGGACCTTGTATTTGATTTTTGGAAGAAAAACCACATAGTGGTTATTCTTGAATGTGCTTGTAAATTTGCTTACTTGCTTGCTATCTTAGTTTAGCTTTGAGAAATAGATTGAATGGTTGTTTAATCATGTATGCTTGTGATTGGAATCCATGTTAGCTTGCTGAAAATTCTGGTTGCTGGACATCCATGGTGTGCCACGGTTTTGGGGCTGTTTTGGCTTGGAAAATGCATGATGAATGATGCTTAATTTTTTATCAATACATGCTTAATTTAATCAAGTGGTTAATGTGGGTTTAAGTGGAGTAAAATTCTGGTTGTGTGATCCTAAGTGTGTCACGGTTTTGGGCTGGAAAATGTGGGGAAATTAAGTTAAAATTTTGATCAATGTAAAGCTTAATCAAGACAAGGAATTAAGGGCAAGTTAGGTGAACTAAAATCTAAAAATTTTGGCTAGAAGTTCCATGGTTCTTGGGGCTGTTTTGTGGGCTGAATTTGGATGGAATTTATGTCAAGAATGATGCTAGGTAAATTGAGTAAAGGAAGGACAAATTAATGAAAAGAAAATGGTAATCTAGTAACCCCTTGAGTGTCACGGTTATGAGGGCTTGAATGAGGGAAATGATGACTAAAATTGTGAGATACTAAGACTTGAGTTAATCAAGAAATTAAGTAAAGCTTAATAGAAGATAATTTGTAACATTAATTTTCATAATGAATTATGGTTAAGATTTAGGAAATAAGCAAGAATTGCAAGGTAATCATAGTGATTAAATAAATTGGATCAAGTAACACTTAAATGGGACTAATCATGTGAATATGACTTAATTGAGACCTTGGGAAGGCCACGGCCTCTAAGTGAGATTTGGGCTAAAATTCCATAACCCATAACTTGAAGTACAAGTATTTAAAGAGTACAAGAAATTAAGGGTTTCATAAACCTTAATGAGCCAATGGGATAATTATTATAAGACTTGAGTTTACTAGAAGAAAAGCACAAGAGGGTGTGAAACTTGGAGAGTTTGGGAAATCCATAATGAACCTAAAATGTACTTTGAGAAACATCTGGTTGACGATTGAGTCAGATGTACTTTGAGAAACATCTGGTTGACGATTGAGTCGGATGTACCTTGAGAAACATCTGGTTGACGATTGAGTCGGATGTACTTTGAGAAACATCTGGTTGACGATTGAGTCGGATGTACTTTGGGAAACATCTGGTTGACGATCGAGTCGGATGTACTTTGGATTTATTCCCATGGAGTAGGATATTGGGCGTCCATGCATATGCATCACATTGTCATACATTTATTTATTGATGCTGTTTTGTATACTATGAATGGTTGACTGCTCTTATTATTATGGACTGCCTGGACTTAACTGTCTGGATTTAACTGCCTGGATTTAACTGCCTGGATTTAACTGTCTGGATATTATGACTTATTCATTATCCCTGTCGATGACTGCCTGACTGGTTATCTGTTTAGAAATTTATTTATTGCCTTTACATGCTACGTGGGCGCTATGCGCCGTTCGGTTCTTGGTTGCTGTATTGGTATTGATGGTAGGATATCTTACCTCTTTTCTGTATTGCTATTGTGCATTATTTGTATATACTTTATATTTGTCAAAGACGACGGCAAGGAGGTCGGTGCTACTGAACCTTCGAGCGGGTGGCCGTACCTCAACTAGCATTTGCTTGGAGATGGAGGCGCGCATGCACGGACTTCTGGGCGACGTGCGTCTGACCTTCTTGGGAGGGCCAGAATGCTGGCACATCAACCTCAACTCCGATTGCTGTGTGTACCTCGGTGACGTGTCTGTTGCTCTAGCCTGGAGGCGACATGAGATTCCGGTCCTCACCTGCCATATTCGACTACGTCTGGAGTTCTATCTACCCATTCATGAGATGTGGGGTTCTCGTTTCCACAACCCGCGTGAAGACTCATTTGATTCTACAGCTCGGGCCCCGTCCCGTGTCTCTGCTATTCCTATGGTGATTTCCTCTGATGATGAGGAAGATCCTGAGGAAGATCCCGAGGAAGTCCCTGAGGACGACCCCGAAGAGGAACCTGAAGAGGATCCTGACACGATTCCTCCTCACATGAGGGATTGACATCACTGGTAGCTACTGATGGCTGCGTCTTTTATTTTGGGGGCCTGATAGTATTTTTGTCTTATGGGTTGTATATTTTGTTATTCTGGAGTAGTGTTGATATGTAAATCCATAGGCAGGTATAGTTTTGCTTTTTGGATTAATTTGTGCTTGTAACTAAAACACCGTTATATTTAAGTATATGTATGTATGTTATTCAGGTGAAATTTTTCATTGTTTTATTTTATGGTAATTAACATTCCGCATTGTCATCATTATTATAAAAAAAAAAATATACTGCTATTTTTACATATTAAAGTATCAGGTAATTCAACCTTTAATTATTTAAACCGGGTCTTAAGTGATTAATTATTTAATTTCCGCATTTTATTTTATTTGACAATGTGACGTTCCCTCCAGAAAAGGGGCGTTACAGAAAACATACCAATTGACTTACATCCATTGTAACACCCTCCGAAGGGCATTGCATTTTATACTAACTCTTTTAAAACTTTACCCAAGCTATAAAAGATTTAATATTATAAAGTATGGGTTTCAAAATTCTTTTTGCAAATAACATAAACTTAACGGAATATAAAGAACACAAGTTATAAAGAGCTAAATAATACATTCTACATATATACATAGTTTATTGGAAACATAAAACTTACATACTAAAAGAACATAAAAACAACTAACATGACAAAACCTAAATAAGCCCAAGCTTATACACCTAAAGGAAAAAGTAGTAACCCCATGTCAAGTCGTACTCATAGATAAAGTAATGTCTCTGAAGTACTCTATATGCTCTGTGTCCCATGGGACACGCCAGACATCAGTGCCTCCAAGGAACTGTACTCTAACAAAATCTAGCAGATCCCTCATTGCCACCATCGCAGTCTTCACAGACATAAACATAAAACAGAAACAGAAAGAACAATAACATAAAGAGGTGACATCCCCTACATCATATACCAACATGGCAGCAAAGAAACAGTAATAACAATAAAACCATACAGTGCAGATTCAATAATTATAGTCATAATATTTCTTAATAGATAACTCAATGAATATGCATATATATATTTCATAGCAATATGTCAATAGACTATGCATATGTATAATGATCAGACCCCTACTCCATGGAGCTAAAGCCAAACATCGGAGAGAATGATCGGGAGACATGTATGTATATCATCAGCCTCAAATCAAGTGCTTCAATATATTCAACGTGCGTATCATGGCTTATACAAGACAGTCTTCACCAGATCTGAAAATGAGTAGTGTCTCGTCGAGATTGTCAGTGCATTTGCATTGGTCACCACGACACAGTAGTGCGACTAAATGGCCACTTATGGGATACCCGCACCCCTCCGTCCCCAAGGTCATTCATATACCTTCACTTACGCAATTCTCACCTACACAAAGATGTAATTCATCTCCTTAGGCATACAGCCTTAACAAATAAAGTCACAATGACTTTCACAATGCATGTTCAAATGACTTCATAAATCATTAATTTAACAACTACGTGACTCACACGTAAAAATAAGCCACCACTAGGCTAAAATGTCAACTGACGTCTCTGGGTCTAGTACGTCAGCCCGACAGTAAAACTTACTATTTTTCTCAAATGCAAAGTATTTGTACTATATTTTTACAAACACGTAACACTTTTTATTACGTTATTGAATTGCATAACATTTTTACATCATTTTTCAATCGCATAAAATTTTTAAAATGTTTTCTTAATCGCGTAACTAAAAATCATCATTTTTAAATCGTGTAAAGGTTTTTCTATATATTTTTAATCGCATAAAACGTTTCGTTGATATTCTAAGCTTATTTTAAAACTTTTCTCATTTAATATAAAATTTGGACTTTAATTCCAACATTGTCTCACTAAACCTCCTTTAATTAATATTTCCTAATGTTTTTCACAAAAACTTATATTATTTTAATTAAATTAAGATATCTCAAAAATCTTTGCTCATTACTCTAAATAAAAACTTTCTTAAATAACATACTTTAAATTCCAAACCATCTTTAAAAATTATTTCCATTGTCATGGCTGAAAATCATTACTTCTTAAATAATAAAAACTTTGTTCATCTTCTTTTTAACTTGTAAATCTTTTAATCCTAATTTAGTCCCCTAATCATCTTAGTGCTCAATTAACAAAATATTTTTCTCATGGATACCTACTCTTAGGCCAAAAGGCCGTGAGCCTCAAGTGGTCATTGGGACCAAAAATTCTTGCCTTTCTCATATGATTCAAAGCATACAAATATTCTAATCATCAATTCATGCAATAGCAATTTCATGCATACTATCAAAATCATATAATCACACATAAAGCCAAACAAACACAAACCACTAAATACATACCAATCAAGTGAATAAATCCTCACATGGATTTTTCACTAATGAATCACAAATTCGTTTCTCACCACCAAAAATGGTTGATGAGGTTAATCTCCCTCTTACTTAAGGCGTTGATCAAAGCTCCTTTGATGTCCTCTTGTGACAAATTCTACCTTCAAGAAAACCCTTAAAAAAATCAAACATAAATTTATTAAAATCAAAGGCTTGAAATAAGATTATCATAGATCAAGATTATGGTATAAGACTTTAGAATAAAATTTAGGAGTGAAGATTAAGAACTTCACCTAGAACCTTGAAACTTTGAGCTTTGAAAAAGTGGTTGAAGATAGATGAATTTGAAGAAACTTACAACTAGAAAGTGTCTTGAAATGGTATTTAAATTCAAGAAATGAGGTTGGTTTGAATTAAACAAAACTTGAGAGTGTTTGGAAGGTGTTGGCCGTGAGTTTCACTGGAGAGGAAAAAGAGAGAATTTGTGATAGTTTTTGATATTTTGCTTCTTGAAAATTATTCAAGATAGACTTAAGAGAAAGAAGAAATCAAATTGATCACTTAAGTTTCTCCTAGAAGCTCCTCAAAACTGTGTGGACTCCTTGGGTGTTAGTGGTCAAAGCTTCTCCTTCAAGATTCATCAAACTTGCCTTGAAAGCATCCTTCCTGTTAGTTCACCTTGGAAAGTCATAGCCATAATTGTTGACTACGTCAAACTTCTTATGTAAGCTTCCTTCTCATTGGCTCACCATAAAGATGTCATAACCATCAAATTTGACTAGCCATCTAGATATTTACCGATACCTATTAACCAATGGACAAAGGCTACTGCTAGAAAACTAGTGGTTATTGTCCAATGGATAATAGAATGCACCTAAATTTTATCAGTCAGATAAAATCTCAAAAAAAGAAAAACTTTGAAATCTGTTCCTGATTTCAGGTTTAGTAAGCTCCCTCGGCCTCGCGTCAATAGTTAAAATTTTTTGGGCCCTGAAAATTTTTTATTTTTCCAGCTCTGTTTTCAAACACACAGAAGTCCAAAAATAATAATAAAATAATCAAAATAAATCAAATAATTCAAAAAAATCATAAAAATTAGAAAAACATATATAACAGAGAAAGAAAGAAAAATCGAGGTGTTACATCCATCATCTCAAGTATGAACAACAATGATGCTAAATATCACAATAAATAACATACAAATTGATTTACATTCACCTCATAAACACTTCATTTAATATTCTCATTAGAGTTTCATCACTCATTAAGAAGCATAAAAGAAGGAACTACACAAGTTAGAAGCTTTACATTCATCAAATAAAAGTTCTCTAAAAAATTAGACTAGGTGCTCAAGCGCTAACCCTTGGACATTCAAGCGTTGGGGTGGTAGAGGCTTGTTAAGTTAGAATTTTATGCTTTTAATTTATATGTTTATGCTTTTGATTTTAGGACTTTATTTTGCTTTTGTTCTTTTTTACTACCTTTTTGCTTTGTTTTGATAATAGGTGGAAAATAAGAAAGAGTTGGATGGAAACATAAGGAATTATGGATCACCAATGTTGGGGATTACACCTATATTTCGTGTGCCAAGAAGCCAACAAGAAAGAATTATGGCCAGGCCGTAATGGCCGTTATGGCCATAATTCATGCAACCAGAATTTGAAGGGCCAACCAGAATGAATTACTACCTACCAGTAATTGCCATTATGACTATAATTCTGATTAGTTTCATAACCGTGCATTTATTTTTTGAAGGATCCTAAGAGGTGTTGTAATGGAGTGTAAATGGGGCTGTAATAGTTTATAAAGAAGGGGGGTTTTTTGATAGGAAGGGACATGAGGGGAGACTGGATGATAGATACAAAAATTTCTTCTCTTATCACCCATTCTAAGAGAAAATTAGTTTCCTTGTTATTTGTTTCAGGGTAGAAGTTTTTGTAACTTTGTTGGAATTTTATGCAAGCTAGTTAAGAATCTCTTTCATTCTCCTTTTTCATCTATCTCTTTCCTTTTGTTATATACGTAATTGTTCAATTATTTTTAGTTAATTCTATTATGAATATGAGTGAGTAATTATCTAATCTTGGGATTATGGGTATTCTAATGAAGGATTGTTGCTATTTCTGATTTTCCTTTTTTATGGATGTTGATCTTTTTAATTCAACCTTAGTGTTTTTATTTGTTTGCAAATATATGTTCTATGTTTGCATGATTTCAGATATTAAGCGAAGAATCGAAAGGTGAAGTTTGGTATTAGAACTATAAGGTTGGACAAGGGGATTGAATCATGAAAATAGATTTTATTCTCTTGAGGTTGTGACAAATATCTATTCTTAATGGGTTTTCTCTAATGAAAATAGGCCATTCATCAGCTTAAACACGTTATTATTGTTTGAAAGAAGGCAGTAATTACATTTACTTATTTTACCTTTAAAAATCCAGCATCCATAGCATTAAGAAAATTGGTTTAAGTGTCAATCATCATTGTGAAGAGCCACAATTCCAATATTTATTTTCTTTGTTATTAAATCAAATCTTTATTCCATTTTCCAACATCTTGCCTTTTTAAATATGATTTTAGTTTAGCTAATCACCATTGTGAAAAGAAACTGGTAATCAATACGAAGTCCATGTGGGAACAATCTTTTATTACGCAATACAACCATGCACTTGTGGTAGGCATCAAGGCTCTCCCCTGTTTTCCCCTACGATGGGTGCTTAGGCGCTCAAGCCTAGTGCTCAGGCGCTTATTGTGCAGTTAGGCGCTCCTCCATGGTCGCTTAGGAACTCCTTGCGCAGCATGAAGTTGCTCTCTGGCTAGCAATGGGTGCTTAGGCGCCCAAAACCCAGCACTCAAGCGCTGGTTTCCAGAAGAAGTTTTCTACAGAATTTTACATAAATAGCCACTATTCCATTGGATTAAATCTACTTCCAATCACTCAAACTTCAAATCCAAGTGATTTCCAACATCTCACAAGGTCTAAAAACACACTGTAACACTTATACAAATTTTAAATCACTCCAAATTGGATCAATAAATCATTCATCATCTTAAAAACATAAACTCCCCTCTTAGCACAAGTGAAAATCATAATTGTTTAACAGATAAAAATTCATCACCAAGTATACAGCAAACCAAAAAGAAGTCATCCTCAAGTTTTACAAGAAGATTCAAGCCAAAAATACCAAAAATCACACTAAAAACTCATTACTCACATCAAGACAACTCATGAACAAGATGGAGAAAAATGAAAAGAAAGTGTAAAATGATTTTCCCCTACCTCAATCTTCAGAATTTGAATGAACTTTGAAGCTCCTCTCTATCTCTATCGTCTTCCTACTATTTGGTTGTTGATTCTCCTCCTTTGCCTTGTTTTTTTCCTTTCCCCTTGTTTTTTTTTTTTGCTGGAAGCCAAGAGAAGTGATGAGAAATGAGAGAAAATATCTCATTTAAAGGCAAAAAGTCAAGGGCAGAAAACAGAGAAGAAACGTGAAGCACTTTGGTCACTTAAGTGACCAACTGATAATTCCCAATCTGTTAAGAACACTTAGATTTCACCAAATAAGTTTCCTAACATCCAATAAGTTTAAAATAAATCCTAAGATTCATAAAAAATTCTTGTTTCACTAATTCCATAATTTTCCATATCTGCTACTAGTAAACCCGGCATTAAAACATACACTCAATATGCTTAAAAATACCAAACTAACTCCGATTAACCTCAGATTTTAGTTACATCATCTTCCACACATTTGTGACTTAGAAACAAATTCTCCACATTTATTTTCATTAACTAAGCAGTTTAAGCCAATTATGGGGTTAATAATAGTTATTTTTTACATATAATCTACAACAAAGTGACTAAATGTGCTCAGAAAGCCATAAAATTAAATAGACATGTTAAGCAAGTATTAAGCTACTTTTGTAACCATATACAAGCCTAACATGTTTTCACGGGTGTTACATCAGGAACAAATGAAAGTGATGTATCTCTTAGGGGCACTCCGATCTTTAAACACTCATCCTGCATTATTAAAAATACAAAACTAATTCAGTTAATTCTCTAAAATTAACTACATCACATTCTATTCATTTGTAACCTAGAAATAAATTATCTATATCTATTTCTATCATTTGAGTAAATATGATCTATTTTCACATTCGGTGTTATACCAACATATTCAACTAACTCAGAAAGTCACCAAAATTAATTGGTAACTCCTACTAGTGTTACTAAACGTCTATAACCATGATTAAAACTAATAGGTTAGGGAGGATGTTACATTTCTCCCATCTTTTTTAAAATTTTGTTGCCAGAATTTAGTTTCCCGATATTAAAATATTTAGGATCTCTATTAGACATTATACTTGAAGGGATTTCACCTTTCTTGATTGTATGTAAAATGGGAGGAAATTTTGGATAATTTTTTGAACTTGGCTGCATATTGCCCTACCCACATACTCTCTTTCTCAAACTTTAGAAATTCTATTTCTTTTTTATCTTGCAAATTCTTCAAAAAATATTTATCCAAAAAGGTCATTCTAAACACTCCACATGTAATTTGAGTTCTCGCTGCTTCCAATGATCTCTTAGCACCAATCCACTAATACTCTGCCTCCCCCTTCAATATATAGGAAGCAAAAAAATTTTCTGGTCATCCGTACAATCCATCACTGTAAAGATCTTCTCTATTTCCCTTAGTCATTCCTCAGCCTTTGCTGGATTGTATTCTCCTCTGAAAGATGGAGGATTTGCCTTTCTAAATTCATAGAGGTCATAGAAGTTTTGGTTTGTCACTATTATTGCAACTTCGGCTAACTGTGGAGGTGGATTTGTCTCTAGTCTTTCTACTACTCTATTGGTGATGAAAGTTTGCTCCGTTATTGCATCCGCTATCTGTCTAAACACTCCTAACATATCTGCCATATTTTAGTTAGCAGATTCTGTAACACCTTAATACAAATTATGACAAAATAAACGGAATATTTCAAGATAAATCGCATTAAGTATGTCACTTCTAAAAATACATAAAATAAAAATCCATAATAACCTATATAGTCATTATAGAGAGCCACGAATGATAAAATGATCATATATACATACATCATCGGCTAACAAGTCATATTGTATACATAAACTTTTACATACAACCAGAAGACTTCAAATGCACAATTTGATTCAAAAAGAAATAAAGTTGCTAAATTAAGCCTTTTGCTTCTTCTTTTTCTTGTCCTTTCCCTTTGGAGGGACTTCATTTGAATTTACATGGAACACACAGGGGTGAGAAATCACAATTTCTCAATATTCACATACCAAGACTAGTAGTTAATCATTTACAACAAATAAATGAACTAAACATATATTTATAATCTATGTAATGGAATATATGAAAAATTAATAACATCAAAGAATCGCCCATACAATCCAAATATACCATCGACAAGCAAGCAATCAACTAATCCATTAAGCAAGACAATTGCCCATACAATTGTCAACAATGCAATGCTTTATGTTATAAAGTATGATTATGCTCAAACAAAATCTTAATATTATGATTATGCAATGTCAATGTAGGTTTTAAATTTTGAAAACACAAGCTACTTACTTATTCCCCAAAAACCTCAGTTTCTTGTATATACAAAGCAGGATAAGCCTAAAAGCCTAAACTCACTTAGTAATAGGTAGACACTTTCCCCTCACCAACGTAAGAGTACTATTGCCACCCCCATACCGGTAACCTTAATCATGCAAGCATAAATGTAAGGAGAATTTAGATCCAACACCTTATTCTAAGGTTATATGGTTGTGCGCACCATCCAAGGTCACAATACATAGGAAAATAGTAAATACCAAGTTTGAAAACCAAATATCTAAGCCACATTTTTAATAGTAAAACATAGGAATCTTAACCTCACCTATCCAACAAAGTAGAAAGATTCAAATAACTAGCTAAATAGTATCTAGAACATCACATAATCACTCACAAGTGATTTAGAAATCAACCTCATGTTGACCAAAGTTTTAGACACTAACCTAGGCATTTTGTCACACTTTGAATGTCTAAGAATTTCCTAAACTTTTCATATATGCAAGTTAATAATACTCTCTAAGAAATATCCCTAAAAGTGTCAATTTATGTAATACCCTAAATGGCATGTTAGACTTGTTTATGTGTTCAAAAGGTAGCATATGACTTGCTTAGCATGTATGTTTATTTTTTTGACAATCTAAGTTAATTTAGGTACTTAGTTGTAACCCGGACTGTAAAAAGTAGTTTAAAATAACTCAAATAATAGCATAAATTACTTAGGAGAGAGAAATAAATGTGAATAATTTATTTCTAAGTTACAAATATATATAACAAGCTAAAGTTAAAGTTTCGAGGTAAACTGAGCTAGTTTGGCATTTTTAGGCATACAGGTTGTCTAATTATAGCTGATTTGACTAGTAGCAGATTTGAAAATATCAGATAATGTTGAAATAACTTTTTATATGAATCTTAGTACTTATTTTAATGTTGTTGGAAGCTGAAAATCTAGATTTAGCTAAATCTGAGTGTTTTTAGCAAATCAGGATTTTATCAATTTTGGCCTAAAGGCCATATGAGTCTTTAATTTCCCTTTTATAAGACCTGTCTCATGGACAACTTGTTTCAAAAAGCAAAAATACAAAAATTTTTTAAGAGAAAGGAAAGAAGGAGAACAAAAGGCTAAGGAGAAGGAAGAGAGAAAGAGGAAAGTCAAAGGAAAAGCTAAGGTTTGAGATCCAGCTAAACTTGAATCTCTACTCAGCTGTCAAAGGTAAGGGTTTTTGTGATCAAATCTACGTCTTGTTACTCTTTTCTCTATTTATGCAATTAGGTTGCTTAATAGGCCAAATTGACTCCTAAAGGTGTTTAGTGTGTTTTGATTGCATATTTGAGTTTCTTTGGTCGTTTGTGACTTGTTCAAAGCATAATTCTGAGATAAAAGCTTAGAATTTGTCATTTAGGCCTTTGAATCCCAATTTAGGGGTTAGGTCACCGTAGGTTGATTTTGGTGCATTAATCCAAATTTAGAGACTTAAGTTGGTGATTGATGATTCCTATGTATTAATGAACAGATTAGGGACTTAAAATCACTTAAAAACTAGGTTGGAATGGCCAAAATCTAAGAAAATGACCAATGGAATAGTACCATGTTCTACAAAATTTTGCAGAACCTGGGTGTTGCTATGAACGCCATGGCATGAGAGAGGCCATGCCGCGAAATGATGATGAACGACTTACATGTCGTGGCGTGAGACCAATTTTGTAGCACATGCCGTGGCGTGAGGAATGCCATGCCGCGACGTGAAAGAGATGCTACATTAGTACTGAAACCCATGGCTTGGGCACTGCGGCGTGCCCAAGTTAGTGCCGCGACGAGAGTACCAGGAACCTTAAAAAAATGTCATTTTTGATGTTTTGAAGTTCTGGACTAGATGGAATCATCAGCATATGTTTCCTAAGGTGTGTTAAGGCACAAATTGCAACACCCCTTTTTGGGAGGGAACGTCATATTACAAATTACGATGCAAAAAATAAAAGTACAAATTAAGACCCGGTTCATTATATTAATATTTAAAACTTGTTTGATTATAGTTGTATAAATAAAATGATGACTATTTTTTTTGTTATAATTAATGAAATATAGTGACGAAACATAATCACAAGAAAGAGTAAGATAAAAGTAAAACATACATTCGAACAACATACATGAATATAAATATTTCATCATATTAAACTTGTTTGGTTAGAAAGCCCGATATACAAAAACAAAACTATGCATGCCCAAAATATTTTACATGTACAACCCATCAAAAAGGTAAATCATCAGGCCTCAAAATAAACATAGATAGCCATTAGTAGCTATCAGTAGTATCAACCCCTATGAAGAAAGAGAAGGAACTGTGTCAGGGTCCTCCTCAGGGTCTTCCTCATTGGAGCCACTGAATTACGGGCCGGGGCTTGGGCAGTGGAGAGGAATGAATCCTCCTGCGGGGTGTAGTAATGTTCACCCTATATGTCCCTAATGGGCATGTAAAATTCTAAATGCAACCTAACACTGCAGGAGAAGATAGGCGGGTCATAGCACCCCCAAGTCAACAACACGGACACGTTTCCTGTGTAGACACAGCGATCAGAGCTGAAGTTAACATGCCAACAGTCTAGACCTCCAAGGAATATCAGATGCATGTATCCCAAAAATCCTCGTGGACATGCCGCCATGATCGAGAGCAGTGCTAGTCAAAGTCAGGCCAGAAACCCAGAAACTCGTGGACTTCACCTTCTTCGCCAACGTCTTCAATGGAATACAAATGTAGACAAAAATAATAGAAATACAAGAAAGAGGTAAGACATCCTACCATCATTACCAATTATGGCAGTAAGAAATAAAACGGCGCGAAGCGCCTACATAGCCTTTCAAAAGTAATAATAATAAGCATTAAATAGCAGCAAAAAATAATTAAGTAGTTCCAGGCAGTTATACAACAGTAATGCAATAATTCTAATTATAATAAGAATTATGTGCTAGAAAATATGTCAACTCACTATGCACATGCATACGATATCAAAATCCTACTCCATAGAGCTAAACACAAATAGTCGGAGAGAAATATCAGGAGACATGCCTGCAACTCAGCTGTGGCAGTCAAAGTGCTATAACTCATCAATTTATCCACGTGCACATCAAGGCATTGTACAGACATTCTACACTAGATCGTGATATAGGACAGTGTCTCGGTCCGGATCGTCGGTGCGTTTGCATCAGTCTGCCCCACAGACAGAAGAGCTACCAACTGTCCATTGTGAGGTACCCGCACCCCAACGCCCCCAAGGTCAACAATATGACCTACACTAGTCTACTCGCACCTGCACTAAGGTGTGTTCAATCTCCTAGGCAACATGGCCTTAACAACAGTCCATCGAACTTTCACAATGCATGATGACTCAATGCATATTCATGTATATTTATCATTACATACTTTTCCACAATCTGCCTCAATTGGCCAAAATAAGCATCAATACATCATTGGTCCCTCTCATGGACCCACAATATCATATTATCAGAATCTAAATGAAATAATACACTTTCAAGGTTTATTATGAATTCTCACTTTAATGTAGCATTTCTTACAAAGTTCATCTCTAGAAGAATTCTCTTGATTAATTAAGTTCTCTATTGTAAATTTATTCACACTCACTTAGAAAATTATTCTAAGGGTCTCAAAGTCTCACACTCTCTTGTTCTTTCTTTAATTAAAATTACCCTAAGTTTTATGATAAAGTTCATTCTTGGTTCTTTCCATGTTATGAATCCCTAATTAGTTTCTAACCATCCAATTACCAAAATTTCCACCATATTATCAATAAATTAATCACTTAGTTATTTAAGTTCCAAGATTACCTAAAGTTACATAATTGAGTCCTAAATGGTCCTAGAGGCCGTGGCCTCTCTATGGGATTAGGTACCCAAATTTTTCATCATCGCATTACTTATCATACATTAGTTAATCATTTTTCCATCTTGATACAAAAATTCAATCATGGACACCCTAATCTAGGGTTATGGCCATGACCTATATTGAAGGGGGTAAGGAACCCTTGCCTCCATTTCATGCTTTCAATCAATCCAAACTAATCAAGATCATCAATTTATAAATACATTTAATCAAACAAATCATACATGACAAAATCAATACATAATCATCAAAATCACACATTATAAAGAGTAACCCTAACAAGGGTTTCTCATAACCAACAAGCAATACAAGTCTTCTACTACCAATAGAGATTGAGGGGGATAATCTTGCTCTTACCTAGGGGAGAAAACAAGCCAAGAACTCCTTTGAAGCTCCAAGTGAAATTCGGATTCACTCTACCACAAACCCTAGAAATTACAACTTCATCAAATCAACACTAAGGCTTGAAAAAGAATGGATCCATGGTCATGGTGAAGGCCATGAAAATGAAAATGAAGAAGAAAAGATAAGAGATCATGAATCTTACCCTAAAGCCTCAAACTTGAAGCTTGAAGAAGATGATGAAGATAGAAGCTTTTCAAGAAATCTTCAACTAGAAAAATGTTTAGAATGTAGTGGAGATTAAGAAAATGGGGTTATTGGAAATTTTTGTGATGGTGGAGCGCAAGAAGGAGGGCTAGCCATGTGGGTTGGTGTAGAGAGAAGGAGGAGAAAATGAGAGAAAGATGAAGGTAGAGAGAGAAGTTTATAGTAAAGTGAAATGACCTTTTAGGGTTTTTGAAATTAGAATAGATTTGTTTAATTAAGTGAAGCACAATTCTTTTGGCTCCAAAAGGGAGTAGCTGCAGTGTGGAGAGGGAGGAGAGAGAGAGGAGTGTAGCTTCTTTGAGAAGCTTGGGAGCTTTTTTAATAAAAAAAGATTTGATTAGACATAAAGTGGATTATATTTGGATAGGATAATTAGGTGATAAAGTGATTAAAATAATAAGGTAATTAGGATTTTACTACAAGCTATTACCCAATGGATAATTACTATAGTGAACAAAGCCAGTATTAATTATCCAATGGATAATAGAGCGTATCGCAAAATTTTAATTAACGATACGTACAGAGATTTTCTTTATCAGATAAAATTTCAAAAAATGCAAATCTTGTAAATTATGCCCGGCCTCGGGTTTAGTAAGATCCCCTATCGATGCTTTCACAGTTCAAAGTTTACTAGCCTCTGGGAAATCATTTCATTTTCTTGGCTCCGCTCAGTGTGCACGTAAAACGAAAAATATACTAAAATATTCAGTATTTCCAGAAAAAATCACAAAAATTCTCAAAAATCACAAATATTAGAAAATGACTATTCATCATGAAACAAATAATTTCTAGGGTGTTTCACTGACTCTGCTCAGTGTATACGCAAAATAAGGAATATATTAAAATATTCGATATTTCTGAAAAATTCCATAAAAATTTCCAAAAATCATAAATATTATAAAATGATTACCTATGATGAAACAAATAATTTTTGGGATGTTACACAAATAGGGATAGTTTTCAGGAAGGGAATAATACCTAGTATGTTTGGGAAAGATTGGTAGTGTTGATTTTGTGAGTATCCTTTGACAGCGTTCATGAAGACTAAGGGAGATTGAAGGGTGTCTGATAGACTCAATTGAGGAAGGACATAACCCTGATATTTTGATAGTGCCATGGCCAGAAGAGATAAGTAGAGGTCTAGAAGGTTTTTCAGAATTAGGATTTAGACCAAACTTCTCATGTGCCAAGATATATGTAATGTGATAAGATACCTCTACTTACCACAAAATAACACATGAAACCAGTAATTCCTATTATTTACATTTTTGGTTCTAAGTTGAACTAAATGTGAGTATGAGATGTATGTTAACTTGGTTTATCTAAATGCAATAGTTAAACCTTGTAGACGCTTTAAACATATTTTCTTAGTAGATATTGAGATTATGTTTATTTATGCTATGTATGAATGTTTGGTTTTGGTTACTCATACTGAGATTGTATTTTCTCAACTCACTGTATATCATGTAATTACAGGTGAAACTTCTTCAAAGGGTAAGAAGAAGAAAAAAGTCAAAGATTAGATTAGTTTATGTATTATGTTTCAATTGTTGTGCTTATTAGTATTCCTTTTGAAATGTATAGAGTTATGTAGTACTTCAAGCCTTTGCTAAGGCTAATGTTGTATATGTACTTTGATGCATTATGGTATAAATATTGTATTTTCGCATTTCATATGGCTCTCTATAGTGTTTCCCATGAACATTATGGATATAAGTGTATGACTAGTATGTATATAGTGACATTGTAATACTAAGTATCTCTTGTATGATGTATATACTAAGATATTGGTATTAGGATGTTACATTATGGTATCAAAACAGTTCATCCTGTTGTGCCATGGTATGGACTAACTATGCTTAGGCATATAGTTGTTCATTCTTAGAAATTGTGCTTTTCTTGCTTCATATGTTAAATGTGATGATAAAATTGCATGATTTGCCTTAGATTGGTTGTTACTGGATTTTATTACACGGTTACATGGTATTGAGACTGTAACTCAATATATGTTGTTTCTGTGTGTACAGGAAAATGTGGAACCAAATAGGCAATCTAGAGAAATAGAAAGCTCGGCCTCACTGGGTCTAGATATGGCTGAAGTCGTTATAGTTATGGCTAGTGTTATGACTAAGATGATTAAGAGAATGGATTCAAAGCCATCTTAGTAGTCCACACCACCTGATTGCTAATTGCAAGAGGCAACTCAAGTCGGAAGGAATCAAAATTTCCTGGACTTGACAGCCTTCCATTAGATGAGCCCTCCACCGTACAGAGGAGAGTACAATCCTGCAAAGGCTGAAGAATGGCTTAGTGAGATAGAGAAGATTTTCAATACTATGGTTTGCTCGAAAGAGAAAAAAGTGACCTTCACCTCATATATGCTGAAAGGTTAGGCGAAGCATTAGTGGAAAAGTACCAAAAGGGTACTTGAAGTAGATGACACCCCGATGTCATAGGAAGTCTTCAAGATGGATTTCGCAGAGAAATTTTCCCCTCAGACTCTACATAATGACAAGGAAGAGGAGTTTATAGAGTTAAAATAAGGAAACATGTCTATAGGCCAATATGTGGCCAAGTATGATGAATAGGCAAAATTCTCTTCTCATTTCTGTTATCACCTAGACGAGAAATGGAGATGTTTAAAATTTGAAGCTGGTTTGAGGAAGGAAATCAGAGGTATGGTGAGATCGATGGAGATTAGAGACTTTGCTACTTTTGTTAACAAATACAGGATTGTGGAGTCGGAAGTCAATAACTCTTTATCAAAGGAAAGGGCGCAAGACGTCCTAAAAAGAAAGAGAGAGGACAATAGGAATAAACAAGGTGCTTCTAAGTCAAGCAACAAAAAAGGGAAAAATAAGAAGTGGTCTAAGACACCACAATGTGCTGAATATAGGAGGGATCATGGAGGCAAGTGCTTCGCGGGCCAGTCTGTGTGTTATACATATGGGTAGCCAGGGCATTTCTCTAGAGCTTGTCCTCAGAACAAGGAAGATATGCCTACCCCAAAGCCGCTAGCCAAGGGATGAGTTTACACTATAGGCGGAACAGAGGTAGCCCAGTCTTCCAACCTAATCCAAGGTAAAGACATAATTCGTAATCATCTTTTAAATGTCATGTATGATTCAGGAGCATCCCACTCCTTTGTTTCTTATGATTGTGTAAGAATGTTGGATTTGCCTATATCATAGTTACCATATAACTTATCTATTTCCACACCCCCTAGTAAGCCAGTCATAACTTCGAAAGTGTGTCTTGACTGTTGTATAAGAATCGAGAATAGAGTTTTTCTTGTAAACCTTATTTGTTTACTCCTTGTGGACATAGATGTCATTCTTGGTATGGATTGGTTGTCATCCAATCACGTGGTTTTGAATTGTTCAGATAGAACCTAAGTTTTTCTGTCTGATGTTCCTACTAGAGTTGTTTCTTTAGAGTTTGCCTATCTCAATGCTAATCAGGTCAATCACTGTTTAGTAGAAGAAGCTCTAGGATATGTTCTTCTTTCTTCATTAGATGTAGAGGTTGAGTAGAGCCTAGATAGGTTACCTGTGGTGAAGGAATACCCTGAGATGTTTCTGAGTGGCGTAGCTGAGTTGCCACCGGAGAGAGAAATAAAGTTTTCTATAGATTTAGTGCTGGGTACAGAACCTATATCTATAGCACCCTATAGGATGACATCCTTAGAGTTGGCTGAACTCAAGAAATAGTTAGAGGAGTTGCTAGATAAGCAATTCATTAGACTTAGTGTTTCTCCGTGATGAGCACCAGTGTTGCTAGTGAAGAAGAAAGATGGTACTATGCGGTTATGTATTGACTACTGGCAGTTGAACAAGGCAACCATCAAGAACAAGTATCATTTGCCTAGAACAGATGATCTGATGGATTAGTTAAGAAGAGCTATAGTGTTTTCCAAGATTAATCTAAGATCTGGGTATCATCAAATTAGAGTTAGGGGAGAGGATATCCCTAAGACCGCCTTTAGAACTAGGTATGGGCATTATGAATATCTTATGATGTCTTTTGGGTTGACGAATGCTCCAGAAGTATTTATGGATTACATGAATAAAGCTTTTAGACCTTACCTAGACTAGTTTGTTTTAGTGTTTATTGATGATATCCTTATCTATTCAAAGATAAGGGAAGAGCATGAGCAACATGTAAGGATTGTTTTAGATATCTTAAAGGAGAAGAAACTATTTGGAAAATTATCCAAGTGTGAGTTTAGACTAACGAAAGTTCAATTTTTAGGCTATGTTATTTCTAATGGAGGAAGTACAATGGACGCTAGCAAGGTAAGAGCAGTGTTGTAGTGGGAGAGACCAACCACTGTGACCGAGATCAAGTGCTTTATAGGCCTAGCTGGGTATTATAGAAAGTTCATCAAGGGTTTTTCTTAGTTAGCGTTACCCTTAACTAGGTTGACTAGAAATGGTAGTACTTTTGAGTGGACTCGGAACTGTGAGAATAGCTTCCAAGAGTTAAAGAAGAGACTGACTACTACGCCAGTGTTGGTAATTCCAAACCCCTATGAGAACTTTGAGGTCTTTTGTGACGCTTCAAAGATAGGACTAGGGTGTGTTCTGATGCAGAATAGGAGAGTAGTTGCCTATACATTAAGGCAGTTAAGGCCATATAAGGAAAACTACCGTACGTACATGACTTGGAGTTAGCAACTGTAGTGTTTGCCTTAAAGATTTGGAGGCATTATCTTTATGGATTCCAGTTTGAGGTGTTCAGTGATCATAAGAGTTTAAAGTACTTGTTTGATCAGAAGGAGCTGAACATGAGGTAGAGAATATGGATGGAATTCTTAAAGGATTATGACTTTGAGTTAAAGTATCATCCGGGTAAGGCCAATGTTGTGGCTATGCATTAAGTAGGAAATCCCTACATGTGTCCCGAATGATGATCCAAGAGAGTGAACTTCTCGAGAGTTTTAGAGATTTGAGTTTAACAATGACTATGATGCCATAGAGTCTCTTTGTGAGTAGAGTGGACATAGTAATTGACCTAAGGGCTCAGATTTTAGAAGCTCAAAAGTAGGATAAAGCTCTAATGGATATTTGTGAGTAGATCTTTTTAGGAACCTTAGAGGATTTTGATATAACTGATGATGGGATGATAAAGTTTAGAGGCAGGCTTTGTATTCCAAGAGAGTTAGAGGTCAAAAATAGGATTCTAGAAGAAGCTTATAGTAGTAAGTATACCATCCATCCCAGAGCCACTAAGATGTACCAAGACCTAAAGAAAATGTTTTGGTGGACTGAAATGAAAAGAGACATAGTAGAGTATATCACAAGGTGTTTAGTTTGTCAAAAGTTGAAGATTGAACACCAGAAGCCGGCAAGACCTTTACAATCTTTAGGAATCCTAGAGTGGAAATGGAAGAAGATTTCTATGGATTTTGTAATGGGTTTAACCAAAACTCAGTAATGTTTTGATGCTGTTTGGGTTATAGTGGATAGATTAACCAAATTTGCCCACTTTCTGCCAATGAAAGTTAGCTATTCTCCAGAGCAATTAACTCAGCTTTATCTAAAGGAGATAGTTAAGTTACACGGAGTTCCCATAAGTATAGTTTCATATAGAGATCCTAGATTTACAAAACTCTTTTAGGACTAAGTTAAGCCTTAGTACAACTTATCACCCACAAACAGATAGGTAAACAGAGAGGACTATCCAAACCCTTGAAGATATGCCTAGAGCACGTGTTTTAGAATAACAAGGTAGTTGGGACCAGTTCTTACCATTAGTGGAGTTTGCTTATAATAATAGTTACCACACCAGTATATGTAAGGCATCTTATAAGGCTTTGTACAGAAGAAAATGTAGATCACCTTTATGTTGGTATGAAATAAGTGAGAGAACCATTCTAGGTCCAGCAGATCACAGAGCAAATCAAGATGATTAAGGATAGGTTGGTTACTGCTCAGAGTTGGCAAAACAGTTATGCTGATAAGAGAAGGAGACCTCTTGAGTTTAGTGAGGGAGATCATGTATTCTTAAAAGTTACTCCTACAACAGGGATTGGTACAGCATTGAAAACCTGAAAGTTAAATCCTCGTTTTCTTGGTCCCTACCAAATTCTAAAGAAAGTTGGACCCGTAGCTTACTAGATAACCCTTCCTCCCAGTTTGTCTAACCTTCATAATGTTTTTCATATATCTCAATTGAGAAAGTATAATCTAGATCCATTGCATATCATAGAATATGAATATGTATAGTTAAAAGATGATTTGTCTTATAAAATACATCCAGTAAGGATCATGGACAGAGGGGTCAAAGAGCTTAGAGGTAAGCAGATTCCTTTGGTAAAGGTTATATGGGGTAGTAATGACACCGAGGAGGCTACTTGGGAGTTAGAGTCCCACATGCAGCAGGACTTTCCTTATTTGTTCCTTTTAGGTGAGAAATTTTGGGATTAAATTTTTTTAAAAAGGAGAGGAGAAATATAATACCCTAAATGGCATATTATACTTGTTTATGCGTTCAAAAGGTAGCATATCATTTACTTAGCATTTATGTTTATTTTTTTGACAATCTGAATTAATTTAGGTACTTAGTTGCAACCCGGAACTGTGGAAAGTAGCTTAAAATGACTCAGATAATAGTATAAATTACTTAGGAGAGATAAATAAATATGGATAATTTATTTCTGAATCACAAATATATATAATAAGTTACAGTTAAAGTTTCAAGGTAAACTGAGCTAGTTTAACATTTTTAGGCATACAAGTTATCTAATTATATCTAGTTTGACTAGTAGTTGATATGAAAATATCAGATAATGTTGAAACAACTTTTTATATGAATCTTAGTATTTATTTTGAAGTTGTTGGAAGCTAAAAATCTGGATTTAGCTAAATCTGAGTGTTTTTAGCAGATCAGGATTTTATCAGTTTTGCCTAAAGGTCATATGAGTCTTTAATTTCCCCTTTATAAGGTCTCTCTCACGGCCAACTTATTTGAAAAAGTAGAAATAGAAAAGTTGCCAAGAGAAAGGAAAGAAGGAGAAGAAAAGGCTAAGGAGGAGGAAGAGAGAAAGAGAAAAGCTAAAGGAAAAGCTAAGGTTTGAGATGCACCTAAGCTTGAATCTCTACTCAATTGTCAAAGGTAGGGGTTTTGTGATCAAATCTTCTTCTTGTTACTCTTTTCTCTATTTATGTAATTAGGTTGCTTAATAGGCCAAATTGAGTTCTAGTAGTGTTTGACGTTTTTTGATTACATGATTGAGTTTCTTTGGTCATTTGTGACTTGTTCAAAGCATAATTCTGAGATAGAAGCTTAGAATTTGTCATTTAGGCCTTTGAATCCCAATTTAGGGGTTAGGTCACCCTAGCTAATTTTGGTGCATTAATTCAAACTAAGAAGCTTAAGTTGGGGATTGATGATTCTTATGTGTTAATGAACCAATTAGGGACTTAAAATCACTTAGAAACAAAGTTGGAATGGCCAAAGTCTAAGAAAATGACTAATGGAACAATACCATATTCTGCAGATTTATGCAGAACCTGGGTTTTGTTGTGAACACCATGGCGTGATGATGAATAGATTAAATACCATTGTGTGAGGAAGTTATGCCATAGCATGAGGCCAATTTTGTAGCATGCGTCACTGTGTGAGGAACGTTGTGCCGCGGCGTGAAAGAGATGCTACATTAGTACTAAAACTCGTGGCTTGGGTGCCATGGTGTGCCCAAGTTAGTGTCGTGGCATGAGTACCAAGAACCTTTAAAAAATGTCATTTTTGATTTTTTGAAGTTCTGGACTAGATGGAATCAATAGTATATGTTTCCTAAGGTGTGTTAAGGCACAAATAGGGATAGTTTTCAAGAAGAGAATTATACCTAATATGTATGGGAAAGATTAGTAGTGTTGATTTTGTGAGTATCCTTTGACAGCATTCATAAAGGCCAAGGGAGATTGAAGGGTGTCTGCTAGACTCAATTGAGGAAGGACATAACCATGATATTTCGATAATGCTAAGGCTAGAAGAGATAAGTAGGGGTCTAGAAGGTTCTTCGGAATTAGGATTTAGACCGAACTTCTTATGTGTCAGGATATGTGTAATATGAGGAGATACCTCTACTTACCACAAAATAACACATGAAACCAGTAATTCCTATGATTTACATTTTTGGTTCTAGGTTGAACTATATGTATGTATGAGATGTATGTTAACTTGGTTTATCTGAATGCAATAGTTAGACCTTGTAGACGCTTTAAACATATTTTTTTAGTAGATATTGAGATTATGTTTATTTATGCTATGCATGAATGTCTAATTTTGATTACTCATACTAAGATTGTAGTTTCTCACCCCACTATGTATCATATAATTCTAGGTGAAACTTCTTCCAAGGGTAAAAAGAAGAAAGAAGTTAAAGATTAGATTAGTTTATGTATTATGTTTCAATTGTTGTATTTATTAGTATTCCTTTTGAAATATATAGAGTTATGTAGTACTTCAAGTCTTTGCTAAGGCTAATGTTGTATATGTACTTTGATGCATTATGGTATACATATTGTATTTTCGCATTTCATATAGCTCTGTATAATGTTTCCAACGAACATTATAGATATAAGTGTATGACTAGTATGTATATAGTGACATTGTAATGCTAAGTATCTTTTGTATGATGTATATACTGAGATATTGGTATTAGGATGTTACAATTGACACCCTAAAAAGCTTGCACAAATGATTCCAATAAGTAGGAAATTAAATTAGCATCACAATGCTAAAATTCTGTTTCTGCCCTATCTCGGCACTTGAGTGCATAACACGCCAATGCTTGAGCGCACAAGCACTATAGGTGCATTCATCTGGGTGACAGGTGCTTGAGCGCGCATAGATAGAGCGCTTGAACGTTGAACGCCCAGTAGCAAAATTTGCATAATTTTACAGGTTGTGCACTGTTCCGTTAGTCCAATTACAAAATTTGATCACTTCAAATTGAATTCTTAGTGATTTTAATTCCCTAACAAGTCCACTAACATAAAGGAAACATAAAAACTAATTGATTTCATAAAAAAATGGATCCAAAAAGCAAATCACTTATCCAAACCCAAAAAGTCAACACTTTGAACATTTTAGATCCAAATGGAGAGTTTTTAGTTTCTAATCCAAACTCTTAGCATGAACAAGTCATAAACTACATTTAAAAATTATCCAAGCAAGAAAATCACTTAAAACACCTCAAGAACTCATTTTGGGATATTAAACCTCAAACAAGCTAAACATGAAAAATGAGAGAAGATGAAGTTTTAAGCTCAAGAACCTCTACCTCAAGCTATCTTGATGTTACAGATTTGATCCTCAATCTAGAACCTTGGATTTCCCCTTCTTCTTGTGCTTTATGCCTTCCTTTTTCTCCACTTGAGCTTCCGGTTTTTGGGGCAGCTGTGAAGAGCAGAGAGAAAAGTGAGAATATGAGTAACAAAAGCAACTAAAAGAAGTCCTAATTATAGACCGAAACTGTAGCTGGTTATAAGCCTTATGTTATAACACTGATACTTCTTGATCTTCTCAAAACACTCATATTTAGTTAAATCAAGTTTTTCAAGTTTCAACAACTTTAAATTAAATACTAATATTCATTAAAAAAGTCATTTTATCAGTATCATATTTTTATATAACTATGACTAGTCAATCCAACATTAAAACACACAACCAGTATGCCTAAAAATACCAAACAAACTCCAATTATTCTCAAACTTTAACCATATCAAAGAATACATATTTGTGACTTAGAAATAAATTATCCACATCTATTTCCATTTGCTAAGCCATTTAAGCTAATATCTGGGTCATTTTAAGCAACTTTTTACCTTTCGGGCTACAGCAAAAAGCCTAAACTAGCTCAGATTGTCACAAAATTAAATAGACATGTTAAGCAAGTCTAACATGTTGAAGAGGATGTTACATTTTCCCCCTTTTTAAAAAAAATTGTCCCCAAAATTGCTTACCTCATATAAACAACTGCGGGTAGTCTTGCTGCATGCAGGACTCCAACTCCCAAGTCTCCTCCTTGAAAACCAGCACCTTCACCAGAGGAATCCGCTTACCTCTAAGCTCTTTGACCCATCTGTCCACGATCCTCATCGACTGCATAGCATAAGACAAATTTTTTCTTAACTGCACAGATTCATTTCTTATGACATGTGAAGGATTTGGAATGTAGTTCCTAAGATGTGACACATGGAAGACATCATGAAGGTTTGACAAATTAGGTGGAAGGGCAATTTGGTAGTCTATGGGTCCAATTCTCTTTAGGATCTGGTAGGGACCAATGAAATGAGGGTTCAACATCAATGTTCTGAATGCTCTATCAATCCCTGTTGTAGGAGTGACTCTCAAGAATACGTGTCTCCCTCACTGAACTCTAAAGGTCTTCTCCTCTTATCAGCATAGCTCTTCTACCTACTCTGAGTCATAACTAACCTATCCCAGATTATTTTAATCTGATCAGTGGTCTGCTGTACTAACTTAGGACCTAGAATAGTTCTCTCTCCAACCTCATACCAACACAAAGGGGACCTACACTTTCTACCATATAGTGCTTTATATGGTACCATACCTATGCTAATATGAAAATTGTTGTTGTAGGAAAACTCCACTAAGAGTAAGAACTTGTCCCAACTCCCTTTCTACTTTAGCATACTTGCTCTTAGCATATCCTCAAGAGTTTGAATAATTCTTTTTGATTGACAGTCAGTCTGTGGATGATATGCTGTACTCAAACTAAGTTTTGTCCCAAAAGCTTTCTACAAGGCTCTCCAAAATCTAGATATAAATCTAGGGTCTCTATCAGAAACTATACTAAGAGGAAAACCATGCATCCTAACTATCTCCTGAAGGTATAACTGGGCAAGTCTATCTATGGAGTAGTTAGCTCTAATAGGTATAAAATAGGTAGATTTAGTTAGTCTATCCACTACAACCAATATTGCATTAAATCCTAACTGTGTCCTGGGCAAGCCCATCACAAAATCCATTGTGATGTTATCCCATTTTCACTCAGGGATTCCCAAAGATTGAAGAGGTTTAGAGGGTTTCTAGTATTCTATCTTGACCTTCTGATAAGTTAGGCACCTAAACACAGACTCGACTATGTCCCTTTTCATACCAGACCATCAAAATAACTTTTTCAAGTCTTGATACATCTTAGTGGCCCTGGGATGGATATTGTATTGACTACAGTGAGCTTCTTCAAGAATCCTTTCCTTGATTCCAGATTCACTTGGAATGCAAAGTCTACCTCTAAACTTAGTCATCCTATCATCCGATATATCAAACTCTTTAGAATTTCCTAAAAAGATCTAATCACTTACATCATTAAAAGTCTTATATTCTTTTTGAGCGTCTAAGATCTAAGTCCTAAAGTCACTCACTATGTCCACTCGACTCACACTGAGACTACGTGGTAACACAGTTACTAAAAGGCTCATGTCTCTAAAACTCTCAAGAAGTTCACTCTCTTGGATCAACATCTGGGACACATGTAGGGATTTCCTACTCAGTGCATCAGCCACCACATTATCTTTACTCGGATGGTACTTTAACTCAAAGTCGTAGTCTTTTAAAAACTCTATCCATCTTCATTGTCTCATGGTCAGCTCCTTCTGATTAAATAAGTACTTCAAACTTTTATGATCACTGAACACCTCAAACTGGACTCCATACAAGTAATGTCTCTAAACCTTTAGGGCAAACACTACTACAGCTAACTTCAGATCATGAGTAGGGTAGTTCTCCTTATGAAGCCTCAATTGCATTAATGCATGAGCAACAACTCTCTTATGTTGCATCAAAACACAACCTAAACCCATCTTTGAAGCATCATGGTATACCTCAAAGTTCTCTAAAGGATCTGAAATTACTAATACCAGTGTAGTAGTCAACCTCACTTTTAGCTCTTGGAAACTATCCTCACAAACTTGAGTCCATTCAATAGAACTACCTTTCCTAGTCAATCTAGTCAAGGGTAGTGCTAATTAAGAAAAATCCTTTATGAACCTTCTATAGTACCCCGCTAGGCCAATGAAGCTTCTGATCTCTGTCACAGTAGTGGGTCTCTCCCACTACAGCACTACATCAACCTTGCTTGGATCTATATAAATCCCACCTTGAGATATCACATGTCCCAAAAAATGCACTTGCGAAAGCTAAAACTCACACTTAGATAGTTTGGAAAACAACGTATTTTCCTTAAGGGTCTCCAACACTATCTTAAGATATTGTTCATGCTCCTCCATTATCTTAGAATAGATCAAAATATCATTAATAAACACCACAACAAATTGATCTAGGTAGGGTCTAAAGATTCAGGTCATGTCATCCGTGAACACTGTTAGTGCATTCGTCAACCTAAAGAACATCACGAGATACTCATAATGCCCATACCTAGTTCTAAAAGTTGTCTTAGGGATATCCTTTTCCCTGACTCTTATCTAATGATAACTCGACCTAAGATCAATATTTGAGAAAATCGCAGCTCCTCTCAGCTGATCCATAAGATTGTCTATTCTAGGCAACGAAATCTTATTTTTAATGGTTACCTTGTTCAGCTGTCTGTAATCCATATAGAGCCTCATGGTACCTTCATTTTTCTTCACTAAAAGCATAGGTGCTCCCCACAGAGAGACACTCGGCCTAATGAATTATTTATCCAACAAATTCTAGATTTGCTTCTTGAGTTCTGCTAACTCTAGTGGCACCATTCTATAGGGTGCTATAGAGATAGATCCCATCCCAGACACTAAGTCTATAGAGAACTCTATTTCTCACTAGGGTGGCAATTCCACTATGTCACTCAAGAAAACTTCAGGATATTCACTCACCATAGGTATTTCACCTAGGCTTTGCTCAATCTCAGCACTTAGTGAAAACAAGAGAATATATCTTAGAGATCCCTCCTCCAAACAGAGATTAACCTAATTCGCATTGAGATACACAAACACAGATGGAACGACTCTAGTAAGTATATATGACAACAAAAACATGGATTTTTCTAAATAATTTAACACTACATGGTTGGCAGATAACCAATCTATTCCAAGGATGACATCAATATCTACAAGAAGTAAACACATAAGGTTTATACTAAAAATCCTATCTTCTACCCTTACACAATAATCAAGATGCACTTTGGATGTTGTAACTAGTTTACTAGTAAGAGTAGATACAAACAAGTCATATGAAAGTTCAGACACAGGTAAATCTAGCTCATTCACACAATCATTCGAAACAAAGGAGTAGGATGCTCCCGAATCATACAACACAATTAAAAGATGATTGTGAATAATGCATTTACTTTCGATAAGATCAGAAGACTGAGTCACCTTTTCACCACCTAGAGTGTAAACTCTCCCTTTGGCTTGTGGTTTTTGGGTAGGCGCAGCTTCCTTCCTTGATGGACACTCTTTAGAAAAATGCCCAAGCTATCCATAAACAAAACACATCGAGCAAGGCCAATCTCTGTGTTGTTTCCCACACTTGGAACACTTAAGTCCCACAAACTTCTTCTAAATTCGGTTACCCTCGTCTTGAGTAAAGCTAGATTTAGAAGATCCCTTCTTGAACTTGTCATCCCCCGCTTCCTCTTTTGAAGGTCTTGTGACTTAGGCTCCACTGAAAGCATTTTGGAATGCCCTTCGACTATCCAGCATTTGTTAATCAAAGTCTCAAAGTCTCAAATTTCAAACGGTTGGATGCCATTTTAAATGTCTTCCCTCAGTCCTTCCTCAAACTTAACACACTTCCATGATTCGTCTAGGTGAAGTCTGATGCAAGAAGAAAACTTAGACAATTCATTGAATTTGACCACATACTGGCTAACAAACATGTCCCCCTGTTCCAACTTGAGAAATTTCATCTCTTTGGCATTTTGAAGATTTTATGGAAAGAACTTTCTCAAAAATGAATTCCTAAAGATCTCCCACGTCACATGAGTCCTTGACACCTCAAGAGCTCTCTTAGTATCCACCCACCAATCCTCTGCCTCACCTTCTAGCATGTACAAAGTAATAAGCACATTTTGCTCGTCTCAGCAAGCCATGATAGTGAAAATCTCCTCCATCTCTTTGAGCTAACCCTCAGCTCTGAATGGGTTGTACTTTTTTGAAGGAAGATGAATTTGATTTCCTGAACTCCGAGAGGTCTTGGAAAGTATGATTCCTCTCAACTACCTCTTGGTTTGGTTGCCCCTGGTGGTGTGGTGGTGGTGGTTCTCCATCTCTATCCTTGTTGTCATAGTTGCTAGCACTCTGATAGCTTTAGTTGTTGTGGCTGTTTGCTCTTGCATAGAAGTGGCAGTAATGCCTGTTTGGTCCCTTATTGCCTCAGCCATTGTCATAAAGGCTCCAACCATGTCAGGGCCTTCATTACTAGAGTTCCTACTCCCATGCGGTCGCCCTCGAGCTGCCATAGTTTACTATAAACATAGAACAATACATATTGAGGTAGCTAATCCCAATATCATATAATCATGCAACAGTAGCTAAAATAGTCATATCAAAGACAGGTCAGTCAATTCAATCCAACATCTCACACAAGAGACAAAGAAATGCACAACACAAAGAGGAACTCCTAAACATGCCTAAACATAGTCAGTCCACACCTCGGCTCAATAGGATGAACTGCTTTGATACCATAATGTAACACTCTAATACAAATTATTATAAAATAAATAGAATATTTCAAGATAAATCGCATTAAGCGTGTCACTTCTAAAAATGCATAAAATAAAAACCCATAATAATCTGTATAGTCATTATAGAAAGTCATGAATGATACAAAGATCGTATATACATACATCACTGGCTAATAAGTCATACTATATACATAAACTTTTACATACAACCAAAAAAGTACAAATGTACAATCTGATTCAAAAAGAAATAAAACTTCCAAACTAAGCCTTCTGCTTCTTCTTTTTCTTGCTCTTTCCCTTTAGAGGAACTTCACCTAGATTTACATAGAACACACAGGGGGTGAGAAATCACAATTTCTTAGTATTCCCATACCAAGACAAGCAGTTAATCATTTAAAACAAATAAATGAACCGAACACATATTTACACTCTATGTAATAGAATATCCAAAATTTCAATAACACCAAAGAATCTCCCATACAATCCTAAGATACCATCAACAAGCAACAAATTAACTAATCCATTAAGCAAGACAATTGCCCATATAATTGTCAACAATGCAATGCTTTATGTTATGAAATATGATTATGCTCAAACAATATCCTAATATTATGATTATGCAATGTCAATGTAGGTTTTAAATTTTAAAAACACAAGCTACTTACTTATTTCTCATATACCTCTTTTTTCTTGTATATACAAAGCAGGATAAGCCTAAAAGCCTAAACCCACTTAGTAATAGGTAGACACTTTCCCCTCACCAACATAAGAGTACTATTACCACCCCCATCTGGTAACCTTGACCATGCAAGCATAAATGCAAGGAGAATTTAGATCCAACACCTCATTCTTTGGTCATATGGTTGTGCACACCATCTAAGGTCACAATACATAGGAAAATAGTAAATACCAAGTTTGAAAACCAAATATCCAAGCCACATTTTAAACACTAGAACATAGGAATCTTAACCTACTTATCCAACAAAGTAGCAAGATTCAAATCACTAGCTAAATAATATCTAGAACATCAAACAATCACTTACAAGTGATTTAGAATTCAACCTCATGTTGACCAAAGTTCTAAACACTAACCTAGGCATTCTATCATACTTTGAATGTCTACGAATATTCCAAACTTTTCATATATGCAAGTTGATAATTCTCTCCAAGAAATATCCCAAAAAGTGTCTCTTTACACCCGAAAAGGCTTGCACAAATTATCCCAACAAGTAGGAAATTAAATTAGCATCACAAAGCTAAAATTCTATTTCTGCTCTGTCTCGGCGCTTGAGTGCATCACACGCTAGTGCTTGAGAGTGCGAGCACTATAGGCACATTCATCTGGGCGACAGGCGCTTAAGTGGGCATAGACAGAGTGCTTGAGCGCTAAGCACCCAGCAACAAAATCTACATATTTTTGCAGGTTATGCACTGTTCCATTAGTCCAATTATGAAATTTGATCACTTTTAATTGGTTTCTTGGTGATTTTAAGTCCCTAACAAGTCCACTAATATGAAGGAAACATAAAACACTAATTGATTTCATCAAAAATGGATCCAAAAACTAAATCACTCATCGAAATCCAAAATATCAACACTTTGAACATTTTAGATCCAAATTGAGAGTTTTCAGTTTCTAATCCAAACTCTTAGCATGAACAAGTCATAAACTACATTTAAAACTTATCCAAGCAAGAAAATAACTCAAAATACCTTAAGAACTCATTTTGGCATATTAAACCTCAAACAAGCTAAACATGAAAAATGAGAGAAGATGAAGTTTTAAGCTCAAGAACCCCTACCTCAAGCTGTCTTGATGTTGCAGATTTGAGTCTCAATCCAGAACCTTGGATTTCTTCTTTTTCTTGTGCTTCATGCCTTCCTTTTTCTCCACTTAAGCTTCCATTCTTTCTGTTATTTTTGGGGCTACCGTGAAGAGAAGAGAGAAAAGTGAGAATATGAGTAACAAAAGCAACTAAAAGAAGTCCAAAATATAGGCTGAAATTGTAGCTGGTTATAAACCTTATGTTATAATACTGATACTTCCCGATATGCTAAAAATACTCAGATTTAGCTAAATCAAGTTTTTTAAGTTCCAACAACTTTAAAATAAATACTAAGATTCATTAAAAAAGTCATTTTATTTGTATCATATTTTTTCATATCTGCGACTAGTTAATCCGACATTAAAACACACAACCAGTATGCCTAAAAATACCAAACGGACTCCGATTATTCTCAAACTTTAATCACATCACAAAATACACATTTGTGACTTAGAAATAAATTATCCACATCTATTTCCATTATCTAAGCCATTTAAGCTAATATCTGGGGTCATTTTAAGCAACTTTTCACCTTTCGGACTGTAGCAAAGTGCCTAAATTAACTTAAATTCTCACAAAATTGAACAGACATGCTAAGCAAGTATTAAGTTACCTCTGTAACTATTTATAAGTCTAACATGTTGAAAAGGATGTTACAGATTCCTTGTTTCTTGGTGTACACCTTGAGGTGCCATCATCTCTTGTACACACAGAACAATATATATTGAGTTGATCAGTCTCAATACCATGTAATAGTACGACTTTAGTTATTAGCATCCATACCTAAGGTTGTCATGCAAATCTATTCATACATCTCACACCGAGATAAGAATGTTGGGAATTTTTGCGGATACATCACGCAGCGAAAAACAGGGATTCCCACCAAGGATCCATGCGAAAAAGCCATAATCCGAGTTTTTAAATGATTTACCTCTTGAAGTGTGAATCACCAACTTCGTAATAGAAACGATGTCTCTGCGGTATCCACACGAACAGACTCACGAATGTCCAACGTCCGCAAAGAGGAGCCTCACGTCTCCTCACACAGTGCTAGCTGTGAAGAGAAGAGAAGAAACCTGTCGCTCTTTCACTCACTTTTCTGTAGGTGCAGCTAGGGTTCTGAATTGTGTATCTTAGCAGCCCCTTAGCAGACTATTTATAATAGTGATCGCCTTAAGTGAGTGTGAGCAAGCAAAGAAGGTAAGTTGTGCAACCCTAGACCCATCTGTTATGAGTCTGGCCCATATTTGAATCCGAACCAACTTGGATCCATTACTCCAATTTTAGTCCTCTATATGTGTGACCCTGCAGGTTCTTATTACGTTGGCAGTAATATTAAAATCCCATTTTAATATTACAAGCAGTGAGCGGTATCTAGCAACACATTGCTGCTACCCAATGTTTCCGTGTCGTTTAGTCCCTTTGTCAAGATATCTAGATTGAACGCAAGGCATGGAATGCGTCACCCTTGTATAGTCCAATCATTGGTTTCCTGATACTCGAGTAGACTTTGTAACAACAAATGAGATCAATATCTCATATTGACTCATTTGAGCATGGCCATGCATTTCACAGTCTCACTCAATCAGGGGGCCCGAAGATATCGCTCCTATTATGTAGGAGTGACAAATCCCATCTAGGTCACTCATATCCCTCTGTATGATTCGCGGTATGTCCAATAACCAACTTTATAATCACCTTGTTACAGATGGCGTTTAATGGCATTAAAACACACAACTCCTCATGTAGGAATCATAGTGAGTTTAGGTCAAAGGACCACAGACACCATTGTCACTATGAGAATCACTTATGACACTCACGTAACGATCCATGTAGCGTTCTCATGGTGGGTCAGTCCAGTACATCATTACTCTAATATGTAACCATGTGAAGACTTGATATCTCATATCCATGACCTGTGAGATGTGGTCATCAGTCTATGCACATACTAGTCTCAATGTATTATTGTTGTCCTAATTAACAATAATACTTGACTAGGGACATTTAAGAATAGTGTTGTAACCAAAAGGATCTCACGATCAAGTCATCCACTTAATGTCCTATGGCATCAAACTTACTATTCTAAGGACTTTATTATGTTTATAAAAAAAAGAACACAATAAATGAAATGCCTCAAATATAAAATAGCATAATAGAATGTATGTAAATATCGAAAATGTATTGGCCTCTAGGACATACACCAACAAAGAAAATACACAACATAAAACAGGAACTTCGAATTATGCCAAAAGCACAATCAGTCCATGCCCTAGCTCAAAAGGATGAACTGCTCTGATACCATAATGTAATGTCCTAATACTAATACTCTAGTATACATGGAATGTGCATAAGTAAACAGGATTATGCACATTACTTCTAACTTGATAACATTCTATGTAAAATATGAGCCTATTGAGGGAAAAATGACATGCATATAACTGATATCCTTAGGTCTTATATATACAAAGTTATGCATTAATGTACAATACATAAAAAGTTTATACAATCCAATGCAAATACTATTTTACACAAGGCATTGGACTAAAGAGTAAATAAAACTACTCTATGTCACCATCTTCATTTCTTCTTCTTAAGAGAATCTTGTGTTGGATTTATCATGGAAATAAACAAAGTGGCGAGAATTCAAAAATTGTTAGTTGTATGACCACATATAATGACATCATGATATGCTTATTTGAATAGCTCTCATAGTATATTCGATTAGCATCGAAAACATGTCCTTCTAGATTATGTCGATCGAATAGCTCTCTAAGTCTATTCGATTAACATAAAAAATATGTCATTTGAATAGCTCCTAGTCTTAAATTATCATTGAAATTATGCCATTCCAATAGTTAACATGAAAATCAAATCTAGAACAACATAGTCTATTTGATTAGCATCGAAATTATGCCATTCGAGTAGCTGACACATTAAATCTAGAACATTCAGCGGTGTTTTATTCGAATATCATCGTTGTAACACCCCTTTTTGGGAGGGAACGTCACATTGTCAATTACAATGCGAAAATAAAAATTTTATAAGTTAAGACCTGGTTCATTATAATATAATATAAATTTACTTGATTATAGACATGTAATAAATTGGCGAATATTTTTTTTTTTACAATAACAATAATTAATAAACACAGTGACAAAACATAAATGGAAATAAAGGGCAAACAGAAGTAAAGCATACATTGGAATTAACATTGCATATTCATATATATATTTATCAAACTGTTTGGTTACAAAGCCTGGTATACCAAAAAGCAAAACTATACCTGCCCCAAAAGATCATATATACACATCCCCAAGATATCAAAATATACAGCCCACTACAAAAGACATCAAGCCCCCATAATAAAAACTCGGCAGCCATTAGTAGCCACCAGCAATATCAGTCCCTCAGATGAGGAGGAACCGTATCAAGATCCTCTTCAAGATCCTCCACGAGGTCATCCTCGGGGACCTCCTCGAGGTCTTCCTCATCTGAGGAAACCTCTATAGAAGCCACAAATCCACAGGCCGGAGCTTGAGCAGTGGAATCAAAAGAGTCCTCCTGCGGGGTGTAGAAGTGGTTACCCTATATCTCCAGGATGGGCAGATAAAACTCCAGATGCAGGCTGATGCAGCAGGTAAAGATCGGTGGCTCATGATGCCTCCAGGCCAAAGTGATCGACACGTCTCCCAGGTAGACACAGCGGTCGGAATTCAGGTTAATGTGCCAGTATTCTGGCCCTCCAAGGAAGGTCAGACGCACATCACCAAGAAATCCACGCATGTGTGCCTCCATGCTCCACAGTAGATGCTAATCGTAATCAGGCCAGAAGCCGGGGAAATCGGGAGCTCTAACTTCCTTGCCATCGTCTTCGATGAGACAGATTATACAGATAGAAAATGACAGAAATGCAAGAAAGAGGTAAGACATCCTACCATCATTACCAGTTATAGCAGCAAGAAACAAAACGGTGCCAAGCACCCACAGAGCATATCAAATAATAATCATAATTATTAAATAGTAGAAATAGACAATTAAATAGTTGCAGGTAAATATATAACAATAACACAACAGTTTCAATTATAATAATAATAATAATAAATGCCAGATAATACATATGGACCCACTATGCATATGCATATAAAGATAAAATCCTATTCCATGGAGCTAGACACAAATAGTCGGAGAGAAAGATCAGGAGGCATGTCTGCAACTCGGTTGTCGTGGCCAAAGTGCTATAATTCATCAGTTTATCCATGTGCACATCATGACATTGTACAGACAGTCTATACTAGATCACGATATAGGACAGTGCCCGGTCAGGATCGTCGGTGCGTTTGCATCGGTCTGCCCCACTGACAGAAGAGCATAATCATGTACCCGCACTAGTCTACTCGCACCCGCACCCGCACCCCGATGCTCCCATGGTCAACAATATGACCTACACTAGTCTACTCGCACCCGCACTAAGGTGTGTTCAACTCCTAGGCAACTTGGCCTTAACAACAGTCTAACGGACATTCACAATGCATACAGACTCTATGCATAATCATGTATGATCATTATTACATACTATTCCATAATATGCCACGATTGGCCAAAGTAAGAATCAACACAATCATTGGTCACTCACATAGACCTACAATAACATAATATTGTTATTAAATAAATTAATACATTTTTAAGGAGTATTATGAATTCTTGCTTAGGTTTAGCTTTTCTTACAAAGTTTGTCTCTAAAGGAATTCTCTTAATTAATTAAATTCTCTTAGGTAATTTATTCTTATACACTTAGAAAATTATACTAAGATTCTCAAAGTCTCACACTCTCTTGTTCTTGCCCTAATTAAAATTATCCTAAGTCTTATGAAAATTCCACTATTGGTTCTTTAAAATTTATGAATTTCAAAGTATATACTATCCTTCCAATTTGCTAATTTTCTATCCTATTACCAATGATTTAATCACTTGATTAATTAAGTTTCAAGGTTACCAAAATTACATAATTAAGCCCTAAAAAGGCCCTAGAGGCCATGGCCTCCCTAGGGATTAAATTCCCAAATTTTTCTTTCAATCAATTACCTAATGTACACTTGATTAATTATGAATTCTGATTGTTACAATTGTTCACAAAGAACCCTAAATTTGAACCCCAAAACTGTGGCAATCCAAGAACCAATCCAACATCATTTTCTTCCATTTCATGCCTTCTAATCCAATCCAATATATCAATATACACAAACAAACAATATAATAGCATAAACACATTATAAACAACATGCAAACATACTAATAATGCAAACAAAGAATAACCCTCATTAGGGTTTTCTCACAATCAACCACAAACAAGGTTTCTAAGTGCTAAAAGAGGTTGAGGAGGAGTGTCTTCCTCTTACCTAAGTGAAGAACAAACAAAGAACTCCCTTGAAGCTCTTTGGATTTTCGGATTTGGTTCCTCCAAGAACCCTAAAATTTCAAACTCATTAAAATATCACCATTGCTTGAAAAATAAAGCATAGATGGTCACAAAAGAAGACCATAGGAACAAAAATAAGAGAAGGGAATGAAGATTCAAGAAGCTTATCCAAAAAGCCCTAGGCTTGAAGCTTGAAGAAGATGGTGAAAATAATGGATTTTCAAAGAACCACCAACTAGAAAAGTGTTTAGGAGATGGAGAGAATTAAGAAAATGGGGTTGGATGAAAATTTTGTGATGGATGAGGGGGAGTAGGGGCTGCTAGTCGTGAGCCTTAGTAGAGAGAAGGAGAAGAAAAAGCTTGAAGAAGATGAAGGTAGAGAGAGAAAGTGAATAGAAAAATAAAGTGGTAGCTTTTGAATTTTGAAAACTTGTGTAGTATAATTAATTAAATGAAAAGCACACATTCCCCCCCCCCAAAATGTGCTGCTGCCGTGAGTGCATGGAGAGAGAAGAGAGAGTGTGTGGCTTCCATAGGAAGCTTGGAGGAAATTTCCAAGAAGCTTCCTTGAGAAGCTTTGCACAATTCTCAATAAAGTGCATAGTAAGCTTGTCTCCTTAATTAAATACACTTGACAGATGATTAATTACACTGTTAGAATTATTTTTCCAGTGAGGAAACATTACAGTTGATGAAAATAATATTTTATTGTTCATCGGATAATTTTATGATGCAACGATTTTATTTATCAGATAAAACCTCAGAAAATTCAAACCTCGTAAACTGTGCCAAGCTTCTGGTTTAGTAAGATCCCTCATCGACACGTTGACAGTTCATGGTTTACCAGCCTCAGGGAAAACATTTCGTTATCCCAGCTCCGCTCAGCGTACACGTAAAACGAGAAATATACTAAAATATTTGACATTTTAAGAAAAATCCACAAAAATTTTTAAAAATCACAAATATTAAAAAATGACTATTCATCACAAAACAAACAATTTTTCGGAGTGTTTCACTGACTCTGCTCAGTGCGCACGTAAAATAAAAAATATATTAAAATATTCAACATTTCTGGAAAATTTCAAAAAAATCTTCAAAAATCATGAATATTAGAAAATGACTATTTATGATGAAGCAAATCATTTTCGGGGTGTTACACTGACTCTGGTCAATGTGCACGTAAAACAAGAAATATATTTATGCAAAATGAGGAATATATTAAAATATTCGACGTTTCTGAAAAATCCAGAAAAATTTCCAAAAATTATAAATATTATAAAATGATGATTAATGACAAAATAAATAATTTTTGAGGTGTTATAACACTCCCCCTTCCAAAAAGGAATTTCATCCTCGAAATTTGCATACTTTAGAATAATTGTGAGTGTTGCTCCTTCATCTTGTCTTTTAGCTCCCAGGTTGCGTCTCCAGTCATCTCGTTCCAGATTACCTTCACTAATGAGATCTCCTTGCCTCTGAGTTATCCTCGATTCTTACAGGAGATGCCTCATAAGTTAAGTTCTCTTTTAATTGTACTGTATTTGGTGCTATGACATGACTTGGGTCAGGAAGGTATTTTCACAGTTGTGACACATGGAAAACATTGTGAATGTTTGAGAGAAAAGGAGATAAGGCTATTTGATAGGCTACTGGACCTACTCGGCGAATGATTTGGTATGGTCCAAGGAATTTTGGAGTGAGTTTTCTAGATTTCAAGGTCCGGCCTACCCCAGTCGTAGGTGTGACTTTCAGGAATACATGCTCGCCTTCCTCAAACTCAAGAGGCTTTCTCCTTTGGTCTGCATAACTCTTTTGTCGGCTCTGAGTCGTCCTCATCTTCTCCTGAATCATTTTAACCTTCTCCATTATCTGATGTATAATATCTGGTCCACTAGTAAGGCGCTCGCCGTCTTGGTACCAACACAGAGGTGTTCGACACCGTCGTCCATACAGAGCCTCATAGGGTGCCATCCCTATGCTCAAATAATAACTGTTGTTGTAGGTGAATTCTATCAATGGTAGAACGTCATCCTAACTTCCAGTCTGTTCTATGGTGCAAGCTCTAAGCAAATCTTCCAAAGATTGGATCGTCCTCTCTGATTGACCATCGGTCTGTGGGTGATAAGCGGAACTCAAACGTAACTTTGTCCCTAACGCTTCTTGCAAACTCTTCTAGAAATTTGAAATAAATCTCGGATCCCTATCCGAAACAATACTTGTAGGCACACCGTGCAGTCTAACAATCTCTCCAATATAGATCTGAGTCAGTCTCTCCAGTTTGTATCTTATGTTGATCGGGAGAAAATGTGTTGATTTCGTGAGTCGGTCCACGATTACCCAAACCGAGTTATGACTTTTTCTTGTCTTTGGCAAACCCACTACGAAATCCATTGTAATGCTGTCCCACTTCCATTCAGGAATAGACAACGGTTGCAGCAATCCCGCTGGTCTCTAGTGTTCCACTTTAGCTTTCTGACAAACCAGACAAGTCGATACACGTCTAGTGACATCACTCTTCATTCCATGCCACTAGAACAACTTCTTCAAGTCTTGATACATTTTTGTTATGCCCAGATGCATACTCAACTGGCTTGTATGAGCATGATTGATGATATATTCTCTAAGCTCTTGGTCACGGGGAATACAAACTCTCCCACGGAATCTCAGAATTTCATCTGTTCCTTCCGCAAACGCTGTTTCATCGCCTTGCTTCACTTGCTCTCTCACTTCTTGTAAGAACTTATCAACCTTCTGCTTTTCCCTTATGTCATCCATCAGCTCGCTTAAGATGGTAACCACATTCATGCAGATCTTCCTTGGTTCTAACTCCACAAAAGACCATACATCTCTGAACTGCTCTAGCATATCCTTTTCCTTGATCATCAGGACAGAGACACTGATCATCTTTCTACTTAGAGCATCTGCCACAACATTTGCCTTGTCAGGTTGATACAGAAGTTAGAAATCATAATCCTTCAGGAACTCTAGCCACCTTCGCTACATCATGTTCAACTCCTTCTGATCATACAAATACTTCAGACTCTAGTGATCACTAAAGATGTTGAACATCGCTCCGTAGAGAAAATGCCTCCATATCTTCAGAGCAAAAACTACAGCCACTAACTGCAAGTCGTGTGTCGGGTAGTTCTTCTCGTGCACTCGCAACTACCTTGAAGCATAAGCCACTACTCTTCCATGCTGCATAAGTACAGATCCTAGCCCTTGGTATGAAGCGTCATAGTACACCTCAAACTGTTCATTCAGATCAAGTAGCACTAACACTGGTGAGGTAGTTAGCCGATTCTTCAACTCTTAGAAACTCTGCTCACAGCTGTCGGTCCACTCAAAAGCTTGGTTCTTCCTCGTGGGTTGAGTAAGAGGTCCAGCAATCTTGGAGAATCCCTCAATGAACCTCCTATAATATCCAGCCAAACCCAGAAAGCTTCGGATCTCCATCACTGACTTTGGTCATTCCCATTGCAGCACGGCCTCTACTTTCGATGGATCCACCGCAATCCCTTCCTTCGAGATTACGTGCCTCAAAAATTTAACTTCTTCCAGCCAAAATTCACATTTTGACAGTTTGGCATACAATTCATTCTCCTTCAGAATCTGAAGAACTATACTAAGGTGTTCAGCATGGTCCTCCTGATTTTGAGAGTATACCAGAATGTCATCAATGAATACCACAATGAATCTGTCCAAGTAAGGATGAAAGATTCGGTTCATGTAGTCCGTAAAGATAGCTGGTGCATTCGTCACACCAAACGGCATCACGAGATATTCGTAATGACCATATCGGGTATAAAAAGTAGTCTTGGGTACATCCTCCATCTTCACTCGTATCTGATGATACCCAGATCGCAGATCGATCTTTGAAAACACCGCTGCTCCCTTCAGTTGGTCCATTAAGTCGTCAATTCTTGGGAGTGGATATTTGTTCTTGATAGTCACTTTGTTCAACTACCGGTAGTCCAAACATAATCTTGATGTACCATCCTTCTTGCGAATTAACAGTACTGGTGCTCCCCACGGTGACACATTTGGTCTAACAAATTGCTTTTCCAAAAGCTCCTCTAGCTGTTTCTTGAGCTCAGCTAACTCTGTCGGTGCCATCCTATAAGGTGCTATAGACACGGGACCAGCTCTTGGTACTAGGTCGATAGCAAACTCTATCTCTCGAGCCGGTGGTAGCCCAGGTACATCCTCAGGAAAGACTTCGGGAAACTCATTCACCACTAGAATTGTGTTCAAATCAACTTCGCTCTCGGCTTTCAAAGAAGACAGTAGCATGTATCCGTGAGCTCCTTCTTTGAAGAGAGCTTAAACTCAGTTGGCAGTCAGAAATCTAGAATCCTCATCTATGGGAAAAAACTATGGTCTTTCTAGAGTAGTCTAATAGGACATGGTTGGAAGACAACCAGTCCATCCCTAAAATTATATTTAATTGGGAAAGGGATAAATAGATCAGATCGACCGAAAAAGTTTGACCTTCAATAATCAATGGACAATTTAGATAGACTTTGGTAGTAACTACCGGTTTATCAGTGGGGGTAGAAACAGTTAAGTCAAAAGGTAAGGTGGACACTGGTAAACCAAGTCTTTGCACACAGTCATACGATATGAAAGAATGGGTTGCCCCAGAGTCATACAGTACAGTTAAAAGATTACCTTCTACAGTGCCTTCCCCTTGTATCAAATCTTTAGATTCAGAGGCTTCAGCTCCGCTCAGGGTGTAAACTCACCCTCCAGCTTGTGGTTTCTTAGCTCTCGCAGCATTAATTGAAGGTTCAGCCTTCGCTTGATTGCAATCTCGGGACACGTGGCCAGGCTTGCCACATCTGAAGCAAATGATTCCCTTTTATGGTGCAGTCCCTTGTGAGATGATCTTTCCCACACTTTAGACATTTCGAAGGGTACGCCATGTTCTGGCTAGTCCGATTCCCAGTAGAACCTCCACCAGAACTTCCACCCGTGGTTTGTTGCTGATTCCCCATTAGTCGGGAATAAAGCTTCTTCTGGAAGTGGTTAGAATCGTTGCCGCCGCCTCTTTGGAACCTTGTGGGCCCAAAGTTTCTATTTCTCGTATCTCTAGATTGCTCCAGAGCCTCTACATCACAGCATGTATCCAATAGTTCTGAGAACTCATTGATCTTCAGGGTGATCACAGCCTTCTTCACCTCATACCTCAATCCTTCCGTGAATCTTTGGCATTTCCATGCTTCATTTGGTTGATGCTGAGAGTATGTTGAAAATTATGACAAGTTTTCAAATTTGGCCGCATACTCACTAACGATCATATTCCCTTGTCGAAAGTTGAGAAACTCTGACTCCTTCGCGTGTCTTACGCTTGCAGGAAAATACTTATCCAAGAATTTCTCCTTGAATAAGTCCCAAGTAATCTCGCGGTTTGCAGCTTCCAATATTCTCTGCACTCCGTTCCACCAGTTTTCAGCATTGCCCACCAGCATAAAAGTTACATAGGTCACCTTTTTGTTCTCAGCACAGTTCATCCCTCGAAAGACTTTTTCTAACTCCTTGATCCACAAACTAGCCTTGTCCGGATCAAATTCTCCTTTGAATTGAGGAGGGTTGTGGCGCCGAAACTCCGCCAAGTTCTGAGCATCTATAGTAGCTTCAAGCTATTGAGCAGCTCGTTCCTGCTGTTCTGTAACTCTCTCTTGCTGCTATGTAGCTTGCTCAGTTTATTGTGCGACGACCTCAGCCATCCTCTGCATCGCCGCTATAGCAGCTGCCATGTCTTCCCTTCGCACCATCTTACTTTCTTAGATCGGATTAACTGAAAACATAGAAAAGTCAGTTGCATCCACTAGGAATACCAAATAATACACCTTTCCATTTACTATTCAGAGAACACACAGCACAAACAAGGCAGACTCAATCATAAGACCCAAAGAAACATAAATCGGGGCTCTGATACCAACTAAAAGTAATGCCCCTTTTTGGGAGGGAATGACACATTGTCAATTACAATGCGGAAATAAAAATTTTAACAGTTAAGACTTGGTTCATTATAATATAATATAAATTTACTTGATTATAGACATGTAATTAAATTGGCGAATATTTTTTTTTTCTACAATCACAATAATTAATAAACATAGTGACAGAACATAAATGGAAATAAAGGGCAAACAGAAGTAAAGCATACATTGGAATTAACATTGCATATTCATATATATATATTTATCAAACTATTTGGTTACAAAGCCTGGTATACCAAAAAGTAAAACTATACCTACCCCAAAGGATCATATATACACATCCCCAAGATATCAAAATATACAGCCCACTACAAAAGACATCAGGCCCCCAAAATAAAAACACTGGCAGCCATCAGTAGCCACCAGCACTATCAGTCCCTCAGATGAGGAGAAATCGTATCAGGATCCTCTTCAGGATCCTCCGCGAGGTCATCCTCGAGGACCTCCTCGGGGTCTTTCTCATCTGAGGAAACCTCCATAAGAGCCACAGAGCCACGGGCCGGAGCTTGACCAGTGGAATCAAAAGAGTCCTCTTACGGGGTGTAGAAGCGGTTACCCCACATATCCCGGATGGGTAGATAAAACTCCAGGCGCAGGCTGATGCAGCAAGTAAAGATCGGCGGCTCATGATGCCTCCAGGCCAAAGAGATCGACACGTCTCCTAGGTAGACACAGCGGTCAGAATTCAGGTTAATGTGCCAGCATTCTGGCCTTCCATGGAAGGTCAGATGCACATCACCAAGAAATCCACGCATACGGGCCTCCATTCTCCACAGTAGATGCTAATCGTAATCAGGCCAGAAGCCGGGGAAATCGGGGGCTCCAACTTCCTTGCCGTCGTCTTCGATGAGACACATCATATAGATAGAAAATGACAGAAATGCAGGAAAGAGTTAAGACATCCTACCATCATTACCAGTTATAGCAGTAAGAAACAAAACGGCACCAAGCACCCACAGAGCATATCAAATAATAATCATAATTATTAAATAGCAGAAATAGACAATTAAATAGTTGCAGGCAAATATATAACAGTAACACAACAGTTTTAATTATAATAATAATAATAATAATGAATGCCAGATAATACATATGGACCCACTATGCACATGCACATAAAGACAAAATCCTACTCCATGAAGCTAGACACAAACGGTCGAAGAGAAAGATCAGGAGACATATCTGCAACTCGACTACCTCAGCCAAAGTGCTATAATTCATTAGTTTATCCACGTGCACATCATAGCATTGTACAGACAATCTACACTAGATCACGATATAGGACAGTGCCCGGTCAGGATCGTCGGTGCATTTGCATTGGTCTGCCACATGGACAGAAGTGCTACCAACTGTCCATTGCGAGGTACCCGCACCCCAACGCCCCCATGGTCAACAATATGACCTACACTAGTCTACTCGCACCCGCACTAAGGTGTGTTCAACTCCTAGGCAACTCGGCCTTAACAATAGTCCAACGGACATTCACAATGCATACAGACTCTATGCATAATCATGTATGATTATTATTACATACTATTCCACAATATGCCACGATTGGCCAAAGTAAGAATCAACACAATCATTGGTCACTCACATGGACCCACAATAACATAATATTATTATTAAATAAATTAATACATTTTTACGGAGTATTATGAATTCTTGCTTAGGTTTAGCTTTTCTTACAAAGTTTATCTCTAAAGGAATTCTCTTAATTAATTAAATTCTCTTAGGTAATTTATTCTCGTACACTTAGAAAATTATTCTAAGATTCTCAAAGTCTCACACTCTCTTGTTCTTGCCCTAATTAAAATTATCCTAAGTCTTATGAAAATTGCACTCTTGGTTCTTTAAAATTTATGAATTTCAAAGTATATCCTATTCTTCCAATTTGCTAATTTTCTATCCTATTACCAATGATTTAATCACTTGATTAATTAAGTTTCAAGGTTACCAAAATTGCATAATTAAGCCCCAAAAAGGCCCTAGAGGCCGTGGCCTCCCTAGGGATTAAATTCCCAAATTTTTCCTTCCATCAATTACCTAATGTACACTTGATTAATTATGAATTCCAATTGTTACAATTGTTCACAAAGAACCCTAAATTTGAACCCCAAAACTGTGGCCATCCAATAACCAATCCAGCAATATTTTCTTCCATTTCATGCCTTCTAATCCAATCCAATATATCAATATACACAAACAAACAATCTAATAGCAAAAACACATTATAAACAACATGCAAACATACTATTCATGCAAACAAAGAATAACCCTCATTAGGGTTTTCTCATAATCAACCACAAACAAGGTTTCTAAGTGCTAAAAGAGGTTGAGGAGGAGTGTCTTCCTCTTACCTAAGTGAAGAACAAACAAAGAACTCCCTTGAAACTCTTTGGATTTTCGGATTTGGTTCCTCTAAGAGCCCTAAAATTTTAAACTCATTAAAATAGCACCATTACTTGAAAAATAAAGCATAGATGGTCACAAAGAAGACCATAGGAATGAAAATAAGAGAAGGGAATGAAGATTCAAGAAGCTTACCCAAAAAGCCCTAGGCTTGAAGCTTGAAGAAGATGGTGAAAATGATGGATTTTCAAAGAACCACCAACTGGAAAAGTGTTTAGGAGATGGAGAGGATTAAGAAAATGGGGTTGGATGAAAATTTTGTGATGGATGAGGGGGGTAGGGGCTGCTGGCCATGAGCCTTGGTAGAGAGAAGGAGAAGAAAAAGCTTGAAGAAGATGAAGGTAGAGAGAGAAAGTGAATAGAAAAATAAAGTGGTAGCTTTTGAATTTTAAAAACTTATGTAGTATAATTAATTAAATGAAAAGCACACACCCCCCCCAAAATGTGCTGCTGTCGTGAGTGCATGGAGAGAGGAAAGAGAGTGTGTGGCTTCCATAGGAAGCTTGGAGGAAATTTCCATGAAGCTTCCTTGACAAGCTTTGCACAATTCTCAATAAAGTGCATAGTAAGCTTGTCTCTTTAATTAAATACAGTTGACAGATGATTAATTACACTATTAAAATTATTTTCCCAGTGGATAAACATTACAGTTGATGAAAATAATATTTTATTGTTCAACGGATAATTTTATGATACAACGATTTTATTTATCAGATAAAACTTCAAAAAACACAAACCTCGTAAATTGTGCTCAGCCTCGGGTTTAGTAAGATCTCCCGTTGACACATTGACAGTTCAAGGTTTACCAGCCTCAGGGAAAATATTTCGTTATCCCGGCTCTGCTCAGCGCATACGCAAAATGAGGAATATACTAAAATATTTGACATTTTAAGAAAAATCCACAAAATTTTCTTAAAATCACAAATATTAAAAAATGACTATTCATCACAAGACAAACAATTTTTCGAAGCATTTGACTGACTCTGCTCAGTGCGCACGCAAAATAAGAATATATTAAAATATTCAACATTTTTAAAAAATTTCAAAAAAATCTCCAAAAATCATGAATATTGGAAAATGACTATTCATGATGAAGCAAATCATTTTCGGGGTGTTACACTGACTCTGGTCAGTGTGCACATAAAATGAGAAATATATTTACGTAAAACGAGAAATATATTAAAATATTTGACGTTTCCGAAAAAATCTAGAAAAATTCTCAAAAATTATAAATATTATAAAATGATGATTGATGACAAAATAAATAATTTTCGAGGTATTACAATCGTAGCTTATTCGAATAGAACAATAAAAAAAGGTATTTTGGTGTATCAAAATAACACTTTTCTTGTTTCATTTTATTTCCATACATATCTATGCTCAAGTCTCATCAATCATATCTCTTTATACATACAACCATGATATTATAGAGTTTGATAGAAAGTTATCACTCAACCCATTTCATGAAAGGTTTCAAGTAGCAAAGATGGACTAAGCATGGAAAAGAACACAACAACCCCTACCTCAACTCCTTAAAGTGATGGTAGGCTATGGTTCTTCTTTCCTCCTTTTTTTGTCTTTTCTTTCCTTTTCTTCTCCTTATCTCATGCTCTCTGTCTCTCTCTTTTCTCTCCCTTTCTTTCTTTTTAGTTTTCTTTGTTTTGTTGAGTGAGTTCGTGAATGAATAGGAAAGAGTTAGAAATGAGAGGTAGCAACGTCAAAGACAGTGGCAAAGAATCAAAGATAAGAATGTTGGACTTTTAAGCACAAATGAAAGTGTTGTATCTCTTAGGGACACTCTGGTTTTTAAACACTTATTCTCTATTATTAAAAATACTAAACTAATTTAGTAATTCTCTAAAATTAACTACATCACATTCTATTCATTTACGACTAAGAAATAAATTCTCCATATTTATTTCTATCACCTGAGCAAATATGAGCTATTTTTCCCATTTGGTGTTATAACAACGTAATCAACTAACTTAGAAAGTTAGCAAAATTAATAGATAACTCCTACTAGCGTTACTGAACTTTTATAATCATGATTAAAACTAATAGGTTTAGGAGGATGTTACACAAAACACTGGGGTTTACAAGGTTTGATCGAGGTCTTGTTGTGCCAAGATATTAGTTTAACTCCATAAAGGAGGTCTCTTACCAAGAAAACACTACTCCAGTCAAGGACCAAATTAGACAACAAATAGGTCTCATGGTTTCCCAATGAATCAAGCTCCATCCATTTAGGACAATAGTCCCTTTGGAGATATGGGTACAAGTCAAGCAGACTACAGGTTTGGATGTTGAACAGTTCATTTGTGTTCTAAAAAATATACTTCTTTTTAGCTAGAATTAGCTGAAGGATTTCTTCATTCACAATAAGATTTTAAGTCTTTTTGAATACTGAGTAGGACGATGGGATGAATTTAGGGTAGTAGTGGAATATCCACAAAATCAGAAACCATATAGGGCTAGGAACAGTCTTTATGTCCTCACCACTCCTTAGTTGATCCATCATCAGAAACTGACTTTTTTTTATAAAATTGACAAAAATAGATGGGTCAGAGCCAATGCTCTTCCTAAAGTAATTATAGCAATAACATAGGAAAACTCAAAAACTATAGCAACCGAGTTAGTACAAACAAAATACTTATAAAACCAGTACAACAAGGATGCTTTATGTTCTTCATCCTTTAATGGATTTTTATCTTTTCAGTTGGCAACTAGGAATTTGGTGTAAGAGGACCTTTTCTTAGAAAATTTGGCCTTTAAATCACTGTAAATAATGCTATGCAAGACCAAGATTTTGTCTCCATCAATAGGAAGCCCTACGATAGTTGAGACACCGAGAAATGTGGGCTTATAGTGACTAACAAAAAACATAAATCTGTTGATAGTCGTAGACCAAAAGCCAAGGAAAGCAAATACAAGGTTGATGTCCATTAGAATGTCATGCTGAGAAAGCATGACCATATCGTAGACACCCAATTTTTTCAAATCAGCTGCTTTCTCTATGCGCTTCATCTAATCAAGGTATTAATGGAAACTTGAGGTCTTACGCCAAGCCCTAAATTCAACAAGTTGAACCATTTGTAGTTAATGGGATGGGGGAAACCTTCTAGGCTAAAGAAATGATCAATGATAAATTTCCATGTAGAGGGGTTGTTTGAAAATGGTCGCAGTACGTAGGAATGTTGTTCTGCAATGTAAGGGATCAAGATGGAAGCTAATTCTTATAGAGGAAAATCATTTGATTTAGAAAGTGCAAAGTCAAAAATAGAGTTATTATCATCTTTGCCTCCTAGCAAGTAGCTAGGGTTTTGGGAATCTGAAGGAGAAGACATGATTACTAGATGGAAGCTTTACAAAGGGAAGAAAGTGTTCAAGAAGCTAATGAGTGGTTGATAAATGGTCACCACATTGTTTAAGAAGGCTTTTTGAGTTTTGAAATTCGAAATACAAGATTAGACAAATTTGTAAGAGATCATTATCATTATCCAACTGAATCTTATTTGAATTTAATTTTATAACTTGAAGCTAAGTGTTCCTAACCTAAATTTAATTTTCCTAGTAAGGTGCAAAATTGAAATTATAGAAGGTGCATCTTTCCAATTTCTTTGCTAGCTCATCAGTTTGATGATGCAAGGGGCAAAGTGTTAACACCCAAAAATATTGAGTTAGCGAATTTAGATGAAGAAAGGATAGCTGAAGATTAGCTGAGTAGATGAGGCAACTTCAACTAAAAATGTTAGCGAGCCGCCAACCAAGATAGGAAGCAACAGTGGGACAGATGTACAAATTAGGCTTAATTTATGGATCTTTACTTGAGGGAGTGAATCCAAATAGTTAGAAGCATCCTGACTAAGTCAACTAAGATTCCCTTAAAAATAAGAGTGACTTATCCAGATGATTTTGTGAACATTGGTGACAATTTGTGGGTGGTTACATGTAGATGGACGTTAAGGAGGTGGCATTGGTTACCTTCCATGATTTTAGGAAAGTAGGGTGTGTAACACCCTAATACTAGTACTAATGACACTTCCAGGATCATGCATTAGAGACTAGGATTAGATATGTCACTCTGATACTAATAGCAAAATTTATGAAAATATTAATATCATATACAAAATATGAGCCTGTGGCGGGTGTAATATATGTACATATATTGAAAGGGTCTTTATACAAATACATTCATCATAATACAACTACCATAACATATGCCTCCATGGCAATAGCTATACAAATTATACATAAAGCTTTTCTAATATCTACAACTATGCTCTTCATTCACATTTCTGATATTCTCTTTTACTTACTGATGCCTCTATTATACTTGGAAATAATATGGAAATACAAATATACGGGGGTGAGAATTCAAAGAATTCATAGTAGTTTTATAAAAATGTGTCATCGTATTATTTCCAATTGTTTTGAGGAAAAATCCATTCTTTTTTTAAAATTTGTTATATATTTATACGTAAGTTAGAGAGGTTGCAAACAGCAAGAACTGATCCTCTCTCTTCTTGAAATCGAGGTTCAATTATTATACTTTAAGAAAATCCTTTGCATAAACTAAATACATCACACAAAATCAATTCAAGTTCCTTATCAAATCAAATCAATTATATAATCAAATCAAATACTATATCTAGTCATACATATTCATTCTTTATAATAAAACATAAAATACTAATCAAATTAGTTATTATATTCACTAACAAATTCAAATCTATTTTCATATCCTATTTCATAAATATGTGCTCATCATTCTTCATCATTTCTCACAAGCCATAGATTTCAATATATTTATATATCTTTATATATCTCATTATTCTCATGTTTATATATTATGTCCTTCTTCAAGTTTCATAATTCAACACAATACTCTTCATATCTTTTACATCATAGATTAAATACTTCATCTTCACTTCTATTTCAATCTTTCATTCTTTGTTGTATCATATTCATCATTCATTTATCTTTCACTAGTATATTCATCATTCGTTCTTCATTCATTGAGTATCTTTTCATCGTTGTTCAAGGTTCATAATTCATCAAGTCTTATTCTTCGACAATTCTTATAAATATTCCTAATATTTTCTCATTAATTGTAATAGTTTCGGGATACTCTCATACTCGAGGTTATATCCTATTCTGTTCTTTTGGTAGGTGAGGGAATATCCATCCTCACAGTACCATTCATTCTTATTTTCTTTCATTCGGGATATTCTCATACTCGAGGTTATATCCCATTCCATTTTGGATACTCTCATACTCGAGATTATATCCAGTTCTCATATGCATGATAAGTAAGGGAATGTCCGTCCTCACAATACCATTCCATTATATTCTCATTCATTCTTGTTCACTTGGCAGTAGTCCACTTTTAGGTTGATGCACTTTAACCTATCCATGACCATTCGCTAGTCACACAGAACTACTCCATACTCACAATTCTATTCACTGGGTAGTAGTGTGCTTTCAGGTTGGCTCATTCCAACCTATTTTTGACCATTTGTTAGTCACACAGAACTACTACACATTCAGGGTAACCCAAACCACAACTTATGAGGGAAATACCATCCTCATTTCAGAGTTGTGGGTGTGAGGAAAATACCATCCTCGACCTATCAATTCATTCTCATACATATTCTCGAAAAGTAAGGGAAATACCATCCTCATATACCATTCATACTAAGATCACCTCTACTAACTAGGAAAAACTTGAGTGAAGAGGAAGAGGGTATCATCCATCCTCAATCCTCAACTACTCTAGAAGGGAGGAAATGTCCATCCTCACCTTCCATTCTAACCTAGGATGAGGATCATTTCCTTATTGTATACACAATTTGTAACACCCTAGAAAATCATGTTAGACTTGTATATGATTACAGAGGTAGCCTAATACTTGCTTAACATGTCTATTGAATTTTGTGGCTTTCTGAGCATGTTTAGTCACTTTGCTGCAACACTATGTGTGAGATATAATTGTTATTAGCCCCAAAATTGGCTTAAACTACTAAGTTAGTGGAAATAAATGTGGAGATTTTATTTTTAGGTCACAAGTGTGTGAACTGTGCTACAGTTAAAGTTTAAGGACAATTAGAGTTAGTTTGGCATTTTTAAGCATATTGGTTATGCATCTTAATGCCGGTTTGACTAGCAGCTGATATGGAAAAATAGCAAAATTGTGAAACATGATTATTGATGAATCTTAGGATTTATTTTAAATCTGTTAGAAGTTAGGAAACTTGATTTGGTGAAATCTAAGTGTTCTTAACAAACCAAGAGTTATAACTTGGTCATTTAAGTGACCCAATCACCCACGAATCTTTCTCTCTCTTTAAAAGGCAGCAATTGTTGTTGCCAATGAAAGAAAATAAACAAAATAGAAAACCAAAGAGGAAAAGAAAGAAGAGAAACCAAAGGAGAAGAGGAGGAAGGAAGAGGTAGGGGTTCTTGCTCTCATCTCCAAACTCCCATCTTTGCTTTTATCTTATCATGCTTGAGGTATCCTTGAAAAGGGTGGAAAAGAGGTTTTATAAGTTTCTTGAAAGTTTGAGTTAGTTGAACACTTTGGGAAACTTGTTTTAGAACTTGTAATGAGTTAGATTAAGCATGGTGATTGAATTGATCTCTAAAAATATCTATATAATGCTTTGTGGTGGAAAGTGAGAAATAGGTATTTGGGAGAGGGGTTTTGATTCTTGATGCTTAATTGAGGTTTGAAAGGTCAAAATGAGGTTTTGAGGTATTTTGAGTGTTTTCTTTCTTGAATATATATTCAAGGGATGTTTATGACTTGTTCATGGCAAGGGTTTAATGCACAAAGTGAGAAATGGATGGTTTGGATGAGTGATTTGGTTCATGGATCCAAATTTGGTGATTTTAGTTAGTGATTGATGATTCCTACATGTTAAGGAACTTGTTAGGAACTTAAAATCACCTAGAAACCAAGTTTTAAGGGTTAAAATTCAGTTGTTCCACCAATGGAACAGTAGCAAAATCTGTAGAATTCTACAGATTCTATTCTGCCTGTTGAGTGCCTAAGCACCCTTGTATGAGCGCTTAAGCGCCCATCATCTAGAGATTTCACTTGGTTCTATTGTGCCTAAGCACCCTTGTATGAGCGCTTGAGCGCTCTAGGGATGAATACTTAAGCGCTAAGATAGGGAAAAGAATAAAATTTAGTATGTGTTGCTAATTGAATTCTCTACTTGATAGGATCTTTTATGCAAATCTTTTAGAGTGTAATGAGACACTTTTGGGGGTATTTAATTATCAACTTGCATATGTGAGAAGTTGAAAAACTTTTAACCATCCAAAGTGTAGAAATGACTTGAGATAGAATTGATGGACGTAACACCCCGATTTTTCGTTTTTCTTGAAATAAACGAGTTTCATAATATTTAAGAGTTTTTTGTGAATTTTTGTAAATTTTTAAATATAAATATTTTATTATTTTGATATTTTAATATTATTTTGATATTTTAATATTATCTTGAAAACTGTATGTCCGAATTTCATTTTTTTTGAAAATATATGAGTTTTATAATTTTTATGATTTTTGTGAATTTTTGTAGAACTTTATGAGTTTTTAATTATTTTACTGTTATTTAGAGTTGTGTGTGGGCCCGAGGTGGACCCGAGGCGGACCTAGGAAAAATAAAATTTTTTCCTGGACCAGAAAGTTTCAGACTGTCAAGGCGGAATCGAGGGATCTTACAAAACCCGAAATCAAGAACAGTTGACATAGATTTTCTATATCTGAGTTTTCTATTATCCATTGTGTAATAATAGCAGTACCTGTTATCCATTGGGCAATATCTATTAGAAAAATATCTTGATGACTCAGCTGGTGACTCTACACTATGACTCACCATACTGACTCAGCTGTTCTAGAAAAATTTATGATGACTCTCCTAGTAAATATCTAAGAATAAATATCTACCGGAAAAATATCTTAATAAAATATTTCAAGTGTAATTATGAAAGCTGAAAATATCTTAATTAAATATCTTAAGGATCATGATGGCTCATCATTACTAAGCTTTATGATTAACCAATAAGAATTAGTCAAACATAGTGGCTGGACTTTGTTGTGAACCATTGGATGGAAAACTTGATGGAAAAGCCTTAGATCCTCACCGTTGATCTAATCAATGGTGTGAAAACAATCTTGATAAAGAAGCTTATGATATTAACCTTAGATTCAATCAATGGTTAGGAGATGAAGTTGATTTTAATGGTTAGGATTTAGTCAATAAAAATGGCTAGATTGATTAGTTAAGTAACTGGCTAATCTAACTTAGTTACCCTAATAGTCTAATTAGTAAGTAAATGAACTAATTTAATTGCTAAATAATTAGAAGCTAGTTACTAGATAAATATTTAATTATTTAGAAACATGACATAATCATAATAAAGTAATTAACTAGTTAGAATGTAACCAAATTGCTTAACTAAATTAATTTAATTGCAACTAGGTAGTAAGCTAGGTAACTAATTAAATTAGCTTAAGTGCAACTAGAAAACAATTTAATTAAGATTTGATTGGTTTTCCTAAGTGAGTTCCACGGCTGCCTAGTGTTTTCTAGGAGGTTCTTAATTCATCGTTCATGACCAATTGATGACCACTTGATGACCAAGGCCATGTGCATTCATATGAGCCCATGTGCTTATGCTTAATCTTGAAAAACAAGCCTTAAACCCTTTACACAAGCACTCCCACGGCTGCACACTTAGGAGCTTGTCCATTTCATTTCATTTCTTCACATTTTGTAACACTTAAACCAATTTCTCTCTTCTATCTCTTCCAATTATTCAAGAACACCAAGAACAAACACCATAAACTCCATTTTCTTCTTCTCATAACCTATTCGGTCTCCACTTCTAAATCTCACTTCCAAGCTTCAATAATTTTATGCAACCTTAGATCTAGAACCTATACACAATCCTAAGATACTTTGTAGTTAATATCTTGGCCTAGTTCTATCATTTTCAACCTTGTTCTTCAAGTTAAAGATCAAAAAGCCTTGCTTTGTTTCTTGGAGTGGCTCACAGCCAACCACTTAAGAATCACTATCCAAGTTTGTTTAATTTTAACTAACCATATTTCTTGAATCCTTACATCATTTTAAGACTCTTTGATGTTGAGTCTTTGGTCTAAATCCATCATCTTCATGCTTGAATCTTGGATTTAAGTTCTAGGGTTTTAAGGTAAAAATCTTGACACTTGGCTTTTTATTTGATTTTTAGAATCCTAAGACCATGTTTGATCTATGATCATCTTAATCAAGCTTTAGATACTAATTTGTATGTGTTTGTTGTGATTCTAAGATCTATTTGGTGGTGAAAGATTAATACAAAAAGAGTTTTACAAAGAGCTAGGAAGCGTCAACCAGGTAAGAGGGAGATCCATCTCACCAACCAAGTATGGTGGTGAGAGATGAATCTTGTATTTGATGGATGGTGAATCCATGTGAGGATTCATATCCTTGGTTGTGCAATTATTTGTGCGTGTCTATGTGCTTTAAATTATTTGTTTGTGTTTGCATGCTTTAGGTGATTTTTATTACTTTAAGGTATACTTGATTATATGATATGAAGAATATGTAAATATGCTTGATTATATGATATGATGAATATGTATATGTATGCCATGATTTGATGATGAAAGGAAAATAAATTTTTGGATCTAATGACCATGAGGGTTTCGGCCTCAACACCTCAAAATAGGTGTTTCCAAAGTAAAATTTTCATGAATGGTAAAATTGAATGATAAAGGAAAGGAAAAAGAAAAGATGGGTTGGTTTCAAAGACCAAGTGTTCACGGTTTTTGGAGGAATTTTAATGGTTTTGTTTGTGTAAAAATATGAATGGAACTTAGTTGATTTAGAAGGAAAAATTATATAATGGTTTCAATGGCCATGTGCCACGGTTTTTGAAGGCTTGTATTGCCTTAGTTTTGTGAGACAAAGTGATTTCAAAGTGGAAATATAATTGTTTAAGTATAAGGATTAAAGAAATGGAAACAAAATGTTTTGTCACTTGGAAATTGAAATTTTCGTATATGAATGGAAAAGAGAGGTTGAAAGTGTTTGAACCTCAATTTATTTTAAAGAGGATTGATTTTAGAATTGTTTTGCAAATTGTGGGGAATACGTTGGTGACTTGAGATTTTCTAACGTATAACTCATCATTTGGGTTTTGGAGTGCGTTAGGAAATTTTAAGTTAGAAACATTAATTTAATTCAAGGAAGTGGTGAATTTGTGGAATATATTGCGAAAAGGGTTTCTTGAGTAAGAAAATGTGGAAAAAGAAGTGAGAATTCATATTATTTTGAGAAATGTTGAAATGGAATTTTTGGAAGGTTGAAAAATCAATACGTGATTTGAAAATGCGACAAAAATGTTACGCGATTGAGAAAACATGAAATTATAATTACGTGATGAAAATATAGTAAAGATACTATTGGACCAATGTGTGAACCCTGAATATGAGATGATGAATTTGAACTGAGAATGCTGCATTATACATACATTGGAAAGGTCTGATGGACTGGATAAGGCTAATTGCCTAGGAGAGAATACACATCTTGAGTGGGTGCGATATACATAGTGTAAGTCACTTGTTGACATTGGGGGCATCAGGGTGCGGGTTGCCTACAATGGGCAGTTAGTAGCTCTTCTGTACCGTGTGTTTGACCGACGCAACACACCGATGATCCTGACCGAGACACTATTCTTAATCAAGATCTAATAAAGACTGTCGTGTATATGCTAGATGTGCAAACACATATGAGAATTATAGAACGTGGTCTGAGGTATGTTGGTACAGATAGATCATTTCGATCACTCTGTCGAACCTGAGTTTTAGCTCCATGGAGTAGGAAATCGAGTCTATGTGCACATGCATAATTATTGAGTATTGATATCGGTGTGATATTTGACCTGTTGAATATTTGGAAAATATTGAGGGCATTATTGTAATTATTGGTTATGATTATTGAATTGCTGAATATTTAGATATTGTTGAGGGCATGATCGTAATTATTATTTATTACATCTATTGTGATGATAAATAATTTTGATGGTATAATTGTAATTATAGTGTGATGTATCTGTATGATATATTGTATGTGTTTATCTCCATGCTACCATGTTGATATTGGCGTAGGTGATCTCACTTCTTTGCTGTTCTATTCTGTCTATTTCTATTTTTATGTTTACATCTGTAAAGACTACGATGGCGACAAGGAGGGGTTAGCTAGATTTATATAGGCTACAGTTTCTTGAAGGCGCTGCTGCTTGACGTGTCTATTGGGACACAGGGCACATAGAGTATTATAGTGATATTACTCTATTAGTAAGTAGGACTCGCCATGGAATCATTACTTCATTTTATACAGTTGCTTATGTAGAGATGCTTTTTACCTATTAGGGAGTTGCGGAATAAATTTCACTATACTCCTAGAAAGAACTTCGATATATCCTTGAGTCAAATTTCTATCGGTCTAGACATTCCCAGCTAAGGAATTTGTCTTCTGACAAGGGCTCATATTTTAGGTGTTATGTTTTTTAGTATGTAAAAATAATGAATGTGTAGTTGTAATAAACTCTGTGTAAATGAAAAGTATTTTATTCAGTTATTATATTTTGAGTTACTTTATTTTAATCAATTGATGTTTTTGCGAAAAAAATATTTTCAAATTCGTATTTAAAATGATATTAATTATTTTTTAACTTGGGTAATTAATTATTTATAAAAAGTTAATTTGAAATGTGATACCCTTCGGAGGGGGCATTACATCAATTGGTATCAGAGCCCAAGTTAGAGTGTTTTGGGTTTGTGGGTAGGTTTGTCTTGTCTGTGCTATATTTTTCTCTGACATTGAATACAGAGATATATTGTTTGGTTTCCGAAAGAAAACGGTGTTGTTTGAAATAGTTACGTGTAGTTTTGTTGTGATTTGAGTTTGGTTTTTGAAGAAAGATAATGGATCATAGTAGATGTGGGAATGTGGACACGAGACGTGATGAAGATCGTATAGCCGCAGCTAGAAGTGTGATGCACAGGACGACTGACGTAGCGGTACAACAGAGATAGATGATTGCTCAGTGTAACACCCCAACTTTTGGGATAATTACAAAATAGTCCTAAAATGTACTGTTTTGTGAATTCTGTGAGCAGTAAATTTAATTTGACTGTTTCGTGAGTGTACTTGACTGTTTTATGTGATTTGCTCGACACTGGGAAATAAAAATTTTCTCGGGGATAAATCTTATTTTAATTAATTGGAGTCAGTGGGGATCTTACTAAACCCAATTGATTGATATATATATTAATCTCGTAATTTTTTGGATTTAATTGTGCAATAAAATAATTTTATATTATTATAATATTATTTTATATTACAGTACTTACTGTCTCAAAAATAGTAAAAATCTACTTTGATTTGACCACAGATCTTTAAAAGTACTGTGGGACCCGTGTTTAGGAAAAACAGTCAACTGTGCTGACTGTACAAATTCTAGCCAATGAGAGCAAGTCAACAAAAGTGGCTTGACTTTCTAAACCAATAGGAATTGGTCAACGAAGGGGGCATAGACTTTCGTTTGGACCGTTGGATGAAGACTTAGTTAGGAAGCCTTTAACCTAAGTCGTTGATCTAAACAATGGTGAGATTAGAATGATAGTTTTATGACTAATTGATATCTATCTTAGATCTAATCTAGGGCTAAGAATTAAAGATGAATCAATGGTTAGAATTAAGTCAAAAATTGTAGGCTTGAATTTGATTAGTAACTTAATTAAGCTTAATTTGACTAATCTAATTACTTAATTAACAAACTAAGTGAACTAGCTTAGTTATTAATTAATTATAATCTAAATACTAATTAGATATATTAATATTGATTAAAGGTTATAATATATGTTAATATATATTAAATTAATAAGTTATATGATTAGTATGTTAATTAAGTTTGGTTAGGATAGTTAACCTAACTAATTACCTAATTAATTAGCATGTAATTAGGTGTAATTGGAGAACAATTAAGACATTAGAAAGAGGAAGACCCACACGGTTTTGGGCAGCAGCAAGGAGGCTTGGATTGGCTTGGTTCTACATGGTTCTTGAAGGCTCCAACATGACATAAGCCATGTGCTTAACCATGTGAACACTCTATGATATTTTACCATGCAAAGTTGATCACTCAACCTCACCCACACTCACTCACGGCTGCAGCTCTATCTATTCACTCTTCACTTTTATTTTTCACACTTATCACATTTAGCTATCCATTTCTCTCTCTAAAATACCAAAAACTCAAGCACACTTCTCTCTCACTTTCTCTCCCAAGTTTCGGCCAACACCCATACCCACACAACCAAACCTTCATAATTTCATCTCATCATATTTCCTAAACCTAAATCCCATTCTAAACACTTTTCATTCACAAAGTTTTCCCAAATTCCTACTCTATCTTGTCCAAAATCCAACCTTTTGGTTACTTACTTAAGGGTAAGTTTTGTTTCTATGGTTCAATATTGGATTTTTAATTTTTCTAACCATGATTGTTCCATGGTTTTTCAATAATAAACCTTGTATGTGTTTTTACTAATTGTTTAAGAATTTTAGGAATTGTTTTGGAGCTTGTACGAATTTGAAGGAAAGGAGGAAAACTAACCGATTGTCTACAAGAGGTAAGAGGGAGATTTAATCTCATCAATCCTAAGTGGTGATGGGAAAATGGATTTGTGTTTGTGTGTAGAATCCATAAGGATTCAGTTTGTATGGTTTATTTGTGGTTTTTATTGTTTTTGATTGTTTAAAATGCTTTCCTATTTGTGATTATTTTTGCTATGCATGATTATAGCTTTTATTATTTGTGCTATGCATGTTTATGGCTTTCAATATATTGTTTGTATATTATATGTGATTTAATAATTGTATATGCTTATAAGCGTATAATTATTAAAGTAGGATGTGAATAACATGTGCGATTTGCATGAGTGTTAGAAGAACACATTATCGTGCTCACTGCCTTACATCAAAATAGAGAACCAAAATGTTCTCAAAGCAATTTTCTAAATCAACGATTTAATGAACCTAGGTAAAATAATGGATTTGAAAAAGATTTAAGTTAATTGTGGCCAATATGCCATTTAGTGTATAATCAAATACCATTTTATTTTGATTTGGCCAACATGCCATTTTATTTGCTAAGATAGGTTAGGTAAGTGATTTACAACATAAATGGATTCCAATGATTCATTGAGAAAAATAAAAGGAATAAATTCAGTTCTAGAAATTTAACTTAGCAGAATTTAGTTTAAGTAAGAAATAAAACAGACGCTAGAAAAATACTAACGTAAAGCTCATTTTATAAATTTTGAAGCGCGTTAGCAAGTTTCAAAGCGTAATTATTGGGGAAAAATAAAATGAACTATATTTAGTGAAAAACATTGAAAATACCTTATACTGATCTTATAGGCAAAATGCTGCCAAAATTTATTAAAATCAGACGCATAAAATGAAAAGATTCCATACTATATTTAGAACATAAGGAAAAATACTCTACGTATTTTAAAAGTACTAGATATAGTTTTACACTTAGTAGAAATGATGATTTTAAGCTATTCGGTTAAGAAAATGAATTAAAAATCTTACGTGATTGAGAAAATGATTTAAAAATATTCTGCGATATTTAAAAATGTCAAAATATCTTTACGCGATTTAAAAACGTTTGTGAAAATGATGAGATTGTGAAAATGCGATAAAATTCCTATGCGATTGAACAATACTGTGAGTTTTACTGTCGGGCCAAAGTGGTGGACCCGGACATGTGGTGTAGTACTGTCAGGTGGGACATACTATACTTTGTTATTTTGTGACTAAGGGTATTTTGGTAATTTTCTGTAATTATGGTAAATTTTGGATAATAAGGGTATTTTTATAATTTTAGATCATGTTTAGAGTGTTGTGCCAATTTGGTTTATAATTGGTGATTGATTGATGAGGCGAATTACACCGTATTTGGTGTGATAAGCGTAGTGTGGTTCATTTATGAACTTGGAGGCGTTAGTGTGCGGAGAATTCCACATGCGGACAGTGGGTTGCTCCTCTGGGCCATGGTAACGGGCAACACACTAATGATCTTGACATGCACTATTCTTAGTTGAGATCTTGAGGGGACTATTAAGTACTATGCCTGTGGTACACGATGTTGGATTTGTGTACTACTACATGATGTTTTGGATTTGTGGGCTATAGACACAAAGATTTGTGATGTAATAGTTTGGTTGGGCAGCCATAAAGTATTATTAGTTTCTAATCGGATCATTCTCTCGAGATATCCGTGTTTAGCTCCATGGAGTAGGAACGCAGTCGGTGTGTGTTCATGCATTACCTGCATTTTACTGCTTACCATAATCTGTGATAAATTGTATGATTTATTGCTTTAATATATTATGCATGATATAATGGTATGTATTATTGCTATATATTGCTTGATATATTATGCATGATATATTAGTATGTACTGTTGTGATAACTGTTTTGTACTGCCATTTTCTTTATTGCCATGCGGGTAGTGATGTAGATTGTCTCACCTCTCTATATGTTTTCTCGAAATTATTATATTATATTCGTAAAGAGTTAGAGGAAGAAGAAGATCAGCCTCTTGAGATACAGTATCCTGACGAGCAATAGTCGGGCGAAGTATATGAGGAGGAGGAGTCGATAGATCACACTAATCGTCAAGACTGATCTTGAGATCATGGCATTGCCAGGATTTTTCGGGTTCGTGAGACTAGAGTTTCATGGGGGTTCCGAGGCATGGCGTATGCATGTGGACCGAGGGACAGTTGCTTATGTGGGACGTTTGACCGTGTCCCTATGTAGAGAGTATGACGGAGAGGTCATATTCACTACTACGCTTTATTTACATTTAGAGTTACCTCTGACCATTAGGCGTTATTGGCAGGGAATTTTCCATGCACCTAGTGAGCTCAGTAGCGAGTCGACAGCTCGGACTCGTGTCCGTCGTGCTGTGAGATCTCATAGATGTGAACTTTTCGATGGTTATTCTGGAGGTTCTGGACGATGATCCATCGGAGGGTCTGATATCTACCGAGATGCACTTGGGCAGTACTATGTTATAGCTTTGTGTCAACTCTTTACTGCTTTATTAAATATATGTAGTTGTAAATTATGTGTGTACTAAAAGAGATTCATATGTATATTATGGTGAGTTTATGTTTGTTATATTTTGTGTTTCGTGTTATTTTATTTAATGTCATAATTATAAAAGGAAAAAAAATATTACCACAAATATTATGTAAGTATCAAATGTTTTACAACTTGGGTAAGAGTTTTATTTTATTTTATTTCATTGCATTCATAAATGTGACATCCCCACAAGGGTGTTACATTAGTTGGTATCAGAGCCCAAGTTAGAGTCTTTTGGGGTTGTGGTTAGGTCTGTTTTTGCTTGTGTTGTGTGAATCTTTGTGATTTGTTTTCGAAAGGTTACATCTGACATTGTTTTGTCTTGTTGAAGAAAGAAGATGTCTGGAGGAAGAGGAACGCGTGCAAATGCGGCACGTAATGTAGACCCAATGATTACTGTTGCTGAGGCTATGCAGCAAATGGCAGAAGCGATTACTCAGCAAAATCGAAGAGCAGCTCAACATTAAGATGCAACTGCTGATGCTTTGAATTTGTCTGAGTTTAGACGCAACAATCCGCCATAGTTTAGAGGCGAGTTTGACCCTGAGAAGGCAAGTCTTTGGATTCAAGACTTGGAGCGAGTATTCGAAGGAATGGGGTGCGCGGAAAATAAGAAGGTAACATATGCTGTGTACATGTTGAGAGGAGATGCTGAGAATTGGTGGAGAAATACCCACCAATTGTTACAAGCGGAAGGAACTGAGATCACCTGGGAGGTGTTTTGTGAAGTATTTCTGGAGAAGTACTTTCCCAGTACTGCTCGACATGCCAAGGAGATGGAATTTCTTGGTCTGCGTCAAGGGAATATGACTGTTGGAGAATATGCTGCAAAGTTTGAGAGTTTGTCGCAATTCTCAAGGTATTTCCAAAACTGACCAGATGAGGTATGGAAGTGCCAGAAGTTTGAAGATGGGTTAAGGATGGAACTGAGGCGTGCAGTTCTACCAATGCGAATGAGGGAGTTTCCTGTATTGATGGATACTTGTCGAAGACTTGAAGCGTTGGAGCCGTCCCGAGATCAAAGAAATCGTAATTTTGGACCGACTAGGTTCCAAAGAGGAGGGAGTAGCAGTGGTGGTCGATTTCAGAGAAAGCCTTATGCGAGACCGTTAGGGAGTCAGCCTCAACGTCCATCTATGGGGGGAAGTTCTAGTGGAAATCGAGCTGGTCAGAATGTGGCGTTTACGCCGACATGTTTTAAATGTGGCAAGAGTGGCCATATCTCTACAGATTGCCCGATCAGAGGAACAATCTGTTTCAACTGCAGAAAACCTGAACATGTTTCTAGGGATTGCACTCAGCCGGAGAGGAAGCCTGCTGTAAGGAATGTTCGTGCTACTCAGCCGAGATCTGGAGGGCGAGTGTATATGATGACCGGAACCGAAGCTTCTCAGTCTGAGGATCTTATTCAAGGAGAAGGTGTCATTGAAGGTAATCACCTGACTTTGCTATATGATTCGGGTGCAACACACTCATTTATTGCATATGATTGTGTGGAACATTTGAAACTGCCTGTGTCTTCTCTGAGTTTTCAATTGATTATTTCTACACCGACTGCTAAGCCTGTTGTTACATCCAAGATGTGTATGAACTGTCATGTTGTTATAAAGGATCGTATGTTTTCGGTCAACTTGATTTGTTTACTTCTTGTTGAGATAGACATAATACTAGGAATGGACTGGTTATCTTCTAACCATATCCTTATAGATTGTGCGAGCAAAACCATAGTTTTTCCTAAGGAAGAAAGTTCTGGATTCTTGACAGCTGTTAAGGTCAAGTCATTGTTGAGGGATGGAGCTCAAGGGTTTATATTGTTGTCTTCTTTAGAAGTCAAGTGTGAGAAGGATGTGAGCACTATTCCTGTCGTCAATGAATTTCCAGAGATTTTTCCTAACGATGTACCTGGTTTGCCACCGGAAAGGGAAATCAAATTCTCTATCGACTTAGTACTAGGAGCAGGTCCTATTTCGATTGCACCATACCGAATATCGCCTGTAGAATTGGCGGAGCTGAAGAAGCAATTGGAGGAACTGTTGGAGAAGCAGTTTGTGCGACCTAGTATTTCACCATGGGGAGCACCAGTGCTGCTAGTCAAGAAGAAGGATGGAACTTCGCGTCTTTGTGTGGCTTATCGACAGCTGAACAAGGTTACTATAAAGAATAATATCCACTACCGAGGATTGATGACTTGATGGATCAATTGAAGGGAGCCACTGTATTCTCTAAGATAGATCTGCGATCAGGTTATCATCAGATTCGTGTCAAGGTCGACGATATACCTAAAACAGCTTTCCAAACTCGTTATGGACATTATGAGTATCAAGTAATGCCGTTTGGAGTGAGGAATGCTCCTGCGATATTCATGGACTATATGAATAGGATTTTTCATCCGTACTTAGACAGATTTGTCATTGTCTTTATCGATGACATTCTGATCTATTCTCAAAGTCAAGAAGAGCATGCTGAACATCTCAGTATAGTTCTCCAGATTTTGAAGAAGAAGAAGATGTATGCGAAATTGACAAAGTGCGAGTTTTGGTTGGAAGAAGTTCAATTCTTAGGTTACGTAATTTCTAAGGAAGGTATTGCGGTAGACCCATCGAAGGTGGAAACTGTTTTACAGTGGGAAAGACCTAAGACTGTGACTGAGGTTCGAAGTTTTGTTGGATTAGCCGGATATTACCGAAAGTTTATTGAAGGTTTTTCCAAGATAGCTGGACCACTTACACAACTCACGAGGAAGGGCCAAGCTTTTGATTGGACAGAAGAACGTAAAGCGAGTTTTCAAGAGCTGAAGAAGAGACTAACGACTGCACCAGTGTTAATTTTGCCGGATCCTAACAAATCTTTTGAGGTGTATTGGGATGCATCTTATCAAGGGTTAGGATGTGTGTTGATGCAGGATCGAAATGTAGTAGCTTATGCTTCAAGACAGTTGAAGGTTCATGAGAGGAACTACTCAACGCACGATTTGGAGCTAGCTGCAGTAGTGTTTGCGTTCAAAGTGTGGAGGCATTTTCTGTATGGAGCTATGTTCAATGTCTTTAGCGATCACAAGAGCTTAAAATACTTGTTTGATAAAAAAGAATTGAATATGAGACAGAGACGATGGTTGGAATTTTTGAAGGACTATGATTTTCAGCTTCAATACCATCCAGGAAAAGCGAATGTGGTGGCAGATGCCTTGAGTAGAAAGGTGGTTAGCGTTTCTGCTATGATGATTAAAGAGGAAGAGCTGATGAATCAATTCAGAGATCTATAGTTATCAATAGAATTAGTACCTAGGAAGATTCGTCTAAGTAGAGTTGTGGTTTTGAATGACTTGTTGGAGATAATAAAAGATAAACAAGATGAAGATGCGTTCTTACAGAATGAGAAGGAATTGTTGAAGCAAGGTCATAAAGCGACGGTGGAGGAAGGATCTGATGGAATCTTGAGGTTTGAAGGAAGAGTTTGTATACCTGATGATTCCGAACTCAAGAGAGCGATTTTGGATGAAGCTCATACAAGTAATTTGAGTATGCATCCGGGGATGACGAAGATGTATCAAGACTTGAAATGACTATTTTGGTGGCCAAGAATGAAGAGAGATGTAGCTGAACGTGTGACGTCTTGTCTTGTCTGTCAGAAGGCAAAGGTGAAACATCAAAGGCCTGCTGGTATGTTACAACCCTTGACTATTCCAGAGTGGAAGTGGGATAGTATCTCGATGGATTTCGTTACTGGATTTCTGAGGACAAGGAAGGGGCATGATTCGATATGGGTTATAGTTGATAGGCTTACGAAATCAGCGCATTTCTTGCCGATCAATATTAAGTATTCGTTGGAACGCTTAACCCAGATATATATCGATGAAATTGTAAGACTACATGGTGTGCCTGTAAGTATAGTTTCTGATAGAGATCCGAGGTTTACGTCAAGACTCTGGCAAAGCTTACAAGAAGCAATGGGGACTAAATTGCGATTGAGTTCTGCATATCATCCGCAGACTGATGGTCAGACAGAGAGAACGATTCAGTCGTTGGAAGATCTGTTGCGTGCTTGTGTGTTAGAACAGCAAGGGAGTTGGGATGAATTTCTGTCTTTGATAGAATTCACCTACAACAATAGTTTTCACTCAAGCATAGGAATGGCGCCCTATGAAGCACTTTATGGACGACGATGCCGAACACCTTTGTGTTGGTATCAGGATGGAGAGAGTATGACTATTGGTCCTGATCTTGTACAGCAGACTACGGAAAAGGTGAAGATGATACAAGAAAAGATGCGAACGACTCAGAGCCGTCAGAAGAGTTATGCTGATAAACGAAGACGACCCCTGGAATTTGAAGAAGGCGATCATGTATTCTTGCGAGTTACGCCTACGATGGGTGTCAGAAGAGTTCTTAAATCTAGGAAGCTTACACCTAAGTTTATAGGGCCTTATCAGATTATTCGTCGGCTTGGTCCTGTAGCTTACCAAATAGCTTTACCGAATTTTCTATCCAATCTCCATAATGTATTTCATGTGTCTCAGTTGAGGAAATACACTCCCGATCCAACTCATGTTATACAACCTGATGAAGTACAGCTGAAGGATAATTTGACGTATGAAACACTTCCTGTTAGAATCGAGGACAGGAGAGTGAAACAACTTCGAGGGAAGATGATTGAACTGGTGAAGGTAGTGTGGAACGACGTAACGGGAGATGCTACATGGGAATTAGAGGATAGGATGAGGGAGCAATACCCTCAATTGTTTGATGTATGATGAATTTTGGGGATGAAAATCTTATTAGTAGGGGAGAGTTGTAACACCCCAACTTTTGGGATAATTACAAAATAGTCCCAAAATGTACTGTTTTGTGAATTCTGTGAGCAGCAAATTTAATTTGACTGTTTCGTGAGTGTACTTGACTGTTTTATGTGATTTGCTCCAACTTGGGGAAATAAAAATTTTCTGGCCGGATAAATCTTATTTTAATTAATTGGAGCTTGGGGATCTTACTAAACCCAATTCTAATTGATATATATATTAATCTCGTAATTTTTTGATTTAATTGTGTAATAAAATAATTTTATATTATTATAATATTATTTTATATTACAAGCATTCTCTTGTCTCCAAAATAGTAAAAATCTGCTTCGATTTGACCATAGATCTTTAAAAGTCTTGTGGGACCCGTGTTTAGGAAAAGCAGTCAACTGTGCTGACTGTACAAATTCTAGCCAATGAGAGCAAGTCAACAAAAGTGGCTTGACTTTCTAAACCAATAGGAATTGGTCAACGAAGGGAGCATAGACTTTCGTTTGGACCGTTGGATGAAGACTTAGTTAGGAAGCCTTTAACCTAAGTCGTTGATCTAATCAATGGTGAGATTAGAATGATAGTTTTATGACTAATTGATATCTACCTTAGATCTAATCTAGGGCTAAGGATTAAAGATGAATCAATGGTTAGAATTAAGTCAAAAAATTGTAGGCTTGAATTTGATTAGTAACCTAATTAAGCTTAATTTGACTAATCTAATTACTTAATTAACAAACTAAGTGAACTAGCTTAGTTATTAATTAATTATAATCTAAATACTAATTAGATATATTAATATTGATTAAAGGTTATAATATATGTTAATATATATTAAATTAATTAGTTATATGATTAGTATGTTAATTAAGTTTGGTTAGGATAGTTAACCTAACTAATTACCTAATTAATTAGCATGTAATTAGGTGTAATTGGAGAACAATTAAGACACTAAAAAGAGGAAGACCCACACGGTTTTGGGCAGCAGCAAGGAGGCTTGGATTGACTTGGTTCTACATGGTTCTTGAAGGCTCCAACATGACATAGGCCATGTGCTTAACCATGTGAACACTATGATATTTTACCATGCAAAGTTGATTACTCAACCTCACCCACACTCACTCACGGCTGCAGCTCTATCTATTCACTCTTCACTTTTATTTTTCACACTTATCACATTTAGCTATCCATTTCTCTCTCTAAAATACCAAAAACTCAAGCACACTTCTCTCTCACTTTCTGTCCCTAGTTTCGGCCAACACCCACACCCACACAACCAAACCTTCATAATTTCATCTCATCATATTTCCTAAACCCAAATCCCATTCTAAACACTTTTCATTAACAAAGTTTTCCCAAATTCCTACTCTATCTTGTCCAAAATCCAACCTTTTGGTTACTTACTTAAGGGTAAGTTTTGTTTCTATGGTTCAATATTGGATTTTTAATTTTTCTAACCATGATTGTTCCATGGTTTTTCAATAATAAACCTTGTATGTGTTTTTACTAATTGTTTAAGAATTTTAGGAATTGTTTTGGAGCTTGTACGAATTTGAAGGAAAGGAGGAAAACTAACCGATTAAATTGTCTACAAGAGGTAAAAGGGAGATTTAATCTCATCAACCCTAAGTGGTGATGGGAAAATGGATTTGTGTTTGTGTGTAGAATCCATAAGGATTCGGTTTGTATGGTTTATTTGTGGTTTTTATTGTTTTTGATTGTTTAAAATGATTTCCTATTTGTGATTTTTTTTGCTATGCATGATTATAGCTTTTATTATTTGTGCTATGCATGTTTATGGCTTTCAATATATTGTATGTATATTATATGTGATTTAATAATTGTATATGCTTATAACTGTATAATTATTAAAGTAGGATGTGAATAACATGTGCGATTTGCATGAGTGTTCCGAAGAACACATTATGAGGCTCACGGCCTTACATCAAAATAGAGAACCAAAATGTTCTCATCAATTTTCTAAATCACTGATTTAATGAACCTAGGTAAAATAATGGATTTGAAAAAGATTTAAGTTAATTGTGGCCAATATGCCATTTAGTGTATAATCAAATACCATTTTATTTTGATTTGGCCAACATGCCATTTTATTTGCTAAGATAGGTTAGGTAAGTGATTTACAACATAAATGGATTCCAATGATTCATTGAGAAAAATAAAAGGAATAAATTCAGTTCTAGAAATTTAACTTAGCAGAATTTAGTTTAAGTAAGAAATAAAACAGATGCTAGAAAAATACTAATGTAAAGCTCATTTTATAAATTTTGAAGCGCGTTAGCAAGTTTCAAAGTGTAATTATTGGGTAAAAATAAAATGAACTATATTTAGTGGAAAACGTTGAAAATACCTTATACTGATCTTATAGGCAAAATGCTGCCAAAATTTATTAAAATCAGACGCATAAAATGAAAAGATTCCATACTATATTTAGAACATAAGGAAAAATACTCTACATATTTTAAAAGTACTAGATATAGTTTTACACTTAGCAAAAATGATGATTTTAAGCTATACGGTTAAGAAAATGAATTAAAAATCTTACGCGATTGAGAAAATGATTTAAAAACATTCTGCGATATTTAAAAATGTCAAAATATCTTTACGTGATTTAAAAATGTTTGTGAAAATGACGAGATTGTGAAAACGCGATAAAATTCCTACGCGATTGAACAATACTGTGAGTTTTGCTGTCGGGCCAAAGTGGTGGACCCGGACATGTTGTGGTGTAGTACTGTCAGGTGGGACGAACTATACTTTGTTATTTTGTGACTAAGGGTATTTTGGTAATTTTTTGTAATTATGGTAAAATTTAGATAATAAGGGTCTTTTTGTAATTTTAGATCATGTTTAGAGTGTTGTGCCAATTTGGTTTATAATTGGTGATTGATTGTTGAGGCGAATTACACCGTATTTGGTGTGATAAGCGTAGTGTGGTTCATTTATGAACTTGGAGGCGTTAGTGTACGGAGAATTCCACATGCGGACAGTGGGTTGCTCCTCTGGGCCGTGGTAACGGGCAACACACTAATGATCTTGACAAGCACTAATCTTAGTCGAGATCTTGAGGGGACTATTAAGTACTATGCTTGTGGTACACGATGTTGGACTGTGTACTACTACACGATGTTTTGGACTGTGGGCTATAGACACAAAGATTTGACAGTGTAATAGTTTGGTTGGGCAGCCATAAAGTATTATTAGTTTCTAATCGGATCATTCTCTCAGATATCCGTGTTTAGCTCCATGGAGTAGGAACGAGTCGGTGTGTGTTCATGCATCACCTGCATTTTACTGCTTACCATAATCTGTGATAAATTGTATGATTTATTGCTTTAATATATTATGCATGATACAATGGTATGTATTATTGCTATATATTGCTTGATATATTATGCATGATATATTGGTATGTACTGTTGTGATAACTATTTTGTACTGTCGTTTTCTTTATTGCCATGTGGGTAGTGATGTAGATTGTCTCACCTCTCTATATGTTTTCTCAAAATTATTATATTATATTCGTAAAGAGTTAGAGGAATAAGAAGATCAGCCTATTGAGATACAGTATCCTGACGAGCAACAGTCGGGCGAAGTATACGAGGAGGAGGAGTCGATAGATCACACTGATCGTCAAGACTGATCTTGAGATCATGGCATTGCCAGGATTCCTCAGGTTCGTGAGACTAGAGTTTCATGGGGGTTCCGAGGCATGGCGTATGCATGTGGACCGAGGGACAGTTGCTTATGTGGGACGTTTGACCGTGTCCCTATGTAGAGAGTATGACGAAGAGGTCATATTCACTACTACGCTTTATTTACATTTAGAGTTACCTCTGACCATTAGGCGTTATTGGCAGGGAATTTTCCATGCGCCTAGTGAGCTCGAGAAGTCGATGACTCGGACTCGTGTCCGTCGTGCTGTGAGATCTCATAGATGTGAACTTTTCGATGGTTATTCTGGAGGTTCTGGACGATGATCCATTGGAGGGTCTGATATCTACCGAGATGTACTTGGGCAGTACTATGTTATAGCTTTGTGTCAACTCTTTACTGCTTTATTAAATATATGTAGTTGTAAATTATGTGTGTACTAAAAGAGATTCATATGTATATTATGGTGAGTTTATGTTTGTTATATTTTGTGTTTCGTGTTATTTTATTTAATGTCATAATTATAAAAGGAAAAAAAATATTACCACAAATATTATGTAAGTATCAAATGTTTTACAACTTGGGTAAGAGTTTTATTTTATTTTATTTCATTGCATTCATAAATGTGACATCCCCACAAGGGTGTTACATTCAGCAGCAAGAACTGATAGCAAAACTTTACAACTTGTTAGGACCGGAGCTGTCTTAGGATGTGAGGAGCTGTAACTTAGAATCTACGATAATCCAAAAAAGACAGAAATGTAAGGTCAACCAATTTCAGCAAAAGCCATATGTACGACCACTGGGGAAGCAACAACGAACAAAGGGAGGAAGTACTAGTGGCAACGATTTTGGTCAGACTGTGGCATCACCAATAAAGTGTTTGAAGTGTGGAAAGAGCCATAAGACGAGAGATTGTACGATCAAGGGTATAATTTGCTTTAGATGTAGGAAGCCTGGTCATGTCTCGAAGGATTGTAATCAACTGAAGATGGAACCTTTCGTTTGTAATACACGTGTTTCAAAATCTCTAGAAGAAGAAAAAGCAGATGGAAGCGTTCAAATATAAAGGCTTAAGAAATAAGGAAATTGTACTATAGAGAGTAATCTTAAAATTGTGCTGTATAACTTGCAAAGTAACCCATTCTCTTGCGCTCTATGACTTTGTAAATCTTTTGGGGTTATCTACGTTTTGTTTCTTTTTATAGTATTACTTTAACTTCTAAACTTATTATTACTACTCATCTTGTTTAAAACTATCATATTTGTTGGTGTATGCCCTAGAGGCTGATACATTTGTCTGTATTTACATACATTTTATTATGCTTATTTTAATATATGAGACATTTCATTTATTGTGTTCTTTTGATAAACATAATAAAGTCCTTAGAATAGTAAGTTTGATGCCATTGGTTATCGAGCGGATGACTTGATCGTGAGATACTTTTGGTTATAACACTATTCTTAAATGTCCCTAGTCAAGTATTATTGTTAATTCAGACAACAATAATACATTGAGACTAGTATGTGCATAGACTGATGACCACATCTCACGGGTCATGGATATGAGATATAAAGTCTTCACATGGGTACATATTAGAGTAATGATGTATTGGTCTGACCCACCATGAGAATGCTACATGGATCGTTACATGAGTGTCATAAGCGATTCTCATAGTGACAATGGTGTCTGTGGTCCTTTGACCTGAAATCACTACGATTCCTATATGAGGAGTTATGTGTTTTAATACCATCAAACATCATCTGTAACAAGGTGATTATAAAGTTGGTTATTGGACATACCACAAATCATGTAGAGAGATGTGAGTGACCTAGATGGGATTTATCACTCTTACATAACAAGAGCGATATCTTCGGGCCTCCTGATTGAGTGAGACTACGAAATGCATAGCCATGCTCAAATGAGTCAATATGAGATATTGATTTCATTTGTTGTTACAAAGTCTACTTGAGTATCAGGAGACAAATGATTAGACTATACAAGGGTGACGTATTTCATGCCTTGTGTTCAATCTAGATATCTTGACAAATAGACTAAATGACACGGAAACATTGGTCACGGAAAGCTTATGTCAAATCACTAACATTCTTATTACTTAGGTAGCAGCGATGTGTTGCTAGATATCGCTCACTACTTGTAATATTAAAATGGGATTTTAATATTACTGCCAACGTAATGAGAACTTGCAGGGTCACACACATAGAGCAGACTAAAATTGGAGCAATGGATCCAAGTTGGACTCGGATTCAAATTTGGGCCAGACTTATAACAGATGAGTCTAGGGTTCCATAGCTTACCTTGCTGCTGCTCACACTCACTTAAGGCAATCACTATTATAAATAGTATTGCTAAGGGGCTGCTAAGATACACAATTTTAGAACCCTAGCCGCACCTACAGAAAAGTGAGTGAGAAAGCGATAGGTTTCTTCTCTTCTCTTCACAGCTAGCACTGTGTGAAAGACGTGCAACTCCTCTTTGCGGATGTTGGACGTTCGTGAGTCTGTTCGTGTGGATACTGCAGAGACATCGTTTCTATTACGGTGTTGGTGATTCACATCCTTCCTTTTGATCACTTTTCAAGAGGTAAATAATTTAAAAACTCGGATTATGACTTTTCACATGAATCCTCGGAGGGAATCCTAATTTTTCCGCTGCGTGATGTAGCCGTAATTCCCAACAGTGGTATCAGAGCATCTTGCGAAACCATGATTCGATTTTCTATTTTTATTTTTGCATGAGATAACATGTTTGCTGTTCTTGTTTTTTGATAAAAGATATGATCTTTAATATGTTATTTCAGAAAACGAATGAAACCCCTTTGTGAAAACATATTTTGTTTTATGTTACCAAGTGGCTTCCAGTACTCAAGAGGAGGGGTGAATTGAGTATAAAAACTTTTTCGCAAAACCTCTTTTAATTAAAACGAATATCAAAAGCTTAATAAATAAATGCACAGAAGGAATGAGAAGAAGAAAAGAAACAATAAAGAACAGCGTAAAATAAATGTGCAATAAAATAAATTGCATAAAAAAAAGAGATTAGGGAAAAGAGAAGCAAGCACAGTATTTATCCTGATTCGACCACTAACCCACTTGTGGTCTACGTCCAGTCCTCGAAAGCTGAGATTTTTCACTAAGTATACAAGCTTCAATAGGTGCTTGCTACCGTTACAAAATAGAGCACTTTTCACACACAGGGACACTATACCCTTGTGCTAAAGTCTCAGTCTGCAGGGATACCTCACCCTTATACAAACCTTGAGGGATACCTCACCCTCGATACAAAATATCAGAAAATAGATGAAGAGAAACTCTCACTCAGAGTAAGTAATATAAATTGAAGCACTATAGAGCTCTCTAACAATATCTCAGAATTTTACCAAAAGAGCACAGAGAGAAAAAGAGAGAAAGTATGCAAGCAGTATTTTAGCACAGTCAGAAAATAAATTCAAGGATTGGTGTGTTTGCAGTCGTGAGGGAGGTCTCTATTTATAGAGCCTCTGATCAGAAATTTTCACTGGGGAAATTGATTACATAATTAATGCAAAAAATGTTGCGTATCAATTTCAAACAGAAGTTGAAAAACATGGGATATTCGAATACATTACTATGGTATTCGAATACCATCGATATATATATATATATATATATATATATATATATATATATATATATATATATATATAAAAGGTTTAAGCTTGGAGTATTTGAATGCCGTTATGAGGTATTCGAATACCTCTTATATCAGTATATAAAAAATAGAAGAAACCCACGTTATTCGAATACCAAACCAAAGTATTCGAATGCCTTTAGCTGAAAACACGTTTGTAAAAGCCTTTTAAAAGGGTGTATTCGAATGCCTCATATGGTATTCGAATACCTCTATAAAAAACACGTTGTATTCGAATGCCTCAAATGAGTATTCGAATACCTTATTAAAAACCACGTTTGGGGAGGCTTTTTCAGAAGATTGTATTCGAATGATTCTTAGGTTATTCAAATGCTTTTATTTGAAAACATGATAAACACCTTTAGAAAATAGATTAGGTGATTTCTAATTTTCACAGACTCTTTGATTAATTTAAGAACCTTAATTTGGTTTGTGAGAAAACAAGTTTTTAGATCTTTTGACTAAAACACTGAGATATCCTATGAGAGCTCTGTACAAAAAAGATCCTAAGTCCTAAAGCTAAGCTTGAACAACTTGGACTTGATCTTCTCATCATCTCATCATCTCCATATTTGTTATCGTCAAAACTCATCATCAATGTTGCATGGTAATCAAATTCTCCCCCTTTTTGATGATGACAAACTATCAGTGAGAAAAGTATTAGTTTAACAAGCATAATCATCTCCCCCTTGCTTTTGGAATCCAAGAGCCAGTGTTAATCCTGTCTTTTCTCAAATAGAATTGATTATTATTTTTCTCCCCCTTTTGACATGATCAAAAAGGATATATGCAACTAATAAAACATAGTGATATATATGAGATAATCAAAAAGCAATTGACAAGGAAAAAAAAAATACTCATTGCATTAAATGAAAGTAGCAAGCACATATACAAAAGTAATTAAAGGGCAACAATATAATAAACAGCTAAAAACGGAACATAAGCGACTGGTCCTAAGACTAAGCAAGCCCTAGAAGTAGGCATCATGTGGTGGAGGAGGAGAGGCAGGGTCATTGCCAGACAGCAGGGCTTGAAGGGCAACCTGTTCACGCTCAACACCAGCGATTCTGTCAAACAGAATAGTGAAGGTGTTCTCCTTGTAGTTTCTGTTATCCAACAGGGTAGCCAGAAGTTGCTCATTCGTGACAGGAGCGGGAGCATCAGCAGCAGCAGCAGCAGGGTCGTTATCTTCATCATCAACTTCCACTGGGAACACCCATCCTTCATCAGTCCTGATCATCTTCATTTTGTTAAGAGTAAAGGAACCAAAGACGTGATGATGGGTTAGCGGGGTTGCACGCTCGGTTTCCAGAACGTGTGGATACTTGCCTAAGAAGGCAGTGATGATAACGCCGTAGGAAAGTTCACATCGCTCTTTACTTCTTGCCCTCATCATGTGCCTCATAATGAAGACGGGCCAGTTGATCTTATGGCCTTGCTTTAGAACCCATAGCATGAACACGTCATCTTCACTCATGTAGGCGTAGTTCCCACCTCTAGGAGCGAGGATGTGGGCATAGGCATAGTGGAGGAGCCTATCCAGGCTCTTCATCATGCCCCATTTGACTCCTTTTTGAGTCGAAGGTAAAGCCAACCCAGGGCGAAGAACATCCTCAATAGCTTGGTTCTTGTCGAAGAGTTGGAGGAGAGAATCTTCGTCAGCAAAGTTGCCAGTGGACGGTAAGCCAAACATCTGAACCCAATCGCCGGGTGTGACTACGATGTTTTGATCGCAGATACTGGAGTGCAGTTCCTGACCTTCGATCTTCAGATTGCAGTAGAACATTTTGACGAGGTCGGGATACAACGGAGCAGAGAAGGAGCAGAAGCGAAGTACGCCTTGGTGGCGTAGCCGGTTGAGAAAGTCGAAACCGCCTTCTCGTTCGAAGAACCCCAAGTCGAGATACTTAGGATTTACCAAGTTGCGCTCTCGAAAGTGTGTAACGAAGCGCCCGAGCTGTTGCTCATTAGAGGAGAGCCTGCGAAGGTCCAACGGGTTATTGCACGGAGCCGTCTTCATACGAGGACGCTTAGAGAGAGAGGAGGATGAGGCCATGGAGGAGAGGAGAGGAGAGGAGGAAGGGTAGAGACCGTGAGAGAGGGAGGTTATTGGAGGAGGGAAAACCAAAAGTTTTGAAAGTGGGGATAGAAGGGAGAAGAGTATTCGGATACGTGGGAAAATGGGGTATATAAAGGAGAGGAGAGGGTATTCGAATAGGAAAGCTCAACAGGCACAGCCTCCAGATAGGGGGTATTCGAATACCACACCAGGTATTCGAATAAAACACCAGAAAAAGCTTGGCTGCCACACGAAGGTATTCGAATACTTTTAAAAGTATTCGAATGCTCATGAAGTACTCGAATACCCAGAGACTAACTGAAGGTATTCGAATATTCCAGAGACAGAGGAGCAGGCTAAGGGAGCAGGTATTGGAATGCTCATAATGGTATTCGAATACTTCTGAGAGAAACAGAGACAGGAGACGTCTGGGTATTCGAATAACCCTATGGTATTCGAATGCTCCAGAGAGCTGTTTCGTGGACTGAGACATAAAAGTCTCTGGGTATTCGAATAACCCTTTAAGGTATTCGAATGCCTTAAACAGAAAAGCGTTGGTGTTCTCAAATAACAGAAGGGTATTCGAATACTTCTATATGGTATTCGAATAACTAAGCAAGAAAAACACTTATAAAAGTCCAGAAAATGCAATTTTGACAGATAGACGCATACCTGTTGATGAAGTACCTGCAAAAAAAGATTTTGGAAAAACTCCGACGCTCAAGTTAGTAATTATTAAACATAAATTTAAGCAAATAACAAGCATTTAAATGTTGGATTGATCAATTATGCCCAATTCTCCTCTTATATAATAAAATGCTTCTTTTGCTAGGGGTTTAGTGAAGATATCTGTAAGTTGCTTAGATGTTTCAACAAATTCAAGAATGCAATCCCCTTTTTGTACGTGATCTCTGATAAAGTGGTGTCTTATCTCTATATGCTTTGTTCTAGAATGCAGTATAGGATTCTTAGAGATATTTATTGCACTAGTGTTATCACATCTTATTGGGATGTGATCAAGCTGAAGACCGTAGTCTAAGAGTTGTTGCTTCATCCAAAGGATTTGAGCGCAGCAACTCCCGGCTGCAACATATTCAGCCTCAGCGGTAGACAAAGCCACACTGTTTTGTTTCTTACTATGCCAAGAAACTAAAGAACTACCAAGCAAGTGGCATGTCCCACTAGTACTTTTCCTGTCCAATTTGCACCCAGCAAAGTCAGAGTCAGAATAGCCTATCAAGCTACAAGAGGCACCCTTAGGATACCATAAGCCCATTTGTGAAGTGCCTACTAGGTATTTCATTATACGTTTGACAGCACTTAAGTGAGATTCCTTAGGGTTTGCTTGATATCTAGCACACATGCATACACTAACATTATATCTGGCCTACTAGCAGTAAGATAAAGGAGAGAACCAATCATACCTCTATATTTCGTTATTTCTACTGATTTACCTCCTTCATCTTTGTCCAAGTAGCAAGACGTGCTCATCGGAGTGGCCATGTGTTTAGAGTTTTCCATTTCAAATCTTTTCAGCAATTCCTTGCAGTATTTTGTTTGACTTATGAAAGTCCCTTCGTTTGTTTGTTTGATATGAAGTCCAAGGAAGAAATTTAATTCTCCCATCATTGACATTTCAAATTCATTCTGCATTGACTTAGCAAATTCTTTGCAAAGGGATTCATTAGTAGCACCGAAGATAATATCATCCACATATACTTGCACAAGAAGAATGTCATGCTTTTTATTTTTAATAAAAAGAGTAGTATCAACTTTTCCTCTTGAAAAACCATTTTCCAAAAGAAACTTACTCAACCTTTCATACCAAGCTCTGGGAGCTTGCTTTAAACTATATAAAGCCTTTTTAAGTTTAAAAACATGGTTGGGCAGTTCATGATTTTCAAAACCTGGAGGTTGTTCAACGTATACCTCCTCTTGAATAAAACCATTCAGAAAAACACTCTTGACATCCATTTGATATAATTTGAAATCCATGATGCAAGCATAAGCAAGTAACATTCTAATAGCTTCTAATCTAGCTACAGGTGCATAGGTTTCTTCATAATCTATTCCTTCTTCTTGATTATACCCTTTAGCAACCAATCTAGCTTTGTTTCTAGTTATTAACCCATTTTCATCAAGTTTGTTTCTACAAACCCATTTAGTTCCAATTATAGGGTGATTATTAGGTCTAACAACTAATTCCCAAACTTGATTTCTTTCAAACTGATTTAATTCCTCATGCATAGCTAGGATCCAATGTTCATCATCAAAAGCTTCAATTAAATCCTTAGGTTCAATTTGAGAAACAAAAGCTAAGTGATTACAAGTATTTCTAAGGGAGTTACGAGTACTTACACCTTTAGAAACATCACCAATAATTTGATCAAGGGAGTGATATTTTGAAGTTCGCCATTCTTTGGGAAGTTCCAAAGCTTGCGAATCCTCTTATCTTAGTTCATCCTCTTTTTCCTTGATTTCCTTTTCTTTACTGTCCAAATGTGTTTCCGCCAAGATTTCTGCAACATCATCAACAACAAGATCCTTTCTCGATCCACTTGGGTCAGTTTCATCAAATGCAACATGTATAGATTCTTCAATAGTCATAGTTTTTTATTGTAAATGCGAAAAGCTTTACTATGATTTGAATAGCCAAGAAATATACCTTCATCAAACTTAGCATCAAACTTGCCTAAATTATCTTTTCCATTGTTTAAAACAAAACATTTGCAACCAAAAACATGAAGGTGTGAGACATTTGGCTTTCTTCCCTTATACAACTCATATGGGGTTTTCTTTAAAATAGGCCTTATAAGAGCCCGGCTCATTACATAACAAGCTGTACTTACAGCGTCCGCCCAAAAGTATTTAGGAAGAGTAGCCTCATTAAGCATAGTTCTCGCCATTTCTTCTAAAGAACGGTTTTTCCTTTCTACAACTCCGTTTTGTTGCGGAGTTCTAGGGGCAGAGAAATTATGATTAATGCGATGTTCATCACAGTAATGTTCAAAAACGTTGTTTTCAAATTCGCCACTGTGGTCACTTCTTATAGAAGAGATTTGAAAACCTTTTTCATTTTGAATAACTTTGGCAAGTCTTTTAAAAGCTAGAAATGCATCATTTTTATTTGCAAGAAATAAAGTCCATGTAAACCTAGAAAAATCATCCACAATCACTAAAGCATAGTAATTCCCACCAAAGCTCATAGTTCTAGAAGGTCCAAAAAGATTCATGTGCAAAAGTTGTAAAGGTCTAGAAGTTGAAACTATATTTTTTGCTTTAAAGGAGACCTTTATTTGTTTACCCTTTTGACATGCATCACACAACTTATCTTTTATAAAATTAAGCTTGGGTAGTCCAATTACTAGCTCTTTAGAGACCAACTTCTTTAAGTGATCCATATGAATGTGTGTGATTCTCTTATGCCATAGCTATGAATCATCATTCTTACTTAAAAGGCATTTCGCATCATTTAAAGATATATCATCAAGACTAATCATATAGATGTTGTTTATTCTATGACCAATGAATTTAACATGTTTGTCATTTTTATCTTCAATTATGCAACAGTTTGAATCAAATATAACTTTATTTCCTTTATCACATAATTGGCTAATACTAAGTAAATTGTGTTTCAAACCCTCAACAAGCAGCACATTTTCAATAGAGGAGTTTAGGTTCTTACCGACTTTGTCGATTCCAAGAATTTTACCCTTGTTGTTATCGCCATAAGTGACGTGTCCATGATTCTTGGGAATAAGCATGGTGAATTTTGAGTCGTCCCCGGTCATGTGCTTGGTGCAGCCGCTATCAAGATACCAATTTGAACTCCTGGCTTTCAAGCACACCTACAACACAAGTTTAGTTTTTAACTTTTGGTACCCAAACTTTCTTGGGTCCTTGTGTGTCAGTTTTGGGTAAGGTACCCTTGGGAACCCAAATCATTTTTGTTCCAACTTTTGTATTTATATTTTTCCATGCATTACATGTTGAAGCACTATGTCCTTTTCTTCCACAATAAAAACATTTTATAAAAGGACTACTTGAAACACTAGAATGCACAAAGAAATTTTTATAGAGTTTTTGTTGATTTTTCTGGTTATAACCTATCCCGACTTTTCAAAAAATCACTCTTTGTCTTCCTAATAAAATATTTAAATTATCTCTTCCAAAGGTAAATTTAGAAAGAATGTTCTTTAGGTCTTCGTTTTCTTTTTCAAGTATATGACATGAAGAACAAGATGAGGAAGTAGAAGCATGTGAAGAATGATTTGTGCATGCATTAATGATTCCTAAAGTCTCGTTTTCAATTTTTAATTCCTCTATTTCTTTGTTTAAAACAAGAATTTGATTTTCTAAAGAGGAAATTGTTTTCTTAGATGAAGAAATAATTTTTGTGAGTTTTAAAGATTCCTCATGTAGTTCCTCAAAAGCATCTTGTAACTCATCGTAAGAGGGCAATAGAGTAGTATTAGAACTTACCTCATTTTCACTTTCTTCTTCATCTCCTTTTGCCATGAGACATAGTTGAGCTTCTTCGCTATCTGAGCTATCAGTTGAGTCCATGTCATTTTTATCCCACGCTATGTAGGCTTTTCTTCCTTTTCTTTCCTTGAAGGGCTTCTTTTCAAATTTCTCCTTCTTCTTTTGATAAACGGGGCACTCCATTTTCATGTGACCAAGTTTTCCACATTCATAGCAAGTTGGAGTTGATGAGGCTCCTTCGCCTTTGAAGTGTGTCTTTTTAGGAGGGAAGGGAGGTCTTCTTTGCGTTCCCTTTTTCCTGAGAAATTTACCAAACTTTTTAACTAGTAAACTTAAATTTTCTTCACTTACCTCGATATTCTCTGAACTTTCTTCATTTTCTTCATCATCATTGTCGAATGTTGATGAAGTGGCTTCGAGCGCTATTCCCTTTTTCTTTTTATCGTTCTCTTCGCTTTGATTTAGTCTGCTTAGTTCCAATTCGTGCTCATGAAGTTTTCCAAAGAGGGTAGCTAAGGTCATTGTGAACAAATCCCTTGATTCGGATATTGCTGTTACTTTGGGTTGCCAAATCCTGCTAAGACACCTCAAAACTTTGTTAATCAAATCTTCGTTAGAAAAACTTTTGCCTAAAGATGCAAGATGATTAACTATGTGGGTGAACCTCTTTTGCATTTCCTGAATGCTTTCTCCTTGGTTCATTCTGAAAAATTCATATTCACGAGTTAGAGAATTTATTCTCGACCTCTTAACTTCACTAGTATTCTCATGGGTAACTTGCAAAGTATCCCACATTTCTTTAGCAGTTTTACAATTTGAAATTCTAAAAAACTCATCATATCCCAAAGCAGTAGTAATAATATTTTTGGCTTTTAAATTAAATTGAACATTTCTTTTGTCTTCATCAGAACATTTATTTCGTGGTGTTTCGGTCCTTACACCATCGATCTTATGTGTGGGTATAAAAGTACCATTTTCGACAGCATCCCATACATCTAGGTCAATAGCTTCGATGAAGATTTTCATTCTTTCCTTCCAATATGCATAACCATCCCCATTGAAAAAGGGTGGTCGGTTTATGGAAGATCCTTCTGAAAAACCATTTGAAGAAGCCATGTTCTCTTGAAGTTGCTAAGCTCTTTATACAAGAGTCTAGCTCTGATACCACTTGTTACCAAGTGGCTTCCAATACTCAAGTGGGGGGGTGAATTGAGTATAAAAACTTTTTCACAAAACCTCTTTTAATTAAAACGAATATCAAAAGCTCAATAAATAAATGCACAGAAGGAATGAGAAGAAGGAAAGAAACAATAAAGAACAACAGTAAAATAAATGTGTAATAAAATAAATTGCATAAAAAAAAAAGATTAGGGAAAAGAGAGCAAGCACAAGATTTATCCTAGTTCGACCACTAACCCACTTGTGGTCTACGTCCAAATCCTCGAAAGTCGAGATTTTTCACTAAGTATACAAGCTTCAATAGGTGCTTGCTACCGTTACAAAATAGAGCACTTTTCACACACAGAGACACTATACCCTTGTGCTAAAGTCTCGGTCATAGGATACCTCATCCTTATACAAACCTTGAGGGATACCTCACCTCGATACAAAATATCGAAAATAGATGAAGAGAAACTCTCACTCGAGTAAGTAATACAAATTGAAGCACTATAGAGCTCTCTAACAATATCTCGAATTTTACCAAAAGAGCACAGAGAGAAAAAGAGAGAAAGTATGCAAGCAAAGTATTTTAGCACAAATGTAAAATAAATTCAAGGATTGTGTGTTTGCAAATCGTGAGGGAGGTCTCTATTTATAGAGCCTCGATCGAAATTTTCACTGGGAAATTGATTACATAATTAATGCAAAAACGTTGTGTATCAATTTCAAATGAAGCGAAAAACGTGGGATATTCGAATACATTACCGTGGTATTCGAATACCACCGATATATATATATATATATATATATATATATATATATATATAAAAGGTTTAAGCTTGGAGTATTCGAATGCCTTTATGAGGTATTCGAATACCTCTTATATCAGTATATAAAAAATAGAAGAAACCCACGTTATTCGAATACCAAACCAAAGTATTCGAATGCCTTTAGCTGAAAACACGTTTGTAAAAGCCTTTTAAAAGGGTGTATTCGAATGCCTCATATGGTATTCGAATACCTCTATAAAAAACACGTTGTATTCGAATGCCTCAAATGAGTATTCAAATACCTTATTAAAAACCACGTTTGGGGAGGCTTTTTCAGAAGATTGTATTCGAATGATTCTTAGGTTATTCGAATGCTTTTATTTGAAAACATGATAAACACCTTTAGAAAATAGATTAGGTGATTTCTAATTTTCACAAACTCTTTGATTAATTTAAGAACCTTAATTTGGTTTGTGAGAAAACATGTTTTTAAATCTTTTGACTAAAACACTGAGATATCCTATGAGAGTTCTGTACAAAAAAGATCCTAAGTCCTAAAGCTAAGCTTGAACAACTTGGACTTGATCTTCTTATCATCTCATCATCTCCATATTTGTTATCATCAAAACTCATCATCAATGTTGTATGGTAATCACATTTTATGTGTTGTATGCAAGACTGTGTTGTTGTTTTCAAAAACGCATAAAGATGTTCATATGTTCTGTGAAAACCATTTTGTATTAAGATATATGTTTTTGCGAAGCTTTTTGGTTTGTGGTAGTAAGGGTTATGGAATCATTGTTTCTGCATAAGCGGCACAGCGCAAGGGGTTTTGGAAACCCTAGTCCTATTTTGTGACAGTAGCATCAAGTGTTGATGTCAAGCCGTCAAGGAGGCGCAAGGGTTCAAGTGTTGAATAGCGGCACAAGGGTTCCCCGTGGCGCATGAAGCGTTTATGTGTTTTCAGGTTTAGGGTTCAAGTGTTGATACCCTAGCTGTCAAGGGAGGCGTAAGAGATTCAACTCTTGTTTATGGTTCAAATTTTCGGGCCGGGGCACTGCCCCGTACTCCTGCCTGCTGACCAGGCAGTGGGACCCCCGTGCTACCTCTGCGTAGTATGTTTTTCGAAAGCGCGATATTTTCTATCCAATTTTATGACTCATGAAAATAATAATGTTTTATTATTTTGAGTTTGTATGTCCTTTGTGATGCATGGTGCATGGTTATGGCCTTAGTCCTCTTTTTATGCTTTTTGGTTTTAATAAATACAACTTGTGTATCATGCCTTTCTCTCTACATTCTGATTGTACATTCTCTTTTCACCTAACTCCCCTCGAATGTAAAAGAGATTTCTATATAATGTAATTATGATGTGGAGACAAGAAGACAGCATCAAGTGAGGACGTTGGTGGGAGATGCTTGGTGAAGCTGGCTTTCTTTATGCTACTCTCTTAGGGGGCCATAACCATGTCACTTTTATTATATGCCTTCTATGTATAAGATGCATGGATAATGTTTATAGTATGATAAATAATTTAATAAATGGTGAGATCTAATAATAATAAAAATTCCTTCAAAGCAAATATTAAGTCATTATGTGATGCCTTCCAATGTATGGCACTCGTCAAGACTAGTATCGATCAAGTGCAGGTCTGCCAAAGCAGGATGCCTTTATCTATATTAGTAAGACGCGGTGGGATAAAGGTAATATCCAACTGTCAACCATTGGTCTAACTTAACTAGGCCATTTCAATAGGATTGAAGGCTTAGAGGCATGAAGTTGGGCTTCAGTCTATTAGATGAATTGGAATAAGTGTTATTCACCCAACTATCCAAGAGTTACATATGATGTAATTGGAAAGTGTTTCCTACCTAAATAACTGAATTTTGGGTGATCAGCCAAATCTGACTCAAAACTAGGTGAAATATGGATCTTAGCCCACTAGGAAATCTTACGATGGGATTTTCTGAGTCAATACTGAGGGTCATTGACTTGAATAAAATAGTGGGAGGCATATTTAATTAAAAGACCTCATTAAATATGTTTATGGCATAATACTTATATTTTCCATATTTCTGTTGATAGATTACTATGGCAACAGACACATCAAGTAAGAAAAAAAACTGTATATACTAGAATGAGTTTTCTAGATTAGTATAGGAATTTGAGGATTGTCCTCAAGCAAGAGAAAAAACTATATATACTAGAACAGCCTATTCCTGAGCCACCTGCTGCTAATGCCCCTAGACTTGAAAAGGATGCTTATAAGAAGCATCAAGATGATGCCTTGGACATCGAATGTCTGATGCTAGCCACCACGAACTCTGAGCTCCAAAAGCAACACAAGAACATGGATGCCTACGATATGATCATATACCTTAAGAAGCTCTATCAAGAGTAGGCCATGCATGAGAGATTCAAGGTCTCTAAAGCACTGTTTCAGTGCAAGCTAGTAGAAGGAAGCCCTGTTGGTGCTCATGTACTCAAGATGATTGGGTACATTGAAAACCTAGAGAGACTTGGTTTTCTTTTGGGCCAAGAGTTGGCCACTGACTTAGTCCTGCAATCGTTGCTAGAAAATTTTAATTAATTTGTCATGAACTACAACATGAATGAGATTAACAAATCGCTACCAAAGCTACTAGGCATGTTGAGAACCACTGAGCAAAACATTAACAAAGGCAAAGGGAAGGCCATAATGATGGTCCAAAAGAATAAGGGTAAGAAACAGCAGAAAAAGCCAAAGGACAATTGGAAGGGAAATGGCAAGGATAAGTCTAAGCCCAGCACTTCTGGCTTGAAACTAGTGGGTGGATGGCTAAGGAAGGTACATGCTTCCACTGTGGTCAGACCAGACATTGGAAGAGGAATTGTGCCAAGTTCCTGGAGGAGCTCAAGAAAAAGAAGGGAAGTAAGACTTCCACTTCAAGTATTTTTGTTATTGAAGTCAACTTATCTACTTCTGCATCATGGGTATTAGATACTGGATGTGGATCTCACATTTGTGTAAATGTGCAGGATCTAAAGAGTAGTAGAATATTAACGAAGGGCGAAGTCGACCTATGAGTGGGAAATAGAGCAAAGGTTGCTGCATTAGCTGTAGGGACTTATTTATTATCTTTTCCCACTGGGCTTGTAATAGAGTTAGAGAACAGCTATTTTGTGCCTGCTATTAGCAGGAATATCATTTCTGTTTCTTGTTTGGACAAGAAAGGTTTTTCTTTTATTATAAAGGACAAGTGTTGTTCCATTTATAGGAATAATATTTTTTATGGTAGTGCACAATTGAGTAATGGACTTTATGTACTTGATTTCGAAACGCCCGCCTATAACATAAATACGAAGAGGTTTAAATTAAATGATCTGAACCCAATTTTTCTCTGGCATTGTCGTTTGGGCCACATAAATGAGAAACGCATCTCCAAACTCCATAAAGATGGATTCTTGGACTCGTTTGATTTTGAATCATATTAGATATGTGAATCTTGTTTATTGAGGAAGATGACAAAAGCCCTATTCACCGAACAAGGTGAAAGGGCTAGTGATCTTTTAGGCCTTATACATAGTGATGTATGTGGGCCACTAAACACACTCGCTAGAGGCGATTTTCAATACTTCATTACATTTACTGATGATTTCAATAGATATGAATTTTTTTATCTTATGAAGTACTAATCAGAATCCTTTGAAAAGTTCAAAGAGTTCAAGAATGAAGTACAAAACCAACTTGACAAGAGTATTAAAATCCTTCAATCAGATCGAGAAGGAGAAAACTTAAGCCAACAGTTTGATGATCATCTGAAAAGTGTGGGATAATATCTCAACTCACTCCACCAGGAACACCACAATGGAATAATGTCTCTGAAAGGAGGAACCGGACCTTGTTGGACATAGTTCGATCCATGACGAGTCATGCAAACCTTCCAGGCTCCTTCAGGGGACATGCTCTATTAATAGCAGCTTTCACACTTAATCGTGTTCCATCTAAGATGGTTCAAAAGACACCATATGAGATATGGACTAGGAGATGGCCCAGTATGTCTTTCTTGAAGATTTGGGGCTGCAAAGCTTATGTGAAACGTCAAGTTTCTGATAAGCTTGGACCTAAATTAGAGAAATGCTTCTTTGTGGGGTATCTAAAGGAAACCAAGGAATATTTTTTCTATAATCCTACCGAGGGCAAAGTGTTTGTCGCACAGACAGTTGTGTTTCTAGAAAGGGAGTTTATCTCCAAAGGAACCAGTGGGAGAAAAGTAAAACTTAAAGAAGTTAAAGTTTCACAAAGTAGCAATGAACCAATGGTGGAAATAGAGTAGCCTCCACAAAATGTTGTGGAACAACAACTTGCTCTAGTAGTACAAGACCTGCGTAGGTTTAACAGGATACATCATCAACCAGAGAGATATGGATTTCTCATGACCCAGCAAGGTGATGTATTGCTCATGGATCAGGATGAGCCTATGACTTTCCAGGAAGCCATTATTAGCCTAGAATCTGAGAAATGGCTTGAGGCCATGAGATCTAAAATGAATTCCATGTATGCCAACCAGGTATGGACCTTGGTTGACCCACCTGAAGGGGTAAAACCCATTGGGTGCAAGTGGGTTTTCAAGAAGAAAATTGACATGGATGGTAATGTGCATACCTTTAAGGCGCGATTGGTGGCTAAAGGTTTCAAACAAATTCATGGTGTAGACTATGATGAAACTTTGTCCCCAGTTGCGATGGTTAAATCTGTTCGGATCTTCCTTGGTATTGCAGCATACCATGATTATGAAATCTGGCAAATGGATGTCAAAACTACTTTCCTTAATGGAAATCTTCTCGAGGATGTGTACATGACACAACTTGAGGGTTTTGCCACTCTAGAGGATGTTGGAAAGGTGTGCAAGTTACAACGATCTATTTATGGATTGAAGCAAGCTTCCAGAAGCTGGAATCTTCGTTTTGATGATACAATAAAATAGTTTGGTTTCATCAAGAATGAAGAAGAATCTTGTGTGTACAAAAAAGTTAGTGGGAGCACTATTGTCTTTCTAGTATTGTATGTAGATGACATACTACTTATCGGAAATGACATCCCTACCCTACAATCCGTAAAGACTTGGTTAGGGAACTGCTTCTCTATGAAGGACTTGGGCGAAGCCACCTATGTGCTAGGTATCAAGATCTATAGAGATAGATCACTGAGACTGCTTGGCCTAAGTCAGAGTACATACATAGATAAAGTGTTAAGACGGTTTAACATGCATGAATCCAAGAAAGGACTCTTGCCTATGTCGTATGGTGTAAGCCTATCTAAGGCTCAATCCCTTTCCACCCAAGATGAGAGGGATCGCATGAGCAATATTCCATATGCATCTGCAATTGGATCTATCACATATGCCATGTTATGTACTAGACCAGATATCTCATATGCTTTGAGCATGACGAGTAGGTACCAGTCTGATCCCGGTGAGAGTCACTGGACTATTGTTAAGAACATCCTTAAGTACTTGAGAATAACTAAGGATTTGTTCTTGGTATATGGAGGCAAGGAAGAGCTAGTTGTAAAGGGTTACACTGATGCTAGCTTCCAAACTGATAAGGATGACTTTAAAGCAGGAGGCAGTCGCTGATTCTACCATAGAGGCTGAGTATATTGCTGCCTCTAATGCAGCAAAGGAGGCCGTTTGGATCAGGAAATTCATTGTTGAACTTGGCGCTATTCCTAGCATTGTGGACCCAGTGGACCTCTATCTTGATAATAATGGAGCCATTGCACAAGCTAAGGAGCCTAGATCTCACCAGCGATCCAAACATATACTTTGGCGCTTCCATTTCATTCGAGAGATCATCGATAGAGGAGATGTGAAGATATGTAGAGTACCAATAGATGATAACATTGCTGATCCACTGACAAAGCCTCTTGCACAACAGAAGCATGAGGGTCACACTAGGTCTTTAGGCATTAGACATATGCCTGATTGGCTCTAGTGCAAGTGGGAAATTATTGGTGTATGCCTTAGAGGCTGATACATTTGTCTGTATTTACATACATTCTATTATGCTTATTTAATATATGAGGCATTTCATTTATTGTATTCTTTTTTTATAAATATAATAAAGTCCTTAGAATAGTAAGTTTGATGCCATAGGTTACCGAGTGGATGACTTGATCGTGCGATACTTTTGGTTATAATACTATTCTTAAATGTCCCTAGTGAAGTATTATTGTTAATTAGGATAACAATAATACATTGAGACTAGTATGTGCATAGACTAATGACCACATCTCACGGGTCATGGATATGAGATATCAAGTCTTCACATAGGTACATATTAGAGTAATGATATATTGGACTGACCCACCATGAGAAAGCTACATGGATCGTTACGTGAGTGTCATAAGCGATTCTCATAGTGACAATGGTATCTGTGGTCCTTTGACCTGAAATCACTACGATTCCTACATGAGGAGCTGTGTGTTTTAATACCATCAAACGTCATCTATAACAAGGTGATTATAAAGTTGGTTATTGGACATACCGCAAATCATGCAAAAGGATGTGAGTGACCTAGATGGGATTTGTCACTCCTACATAACAGGAACAATATCTTCGGGCCCCCTAATTGAGTGAGACTGCGAAATGCATGGCCATGCTCAAATGAGTCAATATGAGATATTGATTTCATTTGTTGTTACAAAGTCTACTCGAGTATCAGGAAATGAATGATTGGACTATACAAGGTGATGTATTCTATGTCTTGTGTTCAACCTAGATATCTTGACAAAGGGACTAAACGACACGGAAACATTGGTCACAGAAAGGTTATGTCAAATCATTGACATTCTTATTACTTGGGTAGCAGTGATGTATTGCTAGATACCGCTCACTACTTGTAATATTAAAATGGGATTTTAATATTACCGCCAACGTAATAAGAACCTGTAGGGTCACACACATAGAGCAGACTAAAATTGGAGCAACTGATCCAAGTTGGATTCGGATTCAAATATGGGCCAGACTCATAACAGATGAGTCTAGGGTTACACAACTTACCTTGCTGTTGCTCACACTCACTTAAGGCAGTCACTATTATAAATAGTACTGCTAAGGGGCTGCTAAGATAAGCAATTTCAGAACCCTAGCTGCACCTACAGAAAAGTGAGTGAGAGAGTAACAAGTTTCTTCTCTTCTCTTCGTAGCTAGCACTGTGTGAGAGACGTGAGGCTCCTCTTTGCGGACATTGGATGTTCATGAGTCTATTCGTGTGGATACCGCAGAGACATCATTTCTATTACGGTGTTGGTGATTCACATCCTTCCTTTTGATCATGCTTCAAGAGGTAAATAATTTAAAAACTCATATTATGGCTTTTCGCATGGATCCTCAGTGGGAATCCTAATTTTTTTGCTACGTGATGTAATCGCAATTCCCAACACTATTGCTATCCTTGATTGGAACTTTTCTATTAGTTTAGTTTGTCTACTTCTTTCACAAATAGACTGAGTAAATCAATTTGAGTTATCTGTGTTTTTGTTATCTTTTGATCTGAGTATTTCTACTCTTCATGTTAAACGTGTTGTTTATACTCAAGTTTTCTAAATGTACCTTATTTTTGTTAAAAATCAAATCTTTTCTGTTGATTTGATTTGCTTATCTAAAATCATATCTATTTGAGAGCCTGACTCTATAAATGGATTGGTTATTTTCTAACTATATCCTACTAGATTGTTTCAATGAAACTTTAGTGTTTCCTTGAACTAAGATTTTTGGATTTGAATCCAGAAAGTTCATTTCTAAACTTATTGGACCATGTTCATTTCTAAATCTATCAAACTATATCAAATTCTTTGTTGGATAAATCCGGTAATCTACTAAATAGTCTTATCATTTTTTTTAATCTTCATAGTGTCTTCCATGAATCCTAATTGAGGAAATTATTTTTGATTTAAACCATGTCATAGTATCAAATGTAGTACAATTAGAATAGAACTTGACCTATGAGACATTTTCTATTAAGATTAAAGATAGGCAAATGAAACAACTTACCTTGGAGAAGGAAATCTAGAACAGTGCAACGGGAGATATAACATGGAAACTAGAAAATCAAATGAAAGAAGCCGCTGTCTCCAAAGATCAATTTACATTTCGATTATTATTAGATTTACGTGAAAGAAGAAGTTATACTCGAAGCTGTTCAAGTGCGAATTTTGATTAACGAGGTGGTAGTGACGTATGTTTCAAGGCAAGGAAATCACATGAGAAGAATTATCCGAATTTATGTTTTAGATTTTACGATGGCTATTTTACGTTGAAGATCTCAAGGCGTTTCTTTTCTACAATGTCTACGGTGATTACATGAGCTTAGAGTACCTGTTCGATCAAGAAGAGTTTGATACGAAGAAGGGATGACAGCTAAAAATTTCCAAAGAGGCTACAATTAATATTCAAATAATCTAATGGAGGAAATCCAAGAAAAGTAGAAGGCTCATCTGCAACGAATAACTGGAGATGTTACATGGAAGTTGAAGACAAAATATAGGAGTAATAACTTTTTGTGTGTTTCGAGGACGAAATTTTTTTTAGAAGGGAAGAATTGTAACACCCTGATTTTTCGTTTTTCTTGAAATAAATGAGTTTTATAATATTTAAGAGATTTTGTGAATTTTTGAGAATTTTTAATTATTTTGAATATTTTAATATTATTTTGATATTTTAATATTATCTTGAAAACTGTATGTTCGAATTTCATTTTTTCTGAAAATATACGAGTTTTATAATTTTTATGATTTTTGTGAATTTTTGTAGAACTTTTTGAGTTTTTGATTATTTTAGTGTTATTTTGAGTTATGTGTGGGCCCAAGGTGGACCCGAAGCGGTCCCGAAAAAATAAAAATTTTTCTTCAACCAGAAAGTTTTGGACTGTCAAGGCGGGATCGGGGGATATTACTAAACCCAAAATCGGGAACAGTTGACAGAGATTTTCTATAACTGAGTTTTCTATTATCCATTGTGTAATAATAGCAGTAGCTGTTATCCATTGGGTAATATCTGTTAGAAAAATATCTTGATGACTCAGCTGGTGACTCTGCACTACGACTCACCATACTGACTCAGCTATTCTAGAAAATTCTATGATGACTCTCCTAGTAAATATCTAAGAATAAATATCTACCGGGAAAATATCTTAATAAAATATCTCAAGTGTAATTATGAAAGCAGAAAATATCTCAATTAAATATCTTAAGGATCATGATGGTTCATCATTACTAAGCTTTATGACTAACTAATAGGAATTAGTCAAACATAGTGGATGGACTTTGTTGTGAACCGTTGGATGGAAAACTTGATGGAAAAGCCTTAGATCCTCACTGTTGATCTAATCAATGGTGTGAAAACAATCTTGATAAAGAAGCTTATGATATTAACCTTAGATTCAATCAATAGTTAGGAGATGAAGTTGATTTTAATGGTTAGGATTTAGTCAATAGAAATGGCTAGATTGATTAGTTAAGTAACTAGATAATCTAACTTAGTTACCCTAATAGTCTAATTAGTAAGTAAATGAACTAATTTAGTTGCTAAATAATTAGAAGCTAGTTACTAGATAAATATTTAATTAGTTAGAAACATGACATACTCATAATAAAGTAATTAACTAGTTAGAATGTAACCAAATGGCTTAACTAAATTAATTTAATTGCAACTAGATGGTAAGCTAGGTAACTAATTAAATTAGCTTAAGTGCAACTAGAAAACAATTTAATTAAGATTTGATTAGTTTTCCTAAGTGAGTTCCACAGCTGCCTAGTGTTTTCTAGGAGGTTCTTGATTCATCTTTCATGACCAATTGATGACCACTTGATGACTAAGGCCATGTGCATTCATGTAAGCCCATGTGCATTCATGTAAGCCCGTGTGCTTATGCTTAATCTTGAAAAACAAGCCTTAAACCCTTTACACAAGCATTCCCATGGCTGCACACTTAGGAGCTTGTCCATTTCTTTTAATTTCCTCACATTTTGTAACACTTAAACCATTTTCTCTCTTCTCTCTCTTCCAATTATTCAAGAACACCAAGAACAAACACCATAAACTCCATTTTCTTCTTCTCATAACCCATTTGGTCTCCACTTAAAAATCCCACTTTCAAGCTTCAATCATTTTATACAACCAAAGATGTAGAACCTATACACAATCCTAAGATACTTTGTAGTTAAGATCTTGGCCTAGTTCTATCATTTTCAACCTTGTTCTTCAAGTTAAAGATCAAAAAGCCTTGCTTTGTTTCTTGGAGTGGCTCACAGCCAACCACTCAAGCATCACTATCCAAGTTTGTTTAATTTTAACCAACCATATTTCTTGAATCCTTACATCATTCTAAGACTCTTTGATGTTGAGACTTTGGTCTAAATCCATTATCTTCATGCTTGAATCTTGGATTTAAGTTCTAGGGTTTCAAGGTAAAAATCTTAAACTTGGCTTTTTATTTGATTTTTAGAATCCTAAGACCATGTTTGATCTACGGTCATCTTAATCAAGTTTTAGATACTAATTTGTATGTGTTTGTTATGATTCTAAGATCTATTTGGTGGTGAAAGATTGATATAAAGAGAGTTTTACAAAGAGCTAGGAAGCGTCAACTAGGTAAGAGGGAGATCCATCTCACCAACCAAGTGTGGTGGTAAGAGATGAATCTTGTATTTGATGGATGGTGAATCTATGTGAGGATTCGTATCCTTGGTTGTGCAATTATTTGTGGGTGTTTATGTGCTTTAAATTATTTATTTGTTTAGGGTTTAGGGTTTAGAGTTTAGGGTTTAGGGTTTTGATGAATATGTAAATATGCTTGATTATATGATATGATGAATATGTATATGTATGCCATGATTTGATGATGAAAGAAAAATATATTTTTGGTTCTAATGACCATGAGGGTTTCGGCCTCAACACCTCAAAATAGGTGTTGCCAAACTAAAATTTTTATGGATGGTAAAATGGAATGACTAGAAAGGAAAGGAAAAAGAAAAGATGGGTTGGTTTCAAAGACCAAGTGTTCACAGTTTTTGGATGAATTTTAATGGTTTTGTTTGTGTAAAAATATGAATGGAACTTAGTTGATTTAGAAGGAAATTTTATATAATGGTTTCAATGGCCATGTGCCACAGTTTTTGAAGGCTTGTATTGCCTTAGTTTTGCGAGACAAAGTGATTTCAAAGTGGAAATATAATTGATTAAGTATAAGGATTAAAGAAATGGAAACAAAATGTTTTGTCACTTGGAAAATGGAATTTTCGTAGATGAATGGAAAAGAGAGGTTGAAAGTGTTTGAACCTCAATTTATTTTAAAGAGGATTGATTTTAGAATTATTTTGCAAATTATGGAGAATATGTTGGTGACTTGAGATTTTCTAACGTATAACTCATCCTTTGGGTTTTGGAGTGCGTTAGGAAATTTTAAGTTAGAAACATTAATTAAATTCAATGAAATGGTAAATTTGTGGAATATATTGTGAAAAGGGTTTCTTGAGTAAGAAAATGCGGAAAAAGAAATGAGAAGTCATTATTTTGAGAAAGGTTGAAATGAAATTTTTGGAAAGTTGAAAAATCAATACGTGATTTGAAAATGTGACAGAAATGTTGCGTAATTAAGAAAATGTGAAATTATAATTACACGATGAAAATACAGTAAAGAGACTGTTGGACCAATGTGTGAACCCTAAATATGAGATGATGAATTTGAACTGAGAATGACGCATTATACATGCATTGGAAAGGTCTGATGGACTGGATAAGGCTAATTGCCTAGGAGAGAATACACCTCTTGAGTGGGTGTGATATGCATAGTGTAAGTCACTTGTTGACCTTGGGGACGTCGGAGTGCAGGTTGCTAAAGTGGGCAATTGGTAGCTCTTCTGTACCGTGAGTTTGACCGACGCAACACACTGATGATCCTAACCGAGATACTATTCTTAATCAAGATCTGATAAAGGTTGTCGTGTATATGCTAGATGTGCAAACACATATGAGAATTATAGCACGTGGTTTGAGGCATGTTGGTACACACAGATCTTTTCAATTAGTCTCTCCGACCTGAGTTTTAGCTCCATGGAGTAGGAAATCGAGTCTATGTGCACATGCATAATTATTGAGTATTGATATCAGTGTGATATTTAAACTGTTGAATATTTGGAAAATATTGACGGCATTATCGTAAATATTGGTTATGATTATTGAATTGTTGAATATTTGAAAAATATGGAGGGCATTATCGTAATTATTGGTTATGATTATTGAATTGTTGAATATTTGGATATTGTTGAGGGCATGATCATAATTATTGTTTATTACATCTGTTGTGATGATAAATAATTTTAATGGTATAATTGTAATTATGGTGTGATGTATCTGTATGATATATTGTACGTGTTTATCTCCATGCTACCATGTTGGTATTGGCACAGGTGATCTCACCTCTTTGCTGTTCTATTCTGTCTATTTCTATTTTTATGTTTACATCTGTAAAGACTACGATGGCGGCAAAGAGCGGTCAGCTAGATTTCTATAGGCTACAGTTTCTTGTAGGCGTTGCTACTTGACATGTCTATTGGGACACAGGGCACATAGAGTATTGTGGTGATATTACTCTATCAGTATGTAGGACTCGCCATGGAATTGTTACTTCATTTTATACAGTTGCTTATGTAGAGATGATTTTTACCTATTAGGGAGTTGCGTAATGAATTTCACTATACTCCTAGAAAGAACTTCGATATATCCTTGAGTCGAATTTCTATCGGTCTAGACATTCCCAGCTAAGGAATTTGTCTTCTAACAAGGGCTTATATTTTAAGTGTTATATTTTTTAGTACGTAAAAATAATGAATGTGTAGTTATAATAAACTCTGTTTAAATGAAAAGTAATTTATTCAATTATTATATTTTGAGGTACTTTAATTTAATCAATTAATGTTTCCGCGAAAAGGAAATTTTGAAATTCATATTTAAAATGATATTAATTATTTTATAACTTGGGTAATTAATTATTTATAAGGAGTTAATTTGAAATATGATACCCTTCAGAGGGGGCGTTACAATAGACCCTAGATGACCACAGTGAGGTGGAGTGTCAAGGGGTAGTGTGTTGGGACACCTTAGGCTTCCATTGTGTGATGAAATGCCATACGGTAGTCTTAGGAACCTTGAACATCCAAGTGTGTTGGAATGCAATAAGGAAGTGTTTAGAACCTTGTTCAACATGCGGTTGACTTTGGAATCACTTGTGAAGTGATGGTGTAGGGTTCTAGATACAAGAGTATTAGTGTTGAGACATGACTAGTGGTATTTCTTGGAGAGAATAACCACTTAGCTTATGAGAAAGGTTTTGAGAAATCTTAGGCATCCTTTGAGAAGTGGAATGTCATAGGTCAATACCTAAAACCTTGAGCAAAAAGAAGTTGCCTTGTGAGTCACTTGTGAAGTGATGAGGAGAGGTACTAGGTGCTGTAAACTAAGTGTGCTTGGCTAGTTGTATTTGTTATCATGCATAGGTTGCTCCTTTGTGTAGAAAGTAGAGTTGGAGATGCATGGATGTCATTTACTCTCTTGTGAGACAAGGTTGAGGTATCGAGAGTAGTAGAAACCGACTTTGCTCCTTATGTGATAAGTGAACTTGGTTGGAAGGTTTGGTAGTTTACCTTTGTCGCTTGGTTAGGAAAGACCTAGTGATGAGTGTGTGTATTTGTGAAATACGTTGCATGTTTTATTTTCAAACTTGCTAATTTGCTATTTCCTATATATTGTAACCTCTTATGGTATGCACAACCATTTGGCCAGAGAACAAGGTGTTGGATCTAGATTCTCGTAGCTAGTAATGCTATTATGGTCAGGGTTACTGGTATGGGGGTGATAGTAGTACTCTTACTGCTTAGCATATATAAGGGAACATGGTTCCTGCGAAATAAGTAAGTGACATGTGTTTTCCAAAACCAAAGTCTACATTAAGCATTGCATTATCATATTATTAGGACATTGTATGAGCATAACTATACTTCATACTATAAAGCATTGCATTTGTTGGCGGCTGTATGGGCGGTTGCCTTGCTTGTTGGTTGCGTGCTTGATGATATCTCATGATTGTATGGGCGGTTGTTTGATATCATTGATTTTCATATATATGTGGGATAGGATTATGGATTGCCTAGTGAATGTTACATAGAGTAGTATGTATGTTCTAATAGTGTTGAGCAGTGGCTCAATTATCTATTGCAGGGTTAATCTTGTGTCTTTAGTGTTGTTTATTCTTTGTGAATGATCAACTCTGGTATAGGTTACTTATACTGAGAAATTGTGATTTGTCACCCCGTGTGTTTCTATATAAGTCCAGGTCTAGGTAAAGGGAAGCAGAAGAAGCAGAAGTAGCAGAAGAACTAGCGTAGTTTATTTTGTTTCTTGTAATAAATATGTTGTATATTTTTTTCCTACTGCTTTTAACTTGTAAAAAGTTATGTATTATAGCATGCCTTGTGAGGCTACAATGTATTTATATGACTTTTTGATGTCTAGGCCCTCTAATTTAATTTATGTGAATGAATGATATGGGTTTAGTTTATTTTTAGGTTAGAAGTAGCATAGCTAGTACTGTGCGCCTTATATATGACATATATATCAAGTTCTCAATATTAGGATGTTACATTATGGTATCAAAGTAGTTCATCCTGTTAAGCTGGGGTGTGGACTGACTATGTTGAGGCATGTTTAGGAGTTCCTATGTGTGTTGTTATGCATTTCTTTGTCTGTTGTGTGAGATGTTTTGATGGGATTGCATGACTTGCCTTTGCTATGATTGTTTTTAGCTACTGTTGCACGGTTACATGATATTGAGACTAATAATCTCAATATGTATTGTTCTATTTGTATAGGAAACTATAGCATCTCTGTTATACCCTTAAATGACATGTTAGCCTTATGAATGTGTTCAAATGGTAGCATATGACTTACTTAACTTGCATGTTTAATTTTATGATAAAATGAGTTAATTTAGGCACTTAGTTGAAACTCAAAGTGTAAAAAGTAGCTTAAAATGACTTAGATAATAGCATAAATTACTTAGATGAGGGAAATAAATATGGATAATTTATTTCTAGGTCACAAATGTATGAAACAAGATACAATTAAATTTCAAGGTAAACTAGGTTAGTTTGACATTTTTAGGCATATTGATTGTCTATTTATAGCCGGATTAACTAGTAGCAAATATGGAAATATCATATAATGGTGAAACGACTTGTTATATGAATCCTAGTATTTATTTTAAAGTTGTTGGAAGTTGAAAATCTTGAATTAGCTAAATCTAAGTGTTTTTAGCAGATTAGGATTTACCAGTTATGGCTTAAGAGTCTTTTGCCTTCTCTTTATAAGCCTTATTCATGGCTATTTTTTGCATCAAAATAGAAATAGAAACTGTGAGAGGAAAAAGGAAGGAAGAGGAAGCAAAGACCAAGGAAGAGGAAGAGAGAAAGAGGAAAGTCAAAGGCAAAGCCAAGGCTTGAGATCCAACCAAACTTGAATCTTCTTCATAGCTGCAAAAGGTATGGGTTTTATGTTTATATTCATCTATTTTCACTCTTTTCACCATTGATGCACCATTGGTGCTTAATTGGCCAAATTGAGTTCTAGAGGTTTTTGATGTGTTTGGCTTGCTTGTTTATGTTTCTTTGGTCATTTATGACTTGTTCATAACATAAGTTGAAATTAGAAGCTTAGAACATCTCATTTAGGCCATTGATGCCCAAAAGAGGGGTTTAGGTCGAGCGATGTGTGATTTGGTGGTTGAATCTAAATTAAGAGGTTTAAGTTGGTGATTAATGATTCCCATGTGTTTAAGAACTGATTAGGGACTTAGAATTACTTAGAAACTAATTTGGAATGGCCAAAATCCATGAAAAGAACCAATGGAACAGTACCACAGTTCTGTAGAATTCTGCAGAATTTGGTTTTTGTTACATGCGTCATGGTGTGAGGGGTCATGCCGTAGCTTGAGGTTGATTTTTGCTGTGTGCACTGCGGCGTGAGGTGTGTGGCGTTACGTTGTGAGAGTGATGCTACATCCAGTATTGAAACTCGAGAGTAAGGCACTGCGGCGTGCCCAAGTTATGCTGTGGCATGAGCCCCTGAACCTCTAAAAATGTCATTTTTGATGTTTTAAAGTTCTTAACTAGATGGAATCATTCGTATATATTTCCTAAAGTGTGTTAAGACACAAATAGGGATATTTCAATAGAGGAATTATTACCTAGCAATTATAAGAAAGTTTAAACCTTTGAGCATTCAAGAGTTATGGTTTGCCTTAGGTAAGTATCTATCACCTTAGGCGACTTTTGTGGTAATGTATGTCACGTAAGAGTAATGAATGATGAGGTGGTGTTAGATATATGTATTGTAACACTCTTGTGGGGATGTCACATTTATGATGCAATAAAATAAAATAAAATAAAATTCTTACCCAAGTTGTAAAACATTTGATAATTAAGTAATATTTGTGGTAATTTTTTTTTCTTTTTATAATTATAATATTAAATAAAATAACACGAAACACAAAATATAACAAACATAAACTCACCATAATATACATATGATTTTTCTTTAGTACACAAATAATTTACAACTACAAGTATTTAACAAAGCAGTAAAGAGTTGACACAAAACTAAGACATAGTATTGCTCAAGTGCATCTCGGTAGATATCTAACCCTCCGATGGATCATCCTCCAGAACCTCCAGAAAGACCGTCGAAAAGTTCACATCTTGGAGATCTCACAGCACTACGGACACGAGTCTGAGCTGTTGACTCGCTGCTAGTAATGCCTAATAGTTAGTGGCAACTCTAAGTGTAAATATAACATAGTAGTAAATATGACATCTCCGTCATACTCTCTACATAGGGACACAGTCAGACGTCCCACATAAATAATTGTCCCTCTATCCACTCGCATACGCCAGGCCTCAAAACCTCCGTGAAACTCAAGTCTCACAAACCCGAAAAATCCTGGCAATATCATGATCCTGAGATCAGTCTTGATGATAAGGATGATTTACCGGCTCGTCCTCCTCGTATAGCTCGCCCAACTGTCGCTCATCGGGATACTATATCTCAAGTGGCTAATCCTCTTCTTCCTCAAACTCTTTACGAAAATAATATAGTAATATCGAGAAAACATATAGAGAGGTGAGACAATCTACACCATTACCCGCATGGCAATAGAGAAAACGACAATACAAATAATTATCATAATAATATATATCAACATATCATGCATAATATAACAGAGCAATGCATATCATTATATCACACGTAGTATAGGAAAACAATATATCATGCATAATATATTAAAGCAATAGATCATACATTTTATCACAGATTATGGTAAACAATAAAATGTGGACAATGCATGAACAGGAAAATGCAGATAATGCATGAACAGTAAAATGCAGGTAATGCATGAACACACTTTGACTGGTTCCTACTCCATGGAGCTAAACACGGATATCTGAGAGAATGATCCGAATAGAAACTAATAATACTTTATGGCTGCCCAACCAAACTATTGCACTATCTAACGTTGTGTCTATAACCCACAGTCCAAAACATCGTGTAGCAGTACACAGTCCAAACATCGTGTACCACAGGCATAGTACTTAATAGTCTCCTCAAGATCTCGATTAAGAATAGTGTTTGTCAAGATCATTAGTGTGTTGCCCGTTACCACGACCCAGAGGTGCTACCACTGTCCACATATGGGATTCTCCGCACACTAATGCCTTCAAGTTCATAAATGAACCACACTACGCCTATCACACCAAAACACGGTGTAATTCGCCTCATCAATCAATCGTCAATTATCAACCAAATTGACACAACACTCAAAGTATGATCTAAAATTACAAAAATACTCTTATTATCCAAATTTTACCATAATTACAAAAAATTACAAAAATGCCCTTAGTCACAAAATACCAAAGTATAGTACGTCCCACTTGACAGTACTACACCACAACATGTCCGGGTCCACCACTTTGGCCCAACAGCAAAACTCAAAGTATTGTTCAACCGCGTAGGAATTTTATCACGTTTTCACAATCTCATCATTTTCACAAACGTTTTTAAATTGCGTAAGTACATTTTGACATTTTTGAATATCGCGTAATGTTTTTAAATCATTTTCTCAATCGCGTAACATTTTTAATTCATTTTCTTAACCGAATAGCTTAAAATTATTATTTTAAATATGTGTAAACTATATCTAGTACTTTTAAAATACGCAGAGTATTTTCCTTGTGTTATCAATATAATATGGAATTTTTTCATTTTATCCACCTGATTTTAGTAAATTTCGGCAGCATTTTGCCTATAAAATCAGTATAAAGTATTTTTGACGTTTTCCACTAAATATAGTTTCATTTTATTTTTACCCAATAATTTCGCTTTGAAACTTGCTAACGCGCTTCAAAATTCATAAAATGAGCTTTACATTAGTATTTTTCAAGCGTCTGATTTAGTTCTTACTTAAACTAAATTCTGCTAATTTAGAATTCTAGGACTGAATTTATTCCTTTTATTTTCTCAAAGATTCATTGGAATCAATTATTTTGTAAATCCATTACCTAGCCTATCTTAGAAAATAAAATGGTATGTTGGCCAAAATTGAAAATAAAATGGTATTCAATTATACACTAAATGGCATGTTGGCCAAAATTAATCAAAATCATTCTTAAACTTATTAATTTACCTAGATTCTTTAATTCATGAATTTAGAAAATTGTTGAGAACATTTTGGTTCTCTGTTTGATGTAAGGCTGTGAGCCTCATTTTGTGTTCTTTGGAACACTCATGCAAATCATACATGTTATTCACATCCTACTTTAATAATTATTCAATTATAAACACATGCAATTATATAATCACATACAATATACATACAATTTATTTAAAGCCATAAACATGCATAGCAAAAATAATAATAAAAACTATAATCATGCATAGCAAAATAAATCACAAATAGGAAAGCATCTAAACAATCACAAAAATAATAAAAACCATAAACAATCACACAAATGAATCCTTATGGATTCTACACACACATACAAATCCATTTTCCCATCACCACTTAGGGTTGATGAGATTAAATCTCCCTCTTACCTCTTGAAGACAATTAATCGGTTAGTTTCCTTCTTTCCTTCAAATTCGTACAATCTCCCAAACAAATCCCTAAAATTATTAAACAACTAGTAAAAACACATACAAGGTTTAATATTGAAAAACCATGGAACAATCATGGTTAGAAAAATTAGAAATCAAATTTTAAACCATAGAATCAAGACTTACCCTTAAGAAAGTAAGCAAAAGGTGTGATTTTGGACTAGATTGAGTAGGTTTTTGGAAAAACTTTGTGAATGAAAAGTGTTTAGAATAGGATTTGGGTTTAGGAAATATGAAGAGATAAAATTATAGAGGTTTGTTGGTGTGGGTAGTGTGTATGGCCGAATAGAGAGGGAAAGAAAATAGAAGAAAAAGTGTGCTTGGTTCTTGGTATTTTTGGAGAGAAAATGGATAGATTAATTGTGATAAGTGTAAAAATGAAAGTGAAGAGTGAATATTAGGGGCTACTGCTGTGAGTGAATTTTGAGAGAGGTTGAGTGATTGATTTTGCTAGGTAAATATCCAATTGAATGCACATGGTGGTGCACATGGTTTATGACAATTTGGAGAGTTCAAGAACCTAGTAGAACTTAGCCACTAAGCCCCCTTGGCTGCTGCCCAAACCGTGTGGCCTCCTTGGATTTTAGGGGTTTAATTGTTATCCATTTACACCTAATTACATGCTAATTAATTAGACAATTAGTTAGGTTAAATATCCTAATCAATCTTAATTAACATTCTAATCATATAACTAATTAGTTTAATATATATTAGCATATATTATAACCTTTAATCAATATTAGGATATCTAATTAGTATTTAAATTATAACTAATTAATAACTAAGCTAGTTCACTTAGTTTGCTAATTAGGTAATTAGATTAGTCAAATTAAGCTTAAATAGATACTAACCAAATTCAAGCCTACTATTTTTGACTTAATTCTAACCATTGATTTCATCTTTAATTCCTAGCCATAGATATCATCTAGGTAGATATTGATTAGTCATAAAGTTTGAATTCTAATCTCACCATTGATTTGATCAACGGTTGAAATCAAAGGCTTCCTAACTAAGTCTTCATCCAACGGTCCAAATGAAAGTCTATGCTCCCTTCGTTGACCATTCTTATTGGTTTAAAAAGTCAAGCCACTTTTGTTGACTTGCTCTTGTTGGCTAGAATTTGTCCAGTCAGCACAGTTGACTATTTTTCCTAAACGCGGGTCCCACAGTACTTTTGAAGATCTGTGGTCAAATCGAAGCAGATTTTTACTATTTTTGAGACAGTAGGTACTGTAATATAAAATAATATTATAACAATATAAAATTATTTTATTACACAGTTAAATCCTAAAAATTACGAGATTAATATATATATCAATCAGAATTGGGTTTAGTAAGATCCCCCAGCTCTAATTAATTAAAATAATTTTTTCGGCCAGAAAATTATTATTTTCTTGAGTCAGAGCAAATCACATAAAATAATCAAATACACTCACGAAACAGTCAAATTCATTTTACTACTCACATAATTTACAAAACAGTGCATTTCATGACGATATTGTAATTATCCCAAAAGTTGGGGTGTTACATGTATGATGGGAAGGATTGATAGTATTGATCTTTGTGAGTATCCTTTGATGTTGTACACCATCATTAAGGCCAAAGGAGATAAGTGGGAGTCCGTAAGGTTCTTTTAAACAAGGATTCAACTTGAACTTCTCAGTGTGTCAGGGTACGTGTGATGTGAGGATGAGCTTTCCCTCTACTTACCATAAGATAATACACTAAATCAATATTCCCAAGCTTAACATCTTGGTTCTAAGTTAGACTAAGCATGTATGTATAAAATGTATGTTAACTTGGTTTATCTAGATGCTAAAGTTAGATCTTGTAGATGTTTTAAACATATCTTATTTAGCATGTGTTAAGATTATGTTTATTATGTTATGTATGCTGGTTTTGGTTTACTTATACTGAAAAATATTATTTCTCACCCTGCCGTGTACCATGTAATTCCAAGTGAAAGTTCTTCTAAGAACAAGAAGAAAAAGGAAGCTAAAGACTAGAGTAGCTTTATAATTTATGTTTCAAATGTTGTATCTTTTAGTACTTTTTTTGTAAGGTAATTAGTTATGTTTTACTTCATGCCCCAAGGGAGGATAATGATGTATATGTATAAAGATGCATTATGTTATATATGTTGTGTTTTCTGTATTTCATAAGGCTTTCTATAATGTTTCCAACGAACATTATTGATATATCTATCAGGTTATTATGTATATAGTTACATTGTAATGCTAGGTATCTCCTTGTACGCTACATATATTGAGATATTGGTATTAGAATGTTACAGTCTCCAAGGTGAGCCTATGGGAATTATTTGTCCCAAAATAGGCCGCAAGTGCACGAGTCATTCAAGTAATAAAGTGAAAAGCAGAGATCGTTCCCTCGAGGATAAGTTTACGGCCAATGCTAAGTATTAACCAATAGTTTACCTAATTCTATCCAAGAACATAAAAATGGATAAAAATAAAGAAAGTAAAGACAGAAAGCAATAAAGAAACACGGTTAGATTTTAGGGAATCCTTCTTCACCTCCTTCTTCAACTAACAACATGCAATCATCTTTATTAACATGAATGCATTTTTTTAGGTTAGCTTGAAAATCTGATTTAGCTAAAAGCCTATGTCTAGGTCAATTAACCCTAGTTTTAATTACCTAACTCACTAAGTTTCCTTGAAAGCTAGCGCAACATCCACTCATGAACGATCTATTCTTAATCACATACTATGCATGGCTAAAAGGTATATTTCTATCCAGTTAGTGAATTAACTTATCCAAGCCAATTGAACTCATCGAACATGCATCAACCATACCATATCCATATTAACAAATCCCTATGTCTAGTTCATTTGCAATATTAGGATCATGCAATTGATGACCAACCAACAGCAAGCATTAAACATATATTATGGAAAAATAATAACCAAACATCCACACAAACTCAGAGAATAGCAAATCATTCATATTAATAAAAGGATCCAAAGTATCCTTAAATCTAGCTCAGCTATACAGTGAACATGAAAATACAAGTAAAATCATATTCAAGGAAGATAAGGAAGAGAAGAGAAAAATGGAAAAAAAAGGAAGCTCGTTGATTTTGTCATTTGAAGTTTGAACTCCTCCATCCTTTTTCCTAGCCACCAATCCACCATCAATTGAGATCTAGCCAAAGCTTTCTAACCTAAAACTACCTAAAACCTAAAACTAAAAGCGAAAAAACTAAGAAAATAAAAGAAAAATAGCTAAGACAGCTGAGAGAAAGAGAGAAAAATGTGAAAAATCCTATTTATAGGCTCAGTTTGCCGTCGCGCGCCTCCACCCCCACTTACTTACGCCTTGGATCACATTGAGTTGGTTACAAATCGTCGCGGACCTCATTATTGAGCGTCGCGGCCCTCTCGCATTGGGTCTAAGTATGACAATTCAATGATGCACCCTTGCGCTGCGGCTCACACTAACCTGAGTCATGGCACTCTCTCCTAGAAAGCCTCCTTGGCTTTCTCTTAGGCTTTTAAGCCTTGAATCGCTCCAATTCCTCTGTTTTAAGCCTATCCTACATTAGAAAAATCTCTAAGGTAAATAAAAGTTATAAATCCACTTAATCATTTGCATAATATGCACAATTTGCTCATAATCATATAGAGAGATATCCAAAGGGAATTTAACCAATAAAAGCATAAAATCTCCCATAAAAATAAGGACATAGCATTCTATGAAGCACAACTATGGGGCATAAATAACTACATTTCATGGAGTTATCACACCCTCAAACCTAAGTTATTACTAGTCCTCGAGCAATACAAAGTATGATCAAGTAAACTCACATTAATTAATTCATGCTCATATGCATTCAACATTTCAATTTTCATTTAACCACAAATAGTGCGCAATGATTATCTAAGCCCTCAAAAGATGCATATGGTTCATAATTAAGCTAAACACATATACAATTCTAGACATGCCCTCAATCCAGCTTCCAATCATACACACGACATTTCCCACAAACATGCAAGTCAAACTTATCTTTTTCAAATCATGCTCATTCGGATAAGTTTATAAACCTAAACATGGATATAAATCAAAGAATCCACAAAATTTTAATCCAACCCTCTCTCCACTAATGTAAATCACATATAACTGAGAATCAAGAGGGACTTTCATAGCTTATAATGTAAGACCAAAGGTAGTGGGTAACAGAATAAAGGATAGCATACAATACAAACATTAAGAAACATAAACATGATATTTCAAGTCACGAGCCTGTAACTGATATTAACAGGGTATTCAATAGTGAACATAGAAGGCTTGCCAGAACCATTTTGATGTTTTTCACACTTTACTTTTCTTAAGCTTTTCTTTTCTTTTTCTCTTTTTTTCTATTTCTTTTTCTATTTTGTAAAGCAATGCTTTTTTCTTTGACTGCATTTGGTTCCTTCAGGCTCATTTTGAATTGAATATTCATTAACACCCTTAATCACAAGACTCACTTCAAGAAATAACATATTATGAACTCAACAAACAATAAGGGTAGGAAGAAAATGTAATGCTTTCACATGCATTAGTATGGTTAACAGGTTAACGAACATAATGGTGGTGAAAAACAAACAAGGCCAAATAGCATAAGGCTTCAAAAGGGACCTATGGATATCATCATATAGGGTTAAGCTTGAAAAGCTCAAATGGTCCAAACAATGCCTTAATCATTTCCTCAATCATACATAACCTAGGATTTCACCTCAAGAGAGTTGGAGAACAACTTCAAGGATAAAAGAAATCATCCAAATGCACAATTCATAAGCATTTTCTAAACAAACACTCATATCTTTCCCAAAGGTAAACAAGCATCTAAGTAGAAAAACACAGCATGCATAAAAACAAACCTGATTGCATTGACATGCTTCAAGATCCCGAATGGCTTCACAAAACAGAGGGCAATTCGCAAGCATTTATATCATTGGCCAACCATCACACACTAGCAAATGGAAATATGTCATGTATTCCAAAGATCCATCATTTATCATTCAAGGATGTATAACAACATGTATAAAGTGCGAAAAATTGAAACTTGCATCAACAGCTCACTAGTAATAACCAAAATAGGATATAATCATGAAAACATGATGACTATGACTAGTACATACTTAAAATATCAAAACATGTGTAAACATTAAGCATTAAGTGTGAAAGCATGTAAAGATACTCTCCCAAACCAAAATGAATGTGTTCCTTGCTGCACATGATCTATAGGGTACCCAAGCATATCAAAATAGTAACCAAACTAGCACTGAGCATACTAAATAAAGAAAAATAGAAAAAATAAATAGAGAAAGGCAAAAACAGGGTGCTGCGCCATAGCGCTCCTATGCCTGGGCCACGGCATGAGTAAAAAGTTATAGAATTTTGCAGAAAAAGTGCACGTGGGCCACGACGCTCACTAACTGGGGCCACGGTGCTCAAAACTCAACCTGTAGAATTCTGTAGGGAAATGGCCTCTAGCACCAATAAAATGTGCCTACAAACTTAAAATACAGAATGTACAACTAAAACAAAACAAAAACACAAAATCAAACTGTAACTACATATTTAAGCAAATCAATCATAAAAATATAAAAACTTGAAAATAAAACTATTTACAGCAAACATAAAATAAAAACTTGAATTAGGACTAAGCAAACTCATTGTCAATATTAGCACTATAGAAGTAATGCCTTATTCCCAGCAACGGCGCCAAAAACTTGTTTGTCCCAAAATAGGCCACAAGTGCACGGGTCATTCAAGTAATAAAGTGAAAAGTAGAGATCGTTCCCTCAAAGATAAGTTTACGGCCAATGCTAAGTATTAACTAATAGCTTACCTAATTCTATCCAAGAACATAAAAAATGGATAAAAATAAAGAAAGTAAAGACAAAAAGTAATAAAGATACATAGTTAGATTTCAGAGAATCCTTCTTCACCTTCTCTTTCAACCAACAACATGCATTCATCTTTATTAACATGAATGCGTTGATTAGGTTACCTTAAGAATCTGATTTATCTAAAAGCATATGTCTAGGTCAATTAACCCTGGTTTCAATTACCTAACTCACTAAGTTTCCTTGAAAGCTAGCGCAACATCCACTCATGAACGATCTATTCTTATTCACACACTATGCATGACAAAAAGGTATATTTTTATCTAGTTAGCGAATCAACTCATCCAAGCTAATTGAACTTATCGAACATGCATCAACCATATCATATCCATATTAATAAATTCCTATGTCTAGTTCATTTGTAATATTAGGATCATGCAATTGATGGCCAACCAACAGCAAGCATTAAGCATAGATTATGGAAGAACAATAACCAAACATCCACACAAACTCAGAGAATAACAAATTATTCATATTAATAAAAGGATCCAAAGTATCCTTAAATACAGCTCAACTATACAATGAACATGAAAATACAAGTAAAATCATATTCAAGGAAGATAAGGAAGAGAAGAGAAAAAGGGAAAAGGAAGGGAAGCTCATTGATTTTGTCGTTTGAAGATTGAATCCTCCTTCATCCTTGTTCCTAGCCTTCAATCCACCAACAATTGAGATCTAGCCAAAGCTTTCTAACCTAAAACTACCTAAAACCTAAAACTAAAAGAGAAAAAACTAAGAAAACAAAAGAGAAACAATTGAGACGGCCGAGAGAGAGAGAAAAATGTGAAAAATCCTATTTATAGGCTCAGTTTACCTCTGCGCCTTGGCCCCCACTTACTTCGCCTCGGCCTACATTGAGTTGGTTACAAAGCGCTGCGGCCTTCATTAGTGAGCGCTGTGTCCCTCTCGCCTCGGGTCTAAGTATGACAATTCAATGATGCACCCTTGCGCCGCGACTCACACTAACCTGAGTTGCGGCCTTCTCTCTTAGAATGCCTCCTTGGCTTTCTCTTGGGCTTTTGATCCTTGAATCGCTCCAATTTCTCAGTTTTAAGCCCATCCTACATTAGGAAAATTACTAAGTTAAATAAAAGTTGTAAATCCACTTAATCATTTGCATAATATGCACAATTTGCTCATAATCATATAGAGAGATATCCAAAGGGAATTTAACCAATAAAAGCATAAAATCTCCCATAAAAATAAAGACATAGCATTCTATGAAGCACAATTATTGAGCATAAATAACTACATTTCATAGAGTTATTAGGGATAAGAACTCAACTAATGAAGGTCAGGTCATGGTTGGAGCCTTTATGGTTATGGCGGATGCTTGGAGGGAGCAAAAAACTGCTACTGCTGATACAATGCGGGAGTAGACAGCCGCTACTGCTGAGGCCATCAAAGAGCAAATAGCTGCGACTACTAGGATGTTTGAGAAGATGGGTGTGACCCAACGTCAACAATCTACACCACTACAACATCAATCAGGGCAACCAAACTAAGAGGTGCTAGTAGGGAGAAATCAGACTTTCCAAGACCTCTTAGAGTTCATAGGGAATATGACTCATTGGGAGGTGAGAGTTGGCTAAAGGAGATAGAGAAAGTCTTCATTGTTATGGCTTGCTCGAATGGGCAGTGAGTGCTCTTTGTTTCTTTCCTATTGGAGGGAGAGGCAGATGATTGGTGGATGGACAGCAAGATATCTTTCAAGGCATCGGGGACTCTTGTCACATGGGAGATCTTCAAGAACTCGTTTCTAGAGGAATATTTTCCACAAAATTTGTGAAATACAAAGGAATTGGAATTTCTGAGGTTAGAGCAAGGTGAGATGTCTATTGGTTAATTTGTGGCCAAGGTCAATACATTGTCGAAGTTCTCATCTTGTATCATACTTAAACATAGCTAGAGTTGGAAGTGTGTTAAATTTGAGGAGGGATTGAGAAAAGACATTCAGAGAGTGATCCAGCTTTTTGAGATCTGAGATTTCACAAGTTTAAGTGAAATACTTGTGGTGAGTGAATATCCAGAAGTATTCTCAAGTGACATAGTGGAGTTGCCACCCGAGCGAGAAATAGAGTTTTCTATAAACGTAGTGCCTGGGATGGGACCTATTTCTATAGCACCCTATAGGATGGCACCACTAGAGTTAGCAGAACTCAAAAAGTAAATCAAGGATTTGTCGGATAAACAAGTCTCTAGGCTGAGTGTTTCTCTGCAAAGTAGCATGAACAACATCTATGGATAGTGTTTGAAACCCTTAAGGAAAATAGGTTGCTTGGCAAGCTATCTAAATGTGAGTTCTGACTTTTCACAAGTATGATTTTTGGGACATATGACATCTTAGGGTGGGATTTCTATAGACCCAAGCAAAGTTAATGTAGTGTTGCAGTAAGAGAGACCCACCACTATGATCGAGATCAGAAGCTTTATAGGCTTAGTGTGGTACTATAGAAGGTTCAAAAAGTGTTTTTCTCTATTAGCGCTACCTTTTCCTAGATTGACTAGAAAAGGTAGTACTTTTGAGTGGGCCTAGGGTGTGAGAACAGTTTCCAAAAGTTAAATTTGAGGTTAACTACTACACCGGTGTTGGTATTTTTTGAATCCTCTAAAGTACTTTAAGGTATACTATGATGCTTCAAAAATGGGTTTAGGGTGTGTTCTAATGCAAAATAGAAGAGTTGTTGCCTATGCATCAAGATAGTTGAGGCCTCTTGAGGAGAACTACCCTATTCATGATCTGGAATTAACGACAGTAGTGATGGCTCTAAAAGCTTGGAGACTTTTCTTACATGGAGTTTTTCAAAGACTATGTCTTTTAGTTAAAGTATCATCTGGATAAGGCTAATGTAGTGGCTGATGCACTACGAAGGAAACCCCTACACGTGTCCCATATAATGATCTTAGAGAGTGAACTTCTTAAGAGTTTTAGAGACATAAGCATTTCAGTAACTATGCTACCACTTAGTCTCAATATAAGTTAAATGGACATAGTAAGTGACTTGAGGACTCGGATCTTAGAAGCTCAAAAGAAAGATGAGACTCTTAGAGATATAAGTGAACAAATCTTTTAGGAGATCCTAAAGAGTTTGATATAGGCAGATGCTGGGTGTGAGGAAAGTGTTCCTACACCTAGCTATCGACCAGATGAGGGTGAAGAAAGTGTTTCTACATCCAATTCTTTAGAAGGTGATAAAGACGATGAAGATGAGCAAGTTCAAGTGGAAACCTTAGAGCTTGACTGCTCTGTGTGTGGAAGGCCACATAGTGATAGACCTTGTGTGGTGTGTTTTGCATGTGGTCAACCGGGGCATTATGCTAAGGGGTGTCCACAGAGGCAGGGAGTTACGCTCGACCCAAGGCCGCGAGCTTCAAGAAGGGTGTATACTCTAGTCAGTACAGTGGAGGCTTCATCTTTCGACCTTATGCAATTTATTCTTTTGTGTGTACCATTTGTTGGGAACTTATCAAGATATTCTTGTAGGTTACATGCTAGCTCAGTTGTTAGTTTGTGTTTAAGTTCAGTAAGATATCACTAAGGAAAGGTGAGGTCCTTTCAAGTATGATATCGTATCTGAGATGTGGTAATCTGAATTTTAGGGGCAAAATTCTTAAAAAGGAGGGGAGAATGTAACACCATAGAAGATCATGTTAGACTTGTATATGATTACAGAGGTAGCCTAATACTTTCTTAACATATCTATTGAATTTTGTGGCTTTCTGAGTATGTTTAGTCACTTTGCTATAACACTATATGTGAGATATATCAGTTATTAGCCCTGGAATCAGCTTAAACTACTTAATTAGTAGAAATAAATGTGGAGACATTATTTCTTGGTCACAAATGTGTGAATTGTGCTATAGTTAAAGTTTGAGGACAATGAGAGTTAATTTGACATTTTTAAGCATATTGGTTGTGTGTTTTAATACTGGTTTGACTAGCAGCTGATATGGAAAAATAACGAAATGGTGAAACATGAGTGGGAAGAGGAAATGTCCATCCTCGACTCCCTTTCACGTAGGGAAAAACTCAAGTAAAGAGGGAGGAAAATACCATCCTCAACCTTAATAACTCTGGTGATAAGGGAAATACCATCCTTAATCACCATTGTCAAAGTCTCACCCTAAGTAATGAGAATAATCCTAGATAGTGGGTTACCCTTATTCTCATTCGATATTCTCTTATTTCTTTGTTTACATTTCAATTATCAAATTTATCATTTTTACAATATATTACATATGAGTTGTCTAATCATTTCAAATTCTAAGTAGAGAGGGACTGGCTCACTCAACCTTAATAAACTCTTATTCATTCGTTGCTATGCTTCTCAATTTCTTGCTTACAATAAACACATCTTATTTAACATTCATACCAAGTACATACAACGGATTCACATTATAAATAATACATTCATTCTCAAATCATAACATAATGCCTTTCATAAAGTAATATACCATTCCAATATTTCATACAAGTTACACTTTCATAGTATAATGCTTCATACTGTTATTTATCATCTAAATGCATCAAAATACCATTCATTCCATTTCATGTCTATATTCAATACATATTCATCTCATAAATCTTAATATTTATAAATAAACATATGCATAATCACACTTTACATAGCTCTACTTATGTTTATATTCATATAATTTATCACAAAATAGTATTACATAGCATCACAAATTTTGTTTCAATGTAATAAAATAACATGACATTTTTTGCCTTGTTCTGTTCTGCAACTAGCGCTCAAGCTCTAGCCTTCTAGCGCCCTAGCGTTGGCTGGGTGCTCAAGCGCTCAAAATACCATTCATTCCATTTCATGTCTATATTCAATACATATTCATCTCATAAATCTTAATATTTATAAATAAACATATGCATAATCACACTTTACATAGCTTTACTTATGTTTATATTCATCTAATTTATCACAAAATAATATTACATAGCATCACAAATTTTGTTTCAATGTAATAAAATAACATGACATTTTTTGCCTTGTTCTGTTCTGCAACTAGCGCTCAAGCTCTAGCCTTCTAGCGCCCTAGCATTGGCTGGGTGCTCAAGCGCCAAGCGTGCATTAGCACGCTAAAAGTATCTGGGCTTTGGGTGCTTAAGCACCAAACAACCAGTGCCCAGGAGCTGGCTGTAACATCCTCCCTGACCTAATAAATTATAATCAGTGTTATAGAAGCTCAATATTATAAGTATAAGCTAGATAATAATTTTGGAAGTTCAGATATATAGTAGTATATGTAACATCCTTATAAGCGTACATTATAATAGTAGTATATGAAAAATTATGGAAATTCAAATATAAGAATTTAGTTGAGACCTATGATTTTCTAGAACCCTCATGGAAGTTGGAAAATTTAATTTAGAAAGAATAAAGTGTACATAACATATACAGAAGTTTCAGCACATTTTTTATTTTTTTCTCATTTTCTCCCACTGCCTCTCTTTTTATTTCTCCCTTAATCTTTATTTGTTCTGGACCTTTCCTTTTCTTCTCATTTTCTATTCCCCTTCTCTTATGAGCCAACTGCTACCAATAAGAGAAAAGAAGATAAAGAAAAGAAAAGGAGAGAAAGGAAGCCAAAGGAGAAGAGAAGAAACAAAAAAGGAAAGAAAGAGAGAAGGAAAAGGGAGAAAGGTGAAGAAACCAAACTTCAGATGTTGGGAAATCCGTGAACAAAAGCACAGTGGAAAAAGGATTCCCACCAAGGATCCATGCTAAAAGAAGAGCTATGAAATGTGATTTTCAAGTTTACCTCTTGAAGACAGACAAAAAATGATCAAACAAATCACAAGCACCGAAATAACAACGGTGCCTCTATGTTGTCCAAACGAATAGAATCACAAACGTCCAACATCTGGGATCTTGGAGTCTCACTTCTCCTGCATAGTGCTAGCTGCGAAGAGAAGAGAAACCTGTCACTCTCACACTCACTATTTCTGTTAGGGTGTGGCTCGGGTTTGGGACTAATGTCCTTGACAGCCCCATAGCAGTTCCTATAACACCTTCCATAGGATGCCATATTTACATACTAAGATATCAAAAACATAACAAAACACAAAAAAGGTTTAATTTTGGAAAAGATGAATATCAAATTTTATTTTTCAAAGGCATGAACTTAAATAAAACATAAACATGCATAAGATATAATTACTAAATATTACACACCAAAAATAATATATACATAAGTGGCATGGATCACAGTCCACCCAAAATATACAAGGTTTGAACTCAAAAGACATATACAACCACTTAACAAAACATAAACTATCCCAAGTCTATACGCCTAGGGAGTAGGGTTCCCCACTGGATCCTCTGTCGGATCCTCCTCCACAGACTCCTCCCAGACAGATCCCTCAGTCGTGGAAAGAGCTCGTGGATAGGTGTCCTAGCAGATGACACCATGGAGTCCTGATCCTCTCTCGGGGTGTAATGCAAATCATCCCACAGCTCCTTGATAGGCATAAAGAACTCCAGATGCACCAAGACGTCAAGAGAAAAGAAAAGATTCCCATTGCGGTCCTATGAATAGATAGAGTTACATCTCCTACACATCTAATGCGCTCATTATCCTAGTCGATACGCCAAGCATCCGTACCGCCATGGAACTGAACTCTAACAAAATCAGCAAACTCTCTTCTAGCCGTCATCACAAAAAAAAAAGTCGAAAAGCTGCAATCTTCTTCATATTCCTTTCAGTCTTTATCAAGTGGTACACATAAAACAGAATAACATAACAAAGAAGTGAGATTCCCTACATCAATACCAACATGGCAGCATAGAAACAATAAAGAATAGTAATCACAGTTATAGCACCAAACATTAGATAATTCAACAGATATAAAATATCACGATGATATGAAGATAGACTATGCATATGTACAATGGACCAATTCCTACTCCATGGAGCTAAACAAAATTTCAGAGAGAATGATCCAGAAGACATGTCTATATCTCGTCAGCCTCAAGTCAAGTGCTATAATCTCTCAATTTTTGCAACATAGCTTATACAAGACAGTCAACACCAGATCGTAAATAGAATCGTCGGTGCATTACTCAATCACCACGGCCCAGTGGAGCTACCAACTAGCCACTTGTGGGATACCCGCACCCCGACGCCTCCAAGTTCAACAAGTGAACCACACTACGTAATTCGCACCCGCACTAAGGTGTGATTCAACTCCTACACAAAAAGCCTCAACCGACACCATCGGTACAATACATAATGAAAGACTCAATGCATGCGCACATATTAATGTCATGATTTTCCATACACATGAGCTACTCATGAGCTAAACCAGTCATCAACATCTCTGAGTCCCATTGGGGAGCCTGACAGCACACTGCTATTATATTCAGTCATAAGGCATCATTTATCGCGCAACATTCAGGAATCATCATTTTTAAATTACATAGAACATTATCACAAATTTTCCCTAACATGTAAAACTTTTATTTCACTTTTAAGCTTAATTTTTGAAACTTTCAAGGATTACTATATAAATTAACTTTAATTACAAAACTCTTCTAGCTAAGCTCCTCTAGGTAATACCTCCTAATATTTTTCACAAAGAGCATAAAAAGAAAATCACATTGCCTTAATCTTATAAATTCTTTTCCTTTCCCTAAACCCTAAAAGTATCTTAAGTTTTCATTATCTCTCTCTCAAACTCATTTTTCCACTTAAAGGCCGAAATCCCTTTTTTTTTGTAAATGACTAAATTTCGTTTTATCGCTCCTTCCTTATTATAAATTCTTAATCCAAATTCGTTTTTCACATAAGCATCCAAGTTCCAAATCAATACAAATTTTATCTTGGGTACCCTATTTAAGGTCTCTTGGTCATGAGCCCTAAGGTTTTTGGACCTCAAAATTTTCATCTTCAACAACATACTATCAAGCAAACAATATATTTCAATCATCAAAAATTTCTATTCTACCAAGATTGTGCACAACATTAAGCCATAAAATCATATAGGGCAAATAATCACAAAATCACCAAAAGTCAACCCAATCAATTGAACAATCCTCACATGGATCCTTCACTTTCAATACATCAATACGTTTCTCACCACCATGAAAAGTTAATGAAAGTAATCTCCCTCTTACCTTAGATGATGACCAAGCAGTTCTTGGTGCCTTTCTTAGTTAACTTTCTCTTCCAAGAAGCTCTTGAAAAATAAAAATAACATGCAAAAGAGATTAACATCTAAGGCTTAGAATAGAATGACCATGGATCAAAAATCATGGTCTTAGAAAGAAGAAAATGGAAAGAAGAATGAAGATAAAGAAATTTCACCTTAGAAGTTTTCAAGCCCTAACTTGAAGAAGCACTTGAAAATGGATGAACAAGATCAAGATCTCCACACCAAAGTGTCTTACAATAAGGTTTGGATTCAAGAAATGTAGATGGTTGAAATTAAAGAAGATTGAAGGGTGGGTTGAGGGGGGTGTGGCCGTGAGCTTGGGTGGAGAGAAAATGAGAGAAAAAAAGAGAGAAAGAGGTGTGTAGCTTTTTGGTTGATGAGAGATGAATAGTAAATGATCAAATGAGTTTAATGAAGCTTACTTTAGAAGCCTCTTTGGCTCCCTTGGCCGTGCATTTCATCTTGGGAGGGGGTCCAAGGCTTCTCCAACAAGCTTCCCCAAAGCTTCTTTAGGAAACTTCCTTCCTTGGTCCAAAAAGTCAAAAGGTGATGTCATGTGGGTAATGTCACATGGATGATGTCATAAAGGTAGCTAGATATAAACAATCTACTAGATCTTTACTAAAAGCTATTATCTAATAGATAAAAGTTACAGTTAACAAAATCGGTACCTATTATCCAATAGATAATAAAATGTACCCAAAATTTATTTGCCAAATAAAATCTCAGACAATGAAAAGTTTAAAAATTATCTCCGGTTTCGAGTTTAATAGGATCCCCCGATCCCATTTCAACAGTCCAAAAATTTTAAAAAAATATATATTAAAATAATCAAAATAAGTCAAATAATTCATAAAATCTGCAAATATTCATATAAATCATAAAAATTCACAACATCACAGAAATAACAAATAAACCAAAAATAAAGAAAATTCGGGGCATTACAGTTCCATTCAAAATGGTGGTTGCCTCAAGCGAATGAGAGTAGCAGTAAGTTTAGCAATGCAACCTTGGACTCATCTGTTATAAGTCTAGCCCACAATAGAACCCTAGTCCAACTTGGATTCTAATTGCCCCAACTTAATCTATTCTAAGTGTGTGACCCTACAAGTTCTTATGACGTTGGTAGTAATATTAAAATCTCATTTTAATTTTACAAGCAGTGAGCAGTATCTAGAAGCACATCACCACTACCCAAGTAATGAGAATGTCAGTGATTTGACATAACCTTTCTGTGACTAATGTTTTCGTATATTTTAGTCCCTTTGTCCAGATATCTAGATTAAACACATGGCAAGGAATGTGTCATCATTGTATTGTTCAATCTTCCGTTTCCTGATACTCCAGTATATTTAGCAAAAACAAATGAGATAAATATCTCATATTAACTCATTTGAGCATGGCCATGCATTTCATAGTCTCACTCAATCAAGGGCCCCAAAGATATCATTTTTGTTATTCAAGAGGGACAAATCCCATTTAGGTCACTCACATCCCTCTGCATGATTTGCGGTATGTCCAATAACCAACTTTATAATCAACTTGTTACATGTGATATTTGATGACATTAAAACATACAACTTCTCATGTAGGAATCATAATGATTTCAGGTCAAAGGACCACATATACCATTGTCACTTTGAGAATCGCTCATGACACTCACGCAATGATCCACGTAGCGTTTTCATGGTGGGTTAGTCTAATACACCATTACTCTAATATGTATCCTTATGAAAACATGATATCTCATATCCATGACCCGTGAGACGTGACCATCAGTCTACATACATACTAGTTTCAATGCATTATTGTTGTCCTAATTAACAATAATACTTGACTAGGGACATTTAAGAATAGTGTTCTGATTCTAATAGGATCTCACGATCAAGTCATCCACTTGATGTCCTATAGCATTAAACTAACTATTCTAAGGACTTTATTTTGTTTATAATAAATAACACAATAAATGAAACTCCTCATGTATTAAATAAATAGCATAATACAATGTATATAAATACGGTCAAAGGAAATTAGCCTTTAGGGCATAGACCAACAATCTCCCACTTGCACTAGAGCCAATCAGGGATATGTCTAATACCTAAAGATCTAGTATCACCATCATGCTCTTGCTGCGCAAAAGGCTTTGTTAGTGGATAAGCAATATTGCCATCTGTCGATACTTTGCATATCTTCACATCTCCTCTATCAATGATCTCAACAATGATTTGGAAGTGCCTAAGTATATGTTTAGATTGTTGGTGAGATCTAGGCTCCTTAGCTTGTGCAATGACTCCTTTATTGTCATAATAGAGATCCATTGGGTCCATAATGCTAGGAACTACACCAAGCTCAGTGATGAACTTCCTGATCCAAACGGCCTCCTTTGCTGCATTGGAGGCAGCAATATACTCAACCTCTGTGGTAGAATCAGCGAATGTCTCCTACTTCGAGCTCTTCCAGCTCACAACCCGACCATTCGGGCAAAAAATAAAGTCTGATTGCGATCTGGAGTCGTCCTTATCAGTCTGGAAGCTAGCATTAGTGTAACTCTTTACAATTAGCTCTTCCTCGGCTCCATATACTAAGAATAAATCCTTAATCCTTCTCAAGTACTTAAGGATGTTCTTGATAGCAGTCTAATGAATCTCACTGGAATCAGATTGGTACCTGCTTGTCATGCTTAAAGCATACGAGATGTCTGGTCGAGTACATAACATGACATATATGATAGATCTAATTATAGATGCATATGGAATCTTACTTATGTAATCCCTCTCATCCTGGGTGGAAAGGGATTGATCCTTAGATAGGCTTACACTATGTGACATAGGCAAGAGTCCTTTCTTGGATCCATGCATGTTAAACCGTTTTAATACTTTGTCTATGTATGTACTCTGACTTAGGCCAAGCAGTCTCTGTTATCTGTCTCTATAAATCCTGATACCTAATACATAGATGGCTTCGCCTAAGTCCTTCGTGGAAAAGCATTTCCCTAACCAAGTCTTTATGGATTGTAGGGTAGGGATGTCATTTTCGATGAGTAGTATGTCATCTACATACAACACCAGAAATATAATTGTGCTCCCACTAACCTTCTTGTAGACACAATATTCTTCTTCATTCTTAATGAAACTAAATTGTTTTATTGTATCATCAAGACAAGGATTCTAGCTTCTGGAAGCTTGCATCAATCCATAAATAGATCGTTGTAACTTGTACACCTTTCCAGCATCCTGTGGAGTGGCAAAACCCTCAGGTTGTGTCATATACACATCCTCGTGGTATGTTGCAATAGCAAGCAAGATTCGAACAGATTTAAGCATTACAACTAGGGAAAAGTCTCATCATAGTCTACACCAAGAATTTGCTTGAAACCCCTAGCCACCAACCGCGCCTTAAAGGTATGCATATTACCATCCATGTCAGTTTTCTTTTTGAAAAGCCACTTACACCCAATAGGTTTTACCCCTTCAGGTGAGTCAACCAAGGTCCTTACCTCGTTGGCATACATGGATTCCATTTCAGATCTCATGGCCTTATGCCATTTCTCATATTTTGGGCCCATAATGGCTTCCTAGTTAGTCACAGGCTCATATTGATCCATGAGCAATACGTCACCTTGTTGGGTCATGAGGAATCCATATCTCCTTGGTTGATGACGTATAGGTCTTGTTCTACTAGAGCAGATTATTGTTCCATAACGTTTTGTGGAGGCTGCTCTAATTCCACCATTAGTTCGTTGTTACTCTATGAACTTTGAATTTCTTCAAGTTGTATCTTCCTCCCACTGGTTCCTTTAGAGATAAACTCATTTTCAAGAAACACAGTAGTCCGTGTGATAAACACTTTGCCCTCAGTAGGATTATAGAAAGAGTACCCTTTGGTTTCCTTAGGATACCGCACAAAGAAGCATTTATTTGATTTGAGCCCAACCTTATTAGAAACTTGACGTTTCTCATAAGCTTCGCAACCCCAAATCTTCAAGAAAGAGATACTTGGTTGTCTCCCAGTCTATATCTCATATGGTAACTTTTGAACCATCTTTGATGGAATATAGTTAAATGTAAAAGTTGTTGTTAATAGAGCATGTCCCTAGAAGGAGCCCGAAAGGCTTGCATGACTCATCATGGATTGAACCATGTCCAATAAGGTCTATTTCCTCCTTTCAGAAACATCATTCCATTATGGTGTTCCAAGTGGAATGAGTTGAGATATTATCTCGCACTCTTTCAGATGATCATCAAACCGTTGGCTTAAGTATTCACCACCTCAATTTGATCAAAGGACTTTGATACTCTTGCCAAGTTGGTTTTGTACCTCATTTTTGAATTCCTTGAATTTTTCAAAGGATTCTGATTTGTGTTTACTGAGATACACAAACCCATATTTACTGAAATCATCAGTAAATATAATGAAGTATTGAAAACCACCTCTAGCCAGTGTGTTTAGGGGTCCACATACATCACTATGTATGAGGCCTAAAAGATCACTAGCCCTTTCATCTTATCTAGTGAATGGGGCTTTAGTCATCTTCCCTAATAAATAAGGCTCATATATCTTATATGATTCAAAATCAAATGAGTCCAAGAATCCATCTTTATAGAGTTTGGAGATGCATTTCTCATTTATGTGGCCCAAATGACAATGCCAGAGATAAGTTACGTTCATATCATTTGATTTGAACCTTTTATTATTTATATTATAGATGGGCATTTCGAGATCAAGGACATAAAGTCCATTACTCAATTGTGCACTATGATAAAAAATATCATTCAAATAAATAGAACAACTTTTCTTATTTATTATAAAAGTAAAATATTTCTTGTCCAAACAAGAAACAGAAATGATATTCCTACTAATAGCAAGCACAAAATAATAGTTCTCTAACTCAATAACAAGCCTAGTAGGCAAAGATAATAAATAAGTCCCTATGGCTAAAGCAGCAACTTTTGCTCCATTTGTAACTCGTAGGTCGACTTCATCCTTAGCCAATGGTTTACTCTTCTTTAGATCCTACACATTTATACAAAGGTAAAACCCACATCCAATATCTAATACCCAAGATGCATAAGTAGATAAATTGACTTCTATAACAAAAATTCCTGAAGTGGAAGTCTCACTTCCCTTCTTTTTCTTAAGTTCCTCCAAGTACCTGGCGCAGTTCACATACCTTCCTTAGCCACTTCACCCATAGGTTTCAAGCCAGAAGTGTTGGGCTTGGATTTTTCCTTACCCTTGCCCTTCCATTTGTCCTTGGGCTTCTTCATCTACATTTTGCCCTTATTCTTTTGGACCATCACAATGGCCTTTCCCTTTCCTTTGTTTATGTTCTGCTCAGCAATTCTTAACATATTTAACAGTTCTGGTAGAGGTTTGTCAATTTCGTTCATGTCTAACTCTTGACCCAAAGGGAAACTAAGCCTCTCTAGGTTCTTAATGTACCCAATAATTTTGAGCACGTGAGTACTAACCGGGCTACCCTCTAACAATTTGCACTGAAATAGTGCCTTCGAGACTTTGCACCTTTCATGCCTGGCTTGCTCTTAATAGAGCCTTTTCAGGTGTACGATTACATCGTATGCATGCATGTTCTCATGTTGCTTTTGAAGCTCAGATTTCATGGTGGCCAGCATGAGATAGCCAACGTCCAAGGCATCATCTTGATGGTTCTTATAAACATCCCTTTCAACTCTAGGGGCATTTACAACAAGTGGCTCAGGTGTAGGCTGCTCTAGAATATACTACTTTTTTCTCGTGTTTGAGGACAATCCTCAAATTCCTATACCAGTCTAGAAAGTTGGTTCTAGACAATTTGTCCTTCTTAAGGACTGATCACATTGACAAGTTATTTATAGTGTTTGTTGTCATAGTTATCTATCAACAGAAATATGCAAAGTATAAGTATCATGCCATAAACATATTTAACAAGGTCTTTAATTAAATATGCCTCCCACTATTTTATTCAAATCAATGACCTTCATCATTGACTCAAAAAATCCTATCATAAGATTTTCTAGTAGGCAAAGATCCATATTTCACCTAGCTTTGAGTTAGTTTTAGCTGATCACTCAAAATTTGGTTATTTATGTAGGAAACATTTTTCAATTACATCACATACAATTCTTGGATAGTTGGGTGAATAACACTTATTCTAATCCATCAAATGGACTAAAGCCCAGCTCTATGTCTCTAAGCCTTCAATCCTATTGAAATGGCCTAGTTAAGTCAAACCCAATGGTTAGCAGTTGGATATTACCTTTAACCTATCGCGCCTTACTAATATAGATAAAGGCATCCTGCTTTGGTAGACCTACACTTAATCGATACTAGCCTTGACGAGTGCCTCGCATTAGAAGGCATCATACAATGACTTAATATTTGCTTAAAGGGATTTTATTATTATTATTAGATCTCACCATTTGTTAAACTATTTAACATACCATAAATATCCTTGCATCTTATACATATAAAGTATATAAAGAATGTGACATGGTTATGGCCCCCTAACGCAATGATTCTCCCAAGCCAATGGGATTATCATTAACTAAACCTAGAGAATGAATAGTTTCACTAAGCATCTCCCATTAACGTCCTCATTTGATGTCGTCTTCTTGCCTCTACATTAAGATTACATTATAAAGTATAAAGAAACCTCATTTTATATACGAGGGGAGGTAGGTGAGAAGAGAATGTACAATCAAAATGTTGAGAGAAAGGCACGACATGCAGGCCTTATTTTAAAATAACCCAGAAAGGCAAAAAAAGGACTAAGGCCATAACCATGCACCATGCACCACAAAGAAGACAAAGAGTCAAAATAATAAAACATTATTATCTTTGTGAATCATAAAAATAAATTTGAATTTCGTGCCTCAGAAAAGAACATGCTATGCAACGGGGGTCCCGCTGCCCGGTTAGTGGGTGGGGGTCAACGGGAGGCCGCCGCAAACCAAAAATGCAGTTTTTAGAATCCTTGCGCCATTATCTAGAAACAAACTTCACTTGACATAAACGTTTAATGCCACCGCAGACCAGAAACACAGTTTCCAAAATCCTTGCCCCGTTATCTAGAACCCTTTGGGCCCTACACTGTATATATCACATATATCCCAGAAAACTTCGTAAAAACATACCTCTGCATACAAAATGGTTTTCACAAAACATATGAAAATCTTCATGGTTTCAAAAACATCATCACGGTTTCGTGTACAATATATCAAACAGATTATGTTTTTTTAAAAGATTCTTTCGATTTCTGAAATAACATATTGAAGATCATATCTTTTACTAAAAAGACAACAACTAATCATGTTATTTCATACAACACATAAACAGAAAAGACTAAATCATAGTTTCATAAGTGTCTCTGATACCACTGTTGGGAAATCCATGAACAAAAGCACAATAGAAAAAGGATTTCGACCAAGGATCCATGTGAAAAGAAAAGCCATGAAATGTGATTTTTGAGTTTACAACTTCAAGACAGGCAAAAAATGATCAAACAAATCACAAGCACCGAAGTAACGACGGCGCCTCTACGTTGTCCACATGAACTGACTCACAAACATCCAACGTTTGTGATCTTTGAGTCTCATGTCTCCTGCACAGTGCTAGTTGCTAAGAGAAGAGAAACCTGTCACTCTCACACTCACTGTTTCTGTTAGGGCGTGGCTAAGATTTATGACTAATGTCCTTGATAGCCCCTTAGCAGTACCATTTATAATAATGGCTGCCTTATGCAAGTGAGAGTAGCAGTAGGTTTAGCAGTGCAACCTTGGACTCATCTGTTATGAGTCTAGCCCATGATAGAACCCTGGTCCAACTTGGATTCTAATTGCTTTAACTTAATTAGTTCTAAGTGTGTGACCTTGCTGGTTCTCATGACGTTAGCAATAATATTAAAATCATATTTTAATATTACAAGCAGTGAGTGGTATCTAGCAACACATCACTACTACCCAAATAATGAGAATGTCAGTGATTTGATATAATCTTTCCGTGACCAATGTTTCCATATATTTTAGTCCCCTTGTCCAGATATTTAAATTGAATACAAGGCATGGAATATATCAACCTTGTATTGTTCAATCTTTCATTTCTTAATACTCGAGTAGACTTAGTAAAAATAAATGAGATCAATATCTCATATTGACTTATTTAAGCTTAGTCATACATTTCGCAGTCTCACTCAAACTGCGGCCCCGAAGATATCGCTCCTACTATGTAGGAGGGACAAATCCCATCTAGGTCACTCATATCCTTCTGCATGATTTGCGATATGTCTAATAGCTAACTTTATAATCACCTTATTACAGATGATGTTTGATGGCATTAAAACATACAACTCCTCATGTAGGAATTGTAGCGATTTCAAGTCAAAGGACCACATATACCATTGTCATTTTGAGAATCGCTTATGATACTCACGCAATGATCCACATAGCGTTCTCACGGTGGGTCAGTCCAATACATCATTACCCTAATATGTATCCATATGAAAACTTGATATCTCATATCCATGACCTGTGAGACGTGGCCATCAGTCTACGCACATGCTAGTCTCAATGCATTATAGTTATCCTAATTAAAAATAACACTTGACTAGGGACATTTAAGAATAGTGTTCTGATTCTAATTGGATCTCATGATCAAGTCATCGACTTGATGTCCTATTGCATTAAACTTACTATTCTAAGGATTTTATTAAATGAAATGTCTCATGTATTAAATAAATAGCATAATATAATGTATATAAATACGGTCAAAATAAATTGGTCTCTAGGGCATACACCAACATCAGAGAGCTATGGGAAGAAGGTAAGGGGATTGTTTCTTAGTTTTCTTCATTTTTTTGTGTATTTTAGTTTAGATATTGGATTAAAAAATGAAACTTTGAAAGTTTCTCTTGGTTTGTTTTCCATAGATATGAGTTTGAGTTTAAGTAGATTGATTATGAATTTTGATTGGTATTTTATCATAGAAATACTTTGAGAATGTTTCTGAATGTTTGAAAATGATATTGAGATCATGGATGAGCATAGAAATGGTGATTGTTGTGACTAAAATTGGGTTTAAAGCTGTTTGAGAAACAGGGGACGCCCTCTGATGCGTCAATGCCCAGGCGCTGAATCATGAGCACCTAAGTGCTCGGTGCCTGGAACGCGTTCCTCTGTTGTCACGCACCCAGCGGCCAAGCGCTGGTGAATGAGCGCTCAGGTGCCCATCGCAAAACAGAACATAGCAGAAAATGCTATGTTACTTTACTACATTGGAACAAGATTTGAGATACTATGCAATGCTATTTTATAAAATCTTCGATGAACATAAGCATCAATAATTCATGAAAAAGTATGAATTAAACACAAAATTATTTATAAAGAGTAAGAATTTGAGAAAAGATGATACACTAAATATAGAGATGGAATGGATAGTATTCAAATGCATGTATATGTTGAATAATGATATGAAGAATCATTCTGTACATGTATATTATATGGGAGATGGTTATGTATTGAATGTTGAAAGGAAATAAATGTCACGGTATTTTTGATGTATGTACATAAAGAGTTAAATTGTACCTGACAGAAATCATTGTATGTACCTTGTAAGGAATGTACTCCAGGTAGGGAGTAATCTTGAATATACTCTAGGCAGGGAATAATCTTGAATATGCTCCAAGCAGGGAGTAATCTTGAATATACTCCGAGCAGGGAGTAATCTTGAATATACTTCGGGTAAGGGGTAATCTTGAATATACTCCAGGTAGTGAGTAATCTTGGATATAAACTCGAGTGGGTGAGTATCCAGAATATAATAGGATATAACCTTGAGTATGAGAGTATCTTGTAACACCCTCGATAATATGTTAGGCTTGTATAGGGTTACAGAGGTAGCCTAGTACTTGTTTAACATGCTTGTGAAGTTTGGTAGCGAACTGAGTTAGTTTAGGCACTTTGCTATAACACAGAAGGTGGAAAGTGACCTAAAATGACTTAGAAAATGGTTTTGAAGGTTAAGTTAAGGGGAATAAATAAGAATAGTTTATTTCTAAGTCATAAATGAGTTAAATAAGATGCAGTTAAAGTTTGAAGGTAAACTAAGTTTGTTTGATATTTTTAAGCACACTAAGTGAGTGTTTTAATATCGAATGGACTTAGTGCAGATATGGAAATTAATGGAAATGATGTTTTTGGTAATTAGAAGAATCTCGTGATTTATTCTAATACCTAGGGAAGTCAGGAAACTTGATTTAGTAAAATTAAAGTGTTCCTAACAGATATAGAATTCTAGTGTATCTTGGATATTATCTTATAAGAAGTCTTTTGACTTCTTTTTCTTTCTATTCACAACAGCTATAGGAAACACAGAGGAGAAGAGAAAAAAAGTGAAGAGAAAGGAGAAAGAAGAAGAGGAGAGGAAGAGAAAAGAGAAAGGCAAGGCTATAGTGTAATTATCAACTCCACAAAAGAGGTAGGGGTGTTTGTATTCTCATCTATTCCTCCTATTTGCATCTTTTTCTTAGTTTGCTTGGATGATGATAAATGGCTTTGGGTGAGAAAGTGAGTTTAGAGGCTAGTTTCTGAGTTACAAGTTAGTTATGTTGATTGTGAATGAAGCTAGAAACATGTTTGTATGCTTGATTTTCCATGAGATTTGAAGGATGAAAAATGGGTATTCTTGAGAATATGGTTGGGTTTTTGATTTTAGAATGATGATTTAAGATTGTATTTTAATGATATATTATGAATATGGTGTTGAGAAACATTGAGCGATTGATTTGAATGAGAGTTGGTTGAAGTTGAGAATTGCAGTAGAAATAGATTCTTCTGCTGGTCTACTGGCGCCTAGGCGCCAGTGTTTGGGCGCCTGGAAGGATGGTGCCTGAGCGCCAGCCGCATAGCAGAACAAGATTCTAGTTTTCTGACTTGAAATGAGTTGTGTAATGCCATTTTAAGCTATTTTAAGTGAAGTTAAGCATGTTTAATTCATAAAAAGCATGGGTTATACATGAGTTTATCTATAATGATTAAGAATTGAGAATAAGAATTGAGAGAAGATAATTATATGCTTTGTATTGAATTGAGATGAATGTGATGAGAATCAATGTTTGAGCAACAAAGAGTCACATAGATACTACTTAGAAAGTGATGAAGAAGTGTGTAACACCCCAAATTTTAGACTATGTTGCAAAAAGTGTAATTACACTCGTGCATTATAAAAATAATTTGATTATTTCGATACTATTTGTGAGTCTGTGTGATTTGCTCCTGGTCAAGAAAATAATAATTTTCGGGTCGGGGAAATTCTTGTTTGATTATTTAGAGACGGGGGATCTTACTTAACCCGAATCCGAGTAACAGTAAAAGAATCTATTAATTTTTAGAATTTATCGTAAAATAATTCTATTTTTGATAAATATAACTTGATGCATAGTTGTTATTGCTATGACTTATTTTGACCCAGGATAGTTTAATTTGCCATTATACTCAAACGACCAAAATTCTGGAATTCTAATTCGACCAAAATCGGAAAATCCCAATCCGACAGAAGTTCCTCAACATTTTCCCAAATGGTTTTCATTTCAAAACCTGTTTCGACAAATCGAATTCGACAATTTTTTTGAGAATAGATTCTTGTCGATCTTGACTTCATTTCAAGCCTATTCCGACAAACAAAGCTCGACAGTTTTATGAATATACTCACTGTCGATAGACTCGGATCTTTCTCAAGCCTTATAGGGATCCAAAAGATCAATCTCACGTAACTCATTCGACAATCCAAGATTTTTGAAGGTCTTGACATCGACAGAATTTGGACAAGATCCAAACACTTGAAGAAATTTTCCTAACATTTTGATCCCGTCGGATTTAATTACTGAATGCAAGCATAAGTTAAATAGTGAGTTGAAATTCGACACCTTCAGAGCATTTTCCCGACAACATCAATTGGTAGTTCGACAAAACCCAAAATACCTCAAGACTGGATGAAACTGATTCTCAATTCTTGAATCAGAAATCAAAGATTTTGGCTGTTATGGCTGCCTCTTCCGACAAAGACCATTTCTTCCGACAAAGACCATTTTTCCGACAAAGACTATCTATTCAAAAACATGGAAGATGTCGTCGGATTCGACAAAGCGCTGGACGTTGCTGTTAGCAGAGAATCGGTCAATAAAAACAATCTGGTTCTCCTTTTCCCTCAATCTTGTCGAACGATTTTGTAAATCAAAATGAAGATGACTGCTATGTAATCGACCTAACTGATCATAAATAGTACTACTATTCGTTGTCAAACACTATTTTATGTCGAAGGTTGCTCATTGTTGGACAAACACTTATCGTCGAATTTTATCTTCAGACCATTTAGGACAATGTTAATATCTGTCGAATTTGATCCTTTGATCATTTAAGACAATGTCATATCCATCGAATTTGGACTTCTATCCAAATACGTCGAATTTCATCTTTTTACTATTTGGTACCATGTTAAAATCCGTCGAATTGGATCCTTTAATTATTAGGTACCAAGTTAAAATCTGTCGAGTGAGATGCTAGTATCAGTTAAGTGAAAATGTCAATATTCATCAAGTGAGGATGCTCATGTCTGTTGAGTTAGAATGTCAATTTCTGTCGAGTGGGGTTACCAATGTCCATCGAATTTGAATGATAATGTTCGTCGAATTATGGTGCTAACGACCGTCGAGTAAGAATTCCTGATTTCAATAGAAAAACTTCTCTAATGTCAAAATTCGTCGAATTTGATCTTCTGACCATATAGTATTTCGTCGATTCGACAATTGGAAGATTTCTTCAACGTTAACACCCGTCCGACGAATTAGGATTCTGTTGAGCTTTTAAGTTCATTCGACAATTTTGATCTTCGTTCGACAGAATTCCTATCCGACAGAACTTGATATTTAGCCATTCTTGGAAAATAACGTTCTCCTGTTTTACATCATTCTGTCAGGTTGATTTTCATCGAAAATTACCCTGGAAACTCACGTTCATGCAGCAATTTGGAGGGGTTCTACGTCGGCCAGTAGCAGCTTGAAGGAGGTTCTATAAGGTTCTTGAACAATCCAATGTCCTTGAAAGTCAAATGAATGACATCAGCCACGTGCATTCAGAATAAGATATTTTACTTCAAGTAAATCCTAATATTCCTATACTTATCCCACGGCAACCGCCTCATAATTTCACCCTCATAAATTACATTTTCTCTCACATCAAAAACAGTATTCATCTTTTTCTCTCAGAAATCCTACGAACCGGAGAATCATTTTCTTCTTTCTCTCTTCTTTGGTTCGGCCAGGTATCCTACGAACACTATCCATCACCTGTAATTTTCATTCTCACCACTTCCTAAAGCCAAACACCATTCTAAACACTTTCATTTAGAAAGTTTTCATAAAATCCCACTCTAAGTACTTCAAAATCCAATTTCTATCTTACTTTCTTGGAGGAATTGTTGTGGCTTATATGAAAACAAGGAGAAGGAGAAGAGCTTAAAAAGCTTGAATCATCTATTTTCTATCTTGTTCTTCAAAGCTCAAATTTGAAGACTTGAAGAAGCTCTTGGTGGAGGAAGTCACTTGAAGGAGACATACAAGGAGCTTTGGAGGTTCTTCAAGAGGTAAGAGGGAGATTTAACCTCACCAACCAAGTTTTGTGGTGTGGAGATGGTTGTGTCTAGTGAAAACCCCTAAGGGTTTATTCACTTATTGTTTAATTACTTCTTTAGTTGTGATTGTGTTGTTGGTGATTTTATGTTTGTGATTGTGGTGTTTATGGCTTTGAAATTATAATTGCATGTGTGATAATATGTTTATTGTTTTGATAAATATTTGGGATGTATGGCTGAATGCATGTAAGTGTATGTGTAAATTAGGATGTGAATAATATGATGGATTAAACTGATAATTTAGAATTTGAAAGAAAAGGAATTGAATTTGGAAGAGTCGAATACTGACAAGATGAAATGATTTTGGAGAAACAATACAGATTATGATTTTATAGGAGCAATATTGTAATTTTTGTGTTTAATGGAGACATGTTGTAACTAGTGATTTTTGAATGGTTATATTATAAATATAATTTTTATAAGGGACTATTTAGTAAATATGTTTTTGAGGGACTATTTCATAAATATAATTTGTATGAGAAACTATTTCGTAAATGTGATTTTATGAAGGACTATTTCGTCAATAGGATTTTTATGAGGGACTATGTTGTAAATTATGAATTTTATGAAAGATTATTTTGTAAAAGGAATTTTATGAAAAACCATTTTGTAAATATGAATTTTTGAGGGACTATTTTGTAAATATGAATTTTATGAGGGATGATTTCGTAAAATATGAATTTTTCAAGGGACTATTTCGTAAGTGTGACTTTTATAAGGATTTGTTAGAAAATATTATTTGGATGAGGATTATAATGCAAATATTATGTTTTGAGGAGTTATTATGCAAATATGAAAAATGAAGTTGAGTTTTGGTGTTAAGCGAGGAAACTAGTATTCTTGATTTAAAGCGTGTGAAGAGTATTTTACGTGATTGAGAAATGATGAAAATTTGATCACGTGATTTGAAAAAAAAATGCAAAAATATGGTTTCGCGATGAAATTACTTGTAATAATATTGTTGGGCAAATTTTGAGGACCCCGATATGAGATAAAGAAAGCGAATTGAGAATATGAGATAAAGAAAATAAATTGAGAATATGAGATAAAGAAAATGAAGCGTGCATGGTGCATTTGAATGTGCATTGAAAAAGTCCGATAAATTTGAATAAAATTTGGACAATTAACAGAAGACTGGAGATTGTCAGGGCTGGACAATCAACCGAAGACCTGGAGATTGTCTGTGGGCTAAGACTGGACAATTAACCAGAAGACTGGAGATTGTCGTGGGCTAAACTGGACAATTAACTTGAAGATGGAGATTGTCTGTGGACTAAGGTGGACAATTAACCAAGATGGTGATTGTTTGTGGGCTAAAAATTTGGACAATTAACGTAAGAAATGGAGATTGTCTGTGGGCTAAGGCTGAATAATTAACCAAAGCATTCTCCTCGAAATTGTGAAAAACCTCCATAGAATTGTTTTGATTATAAGTTATGACAATTGTTTTGAATACTTGGAAGATGATGGTGATGATAATGCTGAGGGCATTATCATCATTATTGTTTATGATAACTAAATTATTGAATAAGTGAATATTGATAAGGACATGGATGTAATTATGAATTATGCTATGAATTATGATGATAAATGATATGTGTTAGATAAATGATGTTGTTGGCATAATTGTAATTATGTATGATGTGTTAGTATGTGTTTATCTTCATTGCTACCATACTGGTATTGGCGTAGGTGATCTCACCTCTTTGTCTATCTATTTCTGTATTGTATTTATAATTGTAAAGAGATTGAGCAAGATGTTGAGTGAGAACGCAAGGAAGATCAGATTTTCGAGAAGGAAGTTGAGTTCTAAAGAGATGGAGATGTTGAGTTTTCGTAAGGTTTATGGGAACCAGGAGGCATAGTGCGTCGAGCTTCTTTGGAAAATGTATTTCTCATATAAACGTAATAGGGAGCTTACTACCGTACTCTTGAGTACGGTTAGTATTGTATATTTTGTGTCAAGTAGGATTCCTCCCTGTTGAGGAGTCTGAGGAGGACCCGTCTGAGGGTTCTGCATGTTTAGAGTTACTTGGGCATTATGTAATTTAATTAATGTGTGAATATTTTTAGATGTTCAATTTGTAAATATTAAAGTGTGACAGTACTATGATTTATGTATATATAATGTAAAATTTTATTGTAATGATGCTGTAATGTTTTAATTTCTGCTAAGTTTATCTTACTATCACCAAGAAATTTTACAACTCGTATTTATATTACAAGCACGATTCATAACGAAGGGGTGATATGATAATTGAGTAACACGAAGTATGACGCTCTAAGGAGGGTGTTACAAAGTGTGTTACAAGTAAGCTAAGTAAGATGGCAAGAGTGAAAGCCATGGTGCGTAGTTAGCAAAGGTGAAGGACAAGTTAGTCGGCAAAAAAGATGAGGCCACAGTGCCTAGTTTGTAAGAAATGAGTATTATGGTGCATGAACGCTCTCATAGAGATGAGGTAGAGCTAATAGTGCAAGGAAAGTTCAGTATAGAGTTCTATGTGGTGGTTATCTAAAAGTTTGACATAACACCACATTTCTTTCATCATGCATATATACTTGTTATTTCCGTGTTGTGTAATTTTCTAGAAAAGGCCACTTATTACGAGGTAGGCAGAGGAGGTAAAGGATTCCCTCCCTACTAAGTAGGTTAAGGAGGTAACATATTCCCTCCCTATTGGTGTATGTTGTAACACCCTCAATAATATACTAAGTTGGTAAACAGGTTACAAAGGTAGCCTAATATTTACTTAACATTTTGTTGCAACACAGAAGGTGAAAAACAACATAAAATAACTAATAAAATAGCTTTAGAATTTGAGAATAATCTGAGTTAGTTTGATATTTTAAGAATACTGATTATGTTTTTTAATACTGATTGACCAGCAGTAGATATGAAAAATTAAGATAAAGGTGAAAAACAATTTGGATGAATCCTAGTATTTATTCTAAAGTTATTAGAAGTTAGAAAACTTGAATTAGTTTGATTCGAGTGTCCTTAGCAGATATAAGTTTTAGTGTAGAAACTTAAGTTACCCCCTTTTTCTCTTTATTTCTCATTTCTCCCACGAGCCCTAAGCAGAAATAGAAATGGAGAAAGAAAGAAATCAAGGGAAAAAGAGAGAAAAGAGAAAAGGAAGAGAAGAAGAAGGAAGGAAGATCAAGATCAAGATCAAGAGGCTTCAAGATCTTCCTCCAATCACATAAGATAGGGGATTTCTATTCTTCTTCCCTCTTTGTTCTTTTTGAATGGGGTTAGGGCTTTTAAGTGGAAAAAAGGAATTGGAGGGTCAACTCCTAATTCTTAACTTGATTCTTGATTCCAAGGATTAAGTTAGGTTAGTTTTAGCTCAATGGGTACTAGATGGTCTTTTATGGTTCAACCCAAACCAGGTTGGTTCATAGATGAGGAATTGATAAATAGTTGGGGTTAGTGTGATTTGGAGCCTAAATCTATGCCCAAGTGAAGCAATAGGTTGTATGAGAGTTGCCATAAGTTTAGGGGCTTAGACTGATGTTACAAATCACAATGAAACTAATCTTGAAGGTTTGAAATGAGTTTGCTGCATGAGAAAGTATGTTTCTCTAGTTTTCTGCAGTATATAATCAATTACACAGCTTATGTAATCGATTGCCAAGCTTCTGGAGTTGTGAAATATGTTTCTAGGTGGTATGTAATTGATTACACAACCTATGTAATCGATTACAAGGCCTCTGGATGAGTTGTAATTGATTACAATACACTTGTAATCGACTACAACAACAGATTCTACAGAAACAGGACAACTTCCGAACAGCCTACGTTGTTTATAGTATAACTTGAGCTGTAGTTATCGTATTGACCTGATTCTTATGGTATTTGAAAGCTAAGATGTAACGCTTCAAGTGGTAGAAATTTTAGAATTGTAGAAGTTAGAATGTATATTTGGTGTATCCATGAAAATCAGCCATTTTAGGCAAAAATTTATGTATTTGTGGAATAGTTTGAACCCCAAAAATACTAGTAGCTTCTTTAATAGTTAGAATTGGATCCCCTATGGGTTGAACCTAGAATTGGCTTTCCTATGGGTTGAACCTAGAATTGGCTCTTATATAGGTTGAACTTAGAGTTAGCTCCCTTATGGGTTGAACCTAGAATTGGTTCCCCTATGGTTTAAACCTAGAATTGGCTTCCGTATGGGTTGAACCTAAAATTGGATCCCCTATGGATTGAACTTAGAGTTGGCTCCCCAATGGGTTGATCCTAGAATTGGATCCCTTGTGGGTTGAACCCTAGTAAATTGGCTCCCTTATGCAATAAGGTTGAACCTTAGTAAATTAATTCCCTTAATGAGGTTGAACCCTAGCAAGATGTGGTTCCCTTAATGAGTTTGAACCCTATCATGACTTCGATCCTTTTTTTATTAAATTTGAGCCTACTAAAACATGGATCCCTTATTAATTAAGGTTGAACCATAGTTGATCACGATTCCTAACTATGGGAGCGATACAAGGCCCTTTGACTTGGCAAAAGAGTGAGAAAAACACTTTGCTAAAGGTGGAATTGTGATAAGTTTAACCTATGCTAGGCTAAGGATAAGCATATCCCATACCATGCTAAAGATAAGTAAGTAATATGCCAAATGAAGGAATTCAGTTCCTAGAAATATTTAATCTACATGTATGAGCTTAGTGAAGGATTATATAGTTGTTAGATGAATATTTACATAAAGTCAGAATGTGTACATTCTAGTGGTAGTGAGTATAGTCTCACTTACCTAATGCAATTGTTAATCCAATATTCATAGCATTGATCATTATAAGGTGATATTTGTATAGTACTTATATCATGATAATGAATAACTAGACTAAAGTTAGTATAGTATATTTAGTTTCAGAGAATATTTACTCAGTATAAATGCTTTAGTACTGGTATTGGTTACTCATACTAAGAATTTTATTTCTCACCCAGCTATGTTTTCATGTAAATCTAGGTTAAGGCCCTACAAAAGGGTAAGAAGACGAAGTAACAGAAGAACTAGAAGAGTTCAGTTTTCTTTTATATTTTTAGTTCAAAGCTTATGTATTTATTTATACTTGCTTTGAGGATGTAAAAAGTTATATGTATAATACTTATATGTATGACTTTTAGACATGACTCTCCATAATTATTTATTTAAATGTTATGGATTAGTTAAAGTATAAGTTATAATTAGCGTGATTAATACTACTTATCCAGGTATATGTCAAATATACTAAGGTACTAGTATTAGGATGTTACATATGCCCTAGAGGCTAGTTTATTTTGACCGTACTTACATACATTGTATAATGCTATTTATTTAATATATGAGGCATTTCATTTAAAGTGTTATTTATTATAAACATAATAAAGTCCTTAGAATAGTATGTTTAATGCCATAGGACATCAAGTGAATGACTTGATCACGAGATCCTATTGGAATTAGAACACTATTCTTAAATATCCCTAGTCAAGTATTATTGTTAATTAGGACGACAATAATGCATTGAGACTAGTATGTGCATAGACTGATGGCCACATCTCACGGGTCATGGATATGAAATATTAAGTCTTCACATGGATACATATTAGAGTAATGATGTATTGGAAAGACCCACCATGAGAACGCTATGTGGATCATTGTGTGAGTGTCATAATAGATTCTCAAAGTGATAATGGTATATGTGGTCCTTTGACCTAAAATCACTATGATTCCTACATAAAGAATTGTATGTTTTAGTTCCATCAAACATCATCTGTAACAAGGTGATTATAAAGTTAGTTATTGGACATACTGTGAATCATGCAGAGGGATGTGAGTGACCTAGATGGAATTTATCCCTCCAAATAACAGGAGCAATATCTTCGGGCCCCCTGATTGAGTGAGACAACAAAATACATGACCATGCTTAAATGAGTCAATATAAGATATTGAGCTCATTTGTTTTTATCAAGTCTACTCGAGTATCAAGAAATGGAAGATTGAACAATACAAGGGTGACGCATTCCATGCCCTGTGTTCAATCAAGTTATCTGGACATAGGGACTAAAATATGTAAAAACTTTGGTTACAGAAAGGTTATGTCAAATCACTAACATTCTCATTACTTGGGTAGCAGCGATGTCTTGCTAGATACCACTCATTGCTTGTGATATTAAAATAGGATTTTAATATTACTACCAATGTCATAAGAACCTATTGGGTCACACACATAGAACATATTAAGTTGGACCAATTAGAATCCAAGTTGGACTAGGGTTCTATTGTGGGCCAGACTCATAATAGATGAGTCCCAAGTTACACTGCTTAACCTACTGCTACTCTTACTCACATAAGGCAGCTACTATTATAAATAGTACTGCGAAGAGGCTGTCAAGGACATCAATTGCAAACCTTAGCCGCACCCAAACAGAAATAGTGAGTGAGAGAATGACCGGTTTCTTTTCTCTTCACAGCTAGCACTGTGCAAGAGACATGAGACTCTAAGATCGCAAACGTTAGACATTTATGAGTTTGTTCGTGTGGACAACATAGAGACGACGTCGTTACTTTGGTGCTTGTGATTTGTTTGATCTTTTTTTTTTGTCTTGTAGAGGTAAACTCAAAAATCATGTTTCATGGCTCTTCTTTTCGTATAGATCACTGGTGAGAATCCTTTTTCTACTTTGCTTTTGTTCACGGATTTCTAGATAGTGGTATTAGAGGCACTTACAAAACCATAATTCAATTTTTTTTATTTAAGTGTTGTTTTAAATAACATGATTAGTTGTTCTCTTTTTTTTTGTAAAAGATATAATATTTAATGTGTTATTTCAGAATCAAGGTGAAAAAACATAATCTATTTGATATCTCATATGCAAAACTAAGATGTTGTTGTCAAAACCGTGAAGATATTCATATGTTCTGTGAAAACCATTTTGTATACATGTATGTTTTTATAAAGTTTTATAGTATATATGTGATATATACAGCGCAGCGACGCAAGGATTCTGGAAACCTTATTTTTTATTTGTGGCAGCATTAAGTGTTGATGTCAAGCAAACCTTATTTCTGGATAGTGGCATGATGCAAGGATAGTGGAAACCTTGTTTCTGGTTAGCGGCAGCATCAAACATTGATGTCAAGCAAACCTTGTTTCTGGATAGCGGCGCAACACATAGGTTCTGGAAACCTTGTTTCTAGATAGTGGCATAAGGGGTCCCACGACATGAAGTGTTCATGTCCTCGATGCTATGAGGGTTCTAGTGTTGATGCCCAAGCCGTCAAGGAGGTACAAGAGGTTCAACTCTTGTTTTTTTGTTTTTGTTTCAGGGCACTACCCCGAGCCCCACAAAGGGCGGCCTCCCCTTAACAAACCTTATTTTTAGATAACTACGCCCTGCAAGAGGTTCAAATATGTTTTTAAGATTCACAAAGATAATAATATTTTATTATTATGACGCTTTGTGTTCTTTGTGGTGCATGGTGCATGGTTATGGCCTTAGTTCTCTTTTTGCCTTTTTGGGTTATTTTAAAATATGGCATGTGTGTCGTGCCTTTCTCTCTACAAATGAGGATATTAATGGGAGACGCTTAGTGAAGCTATTCACTCTCAAGGTTTAGTTAATGATATTCCCATTGGCTTAGAAGAATCATTGAGTAAGGGGGCCATAACCATGTCACATTCTTTATATGCTATATATGTATGAGATGCATGGATATTTATGGTATGTTAAATAGTTTAACAAATGGTGAGATCTGATAATAATTTTAAAAAAATACCTCAAAGCAAATATTAAGTCATCGTGTGATGCCTTACAATGCGTGGCACTCGTCAAGGCTAGTATCGATTAAGTGTAGGTCTGCCAAAGTAGGATGCCTTTATCTATATTAGTAAGATGCAATAGGATAAAGGTAATATCCAACTGTTAACCATTTGGTCTGACTTAACTAGGCCATTTCAATAGGATTGAAGGCTTAGAGGCATAGAGCTGGGCTTTAGTCCTTTTGATGGATTAGAATAAGTTTTATTCACCTAACTATCCAAGAGTTGCATGTGATGTAATTGGAAAATGTTTCCTACCTAAATAACCAAATTTTGAGTGATCAGCCAAAGCTGACTCAAAGCTAGGTAAAATATGGATCTTGGTCCACTAAGAAATCTTACGATAGGATTTTCTAAGTCAATGATGAGGGTCATTGATTTGAATAAAATAGTGGGAGGCATATTTAATTAAAGACCTTGTTAAATATATTTATGACATGATACTTATACTTTGTATATTTCTGTTGATAGATAACTATGGTAACTAACACTACAAATACTTTGTCATTGCAATAAGTCCTTGAGAAGGAAAAATTGTCTAGAACCAACTTTCTAGACTAGTACAGGAATTTGAGGATTTCCTTAAACATGAGAAAAAATAATATATTCTAGAGCAGCTTGCTCCTAAGCCACCTGTTGCAAATACCCCAAGAGCTAAAAGGGATGCTTATAAGAAGCATCAAGATGATGCCTTGGACATCGGCTATCTCATGCTGGCCACCATGAACTCTGAGCTTCTGAAGCAACATGAGAACATGGATGCATATGATATGATCGTACACTTGAAAAGGCTCTATCAAGAGCAAGCCAGGCATGAAAGGTATGAAGTCTCGAAGGCACTATTTTAGTGCAAGCTGGTGGAGGGTAACTCTATTAGTACTCATGTGCTGAAAATGATTGGCTACATTGAGAACCTAGGGAGGCTTGGTTTCCCTTTGGGTCAATAGTTGGCCGCTGACTTAGTCCTTCAATTATTACTGAAAAGTTGCAGTCATTTCATTATAAACTATAACATGAACAAAATTGACAAACCTCTGCTAGAGCTATTAAGCATGTTAAGAACTACTGAGCAAAATATAAACAAAGGAAAGGGAAAGACCATTATGATGGTCCAAAAGAATAAGGGCAAAAAGCAATTGAAGAAGCCCAAAGACAAATGGAAGGGCAAGGGTAAGGAAAAATCAAAGCCCAGCACTTCCAGCTTGAAACCTGTGGGTAGAGTGGCTAAGGAAGGTATGTGCTTCCACTGTGGTTAGATCGGACATTAGAAGAGGAACTGCGTCAGGTACTTAGAGGAGCTCAAGAAGAAGAAGGGAAGTGAGACTTTCACTTTAGGTATTTTTGTTATAGAAGTCAATTTATCTACTTCTGCATCTTGGGTATTAGATACTAGATGTGGATCTCACATTTGTGTAAATGTGCAGGATCTCAAGAGGAGAAGGTCTTTGGCTAAGGCTGAAGTCGACCTATGAATTGGAAATGGAGCAAAAATTGCTACTTTAGCTGTAGGGACTTATTTATTATCTTTGCCCACTAGGTTTGTTATTATCTTTGCCCACTAGGTTTACTGCTATTAGTAGGAATATCATTGTTTCTTGTTTGAACAAGAAAGGTTTTACTTTTATAATAAAGGACAAAAGTTATTCTATTTATTTGAATGATATTTTTTATGGTAGTGCACAACTAAGCAATGGACTTTATGTCCTCGATCTCGAAATGTCCGTCTATAACATAAATACTAAAAAGTTCAAATCAAATGATATGAATCCAACTTATCTCTGGCATTGTCGTTTGGGCCACATAAATGAGAAACGCATCTCCAAACTCCATAAAGATGGATTCTTGGACTCATTTGATTTTGAATCATATGAGATATGCGAGTCTTGTTTATTGGGAAAGATGACTAAGGCCCCATTCACTAGACAAGGTGAATGGGCTAGTGATCTTTTGGGTCTTATACATAGTGATGTATGTGGACCACTAAACACACTAGCTAGAGGTGATTTTTAATATTTCATTACATTTATTGATGATTTCAGTAGATATGGGTTTGTGTATCTTATGAAACACAAACCAGAATCCTTCGAAAAGTTCAAGGAATTCAAGAATGAGGTACAAAACTAACTTGGCAAGAGTATTAAAGTCCTTTAATCAGATCGAGGTGGTGAATTCTTAAGCCAATAATTTGATGATCATTTGAAAGAGTGTGGGATAATATCTCAATTCACTCCTCCTGGAATACGGCAATGGAATGGCGTTTTTGAAAGGAGGAATTGGACCTTGTTGGACATGGTCCAATCCATACTGAGTCATACAGACCTTCTAGGCTCCTTCTAGGGACATGCTCTATTAACAACAGCTTTTACACTTAACCGTGTTCCATCTAAGACGGTTCAAAAAATACCACATGAGTTATGGACTGGGAGACGACCCTGTAACACCCTCCTTAGGGCATCACATTTTCGACTCCTGACGCATAGTCTGAAAAGAAGTTCGCACAAAGTTTGAGTTATAAAAGATGGGTTTCAAAATTTCTTCTTTACTGAAACATAAATTTACTGAATATATTAGGTAATATTAAAAATCATATTTCAACTATTCATTATACAATATTGACACCAATTAATATCACAATTTAAAGAGAAATATAAAATTAACAGACTTATTTTTTTTTAACAGTAGCAAACCCCATGACGGGTCCTACTTAATAGCACGGTACAACACTAACATTAAATCTTAACATACTCGTTCATTCTCTTGTATCAACTTGATGCATCAGAACTTTACTCCTTATCTACCCGGCACATCTTCGAACTTGAGACAACCACTTTTTAATGTTTCCATCAATCTCTAAGTATCTACCACTCATTATGTCTAAGACAACTCATTCCTTCTACTGTATAATTTTAACAATACGAGACAAAGCAAAACAATATAACAAAGAGGTGAGATCACCTACACCAATACCAAAGCATGGCAAACACAGAGATAACACAAACAACAATATCATACAGATAGATTATACCACAATTATGATCATGTCATCAATATTAATCAACTATCATCATCCAATCATTTATCAATTCAATTATCATAAACAATAATTATGATAATGCCCTCAGCATTATCATCATCATCATCCAAGTAATCAAAACAATTATCATAGCCAATATTCCTCAATTAATATATCTTACAGATATAAATGCTCAGATTTATGCATATGCACAAAGACTCAGTTTATCAAAAACAACTCCATGGAGGTTTTCACAATTTCGAGAAGAATGCCTTGGTTGATTGTCAGCCTTAGCCCAAAGACAATCTCCCAGTCGTTGACAATAATCGTGTTCTTGTCAGATATCGTCAATGCGTTGCAACGGACTGCATCGCCAAGTGGCACAGGGTACTCACCAATTGTCCACTGGTTGACCGCTGCGCCTCGACGCCCCCAAGATCCATCATAGACCTCACTATCAATTCTCATTCCCTCTTCAACCACAAGGGCCATAATAGCTATTAGCTATATTTTATACAATGCACGAATATATCAATGCAAGTCCAACCCCAAAGGGCCAAATCTTTTCAATTTCATTTGTTCAATGCAATCATATGCTTCAACGCATATTTTTCCAATGTACGTATAATGCACCAAATCCAATCACAAACATATCTTTCCAATACATGTATAATGCACCAAATGTCAATCACTGGCAAAACATGTCATTTTCTCACACAGCATCCATATACTGGTTCTATAGTATTTATACTGTATTTTTAACAGAAAAATCATATTATCACATTTTCATAGTTATAAAACTCTTTCGTCGTGTTTTCACAAAATTGCGCAACATTTCCATTTCATTTTCACAATTCCAAAATGTTTCTGTTACGTTTTAACAATACTGCAACTCTTCTGTTGCACCTTTAAATCACGTATTAAAATTTTTTAACATTTTTCTCAATCGCATAAAAATATACGTTTCTCAAATTGCAAAATGATTTTCCATCATTTGCAAAATCGCGTAACTTAAAAATCATTCTTTTAAGTTGCATAAAACATTTTCCACCATTCTCAAAATATTTAAAACACTTTCAAATCACATAATGATTTTTCGTCATTTTCACAATCACGTAAAAATATTCTATCACTTTTAAATCATATAGTGATTTTTCAATAGTAGTTCAAATTACATAAAATATTTAAACGTAATTCAAATCACTTAAAATGTTTCAACGCATCTCCAATCGCGTAGTAATATTTTATCATATTTCAAATCGCATAAAAATATTTTACTATATTTCCAAATACTTAGAAATATTTTTGTATTTCAAACCACATACTTTAAAAATTATGTTTTTAAGATACGTAAGTAATTTTTTACCACAATTCCATTACAGAAAATATTTCTTATTTCTTCAAAAATTCCATTTCCACTTTTCTCAAAATAATATGACTTTATACTTTATTTAACACATTTTCTTTACTCAAGAAAATCTTTTTCCACATTTCTTTATTCAAGAAATCCTTTTCCAAAATATAATTCACAAAATCACTTTTCCATTGATATAAATCAATGTTTCAAAACTTAACATTTTCTAACGTACTTCAAAACTCAAAAATAAGTTATACGTTAGTAAATTTTCAAAATACCATTATATTCTCCATTTTTCACAAATCATTTCCAAATCAACCTTCCTCAAAATAATATAACATTATACTTCATTTAATATATCTTCTTATTCAAGAAAATCCTTTTTCACAGTATATTTCACAAATTCACAATTCCATTGAATTAAATCAATGTTTCTAACTTTAAAAATTACTAACGCTTTCCAAAGTCCAACGGAATTTTAACAAAAATAAATTCTTTTTAAGACAAATTGAGGCTCGCTTACAACCTCTCTTTTCCATTTACATAAAAATTCATTTCTCAAGTGCTAAAATACTCTAATTCCCTTTTCAAATTCCTTATATTAAATTAATTATATTTTCACTTGGAAAATCACTTTGTTTCATCAAAATCAATGCATTACAAGCCTTCGAAAACGTGGACATGACTATTGAAAATTATCAAAACATTTTTCCTTCTAAATTGATATGGTTTTACACAAACAAAACTATTAAAATTTTATTTTCAAAATCGAAACACCGATGGTTATGAAAACCAAACCCATTTGTTCAAATCCTTTTTCACTTTCTTTACAAATCCTTTTTCACTTTCTTTGCAGATCTTTGTTCACTTTCTTTGCAAATCCTTAAAATCAATGTTTGCCTGTTTCATTCAAAACTCATATTTAGAAAAACACTTAGGATCTTTTTACACAAAATAAATCAATAAAAATTCCTCAAAGACCATATTCTTGTTCTCTTAAAAAAAATAAACCCTTTGTTTATTTTCCATACTCTTCAAATCATCCATTTTCATTTTTCATAAAAATATTAATTTGTGAACACCTATTTTGAGGTGTCTTGGCTAAAATTCTCATTGTCCTAAGGACCCAAAAATCAATTCCCTTGTTCTTGAAAAATTTCAACATGAACCTTAATCAAGGGCATCAAAATCTGAACCCTCTCCTTTGGCTATTGGAGCCAAAAATTGAATTCCTTTTCATCACCACATCATGACATACACATATATATATTTCATCATAAATACTATAAGCATGCCATATACTTATCAAGCATAATATAAGCATATCATCAAAGCCATAAAATCATATAAAGCATATCAAGCATAAGCAAATAAATCAAAGCTCATAAACATACATAAATTATTACATGACCATGGATTGGAATCCTCACATGGATTCACCATCCATCAAATATAAGACCATCTCTCACCACCATACTTGGTTGGTGAGATGGATCTCCCTCTTACCTCTTGAAGATCCTCAAAAGCTTCTTGATTTACTTCTTTTTCCAAGTCCTTCATCACCAAAGGACTTCTCAAATACAAAACAAAATACATAGAAATTAGTATACTAAGCTTGATTAAGAGGAACCATGGATCAAACATGGTTTAGAACATGAAAAAGAAAGAAGAAATGAAGTTTCCTTACACTTCACCTCAAAAACCCAATAACTTTGATCTTGAAGAAAGTCTATGAAGATGAATGATTTAGAGAAAGTCTCCAACATGAAAGTTGCTTAGAATATCATATAGATTCAAGATCTATGGTTGGATGAAATTAAACAAACTTGAAGGGTGGTCTTAGGGTGGTTGACCGAATTCCTCACAAGAAGGAAAACATAAGCTTTTTGATCTTTAACTTGAAGGACAAGGTTGTAGATGATAGAATTTTGAGAAGTTCCTAACATGAAAGTGTTTTGGATTGATGAGAGGATTCAAGATATGTAGCTAGATAAAATTATGGAAGATTGGAAGTGGTTCTATGGGTGGTGACCGAATAACTCAAGAAAGGAAGAAGGTGAAGTTCATGGTGTTGTTCTTGGTGTTCTTGACAAATTGGAAGAGAGAGAAGAGAGAGAATGGTCTTTGTGTTGCTAAATGTGATAAAAATAAAAATAGAAGGGTGAATTTGAAGTGGGCAGCCGTAGGAGTGAAAAAATGGAGAGATAAAAATTTATTTCGCATAATTGAAGGCTTTCACATGCATGCACATGGTCTTCACATGGTCTAAGTCACTAAATGCCATCCATTGGTCATAAAAGTCCATTCAAGAACCTTGGAGAAGCTCTCCAAGCTGCATGACCGTGTGGCTCTTCATAGGATTAGGGACTTCATTGTTTTCAATTAGAACCTAATTGTATGCTAATTAATTAGTTAATTAATTTGGTCTAGTTTCCTAATTTCACTTAATTAACATTCTAACTATATAACTAATTAATTAAACATATTATGGCATATATCATAGTCTCTAAATAAAATTAGGACATTTAATTAGTAATTAAATTATCACTAATTAATAATTAGATTAGTTCACTTTGCTTGTTAATTAGGCCATTAGATTAACCAAGTTTTAATTCTATTTCAATTCTTAATTACTCCTTAATTAAATAATTAATTCATTTAGTTTCTCTTAAATTAGTTTAGTTAGGATTTTATAACTATATTTTAATTATTTAATTACATTCTTATGGTCATATCATATTTCTAGATAATTAAATATTTATCTAGCTTCTTGAAAAATGAATCAATAATGACCAAGACAATATATAATTGATGTCTTGAAACTTGGCTAAGCTATTAAGCCACCAAAACCGTGCCCCCCCTCCAAGCATTCTCCTAAGGAAGCAAACAAAGTAATAATGGTCAAGAATGATGTAATATTGACCATGACAAGTAATAATGGTCATCAAATCACCTTTAGCTCCAAAATACTACAAAAACCGTCCCTTCCTTGCATTATGCATGCAATAATATTGTCATCTTTTTTAAGCCATTATTTGAAGCATTTCTAGCCATTGATTAATTCAATGGTTAGGATTTAGGTAGACTTTTGATTAGAAGACTCAATCTAGGCCATTGGATCTTTCTTCTTTAAATCCTAACCTTTAGATGTGTCTCCAAAATAAAAGGTCAAGATTACCCCTTCTTACTTTTAATCTAAGGGTTATAATTAGTCATAGCCTTTTTAGAAGACCAAATCTCCACCATTGATTAAATCCAAATCCAATGGTCATAATTGATCTTATTCACTTTTAAGATCAAATCTCCACCGTTGATTAAATCAAGATTAAATCTCCAACGGTGATTAAATCGATGGTGGATGTAACACCCCTCGATTTAATAACCACAGCACAATCGTCATTATATCACGGTTACTAAATTTCGACGTGTTACAATTGTCAGATAACAATTTTCTAAAAATATCATTTGTTTCACATATGAGGAAAATAGGAGCCACGAATGAATAGTTACCTATACCATCAGTTAAAAATATACATTACAAGATATACTCAAATTACAAGTATCTAAGGCTAGATATTCACCTTACAACTTACATATACTACAATACACTTTATACGGGTAATGCAAAATAAAATATAAGCTACCCACAACCTATCCACAACTATGGAGTTGGGAGCTCCATCGGAATCCGAATGTATGAGACGACTCGGGCTCACCGATATAGTGAGAAATACAAGATAAGGTCTTCCATCGCAGTCCTCTTCATCGTCAAAGTCAGATCCCCATCATGTCACACACGCTTACTGGTCCAGTTGACTTGCCAGGTCTTGGTATCACCAGTGAAATAATTCGAACCAAAACCCAAAAGAAGCTCCCTTCGCGACAGCGTCACCGGGTACAACGGGTCAAGCCAATAAAGTCCAAGGGAAAACCAACCTCGTTCCCACTTACAGTCTTTAACCAAAGATTTACATAGAATAAAGAAAGTACAAGAAAGAGGTAAGACATCCTACCATCATTACCAATTATAGCATCAAGAAACCAAACGGCGCAAAGCGCCCACATAGCATTTATGACAGCAATAATGGATATAAGCATTTAGTAGCAGTTATGATCATCCAAACAGTTCCAGGCAGTCACATATATATATATATAGATATATTAAAAATGCAACAGTTTCAATTATAATAACATTGTATGCCAGATAATTCATGGACTCACTATGCACATGTGCCCTCAATAACCAAGATCCTACTCCATGGAGCTAGACACAAAACACTTGGAGAGAATGATCAGGGAGACATGCCAGTATCTCGTCAGCCATACAAGTGCTTACCATATAATATAATCAGTCATTTTGCGCAACAAGGCTTTATACAGCGGCATTCTCACAAGATCTCGATATAGGACTGTGGCCAGTTAGGATCGTCGGTGCGTTTGCATCGGTCTGTCCCACGGTCCAGAGGGGCTACCATCTGCCCCTTGTGAGACTCCCGCGCCCCGACGCCCTCAAGGTCGTCTACAGGACCCCACGTGTCTATTCGCACCCGCACTAAGGTGTTATTCAACTCTAGGCAACTCGGCCTTAACAAAGTCCAACGGACATTCTCTTTCTCTTTTTATGCCATGCATGACTCAATCATGCTCCTCATGACAAGCTAAGTCAATCATGCCTCAAATGCATATCATATGATTTAACAATCAGGTTTGTTCCCTTTCTTGGATCCACAAGACATTTACAATGCATAATATGTATGATTCAAAATTCCATACAATTTCATAATATGCCACAATTGGCCAAGAGAGCATCAATATACAAGTGGTCATTCACGTGGACCCTTAGCATCATAATATTAAGGTCAAACATTAGGTTCATTATGTTCCTTACTACCTCACCCATACTCGGTTCTTCCTTTATTCCAAGTTCTCACTAGTTGTAAGGCTCAATCACGCTCCTTGTTTTTCCTTCATTATGTGTCCCTACTTTGTTTCTAGTCATCGATGTTTTTTATGATTAATATAGTGTATATTAGTCCCAAAAGTTGAAATCGGGAGGTCACTGAGGCCTGATCATCCATTCGTTTGCTAGGTAAAAAGAATTGAAATATACTTATAATTTCGACGAAAATTGTATACGGTGAGCCGGAGCTGCCGTTCGACGAGTAGTAGCACGATAGGATCAAGGTAAATGGAAAACAATCGCGGGGGATAAACTCTAAGTCTTGTCGAATCGGGTGGGAACGAACTTCGACCGGATGAAGTATATAAGCGTCGAATATGCTACCACATTTACGAGAAAACATGATTCGACGGACACGACATTAGGTCGGTTCCTCTATTAAACATGAGAATTCTACTCGACGGATTTGGAGAAAATCTCTCTATTTAATAATCGGGAACTCCACTCGACGGGCATTCACATCCTAACTCGACGGATATAATTCTCGGCCTAACCGACGGATTTTCACATCTTAACTCGACGGATTTCCACACTTTAGTTCGACGGATATTCTCATTGGGTAAGTTTCTCCATTAAATAGAACTCTACTCGACGGATTTTCACATCTTAACTCGACGGATATGATTCATCCTAACTTGACACGTGATTTTCACATCTTAACTCGACGGATATTTCCATCCTAACTCGAAATGATTTTCACATCTTAACTCGACGGATATTTCCATCCTAACTCAAATGATTTTCACATCTTAACTCGACGGATATTTCCATCCTAACTCAAAATGATTTTCACATCTTAACTCGACGGATATGATTCACGGACCTCTAACTCGACGAATTTTAACTTTGAAGGAGTTTCACTCGTGTTCAACCGACGAATACGCTAAAAGTTCAATTCTAACTCGACAGATTTTGGATAATGGGAAAGTCCCATTCTGTCGAACCGACAAGAATGTTAGGGTTACAAGGTTCTAATTCGACGGATTCGGAAACGTTGAGATTTCACTCCCTCTTGATCCGACGGATGCAACTCGTGATTCGGAAAACGCTAAGGTTTCACTCATCGATTCGACAGATACACTTGACAGATCCTGGAAAAATACTAAGGTTTCACTCATGCTAATTCGACAAATACACTCGACAGATCCTGGAAAATGCTAAGGTTTCACTCATGCTAATTCGACAGATACACTCGACAGATTTTGACATTCAACGGAAAAGTAAGAAGTCTAAACTCGACGGATTTTCACATTGTGTTTTAGTGGTCAGAAATCTAAACTCGACAGGTATGTCACTCGATGGATATGGCTTACTCACTCTCGACGGATTTTAACATTTACTTTAGAATGGATCAGCAAACCAAGTCATTACCATTTTCAATATAGGATCTCTGTTTTCTGGGTTCAAAACCGTGACCATACGAGAACCAAAACAGGGCTCATTTCTTTCCATATTACACATTCCAAATATATATATATATATACATACAAAACTCCAAGAATCAGCTAGCATCTATACATCACAAACAACATTTAAAAACGAGAAAGACCCTCAACACAAATTCGACGTTCCTAAATGCTAAGAGAGGTTGAGGAGGAGTGTCTTCCCTCTTACCTAAGTGAAGAACAGGGATAAAGAAGCTCCTTTCATGCTTGAAAATCGATTTTCTTCACCACCACGAGAACCTTGGGCGTTCAAGATTCACAAAAATTAAGGTCAAGAGAGAGAATGGCGGCGAGGAAACCGAGAATGCACGAAAATGAGGAGAAGAGAAAAAGTTAAGAACTTTACCTTAAAGGTCCAAGCTTTGGGGCTGTTTTGAGCGAAAGAAAAATGAAGACACGGGGAGGAGTTCCAGCAGAAGCAAGGTGTGAAGGTGGAGAGGGAAAATGGTCTCTGTCGGGTTGAGTAAAGGAGACTTGAAGGATCAACAATGGTGAATGTGGGTGGTGTGCGGCCGTGAAGAAGAAGAGAGAAAAGAGAGTGAGAGCTGCGTGAGGGGAGGAGGAAGAATGAAGAGAAAATGGGAGAAATGAAATGGAAAATGTGAATGAGAAAGCAGACGTGGGGGAGTGGGAAAAATGGAATAGTCAATGTAATAATTCCCTCAACGATGGCAAAGTCATAAATTGGGGAGGAGAGAGGAAAGGTTGATTAGATGGAAATAGGAAGCTTCCTTGAGAAGCTTTGTGCGCTTTTCGAGGAAATGAAGTGTAAGGTTGTCACCTTAATTAAATTCATCGACGGATGAATAATTGTTGCTAACTGCTAAAATTATTTTCTCAATGAAATAAAATTACAATTGATGAAAATAATATTTTATTACTCATCGATGATTTTATGATACGGTGATTTCATGTACGAGATAAAGTCTCGTGAAGCGTAAACCTCGTAAGCGTGTCCGGCCTCGGGTTTGGTAAGATCCCCGTCAACGTTTCCACAAAGTCCAAAGTTTATCAGCCTTAGGAAAAAAAAATATTTTATTTTCCCGGCTCAGCAAAATATACACGTAAAACGAAAAATATATTAAAATATTCATCGTTCACAGAAAAAATCCAAAAAAAATTTCCTAAAATTCACAAATATTATAAAATAATTATTTATAATGAAATAAAGAATTTTCAGGATGTTACGATGGATATCCAAACCACCAATGTTGACTTAACAATATAGAATTTTATTTTTATCTATTATAACCCCACGAAAGAATGTATTTACTATATTTTTATTGTTCCATAATTAAATACAATACAAAATACAGTAAAGGAAATTTTCTAAAATTGTTTTCGGATTCAGGTTTAGTAAGATCCCTTGTCTCCATCTAAACGGTACAAATTTTTCTATGCGTAGAAAATTTTTTCACTTTGCGAGACCCACCTGGTCCCACGTATGGCCACCTGGGCCCACATACACCCCTTGGGCCCACAAATAGTAAAAATTTTCATAATCACACATAAAATCACAAAAATTCAAAAACTCACAAATATCAAATCAGATCACGTAAAATAATTAAAGCCTAACGGTAAAAATTAAATTACGTAAAGTTTTTCTCGGCCCAAAAATTTTTATTTTCTTGACACGGAGTAAATAACTTAAAACGATCAAATACGCTGATAGAATAATCAAAATAATTTTACATCATCTAAAAATTACTAAACAGTAAAATTCTATTAACAATCAAAATTACTGTTTACAAGATAAGAAATTTTGGGGTGTTACATTACTCCCCCTCTAAAAAGAAATTTCATCCTCGAAATTTAATAACCATTATTTCACACTCTCAAAATAAATATGAACATTACTCTTTTATCTTATTTTCCAATTCTCATGAAGTTTCCTCTCTTACACCTTGCTATACTATTCCAACCAACAAAATCTCTTTGCTGATGTTCAACTTCTCCTGATCAAACAGATATCTCAGACTCCTATAATTACTGAAGATGTTGAATGTTACTCCAGAAAGAAAGAATTTCCATATCTCTGATACCAACATAATGACAACTAATCTTCATTCATGCCTATAATAGTTTTTCTCAGATAACTTTCAACTAATGTAATGTATTACTTAAAATTTCTTTATTCTCATATCACTATATATTCCAGCTTTTGCTTTTAACAGGAAATGTCTCACTAACCGAATTCTCCTTTTCATAGCACGATACCAGATACTTCCATAAATTTTTTTTCTATGGTTTTCCATTACCATCTTAAATTTTTCCATAGAAGAATTGTTCTAATCTTTTGAAGAATTCACCACGCTTCTGCTGTGTCACTCAGATACGTTAACATGGATACAAATATAGAAATGTCCTTTCTTGCAACATATTCCTTCAATTGCAGGAGATGAAAAAAAATATCATGGAAGATAACAAAACGAATCGAACCTGTTATCGAACATATCCAGCAAAGAATTGGATGTAACCCAATTTTCAAAAATTAATTTTCTCTGGATTACTCACACTCTGTTGAAATAATCTCATTGGATATGGTTAGAAAATAACCAATCCATTTTCAAAGACCACGTCTGTTTATGAAACAGATCAAACTAACACAAAAATTTGATCCGCAACAACAATTTGAATAACTTGAATAGCTCGATCAGCTAAGAATAGAAACAGAAGTAAACAAATCAGAGGATAACGAATAACTCTAACATATAATTGATCTACTCAATCATATGTCATAAGGAATAGATCACTCACAGAAATATTCAATATGGTTTATAGGATTAGCTCCAATGACGCAATCTCCATTGATTAAATCTTCCGCTCAGAACACTCCCGTTCCATTCAGAGTAACAACTTCCCTTACTATCTAAAATTTTACTAATAGAAAACTCTGTTTTCAAAGAGCATAATCTCTGGGAAAATGTGTCCAACTTTTTCGCAATTTGTTTCCTTGACGTACATTCTTTCATTTAAGTACTTTCTTTCACATCCTTTACTATTTTTGGTTTCCTCAATGGTTGTAAATACATCTTCCATCGAAATCAATTACTTTCTCAATATCCTAAAAAAAATACCAGGTTCCAAAATTTCAAAATTTTATATTCCGAGACTGATTCTCTTCCATCAGATCCTAAACTTCAACTTTCAGTTTCCATTGAACAGCGGTCCTTTGTTCGTGCAGTCGTCTTTCCACATTGCACTCGTTGCTCCTGTAGCTGCAACTGCATTACTAGTAACATGTTTCACTTCCACACAAGTATAACTATCCCGAGCCATTTTTTTTTTTGAGACGTGCGGATTAAAATACAATGGATCTAATATCCATTATAAACAACATTATTTCCTTTTGGAAAATAAACACAAAGAACACAACACAAGCAAAATAGACCTAACCACAAACCCCAAAAGACTCAAACCGTACTCTGATACCAACTAATGTAACACCCTCCTTAGGGCATCACATTTTCGACTCCCGACTCATAATCTGAAAAGAAGTTCGCACAAAGTTTGAGTTATAAAAGATGGGTTTCAAAATTTCTTCTTTACTGAAACGTAAATTTACTAAAAATATTAGGTAATATTGAAAATCATATTTCAACTATTCATTATGCAATATTGACACCAATTAATATCACAATTTAAAGAGAAATATAAAATTAACAGACTTATTTTTTTAACAGTAGCAAACCCCATGACGGGTCCTACTTAATAGCATGGTACAACACTAACATTAAATCTTAACATACTCGTTCCTTCTCTTGTATCAACTAGATGCATCAGAACTTTACTCCTTGTCTACCGGGCACATCTTTGAACTTGAGACAGCCACTTTTCAATGTTTCCATCAATCTCTGAGTATCTACCACTCGTTATGTCTAAGACAACTCATTCCTTCTACTGTATAATTTTAACAATACAGACAAAGCAAAATAATATAACAAAGAGGTGAGATCACCTACACCAATACCAACATGGCAGCATAAAGATAACACAAACAGCAATATCATACAGAGAGATCATACCACAATTATGATCATGTCATCAACATTAATCAACTATGATCATCCAATCATTTATCAATTCAATTATCATAAACAATAATTATGATAATGCCCTCAGCATTATCATCATCATCATCCAAGTAATCAAAATAATTGTCATAGCCAATATTCCTCAATTAATATATTATACAGATATAAATGCTCAGATTTATGCATATGCACAAAGACTCAGTTTATCAAAAACACTCCATGGAGGTTTTCACAATTTTGAGAAGAATGCTCTGGTTAATTGTCAGCCTTAGCCCAAAGACAATCTCCCAGTCGTTGAAAAAAATCGTGTTCTTGTCGGGTATCGTCAATGCGTTGCAACGGACTGCATCGCCAAGTGGCACAGGGTACTCGCCAACTGTCCACTGGTTGACCACTGCGCCTCGACGCCCCCAAGATCCGTCATAGACCTCACTATCAATTCTCATTACCTCTTCAACCACAAGGGCCATAATAGCTATTAGCTATATTTTATACAATGCACGAATATATCAGTGCAAGTCCAACCCCAAAGGGCCAAATCTTTTCAATTTCATTTGTTCAATGTAATCATATGCTTCAACGCATATTTTTCCAATGCACGTATAATGCACCAAATCTAATCACAGACATATCTTTCTAATGCATGTATAATGCACCAAATGCCAATCACAGGCAAAACATGTCATTTTCTCACACAGCATCCATATACTAGTTCTACAGTATTTATACTATATTTTCAACAGGAAAATCATATTATCACATTTTCATAGTTATAAAACTCTTTCGTCGTGTTTTCACAAAATTGTGCAACATTTCCATTTCATTTTCACAATTCCAAAATGTTTCTGTTACGTTTTCACAATACTACAACTCTTCTGTTGCACCTTTAAAACACATATTAAAATTTTTTAACATTTTTCTCAATTGCATAAAAATATACGTTTCTCAAATTATAAAATGATTTTCCATCATTTTCAAAATCGCGTAACTTAAAAATCATTCTTTTAAGTCGCATAAAACATTTTCCATCATTCTCAAAATATTTAAAACACTTTCCAAATCACATAATGATTTTTCGTCTTTTTCACAATCACGTAACAATATTCTATCACTTTTAAATCATATCGTGATTTTTCAACAGTAGTTGAAATTACATAAAATATTTAAACATGATTCAAATCACTTAAAATGTTTCAACGCATCTCCTATCGCGTAGTAATATTTTACATATTTCAAATTGCGTAAAAATATTTTACTATATTTTCAAACACTTAGAAATTTTTTACTGTATTTTAAACCACGTACTTTAAAAATTACATTTTTAAGATACGTAAGTAATTTTTTTTACCACAATTCCATTACAGAAAATGTTTCTCATTTCTTCAAAAATTCCATTTCCACTTTTCTCAAAATCATATGACTTTATACTTTATTTAACACATTTTCTTTACTCAAGAAAATCTTTTTCCTCATTTCTTTACTCAAGAAATCCTTTTCCAAAATATAATTCACAAAATCACTTTTTCATTGATATAAATCAACGTTTCAAAACTTAACATTTTCTAACATACTTCAAAACTTGAAAATAAGTTATACGTTAGTAAATTTTCAAAATACCATTATATTCTCGATTTTTCCCAAATCATTTCCAAATCAACCTTCCTCAAAGTAATATAACTTTATACTTCTTTTAATATATCTTCTTATTCAAGAAAATCCTTTTTCACAGTATATTTGATAAATTCACAATTCCATTTAATTAAATCAATGTTTCTAACTTTAAAAATTAGTAACGCTTTCCAAAATCCAATGGGATTTTAACAAAAATAAATTCTTTTTAAAACAAATTAAGACTCACTTGCAACCTCTATTTTCCATTTACATAAAAATTCATTTCTCAAGTTCTAAAATACTTTGATTCCCTTTTCAAATTCATTGTATTAAATTAATTATATTTCCACCTGAAAAATCACTTTGTTTCATCAAAATCAATGCATTACAAGCCTTCGAAAACGTGGACATGACTATTGAAAATTATCAAAACATTTTTCCTTCTAAATTGATATGGTTTTACACAAACAAAACCATTAAAATTTTATTTTCAAAACCAAAATACCGATGGTTATAAAAACCAAATCCATTTGTTCAAATCCTTTTTCACTTTCTTTGCAAATCTTTGTTCACTTTCTTTGCAAATCCTTAAAATCAATGTTTGCCCGTTTCATTCAAAACTCATATTTAGAAAAACACTTAGAATCTTTTTACACAAAATAAATCAATAAAAATTTCTCAAAGACCGTATTCTTGTTCTCTTAAAAAAAACAAACCCTTTGTTTATTTTTCATACTCTTCAAATCATCCATTTTTATTTTTCATGAAAATATTAATTTGTGAACACCTTTTTTGAGGTGTCTTGGCTAAAATTCTCATTGTCCTAAGGACCCAAAAATCAATTCCCTTGTTCTTGAAAAATTTCAACATGAACCCTAATCAAGGGCATCAAAAATCGAACCCTCTCCTTTGGCTAATGGAGCCAAAAATTGAATTCTTTTTCATCACCACATCATGACATACACATATATATATTTCATCATAAATACTATAAGCATGCCATATACTTATCATGTATAATATAAGCATATCATCAAAGCCATAAAATCATACAAAGCATATCAAGCATAAGCAAATAAATCAAAGCTCATAAACACACATAAATTATTACATGACCATGGATTGGAATCCTCACATGGATTCACCATCCATCAAATATAAGACCATCTCTCACCACCATACTTGGTTGGTGAGATGGATCTCCCTCTTACCTCTTGAAGGTCCTCAAAAGCTTCTTGATTTGCTTCTTTTTCCAAGTCCTTCACCACCAAAGGACTTCTCAAATACAAAATAAAATACATAGAAATTAGTATACTAAGCTTGATTAAGAGGAACCATGGATCAAACATGATTTAGAACATGAAAAAGAAAGAAGAAATGAAGTTTCCTTACACTTCACCTCAAAAACCTAAAAATTTTGATCTTGAAGAAAGTCCATGAAGATGAATGATTTAGAGAAAGTCTCCAACATGAAAGTTGCTTAGAATATCATGTAGATTCAAGATCTATGGGTTGATGAAATTAAATAAACTTGAAGGGTGGTCTTAGGATGGTTGACCGAATTCCTCACAAGAAGGAAAACATAAGCTTTTTGATCTTTAACTTGAAGGACAAGGTTGTAGATGATATAATTTTGAGAAGTTCCTAACATGAAAGTGTTTTGGATTGATGAGAGGATTCAAGATATGTAGCTAGATAAAATTATGGAAGATTGGAAGTGGTTCTATGGGTGGTGACCGAATAACTCAAGAAAGGAAGAAGGTGAAGTTCATAGTGTTGTTCTTGGTGTTCTTGACAAATTGGAAGAGAGAGAAGAGAAAGAATGGTCTTTGTGTTGCTAAATGTGATAAAAATAAAAATAGAAGGCTGAATTTGAAGTAGGCAGCCGTAGGAGTGAAAGAATGGAGAGATAAAAATTTATTTAGCATAATTGAAGGCTTTCACATGCATGCACATGGTCTTCACATAGTCTAAGTCACTAAATGCCATCCATTGGTCATAAAAGTCCATTCAAGAACCTTGGAGAAGCTCTCCAAGCTGCATGACTGTGTCGCTCTTCATAGGATTAGGGACTTAATTATTTTCAATTAAAATCTAATTGTATGCTAATTAATTAACTAATTAATTAGGTCTAGTTTCCTAATTTCACTTAATTAACATTCTAACTATATAACTAATTAATTAAACATATTATGGCATATATCATAGTCTCTAAATAAAATTAGGACATTTAATTAGTAATTAGATTATCACTAATTAATAATTAGATTAGTTCACTTAGCTTGTTAATTAGGCCATTAGATTAACCAAGTTTTAATTCTATTTCAATTCTTAATTACTCCTTAATTAAATAATTAATTCATTTAGTTTCTCTTAAATTAGTTTAGTTAGGATTTTATAACTATATTTTAATTATTTAATTACATTCTTATGGTCATATCATATTTCTAGATAATTAAATATTTATCTAGCTTCTTGAAAAATGAATCAATAATGACCAAGACAACATATAATTGATGTCTTGAAACTTGGCTAAGCTATTAAGCCACCAAAACCGTGCCCCCTTCCAAGCATTCTCCTAAGGAAGCAATCAAAGTAATAATGGTCAAGAATGATGTAATATTGACCATGACAAGTAATAATGGTCATCAAATCACCTTTAGCTCCAAAATACTACAAAAATCGTCCCCTCCTTGCATTATGCATGCAATAATATTGTCATCTTTTTCAAGCCATTATTTGAAGCATTTCTAGCCATTGATTAATTCAATGGTTAGGATTTAGGTAGACTTTTGATTAGAAGACTCAATCTAGGTCATTGGATCTTTCTCCTTTAAATCCTAGCCCTTAGATGTGTCTCCAAAATAAAGGGTCAAGATTACTAATCCAAGGGTTATAATTAGTCATAGCCTTTTTAGAAGACCAAATCTCCACCATTGATTAAATCCAAATCCAATGGTCATAATTGATCTTATTCACTTTTAAGATCAAATCTCCACCGTTGATTAAATCAAGATTAAATCTCCAACGATGATTAAATCGATGGTGGATATCCAAACCACCAATGTTGACTTAACAGTATAGAATTTTATTTTTATTTGTTATAACCCCACGAAAGAATATATTTACTGTATTTTTATCGTCTGATAATTAAATACTATACAAAATACAGTAAAGAAAATTTTCTAAAACTGTTTCTGGATTCAGGTTTAGTAAGATTCTCTGTCTCCTTCTAAACAGTACAAATTTTTCTATGGTAAAAATTTTTTTCACTTTGCGGGACCCACATGGGCCCACGTATGGCCACCTGGGCCCACATACACCCCCTGGGCCCACAAATAATAAAAATTTTCATAATCACACATAAAATCACAAAAATTATAAAACTCACAAATATCAAATCAGATCACGTAAAATAGTTAAAGTCGAACGGTAAAAATTAAATTACGTAAAGTTTTTCCTGGCCCGAAAATTTTTATTTTCCTGACACGGAGTAAATCACTCAAAACGATCAAATACGCTAATGAAATAATCAAAATAATTTTACAGCATCCAAAAATTATTAAATAGTAAAATTCTATTAATTGTAAAAATTACTGTTTACAAGATAGGAAATTTTGGGGTGTTACAGACCCAGTATATCTTTTTTGAATATTTGAGGTTGTGAAACTTTTGTGAAGCATCAAGTTTCTGATATGCTTGGACCCAAATCAGATAAATGCTTCTTTGTGACCTATCCCAAGGAAACTAAGGGATACTATTTCTATAATCCTACTGAGGGTAAAGTGTTTGTCGCATAGACTGCTATGTTTTTAGAAAAGGAGTTTATCTCCAAAGGAACCAGTGGGAGGAAAATAGAACTTCAAGAAATTCAAAGTTCACAAAGTAGCAACGAACCAATCGTGGAATTAGAGCAACCTCCACAAAACATTGTGGAACAACAACCTGCTCTAGTAGCACAAGACCTTTGTTGGTCTAACAAGATACGTCATCAACTAGAGAGATATGGATTTCTCTTGACCCAAAAAGGTGATGTATTGATCATGGATCAAGATGAGCCTGTGACTTACTAGGAAGTCATTATGGGCCTAGAATATAAGAAATGGCTTGAGGCCATGAGATCTGAAATGGAATTCATGTATGCTAACCAGGTATGGACCGTAGTTGACCCACCTGAAGGGGTAAAATCCATTGGGTGTAAGTGGGCTTTCAAAAAGAAAACTGACATGGATGGTAGCATGCATACCTTTAAGGTGCAATTAGTGCAAGTAAATTCATGGTGTAGACTATGATGAGACTTTTGCCCCAGTTGTGATGCTTAAATCCATTCAAATCTTGCTTGCTATTGCAGCATATCACGATTATGAAATTTGGCAAATGGATGTCAAAATTGTTTTCCTTAATAGAAATCTTCTCGAGGATGTGTACATGACACAAGCTGAGGGTTTTGCCACTCCATAGAATGTTGGAAAGGTGTGCAAGTTGTAATGATCTATTTATGGATTGAAGCAAGCTTCCAGAAACTGGAATCTTCATTTTAATGATACAATAAAATAATTTGGTTTCATCAAGAATGATGAAGAATCTTGTGTCTATAGTGGGAGCACAATTGTCTTTCTAGTGTTGTATGTAGATGACATACTATTCATCGAAAATGACATCCCTACCCTACAGTCTGTAAAGACTTGGTTAGGGAAATGCTTTTCCATGAAGGACTTAGGCGAAGCTACCTATGTATTAGGTATCAGGATCTATAGAGATAGATCACAGAGATTGCTTGGCCTAAGTAAAAGTACATACATAGACAAAGTGTTAAAATAGTTTAACATGTACGAATCCAAGAAAAGACTATTGCTTATGTCACATAGTGTAAGCCTAGCTAAGGCCCAATCCCTTTCTACCTAGGATAAGAGGGATCACATGAGCAAGATTCCATATGTATCTGTAATTGGATCTACCATGTATGCCATGTTATGTACTCGACCAGACATCTTGTATGCTTTAAGCATGATGAGCAAGTAGCAATCTGATCCAAGTGAGACTCACTGGACTGTTGTCAAGAACATCCTTAAGTACTTGAGAATGACTAAGAATTCATTCTTGGTATATGGAGCCAAGGAAGAGCTAGTTGTAAAGAGTTACACTGATGCTAGCTTCTAGACCGATAAGGATGACTCCAGATCGTAATTGGATTTTGTTTTTTGCCAGAATAGTGGGACTGTGAGCTAGAAGAGCTTAAAGTAGGTGACAGTCACTGATTCTATCACAGAGGCTGAGTATATTACTACCTCCAATGCAGCAAAACAGGTCATTTGGATCAGGCCGTTGTAGACTCAGTGGATATCTATTGTGACAACAATAGAGCCATTGCACGAGCTAAAGAGCCTACATCACACCAATGATCTAAAGATATGCTTAGGCACTTCCATCTCATTCGTGAGATCATTGATAGAGGAAATGTGAAGATATGAAGAGTACCAACAGATGATAATATTGTTGATCCACTGACAAAGCCTCTTGCATAGCAAAAGCGTAAAGGTCACATTAGATCTTTAGGCATTAGACATATGCTTGATTGCCTTTAGTGCAAGTGGGAGATTGTTGATGTATGCCCTAGAGGCCAATTTATTTTGACCATACTTACATACATTATATTATGCTATTTATTAAATACATAAGGCATTTCATTTATTGTCTTATTTATTATAAACATAATAAAGTCTATAGAATAGTAAGTTGAATGGCATAGGACATCAAGTAAATGACTTGATCATGAGATCCTATTGGAAGTAGAACATTATTCTTAATTGTCCCTAGTCAAGTATTATTGTTAATTAGGATGACAATAATGCATTGAGACTGGTATGTACATAGACTGATGGCCACATCTCACAGGTCATGGATATGAGATATCAAGTCTTCACATGGACACACATTAGAATAATGATGTATTGGGCAGACCCACCATGAGAACGCTACGTGGATCATTACGTGAGTGTCATAAGCGATTGTCAAAGTGACAATGGTATATGTGGTCCTTTGACTTGAAATCACTATAATTCCTACATGAGGAGTTGTATGTTTTAGTACCAACAAACATCATTTGTAACAAAGTGATTATAAATTTGGTTATTGGACATACTGCGAATCATGTAGAGGGATGTGAGTGACCTAGATGGGATTTGCCCCTCCTACATAACAGGAGCGATATCTCCGGGCTCTCTGATTGAGTGAGACTGCGAAATGCATGGCCATGCTCAAATAAGTCAATATGAAATATTGATCTCATTTATTTTTACTAAGTCTACTCGAGTATCAGGAAATTGAAGATTAAACAATACAAGGGTGACATATTTCATGCGTTGTGTTCAATCTAGATATCTGGACAAAAGGACCAAAATATACAGACACATTGGTCACGAAAATGTTATGTCAAATCACTGAAATTCTCATTGCTTAGGTAGCAGTGATGTCTTGCTAGATATCACTCACTGCTTGTGATATTAAAATAGGATTTTAATATTACTGCTAACGTCATGAGAACCTACAAGGTCACACACATAGAACAAATTAAGTTGGAGCAATTAGAATCCAAGTTGGATTAAGGTTCTGTGGAAATAGGTTTGCCCCAATGATTTAATATGTTAAGTTTTGATGATGACAAATACAAGACAAAAAGAATGATGCTTATGCTTAATAGATGTACTTTATAGATAACAAATGCATCACAAAAGAATATTGATCATGTTACATAAATGTGCTTAATGAGATATATTGTATCATGCATGATTATGTACTTTATCTAGTTCTATTTCACTTAATAATCATGCAATGAGATATATGTAACATTCATCATAAAATATATCCAATAATATTTTATATGAGTTATAAATGAATTAATATTGGATATGTCTATGAAAGTCTTGTATGCATGTTAGACTAACTAGAGTTATACATTTATGAATCATGCATATAAAGATATTGAGTTATGAATTTGAACTAACTATGTTTGGTTAAGTGAGCAATACTTTGTAGGATAGTCCAAGTACAAAGAGTGAGTATTGCAACAAGAAAGTAAAAGATCACAACTATGCTCTACTCAAGGAGAATGAAAATGATAAAGGTGTTCCAAGCATTTGCAAGATTTGAAGAAAATGAATTTTTGGAAGCTTGGATTACATCAAGAAGTGATGGTGGCAAAAGATCTAGTCCAACATCTTCAAGAATAGTTTATAGGACTTAGATCTTGTGTAAAGATAAATGGGATTCACACTAAACTCAAAATATGTTTTAACATCTTTAAAAATGTTTCTAAAATGTTTAAATTCCCAACAAACTATTTTTGGAAAGCTAGTCATGATGGTAGATCATTTCTATGAAAAATAGCAAAGTTTGTGTTTTGTAAAACTGACCTTTGGTTACTCTTTTGATCGTATCTTTTACAATACCTTGAGTTTTACTCTAAAACTTATCTCATATGAAAATAGACTTAAAGATCTTTCCAATGAGTGGTCATTCGCTTAAAACGGATAAGAAACGAAGAAGTTATGACCATTTAAAGTCAGTTTTCAAAACTAGAGTGGTTTATTCGAATAACAGATGTGTTATTCGAATAACCAAAGCCTTATTCCAATAACAAAAGTGTTATTCGAATAACACACCCGAGAAAATGTTCAGAACGTGTTTTTTGAAGATTTATTCGAATAATTAAAGTGTTATTCGAATAACACAAGCCTTAGTCGAATAACAAATGTGTTATTCCAATAACACAACTTAGAAAAGTTCCAGAACGTGTTTTTGATGATTTATTCGAATAACAAGTTGCAGAAAATAGTGAAATAAATGGAATTATTCGAATAACACATGTGTTATTCGAATAACACAATATTTATTCGAATAACAGAGTTCTTATTCGAATAACATTTGATCAGAAACGTTCCCAACGATCATAAAACGGCTAGTTTTCATTATAATTCATTTCCAATCTTTACCCAACGGCTCTAAATATTATTGGGCTATAAATATAAGTGTTTGGGCATCAAAGAAAAGTTGGAGAACAATATGAAAATTACTCTTGAGCATTAAATTCATTTTTCACTCTATATTTCTCCAAAACTCTGTTTTGAGCCATAAGTGTGTGAATTCTTGATACCCATAGTGCTTCAATTTGTATTATCTACTCTTGAGAGAGTTTCTATCAATTCTATCCTTGTATTATCTAAAAGAGAGGGTGAGGTATCCCTCAAAATTGTAAGGGTGAGGTATCCCTTGAAAGTATAGAGGCTTAAACACAAAGGGTGAGGTATCCCAAGGTGTGTGTAGTGCTCAAATTTGTAAAGGTCATCAAGCACCCATAAAGCTTGAAGAATTGGAGGCTCTAGCACAAGGTTGAGGTATCCCAAGGTGTGAGGAGTGCTCTTATTTGTACAAAGGTTTTCCTAACACCCATGAAGTTTAGGAGATAGTGAAGAAAATCTCAAGTTAAGCTTGGGGACTGGATGTAGGCCACAAGTGGTTGGTGGCTGAACCAGGATAAATTCTTGAGTTTGATTTTCTCTTCCCTACACTCTTTAATTTCAGTATTTGGTGATATATATTTATCTATTGCATATCTTGATGTTTTGATTCTTACAACTTGATATTTAGCTTATTCACTTGAATCATCATATATCCCAAGTTATATTTGAGTAATCCTTAATAGTTGTACACTTGCTATGCATGTTTCACTGCACTTATTAATTGAGTTATTCAAATTGCATAATTTGTTAAAGTTGCATTAAAATTAATAATTACCCAATTCACCCCCCTCTTGGGTAATGATTACAATGACTAACAAGTGGTATCGAGAGCTTCGGTGAAAGCTTAACCGTAGAGTTAAAGATCCTTGTTTGTTTGGAAACCATTAAAAGCTTTTCAAAATGAATGATTTTGAAATTAATAAACCACCATTCTTTGATAGTGTGAATTTCGTTTATTGGAAAGCTAGAATGGAAATTTATATGCAATCTATTGATATTAATTTATGGGATATTGTGCTTGATGGATTTTCTTACAAATCAAAACAAACTTGGAATGCCTATGATAAGAAATATTTTTCCTTGAACATTAGAGCAATGTAAATCTTGAGAAGTAGTTTAAATGATGATGCTTATGCTAAAATTAAGAATTGCTCTAGTGCTAAAGATATATGGGATGCTCTTGATTCTATTTATCTTGCTAATAATGGTTTTGTGTATAAAGTTGTATATAGAGAGCAAGAAGAGCAAAAACCTCTAGAGGAAGACAACATTGGAAAATGTCCTCAAGAATACATTCAAAGCAAGAAAATGAGCTCAATGCCTCTTGATGATGATGGTGCTCAATTTGAAGAAGAGGCAAAGCAAAACAAAATTGAGAAAGAAGATATTCTCGAATTCTTGATGGACAACAATGAGAAAAATAGTGATTCCCTTAAAAAGGACTTTGAGGTAAATAATGCTAAACCATATTATAGTCCTTTCTATTATGAGCTACAATGTGCATATGATGAATTATATGATGGTTTGTCAAATTTAGAAAATAAAAATTTATCTTGTTTGGAAAACATTTCCTCCATTGAAAATAAAATTGAGATTTTGAAAAATGAATATGCTTTTCTTGATGAGGAAATGCCTTTAAAATATGAAACCTCAACTTCTTGTGAAAAATACATTGATTTAGAAAATCAAGTTGAGAACTTATATTGTGAATTTGCCAAAGCTAATGATTCTAATTGCTTACATTCCATGATTGTTAATAAGAATGAAATTAATGTTATTACACATGGAAATCAAGTAAGGCTTGTGGCAAAAATAACACAGAATGTAATAACAACCAAAGGCTCAAGTTTTTCAAAAATGATCTTCAAAGGACCAAGTCATCATTAAATTCACTTGTTTGTAATTTTTGTAGTCATCTAGGACATATTTCTCATTTGTGTAATTATAGAAGAAGTTCTTATATGAGAAATAACATGGTTTGGGTTCCTAAAAATCATAAAGGCTCTAGTACTAACATTCAAGGACCCAAGATGAAGTGGGTACCAAAATGTCCTCCTAGTGCTTCAATTATGTAGAAAATTTATCAAAAGGATGGACTAATTAGTCAAAGGAAAGAGGAATCATCAAGGAGAATACTTCCAAAGCCCAATGGTAGAAGCTTTGATCAAAGAAGGAAGATGACTCCAACCAAAGCTTCTCAAGTACAAAATGTGGAACTTATAAAGTTCAAAACACCAAAAGAGAAGCAATGGGTAAAGAAAAGAGTTTCCTTGATTACCAAGGCCAAGGTATCAAATGCTTTTACCTCTTATACACATTCACTTATAAAGTCAATGAATTGGAGGTATATTCCTTGTAGGCCTTAAGTGATTAATAGAATCATGTGCTCTTGGTAAAATCTGAATATTTTGTTTAGCACATGATTATGTTTATTGTTATTGTAGCATAACTCATTAATTTGTTATATATCTTGGTACATGAGGTTCTACAATGCCTAAGTATGCTTGCTATGTTTTGAATTATCTATATATCATGAAATCTAGCATGCTATTAGCTATGTGCTTAATGGTAATTGGTTATTTAATTTGTTTTGCTCAATTTACATATTATGAAAAATTGATCTTTATGTGCTTACTTGGCATGTTTGCTTAAATGAATCCCTTTGATCATTGGATAAGTTTTTGTTAATCTCTTGGACCTGCTACATGTGCTTACTACTGTGTTTATAATGTGTTTATTCGATTAGAGGAACATTTTATTCGAATAACATTTTCCAGTAGCCACTAAAATCTGCTCGTAAATGAATTTTATTCGAATAAACCAATTTTTATTCAAATAACAAAACACAGTAGCTTTGGAATCTATTTTTCTGATTATCTTATTCGAATAAGGGAAACCGTTATTCGAATAAGACATGACAGAGGCTAAAAAGCTTTTCTTGTTATTCGAATAAAGCCTTCCAGAGGATTTTAGAAAAATCGTGTTATTCGAATAACACATTATGTTATTCGAATAAAGGGTGACAGAAACCCACGACCTTTGAGCTATTACGTTGTTATTCGAATAACAACAATGTTATTCGAATAAAGCCTGATAGAAAGACATTTGTGGTTGCTATGTTATTCGAATAACAATATTTTTATTCGAATAAGGCTTGGCAGAAAGCTAAGTTTGGTTATTTCTGTTTTGCCTTATTATCATTGAATTGCTATTGAATATCAAATTGATGCTGAACTTAAATAAATATAATTAATGACTAACCTCTATGGATCCAAAATTGGTGGATACCAAAGAAAGTACTTTGAATTGTGTTGTAGGGTGACTATTAGCTCAAGCATGCATTGAAGTGAAGTGAAACTATGCTACTTGAGATTCAAAAATTTGATATAGTTCAAAGTTCTCCAAGAGTGATGAAAACATAAAAAGAATGGCATGGAGAACCACAACATTCTCAAGGGGTCTTGAGGCATAGAAGTTAGAGTCACCTACAAAAACTCAAATAGTTCACTTTTGGTGATATCAATCTCTTATCCTCATTTATGCTTTAAATTGAATATCATGTGATATTTGGATAAGTAGAGAGTTATTTTTATGCCTTAACATGCTAGATATGCATATAAAAATTCACATACTCATAAGTCATTCTAATCCTTTCTCTTTGATGCCTAATTGTCTTACATACTCACTTGGAGATTGGAAAGTAAAATGTTATATGTCTTCTTATTTGAAATTGCTTGATATATTTATATCTTGAAAACAAGAAGTAAATGATTCATTTTTGTGCCTTGAACTTGCCTTTGAACTTCAATATTTTTTAATGAAGTATATCTTGAAATGAATCATAAATGGTCTCAAAGTTATAGTTCCATGTTTTTTCAATTCTTTCATTACAATAAGGGACTTTTTGTACTTAGGCATGTGTGCGTACTAAAATTCCTTACTTGATATTACATGCCTAACATGATCATTGTTTGCCCCAAAATGCTTATATAAGTTTTGATGTTGATTATGTATTTCTTGATAAACTTGAATCATACCTTAAAATGCTTAAATCATATTTTTGGATTCAAGTGCATATGACCTTCTTTTGGTCTTGTTAGAGCAAACATTGCATGGTTGATAATGTGATACATGTTTTACATTATATATCAATCTAAATTATGCTTGAATGAGATTCAATGATATTTGATGCTAACCCATGTTTTAGAGAACTTTTGAAATATAGTCATCAAATATTGAAATGTCAAGTATATGTGGATAAATGAGAAATGTTGAAGGAAAAGGAACATAAGGAGACTTTCTTCAAGTGCAATGGAATGAAATACTCAATGGAAGAAAGTATAAACTCAAAGGACCTATAAATGAAGAACATTCTAAAGGAGCATCACTTTCTATCTAACCCAATAAGTATCTCTATCCCTAAACTATTGTGATATTCTATATGCTATGGATTATATGATACTTGTTGATAAATTGATCTTAAAAGATTAGATGATTTCCATACATGAGAAGTATGCTTAGCATTGACAAAGTACCTAATTGGACATTAAATTACTAGTTTTGTCATTGCATATGGGTTGGATGACATTAGTTCTATACATATAGCATATTTCATCATGATGAATGTTTGATATCTATGATTTTCTTGATCTATGATTTCTTAATGGTGTAATTCTTATGAGAATCATGCTCTTGTCTTGAAAAGATTTTTTGGTTTGATTAAAAAGTTTTTAAAGTAAAATCTCTTATCATATTTGAAAGAAGCTTTTTAAGTTTCATATCCTTGAGAATATTTTGAACTTATCTTAAGAACTTGAAAATATTTTCACCTTATATTTGTTTTGAAAATTTGAAAATCTTTGAATTTTTGCTATAAATGCAGTACTCTCTTCATTGCTTTGAAATGTTTATTAAATCTTGAGAGAGTATTTAAGAAAGTTTTCCAAATAAATCTTTTGAAATATTTTATAGAGATCAATCTTCATACTTCAAAAGATAAGCATTGTTCTTCAAAAGCGTTTTATCTTTTCAAGGCTCTTTTTTAATGAGAAAAAGAAGAGATGAACTTTCAAATACTCTTTTGACTTGGATTTGATCACTCTCAAAGAATATGTGGTTTCAATATAAATCTCTTCTACCCTTCTAAAATGCTTTTGAAAATGTAATGTGTTATTATAAAAGTCTTTTTGAAAGGGGGAGAAGTCTTAAAAATGGTTTTTAATTGATGGATGAAGAATATGTATCATTGCCTTGCTTTTTGATAATGTGCTTACATGATCTTGGCATGCATACTTTCCTTTATCTATCTTGTGCTTCAATAAGGGGGAGCTTATCTTATTTCTCTTACATATCTTTCTTCAATATGCATGACTATGTTAAATTGTTATATTTTAATAACATGCATATTTTGAGGGGGAGCCTAGCTCTTAAATTGGTGCTTATATCTTTTGGCTTACATCCTTACTTGACATGAAGTGTTTTATTGTTAATACTATTAACATGTCAATAAAGATCATCTTTTATTCTCATTCCCTCTATCAATGAAAGAAGGTAAATATTCTTAAACTTCATATCTTTTAATTTTTTCATTGAGAAATGCTTGATATGTGACAAGTTGTGTGATCCTTTATTTGAAAATCTCAATTTCATGATCTTACATGAATATTTTGTAACTCTTAACAAGTAATATCAAATAATACTTATTTATCATGTGGTATGCAAAATATTATATGCTAGACATAATTTCTTAAGCTTAATGCTATCATATGTTAAATGTTGATGTACTAAAATGTGACAAGTATTGCATGAATAATCTTTTATATCTTGAAAGCATGCTTGTTTCATCTCTTTGACAACATTAGTTCTATTTATAAGGGGAGAGAAAAATATTATCTTTCTTTCCTAAGCCTTTTTGTTGATGTCAAATAGGGGGAGAGAAAATTAGAAAGAAAAATATGTTCTTGTGCTTATTGTTTGATATACTTACATGAATATCTATCATTTTACATTGTTCAACATATTTTTCCTTGGTGATTTGTCATCATCAAAAAGGGGGAGATTGTGGAAATAGGTTTGCCCCAATGATTTAATATGTTAAGTTTTGATGATGACAAATACAAGACAAAAAGAATGATGCTTATGCTTAATAGATGTGCTTTATAGATAACAAATGCATCACAAAAGAATATTGATCATGTTACATAAATGTGCTTAATGAGATATATTGTATCATGCATGATTATGTACTTTATCTAGTTATATTTCACTTAATAATCATGCAATGAGATATAAGTAACATTCATCATAAAATATATCCAATAATATTTTATATGAGTTATAAATGAATTAATATTGGATATGTCTATGAAAGTCTTGTATGCATGTTAGACTAACTAGAGTTATACATTTATGAATCATGCATATGAAGATATTGAGTTATGAATTTAAACTAACTATGTTTGGTTAAGTGAGCAATACTTTGTAGGATAGTTCAAGTACCAAGAGTGAGTATTGCAACAAGAAAGTAAAAGATCACAACTCTACTCAAGGAGAATGAAAATGATAAAGGTGTTCCAAGCATTTGCAAGATTTGAAGAGAATGAATTTTTGGAAGCTTGGATTACATCAAGAAGTGATGGTGGCAAAAGATCTAGTCCAACATCTTCAAGAATAGCTTATAGGACTTAGATCTTGTGTAATGTCACACCCCAAATTCTGGCAATATGAATAGTAATAGCAGAATTACACTGTTTTGCATTTTCTGTGTGGTATAAAAATAATTTGACTGTTCTGAGATCATATTTGATCATTTTGTGTGATTGCTCCTGGCCAGGGAAAATAATAATTTTCAGGCTGGGGAAATTCTGATCTGCCTCATTTGGAGACGGGGGATCTTACTAAACCCGAATCTGAGTGATTCAGAAAAGAATCTTTTAATTTTTAGAATCTATCTATAAAGATAAAAATATTGTACTGATAAATATCTGTGGATATATTTATAGCAGTCGTTGCTATGAACATTGGACCCGATAAGTTTTAATTAATAGAAAATGTGTTTAGAATATTTCTTGTAATTAAAATTAAAGTGAGCCAATAAGATGTAGTAAAAAAAAATGGTTGGACTTTTTTAACCAATGAGAATTGGTCAAGGAAAGAAGTTTAGACTTCCTTGTAGACCATTAGATTTGAAGCTTGACTTAGGAGCTTTGATCTTCACCATTGATCCAATCAATGGTGTAAAACAAATCCTACCAAAAACTATCAAGTAATATTCACCATAGATAAGATTAATGGATAAGATTGAGTCAACATTAATTGCTTGACTTTTGCTTAGGAAATTAATTAACCTTAATTTAGTTGTCCTAATTACCTAATTAGGAAATTAAGTAAACTAACTTGATTAGGAATTAGTTATAACTTAATCTTTAATTTAATGCCCTAATCCTAATTAGAGGTGATGATGCATGTTAAATATGTATTAGATACAAGTTAAATATGTTAAACTAAATTAGTTATGTACTTGAAGGATTAAGTAAGAATGGTTAGGAGATTAAATCCAATTAATTAGCTAACCAATTAACTAGTAACTAGACTTGAACTACTGATGAATTAAGGACTTAAACTCACCTAAACCACAATGGTCCAGCAGCAAAATTGGAGGCCCAACAGCAGTAAATTTTGGACGGTCCAAGAAATGAATGGAGAAAGCAACAAACGGCCAAGAAGTGGCAGAAAATAGACGTCCAGAAGAAGAACACGTCCAGCAGAATTTGAAGATTTCAAGTAATATTTGAATGTTCAAATGCCATGCAAAGTCAAGCTTGTGACCAATGAGAAGTGAGTGTCCTTGTGCAATTAATGCATGGCTACTTGCTCAAGCAAAATGTTCATTCACGTCATTCACAAAGACACAACACGGCAGCAACACATGTAGCACTGGATGGAGTGGATAACCATGCAAATGAATCTCTCCAAATGTCACAAATTCATCCACGGTTGGTAGCTGTCTTCATGTATTCAGAATTTAGATAATCACTCAAGTAAAATCATCCACATTTCACGTGTTATCACACGGCTTAGCAAAGAAATTTCTTCCCACATTCTCACCCTTCACTTTTTACTTATCAAAACATAAGCTAAGTCTCTCAAAGTTTCAAGGAAAACTCACGCCTCTTTCTCTCATTTTCCTTTCTTCTTCCAATCGGTCACCACCTCCAAATCACACCATCCATCCTTCTAAACACTCATCTCTTGGTTTGTTTTAACTTAAACTCTACTCTAATCATTTCTCCTTCACAAGGATTGTCACAAAACCTATCCTACCTTGTTCAAAGCTTCATCAACCTAAGCTTCTTCAACCTTTTCATAAAAAGGGCTTGTTAGGAGATTAACAAAGTTTCAAGGCAAGGGAGGAAAGCTTACAAAACTTGTCTTCAAGAGGTAAGAGGGAGACTCAACCTTACCACCCATGTTCTGGTAGTATGAGGATGGTTTATTCGGTGAAAAATCCTTAATGATTTATTCACCTATTGTTTGAGGTTCTTGGACTGTATTGATTGGACTGTATTGATTAGACTGTATTGAGATGTGCTTGCTTGTGTTTCTATGTCTGTACGTGTGGTATCTGTGAGATATGATTTTATTTCGATTCTTGCCTGTATGCTATAATGCTTAAGGAACTGATAATATGTGTGTATGTGAAATATATACCGTAGTGAAACTTATATCAGTATGTATGTGAAATTTACACAAGATAAATTTTATGAGGAAGGGCTCAATTGGAAATGCCATGGAAATATGAGGTCATTATGTAAATATAAAATTTTGAGGGGTTATAGTGAAAATACTGTATTTTGAGGGATGAAAATGTAAATTATGTGTTTTGAGGGACGAAAGTATAATTAACTGCTTTTGATGGATGAATATGTAATTATGTATTTTAAAGGACTATTTTGCAAATATGAGAAAAATACAGTAAATTTTAATATGAAAATGAGTAAAACAGTAATTCTGATTTAAAACGTATGAAAAATAGTTACGCGATTGGAAAACACTGAAAAATCACTACGTGATTTGAAAAGGCGACAGAATTGAGTCGCGAGTGAGAAAATACGAAAATATGATTATGCGATTAAATTACGGTAACATTGCTGTTAAATTATTATATGAACCCTGCACATGGGATATCAATAGAAATTGTGAATAGTGCATAGTACATGCATTGAAAAGGTCCAAAGGACTGTGTAAGGCAAGTTGCCTAGGAGAGATTACACCTCCTGAGTGGGTGCGATAAGCGTAGTGTAGGTCACTGATTGACCTTGGGGGCATTGGGGTGCGGGTTGCCTACGATGGACAGTTGGTAGCTCTTCTGTACCGTGGGTTAGACCGATGCAACACACCAATGATCCGAACCGAGACACTATCCCTAATCATGATTTATTAAAGACTGTCGTGCATGTGCTAGATGTGCGAGTAAAATGAGCACGTGGTCTCGAAGCATGTTGGTGCCGACAGATCTTTTCGTTATTCTCTCCGACTTGAGTTGTAGCTCCATGGAGTAGGATATTGAGTCAGTGTACATTGCATTTACATTTGCATTCATAGATAAGATATCATTGTAATTCTTGCTTGTAGTAATTAATATATTAAATACTTGAGTATTGAAAATAGTATAATCGTAATTCTTGTTTATTTCCTGTGTAATGTTGAGATATAATGTTAGTGGCATAACTGTAATTATTTATTTCCTGTGCAATTATGATATATAAGGTTAATGGCATAACTGTAATTATAGTATGACTGCTGTATGATATTTTGGATGTGATTATCTTCATTGCTACCATACTGGTACTGGCGTAGGTGATCTCACCTCTTGTATGTATATATTGTATTATATTTACCTGCTGTTAAGACGTCGAGCCAGCCGTGGAGTGAGTAGCAGAGGAAGGTCCAGATTCTGTTGAAAATCTTGAGTTTTGATGGCGGTGGAGATCCCTAGCTTTCTGGGTTACATGAGACTGACGTTTATCGGAGAGGACGAGGCATGGACTGAAGATCTTGAGAGAGAGAGTATATATTATCTAGGAGATGTAAATATTAGACTGAGTAGGCTACAGTCAGGGAACCCTTACTTTTCTGTTACTATTTATGTACAATTAGAGTTCCCTATATCCATTAGGCAAAGACGGGGAGCATACTATCGCACCCCTAGAGAGAGTAGTGTTGTATCGTCCGCTCGGACATTTCCTCCCGGACTTTACGTAGAGTTGGAATTTCCCCACCGGGGGAATCCGAGGAGGACCCATCGAGGGTCCGGCTACTTCGAGGCTCACCGCCTAGTAGTACTTGGGCAAAGATGTCAATGTAAATAGTGTTTATACTTTTTGGAGTGACTAGTTTGTAATGTTTATAGTATGACAGTGTTAAAGATTTGTATATGTATAACCAGAGACTTGGATATGTATAAATGATATAAATTATTTGTAATGATGCTGTGATATTTTATTTTCTGCTAAGTTTATTTTCTTGTTATTAAGAAATTTTAAATTTCATATTTTTCCTTACAACTTACGTTATCTAAATAAGGTTAATCTGGAAATTTTGTAACATAAATGTGGCATCCTAAGGTGGGTGTTACATTAGTTGGTATCAGAGCCCAAGTTAGAGTCTTTTGGGTTTGTGGTTAGGTCTGTCTTGTTTAAGTTGTGTGTTTCTCTGTGTTTGTTTGTCGGAAAGGAAACCATATTACTAGAAGATTGATTTCAATTCTTAATTGTGTTGTCTAGTTGACTTGAGAAAGACGAAATGGCTGGACGAGGAAGAGGGCATGTTAATACTAGAGCAGAATATGAGAATGCCGGCAATGATAATCAGAATATGGCTGCAGCTATAGCAGCAATACAAAGGATTGCTGAAGTTGTTGTACAGCAGAATCAAAGGGCAACTGACGATGCTCATAGCTTGTCAGAATTTCAAAGGAATAATCCGCCTAAGTTTCATGGAGAGTTTGATCCAGAGAAGGCTGATCTGTGGATTAAGGAATTAGAGAAGATATTTGATGGTATGGGTTGTACTGATGAGCAAAAACTTACTTTCGCGACGTTTGTGCTAGTTGGTGATGGAGAGGCCTGGTGGACAAGAGCTCGAAGATTAATTGAAGCTGAAGGAAGAATTGTAACATGGCAGCTCTTTAGACAGAAGTTTTTAGCAAAATATTTTCCAGCGAGTGTGCAACATGCTAAGGAGATGGAGTTCCTTAGTCTGAGGCAAGGAGCAATGACTGTGAGTGAGTACGCAGCAAGGTTCGAAAGTTTGTCTAAGTTTTCGAGGTACTTTCAGATGCATCCAGATGAGGAATGGAAGTGTAGGAAATTCGAAGAGGGGTTGAGGCTTGACATCAAGAGAGCTTTAGCGACGGTGGATATTGATCAATTTCCAGTGTTATTGGACAAGTGCCACAAGATTGAGGAGATCGATAACCAATGGGAGGCAAGGACTAAAAACTTTGGACTAGCACGGTTCCAACGAGGAAGGGGTAGCGGTGGCAACCGTTATCAACAAAAGCCCTACGCTAAACCAGCAGCAAGTCAGAATCGACAACAATCAGTTGGGGGAAGTTCAAGTGGTAGTAAGACAGCTTCAACTGGAACTTCTGCACTTAAATGTTTTAAGTGTGGGAAAGGACATCTTACTAGAGACTGTCAGCATAAGGGGGTGATCTGTTATAGATGTGGGAAGCCTGGACATTTTTCCAGAGATTGTGATCAGTTGAAGGCAGAGCCATCAGTGGGCAATGTTCGTACTGCAAGGCCACAGGCGGGTGGTCGAGTATATACTATGAGCGGGGAGGAAGCCGCTAAATCTGAGGACTTGATAATGGAGGAGTGTGCCATTAAAGGTAACCCTTTAACAGTGTTATATGATTCGGGAGCAACGCATTCTTTCATTGCATGTGATTGTGTGGAGCATTTGGGATTGACTGTGACTACATTGCCATATGATTTGACTGTGGTTACTCCTACTGATAAACTTGTGATAACTACAAAAGTATGCTTGAATTGCCCTGTTTGTGTTAGGGATAGAATCTTTCATGTGGATTTGATTTGTTTGCCTCTTTCTAAGATTAATGTAATCTTAGGAATGGATTGGTTATCTTCTAACCATATCCTGATTGACTGTTCGAGTAAGACGTTAGTTTTCCCTAAGGTTAAGGATTCTAAATTCTTAACAGCTACTCAAGTGGAAGCTTGTTTAAAGGAAGGAGACCTAGGATACTTGTTGATATCTTTTTTGGAGGTTCACTGTGAAGATATTCTGAAGGATATCTTTGTAGTGAATGAATTTCCCGAAGTGTTTCCTGAAGATATATCGGGATTACCACCGGAAAGGGAGATTGAATTCTCTATTGATTTAGTACCTGGAGCTGGACCTATATCTATGGCACCTTACAGAATGTCACCAGTAGAGTTGGCCAAACTGAAGAAGTAATTGGAAGATTTGTTGGAAAAGCAATTTGTGAGACCAAGTGTATCACCTTGGGGAGCTCCAGTATTGTTGGTAAAGAAGAAGGATGGGTCTTCTCAGCTGTGTGTGGACTATCGCCAGCTGAATAAGATTACAATCAAGAATAAGTATCCCCTACCGAGGATTGATGATCTGCTGGATCAATTGCGAGGAGCCACCATATTTTCTAAGATTGACTTACGTTCTGGTTATCACCAGATATGTGTAAAGGTGGAGGATATCCCGAAGACTGCGTTTCGAACTCGATACGGGCATTATAAGTACCAAGTGATGCCTTTTGGTGTGACTAATGCACCTGCAATATTTATGGACTTCATGAACAAACTTTTCCGTTCATACTTGGATAAGTTTATTATTGTCTTTATTGATGACATCTTAATTTATTCTCGAAGTCAGGAGGAACATGCTGAACACCTCAGAGTGGTTCTCCAGATTTTGAAGGAAAATAAACTATATGCCAAGTTGTCCAAGTGTGAATTTTGGTTGAGTGAAGTACAATTCTTAGGGCATGTCATATCGGCAGATGGAATTGAAGTTGATGCTTCTAAAGTGGAGACAGTTGTTGAGTGGGAAAGACCGAAGACTATATCGGAGATCCGTAGTTTCATCGGATTAGCCGGTTACTATCGACGATTCATAGAAGGGTTTTCAAAGATTGCAGGACCTCTTACCCAACTTACACGAAAGAATCAACCATTTGTGTGGACTGAAGCCTGTGAAGATAGTTTTCAGGAGTTGAAACGACGACTGACTACTTCACCAGTTTTGATTCTACCTGATCCGAATGAACCTTTCGAGGTGTACTGTGATGCTTCTTATCAAGGATTGGGTTGTGTACTTATGCAGAACCGTAAGGTTGTGGCATATGCGTCGAGGCAGTTGAAAGTGCATGAGAGGAATTATCCGACTCATGACTTGGAGCTAGCAGCAGTGGTGTTTGCGTTGAAGGTATGGAGACATTTTCTCTATGGAGCAATGTTCACTGTATTTAGTGACCACAAAAGTTTGAAGTATCTGTTCGATCAGAAAGAGTTGAACATGAGACAAAGGCGTTGGCTCGAGTTTCTGAAAGATTATGACTTTCAGTTACAATATCATCCTGGAAAGGCAAACATCGTAGCGGATGCTTTGAGTAGAAAATCGCTTAATGCTTCTGTTATGATGATGAAGGAGAAGGAATTGATAGAAGAATTTCAGGACATGCGATTATCTGTGAAGTTGACACCGGGGAAGATGTGTTTGAATATGATCACCATTTCGAATGATCTGATGGATAAAATACGAGAAGGACAGAATAGTGATCAATATCTACAAGAAGCAAAGGAAGCAAGAAGTCAAGGAGCAGAATTAGAATTCGGCGAAGGTGTTGATGGAATTTTGAAGTTCAGAGGGAGAGTTTGCGTACCAAATGATCCAGAACTTAGGAGATCGATTTTGAATGAAGCTCATAGAAGCAAGTTGAGTATGCATCCAGGAGCCACGAAGATGTACCAAGATTTGAAGCAGCTGTATTGGTGGCAAGGAATGAAGAGGGATGTCGCAGAATATGTATCATCCTGTTTGACTTGTCAGAAGGCCAAAGTAGAACACCAGAGACCATCAGGAATGTTGCAACCTTTGCCTATTCCTGAATGGAAATGAGATGACATAGCAATGGATCTCATCACGGGACTACCAAGAACTCGGAAAAGTCACGACTTTATATGGGTAATTATTGATCGGCTTACAAAGTCGACGCATTTTCTACCGATTAATATTAAGTACTCAATGGAGAAGTTGGCTCAGATATACATCAATGAAATTGTTAGACTTCATGGTGTACCATCCAGTATAATTTCTGATCGAGATCCACGATTCACATCAAGATTTTGGACTAGTCTACAAGAAGCGATGGGAACCAATCTACATTTGAGTTCTGCTTACCATCCACAAACTGATGGTCAGTCAGAAAGAACAATTCAGTCGTTGGAGGACTTGTTGAGGGCTTGCGTTTTAGAGCAAACTGGTTATTGGGATGAATTTCTGCCATTGATAGAGTTCACCTACAATAATAGTTTCCATTCGAGTATAGGGATGGCACCCTATGAAGCCTTATATGGGAGAAGATGTAGAACACCATTGTGTTGGTACCAGGATGGTGAAAGTATTGTGATAGGACCAGAATTTGTGCAGCAGACAACTGAGAAGGTAAAGATGATCCAAGACAAGATGAGGACAGCTCAGACGCGGCAAAAGAGCTATGCAGATAAAAGGTGAAGACCACTGGAATTCAAAGAAGGTGACCATGTATTTTTACGTGTGACGCCTATGACTGGAGTTGGACGAGTAATCAAGTCGAGGAAGCATACTCCCAAGTTTATCGGACCGTATCAGATACTTCGTCGGATAGGTCCGGTAGCTTATCAAGTTGCACTGCCGCCGTTTTTATCAAATCTTCATAATGTATTTCATGTATCACAACTACGGAAATATATTCCAGATCCGACTCACATTATCGAACCAGACACTGTACAACTAAAGGAGAACTTGACCTATGAGATAGTTCCAGTCAAGATTGAAGACCGAAGGATAAAGCAGCTTCGAGGAAAGGACATTGCATTAGTTAAAGTAGTTTGGAACGATGTAAGTGGTGAAGCCACATGGGAATTGGAAGAAAAGATTAGAGAGCAGTATCCGTTTTTGTGTTAAGTGTATGTCAAGTTTCGAGGACGAAACTTTATTTTAGAGGGGGAGAGTTGTAACACCCCAAATTCTGGCTATATGAATAGTAATAGCAGAATTACACTGTTTTGCATTTTTCGTGTGGTATAAAAATAATTTGACTGTTTTGAGATCATATTTGATCATTTTGTGTGATTGCTCCGGCCGTGGAAAATAATAATTTTCGTCGGTGGGAAATTTCGATCTGCCTCATTTGGAGACGGGGGATCTTACTAAACCCGAATTTGAGTGATTCAGAAAAGAATCTTTTAATTTTTAGAATCTATCTATAAAGGTAAAAATATTGTACTGATAAATATCTGTGGATATATTTATAGCAGTCGTTGCTATGAACGTTGGACCCGATAAGTTTTAATTAATAGAAAATGTGTTTAGAATATTTCTTGTAATTAAAATTAAAGTGAGCCAATAGGATGTAGTCAAAACAAATGGTTGGACTTTTCTAACCAATGAGAATTGGTCAAGGAAAGAAGTTTAGACTTCCTTGTGGACCATTAGATTTAAAGCTTGACTTAGGAGCTTTGATCTTCACCATTGATCCAATCAATGGTGTAAAACAAATCCTACCAAAAACTATCAAGTAATATTCACCATAGATAAGATTAATGGATAAGATTGAGTCAACATTAATTGCTTGACTTTTGCTTAGGAAATTAATTAACCTTAATTTAGTTGTCCTAATTACCTAATTAGGAAATTAAGTAAACTAACTTGATTAGGGATTAGTTATAACTTAATCTTTAATTTAATGCCCTAATCCTAATTAGAGGTGATGATAAATGTTAAATATGTATTAGATACAAGTTAAATATGTTAAACTAAATTAGTTATGTACTTGAAGGATTAAGTAAGAATGGTTAGGAGATTAAATCCAATTAATTAGCTAACCAATTAACTAGTAACTAGACTTGAACTAATGATGAATTAAGGACTTAAACTCACCTAAACCACCATGGTCCAGCAGCAAAATTGGAGGCCCAACAAAGAACAAATTTTGGACGGTCAAAGAAATTGAATGGAGCAAAGAACAAATGGCCCAAAAGAAGTGGCGAGAAAATAGACGCCCAAAGAAGAAGAACACGTCCAAAGCAGAATTTGAAGATTTCAAGTAATATTTGAATGTTCAAATGCGGCATGCAAAGTCAAGCTTGTGACCAATGAGAAGTGAGTGTCCTTGTGCAATTAATGCATGGCTACTTGCTCAAGCAAAATGTTCATTCACGTCATTCACAAAGACACAACATGGCAAAGAAACACATGTAGCACTAGATGGAGTGGATAACCATGCAAATGAATCTCTCCAAATGTCACAAATTCATCCACGGTTGGTAGCTGTCTTCATGTATTCAGAATTTAGATAATCACTCAAGTAAAATCATCCACATTTCACGTGTTATCACACGGCTTGGCAGCAGCCTTCCCACATTCTCACCCTTCACTTTTTACTTATCAAAACATAAGCTAAGTATTTCAAAGTTTCAAGGAAAACTCACGCCTCTTTCTCTCATTTTCCTTTCTTCTTCCAATCGATCACCACCTCCAAATCACACCATCCATCCTTCTAAACACTCATCTCTTGGTTTGTTTTAACTTAAACTCTACTCTAATAATTTCTCCTTCACAAGGATTATCACAAAACCTATCCTACCTTGTTCAAAGCTTCATCAACCTAAGCTTCTTCAACCTTTTCTTAAAAAGGGCTTGTTAGGAGATTAACAAAGTTTCAAGGCAAGGGAGGAAAGCTTACAAAACTTGTCTTCAAGAGGTAAAAGGGAGACTCAACCTTACCACCCATGTTCTGGTAGTATGAGGATGGTTTATTCGGTGAAAAATCCTTAAGGATTTATTCACCTATTGTTTGAGGTTCTTGGACTGTATTGAGATGTGCTTGCTTGTGTTTCTATGTCTGTACGTGTGGTATCTGTGAGATCTGATTTTATTTCGATTCTTGCCTGTATGCTATAATGCTTAAGGAACTGATAATATGTGTGTATGTGAAATATATACTGTAGTGAAACTTATACTGTATGTATGTGAAATTTACACAGTAAATTTTATGAGGAAGGGGCTCAATTGGAAATGCCATGGAAATATGGGGTCATTATGTAAATATAAAATTTTGAGGGGTTATAATGAAAATACTGTATTTTGAGGGACGAAAATGTAAATTATGTGTTTTGAGGGACGAAAGTATAATTAACTGTTTTGAGGGACGAATATGTAATTATGTATTTTAAAGGACTATTTTGCAAATATGAGAAAAATACAAGTAAATTTTAATATTAAAATGAGTAAAACAAGAATTCGATTTAAAACGTATGAAAAATAGTTACGCGATTGAAAAACACTGAAAAATCACTACGTGATTTGAAAAGGCGACAGAATTGAGTCGCGAGTGAGAAAATACGAAAATATGATTATGCGATTAAATTACGGTAACATTGTTGTTAAATTATTATATGAACCCTGCACATGGGATATCAATGGAAATTGTGAATAGTGCATAGTACGTGCATTGAAAAGGTCTAAAGGACTGTGTAAGGCAAGTTGCCTAGGAGAGATTGCACCTCCTGAGTGGGTGCGATAAGCGTAGTGTAGGTCACTGATTGACCTTGGGGGCATTGGGGTGCGGGTTGCCTACAATGGACGGTTGGTAGCTCTTCTCGCACCGTGGGTTAGACCGATGCAACACACCAATGATCCGACCGAGACACTATCCCTAATCATGATTTGTTAAAGACTGTCGTGCATGTGCTAGATGTGCAGAAAATAAGCACGTGGTCTGAAGCATGTTGGTGCCGACAGATCTTTTCAGTCATTCTCTCCGACTTGAGTTGTAGCTCCATGGAGTAGGATATTGAGTCAGTGTACATTGCATTTACATTTGCATTCATAGATAAGATATCATTGTAATTCTTGCTTGTAGTAATTAATATATTAAATACTTGAGTATTAAAAATAGTATAATCGTAATTCTTGTTTATTTCCTGTGTAATGTTGAGATATAATGTTAGTGGCATAACTGTAATTATTTATTTCCTGTGCAATTATGATATATAAGGTTAATGGCATAACTGTAATTATAGTATGACTGCAGTATGATATTTTGGATGTGATTATCTTCATTGCTACCATACTGGTACTGGCGTAGGTGATCTCACCTCTTGTATGTATATATTGTATTATATTTACCCGCTGTTAAGACGTTGAGCCAGTCGTAGAGCGAGAAGCAGAGGAAGGTCCAGATTCTGTTGAAAATCTTGAGTTTTGATGGCGGTGGAGATCCCTAGCTTTCTGGGTTACATGAGACTGACGTTTATCGGAGGGGACGAGGCATGGACTGAAGATCTTGAGAGAGAGAGTATATATTATCTAGGAGATGTAAATATTAGACTGAGTAGGCTACAGTCAGGAAACCCTTACTTTTCTGTTACTATTTATGTACAATTAGAGTTCCCTATATCCATTAGGCAGCACTGGGGAGCGTACTATTGCACCCCTAGAGAGAGTAGTGTTGTATCGTCCGCTCGGATATTTCCTCCCCGGACTTTACGTAGAGTTAGAATTCCCCCACTCGGGGAATCTGAGGAGGACCCATCTGAGGGTCCGGCTACTTCTAAGGGCTCAGCTGCCTAGTAGTACTTGGGCAAAGATGTCAATGTAAATAGTGTTTATACTTTTTGGAGTGACTAGTTTGTAATGTTTATAGTATGACAGTGTTAAAGACTTGTATATGTATAACCAGAGACTTGGATATGTATAAATGATGTAAATTATTTGTAATGATGCTGTGATATTTTATTTTCTGCTAAGTTTATTTTCTTGTTATTAAGAAATTTTAAATTTCATATTTTTCCCTACAACTTACGTTATCTAAATAAGGTTAATCTGGAAATTTTGTAACATAAATATGGCATCCTAAGGTGGGTGTTACATGTAAAGGTAAAGGGGATTCATACTAAGCTCAAAATATGTTTTAACATCTTTAAAAATGTTTCTAAAATGTTTAAATACCCAACAAACTATTTTTGGAAAGCTAGTCATGATGGTAGATCATTTCTATGAAAAATAGCAAAGTTTGTGTTTTGTAAAACTGACCTTTAGTTACTCTTTTGATCATATCTTTTAAAATACTTTGACTTTTGCTCTAAAACTTATCTCATATGAAAATAGACTCAAAGATCTTTCCAATGAGTGGTCATTTGCTTAAAACGGATAAGAAACAAAGAAGTTATGACCATTTAAAGTCAGTTTTCAAAACTAGAGTGGTTTATTCGTATAACAGATGTGTTATTCGAATAACCAAAGCCTTATTCGAATAACAAAAGTGTTATTCGAATAACACACCCGAGAAAAAGTTCCAGAACGTGTTTTTTTAAGATTTATTCGAATAATTAAAGTGTTATTCGAATAACACAACTTAGAAAAGTTCCAGAACGTGTTTTTGATGATTTATTCGAATAACAAGTTGCAGAAAATAGTGAAATAAATGGAATTATTCGAATAACACATGTGTTATTCGAATAACACTATTTATTCGAATAACAGAGTTCTTATTCGAATAACACTTGATCAGAAACGTTCCCAACGGTCATAAAATGGCTAGTTTTCATTATAATTCATTTCCAATCTTTACCCAACGGCTCTAAATATTATTGGGCTATAAATATAAGTGTTTGGGCATCAAAGAAAAGTTGGAGAACAATATGAAAATTACTCTTGAGCACTAAATTCATTTTTCACTCTATATTTCTCCAAAACTCTGTTTTGAGCCATAAGTGTGTGAATTCTTGATACCCATAGTGCTTCAATTTGTATTATCTACTCTTGAGAGAGTTTCTATCAATTCTATCCTTGTATTATCTAAAAGAGAGGGTGAGGTATCCCTCAAAATTGTAAGGGTGAGGTATCCCTTGAAAGTATAGAGGCTCAAACACAAAAGGTGAGGTATCCCAAGGTGTGTTGAGTGCTCAAATTTGTAAAGGTCATCAAGCACCCGTAAAGCTTGAAGAATTGGAGGCTCTAGCACAAGGGTGAGGTATCCCAAGGTGTGTTGAGTGCTCAAATTTGTAAAGGTCATCAAGCACCCGTAAAGCTTGAAGAATTGGAGGCTCTAGCACAAGGGTGAGGTATCCCAAGGTGTGAGGAGTGCTCTTATTTGTACAAAGGTTTTCCTAGCACCCGTGAAGTCTAGGAGATAGTGAAGAAAATCTCAAGTTAAGCTTGGGGACTAGATGTAGGCCACAAGTGGTTGGTGGCTGAACCAGGATAAATTCTTGAGTTTGATTTTCTCTTCCCTACACTCTTTAATTTCAGTATTTGGTGATATATATTTATCTATTGCATATCTTGATGTTTTGATTCTTACAACTTGATATTTAGCTTATTCACTTGAATCATCATATATCCCAAGTTATATTTGAGTAATCCTTAATAGTTGTACACTTGCTATGCATGTTCCGCTGCACTTATTAATTGAGTTATTCAAATTGCATAATTTGTTAAAGTTGCATTAAAATTAATAATTACCCAATTCACCCCCCCCCCTCTTGGGTAATGGTTGCCATGACTAATAGGTTCTATTGTGGGCTAGACTCATAACAGATGAGTCCAATATTACACTGCTAAACCTACTGCTACTCTCACTTGCATAAGGCAGCCACTATTATAAATAGTATTGCTAAGGGGCTGTCAAGGAAATCAGTTGCAAACCCTAGCCACATCCTAACAGAAATAGTGAGTGAGAGAGTGACAGGTTTCTCTTCTCTTCGCTACTAGCACTGTGCAGGAGTTGTGTTGGACAACGTAGAGGTGCTGTCGTTACTTCGATTCTTATGATTTGTTTGATCATTTTTATTTTGTTTGTCTTCAAGATGTAAACTCAAAAATCATGTTTCTTAGCTCTTTACGCATGGATCCTTGGTGGGAATCCTTTTTCCATTGTGCTTTTGTTCATGGATTTCTCAACACTCCCTACTAAATAGGTAAAGGAGGTAAAGGATTCCCTTCCTACCCAACAAGGAACCGGGTTCCTGGAAATAGTCAAGTTTCATGACATTGCATTTAAATCCTTGTTTGAGCATAATCATACATTATATCATACATTATAATATCATTGCATGACTTGATAATTGATTGTATTACTGGTTTGTGATTCTTTGTGTGTATGTGTGCCCTGCTCAATGGTATTGTACTATTGTATAGGTGGTTGTATAATATCATTGATTGTTTCTATGTGTGGCTTGCTCAATGGTATTAAGCAATTGTATAGGTGGTTGTTTAAAATCATTGATTGTTTTAAACATGATTTTTTTTTAATGTTAGTTGGGAACATTTCACAAAGAGAGAAATTGTGATTGTTCCTAGAGTAATGAGATAGTTCAGGAATATGTTTGTTTTGGGAATATTACGTAGAAAAAAAGTAATTACTCCTTAGATAATGAGTAGTATTATGTTTGATTTATTACAATTTAATTTGTGGTGTTTATGGGTTGTATATATTCATTGTGAACATTGCAGCTACTGGTATTGGTACATTTATACTGAGAATTGTAAATTCTCACCCTATGTGTTCTAAGTAAATTTAGGTGAAAGATCATCCCATGTGAGAAGCAATAGAAGATTGAAGACTAGCTTAGATTTATATTTTAGTAGCTAAACTTCTATATATTCATGTATGTTTGATAGTAGTTTGTAAACATGTATAAGGATTGTATTTTTGTTATTTGAGACACTATTATATGTATGTATGTATATATATATATATATATATATATATATATATATATATATATATATATATATATATATATATATATATATATATGGATGTTTGTCTCCACAAGGCTCTCCATAATGATTTATTGTTATAAATGTTATAGATTATTTAATGTATATATTAGAAGTAGCATAGCTAATACTTCTTATCCAGGTATATGTTAGATATACCAAGATTTCAATGTTCGGATGTTACATATCTTGAAATGAATAAGAATGGAATGGTAATGTGAGGATGGTATTTCCCTCACCTGCCAAGAATATGAATGAGAATAAAATGATAGGTTAAAGATGGTATTTCCCTCCCTATCATAGTATATGAGTACTAGATAAAACCTTAAGTATGAGAGTATCCAGAAGAGAATGGGATATAACCTCGAGTATGAGAATATCCCGAATGAATGAGAATAGAATGAGATATAACCTCGAGCAAGGGAGTATCCTGAATGAATGAGAACTGGATATAACCTCGAGTATGAGAGTATCCTGAAAGAATGAAATGTAATGATTTGCAATACTTGAAGAGTATTAAAAAGAGATTCGATGAATGCATGAATGAATTATGAATAAATATTGTGATTTATGATATGATGTGATATTTGACATGGATTATTATCTTGTGTTTGATTATGAAAGATGAATACATATGGTGAACATCATGTATGCCTAGTATGGATGCCTACAGTGATTTGGATAAAGAATCGGGTTTGGAAAATTTATGATTTATTGGATTGTACAAATGGTTTTCTTGAAGGATAATAATTGAACCTCTATTTCGGGAAGAGAGAGGACCAAAATTGGTCATTTTCCACCTCTTTAATATATATATATATATATATATATATATATATATATATATATATATATATATATATATATATATATTGAGTTTTTAAACAAAGAATGAGTTTTTCCATGAAATAGCTAGAAATATTATGATGACACATTTTTATAAAACTACTGAGAATTATTTGAATTCTCACCCCCACATATTGTATTTCCATATTATTTCCAAGAACATCGAAAGACTTTAGCATGCAGAAGAGCAGTTCAGAGTTATGGAAGACAAATTTAGTTGTATTTGACTAAAAAGTCTCGTGAGAAATTGTATAGTAATTGCCACAGAGGTATATATTGTAGTATTTGTATTATGATGAATGTATTGGTATAAAAATTCACTCAATAGATGTATATTGTTATACTTGAAACAAGCTCATATTTTCATATACGCTATATTTATTTTCACAAATTTAGTATTAGTATGATAGTGACATCATTAATGCTAGCTACTAAGACATGATCCTGGGCATGTCATTAGTGCTGGTATTAGGGTGTTACACTAGCACCTAGAACTCAATCTCTATTTTCTGTTGGTTTCCATACCAACTTCCAAATCTCAAACTATGATTACAAATCATTTTCAATCACAAACAAGATCATTATAGCATCCAGAAATAATCTCAAACAATCTCATTCTATCAACATGATATTTTCCTAACAAAAATCATCAAATCATACATTCAAACTCAAACCTTTTTCAAAGTTCAAAATCTTGAAAAAATCATTCAAATCTATTTTTAATCTCATACATAATACTCAAAAGCATTAAGATGAGAGAAGAGAAGGCAGAAGATGAAATCAAACCCCTTACCTTCCTTCCTTTAGCCATTGAAGCTTGGGTCTTCATCTATCTTCCTTGCTTTCTTCTCTTCCTTTTTCTCCTTTCTTCTTTCTCTCTCTTTTTCCTTCACTTCTTTCTTTCTTGCTTGGGTTGTTGGACTTCCATGAGAGAATGGATAGAAAATGGGATAAAAGAAGAAGCTCAAAATGGTTAAAGATGAAGAGAGAATGAGAGAGGCAATGGTAATGTAAAATATCTAACCAAATAATAATGAAACTTTTGTATTTCTTAGGAACACTTTAATCTTTCAAAACCACTTTTTTCAACTTTCATAAGTGTTCTAGAAAATCACAGGTCTCAACTAAGTTCTTATATCTGAATTTCCATGATTTCCATACACTACTTTTCATCAAGTAAGCTGCACTATTTTTCTTAAATTAAATTGAACCTATAAGGTAAGTAAACATATATGCCTTAACTTACTTTCCATACCAAAATATTGTCCACATTCTCCTTATCATCTCTAAGGAGTTTCATAATTTTCTAAGTTGTCTATCTATTTTATTTGACCTTTAAACACTTTCTCAGTGTTATTAAAAATATCAAACTAATTCATTTGGTCCTTCAAAAATTTACCACAACTTATGCTAGTTATATCCATCCTGGAAATACCTTTCCCCATATTTATTACCTTCATTTAAGCTATTTATCTCAAAATACGAACTATTGTTTACTTTTTGTGTTATAGAATTGCAACTTATCCAAAAAAGTTCCAAAATTATTATCCAGCTTATACTTATAATATTGAGCTTCTATAACATTTATTAAAATTTATTAGGTCAGGGAGGATGTTACAATTCTCCCCTCCTTTGAAATTTTTTTTCTTAAAATTTGATCACTCACTATGAGTAAGTGCGTGTTTGGGATAGCTATAAAAATTAGATTATTTCAATAATCAATTATTGTATAAAAGCTTTTTGTTATAATTGATTATAAGAAAAAAAATTATGTTTGGATATGTTAGCTGAAAAGCGATTTTAAGCTAATCTATTTCGTTTAGATTGTATAAAAAAGAATCATTTTTATGAATTAAATTATCAAAATAGGTATAGAATAATTAAAAAATTATTTGATTGATTAAAAAAGTTATTTAATTGAAGACAAAATAGTATTTACATATTACTATTGAAAAAATCCCAACAACTTTTTTATAAAATGCTCAACTAATAGTTTTTTTAAAAAGTTGTTCCTATACCATCTTTCCCCATCAACATCTTTTATTATTTTTTCCAAACACATTGATTATTTCATTGCAACAGCCGAAAACAAAACAAAAAAGTAATTAGAACCTTGACTTAGTCCAAACCAAAAACACTCTAATTCCTAATAATTCCACAAGTTCATGTCAAAATATGACATACAAATTCAATTCTAGCTCAACCTTAAGAAATAAAGGGATCAATACAGATCCTCATTCTGGCTCAACTTGTTAATCAAGGAGCAATACCAATGGATTTCATCCATCACAGTTCACAAATTCTCAACCAATGTGCAATCGCAAACTCATTTGATACACAATCAGTTATTCAGTAATTTTCCATACAGACACAATTCAATCTCTTACGCATTAAATACTACATTGAAATTACCATATCTTTCTCCATATCGTACATAAATTGCATTTTCAAATGTATTAGAGTTCATCTCATAAAAGATTGATTTTGGTTTTGTACTCACTTGGTCTTGAAGTAGAGGAGTGAGCTGCCTCTTTATCCTTCAAGATATATACTCTTCTTGTGGTCTTGGATTTGGGAGTCATTATCTCTTGCTGCTGGGGACATTGTACGGCATAGTGTTCCTTCTTGCCACAATTAAAACATTCAATTTGATTAATCATACAAACTCTACTTCCATGGTATCTACCACATTTCATACATTGTGACCCTTGTGCTCTTATTTGAATATGTTTTTCCTTTTCTTGTTAATCTTCAAATGGTGATTCACTTCTCTCAAATCTTTCCTCAACTCTTTTCTTTTCATGATATTCTTGTGGTGGTCTTAAACCCATCTCTATAATTGTACATCTATCTATTAAAGTATGAAAGTCCCTAATTGCTAAAGGTTTTACCATTCTCCTTATTTCATATCTCAATCCATCCTCGAATTTTATACACTTCCAGTTCTCATTAGGATTATACTGGAGGTAAGAAGAGAACTTTGACAATTCTTCAAACTTTGTCACATATTGTTCCACTGTCATGTTTCTCTACTCCAATTTCAAAAATTCTAACTCTTTTTCTTCTTGCAAAATCCTTGGAAAAATACTTCTCCAAGAAAGCAGTCTTAAATACTTCCCAAGTTATCTGAATACCTTTCAGCTTCACCATTTAACATGTAAGAAGAAAACAACACCTTTTGGTCATCTCTAGATCTCATTACTGCAAAAATCTTTTCCAATTCTCTTAACCACTTCTCTGCCTTTAACGAATCATAGTCACCGTGGAATGATGGAGGGTCAGCTTTTCTGAATTTGGACAAGTCATGGATGTTTTAATTCTCCACCATAGCCACATTATTCACTGGTGGTCATTACGCATTAGTCCTTATCTCTTCCAAAATTCTATTTGTCATAGCTGCTTGTTCTCTTACCGTAGTCACTATGTCTCTAAAGGCTTCAGACATATCTGGTGTGTCATTTCTATCATTAATAAAGGATCGACTCTATTGTCTTGGGTATGCCTAGTCGATGCCATTATTTTCTGCACACATAGCATAATATATTGAGTTGATCAGACTCAATATTATGTAGCAGTGTGATAGTTAACCATTAACATACAAACTCAAGGCTGCTATGCAATTCTACCTATACATCTTATCATTAGGACAAGATAAATGCAAAACAAAGCATAGCTAGTTCATACCCCGACTCAACAGGATGAACTACTCTAATACTAAAATGTAACACTCTAATACTAATACTAATGACATGTCTAGGATCATGCATTAGAGACTAGGATAAGATATGTCACTGTGATACCAAAGACAAAATTTATGGAAATATTTATATCATATACAAAATATGAGCCTATGACAGGTGTAATAGATATACATATATCAAAAGGATCTTCATGCAAATACATTAATCATAATACAACTACCACAACATATGCCTCCTTGACAATAGCTATACAAATTCTACATAAAGCTTTTCTAATATCTACAACTATGTTCTTCATTCACGCTTTTGATATTCTCTTTCGCTTACTAATGCCTCCATTGTACCTGGAAATAATACGAAAATACAAATATATGGGGGTGAAAATCAAACAATTCTCAGTAATTTTATAAAAATGTGTCATTGTATTATTTTCAATTGTTTTGGGAAAAAATTCATTCTTTGTTTAAAATCCGTTATATATTTATACGTAAGTTAGAGAGGTAACAAACGACCAAAATTGGTCTTCTCTCTTCTCGAAATAGAGATTCAATTATTATACTTTAAGAGAAAATCCTTTGCACAAAGCAAATACATCACACAAAATCAATTCAAGTTCCTTATCAAATCAAATCATTTACATAATCAAATCAAATACCATATCTAGTCATACATATTCATTCTTTTATAATAAAACATAAAATACCAATCAAATCATTTATTATATTCATTAACAAACTCAAATCAGTTTTCATATCATATTTCATAAGTATGTGCTCATCATTCTTCATCATTTCTCACAAGCCATAGATTTCAATACATTTATATATCTTTATATATCTCATTATTCTCATGTTTATATATTATGTCTTTCTTCAAGTTCCATAATTCAACATAATACTCTTCATATCTTTTACATCATAGATTAAATACTCCATCTTTACTTCTATTTCAATCTTTCATTCTTTGTTGTATTTTATTCATCATTCATTTATCTTTCACTTGCATATTCATCATTCTTTCTTCATTCATTGAGTATCCTTTCATCATTGTTCAAGGTTCATAATTCATCAAGTCTTATTATTCGACAATTCTTATAAATATTCCTCATATTTTCTCATTATGTGTAATAGTTTTGGGATACTCTCATACTCAAGGTTATATCCCATTTTGTTCTTTTGGTAGGTGAGGGAATGTCCTTCCTCACAATACCATTCATTCTTATTTACTTTCATTCAGGATACTCTCATACTCAAGGTTATATCCAGTTCTCATATGCATGGTAAGTAAGGGAACGTCCGTCCTCACAATACCATTTTATTCTATTCTCATTCATTCTTGTTCACTTGGTAGTAGTCTGCTTTCAGGTTAGTGCACTTCAACCTATCCATGACCATTCGCTAATCACACAGAACTACTCGATATTCACAATTCTATTCACTAGGTAGTAGTCTGCTTTCAGGTCGGCTCATTCCAACCTATTTATGACCATTCACCAGTCACACAAAACTACTCCACATTCAAGGTAACCCAAACCACAACTTATGAGGGAAATACTATCCTCGTTTCAGAGTTGTGAGTGTGAGGGAAATACCATCCTCGACCTATCAATGCATTCTCATACATATTCTTGATAACTGAGGGAAATACCATCCTCACATACCATTCATACTAGGATCACCTCTACCAAGTGTAACACCCCCTACAAAGGGTATCACATTCATACCAACTCCTTATAATTAATTACCCAAGTTATAAAATAATTAATATTATTTAAACACGGGTTTCAAAATTTTCTTTTTTGCGGATAACAGAAACTTTACTGAATTAGAAAAACACAAATATAGGAATTGAATAAAATATATCTCTTGCATATAACATAGATTCATGACGTCTTCATTACATAAAACTTATATATTCTAGACAATATTTAATTACCACAAATAAACTTGACCTGGCCCAAGCCAAAACACCTAGAGATTAAGGTTCTGAACCTGATCCTCTCCCGGATTCTCTAAAGGCACATTCTCTGGTCGAGATGTGTCTCTTTGGATAGGAATCCAAGTAGTTGACTCCGTAGAGTCTTCACTAGGTAAATGATGAGCAATGTCCCATAGTTCTACAATAGGCATGGAAAACTCTACATGTACACAAGCAGTATTATATGTAATAGTAGGGTCTCCATGGTAGGTATCGCTCTGGGATAGAGTCACCTTTCCTATATAATTAAAACGTTCAGTAGCTGAGTCGACACGCTAGGCAGCAATGCCATCGTGGAACTGTGCTTGCATATAATCAGATACATTTCTCCTTGCAGCCATCTTGGTCTTCACAAATGTAGGCATAAAAATAGAAGCAAACAGAAAGATATAGCAAAGAGGTGAGATCCCTTACATCAATACTAGTATGGCAGTAAAGAAACGATACGAATAACAATGTTGTTCCATATACACAGTCCATAGAATAATATAAAATCAGCAGATATATTTATAGCATCTAATGGATAAATAATCCAATCTACTTGCAAATGCAATATCAGGCATAATGATAACACCACATTCATATTATTCACAATAATATAATATTATATCACAATAGTATAAATGATGACTATGCATATGTACACAGACTCATTCCTACTTCATGGAGCTAAACACAATTTCAGAGAGAAGATCCAGAAGATATGTCTATCACTAGGCTGCCATGGCCAAAAGTGCTATATTTTATCAGTTTATCAAAGTGCACATCAGGCATTAGACAAGACATTCTACATTAGATAACGATAGTGTCTCGGTCCGGATCGTCGGTGTGTTTGCATCGGTCTAATCCACGGCACAGGGGCGCTAATAACTGGCCATTATGGAAAACCCGCACCCCGACACCCCCAAGGTCTATATTTGACCTACACTACGACCATCGCACCTGCACTTAGGTGTAAATCAATCTCCTAGGCACATAGCCTTAATCAATAAGCGAATATGTTTTTCTATGCATGATGTATGATCTAAATACAGATACTGTCATTCATCACACAATATTTCATATTCACACGCCATCCCTTGGCGATCTCATTATTCAATATAACTGGGTCAAACATCCTGAACCGTCCCCAATGGTATTAAATCAACTGCGCATACAATTACATAATACCAATGATCTACTCGGGTCCAGTACCTCGGCCCTACAGTAAATTCGTTGTTCCTCTCAATCGCGTAGCAATATTATCACATTTTCACAATCGCGTAATATTTTTGTAACGTTTTCAAATCGCATAAAGATTTTTCATCGTTTTCTAAATTGCGTAAATATTTTATCAAATTTTCTCAATCGCGTAGCTTAAAATTACTATTTTTGAGTCAAGTAAAGATTTTTCAATGTATTTTCAATCTCATAAAATATTTCTAACATATTTTAAGTCCAAAATAAGATTTTTCTCATTTAATACCAAAAATTGACTTTATTTTCATTATTTGCATAATAGTCCTTCGTAAAATAATATTTACATAATAGTCCCTCATTAAATAATATTTTCAAAATAGTCCTTCTTTAAATAATATTTACAATATAGTCTATTTTAAAGAATATTTTCAATATAGTCCGTCTTTAAATAATATTTCAATATAATCCCTCTAAAAATAAGTATTTCTATTGTATCCCAAAAAATTATGTTTCTTTAATTTACTTGAGATGGTACAGCTCAAAATTTCCTAACACACTTCAAAACCCATAGGGTGAGCTATACGTCAGTAAATTTCAAGTATCAGTATTTATTTTACCATATAACTTAATTATGCCAATTTAATTCTAAAAAGTATATTACCTTAATTTTAAGTTCAAAGTCTAGTAAATTAATTTCTTACCATTCAAACACCTAAATCTACACTTAGAAAAATAAATTTTGATTTAATTTATCAACTTTGGCATCTTGGTGAAATTATATATATATATATATATATATATATATATATATATATTTCATATATCATTCTTTGATTCTTTCCATCATTTATTTTTTATAAAAACTCTTAATTTTAATTATTTATCATAAAACCCATTAATCCTTCTTTAGGAAACAATTTAGGATCCTTGATCCTCTTTTTGTGGTGTGGTGGCCGAATGCCTCATAGGTTCTTTGGAACCTTCATACACATTTCCTTCATGTGATTCACATCCTAAATTACACAAGTATCATCATGCTTTCAAATTTATATAGATAAGTATACTATCAAAGCTATAAGCAATTAAACACATATGCAAGCATATTTTCAAAATCAAAGACTTATCAAACACAAACAAAGAAAGCAAAGAGAATAAAGTGAATAAATCCTTATGGATTTTTCACCACAAACAATCCATTTCCTCACCACCAACATATAGTTGATGAGGTTAATCTCCCTCTTACCTCAAGGAAGACAATAAACTTCAAGCTTCTCCTCCTCTTGATTTCGTGTGAGCGAAAGAAAACCCTAATCAAACTTAAACAAATTCTAAAGTCATAAACAAAGCTTAAGAACAAAGAACCATCGATCAATCATGGTCTAGCATACAAAAAATCCAACTTAGAATAAAAAAATCAAAAGATTACCTTTCGAGTAGTAAACTAAAGCTTGGTTTTTGATGCACTTAGAGAGAGATTTAGACAAAACTCACTAAAAGAAAAGTGTTTAGAATGATGTTTAGGTCTAGAAAGTAAGAAGAGATGAAATTATAGAAGTGTGGAGGTGGGATTTTGGTGTAGAGGCCGTGGAGTTCAAGAGAGAAAGAAAGGAAGTGTTTTTGTGTTCTTGAGTTTTTGAGAGAAAAAGATGAAGACTTGATATTTCAAAGTGTGATAAAATGTAATTGAATAGCTATTATTAAAGTGCATGGCCGTGTGATGTAGTGTGTAGGAGATATAATTGTTTATTCAAGATAATAAAACATCACATGGCTCTCATATGGTCTATGTCACATAATGGTCATCACTTGGTCATTTAGAAGAACATGGTAAAATAGCCATGTTGGCCGTGTGGCTCTATGGTGAATGTAACTAAGTTTGTTTTAATTATAACTCCTAGTTACACCTTAATTAAATAGTTAGTTCATCTAATTTCTCTTAAACTAATTTAGTTAGGATTTCTATTTAGATTCTAATTGGTTAGTTACATTATTATGCCATTGTATAGGTCATGATTATGTCATGTTTCTAGATAACAGATATTTATCTAATAACTAGCTTCTCATTTTTTAGCAACTAAATTAGTTCATTTAGTTACTAATTAAGCTATTAGAGTAACTAAGTTAACTTATCTAATTACTTAGTAACTAATCTAGCCATTTTTATTAACTACATCATAACCATTGATTAAATCTAAGGTGGATATTAATAGCTTCTTTATTAAGATTGCTCTCACACCATTGATTAGATCAATTGTGATGATCTAAGGCTTTTTCATCAGGTTTTCCATCAAATGGTTCATAGCAAAGTCCAAGCCACTATGTTTGACCAATTCCTATTGGTTAGTCATAAAGCTTAGTAATGATGGCTCATGATTACCCTTAAGATATTTAGTTTGGATATTTTCTAACAGATATTATCCAATAGACAATAGCTACTGCTATTATTACTCAATGGATAATAGAAAAGTCAGATAAAGAAAATCTCCGTCAACTATTTTCGGTTTCGGGTTTAGTAAGATCCCCTGGTCCCGCATTGACAGTTCAGAACTTTTTGGTCCAAGAAAAATTTTTATTTTTCCGGACCAACCTCAAGCACATATACAGCTTAGAATAATATTAAAGTAATCACAACCTCAGAAAATTCAACAAAAATTCTCAAAAATCATAAAAATTATAAAACTCATATATTTTCAGAAAAAAATGAAGTTCGGAAATATATTTCAAAAATAATATTAAAATAATTAAAATATTCAAAATAATTAAAAATTCCCAAAAATTAATAAAAACTCATAAATATTATAAAACTTATTTATTTCAAGAAAAATAAAAAATCGAGGTATTACACCAAGTAGGAAGAACTTGAGTGAAGAGGAAGGATCATCCATCCTCAATCCTCAATTACTCTAGAAGGAAGGGAATGTCCATCTTCACCTTCCATTCTAACCTAGGATGATGATCCTTTCCTTATTCTATATTCAATCTTAGATCATCTCCAGTAGAAGAGGAAATGTCCATCCCCAACTACCTTTCACCTAGGGAAAAACTCAGGTAAAGAGGGAGGAAAATACCATCCTTAACCTCAATAACTCTGGTGATAAAGGAAATACCATCCTTAATCACCATTCTCCAAGTCTCATCCTAGGTAATGAGAATAATCCTAGATAATGGGTTACCCTTATTCTTATTCAATATTCTCTTATTTATTTGTTTACATTTCAATTATCAAATTTATCATTCTTATAGTATATTCCATATGAGTTGTCCAATCATTTCAAATTCTAAGTAGAGAGGGAGTAACTCACTCAACCTTAATCTACTCTTATTCATTTGTTGCTATGCTTTTCAATATATTGCTTACACCAAACGCATCTTATTTAAGATTCACAGTAAGTACATACAACAGATTCACATCATAAATAATATCATTCATTCTCAAATCATAACATAATACCTTTCATAAAGCAATATACCATTCCAATATTTCATACAAGTTACACATTCATAGTATAATGCTTCATACTATTATTTGTCATCTAAATGCTTCAAAATACCATTCATTCCATTTCATGTCTATATTCAATACATATTCATCTCACAAATCTTAATATTCATAAATAAACATATGCATAATCATACTTTTCATAGCTCTACTTATGTTTATATTCATTTAATTTATCATAAAATAGCATTACATAGCATTATAAATCTTATTTCAATGTAATAAAATAACATGGCATTTTCTATCCTGTTATATTCTGCAGCCAATGCTTAAGCACTAGCCTTCTAGTGCTCAAGCGCTGGTTGGGCACTGGGTGCTCAAGCACCTAACAACCAGTGCCCAAGTGCTGGGATCCAGAACTCAATCTTTGTTTTCTGTTGGTTTCCATACCATTTTCCAAATCTCAAACCATGATTCCAAATCATTTTCAATCACAAACAAGATCATTATACTATCCAGAAATAATCTCAAACAATCTCATTCCATTAGCATGATAAATTCCTAACCAAAATCATCAAATCATACATTCAAACTCAAACACATTTCAAAGCTCAAAATATTGAAAAAACCATTCAAATCTATTTTTAATCTCATACATAATACTCAAAAGCATTAAGATGAGAGTAGAGATGGTAGAAGATGAAATCAAGCCCCCAACCTTCCTTCCTTTAGCCATTGAAGCTTAGGTCTTCATCTATCTTCCTTGCTTTCTTCTCTTCCTTTTTCTCCTTTCTTCTTTCTCTTTTTTTCCTTCTCTTCTTTCTCTCCTTTGTGGGTTACTGGACTACTGTGAGAGAATGCATAGAAAATGGGATAAAAGAAGAGGGTCAAAATGGTCAAAGATGAAGAGAGAATGAGAGAGACAGTGGTAATGTAAAATATCTAACCAAATAATACTAAAACTTTTGTATTTCTTAGGAACACTTAAATCTTTCAAAACCACTTTTTCTAACTTCCATAAGTGTTCTAGAAAATCAAAAGTCTCAACTACATTCTTATATATGGATTTCCATAATTTCCATACACTACCTTTCATCAAGTAAGCTGCACTATTTTTATTAAATTAAATCAAACCTGTAAGGTAAGTAAACATACCTACCTCAACTTAGTTTCCATACCAAAATATTCTCCACATTCTACTTATCATCTCTAAGGAGTTTCATAATTTTCCAAGTTGTCTAGCTCTTTTATTTGACCTTTAAACACTTTCTCAAAGTTATTAAAAATATCAAACTAATTCATTTGGTCCTTCAAAAAATTATTACAACTTATACTAATTATTTCCATCTTAGAAATACCTTTCCCCATATTTATTACCTTTATTTAAGCTATTTAGCTCAAAATATGAACTATTATTCACTTTCTGTGCTATAGAATTATGCTCAAGCTTATCCAAAACATTTCCAAAAATATTATTCAACTTATACTTATAATATTGAGCTTTTATAACATTCATTAAAATTTATTAGATCAAGAAGGATGTTACAAGGTTGGCCTTGACAAACGTATGCATTGAATTTGGACAAAATTGGCATATAGGCTAGCCACAAAAACTTAAGGTGGTTCTTATGCTCTTAGCCATTAGTATGAATGTGTAATGTGTTAAGATAACATAGCAGATAGTGTAGGTAGTCACTAACAATAAAATTTTGATGTATAAATAGCATAAAGACCCTAATTGTAAAGCATAATACAACAATCAAACTAACACACCAATATACCAATTCATTCTCCAACTTTTGCCTTCTATTTCTACTTTTCAACTTGCAACATTACTTCCCAATTTTGTTACTTTGTTGCTTGTTTATGTTTGTTGAAAACTATATAAAAAGTGTCTAGATTCATTGTATATGATAACTAAATCATAATCAAATCATGTATTTATGGTAATTAGGATTTTTTGTAATCTTTGTATTTATTACAATAAATATATAATTCAACCTTCATTGTGTAATTTAAACACATGATTTTCTTCATCTGTCTCTTTTTTTCTCTCTTTCGACATGGTATCTAGAGCCTAAAGAGAGCTAACCCTATAATTGTGCACATTTGGTGAGCCCACTATTCTCCAGTGAAATTTTTTTTTCTGACCAAGAATGTTTCCACTCCGGTTTGTCAGTAAACACCATCTCCTCTATGCATACTCTTTCCTCTAGTTTTTTCTCGTTGCTACCATCGCTTGTCGTTGCCAACCACCATCAATTTTTCTAGCTGACGACCTCACTAGTTGCACCGCCAACCTGAAGGTGTAGCTCCGGCGGCCATCCGCGCACTCCTATGCATGCCCTCTTTTCTTTTCACGTAGACCCATGTGACTCCCCTTCCTCCGATGCATTTGGCCACCTTTCTAGTAGCTGCCAGTCTCGTTCAACTCACCCCAGCCTCGTCTACATGGATCTGAGCTCACCTCCATCAACCGACCTTTGTGTGGCCTTGTACACTTGCGCAGAACCATTTAGGTATTTGTGGTTTCACTTTTTACCCTCTTGTGTTTTGACCCTTGGCTAGTTCTACCTTCTCATCTAGCTCTAAACATGTAACATCCTAATATCATTACCCTAGTGTATCTAGAATATAGTCGGATAAATAATATTAGTCATGTCACTTCTAAACTAAAAACATTAAACTAGATTCATAATAACCATACATGTTATTATAAAAGAGCCATGAGGGAAAGAAAAGATTATATATATACATATTGTAATACATAAAACATTTACACAAACCAAAGCAAATATAATAATACATCAGCTTTGTTGGTGCATGCCCTAAAGGCCAATTTATTTTGATCATATTAGCTTACATTATATTATGTTATTTATTTAATATATAAGTCATTTTATTTATTGTATTATTTATGAAATACATAATAAAGTCCTTAGAATAGTAAATTTTATGCCATAAGACATCAAGTGGATGACTTGATCATGAGATACTATTGGATAGAAATAGAACACTATTTTTAAATGTCCCTAGTCAAGTATTATTGTTAATAAGGATGACAATAATGCATTGAGTCTAGTATGTGCATAGACTTATGGCCACATCTCACGGGTCATGGATATGAGATATCAAGTTTTCACATGAGTACATATTAGAGTAATGATGTATTGGACTAACCCGCCATGAGAACGCTGTGTGGATCGTTACGTGAGTGTTATAAGCGATTCTCATAGTGATAATGGTGTATATGGTCCTTTGACCTGAAATCACTATGATTCCTACATGAGGAGTTGTATGTTTTAATGCCATCAAATGTCATTTGTAACAAGGTAATTATAAAGTTAGTTATTGGACATATTGCGAATCATGCAGAGGGATATGAGTGACCTAGCTGAGATTTGTCCCTCCTACATAATAGAAGTGATATCTTCGGGCCCCCTAATTGAGTGAGACTACGAAATGCATGGCCATGCTCAAATGAGTCAATATAAGATATTGATCTCATTTGTTATTACTATGTATACTTAAGTATCAGGAACAAAAGATTGAGCTATACAAGGGTGTTCCATGCCTTATTTTCAATCTAGATATTTGGACAAAGGGACTAAACTACACGGTAACATTGATCACAGAAATGTTATGTCAAATTACTGACATTCTCATTACTTGGGTAGTAGCAATGTGTTGTTAGATATCGCTCACTGCTTGTAATATTAAAATCAGATTTTAATATTGCTGCCAACGTCAAGAGAATCTATAGGGTCGCACACTTAGAACAGACTTAGTTGGATCAATAAGGATCCAAGTTGGACTGGGATTCAATCGTGCACTAGACTCATAACAGATGATTCTAGGGTTGCATAGCTTACCTTGCTGCTGCTCTCACTCATATTAGGCAGCAACTATTAAAAATAGCACTGCTAAGGGGCTGTCAAGGCACGCATAAAAAAAAAACCCTAGCTGCACTTGATAGAAATAGTGAGTGAAAGAGTGACAGGTTTCTCTTCTCTTTGCAGCTAGCACTGTGGCAGAGAGGTTAAACTCCAAGATTGTGGATGTTGGACATTTTGCAAGTCTGTTCGTGTGGAGAACGTAGAGGCATCATTGTTGTTGCGGTGCTTATGATTTGCTTGATCATTTTTCCACCTCGCTTCAAGAGGTAAACTAAAAAAACACAGATTATGGTCCTTTTTTTGAATGGATCCTTTGTGGAAATTTTGTTTTTCCATTGTGTAATGTATTCGTAATTCCTAAAAAGCTTTGCCTCTAAAAGAAAATAAACTATTCTAGTCTTTCTGCTTTGTCTTCTTTCCCTTTGAAAGGCTATAGCCTGGATTTATCATGGAATCAACAAATGGGATATGAATTCACAATTCTCATTATATGTTTGCAAAACATGTCATCATGATACTCCATTTGCTTAAGAGAAAAACAAGTTATAAAATAAATAACTAGAAAGGTGGCATAAGCCAAAAGCGTCATTTCTCTTCCCGAGGCAAACAATCCACTCATTTACAAAACGTGGCATAAGTATCACACAATTATCCATTCATAATGAATAAACAAATCGATTTACATCAGAATATGTTTGCAAAAAGTACATGAACCACTACTCATTACCTAAAGGAACATTCACATACTCACTCTATGTAATACTCCCAAGTAAATCATGTAATGACCCAGGACTGCCTGTAGGATTGATGAGTGTCTCCACAAACCAACATGGGTCTTTTCAGCATGCTTTGTCCTCACTCACATGCATCATAAGAAATTTCCCAGGAGGTCACCCATCCACAATTGCTCCAGGTCAAGCACACTTAACCATGGAGTTCTTATGTTCTAGGCTCCCGAAAAGAAGTTACAACTTGTTGATATGGTTACGCCAAATCAATTCCTTTAAGCCATCCTCAACTATGCAGTCCCATACCTGCACAGTCTCTGAATCCCTCTCATTCCAGTGCGTATTCAGTTCATTCATGCAGACCCTCTGCTTAGAAGCCTGCCAGGAGCCGCTCCTTGTCTGTGCTTCATTGCACTGGCAATCACTCCCCGCCCTCGTCAGCCCCGGGACGCCACATGCCCACCAACTTCTGCTTGGTTTGTCCCCGAACCACACCGTACTAGGAGAGGTCCCGTCTCTGATACCATTAATGTAATGACCCGGGACTGCCTGCAGGATTGATGAGTGTCTCCACAAACCAACACGGGTCTTTTCAATGTGCTTTGTCCTCACTCACACGCATCCTAGGAAACTTCCCAGGAGGTCACCCATCCACAATTGCTCCAGGTCAAGCACGCTTAACCATGAAGTTCTTATATTCTAGGCTCTCGAAAAGAAGTCGCAACTTGTTGATATAGTTATGTCAAATCAATTCCTTTAAGCCATCCTCAACTATACAGTCCCATACCTGCACAATCTCTGAATCCCTCTTATTCCTGTGTGTATTCAGTTTATTCATGCAGACCCTCCACCTAGAAGCCTGCCAAGAGCCTCTCCTTGTCCGTGCTTTATTGCACCAGCGATCACTCCTCGCCCTCGTCGGCCCCGGGACGCCACAAATCATATTCCCAAAACAACATCACATGCTATAAAGGAAGACAACTGCCCATACAATTGTCAAATGAATTCAATGTTTATGTCATATGATTATGCCTAAGAAATGCCTTAAAAGTATACTTGTGCAAATTTTTGTTTTAGAAAACACATAATACTTACTCATTCCCCAGAACCCAGTTCCCTTGTATCTTTCTAGATAGTAGGGCAACGACCACTTAACACTACCTATTAATGAATGGCCAATTCCATCTCACAACAATGAGTGTACTGATACCATCTCATATATCAGTAACTCTTGCCTAAGAGCCTCCTCGCTCTGAGAATTTAGGATCTCTTATCCCATTCTCTGGCCAAATGATTGTACACATCACATAAGGTTATAATACAAAGGTATAGCAAGTTTAAAAACATGCAAAGTTATTTCATACACAAAGGATGCTCTCCTACATGAGTTTATATCCAATGTTCATACATGAAGGATACTCTCCTACAGGAGTTTATATCTTTCACTCATACACGAGTCTATCTTCATTCACGAGGTTACCACTCGTTACTATAGGAATATTCACATACTTACTCTATGTAATATTCCCATCACATAAACAACATCACAAAGTCCACACTAACCATGTGAAAGAGCAAAATCTGGAAAACATGCAATTTCAATTCAACTTTATCACACAAAGGAGCAAATCCATGTTTCTAGCATTTTTCCATAACTCAACCATAGTAAACCAAGGATACAAGTATCATTAATGCACCTCAATCTCGGCTTTCACCATAAAGGAGCAACTCATGTACAATGATAAGCTAACTATGCTAAACAAACTCAGTATACTTACATCTAGTACCCCACATCATCACAACACAAGTAATACCAAGTGCAACATTATTGCTCTTTAATGATTAGCACCCTATCAATGTCAATCCACAACCATTGGATGCACAAAGTGTTGGTGTATGCCCTAGGGGCTGATACATTTATCTATATTTACATATATTCCATTATGCTAATTTTAATATATGAGGCATTTCATTTATTGTGTTCCTTTTAATAAACATAATAAAGTCCTTAGAATAGTAAGTTTGATGCCATAGGACATCAAGTTATTGACTTGATCGTGAGATCGTATTGGATAAAATTAGAACACTATTCTTAAATGTCTCTAGTCAAGTATTATTGTTAATTAGAACAACAATAATGCATTGAGACTAGTATGTGCGTAGACTGATGACCACATCTCACAAGTCATGGATATGAGATATCAAGTCTTCATATGGGTAACTCCCCTTTTTTTTCGGGAGGAGGACGTCACACGTAACATATGAAACTCAAAAGAAAAACATACACTAAGACACGGTTTATATACATGTAGGTGGTAATCTGTTCATTTATAAATCATATAGCAACTTAGCAATTTCTCTTTTATATGTAAATATACATTTTTTTCTTCAACAAGCGGAAAACAAAAGCTTAACAAAAATTGATGTGAATATTAAACCATAGTTTCATACAGAGGACACATAACATAAGCATCTAGTTACACCAACAGTTCTAGCAAAAGAAAACATAAGCTTTGCTTGCCCAAAAATATATATATACAGACAGCTACCAAGACTACAAAAGTATCATGCCCCCAACAACTACTAAGAAGGAGCCTCAGAGGGGTCCTCCTCAGAAGAGGAAATCCTTACAGGAGTAATAGATTCACGAGCAGGAGCTCGTGCAGAGGATAGGAATGAATCCTCGTGTGGAGTATACTCGTAATCACCCCACACCTCACGTATCGGCATGTAGAACTCCAGCGATACAGCAACATCAAAAGAGAAAATAGGTGGATCATAACGACCCCAAGTAAAAGATACAATCACATCTCCCACGTAGACGAAACGCTCGGTGATTAAGTCGACGTGCCAACAGTCAATGCCTCCATGGAACCTCAGTCTGGCATACCCTAGAAAACCTCGTCGGGATGCCATGTCAAGCAGAAAACTAAACTGACCAAAAATCAGGAAACTCGAGCTCTTTCTTGCCTCGGTCTTTAAAGAAACATAGACATAAATACAATAACAAAGTAAAGAGGTGAGATACCCAACATCATTACCAATTATGGCATTAAGAAACATAAATGGCGGATGACGCTATACAACACATCAAAACAATAAGCAGTATCAAGATTCCAAAATAAATAGTTTAATAATCCAGACAATCATAATATTAGTAAAATAAACAATTACATACCATATATACATGCGTGTATGCCATATAAACATGTTGACCGACCATGAACATGTACAAGGTACCAAAATCCTACTCCATGGAGCTAAACACAATTTCGGAGAGAATGATCAAGGAGACATGTCTGTATCTTATTGGCCTCAAATCAAGTGCTTCAACATTAACAATTTGCGTAACTTAGCTTATACAAGACATTCTTTACAAGATCCCGATATAGGACAATGTCTCGGTCCAGATCATTGGTGCGTTTGCATCGGTCTGTCCCACGGTACAGAGGAGCTACCAACTGCCTATTGTGAGATACTTGCACCGGATGCCCCCAAGGTCAACAAGTGACCTACACTAGTCTAGTTGCACCCGCACTAAGGTGTGATTCATCTCCTAGGCATAAAGCCTTAAAAAAAACATAGTGCACCAGACTTTCGAAATACATGATGACTCAATGCATATATACATATATATTCAATAATAGCATAACCTTTCCATAACCACACGCCATAAATGGTCGAAACAATATCATTAAGCTTTGGTCCCATTCATGGACCCACAACAATTCATTATTCAAATTTTTACTTTCAAAAACATACTTTCAAGTTTTAATACAAAATTATGCTTCAACTCCAACACTTTTCCTACTAAGCCTCTCTACGAAAATCTTTTAGCATTTTTCACCTAATATTTGCTACTCTAATTAATTAAGTCCTTCTCTTAGTTCTAAATATATCTCACTTAGAGTAATTATTTCAAGTTTTCTTAAAACTTCATTTACACTCATGTTCTTTCCATTTTATGAATCCCTAATCAACATCTAATCCTTTAATTAATTAAGTTTCCATCCTACACAAAGTTTTACCATTTTATACTCTATGGCTATGAGCTCTAAAGGCTAGGAACCTAAAATTCTCTTCATTCCAATCATCATTAAAAACTAAATTAGCTAGTCTCCAAAATTATTACAAAGTTTTAAATTTTGAACACCCCATTTATAAGGCATGGTCGTGAGCCTCAAACACAAGGGCAAGGAACCCTTATTTTCCATACATGATTCTAATCAATCCAACACCATAAAAAATGTACATTAGCAAACAAACAAAATCATACAAAATAAAACCAACACAAAAATCATCAAGCATCACCAAAACCATATAACAAAGTGAGCAACCCACACATGGATTCCTCACTATCAACACAAAAATGAGTTCCTCACCACCCTGAAAGGTTGATAAGGAAGATCTCCCTCTTACCTAAGAAGATAACAAGAAAAGGAACTCCCTTTATGCCTCTTGAAATTCATCCAACTCCTCCACCAAAACCCTAGGATGATCAAATAATCAACAATTAAAGCTTGAAAAGAGGAGTCATTGATAACCAAGGTGACCAAGAATCACGAAATTGAAGGAAATAAAATAGAAAGTCAAGAATTTTACCTCAAAGCTTCAAGTTTAGGGTTTAATGGAAGAATATGAAGATGGAAGAATCAAGTGATAGTCACAAAAGGAAAAAGCTTCTAGGTGATGAGTAGATGCAAGAAATAAGGTTGGTTGAGCAAGTAAGCATGGATGGCCATCAATGGTGGTGCTTGGCTGTGAGAGTGAGGAGAGAAAATGGACATGGGAGCTTTAGGAGGTGATTCGAATAAGAAAAGATCTTTAAACAAGATATAGTTTCAAGCAATGTGATTGCTTGAAATTATACAAGCATGAAGGGTGAAGAATGTTACCAAGTGGCCTTAATACTCAAGAGGGGGTGAATTGAGTTTATAAAATAAGTTCGCAAATCTTTCACAAAGCATTTGATAAACAATTTTCGTTGATGCTATTGAATGGATAGCGGTGATTGGATAAATGAGATGAACGCTTTCACTTATAAATATAATAGCCAAAGGAGATAATATTCAAGTAATTCAATAAAACAGTGCACAAATGTAAAGAGAAGGGTTTAGAGAAATAAACACAATACTTTATCTTGGTTCGATCACCAATCCACTTGTGATCTACGTCCAGTCCTCAAGCAAACACTCAAGATTTTCTGCTATATCTTCAAGCTTCAATAGGTGCTTGACAACCTTTACAAACTTGAGCACCCAACACTTTGGGATACCTCACTCTTTGAGCTTGAGCTTCTTCAATTAAGGGATGCCTCACCCTTTACACTTTAGGAGGGATACCTCATCCTCTTTGCAAAACAATTCAGATTGATAGAATGAAACTCTCACAAGAGTAATTAATACAAATTGAAGCTCTAATATGCTCTAAAAAAATATCTTAATATTTTCACAAAAAATAGAGCAAAAACATTTTCAGAATTTGATTCTCATATATAAGTGTTAGATTGATGTTCTGAATTCAAGGTTAGCCATTAATGAAGCCCCAAGTCAAGTATTTATAAGTTATTGGAAGAAAGGAGTCATTGGGAGCTTTAATGGGCAGCATTAAATGATGATAAAATAGCCGTTGGGTACTGACAGGCCAGTGGTAATCGATTACACCATATATGTAACCGATTACATGGCTGTTCCAACATGTTCTTGGCTTTCTAGGCACTTAGTAATCGATTACCAGCTTGATGTAATTGATTACAATACTTCTTGAACATGTTCTTGCCTTTCTGGGCTCATTTTAATCGATTACCAGCTTGGTGTAATCGATTACAAGGCTTCTGACTTTCTTGTAATCAATTACAATGCACATGTAATCGATTACAAGGCCTCTGTTTGCTATGTAATCGATTACAAATATCTTGTAATCAATTACCTTGGCCTTTGAACACATTTTTCAAGTCCAATTGAGTATGTAAGCCATTTCTAACACTTAGATCATTGGATTAAACATAAATTCCTTCATGAATATTGAATCTAAGATTAAAATCAACATTTCTTGAAAAACATGTTTAACTTTGAATTTACAAGCTGATTTTGAAAATGATATTTGAAAAACCATTTGAGAATCATTGAGATATTTTGAGAGCATTTTATTGATATTTTTAAGACCTATAACTTATATCAAATATACCTCTTTTGATCTTGGCTACTTCTTCTTGACTTTGTTGTTGGTCTTTCATCTTGACTTTGTTATCATTAAAAACTTCATTTGATATACTTCAAGACATAAGCATTCACATTTTCCCCTCTTTTGATGATGATAAATTAAGCATTGAGAAGAGGAGATATGTATATTAGAGATTTAAGCGCAACTCTCCCCGGTAATATATGCACAAGAAATGGTTAGTGATGTGTCCATGTAAAAGCTTAAATCAAGCTCCCCCGTATTTATGCAATCACTAATCTCTCCCCCATTGGCATTATGAAAAAGGCATAAGCATTCAAAAAAACTCGGCAGCATTTTCAGCTGTAGTTCATAATTTCCCATGAAGCAACCAGTACAGCCCAATCAAGTGTTGCAAATAGAGTATAATCAATCCAATCAAAAAATATAACCAATCAGATTAAGACATCAATATATTCAATAAACAGACATGAAACATCAAAAGATCAATTTATTTTATATAAACTAATCCAAAGTCATATACAATATATCAAAAAGAAAACAATTAAAAATATCAAGGCAATGGTCCATGGTCAATAGCAGTCACCTCGCTATCACTATCCTCATCCGCAGCAACGTCTCCAAGGTCAATATCATCATCACTAGGTTCAAGATCATCCTCGGAACCAAGAAGCTCCTCCTCATCATTAGCAACTCCAGCTGGAGTGGCAGAGGGATCAGCAAAAGATAGAGGAGCAAGAGGGGTAGAGGAGGTGGTAGGTGCAGCAGCAGCTCTCCGTGGTGCATAATCTGGTCCTTCCAAGAATGAGCGAATAGAAGCAAGCTCCTGATTAGAGTAATCCATCCTTAGTTCAAGGTGATCCACCTTCTGCTCAAGGCGATCCATCCAGGTGTCCACGGTAGTTGCAAAGTTTCATATTTCTTGGAGCAGGAGGTCCAATGTGGCTGGAGCTAGAGCAGGCTGCTGGTCTTCTTCTTCATCATCACTCTCCGGACCGTGAGGGATATGCCCATAGCGACAATGGGTAATGTAGTGCCATCTATCATTAACCTTGTATAGCTGAAGCTTTTTCAATGTACGCAAGCCTATAGATTGTGGCCCTTTAGAGCTTGTGTCCTTGGATTCCTCAAATAAAGAGATGTGACAATGCTCTAATATAGTTGTCACTAGCATGGCATACGGAAGAGCAGAGTTCTTCTTCTTCTTCTTCACATCTAACATATGTTGAATTATATAATAGCCCCAATTGATTGGCTTACCATGGGTCATTGCCCATAGTGTCATAACATCATCCCTCAGAACTTGGGAGTAATTTCCTCCCCTTAGAACCAATCCTCTGACCAAAAGACAATGTAGCACCCTATTCTCCATGGTTAAACCAGTGGCCATTACTCTCTTTTTGGGATCCCGGGGGATATCATATCCAGACCTTATCAAGGAAAAAAGAGTAGCTTTATGCTCATATTCATTTCCCCAAACATTAGCATTTCCATAAAAATTGGCACCATCAAGAGAATGTTTAGTTAACCTATACCAATCATGTTTAGTGACCCTGATTTGTTGCTTCTTCACCTCAGATATTAAGCATTCATCCTCATATCTCAGATTAGTATAAAACACTTTAACCAAGTTTCGATAAATAGCTTTCTGAATGCTAAGGAACCTAAGAAAATCTAAATTTTCAATTGTTCTAAAACTTTCTAAAGGTTCACTTTCACAAAAGGTCTGAGAGAGATACTTAGGAGAAATTATTTTCTGCAACTGGAATTTTTTCCTGAACAACTCAGCCTTCTTGACAGTGGAGAAGTGGTGAGTGAGGTCCAGCCCTGAGATGTTGCGTGGATGACCTCTGGAAGATTCTCCAATGGTGACCCCTGTTCTTGGGCGTTTTGCATATTGAGAGGTTTCAGCCATTTGATGAGAAAATAGTGAATGGGATGAAGGGAATAGTGTTTGGATATGTGTGGGTGAAAAGAAGGATGGTAGAAGGAGGGGTTTAGGTGGTAAGGCTCGTGGGAGATAAGAAGGATTTGGGTGGATTTTGATGAGTTTTGGTGGTTAGGTTGTGTAAAGAAGTGATTTTCAAGTGAGAGAGAGGTGAAATAGAGTGATTTGGGTGAGATTTGAGTGAGAAATAGAAAGTTTGGTGGGTGGGTCTTCGTGAGAGCAGAGGAGAGAAGAGAAAGTTTCTGAAGAAATGACCTTTTGCACGACAGAAAACCTTTTAAAACCCCTATGTAATCGATTACATTGGTTGTGTAATCAATTACCTGCCTTCTATTACCCATGTAATCGATTACAATTTTGGTGTAATCGATTACCATGCTTCTGGGAGCCTTGTAATCGATTACAGTATTGGTGTAATCGATTAGCTGAGTTTTGGGTCTTATTGTAATCGATTACAATGGTTGTGTAATCGATTACATACTTGACAGAACCTTTGTAATCGATTACAAAGGCTTTGTAATCGATTACCAGCATACTCAAACTCAGATTTTGAATTCCAAACAGCAAAGAATCAATTTTGAACCTTTCAAATTAGTTTCAGAACATCTCAAATCAATTCCAAACATCAAGCAAGCATATAGTCCAATCAGATTATGATCCAAAACACATAATTATGCAAAATGACTACTTTTACCAAGAATTACACCATTTGGGTGGATTTGTGAAGGTTTTGAGTTTCTTAGAAGTCTTTGACATGAGGAAGCACCTGCAAAACAACTTAGGGGAATCTCCGACGCTCAAGTCAGTATTGGATTCAAATATGATTAAAAATAAAAAATTATGCAGTAAAAAGTCATGATTCTGCAGAAAACAACATGTTATGCATCAAGATATCATATTATGCAGCAAGATAATATATTATGCATCAGTTTTAGGTTTATGCAGCAAATGATCAATTTATGCATGAATGATCCAATATACCAAGTTCATTTCTTATATAGAAAAATGCTTCTTTTGCCAAGGGCTTAGTGAAAATGTCAACTAGTTGCTTAGTGGTTTCTACAAATTCAAGCATGTAATTACCTTTTTGATCATGATCCCTTATGAAATGATGCCTAATTTCAATGTGTTTAGTTCTTGAATGCAGAATGAGATTTTTAGACAAGTTAATTACTAGTATTATCACATCATATGGGGATGTGATCAAGCTCAAGACCATAGTCCAAGAGTTGTTGCTTCATGCAAATGATTTGAGCACAACAACTCCTAGTTGCAACATATTCAGCTTCAGCTGTATACAATGCCACACTATTTTGTTTCTTGCTATGCCAAGAAACTAGTGAGCTTCCAAGCAAGTGGCATGTCCCATTAGTGGTCTTTCTATCCATTTTGCATCCAATAAAATCAAAATCGGAATACCCAATAAGGCTACATGAGGCACCCTTAGAGTACCACAAACCCATTTGTGATGTACCTATAAGATATTTCATAATTTATTTTACAGCACAAAAATGTGATTCTTTAGGATTAGCTTGATATCTAGCACACATACATACACTAAATATTATATCAGGCCTACTTGTAGTGAGATAAAGGAGTGAGCCAATCATACCTCTATATTTTGTAATTTCTATAGATTTACCTTCTTCATCCTTGTCCAAATAGCAAGAGGTGCCCATAGGAGTAGCCATATGCTTGGCATTGTCCATTCCAAACTTATTGAGTAACTCCTTGCAATACTTGGATTGACTTATGAAAGTCCCTTCTATTGTTTCCTTGATTTAGAGATCAATGAAGAAGTTGAGCTCACTCATCATGGACATCTCAAACTCACTTTGCATAATATTTGAAAATTCTTTACAAAGAGAGTTGTTAGTAGCTCCAAATATAATGTCATCAACATAGATTTGAACTAGAAGTATGTCATGTATTTTATGCTTTATGAAAAGGGTAGTATCAACTTTGCCTCTAGAAAAGCCTTTTTCTAAAGGATTTTGCTCAACCTTTCATACCAAGCTCTAGGAGCTTGTTTCAAGCCATACAAGGCCTTTTTCAGTTTAAAAACATGGTTGGACATTTTAAATCCTCAAAATCAGGAGGTTGTTCCACATACACCTCTTCTTGTATAAAATCATTTAAAAAGGCACTTTTAATGTCCATTTGATAGAGTTTGAAATTCATGATGCAAGCATATGCAAGTAACATTCAAATGGCCTCTAATCTACCTATGGGAGTATATGTTTGTTCATAATCTATTCATTCTTCTTGATTATAACCTTTTGTAACTAACCTACCTTTATTTCTTGTAATTAAGCCCATTTCATCAAGTTTGTTCCTAAAGACCTATTTGGTACCAATTATGGGATGATCATTGGGCCTTGGAACTAATTCCTAAACTTGATTTCTCTCAAATTAGTTTAGTTCATCTTGCATGGCCAAGATCCAATATTCATCATTAATGGCCTCATTTATGTCTTTAGGTTCAATTTGAGAGACAAAAGCCATATGATTATATGCATTTCTAAGAGAGTTTCGAGTAATTACCCATTTTGATACATCACCTATCACCTTGTCGAGAGGGTGATATCTTGACGTCCTCCATTCCTTGGGAGGGTCCATGACTTGTGAGTCCTCTTCTTTTGATGAGTCAATGAGGTTTTCTTCCTTCTTCTTGGTTTCCTTCTCTTCATTTTCTAAGTGGGTTCTTTCTAACAATTTTGCATATCATCAACCAAGTCCTTTTTCAAACTATTTGGATTAGTTTCATAAAAAACAACATGTATGGACTCTTCAATGGTCATAGTTCATTTGTTATAAACTCTAAATGCATTACTATGTATAGAATAACTAAGAAATATTCTCTCGTCAGACTTTGCATCAAACTTCCCTAAGTTATTTTTTCCATTATTTAAAACAAAGCATTTACATCCAAAGACATGAAAATGTGACACATTTGGCTTCCTTCCTTTGTATAATTCATATGGGGTTTTCTTTAAAATTGGCCTTATTAGGGCTCTATTCATAACGTAACAAGCGGTGTTAACCGCATCTACCCAAAAGTACTTAGGAAGGTTGGCCTCATTGAGCACAGTTCTAGCTATTTCCTCTAAAGATCGATTTTTCCTTTCTACAACACCATTTTGTTATGGTGTTCTAATGGCAGAAAAATTATGCTCAATGCCATGTTCCTCACAAAAGATTTCAAATTCATGATTTTCAAATTCTCCACTATGATCACTTCTTATGGATGCAATGCAAAAACCTTTTTCATTTTGGATAACTTTGGAAAGCTTTTTAAATGATTGAAAAACATCATTTTTATGAGATAGAAACAACGTTCATGTAAACCTAGAAGAATCATCCATAATCACTAAAGCATAGTAATTCCCACTAAAGCTCATAGTTTTAGAGAGAGCAAAAAGATCCATATGCAAAAGTTGTAAAGGTCTAGAAGTTGAAATAATATTTTTAACTTTAAAAGAAGGCTTTACTTGCTTTCCCTTTTGACATGCATCACAAAGTTTATCTTTTTTAAATTTAAGTTTTGGAAGTCCAATTACTAGTTCTTTTGAAATCAATTTATTTAAGTGATCCATGTGAATGTGAGCAATTCTTCTATGCCATGACCATGAATCATTTTCTTTACTCATAAAGCATTTAGCATCATTTGAGGAAATGTCATCAAGACTAATCATATATATATTATTGACCCTATGACCAACAAGCTTAACTTGCTTGTCATCCTTTTCCTCAATTATACAACAAGTAGAATCAAATATAACTCTATTGCCCTTATCACACAATTGACTAATGCTAAGCAAATTATGTTTCAGTCTTTCAACAAGCAAAACATTATCAATAGATGAAGAAGAGATCTTACCAACTTTACCAATTCCAATGATCTTCACTTTATTGTTATCACCATATGTGACATGACCATGCTTCTTGGGGGCAAGGGAGGAGAACTTGGAGCCATCACCGGTCATTTGCTTGGAGCAACCACTATCAAGATACCGACTTGAGCTTTTAGTTTTCAAGCACACCTACAACACACATTCAAATTTTAACCTTTGGTACCCAAATTGTCTTGGGTCCTTGTGTGTTAGAGTTAGGCAAGGTGCCTTTAGGAACCCAAACTCTTGTAGTTCCAATCTTGGTGTTGATGTTCTTTCTAACATTACATGTGGATGTACTATGCCCTTTCTTACCACAATGAAAACATTTAACAAATGGGCTACTTAATATATTTGAGGAAACAAAGTAATTTTTATAAGACTTTTGATGGTTGTTTGGATTATATCCCAAACTATTTTTTTGGAAAACACATTTTTGTTTCCTTAATAACATATTCAAATTGTCTCTTCCAAATGTAAATTTTGCAAGAATGTTGTTTAAATCTTTAATTTCTTTTTCAAATGCTTTGCTTGATGAGCAAGGTAAGGATATGGATGTGTTATCATGTGAGGAGCAAGTCATACACAATGAGTTAGCATCAATAAGTCCTAAGGTCTCATTTTAAATCTTAAGCTCATTAATCTCCTTGTTTAAAATAGAAACTTTGTTTACTAATAAGGAGATTGTCTTGTTAGAAGATAAAACTATTTTTGTGAGCCTCATAGATTCATCCAGCAATTCTTGAAAAGTAACTTGCAATTCATCATAAGAAGGTAGAGATTCTAAGTTAGAAGATGTTATCTCGGTGTCGCTCTCTTCATTTTCTTCTCCTTGAGCCATGAGACAAAGATGGGCTTCTTCATTTTTCGAACTATCGGAAGAACTTATGTCATTTGCCTCCTATGCTATATATGCTCTCCTTCTTTTCTTTTCTTTGGAAGACCTTTTCTCAAACTTCTCCATCTTCTTAAGATACACAAGATACTCCATTTTCATGTGCCCTGATTTTCCACATCATAGTATTTTGGAGGAGTAAAGGATCCTTCTCCTTTGTATAAGCCTTCTTTTGAGGAAAGGGTTGTCTTTTTTTAAATCTCTTCTTCTTCAAGAATCTTCTAAATTTATTCACAAGGAGGCTAAGATTCTCCTCACTTAACTCAAGATTTTCTGTATCTTCTTCACCATCTTCATCATCATCTTCAATTGTAGAAGAGGTGGCTTTGAGTGCAATTCTCTTTTTCTTCTTATCATGCTCATCATTTCGATTGAACCTATTTAGCTCCAACTCATGTTCTTGAAGCTTCCCAAATAAGGTGGCTAGAGACATTGTTGATAAATTTCTTGATTCCACGATAACCGTTACCTTGGGTTGTCAATTCCTACTCAAACATCTCAATACTTTGTTAAAAAGATCTTCATTAGGAAATGTCTTTCCCAATGAGATAAGATAATTAACAGTATATGTGAATCTCTTTTGCATTTCTTGAATACATTCTAAACAATTCATATTCATAAGTGAGAGTGTTTATTCTAGATCGTTTTACCTCATTTGTACCTTCATGAGTTACTTGTAAAGTATCCCACATTTCTTTAGCAGTTTTACAATTTGACACCTCAAAGAATTCATCATACCCCAAGGATGTGGTGATGATGTTCTTAGCTCTCAAATTGTATTGAACCTTCCTTTTGTCCTCATCGGTCCATTCATTTTTAGGTGTATTAATTTTCACACCATCTTTAGTATGTGTGGGAACAAAAGCACCATTCTCAATGGCATCCCACACATCTAAGTTAATAGCTTCAATAAAAAATTTTATCTTTTCTTTTCAATATGCATAACCATGCCCACTGAAAAAAAGAGGTCTATTTATAGAAAACTTTTCATTAGAAAAATCATTTGAAGTCATTTCTTCTCTTGAAGCTGCTAAACTCTTTATACAAGAGTCTAGCTCTGATACCACTTGTTACCAAGTGGCTTCAATACTCAAGAGGGGGGTGAATTGAATTTGTAAAGCAAGTTCGTAAATATTTCACAAAACGTTTGATAATCAATTTTCGTTGAAGCTATTGAATGGATAGAGGTGATTGGATAAATGAGATAAACACTTTCATTTATAAATATAATAGCCAAAGGAGACGATATTCAAACAATTCAATAAAATAGTGCACAAATGTAAAAAGAAGGGTTTAGAAAAACAAACACAATAGTTTATCCTAGTTCGATCACCAATCCACTTGTGATTTGCGTCCAGTCCTCAAGTAAACACTCGAGATTTTTCACTATAACTTTAAGTTTCAATAAGTGCTTGACAACCTTTACAAACTTGAGTACTCAACACTTTGGGATACCTCACCCTTTGAGCTTGAGCCTATTCAACTAAGGGATGCCTCACCCTTTACACTTTAGGAGGGATGCCTCACCCTCTTTACAAAATAATTCAGATTGATAAAATGAAACTCTCACAAGAATAATTAATACAAATTGAAGCTCTAATATGCTCTCAAAAAATATCTCAATATTTTCACAAAAAATAAAGCAAAAACATTTTCAGAATTTGATTCTCGTATATAAGTGTTAGATTGATGTTCTGAATTCAAGGTTAGCCATTAATGAAGCCCCAAGTCAAGTATTTATAAGTTATTGGAAGAAAGGAGTCGTTGGGAGCTTTAATGGGCAACATTAAATGCTGATAAAATAGTCGTTGGGTACTGACAAGCCAGTGGTAATTGATTACACCATATATGTAATCAATTACATGGCTGTTCCAACGTGTTCTTGACTTTCTGGGCACTTGGTAATCGATTACCAGCTTGATGTAATCGATTACAAGGTCTCTGACTTGCTTGCAATTGATTACTATTTCTATGTAATCGATTACAAGACTTCTTGAACATGTTCTTGCCTTTTTGGGCTCATTGTAATCGATTACCAACTTGGTGTAATCGATTACAAGGCTTCTGACTTTCTTGTAATCAATTACAATGCACATGTAATCGATTACAAGGCTTCTGTTTGCTATGTAATCGATTACAAACATCTTGTAATTAATTACCTTGGCCTTTGAACACATTTTTCAAGTCCAATTGAGTATGTAAGCCATTTCTAACACTTAGATCATTGGATTAAACATGAATTCCTTTATGAATATTGAATCCAAGATTAAAATCAACATTTCTTGAAAAACATATTTAACTTTGAATTTACAACCTGATTTTGAAAATGAAATTTGAAAAATCATTTGAGAATATTGAGATATTTTCAGAGCATTTTACATTGATATTTTTAAGACCTATAACCTATATCAAATATACCTCTTTTGATCTTGGTTACTTCTTCTTGACTTTATTGTTGGTCTTTTATCCTGACTTTGTTATCATAAAAAACTTCATTTAATATGCTTCAAGACATAAGCATTCACAAAGAAAAAGGGTGTCGCTGTGAGGTTGGAGAGGAGAGGAAGAATAGAAAATGTGATAGAAAAGTGAGAGAAAAAAGAGGATGAAAGAGAAAGCAAAAATAAAAAGAGAAAATGATAAAAACTTTTAAAAATGGAAAAAGTGAAAAGATAACAATTTGTGTCATCTTTTCCTTCCTCATGGCTGTGGAGTCTCCAAGGGAGGAGAGAGAAAAATTGGCTTCCTTGAGAAGCTTGATACAAAGCTTCCTTGTGAAGCTTTGTCCACTTTTTGGAAAAAGTCAAGGATGATGTCATCTTGGTGATGACATTAAAGTGCTATCTAGAAAAGATGACAAACACTTTACTAAAGCTATTACTCAATGAACAAAAGCTACAGTTAACATAACCAGTATTTATTGTCCAATGGATAATAAAATGTACTACGATTTAATTTATCAGATCAATTCTCGAAAAATGAAAACTTTATAAAATGTGTCCGGCCTCAGGTTTAGTAAAATTCTCTGTCACTGTCTCCACAATCCAAGGTTTTCCGGCCTCGAGGAAAATATTTCATTTTTCCAGCCCCGCTCAGTGTGTACGTAAATTGATGAATATATTAAAATAATCAAATAATTCAAATAATTCTAAAAAAATTCACAAAAATTACAAATATTATAAAGAATAAATATATATCATGAAACAAGCAATTTTCGGAGTGTTACAACTCTCCCGTTAAAAAAAAAAATTTGTCCTTGAAATTTTTCATACCTTAGAATAGTTGTTCCTTCATCTTGTTCTCTAACTCCCACGTTGTGTCTCCGATTATGCCATTCCAGATCACTTTCACTAATGGAATCTCTTTCCCTCTGAGTCGCTTCACTCTCTTATCTTTGATCTTTACAAGAAGTGTCTCATAGGTTAAATTCTCTTTTAATTGTACTGTATCCGGTGCTATGACATGGTTTGGATTAGGAATATACTTTCGCAGTTGCGAGACATGGAAGATATTATGAAGGTTAGAAAGAAAAGGCAGTAAAGCTATTTGGTAGGCTACTGGACCTATCTGACAAAGAATTTAGTAAGGTTTGATGAATTTTGGAGTGAGTTTTCTAGATTTAAGAACTCGGCCGACCCTAGTCGTGTGTGTGACTTTCAAAAACACATGCTTGCCTTCTTCAAGCTCAAGAGATTTTCTTCTTCTATCCGCATAGCTCTTTTATCTACTCTGAGCCGTCCGTATCTTTTCCTAAATCATCTTAACCTTTTACGTTGTTTGTTGCACAAGATCAGGTCCGATCATGAATTGCTCTCCATCTTGGTACTAACACAAAGGTGTTCTGCACCGTCGTCCATATAGAGCCTCATAGGGTGCCATCCCTATGCTCGAGTGAAAACTGTTGTTGTAGGTGAACTCTATCAAAGATAATAATTCATCCCAACCTCCAGTCTGTTCCAAAGTGCAAGCTCTAAGCAAATCTTCCAACAATTAGATCGTCCTTTTCAATTGACCATCGGTTTGAGGATGATAAGCAGAACTCAAATGAAGTTTCGTTCTTATTACTTCTTGAAGATTTTGCCAAAACCTTGATCTGAACCTCGGATCTCTATTAGAGATAATACTGGAAGGCACACCATGAAGTCTAACAATCTCACTAATATATAACTGGGTTAACTTCTCCATTGAATACCTCATGTTAATTGGTAAAAAGTGTATAGACTTCGTAAGCCGATCAACAATTACCCATATCGAATCATGACCCTTTCATGTTCTTGGTAACCCAACCATGAAATCCATTGCAATACTATCTCACTTCCATTCGGGAATAGTTAGAGGTTGCAACATTCCTGACGGTCTCTGGTATTCAATCTTAGCTTTCTGGAAGATTAAGCAAGATGACACATGTTGAGCTACATCTCTCTGCATTCCAGGCCACAAAAATAATCGTTTCAGTTCTTGGTACATATTAGTCATTCCAAGTTGCATACTTAACCTGCTGGTATGAGCTTCATCAAGAATTGCTTTCCTAAGCTCCGGATCATTGGGTATACAGATCCTACCTTTGAACTTTAAGATTTTATTAGGTCATTCCTCTACTGTTGTCACACTACCTTGCTCACTAGCTCCCTTTCCTTTTGCAAAAATTTATCACTTTCTTGCTTCTCTCGGATCTTTTCCATTAAATCGTTCAAAATAGTAACCATATTCAAACGAATTCTTCCTGGTGCCAATTCAACAGATAGCCACATATCCCTGAACTGCTCTATCAATTCCTTCTCCTTAATCATCATAACAGACATACTAAGTATCTTCCTACTCAAAGCATCTGCCACAATGTTTACCTTTCCGGGGTGATACTGGAGTTGAAAATCGTAGTCTTTCAGAAACTCCAACCATATTCTCTGCCTCATATTTAGCTTCTTTTGCTCAAAAAGGTACTTTAGACTCTTATAGTCACTATAGACATTAAACGTTGCTCTATATAGAAAGTGTCTCCATATTTTTAGAGCAAACACCATAGCTGCTAACTCTGGGTCATGTGTAGGATAACTCTTTTCATGTACTCTCAATTGTCATGAAGCATATGCCACCACTTTCCTATTCTACATGAGCACATATCCTAAACCTTGATGTGAAACATCACAAAACACCTCAAAGGGTTCATTTGGATCGAGTAGAACCAAAACTAATGAAGTGGTCAATTGTCTATTCAACTCTTGAAAACTTTCTTCATAAGCATCGATCCACTCAAAAGCATGGTTCTTCCTCATAAGTTAAGTGAGAGGTCCTGCTATCTTAGAGAATCCTTTAATGAATCTTCGATAATAACCAGCTAATCTCACAGAGCTTCGAATCTCAGACACAGTCTTTGGCCTTTCCCATTGTAGGACTGCTTTGACCTTTAACGGATCTAATGTAATTCCATCCTTCGAGATTACATGACCCAAAAACTTAACTCTTCTAGCCAAAATACACACTTTGACAACTTGGTATACAACTTCTTCTTTTTTAGGATCTGGAGAACTATACTGAGATGTTCGACATGTTCTTCCTGATTTCGAGAATAGATCAGAATGTCATCGATAAAAATAATGGCAAATTTGTCTAAGTAAGGATGAAAGATTCAATTCATGTAATCCATGAATATGGCAGGTGCATTCATCACTCCAAATGGCATCACAAGATACTCATATTGCCTGTAACGTGTACTAAAAGCCATTTTGGGGATATCCTCTACCTTCACTCAAATCTGATGATAGCCAGAATGCATATCTATCTTGGAGAAAACAGTGACTTTCAGCTGATCCATTAAATCATCTATCCTCAAAAATGGATACTTGTTCTTGATCATGACCTTCTTCAGCTGACCATAATCTACACATAAGCGCGAAGTTCCATTCTTCTTCTTAACCAACAACACTGGCGCTCCCCAAGATGACACACTAGGCCTGATAAACTGCTTTTCCAGGAGCTCCACTAACTACTTCTTGAGTTCAACTAACTCTGATGGTGATATCCTGTAGGGTTCTATGGATATAGGACCAGATCCGGGCATAAGATCGATAGTAAACTCTATCTCCGCTCTGGTGATAAACTAAGTACATCATCAAGGAAGACTTCAGAAAACTCATTGACTACTGGAATAGCATTCACATCCATCTTGCTCTTGACTTCTAAGGAAGACAATAGCATGCATCCCTGAGCTCATTCTTTCAAGAAAGCTTTAACTTGGTTGGCCATCAAAAATCTAGAAACTTCAGCCTTAGGGAAAATTAGGGTTTTATTGGAACAATCCAACAGGATATAATTAGAAGATAACCAATCCATTTCCTAAGATCACGTCTATTTGATAAAGAGGTAAACAGATCAAATCAACAGAAAAGATTCGACCTTCAATAGATAAAGGACAGTTCAAACAAATTTGGGTAGTAATAATAGGTTTAGCAGTAGGGGTAGAACCACTCAAATCAAAGGGTAAAGAAGACACAGGTAAACCTAATCGGTGCACACAGTCATAAGCAATAAAAGAATAGGTTGTCCTTGAGTCATATAGTACAGTTAAAAGATTACCTCCCATGGTACCATCTCCCTTTATCAGATCTTCAGATTGGGAGGCTTCCGCTCCACTTATTATGTAAACTCTGCCTCCTACCTGAGGTTTTGCAACTCGTGCATTGTTGACAGAAGGCTCCGCTTTGGGTTGGTTGCAATCTCTAGAGATATGTCTAAGCTTTCCACATCTGAAGCAGATAATTCCATTGATCGTGCAATCCCTTATCAGGTGGTCCTTTCCACATTTCAAACATGTTGGTGAAGACGCCACAGTCTGACTAACTCAATGACCACCAAAATTTCCACTAGAGCCTCCACTAGGTGATTGTTGTTGACTTCCCGGCGGTCAGGAATAAGGCTTCCTTTGAAAGTAATTCACATTGCTACTACTTCCTTGTTGGAACCTAGAAGGTCCAAAGTTGTGATTCCTCATGTCCCGCGATTGATCCAGTTCCTCAATCCTTCGACACTTGTCCAAGAAGGCTGGGAATTGCTCTATTCCCAACGATAGTACTGCTCTCTTCAAGTCATGTCCCAGTCCTTCCTTGAACTTTCAACATTTCCACTCTTCATCAGGTTGGAATTGGAAATACCTTGAAAACTTTGACAAGCTTTCAAACTTTGTAGTATATTCGTTGACCATCATGCTCCCTTGTTTCAGACCAAGAAACTCCATCTCCATGGCATGCCTCACAGTAGCAGGAAAAGACTTCTCCAGAAACTTGTCCTTGAATGCTTCCCATGTAATCGCTCTGCCCTCACCTTCTAGCAATCTTTGCACTCCATTCCACCAGTCTTCAGCATCTTCGACCAGCATAAAGGTAGCATAAGTTACCTTCCAGTCATCAGCATAGCCCATCCTTTCGAATATTTTCTCCAATGACTTTGATTGGCATGTATCTCATAAAGAATGTGTTTTGATGATAACAAACTTAAAGATGTTGCAAGATCAAGTCCAAGAGTCTCAAGACCATCAAGTATAGCTTTTAGGACTTCAATCAATTTGTAAAGGTATATATAAAGATTCATAATTGCTCAATCTTACATTTTGAAATAGCACACAAGTTTTCAAGGCTTCAATATGGTTTTTAATTTCCAAAGAATCAACCATCTCGTGTCCATAAGCCTACAAGATCATATGGAATCAAGAGCAACATTTAAAAAGGCATAAAACATGTTTTTCGCATGTATTATTTGAATAAGGAGTTTCTTATTCGAATAACACAAGTAAGAGATTCCAAATAATCTTTCAAGAAAAGATTTATTCGAATAAGCCCTGTGCTATTCGAATAAATGGTTCAAAAAATATTTTGGCACGAATAAGTTATTCGAATAACAATGCGTTATTCGAATAAACACATCTCTAGGAAATTATTTTATTAAATGGTTATTCGAATAACAGAGTTGTTATTCGAATAACAAGCCTTTCAGCAAAACCATATTTAAATGGTTATTCGAATAACAATGTTGTTATTCGAATAAGGAGATCTTAGGAAATCAAATATTCGAATGAGTTATTCGAATAACATGAATGTTATTCGAATAATATGTTTTCCCAGAAGCCATATATTTAAGTGGTTATTCGAATAACAAAGATGTTATTCGAATAACACATTACAGAGGAAAACACGCTTGTGCTATTTAAAGCCTTATTCGAATAAGGATTCTCTTATTCGAATAAGAGAGCTTTCCAGAAATAGAAATTAACAAATAGTTACGAAACATTTAATGCTCCAACCACTTCCCAACGGCTCTAAACTTCAACGACTTATAAATAGAAGTTGTTGGGCATTTATGAAGGTTACATAATCAATCTGAAAAACCTTGGTTGAGCATTAAAAATGAGTTTTCATCTTTTCCTTCGCTAATACTCTGTTTCTGAGCATAAACTGTGAATCATATACCCATTGAATTTCCATTTGTATTATCTGCTCTTTGAAGAGAGTTTCTACCTATTCAATCTTTGTATAATCTCTAGAGAGGGTGAGGCATCCCTCCAAACTGTAAAAGGGTGAGGTATCCCTTGGAAAATAGAGGCTCAAGCATAAGGGTGAGGCATCCCAAAGTTTTGAATGCTCAAGGTTATAGTGGTTGTCAAGTACCCATTGAAGCTTGAAGATATAGTGGAAAATCTTACGTTGTTGCTTGGGGACTGGACGTAGATCATAAGTAGATTAGTGATCGAACCAGGATAAACCATTGTGTTTGTTTTCTCTAAACCCTTCTCTTTATTTTGTGCATTATTTTATTGAATTGCTTGAATATTGTCTTCTTTGGCTATCACATTTATAAGTAAAAGTGTTTATCTTATCTATCTAATTATCTCTAATCTTTCAATAGCTTCAACGAAAATTGGTTATCAAACGATTTGTAAACTTGTTTTACTTACTCAATTCACCCCCCCTCTTGAGTATTGAGGCCACTTGGTAACAAGTGGTATCAGAGCTAGACTCTTGTATAAAGAGCTTAGCAGCTTCAAGAGAAATGATGGCTTCAAATGGTTTTTCAAATGAAGGTTCTTCTATAAACAGACCTCCTTATTTCAATGGGGATGGTTATGCCTATTGGAAAGAAAGGATGAAAATTTTCATTGAAGCTATTGAGTTAGATGTGTGGGATGCCGTTGAAAATGGTGCTTTTGTCCCAACACAAACTAAAGATGGTGTGAAAATTAATACACCTAGAAATGAATGGACCGTTGATGATAAAAAGAAGGTTCAATACAATTTGAGAGCCAAGACATCATCACCACATCCTTGGGATATGATGAATTTTTTAGGGTGTCAAATTGCAAGACCGCAAAAGAAATGTGGGATACCCTACAAGTAACTCATGAAGGTACTAGTGAGGTAAAACGATCTCGAATAAACACTCTTACTCATGAATACGAATTGTTTAGAATGAACCAATGTGAGAGTATTCAAGATATGCAAAAGAGATTTACTCACATTGTTAATCATCTTATCTCATTGGGAAAGACATTTCCTAATGAGGATCTTATTAACAGAGTCTTGAGATGTCTAAGCAAAAATTGGCAACCCAAAGTAACGGCTATTGCGGAATCAAGAGATTTATCAATAATGTCTCTAGCCACTTTATTAGGAAAGCTTCAAGAACATGAGCTGGAACTAAATAGGCTCAATCAAAATGAAGAGCATAACAAAAAGAAGAAGGGAATCGCACTCAAAGCCACCTCCTCCACAATTGAAGATGATGATGAAGATGGTGAAAAGGATGATGAAAATGTTGAGCTAAGTGAGGAGAATCTTGGTCTCCTTGTGAGAAAGTTTGGAAAATTCCTAAAGAAAAAGGGATTTCAAAGAAGACCACCCTTTCCTCAAAAGAAAGTGTATCATAAAGGAGAAGGATCTTCTACTCCTCCAAAATGCTACAAATGTGGAAAACCGGGGCACATGAAAATGGAGTGTCCTATATATCTCAAGAAGACAGAGAAGTTTGAGAAAAGATCTTCTAAGGAAAAGAAAGGAAGAAGAGCATATATAGCTTGGGAGGACAATGACTTAAGCTCTTCCGATGATTCGGAGAATGAAGAAGCCCATCTTTGTCTTATGGCTCAAGGAGAAGAAAGTGGAGAAAGCGACACTGAGGTAACCTCTCCTAACCTAGAATCTTCACCCTCTTATGATGAATTGCAAGATGTCTTTCAAGAATTGCATGATGAATCTTTGAGGCTCACAAAAATGGTTTTGTTCTCTAACAAAACAATTTCTTTATTAGTAAACAAAGTTTCTACTTTAAGTGAAGAGATAAATGAGCTCAAGATTGAAAATGAGACCTTAGGACTTATTGATGCTAATTCATTATGTATGACTTGTTCCTCACATGATAACACATCCATATCATTACCTTGTTTATCATACAAAGCTTTTGAAAAAGAAATTGAAGATTTGAACAACACTCTTGCAAAATTCACTTTTGGAAGAGACAACTTAAATGTGTTGTTAGGGAGACAAAAATGTGTTTTTCAAAAAGCCAATTTGGGATTTAATCCAAACAACCATCAAAAGTCTTATAAGAACTTCTTTGTTTCCTCAAAAACTTCAAGTAGTCCTTTTGTCAAATGTTTTCATTGTGGTAAGAAAGGGCATAGTGCATCCACTTGCAATGTTAGAAAGAACATAAACACCAAGGTTGGAATCAAAAGGGTTTGGATTCCTAAAGGCACCATACCTAATTCTAACACACAAGGACCCAAAACAATTTGGGTACCAAAGGTTAAATTTTGAATGTGTGTTATAGGTGTGCTTGAAGACTAAGAGCTCAAGTTAGTATCTTGATAGTGGTTGCTCCAAGCATATGACCGGTGATGGCTCCAAGTTCTCATCCCTTACCCACAAGAAACATGGTCATGTCACATATGGTGATAACAACAAAGGGAAGATTCTTGGAATTGGCAAAGTTAGTAAGATCCCTTCATCATCTATTGATAATGTTTTGCTTGTTGAAGGACTTAAACATAATTTGCTTAGCATTAGTCAATTATGTGATAAAGGCAATAGAGTTATATTTGATTCCTTTTATTGCATAATTGAGGGAAAGGATGATAAGCAAGTTAAGTTTGTCGGTTATAGGGTCAATAATATATATATGATTAGTCTCGATGATATCTCCTCAAATGATGCTAAATGCTTTATGAGTAAAGAAAATGATTCATGGTTATGGCATAGAAGAATTGCTCACATTCACATGGATCACTTAAACAAATTGGTTTCTAAAGAACTAGTAATTAGTCTTCCAAAGCTCAAATTTGAAAAAGACAAACTTTGTGATGCATGTCAAAAGGGAAAACAAGTAAAGGTCTCTTTTAAAGCTAAAAACATGATTTCAACTTCTAGACTTTTACAACTTTTGCACATGGATCTTTTTGGTCCCTCTAGAACTATGAGCTTTGGTAGGAATTATTATGCATTAGTGATTGTGGATGATTTTTCTAGGTTTACATGGACATTATTCTTGGCCCACAAAAATGATGCTTTTCAATCATTTAAAAAGCTTGCCAAAGTTATCCAACACGAAAAAGGTTTTTGTATTGCATCTGTAACACCCTAAGCCGTAGGGTGTCACATTTATGTTACTTAATAACCCCCAAGTTCATATAAGGTGACGTTGTAATAAAAAGATAAGTCAAATTTTTTTTTTGATGACCATAAAATAAACTTAGTGAAAAATAAAACATTATAGCAACCTCACACATAGATTACATCATATACATATTACAAACGTACTGTTGGAATTATTTATTTTACAGCCCATGTCTCAAACTAAAACACACTTAAATAAATTACACACATAGTTCATATCAGAGTTCAAACTTGCCCAAGTTTAACTAAGCAGCGGACCCCTCAGATGGGTCCTCCTCGGATTCCTCAGCAGATAGAAATCCGTTATGACGAGTAGCCCTACGACAGTGTCCGGCCGACGATACTATACTGATTTCCGTTGGGACATAATTCCTAGTGTCCCAGTGTCGCCTGATATTCAACGAAAATTCAACATGAACTAAAATAGTTACACAGAAAAATGGATTTCCACGAAACAGTCTACTAATACTAACAGTCAGGTACCCCTCGTAAATAAGTCCTCGCTCATCGGGACTTGACCTCCATTCTCCAGCTCCTCCGTGAAATTGTAGACGTACATACCTGAAGAAACTGGCTCTTGTCGTCATACTGTCAGAATTTGACGTTCCCAGCCGTGAGAAGTAACTCTTCTTCTGCTTCTTGTACCGTTTCTTTCTCAACGTCTTCACCCAATTATCAATATAATATACAGATATACATACAAAGATGTGAGATTATTTACGCCAATATAAGCATGATAGTACAGAGATAATACAAATAACACATCATGCAAAAATATCATATCATGATCACAATTATACCATCATCATAGTGCAAAATAATAATTACCATTATACCACTATCACTGTTTAAATAATACAACAATTACAGTAACACCATCATATAGATATAGATGCTCAGTTTCATGCATGCGCACATAGACTCAATGTCCTACTCCATGGAGCTAATACTCAAGTCGGAGAAATTGATCGAAAAGAGCTGTTGGTATTTCGTGCTTCAGACCAAGTGCTTATAATTATATCTTGCACATCTAACACATACACAACAGTCTTTGTCAGATCTCGATTAAGAATAGTGTCTCGGTCCGGATCACCGGTGTGTTGCATCAGTCTAACCTACGGTGCAGAAGAGCTACCAACTGCCCATTGTGAGCAACTCGCACCATGATGCCCCCAAGGTCCACAAGTGACCTACACTACGCGTATCGCACCCACTCAAGAGGTGTACGTTTCTCTTAGGCAATTAGCCATATCCAGTCCATCGGACCATTTTCAATGCATGTGTAATGCACCAATTACCAACCAATGGTAAATCACATAATTTCTCATACCAAGTTCAAATAGTATTTTTAACTGTCAAGTTTACTGTATAATTAACAGTGATTGCATTATCGCACTTTTCTCATTCACAAAAACATTTTTGTCCCATTTTCACAGTCACGTAATATTTTATTACGTAATCAATGATTTGTAACATTTCTATTACGTTTAAAATTCGCGTAAAAATTTTCTATTATTTTCTAAAGTGCGTAAAAATATTCTTTCATTATTTTTTTAAATCACATAGTAATTTTTCTACAATATTTCGATCGTATAAAATATTTGAACATTTTAAATTGCGTAGAAATATTTTAATTTTTTTTCAAATTGCGTAACTCAAAATTTACATTTTTAAGTTCCATAAATCATTTTTCACCGTTTTTACCCTTCGTAAAATATTCCTTAACTTTTAAAAATATTATTTTGGACTTTTCTTACAATAATATAATTCCTTACTTTATTTTCTTCCTGTTCTTAGTAAAAAAAATCTTTTTCTTAATATATTTTCTCAAAATTACTTTTTTTTATTGATCTAGTTTTACAAAATCACATTTAGTTTATTTAATTACCGTTTCTAACTTTTAAATTTCCTAACATTTTTTCAAAACCCAATAAATAAATTCTTTGTTAGTAAATTTAAGTTACAAACGTTTTCTTTTATATTTCTAAATCACTTTCAAAAATTAATTCTCCTTGAAAACAATTTGAAGTTTAGCACCTTCAATCTCCCTTTTTCTTTTATTTATGAAAATTCCACTTGACAACACTTTAATTCTCTTTTCAAAATCCTTATTTAAAAATTCTTATATTTTATAACATCAAAACATTTTTTTTTCTAAATTATCAAGACCTTAAAAATGGCCATTGGAACCATGAAAGATTTTTCTTATAACTTAAATGAATTACATTTTTGTTTCTACGCAAAATTAATTAATATCAACATAACTAAAAAGAAAATGTGTGCATTCTCTTTTGCAAAACCAAAATCCTTTTGTTTATTTCCTTTACTTCTCAAATCATAAAATTTTATTATTCATGAAAATATTAATTTGGTGAACACCTAATTTGAGATGTCTTGGCCAAAAATCTTATTGTTCTAAGGACCCAAAAATCAATTTCTTTGTTCTTGAAAAATTTTCAACATGAACCCTAATTTTGGGCATCAAAACCGAACCTCTCCTTTGGCCATTGGAGCCAAAATTTTACTTATTTCAACATACATCCATCATAATATATTTAACATATATCATCATGCATATTATAAGCATACCATATAAACAAGTAAAAATCATACTAAGCATGCATATACAATTAATTCATGCAAAGCATATCAAGCATAAACAAAATAATTAAAAACACATAATACAAATAATTTATTACATGACCATGGATATGAATCCTCACATGGATTCATCATCCATCAAATATAACCATCTCTCACCACCATGCTTAGTTAGTGAGATAAATCTCCCTTTTACCTCTTGAAGAACTCCAAAAGCTCCTTGCTTTGGATTTAGAACAAGATCTCCACCAAGAAAAGTCTCTTGAACATAAAACAAATGCAAGAAAATTAGAATATTGAGCTTGATTAAGAGGAACCATGGATCAAACATGGTTTAGAACATGAAAAAGAAAAGAATGAAAGAAATTTCCTTACTCTTCACCAACAAAAGCTCTAGAACTTGATCTTAGTAAAAGTCCTTCAAGATGGAAGATTTAGAGAAAGTCTTCAACATGAAAGTTTTTTAGAATAAGGTAAGGATTCAAGAAACTAGGTTGTATGAAATTATAGAGTGATGGAGGGTGGATGAGAGTGCTTGGCTGAATGGCTCTTTAGGGAGAGAGAATGGAGTTTTTCATTTGGTTGGTTCATGAAACATGAGTGAGAGAATGAAGAAATGAAAATGTGAAGTGTAGAAATGAATTATTTGGTATCCTAACTATGCATGGCCGTGGCCTTCATGGAGAGAAATGAAAAGTGAAGTTTGAAAAATATGCTCATTAATTGATTAATAGGAACTTGTCTTGAGATTTGACCATTGTCTTCATCATTTTCCTTAGCCTAAAAAGCCTATACTAACTTTGTCCCCCTTTCTCCTTGCTTCTTCAAAACCTCCCCACTTGCATGATTCATGCAAATTGTCATCTTTTCAAACAATTATTTGAAGCCTTTCTAGCCATTGATTTATTCAATAGTTAGGATTTAAGTAGATTTTGATTTTTAGAAGACAAAATCTAGGTCATTGGATCTTTCTTCTTTAAATCTTAGCCATTAGATGTGTCTCAAAAATGAAGGGTCAAGATTACACCTTCAAACTTTACATCCAAGGGTCCAAAATGGTTTTAGAAACTTTTCTTTTTTATGATCAATTCTCCACCATTGATCGAAATCCAAATCCAATGGTCATTAATGATCCATCTCCACCATTGATTTATTTTATATCCAAGGGTTGATAATGGTCATAGTCTTTTATAAGATTAAATCTCTACCCTTGATTTAATTTCCATCCAATGGTTATAATTGATCCTATTTACTTTTAAGATCAAATATCCATCGTTGATTAAATCAAGATTAAATCTCCAATGGTAATTAATTCGATGGTGGATATCCAAACCACCAATACTGACTTAATAGCGTAGAATTTTATTTTTATCTATCATAACCTCATAAAAGAATACATTCACTGTATTTTTATCATTCTATAATTAAATACAGTACAAAATACAGTAAAAGAAATTTTCTAAAACTATTTCGGATTCAGGTTTAGTAAGATCCCTGTCTCCGTCTAAACAGTACAAATTTTTCTGTGCGTGAAAAAATTTTTCACTTTGCGGGACCCACCTGGGCCCACGTATGGACACTTGGGCCCACAAACACCTTACAGGGCCCACAAATGGTAAAAAAAATCAAAATTACGCATAAAATCATAAAGATTAGAAAATTCACAAATATCAAATCAGATTACGTAAATTAATTAAGACTAAATAGTAAAAATTAAATTACGTAAATTTTTCTGGCCCAAAAATTATTATTTTCCTGACACGGATCAAATCTCTCAAAACGATCAAATATGCAGACAGAATATTTAAAATAATTTTACAGCGCACTGAAATTACTAAACAGTAAAATTCTGCTAACTGTTAAAATTACTTATTTAATACATAGAAAGTTTGGGGTGTTACAATTCTCCCCCTCTACAAAAGTTTCATCCTCGAAAATTGACGAACTTGATTTCACATCCTTAAAATAAAAAGGGATACTGTTCTTTTATCTTTTCTTCTAGTTCCCATGTAGTTTCCCCGCTTACATCATCCCAAATAATTTTAACCAATGAAATTTCCTTACCTCAAAGTTGCTTTGTCTTTCGATCCTCAATCTTTACTAGAACAGTTTCATAGGTTAAATTTTCCTTCAGCTGTACTGTGTCTGGCTTGATAACATCAGTAGGATCAGAAATATATTTTCGTAGTTGTGATACGTGAAATACATTGTGAAGGTTTGATAGAAAAGGTGGTAATGCAATCTGATATGCCACTGAACCTACCCGACGTAAAATCTGATACGGTCCAATAAATTTTGGAGTGAGCTTCTTAGATTTAAGCACTCGCCCAACACCCGTCATAGGCGTCACTCACAAAAATACATGGTCACCTTCTTCAAACTCGAGAAATTTTCTTCTTTTATCAGCATACCTCTTTTGCCGAGTGTGACTCATTCTCATTTTGTCTTGTATCATCTTCACTTTTCACTTCGGTTATGTGTTGAACAATCTCTGGTCCTAACATAATACTCTCACCGTCTTGATACCAACATAACGGTGTTCTTCATCGTCATCCATATAATGCCTCATAGGGTGCCATCCCTATACTTGAATGGAAACTATTATTATATATGAATTCTATCAATGGCAAGAATTCATCCTAGCCTCCAGTTTCTTTCAAAACACATGATCTCAACAAGTCTTCTAATGATTGAATCGTCCTTTCTGACTGACCATCAGTCTATGGATGGTAAGCAGAACTTAAACGTAGCTTTGTTCCCATCACTTCTTGCAAACTATCCCAAAATCTCGATGTAAACCTTGGATCTCGATCTGAAATGATACTGGATGGTACACCATGAAGTCTAACAATTTCACTGATGCACACTTAAGCCAACTTTTCCATTGAGTATTTAATATTAATCGGCAAAAAGTGCACTGACTTAGTAAGCTGATCAACAATTACCCAAATGGCATCATGACCTTTCCGAGTCTTTGGTAGTCCCATCACAAAATCCATTGCTATGTCATCCCATTTCCATTCGAGAATAGGCAAAGGTTGCAACATTCCCGAAGGTCTTTGATGTTCCACCTTAGCCTTCTGACAGACTAAACAGGATGATACATACTCCACAACATCTTTCTTCATTCCTTGCCACCAATATAATTGTTTTAAATCTTGATACATCTTTGTGACTCCTGGATGCATACTCAGTTTACTCTTGTGAGCTTCCTCCAAAATCAATCTTCTAAGATTCGGATCATTAGGCACACAAACTCTTCCTTGAAACTTCAAAATTCCATTAACACCTTCGCTAAAATCCAACACTGCCCCTTGACTCTTTGCTTCTTTTGCTTCTTGCAAATATTGGTCACTGTTTTGTCCTTCACGGATTCTATCCATCAAATCATTTGAAATGGTGATCATATTTAAACACATCTTGCCCGGCGTCAATTTCACAGATAATCGCATATCCCGAAATTCTTCTATCAACTCCTTTTCTTTGATCATCATAACAGATGCACTAAGTATTTTTCTACTCAACGCATCTGCTACGACATTCGCCTTTCCGGGATGATACTGCAATTGAAAATCATAATCTTTCAGAAACTCTAACCAACACCTCTGCCTCATGTTCAACTCTTTTTGGTCAAACAAGTACTTCAAGCTTTTATGATAACTAAAAACAGTGAACATAGCTCCATAAAGAAAATGTCTCCATACTTTCAACGCAAACACCACAGCTGCCAACTCCAAGTCATGAGTCGGATAATTCTTCTCATGATTTTTCAACTGTCTTGAAGCATAAGCCACCACCTTACGATTTTGCTTAAGTACACCACCTAATCCTTGGTATGAAGCATCACAATGCACTTCGAAAGGTTTGTTTGGATCAGGTAGAATCAACACTGGTGAAGTAGTCAATCATCTTTTCAATTCTTCAAAACTTTCTTCGCATGCATCAGTCCACACGAACGATTGATTCTTTCGTGTAAGTTGGGTAAGAGGTCCTACAATCTTTGAAAACCCCTCAATGAAACGTCTATAATAACCAGCTAATCCGACAAAACTACGGATTTCTGTTACAGTCTTTGGTCTTTCCCATTCCAAAACTATCTTCACCTTTGAAGCATCAACTTCAATTCCTTTCTCCGATATCATGTGTCCCAAAAATTGAATTTCGCTCAACCAAAATTCACATTTGGACAACTTGGCATACATCTTATTCTCCTTTAGAATCTGGAGAACCACCCTGAGATGTTCAGCATGTTCCTCCTGACTTCGAGAATAAATTAAAATGTCATCTATAAAGACAACAACAAACTTATCCAAGTATGAATGAAGAATTCTGTTCATGAAGTTCATGAATATGGCTGGTGCATTTGTCACACCAAACGGTATCACTAAATATTCATAATGCCCATAACGAGTTCGAAAAGCTGTTTTGGGAATATCCTCCACTTTCACACGTATTTGGTGATACCCAGAACGTAGATCAATCTTGGAAAATATTGCGGCTCCTCGCAATTGATCCATCAGATCATCTATCCTTGGAAGTGGATATTTATTCTTAATCGTGATTTTGTTTAATTGCCGATAGTCTACACATAGACGTGAAGTTCCATCCTTCTTCTTGACCAACAGTACTGGAGCTCCCCATGGTGACACACTAGGTCTCACAAATTGTTTCTCTAATAAATCCTCCAACTGTTTCTTCAGTTCGGCTAATTCTACCGGCGACATTCGATAGGGCGCTATAGATATCGGTCTAGCTCCAGGTACAAGATCAATGGCAAACTCGATTTCCCTTACCGGTGGTAGTCCTGGTATATCTTCAGGAAACACTTCAGGAAATTCGTTAACTACAAAAATATCCTTCAAGGCATCTTCACATTGCACCTCTAAAGAAGATAACAATAGATACCCATGATCTCCTTCCTTCAAACAAGCTTCCACTTGAGTAGCCGTTGGGAATCTAGGATCCTTAGCCTCAGGAAACACTAACGTCTTATTCGAACAATCAATTAGGATATGGTTAGAAGACAACCAATCCATTCTCAAGATTACATTAATCTTAGAAAGAGGCAGACAGATCAAGTCCACATAAAAGATTCTATACCTAACGCAGACAGGACAATTCAGGCATACTGTTGATGTAACTACAAACTTATCAGTAGGAGTAGCAACATTCAAATTATACGGCAAAGCAGTCACAGTCAATCCCAAACGTTCAACATAATCACATGCAATGAAAGAATGTGTTGCTCCTGAATCATAGATTATGGTTAAAGGATTACCTCCAATAGTACCCTCCTCCATTATCAAGTTCTCAGATTTAGCAGCTGCTTCTCCGCTCATTGTATAGACACGACCTCCCGCCTGTGGTCTTGCAGTTCAAACATTTCCCACAGAGGATTCCTTCTTTATCTGATCACAGTCTTTAGAGAAATGTCTAAGCTTTCCACACTTAAAACAAACAACTTCTTTATGTTGACAATCTTTTGTGAGATGATCTTTCCCACATTTAAAACATCGAATAGGAGTCCCAGCTTGACTTGTCTTATTGCCGCTAGAACTTCCACCCACAAATTGCTTCTTAGTCTGACTTCCTGCAGGTTTCATATATGGCTTTTGCTGAGAGCGACTTGCTTGAGTACTCTTTCCTTTTTGGAACCTTGCAGGTCCAAAATTCTTGTCTCTTGCCGCTCGTTGATGATCAATCTCTTCAATTTTACGACATTTTTCAATCAAAGTTGGAAATTGATTAATCTCCAACATCGATACAGCTCTCTTAATATCCAGCTTTAATCCTTCTTCAAATTTTCTGCATTTCTAGCCCTCATCTGGATTCATCTGCAAATATCTCAAAAACTGAGACAGACTTTCAAATTTTGCCGCATACTCACTTATGGACATCAATCCTTGTCGTAAGCTCAGAAATTCCATTTTCTTCATATGCCTCACACTTGCTGGAAAATATTTCTCCAGAAATTTTTGCTTAAAAACTTGCCGTGTCACCATCCTTCCTTCGGCTTCCAACAGTCTTCTAGCTCCTGCCCACCAACGGTCACCATCTCCTACCAGCATAAACGTTGCCAGCATAAGCTTCCGTTCATCAGCACAACCCATACCATCAAATATCTTTTCAAGTTCTTGGATCCAAAGTTCAGCTTTCTCCAGATCAAACTCTCCACGAAACTTCGGTGGATTATTCCTTCGAAACTCAGACAAATTGTGCACATTTTCATTAGCCCATTGATTTTGTTGTGCAACCACTTCTGTCATTCTCTGCATTGCTGCTACAGCTGCAGTCATGTTCAAATTATCATTCCCAATAAGTTCCATATCTGTGCTTTCAATTCTACGTCCACGTCCTCGTCCAGTCATTACTTTCTCCACTCAAACTGAATATAAAGAAAGTAAAGTCAATCTTCAAACAATATTGTTTCTTTTCGGAAACAATAACAGAGAATCACACAACACAAACAAGACAGACCTAACCACTACCCCAAAAGACTCAAACTTGGGCTCTGATACCAACTAATGTAACACCCTAAGCCGTAGGGTGTCACATTTATGTCACTTAATAACCCTCAAGTTCATATAAAGTGACGTTGTAATAAAAATATAAGTCAAATTTTTTTTTGACGACCATAAAAAAAACTTAGCAGAAAATAAAACATTATAGCAACCTCACACATAGATTACATCGTATACATATTACAAACGTACTGTTGGAATTATTTATTTTACAGCCCATGTCTCAAACTAAAACACACTTAAATAAATTACACACATAGTTCATATCAGAGTTCAAACTTGCCTAAGTTTAACTAAGCAGCGAACCCCTCAGATGGGTCCTCCTCGGATTCCTCAGCAGATAGAAATTCGTTATGACGAGTAGCCCTACGGACTGGTGTCCGGGCTAATGATACTATATTGATTTCCATTGGGACATAATTCCTAGTGTCCCAGTGTCGCCTGATATTCAACGAAAATTCAACATGAACTAAAATAATTACACAGAAAAATGGATTTCCACGAAACAGTCTACTAATACTAACAATCAGGTACCCCTCATAAATAAGTCCTCGCTCATCGGGACTTGACCTCCATTCTCCAGCTCCTCCGTGAAATTGTAGACGTACATATCCGAAGAAACTGGCTCTTGTTATCATACTGTCAGAATTCGACGTTCCCAGCCGTGAGAAGTAACTCTTCTTCTGCTTCTTGTACTGTTTCTTTCTCAACGTCTTCACCCAATTATCAATACAATATACAGATATACATACAAAGAGGTGAGATTATCTACGCCAATATAAGCATGATAGTACAGAGATAATACAAACAACACATCATGCAAAAATATCATATCATGATCACAATTATACCATCATCATAGTGCAAAATAATAATTACCATTATGCCACTATCACTGTTTAAATCATACAACAATTACAGTAACACCATCATATAGATATAGATGCTCAGTTTCATGCATGCGCACATAGACTCAATGTCCTACTCCATGGAGCTAATACTCAAGTCAGAGAAATTGATCGAAAAGAGCTGCTTGTATTTCGTGCTTCAGACCAAGTGCTTATAATTATATCTTGTACATCTAGCATATGCACAATAGTCTTTGTCAGATCTCGATTAAGAATAGTGTCTCGGTCCGGATCACCGGTGTGTTGCAATGGTCTAACCCACGGTGCAGAAGAGCTACCAACTGCCCATTGTGAGTAACTCGCACCCCGATGCCCCCAAGGTCCACAAGTGACCTACACTACGCGTATCGCACCCACTCAAGAGTTGTACGTTTCTCCTAGGCAATTAGCCATATCCAGTCCATCAGACCATTTTCAATGCATGTGTAATGCACCAATTACCAACCAATGGTAAATCACATAATTTCTCATACCAAGTTCAAATAGTATTTTTAACTGTCAAGTTTACTGCATAATTAACAGCGATTGCATTATCGCACTTTTCTCATTCACAAAAACATTTTTGTCTCGTTTTCACAGTCACGTAATATTTTATTACGTTTAAAATTCGCGTAAAAATTTTCTATTATTTTCTAAAGTGCGTAAAAATATTCTTTCATCATTTTTTTTAATTCACATAGTAATTTTTCTACAACATTTCGATCGTATAAAATATTTAAACATTTTAAATTGCGTAGAAATATTTTAATTTTTTTTTCAATCGCGTAACTCAAAATTTACGTTTTTAAGTTCCATAAATCATTTTTCACTATTTTTACCCTTCGTAAAATATTCCTTAACTTTTAAAAATATTATTTTGGACTTTTCTTACAATAATATAATTCCTTACTTTATTTTCTTCCTGTTCTTAGTAAAAAAAAAATCTTTTTCTTAATATATTTTCTCAAAATTACTTTTTTTTTATTGATCTAGTTTTACAAAATCACATTTAGTTTATTTAATTACCGTTTCTAACTTTTAAATTTCCTAACGTTTTTCCATAACCCAATAAATAAATTATTTGTTAGTAAATTTAAGTTACAAACATTTTCTTTTATATTTCTAAATCACTTTCAAAAATTAATTCTCCTTGAAAACAATTTGAAGTTTAGCACCTTCAATCTCCCTTTTTCTTTTATTTATGAAAATTCCACTTGACAACACTTTAATTCTCTTTTCAAAATCCTTATTTGAAAATTCTTATATTTTATAACATCAAAACATTTTTTTTCTAAATTATCAAGACCTTAAAAATGGCCATTGGAACCATGAAAGATTTTTCTTATAACTTAAATGAATTACATTTTTGTTTCTACGCAAAATTAATTAATATCAACATAACTAAAAAGAAAACGTGCATTCTCTTTTGCAAAACCAAAATCCTTTTGTTTATTTCCTTTACTTCTCAAATCATAAAATTTTATTATTCATGAAAATATTAATTTGGTGAACACCTAATTTGAGATGTCTTGGCCAAAAATCTTATTGTTCTAAGGACCCAAAAATCAATTTCTTTGTTCTTGAAAAATTTTCAACATGAACCCTAATTTTGGGCATCAAAACCGAACCTCTCCTTTGGCCATTGGAGCCAAAATTTTGCTTATTTCAACATACATCCATCATAATATATTTAACATATATCATCATGCATATTATAAGCATACCATATAAACAAGTAAAAATCATACTAAGCATGCATACACAATTAATTCATGCAAAGCATATCAAGCATAAACAAAATAATTAAAAACACATAACACAAATAATTTATTACATGACCATGGATATAAATCCTCACATGGATTCATCATCCATCAAATATAACCATCTCTCACCACCATGCTTGGTTGGTGAGATAAATCTCCCTCTTACCTCTTGAAGAACTCCAAAAGCTCCTTGCTTTGGATTGAGATCAAGATCTCCACCAAGAAAAGTCTCTTGAACGTAAAACAAATGCAAGAAAATTAGTATATTGAGCTTGATTAAGAGGAACCATGGATCAAACATGGCTTAGAACATGAAAAAGAAAAGAATGAAAGAAATTTCCTTACTCTTCACCAACAAAAGCTCTAGAACTTGATCTTAGTAAAAGTCCTTCAAGATGGAAGATTTAGAGAAAATCTTCAACATGAAAGTTATTTAGAATAAGATAAGGATTCAAGAAACTAGGTTGTATGAAATTAAAGAGTGATGGAGGGTGGATGAGAGTGCTTGGCTGAATGGCTCTTTAGGGAGAGAGAATAGAGTTTTTCATTTGGTTGGTTCATGAAACATGAGTGAGAGAATGAAGAAATGAAAATGTGAAATGTAGAAATGAATTATTTAGTATCCTAACTATGCATGGCCGTGGCCTTCATGGAGAGAAATGAAAAGTGAAGTTTGAAAAACATGCTCATTAATTGATCAATAGGAACTTGTCTTGAGATTTGACCATTGTCTTCTTCATTTTCCTTGGCCTAAAAAGCCTATACTAACTTTGTCTCCCTTTCTCCTTGCTTCTTCAAAACCGCCCCCCCTTGCATGATTCATGCAAATTGTCATCTTTTCAAACAATTATTTGAAGCCTTTCTAGCCATTGATTTATTCAATGGTTAGAATTTAAGTAGATTTTGATTTTTAGAAGACAAAATCTAGGCCATTGGATCTTTCTTCTTTAAATCTTAGCCATTAGATGTGTCTCCAAAATGAAGGGTCAAGATTACACCTTCAAACTTTACATCCAAGGGTCCAAAATGGTTTTAGAAATTTTTTTTTTGATGATCAATTCTCCACCATTGATCTAAATTCAAATCCAATAGTCATTAATGATCCATCTCCACCATTGATTTATTTCACATCCAAGGGTTGATAATGGTCATAGTCTTTTATAAGATTAAATCTCTACCCTTGATTTAATTTCCATCCAACGGTTATAATTGATCCTATTTACTTTTAAGATCAAATCTCCACCATTGATTAAATCAAGATTAAATCTCCATTGATTGGTAATTAATCTCAATGGTAATTAATGATGGATATCCAAACCACCAATACTTGACTTAATAGCATAGAATTTTATTTTTATCTATCATAACCTCACAAAAGAATACATTCACTGTATTTTTATCATTCGATAATTAAATATAGTACAAAATACAGTAAAAGAATTTTTCTAAAACTGTTTCCGGATTCAGGTTTAGTAAAATCCCCTCTCTCTGTCTAAACAGTATAAAGTTTTCTGTGCGTAGAAAATTTTTTCACTTTGCGGGACCCACCTAGGCCCACGTATGACCACCTGGGCCCACAAACACCTCGCGGGGCCCACAAATGGTAAAAAAAATCAAAATCAAATATAAAATCACAAAAATTAGAAAATTCACAAATATAAAATCAGATTACGTAAATTAATTAAGACTAAATAGTAAAAATTAAACTACGTAAATTTTTCTGGCCCGAAAATTATTATTTTCCTGACACGGAACAAATACCTCAAAACGATCAAATATGCAGACGAAATATTTAAAATAATTTTACAGTGCACAGGAATTACTAAACAGTAGAATTTTGCTAACTGTTAAAATTACTTATTTAATACATAGAAAGTTTGGGGTGTTACAATTCTCCCCCTTTACAAAAGTTTCGTCCTCGAAACTTGACGAACTTGATTTCACATCCTTAAAATAAAAGGGATATTGTTCTTTTATCTTTTCTTCTAGTTCCCATGTAGCTTCCCCGCTTACATCATCCTAAATAATTTTAACCAATGAAATTTCCTTACCTCGAAGTTGCTTTGTCTTTCGATCCTCAATCTTTACTAGAACAGTTTCATAGGTTAAATTTTCCTTCAGCTGTACTGTGTCTGACTTGATAACATGAGCAGGATCAGAAATATATTTCCGTAGTTGTGATACGTGAAATACATTGTGAAGGTTTGACAGAAAAGGTGGTAATGCAATCTGATATGCCACCGAACCTACCCGACGTAAAATCTGATATGGTCTAATAAATTTTGGAGTGAGCTTCTTAGATTTAAGCACTCGCCCAACACCCGTCATAGGCGTCACTCGCAAAAATACATGGTCACCTTCTTCAAACTCGAGAAATTTTCTCCTTTTATCAGCATAGCTCTTTTACCGAGTTTGACTCATTCTGATTTTGTCTTGTATCATCTTCACTTTCTCAATTGTTTGTTGAACAATCTCTGGTCCTAACATAATACTCTCACCGTCTTGATACCAACATAATGGTGTTCTACATCGTCTTCCATATAATGCCTCATAGGGTGCCATCCCTATACTTGAATGGAAACTATTATTATATGTGAATTCTATCAATGGCAAGAATTCATCCCAAACCTCCAGCTTTCTTCCGAACACATGATCTCAACAAGTCTTCTAATGATTGAATCGTCCTTTCGACTGACCATCGGTCTGTGGATGGTAAGAGAACTTAAACGTAGCTTTGTTCCCATCGCTTCTTGCAAACTATCCCAAAATCTCGATGTAAACCTTGGATCTCGATCTGAAATGATACTGGATGGTACACCATGAAGTCTAACAATTTCACTGATGTACACTTGAGCCAACTTTTCCATTGAGTATTTAATATTAAGCGGCAAAAAGTGCACTGACTTAGTAAGCCGATCAACAATTACCCAAATGGCATCATGACCCTTCCGAGTCTTTGGTAGTCCCATCACAAAATCCATTGCTATGTCATCCCATTTCCATTTGGGAATAGGCAAAGGTTGCAACATTCCCGAAGGTCTTTGATGTTCCACCTTAGCCTTCTGATAGACTAAACAGGATGATACATACTCTGCAACATCTTTCTTCATTCCTTGCCACCAATATAATTGTTTTAAATCTTGATACATCTTTGTGGCTCCTGGATGCATACTCAGTTTACTCGTGAGCTTCCTCCAAAATCAATCTTCTAAGATTCGGATCATTAGGCACACAAACTCTTCCTTGAAACTTCAAAATTCCTTTAACACCTTCACTAAAATCCAACACTGCCCCTTGACTCTTTGCTTCTTTTGCTTCTTGCAAATATTGGTCACTGTTTTGTCCTTCACGGATTCTATCCATCAAATCATTTGAAATGGTGACCATATTTAAACACATCTTGCCCGGCGTCAATTTCACAGATAATCGCATATCGCGAAATTCTTCTATTAACTCCTTTTCTTTGATCATCATAACAGATGCACTAAGTATTTTTCTACTCAACGCATCTTCTATGACATTCGCCTTTCCGGGATGATACTGCAATTGAAAATCATAATCTTTTAGAAACTCTAACCAACGCCTCTGCCTCATGTTCAACTCTTTTTGGTCAAACAAGTACTTCAAGCTTTTATGATCTCTAAAAACAGTGAACGTAGCTCCATAAAGAAAATGTCTCCATACTTTGAACGCAAACACCACAGCTGCCAACTCCAAGTCATGAGTCGGATAATTCTTCTCATGATTTTTCAACTGTCTTGAAGCATAAGCCACCACCTTACGATTTTGCATAAGTACACCACCCAATCCATGGTATGAAACATCACAATACACTTCGAAAGGTTCGTTTGGATCATGTAGAATCAACACTAGTGAAGTAGTCAATCATCTTTTCAATTCTTCAAAACTTTCTTCGCATGCATCAGTCCACACGAACGGTTGATTCTTTCGTGTAAGTTGGGTAAGAGGTCCTACAATCTTTGAAAACCCCTCAATGAAACATCTATAATAACCAGCTAATCCGACAAAACTATGGATTTCTGTTACAGTCTTTGGTCTTTCCCATTCCAAAACTATCTTCACCTTTGAAGCATTAACTTCAATTCCTTTCTCCGATATCACGTGTCCCAAAAATTGAACTTCGCTCAACCAAAATTCACATTTGGACAACTTGGCATACATCTTATTCTCCTTTAGAATCTGGAGAACCACCCTGAGATGTTCAGCATGTTCCTCCTGACTTCGAGAATAAATTAAAATGTCATCTATAAAGACAACAACAAACTTATCTAAGTATGAACGAAAAATTCTGTTCATGAAGTCCATGAATATGGCTGGTGCATTTGTCACACCAAACGGCATCACTAAATATTCATAATGCCCATAACGAGTTCGAAAAGCTGTTTTGGGAATATCCTCCACTTTCACACGTATTTGGTGATACCCAGAACGTAGATTAATCTTGGAAAATATTGCGGCTCCTCGCAATTGATCCATCAGATCATCTATCCTTGGAAGTGGATATTTATTCTTAATCGTGATTTTGTTTAATTGCCAATAGTCTACACATAGACGTGAAGTTCCATCCTTCTTCTTGACCAACAGTACTGGAGCTCCCTATAGTGACACACTAGGTCTCACAAATTGTTTCTCTAATAAATCCTCCAACTATTTCTTTAGTTCGGCTAATTCTACCGGTGACATTTGATAGGGCGCTATAGATATCGGTCTAGCTCCAGGTACAAGATCAATGGCAAACTCGATTTCCCTTACCGGTGGTAGTCCTGGTATATCTTCAGGAAACACTTCAGGAAATTCGTTAACTACAAAAATATCCTTCAAGGCATCTTCACATTGCACCTCTAAAGAAGATAACAATAGATACCCATGATCTCCTTCCTTCAAACAAGCTTCCACTTGAGTAGCCATTGGGAATCTAGGATCCTTAGCCTCAGGAAACACTAACGTGTTATTCGAACAATCAATTAGGATATGGTTAGAAGACAACCAATCCATTCCCAAGATTACATTAATCTTGGAAAGAGGCAGACAGATCAAGTCCACATAAAAGATTCTATCCCTAATGCAGATAGGACAATTTAGGCATACTGTTGATGTAACTACAAACTTATCAGTAGGAGTAGCAACATTCAGATCATATGGCAAAGCAGTCACAGTCAATCCCAAACGTTCAACACAATCACATGCAATGAAAGAATGTGTTGCTCCTGAATCATAGAGTATGGTTAAAAGATTACCTCCAATAGTACCCTCCTCCATTATCAAGTTCTTAGATTTAGCAACTACTTCTCCACTCATTGTATAGACGCGACCTCTCGCCTGTGGTCTTACAGTTCGAACATTTCCCACAGAGGATTCCTTCTTTATCTGATCACAGTCTTTAGAGAAATGTCCAAGCTTTCCACATTTGAAACATCGAATAGGAGTCCCAGCTTGACTTATCTTATTGCCGCTAGAACTTCCACCCACAAATTGCTTCTTAGTCTGACTTCCTGCAGGTTTCATATATGGCTTTTGCTGAGAGCGACTTGCTTGAGTACTCTTTCCTTTTTGGAACCTTGCAGGTCCAAAATTCTTGTCTCTTGCCGCTCGTTGATGATCAATCTCTTCAATTTTATGACATTTTTCAATCAAAGTTAGAAATTGATTAATCTCCAACATCGATACAGCTCTCTTAATATCCAGCTTTAATCCTTCTTCAAATTTTTTGCATTTCCACCTCATCTGGATTCATCTGCAAATATCTCAAAAACTGAGACAGACTTTCAAATTTTGCCGCATACTCACTTACGGACATCAATCCTTGTCGTAAGCTCAGAAATTCCATTTCCTTCATATGTCTCACATTTGCTGGAAAATATTTCTCCAGAAACTTTTGCTTAAAAACTTGCCATGTCACCATCCTTCCTTCGGCTTTCAACAGTCTTCTAACTCCTGCCCACCAATGTTCACCATCTCCTACCAGCATAAACGTTGCCAGCGTAAGCTTCCGTTCATCAGCACAACCCATACCATCAAATATCTTTTCAAGTTCTTGGATCCAAAGTTCAGCTTTCTCCGGATCAAACTCTCCACGAAACTTCGGTGGATTATTCCTTTGAAACTTAGACAAACTGTGCACATTTTCATTAGCCCATTGATTTTGTTGTGCAACCACTTCCGCCATTCTCTGCATTGCTGCTACAGCTGCAGCCATGTTCAAATTATCATTCCTATTAAGTTTCATATCTGTGCTTTCAATTCTACGTCCACGTCCTTGTCCAGTCATTACTTTCTCCACTCAAACTGAATACAAAGAAAGTAAAGTCAATCTTCAAACAATATTGTTTCTTTTCGGAAACAATAACAGAGAATCACACAACACAAACAAGACAGACCTAACCACAACCCCAAAAGACTCAAACTTGGGCTCTGATACCAACTAATGTAACACCCTAAGCCGTAGGGTGTCACATTTATGTTACTTAATAACCCCCAAGTTCATATAAGGTGATGTTGTAATAAAAAGATAAGTCAAAAAAAATTTTTTTGACGACCATAAAATAAACTTAGCAGAAAATAAAACATTATAGCAACCTCACACATATATTACATCATACACATATTACAAACGTACTATTGGAATTATTTATTTTACAGCCCATGTCTCAAACTAAAACACACTTAAATAAATTACACACATAGTTCATATCAGAGTTCAAACATGCCCAAGTTTAACAAAGTAGCGGACCCCTCAGATGGGTCCTCCTCGGATTCCTCAGCAAATAGAAATCCGTTATGACGAGTAGCCCTACGGACAGGTGTCCGGGCTGACGATACTATACTAATTTCCGTTGGGACATAATTCCTAGTGTCCCAGTGTCGCCTGATATTCAATGAAAATTCAACATGAACTAAAATTGTTACACAGAAAAATGGATTTCCATGAAACAGTCTATTAATACTAACAGTCAGGTACCCCTCGTAAATAAGTCCTCGCTCATCGGGACATGACCTCCATTCTCCAGCTCCTCCGTGAAATTGTAGACGTACATATCCGAAGAAACTGGCTCTTGTCGTCATACTGTCAGAATTTGAAGTTCCCAGCCATGAGAAGTAACTCTTCTTCTGCTTCTTGTACCGTTTCTTTCTCAACATCTTCACCCAATTATCAATACAATATATAGATATACATACAAAGAGGTGAGATTATCTACGCCAATATAAGCATGATAGTACAGACATAATACAAACAACACATCATGCAAAAATATCATATCATGATCACAATTATACCATCATCATAGCGCAAAATAATAATTACCATTATGCCACTATCACTGTTTAAATCATACAACAATTACAGTAACACCATCATATAGATATAGATGCTCAGTTTCATGCATGCGCACATAGACTTAATGTCCTACTCCATGGAGCTAATACTCAAGTCAGAGAAATCGATCGAAAAGAGCTGCTGGTATTTCGTGCTTCAGACCAAGTGCCTATAATTATATCTTGCACATCTAGCACATACAAAACAGTCTTTGTCAGATCTCGATTAAGAATAGTGTCTCGGTCCGGATCACCGGTGTGTTGCATCGGTCTAACCCACGGTGCAGAAGAGCTACCAACTGCCCATTGTGAGCAACTCGCACCCCGATGCCCCCAAGGTCCACAAGTGACCTACACTACGCGCAGATCGCACCCACTCAAGAGGTGTACGTTTCTCCTAAGCAATTAGCCATATCCAGTCCATCGACCATTTTCAATGCATGTGTAATGCACCAATTACCAACCAATGGTAAATCACATAATTTCTCATACCAAGTTCAAATAGTATTTTTAAGCGTCAAGTTTTGCATAATTAATAAGCGATTGCATTATCGCACTTTTCTCATTCACAAAAACATTTTTGTCCCATTTTTGATCACGTAATATTTTATTACGTCATCAACGATTTGTAACATTTCTATTACGTTTAAAATTCGCGTAAAATTTTTCTATTATTTTCTAAAGTGCGTAAAATTATTCTTTCATCATTTTTTTTAAATCACATAGCAATTTTTCTACAACATTTCGATCGTATAAAATATTTGAACATTTTAAATTGCGTAGAAATATTTTAATTTTTTTTTCAAATCGCGTAACTCAAAATTTACGATTTTAAGTTCCATAAATTATTTTTCACCGTTTTTACCCTTCGTAAAATATTCCTTAACTTTTAAAAATATTATTTTGGACTTTTCTTACAATAATATAATTCCTTACTTTATTTTCTTCCTGTTCTTAGTAAAAAAATCTTTTTCTTAATATATTTTCTCAAAATTACTTTTTTTATTGATCTAGTTTTACAAAATCACATTTAGTTTATTTAATTACCGTTTCTAACTTTTAAATTTCCTAACATTTTTCCAAAACCCAATAAATAAATTCTTTGTTAGTAAATTTAAGTTACAAACATTTTCTTTTATATTTCTAAATCACTTTCAAAAATTAATTCTCCTTGAAAACAATTTGAAGTTTAGCACCTTCAATCTCCCTTTTTCTTTTATTTATGAAAATTCCACTTGACAACACTTTAATTCTCTTTTCAAAATCCTTATTTGAAAATTCTTATATTTTATAACATCAAAACATTTTTTTTTCTAAATTATCAAGACCTTAAAAATGGCCATTGGAACCATGAAAGATTTTTCTTATAACTTAAATGAATTACATTTTTGTTTCTACACAAAATTAATTAATATCAACATAACTAAAACGAAAACGTGTGCATTCTCTTTTGCAAAACCAAAATCCTTTTGTTTATTTCCTTTACCTCTCAAATCATAAAATTTTATTATTCATGAAAATATTAATTTGGTGAACACCTAATTTGAGATGTCTTGGCCAAAAATCTTATTGTTCTAAGGACCCAAAAATCAATTTCTTTGTTCTTGAAAAATTTTCAACATGAACCTTAATTTTGGGCATCAAAACCGAACCTCTCCTTTGGCCATTGGAGCCAAAATTTTGCTTATTTCAACATACATCCATCATAATATATTTAACATATATCATCATGCATATTATAAGCATACCATATAAACAAGTAAAAATCATACTAAGCATGCATACACAATTAATTCATGCAAAGCATATCAAGCATAAACAAAATAATTAGAAACACATAACACAAATAACTTATTACATGACCATGGATATGAATCCTCACATGGATTCAATCATCCATCAAATATAACCATCTCTCACCACCAAGCTTGGTTGGTGAGATAAATCTCCCTCTTACCTCTTGAAGAACTCCAAAAGCTCCTTGCTTTGGATTTAGAACAAGATCTCCACCAAGAAAAGTCTCTTAAACATAAAACAAATGCAAGAAAATTAGTATATTGAGCTTGATTAAGAGGAACCATGGATCAAACATGGTTTAGAACATGAAAAAGAAAAGAATGAAAGAAATTTCCTTACTCTTCACCAACAAAAGCTCTAGAACTTGATCTTAGTAAAAGTCCTTCAAGATGGGAGATTTAGAGAAAATCTTCAACATGAAAGTTGTTTAGAATAAGGTAAGGATTCAAGGAACTAGGTTGTATGAAATTAAAGAGTGATGGAGGGTGGATGAGAGTGCTTGGCCGAATGGCTCTTTAGGGTGAGAGAATAGAGTTTTTCATTTGGTTGGTTCATGAAACTTGAGTGAGAGAATGAAGAAATGAAAATGTGAAGTGTAGAAATGAATTATTTGGTATCCTAACTATGCCTGGCCGTGGCCTTCATGGAGAGAAATGAAAAGTGAAGTTTGAAAAACATGCTCATTAATTGATCAATAGGAACTTGTCTTGAGATTTGACCATTGTCTTCATCATTTTCCTTGGCCTAAAAAGCCTATACTAACTTTGTCTCCCTTTCTCCTTGCTTCTTCAAAACCGCCCCCCTTGCATGATTCATGCAAATTGTCATCTTTCCAAACAATTATTTGAAGCCTTTCTAGCCATTGATTTATTCAATGATTAGGATTTAAGTAGATTTTGATTTTTAGAAGACAAAATCTAGGTCATTGGATCTTTCTTCTTTAAATCTTAGCCATTAGATGTGTCTCCAAAATGAAGGGTCAAGATTACACCTTCAAACTTTACATCCAAGGGTCCAAAATGGTTTTAGAAAAATTTTTTTGATGATCAATTCTCTACCATTGATCTAAATCCAAATTCAATGGTCATTAATGATCCATCTCCACCATTGATTTATTTTACATCCAAGGGTTGATAATGGTCATAGTCTTTTATAAGATTAAATCTCTACCCTTGATTTAATTTCCATCCAACGGTTATAATTGATCCTATTTACTTTTAAGATCAAATCTCCACCGTTGATTAAATCAAGATTAAATCTCCAATGGTAATTAATTCGATGGTGGATATCCAAACCACCAATATTGACTTAATAGCATAGAATTTTATTTTTATCTATCATAACCTCATAAAAGAATACATTCACTGTATTTTTATCATTCGATAATTAAATACAGTACAAAATACAGTAAAAGAAATTTTCTAAAACTGTTTCCGGATTCAGGTTTAGTAAGATCCCCTGTCTCCGTCTAAACAGTACAAATTTTTCTGTGCGTAGAAAAGTTTTTCACTTTGCGGGACCCACCTGGGCCCATGTATGGCCACCTGGGCCCACAAACACCTCGCGGGGCCTACAAATGGTAAAAAAAATCAAAATCACACATAAAATCATAAAAATTAGAAAATTCACAAATATCAAATCAGATTACGTAAATTAATTAAGACTAAATAGTAAAAGTTAAATTACGTAAATTTTTCTGGCCCGAAAATTATTATTTTCCTGACATGGAACAAATCCCTCAAAATGATCAAATATGTAGACGGAATATTTAAAATAATTTTACAGTGCACAGGAATTACTAAATTGTAGAATTCTGCTAACTGTTAAAATTACTTATTTAATACATAGAAAGTTTAGGGTGTTACAATTCTCCCCCTCTACAAAAGTTTCGTGCTCGAAACTTGACGAACTTGATTTCACATCCTTAAAATAAAAAGGGATATTGTTCTTTTATCTTTTCTTCTAGTTCCCATGTAGCTTCCCCGCTTACATCATCCCAAATAATTTTAACCAATGAAATTTCCTTACCTCGAAGTTGCTTTGTCTTTCAATCCTCAATCTTTACTGGAACAGTTTCATAGGTTAAATTTTCCTTCATTTGTATGTGTGTCGGCTTGATAACATGAGTAGGGTCAGAAATATATTTTCGTAGTTGTGATACGTGAAATACATTGTGAAGGTTTGACAGAAAAGGTGGTAATGCAATCTGATATGCCACCGAACCTACCCGACGTAAAATCTGATATGGTCAAATAAATTTTGGAGTGAGCTTCTTAGATTTAAGCACTCGCCCAACACCCGTCATAGGCATCACTCGCAAAAATACATGGTCACCTTCTTCAAACTCAAGAAATTTTCTCCTTTTATCAGCATAGCTCTTTTGCCAAGTTAGACTCATTCTGATTTTGTCTTGTATCATCTTCACTTTCTCAGTTCTCTGTTGAACAATCTCTGGTCCTAAACATAATACTCTAACCGTCTTGATACCAACATAACGGTGTTCTACATCGTCTTCCATATAATGCCTCATAGGGTGCCATACCTATACTTGAATGGAAACTATTGTTATATGTGAATTCTATCAATGGCAAGAATTCATCCCAGCCTCCAGTTTCTTCTAGAACACATGATCTCAACAAGTCTTCTAACGATTGAATCGTCCTTTCTGACAGACCATCAGTTTGTGGATGGTAAGCAGAACTTAAACGTAGCTTTGTTCCCATCGCTTCTTGCAAACTATCCCAAAATCTCGATGTAAGCCTTAGATCTCGATTTGAAATGATACTGGATGGTACACCATGAAGTCTAACAATTTCACTGATGTACACTTGAGCCAACTTTTCCATTGAGTATTTAATATTAATGGGGCAAAAAGTGCACTGACTTAGTAACCCGATCAATAATTACCCAAATGGCATCATGACCCTTCCGAGTCTTTGGTAGTCCCATCACAAAATCCATTACTATGTCATCCCATTTCCATTCGGGAATAGGCAAAGGTTGCAACATTCCCAAAGGTCTTTGATGTTCCACCTTAGCCTTCTAACAGACTAAACAGGATGATATATACTCTGCAACATCTTTCTTCATTCCTTGCCACCAATATAATTGTTTTAAATCTTGATACATCTTTGTGGCTCCCAGATGCATACTCAGTTTACTCCTGTGAGCTTCCTCCAAAATCATTCTTCTAAGATTCGGATCATTAGGCACACAAACTCTTCCTTGAAACATCAAAATTCCATTAACACCTTCGCTAAAATCCAACACTGCCCCTTGACTCTTTGCTTCTTTTGCTTCTTGCAAATATTGGTCACTGTTTTGTCCTTCACGGATTCTATCCATCAAATCATTTGAAATGGTGATCATATTTAAACACATCTTGCCCGGCGTCAATTTCACAGATAATCGCATATCCCGAAATTCTTCTATCTACTCATTTTCTTTGATCATCATAATAGATGCACTAAGTATTTTTCTACTCAACGCATCTGCTACGACATTCGCCTTTCCGGGATGATACTGTAATTGAAAACCATAATCTTTCAGAAATTCTAACCAATGCCTCTGCCTCATGTTCAACTCTTTTTGGTCAAACAAGTACTTCAAGCTTTTACGATCACTAAAAACAGTGAACGTAGCTCCATAAAGAAAATGTCTCTATGCTTTCAACGCAAACACCACAGCTGCCAACTCCAAGTCATGAGCCGGATAATTCTTCTCATGATTTTTCAACTGTCTTGAAGCATAAGCCACCACCTTACGGTTTTGCATAAGTACACCACCCAATCCTTGGTATGAAGCATCACAATACACTTCGAAAGGTTTGTTTGGATCAGGTAGAATCAACACTGGTGAAGTAGTCAATCATCTTTTCAATTCTTCAAAACTTTCTTCGTATGCATTAGTCCACACGAACGGTTGATTCTTTCGTGTAAGTTGGGTAAGAGGTCCTACAATCTTTGAAAACCCCTCAATGAAACATCTATAATAACCAGCTAATCCGAAAAAACTACGGATTTTTGTTACAGTCTTTGGTCTTTCCCATTCCAAAACTATCTTCACCTTTGAAGCATCAACTTCAATTCCTTTCTCCGATATCACGTGTCCCAAAAATTGAACTTCACTCAACCAAAATTCACATTTGGACAACTTGGCATACATCTTATTCTCCTTTAGAATCTGGAGAACCACCCTGAGATGTTCAGCATGTTCCTCCTGACTTCGAGAATAAATTAAAATGTCATCTATAAAGACAACAACAAATTTATCCAAGTATGAACGAAAAATTCTGTTCATGAAGTCCATGAATATGGCTGGTGCATTTGTCACACCAAACGGCATCACTAAATATTCATAATGCCCATAACGAGTTCGAAAAGCTATTTTGCGAATGTCCTCCAATTTCACATATATTTGGTGATACCCAGAACGTAGATCAATATTGGAAAATATTACGGTTCCTCGCAATTGATCCATCAGATCATCTATCCTTGGAAGTGGATATTTATTCTTAATCGTGATTTTGTTTAATTGCCGACAGTCTACACATAGACGTGAAGTTCCATCCTTCTTCTTGACCAACAGTACTGGAGCTCACCATAGTGACACACTAGGTCTCACAAATTGTTTCTCTAATAAATCCTCCAACTGTTTCCTCAGTTCGGCTAATTCTACCGGTGACATTCGATAGGGCGCTATACATATCGGTCCAGCTCCAGGTACAAGATCAATGGCAAACTCGATTTCCCTTACCGGTGGTAGTCCTGGTATATCTTCAGGAAACACTTCAGGAAATTCGTTAACTACAAAAATATCCTTCAAGGCATCTTCACATTGCACCTCTAAAGAAGATAACAATAGATACCCATGATCTCCTTCCTTCAAACAAGCTTCCACTTGAGTAGCCATTGGGAATCTAGGATCCTTAGCCTCAAGAAACACTAACATCTTATTCGAACAATCAATTAGGATATGGTTAGAAGACAACCAATCCATTCCCAAGATTACATTAATCTTGAAAGGAAAGAAAGGCGCACAGATCAAGTCCACATAAAAGATTCTATCCCTAACGCAGATAGGACAATTCGAGCATACTGTTGATGTAACTACAAACTTATCAAGTAGGAGTAGCAACATTTAGATCATATGGCAAAGCAGACACAGTCAATCCCAAACGTTCAACACAATCACATGCAATGAAAGAATGTGTTGCTCCTGAATCATAGAGTATGGTTAAAGGATTACCTCCAATAGTACCCTCCTCCATTATCAAGTTCTCAATTTAGTAGCTACTTCTCCGCTCATTGTATAGACACGACCTCCCGCCTGTGGTCTTGCAGTTCAAACATTTCCCACAGAGGATTCCTTCTTTATCTGATCACAGTCTTTAGAGAAATGTCCAAGCTTTCCACACTTAAAACAAACAACTTCTTTATGTTGACAATCTTTCGTGAGATGATCCTTCCCACATTTGAAACATCGAATAGGAGTCCCAGCTTGACTTGTCTTATTGCCGCTAGAACTTCCACCCACAAATTGCTTCTTAGTCTGACTTCCTGCAGGTTTCATATATGGCTTTTGCTGAGAGCGACTTGCTTGAGTACTCTTTCCTTTTTGGAACCTTGCAGGTCCAAAATTCTTGTCTCTTGCCGCTCGTTGATGATCAATCTCTTCAATTTTATGACATTTTTCAATCAAAGTTGGAAATTGATTAATCTCCAACATCGATACACTCTCTTAATATCCAAACTTTAATCCTTCTTCAAAATTTTCGCATTTCCAAACTCTCATCCTGGATTCATCGCAAATATCTTCGAGACAGACTTTCAAATTTTGCCGCATACTCACTTACGGACATCAATCCTTGTCGTAAGCTCAGAAATTCCATTTCCTTCACATGCCTCACACTTGCTGGAAAATATTTCTCTAGAAACTTTTGCTTAAAAACTTGCCATGTCACCATCCTTCCTTCGGCTTCCAACAGTCTTCTAACTCCTGCCCACCAATGTTCACCATCTCCTACCAGCATAAACGTTGCCAGCGTAAGCTTCCGTTCTTCAGCACAACCCATATCATCAAATATCTTTTCAAGTTCTTGGATCCAAAGTTCAGCTTTCTCCAGATCAAACTCTCCACGAAACTTCGGTGGATTATTCCTTCGAAACTCAGACAAACTGTGCACATTTTCATTAGCCTGTTGATTTTGTTGTGCAACCACTTCCGCCATTCTCTGCATTGCTGCTACAGCTGCAGCCATGTTCAAATTATCATTCCCATTAAGTTCCATATCTGTGCTTTCAATTCTACGTCCACGTCCTCGTCCAGTCATTACTTTCTCCACTCAAACTGAATACAAAGAAAGTAAAGTCAATCTTCAAACAATATTGTTTCTTTTCGGAAACAATAATAGAGAATCACACAACACAAACAAGACAGACCTAACCACAACTCCAAAAGACTCAAACTTGGGCTCTGATACCAACTAATGTAACACCCTAAGCCGTAGGGTGTCACATTTATGTTACTTAATAACCCCCAAGTTCATATAAGGTGATGTTGTAATAAAAAGATAAGTCAAATTTTTTTTTTTGACGACCATAAAATAAACTTAGCGAAAAATAAAACATTATAGCAACCTCACACATAGATTACATCATATACATATTACAAACGTATCCTGTTGGAATTATTTATTTTCTGACCCATGTCTCAAACTAAAACACACTTAAATAAATTACACACATAGTTCATATCAGAGTTCAAACTTGCCCAAGTTTAACTAAGCAGCGGACCCCTCAGATGGGTCCTCCTTGGATTCCTCAGCAGATAGAAATCCATTATGACGAGTAGCCCTACGGACAGGTGTCCAGGCTGACGATACTATACTGATTTCTGTTGGGACATAATTCCTAGTGTCCTAGTGTCACCTGATATTCAACGGAAATTCAACATGAAATAAATAGTTACACAGAAAAATGGATTTCCATGAAACAGTCTACTAATACTAACAGTCAGGTACCCCTCGTAAATAAGTCCTCGTTCATCGGGACTTGACCTCCATTCTCCAGCTCCTCCGTGAAATTGTAGACGTACATATCCGAAGAAACTGGCTCTTGTCGTCATACTGTCGGAATTCGACGTTCCTAGCCGTGAGAAGTAACTCTTCTTCTGCTTCTTGTATCGTTTCTTTCTCAACGTCTTCACCCAATTATCAATACAATATACAGATATACATACAAAGAGGTGAGATTATCTACACCAATATAAGCATGATAGTACAGAGATAATACAAACAACACATCATGCAAAAATATCATATCATGATCACAATTACACCATCATCATAGTGAAAAATAATAATTACCATTATGCCACTATCACTGTTTAAATCATACAACAATTACAGTAACATCATCATATAGATATAGATGCTCAGTTTCATGCATTCGCACATAGACTCAATGTCCTACTCCATGGAGCTAATATTCAAGTCAGAGAAATTGATCGAAAAGAGCTGCTAGTATTTCGTGCTTCAGACCAAGTGCTTATAATTATATCTTGCACATCTAGCACATACACAACAGTCTTTGTCATATCTCGATTAAGAATAGTGTCTCGGTCCGGATCACCGGTGTGTTGCATCGGTCTAACCCATGGTGCAGAAGAGCTACCAACTGCCCATTGTGAGCAACTCGCACCCCGATGCCCCCAAGGTCCACAAGTGACCTACACTGCGTGTATCGCACCCACTCAAGAGGTGTACATTTCTCCTAGGCAATTAGCCATATCCAGTCCATCGGACCATTTTCAATGCATGTGTAATGCACCAATTACCAACCAATGGTAAATCACATAATTTCTCATATCAAGTTCAAATAGTATTTTTAACTGTCAAGTTTACTGTATAATTAACAGCTATTGCATTATCGCACTTTTCTCATTCACAAAAACATTTTTGTCTCATTTTCACAGTCACGTAATATTTTATTACGTAATCAACGATTTGTAACATTTCTATTATGTTTAAAAAAATTGCGTAAATTTTTTTTTATTATTTTCTAAAGTGCGTAAAAATATTCTTTCATCATTTTTCTTAAATCACATAGTAATTTTTCTACAACATTTCGATCGTATAAAATATTTGAACATTTTAAATTGCGTAGAAATATTTTATTTTTTTTTTTTCAAATTGCGTAACTCAAAATTTACGTTTTTAAGTTCCATAAATCATTTTTCACCATTTTTACCCTTTGTAAAATATTTCTTAACTTTTAAAAATATTATTTTGGACTTTTCTTACAATAATATAATTCCTTACTTTATTTTCTTCCTATTCTTAGTAAAAAAAATCTTTTTCTTAATATATTTTCTCAAAATTGCTTTTTTTTATTGATCTAGTTTTACAAAATCACATTTAGTTTATTTAATTACCGTTTCTAACTTTTAAATTTCCTAACATTTTTCCAAAACCCAATAAATAAATTCTTTGTTAGTAAATTTAAGTTACAAATGTTTTCTTTTATATTTCTAAATCACTTTCAAAAATTAATTCTCCTTGAAAACAATTTGAAGTTTAGCACCTTCAATCTCCCTTTTTCTTTTATTTATGAAAATTCCACTTAACAACACTCTAATTCTCTTTTCAAAATCCTTATTTGAAAATTCTTATATTTTATAACATCAAAACATTTTTTTTCTAAATTATCAAGACCTTAAAAATGGCCATTGGAACCATGAAAGATTTTTCTTATAACTTAAATGAATTACATTTTTGTTTCTACGCAAAATTAATTAATATCAACATAACTAAAAAGAAAACGTGTGCATTCTCTTTTGCAAAATCAAAATCCTTTTGTTTATTTCCTTTACTTCTCAAATCATAAAATTTTATTATTCATGAAAATATTAATTTGGTGAACACCTAATTTGAGATGTCTTGGCCAAAAATCTTATTGTTCTAAGGACCCAAAAATCAATTTCTTTGTTCTTGAAAAATTTTCAACATGAACCCTAATTTTGGGCATCAAAACCGAACCTCTCCTTTGGCCATTGGAGCCAAAATTTTGCTTATTTCAACATACATCCATCATAATATATTTAACATATATCATCATGCATATTATAAGCATACCATATAAACAAGTAAAAATCATACTAAGCATGCATACACAATTAATTCATGCAAAGCATATCAAGCATAAACAAAATAATTAAAAACACATAATACAAATAATTTATTACATGACCATGGATATGAATCCTCACATGGATTCATCATCCATCAAATATAACCATCTCTCACCACCATGCTTGGTTGGTGAGATAAATCTCCCTTTTATCTCTTGAAGAACTCCAAAAGCTCCTTGCTTTGGATTTAGAACAAGATCTCCACCAAGAAAAGTCTCTTGAACATAAAACAAATGCAAGAAAATTAGAATATTGAGCTTGATTAAGAGGAACCATGGATCAAACATGGTTTAGAACATGAAAAAGAAAAGAATGAGAGAAATTTCCTTACTCTTCACCAACAAAAGCTCTAGAACTTGATCTTAGTAAAAGTCCTTCAAGATGGAAGATTTAGAGAAAGTCTTCAACATGAAAGTTGTTTAGAATAAGGTAAGGATTCAAGAAACTAGGTTGTATGAAATTAAAGAGTGATGGAGGGTGGATGAGAGTGCTTGGCCGAATGGCTCTTTAGGGAGAGAGAATGGAGTCTTTCATTTGGTTGGTTCATGAAACATGAGTGAGAGAATGAAGAAATGAAAATGTGAAGTGTAGAAATGAATTATTTGGTATCCTAACTATGCATGGTCGTGGCCTTCATGGAGAGAAATGAAAAGTGAAGTTTGAAAAACATGCTCATTAATTGATCAATAGAAACTTGTCTTGAGATTTGACCATTGTCTTCATCATTTTCCTTGGCCTAAAAAGCCTATACTAACTTTGTCTCCCTTTCTCCTTGCTTCTTCAAAACCGCCTCCCTTGCATGATTCATGCAAATTGTCATCTTTTCAAACAATTATTTGAAGCCTTTCTAGCCATTGATTTATTCAATGGTTAGGATTTAAGTAGATTTTGATTTTTAGAAGACAAAATCTAGGCCATTGGATCTTTCTTCTTTAAATCTTAGCCATTAGATGTGTCTCCAAAATGAAGGGTCAAGATTACACCTTCAAACTTTACATCCAAGGGTCCAAAATGGTTTTAGAATTTTTTTTTTGATGATCAATTCTCTACCATTGATCTAAATCCAAATCCAATGGTCATTAATGATCCATCTCCACCATTGATTTATTTTACATCCAAGGGTTGATAATGGTCATAGTCTTTTATAAGATTAAATCTCTACCCTTGATTTAATTTCCATCCAACGGTTATAATTGATCCTATTTACTTTTAAGATCAAATCTCCACCGTTGATTAAATCAAGATTAAATCTCCAATGGTAATTAATTCGATGGTGGATATCCAAACCACCAATACTGACTTAATAGCATAGAATTTTATTTTTATCTATCATAACCTCATAAAAGAATACATTCACTGTATTTTTATCATTCAATAATTAAATACAGTGCAAAATACAGTAAAAGAAATTTTCTAAAACTGTTTCCGGATTCAGGTTTAGTAATATCCCCTGTCTTCGTCTAAACAGTACAAATTTTTTTGTGCGTAAAAAAATTTTTCACTTTGCGGGACCCACCTGGGCCCACGTATGGCCACCTGGGCCCACAAACACCTCGCGGGGCCCACAAATGATAAAAAAATCAAAATCACACATAAAATAAAAAAAATTAGAAAATTCACAAATATCAAATTAGATTACGTAAATTAATTAAGACTAAACAGTAAAAATTAAATTATGTAAATTTTTCTGGCCCAAAAATTATTATTTTCTTGACACGGAACAAATCCCTCAAAACGATCAAATATGCAGACGGAATATTTAAAATAATTTTATAGTGCGCAGGAATTACTAAACAGTAGAATTCTGCTAACTGTTAAAATTACTTATTTAATACATAGAAAGTTTGGGGTGTTACAGCATCCATAAGAAGTGACCATGGTGGTGAATTTGAAAATCATGAATTTGAAACTTTTTGTGATGAACATGGCATTGAGCATAATTTTTCTGCCCCTAGAACACCACAATAAAATGGTGTTGTAGAAAGGAAAAATCGATTTTTAGAGGAAATGGCAAGAACTATGCTCAATGAGGCCAACCTTCCTATGTACTTTTGGGCGGATACGGTTAACACTGCTTGTTATGTTATGAATAGAGCCCTAATAAGGTCAATTTTAAAGAAAACCCCATATGAGTTATACAAAGGAAGGAAGCCAAATATGTCACATTTTCATGTCTTTGGATGTAAATGTTTTGTTTAAAATAATGGAAAGGATAACTTGGGGAAGTTTGATGCAAAATCTGATAAGGGAATATTCATTGGCTATTCTATACACAGTAAGGCCTTTAGAGTCTATAACAAACGAACTATGACCATAGAAGAGTCTATACATGTTGCATTTGATGAAACTAACCCAAATGAGCCGAGAAAGGAGCTTGTTGATGATGTTGCAGATATCTTGGCAAAAATACACTTGGAATATCAAGAGAAAGAGCCCAAGAAGCAAGAAGAGAGACTCCTTGATCACTCATGGCAAAAGGATTCAGAAATCATGAACTTACCTAAAGAATGGAGGACATCAAGATATCACCCTCTCGACAAGGTGATAGGTGATGTATCAAAAGGGGTAATCACTCGAAACTCACTTAGATATGCATGTAATCATTTAGCCTTTATCTCTCAAGTTGAACCTAAAGACATAAATGAGGCCATTAATGATGAACATTGGATCTTGGCCATGCAAGAAGAACTAAATCAATTTGAGAGAAATCAAGTTTGGGAATTAGTTCCAAGGCCCAATGATCATCCCATAATTGGCACCAAATGGGTCTTTAGGAACAAACTTGATGAAACAGGCCTAATAATAAGAAACAAAGCTAGGCTTGTAGCTAAGGGCTATAATCAAGAAGAAGGCATAGATTATGAAGAAACTTATGCTCCCGTAGCTAGATTAGAGGCCATTAGAATGTTACTTGCATATACTTGCATCATGAATTTCAAACTTTACCAAATGGACGTCAAAAGTACCTTTTTAAATGATTTTATACAAGAAGAGGTGTATGTGGAACAACCTCCTGGTTTTGAAGATTTTGAATTGCCCAGCCATGTTTTTAAACTGAAAAAATGCCTTGTATGGCTTGAAACAAGCTCCTAGAGCTTGGTATGAAAGGTTGAGCAAATTCCTTTTAGAAAAAGGCTTTTCTAGAGGCAAGGTTGACACTACCCTTTTTATAAAACACAAAATGCATGACATACTTCTAGTTCAAATCTATGTTGATGACATTATATTTGGAGCTGCTAACAACTCTCTTTGTAAAGAATTTTTAAATATTATGCAAAGTGAGTTTGAGATGTCGATGATGGGTAAGCTCAACTTCTTCCTTAGTCTCCAAATTAAGCAAACAAGAGAAGGAATTTTCATAAGCCAATCCAAGTATTACAAGGAGCTGCTCAAGAAGTTTGGAATGGACAATGCCAAGCATATGGCTACTCCTATAGGCACCTCTTGCTATTTGGACAAGGATGAAGGAGGTAAATCGGTAGAAATTACAAAATATAGAGGTATGATTGGCTCACTCCTTTATCTCACTGTAAGTAGGCCTGATATAATGTTTGGTGTATGCATGTGTGCTAGATATCAAGCTAATCCTAAAGAATCACACCTAAGTGCTGTTAAGAGAATAATGAAATATCTAATAGGCACATCACAAATGGGTTTGTGGTACCCTAAGGGTGCCTCATGTAGCCTTATTGGGTATTCCGATTCTGATTTTGCTGGATGCAAAATGGATAGGAAGAGCACTAGTGGGACATGTCACTTGCTTGGGAGCTCACTAGTTTCTTGGCATAGCAAGAAACAAAATAGTGTGGCATTTTCTACAGCTGAAGCTGAATATGTTACAGCTGGGAGTTGTTGTGCTCAAGTCCTTTGGATGAAACAACAACTCTTGGACTATGGTCTTGAGCTTGATCATATCCCCATAAGATGTGATAATACTAATGCAATTAATTTGTCCAAAAATCCCATTTTGCATTCTAGGACTAAACATATTGAAATAAGACATCATTTCATTAGAGACCATGTTCAAAAGGGTGACTGTATGCTTGAATTTGTTGAAACCACTAAGCAACTAGCTGACATTTTCACTAAACCCTTAGCAAAAGAAGCATTTTTCTATATAAGAAATGAACTTGGTATTTTGGATCAATCATGCATAAATTGACATTTTACTACATAATCCTAAAATCAAATCATGTTACTTTCTACATAATCATGCCATTTTGCTGCATAATTTCTGAGCTATTAATCATATTTGAATCCATTACTAACTTGAGCGTCAGAGATTTCCCCTAAGTTGTTTTGCAAGTGCTTCCTCCTGTTCAAGATTCCCAAGCAACTCAACAATCTCATAATTTCACCAAAAAGGGTGAAATTCTTGGTAAAAGTAGTATTCTTGCAAAATTGAGTGATTTGAAACATAATATGATTAGGTTATATGCTTATATGATGATTTGAATTGATTTAAGATGTTCTGGAACTGATTTGAATGATTTAAAGTTGATTATATGTTGTTTGGAATTAAACTGGCATGTCTCTGGACTAAATAAATGATAGAAAAATTGATCCTCTACAAATTGATGCATAAAATTTTTATGCCCTATTTGAATAAGAAGTCCTTTATTCAAATAAAACCTGCCAGTAAAGCCTAGTCATTTTTCTAACATGTTTGTATTATTCGAATAAGGATTCTCTTATTCGAATAACAGCTCACAGAATGTGTTATAACAACCTAATATTAACTGGTTATTCGAATAACCAACTGGTTATTCAAATAAAGCATGTCAGTGGCAAAAATCATTTTTATGTTATTCGAATAACAAATGACAGAATTTCACAAACAATTTAGCTACTACGCTGGTGTAATAATACTTGGTAGTGAGCCAAGACGCTTCAGGAACCACTTTGTTATTCGAATAACACCACTGTTATTCGAATAACATGCGAATTATAAAAGGATTTCACGAGTCTCCTTTGTCGTTTCATAAGTTCTCTTTTTCCCCCCTCCTCTGTTTTCTCTTCTTCATGTCCACCCATCTCCTCCTTCTCTTCATAACCACCAAAATTCCACCATGGCCTCCTCTTCCAAAAGCCCACGTAGCAAAATCGCTCCCACCAACAACCCCATTGATCTTCGAAGACTTTTGTCTAATAACGACAATCTCAAATGCTTCAGGGAAGAATTCTGGACCAGAGACGTCATTCAACCCAAATAAATGGATCAATAGTTCTTTGAAGACGATGGAGGATTTGATTTCCTCGATGATCTCTCCCATCAGGGCGTACTCGATCTTTGCAGCTACAAGGACTCCATTTTCCCAGATTTGGTGAAAATATTTTACTGTAACTTGAAGATGGACAATCCTAATCTCATCTCTGAAGTAAAGGACCAGGAAATTGTCATCACTCCAGCTGATTGGATGATGTTCTTCAAATTAGACGCCATAGGTGCTGTTGTGGAGCCAGATAGCAGACCTTACGTGAAGGCATACAGAAAAGAAGAAGCTGTGTCACTACTGGTGAAGCTTGGAATAGTTGGGCCCAAGGTCAGTCTGAAGAGTGGGATGCTGAAAAGCCAAGAAAATTTGCTTCACTACTCATACACGCACATTCTCGCTCCTCGTGGAGGTAACTATGCTTATCTGACTGAAGATGACATTTTTCTTCTCTGCGTGCTGAAGAAAAATTGGAAGATCAACTGGCCAAATTTCATTGGAAAATACATGATAAAGGTCAAGACCACCAAGAATTCTGACCTGCCATATGCTCTCCTTATCTCAGCCTTTTTTAAGAAATATTCACTGCTCAGGCAAACTGAACGGATAATGGAATTGAACCACTTCAACATCTTTGAGGAATTTACTCTGAAGAAAATGAAGATGGTTTCGGACAATATTGGAGGCTGGGTATACCTTGATGAACTGGAAGAAGCTGCAGCAGATGAAGACTTTGTAGATGCCCCTGTTCCTGCTGATCAGCCTACTGAAGCCCCTGCTCCTGCTCTAGTAACCCTGGAAGGCATTATGACCTCTTTACTCGACAATCGTGCTTACATGGAACACACCTTTTTTATTCTCTTCGATAGAATGGAAGGTGTTGAACGTGAGATTACTGCCCTGCGAGTTGCACCTCCTGCCCCTGCACCAGACTCACCTCCTCCTCCACCAGACACTTATTTTTTATCATAGGAAATTAGTTTTTTTTTATCCTTGTTTTTGATGTTTTTGATGTATCTTTGGCTGTCTACATCTGAACTTGTATATCCTTGGCCATGCTTGCAATAAATGAATAAAGTATGATTTAGCTTCCTTGCTGACTTCTCACTTTCTAAGTCTATTTTTGCCTTACATATCTTACAAAGTGTTCTTTTAATTCCTTGCTAAATGATATAAAAGCATGTTTGTGAATACTGGGTATATGCATGTCTTGCCCTATCTTTTTGATCATGACAAAAGGGGGAGAAGAACAAGAACAAGCTAAAGTTAACTCTGTTAATTTGTACTTAAAGATAAAGATAATCACTGTTGACAAATTTTGGTTTTGGAGATTGCGTTGAGAAAAGACAAATCTAAAAGACTAATCTGAAAAGGATCAAGAGACTCCAAAAGAAAGGGGGAGTTGCGCTTGTCTCTGATAATTTATGCTCCTCTTACAAACTAGAGAGGGAGTAAGTCTCCATGATTAATCCTGCGATTTCCAATTTACAAATGAACTAACTCTTTTCTCAATGGTTATTTTTCATCATCAAAAAAGGGGAGAATGTGATTGGCATGTATGTCATAAAGAATGTGTTTTGATGATAACAAACTTAAAGATATTGCAAGATCAAGTCCAAGAGTCTCAAGACCATCAAGTATAGCTTTTAGGACTTCAATCAATTCGTAAAGGTATATATAAAGATTCACAATTGCTCAATCTTACATTTCGAAATAGCACACAAGTTTTTAAGGCTTCAATATGGTTTTTAATTTCCAAAGAATCAACCATCTTGTGTCCATAAGCCTACAAGATCATATGGAATCAAGAGCAACATTTAAAAAGGCATAAAACATGTTTTTCACATGTATTATTCGAATAAGGAGTTTCTTATTCGAATAACACAAGTCAGAGATTCCAAATAATCTTTCAGGAAAAGATTTATTCGAATAAGCCCTGTGCTATTCGAATAAATGGTTCAAAAAATGTTTTGGCATGAATAAATTATTCAAATAACAATGTGTTATTCGAATAAACACATCTCCAGGAAATCATTTTATTAAATGGTTATTCAAATAACAGAGTTATTATTCGAATAACAAGCATTTCAGCAAAACCATATTTAAATGGTTATTCGAATAACAATGTTGTTATTCGAATAACGAGATCTCAGGAAATCAAATATTCAAATGAGTTATTCGAATAACATGAATGTTATTCGAATAACATGTTTTCCCAGAAGCCATATATTTAAGTGGTTATTCGAATAACACATTACAGAGGAAAACACGCTTGTGCTATTTAAAGCCTTATTCGAATAAGGATTCTCTTATTCGAATAAGAGAGCTTTCCAGAAACAGAAATTAATGGATAGTTACGAAACATTTAATGCTTCAACCACCTCCCAACGGCTCTAAACTTCAATGACTTATAAGTAGAAGTTGTTGGGCATTTATGGAGGTTAGACAATCAATCTGAAAACCTTGGTTGAGCATTAAAAATGAGTTTTCATCTTTTCCTCCGTTAATACTCTATTTCTGAGCATAAATTGTGAATCATATACCCACTGAATTTTCATTTGTATTATCTGCTCTTTAAAGAGAGTTTCTACCTATTCAATCTTTGTATAATCTCTAGAGAGGGTGAGGCATCCCTCCAAACTGTGAAAGGGTGAGGTATCCCTTGGAAAATAGAGGCTCAAGCATAAGGGTGAGGATCCCAAAGTGATGAGTGCCCAAGGTTGTAGTGGTTGTCAAGCACCCATTGAAGCTTGAAGATATAGTGAAAAATCTCAAGTTGCTTGGGGACTGGACGTAGATCACAAGTGGATTGGTGATCGAACCAGGATAAACCATTGTGTTCTCTCTTTATTTTGTGGACTGTTTTATTGAATTGCTTGAATATTGTCTCCTTTGGCTATCACATTTATAAGTAAAAGTGTTTATCTCATCTATCCAATTATCTCTAATCATTCAATAGCTTCAATTAAAATTGGTTATCAAACAATTTGCGAAAGATTTACAAACTTGTTTTACTTACTCAATTCACCCCTCCTCTTGAGTATTGAGGCCTCTTGGTAACAATGACTAGCTTTTTCTAGATCAAACTCCCCTTTAAATTGGGGTGGGTTGTTACGGTGAAATTCTGACAAATTCTGGGCTTTTGCTATTGTCTCTTATTGCTAGGTAACCCTCTCGTTTTGTTGTACTATGACATCTGCCATCCGCTGCATTGCCTCGACTGCTGCAGCCATACCTCCACCATGAGCCATCACTCTCTTTCAAAGTTAGACTAAACAAAACACAAGGAAAGTTAAATATAACTCTTCAGAACCAACACAGAAAATCACATAGCACAAATAATACAGACCTAACCACAAAACCCAAAAGTAAACTCAAATCGGGGCTCTGATACTAAACTAGTGTAATGCCCCCTTTTTTGGGAGGAGGACGTCACACCAAACATACGAAACTAAAAAGAAAAATATACATTAAGACCCAGTTTATATACATATAGGCGGTAATCTGTTCATTTATAAATCATATAGCAACTTAGCAATTTCTCTTTTATATATATATATATACATATTTTTTTTCTTCAGTAAGTGGAAAACAAAAGCTTAATGGAAATTGACATGAATATTAAGCCATTCTTTCATACAGAGGATACATAACATAAGCATCTAGTTATACCAACAGTTCTAGCAAAAGAAAATAGAAGCTTTACATGCCCGAAAAGATATATATACAGATAGCCACCAAGACTACAAAAGTATCATGCCCCCAACAACTACTGAGAAGGAGCCTCAGAGGGGTCCTCCTAAAGTTCCTCCTCAAGATCCTCCTCAGAAGAGGAAATCCTTACAGGAGTAACAAATTCACGAGCAGGAGCTCATGCAGAGGATAGGAACGAATCTTGGTGTGGAGTATACTCGCGATCACCCCACACCTCATGTATCAGCATGTAGAACTCCAGTGATACAACAACATCAAAAGAGAAAATAGGTGGATCATAATGACCCCAAGCTAAAGATATAGTCATATCTCCCACATAGATGAAATGCTCGGTGATCATGTCGACGTGCCAGCAATCAATGCCTCCATGGAACCTCAGTCTTGCATACCCTAGAAAACCTCGTTGGGATGCCATGTCAAGCAAAAAACTAAACTGACCAAAAACTAGGAAACTCGGGCTCTTTCTCGCCTCGGTCTTTAAAGAAACATAGACATAAACCGAATAACGAAGTAAAGAGGTGAGATATCCAACATCATTACTAATTATGGCAGTAAGAAACAAAAATGACAGATGCCATACAGCACAACAAAATAATAAACAATATCAAGATTCCAAAATAAACAGTTTAATAATTGAAACAATCATAATATCAGTAAAATAAATAGTTACATACCATATATACATGCATGTATGCCATATAAACATGTTGACTGATCTTGAACATGTACAAGGTACCAAAATAATACTCCATGGAGTTAAACACAATTTCAGAGAGAATGATCAAGGAGACATATCTGTATCTCATCAGCCTCAAATCAAGTGCTTCAACATTAACAATTTGCGCAACATGGCCTATACAAGACATTCTTCAAAAGATCGCGATATAGGACAATGTTTCAGTCTAGATCGTTGGTGTATTTGCATCGGTCTATCCCACGATACAGAGGAGCTACCAACTGCCCATTGTGAGATACCTGCACCCCGACACTCCCAAGGTCAACAAGTGACCTACACTAGTCTACTCGCACCTGCACTAAGGTGTGATTCATCTCCTAGGAATAAAGCCTTAAAAAAAAACATAGTCCACCGAACTTTCAAAATGCATGATGACTCAATGCATATATACCTATATACTTAATAATAACATAACCTTTCCATAACCACATGCTATAAATGGCCGAAACAATATCATTAAGTTTTGGTCCTATTCATGGACCCACAAAAATTCATTATTCAAATTTTTACATTCGAAAACATACTTTCAAGGTTTAATACAAAATTATGCTTCAACTTCAACACTTTTCCTACTAAGCCTCTCTAGGGAAAACTTTTAGCATTTTTCACTAAATCTTTTCAACTCTAATTAATTAAGTCCTTCTCTTAGTTCTAAACATATCTCACTTAGAGTAATTATTTCAAATTTTCTCAAAACTTCACTTCCACTCATGTTCTTTCCATTTTATGAATTCCTAATCAACATCTAATCCCCTAATTGATTAAGTTTCCATCCTACACAAAGTTTTACCATTTTATACTCTATGGTTGTGAGCTCTAAAGGCTAGGAACCTAAAATTCTCTTCATTCCAATCATCATTAAATAATAAATTAGCTAGTCCCCAAAATTATTACAGCGTTCTAAATTTTGGACACCCTATTTATAGGGCATTGCCGTGAGCCTCAAACACAAGGGCAAGGAACCCTTATTTTTCATACATGATTCCAATCAATCCAACACCATCAAAAATGTACATTAGCAAACAAATAAAATCATACAAAGTAAAATGAACACAAAAATCATCAAGCATCACTAAAACCATACAATAAAGTGAGTAACCCATACATGGATTCCTCACTATCAACACAAAAATGAGTTCCTCACCACCATGAAAGGTTGAAGAGAATGATCTCCCTTTTACCTAAGAAGATAACAAGAAAAAGAACTCCCTTTATGCCTTTTGAAATTCGTCCAACTCCTTTACCAAAACCCTAGTATGATCAAACTCATATAATCAGCAACTAAAGCTTGAAAAGAGGAGTCTTTGATCACCAAGGTGACTAAGAATCACCAAATTGAAGGAAAGAAAATAGAAAGTCAAGAACTTTACCTCAAAAAGTTTAAGGTTTTATAGAAGAAGATGAAGATAGAAGAATCAAGTGATGGTCACAAAAGGAAAAAGCTTCTAGGTGATGCGTAGATGTAAGAAATAAGATTAGTTGAGCATTTAAGCATGGATGGCCATCAATAGTAGTGCTTTGCCGTGAGAGTGAGGAGAGAAAATGGAGATAGGAGCTTTAGGAGGTGATTCCAACAAGAAAAGATCTTCAAACAAGATGTAGTTTTAAGTAATGTGATTGCTTGAAATTATACAAGCATGGAGGGTGAAGAAAGGGGGTGTGGCCGTGTGGTTGGAGAGGGGAGGAAAAAGAGAAAATGTGATAGAAAAGTGAGAGAAAATAGAGGTTGAGAGAGAAAGGAAAAATGGAGAGAAAAAGTGATAAAAACTTTTGAAAATGGAAAAAGTGAAAAGATGACAATTTGTATAATCTTTTCCTTCCTCATGGCCATGGAGTCTCCAAGGGAGGAGAGAGAAAAATTGGCTTCCTTGAGAAGCTTGATACAAAGCTTCCTTGAGAAGCTTTGTCCACTTTTTGGAAAAAGTCAAGGATGATGTCACTTTGATAGTATCATCTTGGTGATGTCATTAAAGTGCTCTCAAGAAAAGATGACTAACACTCTACTAAAGCTATTACCCAGTGGACAAAAGCTACAGTTAACAAAACTAATATTTATTGTCTAACAGATAATAAAATGCATTGCGATTTTATTTATAAGATCAAATATCAAAAAATAAAAACTTCGTAAACTATGTCTGACCTCGAGTTTAGTAAGATTCCCTGTCACCATCTCCACAGTCCAAGGTTTTTCGACTATTGGGAAAATATTTTATTTTCCTGGCCCCACTCAGTGCGCACGTAAATTGAAAAATATAATAAAATAATCAAATAATTCAAATAATTCTAGAAAAATTCACAAAAATCATAAATATTATAAAATGAATATATATCATGAAACAAGCAATTTTCGAGGTGTTACAGGTGCATATTAGAGTAATGATTTACTTGACAGACCTGCCATGAGAATATTACATGGATCGTTACGTGACTGTCGTAAGCGATTCTCATAGTGATAATGGTATCTGTGGTCCTTTGACCTAAAATCACTATGATTTCTACATGAAGAGTTGTGTGTTTTAATGCCATCAAACGTCATTAGTAACAAGGTTATTATAAAATTAATTATTGGATATACCGTGAATCATGCAGAGGGATGTGAGTAACCTAGATGAGATTTGTCACACCTACATAACAGGAGCGATATCTTCAGGTACCCTGATTGAGTGAGACTGCGAAATGCATGGCCATGCTCAAATGAGTCAATATGAGATATTGATTTCATTTATTGTTACAAAGTCTGTGATTACCATGCAACATTGATGATGAGTTTTGATGATAACAAATATGGAGATGATGAAAAGATCAAGTCCAAGTTCTTCAAGTTTAACTTTAGGACTTAGGATCTCTCTTATATAAAGCTTTTATAGGATATCTCAGTGTTTAACTCAAAAGATCTAAGAACATGTTTTTCTACAAACTAAATTAAAGTTTTAATATGGCTTTGATAATCAAAGAGTTTGTGGATTTTCTAAACTCACATAATCTATTTCTTAAAAGTGTTTTTCATAATTTGGAACAGAGGTATTCAAATACTATTAAAGGTATTCGAATACAATCCTTCTAAAAATGCTTTTATAAATGTGTTTCAAACAGTGGTATTCGAATACCTTATTGTGGTATTCGAATAATGTGGGTCTGAACTGTTTTTTATATACTGATATCAGTGGTATTCGAATACTTCATAATGGCATTCGAATAACCTAAGTCTGAATTATTTTTTATATATACTGATATCAGTGGTATTCGAATACCTCATAATGGTATTTGAATAACCCACGAGTTTTTGTTTTCAGTTTTTGAATTGATACGTAAATGGATTTGCATTTATTATGATATTAATTCCCTCAATGATAATTTCTAATCAAAAGCTCTATAAATAGAGACCTTGCCTCAAGTCTGAAACACACGAATCCTTGAAATTATTTTGGTTGTGCTAAAACACTGTTTACATAATTCTCTCTTTCTCTCTGTGCTCTTTTGGTAAAATTCTGAGATATTCTTAGAGAGCTCTATAGTGCTTCAATTTGTATAATTTACTTTGAGTGAGAGTTTCTCTTCATCTACTTTCTTTTCTTCTTCTTCGAGGGTGAGGTATCCCTCAAGGTTTGTATAAGGATGGGGTATCCCTGCAGGTTGAGACTTTAGCACAAGGGTAGAGTTTCCCTGTGTGTGAAATGTGCTCTATTTTGTAAACAGTAGCAAGTACCTATTAAAGCTTGTATACATAGTGAAAAATCTCGGCTTTCGAGGACTGGACGTAGACCACAAGGGGGTTAGTGGTCGAACTAGGACAAATACTGTGCCTGCTTTTCTCTTCCTAATCTCTTTAGTTTATGCAATTTTAAATTTTTATATATTTATTTTTCACTGTTTTTATTGTTTCTTTTCTTCTTCTTGTTCTTTCTATGCATTTATTTATTAAGTTTTAATATTTGTATTTTATTTTAAAAGAGGTTTTGCAAAAAGTTTTATACTCAATTCACCCCCTCTCTTGAGTACTGGAAGCCACTTGGTAACAAGTGGTATCAGAGTTAGACTCTTGTATAAAGCGCTTAGCAGCTTCAAGAGAACATGGCTTCTTCAAATGGTTTTTCAGAGGGATCTTCTATAAACCGACCACCCTTTTTCAATGGGGATAGTTATGCATATTAGAAGGAAAGAATGAAAATCTTCATCGAAGCTATTGATCTAGATGTATGGGATGCTGTCGAAAATGGCGCTTTTACACCCACACATGAGGTCGATGGTGTAAGGACCAAAACACCACGAAATAAATGGTCTGATGAAGACAAAAGAAAAGTTCAATATAATTTAAAAGCTAAAAATATTATTACTACTGCTTTGGGATATGATGAGTTTTTTAGAATTTCAAATTGCAAAATTGCTAAAGAAATGTGGGACACTTTACAAGTTACCCATGAGGGTACTAGTGAAGTAAAAAGGTCGAGAATCAATTCTCTAACTCGTGAATATGAATTATTTAGAATGAACCAAGGAGAAAGCATTCAGGAAATGCAAAAGAGGTTCACCAGCATAGTTAATCATCTTGCATCTTTAGGCAAAAAATTTTCTAATGAAGATTTGATTAACAAAGTATTGAGACGTCTTAGCAGGATTTGGAAACCTAAGGTAACAGCTATATTAGAATCAAGGGACTTGTCGACAATGACTTTAGCTACCCTCTTTGAAAAACTTCTTGAGCACGAACTGGAACTGAGCAGATTAAGCCAAAGCGAAGAAAAGGATAAAAAGAAAAAGGGGATAGCGCCCAAAGCCACTTCTCAACATTCGACAATGATGATGAAGAAAATGAAGAAAGCTCAGAAAACATCGAGGTAAACGAAGAAAATCTTAGTTTGTTAGTTAAAAAATTTGGTAAATTTCTTAGGAAAAAGGGAACGCAAAGAAGACCTCCCTTCCCTCCGAAGAAGACTCATTACAAAGGCGAAGGAGCTTCATCGACTCCAACTTGCTATGAATGTGGCAAACCTAGTCACATGAAAATGGAGTGCCTAGTTTACTAAAAGAAGAAGGAGAAATTTGAAAAGAAGCCTTTCAAGGAAAGAAAAGGAAGAAAAGCCTATATAGCATGGGATGAAAACGACATGGATTCAACTGACAACTCAGATAGCGAGAAAGCTCAACTATGTCTCATGGCCAAAGGAGAAGAAGAAGAAAGTGAAAATGAGGTAAGTTCTCATACTACTTTATTACCTTCTTACGATGAGTTACAACATGCTTTTGAAGAATTACATGAAGAGTCTTTAAAACTCACAAAAATTATTTCTTCTTCTAAGAAAACAATCTCTTCTTTAGAAAATCAAATTCTTGTTTTAAATAAAGAAATAGAAGAATTGAAAGTTGAAAATAAAACTTTGGGAATTATTGATGCATGCACAAATCATTCTTCACATGCTTCTACGTCTTCATCTTGTTCTTCATGTCATACGCTTGAAAAAGAAATTGAAGACTTAAAGAACACTCTTTCAAAATTCACCTTTGGAAGAGATAATTTAAATATTTTATTAGGAAGACAAATAGTGGTTTTTCAAAAGCGGGAATAGGTTATAACCCAAAAAATCAACAAAAACTCTATAAGAATTTCTTTGTGCATTCTAGTGTTTCAAGTAGTCCTTTTATTAAATGCTTTTACTGTGGAAGGAAAGGACATAGTGCATCAACATGTAATGCAAGGAAAAACATAAATACAAAAATTGGAACTAAAATGATTTGGGTTCCCAAGGGTACTATACCCAAAACTGACACACAAGGACCCAAGAAAGATTGGGTACCAAAAGTTAAAAACTAAACTTGTGTTGTAGGTGTGCTTGAAAGCCAGGAGTTCAAGTTGGTATCTCGATAGCGGCTGCTACAAGCACATGACCTGGGATGACTCGAAATTCACCATGCTTATTCCCAAGAATCATGGACACGTTACTTATGGTGATAACAACAAAGGAAAAATTCTTGGAATCGGCAAAGTCGGTAAGAACCCTAACTCCTCTATTGAAAATGTATTGCTTGTTGAAGGTTTGAAACATAACTTGCTTAGTATTAGCCAATTATGTGATAAAGAAAATAGGGTAATATTTGATTCAAATTATTGCATAATTGAAGATAAAAATGATAAGCATGTTAAATTCATTGGTCATAGAGTAAACAACATCTATATGATTAGCCTTGATGATATATCTTCAAATGATGCGAAATGCCTTTTAAGTAAGAATGATGATTCATGGTTATGGCATAAGAGAATTGCACACATTCACATGGATCACTTAAAGAAGTTGGTCTCTAAAGAGCTAGTAATTGGACTACCCAAGCTTAATTTTGTAAAAGATAAACTATGTGATGCATGTCAAAATGGTAAACAAAAAAGGTCTCTTTTAAAGCAAAAAATATAATTTCAACTACTAGACCTTTACAACTTTTGCACATGGATCTATTTGGATCTTCTAGAACTATGAGCTTTGGTGGGAATTACTATGCTTTAGTGATTGTGGATGATTTTTCTAGGTTTACATAGACTTTATTTCTTGCAAATAAAAATGATGCATTTCTAGCTTTTAAAAGACTTGCCAAAGTTATTCAAAATGAAAAAAGTTTTCAAATCTCTTCTATTAGAAGTGAACATAGTGGCGAATTTGAAAACAATGTTTTTGAAAATTACTGTGATGAACATGGCATTAATCATAATTTCTCTACCCCTAGAACTCCACAACAAAACGGAGTTGTAGAAAGGAAAAACCGTTCTTTAGAAGAACTGGCGAGAACTATGCTTAATGAGGCTGCTCTTCCTAAGTACTTTTGGGCGAATGCTATAAGTACAACTTGTTATGTAATGAACAGGGCCCTTATAAGGCCTATTTTAAAGAAAATCCCATATGAGTTGTATAAGGGAAGAAAGCCAAATGTCTCACATTTTCATGTTTTTGGATGCAAATGTTTTGTTTTAAATAATGAAAAAGATAATTTAAGCAAGTTTGATACTAAGTCTGATGAAGGTATATTTCTTGGTTATTCAAATCATAGTAAAGCTTTTCGTATATATAATAAAAGAATTATGACTATTGAAGAATCTATACATGTTGCATTTGATGAAACTGACCCAAATGGATCGAGAAAGGATCTTGTTATTGATGATGTTGTAGAAGTCTTGGCGGAAACACATTTGGATAGTAAAGAAAAAGAAATCAAGGAGCAAGAGGATAAACAAAGATAAGAAGATTCGCAAGCTTTGGAACTTCCCAAAGAATAGCGAACTTCAAAATATCATTCCCTTGATCAAATTATCGGTGATGTATCTAAAGGTATAAGTAATCGTAACTCTCTTAGAAATACTTGTAATCACTTAGCTTTTGTTTCTCAAATTGAACCTAAGGATTTAATTGAAGCTTTTGATGATGAAGATTAGATCTTAGCTATGCATGAGGAATTAAATCAGTTTGAAAGAAATCAAGTTTGGGAATTAGTTGCTAGACCTAATAATCACCCTATAATTGGCACCAAATGGGTTTTTAGAAACAAACTTGATGAAAATGGTTTAACAACTATAAATAAAGCTAGATTGGTTGCTAAAGGTTATAATCAATAAGAAGGAATAGATTATGAAGAAACCTATGCACCGGTAGCTAGATTAGAAGCTATTAGAATGTTACTTGCTTATGCTTGCATCATGGATTTCAAATTATATCAAATGGATGTTAAAAGTGCTTTTCTAAATGGCTTTATTCAAGAGGAGGTTTTCGTTGAACAACCTCCAAGCTTTGAAAATCATGAACTACCCAACCATGTTTTTAAACTTAAAAAGGCCTTATATGGCTTAAAGCAAGCTCCTAGAGCTTGGTATGAAAGGTTGAATAAGTTCCTTTTAGAAAATAATTTTTCAAGAGGAAAAGTCGATACTACCCTTTTCATTAAAAATAAAAAGCATGATATTCTTCTTGTACAAGTATATATGGATGATATTATCTTTGGTACTACTAATGAATCCTTGTGCAAAGAATTTGCTAAGACAATGTAGAATGAATTTGAAATGTCCATGATGGGAGAGCTAAATTTCTTCCTCGGACTTCAAATCAAACAAATAAATGAAGGGACATTCATAAGTCAAACCAAAAACTGCAAGGAATTGCTCAAAAGATTTGAAATGGAAAATGCTAAACACATGGCCACTCCGATGGGCACTTCCTGCTATTTGGATAAATATGAAGGAGGTATGTAACACCCCAAATTCTGACTATATGAATGATAATAGCAGAATTACACTGCGTTGTATTTTCTGTGTGTATAAAATTAATTTGACAGTTCTGAGATCATATTTGATCATTCTGTGTGATTACTCCTGGCTAGGAAAAATAATATTTTTCGTGGTGGGAGGAATTTGATCCGCTCATTTGGAAACGGGGGATCTTACCAAACCCGTCTCTGAATGATTCAGAAAAGAATCTTATAATTTTTAGAATCTATCTATAAAAAAAATAATATTGTGCGGATAAATATCCGTGATTACGTTTATAGCAGTCGTTGCTATGAATGTTGGACCCGATAAGTTTTAATTAATAGAAAAAGTGTTTGGAACATTTCTTGTAAGTAAAATTAAAGTGAACCAATAGGATATAGTCAAAACAATTGGTTAGACTTTTCTAACCAATGAGAATTGGTCAAGGGAAGAAGTTTAGACTTCTTTATGAACCATTAGATTTGAAACTTGACTTAGAGGCTTTGATCTTCACCATTGATTCAATCAATGGTGTAAAACAAAGCTTACTAAAACTATCAAGTAGTATTTACCATAGACAAGATTAATGAATAAGATTGAGTCAACGTTAATTGCTTGACTTTTACTTAGGAAACTCATGAACTTTAATATAGTTGTCCTAATTACCTAATTAAGCAATTAAGTAAACTAACTTAACTAAGGATTAGTTATAACTTAAACCTTACTTTAATATCCTAATTCTAATTAGAAATGATGATGTATGATTAAAATGTATTAGATACAAGCTAAATACGTTAAACTAAATTGGTTATGTACTTGAAAGATTAAGTAAGAATGGTTAGGAGATTAAACCCAATTAATTGGCTAACCAATAAACTAGTAATTAGGTTTGAACTAATGATGAATTGAAGATTTAAAACCCACCTAAACTACTATGGACAGCAGCACCTAAATTCATGATCCAGTAGAAATGTTGAGCAACAGAATTTTAGGCCCAATAGCAGCAGAATTTGTGGCCCAATAGAGCAGAATTTAGCTTGGATTAGCAATCAATTAGAGGACTTAAACTTACCCAAAACATTATGGACCAGCAGCTGAATTGGGGCAGCAAAATGAGCTCCACGTTCCAGCAGATTCACTACCAAACAAGAAGCAAATCCATGGGCGGCAAGAAGAAGACATTTGGGACGTCCAAAGAAGAAGAAATGGGGAGCTTCTACGTGAAGACTTCAAGTGATATTTGAAGATTCAAATACCATGCAAAAGTCAAGTGACCAACCAATGAGAAGAGAGAGTTGTTATGCAATTAATGCATGGCCATTTGCTCAAGCAAATGTCATTCACGTCCATCACCAAAGGCAGCACACGGCAGCAGCAAATGAGCAGATGGAATGGAGTGGAAAACCATGCTAATAAAGCTCTCCAAATGTCACAAATCATTCACGGCTGGCAGCTGGATTTTTGCACCCAAAATGAGATAATTTTCTCAAGTAAATCACTCACCTTTCACGTGTTAATACACGGCTGGGCAGCAGCTGAATTACGTCTTCATTCTTCATTTTTATTTCTCAAATATAAGCCATTTGTCTCTCAAAATTCCACACGGCCAGCAGCCCCCCAACACATCTTCACACTCCACTTTCTACTTAACAAATATCCATCTATTCCTCTCCAAAATACCAAGGAAACTCACATCCTTCTCTCCCATTTCTCTTCTTCACAATCGGTCACCATCTCAAAAACTACACAATCCATCCTTTCTAAACACTTATCTTTTGACTTGTTTAAATTTAAACTTCACTCTAATATCCTACTTTGTTCAAAGCTTCAAAGCTTCATCAACCTAAGCTTCTTCAATCTTTTCTTAAAAAGGTAAGCTTTGATTTAAGAATTCTAAGTTTGATTTTAATGTTTTTAACCATGATTTTTCCATGGTTTTCAACCTTGATTCTTGTATGGTCCTTCACTAATTTTTATTGAAAATTTTAGGGCTTGTTAGAAGAATAACAAAGTTTCAAGGCAAGGGAGGAAAGCTTACAAAGCTTGTCTTCAAGAGGTAAGAGGGAGACTCAACCTTACCACTCTTGCTCTGGTAGTATGAGGATGGTCTGTTCGGTGAAAAATCCTTAAGGATTTATTCACCTTTTGTTTGATGTTAATCACCTATTGTTTGAGGTTCTTGGACTGTATTGATTGACCGTATTGATATGTGCCTCGATTATATTTGTGCGTTTGAACCGTAATTGGGATGTACTGATTGTGTTTCTATGCTTTTATGTGTAGCATTTATGAGATCTGAATTTATTTCGATTCTTGTCTCGTATGTTGTAATGCTTAAGGAACCGATAATTGTGTGTATGTAGAATGTATACTATAGAGAAACTTATACTTTAGATACGTGGAATTTATACTTGTAAATTTCGTAAATTTTATGAGAAAGGGATTTAATTGGAAATATTATGGAAATATGATGTCACTATGTAAATATAAAACTTTGAGGGGCTATAGTGAAAATACTATGTTTTGAGAGACGAAAATGTAATTTATGTGTTTTGAAGGACGAAAATACGGTTATTCTATTTTTGAGGGATTAAAATGTAATTTATATGTTTAAGGGACAAGAAAGTAATTAGTATATTTTTGAGGGACTAAAATGTAATTCATATGAATTTTTGAAGGACTATTTTGAAAATATGAATTTTATGAAGGGCTATTTTGGAAATATGAATTTTATGAAGGACTATTTTGGAAATATGAATTTTATGAGGGACAATTTCATAAATATAAACTTTACGAAGGACTGTTGTGAAAATATTATTTAAATGAGGATTATAAAGCAAATATTATGTTTTGAGGGATTATTATACAAATATGAAAAATGATGTTGAATTTTGGTGTTAAATGAGGAAAACAGTATTTTTGATTTTAAAACATGTGAAAAATATTTTACGCGATTGAGAAACGATGAAAAATTGATACGTGATTAAGAAAATGCAAAAAATATGATTTCGCGATGAAAATACAGTAATGATACTGTTGGGCTAATATGAAGACCCCGAACATGAGATAAAGAAAATGAATTGAGAATATGAAATAAAGAAAATGAATTGAGAATATGAGATAAAGAAAATGAACTGTGAATGATGCATTTGTATATGTATTGAAAATGTCCAATGGACTGGATAAGGCTATTTGCCTAGGAAGGAGAAAATACACCTCCTGAGTGGGTGTGATATGCGTAGTGTAGGTCTTTTGTTGACCTTGGGGGCATCGGGGTGCGGGTTGCCTACAATGGACAGTTAATAAAGCTTCTGTACCGTAGGTTAGACCGATGCAACACACCGATGATCCGGACCGAGACACTATCCATAATCAAGATCTGATAAAGACTATCGAGTATGTGCTAGATGTGCAAAACTGAGCACGTGGTCTGAGGCACTTTTGTACCGACATGATCTTTTCGATCACTTTCTCCGATCTGAGTTGTAGCTCCATGGAGTAGGAAAGTTGAGTCTAGGTGCATAAACACAGATACTGAGAGTCTAATCATAATTATTGTTGATGATAATTTAGTTATTGAATAATTGAATGTTAATAAGGACATGATCGTAATTATGGCTTATTGTATGAATTATGATAATAAATGATATTATTGGCATAATTATAATTATGCATGATATGTTGATATGAGGTATGATATGTGATTGATGAATGATATTGGTGACATAATTGTAATTATGAATGATGTGCTGGTATGAGAATTTGTATGTGTTTATCTTCATCGCTACCATACTGGTATTGGCATAGGTGGTCTCACCTCTCGTATGTATATGCTGTATTATGTTTATGTGTTGTTAAGACATTGAGTTAGATGACGCGCGAGAAGCAGAGGAAGGACAAGATTTCTGTTGAGAACTTCGAGATCTGATGGTGGTAGAAATCCCTAGTTTCTTAGGTTATATGAGACTGACATTCATTGACGGGGACAATGCATAGACCGAAGATTTAGAGAGAGAGTATTTATTATTTGGGAAAAGTAAATATTAGACTGAGTAAGATACAATCAGGAAACCCTTACTTTTCTGTTACTATTTATGTACAGTTAGAGTTTCCTATATCTATTCGGCAGCACTGGGAATGTACTATTATACCCCTCGAGAGCATAGTGTCGTATCGTCCGCTCTGACATTTTCTCCCGGACTTTACTTCGGGTTGGAATTCCCCCACCTGGGGAATCAGAGGAGGATCCATCTGAGGATCCGGCTACTTCTGAGGGCTCAGCTGCCTAATTGTACTTAGGCAAAGATATCAATGTAAATAGTGTTTAAACTTTTTGGAGTGACTACTTTGTAATATTTATAGTATGACAGTATTAAAGAATTGTATATGTATAACCAGAGACTTGGACTTGTATAAATGATGTAAATTATTTGTAATAATGCTGTGATGTTTTATTTTCTGCTAAGTTTATTTTCTTGTTATTAAGAAATTTTACAACTCGTATTTATATTACAAGCACGTTTTTCCAAATTAAAGGGTAATTTGGTAATTGAGCAAAAAGAAGTGTGACACCTTAAGGTGGGTGTTACATTAGTTGGTATCAGAGCCCAAGTTAGAGTCTTTTGGGTTTGTGAGTAGGCTTGTCTTGTTTGTGCTGTGTGAATCTCTGATGTTGAACACAGAGATATATTTTGGTTTCCGAAAGGAGACGATGTTATGTGAAATAGTTGCGTTAAGTTTGTCGTGTTTTGATTTTATTTATCTTTGAAGGAAGATAATGGAACGTAGCAAACATGAGCATGTAGACGCGAGACGTGATGAAGATCGTATTGCCGCAGCTAGAAGTGTAATGCAAAAGATGATTAAAGTAGTAGTACAACAGAGACAGATGATCACTCAACAGCAGGAACTGATAATCGAACTTCATAGTTTACTAGGATTGGAGCAGCCATCGGATGTGAGAAACTGTAACTTAGAACCTTCGATAATCCAAGATGGAAGGAAGCGTAAAGTCGATCGTGTCCAGCAAAAGCAGTGTGTACGACCACTGAGGAAGCAACAACGAACAAAGAAGGGGAGTACTAGTGGCAACGATTTTGGTCAGACTGTGGCATCATCACTGAAATGTTTCAAGTGTGGAAAAGGTCATCTTACCAAAGATTGTCAGCATAAAGGGTTTATTTGTTATAGATGTGGGAAGCCTGGACATTTTTCTAGGAATTGTGATCAACTGAAGATGGGATCTTCCATTAGTAATACATGCATTTCAAAATCTCAAGAAGAAGAAGAAGAAGAAGAAGAAGAAGAAGAAGAAGAAGAAGAAAAAGCTGGTGCAAAGAGTGTAGTGAGAACATTCAAATACAAAAATTTAAGGAGCGAGGAAGTTGTGCCATAGAGGGTAATCTTAAAACTGTACTGTATACTATGTAAGGTAACCCAATCTCTTGTAATCTGTGACTGTGTAAATCTTTTGGGGGTTATCTGTGTTTTGTTCTTTTCGTAATACTACGTCAACTTCTAAACTTGTTTTTACCACTTGAGTTTGTATAAAACTATCCTGTTATTATTTGAGTTTAAAATTTTTCTGTTAATTTGATTTGTCTATTTCTTTTTCAAATAGACTGAGTAAATCAATTTGACTTATCCGTGTCTTTGTTATCATGTGATTTGAGTATTTCTACTCTTCTTGTTAAACTTGTTGGTTATACTCAAGTTTTCTAACTCTACCTTGCATCTATTGGGTATCAAATCTTTTCTGTGGATTTGATTTGTTTATCTAAAATTTCATCTATTTGTGATCCTGACTTTTAAATGGATTGGTTATTTTCCAACCATATCCTACTAGATTGTTGCAAAGCAATTTTATTGTTTTCCTTGACCTGAGATTTTTGGATTTGAATCCAGAAAGTTCATTTCTAAAATTATTGGACTATGTTCGTTTCAAAATCTATTAGACCATCTCAAATTCTTTGTTGGACTAATCTAGTAATTTGTTGAAAAGTCTTATTACTTTTCCTTATGACCTTCATAGTGTCTTTCATGTATCCCAATTAAAAAGGATCATTCCTGATTCAATTTGTGTTATAATATCAAATACAGTACAATTAGAAGAAAACTTGATCTATGAGACAATTTCTGTTAAGAGTAAAAATAGGCCAGTAGAACAACTTATCTTGATGAAGAAAATCTAGGATGATGTGATGACAGGAGAGCCAGAAGATCAAATGAAAGGGATAGTTCTTCGTTCCAAGATCAACTTGTGTACTGGTTGTTATCAGATTCACTTGAAGGTAGAGAATGTTCCAAGACAATTTTTTTAAAGGCGTTACAAGAACTATGAATAGTCAGTACTACCATTCAGAGTAGGGAATGTTTTGACGATGTTCATGAATTCTATAAATAGGATCTTTCTTTTTCATCTGGCAAATTTGTCATTATTGGCAATATTTTGACCTATTCTCAAAATTCCAAGGAGCATGCTGAAGATTTCAATGCGATTCTTCAATTTTGAAGAAGAAGAAGGAGTTATGTGCAAAATTAATCAAACGTAAATTCTGTTACAAGGAGTTCAACTTGTGGATTTAGATGAAGTGATAAATTCAAATGGAAAGGCAGTGACGTATACTTCAAGGCAGTGGAATGTGCATGAGAAGAATTGTTCAAGTTACGTTTTAGGATACGCGATAGTTGTTTTGCAAGGAAAATCTAAAGACGTTTTCTTTCCTATCAAGTTCACAATAAATTCAAAGGCTTGAAGTACCTGTTCAATCAAGAAAGGCTTGGACATCGAGAAGAGACGAATAGTTAGAATTTTCAAAGGACTTGTTAAGATGAATTTCTGGTATTGATAGAATTCATATACAACGATAGTTTCGTTCGAGCATGGGGATGACACCCTGTGAGACATTATATGGGAGACGCTGTAGAACGCCTTTGCGTTGGTATCGTACTGGTGAAAGTAACATCGTGGGACCAGAAATTGTGCGACAGCCAACTAAGGAAGTTAAGATATTTCGAGATACGATGAGGACAGCTTAGACGTGGTAAAAGAGCTATGCAGATAAAAGGCGAAGACCACTGGAATTCAAAGAAGGTGACCATGTATTTTTTTTTATGTGTGACGCCTATGACTGGAGTTGGACGAGTAATCAAGTCAAGGAAGCTACTCCCAAGTTTATTGGACCGTATCAGATACTTCATTGGATAGGTCCGATAGCTTATCAAGTTGCACTGCCACCGTTTTTATCAAATCTTCATAATGTATTTCACGTGTCATAACTATGGAAATATATTCCAGATCCGACTCACATTATCAAACCAGACACTGTACAACTAAAGAAAAACTTGACCTATGAGACAGTTCCAGTCAAGATTGAAGACCGAAGGATAAAGCAGCTTCGAGGAAAAGACATTGCATTAGTTAAAGTAGTTTGAAACGATGTAAGTAGTGAAGCCACATGGGAGTTCGAAGAAAAGATCAGAGAGCAGTATCCGTTTTTGTGTTAAGTGTATGTCAAGTTTCGAGGACGAAACTTTATTTTAGAGGGGGAGAGTTGTAACACCCCAAATTCTGACTATATGAATGATAATAGCAGAATTACACTGCTTTGTATTTTCTGTGTGTATAAAATTAATTTGACAGTTCTGAGATCATATTTGATCATTCTGTGTGATTACTCCTGGCTAGGAAAAATAATATTTTTCAGGCCGGGGAAATTCTGATCTGCCTCATTTGGAAACGGGGGATCTTACGAAACCCGACTCTGAATGATTCAGAAAAGAATCTTATAATTTTTAGAATCTATCTATAAAAAAAAATAATATTGTGCAGATAAATATCCGTGATTACGTTTATAGCAGTCGTTGCTATGAATATTGGACCCGATAAGTTTTAATTAATAGAAAAAGTGTTTGGAACATTTCTTGTAAGTAAAATTAAAGTGAACCAACAGGATATAGTCAAAACAATTGGTTAGACTTTTCTAACCAATGAGAATTGGTCAAGGGAAGAAGTTTAGACTTCTTTATGAACCATTAGATTTGAAACTTGACTTAGAGGCTTTGATCTTCACCATTGATTCAATCAATGGTGTAAAACAAAGCTTACTAAAACTATCAAGTAGTATTTACCATAGACAAGATTAATGAATAAGATTGAGTCAACGTTAATTGCTTGACTTTTACTTAGGAAACTCATGAACTTTAATATAGTTGTCCTAATTACCTAATTAAGCAATTAAGTAAACTAACTTAACTAAGGATTAGTTATAACTTAAACCTTACTTTAATATCCTAATTCTAATTAGAAGTGATGATGTATGATTAAAATGTATTAGATACAAGCTAAATACGTTAAACTAAATTGGTTATGTACTTGAAAGATTAAGTAAGAATGGTTAGGAGATTAAACCCAATTAATTGGCTAACCAATAAACTAGTAATTAGGTTTGAACTAATGATGAATTGAAGATTTAAAACCCACCTAAACTACTATGGACAGCAGCACCTAAATTCATGATCCAGTAGAAATGTTGAGCAACAGAATTTTAGGCCCAATAGCAGCAGAATTTGTGGCCCAATAGAGTAGATTTAGCTTGGATTAGCAATCAATTAGAGGACTTAAACTTACCCAAAACATTATGGACCAGCAGCTGAATTGGGGCAGCAAAATGAGCTCCACGTTCCAGCAGATTCACGGCCCAAACAGCAGCAAATCCATGGGCCAGCAGCAGCACATTTGGGACGTCCAGCAGCAGCAAAATGGGGAGCTTCTACGTGAAGACTTCAAGTGATATTTGAAGATTCAAATACCATGCAAAAGTCAAGTGACCAACCAATGAGAAGAGAGAGTTGTTATGCAATTAATGCATGGCCATTTGCTCAAGCAAATGTCATTCACGTCCATCACCAAAGGCAGCACACGGCAGCAGCAAATGAGCAGATGGAATGGAGTGGAAAACCATGCTAATAAAGCTCTCCAAATGTCACAAATCATTCACGGCTGGCAGCTGGATTTTTGCACCCAAAATGAGATAATTTTCTCAAGTAAATCACTCACCTTTCACGTGTTAATACACGGCTGGGCAGCAGCTGAATTACGTCTTCATTCTTCATTTTTATTTCTCAAATATAAGCCATTTGTCTCTCAAAATTCCACACGCCAGCAAGCCCCCCAACACATCTTCACACTCCACTTTCTACTTAACAAATATCCATCTATTCCTCTCCAAAATACCAAGGAAACTCACACATCCTTCTCTCCCATTTCTCTTCTTCACAACCGGTCACCATCTCAAAAACTACACCATCCATCCTTTCTAAACACTTATCTTTTGACTTGTTTAAATTTAAACTTCACTCTAATATCCTACTTTGTTCAAAGCTTCAAAGTTTCATCAACCTAAGCTTCTTCAATCTTTTCTTAAAAAGGTAAGCTTTGATTCAAGAATTCCAAGTTTGATTTTAATGTTTTTAACCATGATTTTTCCATGGTTTTCAACCTTGATTCTTGTATGGTCCTTCACTAATTTTTATTGAAAATTTTAGGGCTTGTTAGAAGAATAACAAAGTTTCAAGGCAAGGGAGGAAAGCTTACAAAGCTTGTCTTCAAGAGGTAAGAGGGAGACTCAACCTTACCACTCTTGCTCTGGTAGTATGAGGATGGTCTGTTCGGTGAAAAATCCTTAAGGATTTATTCACCTTTTGTTTGAGGTTAATCACCTATTGTTTGAGGTTCTTGGATTTGTATTGATTGATTTGTATTGATATGTGCCTCGATTATGTTTGTGCGTTTGAACTGTAATTGGGATGTACCTAATTGTGTTTCTATGCTTTTATGTGTAGCATTTATGAGATCTGAATTTATTTCGATTCTTGTCTGTATGTTGTAATACTTAAGGAACTGATAATTGTGTGTATGTAGAATGTATACTATAGAGAAACTTATGCTTTAGATACGTGGAATTTATACTGTAAATTTCTGTAAATTTTATGAGAAAGGGATTTAATTGGAAATATTATGGAAATATGATGTCACTATGTAAATATAAAACTTTGAGGGGCTATAGTGAAAATACTATGTTTTGAGAGACAAAAATGTAATTTATGTGTTTTGAAGGACGAAAATACGGTTATTCTATTTTTGAGGGATTAAAATGTAATTTATATGTTTGAGGGACAAGAAAGTAATTAGTATATTTTTGAGGGACTAAAATGTAATTCATATGAATTTTTGAAGGACTATTTTGAAAATATGAATTTTATGAAGGGCTATTTTGGAAATATGAATTTTATGAAGTTTGGAAATATGAATTTTATGAGGGACAATTTCATAAATATAAACTTTACGAAGGACTGTTGTGAAAATATTATTTAAATGAGGATTATAAAGCAAATATTATGTTTTGAGGGATTATTATACAAATATGAAAAATGATGTTGAATTTTGGTGTTAAATGAGGAAAACAAGTATTTTTGATTTTAAAACATGTGAAAAATATTTTACGCGATTGAGAAACGATGAAAAATTGATACGTGATTAAGAAAATGCAAAAAATATGATTTCGCGATGAAAATACAATAATGATATTGTTGGGCTAATATGAAGACCCCGAACATGAGATAAAGAAAATGAATTGAGAATATGAAATAAAGAAAATGAATTGAGAATATGAGATAAAGAAAATGAACTGTGAATGATGCATTTGTATATGTATTGAAAAGGTCCAATGGACTGGATAAGGCTATTTGCCTAGGAAGGAGAAAATACACCTCCTGAGTGGGTGTGATATGCGTAGTGTAGGTCTTTTGTTGACCTTGGGGGCATCGGGGTGCGGGTTGCCTACAATGGACAGTTAATAAAGCTTTTGTACCGTAGGTTAGACCGATGCAACACACCGATGATCCGGACCGAGACACTATCCATAATCAAGATCTGATAAAGACTATCGAGTATGTGCTAGATGTGCAAAATTGAGCACGTGGTCTGAGGCACTTTTGTACCGACATGATCTTTTCGATCACTTTCTCCGATCTGAGTTGTAGCTCCATGGAGTAGGAAAGTTGAGTCTAGGTGCATAAACAGAGATACTGAGAGTCTAATCATAATTATTGTTGATGATAATTTAGTTATTGAATAATTGAATGTTAATAAGGACATGATCGTAATTATGGCTTATTGTATGAATTATGATAATAAATGATATTATTGGCATAATTATAATTATGCATGATATGTTGATATGAGGTATGATATGTGATTGATGAATGATATTGGTGACATAATTGTAATTATGAATGATGTCTTTGGTATGAGAATTTGTATGTGTTTATCTTCATCGCTACCATACTGGTATTGGCATAGGTGGTCTCACCTCTCATATGTATATGCTGTATTATGTTTATGTGTTGTTAAGACATTGAGTTAGACGACGCGCGAGAAGCAGAGGAAGGATAAGATTTCTGTTGAGAACTTCGAGATCTGATGGCGGTAGAAATCCCTAGTTTCTTAGGTTATATGAGACTGACATTCATTGACGGGGACAATGCATGGACCGAAGATTTAGAGAGAGAGAGTATTTATTATTTGGGAAAAGTAAATATTAGACTGAGTAAGATACAATCAGGAAACCCTTACTTTTCTGTTACTATTTATGTACAGTTAGAGTTTCCTATATCTATCCGGCAGCACTGGGGAATGTACTATCATACCCCTCGAGAGCATAGTGTCGTATCGTCCGCTCTGACATTTGCTCCCGGACTTTACTTGGTTGGAATTCCCCACCTGGGGAATCGAGGAGGATCCATCTGAGGATCCGGCTACTTCTGAGGGCTCATTTGCCTAGTTGTACTTGGGCAAAGATGTCAATGTAAATAGTGTTTAAACTTTTTGGAGTGACTACTTTGTAATATTTATAGTATGACAGTATTAAAGAATTGTATATGTATAACCAGAGACTTGGACTTGTATAAATGATGTAAATTATTTGTAATAATGCTGTGATGTTTTATTTTCTGCTAAGTTTATTTTCTTGTTATTAAGAAATTTTACAACTCGTATTTATATTACAAGCACGTTTTTCCAAATTAAAGGGTAATTTGGTAATTGAGCAAAAAGAAGTGTGACACCTTAAGGTGGGTGTTACAAGGTAAATCACTAGAAATAACGAAATATAGAGGTATAATTAGATCTCTCCTTTATCTTACTGCTAGTAGGCCAGATATTATGTTTAGTGTATGCATGTGTGCTAGATATCAGGCAAACCCTAAGGAATCTCATTTAAGTGCTGTTAAATGAATAATGAAATACCTAGTAGGCACTTCACAAATGGGCTTGTGGTACCCTAAGGGTGCCTCATATAGCCTAATAGGCTATTCTGACTCTGATTTTACTAGATGCAAATTGGATAGAAAAAGTACTAGTGGGACATGCCACTTGCTTGGTAGTTCTTTAGTTTCTTGGTATAGTAAGAAACAAAATAGTGTGGCTCTGTCTACCACTGAGGTTGAATATGTTGCAGCCAATAGTTGTTGTGCTCAAATCCTATGGATGAAGCAATAACTTTTAGACTACGGTCTTCAGCTTGATCACATCCCGATAAGATGTGATAACATTAGTGTAATAAATATCTCTAAGAATCCCATTCTGCATTCTAGAACAAAGCATATAGAGATAAGACATCACTTTATCAGAGATCACGTATAAAAAGGGGATTACATTCTTGAATTTGTTGAAACATCTAAGCAACTTGCAGATATTTTCAGTAAACCCCTAGCAAAAGAAGCATTCTTTTATATAAGAGGAGAATTGGGCATAATTGATCAATCCAACATATAATTGCTTGTTATTTGCTTAAATATGTTTTTAATCTTTCTTGAATTATTACTGACTTGAGCGTCGGAGTTATCCCGAAATCTTTTTTGCAAGTACTCCATCAACAGGTATGCTTTCGTCTCTCAAAAATGCATTTTCTGGACATAGATATGTGTTTTCTTGTTTAGTTATTCAAATAACTCCATATGGTATTCGAATACCATTACTGCTATACGAGCAAACTTGTGTTTTTCTGATGAGGCTATTCGAATACCATCACGGTTATTCGAATACCCTGAGGCTTTTTGTTTCAGTTTCTCTCACAAGGCTCTGGAGTATTTGAATACCTTATAAGATATTCAAATACTTGCTCTTTGTGAGTATTCGAATATTGTCAAAAGCATTTGAATACTATCGTTTGGCAGCCAAGCCAAATTTGGCAATCTATTCGAATACTTGGTGAGGTATTCGAATACCCTCTGTCTGAAGGCTGCGTCCTTTAAGCTTTTCCAAACGCTGTATTCAAATACCTCCTCATGGTATTCGAATAGATCTGGGTATTCTTTAAATACCCCCCTGCATATTCGAATACGTCTTTCTCTCTTCTCTCCGTTTTCAAAAATTCTTTGCTTTCCCTCCTCTCTCCTAAAACCTCTTTTTCTCACGGTCTCCACCCCTCCTCTCTCGTTATCCTCCATTGTTTTCCTTCCATGGCCTCATCTTCCTCTTACTCTAAGCATCCTCGTACAAAGACGGCTTTATGCAGCAACCCGCTAGACCTTCGCAGGCTTTCCTCCAAGAGCAACAGCTTGGGTGCTTCATCATACACTTTCTAGAGCGCAACTTGGTGCAACCGAAGTACCTTGACTTGGGGTTCTTTGAAAGAAAAGATGGTTTTGACTTTTTGAATCGGCTAAATCACCAAGGCGTACTTCGTTTCTGCTCTTACTCAGCTGCTATGTATCCCGACCTGGTCAAGATATTCTATTGTAACCTGAAGATTGAAGGTCAGGAGCTACACTCCAGTGTTTGTGACCAAAACATTGTGATCACACCAAACAATTGGGTTCAGATGTTTGGCTTATAGTCAACGGGCTGCTACATTGAAGAAGATTCACTCCTCCAGCTCTTCGACAAGAACAGAACAATTGAAGATGCTCTCCGACCTGGGTTGGCTTTACCTTCGACTCAAAAGGGAGTCAAAGGGGGCATGATGAAGAGCCTGGACAGGCTCCTACACTATGCTTATGCCCACATCCTAGCTCCTAGAGGTGGGAACTACGCCTACATGAGTGAAGATGATGTGTTCATGCTGTGGATTCTAAAGCAAGGCCATCAGATTAACTGGCCCGTCTTCATTATGAAGCACATGATGAGGGCAAAAGGTAAAGATCGGTCTGAGCTTCCTATGGCGTGATCATTACTGCCTTTTTAGGCAAGTATCCACATATTCTGGAAGCCGAGCGAGTGACCTCGCTAACCCATCATCACATTTTTGGGTCCTTTACCCTTAACAAAATGAAGATGATCAGGACCGATGAAGGCTGGGTGTTCCCAGTGGAAGTTGATGATGATGAGGACGACCCTCAAGGCAATCCTACTTCCCCCGCTGCTCCTGCTGCCCCTGCTGATATCCCTGCTCCTGCTCCTACCACGAATGAGCAAATCCTGGCTTCTCTGTTGGATAACAAAACCTACATGAAGAATGCCTTCACTATTCTATTTGACAGAATAGCTGGTGTTGAGTGTGAACAGGCTGCCCTTCGAGCTCTGCTGTCTGGCAACGACCCTGCCTCTCCTCCTCCACCACCTAATGCCTATTTCTAGGGCTTGCTTAGTCTTAGGATCTATTTTTTGGCTGTTTATTGTATTGGTTGTCTTTTAATTACAATTATGTATGAACTTGGCCACTTATATTTAATGCAATGAGTATTTTAATTAATCTGTTGCCAATTACAATCGTTTATTGTTTATCTCATACATATTTATCAATGTGCTTTATTGAATGAATGCATCCTTTTTGATCATGTCAAAAAGGAGAGAAAAATAATCAATCTTATTTGAGAAAAAATAGGTTAAAATTGGATTAATACTGGCTCTTGGATTCCAAAAGAAAGGGGGAGAATATGCTTGTTTTGTTATTAAATTACCTCTGAGAGTAAGTCTCCTATCTCTTTGAATTCCAATTTATATGAACTAATACTTTTCTCAATGATAGTTTGTCATCATCAAAAAGGGGGAGAATGTGATTACCATGCAACATTGATGATGAGTTTTGATGATAACAAATATGGAGATGATGAAAAGATCAAGTCCAAGTTCTTCAAGTTTAGCTTTAGGACTTAGGATCTCTCTTGTACAAAGCTTTTATAGGATATCTCAGTGTTTAACTCAAAAGATCTAAGAACATGTTTTTCTACAAACTAAATTAAAGTTTTAATATGGCTTTGATAATCAAAGAGTTTGTGGATTTTCTAAACTCACATAATCTGTTTCTTAAAAGTGTTTTTCATAATTTGGAACAAAGGTATTCGAATACTATTAAAGGTATTCGAATACAATGCTTCTAAAATGCTTTTATAAACGTGTTTCAAACAGTGGTATTCAAATACCTTATTGTGGTATTCAAATAATGTGGGTCTGAACTATTTTTTATATACTGATATCAGTGGTATTCGAATACTTCATAATGGTATCCGAATAACCTAAGTCTGAACTGTTTTTTATATATACTGATATCAGTGGTATTCGAATACCTCATAATGGTATTCGAATAACCCACGAGTTTCTGTTTTTGGTTTTTGAATTGATACGTAAACGGATTTGCATTTATTATGATACTCTCAACGATAATTTCTGATCAAAGGCTCTATAAATAGAGACCTTGCCTCACGTCTGAAACACACGAATCCTTGAAATTATTTTGGTTATGCTAAAACGTTATTTACATAATTCTCTCTTTCTCTCTGTGCTCTTTTGGTAAAATTCTGAGATATTTTTAGAGAGCTCTATAGTGCTTCAATTTGTATAATTTACTTTGAGTGAGAGTTTCTCTTCATCTACTTTCTTTTATTCTGCTTCGAGGGTGAGGTATCCCTCAAGGTTTGTATAAGGGTGGGGAATCCCTGCAGGCTAAGACTTTAGCACAAGGGTAGAGTTTTCCTGTGTGTGAAAAGTGCTCTATTTTGTAAACGGTAGCAAGCACCTATTAAACTTGTATACATAGTGAAAAATCTCGGCTTTCGAGGACTGGACGTAGACCACAAGTGGGTTAGTGGTCGAACCAGGATAAATACTGTGCCTGCTTTTCTCTTCTTAATCTCTTTAGTTTATACAATTTTAATTTTCTGTGTATTTATTTTTTGCTGCTTTTATTATTTCTTTTCTTCTTCTCATTCCTTCTGTGCATTTATTTATTAAGTTTTAATATTTGTATTTTATTTTAAAAGAGGTTTTGCGAAAAGTTTTATACTCAATTCACCTCCCCTGTTGAGTACTGGAAGCCACTTGGTAACAAAGTCTACTCGAGTATCAGGAAGCAAAGGATTGGACTATACAAGGGTGACGCATTCTATGCCTTGTGTTCAATTTAGATATCTTGACAAAGGGACTAAACGACACTGAATCATTAGTCACGGAAAGGTTATGTCAAATCACTGACATTCTCATTACTTGGGTAGCATCGATGTGTTGCTAGATACCACTCACTGCTTATAATTTTAAAATGAGATTTTAATATTACTGCCAACGTAATGAGAACCTACAGGGTCACACATGTAACACCCTCCTTAGGGTGTCACACTTTGTGTTACTCAATTATCATATCACCCCTTCGTTATGAAATCGTGCTTGTAATATAAATACGAGTTGTAAAATTTCTTGGTGAAAGTAAGATAAACTTAGCGGAAATTAAAACATTACAGCATCATTACAATAAAATTTTACATTATATCTACATAAATCGTAGTACTGTCACACTTTAATATTTACAAATTGGACATCTAAAAATATTTACACATTAATTAAATTACATAATGCCCAAGTAACTCTAAACATGTAGAACCCTCAAACGGGTTCTCCTCAGACTCCTCAACAGGGAGGAATCCAATTTGACACAAAATATACAATACTAACCGTACCAGGAGTACGGTAGTAAGCTCCTTATTACTGTTTATGTGAAAAATACATTTTCCAACAAGCTCGACGCACTATGCCTCCGGTTCCCATAAACCTCACGAAAACTCAGTATCTCCATCTCTTTAGAATTTAACTTCCTTCTCGAAAATCTGATCTTCCTTGCGTTCTCACTCAACGTCTTGCTCAATCTCTTTACAATTATTAATACAATACAGAAATAGACAGACAAAGAGGTGAGATCACCTACGCCAATACCAGTATGGTAGCAATGAAGATAAACACATACAAATTCTCATACCATACATCATACATAATTACAATTATATTATCAATATCATTTATCTAACACACATCATATCTCACATCAACACATCATACATAATTGCAATTATGCTACCAACATCATTTATCATCATAATTCATAATTACGTCCATGTCCTTATCAATATTCACTTATTCAATAATTCAGTTATCAAAATCAATAATTATGAAAATACCCTCAGTATCTCTGTATATGCATCTAGACTCATGCACCTAGACTCAATTTTCCTACTCCATGGAGCTAAAACTCAGGTCGGAAAGAGTGATCGAAAAGAATCTGTCTGCACAACATGCCTCAGACCACGTGCTCATTCTCTTTGCTCATTTAGAATTTGCTCATTTAGTATTTGCACATCTAGCATATGCATCACAGTCTTTATCAGATCTCGATTATGGATAGTGTCTCGGTCCGGATCATCGGTGTGTTGCATCGGTCTAACTTACGGTACAGAAGCTTTATTCTCTGTCCATTGTAGGCAACCCGCACCCCGATGCCCCCAAGGTCAACGAGTGACCTACACTACGCACATCGCACCCACTCAGGAGGTGTGTTCTTTCCTTCTTTCGGCAATCGGTCTTATTCCCATCGGACTTTTTCAATGCACATTCAAATGCACCTTTCTCAGTTAAATTCATTCTCTCATCTTCTCAATTCAATTTTCTTTATCTCATATTCGGGGTCCTCATATAGGCCCAATAATATTATTACTGTAATTTCATCGCGAAACCATATTTTTCACATTTTCTCAAATCACGTATCAATTTTTCATCATTCCTCAATCACGTAAAATACTCTTCACACGTTTTAAATCAAGAATACTAGTTTCCTCAGTTAACACCAAAACTCAACTTCATTTTTCATATTTGCATAATAACTCCTCAAAACATAATATTTGCATTATAATCCTCATCCAAATAATATTTTCACAACAATCCCTCATAAAAGTCACACTTACGAAATAGTCCCTTGAAAAATTCATATTTTACGAAATCATCCCTCATAAAATTCATATTTACAAAATAGTCCCTCAAAAATTCATATTTACAAAAAGGTTTTTTATAAAATTCCTTTTTACGAAATAATCTTTCATAAAATTCATAATTTACAACATAGTCCCTCATAAAAATCCTATTGACGAAATAGTCCTTCATAAAATCACATTTACAAAATAGTTTCTCATACAAATTATATTTATGAAATAGTCCCTCAAAACCATATTTACTAAATAGTCCCTTATAAAAATCATATTTACAATATAACCTTTCAAAAATCAATAGTTACAACATGTTCCCATTAAACACAAAAATTACAATATTGCTCCTATAAAATCATAATCTGTATTGTTTCTCCAAAATCATTTCATCTTGCTGTATTCGACTCTTCCAAATTCAATTCCTTTTCTTTCAAATTCTAAATTCTCAGTTTAATCCATCATATTATTCACATCCTAATTTACACATACACTTACATGCATTCAGTTTCATACATACCAATATTTATCAAAACAATAAACATATTATCACACATGCAATCATAATTTCAAGGCCATAAACACCACAATCACAAACATAAAATCACCAGCAACACAATCACAACTAAAGAAGTAATTAAACAATAAGTGAATAAACCCTTAGGAGTTTTTCACCAGACACAACCATCTCCACACCACCAAAACTTGGTTGGTGAGGTTAAATCTCCCTCTTACCTCTTGAAGAACCTCCAAAGCTCCTTGTATGTCTCCTTCAAGTAAACTTCCTCCACCAAGAGCTTCTTCAAGGCTTCAAACTTGAGCTTTAAAGAATAAGATAAAAAAAATAGATGATTTAGGCTTAGGTTTTAACTACAAAATGTCTTGAAATGAAGTAGGAAAATAAGAAATAAGGTAGTTTAGAATTATAGAAGAGTGATTGATGGAAAGAGGGTGGAAGGCCGTGAGGTTGGAGAAGAAAAGAAGGAGGAAATTTGAGAGCTTTTTCTATTTGGAGAATTTTGGAGAAAAAAAATGAAGACTTTGACTATGCATGGCCGTAAACCATTTTGAGAGAAAATGGAGTGAAGTCTTTGGGTGAGAGAAGGTGAATTTGTGAGGATGAAATGGAGAGGAGAGTCTTGTTTTCACGTAGAAGTCCAAGGCCAAATGAATGGATTTACTTGAACAAAAGTCTAATAATTCAAGTGCACATGGCTTGGTCATGTAGGGGTCCACATAGAGGGTTCAAGAACCTTGGAGAAAGCTCTCCAAGCTGCTGAAAACCATGGCCAAATATATTTAAATAGGTAAATTGGCTTTTATTCAAATGCATGGCCGTAAATGCATTTGAGAGGAAAAAAATGAATATAAAATGAAATAGCTAATTGTAGGATTTCAACAAGGGTGAATTGCTGTAGAAGCTAAATGGAAAGAAGCCACTTTGTTTGACTCTCCAAGACTTCATCCAAGCCTTAGAATTCACCAAGGGTCAAGATTAAAACTTGATCACCAAGCTTGTCTTCCATTGGCTAATCCAAGCCTTGTCACAAGCTCTTGAATGTTCCACCACTAATGATGCTTACGTCATTCTCTCGAGTGCACCTGCTATTCCACATGGCTTACGTCATCCACTTGACTTTCAAGGCTTTTGGATTGTTCAAGAATCATGTAGAACCTCCTCCAAGTCTGCATGGCGGTGAGTTTCAAGGGTAATTTTTGATGAAAATCAACCTGACAGAATGATGTAAAATGGGAGAACATTATTTTCCAAGAATGGCTAAATATCAAGTTCTGTCGGATGGGAATTCATTCGAGAACGAAGATCAAAATTGTCGAATGAACTTAAAAGGTCAACAGAATCCTAATTCGTCGGACGGGTGTTAACGTTGAAGAAATCTTCCAATTGTCGAATCGACAAAATACTATATGGTCAGAAGATCAAATTCGACGGATTTTGACATTAGAGAAGTTTTTCTACTGAAATCAGGAATTCTTACTCGACGGTCGTTAGCACCATAATTCGACGAACATTATCATTCAAATTTGACGGACATTGGTATCCCCACTCGACGAAAATTGACATTCTAACTCAACAGACATGAGCATCCTCACTCGACAAATATTGACATTTTCACTTAACTGATACTAGCATCCTCACTCGACAAATTTTAACTTGGTACTTAATAATTAAAAGATCCAATTCGACGAATTTTAACATAGTACCAAATAGTAAGAAGATTAAATTCGACGTATTTGGATAGAAGTCCAAATTCGATGGATATGACATTGTCTTAAAAGATCCTATTTCGACGGATTTTGGTATTGTTTTAAAAGGTATATTTTGACGAATATAAACATCTTCAATTTGACTTGTGAAATCGTCCATCGCTTTGTCAAATCTGAGGACTTCTCCCATGTTTTGAATAGATGGTCTTTTGTCGGAAAGATGGTCTTTGTCGGAAGAGGCAGCCATAACTGCCAAAATCTTTGATTTCTGATTCAAGAATTGAGAATCAGTTTCATCCATCTTGAGGTATTTTGGGTTTTGTCGAACTACCGATTGATGTTGTCGGAAATGCTCGGAAGTGTCGAATTCAACTCACTATTTAACTTATGCTTGCATTCAAGAATTAAATCCGATGGGATCAAAATGTTAGGAAAATTTCTTCAAGTGTTTGGATCTTGTCCAAATTGTCGATGTCAAGACCTTCAAAAATCTTGGATTGTCGAATGAGTTACGTGAGATTGATCTTTTGGATCCCTATAAGGCTTGAGAAAGATCGAGTCTATCGACAGGAGTATATTCATAAAACTGTTGAGCTTTGTTTGTCGGAATAGGCTTGAAATGAAGTCGAGGATCGACAAGAATCTATTCTCAAAAGAAATTGTCGAATTGGGTTTGTCGAAACAGGTTTTGAAATGAAAACCATTTGGGAAAATGTTGAGGAACTTCTGTCGGATTGGGATTTCCATAATTTTGGTCGAATTAGAATTTTAATTTTGGTCGGTTGAGTATAATGGCAAATTAAACTATACCGAGTCAAAATAATTCATAGCAATAACAAATTATGCATCAAGCAACATATATTTATCAAGAAATAGAATTATTTTACAGATAAATTCTAAAAATTAATAAATTCTTTTCTGTGTTACTCAGATTCGGGTTAAGTAAGATCGGGTTGAGTATCTCTAAATAATTAGTACAAGAATTTTACCCAAAAATTATTATTTTCTTGACCAGGAGCAAATCACACAGAATAATCACAAATAGTATCAAAATAATCAAATTATTTTTATAATGCACAGAAAACACAAAGTAGTGTAATTCTGTCAGCTCTTGCAACATAGTCTAAAAATTTGGGGTGTTACAACACACATAGAGCAGATAAAAATTAGAGCAATAGATCCAAGTTGGACACGGATTCAAATATGGGCCAGACTCATAACAGATGAGTTTAGGGTTACATAACTTACCTTGTTGCTGCCCACACTCACTTAAGCCAGTCACTATTATAAATAGTACTGCTAAGAGGGTTGCTAAGACATGTATTACAAAATCCTAGCCGCACCTATAGAAAAGTTAGTGAGAGAGTGACAGGTTTCTTCTCTTCTCTTCGCAGCTAGCACTGTGCGAGAGGCGTAAGGCTCCTTTTTATGAACGTTGGACATTCATGAGTCTGTTCGTGTAGATACCACAGAGACATCATCGTTGTTACGGTGTTGGTGATTCACGTCACTTCATTTGATCAGGCTTTAAGAGGTAAATATTTTTAAAACTCGGATTATGCCTTTTTCGTATAGATCCTTGGTGGGAATTTTGCTTTCCGTTACGTGATGTATCCGAAATTCCCAACACAAAGGTCTATTCTTTTAGACATGCACTACACTAAAAAGCATGCATAAAAGACCCCAACAAGTAAGGAACTCCAATTCCTCAATATGAAACATAAGGCATTCTTTGCCCTAAGTGCCCACATTTCCAGCGCTTAGGCGCGCCATGATAGATAACCTCCCCTGTTTTATCTATCATTGGGTTCTTAGGCGCTTAGAGTCTGAGTGCTTAATCGCTCAGCTCCAGAGCTCTCTGGACTAGCGTGCTTGGGTGCTCACTTGTTAGGCACTTGAGCGCCCAACATGTTTTTGTTCTTTGGGCTTAAGTGGCTAACTTTTGGGCACTTACTCGCCCAAGGTCAGAGTCTCCATACTCTGTTCCATTGAGTTTCTAACTCCACTTAAACCCTCAAACACATATACTAAGTGATTTTCAACCATGAACATAGTCTCTAAACATACTCAAACTCTCAAACACATTCTCAAATCATTCAACTAGTGACACAAGAACAAGTATGCTAATTCTTCCATCCCAAAAACGCATATTTCTTCAACACAAGATTATGGAGTTTCATGGATGCTCATATACTCTAATCCGCTAGTATGTATGTCTCAACCCGATATACCATTTTCAAGCTTTTAATCAAGTTCTCCAACTCAAACTATGGAAAACCTCCTAAAAACCCATTTTTAAACTCACGCATGCAACACACAAGCATGAAGAGAAACTAGGAAAGATTAGAAGTTGAAAATAATCACTCCTACCTCAACTCCTTGAAGATGAAGGTAGGCTATGGATGCTCCTTACTTTCCTTCCCCTTTCATTTCCCCTTCCTTTCTTCCTTTTTCTTTTCTTTCTCAGCCTTCTCTACTGTCCTTCTGCTTGGAACGTGAGAGAATGAGTGAAATGAGAGAGAATTGGCAAGAAAGTCAAGCATGAAGGGATAGGAACCGTGAGTCATAAAGCAAAATGAGATATTTTGATAAAACTCTATATCTCTTAGGAATACTTTGATATTTCCAAACCAAGTTTCCTAACTTCCATAGGTGTTATGAAAAATCCTAGGATTTATCTAAATCCTATTTCCATTATTTCATAAACTTCCATATATTTGACTCATCATTCTAGTATTTAAACACTTACTTAGTGTACTAAAAAATTACCAAACTAACTCAGTTAATTCTACAAAATTAACCATAAAACATATTACTTATTTGTGACTTAGAAATAAATTCTCCCTATTTATCTCCAACACTTAAGCATTTTCTACTACTTTCTGGGTTATTAACAGTTATTTCTCGCACCCGATGTTATAGCAAAATAACCTAACTAACTTAAAAGTGTTACCAAAGCTAACAGATAACTCTTACAAGAGTTACTGAACTCCTATAACCCTAATTAAGACTAACTGATTAAAGAGGACATTACAAAACACCTCTCAAAGGTTGAGCCTCCTATTTTCACCAATTATGTCAATGCCCCTCTCTCCATTGACAAATTGGATGGTAGTAACTATGATATATACTTGGGCTTCGAACATCAAATTGTAGCTCAGCTGCCAAGGCTATGAAGAGCACCTCACCATGAAATTTGAGTCTATACTCAAGGCTGACAAATCAAGGTGAAAAAGATTGATGCCCAGTTATGCAGTGTCATCAAATCCACTATTCATCCCTCCCTCAAACAGATCTTCTGTGCTCTTATTATCTGTGAGTCTGTTTGGGAGCAAGTCAATGTTCTTTACACTAATGACACTCAATGGCTATATGGGGTGTGTCATAACCTCATGAATATTATTTCTCCTCAAAGGTTTGATGGTCCTATGTCGACCTATTTGGGGAAAGTCCATGGTGTTCTCTATGATTTCAATGAGCTACTGCCCCCTACTGATAACTCGAACATGGAACTTGACCAGCGCAGTACCTTCTTCATGATCATGGCCTTGTATGGTTTGCCTCTAGAATAGTCTGCCAACTATGATAAGATTTTGGGTTCTCCCACTATCCCTACTCTGAGCATGACTTGGTCCACTTTGCTCCAGGTCCCAGCCAAGCAGCCCTTTGATTCTATCATTTCTCTAGCTCCAATTGATATCTCTATCCTAGTCTCCCAGAGCAACAATCATGGTCATTTTCATTTTAGCAACTCAGGTTGACCCCATCCAAAATGTGATCATTGTAATAAGCTAGGTAATACCATTGATAGGTGTTGGATTTTATATGGCCATCCTCCACGGGCTGCTAATGTTGCACAGACTGCTGCCCAAATCCACCTAAGCCCTCTGCCCAACCAACCACATCTCTAGTTGCTTATGCAAATATTTTTTGAAGTGGGTTGAGCAACATTGAGCCTCTAGTTCGACTGCATTTGTTTAGCACACTAGTAATGCATTTTCTTATCTCTTTTAGTCACCATCCTTAGGTCCTTGATTATGGTGCCTCTGATCACATCTTTGGTAATAAGTAGCTTTTCTACAAATTTTCTAATTCTAGTTATTTATTTATAATCACTTTAGAAAATGGTTCCAAAGCAAGGTCACAAGGGATTAACACTGTCCATCCCCTCCCTTCCCTGTCTGTTGATTTCGTGCTTGATGTTCAAAGGAGTCCTTTTAATTTACTATTCATTTGTCATTTGACCTATTCTTTAGATTGTAACATGACATTCACTAAAGACTCTATCATTTTATAGGATCAGAGTTTAGGATGGATGATCAGTGCCGGATGTGAGTCCAATGGCCTCTACCAGCACTCTGTTACCTCTCGTGTTTGCTCTATCACAGATTCTCCTCTTACCATCCATGCTCACTGGGGTCATTCGAGCCTTACCAAACTACAACAAATGGTGTCAAGCTTATCTAAGTTATCTAGTTTACCTTGTGAGTCATGTCATGATTACACCCAAAGAATAACACGGCCATTGTAACACAACTTTGGGGTGTCGATTCTACAGAGAGACAAATTAAATAGCAGAAGGAACAAATAACCTAAGGAAAAATATTAAATGATCAATGATGGACAAAGATTTATTTTAAATGCAAATTAAAGTGAAGCAAAGTGACTAATGAAAAAAAATACTCAAATTTGATAAATAGTAGAGCATTGGGAATCCCTTGCACAAATTTGGGATTTTAATTATTCTTAATTTGTTAAATAACTCAATTGGGAACTTAATTTCCAAAATTTCCAATTGGTAGGTATAAATTTATAAACTAAAATTAAACCAAATGTAACCCTTTGAAAAATCATTCACCACTTTTAGAATATGTAAATTATTATCCCTATTGAGAAAATCCAATGATGATAATATACTCAAGAAGTGATATTGCAGCAAAGAAGTAAATCAATATAGATAAATAATTGATCCAAACATAATTAGAGAACTAATCCATTCAATAGAAAAAGCATGATTGAATCCATAAACAGAATAAATTCTATGATTATTCGAAGAAGAAATCATCAACAATGAATTGATAATGATAAAGCAAAGGAGTTTTAATAATTAAAAATCAAATACATAAATAAAAATTAAATTAAAAATACCATCTAGTGTGCAAGTTCACCCCTAGCCCTCCTTAAGAATTTAGTTCTCCGTACTATGATGAAAGTCAAATCAATTCTAGAGAAAAACCTTTAAGTCTTTTGTCTCCCCCTTCTCTTCACAAAAAGTTTAGCTTATATATGTCCCCTAACAAAACCCTAAAAAAAATTGTAATAAAAGAAATACTGAGGAATATTATCTAGTTTCTGGGCTTGGATTACGACCATTGTTTAATCCAGTAAATGTTTGAAATAGAGATAATGAGCTAAAGCCCTTTGTGTAAGCTTTCCAATGCCACGTGAAGCACCCCAATCCGATATTAGATGAGAGAGCTATGATTAACATACAAAAATATGCCCAGGCTGTCTCCTAGCGAATTTCGGACTTGGACATTTTACAATTTCCTTTTGTTATTTTTTATTTTTTATTTTTTTTCTTGATCCAAATTGCTCTCAAACCCCATGAGAGTTCTCCTTTGAATTTGACTGAGCTTTGACTTGTTTTTTTTTAAGCTCTGAAATTAACATAAAAATTTGCTTAAGATTATTCCAAAATATATAGAAACTCAATTTAGAAATACACATTAATTTGAATTATTTCTATTAACATTTTAGCCTTTTAGTCCAATAATAGGGCATTTAGAGAGCACTTTTGTACACTCATCATATCCCCCGACCTTCTTATTGCTAGTCCCTAAAAATTTCTATGCAAAAGAGATGAAAGAGACTAAGAAAATAATAAAATAGCCCATCAATTCACATTTTTCATATTCACATATCAAAACAATCTTTGGAATTCAATAACTCTATCACAAGCAATCCTCCTATAACAATCCACAGAGTGTGTGTTCCAAACTATATCTATCTAACCAAAAGCCCTGGCACATGCAATGTCAAGAACATCTCAAGTGAAAGGTTCAACTCCATAAGTCACAGGTATAAAAGTGTTTTGTGTGAGGATTCTTTCTATGGAGTTGACAATGGGTGTATACACATTCTCATGGGGAATTAGGCAATTATGTACAAGTAACAAGCAAACATTGATCTTATGATAGCAACACTAATAAATGATACTTCCACCACTCTTTCCAAAAGCTTACTTAGGATTAGAACGGTTAACACAAAAGGTTGTAACATGGGTCAAGCTCGGGGTTATATATAAAAAAATGAAAAGGATTGAAAAACTTCTAAGTACCACACTTCTCACTTGATGTACTCCCTAACTTTTCAGATCATCAAATAATAATGCTTTTTCTTCTTTTTTCTTCTTTTTCTTTTTTTTTCAATAATTTGATGAACAAACACACACCACTTTGGTGTTCTTGCCATTTTTACTCAACCTTGACTTTTTTGTTTATTTGTAAAACCCAACACAAAATAATGAAAATGCAAATTCCACACTTAGTATACACTTGGAAGTAAAAAGGGTAGAAAAATCAATGTATAGTCTATACTTCAATGTGGAGAGGCATGAAAGATATGGGCTTATGAAAAGAAAAAGCTACTGTTGTTTATTGGCTCAAAGTTGGCTACTAGGGGTCTATGATGGAAATGTTAGCTTCAAAGGCAGCAATGTTGATCCTAAGTTGACCTTCATCATATCCCAAGTATATCCACCATCTTGCTACAAACCATGTAATGATGTTCTCAAAAGAAGCCTAATTCAACAGATCAATGAATGCTTATCATAATTTACTGCTTTTGTAGGTCCTCAATCCTCTCCAAAACTCTCATGAATACTTAAGTAAAAGAGCTCTCTAGCTATATGTGTCAAACCACCATCTTGCCACAAGCTTGGAAGAGTGAATTAAGGATTCTGTGGATGCTTTAGCAAAAATTATTATGGTGGGTTTGGCGAATTCACAAAGATGGCTATGAATGGGAATGAGTATGATGCACATGTGATGCAAGTTTAAAAAAAAAATTGACACATGAAAATATGCCACATAGTTCCAACAAGTATTTTAAATACTAAATTTGCACCACCAACACCCCCAACTTAAATGATACATTGTCCTCAATGTTGAAGACTCAAAATTGAATAGGGAGTAGCTAAAAAGGGTAGAATACACCTAATGAGCGACATGGGCAGCTTGCTAAGCACCACAGATGGTAACCTAAAATGACAAAATGAAACTAATCTACAAACGAAAACAAAGGAAACAACAACCAACAAAAAGGAAAAGAAAGAAAATAAGAGAAAACAAAAATAAAATATAACAAACAAAACAAATACAGAAAAACATACCTGCGTGGTGTGGTCAAGGTTGATAGACTAGATCCACAAGTGGAATGTCTTCCACTTTCAAAACTTTTTTATCAATTAAAACTTTAAGGTATTGACCATTTACTTTAATGATCCAACCATCCTTAGGATCCTTTATTTCTACCGCCCTATTTGCAAAAACATTTTTGACTACAAAAAGGTTAGTCCACTTAGACTGAAGCTTTCCTTGATGCTTATGGAGTCTAGAATCATATACGAACATTCGATCATTATGCTTAAACATTTTTCTTAAAATATTTTTATCATGAAATGCTTTCATTTTAGCCTTATAGATTCTAAAGTTCTCATAAGCATCATTTCTCAACTCCTCTGACTCAGTCAACTAAAATTTTCTAAGCTTACCTGCTTCTCCTATGTCAACATTGAAATACTTGATGACCCAATAAACTTAATGCTTGAGCTCCACAAGTAAGTGGTAAGGCTTTCTAAAAGCAAGCCTATAATGTGACATGCCTAAGGGGTTTTTGAAAGTTGTATGGTAGGCCCAAAGCACATCAACTACTCTCAAATACCAATCTTTGCAATCTAGGTTAACTACTTTTTCTAAAATTTGCTTAATTTCCCTATTTGCAAGTTCTACCTGTCCACTTATCTGGGGTTGGTAGGTAATAGAGATCTTACATACCATATTTAACTTATGGATAACTGGATTTAGAAACACCTTTTCCAGATCCATCATCCACATTTTTCCTCTTCTGAAGATTTTGTGATTTTCGCTTCGCTTGAAACTAGAGATTATCAGACTCCACAATTCTACATTTATTCACCAAATATGGGAAATCTCTAATTTCCAAAGGCCTCACTACTCTTTTAACATTTCCCCTCAATCCGGATTTAAACTTAATACATTTCCAGTTCTCATTTGGATTGAGCTTCAATTGAGAAGGAAACTTGGACAACTCATAAAATTTCACCTCATACTGCCCAATTGTCATATCCCCTTGTTGAAAACCAAGGAACTCTATCTCTTTATCATCTTGTAGACTTCTAGGAAAACATTTCTCCAAAAAGGTGTTCTGAAATACTTCCCATGAAATCATCGTCCCTGCCGCCTCTAGCAATCTTCTGGCACCTCGCCACCATTACTCCACTTCTACCCTTAACATAAAGGAAGCGAAGGATACTCTTTGCTCGTCTGTGCAAACCATGACCTCAAAGATCATTTCTATCTCATCCAACCACTCTTCAGCTTTCATTGGATCATAGTTGCCCCTGAATATCGAAGGGATCATCCTTCTAAACTCTGAAATATCGAGAAAATTTAAGTCTCTCCCAATTGGAAACTCTTGTGCTGGTGGTGGTACCAGTTGCTGAGGTCTTAACCTATCTAGCATCCTAGCAGTTACTACTGCCTGCTCTCTCAATGCGTTGGTGATAGCAATTGTCAGCTCTGTTTGCTGCCTCATAGCATCAGCCATTGCTATCATAGTTGTGGCCATATCGATGCCTTCACCAGGTGTGTTCCTAATTTCTCTAGCTCGCCTCTTAGGTTCCATAGTTTCCTGTATACAAAGAAACAAGACATGTTGAACTAAAGTATCAATATTATGTAACCATGCAATAGTAGCTAATAACACACAACATAGGGCAAGTCATGCAATTTCACTCAAACATCACATGTAAGAGACAACAAATGCACAACCAACTCTAAACATGTCTAAGCATAGTCAGTCCATACTCTTACCCAATAGGATGAACTACCTTGATACCAAAATGTAACATCCTAATATTGTTATCCTGATATATCGACATATAAAAAAATAACCAATACTGGTCATGCTACCTCAAGATCATAACACACACAAAACTCATAACATTTATAGAAATAATTATGGAGAGCCATGTTAACAAAAGTTATATATATACATCGCTGCCTCGGAAGGGGGTACTGTCATACATAGCTTTAAACAACTAAACAAATATAAAATAAATACAAGCTTAGGCTACAAGAGCATTTAAACTATATGTCTTCAAACGACTTCCTCTTTCCTTTTGAAACACTTCCACCTGGATTTACATGAAAATACAATCGGGGTGAGAAATCACAATTTCTCAATATAAGTATTTCAAAACTAGTATTTATCCTTTCATGAAGAATAAAACAACAAATAGCATTAGGAATAAGTTTACAACAGGTATATGAATCGTTACTTACTTCCAAAAGAATGACTCACATAGCAACCCTATGTAGCATTCTCAAGCAAACCACATTCCTAAACACACATTAAAAGAAAGCTATCAACAACATTATACAACCGCCCATACAATCATAAATATCATTGATTACGGTAACTTCCTATACAATTACCATGCAAATGTAATGTGTGGCATCCCGGGGCCGACGAGGGCGGGGAGTGATCGCCGGTGCAATGAAGCACGGACAAGGAGCGGCTCCTGGAAGGCTTCTAGGCGGAGGGTCTACATGAATGAACTGAATACGCACCAGAATGAGAGGGATTCGGAGACTGTGCAGGTATGGGACTGCATAGTTGAGGATGACTTAAAGGAATTGATTTGGTGTAGCCATATCAACAAGTTGCAACTTCGTTTCGGGAGCCTAGAACATAAGAACTCCATGGTTAAGCGTGCTTGACCTGGAGCAATTGTAGGATGGGTGACCTCCTGGGAAGTTTCCTAGGATGTGTGTGAGTGAGGATAAAGCACGCTGAAAGAACCCGTGTTGGTTTGTGGAGACACTCATCAATCCTGCAAGTAGTCCCGGGTCGTTACATTAATGGTATCAGAGATGGGACCTCTCCCATTACGGTGTGGTTCGGGGACGAACCAAGCGGAAGTTGGTGGGCATGTGGCGTCCCAGGGCCGACGAGGGCGGGGAGTGATCGCCGGTGCAATGAAGCACGAACAAGGAGCGGCTCTTGGCAGGCTTCTAGGCGGAGGGTCTGCATGAATGAACTGAATACGCACCAGAATGAGAGGGATTCTGAGAGACGTGCGTGTGTATGAGACTGCATAGTTGAGGATGGCTTAAAGGAATTGATTTAGTGTAGCCATATCAACAAGTTGCAACTTCTTTTCGGGAGCCTAGAACATAAGAACTCCATGGTTAAGCATGCTTGACCTGGAGCAATTGTGGGATGGGTGACCTCCTGGGAAGTTTCCTAGGATGTGTGTGAGTGAGGACAAAGCACGCTGAAAAGACCCGTGTTGGTTTATGGAGACACTCATCAATCCTGTAGGCAGTCCCGGGTCATTACATTTTCTAACTCAAAGCATTTGCTACAACATTTGCTTTTCCAAGGTGATATTAGAGTTGAAAATCATAATCCTTTAAGAATTTCAACCACCTTCTCTACCTCATGTTCAATCCTTTTTGATCGAACAAGTACTTTAAACTTTTGTGGTCGCTAAAGATGTTGAACGTAGCCCCATACAAAAAGTGTCTCCAAATCTTCAGTGCAAAAACAACTACGGCCAACTCCAAGTCATGTGTTGGATAATTTATTTCATGAACCTTCAACTGTCTAGAAGCATATGCTACAACATTTCTATTATACATCAGCACGCATCCTAACCCTTGATAAGAAGCATCATAGTACACCTCAAAAGATTCATTCGGATCTGGTAAAATCAGCACTGGTGCAGTAGTCAACTTCTTCTTTAACTCTTGGAAACTTTCTTCACACTTAATCGTCCAATAAAAAACATGGTTCTTTCTTGTAAGTTACGTAAGAGGTCCGGCGATCTTAAAAAAACCTTCAATAAATCTTTGATAATATCTGGCTAATCCAAAAAAACTCCGGATCTCTGTCACAGTCTTTAGTCTTTCCCATTGAAGCACTGTCTCCACCTTAGCTAGATCCACTACAATTCAATCCTTAGAAATTACATGACCCAGAAACTGAACTTCATCCAACCAAAATTCACATTTTGACAATTTCACGTACAACTTTTTCTCTTTCAAAATCTGAAGAACTATACTGAGATGTTCAGCATGCTCTTCCTGATTTCGAGAGTAGATTAGAATGTCATTGATAAAAATAATGACAAACTGATCTAGGTATGAATGAAAGATCCTATTCATGTAATCCATGAATATAGTAGGAGCATTCGTCACACCAAATGGCATTACGAGATATTCATAATGATCATAACGCATCCGAAAAGCTGTTTTAGGTATATCCTCTACCTTAACACAAATCTGGTGATATCCTGATCGCAGATCTATCTTTGAAAAGATAGCTGCTCCCTTCAGTTGGTCCATCAGATCATCAATTCTTGGAAGTGGATATTTATTCTTTATTGTGACCTTGTTCAGTTGGCGGTAGTCAACACATAAACGAGAAGTTCCATCCTTCTTCTTGACTAGCAACACTAGAGCTCCCCAAGGTGAAACACTAGGTCTCACAAACTATTTTTCCAATAATTCTTCTAACTGCTTTTTTAGCTCTACCAACTCCGATGGTGACATACAGTACGGTGCAATTGATATGGGACCCGCTCCTGGTACAAGATCGATAGAAAACTCTATCTCTCTTTCTGGTGGTAATCTAGGTACATCATCAGGGAAAACTTTAGGAAACTTGTTCACCACAGAAATAGCATTCACATCCTTCTCACTCTTAACTTCTAAAGAAGATAGCAGCATGTATCCTTGAGCTCCATCCCTCAATAAAGATTTGACTTGTTTGGCAGTTATAAATCCAGAAACCTCATCAGGAAATACTAAGGTCTTCTAGAACAATCTAATAGGATATGGTTAGAAGATAACTAATCCATTCCTAAGATTATATCGATATCAACAAGAGGTAAACAAATCAAATTAACAAAAAAGACTCGCTTTTTTATAGTAATAGAACAATTCAGGTATATTTTTGTAGTACTAACTGGTTTGGTAGTAGGAGTGGAAACAATCAATTGAAAGTTTAAAGACGACATAAACAATCCCAAATGATCCACATAGTCATATGCAATAAATGAATGAGTTACACCCGAATCATATAGTATCGTTAAAAGATTACCTGAGATGACACCTTCTCCCTGAATAAGATTCTCAGACTGGGAGGCCTCAGCTCCACTCATTGTATAAACTTTTCCTCCAGCTTAAGGCTTCACATCTCGAACATTGCTCATCGAAGGCTCCATCTTCGCTTGATCACAATCTTTAGATACATGACCAGGCTTTCCGCATCTGAAACAAATTGTACCTCTAATCAAACAGTCTCTCGTCAGGTGACCCTTCCCGCACTTCAGGCATTTTGTTGGCTTTGCTACAGTCTGATTAAATCTATTTCCACTTGGACCACCTCCACGAGGTTGCTGATGTTGTTGTTGCTGCTGACTTCCAAAGGGTCAAGAATATGGTTTTCATTGAAACTGGTTGTTGTTATTGTTACCTCAACTTTGGAACCTAGTCGGTCCAAAGTTGCGGTTCCTATTATCACGTGCTGGCTCCAACCCTTTTAGCCTACAACACATGTCCATCAGTGTTGAAAACTGATTTACACGCATTGATATCACTCCTCTTTTTAACTCAATTCTTAAACCTTCTTCGAACTTATGGCACTTCCAAACCTCGTCTGGCTGGATTTGGACATACCTTGAGAACTTAGACAAATTCTCAAACTTCGCAACATATTCACTGATAGTCATCCCACCTTGGCATAAACCCAGAAATTCCATCTCCTTAGCATGTCTCGCACTTTCTGAAAAATATTTCTCTAGAAATACTTCACAGAACAGCTCCCACGTGATTTCTCTCCTTTCAGCTATTAACATCCTTTGAGTGGCTTTCCACCAATTCTCGCCATTACCCATTAGCATGAACGTAGCATATGTCACTCTACGATCATCTGCACACCCTATCACTTCAAAGATCTTCTCCAGTTCTTGGATCCATAAATCTGCTTTCTCAAGGTCAAACTCGCCTTTAAAACATGGCGGATTGTTCCGATGAAATTCTGACAAATGTTGAACTTCTGCATTAGCTTCTTGTTGTTGCATAGCTCATTGATTTTGTTGTGCCATCACTTCAGGCATTCGCTGCATTACTTCAACAGCAGAAGTCATTGGGTTGTTGTCATGCTCCACATTTGCACGTATACCTCTACCACGAGACATAGTTTTCTTCACAAACAATCACACAAAATCCAATGAAAGTCAGATGTCATCTTTTGAAAATCAAATTCAGAGAATCACACAACATAAGCTAAAATAGACTTAACCACAAAAACCCAAAAGACTCTAACTGGGGCTCTGATACCAACTAATGTAACACCCACTGTAGGGTATCATATTTAAGACTAATCCTAATAGAACTTACCTAAGTTGTAAAAGAATTAATCTTGTAAAAATGTCAATTTTAAAATTTCATTTGTGAAACAAAATAAAATAAGTACACTGAATTAAAATATTAGTAAGACTTGCAATGAACACACCAAAAGAAATATATACATCATATTACAAAAGTTATCCAAATAATTTACATAGATACAACCTTGTTCTTATAAGTAAAATACAAACCTAGCTATTATAAGATACTCTAAAATAAACCTAAGGATTTGGTTCCTCGGAAGGATCCTCCTCCTCCTCTTCATTATCATTGAAGAACCTTGGCAGATACAAACGCCTCATAGGGGTTCTTGCCGATGATATGACAGAATCCTCATGGGGTGTGTAAATAGACACCACTCCACCCCAGAGTTCACGAAGAGGTATCATGAATTCCAACCACACGGTTGCATGTTGAGTTAACACGGAGATCCCATCCAGGGTTTCACTCAAGGTCATAGTCAAGTCCCCGGTATACACAAACCTTTCATTATTGTAGTCGAATCTCTAAGCGTCAGCTCCTCCATGGAACTGAACCCTAACAAAACGTAGGACTGGTCTTCTAGTCGCCATTCAACAAATAAAAGAAAACTGCTACTGAAAATAAATAAGGTCCCTTGCCTCCTCATTCTCTCGGTCTTCAATCAACATATACAATGAAACAGATACAATATAACAACGAGGAGAGATCCCCTACATCAATACTAGTATTGCAGTAAAGGAAATGACAGCAAGTAAACAAAGTATAATAATATTAAGACAATAATCATGTTATCATTTCATGAATAAAAAATTATATAATCATGGATCAGTTAATTATGAATTTCATGTTACTATGCTGACCCACTATGCATGTACACACTCAGACCAATTCCTACTCCATTGAGCTAAACACAATTTTCAGAGAGAAGATCCAGAAGACATGTCTGTCACTAGGCTGCCATGGCAAAAAGTGCTTATAATATATCAAGTTTGTCAAAAGTGCACATCAGGCATTGGACAAGACATTCTACACCAAATTATGATATAGGACAATGTCTCGGTCCGAATCATCGGTGCGTTTGCATCGGTCTGCCCCACGGACAGAAGAGCTACCAATTGTCCATTGCGAGGTACCCGCATCCCAATGCCCCCAAGGTCAACAAGTGACCTACACTTGTCTACTCGCACCCGCACTTAGGTGTAATTCATCTCCTAGACATACAACCTTACTCAATTAAGTAAACACGCTTTTCTCTGCATAATGTATGATTCAAACACACATACATTTATTATTTTCACAATATTTCATATAATCTCACCATGTCTTGGCAGTATAAATATTCCACTCAACCGAGCCCCCCATAATTGCCCGATAGCAAATTGCTGTTTACACTCAATCGCGTAGCGATATTATCATTTTTTTGAAATTGCAAAACATTTTTCTTACATTTTCAAATCGCGTAAGGATTTTTCAAATCGCGTACATATTTTATTGCATTATCTCAATTGAGTAGCCTAAAATTACTATTTTTGAGTTGCGTAAATATTTTTCAATGTATTTTTAATTATGTAAAATATTTCTAACATATTTAACCCAAAAATAATGTTTTTATCAAAAATTTATTTTTATCTCTATTATTTGCATAGTAGTCCCTCATTAAACAATATTTACATAATACTCCTTGTTTAAATAATATTTTTATAATAGTCCCTCCTAAAATAATATTTACAAAATAGTCCCTCTTTAGATAATAATTACAATATAGTCCTTCTAAAACTTAATATTTCTACTATTTCCCATAAAATTGTGATTCTTTAATTTTCTTAAGATGTTACAGTTCAAATTTTTCTAACGCGCTTCAAAACCTATAGGGTGAGCTATACGTTAGAAAAGTTCAAGTATTGACATTTATTTTTATTTCATAACTTAGTTATTCTATTATGTCAATTTTATTCTAAAAAGTATATTGCTTTGATTTTAGGTTCAATTCCTATCAAAATAATTTCCTTCTAAACTAAACCTCTAAGTCTACACCTAATAGAATAATTTTGATTCTAAGTTATGAAGAATGGCATGTTGGCCAAAATCTACTTAGGGTTTCATAACCCAAAATGTAGTTCTTTTTAGCATTTAGACCTTGCAAAACACATAATTTATTTTTCTTGTCATAAAATCATTTACTTCTTGGTTAGAAAAATAATTTAGAACCCTAGGTTCCTTTTGAATGGTGGAGGCCATGTGCCCCATAGGCCCTTTGGGACCTTCATACAATAAATCCTTCATGTGATTCACATCTTACATTACACATAAATTTTTGCATGCTTTCTAAATCACACATACAAGCATATTATCAAAACTATAAGCATACTAGTACACATGCAACCATAATTTCAAAGCCAAAAGCATAACAAACACAAGCAAAGAAAGCATAGAAAATTAAGTGAATAAATCCTTATGGATTTTTCACTACAAACAACCCATCTCCTCACCACCAACACATAGTTGATGAGGTTAATCTCCCTCTTACCTTAAGGGAAACAAGATCTTCAAGCTCCTCATCTTTCTTGATTTCGTGTGATTCAAACAAAAACCCTAAAAAGCTTAAACAAATTCTAAAGTCATAAACAAAGCTTAAGAACAAAGAATCATGGATCAATAATGGTCTAGAAAATTAAAAACCTATCTTAGAATCAAAGAATCAAAAGATTACCTTGAGGGTAGCAAGCTAAAGCTTGATTTTTGGAGTACTTGGAGTAGGATTTTGACAAAACTTACTAAAAGAAAAGTGTTTAGAAGAAGGTTTAGCTTTAGAAAGTGGGAAGAGATGAAATTTTAGAAGTGGAGAGGCGTAGTTTAGAGGTTGGGTCATGGGGTTTACAAGGAGAAGAGAAGAAAAGTGTTTAAGTGTTCTTGAGGGTTCTTGAACATTTGAGAGAAAAGATGAAAGCTTGATATTTCAAAGTGTATTAAAATTACAAATGGATGGCTAAATGAAAGTGTGCAACCGTGTAGTGCATGGAGAATGGTTTAATGTGATAAGAATTCACTTATATGGTCTCACATGGTGCACACATGGCTTAGGTCACAATATGGTCATCAAGTGGTCATGTGGATGAATCTAGAACATAGTAGAACATGGTGGAAATGGCCTTCATGGTCGTTGGAGTCTAGGGGGTTTAGTAACTAAGTTTGACTTCAATTAAGTTTTAGTTACAACTTAATTAGATAGTAAGTTAATTAGGTTAGTTTATTTAGTTACAAATTAAGCTATTTAAAGTAACTTAATTAGTTATTCTAGTTACTTAGCAATTAGTCCAACTATTTTTATTGACCATTTTCTATTAGTCTAGAAAAGTCTAACCACTAATATTGACTCATTCCTATTGGTTCATTTTAAAATAAATTACAAAAATTATTTTTAATTTATTTTCTAACAGATAAAATATATCGGGTCCAATACTAGGTAACAGAAGCTGCTATAAATAAAACAGCGAATATTTTTTTGTGAAATATTTTTATTTCATAGATAAATTTCAAAAATTAAAAGATTTTATTTCGTGTCTCTCAGATTTGGGTTTAGTAAGATCTCCCGTCTCTGAATAAATCAAATAAGAGTTTTCCCGGCCCGAAAATTATTATTTTCCTGACCCGGAGCAAATATCACACAACGATCAAAAATAGTCTTGGTACAGTCAAAATAAGTTTATAGCATACAGAAAATACAAAACAGTAAAATTTAGTCATTACTGTAAAATAGCCAAAAGCTAGGGTGTTACACAGTGCATTTGCATCGATCTGCCTCACGGACAGAAGAGCTACCAACTGTCCATTGCGAGGTACCCGCACCCCAACGCCTCCAAGCTCAATATTATGACCTACACTAGTCTACTCTCACCCGCACTAAGGTGTGTTCAATCTCCAAGGCAACATGGCCTTAACAACAGTCCATCACAATGCATGATGACTTAATACATATACCATGTATATTCGATAATAACACACTTTCCATAACGTGCCACAATTTGGCTAAGATAAGCATCAACACATTCTTGGTCGCACTCATAGACCCACAATAAATATTATTAAGTCCTTAAATAATACATTACGCTTTTAGGGTACATTATGGAATTTTGCCTAAATTTCTACATTCTTCTTAATAAGTTTCTCTTTAAGAGAAATTCTCTCACATTATTCATTTAATCCTTATTATTTTAATTAAACAAGTCCACCACCAAATTTTAAACCTAATTCCCTTAGAATGATTTAAATTGAGTTATTCAATATTCTTACTTACACTCATGGTCTTCCTTTAATTAAAAATTATTCTAAGTTTTTGGATAAGACTTCATTCTTGTTTTTTTTTCATTTTATGAATCCCTAATTAATTTCAAATTATCTAATTAATTAAGTTTCACTTCAATTTAATATTTCTTATGAAATTCTTCTCTAGAGGAATTCTCTTGATTAAGTTCCTTACTTTAAGTTTATTCAAACTCACTTAGAGAATTATTCTAAGGTTTTCCAAGTCTCACACACTCTCATTCTTTTCTTAGGTCTAAAAAATTACTTTAGGTTATCAAATTGGTTTCTCTTCATCACATTATTAACTACTTAACCACTTGATTAATTACATTTCAAGGTTACCTAGAGCTACATAATTGGATCCTAAAATAGCCTAGAAGCTGTGGGCCTCACAAGGGTAGAAACCCTAAATTTTTCTTTACTTCATTACATTTTAATCACTTGATTAGGTATGTTACCAACTTGATACAAAATTTCAACCATGAACACCCTATTTCAAGGGTGTGGCCATGAGCCTCATGAAGGAGAGCAAGGAACTCTTGCTTCCATTCAATTTTTTCAATCCATCCAAACTAATCTAAGATCATCAATTTACATATACATACAACCAAATAGATTAAACAAGGTAATAGTCATAAAAATCATACATCAAATAGAGTAACCCTAACAAGGGTTCCTCGCAACCAACACAAAATCAAGTCTCTCACTACCAAGAGATGTTGAATTGAACCATCTCCCTCTTACCTAAGGGGAAAACAAGAAAAGAACTTCCTTGAAGCTCCTTGATGAATTTCGGCCAAGCACACCAAAAATCCTAATAATCACAACTCAATAAATCAACACCAAGGCTTGAAAAAGAATGGATCAATGGTCATGGTAATGGCCATGAAAACGAAAATGAAGAAGAAAAGATGAAAAATAAAGAATCTTACCCTAAAGCTTCAAACTTTGAGGCTTGAAGAAGATGATGAAGATGGTAGCTTTTCAAGTAGTTTCAAACTAGAAAGGTGTTTAGAATGTGATGGAGGTTAGGAAAATATGGTTGCTTGAAATTTTTGTAATCCTTCGAGGCTTTGAGAGGGTGTGGCCATGTGGTGAGGTAGAGAGAAGGAGGAGAAAATGTGAAGAGAAGAAAAGTTTAGAGAGAGAAAGTGATAGTAGAAGGAAATGAACTTTTAGGGTTTGAAAATTAGAATGGAAAACTAATTAAGTGAAAAGGCAATTCTTGGCTCCTAATTGGCCTCATGGCCGTGTAGTGTGGAGAGAAATGGGGGGGGGGGAATTGTCACAAAAATTTAGGTTAGCTTGATAGCTTTTCCAAAAGTAGATTTGATTAGACATAAAGTGGATTGTATTTAGATAAGATGATTAGGTGATAAAGTGATTAAAATAATAAGGTGATTAAGATTTTAACTACAAGTTATTACCCTATTGATAATGGTTACAGTTTACAAAGTCAGTATCTATTGTCCAACGGACAGTAGCGCGTACCGCAGAATTTTATTTAACAGTACGTAAAGAGATTTTATTTATTAGATAAAATCTCAAAAAATGTAAATCTCATAAACTATGCCTGGCCTCGGGTTTAGTAAGATCCCCCGTCGATGTTTTCACAGTTCAAAGTTTACCAGCCTCGGGGAAAATATTTCATTTTTCCCGGTTCCGCTCGGTGCGCACGTAAAATGAGAAATATATTAAAATATTCAACGTTCTGAGAAAATCCAAAAAAATTCTAAAAAATCACAAATATTATAAAATGACTATTCATCATGAAACAAACAATTTCTGAGGTGTTACACTGACTCTGTTCAGTGTGCATACAAAACGAGGAATATATTAAAATATTCGATGTTTCTGAAAAAATCCAAAATTTTTTCCAAAAATCATAAATATTATAAAATAATTATTTATGATGAAATAAATAATTTTTGGGGTGTTACAACTCTCCCCTTCTAAAAAGAAATTTCATCCTTGAAATTTTCATACCTTAGAATAGTTGTGGTTGTTGCTCCTTCATCTTGTCTTCCAACTCCCTTATTGCATCTCTATTCGTTTTATTCCAGATCACTTTCACCAATGTGATTTCCTTTCCTCTGAGTTGTTTTACTCTCCTATCTTCAATCCTTACAGGAGGTGCCTCATAGGTTAAGTTCTCTTTCAATTGTACTATGTCCAATGCTATGACATGGTTCGAGTCAAGAATATATTTTGTAGTTGTGACACATGAAAGACATTGTGAAGGTTTGAAAGAAAAGGTGGTAAGGCTATCTGGTAAGCTACTGGACCTATCCGGCGAAGAATTTGGTAAAGTCCAAGGAATTTGGGAGTAAGTTTTCTAGATTTCAGAACTCGGCCGACCCTAGTCGTTGGCGTGACTTTCAAAAACACATGCTCGCCTTCTTCAAACTCAAGATGCTTTCTTCTTTTGTCCGCATAGCTCTTCTGTTGACTTTGAGTCATCCTCATCTTTTCCTGAATCATCTTGACTTTCTCAGTCGTTTGCTATATAATATCAGGTCCAACGATAAGGCACTCTCCGTCTTGATACCAACACAAAGGTGTTCAGCACCGTCATCCATAGAGAGCTTCATAGGGTGCCATCTTTATGCTTGAATGAAAGCTGTTGTTATAAGTGAACTCTACCAATGGTAAAACTTCACCCCAACTTCCAGCTTATTCCAAAGTGCAAGCTCTGAACAAATCCTCCAATGATTGAATCTTTCTTTCCGATTGACCATCGGTTTGTGGATGATAAGCGGAACTCAAACGCAGCTTCGTTCCCAATGCTCCTTGTAATCTCTGCCAAAACCTCGATGTGAACCTTAGATCTCTGTCAGAAATGATACTGGTAGGCACACCACACAGCCTAACGATCTTACCAATATACAATTGAGTCAACTTTTCCATGTTGTACCTTATGTTGATTTGTAAGAAATGTGTTGACTTCGTGAGTCGATCAACAATTACCCATATTGAATCATAACCTTTTCTAGTCTTTGGTAATCAAACCACAAAGTCCATCGCAATACTATTCCACTTCCATTCGGGAATAGGTAGGGGTTGCAACAATCCTGGCGGTCTTTGATGCTCAACCTTTGCTTTCTAGCAAACTAGACAAGAAGACACACATTTGGCAATATCACTCTTCATTCCGTGCCACCAAAATAATTGTTTTAGGTCTTGGTACATCTTGGTGATTCCCGGATTCATACTCAACTAGCTCGTGTGAGCGTGTTCGAGAATATACTTTCTAAGTTCTTGATCCCTGGGTATACAAACTCTACCTCTGAATCTTAGGATTCCATCAGTTCCTTCCCCAAATATTGTCACATCACCTTTCTTCATTAGCTCCCATTGTTCTTGCAAAAATTGATCAACTTTCTACTTTTCTCGGATGTCTTCCATTAACTCACTTGAAATGTTGACCATGTTCATGCAAATTTTCGTGGTGCCAATTCCACAAAGGACCAAATATCCCTGAATTGCTCTATCAAATCCTTTTCCTTGATCATCATGGCAGAGATACTGAGCATCTTCCTACTCAAAGCGTCTACCACGACGTTTGCCTTTCCAGGGTGATGCAGAAGTCAAAAATCATAGTCTTTAAGAAATTCTAACCACCTTCGTTGTCTCATATTCAATTCTTTTTTATCATACAGATACTTTAAACTCTTGTGGTCACTAAAGACGTTGAACATCGCCCCATAAAGGAAATGTCTCCATATCTTCAAAGCGAATACCACAACTGTTAACTCCAGGTCGTGTGTTAGGTAGTTCTTCTTATGCATTCGCAACTGTCTCAAAGTGTAAGCCATCACTTTTCCATTTTGCATAAGCACAGACCTTAATCCTTGGTATGAAGCATCGCAATACACTTGGAAGGGTTCACTTGGATCAGGTAGAACTAACACTGGTGAAGTAGTTAGTCGTTTCTTCAATTCTTGGAAGCTTTCTTCGCAAGCATTAGTCCACTCAAAGGCTTGATTCTTTCTCGTGAGTTGAGTAAGAGGTCCTGTTATTTTAGAGAATCCTTTAATGAACCTCCAATAGTATCTAGCCAATCCCACAAAGTTTCAAATTTTTGTCACTGTATTCGGCCTTTCCCACTGTAGAACTGCTTCTACTTTAGACGGATCCACTGCAATCCCTTTCTTCGAGATTACATGGCCCAAAAACTTGACTTCATCCAGCCAAAACTCACACTTCAACAATTTAGCGTACAACTTCTCCTTCAGAATCTGGAGAACTATACTGAGGTGTTCAGCATAATCCTCCTGATTTTGAAAGTAGATTAGAATGTCATTAATGAAGACGACAATGAATCTGTCCAAGTAAGGACGAAGGATTCTGTTCATGTAGTTCATGAATATGGCAGGTGCATTCGTTACGCCAAATGGCATCACAAGGTATTCATAATGACCGTAACGAGTACGAAAAGCCATCTTGGGAATATCCTTCGCCTTTACCCGAATCTGATGGTAGCCCGATCGCAGATCGATCTTAGAGAACAATGCTGCTCCTTTCAGTTGATCCATTAAGTCATCTATTCTTGGGAGTGGATACTTATTATTGATTGTGACCTTATTCAATTGGCGATAGTCCACACACAGTCGCAAAGTACCATCCTTCTTTTGGACTAGCAACACTGGTGCTCCCCAAGGTGACACACTGGGTCTAACAAACTGCTTCTCTAAGAGTTCTTCTAACTTCTTCTTCAGGTAGGCTAACTCTGATGGTGACATTCTATATGGCGCTATAGATATGGGACCAGATCCAGGCACAAGATCAATAGCGAACTCTATCTCCTACTCTGGTGGTAAACTAGGTACATCATATGGAAAGATTTTGAGAAACTCGTTAACCACTGGAATTTTATTCATATCTGCCTCACTCTTGACTTTTAAGGAAGACAATAGCATATATCCCTGAGCTTCTTCTTTCAAGAATGATCGAACTTGATTGGCCGTAAAAAATCTAGAAACCTCATCCATAGGGAAAACTATGGTTTTGCTAGAACAATCCAACAGGATATGGTTGGAAGACAACCAATCCATTTCTAAAATTATGTCTAATTGGGAAAGAGGTAAACAGATCAATTCAACAGAAAAGATTCGACCTTCAACAATTAAAGGATAATTCAAACAAACTTTGGTAGTCACAACAAGTTTATCAGTGGGAGTAGAAACAGTCAAGTTAAAAGGTAAGGAAGACACAGGTAAACCAAGTCGTCGCACACAGTCATACGAAATGAAAGAGTGGGTTGCCCCAGAGTCATACTGTACAGTCAAAAGATTACCTCCTATGGTACCCTCTCCTTGTATAAGATCTTTAGATTGGGAGGCTTCAACTCCACTTATAGTATAGACTCAGCCTCCTGCCTATGGCTTTGCAGCTCGTGCAGCATTGACTGAAGGCTCAGCCTTAGCTTGGTTGCAATCTCTGGAGACGAGTCCTGGTTTCCCACATCAAAAACAGATAATTCCTTTGATGGTGTAGTCTCTCGTTGTGTGATCCTTCCTACACTTCAAACATTTTGAAGGAAATGCAACATTCTGCCCAGCTCGGTTCCCACCAGAACCTCCACCAGATGTCTGCTGCTGATTTCTCGGTGGTCGGGAGTCAGGTTTCTTGTGGAAACGGTTTACATTGTTGCCACCTCCTCTTTGGAACCTAGTAGGTCCAAAGTTACGATTTCTCGTGTCTCGAGCTTGATCCAAATCTTCCACCCAGTGACACGTGTCCAACAGCTCCGAAAACTTATTAATTCTTAAGGTTATGACTGCTCTTTTCACATCGTGCCTCAGTCCTTCCTCCAATTTCCAATACTTACATACCTCATCTGGTTGGTGTTGGAAATATGTTGAAAACTTAGATAAACTTTTGAACCTCGCGGCGTATTCACTGACAGACAAGCTTCCATGCCTCAAGCTGAGGAACTCCATTTCTTTTGCATGCCTAGCACTTACTGGGAAGTATTTCTCTAAGAATTTATCCTTGAATACCGCCTAAGTGGTTACTCGACCTTCAGCTTCCAGTAATCTTTGCGCTCCATTCCACCAATCTTTCGTATCCCCGATCAGCATGAAGCCAGCATAAGTCACCTTCTTATCATCAGCACAGTTCATACTTCTGAAGATTTTCTCCAGCTCCTTGATCCAAAGACTAGCCTTCTCAAGATCAAATTTCCCTTTAAATTGAGGAGGGTTGTTACGATGGAACTTTGCTAGATTATGAGCATCTGTTATAGCTTCAAGCTGTTGAGCAGTCCTCTCAGTTTGTTGCGTGATAACCTCTGCCATTCTTTGCATTGCTTCTATTGCTGTAGCCATACCTCCACCGCGTGCCATTTTTCCTTTTCAAGTTAGACTAACTGAAAAATATAGGGAAGAATTAGATGTATCATTTCGAAATACCAAACAGAGAATTCACACATCACAAACAAGTCAGACCTAACCACAAGGACCGAAAGAAAACATAAATCGGGGCTCTGATACCACTTGAATGTAACGCCCCTTTTTGAGAAAGAATGTCACACCATCAAAGACAAAGCAAAAATAAAAGAATAAACTAAGACCCGGTTCATTATATTATAAATAAACTTACTTAATTATAGTTGTATAAATAAAATGGTGAATTCTTTTTTTTTTTTGTTATGGTAAAGTAATAATACGTGGTTATAGCAGAAATAATCATGTGAAGTAAAACATACATCCATACATCATGCTATATATATATATATATACTGATATCATGTCTGTTTAGTTACATTGCCAAATATACAAAAGAAAGCAAAAAGCTTTACTTGCCCCAAAATAGTTACATATATATATAGCCCACCAAAATATAAGACATCAAGCCCCAAAAAGAAAACAGATAGCCATCAGTAGTCATCAACAGTATCTACCCCTAATGAGAAAGAGAAGGAACCGTAGATGGATTCTCCTCGGGGTCTTCTTCATTGGAGGAAACCCTCATTGGAGCCATCGAATTATGGGCGGGGGCTCAGGCAGTAGAGAGGAATGAATCCTCCTGTGGGGAGTAGTAACGCTCTCCCCATATATCTTGAATGGGCAAATAAAATTCTAAATGTAAACGAACGCTACAGGTAAAGATAAGCGAATCATATTGCCTCCAAGCTAGCGACACTGTCATGTTTCCAAGATAAATGCATTGATCCATAGCCAGGTTGATATACCAGCAGTCCGGACCCTCGAGAAAAGTCAACCTCACGTAACCCAAAAATCCTTATGGATGAGACGTCATGATCAGACAGGTACTAGTCAAAGTCAGGCATGAAGCCAGGAAACTCGTGTACTTCACCTTCCTCGCCGACGTCTTCGAAGAAACATACAGATAGACAGAATAGTAAAAATACAGAAAAGAGGTGAGACATCCTACATTCATTACCAATTATGACAGTAAAGAAATAGAATGGCATAGGACACCCGCATAGCATTATAAGAATGATAAACAGTATTAGAAACAGATATTAAATAGCTTAACAGTTCTAGGCAGTTATACATCAATAAGATAATAGATTATAATCATCATATGAATTAAATGCCAAATAATATATTGATTCACTGTGCACATGCATACGATATCAAATCCTACTCCATGGAGCTAGACACAAACATTCGGAGAGAAAGATTAGGAGACATGTCTATAACTTGGCTGCTGCGGCCAAAATGCTATAATTCATCAGTTTAATCACGTGCACATCAAGGCATTGTACAAGAATTCTTCACTAGATCACGATATAGTATAGTGTCTCGGTCCGGATCGTCGGTGCTTTTGAATCAGTCTGCCCCATGGACAGAAGAGCTACCAACTGCCTATTGCGATGTACCCACACCCTAACGCCCCCAAGGTCAACATTATGACCTACACTAGTCTACTCGCACTCGCACTAAGGTATGTTCAATCTCCTAGGCAACATGGCATTAACAACAGTCTATCGGACTTTCACAATGCATGATGACTCAATGCATATACCATGTATATTCAACAATAACATACATTCCATAACGTGCCACAATTTGGCTAAGATAAGCATCAACACATTCTTGATATCACTCATGGACCCACAATAAATATTATTAAGTCCTTAAATAATACATTACGCTTTTAGAGTACATTATGGAATTTTGCCTAAATTTCTACATTTTTCTTAATAAGTTTCTCTTTTAGAGAAATTCTCTCACATTATTCATTTAATCCTTATTATTTTAATTAAACAAGTCCATCACTAAATTTTAAACCTAATTCCCTTAGAATGATTTAAATTGAGTTATTCAATATTCTTACTTACACTCATGGTCTTCCTTTAATTAAAAATTATTCTAAGTTTTTGGATAAAATTTCATTATTGGTTCTTTCTATTTTATGAATCCCTAATTAATTCCTAATTATCAATTAATTAAGTTTCACTTCAATTTAATATTTCTTATGAAATTCTTCTCTAGAGGAATTCTCTTGATTGTTAAGTTCCTTACTTTAAGTTTATTCAAATTCACTTAGAGAATTATTCTAAGGTTTTCCAAGTCTCACACACTCTCATTCTTTTCTTAGGTCTAAAGAATCACTTTAGGTTATCAAATTGGTTTCTCTTCATCATATTATTAACTACTTAACCACTTAATTAATTACATTTCAAGGTTGCCTATAGCTACAAAATTGGATCCTAAGATAGCCTAGAAGCCGTGGGCCTCACAAGGGTAGAAACCCTAAATTTTCCTTTACTTCATTACATTTTAATCACTTGATTAGGTATGTTACCAACTTGATACAAAATTTCAACCATGAACACCCTATTTCAAGGGTGTGACCGTGAGCCTCATGAAGGAGAGCAAGGAACTCTTGCTTCCATTCAATTTTTCCAATCCATCCAAACTAATCCAAGATCATCAATATACATATACATACAATCAAATAGATTAAACAAGGTAAAATCAACACAGTCATAATAATCATACATCAAAGAGAGTAACCCTAACAAGGATTCCTCACAACCAACACAAAATCAAGTCTCTCACTACCAAAAGAACTTCCTTGAAGCTCTTTGATGAATTTCGGCCAAGCTCACCAAAAACCTTAAGAATCACAACTCAACAAATCAACACCAAGGCTTGAAAAAGAATGGATTAATGGTCATGGTGATGGCCAAGAAAATGAAAATGAAGAAGAAAAGATGAAAAATCAAGAATCTTACCCTAAAGCTTCAAACTTTAAGGCTTGAAGAAGATGATGAAGATGGTAGCTTTTCAAGTAGATTCAAACTAGAAAGGTGTTTAGAATGTGATGAAGGTTAGAAAAATATGGTTACTTAAAATTTTTGTAATCCTTCGAGGCTTTGAGAGGGTGTGGCCATGTGGTGAGATAGAGAGAAAGAGGAGAAAATGTGAAGAGAAGAAAAGTTTAGAGAGAGAAAGTGATAGTAGAATGAAATGAAATTTTAGGGTTTAAAAACTAAAATGGAAAACTAATTAAGTGAAAAGGCAATTCTTGACTCTTAATTGGCCTCATGGCCGTGTAGTGTGGAGAGAAATGGGAGGGAAAATTGTCACAAAAAATTAGGGTTAGCTTGATAGCTTTTTCAAAAGTACATTTGATTAGACATAAAGTGGATTGCATTTAGATAAGATGATTAAGTGATAAAGTGATTAAGATAATAAGGTGATTAGGATTTTAACTACAAGTTATTACCCAATGGATAATGGTTGCAGTTTACAAAGTTAATATCTATTATCCAACGGATAATGGCGCGTATGGCAGAATTTTATTTAACAGTACGTATAGAGATTTTATTTATCAGATAAAATCTTAAAAGATATAAACCTCGTAAATTGTGCCTAGCCTCGGATTTAGTAAGATCCCCCGTCAACGTTTCCACAGTTAAAAGTTTACCATCCTCGAGAAAAATATTTCATTTTCCCCGGTTTCGCTTAGCGTGCACGTAAAACGAAGAATATATTAAAATATTCAACGTTCTTGGAAAAATTCTCAAAAATCACAAATATTATAAAATGACTATTCATCATAAAATAAAAAAATTTTGGGGTGTTACACTTACTCTGATCAGTGTGCACGTAAAATGAGAAATATATTAAAATATTTGATATTTCTGGAAAAATCCAGAAAAATCCCCAAAAATCATAAATTTTATAAAAAATGATTATTTATAATAAAAAAAATAATTTTCGGGCTGTTACACTTTAGATGTGGAAAGCCTGGACATCTTTCTTGAGATTGCAACCAACCCAAGGCGAAGCCTTCTATCAACAATGCACGAGTTGCAAAACCTCAGGTAGGAGGCAGAGTTTACACTATGAGTGAAGCGGAAGCCTCCCAATCTGATGATCTGATAAAGGGAGATGGTACCATAGGAGGTAATCTTTTATCTGTACTGTATGGTTCTGGAGCGACCCATTCTTTTATTGCTTATGACTGTGTACAACGATTAGGTTTACTTGTATCTTCTTTACGTTTTGATTTGAGCATTTTTACCCCTACTACTAAACCTGTTATTACCACCCGAGTTTGTTTAGATTGTCCTTTATATGTTAAAGGTCGAGTCTTTTCTGTTGATTTGATCTGTTTACCTCTTTCTCAAATAGATATAATTTTAGGAATAAATTGGTTATCTTCTAACCATATCCTGTTAGACTGTTCCAGTAAAACCATAGTTTTCCCTACGGCTGAAGTTTCTAGATTTTTTATAGCCAATCAAGTTCAAGATTTCTTGAAAGAAGGAGCTCAAGGATACATGGTATTGTCTTCCTTAAAAGTCTAGAGTGAGATGGATGAGAAGACTATTCTGGTAGTCAATGAGTTTCCTGAAATCTTTTTTGATAAGGTACTTGGTTTACCACCTGAGCGGGAGATAGAGTTTACTATCAATCTTGTGCCTGGATCTGGTCCCATATCCATAGCACCTTACAGGATGTCACCGTCAAAATTAGTTAAGCTCAAGAACCAATTAGTGGAGCTCCTAGAAAAGTAGTTTGTCAGGCCTAATGTGTCACCCTGGGGTGTGCCAGTGTTGTTCGTCAAGGAAAATGATGGAACTTCACGCTTATGTGTAGATTATTGTCACCTGAACAAGGTCACGATCAAGAACAAGTATCCACTTCCGAGGATAGATGATTTGATGGATCAGCTGAAAGGAGCTTCTATTTTCTCTAAGATCGATCTGTGTTCGGGCTATCATCAGATCCGAGTAAAGGTAGAGGATATTCTGAAAATGACTTTTTGTACATGTTACGGATATTATTAGTATATTGTGATGCTGTTTAGAGTGACGAATGCACCTGCCGTATTCATGGATTACATGAATAGGATTTTTCATCCTTACCTAGACAGATTTATCATCATCTTCATTGATGACATTTTAATCTATTCTCGAAATTAGGAGGAACATGCTGAACATCTCAGTATAGTTTTCTAGATTTTGAAGGATAAGAAGTTGTATGCCAAGTTGTCAAAGTGTGAATTTTGGCTAGAAGAGGTTAAGTTTTTGGGTCATGTAATCTCGAAGGATGGAATTACAGTGGATCCATCGAAAGTTGAAGCAATTCTTCAGTGGGAAAGGTCGAAGACTATAACAAAGATCCGTAGCTTCGTGGGATTAGCTGGTTATTACTAAAGATTCATTGAAGGATTTTCTAAAATAGCAGGACCTTTCACTCAACTTACGAGAAAGAACCAAGCCTTTGTGTGGACCGATGATTGTGACAAGAGTTTTCAAGAATTGAAAAGGCGACTGACTACTTCACCAGTTTTGGTTCTACCTGATCCCAATGAACCCTTTGAAGTGTATTATAATGCTTCATATCAAGGATTAGGATGTGTGCTCATGCAAAATAGGAAAGTAGAGGCTTATGCTTCAAGGCAACTAAGAGTATATGAAAAAATTATCCTACACATGACCTGGAGTTAGCAGCTGTGGTGTTTGCTTTGAAAATATGAAGACATTTTCTGTACGGAGCAACGTTCAACATATACAGTGATCATAAAAGTCTGAAGTACCTGTTCGACCAAAAGGAGCTAAACATAAGGCAAAGGAGGTGGTTAGAATTTTTGAAAGACTACGATTTTCAACTCTAGTATCATCCTGGAAAGGCAAACGTGGTGGCAGACGCTTTAAGAATAAAGATGCTTAGTATCTCTGCTATGATGATCAAGGAAAAAGAATTAATAGAACAATTCTGGAATATGTGGACGTCCGTGGAGTTGACACCGGGGAAGATTTGTTTGAATATAGTTACTATCTTAAGTGATTTAATGGAAGAAATCCGAGAGAAATAGAAAGATGTCGAGTTTCTACAAAATGAGAGGAAGCAGATGAAGCAAGACATTGTGTCAACAATTTAGGAAGGACATGACGGTATTTAAAGTTCAAAGGCAGGGTTTGTGTGCCTAGTGATCCTAAGCTGAGGAAATTAATTCTTGATGAAGCTCACACGAGCCAGTTAAGTATACATCCAGGAATGACCAAAATGTACCAAGATCTAAAGCGGTTATTCTGGTTGCACAGAATGAAGAGGGACATTGCCTAGTATATGTCATCTTTCCTAGTTTGTTAGAAAGTCAAGGTTCAACATCAGAGACCTTCAGGAATGTTGGAACCTCTAGCTATTCCCGAATGGAAATAGGATAGCATCACAATGGATTTTGTGGTTGGATTACCAAAGACCCGAAAAGCTTACAACTCGACATAGGTAATTGTGGATCAGCTTACGAAGTCTACTCACTTGTTATCGATCAATATAAGGTATTTGATGGAAAGGGTAGCTTAACTGTATATTGGAGAGATTGTTAGACTTCATGGTGTGCCTTCCAGTATTATCTCCGATAGAGATCCGAGGTTCACATCGAGGTTTTGGCAGAGTCTTTAAGAAGCAAAGGGAATGAAATTTTATTTGAGTTCCGCTTATCATCCTCAAACCGATGGTCAATCGGAAAGGATGATCTAATCGCTAAAAGATCTATTAAGAGCTTGTACTCTAGAACAGGCTGGAAGTTGGGATGAGGTTTTGCCTCTGATAGAGTTCACCTACAACAACAGTTTTCACTCGAGCATAGGGATGGCACCCTATGAGACTCTATACGGACGACGGTGCAGAATATCTTTGTGTTTGGTACTATGATGGGGAGCACCTTACGATCGGACCTGATCTTGTGTAGCAAACAACAGAGAATGTTAAGATGATTCAAGAAAGGATACGGTCAGCTCTGAGTCGACAGAAAAGCTATGCGGATAAAAAAAGGAAGCCTCTTGAGTTTGAAGAAGGAAAGCATGTGTTTTTGAAAGTCACACCCATGATTGGGGTCAGCCGAGTTCTTAAATCTAAAAAACTCATTCCAAAGTTCATTGTATCTTACCAAATTCTTCGTCAGATAGGTCCAGTAGCCTACCAAATAGCTTTACCACCTTTTCTTTCTAACCTTCACAATGTTTTTCATGTGTCGCAATTATAAAAATACATTCCTGATCCAAACCATGTCATTGATGGGAATTACGGATCAAAATATCTAGCAGCGGAATAATAGGATTCCCACACAGGATCCATGCGAAAAGTCCATAATCCGAGTTTTTAAAAATTACCTCTTGAAGCGTGATAAACACAAGCGAGGTGAATCACCAACACCGTAATAGCGACGATGTTTCTGGTATCCACACGAATGACTTGCAAAAGGAGGGAGCACTGCTTTAGCCGCGAATAGAAGAAGAGAAGAACCTTTCACTGCGTCTCTCACTCACTTTCTTAGGTGCGGCTAGGGTTGTGATGTAACATCTATAGCAGCCCCCTTAACGATTACTATTTATAATAGTGGCTGCCTTAAGTGAGAGTGGCAAGTAAATGTCAGGCAACCCTAAAACCCAAGATGTCATGAGTTAGGCCCACAATTGAAGAGTCCAACTTAGATCCTTATTGGTCTTTCTAAGTGTGCGACCGAGGTTCTCATGACGTTGGTAGTAATATTAAAATCTCATTTTAATATTACAAACATGCGGTATCTAGCAACACATCAACGCTAAAGTAATGAGAATGTCGGTGATTTGACATCTATCCGTGATCAATGTTTCCGTGTAGTTTAGTGAATTGAACAAGGAATGGAGCGTGTGTGATTCTCGAGTTTAGAAATGAGATCAATATCTCATATTGACTCATTTGAGCATGGCCATGCATTTCATAGTCTCAATCAATCGGGGGAAAGATATCACTCTGTTATGTAGGAGGGACAAATCCCATCTAGGTCACTCACATTCCTCCACATGCATCGCAATGTGTCTAATAACCAACTTTAATCATCTTGTTCTGGATGACGTTTGATGGCATTTAAAACACACAACTCCTCATGTAGGAATCGTAGTGATTTCGGGTCAAAGAAAATACACCATTATCACTATGAGAATCGCCATGACACTCACGTAAGCCTATCCAAATAGCGTTCTCATGGCGGGTCTGTCCAATACATCATTACCTAATATGTATCCATATGTCTGATATCCTATCATGACGTGAGATGTGGTTTCATACTAGTCTCAATGCATTATTGTTGTCCTATAACAATAATACATTGACTAGGGACATTTAAGATAACCAAAAGGATCTCACGATCAAGTCATCCACTTGATGTCCTATGGCATCAATCTTACTATTCTAAGGACTTTATTATGTTTATCAAAAAAGAACACAATAAATGAAACTTATATATATATAAAATAGCATAATAGATATATGCAAATACAGAAAATGTATTAGCCTCAGGGCATACACAGACAATTAAAAGAGAATTTGACCTATGAGACACTTCCTATAAAGATTGAGGATAGTAGAGTGAAGCAACTCAGAGGAAAGGAGATTCCATTAGTGAAAGTGATTTGGAATGACATAACCGGAGATGCGACATGGGAGTTAGAGGACAAGATGAAGGAACAACATCCACATCTATTCTAAAGTATGAAAAATTTCGAGGATGAAATTTCATTTTAGAAGGGGAGAGTTGTAACACCCCGAAAATTGCTTGTTTCATGATATATATTCATTTTATAATATTTGTGATTTTTGTAAATTTTTTAGAATTATTTGAATTATTTGATTATTTTAATATATTTCTCGATTTATGTGCGCACTGAGCGGGGCCAAAAAAATAAAACATTTTTTCCAAGGTCAGAAAACTTTGGATTGTAGAAACGTCGACGAGGGATTTTCTAAACTCGAGGTCGGATGCAGTTTACAAAGTTTTATTTTTTTAGATTTTATCTGATAAATAAAATCACGGTACGTTTTATTATCTGTTGGACGATAAATACTATTTTTGCTAACTGTAACTTTTTTCTAATGGATAATAACTTTAGTAGAGTGTTATTCATCTTTTTTAGAGAGCACTTTAATGACATCACCAAGATGACATCATCAACTCTATTGCAGCTGACTCCAGATCATGAGTAGGGTAGTTCTTCTCATGAGGCCTCAACTGCCTTGATGTATAGGCAACAACTCTTCTATGTTGCATCAGAACACACCCTAAACCCTCTTTGAAGCATCACAAAATACATCAAAGTTCTCCAAAGGATCCAAAATTACCAACACCGGTGTAGTAGTCAACCTCAACTTTAACTCTTAGAAATTGTCCTCACAATCCTGAGTCCATTCAAAATAACTACCTTTCCTAGTCAATCTAGTCAATGGTAGCGCTAACTGAGAAAAACTCTTTATGAACCTTCTAGAGTACCTCGCTAGGCCTATTATGCTTCTGATCTCGGTCATAGTGGTGGTTCTCTCCCACTACAACACTGCATTAATTTTGATTGGGTCCACAGAAATCTCACCCTGAGATATCACATGTCTCAAGAATTGCACTTGCGAAAGCTAAAACTCACATTTAGATAGCTTGGCAAACAACCTATTATTCTTATGGGTTTCTAATACTCTACTCAGATGCTGTTTGTGCTCCTCCACATTCTTAGAATAGATTAATATATCATCGATAAACACCATAACAAATTGATCCAGGTAGGGTCTAAAGATCCTGTTCATGTAATCCATGAACACTGTCGGTGCATTCGTAAACCCAAAGGACATCATGAGATACTCATAATGTCCATACCTTGTTCTAAAAGCTATCTTAGGGATATCCTCTTCCCTAACCCGTATCTAATGATAACCATACCTGTAACATCCCAAAAATTAGTTATTTCGTTATAAACAATTATTTTATAATATTTGTGATTTTTGGTGCTTTTTGTGGATTTTTTTTGGGAATGATGAATATTTTAATATATTCCTCATTTTGCGTGTGCGCTAAGCGGAGCCGGGAAAATAAAATATTTTCTTGAGGCTGGTAAACATTGAACTGTCAATGTGTCGATGGGGATCTTACTAAACCCGAGGTCAAGGCACGATTTGCGAGGTTTGTATTTTTTGAGGTTTTATCTGTTAGATAAAATAGCTGCATCATAAAATTATCTGATGAATAATAAAATATTATTTTCATTAGTTGTAACTTTCATTCACTGAGAAAATAATTCTAACAGTGTAATTAAATCATCTGTCAAATGTACTTAATTGAGGAGATAAGTTTACTATGCATTTTATCGAGAAGCGCACGAAGCTTCTCAAGGAAGCTTCAAAGAAACTTCTAGGAAGCTTCCTTCCCAGCCACTATTCATTCTCTCTCTCCTCCCATTTTTGTGCAGCACGTTTGACTATAGGTGGGAGCATATTTCACTTTCTTTCTCACATTTTCCCTCCTCCCAATACGCAGCTACTATTCACTCATCTTTCTCTCTTCTCTTTCCCCCTACAGCAGCAACACCGTCCACCCACACCTCCATTTTGTACTTCAAAACTGTCACACTCCTTGCACCATTCTGTGTTGGAGGACCACCACCATTGAGGAAACTATCTTCAAAGTTCTGCATTCTCTTCATCTTCATTCTCTTCTACTTTGAAGCTTAAAGGTTGGAGCTTTAAGGTAAACCTCTTAACTTTTTCTTCCTCTCTTCTCATTTTCGTAACCCACTATCATTTTGATAACCATGGGTATTCATTTCAATATTGGGTTCTGATTTTGCAAGTTTAAATGTTTAAGGATTTCCTAGAAGCTGAAAACGTAAATCCTTACCAAAAGGAGCAACCTTTCTTTGTGCTTCTCCAAGGTAAGAGGAAGACACTCCTCCTCAACCTATTTTAGCATTTAAGAATGTCTGTGATTGGTGTTGAGGGTCATTTTGTTTTTGCATATTGTTTGTATTGTATGTGTGCTATTTGATTGTTTATGTGTTTTGATATATATTTGGATGTATTGGAACGTGCAATATAGAAGGGAATGACTTCCGATTGGTACTCGGATGGTCACGATGTTGAGCCCAGAAATTTAGAAATTTCATGTGAAAACTAGTAACAGTATGAACCCCTGGCCAAACCCGTCGAATTTGATATCTTGATTACTTAGTAAAATGTTAAAATTATGAACTCCTGGTCAAACCCGTTGAATATGATATCCTAATCATTTAGTGAAATGTTAAAATCCATCGAGTATGAACTCCTGACCAAACCCATCGAATTTGATATCTTGATTACTTAGTAAAATGTTAAAATTATGAACTCTTGGCCAAACCCGTCGAATATGATATCCTAATCATTTAGTGAAATGTTAAAATCCATTGAGTATGAATTCTTGGCCAAACCCGTCGAATTTGATATCTTGAATACTTAGTAAAATGTTAAAATTATGAACTCCTGGCCAAACCCGCCGAATATGATATCCCAATCATTTAGTGAAATGTTAAAATCCGTCGAGTATGAACTCCTGGCCAAACCCGTCGAATTTGATATCTTGATTACTTAGTAAAATGTTAAAATTATGAACTCCTGGCCAAACCCGTCGAATATGATATCCTAATCATTTAGTGAAATGTTAAAATCCGTCGAGTTTGAACTCCTGGCCAAACCGTCAAATTTGATATCCTGATCACTTAGTAAAATGTTAAAATACGTCGAGTATGAACTCCTGGCCAAACCCGTCGAAATTGATAACCTGATCATTTAGAAATGTTAAAATCTGTCGAGTTAGAATGACAGATCCGTCGAATTAGAGTTTCTGACCAGTGTTTTCGTCGGTTCGACACATGGGAGATTTCTCCAACGTCAACACCCACATCCGTCGAATTAGGACTTTTGCCAACCTTCTGGAAAAATTTGACAATTTTGATCTCCGTTCGACAGAACCTCCATCAGACAGAAATTGATTTTTAGCCAATCTTGTTATAAAATGTTCTCCCATCTATCATCCTTCTGCCATGTTATTTTTCATCGAATGGTAGCCTCAATTTTCCACTAAATACATTGTCTCCGTCAGATTCACAAGTATGGTTTATCACCCAACACCTAGCAATTAAATCTGTGACTTTGTTGGTGATTCTGACCGTGTATCTTCCTGGACTCAAAACCTTTGGACTAATAAAAGCATATTAATCATAAATAATTGGATGACTAGAAATTAATCAGGGATTCATAAACAGGGAAGAACATGAGTATGGGTGAGCTTGTGAGGCACATAATGAATTTAATGGTTGACTTCTATCATGACTGTGAATGGAAATTGTGGTTATCCTTAAAATGTACTATTGGCTTATTGTGGATCCGTGAATGGGATCAAATCTTGTTGTTAAATGATATAGCATACATCTGAAGCATGATTGAGTCATGCATTGAACAAAAAAAAAGGAAAGAGATTGTCCATTAAACTTGGTTAAGGCCGGTAGCCTAGAAGTTGAACTTACACCTTTGTGCGGGTGCGAATAGACAAGTGTAGGTTACTTGTTGACCTTGGGAGCGTCAGGGTGTGGGCACCTCGCGATGGGCAGTTGGTAGCTCTCTGTCCGTGGGGCAGACCGATACACACACACTGACGATCCGGACCGAGACACTGTCCTATATCGTGATCTGTGTAGAATGTCTTGTAAAATGCCATGATGTACACAATGATAATTTGAGAATTATGGCACTTGAGGGCCTGGGCAGCCAAGAATACAGACATACCTCCTGATCGTTCTCTCTGACTGTTTTGTGTCTAGCTCCATGGAGTAGGATTTTGACTATTGAGGGCACATGTGCATAGTGAGTCCATGAATTATCTGGCATACATTGTCATTATAATTTGAATTGTTGTCTTACTGTTATATATATATAACTGCTTGGAACTACTTATTTGTTTACTTCTGCTATTCAATGCCTATGCTTATTATTTGGAAATGCTATGTGGGCGCTTTGCGCCGTTTGGTTTCTTAAGGCTATAATTGGTAATGATGGTAGGATGTCTTACCTCTTTCTTTTACTTTTCTTGCTCTGTGTAAATTTTTGGTTAAAGACTGTAAGTGGGAGCGAGGTTGGATTCTTTTACACTTTCTTGGTTTGACCCACTGTATCCGGTGATGTCGTCGCGAAGAGAGTTTTATTGGTTCGTTTGAACTATGTTCACTGGTGGTGCCAAGACCTGGCGAGTCGACTGGACTGACAAGCGTATGTGACATAGTTGGGGATCTGACCTTGACCATGAAGAGGACTGCAATTGAAGACCTTATTCCATATTTTTCACTACACTAGTGAGCCCGGAATTGCCTCACGCATTCGGGATTCGATGGAGTGCCCAACTCCTTAGTTGTAGATAGGGTGTGGGTAGTTGATATTTTATTTTGCATTACCTATATAAAGTGTATTTTGGATATATGTATATTTTAAAATGATTATCCAGTATTACATGCTGCAATTCGAGTACATATTATAAGTCATAAATTAACTGGTTATCTATGTAACTACTCATTCGTGGCTCCTATTTTCCTCATATACGAAATAATTAATATTTTTGTAAAGTTTGTTATTTGACAATGTTAGCACGCTAAAAATTTAGAGACCATGACGTAATGACGATTGTGCATTGGTTATTAAATCGAGGGGTGTTGCATTAAGGTGGTATCAAAGCTCAGTTCATCCTGTTGAGTCGGGGTATGGACTGACTATGCTTAGACATGTTAGAAGTTTTTATACGTTGTGTACTTCCTTGTCTCTTGATTGAGATGTTGGGAAAGGAAGGTATAGCTTGCCATAGGTTGAGTGTTGGTAGCTACTGTTACACGGTTACATGACATTGAGTACTGGCCCACTCAATGTGTAATGTTCTGTGTCTACAGGAAACTATAACTTCACCTAGACGTGTTAAGGCAATAGGAATTCTTTTAAAGAGAAGCTTAGCTAGTATGACTGAACTTGTTTAGGAATTGTCTGTATTTTCACCCTTGTGTGTTGTGTGACTCATTGTGTTTGGTTTCCAAAAGGAGACATTATTGTCTGAAATGGTTACTTGTCTCCACTGTGCCTGATTGTCTGTTTCAAAGGAAGATAATGGCTCACGAAAGACGCATGCGTAGGAATGTGGAACGCAACAACACAGGAGTGGATGCGACTATGGAAACAAGGCAGGGAATGGCTGCGTAACAGTGCAACCGAATCAAAGGGCTGCACAACAGCAGGAATTGGAAGTTGAGGTTTGAAATTTGAAGGAAGATAGTCGATTTTGGGGTAACTCTGGATTACCGAAGTTCCAAAGGAGGAACCGTGGAAAGGACAATCAGTTTAAGCAGAAACCGTATACACTACGACCAAGGGAGCAGCAGCGACATCAAACGCATCATGGTGGTGCGAGTGGTAGTAAGTCCAATCCAACTGTGGTATCGTTATCAATGTGTAAGAAGTGCGGAAAGGACCACTTCATGAGGGACTGTAAGATCGAAGAAAGAATTTGTTTCAAGTGCAGAAAACCAGGACATGTGTCAAGAGATTGTGCTTTACATGAGACAAAGCCTCCACATGCAATCAAAAGGGTAATCTGCTTCAAGTGTGGAAAGGACCATTTAACCAAGGATTGTACGAACGGTGGGATAATTTGTTTCAAATGCAGAGAGTTAGGACATGTGGCTAAGAACTGTACTTCGCAAAAGACGAAGCCTTTTGTTGGTAATACACGCGCTTCACAATCTCACAAAGAAAGGAGAGTTAATTTCTCTAGTGGAGTAGAAACATCCAAGACTAAAGATCTGAACGAGGGAGCTTGTACTACAACTGATGACCCTGTGATTTTACTGTATAATTCCGGGGGTAACCCATTTCTTTATGATGTATGAATATATGAATCCAGTAGGGATGTTCATACCTTCATTATCTTTTGAGTAAGTTATTTCTGTTTTGGCTGCTAAGAACTTATTGATGGTAGCCAAGTTGTTTAAATTGTCCTATGACCTGTTAAAGACTAAATCCTTCTATTGATCTGATTTGTTCACTTCTTTTGCAAACTAGATGTAATTTTAACGATGGGATTGGTTATCTTCCAGCCATATTCTGTCAAAAATGTTTCAAGGAAATTCTAAGAGTTTGTTTTTGGAGTTGAGTTGTCTGTATATTTACTTCCTTTCGACTCGAATGATACTATTCTCGTTTGTAAGTCTACTCTCATTACAACAAGTCTATTTAAAACTACCCTATTATTGTTAGAAAGTGAAACCCCTTTTCCAATTCAATCATCTACTTTCATCATGAATCAGCTCGATCTCAGTAAGAAATTGATCGTTTGCTAAACGGGTCTTGTCATTCGATTTCAACGAAAACTTAGTGCTTCTTGAGACAGAAATTTCCTTGATGTGAATCAATGAAACTCACTCCTAAGTTTTATTGGACCATATCATACTCTTCGTTAGGTAGGTCCAGTGGTAAATCAAGCGACTTCCTTATTTTTCTTTCTAACCTTTATAACGTTTCTAGTATACTTCGATAGAGTAAATGTGTTCCCGAATCTGAACTATAACAATGTGCTAAGTGTAGCATGGTTAAATGAGAACTTACCCTATGAGACATTTGTTCGAATCAAGGAAAGATGATTTGGCAAATCAATTAAAGGACGCCGCTATTTTCTCTAAGATCATTTTGGGTTCTCAACTATCATTAAGATCATTTGAGAGAAGGGTATATTTCCAAGGCAACTTTCTCTGACGCGTAGTGAACACCACGGGTATTTCGTAATGTCGTTCCATATAATGAACGCTTCGGTAGTACTCATCGATTACACAAACAAGACCTTTCTTCCCTATTGAGACAGAATTATCGTGTTGTTCTTCAATTTCAAAAGAAGAATGAGGAGTTATGCTAGAAGCTGTTCAAGTACGAATTTCGGTTTGAGGCAGTTTAACTTTTGAATCAAGTGATCTTTAGAAGAAGGAACTATTGGAGATCAGTCGCAAGTTGGAGCAGTTCTTCAATGGGACAGGTCAAAGACTATGTTGCAAATTCATAACTTTATAGGATCAGCTGGTTAATACGGGAGACTCGTCGCAGAATTTTTCCAAGTGGCAAGACTTCTCATCTAACTCATGCATTAGAGTCAAGTTTGTAGGATTAGTGCATATAAGGAAAGATTTTCAAGAATTGAAGAGACACTCGATTTCTTCACCAAAGATGATTCTGCCCAAATCCTAGTGGACTTTTTGGGATGCCTAGTGATGCTTCGCATTGGAAGTTTAGAACGTGTGCTTGACCAAAATAGAAGGAATGGTAACGTACGCTTAGAGACAAATCAAGGATACATGAGAAGGATTACCTTACGCCAACCTAGATTTAGCTTTGTAGTTGCATTGAAGGTCTAGAAGCATTTTCTACAAGGAGAAATTCTCAATGCCTATGGTAATCTTAGGAACCAAAGGTATTTTGTCCTATTGGAATGAATTGGATATGAGACAGAGACGATGATTAGAAGTTCTGAAAGATTTTGATTTTTCCATTTTGGTATAGTCCCAGAGGAGGCGAATGTCATAGCGGATGCCTTAAGAAGAAGATAAGCTTAGTTTTCTACTACAATAAGCAAGGAGAATAAGCTCGATAGGGCCACCCAGTGATGAACAGTTGTTTGGAGAGTTGGCTGTTGGATGGCTGAAGACTCAAAGGGCGTAGAATCTTTTATTAATTGGCCTATGACGTTAACACATTTTTGTTCGTTAATATAAGATACTCAGTGGAAGGAAACAACCTTAGTGCCAGTGATTTGGATTGATGCAGCTGAAGATACAACACGAGAACTAGGAGACGAAATGAAAGAAAACACAGTCGCGTTTGTTTTAAGATACGATGAATTTCGAGGACGAAATTCCTTTTTAGAAGGGGAGTGTTGTAACATCCCGAAAATTAGTTATTTCGTTATAAACAATCATTTTATAATATTTGTGATTTTTGGTGCTTTTTGTGGATTTTTTTTGGGAATAATGAATATTTTAATATATTCCTCGTTTTACGTGTGCACTAAGCGGAGTCGGGAAAATAAAATATTTTTCCTGAGGCTGGTAAACCTTGAGCTGTCAATGTGTCGACGAGGGATCTTACTAAACTCGAGGTAGAGCACGCTTGTGAGGTTTGCATTTTTCAAGGTTTTATCTACTAGATAAAATCGCTGTATCATAAAATTATCTGATGAATAATAAAATATTATTTTCATTAGTTGTAACTTTCATTCACTGAGAAAATAATTCTAACAGTGTAATTAAATCATCTGTCAAATGTACTTAATTGAGGAGACAAGTTTACTATGCACTTTATCGAGAAGCGCACGAAACTTCTCAAGGAAACTTCTAGGAAGCTTCCTTCCCAGCCACTATTCACTCTCTCTCTCCTCCCATTTTTGTGCAGCACGTTTGACTATAGGGGGGAGCATATTTCACTTTCTTTCTCATATTTTCCCTCCTCCCAATACGCAGCTACTATTCACTCATCTTTCTCTCTTCTCTTTCACCCCACAGCAGCAACACCGTCCACCCACACCTCCATTTTGTACATCAAAATCGTCACACTCCTTACACCATTCTATGTTGGAGGACCACCATCATTGAGGAAACCATCTTCAAAGTTCTGCATTCTCTTCATCTTCATTATCTTCTACTTTGAAGCGTAAATGTTGGAGCTTTAAGGTAAAGCTCTTAGCTTTTTCTTCCTCTCTTCTCATTTTCGTAACCCACTGTCATTTTGATGACCATCGGTATTCATTTCAATATTGGGTTCTGATTTTGCAAGTTTAAATGTTTAAGGATTTCTTGGAAGCTGAAAACGTATATCCTGACCAAAAGGAGCAGCCTTTCTTTGTGCTTCTCCAAGGTAAGAGGAAGACACTCCTCCTTAACCAATTTTAGCATTTAGGAACGTCTGTGATTGGTGCTGAGGGTCATTCCGTTTTTGCATATTGTTTGTATTGTATGTGTGCTATGTGATTGTTTATGTGTTTTGATATATGTCTGGATGTATTAGAACGTGCAATATGGAAGGGAATGACTTCCGATTGGTTCTCGGATGGTCACGGTGTTGAGCCCAAAAATTTAGAAATTTCATGTGAAAACTAGTAACAGTATGAATCCCTGGCCAAACCCGTCGAATTTGATATCTTGATTACTTACTAAAATGTTAAAATTATGAACTCCTGACCAAACCCGTCGAATATGATATCCTAATCATTTAGTGAAATGTTAAAATCCATCGAGTATGAACTCCTGGCCAAACCCGTCGAATTTGATATCTTGATTACTTAGTAAAATGTTAAAATTATGAACTCCTGGCCAAACCCGTCGAATATGATATCCTAATCATTTAGTGAAATGTTAAAATCCGTCGTGTATGAACTCTTGACCAAACCCGTCGAATTTGATATCTTGATTACTTAGTAAAATGTTAAAATTATGAACTCCTGGCCAAACCCGTCGAATATGATATCCTAATCATTTAGTGAAATGTTAAAATCTGTCGAGTATGAACTCCTGGCCAAACCTGTCGAATTTGATATCTTGATTACTTAGTAAAATGTTAAAATTATGAACTCTTGGCCAAACTCGTCGAATATGATATCCAAATCATTTATTGAAATGTTAAAATCCATCGAGTATGAACTCCTGGCCAAACCCATCAAATTTGATATCTTGATTACTTAGTAAAATGTTAAAATTATGAACTCCTAGCCAAACCCGTCGAATATGATATCCTAATCATTTAGTGAAATGTTAAAATCCGTTGAGTATGAACTCTTGGCCAAACCCGTCGAATTTGATGTCTTGATCACTTAGTAAAATGTTAAAATCCGTCGACTATGAACTCCTGGCCAAACCCGTCGAATTTGATATCTTGATTACTTAGTAAAATGTTAAAATTATGAACTCCTAGCCAAACCCTTCGAATATGATATCCTAATCATTTAGGGAAATGTTAAAATCCGTCGTGTATGAACTCCTGACCAAACCCGTCGAATTTGATATCTTGATTACTTAGTAAAATGTTAAAATTATGAACTCCTGGCCAAACCCATCGAATATGATATCCTAATCATTTAGTGAAATGTTAAAATCCGTCGAGTATGAACTCCTGGCCAAACCTGTCGAATTTGATATCTTGATTACTTAGTAAAATGTTAAAATTATGAACTCCTGGCCAAACCCGTCGAATATGATATCCTAATCATTTAGTGAAATGTTAAAATCCGTCGAGTATGAACTCTTGGCCAAACCCGTCGAATTTGATATCTTGATCACTTAGTAAAATGTTAAAATCCGTCGACTATGAACTCCTGGCCAAACCCATCGAATTTGATATCTTGATTACTTAGTAAAATGTTAAAATTATGAACTCCTAGCCAAACCCTTCGAATATGATATCCTAATCATTTAGTGAAATGTTAAAATCCGTCGTGTATGAACTCCTGACCAAACCCGTCGAATTTGATATCTTGATTACTTAGTAAAATGTTAAAATGATGAACTCCTGGCCAAACCCGTCGAATATGATATCCTAATCATACATGATCGACATGCATTGAACAAAAAAAGGAAGAGATTGTCCATTGAATCCTCGTTGCGCCGGTACTTAGAGTTGAACTTACACCTTGTGGTTAGCATGTTGACCCAGGGCGCCAGGTGCGTACCTTGGGCAATTGGAGCTCTTCCGTCCGCGTTGCAACACACACACACCGACGATTCTAATTTCCAGACACCGTCCTATATAGTGAAATGTTAAAATCTGTCGAGTATGAACTCTGGCCAAACTGTCGAATTTGATATCTTGATTACTTAGTAAAATGTTAAAATTATGAACTCCTGGCCAAACCCGTCGAATATGATATCCTAATCATTTAGTGAAATGTTAAAATCCGTCGAGTATGAACTCTTTGCCAAACCCATCGAATTTGATATCTTGATCACCTAGTAAAATGTTAAAATCCGTCGAGTATGAACTCCTGGCCAAACCCGTCAAATTTGATATCTTGATCACTTAGTAAAATGTTAAAATCCGTCGAGTATGAACTCCTGGCCAAACCCGTCGAAATTGATATCCTGATCATTTAGAAATGTTATAATTCGTCGAGTTAGAATGACAGATCCGTCGAATTAGAGTTTCTGACCAATGTTTTCGTCGGTTCGACACTTGGGAGATTTCTCCAACGTCGACAACCACATCCGTCGAATTAGGACTTCTGCCAACCTTCTGGAAAAATTCGACAATTGCATTGGTTATTAAATCAGAGGGGTGTTGCATTACCAAATATCAATTCTCTATGAAAACTAATGCTTCCTCTCAAATACTGATCCAATAGATATTTTATTCTTAGGCAACAGATACTTATTTTTAACGGTCTCCTTGCTTAGGCTGTCACAATCAGTAGCCTCTTGATCTCCGTTCGACAGAACCTCCATCCAACAGAAATTGATTTTTAGCCAATCTTGTTATAAAATGTTCTCCCATCTATCATCCTTCTGCCATGTTATTTTTCGTCGAATGGTAGCCTCAATTCCATAAAATACATTGTCTCCGTCAGATTCACAAGTATGGTTTATCACCTAACACCTAGCAATTATATTTGTGACTTTGTTGGTGATTCCAGACATGTATCTTCCTGGACTCAAAACCTTTGGACTAATAAAAGCATATTAATCATAAATAATTAGATGACTAGAAATTAATCAGGGATTCATAAACAGGGAAGAACATGAGTATGGGTGAGCTTGTGAGGCACATAATGAATTTAATGGTTGACTTCTATCATGACTATGAATGGAAATTGTGGTTATCCTTAAAATGTACTATTGGCTTGTTGTGGATCCGTGAATGGGATCAAATCTTGTTGTTAAATGATATGGCATACATTTGAAGCATGATTGAGTCATGCATGGTATTCTAAATGTCTTCCCTCAGTAAAGAACCTTGAACAAAAAAAAAAAAAGGAAAGAGATTGTCCATTGAACTTGGTTAAGGCTAGTAGCCTAAGAGTTGAACTTACACCTTTGTGCGGGTGCGAATAGACAAGTGTAGGTTACTTGTTGACCTTGGGGGCGTCAGGGTGCGGGTACCTCGCGATGGGCAATTGGTAGCTCTCTGTCCGTGGGGCAGACCGATACACACACACTGACGATTCGGACCGAGACACTGTCCTATATCGTGATCTGTGTAGAATGTCTTGTAAAATGCCATGATGTACACAATGATAATTTGAGAATTATAGCACTTGAGGGCCTGGGCAGCCAAGAATACAGACACACCTCCTGATCGTTTTCTCTGACTATTTTGTGTCTAGCTCCATGGAGTAGGATTTTGACTATTGAGGGCACATGTGCATAGTGAGTCCATGAATTATCTGGCATACATTGTCATTATAATTGGAATTATTGTCTTACTGTTATATATATATAACTGCTTGGAACTACTTATTTGTTTACTTCTGCTATTCAATGCCTATGCTTATTATTTGGAAATACTATGTGGGCGCTTTGCGCCGTTTGGTTTCTTGAGGCTATAATTGGTAATGATGGTAGGATGTTTTACCTCTTTCTTTTACTTTTCTTGCTCTGTGTAAATTTTTGGTTAAAGACTGTAAGTGGGAGCGAGGTTGGATTCTTTTACACTTTCTTGGTTTGACCTACTGTATCCGGTGATGTCGTCGCGAAGAGAGTTTTATTGGTTCATTCGAACTATGTTCACTGGTGGTGCCAAGACCTGGCGAGTCGACTGGACTGACAAGCGTATGCAACATAGTTGGGGATCTGACCTTGACCATGAAGAGGACTGCGATTGAAGACCTTATTCCATATTTTTCACTACACCGGTGAGCCCAGAATTGCCTCATGCATTCGGGATTCGATGGAGTGCCCAACTCCTTAGTTGTAGATAGGGTGTGGGTAGTTAATATTTTATTTTGCGCTTTCCACTTTCTTCCTTCCTTCTCCTTTTCTTCCTATTCTTTCTCTTTCTCTGCTCTATATAAAGTGTATTTTGGATATATGTATGTTTTAAGATGATTATCCAGTATTACATGCTGCGATTCGAGTACATATTATAATTCATAAATTAACTGGTTATCTATGTAACTACTCATTCGTGGCTCCTATTTTCCTCATATGCGAAATAATTAATATTTTTGTAAAGTTTGTTATTTGACAATGTTAGCACGCCAAAAATTTAGTGACCATGACGTAATGACGATTGTGCATTGGTTATTAAATCGAGGGGTGTTGCAATACCAAATATCAATCTTCGAGAAAACTACTGCTCCTCTCAGTTGATCCATTAGATATTCTATTCTAGGCAACAGATACTTATTTTTAATGGTCTCCTTGTTTAGCTGTCTGTAATCCACACAGAGCCTCTTGGTACCATCCTTTTTCTTCACTAGTAACACAGGTGCTCTCCATAGAGAAACACTAAGCCTAATGAATTGCTTGTCCAACAAATCCTCAATTTGCTTCTTGAGTTTCGCTAACTCTAGTGGTGCTATAGAGATAGGTCCCATCCCAGGCACTAAGTCTATAGTAAACTTTATTTCTCGCTTGGGTGGCAACTCCACTATGTTAAAATGGAAAACTTCAAGATATTCACTCACCATCGATATTTCACCTAGGTTTTGCTCAACCTCAACACTTAGTGAAAACAAGAGAACATATCCTAGAGCTCCCTCCTCCAAACAAAGATAAACCTAATTTGCATTGAGATACATTGACTCTGATGGAACGACTCTAGTAGGTATATCTGATAAGAAAATCAGGGATTTATCTGAACAATTCAACACTACATGGTTTGCAGACAACCAATCCATGCCAAGGATGATATCAATATCCACAATAGGCAAATAGGTAAGGTTTACATGGAAAATCCTATCTTCAACCTTTACACAATAATCAAGACACACTCTAGATGTTGTAACAGGTTTACTAGTAGCAGTAGATATAGATAAGTCATATGAAAGTTCAGACACAGGTAAATCTAGTATGCTTATATAATCATTAGAAACAAAGAAGTGGGATGCTCCTGAATCATACAACACAGTTAAAAGATGATTATGAATTATACATTTACCTTTGATAAGATCGGAAGACTAAGTCACCTCTTCACCACCTAGAGTGTAAACTCTCCCTCTAGCTTGTGGTTTTTGGGTAAGCATAGCTTCTTTCCTTGATGGACACTCCTTAGAAAAATGCCTAAGTTGCCCACAAACAAAACACACCGAGCAAGGCCAGTTCCTATGCTGTTTCCCACACTTGGAACATTTAGGTCCCACAAACTCCTTCTGAGTTTGCTTACCCTTGTCTTGAGGAAAGATAGATTTAGAAGCTTGCTTCTTGAACTTATCGTCACCCCACTTCCTCTTTTGAAAGTCTTATGGCTTAGGCTCCCCTAAAGGCTTTTTGGCATGCCCTTCAATTATCTGACATTTATTAACCAAGGTTGCAAAGTCCCAAATCTCAAACGGTTAGATGGCATTCTAAATGTCTTCCCTCAATCCTTGTTCAAACTTAACATACTTCCACGACTCATCTAGGTTAAGTCTGATGCAAGACAAGAACTTAGACAATTCGTTGAATTTGACCATGTATTGGCCAACAGACATGTCCCCCTGTTCCAACTTGAGAAATTCCATCTCCTTTGTATTCTGAAGATTTTGTGGAAAGAACATTCTCAGAAATGAATTACTAAAGATCTCCCATGTAACAAGAGTCCTTGACACCTCCAAAGCCCTCTTGGTATCCACCCACCAATCCTCTACCTCACTTTCCATCATGTACGCAGCAAAGAGCACCTTTTGCTCGTCTAAGCAAGCTATGACAATGAAAATATTCTCTATATGTTTGAGCTAACCTTCAACTTTGACTGAGTTGTACTCTCCCTTGAAGTAAGACGTATTAGATTTCCTGAATTCTGAGAGGTCTTGGAAAGTCTAATTCCTCCCAACTACCTCTTGGTTTAGTTGCCCCTGGTGGTGTGGTGGTGGTGGTGTAGGTGGTTGATGTTGAGTTATACTCATTCTCTCAAACATCCTTATTGTCGCAATTGCTTGCCCTCTAATAGTTTCAATTGTTACAGCTATTTGCTCTCGCATAGCAGTGGCAGTAGCGGCTTTTTGGTCCCTCATTACCTCAGCCATTACCATAAAGGCTCCAACCATGTTAGGGTCTTCATTTCCAGAGTTCCTACTCCCACGGGGTCTCCCTCGTGATGCCATAGTTTCCTGTAAACACAGAAAAATACATATTGAGGTAGTTAATCCCAATATCATGTAACCGTGCAACAATAGCTAAAACAGTCATACCAAAGGCAGGTCATACAATTCAATCAAACATCTCACATAAGAGACAAAGAAATGCACTACACAAAGAGGAACTCCTAAACATGCCTAAGCATAGTCAGTCCACACCCCGGCTCAACAGGATAAACTGCTCTGATACTATAATGTAACACCCTAATACAAATTTTCATAAATTAAGCAGTATATTTCAGGATAAAAGTATATTAAGCATGCTACTTTCTAAAATGCATAAAAACATAAATCATAATAACCTGTATAGTCATTATAGAGAGCCACGAATATGAAAAAGGTCATATATACATCATTGGCTGAAAAGCCACAATGTAATATATAAACTTTTACAAACAAACCAATAAGGTAAATAAATATAAGCTGATGCAAAAAGAAATAAAGCCACTAAACTAAGCCTTTTGCCTCTTCTTTTTCTTATATTTTCCCTTTGGAGGGTCTTCACCTGGATTTACATAGAACACATAGGGGTGAGAAATCACAATTTCTCAGTATAGCATACCAAGACCAGCAATTAATCATTTATAACAAATAAACTAACTGAACACATAATTACACTATATGTAACAGGATATCCAAAAGTCAATAATATCAAAGAATGGCCCATACAACCTTAAGATATCATCGAACAAGTAATCAAGCGATTAAGCAACCAAGCAAGACAACTACACATACAATTATCAACAATGTAATGTTTTATGTTATGAGGTATGATTCTGCTCAAATAATATCCTAACAACATGATTATGCAATGTTAATACAAGTTTTAGTTTTTGAAAACACAAGATACTTACTTATTTCCTAAGAACCTCTGTTCTTTGTATATGCAAAGCAGGATAAGCCTAAAAAACTCATTCACTACTTGGTAATAGGTAGATACCTTCCCCTCACTAAGGTAAGAGTACTATTTCCACCCTCATACCGGTAAACCTGACCATACTAGCATAAATACAAGGAGAATTTAGATCCACCACCTCATTCTTGGGTCATATGGTTGTGCACACCATCTAAAGTTACAATACATAAGAAATTAACAAATACCAAGTTTGAAAACCAAAATTCAAACCACATTTTAAACACTAGCACATAGCAATCTTAGTCTCACTTATCTAACAAAGTTGTAAGATTCATATTACTAGCTAAACAGTATTTAGAACATCACACAATCACTTCACAAGTGAATTAGAAATCAACCTCATGTTTATCAAGGTTCTAAACACTAACATAGGCATTCTATCAAACTCTGAATGTCTAAAAATTCCCAAACTTGTCACTTATGCAAGTTGATAATTCTCTCCAAGAAATATCTCCAAAAGTGTCTCACTACACCCTAAAAGACTTGCACAAATGATTCCATTAAGTAGATAATTCAATTAGCAACACATGCTAAATTTCATTTTTGCCCTGTCTCGGCGCTCAGGGGCATCAAGCAGAGCGCTTAGGCGCTCAAACAACAGCACCAAGCGAGATTTTTTGGACTAGGGGTGCTCAGCCACATAGGCGCTTAGGCTCTCATCGCTCAACAGCACGCGAACCATTTCTAGGATGTGGGCGCTTAGACGCCCAAACCCCAGCGCCTAGGCGCTGGTCACCCAGAGCAGAATCTGCAGAACTCTACAGAAGCTGTTACTATTCCATTAAGGAACAATACGAGATTCAGCCTCTCATGTCCAAATTCTAGATGATTTCTAATCCCTATCATGCTCTCTAACATGTTGGAATCATAAATCACTAATTTAACTCATCAAATATGGATTTAAACTAAATCAAGTCATCGAATCATCCAAAACTTAAAGTGCTCATCAACAAGGCATAAGGACATTCACCAAGTTAAACTACAACCATGGCATCCAATGAGTTAAAAACACTCTAACTCCACTCTTGGGATCAAGAACTAAGTTAAGAACAAGGATTTGGCTCGCCAAACTAAAATCTCATCCAAGAACCCTATGATCATACAAGATGAACAAAGAGACAAGATGGATAGAAAGACCCCCTACCTTAGAACCAAGATGGTGAAGATGGAGCTTCAAGCTTTAGATTCCCCCTTGGCTTTCCACTTTCTTTCTTCCTTCTCCTTTTCTTCCTTTCTTTCTCCTTTCTCTATTTCCTCCCTTCTGTTCTCTGCTAGACTATAGAGAGAACGATAAAGTGAGTGAGAAAAATGAAGTAACAAAGGCCAAAGTCAAGAAAAAGGGCTATGCAACCCGTGGGAAGACTTAATAAACTTAGATATTTTGTAGTACAACTCATATTTGCTAAGAACACTTTGATTTCTCCAAATATAGTTTTCTTACCACCAACAAGTTTAAAATAAATCATAGGATTCATCAAAAGTCTCTTTGCACCAAAACCATCATTTTTTATATCTGTGACTAGTCAATTCAGCATTAAAACACACAACCAGTATGCCTAAAAATACCAAACTGACTCTGATTATTCTCAAATGTTAACCACATCACAGAATACACATTTGTGACTTAGAAATAATTTATCCACGTCTATTTCCATTAACTAAGTCATTTATGATAATATCTGGGTCATTTTAAGTAACTTTTCACCTTTCAGTTTGTAGCAAAGTGCCTAAACTAACTCAGATTGTCACAAAATTAAACAGGCATATTAAGCAAGTATTAAGCTACCACTGTAACTATTTACAAGTCTAACATGTTGAAGAGGATGTTACAAAATTTTCAACCTTCATTGGCACTATGAAAAATTTTAGGATTCTATTCATTTCTCAATTTCTTCATTCTTCAAAAATTTGTATACACATTTATCATTCACTAAACATAAGTGTTCTTTTCTAGGTTCCATCAAACCTATGAAATGGAACTAGGGAGCTTAGAAATATTTCTTTTAACATTTTCTCATAATCAAATAGCTCTTCATCGTCTCTTTATCATTTACTCAGAGTTTCATAATTTCTTGAGCTACTTTCTCATTTAATTTGGTTTTTAATCCATTCAATCCTTAAAGTTTTATTGCAACTCATTACCCCTAGTTTTGCTTTAGAAATAAAGTTTTCACATTTATTTATATCATATCAACCATTTTAGCTAATTTATTAGCTATCCTTCACATTCAGTGTTATAGAATTAGGCTCAATCAAATCCAAAGGATTTCCAAAATTATTATCCAACTTATACTTATAGTATTGAGCTTCTATAACCCTGATTAACATCATTAGGGTAAGGAGGATGTTACACTAGGCACATCTTGTGTATATGTCCCTCAATATCCAACCTTCTAAGAAACTGCATCATCGTCTCATCTGGTTGCTAGTACATATGAGCAATCTCTGAAAAATCCAATTTTGACCTTAACTCTCGTTCTTCATTGACTGCAGTATCATAGTCGATTTGAATCATATTACAATAAACTTCTGTCTCCACAAAGCTGACAAAGACCTCAAATAGATCCCTTTATAACATATTTATCCTTAGCAAATTTCAATCGGCCTTCCATAAGGCTACATTGAATCAAATCCCTAAAACTAATGCAATTGCTAGTCAAATGCTTGAAATCATGGTGAATCTTGCATGATTTTCTATTTCTAATTTCATGTGTAGGTGGAATAACATGACTTGTGTTTCAATTTTAACTAGTCATCTTTTAATAACAAGTTAAAACTTTGATCGACTATTGTTATGCTAAATGAATATGTTTTTCGATCTACAAAGCCCATATTTTCAATACCCTTGGCAGGCTTCAAAGCTTGACAACTACATAGTGGCCCCTCTTGTAGTTTTGCCACCATCACTCCTTCTTGACTCAAGGCCTCTAGAACCTCCTCATCATACTGGACCATATGTATCCTCTTCTTCCTAGTTTGTCTTTTTAAATTTTCTTTATCGTCTTGAAGGCATTCAATATGTCAAACTTTATTGGCTATTTGGGCCATATCTATAAACTATTGATTCACCATTTTTTCTAATAAAGAAATCTAAACCAGCAGCCACCATCTTTACTATTTCTAGCTTTAGGATTGGGGTATAGCATCAATTCCTCAATTTCTTAAGTCGTGCTATGTAATCGTTGACAAACTCATCAAACATTATTTTCATATTGAATAATTTTGTGAATCCTAGCTTCATCTTAACCCTAAAGAAGTGTGTAACATCCCAATATTAGTACTAACAGCATGACCGGAATCATGCATTAGTAGTAAGGATTAGGTATGTCACTCTCATACTAATAACAAATTTTTATAAAAATATTTATAACGTATAAGAAAATATGAGCCTGTTGTGAGTGAAATAATATACATAACACTAAGAAAGGAAATTTATACAAGAATATAATTCATAATACATCATTTATAAAATAAGCCTTTAAGGCATAATTTCATACAAATATTATACAAAGCTTTAACAAAATATTTAAACTAAACTATTTCTTCTAAATTCCAGTCTTCTCTTTCGTTTACTGAGTGCTCCACTCCTGGAAATATTATGAAAATACAATAAAACAGGAGTGAGAATTCTAAGAATTTTTAGTAATTCTATTAAAAATTATGTCATCATAATACCTCCAGCTGCTTCAGGGAAAAATCATTTCAAAACTCAAATTTTCAAGTAAAAAGGTAGTAAAAGGCAAAATAAGTCCTTTCTCTTCCCGAGGCAGAATCCCAATTAATAAAATTACTTAATAATTTATAAATAAACATCATGTCTTAAAACATAGTTTGCATTCGTAATAATCATATTAGATCCAAGTCATAACTCAATATCATCACATTAATTACATAATTTCATAGCAATTATTCAATCATGTATAATTGTATTTCTAATACTCTCTATCCAACATCCAATATTATCCTGAGATGCTAGACTCATATCTAACATCTTTAAGATAGCCTCATATCACAAGGAATATATACATATATATGCGATATCTAATCAATATACTCTCATACTCGAGTTTATATCCTTCACTCATACACAATCATATTTTCATACACGAGATTACCATTCATACATGAGTCTATATCAGGATACTCTCATACATGAGTTTATATCCTTCGCTCATACACGAGCATAGTATCATACACGAGATTACCATTCATACACGAACATATTCTCATACATGAGATTACCACTCATACACGAGTTTATATAAGAATACTCTCATACATGAGCTTATATCACTACAACAATTTTAGCTTCTGGCAACGAAGTGTTTGACAAGGCTTAAAAAGTGTTGCCTAAACTTGTATAGGCAACATTTTTTGTAAGTTGCTTTTAATTATAACTTTAGGCCATGCTTTTTAGGCAACGTTTAAGAAACATTGTGATAACAAGTATAGGCAACACTTTTTGATCGTTCTCTAAATTTGAACATGTTTGAACAACGCTTTTGACACAACATTTGAAAAATGTTGCCTAAAACTTGTATAGGCAACATTTCCTTGGAGGTGGCATTTGATTAGAGTTTTGACAATAAGAATCAACAACGCTTTTAAAGTGGACTTTTAGCTATTTTCAATGAAGAATAAACAACGCTTCATGAATGGCTATATTTTCTATTCCCGCTAAACTTTCCAATCTTTTAAATTTTCCACTAATTTTATGCACACAATTTGACATTATTATTGTCTAAGATAAAGCTAAACATTTATTTCCAGAAGTTTTTGAGCCCTAACTTATTCAAACCAAGCTTACTTCGATGACCCCTACCAAGTTTGATTCTACTGCAGGCATTCTTCCTAATTCCCTATATTGAGTTCTTGAAATCGAAACCGCGAGCAAGTCATCGAGGGTCATAAAAAGCATTCACCTAGGGTAGCTAGGGTGTCGATCACTGCGATCGATGTTGAAACCGCCATGGCTAGGGTTCACGATAACTGGGAGAGGCTGGTTTGCGCGATGCTCAAGAGGAAGCAGCTCAGAAATGCAGAACCCCCAGCGGCATCACCGGAGCCATTTCGCCTTTGCTCGCTCATACTACTAACATCAATCTACCGATCAGATTCAATCGAAGGACCCTAACATCGCCAGGATCTATAAGTGCATAGCTTTTTTGACCCTTTTGGGAATGAAAATCCATTGTTGAATTTTAATGGTGCTGTAGATGTTGTTTCTGATGTGAGATCTGGATAGATTGGTTTGAATGAGTGAAGTGTTATGAATTTTGTGTTTCTGTATAATGATGCCTTTAACTTAGTTTGATGGATAGTACTTAGGAGCATTCTTCTGTCCAAGGGTAAACTTCTAGAAGTGAAAATGCCTAGTTTTTGATTTTTTTTTAAATTGGTAATTTGTGGTATTTGGGGATGGGGATTAAGGAAGACCGGTTTCTTATTGAAATTTGAATTTAGTATTGATGGTAATGAAATATATGTTGAAGATAGAATATCTTGAGACGAGGATGAGTAATCTATGGTGGTAATAGTCACATTCAGTGCGAAAGTGAACATGTCTGTGATTAGATGTATGAGATGACTTCAGTAGATGTGAAAACGGAAGGAGGGAAGTTATGAACAACAATGGCTGGTAGAGACAATGCTGAGAGTCTAAGACGTACGCAGTGGGAATTTATTGCACTAAAAATGGAAAAGTTGTAAACAAGCTGTGGTTTGTTCAACAATTTTTTTAGTATATTCTTTGTTGTTGTGTTTCTAATTCTAATTTTTCTTCAGATTGTTGCTTAGATGGTTGAATGTTTTTGTATAGTGCGAAGCTTTGGTTTTTAGTGTCATTCAGAGGTTCTTGTAATCTTGTCTGCTCTGTATTTATGTGTGGGTAGGTCTATAAATATTTTTCTTAAAGTATTAACAGAGATGCTCTTCATCATATTCTGAGAGATTTGGTTTACTAATTTGCTTATGACATCCGGCGTTGTGTGCCCTTGTTGAGTGGCAATAAATTGTCTCTGCTATTTATTGTTTTTGCTTTTATAAGATGCCTGTTATGGTGTTTTTATGTTAATAATACATATCTAACGTTATTTATTTGTTTTTTTATATTTAACTAGTATTCCATATGTGTAGTAGTGTAAGTAAGTAACTGAATTGCACGTGAATAGCGTCAACTAAGTTTTCAGCATTGTTCATCTTACCCTAAACCTTATAGTTTTCAATTTATCCTTTTGATAAATCAGGAAGTATTGTAAGCTACTACTACGTACCCCTTTTAAAATTAGAATAAATAAAAGATAATAGAAAAATGCTAGTTACTAAAACTTGCATGTCTATTGACTATATATATTGCATATGATACAATCATAATATGGAGGCGTGTGAAGATTTACGAGGGATTAATTGTAATTAAATGATAAAAATTATATAAATATGATGTAAATTTAAATGTGTATAAATAATTATTCTCAAGATAATAAAAGGGTGGTAAAGAAAGAAACAAAGGGTGGTTGAGGCCTGAGTGTAGTGTTGAGGTGAGTTGAGTTCACTGTGTATGTGATCTTCTAAGTTGTGTGTTGAATTCATCCCCAGTTTCTCTCTCTCTTTCTCTCTTTTTGTTTGTTTTGCTTTATATCATCATTGGCTGTATTGCTGCTTCTGCTTATTTTCGCTTTAGTTGTTTCCTTCGCTAAGAAAAAAAAATCACACTCCCTAACACTTCTGTTTTCCTCTTTCTTTTCCGTTCCTTACGCATAGTCACACCTGAAATTATATCCTAACTCTAGTTCCAGCCAAATTAAATTTCTATTTTATTATTATAATAATAATATAAGTATCTTTTTTTCTTGTTGCGGAGAGATTAATTTATTATAAAAATTGGATAATCTTTATCTATGATCAATAGTAGTAGCAGTAGTCTATGTGAGTGTGGTGAGTTGTTCACTTTTTCTGAAATAAAAACTTAATGTTAATCATAAAAGCCACTCATCATTGTTAATACTAGTATATTGTGTTTGTGTTCCTTTTGTTCTTCTAGAACACTGACTCTGGAACAAGAAGAGCAACATATTTATTATTTGTTAGATATAGAACTAAAAGTCATTTATTATTATCTAAAGGATAAAGGATGAAGTATCTTAAGCTATGAGGTTACCTATTCCTTAAGAAGTTAGATATACCTGACTGGCTACTATAAGGTTACCTTCCTTCAGTGTTTTCGAATGTGATTTCAATGCCAGTCGAGCTTTAGTGTGTGCCCTCGACATACTGAAAGCATTTTTATGTTATGAGGATACTGATATTAGGAGATGCTGGTTCTTGTGACCAGATATTATTTATTAACGTTTACATATTATCTTTGGAGAAGCATTATTATCCAAAAGTTATATTACAAATCCTAGAACCATACTTGTCTTATTCTATTTTTTGTTTAAGCGCACTCTTTTGGTAAGTACATTTCTGTTTTCTCTGGGGTTCTAATACTATATATAAAAGTCACCTAGTCTGAAAAGTACAACATGGTCTTCGAGTGCTGAAAGTTATAACAATTAAAGGAAATTATCATAACAATTTTGAATTTTGGATGAAATTTTTGAAGGAAAGAGATGATAAACTTTTTACCATCTCACCTCTATATAATGATAATGACTTTGATGTGATACATATTTAACTTCTATAATATGTCCTTGACTTAGTCTTTGCAAACTGTTATGACACTGGAGAGCACACAATATCTTAGTAGAGTGCAATATCTGTATTTATTGAGAAGTTTTTATTAGGTGTGTAAATCAACTTTAATATGTGTAAAGTTAGGAAAATATTTTTTTAAAGTAAGTAAAAATATATTTAATTTTGATTTAATTTAAAATATATTATAATTTTAATTTATTAAAATTTAATAATATATATATTTTTAACCTAACCTACACAAACTCTACACATATGAAAAGTAGATTTGCATCGTTAAAGTGGAACCCAATAATTTCTCTAATCTATTTATATACTCTTTATGTAACACCCTTGTGGGGATGTCACATTTTTAATGTAATAAAATAAAATCCTACTCAAGTTATAAAATGTTTGGTATATAAATAATATGAGTTGTAAAATTTTTCCTTTATACATAACAACCTTAAATTAAATATCACAAAACACAAAATAAGACAAAACATAATCACACACCATAATATACATATGAATTTGTCTTAAGTATACAAATAATTTACAACTACAAATATTTAACAAAACAGTAAAGAGTCAGCATAATGCTAAACATAACATGCCCAAGTGCACATCAAAGATTCCTAACCCTCCAAAGGATCACTCTCAGATAGATCATCGGATAGTAGAAGTCCCGGATGCCTCGCATCTCTACGGACGTGAGTCCGTGCTATCGACACACTACTAAGCTCACTAGGCGCATGGAAAATCACTCCCCAATAACGCCTAAGAGTCAAAGGCAACTCAAGATGTAAATACAGAGTAGTAGTAAATATAAGCTCCCCGTCAAACTCTCTATGCAGAGACACAGTCAGACGTTCCATGTAGACTACCGATCCTCTATCCTCATGCAGTCTCTAGGCCTTAGAGCCTCTGTGAAAATCAAGTCTCACAAAACCGAAGAATCCAGGCAACGCCATGATCACAAGATCAATCCAGATGGTAGGAGTGATCTAACGGCTCGCCGTCCGCGCACTGCTCACTAGGATGATCCTCTTCAAGATACTGAATATCAAGAGGCTGCTTCTCTTCCTCTCCCTCAAACTCTTTACAGAATATAATAATAATACAGAAACACATATAAAGAGGTGAGACAATCTACATCATTACCCACATGGCAATAAAGAAAATGACAATACAAATAAATATCACAATAATGCATACCATCACATCATATACAGTACCTCAAATTAACACATCATATATGCTATCGCAGGTTATGGTAACATGGAAATGCAGATCATGGATGCTAATGCATATTGACTCATTCCTACTCCATGGAGCTAAACACAGACATTAGAGAGAATGATCCAAAAAGAACTATCAGTACCTCAGGCTACCCAACCAAACTATTACACTATCCAACGTCGTGTCTATAGCCCACAGTCCAAAACATCGTGTAGTAGTACACAGTCCAAATACTTCGTGCACTACAGGCATTGTACCAAATAGTCTCCATAAGATCTTGATTAAGAATAGTGCGTGTTGAGATTATTAGTGCGTTACCCGTTACCACGGCCCAGAGGAGCTACCATCTATCCGCATGTGGAATTCTCCGCACACTAATGCCTCTAAGTTCAATTAATGAGCCACACTACGCCTATCACACCCACAATACGGTGTAATTCATCTCGTCAATCAATCGCCAATTTTCAACCAAATTAACACAACTCTTAATGCATGATTAAGAATTATAATTACAAAAATACTCTTAGTCTCAATATATTACCATATTTATAAAAATACCCTCAGTCTCAATATTCCAAATTATAGTATATCTCCATTTGACAGTACTATAACTCAACATGTCCGGATCCACCACTTTGGCCTGACAGTAAAACTCACTTTCCATTTAGTCGCGTAGAAATTTTATCGCATGTTCACAATCACGTTACTTTTACAAATGTTCTTAAATCGTGTAAATATATTTTGACATTTTTAAATATCGCGTAATGTTTTTCAAATCATTTTCTCAATCGCGTAAGATTTTTAAATTGTTTTCTTAACCATATAGCTTAAAATCTTTATTTAAAAAAAATGCGTAAGCTATTTCTAGTATTTTTAAACTATGTAGAATATTTTCCTTACGTTATAAACATATTATGAGACCTTATCTTTTATTTGTCCAATTTTAGTAAATTTTGGCAGTATTTTGTCTAGAAAATCTATATAATGATATTTTCTACGTCTTTCTCTAAATACTGCATATTTTAACCTCAACCATTATTTACACCTTGAAACTTGCTAACGTGCTTCAAAACTCATAGAGTGAGCTCTACATTAGTATTTTTCAAGTGCTTCCTTTATTTCTTACTTATGTCAAATTCTTCTAATTTAGAATTCTAAAACTAAGTTCATTCATCTTATTTCCCAAAGATTCATTGAAATTAAATTCTTTTGTAGATTAGCTACTTAACCTACCTTAGAAAATAATTTTGGGAATCAAATATACATTGGATGGCATGTTGGCCAAATTCAACATATCCTTCACAAATAATCAGTAATCATTTCCTATCTTCTAAATCACTTTTAGATTCATTGTTTTACCTAAATTCATTAAATCATTATTTTAGAAAATGGTTGAGAACATTTTGATTCTCTTTTTCTTGGAGAAGCCGTGAGCCTCTTTTGTGTTCTTTGGAACACGCATGCAATCCTTGCATGTTATTCACATCCTACAATACCATTCATACATCTATAAACACATGCAATATATTTTTAAAGCTATAGACATGCTTACAAATAAAATCAACCACAAATAGGAAAGCATAACAATCAAATAAGTGAATCGTTATAGATTCTTTACTACACATACAATCCATTTTCTCATCACCATACAAGGTTGATGAGATTAAATCTCCCTCTTACCTTAAAGGAAGACAACTCCTTCTATTCTCCTCCTATGATTCTCGTGTGACCCCCAAGAGAAACCTAACATGCTCAAATAAATTTTAAAGAGTCATAACTATAGGAGAAAAACATAAACCATGGATCAATCATGGCTTAGAACCTAAGAAATCAAGTTAGAAATAAGAAACAAGAATTTTCACCTTGTAGGAAAAATCTTCAAAGTGATTTTCCAAGCTCAATATGAAAGATTTTGGAAGAACTCTTAACTAGAGATGTTCTTAGAATGTTGTTTGGATTTGAGAAGTTTGGTTAGATGAAAATTTAGAAGAGTGGAGGTGTGAGTTGAGGGTGTTGCCCGTGTGGCTCTCAAGGAGCAACAATGGTGATTTTTGTTCTTGGTAGAGAGAGAAGATAGATTTTTAGAGATAGTAAAAGGATGATGAAATGAAAATCACCTCCTAACCCCAAGCACTTAGCCGTGGAGCTCCAAAGGAGGTGGCCTCCTTTGTTGACTTCTCCTAACCCCTAACAACCTTAGATTAGATCAATGGATGATATTAAAAGCTTTGGCTCCAAGCTTGTTTCTAATTGGTGTAGAAAAACCTTCTTGATCCTTTTTGAAGAATCCTAACCAAAATGCTCCAAAAGAGAGTAACTAAGTTTGTGTTCATTTATGACATCTAGTTACACTTAAATGCATTTAATTAGTTTGCTTAGTTACTTGCTTAACTATCTAGTTACTTTAGGATAACTAGGCTTTGTCTTGATATTTTTAGAACCTTCTCTAACAAGAACTTAGTTAGATAGCTAACTAGGTTTACTTCATTTAGTTACTACATAAGCTTCCTATACTAAGTTAGGCTTAAGCTAACTTGGTTAAGCTTCCTAGTCATAAACTAACAAGTCTAACCATTTTTGTGGACTAGCTTCTTATTGGTCTAAAATTTTCAAGCCACTATTGTTGACTAGTTCCTATTGGCTTAGAATTTAGTCTAGCCAGAAACATTGACTGCTTCTTTAAACGCGGGTCCCATAGACTTTTTCGGGTCCATGATCATTTTGGAGCAGATTTCTATAATTTTTGAGATAGTAGGTACTGTTAAATAAAATAATATTATAATAAAATAAAATTATTTTATTGTACAGTTAAATCCTAAAAATTAAAAGATTAATATACATATCAGTCGGAATTGGGTTTAGTAAGATCCCCCAGCTCCGAATAAACAAAAATAAGATTTTTCCGGCTAAAAAATTATTATTTTCTTGACTTGGAACAAAAATCACACACAACAGTCAAATACAACCACGAAACAATTAAATTCAATTTATAACTTACAGAAAATATAAAATAGTACATTTAGGACAATATCGTACTTAACCCAAAAGTTGGGGTGTTACACTTTACAGTTTGCACAATCTTCATTCAATAAGAGGTCTTTTTAAATAAGTGGGTATTACAAATGTTTCTTGTATAAGTAGCGCTAGAATACAAGTTGAGAGGTTTATATTTGTAACAACTACAATTGGAATTTGGGAATGTGGATCATAACTATTGGGCTATTTCCTTTTGAAATACCTTTTTAAAAGCTTCACCCAATTTCATCAAAATAGAGTCTCCAAAATATCATAACCCAAGTCTGTAATCCGATATCCTAATTGAATACCTTAAATATGATTATATGCAGATTGAATACCAAGCTTCAATTCTTCATTTCACTTTCACCGTTGTTGGATTAGTTGTGATGAATGTGGAGAACTGAAAGTATCCAAGGCTAAAAATTCATTCATAGATTTCTTCCACAGAGGAAATGGAAGAGTGAGAAAAGATTTGGAGAAAATACAAGTAACTTCCTCTAATTAGAGGTGATATACAAAAAATCATTATATGTTTTGAAACTTACTAACACGATTCCTTAAATTCATAAAATCATGTCAGATTTTACCCTAAGTTTCTACACTCTAATGCCATAAGTCATAAGTGGGCTCTTAGAGGTAATAGTATGCCTCACTTCACTTGTTTTGATTAATGCACTAGTTATGATTATTTCCCTTCTTTACTTACTTTTTCAATTTGACTTTAGGTTTGTAATGGGGCTACATATGTTAACGCAGATATGCTTGTAAATAAGAAAGATGACTCCAGGATGTTACTAATTGATAGTTGTGATTATTGGATTTGGTAATAAAAAGGTGGGGATAAAGAAGTTCTACTTTTGCAAGAATGTCTAGTAGGATTTTTAGAAATATGTGGCATCTATTCCTCCATGAAGAAAACAAATGTAAATTTAAATTTCTAGTCTGTTTAGAATTAAAAAACTCAGAGCTCAATGGCCCCTCATTGCCTGAAATTTAAACTATTTGTTACATTTGGCTTTAGATTGATGAGTTTCTTAGTTGTTGAATGCGTGTGTTTTTTGAGTAGCCTAAGTGTGTATAGACTTTTAATGTCACATTTAAGTTTGAGTTGTGGAATTTCAGCTGCCTCCGACCCATGTTCTGGCTAATAAAAATTTTAGCTTATGCTCACTTATTAATATTGTTGTTATGCTTTTCAGGCAACTGCTATTTACAAGGTCTCATCCATTGCTTATAAAAGTGGTGTTCATGTGATTGTTGATGGTGGCATCTCAAACTCTGGTTTTATTGTTAAGGCTTTGTCCTTGGGAGCATCTATTGTTATGATGGGAAGCTTCTTAGCTAGTGGCACTGAGGCTTCGGGGGCCTATGAATACCAGGTATTAAAGCCTGATGGAATCTTATGATTGCCTCTTTATGCATTTAAAAGTTTATGCCTTTGCATGTTATCATCATATATGCAGTAAAGTATTGTAAAGAAAACCATTTTAGAAATAGAGAACAGTGGAAGACTGTGTAATGATAAACCTTTTTGTATCTATTGGCTTAAATTTTTGTCTTTTGAACAGAGTTGAGCTAAATCTAGAGTCATGTGTCTTCCACTTATTCTGGATGATGCTTCTAGTTATATTACAAAGTTGACTTTGTTTTCATATATATATTTCCTTTAATAAATTTGCCCTTTTGGTGCAAGTTTAGTATTATCTATCGATTTTTATATTATTATCTATTGATTTGCAAGATGTTAATGCTAATGATGTAGTTGCAAGGCCAATGCAAGTTCTTGAGCAGATTATGCATACATATACTCACCTTTGGTGATGTTTACTTTAAAGTTGAACATGTACAATTATATTACTCATGACAGTTGTATTTTTTTTTCAAATCTATGGTTATGAATATTTTCCTTGTGTATGTTAGTAAGGAGTGATGTAGACTACCGAGATAGTCATGTGTAAGAAAATTAGTTTTCAAATAAATTGTGATGAATGAACTATGCTCATTTGAATGTAAAAGCATTGCTTATAGTCTTTTGGCAACACTTTTTGAAAGTTGTATTTTCTTGGACTTTAAGCAATGTTTTGAAAATGTTGCCTGTTCATATAACTTTTGGCAATGATTTTTAAAAGTTGCCTAAAGCTATAAATATAGGCAACATTTATAAAACGTTGCCTAAAACTATAAATATAGGCAGCATTCGTAAAATGATGCCTAAAGCTCATGAACAGGCAACCCTATAAAAGCGTTGCCTAAGCTTATGAATAAGCAACTTTTGAAAAACGTTGCCAAAGTGTAAATATAGGCAACGATTTTTAAAAGTTGCCTAAAGCTATAAATATAGGCAACATTTGTAAAACGTTCCCTAAAGTTATAAATATAGGCAACATTCGTAAAATGTTGCCTAAAGCTCATGAACAGGCAACCCTATAAAAGCGTTGCCTAAGCTTATGAATAAACAACTTTTGAAAAACGTTGCCAAAGTGTAAGAATAGGCAACACTTTATTGAAAAAGCATTGCCTTAAGCTTTAGGCAATGTCCTGGCAACAATTGAAAAGCATTGCCTCAAAGTTTAGGCAATGTTTTTCATTCTATGGCAACGTTTTTTAGCCCTTGCCAAAGGGCAAAAATGTTGTAGTGTATATCCTTCGCTCATGCACGAGCATATACTCATACACAAGATTACCACCCATACACGAGTTTATATCAGGATACTCTCATACACGAGTTTATATCCTTCGCTCATACACAAGTCTATATCCTTCGCTCATACACAAGTCTATATCCTTCGCTCATACGCGAGTTTATATCCTTCGTTCATACATGTCTGATTACACGTCCCCCCGGGTGTCTTGCTCTATGAGCACTATTCATGAATTTCAATTGGCAGAGAGGGACACGACCCCCTCCCCCCTGTCTTCGAACACGGGCCGTGTTTCTCAACTAGAAACTCTACAACTCACTCTGCAGAATCACGACATTCTTCCATTGGCTAAATTCTTGGATTTTGCCCACTTTAATCCAATTTCTAGGTGATTTTAGGTCCCAAACAAGTTCACAAACATGAAAAAAAAATTAAAACACCAAATGATTTCAACAAAAAAGGATCAAAACCTTAAATCACTCATCCAAACCCCTAAAATCAATACTTAGAGCACTTTAGGTGCAAAATGAAGATTTCCAGTTTCTAATCCAAACTCTTAGCATGAACAAGTCATAAACACCATTTAAAACTTATTCAAGCAAGAAGATCACTTAAAACATCACTAGAACTCAATTTGATATATTAAACCTCAAACAAGCCTAACATGGAAATGAGTAAAAATGAGAGTTTAAGCCCAAGAACCCCTACCTTGAGTAGCAAAGATGGTGGTGAAGATGAAGATGTCACAAATCCTCAAGTCTGCCTTTTCCCTTAACCTTCCTCTTCTATTTTCCCTGATTTTGCTGCTAGACCTTGTTTTAGCCAAAAGAGAAAAATGAAGGAAACACTAATGAGAATGGGAAGAAATATCACAAGGTGAGGGTAAAAAAAAGTGGTTTGTAACCGTGGAAGGCTTATGGCCGTAAAATATAACAATGATATTTCCTGATCTGCTAAAAACACTCAACTTTAGCTAAATCAAGCTATTCAAGTTCCAACAACTTTAAAATAAAAACTAAGATTCATTAAAAAAGTCATTTCACCAATATCATAATTTTTCATATTGGTGACTAGTCAATCTGACATTAAAACACACAACCAGTATGCCTAAAAATACCAAACGGACTTTGATTATTCTCAAACTTTAACCACGTCAAAGAATACACATTTGTGACTTACAAAAAAATTATCCACATTTATTTCCATTAACTAAGCCATTTAAGCTAATATTTAGGCCATTTTAAGCTACTTTTCACTTTTCGGCTTGCAGCAAAATGCCTAAACTAACTCAGATTATCATGAAATTAAGCAGGCATGTTAAGCAAGTATTAAGCTACTTCTGTAACTATTTACAAGTCTAACATGTTAAAGAGGTGTCACATTTCTCCCCCATTTTAAAAATTTTATCCCCAAAATTGCTTATCTCATATAAACAACTGCGAGTAGTCCTGCTGCATGTGAAACTCTAACTCACAAGTCGCCTCCTCAAAGTTAACACCATCCCAAAGAACCCTCATTAGAGGAATCCACTTACCTCTAAGCTCTCTAACCCCTCTGTCTGTGATCTTCATCGGTCACATAGCATAAGATAAATCCTCTCTTAACTGCACAGATTCATTTATTATGACATGTGAAGGATCTGGATTGCACTTCCTAAGTTGTGACATATGGAATACATTGTGAAGATTTGACAAACTGGGTGGAAGTGCAATTAGGTAGGCTACGGGTCCAATTCTCTTTAGGATTTGATAGGGACAAATGAAACGAGGACTTAATTTTTGTGTTCTCAATGCTTTACCAATCCCTATTGCCGAAGCGACTCTCAGCAATACATAATCTCCCTCACTGAACTCTAGGGGTCTTCTCCTCTTATTAGCATAGCTCTTCTACATACTCTGAGGCATAACCAATCTATCCTAGATCATTTTGATCTGATCTGTGGTCTGTTGTACTAACTCAGGACCTAGAATGGTTTTCTCCCCAACCTCATACCAACATAAAGGAGACCTACACTTTTTACCATAAAGTCTTTCATATGGTGCCATACCTATGCTAGTATGAAAACTGTTGTTGTAAGCAAACTCCACTAAGGGTAAGAACTTATCCTAACTCCTTTTCTGATCTAGCACACATGCTCTCAGCATATCCTCAAGGGTTTGAATAGTCCTTTCTGATTGACCGTTAGTCTGTGGATGGTATGCTGTGCTCAAACTAAGCTTTGTTCTGAAAGATTTCTTCAGGGCTCCCCAAAATCTAGTTGTAAATCTAAGGTCTCTATCAGAAACTATACTAAGGGGTACACCATGCATCCTAACTATCTCCTAAAGGTATAACTGGGCAAGTCTATTCATGGAATAGTTAGCTCTAATAGGTATAAAATGGGCAGACTTGGATAGTCTATCCACTACAACCCATATTGCATCAAATCCTAACTAAGTTCTAGGAAAACCTATCACAAAATTTATTGTGATGTGATCCCATTTCTACTCAGGGACTCCCAAAGATTGAAGAGGTCCAGAGGGTTTCTAGTGTTCTATCTTGACCTTCTAACAAGTTAGGCACCTAGACACAAACTCGGCTATGTCCCTCTTCATACCAAACCACCAAAATAACTTCCTTAGGTCTTAATACATCTTAGTGGCCCTATGATGGATAGTGTCCTGACTACAGTAAGCTTCTTAAAAGATCCTATCTTTGATTTCAAATTCATGAGGAATGTAAAGTCTATCTCTAAACTTGATCATCCTATCATCCAAAATATCAAACTCACTATAATTACCTAAAAAGATATGCTCACTGATCTGTTAATTATTCCTATATTTTAACCGCCTTGTAATTGATTATTGAACTCCATTTGTGCTTAATTATCATCATTTAGCTTAGTTTCTGATATCAAACCCTAATTGGAACATTACTGTGAAACTTTGCTTAAATATGTTCATTTGCTCTCATAATTGAATTATGTTTTTCAGTCACTGAGCTTCTTAAGGTTCAATTAGGTTTAATTAAGTTGGTTTTGACATATTTTTGTGATATTGAGCCTAATTGGATTATTGAAGGAATTATTGCATGACTTAGCCCTAAATTATCTCTTCGACAATGTTCAGTAAATTAGTTATAATTGAGTTTCAAATATCTGATTGATGTGATTTTGGTCTTGTAGGAAAGATAAGACAATTCTCTACAACTTTCATGAAGACCTCAAAGGCCCAATCACACGTTTGGATAACTCAAATTGGAGTTGAAGCAAGAACTAGGGTGCTGATCCTGACAGCTTGACCTTTATGTACTGTTCATGACATATCTCGAGCTACAAGTTGTCAAATGAGCTGAAATTTTGATGGTTGATATTTAAGATCCAAATCTACAACTTTCATGTTGAACACTTTTCCAAATTTGGAGGTCTAAGGGGTCATATTGAGCTTGGAAGTCAGATTACAGAACCAGAGTCAAAATACAGGGCCTGCGTCAGAATACAGGGCCTAAGTTGCGTAAAAATACACGGCCGTGTACGCTACTGACTTTGCAATTGAAAAAGTGAAATTTTGCGCCCAAACTCAGTGTCATACACGGCCTAGGCCGTGTATGCATACACGGCCGTGTATTCATGCCAGAAACTCAATTATTGAGACTTCTACGCGAAGTTTGTGTTGGAGGCCTATATATTGACACTCTTGGCACGTTTTGAAGGGAGTTCTAACCTAGGAGAGCAGCTATAACTCCTTGGAGAAGGAGAGGGGAGTCTTGGATCAAAGATTGGAGTCTCGGGTTCAAGCAATCGGAGATCCATCATCCTTAATTCTCAGAAACTTGTTTGCTTTAGTTTTTCTTCTGCACTTTGTTTTTCATGTTGTTCTTTCTCAGTTTTTTCTTGTGATTTCCTTCTAGCTATGTGTAACTAAATCTCCCTTAGTTAAGGGGGTGATGAAACCACTAGTATTGATGTTGTGAATCTTGTATATTTGATTATTTCAATACAGTTATATTTTTATTCATATATTTATGAATCTATTGTTGGTATGAAGGTTTTTGTACTTGCTCCCACTTTCAAAGTGGTAGATCTGGGTTTATTATGCGCTGTTGCGGTAGTAGATCTAGCGGAATGTATGATGTTCATGTGGGTACAATTATCTTTGTGCTATTTGCCAGTTATAAAAGTGGTAGATCTGAGTTTATTATGCGCAGTTGCCGTAATAGATCTAGAGAAATATATGTTCTAAGTAATTTAATCCCGGTGTGTGATTAGATCTTAGTGTAATTGGTTTTCTAAATCTTAATGCAATTGTTGGATAGTTGTAAGAGCAGTTGCTTTATGACTAATCAGTGATTAGGAATTGATTTGAGCGGTTGCTAAATTTGCCAACACGTAAGGAAAACAGAGATTTACTCTCACAATTGCATAAAAACATAATTGAGCATATTGGAATAAAAGGATATGTGGATTTACATCATCATATAAATCTAGTGGTGGATTCAATCTCTTAACCAATTTTCTTATATATTTGATTTCAGTTCATTTATTGTTATTGCCTTTGAAACTATTTATTGTTCATCAAAACTCCAAAACCCCCTTTTTACTGTTTATTGTCAATCAGAGTCTAAATTGGGAATTACTTGATAGTGTTAATTGAATTGGTTCTCTGTGGATCGACCCTTACTAACTACAACTAGTTGTAAGGTTTTTATTTTCTGGTGGACCTGACAACCGATTTTTATCTGAATTTTAATCACTATATCCTCACGCATCAGAAATTTGGCGCCATTACCGGGGATCCAATTTTTCAATGACACTATTAATTTATTTCTTATTTTTACTTTGTTTTTGTTTTTATTTTTTTTATTTTTGTTTCTTTCTTTCTGAGTGTCTTATAGGTGTTGATGTCCATTGATCATGGATGCTTATGGGATTTGCTTATCACCTGGACATATCACTGATTTGTGTCCCATTTTCCTAGTAGACACAAATGAGGAGATAGAGGCAGTATGGGGATATTCTGAATCTTCCGACAACTACAACCCCTACTCCAATACATATTATCCACAATAGTGGGACTATCCTAACTTGAGTTATGGACAAGCTGACCTCGAGAATCAAGCCTATGAACTTCCAGAATTTCAACAGAGGCAAACACATTTCCTTCCAGGACAGCAGCAAGTTCAAAATCCTAGGCAACCTGAACCTTCATTGGAGGAACTAATAAGATAATTTGCCATTAATACTGTTAGTCATGGCAACCATTACCCAAGAGGGGGGTGAATTGGGTATGAAAAACTTTTCACAAAAGCTCTTAAAATAAACACAAATATTTAAGCTATTAAATAAAAGAGAAAGAATTGTGAGATGAAGAATAAAAGCTTTAAGAATAGCAGATAAATAAATGTGCAATAAAATAAAATTGCATAAAAATAAAGAGATAAAGAGAAGAAGAGCAGGCACGATATTTATCCCGGTTCGACCACCAACTACTTGTGGTCTACGTCCAGTCCCCGAAACACAGTTCGAGATTTTTCACTATATGTACAAGCTTCAATAGGTGCTTGCTACCGTTACATAAAAAAGCACTTTTCACATACAGGGAAACTCTACCCTTGTGCTAAAGTCTCAGCCTACAGGGATACCTCACCTTTATACAAACCTTAGAGGGATACCTCACCCCCTTTACAAACCTTGAAGGATACCTCACCCTCAATACAGAAGAATAGAAATTATAGATGGATAGAAACTCTCACTCAGAGCAAATTGTATAATTTGAAGTGCTAAGAGGCTCTCAAAGGATATCTCAAAGTTTTAGCAAAAAGACACTGAGAAAATAGGCGTAAAATATAAATCACATTTTTCAGAGCAAGCGCAAAGTAAACAAATAGCTGAAGTATTTCAGATGAGACCCACGGTCTCTATTTATAGAACCAGATAGAAAAAAGCCGTTGGGTGTAATTAAATCCGTGATTATTACGAGAATATGTCCATTAGTTTCCATATCAGTATTCGTAAAAGCCCGAGGTTATTCGAATAGCATAAACCATTATTCGAATAACATTGTTCATAAAACCATCGTAAAAAGCAAACTGACATGGGTTATTCGAATAACCTTAAATTTATTCGAATAACTCTTTAACAAACAGAGTTTTGAAAAACTAGGATTATTCAAATAACTACTGAGTTATTCGAATAATTCATTTGAGAGAAACCTTTCTGGAAGTCTATTTATTCGAATAAACATTTGGTTATTCGAATAAACGTTTAGTTATTCGAATAAAATGTTAAAAACACGTTCAGTAATGTTTTTTGGGTCATGTTATTTGAATAACCCTTTGATTATTTGAATAAATCATTAAAAACTCATTCTAGTATGATTTCTATGGTGTGTTATTCGAATAACATATGCTTTATTCGAATAAACCACTTAAATTTCGAAAACTGACTTTAAATGGTCATAACTTCTTCATTTCTTATCCGTTTAAAGCAAATGACCAGTCATTGGAAAGATATTTGAGTCTTTTTTCAAATGAAAGAAGTTTTAAAACAAAACTCAAAGTATTTTGAAAGATATGATTAAAAGAGTGACCAAAGGTCAGTTTTTCAAAACTCAAACTTGGCTATTTTTCATAAATTTGAACTACCACTATAAATAACTTTTCAAAACTTATTTGTTGGGTATTTTAGCATAGGAAAACCATTTGTAAAAACATATTTGAGATATCCATAAGGCTTTTTACATAAAGACACTAAGTCCTATAAGCTATACCATTTAATCTTCCTTTGGACTTGGTCTTTGACATGACTTCGATGTTTATCAATACCTTCATGAAATAGGCATTCACATTCTCCTTTGTGTTGAGATTAATTGAGATCTTTTGCTTTCTTATTGCAAGCTCACTCTTGGTACTTGGATTATCCTACAAAGTATCACTCACTTAAACAAGCATAGTTAGTCCAAAAACATAATTTAATATCTTCATATGCATGAATCATAAATATATAGCTTTAGTTAGTTTAACATGTATATAAGACATTCATAGATACATCCAAATAAGATATTTATTAAATATTAATGGATATGCTCTATATAAAATGCAACAAAGAGTATAAGCAAGATATTCCTTTTGTCTTGTATTTGTCATCATCAAAACTTAACATATAAAACCATTTGGGGCAAACTTATTTCCACAAATACTATGCAGTTCCAACAAGAAACAAAGGCCAATTTACAGAGTTTCCAGCAAGAAACAAGGGTCACAATCAATAACATGCAAAACTCTTTGGAGCAGTTAGCCATAGAACTCAGCAATATGCAGAGCCTAAATTCTGAAGGACTTCCCTCACAACCCAAAGAGGATGTGATGGAAGATCCTAGTACTGTCACATTGCAAAGTGGAAAGACGTTGGATGAACCCACCTCTCCTCCACAAACCACTACAGAGAAAGACCAAGAGCCTAAACAGGTAAATGAGGAAGGGAAAAACTCTGAAGCCCCCAAGGTAAGTAATCCTGAACCCCTTCTTAATGTAGTGGAGGAGCAACATGATGAGTTGTGTGATGAATTTCCTGATTTTATTGGTTTTAATATTTATATTCATTGCCACTCATGCACTAATTGTAAAGGTGATATGATATGTGCTAGCTGTGCTGAGATTTCTGCAGACTTGAAAATTGATGATTTTGTTTACAAAGCAGAATCTAAGACCCAAAGGGAGGTGGAATTGCAGGCCACTGAAGAATTTTCAGAGAAGGGAGAAGAGCACCGGATGATGGTCATTGCTGAAATGGACTTTGTGTTTGGGCCATGGTTCAGTAGAAACAATGCACATGAACCTGATAAAGTGCACATATTACTTTTCAGTGGTGAAGCCAAGGAAAATAAGGGCTAATGGGATCCTGGTGGAAGCCCTTATGCTGCAAGCTTAATTTGTTCATCACACTTCAACCAATGGGATCCTGGTGAAAGCTCTCATATTGTTTCAACTATAGCTTGGTCATCACACTTTAACCAATGGGATCTTGGTTGAGTCTTTTCACCTACCTCACTTGATAAAGCCAATAAACACTGTCTCAAGTCTTTCTATGAGCTTCCGAAAAGTGTGGAAGTGAAAGTGTTGACCTTTTATCATCCACATTATAAAGATCAATGAGGGTCACAACATCGGGCTGAGGACAATAAACTAAGCGCTCATTAGGAGGCAACCCAACCAGATTTGCTTTCTTTATCCTTTTTATTTGTGTTTTTATTAGTTTCTTATTTTATGTTTTTATCTGTTTATTGAGTGTGAGCATGTGAATCTTTGGAGAACCTTGTGTTTGGTTTGATTAATTGTGTGTTTGAATGCATTGATTGTTTGAATGTTAATTGTGTGGACTGAATTTAATGGAAATCAAGCGAAACTGTAGGAATTACTTCCTTTGTGGTGTTGTTGTTTTATTCTTCTAAATGCTGAATCATGTTTTTTGGGAATGATTTCCTTCAACTGAAAGTTAAATTGCATTTCATAATGAATGGACTGAGTAAAGAGTCAATCTCTTGAGACGCATTCTTATGAATTGGTGCCTTATGAACTTTGTCGATTTTTGGGAATCCCCTCAAGCATGATGAGTTTTAGTCTTGGGAATTTGACTTTAAAAGACCCTGACTTGTGTTTTTGAACTGATTTCTTATTGTTTTTCAAAGAACATCATCATCCATAGGAGTTTTCCTATCTTCTCAGTGTTAATCGAGTCATATAGATTTCCCCTCATTTCCCCATTAATGTACCCCTCTTAGTTTCCATTGTATTTTCATTCTCTTATTTTGTGTACATTTAGGAATTGATTTGCACTATTGATTTGCTGGTTTCAGTCATAGTTGTTTTGTTTTTGCTTTCAGTTGTGATATAGCTATTTTTGCTTGTTTTCCTTTTTTGGATGTGTGAAACATTTCTTTTATTTTTCTTTTCTGGATGTGTGTAGCATTCTTTGTCGTTATTTTCCCTTTTCTGGATGTGTGTAGCATTGAGGACAATGCTTGTTTTAAGTGTGGGGGTGTGGATACTTCTCCATTGTTCTATTGTGAATATTGTTGATGTTCTGAATTGTTCTCCTAAGGATTGAATGACTGATTGAACTAAATTACTGTTCTTGGAATGAGTGCATGTAATCTTAATTATGTAATTTTTCTTGTGGATACTTTCTATTAGGCTTTAAGTTTCCAATAAGCTTTCAAGAGATGTGATTAGTGAGCAATTGACCTAAAAAAAAAGTTGAGCATGATTGAATAAACTTTCTGGTTATCAATTTTGTCGGGTGATATTCTAAAAATTAAAGGGTTTAATTGAAATTGATGAATCGAAACCTAGTGAGTTTTTGGGCCTTATTGTAAATGGCTAACTTTAGGCCATTTTGGATCTTTGATTGTGTGATTCCACTCATGATTATTGTGCTTTTCAGAACTTGTCTTGGTTCTCTTTTAAGCTGCTAATGACCACTGCATGCATTTGAAATGATAAAGGCAATTTTCTTTTAAATAACTACTGGCCAAATAGCCATCCTTGCATTTTTTTCCATTGATTAACCTCTTTGAGCCTAATCGACCCCATTTCCTTCTATCTAAAGCTCAATTTAAACCTAAAATTAAAAAACTATTTTACTACCCTACCTTAGGGAGTAGAAGAGCTTTATGATTATGATGGAAATTGGTTCTTGAATAAGTGTGGGGGTATTTGAATTAATGATGTTTTTGCCTAGTTATGTTTGTATATAAAAGTCTCATGCTAGCAAAATATCATTGTGAATAGGATGTAAGGTATGTATATATATATGTAATTAAAGTTAAAAAAGAAAAAAAAGAAAAAGAAAAAGAAAAAAAGAAGTCAGAAAAAAGGAAAAGGTATAGAATAGGAATTTGAATTTGAAGATTATTGGGAAATTCTGTGTAATGATTGAATATCTCCTCATTTTGATCTTCTAGTTCCTATGGTCTAACTTTGTCTATCTTTGATGTATCCTACCTTAACCCTGACCCCATTACAACCTGAATAAAGTCCTCTTGATCTCTGTTTGCATGTGGTCTGAGTAGTGGAGAAGTAGAGGCTTGACAAGCCTATGGTAAAGCATATTCTCATGAGTCGGTTGAGTGAAAACACAAGCATGAAACACTTGAGTGAGAGAGCATTTCAGTGAGAATTTAACATGTTGATTGAACCCTGAAATTTGATTGATTTTGCTTGTCAACTTGGATTGCTAAGAAAGGGAATTCTTGATATTTAAATTCTTTGAAAACTAAATGCACAAAGTTCTTTGCTCATTATTCTGCATTTGCTTGGCTTGTTGTGAAACTGTGTTGAACTGTATATTTTTGCCCAGGAGTGCAAAAGGCTAAGTGTGGGGGTAATTGATCTGTTGATTATTCCTATATTTTAACCGCCTTGTAATTGATTCATTGAACTCCATTTGTGTTTAATTGTCATCATTTAGCTTAGTTTCTGATATCAAACCCTAATTGGAACATTACTGTGAAACTTTGCTTAAATGTGTTCATTTGCACTCATAATTGAATTATGCTTTTCAGTCACTGAGCTTCTTAAAGTTCAATTAGGTTTAATTAAGTTAGTTTTCACATATTTTGTGATATTGAGCCTAATTGGATCATTGAAGGAATTATTGCATGACTTAGCCCTAAATTATCCCTTTGACAATGTTTAGTAAATTAATTATAATGTGAGTTTCAAATATTTGATTGATGTGATTTTAATCTTGTAGGAAAGATAAGACAATTCTCTACAACTTTCATGAAGACCTTAAAGGCCCAATCACACGTTTGGATAACTCAAATTGGAGTTGAAGCAAGAACTAGGGTGCTGATCTTGATAGCTTGACCTTTATGTACTGTTCATGACATATCTCGAGCTACAAGTTGTCAAATGAGCTGAAATTTTGATGGTTGATATTTAAGATCCAAATCTACAACTTTCATGTTGAACATGTTTCCAAATTTGGAGGTCTAAGGGGTCATATTGAGCTGGGAATTCAGATTACAGAACCAGAGTCAGAATACAGGGCCTGCGTCAGAATACAGGGCCTAAGTTGCGTAAAAATACACGGCCGTGTGAGAATACACGGCCTAGGCCGTGTACGCTACTGACTTTGCAATTGAAATAGTGAAATTTTGCCCCCAAACTCAGTGTCATACACGGCCGTGTATTCATGCCAGAAACTCAATTATTGAGACTTCTACGCAAAGTTTGTGTTGGAGGCCTATATATTGACACTCTTGGCACGTTTTGAAGGGAGTTCTGACCTAGGAGAGTAGCTACAACTCCTTGGAGAAGGAGAGAGGAGTCTTGGATCAAAGATTGGAGTCTCGGGTTCGAGCAATCGGAGATCCATCATCCTCAATCCTCAGAAACTCGTTTGCTTTAGTTTTTCTTCTGCACTTTATTTTTCATGTTGTTCTTTCTCAGTTATTTCTAGTAATTTCCTTCTAGCTATGTGTAACTAAATCTCCCTTGGTTAAGGGGGTGATGAAACCACTAGTATTGATATTGTGAATCTTGCATATTTGATTATTTCAATATAATTATGTTTTTATTCATATATTTCTGAATCTATTGTTGGTAAGAAAGTTTTTGTACTTGTTCCCACTTTCAAAGTGGTAGATCTGGGTTTATTATGCGCGGTTGCGGTAGTAGATCTAGCGGAATGTATGATGTTCATGTAGGTACAATTATCTTTGTGCTATTTGCCAGTTATAAAAGTGGTAGATCTAGAGAAATATATATTCTAAGTAATTTAATCCCGGTGTGTGATTAGATCTTAGTGTAATTGGTTTTCTAAATCTTAATGCAATTGTTGGATAGTTGTAAGAGTGGTTGCTTTATGACTAATCAGTGATTAGGAGTTGATTTTAGCGGTTGCTAAATTTGCCAACACGTAAGGAAAACAGAGATTTACTCTCACAATTGCATAAAAACATAATTGAGCATGTTGGAATAAAAGGATATGTGGATTTACATCATCATATAAATCTAGTGGTGGATTCAATCTCTTAACCAATTTTCTTATATAGTTGATTTCAGTTCATTTATTGTTATTGCCTTTAAAACTATTCATTGTTCATCAAAACTTTAAAACCCCCTATTTACTGTTTATTGTCAATTAGAGTCTAAATTGGGAATTACTTGATAGTGTTAATTGAATTAGTTCTCTGTGGATCGACCCTTACTAACTACAACTAGTTGTAAGGTTTTTATTTTCTGGTGGACCTAACAACTGATTTTTATCTGAATTTTAATCACTATATCCTCACGCATCACTCACTCACATCACTAAGAGTCTCATCTTCCTTTTGAGATTCTAAGATCCAAGTCCTAAAGTCACTCACTATGTCCACTTAACTCACACTGAGACTACGTGGTAACACATCTACCGAAAGACTCATATCTCCAAAGCTCTTAAGAAGTTCACTCTCTTGGATCATCATACGGGACATATATGAATTTTCTGAGCATATAAAATTGACTTTACCCAAACTTTAATTCAAAGTCATTTCAAAAACTCCATCAAAACAAGAGGGGTGAATTGAGTATATAAAATTTTTGCAAATACTTTTAAAAGAAAACAAACGTTGAAGCTATTAATAAAAGATGTGAAAATAATAGAGGATATAAAAAAGCTTTAGGAACAGGAAGTAAACAATTAAGCAATAATAAATAAATTATAGTAAATATAGAGATTGAGAAGAGAAGAGCAGGCACAATATTTATCTTGGTTCGGTCACCAAACCCTTGTGGCCTACGTCTAGTCCTCGAAAAATATCTGAGATTTTTCACTATGAATACAAGTTAAAATAGGTGCTTGCTACCGTTACAAATTTGAGCACTTTTCACATACACGGAAACTTTACCCTTGTGCTAAAGCTTTAACTTTCAGGGATACCTCACCCTTATACAAACCTTGAGGGATACCTCACCCTCGGTACAAAGAAGTAGAAAATAGATGAAGAAAAACTCTCACAAAGAGTAAATATCACAAATTAAAGCACTAAGAAGTTCTCTAAAGATATTTTAAAGTTTTGGCGAAAGGAGCACAGAAAATATGCAAAAATTGTAAATCACATTTTAAAGCAAGCAAATATTAATTCAAATTGTTGGGGGAAAACAAAAGAGACCCCCGATCTCTATTTATAGAGTCATAGAAGAAAGTAGCCATTGGGTGTAATTAATTTATGTAATGAATGCAAATATGGTCATTTCTTTCTAAATCAGGATCCCGTGTTTATTCAAATAAACCTTGGGTTATTCGAATAGCATGTTTTCAAAATAATTATTTCTGAAATGGGTTATTCGAATAACATGAAGTTTATTCGAATAATACTACCTTAAAACATTTTCTAAGAAACATGTCTATTTGAATAACTTCAGAGTTATTTGAATAGCTTATATAAAAGGAAGCCATTCTAAAAAGGTTTTATTCGAATAACAAAGATGCTATTTGAATAACACTTGTGAAAACAAAGGCGCGCAACAAGATTTTGAAAACATTATTCAAATAACTCTTGGGTTATTTGAATAACTCAGTTTAAGCACAGTTTTTCTAAACTTGATATATTCGAATAAGGAAACCTTTATTCGAATAACCCTGTTTCTAACATATTTGTAAATACTTTAAAAAGAGCCCAGATGATTTTCAAAACACCAAAACCTTTTAATTTATTTTCAAGACTGTTTTCATAAAAACCATTTTTATCTTATCTTGCAAAAAACCATGAGATATCCAAAAAGATCACCGTCCACAAAGACTCTAAGTCCTAAAGCTAATCTTGAAGTTCTTAGACTTGGTCTTCTCATCATCTTCATGTTTGTTATTATCAAAATCAATCTTCATTGTAGCATAGCTAATCACATTCTCCCCTTTTTTAATGATGACAAACTATCATTGAGAAAAGCATTAGTTCAGATAAATTAGAATTCATAAAGATAAAGTTTGGAGAACTTACTCCCCCTCTTTTTCATAAGAGGTGTTTTAAATCAGAGATGTGTGCAGCTCCCCCTTTCTTTTGGAATCCAATAATTATTATTTTTTTACCTAACTTTTCTCAAGAATTATTTATTATTATTTTTCTCCCCCTTTGGCATGATTAGAATGCACAGTGGACGAAGGCAAATAAAGATAGATAATATACTTTGCAAAATAGATATTCAGATAAAGCAGATAATGCATCAAAACAGACATTTCATTAATATTAACTTGGCGAAACAAAGATACATTTACAATAAGAAAATAGCCATTACAAAAACAATCCAAGAAACAAAAGAAAAGAAAAAAAATGAAGCCTAAAAGTAAGCATCCGGTGGCGGAGGAGGGGAATCAGGTGCTCGTTGAGTCAACAAAGTGTGAAGGGCAGCCTGCTCATGCTTTACACCTTTTATCCTATTAAACAGGATAGAAAAGGTATTCTCCATTTAAGCCCTATTGTCCTGCAAGGCTGCCATGATTTGATCCAAAGTGACTGGATCAGGAATAGCAAGAGCAGGAGCATCAGTAGTAGGGGCAGCAAGGATGTCATCTTGGTCTTCATCTTCAACTTCATCTGGGTACACCTAGCCATCAGAAGTTTTGACCATCTTTATTTTGTTCAGGGTAAATGACCCAAAAACATGATGATGAGTAAGCTTGGTTGCCCGCTCAGTTTCCAAAATCTAAGGGTACTTGCCTAAGAAGGAAGAAATGATCAAACCATAGGGCAAATCAGACCGTTCTTTACCATTTGCCTTCATCATATCCTTCATGATAAAGCCAGGCCAGTTAACCTAGTACCATTTCTTTATAAGCCACATCATAAAGATGTCATCTTCACTCAAGTAGGTATAGTTGCCTCCCCGAGGTGCTAGAATATGAGCGTAGGTATAGTGTAAGAGCCTGTCTTGGCTCTTCATCATTCCTCCCTTGACCCCCTTTGGAGGCAAGGACAGACCAGGCTTCAGCATGTCTTCAATGGCCTGAATCTTCTTGTATTCTTGATCCAGATTACTGATGTCTTCCTCAAAGTTGTGACCAATAGTCTGTAACCCAAACATCTATTCCCAATCATTGGAGGTGATAACCATATGCTGATCAAAGACATCAGAATACAGATCCTCCCCAATAATCTTCATGTTGCAATAGAACATCTTCACTAAGTCTGGGTAGAGAACAGACTTGTGAGCACAGAAACGAAGCACACCTTGGTGGTTCAGAAGATTGAGAAAGTAGAAGCCTTCTTTATTCTCAAAGAAGCCCAAGTCAAGATACTTTGGTTGCACAAGATTACACTCCTGAAAGTGTGAAATGAAGCAACTCAGTTCCTCTTAGTTGGAGGACAGCCTTCGTAGGTCTAATGGGTTGTTGCAGGGGGCGGTCTTCATGCGAGGGCATTTGGCATAGGGAGAAGAAGAGGCCATGGTTGGATGGTGGTCACGGTGAGAGTGGTTGAGAGAGTGGAGAATGATGATGGATGTGGAGAAAAGAAGGTGGGGAAAAATATGAGAGCATTGGGTATGCGTAGAAGAGAGAGGAGAGAGAGGAGAGAATCAAATAGAACAGAGAAAAGACGTTTGGACAACGTTGGGCATATATATATAAAGAGTCGTGTTTATTCAAATAGCAAGTGTGTTATTCGAATAAATTTGCGTGGAGACCAACGATCATGGTGTTTCTGCCAAAAGTTATTCGAATAGCTCTGCGTTTATTCGAATAACGGGCTCTGTAATGTGGCTGTCTACCAAGGATTTATTCGAATAACCAGATAAGGACAAAAGCCTTGTGAAGGCATTATTCAAATAAGGTTTCTCTTATTCGAATACAATAGAGATGAGAAAACACAGGATCAAGAAATCCACTTCAGGTTTATTCGAATAAGGCACTGTTTATTCGAATAAAGCATGAAGACAAAGGCACATGCATCACATATATTTGAATAAAATTGAAGTTATTCAAATGAGATAGATATGAAAAATAAAAAATATGGTTACTTGTCTCAGTTTATTCGAATAAAACTAATGTGCAACACATTTTTCTCAGCAGCTGGTGGAGTTTATTCGAATAACCACATGTTTATTTGAATAAACCTACTAGAAAAAACTTTAGTAAACATGACTCAAAGTGTAATTTTTAAAGCTAGAGGTTTACCTCATAATGATTTTCCTACCAAAAAAAAGGATTTAAGGATATCTCCAACGCTCAAGTCAGTAATAATTCAAGATTAATAGCTCAACAATGAATCAATAAATATAAGCACTATATGCAAGATTGATCTAAAATTCCAAGTTCTCTTCTTAAGTGAAAGAAAGTGTCTTTAGGTAAAGGTTTTGTGAAAATATCAGTAAGTTGATTAGATGTCTCAACAAATTCTAAAACACAATCACCTTTTTGAATATGATCCCTTATGAAATGATGTCTTATCTCAATATGTTTAGACCTTGAATGCATAATAGGGTTCTCAGTCAAATTAATTGCACTAGTATTATCACATCTTATAGGGATGTGGTCTAGCTGAAGACCAAAGTCTAGGAGTTGTTACTTCGTCCATAGGATTTGAGCACAACAACTTCTGGTTGCAACGTATTCAGCCTCAATGGTAGACAATGCCATACTGTTTTATTTCTTGCTATGCTAAGAAACTAGAGAGCTTCCAAGCAAGTGGCATGTTCCACTAGTGCTTTTCCTATCCAATTTGCAACCAGCGAAATTGGAGTCGGAATAACCAATAAGACTACAAGTGGCACCTTTGGGGTACCACAAGCCCACTTGTGAAGTACCACCAAGATATTTCATAATTTGTTTTACTGCATATAAGTATGATTCTTTAGGGTTAGCTTGGTATTTAGCACACATGCATACGCTAAACATGATATCTAATCTACTAGCAGTGAGATAGAGAAGGGATCCAATCATACCTCTGTATTTAGTGATTTCAACAGGATTACCTATTTCATCCTTATCTAAGTAGCATGAGGTGCTTATTGGAGTGTCCATATGCTTTGAGTTATCCATTCCAAATATTTTGAGGAGTTCTTTGCAATACTTGGATTGGCTAATGAAGGTTCCACTCTTTATTTACTTAATTTGAAGACCAAGGAAGAAATTTAGCTCTCCCATCATGGACATCTCAAATTCGCTTTGCATGATATTAGAAAAATCCTTGCATACTCGTTAGTAGCACCAAAAATGATATCATTTACATAAACCTGTACAAGGAGAATATCATGCTTTTTATTTTTAATAAAAAGGGTTGTATCAACTTTGCCTCTTGTAAAGTCGTATTCTAAAATAAACTTACTCAACCTTTCATACCAAGCTCTAGGAGATTGTTTTAAGCCATATAAGGCCTTTTTAATTTTGAAAACATGGTTGGGTAGTTCATGATTTTCAAAACCTGGAGGTTGTTCAACATAAACTTCTTCTTGAATAAAACCATTTAAAAAGGCACTTTTAACATCCATTTGATATAACTTAAAATCCATGATGCAAGCATAAACAAGTAACATTCTAATAGCTTCTAGTCTAACTACAGTGCATAGGTTTCTTTATAATTTATTCCTTCCTCTTGATTATACCCTTTAGTTACAAGTCTAGCTTTATTTCTTGTTATTAGGCCAGCTTTATCAAGCTTGTTCCTAAAGACCCATTTGGTACCTATAATTGGATGATCATTAGGCCTTGGAACTAATTCTCATACTTGGTTTCTTTCAAATTGATTTAGCTCTTCTTGAATGGCCAAGATCCAATGATCATCATTAAAAGCTTCATTTAAGTCTTTAGGTTCAATTTGAGAAATAAAAGCCATATGGTTGCATGCATTTCTAATTGAGTTCGAGTACTTACACCTTTGGATATATCACCTATTACTTGGTTAAGCAGATGGTATCTTAAAGTTCGCCATTCTTTGGGAAGGTCCATGGCTTGTGAATTCTCTTGATTGGGGGGTCCTTTTGACTTTCTTCTTGCTTTCTCTCTTCTATTTCCTTGTCATCCAAGTGGGCTTTTGCCAAAGCCTCTGCAACATCATCAACAACAAAATCCTTTCTTGATCTATTTGGGTTAGTTTCATCAAATACAACATGAATGGATTCTTCTATAGTCATAGTTCTTTTATTATAAATTCTAAAGGCTTTGCTATGATTTGAATAACCAAGAAATATACCCTCATCAGACTTAGCATCAAACTTGCCTAGGTTATCCTTTCCATTATTCAAAACAAAATATTTGCAACCAAAAACATGAAAATGTGAGATATTCAACTTTCTTCCTTTGTATAATTCATATGGGGTTTTCTTTAAAATTGGCCTTATAAAGGCCCTATTCATTACATAACACGCGATACTTACTGCATTCGCCCAAAAATACTTAGGAAGAGAAGCCTCATTGAGCATAGTTCTCACTATTTGTTCTAAAGATCGATTTTTCTTTTCTACAACTCCATTTTGTTGTGGAGTTCTAGGGGCAGAAAAATTATGCTCAATGCCATGTTCATCACAAAAAGTTTCAAAAACATGATTTTCAAATTCGCCACCATGGTCACTTCTTATGGAAGAAATAGAAAAATCTTTTTTATTTTGGATAACTTTAGCAAGTCTTTTAAATGCTAGAAATGCATCATTTTTATTGGAAAGGAATAAAGTCTATGTGAACCTAAAAAAATCATCCACAATCACTAAAGCATAGTAATTCCCACCAAAAGTTCATAGTTCTAGATGGTCCAAAAAGATCCATGTGCAAAAGTTGTAAAGGTCTAGAAGTTGAAACTATATTTTTTGCTTTGAAAGAAACCTTTACTTGTTTTCCGTTTTGACATGCATCACATAATTTATCTTTTATAAAATTGAGTTTGGGTAGTCCAATTACTAGCTCTTTAGAGGCTAACTTTTTAAAGTGATCCATGTGAATGTGTGCAATTCTCCTATGTCATAACCATGAATCATCATTCTTACTTAAAAGGCATTTCGCATCATTTGAGGATATGTCATCAAGGCTAATCATATAAATATTATTAACTCTATGACCGATGAACTTAACTTGCCTATCATTTTTATCTTCAATTATGCAATCATTTGAATAAAAAATTACTTTATCTCCTTTATCACATAATTGGCTAATACTAAGCAAGTTATGTTTGAGTCCTTCAACAAGCAACACATTATCAATAGAAGAATTAGGACTCTTACCAACTTTGATAATTCCAAGAATCTTTTCTTTGTTGTTATCTCCATAGGTTACATGTCCATGATTCTTGGGAACAAGGAATGTGAACTTGGAGTCATCTCCAGTCATGTGCTTGGAGCAGCGCTATCGAGAGCTCCTGGCCTTCAAGCACATCTACAACACATGTTTAATTTTTAACTTTTGGTATCCCAATTTTCTTGGGTCCTTGAGTGTTAATTTTGGGTATAGTACCATTGGGAACCCAAACTATTATAGTTTTAATTTTTGTGTTGATATTTTTCCTTGCATTATATGTTGATGCATTGTGTCCATTTTTTCCACAATAAAAGCATTTAATAAAAGGACTACTTGAAGTGCTTGAATGAACAAAGAAATTTTTATAGAATTTATGCTAATTTTTGGGGTTGTAACCTATCCCAACTTTTTGAAAAATAGCTCTTTGTTTTCTTAACAAAATATTTAAGTTATCTATTCCAAAAGTGAATTTAGAAAGTGTGTTCTTTAAACCTTCAATTTCTTTTTCAAGAATTTGACATGATAAACAAGATAAAGGTGTTGAGATATGTGAAGAGCAGATTGTGCAAGCTTAATTAATCCTAATGTTTCATTTTCAATTTTTAATTCTTCAATTTCTTTGTTTAAAATAACAATTCAATTTTCTAAAGAAAAAATTGTTTTCTTAGATGAGGAAATTAATTTTGTTAGCCTTATCGATTCATCATGCAGTTCTTCAAAAGCATTCTGTAATTCATCATAAGAGGGCGATAGGTCATAGTTAGAATTTACATCATTGTCATTTTCTTCTTCTTTTACTTCTCTTTTAGCCATAAGACATAGATGAGCTTCTTCGCTATCTGAGCTATCGGCTATCAGTAAAGTCCATATCATTGTCATCCCATGCTATGTAGGCTCTTCTCCCTTTTCTGTCCTTGAAGGGTGTCTTTTCAATTTTCTCCATTTTCTTTTGATAAATTGGGCACTCCATCTTCATGTGGCCTGGTTTTCCACACTCGTAATAGGTTGGAGTTGATGATGCTCCTTCTCCTTTGTGATGGGTCTTCTTTTGAGGGAAATGCGATCTTCTTTGAGTTCCTTTCTTTTTGAGGAACCTTCCAAATTTCTTTACTAGGAGACTGAGGTTCTCTTCATTTAGCTCAAAGTTGTCTGCTTCATCTCCATCATTTTCATCTTCATTATCGATATTAGAGGAGGTGGCTTTAAGTATGATTCCCTTTTTCTGCTTATCATTTTCTTTGCTTTGACTTAATCTGCTCAGCTCCAGTTCATGTTCATGGAGTTTTTCAAAGAGGGTAGCTAATGTCATTGTTGACAAATCCCTTGATTCTGATATGGCTGTCACCTTAGGTTGCCAAATCCTACTTAGACATCTCAAAATTTTGTTAATCAAATCTTCGTTAGAAAAATTCTTTCTTAATGATGCAAGATAATTTATAATGTGGGTGAACCTCTTTTGCATTTCCTGAATGCTTTCTCCTTAATTCATTTTATATAATTTATATCGCGAGTAAGTGAATTGATTCTTAACCTCTTTACTTCACTAGTACCCTCATGGGTAACTTGTAAAGTGTCCAACATTTCTTTAGTAGTTATACAATTTGAAATTCTGAAAAATTCATCATACCCCAAAGCAATGGTAATGATGTTTTTGGCTTTTAAATTGTGTTGAACTTTTCTTTTATCCTTATCAGACTAATCACTTCTTGGTGTCTCGGTTTTTACACCATCGACCTCTTCTGTAGGTATAAATACGCTATTTTCGATAGCATCCTACACATCAAGATCAATAGCTTCAATGAAGATTTTCATTCTTTCCTTTCAATAGGCATAACCATCCCCATTGAAAAAAGGTGGTCGGTTTATAGAAGATCCCTTTGAAAAACTATTTGAGGAAGCCATGTTCTCTTGATGTTGCTAAGCTCTTTAAATAAGAGTCTAGCTCTGATACCGCTTGTTACCAAGTGGCTTTAGTACTCAAGAGAGGGGGTGAATTGAGTATAGAAAATTTTTGCAAATACTTTTAAAAGAAAACAAACGTTGAAGCTATTAATAAAAGATGTGAAAATAAGAGAGGATATAAAAAACCTTTAGGAATAGGAAGTAAACAATTAAGCAATAATAAATAAATTGCAGTAAATATAGACATTGAGAATAGAAGAGCAGACACAATATTTATCCTAGTTTGGCCGCCAAACTACTTATGGCCTACATCTAGTCCTTGAAAAATATTCAAGATTTTTCATTATGAATACAAGCTTAAATAGGTGCTTGCTACCGTTACAAATTAGAGCACTTTTCACATACAAGGAAAATCTACCCTTGTGCTAAAACCTCAACTTTCAGGGATACCTCACCCTTATACAAACCTTGAGGGATACCTCACCCTCGGTACAAAGAAGTAGAAAATAAATGAAGAGAAACTCTCACAAAGAGTAAATATCATAAATTGAAGCGCTAAGAAGCTCTCTAAGCATATCTCAAAGTTTTAGTGAAAAAAGTATAAAAAATATGCAAAAATTGTAAATCACGTTTTAAAGCAAGCAAAGATTAATTCAGATTACTGGGGGGAAAACAGAAGAGACCCCCATTCTCTATTTATAGAGTCGTAGAAGAAAGTAGCCATTGGGTGCAATTAATTTACGTAATGAATACAAATATGGTCATCTCTTTCTAAATTAGGATCCCGTGTTTATTCGAATAAACCTTGGGTTATTCGAATAGCACGTTTTCAAAATAACCAGTTCTGAAATGGGTTATTCGAATAACATGATGTTTATTCGAATAACACTGCTTTAAAACATTTTCTGAGAAATACGCCTATTCGAATAACTGCAGAGTTATTCGAATAGCTTATATAAAAGGAAGCCATTCTAAAAAGGTTTGATTCGAATAACAAAGATGTTATTCAAATAACACTTGTGAAAACAAAGGCACGAAATAGGATTTTGAAAACATTATTCGAATAACTCTTGGGTTATTCGAATAACTCAGTTCAAGCACAGTTTTTCTAAACTTGATTTATTTGAATAGAGAAACCTTTATTCGAATAACCCTATTTCTAGAATATTTGTAAATACTTTAAAAAGAGCCCAAATGATTTTCAAAACCCCAAAACCTTTTAATTTACTTTCAAGACTATTTTCAGAAAAATTATTTTTATCTTATCTTGTAAGAAACCATGAGATATCCAAAAAGATCTCTGTACACAAAGACTCTAAGTCCTAAAGCTAATCTTAAATTTCTTGGACTTGGTCTTCTCATCATCTTCATGTTTGTTATCATCAAAGTCAATCTTCATTGTAGCATATCCAATCACAACGTTGTCTCATGTTCAGCTCTTTCTGATCAAAAAAGTACTTTAAACTCTTATGATTACTGAACACCTCTAACTGAACTCCATACAAGTAATGTCTCCAAATCTTTAAGGTGAACACTATTGCGGCTAACTCCAGATCATGAGTAGAGTAGTTCTCCTCATGAGGTCTCAACTGCCTTGATGCATAGGCAACAACTCTCCTATGTTGCATTAAAACACAACCTAAACCCATCTTTGAAGCATCACAATAGACCTCAAAGTTTCCCAAAGGATCCAGAATTATCAATACCAGTGTAGTAGTCAACCTCACATTAAGCTCTTGGAAACTATCCTCGCAAGCCTAAGTCCATTCGAAAGAACTACCTTTCCTAGTTAATCTAGTCAAGGGTAGCGCTAACTGAGAAAACCCCTTTATGAACCTTCTATAGTACCCTGTTAGGCCTATGAAGCTTCTGATCTCAGTCACAATGGTGGGTCTCTCCCACTGCAACACTGCACCTTGAGATATCACATGTCCCAAAAACTTTACTTGTGAAAGCCAGAACTCACACTTAGATAGCTTGGCAAACAAATTATTCTCCTTAAGAGTCTCCAACACTATCCTTAAATGTTTTTCATGGTCCTCCATCGTCTTAGAATAGATCAAAATATCATCAATAAAAACTACAACTAACAGATCTAGGTAGGGTCTAAATTCATAAACACTGCCGGTGCATTCATTAACCCAAAGGACATCACGAGGTACTCATAGTGCCCATACCTAGTTCTAAAAGCTGTCTTAGGGATATCCTCTTCCCTAACCCTTATCTAATGATATCCAGACCTAAAATCAATCTTTGAGAAAACCACAGCTCCTCTCAACTAATCCATTAGATTGTCTATCCTAGGTAACAGATACTTATTTTTAATGATCACCTTATTCAACTATCTGTAGTTCACACAGAGCCTCATGGTACCGTCTTTTTTCTCTACTAAAAGCATAGGTGCTCCCCACGAAGAAACACTCGGCCTAATGAATTGTTCATCCAATAAATCCTTGATTTGTTTTTTGAGTTCTACTAACTCTAATGGTGCTATTCGATAAGGTGCTATAGAGATAGGTCCTATCCCAAGAATTAGGTCTATAGAAAACTCTATTTCTCGCTCAAGTGGCAATTCCACCATCACTAGGAAAGACTTCAGGATATTCACTCACCACAAGTATTTCACCTAGGCTTTGCTCAACCTCAGTGCTTAGTGAAAACAAGAGTACTTATCCTTGAGATCCCTCCTCTAAACAAAAATTAACATGATTCACATTGAGATATACAGACTCGGAAGGAACAACTCTGGTAGGTATATCTGACAAGAAAACCAGGGATTTTTTTGAATAATTCAAAACTACATGGTTGGCGGACAACCAATCCATGCCAAGAATGACATTAATATCTACAAGAGGCAAAGAGATAAGGTTTACACCAAAAATCCTCTATTCTACCTTTACACAACAATCAAGACACACTCTAGATGTTGTAACTAGCTTACCAGTAGGTGTAGATACAAATAAGTCATATAAAAGTTTAGACACAAGTAAATCCAGCTCATTCACATAATCATTCGAAACAAAGGAGTAGGATGCTCCTGAATCATATAACACAGTTAAAAGATTATTGTGAATAATGCATTTACCTTCGATAAGGTCGGAAGACCGAGTCACCTCTTCACCACCTAGAGTGTAAACTCTCCTTCTGGCTTGTGGCTTTTAAGTAGACACAGTTTCCTTCTTTGATGGACACTTATTCACAAAATGACCAAGTTGTCCATACACAAAGCACGCCAGGCAAGGCTGATCTCCATGCTGTCTCCCACACTTGGAACACTTTAGTCCCAAAAACTCCTTCTAAATCTGCTGACCCTTTTCATGTGTAGAACTAGATTTAGAAGACCCTTTCTTGAACTTATCATCACCTTTCTTCCTCTTCTAAAGGTCCTGTGATTTAGGCTCCAAAGAAAGCTTCTTAAATTGCCTTTCAACTATTCGACACTTATTAACTAGAGTTTCAAAGTCCTGAATTTCAAATGGCTGAATGACATTCTGAATGTCTATCCTCAATCCTTCCTCAAATTTAACGCACTTCCAAGATTCATCTAGGTTAAATCTGATACAAGAAGAGAATTTAGACATTTCAATGAATTTGACCACATATTGGCCAATAGACATGTCCCCCCGTTCCAACTTTAGAAATTCTATTTCTTTGGTATTCTGAAGGGTCTGTGGAAAGAACTTTCTCAAAAATTAGCTTCTAAAGATCCCCCACGTCACAAGAGTCCTTGATGCCTCAAGATCCTTCTTTGTATCCACCCACCACTCCTCAGCCTCACCTTCTACATGTAAGAAGTAAAAAGCACTTTTTGCTCATCTGAGCAAGCCATAACAGTGAAGATCTTCACCATCTCCTTGAGCTAACCCTCAGCTCTGACTGGGTCATACTCTCCAGAAAACGAAGATAGATTTGATTTCCTAAATTTTGAGAGGTCATGGTAAGTATGGTTCCTTCCAACTACCTTTTGGTATGGTTGCCCCTGATAATAAGGTGGAGGTGTAGGTGGTACTAGTTGTTGAGTTCCCAACCTCTCAGGCACTCTAGTAGTTACTGCTGCCTGCTCTCTCATTGCATTGGCAGTTATAGCTACCTGCTCTGTTTGCTAGGTCATGGCATTGGCTATTGCCATCATGGCGGCTGCCACATCAGTGCATTCACTTCTAGAGTTCCTATTACTACTTCCACGCGGTCACCCTTGCCCTCTTGCTGCCATAGTTTCCTATAAACACAGAACAACAAATATTGAGGTAGCTAATCCCAATATCATGTAACGTGTAACAATAGCTAAAATAGTCAAAACAAGGCAGGCATATAATTCAATCAAATATCTCACACAAGAGATAAAAGAAATGCACAACATAAGAAAGAACTCCTAAACATGGCTAAGCATAGTCAGTCCACACCCCGGCTCAATAGGATGACTTGTTCTAATACCATAATGTAACACCCTAATACAATTTATCATAAAATAATGGAACATTCCAAAATAAATCACATTAGATATGTCACTTCTAGAAATACAGAAAATAAAATTCCATAGTAACTTACACAGTCAATATAGAGAGTCACAAATGATCAAAAAGTTATATATACAACTATCACTGGCTAACACATTATATAGTGTACATAAGCTTCTCTAACAACCAGAAATATACATATATACAAACTGGTCTACAAGAAATAAAACACTAATCTAAGTCTTCTGCTTCTTCTTTTCTTTGTCCTTATCCTTTTTAGGGACTTTACTTGGATTTACATGGAACACACAGGGGTAAGAAATCATAATTTTTCAGTACAAGCATACCAATACCAGCAGTTAATCATTTATAATAAATAATTCAACTGAACACCATAAACGCATTCAATGTAAAAGAATATCCGATAATCAATAATATCAAAGAATCATACATACAATCATAAGGTATTATCGAATAAGCAACCAAACAATTAATCAATTAAGTCATGACAAATGCCCATACAAGTGTCAAACATGCAATGCTTTATGTTTTAAAGTATGATTATGCTCAAACAAAGTCCACGTATTATGAATGTGCAATGCCAATGCAGATTTTTAAGTTGAAAATGTAACACCCCAAAAATTGCTTGTTTCATAATATATACTCATTTTATAATATTTGTGATTTTTATAAATTTTTTTGGAATTATTTGATTATTTTAATATATTTCTCGATTTATGTGCACACTAAGCGTGGCTGAAAGACCTTGTACTATGGAAACGGTGATGGGAGATCTTACTAAACCCGATACTAGACACAGTTTATAAAGTTTTTGTTTTTTAAGATTTTATCTGATAGATAAAATTTGGGTATACTCTATTATCCATTAGACAGTAGATATCAGTGTTGTTAACTGTAACTTTTATCTATCGGGTAAAAGCTTGTAATAAAAATTTAGTAGATTATTTCTATCTAGTCACTTTTATGATATCATCTAAGTGACATCACTATATGACCACATGATTTGACTTTTTAGGAAAATGTGAGAAGCTTCTCAAGGAAGCTTTGGGAGAAGCTTGCAAAGGAAGCTTTGCTCCTTGTCCCAAGGAGTGCACGGTTTTGGAAGGGGGGAAAGATGACAACTTTGTCATCTTTTCACTCCAAATATCATTTCCATTTTCATTTCAAAAGTTTCCATCTTTTCTTTCACTTTTTCCTTTCCCTCACTTTCTTTTATTTTCTCTCATTTTCTCTCTAGTGGCTCACATCCACCACTCTCAATTTCTCTCTTCCATTTTTTTGCTCCAATCAGTCATATTTCTAGAATCTACACACTTTTTGGATGATTTTCTATGTTGTGATTATCATCAAATTCTCTTATCTTCATCATTTTCTTTCAAGCCCTAACTTGAAGCTCTTAAGGTGAGATTTTTGATTTCTTCTTTCCTCTCATTTTTCTCTAACCTCATGACCACTCTCACCTGAACCCCTATCTCATTTTCTTTGATTTCACTCATCTACCTTCTTGAATCTATATCTCTTCCTAAGACCATTTGGGTGAAGATTTTGGTTTGTTCAAGTGATTCTACAATCTAGAACTTTAAAGCTTCTAAGGTAAAGTTCTCATCTTTCCAAAGCTTTCCTTGTTTGTTTGTGAATGACCATCTGTCAAACACTTTCTTTCATTTCTTTCTCCTAAGGCTCACAATCATTGGCCCTTAAAGGATCAAAGATTTGATTTTTATGCTATCACCTAGTTCACTTCCATTTTTCTACCAAGAATCAAGAAAACAAAGTATAAAACTCTCTTTTTTTTCTTTTGGAAAGCCTCACGGCCACACTCTTAACCCACTCTCTTAATCTTCTTTAATTTCATCCATCCACATCTCTTGAATTAAAACCCCATACTAATACATTTTTGTTGTTGTGGGTTCTTTCAAAATCATCTTGTTTCCAAACCCTAAATGTTGATGCTTGTGTATTGTTTTGTTTTAAGGATCTTCTTGGAAGGAGAAGCTTTTCAAGAGGACTTACAAGGAGTTAGGAGGCTACACCTAAGGTAAGAGGGAGATTAACCTCATCAACCATGCTGTGGTGGTGAGGAATGAATGGTACTCAACGTGAGGATTCATCCACTCGATTGTGTGACTTTTGATTTATGTTTGTTTGATTTTGTATGATTATATGATGTTTTTGTATGCAAGAAATGATTGTGATGGCTTAATGGATATATGTGATGGTGTGATTTTGATAGTAAGCATGAACTTAATTAATTGTGATGATTAAAGTATGTGGCATGCTATGATTACGTTGTAAAAGAATGATTTTTGGTTCCCTTGATCTCTTGTGGGTCACGACCTTCTTGGCCTAGGAAGAGGTATCCATAAGAAAAATATTGATTGATTTTCATGAGGTTACAAGTTGAAAGAGGAAAGAAACAAGTTTTTACCATTAAAAAGAATTGATTTTGGCCATGATATTTGATAATTAGATGAAAGAGTGAATTAGAGACCTAAAATATTTGATAATGGGATGGAAGAGTAATTAGGATCGAAAAGATTTTATTTAGAAGTTGAATAATGAAAGTTTTAGAAAGAATGTTAGAAAATATTGTTTAGGTGAATTGGATGACAAATTAGGGTTAAAGGATTTATAAGTAAGAGAGAAGATAATCATAATGTCATGATTTTGAGGAGTAATAACTTTTGGATATACTAATGGAAATAATATTGGAGATAATTGGAATAATAAAAAATGATTTATTAGTGGTGAATCTAGTTGACTTGATAATCGAGAAATTTAATTAAGGATTCATAAGAGAAGAATGGAAAAGAATAAATTTTATTATTTAGCAAAAGAGCGATTTTCGGTATTGAAAAGAAAAACAAGCTTGAGAAATGTTCCACTCGCCTATCTTTGATCTTCACAAGAAATGTCTCATAGGTCAAGTTCTCTTTTAATCATACTGTATCTGGTGCTATGACATGGGTTGAATCAGGAATATACTTTCTCAATTGAGACATATGGAAAACATTACGAAGGTTAGAAATAAAAATGATAAAGCTATTTGGTAGGCTACCGGACCTATCCGACGAAGAATTTGATATGGTCCAATGAATTTAGGAGTGAACTTTCTGGATTCAAATCCAAAAATCTCAATCTCAGAGAACACTAAAGTTTTATAGGAACAATATAACAGGATGTGGTTAGAAGATAACCAATCCATTCTTGAGACCTTGTATATTTTGTCTATTTATGAAAGAGATAAACAAACCAAATTCACAAAAAAGTTTCGATTTCTAACAGTAATAGGACAATTTAAGCAGACTTGTGTAGTAATAACATGTTTAGAAATGGGAAATAGTAATATTCAAGTCAAAAGGAAATGAAAACACAGACAAACCCATATTGGTTCACACAGCCATAAGCAACAAAAGAATGGGTCGCCCTTGAGTCAAAATGTACAGTTAAAGGTCTACTTCCTATTATACAAGCTCACTTGGTTAGACCTTTAGATTGGGAGGCTTCTACCCCACTCATTGTGTAAACTCTTCATCCTGCTTGAGATCTTGCCGCACGTTCATTACTAGTGGTAGGTCCCATCTTCGGTTGAGCACAATCTCTGGAAATGTGCAAGGGCTTTACACACTTGAAACAGGTTATCTCATTGCTCGTACACCCCTTTGTCAAGTAACCCATTCCACACTTCATACATATAGATAAAGATGATATAGTCTGACTAAATCTACTACCACTAGTACTTCTTCTATTTGTTTGTTGTTGTTGATGATTCCTCGGTGGCCGTGAATACGGTTCTTGATGTAATCGGTTACCATTACCATTACTTCCCTTTTGGAACTGAGATGGTCTAAAGTTATGGGATCTTGTATCCCGAGATTGATCCAACTCTTCAATCCGATGACATTTATCCAACAAGGCTGGGAATTGTTCAATTCCCAAAGGTAGAACCGCTTGCTTCAAGTCATGCCTCAAACCTTCTTCAAACTTCCGGCACTTCCACTCCTCATCAGGATGGAGTTGAAAGTATTGAGAAAATTTTGATAAGCTTTCAAACCTAGATGCATACGCACTGATCGTCATTCCACCTTGTTTTAGCCCATGGAACTCCATCTCCTAGGTGTGCCTTATACTAGCTGGAAAATACTTCTCCAAAAACTTACTCTGAAAAACTTGCCACGTGATAAACCTTCCCTTAGTTTCCAACAATCATTGCGTTCCTGACCACCAATTTTCAGTGTCTCCAACAAGCATAAAGGTAGAATAAGTTACTTTTCTCTCATCTGTGCATCCCATTCCTCAAAAATTTTCTCTAACTCCTTGATCCAAAGATTCACTTTCTCTGGATCAAACTCACCTTTAAACTGTGGCGGATTGTTACGGTGAAACTCTAACAAGTTCTATGCCCCAGCTATCGCTTCCTACTATTAAGCAGCCCTTTGATTCTGTTGTACTATCAAGTCAGCCACCCTTTGCATTGCTACCGCTGTCGCATTCATACTGTCATTGTCACGTCCAATTTCCGTATGTGCACCTCGACCACAAGCCATTTCCTTTCTTCAACGTCAAACTAGCCACAATACAACGAAAACTAAATGTAACCATTTCAAATAAGGTTGTCTCCTTTCAGAAACCAAACATAGAGAAACACATAGCAGAAATAAGACAAACCTACCCACAAACTCGAAAGACTCGAACTTGGGCTCTGATACCAACTAATGTAACACCTTCCGAAGGGCATTACATTTTTGACTAACTCTTTTTAATTCTTTACCCAAGTTATAAAATATTTGATATTATAAAATATGAGTTTCAAAATTTCATTTTCACGGATATCATAAACTTACTGAATTTTAGAAACGCAAGACACAAAACTAAATAATATACATCTCATGTATATAACATAGATTAGTAACAACTTAAATATATAAAGTTTACATACACCAAATAATATGTATAACTACTATATAAAAACTGAACCTAACCCAAGTCCAAAAACTTGAAGAGAACTTCCTCCAGATCTTCCTGAACCCGATCTTCCTCCAGATCCACTTCGGGATCCATAACATACAAATTCCCCAGTCGGGGCATGTCATTATGGCGGAAGTCCGAGCAGTTGACTCCTCAGAATCTTCACTAGATGTATCATGAAGATCACTCCATAAATCTCTAATAGGCATAGAGAACTCTAAATGCACAGCAACATTTACAAAAAAAGTAACAACCCTACGCCGAGTCCTACTCCAAAGCAAAGTAATATCTCCAACATACTAAATGCATCTCGTGTCCCAATGGACGTGCCACGCTTCGTTGCCCCCATGAAACTGTAAACTAATGAAATTCTGAAGATTCTGCATCATCACCATCACAGTCTTCTCAGAACATAAATATAGAACAGAACAAACAGAATAATACAATAAAGATGTGAGATTCCCTACAATCAATATCATCATGACAGCATAGAAACAATAATGACAATAATGTCATTCATATACAACAATATCACGAAACAGCAGGTATAATCATATTATCAACTAACAGATAATTTAACAATATATATCACAATATTTGAATATCGATCATACCACAAAAATAAGTATAGTAACTATGCCATAACAATATGTACATTGACTATGCATATGCACAATGTGTATACTGACCATTCTTATGCGCAATACACCAACTTCCTACTTCATTGAGCTAAACACAATTTTGGAGAGAATGATCAAGAAAATATGTCTGTATGTCATCCGCATCAATTCAAGTGCTATAATTTTTATCAATGTATACATCATGGCTTGTACAAGATATTCTACACCAGATCGAGAATAGGAATAGTATTTCATCGAGATCGTCTGTACGTTTGCATCGGATGCCATGGCACAGTAGTGCGACTAACTAGCCACATGTGGAATTCTGCACCTCGACGCCTCCAAGATCATTCATAGACCTTCACTACGCAATTTGCACCCGCATGAAGGTGTAATTCAACTCCTAGACAACAATAGCCTTAACAGACACCGTCTAACAAATAATGCATGATCAATGACTCAATGCAATATCTCAAGCCACCATCGACTACAATCAAACATTGATATATCTGGGTCCAGTACATTGGCCCTACAGCAAACTTACTATTCTTCTCAATCACAAAGCACTTTTATCGCATTTTCACAACTGCGTAATAATTTTGTTACATTTTCAAATTGTGTAACATTTTGCCAACATTTTCTCAATCACGTAAAGATTTTAAAACATTTTCTTAATCGCGTAACTAAAAATCATCTTTTTTAAATCACATAAGAGTTTTTCTACGTATTTTTAATCGTGTAAAACATTTTCTCAATATTTGAAGCTCAATTTAAAACCTTTCTCATTTAATATACAAATTGGACTTTGATTCCAATATTTTCTCACTAATCCACCTCTAATTAATATTTCCAAATGTTTTCCACAAAAACTTAAGATTTATTTTCATTAAATCAAGATACTACAAAAATCCTTCTCCATTACTCTTATTAAATAAGACACTTTAATTTCAAAACATCATTCTAACTTTATTTCCATACTAAGGCCAAAAATACTCTTTGTTCATAAAGAATTTCTTAAATTAAAGTATTTGAAATTTCAACTATCCTTAAAAATCATTTCCATTGATATAGCCAAAAGTCATTACTCCTTAAATTATAAAATTGTGTTCATCTTCTTTTTACTTGTAAATTCTTTAATCCTAATTTAGTCCCCAAAGCATCTAATTAATATTTTCTAACGTTCTTTCTAAAACTTTCATTATTCTAATTCTAAATAAAATCCTTTCCATTTGACTTATCAAAATAAAATACTTCAAATCTCTAAATTACTTCTCAATCCTATTTCCACTATATTGGCCGAAATTCACCATTTTATTTGATGATAATTATTTGTTGCTTTTTATTTTTATTTTATAATTCCTTAATTAAATTTCTTATCACTAATCACCTAGGTTAGCATTTAATAAATCATTTTTGCATAGATTTACCCATTTGTGGGCATAGAGGCCGTGAGCCTCATGGTCATTGGAACCAAAAATTGCTTTCCTTTCTAACACAATTATAGTATACAACATACTTAAAGCATCACAATCCTACTATAACAAGTTCATGCATAATATCAAAGCAATAAAATCACATGAGCAAAATAAGTACAAACCACACAATTACACAAATATGGTGAATAAATCTTCACATGGATTCATCACCTTTATACAAATTTTGTGTCCCTCACCACCATAAGTGGTTGATGAGGTTAATCTCCCTCTTACCTTAGATGTAGCCTCCTAGCTCCTAGTAGGATCCTTTGTGTCAACTTTCTTCACCAAATAGCTCTTAGAAATCAAAGTAAACACAAACATATTAACATCTAAGGCTAGGGTAAGACAACCATAGATAAAATATGGCCTTCAAGTTTCAAGATTCAAATAAGAAAACAAGTTTCAAGAACTTTACCTTAGAACCCTAGATCTTGAATTCGAAAATCCAATTTAAAAATGGTTGAACTAAGTCTTGATCACAACATCAAAGTTGCTTAGAATGATGTTTAGAATTAAGTAGTATGGTTAGTTTGAATTATAAGAGGTTGGAAGGAAATTTTCAGCACCTTGGCTATGGGGTTTGAGAGAAAATGGAAGAAAGAGTTTTTTGTGTTTTGCATGAGAAAATGATAAGCGTAGAAATGAAATAGAAAATCTATTTTGGTCACTTTTGCGCCATAATGGTCGTGGGCTTCAATGAGGAGGAGGAGTGATCAATTTGCTCACTACAACCCCTCACATCCATTGATTAGATCAAGGGTGGACATCCAAAGCTTCTCATCCAAGTTTGTTTCTAATTGGTTATTCATAAAGTTGTCATAACCATCATCTTTGACCAACCTAGATATTTTTTGAAAGCTATTACCCCATGGACAAAGACTACTGCTATCTATTATCCAATGGATAATAACATTACATAATGGATAAAAGTATTACCCATTGGATAATAACATTATCCAATGAATAATGGAATAGAACAAAAACTCAGAAAAAGAAAATTTTCTTCAACTGGTTCCGATTTCGAGTTTAGTAAGTTCTCTCGGCCCCACATTAACAGTCCAAAACTTTCTGGTTTACAAAAAAATTTTATTTTTCATGGCCCGCCTCAAACACACATATAATCTAAAATAATATTAAAATAATTAAAATAAATTAAAAATTCCTAAAAATTCACAAATATTATAAAACTCATAAATATCAAGAAAAACAAAAATTTGAGATGTTACAAGTTTCATGATAGATCATTTATAGATCATTAGAATATCCTATGATCAAGAGATATATAAGATAATGAGCAAAAGGTGTAACAAGAATGAACAGAATCATGTGTTATATATAATATTTAACTTTTACCAAGTACATGTGATTCTATCCTTTACCTAAGGCCTACAAGTAATATACCTCATATTTATTATCTTTTTAAGTGAATGTTCATAAGAGGTAAAAACTTTTGATACATTGTCATTGGTAATCAAGAAAACTCTTTTCCTTACCCATTGCTTCTCTTTTAGTGTTTTAAACTTTGTAAGTTCCACAATTTGTACTTGAGAAGCTTTGGTTGAAGTCATCCTCCTTCTTTGACCAAAATTTTCATTGAGCTTTGGAAGTATTCTCTTTGATGATTCCTCTTTCCTTTGACCAATTAGTTCATCCTTTTGAGAAATTTTCTGCATAATTGAAATACTAGGAGGACTTTTTGGTACCTACTTCATATTGGTTCTTTAAAAGTTAGTATTAGAGCCTTTAAGATCTTTAGGAACTCATATTATACTATTTCTTATATAAGGATTTCTTCTATAATTGCATAAATGAGAAATATGTCCTAGATGACCACAAAAATTGCAAACAATTGAATTTAATGATGGTTTGGTCCTTTGAAATTCATATTTGGAAAACTTAAGCATTTTGTTGTTATTACATTCTACACTATTTTTGTCATAAGCCTTGCTTAGATTTTTATGTGGAATAACATTAATTTTATTCTCATTAACAAGCATGGAATGTAAGCAATTACAATCATTAGCTTTGACAAATTCGAAAGATAAGGCCCCAACTTAATTTTCTAAATCAATGTACTTTTGACAAGAAGTTGAGGTTTCACATTTTAAAGGCATTTCCTCATCAAGAAAAGTATATTCAATTTTTAAGGTTTCAATTTCATTTTCGATGGAGGAAATATTTTTTAAACAATATAAGCTTTTCTTTTCTAACAACTAACCATCATACAATTTATCATATGCACATTGTAGCTCATCATAGGAAGAACTATAATCTAATTTAACATTATTTACCTCAAAGTCCTTTTTAGCCATATATGAAGTAGTCTAAATTTCTAGCATCCTTGATTCTTTAAGAGAATCACCATCTTCCTTATAGTTGTCCATCAAGGATTCAAGAACATCTTCTTTCTCAATTTTGTTTTGCTTTGCCTCTTCTTCAAATTGACCACCATCATCATCAAGAAGCATTGAGCTTATTTTCTTACTTTGAACATATTCTTGAAGACATTTTTCAATGTTGTCTTCCTCTAGAAGCTTTTGCTCTTCTTGCTCTCTGTATACAACTTTATGCAAAAAATTATTATTAGTAAGATAGATAGAATCAAGAGCATCTCATATATCTTTAGCACTAGAATAACTCTTAATTTTAGCATAAGCATCATCATTTAAACCACTTCTCAAAATTTGCATAGCTCTAATGTTCAATGAAAAACATTTCTTGTCATAGGCATTCCATGTTTTTTTTGATTTGCAAGTAAATCCATCATGCATAATAATGCGGATTAAAAGTTACAAACCCATGTGCAGGTTGTTTCAAGTAATAAATTCTCAGGAATCCGAGGTCGATCCATAGGGAATTGATGAAGAAAAATTCTTTGACGTAAAGTAAATATATTGTCGCAATAATAAAAGTGATAAAACTTGGTTACAAATAAAAAAAACTTATTTGGGTTAGGAGATCCACTCTTGGTAAATAAATTAAGGACAATATTAATTATTTTTATAACTCAATTAGAATCCACACATAATGGAGGTTCCAATCGAAAAATACAACATTCAAAGTTTATTAAAAATTATATACATAATTATATTATGATTCATTTAATCATCTATTAACACCACCACTTATAAATAGGCTCAAGCATTCATTGTACCAATATCTTGTCTACAACAAATCAAGATCTCCACTTTACAAGGAGGGTTTCTAAATTGATTGGAAATAAAATATAATATGTATAATGACCACTTGAAAATATATCATTTAAGCACAAGAAAGAAATGAATTTAACCTTATTTCATTACCAAGAGCTTCACATTTTCACCTAAGTAAAATGAAACATAATTACTCATAGACAAGAAGAAAGGAAGAGAGAAGAAGAAAAAGACCATAACTTGCATTTACAACAAAAGAAAACTACAACAAGATAAATAAATAATACAATAGCATAATCTTGGTCTCTAAGACCAAGACTCTTAAATAATCAGCCAAGAATCATTTTTATAGAGGATTAATGATACAAAATGACAAGGCGGATGATTCATGAGTGAGTGGATGAGTGGAAACTTATGGAGATTCTTTATCTCTGAACATTCAGTTCTGAAGTCATTGAATGCGTTAGAATATTGAAATATAGTTTCATAAAAGTTGTAGGCTTTTGTCTTAGCTTTCAAATGTTGCTAGAATCACCTCAAAAGGCCACCTACAGCCCAAGATATGGCCTAATTATTGCACAATGCTCAGGCCCAACTATAGTTCCTCTGTTCTGACTTGTAAGCCCAATATGACCTCTAAGCAATCTGAAATGAATCTTATGTTCTTTATGAAAGTTGTAGATATGGGTCTTAAGTAGATTTCAAAATTTTAGTCCAATTCAATTTTTACAGCCCAAGTTATGCTCTAATTACTGTACACTATTCAGGTTCCAATCACAAAACCTATGTTTTGATTTTCAAGCCCAATTAGTTCCACTAGATATCCGATTTTGACCTAGAGCTCTCATGAAAGTTATAGAGCTATTTCTTATCTTTCCTAAAAGGTAAGATACATAATTATTAGACATCTAGAACTCAAGATATGGTCGAAATACAGAAATAGTATAAGACATAAATTATGCTGAAAAAATCAATTGAGTCCAATTTGAGTCCAAACTTACAAAACATAATGAAGCTCAATCAATTAAGTACATGGAGAGTATAAATGACTAAAAATATGGGCTTATTAATGTATCAAATATGTGATTATTAAATTCTCTCACACTTAACTTTTTGCACTCTTGGGCAAAACACACAAGACAAAAACTAGGAAAAAACAATAACACAAACTCAAAAGCTAAAAATTATACAAGACTTAATTTCTAATAATATTTAAGAATGAAGAGTAACCATAGATTCAAGGGATCAAAACATTTATGAGGTAACGTTTCTTCACATCTCAAACCAACAAGTAAGGAAACTTCAATTGAAAAGCATGAGTCAAGAATGATAGATCTTCACAAGATTCACTCTCAATCCCTCAAGTATTTACAATGTAGGTATTTCACTCAATTCAACCCATGAAAATTACACTATCATAAGCTTGCTTATCTTCTACTTCTCCACTACTCAGAACACATGCACACACAAATCATGAGGATTTTATTCAAGGTTGTAATGGGGTCAAGGTAAAGGAGAAGGTAATATGGATATGACAAGTTAAATATCAAAGAGAATAAAAAAGCATGAAAATTGAGTTCAATTTATAAGCATGAAAGTTCATCCCAACTCCACCTAATACAAATTCCCTTTACATATTCTTTTTCTTTCCTTTATTGCCTTATTGGCCCTTATTTACACATTTTTTTAATTTTTAATTTTATTTTTTTTAAGAAGAACATAATATATACATTTTTTTAAGTAAACATTTTTTTCAACCATTCTGCACACACACCCCCACACTTGTTCAAGAACTCATCCAATGACAAAGCTAATGTTCTCTTATTCTCTAAGGTCGAGTAAGAATGTGGTTTTTCATTTAAGGCACATAATGAGCTAGAAACAAGGAATGATCAAATAAGCTCAAAGGGGTTAAGCAAGGGGAAATAGGTCATTTCTAATGCTTTACATTGGCAGGAATTAGAGAATTTTCAAGAAGCCATAAGAATGTTTGATATCATATTGAGACAATATGCTGCTGAGTAAGGCTGCCTATTTGTGCGCTAGTCATTCTTGGATATTTGGTTAAAATAGCTATGTCAAGAAAAATGCCTCAATCATGTTTATGTATGCATGTGAAAATGTAATCTCAAAAAGAATCAAAACAAGTTCTACAGTAATAATTCCATGAGTGAAAATCACACAAGAAAGAAGAGAATGATACAAATATTCAATCCATTCATCAATAGGCTCAAAATCTCACAAGGCATAATTCTATCATTCTCAGTCCACTAATTTCAACATCCATAACCAAGCATGTGATTTTTAAGAAAGAAGATAATTTACTCAATCATGCAAATTTCCCTGAATTTGAATTGTTACTTCCATACAACTAGTTATCTACCTAATTACTCCTCACTTTGTCACCAAATTTGATGCATCTCAAGAGTAAATAATTTATTCCTTACTCTACCATCTTTAATTAGTTTTACTGTTAGTAAGTTGCTGAAAAATATACAAACGTAACAAATATATTAATACACATATTTCTTTTTTTTAGGTTTTTTTTACACAACTATCCTTCCCCCTAACCAGATCACAAAATTATCCTCAATGTCAAAACATAGATAAGTAAAGGATAGAAGATATTACCTGTTGCTACAATTACTGAAAAGAAAAACTTTACACAAATTAAAACAGAAACAAAGTATGATAAATAAAACCAAAGATAAAGGAAAGTTATAGATGAAGTGCCAGGTCACACTCTTGTTCCTTGCTGCCTCCCTTGCTGCTTCCTTCTGACCAATCTATCTAAACTATTACTGGTTCAGGTTCATAAACAAAAGCTTGTAATTTATCAATTAATTCATCAATGGTAGAAGTAGATATAAGGAGTCGTCTTGCCGAATGTATGATAAAGCTTTGTTCCAAAGCATGGTCAACAAAAGATAACAAATTATCAAAGAAATTAACATTCAACAAACTTATGGGTATATGGTGGATGTTCAGTTAGGCCCAACACATAATTTGAAAACTTCTTCCAAAGTACCAAAACCACACAGTAAGGCAATGAATGCATCACAGTTTTCAAGCATTGCCTTCGTTCATCCATGCATAGATAATACTTGAAGTTCCTGTCCAATTATCTTTCTAGTGATGTTCTTTCAAGTTAAAGGTTCAGGAATGATACCTAAAACTTGATCACCTCTTAGATGTGTAGCAAGTGATACAGCCCTCATTAACCCAATGCTACCTCCCTCATATACTATATGAATGTTCCTCGCAGCAAGTGTTCTACCAAGAGTGATTGTTACATTTACAAACTATAAACCCTTCCCATAACTTGTCCCACAAAATACACAGATACTGGTAAATCTACGAACCAAAGAAGAAGCTCCCTCTATTTCTACACTCACACTCACTTTGAATGATTATGAGTTACAGGAAAGTGAAGAAAATAGAGTGTTTAAATAGGAAAGAGAATAGAAAAAGTAATAATAGTTCCTGTACGGGTAGATTGACTATTGTCAGAAAAATTGAATTTTAAAAACTTTATTTTATTTTTTTTATTTTTTATTTTTTATTTTTTTATTTTTGACTTTGAGAAAACCATCAGGGTAAAGAAGTCTAAAATCCCCTAAAGGATCCCACCCAAATGATCGTCTGTCTAAAACCAAAATATAACAAAATCATATAAAGATAAAATAATAATAACAAATGATGACATACATTTATGTACATGTTTCATAACATATCTTTATACTGCATATCATGAGTGCAGTAGCCTTCACAATCTTATCGCCCCTTGAAAGAGACATCAAATTCCCTTAAGGAATTTCAGACTTAAGGCACACCTTCCACTTGTGGGATATCCCAGCCTATGCATCGTCCCTCTAGTTAAAGAGAGAAAATCTGAATACGACGACCAATGACTATAGCCAGTGGAGCTATGCTCAGGAACCCAATAAATCAATACCAGGAATTGAGCTCAGAGGCATTGTCACACGAGAATGCAAACACGGGACGCTTCTATTTATCCATCAGCAAGCAGAGCCTACGGTTAAAACCTGGGAATGCTTGCGCGACTCTCTATAGAGCATGACACACGAACCTTATTTATGGACTGGCATGCGAAGGTCCACCCGAGTCAATGACAGGACTGCCACTAGTAGGGGCTCTTAATCTAATTAAAGACCAAATACAACTGAAATTTTGCCCCTTTATTTATTTCTTTTTTTTTTTTTCTTTTTTTCTTTTTTTCTTTTATTTTTTTCTTTCTTTTAAGAGATGTACAAGATAGTATATACATGTTGTTGTGATTGTGGTTCACATCTTCCTCTGGTTTTACGTCCAGCAACGGCTTAAATGCCTTCTATGAGTCAAGGATAAGCTTCTCATATAATTTTCTTATAAATTAACAAATAGGGTCTTTTTTAGTCATATTCCCAAGACTGTAACGCTCTTGCTCGTCCCTGAAAAGATCCACAAATTAATAAGTTCACGATGCATAACTCCACAAGAATGTATCTCAAGAGTCAATAAGATATCATCTAATGACTCCTTACTCAGTCCATTATTAATGAAGAATATTTTATCTTCTCTGTTTACAGAAACCATTCCCAAAGAACGACATCGCTTGTTACAAGAAAATTGACAATATTAGCAAACCAAGGCATGAAATTGATAGAAATAAAAATTTATCGAGAAAATAATCATTGATAGGTGTGATATCAAAAGGTGAGCCTATTATAAGTATGGACAAATGATCTGCAATAATATTTTTGGCTTCTTTCTTATCTTTTATTGTGATGTTGAATTCTTGAAGCAACACAATCCACCATATCAACCTAGGTTTGCAAAAACTTATTGAGAAAATCGACAAGTGCATCGAATTGTCAAAGTAATAAAGTTAACGATTAAGAGAAAAAAAACTAAAACACATGAAATTAAGAGGGAAAAGATAAAACAAAGCACATAAATGCAAAACACAATAAGGATGTAAACACATGAAATTAAAACACTAGGGATCTGACTTCACTTGATTCAATAATCTATCATAAACAATAGAGTATCTTTGGGACCTTCATTCTAATTAATTTCTAATTATTCAATTGATGGGGAGAATCCATTAATTAATTAAAACTCAATTCATTGGTCTAAACCTTAACTCTTAAAGGCATGACCTTTACTCTATGGATTCTCATGGAAAACACCACAATTCTCCCACACAACCTATAACCTCCACTCTTAGATGATTATAAATTATGACACTTATTATTTGTGGTCTAATTCATATGCAAACCTTCTGATTCTACATACACCTCACTAGATCAATTTATGAGTGGCCAATTCATAAAAGCATTAAGAATCATAATAAGCACTCAAATTTAATAAAAAAGAAATTAATTAAAATTCTAATCTTAATACATGTCGATTGAATCAAATTACATCTTCACCCTAGAGACACATGAATTTATCTACACATAACAAAAGAGAATAAGAAATAGGAAGAATAATATATACAGAGCTTAACCTTCCATAAAAAAAATTAACAAGTAGGCCGTAAAATTGTCATGGTAAAAAAAAATAAACAAGTAGGCGGTAAACATGCCATTAAATATTAACAAGGGTGTGGTATAAACCAGCCATCAAATAAATATTAACAAGGGTGTGGTATACACCAGCCACCAAATATATATTAACAAAGGTGTGGTATAAACCAACCACCAAATAAGTTAATAAGCTGATAAATTAAAAAGTTAGTAACAAGTAAATTAAATATTAGAATTGGGTAAATTAAATTGTTAGAAGCAAGTAAATTAAAATGTTAGAAGTACGTAAAGTAAAATATTAGAAAGTTAGAAGGTTAGAAAGTTAGTAAGAGAGTTAGATAATTAGTAAGTTAGTAAGCAAGAAAATTAAAAGGTTAGTAGGTTAGTAAGTTAGAAAGTTAAAAATAAAATACGAGAAAGTAAAATACGAGAATGTAAAGTACTGAGAAAATAAAGTGCAAAAAGTAAATTACAGAAAATAAAATGTGGAAAGTAAATTACAGAAAATAAAGTGCAGAAAGTAAATTATAAAAAATAAAGTGCAAAAAATAAATTACAGAAAATAAAATACAGAAAGTAAATTTAAAACATGAAAACTAAAGAATCGACAAGCTAATTTTTTGCTCCAGTGAGAGAAAAGAGAAGAAGAAAGATTATTTCATTAATGATTAAAGATTACAGAGAGACAAGGGAGAGTTTTCCCCCACTAAGTTAGTACGTTAGTAAGTACAAAGAGAAAAAATTAAAAGAGCAGAAAAAATATATATATACAAAATCCACAGGAAAAAAATATAAATATATATATACAAAATATTTACCTCATAAATTCGTTCTTTAAATCAAGTCCCCGGCAACAGTGCTAAAAACTTAATGCAGATTCAAAGTTGCAAACCCAAGTGTAGATTGTTTCAAGTAATAAATTCTCGGGAGTCCGAGATCGATCCACAGGGAATTGATGAAGAAAAATTATTTGATGTAAAGTAAATATTTTGTCATAATAATAAAAGTGATAAAACTTGGTCACAAATAAAAAAAACTTACTTGGCTTAAGAGATCCACCCTTGGTAAATAAATTAAGGACAAGATTAATTTTTTTATAACTCAATTAGAATCCACACATACTGGAGGTTCCAATCAGAAAATACAACATTCAAAGTTCATTAAAAATTATATATGTAATTATATTATGATTCCTTTAATCATCTATTAACACCACCACTTATAAATGGGCTCAAGAATTCATTGTGCCAATATCTTGTCAATAACAAATCAAGAACTCCACTTTACAAGGAGGGTTTCTAAATTGATTGGAAACAAAATACAACACGTATAATGACCACTTGAAAATATATCATTTAAGTACAAGAAAGAAATGAATCTAACTTTATTTCATTACCAAGAACTTCACCCTTTCACCTAAGTAAAATAAAACTTAATTACTCATAGACAAGAAGAAAGAAAAAGAGAAGAAGAAGAAGAAGAACATAACTTCAATTTATAACAAAAAAAAAACTACAACAAGATAAACAAACAACACAATAGTATGATCTTGGTCTCTAAGACCAAGATTCTTAAATAATCAGCCAAGGCTCCTTTTATAGAGGATTAGGGATACAAAATGACAAGGGGGCTGATTCACGAGTGAGTAGATGAGTGGAAAATGAGTGAAAAATATCAAATGACTTTTGATGAGTGAAAAATTATAGTGATTCTTTGTCTCTAAAATCATTCAGTTCTGAATCCATTGAATGCGTCTGTCTTCATGAAAGTTGTAGGCTTTTGTCTTAGATTTTAAATGCGCTAGAATCACCTCAAAAGGCCACCTACAGCCCAAGATATTACCCCAATTACTGCACAGTGCTCAGGCCTAGCTATAGTTCCTCTGTTCTGACTTATAAGCCCAATATAACCTCTAAGCAATCTGAAATGAGTCTTATGTTCTTCATGAAAGTTATAGATATAGGTCTTAACTTGTAGATATCAAAATTTCAGCCTAATTCAATTCTTACAGCCCAAGTTATGCTTTGATTACTGTACATTGTTCAGGTTCCAATCACAAAACATGTTTTCTGACTTTCAAGTCCAATTAGTTTTACTAGATGTCCAATTTTGTCCTAGAGCTCTTCATGAAAGTTGTAGAACTATCTCTTATATTTCCTACAAGGTAAGATATACAACTATTAGACATCTAAAACTCAAGATATAGCCGAAATACAGAAATAGTGTAAGACATAAATTATGCTGAAAAAATCAATTAAGTCCAATTTGAGTCCAAACTTACAAAACATAACCAATCTCAATTAATTAAGTACATGGAGAGTATAAATGACTAAAAATAAGAGCTCATTAATGTATCAAATATGTGATTATCACATAATATCCCATAAATCAATATCAATAGATTGCATATAAAATTCCATTATAGCTTTTCAATAAACAAAATTCACACCATCAAAGAATGGTGGTTTATTAATTTCAAAACCTTCCATTTTGAAAAGCTTTCAATGGTTGCCAACAAATAAGGATATTAAACTCTAAGTAGTTAAGCTTTCAACAGAGCATGAAGCTCTGATACCACTTGTTAGCCATGGCAACCATCACCCAAGAGGGAGGTGAATTAGGTAATTACAAGATTTTATAACAACATTAAGAAATTAAGCATTTTGAATCACTTAATTAATAAATGCAGCCAAACATCCATAACAAAGGCACAACTATTAAGGATTACTCAAATATAACTTGGGTTAAAGGATAAATCAAGCAAATAAGTTAGATATCAAGTTCTTAAAATTGAAACATCAAGATGACAAGATATGTAATAAATAATTGTGTTGCACCGAATATTAAAATTAAAGAGTGTATGGAAAAGAGAATCAAACTCAAGAATTTATCCTGATCCAACCACTATCCACTTGTGGCCTACATCTAGTCCCCAAGTTTAACTTAAGATTTTCTTCACTATCTCCTAGACTTCACTGGTGCTAGGAAAACTTTTGTACAAACAAGAACACTCCTTACACCTTGGGATACCTCACCCTTGTGCTAGAGCCTCCAACTCTTCAAGCTTCACAAGTGCTTGAAAAACCTTTACCCTCAAGAGCACCCACAACACCTTTTGGATACCTCACCCTTTATGTTTAAGTCTCACTACAAGGGATACCTCACCCTCTTACAATGATTTAAAGATAAAGAGAAAGATTATAAACTCTCACAAGAGTAGATATACAACTTGAAGAATAAAGGAATAGAAGGATTTTGCAATAAAGAGCTCAAAATATGATTTTGATAATTCAAGGATCAAATCAAGTGTTCAAGAGTTGTAAAAGCTTCAATCTACATTTATTTATAGAGCCCAAGTGATAAAATAGTCATTAGTAGTGTTTAGAAATGATTTCTTATGAAAACTAGTTGTTTATAGCCGTTGGAAATGTTTCTGGGCTCAGAATAATCGGTTATTTACGTGTCCTAATTGGTTATTACACTCTGTTTTTGAAAATTGCCTTTAAATTATCATAACTTCTTCATTTCTTATCTGTTTTAAGCAACTAACCACTCATTAGAAAGATCTTTAAGTGTATTTTTATATGAAAGAAGTTTCACAACAAAACTCAAATTATTTTGAAAGTTATTATCAAAAAAGTAAATAAATATCAACTTTTCAAAACTCAAACTTGACTATTTTTCATAGTTTTTAACTGCCACCATGACTAACTTTTCAAAACATGTTTGTTAAGCATTTTAGCATGTAAGAACCATTTAAAAACATGTTTAAGCTCTTTTCTTGTAAAACTTCTATCTTTACATAGGAGAAAGTCTAAAAAGAAAATATACTAATTCTAGTCCTTAGGTTTCTTGATGTAATCCAAGCTTCCAAAAAAATTATTCTCTTTAAATATTGCAAATGCTTGGGACAACTTATCATTCTCATTCTTCTTAACTTGAGCATAATTGTGATATTTTACTTTCTTGTTGCAATGCTCACTCTTAGTACTTGGACTATCCTACAAAGTATTACTCACTTAAAACAAATATAGTTAGTCCAAATTCATAATTCATTATCTTCATATGCATGATTCATAAATGTATAACTCTAGTTAGTCTAACATGCATATAAGACTTTCATAGATACAACCAAATAAGATATTTATCAATTACTAGTGAATATCTCTATATAGGATGCAAGAAAGAACACTTTGAACATTTTCATTTAAATAGAATCAAATCTAATATTAATTTAATATAACCCATATAACATATTATTGAATATATTCTATAAAAGATGCTATAAAGAATATACATGATTCTTTTATGAAATATAACAAGATGGAGTGCATGATCCAATATAATCTATTAAGGACATCTATGTATCATAATCATCATTCTTTTTACCTTGTATTTGTCATCATCAAAACTTAACATATTAAGCCATTTAGGGAAACTTATTTCCACAAAAGGTATGTCATGAGGACAATTGAAAGAAGTTGATGATGGGGTCTCCAAATATCCAACTTGATGCTAAAACTCATGCTTTTGTCACATGTGGTCCTCAATAACAAGCTCATGACAATTGGCAAAAGAAATAAGGGAGACCTTGGTGTGAAGTATGTCACAAACCTAGACACACTAAAGACATTTGTTGGAGGATACATGGCAAACCAGCAAACTGGAAGCCTAGATAATCATCAGAAAGCTGAGGCTACATAACCAACAGTAAGGAAAAATCATCATCTGACACTATACTCTTTAGCAAGGAGCCAATGGAGTTTCTTCAAAAAAATGTTCAACCATCAAACAATATCTCCAATTCTTACAGAAAATGTTCTATGAACTAGTTTTGTTACTCAAACAAGTAACTTTCCTATGGCTATGAACATTAAGTGTAGAAACACAAATCCTGGATAGTAGACTCCGACGCGTCAGACCATATGACTGGTAATGCTAAATTATTTAATACCTACAGGTCAAGTTCTGAAAATCTCATAGTTCGAATTTTTGACGGGCCTTTATCTAAAGTGGAAGGAATATGATCAATATCACTAAGAATTTGACCTTAAATTATATTCTCTTAGAACTTAATTTGACCTGTAATTTACTGTCAATTAGTAAACTTGCCAAGGATTTGAATTGTGTTACTAATTTCTTCTCAAATCATTATGAATTTCTAGAATTGGAATCAAGGAGGATGATTGGCAATGCTAAGGAATGTGCAGGCCTCTATATCCTTAACAGTTCTAACAATCTTGAAGAATAAGTTCAGGCTACAAGTTATGTATCATGTCCTATTTTCTTAGCTTCATGAAATAATAATAATGTAATCCTTTTGTGGCACTATAGATTAGGTCATCCTAATTTCTAGTGCCTAAAAAGAATGTTCCCATTATTATTCAATAATGTCAACCCTGAGTTTTTTCAATGTGAAGTATGTCAACTTTCCAAACATTCAAGAAATAGTTTTCCCTCACAAAAGTACATAATCTCTGTCCTTTTTGTAATGATCCATAGTGATATATGGGGACCATCTAGAGTCAACAACATCTCTAAAGCTCAATGGTTTATTTCATTTGTTGATGACCATACTCGAATAACATAGGTATACTTAATAAAAGAAAAATTAGAGGAAGGCAATATCTTTAGAAGTTCATGTGTTGGCAAATATCTCAATTCCAACGATTATTTCAATTCTTTACTTGGCAAATATCTTATGAGTCAGGGCATTGTGCATTAAAGTTCATGTGTTGACACTCCTCAATATAATGGAATGGTTGAAAGATAAAATAGACACCTCCTACAAGTGGCCAGATCCATTATGTTCACTACTCATGTTTCGAAGCATTTTTAGGGTGAGGCAATCTTCACTGCAGCATATCTCATTAATTGGATGCCATCAAGGGTCATAAAGTTCCAAATGCCTTGCAAATCTCTTCTTCTCTCCTATCCAAATACCCATATCTTCTCAACCTTACCTTTAAAAGTATTTGGGTGCACAATATTTGTTCATATACACTAATAGCACCAAAGCAAACTTGACCCATAAGCTATCAAATATCTTTTTCTTGGATATTCTCCCACTCAAAAAGGGTACAAGTGTTACTCTACTATCACTAAAAAATCTTACATTTCTATGGATGTCACCTTTTTTGAAAACCAACCATATCACCCAAAAGCTTCCATTCTAGAGGAGAACTTAGTCACACAAGAATGTAGTTTTTGGCTTGATTCCTCAATTCAACCTGAATTTGAGCCAATCAATGAAACACCTTCCTCCTAACACACCTCCGAAAAATTATCCAAATATAGAAACAAAAATCGAGTCATCTATCCCTCAAACATCTCTAGAAATCGACCCAGATACTAAAATTGTTTCAAACACCCTTATTCCTAATAGTACACAACCTATAGTTGGAAAAGAGATAAGTGCTTACTCAAGAAAGAAAAGAACCAAAAAGGATATAGAGGGCCACATCCCTTTAGAGCAAAACCATGAATCTGATCCAAATCGAAGTCTAAAGAATCTAGGTAACACTTTTCAAACTAACATTGATATTAATGATGAACTAGAGTATTCCTATTACTTTGAGAAAAGGTGTGAGATTTTGTACCAAGCATCCAATATACAATTTTTTCTCTTATGATCATTTATCTCCTAGATATCGAGCATTTATCACTAATATGTCCAATGTAGAAATACCACAAAATATTCATGTGTTGGTGTATGCCTTAGAGGCTGATATATTTTAACAGTACTTATATATATTGTATTGTATTATTCTTTAATATATGAGACATTTCTTTTATTATGTTATTTATGATAAACATAATAAAATCCTTAGAATAGTAAGTTTGATGCCAAAGGACATCAAGTGGTTGACTTGATCGTGAGATCCTATTGGATAAAATTAGAACACTATTCTTAAATGTCCTTAGTCAAGTATTATTATTAATTAGGATAACAATAATGCATTAAGACTAGTATGTGCATAGACTGATGACCATATCTTGCGGGTTATAGATATGAGATATCAAGTCTTCACATAGGTACATATTAGAATAATGATGTACTGGAATGACCTGCCATGAGAACGCTAAATGGATCGTTATGTGAGTGTCATAAGCGATTCTCATAGTGACAATGGTGTCTATGGTCCTTTGACCTGAAATCACTATGATTCCTACATGAGGAGTTGTGTGTTTTAATGCCATCAAATGTCATTTGTAACAAGGTGATTATAAAGTTGGTTATTGGACATACTGCGAATCATGCAGAGGGATATAAGTGACCTAGATGGGATTTGTCACTCCTACATAACAGGAGCGATATCTTCGGGGCCCTTGATTGAGTGAGATTGCGAAATGCATGGCCATACTCAAATGAGTCAATATGAGATATTGATCTCATTTGTTGTTACAAAGTTTACTCAAGTATCAGGAAACGAAGAATTGAACTATACAAGGGTGATGTATTCCATGCATTGTGTTCAATCTAGATATCTTAACAAAGGGACTAAACGACACGGAAACATTAGTCATGGAAAGGTTATGTCAAATCACTGACATTCTCATTACTTGGGTAGCAGCGATGTGTTACTAGATACCACTCACTACTTGTAATATTATCATGGGATTTTAATATTACTGCCAATGTAATGAGAACTTGCAGGGTCACACACACTTAGAGCAGACTAAAATTGGAGCAATAGATCCAAGTTGGACTTGGATTCAAATGTGGGCCGAACTCATAACAGATGAGTCTAGGGTTACATAAATTACCTTGCTACTGCTCACACTCACTTAAGGCAGTCACTACATTAAATAGTACTACTAAGGGGGCTGCTAAGACACACAGAACAGAACCCTAGCCTAACTTATAGAAACAATGAGTGAGAGAGTGATAGGTTTCTCATCTCTTCGCAACTAGCATTGTGTCAGAGACCCGAGGCTCCTTTTGAAGACGTTGGATGTTCATGAGTCTATTCATGTGGATACTGCAGAGACATCATCGCTGTTATGATGTTGGTGATTCACATCGTTTATGTTTTCATCTCGCTTCAAGAGGTAATTTTAAAACATGGATTATGGTCTTTTTTGCATGGATCCTTAGTGGGAATTTTGTTTTTCCACTGCGTGATGTATCAGCAATTCCCTACATCATGAGGCTTTAGAAAAGTCAGAATGAAGAATTGCCATTCGAGAAGATATGAATGCTCTAAAAAGGAATGGCACTTGGGAACTATCATGTTTTCCAAAAGGAAAGCGACCAGTGGGTTGAAAGTGGATTTTTACTATCAAATAGAATCCAGGTGAAAGCATTAGTCGGTACAAAGCTCGACTTGTAGCTAAACAGTTTAGTAAATCTTATAGCATTGACTACTAAGAAACATTTGTCCTTGTAGTCAAGCTCAATACTGTTCGGGTTTTACTATAGCATCAAATCAAAACTGGCCCCTTCATCAATTAGATGTGAAGAATGCATTTCTTAATGATGACTTAGAAGAAGTGTACATGGACATTCTTCTAAGCTTTGAGAGAAAATACAATTTAAATATGGTCTGCAAACTTCAAAAATCCCTGTACAGTCTAAAGCAATCTCTTAAGGCATGGTTTGAAAGGTTCACTAAGGCAATTAAGAATAATGGGTATTCACAAGGACAAGCTGATAATACTTTACTCACAAAATTCACTCCAAGTGGAAATATTGCTATTCTTATTGTATATGTTGATGATATTATTGTGACAAGGGATTATGTAGAGGAATTAGATATTTGAAAAAGAGTACTTGCTAAAGAATTTGAAATCAAGGATCAAGGATCATTGAAATATTTCCATGACATGGAGGTAGCCCATTTAAAGAAAGGTATTGTATGTGATTGGCATTGACTAAAATAATGGTTTTGATGATAACAAACAAAGAAAGGAAGGAAAATGCAAAGGACATGTCCCAAAGAGCTTCAAGTTTAGAATATAAGTCTTAGTTCTTATGTAAAGGTATTAGTAGGATTCACTCTAAGCTCATAAATTATTTTCTTACTCAACTTAAATATGTTTTCAAAATTAGGATTTATATTTGTTAAAATGGTATTTAAGTTTAAGCAAAATATTTTTGAAAACCTTTAATAATCTTGCTTTCTTGACAAACCAATAATAGGTTAAAATTGCTAAAATAGGAGTGCATCAAAGCTATTTTTCTAAGTTCCTAACCGATTAGAAACTCCCTTTAATCAATTATTATGTTTTATAGGAGCCAAAATTCTAAGCTCCTAACTTATTAGAAACTCCCTCCAATTGGTTATTGTGAATGTCAAGAGCCAAAAATTAAAGCTCCTAACTGACTAGACACTTCTTGTAATCGGTTACTGGGCAAGTTATAAAAGCTCCTAATCGATTAGACATATCCTCTAATTAGTTATTATGAAAGTCAGAAGCAAAATGTTGAGACTCCTAACCGATTAGGCACTCCCTCTAATTAGTTAGAAGATAAATCTGGAGTCAATTTTTTGAGACTCCTAACCGATTAGGAACTCCCTCTAATCGGTTAGGGAATGAATATGGAGTCAAATTTTGACTCCTAACCGATTAGAAAAAAACTTCCTAACTGGTTATCTGGGTAACCAAAACATACGCACAACGGCTCTATTAAGAGCATTTAATGTTTCCAACTACCCCTAACTGCTCTTAATTGCATTTGGCTATAAATTTAAGTTGTTGGGCATTTATGAAAAGTGAGAGAAACAATATGAAAATCACTCTTAAGCATTGAATACATGGTTGTACCATCCCATCAATCATACTCTATTTTTGAGCTTTAAAAGTATGAATCCTTGATGCCCATAAGCTTCAATTTGTATTATCCACTCTAGAGAGAGAGTTTCAATTCTTCCACATCTTGTTTAATCTGTAAAGAGGGTGAGGTATCCCTCAAAGAATTGTAAAGGGTGAGACATCCCTTGAAAGTAGAGGCTCAAGCATAAAGGGTGAGGTATCCCAAGTTGTTGACTGCTCAAGTTTGTAAAGGTTGTCAAGCACCTATTTAAAGCTTGAAGTTATAGTGGAAATCTTGAGTGTTTAGTTGAGGACTGGACATAAGCCATAAGTGGATTGGTGGCTGATCCAGGATAAAGCTTTGTGTTTGTTTTCTCTAAACTCTACTCTTTACTTTGTGTACTGTTTTATTGAATTAATTGAATTCTATCTCTCTTGGTTGATTCATTTAAGAGTGAAAAGTCTCTATCTCCTCTATCCATTTATTTCTAACAAACAATACCTTCAACAAAAATTGATAATCAAGGCTTTTGCGAAAGAATTGCGAAAATATTTTTAAAACTCAATTCACCCCCTCTTGAGTTTTGAGGCTACTTGGTAACAAGTGGTATTAGAGGTAGACTCTTGTGTAAAGAGCTTAGCAGCTTCAAGATAAGTGATGGCTTCAAATAGTTTTTCTAATGAAGGTTCTTCTATAAATCGACCTCCTTATTTCAATGGTGATGGTTATACCTATTGGAAAGAAAGAATGCAATTTTTTATTGAAGCTATTGATATTAATGTGTGGGATGCCATTGAAAATGGCGCCTTTGTTCCACACATATAGTTGATGGTGTAAGAACTAACACACCTAGAAGTGAATGGATGAATGAAGACAAAAAGAAGGTTCAATACAACTTGAGAGCCAAGAACATCATTACCACATCCTTGGGATATGATGAATTCTTTAGGGTATCAAATTGTAAGACCGCCCAAGAAATGTGGGATACCCTACAAGTAACCCATGAGAGTACAAGTGAGGTAAAAATATCAAGAATAAACACTCTCACTCATGAATATGAATTATTTAGAATGAATCAAAGAGAAAGCATTCAAGAAATACAAAAGAGATTTATATATTATAAATCATCTTGCTTCATTGGAAAAAACTTTTTCGATTGATGATCTTATTAACAAAGTCTTGAGGTGTTTAAGTAGGAATTGGCAACTCAAAGTAACGACTATTGCGGGATTAAGAAACTTATCAATAATGACATTGGTCACCTTATTCGGGAAGCTCTAAGAGCATGAATTGGAGCTAAATAAGTTCAATCAAAGTGAGTAGCACGACAAGAAGAAGAAGAAGATTATACTCAAGGCCACCTCATCTACAATTGGAGATAATGATGAAGATAATTGAGATGGTATAGAAAATCTAGAGCTAAATGCGGAGAATCATAGTCTCCGTGTGAGGAAATTTGAAAAATTCTTGAAGAAGAAGGGATTTCAAAGAAGAGTACATTTTCCTCTAAATAAGACATATCACAAAGGAGAAGGAACCTCATCAACTCCAACATGTTATGAATGCGGTAAACCAGGACACATAAAGATGGAATGTGTAACGCCCCTTTTCGGAAGTGAACGTCACATTGTCAATTACAATGCGGAAATAAAATTATATGAGTTAAGACCCGGTTCATTTAATTAATATGTATATTTACTCGATTATAGTTGGGTATTTAAATTGGCAAGAATTTTTTTTTTTGTTACTGTAACGATAACGATAATTAATGCCCATGGTGACAAAACATAAATGGAAATAAAGGATAAAGACAGGAATAAAGCATACATTGGAAATTAACATTTCATATTCATGTATATTTATCAAACTATTTAGTTACAAAGCCTGGTACATCAAAAAGCAAAACTATACCTGCCTCCAAAGGATTATACATACAAATCCGCACGGTATCAGAATATACAGCCCACTACAGACAAAACATCAGGCCCCCAAAATAAAATACTAGTAGCCCTTAGTAGCTACAAGTAAAGTCAATCCCTCAAGTGAGGAGGAATCGTGTTAGGATCCTCCTTGGGGTCATCCTCAGGGACTTCCTCGAGATCTTCCTTAGGATCTTCCTCATCAAAGGAAACCACCATAGGAACAGCAGAGTTACGGGATGGGGCCCGAGCTGTGGAATGAAAAGAGTCTTCCCGCGGGGTGTAATAACGGTCACCCCACATCTCACGTATAGGAAAGTGAAACTCCAGACGTAGGCTAAGATAGCAGGTGAAAACAGGCGGCTCATGGCGCCGCCAGGCTAGAGATATTGATACATCCCCCAAATATACACAGCGCTCAGCATCAAATTTGATGTGCCAGCACTCTGGCCCTCCAATGAAGGTCAGGTGCACATCTTCCAAATATTTGTGTGGGCGTGCCTCCATACTTTTCAGCAGTCGCTAATCAAGGTAAGGCCAGACGCCGGGGAAATTAGGTGCTTCGCCCTCTTTGCCGTCGTCTTCGATGGAACACAATATGCCGATGGAAAATAATAAAAAGATAGGGAAGAGGTAAGACATCCTACCCTCATTACCAATTATAGCATCGAGAAAATAAACGGTGCAAAACGCCCACAGAACATTCCCAATTAATAATCATAAGCATTAAATAGCAGAAGTAAACAAATAAGCAGTTCCAAGCAGTCATATGTATATACAAGTAAGGCAACAATCCCAAGTTATAATAATGAATAAATGTCAGGTAAGGCATGGACTCACTATGCATATGCATCCAATAGTCAAAACCTAATCCATGGAGCCAGACACAAAACAGTCGGGGAGAGTGATCAGGGAGACATGCTAGTATCTCGTCAGCTATAAAATAAGTGCTTTCCAGAAAATAATCAATCATTTTGCGCGTCAAGGCTTTATACAGTGGCATTCTCACAAGATCTCGATATAGGACTATGGCCAGTCAGGATCGTCGGTGTGTTTGCATCGGTTTGTCCCACGGTCCAGAGGGGCTACCACTGCCCTTTGTGAGATGCCCGCGCCCCAACGCCCGCGCCCCAACGCCCTCAAGGTCAACTATGGGACCCCACTTATCTATTCGCACCCGCACTAAGGTGTGATCATCTCTTAGGCAACTTGGCCATAACAAAGTCCAACGGACATTCTCTTTCTTTTCGTTCAATGCATGACTCAATCATGCTTCTCATGCCAAACTAGGCCAATCATACTTCAAATGCATGTCATATCATTTAACAATGAGGTCTGATCCAATTCATAGATCCACAACAAGCCAATAGCACATTTTAAGGATAACCATAATACTATACATAATCATGATAGAAGTCAACCATTAGATTCATTATGTTCCTCACAACCTCACCCATACTCATGTTCTTCCTTTATTCAAAATTCTCACTAGTTGTAAGGCATGATCACGTTTCTTGTTTTTCCTTCTTTATGTGTCCCTAATTAGTTTCTAGTCATTTAATTATTTACGATTAATATGATTATATTAGCCCAAAGCCTTGAGTCCAGGAAGATACACGGCCAGAATCACTAGCAAAGCCACTAATTTAATTGCTAGGTGTTGGGTGATAAACTATACTTGTGAATTCGACGGAAAAATGTCTAATGTACCATTGAGGCTACCCTTTCGACGAAAAGCAACTTGACAGAATGATGGAAGATGGGAGAACACTATATAACAAGATTGGCTAAAAAATCGATTTCCTATCGAATGGAGGTTCTGTCGAACGGAGGCCAAAAACTGTCGAATCGACGAAAACACCATGGTCAAAAACTCTAATTCGACGAATCTAGAGAAGTTCCTCTACTAACTGGTCAGAAGATCAAATTCGACGGATGTGGTCAGAAGTTCAGACTCGACGGATTTTGACATTGCACTAAATGGTTAGGAGTTCAAATTCGATGGGTGTCACTCGACGGATGTTGACATTCAACTTGACGGATATTAACATTGGGAAGTTTCTGTTAAATGGACAGAAATTCTACTCGACGGATATGTCACTCGACGGATGTTGACATTCAAACTCGACGGATATTAACATTGGGAAGTTTCTGTTAAACGGACAGAAATTCTACTCGACGGATATGTCACTCGACGGATATTGACATTCAAACTCGATGGATTTGGCATTGGAGGAGTTTCTCTCCTAAGTGGTCAGAAACTCTACTGGATGGATTTGGCATTCTATCTTGACAGGTTTGGTATTTGAGAAGTTTCTCTCCTAAGTGATCAGAAACTCTACTCGACGGATTTGGCCTGAAGAATCATTTCGACGGGCATGGTCAGGAATTCAGACTCGACGAATTTTGACTTTTCCCTAAATGGTCGGGAGATCAATTTCGACAGGCATGGTCAGAAGTTCAAACCCGACGGATTTTGACATTACACTAAATGGTCAGGAAGACCAAGTTGTTACAATTTTTCAACTAAAAATCCCCAAGTTTCTGGGCTCAAAAACCGTGACCATCCAAAAACTACACCGGACGTCACTTCCTTCCATATTGTACATTCCAAATCATTCAGACATATCAATACCCACATAAACAATCAAATAGCACAAGTATATTACAAACAGCATGCAAATAGGGATGACCCTCAATATCAATCACAGACAATGTTCCTAAATGCTACAGGAGGTTGAGGAGGAGTGTCTTCCTCTTACCTTAGAGAAGCACAAAGAAAGGCTGCTCCTTTTTTTTAGTCAGAAATTTAGTGCTTAGCTTCCTAAAAGCTCAAGAACATTCAACTGTACAAAATCAAGACCAAACTTTGAAATGAATACTCATGGTCACCAAAATGGCCATGGTTTACGAAAATGAGAAGAGAAGAGGAAAAAGCCATGAACTTTACCTTAAAGCTCCAACCTTTAAGCTTCAAAGTGGAAGAGGATGAAGATGGAGAGAATGGTAAGCTCCTGGAGATGGCTTCCTCACAGATGGTGGTCGTCCAAGCACAAAGTAGGTGCAAGGAATGTAAAAGCTTGAAGATGAAATGGAGGTATGGGTAGTAAGGTTGCTACTGTATGGAGAAAAAGAAAGGCGAATGGCTGCGTGTGGGAGGAGGGAAATGAGAGAATGAATGAAATATGCCCCTTTTTATCAAACGTGCAGCACCAAAAAGGAGGAGAGAGAAAGAGTGGTTGGAGGAAGCTTCCTTGAGAAGCTTCATGCGCTTCTCGATGAAGTGTATAGTAAGCTTGTCTCCTTAATTAAATACATCTGACAGATGATTTAATTGCACTGTTAAAAATTATTTTCTCAGTGAATAAAAATTACAATTGATGAAAATAATATCTTATTATTCATCAGGTAATCTTATGACACAGTGATTTTATCTAACAGATAAAACCTCGAAAAACGTAAACCTCACAAACTGTGCCCGGCCTCGAGTTTAGTAAGATCCCCCATTGACACGTTGATAGTTCAAGGTTTACCAGCCTCAGGGAAAACATTTTGTTATCTCGGCTCTACTCAGTGTGCACGTAAAATGAGGAATATATTAAAATATTCATCATTTCTAGAAAAATCCATAAAAATTCCTAAAAATCATAAATATTATAAAATGATCATTTATAGTGAAATAAAGAATTTTCAGGATGTTACAACACTCCCCTTCTAAAAAGAAATTTCATCCTCGAAATTTGCATACCTTAGAATAAATGTGGGTGTTGCTCCTTCATCTTGTCTTCCAGCTCCCAGGTTACCTCGTTCCAAATTACCTTCACTAATGTGATCTCCTTGCCTCTTAATTGCTTTATCCTTCTATCCTCGATTCTTACAGGAGACGTCTCATAAGTCAAGTTTTCTTTTAATTGTACTGTATCTAGTGCTATGACATGACTTGGGTCAGGAAGGTATTTTTGAAGTTGTGACACATGGAAAACATTATGAATGTTTGAAAGGAAAGGTGGTAAGGATATCTGGTATGCTACCGGTCCTACTCGGCGAATGATTTGGTATGGTCCAAGAAATTTTAGAGTGAGTTTTCTAGATTTTAGGGCCCGGCCTACCCTAGTCGTAGGTGTGACTTTCAGGAATACATGTTCGCTTTCCTCAAACTCAAGAGGCTTTCTCCTTTGGTCTGCATAACTCTTTTGCCAACTCTGAGCCGTCCTCATCTTTTCTTGAATCATCTTAACCTTCTCAGCTGTCTGCTGTATAATCTCTGGTCCAACAGTAAGGCGCTCGCCGTCTTGGTACCAACACAGAGGTGTTCGACACCATCGTCCATACAGAGCTTCATAGGGTGCCATCCCTATGCTCGAATGATAACTGTTGTTGTACGTGAATTCTATCAATGGTAGAACTTCATCCCAACTTCCATTCTGCTCTAGGGTACAAGCTCTAAGCAAATCTTCCAAAGATTGGATCGTCCTCTCAGATTGACCGTCGGTCTGTGGGTGATACGCAGAACTCAGGCGTAACTTTGTCCCCAACGCTTTTTGCAAACTCTCCCAGAGATTTGAAGTAAATCTCGGATCTCTATCCGAAATAATACTTGTAGGCACACCGTGCAGTCTAATAATCTCTCCAATATAGATCTGAGTCAATCTCTCCAGTTTGTATTTTATGTCGATCGAAAGAAAATGTGCCGATTTCGTGAGTCGGTCCACAATTACCCAAATTGAATCATGACATTTCCTTGTTCTTGGCAATCCGACTATAAAATCCATTGCAATACTGTCCCACTTCCATTCAGGAATAGACAATAGTTGCAGCAATCCCGCTGGTCTCTGATGTTCCACTTTTGCTTTTTGACAAACTAGACAAGTCGATACACGTCTAGTGACGTCACTCTTCATTACATGCCACTAGAACAACTTCTTCAAGTCTTGATACATCTTTGTTATACTCGGATGCATACTCATTTGGCTTGTATGAGCATGATTAATGATAAACTCTCTAAGCTCTTGGTCATGGGGAATACAAACTCTTCCACAAAATCTCAGAATTCCGTCTATTCCTTCCGCAAATTCTATTTCATTTCCTTGCTCCACTCGTTCTCTCACTTCTTGTAAGAATTTGTCAATCTTCTGCTTTTCCCTTATGTCATCCATCAACTCGCTTGAGATGGTAACCATATTCATGTGAATCTTTCCAGGTTCTAACTCCACAAAAGACCACACATCTCTAAACTGCTCTAGCATATCCTTCTCCTTGATCATTAGGGCAGAGACACTGATCATCTTTCTACTCAGAGCGTCTACCATGACATTGGCCTTGCCAGGGTGATACAGAAGTTGGAAATCATAATCCTTCAGGAACTCTAACCACCTTCGCTGCCTCATGTTCAACTCCTTCTGATTATACAAATATTTCAGACTCTTATGATCACTGAAAATGTTGAACGTCACTCCGTAGAGAAAATGCCTCCATATCTTCAGAGCAAAAACTACAGCTGCTAACTCCAATTCATGCGTCGGGTAGTTCTTCTCGTGCACTCGCAATTGCCTTAAAGCGTAAGCCACTACTCTTCTATGCTACATAAGTACAGATCCTAGCCCTTAGTATGAAGCGTCACAGTACACTTCAAACTGCTCATTCGGATCGGGTAGCACTAACACCGGTGAGGTAGTCAGCCGATTCTTCAACTCTTGGAAACTCTGCTCACAGCTGTCGGTCCACTCAAAAGCTTGGTTCTTCCTTGTGAGTTGTGTAAGTGGTCCAGCAATTTTGGAGAATCCCTCAATGAATCTCCGGTAATATCATGCTAAACCCACAAAGTTTCGGATCTCCGTCACTGACGTTGGTCTTTCCCACTGCAGCACTACCTCCACTTTCGATGGATCCACTGCAATCCCATCCTTTGAGATTACATGACCCAGAAACTTAACTTCTTCCAGCCAAAACTCACATTTTGACAATTTGGCATACAATTCCTTCTCCTTCAAAATCTGGAGAACTATACTGAGGTGTTCAGCATGGTCCTCTCGATTTTGAGAGTATACCAAAATATCATCAATGAATACCACAACGAACCTGTCCAAGCAAGGATGAAAGATTCGGTTCATGTAGTCCATAAAGATAGCTGGTGCATTCGTCACACCAAACGGCATCACGAGGTATTCGTAATGACCGTATCGGGTACGAAAAGCTGTTTTGGGTACATCCACCGCCTTCACTTGTATCTGATGATACCCAGATCGCAAATCGATCTTTGAAAACACACCCGCTCCCTTCAGTTGGTCTATTAAGTCATCAATTCTCGGGAGTGGATACTTGTTCTTAATCGTTACCTTGTTCAGCTGCTGATAGTCCATACACAATCTTGAGGTGCCATCCTTCTTGCGAACTAACAGCATTGGTGCTCCCCATGGTGACACACTTGGTCTGACAAATTACTTCTCCAAAAGCTCTTCCAGCTATTTCTTGAGCTCAGCTAACTCGGTCGGTGCCATCCTATACGGTGCTATAGACACGGGACCAGCTCCTGGTACTAGGTCGATAGCAAACTCTATCTCTCGAGCCGGTGGTAAACCAGGTACATCCTCAGGAAAGACTTCGGGAAACTCATTCACTACTGGAATTGTGTTAACATCTACCTCGCTCTCGACTTTCAAAGAAGACAGTAGCATGTATCCGTGAGCTCCTTCTTTCAAGAGAGCTTGAACTCGGTTGGCTGTCAGAAATCTAGAATTCTCATCTATGGGAAAAACTATGGTCTTTCTGGAACAGTCTAACAGAACATGGTTAGAAGACAACCACTCCATCCCTAAGATAATATCTAATTGGGAAAGGGGTAAACAGATCAGATCGACCAAAAAGGTTCGACCTTCAACAACCAATGGACAGTTTAAACAAACTTTGGTAGTAACTACAGGTTTATCAGTGAGGGTAGAAACAGTTAAGTCAAAAGGTAAAGATGACATAGGTAGACCTAGTCTTTGCACACAGTCATAAGATATGAAAGAATGGGTTGCCCCAGAGTCATACAGTACAGTCAAAAGATTACCTTCTATGGTGCCTTCCCCTTGTATCAATTCTTCGGATTCGGAGGCATCAGCTCCGCTCATGGTGTAAACTCGTCCTCCAGCTTATGGCCTCTTAGCTTTTGCAGCATTCATTAAAGGTTCGGCCTTCGCCTGATTGCAATCTCTAGAGATGTGTCCAGGTTTTCCACATCAGAAATAGATAATCCATTTGATAGAATAATCCTTTGTTAGATGATCTTTCCCGCACTTCCGACATTTGAAGGGGTACGCCGCGCTTTGGCCAGTCCGGTTCCCCATAAAACCTCCACCAGAACTTCCACCTATGTGTTGCTGTTGATTTCCCATCGGTCGGGAGTATGGCTTCTTCTGGAAGTGGTTAGAACTGTTACCGCCGCCTCTTTGGAACCTCGTAGGCCCAAAGTTTCTGTTTCTCATATCTCTAGATTGCTCCAGAGCCTCTACATCACAACAGGTATCCAGTAATGCTGAGAATTCATTGATCCTTAAGGTGATCACGGCCTTCTTCACATCGTACCTCAATCCTCCCATGAGTCTTCGGCATTTCCATGCTTCGTTTGGTTGATTCTGAAAGTATATTAAAAATTTTGACAAATTTTCGAATCTCGCTGCGTACTCGCTAACTGTCATATTCCCTTGTCATAGGTTGAGGAATTTCGACTCCTTCGCATGCCTTGCGCTCGCACGAAAATACTTGTCCAAGAACTTTTCCTTGAATAACTCCCAAATGATCTCTGGTTTGCAGCTTCCAACATTCTCTGCACTCCATTCCACCAATTCTCAGCATTGCCTACCAGCATAAAAGTAGCATAGTTCACCTTCTTATCCTCAGCGCTGTTCATTCCTCTAAAGACTTTTTCTAATTCTTTGATCCACAGACTAGCCTTGTCCGGATCAAATTCCCCTTTGAATTGAGAAGGGTTATGGCGTCGAAACTCTGCTAAATTCTGAGCATCAGCAGTAGCCTCTAGCTGTTGAGCAGCTCGCTCTTGTTGTTATGCAACTCTCTCTTGTTACTGAGCAACTTGCTCGGTTTGCTGTGCAACGGCCTCAGCCATCCTCTGCATTATTGTAATAGCTGCTGTCATGTCTTCCCTTCGCGCCATTTTACTTTCTTAGATCAGATTAACTGAAAACATAAAAAAGTCAGTTGCATTCACTAGGAATACCAATCAATACACCTTTACATATACTATTCAGAGAACACACAGCACAAACAAGTCAGACTCAACCACAAGACCCAAAGAAACATAAACTAGGGCTCTGATACTAACTTAGTGTAATGCCCCTTTTCGGAAGGGAACGTCACATTGTCAATTACAATGTGGAAATAAAATTATATGAGTTAAGACCCGGTTCATTTAATTAATATGTATATTTACTCGATTATAGTTGGGTATTTAAATTGGCGAGTATATTTTTTTTTGTTACTGTAACGATAACGATAATTAATGTCCACGGTGACAAAACATAAATGGAAATAAAGGATAAAGACAGGAATAAAGCATACATTGGAAATTAACATTTCATATTCATGTATATTTATCAAATTGTTTAGTTACAAAGCCTGGTACATCAAAAAGCAAAACTATACCTGCCCCCAAAGGATTATACATACAAATCCCCACGGTATCAGAATATACAGCCCACTAAAGACAAAACATCAGGCCCCCAAAATAAAATACTGGTAGCCCTCAGTAGCTACAAGTAAAGTCAATCCCTCAAGTAAGGAGGAATCGTGTCAGGATCCTCTTCAGGAACCTCCTCGGGGTCGTCCTCAGGGACTTCCTCGGGATCTTCCTCAGGATCTTTCTCATCAGAGGAAACCACCATAGGAACAGTAGAGTTACGAGACGGGGCCCAAGCTGTGGAATGAAAAGAGTCTTCCCGCGGGGTGTAATAACGGTCACCCCACATCTCACGTATAGGAAAGTGAAACTCCAGACGTAGGCTAAGATAGCAAGTGAAAACAGTCAGCTCGTGGCGCCTCCAGGCTAAAGATATTGATACATCCCCCAAATATACACAGCGCTCAGCATCAAAGTTGATATGCCAGCACTCTGGCCCTCCTATGAAGGTCAGGCGCACATCTCCCAAAAATCTCCGCTGGCGTGCCTCCATACTCTTCAGCAGTCGCTAATCAAGGTAAGGCCAAATGCCGGGGAAATCAGGTGCTTCACCCTCTTTGCCGTCGTCTTCGATGGAACACAATATGCCGATGAAAAATAATAAAAAGACAAGGAAGAGGTAAGACATCCTACCCTCATTACTAATTATAGCATCGAGAAACTAAACAGTGCAAAACGCCAACAGAACATTCCTAATTAATAATCATAAGCATTATATAGCAGAAGTAAACAAATAAGCAATTCCAAGCAGTCATATGTATATACAAGTAAGGCAACAATCCCAAGTTATAATAATGAATAAATGTCAGGTAAGGCATGGATTCACTATGCATATGCATACAATAGTCAAAACCTACTCCATGGAGCTAGACACAAAACAGTCAGAGAAAGTGATCAGGGAGACATGCCAGTATCTCGTCAGCCATAAAATAAGTGCTTTCCAGAAAATAATCAATCATTTTGTGCGTCAAGGCTTTATACAGCGGCATTCTCACAAGATCTCGTTATAGGACTGTGGCCAGTCAGGATCGTCGGTGCGTTTGCATAGCCAGTCAGGATCGTCGGTGCGTTTGCATCGGTTTGTCCCACGGTCCAGAGGGGCTACCACTGCCCTTTGTGAGACGTCCGCGCCTCGACGCCCTTAAGGTCAACTACAGGACCCCACTTGTCTATTCGCACCTGCACTAAGGTGTGATAATCTCCTAGGCAACTTGGCCTTAACAAAGTCCAACGTACATTCTCTTTCTTTTTGTTCAATGCATGACTCAATCATGCTTTTCATGCCAAACTAGGCCAATCATACTTCAAATGCATGTCATATCATTTAACAATGAGGTCTGATCCCATTCATGGATCCACAACAAGCCAATAGCACATTTTAAGGATAACCACAATACTATTCATAATCATGATGAAAGTAAACCATTAAATTCGTTATGTTCCTCACAACCTCACCCATACTCATGTTCTTCCTTTATTCAAAATTCTCACTAGTTATAAGGCATGATCACGTTCCTTGTTTTTCCTTCTTTATGTGTCCCTAATTAGTTTCTAGTCATCCAATTATTTACGATTAATATGATTATATTTGCCCAAAGCCTTGAGTCTAGGAAGATACAAGGCTAGAATCACCAGCAAAGCCACTAATTTAATTGCAAGGTGTTGGGTGATAAACTATACTTGTGAATTCGATGGAGAAATGTCTAATGTACCATTGAGGCTACCCTTTCGATGAAAAGCAACCTGACAGAATGATGGAAGATGGGAGAACATTATATAACAAGATTGGCTAAATAATCGATTTCCTGTCGAATGGAGGTTCTGTCGAATGGAGGCCAAAAATTGTCAAACCGACGAAAACACCATGGTCAAAAACTCTAATTCGACGGATCTGGAGAAGTTCCTCTACTAACTGGTCAGAAGATCAAATTCGATGGATGTGGTCAGGAGTTCAGACTCGATGGATTTTGACATTACACTAAATGGTCAGGAGTTCAAATTTGACGGGTACGTCACTCGATGGATGTTGACATTCAACTCGACGGATATTAACATTGGGAAGTTTCTGTTAAACGGACAGAAATTCTACTCGACGAATATGTCACTCGACGGATGTTGACATTCAAACTCGACGGATATTAACATTGGGAAGTTTCTGTTAAACGGACAGAAATTCTACTCGACAGATATGTCACTCGACGGATGTTGACATTCAAACTCGACGGATTCGGCATTGGAGGAGTTTCTCTCCTAAGTGGTCAGAAACTCTACTCGACGGATTTGGCATTCTATCTCGACAAGTTTGGTATTGGAGAAGTTTCTCTCCTAAGTGATCAAAAACTCTACTCGACGGATTTGGCCTGAAGAAACATTTCGACGGGCATGGTCAGGAATTCAGACTCGACGGATTTTGACATTTCCCTAAATGGTCGGGAGATCAATTTCGACAGGCATGGTCAGAAGTTCAAACCCGACGGATTTTGACATTACACTAAATGGTCAGGAAGACCAAGTTGTTACAATTTTGTAACTAAAAATCCCCAAGTTTCTGAGCTCAAAAACCGTGACCATCCGAAAACCACACCGAACGTCACTTCCTTCCATATTGTACATTCCAAATCATTCAGACATATCAATACCCACAAAAACAATCAAATAGCACAAATATATTACAAACAGCCTGCAAACAGGGATGACCCTCAATATCAATCACAGACAACGTTCCTAAATGCTACAGGAGGTTGAGGAGGAGTGTCTTCCTCTTACCTTAGAGAAGCACAAAGAAAGGCTGCTCCTTTTTTTTGGTCAGAAATTTCATGCTTAGCTTCCTGAAAGCTCAAGAACATTCAACCGTAAAAAATCAAGACCAAACTTTGAAATGAATACTCATGGTCAACAAAATGGCCATGGTTTACGAAAATGAGAAGAGAGGAGGAAAAAGCCATGAGCTTTACCTTAAAGCTCCAACCTTTAAGCTTCAAAGTGGAAGAGGATGAAGATGGAGAGAATGGTGAGCTCCTGGAGATGGCTTCCTCAAAGATGGTGGTCGTCCAAGCACAAAGTGGGTGCAAGGAATGTGAAAGCTTGAAGATGAAATGGAGGTGTGGGTGGTAAGGTTGCTGCTGTATGGAGAAAAAGAAAGACAAATGGCTGCGTATGGGAGGAGGGAAATGAGAGAATGAATGAAATATGCCCCTTTTTGTCAAACGTGCAGCACCAAAAAGGAGGAGAGAGAAAGAGTGGTTGGAGGAAGCTTCCTTGAGAAGCTTCGCGCGCTTCTCAGTGAAGTGTATAGTAAGCTTGTCTCCTTAATTAAATACATCTGACAGATGATTTAGTTGCACTGTTAAAAATTATTTTCTCAGTGAATAAAAATGACAATTGATGAAAATAATATTTTATTATTCATCAGATAATCTTATGACACAATGATTTTATCTAACTGATAAAACCTCAAAAAACGTAAACCTCACAAACTGTGTCCGGCCTCGGGTTTAGTAAGATCCCCTGTTGACACGTTGACAGTTCAAGGTTTACCAACCTCAGGAAAAACATTTCATTATCCTGACTCCGCTCAGTGTGCACGTAAAATGAGAAATATATTAAAATATTCATCATTTCTAGAAAAATCCACAAAAATTCCTAAAAATCATAAATATTATAAAATGATCATTTATAGTGAAATAAATAATTTTCGAGATGCTACAGAATGTCCCGTATATCTTAAGAAGACAAAGAAGTTTAAGAAGACACCTTCTAAAGAGAGGAAAAGAAGAAGGGTTTACATAGCATGAGAGGAAAATGACATGGATTCCACCGATAGCTCGAAAAAAGAAGAAGCTCATTTATGTCTTATGGCTCAAGGAGAAGGAGATGAGAATGACACCGAGGTAATATCCTCTAACTTGGACTATTCACCTTCCTATAGTGAATTACAAGTTACTTTTCAAGAATTGCATGATGAATCCTTAAGGCTCACAAAAATGATTTTATCTTTAAATAAAATAATTTCTTTATTGGTAAACAAAGTCTCTATGTTGAACACGGAAATTAATGAACCTAAAATTGAAAATGAGACCTTAGGACTTATTGATGCTAACTTATTATGCATGACTTGTTCTTCACTTGATAATGCATCCATTCAATTACCTTGCTCATCTTGTAAATCATTTGAAAAGGAGGTTGAGGATTTGAAAAGTACTTTTGCAAAATTTATCTTTGGAAGAGATAATTTAAATATGTTACTAGAGAAACAAAAATGTGTTTTTCAAAAAGCCGATTTGGGATATAATTCAAATAACCATCAAAAGTCTTATAAGAATTTCTTTGCTTCCTCAAGTACATCAAGTTGCCCCTTTATCAAATGCTTTCATTGTGGTAAGAAAGGGCATAGTGAATCAACATGTAATGTAAGAAAGAACATCAATACTAAGGTTGGAACTAAGAGGGTTTGGGTTCCTAAGGGCACCTTTCCCAATGCTAACACACAAGGACCTAAGAGAATTTGGGTACCAAAGATTAAAACTTGAATGTGTGTTGTAGGTGTGCTTGAAGATCAAAATCTCAAGTTGGTATCTTGATAGTGGTTTCTCCAAGCACATGACAGGTGATAGATCCAAGTTCTCATTCCTTACACCAAAGGAACATGGACATGTCACATATGAGGACAACAACAAAGGAAGGATCCTTGGAGTTGGAAAAGTTGGTAAGAATCTCTTTACTTCAATTGAAAATGTATTGTATGTAGAAGAACTTAAACATAACTTACTTAGTATAAGTCAATTATGTGATAAAGGAAATAGAATTATCTTTGACTCAAATTATTGCATAATTGAAGGCAAAAATGATAAACAAGTTAAGTTAGTTAGTCATAAAGTTGATAAGATATATATGATTAATCTTGATAATATTACCTCTCAAAATGCAAAATGTCCTATGAGTAAATAAAGTGATTCATGGCTATGGTATAGGATAATTGTTCACATTCATATGGATCACCTAAACAAACTTGTTTCTAAAGATTTAGTAATTGGCTTACTAAAGCTCAATTTTGAGAAAAATAGACTTTGTGATGCATGTCAAAAGGGTAAATAAGTAAAGGTCTCTTTCAAAGCTAAAAATATTGTTTCCATTACTAGACCCTTACAACTTTTGTATATGGATCTTTTTGGACTATCAAGAACTATGAGCTTATGGGGTAACTACTATGCCCTTGTGATTGTGGATGATTACTCTAGATATACATAGACTGTATTCCTTGCTCATAAAAATGATGCCTATCATGCATTTAGAAAACTTGCAAAAGTTATTCAAAATGAGAAAAATAGTAGCATTGCATCCATAAGAAGTGGTCATGGTGGGGAATTTAAAAATTAAGAATTTGAAATGTTTTGCAATGAAAATGGCATTAAGCATAATTTTTTTCTCCTAGAACTCCACAACAAAATGGAGTGGTTGAAAAGAAAAATAGATCTTTAGAGGAGTTAGCAAGAACTATACTCAATGAAACAAACCTTCCTAAGTACTTTTAGGCAGATGCGGTAAGTACCGCTTGTTATGTTATGAATAGGGCTTTGATAAGGCCAATTTTAAAGAAAACCCTCTATGAACTATACAAAGGAAGGAAACTGAACATCTGCCACTTTCATGTCTTTGGTTGCAAACGTTTTGTTTTAAACAATGGAAAAGATAACTTAGGCAAGTTTGATGCTAAATCTGATGAGGGAATATTTCTTGGTTACTCTCTTAGTAGCAAATCCTTTAGAATTTATAATAAGAGAATAATGACCATTGAAGAATCAATTCATGTTGCATTTGATAAAGCTAACCCAAATGATCCGGAAAAGGATTTGGTTGATGATGTTGCATAAAGTTTGGAAAAAACTCACTTAGAGAATCAAGAGAAAGAGGCCAAGAAGTAAGAAGAAAGCTTATTTGATCCCCCAAGGCAAAAGGATTCATCTATAATGGACCTTCCTAAGGAATGGAGAACATCAAGATACCATCCTCTTGACAAAGTAATAGGTGATGTATCAAAAGTGGTAATCACTCGAAACTCTTTTAGAGATGCATGTAACCATATGGCTTTTGTCTCTCAAGCTGAACCTAAAGACATAAATGAAGTCATTAATGATGAACATTGGATCTTGGCCATACAAGATGAACTAAACTAATTTGAGAGAAATCAAGTTTGGGAATTAGTTCTAAGGCCCAATGATCATCCCATAATTGACACCAAATGGGTCTTTAGGAATAAACTTGATGAAACGGGCTTAGTAATAAGAAATAAAGTTAGGTTGGTTGCAAAAGGCTATAATCAAGAAGAAGGAATAGATTATGAAGAGACTTATGCTCCCATAGCTAGATTAGAGGCCATAAGAATGCTACTTGCATATGCATGCATCATTGATTTCAAACTTTTTCAAATGGATGTTAAAAGCACTTTCTTAAATAGTTTTATACAAGAAGAAGTGTTTGTGGAACAACCTCCTGGTTTTGAAAACTTTGAACTTCCCAACCATGTCTTTAAATTGAAAAAGGCCTTGCATGGCTTAAAACAAGCCCCTAGAGCTTGGTATGAAAGGTTGAGCAAGTTCCTTTTAGAAAAAAGGTTCTCTAGAGGAAAGGTTGACACTACTCTTTTCATCAAACATAAAAAGCATGACATTCTTCTTATCCAAATATATATTGATGATATAATATTTAGTGCTACTAACAACTCTCTTTATAAGGAATTTGCCAATATTATGCAAAATGAATTTGAAATATCAATGATGGGTGAGCTTAACTTCTTCCTTGGTCTCCAAATCAAGCAAACAAGGGATGGGACCTTCATAAGTCAATCCAAGTATTGTAAGGAGCTGCTTAAGAAATTTGGAATGGACAATACTAAGCATATGGCTACACCAATGGGCACCTTTTGTTATTTGGACAAGGATGAAGGAGGTAAATCAGTAGAAATCACAAAATATAGAGGTATGATTAGCTCACTCCTTTATCTTACAGCTAGTAGGCCTAATATTATGTTTAGTGTGTGCATGTATGCTATATTTCTTGCAAATCCTAAAGAATCACACCTAAGTGCTGTAAAAAGAATTATGAAATATCCAATAGGCACTTCATAAATAGGTTGGTGGTACCCTAAAGGTGCCTCATGTAGTCTAATTGGTTATTCTGATTCTGATTTTGATGGATGCAAAATGGATAGGAAAAGCACTAGTGAGACATGCCACTTGCTTGGAAGCTCTCTAATTTCTTGGCATAGTAAGAAACAAAATAGTGTGGCATTGTCTACAGCTGAAGCTGAATATGTTACAGCTGGGAATTGTTGTGCTCAAATCCTTTGGATGAAGCAATAACTTCTAGACTATGGCATTGAACTTGATCACATCCCTATAAGGTATGACAACACTAGTGCAATTAATTTGTCTAAAAATCCCATTTTGCACTTAAGAACAAAACACATAGAGATAAAGCACCATTTCATAAGGGATCATGTTCAAAAAGGGGATTGCATGCTTAAATTTATTGAAACCACTAAACAACTACCTGACATCTTCACTAAACCATTAAACAAAAAAGCAATCTTTTATATGAGAAGTGAACTTGGCATATTAGACTAATCATGCATCTAAACTCTTGCGTCATAATTTTTTTCTGCATAATGAAAAATCTTACTGCATAATATATCATAATTGAGTTCTTTGCATAATTTTCTTACATCTTATCTTGAATCCAATACTGACTTGAGTGTTAGAGTGTCCCTCAAATTTGTTTTGCAAGTGCTTGATCCATGCTTAAGTCCCCCAATTTACTTTAGTCATGCTGCTGCTGAACAAAATTGTCTTCTGGCTCTCTTGAAGAAGAAAAATTATGTGTTTGATATGCTCTTGAAGTGGTTAGTGTTGATGAAAAGGAAACCAAATTAATATGGAACAAACTGATGTTTTAAGGACTAATTTCTTGAAGAATTTCTAATTTTGGAAGTGCAATAATTAGTTAGAAGAAGAAAACAACTGTTATTTGGGTTTTGGAATTATTTTATCAAGGAAAAGGGCTCTCTGCCAAGCAAAATAATCAGTTAGGACGCTTCACTAATCGATTATTGGAGAATTGGAGTTTCCTAAAACTCTTTGCAATTAGATACTAACTGATTAGAGACATTCTCTAACCGGTTAGAGGCCACTTGGTAACTGGTTACACAAACCCCTATAACCTGTTATTGGACCTCAAAAACACTCCCAACTATGACCTTCCTTCGTGTATCAACCCCCCTTTCCTCCATTGTCATCTTCTTCCTCAAGCACCCACTCACTCAAACACCTCTCCCACTCCAAATCCAACTAAAATCCACCACTAAAACTCATTTTTCATCACTTTCCACTGATCAAAACTTCCATCCTCTTCTAAATTTTCACCTTCCCTCACACTTTCTCTCTCCTCAACTGAGCCTTAGCCTCTATTTTCAACCATGGCAAGTAGTTCACCTCACCCCAAGTGTTTTCGCTCCAAAAATCCTAATGTACCCCTACCAACACCCACTTCACCCACTGACCAAGACTTCTCCATTAGCCTCAACATTGGAAGATACTTCTCCCACAAAAATCAAATGAAGGCATACACACTGCATTTTCAAGCACGACGCCTCATTCAGCCCAAGTACATGGACTGAGACTTCTTCGTCAAAGAAAGATTCAAATTCCTCATAGGGCTCTTAGAATTCCAAGGGCTGAAAACTCTTGTCACCACCAACCTTGGGTACTTATATCTTGAACCCATAAAAGTTTATTTCTACAATTTAAACATTGTTGGTGAAAATCTAGTTTCTGAATTTAAGAGGCGTAGAATCATTGTGTCACCAAGTCAGTGGATTCCCTTGTTTGGTCTCACTTTTTCTGGAGATAAACTCCCTATGAAAAATCACAACTCATGGGAGGAATTTGATCAAGACCAAGCAGTAGCAAGTATGCTTCAACTAGGAATTCAAGTGTGGATCTTTCACTACTAGCTTTCTGAATTTATAGGATCGTCTTCTTCACTTCGTACTCACACATATCTTAGTACCAAGGGCAAGCAACTATGCCTTGGTTGAAGAAGAAGACATTTTCTTGATATGGGCACTTAAAAGACACGTGAAAATCAATTGGCCTTATTACATCATGCATTACATGATAAAAGCTAAGGAAAAGATAATGATGGATCTTCCTTATGCCTTATTGGTTGCTAAAATTTTAGATCAGTATAAGTTCAGCTTAGAGAATGATGGAGTCATTCCCACTATCGATCCCCACAAGTTTGGAGTTGCCTCTCTAAACTGCATGCAAGTGAAGAAAGCAAATGGTGAATGGATCTATGGCCGTGGACGTGAGGCAGCAGCACAACAAGGAGAAATTCCTGCTGCCCCTGCTGATAAGCCTATGGAATAGGCCCCTGCCACCAATGGTGACCGCATCTTGGAAGCCATTGCAAACATGCAAATTAGTATCGAAGCCCGCATTGCAGACCTTAAAACTTCTCAAGAACACAGCAACACAATCATCTATGATCAGTTGAGCGCTATGGAAGATCGCCTGGATAGGCTTGAGCATCGCTACCCAATGTAACATCCTGGGAAAACATGTTAGGCTTGTACATGGTTACAAAAGTAGCCTAATACATACTTAACATGCTTGTGGAGTTTTGTGACTTTTTGAGCATATTTAGGCACTTTGTTGTAACACTATGGGATGAATATAGTTGTTATTAGCTCTAGAAGTGACTTAAACTACTTAGTTAATGGAAATAAATGTAGAGGATTTGTTTCTAGGTCACAATTATGTGGAAGATGTTACAGTTAAAATTTGAGATCAACCGGAGTCAATTTGGCATTTTTAAACATACTGAATGTGTGTTTTAATACCGGATTGACTACCAGCAGATATGGAAAAATATGAAAATGACGAAATAAGATTTTTATCGAATCTCAAAAAATATTATGGATTTGTTAGAAGTAAGAAAAATTGGATTTGGCAAAATATGAGTGTTCTTAACAGATTGAAATTTGTTAGTGGTCACTTAAGTGACCAAAAAGCACACGTCTCTTTCTTCTGTTGCCTTGGCTATTTAGGCATCCAAAATGAGATATTTTTCTCATCTCTTCTCTCTCGATTATAGTTGTAACACCTCAAAAATTAATTATTTCATCATAAATAATCGTTTTATAATATTTTTGATTTTTTGAAATTTTTTGAATTTTTTCGAAAATGTTGAATATTTTAATATATTTTTCATTTTGTGTGCGTAAAGATGAAAGCAGATAGCAGTAAAACACCTCAAAAATTATTTGTTTCATGATAAATAGTCATTTTATAATATTTTTTATTTTTGAAAATTTTTATGAATTTTTCTAGAAATGTTGAATATTTTAATATATTCCTTGTTTTGCATGCGCACTGAGCGGAGCCGAGAAAATGAAATATTTTTCCTAAGGCTGGTAAACTTTGAACTGTGTAAACGTCGATGGAGAATTTTACTAAACCCGAGGCCAGGCACAGTTTACAAGGTTTATGTTTTTTTAAGATTTTATCTGATAATTAAAATCGCAATACGTTCTGTTAAATAATATTCTGTTGTTAATAATGGTTTGATTGAAGAGGTCATTCCAAACCTGGTTACAGTAGAAGATAATAGGTTCTTGACTGACCTTCCAACTATTGAAGAGGTGAAAAATGTAACACCCACCGTAGGGTGTCACATTTATGTTACTTTATTACCCAAAATACCCTCAATAGTCATAAAATGGGATGTTGTGATAAAAATACGAGTTGTAAATTTTTTTTTTCTTTCTTCATGGATAACAATAAAATAGACTTAGCGAAAAATAAAACTATTATACAACAACCTCACACATAATTTACATCATATACATATTACACAAGTGCTGTCAGGCTTATTTATTACAGACCATGTCTCGGAACAATAAACACACTTAAATAATTACACACATAGTTTATATCAGAATTCAAACTTGCCCAAGTTTAACTAAGTAGAAGACCCCTCAGACGGGTCCTCCTCGGGTTCCTCAGCAGATAAGAATCCGTTATGACGAGTAGCCCTACAGATAGGTGTCCGGGCTGACGATATTATGCTGATTTCCGTTAGGACATAATTTCTAGTATCCCAATGTCGCCTGATATGTAAAGGAAATTCAACATGAACAAAGATAGTCACACAGAAAAATGGATCACCACGAAACAGTCTACTAATACTAACAGTCAGGTACCCCTCGTAAATAAGTCCTCGCTCATCGGGACTTGTCCTCTATTCTCCAGCTCCTCCGTGAAATTGTAGACGTACATATCTGAAGAAATTGGCTTTTGACGTCATACTGTCAGAATTCTGCATTCCCTGATGTGAGAAGTAGTTCCTCTTCTCCTTCTTGTACCGTTTCTTTCTCAACGTCTTCACCCAATTATAAATACAATATACAGATATACATACAAAGAGGTGAGATCACCTACGCCAATACCAGCATGATAGCACAGAAATAATACAAACAACATATCATGCAAAAATATCATATCATGATCACAATTATGCCATCATCATAGTGTAAAATAATAATTACCATCATACCACTATCACTGTTTAAATCACAAAATAATTACAGTAACACCATCATATAGATATAGATGCTCAATTTCATGCATGCGCACATAGACTCAATGTCCTACTCCATTGAGCTAATACTTAAGTCAGAGAAATTGATCGAAAAGATCTGCCGGTACCACGTGCTTCAGACCAAGTGCTATAATTATATCTTACACATCTAGCACATACACGACAGTCTTTGTCAGATCTTGATTAAGAATAGTGTCTCGGTCCGGATCATCGGTGTGTTGCATCGGTCTAACTCACGGTACAGAAGAGCTACCAACTGCCCATTGCGAGCAACCTGCACCCTGATGCCCCCAAGGTCAACAAGTGACCTACACTACGTGTATCGCACCCACTCAAGAGGTGTACGTTTCTCCTAGGCAATTAGCCATATACAGTCCATCGGACCATTTTCAATGTATGTGTAATGCACCAATTACCAACCAAAGGTAAATCACATAATTTCTCATACAAAGTTCAAATACTATTTTACATTCGTAAAATGGATTTATGCCAATTATAGGCAAATTGCTCAATTTCTTGTACAGTATTCACATACTAATTTTTTTAACTGTAAAGTTTACTGTATAATTAACAGCAACATTATATTATTGCATTTTTCTCATTCACAAAAATATTTTTGTCACGTTTTTACGGTCACATAATATTTTATTACGTAAACAACGATTTGTAACATTTCTATTGCGTTTAAAATTTGCGTAACAATTTTTTACTGTATTCTAAAATGCGTAAAAATATTCTTTCATTTTTAAATCGCATAGCGATTTTTCTACAACATTTTGATCGTGTAAAATATTTAAACGCTTTAAAAATTGCGTAAAAATATTTTAATGTTTTTCAAATCGCGTAATTTAAAAATTATGTTTTTGAGTTACATAAATCATTTTTCACCGTTTTTACCCTTCGTAAAATATTTCTTAACTTTAAAATATTATTTTGGGCTTTTCTTACAATAATATAATTTCTTACTTTATTTTCTTCCTATTCTTAGTCAAAAAAATTCTTTTCCATAATATATTTTCTCAAAATCACTTTTTATTGATTTAATTTTACAAAATCACATTTAGTTGATTTAATTACTGTTTCTAATTTTAAATTTCCTAACGTTTTCCAAAACCCAATAAATAAATTCTACATTAGTAAATTTAAGTTTCAAACGTTTTCTTTTATATTTCTAAATCACTTCTAAAAATTAATTCTCTTTAAAATAATTTGAAGTTCAACACCTTCAATCTCCCTTTTTCTTTTATTTATGAAAATTCCACTTGATAACACTTTAATTCCCTTTTCAAAAATCCTTATTTGAAAATTCTTATATTTTATAACATCAAAACATTTTTCTAAATTATCAAAACCTTATAGATAGCCATTGGAACCATGAAATATTTTTCTTCTAACTTAAATAAATTTCATTCTTGTTTCTACACAAAATAAATTCATGAAAACTCAACTCCAAAAATCGTGTGCATTCTTTTTACAAAACAAACTCTTTTGTTTATTTTCTTTACATCTCAAATCATTCAATTTTATTATTTATGAAAATATAATTTTGTGAACACCAAATTGGTTGATGTCTTATCCGAAATTTACTTTAGTTCAAGGATTAAAAATGAACTCCATAGTTCTTGAAAAATTTCAATAATAACTTTAGTCTTGGAAGTTCAAAACCGTGACCTCCTCCATGGCCTTTGGAGCCAAAATTTTGCTTATTTCAACATACATCCATCATAATATATTCAACATATATCATCATGCATATTATAAGCATACCATATAAACAAATAAAAATCATACTAAATATGCATACACAAGTAAATCATGCAAAGCATATCAAGCATAGGCAAAAATAATCAAAGCACATAACACACATAACTTATTACATGACCATGGATATGAATCCTCACATGGATTCACCATCCACCAAATATAAAACTATCTCTCACCACCATGCTTGGTTGGTGAGATGGATCTCCCTCTTACCTCTTGAAGAACTACCAAAAAAAACTTGTTGCTTTGTGTTTTGAACAAGATCTCCACCAACACAAGTTCTTAAACATGAAACAAATACAAGAAAATTACTATATCAAGCTTGAATAAGAAGAACCATGGGTCAAACATGGTTTAGAATATAAAAAAGAAAAGAATAAATGAAGTTTCCTTACACTTCACCAACAAAAACTCTAGAACTTGATCTTAGTAAAAGTCCTTCAAGATGGAAGATTTAGAGAAAGTCTTCAACATGAAAGTTGTTTAGAATAATGTAAGGATTCAAGAAACTAGGTTGTATGAAATTAAAGAGTGATGGAGGAGAGAATTAGAGTGCTTGGCCAAATGGTCTTCTTTTGGGAGGGAGAATGGAGTTTTCTTTGGTTTGTTCTTGAAGCTTAAGTGGAAAAAGTGAAGAATTGATAATATGAAGTGTAGAGATGAATTTTCTTGGTCTTCCAAAGTGATATTGCCGTAGCATGCATTAGAGAGAAGTGTAAAGTGAAGTTTGAAAAACATGATCATTAATGATCAATAGGAAATGGTCTTGACACTTGGCTATTGTCTTCATCCTTTTCTTTGGTTTAAAAAGCCTATGCAAAATTGTCTCCCTTCTTCCTTGCTTCTCCAAACCGTCCCCCCCTCTTCATGCACTCCAAATGTGACAAATTTCATAACCATCACTTTAAGCCATCCTAACCATTGATTAAAAGAATGGTTTGGATTAAAAATAGTTACTAGGTTTAGGTTATAGATGGAAGACTTTATTTGAGCCATTGGATCATTTTTGGCTTGCAATCCTAACCATTGAATGTGTCTCCAAAATGAAGGGTCAAGATTACACCTTCAAACTTTACATCCAAGGGTCCAAAATGGTTGTAGTCATTTTTGATGACCAATTCTCCTCCATTGATCTAAATCCAAATCCAATGGTCATTAATGATCCATCTCCACCATTGATTAATTTTACATTCAAGGGTTGATAATGGTCATGGTCATTTATAAGACTAAATCTCTACCTTTGATTTAATTTTCATCCAACGGTTATAATTAATCTTATTTACTTTTAAGATCAAATCTCCACCCTTGATTAAATCAAGATTAAATCTCCAATGGTAATTAAATCGATGGTGGATATCCAAACCACCAATATTGAATTAACAGTATAAAATTTTATTTTTATCTGTTATAACCTCATGAAATAATATATTTACTGTATTTTTATCATTCGATAATTAAATACAGTACAAAATACAATAAAGAAAATTTTTCTAAAACCGTTTCCGAATTAAGGTTTAGTAAGATCCCCTGTCTCCGTCTAAACAGTACAAATTTTTCTATACATAGAAAAATTTTTACTTTGCGGGACCCACCTGGACCCATGTATGGCCACCTGGGCCCACATACACCTCGTGGGGCAAATAAACAGTAAAAATTTCAAAATCACACATAAAATCATAAAAATTAGAAAATTCACAAATATCAAATCAGATTACGTAAATTAATTAAGACTAAACAGTAAAAATTAAATTACGTAAATTTTTTCGGCTCAAAAATTATTATTTTCCTGACATGGAACAAATTACTCAAAACGATCAAATATACAAATGAAATATTCAAAACAATTTTACAGTACACAGAAATCACTAAACAGTAGAATTCTGTTAACTGTCAAAATTACTATTTAATAAATAGAAAGTTTGGGGTGTTACAAAAAATGCTGTGTTTTCAATGAATGGCAATGGAGCTCCGGGGCCAGATGGTTTTGGTGGCTTTTTCTTCCAAACCTATTGGGAATTGATTGCCTCGAATGTTTATGCTGCAATGACTCAGTTCTTTATTTCAGGATGGTTGCTGCCAAACTTCAATTCCAATTTGGTTGTTTTGATTCCTAAGGCAGAAGGGGCAAATATGATTGAGCAATTTAGATCAATTGCTTTAGCCAACTACAAGTTCAAGATCATCACTAAGGTGTTTGCAGATAGATTGGCCAAGGTTGCTCCCAAGATAGTCTCTGATAACCAAAGGGGATTTATCAAAGGTAGGCAAATTGGTGATTGCATTTGCACAGCTTCAGAGGTTGTTAATTTGCTGGATAGAAAAGTGTTTGCTGGAAATTTGGCTTTGAATATTAATATAAGGAAGGCCTTTGACACTTTAGACTGGAGTTTTTTGTTGAAAGTCATGCATTGTTTTGGCTTTAATAACAGATTCTGTGATTAGATTAAAGTTATCCTTTTTTCAGCAAAGTTATCAATTTCAATAAATAGGAAGCCAGCAGGTTTCTTCTCTTGCAATAGAGGGGTCAAACAAGGTGATCCTTTGTCTCCCCTTTTATTTTGCATTGCAGAAGAGGTTCTTAGCAGAGGTTTAACAAAGATGGTGGCAGATAGCCAGCTTTAGTTAATGGCAGGGCCTAGAGGATATGTAATCCCTTCTCATATTTTCTATGCTGATGATATTTTATTGATGTGCAGAGGCACTCAAAGGAATTTGAAGAATTTGATGAAGCTTTTCAATGCTTATGGTGAAGCTTCAGGCCAGCTAATCAATCCTGCTAAGTCTAAGTTTTACACAGGTTGTATTTCTGCAAAAAGGAAAGCGGTTATTACTAGTTCATTGCGATTTTCAGCTGGAGCAATTCTATTTGTTTACTTGGGAATTCTTTTGTTCAAAGGTAAACCTAAGAGACTTCATCTGCAGCCTATCATGGATAGAATAAAGAATAAGCTTGCTTGCTGGAAAGCTTCTCTGTTATCAATTATGGGCAGGGTGATGCTAGTCAAGTCAGTGGTGCAAAGTATGCTTGCATACAGTTTTCATATACACAAATGGCCAGTGGAATGTATTAATATAATGGACAATTGGCTAAGGAATTTTATATGGTCTGGAAGTATGGATCAGAAAAAAAATTGTAACTGTGGCTTGGAAGCATGTTTGTAAGCCTTTCTTAGAAGGAGGGCTTGGACTGAGATCAACTAAAGCTATCAATCAAGCTTCTATGTTAAAGTTGGCTTGGGAATTGGTTTCCTCTTCTAACCAATGGTCTTGCCTTTTGAGAGCAAGAGCCTTCATTAATAATAGGCCAAGAAATTATCATATTTCTTTTGCTATTTGGCATGGTTTGAAGAGTTATATTTCCCTTGTGCTTGAAAACTCTTCCTGGAAAGTAGGATATGGTGGAACTATCAGCTTCTGGCAAGATCAATGGCTCACAAAACCTTTGGTTGACTAGTTGAACATTCTTGTTTCTCTCAGGCAGCACCTTAAAGCCAAGTTGTGTCAGTTTATAGTTAATGATAGGCTCCATTTCCCTAATTCTTTGTTAAGCAAATGCCCTGCACTTTCTTGTGAGCTAAGGAACATTCAGATTCCTATCGATGGTGGCTCGGATCAGAGGAGATGGGATAATGATTCAAGCTATTTGTCTATGCAAGAAGCATACTCCTTCATTTACAAACCTGATCAGCAGAAGCCTTGGCATAATTCAGTGTGGAGTAGCAATATTCCCCCTTTAAAGTCTTTCTTGGTCTGGAGGATTCTGAATGACAGGATGCCTACTGATGATCAACTAGTTAAAAGGGGCTGCACTTTAGTTTCTATCTGTAACTTATGCTATGCCAATTCTGAAACTACTGCATATTTGTTCTTTGAATGCCCTTTTGCATTAAATATTTGGAACTGGTTGCTTTTAATTCTGCAGGTCAAGGTTAGCAGTTGGTCCATGATTGACTTGCTAAAGCTTTATGATAGAAACTAGAGTTCTCAAATTTGTGAGGTAATTGCTTCTGCAATAGTTAACTCAGTTTAGATTATCTAGCATTGCAGAAACAAAATTAAGTTTGATAACCAAGTCATTTCTCTTAGCTCTGCAATGAGTATGGTGAGGGCAAATGTGTCTCTTACTGGTAATCTTTGCAAAGGTTGTATGTAATCAGATATGGTTGAATTTTCTATTTTAAAGGCTTTCTTAATCATTTGTCATCTGAGGAAGGGCCCTGATATAATAGATGTGAATTGGTACCCTCCCTCCTATAATTAGGTCAAGTACAACTTTGATGGTGCAGCCTTAGGAACCCCAGGTCCTGCAGCTTGTGGAGGCATATTCAGGGACTTTAGAGCAGCAAGTCTCGGCTGTTTTGCAACTAATGTTGGTAGTTCTTATGCTTATCATGCTAAGCTAGAAGGAGCTATGTATGCAATTGAAATAGCTCATGAGAAAGGTTGGAGGAATTTATGGCTAGAGTGTGACTCTATGCTAGTGGTTCAAGCTTTTAAAGGATTGGTAAGGATTCCTTGGAGGCTTAGAAATAGGTGGGATAACTGCTTAAGGATGAAGAAAGACTTGAATTTTTATTGTTCTCATATATACAGAGAAGGGAATAGCTATGCAGACAAATTAGCTTCTCATGGTTTGTAAATTCAAAAGATTAAGTGGTGGAACATTATCCCTGGTTTTATTAGTGTGGACTTTTTTCATGATAGATATAGCTTGCCTAGCTATAGGTTTTCTTAATTTTGTTATGTTTTGCTAATTGGGTAAGGTTCTTATCCCCCTATATTTTTTTTGTATTCTTTATTTCTTTCTTAATAAATTGTTGATATGCTGCAAATGATTGGTGTTGCTTGGGGTGCCAACCTTGTTGGGATGCCTAGCAATATAGTGATGCCTTAGCATATCTTCTTTCTTTTCTTAAAAAAATAATAATAATAATATCTTCTGCGGAATGCTCTATTATCCATTGGACAATAGATACTAGCTTTCTAAACTGTAACAATTGTCCATTGGGTAATAGCTTGTAGTGAAAATCCTTATCACCTAATCACCTTATCTAAAGGAAATCTATTTTATGTCTAATCAAATTTGCTTTTGAAAATCTAACAAGCTTAACCCTAGTTTCTAAAAACAATTTTCCCTTCTCTCTCTCCCTCTTCTCCATGGCCATGAGGCTAATTAGGAGCCAAAATTTGCTTTTCACTTAATTAGTTTTCATTTCTAATTTCAAACCCTAAAAAGTTCATTTCATTCTACTATCACTTTCTCTCTCTACACTCTTCTTCTCTCAAGTTTTCTCCTCCTTCTCTCTTCTCCTCCTCCACGACCTCACCCTCTTCCATACCTCCTTGGATTGAAAAAATTTCAAGTAACCATATTTTCTTAATCTCCATCATATTCTAAACATATTTCTAGTTGGAATCTTCTTGAAAAGCTTTCATCTTCATCATCTTCTTCAAGCCTCAAAGTTTGAAGCTTTTAGGTAATATTCTTGATTTCTCATCTTCTCTTCTTCATTTTCATTTTAATAGTCATCATCATGACCATTTGTCTTCTTTTTCTCAAGCATTGGTGTTGATTTGATGAAGCTGTGATTTCTAGGGTTTTGAAGGTGCTTAGCCGAATTTCACAAGGAGCAAACAATGAGATTTCTTTTGGGTAATAGGGAGATGGTCCACTTCAACCTCTATTGGTAGTGAAAGACTTGATTGTGTTTTGGTTGTGAGAAATCCCTGTTAGGGTTACTCTTTTTTATGTGTGATTTTGATGACTATGTGTTGATTTTACCTTATATGATCTATTTGATTGAATGTATGTATATATTGATGACCATGGAGTGATTTTGGTGGATTGGAAACATGAAATGGAAGCAAGGGTTCCTTACCCTCCTTATTGCGGCTCACGGCCACACCCCTTGAATAGGGTGATCATGGTTGAAATTTTGTAATCAAGTTGGAGACACAACTAGCCAAGTGACTAAAATGTAATAGAGTAATGGAAAACTTAGGGTTCTTACCCTTAGGAGGCTCACGACCTCTAGGGCCATTTTAAGGTCCAATCATGTAATTTTATGTAACCTTGGAATTTAAATAATCAAGTGTTAAGTAATTAATAATGTGATGGAAAGAAACCTATTTGATGACCTAAAATGGTTCTTTGGACCTAAGAAATGCTAAATTAAAGTGAAACTTAGTTGATTGGATAATTAAAAATCAATTAGAGATTCATAAAATGAAAAGAACTAAGAATGAGTGTAACACCCCGAAAATTATTTGTTTCATCATAAATAATCATTTTCTAATATTTGTGATTTTTGAGAATTTTTGTGAAATTTTCTGGAAACGTTAAATATTTTAATATATTTCTCATTTTGCGTGCACACTGAGTGGAGCCGGGAGAATGAAATATTTTTCCTAAGGTTGGTAAACTTTGAACTGTGGAAACATCGATGGGGGATCTTACTAAACTCGAGGCCAAGCACAGTTTATAAGGTTTATATTTTACAAGATTTTATCTGATAAATAAAATCGTAGAATATTTAATTATCTGAGAGACAATAAAATATTATTTCTACTAACTGTAATTTTTGTCCACTGAGTAATACCTCTGGTAGATTATTTCTATCTAGTTACTTTTATGACATCATCTAAGTGACCTCACACTTCACTTTATCGAGAAGCGTGTGAAGCTTCTCAAGGAAGCTTCAAGGGAAACTTCTAGGAAGTTTTCTCCCAACCATTCCACTCTCTCTCCTCTCTTTTATGCTGCACGACTGGGGGAAGGAAAAATCACATTTCATTTTTCTTATTTTCTCCTCCCTCATGCATGTCTCTCTCTTTTTATCTCTTCTCCCACACAGCTACACACACACACACACCATTGTTGAGCTTTCAAGCTTCCTTGCTCAAGCCAACATAGACCATTGTTTCCCCTCATCATCTCCAAGCTTTCTTCTTCATGGGACTCTTCTTGACTCTTCCATTTTCATCATTTGCAGCCTAGCTCCAAAGCTTGAAGCTTTGAGGTAAAGCTCTCAACTTTCTTCTCTTTTTCTCCTCATTTTTGTGGTCCTTGGTCACCATTATGACTAAGGACTCATCTTTTCAAGTTTTAGTGGTTGATTTAGGAAGTTGATCATCTTAGGTTCTTCTTGTGGGTGGTGGATGAAAAGCTTGAAAGAAGCTCTCTTTCATTCTTGACTCTTAAGGTAAGAGGAAGATTATTCTCTTCAACCCATTTTGGTAGTGAGAAACTCTTTGTTGTGTTGATGGGGTGAAACCCATTTGTGGGATACCTCTTTGTTTGAGTGATTTTGGTTGTGTATTGATTGTTTGAATGGTAGGATTTAGATGTATGATGATGGATCTTGGATTGTATGAAGGATAGGTTGAGTTTGGGTGATTTTCTGCATTTACAGAGGAGTACACAACCTAGGCTATGTCATTGCGCAAGGCCGTGTACTCCAAGCATTCCAGAACAGAAATTCCAGAGGCGTACATGGCCGTGTATTTTGGAAAGGCCGTGAAATCGTGGCCGTGCATTCTTCCTCAGGCCGTGTAACTTGAATAATGCAAGATTTTAGACTTTTCTAGTCCCTTGGAGGCTCCCGGTCTCCTTGGACACTCATTGTGAGGCTTTAGTACTAAGATAAAGTTATTAAACTTAATTAATTGAATGATTTGAAGTTGATTAGGGATTCATAAGATGGAAAGAACCAAGGATGAAAGTATGCCTTATAGTTTAGAATAATTTTGGAATAAAGAAAGAATATGAGTATGGGTGAGGTTGTGAGAAACATAATGAACTTAAGGTTTAACTTTTATCATAACTATGAATGAGGTTGTGTTCACCTTTAACGTTTGTTATTGACTTGACGTGGATCCGTGAATGGGATCAAACCTTGTTGATAAATGATATGACATGTAATTCTAGACATGATATAATATGATTGTGATCTCATATATGAATATATATATATGCATTGAATCCATGTGTATTAGAAGCATGATTATTATAGTTTGTCATGATGAGCATGATTGAAACATGCATTGTTAAAGTCCGTTGGACTATTGTTAAGGCCATGTTGCCTAGGAGTTGAATCACACCTTAGTGCAGGTGCGAATAGACTAGTGTAGGTCCTGTAGTTGACCTTGGGGGCGTCGGGGCATGGGCGTCTCACAGCAGACAGTTGGTAGCCCCTCTGGGCCGTGGGACAAATTGATGCAAACGCACCGACGATCCTAAGTAGGTCACTGTCCTATATCGTGATCTTGTGGGAATGCCGCTGTATAAAGCCTTATTGCACAAAATGATTGATTATTTTCTAGAAAGCACTTGATTTTTAGGCCAACAAGATACTAGTATGTCCCCCTGATCATTCTCTCCGAATGTTTGCATCTAGCTCCATGGAGTAGGATTTTTGGTACCATGTGTATGTGCATAGTGAGTCACCATATCATTTGACATTTACTAATTTATATGACAATTTAATCTGTTATCTTATTACTGTTATGACTCCCGTTATCTATTTTTAATGCTGGTTACCACTTCTAAAATGTTATATGGGTGTCATGTGCCGTATTGTTTCTTTATAGCAATAATAGGTAATGAATGTAGAATGTCTTACCTCTTTTCTATATTTTCTGCTATTCTGTCTATAAGTATGTTCCATCGAAGACATCGACGAAGGGGGTGAAGTTCACTAGTTCCCTGATTTTTGGCCCGATTTCGACTAGCACCTGCTTTTGGATCATGGCGGCACACCCATGAGGATTTTTGGGTTATGTGTGTTTGGCCTTCCTCGGAGGTCTAGACTGGTGGCACATTAACTTCAGTTCGGATCGCTGTGTCACGTGGGAGATGTGACGGTATTGTTGGCTTGGGGGCGTTATGATCCGCCCATCTACACCTGTAGTGTTAGGTTACATTTAGAGTTTTACATGCCTATAAGGGACATGTGGGGTTATCGTTATTACACTCCACGGGAGGATTCATTTCTCTCCACAGCCCAAGCCCCAGCCCGTAATTCGGTGGCTCCGATGAGGGTTTCCTCTGACGAGGAAGACCTTGAGGAGGATCCTGACACGGTTCCTTCCTTTTCTTCTTAGGGGCTGACACTGTCGATAGTCACTGATGGCTATCCGTCTTTTGGGGCTTGTTATTCTTTTTGGGGGTCTGTATATCATTTTTCGGGGCTTGTAAAGCTTAGGCTTCTTTTTGATGAGCCTTGATGAAACTAATGACTCATAGTCTGTATCTAAACAGTATATATATATAATGTATCTTTTCATGGATGTATGGATTGGTCTTTATGTTTTTTCGCTTGCAATTAAACAAAAATATATATATACATACTTGTGAATCTTATTATAAACGTTAGTACATTTCAATACTTCATTGATGAACAGGTTATTGAGTACAAATATATATATGCCTATAATGAAAGAAGAAAAAAAAATATTCACCATTTTATTTACACAACTATAATCAAATAAGTCTAATTATGGTGTAATGAATTGGGTCTTAATTTATATTTTCTTTTTTTGCATTGTATTTAATGATGTGACATTCCCTCCCAAAAAGGGGCGTTACACTAAGTTGGTATCAGAGCCCCAGTTTATGTTTTCTTTGGGTCTTTGTGGTTTGGTCTGACTTGTGTGTACTGTGTGATTCTCTGTGATTGGTATTCCGAAAGGATACATCTAATTCTTCATTGTGTATTTCAGTTAGTATCACTTGAAAGAACGAAATGGCACGAGGCAGGGGTATGGCAGCAGCAATTGAGGCTATGCAAAGAATGGTGGAGGTCATTGCCCAACAAATGGAGAAAGCTGCTCAACAGTAAAAAAGAGCTGCTCAACAACTCAAAGCTACGGCTGACGCATAAAATTTGGCGGAGTTTTGTCGCCACAACCCTCCTTAATTCAAAGGAGAATTTGATCCGAAAAAGGCTAGTTTAAGGATCAAGGAGCTAGAGAAAATCTTTCGAGGCATGAACTGTGCCAACGATAAGAAAGTGACTTACGCCGTTTTTATTCTAATTGGTGATGTTAAAGACTAGTGGAATGGAGCACAAAGAGTGCTAGAAGCTGAAGGTCGTTCAATCAATTGGGAGGTATTCAAGAATAAGTTCTTGGACAAATATTTCCCCATAAGCGCCAAACATGCAAAAGAGATGGAATTCCTCAGCTTGAGGCAAAGAAACTTGTCCGTCAGTGAATACGCTGCAAATTTTGAAAGTTTATCAAAGTTTTCGACGTATTTCCAGCACCAGCCAGACGAGGTGTGGAAATGTCAAAAAATTGAAGAAAGACTGAGGCACGAGGTGAAGAGAGCAGTTATCACCTTGAAAATCAACCAATTTTCGGAGTTGCTCTATACGTGTTGTTAAGTGGAAGCTCTAGATCAAGCTCAAGACACAAGAAATCAAAACTTTGGACCTACCAGGTTCCAAAGAGGAGGCGGCAACAATGCGAATCACTTTCAGAAGAAGCCTTATTCCTGACTATCAGGGAATCAGCAATAGACATCAACTGGAGGTCCCAATGGAGGTTCTGGTGGGAACCGAACTGGACTGAATATGGTATTTCCTTCAAAATGTATGAAGTGCGAGAAGGATCACCTAACAAGGGATTGTTCTATCAAAGGAATCATCTATTTTTGATGTGGGAAACTTGGACACATCTTTAGAGACTGCAACCAAACTAAGGCTGAGCCTTTAGTCAACGCTACTCGAGCTGCAAAGCCGCAAGCATGAGGCAGAGTTTATACCATGAGCGGAGTTGAAGCCTCCAAATCTGAAGATCTTATACAAGGAGAAGGCACTATGGAGGTAATCTTTTGACTGTACTGTATGACTCTGGGGCAACCCACTCTTTCATTTCATATGACTGTGTGCGATGACTTAGTTTACCGGTGTCATCCTTACTTTTCGACTTAACTGTTTCTACTGCCACTGATAGACCTGTTGTTTCTACCAAAGTCTGTTTGAATTGTCCATTGATTGTTGAGGGTCGAATCTTTTCTATTGATTTGATTTGTTTACCCATTTCTTAGTTAGATGTGATTTTATTGATGGATTGGTTGTCTTCCAACCATATCCTATTGGATTGTTCTAGTAAAATCATAGTTTTTCCCATAGATGAGGATTCTAGATTTTTTACGGCCAACCAAGTTCGAGCTTTCTTGAAAAAAGGAGCTCAAGGATATATACTATTGTCCTCCTTGAAAGTCGAGAGTAAGGCTGATGTGAATGCAATTCCAGTGGTCAATGAGTTTTCTGAAGTCTTTCTTGATGATGTACCTGGTCTACCGCCGGAGCAGGAGATAGAGTTCGCTATTGATCTTATGCTTGGATCTGGTCCTGTATCTATAGCGCCTTACAGAATGTAACCATCGGAGTTGGCAGAGCTTAAGAAGCAGTTGGAAGAGCTTTTGGAAAAACAGTTCGTTAGACCAAGTGTGTCACCTTGGGGAGCACCAGTGTTACTAGTACGAAAGAAGGATGGTACCTCGCGATTGTGTGTGGACTATCACCAGCTGAATAAGGTCACAATTAAGAACAAGTATCTATTTCCGAGAATAGATGACTTAATGGATCAATTCAAGGGAGCAGCAGTGTTCTCTAAGATCGATCTGTGATCGGGTTACCATCAGATTCAGGTAAAGGCAGAGGATATACCCAAGACGGCTTTTCGTACCTGATACGGTCATTACGAATATCTTGTGATGTTGTTTGGTGTAATGAATGTACCTGCCATCTTCATGGACTACATGAACAGGATCTTTCATCCTTACTTGGATAGATTCGTTGTTGTCTTCATCGACGACATCCTGATCTACTCTCAAAATCAGGAGGATCATGCTGAACACCTCAGTATAGTTTTCCAGGTTCTGAAAGAGAAGAAGTTGTATGCTAAATTGTCAAAGTGTGAATTCTGGTTGGACGAAGTCAAGTTTTTGGGCCATGTGATCTCGAAGGAAGGGTTTGCAGTGGATCCATCAAAGGTGGAAGTAGTTCTACAATGGGAACGACTGAAGATAGTGACAGAAATCTGAAGCTTTGTGGGTTTAGCTGGATACCATCGAAAGTTCATTGAAGGATTCTCTAAAATTGCAAGACCTCTCACTCAACTTACAAGAAAGAACTAAGCCTTTGAATGGACTGATGCTTATGAAGAAGGTTTCCAAGAATTGAAGAAACGACTAACTACTTCACTAGTGTTAGTCTTACCCGATCCGAATGAACAGATCAAAGTGTACTATGATGCTTCATATCAAGGATTGGGAGCTGTGCTTATGCAGAACAGAAAAGTGGTGGCTTATGCTTCGAGACAGTTGCGAGTGCATGAGAAGAACTATCCAACACATAACTTGGAGTAAGTAGTTGTGGTTTTTGCTTTGAAAATATGGAGATACTTCCTGTATAGAGCGACATTCAACATCTTCAGTGACCACAAGAGCTTGAAGTACTTATATGATCAAAAGGAGTTGAATATGAGATAGCGTAAGTGGTTAGAATTCTTGAAGGATTATGATTTTAGACTTCTGTATCACCCTGGAAAGGTAAACGTCATGGCAGACGCATTGAGTAGATAGAAGCTTAGTATATCAGCCATAATGATTAAGGAAAAGATCTGATAGAGTAGTTCAGGGATGTATAGTCTTTCATGGAATTAGAACCGGGAAAAATTTGCATGAACATGGTTACTATTTCAAGCAAATTAATGGAAGACATCCGGGAAAAGTAGAAAATTAATAATTTTTTGCAAGAAGAAAGAGAGCTGATAAGGCAAGGCAATGCGATAACATTCGAGGAAGGAACAGATAGGATTCTAAGGTTCTGAGGTAGGGTTTGTATACCCAGAGATCAAGAGCTAAAGAAGTATATTCTTGAGCACGCTCACACGCGCAAGTTAAGTATGCACCCGGGGATAACTAAAATGTACCAAGACTTGATAAAATTATTTTGGTGGCATGGAATGAAGAGCGATATTACCATATGTGTGTCTTTTTGTCTGGTTTGCCAGAAAGCAAAGATGGAACATCAGAGACTGTCAGGACTATTGCAACCTCTATTTATTCCCGAATGGAAATGGGATAGCATTGCGATGAATTTCGTGGTTGGATTGTCGAAGACCAGAAAAGGCTATGACTCGATATAGGTAATTATTGATCGACTCACGAAGTCAGCACAGTTCCTGCCGATCAACATAAGATACAACATGGAGAAGCTGACCCAACTATACATCGATGAGATTGTTAGACTATATGGCATACCTACCAGTATTGTTTCTGACAGGGATCCAAGGTTTACTTCCAAGTTTTGGCAAAGTTTGCAAGAAGCATTGGGAACAAAGCTACGATTGAGCTCTGCTTACCATCCACAAACTGATGGGCAATCAGAAAGGATGATCTAATCGTTGGAAGATTTGCTCAGGGCTTGCGCTTTAGAACAGACTGGAAGTTGGGATAAAGTTTTACCATTGGTAGAGTTCACCTACAACAACAGTTTTCATTCAAGCATAGGGATGGCACCCTATGAAGCTCTATATGGATGACGGTGCCGAACACCTCTGTGTTGGTACTAAAATGGCGAGCACCTTACTGTTGGACCTGATATTATATAACAGACAACTGAGAAGGTCAAGATGACTCAGGAAAAGATGAAGACAGCTCAAAGTCGGCAGAAGAGCTATGCAGACAAGAGAAGAAAGCCTCTAGAGTTTGAGGAAGGCGAGCATGTGTTTTTGAAAGTCACACAAACGACTGGGGTCGGCCGAGTTTTGAAATCTAGAAAACTCACTCCCAAATTTCTTGGACCTTACCAAATTCTTCACCGGATAGGTCCAGTAGCTTACCAGATAGCCTTACCACCTTTTCTTTCAAACTTTCACAATGTCTTTCATGTGTCACAACTATGGAAGTATATTCCTGACCCGAACCATGTCATAGCAGCTGACACAGTACAATTGAAAGAGAACTTAACCTACTTTGAGGCACCTCCTGTAAAGATTGAAGATAGGAGAGTAAAACAACTCAGAGGAAAGGAAATCTCATTGGTGAAAGTGATCTGGAACGAAAAGACTAGAGATGCAACGTGGGAATTAGAAGACAATATGAAGGAGCAACACCCACAACTGTTCGAAGGTATGAAAATTTCAAGGATGAAATTTCTTTTTAGAATGAAATCTCATTGGTGAAAGTGATCTGGAACGAAAAGACTGGAGATACAACATGGGAATTGGAAGACAAGATGAAGGAGCAACACCCACAACTGTTTGAAGGTATGAAAATATCGAGGACGAAACTTTCATACCTTCGAATGGGAGAGTTGTAACACCCTGAAATTTATTTGTTTCATCATAAATAATCATTTTCTAATATTTGTGATTTTTGAGAATTTTTGTGGAATTTTCTGAAAATATTAAATATTTTAATATATTCCTCATTTTGTGTACGCACTGAGTGGAGCCGGGAGAATGAAATATTTTTCCTGAAACTGGTAAACTTTGAACTATGAAAACGTCGATGGGGGATCTTACTAAACCCGAGGCTGAGCATAGTTTACGAAGTTTATGTTTTACGAGATTTTATCTAATAAATAAAATTACAGAATATTTAATTATCTGAGAGACAATAAAATATTATTTCTGCTAACTGTAATTTTTGTCCACTGAGTAATAGCTCTAATAAATTATTTCTATCTAGTTACTTTTATGACATCATCTAAGTGACCTCACACTTCACTTTATCGAGAAGCATACGAAGCTTCTCAAGGAAGCTTCAAGGGAAACTTCAAGGAAGTTTCCTCCCAACCACTCCACTCTCTCTCCTCTCTTTTGTGCTGCACGGCTGGGGGAAGGAAAAATCACATTTCATTTCTCTCATTTTCTCCTCCCTCACGCACGTCTTTCTCTCTTTCTCTCTTCTCCCACACGGCTACACACACACACACACCATTGTTAAGCTTTCAAGCTTCCTTGCTCAAGCCAACATAGACCATTGTTTCCCCTCATCATCTCCAAGTTTTCTTCTTTGTGGGATTGTTCTTAACTCTTCCATTTTCATCCTTTGCAGCCCAGCTCCAAAGCTTGAAGCTTTAAGGTAAAGCCCTCAATTTTCTTCTCTTTTTCTCCTCATTTTCGTGGTCCTTGGTCACCATTGTGACCAAGGACTCCTCTTTTCAAGTTTTAGTGGTTGATTTTGCAACGCCCCTTTTTGGAAGGGAACGTCACATTGTCATTTACAATGCAGAAAATAAAAATGATAAATTAAGACCTGATTCTTTAGATTATTTAAATTTATCTGGTTAAAGCTGCATAAATAAAATGGCGATAATATTTTTTTATAATAATTAATAAACTGTAGTGACGAAACATAAATGGCAATAATGAGCAATGCAGAAGTAAAGCATACATTTGATCAACATTGCATATATATATATATATATATATATATATATATATATATATATATATATATATATATATAATTATACTAAATCTGTTTAGTTACAAAGCCCTATGTACAAAAAACAAAACTATACCTGCCCAAAGGATTATACATATATATCCCCAATATATCAGAAATATATAGCCCACTAAAAAGACATCAGGCCCCCAAAATAAAACACTGGTAGCCAACAGTAGCTACCAACTATATCAATTCCTGAGATGAGGGGGAATCGTGTTAGGATCCTCTTCAGGATCCTCCGCAAGATCCTCCTCGGGGTCTTCCTCATCCGAGGAAACCTCCATAGGAGCCACCAAGCCACGGGCCAGAGCCCGAGCATTGGAATCAAAAGAATCCTCCTGTGAGGTGTAGTAGCGGTCACCCCGCATCTCCCGGATGGGCAGATAAAATTTCAAACGTAGGCTGATGCAGCAGGTAAAGATCAGCGACTCATGATGCCTCCAGGCCAAAGAGATCGACACGTCTCCCAAGTAGACATAGCGATCGGAATTTAGGTTCATGTGCCAGCAGTCTGCCCCTCCAAGAAAGGTCAGACGCACATCACCTAGAAATCCACGTGAGCGTGCCTCCATGCTCCACAGTAGATGCTAGTCGCGATCGGGCCAGAAGTCGAGGAAATCGGGAGCTCCAACCTCCTTGCCGTCATTTTCAATGGGACACAATATACAGATAGAAAATAATAGAAACACAGGAAAGAGGTAAGACATCCTACCATCATTACCAATTATAGCAGCAAGAAACAGAATTGCGCAAAGCGCCTGCGTAGCATTTCAACAGCAATAATAATAATAAGCATTATATAGCAATATTAACCAACTAAGCAATTCCAATTATAATAATAAATAGATGTCAGATAATACATGGACTCACTATGCACATGCAGTCAAAGTCAAAATCCTACTCCATGGAGCTAGACACAAACAGTCGGAGAAAAAGATTAGGAGACACGTCTGCAACTCGGCTGCTGCGGCTAAAGTGCTATAATCATCAGTTTATCCATGTGCACATCAAGGCATTGTACAGACAGTCTACGCTAGATCATGATATAGGACAGTGCCCGGTCAGGATCGTCGGTGCGTTTGCATCGGTTTGCCCCACGGACAGAAGAGCTACCAACTGTCCATTACGGGGTACCCGCACCCCGACGCCCCCATGGTCAACAATATGACCTACACTAGTCTACTCGCACCCGCACTAAGGTGTGTTCATCTCCTAGGAACTCGGCCTTAACAACAGTCCAACGAACATTCACAATGCATGACAACTCTATGCATAAACATGTATGTTCATCATTACTTACTTTTTCATAGTATGCCACAATTGGCCAAACTAAGTATCAACACATCATTGGTCACTCACATGGACCCACAATATCATAATATTGGAATTAAATGAATTAATGCATTTTAAAGGTTTGTTATGAATTCTTACTTAGATTTAACCTTTCTTTCCAAGTTCGTCTCTAGAGTAATTCTCTTAATTAATTAAATTCTCTAAGGTAATTTATTCTCATACACTTAGAAAGTTATTCTAAGGGTCTCAAAGTCTCACACTCTCTCGTTCTTTCCCTAATTAAAATTACCCTAAATCTTATGATAAATTTCATTCTTGGTTCTTTCAAATTTATGAATCCTAATTTATTTTCTAATCTCACAATTTACCAATAGATTAATCACTTGATTAATTATGTTCCAAGATTACCAAAAATTACATAATCAAGCCCTGAATGGCCCTAGAGACCGTGGCCTCCCTAGGGGATTAAGTTCTCAAATTTTTCATTCCATTAATTACATATTGTACACTTGATTAATTTTGTCTTCTTGTTACAATTATTCATCAAGAACCCTAATTTTGGGCCCCCAAAACCGTAGCCATTCAAGAGGGAATCCAAAATTATTTCCTTCCATTTCATGCCCTCCAAACCATTCAAACATATCAATATGCATAATCAATCAATCCAATAGCTTAAATAAATTACAAACAACATGTAAACATACCAATCATGCAAACAAAGGATAACCTTCAATAGGGTTTTCTCATAATCAATCACAAACAAGGTTTCTTATTGCTAATAAAGGTTGAGGAGGAGTGTCTTCCTCTTACCTAAGAGAAGAAAACAAGAAAAGCCTCCTAGAATCTCCTTGAAATTTTTGGATTGGACACCACCAAGAACCCTAAAATTTCAATCTCATCAAAACAACACCAATGCTTGAAAAATAAGGCATGGATGGTCACAAAGGAGACCATAAAAATGAAAATGGGTAAAAGAAAGTGAAGAATCAAGAAGCTTACCCAAAAACCCTAAGCTTGAAGCTTGAAGAAAATGGTGCAAATGAAAGCTTTTCAATGAACCACCAACTAGAGAAGTATTTAGAAGATGGAGAAGATTAAGAAAATAGGGTTGGTTGAATTTTTAGTGATGGATGAGGCACAATGGGGCTGTTGGCCGTGTGGCTTCTAGAGAGAAGGAGGAGAAAATATTTTGTGAAGGAGAAAGATGAAGCTTAGAGAGAGAAGTTAATAGTAGAAAGTGAAATATGCTTTTTTTTTAGTTTTTGAAATTAATGTGATATAATTGATTTGTGAAACAAAATTTTTCCCCCCAAAAGAGGTGCAGTAGCCGTGAGGCTTGGGAGAGAGGAGAGAGAGTGAGTAGCTTCCTTGAGAAGCTTCGCACGTTTCTCAATAAAGTACAAAGTAAGCTTGTCTCCTTAATTAAATACTCCTGAACAGATGATTAATTACACTGTTAGAATTATTTTCCCAGTGAATAAAAGTTACAGTTGCTGAAAATAATATTTTATTGTTCATCAGATAATTTTATGATACAGCGATTTTATTTATAAGATAAAACCTCAAAAAATGCAAACCTCGCAAACTGTGCCCGACCTCGGGTTTAGTAAGATCCCCCGTCGACACGTTGACAATTCGAGGTTTACCAGCCTTAGGGAAGACATTTCGTTATCCCAGCTCCGCTCAGCGCACACGCAAAACAAGAAATATACTAAAATATTTGATATTTTCAAAAAAATCCACAAAAATTCCTAAAATTCACAAATATTAGAAAATTGATATTTGTCATGAAACAAACAATTTTCCAGGGCATTTGACTGACTCTGCTCAGTGCGTGCGTAAAACGAAGAATATATTAAAATATTCAGTATTTCTGAAAAATTTCAAAAAAATCTCTAAAAATCATGAATATTGGGAACTGACTATTCATGATGAAACAAATCATTTTTATGGTGTTACACTGACTCTGCTGAGTGTGCATGCAAAATGAGAAATATATTAAAATATTCAACATTTCCAGCAAAATCCAAAGAAATTTTCAAAAATTATAAATATTATACAATGATGATTGATGATAAAATAAATAATTTTTTGGGTGTTACAGATTTGGGAAGTTGATCATCTTAGTTTCTTCTTATGGGTGTTGGACAAAAAGCTTGAAAGAAGCTCACTTTCCTTCTTGACTCTTAAGGTAAGAGGAAGATTATTCTCTTCAACCCAGTTTGGTAGTAAGAAACTCTTTGTTGTGTTAATGGGGTGAAACCCATTTGTGGGATGCCCCTTTGTTTGAGTGATTTTGGTTGTGTATGGATTGTTTGAATGGTAGGTGATGAGTGAGGATATAATGATTAAAATTCAGATAAAAATCAGTTGTCAGGCCCACCAAAAAATAAAAACCTTACAACTAGTTGTAGTTAGTAAGGGTCGATCCATAGAGAACCAATTCAATTAACACTATCAAGTAATTCCCAATTTAAACTCTGATTAATAATAAAAGTAAATAAGGGGTTTTTGGAGTTTTGATGAACAATGAACAGTTTCAAAGGCAATAACAATAAATGAACTGAAATCAACAATATAAGAAAATTGGTTAAGAGATTGAATCCACCACTAGATTTATATGATGATGTAAATCCACATATCCTTTTATTCCAACATGCTCAATTATGTTTTTACGCAATTGTGAGAGTAAATCTCTATTTTCCTTACGTGTTGGCCAATTCAGCAATCGCTCAAATCAACTCCTAATCACTGATTAGTCATAAAGCAACCGCTCTTACAACTATCCAACAACTGGATTAAGATTTAGAAAACCAATCACACTAAGATCTAATCACACACCGGGATTAAATTACTTAGAACATATATTTCTCTAGATCTATTACCGCAACCGCGCATAATAAACTCAGATCTACCACTTTTATAACTGGCAAATAGCACAAAGATAATTATACCCACATGAACATCATATATTCTACTAGATCTACTACCGCAACCGCACATAATAAACCCAGATCTACCACTTTGAAGTGGGAACAAGTACAAAAACCTTCATACCAACAAAAGATTCAGAAATATATGAATAAAGACATAACTGTGTTGAAATAATCAAATATGTAAGATTCACAACATCAATACTAGTGGTTTCATCACCCCCTTAACTAAGGGAGGTTTAGTTACACATAACCAGAACAAAATCACAAGAAAAACTGAGAAAGAACAACATGAGAAATAAAGTGCAGAAGAAAAACTAAAGCAAACAAGTTTCTGAGGATTGAGGATGATGGATCTCCGATTGCTCGAACTCGAGACTCCAATCTTTGATCCAAGACTCCCCTCTCCTTCTCCAAGGAGTTGTAGCTGCTCTCCTAAGTCAGAACTCCCTTCAAAACGTGCCAAGAGTGTCAATATATAGGCCCCCAACACAAACTTCGCGCAGAAGTTTGTAATAATTGAGTTCTGGTGGTCATACACGGCCGTGTATGCATACACGGCCTAGGCTGTGTATGACACTGAGTTGGGAGTCCAAAATTCACTATTTCAAATGCAAAGTCAGAGGCATACATGGCCTAGGCCGTGTATTTTCACACGGCCGTGTATTTTCATGCAACTTAGGGCCTGTATTCTAACGCAGGTCCTGTATTCTGACACTAGTTCTGTAATCTGACTTCCAAGCTCAATATGACCCTTTAGACCTCCAAATCTGGAAAAGTGTTCAACATGAAAGTTGTAGATTTGGATCTTAATATCAACCATCAAAATTTCAACTCATTTGACAACTTGTAGCTCGAGATATGCCATGAACAGTACGCAAAGGTCAAGCTGTCAGGATCAGCACCCTAGTTCTTGCTTCAACTCCAATTTGAGTTATCCAAACGTGAGATTGGGCCTTTGAGGTCTTCATGAAAGTAGTACAGAATTGTCTTAGCTTTCCTACAAGACCAAAATCACATCAATCAGATATTTGAAACTCAAATTATAGCTAGTTTACTGAACATTGTCAAAGAGATAAATTAGGGCTAATTCATGCAATAATTCCTTCAATGATCCAATTAGCCTCAATATCATAAAATGTGTCAAAACCAACTTAATTAAACTTAATTGAATCTTAAGAAGCCCAGTGACTGAAAAGCATAATTCAATTATGAGTGCAAATGAACACATTTAAGCAAAGTTTCACAGTAATGTTCCAATTAGGGTTTGATATCAGAAACTAAGCTAAATGATGACAATTAAGCATAAATGGAGTTCAATAAATCAATTATAAGGCAACTAAAATATAGGAATAATCAACAGATCAATTACCCCCACACTTAGCCTTTTGCACTCCTGGGCAAAAATATACAGCTCAACACAGTTTCATAACAAGCCAAGCAAATGCAGAATAATGAGCAAAGACATTTATGCTTTTAGTTTTTAAAGAATCTAAACAATCAAGAATTCCTTTTCTTAGCAATCCAAGTTGACAAGCAAAATTAATCAAATTTCAGGGTTCAATCAATATGATAAATCCTCACTGAAATGCTCTCACACTCAAGTGTTTCAGGCTTGTGTTTTCACTCAACCAACTCATGAGAATATGCTTTACCGTAGGCTTGTCAAGCCTCTACTTCTCCACTACTCAGACCACATGCAAACAAAGATCAAAAGGACTTTATTCAGGTTGTAATGGGGTCAGGGTTAAGGTAGGATACATCAAAGATAGACAAAGCTAGACCATAGGAACTAGAAGAGCAAAATGGAAAGATATTCAATCATTACGCAGAATTTCCCAATAGTCTTCAAATTCGAATTCCTATTATGTACCTTATCATTTTTCTGATTTTTCTTTTTCTTTTCTTTTCTTTTTCTTTTTTTTTCTTTTTTTTATTATATATATATACACCTTGCATTCAATTCACAATGATATTTTGCCAGCATGAGACTTTTATATACAAACATAGCTAGGCAAAAACATCATTAATTTAACTACCCCCACACTTATTCAAAAACCACTTTCCATCATAATCATAAAGCTCTTCTACTCCCTAAGGTAGGGTAATAAAATAGTTTTTCACTTTTAGGTTTAAATTGAGCTTAGATAGAAGGAAATTTTAGTCAATTAGGCTCAAAGGGGTTAATTAATGGGAAAAAATACAAGGATGGCTATTTGGCTAATAGCTATTTAAAAGAAAATGCCTTATCATTTCAATGCATGCAGTGGTCATTAGCAGCTTAAAAGAGAACCAAGATAAGTTCTGAAAAGCACAATAATCATAAGTGGAATCACACAATCAAAGATCCAAAATGGCCTAAAGTTAGCCATTTACAACAAAGCCCAAAAACTCACTAGGTTTCGATTCATCATTTTCAATTAAACCCTTTATTTTTTAGAATTTCACCCGACAAGATCACTAACCAGAAAGTTCATTCAATCATGCTCAAAGTTTTTTTATTTTGGGTCAATTGCTCACTAATCACATCACTTGAAAGTTTATCAGAAACTTAAAAAGACCAATGGAGAAGTATCACAAGAAGAACAACACCATCAAGATCTAATACACTCACCCCAAGAAAGTTCAATCAGTTATTCAAATCCCAGGAGAATAATTCAAAAATCAACAGTATTCACAATAGAGCATCAAAGTATCCACACCCCCACACTTAAACTAAGCATTGTCCTCAATGCTACACACATCCAGAAAAGGAAAATAAAAGAAATGTTACACACATCCAAAAAAGGAAAATAAGCAAAAACAGCTATACCACAATCGAAAGCAGAAATAAATCCATCAGTAAATCAAAAATGCTAATCAAATCCCAAATGTACATAATACAAGAGAATGACAATACAATGGATACTAAGGGGATACATCAATGGGGAAATCAGGGAAAATCTACTACAGGCGTCGGAGAATGTCATCCATTTTGCTATAAAGGGATGCCATACTCTGAGCGTTACGCTCCTCCCATGCATGAAATCTATCATTAAGGCTCTGAAGGCACGTAGTATGGTCCATCTGTAGGGCATCTACATGTGCTATGACATCATCAAGAGTAGTGGGTCGAGCCCTAGAAGACGGACCGGCCTCAGAAGTGAAATGAGAAGCAGACTCTGGAGGCGCTGAATCATCATCATCAGCCTGTGGTGGAACTCCCCTCGGAATATCCTGATTACCAGCTCCCACCAAAAATAGCTCCCCATTCCTTTTCTCACATAACCCCATATGAATCAGTGTAAAGCTATCAATGGCAGTAGAGCCCGATACAGGATCCTCAGTAATAATATCAGAATCTATCTCAAAGTATTGAGCAATAAGTGTAACAAATTCCCCCACTAAAATACGGCTAGTTACAGCAGTCCCTAAATGTTTAAATGAACTACACAACCAGTATGATCCATTAACAGGCTCCCTATTAATCATGCAGTTCAAAAAGAACAATTCAGCTGGACTAATAGTGCCCTGACTCTCACCCCTAGCACAAATAGTATTTGCTAACCATTTTTGAATATACCTATGTGCTGGAGACCTAAGTTTGGAAGCTTTAGATTTACAAGGATCATAATTATCAGAATCAACTACACTCAATGCATTCCAAACCCTGTCAGGCCTAAATTCACGGGGGAGTTAGTTGTGGCCTATGGGAAAGCTAAAAATGGCATTAAACTGGTGGATGTCCAACTCATGGGGAATGTCAAAAATTTCAAACTCAATTTTACCAGGCCATTTTTGTTGATCAGAAAGAGGATACAACTTCTTATCAAAGTTCATAATAAACTCCCTAGTCAAAGTATCATAAGTTGGTGCACGCATTCTAGCAAATGTACCCCAGCCTATTCCCTCTAACAGTTCAAAAACCTCATCATACAAGCCAATTTGTCGCAATGTATCCTCATCTAAAAATTTTATTGGAACAACATCCTTGACTAAAGCGGGATGAGCATTTACCTCAGGTGGTGGAGATGGTGCGCGTGGAGGAGATTGAGGTCGAACAAAGGAGCTGTTGAATCCTCTACCACTACTTGCATTTTGCTTCACATGCTTCCTTGAAGGCATTGTTGAGTAATTTAATCAAATGGGTAATGTGCACAAGAGGGAGGTCACGGTGGTGAAGGAAGGAAATGGGTGTTTGGGTAGAATGTGTGAAGGAATGGTGGTTAGTTAGTGAAAATGGTTTTGGTTGGTGATTTTAAAGTAGAAATATGAAGAAAAAAGAACATGGTGGCTATGGAGGATGGTGGTTCGTATGGGTATTGGAGAAGAGAGAGAGTGTAAAAATTGGAGAGATTGGTGGTTAAGAGAGGAAAATAATGGAAGAAATGTGAAGGATTTAAGGAATTAGTGAAGAAAATGGGGTTGAATGATGGATTGGAGTTGTGGAAATGGAAGATTTGGAGGAGAGGGAGAGGGATGGGGATGGTGGCTTCGTGGGTGAGGAGAGAGAAAGAGCAGAAATAGGGAAGAAGGGCCCTAAAATGGGTTCCTAGTGACCATACACGGTCGTGTATAAATACACGGCCTAGGCCGTGTATGATTCTGTTTTCACCTGCCCTTTGCTACGCACCCTTACACAGCCGTGTGAGGGTACACGGCCTAGGCCGTGTACCACACTGTTTTCCACTTTTTTTTTACATGACCTCCCCTACTCATAATTTCATGAAAAATGCCTCCTCAAATTGGCTCATTTCACTATGAAAAAGATTTGAAACCCTCATGCAATGGTTTTCCTCAAAGAATACTTAAGCAATTAGCTCAAAAGCAAAGGTCAGGGTCTTTTAAAGTCAGATTCCCAAGACTAAAAACTCATCATTCTTGAGGGAATGTCAAAAATCTATGAAGTTCATAAAGCACAAGTTCATATGAATGCGTCTCAAGAGTATAACTCTTTACTCAGGCCATCCATTAAGAACTTAAAATTTAACTTCTCAATTGAATGAAATCATTCTCAAAGAACATGGTTCAACAATCAGAAGAACAAAACATAATTTACAAATGAACTAATCCCTCTAGTTTCGCTTGGTTTCCACTGTACTTAATCCACACAAATATCAAATAAACAACCCATCCAAACACACAATTAATCAAACAAAACACAAGATTCTTTCAAAGATTCAAATGCTTACAACCATCAAACAGATAAAAACATAATCTAAGAAACTAATAAAAATGCAAAATTAAAAAGAGATGAAGAGAGCAAATCTGGTTGGGTTGCCTCCCAATGAGCGCTTAGTTTATTGTCTTCAGCCTGACATGATGATACTTTCAATGCTCCTCATATTGTGGAAGGATGAAGGTCATCACTTCCATCTCTGCACTGTTAGGAGGTTCATGATAAGGTTTGAGACGATGACCATTGACCTTAAATGCTTTGCCTGAAATTTCACTCCTGATCTCAACTGCACCAAAAGGAAAGACATTAGTTACCACAAATGGCCCAATCCACTTAGAACGCAGTTTACATGGAAACAATTTGAGTCTTGATTGGAATAGCGAACTTTTTGTCCTTTGTGAAATTTCTTTCGGAAATCAATTGGTCGTGGAATGCCGTAGCTTTAGTCTTATAAATCAGGGCATTCGGAAGGCCTCATTTCTTAGTTCTTCCAGTTCCTGTAACTGGAACTTCCTTTGCTTTCCAGCACCTTTCAATTCCATATTTACTTGTTTAATGGCCCAATAAGAGCAATGTTGCAGCTCAACGGGCAAATGACAAGGCTTTTCATACACCAACCGAAATGGTGACATGCCAATGGGAGTCTTATAGGCAGTCTTATAAACCCATAAAGCATCTTCAAGTCGAGTGCTCCATCCTTTCTTGAAGGATTTACTGTCTTTTCAAGGATTGATTTAATCTCCTGGTTGGACACTTCAGTTTGCCCATTTGTCTATGGATGGTAAGGAGTTGAAATTCTGTGCATTACTCCATATTTCTTCAATAGAGCATCAAAGGTTTTGTTGCAGAAGTGGGTCCCTTGGTCACTTATGGTAGCCCTCGGGGTCCCAAACCTGGAGAAAATATGTGACTTAACAAAATCTGCAATAGTTTTAGAATCATCAGATCAGGTAGCTTTTGCTTCCACCCATTTAGACACATAATCAACAGATAAGAGAATGTATGTGAAACCAAATGAGGGAGGGAATGGTCCCATGAAATCAATACCCCACACATCAAAGACTTCCATAAAAATGATCGAAGTCTGAGGCATTTGATTACGAGGACCAATGTTACCTGTTCTCTGACAGTGGTCACAAGACTTACAAAAGTTATAAGCGTCTTTGAAAATTATGGGCCAATAGAAACAACTGTCAAGCACTTTGTTGGTTGTCCTTTTACTGCCAAAGTGTCCTCCATATGCATAGGTGTGACAAAAGGAGAGGATGGAGTGTGTCTCAGAATCAGGAATGCACCTCCTAATGACTTGATCTACACAATGCTTCCATAGGTACGGGTCATCCCAGATATAGTATTTACAGTCACTTCTTAATTTATCTCTTTGAGCCTTGTTCAAACTCTCCAGAAAGTCCTTAGTAACCAGGTAGTTAACAATGTCAGCATATCAATGGATTATGGCCTTGACAACCATCAAATATTCATCCGGAAAAGTCTCCATGATAGGCATTTCTTCCTCTTCAGTTACCAACCTACTCAAGTGATCTGCCACCAAGTTCTCGCTCCTTTTCTAGTCTTTAATCTCCAAGTGAATTTTCCTGGAGCAATAAAATCCATCGGAGCAATCTAGGCTTTGCTTCTTTCTTTATTAGTAGATACTTCAAAGCTGCATGATCTGAAAACACAATTACTTTAGAACTAATTAGATATGATCTAAATTTTTCCAAAGCAAATACAATAACTAGAAGTTCTTTTACGTGGTTGAATAATTAAGCTGAGCATCATTTAGAGTCCTTGATGCATAGTAAATGGCATAAGGAACCCTATCAACTCACTGTCCTAAGACAGCTCCTACTGCAAAGTTACTGGCATCACACATTAGTTCAAACGGTAACTCCCAGTTGGGTAGCCTGATGATAGGTGCAACAGTTAACAACTTCTTGAGTTTATTGAAAGCTTCCATACATTTCTCATTAAAGTTAAAATTGACATCTTTTTAAAAAAGTTTACAAAAGGACAATGAGACTTTAGAGAAGTCTTTAATAAATCTCCGGTAGAAACCTGCATGACCAATAAAAGAACGAATCTCCCGCACACTAGTGGGTGGGGGCAAAGAATGCATGAGTTCTACCTTAGCTTTATCTACTTCAATTCCCCTAGCAGAAATTACATGACCTAACACAATACCTTCCTTAACCATGAAATGACATTTTTCCCAATTCAGTACCAGGTTAGTGTCAATGCATCTTTTAAGCACCAATGTTAAATGTTCCAGACAATTTTAAAAACCATTTCCAAAGACACTAAAGTCATCCATAAAAACTTCAATGATGTTTTCAATGTAATCAGAAAATAAACTCATCATGCATCTCTGAAAAGTTCCTGGTGCATTGCAGAGTCCAAAAGGCATTCGCCTATATGCAAAGGTACCAAATGGACAAGTGAATGTAGTCTTATCTTGGTCTTCTGGAGCTATGGCAATCTGATTATAACCTGAAAAACCATCCAGAAAATAATAATGAGAATGACCAGCTAATCTCTCTAACATTTGATCAATGAAAGGTAAAGGGGAGTGGTCTTTTCTCGTGGCAGCATTTAACTTCCTGTAATCAATACAAACACGCCACCATGTCTGTAACCTAGTGGGAATAAGCTCATTTTCAGTATTTCTTACCATAGTAATTCCAGATTTCTTTGGTACTACCTGGATTGGGCTTACCCCCTTGTTGTCAGAAATGGGGTAGATCACCCCCACACTTAAGAGCTTCAGTATCTCTTTTTTCACAACCTCCATCATGGGAGGATTCAACCTCCGTTGAGGGTCTCTCACAGGTTTAGTATCCTCCTCCATTAATATCCTGTGCATACAAATGGAGGGACTAATACCCTTGATATCAGTTATTGACCAACCAATGGCTGTCTTATGTTCCTGTAAAATAGCTACCAGTTTCTCTTCTTGTTCTTGGGTGAGTGACTTTGCAATTATTACTGGAAGGGTGTCCTTCTCCCCCAAGAAAATGTATTTAACATGATCAGGCAGTGCTTTCAGTTCCAATTCAGGTTCCTGCACAACGGAAGGTTGAGGTATATCAATAGTAACAGGTAAATCAACAAAAGTTACCTCATGCTCTTTTGGAGTGGAAGAGAGCTCTTATAAGGTAGCAACAAGTTCATCAATGTCTTCACTCCATGGCTCTTCTTCACTCTTCTTCTTTTCCTCCTGTACATCTAAGCTATGAGTTAGAATTGTGTCAAGAGCATCAAAATGGTCAGTATCAAAAGCTGCAGAAATTAAAGAATCAAAAGGATCAAAAGAATTAATTAAACAAGCAGAGTGCACATCACTTAGGTATCTCATAGCTTCAAAAATATTGAATCCAATTAATTCCCCATCAAATTCCATTGTTAGAGTTCCTGAGTGCACATCAATTTTTTTCCTTGTAGTTTTCAAAAATGGTCTCCCTAACAAGATAGGAGCAAATTTGGGAGACTCATCCTCTTCCATGTCCAAAACATAGAAGTCTGCCGGAAATACTAATTCATTTACCTGCACCAAAACATCTTCAACCACACCCTTAGGGTATGCATTAGATCTATCAGCCAATTGAATAACAACACCAGTAGGTTCTAAAGGACCCAAGTATAAATATGCATAAATAGAATATGGCATGACATTTATAGATGCACCTAAATCAAGCATTGCCCTTTCAAACCTTGTGTTACCTATAGTGCATGGAATGGTAAATGTGCCAGGGTCCTTACATTTGGTTGGGAGTTTCTTTTTAATTACAGCTGAAACATTTTCTCCCACTTGGACCTTTTTATTTCCTTTTAGCTTCCTCTTGTTAGTGCATAATTCTTTCAGAAATTTTGCATACCTAGGTACTTGCTTAATGGCATCTAACAAAGGGATATTAACCTCTACCTTCCTAAAGTCTCAAGTATTTCTTTTTCTACTTCTTCTTTCTTGGTTTTAACCAATCTACTAGGAAAAGGAGCTTTAGTGACATATTTAGGAAAGGGTTCAGAATTACTTACCTTAGGGGCTTTGGAATTTTGCCCCTTATCATTTGCTTCTTTGGGTGGTTCATCTTTCTCTTGAGTGATTGGTGGAAGAGATGTAGGCTCATCCATCGTCTTTCCGCTTCTCAATGTAACAACACTAGCATTTTCCCTCGGATTCACTTCTGGCTGTGAGGGTAGTTTCCCTGAAGCTTGGCTTTGAAACTTGTTGAATTCTGTGGACAACTGCCCTATCTCATTCTGCAAGTTATTAATTGCAGTCCTTGTTTCTTGTTTGAACTGCAAATTATCAGTGGCCATTTGCTTCACTAGTTCCTCTAGTGAAGGCTCAGGTTGCTTAGGAGCTTGAACTTGCTGCTGTCTCTGAGGGAAAGGTGTTTGCCTTTGTTGGAATCCTGGAGGTCCATAAGCTGGAGGTTGATTTTGAGGTTGCTTTGCATAGTTGAAATTAGGATGATCCCTCCAACCCGGATTATATGTGTTTGAGTAGGGGTTGTAATTTTTTGAAAGTCCAACATATCCCCCTACTGCTCTTACCTCCTCATTAATGTCCTCTTGGAGAGTGGGACACATATTAGTGGGATGTCCAGATGAACAACAAATCCCACAAGCATGAACTGGTGCTTTACCTGAATCCATTAACCGCTGAACCATAGCAGTCAATTGAGTCATTTCTTCTTTGTAGAGTAGTTGTCTCTACTTCTTTCTCCGCTCTTACTCTAGTGTCATTTCTAGAGTAAAATTGTTGAGTATTGGCAGCCATTCTTGAGATCAAGTTTCTAGCTTCTTGAGGAGTTTTATCAACCAATGCTCCTCCACTAGCAGCATCAATCATGTTGCGATCCATCACTTGTAAACCTTCATAGAAATACTGAATTAAGAGCTGCTCGCTTATTTGATGATGAGGGCAGCTGAAACATAGCTTCTTAAATCTCTCCCAATAGTCATGGAGTGATTCCCCATGCCTTTGTTGAATACCACAGATTTCTTTTCTGATTGTTGCAGCTTTTGAGGCAGGGAAGTACCTGTCTAGGAAAGTTCGGGCCATGTCCTGCCATGATTAGATGGATCCGGGTGGCAAGTAATAAAGCCACTCCTTAGCTGAGTCTTTCAATGAGAATGGAAAAGCTCTCAACTTGACTTGCTCTACATGAATTCCTGCAGGCTTCATGCTAGAACACACCACATGGATTTCCTTCAAGTGCTTGTTGGGGTCCTCTCCGGGTAATCCATTGAAAGATGGCAAGAGATGGATTAAGCCGGACTTCAATTCAAATGCCTCTTCATTTTCAAGAATGTCTATGCATAGAGGCTGTTGATCTAGATCTGGAGCACCCAATGCCCTTAAAGTGTTTTTTACCATTGTCACTTCTTCAGATATTTCAGATGGCTCAGATGTCTCTGAACTTGATAGATCAATGTAACGGGAGCTTCAATGTCAGCAGGTGTGAAGTGGAAGTTAGCCAGATGGAAGGGAAATTGAGGATGTGAAGTGAGTTGATCAATATAGTTCCTCAAATTTAGCAATCATTCGTCTACCCCTTCAATGGACATCAACACCTACAAAACACTCAGAAAGAAGGATTCAAAAACTAAAAATAAAACAAAAATAAAAACAGAGTAAAAATAAGAAATAAATTAACAGTGTAATTAAAAAATTGGGTCCCTGGCAACGGCGCCAAAATTCTGATGAGTGAGGATATAATGATTAAAATTTCAAGATAAAAATCAGTTGTCAAGCCCACCAGAAAATAAAAACCTTACAACTAGTTGTAGTTAGTAAGGGTCAATCCACAGAGAACCAATTCAATTAACACTATTAAACAATTCCCAATTTAAACTCTAATTAACAATAAACAGTAAAAAGGGGGTTTTGGAGTTTTGATGAACAATGAACAGCTTCAAAGATAATAACAATAAATAAACTGAAATCAACAATATAAGAAAATTGGTTAAGAGATTGAATCCACCACTAGATTTATATAATGATGTAAATCCACATATCCTTTTATTCCAACATGTTCAATTATGTTTTCATGCAATTGTGAGAGTAAATCTCTGTTTTCCTTACGTGTTGGCCAATTCAGCAACTGCTCAAATCAACTCCTAATTACTGATTAGTTATAAAGCAACCGCTCTTACAACTATCCAACAATTGCATTAAGATTTAGAAAACCAATTACACTAAGATTTAATCACACACCGGGATTAAATTACTTAGAACATATATTTCTCTAGATCAATTACCGCAACCGCGCATAATAAACCCAGATCTACCACTTTTATAACTGGAAAATAGCACAAAGATAATTATACTCACATGAACATCATATATTCCGCTAGATCTACTACCGCAACCGCGCATAATAAACCCAGATCTACCACTTTTAAAGTGGGAACAATTACAAAAACCATCATACCAACAATAGATTCAGAAATATATGAATAAAGACATAACTGTGTTGAAATAATCAAATATATAAGATTCATAACATCAATACTAGTGGTTTCATCACCTCCTTAACCAAGGGAGGTTTAGTTACACATAGCTAGAAGGAAATCACAAGAAAAACTGAGAAAGAACAACATGATAAACAAAGTGCAGAAGAAAAACTAAAGCAAATGAGTTTCTGAGAATTGAGGATGATGGATCTCCGATTGCTCGAACCCGAGACTCCAATCTTTGATCCAAGACACCCCTCTCCTTCTCCAAGGAGTTACAGCTACTCTTCTAGGTCAGAACCCCTTCAAAACGTGCCAAGAGTGTCAATATATAAGCCTCCAACACAAACTTCGCGTAGAAGTCTCAATAATTGTGTTTCTGACATGAATAAACGGCCGTGTATGCATACACGGCCTAGGCTGTGTATGACACTGAGTTAGGGGTCCAAAACTCACTATTTCAAATGCAAAGTCAGAGGCGTATACGGCCTAGGCCGTGTATTCTCACACGGCCGTGTATTTTTACGCAATCTAGGCCCTGTATTCTGACGCAGGCCCTGTATTCTAACTCTGGCCCTATAATCTGACTTCCAAGCTCAATATGACCCATTAGACCTCCAGATCTGGAAAAGTGTTCAACATGAAAGTTATAGATTTGGATCGTAACTATCAATCATCAAAATTTTAGCCCATTTGACAACTTGTAGCTCAAGATATGTCATGAACCGTATACAAAGGTCAAGCTATCAGGATCAGCACCCTAGTTCTTGCTTCAACTCCAATTTGAGTTATCCAAACGTGTGATTGGGCCTTTGAGGTCTTCATGAAAGTAGTAGAGAATTGTCTTAGTTTCCTACAAGACTAAAATCACATCATTCAGATATTTCAAACTCAAATTATAGCTAGTTTACTGAACATTGTCAAAGAGATAAATTAGGGCTAATTCATGCAATAATTCCTTCAATGATCCAATTAGGCTCAATATCATAAAATGTGTCAAAACTAACTTAATTAAACCTAATTGAACCTTAAGAAGCCCAGTGACTGAAAAGTATAATTCAATTATGAGTGCAAATGAACACATTTAAGTAAAGTTTCATAATAATGTTCCAATTAGGGTTTGATATCAGAAACTAAGCTAAATGATGACAATTAAGCACAAATGAAGTTCAAAGAATCAATTACAAGGCGATTAAAATATAGGAATAATCAACAGATCAATTACCCCCACACTTAGCCTTTTGCACTCCTGGGCAAAAATATACAGTTCAACACAGTTTCACAACAAACCAAGCAAATGCAGAATAATGAGCAAAGACCTTTGTGCATTTAATTTTCAAAGCATTTAAACAATTCAAAATTCCCTTTCTTAGCAATCCAAGTTGACAAGCAAAATCAATCAAATTTTAGGGTTCAATCAACATGATAAATCCTCACTGAAATGCTCTCTCACTCAAGTGTTTCAGGCTTGTGTTTTCACTCAACCGACTCATGAGAATATGCTTTACCATAGGCTGGTCAAGCCTCTACTTCTCCACTACTCAGACCACATGCAAACAGAGATCAAGAGGACTTTATTCAGGTTGTAATGGGGTCAGGGTTAAGGTAGGATACATCAAAGATAGACAAAGTTAGACCATAGGAGCTAGAAGAGCAAAATGGAGAGATATTTAATCATTATACAAAATTTCCCAATAATCTTCAAATTCAAATTCCTATTATATACCTTATCCTTTTTCTGACTTCTCTTTTTCTTTTTCTTTTTTTAAATATATATATATATATACACCTTGCATTCAATTCACAATGATATTTTGCCAGCGTGAGACTTTTATATACAAACATAGCTAGGCAAATACATCATTAATTCACACCCCCACACTTATTCAAAAGCCACTTTCCAATGCAATCCTTAAGCTCTTCTACTCCCTAAGGTAGGGTAGTAAAATAGTTCTTTCACTTTTAGGTTTAAATTGAGCTTAGATAGAAGTAAATTGTGTCAATTAGGCTCAAAGGGGTTAATCATTGGATAAAATGCAAGGATGGCTATTTGGCTAGTAATTATTTAAAAGAAAAATGCCTTTATCATTTCAAATGCATGCAGTGGTCATTAGCAGCTTAAAAGAGAACCAAGATAAGTTCTGAAAAGCACAATAATCATGAGTGGAATCACACAATCAAGGATCCAAAATGGGCTATAGTTAGCCATTTACAACAAAGCCCAAAAACTCACTAGGTTTCGATTTATCATTTTCAATTAAAACCTTTAATGTTTTAGAATTTTACCCGACAAAATCAATAACCAGAAAGTTCATTCAATCATACTCAAAGTTTTTTTTTATAATTTAAATATTTTTTTTTCGGGTCAATTGCTCACTAATCACATCACTTGAAAGCTTATTAGAAACTTTAAAAGCCCAATGGAGAAGTATCACAAGAAGAACAACATCATCAAGATCAAATACACTCACCCCAAGAGAGTCAATATAGTTTAATCAGTCATTCAAACCCCAAGAGAACAATTCAGAATATCAATAGTATTCACAATAGAACATCAAAGTATCCACAAATTATTCAGAATAGAACATCAAATCCACACCCCCACACTTAAACTAAGCATTGTCCTCAATGCTACACACATTCAGAAAAGGAAAATAAAAGAAATGCTACACACATCTAGAAAAGGAAAAATAATGATAAAGAGAATGCTACACACATCTAGAAAAAGAAAACAGCAAAAACAGCTATACCACAATCGAAAGCAAAAACAAATCTACTATGAATGAAACAAGCAAATCAATAGTGCAAATCAATTCCTAAATGTACACAATACAAGAGAATAAAAAATACAATGGAAACTAAGGGGGTACATTTACTCATCATTCTTGAGGGAATGTCAAAAATCTACAAGTTCATATGAATGCGTCTCAAGAGTATAACTCTTTACTCAGTCCATTCATCATGTACTTAAAATTTAACTTCTCAATTGAAGGAAATCATTCCCAAAGAACATGGTTCAGTATTCAGAAGAACAAAACAACAATTTACAAATGAACTAATTCCTATAGTTTCACTTGGTTTCCACTGTACTTAATCCACACAAATACCAAACAAACAATCCATTCAAACACACAATCCATTTGTGCTTAATTGTCATCATTTAGCTTAGTTTCTGATATCAAACCCTAATTGGAACATTACTGTGAAACTTTGCTTAAATGTGTTCATTAGTACTCATAATTGAATTATGCTTTTCAGTCACTGGGTTTCTTAAGGTTCAATTAGGTTTAATTAAGTTGGTTTTGACACATTTTATGATATTGAGCCTAATTGGATCATTGAAGGAATTATTGCATGAATTAGCCCTAATTTATCTCTTTGACAATGTTCTATAAACTAGCTATAATTTGAGTTTCAAATATCTGATTGATGTTATTTTGGTCTTGTAGGAAAGCTAAGACAGTTCTCTACTACTTTCATGAAGACCTCAAAGGCCCAGTCACACGTTTGGATAACTCAAATTGGAGTTGAAGCAAGAACTAGGGTGCTGATCTTGATAGCTTGACCTTTGCATACTGTTCATGACATATCGCGAGCTACAAGTTATCAAATGAGCTGAAATTTTGATGGTTGATAGTTAAAATCCAAATCTACAACTTTTATGTTGAACACTTTTCCATATTTGGAGGTTTAATGGGTCATATTGAGCTTGGAAGTCAGATTATAGGGCCATAGTCAGAATACAGGGCCTGAGTCAGAATAAAGGGCCTAGATTGCGTAAAAATACACGACCGTGTGAGAATACACGGCCTAGGCCGTATACGCCTCTGACTTTGCATTTGAAATAGTGAGTTTTGGACCCCTAACTCAGTGTCATACACGGCCTAGGCCGTGTATGCATACACAGCAGTGTATTCACTCCAGAAACTTAATTATTGAAACTTCTGCACGAAGTTTGTGTTGGGGGCCTATATATCGACACTCTTGGCACGTTTTGAAGGGAGTTCTGACCTAGGAGAGCAGTTACAACTCCTTGGACAAGGAGAGGGGAGTCTTGGATCAAAGATTGGAGTCTCGGGTTCGAGCAATCGGAGATCCATCATCCTCAATCCTCAGAAACTCGTTTGCTTTAGTTTTTCTTCTGCACTTTATTTCTGATGTTGTTCTTTCTCAGTTTTTCTTGTGATTTTGTTCTAGCTATGTGTAACTAAACCTCCCTTGGTTAAGGGGGTGATGAAACCACTAGTATTGATGTTGTGAATCTTGCATATTTGATTATTTCAACACAGTTATGTCTTTATTCATATATTTCTGAATCTATTGTTGGTATGAAGGTTTTTGTACTTGTTCCCACTTTCAATGTGGTAGATCTGGGTTTATTATGCGTGGTTGCGGTAGTAGATCTAGTAGAATATATGATGTTCATGTGAGTATAATTATCTTTGTGCTATTTTCCAGTTATAAAAGTGGTAGATCTGTGTTTATTAGGCGCGGTTGGGATAATAGATCTAGAGAAATATATGTTCTAAGTAATTTAATTTCGGTGTGTGATTAGATCTTAGTGTGATTGGTTTTCTAAATCTTAATGCAATTATTGGATAGTTGTAAGAGCAGTTGCTTTATGACTAATCAGTGATTAGGAGTTGATTTGAGCGGTTGCTGAATTGGCCAACACGTAACGAAAATAGAGATTTACTCTCACAATTGCGTAAAAACATAATTGAGCATGTTGGAATAAAAGGATATGTGGATTTACATCATCATATAAATCTAGTGATGGATTCAATCTCTTAACCAATTTTCTTATATTGTTGATTTCAGTTTATTTATTGTTATTGCCTTTTAAGCTGTTCATTGTTCATCAAAACTCCAAAACCCCCTATTTACTATTTATTATTAACATAGTTTAAATTGGAAATTACTTGATAGTGTTAATTGAATTAGTTCTCTGTGGATCGACCCTTACTAACTACAACTAGTTGTAAGGTTTTAATTTTCTAGTGGACCTGACAACTGATTTTTATCTTGAAATTTTAATCACTATATCCTCACGCATCAGAAATTTGGCACCGTTGCCAGGGAGCCAATTTGTAAATGACACTATTAATTTATTTCCTATTTTTACTCTATTTTTATTTTTATTTTTTTTATTTTTGATTCTTTCTTTCTTAATGTCTTGTAGGTGTTGATGTCCATTAATCATGGATGCTTGTGGGATTTGCTTATCACCTGGACATATCACTGATTTGTGTCCCACTTTCCTAGTGGACACAAATGAGGAAATAGAGGTAGTATGGGGATATTCTGAACCTTCCGATAACTACAACCCTTACTCCAATACATATTATCCAGAGTGGTGGGACTATCCTAACTTGAGTTATGGACAGCAGCCTCAGAATCAACCTCCAGCCTATGAACTTCCAGAATTTCAGCAGAGGCAAACACTTTTCCTTCCAAGACAACAGCAAGTCCAAGATCCTTGGCAACCTGAACCTTCATTGGAGGAACTAATAAGACAATTTGCCATTAATATTATACAGTTCCAACAAGAAACAAGGGCCAATATAAAGAGTTTTCAACAAGAAATAAGGGCCGCAATCAATAACATGCAAAACTCTTTGGAGCAGTTAGCCACAGAACTCAGCAATATGCAGAGCCTAAATTCTGAAGGACTTCCCTCACAACCCAAAGAGGATGTGAAGGAAGATCCTAGTGCTATCATATTGCAAAGTGGGAAGACGTTAGATGAATCCACCTCTCCTCCACAAATCACTACAGAGGAAGACCAAGAGCCTAAACAGGTAAATAAGGAAGGGAAAAACTCTGAAGCCCCCAAGGTAAGTAAGCTTGAACCCATTCTTAATGTAGTGGAGGAGCAACATGATGAGTTATGTGATGAATTTCCTGATTTTATTGGTTTCAATAATTATATTCATTGCCACTCATGTACTGATATCATATGTGCTAGTCACTGAGATTTCTGCAGAGTTGAAAGTTGATGATTCTATTTACAAAGCAGAATCTAAGACTCAAAGGGAGGTGGAATTACAGGTCATGGAAGAATTTTTAGAAAAGGAAGAAGAGCACCTGATGACGGTCACTACTGAAGTGAACTTTATTTTTGGGCCATCATTAAGTAAAAACAATGCACATGAAGCTGATAAAGTGCACATATTACTTTTCAGTGGTGAAGCCAGGGAAAATAAGGGCCAATGGGACCCTAGTGGAAGCCCTTATGCTGCAAGCTTAATTTGTTCATCACACTTCAACCAATGGGATCCTGGTGAAAGCTCTCATATTGTTTCAACTATAGCTTGGTCATCACACTTCAATCAATGGGATCCTAGTGAAAGCTCTCATATTATTTCAACTACAGCTTGGTCATCACACTTCAACTAATCGGTCCCCGGTGAAAGCTATCATGTTGTCTTAACTATAGCTTGGTCATCTTGTTTCAACCAATGGGATCCTGGTGGATTCTTTTCACCTACCTCACTTGATAAGGCCAATAAACACCATCTCAAGTCTTTCTTTGAGCTTCCGGAAAGTGTGGAAGTGAAAGTATTGACCTTTTACCATCCACATTATAAAGATCAATGAGGGTGTCACAACATCAGGCTGAGGACAATAAACTAAGCGCTTAATGGGAGGCAACCCATTATCAAGAAAATCAAATTTGCTTTCTTTAACCCTTTTATTTTATGTTTTTATCTGTTTGTTGATTGTGAGCATGCGAATCTTTGGAAAACCTTGTGTTTTGGTTTGATTAAATGTGTGTTGGAATGCATAGATTGTTTGTTTGATATTTGTGTGGATTAAGTATAGTGGAAAACCAAGCGAAACTATAGGAATTAGTTCGATTGTAAATTATTGTTTTGTTCTTCTGAATGTTGAACCATGTTCTTTGGGAATGATTTCATTCAATTGAGAAGTTAAATTTTAAGTTCATGATGAATGGACTGAGTAAAGAGTTATACTCTTGAGACACATTCATATGAACTTGTGCCTTATAAACTTCGTAGATTTTTGACATTCCCTCAAGAATGATGAGTAAATGTACCCCCTTAGTTTCCATTGTATTTTCATTCTCTTGTATTGTGTACATTTGGGATTTGGTCTGCACTATTCATTTACTGGCTGCCTTATTTCTGCTTTCGATTTTGGTATAGCTGTTTTTGCTTGTTTTCCTTTTCTGGATGTGTGTAGCATTCTCTTTGTCATTATTTTTCCTTTTCTGGATGTGTGTAGCATTGAGGACAATGCTTGTTTTAAGTGTGAGGGTGTGGATACTTTGATGTTCTATTGTGAATACTGTTGATATTGTGAATTGTTCTCTTGGGATTTGAATGACTGATTGAACTTTCTTGGGGTGAGTGTATTTGATCTTGATGGTGTTGTTCTTCTTGTGATACTTCTCCATTGGACTTTTTAAGTTTCTAATAAGCTTTCAAGTGATGTGATTAGTGAGCAATTAAGCGGAAAAAATTTTTTGAAAAAAATAATAATAATAATAATAAATTTTGAGCATGATTGAATGAACTTTCTGGTTATCGATTTTGTCGGGTGAAATTGAAAAAATTAAAGGGTTTAATTGAAAATGATGAATCAAAACCTAGTGAGTTTTTGGGCTTTGTTGTAAATGGCTAACTTTAGGCCATTTTGGATCCTTGATTATGTGATTCCACTCATGATTATTGTGCTTTTCAGAACTTGTCTTGGTTCTCTTTTAAGCTGCTAATGACCACTGCATACATTTGAAATGATAAAGGCAATTTTTTTTTCTTTTAAACAACTACTGGCCAAATAGCCATCCTTGTATTTTATCCATTGATTAACCCCTTTGAGCCTAATTGATCCAATTTCCTTCTATCTATGCTCAATTTAAACCTAAAAGTGAAAAACTATTTTACTACACTACCTTAGGAAGTAGAAGAGCTTAAGGTTTCATTGGAAAATGGCTTTTGAATAAGTGTGGGGGTGTGATTCATGATGTTTTTGCCTAGTTATGTCTGTGTATAAAATATCTCGTATTGGCAAAATGTCAGGTTGAATTGAATGCAAGGTGTATATATATGTATTAAAAAAAAAGAGAAGTAAAAAAAAAGATAAGGTACATAATAGGAATTTGAATTTGAAGACTATTGGGAAATTCTATGTAATGATTGAATATCTTTCCATTTTGCTCTTCTAGTTCCTATGGTCTAGCTTTGTCTATCTTTGATGTATCCTACCTTAACCCTGACCTCATTATAACCTAAATAAAGTCCTTTTGATCTCTGTTTGCATGTGGTCTGAGTAGTGGAGAAGTAGAGGCTTGACAAGCCTATGGTAAAACATATTCTCATGAATTGGTTGAGCGAAAACACAAGCCTGAAACACTTGAGTGAGAGAGCATTTCAGTAAGGATTTATCATGTTGATTGAACCCTGAAATTTGATTGATTTTGCTTGTCAACTTGGATTGCTAAGAAAGGGAATTTTTGATTGTTTAAATTCTTTGAAAACTAAAAACATAAAGGTCTTTGCTCATTATTCTGCTTTTGTTTGGCTTGTTGTGAAACTGTGTTGAACTGTATATTTTTGCACAGGAGTGCAAAAGGCTAAGTGTGGGGGTAATTGATCTGTTGATTACTCCTATATTTTAATCACCCTATAATTGATTCATTGAACTCCATTTGTGCTTAATTGTCATCATTTAGCTTAGTTTCCGATATCAAACCCTAATTGGAACATTTCTGTGAAATTTTGCTTAAATGTGTTCATTAGTACTCATAATTGAATTATGCTTTTTGGTCACTGGGCTTCTTAAGGTTCAATTAGGTTTAATTAAGTTAGTTTTGACACATTTTATGATATTGAGCCTAATTGGATCATTGAAGGAATTATTGCATGAATTAGCCCTAATTTATCTCTTTGACAATGCTCAGTGATCTAGCTATAATTTGAGTTTCAAATATCTAATTGATGTGATTTTGGTCTTGTAAGAAAGCTAAGACAATTCTCTCCTACTTTCATGAAGACCTTAAAGGCCCAATCACACATTTGGATAGCTCAAATTGGAGTTGAAGCAAGAACTAGGGTGCTGATCCTAACAGCTTGACCTTTGCATACTGTTCATGGCATATCTCGAGCTACAAGTTGTCAAATGAGCTCAAATTTTGATGGATGATAGTTAAGATCCAAAGCTACAACTTTTATGTTGAACACTTTTCCAGATTTGGAGGTCTAATAGGTCATATTAAGCTTGGAACTCAGATTACAGAACCTGTGTCAGAATACAGGGCCTGAACATACACGACCGTGTGAGAATACACGGCCTAGGCCGTGTATGCTTCTGACTTTGTGCTTGAAATAGTGAAATTTTAGACTCCCAACTCAGTGTCATACACGGCCTAGGCCGTGTATGCATACACGGCCGTGTATGACCTCCAGACTTCAATTATTGCAACTTCTGCGCGAAGTTTGTGTGGGGGGCCTATATATTGACATCTTTAGCACGTTTTGAAGGGAGTTCTGACCTAGGAGAGCAGCTACAACTCCTTGGAGAGGGAGAAAGGAGTCTTGGATCAAAGATTAGAGTCTCGGGGTCGAGCAATCGCAGATCCATCATCCTCAATCCTCAGAAACTCGTTTGCTTTAGTTTTTCTTCTGCACTTTGTTTTTCATGTTGTTCTTTCTCAATTTTTCTTGTGATTTCCTTCTAGCTTTGTGTAACTAAACCTCCCTTGGTTGAGGGGGTGATGAAACTACTAGTATGGATGTTCTGAATCTTGCATATTTGATTATTTCAACACAGTTATGTTTTTATTCATATATTTCTGAATCTATTGTTGGTATGAAGATTTTTGTACTTGTTCCCACTTTCAAAGTGGTAGATCTCGATTTATTATGCTTGGTTGCGGTAGTCGATCTAGCGGAATATATGATGTTCATGTGGGTATAATTATCTTTGTGCTATTTTCCAGTTATAAAAGTGGTAGATCTAGGTTTATTATGCGCGGTTGCGGTAATAGATCTAGAGAAATATATGTTATAAGTAATTTAATCCCGGTGTGTGATTAGATCATAGTGTAATTGGTTTTCTAAAACTTAATGCAATTGTTGGATAGTTGTAAGAGCGGTTGCTTTATGACTAATCAGTGATTAGGAGTTGATTTGAGCGGTTGCTGAATTGGCCAACACGTAAGGAAAACAGAGATTTACTCTCACAATTGCATGAAAACATAATTGAGCATGTTGGAATAAAAGGATATGTGGATTTACATCATCATAAAAATCTAGTGGAGGATTCAATCTCTTAACCAATTTTCTTAAATTGTTGATTTCAGTTTATTTATTATTATTGCCTTTGAAGCTGTTCATTGTTCATCGAAACTCCAAAAACCCCCTTATTTACTGTTTATTGTCAATCAGAGTCTAAATTGGGAATTGTTAAATAGAGTTAATTGAATTGGTTCTCTGTGGATCGACCCTTACTAACTACAACTAGTTGTAAGGTTTTTATTTTCTGGTGGGCCTGACAACTGATTTTTATCTGAATTTTACTCTGTTTTTATTTTTGTTTTTATTTTACTTTTAATTTTTGATGCTTTCTTTCTGAACGTCATGTAGGTGTTGATGTCCATTGATCATGGATGCTTGTGGGATTTGCTTATCACTTGGACATATCACTAATTTGTGTCCCACTTTCCTAGTGGACACAAATAAGGAGGTAGAGGCAATATGGGGATATTCTGAACCTTTTGACAACTATAACCCTTACTCCAATACATATTATCCAGAGTGGTGGGACTATCCTAACTTGAGTTATGGACAGCAGCCTCAAAATCAACCTCCAGTGTATGAATATCTAGAATTTCAGTAGAGGCAAACATATTTCCTTCCAAGACAGCAGCAAGTTCAAAATCCTTGGCAACCTGAACCTTCATTGGAGGAACTAATAAGACAATTTGCCATTAATACTATACAGTTCCAACAAGAAACAAGGGCCAATATAAAGAGTTTTCAAAAAGAAACAAGGGCCGCAATCAATGACATGCAAAACTCTTTGGAGCAATTAGCCATAGAACTCAGCAATATGCAGAGCCTAAATTCTGAAGGACTTCCCTCACAACCCGAAGAGGATGTGAAGGAAGATCCTAGTGCTGTCACATTGCAAAGTGGGAAGACGTTGGATAAACCCACCTCTCCTCCACAAACCACTACAGAGAAAGGCCAAGAGCCTAAACAGGTAAATGAGGAAAGGAAAAACTCTGAAGCCCCCAAGTTAAGTAATCCTGAACCCCTTCTTAATGTAGTGGAGGAGCAACATGATGAGTTGTGTGATGAATTTCCTGATTTTATTGGTTTTAATAATTATATTCATTGTCACTCATGTACCGATATCATATGTGCTAGTCATGCTGAGATTTCTGCAGAGTTGAAAGTTGATGATTCTGTTTGCAAAGCAGAATTTAAGACCCAAAGGGAGGAGGAATTGCAGGCCATGGAAGAATTTTTAGAAAAGGAAGAAGAGCACCCGATGACGGTCACTACTGAAGTGGACTTTGTTTTTGGGCTATCGTTCAGTAGAAACAATGCACATGAAGCTGATGAAGTGCACATATTACTTTTCAGTGGTGAAGCCAAGGAAAATAAGGGCCAATGGGACCTTGGTGGAAGCCCTTATGCTGCAAGCTTAATTTGTTCATCACACTTCAACTAATGGGATCCTGGTGAAAGCTCTCGTATTGTTTCAACTACAGCTTGGTCATCACACTTCAACCAATCGGTCCCCGGTGAAAGCTATCATGTTGTCTTAACTATAGCTTGGTCATCATGTTTCAACCAATGGGATCTTGGTGGAGTCTTTTCACCTACCTCACTTCATAAGGCCAATAAACACCGTCTCAAGTCTTTCTATGAGCTTCTGGAAAGTGTGGAAGTGAAAGTATTGACCTTTTACCATCCACATTATAAAGATCAATGAGGGTGTCATAACGTCGGGCTGAGGACAATAAACTAAGCGCTTAATGGGAGGCAACCCATTATCAAGAAAATCAAATTTGCTTTCTTTAACCCTTTTATTTTATGTTTTTATCTGTTTGTTGATTGTGAGCATGCGAATCTTTGGAAAACCTTGTGTTTTGGTTTGATTAAATGTGTGTTGGAATGCATGGATTGTTTGTTTGATATTTGTGTGGATTAAGTACAGTGGAAAACCAAGCAAAACTATAGGAATTAGTTCATTTGTAAATTGTTATTTTGTTCTTCTGAATGCTGAACCATGTTCTTTGGGAATGATTTCATTCAATTGAGAAGTTAAATTTTAAGTTCATGATGAGTGGACTAAGTAAAGAGTTATACTCTTGAGATGCATTCATATGAACTTGTGCCTTATGAACTTCGTAGATTTTTGACATTCCCTTAAGAATGATGAGTAAATGTACCCCCTTAGTTTCCATTGTATTTTCATTCTCTTATATTGTGTACATTTGGGATTTGGTTTGCACTATTGATTTACTGGCTGCCTTACTTCTGTTTTCTATTGTGGTATAGCTGTTTTTGCTTGTTTTCCTTTTCTAGATGTGTGTAGCATTCTCTTTGTCATTATTTTTCCTTTTCTGGATGCGTGTAGCATTGAGGACAATGCTTGTTTTAAGTGTGGGGGTGTGGATACTTCTCCATTGTTCTATTGTGAATACTGTTGATATTCTTATTGTTCTCCTGGGTTTTGAATGACTAATTGAACTATATTGACTCTCTTAGGGTGAGTGTATTTGATCTTGATGATGTTGTTCTTCTTGTGATACTTCTCCATTGGGCCTTTTAAGTTTTTGATAAGCTTTCAAGTGATGTGATTAGTGAGCAATTGACCGAAAAAAATTGAAAAAAATAATAATAATAATCCTTTGAGCTTGATCGAATGAACTTTCTGGTTATCAATTTTGTCGGGTGAAATTCTAAAAATTAAAGGGTTTAATTGAAATTGATGAATTGAAACCTAGTGAGTTTTTGGGTCTTGATGTAAATGGCTAACTTTAGGCCATTTTGGATCCTTGATTGTGTGATTCCACTCATGATTATTGTGCTTTTCAGAACTTGTCTTGGTTCTCTTTTAAGCTGCTAATGACCACTGCATGCATTTGAAATGATAAAGGCAATTTTCTTTTAAATAACTACTGGCCAAATAGCCATCCTTGCATTTTATCCATTGATTAAACCCTTTGAGCCTAATTGACCCCAATTTCCTTCTATCTAAGCTCAATTTAAACCTAAAAGTGAAAGACCTATTTTACTACCCTACCTTAGGGAGTAGAAGAGCTTAAGGATTGCATCAGAAAGTGGCTTTTGAATAAGTGTGGGGGTGTGAATTAATGATGTATTTTCCTAGCTATGTTTGTATATAAAAGTCTCATGCTGGAAAAATGTCATTGTGAATTGAATGCAAGGTGTATATATATATATTTAAAAAAAAGAAGAAAAAAAAAAAGAAAGAAAAAGAGTCATAAAAAGGATAAGGTACATAATAGGAATTTGAATTTGAAGATTGTTGGGAAATTCTGTGTAATGATTGAATATCCCTCCATTTTGTTCTTCTAGTTCCTATGGTCTAGCTTTGTCTATCCTTGATATATCCTACCTTAACCCTGGCCCCATTACAACCTAAATAAAGTCCTTTTGATCTTTGTTTGCATGTGGTCTGAGTAGTGGAGAAGTAGAGGCTTGACAAGTTTATGGTAAAGCATATTCTCATGAGTTGGTTGAGTGAAAACACAAGCCTGAAACACTTGAGTGAGAGAGCATTTCAGTGAGGAATTATCATGTTGATTGAACCCTGAAATTTGATTGATTTTGCTTGTCAACTTGGATTGCTAAGAAAATGAATTTTGAATTGTTTAAATGATTTGAAAACTAAATGCACAAAGATCTTTGCTCATTATTCTGCATTTGCTTGGCTTGTTGTAAAACTGTATTGAACTGTATATTTTTACCCAAGAGTGCAAAAGGCTAAGTGTGGGGGTAATTGGTTGTAATATGGTCAGGGTAAGGTAGGATACATCAAAGATAGATAAAGTTAGATCATAGGAACTAGAAGAGCAAAATGGAAAGATATTCAATCATTACACAGAATTTCCCAATAGTCTTCAAATTCAAATTCCTATTATGTACCTTATCCTTTTTCTGACTTCTTTTTTTTCCTTTTTTTTTTGTTCTTTTTTTTAATATATATATATACCTTGCATTCAATTGAACCTGACATTTTGCCAATATGAGACATTTTATACTCAGACATAACTAGGCAAAAACATCATGAATCACACCCCCACACTTATTCAAAAGCCACTTTCCAATGAAATCTTTAAGCTCTTCTACTCCCTAAGGTAGGGTAGTAAAATAGTTTTTCACTTTTAGGTTTAAATTGAGCTTAGATAGAAGGAAATTGGGTCAATTAGGCTCAAAGGGGTTAATCAATGGATAAAATACAAGGATGGCTATTTGGCCAGTAGTTGTTTAAAAGAAAAATGCCTTTATCATTTCAAATGCATGCAGTGGTCATTAGCAGCTTAAAAGAGAACCAAGACAAGTTCTGAAAAGCACAATAATCATGAGTGGAATCACACAATCAAGGATCCAAAATGGCCTAAAGTTAGCCATTTACAACAAAGCCCAAAAACTCACTAGGTTTCGATTCATCATTTTCAATTAAACCCTTTAATTTTTTAGAATTTCACCCGACAAAATCAATAACCAAAAAGTTCATTCAATCATGCTCAAAGTTTTTTTTGCATCTATAATTTTTTTTTCCGGGTCAATTGCTCACTAATCACAACACTTGAAAGCTTATCGAAAACTTTAAAAGCCCAATGGAGAAGTATCACAAGAAGAACAACACCATCAAGATCAAATACACTCACCCCAAGAGAGTCAATATAGTTCAATCAGTCATTCAAAACCCCAGGAGAACAATTCAGAATATCACAGTATTCACCATAAAACATCAAAGTATCCACAGCCCCACACTTAAAACAAGCATTGTCCTCAATGCTACACACATCCAGAAAAGGAAAAATAACGACAAAGAGAATGCTACACACATCCAGAAAAAGAAAAATAACGACAAAGAGAAATGCTACACACATCCAGAAAAGGGAGATAAGCAAAAATAGCTATACCACAACCGAAAGCAAAAACAAATCAATTATGAATGAAACAAGCAAATCAATAGTGCAAATCAAATCCCAAATGTACACAATACAAGAGAATAAAAATACAATGGAAATTAAGGGGGTACATTTACTCATCATTCTTGAGGGAATGTAAAAAATCTACGAAGTTCATAAGGCACAAGTTCATATGAATGTGTCTCAAGAGTATAACTTTTTACTCAGTCCATTCATCATGAACTTAAAATTTAACTTCTCAATTGAATGAAATCATTCCCAAAGAACATGGTTCAGCAATCAGAAGAACAAAACAACAATTTATAAACAAACTAATTCCTATAGTTTCGCTTGGTTTCCACTGTACTTAATCCACACAAATATCAAACAAACAATCTATTCAAACACACAATTAATCAAACAAAACACAAGGTTTTTTTTTTAAGATTCAAATGCTTACAATCAATAAACAGATAAAAACATAATCTAAGAAACTAATGAAAACGCAAAATAAAAAGGGATAAAGAGAGCAAATCTGGTTGGGTTGCCTCCCAATGAGCGCTTAGTTTATTGTCCTCAGCCTGACGTTGTGACCCTCATTGATCTTTATAATGTGGATGGTAAAAGGTCAATACTTTCACTTCCATACTTTCCGGAAGCTCATAAAAAGACTCGAGAAGGTGTTTATTGGCCTTATCAAGTGAGGTAAATGAAAAGACTCCACCAGGATCCCATTGGTTGAAACATGAGGACCAAGCCATAGTTAAGACAACATGATAGCTTTCACCGGGGTCCCATTGGTTGAAGTGTGATGATCCAGCTGTAGTTAAAACAATATGAGAGTTTTCACCAAGATCCCATTGATTGAAGTGTGATGACCAAGCTATAGTTGAAACAATATGAGAGCTTTCACCAGGATCCCATTGGTTGAAGTGTGATGAACAAATTAAGCTTGCAGCATAAGGGCTTCCACCAGGGTCCCATTGGCCCTTATTTTCCTTGGCTTCGCCACTGAAAAGTAATATGTGCACTTGATCAGCTTCATGTGCATTGTTTCTACTGATCGATGGCCCAAAAACAAAGTCCACTTCAGTAGTGACTGTCATCAGGTGCTCTTCTTCCTTTTCTAAAAATTCTTCCATGGCCTGCAATTCCTCCTCCCTTTGGATCTTAGATTCTGCTTTGTAAACATAATCATCAACTTTCAACTCTGCAGAAATCTCAGCATGACTAGCACATATGATATCAGTACATGAGTAGCCATGAATATAATTATTGAAACCAATAAAATCAGGAAATTCATCACACAACTCATCATGTTGCTCCTCCACTACATTAAGAAGGGGTTCAGGATTACTTATCTTGGGGGCTTCAGAGTTTTTCCCTTCCTCATTTACCTGTTTAGGCTCTTGGTCTTTCTCTGTAGTGGTTTGTGGAGGAGAGGTGGGTTCATCTAACGTCTTTCCACTTTGCAATGTGACAGCACTAGGATCTTCCATCACATCCTCTTCGAGTTGTGAGGGAAGTCCTTCAAAATTTAGGCTCTGCATATTGCTGAGTTCTATGGCTAACTGCTCCAAAGAGTTTTGCATGTCATTGATTGCGGCCCTTGTTTCTTGTTGAAAACTCTTTATATTGGCCCTTGTTTCTTGTTGGAACTGTATAGTATTAATGGCAAATTGTCTTATTAGTTCCTCCAATAAAGGTTCAGGTTGCCAAGGATTTTGAACTTGCTGCTGTCCTGGAAGGAAATGTGTTTGCCTCTCTTTGAAATTGCACGGAAATTCATATTTGGAGGTTGATTTTGAGGCTGCTGTCCATAACTCAAGTGAGGATAGTCCCACCACTCTGGATAATATGTATTGGAGTAAGGGTTATAGTTGTCAGAAGGTTCAGAATATCCTCATATTGCCTCTACCTCCTTATTTGTGTTCACTAGGAAAGTGGGACACAAATCAGTGATATATCCAGGTGATAAGCAAATCCCACAAGCATCCATGATCAATGGACATCAACACCTACAAGACACTCAGAAAGAAAGCATCAAAAATTAAAAGTAAAATAAAAATAACAATAAAAACAGAGTAAAAATAGGAAATAAATTAACAGTGTCATTGAAAAATTGGTTCCCCGGTAACGGCGCCAAAATTCTGATGCGTGAGGATATAGCGATTAAAATTCAGATAAAAATCAGTTGTCAGGCCCACCAGAAAATAAAAACCTTACAACTAGTTGTAGTTAGTAAGGGTCAATCCACAGAGAACCAATTCAATTAACACTATTTAACAATTCCCAATTTAGACTCTGATTGACAATAAACAGTAAATAGGGGGTTTTTGGAGTTTCGATGAACAATGAACAGCTTCAAAGGCAATAACAATAAATAAACTGAAATCAACAATATAAGAAAATTGGTTAAGAGATTGAATCCACCACTAGATTTCTATGATGATGTAAATCTACATATCCTTTTATTCTGACATGCTCAATTATGTTTTCATGCAATTGTGAGAGTAAATCTCTATTTTCCTTACATGTTGGCCAATTCAGCAACCGCTCAAATCAACTCCTAATCACTGATTAGTCATAAAGCAACCGCTCTTACAACTATCCAACAATTGCACTAAGTTTTAGAAAACCAATTACACTAAGATGTAATCACACACCGGGATTAAATTACTTAGAACATATATTTCTCTAGATCTATTACCGCAACTGCGCATAATAAACCTAGATCTACCACTTTTATAACTAGCAAATAGCACAAAGATAATTATACCCACATGAACATCATATATTCCGCTAGATCTAATACCGCAACCGCACATAATAAACCCAGATCTACCACTTTGAAAGTGGGAACAAGTACACAAATCTTCATACCAACAATAGATTTAGAAATATATGAATAAAAACATAACTGTGTTGAAATAATCAAATATGCAAGATTCACAACATCAATACTAGTGGTTTCATCACCCCCTTAACCAAGGGAGGTTTAGTTACACATAGTTAGAAGGAAATCACAAGAAAAATTGAGAAAGAACAACATGAAAAACAAAGTGCAGAAGAAAAACTAAAGCAAACGAGTTTTTGAGGATTGAGGATGATGGATCTTCGATTGCTCGAACCCGAGACTCTAATCTTTGATCCAAGACTCCCCTCTCCTTCTCCAAGGAGTTGTAGCTGCTCTCCTAGGTCAGAACTCCCTTCAAAATGTGCTAAAGATGTCAATATATAGGCCCCCCACACAAACTTCACGCAGAAGTTGCAATAATTAAAGTCTGGAGGTCATACACGGCCGTGTATGCATACACGGCCTAGGCCGTGTATGACACTGAGTTGGGAGTCTAAAATTTCACTATTTCAAGCACAAAGTCAGAAGCATTCACGGCCTAGGCTGTGTATTCTCACACGGCCGTGTATGTTTAGGCCCTGTATTCTGACGCAGGCCCTGTATTCTGACATAGGTTCTGTAATCTGACTTCCAAGCTTAATATGACCTATTAGACCTCCAAATCTGGAAAAGTGTTCAACATGAAAGTTGTAGATGTGGATCGTAACTATCAACTATCAAACTTTGAGCTCATTTGACAACTTGTAGCTCAAGATATGTCATAAACAGTACACAAAGGTCAAGCTATCAGGATCAGCACCCTAGTTCTTGCTGCAACTCCAATTTGAGCTATCCAAACGTGTGATTGGGCCTTTGAGGTCTTCATAAAAGTAGTAGAGAATTGTCTTAGCTTTCTTACAAGACCAAAATCACATTAATTAGATATTTGAAACTCAAATTATAGCTAGATCACTGAGTATTGTCAAAAAGATAAATTAGGGCTAATTCATGCAATAATTCCTTCAATGATCCAATTAGGCTCAATATTATAAAATGTGTCAAAACCAACTTAATTAAACCTAATTGAACCTTAAGAAGCCTAGTGACCGAAAAGCATAATTCAATTATGAGTACTAATGAACTCATTTAAGCAAAGTTTCATAGTAATGTTCCAATTAGGGTTTGATATCAGAAACTAAGCTAAATGATGACAATTAAGTACAAATGGAGTTCAACGAATCAATTATAAGGTGATTAAAATATAGGAATAATCAACAGATCAATTACCCCCACACTTAACCTTTTGCACTCCTGGGCAAAAATATACAGTTCAACACAGTTTCACAACATGCCAAACAAATGCAGAATAATGAGTAAAGACCTTTATGTTTTTAGTTTTCAAAGAATTTAAACAATCAAAAATTCCCTTTCTTAGCAATCCAAGTTAACAAGCAAAATCAATCAAATTTCAAGGTTCAATCAACATGATAAATCCTCACTGAAATGCTCTCTCACTCAAGTGTTTCAAGCTTGTGTTTTCACTCAACCAATTCATGAGAATATGCTTTACCATAAGCTTGTCAAGCCTGTACTTCTCCACTACTCAGACCACATGTAAACAGAGATCAAAAGGACTTTACTTAGGTTATAATGAGGTCAGGGTTAAGGTAGGATACATCAAAGATAGACAAAGCTAGACCATAGGAACTAGAAGAGCAAAATGGAAAGATATTCAATCATTACACAGAATTTTCCAATAGTCTTCAAATTTAAATTCCTATTATGTACCTTATCTTTTTTTTTACTTCTCTTTTTTTTAATACATATATATACACCTTGCATTCAATTCAACTTGACATTTTGTCAATATGAGATAATTTATACACAGACATAACTAGGCAAAAACATCATGAATCACACCCACACACTTATTCAAAAGCCATTTTCCAATGCAACCTTAAGCTCTTCTACTTCCTAAGGTAGGGTAGTAAAATAGTTTTTCACTTTTAGGTTTAAATTGAGCATAGATAGAAGGAAATTGAATCAATTAGGTTCAAAGGGGTTAATCAATGGATAAAATACAAGGATGGCTATTTGGCCAGTAGTTGTTTAAAAGAAAAAAAATTACCTTTATCATTTTAAATGTATGCAGTGGTCATTAGCAGCTTAAAAGAGAACCAAGACAAGTTCTGAAAAGCACAATAATCATAAGTGGAATCACACAATCAAGGATCCAAAATGGCCTAAAGTTAGCCATTTACAACAAAGCCCAAAAACTCACTAGGTTTCGATTCATCATTTTAAATTAAACCCTTTAATTTTTTGAATTTCACCCGACAAAATCGATAACCAGAAAGTTCATTCAATCATATCCAAAAAATTTTATTATTATTATTTTTTTTTCAAAATTTTTTTTCCGCTCAATTGCTCACTAATCACATCACTTGAAAGCTTATCAGAAACTTAAAAAGCCCAATGGAGAAGTATCACAAGAAGAACAACACCATCAAGATCAAATACACTCACCCCAAGATAGTTCAATCAGTCATTCAAATCCCAGGAGAACAATTCACAATATCAACAGTATTCACAATAGAACATCAAAGTATCCACACCCCCACACTTAAAACAAGCATTGTCCTCAATGCTACACACATCCAGAAAAGGAAAAATAATGACAAAGAGAATGTTACACACATCCAGAAAAGGAAAACAAGCAAAAACAGTTATACCACAATCAAAAGCAGAAACAAGGCAGCCAGTAAATCAATAGTGCAAACCAAATCCCAAATGTACATAATACAAGAGAATGAAAATACAATGGAAACTAAGGGGGTACATTTACTCATCATTCTTGAGGGAATGTCAAAAATCTACGAAGTTTATAAGGCACAAGTTCATATGAATGCATCTCAAGAGTATAACTCTTTACTCAGTCCATTCATCATGAACTTAAAATTTAACTTCTCAATTGAATAAAATCATTCCCAAAGAACATGGTTCAGCATTCAGAAGAACAAAACAATAATTTACAAACGAACTAATTCCTATAGTTTCGCTTGGTTTTCCACTATACTTAATCCACACAAATATCAAACAAACAATCCATGCATTCCAACACACATTTAATCAAACCAAAACACAAGGTTTTCCAAAGATTCGCATGCTCACAATCAACAAATAGATAAAAACATAAAATAAAAGGGTTAAAGAAAGCAAATCTGATTTTCTTGATAATGGGTTGCCTCCCATTAAGTGCTTAGTTTATTCTCCTTAGCCTGACGTTGTGACACCCTCATTGATCTTTATAATGTGGATGGTAAAAGGTCAATACTTTCACTTCCACACTTTCTGGAAGCTCATAGAAAGACTTGAGACGGTGTTTATTGGCCTTATGAAGTGAGGTAGGTGAAAAGACTCCACCAGGATCCCATTGGTTGAAACATGATGACCAAGCTACAATTAAGACAACATGATAGCTTTCACCGGGGACCCATTGGTTGAAGTGTGATGACCAAGCTGTATTTGAAACAATATGAGAGCTTTCACTAGGATCCCATTGATTGAAGTGTGATGACCAAGCTATAGTTGAAACAATATGAGAGCTTTCACCAGGATCCCATTGGTTGAAGTGTGATGAACAAATTAAGCTTGCAGCATAAGGGCTTCCACCAGGGTCCCATTGACCCTTCTTTTCCTTGGCTTCACCACTGAAAAGTAATATGTACACTTTATCTGCTTCATGTGCATTGTTTCTACTTAATGATGGCCCAAAAATAAAGTTCACTTCAGTAGTGACCGTCATCAGGTGCTCTTCTTCCTTTTTCTAAAAATTCTTCCATGACCTGTAATTCCACCTCCCTTTGAGTCTTAGATTCTGCTTTGTAAATAGAATCATCAACTTTCAACTCTGCAGAAATCTCAGCACGACTAGCACATATGATATCAGTACATGAGTGGCAATGAATATAATTATTGAAACCAATAAAATCAGGAAATTCATCACACAACTCATCATGTTGCTCCTCCACTACATTAAGAATGGGTTCAAGATTAGTTACCTTGGGGGCTTCAGAGTTTTTCCCTTCCTCATTTACCTGTTTAGGCTCTTGGTCTTCCTCTGTAGTGATTTGTGGAGGAGAGGTGGAATCATCTAACGTCTTCCCACTTTGCAATATGACAGCACTAGGATCTTCCTTCACATCCTCTTTGGGTTTTGAGGGAAGTCCTTCAAAATTTAGGCTCTGCATATTGCTGAGTTCTGTGGCTAACTGCTCCAAAGAGTTTTGCATGTCATTGATTGCGGCCCTTGTTTCTTGTTGAAAACTCTTTATATTGGCCCTTGTTTCTTGTTGGAACTGTATAGTATTAATGGCAAATTGTCTTATTAGTTCCTCCAATGAAGGTTCAGGTTGCCAAGGATTTTGAACTTGCTGCTGTCCTGGAAGGAAATGTGTTTGCCTCTGCTGAAATTCTGGAAATTCATATGCTGGAGGTTGATTTTGAGGCTGCTGTCCATAACTCAAGTTAGGATAATCCCACCACTCTGGATAATATGTATTGGAGTAAGGATTATAGTTGTCAGAAGGTTCAGAATATCCCCATATTGCCTCTACCTCCTTATTTGTGTCCACTAGGAAAGTGGGACACAAATCAGTGATATGTCCAGGTGATAAGCAAATCCCACAAGCATCCATGATCAATGGACATCAACACCTACAAGTCACTCAGAAAGAAAGCATCAAAAATTAAAAGTAAAATAAAAACAAAAATAAAAACAAAGTAAAAATGGGAAATAAATTAACAGTGTCATTAAAAAAATTGGTTCCCCGGCAACGGCGCCAAAATTTTGATGAGTGAGGATATAATGATTAAAATTCAGATAAAAATCAGTTGTCAGGCCCACCAGAAAATAAAAACCTTACAACTAGTTGTAGTTAGTAAGGGTCGATCCACAGAGAACTAATTCAATTAACACTATCAAGTAATTCCCAATTTAAACTCTGATTAATAATAAAAGTAAATAGGGGGTTTTTGGAGTTTTGATGAACAATGAACAGTTTCAAAGGCAATAACAATAAATGAACTGAAATCAACAATATAAGAAAATTGGTTAAGAGATTGAATCCACCACTAGATTTATATGATGATGTAAATCCACATATCCTTTTATTCCAACATGCTCAATTATGTTTTTAAGCAATTGTGAGAGTAAATCTCTGTTTTCCTTACATGTTGGTCAATTCAGCAACCGCTCAAATCAACTCCTAATCACTGATTAGTCATAAAGCAACCGCTCTTACAACTATCCAACAATTGCATTAATATTTAGAAAACTAATCACACTAAGATCTAATCACACACCGGGATTAAATTACTTAGAACATATATTTCTCTAGATCTATTACCGCAACCGCGCATAATAAACCCAGATCTACCACTTTTATAACTGGCAAATAGCACAAAGATAATTATACCCACATGAACATCATATATTCTACTAGATCTACTACCGCAACCGCGCATAATAAACCCAGATCTACCACTTTTATAACTGGCAAATAGCACAAAGATAATTATACCCACATGAACATCATATATTCTACTAGATCTACTACCGCAACCGCGCATAATAAACCCAGATCTACCACTTTGAAAGTGGGAACAAGTACAAAAACCTTCATACCAATAATAGATTCAAAAATATATGAATAAAGACATAACTGTGTTGAAATAATCAAATATGCAAGATTCATAACATCAATACTAGTGGTTTCATAACCCCCTTAACTAAGGGAGGTTTAGTTACACATAGCTAGAACAAAATCACAAGAAAAACTGAGAAAGAACAACATGAGAAATAAAGTGCAGAAGAAAAACTAAAGCAAACGAATTTCTGAGGATTGAAGATGATGGATCTCCGATTGCTCGAACCCGAGCCTCCAATCTTTGATCCAAGACTCCCCTCTCCTTCTCCAATGAGTTGTAGCTGCTCTCCTAGGTCAGAACTCCCTTCAAAACGTGCCAAGAGTGTCAATATATAGGCCCCCAACACAAACTTCGCGCAGAAGTTTTCAATAATTGAGTTCTGGTGGTCATACACGACCATGTATAACACTGATTTGGGAGTCCAAAATTCACTATTTCAAATGCAAAGTCAGAGGCATACACGGCCTAGGCTGTGTATTTTCACACGGCCGTGTATTTTCACGCAACTTAGGCCCTGTATTATAATGCAGGTCCTGTATTCTGACTCTGATTCTATAATCTGACTTCCAAGCTCAATATGACCCCTTAGACCTCCAAATCTGGAAAAGTGTTCAACATGAAAGTTGTAGATTTTGATGTTAACTATCAACCATCAAAATTTCAGCTCATTTGACAACGTGTATCTCGAGATATGCCATGAACAGTATGCAAAGGTCAAGCTGTCAGGATCAGCACCCTAGTTCTTGCTTCAACTCCAATTTGAGTTATCCAAATGTGTGATTGGGCCTTTGAGGTCTTCATGAAAGTAGTAAATAATTGTCTTAGTTTTCCTACAAGACCAAAATCACATTAATCAGATATTTGAAACTCAAATTATAGCTAGTTTACTGAACATTGTCAAAGAGATAAATTAGAGCTAATTCATGCAATAATTCCTTCAATGATCCAATTAGGCTCAATATCATAAAATGTATCAAAACCAACTTAATTAAACTTAATTGAATCTTAAGAAGCCCAGTAACTGAAAAGCATAATTCAATTATGAGTGCAAATGAACACATTTAAGCAAAGTTTCACAGTAATGTTCCAATTAGGGTTTGATATTAGAAACTAAGCTAAATGATGACAATTAAGCACAAATGGAGTTCGATGAATCAATTATAAGGCAACTAAAATATAGGAATAATCAACAGATCAGTAGAATTTAGATGTATGATGATGGAACTTGGATTGTATGAAGGATGAGTTGAGTTTGGGTGATTTTCTGCGCTTACAGAGGAGTACACGGCCTAGGCCGTGTGATCGCGCACAGCCGTGTACTCCAGGCATGCCAGAACAGAAATTCCAGAGGCGTACACGGCCGTGTATTTTGGAAAGGCCATGAAATCGTGGCCGTTCATTCTTTCTTAGGCCGTGTAACTTGAATAATGCAATATTTTAGGCTTTTCTAGCCCCTTGGAGGCTCCCGGTCTCCTTGGACACTCATTGTGAGGCTTTAGTAGTAAGATAAAATTATTAAACTTAATTAATTGAATGATTTGAAGTTGATTAGGGATTCATAAGATAGAAAGAACCAAGGATGAAAGTATGCCTTATAGTTTAGAATAGTTTTGGAATAAAAAAAGAACATAAGTATGGGTGAGGTTGTGAGAAACATAACGAACTTAAGGTTTAACTTTTATCATAACTATGAATGGGGTTATGTTCACCCTTAAGGTTTGTTATTGACTTGACGTGGATCCGTGAATAGGATCAAACCTTGTTGATAAATGATATGACATGTAATTCTAGACATGATATGATATGATTGTGATCTCATATATGAATATACATATATGCTTTGAATCCATGTGTATTGGAAGCATGATTGTTATAGTTTGTCATGATGAGCATGATAGACTATTGTTGAGGCCATGTTGCCTAAGAGTTGAATCACACCTTAGTGCGGGTACGAATAGACTAGTATAGGTCCTGTAGTTGACCTTGGGGGCGTCGGGGCACAGGCGTCTCATAGCGAACAGTTGGTAGCCCCTCTGGGCCGTGGGACAAACTGATGCAAACGCACAGACGATCCTGACTGGGACACCGTCCTATATCGCGATCTTGTAGGAATGCCGCTGTATAAAGCCTTATTGCGCAAAATGATTGATTATTTTCTAGAAAGCACTTGATTTTTAGACTGACAAGATACTGGCATGTCCCCCTGATCATTCTCTCTGAATGTTTACGTCTAGCTCCATGGAGTAGGATTTTTGGTACCATGTGCATGTGTATAGTGAGTCACCATATCATTTGACATTTACTCGTTTATATGATAATTTAATCTGTTATCTTATTACTGTTATGACTGCTTGGAATCACTAAGTTATTTATTATCTATTTTTAATGTTGGTTACCACTTCTGAAATGTCATGTGGGCGTCATGCGCCATATTGTTTCTTTACTACCATAATAGGTAATGAATGTAGAATGTCTTACCTCTTTTTTATATTTTCTGTTATTCTGTCTATAATTATGTTCCATCGAAGACGTCGGCAAATGGGGTGAAGTTCATGAGTTCCCCTATTTTTGGCCCGACTTTGACTAGCACTAGCTTTTGGATCATGGCGGCACGCCCACGAGGATTTTTAGGTTATGTGCGTTTGGCCTTCCTCGGAGGTCTAGACTAGTGGCACATTAACTTCAGTTCGGATTGCTGTGTCTACGTGGGAGACGTGACGGTATCGCTGGCTTGGGGGCATTATGATCCGCCCATCTACACCTGTAGTGTTTAGTTACATTTAGGGTTTTACATGCCCATTAGGGACATGTGGGGTGATCGTTATTATACTCCACGGGAGGATTCATTCCTCTCCACAGCCCGAGCCCCGGCCCGTAATTCGGTGGCTCCAATGAGGGTTTCCTCCGACAATGAAGACCCTGAGGAGGATCCTGACACGGTTCCTTCCTTTTCTTCTTAGGGGCTGACACTATCGATAGTCACTAATGGCTATCCGTCTTTTAGGGCTTGTTATTCTTTTTGGGAGACTGTATATCATTTTTGGGGACTTGTAAAGCTTAGGCTTCTTTTTTATGAGCCTTGATGTAACTAATGACTTATAGTCTGTATCTGAATAGTGTGTATATATATATATATATATATATATATATATATATATATATATATATATATATATATATATATTATGTATCTTTTCATAGATGTATGGATTAGTCTTTATGTTTTTTCGCTTGCAATTAAACAAAAATATATATATACATACTTGTGAATCTTATTATAAGCGTTAGTACATTTGAATACTTCATTGATGAACAGGTTATTGAGTACCAATATATATGTGCCTATAATGAAAGAAGAAAAAAAAATATTCACCATTTTATCTACACAACTATAATCAAATAAGTCTAATTATGGTGGAATGAACCGGGTCTTAATTTATATTTTCTTTTTTCGCATTGTATTTAATGATGTGACATTCCCTCCCAAAAAAGGGTGTTATAATGAGACTTTATCCAAAAAAACTTAAATAATTCTTAATTAAAGGAAGAACATGAATGTAAGTAAGATGTTGAATAACTCAAATTAATGTTATTTTAAGGGAATTAAGTTTAAAATTAAGTAATGGACTTGTTTAATTAAAGTAATGAAGATTAGGTGAAAATGCGAGAGAATTTTCCTAGAGAGAAACTTAATAAGAAGAACATAGGAATTAAGGTTCAATTCCATAATGAACCCTAAAAGTGTGATGTCTTATTTGAGGATTTAATGATATTTATTGTGGGTCCATGAGTGAGACCAAGAATGTGTTGATGCTTATCTTAGCCAAATTGTGGCATGATTATGGAAAAGTATATTATTGTTGAATATACATGAATGTGCATTGAGACATCATGCATTGTGAAAGTTTGATGGACTATTGTCAAGGCTATGTTGCCTAAGAGATTGAATCACACGTATGTGCGGGTGCGAATAGACTAGTGTAGGTCACATTGTTGACCTTGGAGGCGTCGGGTGCGGGTGTCTCACAATGGTCAGTTAGTAGCTCCTCTAGGCTGTGGGATAGATCGATGCAAACGCACCGACGATCCGAATCGAGACACTATCCTATATCACGATCTAGTGTAGAATGTCTTGTACATTGTCATGATGTGCACGTTGATAAATTGAAAAATTATAGCACTTGTTGGCCTCGGCAGCCGAGTTATAGATATGTCTCTTGATCATTCTCTCTAACGGTTGTGTCTAACTCCATGGAGTAGGATTTTGATATCATGTGCATGTGCATAGTAAGTCAATATATTATTTGGCATTAAATTCATATGATAGTTGGAACCATTATTTTAATTGATGACATATCTGTCTGGAATTGTTAAGCTATTTAATATTTACATCTTGATATTGATTATTACTCTTGTACTGCTATGTGGGCATCCTACACCATTCTGTTTCTTTACTGCCATAATTGGTACTGAATGTAGGATGTCTCACCTCTTTTCTGTATTTTTACTATTCTATCTATTTGTATGCTTCTCTGAAGACGTCGGTGAGGAAGGGAAAGTACACAAGTTCCCTAGCTTTTGGCTTGACTTTGACTAGTGTCTGTTTGATCATGGTGTCCCGTCCGCAAGGCTTTTTGGGTTACGTGAGGCTGACTTTCCTTGGAGGTCCGGACTGCTGGCATATCAACCTAGCTACGGATCGCTGCATTTACCTTGGAGACGTGACAGTGTCTCTAGCTTGGGGGCGTTATGATCCGCCTATTTTTACTTGTAGTGTTCGTTTACATTTAGAGTTTTATTTGCCCATACGAGATATGTGGGGTGAACGTTATTACTCCCCACAGGAGGATTCATTTCTCTCTACTGTGTGGAAATAGGTTTGCCCCAATGATTTAATATGTTAAGTTTTGATGATGACAAATACAAGACAAAAAAAATTATGCTTATACTTTATAGTTGTGCTTAATAAATGATAAATGCATCACAAAAGAATGTTGATCATGTTACATAGATGTGCTTAATGAGATATATTGGATCATGTATGATTATGTACTTTATTTAGTTATATTTCACTTAATAATCATGCAATGAGATATATGCAACATTCTTATATGCATGTTAGACTTACTAGAGTTATATATTTATGAATCATGCATATTAAGATATTAAGTTATGAATTTGGACTAACTATGTTTGTTTTAAGTGAGCAATACTTTATAGGATAGTCCAAGTATCAAGAGTGAGCATTGCAACTAGAAAGCAAAAGATCACAACTATGCTCAACTCAAGAAAGATGAGAATGAAAAGATGTTCCAAGCTTTTGCAAGTTTTGAAGAGAAGATTTTCTTTGTAAGCTTGGATTACATCAAGAATTGATGTAAGTGCAAAGATCAAGTCCCAAGACTCTTCAAGCTTAGCTTATAGGATTTAGATCTTGTGTAAAGGTATAAAGGAATCACATTAAGCTCAAATAAGTTTTAAACATATTTATAAGTGTTTTTAAAATGTTTAAATGCCCAACAAACTATTTTGGAAAGCTAGTTATGGTAATAGTTCAAAACTATGAAAAATAGTCAAGTTTGTGTTTTACAAAATTAATCTTTAGTTACTCTTTTGATCATAACTTTCAAAATACTTTGAGTTTTACTTTGAAACTTATCTCATTTGAAAATAGACTCAAAGATCTTTCCAATGACTAGTCATTTGCTTTAAACGGATAAGAAACGAAAAAGTTATGACTAATTAAAGTTTGAGTTTTGAAAATATGACCTTTGGTTACTATTTTGATCATATCTTTCAAAATATTTTGAGTTTTGTTCTGAAACTTCTTTCATATGAAAATATACTCAAAGAGCTTTCCAATGAGTGGTCATTTTCTTTAATTGGATAAGAAATGAAGAAGTTATGACCTTTTAAAGTCGGTTTTGAAAATCAAAAATGGTGTAATCGATTACACAAGTCATGTAATCGATTACAACGTTGACAGAAGCCGTGTAATCGATTACACAGAGTATGTAATCGATTACAAAGTGCCCAGAAAGCTTGTAATCGATTACTGTGAGTATGTAATCGATTACATGAAGCTTTGTAATCGATTACATGAAGCTTGTAATCGATTACAAAGTGCCCAGAAAGCTTGTAATAGATTACATGAAGCTTGTAATTGATTACAAAGTGCCTAGGAACGTTTCTAACGGCTATAAATGGCTAGTTTTCATAGAAAATCATTTCTAAACCCCTCCAACGGCTCTAAAACTCATTGGGCTATAAATAAAAGTGTTTGGACATCAAAAACAAGTTGGAGAACATTCTTAAAATTACCCTTGAGCATTGAAAATGAAATTCATCATCTTTTTCTCCAAATCTTTGTTTTGAGCTAAGTGTGTAAATCCTTTATACCCATAAGCTTCAAGTTGTATTATCTACTCTTCAAGAGAGTTTCTATCTTCTACACTTTGTGTAATATATAAAGAGAGTGCGAGGTATCCCTCTAGAGTAAAGGGTGAAGTATCCCTAGAGAGTGAGGCATCTCTCAAAGTTAGTAAAGGGTGAGGTATCCCTTGAGGGTGAGGCATCCCTCAAAAGTTGTAAAGGGTGAGGTATCCCTATTTGAGGCTCAAGCACAAGGGTGAGGTATCCCAAGGTGTGTTGAGTGCTCTCAATTTTAAAGGTTATCAAGCACCTGTTGAAGCTTGAAGATAGTAGAAAATCTCTAGCTGTTGCTTGAGGACTGGACGTAGATCACAAGTGGATTGGTGATCGAACCAGGATAAACTATTGTGTTTGATCTTCTAAACTCTATCTCTTTACATTTGCACCTTAATTATATATGCTTGAGTTGAACTTGATATTTAGCTTATTTGCTTGATTTATCCTATATCTCAAGTTGTAGTTGAGTAATTTATAATAGTTGTACATTTATTGTGCATATTCCGCTGCTTTTATTTATTGAGTGATTTAAAATACATAATTTGTCAAAGTTGCATTAAAACTAGTCATCACCCAATTCACCCCCCTCTTGGGTAATGGTTGCCATGGCTAACATACTGCCCGAGCCCCCGCTTAGAACTCAGTGGCTCCGATGAGGGTTTCCTCTGATGAGGAAGACCAAGAGGAGGACCCAACTACGGTTCCTTCTCATTCTCTTTAAGGGCTGATGCAGTTGATGGCTGCTGGTGGCTATCTACAATTCTTTTAGGGCTTGACGTTTTACCTTTTTGGTGGGCTGTATATGGGTAATTCTTTTTGGGGCATGTAAGGCTTTTGTCTTTTTGTATATCTGATGATGTAACTAAACAAGCTTGATATAATTATATATATATGCATGTTGTTCGAAGGTATGTTTTACTTTTATTTTACTCTTTGTTGTAACTACGTCTTGTCACTATATTTTATTAATTCATAACAAAAAAAAAAGAATTTGCTAATTTAATTATACGATTACAACCAAGCAAGTCTATCTATCCTATAATGGACTGGGTCTTATTTTATTCAACATTGTTTCCATTTCTTGATCATGGTGTGACGTTCCCTCATTAAAACAGGGCATTACAACAGCAGGCAAGGGCAAAGGAAAAAGAAAGAAGGAAGATCCAAGGAAAGGATCAATCAAGGAGGAGGAAGAGGATAAAAATGGAGAAGAGCTTCTCAGTGACTTCATTTTTGGCCATTGAGGTAGGGGAAAACCTTGCTTTCACTATTTTCTTCTATCTTTTTCATTTGGGTCTTGGGAGTTCTTGATGAGAGAAATGATTTCTACGGTGAAAATTGGGGATTTGGCTTGATTCTTGTTAGAAAACTAATTGATAGCTTGTTTTTGGGTTATTAGGTATATGGTAATGTATTTTTCATCCCTTAAACACTTATGATTTCATTTGAGGTAAAAATGGGATTTTGGATTTTTATGGTGATGGATGATACTTTGAGGTATGATGAGTATTTTCAAAATGGTTTTGGAGAATTGAAATGAGTTTTTGGATCTCTTTGGAGGTTGGAAATTACTTAAAAATTGGAGCTTGAGTGATTGAAAGTCCATTATTCCTCAAGGGAATAGTGGCAGTTCTGCAGAATTTTGCAGAACTACGTTTCTTGTCATATAGCGCCTAAGCGCCCTTAGTGAAGTGTTTGGGCGCTCGGCGCCCAGCAATATTGTGCGTGCTGCTATGCAGCTAGTGCCTAGACACCCATGAAGGAGCATCTGAGTGCCCATTACAGAAGAATGCAGGGAAGACTCTCTGCCACCTGAGCGCTTAAGCGCCCAACTGAGAACGTCTAGGCGCCCATGACAATTTTTGAGAGTATTTTCTTGTTTGAGCAAAGTGAAGGGCTTAACTTATGTGGACTTTTATTATATGCCTTTTTATGAGTATTGAGACTCTAATAGGCGTATTTAATGAAGTGTTGTGTGTTGAATATAAATCAATTAGTATGTCAATTATGGAGATATTTAGCATCATTGTAGTCCAATTTTGAAATAATGGATGTAAATCAATTGGTATACTATTTATGTAATGATTGATATCATTGTAATTCATGCATACAGTTATGAGTGTAAATCAATTGGCATGCTAGTTAGTCTTAATTGGCATCATTGTATCTCATAACTATGTTGCTGAGGATGGAGTCCTCTATATTAATGATTATGGATTGTGAACCAATTGGTATGCCAGTTATTGTAGTAATTAGCATCATTGTTTTCCATATTCATGTATTTTGGGTGATCATACATGATTGTATCTATCATAGTCATGAGCTGAGGATGGTGCATTCCCTCACACCCTATGAAATGACTAGAACTGAGTTCCAGTGCTTGTTCAGGACTTTTGGAACTAGGTTCCTTTATTCTGTTCTAGGCTCATGCATACCATACATTTCCTGAGGGACTGGAGATGAGTTTCTTCGCTAAGTCTAAGGAATCTTGACATTATCCACATACATTTTAGGTTATTGCATAGGCATGAACATAAGACATCACTAAGCATATGCAGGGCAATTGTATGGGTAGTTGCTAATCATAACATAATCATACATGGCAATTTTATGGGAAATTTCTATTCTTGAAATGTTAATCTGTGAGTTGTAATTTGTGAAAATGAGACTTTATATAAACTTATAAAATTGGGTTCCATTTCGGGAAGAGAAAGAAAATGGTTTTGGCTTTTGCCACCTTTCTAGTGTGTTTATATATAAGTTTTGAGATCTAAAAGTGTTTTTCCCCAAAATGACTGGAACTATTATAATGACATGTTTTATGAATCTTACTACTGAGAATGTATAATTTTCACCCCGTGTGTGTGTATTTCTATAATGGTTCTAGGAAAGAGGAAGACTTACGAAAAGTGAAAATAGAGCAAAAATGGAGGAATTAATATAGGGTTGCTTTATGTTCTTTTTGAAAATATGTAATATATAAGCCTTGAGAGGCCTAGTATATAAGGTTTGTATATATTTTTGTATTTATGGATAATATACGCGTTATGTAAGTTCCACAATTTGTGGCTTATAATATTTGTATCTACATAACGATTATATGTGAAAGTGCTTAGTTGTTGTAAGTAGCATTCTTGGATCTAATCACTTTAGTATAATACAGTTTATACTATGGTTATTAAATTCAGGATGCTACACCCAGCACTAGAGGATCATGGGGCTTAGGTATGGAGTACTTATTTCAGTTCTAGCTTCCTTATTTTGATTACAGCTATCTTTTGGATATGATGTTCATTATCTTAGAATCATGACATGCCTAACTACGCTTAGTATGACTTGGATGTTTTTCTTTTTAATGAATGGACTATTAAAATATGCTTACATTATTGCTGGATTTTTTTTCTGGATATTTTGTTACATAACAATGGTTATGAACTCCTTCTCCAAATATATATATTTTTTATCATGACAAAAGGGGGAAAAGGTTTTTGGTTTTGAGAAAAGAAAGGTAAAAATAGAAGAAGGTATATTCTCAATGGTCTTGGGATTCCAAAACAAAGGGGGAGCTGTGCATCTCTGATTCAATCACCTCTTGAATAATAGAGGGGGAGTAAGTATCTAAATCCTTTTATGAATTCCAATAATTATTTGAACTAACCTTTTTCTCAATAGTTGTTTGTCATCATCAAAAAGGGGGATAATCTGATTGGCATTAACTAAAGTAATGGTTTTGATGATAACAAATAAAGAAAGGAAGGAAAATGCAAAGGACATGTCCCAAAGAGCTTCAAGTTTAGAATATGAGTCTTAGTACTTATGTAAAGGTATTAGTAGGATTCACACTAAGCTCATAAATTGTTTTCTTACTCAACTTAAATATGTTTGCAAAATCAAGATTTATATTTGTTAAAATGGTATTTAAGTTTAAGCAAAATGTTTTTAAAAAACCTTTTATAATCTTACTTTCTTGACAAACCAATAACAGGTTAAAATTGCCAAAACAGGAGCGCATCAAAGCTATTTTTCTAAGCTCCTAACCGATTAGAAGCTCCTTCTAATCAGTTATTATGCTTCACAGGAGCCAAAATTCGAAGCTCCTAACTGATTACAAACTCCCTCTAATCAGTTATTGTGAATGTCAAGAGCCAAAAATTAAAGTTCCTAACCAATTAGACACTTCTTGTAATCGGTTACTAGGCAAGTTAAAAAAACTCCTAACCGATTAGACATATCCTCTAATCGATTATTATGAAAGTCAAAAGCAAAATGTTGAGACTCCTAACCGATTAGGCACTCCCTCTAATCGGTTAGAAGATAAATTTGGAGTCAATCTTTTGAGATTCCTAACCGATTAGGATCTCCCTCTAATCGGTTAGGGAATGAATCTAGAGTCAAGTTTTGACTTCTAACCGATTAGCAAAAGCTTCCTAACTAGTTATCTGGGCAACTAGAACATACGCACAACGGCTCTATTAAGAGCATTTAATGTTTCCAACTATCCCCAATGGCTCTTAATTGCATTTGGCTATAAGTTTAAGTTGTTAGGCATTTATGAAAAGTGAGAGAAACAATCTTAAAATCACTCTTAAGCATTGAATATGTGGTTTTACTATCCCATCAATCATACTCTATTTTTGAGCTTTAAAAGTATGAATCCTTGATACTTATAAGCTTCAATTTGTATTATCCACTCTAGAGAGAGAGTTTCAATTCTTCTACATCTTGTTTAATATGTAAAGAGGGGGAGGTATCCTTTAAAGAATTGTAAAGGGTGAGACATCCCTTGAAAGTAGATGCTCAAGTACAAAGGGCGATGTATCCCAAGTTGTTGAGTGCTCAAGTTTATAAAAATTGTCAAGCACATGTTTGAAGCTTTAAGTTATAGTGGAAATCTTGAGTGTTTACTTGAGGACTGAACGTAAGCCACAAGTGGATTGGTAGCTAAACCAGGATAAAGCTTTTTGTTTATTTTCTCTAAACTCTACTCTTTACTTTGTGCACTGTTTTATTGAATTAATTGAATTCTATCTCCCTTGCTTGATTCATTTAAGAGTGAAAAATCTCTATCTCCTCTATCCATTTATCTCTAATAAACAATAGCTTCAACGAAAATTAAAAATCAAGGCTTTTGTGAAAGAATTGCGAAAATATTTTTAAAACTCAATTCACCCCCTCTTGAGTTTTGAAGCCAATTGGTAACATTGTAGTCTCTCAATGCAAGTATATCTTAAATTTATTGAAGGAGACTAAAATGTTAGGATACAAGCCTGCAGATACTCCAATGGAACCAAATTACAAAATTGGCTCTGTAACATCCTAATTCGAGTTACTACAGTATATTTAAAATATACATAAGTAAACAGGATTAGATACATTACTTCTAACTTTTCAACATCATAAAAGCTTTGTAATAATTATACGTATCGAAAATATAAAATTGAATATAGTCAAAAAAAAAATAGAGCCTCGAAGGAAAGTGATCGAACTAAACATTAACTATACAACTGAGAATTTTTTATTCTCTACAGAAACACTCAATATAATAACTAATACTTTATTATCTGTATCGAAACAAACTAGCCTTCATGGTATACATATAAAAATACACAAGTCGAAAATAACTATTCTACTCAAAGCTTTTGTATTTACTTCCTCTCCTCGGAAGAATTTTGATTTCAATATGTAAATTAACATACAATCCAAGGGGTGAGAAATTGAAAATTCTCAGTAACATAACACATACCATAACAATCACAATACAATTCCATGATAGTACACAGCATATCATATGCAGTTATGTGCTGATACTCATGAAATGATCAATGTTAATACTTATGAAATATAAAATGATGATGCTTATCAAATGTATTATGTTAATGATTATGAAATGTCATGACTTTTGATAAAGTACCTGTACGCAACTTTGACCTAGGCTAGGTGCTTTCTCACTCTTTAGCTATACGTTAATTCTTATGATATGCTAGTGACATTCTAAACGTTGTTATTCGATTAGCTCTCTAAGCCCTTTCTCGAGCAAGATCAAAAAACACTTTCACTTGGTTATGCCTTTAAAATAGCTTTTCCTTTTTTACTATAAATGAAAACATACTAGTCGGATAACTCTCATAGTCTATTCAATTAGCCTCGAAATCTTGTCATTTGAATAGCTCTCTTAGTTTATTTGATTAGCCTCATAAACATGTCATTCTATGATGGGCCATTTGAATAGCCCTTAGTCTGTTCAATTAACATCAAAAATATGTTGTTCTTGACTGCGTTCAAATAATTATCATATCTTTCGATTAATATCGAAAACATGCAAATCGAATAGCTCACTTAGTTTACTCAATTACATCACTAGTATGCCCTTCTAAATTATGTCAATCAAATAGCTCTCCTAATGTATTTGATTAACCTCAAAATTATGTCATTCGAATTACTCACTTAGTCTACTCATTTTAACATCGAAATCACACAATTCAAATAGCTGACATATCAAACTTGGAACATTCTGTGATGTTCTATTCAAGTAGCCTCTAGGCCTATTCGAATAGAACACTGTAAAAATGCATTCTAGTGCAACAAAATAACACTTTCCCTATTTCTTTTCATTTCCATACATATGTATGCTCAAATATCATCAAACAAACAAGTCAGTACACAGAATTATGATTTTCTTCGAGTATCATGAAAAACTTCATGTTGTTCATTCCTTGCCAATTTTTGATAAGTAGAAAATGATACAATATAGTGAACAAACACAAAACCCCCTACCTCAACTCTCTATGGATGGTTTCGATTCCTTTCCTTAATCTTCCTTTGGTTCTTACTTCTTCTTTATTTCTCACGTTCTAATTTCTCTTTCTTCTTGCTGCTTTTTCTTTCTTTTACTTCATTCCTTTCTTTATTTCACGTTCTTTGTTTCTCTCTTTTCTCTCTCTTTTCTTTCTTTCTTATCTCTTCTTCTATTGCTAACAGTCGTGTAAAATGAGAGGAAATGAGAGATTTATGTCTTAAGGTCAAAGACAATGGAAAGAAGAATTAGGAGATAAGTTAATTTGACTTTGGGGTAACTTTGAATATTTTATACCTCTTAAAGACATTTTAGTCCTCTGTGTTATACAAAAATGTCTAACTAACTCATACTAATATTAGTATAAATCTATGACCTCAAACCAAGACTAATATGTTAGGGAGGATATCACAAGTTCCAAAGAAGAAAACTCACCTGTTGACACCGGAAGGTGTCAAAGGCTTGTAGAACACTTATTTACTTGTCACACACAAGGCCAGAAATAGTATTTCCTATTAGTTACGTGAGTCAATTCAAGAACAAGCCAAATGAAGAACATCTGGATGTTGTTTATAGAATTATTAGATACTTGAAGATGATTTCGGGTAAAGGAATATTGTAACACCCTTGTGGGGATGTCACATTTTTAATGCAAGAAAATAAAATCTTACCCAAGTTATAAAACGTTTGATACATAAATAATATAATTTGTAAAATTTTTCCTTTAATACCTAATAATGTTAAACAAAGTAACACAGAGCACAAAATAAGGCAAAACATAATCACGCACCATAATATACATATGATTTTGTCTTAAGTATACAAATAATTTACAACTACTAATATTTAATAATGCAGTAAAGAGTCAACATAATACTAAAACATAACATGCCCAAGTGCACATCAAAGATTCCTAACCCTCTGAAGGATCACTCTCAGATAGATCATCGGACAGTAGAAATCCCGGATGCCTCGCAGTTCTACAGACATGAGTCCGTGCTGTCGACTCACTACTAAGCTCATCAGGCGCATGGAAAATTCCTCCCTAATAACGCCTAAGAGTCAAATATACTCACGGAACAGTCAAATTCAATTTATAACTCATAGAAAATATAAATCAGTACATTTAGGACAATATCGTACTTAACCCAAAAGTTAGGGTGTTACAACTCTCCCCCACTAATAAGAATTTCGTCCCCGAAATTCGTCGTACCTCAGAATAGCTGAGGGTATTACTCCTTTATCTTATCTTCTAGCTCCCAGGTAGCATCTCCCGTCGCATCATTCCATATTACCTTTGCTAGCTTAATTATCTTCCCTCGAAGCTGTTTCACTCTCCTGTCCTTAATCTTAACAGGAAGTGTTTCATACATCAAATTATCCTTCAGTTGCACTTCATTTGGCTGTATAACATACGTTGGATCGGGAATATATTTCCTCAGTTGAGACACATGAAACACATTATGTAGATTAGATAGAAAATGTGGTAAAGCTATCTGGTAGGCTACAGGACCTATCCGACGAATAATTTAATAAGGCTCTATAAATTTAGGAGTGAGTTTTCTGGATTTGATAACCCTTCCGACACCAGTCGTAGGTGTTACTCTTAAGAATACATGCTCACCTTCCTCAAATTCAAGAGGTCACCTTCGCTTATCAATATAGCTCTTCTGTTGGCTCTGAGTCGTTCGCATTTTCTCTTGAATCATTTTCACTTTTTTCGTAGTCTGTTGCATAAGATCAGGCCCAATGGTCATACTTTTCCCATCCTGATACCAATGCAAAGGTGTTCAGCATCGTCGTCCATAAAGAACTTCATAGGGTGCCATCCCTATACTTGAGTGAAAACTATTGTTGTAGGTGAATTCTATCAAAGACAAGAATTCATCTCAACTCCCTTGTTGTTCCAACACACAAGCACACAACAAGTCTTCCAACGACTGGATTGTTCTCTCTGTTTGACCATCAGTCTGCAGATGATAAGCAGAACTCAATTACAGTTTAGTTCCCATGGCTTCTTGCAAACTTCGCCAGAACCTTGACGTAAACCTCGGATCTCTATCAGAAACTATACTTGTGGGTACACCATAAAGTCTAACAATTTCACTGATGTACATCTGGGTTAATCGTTCCAACGAATACTTAATATTGATCGGCAAGAAGCTTGCTGACTTTGTAAGCCTATCAATTATAACCCATATAGAATCATGACCCTTCCTCGTCCTGGGTAATCCGGTAACAAAATCCATCGAGATACTATCCCATTTTCACTCTAAAATAGTTAAAGATTGTAACATACCGGCAGGCCTTTGATGTTCCACTTTTGCCTTCTGAAAAATGAGACAAGATGTCACACGTTCGGCTACATCTCTTTTTATTCTTGGCCACCAAAACATCCATTTTAATTCTTGATACATCTTAGTCATCCCTGGATGCATACTCAAATTACTAGTATGAGTTTCATCCAAAATTACTTTCTTAAGATCGGGATCATTAGGTACACAAATTCTTCCTTCAAATCTTAAGATTCTATCAAATCCTTCCTCTACCGTCGCCTTATGACCTTGCTTCAAAAATTCCTTTTCATTCTATAAAAATGAATCCTCATCCTATTTTTCTCGGATTACTTCCAACAAATCATTCAAAACCATAACCTTACTTAGACGATTTTTTCCTGGTACCAATTCCACTGACAACCATAGATCTCTGAATTGGTCGATCAATTCTTCCTCCTTTATCATCATTGTAGAAACACTAACCACCTTTCTACTCAAGGCATCCGCCACCACATTTGCCTTTCCTGGATGGTATTGAAGCTGAAAATCATAGTCCTTCAAGAATTCTAACCATCGCCTCTGCCTCATGTTCAATTCCTTTTGATCGAATAAATATTTCAAACTTTTGTGATCACTAAAGACATTGAACATAGCTCCATACAGAAAATGCCTCCATACTTTCAACGCAAAGATTACTACGGCTAATTCCAAATCATGTGTTGGGTAGTTCCTCTCATGAACCTTCAACTATCTTGAAGTATAAGCTACCACATTCCTGTTTTGCATTAACACACACCCTAACCCTTGGTAAGAAGCATCACAATACACCTCAAAAGATTTGTTAGGGTCTGGTAAAATTAGCACTGGTGCAATCGTCAATCTCTTCTTCAACTCTTGGAAACTTACTTCACGTTCCTTCGTCCAATCAAAAGCTTGACTCTTCCTTGTGAGTTGTGTAAGTGGTCCAGCTATTTTTGAAAAACCTTCAATAAACCTTCGGTAATATCCAGCCAATCCATCGGACCTCCATCACTGTCTTAGGCCTTTCCTACAGTAAAATGGTCTCCACCTTTGACGGGCCTACCACAATACCATCCTTGGAAATCACATGACCTAGAAATTGAACCTCTTCTAACCAAAATTTACATTTTTCCAACTTCGCATACAACTTCTTCTCTTTCAAAATCTGGAGAACTATACTGAGATGTTCAGCATGCTCTTCTTGACTTTGAGAGTAGATCAGAATGTCATCGATAAAAATAATGACAAATCTGTCTAGGTACGGATAAAAAATCCTATTCATATAATCCATGAATATTGCAGGAGCATTCGTCACTCCAAACGGCATCACCTGATACTCATAATGCCCATAACGGGTTTGAAAAGCTGTCTTAGGTACATTATCTACCTTGACATGAATCTGATGATAACCTGATCGCAGATCTATCTTAGAGAAAATAGTTGCGCCCGTCAACTGATCCATCAAATCATCAATTCTTGGAAGTAGATACTTATTCTTTATCGTAACCTTGTTCAACTGACGATAATCTACACAAAGGCGAGAAGTTCCATCCTTCTTCTTGACTAGTAGTACTGGTGCTCCCCACGGTGAAATGCTAGGTCGCACAAACTGTTTCTCCAACAGTTCCTCCAATTGCTTCTTCAATTCTACTAACTCTACAGGCGACATTCAATATGGTGTAATCAAAATAAGGCCTACTCCCGGCACCAAATCGATAGAGAACTCGATCTCCCTTTTCGGTGGCAAACCGGGTACATTATCAGAAAAAATCTCTGGAAACTCATTAACGATAGGAATAGCGTTCACATCTTTCTTATGCTTGACTTCTAAAGAAGATAGCAACATATATCCCTGAGCCCCATCTCTCAACAAGGATTTGACTTTAACAGCAGTTAAGAATCCAGAACTTTCTTCCTTAGGAAAAATTATGGTTTTGCTTGCACAGTCTATTAGGATATGGTTAGAAGATAACCAATCCATTCCTAATATTACGTCTATCTCAACAAGAGGTAAACAAATTAAATTGACTGAAAACACATAATCCTTTATGATGATAGGATAATTCAGACATATTTTGGACGTAACAACAGGCTTGGCAGTTGGCGTAGAAATAATCAATTGAAAACTCAGAGAAGACACAGGCAGTTTCAATCGTTCCACACAATCATATGCAATAAATGAATGTGTTGCACCCGAATCATATAACACAGTCAAGAGATTACCTTCAATGACACCTTCCCCCTGAATGAGATCTTCAGACTGAGAAGCTTCAGTTCCAGTCATCGTATATACTCGCCCTCTAGATCGCGGCTGAGTAGAACGAACATTACTCACAGCTGGCTTCCTTTCCGGCTGAGTGCAATCCCTAGAAACATGTCCAGGTTTTCTGCAATTAAAACAGATCGTTCCTCTAATCGAACAATTCGTAGATATATAGCCACTCTTTCCACACTTAAAATATCTCGGCGTAAATGCCACATTTTGACCAGCTCTGATACCAACTAATGTAACACTCTTGTGGGGATGTCACATTTTTAATGCAAGAAAATAAAATCTTACCCAAGTTATAAAACGTTTGATACATAAATAATATAAGTTGTAAAATTTTTCCTTTTATACCTAATAACGTTAAACAAAGTAACACGGAGCACAAAATAAGGCAAAACATAATCACGCACCATAATATACATATGATTTTGTCTTAAGTATACAAATAATTTACAACTACTAATATTTAATAATGCAGTAAAGAGTCAGCATAATACTAAAACATAACATGCCCAAGTGCACATCAAAGATTCCTAACCCTCTGAAGGATCACTCTCAGATAGATCATCAGACAGCAGAAATCTCGGATGCCTCGCAGCTCTACAGACATGAGTTCGTGCTGTCGACTCACTACTAAGCTCACTAGGCGCATGGAAAATTCCTCCCCAATAACGCCTAAGAGTCAAATATACTCACGGAACAGTCAAATTCAATTTATAACTCACAGAAAATATAAAATAGTATATTTAGGACAAAATCGTACTTAACCCAAAAGTTAGGGTGTTACAAATATTCTTTCGAAAGGCACAAATAAGGGGATTGAAATGTACTCAAATGTTGATTGGGCAGGATCTATTTCACTTCGCAAATCAACTACTAGGTACTACACTTATGTATGGGCAAACTTGGTAACATAGCACAGTAAAAAGCAATTAGTTGTCACCAAAAGCAATGCCAAGGCAGAGTATAAGGCCTTAGCTCAGAGTACATGTGAAGGATTATGGCTAAAAAGATTACTTGAAGAATTAAGGATCTCAACCACAAAAATAATGAAAGTGTTTTATGATAACTTGGTTGTAATCAATATTGCAAAAAATCCTATTCAGCATGACAAAACTAAGCACATTAAGCTAGATCATTAATTTATCAAGGAAAAAGTTGAATTAGGAATTCTAAACCTGATCTACACATCTATTCATCTCCAAGTGGCAGATATCCTAACAAAAAATCTTTCTAGAATCAACTTTGAAGACTTTAAGTCCAAGATGGGAATGATCAACATCTATTCACCTGGTTAAGGGAGAGTTTTGAATTATGATCTTAATCCCTAAAGTTTAGTATCATATTTATTAGTAATTGTTTGCAACTTCCTTATTTATGTTTTTTGTTTCCTTTTTTGTTAGGTTAAAGTTTTAATAAAAAGATTAGGAAGGTTGTTTCCTAAAATCTCTATAGTCTGATTTGTTTTCTTAATTTAGGAGATTTTTACTAGAATTAAGGAGATTCAGTGGCAGGTCTGCTGCGATGTTTTCTCCTATATATTCCTATGTCTTTTACAATCAAAATATATGAAAAAATTTAGAGTTTTCATCTCTTTAAAAATACAAATTTGTATGAGATTTGTTTAGGTAATTTTTTAAAGAAAAAGCACTTTTATATTAGAAAACACTTCTAATTTTTTTTAATACTTGAATAAGTTTTTTTTTTAAAAAGTGAAAGCACAAAAAAAAAGATTTAATATTTGTTTTGAAAGTTAAACGGAGTAGATTTTGAAAAAAAAATGTATTAAAAAGTTATACCATAAAAACATTTTTCTTTATCCAAACGCAATGTAAGAAACATCGATACCACTATTCTATGAATATATCCTGTGTATCCTTTTAGGCCCGAGTTACCTAATTCATTTTAGTCCAATGTTAGTCACAACAATAAAGTTTGGTATAATTGTTAATTAGTAAATGTTAATTGGATGTTGTAGCTTATATACATTAGCATTCGATACGTTTGGCCTATCGACTACCGAGCTAGGGAGTTGTGATCCAATGTGTCCTACTAAGCTTAAGCACGACAACTTATACATAACCCGCCACCTAAGGTCTTAGGAGCCTCCCCCTCTATTATATAAGCAAACTTTTGGGGGTACCTCAGGTTGGTTCACTTTCTCTGCCCTTATTCTTTTTTCCCTTTTTGGCTTTGAGACAGACTTGAGCGTCAGAGTGTTTTTGTAGGTACCCTACCTCCAGCTCCAACCAAGACCATCGTTGCTGACTGGAGCCCTCCGACAACCTCAACTTATTTCATCCACCCCTCAAGCCCTCAAGTAGAGAGTAAGAGAATATATATATAAACATATGTATGTATATATATAATATATATATATATATATATATATATATATGTATGTATATATATACATACATATATATATATATATATATGGCATATCTAGTTGTAACACCCCAAATTTTAGACTATGTTGCAAGAGATGACATTAATTACACTACTTTGTGTTTTCTCGTGCATTATAAAAATAATTTGATTATTTCGATACTATTTGTGATTATCTCGTGTGATTTGCTCTGGTCAAGAAAATAATAATTTTTTACGGGGAAATTCTTGTCCGATTATTTAAAGACGGGGATCTTACTTAACCCGAATCGAGTAACACGTAAAAGAATCTATTAATTTTTAGAATTTATCGTAAAATAATTCTATTTCTTGATAAATATATGTTGCTTGATGCATAGTGTTATTGCTATGACTTATTTTGACCAGGATAGTTTAATTTGCCATTATACTCAACCGACCAAAATTTGGAATTCTAATTTGACCAAAATTCTGGAAAATCCCAATCCATTAAGTTCCTCAACATTTTCCCAAATGGTTTTCATTTCAAAACCTGTTTCGACAAACCGAATTCGACAATTTTTTTGAGAATAGATTCTTATCGATAATCTTGACTTCATTTCAAGCCTATTCCGACAAACAAAGCTCGACAGTTTTATGAATATACTCCTGTCGATAGACTCGGTCTTTCTCAAGCCTTATAGGGATCCAAAAGATCAATCTCACGTAACTCATTCGACAATCCAAGATTTTTGAAGGTCTTGACATCGACAGAATTTGGACAAGATCCAAACACTTGAAGAAATTTTCCTAACATTTTGATCCCGTTGGATTTAATTACTGAATGCAAGCATAAGTTAAATAGTGAGTTGAAATTCGACACCTTCAGAGCATTTTCCCGACAACATCAATTGGTAGTTCAACAAAACCCAAAATACCTCAAGACTGGATGAAACTGATTCTCAATTCTTGAATCAGAAATCAAAGATTTTGGCTGTTATGGCTGCCTCTTCCGACAAAGACCATTTCTTCCGACAAAGACCATTTTTCCGACAAAGACTATCTATTCAAAAACATGGAAGATGTCGTCGGATTCGACAATATTTGGACGTTGCTGTTAGCAGAGAATCGGTCAATAAAAACAATCTGGTTCTCCTTTTCCCTCAATCTTGTCGAACGATTTTGTAAATCAAAATGAAGATGACTGCTGTGTAATTGACCTAACTGATCATAAATAGTACTACTATTCGTTGTCGAACACTATTTTATGTCGAAGGTTGCTCATTGTTGAACAAACACTTATCGTCGAATTTTATCTTCAGACCATTTAGGACAATGTTAATATCTGTCGAATTTGATCCTCTGATCATTTAAGACAATGTCATATCCATCGAATTTGGACTTCTATCCAAATACGTCGAATTTCATCTTTTTACTATTTGGTACCATGTTAAAATCCGTCGAATTGGATCCTTTAATTATTAGGTACCAAGTTAAAATTTGTCGAGTGAGATGCTAGTATCAGTTAAGTGAAAATGTCAATATTCGTCGAGTGAGGATGCTCATGTCTGTTGAGTTAGAATGTCAATTTCCGTCGAGTGGGGATACCAATGTCCGTCGAATTTGAATGATAATGTTCGTTGAATTATGGTGCTAACGATCGTCGAGTAAGAATTCTTGATTTCAGTAGAAAAACTTCTCTAATGTCAAAATCTGTCGAATTTGATCTTCTGACCATATAGTATTTCGTCGATTCGACAATTGGAAGATTTCTTCAACGTTAACACCCGTCCGACGAATTAGGATTCTGTTGACCTTTTAAGTTCATTCGACAATTTTGATCTTTGTTTGATAGAATTCCCATCCGACAGAACTTGATATTTAGCCATTCTTGGAAAATAACATTCTCCCATTTTACATCATTCTGTCAGGTTGATTTTCGTCAAAAATTACCCTGGAAACTCACGTTCATGCAGCAATTTGGAGGGGTTCTACGTCGGCCAGTAGCAGCTTGAAGGAGGTTCTACAAGGTTCTTGAACAATCCAATATCCTTGAAAGTCAAATGAATGACATCAGCCACGTGCATTCAGAATAAGATATTTTACTTCAAGTAAATCCTAATATTCCTATACTTATCCCACGGCAACCGCCTCATAATTTCACCCTCATAAATTACATTTTCTCTCACATCAAAAATAGTATTCATCTTTTTCTCTCAGAAATCCTACGAACCTGAGCATCATTTTCTTCTTTCTCTCTTCTTTGGTTCGGCCAGGTATCCTACGAACACTATCCATCACCTGTAATTTTCATTCTCACCACTTCCTAAAGCCAAACACCATTCTAAACACTTTCATTTAAAAAGTTTTCACAAAATCCCACTCTAAGTGCTTCAAAATCCAATTTCTATCTTACTTTCTTGGAGGAATTGTTGTGGCTTATATGAAAACAAGGAGAAGGAGAAGAGCTTAAAAAGCTTGAATCATCTATTTTCTATCTTGTTCTTCAAAGCTCAAATTTGAAGACTTGAAGAAGCTCTTGGTGGAGGAAGTCACTTGAAGGAGACATACAAGGAGCTTTGGAGGTTCTTCAAGAGGTAAGAGGGAGATTTAACCTCACCAACCAAGTTTTGGTGGTGTGGAGATGGTTGTGTCTGGTGAAAAACCCCTAAGGGTTTATTCACTTATTGTTTAATTACTTCTTTAGTTGTGATTGTGTTGTTGGTGATTTTATGTTTGTGATTGTGGTGTTTATGGCTTTGAAATTATGATTGCATGTGTGATAATATGTTTATTGTTTTGATAAATATTTGGTATGTATGAAACTGAATGCATGTAAGTGTATGTGTAAATTAGGATGTGAATAATATGATGGATTAAACTGATAATTTAGAATTTGAAAGAAAAGGAATTGAATTTGGAAGAGTCGAATACAAACAAGATGAAATGATTTTGGAGAAACAATACTGATTATGATTTTATAGAGCAATATTGTAATTTTTGTGTTTAATGGAGACATATTGTAACTAGTGATTTTTGAATGGTTATATTGTAAATATAATTTTTATAAGGGACTATTTAGTAAATATGTTTTTGAGGGACTATTTCATAAATATAATTTGTATGAGAAACTATTTCGTAAATGTGATTTTATGAAGGACTATTTCGTCAATAGGATTTTTATGAGGGACTATGTTGTAAATTATGAATTTTATGAAAGATTATTTCGTAAAAAGGAATTTTATGAAAAACCATTTTGTAAATATGAATTTTTGAGGGACTATTTTGTAAATATGAATTTTATGAGGGATGATTTCGTAAAATATGAATTTTTCAAGGGACTATTTCGTAAGTGTGACTTTTATGAGGGACTGTTGTGAAAATATTATTTGGATGAGGATTATAATGCAAATATTATGTTTTGAGGAGTTATTATGCAAATATGAAAAATGAAGTTGAGTTTTGGTGTTAACTGAGGAAACTAGTATTCTTGATTTAAAACGTGTGAAGAGTATTTTACGTGATTGAGAAATGATGAAAAATTGATACGTGATTTGAAAAAAAATGTGAAAAATATGGTTTCGCGATGAAATTACTGTAATAATATTGTTGGGCAAATTTTGAGGATCCCAAATATGAGATAAAGAAAATGAATTGAGAATATGAGATAAAAAAAATAAATTGAGAATATGAGATAAAGAAAATGAATCAGTGCATGGTGCATTTGAATGTGCATTGAAAAAGTCCGATAAATTTGAATAAGGTTTGGACAATTAACCAGAAGACTAGAGATTGTCTGTGGGTGGACAATTAACCGTAAGATGGAGATTGTCTGTGGGCTAAGGTGGACAATTAACCAGAAGACTGGAGATTGTCTGTGGGCTAAGGCTGAATAATTAACCAAAGCATTCTCCTCGAAATTGTGAAAAACCTCCATAGAATTGTTTTGATTATAAGTTATGACAATTGTTTTGAATACTTGGAAGATGATGATGATGATAATGCGAGGGCATTATCATCATTATTGTTTATAATAACTAAATTATTGAATAAGTGAATATTGATAAGGACATGGATGTAATTATGAATTATGCTATGAATTATGATGATAAATGATATCTGTTAGATAAATGATGTTGTTGGCATAATTGTAATTATGTATGATGTGTTAGTATGTGTTTATCTTCATTGCTACCATACTGGTATTGGCGTAGGTGATCTCACCTCTTTGTCCTGTCTATTTCTGTATTATATTTATAATTGTAAAGAGATTGAGCAAGACGTTGAGTGAGAACGCAAGGAAGATCAGATTTTCGAGAAGGAAGTTGAGTTCTAAAGAGATGGAGATGTTGAGTTTTCGTAAGGTTTATGGGAACCGGAGGCATAGTGCGTCGAGCTTGCTGGAAAATGTATTTCTCATATAAACAGTAATAGGGAGCTTACTACCGTACTCTTGGTACGGTTAGTATTGTATATTTTGTGTCAAGTAGGATTCCTCCCTGTTGAGGAGTCTGAGGAGGACCCGTCTGAGGGTTCTGCATGTTTAGAGTTACTTGGGCATTATGTAATTTAATTAATGTGTGAATATTTTTAGATGTCCAATTTGTAAATATTAAAGTGTGACAGTACTACGATTTATGTATATATAATGTAAAATTTTATTGTAATGATACTGTAATGTTTTAATTTCCGCTAAGTTTATCTTACTATCACCAAGAAATTTTACAACTCATATTTATATTACAAGCACGATTCATAACGAAGGGGTGATATGATAATTGAGTAACACGAAGTGTGACGCTCTAAGGAGGGTGTTACATTAGGTGGTATCAGAGCCCAAGTTAGAGTCTTTTGGGTTTGTGGGTAGGCTTGTCTTGTCTGTGCTGTGTGAATCTCTGATGTTGAACACAGAGATATGTTTTCGTTTCCGAAAGGAGACGATGTTTTTTGAAATAGTTACGTTTAGTTCATCGTGTTTTGATTTTGTTTATCTTTGAAGAAAGATAATGGAACGAAGCGAACATGAGCATGAGGATGCGAGACGTGATAAAGATCGTATAGTCGCAGCTAGAAGTGTAATGCAAAAGATGATTGAAGTAGCAGTACAACAGAGACAGATGATCACTCAACAACAGGAACTGATAATCGAACTTCACAGCTTACTAGGATTGGAACAGCCATCAGATGTAAGAAGCTGTAACTTAGAACCTTCGATAATCCAAGATGGAAGGAAGCGTAAAGTCGATCGTGTTCAACAAAAGTCGTATGTATGACCATTGGGGAAGCCTGGACATTTCTCCAGAGATTGTGATCAATTGAAGATGGAACTTTCCATTAGTAATACACGTATTTCAAAATCCCAAGAAGAAAAAGCCGATGCAGATGGAGTAATGAGAACGTTCAAATACAAAAACTTAAGGAGTGAGAAAATTGTGCCATAGAGGGTAATCTTAAAAATGTATTGTATAATGCGTAAGGTAACCCAGTCTTTTGTGATCTGTGACTGTGTAAAATCTTTTTAGGTTATCTGTGTTTTGTTCTTTTCATAATACTACTTCAACTTCTAAACTTGTTATTACTACTCGAGTCTATCTGAAACTACCCTATTATTATTGGAGTTTGAAACTTTTTTCGTTGATCTGGTTTATCTATTTCTTGTTCAAATAGACTGAGTAAATCAATTTGACTTATCCATGTCTTCGTTATAGTGTGATCGGAGTATTTCTACTCTTCTTGTTAAACTTGTTGTTTATACTCAAGTTTTCTAACTTTATCCTATACCTATTGAATATCAAATCTTTTCTGTTGATTTGATTTGTTTATCTAAAATTACATCTATTTGAGAATCTGACTTTATAAATGGATTGGTTATTTTCCAACCATATCCTACTAGATTGATACAAGGTAACCTTAGTGTTTCCTTGACCTGAGATTTTTGGATTTGAATCCAGAAAGTTCATTTCTAAAATTTTTGGACTATGTTCATTTCGAAATCTATTAGACCATTTCAAATTCTTGTTGGATTAATCTAGTAACCTACCGAATAGTCTTGTTACTTTTCCCTATCACTTTCAAAGTGTCTTTCATGTATCTCAATTAAGAAAGAGTTATGCGTAAAACTAGTCGAATGCAAGTTCTGTTAGAAGTTCAACTTGTGAATTTAGATTGAGTGTTAAGATAAAATAGAAAGATGGTGACGTATACTTCAAGGCAATGGAACATACATGAGAAGAATCATTCGATTTACATTTTAGAATATGCAATAGTTATTTTGTCACGAAAATTTGAAGATATGTTCTTTCCTATAAAGTCTACCATAATTTCAAGGGTTTGAAGTACCTGTACAATCAAGAGGGGCTAGGATATAAGGAAAAGACGGTAGATAGAATTTTCAAAGGATTTGTTGAGAGCTTGTGTTCTAGAACAAGCTGGTTGTTGGGGTGAATTTCTACCATTGATAGAATTCACATACAACAATAGTTTTCGTTCGAATATAGGGTACCTACTCTATGAGGCATTGTATGGGTGACGATGTAGAACATCATTGTGTTAGCATCATGATGTTGAAAGTACAGAGGTAGGACCAGAAATTGTGCAACAAACTACTGAGAAAGTAAAGACGATCTAAGGCAAAATAAGGATAATTCAGACACGACAAAAGAGTTATGAAGATAAAAGATGAAGACCGCTTGAATTTGAAGGAGGTGACCATGTGTCTCTACGTGTGAAACCTATGACAAGAGATGGACAAGAGATTAAGTCGAGGAAACCCACTCCGAAGTTTATTAGACCGTATCGAATACTCTGTTGGACATCGTACAAATGAAGGAAAATTCAACCTACGAGACGTTTCTAGTCAAGATTGAAGATCAAAGGACAAAGTAACTTCGAGATGATGAAATCGCATTGGTTACAATGGTTTGGAACAATATACGTGGTGAAGCAACATGGGAATTAGAAGATAAGATAAGAGAGTAGTATCCATTTTTATTTCAAGTGTGTCAAGTTTCGAGGACGAAACTTATTTTAGAGGGGGAGAGTTGTAATACCCCAAATTTTAGACTATGTTGCAAAGAGTTGACAGAATTACACTACTTTGTGTTTTCTCAGTGCATTATAAAAATAATTTGATTATTTCGATACTATTTGTGATTATTCTGTGTGATTTGCTCTGGTCAAGAAAATAATAATTTTCTGGGTGGGAAAATTCTTGTCCGATTATTTAGAGACGGGGATCTTACTTAACCCGAATCCGAGTAACACGTAAAAGAATCTATTAATTTTAGAATTTATCTGTAAAATAATTCTATTTTACTGATAAATATATGTTGCTTGATGCATAGCTGTTATTGCTATGACTTATTTTGACCCAGGATAGTTTAATTTGCCATTATACTCAACCGACCAAAATTCTGGAATTCTAATTTGACCAAAATTCTGGAAAATCCCAATCCGACAGAAGTTCCTCAACATTTTCCCAAATGGTTTTCATTTCAAAACCTGTTTTGACAAACCGAATTCGACAATTTTTTTTGAGAATAGATTCTTGTCGATACTGACTTCATTTCAAGCCTATTCCGATAAACAAAGCTCGACAGTTTTATGAATATACTCCTGTCGATAGACTCGGTCTTTCTCAAGCCTTATAGGGATCCAAAAGATCAATCTCACGTAACTCATTCGACAATCCAAGATTTTTGAAGGTCTTGACATCGATATAATTTGGACAAGATCCAAACACTTGAAGAAATTTTCCTAACATTTTGATCCCGTCGGATTTAATTACTCGAATGCAAGCATAAGTTAAATAGTGAGTTGAAATTCGACACCTTTGAGCATTTTCCGACAAAATCAATTTGTAGTTCGACAAAAACCAAAAAACCTCAAGAACTGGATGAAACTGATTCTCAATTCTTGAATCAGAAATCAAAGATTTTGGCTGTTATGGCTGCCTCTTCCGACAAAGACCATTTCTTCCGACAAAGACCATTTTTCCGACAAAGACTATCTATTCAAAAACATGGAAGATGTCGTCGGATTCGACAAAATGTTGGACGTTGCTGTTAGCAGAGAATCGGTCAATAAAAACAATCTGGTTCTCCTTTTCCCTCAATCTTGTCGGACGATTTTGTAAATCAAAATGAAGATGACTGCTATGTAATCGACCTAACTGATCATAAATAGTACTACTATTCGTTGTCGAACACTATTTTATGTCGAAGGTTGCTCATTGTTGGACAAACACTTATTGTCGAATTTTATCTTCAGACCATTTAGGACAATGTTAATATCTGTCGAATTTGAACCTCTGATCATTTAAGACAATTTCATATCCATCGAATTTGGACTTCTATCCAAATACGTCGAATTTCATCTTTTTACTATTTGGTACCATGTTAAAATCCGTCGAATTGGATCCTTTAATTATTAGGTACCAAGTTAAAATCTGTTGAGTGAGATGCTAGTATCAGTTAAGTGAAAATGTCAATATTCGTCGAGTGAGGATGCTCATGTCTGTTGAGTTAGAATGTCAATTTCCATCGAGTAGGGATACCAATGTCCGTCGAATTTGAATGATAATGTTCGTCGAATTATGGTGCTAACGACCATCGAGTAAGAATTCCTGATTTCAGTAGAAAAACTTCTCTAATGTCAAAATCCATCGAATTTGATCTTCTGACCATATAGTATTTCGTCGATTCGACAATTGGAAGATTTCTTCAACGTTAACACCCGTCCGACGAATTAGGATTCTGTTGACCTTTTAAGTTCATTCGACAATTTTGATCTTCGTTCGTAATTCCCATCCGACATAACTTGATATTTAGCCATTCTTGGAAAATAACGTTCTCCCATTTTACATCATTCGTCAAAGTTGATTTTCATTGAAAATTACCCCGGAAACTCACGTTCATGCAGCAATTTGGAGGGGTTCTACGTCGGCCGCAGCAGGCTTGAAGGAGGTTCTACAAGGTTCTTGAACAATCCAATATCCTTGAAAGTCAAATGAATGACATCACCACGTGCATTGCATTCTTGAGAATAAGATATTTTACTTCAAGTAAATCCTAATATTCCTATACTTATCCCACACAAGAACCGCCTCATAATTTCACCCTCATAAATTACATTTTCTCTCACATCAAAAATAGTATTCATCTTTTTCTCTCGTAAATCCTACGAACCCGAGCATCATTTTTTCTTTCTCTCTTCTTTGGTTCGGCCAGGTATCCTACGAACACTATCCATCACCTGTAATTTTCATTCTCACCACTTCCTAAAGCCAAACACCATTCTAAACACTTTCATTTAGAAAGTTTTCACAAAATCCCACTCTAAGTGCTTCAAAATCCAATTTCTATCTTACTTTCTTGGAGGAATTGTTGTGGCTTATATGAAAACAAGGAGAAGGAGAAGAGCTTAAAAAGCTTGAATCATCTATTTTCTATCTTGTTCTTCAAAGCTCAAATTTGAAGACTTGAAGAAGCTCTTGGTGGAGGAAGTCACTTGAAGGAGACATACAAGGAGCTTTGGAGGTTCTTTAAGAGGTAAGAGGGAGATTTAACCTCACCAACCAAGTTTTGGTGGTGTGGAGATGGTTGTGTCGGTGAAAAACCCTAAGGGTTTATTCACTTATTGTTTAATTACTTCTTTAGTTGCGATTGTGTTGTTGGTGATTTTATGTTTGTGATTGTGGTGTTTATGGCTTTGAAATTATGATTGCATGTGTGATAATATGTTTATTGTTTTGATAAATATTTGGTATGTATGAAACCGAACGCATGTAAGTGTATATGTAAATTAGGATGTGAATAATATGATGGATTAAACTAATATTTTAGAATTTGAAAGAAAAGGAATTGAATTTGGAAGAGTCGAATACGACAAAGAAGATGAAATGATTTTGGAGAAACAATACTGATTATGATTTTATAGAGCAATATTGTAATTTTTGTGTTTAATGGAGACATGTTGTAACTAGTGATTTTTGAATTGTTATATTGTAAATATAATTTTTATAAGGGACTATTTAGTAAATATGTTTTTGAGGGACTATTTCATAAATATAATTTGTATGAGAAACTATTTCGTAAATGTGATTTTATGAAGGACTATTTTTCAATAGGATTTTTATGAGGGACTATGTTGTAAATTATGAATTTTATGAAAGATTATTTCGTAAAAAGGAATTTTATGAAAAATCATTTTGTAAATATGAATTTTTGAGGGACTATTTTGTAAATATGAATTTTATGAGAGATGATTTCGTAAAATATGAATTTTTCAATGGACTATTTCTTAAGTGTGACTTTTATGAGGGACTGTTGTGAAAATATTATTTGGATGAGGATTATAATGCAAATATTATGTTTTGAGGAGTTATTATGCAAATATGAAAAATGAAGTTGAGTTTTGGTGTTAACAGAGGAAACTAGTATTCTTGATTTAAAACGTGTGAAGAGTATTTTACGTGATTGAGAAATGATGAAAAATTGATACGTGATTTGAAAAAAAAAATGTGAAAAATATGTTTTTGCGATGAAATTACTGTAATAATATTGTTGGGCAAATTTTGAGGACCCTGAATATGAGATAAAGAAAATGAATTGAGAATATGAGATAAAGAAAATAAATTGAGAATATGAGATAAAGAAAATGAACTGTGCATGGTGCATTTGAATGTGCATTGAAAAAGTCCGATGGGCTGAATAAGGCTGGACAATTAACCAGAAGACCGGAGATTGTTCGTGGCTGGACAATTAACGTAAGAAATGGAGATTGTCTGTGGGCTAAGGGGACAATTAACCGTAAGACTGGAGATTGTCTCATAAGTGAATAATTAACCAAAGCATTCTCCTCGAAATTGTGAAAAACCTCCATAGAATTGTTTTGATTATAAGTTATGACAATTGTTTTGAATACTTGGAAGATGATGATGATGATAATGCTGAGGGCATTATCATCATTATTGTTTATAATAACTAAATTATTGAATAAGTGAATATTGATAAGGACATGGATGTAATTATGAATTATGCTATGAATTATGATGATAAATGATATCTGTTAGATAAATGATGTTGTTGGCATAATTGTAATTATGTATGATGTGTTAGTATGTGTTTATCTTCATTGCTACCATACTGGTATTGGCGTAGGTGATCTCACCTCTTTGTCTGTCTATTTCTGTATTGTATTTATAATTGTAAAGAGATTGAGCGAGACGTTGAGTGAGAACGCAAGGAAGATCAGATTTTCGAGAAGGAAGTTGAGTTCTAAAGAGATGGAGATGTTGAGTTTTCGTAAGGTTTATGGGAACCGGAGGCATAGTGCGTCGAACTTGCTGGAAAATGTATTTCTCATATAAACAGTAATAGGGAGCTTACTACCATACTCTTGGTACGGTTAGTATTGTATATTTTGTGTCAAGTAGGATTCCTCCCTGTTGAGGAGTCTGAGGAGGACCCGTCTGAGGGTTCTGCATGTTTAGAGTTACTTGGGCATTATGTAATTTAATTAATGTGTGAATATTTTTAGATGTCCAATTTGTAAATATTAAAGTGTGACAGTACTACAATTTATGTATATATAATGTAAAGTTTTATTTAATGATGCTGTAATGTTTTAATTTCCGCTAAGTTTATCTTACTATCACCAAGAAATTTTACAACTCGTATTTATATTACAAGCACGATTCATAACGAAGGGGTGATATGATAATTGAGTAACACGAAGTGTGACGCTCTAAGGAGGGTGTTACACTAGTGAGAAGAGTTTTTATTATGAGAGGGTGAAAGAAGTAAATCTTGATCATTCAACCATACATGGATAGTCAATATTAAAAGTTACTTAAAGGTTATGTGACCACTTGAAAAAGTCACATGCATATATTCTAATCTTGACCATTCATGTAAGATCCAATGATCAAGATTCACACCTCTCATCTTCACACCTCTCATCTCTTATAATAAATACTCCTCTTACCAGATGTACTCCATATATATATATATATATATATCCAAACATTTTCATAGGTGATCTTTGAGTTGTCCCCATCATATTCATACCTCAATTTTGTAATTATTGTTTTATAGAAAAACTTAATTTGCCCTCTTTTTTCTATATAGGTGATGTGCAACATCCTCTTTTTAGCATGTTAGACTAATTTATAGTTACAAAGGTAGCATACCACTTGCTTGGCATGTCTGTTAATTTTTGTGACAAATTAAGTTAGTTTAGGCACATTGTTGCAACTTGGGGTGTGAAAAATAGCTTAAAATGACTCAGATAGTAGCATGAATTACTAATTTAAGGGAAATAAATCTAGAGAATTTGTTTCTAAGTCACAAATAAGTGTAAGAGGATGCAGTTAAAATTTGAGAATAATCATAGTTAGTTTGATATTTTTAGGCAAACTGGTTGTGTATTTAATGTCGGATTGACTAGTAACAAATATGAAAAAATAAGATAATGATGAAAAAATAATTTGGATGAATCCTAATATTTATTCTAAACTTATTGGAAGTTGAAAAACTTGATTTAGTTAAATTTAAGTGTTTTTAGCAGATCAGTAAGTATTAGTGAAATATCATAAGATTATAAGTCACTCACGATTACAGCACTTATTGTTGACTTTTAATACTTGATATTTCAAGATTTTTCAACTCATTTATCTCCCACAAAAATAGAAGTCCAAGTTACTGCAGAAAGTAAGGAAAGAAAGGAGGAGAAAGCAAAGGGGGAAGAAGAAAGAAAGAAGAAGGAATCAAAGGGGAAAGCCAAAGCTTGATCTTTGCCATCATAAAGGATTTGAGGTATGAGATTCTAACCTTAAATTTTATCTCTTTTCTTCATCTATTCTATTGGTTGATGTTAGGTCATTAGATGGAGAAAATGGGTTTTGAAGAGCAAAAAACTATTTTCTTTGCTTGATTCTTATTTTCAATGCTTAGAATTAGACATTTCAGCTTATTGAGATCAAGATGATTGAATTTGTTCTTTAACAAAATTAGGTAGTTACTGAGTTGGAATTTAGGTAACGGTAAGTGAGTATGTGATTTTGATCACTAATCCAAGTTTAAGTGAACCATTAAGTGGTATAAGTGTTACAACAAATTTAGAGGGTGTTGGTGGTATTAGAAATCACCTAGGAGCAATTTGTGGTCGTTTGGAAACAGTTATGTTCCAATGGAATAGTAGTAGCATTCTGCAAAATTTGCTGATATATGACCAATGCTCAAGCGCTGGAAGCTGAGCGCTCAGACGCGCACAGCCCAGAGAGCTGATGCACGTAGTAGAGCATTGGGAGCCCAAGCGCCAGCGACATAACAGAACAGAGCAATGCTCTGCCCAATCAGCACCTAAGCGCTGGAGAGCGGCGCCTAGGCACTGGTTTCAGAAATGACCAAGTTCATTTTATGGACAATTTGAGCTTCTCAATCAATTGGGATCCTTAGTATATGCTTTCTTAAGTATGTCAATATACTTTTAGGGATATTTCACCAAGGGAATAATCATATAGCATATAAGAATAAGTTTGAGTTTCTAAACTTTTCTAGAGTTAAGAATTGCTTAAAATGGAATATTAGTTAAAAGTTGGTTCCTTTACTTGTTAGAGTTGAACCATAGTACAATTATCATAATTAAGGGAGTGAGATAAACTCCTTAAACTTGCACAGTAGTGAGTAAAACTCTTTGTTAAGGAGGTAATTGTGAGGGCAAAGTGTTAGTACAACACTAAACCTAAGACATAGTAGTGAGCTAAGCTATTTGTCAAGTAACATGAGGAGTATGATCAACCCTTATGTAAGTGTAGTAAAGTGAGATAAACTTACTAATACAAGCCTTCGGATGAGTTAAATCCTAAGTTAGGCAATGAAGTGAGTTAAGCAATTTGCTAAGTATAATTGATATTATGCAGTTGTATGGGCGATTGTGTAATATCGATATAGTTTAGGTTTCTATATGTTATACAATTGTATGGACGATTGTATAATGTTGATATAGATTATATTTATGTACAATTTATATTAATGAATGCCATGAGATACATGTATATTACTGAGAATTTTTATGTTCTCACCCCTTTTTGTGTTTCTATGATAAAAGTAGGTCAAGACCCTAGTAAAGGGGTAAAGCCACTGAAGAAAGAGCAACAAGACTAGATAGTTTTTAGTTTTGATGTATGGACAACTCTTATATATTTTACTTTGAGTTATATTTTTGTTGTATATATAACACTATACCTTTTGAGACTTTTGATGTATATATGTATGACCTACTTTTATGGTGGCTCTCCATATTTAATTGTTTGATTATATGGGATTAGTATGTTAGTAAGAATAGAAGTAATATGATTAATGCTTTATATCTTTATATATGTAATTTATATCGAGATATTAGTATTAGGATGTTGCATGATGTACATATATTCTTTCCATCTAACTTCTATCCATATTCTAATAGAAAAAAGGCATACTCCATTCACATGATCGTCTTCTTCCTCCTGAAACACCCAAAAACTAAGACCCGCACTCTAAACAAGGAAACCCATAATAACCTATACACCATTGAGTTGTCTGAACCTAAATTGATTATAAACTCCACATTTGAAATAAGGAAATCCAACATATGGAAGCAGTCATGGACCAATGAGATTTGTCTTACTATTTTCTTTATCCTTCCTTGTTCACTTTCTCTCTATATATTTCTTTTCTCTCTTCTTTGAAAATCCTTTCTAACCCGAAAATCTCATATTTGTCAATAATTCTTACTAAAACCCAAGTTCTTAGTATGCACCTTTGATTCATTGCACCTTTGGTAGACCAAATTTCCAAACTTCATCAAATATAATCCCTTTCTTGTATTGTTTATGTTTAGTCTATTTTTTTTCTTTTTGAGGAGTTTTGCTTGCTCCTGTTATATAAAAAGTATTTGGGTTTGATAAAAAGTTTCTAATGTTTGTAGAACTATCCACTTTTTGTTTTATAGATTTTGTAGTTGGTTTTTCTTTCCCTCTTTGAGATTTATCTCCTTAGCATTAAACTTCATTACTTTATGCACCTTCAAGCACAATAGTATGTAATTTGAGTTGTGAAATTTGTATTGCCTTATTGCTACTCTGATTTGTTATATAGACGAATCACATGTTTCAGGAAGAAGAAAAAAACAATCACTTGAGTGAAGTGTGCCTTTTCCAACGAACGTTAGATGAAAAGCATTGCACTTATAGTTGAAGGGAATAATTTGAGTGTTCCCTTTATAATACAATAATAGTGCATAGATTTAAACCTATGATTTATTATAAATTATCCAGCTACTTAAAATTTTTGTAATTCTATCCACAAAAGTTGCTTGACAAGGAACTACTTTCTTTTTCTAACCATGAAAAATTGGGTCAGACATAGCAATAGGCAACTAGGACCAAGTGTGTACACCTTTATTTGCTTTATTAACCCAGGTTTATACATCTTATTTAGTGGATGAAAACTTAGTTTCAATGAAAATTACCAAATATGATTAAAAAGTAGCAAAAAACTAAGTGACTCAAGTTAAATTAACTTCTTTATCTTGCCACTTCAAATGTAACAAACTGTGGAGCTTTCCACAATGCACCTAAAAGACATTGGTGCACGGATGCTTCCTATATTTGACTTGTTATTACTAATTTTCTACAATTGAAGTGAGTTTCAAACAATTTATAAAATGCCCCACTCCCATCCTAATATTTATTTTTTAACCTTATTTGCCTTCAAAATCCATCCCTATCCCAAATAGTTTAGTAGCAAGTAAATTAGGAGCAACTAAAGACTTGAGCTTCAAAATCCTAATCCAAAACAATGTCAAAACCCCAAAATGAGGTTCTTGTCAGCCATTATTATTATATTATAAAAGGTGAAGAATGAAGAGATGGAGAACCCGGATCAGGTTTATTGGAGTCGAGTAATGGGGAGGATGGGTCATCAGGACTTAGGAGAGTGGAGATGTGCAATTTTGGACTATATTTCTAGGTTTTCTTTTTTTTTCTACAAAATTAAGAGATTTGAGAGTGATTTTGGTATTTTGCATATGAATTTTGGTCATTTTGTGAAATCTTGAATTTCGCCGACCTTAATACACTGAGTCAACTTGTGGTGGTTTGGTGGTGATTATGTGAGTCTTGTCGGAATGTTTACGACCTCAATATTGTCCCTACAACCCACGACATATCATTGTATTAATATTAAGGTTTCTTAGAGATGAATTGGGTGGTTAGAACAACAAAAGGAAAAGATTCAGATATTCCCAATTGATTTGAATTATTCAGATATCTAGTGAGGAAACATGTGAGTTTTGGCTTATAATGGAGGATGAAATGGATTTTAATTAGAAAAATTCATATTTCACATAATACCCACCCAGTTCTTGAATTTTATGTGTCTTTCCTTTAAAATTGTGAAGTGTATTTGAGCTTGACAATGAATTGAAGCCATTGTTATGGGAACCCATGGAGGCAATTAGGCCTTCAATCTTCTATCGATTTGAGACATTTTTTAGATGCAAAGAAGACACAACCCCTCCGAATACATTAGTTTTAATGGAACCTAATACCAATTCTTTTGTGAATCAACATATATGTTATAATGTGGAATATGATGTGGGTTAAAAGAATAAAAAAAATTGGTAGCAGAAGATTGAGATGAGAACTCTTTCTACATATTCAGGTGAGAAAGAGAAAATAAAGGTTGGAGACGGTGCTTGTGTGGAGGAGAGAAAGAAGGATTAAAAACTAACTTATTATATAACGAGGATCTTAGGAACAATTTCTGATTTTGAGGACTAACTATAAATAGACTCTCAAAAATTAACTTGTTTAGTAAGTTATAAGTATAGTTATAAATGAGCCGAGTCAAGCCAAGTACTTAAAAGTCAGGCTTGGCTTATGAAAAAATTAAGTTGCTTAAGCTTGTCTCATTTATTTAAATAATTCAAACCTAAAGCTTGAGCTCAACTTGTTTAAAATTATGGAAGTTTGGACTCGGCTCGTTTAACTCATTTTATAGCTTAATTATTTTCTTTCCTTTTATCAAATCTCTCCTTAAAACATTTTTTATTTTTTAAAATTTATTAAGCTAATAATTAGAAAACATATTTATAGTAAAATAATTAAAAATAGAAATAAAGACCCTTTTTTCATAATCCATTACATAAAATGATAAAAAAAAAATCATAGTCTTCCACCATTACAAAATGAAATTTCAAAGTAAGTTTAACACTTAAAAATGTTCAACATATTTCCACAAAGAAATGATCTTCTTCTTTTGTGCATAGAGATAAAGTCCGTCGATAATTGTATATACTTGTTACCTTTTATAAATACTTATTAAGATAAATACTTTTAGCAATCTTGTAATTTTTATTTTCTTATTAACTATGGTAATTTCTACCTTAGTTATATATATATATATATATATATATATATATATATATATATCGCGAGCTATTCGCGAGCTTTTAATGTCGAACCCATAAAACTTAGACTTGACTCATTTATATAATCAAGTCCAAAATAAAGTTTGGATTTATTTGTTTAGTTAAATAAACGAGCTTGATTGAGTATTTAACAAGTCGAGCTCAAATAATTCACAAATAACTTAGCTCATTTACACCCCTAATTTAAAGTAATGGATATCAACCTTTGATTTAAAAGTATTTAAAATTAATGGTTTAAATCACACGATGCATGGATGCACCCATTTTTTTAGGTGCATTATAGAGGGGTGTAAGTGAGTGGTTTGGTTTGGTTTTTGAGGGAAAATAAATCCGAACCAATCAAAATCAATTGGTTTGGTTTGGTTCGGTTTTTGTATTTTTTGATAGCCAAATCCGAACCAAACCGAACCGAACATCTATGGATTGGTTTGGTTAGGGTGATCGAGTTGGCTATTTTTTTAATACAAAAATTAACTAAATAATTAGCTTTTCATAAAAAAAAATACAAAATAAACTAATGAAAAAATTTCTAGAAATAGAATCAAAATTATTGATTTGAATACTAATAATTATTTCATGTTTCAGAATGTGTATTAAAAGGTTCATAAAGAGGGAACAAAGAAACATATTGATATTTGTATTAAGAAATTATATTTGAATAAGTTAAAAAATTCTTCAAGAGATATTTAATTTGGTAAGTTGTATACTACTACTATTTAATTAAGAGAAAGTTGTGACGCTACTAACCTAGAGGTATATATGTAACTAACTGAACTTCTAAGAACATGAGTGGAGCTAATGAAAACTTGATTAGTTGAACTTTGAATCAATAACCTAGCGAATCTAAAGTCTCCAACATTTGCAGTCATATTTTCATCTAAGAGAATGTTGTTAGGCTTCAAATCACAATGCACAATAGGAACTTCACTATCATTGTGCAGGCGACTGCACAAGCAGCATCAATATCTATATTCAGTCTCCCCAAAAGGTTCAACTCATTTTCATTTGCATGCTTTTTCTTTCCCTTAATCCAATATTTCAAGCTCCCATTACTTAAGTACTCATAAATTAGAGTCAGAAATTCATTTTTTTTAGAGTCAATACTAGAGCATTTAAAGTCAATTCATCATTTTCAAATTTTCAAGTTTAGATGATGTTGTTGCTGTTACTTTCACTTTTCTGTTCTTTATGTATAGTATCAAGCAAATTGTCAGACATAGTATTAGTGTTACTACTGTGACTATGATAGTGTAATGTATGACATACTTTCTTCCATGGCTATGAGGCTCATATGTAAAATACAAGCAAAGTTTTTTATTGCCTTCTAAATGGACAGCAGAAAGATTTTGGAAAACTCTACCATTAGGAATGGTTCCTTCTAAATCATTATAAGAGATATTCAAAAGTTAAATGACATGTAGATTTTGAAGTTTAATAGGAATGGATCCAGAGAGTTGGTTGAAGGAAAGATCCAAAGTTTTCAAGTCTCTCATCTCTCCAAGAGTTTTTAGAATAGCACCTGATAGCATATTCCTGGCTAGAATTGCAGTACGGGTGAGTAGAACCAAACATTTTGGCAGAAGAGTTTTCTAACCTTCTGTGTTGAACGAAAACGACGTTTTAGGAGTTGGAAACTGAGAAAGTATTGCAAAAAATAAAGAAAAACAAGTAGTAGCCAAAAAATGTTGTAGCATATATTTTTTTTAAAATAAAATATATAAATATATGGTTTGGTTTGGTTTGGGTTGGTTCGATTTTTAAATTTCAAATCCGAGAACCAAACCAATTAAGCTTTAATTGGTTTGGATTTTACCCGAACCAATCAATATACCCAAACCAAACCGAACCAATTTAATTGGTTTGGTTTGGATTAATCGGGTTGGTCGGTTATCCGAACCAATTTACACCCCTATGCATTACAAATGTTCTCAACAAACTATATCTCTACAGCAATTGTTATACAACAATGGCCAAAAGTGCAATATTTATACAAAGTAGTTTAAATTATTTAATTTGGTTTTAAATCTATAAAAATTATATCACTATTTTTCAATATTATATAGCTAACAATTTCTCAATAGCTTGCCTAGTTTGGTGCTCTGCTCGGGTTTTCTAACGCCACACCAGCTGGTGCTGCATTTCTTTGCCACTGTTGGCCATCATCTCCCATAGGGAGTCTTCTCTACTGACGTCTAGCTCATTCCTCCATCTACATTGGCCCCTTTGTCATCTCTCTTGCTACAAACCTATAAACTGCCCAATTCAGGATCCACCTTCTCCACTTCGTCTAGCTACCACTAGCACCCACCCCAACTCTGCCACTTGCCAACCAATTGTTCCTGTCGACCTCTATCCTGCCTACCAACTGAACCAACCATCCTCGACTAGATCTGACTTAACCCGCTCTGCTACGAACATGGCCATTTTCCTCCTTACCCTGCAGTAAGAATCCCACCGTCTCTCAAAACACCACCATTCCAAACTAACCCCCGCAAAATTAGGCCGAACCAGACTGTCCCCATCACTCTTTTCACCCTATGGCCTCGCCCATCGCTAATGGAATATCGAAGGAAGACAAGGAGACAATGCTCCTCGACGAATCCAAGATCTTGCACTAAATTGAATCCTCTCGACATTGCCTCATTGGGAAACTCTTCTCAAACAATCTGCTAGCGTTTGCCACCATGATATACATCCTGATGGGTATCTGGCGCAATCCAAAAGGGTTCCGGTGCAAAGAGGTAGAATCTCAGATATACAATTTCTACCTTGAGGAGGACATTGATGCCTATTTTGCTCTACACCAACAACCTCGGACTCTAAAGGGACAGGTGCTAGTGGTGAAACAATGGGAAAGGGAGTGGGCAATTGCCGATTACGATTTCCACTTGGTCTCTCTCTGGGTCCAATGATGGGGATTACTAGGAGAGTACTGCTCAGCTAGAATCGGGAAAAAAACTTTGTAACACAATTGGCCTAGTCTCTGTTACAAGTCTATGGCAAATTCGTGACAAATACGGCTTTATACTCAAAGCACTTACAATTGTGGATGTGACAAAGCTGTTGAAATGAAGGGTAAATCTCAGCCTGTCTAATTTCTCTAAGGTATGGATAGATTTTCGGTATGAAAAGTTGTCTATGTATTGCTACTATTGTGGAATGATAGGTCATAACGAGCGAGGATGCCAAACTTTTCTCAAAGATGAAATGGAAGGCTAAATCAAAGAGCAGGGATATGGCCTCAAATTGAAAGTGGACCAAACAGGATTTGAGATGAAGGATTATGATAACATAGTGCACCAACAGGCAAAGCCAATAGCAACACAATGATCCAACAAAAGAGGGCATCATTAAATGATTAACCATATGTCCAAACACCTGTCTTCCCTCTCCTTTGATGATAGAAGGGAAAGACAAGATACATCAACTCTTCATGTTCCAACAAGAGCATAGTAGGAGCCAGGGGCATAGACATGAAGCTATGCACAAAACAGAAATAGATAGCACTTTAATTCAACATGACAAGGCTAGAAACACTATCTTCACCACTCTCGGTGTATCTAATGCAAAACATTCTATCCCCTCGACTGATCCTATCTATGAGATCACCCAAACCACACATATTGAGGTGTCAGTTAGTAACATAATATCAACACCACCTTAGAGTATCAGTCCTACTCTCATAATGCAGTTTAATGTGGGATTAGACCCTGATACTTATGGTGCCTCCAAATCCAAGAAATAGTACAAGAAGTCAGAGCATAGAAAGCCTACTCACACTAATAGGATAGCCTTGATCAATATCCCTATTCAATAATTTTCCTTTGAAGAATGATTGGTGAAAGGGCGAAACCTCAAGCCTGATGAGGATGGAGATGGAAAATGGTTTTGCATGGACACCTCCTAGTCCCCCACTTTAGCACCTTACATAGCTATGCTTGTTTTCGGTACATGCCCATACTCATTGTATTTTTGAGAATTTGATTCCCTTTTCGTTCTAGTAATGATCTTTGCTATCTTTAGTGAAAAGAGAAAAAATTCTCATATAAATTTGTATTCTATTGTTCATACAATTTATATGAAGTTTCTATTACCAAAAATGGGTAAATAAAACAAAGCCACTTATGCAAGGTATTTCGCTCTAACATGGTTATATGAAAGTAAAATAAACTATGCAGTCGACAAAAGATCGAAAGTAAATTATAACACAATTTTGATCTGTGATTACGATATCCAAGGAGGGTAGGGTACTTTTCATTCAAACAGTAACATGTTAGTCTATCAATTAACCCCCAAAAAGTTTACCAAATAGGGAAAAGAAAAAACAAAAAAACCTTTATTTCACTATAAATTTACAATTCCACATTGTAGTTGGACTCATGCATCTGAATGCATCGCTCACAGTGAAGCTGGCTAGCCGTGACCTAGTATCTCTTTGAGTGTGTGTGTTTCATTGATTAGATAATCATTAGCTAAATAAAGTTTTGGATTGCTTTTCACATTTGTCCTGTCCTGTTTATTTTGCTGGATCACCTTTGGTTATGATTTGGTTACATAGGAATCCACCCTGTGGAAAATGAGAATATAAAAGCAACTATTTGTGGGTCTTGAAAGCATCAACAGCACAGTATTGAACATGGGATTTTTTTCGTCTCACTCATCTGTTATCTAAAACTGGTTCTGTTTTCTACCTTAGTGTTCTGTATTTTTGCCTATAAATTCTGCTTTAACTTGTACAAAACAGAGATTGGAGGATCTGCTTTTGGTATCTTTTGTTCCCAGCAATGAAGAGGCTCAATAACTCAGATACTGTGGCTTCTTTGCTTTCCATGTGCCCATCAAAAGGTATAGAAGTAATTAAAATAATCTGAGAATCTCTTTCTGTATTTGGTTCTTTCATCTGCGCCATTCATTCTTCAGATACCCTTTCACAGAATTCTCATTCAACCACTTGAAGCCTAATGGAGCAGTACTCATAAAATAAAACTACACAGAATAATTATTTTCTTTCTTTTGTGTGCATGTGAGTTTCTTGCTTTCTTGCTTTCTTTCTTTCCTTTTAGTGTGTTGGTGGTTTAGATCAATTTTTGGTAACAAGTTTTTCAGTATTTTAAGATTCTAGTTATGCCTAATGGCTAATTCCAACTGTTTTTCACCCTTAGTGAATGCAGCGGTGAATCAGAGGAAAGAAACTCAGGGTTACAGTGAAGAATTTCAGGCAATGTTAGATAGATTAGACCAAGAAGACAGCTATGAAGATGCTAGCTTAGTCTTGGAGAATAAAAGGAGACTAAGTTTCGATCAGGTCAAGGCCTTGGAGAGGAGCTTTGAGTTGGACAAATATGCTAGAGCCAGAGCGCAAGGTTAAGCTAGCAGAAGAATTAGGCTTGCAACCCAGACAGGTTGCTATTTGGTTCCAAAACCGTCGAGCTCGTTGGAAAACCAAGCAAATGGAGAGAGACTATGGCATTCTCAAGTCCAATTTTGATGCTCTCAAGGTTGAGTATAACAATCTTGAGCAAGAAAATGAGGCTCTTAATATAAAGGTATAAAATGACTCACTTTGATTGCGTAACCCAATTGAATTCTATATGCCAGTCTTATTAAGGTGCAGCTTTTTGGGTTCTTTCTTGTGTTCTTTGGTGTGTGAACTGCAGCTAACAGAGTTGAAAGCAAAATTGTGTGGAGGTAGAGCAGAAAGCAATGAGTCAGTGAAAGAAGAATCTCCCCTTTCAGAGGAGACAGACAGAGGAGTATCAGAGAGTAATTCGAATGGCGTGGTTAAGGAAGAAAGCAATGTGGATTCTCCTGTGTGTTTCAATGGATCTTTGCCCAGTTCAAGTTCAGTGATGAACTGGCTTCAGTACTCTGATTCAAGAGGGTCTCCTGATTGAACGTTTCAGACCCACTTTATGAGAATGGAGTATCAATGAGTTCTGCAGTTTCTTTTCAGTTGATCAATCTCCCACCCTGTAATGGATTGGATGAAGCATTCTAGAGCAATGCCACTGCCTAGAGTTCATAATTGATATCTAACAGAAAATTGCCTAGTTACAAATAATTCCTAATTAATATGAGATTTATCTTTTGGGGTCATTGAAATATACGAGTTTTGTAATAGAATATTCATACACATCATAGAAGATTCAAATAATTTCTATTTCAGTATGCATCTTAATTTATGATGTTTTCCCCTATTTAGATTTATGTCCATCCAAAGAACTGAAAGAAACGAATACCATCCACATACATCTGATTTCTCTATTTAGATAGAAAGAAATGAGTAAAAAAAATAATGAGTAAAAGAAAGAGAGAAAAAAAAGAAGTGAGGAGGGGGAATACTCAAAAGTCAAGAAATCAAAAGATTGAAATTAATTTATCAAATACTCTCAAGGAAAAGTTTACAATGCTCTTAAACAATTTTGGAGCATGGATGCTCCAAAATTCATCACCATTGATTTATGAGAAAAAATGATCAATGAGTTATAATTATTAAAGACAACCTGCATAACAGGTTGCAGGCATCATACATTCAAGTTACCTTCATCATATATTTTTTTTTCATTTGGTCGCGCTATTTGTCCAACCAAAAGACTCCAACTTTTGTCCACCGTATGTCACGTGTCATCATTTGAAATTTGAAATATAAAACTGTTCACGTTAAGAATAAGTGGTTAATACGTTATGAATAAGTAGTTAATCAGTATAAGTTTCTGGTTAATACATTCGAAATAAGTGGTTAATCTATCAGTTTCTGGTGAATCTGAGAAAGAGTTCCTAATAATGAATAAGTAGTTAATACGTTAGGAATAAGTGGTTAATCAGTATATGTTTCTGGTAAATCCAAGAAAGAGTTCTCAATAATGAGTAAATGGTTAATACGTTAAGAATAAGTGGTTAATCAATATTAGTTTCTGGTGAATCCAAGAAGTAGGAAATGAGAAGCGAGAAATTAAATGGTTAATACGTTAAGAATAAGTGGTTAATCAGTATCAGTTTCTGGTGAATCCCAAAAGCGAAAAATGAAAAGCAGGAAATTAAATGGTTAATACGTTAGGAATAAGTGGTTAATCAGTATCAGTTTCTGGTGAATCCAAGAAGCGGGAAATGAAAAGCTTGAAATGAAAATATTGGCATACGAAAAAGTCAACAAACATACGTACGGAAGCAGACGGTGGAAGAAAGTTGGAGTATTTAGTTGGACGAGAAACGTTTTCCTTTTTCATTCTCTTTTTTTTCTCTTATCTTTCTCTCTCCACCCTTATCCTTTTTCTTCTTCGTTTTCATCTTCTATTCACTTTCAGATTCACTTACTGCAACCCTTCACCTGACTTCCTTTGCCTGTTAGCATTATCAGCAATTATAGCTTTACATGATCTTGGTTCCATTTTTAAAAGGATAGTCAATTGTGCTTTTATTTTTAATTTTTTCTTTCTCTTTAATTGGAGAAGTTGTTACTGAGAATGAGCTCCACCCCTGAAGCCTCAACACCCTTGTTCTCGAATCCAAGAATTGATCATGTTCTTTTCCCCTTTCACCAAAGCCACCCTCCTTCCTCCATAGCCAAGACGCACAACTACCACACAACCCAGCCATTGACATGCCGCAACTCACATACCCACAAATTGCTCCCTGCATCTGCCAAACCATCAAACCCCCAACACCCAAGCTGTCACCCCTCAAACCAGAGAAAATCAAGAGAATCACCTAACCAATAGGCCAAACCATGAAAGTTTTCGTTGGTCCCCTTGAATGATCTCTACGTATTTTGCGATGGGTCCTTCAACTAGCGATGTTGATTTTGTAGAGATGGGAACAGGGGTCTTATGGTGCCATTGATGCAGTATTAATTTCTTAGTTGGGGTTTGATTTTTGGTGACTGGATGTGATGAGGATAGCCCATTTTCATGAATTAGTTGGAAAAGCTGCTGAAACAAAACTTGATTTGAAAAGTAGACGAATAACCGGTTTTACCTATTATTATGGGTAAAATGAATTGATACTCGAATTTTTGTTAGGTGTATTGTAAACACCGCCTACTCTCAAAAGTTCATTTTTATTTGTAAACTTTTTCACTGGATTTTAAAAGATAGGAAAATGATTGTGTTCTGAACTAGATTCAGAGGGTACCTGAGATAGGTACATTGCAATGAATTCTCCTTCGTGCAGCAGCTGAGCTTGTAACATAGGGGGGTTGGGTACCTGCAAAGGGACTCCAACGCTCAAGTCAGACAGTGCACAATAAAGTTTTTGGGATGGGATTTTGAGTTACCTTACTAAGACGACTTAGCCTTGTATTTATAGAGCGTAAGCAGAATTCTAATAGGATTCTTATTGAATACTGAATGCAGGTAATTTAGGATTAGTATCCTGAAGAGGATTGCCTTCTTGTTATTATCAGATATATCCCTGCAAATCTGGGATTAAGATATGGAAAGTATCTAACCATTAAGGATATCTATAAATCCTATAATATCGTAAGTTGATGATTGGCAGTTACGGATATTTAGGGATTCATTCATTGCGCGAATCTATCAGTCACGATATCGAATACTGATACTGCTCGAAGGCCGTAATCCGTTGTTCGGAATAAGTCGTGAGTCTTCCTCTACGCCAGCTAGGAGAGTCTGGTAATGTGCATGTCAGGTTGATCCCATGGAGCGGGATCCCGGATCACGGTCCAGAACAGTTGCCCCCAGCTTGGCTCTTGGATGAGACAGACCAAAGTCAAGTTTAGAACGGATCAACCATTGTGTGGTAATTCGACGGTTAGGTGTCCAACCTCGGGTTATTACCGATATCCTTGTCCTTATTCAGTTACGAACAAACATCGCTGCCCCCAAGCACGAGTACTAAGGATTCCTGGAGACATATTTGACGCAGATCCCAAACGTGATCCCTGACGTAACAGTCTGCGATTCTCTGGGAAACTGATGCTTGGACTTTATTGGGAAGTAGTGATTCTTTGAAGAAAACGTCAGTTTCATACGAATTTTTTCAATTGCTCCCTATCTTTGTGACCAACCAGAGATCAAAGCATTTATTTTGGCTGACTTCATGGGATCAGGTCACCTTTTACGGGACCAATCGGAATCCCTCATGCATGCTATAAGTAGATAACACTTCTTCGTGAGTTAGCATTCCCTTCTTCTTTTTCATTGTCGAACAGACATGATTTCTCCCAAAGGAATGAGTGTAATTCTTCCTTCGTTCCCTTCTTTTGTGAAGAGAGCTTCACCATCTACAGAAACTATATTTTTATTTTTTCCAAAGTTCGTGAAGAGATTTGATTTTCTCCGAGCATTCATCCTTATTGGACAGGGGCCTTTCTATCTTGGCGTAAAACCGGGTTGCTATGCATTTAGGGAGGCGAAAGCCTTTCTATCCTGGCATACACGGGGGTGTCTGACCCAACGTATTGTTAGGATGGAATAATGCTTCCGTCTTCCATTGCATGGGGACCCGATGGAGCACACTGTTCCTCTCTTCTTCTTCTTGGCGGGCTGCTTGAAAGCACTTGGCAGATCTTTTTTGAAGTAATGGCTGGAAATGAAAGGATGCCTGGTCAAAGGAGTGAAGACCCCCTTGGAGCAACCTGGGGTGGTCTGCTTTCTTTGACTTGCTTTCAAGGAAGCAGCGCGTATCCCTTTCTGCCGTTATCCGTCGAGAAGGTGGGAGAAGAACTGGCGAACAGAGGATTTCTACTCCGGAGTGGCTTCACTCTGTTCCGGCGTGGAAAGGCCGCTGTAGCTGCTCCGTAACTTGAGGCAACTTGGAATGGTCGAGACAGGCGGAGGATTCTTCAGCTAGAGAGGTCGTACCCTTTCCAACCAAAAAAAAAAAAGATCTCGGTCTTTAGTTGCATCGTGGAGAAGCAGTGCAAAGGACTTTGGCATTTTCTCTAGGGCTATGATCCCGGTTTGCCAATGTTTTGTGAAGCCAGCCTACTTTTTCAAGAGACCGTGGATTGGAGATGTGGATGGGGTATGATCCGGGTAGCCGGAGATGTTTGCCCTCGTTCCCGGGATTTCGTTATACATTCCATGTCTCAATATTTTCTTTTTCCTCTTTTTTAATTGTATGACGATGTATGGAAAGAAGATGATTCAATAGAATTTACTTTCTCTGTATTTGTCCTGTACTTTCATTATACATATGCTTTTCCACCGAGGTAACTATGCCAGGATGAGTCCAACGCTTATCCCGGTATAATCAAGTAAAGAGATTGCCGGGGTAGGCCCAATGCCAACCCAGCATAATAGCCATAAACACACCTCGGAGTAGGAACGTTGTCCGTAGTGTCAATAGTTAATTGGACTTGGAATCCGTGGTAAAAACCCAGGTTCTCATCCAACGTTCGTACGACGCTTTGGATTACTGCGTAACTGTCCTTTCAACTGCTATTACAGCTGGTGGGCCACGTGTTGCGATTTCATCGGAGGAACGTGCTTAGAGCCCCGCGAGCCATGATGAGCACTTTTTTGAACTTGCGCTAGAGGGGACAGAAATGCCCCTTAACCGTTCAACCCTTTATAAATAAAAGGTTTGTCTTCCTTGCTCTATCGTTTTTGCCCTCCTTCACTGAAAACACCGTGCGTTGAAAGTCTTGGCTTCTTTTTGGGTGCTCTCTAATCGCAGCTCCTCCATTGTTCTGACTCAACTTCTCAACTTTCAAGTACTCTGTCTTTACACAGTAAGTTGCTTTCTTTCGGTCATTTTGTTATTTGCACTTTCAGTATGTCAATAGCTTTTCGAAAAGTAGGGTAGCTTCGCATTCCTGGTTTTCCTTGCCTTCAAATAGGGTTTAGTGATTTAGCTAGATATGGTCGCCTCCCTGAAACACCAACTTCACCGAGCCACGTGCGGTGGAGGGGTTCCCCCCCGAATGCCTTGTTTCTGGTGGGACAGGAGGTCGGTAGGGGAGGTTAGGATTACCTCGCTCTCCCTGTGTCTGAATCTGTGAAGTTATTGATTCTGACAGTTTCTTACCAACTTCTTCGGATGTTCTCAGGGTTTCCATGGCCAAAGGAAAGAAAACTAGGGTCCAGCCCCCATCTCACGACGTCCATGATCCGGCAGAAGACGAGCTTGTTCGTGTTCGGCGGGGTCCAAGGTTGGTATGCCCATGGGTAGTGGACGACGTATGGGATCGTCAGTCCAAGTTTTCAAGCGAAACCGTGCTCCGATAATCTCTATTCGCCTTGGAGTTAACTGTGAATAAGGCTCAAGATGACGAGTTCGAAGTCGTCTGTCCGAACTGGAACGAGAGGGTGTGCTCCTGTCGAGAGGAGGGTTCATATTTCATGTTTCTGTATGAGCTACCTTTCTTCAAGTTAGGGCTAAGGATGCCGTTTTCTAACTTCCAAATGGACGTTCTCCGTACTCTCCAAGTGGTCCCTTTGTAGATCCACCCTAACGGTTGGGGCTACATCATATCATTTGAGAGGTTTTGTCGGCTGATGAGCCTCAAGTGCTCGGCGAGCACCTTTTTTTATTTTTACACAAGAATAAACACCTAGGGGACGGTGCGGCAAACGAGCTGGCTCGTCATCCGATCCCGGCTTGGTCGTAAATCCTTTGATGTTTTCGAAGAAAGCTTCAAAGGGTTCAAGACTGCATTTTTCAAGGTAAAAGCCAAGGAGGGATGTCAGCCTTTCTTCCTTAAGCCGGACGGGGAGCCGGAATTTCCTCTTTACTGGACGCAGAGGTGCTGGGACGTGCCCATCAACTTGATTGAGAAAGAGGAGGAAGATCTCGACCCTGAGGAACTTAGGACCGCGAGATTCATAACCCGATATGCTGAGAAGCACGGGAACATCAACATTAGAGATGTTCTTTGTATCCCTGGTGATGATCTTCTTTACACTTTGTTAGGTAGGAATTAGGGCGTTTATACCTCTAGTATCCTTAGGTGTTTGCAGTGTCTTCATATATCAATGTTTCGTGATGATGTACTGACTGTATCTGTTTCTGCTTTTTTCCAGTCAACAACATGACTTCAAGATCTTCCATGGTTACCCTGCGAACTTCAAGAAACCGGAGGAAGGGGAAGAAGACAGCAGCTTCTTCCTCCATAGCTATTCCGGACTCATCCGACCGTGATGTTGTCATTGCGGAGCAAGATCAGTCGGGATCCCCTGCCCAGAATCTTAAAGGGAAGAAAAGGCAGGTTGTTGAAGAGCCTCCCGAGCACGATGGAGGGTCGTCGGAGGGCGGTGAAAGGGGAGGGGCAGACTTCTTGCCAATCATCGCGGGACACTCTGATCCCGGCCCCTTCATAGATGGGCGACTCTTGAGTGGCGAGGTGAGGCAGCATATTGCTGAGCAAGATCTGGCCCAAACCTTAGCCACACTTCAGAGGCAAGCTCTCCGGGCAGTGGCCGAGATCCGTATCATCGAAGTCACTATCGAGAACGCTGATCGCCAGGCATCGGAAGAGCTGAGGGCCTTGAAGAAAGAAAAGGAGGAAATCAACCAGAAGTTGACCGCGTCCTTAAAGGCCAATGAGGATAATAGGACGAGAGCCATCGAGCTGGAAAAGAAAGTCCCTGAGCTGGAAAAGAAGGCCATTGAGCTGGAGAAAGCGTTGGCGGATTCTGAGGCTACCAGGAAGGCTGAAAAGCTTGAGGCCGACCGAAGCATTGGCGCTTTGAGGGCCGAGGTAACACAACTCGAAAAGGAGGTGGAGGAACTGGACGGAGTAGCTGGAAATGTCGGGGAAGAGCAGTTCCAAAATGCTGTGAAGCAAATCCAGCACTTCAACCCCGGGGTCGACCTTATCTTGGAGGGTGTTACCCCGGATAAAATGTTTCATAATGGCCAGCTTGTAGCTGTCGAAGAGTTAGCCGCGAAAGCTCCTGGTGGCAACCCGGAGGTTATTCAGATCCCGGAAGGGGAAGAGGCGGACACTTAGCTTCTCTAGCCTTTTTTTTTTGCCCCCTGCGTGGGGTTTTGCTATTTGTATGGACAATTGCCCCATGTTTGGGGTTTTATAACTAATGATTTTGTTTAACCATTTATTTTTCATGGTCCGACTTGGGTCCAACGCCCATTTTCGTAGTCATTATAATGGACTTAGAAAACTTATTATCATAGAAAACCATGGTCCGGGATCCTTCACTCATACCATTGAGTGAATGGCATTCCACTTTGACTTAGGTAAAAATAATACCTTAGTCTGTAATCTAACGCTTATAATAATCAAACGTCAAGAAATTTTAGACTTAGGCAAAGTAAAACCTTAATCTATATTCCAGTGCTTGCTATGGGAAGCGTTTGGAATTACAGACATAGGTAAGTAACGCCTGGCTTAGGGCAGTTTACGCGAAAACCCTTTTGCCTGAGGCATCATCATTATTTAACCTTGCCCGGGGTAGGTACCCCAACAATCATATAGATTTTGGGACCCCTTCTAGGCTTGGGTATAAAAGAGCATGTACATATGATCCGTACTGCCTTCTATCGACTTGTCAATTTAGCAGTTAAAGCAATGCGTTGGATAAACCTGGTTTCCTGAATAACAATTTTATTGATGAAATTAGGAGGACAAGAGTCCGTACATAGCATACTTATTTAAAACGGGAATGGATCAAAGGTAATTCCACTGGAGGGCTAAGCTGCTATGGGCATTCAGCTATAGTATTTTCTTAATTTATCCGCATTCTAGTAATTCTTGACCGGGATCCCAGATAACATTTCCAGGGTGTAGGCTCCCTTACCCGTACTAGTGACGACACGATAGGGGCCTTCCCAGTTAGGGGCTAATTTCCCTTGGGAGGCATTTTTTCCTCTTATGTCGGCTCTCCTGAGCACTAGATCGCCAGGATGGAATTTTCTTGGGACCACTTTCTTGTTATACCCGGCAGCTGTCTTCTGCTTGTGGGCGGCATCCCGTATATGGGCCACGTTTCTTCTTTCTTCGAGTAAATCCAGGTCCTCTCTGATTAGACCAGGGGTGCTGTCGGATGAGAACTATTGGTAACGCCAGCTGGGTTCCCCTATTTCTACCGGGATCATGGCTTCACAGTCATAAGTCAACTTGAAAGAGGATTCTCCCGTCGTGGAATGAGGAGTGGTCCGGTATGCCCAGAGAACATGGTCAAGTTGCTCGACCCAATTTCCTTTGGCTTCGTCGAGCCTCCTTTTTAAGCCTCGCACGATGATTCTATTGGCGGCCTCGGTTTGGCCATTTGTTCTGGGGTTCTCGACTGAGCTACAATGGTGTTTTATTTTCAATCCGGCTAGTAGCTCTTCAAAAGCTTTGTCTTTGAACTGGGTACCATTATCTGTGACTACCGATTCCGGTACGCCGAACCTAGTGATAATATGGCGCCAAGTAAACTTTTGAATTCACGCTGAAGTGATGGTGATCAAGGGTCGGCCTTGATCCACTTAGTGAAGTAGTCTACTGCTACCACCAAGTATTTAAACTGTCCTGGGGCCTAAGGGAACGGTCCCAAAATGTCCATACCCCACCTATAAAAGGGCCAGGGGACCGACGTCGTGAACAATTCTTCAGAAAGGGCTTGAAAATGATCTGCATGACGCTGGCACTTGTCACAAATTTGAACATGTGCATGAGAGTCAGCTTCCATTGTGGGCCAATAGAATCCTGCCCTTAATACTTTTTGGGCTAGGGCTTTGGCTCCCAGTGGTGACCGCACCTTCCTTCATGAACTTCAGCTAGGGCGTACTCTGCTTCTTTGGGGGTTAAACACTTTAGAAGAGGGGAGGAGAAACCACGTCGGTATAAGCGACCATTGTAAACGGTGTATCTAACCGACGTCTTTACCAATCTGGAAGCCTCCTTCGGGTCCGACGGTAACTTCCCATGTTGCAGATAGTCCAGTATAGGAGTGATCCAAGATGGCTGATGGTCCTCCACTTGGGATATGCTGTGATTCGTAATGGAGGGTTGGGAGAGGGTTTCTTGGATTATAGACCGGTTGTTGCCGGGGCTCTTCGTGCTGGCCAGTTTAGACAAAAGGTCTGCTCTGGAGTTCTGTTCCCTTGGGATGTGCTCTATCTTGACCTCTTCGAAGCTTTTCAAAAGTTCCTGGACCTTGTTCAAGTATTTCTGCAAGAGGGGTTCTTTGGCTTGATATTCACCTCGGATTTGGGAGGTTACTAACTGGGAATCACTGCAAAGCGTGATCCGCGTTGCCTCCAGGTCCTTTGCCATTAGCAACCCGGCGATGCAGGCCTCATACTCGGCCTGGTTGTTTGAGGTTGGGAATTCAAACTTCAGGGAGTGCTCTAAGGTCAAACCCTCCGAATTCTCGACAATCACCCCGGCCCCGCTTCCTTTGGGGTTCGAAGATCCGTCGGCAAAAATGGTCCAGAAGGCTTTCCTTGGGTTGCCGTTGTCTGTTGTGAGCTCTGCTAAGAAGTCAGACAAGGCCTGGGCTTTTATTGCCAGTCGTGGTTCGTATGTGATTCCAAACTTTGAGAGTTCAATCGACCACGCAATCATTCGCCCGGCCAGGTCTGGTTTGTGTAGCACCTGTCGGATGGGTTGGTCGGTTCTTACCACCACTGGGTGGCATTGGAAGTATTGTCGAAGTCTTCTTGCGGTGATAATGAGCGCGAAGGTAACTTTCTCTACCTTTTGGTATCGAAGCTCAGGGCCCTGGAGGACCTTATTGACGAAGTAGACAGGCTTCTGTCCTTTGTTGGTTTCTCTAATCAAGACTGAACTCACTGCCTCGTCATGGACGGATAGGTACAAGTAGAGCGTCTCTCCAGTGTCTGGCCTTGTCAAGATAGGAGGGGAGGACAAAAGGTTTTTTAATGACGTGAAGGCATCTTCACACTCCTGGGTCCATTCGAAGTTTTTTCCCTTCTTGAGCAATTTGAACAGGGGGAAGGACTTGTGCGCGACTTTAGCTAAGAATCTTGTGAGGGCCGCTATGCGCCCCGAAAGCTGTTGTACTTCTTTGACGTTCCGGGGACTTCTCATGTTGAGGACGGCCTATCATTTATCTGGATTGGCTTCAATTCCTCTATGAGTTAGCATGAACCCCAAAAATTTGCCGGCCTGGACCCCGAAAGCGCACTTTTCCAAGTTTAACCTCATGTTGTACTTCCGAATTTGTGCAAATACTTCCTCGAGGTCTGCCGTGTGCGATCTGCAGTGTGGGGTCTTTACTATCATGTCATCTATGTAGACTTCTAACATCTTTCCCACTTGGTTTTCAAAAACCTTGTTCATCATCCTCTGGTAGGTGGCTCCTGCATTCTTTAGGCCGAAAGACATGACCTTGTAGCAGTAGCTCGCCCTGTCGGTAATGAAAGTGATTTTATCCTCATCCCCAGTGTACATGGGAATCTAGTTGTACCCGGAATATGCATCCATGAATGAGAGCCATCTAAACCCCGAGGAGCCATCCACTAATTTATCCACATTGGGGAGTGGATATGGGTCCTTGGGACAGGCTTTATTCAGGTCAGTATAATCTACGCACATCCTCCATTTTTCGTTGGACTTTTTTACTAGGACCACGTTGGAGAGCCATGTGGTATATGAGATCTCTCTGATGAAGTTGCCATTCAGTAGCTCTTTAACTTGGTCCTCTACGACTTGCTGCCTCTCGGGCCCAACCTTCCTCTTCTTTTGCGCGACCGGTCTGGTACCTTATTTAATCGACAATTGGTGGCAAATGAAATTGGGGTCGAGTCCGGGCATGTCGGAGGAAGTTCAAGTGAAAAGGTCTTTGTTTTTCAACAAGAGTTCTGAGAGTTGCTGTTTTTCTTTTTCACCCAGACGAGCTCCGATCTTGGTGACCTGTTCAGGGTTGGCCCCGAGTTGAAGAGACTCCAGTTCGCCTTCGGGCTGGGGTCGGGTATCCCGGATTTCTTCTCTAATGTCCAGCTCCGTCATTAAAATGTTAACCTGGTCAATAGCCGGGGTGGATGCTACGGGGCTCGACTAGGGCACTCTACAGATCTTCAAACTCTCATTATAGCACTTCCTGGCTGTAATTTGGTCACCTTTTACAGTGACGACGTCATTGTTCTTATTGGGAAACTTCATCATGAGGTGGGTGGTGGACACCACCGCTTCGAGGGCGTTGAGAGAAGGGCGGCCCAGGATGATGTTATAAGTCGAGGGGCAGTCCACGACCAGGAACTTCACCTTGACGGTCCTGAATAGTGTACTGCAGCAGAAAATGCTGCTTGAGGTCGAACCAATCCACAATGGTCCCCCGTGGTTGGCTGGTGAAACATTTGAGGGCCTCCTTTTTGAGGGAGAGGGGGAAGGCTCGGCACAACAACTCCATGGAGCCGCCATAGAAACATAAGGACTGCTCGTAAGCATTTATGTGTTCCTGGGGGTCCGTGGTTCCGTCGTAAATTTCAAGATTTAGAGGAAACTTGAAATTTCTTGGAACACGAAACTCCATGAGTTGGTCGGAGAAAGGTTGTTCCATAGTTCCTCGATTCTGGTTATTGTCTCTAGTATTGGGAATTCCGTCATCATCGTGGGCCCTCCTTCTGTTATTTTCCACGCCAGACTGTCTGTCACGGCGGTGCGGCTTTGATTGGTTGTCATGCATGGCGCGCTGCATGTCCTCCAGTCTCTTGAATTAATCATTGAGTAAGTCCATATGTTACTGTAACATATCTTGAAACTGGCGTTGGGAACCCTGAGTTTGATGTGTGCGTTCAAAGTGGGATGCACGATCATCGAACTCGTTGTTCGGGATTCCCAAACGTTGGTGCACTGGAATCCTGTGCTCTTAAAGGCTCTGATCTCCTCTCTGAGCTGGGAATTCAAGTCTTTCCCTGACAGAAATCATGCGTGATGGGTTGGGAGACTCCTCAGAAAAGGAGGTAAAGTGCCCATCACGTCGGCTTCCTAATCCGGGTGCCTGATTTCTCACAGCGGAGGTTTGAGCCACGAGTGGAGGCAGTGGTGGTGGTGGACGTTGCATGTCGAGATTTTGCCTTTGATTGACAGAGGCTTGAGCAGCGTCTCTTCTGGAGTTTTGCCTCGTATTCACCATGATTGGGTGAGATTAGAAATTTATGGTCCTCACAGTCGGCTCCAATGTTCTGAACTAGATTCAGAGGGTACCTGAGATAGGTACGTTGCGATGAGTTCTCCTTCGCGCAGCAGCTGAGCTTGTAACACAGGGGGGTTGGGTACCTGCAAAGAGAGTCCAACGCTCAAGTCAGGCAGTGCACAATAAGGTTTTTGGGATGGGGTTTTGAGTTACCTTACTAAGACGACTTAGCCTTGTATTTATAGAGCGTAAGCAGAATCCTAATGGGATTCTTATTGAATACTGAATGTAGGTAATTTAGGATTAGTATCCTGAAGAGGATTGCCTTCTTGTTATTATCAGATATATCCCTGCAAATCTGGGATTAAGATATGGAAAGTATCTAACCATTAAGGATATCTATAAATCCTATAATATCATAAGTTGATGATTGGCAATTACGGATATTTAGGGATTCATCCACTGTGCGAATCTATCAGTCACAATGTCGAATACTGATACTGCTCGAAGGCCGTAATCCGTTGTCCGGAATACGTCGTGAGTCTTCCTCTACGCCAGCTAGGAGAGTCCGGTAATGTGCATGCCGGGTTGATCCCATGGAGCGGGATCCCGGATCACGGTCCAGAACAGATTGTCTTACCGTTAACAGCAGTCACACCACTTTTAACACATTTGCCACGTCAGATTAATTTTTAGATTTGGTTTCATTTTTTCCCTCTCTTTCTCATTTCCATCTCCCTCTCATTTCTGTCTCCCTCTCGTTTCTCCCTCTCGTTACCCCCTCTTCCTCAAATATCTCCGTCCTTAACTTCTTTCACTTCTCCGTCACCCACGTCCCTCTGTCCAGTGAGCTCCGTCCGTGCACAACCTCCGCTAGCACCGCTGTCTCTATAGCCCGCACGAAGCTCCATCAGCGCCGCTACCTCTGCTGCCCTCTGTCGTGTCGTCAAGGTACTATTTTCCTTCTCCATTAGCTCAATGTATTAAGTTCTGGGAGTGCAATCCAGTGGCATTCTGGTTGGTGGCATGATACATACATTGTTGATTTTTTATTTCCTTGTGTTTCCAGACAAATTTATCTACTAAACACAACTTAAAAAATAGAACCTTTCTACTAACTAGGCAAATCAAAGAGAGTGCATGCAATTAATGGTATCATCTAACTAGCTTTCTACTATTTCTGATAGCAAATCTATTATTGCATCTCTTCAATAATTTTACACACCTTTACAGGTGTATTTGCCATTCTAACATCAACAACATATTCTGCATAATTTGAATAGTCAAGTAAACGAGCATATTTAAGGTGCTGTTGCACCTACATCATGCCAATGGAATATCAACATCAACAAGTATCATAAAAAGTCATATGCTTAAAGGCTTAGATGATTTTGGTAATAAACATGTCTAGAACAAACAGAAAATCAAGTAGCATAGAAAGCAATATGGTTAAAGGTGCTAAAATGAACTCCATAACAGAATTCAAATTTTAAGCAGGATAACTAACGTGCAAATAATATTTGCCATAATCAAATACATTTTGACAATTGACATCTATCTCTTTAAATCCAACAAATTCAACTTTCTTAACAATCATTTGAAAGTTGTCCACATTAACCAAGATATAGAACTACAAAATTACATTAGGACCATTCTTACTCATTTTACCAAACTCTTATTATTAACTTAGGTACAATAACAAGAAGTTGTTTGCATGTTAATGACCTGTTACAAATGCCCAATTATAAGATAACTTCTCAACTTATAGCTCACAATCAGAATATAAATTTTTAATAGTAAATAAGTGAAGTTCTTAATGTTCAATGTCATAAATGAAAATTACCAGCTTTTCTAGAATAGAAAGATTGACTTCTCCACATCTATTCCCATATGCCCCTGATACCATCTGCTTGTAGTTTCTACCTTCATGTGCTCAATATAAAGAAATTATATATCTTGTTAGTACAATTTCTCAAAACAAAAGGAAATATGCACAAAGATATACCAAGACAACAAGGGAAAAATTGGATGCTTTTCTGAGAAGAATAATATTTGTGGTTATGCCTATGGTAGCAATATATTCTGCATCAAAAAATCACTTTGCTACTTTCTTTTTGTTCAAATTAAGCAACAAAATAAATTAAGGTTACAACCTATACAAGAATTAGAAAATAATAATTCATGATGAATTGTTCATAAAATTAAAAATCAATTCATTGTGAAGTTAAACACAGTAACTCTTCCTACAACATGACTTAAATAAAAAAGTAAAAAAGTTGATAATGGGAAGGAATTCATTCTAACTTATGACTCTATGTATGTCTTAGTCACACAGTCATTTGACTTTGAAAATTTATTTGATCAAGGTTAAGCCAACAAAGAGGTCCTCTTCCTCCTTGCAACTTCAGTCAAATGTAAGACCTATATGGCTGCTGAAACTGACATTAAAGTTGCTTAAGTTGTTTTTGAACATTATTTTTGAACATTTTTGCACTTTATGCTTGTGTTTGTTGATTCTGTTGCATATCATGTCACTTTTTTACACCATTTTTAACTCTTGGTTAACGAGGTACAAATTGATGGTTAATGGCTGAACCACTGAGCACGAAGCTACCCAATAACCAACATATACACATTACTAACCACAAATTTATACGTTGTTAACCAAGGCAGTAAAAAATGCAGTAAAACAATAGACACATTTTGTCTTTTTTCTAATCCAAGCCTTAACACTTCCAGTCCTTTCTGTTTACTATAAATCTAACAGTCACTCTAACACTTACTAAATTTTTGGATGGTAACATGAGTTTTGCATGTGCAGGTTAATGGAATTAGAAATAGGTGCTTATATGGAGGATGAAAATGCTGTCAATGGTGGTGGAGTGTTAGATGATGCCGGTGGCGGTGCTGAATGCATTGAAGAAGCAAAGAAGCTGAGTTAACTATGAGTGACAACCTCGATGAGCAATCTGAACCTTATGAGCCTGTAGCATGCATTATATTTCCTTCGATGGTTGTCGTTAAGTTATTTTATCGGCAGTATGCTATTGCAAAAAGATTCGATTTCATCACTACGAATTCAAGAAAAGGAAACGATGGAGAGTTAAAATACTTCATTCTAGCATGTTCACGAGGAGGGAATTGTGTGTCAACAATACCAACTGATTTGAATACATATCCAACAATCAAGAATAACTGTCAAGCGAAGATAACTGTCAGTTTGAACAAAAATGGACTTTGGTACGTAAAGAAAGCTGTACTTGACCACTCTCATGATCTTAGCCCGGTGAAGGCAAGGATGTTCCACGAAAATAGAAACATCAGCATGCACGTGAAGAGAAGAATACAGATCAATAATGAAGCAGGCGTGAGGCTGAACAAGACCTTCTGTTCTCTTGTTCATGATGTAGGAGGGTATGAAAATTTATCATTTGTTAAACGAGACGTGAGAAACTATGTTGGGAGGGAAAGATGCGTGATTGGGAAGGAGGGTGATGGTAAGACTCTAAGGAGTTATTTTTCACGGATGCAACAACAGAATAGTAATTTCTTCTATTCTATAGATTTGGATGATGACTTTCATGTGAAGAATGTTTTTTGGGCTGATGCAAGAAGTAGAGCTGCATACGAATCGTTTGGAGATGTTGTGATATTTGACACAACGTATTTGACAAATAAGTATGACATGCCATTTGCTCCATTCGTTGGTGTGAATCATCATGGGCAATCAATTTTGCTAGGATGTGGTTTACTATCTACCAAAGACACTGATTCGTTTGTGTGACTATTCGAATCTTGGCTTAATTGTATGTTAGGAAAGGCTCCAAACGGTATTGTCACTGATCAATGCAAGGCTATGAAAAATGCAATCCAAATAGTGTTTCCTACTACTCTCCATCGATGGTGCTTATGGCATATCATGAAAAAAATCCCAGAGAAGTTGAAAGGTTATGGTGAATATAACAGTATGAAAGATGCAATGAAAAATGCAGTTTATGATTCCTTGACAGAGGCTGAATTTGAAGGAAAGTGGGTTACTTTCGTGCAACAATATGGCCTACAAGATAATGAATGGTTGAGTGGGTTGTACAATGAGCGGTATAAATGGGTCCCAATATTTTTTAAGAAAGATTTTTGGGCTGGAATGTCAACGACTCAGAGGAGCGACAGCATTAATGTATTTTTTGATGGGTATATAAACTCAACAACAACTCTGCAGTAATTTGTAAGGCAGTATGATAATGCTCTCCACGATAAGGCAGAAAAGGAATATGAGGCAGATTATCGATCATTTAACAGCATTATTGCATGCAGGTCAAACTCTATGATTGAGAGGCAATTCCAATGTGAGTACACCCATGCGAAGTTTTACGAGGTTCAAGCTGAATTTAGGGGTAAAATGAATTGTTCTATTTGCATTGAGGGTGTTGTGGATGGAATTTGTACTTATGATGTGTTAGAGGAGATTGTAGTAGTTGGAAATCTGAAGGAAAGTACAGTTGAGTTGGTATTTAATCGCAATAATCATGATGTTAGATGCAAATGCTTGTTATTTGAATTTAAAGGTATTATGTGTAGACATTCCCTTGCCGTTCTTGCGCAAGAAAGGGTGAAGGAAGTGCCCTCAAAATATATTTTGCCAAGATGGAGCAAAAATATAAGAAGGAAACATGCATACATCAATAGCAATTATGATGTGAAAGAGTTGCAGCCTCAAATGAAAAGATTTGATAATTTGTTGAAAGAGTTTTACAAGGTTGCCGAAGTTGCTGCGGAGTGTGACGATGCTAGTGATTTTTTACTCCAAACATTGCGTGCATGTAAAGGCAAGGTGCAGTCGATTGCTACATCAAATTACAGTAATGTCACATGTCATAAAGGTTAAGGCAAAACAGGCAATGTGATTGCCACTAGCAGCAGTCAAACGAAGGAGTCATCGAGTGAGATTCTTAGTCCATTACGTGTAGCGCGTAAAGGCCGCCCTCAATCAAATAGGAAAGTATCAAAAGTTGACCAAATTGTGAGGAAAAAGAGGAAGACAACATATCAAAATCCACATATGTTCACAATTCATGTAAGTGGATTTGGCTATGTTTTGTTTGTATATGGAACAACTATGTACTGTTACCTATTTTGGAAAGAGCGCATATATTTTGAAATGTGTTAACTTATTTCTGTTGATTTATGTAGGAGTGTATCGAGGGAAGCATGATTCAGATTAATGGAAACAAGTTACATGTATGCTCATCTGTGGAAAGATTGACTCTTGCAGAACAAGATGATGACTGTACCGTGGTGTGTGTATGCATGGAAATTAAATTTAAATTGTAATGAGTGTTAAAATGATTGTTATGCTTCGGGGTTGTATTGATGGAATCATTCTTATGTGTAAACTTTTATAAGAATTTATAATTTAACTTTGGTTATATTCTTCCTTTACAGTCAACATCTGTTGACCTGGACACAAATGTTGATGTTTATAAAGATAGATGTTGGACTTCGCAGCTGGCAGAAAGTCCAGCACAAAGTTCTCTATCATTACTGGAAGATTTTGAATATAATGTCACTATTGGACAAAAGGCATAAGAAACATATGCTAAATTTTAGATTCTATAATTGATTGTAGTTGACTTATTGAAATATTTTTTTCAGGCTGCTAGTAGTGAGATTCCATACATGAATTTTGCCATGAGTAGTCATTCCAGGAAATTTCAAGAAACACGGGTCGAGGGACACTGACGTTGTACTTAACTCGTTCAATTAATTATAATTTTTACTATTTTTATTGGGGTTAATGTTTAGGTTGAAAGACTAAGGCAATTAACTTTGGTGTTGCAGGTTTATGGGACAGCCGTTGATTTGCCTGTAATGGGTCCAAAGATTAGTGCTAGCAGAAATTGTATATTTTTTTCCTACTTTTGATGAGAAATGTGGTGGTGGCAAAGGGTGAACTCTGATAACATAGCATATATTACATCTTTTTTATTATTTCAAACATTTATTTTGTTGTAAGTAAAGCAACCTACCTAGGTATTTTTTTGGAATAGGTTGTTTATGTAGTTTAGTAAATGAAATAGTACTTCTAAAGTGTACATAATCATATAAGGTTATGTAAATGGTCAGGTAGAATTTTTTCTTTTTGGTACAGGTTTATATGGTGTTCAATGAACATTTTATGTGTATGAAGCACACTTATATCTTATGGTACATGTAATGTGAATGTATTTATTTGGTTATTTTTGTTTGATTGGTAATGTCATTTTTGAAGGCAAAATCAGTTTTTCAAATATCCAAAGGAAAATACTCATTTTTTGTTTCTAAACTTGTGAAAAAAGTTAGTTAATGAAGAACAAAATGGTGGTTAATGAAGAACAAAAAGGTGGTTAATGACCTACAGAAGTTGGTTAACGGGGTAAAGGCTGGATGTGTTGTATATTATGTGCATGCCTATTAACCAACTTTCATAGGTCATTAACCACTTTTTTTGTTCTTCATTAACTAACTTTGTTTCGACGCCTATTAACCAATTATTAGTGTTTGAAAATACATTTAAGCATACTTTCACAATAATGATCCAACTAGGGTTCGATATCAGAAACTTAGCTAAACGATGACAATTAAACACAAATGGAGTCCAATGATGCGTATTACAAGGCATTTAAGATATAAGAATAATCAACAGATTAACGAACAAAAAAGTGGTTATTGACCTTTGGAAGTTGGTTAATGGGCATGTACAAACCATGCAACCTTTTCGGCCTTTACCTCGTTAACCAACTTCTATAGGTCATTAACCACCTTTTTACTCTTTATTAACCAACTTTGTTCACAAGCTTAGAAACCAAGTTGGTTAATGACGAACAAAAAAGTGGTTAATGACCTTCGGAAGTTGGTTAATGGGCATGCACATAATATGAAACCCTTCCAGCCTTTACCCCGTTAACCAACTTCTGCAGGTCATTAACCACCATTTTGTTCTTCATTAACTAACTTTTTTCACAAACGTATACACAAAATTGGTTAATGACAAACAAAAAAGTGGTTAATTTCCTATGGTATGTGGTTAATGGGCATGGTGTTGCTTCCTTTCCCACTGAGTTTCCATCGCCCAGCGGCCAGTTGGCCGCCCAGCGACCGGGGCGCTGCTGCTGTCTCTTTTCCCCTGACTTTCCATCACCCAGCAGCCATTTGGCCGCCCGGCGACTGGGGCTATGCTGCTTCTTCCTTTCTCACTCTGAGTTTCCATCGCCCAGCGGCCAGTTGGCCACCCGGCAACCTGGCCTTTGTTGCAGGTCCTTTTCCATTTCACTAGGCAACCCTTTTTTGCTCTCTTTACATTGTTAACTAACTTTCATAGAGCATTAACCACATTTTTGTTCTTCATTAACCAACTTTGTTTGACAAGCATAGACACAAAGTTGGTTAATATAGAACAAAAATGTGGTTAATGCCCTCCACAAGTTGGTTAATGGGCATGCACAAATGGCAACCATTTTGCTCTCTTTACCTTGTTAACCAACTTTCATAGCGCATTAATCGCATTTTTGTTCTTCGTTAACTAACTTTGTTTCACAAGCATAAACACAAAGTTGGTTAATGAAGAACAAAAATATGGTTAATGCCTTCCACAAGTTAGTTAATGGGCATGCACAAATAGGCAATCCTTTTGCTCTCTTTATCTTGTTAACCAACTTTCATAAAGCATTAACCACGTTTTTGTTCTTCGTTAACCAACTTTGTTTCCTAACCATAGACACAAAGTTGGTTAATGAAGAACAAAAATGTGGTTAATGCCCTCCACAAGTTAGTTAATGGGCATGCACAAATGGCAGGAAGTTTGCTCTCTTTACATTGTTAACCAACTTTCATATAGCATTAACCACATATGAGTTCCCAATTAACCAACTTTGTTTCACAAGCATAGACACAAAGTTAGTTAATAAAGAACAAAAATGTGGTTAATGCCCTCCACAAGTTGGTTAATGGGCATGCACGAATAGGCAACCATTTTGCTCTCTTTATCTTGTTAACCAACTTTCATAGAGCATTAACCACATTTTTGTTCTTCGTTAACCAACTTTGTTTCCCAACCATAGACACAAAGTTGGTTAATGAAGAACAAAAATGTGGTTAATGCCCTCCATAAGTTGGTTAATGGGCATGCACAAATAGGCAACCATTTTGCTCTCTTTACCTTGTTAACCAACTTTCATAGAGCATTAACTACGTTTTTTTTCTTCATTAACCAACTTTGTTTCACAAGCATAGAAACAAAGTTGGTTAATGAAGAACAAAAATATGGTTAATACCCTATGCAAGTTGGTTAATGGCCATGAAAGTTGGTTAATGTCCTATGCAACTTGGTTAATGGCCATGCACAGAGAAGCAGCCCTTCTGGCCATTTACCCTGTTAACCACCTTTTGTATGTCATTGGTTATACTTTTTTGTTATTCATTAACCTACTTTTCCCACCAGTATGCACAAATATTACTGAGCTCTATTTATTGGGAATCTAACTTTCAATTACGATGATGACATTCAACCACATGAATAAGGAGATTTTTCAGTTTCATTTTTCATTATTACATGAAATCACAAATCTAATAATAGTGCAAAAACTAAATTCAACATTGTCAAGTTAATGGCAAACTTCTCAAATGAGCCACCTCCACTCAAAAATATCAAACATGGTATATACAAAATCATTGGAATCAGCTACTAATTACATTACACAGTTCACATCCTACTATCTATTAACCATCAGTCAACCAGTTATATCTGTGTGTTCTTCCTCTTCTTTAGCTGATATATATATGGAGTTCGAGTGGATGCACTTTCCACACGCTTCCTCGGTTGGAGTTTTGCTCGTGTGGCAATGTTAGATGGTGGCTTATCAGTGGTAACAGCCTCAACATCAGCTTCAGCCTGGACATTATTTCCATCTGTGTAACAAACAGAACTCATGTTACATGTTACATGTTACACAAATATATGTATATATAAGGCAATTGGCAATGGAGGCAGTACAAAAAAGGTTTGCACAATTACCTGCATTATTCTCTTGAGGCAAGTTTACCAATGATACACCTGAAAAAGAATGTTGATTTTTAAAAATTCCCACAAAACAGAGATATGGTAGATAAAAGCCTAAAAAATTTGCCAGAATTGTATTTGTATCGTCTAAAATTACTTACTTTCATATTCCACTATATAATAGACAACAATTCAATTAGTGTTAAATCTTTCATGCAATTCTAACGTTAATCAAACATCCCTCACCGTCATTCCGAGCAGCAGTATGACTACGAAGATGTGGGCTTCCTACTGTCAAGGGTGATGCACGACCAGGTGTTTGCTGAGCACCGGCTTCATACCCTTCACTGTCGCTATGGAGAGGCGTCACAAATGAAGCACTTTGTCAATGTATGTTTACAAGATGATTCAGGGCAGCAGCTGAAGTTGAAGGCGTTGCCGCCGCTGGACGCTGAAGCACAATTTGTTTCAACATACTCAGTTCTTGCTCGAGAAAGGTAATCCTCTCCTCAAATTGCCTATTCTCTGCCACCACCCGACGAAGTTCACTAGCATTGTCCTCCATATCAAAAGACCTTGCTCGCTCATGCCCAAACTGGGGGTGTGCCTCGTCCAATGCTTCCTTTGTTGGTGTATGCCCTAGAGGCTAATACATTTTCTGTATTTGCATATATTCTATTATGCTATTTTATATATATGAGGCATTTCATTTATTGTGTTCTTTTTTGATAAACATAATAAAGTCCTTAGAATAGTAAGATTGATGCCATAGGACATCAAGTGGATGACTTGATCGTGAGATCCTTTTGGTTACAACACTATTCTTAAATGTCCCTAGTCAAGTATTATTGTTAATTAGGACAACAATAATGCATTGAGACTAGTATGTGCGTAGGACCGATGACCACATCTCACGGGTCATGGATATGAGATATCAAGTCTACACATGGATACATATTAGAGTAATGATGTATTGGACGGACCCGCCATGAGAACGCTACGTGGATCGTTACGTGAGTGTCATAAGCGATTCTCATAGTGATAATGGTGTATGTGGTTCTTTGACCGAAATCACTACGATTCCTACATGAGGAGTTGTGTGTTTTAAATGCCATCAAACGTCATCTGTAACAAGATGATTATAAAGTTGGTTATTAGACATATTGCGATGCATATGGAGGAATGTGAGTGACCTAGATGGGATTTGTCCCTCCTACATAACAGGAGTGATATCTTCGGGCCCCCTGATTGAGTGAGACTATGAAATGCATGACCATGCTCAAATGAGTCAATATGAGATATTGATCTCATTTGTTATTACTATGTCTACTCGGGAATCAGGAAACTGAAGATTGAATTAAACAAGGGTGACACGTTCCATGCTTTGTGTTCAATCTGGATATCTGGACAAAGGGACTAAACTACACGGAAACATTGATCACGGATAGGTTATGTCAAATCACCGACATTCTCATTACTTGGAAGTGATGTGTTGCTAGATATCACTTTGTTTGTAATATTAAAATAAGATTTTAATATTACTACCAACGTCATGAGAACCTGCAGGGTCGCACACTTAGAATAGACTAAATTGGAGCAATAAGGATCCAAGTTGGACTCGGATCCAAGTTGGACTCGGATTTAATTGTGGGCCTAACTCATGACAGATGGGTTTTAGGGTTGCACAGCTTACCTTGCTACTGCTCACACTCACTTAAGGCAGCCACTATTATAAATAAATCTTGTTAAGGGGCTGCTATAGATGTTACATCACAACCCTAGCCGCACCTAAGAAAGTGAGTGAGAGACAGTGAAAGGTTCTTCTCTTCTATTCGCACTAGCACCGCGCTAAAGAGGCGTGACTCCTTTTGCAAGTCTGTTCGTGTGGATACCGCAGAAACATCGTCGCTATTACGGTGTTGGTGATTCACCTCGCTTGTGTTTATCACGCTTCAAGAGGTAATTTTTAAAACTCAGATTATGGATTTTTCGCATGGATCTGTGTGGGCTGAGATATTTTGATCCGCAATTCCCAACATCCTTGACTATGTCAAACTGCATCTCTTCAGTCATTGCAGCCACATCCTCGATTATCTGCTAACGCACAAAATACACCAGATGCACAAATATGAAATGTTGATGGAAGACTAACATACAAATTTTTTTTCTTACCAAACATGTTATAGGAAGACTAATTCAACATGCTTACCAAATTGTGTCGAAATGCCCGATCAATCTTGTCCTTGCTGCTGCTAACGTTTTGCCAATTCAAATATCATAGAAAAGAAAACATGCGGGAGTTCCTGTCTGTTTGCCACATGGACAGGTGGTCCAAAGCCCAAATCTGCATCAAGCAATTGCCAAATTTAAGTACATAGTTTTACTAGGAAGGTTAACATGCTTATAAAATTCATGCATACGAAAAAATTTACTACAATTTGAGGATGGAAAGAGTATATACCTGAAAGATAGCTGCACATCCTGTTATGTGTCTTTGGCTTGAATTCTTACCCCTTTTCACAACAGAAGCAGCCACGCTTAAACTATCAACCAAGAAATCGTATACTACTAAACCCCAGCAGTAATTACCAAGAACATCCAAGTCATCCAACATTTTAATCATGCCGCTATACACATATCTCCCTGTTCTTGGAAAATAGAACACGCCAAATGCAAGGAGTATGTACAGCCTACAAAAATCATCCACCTGATGGTCACCTCGATATGCATGAAGCAGTTGGATAATTCTATCAACGGTGACAGCTGCAGCCCCAAACATATTCAATGTTTGACATTCCCCTCCATCGTCAGCTTGGACCCGTTCACCTCCGATGCGTAGTCCAACCGCAAAACATACATCGACGGGATTAAAACCAACCACTCGACTTCTAACCCTGAACCTCCTACTTTGGTCATCCCAGCGGCAAGCTAATTCCCACAGTAGTACGCCAGAGATTTGTAAATTTTGTGGCATATTTACAAGCGCTTTGAATGGAGTGGCCTCGATTCGGGTTCTTTGCGCAGAAGTCAAATTGTTGTTGATGTCAACCAACACATTGGGTACGCAGGCATGCCTCAAACGTAACTGAAAAGTGCAACAATAAAGTTCATGTTAGTAATAAATAAATAGCAGTCATGTAAATAGTAAAAGTAGTTCACGTGTTCTATACATTTTGCTTGTTTGAACTTGTTGACCCCTCCTTCCTTCTTGATGGTGCCATGCTCCAATTTTTGCTTTAGGCAACACACTTTATAAATTAAACAATAGCACGTACAAAAAGATGGAAAGCATTTTACATATCAATGGTAAAAAGAGTTTTCAAAGTGAATTGACATGAATTAAAATGATTTGATGCTAAGTGATTTGAGTTCATAATTTGACAATGTGCAATAAGCTGGTTTTTGAAAACCTATTCATGAATTATGAGGGTCCGTCAATATATAAAAATAAAAATGCATTAAATATAAATATGAGCGTTTATTATCTTAAAAATTAAAAAAGCCATTTAATATGTTTTAAAAATAATAATTAATCAATAATAAATACTTTTATATCCAATTTTTAACATGTATTTTTATGACACGTCACATGATAATAAAACTTATATATATATGTATATGTATATATATACATAGTTTTATTAATATATATAGTGTTGAAATATAAAGCAAAGAAATTTAGACAAGGAAGAGAGTGAGGCAAATGCAAGATAGAATATTTCTTTCATGCAATTTGAGTTATAATAAATATCAAACTATGCACTAATCATCTAGTGGTTTCAAATATTATTACTCCTCTCATTAGCCTTATGACTACCATTAAATTCAGCTCCTCCCCTTATTAAACACAGTGAAAACCAAATCAACCAACAAAAAAATGTTAGCAAGCACATACCCTCCTCTATAGCCTCCAAAAATCATAAGATATCAAAAGCCACAATTTTCTTGCTTCCTCAGCCTATAGATGGATATTCAAACTTCAAAGACATTACCAATAATTTTCCCTTTTGGTGGGTCAGTTTGACTGGATTAATATAGAATAAGTTGGGCATCATTCACACAATTATTCTATATTATTAGTTGTCGTCGCTCGTTCTTTCACTAGGATAAGGTCCATCCCTCGTTCCGTTAATAGAGGAGTTGTTAGATGAGTTGGCCGGCTCGTGTATCTTTTCCAAGTTGGATCTTAAATTCGGGTATCATCAAATTCTCATGAAGGTTGAAGACGTTGAAAAAACAGCCTTTAGGACTCACAAGGGGCATTATGAATTCCTTGTTATGTCGTTTGGGCTAACAAATGCACCCTCTACGTTTCAAGCCCTTATGAATGAGGTTTTAAACCCCTTCCTAAGGAAATGCGTCTTAGTGTTCTTCGATGATATACTTGTGTATAGTCCTACACTTGAGTTGCATATGTCCCAATTGGAGGCTGTTTTGAGAGTTTTGCAAGAAAATAGATTGAAAGTGAACAAGAAAAAGTGTAGTTTTGGCCAGCGTAGTTTGCAATACTTAGGTCATCTGATTTCTGCACAAGGGGTAGCTACTGACCCCAAGAAAATAGCAGCAATGACCAGATGGCCAGTTCCTAAAGATCTAAAAGGACTCAGAGGTTTCTTAGGACTAACCGGTTTTTACCAGAGATTTGTGCGAGGATATGGGAAGAATGCTCAACCTTTAACCCAGTTACTTAAGAAAGATAATTTCAGGTGGGGACAAGAGGCACAATCAGCTTTTGAGGAGTTGAAGGCAGCCGTAACAGAGTTTCCTATCCTAGCAGTTCCAGATTTCACCAAATCGTTCGTGGTCGAATCCGATGCATCTAGTACAGGTTTGGGGGCAGTTTTAATGTAAGATGGGAAACCTCTAGCTATTTGGAGTCAAACTCTATCAGAACGGGGACAAAAAAAATCAGTATACGAACAGGGATTAATGGCTGTTGTGAAAGCTGTTCAGCGATGGAAACATTACTTAATGGGGAGCCATTTCACTATCATTACTGATCAAAGAAGTCTGCAATTTCTGGTTGATCAAAGATTACTCACCGAGGAGCAGTTTAAATGGACCTCTAAATTGATTGGGTATGATTTTGAAATACATTACCGACAGGGCAAGGAAAATTCAGTAGCCGATGCACTCTCTAGGCGACTAGTGTACTCAGCAATTACCATACTGAAAAGTACAGAATGGGAAGGTTTCGAAGCAGCTATAATGGCAGAAAGTCCAAGCTGAGTTTGATTGTTCAAGAACTGCTTGTCAACCGTCAAGCATATGCAGGGTATGAATGAATTTAAAGGGGGCAGGCTATACTTTCAAGGAAAACTAGGGCTACCAAAGCAGTTTCCTTGAATACCCATCATCGTACAAGAGTTACATAGTACTTCTACGGAGGGACACTCGGGTTTCTTTAGAACATACAAGAGGATTGCCGGTGTAGTGTTTTGGGAGGGTATGCGCAAGGACATACAAAATTTTGTTATTAGTTGTGAGGTTTGTCAGCGAAACAAACATAAGACTTCAGCACCCGGAGGTCTTCTGCAGCCATTGCCTATTCCAACACAAGTATGGACCGATATCTCCATGGATTTTATCGGAGGGCTGCCTAGCGCTAAGGGTAAAGACATCATCATGGTAGTGGTGGATAGGTTGACTAAGTATGCACACTTTGTCACCTTGAGTCACCCTTTCACAGCAATGGAAGTTGCTAGAGTTTTTGTAAAGGAAGTTATTCGGCTACATGGTTTTCCCACTTCAATTGTATCAGACTGAGATCAGGTTTTTCTTAGTAATTTTTAGAAAGAGATGTTCAAATAGGCAGGGACACAACCAAAGTACAGTTCAGCCAATCATCCCCAATCGGATGGGCAAAACAGTGGCCTGATTAGTTAAATTAGGCAGAATTCTTGTTTAATACAAATTATAGCTCCTCCACTAAGATGACTCCTTTCAAGGCCCTTTATGGCCATGATCCTCCACTTGTGCTAAAAGGGACCACTATTCCCTCGAGGGTGGAAGCTGTGAATCAATTGCAGCAACAACGTGATGAGGTGCTACAAGAGTTGAAGGCAAATCTGCTCAAGGCTCAAGCATAACATCATCATTAGGCTAATAAGCATAGAAGGGAAGTGATTTTCCAAGAAGGGGACTGGGTTTATTTGAAACTCCAACCATATAGGTTGAAGTCCATAGCCAATAGGCCTAATGAGAAGCTGAGCCCATGTTTTTATGGTCCATACCAGATTTTACAACGAATTGGGCAGGTGGCATACAAACTGAAGTTGCCACCCGAGAATCGCATTCACCCAGTATTTCACGTCTCACTTCTCAAGGTAGCAACCTCACCTCAGTCCAACCCTCAACCATTACCACCAATGTTAACTGCTGAGCATGAACTAGAAGTTATACTGGAGTCCGTGAAGGCTGTAAAGAGGAGCACACAAGGTGGTATGGAGGTCCTAATTCATTGGCAGTAACTACCTGATTCGAAAGACAGTTAGGAATTAGCAACTATAGTCCAGTATGCTTTCCCAAGCTTTCACCTTGAGGACAAGGTGGAAGTCTTAGGGGAGACTATTGATAGAATACAAAAGGTTTATGAAAGAGGGAAGTAGCGCGTGAAATGTTGGACCAGAGGGAACCAACAGAATAACTAACTCTATTAGTTAGTTAATAGCTATAAATAGGAACTTGTAAAGGAGTTTTGGTCATTCTGAATTGTTCTATCTTCTTCTATCTTGTAATCTTTCCTCTAGGTCATCTATGTATTTCACATTGAATGCAGAAGTGATTCCTAGGGTTCTTCAATAAAGAGGTATATTCAGTGAATTGGTGTCGGGTTCTATCAAAATGCTTGTCTTGTATTGGCCACACCTAAAGCATCAAAATTTAAGCTGCCCAGCATCACATCTCTAGAACCCACTTTGATTTTCTGTCACTTTGAATTTCCATTGCAACCATCATATCTCTAGAACATACACTTGAATCTCATTAAGCTACCTTAGAAAACAAGCTCCACGCACTTGACAAAATTAGAGTACTCTCCATTGAGTATTGCTATTTCAAGAAATCTTGTTTCCACCAATTGAGTTACTTGCCTTTACTTTTGGAACTTGTTTTTGGAAGACCAGATTCTCAACTCTCAAAAAATCACATGGAATTCAAGGAGCTAGCACTTTCTTGCATTCTAAAATTGCTACCCCATGTTAGTTTGGAGCCTTTAAATATGATCAAAGATGAGTCTAAATTACCAACATTCATGCTATTATTTAATAGGGAAGTAGCTCGGTTAAGACTAGTTTATGTCATCTTATAAAATCAACAGCATCATCACAAACAGAAGAGGTATGTTACATGCTTGGAAACTTTCACAAACTAGTACATCAGATTATTCTAGTTGTTCACCAAAAAAATGAGGTTTCTAAGGCAGCAATCAGAGCCAAACAATCATTATGTTCCTTGCAATCTAACAGACAGAGTTTGGTGAGAGCAGGAGCTGTAGATGAGGTTTTAACATACATATTTACATATTTATATAGTGAGGTTTCACTCTGCTTTGCTCTCTCCCCCACACCAGAACCGAACCCAAACAATCAATCAAATGGTATGGCAATGTTCAAGGATTAAAATGTACAGAGAGAGAGAGAGAGAGAATGTTACCACAAAGATTACAACGATGGAGGCAGCAACACAGGCAGCACAGCGGAGTGATGGAGTGGACTGGGAGTGCCTCGCACCCACGCCAAATGGAACCTCGCACGCTAACTGGGAGTGCCAACTGCAACCTCGCACGCCGACTGCGCCTGCGTGGTCTTCGACGGACGAAGTGACAATGCCAAACGAGAGGGACGATTGGATGGGAGAAAAGGGAGAATAGGGGGAACAGGGAGAAAGGGAACGAATAGGAGTATGTAACAATGTCAAATGAGAGGGACAAAGGGATGGGAGAAAGTGACAACTCTGAGGTTCACAACTTGGGAAAATAGGGAACGAAGAACAGCGTAACAGATGGAGGGGGGAATTTGGAGAGAATAGAGGAAATTTTGAGAGGGAGAAAAGGATGTCAGAAATGGAGAATGGGAGGGAAATGAAAAGGCTAAGGTAGAAAGGGAGAGATACGGAGCTTTTTGAGAGAAGTATGTATCCCACACGTACACTGACGTCAGCCAAACTACGGTGTGGAGAATGGTGTTTTACTGTTCGCGGTAAGAAAATCGGGATTGTAAAAGATAACACGTCCTTCACTTTTGTTTTCTCTTGTGATTTATGGTAAAAGAATTTCTCCATTTTATTGTAACATTTAAACAAGCGATGGGGGGAAATTCTTTCTTCAAATATTACTTTCTTTCCTTTTTGCCTAAAACTATCAAACAAATTGTAAAGGGCAAATAAAAACTGAATTACAATTCCACCCCATAAGGTGCACATAAATTTGGCAAGGGCAAGTTCTAGTTTCACAATGGAAAGTAGCAGGGTCTCTGCAAAATTGGAGAGATTTCAAATGAAGAAAGCTGGCTCATGGCTGGTTATTCCATGACTTCTTTTGTGCTTTCACATTCTATTTCTTACTGTCTATGGTGATCTCCCAGGCATTGATGCATGTGGTATGTGAAATCACCTGCAACCAATGGCGAATGGTGAGTAAAAACTATGGGACTTTGGGGCGGGCGTACAATGTTTTGACAATGTATACGGGAGTGACATATATAATTTTCTTATGATGTTTTGACAATGTATACGGGAGTGACAGATATAATTTTCTTATGTACTCATATAAAATTTTCAAATTTTTGGAGTGGCAATGGCCACCCTAGTCCCATGAAAATCCGCCTCTGCCCGCAGCTTTAGCAAACTAATTTCTGATACTACTAGCACATATTTTCATTTGCCCACATGCTTCTGCAAGAATAGCAGCTCACATGCATCATCATATTTTCTTTAAAAGAGACGTTTTCAAAATGAAGTTGTTGGATGTATAATTCTTAAAATAATAAAAAGAAAAAAGAGAAAACTTATGGTAAGGACTTTTAAGGAAAAATATTTAATTTTAAAAAAATTAAAATTATTAAAAAAGATCATTTAGGGCCCGTTTAGTATGAAGGATAGGATAAGACCTGATAGTATTAGATATGATAATATAAAGTTTGATAGTATAAGACCTGATAGTATAAGGTCTAATACGTAATGGTTGGGAAGATCAAAATGTTTAAAATTATAATGGAAAAGTCTTTATAACAGCTTATACATCAAAATCCAATCAGGCCTAATACCACCCCCCAAGGCTTGATTAAGTTATCCATCATTTTAATGTATAAGAGGAGTTTGATGGATAAGCTTATACAATACAGTATTTACACCAAACAACTGATAATGTCATAATGTATTGTATTAACTTATCCTATCAGATCTAATACAGTATGCCAAACAGGCCCTTAAGGTTTAATTAAAGAGAAAAATCATCTCATTTTATCCAATGATCAAAATTATTCTTAATAAAAAATAATTGTCATTTCATTTCAAATCATTAGATGCTAAGTGATAAATGACCATTTAATAGAAAATAATGATCATTCACAAATTTTTTATTATTTTCATAAAATTTTGTATATAAAATTTCATTTAAAACCGTTAGATACTCAATAGTAACAAATAATCATTTAATTTAATAGAAAGTAGGGACTACTCACAAATTCTTTCTTAATTTCATAAAACTTCACGTGTGAAACTTCATTTAAAATTATTAACCACTCATTATTAACAAATGACCATTTAATAAAAACCAATGACTACTGGTAAATTTATTTTTTAATTTTATGCAACCGGCTAACAATTTTAAATGAAGTTTCACATGTAAAGTTTTATAAAATTAAGAAAGAATTTGTGAATGGTCTTGTTTTTTATTGAATGATAATTTGTTAACACTAAGCGACTAACAGTTTTAAATGAAGTTCTATGTGCAAAGTTTTATGAAATTAAGAATAAATTTGTGAGTGGTCATTGCTTTTTAATGAATGGTAATTTGTTAACACTGACTGACTAACAATTTTAAATGAAGTTTCATGAAATCAAAAAGAAATTTAAGAGCGGTCATTGTTTTTTAATAAATGGTCATTTATTAACATTAAGTGACTAATAATTTTAAATGAAGTTTCACTGGTAAAGTTTTATGAAATTAAGAAGAAATTTGTGAGTGACCCTTACTTTTTATTTAATGGTCATTTGTTACCACTGAGCATCTATCGGTTTTAAATAAAGTTCAATGTGTAAAGTTTTATAAAATTAAGAAAAAATTTGGGATGGTCATTGATTTTTATTGAATGATTATTTGTTAACACTGGGTAACTAATTTTTATTAAATGATCATTTATTAACACTAAGTGATTAATAATTTTAAATAAAGTTTTACATGTGAAATTTTATGAAATTAAAAAGAAAACTGTGAGTTTTTGTGAGTGGTCATTTAATATCATTGAGTGACTAATAATTTTAAATAAAATAATTATTATTTTTTATTAAGAATAATTTTGATTATTAGATAAAATGATATAATCATTCTCTTTAATTAAAACTTAAATAGTTCTTTTTAATAATTTTAACTTTTTTATCCTTTTAAAATAAATATTACTCCTTAATAATCGTTATCATTAATTTTCTTAAGAAAAAATGTAAATGCACTTCTATTTTTATTTTTATTTTTTGAGATCACGCGATATATTCATAACTTCAAAAAAATTAAACTATTCATGAGATTAATATTAAATTACAGAAATACAAAACTTATATTATCTCCCTATTACATCCCACGAATGTAAATGCACTTTTATCCTATTTTAAAGTAACTACCGTGAATTTTCGAACTCAAACGAGTGATTTTAAACTTTCAAGATCCTGTATACAGATCCTTATGTTCATAAGCTAAACAGAATATGCATGACAAACTCTTATTTATTCACATAATTAATTAAAAAAAGTTATACAGTTTTTGTTTTAATTTGATCTTTTAATTTTTTTAGTATTTTCACGTATATAAATGAATATAAACAAGTTACGTAGTGAAAGATTTCCGTTTTATAATAGGGGTTAACAGGGGCAGAGCGTAGTTGAAATACAGGAGGGCCTTTCTTAGTTTTTCATGCAAATTCTTTAATGAAAAAGTCAATTTGGGCCCACACATAAAATCCTTTCTATTTGCACCCCCTATTGTGGATAGGTTAGCTCCGCCCCTGGAATCTGCATGTTAAAAAGATTCAAAAAATTTCTCACCAGATACTGAAGTTTATGGTAACTATTTTAGAACACTAAATTTCAATTGGTGTGTATAATTTTCACAAAAATTAAAGGAGACTCAATATTTAGAGTTAGATTTAATAGCTGTATTAATCTTTGGCATAATTTCAGCAGAAAATGAAAATATCTCACAAGAAAGCAAGATAATAGTAATTGAAATACAAAGGAACCCAATCAAGTTATGAAGCACCACAAGCTCAGATAATTGATGATATTGGGTAGCGCAATGATTTTGGGTAGCGCAAAGCAGAGCAGCTGTAGAACACAACTCATGCAGGTGAAATGAGCAGAGGTCACTTTCCCACTTTTGTGAATGTTGTAAGTGGGGAAGGGTCAGTCTAATAAAGCTGGCTCTGACACCCTACCTATCCTCCCAAGTCTAGCTTCTGTCAGAAGTAGGACCCTTGTTTTCTTGACTCTGTAGCTCGTACCCAATAAATTGACCAATAGAAATGTCTTTAAAGTTTAAAATTACATTTTTTACATTATGTATTTCTTTTATATAATATTTTTTATTTTATTATCATTATTATTATAACTATATAATATAATTTATATTAATTTTATACCACTTTTTGTTGTTGATTATTTTATATCATTTTTTAAGAACATATAAGATGTGTTGGATAATTTAATTAATTTAAATATATTTTTATTCTTATAAAGATATAAGTTTTTCACTTTTGATTTTAATATTGTATTAAATTTGTCCACTTAGGGGCGGCAAAAGTCTCGTGTGATGCATACCATGGTTATAAAGTGATCCCAACGCTCCATTTCCCTTGTTCTTCTCTTGCACCACCACTACCCCAATTTTCCAACATCCAGTTGCAATGGCTGGGAATTATAATGGGTTTGTTTTAGGTCTCTAATCTTGGGGATTGATGGTGCGTGCGTCGTGGCTAGGCAGCTGCAAAGATGACGACGGTGGTGCTGGTTTGTGGGGACTTGGGGGACCTGCTCTGCTTCGGTTTGGGTATTAAGTTGGTTGATTTTCCGCCAAAAATAGACCGAAGAAAAATTGGTGGGAGAGGAAGACAAACCAAAGCGGGGGAGGTGGAAATTTTGGTAGGGATGGCATCACATGCCATGCACATGTGGAATGAAGAAGCGAGTCTTATTTCACTCCTCGAACAACGTCGATCATAAAAATTCTAAAATACTCATATAATATTACTTTGATCAGTTTTATAACTATTTATATTTAATTTAATAATATTTCATTTTTTAATTCAATAACATATATAATTTTATAAGTGTCCCATATTATAATTTAAATAAAATAATATAATAATGTGACTTCTAATCCCCCAATTGAGAGTTTGTTTGTAATGTCAACATATTCAAACGGAGACGTTTACGGTAGTCCAACTCAATTTATAGTTTATAGTTGGTTAATTATTATTTTTTTAATTTTATTATTTTATATATAAATATTTTTAGTTAAAATTTTTAAAATTTTTTATACATAAAATTATTTACAGTAAAAAAATAAAATTAATCCAAATTTTTTGTATAAGAGTCTATATATATATAAATATTAATAATTAAAATTTATAAAATTTTCTGTACATACAAAAAAAATTATACTTATTATCTATTATGTAAGTTACATATAATAAATCACAGCTATTAAATTATTTTAGTAAGGCATCTGGACCGTAAACGTTGCCACACATCTTAATGATATGAACTAAAAGTACTCTAATAAAAATCAGGAATATAGAAAGCTAAACTTTTAGGTTATAAGGATTAAAAATAAAAACTGTTATTTTAACCAAAAACCAAGAAGAACCAAGAAAATTGTTATATTTATATTTTATAGTAATAAAAAACATATTTAAACCCATTTACTTAAAGGAAAAAATAATTATTAAAGCACCTTAAAAATATTGTTTAAAGTTTTTAAATTATTTTCTAATTTATATAAATATGATATAATTTATATAAATTTAAAATAAGACTAAAATGAATTTATTTGTGCATAAGCATATATTCATAACATTAATCGTGGATGAATATCTAACTTTAAATTTGAAAAAAGTGAATTTTAAGCTTTATTTTTTATTTTAAGGGTTGTTTTGGACTGTGATCTGGAATTGCGTCTAGTTAGATCAACCCAGTACACGTATAATTGGATTCTATCCTAGACGACATAGCTAAGACTTTGAAAGTACTCCGGACCTCTGAGCCATGTATATCGAGTGATGTTGAGTCATAATATTAAGATTACTAGATTTATGTAGATGGTATATCTCTAAATATCCGTAATTGCCACTCGTCTATTTATGATATTATAGGACCCATAATTGCCTCAGATTGATAAGTAACTTTCATATTAAGAATTCCTAACTTATAGGGATTTACTCTAACAATAATGGGAATGTAATCTTTACTAAAATACTAATCCTAAATACTTGCATTCAATACAAATTGTATGAGGATTCTATACACGCTCTATAAATACCAAGCTAAGTAGCCTTGATCAGATATCAATAAATTACTCACCATATACTGTCTTACTTGTGAACAATCTGACTTGAGCGTTGGAATCCCTTTACAGGTACTCACCCCATTGTTTCAATACGCTTGGTCGCTGCTGTTGCTCGAGGAGGAAATCTCTATCACGTGCCTATCTTAAGTACCCTTTGAATCTACTTCAGAACATTGACGTCATTTGTGGGAAGCCGATAAAATTCTAATCCCACACGATCATGGTGAACACCCGTCAACACTCAAAGAGGGATGCTGCGCAACTTCCTGTAGAACAGAGACAAGAGCCAACAACGTAGCCCCCTCCTTATCCAGCTCCACCACCTACGGTCGAAGCTTTAGCTGTAACGCCCTATTTTGATAGGGAACGTCACATCATTAAATACAATGCAAAAAATAAGAATATAAAATTAAGACCCGGTTCATTAGACCATAATTAAACTTATTTGATTATAGCTGTGTAAATAAAATGGTGAATATTTTTTTTCTTTTTATTATATGTATATATCTATATTCAATAACCTGTTCATCAATGAAATATTCAAATATACTAACACTTATACGAAATTCACAAGTATGTATATATATATATATATGTTTTGTTTAATTGTGAGCGGAAAAACATAAAGACTAATCCAATACATCCATGCAAAAGATACATCATATATATATATACTGTTTAGATACAGACTATAAGTCATTAATTATATCAAGGCTCATAAAAAAGAAGCCTAAGCTTTACAAGCCCCCAAAAATAATATGCAGACCCCTAAAAAGAATATCAAGCTCCAAAAGACGGATAGCCATCAATGACTATCAACAGTATCAGCTCCTAAGAAGAGAATGAAGGAACCGTGTCAAGATCCTCCTCAGGTTCCTATTCAGGGTCTTCCTCATCAGAGAAAACTCTCATCGGAGCCACCGAAATACGGGCCGGGACTCAGGTAGTGGAGAGGAAAGAATCCTCTTGTGGAGTGTAATAACGATCACCCCACATATCCCTAATGAGCATGTAAAACTCTAAATGTAGCCTAACACTGCAGGTGTAGATGGGCGGATCATAACGCCCCCAAGCCAGCGATACCGTCACGTCTCCCACGTAGACATAACGATCTAAACTGAAGTTAATGTGCCAGTAGTCTGGACTTCCGAGGAAGGCTAGACGCACATAACCCAAAAATCCTCGTGGACGTACCGCTATGATCCAAGAGCAAGTGCTAGTTGAAGTCAGGCCAAAATCTGGAGAACTCGTGAACTTCACCCTCTTCACCGACGTCTTTGGAGAACATAGTAAAGACAGAAATGGTAGAAATACAGAAAAGAGGTAAGACATTCTACATCATTACCAATTATGACAGTAAAAAAATAATACGGCGCATGACGCCCATATAACATTTCAGGAATAATAACAAGTATTAAAAACAAATAACCAACAACTTAGCAATTCTAGGCAGTCATAGCAGTCATAAGATAACATATTAAATTGTCATATAAATGAGTAAATGTCAAGTGTTATGGCGACTCACTATGCATATGCACATGGTACAAAAAATCCTACTCCATGGAGCTAGACATAAACATTCAGAGAGAATGATCAGGAGATATGTCTGTATCGCGGCTGCCGAGGTCTTCAAGTACTAAAATTCTCAATTTATCAAAGTGTACATCATGGCATTGTACAAGACATTCTACACAGATCTCGATATAGGATAGTGTCTCGGTCTGAATCATCGGTGCGTTTGCATCGGTCTGTCCCATGGATAGAAGAGCTACCAACTGTCCATTGCGAGGTACCCGCACCCCGACGCCCCCAAGGTCAACAAGTGACTTACACTTGTCTATTTGCACTCACACAAAGGTGTGATTCAACTCCTAGGCAACTTGGCCTTAACAATAGTCCAACATACATTTTCAATGCATGTTTTAATCATGCTTATCATGACAACTATGTCAATCATGCTTCAAATGCATGTGGATTCAAAGCATATATGTATATTCATATATGAAATCACAATCATATCATATCATGTCTAGAATTATATGTCATACCATTTATCAACTAGGTTTGATCCCATTCACGGATCCACATCAATCCAATAACAAACCTCAAGGGTGAACACAACCCCATTTATAGATGTGATAAAAGTTAAACCTTAAGTTCATTATGTTTCTCACAACCTCACCCATACTCATGTTCTTTCTTTATTCCAAAATTATTCTAAACTATAAGATAAACTTTCATTCTTGGTTCTTTCCATTTTATGAATCCCTAATCAACTTCTAATCATTCAATTAATTAGGTTTAATAAGTTTTTCTTAATGCTAAAGCCTCACAATGAGTGCCCAAGGAGACCGGGGGCCTCCAAGGGGTTAGAAAAGCCTAAAATTCTTCATAAATCAAATTACACGGCCTGAGGAAGAATGCACGGCCACAATTTCACGGCCTAGCCAAAATACACGGTCGTGCCACAATGCACGGCCTAGGCCGTGTATGACACTGGAATTTTTATTTTGGCACGCCTGGAGTACACGGTCGTGCGCGATCACACGGCCTAGGCCGTGTACTCCTCTGTAAACGCAGAAAACCACCAAAGACCAATCCATCCTTCATACAATCCAATATCCATCATCATGCATCTAAATCCTACCATTCAAATAATCAATACACAACCAAAATCACTCAAACAAAGGGGTATCCCACAAATGGATTTCACCCCATCAACACAACAAAGAGTTTCTTACTACCAAAATGGGTTGAAGAGAATAATCTTCCTCTTACCTCAAGAGACAACAAGGAAAGTGAGCTCTTTTCAAGCTTTTCGTCCACCACCAACAAGAAAAACCTAAGATGATCAACTTCCCAAATCAATCACTAAAACTTGAAAAGAGGAGTCCTTGGTCACAATGGTGACCAAGGGCCATGAAAATGAGTAGAAAAAGATATAGAAGTTGAGAGCTTTACCTCAAAGCTTCAAGCTTTGGAGTTGGGCTGTGAAGGACGAAAATGGAAGAGTCAAGAAGAGTCCCACAATTGAGAAAGCTTGGAGATGGTGAGGGGAAACAATGGTCTAAGTTAGCTTGAGTAAGAAAGCTTGAAAGTTCAATAGTGGTGGTGTGTGCAGCCGTGTGGGAGAAGAGAGAAAAAGAGAGAAAGACGTGCATGAGGGAGGGGGGAGAAATGAGAGAAAGATGAAATGTGAGTAATTAATTAAGTGAAGCACATTATTTTCGCTCCAAAAGGGAGCAAGCCCGTGTGGGAGTGGGAGGGAAAGAGAGAAGATGAAGCTTCTTTGAGAAGCTTCGCACGCTTCTTGATAAAGTAAAGTGTGAGGTCACTTAGATGATGTCATAAAAGTAACTAGATAGAAAGAATCTACTAAAGCTATTACTCAATGGATAAAATTTACAGTTAGCAGAAATAATATTTTATTGTCTCTCAGATAATTAAATATTTTATGATTTTATTTTATCAGATAAAATCTCGTAAAATGTAAATCTCGTAAACTGTGCTCAACCTCGGGTTTAGTAAGATCTCCCGTCGACATTTTCCACAGTTCAAAGTTTATCAACCTCAAAAAATATTTCGTTTTTCCCAATTTCGCTCAGCGCACACGTAAAATGAGAAATATATTAAAATATTCAATATTTCTAGAAAAATCCACCAAACTTCTCAAAAATCACAAATATTAGAAAATGACTATTCATGATAAAATAAATAATTTTCAGGGTGTAACAACTCTCCCCTTTTAAAAAGAAATTTCGTCCTCGAAATTTTCATACCTTAGAACAGTTGTGGGTGTTGCTCCTTTATCTTGTCTTCCAGTTCCCATGTTGCATCTCCGGTCTTTTCGTTCCAGATCACTTTCACTAATGAGATTTCCTTTCCTCTGAGTTATTTTACTCTCCTATCTTCAATCTTTACAGGAGATGCCTCATAGGTCAAGTTCTCTTTCAATTGTATTGTGTCCGGTGCTAAGATATAGTTCGGGTCAGGAATATACTTTCGTAGTTGAGACACATGAAAGACATTGTGAAGATTTGAAAGAAAAGGTGGTAAGGCTATCTGGTAAGCTACTGGACCTATTCGGCGAAGAATTTGGTAAGGTCCAAGGAATTTGGGAGTGAGTTTTCTAGATTTCAGAACTCGGCTGACCCCAGTCTTTGGTGTGACTTTCAAAAACACATACTCGCCTTCTTCAAACTCAAGAGGCTTTCTTCTCTTGTCTGCATAGCTCTTCTGTCGACTTTGAGCCGTCCTCATCTTTTCTTGAATCAACTTGACCTTTTCAGTCGTCTGCTGTATAATATCAGGTCCAACAGTAAGGCGCTCGCCATCTTGGTACCAACACAGAGGTGTTTGGCACTGTTGTCCATACAGAGTTTCATAGGATGCCATCCTTATGCTTGAATGAAAACTGTTATTGTAGGTGAACTCTACCAATGGTAAAACTTCATCCCAACTTCCAGTCTGTTCTAAAGTGCAAGCCCTGAGCAAATCCTTCAACGATTGGATCGTCCTTTCCGATTGCCCATTGGTTTATGGATGGTAAGCAGAACTCAATCGTAGCTTTGTTCCCAATGCTTCTTGCAAACTTTGCCAAAACTTGAAAGTAAACCTTGGATCCCTGTCAGAAATAATACTAGTAGGTACACCATGTAATCTAACAATTTCGCCGATGTACAACTGGGTCAACGTTTCTATGTTGTATCTCATGTTGATAGGTAGAAAGTGTGCTGACTTCGTGAGTCGATCAACGATTACCCATATTGAGTCATAACCTTTTTGGGTCTTCGGCAGTCCAACCACAAAATCTATCGCTATACTGTCCCATTTCCATTCGGGAATAAATAAAGGTTGCAGTAGTCTTGACGGTCTTTGATGTTCTACCTTTACTTTCTGGCAAACCAGACAAGAAGACACACATCTAGTAATATCGCTCTTCATTCCATGCTACCAAAATAACTTCTTCAAGTCTTGGTACATTTTAGTGATTCCCGAGTGCATATTCAACTTGCTCGTGTGAGCATGCTCGAGAATATACTCTCTAAGTTCTTGATCCCTGGGTATACAAACCCTACCTTGGAACCTTAGAATCCTATCTGTTCCTTCCTCGAATGCTGTCGCATTGCCTTGGCTCATCAGCTCTCTTTCTTCTTGCAAGAACTTGTCAATTTTCTGCTTTTCCCGGATGTCTTCCATTAATTTGCTTGAGATAGTAACCATGTTCATGCAAATTTTTCCTGATTCTAATTTCACAAAAGACCATACATCCTTAAACTGCTGTATCAGATCTTTTTCCTTAATCATCATGGCTAATATACTGAGCATCTTCCTACTCAATGCACCTGCCATGACGTTTGTCTTTCCAGGGTGATACAGAAGTCGAAAATCATAATCCTTCAGGAACTCCAACCACCTGCGTTGTCTCATATTCAGCTCCTTTTGATCATATAAGTACTTCAAGCTCTTATGGTCATTGAAGATGTTGAACGTCGCTCCATATATGAAGTGTCTTCATATCTTTAATGCAAAAACTACAGCTGCTAACTCCAAGTCATGTGTTGGATAGTTCTTCTCATGCACTCGCAACTGTCTCGAAGCATAAGCCACCACTTTTCTATTTTGCATAAGCACAGCTCCCAATCCTTGATATGAAGCATCGCAGTACACTTCAAACTATTCATTTGGATCAGGTAGGACTAACACTAGTGAAGTAGTTAGCCGTCTCTTCAATTCTTGGAAACCTTATTCGCAAGCATCAGTCCATTCAAAAGCTTGATTCTTTCTTGTGAGTTGAGTGAGAGGTCCTGCAATTTAGAGAATCCTTCAACGAACCTCTGATAATATCCAGCCAAACCCATAAAGCTTCGAATTTCTATCACTGTCTTCGGTCGTTCCCATTGTAGAACTACTTCCACCTTTGATGGATCCACTGTGATCCCTTCCTTCGAGATCACATGGCCCAAAAACTTGACCTCGTCCAGCCAAAATTCACACTTCGACAATTTGTCATACATCTTCTTCTCCTTCAGAATCTGGAGAACTATACTGAGGTGTTCAACATGATCCTCCTGATTTTGAGAGTAGATCAAGATGTCATCAATGAAGACAACAATGAATCTATCCAAGTAGGGACGAAAGATCCTGTTCATGTAGTCCATGAAGATAGTAGGTGCATTTGTCACTACAAGAAAATTAGAAATTTGCGGCAGATTTTTTGCTGCGGATTCGCATCCTTTGCAATTGCGAAAGGCGTTGCGGTGGATTATCATCCGTCTCAATTAGCGGCGAATTTTGTGATGGATATATTTGCGGCAGATTTTTACGACGGATTGGCCCCCGCAAAAATTTTTTGGCGTAAAATTACAACGTAAAATGCTGTAGCCGTTCGTAAAAAAATTTTTGCTGCAGAAATATCTGCCGCAAACTTAATAAAATTTTTAAAAAAAATTAAAACAATTTGCGGCGGATTTATAAATATCCGTCGTAACTTATAAAATAATAAATTATGACGGATGAATTCTGCCGCAAAATTGATAAACTAATAAAATAAATCGTAAAATTTTTAAATATTTTGTGGCGGATTATTCCACCGCAAAAAAATTCAAATTTAACAAATTTTACAATGAAAAAATTCCGTTGCAAAAGATATTACATAAAAAAATTAGTAAAAAATGTATAAAAAATATTTGCGAAAAAAAAAACCGCAAAAAAAAAAAGTCTGCCATTTAAAATAAATTTTGCGGTGGAAAATCGCCGCAAAATATTAAACTAATTAAAAAATGGTTATAATACTTTGCGGCGGATTCCGCCGTAATTTAAAAATAAATTTGTGGTAGAAAAATCTGTCGCAAAAAATCTGCCACAAAAACCAGATTTACCTCCTCTGTTCTCTCTTCCATTTTCATTTTTCCGAATCTATCTCTATGATTCTTCTTCCTTCGCCTCCTCCTCTCCCTCAACCGTCAGGTGACCTCCATTGCTCGCCGCCACCGACCACCGATCCGCGACCCACGTGAGCCACCGCAACCGGATGACCGCGACCCGCGCCTCGCTCGCCAAGCCGCGACCGCATCCGCGCCGAGACCCGCACCCGCGCCTTGACCCGCGTCAGCGTCCGGCGCCCGCTGCACCTGCGTGCGGCGCCCGTAGCCCCACATCCGGCCACCACTGCTCCACGCCTCCACCAGTCCGTCCACCTACCAAGTAGGTACCCCACTGTTAATTGCTTGCTCTGTTCATTGGTTTAATGTTTGAACCAATTATTTGTTTGCTGAGAAGATGAATGATTTGTAGATTATGACTTGAAGATTTACAATTTGATCACATGGTTAGGACTGAATTTTGAAAATATATCTCTATAATCAATTTGAATTTTATTATTGCAATGTACTGTAATTTTGCCTGGTATTATTATCTTTGTAATATATTTGATGCATGTGATAAATCGTAATAGTGAGCGAAGCCTTAGTTTCCCGTTTGAGATTCAATATTAGTGAGCACGCGTACTCTTTGAAGGAAGTGCTCATTGTATTGAATCTTGAATTGTCCAATTTGGACAGTTTAAGAAGAAACTTTTACTTCACTTGATTATAGTTACTCATTAAATTTCATACCATATACTTGATGAAATTTTATTGTGCAACATTTCCTTTTGTTCTCTGGGTACACACTTGATCGTGGTAGATGTCACCACTTTCTAGTCGTGTACTTGGAGACCAATGGGAAATGTCAAAATTTCGTCAAGTATATGATGTATGATTTTTAAGAGTACTATCAATCAAGTGCTGTAAAGGGTTCTTCTTGAATGGGATAGGGTCATACCATGTCAAGAGATTTTAAGATTTTGGAGATAATAGTTGTTTGGATTGAAATATTTATACAAATATAGTTTTAAAATGTATTAATTATGCAACATATGTTATGCATTTTATATTTTTGTATTTTGATTTAAGTGTAAAATTATAATTGCAGAAAATGGTAGTTCCAGAAAATCGTAGATGGATGTATAATAGGACTCATTCGGGTCGTAGAGGACTTACACAATATTTTGTACATGGAGTTGAAGAGTTTGTGAATTATGCATGTTGATCTTCTCATTACTTAAGTGAAGGAACAATTCGGTGTCCATGTTTGATGTGTTTTAGTGGGAAATTGTTGAAACCTGAGATTGTGAAAGTTCATTTGTATAAAAAAGGATTCAAACCTAGGTATTGGTATTGGACAGATCATGGAGAGGAAGAGCCTGATCCAATTAGTGTAGATATAAACTTTGATGTAAACACTGCTAGTAGTCCTATATTAGAGGAGGAAGACGTGGTTGATAGATATCAAAATATGGTTTGTGATGCGGCTGGAACAGAATTTGGGGATTTTAGGAGTCGTTTTCAACAGAGTGTTGAGGAGCCTCCACATCCAGAGGCCGAAGAGTTTTATGATCTATTAAATGCTTCAAGTCAACCATTATGGCCTGGCTGCGAAACTCATTCTGAGTTATCCTTGGCGCGATTCGAATGTTAAGCCTCAAATCTGATTATAATGTAACGCATGCGTGCTTTGATTCATTTATGGAGATATTAAGAGAGGTTGCTCCTCCAGGATCACGAATTCCTCTGAATTACTATAGAACAAAAAAATTGGTTTCTAAACTCGGGCTTGCTTCAAGAAAAATAGATTGTTGTGTAAATGGTTGTATGTTATACTATGACAATGCCGACAATGTAGGTTTTGTGGTTTGAAAGATACGAACTTCGTAAAACCCGGTAATGGAAATAACAATGAAATTCCGGTGAAAGAATGCATTATTTACCTCTTATTCCTAGGCTCAAGAGATTGTATTCCTCTATGAGCTCATCCGCACACATGGGATGGCATCTTTGAAAATAATAGGAAGTTGGGGAGATGTCTCACCCATCCGATGGTGAAGCATGGAAGCATTTTAATAGGACATATCCCGAATTTGCAATTGATCCTAGAAATGTTAGGCTTGGTTTGTGTCTTTGATGGTTTCACTCCATACAATCAATCTGCTTCTCCTTATTCTTGTTGGCTGTGATAGTCACTCCATATAATCTGCCTCCATAAATGTGTATGATCGCCCATACATGTTCCTAACATGCATTATTCCCGCCCTAACAATCCCAAGAGCAAGATTGATGTTTATTTACAACCATTAATTGATGAACTGAAAATTTTATGGGCGGGTGTTTTAACTTATGACGTGTCAAGCAAACAAAATTTTATGATGAGGCGGCATTGATGTGGACAATAAATGACTTTCCAAGATATGGAATGTTGTCTGGATGGATGATCTGGGTAAATTAGCATGTCCATATTGCATGGATCAAACAAAGGCATTCACTTTGAAACATGGGGGGAAAAATTCGTGGTTTGACTGTCATCGTCAATTATTGCATGTTGATCACATGTTTAGAAGAAACAAAAATGCATTTAAGAAGAAAAGTGTGGTGGTGATTTGCCTCCACCAAGATTATCTGGACATGAATTAAGTGAGATTGTTAGTGTCTTTAGTAAAATAACTGAAATGCAGTCGTGCAAACACCATGGGTATGGTGTTTATCATAATTGGACTAAGCAGAGCATATTTTGGGAGTTACCATATTGGAAGGATAATTTAATTAGGCATAATTTAGATGTCATGCATATTGAGAAAAATGTCTTTGATAACATATTCAACACTGTTATGGATGTTAAGGGCAAAACAAAGGATAATATCAAGGCAAGAATGGACTTAAAAGAATATTGTCAACGACCAGAATTGGAGCTTATTGATTTTCCAAATGGTAAGATCATGAAACCAAAGGCTAATTATACTTTTACAAAAGAACAAAAGAAAATTGTTTGTGAATGGGTGGAACATTTAAAAATGCCAGATGGTTATGCTTCAAACTTAGCCAGATGTGTGGACATGAATCAATTACGATTGTCTGGGATGAAGAGTCATGATTGTCACGTGTTTATGGAGAGTTTGCTTCCAATTGCTTTTTCTTTGTTGCCAGATCAAATTTGGAAGCCATTGACTGAATTGAGTCAATTTTTTAGAGACTTGTGCTCAACGACTTTGACGGAAAAGGACACGCTTCAAATGGAACAGAACATTCCCGTGATTTTGTGTAAATTGGAAAGGATATTTCCACCGAATTTCTTTGATTCCATGGAACATTTACCAGTCCATTTACCTTATGAAGCAAGAGTAGGTGGGCCAGTTCAATACAGATGGATGTATCCATTTGAGAGGTACTTAAACAAGATAAAGAAAATGGTTAAGAACAAAGCTCGGGTTGAAGGTTCTATTTGTGAAGCTTATTTAATTCAAGAGATATCTCATTTCTGTTCATTTTACTTTGAGCCTCATGTTAAGTCAATGAGAACTAGAGTTGGACGAAATGATGATACAGATGAAAATATGTCAATGGAATCGACTTTGTCAATTTTTAATCAACCTGGCCGAGGTTATGGAACATAAAAAATACAATGGCTAAATGATGCTGAGATGAAATCTGCGACATTGCACATCTTGCTAAATTGTGAAGAAGTTGAACCATACCTCAAGTAAGTGGTACTAATAAGTTAAGTTTAAATTTCAAATGTATTGCTAACTAACAATCAAATCATAAACTTTTAATTTTTCAGTGTTTTTTTACAACATTTCAACATTCCTGAGGAACATTCAAATGAAAGAATAAATGCAGATTTTATAGAGTGGTTCAAAAGTTATGTAAGTATTTAAACATTACTAAATTGTTGATCCCAATCATTATATATGATTTAGATCATTAACATTAACAATATTTTTTTCTAGGTTCACAATCCACAAAATATGGTGAATAATTCTTACTTGCATGATTTGGCATGGGGCCTAGTAGATGTGTGACATCTTGGCCAATATATTTTGTCAATGGATATAAATTTCACACAGATGCTTGGTCAGATGGGAAGAAAACAATCAATAGTGGCGTTTGTGTTAAAGGCTCAACTAATGGTGAAAATGAAAATGATTATTATGGAATACTAAAAGATGTGGTTGAGTTAGAATATCCTGGGAACAAAAAAAAAAAAGTTGTTCTTTTTAAATGTGAATGGTTTGATCCTATGATTAATAGAGGTACAAGAGTTCACAAAGATTATAAGATTATCGAGGTTCGACACACTAGAAGATACGAGAGGTTTGATCCTTTTATCCTTGCTTCCTCTGCGAGACAAGTGTATTACGTTCCTTTCCCTGGAAAGAAAAAGGATAAAGTCCAATGGTGGGTGGTAATAAAGACTAAGGCAAGAGGTCGAGTTGAAATTGAAAGTGCTCAAGATCTGGCATTTCAAGATAATACTATGACTCTTGTGGATCCAATTGTTGATGTGGATCTCATTGGCCATTTGCAAGACACTAATGTAGTTTTTGATATAGTTCAAGATGTTGGTTCTAGTAGACAGGATGAAAATGATGAAGATGAGTAAAGTTTTAATGACGACGATGATGAAACATATTCCAATCATGAATATGAAACAAATAGTGATGAGGACAATGTTTCCTCATAACTGTGAGTATAATATCCTCTTTAATATGTTATGTTTGTAAATAGTTACAGAGGTAGTTTAATACTTGCTTAATATGCATATTTATTTTTGTGACAATCTGAGTCAGTTTAGGCATTTTGTTGCAAGCCAAAAAGGTGAAAAGTAGCTTAAAATGACCCAGATATTAGCTTAAATGGCTTAGCTAATGGAAATAAATGTCGATAGTTCGTTTCTAAGTCACAAATGTCTATTCTGTGATGTGGTTAAAGTTTGGGGATAATCGAAGTACATTTAGTATTTTTGGACATACTGGTTGTGTGTATTAATACTAGATTGACTAGTCACAGATATGAAAAACTATGTTATTGGAGAAAGGACTTTTTCAATGAATCTTAGTATTTATTTTAAAGTTGTTGGAACTTGAAAATCTTGTTTTAGCTAAAATTGAGTATTTTTAGCAGATCAAAAAATATTAGTATTGTAACTAAAGGCTTTAGACTAGCTACGGTTGGATTTTTCTTTCAATATATTTGTTACTTTTCCTTGTTTCTCATTGTTTCTACACGGCTGAAAACAGCAGCAAAAGGGAAAGGAGAGTAAAAGATAAAACAAGAGAAAGAACAGGAAAGGGAGAAAAGGAGATCAAAGGGAAAAGACAAGCTTGAGGATTTGTGATCATCTTCATCATCACATTAATCTGTGCTACTTAAGGTAGGGGTTTTTGGACTTAATTTCCATCTTTCTACTCATTTTCCATACATAGGTTATTTGAAACCTAATATGTCAAATTGAGTTCTGGATGTATTTTAAGTGTTTTTCTTGTTTGAATGAGCTTAAAATGATGTTTAGGACTTGTTCATGCTAAGATTTGGGATTAGAAACTGAAAATATTCATTTTGGACCTAAATTACTCAAAGAGGTGATTTTAGGGGGTTTGGATGAGTGATTTGTGTTTTAATCTATTTTTGGTGAAATCAATTGGTGTTTTAAGTTTCCTTCATGATTGTGAACTTGTTTGGGACTTGAAATTACCTAGAAATTGGTTTGAAGTGGCCAAAATCCAATATTTTGGCCTTTGGAACAGTAACCATTCTGCAAAATTTTGCAGAATTTGGGTTCTGTCACGGGGGCCGCGGCGCTCGGTAACGGGGGCCGCGGCGCTCAACTCGGGCCGAGGCGCTCGGTAATGGGGGCCGAGGCGCTCGTTCGATGACAGCACCAGTAGAAAATCCAGTGAGCAGAGGGCCGCGGTGCATGAGTTTGGGGGCCACGGCTCTGAGTTCTGGAACACCAAAAGTATCATTTTTGATATTTTGGGATGTCTTAAGTGATGGGATCACTTATATATGCTTTCCTACTTGTGAAGGGACACAAATGAGGGTAATTCTTGGAACGAATAACCATTTGACATATTTGTTTGAAAGTGAGAAGACTTTAGGCAAAACCTTGAGTTTGAAAGCCTTATAAGTATATATCTAAGACCTTGCACAACATGAGGTTGTCTTGGCAATCACTTGTGAAGTGATGATGTGAATATATCTAAGACCTTGCACAACATGAGGTTGTCTTGGCAATCACTTATGAAGTGATGATGTGAATATATCTAAGACCTTGCACAACATGAGGTTGTCGTGGCAATCACTTGTGAAGTGATGATGTGAATATATCTAAGACCTTGCACAACATGAGGTTGTCTTAGAAATCACTTGTGAAGTGATGATGTGAGGATCTTGGTATGGGCAATCTAGTAACATAATTTCTTGCTACTTTATTGGATAAGTGGGGTCAAGAATTATGATATGCTAGTATTTGAATTTGTGGCTTGGATATTCAATTTCAAACTTGATATTTATTTTATTTTCCTATGTATTGTGACCTTAGATGGTGTGCACAACCATATGACCTGAGAATGAGGTGTTGGATCCGAATTCTCCTTGCATGTTTGCTAGTATAGTCAGGGTTACCAATGTATGGGGTTGGTAGTAGTACTCTTACCTTTGTGAGGGGAACAAGTCCACACATCACCAGGTAGTGTATGGGTTTTTATGCCTATTCTACTTAGTATATACAAGGAACGTGGATCCTGGGGAAATAAATAAATATTTTGTGTTTTCAAACTTTAAGTCCTGCATTGGCATTGCATATCCATAATACGTGGACTTTGTTTGAGCATAACCATACATCATATCATAAAGCATTGCACTTATGGCCACTGTATGGGCAGTTGCCTTATTTGTTTGATGGTTGTCTGTTGATGATATCTTACGATTGTATGGGCGATTGTTTGATATCATTGATTATTCGATATTAGCGTGAGATAGAATTATAATGTGCCTTATGAATGTACTTGACAGGAGTTCAATTTTCTATTGCAGGCTTTAATTGTAGGTGTACGAGTTGATTTATTTATTGTAAATGACTAACTGCTGGTTTTGGTATGCTTATACTGAGAAATTGTGATTTCTCACCCCGTTGTGTTCCATGTAATTCCAGGTGAAGCCTTTAAAAAGGGTAAGGATAAAAAAGTGAAGAAGTAGAAGACTTAGACTAGTGTTTTGTTTCTTGGTGAACTAGTTGTGTATTTATATATATTTCTGGTTATTTTGAAAAGCTTATGCATACTTTATGGCATGTTAGCCAATGACAGTGGTACATATGACTTTTTGATCAATTGTGGTTCTTTATAATGGTTGCGTTATGGGTTTATTTTTGAATGTCATTTAGTGACATGTTTACTACGTTTTATTATTAAATATTCCATCGATTTTATAGTAATTCGTATTAGGGTGTTACAGATGAGTATAGAATTATATTAATATCTTTGTAATTACTAGTTATACATTAATTATTGTGTTGTGTTTGGAATTTATTTACATTATATTTTTATTATTTGTGTAGATGTCATCATCACGAGGTGATAAGGGAAAGGGAAGGAGAAGGAGAAGAACAACCTCGACGTCTAAGGATCAATATAGGGAGGCCACCTAGGGGCAAACATCGAGATCATCTCCACCCCCGGATCCAATATTACCCACTACTGGGTGCAAACCACCATCTTCGAGTACATTATGATACCCACACTGGATCACGGCGTCCGTCACATACTTCACATTCACTACATGGTACATCGTATGATTACGGGTCACCTACTATTGGCCCGTCACCGGTACCCGTGAGTCATAGGGTACACGTGAGTCGCCGGCCACTACCGTGATTCTCATATTCCTATTTCGCAACAAATCAAAGCAATAAGACACATTTGTTGAGCCCGATGGTGATTTTGGGTATGTGTACAAGTACTTGTTATTTATTTATAGTTATGCGCATTTAATTTTTTTTTTTTATTGAGAATATTTACATTTCCTTTTAAAATTGTATCGTAGGTTTCGCCATCTAAACCTGCTCTTGATGCCATAACAAAGATTATACAATCTAGGTATAATCAACCTTGGACATCTTGGGAGAAATACCCAAGGATACTAGAGAAATGTGGTTTCGAGAGTTTTAAGTATGTATTATTTTTTATCTATTTAATTATGTTTGTTTGTCTTGTAATAGTGTAAAATTTTTTAACTCATTCCGATATTTACAACATATTTTTTGAAGGGTTATGTTTGGTGGATGCCTCAAGCATCATAACCATATGCGAAAGGCATATAATAGTCGTAGTTCGAAGAGACTATCGGGTTTACTAGACAGCACGCAACTTAAATGAAAGGCCTTTTTGGATTGGAGAAGGCATATGGGAAGACTTATGCGTGCACTAGACTAGTAGCGTGTATAAGGAGAAATGTCGACAAGCAAAGATGAATCGTGCTTCGACATCGCCGGATGCTTGCACACGGTGGTTGCATTTCTCTTGGCACCCATGAGCAAAAATTGGTAACTATTATCGTCGGTTGTTTAGTAATATATTTTATTATTTTGTTATTAACTTATTTTCTCATTATTACAGGCTAAGGCTTGGGGTAGAGAGCCTACATGATTGATGAGACCTTTCGTCATGTACATTTGAGGAAAGAAGACCGCATCTTGCATGGGTTTCTACAAAAGCTCAGGATGTATATGTTAGTATTTCTTAACTTAAAATTTTTTATTTTAATATTAACTCATCTTATAATAATAGCCATAACAATTTTTTTATTTCCATCTTTAGGAGGAATTCAAAGCAAATGAATCGAACAATCTTCTCGGTGCTCCAATGAAGAAGGAGCATACGGTACACAGTGGACTGAGTCGTGAGCTTTGGATTCAGATTTGTTGGCGGGTAAAAAAGGGCGTGTTTATGGTCTTGGTTCTCAAGCATCTATCTATGACCATGAAGAATCATCCTCCTCAAGGCCTGGATCGAGTCAAGTTCCTGAACACGTTATTAATCAAGTTAAGTAATAGTTGCAAAAAATTTTTATTAATTAGTTTTTAGAATATTGATGGATGTACTCAATCATTCCATTTTTCGTATTTTAGGTTAAATAATTTATTTGTGGAATGATTAATGAATTTGTATTTATATATGTTAATCAGGTGAAGGAGCAGTTGCAGCAGGAGATGTTGGATCGGGTTCAGGAGATTCAACAACAAATGGAGCAACGGAGCCAACAACGTGACCAACAACGTGAGACGGAGTAGAGAATGCGATTTGAACAATATCAACTTCAACAACAACAAATGCTTGGTAATATGATGAAATCATATTTGCAAGTCACCGGCACTCACCAAGCCAAAGAACAACCACCAATAGATGAAGACAATGAGGATATGATGGTGTGATGAAGATGATCATGAAGATGACAATGATAATGATCATATGGATTGAAATTGATGTTTGAGGATTATGATAGTTCTTGTTAAACTTTGTATTTGACGAAACTTTGTATGGATTATATTTGTTTTATGGATTGCTTAAATGCATTAACAAGTTAAAATTGATGTTTGAGTGTTGTTTTGAATGCATTGGCAGGTTGAAATTAAAATCTGAGTGATGTATGTATTAATAATATAATTATGGATTTTGAACAATTCTTTTTTAACATTAAAAATATTCAACAATTTGCGGCGGAAAAATTCGCCACAAAATCCACCGCAAAATCCCGCCTGAATCTGCCCCAAAATCGGCCGCAAATTACCGGCGGACAAAATTTACCGCAAATTATCGGTGGACAAAATCCGCCGCAAATTACCGGTGGACAAAATCCACTGCAAATTACCGGCAGACAAAATCCACCGCAAATTACCGGCGGATAAATTCGCCGCAAATTACCAGCGGATAAATCTGCCGCAAATTACCGGCATTCTAGTACCATTTCCGGCATCTCGCCGGAGCAATTTTGCGGCGGATTTGCGGCGGCATAATCCACCTCAAGTTTGCAGCGAAAATTAAAATCCACCGCAAATAAATTTACAACGACAGTTTTTGCGATGGTCACGAATCCGCCGCAAAAAGATCATTTGCGGCGGATTGTATGTGATTTGCGGCGGATTTATCCTTCACAAATCACGATTTTTCTTGTAGTGTGTTACGCCAAACGGCATCACAAGATATTCGTAATAACTGTATCAGGTACGAAAGGCTGTCTTGGGTATATCCTCTGCCTTTACTCGAATCTGATGGTAATCTGGTCGCAGATCGATCTTAAAGAACACTGCTGCTCCCTTCAATTGATCCATTAAGTCATCTATCCTCGGAAGTGGATACTTGTTCTTAATTGTGACCTTGTTCAGCTGGCGATAGTCCACACACAATCATGAGGTACCATCCTTCTTCCGGACTAGCAACACTGGTGCTCCCTGACGAGCGCCGAACTCAGTCAAAATTATAACCGAAGTTATTACCTAAGCTTGTAGCACAGTGACAACACCGGATCGTCTCCACGAGGATTGTAGATGCAATTTAATCAAATCAAGTGAAAAGTTAGCAAAGGGGGTTTGACAGTTTAAGATCGCACTTAACAAAATTAGAGGAAGAAATAACAATTAAAGAGCAGTCAATTTAGAAACCTATCCGAGATTGGGTGGATTCAATCATAGACCCTTCATAGAACACTTGAAGCATAATTGAATTGTTAATTTGGATCTAACCGAGATCTCTGCATCAAATCCAGAATTCATACTAGACGATCGTCTAGAATTCAATTAACAAGTGATAAACACAAATCCGCAATCACAACATTCATGAAGGTCTATGTTAATTTCAAGTACCGAATTCAATTAATTTAGGCACAAATCAGTAACCTAACCTTTTCAATTCTGTGATTAATTTAGATCAATCAGTTCTAAGTTTCATCACAAATCTCAATCTTAAACCAAGATCAAATCAGATCAACATAAATAGAATCACCATTCATGCATTCAAGATCAAGAAGAAGAAAAAGAAGAAGAAAAAAGGAATTCAATTGCAAATCAAATACAATACATAACCAAGGTCTCAAGAATCCAAACCACAATCTCCTCAAGAGTTCTAAATTGACCGAAAGTAGCTTAGCCCTCCATTACCACGAAGGGAAGCATCAAAATATACAAAAGCTATGAGAAACTATGAAGAAACAAGAAGAAACTATGAGAGAAATGAAGGAGAATACAACTTTTTTTTTTCATGATAACCAATGGTGCCTTTTATAGAAGTCTAGGGTAACAAAATGACAAAGGGGAGTGGGTTGGGGAATGGGGTAGTTGAATGGGTTGGTGAGTGAAGTAGTTGAGAGGGTTGGTGAGTGAAGTAGTTGAATGGGTTGGTGAGTGAAGTAGTTGAGAGGGTTGGTGAGTGCGAAAATTTCTTGTCTGACTTGGAAGCCAAAAATGACCAACTATACTATAGACCCATGAAAAGTACTCTTCATGAAAGTTGTAGATCTTTATCTTGGTTATAACATGCATATCTGGATCGTCCAATTTGGCTTCCTACAGCCCAAGATATGACCCAAATATCGCAGGTTACTCAAACCCAACTTCAGCACCTCTGTTCCGACTTGCAAGCTCAAACTGACCCATTAGACTTCATTTTTTCAAAAAGTGTTCTTCATGAAAGTTGTTTATTTGGATCTTGACTGTCAACTATCCAAATTTTAGCCCATCTCCATTATTACAGCTTGAGATATGATTTTATGAGTGCACACCGTTCGGATTCTAGTGACAGAACCCATATTCTGACTTCCATGTAAACTTAGGTCCCTTAGACATCTGTTTAGGACTTCAAGCTCTTCATCAAAGTTGTAGAGCTTCCTCTTAGCTTTCCTACAAGGTAAAATTCATGATTATCAGATATCAGGAACTCAAATTATGGCCAAAATACAGAATCAGTGTCAAATCTCAATAATGCTGAAAATATTCAATTACGACCAATTTGAGCTCAAACTCACAAAATCATACCAAACTCAATTGATTAAGAATATGGAGAGTGTAAATGACTAAACATAAGGGTTTCTTAATGAATAAAATATGTGATTATCAAATTCCCCCACACTTAACTTTTTGCACTCCTGGGCAAAACTCAAGACCAAAACAAGGACATAAGAGATTAAAAATTTAAATTCCAACGACATTCAAGAGCCCAAAATTTTACAATCAAGAAGAACAACCAAAGGTTCAAGGGATCAAAACATTCATGAGTTAACAATTCTCCACATCTCAAACCAACAAGCAAGGTATCTTCAATATGAATCGAGAATGATAGATCTTCATAAGATTCCCTCTCAATCTCTCAAGTGTTTAAAAGGTAGGTATTTCACTCAATTCAACTCATGAAAATTGCACTACCATAAGCTTGCTTATCTTCTACTTCTCCACTACTCAAAACACATGCACACACAAATCATGAGGATTTTATTCAAGGTTGTAGTGAGGTCAAGGTAACAGAAGAGGATAAAATGGATATAAGAAGATAAATACCAAAGGGAATAAAAGCAAATGAAGGCTGAGTTCAAATAACAATCATAAAAGTTCATCCAAACTCTAATGTATATCCCTTTACATATTCATTTCCCAATCCTTTTTTTTTATATATATATATGAACATAACTATATACATACATTTTTTCTCTCTTTTTTTTTTAGGCACTCTTTCCTTTTTCAACAACCATTTTGTACACACACCCCCACACTTGTTCAAAAACTCATCCATTAACCAAGCTAATGTTCTTTTATTCCCTAAGGTAAAGTAAGAACACGATTTTTCATTTAAGGCACATAATGAGTTAGAAACAAGGAATGGTCAAATAAGCTCAAATGGGTTAAATAAAGGAAAATATACAAGGTTGACAGGAATCAGAGAATTTTCAAGAAGTCAAAAGAGTGCTTGATATCATATTGAAAACAAGGTTGGCTATTTGGTTAAACTAGCTAATTAAGAAAGAGGGCCTCAATCATGTTCATGTATGCAAGTGAAATGTAGCCTCAAAAAGAATCAAAGCAAGTTCTAAGGTGGTCATTAACATGAGTGAAAATCACACAAGAAAGAAGAGAATGGCATAAATGTTGAATCCATCCATTAGGCTCAAAATCTCACAAGGTATGCATCCATCAAACTCAATTCATCAATTCAATCATCCATCACCAAGCATATCAGTTCAAAAAGGGAGAAAAGTTATTCAATCATGCAATGAACCCTTTTTTTTTATTTTTTTTAAATAACAAAACAAAAAAAATGCTAAAATCTCTCCCTCCACACTTGATATAACATTGCCCTCAATGTGAAAGAGAGATATAGAAAAGAGCAACACAACCTGATAAGAAGTGAATCAACGCCAAGCAGAAAAGAAGTACACTCTCAGTGCCACATCAGACCCTGAAAAGAAATCAAATAATAAAACTTTAGTACTTCCACAATTTAATACTAATTAATTACTACCTAAAAACACTCATTACTCTACCACCAATTAAAATGCGTCTCAAGAGTAAAATTACTCCTTACTCTGCCATCACTAATTAGTTTAATAAGTCCATGACAATCATATCATGCTTTCCAAACAAAACAAAAAAAATTTTTTTTTGGTCAACTATCCTTCCCCCCAACTAGATCACAACATTGCCCTCAATGTTAAAATGTAGATGAGTAAAGGATAGAAGATATTACCTGTTGGAGAAAGCTGACACAAATTTAAACAGAAACAAAGTACAATAAAATCAAATCGATTAAAGAGAAAGTGTCAGATCTGGTTTTCTTTTCTTATTACTTCCTTCGCTGCTTCCTGTTGACCAATCTATCTGAGCTAATACCTTATCAGGTACATACTCAAAAGCTTCTAATTTATCAATGAACTCATCAATAGTGGAGGAGAGATAAGAAGTTGTCTTCTTAGAAGGAGTGATAAATTTTGTTCCATAGCTTTGTCAAGAAAAGATAACAAAAGATCAAAGAAATTATTAACATTCAACAAACCAATGGGTTTATGGTGGATGTTGGATTTCCAAGAGACAATTTGAAAAATTTCTTCTAAAGTACCAAAACCACCTGGTAAGATAAGAAATGCATCGAATTGTCAACCATTGTTTTCATTCGTCCATGCATGGATGTTACCTGAATTTCTTCTCCAATTGTCTTTCCAGTGATGTTATTTTCAGCTAAAAGTTTAGGAATAACACCTAAAACCTGACTGCCTCCTATAAAAGCAGAAAGTGATACAGCCCCCATTAACCCACGACAACCTCCCCCATATACAAGATAAATATTCCTCGCAACAAGTGATCGACCAAGAGTGCTAGCTGCGTTTACAACTCTAATCCCTTCCCATAACTCGACCCACAAAAAACACAGACATTTTTTAGGTTACGAATAAAAGGCCCCATTCTATACTCTTCCTCACTTTGAGTGTTTCTGAGTTGAAGGAAAATGGAGAAAATGGAGTGTTTAAATAAAAAAAAATGGAAAGGGAAATAATTGCACCTATAAGGGTAAGTTGACGGTTGTCAGAAAAGGTTGAATTTAAGAAACACAGAATCTTTTCTTTCTTTTTTTTTTGTTTTTGTTTTTGTTTTTGTTTTTTTTTTTTTTTTTTGTTTTTTGTTTTTTTTTTTTTTTGAAAGATGACATGAAGAAGAAGAAGAGGATGATACGTACAGATTATTTGTGGATATGGCTCACATCTGCCTCTAGTTTAACGTCCAGTAATGGCTTAAGCATCTTCTATGAGTCGAGGATAAGCTTCCCATCCAATTTTCTTATAAATTGGCAAACAGGGTCTTTTAGAGTCAGATTCCTAAGACTGTAGCGTTTTTCTTCATCCTTGAAGAGATTCCACAATTTAAGAATTTCACGATGCACCAATGCACAAGAATGCATCTCAAGAGTCAATAAGATATCATCTAATGACTCCTTACTCAGTCCATTCTTAATGAAGAAAATTTTATCTTCTCTATTTGCTAAAAACCATCCCCAAAGTACGATATCGCTTGTTACAGTTCCATCGTCCACATTTGTGACAAACTTGTAACCTTTTTGCTCTTCTCCTTTTAGAATATGAACTTCTTCCAAGACCGGGCATATATGAGTGAAATGAAATTGAGGACTCACCTGCTAATGGGACCTTTGCTTCAATTATCCAGCGTACATCTTCTGGCATACCTTTGTGCATTAACAGTCTCAATCTTTCACATCAAACTTTGTAGATTGTTCTCAGAGCATTTTGAGGAAGAGAAGGAAAATGTTTGCTCAGGTTTGAAAGAATGACATCCATTTTGAAGGAGAAGAAGGGTTCAGTTATTTTGGGAAACTAAAAAAATAAACCGACTTCAGAGTCACGGAGTACCGTATCTGCCACTTAACCGGTAACACAAAGAACTCAAGAACTTGGTTTTCCAGGAATGGTTGAGTCTTTGTCATTAACTTTAAGCGCATTACCATTCCTAGGATCCTCAATATCTATGGCTCCACGTGTTTGACAACAAAAGAACCGCGCCGCCTAGATCTCAATTTTCCAAGGAGTAGGTGCAGATGATAATCTCAAAGCAGAACTTTTTTGACCAATTTTCATAGCTTTTGCAAAAGGTGTAACAGACCTTGAATAAAGTAGGCCAATAAAATCCATACTGCAAGATTTTCGCAGTGGTTGTCGCTGAAAAAGAAAAATGACCTCCACATGCTTCCGAGTGTCAAAATTGAATGGCACTACCTACCTCATTGTCGGGCACACAACTTTTTTTTTTTTAATCATAATGCGGATGGAGAAGGTTCATCACCTCCACTTCTACATTCTCTGGAAGTTCATGATACTGTTTGAGGCGGTGTCCATTTACGATGAAAGCTTTGGTAGTGACCTCACTTTTAATCTGAACAGCACCAGAAGGAAAAACCTTAATAATAATAAATGGTCCATCCCATCTAGACCTTAATTTTCCAGGCATGAGTCGGAGGCGAGAGTTATAGAGAAGAACTTTTTGACCAATCTCAAATGTTTTCCTCAGATTCAACTTATCATGGAAGGCTTTGGTCTTCTCCTTATAAAGTTTGAAACTTTCATAAGCCTCCAAGCGGATCTCCTCCAATTACTGCAGCTGCAGCTTCCTATCCATACCTGCTTGATCTAGGTCCAAGTTGCACCTTTTCACCGCCCAGAATGCACGATGCTCAATTTCCACCCAGTGGTGTGTGCTTTTCCAAAAATAATCCGATACGGAGACATCCCGATTGGTGTCTTATAAGCAGTTTGGTAAGCCCATAAAGCATCCTCAAGCCTCTTGCTCCAATCCTTTCTGTTAGGTTGAACTATCTTCTGAAGTATTTGCTTAATCTCTCTGTTGGAAACCTCGGCTTGCCCATTAGTCTGGGGATGGTAAGGTGTAGAAACTCTGTGCAGAACTCCATACTTTTTCATCAAGGCTTCCATGCTTCGATTACAGAAGTGCGAACCCTGATCACTAATGATAGCTTTTGGGACTCCAAACCTGCATAAAATATGTGATCTAACAAAATCTACAATAACTTTGGAATCATCAGTCCGAGTGGCTTTTGCCTCCACCCATTTAGATACATAATCCACAGCAAGCAGAATGTAAACAAAACCAAATGACACAGGAAAAGGACCTATAAAATCAATACCCTAAACATCAAATATCTCACAGAACAACAAAGGATGTTGGGGCATCTCATTCCTATGAGAAATATTCCCTGTTCTCTGACATTGTTCACAAGATTTACAAAATAAATATGCATCATGAAATAGAGTGGGCCAATATAATCCAGAGTCCAAAACTTTCCTAGTTGTACGAGTAGGTCCAAAATGTCCACCACAGGCAAATGCATGACAAAAGTTAAGAACAGAATTAAACTCATGATCAGGAATGCATCTCCTAATGACTTGGTCACTACAAAATCTCCACAAATAAGGGTCATCCCACACATAAGATTTTGACTCACTTTTCAGTTTATCAATCTGTGTCGAAGTGAAATGTGCAGGTAGTGCTCTAGCAACCAAGAAATTAACCAAATCTGCAAACCAAGGGATCTTACCTTGTATCTTGAAAAGTTTCTCATCGGGAAGGCATCATGGATAGGAGAAGAATCGCCTCTCTCTCAATCCGACTCAAGTGATCGCCACCAGGTTCTCTGCTCCACTATTATCTCTGATATCAATATCAAACTCCTGTAAGAGCAACATCCACCTAATCAACCGAGGCTTTGCATCGGGCTTTTTTAGGAGATACTTCAAAGCTGCATGATTTGAGAATACAACCACTCTAGAACCAAGCAAATATGATCGAAATTTATCTAAAGCAAAAACAATTGCTAAAAGTTCCTTTTCGGTTGTAGTGTAGTTGGCTTGTGCAGCATCTAAAGTCCTCGAAGCATAGGAAATGACATGAGGTACTTTGTCGACTCTCTGTGCAAGGACAGCTCCCAATGCATAATTAGAGGCATCACACATGAGTTCAAATGGGAGTGTCCAATCTGGTGGCTGGATGATAGGTGTACTGGTCAATGCTTGCTTCAAGTGATTGAAGGCATCCTTATATTTCTGGTCAAAGTGAAACTCTACATCCTTTTGTAACAAGTTGGATAGTGGAAGGGCAATTTTGCTAAAATCCTTTATGAACCGCCGATAGAAACCTACATGACCAAGGAAAGAACGAACTTCCCGCACGCATGTGGGGTAAGATAGGCATGAAATGATATCTATTTTTGCAGGATCTACCTCAACACCCTTGCTAGATACTATATGCCCTAAAACTATACCCTGTTCTACCATGAAATGACATTTTTCAAAATTCAGGACAAGGTTAGTTTCAATGCACTTATGCAAAACCCAATCCAAACTATCCAAACATGCATCAAAGGAAGAGCCATAGACAGTAAAATCATCCATAAATACATCCATGCAACTCTCTAAAAATTCAGAGAAGATACTGACCATACACCTTTGAAAGGTTCCGGAGCGTTAATGCACCAAAGGGCATTCTCCTATATGCAAATGTTCCAAATGGACAGGTGAAAGTGGTCTTCTCTTGGTCTTCTGGGGCTATATGAATCTGAAAATAGCCCGAATATCCATCCAAGAAATAGTAATGCAACTTGCCATAACAAAGGTCTCTCCAACATCGATCAATGAAAGGCAATGGAAAATGATATTTCCTAGTGGCCTGGTTAAGCGCCTATAATCAATGCACACCCGCCAAATATGCGGATTCTTGTGGGTAGGAGCTCATTGTTCGATTTGCAATTACTATGACTCGCATTTCTTTGGAACCACTTGCACCTTGGGCTCACCCATTTACTTGTCGGATATAGGATAAATAATGCCACTTGCAAAGCGACTTGGTCACTTCCTTCTTCACCACATCCAGAATCAGGGGATTTAGTCTCCTTTGAGGTTGCCTCACTGGCTTGGTACCTTCCTCCAATAAAATCCTATGCATACATGTGGAGGGACTAATACCAGGAATGGCTGCAAGTGTCCATCCGATGGCCGCTTATCTTTGCCTCAAAACTTGCAGCAATTTTTCTTCTTGTTCAGGTTGTAGATTCTTAGCGACAATCACTGGAAGCTTCTCACAATCTTCCAAATATGCATATTTAAGGTGGTCTGGCAAAGTCTTTAGCTCTAAGGATGGGGGATGCATAATAGAAGGCAAAGAAGCTATTTGAAACAAGCAACTCAAGAAGACATTAAATTGACATAATTTTGACTCATATTTTCATATATTTGCATCAGTCAAATAAGCACCTGCATCATCACTCATAACTGCATAAATCTCAGCACATGCAGCATATGGTTCAGTATCACAGCTAACACATATATCACAAGTGACAGAATCCAGAAAGTTAACAATATCAAGGAATTCAGCACTCATATCAGCATAAGTATCATCAACCAGCATTTCAATCACATCAACATGAAAAACTGAATGCTCCTCAAGGGGATGTCTCATGGCATCAAAAATGTTAAATTGTACCACATCGTCGCCAAATTCCATGGAAAGGGTGCCAGCATGCACATCTATCTTGGTCTTGGCTGTCTTGAGGAAAGGTCTGCCTAGGATCAATGGAGCATGGTTTGTTGAAGACTCATCTTCCATGTTCAGAATGTAGAAGTCCGCTGGAAAAATCAGCTCATTCACCCGCACTAACACATCTTCCAGCACTCCTGCAGGATGAGCAGTGGTCCTGTTTGCCAACTGAATTACTATACCAGTGGGTTGTAAGGTGCCAATGTTCAAAGACTTATACACTGACATAGGCATGACATTGATAGAAGCACCCAAATCTAGCATTGCATGGCCAAATCTAGAATTGCCTATAGTGCAAGGGATTGTGAAAGTTCCAGGATCTTTGCATTTCTTTGGCATGCTTGGCTGAATCATCGCAGAAACATTTCTGCCCATACTGACCTTCTCAGTACCCTTAAGTCTTCTCTTATGAGTACACAACTCCTTAAGGAATTTGGCATACTTGGGAATTTGCTTGATTGCATCTAGGAGGGGAATATTGATTTCCACCTTCCTGAATGTCTCCATGACTTCCTTTTCCATTTCTGCTTGCGCTATCTGCTTGGATTGTGTCACTCTGTTTGGGAAGGGTAGTGGAATGTTCAAGTCTGAATTCTCTGCACATTTCTTCTAGACTGGGGCATCTAGTTCATGCGAATTTTGTTGTGTCTGATCAATCTCTGGCTGCTGCAATGGGAGCTCTGGTTGTGGTAGACTAGGACCATCAATTTCTTTGCCACTTCTCAAGGTAATGGCACTTACATTGCCTCTTGGGTTACTGACTGTTTGTGAAGGCAATTGGCTTGATCCTTGGCTTTTCAATTCACTCACGGTGGTGGCTAGCTGCCCAATCTGAGTTTACAGGTTCTGAATGGTGGCATTGACATTTTGTTGGAACTGAACATAATTTGTAGCCATCTGTTTCATCAAATCTTCCAATGATGGCTCGGATGGAGTGGTTGCTGGACTTGGCAACATGAGGGGCTGCTGCACAGGTGGCTGCACAGTTTGTTGTTGTCTGAATGCAGGTGGTTGGTATTTGTTGCTAGGACCTACAGCTTGGTATCTAAATTACTGCTGCTGTTGGGGTTATTGTTGCTGACCAGAATTCCTATATCTCAAGTTAGGATAGTCCCTCCAGCCAGGGTTATAAGTATTAGAAAATGGATCATATCTTAGCTGCTGGGACTGCTGATATTGAGGTTTACCAGGAAAAATGCCATTGCTTTGCAATGATCAAGCTTTCTGGAAAAACAAAACTACCCTCCTGAAGTGTGGGGCATGCATCAGTAGGATGAGATGAACAAGAGCAAATGCCACACACCCTTGCAAGTTCTTATACGAAAACTGGTATATGTTGTCCCACTGCTAATTGCCTTACCAAAGAAGTCAATTCATCAAGTCTGTGTTCCATTCTCTATTGGTCGACTTGAGATGATTGAATTTCATTGACTCCTCTGGTGGACGTAAGGACTCTTGTGCCAAATTGTTGAGCATTGGCTGCCTTATTTGCTATCAAATCTCTTGCTGCGCGGGGTTTTATCCACTAAGGCACCTCCAGATGCGGCATCCACCATACTTCTATCCATTGGCAACAAGCCCTCATAGAAATATTGAATCAAGAGCTGATCACTAATTTGATGGTGGGGACAGCTCAAACACAGCTTCTTGAATCTCTCCCAATATTCATGCAAGGTCTCACCAGTCATTTGTCTTATGCCACAAATGTTTTTTCTAATGGCAGCTGCTCTGGATGCAGGGAAGAACCTCTCCAAGAACAACTTCTTCATATCATCCCAACTCGTGACAGAACCTGGTGAAAGGTAGAATAACCAATCTTTGGCTAAATCAGTAAGAGAGAAAGGGAATGCCCTTAACTTGATATGCTCCTCAGAGATTCCATGCGGCTTCATGGTTGAACAGACCACATGGAACTCCTTTAAGTGCTTATGGGGATCCTCACCTGCAAGACCATGAAACTTGGGCAACAAGTGTATCAATCCAGATTTTAACTCAAAGTCAGCATCAAGATCAGGATATTGAATGCACAAAGACTGGTAAGTTACATCAGGAGCAGCAAGTTCTTTAAGGGTCCTATTTCGCCTGTTATCAGCCATGATTTTAGAATCACTTAAGATCTCAAGTGCACCTTCAGATTCAATGTCACAACTAAATTCAGAACTAATTCTTTCACTTAGCCTATGAGTTCTAATCAACCTATGCAATGTTCTATCAATCTCAGGATCAAATTCAAGCAAGATATCAGGATTAGACCTAGTCATGCATCACACAAAAACAAATAAATAAGCAAAATACACTAGACAATGGATAAAAATGTTAGAAAAGTTAATAAAAAGCAAAAGTTAGTAAAAACACTTAAAATGAAAAGATTACACTTACTAATCCCCAACATGGCGCCAAAATTTTGAAGACCAATTTGAACTCATCAAAATTATAACCGAAGTTATTACCTAAGCTTGTAGCACAGTGACAACACCGGATCGTCTCCACGAGGATTGTAGATGCAATTTAATCAAATCAAGTGAAAAGTTAGCAAAGGGGATTTGACAGTTTAAGATCGCACTTAACAAAATTAGAGGAAGAAATAACAATTAAAGAGCAATCAATTTAGAAACCTATCCGAGATTGGGTGGATTCAATCATAGACCCTTCATAGAACACTTGAAGCACAATTGAATTGTTAATTTGGATCTAACCGAGATCTCTGCATCAAATCCAGAATTCATACTAGACGATCGTCTAGAATTCAATTAACAAGTGATAAACACAAATCCGCAATCACAATATTCATGAAGATCTATGTTAATTTTAAGTATCGAATTCAATTAACTTAGGCACAAATCAGTAACCTAACCTTTTCAATTCTGTGATTAATTTAGATCAATCAGTTCTAAGTTTCATCACAAATCTCAATCTTCATTTATGTGATTAGTTTAGATCAATCAGTTCTAAGTTTCATCACAAATCTCAATCTTAAACCAAGATCAAATCAGATCAACATAAATAGAATCACCATTCATGCATTCAAGATCAAGAAGAAGAAAAAGAAGAAGAAAAAAGGAATTCAATTGCAAATCAAATACAATACATAACCAAGGTCTCAAGAATTCAAACCACAATCTCCTCAAGAGTTCTAAATTGACCGAAAGTAGCTTAGCCCTCTATTACCACGAAGGGAAGCATCAAAATATACAAAAACTATGAGAAACTATGAAGAAACAAGAAGAAACTATGAGAGAAATGAAGGAGAATACAACTTTTTTTTTCATGATAACCAATGGTGCCTTTTATAGAAGTCTAGGGTAACAAAATGACAAAGGGGAGTGGGTTGGTGAATGGGGTAGTTGAATGGGTTGGTGAGTGAAGTAGTTGAGAGGGTTGGTGAGTGCAAAAATTTCTTGTCTGACTTGGAAGCCAAAAATGACCAATTATACTATAGACTCATGAAAAGTACTCTTCATGAAAGTTGTAGATCTTTGTCTTGGCTATAACATGCATATCTGGATCGTCCAATTTGGCTTCCTACAGCCCAAGATATGACCCAAATACCGCAGGTTACTCAAACCCAACTTCAGCACCTCTGTTCCGACTTGCAAGCTCAAACTGACCCATTAAACTTCATTTTTTCAAAAAGTGTTCTTCATGAAAGTTGTTTATTTGGATCTACTGTCGACTATCCAAATTTCAGCCTATCTCCATTATTACAGCTTGAGATATGATTTTATGAGTGCACACCGTTCGGATTCTAGTGACAGAACCCGTATTCTGACTTCCATGTAAACTTAGGTCCCTTAGACATCTGTTTAGTGTAGCGCCCCTCTTCCAAGGGAACGTCACATGGTCGATTACAATGCGGAAATAAAGTTAGGTGAGTTGAGACCCGGTCCATTTTAATAAGACGCGTATATTCACTAGATTATAGTTAGGTATTTTAATTGGCGGTTATGTTATATATGTACTTTTTTTTTTTTTTAATTAGTAACCATGTTGACGAGACATCAATGGAAATAAAAGATCAAACAGAAGTAAAACATGCATAGGAATTAATATCTGCATCATCATATCTATATATATATGTATAAGTTTATCAAAGCATTTAGTTACAAGCCTGGTACATCAAAAGCAAAGCTATACCTGCCCCCAAAATATTACATACACATCCCCACGGTATCAGAATTTACAGCCCACTACAAACAAAACATCGGGCCCCCAAAATAAAATACTGGTAGCCTTCAGTAGCTACGAGTAACATCAATCCCTCAAGTGAGGAGGAATCGTGTCAGGATCCTCTTCAGGGTCCTCTTCGGGGTCGTCCTCAGGGACTTCCTCGGGATCTTCCTCAGGATCTTCCTCATCATCAGAGGAAATCACCATAGGAATAGCAGAGACACGGGACGGGGCCCGAGCTGTAGAACGAAAAGAGTCCTCTCTCGGAGTGAAGTAACGATCGCCCCACATCTCACGGATCGGTAGCTGAAACTCCAAACGTAGGGCGTACAGCAGGTGAAGACAGGTGGTTCGTGGCGTCTCCCAGGCTAGTGATATCGAGACATCTCCGTGTAGACACAGCGTTCAGAACGTAGTTGATATACCAGCACTTCGGCCCTCCTAAGAAAGTCAGACGTACATCTCCCAAAAATCTGTGCATACGGGGCTCCATAGTCTTCTGTGGTCGCTCAGTCAAGGTAAGGCCAAAAACCAGGGAAGTTGGGAGCTTAGGTTCCTCACGGTTGTCTTCGATGAGACGCAATGTACAGATAAACGAAACGGAAAGACAGGAAGGAAAAGAGGTAAGACATCCTTCCATCATTACCAATTATAGCATCAAGAAACCAAACGCGAAAGCGCCCACATAGCATTTACAACAACAGTAATAGTAATAGACATTCAAGTGCAGTTATGATCAAGCAGCAGTTCCAGGCAGTCATAGGTATATCAACAGTACATCAATGCCAGACCATAATAATGATAAATGCAAATAATGCACGGACTCTATACACATGAGCCCTCAATAACCAAGATCCTACTCCATGGAGCTAGACACAAAACACTCGGAGAGAATGATCAGGGAGACATGCTAGTATCTCGTCAGCCATAAAAACAAGTGCTTTCCAGAAAATAATCAGTCATTTTTTGCGCAACAAGGCTTTATACGGCAAAAGCATTCTCACAAGATCTCGATATAGGGCTGTGGCCGGTCGGGATCGTTGGTGCGTTTGCATCGGTTTGTCTCACGGTCCCAGAGGGGCTACCACGCCCTTTGTGAAACACCCGCGCCCCAACGCCCTCAAGGCCAACTACAGGACCCCACTTGTCTATTCGCACCCGCACTAAGGTGTGTTCAACTCCTAGGCAACTAGGCCTTACGACAGTCCAACGGACAAATCACAATGCATACAGACTCTATGCATAATCAGGTATGATCATTATCACATACTATTCCATCATATGTCACAATTTGCCAAAGTAAGAATTAATACAGTCAATGGTCTCTCACATGGACCCACAATAGCATAATATTGTCATTAAATAGATCAATACCCTTTTCAAAACGTATTATGAGTTCTTGCTTAGGTTTAGCTTTACTTACAGGATTTGCCTCTAAAGGAATTCTTTTAGTTAACCTAATTCCTCTTAGGTAATTTATTCATATGCCCTTAGAAGGTTATTCTAAGATCTCAAAATCTCACACTCTCAGGTTCTTCCCTGCTTATGCATCCCTAAGTAATTTCTAGTCATCCCTTTTATTTATGATCAATATTCCTCTATTAGTCCCAAGGTTTTGGGTCCAGGGAAACTACACGGTCGGAATCACCAATTTGAATCAGCTGATTTCAATTACTAGGTGTTGGGTGATAAGTATACGTTTGAATTCGACAGAGACTACGTTTTATGAATGGTTGAAGTTGCCATTCGACGAAGAATAGTGTAACGGGGGAGGAAAGAATGGGGAAAGCATTTTTATAATAGGATTGGTAAGAAATCATTTTACGTCGGGTGGGGGTTACGTCGGACGAAGAAATCACTTTACTGTCGGATGGGGTTCGTCGGACGAAGATCAAAGCTGTCGAACCCTCCGGATGGTCGGCAACAACCTCAATTCGACGGGTATAGGTGTCGACGTTGGAGAAAATCTCCCAGTGTCGAGCACCGACGAACACTGGTCGAAATCCCCAATTTCGACGGTCGGGAGAAATTCATCTACTCGACAGGCATTGTCTCTCAAATTCGACGATTATTGACTTTGGGTCATTTTCTTGTAAGTGTCCAGGGACTCTATTCGATGGGTTTGTGGTCGGAAGATCAATCTCGACGGGCATGATCGAGGTTCATACTCGACGGATATTGACATTGTGTTTCTCGGTCAGAAATCTAAATTCGACGAGTTTGACATTCGACGAAAAGGGTCAGGAGTCTAAACTCGACGGATTTCAACATTTTACTAAGTAATCAGGTTATCACGTTCGACAGGTTTTAGGTTATCATGTTCGACAGGTTTTAGGTTGTCATGTTCGACAGGTTTTAGGTTGTCATGTTCGACAGGTTTTAGGTTGTCATGTTCGACAGGTTTGGCCATGGGTCCTTACTCGACGGATTTTAACATTTTACTAAGAGATTAGGTGATCATGTTCGACAGGTTTTAGCCATGGGTCCTTACTCGACGGATTTTATCATTCGACGAAAATGGTCAGAAATCTTCATTCGACGGATTTTGACATATCACCAAAAGATCAAGGCACTATATTCGACGAGTTTGGCCAAATTTCTTACTATTACTAGTTTTCCACATTAAGTTTCCAAATCTGGGCTCAACACCGTAACTATCGAAAATCTCTCGGAACTCATTCCCTTCAATATTACACATTCCAATATATCCAGTTATCATTTATATATATGTACATTCAAAACTCAAACAATCCAATAACACATATACCATACAAACAATATACAAAAGCAGAAAGACCCTCAACAAAATCACAGATGTTCCTAAATGCTAAGAGAGGTTGAGGAGGAGTGTCTTCCTCTTACCTTAGAGAAGCACAAAGAAAGGCTGCTCCTTTTGGTCAGAAATGATATTTTCAGCTCCCAAGAAATCCTTAAATATTCAAGCTCACCAAAATCAGAATCAAGTGTTGAAATGGATACCCATGGTCATCAAAATGACAGTGGGTTACGAAAATGAGGAGAGATGAGGAAAAAGCTAAGGACTTTACCTTAAAGTTCCAACCTTTAAGCTTCAACCGTGGAGGAAAAGAAGATGAAGAAGATGTAGGACTTTGAAGATGATTCCCTCAGGTGTGGTGCTTCTCCAGACACGAAATGGTGCTGGAGTGTGATGGTATTGGAGGATGAAAATATGAAGGTGGGGGGGGGGGAATGGTGCTGCTGGAAGGAGAAATGGAAAAGAGAAAGATGAGTGCTACGTACGGGAGGAGAAAATGTGTGGAGTGCGAGAATGAATTAAGCCCCTTAATTCAAATGTGCAAAGCACAAAAATAGGAGGAGAGAGAAATAATAAAAAATGATTCAAAGAAGCTTCCTTGAGAAGCTTCGCACGCTTCTCTACGAAGTGCATAGTAAGCTTGTCTCCTTGATTAAATACAACGGATGATTTATTACACTAGCGAGATAAAACCCCAAAAATGTAGACCTCGTAAACTGTACCGGGACTCGGGTTTAGTAAGATCCCCCGTTGACACGTTGACAGTCCAAGGTTTACCAGCCTCAGGGAAAATATTCTATTCTCCCGGCTCCACTCAGCACACACATAAAATGAAGAATATATTAAAATATTCATCATCTCCAGAAAATTCCACAAAATTCTTAAAAATTGCAAATATTATAAAATGATCGTTTTTAACAAAATAATAAATTTTCGGGATGTTACAACACTCCCCTTCTAAAAAGAAATTTCGTCCTCGAAATTTGCATACCTTAGAATAGCTGTGGGTATTGCTCTCTCATCTTGTCTTCCAATTCCCAGGTTGCATCTCCAGTCACCTCGTTCCAGATCACTTTCACCAATGCGATCTCCTTGCCTCTTAATTGCTTTATCCTGCTATCCTCGATTCTTATAGGAGACGTCTCATAAGTTAAGTTTTCTTTTAGTTGTACTTGTATACGGTGCTATGATATGACTTGGGTCAGGAAGGTATTTCCGAAGTTGTGACACATGGAAAACATTATGAAGGTTTGAAAGAAAAGGAGGTAAGGATATTTGGTATGCTACAGGACCTACACGACCAATGATTTGGTATGGTCCAAGGAATTTAGGAGTGAGTTTTCTAGATTTTAAAGCCCTACCACCCCGGTCGTAGGTGTGACTTTCGGGAATACATGCTCACCTTCCTCAAACTCAAGAGGTTTTCTCCTTCGGTCTGCATAACTCTTTTGTCGACTCAGAGCCGTCCTCATCTTTTCACGAATCATTTTAACCTTCTCGGTTGTCTCGTTGTATAATCTCGGGTCCAATAGTAAGGCGCTCGCCGTCTTGGTACCAACACATAGGCGTTCGACATCGTCGTCCATACAGAGCTTCATAGGGTGCCATCCCATGCTCGAATGATAAGCTGTTGTTGTAGGTGAATTCTATCAAGGGTAGAATATCATCCCAACTCCCGATTTGCTCTATGGTGCAAGCTCTAAGCAAATCTTCCAAAGATTGGATTGTTCTCTCCGATCGACCGTCGGTCTGCGGATGATAAAGCGAGAACTAAGTTGTAATTTTGTCCCCAATGCTTCTTACAAACTCTCCCGAGAAATTTGAAGTAAACCTCGGATCTCTATCGAAACAATACTTGTAGGCACACCGTGCGATCGACAATCTCTCCAATATAGATCGAGTCAATCTCTCTAGCTTGTACTTGATGTCGATCGGAAGAAAATGTGCTGATTTCTTGAGTCGGTCCACAATTACCCAAATCGAATCATAACCTTTTCTTGTCCTTGGTAATCCGACTACAAAGTCCATTGCAATCTTGTCCCACTTCCATTAGGAATAGATAACGGTTGCAGCAATCCTGTGGTCTCTCGATGTTCCACTTTAGCTTTTTGACAAACCAGACAAGTAGATACACGTCTAGTAACGTCACTCTTCATTCCGTGCCACCAGAACAACTTCTTCAAGTCTTGATACATCTTCGTCATGCCCGGGTGCATACTCAGTTGGCTTGTGTGAGCATGATTAATGATGTATTCTCTAAGTTCTTGATTCCGTGGGACACAAACTCTCCCCTGGAATCTCAAAATTCCATCCGTTCCCTCTGCAAACTCTGTTTCATTTCCTTGCTTCATCTGTTCCCTCACTTCTTGCAAGAATTTGTCCTTCTTCTGCTCTTTCCTTATGTTGTCCATCAACTCGCTTGAGATGGTAACCATATTCATGCAAATCTTTCCAGGTTCTAACTTCACAAAAGACCATACATCTCTGAATTGCTCTATTAGATCCTTTTCCTTGATCATCAGGGCAGAGACACTGATCATCTTTCTACTTAGAGCGTCTGCCACAACATTTGCCTTGCCAGGATGATACAGAAGTTGGAAATCGTAATCCTTCAGGAATTCTAACCACCTCCGTTGCCTCATGTTCAACTCCTTCTGATCATACAAATACTTCAGACTTTTGTGATCACTGAAAATGTTAAACGTTGCCCCGTAGAGAAAATGCCTCCATATTTTCAGAGCAAAAACTACAGCCGCTAGCTCCAGGTCGTGCGTCGGATAATTCTTCTCGTGCACTCGCAACTGTCTTGAAGCATAAGCCACCACTCTTCCATGTTGCATAAGTACAGATCCTAGCCCTTGGTATGAAGCGTCACAGTACACTTCAAACTGTTCATTCGGATCGGGTAGCACTAACACCGGTGAGGTAGTCAGTCGATTCTTCAACTCTTGGAAACTTTGCTCTCACGGTGTCGGTCCACTCAAAAGTTTGGTTTTTCCTTGTGAGTTGCGTAAGTGGTCCAAAGCAATCTTGGAGAATCCTCAATGAACCTCCGGTAATATCCCGCTAAACCCACAAAGCTTGAATCTCGTTCGACTTCGGCACTTTCCCATTGTAGTACTTGCCTCCACTTTCGATGGATCCACAAAGCAATCCCACTCTTTGAGATCACGTGACTTAGAAACTTGACTTCTTCCGGCCAAAACTCACATTTTGACGGTTTGGCATACAATTCCTTCTCCTTGAGAATCGAAGAACTATCCGAGGTGTTCAAAGCATGGTCCTCCCGACTTTGAGAGTATACGAGAATGTCATCAATGAAGACCACAACGAATTTATCCAAGTAGGTCGAAGGATTCGGTTCATGTAGTCCATGAAGATAGGTGGTGCATTCGTCACACCAAACGGCATCACCAAATACTCGTAGTGACCGTATCGGTGCGAAAAGCGTCTTGGGCACATCCTCTGTCTTCACTCGTACTCGATGATACCCGGATCGCAGATCAATCTTGGAAAACACCGCCGCTCCCTTCGGTTGGTCCATCAAGTCGTCAATCCTCGGGAGTGGATATTTGTTCTTAATCGTCACTTTGTTCGGTGCCGATAGTCCACACATAACCTTGAGGTGCCATCCTTCTTGCGAACTAACAAAGATCTTGGTGCTCCCCATGGTGACACACTTGGCACGACAAATTGCTTTTCCAAAAGCTCTTCTAGCTGTTTCTTTAGCTCGGCTAACTCTGTTGGTGCCATCCGGTACGGTGTTATAGACACAGGACCAGCTCCCGGTACTAAGTCGATAGCAAACTCTATCTCTCGAGCCGGTGGTAAACCAGGCACACTCTCAGGAAAGACTTCGGGAAACTCATTCACCACTTGGAATTGTGTCCACATCAACCTCGTTCTCGATTTTCAAAGAAGACAGAGCATGTATCCGTGAGCTCCTTCTTTCAAGAGAGCTTGAACTCGGTTGGCCGTCAGAAATCTAGAATTCTCATTTATGGGAAAAACTATGGTCTTTCTGGAACAGTCTAACAGAACATGGTTAGAAGACAACCAGTCCATCCCTAGGATAATATCTAATTGGGAAAGAGGTAAACAAATCAGATCGACCAGAAAGGATCGACCTTCAACAATCAATGGACAGTTTAGACAAACTTTGGTAGTAACTACCGGTTTATCAGTGGGGGTAGAAACGGTTAAGTCAAAAGGTAAGGACGACACAGGTAGACTCAGTTTTTGCACACAGTCATACGATATAAAAGAATGGGTTGCCCCAGAGTCATACAGTACAGTTAAAAGATTACCTTCTATGATGCCTTCTCCCTGTATCAAATCTTCGGATTCGGAGGCTTCAGCTCCGCTCATAGTGTAAACTCGTCCTCCAGCTTGCGGTTTCTTGGCTTTCGCAGCATTCATTGAAGGTTCGACCTTCGCTTGATTGCAGTCTCTGTAGATGTGTCCAGGTTTCCCACATCGAAAACAGATAATCCCTTTGATAGGACAATCCCTTGTCAGATGATCTTTTCCACACTTAGGCATTTGGAGGGATATGCCAAGTTTTGGCCAGTCCGGTTCCCACTAGAACCTCCACTAGAACTTCCACCCATGGCTTGTTGGTGACTTCCCATTGGTCGAGAGTATGGCTTCTTCTGGAAGCGGTTAGCACTGTTATTGCCGCCTCTCTGGAATCTCGCAGGCCCAAAGTTTCTATTCCTCATATCTCTAGATTGCTCCAGAGCCTCTACATCACAGCAAGTATCCAGCAGTTGTGAGAATTCATTGATCCTCAAGGTGATTACAGCTTTCCTCAGTTCGTACCTCAATCCTTCCGTGAATCTTCGGCACTTCCAAGCCTCATCTGGTTGGTTCTGAAAGTAGGTCGAAAACTGTGACAAATTTTCGAATCTCGCTGCGTACTCGCTAACAGTCATATTCTCCTGTCGTAGGTTGAGGAATTCCGACTCCTTCGCATGCCTTGCACTCGCAGGAAAATACTTGTCCAAGAACTTTTCTTTGAACAACTCCCAAGTAATATCTCGGTTCGCAGCTTCTAGCATCCTCCGCACTCCGTTCCACCAGTTCTCAGCGTTACCTACCAGCATAAAAGTAGCATAATCCACCTTCTTACCCTCAGCGCAATTCATTCCTCGAAATACCTTCTCCAACTCCTTGATCCACGAGACTAGCTTTGTCTGGATCAAATTCTCCTTTAAATTGAGGAGGATTATGGCGTCCAAACTCGCTAAATTCGAGCATCAGCAGTAGCCTCTAAGTGTTGAGCAGCTCGCTCTTGTTGTTGCGTAACTCTCTCTTCTTTGTCGTGCGGCTTGCTCAGTTTGTTGTGCGATGACCTCAGCCATCCTTTGCATCGCTGTAATAGCTGCTGCCATGTCTTCCCTTCGTGCCATCTCACTTTCTCAGATTCAGATTATCTGAAAACACAGAAAAGTCAGTTGCATTCACTAAGAATACCAAACACTACTCCTTTACGAATACCATTCCAGAGAACACACAGCACAAACAAGACAGACTCAACCACAAGACCCAAAGAAACATAAACCGGGGCTCTGATACCAAAAATGTAACGCCCCTCTTCCAAGGGAACGTCACATGGTCGATTACAATGCGGAAATAAAGTTAGGTGAGTTGAGACCCGGTCCATTTTAATAAGACGCGTATATTCACTAGATTATAGTTGGGTATTTTAATTGGCGGTTATGTTATATATGTACTTTTTTTTTTTTTTTTTAATTAGTAACCATGTTGACGAGACATCAATGGAAATAAAAGATCAAAATGTAAGTAAAACATGCATAGGAATTAATATCTGCATCATATATATATATATATATGTATAAGTTTATCAAAGCATTTAGTTACAAGCCTGGTACATCAAAAGCAAAGCTATACGCCCCCAAAATATTACATACACATCCCCACGGTATCGAATTTACAGCCCACCTACAAACAAAACATCGGGCACCCAAAATAAAATCGGTAGCCTTCGGTAGCTACGAGTAACATCAATCCCTCAAGTGAGGAGGAATCGTGTCGGGATCCTCTTCGGGGTCCTCTTCGGGGTCGTCCTCGGGGACTTCCTCGGGATCTTCCTCGGGATCTTCCTCATCATCGAGGAAATCACCATAGGAATAGCAGAGACACGGGACGGGGCCCGAGGCGTAGAACGAAAAGAGTCTCTCTCGGAGTGAAGTAACGATCGCCCCACATCTCACGGATCGGTGGCCTGAAACTCCAAACGTAGGGCGATACGACGGTGAAGACAGTGGTTCGTGGCGTCTCCGGGCTAGTGATATCGAGACATCTCCCGTGTAGACACGGCGTTCGGAAGCGTAGTTGATATACCAAAGACTCGCCCTCCTAAGAAAGTCGGACGTACATCTCCCAAAAATGCGTGCATACGGGGCTCCATAGTCTTCGTGGTCGCTCGGTCAAGGTAAGGCCAAAAACCGGGGAAGTTGGGAGCTTAGGTTCCTCACGGTTGTCTTCGATGAGACGCAATGTACGGATAAACAGAAACGGAAAGACGGGAAGGAAAAGAGGTAAGACATCCTTCCATCATTACCAATTATAGCATCAAGAAACCAAACAAGCGCAAAGCGCCCATATAGCATTTACAACAACAAGTAATAGTAATAGACATTCAAGAGCGAGTTATGAATCAAGCGAGACAGTTCCAGTGCGGTCATAGGTATATCAACAATATATCAATGCCGAGACCATAATAATGATAAATGCAAATAATGCACGGACTCTATACACATGAGCCCTCAATAACCAAGATCCTACTCCATGGAGCTAGACACAAAACACTCGGAGAGAATGATCGAGGAGACATGCTAGTATCTCGTCACCATAAAAACAAGTGCTTTCCGAGAAAATAATCAGTCATTTTGCGCACAAGGCTTTATACAAGAAAGATTCTCACAAGATCTCGATATAGGACTGTGGCCGGTCGGGATCGTTGGTGCGTTTGCATCGGTTTGTCTCACGGCCCAGAGGGGCTACCACGCCCTTTGTGAAACACCCGCGCCCCAACGCCCTCAAGGCCAACTACAGGACCCCACTTGTCTATTCGCACCCGCACTAAGGTGTGTTCAACTCCTAGGCAACTAGGCCTTACGACAGTCCAACGGACAAATCACAATGCATACAGACTCTATGCATAATCGTGTATGATCATTATCACATACTATTCCATCATATGTCACAATTTGCCAAAGTAAGAATTGATACAGTCAATGGTCTCTCACATGGACCCACAATAGCATAATATTGTCATTAAATAGATCAATACCCTTTTCAAAACGTATTATGAGTTCTTGCTTAGGTTTAGCTTTACTTACAGGGTTTGTCTCTAAAGGAATTCTTTTAGTTAACTTAATTCCTCTTAGGTAATTTATTCATATGCCCTTAGAAGGTTATTCTAAGATCTCAAAATCTCACACTCTCAGGTTCTTCCCTGCTTATGCATCCCTAAGTAATTTCTAGTCATCCCTTTTATTTATGATCAATATTCCTCTATTAGTCCCAAGGTTTTGGGTCCAGGAAACTACACGGTCGGAATCACCAATTTGAATCATGATTTCAATTACTAGGTGTTGGGTGATAAGTATACGTTTGAATTCGACAGAGACTACGTTTTATGAATGGTTGAAGTTGCCATTCGACGAAGAATAGTGTAACAGGGGGAGGAAAGAATGGGGAAAGCATTTTTATAATAGGATTGGTAAGAAATCATTTTCTGTCGGGTGGGGGTTCTGTCGGACGAAGAAATCACTTTTACGTCGGATGGGGTTCGTCGGACGAAGATCAAAGCGTCGAACCCTCCAGATGGTCAGCAACAACCTCAATTCGACGGGTATAGGTGTCGACGTTGGAGAAAATCTCCCAAGTGTCGAACCGACGAACACTGGTCGAAATCCCCAATTTCGACGGTCGGGAGAAATTCATCTACTCGACAGGCATTGTCTCTCAAATTCGACGATTATTGACTTTGGGTCATTTTCTTGTAAGTGTCCAGGGACTCTATTCAACGGGTTTGTGGTCGGAAGATCAATCTCGACGGGCATGATCGAGGTTCATACTCGACGGATATTGACATTGTGTTTACTGGTCAGAAATCTAAATTCGACGAGTTTGACATTCGACGAAAAGGGTCAGGAGTCTAAACTCGACGGATTTCAACATTTTACTAAGTAATCGGGTTATCACGTTCGACGGGTTTTAGGTTATCATGTTCGATGTGTTTTAGGTTGTCATGTTCGACGGAGTTTTAGGTTGTCATGTTCGACGGGTTTTAGGTTGTCATGTTCGACGAGTTTGGCCATGGGTCCTTACTGACGGATTTTAACATTTTACTAAGAGATTAGGTGATCATGTTCGATGTGTTTTAGCCATGGGTCTTTACTCGACGGATTTTATCATTCGACGAAAATGGTCAGAAATCTTCATTCGACGGATTTTGACATATCACCAAAAGATCAAGGCACTATATTCGACGAGTTTGGCCAAATTTCTTACTATTACTAGTTTTCCACATTAAGTTTCCAAATCCTGGGCTCAACACCGTAACTATCCGAAAATCTCTCGGAACTCATTCCCTTCAATATTACACATTCCAATATATCCAGTTATCATTTATATATATGTACATTCAAAACTCAAACAATCAAATAACACATATACCATACAAACAACATACAAAAGCAGAAAGACCCTCAACAAAATCACAGACGTTCCTAAATGCTAAGAGAGGTTGAGGAGGAGTGTCTTCCTCTTACCTTAGAGAAGCACAAAGAAAGGCTGCTCCTTTTGGTCAGAAATGATATTTTCAGCTCCCAAGAAATCCTTAAATATTCAAGCTCACCAAAATCAGAATCAAGTGTTGAAATGGATACCCATGGTCATCAAAATGACAGTGGGTTACGAAAATGAGGAGAGATGAGGAAAAAGCTAAGGACTTTACCTTAAAGTTCCAACCTTTAAGCTTCAACCGTGGAGGAAAAGAAGATGAAGAAGATGTAGGACTTTGAAGATGATTCCCTCAGGTGTGGTGCTTCTCCAGACACGAAATGGTGCTGGAGTGTGATGGTATTGGAGGATGAAAATATGAAGGTGGGGGGGGGGGGAATGGTGCTGCTGGAAGGAGAAATGGAAAGAGAGAAAGATGAGTGCTACGTACAGGAGGAGAAAATGTGTGGAGTGCGAGAATGAATTAAGCCCCTTAATTCAAATGTGCAGCACAAAAATAGGAGGAGAGAGAAATAATAAAAAATGATTCAAAGAAGCTTCCTTGAGAAGCTTCGCACGCTTCTCTACGAAGTGCATAGTAAGCTTGTCTCCTTGATTAAATACAACAGATGATTTATTACACTAGCAGATAAAACCCCAAAAATGTAGACCTCGTAAAGTGTGTCTGGGACTCGGGTTTAGTAAGATCCCCCGTTGACACGTTGACAGTCCAAGGTTTACCAGCCTCAGGGAAAATATTCTATTCTCCCGGCTCCACTCAGCACACACATAAAACGAAGAATATATTAAAATATTCATCATCTCCAGAAAATTCCACAAAATTCTTAAAAATTGCAAATATTATAAAATGATCGTTTTTAACAAAATAATAAATTTTCGGGATGTTACATTTAGGACTTCGAGCTCTGCATCAAAGTTGTAGAGCTTCCTCTTAGCTTTCCTACAAGGTGAAATTCATGATTATCAGATATCAGGAACTCAAGTTATGGCCAAAATACAGAATTAGTGTCAAATCTCAATAATGCTAAAAATATTCAATTACGACTAATTTGAGCTCAAACTCACAAAATCATACCAAACTCAATCGATTAAGAATATGGAGAGTGTAAATGACTAAACATAAGGGTTTCTTAATGAATAAAATATGTGATTATCACTCCCCAAGGTGACACACTGGGTCTAACAAACTGCTTCTCTGAAAGCTCTTCCAATTGCTTCTTAAGTTCTGCCAACTCCGATGGTGACATTCTGCAAGGTGCTATAAATATGGGACCAGCTCCCGGTACAAGATCAATAGCGAACTCTATCTCCCGCTCCGACGGTAGACCAGGTACATCATCAAGAAAGACTTCAGGGAACTTATTAACCAATGGGATTGCATTAACATCAGCCTCGTTCTCAACCTTCAAGGAAGACAATAGCATGTATCCCTGAGCTCCTTCTTTCAAGAAAGCTCGAACTTGGTTAGCCGTCAAAAATCTAGAATCCTTATCCATGGGAAAAATTATGGTTTTACTAGAACAATCCAATAGGATATGGTTGGAAGACAACCAATCCATTTCTAAAATTACATCTAATTGAGAAAGGGGTAAACAGATTAAATCAACAAAAAAGATTTGACCCTCAACGATGTTAGCCAAGTGGCCTCAAACTCAAGAGGGGGGTGAATTGAGTTTATGAAATATTTTTGCAAATCTTTCGTAAAACGTTTGTTAAACAATTTTCGTTGAAGCTATTGGATAATTGAAGTGAATAGATAAATGAGATTGAATACTTCACTCACAAATTAAATAAACCAAGATGAATAATATTCAAGCAAGCATATAAAATAAATGCACAAATGTAAAGAGATAGGGTTGAGAGAATCAAACACAAGGATTTATCCTGGTTCAGCCACCCCCTGTGACCTACGTCCAGTCCTCAAGCGAACCACTCGAGATTTTCCACTAAACTTCAAGCTTAAACGGGTGCTTGGAAACCTTTACACAATAGAGCACTCACCAACACCTTGGGATACCTCATCCTTGTGCTTTGAGCATCAAAGACAGGGATGCCTCACCCTTTACAACCTTTTGAGGAATGCCTCACCTTCAAGGGATACCTCACCCTTTTCTAACTTTGAGAGATACCTCACTCTCTAAGGGATACCTCACCCTTCACTCTAGAGGGATACCTCACCCTCTCTTTTTCAGATTACACAAAGTATAGAAGATAGAAACTCTCTTAAAGAGTAGATAAATACAAATTGAAGCTCTTAATATGCTCTCAAAGATTTTTCACGTTTTTGACAGAAAACAGAGCAAGAAAATGATTTGAGGATTGATTCACGTTTGAACGTATTGGTTATTAGTTTTTGGTTCAAGGTCAACCTCAAATAAAGACCCAACTTTGGTATTTATAAGTTTCTCAATTAATAGAGCCGTTGGGGTGGTTTGGGCATGCATTTAATGCATTTAATATAGTCATTGGACGTTGTCAGGGTTCGTGTAATCGATTACACAACTTATGTAATCGATTACATTGTTGTTCCAACGTGTTCTTGGCTTTCTGGGCTCTGTGTAATCGATTACATTCTTGATGTAATCGATTACATGGCTTCTAACTTGTGTGTAATCGATTACATGACTTCTGACTTGCTGTGTAATCGATTACAATATCCATGTAATCGATTACATGACTCTTTGAACGTGTTCATGCTTTTCTGGGCTTGATGTAATCGATTACATATATTGTGTAATCGATTACATGGCCTCTGACTTACTTGTAATCAATTACATTTCTCATGTAATCAATTACATGCCTTCTGTTTGCTGTGTGATCGATTACAAACGTCGTGTAATCGATTACATTGGCCATTGAACACATTTTTCAAGTCCAATAAAGCTTGTAAGTCATTTCTAACACCTTGAGATAATTGTTTAAACATGAATCTTTTTAAGAGTGTTAGTTTTAAGATTGAAACACAAGTTTTCTTGAAAGCCATATTTATCTTTGAAATTTTCCATTTATTTTGAAATCATATATTGAAAAACCATTTGAGAAATCTTGAGAGCATTTAACATTAATGTTCTAAGTCTTATAACTAAATGAACCTCTTGACTTCTTTATTTGATCTTGATTTTTCCTTTTGCGCTTGATCTTCTCTTTTGCACTTGAACTTCACTTTGGCCTTTGTTATCATCAAAAACCTATTTGATATGCTTTAAGACATAAGCATTCACATTCTCTCCCTTTTTGATGATGAAAAACTAAATATTCAAAAAATGAGAAATATATGCATTTATTTGATTATCAAAAAATTAAGTGCAACACTCCCCCGTAATGTATGCATGAGATAGAATATGTGAAAGTGCAAAACTCCTCCGTACACATGCAATATATTTCACTAATTTCTCCCCCTTTGGCATTATCAAAAAGAAGACATAAGCATTCAGATTTGATATAATTATTTCAGCCTAGCAGGATCAATATAAGAGAATAATCGTTTAGCACATCAAGATGTGATACCAATAGCAAATGCATATGAAGAGAAACTTAGATAGTATTTATCATTTATGCCAATAGAAATCAGAGTCATATACAAAAGCAATATGGGATTAGATAAAGATTAAGCAAAAGGAAAGCATCATGAAGGACCAAACTTGAAACAAAAAAAAGTTTCCAAAATATTCCAAGACAATTTCAAACATCATTGAAGCATATATTCCAGTCAGATTATGATCCAAAACACATTTGTGCAGCAAAACAACATATTATGCATCAAGTAGATGTATTATGCAGAAGATTGTGACATTATGCAGCAAAGTGTTATGCAACAAGACATTATGCAACAAGGTGACCAATTTATGCAGCAGATAAGCATATTATGCAGTAGACCAATATATTGTACAGCAGAATTAGATGCATGATTGATCCATTATGACAAGTTCAAAGATATTGATATTATACATGCAAAAAAAAATATATTCGTTTAGCATATTCAAGATATTAAAACAGTAAAGCATAGAGCAAGTCTCCATTTAACCAAAGGATGCAAGTTCAAGCTTCTTGGAGACAAGGAGGAATGCTTGATGTATTTTTCTAGTTTTGTGCTTGGAGTAGCCACTTTTCAAGATATCCAAAGTTAATTCTTGGCCTTCAAGCACACCTACAACACACTTCAATTTGTGACTTTTGGTACCCAAATTTTTTTGGGTCCTTGTGTGTTAGTTTTTGGTAAAGTGCCTTTGGGAACCCAAACCAATTTAGTTCCTAGCTTGTTATTGATATTCTTCCTTATATTGCAATTTGATGTACTATGCCCTTTCCTACCACAATGAAAACATTTAATAAAGGGACTATTTGATGTACTTGATGAAACAAAGAAGTTCTTGAGAAACTTTTGTTGTTTATTGGGATTATCCCCCAAACCAGCCTTTTGAAAAACACATCTTTGGTTTCCAAGTAAAATGTTCAAATTATCTCTTCCATAGGTAAATTTTGAAAGAGTGTTTTTCAAGTCCTCAATCTTAATTTCAAATGCTTTACATGATGAGCAAGATGAGGATGTAGATGCATTATCAAGAGATAAACATGTCATGCATGAAGAGTTTGCATCAATCAACCTAAGAGTTTCATTTTCTAATTTAAGTTCCTCAATTTCCTTATTTAACATAGATATCTTGTTTTCAAAAGAGGAAATTGATTTCTTGGAAGATGAAACAAGTTTTGCAAGTCTTATAGATTCATTATGTAATTCTTCAAAAGCATCTTGCAATTTATCATAGGAAGGGGAATAGTTTGATTCAGAATTTGAAGATGTTATCTCTATGTCATTTTCATCTTCCTCTTCTCCTCTAGCCATGAAACATAGATTGGCTTTCTCATTATCCGAGCTATCGGTTGAGTCCATGTCATTATCATCCCAAGCTATGTAGGCTCTTCTTTTTTTCTTCTCCCTTGAGGATTTTTGGTGGTATTTTTCCACTTTACTTTGATAAATCAGGCACTCCATCTTCATGTGACCCAACTCTCCACATTCATAGCATTTAGGAGTGGATGAGGTTCCTTCCCCTTTGTGATAGACATTCTTTTGGGGAAATGGAGGTCTTCTTTGAGCTTCACTCATCTTGAAGAATCTTCCAAATTTTTTTACTAGTAGAGCAAGATTCTCCTCATCTATTTCCAAGCCATCTCCATCATATTCATCATCATCATGATCATTAATCATGGAGTAAGTGGCCTTGAGAGCAATCCCCTTCTTTTTGTTGTCAACTTCTTCACTTTGTTTGAGTCTATTCAACTCCAATTCATGTTCTTGGAGCTTGCCAAAAAGTGTGGCTAAATTCATTGTAGCAAGATTTCTAGATTCCAAGATAGCCGTCACCTTAGGTTGCCAATCCCTGCTCAAACATCTTAAAACCTTATTAATAAGATCTTCATTAGAAAATGTCTTTCCTAATGAAGCTAAATGATTAACTATATGTGTAAAACATTTTTGCATTTCTTGAATACTTTCAATATGGTTCATTCTAAAAAGTTCATATTCATGAGTGAGAGTATTGATTCTTGATCTTTTCACTTCACTAGTACCCTCATGGGTTACTTCTAAAACATTTCACATTTCTTGAGTAGATTTACAATTTGAAACTCTAAAGAATTCATCATGCCCCAAAGATGTGGTAATAATATTTTTGGCACTCAAATTATATTGGACCTTTTTCTTATCATCATTGGTCCATTCACTTCTTGGTGTATTAACCCTTACACCATTAACATCTTTTGTGGGGATAAAAGGACCATTTTAAATAGCATCCCACACATCTAAGTCAATAACTTCAATAAAAATTTTCATTCTTTCTTTCCAATAAGCATACCCATCCCCATTAAAAAAGGGAGGTTTATAGATAGAGAAACTTTTTGAAAACTCATTTGAGGAGGCCATCACTTTCTCTTGAAGCTGCTAAGCCCTTTACACAAGAGCCTAGCTCTGATACCACTTGTTAGCCAAGTGGCCTCAAACTCAAGAAGGGGGTGAATTGAGTTTATGAAATATTTTTGCAAATCTTTCGTAAAACGTTTGTTAAACAATTTTCGTTGAAGCTATTGGATAATTGAAGTGAATAGATAAATGAGATTGAATACTTCACTCACAAATTAAATAAACCAAGATGAATAATATTCAAGCAAGCATATAAAGTAAATGCACAAATGTAAAGAGATAGGGTTGAGAGAATCAAACACAAGGATTTATCCTGGTTCAGCCACCCCTTGTGACCTACGTCCAATCCTCAAGCGAACCACTCAAGATTTTCCACTAAACTTCAAGCTTGAACGGGTGCTTGAAAACCTTTACACAATAGAGCACTCACCAATACCTTGGGATACCTCACCCTTGTGCTTTGAGCCTCAAAAACAGGGATGCCTCACCCTTTACAACCTTTTGAGGGATGCCTCACCCTCAAAGGATACCTCACCCTTTTCTAACTTTGAGAGATACCTCACTCTCTAAGGGATACCTCACCCTTCACTCTAGAGGGATACCTCACCTTCTCTTTTTCAGATTACACAAAGTATAGAAGATAGAAACTCTCTTAAAGAGTAGATAAATACAAATTGAAGCTCTTAATATGCTCTCAAAGATTTTTCACATTTTTGACAGAAAAGAGAGCAAGAAAATGATTCCAGGATTGATTCACGTTTGGACATATTGGTAATCAGTTTTTAGTTCAAGGTTAACCTCAAATAAAGACCCAACTTTGGTATTTATAAGTTTCTCAATTAATAGAGCCATTGGGGTGGTTTGGGCATGCATTTAATGCATTTAATATAGTCATTGGACGTTGTCAGGGTTCGTGTAATCGATTACACAACTTATGTAATCGATTACATTGTTATTCCAACGTGTTCTTGGCTTTCTGGACTCTGTGTAATCGATTACATTCTTGGTGTAATCGATTACATGGCTTCTGACTTGTGTGCAATCGATTACAATATCTGTGTAATTGATTACATGACTTCTGACTTGCTGTGTAATCGATTACAATATCCATGTAATCGATTACATGACTCTTTGAACATGTTCATGCTTTTCTAGGCTTGATGTAATCGATTACATATATTGTGTAATCGATTACATGGCCTCTGACTTGCTTGTAATCGATTACATTGCTCATGTAATCGATTACATGCCTTCTGTTTGCTGTGTAATCGATTACAAACGTCATGTAATCGATTACATTGGCCATTGAACACATTTTTCAAGTCCAATAAAGCTTGTAAGTCATTTCTAACACCTTGAGACAATTGTTTAAACATGAATCTTTTTAAGAGTGTTAGTTTTAAGATTGAAACACAAGTTTTCTTGAAAGCCATGTTTATCTTTGAAATTTTCCATTTATTTTGAAATCATATATTAAAAAATCATTTGAGAAATCTTGAGAGCATTTAACATTAATGTTCTAAGTCTTATAACTAAATGAACCTCTTGACTTCTTTCTTTGATCTTGATTTTTCCTTTTGCACTTGATCTTCTCTTTTGCACTTGAACTTCACTTTGGCCTTTGTTATCATCAAAAACCCATTTGATATGCTTCAAGACATAAGCATTCACAAAGGACTAAAGGACAATTCAAGCAAAATTTGGTGGTAACAACGGGTTTATCAGTGGGAGTAGACATAGTTAAGTCAAAAGGTAAAGATGACACAGATAAACTAAGTCGTCGCACACAGTCATATGAAATGAAAGAGTGGGTTACCTCAGAGTCATACAGTACTTTTAAAAGATTACCTCGTATGGTGCCTTCTCCTTGTATAAGATCTTCGGATTCGGAGGCTTCAGCTCTGCTCATGGTATAGAGTCTGCCTCCTGCCTGCGGCTTTGCAGCTCGTGTGGCATTGACTGAAGGCTCAGCCTTAGCTTAGTTGCAGTCTCTGCAGACATGTCCAAGTTTTCCACATCGATAACAGATAATTCCCTTGATGGAATAATCCATTGTTAGGTGATCCTTCCTGCACTTCATACACTTTGGAAAAGATGCCACACTCAGTCCGGCTCGATTCCCACCAGAACCTCCACTAGGACCTCCACTTGATGTCTGTTGCTGATTTCCCGATGGTCGGGAATAAGGCTTCCTTTGGAAACGGTTTGCATTATTGCCGCCTCCTCTTTGGAACTTGGTAGGTCCAAAGTTTCAGTTTCTTGTGTCTCGAGCTTGATCTAGAGCTTCCACTTGGCAACACGTATCCAACAGCTCTGAAAATTGGTGGATCTTTAAAGTGATAACTGCTCTCTTCACCTCATGTCTCAGTCCTTCTTCAAACTTTTGACATTTTCACACCTCGTCTGGCTAGTGCTGAAATACATCAAAAACTTGGATAAGCTTTTAAACTTTGTGGCGTATTCACTGATAGACAAGTTCTCGTCACCAATTAGCATAAAAGCGGTGTAAGTCACTTTCTTGTCGTTGGCACAGTTTATGCCTCGAAAGATTTTCTCTAGCTCCTTGATCCATAAACTAGCCTTTTCCGGATCAAATTCTCCCTTGAATTGAGGAGGGTTGTGGTGACGGAACTCCGCCAAATTTTTTGCATCAGCCATAGCTTCGAGTTGTTGAGCAGCCCTTTCTTGCTGTTGAGCAGCTCTCTCTGTTTGTTGCGCGATAATCTCGACCATTCGTTGCATAGCCTCAATTGCTGCTGCCATATCTCCGCCTCGTGCCATTATGCTTTTTCAAGTAATACTAGCTGAAACACAGAATGAAGAATTAGATGTATCATCTCGGAATACCAATCACAGAGAATCACACAACACACACAAGACAGACCTAACCACAAAGACCTAAAGAAAACATAAACCGGGGCTCTGATACCACCCTAATGTAATGCCCCTTTTTGGGAGGGAACGTCACATCATTAAATACAATGCAAAAAATAAGAATATAAAATTAAGACCTAGTTCATTAGACCATAATTAAACTTATTTGATTATAGCTGTGTAAATAAAATGGTGAATATTTTTTTTCTCTTTATTATATGTTTATATCTATATTCAATAACCTATTTATCAATGAAATATTCAAATATACTAACACTTATAAGAAATTCACAAGTACGTATATATATATGTTTTATTTAATTGTTAGCGAAAAAACATAAAGACTAATCCAATACATCCATGCAAAAGATACATCATATATATATATATATATATATATATATATATATATATATATATATATATATATATATATATATATATCTTGTTTAGATACAGATTATGAGTCATTAATTACATCAATGCTTATAAAAAAGAAGCCTAAGCTTTACAAGCCCCCCAAAAATGATATACAAACCCCTAAAAAGAATATCAAGCCCCAAAAGACGGATAGCCATCAGTGACTATCAACAGTATCAGCCCCTAAGAAGAGAAGGAAGGAACTGTGTCAAGTTCCTCTTCAGGGTCTTCCTTATCAGAGGAAACCCTCATTAGAGCCACTGAATTACGGGCCGGGGCTCGGGCAGTGGAAAGGAAAGAATTCTCCTGTAGAGTGTAATAACGATCACCTCACATGTCCCTAATGGGCATATAAAACTCTAAATGTAGCCTAACACTGCAGGTGTAGATAGGCAGATCATAACGCCCCCAAGCCAGCGATATCGTCACGTCTCCTATGTAGACACAACGATCCGAATTGAAGTTAATGTGCCAACAGTCTGGACCTCCAAGGAAGGCTAGACGCATATAACCCAAAAATCCTCGTGGACGTGCCGCCATGATCCAAGAGCAAGTGCTAGTTGGCCAAAATCCAGGGAACTCGTGAACTTCACCCTCTTGGCCGACGTCTTCAGAGAACATAAGTAAAGACAGAAATGGTAGAAATACAGAAAAGAGGTAAGACATTCTACATCATTACCAATTATGACAGTAAAGAAATAATACGGCGCATGATGCACATATAACATTTTAGGATTAATAACCAGTATTAAAAATAGATAACCAACAACTTAGCAATTCTAGGCAGTCATAATAGTCATAAGATAACAGATTAAATTGTCATATAAATGAGTAAATGTCAAGTGTTATGGTGACTCACTATGCACATGCACATGGTACAAAAAATCCTACTCCATGGAGCTAGACATAAACATTCAGAGAGAATGATCAGGAGATATGTCTGTATCGCGGATGCCGAGGTCTTCAAGTACTAAAATTCTTAATTTATCAAAGTGTACATCATGACATTGTACAAGAAATTCTACACAGATCTCGATATAGGACAGTGTCTCAGTCCGGATCGTCGGTGCGTTTGCATCGGTCTGCCCCACGGACAGAAGAGCTACCAACTGTCCATTGCGAGGTACCCGCACCCCGATGCCCCCAAGGTCAACAAGTGACCTACACTTGTCTATTCGCACCCGCACAAAGGTGTGATTCAACTCCTAGGCAACTTGGCCTTAACAATAGTCCAATAGACATTTTCAATGCATGTTTCAATCATGCTTATCATGACAACTATGTCAATCATGCTTCAAATGCATGTGGATTCAAAGCATATATGTATATTCATATAGGAAATCACAATCATATCATATCATGTCTAGAATTACATGTCATATCACTTATCAACAAGGTTTGATCCTATTCACGGATCCACATTAATCTAATAACAAACCTCAAGGGTGAACACAACCCCATTTATAGATATGATAAAAGTTAAACCTTAAGTTCATTATGTTTCTCACAACCTCACCCATACTCATGTTCTTTCTTTATTCCAAAATTATTCTAAACTATAAGACAAACTTTCATCCTTGGTTCTTTCCATTTTATGAATCCCTAATCAACTTCTAATCATTCAATTAATTAGGTTTAATAAGTTTGTCTTATTGCTAAAGCCTCACAATGAGTGCCCAAGGAGACTGGGGGCCTCCAAGGGGTTAGAAAAGCCTAAAATCCTTTATAAATCAAATTACACGGCCTGAGGAAGCATGCACGGCCACGATTTCACGGCCTCACCAAAATACACGACCGTGCCACAATGCACGGCCTAGGCCGTGTATGACACTGGAATTTCTGTTCTGGCACGTCTGGAGTACACGGCCATGCGCGATCACACGGCCTAGGCCATGTACTCCTCTGTAAACGCAGAAAACCACCAAAAACCAATCCATCCTTCATACAATCCAATATCCATCATCATACATCTAAATCCTACCATTCAAATAAACAATACACAACCAAAATCACTCAAACAAAGGGGTATCCCACAAATGGGTTTCACTCCATCAACACAACAAAGAGTTTCTTACTACCAAAATGAGTTGAAAAGAATAATCTTCCTCTTACCTTAAGAGAGAACAAGGAAAGTGAGCTCTTTTCAAGCTTTTCGTCCACCACCCACAAGAAGAACCTAAGATGATCAACTTCCCAAATCAACCACTAAAACTTGAAAAGAGGAGTCCTTCGTCACAATGGTGACCAAGGGCCACGAAAATGAGTAGAAAAGAGAAGGAAGTTGAGAGCTTTACCTCAAAGCTTCAAGCTTTGGAGTCGGGCTGTGAAGGACGAAAATGGAAAAGTCAAGAAGAGTCCCATAATTGAGAAAACTTGGAGATGGTAAGGGAAAATAATGGTCTAAGTTGGCTTGAGCAAGAAAGCGTGAAAGTTCAATAATGGTGCTGTGTACAGCCATGTGGGAGAAGAGAGAAAAAGAGAGAGAGACGTGCGTGGGGGAGGGGGGAGAAATGAGAGAAAGATGAAATGTGAGTAATTAATTAAGTGAAGCACATTATTTTGGCTCCAAAAGGGAGCAAGCTGCCGTGTGGGAGTGGGAGGGAAGAGAGAGAAGATGAAGCTTCTTCGAGAAGCTTGGGACGAAGCTTCCTTGAGGCTTCCTTGAGAAGCTTCGCACGTTTCTCGATAAAGTGAAGTGTGAGGTCACTTAGATGATGTCATAAAAGCAACTAGATAGAAATAATATACTAGAGCTATTACTCAGTGGACAAAATTTATAGTTAACAGAAATAATATTTTATTGTCTCTTAGATAATTAAATATTCTGTGATTTTATTTTATCAGATAAAATCTCGTAAAATGTAAACCTCATAAACTGTGCTCAGCCTCGGGTTTAGTAAGATCTCCCGTCGATGTTTTTCACAGTTCAAAGTTTACTAGCCTCAGGAAAAATATTTCGTCTTTCGCGGCTCCGCTCAGCACGCACGTAAAATGAGAAATATATTAAAATATTCAACGTTTCCAGAAAAATTCTCAAAAATCACAAATATTAGAAAATGACTATTCATGATGAAATAAATAATTTTTGGGGTGTTACATCGGCCGTAAGAGACCAAGCACACGTCTCAGAACAACTGCGCGATGGATATGAGACTTCACTTTCTGACGAAAGTCCACTTCCGTCGCACAAAAGGTCTGTCATGGATAGGCTTGCCCGCCCTAGAGAGAGGGCCAACAATGCCGTTCAAGTACCTAGGGGTTCGGTGTAATCGCGCCTAGGCCCTCTAAACAACAATGCTACTGACCATGCTTCTAGCCAAGCCCCTACCCGATCTGAGATGACTAGAAACTGCCTCCAGGAACTAATAGCCCAGCAAATGCAATAGCTTGATGAGCAACGCCACCAGCTGGATGACCAACGACGTCGGGTTGACGAGTTAGAATGATCAGTGCACGTGGAGAACGACCACGAGAGGTGGAATGCGGCTAACAACCAGAGGAGGCCACCGCATGATGAAGATAGCTATGTCGTTGGAAACAACACCTCAATTCTTGTTATCTAACAACAGCCTTTCTTGGACGAACTAATAACGTACAGGATCCCTAGAGGCTTCAAGCCCCCTTTCAATCTTGAACAATATGATGATACGACGGCCGCCCACAGGAGCACCTCGACGCCTACATTCACTCTATGTAGTTCCACGGGGGAACCCCAAAATTGCTATATCGTGCCTTTCCCATCTTCCTAAAGAAGGGCGCTCTCTACTGGTTCTCCACCTTACAACCGAGGTTTGTCATCGGATGGGATGATAACGCTTCCTATCGCATTATACTACTGCTAAGAAGTAACCCAAGTCGGTTGACTCTCTTTCTGGGATTCATCAAGGGAGTAATGAGTCCCTTCACGAATGTATCAAGAGGTTCAGCACTTCCCTTACTCATGTGGCCAGTCTGGATGACCGAATCACCCTTCACTATGCCTGGAGTGGCCTTTGGATTGATTCTGACTTTTTCTGGGTCCTTAGCAAAGAAGAAGGCGAAGACTATGAATGAGTTCTATGCTCGCTCCGCAAAATACATTGAACTAGAGGAAACTATCAAGGACAAAGAGACTTTGGAAAAAAGGTGAGCCCATTCACTAGAAAAATAACCGAAGCTCTAACCAACCTTGAAACTCCTCCAAAGGTGATGCTTACCGGCCTAAATATTCTGATTACACTCCTCTGAGTGCCCCGTGAGAAATGATTTCAAAAGAAGTACTTCAAACCGAGTTCCAGAATATTAAAAGGCCACTATATTTGAAAAAAGGTAAAGGACCACTCCAAGCACTGTAAGTGGTATAAAAGTTATGGCCATGAAACAGAAGAATGCTACTAGCTCCGAGATGTCATTGAGTCATTAATTAAGGAAGGTTGACTTCAGAAGTACATTGTCGAGATCCGAAACAATAACAACCTCAGAAGGCGGAGGGAGCGAAGACGTAGTTGTAGCCCCCGGCGAAGTCCGACCCCACGACAAAGAAGGAGGACACGTAGCCCAGTTAGAAAATCTAGGACTCTACCCCGCCATGACACTGATAACTGGAAAGATCGAAATTGGGATACTCAGATCGGGGCCAACAGAATAGATCAATTGGTCAGTACTATCTCTGGACGATTTGCAGGAAGAGGTCCATCCAGTAATTCCCAGAAGAAAGCATTACGGACTACGATATTGAGCGTTTTTGGCTGTACGCCCAGGCCTCGTGTTGATGATAGGGAAGAGGCACCAATCTCTTTCACCGCTAAGGACTATGGTGATATTATCCGGGAACACTATGATCCACTCGTCATCTCTGGAATAATATCTAACACTTAAGTCTGGCATATTTTCATAGATTAGGGCAAATCAGCAAACATAATGTTCAGAGAAACTTTTAAAAAGCTGAAGTTCCCCATGTCCGCCTTAACCCCCTATGAAGGCGAGCTTGTAACAACCTCCTTTGGGTGCTACATTTAAGACCAATTCCTTTAATTTCCTTTACCCAAGTTATAGAATATTTAATATCATAAAGTATAAGTTCCAAAGTTACTATTTTTATTATTCGCTAATATCATACTTAATATAACAAAATACGGATTTTAAATTTCTTCTCTAAAAAATGTATACTTTAAAGTAGACATAACCACATAAGATATAACTAGTTAACATCACACTCCAAAAAGATTATACATACCAGTGGCATGGATTTCAATCCACCCAAAATATACAAGTTAAATATACAAGTTTATAATCAAAAGACATATAGTGTCCACTGACTCCAAAACATACATTGGCCCAAGTCTAGAAATCTAGGGAGCAGGATCTTCCCCTGGATCCCCTATAGGATCCTCCTCGGGGTCTTCCTTGGGGTCCTCCTCCTCCTCAGAGTCCTCTTCAGGATCCTCCTCGACACCCAAGTCAGCATAGTTCCTCAGTTGAGGTAACAGCTCACGGACTAGTGTCCTGGCAGAGGACACCACAGGGTCCGGATCCTCCCTAGGGGTGTAGTGTAAGTTACCCCATAGCTCCCTAAGTGGCATGAAAAACTCTACATATACAGCAATAGTAAGAGAAAAAAAAGGAACATCATTACGGGTCCTACAGATAGTTACAATTACATCCCCAAAATATCTAACACGCTCATTATCCTAATCAATGCGCTAGGTACTCGCGCCATCATGAAATTGAATTCGAACATAATCAAAAAGATATCTTCTAGCAGCCATTTCAAAATACAACAGCAAACAGTAACCCTTCCTCTTAATCTTTGTTCACAGGAACATATAAAATAGAAAACAGGCAGAACAAAAATACAAAGAGGTGAGACTTTCTACATCATTCCAACATGGTAGCAAGAGACATCAAAACAATAAGATTACAAGATATAATTACAACAATTTATAGTTAAGTTTATTTTCCAACAGATATCTCAATAATGCATACCACAGGCAAATCCACAATATATTGATTGGCAATTTCACCATGTAGGTTCATCATAATGAAATGCTAAATGGTGTGTGTATGCACAATGGACAGACACCTACTCCATGGAGCTAAAATCAACATCGGAGAGAATAATTGGGAGAATCATTGTCTGTATATCATTAGCCTCAACATGTGCTTTTCAATATAATCAATATGCACAAATGGCTATACAAGACACTCTCAACCGGATCGTGAATAGGAAAGTGCCTGGTCGAGATCATCAGTGTGTTGCACAGTCACCACGGCCCAGTGGAGCTACCAACTGTCCACTTATGGGATACCCGTGCCCCAACACCTCCAAGTTCAACAAGTGAATCACACTACGCAATTTTCACCCGCACAAAGGTGTAATTCATTTCCTAGGCATTCCTCTTAATGAATAGTCATTCTAACTTTTATAATGTATGATCATATGATAATGAACCTAGGCATTCCGCCTTAACAACAAGTCATTTCGACTAAAAAATATATGATCCTATGTCAGATATACATTTAATCTCATCAAAGAACCATAACAGGATTAAGTTCATAAGCTCAACTGCATAGTATCATTATGTCCAATCATGAGGCATTTCAAATATAAGATTCTCAGTAATCATCCTTCACAAGTCACATTTATCACAACTTTTATGAATTAACGTGGAGTTATACTCTAAGTCCAAGATCCCTTTTTAATTGAATTTTCCACTAAGTAATGCCTTCTTACACTCTTCATAAGAACCTAAGAGAATTTACAAGTTATTGATCTCACATTTTCTCTTCTCTTTTTCCAAAAGCCTTAATAGTACTCTACTTGATTATGAACTCACTTCCTCACTTATTTTTCTCTCTCAAGGCCGAACCTCTCTCCAACAAAGTGATTTAATTTATTTTACTACTCACTCACCATTACTAATCCTCCATTTACTTCCTTCTCTTCTTAACACTTAGGTTCAAGTCAACATAACATTTTTATCTTGGATACCCCATTTTTTTGGCCTCATGGCCATGAGCTCCCTAGGGCATTAGGGTTCCAATTTTTTTTCAAATTTTAAGGTAATCTCAAGCAAATAAATTATATTAACCATCACAAATTTCACCAAGGTCACACATTGCACTAAATCACAAAAATCACATAAAGAAAGATTCACACAAAAACACCAAGAATCAACACAATAAAGTGAGTCATCCTCACATGGATCCCTCACTTTCCACTCATAGATTTCGTCCCTCACCACCATGAATGGGTAATGATCTCCCTCTTACCTTTGGAGATATCCAACCACTTGTGTAGAACTTTGTGAAGCAAAACTTTCTCCTTCAAGAACCCCCTTTGAAACCGAAAATGACATAACAAAAGTCATCATTTTTAGGCTTGGAAAAGAGTAGCCAAGAAAACATATCAAAGCTTTGGAAGGAAGAAGAGAAGATTGATGAAAAAGGAGAGAACTTTTACCTTAGAAAATCTCAAACCCTAACTTGAAGGATCCTTGAAAAGATGATGAACAACCAAGATCTTCACAATAGATGGTCTTAGGAGGAAGTATGGATTCAAGAAACTTAGTTGTTGGAAATTTGAGAAAGGTGAAATGGTGATGGAATGGTGTAGGCCATGTGGTGTTGGAGAGGAATGGAAGAAGATGAAGATGGAGAGAAAAGTGAGAGGAAATGTGTTGGGTGAGGAGAGAGAATGTGATAGAAATTATGATGTGAAAGAGTGATAGAAAACTTGTCCCATTGACTCTTTTTTCCACCTATGGCTGTGTACCTCCTTGGAAAAGGGAGAAGGAAGCTTCTCTTGGAAGCTTTATCTAAAGCTTGCTTGAGAAGCTTTGCACGCTTCCCAAAAATGTCTATCAATGATGTGATGTGATGATATCACTTAGATGGTGTCATAAAAATGACTAGATTGAAATAATCTACTAAATTTCTATTACAAACTATTATCTAATGAATAAAAGTCACTATCAATAAATTTGGTATCTATTATCTAATGGTTAATAGAGTGTACCCAAACTTTATCTGCCAGATAACATCTTGAAAAATGAAAACTTCGTAAACTATATCCGGCTTCGGGTTTAGTAAGATCCCTTGGCCTTGGTCTATCAGTCCAAAGTTTTTTGGCCTCGGATAAATATTTTATTTCTCCGGCCTCGCTTAATATACACATAAATCGAGAAATATAAATAAAATAATAAAAAATCTAAATAATTTTAAAAAATTCATAAAAATCACAAATATTATAAAATGAACAAATATCGTGAAACAAGCAAATTTTTGGGGTGTAATAACTCTCCTCCTCTAAAAAGAATTTCATCCCCGAAATTCATCGTACCTTAAAATAATTACTCCCTCATCTTGTCCTTTAACTCCCAAGTTGCATCTCCAGTCACGTTGTTCCAAATTACTTTGACTAATAAAATTTCTTTGTCCCTGAGTTGCTTCACCCTCCTATCCTAAATCTTGATGGGGAGTGTTTCATAGGTCATATTCTCTTTCAGTTGTACTGTATCTAGTTCTATGACATGGGCTGGATCAGGAATATTTTTTCATAACTATGACACATGGAAGACATCATGAAGGTTGGAAAAAAAAGGTGGTAAAGCTATTTGGTAGGCTACTGGACCTATTGGACGAAGAATTTGGTAGGGTCCAATAAATTTTGGAGTGAGTTTTCTAGATTTAAGAATCCTTCCAACACCAGTCATAGGTGTGACTCTAAAAAGCACATGCTCTCCTTCCTCAAATTCAAGAGGTCGCCATTTCTTGTCAGCATAGCTCTTCTATCGACTTTGAGTAGCTTTCATTCTTTCTTGAATCATTTTAACTTTCTCAGTTGCTTGTTGTACCAGTTCAAGTCCCACCACAAAATTTTCACCATCTTTGTACTAACACAATGGTGTTCTACACCGTCGCCCATACAATGCTTCATAAGGTGCCATTCTGATGCTTGCATGGAAATTGTTATTATAAGTGAACTCTAATAAAGGCAAGAATTCATCCCAACTCCCAGTCTGCTCCAAAACGCAAGCCCTTAACAAATCCTCCAATGATTGGATTGTTCTCTCTGATTGACCGTCCGTCTGTGGTGGTACACAGAACTCAAATGAAACTTCGTGCCCATGACTTTTTGTAAACTCTGCCAAAATCTTGATGTGAACATCGAATCTCTGTTAGAAATAATACTCGAAGGCACACCATGTAGTCTCACAATCTCACCAATGTACACTTGAGTCAACTTCTCCATGGAATACTTCATATTGATTAGCAGAAAGTGCACTAACTTCGTAAGTCGATCAACAATAACCCATATCGAGTCCTATCCTTCTCTAGTCCTTGGTAGTCCGCTCACAAAGTCCATCGCAATGCTATCCCATTTCCTTTCAGGAATAGTCAAGGGTTGCAGCATTCCAGAAGGTCTTTGGTGTTCCACTTTTGCTTTTTGGCAAACTAAGCACAATGAGACATACTCGGCAACATCTCTCTTCATCCCTTGCCATCAATACAGTTGTTTCAGGTCTTAGTACATTTTGGTTGTTCTGGGGTGCATACTCAACTTGCTCTTGTGGGCTTCCTCGAGAATTACTCTCCTGAGTTCAGAATCATTTGGTACACAAACTCTGCTTCCGAATCTTAAGACTCCATCTGGTCCTTCTGAGAATTCAAATATAGCACCTCGCTTCACTAGATCCTTCTCCTCCTATAAATATAGGTCACTTCCTTATTTCTCTCGAATCTCTTCCATTAGTCCACTGGAAATAGTGACCATATTCAAATATATCCTTCCCTGAGTCAGTTCCACAGACAACTACATATCTCTGAACTGTTCTATCAACTCTCGTTCCTTGAGCATCATAGTAGAAACACTAAGCGTCTTTCTACTGAAAGCATCCACTACGACGTTTGCCTTCCCGGGATGATACTAGAGTTTGTTGGTGTATGCCCTAGAGGCTGATACATTTTTTGTATTTACATACATTCTATTATGCTATTTTTATATATGAGGCATTTCATTTATTGTGTTCTTTTTTGATAAACATAATAAAGTCCTTAGAATAGTAAGTTTGATGCCATAGGACATCAAGTTGATGACTTGATCGTGAGATCCTTTTGGTTACAACACTATTCTTAAATGTCCCTAGTCAAGTATTATTGTTAATTAGCACAACATTAATACATTGAGACTAGTATGTGCATAGACTAATGACCATATCTCACGGGTCATGGATATGAGATATCAAGTCTTCACATGGGTACATATTAGAGTAATGATGTATTGGACTGACCCACCATGAGAACGCTACATGGATCATTACGTGAGTTTCATAAGCGATTCTCATAGTGACAATGGTGTTTGTGGTCCTTTGGCCTGAAATCACTATGATTCCTACATGAGGAGTTGTGTGTTTTAATGCTATCAAACGTCATCTATAACAAGGTGATTATAAAGTTGGTTATTGGACATACCGCAAATCATACAGAGGGATGTGAGTGACCTAGATGAGATTTGTCACTCCTACATAACAGGAGCGATATCTTCGGGCCCCCTGATTGAGTGAGACTGCGAAATGTATGACCATGCTCAAATGAGTCAATATGAGATATTGATCTCATTTGTTGTTACAAAGTCTACTCGAATATCAGGAAACGAATGATTGGACTATACAAGGGTGACACATTCCATGCCTTGTGTTTAATCTAGATATCTTGACAAAGGGACTAAACGACACGGAAACATTAGTCACGGAAAGGTTATGTCAAATCACTGACATTCTTATTATTTGGGTAGCAACGATGTGTTGTTAGATACCACTCACTGCTTATAATATTAAAATGAGATTTTAATATTACTGCCAACGTAATAAGAACCTGCAGGGTCACACACATAGAGCAGACTAAAATTGGAGCAATGGATCCAAGTTGGACTCGGATTCAAATATGGGCTAGACTCATAACAGATGGGTCTAGGGTTGCACAGCTTACCATGCTGCTGCTCACACTCACTTAAGGCAGTCACTATTATAAATAGTACTGCTAATGGGGCTGCTAAGATATACAATTCTGAACCCTAGCCGCACCTATAGAAAAGTGAGTGAGAGAGCGACAGGTTTCTTCTCTTCTCTTCGCAGCTAGCACTGTGTGAGAGACATGAGGCTCCTCTTTGCGGACGTTGGATGTTCGTGAGTCTGTTCATGTGGATATTGCAGAGACATCTTTTCTATTACGGTGTTGATGATTCACGCTTCAAGAGGTAAATCATTTAAAAACTTAGATTATGGCTTTTTCGCATGGATCTTCGGTGGGAATCCCTGTTTTCCGCTGTGTGATGTATCCGCAAAAATTCCCAACAAAGTTAAAAGTCATAATCTTTCAAGAATTCTAACTACCTTCTTTGTCTCATATTCAGCTCCTTTTGGTCGAACAAGTATTTCAAGCTTTTATGGTCGCTGTAAACATTGAATGTTGCCCCATATAGAAAATGCCTCTAGATTTTCAATGTAAACACAACTGCGGCTAACTCTAAGTAATGTGTAGGATAGTTCCTTTCATGAATCCTCAATTGTCTCGAAACATATGCCACCACTCTTCTATTCTACATGAGAACACATCCTAATCCCTGATATGAAGCATCACAATATACCTTAAAAAGTTCATTGGGATCTGGTAGAATCAGCACTGTGAATCAATTAGTCGTCTCTTTAATTCTTAGAAGCTTTCCTCACATGCATCCGTCCACGCAAAAGGTTGATTCTTCCTTGTAAGCTGAGTGAGAGGTCTTGTTATCTTGGAGAACCCTTTAATAAACTTCGATAATAACCGGCCAATCCAAGAAAATTGTGGATCTCCATTACCATCTCCGGTCTTTCCTACTGAAGCATTGTTTCCACCTTTGATGCATCAACTTCAATTCATTCTTCTGAAATTACATGTCCTAAAAATTGAACTTCACTCAACCAGAATTCACACTTGGACAGCATTGCATATAACTTGTTTTCCCTCAAAATCTGAAGAACCTCTCTGAGGTGTTCAGCATGTTCCTCCTGACTTCGAGAGTAGACCAAAATGTCATCAATAAAGACAATAACAAATTTATCCAAGGACAAAAAATCCTGTTCATGAAGTCCATGAATACGGCAGGAGCATTAGTTATTCCAAACGGCATCACAAGGTACTCGTAATGTCCATAGCGGGTCTGAAAGGCCATCTTAGGAACATCCTCTCCTTTCACACAGATCTGATGGTAGCTAGAACATAGATTAATTTTGGAGAAAACAGCGGCTCCTTTCAGCTGATCCATCAAATCATCTATTCTCGGAAGTGGATACTTATTCTTGATTGTGACCTTATTTAACTGGCGATAGTCTACACACAGCCATGAAGTCCTGTCCTTCTTCTTAACCAACAATACTGGAGCTCCCTATGGTGAAATGCTAGGTCTCATAAATTTCTTTTTTAACAAATCCTCCAACTGTTCCTTCAACTCAGCTAATTCAGATGGTGACATCCGATAGGGTGCCATAGATATAGGACCCGACCTTGGCACAAGATCGATAGAGAATTCTATCGCCCTCTTTGGCGGTAATCCAGGTATATCATCAGAAAAGACTTTAGGAAATTCATTCGCCATGGGAATAGCATCCACACTGGTCTCACGCTTGACTTCTAAGGAAGACAAAAGCATGTATCCTTGAGCTCCATTCCTCAAAAGGATTTCAGCTAGGTTGGCAGTTATAAATCCAGAAACCTCAGAATTAGGAAATATTAAGGTTTTACTAGAATAGTCCAACAAAACATTGTTAGAAGACAACCAATCTATTTCTAGGATAATATCTATTTGAGAAAGGGGTAAACAAATCAAATTAACTGAAAAGACTCGACCTTCTATAGAAATAGGACAATTCGAACAAACTTGAGTAGTAACAATGAGTTTGGCAGGAGAAGTAGAGATGTTCAAATCAAAAGGTAAGGAAGACACAAGCAAACCTAGTCAGTGTACACAGTCATAGGCAATAAAAGAATGCGTTGCCCTAGAGTCATACAATACAGTTAAAGGATTACCTCCTATTTCATAATCTCCTTATATCAGATCTTCGGATTGAGAGGCTTTTGCTCCACTCATGGTATAAACTCTACTCCCCGCCTGGGGTCTTGCAGCTCGCACATTACTAACAGAGGGCTCTGCCTTGGGTTGATTACAATTTTTGAAAATATGTCTGGGCTTCCCACATTTGAAGCAAATAATCCCTTTAATTGTGCAGTCCCTCGTCCAGTGGTCTCTTCCACACTTTAGACATTTTGGTGTGGACATCTCGGCTGTACCAAACTTGTGGCCACTAGAACCTTCTCCATGGGGTTGTTGCTAAGCTTGACTTCCCGATGGTCTCAAATATGGCTTTTGCTGAAAGCGACTGCCACCGCTACTCCTTCCCCTTTGGAACCAAGAGGTTCCAAAGTTGCGATTTCTTGCCTCTTGACACGGCTCTAACTCTTTGAGTCGGCAACACATATCCATCAAGGCTGAGAATTGATTCATCCTCATTAGTAGCACTACCTTCTTCAAGTCAACTCTAAGGCCCTTTTTGAACTTACGACATTTCCACGCTTCATCGGGCTGGAATTACAGATACCGCGAGAACTTTGACAAGCTCTCAAAATTAGCATCATACTCATTTTCTGACATGTTCCCTTTTGGAAATCAAACAACACACCTCGGTGTCCAGTCTCAAAGAAAACACATAGCACAAACAAAACAAAAACACACGACAAAGACAAAACAAACTACCCACAAACCCAAAAGACTCAAACTTGGGCTCTGATACCAACTAATGTAACACCCTCCTTTGGGTGCTACATTGAAGACCAATTCCTTTAATTTGCTTTACTCAAGTTGTAGAATATTTAATGTCATAAAGTATAAGTTCCAAAGTTACTGTTTTCCTTAATCGCTAATATCATACTTAATATAACAAAATACGGATTTTAAATTTCTTCTCTAAAAAACGTAGACTTTAAAGTAGACATAACCACATAAGATATAACTAGTTAACATCACACTCTAAATAGATTATACATACTAGTGGCATAGATTTCAATCCATCCAAAATATACAAGTTTATAATCAAAAGACATATAGTGTTCACTAACTCCAAAACATACATTAGCCCAAGTCTAGGCATCTAGGGAGCAGGATCTTCCCCTGGATCCCCTATAGGATCCTCCTCGGCGTCTTCCTCGGGGTCTTCCTCCTCCTCAGGGTCCTCTTCAGGATCCTCCTCGACACCCAAGTCAGTATAGTTCCTCAGTTGAGGTAACAACTCACGGACCAGTGTCCTGGCAGAGGACACCACAGGGTCCGGATCCTCCCTAGGGGTGTAGTGTAAGTTACCCCATATCTTCCTAAGTGGCATGAAAAACTCTACATATACAGCAATAGTAAGAGAAAAGAAAGGAACATCATTACGGGTCTTACAGATAGTTACAGTTACATCCCCAAAATATCTAACACGCTCATTGTCCTAATCAATGCGCTAGGCACTCGCGCCATCATGAAACTGAATTCGAACATAACCAAAAAGATCTCTTCTAGTAGCCATTCCAAAATACAACAGCAAACAGTAACCATTCATCTTAATCTTTGTTCACAGGAAATATAAAACAAAAAACAGGTAGAACAACAATACAAAGAGGTGAGACTTTCTACATCATCCCAACATGGTAGCAAAAGACAATAAACAACAATAAGATTACATGATATAATTACAATAATTTATAGTTAAGTTAATTTTTCAACAGATATCTCAATAATGCATACCACAAGTAAATCCACAGTATATTGACAAGAAATTTCACTATGTAGGTTCATCATAATGAAATGCTAAATGGTATGTGTATGCATAATGGATAGACACCTACTCCATGGAGCTAAAACCAACATCGGGGAGAATGATCGGGAGAACCACTGTCTGTATATCGTTAGCCTCAACATGTGCTTTTCAATATAATCAATATGCGCAAATGGCCATACAAGACACTCTTAACCGGATCGTGAATAGGATAATGCCTGGTCGATATCATCAATCCGTTGCATAGTGACCACGACCCAGTGGAGCTACCAACTGTCCATTTGCTGGATACCCATGCCCCGACACCTCCAAGTTCAACAAGTGAGCCACACTACGCAATTCACACCCGTATAAAGGTGTAATTCATCTCCTAGACATTCTTCCTGACGACTAGTCGTTCCAACTTTTATAATGTATGATCATATGATAACGAACCTAGGTATTCCGCCTTAACAACAAGTCATTCCGACTAAAAAATATATGATCATATGTCAGATAAACATTTAATCTCATCGAAGAACTATAACAGGATCCGGTTCATAAGCTCAACCACATAATATCATTATGTTCAATCACGAGGCATTTCAAATATAAGATTCTCAGTAATCATCCTTCACAAGTCACATTTATCATAACTTTTATGAATTAATGTGGAGTTATACTCTAAGTCCAAGGTCCCTTTTTAATTGAATTTTCCACTATGTAATGCCTTCTCACACTCTTCATAAGAACCTAAGAGAATTTACAAGTTATTGATCTCACATTTTCTCTTCTCTTTTTCCATAAGCCTTAATAGTACTTTACTTGATTATGAACTCACTTCCTCACTTATTTTTCTCTCTCAAGGTCGAACCTCTCTCCAACAAACTAATTTAATTTATTTTACTACTCATTCACCATTACCAATCCTTCATTTACTTCCTTTCTCTTCGTAACACTTAGGTTCAAGTCAACATAACATTTTCATCTTGGATGCCCCATTTTTTTGGCCTCATGGCCGTAAGCTCCCTAGGGCATTAGGGTTCCAATTTTTTTTCAACTTTTAAGGTAATCTCAAGCAAATAAATTATATCAACCATCACAAATTTCACCAAGGCCACACATAGCACTAAATCACAAAAATCCCATAAAAAAAAATTCACACAAAAACACCAAGAATCAACATAATAAAGTGAGTCATCCTCACATGGATCCCTCACTTTCCACTCATAGATTTTGTCCCCCACCACCATGAATGGGTAATGAGAAAATCTCCCTCTTACCTTTGGAGATATCCAACCACTTGTGTAGAACTTTGTGAAGCAAAACTTTCTCCTTCAAGAACCCCCCTTGAAACTGAAAATGACATAGCAAAAGTCATCATTTTTAGGCTTGGAAAAGAATTGCCAAGAACACACATCAAAGCTTTGGAAGGAAGAAGAGAAGAATGATGAAAAAGGAGAGAACTTTTACCTTAGAAAATCTCTAACCCTAACTTGAAGGATCCTTGAAAAGGTGACGAACAACAAAGATCTTCACAATAGATGGTCTCAAGAGGAAGTATGGATTCAAGAAACTTAGTTATTGGAAATTTGAGAAGGTGAAATGGTGATGGAACGGTGGAGGCCGTGTGGCGTTGGAGAGGAATGGAAGAAGATGAAGATGGAGAGAAAAGTGAGAGGAAATGTGTTGGGTGAGGAGAGAGAATGTGATAGAAATTATGATGTGAAAGAGTGATAGAAAACTTGTCCCATATGTTCCTTTTCCCACCTATGGCCGTGTGCCTCCTTAGAAAAGGGAGAAGGAAGTTTCTCTTGGAAGCTTTATCTAAAGCTTGCTTGAGAAGCTTCGCACGTTTCCTAAAAATATCAATCAATGATGTGATGTGACGATATCATTTAGATGGTGTCATAAAAATGACTAGATAAAAATAATCTACTAGATTTCTACTACAAACTATTATCCAATGAATAAAAGTCACTATCAATAAATCTAGTATCTATTAGCCAACGGGTAATAGAGTGTACACAAACTTTATCTGCCAGATAAAATCTCAAAAAATGAAAACTTCGTAAACTATGTCCAGCTTCGGGTTTAGTAAGATCCCTCGGCCTCGGTCTATCAGTCCAAAGTTTTCTGGCCTCAGAGAAATATTTTATTTCCCCGGCCCCGCTTAACGTGCACGTAAATTGAAAATATAATAAAATAATCAAACAATCTAAATAATTCCAAAAAAATTCATAAAAATCATAAATATTATAAAATGAACAAATATCGTGAAACAAGCAAATTTTCGGGGTGTTACAGAGCTCACCGGGTTCTTTGGTAAGAAAATCACCTCGGTGGGCTATTTTGAAACATTCTTGACCCTTAGGGACAACAAAATCTACAGAACCATCAAAGTCAAATTTTTGGTCATGAACTGCTCTTCTGCTTACAACATTATTCTAGGGCGACCTACCCTGAACGGTATTACTGCTATAGTGTCCGCTGCTCATCTGACCATAAAATTCCTTGACAAAAATAATGAGGTGGTCACAGTCAAGGGTGACCAATTTGTAGCACGCAAGTGTTATAATGAGAGCCTCAAGATCTGTAAGACTCCTAAGAAAGCAAGAGTACGTACATCTAGCCCAGCCTTAGATCAAGTTAACATCCTTATGACCGAATTTGATGTTAGAGAAGAGATTTAGGGCACCAGACCCCATCCAGAAGGAGAGCTACTTCTACTTCAGCTAGGTGACAAGTCTGATCAAGTCACCAAAATAGGCGTAAATCTAGAAGAGCAGGAGAAATGTCAGCTGATAGAGCTCCTTCAACAAAATAAGGACCTATTTGCATGGATGTCTTCTGACATACTTGGGCTTGACCCCGCTTTCATCTGCCATCGTTTATCTATTAAACGGGATGCGAAGCTGGTCTCCCAGAAGAAGAGGAAAATTGGCCCTGAAAGATAACAATCATTGAGGAGCAAGTCAAAGAACTACTCAATGATGGATTCATCAGGGAGATCTCTTACACCACATGGCTCTCCAATGTGGTCTTAGTGAAAAATTCAAATGAAAAGTGGAGGATGTGTGTGGACTACATAAACCTGAATAAGGCGTGCCCTAAAGATCCATACCCCATCCCCAACATTGACAAGTTAGTTGACAGCTCATCTGGCTTCCAACTACTATCCTTTATAGATGCCTACTCCGGGTATAATTTGTAATACCCCTAGATTTAATAACCACAGCATAATCGTAATTCTACCACAGTCACTAAATTTTGGCATGCTACAACTCAAATAACAAGTTTTCAAATTTTAATCGTTGTGCATATAAAGAAAATATGAGCCACAAATGAATAGTTACATTTACTATCATAAAAAAAATATAATTATAATTCAACAAGACATACACAAAATACAGCATATCAGACTGGATAATTACCTTAAAATATACATATATTCAGGAGAACCCTTATACAGGAAATGCAAAAGAAACACAAACTACCCATGATAATGCCATATCTAAGGAGTTGGGCACTCCATCGGATCCACCATGGGATCCTCCCCTGGTTCATCTGAAGACACAAAGACAGGACAGGGTGCGGTCTCATGGGCAGGTGCCCTAGCAGTTGATGCCATAGAATCCTCATCCTCTCTAGGTGTGTGAATCGAATTACTCCATAGCTCCCGAATGGATAAGGCAAACTTCAGATGCACTGATGTGGTAGGAATCAGGACAGGATCTTCATCATGGTCCTCCTCACGGTCAAGATCAAATCCCCAACATATCGCATATGCTTGTTGGCCTGGTCGACTCACCAAGCATTGGCCCCCTCGGTGAACACTATCTTGACGAAACCAGTAGAACCCTCTTCTTGTTGTCCTCACTGAACGCAGGAGGTCAAACCAAGTAAAATCTAGGAGATTTAACCTCGTCCCTTTTACAGTCTTTTGCCAAAAATCACATAGAACAAGAATAGTGCAAGTAAGAGGTGAGATATCCTACATAATTACTAACATGGCAGCAAAGGAACATAATACGAATGACAAAGTCATTCCATGCATACAGATATTACAAATATATTCAGGTTATCAATTGCATAGATATCATCAGAAAGCATATTCTATAATATTATAAATGTTAACAGCACTATAACAACAGATATCCACCATAGATATATGATAATATTTATGTCTCCATGATATGTATATTGACCATGCCATGACAATATATGAACTGACCATGCATATGCACAATGCGTATGCTGACCATCCTCATGTACAATGTACTTATTTCTTACTCCATGGAGGTAGACTCAGCTTTTAGAGATGAACGTCTCAGAAGATCTGTCCCCCCTCAATAGACAGTCTACGCCGGGTCACCAAAAGCAATAGTGGATTGTCAGGCTGCCAGTATATTGCAACAGTGTTCACGGCCAAGGGTATACAATGTGATAACATAATTACAAGTGAATCATCACGCCCTGACATCCCCATAGGTCTATTCAAGGCCCCACTTTCTTGTAAGTTCTCGTTCACTCCTAGGCATAAAATGTCATAATTGTATAATGCACAAATACATATTCAACGGGACCAACCCTCTGTTGTACCATTCCCAATGGTATCAAAACAATCGTCCATACAATTGTCTTAATACTATTTGTATCAATGACATTATATAACCGTCCATACGACTACATAGTGCTACCGATATTTGGGTTTCCTTTGATAACCAGTTCTTTCTAACTAAATCATCTACTTGATGTTTCTGGTTATAAGAGCAAACTTCATCTGACTAAATCATCTACTTGATGTTTATGGGTCTGGTCCTTCGGTTCCAAAAGCATAATGCTCATCATGTTGGACTTCCTCAATGCATGTTTCAATCATGCTCATCATAGATGTTTAAATTCATAAATGAATCACATATGATTCAATTTAATAATGAAATCATTTCTTAAATTTGCTAGGGCGAATAGTTTTTTCACAATTTCATGAATGCTAATCAACCAATTCAAGATTTAAGGTTTGTATTTAAGTTATCAGGGTTAAAGAGCTTCAATTCCATCATTTTCAGACTAAAATCCTCAATTTAGGGGACTAGTAATTAATTACATAGTCTTGGTAATCGATTACACGCCTAACAGAAGTCATGTAATCGATTACAAGCTGGATGTAATCAATTACATCTTGCCCAGAAGACTTGTAATCGATTACATTAGCCATGTAATCGATTACAAACTTCCCAGAAGCACATTTCGCAGCTCTAGAAGTTTGGTAATCGATTACATGAACCATATAATCGATTCTAAAGCGCAAATTTGCAGAAAACAGAGTATCTAAATCATTTTAACCCAAATCAAACCATCAAACCTCAACAACAACATCATAATCATGCTATACAAACACTCATAGCTCAACTAAGTCATTAAGTTATATCATAACAAATATTAAAATCATACAACATAACTAATCACAACTTTACCAAAGAAAATCACACAACAAAGTGAGTAACCCACACATGGATTCCTCACCATCAACAAAAATGTGTTCCTCACCACCAAGATAAGTTGAAGAGGATGATCTCCCTCTTACCTCAAGAGAAGACAAGAGAACAAGCTCCTTGATGCCTCTTGAAATTTGTCCAACACCTCCAAGAAAACCCTAAGATGGTGAAACCTAAGAAATCCAAAATCAAAGCTTGAAAAAGGGAGTCCTTGATCACAATGGTGGTTAAGGACCATGAAAATGAGAAGAGAAAATGGAGATCAAGAACATTACCTCAAAAGCTTCAAGCTTTGGGCTTCAATGGTGGAAAATATAAAAGGAAGATTTAGGGGATGACCGCTAAAGAGAAGAGTCTTAGGATGATGAAAGGATGTAAGAAACAAGGTTGGTTGAGCAAGAAATTATGGGTGGCCTCTAATGGTGGTGTGTGGCCATGTGGGAGAAGAGAGGAAGGGAGGAGTGGGCGTGACAGAGGTGAGAAAAAATGGAAGAAGAGAAGGAGAGAAATGAAAGATGAGAGAGAAAGTGATAGGTGAATGGGAAAATGGGAAAATATGATAATTGGTCACCATTTTTCCCTTCATGGTCGTGTAGCACCAAGGGAGGAGAGAGAAAATGTGATGTTGTATTGGAAACTTCCTTGAAGTTTCCTTGAAGCTTTTTTGAGAAGTTTTGCACGCTTCACGATAAAGTAAAAGATGATGATGTTAATTAGATGCTATCATAAAAGTAACTAGATAGAGATAATCTGTTAGAACTATTATCCAGTGGGTAAAAGTTACAGTTGGCAGAAATAATATTTATTGTCCTACAGATAATAAAATATACTACAATTTTATTTATCTGATAAAATCTCAAAAAATAAAAACTTCGTAAATTGTGTCCAGCCTCAGATTTAGTAAGATCCCCCGTTGATATATTCTACAGTTCAAAGTCTTCCGGCCTCGAGTAAAATATTTCATTTTTCTAGCCTCGCTCAGCGTGTACGTAAATCGAGAAAATATTAAAATAATCAAACAATTCAGAAAATTTCAAAAAAATTTCCAAAAATTATAAATATTATAAAATGAATACTTATCATGAAATAAGTAATTTTCGGGATGTTACAACTCTCTTCTTCAAAAAGAAATTTCGTCTTTGAAATTTTCATACCTCAGAAACTAGCTCCGATGTTGTGCTTCCAACACATCATTCCAAATCACTTATTCTAACACAATTTCCTTTTCCTCTTGAATTATTTGTATCCTTTCCTGAGTCATCTTAGCTTTACCCGTTGCTTATTGTACTAGCTCGGGTCCAATCGCAATCCTTTCGCTGTCTTGGTGCCAAACAAAGATATTTTACATCGTCGTCCATGTAATGCCTTATATTTAACTCCCTCTAATCAACCAGATATTTCTGACTCTAATGATTTCTGTAGACTTTAAATGTTGCTCCATGCAGAAAATACCTCCATATTCCTAATGCACTACAAGTGCTAATTTTGAGTTTGTATAGAGTAATCCTTCTTATGTGCTCTCGGTTGTCTCGAAGCATACATTACTATTCCTTCTATTCTGATTAAACACATGTTCCAAACTTCCAATGCGAAGCATCACTAGGCATCCCAAAAGGTTCATAGGGATTGGGTAGAATCATCGTCGGCAAGGTAGTCGAGTGTCTCTTTAATCCTTGGAAATATTTTTCCTTATATGCATCAATCCTACAAACTTGACTCTCTCGTAGGAGTTAGATGAGAAATCTTGCCATTTTGGAGAATTCTGCAGTGAGTCTCTTATATTTACCAGCTAATCCTATAAAGTTACGAATCTTCATTACGGTCGTCGATCGTTATCATTGAAGAACTGCTTCAACTTTTGACGGATCCATAGCAACTCTTTCCTTTGAGATCATGTGACCCGAAGGTTGAATTGCCTCCTACCAGAATTCGTACTTGGACAACTTCTCGTATATTTTCTTCTCCTTCTTCAGGATTTGAAGAATCAAAACAAGAGGTTCGGTACGTTCCTCCGAACGTTAAGAATAGATCAAAATACTGCCAACAAGGACGACAACAAATCTGTTTCAACAGAGAAGAAGATTTTATTCACGTAATTGATGAATGCTCCCGAAGCGTTCGTTACACGGAACGACATTATGAAATACCCGTAGTGCCCATAATGCGTCAGAAAAGCTGTTTTGGAGAAGTCTCCTACCTTTGGGCAAACTTGATGATAACCAGAACGCAGACTGATCATGGAGATAACAGGGGCTTCTTTCGGCTGATTCATTAAATCATTGATCCTCGATCTCAACAGAAAATGTCTCATAGGGTATGTTCTTTTCTAATTGTACTGCATTCAGCACTGATCTATCTGATGAAGAATTTGACATGGTTCAACAAAATTTTGGAATGAGTTTCATGGATTCAAATCCAGAAATCTCTGTCTCAAGAAACACTAAAGTTTGATTGGAATAATTTAACAGGATAGGGTTAGAAAATAACCAATCCATTTTCAATATTACATCTAATTTGTGAAAGAAGTAAACAAATCAGATCAACAGGAAAGATTCCGTCTTTAATAGGTCGTAAGATAATTTAAACACTTAGCTATCAACAATAGGTCCTTAGTAGCAGAAGTAGAAATAACTTAGTCAAAAGATGACGAAGATACAAACACCCCAATGGACTCATACAGTCATACGCCATAAAGAAATAGGTTACCCCCCATAATTTTTTTACAGTAAAATCACAGGGTCATCTATTGTAGTACAATCTTCCTCATTCAGATCTCCAGTCTGAGAGACTTTCGCTCCACTTGAGGAATTAACTCTCCATTCTTTGTGAGATTGTAAAGTACATACATCTTCAACGGAAGGCTTCATCCTATGCAAAACACAATTCCTGGCCACATGTCCTAGCTTTCCGCACCTGAAACAAATTATTCCCCCAATCGTATAGTGCCTAGTTAAGTGGCCCTTTTCACACTTCTTACATTTTGGTAAAGATACCACATTCGGATTGGATTTACTACCACTCGCACTTCCTTCATGCGTTTGTTGCTGCTATCACTCCTTCGAGTGTCGTGAATATGGTTTCTGCTTAAACTGATTAACTTTTCTATTATTTCTCCTTTGGAACTTAAGCAATCCAGAGTTTCCCCAAAATTGACTTTCTTATAACAAATTCTGAACCTCAACTTCTAATTCCTACTACTGTGTGGCCTTATGATCCTGGTGTGTTGTTACATTAACCATTCTTTGCATTACTTCAGCTGTCGCAGTTGTATCGTCATCGTCACTCCCCACATTCACATGTTTACGTCTACCCCAAGCCATTGCCTCCCTTCAAGGATAAACGAATCAAAGCATAAGGAAAATCAAAGGTAATATTTCAAATATTATTGTCTCCTTCGGAAACCAAACACAAAGAGTCACACAACACAACAAGACAAACCTAACCACCAAACCCAAAAGACTCTCACTTGAGCTCCTTTATTCTACCTTCTATGGTGCGATCTCTAATAAATCTTTAACTTCCAAGCAGCTCCTCGAACCATACTTACGCCAGATATTCTTTTCCCAAGAAAATTGGTTCTTCAAAACCTATTGGATGCCTTAGTCCACAACCCTTGCAAGTCCAATTTAACTACCTTTTTCCTAACCCATTGGCTCAAACAATTCTAGAGGTAACATAACAAGGGTGTAAATGTAAACAAATCCTAAACAAGTTCAGTCATAACAGCTGAGCTTCTTACTAAAAGAAATCCTATTCCCCTAATTCGCCTAGGTGAAGTCACAGTTTCCTGTCCACACAGAACATTACACATTGAGTGGGCCAATACTCAATATATTGTAACTGTGCAACAGTAGCTACCAACATTCAACCTATGGCAAGCCATGCCTCCATTCCCAAACGTCTCAATCAAGAGACAAGGAAGTGCACAACATACAAAGAAACTTTTAACATGACTAAGCATAGTCAGTCCATACCCCGGCTCAACAGGATGAACTACGCTTTGATACCACCTAATGTAACACCCCTTGATTTAATAACCACGACACAATCGTCATTCTACCACGGTCACTAAATTTTGGCGTGCTACAACTCAAATAACAAGTTTCCAAAATTTAATCGTTGTGCATATAAAGAAAATATGAGCCACGAACGAATAGTTTCACATACTATCATAAAAAAATATAATTATAATTCAACAAGGCATACTTAAAATACAATATATCAGACTGGATAATTACCTTAAAACATACATATACTCTAGAGAACCCTTATATAGGAAATGTAAAAGAAACACAAACTACCCATGACAACGCCATGTCTAAGTTGTTGGGCACTCCATCAGATCCACCTCGGGATCCTCCCCCGATTCATCTGAAAACACAAAGACAAGATAGGGTACGGTCTCATGGGCAGGTGCCCTAACAGCTGATGCCATAGAATCCTCGTCCTCTCTAGGTGTGTGAATCAGATTACTCCATAGCTCTTGAACGGATAAGGCAAACTCCATATGCACTGATGTGGTGGGAATCAAGATAGGATCTTCATCACGGTCCTCCTCATGGTCAAGACCAAATCCCTAACATATCGCATACGCTTGCCGGCTCGGTCGACTCACCAAGCATTGGCACCCCCGGTGAATACAATCCTGACGAAACTAGTAGAACCCCCTTCTTGTTGTCCTCACTGAACGCAGGAGGTCAAACCAAGTAAAATATAGGATATTCAACCTCGCCCCCTTTATAGTATTTTACCAAAAATCAAATAGAACAATAATAGTGTAAGTAAGAGGTGAGATAACCTACATCATTACTAACATGGCAGCAAAGGAACATAATACGAATGACAAAGTCATTCCATACATGCAGATATTACAAATATATTCAGGTTATCAATTGAATAGATATATCAGAAAGCATATTCTACAATATTATAAATGTTAACAGTACTATAACAACAGATATCCATTATAGATATATGATAATATTTATGTCTCCACAATATGTATATTGACCATGCCATGGCAATATATGAACTGACCATGCATATGCACAATATGTATACTGACCATCCTCATGTACAATATACTTATTTCCTACTCCATGGAGCTAGACTCAGTTTTTAGAGATGAACGTCCTAGAAGATCTGTCCCCCCTCAATAGACAGTCTACGTCGGGTCACAAAAAGTAATAGTGGATTGTTAGGCTGCCAGTGCATTGCAATAGTGTTCATGGCCAGGGGTATACAATGTGATAGCATAATCACAAGTGAATCACTGCGCCCTGACATCCCCATAGGTCTATTCAAGGCCCCACTATCCTGTAAGTTCTCGTTCACTCCTAGGCATAAAATGCCATAATTGTATAATGCACAAATGCATATTCAACGGGCCCAACCCTCTATTGTACCATTCCCAATGGTATCAAAACAACCGTCCATACAATTGTTTCAATGCTATTTGTATCAATGATATTATATAACCGTCCATACGACTACATAGTACCACCGATATTTGGGTTTCCTCTAATAACCAGTCTTTTCTAACTAAATCATCTACATGATGTTTCTGGTTATAAGAGTAAACTTCATCTGATTAAATCGTCTACTTGATGTTTCTGGGTCCGGTACGTCGGTTCCAAAAGCATAATACTCATCATGTTGGACTTCCTCAATGCATGTTTCAATCATGCTCATCATAGATGTTTAAATTCAAAAATCAATCACATATGATTCAATGTAATAATGAAGTCATTTCTCAAATTTGCTAGGGTGAATAGTCTTTTCACAATTTCATGAATGCTAATCAATCAATTCAAGATTTAAGGTTTGTAATTAAGTTATCAGGGTTAAAGAGCTCCAATTCCATCATTTTCAGACTAAAATCCTCAATTTAGGGGACTGGTAATCAATTACATAGTCTTGGTAATCGATTACACGCCTAACAGAAGCCATGTAATCGATTACAAGCTGGATGTAATTGATTACATCTTGTCCAGAAGCCTTGTAATCGATTACGAGTTCCTTATAATCGATTATAGGCTGCCCAAAAGCCTTGTAATCAATTACATGAGCCATGTAATCGATTACAAACTTCCCAGAAACACATTTCACAGCTCCAGAAGCTTGGTAATCAATTACATGAACCATGTAATCGATTACAAAGCACAAATTTATAGAAAACAGAGTCTCTAAACCATTTAAACCCAAACCAAACCATCAAACCTCAACAACAACATCATAGTCATGCTATACAAGCACTCATAGCTCAACCAAGTCATTAAGTCATATCATAACAAATATTAAAATCATATAACACAACTAATCACAACTTTACCAAAGAAAATCACACAACAAAGTGAGTAACACACACATGGATTCCTCATCATCAACACAAAAATATGTTCCTCACCACCAAGATAGGTTGAAGGGGATGATCTCCCTCTTACCTCAAGAGAAGACAAGAGAACAAGCTCATTGATGCCTCTTGAAATTCTTCCAACACTACCAAGAAAAGCCTAAGATGGTGAAACCCAAGAAATCCAAAATCAAAGCTTGAAAATGGGAGTCCTTGATCATAATGGTGGCTAAGGACCACGAAAATGAGAAGAGAAAATAGAGATCAAGAACATTACCTCAAAAGCTTCAAGCTTTAGGCTTCAATGGTGGAAAATATAAAAGGAAGATTTAGGGGATGACAGCTAAAGAGAAGAGTCTTAGGATGATGAAAGGATGTAAAAAACAAGGTTAGTTGAGCAAGAAATTATGGGTGGCCTCTAATGGTGGTGTGTGGCCGTGTGGGAGAGAGGAAGGGAGGAGTAGGCGTGAGAGAGGTGAGAAAAAATGGAAGAAGAGAAAGAGAGAAATGAAAGATGAGAGAGAAAGTGATAGGTGAATGGGAAAATGGGAAAAAATGATAATTGGTCACCATTTTTCCCTTCATGGCTGTGTAGCATCAAGGGAGGAGAGAGAAAATGTGATGTTGGGTAGGAAACTTCCTTGAAGTTTCGTTGAAGCTTCATTGATAAGCTTCGCACGATTCTCGATATAGTGAAGGATGATGATGTCAATTAGATGCTATCATAAAAGTAACCAGATAGAGATAGTCTGCTAGAGCTATTATCCAGTGGGCAAAAGTTACAGTTGGCAGAACTAATATTTTATTGTCCCACAGATAATAAAATATACTACGATTTTATTTATCAGATAAAATCTCAAAAAATAAAAACCTCATAAACTGTGTCCAACCTCAGGTTTAGTAAGATCCCTCGTCGACGTTTCTACAATTCAAAGTCTTCTGGCCTCGAGGAAAATATTTCATTTTCTCAGCCTCGCTCAGTGCACATGTAAATCAAGAAAATATTAAAATAATCAAACAATTCAGAAAATTCCAGAAAATTTCTCAAAAATCATAAATATTATAAAATGAATACTTATCATGAAATAAGTAATTTTTGGGATGTTACATAATTAGATTCTGATGTACCCTGGCAACGAAGATAAAACTACTTTCATCACTGAAAAGGCAAGTCACTACTACAAGGTTATGCCCTTTGGCTTGAAGAATGTAGGAGCCACCTACGAGCGAGTGATGAATAGAGTCTTTAAAGGTCAAGTGGGGAGAATGCTTCAAGTATACATTGACGATATGATCGTTAAGACCTCGGAAGCTGGATATCACACAGCTGACCTCAAAGAGGTGTTCGCGGAAGTCAGAAGGCATAACACGAGACTTAACCTTGAAAAATGTGCATTCGAGGTCCGAGCTGAGAAGTTCTTGACCTTTATGTTGACTCATCACGGGATTGAGGCATATCTGGATAAATGCCAAGCGGTGCTCGACATGCATAGCCCCCAGAATGTAAAATAAGTTCAACAACTTACAGGGCAGATTGCGACACTCACATGTAACACCCCAACTTTTGGGATAATTACTATATTGTCTTGAAATGTACTGTTTTATGAATTCTGTGAGCAGTAAATTAAATTTGATTGTTCCGTGAGTGTATTTGACTATTGTATGTGATTTGCTCCGAGCCAGGGAAATAATAATTTTCTGGCCAAAAAAATCTTATTTTAATTAATTGGAGCTGGGGGATCTTACTAAATTCAATTCTGATTGATATATATATTAATCTCGTAATTTTTAGGATTTAACTGTGCAATAAAATAAATTTATATTATTATAATATTATTTTATATTACAATACCTATTGTCTCAAAAATAGTAAAAATTTGCTTTGTTTTGACCACGGATCTTTAAAAGTCTGTGGGACCCGCATGTAGGAAAAGCAGTCAACGATTCTGACTGGACAAATTCTAGCCAATGAGAGCAAGTCAATGAAAGTAGCTTGACTTTTTAAACCAATAAGAATAGGTCAACGAAAGGAGCGTAGACTTTAATTTGGACCGTTGGATGAAGACTTAGTTAGGAAGCCTTTGATTTCAACCGTTGATCAAATCAGTGGTGAGATTAGAATTCAAGATTTATGACTAATCAGTCTCTACCTTAGATTACATCTAGGGCTAGGAATTAAAGATGAAACCAATGGTTAGGATTAAGTCAAACATAGTGGCTTGAATTTGATTAGTAGCTAATTAAGCCTAATTTGGTTAATCTAATTACCTAATTAGCAAACTAAGTGAACTAGCTTAGTTATTAATTAGTTATAATCTAAATACTAATTAGATATCCTAATATTGATTAAAGGTTATAATATATGCTAATATATATTAAACTAATTAGTTATATGATTAGAATGTTAATTAAGATTGACTAGGGTATTTAACCTAACTAATTACCTAATTAATTAGCATGTAATTAGGTGTAAATTGGAGGCAATTAAGACCTTAAAATCCAAGGAGCCACATGGTTTTGGGCAGCAGCCTTGGGAGGCTAGTTGGCTAAGTTCTACATGGTTCTTGAACCCTCCAAAATGACATAAGCCATGTGCACCACCATGTGAACACACTTGGATATTTACCTAGCAAAATTTAACACTCAACCTCACCCAAAAATCACTCACGGCAGCAGCCCGCTCAATTACACATTCAATATTTACTTTTCACTTATCTTAAATCAAACTTATCTATTCTCTCCAAAAATAGCAAGCAAACCAAGCATACTTTCTCTTCTATTTTCCTTTCCATAGGTTCGGCCAAGCATCCCAAATACCACCAACCAACTTCTATAATTTTACCTCTTAGCTTTTCTTAAACCCAAACCATATTCTAAACACTTTTCATTCACAAAGTTTTGCCAAAAACCTACTCAATCTAGTCCAAAATCAAACCTTTTGCTTACTTTCCTAAGGGTAAGTTTTGATTCTATGGTTCAAAGTTTGATTTCTAATTTTTCTAACCATGATTATTCCATGGTTTTTCAATATTGAACCTTGTATGCGTTTTTACTAATTGTTTAAGAATTTTAGGGATTTGTTTGGGAGGTTGCATGAAATTTCAAAGAAAGGAGGAAATTAACCGATTAATTGTCTTCAAGAGGTAAGAGGGAGATTTAATCTCATCAACCCTAAGTGGTGATGGGAAAATGGATTTGTTGTGTGTACCGAATCCATAAGGATTCATTTGTGTGATTGTTTATGATTTTTATTATTTTTGTGATTATTTAAATGCTTTCCTAATTGTGATTGATTTAATTGCCATGCATGTTTATAGTATTTATTATTGATTTTAATTGCTATGCATGTTTATAGCTTTAAAATATTATGTATATTGTATGTGATTATATAATTGCATGTGTTTATAATTGTATAATTATTAAAGTAGGATGTGAATAACATGTAACGATTTGCATGAGTGTTCCAAAGAACACAGAATGAGGCTCACGGCCTTACATCAACCAGAGAACCAAAATGTTCTCAACAATTTTCTAAATCAATGAGTTAATGAATCTAGGTAAAATAATAAGTTTAAGAATGATTTAGATTAATTATGGCCAACATGCCATTTAGTGTAGAATTGAATGCCATTTATTTTCGATTTTGGCCAACATGCCATTTTATTTTCTAAGATAGGTTAGGTAATGGATTTACAAAATAAACTAATTCCAATGAATCTTTGTGAAAACAAAAGGAATAAATTCAGTTCTAGAATTCTAAATTAGCAGAATTTAGCTTAAGTAAGAAATAAAATAAACGCTTGAAAAATACTAACGTAATGCTCATTTTATGAATTTTGAAGCGCGTTAGCAAGTTTCAAAGCGTAATTATTGGGTAAAAATAAAATGAACTATATTTAGTGGAAAACATAAAAAATACCTTATACTAATTTTATAGGCAAAATGCTGCTGAAATTTACTAAAATCAGATGAATAAAATGAAAAGATTCCATACTATATTTAGAATACAAGGAAAATACTCTACATATTTTAAATGTACTAGATATAGTCTACACATATTTAAAATGATGATTTTAAGATATTTGGTTAAGAAAACGAATTAAAAATCTTACGCGATTGAGAAAATGATTTAAAAACATTACGCGATGTTCAAAAATGTCAAAATATCTTTATGCGATTTAAAAACATTTGTGAAAACGACAAGATTGTGAAAATGCAATAAAATTCCTACGCAATTAAACGATACAGTGAGTTTTGATGTCAGGCCAAAATGGTGGACCCGGACATGTTGTGATGTAGTACTGTCAAGTGGGACGTACTATACTTTGGCATTTTGTGACTAATGGTATTTTCGTAATTAAGGTAAAATTTGGCAATAAGGGTATTTTTGTAATGTTAGATCATGCTTAGAGTGTAATGCCAATTTGGTTGAAAATTGGTGATTGATTAATGAGGCGAATTACACCGTGTTTTGGTGTGATAAGCGTAATGTGGTTCATTTATGAACTTGGAGGCATTAGTGTGCAGAGAATTCCACATGGGGACAGTGGGTTGCTCCTCTGGGCCGTGGTAATGGGCAACACACTAATGATCTTGACAAGCACTATTCTTAATCGGGATCTTGAGGAGACTATTACGTACTATGCCTATGGCGCACAGTGTATTGACTGTGTACTACTACACGATGTTTGGACTGTGGACTATAGACACGATGTTTGACAGTGCAATAGTTTGGTTGGGCAGCCATAAAGTATTATTAGTTTCTATTCGGATCATTCTCTCAGATATCCGTGTTTAACTCCATGGAGTAGGAACGAGTCGGTGTGTGTTCATGCATTATCTGCATTTTACTGCTTACCATATTCTGTGATAAAATGTATGATTTATTGCTTTAATATATTATGCATGATATAATGGCATGTGTTATTTCAATATGTATTGCTTGATATATTATGCATGATATGTTAGTATATGTTATTTTAAATATTTGTTGTATTATCGTTTTCTTTATTGCCATGCGGGTAGTGATGTAGATTGTCTTACCTCTCTATATGTTTTCTCGATATTACTATATTATTTCCATAAAGAGTTTGAGGAAGAAGAGGAACAACCTCTTGAGATACAGTATCCGGACGAGCGACAGCCAGGCGAGCTGTACAAGGAAGTGGAGCCGGTAGATCGCCCTGATCATCAAGACTGATCTTGAGATCATGGCGTTGCCAGGATTTTTCAGGTTTGTGAGACTTGAGTTTCACGGAGGTTCTGAGGCCTGGCGTATGCGAGTGGATAGAGGGACAATTGTATACGTGGGACGTTTGACTGTGTCCCTATGTAGAGAGTATGATGGAGATGTTATATTCACTACTATGTTATATTTACATTTAGAGTTACCTCTGACTCTTAGGCGTTACTGGCAGGGAGTATTCCATACGCCTAGTGAGCTCAGTAGTGAGTCAACAACCCGGACTTGTGTCCGTAGTGCTGTGAGATCTCCAAGGTGTCAACTTTTCGATGATCTTTCTGAGGATGATCCATCGGAGGGTTAGAAATCTGTGAGATGCACTTAGGTAATACAATGTCTTAGTTTTGTGTCAACTCTTTACTGCTTTATTAAATACTTATAGTTGTAAATTATGTGTGTACTAAAGAAGAATCATATATATATTATGGTGTGATTATACTTTGTTTAATTTGGTGTTCTATGTTACTTTATTTCATGTCATAAGTATAAAAGGAAGAAAAAATTTTACCACAAATACTATTTAAGTATCAAATGATTTATAACTTAGGTAAGAGTTTTATTTTATTTTATTTTATTGCATTCATAAATGTGACATCCCCACAAGGGTGATACATCACACGCTTCTCGCTAAAGCTACTCATAAATCCCTCCCCCTCTTCAAACTGTTAAAAAAAGGATGAGTTTTGAGTGGACCCAAGAGTGTGAGGATGTCTTCACATCTCTTAAGAGTCTGTTATCATCTCCCCCTATCATGACTAGGCTAGAACCTAGAGAGACTTTGTATGTATACCTTTCCGTTCATGAAGAAGCCATTAGTTCAATACTCATCTAGGAAACAGTCGAAGACCAGAAGCCGGTCTATTTCATGAGCAAGGTACTGTAAGGCCCCAAACTCCATTTTTAGAAGATCATGAAGGTCGAACTTGCCCTAGTCATTACAGCTAGGAGACTAAGGCAATACTTCTAGTGTCATCTAGTTGTTGTAAGGACAAATCAATCAATTCGGTAAATATTGTATAAAACTAGACTTAGTAGGAAGGATAATTGCTTGGTTCATCGAGCTCTCTAATTTCAGAATCTCATACAAGCCCAGACTAGTAGTAAAGGTACAAGCACTCTCAGACTTCGTTGCTAAACTTATATCAGACCCCGGTGACCCCGAGGAAGTGTCATGGATAGTGTTCATTGACGGGTCCTCTAACCTAGGGGAAGTGGTGTCGGGGTAATCCTCAAAAATCCAGAAGGCATGATAATTGAAAGCTCCCTAAAGTTTGAGTTCCCTACTTCAAACAACTAGGCAGAACGAAGCGTGCATTGCTGGATTAATGATGGCCAAGGAACTGGGTCCAACAAGGATCACACTTTGTAGTGATTCCCAGCTCATGACATCCCAGATCTAGGGTGGCTACTTGGCTAAAGAACCCCTCTTATAAAGATATCTAACAAAGGTACAAGGATTCCTTAAAGGCTTTCGAATGGTGAAGGTGGAGCACATTTCCCGAGAACAAAATTCAAGGGCCGACCTCTTGTCCAAGTTGGCTAGCACGAAGAGCCTGGGGAATAACCATTCGGTGGTCCAAGAGACATTATCTCAGTCCTTAATCATGGTTTTAACCATTTCCCATATTGAAGATTCAGAATCCACATGGATCACCCCATCGTAAAGTATTTACAGTCCGACGTTCCACCCGAAGACCTAAGGGAAGTTTTTAATCTAATAAAAATTGTTGTCTGGTACACCATCTACGATAGGTAGTTATACTGGCAGGGATTCTCTTTACCCCTTCTCAAATGTCTGAAACCTAAAGAAGTAGAGTATGTATTAGCAGAGGTCCACAAGGGGAGCTATGGACACCATTTGGAAGGCAAAGCCTTAGCATTGAAAGCTCTCAGGGTTGGTTATTATTGGCCCACAATGGAGCCCGACGTAATAGCACACATCCAAGTTTGTGACAAGTTCCAGCGTCATTCAGACCACTACCATGCTCCGCTGGAGGAACTATCCACCACATTCGTACCTTGGCCATGCTATAGGTGGGGTATGGATATTCTAGGTCCGTTCCCTCAAGTACCTGGACAACTGAAGTTTCTAGTGGTAGCGATGGACTACTTTATTAAATGGATCGAGGTCGAACCTCTGGTCACCATTACCTCAGCTAGAATCCAAAAGTTCATATAGAGCCACATTATTATAAGGTTTGGAATCCCAGAGTCCATTATGACGGATAACGGGACGTATTTCAAAGACAAGGGGTTTGAAGAACTACTTGTTGGTTTGAAAATCAAACATCATTGTAGCGCTATAGAAAACTTCTAAACAAATGGACAAGTTGAAGCTGCTAACTGGGTTATTGTCTACGGACTTAAAAGGAGGTTGGATGAAACCAAGGGAAACTGGGCTGAGTAGCTCGACCACGTCCTTTAGGCTTACCGGAATATGCCCCATTCTACGACAAGTAAGACTCCCTTCAAGCTCACTTACGGGTGTAAGGCAATGATTTCGATAGAAATAGGAGAACCCAGCTGGCGCCACTAACATTTCTCAATAGACAGTAACCCCAGACTGATCAGGGAGGACCTAGACCTCTTGGAAGAAAGATGAAGCGCCGCCCATGTATGCGATGCCACCATCAAATAGAAGATGGTAGCACGCTACAACCTGAAAGTTATCTCCAGGAGATTCTAGCCTGGCAACCTTGTACTCCGCAGGGCTGACATAAGAGGAAAGAACGTCTCCCAGGAGAAGTTAGACCCTAACTGGGAAGGCCCCTATCATATTGTGATCAACACCGAAAAATGAGCTTATACCTTGGAGACGTTAACAGGCAAGCTAATTAAGAACTTCTGGAACGTGGATAAACTTAGAAAGTACTATAGCTAAGTGCCTTTTAAGGCCTAGTCTTAGTTTACTTCATGTTTAATCTGTCCCAATTACTACAGGAACACTTTGTATGGACCTTAGTCTTTTCTTGAATCAATAAAACAAAGTGATATTTTACTTCATTTTATGACTGTTACCAGCATGGATAGATTATCATGGTACCCCCCGAGTGTGTCTTATGTTAACAAGGTTGTGCAGTCGAAAAATCCTAAGTCTTTGAAAAATTTTCACACTAAACCATAAACACGAAAGACCCCGGTAAGGACCACTTATGCCAAGGTCAAGAGGGATCCTAAACACCCAAATAGTTGGTGATGGACCCCAGATAAGGCTTTACTAATACCTAAGTCCTAAAGGGGACCATAAGTCTATAAAGGGCGTTGGACCCCGGACTATGATTTTACTCTAATACCTACGTCCTAAAGGGAACTATAAGTCCATAAAAGGGCGTTGGACCCCATTTAATGGTTTCTAGCATTTGAAAAATGCACAAGTCCTAAAGGGACCCACAAGTCCACAAAAGGGCGTTAGATCCCAGACCATGGTTTCTAATGAGTAGACAACGTACAAGTTCACGAAGGGCATTGGACCCAAGATAAACCACAGACATAAACAAAACTTCAAAGCGAAACTAAAGGATTAATACCCCAGAATATGGGGAATCATCTTTACAAAGTCAATAAACCCCACGCAGGAAGCAAAAACAAAAATCAAAACAAAACATTTCCCTATTGTTCGGCAGTTCCATGATCGATGGCCATAGTGGACGAAGATTTAGCAACACTTGGATCTTTCGAACTAACCCTAGGTTGCATGAGGTGCCCATTCTATACCACCTTCTCAAAATCCAAGATGCCCAAGGCCAGAGCCCCGAGATTAAAGAGTTGGACTTGATCAATGATGTGCTAAAATTGCTCCCCACTGATATCAGTACAAACAATGACAAGCTTCTGGACGTCGTCTTGCAATGACTTAATCTTAGCATCGAACTGTTGGTCCTTGGCACGAAGACCCTTGTTCTCATTCTGAAAGACGATCACGTACCTCTTAAACTTTGTCAAGATGGAGTCCTTTTGCTTCTCAGCATCTTTTAGGGCAGCCACCTCTCGCTCCAATTCTCTAACCCGGGCCTCAGCATCGCTTTTGGCCTTCACGACCTCATCCATGGCCTTAAGAGCTTGGTTTTCACCTCGCTCAGTGGCCACTATCCTTTCTGTCATCTCCCGTTCACACTCTTCACAAATTTACTCCAAATACCGAGTTTCGACAGTAAGACAGAGACCAACAGTGTTAAACCACGCAAAAGTATCCTTTATGCTATGAAAGGCAAGGTGGTTTGTAACTTGCTCAACCAGGAGACTATAATCAATGAACTCCTGAGGGTCCGATTCTTTGTGGTATAAACTGATCGGGCTAGTGACTTCATCAACCGCCGTTCTTTTACCTCAGCCACTCGATGACCCGTCCTCCATTACTTTTCTCTTACATGCCTTGATAGCCTAAGGAGAATCCTCCACCTGGATAGGCTCCCTATCCTCCATCGAGATTTCAATTGGTGGGGGTAAAGGGGCTGCAATAGCATCCGTTGGAGGATCCAACGACTCGGGTTCATTCTTGGCCTTGAAGGCTTCGAGAATTGCCAAGCCGTTCCCAGTCAACATCTCGGCCAAACTTCCTACAAAAAATAATAGAGGATCATATTTATAATGTTGCTACGAGGTATTATGAAAAATGTTAAGCACGTAAATTAACATTTGGGTAATGGTTTAAACTACCTAATGCAATCGAAAGAGTCTCGTCATTCGGGGTATCCAATATATCTTTGGGCCGACTCAAACTAATCTATTCAACCTATATTTTGAAGAAGTCAATGTATTCCAGCTCCTCGTCATTGAGATAACTTGCTTACCTCTCGAACGATTGAGTGGGAATGCTCCATGCCCCCGAATTAGAATACGGACTAAATGTCGGATCCTTGTCATCGCCAAACCAAAGGGATGTACACTGCAAGCCATCATCAACTTTAAGAACTTCTCTTTGAAATCTTTATAACTCTCCATATATGGATGGAAAAGCTTCCGCCCTTGCCACGATCAGATAGAGAGCCAGGTTTTATAAGGGCCTTAGAACCATGAACAGAATAGTGGGTATAGAAATAGAAAAAAGCTCTATCTGAGCCTTGTAACTCGACCAATTGGCATATCCTTTCAAAGACCATGATGTTGGCCCAACCATTAGGGTGAATCTGGGTTGGAACAACATTCAAAGTCTAGAGAATAGCAATATGGAAGTCATTGAAAGGAAGCCGAATTCCAAATCTAACAAAGAAGTCCTCGTACATGTATTTGAAATGTTCCCCCACCTGATGAGTAGAACACACCCTTTCATTTTTCAGAAACAGGATTTAGAACTCGTGGTCCCTATTATTCCCCTTGGTTAGCACTAGATAGCTCTTAAGCTCGTCGAGAAGTTCTCCCAGTTGGAAATGGGATACCTGTTCATAGGCATCATCCGCAACCCTGGGATAGACTAACCTCGAACCACGACAAATGCGGATTACATTCTCCATGGCCGCTTTCTGTTCTATTGGCTTTCCTCCTTCTGGGACTGGGGTAGCATCTGGAACTGGTTCTTCAAGCCTAACTGCTTTTCTCCTAGCCATTTGAGTTCTTGGAAACACACAGAGGCCAATGGTCAGAATCAATCAAACTTAAAGATTCAGACAAGAAAGTGAGCAAATAGAGAGGACTGCTCGCAACCACACACTGGCCTCCGTACCTTCCAAGGCTAAAGCCTCAGAAGGACACCTCCGCCGCGTGGAGCGCGAGGGAGGAAGTGCTCCACAGGGCAATGCCATTCAAGGGGGAGGAAAATAGCACTCCCACCTTTTGTTCACAAAAGAATAGGGAGGAAGTGTACTCCATTAAAGGAGTACATAACCACCCACAGGATAAAATACACATGAATGACATAGAGGGAAAGTAAGTACCTGAAGAAAATAGGGAAAATCGGGTCACTAAAAGGCCAAAGTGCTGACAGAAACACTGGGCCACAAATTTTGAGAGAGAAACAGTGAAATGAATAATGAAAGAATCTTAAACCTTTAAACCCTTATAAATAAAGGCCAGATGGTTAGGGGACGATTTGGTCTCGACAATCCAAAGTTTGAAAGATACTCATTATGGCGCGCAGGGCACTATGCACGTCTACACAATCAAAGCGCGCCATATGGTCTTCACAACTGTCATGGTAGTTGAGGGGACGGTTGCACAGCAGGCCAAGGGACTTGATTGGTTTATGAGGCCTAAGTCTTCCAAAACCTAGGATCAGGAACTTCAATAAACCAACTCCAGGAATTCATCACGGAGTGCATAAGTTTTCGACAAACCCCGTTTGCTTTCGTAATATTCGTTACAGGTGTGAAATACTAATGCGAACTACAGTACCCCCAAGAAAGGTCGGTTGACTTCAAAAGGCTGTGGCGAAAATCTTTACCCAATGAGGGATACAGACCCTAGTGACAAGGGCTAAAACTCACAATTTCGTTATACTAACAACCAAAGGCCGAGCTGGGGGCAACTTAGTATAGCTCTAGGGTAAGCGTTGGACTCAACCCAGATAATTTAATGCAAAAAATAGAAAAAAGAAAGTTTCAGAGATACAAGACAGATTCTTGAAAAGAAAAATTTTAGTAATTTCATTCCATATATCGTCAACCTCCATGGGAGAGGGAGGAAAAATACACTAAAAGGAGAATGAAAACAGTGTCTGTAAGAGAGCTTAAGGACGAAACTGACATCACCACTAAGGCATCCAGCAACATTATCACATCCATATTTTCTTCATTCTCATCACCGAAATAGACTGAAGCCACTCTATTTCTTCTTCTTTGCCTGCTTCACAGTGATAGTAAAGGTTGGCACCTGCTACCTCTTCGCAAAGCAAGTCCAAGAAAGTAGATCACCCCAAGTTACTCTTAGAAGGTTTTCCTTTTCGCTAGGGTGACATTCTTGCATATCTACCTACACTATGAAGAAGACCGTCCTGGTGCCTCCAAATCACTTAGGAAGGAGGCAGGGAGAGAGACAAAGTGCTCTCCAAAGTCCCCATGCATCGATTTACCAGAAGCATCATTCTATCCTAATAATACACTGGGTCAAAAACCCTTGTGTATGCCAGAAGAGAAAGGCTTCCGCCTCTTTAAATGCATAGCAACTTAACATTATGCCAAGAAAGAAAGGCCCCTTTGAAAAATGGAAGTTGCTTACAGAGAGTCAAACACCTTCAGGAATTTTGAAGAGATTAAGAAAGTGACCTTCAGAGGGGACAAAACCCTCCATATAAGTGCAAAAAATGAAAGGGAAACTACTATCTAAAAGAGGATCATTCTCAAGCAGAATTATGAAACAGAAGGAATACAACGAAAGAAATACCAGCTTTAGTGCAAATGTTCTCTATTTATAAAGAGAATGAAGCACTCTGATTGGCCCTATAAAAGGTGAATTGATCGCGTGATGGCAGCCACGTTTAATACTCGCAGTTTTTGATTAGTCACGGGAGTAGTGGGCAATTGGGAAATAGTACAAAACTGAGATCCTCTTTAAAGGATATTTAATTTCCAATAAAGTCAAAGCAACAGTTTCCCAGAGAATTGCAGACTGTTACCACCTGTAATTTCAGAGATTATGTTCAGAGTTTACATAGGAAACACTTAAGGAAATCTCAAGAATTAATACTTGGGGACAATTTGTAGGATGTGATAGCATACCACAGACACCGACATTTCACGTAAAACATCTGGGGTCCGATGATTGTCTTCCGGACTCTTGTGTTAATCGCACACTTGGATGATCCTGTTGAAACTTGACACTTAGTTGTACTTCAAAGCGTCAAGTTGGGTGCAACTGTTCTGGACCGTGATCCGGGATCCTGTCTAGTTGGATCAACCCGTCACATGTATAACCGAACTCCGCCCTGGACGACGTAGCTAAGGCCTTGAAGGCACTTCGGACCTCAGAGCCATGCATATCGAGTGACGTTGGGCCATAATATCAAGATTGCTAGATTCATGCAGAGGGTATATCTCTAAATATTCGTAACTGCCAATCATCTCTAAATATCTGTAACTGTCCATAACTGCCTCAGATTGATAAGTAGCTGTCATATCAAGAGTTCCTAACTTATAGGGATTCACCCCAACAATAATGGGAATGTAATCTTTACTAGGATACTAATCCTAAATACCTACATTCAATATAAATTGCATGAGAATTCTATACACGCTCTATAAATACCAGGCTAAATAGCCTTAATCAAGTATCATTAAATTACTCACCATATACTGCCTTACTTGTGCACAGCCTGACTTGAGTGTTGGAGTCGCTTTGTAGGCACTCACCCCCTATTTCAATACGCTTGGTCACTGCTACTGCTCAAGGAAGAAACTTCTATCACGTGCCTATCTCAAGTACCCTCTGAATCAACTTCAGAACAAGGGTTTATGTTATACATGCTTTTTATTACATAATATTATTTAGATGAAAGAACTTTTATTTTTTATAATAATTTTATGCCACTTTTAAAAGTTTATAAACAAGGTTGTAAAGTTCATCTCTAGAAAATAGTTAATAATAATTAGAATTTACGCTTTGTTTATGATTTTTTTAGATTAATTAGCCGAGTCTGTGGCATAAAATAAAAGTTGTCACCATGCAAGTTTTACAGTGGTTGTCCATATCTATTGGATTGAACTTAAATTTGGCAAGAAAATATTTCTAGGTGAGACTAAATATTAGAAACAAACATCAGCATATTGTGGTTCAAGTGGTATGCGAGGTTAAGTTAAACAATTTAGGGTCGCATGCAATATTGAAGGTTTAATTTTGCAGAAATGTACTACTGAAAAGAGTGTATAAATAGCTAGGAAAAGATAAAAAATGTAGAATTAAACGATTGATAAACTGCCAACCATTAGATCATAGACTTGGTGTTTTAAATTTTGATACCACAAAATAGGTTACACCAAATTATTATTTATTTTTGTTAACTTATTGTTAAAATTGACCAACTGAGTTCCTATTGAAAGAATTAATTAATATACTATATATGATCATGAAACACCAAACACATTAAGGTAAATTGCGTACCTATCTTGACTAGGATTTAATTAAGCGATCTCTTTTAGGGACTAGGTCATCCCCTCCATTTTCAAAGTCGTAATGCGGAACGAGAAAAGTTTTTCGCCATTGAGAGTGGAAGAGGACTTAGCTTGTATATATAAACATCCAACCCTAACAAGCCCTCCTATCATTGGCCACTAAAGATTTGGCCTACACTAATAACTTTCTGATACATTAGCCCAACATGTATTACAGTGAAGAGTTAAAAGGATGCACGCAAGATAGGCTACCAAATCGTTCTTCTCTCGAGCTACTTGTTTGAAAGGATGAATAGTAACCCTTTTGGGATTTTGTTACCACCATCTTTGAAGAAGAACAAGAAGCTAAGATAACAGGTAATGATGCTTACAATGTTCTATATTTACAAGACCTTCGTGATCTCTTTTGGTGACTATGTCTTCCCTTCCATTTTTCAAGTCGTAATGCCACTCTCATTGGGTTAAGTGTTTACGGTTAGAAGTTGAGGGGGACCTAGCCTTTATATATAAACATCTGACCCTAGCAAGTCTTCCCATAATGGGCAACTAAGGAATAGGCCTACACTGATAGCTACTCGACACATTAGTCCAACATGTATTACAGTGAAGAGTTAAACTATGCAGGCAAAATAGGCTACCAAATCATTCCTCTCTCAGGCTACTTGTTTGAAAAGATGAATAGTAGCCTCTTTGAAGATTTAGTTACCACCATCTTTGAAAAAAGACAAGAAACTAAGAGAATAGGTAATGATGTTATGTTCTATATTTACAAAATCCTCATGAACTCGATTTATGGTAGATTTAGTATAAATCCTATCAATACTATCACTAAGGTATGCACTAAAGAAAGATATGACTCTTTGTTCCAGAGGGATGAATTTATAATTGGAGATAAATTGAGTAAGGATTATTATTTTGCCAGTTACAGTAGTAATACCAGATATTCCTTCGTCTCTGAGTGGAATCCTCCTAAAACCATAGCTGTTCAATTGGTAGCCATGAATACTTAAGCATTCCCAAAATGTAATTCATGCATTAATCCACTTAAAATTCTCTAATCGAACATTTACTAGAGAACTTTACACTTCGATGAGGAAGAACGCACATACATTCTGTAACATCCTTAATACGATTACTAATAACGTATCCAGAGGTATGCATTAATAATCTAAATTAAGCATGTCACGTAATACTAATAAAATAATTTGAAATTACATTTAAACAATATTCGTAAAATATGAGCCTGTAAAAGGTTAAGATTACACACATATACTATGAAGGATAATATATAAGGTACGTTATAATACAAAATAATACATAATCTATTACAGAGTATTGATTATACATCACAAAATACAAAAGGATGTCAGAAATATATTCTACATCTTCATCTTCTGTCTCCTTGCCGAAAAGCTCATTCCTAAAAATATTATGGAACACAATAAAAAGTGGTGAGAATTCTAGAAATTCTCAGTAATACTATTAAAAACTATGTCATCATAATACTTTCAGCTGCTTCAAAGAAAAATCATTTAAAAAATTATTTTATAAAGTAGGAAGGTGACAAAAGCCAAATCAAGTCCTTCCTCTTCCTAAAACAGAATTCTAATTATTAATAGTTTCTGAAAACATTATTGTTAAGCATAAGAAATTATATCCATAAATACTTTCAGTAGCAATTTTCAAACAAGTACCATGATCTCAAATTCATTCAATGGTTCTTATATCATAACTAAGTCATAATATGAATATCAAATTCAAATTAATCTTAGTACTCATTCATCATATATCATAATCATCAAATATCATTGTTCACCATATTCAAATATCATCATTCATCATATTTCATAATTATTTATCAAATATCATCATTTTTCATCATTTCTCATCATTCATATCTTAGGTATCAAATAGGTAGAGAGGGGATGTTCCACCTCGTATTACCCTAATAATGAGGGAATCATCTTTTCTCATTTAATATATCTCAATTCAAGTATAATGAGGGAATCATCCTTCCTCATTTAATATATCTCATTCCAAGTAAAGAGGGAATTATCCGTCCTTAACTACTTTGATAGGGAGAAAATTATCTTTCCTCATACTATCAATCATCTAGGGTAAAGAGAGAATCATCCTTCCTCATATTACTATTTTTCTAAGATAGGGATGAAATCATTTTTCCTTACACTATGAATCTTCATCACAATCCATGAATTCTCATTAAGTGAATAATTTTCAAGTTTCATTCATTTTATCAAAAGAATTTCAAGTGAGCATAATCAAGCTCTCATAGTTAAATGGTCAATTAACTAAGAGGCTCCATATAAATAATAATTCAAGAGCTAGAATTTCTCATAAACCCTTAGCAATATAAGGATTAATTCCAAGAACAACAAGCATTTATAACTCACGACTAAGCTACTTCTTTCATGACCAACATCATAGTTTCATCAATCAATCAATTTCTTAGTTCAAATTTGGTATCAATATATGACAAAATGCATCTAAATTATGCCCAAAATAGGGTAGTACTCTACTATGTCTTTCAATCACATTTCAAGCATAAATATCATGCACAACTACATCATAATTCTAGTTACAATGAGGCAGCATTCTGCTATAACCTTTTCTCCCATTCAAGCCACCATTTCACACATTAAACACAGTAAAATTTTGGTTAAAATTGGGAAACATTCTGCCATAGTATTCAATCATCATTCAAGCCACAAATCCAAGCACAAAGGTGTGAGTGCTTATGTCATGAAGCATATGAATAAAGTTTTTGATGATAACAAAGTCAAGACAAAGACCAAGTTCAAAAGAGGTATATTTGGTATAGGTTGTAAGTCTTAGAATCTTAATGTAAAATGCTCTCAATATATCTCAACTATCTCAAAATGATTTTTGAAAGATCCTTTTAAATCAACTTGAAGTTGAAAGTTCATATTTTAAAGAATTGTTGATTTTAATCTTGGATTTTGTAACTCAAGTTTATATCTTATCAAATCCAAGTATTTTCTAAGTTGGAAATGACATCAAGCTTAATTGGGCTTGAAAAATATGTTTAAGGGTGATTGTAATCGATTACACAAGTGTTGTAATCGATTATATGGCAAACAGAGGCCTTGTAATTGATTACATTGATGTTGTAATCGATTACAAGTTTGGCAGAGGCTATGTGATCAATTACACAAGTGTTGTAATCGGTTACATCTCTGGCAGAGGCTCTGTAATCGATTACATGAAGGTTGTAATCGATTACATCCTGCCCAAAAAGTCAAGAACACGTTCTAAGAGCCATGTAATCATTTACAACAGGTCTGACAGTAGCCAACAACTATTTTCTTGGCATTTAATGCTGCCATTAAATGTACCCAATGGATCCTTTGATAAAAAAAACACCATAAATACATGTCTTGGGTCATCATTAATGGCTAACCAATAACTGAAAACATATTTCTATCACTCTAATCTGTGAATCAATCTTTCAATCCATTTGTGCTATGTTTTTTCAATAATTTGAGATATTCTTGAAGAGCATTGTAGGGCTTCATTTTGTATTACATACTTTTGTGAGAGCTTCATCTTATATACACTTTAATTCTTTGTAAAGAGGGTGAGGTATCCCTCAAACAATTTGTAAGGGTGAGGTATCCCTTGGAATTGAGGCTCAAGCACAAAGGGTGAGGTATCCCAAGATGTATTGAGTGTTCTAGATTATAATGGTTGCAAGAACTTGTTGAAGCTTGAAGATCTAGTGAAAATCTCGAGTGATTGCTTGAGGATTGGACGTAGGCCACAAGTGGATTGTCGCTGAACTAAGATAAACCTTATGTTTGATCTTCTAAACTCAACTCCTTTACATTTGTGTTTATTTTATACGCTTGCTTGAATACTCTCTGTTTTGGTTTGTTAATTTGTGAGTGAAAGTATTTAATTTTCTCTATCCATTCATCTCTATCAATCAATGGCTTCAATGAAAATTGATAATAAAGTGTTTTGCAAAAGATTTGTGAAAATAGTTTATAAACTCAATTCACTCCCTCTTGAGTATTAAGGCCACTTAGTAACAAGTGGTATTAGAGCTAGACTCTTTTGTAAAGAGCTTAGTAGCTTCAAGAGAAGTGATGACTTCAAATAGTTTTTCTTTAGAAAGTTCTTTTATAAATAGGCCTCCCTATTTCAATGGGAATGGTTATGCCTATTGGAAAGAATGAATGAAATTTTTTATTGAAGCTATTAATCTTAATATGTGGGATGCCGTTAAAAATGCCCCCTTTGTTTCCACACGTATGGTTGATGGTATAAGAACCAATACACCAAGAAGTGAAGGGACCGATGAAGACAAAATAAAGGTTCAATATAATTTGAGAGCCAAGAACATCATGACCACATCCTTAGGGTATGACGAATTCTTTAGGGTGTCAAATTGTAAGATCGCCCAAGAAATGTTGAATACCTTGCAAGTAACCCATGAGGGAACAAGTGAGGTAAAAAGATCAATGATATATACTCTTTCACTTATGACTATGAACTATTTAGAATGAACTAAGGAGAAGGCATTCAAGAAATGCAAAAGAGGTTCACTCATATTGTAAATCATCTTGCTTCATTGGGAAAAAATTTTCCTAATGAAGATCTTATTAACAAAGTGTTGAGGTGTTTGAATAGGAATTGGTAACCCAAAGTAATGGCTATTGCGGAGTCAAGGAATCTATCAACAATAACATTAGCCACTCTATTTGAGAAACTCCAAGAGCATGAATTGGAGGTAAATAGGCTCAATCAAAATAAGAAGCCTGACAAGAAGAAAAAGGGAATTACACTCAAAGTCACCTTTTTCACAATTGAAGATGATGATGAAGATGATGGAGATGAGGACCTTGAGCTAAATAAGGAGAATCTTAGTCTCCTTGTAAGAAAGTTTGAAAGATTCCTTAAGAAGAAAGGAATTCAAAGAAGGCCATGTTTCCCTTCTAAGAATACTTATCATCAAGGGGAAGGAACCTCATCTACTCCAAGTTGCTATGAATGTAGAAAAATGAGACACATGAAGATGGAATGTCCCGTGTATCTAAAGAATACGAAGAAGTGTGAGAAAAGACCTTCTAAGGAAAAGAAAAGAAGGAAAGCCTACATAACATATAAGGACAATGATGCAGATTCTACCGATAGTTCAGAAAATGAAGAAGCCCATATATATCTCATGGATAGAGGAGAAGAACAAGAAGAGAGTGACACTGAGGTAACTTCCTCTAACCTAGACTCTTCACATTCTTATAATGAATTACAAGATGTTTTTGAAGAATTACATGATGAATCCATGAGGCTCACAAAAATGATTTTATCTTCTAACAAAACAATCTCCTTATTGGTAAACAAAGTTTCTATTTTAAACAAGGAGATTAATGAGCTCAAAATTGAGAATGAGACCTTAGGACTTATTGATGCTAACTCATCATGCATGATTTGTTCTTCACATGATAATGCACCTACACCCTCATCTTACTCATCATGTAAAGCATTTGAAAATAAAGTTGAGGATTTGAAAAACACTTTTTCGAAATTCACTTTTGGAATAAACAACTTGAATGTGTTGCTAGGGAAACAAAGGCATGTTTTTCAAAAAGTTGATTTTGGGTATAATCCTAATAACCAACAAAAGTCTTACAAGAATTTCTTTGTTTCCTCAAGTACATTAAGTAATCCATTTATCAAATGCTTTTATTGTGGGAGGAAAGAGCATAGTGCCTCAACATGTAATGTTAGGAAAAACTTGAACACCAAAGTTGAGACTAAAGTGGTTTGGGTCACTAAAAGCACATTTCCTAAATCTAACACACGAGGACCTAAGAAAATTTGGGTACCAAAGGTTAAAATCTAAATGTGTGATGTAGGTGTGCTTGAAGGCCAAGAGCTCAAATTAGTATCTTGATAATGGTTGCTCCAAGCACATGACCGGAGATGACTCTAAGTTTTCCTTCCTTGTCCCCAAGAAGAATGGACATGTAACATATGGTGACAATAACAAAAGGAAGATTCTTGGAGTTGGCAAAGTTAGTAAAATCTCTTCCTTTTCCATTAATAATGTTTTACTTGTTGAACGGATTAAACATAATTTGCTTAACATTAGTCAATTATGTGATTAAGGAAATAGAGTTATTTTTTATTCTAATTATTGCATAATTGAAGGAAAAGATGATAACCAAGTTAAGTTTGTTAGTTATAGGATCAATAACATATACATGATTAGCCTTGATGATATATCCTCAAATAATGTTAAATGCTTTATGAGTAAAGAAGATGATTCATGGTTATGACATAGAAGGATTACTCATATTCACATGGATCATTTAAATAAGTTAGTCTCAAAAGAGCTAGTAATTAGACTTTCAAAACTCAAATTTGAAAAAGATAAACTTTGTGATGCATATCAAAAGGGAAAACAAATAAATGTTTCTTTTAAAGCTAAAAATGTGGTTTCAACTTCTAGACCTTTATAACTTTTGCACATGGATCTTTTTGGTTCCTGTAGAACTATGAGCTTTGGTGGGAATTACTATGTATTAGTGATTATAGATGATTTCTCTAGGTTTACATGGACATTATTCCTAGCTCACAAAAATGATGCTTTTCCATCTTTTAAGAGACTTGCCAAAGTTATCTAAAATGAAAAAGATTTTTGCATTGCATCCATAAGAAGTAATCATGGTGGTGAGTTTAAAAATCATGATTTTGAAACCTTTTGTGATGAACATGACATTGAGCATAATTTTTCTGTCCCTAGAACTCCACAACAAAATGGAGTAATAGAAAGGAAAAATCAATCTTTAGAAGAAATGGCAAGAATTATGCTTAATGAGGCCAACCTTGCTAAGTACTTTTGGGTGGATGCGGTAAATGCCGCTTTTTATGTTATGAATAGGCCCTAATTAGGCCAATTTTAAAGAAAATCCCCTATGAGTTGTACAAAGAAAGGATGCCAAATGTTTCACACTTTCATACTTTTTGGATGCAAATGTTTTGAACAATGGAAAGGATAACTTGGAGAAGTTTGATGCTAAGTGTAACACCTCTTCCTCTCTTCCAAAAGAAGAAAAGAAAAGAAAGGCGTTACATTTTAGACTAACTTCATTCTTTTCCAAAAGAGAAATTAAAACTTTGCTCAACTATAAAATAATCGACACTATAAAATACGAGTTTCAAAATCTTTCTCTTTTAAAAGAAATAACGTAAAATCACCAAAATAGAGAAAACTCAAGTTATAAGAATTGAATAAAAGGCTTTTCATAACACAAAGTTTACTACCTCCTTGAATACATTATACTTATGTTCCAAAAACATAAAACTTGCATACTCCAAAATAGCACATCTAATTACCATATCAAGATTGAGCCTAGACCAAGTCCAAACACTTGAAGAGTAGGGTCCTACACCTGATCTTCCTCCAGATCCCCATCAGGATCCCTAGTAAATAAAACCCTCTCTCAAGGCATGTCACCACGAACGGGAGTGCGAGCAAATGACTCCATAGAGTCCTCCTTAAATGAAGCTCTACGATCATCCCAAAGCTCCCCAAGAGCCATGCAAAACTCTAAGTGAATGGTAGCACCCACAGTAAACGTAGCAGTGTCATACTGGGTCCTGCTCCAAAGTAAAGTGACATCTCTAACATACTAAACACGCCTCGTGTCCCAGTGGATGTTCCACGCTTCGACGTCCCTATGAAACTGTAGTCTAGTGAAAGCTCACGAATCTTGCCTTGCCGCCATCACAATCTTTACAGACATGAGTATAAAATAGAAACAGATAGAATAACATGACAAAAGAGGTGAGATCCCCTACATTAATACCATCATAGCATCAAGAATCACAACGAAAGATAATAATGCCTTTCCTATACAATGATATCAAGGAATAACAGATAATATCATATTAGTACAGGGATATAAAAGATCAACAGGTATAGTCATGTTATCAACTAATATATAATTCAGTAAGGTACATCAAAATACATAGACACTGACCATACCTGAACAAGATGTACACTGACTATGCATATGCACAATGTGTATGCTGACCATCTTTATGCTCAATGGAACCAGTTCCTACTCCATGGAGCAAAAAAAAAATTCAGAGATGAACATTTCAAAAGATCTATCCCCCCTCAAAAGACAGTCTATGCAAGACCATGAAAAGGATAGTGTTTGTTGGGTTCTCATCGTGCGTTGCAACAGTTTTTCATGGCCAGTGGTATACAATGTGATAACAGATCACTAAGTGGATCACCTCGCCTTGACGCCCCCTAAGATCCATTTGGGATCACACTATCCAAATACTCGTTCACTCCTAGGCAACAAAAGTCGATTGTATAAAGTTCAATGCATGAACGATGAAAACAAACCACTGTTGTACCGTTCCTAATGGTATTAAAGCAACTGCCCATACAATTGTCTAATACCATTAGTATCAATGATATTATATAACTACCCATACAATCACATAATACCAATGATCCGCTCAGGTATAGTACTTTGGTTCCACAATCCACTCGGGTCCAGTACGTCAGCCCAGCAGTAACCTTACTGTCATTTTCAGTCGCAAGACATCTTTGTCACAAAATTCAGAAAATCATCATTCATGTCCCATAATAACCTTAGTGTTACTTTCAAACACAAGATGCCTTTATCGCATAATTTAGAAAATCATCATTTATCAACTTGATTTCACAAAGTCTTTTCTTTTCTCTAAACCCTAAAATACCTCAAGTTTTCATTACTAAAAATCCTCAAAATATCATTTACTAATATTCTTTCTAAAATTTATATTGTTTTTATTTTAATGAAACCTTCTCCATTCTTGTCTTATAAGTCCATATTTCTTTATTATTAAACACCCTTATCTTACAAGTCCTTATTTCCTTATCATTAAACTAACTAGATTCACTACTTATAAATCTTTTTTTTTTATTCCAAAACCAACTAGATTCACTACTAATAAATCATTTTTCATTATTCCAATTATCCCCAAACTATTTCCATTGACATAGCTAAAAGTCATTTCTCCTCAAATCATAATATTGTGATTATCTTCTTTTTTTGCTTATAAATCCTTTGATCCTAATTAGTCTCTCAAATCATCTAAATAATATTTTCTAATATTCTTTCTAAACCTTTCACTATTCAACTTCTAATTAAATTCCTTTCTATTTAACTTATCAAGAATCATCTTAGATAAAATACTTAAGTCTCCAAATTACTGCTCCATCTAATGATCAAATATCATGACTAAAAATCAATTCTTTTCAATGGTAAAACTTTATTCCTTTCCTCTTTCAACTTGTAACCTTACAAATCATGTTTTTGCCACCTCATCATCTAAGTTCTTAATCAATAACATATTTTCCTCGTATATATCTCCTCCTAGGCCAAAAGGCTGTGAGCCTCAAGTGATCAATGGAACCCAAAAATCATTCTTTTACAACATAATCATAGCATGTCACATATTTTAATCACCATAATTAATTAAGTTCATGCATACTATCAAAATTATATCATCACATACAATCATCAATCCACCTTAACTATCTCTTTGCATACAACAACATCATATAACCATACAAAATTAAACAAACATAAATCAAAAGTCACACAATTGAGTGGATGAATCCTCACGTGGATTCTCCACTCCCAACACAATTATTTTGTTCCTCACCACCATAGCATGGTAAATGAGGTTAATCTCCCTCTTACCTAAAAAGATAACAAGAAAAGGAACTCCCTTTATGCTTCTTGAAATTCGTCCAACTCCTCCACCAAAACCCTAGGATGATCAAACTCACATAATCAATAACCAAAGCTTGAAAAGAGGAGTCTTTGATCACCAAGGTGACCAAGAATCACGAAAATGAAGGAAACAAAATAGAAAGTTAAGAACTTTATCTCAAACTTTCAAGTTTAGGGCTTTATGGAAGAAGATGAAGATGGAAGAATCAAGTGATGGTTATAAAAGGAAAAAACTTATAGGTGATGAATAGATGTAAGAAATAAGGTTGGTTAAACAAGTAAGCATGATGACCATCAATGGTGGTGCTTGGCCGTGAGAGTGAGGAGAGAAAATGGAGATGAGAGCTTTAGGAGGTGATTCTAACAAGAAAATGTTTTCAAACAATATGTAGTTTCAAGCAATGTGATTGCTTGAAATTAAACAAACATGGAGGTTGAAGGAATAGGGTGTGGCCGTGAGGTTGGAGAGTAGTAGAAGAAGAGAAAATGTGATATAAAAGTGAGAGAAAAGAAGAAATTGAGAGAGAAAGGAAAAGTGGAGAGAGAAAGTGGTAGAAACTTTTGAAAATGGAAAAGGTGAAAATGTGAAAAGGTGAGTGAGTGTTTAGATGAAAAGATGACAATTTGTGTCATCTTTTCCCCCTCATTGTCGTGGAGTTTCCAAGGGGAGAGAGAGAAAAGTTAGCTTCCTTGAGAAGCTTGATACAAAGCTTCCTTGAGAAGCTTTGTTCACTTTTTGGAAAAAGTCAAGGATTATGTCACTTTGATGATGTCATATTGGGGATGTCATTAAAGTACTATCTAGAAAAGATGACTAACACTCTACTAAAGCTATTACCCAATGGATAAAAGTCACAGTTAGTAAAGTCAGTATCTATTGTCCAATGGACAATAGAGTGTACCCAAATTTTATCCGTCAGATAAAATCTCAAAAAATAAAAACTTTGTAAACTGTGTCCGGCCTCGAGTTTAGTAAGATCCTTCATCACCATTTTCACAGTCCAAGGTTTTTCAGTCTTGGGAAAAATATTTCATTTTTTCAGCCCCGCTTAGTGCGCACGTAAATTGGGAAATATATTAAAATAATCAAACAATTCAAATAATTCCAGAAAAAATTACAAAATTCATAAATATTATAAAATGAATATATATCACGAAACAAGTAATTTTTGTGGTGTTACAACTCTCTCCTTCTAAAAGAAATTTCATCTTCGAAATTTGTAATACCTTTGAACTCATGCAGATATTGCTCCTTGTAGAAAATGTCTCCAAATCTTCAATGCAACCACAAAACCTGACTCCGAGTTTGTGTAGGGTAGTTCTTCTCATGTACTCTCAGTTGTCTTGAAGCATACGCTACTACTCCTTCTATTTGAAACAAGCACACGTTTTAAACCTTAACGTGGAGCATCGCGAGACATCTCAAAAGGTTCGTTGGGACCGGGCAGAATCATCACTAGCAAAGTAGTCGAGTTTCCCTTCCATTCTTGAGAAATTACCTCACATGCATCAGTCCATACAAAAGCTTGACTCTTTCGCATGAGCTGGATAAGAGGTCCTGCCATCTTGGAAAAATCTGCGGTGAAATCTCTGATACTAACCAGCTAATCCCACATAGCTACGAATCTCCGTTACGGTCTTCGATCTTTCCCATTGGAGAATTGCTTCAACTTTCGACGGATCCATAATAATTCCTTCTTTTGAAATCATATGCCCTAAAAATTTAACCTCCTCAAACCAAAATTCACATTTTGATAACTTGGCATACAACTCATTCTCCTTCAGAATCTGAAGAACCACATTGAGAGGTTCAACATGTTTTTTCGAGCTTCAAGAATCGATCAAAATGTCGTCAATAAGGACAATGACAAATCCATCTAAGTAGGAAAGAAAGATCCTATTCATGTGATCCACAAATATTGCTGGAGCATTCGTTACTTCGAACGACATTACTAAATACTCATAGCACTCATAACGTATCAGAAATGTTGTTCTAGGAATATCTTCTACTTTTACGCGAATCTGAGGGTGACCAGAATGCAAATTGATCTTGGAGAAAATAGTAGCTCCCTTCAGTTGGTCTATTAGATCATCTATTCTCAATCTTAACAAGAAGTGTCTTATAGGTCAAGTCTTTTTCTAATTGTACTGTATTTAGCACTATGATATAGTTTAGATCATCACATATTTTCTCAATTGAGATATATAGAAAACATTATGGAGGTTAGAAAGAAAAATAGTAAAGCTATTTGGTATGCTATCAGACCTATCCAACAAAATTCGATATGGTTTGATGAATTCAAGAGTAAGCTTTCTAGGTTCAAGTCTAGAAATCTCAACCTCAGGGAATGATAAATCCTTATTGAAACAAAATAACAAAATGCGGTTAAAGATAACTAATTCATTCCTGAGATCATGTCTTTTGTGAATGGGATAAACAAATCAAATTGGTAGGAAGGTTCCAATTTCTAATAATAATAGGACAATTTAAACAGGCTTGAGTAGTAATAGCAAGTTTAGTAACGGGAGATAGTGATATTCAAGTAAAAAGGGAAATGTCAACATAAACAAACCCAAATGGTTCACAGAGTCAAAGGTAACGAAAGAAAGGGTCTCCCCTGAGTCAAATAGTACAATTTAAGGCTTACTTCCTATGGTACCATCTTCCTTGGTTAAACCTTCAGATGGGAAGCTTCTGCTCCACTCAATGTACCAACTCCTCCTACGGCTTGAGATCCTGTCGCATACCCATTGCTAATGGAAGGCTTTGTCTTTTGTGAAGGATAATTCCTAAACATGTGTCTTGGCTTTTTACACTTGAAAAAGATCGTTTCCTTGCTCGCACAATTCCTCGTTAAGTGATTCCTTCCACACTTCTTACAATGTGGTAAAAATTTCATGGTCTGACCGAATCTGCTGTTGATGTTGCCGTAAATATGATTTTAGCTGGAATCGTTTGACCTTACGATTTCTCCTTTTTCGGAACCAATATGGTTCAATGTCATGGGGTCCCATATCCTGAGACTGATTCAACTCTAATGAAATCTAAGCCTAGGCTATCAATTCCTGCTGTTGAGTGACCGTCTGATCCAGTTGTACTGTCACTCCAGCCACTCTTTGTATTGCTTTCACAGTCACAGCCATCCCTTCGTTGTTGCGTTCCACATTCCCACGCATACACCTACTGCGAGCCATTGCTTTTTCTTTGAAAACAGACAAATCAAAACACAATGGAAACAAGTAGTAACCATTTCAAATAATATTGTCTCATTTCAGAGCCCAAACAACACATCTCTATGTTTAGTTTCAGAGAAACACACAGCACACACAAGGCAAACCTATCTATAAACCCAAAAGACTTGGACTTGGTCTCTACTCACACTAGAAGTACCACTCCAAAAGGTGTAGGTACAAACAATTCTACACAAGTTCAGTCATCTGAATAGACTATTACTAGAAGAACCCTTATTCTCCTAATTCGCCTAGTTGAAGTCATAGTTTCCTATCCACACAGAGCATTACATATTGAGTTAGCCAGTCCTCAATATCATGTAACTATTTAACAGTAACTTCTAACATTCAACTTAAAGCAACTTTATGCAATCCTCTTTTAACATCTCAAACAAGAGACAAGGAAATGCACAACACACAAATATTCTTACAAGCTTAAGTATAGTCAGTCCATACCCTGACTCAATAGGATGAACTGCTCTGATACCACTTAATGTAACACCCCTTCCTCTCTCCCAAAAGAAAAAAAAAGCAAAAAGAAAAGAAAGGCGTTTCGTTTTAGACTAACTTCATTCTTTTCTGAAAGAGAAATTAAAACTTTGCTCAACTATAAAATAATCGACACTATAAAATCTGAGTTTCAAAATCTTTCTCTTTTAAAGGAAATAATGTAAAATCACTGAAATAGAGAAAACTCAAGTTATAAGAACTGAATAAAAGGCTTTTCATAACACAAAGTTTACTACCTCCTTAAATACATTAAACTTATGTTCCAAAAACATAAAACTTGCAAACTCCAAAATAACAGATCTAATTACCATATCAAGACTAAGCCTAGACCAAGTCCAAACACTTGAAGAGTAGGGTCCTGCACCCGATCTTCCTCCAGATCCCCTTCGGGATCCCTAGAAGATAAAACCCTATCTCGGGGCATGTCACCACGGATGGGAGTCTGAGCAGTCCACTCCATAGAGTCCTCCCTAAAGGAAGCTCCACGATCATCCCAAAGCTCCCCAAGAGCCATGCAAAACTCTAAGGGAACAGCTGCACCCATAAGAAACGTAGCAACGTCATGCCGGGTCCTGCTCCAAAGTAAAGTGACATCTCCGACATACTGAACGTGCCCTGTGTCCCAGTGGATGTTCCACGCTTCGATGCGCCCATGAAACTGTAGTCTAGTGAAACCTTGTGGATCTTGCCTTGCCGCCATCACAATCTTTACAGACATAAGCATAAAACAGAAACAGATAGAATAACATGACAAAAGAGGTGAGATCCCCTACATCAATACCATCATGGCAGCAAGAATCATAACGAAAGACAATAATGCCTTTCCTATACAATGATATCAAGGAATAATAGATAATATCATATTAGTTCAGGGATATGAAAGATCAACATATGTAGTCATGTTATCACCTAATATATAATTCAGCAAGGTTCATCAAAACACATAGACACTGACCATACCTGAACAAGATGTACACTGACTATGCATATGCACAATGTGTATGCTGACCATCTTTATGCTCAATGCAACCAGTTCCTACTCCATGGAGCTAAAAGAAAATTCAGAGATGAACGTTCCAGAAGATCTGTCCTCCCTCAAAAGATAGTCTACGCCGGACCACGAAAAGGATAGTGTTTGTTGGGTCCTCGTCATGCGTTGCAACGATTTTCCACGGCCAGGGGTATATGTAACACCCCAAAATTTGATTATTTCGTAATATATGATTATTTTATAATATTTGTGATTTTTGAGAATTTTTCTAGAATTGTTTGAATTGTTTGATTATTTTAATATATTTTTCGATTTACGTACACACTGAGCGGGGTTGGGAAAATAAAACATTTTCTCCGAGGTCAAAAAACCTTAGACTGTAGAAACATCGACCGGGGATCTTACTAAACCCAAGGTTGGGCACAGTTTACGAGATTTTTATTTTACAAGATTTTATTTGATAAATAAAATCGTAGAATATTTTATTATCTGTGAGACAACAAAATATTATTTCTGCTAGCTGTAACTTTTGTCTGCTGAGTAATAGCTTTAGTAGATCATTTCTATCTAGTTACTTTTATGATATCATCTAAGTGACATCACACTTTATTTTATCGAGAAACGTGCAAAGCTTATCAAGGAAGCTTCAAGGAAACTTCAAGGAAGCTTCCTGCACACTTTCTCTCTCCTCTCAATTTTGGGCTCCACGGTTGGAGGGAAACAAAAGATGACAAGCCATCATCTTTTTCATTTTTCCTATTCACTTTTCTCTCACTTCTTCTTCTCTCCCTCACGTTCTCTCCTCTCTTCCCTTCTTCTTCCACACGATTGCACACCACCATTGATGAGCATTCAAGCTTGTTTGATCAAGCCAATCTGGGCTATTGACTCTCCTCATCATCTTGAAGCTTTCTTCCTTGAAGGACACCTCTTGATTCCTCCATCTTCACCATTTTTTTATCAAGCTTCAAAGCTTGAAGCTTTGAGGTAAATCTCTCAACTTTCTTTTCTTTTTCTTCTCATTTTCATGGTCCTTGGTCACCATTGTGATCAAGGACTCTTGTTTTCAAGTTTTGGTGGTTGATTTTGTGAGTTGACCATCTTAGAATTTTCTTGTGGGTGGTGGACAAAAATCTAGAAAAGAGCTTGCTTTCCTTGTTGTCTCTTAAGGTAAGAGGGAGATCACCTCTTCAACCTATCTTGGTGGTGTGGAACACATCTTTGGGGTAATGGTGAGGAACCCATGTGTGGGTTACCCATTTGTTGTGTGATTTTAGGTTATGTTGTGGTTATTTGTGTGATATGATTTTGACATATGTTAATGTGTAATTAGGTAGATTTGGAATGCTTGAAAGACGAAACATGTTTTAGGGTTTTTCTGCTTGTCCAGTGGGTTACACGGCCTAGGCCGTGTTAGGGTACACGGCCGTGTAATCCAGGCGTGTCAGTGAGTGGACTAGACGTGTTTTCTACTATATTTCAGAGGAGTACACGGCCTAGGCCATGTAATTTGACACAGCCATGTACTCCAGGCCGTGTAGTTTGTCACGACCATATAATTCAAGCCGTGTAATGGGACATGGCCGTGTGATATGAGTGATGAAAAATGATTGATTTTCTAGTCCCTTGGAGGCTTACGGTCTCCTTGGGCACTCGATGTGAGGCCTTTGTACTAAAATGAACTTAATTAATTGAATGATTAGACGCTTAATTAGGACTTTATAATATGAAAAGAATAAAGAACAAACCTTTAAACCATAACTTGGAGTGGTCCTTAGAATAAAGAAAGAACATGATTGTGGGTGAGGTTGTGAAGAACTTAAAGTAAATGTTCTAAGTGAGTTTAATGCAAAAACATAATGGAATTGAGATATAACTTTGATAACAACTTTGAATAGCAGGTATTTACTCTCGAGTTTTTGATATTGACTTGATGTGGGTTCGTGAATGGGATCTAAGATTGTTAATGAGTGATTTAGCCTACTGTGGCGTATAATTATGAATAAGTCATCCTAATATTGAATGTCTGTATATACATATATATGTGCATTGAGACCATATGCATTGAGGAAGTCTAACATGATGAGCATGATTGCAACATATTTGAGAAAGTTCGTTGGACTATGTTGAAAGGCTGTAAGCTTAGGAGTTGAATCACACCTATGTGCGGGTGTGAGTAGACAAGTGTAGGTCACTTGTTGACTTTGGAGGTGTTGGGGTATGGGTACCTCATAATGGGCAGTTGGTAGCTATTATGTTCGTAGGGTAGACCGATGCAAATACACCGATGATCTGGACCGAGACACCGTCCTATATCATGATCTAGTGTAGAATGTCTTGTGCAATGCCTTGATGTGCACGTTGATAAAATGATAAATTAAAGCACTTGATTGGCTGCGGTAGCCTAGTCACAGACATATCTCCTAATCATTCTCTCCGATATTATGTCTAGCTCCATGGAGTGGGAATTTGGTACCATTGTGCACATGCATAGTCTGTCAACATATTCATTTGGCATACATAGATGTGATTATAAAAATGCTTCTTTTAATGACAAGTATGATTATCTATACTATTAAATTATTTACTATCTGTACTTTGATGTTGTTTATTATGTATGCTATGTTGTAAGGCACCTTGCACCATTTCTGTTTTTTACTGCCATAATTGGTAATGAAGTTGGATATCTCACCTCTTTCTGTATTCTATTATTTTGTATTTGTCTATGTCTCTTAAAAGACCGAGGCGAGGAAGAGCCTGAGTTTCCCGATTTTGGAACAAACTAGTTATCTACTTGACCATGGCACCCCGACGAGGCTTCCTAGGGTATGCCAGGCTGAGGTTCCATGGAGGCATGGATTGTTGGCACATTAATGTGATCACTGAACGCTGTGTCTACGTGGGAGAGGTGACTGTATCATTGGCTTGGGATCGCTATGATCCATCATTCTTTTCCTTAGACGTTCGTGTATCGTTGGAGTTCTACATGCCAATACGCGATGTGTGGGGTGATCGTGAGTACACTCCACACGAGGATTCTTTCCTACCTTCTGCACGAGCTCCTGCTCGTGAATCTGCTGCTCCTGTCAGGATTTCCTCTTCTGAGGAGGATCCTATGGAGGAGCCTGAGGAGGATCTAGCTGAGGTTCCTTCTCAGTAGCTGTTGGGGGCTTGATATTCTTTTTGTAGTCTTGATAGCTATTTGTATATGATAATTTTTAAGGCATGTAAAGCTTCGACTTCTTTTTGATGAGCCATAATGTAATTAATGACTTACAGTCTGTATCTAAACACACACACACATATATATATATATTATGTATCATTTGCATGAAAGTATGGGTTGATCTTTATGTTTTTTGCTTACAAAGTAGAAATGTATAATACATGTATTTGAAAGAGACTTGCTATGTACGATACTTCATTGATGAAAAGGATAATATCTATACATAAAAGATATAAATCGAGTCTTAATAATAATGACATAATATTCTTTTGAATTTTATTTGTTTGGTGTGACGTCCTCTCCTCCTCCTGAGAAAGGGAACGTTACAATATACAATGTGATAACAGATCACTAAGTGGATCACCTCACCCTGATGCCCCCTAAGATCCATCCGGGATCACACGATCCAAATTCTCATTCATTCCTAGGCAACAAAAGCCGACTGTATAATGTTCAATGCATGAACGATGAAATCAAACCACCGTTGTACTGTTCCCAATGGTATTAAAGCAACTGCCTATACAATTGTCTAATACTATTAATATCAATGATATTATATAACCACCCATACAATCACATAATACCAATGATCCATTCGGGTTCAGTACTTCAATTCCACAGTCCACTCGGGTCCAGTATGTCGGCCCAACAGTAACCTTGCCGTCATTTTCAGTCGCCAGACATCTTTGTCACAAAATTCAGAAAATCATCATTCATGTCCCACAGTAACCTTACTGTTACTTTCAAACACAAGATGCCTTTATCGTATAATTCAGAAAATCATCATTTATCAACTTGATTTCACAAATTCTCTTCTTTTCTCTAAACCTTAAAATACCTCAAGTTTTCATTACTGAAATTCCTCAAAATATCATTTACTAATATTCTTTCTAAAATTTATATTGTTTTTATTTTAATGAAACCTTCTCCATTCTTGTCTTGTAAGTCCTTATTTCTTTATTATTAAACACCTTATCTTACAAGTCCTTATTTCCTTATCATTAAACTAACTAGATTTACTACCAATAAATCATTTTTTATTCAAAAACCAACTAGATTCACCATTAATAAATCATTTTTCATTATTCCAACTATCCCCAAACTATTTCCATTAACATAGCTAAAAGTCATTTCTCCTTAAATCATAATGTTGTGATTATCTTTTCTTTTTGTTTAGAAATCCTTTGATCCTAATTAGTCTCCCAAATCATCTAAATAATATTTTCTAATATTCTTTCTAAACCTTCCACTATTCAACTTCTAATTAAAATCCTTTCCATTTAACTTATCAAGAATCATCTTAGATAAAATACTTAAGTCTCCAAATTACTTCTCCATCTAATGATCAAATATCATGACTAAAAATCAATTCTTTTCAATGGTAAAACTTTATTCCTTTCCTCTTTCAACTTGTAACTTTACAAATCATGTTTTTGCCACCTCATCATCTAAGTTCTTAATCAATAACATATTTTCCTCGTATATATCTCCTCCTAGGCCAAAAAGCCATAAGCCTCAAGTGATCAATGGAACCCAAAAGTCATTCCTTTACAACATAATCATAGCATGTCATATACTTTAATCACCACAATTAATTAAGTTCATGCATACTATCAAAAATATATTATCACATATAATCATCAATCCACCATAACTATCTCTTTGCATACAACAACATCATATAATCATACAAAATCAAACAAACAAAAATCAAAAGTCACACAATTGAGTGGATGAATCCTCACGTGGATTCTCCACTCCCAACACAACTATTTCGTTCCTCACCACCATAGCATGATTGATGAGGTTAATCTCCCTCTTGCCTAAAAAGATAACAAGAAAAAGAACTCCTTTTATGCCTCATGAAATTCATCCAACTCCTCTACCAAAATCCTAGGATGATCAAACTCATATAATCAACAACCAAAGCTTGAAAAGAGGAGTCCTTAATCACCAAGGTGACCAAGAATCATAAAAATGAATGAAAGAAAATAGAAAGTCAAGAACTTTACCTCAAAGTTTCAAGTTTTGGGCTTTATGGAAGAAGATGAAGATGGAAGAATCAAGTGATGTTCATAAAAGGAAAAAGCTTCTAGGTGATGAGTAGATGCAAGAAATAAGGTTGGTTGAGCAAGTAAGCATGGATGGCCATCAATGGTGGTGCTTGGCTGTGAGAGTGAGGAGAGAAAATGGAGATGAGAGCTTTAGGAGGTGATTCCAATAAGAAAATGTTTTCAAACAATATGTAGTTTCAAGCAATGTGATTGCTTGACATTAAACAAACATGGAGGTTGAAGGAAGAGGATGTGGTTGTGAGGTTGGAGAGGAGTAGAAGAAGAGAAAATGTGATAGAAAAGTGAGAGAAAAAGAGAAGTTAAGAGAGAAAGGAAAAGTGGAGAGAGAAAGTGGTAGAAACTTTTGAAAATGGAAAAGGTGAAAATGTGAAAAAGTGAGTGAGTGTTTAGATGAAAAGATGACAATTTGTGTCATCTTTTCCCCCTCATTGTCGTGGAGTTTCCAAGGGAGGAGAGAGAAAAGTTAGCTTCCTTGAGAAGCTTGATACAAAGCTTCCTTGAGAAGCTTGATACAAAGCTTCCTTGAGAAGCTTTGTTCACTTTTTGGGAAAAGTTAAGGATGATGTCACTTTAATGATGTCATCTTGGTGATGTCATTAAAGTGCTCTCTAGAAAAGATGAATAACACTCCACTAAAGCTATTTCCCAATGGATAAAAGTCAGAGTTAGCAAAGCTGGTATCTATTGTATAATGGACAATAGAGTGTATCCAAATTTTATCCGTTAGATAAAATCTTAAAAAACAAAAATTTCGTAAACCGTGTTCGGCCTCGGGTTTAGTAAGATCCCTCGTCATCATTTTCACAGTCTAAGGTTTTCTAGTCTCGGGAAAAATATTTCATTTTTTCAGTCCTGCTTAGTCCACACGCAAATCGAAAAATATATTAAAATAATCAAACCATTCAAATAATTTCAGAAAAATTCACAAAAATCACAAAAATTATAAAATGAATATATATAATGAAACAAGCAATTTTTGGGGTGTTACGCTAAGTCTAATGAAGGAATATTTCTTGGCTATTCCATACATAGTAAAGTTTATAGAGTTTACAATAAAAGAGCTACGACTATAGAAGTGTACACACATGTTGCTTTTGATGCAACTAACCTAAATGGCCCGAGAAAGGACTTGGTTGATGATGTTTCTAAAATTGATACGTGTAAAATATACTAAGAGCAAGTGCACTCTATCATAAAGTAATAAAAGACTTGAGTCCCAATTGTCGATCCCATGAGGAATAAGCAGTAATTACTAGATTCATAAAACTTTTGGTTATTTAGACAATCTTAAGAGTGAAGAGAAATTCAAATTAATATCAGAAAATAAATTAAGAAAAATAATGAACTATCAAACAATGTAAAGATAATCAATTAGAGAGAGATTAGGGTGCAAGGTTCACTTAAATCCAATTAATTTGATTTTTACTCATTTATGATGTAAGGTAATTCTCTTGCCAATATTCTCTTAATTGCTATTGAATCCCAATGGTCATGGATGAAATAATTTTCTATTCCTAAATTAAATCACCTATTTGGTCATTTAGTTGAATTAATTAGGAATGAATTAAGCCTCAATTCAAGAGATGAACTAACATATCGTCAATTCCATTAGTAGAAATAAATTGTGTTTGGTCATTCACCAATCTAATACTGGGTTTATCATATAGATCCACTCATTGAGTGCAGATGGTCATTGGTCAAACAATGAATTAACACATGTCAAAAGTGATCAAGTTATGACAAGAATGCAAATAATATGATAAACCATAAAAGAAATTACCTTAATCAAATTCGAGATCAAACCAAAATAATTAGGAAAACAAGATCCCCCATAGCCCTAGCTATGGGTTTAGCTATTCATGTTCAATACAAACAAACCTATATCAAAATATAAACCTATAGAAAGAAAACCCAACGAAAGGAAAAAACTAGAGGGAAAAAGAAATCAAAATACCTTTTACGGTGATTATGATTTTCTAGCCTTCAAGAATTGAATCCTCCCTTCATAGTCGTCTTCCAAAGCCTATTGCCGCAAAAGTGCTCTATCAGGATTAGGGATTTTCTGCATTTTGTGTGTGATACCTGAATTCTAGCGTAACCTCTCTAATTTATTAAACAATGTGTTCTGTTATGCGAGTAGCACCTAGGCGCTGACTTCCGAGCGCTCAAGTGTTGAGTCACTAATCTATATAATGCGTTGCACGCTCAGGCGCTGCCTGAGCATTGGGACACTAAAATACCATTGTTGCATATGCTTTGGGCACTCAAGCGGTGGGCATCCAATGCCTGAGCGTTGGACAACTGATGAAAAATTATTCTTTTTTCTTATTTTTTTAAATGTCCAGTCTTCTCCATGTGCAATTACCTATCAAAAACACATAATAACAACTCAAATTAAAAATACTAAAAATATAACAAAACTTGAGAACAAATTTCAATCACAAATATTAAAAGAGGATGAAAAATCAAGGATTTGAACCGTAAAAATATGAAATATTGACTGTTCATCAACTCTCCCACACTTGAGCTTTGCTTGTCCTTAAGCAAAGAATATGAATAAAAAATAAGATTAAACTTAATATCCAGAAACATGAATCAAGGAGAATTCCACAGTTTAAAAATTCAAGTTTAATAATCAAATCCAATCAAACAAGATTGTTTAGCACTTAAAATAATTAGAGGCTTGAGTCTAGCTTGCAACTTTTCTCTTTACTAACCAATTGAGGTCATTCATCTTTCTATCGCTCAAGTGTTTAAGGACGAAGAGATCACTCAAATTTCTCTTGAAAAATGTAATATCATAGGCTTGGTTATCAATCTTATCTCCACTTCCAAGTTCACATACAGTACAAGAATCAAAAGAATTTCCTTTGTTTGTAATGGGGCCAAGGGTATAATAAAAGGTAGGAAAAAGATAAATAAGGGTCAAGAATGTTCATGAATAAAACAATACAAAATAGAATCATGTTGAGAAGATGAAAATAGAACATCATGTACAAGAGTATAATAGATTCTCACTTTCAACCATTCTCATTATTTTTCACTAACAAACTTTTTTCTTTTTTCCTCCTTTTCCATTTTTTTCATCATTTTTCTTCTTTTTTTTTCACCAATGAAGACAAAAACAACCCTTTATGAACTTTCAATTAACACATCAGATGCTCTATAGAATTCAACCTGATTATTCAATTGGGTATTCAAAGAAATCAATTTCAGGCTCAAATAGGGGCAACAAATGGATTATTTTATCAATGCAACTCTAGAAGTCAAGAAATGATTAAGCCTAATTTTCTTAATCATATTCAAGACTGTATGTAAATCATTAAAGTCTCAATAAGATATTAAAGCAAGTTGTAGAGCATATCAATCAAGAGAAAACTCATTCCGGAAGAAAAATAGGATTTTGTTTATGAAAAATTCGATCATTGAAGCTCAAAACTCATTTTCTGGCTAAGTTGATAAAGAGAACAAAAACAAGCAGACATGACTAATTTTCAAATAAGATGCTAAATTTCATTTAACTTAATTGAACAAGATTGCTTCACACAAAATCAGCTCATGATCAATGGATTCCCCTTTAAAACATATCTCTATCAGCACAGTATTAATTCCAACAATTAACATACAATTCTTGCTTAAACACCAACAATACTCAAGTGATCATCAAAAAATTTTTAAGAGTACCCCCCCACACTTAAGATAAACATTGCCCTCAATATGGAAGAAAAAGAAATAAAGGGATAAAAAAAAGAGCAGCACAACCTGATGAAAGTGATACAATGTCAGGCAGAGAAAAAGCACAAGAGTCAGCACCGCAACAAAATCTGAAAAATCTCAATTTTTTTCAAAACAAATGAGTGGCATCTAAATGAAAAATAAAAATAACAAAAATTATGAAAATAAGATATATAAAGAAGAAACACAAGTTGCCTCCTATGAAATGCTAAGTTATAGTCATTAGCTTGACTATGAGCCGATGCCATGCTTAGGTGACACAGATAGAATGGTGCTCAGTCTCCACTCTTTTTCATAGTGCTTCGCTCTTTGCGCATTTATCTTGAAAGGTTGTTGGCTTTCTTTTGTCACTTCAAGCACACTATATGGTAAGACTTTAACAACCTCATATGGTCCATACCATTTTGACCACAACTTACGTAGAAAGAGACAAAGACGTGAGTTATAAACAAGAATTTGATCCCCTATCTTAAACTCACGTTGTTTGATACACATGTCATGCCACTTCTTTGTTCTCTCCTTATAGAGCTTGGTATTCGCATATGCCATAAGATAAAATTTGTTCAGCTCATTGAGCTAGTTAGGTCGCTGTGCACCAGTAGCATTCACATCAAAATTTAGAAATTTAAGTGCCCAATATGCTCTATGTTCTAATTCCACAAGTAAGTGACAGGATTTACTAAACACAAGTATATAGGGGGATATGCCAATGGGTGTTTTGAATGCAGTTCTATAGGCCCACAATACACCATCCAACTTTAAAGACTAATCTTTATGAGATGCATTAACAATCCTTTCCAAAATATTTTTCAATTCACGATTTGAAACCTCCACTTAGACACTTATTTGTGGATGATAGGGGTGGCAACCTTATAAGTGACACCATATTTGCCCAATAGATTATCAAACTGTTTATTTCAAAAATGAGTGCCACCATCACTGATAATTTCTCGGGGTGTACCAAATCTAGTAATGATATTTTGTTTAAAAATTTTTACCACTACCCGAGCATCATCAGTAGGCAATGCCACTGCCTCAACCCATTTAGAAACATAATCCACAACTACAAGTATGTATTGATTAGAAAAAGATTTTTGGAAGAGACTCATGAAATCAATGCCCCAGACATAAAAAATTTCACAAATCAAGATACTATTCATTGGCATATCATATCTCCTAGAGATGTTACCACTTTGTTGGAATTTATCACAAGTTCAAACAAATTGAAACACATCCTTAAACAAAGTTGACCAATAAAACCCACATTGTAAAACCTTTTGTGCAGTTCTAGTGGGACCGAAATGGCCACCAATTTCCCTAGCATAACAATGTTCAAGAATGGAATGACTCTCACTACCATGAATGCATTTCTTAATAACATTATCAACACAAACCTAAACAAGTATGGATCCTCCCACAAATAATGCTTAACATCAGATAAGAATTTCTTCTTTTGTTGATAAGTGAGATCTAGTGGAAGGATAATACCTGTGAGGAAATTTACGTAATCAACATAACATGGTAAAGAGGAGACTGCACAGAGGTGCTCATCAGGGAATGATTCATTTATGGCACGCTCAATAGTGGGCTCTAACACCTCCTCATCCAATCGTGATAGGTGGTCAGCTACAATATTTTCTGTCCCCTTTTTATCATGTATCTCAAGATCAAACTCTTGTAGCAAAAGAATCCACCGAATCAGCCTCAACTTAGCATACTGTTTAGTAAGAAAATACTTAATAGCATAGTGGTCAATAAAACAAATAACTTTAGAGAAAATAAGGTAAGTGCGAAATTTATCAAAGGTAAATACTACCGCTAGCAACTCTTTTTTAGTAGTGGTGTAGTTTCTTTGTGCCTCATTCAAAGCATGGTTAGCGTAGTAAACAATTTGGAAAATTTTACCTTTTCTTTAGCCCAAAATGGCCCCAACTGCTGTATCACTTGCATCACATATGAGTTCAAAAGGTAAGGACCAATCAAGGGCAATAATGATGGGTGCACTAGTTAACTTTTCCTTCAAATCAAGAAATGCATTTAACAAAGAATTAGAAAAGTCAAATGGTGCATCCTTCATTAGGAGGTTTGTCAAGGGTCTAGCAATTTTTTAAAAGTCCTTGATGAACCTTCGATAAAAACCTGCATGTCCCAAAAAGCTAAAAAAGGCCTTAATAGATTTAGGTGGGGGTAATTTCATAATTACTTCCACCTTCATCAGATCAACCTCCATATCTTTGGGCGATACCTTATGCCCCAAAATAATGCACTCTTGTACCATAAATTAGCACTTTTCCTAGTTTAACACAAGATTGGTGTTCTTGTAGCTCCAAAACAAAATTGAGATTATGTAAACAATTATCAAAAGAAGGGCAAAACATAGAGAAATCATCCATGAAAATTTCAATATAATCCTCTATCAAGTCAGAAAAAATAGCCATCATACACCACTGAAAAGTAGCCCGTGCATTACACAATCCAAAGGGCATCTATCTATATGCAAATGTACCATACGTGCATGTGAAAGTGGTTTTCTCCTGATCCTCAGGTGCCACAAGTATTTTCATATAACTAGAGTATCCATCCAAGCAATAGAAAAATGCATGACCTGAAAGTTTCTCTAACATTTGATCAATGAAGGGTAAGGGAAAGTGATTTTTCCGAGTGTCATCATTCAATTTCCTATAATCAATGCACATACGCCACCCAATCATATTCCTAATGGCTGATGTAACACCCCCTCCGAAGGGCGTTACATTCCAACCGACTCCTTTTTCGCAAAACCAACTTTTACCAAGTTATGAAAAGATTGACATTATAAAACATGAGTTTCAAAATTCTCTTTTCAATGAATAACATCGACTTATCAAATAATAAAGACACAAGGCATAAGAACTGGAAAACAGTTTTTCATAAAACGAAGTTCATTACATTCTTAAGTACATTGCCTCATATTCCAAAAGTATAAAACTCGAGTACTCCAAATAGTAAACATACATGTATATAACTACTAAATGAAAACTGAACCTAGTCCAAGTCCTAACACCTGAAGAACAGGGTCCTGTGCCCGATCTTCATCCAGATCCCCTTCAGGATCCCTAGCAGACAAAGCTCCCAGTTGGGGCATATCACAACAGACGGAAGTCCAAGCAGTCGACTCCACAAGGTCCTCCTCAAGGAAGCTCTCCAGGAGGCATGCAAAACAGCTACATCCACCATAAAAGTAGCGACGTCATGCCGAGCCCTGCTCCAAAGCAAAGTGACATCTCTGTCATACCGAATGCGCCCCGTATCTTAATGGACACTCCACGCTTCGATGCCCTCATTAAATTACAGCCAAATGAAACCTCACGGATCTTTCCTCACTGCCAATGCAGTCTTTACAGACATGAGAATAAGATAGAAGCAGACAAAAAATACGATGAAAGAGGTGAAATCCCCTACATCAATACCATAAGGTAGCAAGAAACACAATGAAAGACAATGATGCCTTTCATATACAACAACATTAAATAAAAGCAGATATAATCAAGTCAATATAAGAATATTTTAGAATAGCAAACAAAATCATGTTATTACAGAGATATCGCAAGACAACAGGCATAATTATATTATCAACTGGTAAGTGATTCAACAATGTATATCACAATACATGAATACTGACTATGCCATGAAATATGTGAACTGACTATGCATATGCACAATGCATATACTGACCATCTTTATGCACAATGTACTCAATTCCTACTTCATGGAGTTAAAGATTCAGAGATGAGCGTTCCAGAAGATCTGTCCCCCCTCAAAGACAGTCTATGCTGGACCACGAAAACTAATAGTGTTTTGTCGGGCCGCCAGTGTGTTGCAATGGTGTTCACAGCCAGGGGTATACAATGTGATAACATAATCACTAAGTGAATCACCTCGCCTTGATCATCCCCCAACATCCATCATGGATCACATTATCCTGTAAGTTCTCACTCACTCCTAGGCATAAAAAGTCGACTGAATAATGCTCAATGCATGAACAATAATTTCAATTCATCGTTGTACCATTCCCAATGGTATTAAAGCAACTGCCCATACAATTGTCTAATACCACGGTATCAATGATATTATATAACCGCCCATACAACTACATAATACCAATGATCCACTCGGGTCCAACACTTCAGTTCCACCAGCACAAGGCTAAAATCCATAATTCACTTGGGTCCAGTACGTCGGCCCAAAATCACCATGCAATGCATTCGTTCACAGAGTATCTCAGTCATGCAAATTCAAGGATCATGTATGTTTTCACAAAGTATCTCAATCGTGCAAATTCAAGAATCATGCATGTTTTCACAAAAATATAATTATGTCATCTTTAAGCCTTAAATCAAAATACTTCTCAAGAATAAAGATAGAAATTAATTCTGATCACCAAATCCTTCTAACTAAATTCCTCGAATGACCTTTCTTCATAACGTTTATGAAAATCTTGAGAGAAACCACATTATCTTAACCTCAAAATTCTTTCACATCCTTCACTTATAAATCCTCAATTAAATTTCTCGATTATCAAGTCAACTAGATTCACCACTAATAAATCACCTTCCATTATTCCAATTATCCCCAAAATTATTTCTATTAGTATTTTTAAAAGTCATTACTCCTCAAATCATAACATTATGATCATCTTCCCTTAGTTCTATACATAGCCCACTTAAACTAATTATCTAAGCTCTTCACAACCTCACCTACGCTCATGTTCTTTCTTTGTCCAATCCTCACTCTAGGCTATAGGATAAAGTTGTGTTCTTTATTCTTTCCACATTATGGACTCCTAATTAAGTGTCTATTCATTTGATTAACTAAGTTCTAACTTGATACAAAGTCTCATATTGAGTGCCCAATGAGGCCGTGAGCCTCTAAGGGACTAGAAAGTCCAACCATTTCTCATCACCTCAATTACACGATCGTATCAAATTACATAGCTTGCCCAACACGACCGTGTACTTCTCTAGAAAACATCAAAGTCCTAATCTGAGCTACTCAATTACACGACCATGTCCTCCAACACGACTTGGGCTATGTACTCCACTGCCCTGTCACGTGTGAGCTGTGTTTCCAACTAGAAACATGGCCTGGGCCGTGTAAAGCCACACGGCCCATGGATCTAGCACCAGAAAATTGAAAATAGGCCTTCCCCAAGCCTCCAAATCAAATGGGTAAGAATCCCTTACCATCCAAATACATATCCAAGTATTTAGACATTTCAAATCCATCAAGATACACGATACCAAGCATAGAAAATCATACAACACATCCAAATCACATCATTATCAAAAATCACAAAAACAAAGTGAGCAACCCACAAATGGATTCCTCACCATCAACCCAAAAATATGTTCCTTACTACCACGAGTGGTTGATGAGGTTAATCTCTCTCTTACCTCAAGAGACAACATAAGAAAGCAAGCTCCTTGATGCCTTCTTGCAATTTCTTCCACCCCCCCCAAGAAACCCTAAGATAGTCAAGCTCAAGAGATTAACAACCAAAGCTTGAAAAGGAAAGTCCTTGATCATAATGGTGACAAAGGGTCACGAAAATGAGAAGAGAAAGGGAGAAAGTCAAGAACTTTACCTCAAAGTTTCAAGCTTTAGAGCTTGGTAGAAAATGATGGAGATGGAGGAATCAAAAGGGGTTCACCAAAGAGAAAGGCTTCAAGATGATGAGAGGAGTCAAGATCCTAGGTTGGCTCGAGCAAATAAGCATGGGTGGCCAACAATGGAGGTGGAGGCCGAGTGAGTGGAGGTTGAGGTCGTGGGGTGGAGAGAAAATAGAGAGAACGTGAGAGAGAGAAAAGAGAAAGATGAGAGAGAAAGTGATAGTTTTTGAAATGAAAAAATGAGAATTGAAAAGATGATGACTTTTGGTCATCTTTTCCTCCAAAATCGTGGGTCACATGGGAGGAGAGAGAAAAGTGATAGCTTCCTTGAGAAGCTTGGTAGGAAGCTTCCTTGAAAAGCTTTGCACACTTTTTGATAAAGTGAAGGGTGATGATGTCACTTAGATGATATCATAAAAGTAACTAGATAGAAATAATTTACTAGAGCTATTATCCAGTGGACAAAAGTTACAGTTAGTAGAAATAATATTTTATTATCTTACACATAATAAAATATACTGCGATTTTATTTATCAGATAAAATCTCAAAAAATAAAAATCTTGTAAACTGTGCCCAGTCTCGAATTTAGTAAAATCCCCCGTCAACACTTCCACAGTTTAAAGTTTTCTGGCCTCAGGAAAAATATTTTATTTTTCTTATCCCGCTCAGCGTACACGTAAATCGAGAAAATATTAAAATATTTAAACAATTCAAATAATTTCAAAAAAATTTCCAAAAATCAAAAATATTATAGAACGAATATATATCATAAAACAAGCGATTTTTGGGGTGTTACAGCTGAGTTCTTTCTTTTTATTTTCTATGACCATTGTACTCGCTTTTTTAGGCACTCCTTGTACCGGATTTACCTAGGGACTATCAGAAATGGGGTAGATAATACCTGCGTCGACCAACTTTATTACCTTCTTCTTTACAACCTCTTTCATGTTTGGGTTGAGACGCCTCTATGGTTGCACAAGCGGCTTATTTTGCGCCTTCATGTAAATTATGTGGGTGCATATGGTAGGGCTAATGCCCGTGATGTCATGAATGGTCCACTTGAATGCCTTCTTGTTCTCCCTTAACCCTCTCATGAGTTTCTCCTCCATCGAACCTGAAAGCAAAACAGAGATAATCACAGGTAAAGATGATGGGGGATCCAGAAAAGCATATTTTAAATTAGAGGGAAGAGGCTTGAGCTCTAGTTTGAGGGGCTCCTCAATTGAGGGTTTTGGAGTAGGGATGTTTTTCCTAACCAAATCCTTATAATGCCCCTATGTTCTTTTGCCTTCCATGGGCATGCCAGCTTCTAACAACATTATAATTTCTTTGACCTCTTGATCATCCTCAGAGTCGGTGGCAGCCATGGTCAAGATCTTCTCTAACACATCATCAATCATAGAATACTGCAAATATGAAGACACAACACTATCCATAACATCAGTAACATCGATGCAATTACATGAATCAAAGGAACTAGGATGTTTAACATAATTAAAAACATTAAAAACTACTTCCTTATCATTTAATCGCAAGGTCAACTTCCCTTGATGGACATCAATCATGGTCTTTCCAGTAACGAGGAATGGATGTTCAAGTATGATTGGGACCTCTGAGTCCTTCTCCATGTCCAACACAATAAGTTTGCTGGGAAAATAAATTTATACACCTTTACCAAAACATCCTCCAAAACACCATGAGGGTACGTGATGGATCTATCAGCCAACTGTAATGAAATGTTGGTAGGATTTGGTTTCTGCATTCTTAACTTCTTAAAAATAGAGAAATGCATCAAATTAATACTAGCACCTAAATCACATAATGATTTCTCAAAATAAAAGTTACCAATAGAGTAAGGAATAATAAAACTCCCTAGATCTTTTAGTTTCGGGGATAACTTCTTCAAAAGGATAGTGGAACACTCCTCATTTAACTTTAGCATCTCAAATTCCTCAAGCTTGCGCTTATTTTAAATTATCTCCTTTAAGAACTTTGCATACTTGGGCATTTGGGAGATGGCTTTTACAAACGAAATGTTAATTTGTAATTTCTTGAACATCTCCAAGAATTTTACAAATTGCTTGTCCTGTTGAGTGTTCTTGAGCCTCTGAGGGAATGGAATAGATGGCTTCTGTGGCTCACTCAAATGTACCACAGAGGGTGCTTCACTTGCCTTCTTATTTTTTGCAGTGACTGGCTCATTAAGAGTATCTCCATGCTTTTGAATTTGCTCCTCTTTGTTCTTGGAAGGATCCCCAAGCTCCTTACCATTTCTCAAGGTAATTGCCTTCGTGTGTTCCTTCGGATTAGGCTCAGTAGTACTAGGAAAAGACCTCAGTGCCCTTTTTGACATTAAGGTAGCCAACTAGCTAATCTGGGTTTCCATGCTCTTCATTCAGGCCTCTGAATTTTGTATATATTTCATTACCACATTTTCAAAGCTTGGTTTCACTTCAGTTGCTTGGAAACTTGGAGGTGGTTATGGAGCTCTCTGCTAATTTTATTGAATGCCTTATTGATTTCCCCATGTGAAATTGGGATGGTCCCTCCAATCGAGATTATATGTATTTGAATATGGATTATACTATTGCCAGTTAGAATTACTAACAAAATTTACTTCTTCAGACTTAGGGGCAAAGGGACTATCAACTTGACAATTTGAACATTTATGTCCCTATCTACCACATGCTACACATATGATTAGTGGGGCTGCACTATTTGTTATCAAAGTCTCCACTTTCTTTGTCAAAGCTTCCAATTGACTCAGAATGGTAGTAGAGGAGTGAACGGCATGCTCACCAACTTGTTTCTTAGGAGCATGACACTCATTTTACCATTGATAACTGTTCAGTGCCATTTCTTTAATCAGTGCTTGGCTTTCAATAGGTTTTTTCCTCCAAATTGTACTTCTCGCAGCAGCATCAATAAGTGAACGGTTGACAAGCGACAAACCATTGTAAAAATTTTGTACTTGTTGCTATACGGGAAATCCATGATGTGGACATCTCCTCAACAACTCTTGAAAATGTTCCCAGGCTTCATAGAGAGTGTCCATGTCAAACTACATAAAAGAAGAAATGTTATTCCTTAACTTAGCAGATTTAGAGGGAAGAAAATACATAGCCAAAAATGATTATTTTAATTATTCTTATGTGGTGATGGAACCCCTTGGTAGTGACGTTAACCATTGACTCGCTCTGCCCCTAAGAGAGAAAGGAAAGAGTCGCAATCGAATTGCATCATCTGTAATCCCATTATACTTTATAGTATTACACAACTCCAAGAACCTGACCAAATACTGATTTGGATCATTCGAAGGCAATCCACTAAATTGAACAGAATTCTGAATCATGGAGATCAATGCTAGTTTGATCTCAAAGTTGTTTACCACCATAGCTGGTCTTATAATACTCCCTCTATACCCTTCAGCCATGGGCATGGAATATTAAAGCTTTGTCCGCTCCACTACGGTAGCTCATTCTTGACGATTCCCTTCAACTGTTATCTCTCTATCTATCTTTCTTCTAGCTTCTTCGGTCATAGCTTCAGTATTAGATTGTTTCCTTAACCTGTGAGCTATTTTCTCAATTTTTGGATCAAATGCCAAATTAAGAAATTAAGAACATGCATAAACAAGAAATATTAGCAAAGAGATGAAGTAACAAATTAATTAAAAGTAAAAAAATAAAATAAGAAATAAAATAAAAGTACATCTAAATTAACTAGAGCTATTTATCTATAACATTACCAAACTTATTCCCCGGCAATGGTCCCAAAAACTTGATACGCATAAAATACACTAAGAGCAAGTGCACCCTGTCATAAAGTAATGTAGAACTTGAGTCTCAATTGTCGATCCCACAAGGAATAAGCAGTAATTACTAGATTTGCTAAACTCTTAGTTATTTAGACAATCATAAGAGTGAAGAGAAATTTAAATTAAAATTAGAAAATAAATTAAGAAAAACAATGAACAATCAAATAATGTAAAGATAATCAATTAGAAAGAGACTAGGATACAAGGTTCACTTGAATCCAATTAATTAGATTTTTACTCATTTATGATGTAAGGTAATTCTCTTGCCAATATTCTCTTAATTTCTATTGAATCCCAATGGTCATGAATGAAACAATATTCTATTCTTAAATTAAATCACCTATTTGGTTATTTAGTTGAATTAACTAGGAATGCATTATGCCTCAATTCAAGAGATAAACTAACATATCGTCAATTCCATTAGTAGAAATAAATTAATGTTTTGTCATTCACCAATATAATCCTAGGTTTATCATATATATATACTCATTGAATGTGGATGGTCACCAGTCAAACAATGAATTAACACATGTCAAAAATGATCAAGTTATGACAAGAATACAATCAATATGATAAACTCTAAAAGAAATTACCTTAATCAAATTCGAGGTCAAACCAAATAATTACGAAAACAATATCCCCTATACCCCTAGCTATGGGTTTAGCTACTTATGTTCAATACAAACAAACCCATATCAAAATACAGACCCAAAGAAAGGGGAAAACTAGAAGGAAAGAGAAATCAAAACCCCTTTTACGGTGATTATGATCTTCTAGCCTTCAAGAATTGAATCTCCCTTCGTAATCGTCTTCCAAAGCTTGTTGTCACAAAAGTCCTCTCTCAGGATTAGGGATTTTCTGCATTTTGTGTGTGATACCTAAATTCTGGCATAACTACTCTAATTTATAAAACTAATGTGTTTTGTTACGCGACCAGCTCCTAGGCGTTGGCTTCTGTGTGCTTAAGCGCTGAGTCATTAATCTAGATACGCACTGCGTAATGCATTGCACGATCAGGCACTGCCTTCCCAGTGCTCAGGCGTTGGGACACTGAATACTGTTGCTACATATGCTTTGGGCACTCAAGAGGTGGGCATCTAGCGCCTGAGCACTGGACATCTGATGAAAACTTCTTTTTTTTCTTGCTTCTTTAAATGCCTAGTCTTCTCCATGTGTAATTATCTGTCAAAAACACAAAAAACACATAAGAAGAACTCAAATTAAAAATACTAAAAATATAACAAAACTTGATAACAAAATTCAATCACAAATATCAAAAGAGGATGAAAAACTAGGGAATTAAATCATAAAAATATGAGATATTGAAGGTTCACCAGAAATCTTGGCAAGAACACACTTGGAAAATAAGGAGAAAGAAGTTAAGAAGCAATAAAAGAGTCCATTTGATCCCCCACAGCAAGAGGATTCACAAATCATGGACCTTCCCAAGGAATGGAGGACATCAAGTTATCATCTTCTTAATAAGGTGATAAGTGATGTATTAAAAGGGGTAACCACTCGAAACTCTCTTAGAGATGCATGTAACCATATGACTTTTGTCTCTCAAGTTGAAACTAAGGACATAAATGGGGCTGTTAATGATGAACATTAGATATTGGCCATACAAGATGAACTAAACTAATTTGAGAGAAATCAAATTTAGGAATTAGTTCCAAGGCCCAATGATCGTCTCATAATTGGCACCAAATGGGTCTTTAGGAACAAACTTAATGAAACGGGCTTAATAATAAGAAACAAAGCTAGGCTTATTGGTAAAGGTTATAATCAAGAAGAAGACATAGATTATGAAGAAACATATGCTCCTATAGCTAGATTAGAAGCCATAAGAATACTACTTGCATATGCATGCATCATGGATTTCAAGCTTTATCAAATGAATGTTAAAAGTACTTTTTTAAATGGTTTTATACAAGAAGAGGTGTATGCGGAATAACCTCCTGGTTTTAAAAACTTTGAACTGCCCAACCATGTTTTTAAATTGAAAAAGACCTTGTATGGCTTAAAACAAGCTCTTAGAGTTTAGTATGAAAGGTTGAGGAAGTTCCTTTTGGAAAAAAAGGCTTCTCTAGAGAAAAGGTTGACATTACTCTCTTTATCAGGCATAAAAAGCATAACGTAGTTCTTGTTCAAATATATGTTGATGATATAATATTTGGTGCTACTAATGAGTCTCTTTGCAAGGAGTTTGCTAACATTATGCAAAATGAGTTTGAGATGTCTATGATGGGGGAGCTTAACTTCTTTCTTGGTCTCCAAATCAAGCAAACAAGAGATGAAACTTTCATAAGTCAATCCAAGTATTGCAAGGACCTGCTCAAAGCATATGGCTACACTAATGGGCACTTCTTATTATTTGGACAAGGATGAAGGAGGTAAATTAGTAGAAATCTCAAAATATAGAGGTATGATTAGCTCACTCCTTTACCTTACAACAAGTAGGCCTGATATTATATTTTGTGTATACATGTGTTCTAGATTTCAAGTAAATCCTAAAGAATCATGATGAACCTTTAAAAAGTCATGTTTTTATGGTTCAATTTCTCAGTTTTTCATTCTCTTTTAATCTGTTTATTTGAGTTTTGTCCTTATGTTTTCCTATTTTTAATTTAAAGAATTTTTCTTCATTCTTTGTATTTTCTTATGTTTTTGATAGGTTTTTGCTGGGGAAAAAGAATGGATTTCTTTCATGAAAGAGCTACTAGACAAGTTCTCTGGACTCTCAACGCTTAAGTGTTCAAGAACCAGCGCTCAAGCGCTAGTGAGGCAGAACGAGGGAGTTTTCTCTGTTATCCCAGCGCCCAAGCGTTGGGTGTTCACCGCTCAGCGCGCCAATGGCAGAACAGGATGAATATTGCTGGTATTTCGGCGCAAGGGCCATGACAATGACTAGCGCTCATGCGTGTGCATTGTGAAGAACTGGTCTTTGGTGAGTTAGCGCTCAGGTGCTTGGAGATTAGCGCTCAGGCGCTAGACGCGTAACTGTACGAGATTTTTTTTATTATAAATAGAAAGTTACGCTAAATTTCAAGACTCTCTGTGACAGCCGTCAAGACAACTCAATCCTAATTTGGTGTGGGCGCATCAAGACTTGAAGATTAGGGATTCTCTTCAATTTTTCCACTAATTATCAATGGAGTTTGTCATCTTCTATTCTTTGTTTTGTTCTTTCCCTATGTGTAACTAACTTCCCCTCGTTAGGGGGACGATGGATCTTGATACTTTGATGATGTAATTTCTTTTATAAGTTTAATGCATGTTTTTATCTCATGATTTACGTGTTTATCTCTGTTCTTAATACTTTTCTAAACCTGATCAATTTGGGAATGATAATTTGGGTTTATGTATGATTTGGGAAAATTTGCATGAACCTAGAACTTGTGATAAACACCATAATTTTTGCAATCGCTAGGGATAGACATTGTGGGTTATGTGGTCTTTCTTTTAATTTCCTCATGCTTGATAATGCCTTTCTAATTGGAGTTAGACTAATGGATTAGTTAATTTCAATCAGCATAAGAGGATTAATATACCAAGGGATTGAGTATTAATTAATGTTGGGAATTGACCATGAATCATTGAAATAGAACATGTTTTAAACCAATATTTAGAAGTGCATTTGAAAGAGTTCAAGTGAAGTCTAAACCCTAACACTTTCTTATTATTGATTTCATCTCTTGTTAAATTGCTTGATTTTACTTTGTTTAGTTTTAATTACTTTCTTTTAATTATCTTTATTTTCACTTTTTCTAACTTCCATCTTTTGATTGGCTTAAATAGTGTTAATTTAACGAACTTGGTAATTGGCAATATAATCCTCGTGGGACGATTCTCTTTTCACTACTTTATTACTTTGTGCGATTCGGTGCACTTGTCGATTTTCACATTAAGTTTTTGGCACTGTTGCCGGGGATTATTAATTGCTAATATCGATTAGTAGTTAAAAGAGCACTAATTTAGGCGTTTGTTTTATTTTATTTTAGATAATTGTTTTTTGTTTTTGATTTTTCTTTTATTTCTTTAACGTCATTTATTTTTATTTTTATTTTTGTTCTCTTTGCTTCACTCTGGTTGTTTCTTGTTTGTTTATGCAAGGGTCTTTGGAATTGAAAGAATTACTTTTTGATCCAGAAACAGCAAGGATAGAAGGAACAATCAGAAAAGTAATCAGAGAAGGAAGGAAAACTGCAAAAGAAGAAGATATGGCTGAGAATAATGTTGCACAGAGAAGACGCACTATGGCTGATTATGCTACTCCATCTACTGAAAGTGTCTCGACCAGCATTGTGCGCCCTGCTATTCAGGCCAACAATTTTGAGATTAAACCAGCTCTTCTATAGCTGGTGCAGTAGAATCAGTTTGGGAGAAGTCAGACTGAAGATCCAAACTTGCACATTGCCAACTTCTTGCAGCTCTATGATACTATTAAGTATAATGGAGCCAGTGATGATGCCATACGGTTACGACTCTTTCCATTTTCCTTGAGAGATAAAGCCAAGAGCTGGCTACAAGCCCAGCCTCAGGGAAACATTTCTACTTAGGATGATTTGGTTAGTAAGTTTCTCACTCGGTATTTCCTTCCTTCCATGTTCGTGAAGATAAGAAGTGAGATTACTTGCTTTACTCAGAATCAAGGAGCTTCTTAAAAAATGTCCTCACCATTCTTTTGAGATTTGGCAACAAGTACAGATCTTTTACAATGGGTTGAGTCATCCTACTAGAGCAATGGTTGATGCGTCTGCAGGTGGGTCTATAAATACTAAAACTCCTGAAGAAGCTCTAGAACTATTTGAGATCATAGCTACCAATGAATATCAGTTGCCTAGTGGGAGAGCAGCAGTTAAACAGGGAATGTTGGAGCTTAGTGTTGTTGATACTATACTTGCACAGAATCAAACTATTATGCAACACATTATCAACCTTACTAAGCAAGTTGGTAATATACAGGTGAATACAGTTAATCATCAAAGTTTGAGTTGCGATTTTTGTGGAGGTAACCATGTTAATGGGCAATGTGAGGCTGGAAATTCAGTTGTCAACATTTCAGAGCAGGTGAATTATATGGGAAACCATTCAAGGCCACAAGGTAATCTTTTCTCAAATACTTACAATCCAGGCTGGAGGAATCATCCCAATTTCTCTTGGAAGAATCAAGCTGCACCATTGAATGCTCAGCTCGAATAGAAGTTCTGTTAGTCATGGCAACCATTACCCAAGAGGGGGGGTGAATTGGGTATGAAAAAATTTTCACAAAAGCTCTTAAAATAAACACAAATATTTAAGCTATTAAATAAAAGAGAAAGAATTGTGAGATGAAGAATAAAAGCTTTTAAGAATAGCAGATAAATAAATGTGCAATAAAATAAAATTGCATAAAAATAAAGAGATAAAGAGAAGAAGAGCAGGCACGATATTTATCCTGGTTCGACCACCAACCACTTATGGTCTACGTCCAGTCCCCGAAACACAGTTCAAGATTTTTCACTATATGTACAAGCTTCAATAGGTGCTTGCTACCGTTACATAAAAGAGTACTTTTCACACACAGGGAAACTCTACCATTGTGCTAAAGTCTCAACCTGCAGGGATACCTCACCCTTATACAAACCTTAGAGGGATACCTCACCCCCTTTACAAACCTTGAAGGATACCTCACCCTTAATACAGGAGAATAAAAATTATAGATGGATAGAAACTCTCACTCAGAGCAAATTATACAATTTGAAGTGCTAAGAGGCTCTCAAAGAATATCTCAAAGTTACAACAAAAAGAACACAGAAAATAGGCATAAAATATAAATCACATTTTTCAGAGCAAGTACAAATTAAACAAATTACTGGGCTTGTTGCAGATGAGACCCACGGTCTCTATTTATAGAGCCAGATAGAAAATTAGCCGTTGCAGCAATTAATTCCATGATTAATATGAAAAAAGTGTTCATTAGTTTCTAAATTCGTATCTGTGCTTACCGTGTTTATTCGAATAAGCCTTTGGCTATTCGAATAACACGTTCTTTTAAAAACATTTAAATCTGGTTATTCAAATAACCTTCGTGTTATTCGAATAACGCCATAAAAGCTTTTTTTTAGAAATGGTTATTCGAATAAAGATAATTTTATTCGAATAACATTTGTTAAAACAGACTTATGGGAAAAGGGTCTATTCGAATAACTGATGAGTTATTCGAATAGTGATGTGAAAACAAGTTATTTAGAAAACACTTATTCGAATAACAAGAGTGTTATTCGAATAACACTTTAAAACACAGTCACGTAGCATCCAAAATATAAAGCTTTATTCGAATAACTAATGAGTTATTCGAATAACTCAGTTTGTAAAACAGTTATAAAAGCTTGAAAAACATCCCGAAAGTTTATCAAAAACACCAAAACATTTTTAAGTTATTTTCAAGATCAAAATAGTTTTGGTATAAGTTTAAGAAAAATATTTTTGTTTTATCTTCATGCACTAGGAGATATCCAAAGAGATCCTCGAACAAAGAGACTCTAAGTCCTAAAGCTATCCTTAAAAGATCTTGGACTTAGTCTTCCCATCATGTGTGTTATCATCAAGACAAATCTTCAAAGACATATGCTTAGTCGCATTCTCCTTGTGTTGAGCTTAATAGATATCTATTGCTTTCTTGTTGCATGCTCACCCTTAGTATTTGGACTATCCTGTAAAGTATTGCTCACTTAAACAAGCATAATTAGTCTAAAAACACAATTCAATATCTTCATATACATGAATCATAAATGTATAATTCTAGTTAGTTTACCATGCATATAAAACTTTCATAAACATATCCAAATAAGATATTTATCAATTATTAATGGATATGCTCTATATAGGATGCAACAGAACACATTACTCATTTTCATTTAAGCAAGGTATGAATGTTGCATATATCTTATTGCATGATTATTAAGTGAAATATAACTAGGCAAGGTACATATCATGCATGATACAATATATCACATTAAGCACATTTATCAAGCATAAGCATTATTCTATTTGTCTTGTATTTGTCATCATCAAAACTTAACATATAAAACCATTTGGGGCAAACTTATTTCCACAATCTCTCCCTTTTTGATGATGACAAATCACCAAAAAAATATGTTGAACAATATACAAGAATGAATATTCTTGTAAGCATATCAAACAATAAGCACAAGAACATATTTTTCTTTCCAATTTTCACTCCCCCTATTTGACATCAACAAAAAAGCTTAGAAAAAAAATATTTTCTCTCCCTTATAGATTCTACATATGATTCAAGAATAAAGAGATGAAACGATCATGCTTTCAAGATATAAAAAATAATTCATGCAGTGCTTGTCATATATTTGTATATCAACATTTAGCATATGACAATATTAAAACTGTAACACCCTCCTTAGGGCGTCACACTTCATGTTACTCAATTATCATATCACCCCTTCGTTATGAATCATGCTTGTAATATAAATACGAGTTGTAAAATTTCTTGATGATAGTAATATAAACTTAGTGGAAATTAAAACATTACAGCATCATTACAATAAAATTTTACATTATATATACATAAATCGTAGTACTGTCACACTTTAATATTTACAAATTGGACATCTAAAAATATTTACACATTAATTAAATTACATAATGCCCAAATAACTCTAAACATGCAGAACCCTCAAACGGGTCCTCCTCAGACTCCTCAACAGGGAGGAATCCAACTTGACACAAAATATATAATACTAACCGTACCCAGAGTACGATAGTAAGCTTCCTATTACTGTTTATGTGAGAAATACATTTTCCAACAAGCTCGACGCACTATGCCTCCAGTTCCCATAAACTTTACGAAAAACTCAGCATCTCCATCTCTTTAGAACTCAACTTCGTTCTTGAAAATCTGATCTTCCTTGCGTTCCCACTCAACGTCTTGCTCAATCTCTTTACAATTATAAATATAATACAGAAATAGACAGACAAAGAGGTGAGATCACCTACGCCAATACCAGTATGGTAGCAATGAAGATCAAAACATACAAATTCTCATACCATACATCATACATAATTACAATCATATCATCAATATCATTTATCTAACACATATCATATCTCATATTAACACATCATACATAATTATAATTATGCTACCAACATCATTTATCATCATAATTCATAATTACATCCATGTCCTTATCAATATTCACTTATTCAATAATTCATTTATCAAAATCAATAATTATGATAATACTCTCAGTATCTCGTGTATGCATCTAGACTCATGTACCTAGACTCAATTTTCCTACTCCATGGAGCTAAAACTCGGTCGGAAAGAGTGATCGAAAAGAATCATGCTGCTGCACAACATGCCTCGGACCACGTGCTCATTCTCTTTGCTCATTTATCATTTGCTCATTTAGCATTTGCACATCTAGCATATGCATCACAGTCTTTATCAGATCTCGATTATGGATAGTGTCTTGGTCCGGATCATCGGTGTGTTGCATCGGTCTAACCTACGGTACAGAAGCTTTATTCTCTGTCCATTGTAGGCAACTCGCACCCCGATGCCCCCAAGGTCAACGAGTGACCTACACTACGCACATCGCACCCACTCAGGAGGTGTGTTCTTTCCTTCTTTCGACAACCAGAATCAGTCTTATTCAGCCCATCGGACTTTTTTTTTTATTGCATAATCAAATGCACCTTTCTCAGTTCAATTCAGTCTCTCATCTTCTCAATTCAATTTTCTTTATCTCATATTCGGGGTCCTCATATAGGCCCAATATTATTATTACTGTAATTTCATCGCGAAACCATATTTTTTCGCATTTTCTCAAATCACGTATCAATTTTTTCATCATTTTTTAATCACGTAAAATACTTTTCACACATTTTAAATTAAGAATACTAGTTTCATCGGTTAACACCAAAATTCAACTTCATTTTTCATATTTGCATAATAACTCCTCAAAACATAATATTTGTATTATAATCCTCATCCAAATAATATTTTCACAACAGTCCCTCATAAAAGTCACATTTACAAAATAGTCCCTTGAAAAATTCATATTTACAAAATAGTTTTTTCATAAAATTCATTTTTACGAAATAATCTTTCATAAAATTCATAATTTACAACATAGTCCCTCATAAAAATCCTATTGACGAAATAGTCCTTCATAAAATCACATTTACGAAATAGTTTCTCATACTAATTATATTTATGAAATAGTCCCTCAAAAATCATATTTACAAATTAGTTCCTCCAAAATATAATATATACAATATAACCATTCAAAAAAATCAATAATTACAACATGGCCCCACTAAACACAAAAATTACAATATTGCCCCTATAAAATCATAATTTGTATTGTTTCTCCAAAATTATTTCATCTTGTTGTGTTTGACTCTTCCAAATTCAATTCCTTTTCTTTCAAGTCCCAAATTCTCAGTTTAATCCATCATATTATTCACATCCTAATTTACACATACACTTACATGCATTCAGTTTCATACATACAAACATTTATCAAAACAATAAATATATTATCACACATGCAATCATAATTTTCAAAACCATAAACATCACAATCACAAACATAAAATCACCAATAACACAATCACAACTAAAGAAGCAATTAAACAATAAGTGAATAAACCCTTAGGGGTTTTTCACCAAACACAACCATCTCCACACCACCAAAACTTGGTTGGTGAGGTTAAATCTCCCTCTTACCTCTTGAAGAACCTCCAAAGCTCCTTGTATGTCTCCTTCAAGCAAACTCCCTCCACCAAGAGCTTCTTCAAGGCTTCAAACTTGAACTTTGAAGAACAAGATAGAAAATAGATGATTCAAGCTTTCTAAGCTTTCCTCCTTTCTTTGAGACTTTGTTCACCTCCTCTTTAGGAAGAAGGTTGAAGAAGCTTTGAACAAGATAGAATGGGTTTTGTGGCAAAACCTTATGAAGAAGAAATGATTAGAGTAGGTTTTGAATCAAAACAAAATCCAAGAGATGAATGTTTTAAAGGATGGATGGTGTGAGTTCTAGGTGGTGACCGATTGGAAGAAAAGAAAATGAAAGAGAGAGGCGTGAGTTTTCCTTTGGAACTTTGAGAGAAATGAATTTATGTTTGAGAAGTAGAAAAGTGAAGAGTGAGGACGTTCGGGAAAAGCTGCTGGCCGTGTGATTTTCTTGTGAAATTTGGAATGCTTTACGTGAGTAATTATCCAAATTCTGATTGCATAAGGACAGCTGCTGCCTTGGGATAAACTTAAATAAAGTTAAAATTTACATGAAGTAAAATATCTACTTCTGAATGCACGTGGCTGATGTCATTCTTTTGACTTTCAAGGCTTTTAGATTGTTCAAGAACCTTGTAGAACCTCCTTCAAGCTGCTACGTGACCGACGTAGAACCCCTCCAAAATGCTGCATGAACGTGAGTTTCAAGGGTAATTTTCGACGAAAATCAACCTGACAGAATGATGTAAAATGGGAGAACGTTATTTTCCAAGAATGGCTAAATATCAAGTTCTGTCGGATGGGAATTCTGTCGAACGAAGATCAAAATTGTCGAATGAACTTAAAAGGTCAACAGAATCCTAATTCGTCGGACGAGTGTTAACGTTGAAGAAATCTTCCAATTGTCGAATCGACGAAATATTATATGATCAGAAGATCAAATTCGACGGATTTTGACATTAGAGAAGTTTTTCTACTGAAATCAGGAATTCTTACTCGACGGTCGTTAGCACCATAATTCGACGAACATTATCATTCAAATTCGACGGACATTGGTATCCCCACTCGACGAAAATTGACATTTCCGCTTAGCAAATACTAGCATCCTCACTCGACGGAAATTGACATTCTAACTCAACAGACATGAGCATCCTAACTCGACGGAAATTGATATTCTAACTCAACGGACATGAGTATCCTCACTCGACGGAAATTGACTTGAGTATTAATTTCGACGGGTATGGTCAGGAGTTCATACTCGACGGATTTTAACATTTTACTAAGTGATCAGGATATCAAATTCGACAGGTTTGGCCCAAAAGTTCCTACTCGACGGATTTTAACATGGTACCAAATAGTAAGAAGATTAAATTCGACGTATTTGGGTAGAAGTCCAAATTCGATGGATATTACATTGTCTTAAAAAAAATCCTATTTCGACGGATTTTGGCATTGTTTTAGAAGGTCCATTTCGACGAATATAAACATCTTCATTTTTAACATTGGTAAAATCGTCCGACAAGATTTAGGGAAAAGAAGAACCAAGTTGTTTTCCTTAGCTGATTCTCTGCTAATGACAACATCCCTGCGTTTTGTCGAATCCGACGACATCTTCCATGTTTTTGAATAGATAGTCTTTGTCGAAATAGATGATCTTGGTCGAGATACATAGTCTTGGTGGAAGAGACCTCGATTCAAAGATTGAGAGTCACTTCATCCAAATTTTGAGGTATTTTGGGTTCGTCGAATTACCGATTATATTGTCGGGAAATGCTGGAAGTGTCGAATTGACTAACTAATTAGCACATGTTTGCAGGTAATCTCAGAAAATATATCCGACGGGATCCAAGAATTTTGGTCGGATTGGGATTCAAGAATTTTGGTCGGATTGAGTATAATGGCAAATCAAACTATACCAAGTCAAATAATTCATAGCAATAATAGCTATGCATAAAGCAACAGATATTTATCAAGTAAAATAAAATTATTTTAGATAAATTCTAAAATTAATAGATTCTTTTCGTGTTATTCAGATTCGGGTTAAGTAAGATCCCCCGTCTTTAAATAATCGACAAGAATTTCCTACCGAAAATTATTATTTTCTTGACCAGGAGCAAATCACACAAAATAATCACAAATAGTATCGGAATAATCAAATTATTTTTATAATGCACAGAAAACACAAAGTAGTGTAATTCTGTCAGCTCTTGCAACATAGTCTAAAATTTGGGGTGTTACAACTCTCCCCCTCTAAAATAAGTTTCGTCCTCGAAACTTGACACACTTAAAATAAAAATGGATACTACTCTCTTATCTTATCTTCTAATTCCCATGTTGCTTCACCACATATATCGTTCCAAACCACTGTAACCAATGCGCTTTCTTTTCGTCGAAGTTACTTTGTCCTTTGATCTTCAATCTTGACTAGAAACGTCTCGTAGGTTGAATTTTCCTTCATTTGTACGATGTCCAACAGAGTATCCGATACTGTCTAATAAACTTCGGAGTGGGTTTCCTCGACTTAATTTCTTGTCCATCTCTTGTCATAGGTGTCACACGTAGAGACACATGGTCACATTCTTCAAATTCAAGCGGTCTTCGTCTTTTATCTTCATAACTCTTTTGCTACATCTGAGTTGTCCTTATTTTGCCTTAGATCGTCTTTACTTTCTCAGTAGTTTGCTGCACAATTTCTGGTCCTACCTCTGTACTTTCAACATCATGATGCTAACACAATGATGTTCTACATCGTCACCCATACAATGCCTCATAGGGTAGGTACCCTATATTCGAACGAAAACTATTGTTGTATGTGAATTCTGTCAATGGTAGAAATTCACCCTAACAACCAGTTTTGTTCTAGATCACAAACTTTCATCAAGTCCTTTGAAAATTCTAGTTATCGTCTTTTCCTTATATCCAAGTCCCTCTTGATTGTACAGGTACTTCGAACCCTTGAAATTACTATAAACTTAATGTCTTCAGATTTTCCTTGCAAAATGACTATCGTACATCCTAAACATAATTTGAATAATTCTTTTCATGCGCATTCCACTGCCTTGAAGTATACGTCACCGCCTTTCCATTTGAATTTATCACTTCATCTAAATCCACAAGTTGAACTCCTTGTAACAGAATTTACGTTTGATTAATTTCGCACATAATTCCTTCTTCTTCTTCAAAATTGAAGAATTACATTGAAATCTTCAGCATGCTCCTTGGAATTTCGAGAATAGGTCAAAATATTACCAATAATGACAAATTTGCCAGATGAAAAAGAAAGATCCTATTTATAGAATTCACGGACATCGTCAAAACATTTCCTACCCCGAATGGTTGTACTGACTATTCATAGTTCTTGTAACGTATCTGAAATATTGTCTTGGAACATTCTCTACCTTCACTCGAATCTGATAACAACCAGTACACAAGATGATCTTGGAACGAAGAATGATTCCCTTCATTTGATCTTCTGGTTCCCTTGTCGTCACATCATCCTAGATTTTCTTCATCCATATAAGTTGTTCTACTTGCCTATTTTTACTCTTAATAGAAACTGTCTCATAGATCAAGTTTTCTTCTAATTGTACTGTATTTGATATTATAACACAAGTTGAATCAGGAATGATCCTTTTTAATTGAGATACATGAAAGACACTATGAAGGTCATAAGGAAAAGTAATAAGACTTTTCAGTAAGTTACTAGATTAGTCCAACAAAGATTTTAAAATGGTCTAATAGATTTTCAAAATGAACATGGTCCAATAATTTTAGAAAGGAACTTTCTGGATTCAAATCCAAAAATTTCAGGTCAAGGAAACACTACGATTACATTGTAACAATCTAGTAGGATATGGTTGGAAAATAACCACTCCAGTTATAAAATCAAGCTCTTAAATAGATGTGATTTTGGATAAACGAATCAAATCAACATAAAAGATTTGATATTCAATAGATGCAAGATAGAATTAGAAAATTTAAGTATAACCAACAAGTTTAACAAGAAGAGTAGAAATACTCAAATCACATTATAACAAAGACACGGATGAGTCAAATTGATTTACTCAGTCTATTTGAAAAAGAAATAGACAAACCAGAGTAATAGAAGAGTTTCAAACTCAAATAATAATAGGATAGTTCTATACAAACTCAAGTGATAAGAGCAAGTTTAGAAGTTGATGTAGTATTACGAAAAGAACAAAACACAGATAACCCCAAAAGATTTACACAGTCACAGGTTACAAAAGACTGGGTTACTTTACGCATCATACAAGATCTGACTTCAAGATTACCTCTATGGCACAATTTCCTTACTCCTTAAGTTTTTTTTTTTGTATTTGAACGTTCTCACTACACTCCTTGCACCAGCTCTTTCTTCTTCTTCTTCTTGAGATTTTAAATTACGTGCATCACTAATGGAAAGTTCCATCTTCAATTGATCACAATCTTTGGAGAAATGTCCAAGCTTTCCACATCGATAACAAATAACCCCTTTATGTTGACAATCTTTAGTGAGATGATCTTTTCCACACTTGAAACATTTCAGTGATGATACCACAGTCTGACTAAAATTATTGCCACTAGTACTTCCTCTCTTTGTTTGTTGTTGCTTCCTCAGTGGTTGTACACACTGCTTTTGCTGAACACGATCGACCTTACGCTTCCTTCCATCTTGGATTATCGAAGGTTCTAAGTTACAGTTTCTCACATCTAATGGTTGCTCCAATCCTAGTAAACTGTGAAGTTCGATTATCAGTTCTTGTTGTTGAGTGATCATCTGTCTCTGTTGTACTGCTACTTCAATCATCTTTTGCATTACACTTCTAGCTGCGGCAATACGATCTTCATCACGTCTCGCATCTACATGCTCATGTTCGCTACGTTCCATTATCTTCCTTCAAAGATAAATAAAATCAAAACATGACGAACTTAACGCAACTATTTCACATAACATCGTCTCCTTTCGGAAACCAAAATATATCTCTGTGTTCAACATCAGAGATTCACACAGCACAAACAAGACAAGCCTACCCACAAACCCAAAAGACTCTAACTTGGGCTCTGATACCAACTAATGTAACACCCTCCTTAGGGCGTCACACTTCGTGTTACTCAATTATCATATCACCCCTTCGTTATGAATCATGCTTGTAATATAAATACGAGTTGTAAAATTTCTTGATGATAGTAATATAAACTTAGTGGAAATTAAAACATTACAGCATCATTACAATAAAATTTTACATTATATATACATAAATCGTAGTACTGTCACACTTTAATATTTACAAATTGGACATCTAAAAATATTTACACATTAATTAAATTACATAATGCCCAAATAACTCTAAACATGCGAGAACCCTCAAACGGGTCCTCCTCAGACTCCTCAACAGGGAGGAATCCAACTTGACACAAAATATATAATACTAACCGTACCCAGAGTACGATAGTAAGCTTCCTATTACTGTTTATGTGAGAAATACATTTTCCAACAAGCTCGACGCACTATGCCTCCAGTTCCCATAAACTTTACGAAAAACTCAGCATCTCCATCTCTTTAGAACTCAACTTCGTTCTTGAAAATCTGATCTTCCTTGCGTTCCCACTCAACGTCTTGCTCAATCTCTTTACAATTATAAATATAATACAGAAATAGACAGACAAAGAGGTGAGATCACCTACGCCAATACCAGTATGGTAGCAATGAAGATCAAAACATACAAATTCTCATACCATAATATCATTTATCTAACACATATCATATCTCATATTAACACATCATACATAATTACAATTATGCTACCAACATCATTTATCATCATAATTCATAATTACATCCATGTCCTTATCAATATTCACTTATTCAATAATTCATTTATCAAAATCAATAATTATGATAATACTCTCAGTATCTCTGTGTATGCATCTAGACTCATGTACCTAGACTCAATTTTCCTACTCCATGGAGCTAAAACTCAGGTCGGAAAGAGTGATCGAAAAGAATCTGTCTGCACAACATGCCTCAGACCACGTGCTCATTCTCTTTGCTCATTTATCATTTGCTCATTTAGCATTTGCACATCTAGCATATGCATCACAGTCTTTATCAGATCTCGATTATGGATAGTGTCTTGGTCCGGATCATCGGTGTGTTGCATCGGTCTAACCTACGGTACAGAAGCTTTATTCTCTGTCCATTGTAGGCAACCCGCACCCCGATGCCCCCAAGGTCAACGAGTGACCTACACTACGCACATCGCACCCACTCAGGAGGTGTGTTCTTTCCTTCTTTCGACAACCAGAATCAGTCTTATTCAGCCCATCGGACTTTTTTTTTTATTGCATAATCAAATGCACCTTTCTCAGTTCAATTCAGTCTCTCATCTTCTCAATTCAATTTTCTTTATCTCATATTCGGGGTCCTCATATAGGCCCAATATTATTATTACTGTAATTTCATCGCGAAACCATATTTTTTCGCATTTTCTCAAATCACGTATCAATTTTTTCATCATTTTTCAATCACGTAAAATACTTTTCACACATTTTAAATTAAGAATACTAGTTTCATCGGTTAACACCAAAATTCAACTTCATTTTTCATATTTGCATAATAACTCCTCAAAACATAATATTTGTATTATAATCCTCATCCAAATAATATTTTCACAACAGTCCCTCATAAAAGTCACATTTACAAAATAGTCCCTTGAAAAATTCATATTTACAAAATAGTTTTTCATAAAATTCATTTTACGAAATAATCTTTCATAAAATTCATAATTTACAACATAGTCCCTCATAAAAATCCTATTGACGAAATAGTCCTTCATAAAATCACATTTACGAAATAGTTTCTCATACTAATTATATTTATGAAATAGTCCCTCAAAAATCATATTTACAAATTAGTTCCTCCAAAATATAATATATACAATATAACCATTCAAAAAAATCAATAATTACAACATGGCCCCACTAAACACAAAAATTACAATATTGCCCCTATAAAATCATAATTTGTATTGTTTCTCCAAAATTATTTCATCTTGTTGTGTTTGACTCTTCCAAATTCAATTCCTTTTCTTTCAAGTCCCAAATTCTCAGTTTAATCCATCATATTATTCACATCCTAATTTACACATACACTTACATGCATTCAGTTTCATACATACAAACATTTATCAAAACAATAAATATATTATCACACATGCAATCATAATTTTCAAAACCATAAACATCACAATCACAAACATAAAATCACCAATAACACAATCACAACTAAAGAAGCAATTAAACAATAAGTGAATAAACCCTTAGGGGTTTTTCACCAAACACAACCATCTCCACACCACCAAAACTTGGTTGGTGAGGTTAAATCTCCCTCTTACCTCTTGAAGAACCTCCAAAGCTCCTTGTATGTCTCCTTCAAGCAAACTCCCTCCACCAAGAGCATCTTCAAGGCTTCAAACTTGAACTTTGAAGAACAAGATAGAAAATAGATGATTCAAGCTTTCTAAGCTTTCCTCCTTTCTTTGAGACTTTGTTCACCTCCTCTTTAGGAAGAAGGTTGAAGAAGCTTTGAACAAGATAGAATGGGTTTTGTGGCAAAACCTTATGAAGAAGAAATGATTAGAGTAGGTTTTGAATCAAAACAAAATCCAAGAGATGAATGTTTTAAAGGATGGATGGTGTGAGTTCTAGGTGGTGACCTGATTGGAAGAAAAGAAAATGAAAGAGAGAGGCTGAGTTTTCCTTTGGAACTTTGAGAGAAATGAATTTATGTTTGAGAAGTAGAAAAGTGAAGAGTGAGGACGTTCGGGAAAAGCTTTTGGCCGTGTGATTTTCTTGTGAAATTTGGAATGCTTTACGTGAGTAATTATCCAAATTCTGATTGCATAAGGACAGCTGCTGCCTTGGGATAAACTTAAATAAAGTTAAAATTTACATGAAGTAAAATATCTACTTCTGAATGCACGTGGCTGATGTCATTCTTTTGACTTTCAAGGCTTTTAGATTGTTCAAGAACCTTGTAGAACCTCCTTCAAGCTGCTACGTGACCGACGTAGAACCCCTCCAAAATGCTGCATGAACGTGAGTTTCAAGGGTAATTTTCGACGAAAATCAACTGATGAATGATGTAAAATGGGAGAACGTTATTTTCCAAGAATGGCTAAATATCAAGTTCGTCGGATGGGAATTCTGTCGAACGAAGATCAAAATTGTCGAATGAACTTAAAAGGTCAACAGAATCCTAATTCGTCGGACGAGTGTTAACGTTGAAGAAATCTTCCAATTGTCGAATCGACGAAATATTATATGATCAGAAGATCAAATTCGATGGATTTTGACATTAGAGAAGTTTTTCTACTGAAATCAGGAATTCTTACTCGACGGTCGTTAGCACCATAATTCGACGAACATTATCATTCAAATTCGACGGACATTGGTATCCCCACTCGACGAAAATTGACATTTCCGCTTAGCAAATACTAGCATCCTCACTCGACGGAAATTGACATTCTAACTCAATGAGACATGAGCATCCTAACTCGACGGAAATTGATATTCTAACTCAACGGACATGAGTATCCTCACTCGACGGAAATTGACTTGAGTATTAATTTCGACGGGTATGGTCAGGAGTTCATACTCGACGGATTTTAACATTTTACTAAGTGATCAGGATATCAAATTCGACAGGTTTGGCCCAAAAGTTCCTACTCGATGATTTTAACATGGTACCAAATAGTAAGAAGATTAAATTCGACGTATTTGGGTAGAAGTCCAAATTCGATGGATATTACATTGTCTTAAAAAAAATCCTATTTCGACGGATTTTGGCATTGTTTTAGAAGGTCCATTTCGACGAATATAAACATCTTCATTTTTAACATTGGTAAAATCGTCCGACAAGATTTAGGGAAAAGAAGAACCAAGTTGTTTTCCTTAACTGATTCTCTGCTAACAGCAACATCCAGCGTTTTGTCGAATCCGACGACATCTTCCATGTTTTTGAATAGATAGTCTTTGTCGAAATAGATGATCTTGGTCGAGATACATAGTCTTGGTCGGAAGAGACCTCTGATTCAAAGATTGAGAGTCAGCTTCATCCAAATTTTGAGGTATTTTGGGTTCTGTCGAATTACCGATTATATTGTCGGGAAATGCTCTGGAAGTGTCGAATTCAGCTAACTAATTAGCACATGTTTGCAGGTAATCTCAGAAAATATATCCGACGGGATCCAAGAATTTTGGTCGGATTGGGATTCAAGAATTTTGGTCGGATTGAGTATAATGGCAAATCAAACTATACCAAGTCAAATAATTCATAGCAATAACAGCTATGCATAAAGCAATGAGATATTTATCAGTAAAATAAAATTATTTTACTGAGATAAATTCTAAAATTAATAGATTCTTTTTCTGTGTTATTGATTCGGGTTAAGTAAGATCCCCCGTCTCTAAATAATCAGACAAGAATTTCCCCGGCCCGAAAATTATTATTTTCTTGACCAGGAGCAAATCACACAAAATAATCACAAATAGTATCGGAATAATCAAATTATTTTTATAATGCACAGAAAACACAAAATAGTGTAATTCTGTCAGCTCTTGCAACATAGTCTAAAATTTGGGGTGTTACAAAAACACTTTATGTAATCAAATAAGGATGTAAGCCAAAAGATATAAATAACAATTTAAGGGCTAGGCTCCCCCTCAAAATATGCATATTATCAAAATAATAGATACAGAAAATATGTATGCAAAGACCATATAAGCACATTACCTTAAAGAAAAGCAAGGCAAATCCTCAAACAAAAAAGGTCATTTTAAAACTTCTCCCCCTTTCAAAAAGAATTTTACAAGAGCACATTATATTTTCAAAAGCATTTTAGAAGGAAAAACATATATTCATTGAAAAGCATCTAGTCATTTAAGATTAATTTATCAACAAGTATCATATAATTCATATCATATAAAGTACCACAATAGCTTACGGATAGAGATACTTATTGAGATAGATAACGAGTGATGATCCTTCTTTATTGGTCCTTTAACTTTGAGCTTTCTTCCTTTGAATTCTCCATTCCATTGTACTAGAAGAAAGTATTCTTTATCTTCCTCTTCATTTGAATTCCATTCAGCTTTTCTCATTTATCCACATATGCTTGTATGTAAAAAAAAATCTGATGGCTATATTTGAAATACATAGAGAGACTTGCAAAGCTAACTTTAAAAGTCCTCTAAAACATAGGTTAGCATCAAATATCATTTAATCTCATTTACAAGCATAAATTAGGTTGATATATAATTTAAAGCATGTATCACATTATCAACCATGCAATATTAGTTCTAACAAGAATGCATGAAGCGCATATGCACTTGAATCAAAAAAAATTGTTTAAGCATTTTAAGGCATGATTCAAGTTTATCAAGAAGCATGTAATTATCATCAAAACTTATTTAGACATTTTTATGCAAATAATTTTCATGTAAGGCATGTGAAGGTATAACATAACTTTCTACTTCTCCAAATATCATATGATATCAAATTTAAAGCATAAATAAGGATTGATATCACCAGAAGTGTAGTCTTTGAATTTTTGTAGATGACTCTCACTTCCAAGCTTCAAGTCTTCACGAGGGAATAGAGATTCTTTGCACCCCTTTCAAAAGTTGAATTCTTTTACTATCCTCAACTTGAATAAGCTTATTCCATTTAAATGCTTGCTTGAGGTAGTTATCACCCTACAACACAATTCAAAGAATTTTCTTTGGTATCCATCAATTTTGGATCCATAGAGGTTAGTTATTATGCCAAACTCATAAACAAATAAGCATTCAAAACAATAAATAAGTTCACAATGGCAAAAGATATTTCATGATCAATCAAGCCAATTATATATAAGCATCAAAAGAATCTAACATGTATTAATCAAAACGTAGCAGAACAGTTTACATTTAAAAACAAACTGTGATTATTCGAATAAGAAGAGGATCCTATTCGAATTGGGAAGGCCAAATGTTTTGGCCATTTAACACGATTTATTCGAATAACCTAGGGGTTATTCGAATAGACAGAAAGCAATCAGTTAAGACTGATAAACCAAGGCTCTGGTTATTCGAATAGAAATAGATTTATTCGAATAGACGAGATCGGTCAAAAGAGACTGATGAAACAAGCTTCTGCTTATTCGAATAATCTGAGATTTATTCGAATAGACAGAGATAACAACGAAAACAGAACTAACATAGGAGTCAGTTTATTCGAATAAACTTCATGTTATTCGAATAAAGATGATATTCAACGCAAAGTTTGATCAGCTTTAAAGAACTTTATTCGAATGAGCTTATATATATTCGAATAAAATTATCAAGAAGCACAATAAGACATACGTTCAGAATTCAAGACAAAGCATATATTCATATGATTTAAAGATTCAAGAGAGATAAAACTCAAGCTCAATGATATTATCATTCGACATGTCATTTCAAACCAGAATTATACTTTATCTAGCATATTAATATGTAGAAATATTTTCAAATTATAAGGCTAGAAAAGCATAATAAAAGTTTTAACTTATCCAAAAATTATAAGTCCAAACTTCACGTGGACAAGGAAGAGAGCTTGAAATTATTTTTTGTCTTTGTACTTGGAGCAGCCACTTTCAAGATGCCAAAGTCAGCTCTTGGCCTTCAAGCGCACCTATAACATACTTCAATTTTTGACTTTTGGTACCCAAATTTTATTGGGTCCTGGTGTGTTAGTTTTTGAACATTAATCTATTATGCTCTCATAAAGATCAATTTTTCCATAATATGTAAATTGAGCACAATAAATTTAGATAATCATTTTGCATTAAGTATATAACCGATAACATGCTTGCTTCATGATACATAGACAATTTTAAAGCATATAAAGCATACATAGGCATTATAGAACTTTATGTACCAAGATATATAACAAATTAATGAACTATGGCACAATAAAAAAATGAACATAATCATGTGTTAAGCATAATATTCAAATTTTATTAAGTACACATGATCCTATTAATTACTTAAGGCCTACAAGGAATATACCTCAAATTTATTGACTTTGCATGTGAGTGTGCATAAGAGGTAAAAACTTTTGATACCTTGGCCTTGGTAATCGAGGAAATACTTTTTCTTACCCATTGCTTCTCTTTTGAAGTTTTGAACTTTGCAAGCTCTACATTTTGAACTTGAGAAGCTTTGGTTGAAGCCATCTTTCTTCTTTGACCAAAGTTTCTACCATTGGGCTTTGGAAGCATTCTCCTTGATGATTCTTCTTTCTTTTGACCAATTTGTCCATCCTTTTGAGAAATATTCTGCATAATTGAAATACTAGGAGGATATTTTGGTACCCACTTCATTTTGGGTCCTTGAATATTAGTATTAGGGCTTTTAGGATTTTTAGGAACCCATACCATACAATTTCTCAAATAAGGATTTCTTCTATAATTGCATAAATGAGAAATATGTCCTAGATGACCACAAAAATTACATACAATTGAATTTAATGATGGCTTGGTCTTCTGAAGATCATCTTTGAAAAACTTAAGCATTTTCTTGTTATTACATTCTATGTTATTTCTGCCACAAGCTTTACTTGAATTTTCATGTGGAATAACATTGATTTTATTTTCATTAACAAGCATAGAATGTAAGCATTTAGAATCATTAGCTTTGGAAAGTTTGAAAGATAAGTCCTCAACTTGATTTTCTAAATTAATGCATTTTTCACAAGAAGATGAGGTTTCATATTTCGAAGGCATTTCCTCATTAAGAAAAGCATATTCATTTTTCAAAGTCTCAATTTTATTTTCAATAGAGGAAATGTTTTCCAAACTCGATAAGTTTTTCTTTTCTAAATGTAACAAATCATCATATAATTCATTATATGCACTTTGCAACTCATCATAAGAAGGACTATAATATAGTTTAGAATTATTTACCTCAAAGTCCTTTTTAGCCATATAGGAAGTAGTCTCAATTTCTAGCACACTTGGCTCTTTAAGAGAATCACCTTCTTCATCATCAATTTTATTTTGCTTTGCCTCTTCTTCAAATTGAGCACCATCGTCACCAAGAGACATTTGGCTTGCTTCAGTAGTTTGAACATATCTTTGAGCATGCGTTTCATGACAGGCTTCCTTCAATGACTTTTGCTCTTCTTGCTTTCTATATGCAACTTTATGCACAAAATCATTGTTAGCAAGATAAATAGCATTAAGAGCATCCCATATATCTTTAGCACAAGAACAATTTTTAATTTCAGCATAAGTATCATCATTTAAACTACTTCTCAAAATTTGCATAGCTTTAATATTCAAAGAAAAACATTTTTTGTCAAAACTATTCCAAGTTTGTTTTGATTTGTAAGTAAACGCATTTAGCACAACATCCCACAAATCCAAATCAATAGATTGCATATAAAACTCTATTCTAGTTTTCCAATAAACAAAATTCACACCATCAAAGAATGGTGGCTTATCAATTTCAAAACCTTCCATTTTGAAAAAATTTCAAGGTTGCTAATAAACAAGGATCTTTAACTCTAAGCGGTTAAGCTTTCACCGAGCACGAAGCTCTGATACCACTTGTTAGTCATGGCAACCATTACCCAAGAGGGGGTGAATTGGGTATGAAAAACTTTTCACAAAAGCTCTTAAAATAAACACAAATATTTAAGCTATTAAATAAAAGAGAAAGAATTGTGAGATGAAGAATAAAAGCTTTAAGAATAGCAGATAAATAAATGTGCAATAAAATAAAATTGCATAAAAATAAAGAGATAAAGAGAAGAAGAGCAGGCACGATATTTATCCTGGTTCGACCACCAACCACTTGTGGTCTACGTCCAGTCCCCAAAACACAGTTCGAGATTTTTCACTATATGTACAAGATTCAATAGGTGCTTGCTACCGTTACATAAACGAGCACTTTTCACACACAGGGAAGCTCTACCATTGTGCTAAAGTCTCAGCCTGCAGGGATACCTCACCCTTATACAAACCTTAGAGGGATACCTCACCCCCTTTACAAACCTTGAAGGATACCTCACCCTTAATACAGAAGAATAGAAATTATAGATGGATAGAAACTCTCACTCAGAGCAAATTATACAATTTGAAGTGCTAAGAGGCTCTCAAAGAATATCTCAAAGTTACAGCAAAAAGAGCACAGAAAATAAGCGTAAAATATAAATCACATTTTTCAGAGCAAGCACAAATTAAACAAATTACTGGGCTTGTTGCAGATGAGACCCACGGTCTCTATTTATAGAGCCAGATAGAAAATTAGTTGTTGTAGCAATTAATTTCGTGATTAATATGAAAAAAGTGTCTGTTAGTTTCTATATTCGTATCTGTGCTTACCGTGTTTATTCGAATAAGCCTTTGGCTATTCGAATAACACGTTCTTTTAAAAATGTTTCTGAAACTGGTTATTCGAATAACCTTCGTGTTATTCGAATAACGCTGCCATAAAAGCTTTCTTTAGAAAACTGGTTATTTGAATAAAGATAGTTTTATTCGAATAACATTTGTTAAAATAGACTTCTAGGAAAAAGGTCTATTCGAATAACTGATGAGTTATTCGAATAGCTGATGTGAAAATAAGTTATTTAGAAAACACTTATTCGAATAACAGGAGTGTTATTCGAATAACACTTTAAAACACAGTCACGCAGCATCCAAAATATAAAGCTTTATTCGAATAACGAATGAGTTATTCGAATAACTCAGTTTGTAAAACAGTTATAAAAGCTTGAAAAACATCTCAGAAAGTTTATCAAAAACACCAAAACATTTTTAAGTTATTTTCAAGATCAAAACAGTTTGGTATAAGTTTAAGAAAAATATTTTTGTTTTATCTTCATGCACTAGGAGATATCCAAAGAGATCCTCGAACAAAGAGACTCTAAGTCCTAAAGCTATCCTTAAAAGATCTTGGACTTAGTCTTCCCATCATGTGTGTTATCATCAAGACAAATCTTCAAAGACATATGCTTAGTCGCATTCTCCTTGTGTTGAGCTTAATAGATATCTATTGCTTTCTTGTTGCAAGCTCACCCTTAGTATTTGGACTATCTGTAAAGTATTGCTCACTTAAAAAGCATAATTAGTCTAAAAACATAATTCAATATCTTCATATGCATGAATCATAAATGTATAATTCTAGTTAGTTTACCATGCATATAAAATTTTCATAAACATATCCAAATAAGATATTTATCAATTATTAATGGATATGCTCTATATAGGATGCAACAGAACACATTGCTCATTTTCATTTAAGCAAGGTATGAATGTTGCATATATCTTATTGCATGATTATTAAGTGAAATATAACTAGGCAAGGTACATATCATGCATGATACAATATATCAAATTAAGCACATTTATCAAGCATAAGCATTATTCTATTTGTCTTGTATTTGTCATCATCAAAACTTAACATATAAAACCATTAGGGGCAAACTTATTTCCACAAGTTCCTCTCGAGATTATAGTGGAGAAACTCTCTTTGCAGACCTCAATTTTTATGCAACAGACTTAAGCTTTTATGGAAGAGTCGAGGGCCAATTATAAGAATCATAAGGCGGCAATTAGAAGTCTTGAGAATCAGGTGGGGCAAATTGCGAAACAGCTTCAAGAAAGACCTCCAGGTAGTTTGCCCAGTGATACCTTGGTAAATCCTAAGAAGCAGCGTAAGGCAGTCACCTTAAGAAGTGGTAAGACCTTAGAAGAAGACAATAATGAAGCATCTGGTTCTGTAGAAAATCAAATTGAAAGAACTGAGTTTCCAATTGAAAAGGCTTTGTCTCAAGAGGATAGTAAAGAAGATGACATCAAGGAAGAATAACCAAGAGTGCAAAGGAAAAAGAAAGAGTTGGAGCAGAAGAAAGTGGTTGATCCTTCACTTTATGCCAAACTTCCATACCCTCAAAGGTTTAGGAAGGAGATTCAAGAAAAGCAGTTCTCCAAGTTCTTAGAAGTTTTCAAAAAACTACAGATCAACATCCCTTTTGCTGAAGCACTAGAGCAGATGCCCTCATATGCTAAATTTATGAAGGACTTGTTGTCAAAGAAGAGGAAGTTGAAAGAGGATGAGACAGTGATACTTACTGAAGAATGTAGTGCAATAATTCAGAGGAAGCTGCCACCAAAATTGAAAGATCCAGGTAGTTTCACTATTCTTTGCACCATTGGTAAGCTCACTATTGGAAAAGCTCTTTGTGATCTTGGAGCCAGTATCAATCTCATGCCTATCTCCATCATGCACAAGCTGGGAATTGAATCAGTAAAGCCAACAATGATTTCTCTTCAACTAGCAGATCAATCTATCAAGCATCCATATGGTATAGTTGATGATGTGCTAGTTAAGGTGAATAAATTCATATTTCCAGCTGATTTTGTAGTCCTTGATATGGAAGAAGATGCAGACATCCCTCTCATTTTAGGCAGACCGTTCTTAGCAACTGGAAGAGCATTGATTGATGTGCAACAAGGAGAGCTTATGTTGAGAGTGCATGATGAGAAGGTCACATTTAGTATTCTGATGCAATAAAACATCCTGCAGAGGAAGAATAATGCCTTAGAGTGGACATAGTTGACTCATTGGTTGAAAAAGTATTTGAGCAGAGCATTCTCACATCTCCTCTTGAATCAGTGTTGGTAAATTCTAAAGTTTCAATGGATGATGATGCAGAGACATTACCAGAAGTATTTGATTGCATAGCTAATTTGGAAGCTCAGCTAATTGTTTCTCATTCCAACTTTCAGAGAGAGAAATTGAAGAAGGAGGCTGAGGGTATTCAGGAGCCAGCTAAGCCAGAATTAAAGTAGCTTCCCTCTAATCTCTGTTGGTGTATGCCCTAGAGGCTAATACATTTTCTGTATTTACATATATTCTATTATGCTATTTTATATATGAGGCATTTCATTTATTGTGTTCTTTTTGATAAACATAATAAAGTCCTTAGAATAGTAAGTTTGATGCCATAGGACATCAAGTGGATGACTTGATCGTGAGATCCTTTTGGTTACAACACTATTCTTAAATGTCCCTAGTCAAGTATTATTGTTGATTAGGACAACAATAATACATTGAGACTAGTATGTGTAGAGACTGATGACTGCATCTCACGGGTCATGGATATGAGATATCAAGTCTTCACATTGGTACATATTAGAGTGATGATGTATTGGGATGACCCACCATGAGAACGCTACATGGATCGTTACGTGAGTGTCATAAGCGATTCTCATAGTGACAATGGTGTTTGTGGTCCTTTGACACTCGAAATCACTACGATTCCTACATGAGGAGTTGTGTGTTTTAATGCCATCAAACGTCATCTGTAACAAGGTGATTATAAAGTTGGTTATTGGACATACCGCAAATCATGCAGAGGGATGTGAGTGACCTAGATGGAATTTATCACTCCTACATAACAGGAGCGATATCTTCGGGCCCCCTGATTGAGTGAGACTGCGAAATGCATAGCCATGCTCAAATGAGTCAATATGAGATATTGATCTCATTTGTTGTTACAAAGTCTACTCGAGTATCAGGAAACGAATGATTGGACTATACAAGGGTGACGCATTCCATGCCTTGTGTTCAATCTAGATATCTTGACAAAGGGACTAAACGACACGGAAACATTGGTCACGAAAAGGTTATGTCAAATCACTGACATTCTTATTACTTGGGTAGCAGCGATGTGTTGCTAGATACCGCTCACTGCTTGTAATATTAAAATGGGATTTTAATATTACTGCCAACGTAATAAGAACCTGCAGGGTCACACATATAGAGCAGACTAAAATTGGAGCAATGGATCCAAGTTGGACTCGGATTCAAATATGGGCCGACTCATAATGAGATGGGTCTAGGGTTGCCTGACTTACCTTCTTCTTGCTCACACTCACTTAAGGCAGTCACTATTATAAATAGTACTGCTAAGGGGGCTTCTAAGTGAGATAATTCTGAACCCTAGCCGCACCTACAGAATAGTGAGTGAGAGAGCGACAGGTTTCTTCTCTTCTCTTCGCAGCTAGCACTGTGTGAGAAACGTGAGGCTCCTCTTTGCGGACGTTGGACGTTCGTGAGTCTGTTCGTGTGGATACCGCAGAGACATCGTTTCTATTACGGTGTTAGTGATTCACGCTTCAAGAGGTAAATCATTTAAAAACTCGGATTATGGCTTTTTTCGCATAGATCCTCGGTGGGAATCCCTGTTTTTCGCTGTGTGTTGTATCTGCAAAAATTCCCAACAATCTCAAATATGCATTCCTTGGTGAGGATAATACTTTCCCAGTGATTGTGAATGTGGACCTTAGTCCTAAGGAAGAATAGAAGCTTTTAAGAGTTTTGAGAGAGCATAAGTCAGCTATTGGGTGGACCATTGATGATCTTAAAGGCATCAGTTCTACTATTTGCATGCACAAGATTTTAATGGAGGATAACTACAAGCCAGTGGTGCAACCACAGAGAAGACTGAATCCCACCATGAAAGAAGTGGTAAGGAAGGAAGTGATGAAGCTTTGCGATGCAGGCATTATTTACCCTATCTCAGACAGCTCGTGGGTCAGTCCTGTAACATCCCGAAAATTCATTATTTTGTTAAAGACGATCATTTTATAATATTTGTAATTTTTAAGAATTTTTGTGGAATTTTCTAGAGATGATGAATATTTTAATATATTCTTCGTTTTATGTGTGTGCTGAGTGGAGCCGGGAGAATAGAATATTTTCCCTGAAGCTGGTAAACCTTGGACTGTCAACGTGTCAACGGGGATCTTACTAAACCCGAGTCCCAGGCACGTTTACGAGGTCTACATTTTTGAGGTTTTATCTGCTAGTGTAATAAATTATCTGTTGTATTTAATCAAGGAGACAAGCTTACTATGCACTTCATAGAGAAGCGTGCGAAGCTTCTCAAGGAAGCTTCTTTGAATCATTTTTTTTATTTCTCTCTCCTCCCATTTTGTGCTGCACATTTGAATTAAGGGACCTAATTCATTCTTCATCCACACATTTTCCTCCTCCTGTACGTAGCACTCACTATTCACTCATCTTTCTCTCTTTCCATTTCTCCTTACAGCAGCACCATCCACCCACATTCATATTTTATCCTCCAATACCGTCACACTCCTAGCACCATTTCGTGTTTGGAGAAACACCATATCTGAGAGAATCATCTTCAAAGTTCTACATTTTCTTCATCTTTGTTTTCCTCCACGGTTGAAGTTTAAAGGTTGGAACTTTAAGGTAAAGTCCTTAGCTTTTTCCTCATCTCTCCTCATTTTCGTAACCACTGTCATTTTGATGACCATGGGTATCCATTTCAACACTTGATTATGATTTTGGTGAGCTTGAATGTTCAAGGATCTCTTGGGAGCTGAAAACATAATTTTCGACCAAAAGGAGCTTGACCTTTCTTTGTGCTTCTCCAAGGTAAGAGGAAGACACTCCTCCTCAACCTCTCTTAGCATTTAGGAACGTCTGTGATTTGTGTTAAGGGTCTTTCTGCTTTTGTATGTTGTTTGGGTTGTATATGTGCTATTTGATTGTTTGAGTTTTGAATGTATATATATATAAATATAACTGGATGTATTGGAATGTGTAATATTGAAGGGAATGAGTTCCGAGTGATCCTCGGATAGTTACGGTGTTGAGCCCAGAATTTGGAAACTTCATGTGGAAACTAGTAATAGTATGAAATTTGGCCAAACTCGTCGAATATAATACCTTGATCTTTTGGTGATATGTCAAAATCCGTCGAATGAAGATTTCTGACCATTTTCGTCGAATGTTAAAATCCGTCGAGTAAGGACTCATGGCCAAACCTGTCGAACGTGATAACCTAATCACTTAGTAAAATGTTAAAATCCGTCGAGTAAGGACTCATGGCCAAACCTGTCGAATCTGATATCCTAATTAATTAGTAAAATGTTAAAATCCGTCGAGTATGGACTTCTGGCCAAATCTGTCGAATTTGATATCCTAATTACTTAGTAAAATGTTAAAATCCGTCGAGTAAGGACTCATGGCCAAACCTGTCGAATCTGATATCCTAATTAATTAGTAAAATGTTAAAATCCGTCGAGTATGGACTTCTGGCCAAACCTGTCGAATTTGATATCCTAATTACTTAGTAAAATGTTAAAATCCGTCGAGTAAGGACTCATGGCCAAACCTGTCGAATTTGATAACCTAATTACTTAGTAAAATGTTAAAATCCGTCGAGTATGGACTTCTGGCCAAACCTGTCAAATTTGATATCCTAATTACTTAGTAAAATGTTAAAATCCGTCGAGTTTAGACTTCTGACCATTTCCGTCGAATGTTAAAACCCGTCGAGTTTAGATCTTTGACCACTAAACACAATGTCAAAATCCGTCGAGTATGAACCCCGATCATGCCCGTCGAATAGAGTCCCTGGACACTTAGGAGAAACTGCCCCAAAGTTAATAATCGTCGAATTTGAGAGACAATGCCTGTCGAGTAGATGAATTTCTCCAGACCCGTCGAAATTAGAGATTTCGACCGGTGTTCGTCGGTTCGACACTTGGGAGATTTTCTCCAACGTCGACACTTATACCCGTCGAATTGAGGCTTTTTCGACCATCTGGAGGGTTCGACAGTTTTGATCTTCGTCATGCAGAACCCCATCCAAACGAGAAAATGATTTCTTGCCAATCCTATTATAAAATGTTTTCCCATTCTTTCCTCCTCCTGTTACATTATTCTTTGTCGAATGGCAGCTTCAATTATTCATAAAACGTATTGTCTTTGTCGAATTCAAAAGTATACCTATCACCCAACACCTAGTAATTGAAATCTGTGACTCGGTTTGTGATTCGACCGTGTATTTTCCTGGACCCAAAACCTTGGGACTAATAGAGGAATATTGATTATAAATAAATGGGATGACTAGAAATTACTTAGGGATGCATAAACAGGGAAGAACATGAGAGTGTGAGATTTTGAGATCTTAGAATAACCTTCTAAGGGCATATGAATAAATTACCTAAGAGGATTTAAGTTAACTAAGAGAATTCCTTTAGAGACAAACTCTGTAAGTAAAGCTAAACCTAAGCAAGAATTCATAATACGCTTTAAAAAGGTATTAATTTATTTAACGACAATATTATGCTATTGTGGGTCCGTGTGGGAGACCATTGACTGTATTAATTCTTACTTTGGTAAATTGTGACATATGATGGAATAGTATGTAATAATGATCATACATGATTATGCATAGAGTACGTATGCATTGTGATTGTCCGTTAATTTGTCGTAAGGCCTAGTTGCCTAGGAGTTGAACACACCTTAGTGCGGGTGCGAATAGACAAGTGGGGTCCCTGTAGTTGGCCTTGAGGGCGTTGGGGCGCGGGTTTTCATAAAGGGCGTGGTAGCCCCTACGGGACCGTGAGACAAACCGATGCAAACGCACCGACGATCTGACCGGCCACGATCCTATATCGAGATCTTGTGAGAATCTTTCTTGTATAAAGCCTTGTTGCGCAAAATGATGGTGATTATTTTACGGAAAGCACTTGTTTTTATGGGGTGACGAGATACGGGCATGTCTCCACGATCATTCTCTCCGAGTGTTTTGTGTCTAGCTCCATGGAGTAGGATCTTGATTATTGAGGGCTCATGTGCATAGAGTCCGTGCATTATATCTGCATTTATCATTATTATGGTTTGGCATTGATATATTGTTGATATACCTATGTACTGAGAACATTTGCTTGATCATAATCGCTTGCTCTTGAATGTCTATTACTATTCTTGTTGTTGTAAATGCTATGTGGGCGCTTTGCTTGCCGTTTGGTTTCTTGATGCTATAATTGGTAATGACGGAAGGATGTTTTACCTCTTTTTCCTTCCTGTCTCTCCATTCCCTGTTTATACGTACATTACGTCTCATCGAAGACAACCGTGAGGAACAGGAAGCTCCCAACTTCCCCTGGTTTTTGGCCTTATCTTGGTGAGCGACTACGAGAAGACTATGGAGCCCCGTACGCACGTGATTTTTGGGAGATGTACGTCGACTTTCTTAGGAGTGCCAGTCTTTGGTATATCAACTATAGTTCCGAACGCCGTGTCTATACGGGAGATGTCTCGATATCACTAGCCTGGAGGCGCCACGAACCGCCTGTCTTCACTCTTTGTATTAGCCTACGTTTGGAGTTTCACTACCGATACGCGAGATGTGGGGCGATCGTTACTTCACTCCGAGAGAGGACTCTTTTCGTTCTCTGACTCGGGCCCCGTCCGTGTCTCTGCTATTCCTATGGTGATTTCCTCGATGATGAGGAAGATCCGAGGAAGATCCCGAGGAAGTCCCCGAGGACGACCCCGAAGAGGACACGAAGAGGATCGACACGATTCCTCCTCACTTGAGGGATTGATGTTACTCGTAGCTCGATGGCTACTAGTATTTTATTTTGGGGCCCGATGTTTTGTTTGTAATGGGCTGTAAATTCGATACTGAGTGGGGATGTGTATGTAATACTTTAAAGGCAGGTATAGCTTTGCTTTTTGATGTACCAGGTTTGTAACTAAATGTTTTAATAGACCTATATATATATATATATATGATGCTGAGATGTTAATTCCTATGCATGTTTCACTTCTGTTTGATCTTTTATTCCCATTGATGTCTCGTCAACATGGTTATTAATTATGAAAAAAATATATATATATATAATATAGCCGCCAATTAAAATACCCAACTATAATCTAGTGAATATACGCGTCTTATTAAAACGAACCGAGTCTCAACTCACCTAATTTTATTTCCGCATTGTAATCGACCATGTGGCGTTCCCTTGGGAGGGGCGTTACAATTTTTGGTATCAAAGCCCCGGTTTATGTTTCTTTGGGTCTTGTGGTTGAGTCTGTCTTGTTTGTGCTGTGTGTTCTCTGAATGGAATTCGTAAAGGAGTAGTGTTTGGTATTCTTAGTGAATGCAACTGACTTTTTCGTGTTTTCGGATAATCGAATACGAGAAAGTGAGATGGCACGAAGGGAAGACATGGCAAAGCTATTACGGCGATGCAAAGGAATGCCGAGGTCATCGCACAACAATGAGCAAGCGCTAGCAACGGCAAGAGAGAGTTACGCAACAACAAGAGCGAGCCGCTCAACGGTTAGAGGCTACTGCCGATGCTCGAATTTAGCGAGTTTCGACGCCATAACCCTCCTCAATTTAAAGGAGAATTTGATCCGGACAAAGCTAGTACGTGGATCAAGGAGTTGGAGAAGGTATTTCGAGGAATGAATTGCGGCGAGGGTAAGAAGGTGGATTATGCTACTTTTATCTTTGGTAGGCAATGCCGAGAAGCGGTGGAGCGGAGTGCGGAGGATGTTAGAAGGCTGCGAACCGAGAGTTTACTTGGGAGTTATTCAAAGAAAAGTTCTTGGACAAGTATTTTCTGCGAGTGCAAGGCATGCGAAGGAGTCGGAATTCCTCAACTGCGATAGGGGAATATGACCGTTAGCGAGTACGCACGAGATTCGAAAACTTGTCACGATTTTTTGACCTACTTTCGAACCAACCGGATGAGGCTTGGAAGTGCCGAAGATTCACGGAAGGATTGAGGTACGAACCGAGGAAAATTTGTGATCACCTTGAGGATCAATGAATTCTCACAACCTGCTAGATACTTCTTTGTGATGTAGAGGCTCGGAGCAATCTAGAGATATGAGGAATAGAAACTTTGGGCTGCGAGATTTCGTAGAGAGGCGGTAATAATGGTGCTAACCGCGCTTCCAGGAAGAAGCCATACTCTCGACCAACGGAAGTCACCAACAAGCCATGGGTGGAAGTTCAAGTGGAGGTTCTAGTGGGAACCGGATGGCCAAAACTTGGCATACCCCTCCAAATGCCTGGGAAGTGTGGAAAGATCATCGACAAGGGATTGTCCTATCAAAGGGATTATCTGTTTTCGATGTGGGAAACACGGACACATCTACAAAGACTGCAATCAAGCGAAGGTCGAACCTTCAATGAATGTTGCGAAAGCTAAGAAACCATAAGGTGGAGGACGAGTTTACACTATGAGTGAGGCTGAAGCCCCGAATCCGAAGATTTGATACGGGGAGAAGGCATCATAGAAGGTAATCTTTTAAGCATCTTGTATGACTCGGGGCAACCCATTCTTTTATATCGTATGTTGTGTGCAAAAAGCGAGTCTACGTGTCGTCCTTACCTTTTAACTTAACTGTTTCTACCCCATTTGATAAACCGGTAGTTACTACCAAAGTTTGTCTAAAGCTGTCCATTGATTGTTGAAGGTCGATCCTTTTTGGTCGATCGATTTGTTTACCTCTTTCCCAATTAGATATTATCCTAGGGATGGATTTGGTTGTCTTCTAACCATGTTCGTTAGATTCCGAAAAGACCATAGTTTTTTCCATAAATGAGAATTCTAGATTTCGACGGCCAACCGAGTTCAAGCTCTCTTGAAAGAAGGAGCTCACGGATACATGCTCTTGTCTTCTTTGAAAATCGAGAACGAGGTTGATGTGGACATAATTCCGGTGGTGAATGAGTTTCTAGAAGTCTTTCACGAGAGTGTGCTGGTTTACCAGGCTCGAGAGATAGAGTTTGCTATCGACTTAGTGCAGGGAGCTGGTCTGTGTCTATAACACCGTCTTAGGATGGCACCAACGAGTTAGCGAGCTAAAGAAACAGACTAGAAGAGCTTTTGGAAAAGCAATTTGTCGGGCCAAGTGTGTCACCATGGGGAGCACCGGTCTTTGTTAGTTCGCAAGAAGGATGGCACCTCAAGGTTATGTGTGGACTATCGGCGGTGAACAAAGTGACGATTAAGAACAAATATCCACTCCCGAGGATTGACGACTTGATGGACCAACCGAAGGGGGCGGCGGTGTTTTCCAAGATTGATCGCGATCCGGGTATCATCGATACGAGTGAAGACAGAGGATGTGCCCAAGCGGTTTTCGCACCGATACGGTCACTACGAGTATCGGGTGATGCCGTTTGGTGTGACGAATGCACCAGCTATCTTCATGGACTACATGAACAGAATCTTTCGACCTTACTTGGATAAATTCGTTGTGGTCTTCATTGATGACATTCTCGGTATACTCTCAAAATCGGGAGGACCATCTTTGAACACCTCGGTATAGTTCTTGATTCGAAGGAGAAGGAATTGTATGCCAAGCTGTCAAAATGTGAGTTTTGGTGGAAGAAGTCAAGTTTCTAGGTCACGTGATCTCGAAGAGAGTGGGATTCTTTGTGGATCCATCGAAAGTGGAGGCGATCTTTGCGATGGGAAAGGCCGAAGTCGACAACAGAGATTGAAGCTTCGTGGGTCTAGCGGGATATTACTGGGAGGTTCATTGAGGATTCTCCAAGATTCTTTGGACCACTTACACAACTCACAAGGAAAAACCAAACTTTTGAGTGGACCGACATTTGTGAGCGAAGTTTCTAAGAGTTGAAGAATCGATTGACTACCTCACGGTGTTAGTGCTACCCGATCCGAAGAATGAACAGTTTGAAGTGTCTTGTGACGCTTCATACCAAGGGCTAGGATCGTACTTATGCAACATGGAAGAGTGGTGGCTTATGCTTCAAGGCGGTTGCGAGTGCACGAGAAGAATTATCCGACGCACGACACTGGAGCTAGCGGTGTAGTTTTGCTCGAAAATATGGAGGCATTTTCTCTACAGAGCAACGTTCGACATTTTCGGTGATCACAAGAATCGAAGTATTTGTATGATCGGAAGGAGTTGAACATGAGGCAACGGAGGTGGTTAGAATTCTACGAAGGATTACGATTTCCAACTTCGTATCATCCTCGGCAAGGCAAATGTTGTGGCGGACGCTCTAAGTAGGAAGATGATCGGTGTCTCTCGCACGATGATCAAGGAAAAGGATCTAATAGAGCAATTCGAGAGATATATGGTCTTTTGTGAAGTTAGAACACTGGAAAGATTTGCATGAATATGGTTACCATCTCGAGCGAGTTGATGGACGACATAAGAAAAGAGCGAGAAGAAGGACAAATTCTTGCAAGAAGTGAGGAACAGATGAAGCAAGGAAATGAAACAGAGTTTGCGGAGGAACGGATGGAATTTTGAGATTCCATGGGAGAGTTTGTGTCCCTCGGAATCAAGAACTTAGAGAATACATCATTAATCATGCTCACACAAGCCAACCGAGTATGCACCGGGCATGACGAAGATGTATCAAGACTTGAAGAAGTTGTTCGGTGGCACGGAATGAAGAGTGACGTTACTAGGACGTGTATCTACTTGTGCTGGTTTGTCAAAAAGCTAAAGTGGAACATCGAGACCGGCGGGATTGCTGCAACCGTTATCTATTAGGAATGGAAGTGGGACGATGTGCAATGGACTTTGTAGTCGGATTACCAAGGACAAGAAAAGGTCATGATTCGATTTGGGTAATTGTGGACCGACTCACGAAATCAACACATTTTCTTCCGATCGACATCAAGTACAAGCTAGAGAGATTGACTCAGATCTACATTGGAGAGATTGTCAAACTGCACACGGTGTGCCTACAAGTATTGTTTCAGATAGAGATCCGAGGTTTACTTCAAATTTACGGGAGAGTTTGCAAGAAGCATTGGGGACAAAATTACGACTTAGTTACTCGCTTATCATCCATGAGACCGACGGTCGATCGGAGAGAACAATCCAATCTTTGGAAGATTTGCTTAGAGCTTGCACCATAGAGCAAGCGGGAGTTGGGATGACATTCTACCCTTGATAGAATTCACCTACAACAACGATTATCATTCGAGCATAGGGATGGCACCCTATGAAGCTCTGTATGGACGACGATGTCGAACACCTATGTGTTGGTACCAAGACGGTGAGCGCCTTACTATTGGACCGAGATTATACAACAGATAACTGAGAAGGTTAAAATGATTCAGAAAAGATGAGGACGGCTCGAGTCGACAAAGGAGTTATGCGAGACCGAAGGAGAAAACCTCTTGAGTTTGAGGAAGGTGAGCATGTATTCCGAAAGTCACACCTACGACCGGGGTGGGCCGGGCTTTAAAATCTAGAAAACTCACTCCTAAATTCCTTGGACCATACCAAATCATTGGTCGTGTAGGTCTGTAGCATACCAAATATCCTTACCTCCTTTTCTTTCAAACATTCATAATGTTTTCCATGTGTCACAACTTCGGAAATACCTTCTACGACCCAAGTCATATCATAGCACAGATACAGTACAACTAAAAGAAAACTTAACTTATGAGACGTCTCCTATAAGAATCGAGGATAGCAGGATAAAGCAATTAAGAGGCAAGGAGATCGCATTGGTGAAAGTGATCTGGAGCGAGGTATTTGGAGATGCAACACTGGGAGTTGGAAGACAAGATAAGAGAGCAATACCCACAGTTATTCTAAGGTATGCAAATTTCGAGGACGAAATTTCTTTTAGAAAGGGAGTGTTGTAACATCCCGAAAATTCATTATTTTGTTAAAGACGATCATTTTATAATATTTGTAATTTTTAAGAATTTTTGTGGAATTTTCTAGAGATGATGAATATTTTAATATATTCTTCGTTTTATGTGTGTCTTGAGTGGAGCGGGAGAATAGAATATTTTCTCACGGTGGTAAACCTTGGTACATGTCAACGTGTCAACGAGGATTTTACTAAACCCGAGTCCAGGGCACTGATTTACAAGGTCTACATTTTTGAGGTTTTATCGCTAGTGTAATAAATCATCTGTTGTATTTAATCAAGGAGACAAGCTTACTATGCACTTCATAGAGAAGCGTGCGAAGCTTCTCAAGGAAGCTTCTTTGAATCATTTTTTTTATTTCTTTCTCCTCCCATTTTGTCTTTGCACATTTGAATTAAGAGACCTAATTCATTCTTCATCCACACATTTTCCTCCTCCATGTACGTAGCACTCACTATTCACTCATCTTTCTCTCTTTCCATTTCTCCTTACAGAATGACACCATCCACCCACATTCATATTTTCATCCTCCAATACCGTCACACTCCTAGCACCATTTCGTGTTTGGAGAAACACCATATCCGAGGGAATCATCTTCAAAGTTCTACATTTTCTTCATCTTCGTTTTCCTCCACGGTTGAAGTTTAAAGGTTGGAACTTTAAGGTAAAGTCCTTAGCTTTTTCCTCATCTCTCCTCATTTTCGTAACCCTTGTCATTTTGATGACCATGGGTATCCATTTCAACACTTGATTCTGATTTTGGTGAGCTTGAATGTTCAAGGATCTCTTGGGAGCTAAAAACATAATTTCGACCAAAAAGAGCTTGACCTTTCTTTATGCTTCTCCAAGGTAAGAGGAAGACACTCCTCCTCAACCTCTCTTAGCATTTAGGAATGTCTGTGATTTGTGTTAAGGGGTCTTTTCTGCTTTTGTATGTTGTTTGGGTTGTATATGTGCTATTTGATTGTTTGAGTTTTGAATGTATATATATATAAATATAACTGGATGTATTGGAATGTGTAATATTGAAGGGAATGAGTTCCGAGTGATCCTCGGATAGTTACGGTGTTGAGCCCAGAATTTGGAAACTTCATGTGGAAACTAGTAATAGTATGAAATTTGGCCAAACTCGTCGAATATAATACCTTGATCTTTTGGTGATATGTCAAAATCCGTCGAATGAAGATTTCTGACCATTTTCGTCGAATATTAAAATCCGTCGAGTAAGGACTCATGGCCAAACCTGTCGAACGTGATAACCTAATCACTTAGTAAAATGTTAAAATCCGTCGAGTAAGGACTCATGGCCAAACCTGTCGAATTTGATATCCTAATTAATTAGTAAAATGTTAAAATCCGTCGAGTATGGACTTCTGGCCAAACCTGTCGAATTTGATATCCTAATTACTTAGTAAAATGTTAAAATCCGTCGAGTAAGGACTCATGGCCAAACCTGTCGAATCTGATATCCTAATTAATTAGTAAAATGTTAAAATCCGTCGAGTATGGACTTCTGGCCAAACCTGTCGAATTTGATATCCTAATTACTTAGTAAAATGTTAAAATCGTCGAGTAAGGACTCATGGCCAAACACTGTCGAATTTGATAACCTAATTACTTAGTAAAATGTTAAAATCCGTCGAGTATGGACTTACGGCCAAACTCGTCGAATTTGATATCCTAATTACTTAGTAAAATGTTAAAATCCGTCGAGTTTAGACTTCGACCATTTCGTCGAATGTTAAAACCCGTCGAGTTTAGATCTTTGACCACTAAACACAATGTCAAAATCGTCGAGTATGAACCCCGATCATGCCCGTCGAGATTGATCTTCCGACCAAAACCCGTCGAATAGAGTCCCTGGACACTTAGGAGAAACTGCCCCAAAGTTAATAATCGTTGAATTTGAGAGACAATGCCTGTCGAGGTAAAGGATTTTCTCCGGACCGTCGAAATTAGAGATTTCGACCAGTGTTCGTCGGTTCGACACTTGGGAGATTTTCTCCAACGTCGACACCTATACCCGTCGAATTGAGGCTTTTGCTGACCATTTGGAGGGTTCGACAGTTTTAATCTTCGTCCGACAGAACCCCCATCCGATAGAAAATGATTTCTTGCCAATCCTATTATAAAATGTTTTCCCCATTCTTTCCTCCTCCTGTTACATTATTCTTCGTCGAATGGCAGCTTCAATTATTCATAAAACGTATTGTCTTTGTCGAATTCAAAAGTATACCTATCACCCAACACCTAGTAATTGAAATCTGTGACTCAGTTTGTGATTCTGACCGTGTATTTTCCTGGACCCAAAACCTTGGGACTAATAGAGGAATATTGATTATAAATAAATGGGATGACTAGAAATTACTTAGGGATGCATAAACAGGGAAGAACATGAGAGTGTGAGATTTTTGAGATCTTAGAATAACCTTCTAAGGGCATATGAATAAATTACCTAAGAGGATTTAAGTTAACTAAGAAAATTCCTTTAGAGACAAACTCTGTAAGTAAAGCTAAATCTAAGCAAGAATTCATAATACGCTTTAAAAAGGTATTAATTTATTTAACGACAATATTATGCTATTGTGGGTCCATGTGGGAGACCATTGACCGTGTATTAATTCTTACTTTGGTAAATTGTGACATATGATGGAATAGTATGTAATAATGATCATACATGATTATGCATAGAGTCTCGTATGCATTGTGATTGTCCGTTGGATTTGTCGTAAGGCCTAGTTGTCTAGGAGTTGAACACACCTTAGTGCGGGTGCGAATAAACAAGTGGGGTCCTGTAGTTGGCCTTGAGGGCGTTGGGGCGCGGGTTTTCATAAAAAGGCGGTGGTAGCCCCTACGGACCGTGAGACAAACCGATGCAAACGCATCGACGATCTGGACCAGCCACGATCCTATATCGAGATCTTGTGAGAATCTTCTTTGTATAAAGCCTTGTTGCGCAAAATGAGTGATTATTTTCGGAAAGCACTTGTTTTTATGGTGACGAGATACGGGCATGTCTCACGATCATTCTCTCCGAGTGTTTTGTGTCTAGCTCCATGGAGTAGGATCTTGATTATTGAGGGCTCATGTGCATAGAGTCCGTGCATTATCTGCATTTATCATTATTATGGTTTGGCATTGATATATTGTTGATATACCTATATTTGTCCTGGAACTGTTTGCTTGATCATAAGCGCTCTTGAATGTCTATTACTATTCTTGTTGTTGTAAATGCTATGTGGGCGCTTTGCTTGGTTTGGTTTCTTGATGCTATAATTGGTAATGACGGAAGGATGTCTTACCTCTTTTTCCTTCTGTCTCTCCATTCCTGTTTATACGTACATTACGTCTCATCGAAGACAACCGTGAGGAACCAGGAAGCTCCCAACTTCCCGGTTTTTGGCCTTATCTTGGTGAGCGACTACGCGAGAAGACTATGGAGCCCCGTACGCCTGATTTTTGGGAGATGTACGTCGACTTTCTTAGGAGGGCCGAGTCTTTGGTATATCAACTATAGTTACGAACAGCTGTGTCTATACGGGAGATGTCTCGATATCACTAGCACTGGAGCGCCACGAACCGCACTTTGTCTTCACTGCTTTGTATTAGCCTACGTTTGGAGTTTCACCTACCGATACGCGAGATGTGGGCGATCGTTACTTCACTCAGAGAGAGGACTCTTTTCGTTCTACGGCTCGGGCCCCGTCCCGTGTCTCTGCTATTCCTATGGTGATTTCCTCGATGATGAGGAAGATCCGAGGAAGATCCCGAGGAAGTCCACGAGGACGACCCGAAGAGGACCACGAAGAGGATCCTGACACGATTCCTCCTCACTTGAGGGATTGATGTTACTCGTAGCTACTGATGGCTACTAGTATTTTATTTTGGGGGCCCGATGTTTTGTTTGTAATGGGCTGTAAATTCTGATACCGTGGGGATGTGTATGTAATACTTTGGGGGCAGGTATAGCTTTGCTTTTTGATGTACCAGGTTTGTAACTAAATGTTTTGATAAACCTCTATATATATATATGATGATGCAGATGTTAATTCCTATGCATGTTTCACTTCTGTTTGATCTTTTATTCCCATTGATGTCTCGTCAACATGGTTATTAATTATGAAAAAAATATATATATATATAATATAGCCGCCAATTAAAATACCCAACTATAATCTAGTGAATATAAGCGTCTTATTAAAACGAACCGGGTCTCAACTCACCTAATTTTATTTCCGCATTGTAATCGACCATGTGGCGTTCCCTTGGGAGGGGCGTTACAAGTCCAGTCTAAGTTGTTCCAAAGAAAGGAGGGATGACAGTGATAGTCAATGAAAAGAATGAACTAATCCCTACAAGGACAGTTGCTGGCTGGAGAATGTGCATTGACTATAGGAGGCTCAACAGTGCAACAAGAAAGGATCACTTTCCCCTCCCGTTCATTGATCAGATGGTAGAGATACTTGCAGGGCACACCTATTATTGCTTTCTAGATGGTTACTCTGGTTATAATCAGATCTTAGTGGATCCCGAGGACCAGGAGAAGACAGCTTTTACTTGTCCATATGGAATTTTTGCATACCAGAGGATGCCTTTCGGATTATGCAATGCTCCTGCAACTTTTTAGAGGTGTATGTTGTCCATTTTCTCTGATATGATTGAAAATTTTGTTGAGATTTTTATGGATGACTTTTCTGTTTTTGGCTCTTCTTTTGATACTTATCTTTCTAACCTTTCTTTAGTTTTGAAAAGATGCCAGGAAACTAATTTGGTTTTAAATTGGGAGAAATGTCACTTCATGGTGCAGGAAGGCATTGTTTTAGGCCATCGCATTTCCTCAAGGGGTATTGAGATTGATCGAGCTAAAGTTGAGGTTATTAAGAAATTACCCCCTCCCATCAATGTTAAGGGAGTAAGAAGTTTCCTCGGCCATGTCGGTTTTTATAGGAGATTCATAAAGGATTTCTCCAAGATTACTAAGCCTCTCTGCGAGTTACTTGTTAAGGATGCACCATTTGTTTTTAATGATGATTGTTTGCATGCATTTAATTTCTTGAAAAGCAAACTTATTTCTGCTCCTATAATTGTTGCTCCTGATTGGAATTTTCCATTTGAATTAATGTGTGATGCAAGTGATTTTGCTGTGGGTGCTGTTTTAGGACAGAGAAAAGATAAGGTTTTGCATGTCATTTATTATGCTAGTAAAGTTTTGAATGATGCATAGCTTAACTATGCTACCATAGAGAAAGAATTACTTGTTGTAGTCTTTGCATTTGATAAATTCAGTTCTTATTTGGTTGGGTCAAGAGTTATTGTTTATACTGACCATGCAGCTGTGAAATATCTCTTGACTAAACAGGATGCAAAGCCTAGGCTTATCAGATGGATTCTACTTCTACAGGAGTTTGACTTGGAAATTAGAGATAAGAAAGGAACAGAGAATTTGGTAGCTGACCACTTGTCAAGAATCACTCATGAAGGAGATTCAGAAGAAGAGCAAATGGCCATTAAGGAGGAGTTTCCAGATGAACAACTTTTTGCTGTACAATTGTCTCCTTGGTTTGCAGATTTTGTGAATTACAGGGCGACTGGAATGGTTCCATCAGATTTCACATGGCAACAGCAGAAAAAAATTCTTTCGAGATGTCAGGTATTATGTTTGGCATGAACCCTTCCTTTTTAAAATATGTGCTGATGGTTTATTGAGAAGGTGTGTGTCTGAAGGAGAAGTGCCAAACATTCTGTGGCACTGTCATAGTTCTGATTATGGAGGTCATTTTAGAGGCAATAGAACTGCAGCAAAGGTATTACAATCTAGATTCTATTGGCCTACCCTGTTTAAAGATGCTTACAAGTTTGTTTAAAGCTGTGATAGGTGTCAAAGAGTTAGTGGTATTTCCAGGAAACATGAGATGCCTCTCAATAATATTTTAGAGGTAGAGCTGTTTAATGTATGGGGCATTGATTTTATGGGTCCTTTTCCTTCTTCACTCTCTAATCAATTTATCTTGTTGCCTGTTGATTATGTTTCTAAATGGGTGGAGGCCATTGCCACACAAACTAATGATGCCAAAGTGGTTGTCAGGTTTATTAGAAAGAATATTTTCACTAAATTTGGCATCCCTAGGGCAATAATTAGCGATGGTGGGAAACATTTTTGTAATAGGCAATTTGAGGCTATTTTGAGCAAGTTTGGTGTTACACATAAGATAGCCACTCCCTATCATCCTCAGTCAAGTGGTCAAGTGGAGGTGTCTAACAGGAAATTGAAAAGCATTTTAGAAAAGACTGTTAATACCTCTAGGAAAGATTGGTCACTAAAGTTAGATGATGCATTATGGGCATACAGGACTGCATATAAAACTCCCATTGGTATGTCCCCATATAGGTTGGTATTTGGAAAATCATGTTATCTCCCTGTGGAACTTGAGCATAAAGCATTTTGGGCAATTAAATTTTTGAATTTTGATGTGAAGTCTGCAGGTGAAAAAAGGGTGCTACAGATGAACGAGATGGATGAGTTTTGAATGAAGCCTATGAGAATGCTCGGCTGTATAAGGAAAAAACAAAAATATGGCATGATAAAAAGATTACTTTGAGACAATTTGAACCAGGACAGCAAGTGTTGTTATTTAACTTAAGGTTGAAGTTGTTTCCAGGTAAATTGAAATCCAAGTGGTCGGGCCCATTCAAGGTTAAAGAAGTTTCTCCTTTTGGAGCAATTGAAATTGTAGAACCCTGTTCAGGAAGGAGTTTCAAGGTTAATGGCCACAGACTTAAGCATTATTGGGGAGGCAAGTTTGATCGACAGAAGTCTTCTCAGGCACTCAGCCATCCGGATTGAGAACAGGCAACGTCGAGCTAATGACGTTAAACAAGCGCTTTTTGGGAGGCAACCCAAATTTTCTCTCTTTTTCTTTTTCTTTTTTTTTTTTTTTTTATTTATTTATTTTATTTATTTTATTTTATTTTATTTATTTATATTATTATTTTTATTATTATTATTATTATTTTTTTTTTGTTTATTATTAATATTATTATTATTTTCTTTAAGTTTCAGCTTTATTTTTTGTTTTAAAAATTAAAAAAAAATGATGTAGCGCTCAAGCGCTGGAATACTAGCGCTCAAGCGCGCAGGGAGCAGGGAGCATTTAAACGAGCGTTCGTAGCGCCCAAGCGCTGAACGCTCTCCTGTTCAGTTTTCTCTCAGTTTTCTCCCTGAATCCTCTCCAATCCTTCTCAACAATCACTCTCCCTCATTCCCACAACATCTCTTTTTGGATTTTTCTCTTCATCTCGTGTCCTTGTTCTTCATTTTTGCTACTTGTTGCATCTGAAAAGGGAGGAGTCCCCACCTATACGTTGATACGTGTGTGGTGGGATTCTCACCGTGAATACCTCTTCATTTCCCTATTTCTTGCTTTCATTTTCACCTCATTCAGGTATTTCATCTCTCCTTAATCTCAATTTAGTGTGCTTTTCTGTTAATTTTATGAATTTTGGGAATTGGGGTTTTAGGGTTTTAGAATTGGGAATTTTGTGAAATTATGAAATTGGGTGAGAATTGATTCTGTCTGTTGTTGTTGCTGGAATTCAAATTTGCAAATTGTTTGATTGGGAGTGATTGATACGTTTAGTTGCTGACATTGCTAATTTGCATGCTGCTGTGACAGGATATATTTTGTGTGCTTAGTTGATGGTGTTTCTATTTTGAGTACTGTTGGCATAGGTTGAGTTATCTTGATATTGTGTGAACTCATTGCTTGGTGATTGTGGCATGTTGAATTGGCATAATGATCCTGTCAAGCTGTGATGATTGCTGTGAATTTAAGCTGTGATGAATCTAGATTTTTGGTTGGTTTAAGTGTACTCATGTGATTTATAGCTTCTGTTCTTGGTTATTCTCTGTGTTGCTTTGACAAGTTTGGTATTACTTGGTTTCTGGTTTTTGATTGAAGAGTATTGCATGGCTTCTGGCTGTTGTTTATTCCATCTAATTGTTTTATTCTGTGAATGTTTGCTGAGAGATACTCATTTATCGCCTTTACTTTTTGGTTTCAGGAATTCAAGATGCCTCCAATTAAGAGAAGAAGAGGTCCCTCTGGGGAAGGCTCTAGTTCTTCTTCATTTGATGCAAGTCATTTCCGATCAGAAATTCATGAAAAACGGTTTACCAATGCACTGCTGAAAAGGAATTTCATTCGGGAGCGGGGGCTTGTTCTACAAGACAATGAATTTCCTGAAATTCATTCACAAATTATAGACAGAGGTTGGAGCAGATTGTGCCAAATTCCAGAACCAGGATCACAGACATTGGTTAGGGAATTTTACGCCAATGCTTTCACTGACTCCACTGGCAGACACAGATATCAAAGCATGGTGAGGGGGACATTTATAGAGTTCAGTAAAGATATGCTGAACGACTATTTTGATTAGGAATATGATTACCCAGGCCAGTGTGATTATCATGCCTTGTTGAGTGCACCTTTGGATGCAAACCTGGTGCTTAGTGTGTTATGCAAGGAAGGCGCTCAATGGGCGTTGGACACAAAGAACTAGCCCAAATTTTTGAAGAAAGGTGATTTTAAACAAATCCCACGGGTGTGGTGCACTTTTGTTCAAGCCAACCTTTTGCCTTGCTCTAACACTTCTGAAGTGCCTGTTAAGCGGGCCTTGCTTGTCTTCGCCATTGTCTCTGATAGTGTTGTTAATATTGGCCGGGTCATTGCCTTCAACATGCGAATGGCAGCTCAAGACACTTCTGGGAGCTTACCCTATCCTTTGCTCATTTCCCGCCTATGTTCTGAGAAGGGTGTCCAAATTTCGGGTGATCAGTTAATTCAGCCAACTCCTCCTATTACAGCAGCAGTTATTGAGAGGTATTTTGAGGAGGATCGAGCAGTTCCAGCTCCTGAAGTTCCTGCTCCTCCAGGCCCAGTGGTCAGGCCACCTCATACAACGCTCACCTTGGCACAAAGGATAGATAGATTAGAGCGAGTGCAGCGTCAGAATCAGAGGAAATTCAACTATTCTTTTCAGTTGTTGCGCCGCATAGCAGAGCGCTTGGACATTGACACTGCTCCTCTTGGTCCTATGACTGACGAGGCGATCATGGCAAATATCAACCTCAGTGAGGCAAATGAGGAGGAGGATGATGATGAGGAAGCGCTAGATTGATTTCCTGCTGCCACAATGAGCTTTTCTTTACCCTCTCTTTTATTCTTTTGCTTTTATGTTCATGCTTGTTTATTGCATTAGTTTGTGATCTGATCAGTGAGGGCACTGGGTTGTTTAAGTTTGGGGGAGGGTATTTTGTTATTTTGATTAATATTTTGGTTGAACATGCCAGTGTTTTGAATTGAGAATCCTATGATTGGTTGAACTGGTACTTGATTTCTTTTCCAGGATGTCATATGGGAATCCAAAAATTAGATTGATCTCTATTGCTTTGATTGTGCATGATTGTACTTCCCATTTGTATGATTGAAAAGACCTTGGATATATGATTGCATGACAAACTTAGAGAAAGTTTATCGGATTGCTTGTGTATGGATGATTTGCATCTAGAAGTTGTTTGTTTCTCTCTTGAGGTGAAATCATAAATGATGCATGATCAGGGAAATGATTAGGGCCTTCTTTGGACTATTTAAGCCTTTCAAGCTAACCTGTTAATACAGTGTATCTCTAGGTCCCTTTTTGCAGCCACACATATTTTTGGCCTTATTTTTTATTCTCTTTTACCCATATTTTTCTTCCCATTTACATGTTTAAAAAAAAGTTTCCTTTTTCTTACCCTTTGTTGAATGCATGTCTTGTGTTTTCTACTATTCAAGCCTTCATCATTATGTGTATGAGTTAATTGAGGAGTTAAAAAAAAAAAAAGAGAAAGTTCACCCCAAGTTTTGCAAGAAATAAGTTTGGGGGTGTAGGAGGTTGTTGAAAAAAAAAAGAAAAGAAAAAAAATGATGAAATGAAATGATGATGATTAGAGTGTTGATTTTTATGCTCCGTTGTGCTCTTGTCTAATATTTTGAGGCTTGGATTGTGGAATATGCATGATTATGTATTTCAATCTTTGTTTTATTTCTCCTATCCTTTTCTTTCATAAACCATACCCCTGGCCTATCATTACAAGCTCATAAAGACCCTTATGATCTTTGTTTTTGTGTTGTTTATATTAGTGGAGAGGGAGATGAAAAACAACCCTATGGATGCATTTTTGATGTACATTTGCATTTTTATAAACCTATCCGGGTTTGAACGTCTCTATGAGTTGGTCTTTCATTCATGCTTATGGGAAGTCATTTATTGGTGAGAGATGCATGTGAGAGCAATGTGATAATTGGATTTTGCATGTGTGATTCCTTGAACTGAGGTTTTGGAATAGTTTTTGAGGTTTTCTATGATGTTCATTATATGGCAATATCATGTTTTGATTTGTTTGTTGAGTCGGCTTAAGTGCCTCCCTGAGTTCAGAGCCTTTGTAGGGGGATGTATATAGTTGTTGGCCACCAAAAAGATTTTCTTTCTTTTTATTTTTTTTTCTTCTTCCTTTTACTTGAGGACAAGTAAAATCCTAAGTTTGGGGGAGTGATGAACCTTTAAAAAGTCATGTTTTTACGGTTCAATTTCTCAATTTTTCATTCTCTTTTAATCTATTTATTTGAGTTTTGTCCTTATGTTTTTCATGTTTTTAATTTAAAGAGTTTTTCTTCATTCTTTGTATTTTCTTATGTTTTTGATAGGTTTTTGCTGGGGAAAAAGAATGGATTTCTTGCATGAAAGAGTTGCTAGACAAGTTCTCTGGACTCTCAAAGCTTAAGCGTTCAAGAACCAGCGCTCAAGCGCTGGTGAGGCAGAACGAGGGAGTTTTCTTTGTTATCCCAGCGCCCAAGCGTTGGGTGTTCACCGCTTAAGCGCGCCAATGGCAGAACAAGATGAATATTGCTGGTATTTCAGTGCTCAGGCGCTGTACAGCTAGCGCTCATGCACGTGCATTGTGAAGAACTGGTCACTGGTGAGTTAGCGCTCAGCCACTTGGAGATTAGCGCTCAGGCGCTAGACGCGTAACTGTACGAGATTTTTTTTATTATAAATAGAAAGTTACGCCAAATTTCAAGACTCTCTGTGACAGCCGTCAAGACAACTTAATCCTAATTTGGTGTGGGCGCATCAAGACTTGAAGATTAGGGATTCTCTTCAATCTTTTCACTAATTATCAATGGAGTTTGTCATCTTCTATTCTTTGTTTTGTTCTTTCCCTATGTGTAACTAACTTCCCCTCGTTAGGGGGACGATGGATCTTGATACCTTGATGATGTAATTTCTTTTATGGGTTTAATGCATGTTTTTATCTCATGATTTACGTGTTTATCTCTATTCTTAATGCTTTTCTAAACCTGATCAATTTGGGAATGATAATTTGGGTTTATGTATGATTTGGGAAATTTTGCATGAACCTGGAACTTGTGATAAACACCATAATTTCTGCAATCGCTAGGGATAGATGTTGTGGGTTATGTCTTTCTTTTAATTCCCTCGTGCTTGATAATGCCTTTCTAATTGGAGTTAGACTAAGGGATTAGTTAATTTCAATCAGCGTAAGAGGATTAATATACCAAGAGATTGGGTATTAATTAATGTTTGGAATTGACCATGAATTATTAAAATAGAACATATTTAAAACCAATATTTAGAAGTGCATTTGAAAGAGTTCAAGTGAAGTCTGAACCCTAACACTTTCTTATTATTGATTTCATCTCTTGTTAAATTACTTGATTTTACTTTGTTTAGTTTTAATTACTTTCTTTTAATTATCTTTATTTTAACTTTTTCCAACTTCCATCTTTTGATTGGCTTATATAGTGTTAATTTAACGAACTTGGTAATTGGCAATATAATCCTTGTGGGACGATTCTCTTTTCACTACGTTATTACTTTGTGCGATTCAGTGCACTTGCTGATTTTTACATCAAATCACACCTAAGTGCTGTAAAAAGAATTATGGAATATCTAATAGGCATTTCATAAATGGGTTTATGGCACCCTAATAGTGCCTCATGTAGCCTAATTGTTTATTTTGATTTTGATTTTGCTAGATGCAAAATAGATAGGAAAAGCACTAGTAGGACATGATACTTGCTTGGAAGCTCACTAGTTTCTTGGCATAGCAAGAAACAACATAGTGTGACATTGTCTATAGCTGAAGCTGAATATGTTGTAATAGAGAGTTGTTGTGCTCAAATCATTTGGATGAAGCAACAACTTCTAGACTATGGTCTTGAGCTTGATCACATCACAATAAGGTATAATAATACTAGTGCAATCAATTTGTCAAAAGATCTCATTTTGCACTCAAGAACAAAGCACATAGAAATAAGACATCATTTCATAAGAGATCATGTTCAAAAAGGTAATTGCATGCTTGAGTTTGTTGAAACCAATAAACAACTAGCTGATATCTTTATTAAGCCTTTGAATAAAGAAGTATTCTTTTATATAAGAAGAGAACTTGGCATATTGGATCAATCATGCATCTAACTCTTACTGCATAATTTTATTTTGCTACATAAAGTCATGTTTTGGTGCATAAGGTCTTTATATTACTGCATAAATCTCAAAATTTGTTACATAATGTGTTATTTTTGCTACACAATTACCTTATTTTCATCATTTTTGAATCCAATACTGATTTGAGCGTCAGAGCCTCCCCTAAGTTTGTTTTATAGGTACTGCATCATGACTATGTCCTCCAAATAGCTCAACATTTTAGCTGGACAAGTATTTTTCTGGTCAAGTGGTTTAATCCTTGGTAAAGATAGTGTTTTCGGAAAAACATGTGTTTTGGGTCAATAAATGGTCAATTTTTATGCCTACATGAGGTTTGGAATTGATTTGGGAAGTTTTGGAAGTATTTTGGAAGCTTTGAAATTGGTCTTCTGCTGTTTGAAGTGCAAAATTTGAGTTCATAAGTCTTATAATCGATTATAGGAGCTTTGTAATCGATTACAAGAGCTTTGTAATCGATTACAAAGGCTCTGCTAAGCTTTCCAAGAAAATTCAAATAGCGTGTAATAGATTATACACACTATATAATTGATTACAATGTTTCCAGAAAGCATGTAATCGATTACACTCTACTTGTAATCAATTACAAGGTTCCCAGAGCAGCATGTAATCGATTACATAGGGGTTTTAGAAAGCTGAAACGCACATGACAACCATTTTTATTTTGTAACTTCTCTTTTCTCTCTCTAACCCATGACATTGCTCACCTCAAACTCTCAATTTCTTTCTCAATTCTTGCCCAAATCACATTATTCCACCTCCATTTTACTCAGATTTCTCCTATCTACCAGCACCACAAACTAATTTTCAACAAAAATCCCCAAATTCTTTCCACCATCTCCTCTTACATATGTGCCTTCTCTTTCTAGCCCTAACCCATAATTTTCTACCTTTTCTCACCAATATCTACCTCCGCCCATCACCAAACGCCAAGAAAACACCTTCCCTCCACCTTCCTTACATTCTTTTTCTCTCATTTCATCACAATGGCTGAATCTTCAAAGCGCACAAAGAGGCCAAGAATAAGGGCCTTAGTGGGAACATCCTTTCAAGCTTCCACACTCACCATTTCTGGGTTAGACCTCACACAACACTTCAACACCACCAAGAAAGCTAACCTCTTCCGTAAAAACTTTCAACTGCGAAAGATCATCTCACCCAGGTATCTCACTAAGGACTTTTGCTCTAGTGAACCCTTAGAAAGCTTTAGAATGGTGGAGAGACTTGGCTTGCTTGACTTTCTGAGTATTAAGAAGGATATAGATCTAGATTTAGTTAAAGTCTTTTATGCCAACTTGAAGTATGAGAATGATTACCTAATCTTTGAGGTTAAAAAGAAACAGATCATAGTCTCTAAGGATATATGGTATAGACTGACTATGTTGTCATATGATGGAGTAAGCTTTTGTAGTTGTGAGAATACCCTAAATGATATATTAGACTTATTTATGTATTCAAAAGGTAGCATATGACTTGCTTAACATGCATGTTTAATTTTGTGATAAATTGAGTTAATTTAGGTACTTTGTTGCAACTTAGAGTGTGAAAAGTAGCCTAAAATGACCCAGATAGTTACGTAAATTGCTTAGAAGAGTGAAATAACTATAGATAATTTATTATTAGGTCACAAATATATGAAACAAGATACAGTTAACTTTTTAAGGTAAGCTGAATTAATTTGGCATTTTTATGCATACTAGTTATCTATTTGTAGCCGAATTGACTAGTAGCAGATATAAAAATATCAGATAATGGTGAAATGACTTTTTATATGAATCTTATAATTTATTTTAAAGTTGTTGGAAGTTAGAAATCTTCACTCAACTAAATATGAATATTTTTAGCAGATAGGGATTTATCAATTATGACTTAAGGGCCTTAAGAGTCTTTTGCCTTCTCTTTATAAGCCTTATTCACGGCTCTTTGTTGCCAAAAATAGAGGCAGGAACCGTGAAAGAGGGAAGGAAAGAAGAAGAAGCAAATACCAAGGAAGAGGAAGAGAGAAAAAGGAAAGCAAAGGCTTGAGATCCAACCAAGCTTGAATTTTCTTCACAGCTGCCAAAGGTAGGGGTTTTGTGCTCATCTTCACTTTTTTCACTCTTTTCACCATGGATGCACCTTTGGTGTTTAAAAGGTCAAATTGAGTTCTAGAAGGGTTTGGTGTGTTTGACTTGTATGTTTGTGTTTCTTTGGTCATTTATGACTTGTTCATAGCATAAGTTGAAGCTAGGAGCTTAGAACATCTCATTTAGGCCCTTGATTCATAAAAGATGAGTTTTAGGTCAAATAGGTGATTTTGATTGATAATTCAAATTAAGAGGTCTAAGTTAGTGTTTAACGGTTCCTATATGTTTAAGAATTGATTAGGGACTTAGTCTCACCTAGAAATTGGTTTGGAATGGCTAAAATCCATGAAATGAACTAACGGAATAATACCATGATTTTATAGAATTCTGCAAAATTTGGGTTCTACTTCTCAAGCCGCAACGCAAGGTGTTGCACGCTATGGCGCACAAGCCTCGAATTTTTAGTTTCTACAAGTAGAGAGCAGCGCACCGTGGCATGGGAGTGTCACACCGAGGCGTGAGGCCCTGGAACTCCAAAAATGTCATTTTTGATATTTTGAAGCTCTGTACTAGATGGGATCATTAATATATGTTTCTTAAAGTGTGTTAAGACACAAATAGGGATGTTTTCAAGAGGGAAATTATCGCCTAGCATAGATGAGAACTTTTAAGCCTTTGGTAATCTAAGAACAGTGGATGGTCTTAGGATATGTTTAGTATACTACAAGAGATAATTCAATAAGAGGAGGATCCTTTGGTATGTATAAGTTATGTATGATCTTTAAAGCAACCAAGAGTAATAGTTTGCTATAGATAAGTGTTTAGCACTTATGGTAACTTATTGTTACTTAGCTTCACTAGAGATATGATGATGAGATGTGTTAGATACAAGAAAACTAGGATAAGTTGACCTTATCTACTTGTGAATGTGACCTTGTATGGCAGTTGATACTATTTGGCCAGAAGGAAGAGAGTCAGAAGTTCCTAAGGGGACAAGTATTCCTAACCAAGTGCTAGGGTTATATATAATGTGAAAATTTCAGTTTTCCTATCTACAAGAGGTAAACATGAGAAGTCAGAATTCCTAGTAAAACATGCCTAGATCTTAAATGAGCTAAGTATGTAAGAATGAATGTATGTATGTTTAACTTGGTTTATCTAGCTATTAAAGTTAAACCTTGTAAATAATGTAACTTATCTTATTCTTAATTGTTAAGACTATGTTATTATGTTATTTATGACTGACTTTGATTACTCATATTGAGAAATGTTGATTCTCACCCTACTGTATTATCATGTAATTCCAAGTGAAGGTTCTTCAAAGAACAAGAAGAAAAAGGATGTTAAAACCTTAGATTAGTTCTATTTTTTGTTTTTACTTTGAAATTTTTAACACCCTCCTTAGGGTGCCACATTTACACACTAAAACATCAAAAACTTAACAAAATGCGGTAAGGGTTTAATCTTGAGAAAGACGGATTTCAAATTTTCTTTCTCAAAAGCATAAACTTAAGCAAAACATAAACAGCACAAATGTAATTACTGAATATTACACATAAAAAAGAATATATACATAAGTGGCATGGATCACAGTCCACCCAAAATACATAAGGTTTGTACTCAAAAGACATATATAACTATTTGACAAAACATAAACTAGGTTAAGTCTATATGCCTAGGGAGTAGGGTCCCCCGCTAGATCCTCTGTTGGATCCTCCTCCTCGGACTCCTCACTAGACAGATCTCTTAGCTAGGGCAAGAGCTCATGGGCAGGTGTCTTAGCAGATGACACCATAGAGTCCAGATCCTCCCTCGGGGTGTAATGCAAATCTCCCCACAACTCCCTGATTGGCATAACGAACTCTAGACATACCAAGACGTCAGAGAAAACACTACAAAAAATTAGGTAAATTACAGCAGTTTTTTTTTTGCATATTACGGCAGTTTTAACCACTATTTTTTTTTTTTGCGTTAGTGGCAGTTTCCACAACTCACGTAATTTTCATCGCCGTTCGGTATAATACGGCAGTTTTCCATTAATCACCACGATAACCGCCACAATTTACCATGTATAAAATGGCGATTCTGTGTTGCGAAAAATGGCAATTAAAACTGCCGTAATTTACCTAAAATTATGATTTAATTGTGTATAAAATGACGGGGTAAATTGCCATAATTTTTGGTAAATTACGATAATTTTGACTGCCATAATTGACCTATAATTATGGCAGTTTGACTGCCATAATTTGTCGTAATTTACCAAGAATTATGGCAGTCAAAACTGCCATAATTTACCAAAAATTATGGCAGTTTTAACTACCGTAATACACTTAAAAAATTGCTAATAAATTTTTGTAATTGCAGCTAATTATGACAGTTTGAACTGCCATAATTTACAGGTAATTACAACAATATAAGACTGCCGTAATCCACCAAAAAATTTTCAACTAATTTCCATATTTATATCTAATTATGTCAGTTTTCATGTTTATTATGACAATTCTTGTTTGTCAAAATCTACAAATATAAATATAATAATTTTGATTAATGAAATGTAAAAAAAAAATACTCATTAATTTAATTTACCAAATATCAAATTTAACATGAGTACATTAACTTAATAACTGCAAATTATAAGTCATCAACATTTTAATAAATAACATCCTAAATAGTAACATAAATACACAAGTCAAATAACTTCAAATTACATATAAGTCAAATAACTCCAAATTACGTCAAACAATTAGTAAATTAATTAATGAGAACTTGAAATATCCACTGATTGATGAGTGTTACTTCCATTGCATGATCTTCTTAGGTCATTAGGAGATAGAGCCCCGCTACCTTCATCTGGTACCTACAAGAAGGACAAAATTATATTTGAGATTCTCCAAACATAACAACCAAACATGTATAGGAGAGGAAAAAAACAACACCAATAGTTAAGTTATCATCGTAAGTTCATAATAATTATTAAGAAAAAATATGAACACACAAGAAACCCAATCCTTGGATTGACATTGACATAAGATTATAAAGCATCATTCACAACAAATAAACATAGATAGACCACCCATTCATGCCAATGATCAAACAAACAAAATCTAGAGACTCAACCAGTAAGCAAACCAAAGTCCCAATTCTTCAATATGGTCATTCAAACTAACTTCATGAAAAATGAGCATGGTTTCAGTAATTAGGAGGCAAAAAGGAAATAATCAAGGAAACAGTAAATGCATGATTTCATCCTAGTTTAACTAAAGCTGTGAACAAACATATGAGCATGCATCATGAGTTACTATCACTGTTAAGACAACCAACTCAGCAGAAGAGCAATCTATCTCAGTTTCTCAATCAAACAGTCATCACACTCAAAATTGGAGTATTTAACTCAAAAAGCTAAGCACAAAATCAGCAAGCAACAAACAAAAATAATAAAGGCAACAAGGTGATTAGCAACCAAGAAATTAACAATGAATAACATAGCTATGCTAAAATAGAGACTTATTTACATAACCCGAGAAGAAGAGTCAACAGCACTCAATGAAGACTAACTATGCATTCTTTATTCATATTTGTCATTTACTAGTCGTAGGCTGCAAGCACTTCTTCTTTTTGATTTAAGCCACAAAGAAGACTTAGCAATTAAACTATTGACCCATTTCTCCCAACTTCAACCAGAGCACATACACCCTATGCCCTAAATAAATTGTGTGGTTAAGATAAAAACAAATAGAAAATTAATTTAAATCACAGCATTTAAAATCACCTAAGCATATGGAACAACCAAAATTTACATGGATTCAATCAGGAAAAAAAAGGACAGAAATGCTAAACATGTGGAAAACTAAGACTTCACAAAAATAAAAAAATAGAACAGAACCTGTGAAAAATCCAGAATCAATCTATACCCACTTTATTCTAAAGAAAGAAAAGTAGCCAAAAATCACAGATTGATATTCAAATTCAATTTTAGCTTCAACAAAGGATATTCAGGACAAGTATCCAAATCAGGTAGACCATTGTAATTGAGATGATGAAAGCTGCTACTATATATTTGAAGTTCAAGTCATCAAAGTATTAGGCATCAAATTAATGAAGTTTCAAAAATAACATGCAGAAAAGTTACTTTAGCATGCATGCATCATATAATTCTGCTAAAAACACAACCCATAAACTCAACTAGTAAGCAAATCAGTTTTCCAACTCTTCAACTATAACATAATAAGAACAAAACCCCGATTTAACCATATTCAGGCAGATCAAACAATTTATTTGAATAGAATAAGAAAAGATGTAAAGATGAGATACCTGTGGTGTAGGATTTTGAAATAAGCTAACTAACTCCTCAGGGAGCCTTCCTCCTTCCTTCGTAGCAATGTAGGCACACAATGCTTGTAATTGTGATTCCATAGTCACCACCTTTTGTCGTAAGTCAGGAGAGGATGTGTTAGAACTAGATGAACCTGAGTTCATAACTGCAAGCCGTGTGGTAGTATGCTTGAATGCAATGGTAGGAACCACTCCCATTCCTAATCCTCGAACACTGCCAGAGTACTCTTTTCCAAATACCACATCAACAGCATCATTTGGAGAAATTTCAGAGTAATTATCCTCCCTTTGACTTAAATGTTCATCAATTTCTTTCTACATAAAGACCAAAAAAGAGAATAAAAACTTACAAAGACAATCTATTATATCATTGTTTAACAAAAAAATGTGAACAATAATATTGATATTTACCCTTATCTTCTCAGCTTCATCATTTACAAAGCTCCCATCTTTCTTCTTGTGTGTTATATTCCACATCGGGCCTCGACCAATAGTCTTCCCTGTCTCTTTCCTCTAAAATTTTCAACACATGACATAAGTAATAATCAATTAAAGATGTACTTTAGGTAAATAATGAATCCATCAAAGATAAGAACTTAAACTACCAAATCATCCCTTCTCCTAGCCAGAGTTTTAGCACCACAAGTGTGAGGAATAGTTTATTTCTTTCGATTTTCTTGATTTCTCTTACAAAGTGCCTACAAATGAAAATAGATAAATTTCTTTGGTGTAATAGCAAACTATTTATAATCAACAATTCAATAAATATAAAGTGAGTACCATCGTCTCAGGCCTCAAGCGATAGTTAACATAAGAAGCCCATTACTCTATGTTAATGCCCTCCGGGACATTATTGACAATAGTATTTCTACTCATTGTTCAGTCATAAAATTCATTCCACAACTTCTGACGATTTTCCCTTCATTTTTTTCCAATGGATTGTTCAATATATCTCCTTACAGTATTATTATCATTGACCTTGAAATCAAATCGACGCTTCAAACAAAACAATTGTTAGATTATTATACCTTTATAAGTACAAACTTTAAAAATAGAACAAGAAAAAAATTTAAATGGTTCTACCATAAAGAAATGATCCCACTGGCGGTCACAGAAAGTGTCAGGCATATTTGACCACTTTTCAATGTTAATAGGAAAAAGAAGAGAATCGATTGCCAATTGTCCACAAACTCCTGCAAGTAGGCCAACTGCCTCTCCAATAGGACAAAAAAACTTATCAAAATCCACCACTACACGCATTCCATCAAGCATGTTATGGACATCACAGACCTTCAACCTCATTTTCTTAGTTACTTCTTATTCTTCATCTGTAACAAATAAAGATCAAGTTAAATACATTAATAAAAAAAAGATAATGACATCAAGTTAAACTTACTACTCCATCAGTTTACATCTATATATACCTATAACATCCACAAACCAATAATGACTGGATTCACGTCCAAATTTATGTTTACATGATGAAGATGGGGCATCAGACTGCGTAGATTGTGATGGGGGCTTGGTTACATGACTGTGATGTAGTAGGAGCAAATGGTGCTGAGGTACAACCCAATGGCAATTGCAGTGGAGTGTCAGTCAATGGCTGCAAAGTAGTAGGAGCAAATGGTGCTGAGGTACAAGCCTGTGGCAACTGCAATGGAGTGTCAATCAATGGCTGCAAAGTAGTAAGAGCAAATGGTGCTGAGGTACAACCCTGTGGTAGCTGTTGTGGATTGTGAATTGGATCAGTAGCTTCGGATCCCCCAGCTACTTGTTTGAGAATATTCTTAATTCGCTTTGGTTTTGGCATATCTGCATATATAAATGAAAAAATCAAATATAATCAATTTATATTAGTGTATGATAAAATTAAACGTATATTATATAGGAGTATTTTATTAAAAACTAATTCATACATAAATAGATGATAGACTTAACACACCATAAAGTCATACCATAAATATATTAACTCAGTTGACTATTCTGACATATGTTCATCTTCCCCAACCTCATCATTATCATTCCATTCACTTAATAATTCTTCATATGCATCCTCCCTTAACAATGGTAGATCATTAACATCTCCAAAGAATTGATCTAAGTCTTGCTCTGGGCATGGCTCATTCTCATAAGCTTCATTATCTCCTTCTTCTCTCATATCGTACAAATCTCTTAGCTTCAAATGCACAACAACACTCTAACCTTTATTCACCTCATCATCCGTATAATACACCATTTGAGCTTGTGAAGCTTCAATGTATGGATCATGCTCTTCACGGTCACCCATGTGAATCAATCGTGAAAAATTACAGAAGTAAAACCCCATGCATCCTTTGTAAACCCTCTATCCCTAGTGGTGTCAGCCCATTTACATTTGAAAAGTGTCACCCTAAATCGACCATAGTAGTTAAGCTCAATGATGTCATCTAATTTGCCATAATATGACAGATCAGCTTGCCTTAAGTTCCCATCAACACCACTAGCAACACAAGATGTGGAAGAAGTTAGAAAAACTCCACTGTTTTGGGTTTTCAATCCATGTTCCCTAGCTATTGTTCAAAATTTGAACCCATTAATATTAAATGTAGAAAACCTTCTAGCATGTCGTGTTAGACCTTTTTCTAGAATCTTTAGATCATCTAACACAAAATCCGCATTGTCCGGGTTCATAAGCTAAAAGAATAGCATTAAAAGTCTTAGTTATAGTTTCAAATTAACAAAAAAATAATATAGGAAACACAATTTCATTATATTTGGAACCCACCTTACGAGGAAACCAATCAATGAAGTCTTTATTAACTATCTTCTCTAACTCTGTAGCTGTAGGCCTTCGCCCCTTAGACCGCCTTCGAATTTGATCCTTAAATTCACTATATACATAATTAATATTAATACTACATCTTAACTAAGTGCTTTCATCTAGGTCATAAGTGTTATGTAGACTTTGCCTAAGTACTCACTTAAAGTATGGCATGACTTGTGCACAATTTAGTAACACATATTGATGTGCTTGTCTTTTCTCCATAATTGACAACTCAAAGATTAAGGAAGCTCCTGCTGCTCTACCCATTGGTGGAAAAATGCTAGGCAAATATGAAGAGTCTCTATCACCAGGATAATCATTAACTCATCAGGCCTATTAATTCGTGTCTCAATCCCTTCTATATAGAGAGAGCAAAAGGTAAGAACCTCTTTAGCTAGGTATCCTTCAGCAATGGAACCTTCTGGCTGTGCCTTGTTTTGTACAAATGACTTTAAGTGTCCCAAATACCTAAGAGGTTATAAGATTGAGAATTAATTAAGAGATATGAGATATTAACCTTAAAGAATAGCCTACAACAAAAAAATTAGATATTTACCTTTCAATTGGATACATCCATCGATAATGTACTAGGCCTCCAAGTTTGGCCTCACCAACTAGATGACAAGTTAAATGAACCATGACTGTAAAGAATGATGGAGGGAATAACATTTCTAAGTGACAAAGGGTGAGAAGTCGGAAGAATGAACACAACTCTATTAACACTGCAACAACTTTGTCTGGCAAAACATTACATATGGCAAGTGGTAATAACTGCTCCATAAGAATGTGATAATCATGACTCTTCATTCCAAAAAGCTTTCGTTGTTTCAAGTCAATGCACCTTGAAATGTTGCTTGAGTACCCATCTGGCACTATGACATTCTTTAAAGTCCACATAAATACATCTTTCTTCATATTTGACATTGTAAACAAAGATGGGTGATATCTTCCATTCTCATCTGGCCAAAGATCTTTCCTTATACCTATTTCTCTAAGATCCTTCCGAGCTTTAAGATTGTCTTTTGATTTACCAGTCTCATTGAGTAAAGTGTATACCACATTATCACATACATTTTTTTTCAATATGCATAACATCTAGATTGTGACGCAACAAGTTAGTCTCCCAATAAGGAAGATCGAAAAATATGCTTTTCTTCCTCCATTGTCCTGATCCATCTTCAATAATGGTTTTCCCTCGAGTTCTTTTACCTTTGTCATTTGACTCTAGAAGTTTTCCAAAGGTAACATTAATGCCCTTAAGTTGTTTCAAGATGTCTAATCCAAATAATGTCATTGGTGGATCCCTTTTCTCAATTGTCCCATTAAAATGAGTTTGATTCAATCTAAATTTATGTCCCTTTTCTAGAAAATGACGATGACCCATAAAACACCACTTTCTACTATGTTTCAATCTACAAGAATCTGTATCAAAGTTACATATGGGGCAAGCAAGGCCAGTGTGTGTGTTCCACCCAGATAAGGTACCAAGCCCAGGGAAGTCACTAATTGTCCACATCAGAGTTGCTCGCATTCTAAACATTTCATTCTTTGAAGAATCTAATGTTTGCACTCGATCATACCACAAATCCCTCAAATCTTTGATAAAAGGTTGTAAGTACACATCTATGTTATTCCCTGACATTTGTTTTCCTGGAATGATCATTGAGAGGATGAATGAAGTTTGCTTCATGCACTCCCAAGGAGGGCAATTGTATGGGATAAGAACTACTGTCCAAATGCTATGGTTTGTACTCATGGTTCCAAAAGGGTTAAAACCATCGCTAGCTAAGCCAAGTCATACATTTCGAGGATCAGTGGCAAATTTAGAATGAATAAAGTCGAATCTTTTCCAAGCCTTCGAATCTCTAGGATGCCTCATCAATCCATCTTGGTTACCCTCCAACACATGCCAGGCCATAGACTTAGCAGTCTTAGAACACAAAAACAATCTTTGTAACCTTAGCTTTATTGGAAAGTAACGCAAAATCTTTACAGGTTGCTTCTTCTTTTTCTTATTATCCTTCCACTTAGATTCCTTGCATCTTCTACATTCTTCTAAGTATTCATCATCCCTCCAATATAGCATACAATCATTTGGGCAAGCAGGTATCTTGGTATAATTAAGACCAAGTTTGTTGATGATTTTCTTGGCCTCATAGAATGAAACAGGAATCTTGGCATCTTCAAACGCATCTTTTAATAATTCCAGAATCATAGTCATAGCTTTGTCACTCATTCTGTACAAATATTTAATATGATACAATTTTACCAGAAAAGACAATTTCGAATACTTCGTACACCCTTCATACAATTCTTGATTACTGTCTTTGAGCAACTCGTAAAACTCTACATTATCTTCATTATGCACCTCATTATGCCCTTCATTTAATGTCTCTTCTCTATTAACAGCCTCAGAAGACACACCAGGTTCATTAAAATTGTGCCTAGTGAACCCAAATGCATCATTGATCATGGTTTCCATCGGATTTTGGGGTTGAAAAGTGTCCTCCATGACATGTGTGCCTTCAAAAGCCTCAGACTGAATTACATTTGATTCTTCACCATGCCAATACCAAACTTTGTAATTTTCTCGGAAAAGTAGTAAAGTTAGGTGTTCTTGAACTATTTCTCTTGTTTGCCACTTCTTAAAACCACACTTTGAACATGGACACTTAATTTTATGCCCGTCAATAGACTGATGTTGAAATGCAAAATCCAAAAGCTTACTTAACCCAACTGCATATTCAGTTGTGTTTCGTGGTTTATTAATCCAAGACTTATCCATCGGCATGACTAGAAAGGAAAATTTAATATTACAATTTAAAATTAATACAATTGTGCAAATTTAAATGGTGATATATGAGAAAATAAAATAACAGTATAATAAAATAAAATGTACTTCTAAAGTGCTACATATAAGAGAAATTGTTTCTCAACCAGTTCAGGTTTGGCTTCTGTGTTGAACAAGTCAGTTTTTTTGGAAGCTTTTATAAAAATAAATCATATAGTAAGGCCTAATTCTTTGTTTAGGGCCTTTGGGCCCTACTTTTATTACTAGACTAGACTAAATACCTAAACAGGTAATATGATTTTATTAGATATAAGTGGGTGCAACTGAACTTGTGGCCTGGCCTTCTTTCACTGCTTGATCACAGACCCAAAAACCTTGATGGTGGGAAATTAAGCCTGAAAATAAGTAATAATCAATTAAAGATGGTCTCCAAGCTGTTTGCTTGTCCAGAAAACAATGATAAATTGAAGCTAGCACTTTAGAGAAGATTGAAAGGTTTGACAGTTGTTTAACATGATAACAAGATAGAAATTGCCTCAACTAAGAAAGAATGAAAAACTGTAGCCAGCAAAGTGAAACAATGGCAGAAGAATTTCATCTGAATTTGCTTTCTATTTTTTTTTAAATTACTTTCTCGAAGTGATTATTTTATCTTTTCAAGTATTGCAGAAAATTATTACTACAACTTGAACTTAAGATGTTACCATGGTTAGCATGTGTTTACTGTTAGTTAGAAGTTAGTTAAATTGGTTTGCTGAATCAAGTTAGTTATTTGTTAGTCACTTTCTATTATTCTATGTAAGTATTGATTTATTGTATACACTTTTCACTTTTCAATAAAATCTCAGCCCTTGAATTCTCTCATTTCTCTCTTGGATGTTTATTTAAATTATCACTCACTCTAAACACCAAAAGAAAGCTCATCAATCATAACAAATTCTAAATATTTTTCTGTAAAAACTCGACTTACAAACCAATTCTTCTAGCAAGTATCTCGTGCACTGCACTTTGTTCTTTTTTAATTCAGTTAGAATAAAAAAATATATAGATTAAAGGAAAAAAAATTTAAAATTATAAAGGCGATGTACATAATAATTAGTTTAAAAAAGAATTTGAATTTAAAATTTAAAAGAAGAAAAGTTAAGAATGATAATGTGTCATTCTTTGCTGGAGAGTAAAATAAGAGATTAAGCTACTCTAAAAAATATGTACTCTAATTTAATAAATAAGGGTGGATAGGGCTTGCCAAATGCTTAGCAGTTTTCACCATGATTAAGTGATACATAATCTTTACTATTAATACTAGATCACAACTCAACATAAATGTTATATGTAGCTATAGCAAACAAAGGAATATCGCAAGAAAGAACATGGCATCAAGCATCAACTTCTTATAGGCATTGGTTTCCAAGGAAAAAAAAGCAAAAATTGAATCTATGCAATTGAAAAAGCTTACAGAAGAAGCTCGTTCTGATTTGAGATGCTTTTTGACAAAGTTGGCAAGCTTCTTTTTATAACATTCTCCAGTCTCACCGTTGAAACAAATTGCATTGTGTTCCAGTTAGTCAGCCAAAAGTTCACACATCAAATTGCATTGTGTTCCAGTTAAGGAAACCAGATATCACATTAATTTAAAAAAAACACAAAAGAGTAAAGAAGAAATAATTCAAAGATAGAGGAACTAGAACAATTTCACCATTTCTCCTTGCAAGACAGCCCTTAAAATCAATTTTTCAATTAAGTCCTGCATCAAAGAGCTGCATGCCTTATTTAATTTTTCTTTTCAGAAAAGTGGGTGAGTACAGCCAAACACAGTAGTACAAAGAGAAACCAATATCACCCTATCTCCCCTAACAAACAGGAAAAGAACTATCCACCTTGTAGTCTGAAATCAAAAGATAAACAAAAATCATCCAAGAAAGAGTATCTTCTTTATAATAAAGGTATCATGCATTAGTTGTCTTTGTTAGATAGCAGCAATTTGATGCTTGATGCAGATTGGAGATTCTAAATATGCATCCTGAATTTCCTAGATATGAACAAAACCCCAAAGGTTTCCAAGGCTCCTTTTCTTCTCTAGATGGGGAGTATTATTGATTTGGCAAGACAAAATTCCCTTTTAGCTAACATAAAGTCAGCTAAGCAGATAGCCAGCTCTAAACACATTCATTCATTAATATCCAAGTTCTGAATAACAAGGCCAATAACATTTCTAGTAGAGTACCAAACTAATGCTATACATATATATGCACACAGATAAGCACTTCAGTTGGGCTTAGAGATTTTGAAATGATGGTCACGGCCCCACAATGAATCTTCATTCAAACAACAATTCTCCTTACTTCTTAAAATGCAGTAAGTAATGACTGCCCTTGACAGTGCTTATTTACTTACAGCTAAATAATCTTAAGATGGTTCATTATTTCCCAACAATCATTTGTAGTTCTAGTTCTATGAGTTAGCTTTGCATCAAAACAATATATGCTGATTATAACTTACCCTCACAATTTCTTTATAAGTCTCATCATCGATTTCCACAGTGGTAACAATTTCTTCAACATCACCAAGAATCATATTAAGATAATGATCATAAGCCTGTAAAATAAAAAATAAAAAAATACCCAGATTGTAATTATCTTCAATTCCAAATTAAAAACCCATAATTTTTCCAAAATTGAATACTCAAAACACAATACCAAAACCTAAAAGTTAATAGGAAGACACAGACACCGTGTATAAGTTGAAAGTCAAATATTGAAATAGCAAAATGGCATTAATTTTAAATTAGTAAGAAGATTTCGATCATAAAGAGAGTGATCAAACTAATGTGAACCAAAAATCCAAACTTTAAGCAGATTTGGAGATACCCAGAACTGCAACTCTCACCCTTGAAGTCAACTTATGGCCATAAAGAGAGATTTCAAGAACTGATCCGATAAAGCATGAAACATAGATGATGGAGGTAGTAGCATACATACATACATACCACTTTCTTCGTTCAATCTTCAGTCTCGTTCAGCTGAAGCTATCTTCCGGGTCTATGATGGGGAAGGGAACAGTACCTCAGCGTAGCTGCAGAATCAGATAGTGAAAGGAGAAGAAGGAGTCTGTACATGAAGCTTGCCACGAAGCTCTCTGTCAGAACAGAGCTTGATGTAGATACGCTCATCGAGGCTGAGCTTGATGAGATCCAGAGGCTTTGGGCAGAGGCAGAGGTTGAACAGATCTGGGCACCTGCAAGCTCGTGTTGGCGCGACGACTTTGGGGCAGAGGTAGAGGTTGAACAGATCTGGGCTTTGAGTGAGAATGCAAGTGAGAGCACGAGAGATAGAGAGGGTGAAAGTGAGAGCACGAGGGAGATGGCGAGAGTGAGAGCACGATGGACAGGGAAGTGAGAGTGAGTGAAAGTGAAAGTGACAGGGTGAGAGTGAGAGGGAGAGCACGAGGGAGAGGGAAGTGAAAATGACAAATGTGAGGGAATTATTTTTGTTGAGAGGGAAATGAAAATTTATTTTTTAATTAAATTTTAAAATTAAAATAACTACTGGTAAAACTGTCGTTTTATTCATTCAACTGCCATTTTTTACTTATAAAATATGACAGGTATATAACTGCCGTATTATACTGAATATTACGACAGTTTTTTAGAACTGCCATATTAAAACTGTTGTAATTTACTTAACTTTTTGTAGTGAAAGAAAGGATCCTCATCGCAGGTCCTACAAACAAAAAGGGTCACATCTCCTACATATCTAACTCGTTCAGTATCCAGTCGATACGCCAAGCATTCGTACCTCCATGGAACTAAACTCTAACAAAACCAACAAACTCTCTTCTAGTCGCCATCATAGAAAACAAAACAATAGGAAAGCTGTAATCTTCTTCATCTTCCTTTCAGTCTTTATCAACGTGTACACATAAAATAGAATAACATAACAGAAAGGTGAGATTCCCTACTTCAATACCAACATGGCAGCATAGAAACAATAAAGAACAATAATTACAATTATGGTATTAAGTATCAAATAATTTAGCAGATATGAAATATCACAATGATATGTAGATAGACTAAGCATATGCTCAATGGACCAATTCCTACTCCATGGAGCTAAACACAATTTTGGAGAGAATGATCTAGAAGACATGTCTGTATCTCGTCAGCCTCAAATCAAGTGCTATAACTTCTCAATTTGTGCATAATGGCTTATACAAGATAGTCTACACCAGATTATGAATAGAATTGTGTCTGGTCGAGATCGTCGGTGCATTGCTCAGTCACCACGGCCCAGTGGAGCTACCAACTAGTCACTTGTGGGATACCCGTGCCCCGACGCCTCCAAGTTCAATAAGTGAATCACACTATGCAATTTGCACCCACACTAAGGTGTAATTCAACTCCTAAGCAAAAAGCCTCAACTGACACCACCGGTATAATGCATGATCAAAGCCTCAATGTATGTGCACATATTAATATCATGATTTTCCATAAGCATGAGCTACTCATGAGCCAAGCCAGTCATTAACATCTCCGGGTTTCGTTCGAGAGCCCGACAACACAATGCTGTTATTTTCAAACGTAAGCATCTTAATCGCATAATTCAGAAATCATCATTCTCAATTACATAAGACATTCTCACAAATTTTTCTAACATGTAAAACTTTTATTTCACTTTTAAGCTTAATTTTTGAAACTTACAAGGATTAATATAGAAGTTAACTTTAGTTCCAATACTCTTCTAGCTAAGCTCCTCTAGGTAATACCTCCTAATATTTTTCACGAAGAACATACAAAGGAAACCACATTATCTTAATCTCATAAACTCTTTTCCTTTCCCTAAACCCTAAAAGTACCTTAAGTTTTCATTATCTCTCTCTCAAACTTATTTTTCCACTCAAGGCCGAAATCCCTCTCTTATTAAATGACTAAATCTTGTTTTATTACTCCTTCATCATAATAAATCCATAATCCAATTCCTTTTTCACCTAAGCATCCAACTTCTAAATCAACACAAAACTTTTGTCTTGAATACCCTATTTAGGGTCACTTGGCCGTGAGCCCTAAGGTCTTTGGACCTCAAAATTTCTATCTTCAACAACAAGATTCCAAGCAAACAACATATTTTAATCATAAAAAATTTCTATTCTACCAAGATTATGCATAACATTGAGCCATAAAATCATATAGGGCAAATAATTACAAAATCCCCAAAAGTCAATACAATCAAGTGAACAACCCTCATATGGATTCTTCATTTTCAATACATCAATTCGTTTCTTACCACCATGAAAGGTTGATGAGAGTAATCTCCCTCTCACCTTAGATGATGACTAACCACTTCTTGGGTGCCTTCTTGAATCAAACTTTCTCTTCCAAGAGGCTCTTGAAAACGAAAACAACATGCAAAAGAGATCAACATCTAAGGCTTAGAATAGAATGACCATGGATCAAAATCATGGTCTTAGAAAGTAAAATGAAAAAAAGAATGAAGATGGAGGAATTTCACCTTGAAAGCTTTCAAATCCTAACTTGAATAAGCACTTGAAAATGGATGAACAAGGTCAAGATCATAACACCAAAGTGTCTTAGAATGACGTTTAGATTCAAGAAATGTGGATGGTTGAAATTAAAGGAGAGTGGAGAATGGGTTTTGGGGGTGTGGCCTTGAGCTTGGTGGAGAGAAAATGAGAGAAAAAGGTAAGAGAGAAAAGTGTGTAGCTTTTTGGTTATTAAAAGATGAATAAAAATAATAAAAATAAGTTAAATGAAAGCTTATTCTAGAAGCCTCTTGTCTCCCACTTGGCCGTGCACTTCTCTCCATGGGAAGGTGTCCAAAGCTTCTCCAACAAGCTTCCTCAAAGCTTTTCCAGCAAGCTTTCTCAAAGCTTCCTTAGGAAGCTTCCTTTCTATTGGTCCATATTTGATGAGACATAAAGGTGTGGGTCCCAAGGGTGATGTCATAAAGAGAAACCTCTAGAAAAAGGTGACTAGGCTTATATCTAGAACCATCTACTAGTGTTAGGAATTACGGATACATCGCGCAGCGAAATAAGAATTCCCATCAAGGATCCATGCAAAAAAGCCATAATTCAAGTTTTTAAAAAACATTTACCTCTTGAAGCGTGATCTAAGGAAGTGACGAGAATCACCAGTACTGTAACAGCGACGATGTCTCTATGGTATCCACACGAATAAACTCACAAATGTTCAACGTTCGCAAAAAGGAACCTCGCGTCTCTTATATAGTGCTAGCTGCGAAGAGAAGAGAAGAAACCTATCACTCTCTCACTCACTTTTACCAAGGTGCGACTAGGGTTCTGTAATGTGAGTCTTAGCAGCCCCCTTAGTAGTAGTATTTATAATAGTGACTACCTTAAGTGAGTGTGAGCAGTAGCAAGATAAGTTGTGTAACCCTAAACTCATCTGTTATGAGTCTGACCCACATTTGAATTTGAGTCCAACTTAGATCTATTACTCTAATTTTAGTCTGCTCTATGTGTGTGACCCTGCAAGTTCGCATTAAGTTAGTAGTAATATTAAAATCTCATTTTAATATTACAAGTAGTGAGCGGTATCTAGCAACACATTGCTGCTACCCAAGTATTGAGAATGTCAGTGATTTGACATAACCTTTCCATGACTAATGTTTTCGAGTCATTTAGTCCCTTTGTCACGATATCTAAATTGAGCACAAGGCATGTAATGCGTCACCTTTGTATAGTCCAATCCTTCATTTCCTAATGTAACACCCCTTGATTTAGTAACCACGGCACAATCGTCATTTTACTATGGTCATTAAATTTTTGGCGTGCTACGACTCAAAATAACAAGTTTCTAAAAATTAGTCATTGTGGATATAAAGAAAATATGAGCCGTGAATGAATAAATACACATACCGTCATTTGAAAATATAATTTACTTGGATATACTCAAAATACAGCACATAAGACTGGATAATTACCTTAAAACATACATAGCATGGCGCATTTTTCATGCCGCTCAAAAACACTTAGATATACATCAAAATGCAGTTATACTCCAAAGAACCCTTATACAGATAATACAAAAGAAACACAAACTACCCATAACGACACCATGACTAAGGAGTTGGGCACTCCATCGGATCCACCTTGGGATCCTCTCCTGGCTCGTCTAAAGACACAAGGACAAGACCGAGTGCGGTCCCACGGACAGGTGCCTTAGCAGCTGATGCCATAGAATCCTCGTCCTCTCTAGGGGTGTGAAGCATATCACCCCAAAGCTCCCGAATGGGCAATGCAAACTCCAGATGTACTGATGTAGTGAGAGTCAGTATAGGATATCCATCTCGGGTCCTCCTCACAGTCAAGATCAAATCCCCAACATACCGTATACGTTCGCCGACCCAGTCGACTTGCCAAGCATTGACACCCCCAGTGAACACAATCCTGACGAAGCCAATAGAACCCCTTCTTGATGCCATCACCAAAAGCAGGAGACCAAAACCAAGTAAAATCTAGGGAAATCAATCTCTTCCCCTCCACAGTCTTTAACCAAATATCACATAGAATAAGAATAGTGCAAGCAAGAGGTGAGATATCCAACTTCATTACCAATTATGGCAGTAAGAAACAAAAACGGCGTTGGACGCCCACGTAGCATTATAAGAAATATAAACAGTATCAAGAAGGAAATATTAAAATAACTCAACAATTCTAAATAGTTATAACATCAATAAGATAGTAGATCCAATTATCATATAAATTAAATGCCAAGTAATATATTGACTCACTATGCACATGTGCATGATATCAAAATCCTACTCCATGGAGTTAGACATAAATATTGGAGAGAATGATCAAGGAGACATGTCAGTATCTCGTTAGCCTAAAATCAAGTGCTTTTCAAAAAAATAATAGTTTTGCGCAACAGGGCTTTATACAGCGGCATTCCCACAAGATCGCGATATAGGACAGTGTCTCGGTTAGGATTGTAGGTGCATTTGCATCGGTCTGTCCCACAGCCCAGAGGGGCTACCAACTATCCACTGTGAGACGCCCATGCCCCGATGCCCCCAAGGTCAATAGCAGGACCTACACTAGTCTATTCGCACCTGCACTAAGGTGTGATTCAACTCTTAGGCAACATAGCCTTGACAAATAGTCCATCGTACTTTCACAATGCATGACGACTCAATGCATAATCAATAGAAATCAAATTACCATTGTACCATTCCCAATGGCATTAAAGCAACCGTCCATACAATTGTTTAATACCATTTTCATCAGTGATATTATATAACCGTCCATATGACTACATAGTACTATTGTTATCTGGGTTTCCTCTGATAACCAGTCCCATTTGACTCACTTGTCTATCTGACGTTTCTGGTTATAAAGGCGAACCACATCTGACTAAATCGTCCATCTGATATTTCTGGATTTGATATTTCGGTTTCGAAGCACAATGTATATTCATGTATATTTGACAATAATATACTTTTCCACAACATGCCATAATTTAGCCAAAATAAGCATAAACACATTCTTGGTCTCACTCATAGACCCACAATAAATATTATTACTCCTTAAATAATACATTACACTTTTAGGGTATATTATGGAATTATTCCTAAATTTCTACATTCTTCTTAATAAGTTTCTCTTTTAGAGAAATACTCTCTCATTATTCATTTAATCATTATTATTTTAATTACATAAGTTTATCATTAAATTTTAGACCTAATTCCCTTAGAATTATTTAAATGGAATTATTTATCATTCTTACTTGCACTCTTGGTCTTGCTTTAATTAAAATTTATTCTAAGTTTTTGGATAAAGTTCCATTCTTGGTTCTTTTCATTTTATGAATCCCTAATTAATTCCTAATTATCCAATTAATTAAGTTTCACTTCAATTTAATATTTCTTATGAAATTCTTCTCTAGAGGAATTCTCTTGATTGTTAAGTTCCTTACTTTAAGCTTATTCAAAACTCACTTAGAAAATTATTCTAAGTTTTCCAAGTCTTACACACTCTTATTCTTGTCTTAGGTCTAGAGAATCACTTTAGGTTATCAAATTAGTTTCTATCCATTACATTATTAGTCATTTAATCACTTGATTATTCAAATCCCAAGGTTACATGATATTACACAATTTGATCCTAAATTGGCCCTAGAGGTCATGGCCTCCCAAGGGGGAAATCCTAAGTTTTTCTTAACTCCATTACACTTTAATCACCTGATTAGGTATGTTGTCAACTTGATACAAATTTTTAAACTATGAACACCCTACTTCAAGGGACTCTTGCCTCCATTCCATTTTTTCAATCCATCCAAACCAATCTAAGATCATTAATATACATATATAATCAACCAAATAAATTAAATAAAACAAAATCAACACACAATCACAAAATCAAACAATCAAAGAGAGTAACCCTAACAAGGGTTTCTCACAACTAATACAAAATCAAGTTTCCTACTACCAAGAGAGGTTGAAGAGGATCATCTCCCTCTTACCTAGAGGAGAAAACAAGTCAATAACTCCCTTGAAGCTCCTAGTGAAATTCAAATTCACTCCTCCACGTACCCTAGAAATTATAACTTCATCAAATCAACACTAATTCTTGAAAAATAATGGATCGATGGTCATGTTGAAGACCATGAAAACGAAAATGAAGAAGAAAAGATAAGAGATCATGAATCTTACCCTAAAGCCTCAAACTTGAAGCTTGAAGAAGATGATGAAGATGAAAGTTTTTCAAGAAATCTCCAACTAGAAAAATGTTTAGAATGTAGTGGGGATTAAGAAAATATGGTTGGTTGAGAATTTTGTGATGGTGGAGTGCATGGAGGAGATGGGCAGCCGTGTGGAGTGTAGAGAGAAAGAGGAGAAAATGAGAGGAAGATGAAGATAGAAAGAGAAGTGGATAGTAGAAAAAGATGATGACTTTTTGATTTTGAAATTAGAATAGAATAGTTAATTAAGTGAAGCACATTTTTAGGCTCCAAAATGGAGCATGCTGCCGTGTGGGAGGAAGGAGAAAGAGAAGAGTGTAGCTTCTTTGAGAAGCTTGGGAGCTTTTCCAATAAAGAAGGATTTGATTAGACATAAAGTGGATTACATTTGGATAGGATAAGTAGGTGATAAAGTAATTAAAATAATAAGATAATTTAGATTTTACTATAAGCTATTACCCAATAGATAATTGTTACAATAAACAAAGACAGTATTAATTATCCAACGGATAATGAAGCGTATCGCAAAATTTTAATTAACGGTACGTACAAAGATTTTATTTATCAGATAAAATCTCAAAAAATATAAACCTCGTAAACTGTGTCTGACCTCGAGTTTAGTAAGATCCTCCATCGACTCTTTCACAATTCAAAGTTTACCAGCCTCTGGGAAAATATTTCGTTTTCCCTGCTCCGCTCAGTGTGCATGCAAAACGAAGAATACATTAAAATATTTAATGTTTCTAGAAAAAAATATACAAAAATTCTCAAAAATCACAAATATTAGAAAATGACTATTCATCATGAAACAAATAATTTTCGGGGTGTTTCACTGACTCTGCTCAATGTGTACATAAAACGAAAAATATATTAAAATATTTGACGTTTTTGGAAAATTCCAAAAAAATTCTCAAAAAAATCAGAAATATTATAAAATGATTATTTATGATGAAACATAATTTTCGGGATGTTGCACCTGATACTCGAGTATACTTTGTAATAACAAATGAAATCAATATCTCATATTGACTCATTTGAGTATGGCCATGCATTTTGCAGTCTCACTCAATCAGGGGGCTCGAAGATATCGCTCCTATTATGTAGGAGTGACAAATCTAATCTAGGTCACTCACATCCCTCTGCATGATTCGTGGTATGTCCAATAACCAACTTTATAATCACCTTGTTACAGATGACGTTTGATGGTATTAAAGCACACAACTCCTCATGTAGGAATCGTAGTGATTTCAAGTCAAAGGACCACAGACACCATTGTCACTATGAGAATCGTTTATGACAGTCACGTAACGATCTACGTAGCGTTCTCATGACAGGTTAGTCCAGTACATCATTACTCTAATATGTACCCATGTGAAGATTTGATATCTCATATCCATGACCCGTGAAATGTGGTCATCAGTCTATGCACACACTAGTCTCAATGTATTATTGTTGTCCTAATTAATAATAATACTTGACTAGGGACATTTAAGAATAGTATTCTAATGTTATCTAATAGGATCTCACGATCAAGTCAACCACTTGATGTCCTATGACATCAAACTTACTATTCTAAGGACTTTATTATGTTTATTAAAAAAGAACACAATAAATGAAATGTCTCATATATTAAAATTAGCATAACAGAATGCATGTAAATATAGACAAATGTATCAGCCTCTAGGGCATACACTAACAACTAGATCTTTACTAAAAGCTATTATCCAATAGACAAAAGTTACAGTTAACAAAACTAGTATTTATCATCCAACGGATAATAGAACGTACCTAAATTTTATTTGCCAGATAAAATCTTAGACAAAGAAAACGTTGAAAATTGTCTCCGATTTCGGGTTTAGTAAGATCCCTCGACCCCATTTCAACAGTCCAAATTTTTTGAAAAATAATATTAAAATAATCAAAATAAGTTAAATTATTCATAAAAAAATCCACAAAAATCACAAATAACCGAAAAGCAAGAAAGAAAAGAAATTGGGGTGTTACACAATCCTTGTATCTTTATACTTCTTTTGTAATATAAATAGTTATGTATTACTTCATGCCCCAAGGGAGGTTAATGATGTATTTGTATATAGATGCATTATGTTTTAAATGTCATGTTTTTCGTATTTTATAAGGCTCTCTGTAATGTTTCAAAGTCACATTATGGATATATCTATCAAGCTTTTATGTATGTAATGATGTTGTAATGCTAGGTATCTTCTTGTATGTTACATATATTAATATACTGGTATTAGGACATTATATTATGGTATCAAAGCAGTTCATCCTATTGAGCTGGGTATGGACTGACTATGCTTAGGCATGTTAGGAGTTCCTTCGTAGAAATTGTGCTTTTCTTGTTTCATATGTTAGATGTGATGATAGAATTGTATGATTTACCTTAGATTGGTCTATTATTAGCTACTGTTGTATGGTTACATGGTATTAAGACTGTAGCTCAATATATGTTGTTTCTATGTGTACAGGAAACTATGGCACCAAAAAGGTGACCTAGAGAAGCAGGGAACCCCATAAGGTCCAGATATGGTCAAAGTTTTTATGGCTATGAACAATGTTATGACAAGGGTGCTTGAGAGGATGGAAGCAAATCCACCTTAACAGCCTCCACCACTTGTGCACCCAGTGCAAGATGTACAACGAGTCAGAAGGAATCAGAATTTCCTAGACTTGACAACTTTATGTCAGAAGAACCTTCCACTGTTCAGAGGCGAGTACAACCCTGCAAAGGCTGAGAAGTGGCTCAGTGAGATGGAGAAGATCTTTGAAATAATGATTTGCTCAGAGGAGCAAAAAATGGCCTTCACCTCATATATGTTGAAGGGTAAGGCAGAGTATTGGTGGAAAGGTACCAAGAGGGTACTTGAAGCCGCAGAAACCTTGATATCATGAGAAGTTTTCAAGACAGATTTTCTAGAGAAGTTTTTCCCCAAACTCTGCATGATGACAAAGAAGTGGAGTTTATGCAGTTAAAGTAAGGAAGTATGTCAATAGGCCAATGTGTGGCCAAGTTTGATGAGTTATCGAAATTCTCTTCGCATTTCCATTACCATCCGGACGAGAAATGGCGATGTTTGAAATTCGAAACAGGCTTAAGAAGTGAGATCAAGAGTATGGTGAGACCTATGGAGATTAGGGACTTTCCTACCTTGGTCAACAAATGTAGGATTGTGGAGTCAAGTGCTCATAGTCGTCCATTAGAGGAAATGGTATAAGACATCTCGAAGAGAAAGCAGGAGGATGAAAAGAATAACCAGGGTGCTTCTAAAGCAAGTAACCCCAAAGTAAAAGACAAGACGGGCTCTAAGATACCGAGGTATCCTAAATGCAAGAAAGTACATGGAGGCAAGTGCTTGGCAGGCCAGTTTGTGTGTTACACGTGTGGGCAGCCGGGGCATTTCTCTATGCTTTGTTCTTAGAATAAGGAAGATGCGCCTACCCTAAAGGCGCTAGCCAAGGGACGAGTTTACACTCTAGGCAGAATTGAGGTGGCCTAGTCTTCCAGCGTCATCCAAGGTAAAGGCATAATTCATAATCATCTTTTAAATGTCATGTATGGGTCAAGAGCTTCCCACGCCTTGGTTTCTTATGATTGCGTAAGGATGTTAGATTTACCTATATCAGAGTTACCATATGACTTATTTCTTTCCACGCCGCTAAGCCAGTTATAACTTCAAAAGTATATCTTGATTGTTGTATAAGGATCGAGGATAGAGTTTTCTATGTAAACCTTATATGTTTACCCCTTATGGACACAGATGTCATCCTTAGTATGGATTGGTTTTCATCCAATCACGTGATTTTGAACTGTTCAGATAAGACCCTAGTTTTTTTGTCTAATATTCCTACCAAAGTTATTTCTTTCGACTCTGCTTATCTCAATACTAATCAGGTCAATTATTATCTGGTAAAAGGATCTCTAGGATATGTTCTTTTTTTCTCATTAAATGTAGAGGTTGAGTAGAGCCTAGACAATATACTTGTGGTGAGGGAATACCTTGAGGTGTTTCCGAGTGACATAGCAGAGTTGCCATCGGAGGGAGAAATAGAGTTTACTATAAATTTAGTACCGGGTACAGGATCTATATTTATAGCACCCTATAGGATGACACCTCTAGAGTTAGAAGAACTCAAGAAACAATTAAAGGAGTAGTTGGACAAGCAATTCATTAGGCCTGGTGTTTCTCTGTGGGGAGCACCAGTGTTGCTAGTGAAAAAGAAAGATGGTACCATGAGGTTATATGTTGACTACAGGCAATTGAACACGGTAACTATCAAGAACAAGTATCCATTGTAACACCCCGAATATTTCTTGTTTTCTGTTATATATATATTTTTTATAATATTTATGATTTTTGAGAATTTTTGTGAATTATTTCAGTGATTTGATTATTTTAATATATTTCTCATTTTACGTGCTCGCTGGGTGGGATCGGGAAAATAAAATATTTTTCCCGAGGCCGAAAAACTTTGGACTGTGGAAACATCAATGGGGGATCTTACTAAACCCGAGGCCGGACATAGTTTACGAAGATTTTATTTTTTGAGATTTTATCTGATAAATAAAATCGCGATAATGTTTTATTATCCGTTAGACGATAAATACTATTTTTGTAACCATAACCTTTATCCACTGGATAATAGCTTTAGTAGAGTGTTAGTCATCTCTTCTAGAGAGCACTTTAATGACATCACTATATGACATCATCACCATGACATCACCCTTGACTTTTTCAAAAAGTGTGTGAAACTTCTCAAAGAAGCTTTATACCAAGCTTCTCAAGGAAGCTTCACCTTTCCTCTTTCCTCCTTGGACTCCACGGTAATTGGAGGGAAATATGACACCAATTATCATCTTTTCACTTTACCATACATTTACTTTTCACTTTACCATTTAAAAAAAAAAAGGTTTCATCACTTTTCACTCTCACTTTTCTCCTTTCTCTCTCACACTTCCTCTTCTCCATTTTTCTTCTCCATTCTCATGGCCATACACACCATTTTGGCCATCCATCTTTGTTCCCTCCAACGAACCTTGGTTCTTGAATCTCCTTGTCACATAGAAGCTTTTCCCTTTGGTGACTTAATTCTTCCATCGTCATCACTTTTTACTAAGCCCTAAAACTTGAAGCTTTGAGGTAAAGTTCTTGATTTTCATCTTTTTTCTTCTCATTTTCGTGATCTTTGGTCACCTTTGTGATTAAGGACTCCTCTTTTCAAGCTTTAGTTGTTGATTATGTGAGTTTGAATATCCTAGGGTTTCGTTGATGGTGGTGGTCAAAAATTGCAAGGAAGCATCAATGAGCTTTCTTTCTTTTGTTGTCTCTTTAGGTAAGAGGGAGATTATCCTCTTCAACTTATCATGGTGGTGAGGAACACGTTTTTGTGTGGATGGTGAGGAATCTAATGATCACATATTTTATACATTAATAAGTCCTCATTTTTAGTTATTTACACTCTTCATATATTTAATTGATTAAGTTTGGTTATGTTTTATAAGTTTAGACTCAAATTGGACTTAATTAATTTTTTTTAGCAAGATTTACGTCTTATGTTGTTTCTGTATTTTAATTATATCTTGTGCTATAGGTGGTCTTTTGAGATGATTCTAGTGGCATTTGAAAGCTAAGACAATTCCTTAAAACTTTAATGAAGACCTCAAAGGCCGAATCACACGATTGAATAACTCAAATTAGAATTGAAGCAAGAACTAGGGTACTGATCCTGAAAGCTTGACCTATGCGTACTGTGCATGACATATCTTGGGCTATAGGATGTCAAATAGGTTAAAATTTTGATGGTTGATAGTTAAGAGCAAAATCTACAACTTTCATCTTGAACACCTTTCCAGATTCTGAGATATATTAGGTCATATTGGCTTGGAAGTCAAAACAGAGGAACTGAAACTGGGCTTGAATAGTGTGGAGTAATTGGGTCATATCTCGGGCTATAGTTGGTCTTTGGAGATGAAATTTAACCAGAACATATTTAAGATCCATATATACAACTTTCATGAAGACCACTGGGTGAAAAAATGACGTATTCAATGACTTAAGAAATGAATGATTTCAGAGACAAAGAATCTCCATAATTTTTCACTCATCGAAAGTCATTTGGCATTTTCCTCTCATTTTTCACTCATCCACTCACTCATGACTCAATCTCCTTATCATTTTATATCCCTAATCTTCTATAAAAGGGAGCCTTGGTAGATCATTTAGGGGGTCTTGGTCTTCGAGGCCAAGATCATGCTATTGTGTTGTTTGTTTATCTTGTTGTAATTTTTTTTTGTTCTAAATTGAAGTTATATTCTTCTTCTTCTTCTTTTCTCTTCCTTTCTTCTTGTCTATGAGTAACTAAGTTTCATTTTACTTGAGTGAAAGGGTGAAGCTCTTGGTAGTGAAATAAGGTTAGATTCATTTCTTTCTTATGCTTAAATGATATATTTTCAAGTGGTCATTATACGTGTTGTATTTTGTTTTCAATCAATTTAGAAACCCTCCTTGTAAAGTGAAGATCTTGATTTATTGTAGATAAGATTTTGGCACAATGAATGCTTGATCCTATTTATGAGTGGTGGTGTTAATAGATGATTAAAGGAATCATAATATAATTACATATATAATTTTTAATGAACTTTGAACGTTGTATTTTTCTATTGGAACCTCCATTATGTGTGAATTCTAATTGAGTTATAAAAAGAATTAATATTGTTCTTATTTTATTTACCAAGAGTGGATCTCCTAACCCAAGTAAGTCTTTTTGTATTTGTAATCAAGTTTTATCACCTTTATTATTGTGACAAAATATTTACTTTACGTCAAAGAATTTTTCTTCATCAATTCCCTGTGGATCAATCTCGGACTCCTGAGAATTTATTACTTGAAACAACCTACATTTGGGTTTGTAACTTTTAATCCGCATCAGAATCCATGTGTTCGTTGCTCACTTTGTTGTGTGATTTTTGGTAATGTTGTGATTAGTTGTGTTGTATGACTTTAATACTTGCTATTGTATAACTTGATGGATTTGGAATGCATTGGATGTTTGGATGTATGTATGGAAAGCAAAGGATTCTTACACCTTTGGTATGGAGGCTCACGGCCAAGAGGCCCTTTGATGGCTCCAAGATGGAACTTTTTTGCTAATTTGGGACTTAAGCAATTAAATGATGAGTGGTTAAAGAGGTGATGAAAAATGTTGGATTCCTAGTCCCTTGGAGGCTCACGGCCTCATTGGCCACTCAATGTGAGACTTTTGTATCAAGCTAAAAGTTAGTTAATTAAATAAGTAGACACTTAATTAGAAATTCATAATATGGAAAGAACAAAGAACAAAATTTTATCCTATTGCCTAGATTGATTTTTGGGCCAAAGAAAGAACATGAGTGTGAGTCAGGTTTTGAGAAACTTAAAATGATTATTCTAAATGAGTTTGGTCTAAAACAAAGGAAAGAACTTATTTAATTAAAAGTAATAAGGATTGAATGAAAAATACTAGAGAATCTCGCTAGAGAGGTTAATAAAAAAATCAAACTTTAAAAAGTATGGTTTCACCCTTAAGAGTTGGACAATGACTTGTTATGGGTCCGTAAGTGGGACCAAGGATTGTTGATAATTGATTGGGCTAATGTGGCATGTAATCATGGACAAGTCATGCTATTATTGAATATCTGTATATATGTGCATTGAGTCATCATGCATTGTGAAAGTCCATTGGACTCTGTTAGTAAGGCTGTATGCCTAGGAGATGAATCACACCTACGTACGGGTGCGAATAGAGTAGTGTAGTTCACTTGTTGGCCTTGGGGGTGTCGGGGTGCGGGTATCTCACAATGGACAGTTGGTAGCTCCTCTATGCCGTGGGACAGACCGATGCAAACTCACTGACGATCTGGACTGAGACACTGTCCTACATTGCGATCTTGTGAAGAATGCCTTGTATAAGCCATGTTGTGCAATTTGTTGATATTGAGAGCACTTGATTTGAAGCTGATGAGATACAAGCATGTTGTAACGCCCCTTTCTGGGAGGCATTACATTTTAGGCCGACTCTTTTATTTTAAAAGTTTAACTGAGTTGTAAAATAGTTAATATTGTGAAATACGAGTAAAAAAAATTCTTTTTAACAAACAACATAAAACTAACCAAAAATAGAGAAGCACAAGTTAGAAGAATAGAATAAAAGATTTTTCATAAAATAAAGTTTGTCACATCCATATGTACATTACCTCATGTTCTAAAAGCATAAAACTTAAGTGCTCCCAAAAAGGAAATATATACATATGACTACCAAATAAAGATTGAGCCTTGTTCAAGTCCAAACACCTAAAGAATAGGGTCCTGTACCCGATCTTCATCTAGATCCTCTTCAGGATCCCCAGCAGACAAAACCCCCAGTCGGGGCATGCCATTACGGATGGGAGTCCGAGCAGTCGACTCCACAGAGTCCTCCCTAGAGGAAGCTCTCCAATTATCCCAAAGCTCCCCAAGGGGCATGTAGAATTCCAAGTGAACAACTGTATCCATAGTAAACATAGCAGCCTCACGCTGGGTCCTACTCTAAAGCAAAGTGACATCTTCATCATACCGAATGCGCCCCATGTCCCACTGAACATTCCATGCTCCGATGCCCTCGTGGAACTGCAGCCTAGTGAAACCTTGCGGATCTTGCCTTACCGTTATCATAGTCTTTTCCATCATAAGTACAAAAATAAATAATACAACAGAAAAGGTGAGATCCCCTACATCAATACCATTATGGCAGCAAGAAACACAATGAAAGACAATAATGCCTTTCATATACAATGATATCAAGAAATAACAAGTATAATCATAGTAATACAGGAATAACATAGATCAACAGGTATAAGATAGATCAACAGGTATAGTCATATTAGCAACTAATATATGATTTAGCAAGGTACATCGAAAGACATAAACATTGATTATACCACAACAAAATGTACACTGACTATGCATATGCACGATGCGTATGCTGATCATCCTTATGCACAATGCAACCAGTTCCTACTCCATAGAGCTACCAATTCAGAGATGAATGTTCTAGAAGATCTATCCCCCCTCAAAAGATAATCTACATCGGACCATGAAAAGGATAGTGCTTGTCAGGTCCTCGTCGTGCATTGCAACAGTGTTTATGGCCAGGTGTATACAATGTGATAATAGGTCAATAAGTGGATCACCTTGCCCAGATGCCCCTTGAGATCCACCATGGATCACACTTATCCTGGAAGTTCTCGTTTACTCTTAGGCACAAAAGCCGACTATATATGTTTAATGCATGAATGATGAAATCGAACCACCATTATACCGTTCCCAATGGTATTAAAGCAACCGCTCATACAATTGTCCAATACCATTAGTATCAATGATATTATATAACCGCCCATACAATTACATAATACCAATGATCCACCTGGGTCCAGTACTTCGGTTCCACAATCCACTCGGGTCCAGTACGTCGACCCAAAAACACAAATGCTAAATCCACAATCTACTTTGGTCCAGTACGTCGGCCCAAAAGCACAAATGCTAAATCCACAATCCACTTGGGTCCAATACGTTGGCCCAAAAGCATAATGCTAATGCATTCTTTCGCAGAGTATCTCAGTCATGCAAATTCAAGAGTTATCATTATCAATTCACTTGAATCATTATGACAAATTTTTCTTTAGCATATAGAACCATTGTTTCACCATTAGGATTTAATTGTACACTTTCAAGAAAAGGGTAGAAATCAATCCTAATTACCAAACTCTTCTATCCAAGTTCCTCAAGTGACATTTCCTTATATCGTTCATTAAAACTTAAAAGAACCCATATTGTCTTAACCTTACAATTCTTTTCCTTTTCCTCTAAGTCTCTCAAGTTTTTACTGTTCTTTCCTCAAACTTGTTTTTCCTCTCAAAATCGAAAATCACTATTTTACTAAATGATAAAATTTTTTCTTTTCCATTCTTATCTTATAAATCCTTAACTAAATTTCTTGATTTATCAAGTCAACTAAATTCACCACTAATAGATCATTTTCCCTAAAATTATTTTCATTGGTATATTCAAAAGTTATTACTCCTCAAATCATGACATTATAATTATCTTCTCTCTTACTTATAAATCCTTTAACCTTAATTTGTCATCCAATGCACCTAAATAATATTTCTAACATTCTTTCTAAAACTTTCATTGCTTAACTTCTAAATAAAATCCTTTCCATTCTAATTACTCTACCATCCCATTATCAAATATTTTAGGTCTCCAAATTACTATTTTATCCAATTATCAAATATCATGACCAAAATCAATTCTTTCCAATGGTAAAAACTTGTTTCTTTCCTCTTTCAACTTGTAACCTTATGAATCATATTTTTGTCACCTAATCGTCTAAGTCCTTAATAAATATTTTCCTCATGGATACCTCTTCCTAGGCCAAGAAGGCCGTGAGCCTCAAGAGATCAAGGGGACCAAAAATCATTCTTTGACAACATAATCATAGCTGCCACATACTTTAATCATTACAATTAATTAAGTTCATGTTTACTATCAAAATCACATCATCACATATATCCATTGAGCTATCATAATCATCTCTTACATACAACAACATTATATAATCATACAAAATCAAACAACCATGAATCAAAAGTCACACAATCGAGTGGATGAATCCTCACGTGGACTCTCCACTCCTAACACAACCATTCGTTCCTCACCACCATGAGTGGTTGATGAGGTTGATCTCCCTTTTACCTTAGATGTAGCTTCCTAGCTCCTTGTTTGTCCTTGTGTAGTAAACTTTATCCACTAAGAGGTTCTTAGAATTAATGCAAACACACAAGAATTAATATCTAGGCCTTGAATAATATTTTCATAGATCAAAGTATGAATTTACATCCTTTAGAATGAAGCAAGATAGAAAGTTCAATAAATTTACCTTAAGACTTTTAAACTTGAGATTTGAAGCAAACTCAAAGAAATGCTTGAAAATGGATGAACTAGAGATTGATTTCCACACAAAAGTGTCTTAGAATGAGGTATAGATTCAAAATCTAAGATTATCTTGAATTATGAAAGGTTGGGTGATGGATTTTGGGGTTTGGCCGTGGCCTATAGAGAAAAAAATGAAAGTAGAGGAATTTCACCATAAAGCTTTACAAACCCTAGCTTGAAAAAGCACTTGGGAAAAGTGATGAACAAGCCAAAATCTTTACCCCAAATGATCTTAGAAGGAAGTGTAGATTCAAGAATGTAGATGAGTGAAATCAAAGAAAATGAGATTGTGGTTTTGGTGAAAGTAGCTGTGAGGTAGGGAGAGAAAAAGAGAGAAGAAAATGAGAGAAAATCAAGGTATTCACACCAAATGGCCTTAGGAAAGAATGTTAATTCAAGAAATGTGGTTTGTTAGAATTTTAGAATATGAGATGGTGGAGCTATGGTGGTGGCCGTGAGGTTGGAGAGGAGAGGAAGAAGAGAAAATATGATAGAAAATAAGAGAAAAGGAGAAGTTGAGAGAGAAAGGAAAAGTAGAGAGAGAAAGTGATAAAAAATTTTAAAAATGTGAAAGGTGAGAGCTTTTGTGAAAAAATGACAACCTTGTCATCTTTTCCTCCTCCAAAATCGTGCACCCTTGGGAGAAGTAGCAAGGCTTCCTTTGCAAGCTTCTCCCAAAGCTTCCTTGAGAAGCTTCTCACGTTTTGCCAAAAAGTCAAATCGTGATGTCATGTAGTGATGTCACTTAGATGATATCATAAAAGTGACTAGATAGAAATAATCTACTTGATTTTTATTATAAGCTTTTATCCAATGGATAAAAGTTACAGTTTACAACACCGGTATTTATTATCTAATGAACAATAAAGTGTATCCAAATTTTATCTGTCAGATAAAATCTTAAAAAATGAAAACTTCATAAACTGTGTCCGGCATCGGGTTTAGTAAGATCCCCCATCACCATTTCCACAGTCCAAGGTTTTCTGGCCTTAGAGAAATATTTTATTTTTTCGACCCCGCTTAACGCACACATAAATCGAGAAATATATTAAAATAATCAAATAATTCAAATAATTTTAAAAAAATTCACAAAAATTACAAAAATTATAAAATAAATATATATCATAAAACGAACAATTTTCGGGGTGTTACACATGTCTTTTTGATCATTCTCTCTGATGTTGTGTTTAGCTCCATGGAGTAGGATTTTGGTACCTTGTGCATGTGCATAGTCTGTCAACATATTTATCTGACATAAATATGTATGATTATGGAACTATTTCTTTCAATGATGTTATGACTATCTGTATTATCAAATTGTTTATCATTTGAATCTTGATATTGTTTATTATGTTTGCCATGTTGTATAGCGTCTTGCGCCGTTTCTAGTTCTTTACTGCCATAATTAGTATTGATGTTGGATATCATACCTCTTTTCTGTATTCTGCTATTCTGTTTATATCCATGCTTCTTAAAAGACCGAGGCGAGGAATAGCCAAAGTTTTATGGTTTTGGGGCAAGTTAGTCTTCTGCTTGGCTATGGTATCCCGATAAGGTTTTCTTTTAGGTATGCCAAACTGAGGTTCCACGGAGGCAGTGATTCTTGGCACGTTGACTTCATCACTGTGCGTTTCATCTACATGGGAGATGTGACTATATCTTTGGCTTGGGGTCATTATAATCCACTTGTTTTCTCTTTTGTTGTTGTTGTATCATTGAAGTTCAATATACCGATACGTGAGGTGTGGGGTGATTGCGAGTATACTCCACACGAGGATTTGTTCCTATCCTCTACACGAGCTCCTACTCGTGAATCTATTGCTCCTGTAAGGATTTCCTCTTCTGAGGAGGATCCTGAGGAGAAACTTGAGGAGAACCCCTCTAAGGCTCCTTCTCAATAATTTGTTGGGGGTATGATACTTTTTGTAGCCTTGGTGGCTGTCTATATATATCTTTTTGGGCATGTAAAGCTTCTGCTTTCTTTTGCTAACTGTTGATGTATTTAATTGCTTATGTTATGTATCTAAATATATGTATAGTATATATCTTTTGTATAAATGTATGGTTTGATCTTCATGTTGAGTTTTGCTAAGTTTATGTTTTTCGCTTATAAAAAAAAAAGAATTGCTAAGTTAGGATACTTTATTGATGAACAGATTAATACCTATAGATAAAATAAACCAAGTCCTAATAGTTTCTTTTGAGTTCCGTTTGGTGTGTGTGACGCCCTTGCGAAGGGGGCGTGACACCAGTTTGGTATCAAAGCCCCGATTTTAGTTTTCTTTTGGGTTTTGTGGTTAAGTTTGTCTTGCTTGTGTTGTGTGACCCTCTGTGTTTGGTTTTCAAAAGGTTACATCTAAACTTTCCTTGTGTTTTGTTTAGTTGACTCTGGAGAAAAGTAATGGCACGTGGTAGAGGAGGACACGTTAACGTGGAACGCGACAACGAGGCGATGACTGCAGCTACTGAAGCTATGCAGCGGATAATGGAAGTTATTGTGCAACAGAATCAACGGGCAGCACAACAGCAAGAGATGAATGTTGATGCCCAGAATTTGTTTGAATTTCGTCAAAACAATCCTCCATAGTTCAGAGGCGAGTTTGATCCGAAAAGGCAAGTTTGTGGATTCAAGAGCTAGAAAAGATTTTTGAAGGAATGGGATGTGCGGACAACCACAAGGTAACTTATGCTGCATTTATGCTGTGGGAAATAATGAAAATTAGTGGAAAGGAACTCAGAGATTGCTATAAGCAGAAGGAAGGGAAATTACATGGGAAGTATTCTGTAATGCATTTCTGGAAAAGTATTTTTCGGATAGTGCAAGGCATGCCAAGGAAATGAATTTTCTTGGGTTACGACAAGGTGGGATGATGGTTAACGAGTATGCTGCAAAGTTTGAGAGCTTGTTAGAGTTCTCATGGTATCTTCAAATCTAGCCTAATAAGGTGTAGAAATACCATAAGTTTGAAGAAGGTCTAAGGGTTGAATTAAAGAAAGGAGTACTACTAATGAGAATGAATCAGTTCTCAACCTTGATAGATATGTATTGTAGACTTAAAGAGTTAGAACCATCGTGAGAGGCAAGGAATCACAACTTTGGACCATCTTGGTTCCAAAGGGGAGGAAACAACAATAACTGATTTTAGAGGAAGCCCTATTCCCGACCACCGGGAAGTCAACAACAATCACTTGGTGGAGGCTCTAGTGGAAATTTTAGTGGCCATCGAGTTAGTCAGACTGTGGCATCTTCACCAAAGTATTTGATATGTGGAAAGGACCACCTGACAAGGGATTGCATGATTAAGGGAATTATCTAATTCAGATGTGGAAAGCCTAGACACATCTCCAGAGATTACAACCAACCCAAGGTGGAGCCTTCTATCAACAATGCATGAGTTGCAAAACCTCGGGTAGGAAGCAAAGTTTACACGATGAGTGGAGCGGAAGCCTCCCAATATGAAGATCTAATAAAGGGAGATGGTACTATAGGAGGTAATCTTTTATTTGTACTATATGATTTGGAAGTGACCTATTCTTTCATTGCTTATGACTGTGTGCACCGATTAGGTTTACCTGTATCTTCTTTGCCCTTTGATTTGAGTGTTTCTACTCCTACTGCTAAACTTGTTGTTACCACCCAAGTTTGTTTGAATTATCCTTTATCTGTTGAAGGTCGAGTCTTTTCTGCTGATCTGATTTGTTTACCTCTTTCTCAAATAGATATAATTTTAGGGAGTTTCTGTTTATCTTTTTCCTATGGCTGAAGTTTCTAGATTTTTGACAGCTAACCAAGTTCAAGCTTTCTTGAAAGAAAGAGTTCAGGGATACATGCTATTGTCTTCTTTAAAAGTCAAGAGCGAGATGGATGTGAAGGCTATTCCAGTAGTCAATGAGTTTCCTGAAATCTTTCCTGATGAGGTACTGGGTTTACTGCCTGAGCGAAAGATAGAGTTTACTATCGATCTTATACCTGGATCTGGTCCCATATCCATAGCACCTTACAGGATGTCATCGTCAGAATTAGTTGAACTCAAGAAGCAATTAGAAGAACTTTTGGAAAAAAATAGTTTGTCAGGCCTAGTGTATCACCTTGGGGAGCACTAATGTTACTGGTCAAGAAAAAGGATGGAACTTTATGCTTATGTGTAGATTATCGTCAGCTGAACAAGGTCACGATCAAGAACAAGTATCCACTTCCGAGGATAGACGATTTGATGGATCAGATGAAAGGAGCTTCTATTTTCTCTAAGATCGATCTGCATTCGAGTTATCATCAGATCCGAGTGAAGGTAGAGGATATTCCTAAAACAGCTTTTCATACACGTTACAGACATTATGAGTATCTTGTAATGCCGTTTGGAGTGACAAATGCACCTGCCATATTCATAGATTACATGAATAGGATTTTTTGCCCTTACCTAGATAGATTCATCATCGTCTTCATCGATGACATTTTGATCTATTCTCGAAATCAGGAGGAACATGCTAAACATCTCAGTATAGTACTCTAGATTCTAAAGGAGAATAAGTTATATGCCAAGTTGTCAAAGTGTGAATTCTAGCTGGAAGAGGTTAAGCTTTTAGGTCATGTAATCTTGAAGGATGGAATTGCAGTGGATCCATCAAAAATTAAAGCAGTTTTGCAATGGGAAAGGCCGAAGACTATAACAGAGATCCGTAGCTTCGTGGGATTAGCTAGTTATTATCAAAGATTCATTGAAGGATTTTTTAAGATAGTAGGACCTCTCACTCAACTTACGAGAAAGAACTAAGCCTTTGTATGAACTGATGATTGTGAAGAGAGTTTTCAAGAATTGAAGAAACGACTGACTACTTCACTAGTTTTGGTTCTACCTGATCCCAATGAACCCTTTGAAGTGTATTGTGATACTTCACACCAAGGATTAGGATGTGTGCTCATGCAAAATAGGAAAGTGGTGGCTTATGCTTCAAGGCAGCTGAGAGTACATGAAAATAATTATCCTACACATGACCTGGAGTTAGCAGCTATGGTGTTTGCTTTGAAAATATGGAGACATTTTCTGTACGAAGCAACGTTCAATGTCTACAGGGGCCATAAAGTCTAAAGTACCCGTTTGAGCAAAAGGAGCTGAACATGAGGCAGAGAAAGTGGTTAGAATTTTTGAAAGACTACGATTTTCAACTCCAGTATCATCCTAGAAAGGCAAACGTGGTGGCAGATGCTTTAAGTAGAAAGATGCTTAGTATCTTTGCTATTATGATCAAGGAAAATGAATTAATAGAATAATTCTGGAATATATGGATGTCCATGGAGTTGACACTGGGGAAGATTTATTTGAATATGGCTGCCATCTCAAGTGATTTGATGGAAGAAATCCGAGAGAAACAGAAAGATGACAAGTTTCTACAAAATGAGAGGGAGCTGATGAAGCGAGATATTGTGTCAACAATTCAGGAAGGACATGACAATATTCTAAGGTTCAAAAGCAGGGTTTGTGTTTTGTGTGTCTAGTGATCTGGAGCTGAGGAAATTATTTCTTGATGAAGCCCACATGAGCCAGTTGAGTATACACCCAGGAATGATCAAAATGTACTAAGATCTGAAGCGATTATTCTGGTGGCATGGAATGAAGATGGACATTTCCAAGTACGTGTTGTCTTGTCTAGTTTGTCAGAAAATCCAAGGTTGAACATCAGAGACCTTCAGGAATGTTGCAACCTCTAGCTATTCCCGAATAGAAATGGGATAGCATCGCGATAGATTTTGTGGTTGCATTACCGAAGACCCAAAAAGGTTACGACTCGATATGGGTAATTGTGGATTGACTTACGAAGTCTGCTCACTTCTTACCAATCAACATAAGGTATTTGATGGAGAGGTTAGCTCAACTATATATTGACGAGATTGTTAGACTTCATGGTGTGCCTTCCAGTATTATTTTTGATAGAGATCCGAGGTTTACATCAAGGCTTCGGCAAAGCCTACAAGAAGCAACGGGAATGAAACTTAGTTTAAGTTTTGCCTATCATCCTTAAATATATGGTCAAACAGAAAGGACGATCCAATCGCTGGAAGATCTACTGAGAACTTGTACTCTAGAACAGACTGGAAGTTAGGATGAAGTTTTACCTTTGATAGAGTTCACCTACAATAACAGTTTTCACTCGAGCATAGGGATGGCACCCAATGAAGCTCTATACGGACGACGGTGCAAAACACCTTTGTGTTGGTACCAAGATAGAGAGCAATTCATGATCGGACTTGATCTTGTGCAACAAACAACGGAAAAAGTTAAGATGATTCAAGAAAAGATATGGTCGGCTCAGAGTAGACAGAAAAGCTATGCGGATAAAAGAAGGAAGCTCCTTGAGTTTGAAGAAGGTGAGCATATGTTTTTGACAACTAGGGTCGACCGAGTTCTTAAATCTAGAAAACTCACTCCAAAGTTCATCAGACCTTACCAAACTCTTCGTTGGATAGGTCTAGCAGCCTACTAAATAGCTTTACCACATTTTCTTTCTAACCTTCACAATGTTTTTCATATGTCGCAATTGCGAAAATACATTCTTGATCCAAACCATGTCATAGCATCGGATACAGTACAATTAAAAGAGAATTTAACCTATGAGACACTTCTTGTAAAGATGGAGGATAGGAGAGTGAAGAAACTCAGAGGAAAGGAGATTCCATTGGTGAAAGTGATTTGGAATGACATAACCGGAGATGCGATGCGGGAGTTAGAGGACAAGGTGAATGAACAACATCTACATCTATTCTGAGGTATGAAAATTTTGAGGACGAAATTTCTTTTTAGAATGGGAGAGTTGTAACACCCCGAAAATTTCTTATTTTTTGTTATATATGTTTTTTATAATATTTTTTTGATTTTTGAGAATTTTTGTAAATTATTTTGGTGATTTTGATTATTTTAATATATTTCTCATTTTACGTGCGCATTGGTGGAAATGAGAAATAAAATATTTTCCTCGAGGTCGGAAAACTTTGGACTGTGAAAACGTCGATGGGGGATCTCACTAAACCCGAAGTCGGACACAGTTTATGAAGTTTTTTATTTTTTGAGATTTTATCTGATAAATAAAATCGTGATAATGTTTTATTATCCATTGGATGATAAATACTATTTTTGCTAACTATAACTTTTGTCCACTGGATAATAGCTTTAGTAGAGTGTTAGTCATCTCTTCTAGAGAGCACTTTAATGACATCATCAATATGACATCATCACCATGACATCACCCTTGACTTTTTCAAAAAGTGTGTGAAACTTTTCACGGAAGGTTCACCTTTCCTCTCTCCTCCATGGACTCCACAACAATTGGAGGGAAAGATGACACTAATTGTCATCTTTTCACTTTACCACACATTCACTTTTCATTTTACCATTTCAAAAAGAAAGGTTTCATCACTTTTCACTCTCACTTTTCTCTTTTCTCTCTCACACTTCCTCTTCTCCATTCTTTCTCTCCATTCTCATGGCTATACACACCATTTTGGCCATCCATCTTTGTTCCCTCTAACTAACCTTGGTTCTTGAATCTCCTTGTCACATAGAAGCTTTTCCCTTTGGTGATCATCTCTTGATTCTTCCATCTTCATCACTTTTTACCAAGCCCTAAAACTTGAAGCTTTGAGGTAAAGTTCTTGATTTTCATCTTTTCTCTTCTCATTTTTGTTATCCTTGGTCACCCTTTTGATCAAGGACTCCTCTTTTCAAGCTTTGGTTGTTAATTGTATGAGTTTGACTATCCTAGGGTTTCATTGGTGGTGGTGGTCAAAAATTGCAAGGAAGCATCAAGGAGCTTGCTTTCTTTTGTTGTCTCTTTAGATAAGAGGGAGATCATCCTCTTCAACCTATCATGGTGGTGAGGAGCACATTTTTGTATTGATGGTAAGGAATCCATGTATGGGTTGCTCACTTTGTTGTGTGATTTTTGGTAATGTTATGATTGATTGTGTTGTATGACTTTAATACTTGCTATTGTATAACTTGATGGATTTGGAATGCATTGGATGCTTGGATGTATGTATGGAAAGTAAAGGATTCTTACCCTTTTAGTTTGGAGGCTCACGGCAAAGAGGCCCTTTGATGGGTCCAAGATGGAACTTTTTTGCTAATTTGGGACTTAAGCAATTAAATGATGAGTGGTTAGAAAGGTGATGAAAAATGTTGGATTCCTAGTCCCTTGGAGGTTCACGGCCTCATTGGGCACTCAACATGAGACTTTTGTATCAAGCTAAAACTTAGTTAATTAAATGAGTAGATACTTAATTAGAAATTCATAATATGGATAAAACAAAGAATAAAACTTTATCCTATAGCCTAGAGTGATTTTTACGCCAAATAAGAACATGAGTGTGAGTTAGGTTTTGAGAAACTTAAAATGATTATTCTAAATGAGTTTGGTCTAAAACAAAGGAAAGAACTTATTTAATTAAAAGTAATAAGGATTGAATGAAAAATACTAGAGAATCTCCCTAGAGAGGTTAATAAAAAAATAATGAAATTGAGGCGTAACTTTCATATCAAACTTTAAAAGGTATGTTTTCACCCTTAAGAGTTGGACAATGACTTGTTATAGGTCCATAAGTGGGACCAAGGATTGTTGATAATTGATTGGGCCTAATGTGGCGTGTAATCATGGACAAGTCATACTATTATTGAATATCTGTATATATGTGCATTGAGTCATCATGCATTGTGAAAGTCTGTTGGACTCTGTTAGTAAGGCTGTATGCCTAGGAGATGAATCACACCTATGTGCGGGTGCGAATAGAGTAGTGTAGGTTACTTGTTGACCTTGGGGGCATCAGGGTGTAGGTATCTTACAATGGACAGTTGGTAGCTCCTCTGTGCTGTGGGACAGACCGATACAAATGCACCGATGATCCAGACTGAGACACTGTCCTATATCGTGATTTTGTGAAGAATGCCTTGTATAAGCCATGTTGTGCAATTTGTTGACACTATATCATGATTTTGTGAAGAATGCCTTGTATAAGCCATGTTGTGCAATTTGTTGACATTGAAAGCACTTGATTTGAGGCTGATGAGATACAAGCATGTGTCCTTAATCATTCTCTCCAATGTTGTGTTTAGCTCCATGGAATAGGATTTTGGTACCTTGTGCATGTGCATAGTCTGTCAACATATTTATCTGGCCTAAATATATGTGATTATGGAGTTGTTTCTTTTAATGATGTTATGACTATCTATATTATCAAATTGTTTGAATCCTGATGCTGTTTATTATGTTTGCCATACTGTATGGTGTCTTACACCGTTTTTGGTTCTTTACTACCATAACTAGTATTGATGTTGGATATCTCACTTATTTTCTGTATTCTGTTATTCTGTTTATATTTATGCTTCTTAAACGACCGAGGAGAGGAAGAACCTAAGTTTTCTAGTTTTGGGGTGAGTTAGTCTTCTGCTTGGCTATGGCATCCCAGCGAGTTTTTCTTGGGTATGCCAGACTGAGGTTCCACGGAGGTGGTGACGATTGGCACATCAACTTGACCACTGAGCATTTTGTCTACGTGGGAGATGCGACTATATATTTGGCTTAGAGTCGTTATGATCCACCTGTTTTCTCTTTTGATGTTGCTGTATCGCTGGAGTTCTACATGCCAATACATGAGGTGTGGGGTGATCGCGAGTATACTCCACACGAGGATTCGTTCCTATCCTCTGCACGAGCTCCTACTCGTGAATCTGTTGCCCTTGTAAGGATTTCCTCTTCTGAGGAGGAACTTGAGGAAGACCCCTCTAAGGCTCCTTCTCAGTAATTTGTTGGGCGCAAGATACTTTTTGTAGCTTTGGTGGCTGTCTGTATATATCTTTTTGGGCATGTAAAGCTTCTGCTTTCTTTTGCTAATTGTTGATGTATTTAATTACTTATGTTATGTATCTAAATATATATATATATATATATATATATATATATATATATATAGTATGTATCTTTTGTATAAATGTATGGTTTGATCTTCATGTTATGTTCCACTATGTTTATGTTTTCCATTTACAAAAAAAAAAAAGAATTACTAAGTTAGGATACTCTATTGATGAATAGGTTAATACCTATAGATAAAATACATCAGGTCCTAATAATTTCTTTTGAGTTTTGTTTGGTGTGTGTGACGCCTTTACGAAGGGGGCGTGACATCCGTTGCCTAGAATAGATGATCCAATGGATCAATTAAGAGGAGCTTCAGTATTTTCCAAGATTGATCTAACATCTGGGTATTATCAAATCAGAGTTAGGGGAGAGGATATCCCTAAGACTGCTTTTAGAACTAGGTAGGGGCATTATGTGTATCTTGTGTTGTCCTTGGGGTTAACGAATGCTTCCGCAATGTTTATGGATTACATGAACAGAGTTTTTAGACTTTACCTAGACAAGTTTGTGGTAGTGTTTATTAATGACATCCTTATCTATTCAAAGACAAGGGAAGAACATGAGCCGCATGTAATGATAGTTTTGGATCATCCTTAAAGAAAAGAAACTGTTTGCCAAATTGTCCAAGCATGAGTTTTGGCTAATGGATGTTCAGTTTTTGGGCCTAGTTATTTCTAAAGGAGGAATTGCAATGGACCCTAGTAAAGTGGAAGCAGTGTTGAAATGGGAGAGACCCACTACTATGACTGAGATCAGGAGCTTTATAGGCCTAGCTGGGTACTATAGAAGTTTTATTAAGGTTTTTCTCAGTTAGCGCTGCCTTTGACTAGGTTGATTAGGAAGGGTAGTACTTTTGAGTGGAATAAGGACTATGAGAATAATTTCCAAGAGTTAAAGAAGAGGTTGACTTCTATACTAGTGTTGGTAATTTCGGATCCCCATGAAAACTTTGAGGCCTTTTGTGATGCTTTAAAGATGGGATTGAGGTGTGTTGTGATGCTGAATAGGAGAGTAGTTGCCTATGCATCACGGCAGATAAGGCCACATTAAGAGAACTACCCTATGCATGATTTGGAGTTAGCAGCTATAGTGTTTGCCTTAAAGATTTGGAGGCATTATCTCTATGGAATCTAATTTGAGGTGTTCAACGATCATAAAAGCTCAAAGTACTTGTTTGATCAGAAGGAGCTGAGCGTAAGGTAGAGAAGATGAATGAAATTCTTAAAGGATTATGACTTTGAGTTAAAGTATCATCCGAGTAAGGCCAATGTAGTGGCTGATGCACTGAGTAGGAAATCGCGACATGTGTCCTAAATGATGGTCTAAGAGAATGAACTTCTCGAGAGTTTAAGAGATTTAAGTCTAGTGGTGGTTGTGATGCCACAAAGTCTCTTTGTAAGTAGAGTGAACATAGTAAATAACTTAAGGATTCAAATTTTAAAAGCTCAAAAGGAGGATGAAGCTCTAAGGGACATTAGTGAGTAGATCTTTTTAGGAACCCTAGAGGATTTTGACATGACAGATGATGGAATGATAAAGTTTAGAGACAAACTTTGTGTTCCAAGAGAGTCAAAGATCAAAGAGAGGATTCTAGAAGAAGCTCACAATAGTAAGTATACCATCCATCCCGAAACCATTAAGAAGTATCAAGATCTAAGGAAAATGTTTTGGTGGTCTGGACTAAAAGGAGATATAGCAGAATATGTCTTAAGGAGTTTTGTTTGTCAGAAAGAGCAGATTGAACACCAGAAATTGACAGGACCATTACAGTCTTTGGGAAACAAAAAGTGGAAATGGAATTAGATTTCTATGGACATTGTAATGGTTCTACCCAAAACTCAACAAAGGTATGATGCAGTTTGGGTCATAGTGGATAGATTAACCAAATCTGCCCACTTTTTGCCAATGAGAACTAGCTATCCTCTAGAGAAATTAGCTTAGCTATATTTGAAGGAGATAGTTAGATTGCACAGAGTCCCTATAAGTATAGTTTCAGATAGGGATCCTAGATTTACATGTAGATTCTGAGGAGCCTTGCAAGAGGCTTTTGGGACTAAGTTAAGCCTTAGCACAGCTTATCACTCACAGATAGATGGGCAAACAGAAAGGACTACCCAAACCCTTGAAGATGTGCTTAGGGCACGTGCTTTAGAACAACAGGGTAGTTGGGACAAGTTCTTACCTTTAGTGGAGTTTGGCTATAACAATAGCTACCATTCCCATATAGGTATGGCACCCTATGAGGCTTTGTATGGAAAGAAATGTAGATCGCCTTTATGTTGGTATGAAGTAGGTGCGAGAACCATCCAACGTCCAAAGTTGGTCTAGCAGACCATAGAGCAAATCAAGATAATTAAGAATAGGTTGGTTACTACTCAGAGTTGACAAAAGAGCTATGCTGACAAAAGAAGGAGGCCTCTTGAGTTAGATGAGGGAGATCATGTATTCTTAAGAGTTACTCCTGCAACAGGGATAGGTAGAGCATTGAAAACCTGAAAGTTAAATCCTCGTTTTCTTAGTCCCTACCAAATTCTAAAGAGTGTTGGACCCATAGCTTACCAAATATCATTTCCTCCTAGTTTGTCAAACTTTCATAATGTTTTTCATGTTCCTCAGTTGAGAAAGCATAATCCAGATCCTTTGCATATCATAGAACTATCTGTATAGTTAAGAGATGATTTATCTTATGTACATCTAGTAATGATTATGGATAGAGGGATCAAAGAGTTTAGAGGTAAGCAAATTCCTCTGGTGAAGGTTTTGTAGGATGACAATGACACTGAAGAAACTACTTGGGAGTTAGAGTCCCACTTGCAGCAGGACTACCTGAATTTGTTCCTTTTAGGTGAGCAATTTTGGGGTCATAATTTTTAAAACATAGAGGACAAATGTAATACCCTAAATAACATGCTAGACTTGTTTATGTGTTCAAAAGGTAGCATATGACTTGCTTAACATGTATATTTAATTTTGTGACAAATTGAGTTAATTTAGGTACTTTGTTGTAACCCAGAGTGTGAAAAGTAGCTTAAAATGACCCAGATAGTTGCATAAATTACTTAGATGAGGGAAATAAATATAGATGATTTATTTATAGGTCACAAATGTAGATATAGTTTAAGTTTAAAGGTAAACTGAGTTAATTTGACATTTTTAGGCATATTGGTTGTCTATTTATTGTCGAATTGACTAGTAGCAGATATGAAAATATCAGATAATGGTGAAATGAATTTTTATATGAATCTTAGAATTTATTTTAAAGTTGTTGGAAGTTAGAAATCTTGATTCAGCTAAATCTGAGTGTTTTTAGCAGATCGAGATTTATCAGTTATGGCTTAAGGGCCTTAAGAGTCTTTTTCCTTCTCTTTATAAGCCTTATTCATGGTTCTTTGTTGCCAAAAATAGAGGTAGGAACCATTAGAGATGGAAAGAAAGAAGGGGAAGCAAAGACCAAGGAATAGGAAGAGAGAAAAAGGAAAACCAAAGACAAAGCCAAGGCTTGAGATCTAACCAAACTTGAATCTTCTTCACAGCTGCCTAAGGTAGAGGTTTTATGCTCATCTTCACCTCTTTTCACTATTTTCACCATAAATGCACCTTTGGTGCTTAAAAGGTCAAATTGAGTTTTAGAGGTGTTTGACTTGTATGTTTGTGTTTCTTTGGTCATTTATGACTTATTCATAGTATAAGTTGGAGGTAGGAGCTTAGAACATCTCATTTAGGCCATTGATTCATAAAAGATAAGTTTTAGGTCAAATAGGTGATTTTGATTGATAATCCAAATTAAGAGGTTTAAGTTGGTGTTTAATGGTTCCTATGTGTTTAAGAACTTATTAGGGACTTAGTATCACTTAGAAACTTGTTTGGCATGGCCAAAATCTATGAAATGAACTAATGAAACAATACCACAGTTCTACAAAATTATACTGAATCTAGATTATGCTTCTCACACCACCGCGCAAAGTGTTGCATGTTATGGCGCATAAGCCTCAGATTTTTAGTTTCTGCAGGCAGAGAGCAACACGCCACAGTGTTGGAGTGTCACACTGAGGCGTGAGGGCCTAGAACTTCAAAAGTGTCATTTTTGATATTTTGAAGTTCTTTACTAGATGGGATCATTAATATATGTTTCCTAAATTGTGTTAAAACACAAATGAAGATATTTTCAAGAGGGAAATTATCTCCTAGCATAGATGAGAAAGTCTAAGCCTTTGGTCATCTAAGAACAATGGATGGTCTTAGGATATGTTTAGTATACTACTAGAGGTAATTCAATAAGAGGAGGATCCTTTGGTATGTATAAGTTATGTATGATCTTTAAAGCAACCAAGAGTAATGGTTCACTATAGATAAGTGTTTAGCACCTATGGTAACTTATTGTTACTTAGCTTCACTAGAGATGTGATGATAAGGGGTGTCAGATACAAAAAAACTAGGATAAGTTGGCATTGTTAACCTTTGAATGTGACCTTGTATGGCAGTTGATGCTATTTGGCCAGAAGGAAGGGAGTCAGACATTCCTAAGGTGACAAGTATTCCTAACCAAGTGCTAGGGTTGCATGTAGTGTGGAAATTTTGATTTTCCTATCTACAAGAGGTAAACATGAGAAGTCAGAATTCATAGTAAAATATGCCTAGATCTTAAATGAGCTATGTATATAAGAATGAATGTAAGTATGTTTAACTTGGTTTATTTAGTTATTAAAGTTAAACCTTGTAAAGAATGTAACTTGTCTTATTCTTAATTATTAAGACTATGTTATTATGTTATATATGACTGGTTTTGATTACTCATACTGAGAAATGTTGATTCTCACCCCTCTGTGTAATCATGTAATTCCAGGTGAAGGTTCTTCAAAGAACGAGAAGAAAAAGGATGCTAAAGTCTTAGATTAATTCTAGATTTAGTTTTTATGTTGCAATTCTTATATCTTCATACTTCTTTTGTAATGTAAATAGTTATGTATTACTTCATACCCTAAGGTAGGCTAATGATGTATTTGTATATAAATGCATTATGTTTTAAATGTTGTGTTTTTTGCATTTCATAAGGCTCTCTGTAATGTTTCCAAGTTGCATTATGGATATATCTATCTAGTTTTTATGTATGTAGTGACATTGTAATGCTAGGTATCTCCTTGTATGCTACATATATTGAGATATTGGTATTAGGACGTTACATGGGGAAATAAGTATGAATATAAGGCTGTTTTGACTTCCTTGCAAAGAATTGGATATGAAATTCCTAGGGGAAAACAGAGAATGATGGCAACTGGGCTAACTATGGAGAATACGGTGTTGTATTACCTTATGGATAGCGGATTGGTTCCTAGGGGGCAATTATTCTCAAGTTCTCAAAGATGATGTGTGTAACACCTTCGCTTGGGAATTACATTTCATACTAACATATTAAAATTAAACCCAAGACATAAAAGATTTAATAATATAATATATGGGTTTCAAAATTTCTTTTCGCGGATAGCATAAACTTAACAAAAAAAAAAAGAACATAAGACATAGAGAACTGAATAATACATTTTATATATATATACATAGTTTACTGAAACCATAAATACATAAGACTTATATACGAAAAAGAAACATAAGTAAAACTACCAAAACCAAGCCTAAACTGGCCCAAGTTTATAACACCTAAGGGAAGGGTCCTCCACTAGATCCTCCTCCAGATCCTCCTCAAAATCCTCAACAGACAAATTCCCTAGCTGGGGAATGTCTCGACGAACGGGAGTCCAAGCATGAGAGAACCTCAGAATCCTCCCTAGGAGTATAGTGAAGATCACCCCACAAATCCTTACAGGATGTAAAACTCTAGATAAACAGCAGCATTAAAAGAAAAAGTAGTAACCCCATGGCGGGTCCTACTCAAAGATAGAGTAATATCTCTATAATACTTTATGCGCTCCGTATCCAAATGGACACGCCAGGCATCAGTGCCTCAGTGAAACTGCACTCTAACGTAACCCAATAGATCTCTCTATGCCGCCAACACAGTCTTCATAGAGCATAAACATAAAATAGAATATACAGAACAAAATCATAAAGAGGTGAGATCCCCTACATCACATACCAGTGTGGCAATAAAGAAACAGTAATAACAATAAAGCCATATAGTACAGAATTAACAATTACAATTATGATATTTATCAGCAAATAATTCAACAATATATATAGATATAGATATAGATATATATATATATATATATCTATATCACAATAACGTGTTTACTGACTATGCAAATGTATACTGAACCGACTCCTACTCCGTGGAGCTAAAACCAAACATCAGAGAGAATGATCGGGAGATATGTCCATTTATCGTCAGCTTCAACTTAAGTGCTTCAAATTTATCAGCGTACACATCATGGCTTATACAAGACATTCTACACCAGATCGTGAATAGGAATAGTGTTTCATCGAGATCGTCGGTGTGTTTACATCAGTCACCACGGCACAATAGAGCAACTAACTGGCCACTTGTGGGATACCCGCACTGTAATGCCCCGAAATTTCTTTCTTTATTTGTTATATGTGTTTTTGTAATTTTTGTGATTTTTGTAAATTTTTGTGAATTAATTGGTGGCTTTGATTATTTTATTATATTTTTTGATTTATGTGCATGTTAAGCGGGGCTGGAAGGATAAAATATTTTTTCGAGGCTGGAAAGCTTTGGACTATGGAAGCATACTAGGGGATCTTACTAAACCCGAGGTCGAACACAGTTTACGAAGTTTTCATTTTTTGAGATTTTATATGACAGATAAAATTTAGGTAGCACTATTGTCCATTGGATAATAGATACTGACTTTATTAACTATAACTTTTGTTTATCGGATAATAGCTTGTAGTAAAAATTTAGTGGATTATTTCTATCTAGTCACTTTATTGACATCATCCAAGTGACATAACCACATGACATCTGTAACACCCTTTGGGATGTCACATTTTGAGATAAAAAAAATAAAGATAATAAATATTACCCAAGTTATAAAATAAATATTATAATTAGTACGTATATTTTGTTTATAAAACTTATAAATTACACCACATCACCTCACTGACAGCGTTAACGTACATATTAATTCACCTGTATATTTCATTTGTACATTATCTACATACACACAACAAACACATAACAAAAAAAAACTAACATATAATTTACATATGGTTTTGTTGTTATTAGTTATGCAAATAATTTACAAATAATTTACAACTAAAGAAAATACATACCAAAACATTTACAACTACGCCAAAAGATAAAATAACATAAGTTTATATACATGACGACATCAAAAAGCAAAAAGTGCCCAAGTGCACATCATGGATATCTAGTTCACTTTGGGAATCATTCCTAGATAACTCCTCGGGTGACAGATAACCGGGATGTCTCACAGCTGAGTTCTACGAACAGAGATACGAAAGTTTGTTCTCACGAATTGGAGTCCGAGATGTAGACACTACACTATTTTCATTAGGAACATGGAAAAGTCCATTCCAATGACGTCGGATCTCCAAAGGCAACTTTAAGCTTGTACATACAAGTCAAAAGTAACAACAGGATCGCATCATATTTAGGACGCAAAGATAAAGTAATGATTCCCGTATATACTACACCATTGCTTTCTTCACGAGTGCGCCATGACCTTCTCATTCCTCTATGGAACTCTATTCTTACAAAACCTAAGAATCTGGCGTAGTCATCTTCTTTGAGTCAATTCAACCTAAGACGGATGATCGAAGGCTCCAAATACTCGGACCGGAAATCATGAGGTGTGGCTCCTCCTCTATATGATATTCAACGCCTAATACTTGTTCTTCAATCTCCTCATTTTCGTCTATATATATATATAACACAATAATACAAACAACACATACAACAACAAAGAGGTAAGACAACCCAATATATCATAAGTGTGGCGCATAAAGAAAACGACAATACAACGAAAATAGCAATTAATATCAACACAGATAATAAACATTAACAATAACTAATTATGGAAAAGAATAGAATCCATCACAATAAATGATAAATACACGATAAATACGCCAAAACCATAAAATGACTCAGTCCTACTCCATGGAGCTACAACACACACAACGATATCAGAGAGAATGATCTGAAAGTTCTAATAATCTTGCCAAACTATTATCAGACCGTCCATCCTTTGTGTCTATAGCTTGACTACCCCGACCAGTTATTGCATTGTCAGCACTTTGTGTCTATAGCTTGGCTATCCCGACCGGTATTATTGATCGTCAAGACTTTGTGTCTATAAGCGATCGTTGTGATTGCTTATTAATTACATATGTCAATACTTTGTGTCTATAGCCCACGAAAACACCATGGCGTAGTACAGTCAAAACATCGTGTAACTACGATAAAATAGACCTCTCAAACTTTAATTATTTACGAAAATACCCTCAAACTTCAAATATTTACAAAAATACCCTCAAACTTCAAATATTTACAAAAATGCCCTCAAAATTCAAATATTTATAAAAATACCCTCAAACTTCAAATATTTACAAAAATACCCTCAAAATTTAAATATTTACAAAAATACCCTCAAACTTCAAATATTTACAAAAATGCCCTCAAAATTTAAATATTTACAAAAATGCCCTCAATGGCAAAAATAATTATGTAAATGCCCTCAGTGGCACAAATCTCAAAATACAGTACGCTCCCACTTGGTGCACTATATTTTTCCATATAACCAGGTTATAATACGCACCCACTTGACGCACTATAACTTTCCACATATCCGGGTCCACCATTTTGGCCCAACAGTAAAATTTGCTGTTCTCATCAATCGCGTAAAATTTTTATTACGTTTTTAAAATCCTGATATTTTCTTTAAATAAACAGTTTATTTTTCTAACGAGAAAAATTTATTAAATAGTTTAAAAGCGCTTAAAATATTTTTCAAGTAACTCGTAAAATATTTTTGCATTAATGTAAATACGAACAACATTTAAACATTATTAATTCCATTAAATACCCTTAAACACTCTTTGAAATTAATTTAAAAACATCCAAAATCCACTTTTCAGGGTTATGACCGGAAATAGAACCTAGGGTGTTGTATTCTTTGGAATACTCATGCATCTCTAAGCATCACACTAATATTTACAACATTATAAAAACTAGCAACATTATAAAATTAACAAATCAATTTAACAATACAAAACACATATGGAAAAATCATTACAATCAACATATAAATGAATCCTCATGGATTCTACAAACACACATCATTCCATTTTCTTACTACCACTCAAGAATAATTAGGTTATAGTCTTCCTCTTACCTTAAAATGAAGAAAATTCTTCTTTTCTCCTTCCTTGTAATTTCGGTTTTTAGCTCCTTCAAATACCTAAGAAAATAAATAAAATTTTTTAAGAGTTACTACTAGAAAAGAAAACCATACCATGGATCAATCATGGCTTGGAAACTTGAAAATGAAAATAGAAAGGAAAAACAATGAATTTTACCTTTAAAGAAACAACTCCAAGATGAGTTTTCAAGCTTGCAAATGATGGAATTTGCAAAAATCTCCAACTAGAGATGAGTTTGGGTAGATGTTTAGAGTTAGAAAAACAAAGAAGGAAAATTTTTGGGTGGGTGGATGATATATTGAAGAGCTTGGCCGAATAGAAAGAAGAAAATGGAAGAAGAAAGATGCTTGGAGTCTTGGTGTTTTTGGAGAGAAAATGGAAGACTTATACGTAGAGAAGAGTGAAAATAAAAGTGAAGAAAGCCTCCCAAAAGAGCTGCTTTGCCGTGAGGGGATTTTTGGTGAGTTTAAGTGATTAAGTTCACATGGAAACCATCCTAGCCATCCATCCACTCAACGGTTGAGATCACATCTTGTTGGTGTGCTCAAGAAGCTTTGTAAAGCTTATCCTACAAGCCTACAAAAAGCTGCTACCCAAACCGTCTGCACCAAGACCAATTTAAGAATTCAATTTGTTTTATTTACATGTTAATCAATTAGGAAATTTATTTGGCTAAATATCCTAATTAAATCTTAATTAGCATTCTAATCATATGACTAATATATCTAATATATACTAACATATATTATAACCTTTAATTAATATTAGGATATCTAATTAATATTTAGATTATAATTAGTTAAGAATTAAACTAGTTTACTTAATTATTTATCTAATTACATAACTAGTTAATTAGACAAATAATTACATATTTTATAATCTCTAAACAATATTAGCATATTTAATTAGTATTTAATTATAATTATTTAATAACTAAACTAGTTTAATTAGTTTGCTAATTAAGTAATTAATCTAGTCAAACTAAGCTTAATTAGCTACTAACCAAAGTCAAGCCTACCAATTTTGACTTAATCCTAGCCATTGATTCTTCTTTAAATCTTAGCCATTGATCAAATCTATGGTCATCATCCAAGCTTGCTCACCAAGTTTCAATCCTAGCCATTCATCAAATCTATGGTCATCATTCAAGCTTGCTCACCAAGTTTCAATCCTAGCCATTCATCAAATCTATGGTCCAAAATGGTCAAGCCACTTTTGTTGACTTCTCTTTATTAGTTTGACTTCTAAGTGTCTTATTTCTATTGGTCCAAGTTTCTAATCTATCCATTGGTTACTTTATTTATACGTGGGTCCCGCACTTTTGATGAGATTGGTCGAGTTTGTCAAAATTTATCTTGAGTAATAAAATAATACTAAAAATTATTTTATATTCCAATAGCAGATTAAATTCTAAAAATTACGAAACTAATATATATATCAATCGAATGGGTTTAGTAAGATCCCCACTCTAATTAATTAACATAATATTTTTTAGGCTAGAAAATTTTTATTTAGCTCCCTGGCTCGGAGCAAATCACATACAATGATCAAATACACTCAATGGAGCATGGTCATCAAATTCATTTTACTACTCACAGAAATTACAAAATAGTACATTTCAGGACAATATTGTAATTATCCCAAAAGTTGGGGTGTTACAACATCATTGTTGACCTTTTGGACAACGTGTGAAACTTCTCAAGGAAGCTTTGGGAGAAACTTGCAAGAGAAGCTTGGCTTCTTCGCCCAAGGGAGTGCACGACCATGAGGGGGGGGAAATGAGACTTTGGTTAAGTTTTTATTTCATTTTCACCTTACCGCTTTTCTATCACTTTCTCTTTCTTCACCCAAAAAGGCTTTTCTCTCATTTTCTCTCACTTTCTTCTTCCATTTTCTCTCCTCTAGGGCTCACGGCCACCACCCAAATCCCACCATCTCTCATTCTTTAATTCTAATCAATCACATTTCTTGAATCCACATCTCCTTATAAGACCATTTGAAGTGAAGATCTTGGCTTGTTCATCACTTTTCAAGCATCCTTCAAGTTAGGGTTTAAGGATTTTTAATTTAAAGGTTTCTCCTTTTCCACTTTTTTTTCTTTTCCTTTTTCAAATCTATGATCTTGATTCATGATCATTCTTTTCCAAAACCTAAAATGTTGATTTTGATATACTATTTTTGTTTTTCAAGAGACTCTTGGAAATGGAGGTTTGCTTCAAAAAGTTCTTCAAGAGGTGGTTGGATACCTTCAAAGGTAAAAGGGAGATTAACATCATCAACCACTCATGGTGGTGAGGAACGAATTTATTTGTGGGTGATAAAATGCATGTGAGGATTTACTCACCATGATTGTATGATTTTGTGGTTTGTGATTATATGCTTTATGTGATTTTCTTACTTTGAAATCTATCACGAAACAATACTTGTAGGCAAATCCTCTCCGTCGAAAATCTCTCTGTATGCCAGTGTTATTCGGAAGAAAAATGTGCAATTCGTGAGTCAGTCCTGATGCAAATCCAGAATCATGACGCTTTTGCTTGTCATATAATGCATGAACTTGAACTTGTTATAGCATGATTGTGATGTTTAAAATTATGTTGTATGCTTTGAATTGTGCTAGAAAGAAAAAGTATTTTGGTCCCAATACCCATTATAGCTCACGGCCATGTTGTGGAAAAATAGGATTTTCGAGGCTAAAATATTTTATTGATTAAGAGCTTAGATGATTAAGTAGCAAGAATATGATTTGTGACTTTACAAGTTGAAAAAGGAAATAAACAGAGTCTTTACCATTGAAAAGAATTGATTTTTGGCCACAGTATTTAATAATGGGGTGGAAAAGCAGTTTGGAGACTTAAAGTATTTTAGTTAAGATGATTTTGATAAGTTGAATGGAAAGAATTTTATTTAGAATTAGAATGATGGAAGTCTTGGAAAGAATGTTAGAAAATATTAGTTAGATGATTTGGTGACTAAATTAGGATCAAAAGATTTATAAGTAAAAAGAGAAGATGATCACAATGTTATGATTTCAGGAGTAATGACTTTTGGCTATATCAATTGAAATAATTTTTGGGGATAGTTGGAATGATGTTTTGAAAAAGTAAAGTACCATAGAAGAGAAGGATTTTGGCCTTGAGTGGGAAGAACAAGCTTGAGAGAGGAATAGTGAAAACTTGAAAGACTTAGGGAAAAAGGAAAAGAATTGTGGCGCTAGGACAATGTAGTTTCTTTTTAGGTTTTACATGAAAAATATAAGGAAGGGTCATTCAAGGAACTTAGTTAGAAGAGTTTGGTGATGAAAGGCAATTTCTACTTTTATTCTTGAAAGTATCACAATGAAAGCCAAAAGGTGAAAAAATGGTTCTACATGTTATAGAAATTTGTGAGAACGCTTCACGTGATTTGAAAATGATGATTCTTGAATTTGTGGAACGGAGATACCTTGTGAATGAATATATTAGCATTTGCTATTGGGCTGATGTACTGGAACCGAGAATATCAATGATTGACTTAAGCCTATTGTGGCTCATTTGGTGGAACTTATGTTGTTCATGAGTATTATTTTTTTTACCTATATCATGTGATCATGCATTGTGAAAGTCAGATGAATTACACAATTGTGTGGGTGTGAATAACGTAGTGTAGTCACTTGTGGAGTGGTTCACTTATTGAACTCGAAGGCGTTGGGGCACAGGTATCCCACATGTGGCTAGTTGGTAGCTCCACTAGGCCGTGGTAAAGCTGAGTGACGCACCGATGATCTAGACTAAACATTATCCTATTCACGATCCGGTTGAGAGTGTCCTGCATAGCTAGGTTGCACATATTGATTATATTGAGAAGCATATGATTTGAGCCTAACGATATTCAGACAGTGACTTTTCCGATCATTCTCTTCGACGTTTGGTTTTAGCTCCATGGAGTGGATGTCAGTGCATTGTGCATATGCATAGTCAGTGTACATCGTGTCGTGGTATAGTCGGTATTCATTTAGTGGTAGCATAACCAGTATACTTATTATTGTGGTATGGTTAGTATTCACATATATTGAGGTACAATGTTGAAATATCTATCGGTTGACAACATGATTATACCTGTTGTTCTGTGATATTCCTGTATCTACATGATTATATCTGCTGTTCTTTGATATTGCTATTTATGAATAACATTATTGTTATTTTTCTTGTTTCTTGCTGCCATGCTAGTATTGATGCAGGGGATCTCACCTCTTTATTATATTATTCTATTTGTTCTGTCAGTTTCTATCTTATGCTTGTGCCTTTGAAGACTGCGATGGCGACAAGGTAAGATCTACGAGGTTTTGTTAAGTTACAGTTCCCTGGGGGCATCGAAGCATGGAATGTTCGTTGGGACACGGGGCGTATTCAGTATGTCGGAGATATCACTTTGTTTTGGAGTATGACTCGTTTTGGGGCTGCTACGTTTACTATGGATGCAGTTGTTTGCTTTGAGATTGATTTTCCATTCGAGTAGTTATGAGTTAATCGTGGAACTACCCCTAGGGAGGACTCTGTTGAGTCGAATGCTCGAACTCCCATTCGTGGTGACATACCCCGACTGGGGGTTTTATTCGTTAGGAATCCCAAAGAGGATCTAGTGGAAGATCGGGTTCAGGACCCTACTCTTCAAGTGTTTGGACTTGGGCTAGGTTCAGTCTTCATATAGTAATCATTCTGGTCATTTAGGGGTACATACGTTTTGTGTAATTAAGTTATTACGAATCTGTGTTATGTATATGAGATGTGTGTTATTCAATTCTTATATTTTGTGTTTTTTTTCTATTTTAGTAAGTGGATATTTTTCGCCAATAAGAAATTCCTAGGCTAGTATTTTATAATATCAAATATCTTTATAATTTGGATAAAGTGTTTAAAAAAAACATGTTTGTCATAAATGTAATGCCCTTCAGAGGGGGTGTTACATTAGGTGGTATCAGAGCAGTTTATCTTGTTGAGCTGGGGTATAAACTGACTATGCTTTGGCTTGAAGAAATTTCTATGTATGTTTTGCATTTCCTTGTCTCTTGTTTGAGATGTTGAAAGAGGATTGCATAAGTTGCTTTAGGTTGGATGTTAGTAGTTATTGTTACCCAGTTACATGATATTGAGGATTGGCCCACTCAATATGTAATGTTTTATGTGGACAGGAAACTATGACTTCAACTAGGCGAACTAGAAGAATTTAGAGTTCTTCTAGTAACAGTCCTGTTGGATGACTGAACTCGTGGAAAAATTGTTTGTACCTACACCCTTTAGAGTGGTACCTCTAGTGTGCGTAGAACCCAAGTTTGAGTCTTTTGGGTTTGTGGGTAGATTTGTCTTGTTGTGCTGTGTGTTTCACTGAAAATGAACACAGAGATGTATTGTTTGGTTTCCGAAAGGAGACGAAATTGTTTGAAATGATTTCACTTGAATTTTATTGTGTAGTGCTAAGTCTGGCTTCAAATGAAGGCAATGGCTCGTGGTAGTGGAGGTGTTCGTGTGAACCCTGAATGAAATAGTGAAGGTATAGCTACAGTTGCAACAACAATACAAGGAATGGCCGATATAACAGTACAATAGAATTAGAGAATCATTCAACAACAAGAAGCGATAGTCGAGGCTCAAAATCTATTAGAGTTGAGTCAATCTCGGGATGCAAGACTCTATAACTTTGGACCATCTAGGATCCAAATAAGGAGAAAATCTAAGGTCAATCGATATTAACAGGTATTTGTGATCATCGGGGAATCAACAACAATAACGAGCCAATGAAAGAAGTACTAGTGGCAGTAGTTTCAGGCAGACCGTGAAGTTTTTACCGTATTGTAAGAAATGTGGAAATGCCAATTTGACGAAGGAGTGTACGAGCAAGGAAATGATCTGTTTCAAGTACAGAAAGCCCAGACACATTCCTAGGAGATGTACCCAGTCGAAGAAGAAGCCTTCCGTTAGCAATGTACATGCAATAAGACCTAAAGTAGGAGGGGAAGTCTACCCGAGGAGGGAAGGAGAAGCCTCTCAATCTGAAGATCTAATTAAGTAAGATTGCATCCTAGGAAGTAGTCTTCTAACTATACTATTTGACTTAGCGGCGACCCATTCTTTTGTTACCTATAAATATGTGAATCAATTTGGGTCGTCTGTGTATTTATTCCCTTTTGACTTGAATGTTACTATTCTCATTTCTAAGCCTGCTATTACTACTCAAGTTTGTTTAAGCTATCTGACGAGCGCCGAACTCAGTCAAAATTATAATCGAAGTTATTACCTAAGCTTGTAGCACAGTGACAACACCGGATCATCTCCACAAGGATTGTAGATACAATTTAATCAAATCAAGTGAAAGTTAGCAAAGGGGGGTTTGACAGTTTAAGATCGCACTTAACAAAATTAAAGAAAGAAATAATAATTAAAGAGCAGTCAATTTAGAAACCTATCCAAGATTGGGTGGATTTAATCATAGATCCTTCATAGAACACTTGAAGCGCAATTGAATTGTTAATTTGGATCTAACCGAGATCTCTGCATCAAATCTAGAATTCATACTAGACGATCGTCTAAAATTCAATTAACAAGTGATAAACACAAATCCGCAATCACACCATTCATGAATATCTATGTTAATTTCAAGTACCGAATTCAATTAACTTAGGCACAAATCAGTAACCTAACCTTTTCAATTCTGTGATTAATTTAGATCAATCAGTTCTAAGTTTCATCACAAATCTCAATCTTCATTTATGTGATTAGTTTAGATCAATCAGTTCTAAGTTTCATCACAAATCTCAATCTTAAACCAAGATCAAATCAGATCAACATAAATAGAATCACCATTCATGCATTCAAGATCAAGAAGAAGAAAGAAGAAGAAGAAAAGAGAAATTCAATTATAAATTAAATACAATACATAACCAAGGTCTCAAGAATCCAAACCACAATCTCTTCAAGAGTTCTAAATTGACCGAAAGTAGCTTAGCCCTCCATTACCATGAAGGGGAGCATCAAAATATACAAAAGCTATGAGAAACTATGAAGAAACAAGAAGAAACTATGAGAGAAATGAAGGAGAATACAACTTGTTCTTTCATGATAACCAATGGTGCCTTTTATAGAAGTCTAGGGTGACAAAATGACAAAGGGGAGTGGGTGGATGAGTGGGTTGGTGAGTAAAGTAGTTGAGAGGGTTGGTGAGTAGAGTAGTTGAGAGGGTTGGTGAGTGAAGTAGTTAAGAGGGTTGGTGAGTACGAAAATTTCTTGTCTGATTTGGAAGCCAAAAACGACCAACTATACTATAGACCCATGAAAAGTACTCTTCATAAAAGTTGTAGATCTTTGTCTTGGCTATAACATGCATATCTGGATCATCCAATTTTGCTTCCTACAGCCCAATCATGACCCAAATACCGCAGGTTACGCAAACCTAACTTCAGCACCTCTGTTCCGACTTGCAAGCTCAAATTGACCCATTAGACTTCATTTTTTCAAAAAGTGTTCTTCATGAAAGTTATTTATTTGGATCGTAACTGTCAACTATCCAAATTTCAGCCCATCTCCATTATTACAGCTTGAGATATGATTTTATGAGTGCACACCATTCGGATTCTAGTGACAGAACCTATATTCTGACTTCCATGTAAATTTAGGTCCCTTAGGCATCTGTTTAGGACTTCGAGCTCTTCATCAAAGTTGTAGAGCTTCCTCTGAGCTTTCCTACAAGGTAAAATTTATGATTATCAGATATCAGGAACTCAAGTTATGGCTAAAATACAGAAACAGTGTCAAATCTCAACATTGCTGAAAATATTCAATTAGGACCAATTTAAGCTCAAACTCACAATATCATACCAAACTCAATCAATTAAGAATATGGAGAGTGTAAATGACTAAACATAAGGGTTTCTTAATGAATAAAATATGCGATTATCAAATTCCCCCACACTTATCTTTTTGCACTCCTGGGCAAAACTCAAGACCAAAACAAGGACATAAGAGATTAACAAAAATTTAAATTCCAACGACATTCAAGAGCCCAAAATTTTACAATCAAGAAGAACAACCAAAGGTTCAAGGGATCAAAACATTCATGAGTTAACAATTCTTTATATCTCAAACCAACAAGCAAGGTATCTTCAGTATGAATCGAGAATGATAGATCTTCACAAGATTCCCTCTTAATCTCTCAAGTGTTTAAAAGGTAGGTATTTCACTCAATTCAACCCATGAAAATTGCACTACCATAAGCTTGCTTATCTTCTACTTCTCCACTACTCAAAACACATGTACACACAAATCATGAGGACTTTATTCAAGGTTGTAGTGAGGTCAAGGTAACAGAAGAGGATAAAATGGATATGAGAAGATAAATACCAAAGGGAATAAAAGCAAATGAGGGCTGAGTTCAAATAACAAGCATAAAAGTTCATCCCAACTCTAATGTATATCCCTTTACATATTCATTTCCCAGTCCTTTATATATATATATATGTGAACATAACTATATACATACATTTTTCCTCTTTTTTTTTTGGCACTCTTTCCTTTTTCAACAACCATTTTGTACACACACCCCCACACTTGTTCAAAAAAAAAAAAACTCATCCATTAACCAAGCTAATGTTCTTTTATTCCCTAAGGTAAAGTAAGAACACAATTTTTTCATTTAAGGCACATAATGGGCTAGAAACAAGGAATGATCAAATAAGCTCAAAGGGGTTAAGTAAAGGAAAATATACAAGGTTGGTAGGAATCAGAGAATTTTCAAGAAGTCAAAAGAGTGCTTAATATCATATTGAAAACAAGGTTGGCTATTTGGTTAAACTAGCTAATTAAGAAAGAGAGCCTCAATCATGTTCATGCATGTAAGTGAAATGTAGCCTCAAAAAGAATCAAAGCAAGTTCTAGAGTGGTCATTAACATGAGTGAAAATCACACAAGAAAGAAGAGAATGGCATAAATGTTAAATCCATCCATTAGGCTCAAAATCTCACAAGGTATGCATCCATCAAACTCAATTTATCAATTCAATCATCCATCACCAAGTATATCAGTTCAAGAAGGGAGAAAAGTTATTCAATCATGCAATAAACCCTTTTTTTTAAACAAAACAAAAAAACAAAAAAAAAGCTAAAATCTCTCCCCCATACTTAATATAACATTGCCCTCAATGTGAAAGAGAGATATAGAAAAGAGCAACACAACCTGATAAGAAGTGAATCAACGCTAAGCGAGAAAAGAAGCACACCTTTGTCGGTCTTAGTATCGACCTTGAAAAGAAATCAAATAATAAAATTTTAGTACTTCCATAATTTAATACTAATTAATTACTACCTAAAAAAAAAACTCCTTACTCTGCCACCAATTAAGATGCGTCTCAAGAGTAAAATTACTCCTTACTCTGCCATCACTAATTGGTTTAATAAGTCCATGACAATCATATCAAACTTTCCAAACAAAACAACAACAAATTTTTTTTTTTTGGTCAACTATCCTTCCCCCCAACTAGATCACAACATTGTCCTCAATGTTAAAATATAGATGAGTAAAGGATAGAAGATATTACCTGTTGGAGAAAGCTGACACAAATTTAAACAGAAACAAAGTACAATAAAATCAAACCCATTAAAGAGAAAATGTCAGATCTTGCTTTCTTTTCTTGTTACTTCCTTCGCTGCTTCCTGTTGACCAATCTATCTGATTTAATACCTTATCAGGTACATATTCAAAAGCTGCTAATTTATCAATGAGCTCATCAATAGTGGAGGCAGAGATAAGAAGTTGTCTTGCCGAAGGAGTGATAAATTTCTATTCCACAGCTTTGTCAAGAAAAAATAACAGAAGATCAAAGAAATTATTAACATTCAACAAACCAATGGGTTTATGGTGGATGTTCAGTTCGGCCTAAGAGACAATTTGAAAAATTTCTTCCAAAGTACCAAAACCACCTGGTAAGACTAGAAATGCATCAGAATTGTCAACCATTGTTTTCATTCGTCCATGCATGGATGTTACCTGAATTTCTTCTCCAACTGTCTTTCCAGTGATGTTATTTGCAGCTAAAGGTTTAGGAATAACACCTAAAACCTGACTGCCTCCTATTAAAGCAGAAAGTGATACAGCCCCCATTAACCCACGATAACCTCCCCCATATACAAGATGAATATTCCTCGCAACAAGTGATCAACCAAGAGTGCTAGCTGCGTTTACAAACTCTAATCCCTTCCCATAACTCGACCCACAAAAAACACAGACATTTTTGAGGTTACGAATAGAAGGCCTCATTCTATACTCTTCCTCTCTTTGAGTGTTTCTGAGTTGAAGGAAAATGGAGAAAATGGAGTGTTTAAATAAGAAAAAGAATGGAAAGGGGAATAATTGCACCTATAAGGGTAGGTTGACGTTTGTCAGAAAAGGTTGAATTTAAGAAACACAGAATCTTTTTTTTTTTTGTTTTTTTTTTTTTTTTTTTTTTTTTTTTGTTTTTTGTTTTTTGTTTTTTTTTAAAGATGACATGAAGAAGAAGAAGAGGATGATACGTCTGATTGTTTGTGGATCGGCTCACATCCGCCTCTCGGTTTAACGTCCGATAATGGCTTAAATGTCTTCTATGAGTCGAGGATAAGCTTCCCATCCAATTTTCTTATAAATTGGCAAACAGGGTCTTTTAGAGTCAGAGTCCCAAGACTGTAGCGTTTTTCTTCATCCTTGAAGAGATTCCACAATTTAAGAATTTCACGATGCACCAATCCACAAGAATGTATCTCAAGAGTCAATAAGATATCATCTAATGACTCCTTACTCAGTCCATTCTTAATGAAGAAAATTTTATCTTCTCTATTTGCGAAACCATCCCCAAAGTACGACATCACTTGTTACAGTTCCATCGTCCACATTTGTGACAGACTTGTAACCTTTTTGCTCTTCTCCTTTTAGAATATGAACTTCTTCCAAGACCGGGCATATATGAGTCAAATGAAATTGAGGACTCACCTGCTAATCGGACCTTTGCTTCAATTATCCAGCGTACATCTTCTGGCATACCTTTGTGCATTAACAGTCTCAATCTTTCACATCGAACTTTGTAGATTTTTCTCAGAGCATTTTGAGGAAGAGAAGGAAAATGTTTGCTCAGGTTTAAAAGAATGACATCCATTTTGAAGGAGAAGAATGGTTCAGTTATTTTGAGAAACTGAAAAATAAACCGACTTGAGAGTCACGGAGTACTATATCCGCCACTTAACCGGTAACACAAAGAACTCAAGAACTTGGTTTTCCAGGAATGGTTGAGTCTTTGTCTATTAACTTTGAGCGCATTACCATTCCTAGGATCCTCAATATCTACGGCCCCAGAGGATACACGTGTTTGATAACAAAAGAACCGCGCCACCTAGATCTCAATTGTCCAAAGAGTAGGTGCAGATGATAATCTCAAAGCAGAACTTTGTTGACCAATTTCCGCAGCTTTTACAAAAGGTGTAACAGACCTTGCATAAAGTAGGCCAATAAAATCCATACTGCAAGATTTTCGCAGTTGTTGTCGCTGAAAAAAAAATGATCTCCACATGCTTCCGAGTGACAAAATTTAATGTCACTACCTACCTCATTGTCGGGCACACAACTATTTTTTTTTCTTTTCTCTTTTATTTTTTATTCATAATGCGGATGGAGAAGGTTCATCACCTCCATTTCTGCATTCTCTGGAAGTTCATGATACTGTTTGAGGCGGTGTCCATTTAAGATGAAAGCTTTGGCAGTGACCTCACTTTTAATCTGAACAGCACTAGAAGGAAAAACCTTAGTAACAATAAATGGTCCATCCCATCTAGACCTTAATTTGCCAGGCATGAGTTGGAGAGCAGGAGTTATAGAGGAGAACTTTTGACCAATCTCGAATGTTTTCCTCGAGAATCAACTTATCATAGAAGGCTTTGGTCTTCTCCTTATAAAGTTTGGAACTTTCATAAGCCTCAAGCGGATCTCCTCTAATTCTTTGCAGTACCTGCAGCTTCCTCTCCATACCGCTTGATCTAGGTCCAAGTTGCACCTTTTCACCGCCCGAGAATGCACGATGCTCAATTTCCACCGGCGGTGGAGGCTTTCCAAAAACAATCCGATACGGAGACATCCCGATTGGTGTCTTATAAGCAGTCTGGTAAGCCCATAAAGCATCCTCAAGCCTCTTGCTCCAATCCTTTCTGTTAGGTTGAACTGTCTTCTGGAGTATCTGCTTGATCTCCCTGTTGGAAATCTCGGCTTGCCCATTAGTTTGGGGATGGTAAGGTGTAGAAACTCTGTGCAAGACCCCATACTTTTTCATCAAAGCTTCCATGCTTCGATTACAAAAATGTGAACCCTGATCACTGATGATGGCCTTCGGAACTCCAAACTTGCAGAAAATCTGTGATCTAACAAAATCCACAACAACTTTGGAATCATCAGTCCGAGTAGCTTTCGCCTCCACCCACTTGGATACATAATCAACAGCTAGCAAAATGTAAACAAAACCAAAAGAAACAGGAAAGGGTCCCATAAAATCAATACCCCATACATCAAAAATCTCACAGAACAATAAGGATTTCTGGGGCATCTCATTCCTTCGAGAAGTGTTTCCTGTTCTTTGGCATTGATCATAAGATTTACAAAACACATATGCATCATGAAATAGAGTGGGCCAATATAATCCAGATTCCAAAACTTTCCTAGCAGTCCTTTGGGGACCAAAATGACCGCCACATGCAAGTGTATGACAAAAGCTAAGAATAGAATGGAATTCATTATCAGGCACGCATCTCCTAATGATTTGGTCACTACAAAATTTCCACAGATAAGGGTCGTCTCACACATAATATTTTGACTCACTCTTCAATTTATCAATCTGAGCTCTAATAAAATGTGCAGGGAAAACACCAGCAACTAAGAAATTTATCAAATCAGCAAACCAAGGAGTGTTACCTTGCAGCTTGAAAAGCTGCTCATCAGGGAAGACATCATGGATAGGAGAAGAATCTGTCTCTCTCTCAATCCGACTCAAGTGATCTGCCACCAGGTTCTCTGCTCCACTCTTATCTCTGATATCAATATCAAACTCCTGTAAGAGCAACATCCACCTAATCAACCTAGGCTTTGCATCGGGCTTTTTCAAGAGAAACTTCAAAGCTGCATGATCTGAAAATACAACCACTCTAGAACCAAGCAAATATGATCGAAATTTATCTAAAGCAAAAACAATTGCTAAAAGTTCCTTTTCGGTTGTAGTGTAGTTGGCTTGTGTAGCATCTAAAGTCCTCGAAGCATAGGAAATGACATGAGGTACTTTGCCGACTCTCTGTGCAAGGACAGCTCCCAATGCATAATTAGAGGCATCACACATGAGTTCAAATGGGAGTGTCCAATCTGGTGGCTGGATGATAGGTGTACTGGTCAATGCTTGCTTCAAGTGATTGAAGGCATCCTTACATCTCTGGTCAAAGTGAAACTCTACATCCTTTTGCAACAAGTTGGACAGTGGAAGGGCAATTTTGCTAAAATCCTTTATGAACCACCGATAGAAACCTGCATGACCAAGGAAAGAACGAACCTCCCGCACGCATGTGGGGTAAGATAGGCATGAAATGACATCTATTTTTGCAGGATCTACCTCAACACCCTTGCTAGATACTATATGCCCTAAAACTATACCCTGTTCTACCATGAAATGACATTTCTCAAAATTCAGGACAAGGTTAGTTTCAATGCACTTATGCAAAACCCGATCCAAACTATCCAAACATGCATCAAAGGAAGAGCCATAGACAGTAAAATCATCCATAAACACATCCATGCAACTCTCTAAAAATTCAGAGAAGATACTGACCATACACCTTTGAAAGGTTCCCGGAGCGTTACCTGAGACCAAAAAGGCGGCATTCTCCGCATGCAAATGTTCCAAATGGACAGTGAAAGTGGTCTTCTCTTGGTCTTACGGGGCTATATGAATCTGAAAATATAGCCGAATATCCATCCAAGAAACAGTGAATGCGACTTTCCAAACCGGTCTCTCCAACATCCGATCATATGAAAGGCAATGGAAAATGATCTTTCCTAGTGGCCTGGTTAAGCCGCCTATAATCAATGCACACCCGCCAACTATTTGGATTCTTGTGGGTAGGAGCTCACTGATACGATTTACAATTCTTGTGACTCAGATTTCTTTGGAACCACTTGCACCGGGCTCACCCATTTTCTTGTCATATATGGGATAAATAATGCCAACTTGCAGCAGACTTGGTCACTTCCTTCTTCACCACATCCGAGAATCGGGGATTTAGTCTCCTTTGGGGTTGCCTTCTTGGCTTGGTACCTTCCTCCAATAAAATCCTATGCATACATGTGGAGGGACTAATACCAGGAATGTCTGCAAGTGTCCATCGATGGCTGCTTATGCTTTGCCTCAAAACCCGTAGTAATTTTTCTTCTTGTTCAGGTTGTAGATTCTTAGCGACAATCACTGGCAGACTTCTCACCATCTTCCAAATATGCATATTTAAGGTGGTCTGGCAAAGTCTTTAGCTCTAAGGATGGGGGATGCACAATAGAAGGCAGTAAGCTATTTGAAACAAGCAACTCAGCAGCATTAAATTCGACATAATTTTGACTCATAATTTCATATGCTGCATCAGTCAAATAAGCACCTGCATCATCACTCATAACTGCATAAATCTCAGCACATGGAGCACATGGTTCAGTATCACAGCTAACACATATATCACAAGTGACAGAATCCAGAAAGTTAGTAATATCAGGGAATTCAGCACTCATATCAGCATAAGTATCATCAACCAGCATTTCAATCACATCAACATGAAAAACTAAAGAATGCTCCTTTAGGGGATGTCTCATGGCCTCAAAAATGTTAAATTGTACTACATCGTCGCCAAATTCCATGGAAAGGGTGCCAGCATGCACATCTATCTTGGTCTTGGCTGTCTTGAGGAAAGGTCTGCCTAGGATCAATGGAGCATGGTTTGTTGAAGACTCATCTTCCATGTTCAGAATATAGAAGTCTACTGGAAAAATTAGCTCATTCACCCGAACTAACACATCTTCTAGCACTCCTGCAGGATGAGCAGTGGTCCTATTTGCCAACTGAATCACTATACCAGTAGGTTGCAAAGTGCCAATGTTCAAGGACTGATATATTGACATAGGCATGACATTAATCGAAGCACCCAAGTCTAGCATTGCATGTTCAAATTTGGAGTTACCTATCGTGCAAGGAATTGTGAAAGTTCCAGGATCTTTGCATTTTTGTGGCATGCTTGGTAGAATCATTGCAGAAACATTTCTGCCCATGCTTATTTTCTCAGTACCCTTAAGTCTTCTCTTGTGAGTACACAACTCTTTGAGGAATTTGGTATACTTGGGAATCTGCTTGATTGCATCAAGGAGGGGAATATTGATTTCCACCTTCCTGAATGTGTCCATGACTTCTCTTTCTATTTCTGTTTGCACAGTATGCTTGGACTGTGTGACTCTATTTGGAAAAGGTAGTGGAATGGCCAGATTTGAATTCTCTGCACATTTCTTCTGTGTCACAAATTTTTGGACTGAGCTATCCACTTCCTTCTATTTCTGGTCACCTTCTGGTTGCTGCACTTGTAGTTCAGGTTGTGGTGGAGTAGGACCGTCAACTTCTCTGCCACTTCTCAAGCTAATGGCACTTACATTGCCTCTTGGGTTGTTGACTGTTTGTGAAGGCAATTGGTTCGATCCTTGGCTTTTCAATTCACTCACGGTGGTGGCCAGTTGCCCAATCTAAGTTTGCGGTGTTGAATGGTGGCATTGACATTTTGTTGGAACTGAACATTATTTGTAGCCATCTGTTTCATCAAATCTTCCAATGATGGCTCGGATGGAGTGGTTGCTGGACTTGGCAACATGAGGGGTCTTTGCACAGGTAGCTGCATAGTTTGTTATTTTCTGAATACAGGTGGTTGGTATTTGTTGCTAGGACCTACAGCTTGGTATCTAAATTGCTGCTGCTGTTAGGGTTGTTGTTGCTGACTAGAATTCCTATATCTCAAGTTAGGATGGTCCCTCCAGCCAAGGTTATAGGTATTAGAAAATGGATCATATCTGGGCTGCTGCTGTGATTGTTGATATTGGGGTCTACCAGGAAAAATACCAGCTGTTGCAACAGATTGCTCTGGAAAAATAGAACCATCATCCTGAAGTGTGGGGCATGCATCAGTAGGATGAGATGAACAAGAGCAAATGCCATACACAGTTGCAGTCATCTGCATTAGTGCTTGTTGTCCCACTGCTAACTGCCTCACCAAAGAAGTCAATTCATCAAGTCTGTGTTCCATTCTCTGTTGGTCTACATGAGATGATTGAATCTCATTGACTCCTCTGGTTGAGGTAATAATTCGTGTGCCAAATTGTTGGGCGTTGGCTACCATGTTTGCTATCAAATCTCTCGCTGCTGCAGGGGTCTTGTCTACTAAGGCTCCTCCAGAGGCAGCATCCACCATGCTTTTGTCATTTTGCAGCAAGCCTTCATAGAAATATTGAATTAAGAGTTGATTGATGATTTGGTGGTGGGGACAGCTCGAGCACAGCTTCTTGAATCTTTCCCAATATTCATGCAAGGTCTCTCCTGTCATTTGTCTTATGCCACAAATATATTTTCTAATGGCAAGAAGCTCTAGAGGCAGGGAAAAATTTATCTAAGAACAACCGCTTCATGTCGGTCAACTTGTCTATGAACCTGGTGAAAGATAAAATAACCAATCCTTGGTCAGTATCGCAAGTGAGAAAGAAAATGCCCTCAGCTTGATGTGTTCTTCGAGATCCCATGTGGCTTTATGGTTGAACAAACCACATGGAACTCCTTTAGATGCTTATGGGGATCCTCACCTGCAAAACCATGAAACTTGGGTAACAAATGTATCAATCCAGATTTTAACTCAAAATCAGCATCAAGATCTGGGTATTGAATACACAAAGACCTGGTTAGTTATATCAAGAGCGAAGTTCCTTAAGAGTTCTATTTTGTATGTTATTAGCCATGGTCTCAGAATTATTCAAGATCTCAAGTTCACTCCCAATATTAAGATCAAATTCAGAAGTAATTCTTGCACTTGGCCTATGAGCTCTAATCAACCTATGCAAGGTTCTATCAATCTCAGGATCAAAGTCAACCAAGTTATCAGGCTCGAACCTAGTCATGCATCACACAAAAACAAATAAATAAGCAAAATATACTAGACAATGGATAAAAATGTTAGAAAAGTTAATAAAAAGCAAAAGTTAGTAAAAACACTTAAAAAGAAAAGATTACACTTACTAATCCCCGGCAACGGCGCCAAATTTTTAACGAGCGTCAAACTTAGTCAAAATTATAACCGAAGTTATTACCTAAGCTTGTAGCACAGTAACAACACCAGATCATCTCCACAAGGATTGTAGATGCAATTTAATCAAATCAAGTGAAAGTTAGCAAAGGGGGGTTTGACAGTTTAAGATCGCACTTAACAAAATTAAAGGAAGAAATAACAATTAAAGAGCAGTCAATTTAGAAACCTATCCAAGATTGGGTGGATTTAATCATAGATCCTTCATAGAACACTTGAAGCGCAATTGAATTGTTAATTTTGATCTAACCGAGATCTCTGCATCAAATTCAGAATTCATACTAGACGATCGTCTAAAATTCAATTAACAAGTGATAAACACAAATCCGCAATCACACCATTCATGAGGATTTATGTTAATTTCAAGTACCGAATTCAATTAACTTAGGCACAAATCAGTAACCTAACCTTTTCAATTCTGTGATTAATTTAGATCAATCAGTTCTAAGTTTCATCACAAATCTCAATCTTCATTTATGTGATTAGTTTAGATCAATCAGTTCTAAGTTTCATCACAAATCTCAATCTTAAACCAAGATCAAATCAGATCAACATAAATAGAATCATCATTCATGCATTCAAGATCAAGAAGAAGAAAGAAGAAGAAGAAAAGAGAAATTCAATTACAAATCAAATACAATACATAACCAAGGTCTCAAGAATCCAAACCATAATCTCTTCAAGAGTTCTAAATTGATCGAAAGTAGCTTAGCCCTCCATTACCACGAAGGGGAGCATCAAAATATACAAAAGCTATGAGAAACTATGAAGAAACAAGAAGAAACTATGAGAGAAATGAAGGAGAATACAACTTGTTCTTTCATGATAACCAATGGTGCCTTTTATAGAAGTCTAGGGTGACAAAATGACAAAGAGGAGTGGGTGGATGAGTGGGTTGGTGAGTAGAGTAGTTGAGAGGGTTGGTGAGTGAAGTAGTTGAGAGGGTTGGTGAGTGAAGTAGTTAAGAGGGTTGGTGAGTACGAAAATTTCTTGTCTGATTTGGAAGCCAAAAACGACCAACTATACTACAGACCCATGAAAAGTACTCTTCATGAAAGTTGTAGATCTTTGTCTTGGCTATAACATGCATATCTGGATCGTCCAATTTGGCTTCCTACAGCCCAAGATATGACCCAAATACCGCAGGTTACTCAAACCCAACTTCAGCACCTCTGTTCCGAGTTTCAAGCTCAAACTGACCTATTAGACTTCAGTTTTTCAAAAAGTGTTCTTCATGAAAGTTGTTTATTTGGATCTTAACTGTCAAATATCCAAATTTCAGCCCATCTCCTTTATTACAGCTTGAGATATGATTTTATGAGTGCACACCGTTCGGATTCTAGTGATAGAACCCGTATTCCGACTTCCATGTAAATTTAGGTCCCTTAGGCATCTGTTTAGGACTTCGAGCTCTTCATCAAAGTTGTAGAGCTTCCTCTGAGCTTTCCTACAAGGTACAATTCATGATTATTAGATATCAGGAACTCAAGTTATGGCCAAAATACAGAAACAGAGTCAAATCTCAATAATGCTGAAAATATTCAATTAGGGCCAATTTGAGCTCAAACTCACAAAATCATACCAAACTCAATCAATTAAGAATATGGAGAGTGTAAATGACTAAACATAAGGGTTTCTTAATGAATAAAATATGCGATTATCACTATCCTATTATTATTAGAAATCAAAACCTTTCTACGAATTTAATTATTTACCTTTTTCATAAGTAGACATGATCTCAGGAACGAATTGGTTTTCTTCTAACCATGTCTTATTGTTCTGTTCCAGTAGAAACTTTAGTATTTCCTAAGAAAGAGATTTCTGGATTTGAATCCATGAAGCTCATTCCTAAATTTTATTGGACCATATCAAATTCTTCGTCAGATAGGTCCGGTAGTATACCAAATGACTTTACTACCTTTTCTTTCTAACCTTCATAATGTTTTCCATGTATCTCAGTTAAGAAAATATATTCCTGATCTAAACCATGTCGTAATATTGAATATAGTATAATTAGAAAAGCACTTGACCTATGAAACACTTCTTGTTAAGATCAAGGGTATATAATTTAATGGATCAACGGAAGGGAGCCGCTATTTTCTCTAAGATCAATTTGCATTTTGGTTACCATCAGATTCACGTGAAAGTAGAAGATGTTCCCAAGACAACTTTTCAGATGCGTCAGGGGCACTACGAGCATTTAGTAATGTCATTTGGTGTAACGAATGCTCTGGTAGTATTCATGAATTACATGAATAGAATATTTTTCCCTGTTTAGATAGATTTGTCGTTGTCCTTATTGATGACATTCTGACCTATTCTCGAAGTCTGGGGGAACATGCTAAACATCTCAGTGTGGCTTTTTAAATTCTGAAGAAGAAGAAAAAATTGTGCGCAAAGCTGTCTAAGTGCGAACTCTAGTTAAAGGAAGTTTAACTTTTGGGTCACGTAATCTCAAAGAAAGGGATTAAGGTGGATCCAGCGAAGGGGGAGACATTTTCTTTGTCGAGCAACTTTCAATGCCTACAACGATCACAAGGGTTTGAAGTACCTGTTCGATCAGAATAAGTTGAATGTGAAGCAGAGACAATAATTAGAATTTTTAAGAAATTATGATTTTTAATTTTAGTATCATCCCGGAAAAGGCGAATGTCGTAGCGGATGCCTTAAGTAGAAAAAGGACGTAGTTTTCCTACTATAATGATAAAGGAGAATGAACTAATAAAGCAAGTCAGGGATATGCGGTTGTCTGTAGATTTGACACCGGGGAGAACTTGCTTGAACGTGATTACTATTTCGAGTAGTCTGATGGAAGGAATTCGAGAGAAATAGAAAGGTGATCAATATTTGTACAACGAGAGAGAGCTAGTAAAGCAAGGTGTTGAGATAGTGTTTAAGGAAGGACTTGATGGAATTCTAAGATTTGGAGATAGGATTCGTTTACCTAGTGATCTGAAATTTAGAAGACTAATTCTTGATGAAGCTCGTAGGAATAAGTTGAGTATGCACCCATGAGCGACCAAAATGTATCACGATCTGAAGCGGTTGTATTGGTGGCAATGGATGAAGAAAAATGTAGCTGAGTATGTATCGTCTCGTTTAGTTAGTCTGGAAGCAAAGGTTGAACATCAAAGACCATATGAAATGTTATAACCTTTGGCTATTCCTGAATAGAAATGGGACAACATTGCTATGGATTTTGTGGTTCGATTGCCAAGGACTCGAAAATGATAGGATTCTATATGGGTAGTTGTTGATCAGCCTACGAAGTCAACGCACTTCTTGCCCATTAACATAAGGTACTCAATGAAAAGAAATGGTCGTAGTGTCGGAAATCCAGATTGATGCAACTGGAGATGCAACATGGGAGTTAGAAGACAAAATGAAAGAGCAATATCCGCATTTGTTCTAAAGTACGATGAATTTTCGAGTATGAAATTCTTTTTAGTGGGAGAGAGTTAAAACACCCTAAAATTTCTTTCTTTATCTGTTATATGTATTTTTATAATTTTTGTAATTTTTTGTGAATTAATTAGGTGACTTTAATTATTTTATAATATTTCTCGATTTATATACACGTTAAGCGAGGCCAGAAGAATAAAATATTTTTTCGAGGACGGAAAGCTTTGGACTGTGGAAGCATACCGGAGAATCTTACTAAGCCTGAAGCCGGACACAGTTTACGAAGTTTTGTTATTTGAGATTTTATCTGACAGATAAAATTTGGGTACGCATTATTGTCCATTGGACAATAGATACCGACTTTATTAACTGTAATTTTTGTTTATTGGATAATAGCTTGTGGTAAAATTTTGGTAGATTATTTTTATCTAGTCATTTTTATGACATTATCCAAGTGACATCACCACATGACATCATTGTTGACCTTTTGGACAAAGTGTGAAGCTTCTCAAGGAAGTTTTGGGAGAAGTTTGGCTTTTTCTACTAAGGGAGTGCACAACCATGGGGGGGGAAATGAGACTTTGGTTAAGTTTTCATTTCATTTTCACTTTACCACTTTTCTATCACTTTCTCTCTCTTCACCCAAAAGGCTTTTCTCTCATTTTCTCTCATTTTCTTTTTCCATTTTCTCTCCTCTAGGGCTCACGGCCACCACCCAAATCCCACCATCTCTCCTTCTTTAATTCTAATTTATCACATTTCTTGAATCCACATCTCCTTATAAGACCATTTGAAGTGAAAATCTTGGCTTGTTCATCACTTTTAAAGCATCCTTCAAGTTAGGGTTTAAGGATTTTTAAGGTAAAGGTTTCTCCTTTTCCACTTTTCTTTCTTTTCTTTTTTCAAGACCATGATCTTGATTCATGATCATTCTTTTCCAAAACCTAAAATGTTGATTTTGATATACCATTTCTGTTTTTCAAGACACTCTTGGAAGTGGAGGTTTGCTTCAAAAAGTTCTTTAAGAAGTGGTTGGATACCTTCAAAGATAAGAGGGATATTAACCTCATCAACCGGTCATGGTGGTGAGGGATATTAACCTCAACTAGAATGAATTTATTTGTGGGTGATAAAATGCATGTGAGGATTCACTCACCATGATTGTATGATTTTGTGGTTTGTGATTATATGCTTTATGTGATTTTCTTGCTTTGAAATAATGCATGAACTTGTTATAGCATGATTGTGATGTTTAAAATTATATTGTATGCTTTGAATTGTGCAAGAAAGGAAAAGTATTTTGGTTCTAATACCCATTGTAGCTCACAGCCATGTTGTGGAAAAATAAGATTTTCGAGGCTAAAATATTTTATTGATTAAGAGCTTAGATAATTAGATAGCAAGAATATGATATTACAAGTTGAAAAAGGAAATAAACAGAGTCTTTACCATTGAAAAGAATTGATTTTTGGCCATGGTAAATAATAATGAGGTGGAAAAGCAGTTTGGAGACTTAAAGTATTTTAGTTAAGATGATTTTGATAAGTTGAATGGAAAGGATTTTTTTGTAGAATTAGAATGTTGGAAGTCTTGGAAAGAATGTTAGAAAATATTAGTTAGATATTTGGTGACTAAATTAGGATCAAAATATTTATAAGTAAAAAGAGAAGATGATCATAATGTTATGATTTCAGGAGTAATGACTTTTAGCTATATCAAAGGAAATAATTTTTAGGGATAGTTGGAATGATGTTTTGAAAAAGTAAAGTACCATACAATAGAAGGATTTTGGCCTTCAGTGGGAAGAACAAGCTTGAGAGAGGAATATTGAAAACTTGAAAGACTTAGGAAAAAAGGAAAAGAATTGTGACATTAGTACAATGTAGTTTCTTTTTAGGTTTTACGTGAAAAATATGAGGAAGGGTCACTCGAGGAACTTAGGTAAAAGAGTTTGGTAATGAGAGGTAATTTCTACTTTTATTCTTGAAAGTGTCACAATGGAAGCCTAAAGGTGAAAAAATGGTTCTACATGTTATACAAATTTGTGAGAATGCTTTATGTGATTTGAAAATGATGATTCTTGAATTTGTGAAACTGAGATACCATGTGAATGAATATATCAGCATTGGTTATTGAGCTGACGTACTGGACCCGAGAATGTCAGTGATTGACTTAAGCCTATTGTGGCTCATTTGGTGGAACTTATGTTGTTCATGAGTATTATTTTTTTTACCTATGTCATGTGATCATGCATTGTGAAAGTCAGAATTACTTGTCGTTAAGGCTATATGCCTTAGAGATGAATTACACTTTTGTGTGGGTGCGAATAGCTATAGTTCACTTATGGAGTGGTTCACTTGTTGAACCTGGCGGCATCGGGCGCAGGTATCCCATATGTGGCTAGTCGGTAGCTCCACTTGGTCGTGGGAAAGCTGAGCGACACACTAACGATCTCGACTAGGCACAATCCTATTCACAATCAAGTTGAGAGTGTCCTGTATAGCTAGGTTGCGCATATTGATTATATCAAGAAGCACATGATTTGAGGCTAATGATATACAGACAGTGACTCTTCCGATCATTCTCTTTGATGTTTTTGTTTTAGCTCCATGGAGTGGGTGTCGGTGCATTGTGCATATGCATAGTTAGTGTACATTGTGTCTTTGCATAGTCGGTATTCATATTATGGTAGCATAGCCAGTATACTTATTGTTGTGGTATGGTTAGTATTCACGTATATTGAGGTACATTGTTTAATTATCTATCGGTTGACGACATGATTATATCTGTTGTTCTGTGATATTCCTGTATCTACATGATTATATCTGTTGTTCTTTGATATTGCTATTTATGAATAACATTATTATTATTCTTCTTATTTCTTACTGCCATGCTAGAATTGATGTAGGGGATTTCACCTCTTTAATATATTTTTCTATTTGTTCTGTCTATTTCTGTCTTGTGCTTATACCTGTGAAGACTGCGATGACGGCAAGGCAAGATCTATGAGGTTTTGTTAGGCTACTGTTCCATAGGGGCATCGAATCATGGAATGTTCGTTGGGACATAGGGCACATTTAGTATGTTGGAGATGTCACTTTATTTTGGAGTATGACTCATTTTAGGGATGCTACGTTTATTGTGGACGCAGCTATTTGCTTGGAGTTTGATTTGCCCTTCGGGGAATTATGGGGTAATCGTGGAACTACCCTAGGGAGGACTCTGTTGAGTCGACTGCTCGAACTCCCATTCATGGTGACATACCATGACTAGGGGTTTTGTCCGTTAGGGATCCGGAAGAGGATCTGGAGGAAGATCGGGTTCAGGACCTTACTCTCCAAGTGTTTGGACTTAGGCTAGGTTCAGTCTTCATCTGGTAGTCATTCTGGTCTTTTAGGGGTACATAAGTTTTGTGTAATTAAGTTGTTACTAATTTGTATTATGAATATGAGATGTATGTTATTCAGTTCTTATATCTTATGTTTTTTTTTTCTATTTTAGTAAGTGGATATTATTCATGAATAAGAAATTCTGAGGCTCATATTTTGCAATATCAAATATCTTTACAATTTGGATAAAGTGTTTTAAAAAAGTGTTAGTCAGAAATGTAATGCCTTTTGGATGGGGTGTTACATTAGGTGGTATCAGAGCAGTTCATCCTGTTGAACCGGGGTATAGACTGACTATGCTTAGGCATGAAGAAATCTCTATGTGTGTTGTGCATTTCCTTGTCTCTTGTTTGAGATGTTGAAAGAGGATTGCATAAGTTACTTTAAGTTGGATGTTAGTAGTTACTGTTACCCAGTTACATGATATTGAGGATTGGCCCACTCAATATGTAATATTCTATGTGGACAGGAAACTATGACTTCAACTAGGCGAACTAGGAGAATTTGGAGTTCTTCTAGTAAAAGTCCAGTTGGATGACTGAACTCGTGGAAAAATTATTTATACCTACACCCATAGGAGTTGTACCTCTAGTGTGAGTAGACCCCAAGTTTAAGTCTTTTGGGTTTGTGGGTAGATTTGTCTTGTTGTGCTGTGTGTTTCTCTGAAAATGAACACAGAGATGTATTAATTATTTTCCGAAAGGAGACGAAATTGTTTGAAACGATTTCACTTGACTTTTATTGTGCAGTGCTAAGTTTGGCTTCAAAGGAAGGCAATGGCTCGCGGTAGTGGAGGTGTACATGTGAACCCTAAATGAGACAGCGAAAGTTTGGCTGCAGCTGCAACAGTAATGCAAGGAATGTCTGATATAATAGTATAACAGAATCAGAGAACCGTTCAATAGCAAGAAGTAATAGTCGAGGCTCAGAATCTGTTAGAGTTGAGTCAATCTTAGGATGCAAGACTCCGTAACTTTGGACTATCTAGGATCCAAAGAAGGAGAAAATCTAAGGTCAATCGATATTAATAGATATCATATTTGCCTTCATCAGGGAATCAACATCAATAACGAACCAATGATGGAAGTACTAGTGGCAGTAGTTTCGGGCAGACCGTGAAGTTTTTACTGTATTGTAAGAAGTATGGAAATGGCCATTTGACGAAGGAGTGTACGAGCAAGGAAATTATCTGTTTCAAGTGCGGGAAGCCCAGACACATTCCCAGGAGATGTACCCAGTCGAAGAAGGAGCCTTCCCTTAGCAATGTACGTGCGATAAGACCTCAAGCAAGAGGGGAAGTCTACCCGATGAGGGAAATAGAAGCCTCTGAATCTGAAGATCTAATTGAGTAAGATTGTATCCTAGGAAGTAGTGTTCTAACTGTACTGTTTGACTCAGCGGTGACCCATTCTTTTGTTACCTATGACTGTGTGAATTAATTTGGGTTGTCTATGTATTTATTCCCTTTTGACTTGAATGTTACTATTCTCATTTCTAAGCCTGCTATTACTACCCAAGTTTGTTTAAGCTATCCTATTATTTTTAGAAATCGGAACCTTTTTGCTAATTTAATTATTTACCTTTTTCATAAGTAGACATGATCTCAAGAATGAATTGGTTATCTTCTAACCATGTCTTGTTGTTATGTTCTAATAGAAACTTTAGTATTTCCTGAGACAGAGATTTCTGGATTTGAATCCATAAAGCTCATTCCTAAATTTTGTTGGACCATATCAAATTCTTCATCAGATAGGTCCGACAGTATACCAAATGACTTTACTACCTTTTTTTCTAACCTTTATAATGTTTTCCTTGTATCTCAGTTGAGAAAATATATTCTTGATCTAAACCATGTCATAGCACCGAATACAGTATAATTAGAAAAGGACTTGACCTATGAAACACTTCTTATTAAGATCAAGGATGGATAATTTAATGGATCAATGGAAGGGAGCCACTGTTTTCTCTAAGATTAATTTGCATTCTGGATACCATCAGATTCGCGTAAAAGTAGAAGATGTTCCCAAGACAACTTTTTGAATGCGTCAGGGGCACTACGAGCATTTAGTAATGTCGTTTGGTTTAACAAATGTTCTGGTTGTATTCATAAATTTCATGAATAAATATTTTTTCCTGTTTAGATAGATTTGTCATTGTCCTTATTGAAGACATTCTGACCTATTCTCAAAGTTCGGGGAAACATGCTAAACATCTTGTGGCTTTTTAAATTCTGAAGAAGAAAATGAAATTGTACGCTAAGGTGTCCAAGTGCAAACTCTAGTTAAAGGAAGTTCAACTTTTGGGTCATGTAATCTCAAAGAAAGGGATTGGGGTGGATCCAGTGAAGGGGGAGACATTTTCTTTGTGGAGCAACTTTCAATGCCTACAGCGATCACAAGAGTCTGAAGTCCGTGTTCGATCAGAATGAGTTGAATGTGAAGTAGAAACAATAATTAGAATTTTTAAGAAATTACGATTTTCTTTTTTAGTATCATTCCGAAAAAGGCGAATGTCGTAGCGGATGCCTTAAGTAGAAAAAGTATATAGTTTGCCTACTATAATGATAAAGGAGAATGAACTGATAAAGCAATTCAGGGATATACTGTTGTTTGTAGATTTGACACAAGAGAGAACTTGCTTGAACATGATTACTATTTCGAGTAATCTGATGGAAGGAATTCGAGAGAAACAGAAAGGTGATCAATATTTATAGAATGAGAGAGAGCTAGTAAAGTAAGGTGCTGAGATAGTGTATAAGGAAGGATTTGATGGAATTGTAAGATTTGGAGTAGGATTCGTGTACCTAGTGATCCGGAATTTAGAAGACTAATTCTTGATGAAGCTCGTAGGAGTAAGCTGAGTATGCACCCACGAGCGACCAAAATGTATCATGATTTGAAGCGGTTGTATTAGTAGCAAAGGATGAAGAGAAACGTAGCTGAGTATGTATTGTCCCATTTGGTTAGTCTGGAAGCAAAGGTTGAACATCAAAGACCATCTGAAATGTTACAACCTTTGGCTATTCCTGAATAAAAATGGGACAACATTGCTATGGATTTTGTTGTTAGATTGCCAAGGACTCGAAAGGGGTAGGATTCTATATAGGTAGTTGTTGATCGGCTTACGAAGTCAACGCACTTCTTGCCTCAATGGAAAGAAATGGTCATAGTGTCGGTAATCTGGATTGATGCAACTGGAGATGCAACATGGGAGCTAGGAGACAAAATGGAAGAGTAATATCTGCATTTGTTCTTAGGTACGATGAATTTCAAGGACAAAATTCTTTTTAGAGAGGGAGAGTTGTAATGCCCCAAAATTTCTTTCTTTATATGTTATATGTGTTGCTGTAATTTTTGTGACTTTGATTACTTCATTATATTTTTCGATTTATGTGCACGTTAAGCAGGGCCTGAAGAATAAAATATTTTTTTTCGAGGCTGAAAAGCTTTGGACTGTGGAAGCATACTGGGGGATGTTACTAAACTCGAGTTCGGGCACAGTTTACGAAGTATGTTTTTTGAGATTTTATCTGACAAATAAAATTTGGGTACACACTATTATCCATTGGACAATAGATACTAGCTTTATTAACTGTAACTTTTTTGCATCGGATAATAGTTTGTAGTAAAAATTTAGTGAATTATTTCTATCTAGTTACTTTTATGACATCATCCAAGTGAAATCATCACTTGACATCATTGTTGACCTTTTGGATAAAGTGTGAAGCTTCTCAAGGAAGCTTTGGGAGAAGCTTACAAAAGAAACTTGGCTTTTTCTCCCAAGGGAGTGCATGACCAAGAGGGGGGAAAAGGAGACTTTGGTTAGGTTTTCATTTCATTTTCACCTTACCACTTTTCTATCACTTTCTCTCTATTCACCCAAAAGGCTTTTCTCTCATTTTCTCTCACTTTCTATTTCCATTTTCTCTCTTCTAGGGCTCACGGCCACCACCAAAATCCCACCATCTCTCTTTCTTAAATTCTAATCAATCATATTTCTTGAATCCACATCTCCTTCTAAGACCATTTGATGTGAAGATCTTGGCTTGTTCATCACTTTTCAAGCATCCTTCAAGTTAGGGTTTAAGGATTTTTTAGGTAAAGGTTTCTCCTTTTTCACTTTTCTTTCTTTTCTTTTTTCAAGACCATGATCTTGATTCATGATCATTCTTTCCCAAAACCTAAAATGTTGATTTTGATATACCATTTTCATTTTTCAAGAGACTCTTAGATGTGGAGGTTTACTTCAAAAAGTTCTTCAAGAGGTGTTGGATACCTTCAAAGGTAAGAGAGAGATTAACTTTATCAACCACTCATGATGGTGAGGAACAAATTCATTTGTCAGTGATAAAATCCATGTGAGGATTTACTCACCATGATTGTATGATTTTGTGGTTTATGATTATATGCTTTATGTGATTTTCTTGCTTTGAAATAATGCAAGAACTTGTTATAGCATGATTGTGATGTTTAAAATTATATTGTTTGCTTTGAATTGCGCTAGAAAGGAAAAGTATTTTGGTCCCAATACCCATTGTAGCTCACGACCATGTTGTGAAAAAATAGGATTTTCAAGGCTAAAATATTTTATTCATTAAGAGCTTAGATGATTAGGTAGCAAGAATATGATTTGTGACTTTACAAGATGAAAAAGGAAATAAACAGAGTTTTTACCATTGAAAAGAATTGATTTCTAGCCATGGTATTTAATAATGGGGTGGAAAAGCAATTTGGAGACTTAAAGTATTTTAGTTAAGATGATTTTGATAAGTTGAATGAAAAGGATTTTATTTAGAATTAGAATGATGGAAGTCTTGGAAAGAATGTTAGAAAATATTACTGAGATGATTTGGTGATTAAATTAGGATCAAAGGATTTATAAGTATAAAGAGAAGATGAGCACAATGTTATGATTTGAGGAGTCATGACTTTTGGCTATATCTATGAAAATAATTTTTGTGGATAGTTGGAATGATGTTTTAAAAAAGTAAAGTACCATACAAAAGAAGGATTTTGACCTTGAGTAGGAAGAACAAGCTTGAGAGAGGAATAGTGAAAACTTGAAAGACTTACAGAAAAAGGAAAAGAATTGTGAGGTTAGGACAATGTAGTTTCTTTTTAGGTTTTACGTGAAAAATATGAGGAAGGGTCACTCGAGGAACTTAGTTAGAAGAGTTTGATGATGAGAGGTAATTTCTACTTTTATTCTTGAAAGTGTCACAATGAAAGCCCAAAGGTGAAAAAAATGGTTCTACATGTTATAGAAATTTGTGAGAATGCTTCATGTGATTTGAAAATGATGATTCTTGAATTTGCGAAATTGAGATACCTTATGAATGAATATATTAGCATTTGCTATTGGGCTGACGTATTAGACCCAAGAATGTCAGTGATTGATTTAAGCCTGTTGTGGCTCATTTGGTGGAACTTATACTATTTATGAGTATTATTATTTTTACCTATGTCATGTGATCATGCATTGTGAAAGTTAGAATGACTTGTGGTTAAGGCTGTATACCTAGGAGATGAATTATACCTTTGTGCGGGTGCGAAAGCATAGTGTAGTTGACTTGTGGAGTGGTTCACTTGTTGAACTCGGAGGCATCGGGGCGTAGGTATCCAACATATGGCCAATCGGTAGCTCCTCTAGGTCGTGGTAAAGCTGAGCGATACATTGACGATCTCGACTAGGTACTATCCTATTCACGATCCAGTTGAGAGTGTATTGTATAGCCAGGCTGCGCATATTGATTATATTTAAAAGCACATGATTTGAGGCTAACGATATACAGACAGTGACTCTCCCGATCATTCTCTCCGACATTTGGTTTTAGCTCCATGGAGTGTGTGTCAGTGCATTATGCCTATGCATAGTCAGTTTACATCGTGTTGTAGCATAGTCGATATGCATATTGTGGTAGCATAGCCTGTATACTTATTATTGTGGTATGGTCAGTATTCACATTTATTGAGGTACATTGTTGAATTATCTATCGGTTGACGACATGATTATACCTATTGTTCTGTGATATTCCTGTATCTACATGATTATGTTTGTTGTTCTTTGATATTGCTGTTTATGAATGACATTATTGTTATTCTTCTTGTTTCTTGTTGTCATCCTGGTATTGATGTAGGGGATCTCACCTCTTTATTATGTTATTCTATTTGTTTTGTCTGTTTTTGTCTTGTCCTTATGCCTGTGAAGACTGCGATGGCGGTAAGGCAAGATCTACGAGGTTTTGTTAGGCTACAGTTCTATGGGGGCATCGAAGTGTGGAATGTTCATTGGGACACGGGGCGCATTCAATATGTCAGAGATGTCACCTTATTTTGGAGTATGACTCGTTTTGGGGCTGTTACGTTTACTGTGGACATAGTTGTTTGCTTGGAGTTTGATTTGCCCTTCGGGGAGTTATAGGGTAATCACAGAACTACCCCTAGGGAGGACTCTGTTGAGTCGATTGCTCAAACTCCCGTTCGTGGTGACGTACCCCGACTGGGGGTTTTATCCGTTAGGGATCCCAAAGAGGATCTGGAAGAAGATCGGGCTCAGGACCCTACTCTTCAACTGTTTGGACTTGGGCTAGGTTCAGTCTTCATATGGTAGTCATTCTGGTCTTTTTGGGGTATATAAGTTTTGTGTAATTAAGTTGTTACTAATTTGTGTTATGAATATGAGATGTGTATTATGCAGCTCTGATATCTTGTGTTTTTTTCTTCTATCTTAGTAAGTGGATATTATTCGCGAATAAGAAATTCTGAGGCTCGTATTTTACAATATCAAATGTCTTTACAATTTGGATAAAGTGTTTAAAAAAAACGTGCTAGTCAGAAATGTAATGCCCTTCGGAGGGGGTGTTACATTAGGTGGTATCAGAGCAGTTCATCCTGTTGAGCCAGGGTATGGACTGACTATGCTTTGGCACGAACAAATTTCTATGTGTGTTGTGCATTTCCTTGTCTCTTGTTTGAGATGTTGAAAGAGGATTGCATAAGTTACTTTATGTTGGATGTTAGTAGTTACTGTTACCCAGTTACATGATATTGAGGATTGACCCACTCAATATGTAATGTTCTATGTGGACATGAAACTATGACTTCAACTAGACGAACTAGGAGAATTTGGAGTTTTTCTAGCAAGAGTCTGGTTGGATGACAGAACTCGTGGAAAAACTGTTTATACCTACACCCTTTGGAGTGGTACTTCTAGTGTGAGTAGAGCCCAAGTTCGAGTCTTTTGGGTTTGTAGGTAGATTTGTCTTGTTGTGCTGTGTGTTTCTCTGAAAATGAACACATAGATGTATTGTTTGGTTTTTGAAAGGAGATGAAATTGTTTGAAACAATTTCACTTGACTTTTATTGTCTAGTGTTAACTCTGGCTTCAAAGGAAAGCAATGGCTCGCGGTAGTGGAGGTGTACGTGTGAACCCTGAACGAGACAATGAAAGTATGGCTGCAGCTGCGACAGCAATGCAAAGAATGGCCAATATAATAGTACAACAGAATTAGAGAACCGTTCAACAACAAGAAGCGACAGTCGAGGCTCAGAATCTGTTAGAGTTGAGTTAATCTCGGGATGCAAGACTCCGTAACTTTGGACCATCTAGGATCCAAAGAAGGAGAAAATGTAAGGTCAATCAATATCAACAGAAATTGTATTTGCGATCATCGGGGAATTAACAACAACAACGAACCAATGAAGGAAGTACTAGTGGTAGTAGTTTCAGGCAGACTGTGAAGTTTTTACCATATTGTAAGAAATATGGAAATGACCATTTGACGAAGGAGTGTACGAGCATGAAAATGATCTGTTTCAAGTGCGGGAAGCCCAGACACATTCCCATGAGATGTACCTAGTCGAAGAAGGAGCCTTCCATTAGCAATGTATGTGCGATAAGACCTCAACTAGGAGGAGAAGTCTACGCAATGAGGGAAGCAGAAGCCTCTCAATTTGAAGATCTAACTGACTAAGATTGTATCCTAGGAAGTAGTCTTCTAACTATACTGTTTGACTTAGCGGTGACCCATTCTTTTATTACCTATGACTGTGTGAATCAATTTAGGTTGTCTGTGTATTTATTCCTTTTTTAGTTGAATGTTACTATTCTTATCTCTAAGCCTACTATTACTACTCAAGTTTGTTTAAGCTACCCTATTATTATTAGAAATCAGAATCTTTCTGCCAAATTAATTGTTTACCTTTTTCATAAGTAGACATTATCTCAAGAATGGATTAGTTATCTTCTAACCATGTCTTGTTGTTCTGTTACAATAGAAACTTTAGTATTTCTTGAGACAGAGATTTCTGGATTTGAATCCATAAAGCTTATTCCTAAATTTTATTAGACCATATTAAATTCTTCATCGAATATGTTCGGTAGTATACCAAATGACTTTACTACCTTTTCTTTCTAACCTTCATAATGTTTTCCATGTATCTCAGTTGAGAAAATATATTCTTGATCCAAACCATGTTATAGCACTGAATACAGTATAATTAGAAAAGGACTTGACCTATGAAACAATTCTTGTTAAGATCAAGGGTGGATAATTTAATGGATCAATGGAAGGGAGCCGCTGTTTTCTCTAAGATCAATTTGCATTCTGGTTACCATCAGATTCCTGTGAAAGTAGAAGATGTTCCCAAGATAACTTTTTGGATGCATCAGGGGCGCTACGAGCATTTAGTAATGTCGTTTGGTGTAACGAATGCTTCGGTAGTATTCATGAATTACATGAATAGAATATTTTTTCGTGTTTAGACAAATTTGTTGTTGTCCTTGTTGACGACATTCTGACCTATTCTCAAAGTCTGAGGGAACATGCTAAACATCTCAGTGTGGCTTTTTAATTTTTGTAGAAGAAGAAGAAATTGTACGCGAAGCTGTCCAAGTGCAAACTCTAGTTAAAGGAAGTTCAACTTTTGGGTCACGTAATCTCAAAGAAAGGGATTGAGGCGGATCCAGCGAAGGGGGAGACATTTTCTTTGTGGAGCAACTTTCAATGCTTACAGCAATCACAAGAGTCTAAAGTACCTATTCGATCAGAATGAGTTGAATGTGAAGCAGAGATAATAATTATAATTTTTAAGAAATTAAGATTTTTAATTTTAGTACCATCCCAGAAAAAGCGAATGTCGTAGTAGATGCCTTAAGTAGAAAAAGTACGTAGTTTGCCTACTATAATGATAAAGGAGAATGAACTGATAAAACAATTCAGGGATATGCTGTTGTCTGTAGATTTGACACCGGGGAGAACTTGCTTGAATGTGATTATTATTTCGAGTAGTCTGATGGAAGAAATTCGAGAGAAACAGAAAGGTGATCAATATTTGTAGAACAAGAGAAAGCTAGTAAAGCAAGGTGCTGAGATAGTGTTTTAAGAAGGATTTGATGGAATTCTAACATTTGGAGATAGGATTCGTGTACCTAGTGATCCGGAATTTAGAAGACTAATTCTTGATGAAGCTCGTAGGAGTAAGTTGAGTATGCACCCTTGAGCGACCAAAATGTATCATGATTTGAAGCGGTTGTATTGGTGGCAAGGGATGAAGAGAAACGTAGCTGAGTATGTATCGTCTCATTTGGTTGGCATGAAAGTAAAGGTTGAACATCAAAGACCATTTGAAATGTTACAACCTTTGGCTATTCCCGAATAGAAATGGAACAGCATTGCTATGGATTTTGTTGTTGGATTGCCAAGGACTCGAAAGGGGTAGGATTCTATATGGGTAGTTGTTGATCGGCCTACGAAGTCAACGCACTCTTGCCTATTAACACAAGGTACTCAATGGAAAGAAATGGTCATAGTATCAGTAATTCAGATTGATGCAACTGGAGATGCAACATGGGAGCTAGAAGACAAAATGAAAGAGCAATATCCGTATTTGTTCTAAGGTATGATGAATTTCAAGGACGAAATTCTTTTTAGAGGGAGAGAGTTGTAACGCCCCAAAATTTCTTTCTTTATCTGTTATATGTGTTTTTGTAATTTTTGTGATTTTTTTAAATTTTTGTGAATTAATTGGGTGACTTTGATTATTTTATTATATTTCTCGATTTACATGCACGTTAAGCGGGGCCGAAAGAATAAAATATTTTTTCTGAGGCCAGAAAGCTTTGGACTGCGAAAGGATATCGGGGGATCTTACTAAACCCGAGGCCAGACACAGTTTATGAAGTTTTTATTTTTGAGATTTTATCTGACAGATAAAATTTGGGTATATAGTATTGTCCATTAGACAATAGATACTGGCTTTATTAACTATAACTTTTCTTCTTCGAATAATAGCTTGTAGTAAAAATTTAGTGGATTTTTCTATCTAGTTACTTTTATGACATCATCCAAGTAACATTACCACATGACATCATTGTTGACCTTTTGGACAAAGTGTGAAGCTTCTCACAGAAGCTTTGGGAGAAACTTGCTGCTTCTGTGAGAAACTTGCAAGAGAAGCTTAGCTTCTTCTCCCAAGCGAGTGCACGACCATGAGGGGGGGGGGGAAAGGAAACTTTGGTTAAGTTTTCATTTCATTTTCACCTTACCACTTTTCTATCACTTTCTCTCTCTTCACCCAAAAGGCTTTTCTCTCATTTTCTCTCACTTTCTTCTTCCATTTTCTCTCCTCTAGGGCTCACGGCCACCACCCAAATCCCACCATCTCTCCTTCTTTAATTCTAATCAATCACATTTCTTGAATCCACATCTCCTTCTAAGACCATTTGAAGTGAAGATCTTGGCTTGTTCATCACTTTTCAAGCATCCTTCAAGTTAGGGTTTAAGGATTTTTAAGGTAAAGGTTTCTCCTTTTCAACTTTTCTTTCTTTTCTTTTTTCAAGAGCATGATCTTGATTCATGATCATTCTTTTCAAAAACCTAAAATGTTGATTTTGATATACCATTTTTGTTTTTCAAGAGACTCTTAGAAATGGAGGTTTACTTCAAAATGTTCTTCAAGAGGTGGTTGGATACCTTCAAAGGTAAGAGAGTGATTAACCTCATTAACCACTCAAAGTGGTGAGGAACGAAGTCATTTGTAGGTGATAAAATCCATGTGAGGATTTACTCACCATGATTGTATGATTTTGTGGTTTGTGATTATATGTTTTACATGATTTTCTTGCTTTGAAATAATATATGAACCTGTTATAGCATGATTGTGATGTTTAAAATTATGTTTTATGCTTTGAATTGTGCTAAAAAGGAAAAGTATTTTGGTCCCAATACCCATTGTAGCTCACGGCCATGTTGTGGAAAAATAGGATTTTCAAGGCTAAAATATTTTATTGATTAAGAGCTTAGATGATTAGGTAGCATGAATATGATTTGTGACTTTACAAGTTGAAAAAGGAAATAAACAGAGTTTTTACCATTGAAAAGACTTGATTTTTTGCCATGGTATTTAATAATGGGGTGGAAAAGCAATTTGGAGACTTAAAGTATTTTAGTTAAGATGATTTTGATAAGTTGAATGGAAAGGATTTTATTTAGAATTAGAATGATGGAAGTCTTGGAAAGAATGTTAGAAAATATTACTTAGATGATTTGGTGACTAAATTAGGATCAAAGGATTTATAAGTAAAAATAAAAGATGATCACAATGTTATGATTTCAGGAGTAATGACTTTTGGCTATATCAATGGAAATAATTTTTGGGGATAGTTGGAATGATGTTTTGAAAAAATAAAGTACCATAAAAGAGAAGGATTTCGGCCTTAAGTGGAAAGAACAAACTTGAGAGAGGAATAGTGAAAACTTGAAAGACTTATGGAAAAAGGAAAAAATTGTGAGGTTAGGACAATGTAGTTTCTTTTTAGGTTTTATGTGAAAAATATGAGGAAGGGTCACTCGAGGAACTTAGTTAGAAGAGTTTGATGATGAGAGGTAATTTCTACTTTTATTCTTGAAAGTGTCACAATGAAAGCCCAAAGGTGAAAATTTTGTTCTACATGTTATAGAAATTTATGAGAATGCGTCATGTGATTTGAAAATGATGAGATACCTTGTGAATGAATATATTAGCATTTGCTATTGGGTCGACATACTGGACTTGAGAATGAATATGATTGACTTAAGCCTGTTGTGGCTCATTTGGTGGAACTTATACTATTCATGAGTATTGTTTTTTTTACCTATGTCATAGGATCATGCATTGTGAAAAACGGAATGACATGTGGTTAAGGCTGTATGCCTAGGAGATGAATTACACCTTTGTGCGGGTGCGAATAACGTAGTGTAGTTCACTTGTGGAGTGGTTCACTTGTTGAACTCGGAGGCGTTGAGGCGCAGGTATCCCATATATGACTAGTCGGTAGCTCCACTGGGCCATGGTAAAGCTGAGCGATGCACCAACGATCTCGTCCAGGCACTATCCTATTCACGATCCGGTTGAGAGTGTCTTGTATAGCCAAGTTACGCATATTGATTATATTGAGAAGCACATGATTTGAGACTAACGATATACGGACAATGACTCTCTCGATCATTCTCTATGACATTTGGTTTTAGTTTCATGGAGTGGGTGTCAGTGCATTGTGCATATGCAAAGTCAGTGTACGTCTTGTCGTGGCATAGTCGATATGCATATTGTGGTAGCAAAGCTAGTATACTTATTATTGTGGTATGGTCAGTATTCACATATATTGAGGTACATTGTTGAATTATCTATTGGTTGATGACATGATTATACCTGTTGTTCTGTGACATTCTTGTATCTACATGATTATATCTGCTGTTCTTTGATATTGCTATTTATGGATGACATTATTGTTATTCTTCTTGTTTCTTGCTGCTATGCTGGTATTGATGTAGGGGATCTCACCCCTTTATTATATTGTTCTATTTTTTCTGTCTGTTTCTGTCTTGTGCTTATGCATGTGAAGACTGCGATGGTGGCAAGGTAAAATCTACGAGGTTTTGTTAGGCTACAATTCTATGGGGGCTGATATGCGTAAAATACACTAAGAGCAAGTGTACTCTATCATCAAGTAATATAGGACTTGAGTCCCAGTTATCAATCCCATGAGGAATAATTGGTAATTACTAGATTCTCTAAACTCTTTGTTATTCAGACAATCAAAAGTGTATGAAGAAATTCAAGTTAAAATCAAAATAAACAAATAAAGAAAAATAATGAACAATTAAACAAAGAAAAGATAATCAATGAAAGAGAGACTAGGGCGCAAGGTTCACTTAAATCCAATTATTCTGATTTTCTTTCAATTATAATGTAAGGTATTCTTTTGTCAATATTCACTTACTTGCTATTAAATCCTAATGGTTATTGATGAAACAATATTCTATTCCTAAATTAAATCACCTATTTGGTCATTTAGATGAATTAATTAAGTATGCATTAAGCTTCAATTCAAAAGATAAACTAACATACCTGCCAATTCCAATGGTAGGAAAATTTGATGTTTGGTCATTCACCAATCTAATCTAAGGCTTACCATATAGATCTACTCATTGAATGAGGATGGTCACTGGTCAAACAATGAATAACACATGCTAAAAGTGATCAAGTTATGACAAGAATGTAAGCAATATGATAAACCCTAAAAAAATTACCTTAATCAAATTAGAAATAAAACCCAAATAATTAAGAAAACAAGATCTCCCATAACCCTAGCTATGGGTTTAGCCACTCATGTTCAATACAAATAAACTCATATCAAAATACAAACCCATGAAAAGAAAACCCAAAGAAAGGGGAAAATTAGAAAGAAAGAGAAATGAAAACCCCTTTAATGGAGATTAAGATCTTCAAGCCTTCAAGAGTTAAATCCTCCCTTCGAAATCATCCTCCAAGGTCTGCTACCGCAAAACAACTCTCTCAGGATTAGGGATTTTCTGTATAATGTGCTCAATGTGTTGTCTGTGTTGAATTTGGCGTAATTTTTCTCATTTTATTGAAAATCACGTGTTTTGTTTCGCAATGGGCGCTTAAGCACTCAGTTCTGAGCGCTCAAGCACTCAGCCACTTAAGTCCAGATGCGCTGCTACCTCCTGGGTGCTCATACGCTCAAATCTCACCGCTCAGGCGCTCTGGGCGCTCAAGCGCTATGACTCTGAGCGCTCAAGCATTGGCGACTGATGCAAAATTCTTCTTTTCTTTTGCTTCTTTGAACATCCAGTCTTCTCCATGAGTAATTACTTGACAAAAGCACACAAAACACTTAATAAAAACACAATCAAACAATACTAAAAATATAAAAAACTTATGAACAAAATTCATTAAAAATAAATAAAAAGAATATGAAAAACTAAGGAATTGAATCGTAAAAATATGACATGTTAACAGTTCATCAACCCCCCCACACTTGAGCTTTGCTTGTCCTCAAGCAAAGAATAGGAATCAACAACAATATCAAACTCAACATCAAGAAACATGAATCAAAGGAAAATTCCACAATTATAAGAAATTCAAGTTCAGCAATCAAATCCAATCAAGCAAGATCATTTAGCACTTAAACAATTAAAGGCTTGAGTCTAACTTGCAACTATTCTCTTCACCAAAAATCTATGATCACTCATCTTTCCATTGCTCAATTGTTTAAAAGACAAAGAGATCACTCAAATTTCTCTTGAAAAATGCAATACCATAGGCTTACTTATCAATCTCATCTCCACTTTCAAGTTCACATACAGCACAAGAATCAAAAAGATTTTTCTTTGGTTATAACGAGGCCAAGGGTATAATGGAAGGTAGGAAGAAAGTATATAATAGGGTAAAGAATTCTCATGAATAAATCAAAACAAAGCAAAATCAGGCTGAAAAGATGACAGATAGAGCATGATGTACAAAGATATAACAAATTCTCACTTTCAACCTATTATTTTCATCATTCTTCACCAATAACTCTTTTCTTTCTTCTTTTTCCATTTTTTTTCTCTTTTCTTCAGACTTTTTTTTTTCATTTTTTTCTTCATTTTTTTTGTAACCCTTGAAGATAAAAATAATTTTTCAAGACTTTTCAATCAACACATCAAGTGCTCTAAATAATTCAACCTGATTTTTCAATTGGGTATTCAAAGAAATTAATTTCAGGTGCAAATGGGGCAACTAAGGGATTATTTTATCAATACAACTCTGGAAGTCAATAAAGAATTAAGCCTAATTGCCTTAATCATGTTCAAGTCTGTATGTAAATCATTAAAGCCTCAACAAGATATCAAAGTAAGTTCTAGCACACATCAATTAAGAGAAAACTCACTCCAGAAGAAAAATAGGATTTTGTTTATGAAAAATCCAATCATTAAAGCTCAAAACTCACTTTCTGACTAAGTTGATAAAGAAAATAAAAGCAAGCAGGCATGGCTAATTTCCAATTAAAGATGCTAAATTTCACTTTTCTTTATTGAAAAAAATTGCTTCACACATTATCAGCCCATGATCAATGGAATCCCCTTTAAAAACATATCTCTATCAGTTCAGAATAAATCAACGCATCAACACACAATTCTAACTTAATTACCAGCAATACTCAAGTGCTCATCAAAATTTTTTTATTTTTTATTTTGCACAAAAATTTTAAAAGGAAAGTACCCCCCCACACTTAAGAGAAACATTGTCATCAATGTGAAAGAAAAAGAAATAAAATGGTAAAGAAAAGAACAACATAACCTGGTGGACAATGAAACAATGCCAGACAAAGGAGAAGCACAAGAGTCAGCTCAGCAACAGAATCTAAAAAATAAAATCCCAAAACACATGAGTAGCATCTACAAGAAAAACAAAAATAACTAAAATAAAATAAAGAAAGAAGAAACACAGGTTGCCTCTTGTGAAGCGCTTGTTTAACGTCATTAGCTCAATGTTGTCTTTTTCAGATGAATCAAGATGGCTTAAAGCAAGAAAAATAGGAGGACGCCTTCTTCTTTTCAAAACAGTAGTTCCTCCCTTCAACAATGGCCTTTAGATTGCTTCCATCAGTATTCTGAACTTGACAAGAGCTTGGCTGTCCCAATTGCACCTTGACTCCGCTAGGCCATGGTGCTCACACTTGATCAACAGATGAAAGATCAATTCGTGAAGGAGCAGGGATCTTAGGAGGACCTTTATCTATTTCATCAGCTTAATTTTCCAGACGATCAACATCAAAATTGTATGATGGCGGGGGGTCTTTGATAGCTAAGATTTCCTGCTTCTTAGCTTGAACAAAATTAATAGGGGCATGGAGATTTGACATTGGGGAAGATTTAGCCTCCCTAAAGACATTAATGGTCACGTAGTCTCCATCTACTCTCAAGATGAGCTCACCCCAAGGTACATCAATCACAGCTCCAGAAGTGGCCAAAAATGGTCTTCTAAGAATGAGAGGAATATCAGTGTCCTCTTCCATATCCAGCACCACAAAATCAACTGGGAAAATGAATCTGTCCACCTTCACCAAAACATCCTCCACCACCCCATGTGGGTAAGTGATGGATCTATTAGCCAACTATAGTGAAATGTTGGTAGGCTTCGGTTCCTGCATTCTCAATTTCTTAAAAACAGAGAAAGTCATCAAATTAATACTACCACCCAAATCACATAATGCCTTATTAAAATAAGAGTTACCAATAGTGTAAAGAATAGTAAAACTCCCTGGATCTTTTAATTTTGGAGGTAACTTCTTCAAAAGAATGGCAGAACACTCCTCAATAAGACATACAGTCTCAAATTCCTCAAGCTTGTGTTTCTTTGTAAGTATTTCCTTTAAAAACTTTGCATACTTGGGCATTTGAGAGATGGCTTCAACGAGGAGAATATTAATTTGTAACTTCTTGAACATCTCCATGAATTTGGTAAATTGCTGATTTGGCTGATTGTTCTTGAGCCTTTGAGGGAATATGATCTTAGCATATGGTGATGGTTCATATACTACTACTCACGATCCTTCTTCACTCTCTGCCACTTGGGTTCTTTCTTCTCAACCTCTCTTTCTTAATTGACAACTTGAATTGATACATCTTCAGTAAGCACATCATTCTTCTTTGTCTCAATTCTTGATGAGCTAGATGCTTCAGTTGTCTTCTCATCTTCATGCACTGACTGAACAAGAGAATCTCTAAGCTCTAGCATTTCCTTCTTCTGGGAGAACTCTCCAAGTTCTTTACCACTTCTCAGGGTAATTGCAAGGACCTGTTCATTTGGGTTAGTCTCAGTAGTGCTAGGCAATGTCCTTGGTGCCCTTGCTGTCATCAATGTAGTCAACTGACTAATCTAAGTCTCCATGTTCTTCATTCTAGCAACAGAATTCTGCATGTACTTCATTACCAGATCTTCAAAACTTGGCTTCTCTGTAAGTGCTTGGAAACCTGGAGGTGGTTGTGGTGCTCTCTGTTGATTTTGCTGATAGCCCTATTAATTTCCCCATTTAAAATTAGGGTGGTTCCTCTGACCAGGATTGTACGTATTTGAATACAGATTGTACTGCTGCTACTTGGAATTACTAACAAAATTAACTCCTTCAGGCTCGGGGGCAAAAGGACTACCAACTTGACAGTTTGAACTTGTATGACCCTGTCCTCCACATGATTCACAAATGATAGGTGGAACTGCACTATTTGTCACCATCAGAGTCTCCACTTTCTTCATCAGTGCTTCCAATTGACTCAAAATAGTAGTAGAGGAATCAGCAGCATGTACACCTACTTATTTCTTAAGAACCTGACGCTCATTTTGCCATTGATAACTATTCAGCTCCATTTCTTCATTCAATGCTTGGCTCTCAATAGGTGATTTCCTCCATATTGTACCTCCTACAACAGCATCAATGAATGAACAATTTGCAGGTGACAAATCATTATAAAAAGTTTGAACCTGTTGCCATACAAGATATCCATGATGTGGACATCTCCTCAACAACTCCTGAAAGTGCTCCCAAACTTCATAAAGAGTGTCCATCTCGAACTGCACAAAAGAAGATATATCATTCCTTAATTTAGCAGATTTAGAAGGAAGAAAATACTTAACCAGAATCTGTTGTATCAGTTGATCCCATGTAATGATGGAACCCCTCAGTAGTGATGTTAACCATTGGCTAGTCTGTCCCTAAGAGAGAAAGGAAAGAGTCGCAATCGGATTGTATCATCTTTCACCCCATTGTACTTGATAGTATCGTACAACTGTAAGAACCTGGTCAAATGCTGATTTGGATCATTCGAAGGTAATCCACTAAACTGAACTGAATTCTGAATCATGGAGATCAATGCTGGTTTGATCTCGAAATTATTAGCCGTCACAACTGGTCTTATAATACTCCCTCCATACCCTTCAGCAGTGGGCATAGAGTATTCAGACATGGTCTGCTCTGCTAGGATAGCTCTTTCTTCACGGTTAGCCTCAACAACTGGTTGTCTCTCCATCTGGTTTATATCTTCTGTCACAGCTGTAATAAAAGATTGTTTCTTTAACCTGCAAGCTATTTTCTCAATTTCTGGATCAAAAACTAAATCAGGAAACTGAGATCGAGTAAGCATAAACAAGAAATAGGAAATGAAAAAAATAATTAAAAATAAAATAAAAAAATAAAATAAAAAAAATAAAAAAATAAAGAATAAAAGGGCGTCTAAATTAACTAGAGTTTACGCTTCTAATATAACCAAACTTATTCCCTGACAACGGCCCCAAAAACTTGATACACGTAAAATACACTAAGAGCAAGTGCACTATATCACCAAGTCATATAGGACTTGAGTCCTAGTTATCGATCCCACGAGGAATAATTGGTAATTACTAGATTCGCTAAACTCTTTGTTATTCAGTCAATCGAAAGTGTATGAAGAAATTCAAGTTAAAATCAAAATAAACAAATAAAGAAAAATAATGAACAATTAAACAAAGAAAAGATAATCAATGAAAGAGAGACTAGGGTGCAAAGTTTACTTGAATCCAATTATTCAGATTTTCTTTCAATTTTGATGTAAGGTATTCTTTTGTCAATATTCTTTTACCTGCTATTGAATCCTAATGGTCATGGATGAAACAATATTTTATTCCTAAATTAAATCACCTATTTGATCATTTAGATGAATTAATTAAGAATGCATTAAGCTTTAATTCAAAAGATGAACTAACATACCTGTCAATTCCATTGGTAGGAAAAATTGATATTTGGTCATTTACCAATCTAATCCTAGGCTTACCATATAGATCCACTCATTGAATGCAGATGGTCACTGGTCAAACAATGAATTAACACATGCCAAAAGTGATCAAGTTATGACAAGAATGCAAGCAATATGATAAACCCTAAAGAAATTACCTTAATCAAATTAGAAATGAAACCCAAATAATTAAGAAAACAAGATCCCCCATAGCCCTAGCTATGGGTTTAGCTACTCATGTTCAATACAAACAAACCCATATCAAAATACAAACCCATGAAAAGAAAACCCAAAGAAATAGAAAAATTAGAAAGAAAGAGAAATGAAAACTCCTTTAATGGAGATTAAGATCTTCAAACCTTCAAGAATTAAATCCTCCCTTCAAAATCATCCTCCAAGGTCTGCTACCGCAAAATAACTCTCTCAAGATTAAGGATTTTCTGTGTAATGTGCTCAATGTGTTGTCTGTGTTGAATTTGACATAATTTTCCCATTATATTAAAAATCACGTGTTCTGTTATGCAATGGGCGCTTAAGTGCTTAGTTTTGAGTGCTCAAGCGCTGGCGACTGATGCAAAATTCTTCTTTCTTTTTTGCTTCTTTGAACATCCAGTCTTCTCCATGAGTAATTACCTGACAAAAACGCACAAAATACTTAATAAAAACACAATCAAACAATACTAAAAATATAACAAAACTTACGAACAAAATTCATTAAAAATAAATAAAATAAATATGAAAAACCAAGGAATTAAACTGTAAAAATATAGCATGTTGATGGTTCATCAGGGGCATCGAAGAGTGGAATGTTCATTAGCACATAGGGCGCATTCAGTATGTTAGAGATGTCACCTTATTTTGGAGTATGACTCAGCTTGGGGCTACTACGTTTACTGTGGACGTAGCTGTTTGCTTGGAGTTTGATTTGCCCTTCAGGGAGTTATGGGGTAATCGTGGAACTACCCCTAGGAAGGACTCTGTTGAGTCGACTGCTCGAACTCCTGTTCGTGGTGATGTACCTCGACTGGGGGTTTTGTACGTTAGGGACCCTGAAGAGGATCTGGAGGAAGATCGGGTTCAGGACCTTACTCTTCAAGTGTTTGGACTTAGGCTAGGTTCAGTCTTCATATGGTAGTTATTTTGGTCTTTTGGGGGTACGTAAGTTTTGTGTAATTAAGTTGTTACTAATCTGTGTTATGAATATGAGATGTGTGTTATTTAGTTCTTATATCTTGTGTTTTTTTTCTATTTTAGTAAATGGATATTATTCACGAATAAGAAATTCTAAGGCTCGTATTTTATTACAATATCAAATATCTTTACAGTTTGGAAAAAGTGTTTTAAAAAAATGTGTTGGTCAAAAATGTAATGCCCTTTGGAGGGGATGCTACACGCGCCCCAGCGCCCCCAAGATCAATTATTGATCTTCACTACGCAATTCGCATGTGCATAAAGGTGTAATTCAATCTCCTAGGCATACAACCTTAACAAACAGAGTCACCACGACTTCCACAATGCATGATCAATTTACTTAATAAATCAATAATCAACAACTATGTGACTTCCACATAAAAACAAGCCACCACTGGGCTTAAGCCATCAAATGACGTCGTCGGGTCCAGTATGTCGGCCCGACAGTAAACTGTTATTTTTCTCAAATGTGAAGTACTTTTTACTATATTTTCATAAACGCGTAACACTTTTGGTTATGTCTCTAAACCACATAACATTTTTACATCATTCTTCAATCGCGTAAAATTTTTAAAACATTTTTTTAATCGCGTAACTAAAAATCAACATTTTTAAATCGCGTAAAATGTTTTATTGATATTCTAAGCTTAATTTTAAACTTTTCTCATTTAATATAAAAATTAGACTTTAATTCTAACATTTTCTTACTAAACCTCCTCTAAGTGATATTTTCTAATGTTTTTCATAAAAACCTATATTATTTTAATTAAATCAAGATATTTCAAAAATCCTTTTCCATTATTTTTACTAAAAACTTTCTTAAATAAAATAATTTGAATTTCAAATCATCCTTCTAACTTATTACCATTACTAAAGGCCAAAAATTTATTCTTTTTGAATATTAAATATTTTGTTCATCTTATTTTTAACTTGTAAATTCTTAAATCACATTATTTTCACCTAATCACCTAGGTTTTCACATCATAAAATATTTTTGCTTTGGATACCCCTTTTTAGGCTAGATGGTCATGAGCCATAAGTAGTCTTTGGGACCAAAAAGCTTGTCTTTCACACATGATTCAAAGCATACAAAGCATTTTAATCATCAATTCCTACTATAACAATCTCATGCATACTATAACAATCATATAATCACATATAGCCAAACAAATATAAATCATTAAATTCACACAATCAAGTGAATAAATCCTCACATAAAATTTTCACCAACAAACCACAAATTTCATTCCTCACCACCAAGTTGGTTGATGAGGTTCAAGACTCCTTTGTTGCTGAAACAACGTCTACCTCCAAAAAGACCCTTAAAACAAATCAAACATAAATTTATTAAAATATAGGGCTTGAAACAAGATGGCCATGAATCATGATTATGGTCTAGAACTTGAGAATAAAATTTAGAAGTGAAAATTAAGAACTTCACCTAGAACCTTCAAACTTTAAGTTTTGAGAAAATGGTTGAAGATGGATGAATTTGAAGAAACTCACAACATGAAAATGTCTCAAAATGGTGTTTAGATTCAAGATATGTGATTAGTTTGGATTAAACAAAGTTTGAGAGTAAATGGAAGGTATTGGCTGAAACAAGCAAAAGAAAGAAAAAGAGAGAGTTTTGATAGTTTTTTTCTTGAAAACTAGACAAGATAGACTTAAGAGAGATAAGTAACTATTTTGGTCACAAAACTTGTCCTAAAAGCTCCCCCTTGGCCGTGAGTCTCTAAGGGTGTTGGTGGTCAAAGCTTGTCTCCAAGATTCTCTCCAAGCTTGCCTTGGAAGCTTTCCTCCTATTAGTGCAACACAAAGAGTCAAAGTCACTAAACTTGACTCCATCAAGCTTCCCTTGGAAGTTTTCATCTCATTGGCTAAAAAACAAGTGATTCACAAAAGGAAACGATGAAAGGTTATGACTAGGCTCATGACTAGTCATCCAACTAGATATTTACCGGTAGCTATTAACTAATAGACAAAAGCTACTCCTAGCAAAACCAGTAGTTATTGTCCAATGGATAATAGAACATACCTAGATTTCATTAGTCGGATAAAATCTTAGAAAAAGAAAACCTTCAAAATCTGTTCCTGGTTTTGGGTTTTGTAAGTTCTCCTGTCCCCTTGTGAATAATCAAAATTTTGCTTCAGCCTCGAAAAAATTTATTTTTCTGGCACCGCTTCAAAAACACAAAAGTCCAAAAATAATAAAATAATCAAAATAAATTAAATAATTCAAAAAAATTACAAAAGTCATACAAAAACCACAATTAATAGGAAAAGAAATTTTGGGATGTTACAACTCTTCCCCTCTAAAAAGAATTTCATCCCTGAAATTATCATACCTTAGAACAACTGCGGATATTGCTTTTTCATTTTGTCTTCTAATTCCCAAGTTGCATCTCTAGTCACATCATTCTAGATTACTTTTACTAATGCAATTTCTTTTCCTCTGAGTTGTTTCACTCTCCTATCTTCGATCTTAACTAGAAGTGTCTCGTAGGTCAAGTTCTCTTTTAATTGTACTATATCAGGTGCTATGACATGGTTTGGATCAGGAATATATTTTCGTAATTGCGACACATGGAAGACATTATGAAGGTTAGAAAGAAAAGGTAGTAAAGCTATTTGATATGCTACTGGACCTATCCGACAAAGAATTTGATATAGTCCGATGAATTTAGGAGTGAGCTTTCTGGATTTAATAACCCGACCGACCTCAGTCGTGGGTGTGACTTTCAAAAACACATGTTCACCTTCCTTAAACTCAAGGGGCCTTCTTCTCTTGTCACCATAACTCTTTTGTCGACTCTGAGTTGTCCACATTTTTTCCTGGATCACCTTAACCTTTTCTGATGCTTGTTGTACAAGTTCATGTCCTAATGCAAGATTTTCCCCATCTTGATACCAATATAAAGGGGTTCCACACCTTCGTCCATATAAAGCCTCATAGGTTGCCATCCCTATGCTTAAGTGAAAACTATTGTTTTAGGTGAATTCTATCAGAGGTAAGAATTCATCCCAACTCCCAGTCTGTTACAAAACACAAGCTCTTAATAGATCTTTCAATGGTTGAATTGTCCTCTCTAATTGACCATCTGTTTGTGGATGATAAGCAGAACTTAAACGAAGTTTTGTCCCCATAGCTTCTTGTAAACTCTGCCAAAACCTTGACATAAATCTTAGGTCTCGATCAGAAATAATACTGGCAGGTACACCATGAAGTCTAATAATTTCTCCAATATACACCTGAGTCAATCTCTCCATTGAATACCTCATATTAATGGGCAAGAAGTGTATTGACTTCGTAAGTCGATCAATGATCACCTATATAGAATCATAACCCTTTTGAGTTTTGGCAGTCCAATAACAAAGTCCATCGCAATGCCATCCCATTTCCATTTAGGAATAGTCAGAGCCTGTAACATTCCTGAAGGTTTTTGATGTTCAACTTTAGTTTTCTGACAAACCAGACAAGATGCTACATACTTGGCTACGTCCCTCTTCATTCCTTGCCACCAGTATAACTGCTTCAAATCCTAATACATCATGGTCGTTCCTGGATGTATGCTCAATTTGCTTTTGTAGGCTTCGTCGAGAATCAAACTCCTAAGCTCTTGATCACTTGGTATACAAATTCTATTTCTGAACCTTAGATCTCCATCCGATCCTTCCATAAAGTCTGATACAGTGCCTTGCTTCACTAGCTCTTTCTCATCCTGCAAGTATTGATTATTCCTTTGTTTATCTCTAATTTCTTCCATGAATTCATTTGAAATAATAATCATGTTCAAGCAAAGTCTTCCCGGTGTTGATTCCACAGATAACTGCATATCCCTGAATTGCTCTATCAATTCTCTTTCCTGAATCACCATAGCAGAGACACTAAGTATCTTCCTACTCAAAGCATCTGCTACGATGTTCGCTTTTCTGGGATGACACTAAAGTTGGAAATCATAATCTTTCAAAAATTCTAACCACCTTCTTTACCTCATATTCAGCTCCTTCTGGTCAAACAGGTACTTCAGACTCTTATGATCACTGAAAACGTTGAATGTTGCTTCATACAGAAAATGTCTCCAAATCTTCAATGCAAACACAACTGCAGCTAACTCCAAATCATGAGTAGGGTAGTTCTTCTCATGCATCTTAAATTGTCTCAAAGCATATGCTACTACCTTTTTGTTCTGCATCAGTACACAGCCTAAACCTTGGTGCAAAGCATTATAATATACCTCAAAATGTTCATTAGGAGGTAAAATCAATACTAGTGAAGTAGTCAATCGTCTTTTCAACTCTTAAAAACTCTCTTCACATGCATCAGTCCATGCAAAAGTTTGATTCTTTCGTGTGAGCTGGGTAAGAGGTCCTGCTATCTTGGAAAATTCCTCGATGAATCTTCGGTAATAACCGGCTAGCCCCACAAAACTGTATTTGGTCTTTCCCATTTAAGAACTATTTCAACTTTCAACGGATCCACCACAATTCTTTCCTTTGAAATTACTTGAACCAAAAATTGCACTTCCTCCAACCAAAACTCGCACTTTGACAGCTTAGCACACAACTGCTTCTCCTTCAGAATCTAAAGAACCACACTGAGATGTTCAGCATGTTCCTCCTGACTTTGATAATATATCAGAATGTCATCAATAAAAATAATAACAAATCTATCTAGATAAGGATGAAAGATCCTATTGATGTAATCCATGAATATTGCAGGAGCACTCGTCACTCTAAATAGCATCACTAGGTATTCATAATGCCTATAGCGTGTTCGAAATGTCATCTTGGGAACATCCTCAACCTTTATAAGAATCTGATGATAACCAGAACGTAAATCAATCTTAGAGAAAACTACGGCTCCTTTTAGTTAATCCTCCAAATCATTTATCCTCATAAGTGGATACTTATTCTTGATTGTGATCTTATTCAATTAGCGATAATCCACTCATAATTGAGAAGTTACATCCTTCTTCCTAACTAACAGTATTGGAGCTCCCCATGGTGATACACTAAGTCTCACAAACTGCTTTCCCAACAGTTCCTCCAACTGCTTCTTTAGCTCAGCTAATTCTGATGGTGACATTCGGTATAGTGCCTGTAACATCCTCCTTAGGGTGCCACATTTACTTATTAAAAACATTAATGACTTAACCAAAATGTGAGGAAGGTTTAATATTTAGAAAATATGGATTTCAAATTTTCTTTTCAAAAGCATAACTTAAACGAAACAAAAACATCACAAGACAAACCTTACTAAATATTACACACCAAAAATATATATACATAAGTGGCATGGATCACAGTCCACCTAAAATTTACAAAGTTTATACACAAAAGACATAAACAACTATTTAACAAAACATAACTAGCCCAAGTCTGAAGACCTAGGGAGTAGGGTCTCCCCTTAGACCCTCTATTGGATCCTCCTCGGAATCCTCCATTGGATCCTCTTCCTCGGACTCCTCCCCCGTCAGATCCCTCAGCCGGGGTAAGAGCTCGCGGATGGGTGTTCTAGCAGATGACATCACAAGGTTCGGGTCCTTCCTCGGGGTCTAATACAAATCACCCCATAGCTCCTTGATAGGCATAAAGAACTTTAGAGGCACAAAAACACTTAGAGAAAAGAAAGGTTGCCCATCATGGGTCCTACGAATAGATAAAGGTACATCTTCTATATATCTAATACGTTCAATGTCCCAATCGATGCACCATGCATCCGTACCTTCATGGAATTAAACTCTCACAAAACCAACAAAATCCCTTCTAGCAGCTATCCAAAAACAAAACAATAGGAAACTATAGATCTTCTTCTTCTTCCTTTTAGTCTTTATCAATAGGAGCATATAAAATAGAAACAGACAGAATCACAAAACAAAGATGTGAGATTCTCTACATCAATACCAGCATGGCAACAAGAGATAGTAATATCAGCAAGGTCACAGAGTACAAAAATAAAAATTACAGTCATAAAATTTCTCAACAAGTATTACAGTAATATATCAACAGACAATTCCATAGCATAACCGTAGATAATTCCACAGTATAAATGTATCATATAAAATGTTCGATGACTATGTGAATGCACAATGGACTGACACATATTCCATGGAGTTAAACCAAATATCGGAGAGAATGATCGAGGAGTCATGTCTGTATATCGTTAGTCTCAAATCATATACTTTTCCAATATAATCAATATACGCAACATGGCTTATACAAGACACTCTCAACCGGATCGGGAATAGGAATAGGAATAGGAATAGGAATAGGGTCTCATCGAGATCGTCGGTGCGTTGCACAGTCACCACGACCCAGTGGACCAACCAACTGTCCACTTGTGGGATACCCGCGCCTTGATGCCTCCTAGGTCATTCATAGACCTTCCCTACGCAATTTGCACTCGCACAAAGGTGTAATTCAACTCCTAGGCATACAGCCTTAACAACAAGTCATTCTGACTTTCACAATGCATAATAATATGACAAAGATAAGACGATATTCATTAACAGCACAAATTCAACCAAAATGAGCCACTGCAGGGCTTAAGTCAACCACTGACATCTCCAAGTCCATTACGTCGGCCCGACAACACACTGCTATTATATTTAGTCACAAAGCACTTCCATTGTGCAAATTCAGGAATCATCATTTTCAATTTATATGGAACATTCTCACAAACTTCTTTATTATGTAGAACTATTATTCCACTTTTAGGCTTTATTATTATTGTTATTTTTTTATACTTTCAAGGATAATTGTAGAAATTAACTCTAATCACCAAACTCTTCTAGCTAAGTTCTTCTAGTAATACTTCCTCGTATTTTTCACAAGAACCTAAAATTAAATCACATTGTATTAACCTCACAAATTCTTTTCCTTTTTCCCTAAGCTTTAAAAATGCCTTAAGTCTTCATTATTTCTCTCTTAAGCATGTTTTTCCCACTCAAGGCCGAAATCCCTCTTTATTAAAATGACTAAGTTTTATTCTATCGCTCTTTCATTCTAACAAATTCTTAAGCATGTCCTTTTCTTCACCTAAGCATCTAAGTTCCAAATCAACACAAAATTTGTCTTGGATACCTTCTCTAAAGTCTCTTGGCCGTGAGCACTAAGGGCTTTGGGTCTTAAAATTTTCATCATCCACAATGAGATTCCAATCAAATAATATATATCAATCATCAAAGTTTTTCATTCTACCAATATCATGCACCATACCAAACCATAAAATCATATATGGAAAAATTTTAAAATCACCAAAAGTCAACACAAATAAGTGAACAACCCACACATGGATTCTTCACTTTCAATATTACAAAACGTCCCTCACCACCATGAAAGGTTGATAAGAGTAATTGTAACGCCCCTTTTGAAGAGATATCGTCACACCATAACCACGATACGGAAACAAAAATACATAAACTAAGACCCGGTTCATTGTAATATAATTAAGTCTGTTTAGTTGTAATCATATATATATAATTTGGCGAATCCCTTTTTTTCCTTTTTTTGTTATAAAGTAAAATAAAATGATAATAAATGGTTAGAACAGAAAGTAACATGAGGAGTAAATCATACATTCATACATTAAACTTATATATATATATACTTATATCATACTTGTTTAATTACATCATTAGATATACAAAAAGCAAAAACTTTACATGTCCCAAAATGATTACACATATACAGCCCACCAAAAAGACAAAACATCAGGCCCCCAAAGGATTTACAGATAGCCGTCAACGACTACCAACAACATCAGGCCCTAAAGCGAATGAGAAGAAACCATAGTTGGATCCTCCTCAGGGTCCTCCTCATCAGAGGAAACCCTCATCGAAGCAACCGAGTTACAAGCGGGGGCTCGTGTAGAGGATAAGAAAGAATCCTCTTGTGGGGAGTAATAACGCTCACCCCACATGTCGTGTATGGGATGGTAAAACTATAAATACAAGCGAGCATGAAAAGTAAAGATATGCAAATCATAACGTCCCCAAGCAAAAGACACAGTCACGTCCCCGAGGTAGAAACAACAATCCGTACCCAGGTTGATGTGCCAGTAGTCTGAACCTCCATGAAAAGTCAATCTCGTATAACCCAAGAAGCCACGCAGACAGGGCACCATGACCAAACAGGAAGCTAATCAAAATCAAGCCAGAAGCTAGGGAATTCGTGCACTTCCCCTTCTTCACCAACGTCTTCAAAGAAACATATAAATAAACAAAATAGCAGGAATATAGAAAAGAGGTAAGATATCCTACATTCAGTACTAATTATGGTAGTAAAGAAACAGAATGATGTAGGACTCCCACATAGCTTTATAAGAATAATAAGCAATATCAAGATGCAAATAGTAACAACTTAACAAATCCAGGCGGTTATAACATTAATAAGACAATAGTTCAAATCGTCATACAAATAAATGCCAAATAATATGTTGGCTCACTATGCATGTCCACATGATACCGAGATCCTACTCTATGGAGCTAGACACAAACATCAGAGAGAATGATCAAGAAACATGTCTATAACTCGGCTGCCGCGGCCAACAAGTGTTATAATTTCCCAATTTATCAACATGCACATCATGGCATTGTACAAGACATTCTACACTAGATCAGGATATAGGACAGTGTCTCGGTCCGGATCATTAGTGCGTTTGCATCGGTCTATCCCACGGCCTAGAGGAGCTACCAACTGACCATTTTGAGATACCCGCCCCTCGACGCCCCCAAGGTCAACGGTATGACCTACACTAGTCTATTCACACCCGCACATAGGTATGATTCAATCTCATAGGCAACATGGTCATAACAATAGTCCATCGGACTTTCACAATGCATGATGACACAATGCATATTCATGTATATTCAACAATGATATACTTTTCCATAGCATGCCACAGTTTGGCCAAGTTAAACATCAACAAATTCTAGGTCTCACTCATGGACCCACAATACATATTATCAAGTTCTCTAATATGACAGTACACTTTTAGGGTTCATTATGGAATTATGCCTTAACTTCTACGTTCTTCTTATTAAGTCTCTCTCTAGGGAAATTCTCTCGCATTTTTCACTTGATCTTTATTACTCTAATTGAACAAGTTCTTCATTTAATTGTAAATCTAATTCCCTTAAGATAATTTAATTTGGATTACTCAACATCTCACTTACACTCATGTTCTTCTTTTAATAAAATTATTCTAAGTTATAGGACAAAATCTCATTCTTAGTTCCTTCGATTATATGAATCCCTAATCAACTTCTAATCATCCAATTAACTAAGTTTCCATCTTAACACAACATTTTGCCCTCATCTTCCCTAAGAGGCCGTGAGCTGTCTAAGGAACTAGGGACCCAAATTTCTCATCGCTCCATTAATTATCACTCATTAAACATCTAAATTCCCAAATTGTTACACAAAGTTTCATCAAGGACCCATCATTGGGCCATTTGGCCGTGAGTCTCCACAAAGAGGGCATAAGCCCTTGCTTTCCATACATAACTTTAATCCATTCAAACAATTTAGAATCCATCACATTATACATTAACAATTAGCAAAATCATACACAATCAAAAAACCATAATATCAAGCATCAAGAACCAAACAACAAAGTGAGTAACCCTAACTTGGATTTTCTCTCTATCAACACAAAATCATGTCTCTTACCACCAAGATAGGTTGAAGAGAATTATCTTCCTCTTACCTAAGAGAAAACAAGAAAAGAAACCTTCTTGATGGCTCTTTGAAGATTTCGACCAAGCTCCTCCAAAACCCTAAGAATCACAACTCATCAAATCAACACCAAGGCTTGAGGAAAAAAGGATCAATGGTCATAGTGATGGCCATGGAAATGAAAAAGAAGAAGAGAAGGTAAAGAATCAAGAACATTACCTTAAAGCTTCAAGCTTTGGGGCTTGAAGAAGATAATGAAGATGGAAGCTTTTTAGGTAGATTCCAACTAGAAAGAGGTTTAGAATGTGATGGAGTTCAAGAAAATGTGGTCACTTGAAATTTTGCAATCATAGAGGTATGAAGAGAGGGTGAGGCCGTGTGAAGAAGAAGAGAGAAAGAGGAGAAAGACTTGAGAGAAAATGAGAGAAGAAGTGTAGAGAGAGAAAGTGTTCGAAAAATGATGATAGCTTTTGGGGTTTGAAATTAGAAATTGAAAAATTGGTAAATGAAAAGCTAATTTTTGGCTCCCAAAATGGCCATTGCCGTGGAGTGTGGGTGAGAGAGGAGGGAAATTAGCTTCTCTAATAAACAAATAGGAAGTTGCTAGGAAGCTTCCTCCAAAAATTACCTTTTTTGAAAATTCAATGATGATGTCATCAAGGTGATGTCACTTAAAGTAAACACTCTAGAATAGATGGTTAACACTCTACTAGAGCTATTATCCAGTGGACAAAAGTTACAGTTAACACTCAATGAAGACAATGACAAATCTATTCAAGTAAGGATGAAAGATTCTGCTCATATAGTCCATGAATATGGCAAGTGCATTCGTTACACCAAATAGCATCACAAGATATTCGTAATGACTATAATGGGTACGAAAAGCCATTTTGGGAATATCCTCCACCTTTACTCAAATCTGATGGTAGCCTGATCGCAGATCGATCTTAGAGAATACTGCTACTTCTTTCAGTTAATCCATCAAGTCATCTATCATCTATCCTTGAAAGTGGATACTTATTCTTGATTGTGACCTTATTTAGCTGGCGATAGTCCACACACAATCACGAAGTCCCATCCTTCTTTCTGACTAGCAACACTGGTGCTCCCTATGGTGACACACTGGGTCTAACAAACTACTTCTCCAAGAGTTTTTCTAACTGCTTCTTAAGCTCAACTAACTCTGATGGTGACATCCTGTAGGGCGCTATAGATACAGGACCAGATCCAGGCACAAGATCAATGGTGAACTCTATCTCCCGCTCCGATGGTAAACCAGGTACATCATCAGGAAAGACTTTTAGAAATTCATTAGCTACTGGAATAGCATCCAAATTTATCTTGCTCTTGACTTCTAAGGAAAACAATAGCATATATCCCTGAGCTTTTTTTTTTCAAGAAAGCTCAAACTTGGTTGGCTGTCAAAAATCTAGAAACTTCATCCATAGGGAAAACTATGATTTTACTAGAATAGTCTAACAGTATATGGTTAGAAGATAGCTAATCCATTCTTAAAATTACGTCTAATTGGGAATGAGGTAAGCAGATCAAATCAACAGAAAAGATTCGATCCTCAACAATTAAAGGACAATTTAAACAAACTTTGGTGGTAACAACTGGTTAAGCAGTAGGGGTAGAAATAGTCATGTCAAAAGGTAAGGAAGACACAGGTAAACCAAGTCATCGCACACAGTCATAAGAAATGAAAGAATGGGTTGCCCTAGAGTCATACAGTACAGTCAAAAGATTACCTCCTATGGTACCCTCTCCTTGTATCAGATTTTCAGATTTGGAGGCTTCCGCTCCACTCATAGTGTAGACTTGGCCTCCTGCCTGCGGTTTTGCGGCTCGTGCAGTGTTGACTGAAGGCTCTGCCTTAGCTTGATCGCAGTCCCTAGAGACGTGTCCGGGTTTCCCATACCTAAAATAGATTATTCTTTTGATGGTGCAATCCCTCGTTAGGTGGTCTTTTTTGCACTTTAAACACTTTGGCGAAGATGCCACATTCTGAGCAGTTTGATTTCCACCTGAACCTCCACTAGAACCTCCACCAGATGACTGTTGCTGACTTCCTAGTGGTCAAGAATAGGGTTTCTTTTGAAAGCAATTTGCATTGTTGCCACCTCCTCTTTGGAACCTAGTAGGTCCAAAATTATGATTCCTCGTGTTTCGCTCTTGATCTAGATCTTCCACTTGGCGACACATGTCCAACAGCTCTAAAAACTGGTTGATCCTTAAGGTTATGACCGCCCTTTTCACATCACGCCTCATTCCTTCCTCAAATTTCTGACACTTCCACACCTCGTCCGGCTGGTGTTGGAAATACGTTGAAATTTTGGACAAGCTCTCGAACCTCGTGGCATACTCGTTGACAGTCAAGTTCCCTTGCCTCTGTCTAAGGAACTCCATCTCTTTTGCATGCCTTGCGCTTGCTGGGAAATACTTCTCCAAGAATTTATCCTTGAATACTTCCCAGGTGATTACTCGACCTTCAGTTTCTAGTAATCTCTGCGCTCCATTCCACCAATCTTTTGCGTCTCTGATTAGCATAAAAGTAGTACGGGTTACCTTCTTGTCAATGGCACAATTCATGCCTTTAAAATTTTTCTCCAGCTCCTTAATCCAAAGACTAGCCTTCTCTGGATTGAATTATCCCTTACACTGAGGAGGGTTGTTACGATGGAACTCTGTCAAATTTTGAGCATCGGCTGAAGCTTCTAGCTGTTGTGTAGCCCTTTCCTACTATTGAGCAGCTCTCTCAGTTTGTTGTGCAATAACGTCCGCCATTCGTTGCATTGCTTTGATTGCTGCGGCCATGCCTCCACCACGTGCCATTTTGCTTTTTCAGGGTAGATTGAATGAAAACGCTAGGAAGAATTATATGTATCATTTCGGAACACCAAAGATAGAGAATCATGCAGCACAAACAAGACAGACCTAACCACAAAGACCCAAAAGAAAACTTAAACCGAGGCTCTAAAACCAAACTAGTGTAACGCCCCTTTTGAGGAGGGATCGTCACACCATAACCATGATACGGAAACAAAAATGCATAAACTAAGACCCAGTTCATTGTAATATAATTAAGCTTGTTCAGTTGTAATATATATATATAATTTAGTAATTTTTTTTTTCTTTTCTTTTTGTTATAAAATAAAATAAGATGATAATACATGGTTACAACAGAAAGTAACATGAGGAGTAAATCATACATTCATCCATCAAACTTATATATATACTTATATCATACTTGTTTAGTTACATCATTAGATATACAAAAAATAGAAACTTTACATGCCTCAAAATGATTACACATATACAGTCCACCAAAAAAATAAAACATCAAGCTCCCAAAGGATTTACAGATAGCCATCAGCGGCTACCAACAACATCAGCCCCTAAAGTGAATGAGAAGAAACCATAGTTGGATCCTCCTTAGGGTCTTCCTCGTCAGAGGAAACCCTCATCGGAGCAACCGAGTTACGAGCGAGGGCTTGTGCAGAGTATAAAAAAGAATCCTCTTGTGGGGAGTAGTAACGCTCACCCCACATGTCGCTTATGGGCAAGTAAAACTCTAAATACAAGCAAGCATGAAAAGTAAAGATAGGCAGATCATAATGTCCCCAAGCAAGAGACACAGTCACAGCCCTGAGGTAGACACAGTGATCCGTATCGAGGTTGATGTGCCAGTAGTCCAGACCTCCATGAAAAGTCAACCTCGTATAACCCAAGAAGCCATGCGGACGAGACACGATGACTAAACAGGAAGCTAATCAAAATCAGGCCAGAAGCTAGGGAATTCGTGCACTTCCCCTTCTTCACCAACGTCTTTAGAGAAACATATAAATAAACAAAATAGCATGAATATAGAAAAGATGTGAGACATCCTATATTTAGTACCAATTATGACAGTAAAGAAATAGAACGATGTAGGACTCCCACATAGCTTTATAAGAATAATAAACAACATCAAGATGCAAATAGTAACAACTTAACAAATCCAGGTAGTTATAACATTAATAAGACAATAATTCAAATCATCATACGAATAAATGCCAAATAATATGTTGACTCACTATGCACGTGCACATGATACCAAAATCCTACTCTATGGAGCTAGACACAAACTTCAGAGAGAATGATCAGGAGACATGTCTGTAACTTGGCTGCCGTGGCCAACAAGTGCTACAATTTTTCAGTTTATTAACATGCACATCATGGCATTGTACAAGACATTCTACACTAGATCGCGATATAGGACAGTGTCTCGGTCTGGATTGTCAGTGCGTTTGCATCGGTCTATCCCACGGCCTAGAGGAGCTACCAACTGACCATTGTGAGATACCCGCACCCCGACGCCCCAAGGTCAACAATATGACCTACACTAGTCTATTCGCACCTACACATAGGTGTGATTCAATCTCCTAGGCAACATGGCCTTAATAATAGTCCATTGGACTTTCACAATGCATGATGACACAATGCATATTCATGTATATTCAACAATGATATACTTTTCCATAGCATGCCTCAGTTTGGCCAAGTTAAACATCAATAAATTCTAGGTCTCACTCGTGGACCCACAATGCATATTATCAAGTTCTCTAATATGATAATACACTTTTAGGGTTCATTATGGAATTCGCCTTAACTTCTGCATTCTTCTTATTAAGTCTCTCTCTAGGGTAATTCTCTCGCATTTTTCACTTGATCTTTATTACTTTAATTGAACAAGTTCTTCACTTAATTCTAAATCTAATTCCCTTAAGATAATTTAATTTGGATTACTCAACATCTCACTTACACTCATGTTCTTCTTTTAATAAAATTATTTTAAGTTATAGGACAAAATCTCATTCTTGGTTCCTTCCATTTTATGAATCCCTAATCAACTTCTAATCATCCAATTAACTAAGTTTCCATCTTAACACAACATTTTACCCTCATCTTCCCTAAGAGGCCGTGAGCTCTCTAAGGAACTAGGGACCCAAATTTCTCATTGCTTTATTAATTATCACTCACTAAACATCTAAATTCCCAAATTGTTACACAAAGTTTCATCAAGGACCCATCATTGGGCCATTTGGCCATGAGTCTCCACAAAAAGGGCATAAACCCTTGCTTTCCATACATAACTTTAATCTATTCAAACAATTTAGAATCCATCACATTATACATTAACAATTAGCAAAGTCATACACAATCAAACAACCACAATATCAAGCATTAAGAACTAAACAACAAAGTGAGTAACCCTAACTTGGATTTTCTCACTATCAACACAAAATCATGTTTCTCACCACCAAGATAGGTTGAAGAGGATTATCTTCCTCTTACCTAAGAGAAAACAAGAAAAGAAACCTTCTTGATGGCTCCTTGAAGATTTCGGCCAAGCTCCTCCAAAATCCTAAGAATCACAACTCATCAAATCAACACCAAGGCTTGAGGAAGAAAGGATCAATGGTCATGGTGATGGCCATGGAAATGAAAAAGAAGAAGAGAAGGTAAAGAATCAAGAACATTACCTTAAAGCTTCAAGCTTTAGGGCTTGAAGAAGATAATGAATATGGAAGCTTTTTAGGTAGATTCCAACTAGAAAGAGGTTTAGAATGTGATGGAGTTCAAGAAAATGTGGTCACTTAAAATTTTGCAATCATGGAGGTATGAACAGAGGTTGAGGCCGTGTGAAGAAGAAGAGAGAAGAAGGAGAAAAACATAAGAGAAAATGAGAGAAGAAGTGTAGAGAGAAAGTGTTAGAAATGTGATGATAGCTTTTGGGGTTTGAAATGAAAAGCTAAATTTTGGCTCCCAAAATGGCCATTGTCGTGGAGTGTGGGTGAGAGAGGAAGGAAATTGGCTTCTCTAACAAGCCAATAGGAAGTTGTTAGAAAGCTTCCTCCAAAAATCACCTTTTTTGAAAAGTCAACGATGATGTCATCAAGGTTATGTCACTTAAAGTGAACACTCTAGAAAAGATGATTAACACTCTACTAGAACTATTATCCAGTGGACAAAAGTTACAGTTAATAAAAGAATTATTTATTGTTCATCGGATAATTTCACGGTACAACGATTTCATTTATCAGATAAAATTTCAAAAAATATAAACTTCGTAAATTATGCCCAACCTCGGGTTTAGTAAGATCCCCCGTCGACGTTTCCACAGTTCAAAGCTTACCAGCCTCGAGGAAAATATTTCATTTTCCTGGCTTCGATCAACGCGCATGAAAAATGAGGAATATATCAAAATATTCAACATTTCGCGAAAAATTCAGAAAGATTCACAAAAATCATAAATATTATAAAATGACTATCTATGATGAAACAAATAATTTTTGGGGTATTACACCGACTCTGCTCAGTGAGTACGTAAAATAAGAAATATATTAAAATATTCAACGTTTCTGAAAATATCCACAAAAATTCACAAAAATAAAAAATATTATAAAATGATTATTTATGATAAAACAAATAATTTTTGGGGTGTTACAGTAATCTCCCTCTTACCTTAGGGGATGTCCAACCAACTCTTGAAAATCTTCTTGAAACAAACTTTCTCTTCCAAGAGCCTCTTGAAAACGAAGATACATACAAAAGGTCAACATCAAGGGCTTGTAATAGAATGACCATGGATCAAAGTCATGGTCTTAGAAGGAAGAAAAGAATGAGAAGAAGGAAGAAGGAAAGAATGAAAAGAAGAAAGAAGATGGAGGAATTCTACCTTAGAAGCTTCGAAGCCTTAACTTTAAGAAACACTTGAAAAGGATGAACAAAGTCTAGATCTCCACACCAAATTGTCTTAGAAAGAGATTTAGATTCAATAAATGTGAATGGTTGAAATTAAAGAAGATTAGAGGGTGGGTGGAAGGGTGTGGCCGTGAGCTTTGAGGAGAGAAAATAAGAGAAGAAAATGTATAGCTTTTGGTTGATTAGAATGAATAGAAAGTGATGAAAATGAGAGATAAAGGGAAGCTTACTCTAGAAGCCTCTTGCTCCCTTCATGGCCATGCATTACACCTAAGGAGAGGCTCCAAAGCTTCCTCCTTGGTCCAAAAAGTCAAAGAGTGATGTCACACAGATGATGTCACATGGATGATGTCATAAAGATGACTAGATATAAACAATCTACTAAATTTTTATTGAAAGCTATTATCCAGTGGACAAAAGTTACAGTTAACAAAGTAGGTATCTATTGTCCAATAGATAATAGAGCGTACCCAAATTTTATTGGTCAGATAAAATCTCAGACAATGAAAACTTTGATAATTGTCTCCAGTTTCGGATTTAGTAAGATCCCCCGGCCCCATTTCAACAGTCCAAAATTTTCTAAAAAAAATATTAAAATAATAAAAATAAATCAAATAATTCATAAAAAATCCACAAAAACTCACATCATCACAAATAACCCAAAAATAAAGGAAAATTGGGGTGTTATAACTTTCCCCTTCTAAAAAGAATTTCGTCATTAAAATTCATCATACTTTAGAACAAATGCGGATATTATTCTTTCATTTTGTCTTCTAACTCCTTTGTTGCATCTCCAATTACATCATTCCAGATCACTTTTACTAATGCAATGTCCTTGCCTCTGAGTTGCTTCACTCCCCTATCCTAAATCTTGACAGGAAGTGTTTCATAGGTCAAGTTCTCTTTTAGTTGTACTGTATCTAGCTCTATGACATGGGCTGGATCAGGAATATACTTCCGCAATTGTGACACAAAGGTTGGAAAGAAAAGGTGGTAAAGCTATTTGGTAGGCTACCAGATCTATCCGACGAAGAATTTGATACGGTCTGATAAATTTTGGATTGAGTTTTATGGACTTAATAACCCTTTCGACACCAGTCATAAGTGTAACTCTCAAAAACACATGCTCACCTTCCTCAAATTCAAGAGGTCGCCGTCTTTTGTCAGCGTAGCTTTTCTGTCGGGTTTGAGTCGCTCTCATTCTTTCCTGAATCATCTTAATCTTTTCAATCGTTTATCGCACAAGCACAGGTCCTACCATGAAACTTTCGCCATCTTGGTACCAACACAAGGTGTTCTACACCGTCGTCCATACAACGCCTCGTAGGGTGCCATCTCGATACTTGCATGGAAACTATTATTATAGGTGAACTCTATCAAAGATAAGAATTCATCCCAACTCCCAGTCTGTTCCAAGACACAAGCTCTTAATAGATCTTCCAATGACTGGATTGTTCTCTCTGATTGACCATCCATTTGTAGGTGATATGCAGAACTTAGATGAAGCTTCATTCCCATGGCTCCTTGCAAACTCTGCCAGAATCTTGATGTAAACCTCAAGTTTCTATTAGAAACAATACTAGAAGGCACACAATGTAGTCTATTGATCTCATCAAAATACACTTGAGCCAATCTCTCCATTAAATACCTTATATTAATTGGCAAAAAATGCGCTAACTTCATAAGTCGATCAACAATTACCTATATCGAATCATATCCATTTCTAGTCCTTGGTAATCCACCCACAAAATCCATTGCAATGCAATCCTATTTCTATTCTGGAATAGTCAAAGGTTGCAGCACTCCGGATGGTTTTTAGTGTTCCACTTTAGCTTTTTGGTAAACTAAACAAGACGATACATACTTGGCAACATCCCTTTTCATTCCTTGCCACTAATATAATCATTTCAAATCTTGGTACATCTTAGTAGTTTTGGGGTGCATGTTTAACTTGCTCTATGGGTTTTATCAAGAATCGTCTTCCTAAGCTCGAAATCACTCGGTACATAAACTCTATCTCTGAATCTTAGCATTCCATCTAGTCCTTCTGTGTATTCAGATACAGCACCTCACTTTACCAGCTCCTTCTCATCTTGTAAGTATAGGTCATTTCTCTGCTTTTCTTGGATTTCTTCCAATAGTCCACTCGAAATAGTGATCATACTTAAGCGCATCCTCCTCGGTGTCAACTCCACAGGCAATCACATGTCCCAAAATTATTCTATCAACTCACTTTCCCTGATCATCATAGCAGAAACACTAAGCATCTTCCTACTCCAAGCATCCGCTATGACGTTTGCCTTTCTGGGATGATATTAAAGTTGAAAGTCGTAGTCTTTCAAAAACTTTAACCATTGCCTTTGCCTCATATTTAGCTCCTTCTGATCGAACAGGTATTTCAAGCTCTTGTGGTCACTGTAGATGTTAAAGGTTTCCCCATAAAGAAAATGCCTCTAGATTTTCAATGCAAACATAACAGTAGCTAACTCCAAGTCGTGCGTGGGAAAGTTCTTCTCATGTACTCTCAATTGCCTTGAAGCATATGCCACCACTCTTCTATTCTACATAAGGACGTATCCTAAATACCAATATGAAGCATCACAATACACCTCAAAAGGTTCATCGGGATCGGGTAGGATTAATACTGGTGAAGTAGTCAACCGTCTCTTCAACTCTCGAAAAATTTCTTCACACGCATCAATCCATATGAAAGCTTGATTCTTTCTTATAAGCTGAGTGAGAGGTCCTACTATCTTGGAGAATCCTTCGATAAATCTTCAATAATAGCCAGCTAAACCTACGAAGCTATGAATTTCTGTCACTGTCTTTAGTCTTTCCCATTAGAGAATTGCCTCCACTTTCGATGGATCCATTGCAATTCCTTCCTTTGAAATCACGTGACCCAGAAACTGAACCTACTCCAACTAAAACTCACATTTAGACAACTTAGCATATAACTTATTCTCCTTCAAAATCTGATGACCATACTAAAATGTTCGGCATGTTGCTCCTGACTTCGTGAATAGACTAAAATTTCATCAATAAAAACAACAACAAATCTATCCAGATAACGATGAAAGATTTGATTCATGTAATCCATGAATATAACAGGAGCATTTGTTACTCCGAACAGCATCACAAGATACTCATAATACCCATAACATGTCTGAAAGGTCGTCTTAGGAACATCCTCTACTTTCACGCAAATATGATGATAGTCAGAACGTAGATCAATCTTGGAAAAAACAGCAGCTCCCTTCAGCTGATCCATAAAATCATCTATCCTCGAAAGTAGGTACTTGTTCTTGATTGTAATCTTGTTTAGCTAACGATAGTCCATACATAACCGAGAAGTCCCATCCTTCTTCTTGACCAATAACACTAGATCTCCCCATAGTGAAACACTAAGTCTCACGAACTTCTTTTCCAACAGTTCCTCCAACTGCTTCTTAAGCTCGACTAACTCTGATGGCGACATCCGATATAGTGCCATGAATATAGGACCAGATCCTGGCACAAGGTCGATAGAAAATTCTACCTCTCTTTCCGATGGTAAACTAGGTACATCATTAGAAAAGACTTCAGGAAACTCATTAACTATAGGAATAACATTCACATTGGTCTCACCCTTGACCTCAAAAGAAGCAAAAGTATGCATCCTTGAGCTCCTTCCCTCAAGAAAATTTTAACTTGGTTGCTAGTTATAAATCCAGAAATCTCAGAATCAGGAAATACTAAGGTTTTATTAGAACAGTCTAATAGGATATGGTTAGAAGATAACCAATCCATTCCTAGAATAACGTCTAGTTGAGAAAGAGGCAAACAAATCAAATCGACCAAAAAGGTTTGACATTCCATAGAAATAAGACAATTCAAACAAACTTGAGCAGTAACAACAAGTCTAATAGCGGGAGTAGAAATACTCAAATCAAAAGGTAAAGAAGACACGGATAATCCTAATTGGTGCACACAATCATAGGCAATAAAAGGATGGGTCACCCCTAAGTCATACAGTATAGCTAAAAGATTACCTCCTATGGTATAATCTCCCTTAATCAAATCTTTAGACTAGGAGGCTTCCGCTCCACTCATAGTGTAAACCCTTCCTCCTGCTTGAGATCTTGCAGCACGTATATTGTTGACAAAGGGCTCCGCCTTGGGTTAATTGCAATCCCTTAAGATGTGTTTGGGCTTCCCGTATTTGAAACAGATGATCCCCTTGATTATGCAGTCCCTCGTCAAGTGGTCCTTTACACACTTAAGACATTTTGGCGCCGATGCCCCGGTCTGACCAAACTTGTAGCTACTAGAACCTCCCCCATGTGGTTGTTGCTAAGATTGATTCTCCGGTGGCCTTGAATATGACTTTTGCTGAAAACGATTTCCACTGCTATTCTTCCCTTTTGGAACCAAGAGGGTCCAAAGTTATGATTTCTGGTCTCCCGTGATTGATCCAACTCCTCAATCCTGCGACATTTGTCCAGAAAGGCTGAGAACTGATCAATTCCCAAAGGCAGCACTGCTCTCTTCAAGTCATGCCTCAACCCTTCTTCGAACTTGCAGCACTTCCACTCCTCATCGGGCTATAGCTGGAAATACATTGAGAACTTCGACAAGCTTTCAAACTTGGCAGCATACTCACTGACCGACATGCTTCCTTGCTTTAGGCCTACAAACTTCATCTCTTTCGTATGCTTGGAACTAGCTAGAAAGTACTTCTCCAGAAACTTATCCTTGAAGACTTCCCAAGTGATCATTGTTCCCTCAGCTTCCATCAATCGATGGGCTCCTGGCCACAAGTCTTCAGCATCTCCTACAAGCATGAAGGTAGCATAGGTTACCTTTCGAGCATTAGTACATCCTATTTCTCTGAATATCTTCTCCAACTCTTTGATCCAAAGGCTTGCTTTCTCCGGATCGAACTCTCCTTTGAATTGTGGTGGATTGTTGCGACGAAACTCTGATAGGTTCTGAGTCTCAGCGGTAGCTTCTTATTGCTGGGCAGCTCTTTGGTTCTGTTGCATTATAACCTCTGCCATGCTCTGCATTGCCTCAGGTGCTGCAGCCATACTCTCGCTGTCTCATCCAGAATCCATACATGCATCTCCACCACGAGCCATCACATTCCTTTGGAGTCAGACTAAACAATGCACAATGAAAGTCAGGTGAAAACATTCCAAACAATCTTGTCTCCTTTTGAAAATCAAACACAGAGAATCATACAACACAAGTAAGACAGACCTAACCACAAATCCCAAAAGACTCAAACTTGGGCTCTGATACCACCTAATGTAACACCTTCCTTAGGGTGCAACATTTACTTATTAAAAACATCAATGACTTAACCAAAACGACCAAAACGTGAGGAAGGTTTAATCTTTGAAATATACGGATTTTAAATTTTCTTTTCAAAAGCATAACTTAAACGAAACATAAACATCACAAGACATACCTTACTAAATATTACACACCAAAAAGAATATATACATCAGTGGCATGGATCACAGTCCACCCAAAATTTACAAAGTTTATACACAAAGGACATAAACAACTGTTTAACAAAACATAACTAGCCCAAGTCTAAAGACCTAGGGAGTAGGGTCTCCCCTTAGACCCTCCATTGGATCATCCTCGGAATCCTCAGTTGGATCCTCCTCCTCGGACTCCTCCCCAGTCAGATCCCTCAAACGGGGTAAGAGCTCGTAGACGGGTGTTCTAGCAGTTGACACCACAAGGTCCGGGTCCTCCCTCGGGGTGTAATACAAATCACCCAATAGCTCCTTAATAGGCATAAAGAACTCTAGACGCACAGAAACACTAAGAGAACAGAAAGGTTCCCCATCGCAAGTCCTACAAACAGATAAAGTTACATCTCCCATGTATCTAATACGTTCAATGTCCCAATCAATGCGCCATGTGTAACACCCCTCGATTTAATAACCACGGCACAATCATCATTATGTCACGGTCACTAAATTTCGGCGTGCTACGATTTTCAAATAACAAACTTCACAAAATTTTAGACATTTCGCATATGAGGAAAATAAGAGCCACGAATGAATAGTTACATATACAATCAGTTTAAAATATGAATTATAAGGTATACTCAATTTTAGTATTCAAGACTGGATAATCACCTTAAAACATATATATATACTCAAAATACACTTTATACGGGTAATGCAGAGTAAAATATAAACTACCCATAACATATCCACGACTAAGGAGTTGGGCACTCCATCGGATCCCGAGTGCGTGAGGCAACTCTGGACTCACCGGTGTAGTGAGAAATACAGAATAAGGTTTTCAATCGTAGTCCTCTTCATGGTCAAGGTCAGATCCCCAACATATCGCATACGCTTGTCGGTCTAGTCGACTCGCCAAGTCTTGACACCACCAGTGAACACAGTTCGAACGAACCCAATAGAACTCCCTTCGCGACGGCATCATCGGATACAGCGGGTCAAACCAATAAAATTCAAAGGAATCCAATCTCGTTCCCACTTACAGTCTTTAACCAAAATTGACATAGAGCAAGAAAATTATAAGAAAGAGGTAAGATATCCTACTATTATTACCAATTATAGCAACAAGAAACCAAACGGCGCAAAGCACCCATATAGCATTTATTGACAACAATGATGATAATAAACATTTAGTAGCAGTAACAATCAACCAAGCAGTTCTAGCCAGTTATATATATCAATAATACAACAGTTCCAATTATAATAACAATAAATACCAGATAATTCATGGACCCATTATGCATATGCATACATAGTCAAAATCCTACTCCATGGAGCTAGACACAAAACATTTGGAGAGAATGATCAGGGAGACATGCCAGTATCTCGTCATCCATAAAAACAAGTGCTTTCCAGAACATAATCAGTCATTTTGCGCAACAAGCCTTTATACAGCGACATTCCCACAAGATCTCAATATAGGACTGTGCCCAGTCAGGATCGTCGGTGCGTGTGTATCGGTTTGTCCCACGGTCCAGAAGAGCTACCACTGCCCTCTGTGAGACGCCCGCGCCCCGACGCCCCCAAGGTCAACTACAGGACCCCACTTGTCTATTCGCACCCGCACTAAGGTGTGATTCAACTCTTAGGCTAAAGGCCTTAACAAAGTCCAACGGACATTCCCAATGCATACAGACTCTATGCATAATCATGTATGATCATTATTACATACAATTTCCACAATATACCACAATTGGCCCAAAGCAAGAATAAACACAATTATTGGTCACTCACATGGACCCACAATATCATAATATTAGAATTAAATGAATTTATGCATTTTTAAGGCATACTATGAATTCTTGCTTAGGTTTAGCTTTTCTCACAAGGTTTGTCTCTAACGGAATCCTCTTAGGTAATTTATTCATGTACACTTAGACGGTTATTCTAAGATCTCAATGTCTCACACTCTCTTGTTCTTACCCTAATTAAAATTATCTTAAGTCTTATGAAAATTCTATTCTTGGTTCTTTAAAATTTATGAATCTCAAGGTATAATTTAATTTTCCAATTTGCTAATTCTTGCATCCTATTACCATTAATTTAATCACTAGGTGTTAGGTGATAAATTTTACTTTTGGATTCGACGAAGAAGTGTCTCTAGTGTACAATTGAGGCTACCTTCCAACAAAAAATAACACGACAGAAGCAATGTTGGTAGGAAAACATTATTTGACAAAAATGGCTAAAAATCAATTTTTATCAAACGAAGGTTCTGTCGAGGGATGTATAGAGCTGTCGAATCCACTAGAAGATCAGCAGAAATTCCTAATTCGACGGATGGATGTTGACGTTGGAGAAATCTTCCAAGGGTTTAACCGACGAAAGTGTTTAATGGACAGGAATCCTAACTCGATGGATATTGACATTCCAATTCGACGGATATTCACATTGGGGAAGTTTCTCTACTAAATAGTCCGAAACTCTAACTCGACAGATATTGACATTCCAACTCGATGGATATTCACATTGGAGAAGTTTCTCTACTAAATGGTCCGAAACTCTAACTCGACGGATATTGACATTCCAACTCGATGGATATTCACATTGGAGAAGTTTCTCTACTAAATGGTCCGAAACTCTAACTCGACGGATATTGACATTCCAATTCGATGGATATTAACATTGGAGAAGTTTCTTTACTAAATGGTCAGAAACTCTAACTCGACAGATATTGGCATTCTAACTCGACGGATATTGACATTGTACTAAATGGTCAGAAGATCACATTCGACGGACATTGGCATTCTACGAAATGGTCAGAAGTTCAATTTGTTACAATTGTTCACCAAGATTCCCCACATTTTTGGGCCTAAAAACCGTGGCCCTCTAAGGACCAATTCGACATCATTTCTTTTCATTTCATGCATTCCGAACCATTCAAATACATCAATATACACCAACAAATGATCTAACAGCACAGACACATTATAAACAACATGCAAACATACTAAACATACAAACAGAGAATAACCCTTAATAGGGTTCTATCATAATCACTCACAAACAAGGTTCCTGAATGCTAATAGAGGTTGAGGAGGAGTGTCTTCCTCTTACCTTAGTGAAGAACAAGGAAAGCAAGCTCCTTTTTGCTTGGAAATTTCGTGCTTCACCACCGCAGAACCTTGGGTGTTCAAATCCATAAAAATCAAGATCAAAGAATGGAAATGGCATCCATAGTCTCCAATGTGACCAGGAAACACGAAAATGGGGAGAAAGGAGAAGAAAGTTGAGAGCTTTACCTTAAAGCTCCAAGCTTTGATGTTGGGCTGCCAACCACGTAAATGGAGGAGTAAAGAAGAGCTCCACCAAGAAGAAAACTTGAAGACGGTAAGGGAAGAGCAATGGTTTAAGTTTGGCTTGAGCAAGGGAAGCTTGAAAATCAACAATGGTGTTTGTGGGGGTGTAGCCGTATGGAGAAGAGAGGAAAAGAAATGAGAGCTGCGTGAGGGAGAAGGAGACCAGCGTGAATGAGAGAAAATGAGAGAAAATAGGAGGGAATAATTGTGATATTACCCCCAAAACCATGCTGTACAATGAGAAGGAGGTGAGAGAGTGAATAGTGGCGGGAGGAAGCTTCCTAGAAGTTTCCTTGAAGCTTCTTTAAGAAGCTTCACGCGCTTCTCGATAAAGTGCATAGTAAGCTTGTCTCTTCAATTAAATACATCTAACAGATGATTTAATTACACTGTTAGAATTATTTTCCCAGTGAATAAAAGTTACAGTTGATAAAAATAATATTTTATTATTCATCAGATAATTTTATGATATAGTGATTTTATTTATCAGATAAAATCTCGTAAAATGTAAACCTCGTGAACTGTGCCCGGCCTCGGGTTTAGTAAGATCCCCCGTCGATGTTTCCATAGTCCAAAGTTTACCAGCCTCAGGGAAAACATTTTGTTATCCCGACTCCGCTCAGTGCATATGCAAAATAAAAAATATATTAAAATATTCATCATTCCCAGAAGAATCCACAAAAATTTCTAAAAATCATAAATATTATAAAATGATTATTTATAATGAAATAAAAAAATAAAATAAAAATTTTCGGGATGTTACACCATGCGTTTGCACCTTCATGGAATTGAACTCTCACAAAACCAACAAAATCCCTTCTAGCAACCATCCAGAAACAAAACAATAGGAAACTATAGATCTTCTTCTTCTTCCTCTTTATCTTTATCAATAAGAGCACATAAAACAGAAACAGACAGAATAATAAAACAAAGAGGTGAGATTTCCTACATCAATACCAACATGGTAGCAAGCGACAACAATATCAGCAAGGTCACAGAGTACAGAAATATTAACTACAATCATAAAATTTCTCAGTAGGTATTGTAGTAATATATCAACAAACAATTCCATAGCACAACAGTAGATAATTCCATGGTATAAATGTATCATATAAAATGTTCAATGACTATGTGAATGCACAATGGACTGACACCTACTCTATAAAGTTAAACCAAACATCGGAGAGAATGATCGGGGAGTCATGTCTGTATATTGTTAGCCTCAAATCATGTGCTTTTCCAATATAATCAATATGCGCAATATGGCTTATACAAGACACTCTTAACTAGATTGGGAATAGGAATAAGGTCTTGTCGAGATCATCGGTGTGTTGCACAGTTACCATGGCCCAGTGAAGCTACCAATTGTCCACTTGAGAGATACCCACGCCCCGATGCCTCCTAGGTCATTCATAGACCTTCCCTATGCAATTCGCACCCGCATAAAGGTGTAATTCATCTCCTAGGCATGCAGCCTTAACAACAAGTCATTCCAACTTTCACAATACATGATCATATGACAAAGATAAGATGATATTCATTAATAGCACAAATTCCACCAAAAGGAGCCACAGCAGGGCTTAAGTCAACCACTGACATCTCCGAGTCCAATACGTCAGCCCGACAGCACAATGCTATTATATTTAGTCACAAAGCACTTCCATTGTGCAAATTCAGGAATCATCATTTTCAATTTATATGGAGCATTCTCACAAACTTCTTTATTATGTAGAACTATTATTCCACTTTTAGGATTTATTACTATTATTATTTTTTTATACTTTCAAGGATAACTGCAGAAATTAACTCTAATCACCAAACTCTTCTAGCTAAGTTCTTCTAGTAATACTTCCTCGTATTTTTTATAAGAACCAAAATATAAATCACATTGTCTTAACCTAGAAAATTCTTTTTCTTTTTCCCTAAGCTTTAAAAGTGCCTTAAGTCTTCATTTTTTCTCTCTTAAGCTTGTTTTTCTCACTCAAGGTTGAAATCCCTCTTTATTAAAATGACTAAGTTTTATTCTATCGCTTTTTCATTCTCACAAATTCTTAAGTATATCCTTTCTTCACCTAAGCATCTAAGTTCCAAATCAACACAAAATTTTTGTCTTGGATACCTTCTTTAAGGTCTCTTGGCCGTGAGCACTAAGGGCTTTGGGTCTCAAAATTTTCATCATCCACAATGAGATTCCAATCAAATAATATATATCAATCATCAAAGTTTTTCATTCTACATGCACCATACCAAACCATAAAATCATATAAGGCAAAAATTTCAAAATCACCAAAAGTCTACACAAACAAGTGAACAACCCACACATGGATTCTTCACTTTCAATATAACAAAATATCCCTCACCACCATGAAAGGTTGATGAGAACAATCTCCTTCTTACCTTAGGGGATGTTCAACCAACTCTTGAAAATCTTCTTGAAATAAACTTTCTCTTCCAAGAACCTCTTAAAAATGAAAATACATACAAAAGGTCAACATCAAGGGTTTGTAATAGAATGACCATGGATCAAAGTCATGGTCTTAGAAGGAAGAAAAGAATGAGAAGAAGGAAGAATGAAAGAATGAAAAGAATAAAGAAGATGGAAGAATTTTACCTTAGAAGCTTCTAAGCCCTAACTTTAAGAAACACTTGAAAAGGATGAACAAAGTCAACATCTCCACACCAAAGCATCTTAGAAAGAGATTTATATTCAAGAAATGTGAATGGTTGAAATTAAAGAAGATTGGAGTGTGGGTGGAGGGGTGTGGCCGTGAGCCTTGAGGAGAGAAAATGAGAGAAGAAAATGTATAGCTTTTGGTTGATGAAAATGAGTAGAAAGTGATGAAAATGAGAGTTAGAGGGAAGCTTACTCTAGAAGCCTCTTGCTCCCTTCATGGTCGTGCACTACACCTAGGTAGAGGCTCCAAAGCTTCTCCAACAACTTCTCCTAAAGCTTCCTTAGGAAGCTTCCTCCTTGGTCCAAAAAGTCAAAGAGTAATGTCACACGAATGATGTCACATGGATGATGTCATAAAGATGATTAGATATAAACAATCTACTAGATTTTTACTGAAAGTTATTATCCAGTGGATAAAAGTTATAGTTAACAAAGTCGGTATCTATTGTCCAATAGATAATAGAGTGTACCTAAATTTTATTATTCAGATAAAATCTCAGACAATGAAAACTTTGATAACTGTCTCCGGTTTCAAGTTTAGTAAGATCCCCCGACCTCGTCTCAACAGTCAAAATTTTTGAAAAAAATATTAAAATAATCAAAATAAATCAAACAATTCATAAACAATCCACAAAAAATCACAAAAACAAACAACATCACAGATAAACCAAAAACAAAGGAAAATCGGGGTGTTACAGTGCCATGGATATAGGACCAGATCCTGATACAAGATCAATAGAAAATTCTATCTCTCGTTCCGATGGTAGTCTGGGTATAACATCAGGAAAAACTTCGAGAAACTCATTGACTATAGGAATAGTATTCACATTGGTCTAGCCCTTGACCTCCAAGGGAAACAGTAACATGTATCCTTGAGCTCCTTCCCTCAAAGAAGCTTTAACTTGGTTGGCCGTCAAAAATCCTGAAATCTCAGTTTCAGGGAACACTAAAGTTTTATTGAAACAATCTAACAGGATATGGTTAGAAGATAACTAATTCATTCCTAAGATTACATCTATTTATGAAAGAGGTAAACAAATCAAATCAACAAAAAAGTTTCGGTCTCTAATAGTAATAGGGCAGTTTAAGAAAACTTGAGTAGTAATAACATGTTTAGTAGTGGGAGTAGCAATTATCAAGTCAAAAGGTAATGAAGACACAAACAAACCTAGTTGATCCACACAGTCATAGGCAATAAAAGAATGACCCGAGTCATACAGTATAGTTAAAGGCTTACCTCCTATGGCACAATCTCCCTTTATTAGATTTTCATATTGGGAGGCTTTTGTTCCACTCATGGTATAGACTCTCTCTCCTGCTTGAGGCCTTGACGCACGTACACTCCTTTCAGAAACCAAAACATAGAGAAACACACAGCACAAATAAGATAGACCTAACGACAAACCCAACAAACTAAACTTGGGCTTTGATACCAACTAATGTAACACCCTCGCTTAGGAATTACATTTCATACTAACAAATTAAAACTAAACCCAAGTCATAAAAAATTTAATAATATAATATATGGGTTTCAAAATTTCTTTTCGAGGATAGCATAAACTTAATAGAAAAAAAAAGAACATAAGATATAGAGAACTGAATAATACACTTTACATATATATATATATATACATAGTTTACTGAAACCATAAATACATAAGACTTATATACCAAAAAGAAACATAATTACAACTACCAAAAAAAAACCTAAACTGGCCCAAGTTCATAACACCTAAGGGAAGGGTCCTCCACTGGATCCTCCTCAAAATCCTCAGCAGACAAATTCCCTAGCTGGGGAATGTCTCGACGAATGGGAATCCGAGCAGAAGATACTTCGGAATCCTCCCTAGGAGTATAGTGAAGATCACCCCACAAATCCCTTACAGGCATATAAAACTCTAGATAAACAATAGCATTAAAAGGAAAAGTAGTAACCCCATGGCGGGTCCTGCTCAAAGATAGAGTAATATCTCCACAATACTTTATGCGCTCCGTATCCAAATGGACATGCCAGGCATCAGTGCCTCCATGAAATTGCATTCTAACATAACCCAGCAGATCTCTCCTTGTTGCCATCACAGTCTTCATAGAGCATAAACATAAAATAGAACAGACAGAACAAAACCATAAAGAGGTGAGATCCCCTACATTACATACCAGTGTGGCAGCAAAGAAATAGTAATAACAATAAAGCCATATAGTATAGAATTAACAATTATAGTCGTGATATTTATCAGCAGATAATTCAACAATATATATATATATATGACAATAACATGTCTACTGACTATACAAATGTATACTGAACTGATCCCTACTCCATGGAGCTAAAACCAAACATCGGAGAGAATGATTGGGAGATATATCTGTATATCATCAGCCTCAAATCAAGTGCTTCAAATTTATCAGCATACGCATCATGGCATATATAAGACATTCTATACCAAATCGTGAATAGGAATAGTGTCCGTCGAGATCATCGATGCGTTTACATCAGTCACCACGGTACAGTAGCGCTACTAACTGGCCACTTGTGGGATACCCGCGCCCTGACGCCCCTAAGATCAGTTATTGATCTTCACTATGCAATTCACACTCGCACAAAGGTGTAATTCAATCTCCTAGGCATACAGCCCTGACAAACAGAGTCATCATGACTTTCACAATACATGATCGAATAACCTAATAAATCAATAATCAGCAACTACGTGACTTCCATGTAAAAACAAGCCACCACTAGGCTTAAGCCATCAATTGACATCACCGGGTCCAGTACGTCGGCCCGACAGTAAACTGTTATTTTTCTCAAACGTGAAGTACTTTTTAATGTATTTTCACAAACGCATAACACTTTTGGTTACGTCTCTAAACCACGTAACAGTTTTACATCATTCTTCAATTGTGTAAAATTTTTAAAACGTTTTCTTAATCGCGTAGCTAAAAATCAATATTTTTAAATTGCGTAAGATTTTATCTACAATTTTTAATCGCATAAAACGTTTTATTGATATTCTAAGCTTAATTTTAAACTTTTCTCATTTAATATAAAAATTGGACTTTAATTCCAACATTTTCTTACTAAACCTCCTCTAAGTGATATTTTCTAATGTTTTTCATAAAAACCTATATTATTTTAATTAAATCAAGATATTTCAAAAATCCTTTTCCATTATTTTTACTAAAAACTTTCTTAAATAAAATACTTTGAATTTCAAATCATCCTTCTAACTTATTACCATTACTTAAGGGTGAAAATTAATTCTTGTTTGAATAATAAAATTTTTGTTCATCTTATTTTTAACTTGTAAATTCTTAAATCATATTATTTTCACCTAATCACCTAGGTTTTCACTTCATAAAATATTTTTGCTTTGGATAGCCTTTTTTAGGCTAGATGGCCGTGAGCCATAAGTAGTCTTTGGGACCAAAAAGCTTACCTTTCACATATGATTCAAAGCATACAAAGCATTTCAATCATCAATTCCTACTATAACAATCTCATGCACACTATAACAATCATATAATCACATATAGCCAAACAAACATAAATCATTAAATTCACACAATTAAGTGAATAAATTCTCACATGAATTTTTCACCAACAAACCACAAATTTTGCTCCTCACCACCAAGTTAGTTGATGAGGTTAATCTCCCTTTTACCTTAGATGATGATCAAGACTCCTTTGTTGCCTTCTTGAAACAACTTCTACCTCCAAAAAGACCCTTAAAACAAGTCAAACATAAAGTTATTAAAATCTAGGGCTTGAAACAAGATGACCATGAATCAAGATTATGGTCTAGAACTTGAGAATAAAATTTAGAAGTGAAGATTAAGAACTTCACCTAGAACCTTCAAAGTTTAAGCTTTGAGAAAGTAGTTGAAGATGGATGAATTTGAAGAAACTTACAACATGAAAGTGTCTCAAAATGATGTTTAGATTCAAGATATATGATTAGTTTGGATTGAACAAAGTTTGAGGGTAAATGGAAGGTGTTGGCCGAAACAAGCAAAGGAGAGAAAAAGAGAGAGTTTTGATAGTTTTTTTCTTGAAAACTAGACAAGATAGACTTAAGAGAAATAAGTAACTATTTTGGTCACAAAACATGTCCTAGAAGCTCCCCCTTGGCCGTGAGTCTCTAAGGGTGTTGGTGGTCAAAGCTTGTCCTCCAAGATTCTCTCCAAGCTTGCCTTAGAAGCTTTCCTCCTATTGATGCAACACAAAGAGTCAAAGTCACTAAACTTGAGTCCATCAAGCTTCCTTTGGAAGCTTTCTTCTCATTTGCTCAAAAACAAGTGAGTTACGAAAGGAAAAGATGAAAGGTTATGACTAGGCTCTTGACTAGTCATCCAACTAGATATTTACTGGTAGCTATTAAACAATGGACAAAGGCTATTACTAGCAAAACCAGTAGTTATTGTCCAATGGATAATAGAATGTACCTAGATTTCATTAGTTAGATAAAATCTTAGAAAAAGAAACACTTTGAAATCTGTTCCCGATTTCAGGTTTAGTAAGCTCCCTCGGCCCTGCATAAACAGACAAAATTTTTCTCCAGCCCTGAAAAATTTTATTTTTTTGGCACCACCTCAAACACACAGAAGTCCAAAAATAATAAAATAATCAAAATAAATTAAATAATTCACAAAAATCACAAAAAGTCATATAAAAACCACAATTAACAGGAAAAGAAATTTTGGGGTGTTACAATGTGTTGGCTTTGTGGGCCATGAACACTAAACGACCAATCAACTGTGCCTATTGTTCTGGACCGTGATCCGGGATCCCGCTCCAAGGGATCAACTCGGCATGCACATTACCGGACTCTCCTAGCTGGCGTAGAGGAAGACTCACGACGTACTCCGGACAACGGATTACGGCCTTCGAGCAGTATCAGTATTCGACATCGTGACTGATAGATTCGCGCAGTGGATGAATCCCTAAATATCCGTAACTGTCAATCATCAACTTACGATATTATAGGATTTATAGATATCCTTAATGGTTAGATACTTTCCATATCTTAATCCCAGATTTGCAGGGATATATCTGATAATAACAGGAAGGCAATCCTCTTCAGGATACTAATCCTAAATTACCTGCATTCAGTATTCGATAAGAATCCCATTAGGATTCTGCTTACGCTCTATAAATACAAGGCTAAGTCATCTTAGTAAGGTAACTCTAAACCCCATCCCAAAAACCTTATTGTGCACCGCCTGACTTGAGCGTTGGAGTCCCTTTGCAGGTACCCAACCCCCCTGTGTTACAAGCTCGGCTGCTGCACGAAGGAGAACTCATCACAACGTATCTATCTCAGGTACCCTCTGAATCCAGTTCAGAACACCTACTATATTATTCAGCACATGTTGGAAGCCAAAAAGAAACACCATCCCCTGCCTTATGCCATGCTTGTTATAGCTATTTTAGAGCATTTCCATATCCCTTTGTCTAGGGAGGCAAAGGATACTAGCTCTAAAGGACCACAATCCATTAACCTGTACACTCTGTGAAAGCTTCAACTAAGGAAGATTGACAACAAATGGTACTATCTCCTTCATGGAAGCTATGGCCACATTCCTCAAGAGGCTGAGGATGATAATGAAGAAGAAGGCCAGCAGCTTGCTCTTGCTCCAACTACTTTAGAAATTTTACTCTAGGAGATACGCAGCTTGCGGAATGGGATGGATTGCATTGAGCAGAAGATAGATCACCTTGAGTTGAGGATGGATCATTTTGATCGAGAGTTAGCCTTTAATCGATCTTTCTTAGAGGGACCAAGTTATGTACTGAGGAGAGATGCTAATGCTCCCTAATGCTCCCACCTACTATGCTACACCTCCTGCTCCCATATCCTTTGTTGGTCCTTCTAGTGCTACAATTGGTGTCCTTGATGATAATGAGGAGATTCTTGGCTCTGAGGATAATCTTGACATAGATGATAACAATGTAGATCTTGAAGATGTGGCTGCTAACAGTGATAGTGACAGCGAGGCGACTAAGTGATCATGGGGATTGGTCATGATGATTATCTTTTTTTATACATATACTTTGTCTAACCTAATAGCACTTTATTACTTTTATGATTTTGTATATGACTCTGGATATTTTGCTTTTAATGTTTATACAATCTGGTTATTTTACTGATTGTTATGCATCCTGTTATTGAGCTGGTAATTGATTATTCTCTATATTGATCTGTTGTTGTTGTGATGCTGGTTTTATGGGCTATATCATGCTAAATGCAGTTGAAATGTTGGTTACAAAGGGTAAACATAAGAAGCCCAAGTTCCTAGTAGAATACGCTTAGGTCTTAAATGAACTAAGTATATAAGTATGTATATGTATGACAATGGAAATGGTCTAGTAGTATTGATCTTTGAGAGTATCCTTATTCATTTCCCTCATCTAAGCAATTTATGCTATTATCTGAGTCATTTTAAGCTACTTTTCAACTTCTGTGTTGCAACTAAGTGCCTTAACGAACTCAGTTTGTCATAAAACTTCACAGGTATGTTAAGCAAGTAATATGCTACCTCTTGTAACCATATACAAGTCTAACATGTTACTAAGGATATTACGTGAATGCTTATGTCATGAAGCATATGAATAAAGCTTTTGATGATAACAAAGTCAAGACGAAGACTAAGTTCAAAAGAGGTATATTTGGTATAGGTTGTAAGTCTTAGAATCTTAATGTGAAATGCTCTCAATATATCTCAACTATCTCAAAATGGTTTTTGAAATATTCTTTTGAATCAACTTGAAGTTGAAAGCTCATATTTTAAAGAAATGTTAATTTTAATCTTGGAGTCTGTAACTCAAGTTTATATCTTATCAAATCCAAGTATTTTCTAAGTTGGAAATGACTATCAAGCTTAATTGGGCTTTAAAAATGTGTTTAAGGGTGATTATAATCGATTACACAAGTGTTGTAATCGATTACAAGTCAAACAAAGGCCTTGTAATCGATTATAATGATGTTGTAATCAATTACATTAATGTTATAATCAATTACAAGTTTGGCAGAGGCCATGTAATCGATTACACAAGTGTTGTAATTGATTACATCTCTGGCAAAGGCTATGTAATCGATTACATGAAGGTTGTAATCAATTACATCTTGCCAAGAAAGTCAAGAACATATTCTAAGAGCCATGCAATTGATTATATGGACTATGTAATCGATTACAACAAGTCGGATAGTAGCCAACAACTATTTTCTTTACATTTAATGCTGCCATGAAATGTACCCAACGACTCCTTTGATCAAAAACACTATAAATACATGTCTTAGGTCATCATTAATGGCTAACCAACAACTGAAAACATATTTCTATCACTCTAGTTCGTGAATCAATCTTTAAATCCATTTGTGCTATGTTTTTACAATAATTTGATATATTCTTGAATAGCATTATAGGGCTTCAATTTGTATTACATACTATTATAAGAGTTTCATCTTATATATACTTTAATTCTTTGTAAAGAGGGAGAGGTATCCCTCAAACAATTTGTAAGGGTGAGGTATCCCTTGGAATTGAGGATCAAGCACAAAGGGTGAGGTATCCCAAGGTATATTGAGTGCTCTAGATTATAAAAGTTATAAGTACCTGTTGAAGCTTGAAGATATAGTGAAAATCTCGAGTGATTACTTGAGGACTAGACATTGGACACAAGTGAATTGGTGGGTGAACTAGGATAAACCTTATGTTTGATCTTCTAAACTCAACTCCTTTACATTTGTGTTTATTTTATAGGCTTGCTTGAATACTCTCTATTTTGGTTTGTTAATTTATGAGTGAAAGTATTAAATCTTCTTTATCCATTCATCTCTATTAATCAATAGTTTCAACAAAAATTGATAATTAAGTATTTTGTGAAAGATTTATGAAAATAGTTTATAAACTCAATTCACCCCCTCTTGAGTATTGAGGCCACTTGGTAACAAGTGGCATCAGAGCTAGACTCTTGTGTAAAGAGCTTAGCAACTTCAAGAGAAATGATGGCTTCAAATGGTTTTTCTTCTAAAATTTCTTCTATAAATAGATCCCCTATTTCAATTGGAATGATTATGCCTATTGGAAATAAAGAATATAATTTTTTATTGAAGCTATTGATCTTGATGTATGAGATGTCGTTGAAAATGACCTCTTTGTTAATTTGTGAGTAAAGGTATTCAATCTTCTCTATCTATTCACCTCTATCAATCAATAGTTTCAACAAAAATTAATAATTAAGTGTTTTGTGAAAGATTTGCGAAAATAGTTTATAAACTCAATTCACCTCCTCTTGAGTATTGAGGCTGCTTGGTAACAAGTGGCATCAGAGTTAGACTCTTATGTAAAGAGCTTAGTAGCTTCAAGAGAAATAATGGCTTCAAATGGTTTTTCTTTTGAAATTTCTTTTATAAATAGATCCCCTATTTCAATGGGGATGATTATGCCTATTGGAAAGAAAGGATGAAATTTTTTATTGAAGCTATTGATCTTCATGTGTGGAATGCCATTGAAAATGGCCTCTTTGTTCCCACACGTATGGTTGATGGTGTAAGAACTAATACACCAAGAAGTAAATGGACTGATGAGGACAAAAAGAAGGTTCAATACAATTTAAGAGCCAAGAACATCATTACCACATCCTTGGGGTATGATGAATTCTTTAGGGTGTCAAATTGTAAGACTGCCTAATAAATGTGGGATACCTTGCAAGTAACCCGTGAGGGCACAAGTGAGGTAAAAAGATCAAGGATAAACATTTCCACTCATGAATATGAACTGTTTAGAATAAACCAATGAGAAAGTATTCAAGAAATACAAAAAAGGTTCACTCATATTATAAATCATCTTACTTTATTGGGAAAAAAAATTTCTAATGAAGATCTTATTAACAAAGTGTTGAGTTGTTTGAGTAGGAATTGGCAAGCCAAAGTGACAGCTATTGCGGGGTCAAGGAATCTATCAACAATGTCACTAGCCACTTTATTTGGGAAACTCCAAGAGTATGAATTGGAGCTAAATAGGCTCAATCAAAATGAGTAGCATGATAAGAAGAAAAAGGCAATTGCACTCAAAGTCACCTCTTTCACAATTGAAAATGATGATGAAGATGATGGAGATGAGAACCTTGTGCTAAATGAGGAGAATCTTAGTCTCCTTGTAAGAAAGTTTTGAAGATTCCTTAAGAAAAAAGGAATTCAAAGAAGGCCACCTTTCCCTCCTAAGAAGACTTATCATAAAGGGGAAAGAACCTCATCTACTCCAACTTACTATAAATGTGAAAAATCGGGACAAATGAAGATGAAATATCCCATGTATCTAAAGAAGATGGAGAAATTTGAGAAAAGACCTTCTAAGAAAAAGAAAGGAAGGAGAGCCTACATAGCATAGGAGGACAATGATATAGATTCTACCGATAGTTCAAAAAATGAAGAAGCCCATCTATGTCTCATGGCTTGATAAGAAGAAGAAGATAATAGTAACACCGAGGTAACTTCCTCTAACCTAGACTCTTCACCTTCCTATAGTGAATTACAATATGCTTTTGAAGAATTGCATGATGAATCCATAAGGCTCAAAAAATTGGTTTTATCTTCCAACAAAACAATCTGCTTATTGGTAAACAAATTTTCTACTTTAAACAAGGAGATTAATGAGCTCAAAATTGAGAATGAGACCTTAGGACTTATTGATGCTAACTCATCATGCATGATTTGTTCTTCACATGATAATGCACCTACACTCTCATCTTACTCATCATGTAAAGCATTTGAAAATAAAATTGAAGATTTGAAAAACACTTTTTCAAAATTCACTTTTGGAAAGGACAATTTGAATGTGTTGCTAGGGAAACAAAAGTATGTTTTTCAAAAAGCCAATTTGGGGTATAAGCCCAATAACCAACAAAAGTCTTACAAGAATTTCTTTGTTTCCACAAGTAAATCAAGTAGTCCATTTATCAAATGCTTTCATTGTAGGAGGAAATAGCATAATGCCTCAACATGCAATGTTAGGAAAAACTTGAATACCAAGGTTGAGACTAAAGTGGTTTGGGTCACTAAAAGCACCTTGCCTAAATCTAACACACAAGGACCTAAGAAAATATGGGTACCAAAGCTTAAAATCTAAATGTGTGATGTAGGTATGCTTAAAGGCCAAGAGCTCAAATTGGTATTTTGATAGTGGTTGCTCCAAGCATATGACCGGAGATGGCTCCAAGTTTTCCTTCCTTGTCCCCAAGAAGAATGGACATGTAACATATGGTGACAACAACAGAAGGAAGATCCTTGGAGTTGGAAAAGTTAATAAAATCCCTTCCTCTTCCATTGATAATGTTTTACTTGTTGAAGGGTTTAAACATAATTTGCTTAACATTAGTCAATTATGTGATAAATGAAATAGAGTTATTTTTTATTCTAATTGTTGCATAATTGAAGGAAAAGATGATAAGCAAGTTAAGTTTATTGGTCATAGGGTCAATAACATATATATGATTAGCCTTGATGACATATTTTCAAATGATGTTAAATGCTTTATGAGTAAGGAAGATGATTCATGGTTATGGCATAGAAGGATTGCTCACATTCACATGGATCACTTAAATAAGTTAGTCTCAAAAGAGTTAGTAATTGGACTTCCAAAGCTCAAAATTGAAAAAGAAAAACTTTGTGATGCATGTTAAAAGGGAAAACAAGTAAAGGTCTCTTTTAAAGCTAAAAATGTGGTTTCAACTTCTAAACCTTCACAACTTTTGCACATGGATCATTTTGGTCCCGCTAGAACTATAACCTTTGGTGGAAATTATTATGCATTAGTGATTATGGATGATTTCACTAGGTTTACATGGACATTATTCCTAGCTCACAAAAATGATGCTTTTCCATCTTTTAAAAAACTTGCCAAAGTTATCTAAAATGAAAAAAGTTTTTGCATTGCATCCATAAGAAGTAATCATCGTGGTGAGTTTGAAAATTATGATTTTGAAACATTTTGTGAAGAACATGACATTGACCATAATTTTTTGGCCCCTAAAACTTCACAACAAAATGGAGTTGTAGAAAAGAAAAATCAATTTTTAAAAGAAATGGCAAGAACTATGTTCAATGAGGCCAACCTTCCTAAGTACTTTTGGATGGATGTGGTAAATACCGCTTGTTATGGTATGAATAGGGCCCTAATTACGCCAATTTTAAAGAAAACCTCATATGAGTTGTACAAAGGAAGGAAGCCAAATGTTTCACACTTTCATATTTTTGGATGCAAATGTTTTGTTTTGAACAATGGAAAGGATAACTTAGTAAAGTTTGATGCTAAGTCTGATGAATGAATATTTCTTGGCTATTCCATGCATAGTAAAGCTTATAGAGTTTACAATAAAAGAACTATGACCATAGAAGAGTCCATACATGTTGCTTTTGATTAAACTAACCCAAATGGCCTGAGAAAAGACTTGGTTGATGATGTTGCAGAAATTGATACGCTTAAAATACACTAAGAGTAAGTGCACTCTATCACAAAGTAATAAAGGACTTGAGTCCCGGTTGTCGATCCCACAAGGAATAAGCAGTAATTACTAGATTTGCTAAACTCTTAGTTATTTAGACAACCGTAAGAGTGAAGAGAAATTCAAAATAATATCAGAAAACAAATTAAGAAAAACAAACAATAATCAAACAATGTAAAGATATTCAATTAGAGAGAGACTAGGGCGCAAGGCTCACTTGAATCCAATTAACCATATTTTCACTCATTTATAATGTAAGGTAATTCTCTTGCTAATATTCTCTTAATTGCTACTGAATCCCAATGGTCATGGATGAAACAATATTCTATTCCTAAATTAAATCACCTATTTGGTCATTTAGTTGAATTAATTAGGAATGCATTAAGCCTCAATTCAAGAGATGAACTAACATATCGTCAATTCCACTAGTAGAAATAAATTGATGTTTGGTTATTCACCAATCTAATCTTAGGTTTATCATATAGATCCACTCATTGAGTGTGGATGGTCAGCGATCAAATAATGAATTAACATATATCAAAAGTGATCAAGTTATGACAAGAATGCAAGTAATATAATAAACCCTAAAAGAAATTACCTTAATCAAATTCGATATTAAACCTAAATAATTAGGAAAATAAGATCCCCCATAGCCCTAGCTATGAGTTTAGCTACTCATGTTCAATACAAACAAACCCATATCAAAATACAAACCCATGGAAAGAAAACCCAAAGAAAGAGGAAAACTAGAGGGAAAGAGAATTCAAAACCCCTTTAACGGTGATTATGATCTTCTAGCCTTCAAGAATTGAATTCTCCCTTCATAGTCATATTCCAAATCTTGTTACCGCAAAAGTGCTCTGTCAAGATTAGGGATTTTCTGTGTTTTGTGTGAGATACCTGAATTCTGGCATAACTCCTCTAATTTATAAAACTAACGTCTTTTGTTACGCGACCAGCTCCTAAGCGTTGGCTTCCGAGCGCTCAAGCATTGACTCACTAATCCAGATATGTGCTGCATAATGCATTGCGCACTTAGGTGCTGGGAAACTAAAATACCATTATTGCATACACTTTGGGCGCTCAAGCGGTGTGTAACGCCCCTTTTTAGGAGGGAACATCACATTGTCAATTACAATGCGATAAATAAATAATTATAAGTTAAGACTCGGTTCTTTATAATATAATATAAATTTACTTGATTATAGTCATGTAATTAAATTGGTGAATATTTTTTTTTTGTTTATAATTAATAAAATTTAGCGATAAGGCATAATAACGATGATTACCGTAAATGGCAATAAAAGTGCAAGATGTAATAAAGCATACATTTGATCAACATTGCATATTCGTATATATATATATATATATATATATATATATATATATATATATATATATATATATATATATATATATTTATTTATTTATTTATTTATTTATTTATTTATTTGTTTGTTTATATCAAGTCTGTTTAGTTACAAAGCCTGATATACCAAAAAGCAAAACTATACCTGCCTAAAGGATCATACATATACATCCCCAAGATATCAGAAATATACAGCCCACCAAAATAAAGACATCAGGTCCCCAAAATAAAACACTAGTAGCCCTTAGTAGCTACCAGTAATATCAGTCCCTCAGATGAGGAGGAATCGTATCAGGATCCTCTTCAGGATCCTCCGCGAGGTCCTCCTCGGGAACCTCCTCGGGGCCTTCCTCATCCGAGGAAACCCACATAGGAGTCACAGAGCCACGGGTCAGAGCCCGAGCAGTGGAATCAAAAGAGTCCTCCTGTGGGGTGTAGTAGCGGTCACCCCACATCTCCCGGATGGGCAGATAAAACTCCAAACGCAGGCTGATGCAGCAGGTAAATATCGGTGGCTCATGACGCCTCCAGGCCAAAGAGATCGACACATCTCCCAGTTAGACACAACGGTCAGAATTCAGGTTGATGTGCCAGTAATCTGGCCCTCCAAGGAAGGTCAGACGCACATCACCTAGGAATCCGTGCATGCGTGCCTCCATGCTCCATAGTAGATGCTAATCGTGATCAGGCCAGAAGCTGGGGAAATCGGGAGCTCCAACCTCCTTGTCGTCATCTTCGATGGGACACAATGTACAGATGGAACATAATAGAAATACAAGAAAGAGGTAAGACATCCTACCTTCATTACCAATTATAGCAGTAAGAAACAAAATGGCGCAAGGCGCCCACATAGTATTTCAACAGTAATAATAATAATAAGCATTTAATAATAATAAGCATTTAATAACAATAATAACAACCAAGCAGTTCCAGGAAGTATATATCAACACTACAGTAAATCCATTTATAAAGATAAATAGATGCCAGATAATACATGGACTCACTATGCACTTGTATACAAAGTCAAAATCCTACTCCATGGAGCTAGACACAAACAGCCGGAGAGAAAGATCAGGAGACACGTCTACAACTCGGCTGCCGTGGCCAAAGTGCTATAACTCATCAGTTTATCCACGTGCACATCAAGGCATTGTACAGACAGTCTACACTAGATCACGATATAGGATAGTGCCCGGTCAGGATCGTCAGTGTGTTTGCATCGATTTGCCCCACGGACAGAAGAGCTACCAATTCTCTATTGCGAGGTACCCGCACTCTGACGCCCTCATGGTCAACAATATAACCTACACTAGTCTACTCACACCCGCATTAAGGTGTGTTCAATCTCCTAGGCAACATGGCCTTAACAATAGTCCAAAGGACTTTCATAATGCATAAAGACTCTATGCATAATCATGTATGATCATCATTACATACTATTCCACAATATGCCACAATTGGCCAAACTACGTATTAACACATCATTGTTCACTCACATAGACCCACAATATCATAATATTGGAATTAAATGAATTAATACATTTTTAAGGTTTATAATGAATTCTTACTTAAATTTAGCCTTTCTTACAAAGTTTGTCTTTAGAGGAATTCTCTTAATCAATTAAATTCTCTATTGTAATTTATTCTCATACACTTAGAAAGTTATCCTAAGAGTCTTAAAGTCACACACTCTTTTGTTCTTGCCCTAATTAAAATTTCCCTAAGTCTTATGAAAAATTTAATTCTTGGTTCTTTAAAATTTATGAATCTCAAAGTATATCCTAATCTTCCAATTTTGCTAATTTTCTATCCCATTATCAATAATTTAATCACTTGATTATTTAAGTTCCAAGGTTACCAAAATAGCATAATCATGTCCTAAATGGCCCATAGAGGCCGTGGCCTCCCTAGGGGATTAAGTTCCCAAATTTTTCATTCCATTAATTGCACATTACACACTTGATTAATTATGTCTTTCACTTATTACAATTGTTCATCAAGAACCCTAATTTTGAGCCCTCAAAACTGTGGCCATCCAAGAGAAAATCCAACATCATTTTCTTCCATTTCATTCCTTCCAATCCATTCTAATATATCAATATACACAAATAATCAATCCAATAGCATAAACAAATTGCAAACAACATGTAAACATACTAATCATGCAAACAAAGAATAACCCTCAATAGGGTTTTCTCACAATCAATAACAAACAAGGTTTCTTAGTGCTAATAGAGGTTGAGGAGGAGTGTCTTCCTCTTACCTAAGAGAAGAAAACAAGAGAAGCCTCCTAGAATTTCCTTGTAATTTTCAGATTGGGCACCATCAAGAACCCTAAAATTTCAATCTCATCAAAACAACACCAATGCTTGAAAAATAAAGCATGGATGGTCACAAAGAAGACCATAGAAACAAAAATGAGAAAAGGAAAGTGAAGAATCAAGAAGCTTATCCAAAAACCCTAAGCTTGAAACTTGAAGAAAATGGTGAAAATGGAAGCTTTTCAAAGAACCACCAACTAGAAAAGTGTTTAGAAGATGGAGAGGATTAAGAAAATGGGGTTGGATGAAATTTTTGTGATGGATGGGTGCATGGAGGACTGCTGGCCATATGGCTTCCTAGAGAGAAGGAGGAGAAAAAGCTCAAAGGAAGAAGAAAGATGAAGCTTAGAGAGAGAAGTTAATAGTAGAAAGTGAAAGATGCTTTTTAGTTTTTGAAAATAATGTGATGCAATTAATTTTTGTGAAGCACAAATTTCCCCCCTCATTTTTGGGTGCTGCTACCATGAGCTAGGGAGAGAGGAGAGAGAGTGCATGGCTTCCTTGGGAAGCTTGGAGGAAATTTCCTAGAAACTTCCTTGAAGCTTCCTTGAGAAGCTTTGCACATTTCTCAATAAAGTATAAAGTAAGCTTGTCTCCTAAATTAAATACTCTTGAACAGATGATTAATTATACTATTAGAATTATTTTCCTAGTGAATAAAATTTACAGTTGATGAAAATAATATTTTATTATTCATCAGATAATTTTATGATACGGTGATTTTATTTATCAGATAAACCTCAAAAAATATAAACCTCGCAAACTATGCCCGGTCTCGAGTTTAGTAAGATCCCACGTCGACACGTTGACAGTTCAAGGTTTACCAGCCTCAAGAAAAATATTTCATTATCCCGGCTCCGCTCAATACACATGCAAAATGAGGAATATACTAAAATATTCGACGTTTTCAGAAAAATCCACAAAAATTCTTAAAAATCACAAATATTAGAAAATGAATATTTGTCAAGAAATAAATAACTTTTCGGGGCGTTTGACTGACTCTACTTAGTGCGCACACAAAATGAGGAATATATTAAAATATTCAGCGTTTCCGAAAAATTCCAGAAAAATCTCCAAAAATCACGAATATTGGGAAATGACTATTCATGATGAAACAAATCATTTCCGAGGTGTTACACTGACTCTGCTCAGTGTGTATATAAAACGAGGAATATATTAAAATATTCTACATTTTTGAAAAAATCCACAAAAATTTCTAAAAATTATAAATATTATAAAATGATGATTAATGATAAAATAAACAATTTTCGGGGTGTTACAACTCTCCCCTTCTAAAAAGAAATTTCATCCTCGAAATTTGCATACCTTAGAATAATTGTGGGTGTTGCTCCCTTATTTTGTCTTCCATCTCCCAAGTTGCATCTCCAGTTATTTCGTTCCAGATTACCTTCACCAGTGAGATCTCCTTGCCTCTTAGTTGCTTTATCCTTTTATCCTCAATTCTTACAGGAGATGCCTCATAGGTTAAGTTCTCTTTTAATTGTACTGTATCTGGTGCTATGACATGGCTTGGGTCAAGAAGGTATTTTCGCAATTGTGAGACATGGAAAACATTATGAATGTTTGAGAGGAAAGGGGGTAAGGCTATTTGATAGGCTACAGGACCTACTCGGCGAATAATTTGGTATGGTCCAAGAAATTTTGGAGTGAGTTTTCTAGATTTCAAGGCCTGGCCTACCCCAATCGTAGGTGTGACTTTCAGAAATACATGCTTGCCTTCTTCAAACTCAAGAGGCCTTCTTCTTTTGTCTGCATAACTCTTCTGTCAGCTCTGAGCCGTCCTCATCTTCTCCTGAATCATCTTAACCTTCTCAGTTATCTGCTGTATAACATCTGGTCCAATAGTAAGGTGCCTTGGTACCAATATAAAGGTGTATGACACCATCATCCATATAGAGCCTCATAAGGTGCCATCCCTATGCTTGAATGGTAACTGTTGTTGTAGGTGAATTCTATTAATGGTAGAATGTCATTCCAACTTCTAGTCTATTCTATAGTGCAAGCTCTAAGCAAATCTTCTAAAGATTGGATTGTCCTCTCCGATTGACCATCGGTCTGTGGGTGATAAGCAGAACTTAGACGTAACTTCGTCCCTAATGCTTCTTGTAGACTCTGCCAGAAATTTGAAGTAAATCTCAGATCCCTATCCGAAACAATACTTGTAGGCACACCGTGCAGTCGAACAATCTCTCCAATATAGATCTGGGTCAGTCTCTCTAGTTTGTATCTTATGTTAATCAGGAGAAAATGTGCATAATTTCATGAGTCAGTTCACTATTACCCAAATCAAGTCATGACCTTTTCTTGTCCTTGGAAAACCCACTACAAAATCCATTGCAATGCTGTCCCATTTCCATTCAGGAATAGACAATGGTTGCAGCAATCCCGCTAGTCTTTGATGTTCCACTTTACCTTTCTGACAAACTAGACAAATCGATACACGTCTAGTGACGTCACTCTTCATTCCATGCCACCAGAACACCTTCTTCAAGTCTTGATACATTTTTGTTATGCCCGGATGCATACTCAGTTGACTTGTGTGAGCATGATTGATGATATACTCTCTAAGCTCTTGGTCACGGGGAATACAGACTCTGCCTCGAAATCTCATAATTCCATCTATTCCTTCTGCAAATGCTGTTTCGTTGCCTTGCTTCATTTGCTCTCTCACTTCTTGCAAGAACTCGTCAACCTTCTGCTTTTCCCGTATGTCTTCTATCAGCTCACTTGAGATAGTAACCATATTCATGCGAATATTTCCCGGTTCTAACTCCATAAAAGACCATACATCTCTAAATTGCTCTACTAGATCCTTTTCCTTGATCATCAGGGCAGAGACACTGATCATTTTTCTGCTCAAGGCGTCTGCCACGACGTTTGCCTTGCCAGGGTGATACAGAAGTTAGAAATCGTAGTCTTTCAAGAACTCTAGCCACCTTCGCTACCTCATGTTCAACTCCTTCTGATCGTACAAGTACTTCAGACTCTTGTGATCACTGAAGATGTTGAACGTCGCTCCGTAGAGAAAATGCCTCCATATCTTTAGAGCGAAAACCATAGCCGCTAACTCTAAGTCGTGCGTCGGTAGTTCTTCTCATGCACTCGCAATTGCCTTGAAGCATAAGCCACTACTCTTCCATGCTGTATAAGTACAGATCCTAGTCCTTGGTATGAAACGTCACAATACACCTCAAACTGTTCATTCGGATCGGGTAGCACTAACACTGGGGAGGTAGTTAGTCGATTCTTCAACTCTTGGAAACTCTGTGCATAGCTGTCGGTCCATTCAAAAGCTTGGTTCTTTCTTGTGAGTTGAGTAAGAGGTCTAGCAATCTTGGAGAATCTCTCAATGAACCTCTGGTAATATCCTGCCAATCCCACGAAGCTACGAATCTCCATCACTAACTTTAGCCTTTCCCATTGTAGCACTGCCTCCACTTTTGACGGATCCACCGCAATCCTATCCTTTGAGATTACGTGACCCAAAAATTTAACTTCTTACAGCCAAAATTCACATTTTGACAGTTTAGCATACAGTTCTTTCTCCTTTAAAATCTGGAGAACTATATTGAGGTGTTCAGCATAGTCCTCCTGATTTTGAGAGTATACCAGAATGTCATCAATAAAGACCACAACGAATCTGTCCAAGTAAGGATGAAAGATTCAGTTCATGTAGTCCATAAAGATAGCTGGTGCATTCGTCATGCCAAACGGCATCACGAGATATTCATAATGGTCATAACGGGTACGAAAAGCAATCTTGGGTATATCCTCCATCTTCACGCGTATCTGATGATACCAGATCGCAAGTCGATCTTTGAAAACACCGTTGCTCCCTTCAGTTGGTCCATTAAGTCATAAATTCTTGGGAGTGGATATTTATTCTTAATCATCACTTTATTCAACTGCTGATAGTCCAAACACAATCTTGATGAACCATCTTTCTTGCTAACTAACAGTACTGGTGCTCCCCACGGCGACACACTCGGTCTGACAAATTACTTTTCCAAAAGCTCCTCTAGCTGCTTCTTGAGCTCAGCTAATTCTGCTGGCGCTATCCTATAAGGTGCTATAGATATGGGACCAGCTCCCGGTACAAGGTAAATAGCAAATTCTATTTCTCGCACCAGTGGTAAACTAGGTACATCCTCAGGAAAGACTTCGGGAAACTCATTCACCACTGGAATTGTATTCATATCAACGTCGTTCTCGACTTTCAAAGAAGACAGTAGCATGTATCTGTGAGCTCCTTCTTTTAAGAGAGCTTGAACTCAATTGGCCGTTAGAAATCTAGAATCCTCATCTATGGGAAAAACTATGGTTTTTCTTGAACAGTCTAATAGAACATGGTTGGAAGACAACCAGTCCATCCCTAAAATTATATCTAGTTGGGAAAGGGGTAAAAAGATTAGGTCGACAAAAAAGATTCGACCTTCAACAACCAATGGACAATTTAAACAGACTTTGGTAGTAACTACAGGTTTATCAGTGGGGTTAGAAACAGTTAAGTCAAAAGGTAAAGTAGACACCGGTAAACCAAGTCTTTGCACACAGTCATATGATATGAAAGAATGAGTTGCCCCAGAGTCATACAGTACAGTTAAAAGGTTACCTTCTATGGTGCCTTCCCCTTGAATCAAGTCTTCGGACTCGGAGGCTTCAGCTCTGCTCATGGTATAAACTCGCCCTCCTGCTTGTGGTTTCTTGGCTCTTGCAGCATTGATTGAAGGTTCAGCCTTCGCTTGATTACAGTCTCGGGATACGTGGCCAGGTTTGCCATATCTGAAGCAGATGATCCCTTTTATGGTGCAGTCCCTTATGAGATGATCTTTCCCACACTTCAGGCATCTTGAAGGATACGCTATGTTCTGGTCAGTCCGGTTCCCAACAGAACCTCCACCAGAACTTCCACCCATGGTCTGTTGCTGATTTCCCGTTGGTCGGGAATAGGGCTTCTTTTGGAAGTGGTTAAAACTGTTGCCGCCACCTCTTTGGAACCTTGTAGGCCCAAAGTTCCTGTTCCTCATATCTCTAGATTACTCCATAGCTTCTACTTCACAGCATGTATCCAGCAGCTCAGAGAACTCATTGATCTTCAGGGTGATCATAGCCTTCTTCACCTCATACCTCAGTCATTCTGTAAATCTCCGGCACTTCCAGGCTTCATTCGGTTGGTGCTGAAAGTACGTTGAAAACTGTGACAAGTTTTCAAATCTTGTTGTATACTCACTAACGGTCATATTCCCTTGCCGTAAGTTGAGAAACTCTGACTCCTTCGCGTGCCTTGCGCTCACAGGAAAATACTTATCCAAGAATTTGTCCTTGAATAAATCCTAAATGATCTCACGGTTTGTAGCTTCCAATATTCTCTGCACTCCATTCCACCAGTTTTCAGCATTGCCCACCAGCATAAAGGTTGCATAGGTCATCTTCTTGTTCTCAATGCAATTCATGCCTCGAAAAACTTTCTCTAACTCCTTAATCCATAGACTAGCCTTATCCGGATTGAACTCTCTTTTGAATTGGGGAGGGTTGAAAACAATTAGAGGCATGAGTCAAGGAGAATTCCACAGTTTAAAAATTCAAGTTTAGCAATCAAATCAAATCAAGCAAGATCATTTAGCACTTAAAACAATTAGAGGCTTGAGTCTTGCTTGCAACTTTTCTCTTTACCAACCAATTGAGGTCACTCATCTTTCCATCGCTCAAGTGTTTAAGGACAAAGAGATCACTTAAACTTCTCTTAAAAAATGCAATACCATAGGCTTGGTTATCAATCTCATCTCCACTTCCAAGTTCATATACAGCACAAGAATCAAAAAGACTTCCTTTGGTTGTAACAGGGCCAAAGGTATAATGAAAGGAAAGGAAAAGATAAATAAGGGTAAAGAACGTTCATGAATAAAACAATACAAAACAAAATCATATTGAGAAGATGACAAATAGAACATCATGCACAATGGTATAACAAATTCTCACTTTTAACCTAATATTCTCATTATTCTTCACCAACGAACTTTTTTTCTTTTTTCTTCCTTTTCCATTTTTTTCATCATTTTTCTTCATTTTTTTTCTTTTTTTTCACCCTTGAAGACAAAAAATAACTCTTTATGACTTTTCAATTAACACATCAGATGCTCCATAAAATTCAACTTAATTATTCAATTGGGTATTCAAAGAAATCAATTTCAAGCTTAAATGGGACAAAACTGTATGTGAATCATGAAAATCTCAACAATATATTAAAGCAAGTTCTAGCGCACATCAATCAAAAGAAAACTCATCCATAAGAAATATAAGATTTTATTTATGAAAAATCTAACTATTAAAGCTCAAAACTCACTTTTTGGCTAAGTTGATAAAGAGAATAAAAGCAAGTAGGCATGACTAATTTTCAAATAAGATGTTAAATTTCATTTAACTTAATTGAACAAGATTGCTTCACACAAAATCAGCTCATGATCAATGGATTCCTCTTTAAAATATATCTCTATTAACTCAGTATTAATTCTAACAATTAACACATAAGTCCTGCTTAATTCCCAACAATACTCAAGTGATCATCAACTTTTTTTAAGAGTACCCCTCACACTTAAGATAAACATTGTCCTCAATGTGGAAGAAAAAAATAAAGGGGTAAAGAAAAGAGCAACACAACCTGATGAGAAGTGATAAAATGTCAGGCAGAGAAAAAGCACGAGAGTCAGTGCCGCAACAAAATCTAAAAAATCCTAATTTTTTTCAAAACAAATGAGTAGCATCTAAAAGAAAAAATAATAACAAAAAAAATGAAAATAATATATATAAAGAAGAAACACAAGTTGCCTTCTATGAAGCGCCAAGTTATATTCATTAGCTTGACTATAAGTCGATGCCATGCTTAGGTGAGGCGGATAGAGTGGTGCTTAGTCTCCACTCCTTTTTCATAGTGCTTCACTTTTTGCCCATTTATCTTGAAAGGTTGTTAGCCTTCTTTCGTCACTTCAAGCATACCATATGGTAAGACTTTAACAACCTTATATGGTCCATACCATTTTGACCGCAGCTAACCTAGAAAGAGACGAAGACATGAGTTATAACCAAGAATTTGATCCCCAATATTAAACTTATGTTGTTTGATACGTGTGTCATGTAACACCCCAAAAATTATTTATTTCATCATAAATAGTCATTTTATAATATTTATAATTTTTGTGAATTTTTGGAGATTTTTTCGAAATATTGAATATTTTAATATATTCTTTATTTTGCGTACGCACTGAGCAAAGCCAATGTAACACCCCAAAAATTATTTATTTCATCATAAATAGTCATTTTATAATATTTGTAATTTTTGTGAATTTTTGGAGATTTTTTCAAAAATATTGAATATTTTAATATATTCTTCATTTTCTTGACACACTTGAAAGCGAAGCCAATGTAACACCGGACACAGTTTATGAGGTTTACACTTTTTGAGATTTTATCTGATAAATAAAATCGCTGTACCCTGAAATTATCCAATGAACAATAAATACTATTTTTAGTAACTGTAACTTTTGTCCACTAGAAAATAGCTCTAGTAAAGTGTTAATAATCTTTTCTAGACTGTTTACTCTAAGTGACATCACCTTGATGACATCACATAAGTGACATTATCGTTGACTTTTCAAAAAGGTGATTTTTGAAGGAAGCTTCCTAGCAACTTCCTAGTGACTTGTTGGAGAAGCCAATTTCCCTTCTCTCTCACCTACACACTCTACGGCCATGAGGCCTAAATTGGAGCCAAAAGATTAGCTTTTCACTTTATCCCTCTTTATTTCTAATTTTGAAACCACTTTACTATCACTTTCTCTCTCCACACTTCTCTTCTATCATTTTCTACTCTTTATTTTTCTCTTCTCCTTTTCCTCTCTAAACCGCACTTGCCACACACACACCACCATCACCTCTCCATTTTTGTTTGCTCCAACTAATTATATTTCTTAAATCCTCTCATCACCATAATCCTTTTCTCTTCGGAGAGCATCACTTGATTCCTCCATTTTCACCATTTTCTCTCAAGCCCTAGACTTGAAGCTTTAAGGTGATGTTCTTGATTCTTCACATTCTCTTCTTCTTTTTCTTTTCCATGGCCATCACCATGACCATTGATCCTTTCTTCCTCAAGACTTGGTGTTTATTTGATGAGTTGTGATTTTTAGGGTTTTGGAGGAGCTTGGCCGAAATCTTCAAGGAGCCATCAAGAAAGTTTCTTTGCTTGTTTTCTCTCTTGGTAAGAGGAAGATTATCCATTTCAACCTTTATTAGTAGTGGGAAACTTATTTGTGTGCTGGTTGTGAGAAACCCATGTTAGGGTTACTCTCTTAGTTATGTGTTTTTCTAATGATCCTTGTATTAATTTTCCTCTATGTGGTTTATTGGTTGTATTTGTGTATATTGATGATCTTGGATTGATTTTGATGAATTGGAAACATGAATTGGAAGCAAGGGTTCTTTGCTCTCCTTAGTGAGGCTCGCGGCCATACCCCTTCCATAGGGTGATCATGGTTAAAATTTTGTACCAAGATGGAAAGATAATTAATCAAGTGAATAACAATTAATAGAGCAATGAAAAATTTGGGTTCTTGCCCCTTGGGGAGGCTCACGGCCTCTAGGGCCTTTTTGGGTCCAAATATGTAATTTTGGGTAACCTTGGAACTTAAGTAATTAAGTATTAAGTAATTAACAATGTGATGAAAAAAAAATTAGTTGGACTCTTGTCCTTAGGAGGTCACGGCCTCAAGGGCCATGTTGGCTAAAAATTATGCATTAAGCTAAGGCTTAGGTGATTAGGTAAATTAAGAATTTATTAAGGATTCATAAGATGGAAAGAAACTTAGTCGATGACCTAGTGTGATTCTTTTGGAACTTAAGGGAAAAACAAAAGTGTGTGAGACTTAGAGAACCTTAGATAATTTTCTAAGTAAGTATGATTTAATTTGAGTAAAAGACTTGGCTAATTAAGAGAAAAAAAGATTTAATGAGAATTATAAGAGAATTCCTCTAGAGAAAGCTTTCATAAGAAATGTTAGATTAAAGTGAAACTCCATAATGAACCTTAAAAATGTATTGTCATATTTGAGAATTTGATTAATATGTTAATATGGGTCCATGAGTGAGACCAAAATTCTGTTGATGTTTAACTTGGCCAAATTATGGCATGCTATGGAAAAGTATATCATTGTTGAATATACATGAATATACATTGAGTCATCATGCATTATGAAAGTCCGATGGACCATTGTTAAGGTCATATTCCCTAGGAGGTTGAATCACACCTATGTGTGAGTGCAAATAGACTAGTGTAGGTCATAATGTTAATCTTGGGGGTGTCGAGGTACGGGTGTCTCACAATGGTCAGTTGGTAGCTCCTCTAGGCCGTGGGATAGACCGATACAAACGCACCGATGATCCGGACCTAGACACTGTTCTATGATCTAGTGTAGAATGTCTTGTACAATGCCATGATGTGCACGTTGATAAATTGAGAAATTATAGCACTTGTTAGTCGTGGCAGCCGAGTTACAAACATGTCTCCTGATCATTCTCTCCGATTGTTTGTGTCTAGCTCCATGGAGTAGGATTTTGGTATCATATGCACATGCATAGTGAGTCAACATATTATTTGACATTTGTTCATATGATGATTGGAATTGTTGTTTTATTGATGTTATAACTGCCTGAAATTGTTAGGTTGTTCATTATTTGCTTCTTAATGCAGATTATTATTTTTGATATGCTATGTGAGCGTTTTGTGCCGTTCTGTTTCTTTACTGCCATAATTGGTAATGAATGTAGGGTGTCTTACCTCTTTTCTTTCTTTTTGCTATTCTGTTTATTTATGTGTTTCTCTGAAGACATTGGTGAAGAACAGGAAGTGCATGAATCCCCTGGTTTCTGACCTGATTTTGATTAGCTTCCAGTTTAGATATGATGTCCCATCTGTAAGGCTTCTTGGGTTATACGAGGGTGACTTTTCATGGAGCTCCGGACTGCTGCCACATCAACTTGGGTATGGATCATTGTGACTACCTCGGGGACGTGACTGTGACTCTTGCTTAGGGACATTATGACTCGCCTATCTTTACTTTTCATGCTCGCTTATATTTAGAGTTTTACTCGTCCATACGTGATATGTAGGAGAGCGTTATTACTCCTCACAAGAGGACTCTTTCTTATCCTCTGCACGAACCCCCGCTCATAACTCGGTTACTCCGATGAGGGTTTCCTCTGACGAGGAAGACCCTAAGGAGGATCCAACCATGGTTTCTTCTCATTCGCCTTAGGGGCTGTTGCTGTTGATAGTCGCTGATGGCTATTGGTAAATCTTTTGGGGGCCTGATGTTTTGTCTTTTTGGTGGGCTATAAATATATAATCATTTTGGGGCATGTAAAGTTTTTACTTTTTGTATATCTAATGATGTATCTAAACAAGTGTGATATAAATATATATAAGTATGATGTACGAATGTATGGTTTACTTCCCATGTTACTTTCTACTGTAACTATGTCTTATCATTTTATTTTATTATTTTGTAACAAAAAAAAAAAGAATTCACCTAATCATTTGTACGATTACAACTAAATAGACTTATCCATATTATAATGAATCGGGTCTTAGTTTATACATTTTATTTTTCGCTTCGTGGTTATGGTGTGATGTTCCCTCCTCCAAAAGGCGCGTTACATGTCATGCCACTTCTTCATTCTCTCCTTACAGAGCTTAGCATTCTCATATACTTCAAGATGAAGTTCATCTAACTCATTGAGTTAGTTACGTCACTATGCACCTGTAGCATTCACATTAAAATTCAAAAATTTAAGTGCCCAATATGCTCTATGTTCTAATTCCACAGGTAAGTGACAGGCTTTACTAAACACAAGTCTATAGGGAAACATATCAATGGGTGTTTTGAATGCAATTCTATAGGCCCACAATGCATCATCCAACTTTAAAGACCAATCTTTACGAGATGCATTAACAGTCCTTACCAAAATCTTTTTCAACTCATGGTTTGAAACCTCCACTTGGCCACTTGTTTGTGGATGATAAGGGGTGGCGACCTTATAGGTGATATTATATTTGCTCAATAGATTGTCAAACTATTTATTGCAAAAATGAGTGCCACTATCACTTATAATTGCTCGGGGTGTACCAAATCTAGTAAAGATATTTCATTTCAAAAATTTTACCACTACCGGAGCATCATTAGTTGGCAATGCCACTGCCTCAACCTATTTAGAAACATAATCCACAGCAACAAGTATGTATTGATTAGAAAAGGATTTTGGGAAGGGACCCATGAAATCAATGTCTTAGATATAAAAAATTTCACATATCAAGATGCTATTCAATGGCATATCATATCTCCTAGAGATGTTACCACTTCGTTGGCATTTATCACAAGTTCAAATAAATTCAAATGCATTCTTAAACAAAGTTGGCTAGTAAAACCTACATTGTTAAACCTTTTGTGTAGTTCTAGTGGGACCGAAGTGGTCACCAGTTTCCCTAGTATGACAATGTTCAAGAATGGAATAACCCTCACTATCATGATGCATCCCCTAATAACATTATCAGCACAAACCCTAAGCAAGTATGGATCCTTCGACAAATAATGCTTAACATCAGATAAGAATTTCTTCTTTTGCTGATAAGTGAAATCTGGTGGAAGGATATTACTTGCAAGGAAATTTATATAATCAGCATACCATAGTAAAGAGGAGACTACAAGGAGGTTCTCATCAGGGAATGATTCATTTATGGCACGCTCAGTAGTAGGCTCTAACACCTCCTCATCCAATTATGATAGGTGGTCAGCTACAAGATTTTCTGTCCTCTTTTTAACACATATCTCAAGATTGAACTCTTGTAGCAAAAGAATCCACCGAATCAGCCTCGACTTAGCATCCTGTTTAACAAGCAAGTACTTAATAGCAGAATGGTCAGTATAACAAATAACTTTAGAGAAAATGAGGTAAGGGCAAAATTTATCAAAAACAAATACTACTGCTAGCAACTCTTTTTCAGTAGTGGTGTAGTTTCTTTGTACCTCATTCAAAGCATGGCTAGCATTGTAAATAGTTTGAAAATTTTTACTTTTCCTCTGGTCCAAAATGGCCCTAACTGTTGTATTTCTTGCATCACATATGAGTTCAAAAGGTAAGGACCAATCAGGGGCAACAATGATGGGTGCACTAGCTAACTTTTCCTTCAAACCAAAGAAATGCATTTACGCAAGAATCAGAAAAGTCAAATGGTGCATCCTTCATTAGGAGGTTTGTCAAGGGTCTAGCAATTTTTGAAAAGTCCTTGATGAACCTTCGATAAAAACTTGTATGCCCCAAAAAGCTTTGAACGACCTTAACAGATTTAGGTAGGGGTAATTTTGTAATTACTTCTACCTTTGCCGGATCAACCTCCATACCTTTGGACAATACCTTATGGCCCAAAATAATGCACTCTTATACCATAAATTAGCATTTTTCCAAGTTTAACACAAGATTAGTGTTCCTGCATCACTCCAAAACCAAACTGAGATTATGTAAACAATTATCAAAAGAAGGACCAAATACAGAGAAATCATCCATGAAAATTTTAATACAATCCTCTATCAAGTTAGAAAAAATGGCCATCATACACCGCTGAAAAGTAGCAGGTGCATTACACAATCCAAAAGGCATCTGTCTATATGCAAATATACCATATGGTCATGTGAAAGTGGTTTTCTCCTGATCCTCAAGTGCCACATGTATTTTCATATAACCAGAGTATCGATCCAAGCAATAGAAAAATGCATGATCTGAAAGTTTCTCTAACATTTGATCAATAAAGAGCAAGGGAAAGTGATCTTTTCGAGTGGCATCATTCAATTTCCTATAATCAATGCACATATGCCACCCAGTCACACTCTTAACGGCTATAAGTTATTTCTTTTCATTTTCTATGACCGTTGTACCCCTTTTCAGGAACCACTTGTACCAAACTTACCTAGGAACTATTAGAAATGGAGTAGATAATACATGCGTTGACTAGCTTTATTACCTCATTTACAACCTCTTTCATGTTTGGGTTGAGATGCTTTTGTGGTTGCACAAGCAGCTTGTTCTGCGCCTCCATATAAATTATGCGGGTGCATATGGTAGGGCTGATGCCCGTGACGTCATGAATGGTCCACTCAAATGCCTTCTTGTTCTCCCTTAACACTGTCATGAGCTTTTCCTCCATCATACCTTAAAGCAAAGTAGAGATAATCATAGGTAAAGATGATGGAGGATCTAGAAAAGCATATTTTAAATTAGAGGGAAGGGGCTTGAGCTCCAGTTCGGGGGGCTTCTCAATTGAGGGTTTTGGAGTAGGGATGTTTTTCCTATCCAAATCCTCATAATGCCCCTATGTTCTTCTACCTTCTGCGGACATGCCAGCTTCTAACTACATTATAATTTCTTTGACCTCTTCATCATCCTCAGAGTCGGTGGTAGCCATGATCAAGATCTTCTCTAGCACATCATCAGTTACAGATTCATGCAAATATGAGGACACAACACTATCCACAACATCGGTAACATCGATGCAATTACATGAATCAAAGGAACTAGGATGTTTAAGAAAATTAAGAACATTAAAAACTACTTTCTTATCATTTAATCGCAAGGTCAACTTTCCTTGATGGACATCAATCATGGTCTTTCTAATAGTGAGGAATGGACGCCCAAGTATGATTTGGACCTCTGAGTCCTCCTTCATGTCCAACACAATAAAGTCTGCTGGGAAAATAAATTTATCCACCTTTACCAAAACATCCTCCAAAACACCACGAGGGTATGTGATGGATCTATCAGCCAGCTATAGTGAAATATTGGTAGGCTTTGGTTCCTGTATTCCTAACTTCTTAAAAATAGCAAAATGCATCAAATTAATACTAACACCTAAATCACATAATGCTTTCTCAAAAAAAGAGTTACCAATAGAGCAAGAAATAGTGAAACTCCCTGGATCTTTTAGTTTCGGTGGTAACTTCTTCAAAAGGATAGTGGAACACTCCTCATTTAACCTTCCCATCTCAAATTCCTCAAGCTTGCGCTTATTTGAAAATATCTCCTTTAAGAACTTTGCATACTTGGGTATTTGGGAGATGGCTTTTACAAATGGAATGTTAATTTGCAATTTCTTGAACATCTCCAAGAATTTTTCAAATTGCTTATCCTACTGAGTGTTCTTGAGCCTCTGAGGGAATGGAATAGGTGGCTTCTGTGGCTCACTCACATGTACTGCGGAGGGTTCTTCACTTGCCTTCTCATTTTCTGCAGTGACTGACTTATTAAGAGTATCTCCATGCTCTTGAATTTGTTATTCTTTGTTATTGGAAGGATCCCTAAGCTCCTTACCACTTCTCAAGGTGATTGCCTTCGCATGTTCCTTTGGATTAGGCTCAGTAGTACTAGGAAAAGACCCCGGTGCCCATTCTGACATCAAGGTAGCCAACTGGCTAATCTGGGTTTCCATGCTCTTCATTAAGGCCTCTAAATTCTGTATATATTTCATTACCACATTTTCAAAGTTTGGCTTCACTTCAGTTGCTTGGAAACCTGGAGGAGATTATGGAGCTCTCTGTTAATTCTGCTGATTGCCTTGTTAATTTCACCATTTTAAATTGGGATGGTCCCTCCAACTGGGATTGTACGTATTTGAATATGGATTGTACTATTGTCAGTTGGAATTATCAACAAAATTTACTCCTTTGGGCTCAGGGGCAAATGGACTATCAACTTGAAATTTTGAACTTTTATGTCCCTGTACGCCATATGCTTCACATATGATTAGTGGGATTGCACTATTTGTCATCGAAGTCTCCACCTTCTTTGTCATAGCTTTCAATTAACTCAGAATGGCAGTAGAGGAGTCAACAACATGCACACTGACTTGTTTCTTAGGAGCCTGGCGCTCATTTTGTCATTGATAGTTGTTCAGCGCTATTTCTTCAATCAGTGCTTGCTTTCAGTAGGTGTTTTCCTCCAAATTATACCTCTCGGTGACTAACCATTGTAAAAAGTCTGTACTTGCTACCATATGGGAAATCCATGATGTGGACATCTCCTCAATGACTCTTGAAAATGTTCCCAAGCTTTATAGAGAGTGTCCATGTCAAACTGCACAAAAGAAGAAATATCATTCCTTAACTTAGTAGATTTAGAGGGAGAAAAATACATAGCCAGAAATTATTGTACTAATTGGTCCCATGTGGTGATGGAACCCCTTGGTAGTGACGTTAACCATTGATTCACTCCATCTTTAAGAGAGAAAGGAAAGAGTTACAATCAGATCGCATCATCTGTCATCCCATTATACTTCATCTCAAAGTTGTTAGCCGCCACAGATGGTCTAATAATACTCCCTTCATACCCTTCAGCCATGGGCATGGAATATTCAAGCATTGTCCGCTCCATTGGGGTAACTCGTTCTTGACAATTCCCCTCAACTGTTATCTCTCTCTCTCACTCTCCATCTTTCTAATAGCATCTTCAGTCACAACTTCAATATTAGATTGTTTCCTTAGCCTGCGAGCTATTTTCTTAATTTTTGGATCAAATGTTAGATTAGAAATTTGAGAACAAGTAAGCATAAACAAGAAATATAAGCAAGGAAATGAAGAGACAAATTAATTAAAAAATAAAAATAAAAATAAAAATAAAAATAAAAATAATATAAGAAATAAAATAAAAGTGCGTCTAAATTAACTAGAGCTTTTTGCCTCTAATATTACTAAACTTATTCCTTGGCAACGACACCAAAAACTTGATACGTGTAAAAAACACTAAGAGCAAGTGTCCTCTATCGCAAAGTAATATAGGACTTGTATGAACACCCAATTTTGACCGGACTAAAAGAAAATAATAAAAAGGAAACAAAAAGAGAAAAATAAAAAAAAAATCAAAAAAAAAAAGATTTTTGTTTTTAACCCATCTTTTTAACCCAAATACATAAGCCCAAAATATAATAGAAAATGAAAAATAAAAAAAAAGTAAAAAAAAATGAAAAAAAGAAAATAATAAAAAATAATAATAAAAAAAAAGATTTGTTTTTTCGTTGGGATAAAAATCATTTTTTTCTTTAGCCATGCAAAGATCACCCATCTGCAGTTAGGGGACAAGCACGTTTGCCTCCCATTCTCTTTTCCACAAGGTGCACGCTTTTTGCTCCTCATTTAGTTTCCCACTTGCACTACTGAACAAAGAGATTCCCTCACTAATTGCACCTACTCCCTCACTGATTCAACCACTCCATTATCACCTGGCTGCTAGCAACTAATAAGAGAGGACCAACTTCAAGACCTTGGGGGGATGGATCCATCGGAGGCTGATAGAAAACTTTCAAAGACCAACCTTCACTAGCACAGAAGCACACCAACCTAATCAACTCATCATCACCTTCTCTCTAAGCTTCAACGGTGAGCATTCTGCACTAATACCGACGAGTTTACCCATTCCCCTTCATCTTCATTACCAAGATTCATCTTCCTCTCCTTCACCTACCATCACCTAAAACTATCATCCACGGCAAGAAGCTTCCTTGGCATCCAACCTTCATAACTTTTTCATCTCCCCACCAACCGACCGTCGGACCCCCCAAACTCCATCCTATTCGACACAGAACCACCCAAGAACCAAAACCGACCGTCGAATCCGTCCTCTCATCCGACCGTCAGACTACACAGAACCACCCAAGAACAGAAACCAGACGCGTCGAATCCATTCTCTCATCCGACCGTCGGACCGTACAGTTACCATCATCTCACCGACCATCTCTCCGACACCCTCACCGACTGTCGAAACCCCAGAGGTAAGACCCTTCCCTTCAACCAACCGATCGTCGAACTCCTGAATTCCTCTCCTCATTCGACCGTCGAACTATACCATTGCGACTTTCACCGACTGTCGAATCCCCACCACCATCCTCCAACCATCCATTACGTGACATCACCTATCTCCCAAACTTCCAAACCTTCCTCCTCACGACCGTCGAACCCCAAATCCTTCCCAACCGACCGTCGAGATTCCACAAACCACATCACCTATCTCCCAAACCTCTAAACCTTACCCCTCACAACCGTCGAACTCAAAACCCCGGCTCCACTCCTCTCACCGACGAGCCATCCAAACCTCCATCACCATCAACCAAACTCCATCCCCTCACTCGACCGTCGAATCCATCGCCCTTTCAACCGACCGTCGAACCACACCCGCCTACTACCCTCTCACCGACGAGCCATCCAAACCTTCACACCATCAACTAAACTCCATCACATTCGACCGTCGGACCCCAAAAGTAAAAACACCTACATTCTCCAATTTGACCGTCGAACCTCGCCCAGGTCGCCCTTCACCGACCGTCGAACTCCTCACCGACAACCCATCCAAATTCGTCGAATCCATCCCTTCACTCGACCGTCGAAACACACCGCCTACACTCCCCTCATCGACCTTCAACCTTCCAAACCCAAATAAATCCATTTTTCCACCGACCGTCGAACCTCGAGGCCGGTTCTCGGACCGTCGGACCACAGAACCGTTCTCGACCGTCGAGGCAATTCCCGACCGTCGAACCTCAGAGGCCAGCTCTCGACCGTCGGACCACAGAAACTAGTTCTCGACCTTCAGAGGCAATTCCCGACCGTCGAACATCAGAAGTCAGCCTCCCGACCGTCGAATCTCAGGGTCCAAACCCCTCCCCAAACGTCCCCTGGTGCGTGCTGTTAGTGTTGTCAAATTCTCTAAATTTTTTATCTCTTTAAATTGAATTGTGATTGTCTTTTGGGTGTGTGAGGTTGAATCACGTGGACTGCTGTCCATAATGATGCATTTTGATAAGAAGGGAGAAGGGTAAAAAAGGGTTAAAAAAAATAATAATAATAATAAAATAAGAAATAATTAAAAATTTTTAAAAAGGAATAAAAATGGGTTACCCGAGTTGCGACAAATTTGCTAACCCTTATATTTTGTAAACATCCGAGTTGCGACGGAAACTTGATGATTTACAATCTTAAATAAAAATTTCAGTAACAAACTCGATAATCAATGGGTGACGTCTCTAGCGTGACGCGAGCTTCACCTATTTAATCCTTAATTTGAATAACTGAGTCGCGACGGCTTGTTAATTAAAATTCCAAAAAATCATTTTAAATAAAATCAACCAACCCACACTTATTTTATAAAAGAACTACGTGACTTTGAATTCCTCATTGCACTTGAGGATACGTAGAAGCGGGAATCATATTCTGTTAAGCCAAATTTAAATTTTCACAATTTTGTGGTTTCGCTTTTTTAGTTACAATGTTTGCAAAAGGGGTAAAATAAATATTTTCAAGGATTGTTAATAATTTACACAATTAATCTAAGGTACCGTCTTAGGACCGGTGCGTTAGGGAAGTGCAAGTGGGATTAAGTTTCCACCCTTCCCTAAGCATAACCGACTCGAATCCAATCTGGTTCCAAAGACCATTTCCAAATAAAAGGTTTTCCAATTTTTCCAAATTCAAATAAAATTGGTGGCGACTCTTAAAATTAAAATAATTTAATTTAAGTTGCTATTTCGCCGCGATTAATTTTACGGTCGCGACAGATGGCGACTCCACTGGGGAGTTTTTGGAGAGTCAAGCCTGTCGTTGTTAGTTGTGCAAATTGTTAATAATTTTCATTTATTTATTTTACCCTTTTTATCCTTGTTTTTGTTTTCTTTTTGTTTGTAAATGGGTTTTATTTATTTTGTTCTATGTAAATATTTGATAGCGTTATCCCTGTGTTTGTTTTGACCTGATATACTTGTATATAATTTGTACTTAATTGTGCATAATTGTTGAAACCTTAGGATAGATGATTGCTGCCTGGCTATTGTACATATGTTTTTGCAGGTTGGGGGGTAGTTTCTTTTTTAAATTATTGTAAAGGTTTGTACGCTCCCAGCACCCACTGCACCTACACATAAAGCACACACAATCGAGTGGGGCCCTATACCCGGGTCTGAGTGAAGCCTAAGATAAGTAGAGGTTGCGTAGTGGTAGCCATTTTGGATGTACTTCCTAGTTGGTTATCGCAAAAACCTCATCTAGAGTGCGCCTTTTTCATAAATGTCCCACACCTAGTTGGTTTACCCACTATTTCGTGGTCAACATTCTGAAATAGGACTTGGCTCTAGAGACCTCTAAAATAGAAGAGTCACCCTATGGAAGTTATCACGAACCAGAAAGACTCTTAGATCCTTAGGATGGAATTCCCAAGTTTAAGGCAACCTCATTAGGACACAAAGGGAGCGTACTTCTTCTTTCCTCATGCCATCCGTTCTTAAAAAAAAAAAAATCATCTTGCATTTTTATAATCTTAAAAAAAAAAAAAACTTACATTTTCATGACATTGCATAAAGAAAATCATACATTCCTAGCATTCAAAAAAAAATCATGCATTTTCATGACACTCCAAGCATTCTTAAAAAAAAAAAAAAAAAATCATGCATTTTCATGCCATCCTTAGCATTTAAAAAAAATAATAAAAAAATAAATCAGCATTTTCATAAAAAAAAATTTCATGCATGGCATCTTTAGCATTCTAAAAATATATATATATAAAAAAATAAATCATGCATTTCATTCCATGCATTTGAAAAGAAAATGTTTTCATTTCATTCATCTCATCTTATGCATGACATTCCTTGTATGATGTTACCGTCTTCTCCATCCGCATTATGAATAAAAAAAAAAAAAAAAAAGAAAATTGTGTGTACCCGACAATGAGGTAGGTAGTGCCATTAAATTTTATCGGAAGCATGTGGAGACAACAACTGCGAGAATCTTGCAGTATGGATTTTATTGGCCTTCTTTATTCAAGGTCTGTTACACCTTTTGTAAAAGTTGCGGAAATTGGTCAATAAAGTTTTGCTTTAAGATTCTCATCCGCACCTACTCCTTAGAAAATTGAGATCTAGGAGGCGCGGTTCTTTTGTTGTCAAACACGTGTATCTTATGGGGCCATAGACATTGAGAATCCTAGGAATGGTAATGCGCTTAAAGTTAATGAACCAAGACTCAACCATTTCTGGAACATCAAGTTGTTGAGTTCTCTGTGTTGCCGGTTAAAGGGCGGATAACGGTACTCGTGACTCTCAAGTCGGTTTGTTTTTTTCGTTTCCCATAATAACTGATTTCTTCTCCTTTCAAAATGGATGTCATTCTCTCAAATCTAAGAAAATATTTTCCTTCTCTTCCTCTAAATGCTCTAACAAAAGTCTATGAAGCTAGGTATGAAAGATTGAGATTGTTAATGTATAAGGGCATCCCAGGAGATATACTGTTGGATAATTGAAGCAAAGGTTCGTTTAGTGGTGAATCTTCGATTCATTTGTCCCATACATGCCCGGTCTCGGTAAAAGTTCATTTTCAAAAAGGAGAAGAGCCAAAAGAATGAAAGTTTGTTACAAGTGTGCACGATGGAATTGCAACACGCGATGTCACTCTTTGGGGATGGTTTCTATAAATAGAGAAGATAAAATATTCTTCATCAAGAATGGACTGAGTAAGGAGTCATTAGATAATGTCTTATTGACTCTTGAGACGCATTCTTGTGGAGTTGTGCAGCGTGAACTTCTTAGTTTGTGGAATCTCTTCAAGGACGAACAAGAGCGTTATAGTCTTGGGAATCTGACTCAAAAAGACCTTGTTTGCCAATTTATAAGAAAATTGGATGGGAAGCTTATCCTCGACTCATAGAAGGCGTTTAAGCCGTTTCTGGACGTGAAACCAGAGGAAGATGTGAGCCACAATCACAACAACATGTATATATTATCTTGTACATTTAAAAAAAATGAAAAAAAAACTGAAAACTAAAAAAAAAGGGCGAAACTTCGGTTGTACTTGGTCTTTAATTAGATTAGGAGCCCCCGCGGTGGAGTGGCAGTCCGTCATTGACTCGGGTGGACCTTCGCACGCCGGTCGGTAAATAAGGTTCGTGTGCCATGCTCGCAGAGAGCCGCGCAAGCATTCTCGTGTTTTAACCAAAGGCTCGCTTGTTGATGGACGAAAGAAGCGTCCCATGTTTGCATTCTCGCGTGACAATGCCTCCGAGTGAATCCCGTGATTTAATGCCATGGGCTCTTCGCCGATCTCTCACCGGCCGTGGTCGTTGGTGGTAGATGTCGATTTACGCACTTTAATTAGTGGCGTCGTAGCTCAATCCAAAATATCCCACAAGCGGGAGGGAGAAGAATGCCCAGATTGGCTGAGCCGTCTTGGTATTACTGCACTCATGACGCGCAGTATAAAGATCTGCCATGAAACCTGTACATAAAGGTATGTAATCATTTGTTATCTTTGTATGATTTTGTTGAATTTTGGTTTTGGACAGACGATCTTTTGGATGGGATCCTTCGGGGGTTTCTAGACTTCTTTACCCTGATAATTTTCTTTAAAAAAAAAAGAGTTAAAAAAAAGTTAAAAAAAAACACAAAAAAAAAGATTTTATGTTTTTTATGTTCAACCTTTTCTGACAACAGCCGACCTACCTTTCTAGGTGCAATTATTTCCCTTTCCATTCTTTTTCTTATTTAAACACTCCATTTTCTCCTTCATCTTCAACTCAGAAGCACTCAAAGAGAAGAAGGGTATAGAATGGGGCCTGCTATTCGTAACCTAAAAAATGTCTGTGTTTTTTGTGGGTCGAGTTATGGGAAGGGATTAGAGTTTGTAAACGCAGCTAGCGCTCTTGGTCGATCACTTGCTGCAAGGAATATTCATCTTGTATATGGGGGAGGTTGTCGTGGGTTAATGGGGCGTTTCACTTTCTCGCTCTTATAGGAGGCGATCGTGTTTTAGGTGTTATTCCTAAACCTTTAGCCGAAAGTAACATCACCGGCAAGACAGTTGGAGAAGAAATTCGGTGTAACATCCATGCATGGACGCATGAAAATAATGGCCGACAATTCGATGCATTTCTTGTCTTACTGTGTGGTTTTGGTACTTTGGAAGAAATTTTTCAAATTGTCTCTTAGGTTGAACCGAACATCCACCATAAACCCATTGGTCCGTTGAATGTTAATAATTTCTTTGACCTTTTGTTATTTTTTCTTGACAAAGTCGTGGAACGTAAATTTATCACTCCTTCTAAGCAAGACAACTTCTTATCTCTCGCCTCCACTATTGATGAGCTCATTGATAAATTGGAAGCTTTTGAGTATGTACCTGATAAGGTATTGGCTCAGATAGATTGGTCAATAGGAAGCAGCGAAGGAAATAACAAGAAAAGAAAGCCAAATCTGACACTTTCTCTTTAATCGGTTTGATTTTATTGTACTTTGTTTCTATTTAAATTTGTGTCCGCTTTCTCCAAAACAGTAATTCTATCCTTTACTCATCTATATTTTAACATTAAGGACAATGTTATGATCTGGTTCGGGGGAAGGATGGTTGTGTAAAGAAAAACAAAACAAACAAAAAAAAACAAAAAAAAAACCAAAAAAATTCAAAAAGTGTGTTTGTTAATATGTTTGTTGTGTTTGTCATCAATTAACAACAAAAGTAAATAGGGATGGCAGAGTAAGGAGTAATTTTTATCTTGAGACGCATCTCAATTGGTGGCAGAGTAAGGAGTAGTGGGGTAGTAATTAGTATTAAATTGTGGAAGTACTAAAATTCTATTCACTTCTTATCAGGGTCCGATGCAACACTGACTGTGTGCTTCTTTTCTACTGGGCGTTGATTCACTTCTTATCAGGTTGTTTTGCTCTTTTCTATATCTCTCTCTCACATTGAGGACAATGTTATGATCTGGTTGGGGGGAAGGATCGTTGTGTGCCTAAATATATAAAAAAAAAAAAAAAAAATAACAAAAACAAAAAAGGTGTGTGTATTGTGCGTCTTTTCTACTGGGCGTTGATTCACTTCTTATCAAGTTGTTTTGCTCTTTTCTATATCTCTCTCTCACATTGAGGACAATGTTATGATCTGGTTGGGGGAAGGATCGTTGTGTGCCTAAATATATAAAAAAAAAAAAAAAAAAAAAACAACAAAAAAAAAAAAAAGGTGTGTGTATTGTGCGTCTTTTCTCTTTGAGGCGTTGATTCACTTCTTATCGAGTTGTTTTGCTCTTTTCTATATCTCTCTCTCACATTGAGGACAATGTTATGATCTGGTTGGGGGAAGGATCGTTGTGTGCCTAAATATAAAAAAAAAAAAAAAAAAAAACAAACAAAAAAAAAAAGGTGTGTGCATGTATTAATATGTTTATATGTTTGTCAAGTAATTTTCTAAACCAAGTTAAGGATGGCAGAGTAGGAGTAAATTTTACTCTTGAGACACATTTTAGTTGGGGTAGATAACTAGTTTGTGTGGAAGTAGCAATTGAAATTCAGGAAAATTTGCATGATTGAGTAAATTGTCTTCTTTCTTAAAAATCATATGTTTGGTTATGGATGTTGAATTGGTGGGTGAGAATGATAGAACTATATCTTGTGAGATCTTGAGCCTAATGGATGGATTCAACATCTATGCCATTCTCTTCTTTCTTGTGTGATTTTCACTCATGATAATGATCACTCTAGAACTTGCTTTGATTCTTTTTGAGGCTACGTTTCACTTGCATGCATGAACATGATTGAGGCCCTCTTTCTTAGCCAGTTTAGCTAAATAGCCAACCTTGCATATTTTCCTTTGCTTAACCCCTTTGAGCTTATTTGACCATTCTTTGTTTCTAACTCATTACGTGCCTTAAATGAAAAACCATGTTCTAACCCGACCTTAGGGAATAAGAGAGCATTGACTTTGTTATTTAATGAGTCCTTGAACAAGTGTGGGGGTGCATGTGCAGATTGGTTATATAAAAAAAAAAAGAAAGAAAAAGAAAAAAAAAAGGGGAAAAAGAAAATATGTTTCTATAAAAAAAAAAGAAAAAGAAAGCTGATTATTGCTACAATCAAAAGAATGCACCATGTGATATATTCATACCTAGAATGAGGGTGGATGATTGGAAATAACAGGAATAGAAGGAGAATGTTCAAGCCTAAAGGAATTCAATCTACCAATTGATCTTTAACAAAACATTAGTTAGATATTGGTCATTGTTCCGTATGAGAAAAAACTAAGAAAATCGTGGGAAAGTTAGACTGAATGTTCTCAAACATCTTCTCCACTCTAACTGTATCATAATGCTCTTTTATTCTCTTTGGTATTTAACTTGACATATCCATATTACTTCCACCTTTACCTTGACCCCATTATAACCTTGAATAAAGTCCTCATGATTTGTGTATACATGTGTTTTGAGTAGTGGAGAAGTAGAAAATAAGCAAGCATATGGTAGTGAAATTTTCATGGGTCGAATTGAGTGAAACACCTACCTTTTAAACACTTGAGAGATTGAGAGTAAATTCTGTGAGGATCTATCATTCTTTACTCATGTTTTTCAATTGAAGTATCCTTGCTTGTTGATTTGAGATGTGAAGATGTGTTGCCTCATGAATGTTTGATTACTTGAATTATTAATTGATCTTCATTCTTAAATATTATTAGAAATTGAGTCTTTTAGAGTGTTTAACTTTTGAGTCAGTTCTTTTTCTATTTTGCCCGAGGACGTGCAAAAGAGTAAGTGTGGGGGGTGTTTGATAATTAATGATGTCCAGTTGTCGAATCTTGACTCAAGCGAAAAAAAAATCTTTTGATTTTCTTGTGTCTTTAACCGTTGTAAATAATATCCTTTCTGTAGTCAAACTTCTAAGAACAATCTGGAAATTGTTCGTTTCTTTCCTGTTGTACTTTTTGAATTCATGAGTGTCTGTGACATAATGCTTCAAGTAAAGTGACCATGAGTACAACACCATGATTTGACCATCTAATGGTAATTTCTTATTGACCAATTCAGATCGAAGAGATCTTGGCAATCCCAATTGATGGAAGAGGAGGTACCCAAGCAAAAAAAAAAAACAAAACAAAAGAAAAGAAAAAGCTCGAAAACTTGAAAGGGCGGCCTAAACAAAAGTTGAAAAAAAAAACAAATAAAATGAAAAAGAGCCCGTTAGTCTGAAAACTTGAAGGGTCGGTCTAAACAAAAGTTAGGGCAAATGAATGGGCAAAATCTCAGAGGAAGTTGGCCTGAAACACCTTGAAAGGTGCACCCAAACTGGGGCAATTTTGAATTGCGTGTGATCAGCTACACAGGGGCAGTTTTGTTTGCATTTAGTTGGCCATACTGGGGCAAAAAAAAAAAATTTTGAAGGATTAAGGAGAAGCTGTGTTGAAGGAAGTAGCAACGCAGACAAGGACTGAGTTATCAAGCAGTTGTAGGGAATCAACTAAATGAAAGACAAGGTTAAACACTGGGGCAAAATTTTCTCTCAAGGAATCAGTCAAGCAATGGTTCATCCCATTTCTTGAAAGGAGAGTTGAAAGTGAAAAACAAAGAAAAAAGAAGGAAAGGAGAAGAAGAAGGAAAGAACCGAAGGGTCTAAGGAAGAAAGGCATGTGAATAAAGTTTGAGTGGTCAAAGCTTTCCAAAGTCGTCCTTGGTTCAAATGTTTTTCAAATAAAATTTTGAAAATAAGAAAAAATAAAAAGAAAGAAAAAATAAAGAGAAAGAAAAAAAAGAAAGAAAAAAAAAGAGAAAAGAAAAGAAAATGAGAAAAAAAAAATCTTTTTGATCAAGATGCTTATCTCATTGTCATTTAAATTCTGGGACTCAGTTGCCCATTGTCTTTTAAATTCCGGGACTCAGTGGCCCATTGTCATTTAAATTTCGGGACTCAGTTGCCCATTGTCTTTTAAATTTCGAGACTCAGTTGCCCATTGTCTTTTAAAATTCCGGGACTCAGTGGCCCATTGTCATTTAAATTTCGGGACTCAGTGCCCATTGTCATTTAAATTTCGGGACTCAGTTGCCCATTGTCTTTTAAAATTCCGGGACGCAGTTGCCCATTGTTTTTTAAAATTCCGAAAAGAAAATAAAAAAAAGAAGAAAAAAAAAAGAAAAAGAAAAAAGAGAAAAGGAGAGAAAAGTAAAGGAAAAACAAAGAAAAGAAAATGAGAAAAATGAAAAAAAAAAGAAAAAAAAAATCTTTTTGATCAAAATGCTTATTCCTTGTCTTTTAAATTTCGGGACGTCAGATGCCCAATGCCTTTTAAATTTTTGGGCCAAGCCCACTGTCTTTTTAAATTCCGGGCCAAGCCCACTGTCCTTTAAATTTTGGGCCAAGCCCACTGTCTTTTAAATTCTGGGCCAAGCCCATTGTCTTTCAAATTGTGGGCCAAGCCCACTGTCTTTCAAATTCTGGGCCAAGCCCACTGTCTCTCAAATTTTGGGCCAAGCCCCTTTGTCTTTTTTTTAAATTTCAGGCCAAGCCCTTGTCTTTTAAATTCTGGGCCAAGCCCACTGTCCTTTAAATTTTTGGGCCAAGCCCACTGTCTTTCAAATTCTGGGCCAAGCCCACTGTCTCTCAAATTCTGGGCCAAGCCCACTGTCTCTTAAATTCTGGGCCAAGCCCACTGTCTCTTAAATTCTGGGCCAAGCCCACTGTCTTTCAAATTCTGGGCCAAGCCCACTGTCTCTCAAATTCTGGGCCAAGCCCACTGTCTTTCAAATTCTGGGCCAAGCCCACTGTCTCTTAAATTCTGGGCCAAGCCCACTGTCTCTTAAATTCTGGGCCAAGCCCACTGTCTCCCAAATTCTGGGCCAAGCCCACTGTCTCCCAAATTCTGGGCCAAGCCCACTGTCTCCCAAATTCTGGGCCAAGCCCATTGTCTTTTTAAATTCCGGGCCAAGCCCACTGTCTTTAAATTTCGGGCCAAGCCCATTGTCTTTTAAATTTTGGGCCAAGCCCACTGTCTTTTTAAATTCGAGCCAAGCCCATCGTTTTTAAATTGGGCCAAGCCCATTGTCTTTTAAATTCTGGGCCAAGCCTTGTCTTTTAAGTCAGGCCAAGCCCCTTTGTCGTTTTAAATTTTGGGCCAAGCCCATCGTTTTAAATTCGGGCCAAGCCCATTGTCTTTTAAATTCGCGCCAAGCCCATCGTTTCTCTCAAACTACGGGCCAAGCCCTTGTTTTTAAATTCGGGCCAAGCCCACCTTGTTTTTCAAATTCGCCAAGCCCATTTGTTTTAAAGTCTCAGGCCAAGCCCACGTTGTCTTTCAAACCCTTTGTCTTTCAAATTAGGCCAAGCCCTTGTTTTTCAAATTTTCAGGCCAAGCCCATCGTTTTTCAAATTTCTGGGCCAAGCCCATTGTCTTTTAAATTTTTGGGCCAAGCCCATCTGTTTTAAATTTCGGGCCAAGCCCTTGTCTTTTAAATTCGAGCCAAGCCCCTTGTCTCTCAAAGTGCAGGCCAAGCCCACGGTCTTCAAATTGGGCCAAGCCCACTGTCTCTTAAATTCTGGGCCAAGCCCACTGTCTCTTAAAGTTCGGGTCAAGCCCACTATCTTTCAAATTTCAGGCCAAGCCATTGCCTGTCTTCTTAAATTCTGGGCCAAGCCCACTGTCTTTTAAATTTTGGGCCAAGCCCATTGTCTTTAAAATTCCGGGACTCGGTCGCCCATTTTTTTACTTTCTGTTGAGCGCATCGGCTCCATGCATTCCAATTTCTTTTCATTGTTTTTACTTTGTTTTGCATTTATCCTTTCATGCATTGCCGGACAAAATTGGAGTTCATTTCTTTACTCGTTTTCTTACGACGATAAAATGAAAAAACATAATTTTCCTTTTTATCTAATAAGAAACAAGTAAAGAGGGCAACCTGTGAACACCCAATTTTGGGACTAAAAGAAAATAATAAAAAAGGAAACAAAAAAGAGAAAAATTAAAAAAATTAAAAAAAAAAAGATTTTTGTTTTTAACCCATCTTTTTAACCCAAATACATAAGCCCAAAATATAAAGAAAATGAAAAATAAAAAAAAAGTAAAAAAAAATGAAAAAAAGAAAATAATAAAAATAATAATAATAATAAAAGATTTGTTTTTTCGTTGGGATAAAAATCATTTTTTCTTTAGCCATGCAAAGATCACCATCGCAATAGGGGACAAGCACGTTGCCTCCCATTCTCTTTTTCCACGGTACGTTTTTGCTCCCCATTTAGTTTCCCACTTGCACATCGAACAAAGAGATTCCCTCACTAATTGCACCTACTCCTCACTGATTCAACCACTCCATTATCACCTGGCTGCTAGCAACTAATAAGAGAGGACCAACTTCAAGACCTTGGGGGGATGGATCCATCGGAGGCTGATAGAAAACTTTCAAAGACCAACCTTCACTAGCACAGAAGCACACCAACCTAATCAACTCATCATCACCTTCTCTCTAAGCTTCAACGGTGAGCATTCTGCACTAATACTGACGAGTTTACCCATTCCCCTTCATCTTCATTACCAAGATTCATCTTCCTCTCCTTCACCTACCATCAGCCTAAAACTATCATCCACGGCAACAAGCTTCCTTGGCATCCAACCTTCATAACTTTTTCATCTCCCCACCAACCGACCGTCGGACCCCCCAAACTCCATCCTATTCGACACAGAACCACCCAAGAACCAAAATCGACCGTCGAATCCGTCCTCTCATCCGACCGTCAAACTACACAGAACCACCTAAGAACAGAAACCAGACGCGTCGAATCCATTCTCTCATCCGACCGTCGGACCGTACAGTTACCATCATCTCACCGACCATCTCTCCGACACCCTCACCGACTGTCGAAACCCCAGAGGTAAGACCCTTCCCTTCAACCAACCGACCGTCGAACTCCTGAATCCCTCTCCTCATTCGACCGTCGAACCATACCATTGCGACTTTCACCGACTGTCGAATCCCCACCACCATCCTCCAACCATCCATTACGTGACATCACCTATCTCCCAAACTTCCAAACCTTCCTCCTCACGACCGTCGAACCCCAAATCCTTCCCAACCGACCGTCGAGATTCCACAAACCACATCACCTATCTCCCAAACCTCTAAACCTTACCCCTCACAACCATCGAACTCAAAACCCCGGCTCCACTCCTCTCACCGACGAGCCATCCAAACCTCCATCACCATCAACCAAACTCCATCCCCTCACTCGACCGTCGAATCCATCGCCCTTTCAACCGACCGTCGAACCACACCGCCTACTACCCTCTCACCGACGAGCCATCCAAACCTTCACACCATCAACTAAACTCCATCACATTCGACCGTCGGACCCCAAAAGCAAAAACACCTACATTCTCTAATTTGACCGTCGAACCTCAGCTAGGTCGCCCTTCACCGACCGTCGAACTCCTCACTGACAACCCATCCAAATTCTGTCGAATCCATCCCTTCACTCGACCGTCGAAACACACCAGCTACACTCCCCTCATCGACCTTTAACCTTCCAAACCCAAATAAATCCATTTTTCCACCGACCGTCGAACCTCAGAGGCCAGTTCTCGACCGTCGGACCACAGGAACCAGTTCTCGACCGTCAGAGGCAATTCCCGACCGTCGAACCTCAGAGGCCAGCTCTCGACCGTCGGACCACAGAAACTAGTTCTCGACCTTCAGAGGCAATTCCCGACCCCGACCGTCGAATCTCAGGGTCCAAACCCCTCCCCAAACGTCCCCTGGTGCGTGCTGTTAGTGTTGTCAAATTCTCCAAATTTTTTATCTCTTTAAATTGAATTGTGATTGTCTTTTGGGTGTGTGAGGTCGAATCACGTGGACTGCTGTCCATAATGATGCATTTTGATAAGAAGGGAGAAGGGTAAAAAAGGGTTAAAAATAATAATAATAATAATAATAAAATAAGAAATAATTAAAATTTTTTAACAAGGAATAAAAATGGGTTACCCGAGTTGCGATGACTTGCTAACCCTTATATTTTGTAAACATCCGAGTTGCGCATGACTTGATGATTTACAATCTTAAATAAAAATTTCGTAACAAGCTCGATAATCAATGGGTGACGTCTCTAGCGTGATGAGCTTCACCTATTTAATCCTTAATTTGAATAATCGAGCCGCATGACGGCTTGTTAATTCAAATTCCAAAAAATCATTTTAAATAAAATCAACCAACCCACACTTATTTTATAAAAGAACTACGTGACTTTGAATTCCTCATTGCACTTGAGGATACGTAGAAGGAATCATATTCCGTCAAGCCAAATTTAAATTTTCACAATTTTGTGGTTTCACTTTTTAGTTACAATGTTTGCAAAAGGGGTAAAATAAATATTTTCAAGGATTGTTAATAATTTGCACAATTAATCTAAGGTACCGTCTTAGGACAGTGCGTTAGGGTGCAAGTGGGATTAAGTTTCTACCCTTCCCTAAGCATAACCGACTCCCGAATCCAATCTGGTTCCAAAGACCATTTCCAAATAAAAGGTTTTCCAATTTTTCCAAATTCAAATAAAATTGGTGGCGACTCTTAAAATTAAAATAATTTAATTTAAGTTACTATTTCGCCGCGATTAATTTTATGGTCGCGACAACTTGACTCCCAATTATCGATCTCACGAGGAATAAGCAGTAATTACTAGATTCGCTAAACTCTTGGTTCTTTAGACATTTATAAGAGTGAAAAGAAATTCAAATTAAAATAAGAAAACAAATTAAGAAAGACAATGGATAATCAAACAATGTAAAGATAATCAATTAGAAAGAGAAGAGGGTGCAAGGTTCACTTGAATCCAATTAATCAGATTTTCATTCATTTATGATGCAAGGTAATTCTCTTGCAATATTCTCTTAATTGCTATTGAATCCTAATGGTCATAGATGAAATAAAATTCTATTTCTAAATTAAATCACTTATTTGGTCATTTAGTTGAATTAATTAGAAATGCATTAAGCCTCAATTCAAGAGATAAACTAACATATCGTCAATTCCATTAGCAGAAATAAATTGATGTTTAGTCATTCAGCAATCTAATCCTAGGTTTATCATATAGATCCACTCATTGAATACGAATGGTCACCAGTCAAGTAATGAATTAACATATGTCAAAAGTGATCAAGTTATAACAAGAATGCAAGCACTATGATAAACCCTAAAAAAAATTACCTTAATCATATTCGAGATCAAACCCAAATAATTAGGAAAATAAGATCCCTCATAGCCCTAGCTATGGGTTTAGCTACTCATATTCAATACAAAAAAAAAACTCATATCAAAATACAAACCCATGGAAAGAAAACCCAACGAAATGGGAAAACTAGAGGGAAAGAGAAATCACAACCCCTTTAACGGTGATTATGATTTTCTAGCCTTTAAGAATTGAATCCTCCATCCGTAGTCATCTTCCAAAGCCTACTACCGCGAAAGTCCTCTCTCAGGATTAGGGATTTTTTGTGTTTTGTGTGTGATACTTGAATTCTGGTGTAACTCCTCTAATTTATAAAACTAATGTGTTCTGTTATGCGGCCAGCACCTAGGCACTAGCTTCCAGGTGCTCAAGCGTTGAGTCACTAATCTAGATACGCGTTGTATAACGCGCTACCTTCCCAGTGCTCAGGCACTGGGACACTAAAATACCATTACTGCATATGCTTTGGGTGCTCAGCAGTGGGCATCCAGTGCTTGAGCGCTAGACATCTAATGAAAACTTCTTTTTTTCTTGCTTCTTTAAATGCCTAGTCTTCTCCATATGCAATTACCTGTCAAAAATACATAAAACACATAATAAGAACTCAAATTAAAATACCAAAAAAAAAACAAAACTTGAGAACAAAGTTCAATCACAAATATCAAAAGATGATGAAAAATCAAGGAATTGAACCGTAAAAATATGAGATATTGATGGTTCATCATAAATCTTGGCAAGAACACACTTGGAAAATAAGGAGCAAAAAGTTAAGAAGCAAGAAGAGAGTCCATTTGATCTCCCAAGGCAAGAGGATTCACAAATCATGGACCTTCATAAGGAATAGAGGACATTAAGATGTCATCCTCTTAACAAGGTGATAGGTGATGTATAAAAAAGGGTAATCACTCGAAACTCTCTTAGAGTTGCATGTAACTATATGACTTTTGTCTCTTAAGTTGAACTTAAAGGCATGAATGAGGCTATTAATGATGAACATTGGATCTTGGCCATACAAGATGAACTAAACCAATTTGAGAGAAATCAAGTTTGGGAATTAGTTCCAAGGCCTAATGATCATCCCATAATTGGCACCAAATGGGTCTTTAGAAACAAACTTGATGAAACAGGCTTAATAATAAGAAACAAAGCTAGACTTGTTCCTAAAGGTTATAATCAAGAAGAAGGCATAAATTATAAAGAAACATATATTCTCGTAGCTAGATTAGAAGCCATACGAATACTACTTGCATATGCATGCATCATGGATTTCAAGTTTTATCAAATGGATGTTAATAGTACTTTCTTAAATGGTTTTATACAAGAAGAGGTATATGGGAACAACCTCCTGGTTTTGAAAACTTTGAACTGCCTAACCATGTTTTTAAATTGAAAAATGCCATGTATGGCTTAAAACAAGCTCCTAGAGCTTGGTATGAAAGGTTGAGTAAGTTCCTTTTGGAAAAAGGCTTCTTTAGAGGAAAGGTTGACACTACTCTCTTTATCAAGCATAAAAAGCATGACATACTTCTTGTTCAAATATATGTTGATGATATAATATTAAGTGCTACTAATAAATCTCTTTGCAAGGAGTTTACTAACATTATGCAAAATGAGTTTGAGATGTCTATGATGGGTAAGCTTAACTTCTTCTGTAACACCCTAGCTCTGATACCAACTAATGTAACACCCTAGCTAGGGCATCACATTTCTGACTCCCGACTCATAATCTGAAAATAAGTTCGCACAAAGTTTGAGTTATAAAAGATGGGTTTCAAAATTTCTTCTTTATTGAAACGTAAATTTACTGAAAATATTAGGTAATATTGAAAATCATATTTCAACTATTCATTATGCAATATTGACACCAATTAATATCACAATTTAAAAAGAAATATAAAATTAACAGACTTATTTTTTTTTTGACAGTAGCAAACCCCATGACGGGTCCTACTTAATAGTACAGTACAACACTAACGAGAAACTTTAACATACTTATTCCTTTTTCTGTCCATCTTGATGCATCAGACATCTGTTCCTTTGTCAACACTGCACACCTTCGAGTCCTGAATGTCCACTCCTTATTGTTATCACCAATCTCAGAGTATCCATCGCCCATTATGTCTAAGATAACTCGATCCTTTTATTATTTGATTTTAACAGTACAGACACAACAAAACAATATAACAAAGAGGTGAGATCACCTACACCAATACCAACATGGCAGCACAGAGATAACATAAATAGCTATATCATACAGATAGATCATACCATAATCATGCTATCAGCATTAATCAACTATCATCATCTAATCATTTATCAGTTCAATCATCATCCAAGTACTCAAAATAATTGTCATAACCAATAACCAATATTCCCTAATTAATATATCACACAGATATAAATGCTCAGATTTATGCATATGTACAAAGACTCATTTTATCAAAAACGACTCCATGGAGGTTTTCACAATTTCAAGAAGAATGCTCTGATTAATTGTCAGCCTTAGCCCAAAGACAATCTCCCAGTCGTTGAAAAGAATCGTGTTCTTGTCGGGTATCGTCAATGCGTTGCAACGGATCGCATCGCCAAGTGGCACTGTGGTACTCGCTACGGTGTCACCGGTCGACCGTCGCGCCTCGACGCCCCAAGATCCATCATAGACCTCACTATCAATTCTCATTCCCTCTTCAACCACAAGGGCCATAATAGCTATTAGCTAACTTTTATACAATGCACTAATTTATCAGTGCAAGTCCAACCCCAACGGGCCAAATCTTTTCAATTTCATTTGTACAATGCACGAGTATATCAGTGTAAGTCCAACCCCAACGGGCCAAATCTTTTCAATGCATGTATAATGCACCAAATCCAAATACGGGCATCTCTTTCCAATGCATATAAAATGCACCAAATACCAATCATAGGCAAAACACGTCACTCTCTCATACAGTGTCCATACACTGGTTAAACAGTAATTATATTGTATTTTCAACACAAAATCATGTTATCATGTTTTTATAGTTATAAAACACTTTCGCCGTATTTTCACAAGATTGCGCAACATTTTCATTATGTTTTCACAATTCCAAAATGTTTCTGTTATGTTTTCAAAATATCATAACACTTCTGTTACGTTTTCAAAATTCTGAAACGTTTCTGTTATATTTTCACAATACCATAAAAATATTCTATTACTTTTAAATCACATAGTGATTTTTCAACAGTACGTCAAATATTTAAACTCACGTAAAATATTTAAACGTAATTCAAATCACGTAGAAATATTTTAACATATTTTAAATCGCATAGGAATATTTTACTATATTCTAAATCGTTTTTAAGATAACGTAAATCATTTTTCACCACAATTCTATTACGAAAAATATTTCTTAACCTTCAAAAATTCTATTTCATCCTTTCTCAAAATATTATGACTTTGTACTTCATTTTTCACATTTTCTTACTCAAGAAAATCTTTTCCACGTTTCTTTACTCAAGAAATTCTTTTTCAAATATAATCCACAAAATTACTTTTCCATTGATATAAATCAATGTTTCAAATCTTAAAATTTCCAAACGTACTTCAAAACTTGAAAATAAGTTATACTTGAGTAAATTCTCAAAATACCATTATATTCTCCATTTTTCCCCAAATCATTTTCAAATTAACCTACTTCAAAATAAATTGAAGTTTGAAAACATTTTCGTTTACAAAACTGAATTTTTCAAGTGAGTAAAATACTCTGATTCCCTTTTCAAATTTCTTGTATTAAATCAATTATATTTCCACTTGAAAAATTACTTTGTTTCATCAAAATCTAGGCATTACTATTTGAAAAATTATCAAAACATTTTTTCTTTTAAATTGATATGATTTTACACAAACAAAATCATTAAAGTTTTATTTTCAAAACCAAAGTACCGATTGGTCATATAACAAACCCATTTGCTCAAATTCATTTTCACTTTCTTTACAAATCCTTTTTCATTCTTAGTCAAAAATCTTTTCCTTAATATATATTTTCTCAAAATTACTTTTTATTGATCTAGTCCTACAAAATCATATTGATTTGTTTTAATTATTATTTCTTAACTTTAAATTTCCTAACGTTTTCCAAAACCCAAATAAATTCTTCGTGAGTAAATTTAAGTTACAAACATTTTCTTTTATATTTCTAAATCACTTCTAAAAATTGATTCTTTTTAAATTAATTTGAAGTTCAATACTTTCAATCTTCTTTTTCTTTTATTTATGAAAATTCCACTTCACTTAATTTATAACACTTAATTTCCTTTTCAAAAATTATTATTTGAAAATTCTTGTATTTCATAGCATCAAAACATTTTTCTAAATTATCAAAACCTTATAGATGGTCATTGGGACCATGAAATATTTTTCTTCTAACTTAAATAAATTCCATTCTTATTTCTACACAAAATAAATCAATAAAATTTCATTCTAAAATTTGTGTTCATGTTTTCTTAAAAAAAAAAAAACAAACCTTTAGTTCATTTTCCATACTCCTCAAATCAATCCAATTTTATTCTTCCATAAACATATTAATTTGTAAACACCTATTTTGAGGTGTCTTGGCCGAAATTCTCATTGTTCTAGGGATCAAAATTTAATTTTCTTGTTCTTGAAAAATTTCAACATTGACCCTCATCAAAGGCATCAAAACCGTAGCTCTTCCTTGGCCATTGGAATCAATATCAATTTTCTTTCCATCCACACATCATGGCATACATATATATATTTCATCATAAATATCATAAAGATGCCATATACTCATCATGCATATTATAAGTATACTATCAAAGCCATAAAATCATGCAAAGCATATTAAGCATAGATAAAATAATCAAGGCACAAGAAAATAAAGCAAAGCTCATAAACACACAATTAATTATTACATGACCATGGATTGGAATTCTCACATGAATTCACAATTCATCAAATATAAGACCATCTCCCACCACTATAATTGGTTGGTGAGATGGATCTCCCTCTTACCTCTTGAAGATCCTCAAAACTTCTTGATTTTGCTTCTCTTTCCAAGTCCTTCAACACCACGGGCTTCTCAAATTCAAAACAAAATACATAGAAATTAGTATACTAAGCTTGATTAAGATGAACCATGGATCAAACATGGTTTAGATCATAAAGAAGAAGAGAAGAAATGAAGTCTTCTTATACTTCACCTCAAAAATCTCATAACTTTGTTCTTGAAGAAAGTCCATGAAGATGAATGATTTAGAGAAAGTCTCCAACATGAAAGTTGCTTAGAATATCATGTAGATTCAAGATCTATGGCTGGATGAAATTAAAAGTGATGGGTGGTGCTTTTAGTGGTCATGGCTGAACCATTTGGTGAGAAAATGAAGAAAAATGGTTGTTTTGTGTTCTTGGCTTGGTTGAGTGATGAAGATGAATGATTTAGAGAAAGTCTCCAACATGAAAGTGTTTTGAATTGATGAGAGGATTCAAGATTTGTAGCTAGATAAAATTATGGAAGATTGGAAGTAGTTCCATGGGTGGTGACCGAATGCTCAAGGAAGGAAAGAAAATGGTGTTGTTCTTGGTGTTCTTGATAAATTGGAAGAGAGAGAAGAGAGAGAATGAGTTAAGTGTTATAAAATGTGATACAAATGAAATCAAATGGCTGAATTGAAGTGGGCAGCCGTAGCATTGCATGGAGAGAAAGAAGAAAATAATTTTGCTTTAGGAAAATGACGAATAATTGGTCAAGACATCTAATTAATGTCTTCAAGCTTTTTCTTTGGCCTAAAAAGGCTACTCCAACATGTCTCAACATGTCTCTTCTTCTTTCTTGCTTCTCCAACCGTTCCCCCCCTTCATCATGCACTCCAAAGGAAGCAAACAAAACAATAATTGTCATATTGACCATGACAAACAATAATGGTCATTAATTTAGTTTGCATGGCTATTATTGGTGGTTCAAGAGCCATGTAAAAGTCTCCCCAAGCTGCATGAAAACCATGTGGCTCCTTGAGTATTTTAGGGAATTAATTGTTCTCAATTTTCACCTAATTGTATGCTAATTAATTAGGTAATTAGTTAGGTTAAATTTCCTAACCAATCTTAACTAACATTCTAACTATATAACTAATTAATTAACATATTATTTCACATATTATAATCTCTAATTAAAATTAGGATATCTAATTAAGAATTAAATTATAACAATTTAATATTTAATTTAGTTTACTTAACTTGTTAATTAGGCCATTAGATTAATCAAATTAGGCTTAATTAGTTACTAATCAAATCATTGTTGACTTCATCTTTTCTTTAGCCTAAAAAGGCTACTAAAAAAAAATTGTCTCCTCCTTGTCCAAGCATTCCAAAACCGCCCCCTTCCATAATGCATGAAGTTGTCATCTTTTTTTTTTATACAATTATTTGAAGCATTCCTAGCCATTGATTAATTCAATGGTTAGGATTTAGGTAGACTTTTAATTTAGAAGACTTAATCTAAGCCATTGGATCCTTCTCCTTTAAATTCTAGCCATTAGATGTGTCTCCAAAATAAAGGGTCAAGATTACTTCTTCTTACTTTTAATCCAAGGGTCATAATTAGTCTTTGCTACTTTTTAAGACCAAATCTCCAGCCTTGATTAATTCTTCATCCAATGGTCATAAATGGTCTTTGTCACTTTTTAAGACCAAATCTCCACCCTTGATCAACTCTAAATCCAATGGTTGTAAATGGTCACTTTATATAATAAATTTTACACCGTTGATTAAATCTATGGTTCATATTGAAGCTTGCCTAACTAAGTTTATTTTCACACCATTGATTAAATCAATGATGATTATCTTATGTTTCTTTATTAAATTTATTTCTTAACTGTTAATTGAATCAATAGTGGATATCCAAACCACCAATGTTGACTTAAGCAATATAATTTCTATTTTTATCTACTAAAAATCCCACGAAAGAATATATTTTGTATTTTTATCTTAGATAAATAAATATAGTACAAAACAAATTTTCTAAAAGCTGTTTCCGGATTCAGGTTTAGTAAGATCCCCTGTCTCCGTTTAAACAAGTACAAATTTTTCTATGCGTAGAAAATTTTTTTACTTTATGGGATCCACTGGGCCACGTATGGTCACCCGCAAACACCTCGTGGGGCCCACAAACAAAAAAAAATTCAAAATCACACATAAAATCACAAAAATTAGAAAATGTATGAAAATCAAGTCAGGCTGTTAAAAATAATTAACAGTCAAGAGAAATAAATACAGAAAGATTTCCCCCGGTCCAGAAATTATTATTTTCCTGACACGGAGTAAATCACTCAAAATGATCAAATACGCTGATGGAATAAACAAAATATTTTTACAATATCCAGAAATTACTAAACAGTAAAATTCTGTTAGCTGTCAAAATTACTGTTTATAGGATAGGAAATTTTGGGGTGTTACATCTTCCTTGGTCTCCCAGTCAAGCAAAAAAGAGATGAGACTTTCATAAGTCAATCCAAGTATTGCAAGGAGCTGCTCAAAAAGTTTAAAATGGACAATGCCAAGCATATAGCTACACCAATGGTCACTTCTTGTTATTTGGACAATGATGAAGGAGGTCAATATATAAAAATCTCAAAATATAGAGGCATGATTGGCTCACTCCTTTATCTTACAGCAAGTAGGTCTGATATTATGTTTAGTATGTGCATGTGTGCTAGATTTCAAGCAAATCCTAATTAATCACACCTAAGTGCTGTAAAAAGAATTATAAAATATCTAATAGGTACTTCACAAATGGGTTTGTAGTACCCTAAAGGTGCCTCATGTAGCCTAATTGGTTATTCTGATTTTGATTTTGCTGGATGTAAAATGGATAGGAAAGGCACTAATAGGACATGTCACTTGCTTGGAAGCTCACTAGTTTCTTGGCATAGCAAGAAATAAAATAATGTGATATTGTCTACAACTAAAGCTGAATATTTTGCATGTAACGCCCCAAAAATTTCTTATTTCATGATAAACACTCATTTTATAATATTTGAGGTTTTTGTGAATTTTTGTGAATTTTTTTTGAAAACGTTAAATATTTTATTATATTTTTCATTTTGCATGCACACCGAGCAAAACCGATGTTATGCTCCAAAAATTGTTTGTTTCATGACAAATAGTCATTTTACAATATTTGTGATTTTTGTGAATTTTTCTAGATTTTTTCGGGACTGTTGATTATTTTAATATATTTCTTGATTTACGTGTGCACTGAGCGAAGCCAGGAAAATAAAATATTTTTTCCAAAGCTGATAAACCTTGAACTGTGGAAACATCGATGGGAGATCTTACTAAACCCGAGGTCGGGCATAATTTACGAGGTTTACGTTTTTCAAGATTTTATCTGATAAATAAAATCGATGTACCGTAAAATTATCTGATGAACAATAAATACTGTTTCTATTAACTGTAACTTTTATTCACTAGATAATAGCTCTAGTAGAGTGTTAATCATCTTTTCTAGAGTGTTCACTTTAGGAGATAACATTACTCTTTACTTTATCGAGAAGCGCGCGGAGCTTCTCAAGGAAGCTTCCTACCAAGCTTCTCAAGGAAGCCTCACTCCCTCTCTCCTCCCACTCACCACACAGCCATGAAGGCCTGTTTGGAGCAAAAAGTTTATTTTACACTTTATTACTTTCAATTCTAAATTTTGAAATCATTTTTTCTACTATCAACTTTTCTCTCTACATTTTCTATCACACTTTTCTTCTTCACATTTTCTCCTCCTTCTCTCTACTACACCACACAACCTCACCTCTTCCAAGCCCTCCAAGATTACAAAAATTTCTAACAACCATATTTCCTCAATCTCCATCACATTCTAAACACCTTTCTAGTTTGAATCTACTTGAAAAGCTACCATCTTCATCATCTTCTTCAAGCTTCAAAGTTTGAGACTGTAGGGTAAGATTCTTGATTTCTCATCTTTTCTTCTTCATTTTCATTTTCATGGCCATCACCATGACCATTGATCCATTCTTTTTCGAGCCTTAGTATTGATTTGTTGAGTTGTGATTCTTAGGATTTTTGGTGAGCTTGGTTGAATTTTGCAAGGAGCTTTAAGGGAGTTTCTTTGCTTGTTTTCTCTTAGGTAAGAGGGAGATATTCCATTTCAACCAACCATGGTGGTGGAGGATGAATGGAGGATCCATGTTGGATTTCTCCTCTTGATTGCTTGATTTTTGATGATTTGTAATTATGTGCTTGTATGATGTTGTTATATTATGTTTGCATGGATAAATTGTGATATTTTGTGTGCTTGAAATCATGTATGAAAAATAAGAAATCTTTGCTTATGTTGAAGGAAGCTCACGGCCAAATGGCCCTATGATGGATCCTTGATGAAACCTTGTGTAACTTGTGTAACAATTTGGGAATGTAAATGCTAGTGAGTGATAATTAATGGAGTGATGAGAAATTGGGTCCCTAGTTCTTTAGAGGGCTCACGGCCTCTTGGGGAAATGAAGGCAAAAATGTTGTGTTAAGATGGAAACCTAGATAATTGGATAATTAGAAATTAATTATGTTACACCTCAAATTTTAGACTATGTTACAAAAATGGTAGAATTACACTGTTTTGTGTTTTTTGTGCAATATAAAAAAATAATTTGACTGTTTTATGAGTGTATTTGACTGTTGTGTGTGATTTGCTTCGAGTCAAGAAAATAATAATTTTCTGGCTAGAAAAATCTTATTTTAATTATTCGAAGCTCGGGGATCTTACTAAACCCAATTCTGAGTGATATGTACATTAATCTTTAAATTTTTAAGAATTAACTGTGTAATAAAAAAATTTTATATTATTATAATATTATTTTATTTGACAAGACCTCTTGTCTCAAAAATAGTAGAAATCGCTCCAAAATGACCATGGACCCAGAAAAGTCTATGGGACTCACGTTTAGAAAAGCAGTCAACAATTCTAACTGGACTAAATTCTAAGCCAATAGGAACTAGTAAACGAAAGTGGCTTGAAAAATTCTAAACCAATAAGAATTGGCCAAATAAAGTGGCATGGACTTCATTGTGAACCATTGGATGAACAACTTGATTTAGATGTCTTTGATTATAACCATTGATCCAATCAATGATGTGAGAACAATCCTAATAAAATCACTAAGTGATATCCACCTTAGATTAAATCAATAGATAGTAAACAAAGTTAAATTTAATGGTTAAGATTGAGTCAATAATAGTGGCTTGACTATTTGCTAAGTAGCTAACTAAACCTAATTAAGTTATTTTAATTGCCTAATTAAGAAACTAAGTGAACTAACCTAATTACTAATTAGTTCTAATCTACTTACTAATTAGATATCCTAATTTCATCTAGAAGTCATGACTAAGCATGACTTAAGTAATGACCTAGTTAATTACTTAGCTATGTAATTAGAATATTAATTAAGTGTAATTAGGAAACCTAACCTAATTAACTAGCTATTTAATTAGCATGCAATTAAGCTTAAATTGAAGTCAAACCTAATCCTTAATTTCATAGAGGCCACACGGCCATGTAGTCTTAGGAGGCTTCTCAAGCATTCTTGAATAGTCTTTTGTAACCATTTGATGACCACATGATGACAATAGGCCATGTGCTTCCTAATGTGAACACGCCATGATATTTTAATATCAAACTTATCTCCTAATATTACCTACAAACTGCCACACGGCTGCACCACTTCATTCACTCTCATTATTCACTTTTTCACTCACCTAAAAAGCTTAGTTTATTTTCTCTTAAATTTCCCAAGAACACCAAGCACTTTTCCCTTTCTTTTTCCTTAGAGATTTGACCCCATCACTCACAAACACCATCAATCTTCTATAATTTTTCCTTCTCACATTTCCTAAGCCTAAACCACCTCCTAAACACTTTTTATTTAGAAGGTTTTGTCAAAATCCTACTCCTTCTACTTCAAAATCCAAGTTTTATCTTACTTCCCTAAAGGTAAACTTTTGATTTTATGGTTTAAAATTTAATTTTTGATTTTTTAAACCATGATTGTTCCATGGTTTTTCATTATGAAGCCTTGTTTATGATTTTGCTAATTGTTTAAGAATTTTAGGGATTTCTTTTGAATCCACACGAAAATCAAGGAGGAGGAGGAGACTAGAGGATCCTTGTCTTCAAGAGGTAAAATGTAGATTTAATCTCATCAACCTTGTGTGGTGATGAGAAAATGAATTATTTGTGTGTGAAGAATCCATAAGGATTCATTTATGTGGTTGTTTAACGCTTTCCTATTTGTGGTTGATTTTATTTGTATGCATATCTATAGCTTTAAAATATATTGCATATGTTTATAAAGGTATGATTATTAATGCAGATGTGAATAACATGTAGGGATTGCATGAGTGTTCCAAAGAACACCAAAGAGGCTCATGGCTTCTCCAAGAAAAAGAGAACCAAAATGTTCTCAACCATTTTCTAAAATAATGATTTAATGAATTTAGATAAAACAACGAGTTTAGAAATGATTTAGAAGTTAGTAAATAATTTAATGATTAGTTATGAATGATAGGTTAATTTTGGCCAACATGCCATTAAATGTACATTTGAATTCCAAAGTTATTTTCTAAGGTAGGTTAAGTAGCTAATTAGAATTCTAAATTAGAAGAATTTGTTATAAGTAAGAAATAAAGAAAACACTTGAAAAATACTAACCTAGAGTTCACTCTCTGAGTTTTGAAGCGCGTTAGCAAGTTTCAAGGTGTAATTATTGGGTAAGGTTAAAATGTACAACATTTAGAGAAAAATGTCAAAAATACCATTTAATGATTTTCTAGGCAAAATGCTGCCAAAATTTACTAAAATCAGACAAATAAAAGAGAAGGCTTCATAATATGTTTATAACATATGAAAAATATTCTACATAGTTTAAAAGTACTAGAAATAGTTTACACATATTTGAAATAATGATTTTTAAGCTATATGGTCAAGAAAATGATTTAAAAATCTTACGTGATTGAGAAAATGATTTAAAAATATTACGCGATGTTCAAAACCATCAAAATATATTTATGCGATTTAAGAATGTTTGTAAAAGTGATGCGATTGTGAAAATGTGATAAAATTTCTACGCGACTAAATGGAACAGTGAGTTTTACTGTCGGGCCAAAGTGGTGGACCCGGACATGTTGACATATGGTACTATCAAGTAGAAACGTACTATATTTTGGAACATTGAGACTGAGGGTATTTTTGTAAATATGATAATATATTGAGACTAAGGGTATTTTTGTAATTGTGATTCTTAATAATGCATTAAGAGTTGTGTCAATTTGGTTGAAAATTGGCGATTGATTGATGAGATGAATTACACCGTGTTGTGGGTGTGATAGGCGTAGTGTAGTTCATTAATTGGACTTGGAGGCGTTAGTGTGCGGAGAATTCCACATACGGACAGTTGGTAGCTCCTCTGGGCCGTGGTAACGGGCAATACGCTAATGATCTCGACAAGCACTATTCTTAATCAAGATTTTGTGGAGACTATTATGTACAATGCCTGTAGTGCACGATGTATTTGGACTGTGTACTACTACATGATGTTTTGGACTGTGGACTATAGACACGACGTTGGACAGTGTAATAATTTGGTTGGACAGCCTGAGGTACTGATAGTTTTTTACAGATCATTCTCTCTGATATCTGTATTTAGCTCTATGGAGCAGGAACGAGTCGGTATGCATTAGCATCTAGGATCTACATTTTAATGATTACTATAATCTGTGATAGAATGTATGATGTATTAATTTGAGGTACTATATATGATCTGATGATATGTATTATTGTGATATCTATTTGTATTGTCGTTTTCTTTATTGCCGTGCTAGTAATGATGTAGATTGTCTTACCTCTTTACTGTATTATTCTGTCTGTTTCTATTTTATGTTTATATCTTTGAAGACTACGATGGCGGCAAGGAGAGGTCAATTAGGTTTCTTTAGACTACAGTTTCTCGAAGGCGCCGAGGCTTGGCATATCCATTGGGACACAGGACACATAGAATATAGTGGTGACATTACTTTATCAATAAGTAGGACTCGCCATGGGATCGTTACTTCATTTTATACGGTTGCTTACGTAGAGATTATTTTACCTATTAGGGAGTTGTGGAATGAATTTCACCACACTCCTAGAGAGAAGTTTGATATATCTTTGGGTCGAATTTCTATCGGTCGAGACATTCCCAACTAGGGAATTTGTCTTCTGACAAGGGCTCATGTCTTAGGTATTATGTTTTCAGGTATGTAAAAATAATGAATGTATGGTTGATGTAGACTTTGATTACATGAAATGTATATTATTCAATTATTATATTTTGAGTTACTTTAATTTGATCAATTAATGTTTTTTCGTGAAAAAAAAAGTAAATTTTAAACCCATATTTAAATGAGATTAAATATTTTATAACTTGAGAAAATTAATTATTTATAAGAAGTTGTATGAATGTAATACCCTTTGGAGGGGTGTTACATTAGTTGGTATCAGAGCCCAAGTTAGAGTCTTTTGGGTTTATGGGTAGGTTTGTCTTGTTTGTGCTGTGTGAATCTCTGACACTAAACACAGAGATATTTTTTGGTTTCTGAAAGGAGACGATGTTGTGTGAAATAGTTATGTTTAGTTCATTGTATTTTGATTTTATTTTTTTTTACGAGAAAGATAATGGAACGTAGCGACGGCGCGAAACGTGATGAAGATCGTATAGCCGCAGCTAGAAGTGTGATGCAAAAGATGATTAAAGTAGCAGTACAATAGAGACAGATGATCGCTCAGCAGCAGGAACTGATAATCGAACTTCATAGCTTATTAGGATTGGAGCAGCCACCGGATGCAAGAAGCTGTAACTCAAAACCTTCGATAATCTAAAAGGGAAGGAAGCGTAAAGTCAATCGTTTTCAGCAAAAGTCGTATGTACAACCACCAGGGAAGCAACAACGAACAAAGAAAGGAAGTACTAGTGGCAACGATTTTGGTCAGACTATGGCATCACCAATGAAATGTTTCAAGTGTGGGAAGAATCATCTCACTAAAGATTGTTGGCATGAAGGGGTTATTTGTTATAAATATGGAAAGCCTGGACACTTCTCCAGAGAATGTGATCAACTGAAGATGGGACCTTCCATTAGTAATACACGTGTTTCAAAATCTCAAAAAGAATAAAGAGCCAGTGCAAAGAGTGTAATGAGAACGTTCAAATACAAAAACTTAAGAAGCGAGAAAGTTGTGTCATAGAGGGTAATCTTAAAACTGTGCTGTATAATTCGCGAGGTAACCCATTCTCTTGTGATCTATGACTGTGTAAATCTTTTGGGGTTATCTGTGTTTTACTTCTTTTCATAATGTTACTTTAACTTCTAAACTTGTTATTACTACTTGAGCCAGTTTAAAACTATCCTATTATTATTGGAGTTTGAAACTTTTCTATTGATCTGGTTTGTCTAATTCTTTCACAAATAGACTAAGTAAATCAATTTGATTTATCCGTGTCTTTGTTATAGTGTGATCTAAGTATTTCTACTCTTCTTGTTAAACTTGTTGTTTATACTCAAGTTTTCTAACTCTACTCTATATCTATTGGATATCAAATCTTTTCTGCTGATTTGATTTGTTTATCTAAAATCACATCTATTTGAGAGCCTGATTTTATAAATGGATTGGTTATTTTCCAACCATATCCTACTAGATTGTTGTAATGCAACTTTAGTGTTTCCTTAACCTGAGATTTTTGGATTTGAATCCAGAAAGTTCATTTCTAAAATTATTGGATCATGTTCATTTCGAAATCTATTAGACCATCTCCAATTCTTTGTTGGACTAATCTAGTAATCTACCGAATAAGTCTCATTACTTTTCCTTATAACCTTCATAGTGTCTTCCATATATCTCAATTAAGAAGGATTATTCTTGATTCAACTTATGTTATAGTACCAAATATAATACAATTAGAAGAAAACATAGTCTATGAGACATTTTCTGTTAAGATTAAAAATAGGCAAGTAGAATAACTTATCTTGATGAAGGAAATCTGGAATGATGTGACGACAGGGGAACTAGAAGACCAAATGAAGGAAATTGTTGTTTGCTCCAAGATTGATTTGTGTGCTGGTTGTTATCAGATTCATGTAAAAGTAGAGAATATTCTAAGACAGATTTTCGAGGCGCTATGAGTATTTAGTACTACCATTCGGGGTAAAGAATGTTTTAGTGATATTCATGAATAATATAAATATGATCTTTCTTTCTCATCTAGGCAAATTTGTCATTATCCATATTAGTAATATTTTGACTTATTCTCGAAATTCGAAGGAACATGCTGAAGATCTCAATGCAGTTCTTCAATTTCTAAAGAAGAAGAAGGAGCTATACGCAAAACTAGTCAAATGCAAATTCTATTAGAAGAAGTTCAACTCGTGGATTTAGATTGAGTGTTGGGATCAAATAGAAAGGTTATGGTGTATACTTCAAGGCAGTGGAACGTGCATGAAAATAATTATTCAATTTACGTTTTAGAATATGCGATAGTCATTTTGCAAGGACAATCTGAAGACATTTTCTTTCCTATAAAATCCATAATAATTCCAAGGGCTTGAAGTACTTGTTCAATCAAGAGGGGCTTGGATATAAGTAAGAGACGATAGTTAGAATTTTCAAAGGACTTGTTGAAAGCTTGTGTTCTAGAACAAACTGGTTATCGGGATGAATTTCTACCATTGATAGAGTTCACATACAACGATGTTTCATTCAAGCATAGGGATGACACCCTACGAGGCATTATATGGGAGACGATGTAGAATGCCATTGTGTTGGTATCATACTGGTGAAAGTAATATTGTAGGACCCGAATTTGTGTAGCAGATAACTGAGAAAGTGAAGATGATTCAAGACAAGATGAGGATAACTCAAACGCGGCAAAAGAATTATGTTGATAAGAGACGAAGATCGCTTGAATTTGAAGAAGGTGATCATGTATTTTTACGTGTGACGCCTATGACTGGAGTGGACGAGTGATCAAGTCGAGGAAACTCACTCTGAAGTTTGTTGGGCCGTATCATATACTCCGTCGGGTAGGTCCAGTAGCTTATCAGATTACACTACCACAATTCTTATCAAATTTTTATAATGTATTTCACGTATCATAACTACGGAAATATATTTCTGATCCGACTCATGTTATCGAACCAGACACCATACAAATAAAGGAGAATTTAACCTTTGAGACATTTCCAGTCAAGATTGAAGATCGAAGGACAAAGCAACTTTGATGGCAAAGAGATTGCATTGGTTAAAGGAGTTTGGAACGATGTAAGTGGCTGAGCCATATGGGAGTTGGAAGATAAGATAAGAAAGCAGTATCTGTTTTTATTTTAAGTGTGTGCCAAGTTTCGAGGACGAAACTTATTTTTAGAGGGGGAGAGTTGTAACACTCCAAATTTTAGACTATGTTACAAAAATGACAGAATTACACTGTTTTGTATTTTCTGTGCAATATAAAAAAATAATTTGACTGTTTCATGAGTATATTTGACTGTTGTGTGTGATTTGCTCCGAGTCAAGAAAATAATAATTTTTTGGCCAAAAAAATCTTATTTTAATTGTTCAGAGCTGGGGGATCTTACTAAACCCAATTCCGAATGATATGTATATTAATCTTTTAATTTTTAAGAATTAACTGTGTAATAAAATAAATTTATATAATTATAATATTATTTTATTTGACAGTACCTAGTGTCTCAAAAATAGTAGAAATCTGCTCTAAATTGACCATGGACCCAGAAAAGTCTGTGGAACCCACGTTTAGAAAAGCAGTCAACGATTCTGTCTGGATTAAATTCTAAGCTAATAGGAACTAGTCAATGAAAGTGGCTTGAAAAATTCTAAACCAATAAGAATTGGTCAAATAAAGTGGCATGAACTTCATTGTGAACCATTGGATGAACAACTTGATTTAGATGTCTTTGATCATAACCATTGATCAAATCAATGGCGTGAGAACAATCCTAATAAAATCACTAAGTGATATCCACCTTAGATTAAATCAATAGATAGGAAACAAAGTTAAATTTAATGGTTAGGATTGAGTCAATAATAGTGGCTTGACTATTTGCTAAGTAGCTAACTGAACCTAATTAAGTTATTTTAATTGCCTAATTAGGAAACTAAGTGAACTAACCTAATTACTAATTAGTTCTAATCTAGTTACTAATTAGATATTCTAATTTCATTTAGAAGTCATGACTAAGCATGACTTAAGTAATGACCTAGTTAATTACTTAGCTATGTAATTAGAATATTAACTAAGTGTAATTAGGAAACCTAACCTAATTAACTACTATTTAATTAGCATGCAATTAAGCTTAAATTGAAGTCAAACATAATCCTTAATTTCATAGAGGCCACACGGCCATGTAGTCTTAGGAGGCTTCTCAAGCCTTCTTGAATGGTCTTTTGTGACCATTTGATGACCACATGATGACCATAGGTCATGTGCTTCCTAATGTGAACACACCATGATATTTTAATATCAAACTTTTCTCCTAATATTACCTACAAACTATCACATGGTTGCACCTCTTCATTCACTTTCATTATTCACTTTTTCACTCACCTAAAAAGCTTAGTTTATTTTCTCTTAAATTTCCCCAGAACACCAAGCACTTTTCCCTTTCTTTTTCCTTAGAGATTTCGGCCCCATCACTCACAAACACCATCAATCTTCTATAATTTTTATTTCTTACGTTTCCTAAACCTAAACCACCTCCTAAACACTTTTCATTTAGAAGGTTTTGTTAAAATCCTACTCCTTCTACTTCAAAATCCAAGTTTTATCTTACTTTCCTAAATGTAAACTTTTGATTTTATGGTTTAAAATTTAATTTTTGATTCTCTAAACCATGATTGTTCTATGGTTTTTCATTATGAAGCCTTATTTGTGATTTTGCTAATTGTTTAAGAATTTTAGGGATTTTTTTTGAATCCACACGAAAATCAAAGAGGAGGAGGAGACTAGAGGATCATTGTCTTCAAGAGGTAAGAGAGAGATTTAATCTCATCAACCTTGTGTGGTGATGAGAAAATGAATTGTTTGTGTGTGAAGAATCCATAAGGATTCATTTATGTGGTTGTTTAACGCTTTCCTATTTGTGGTTGATTTTATTTGTATGCATGTCTATAGCTTTAAAATATATTGCATATGTTTATAAATGTATGATTATTAATGTAGGATGTGAATAACATGTTAGGATTGCATGAGTGTTCCAAAGAACACCAAAGAGGCTCACGACTTCTCCAAGAAAAAGAGAAGATGTTCTCATCCATTTTCTAAAACAATGATTTAATGAATTTCGATAAAACAATGAGTTTAGAAATGATTTAGATATTAGTAAATGATTTAATGATTAGTTGTGAAGGATAGGTTAATTTTGGCCAACATGCCATTAAATGTACATTTGAATTCCAAAGTTATTTTCTAAGGTAGATTAAGTAGCTAATTAGAATTCTAAATTAGAATAATTTGTTATAAGTAAGAAATAAATAAAACACTTGAAAAATACTAACATAGAGCTCGCTCTCTGAGTTTTGAAGCGCGTTAGCAAGTTTCAAGGTATAATTATTAGGTAAGGTTAAAATATACAACATTTAGAGAAAAATGTCAAAAATACCATTTAATGATTTTCTAGGCAAAATGCTGCCAAAATTTACTAAAATCAAACAAATAAAAGAGAAGGTTCCATAATATGTTTATAACGTATGAAAAATATTCTACGTAGTTTAAAAGTACTAGAAATAGTTTACACATATTTGAAATAATAATTTTTAAGCTATATGGTCAAGAAAATGATTTAAAAATCTTACGCAATTGAGAAAATGATTTAAAAACATTACGCGATGTTCAAAAACATCAAAATATATTTATGCGATTTAAGAACATTTGTAAAAGCGACGCGATTATGAAAATGCGATAAAATTTCTACACGACTAAATGGAATAGTGAGTTTTACTGTCGGGCCAAAGTGGTGGACCCGGACATGTTGAGATATGGTACTATCAAGTGGAGACATACTATATTTTGAAATATTGAGACTGAGGGTATTTTCATAAATATGGTAATATGTTGAGACTAAGGGTATTTTTGTAATTGTGATTCTTAATCATGCATTAAGAGTTGTGTCAATTTAGTTGAAAATTGGCGATTGATTGACGAGATGAATTACACCATGTTGTGGGTGTGATAGGCGTAGTGTGGTTCATTAATTGGACTTGGAGGCGTTAGTGTGTGGAGAATTCCACATACGGACAGTTTGTAGCTCCTTTGGGCCGTGGTAACAGGCAACACGCTAATGATCTCGACAAGCACTATTCTTAATCAAGATTTTGTGGAGACTATTATGTACAATGTCTGTAGTGCACGATGTATTTGGACTGTGTACTACTACACAATGTTTTGAACTGTGGACTATAGACATGATGTTGGACAGTGTAATAGTTTGGTTAGGCAGCCTGAGATACTGATAGTTCTTTTCGGATCATTCTCTCTGATGTTTGTATTTAGCTCTATGGAGTAGGAACGAGTCGGTATGCATTAGCATCTAGGATCTGCATTTTAATGATTACTATAATCTGTGATAGAATGCATGATGTATTAATTTGAGGTACTGTATATGATCTGATGGTATGTATTATTGTGATATCTGTTTGTATTATCATTTTCTTTATTGCCATGCTGGTAATGATGTAGATTGTCTCACCTCTTTACTGTATTATTTTGTCTGTTTCTATTTTATGTTTATATCTTCGAAGACTACGATGGCGGCAAGGAGAGGTCAATTAGGTTTCTTTAGACTATAGTTTCTCGAAGGCGCTGAGGCTTGGCATATCCATTGGGACACAGGACACATATAATATAGTGGTGACATTACTTTATCAATAAGTAGGACTCGCCATGGCATCGTTACTTCATTTAATATGGTTGCTTACGTAGAGGTTATTTTACATATTAGGGAGTTGTGGAATGAATTTCACCACACTCCTAGAGAGAACTTCGATATATCTTTGGGTCGAATTTCTATCGATCGAGACATTCCCAAATAGGGAATTTGTCTTCTGACAAGGGCTCATGTCTTAGGTGTTATGCTTTCGGGTATGTAAAAATAATGAATGTATGGTTGATGTAGACTTTGGTTACATGAAATGTATATTATTCGATTATTATATTTTAAGTTACTTTAATTTGATCAATTAATGTTTTTTCGCAAAAAAAAGTAATTTTTAAACCCGTATTTAAATGAGATTAAATATTTTATAACTTAGGAAAATTAATTATTTATAAGAAGTTGTATGAATGTAATACCCTTCGGAGGGGGTGTTACAAATTAAGGATTCATAAAATGTAAGGAACCAAGAATGAGATTTTGTCTTAAAACTTAGAATAATTTTAAATTAAAGGAAGGATAAGAGTGCGTGAGACTTGGAGAACCTTAGAATAATTTTCTAAGTGAGTATGCATAAATTTAAAGTAGGGAACTTAACAAATCAAGAGAATTCATCTAGGAGAGGATTTTATAAGAAATGCTAAATTGAAGTGAAACTTAGTTAAATTGATAATTAGAAATTAATTAGGGATTCATAAGATGGAAAGAGAAAGAAAATGACTTACCATAAAACTATGAGTAGATCTTGACCTCTAAAGAAAAATGAGTGTAAATGAGATTTTGAGAATCATAATACATTAAATTGAATAAGCTTTATTAAGAATAAAGAGAAGGATTAATTGAATTAGAAAAACAAGGATTAAGAGTGTAAGGGAAGATTTGAGAAACGTAAAATACCTATTTTAGATGAATTTTATTAAGGACAAAGAAAAGAACAATGATAAAACTTTATGAGATAATAATATGTCCAAAATTGATTATGAATGACAACTTTGTTATCGAGCCCATGAGTGGGACCCAAATCTGTTGATGACTATCTTGGCTTATGGTTATGAAATGCACCATTCAAATCCTCTATGATAGTATACATTTGGCATTGTGCTTTTGGAACCGAAATACCAAAATTAGAAACATCAGATAGACGATTTAGTCAGATGTGGTTTGCCTTTATAACCAGAAACATTAGATAGACAAGCGAGTCAGATAGGACTGGTTATTAGAGGAAATCCAAATAACAGTGGTACTATATAGTTGTATGGATGCTTATATAATATCACTGATGAAAATGGTATTGAACAATTGTATGGACGGTTGCTTTAATACCATTGGAAATGGTATGACAGAGGGTTGATCCTGTTGAATATGCATTTGTGCATTATACAATTATGGCGTTTTATGCCTAGGAGTGAACGAGAACTTACAGGATAGTGGGGCCTTGAATAGACCTATGCGGACGTCAAGGCGCAGTGATTCACTTGTGATTATGCTATCACATTGTAAACCCCTGGCTGTGAACACTATTGCAATGCACTGGCTGCCTGACAATCCACTATTGCTTTTCATGGCCCGATATAGACTGTCTATTGAAGGGGGATAGATCTTCTGGGACGTTCATCTCTGAAAACTGAGTCTAGCTCCATGGAGTAGGAAATGAGTACATTGTACATGAGGATGGTCAGCATACACATTGTGCATATGCATGGTCAGTTCATATATTGTCATGGCATGGTCTATATACATATTATGGTGGCATAATTATGATTTATATATCTATGGTGGATATCTGTTGTTATAATGCTGTTAATATTTATATTATTGTGGGATATGCTTCTGATGATATCTATGAAAATTGATAACTTGAATATATCTGCAATGTCTGTATGTATGGAATGACTTCGTCATTCATATTATTTTTCCTTCGCTGCCATGTTGGTAATGATGTAGGATATCTTACCTCTTACTTGCACTATTCTTGTTCTATGTGATTTTTGATTAAAGACTGTAAGGGTCCGTTTGGATAGCGGAATTGGAATTGAAACATAGAATTTTAATTTCAATTCCAATTCTTTTAGAATTAGAATTAGTTCAGAATCTTAAATTTTATGTTTGGAGTTGTCAAAGAATTAAGATAAGAAATTGTAATTCTAAATTCAATTATAATTTTATTGTTTAAAGATATGATCTAAAATATTAAAAAATTATTTACAAAAATAAAATTAATAAAAATATTCATACAAAGAATATTTTTATAATATAATAATAATTTTTTTCATAAAGAAAATTTTCATGAATTTTTTTATAAAAAATAAATAGCTATTATAATAATTTTTATATAAAAATATAAATAATTTTTTATATAAATATAAAATCTCAATAAATATGATTATTCATAAATAAATGTGGGAGAGAAAAGAGAGAGAGAAAGTTTAATTTTTAAACTATAGAATTGATAATTCTTATGGTATAGGTTAAGAATTGAGAAAGGCTTAACTTAGTTATTTTTCAATTCTATGGAATTAGTTTATGGAATTACAATTCCAATTCTAAATGGTATTCCAAACATAAAAATTAGAATTAAAAAGTCCAATTCCAATTCTAAACTCTAATTCCATACTCAATTCCAGAAACCAAACGGACACTAAAGGGGCAGAGGTAGAATCTCCTGCGTTTGGTGAGGGCAATAAGAAGGGGTTCTTTTGGTTTCATCAGGATTGTGTTCACTGGGGGAGCCAATGCTTGGCGAGCCGACTGGGCCAGCAAGCATATACGATATTGTTGGGGATCTGATCCTGACCGTGAAGAGGACCGTAATGAAGATCCTATCCAAATTCTCACTACATCAGCGCATCTGGAGTTGCCTTACCTATTCAGGAGCTATGGAGTGATTTTATTCACACACCTAGAGAGGACGAGGATTCTATGGCATCAGCTACTAGGGCACCTGCCAGTGAGACCGTATGTTGTTCTGTCTTTGTGTCCTCAGATGAACCGGGGGAGGATCTTAAGGTGGATCTGATGGAGTGCCCAACTCCTTAGTCGTGGTTTCGTTATGGGTAGTTTATGTTTCTTTAGCATTACCTGTATAAGGATTCTTTTGAGTATATGTATGTTTTAAGGTAATTATCCAATTTTATATGCTATATTTTAAGTATGTCTCATTGAATTACAATTATATTTTTTTTTATATGACAGCATATGTAACTATTCATTCATGGCTCATATTTTCTTTATATGCAAAATGATTAAATTTGAAAAATTGTTATTTGAGTTGTAGCACGCCAAAATTTAGTGACCGTGGTATAATGACGATTGTGTTGTGGTTATTAAATCGATGGGTGTTACATTGCAGCTGAGAGTTGTTGTGCTCAAATTCTTTTGATGAAGCAATAACTACTAGATTATGGTCTTGAGCTTAATCACATCCCAATAAGGTGTGATAACACTAGTGCAATCAATTTGTTAAAAAATTCCATTTTGCACTCAAGAACAAAGCACATAGAAATAAGGCACCATTTCGTAAGAGATCATGTTTAAAAAGGTGATTGCATGCTTGAGTTTATTGAAATCACTAAACAACTAGCTGATATTTTTACTAAGCCTTTGAATAAAGAAGCATTCTTTTATATAAGAAGAGAACTTGACATATTGGATTAATCATGCATCTAACTCTTACTGCATAATTTTAATTTGCTGCATAAAGTCATATTTTTCTGCATAAGGTCATTATCTTGCTGCATAAATCCCAAAATTTGCTACATAATGTGTTATTTTTGCTGCACAATTACCTTGTTTTCATTATTTTTAAATCCAATACTAACTTGAGCATTGGAGGCCCCCCTAAGTTTGTTTTGCAAGTACTCTATCATGACTAAGTCCTCTTATTAGCTTAACATTTTAGCTGGACAAGTATTTTTTTGCACAATTGGTTTAATCCTTAGTAAAGATAATGTTTTTTGCAAAAACATGTGTTTTGGGTCAAGAACTAGTCAGTTTTTATGCCTACATGAGGTTTGGAATTGATTTGGGAAGTATTTTGGAAGCTTTGGAATTGGTCTTCGGCTGTTTGAACTGCAAAATCTGAGTTCAAAAGGCTTGTAATCAATTACTGGAGCTTTGTAATCGATTACAAAGGCTCTGCTAAGCATTTTAAGCAAAGTCAAAGAGCGTGTAATCGATTACACACAATGTAGTCGATTACAGTGTTTCCAGAAAGTATGTAATCGATTACACTCAACTTCTAATCGATTACAAGGTTCCCAGAGAACGTGTAATCGATTACACCCTCAATGTAATAAATTACATAAGGGTTTTAAAAAGTTGAAACGTGCACGCCAACCATTTTCATTCTGTAACTTCTTCTTTCTCTCTCTAACCTACGACACTCCTCATCCTAAACTCTTAATTTCTCTCTCAATTCTTGCCCAAACCATACCATTCTAGCTCCATTTTACTCGGATTTATCCTCTCTAGCAAAACCCTAAACTAATTTCCAACAAAAATCCCCAAATTATTTCCCTCATCTTCTCTCACATACGTGCCTTCTCTCTCTAGCCCTAACCCATGATTTTCCACCTTTTCTCACTAATTGCTACCTTCCTCCATCACCAAACACCAAGAAAACACCTTCCCTCCACCTTCCTTATATTCATAATGGCTGAATCTTGAAAGTGCACAAAGAGGCCAAGAATAAGGGCCTTAGTGGGAACATCCTCTCAAGCTCCCACACTCACCATTTTCGGGTTGGACCTCACACAACACTTCAACACCACCAAGAAAGCTGACTTCTTCTGCAAAAACTTTCAACTGCAAAAGATCATCTCACTTAGGTATCTCACTATGGACTTTTGCTCTAGTGAACCCTTAGAAAGCTTTAGAATGGTGGAAAGACTTGGCTTACTTAACTTTCTGAGTATTAAGAAGGATATATATCTGGATTTAGTTAAAGTCTTTTATGAAATTTTAAGTATGAGAATGATTGCCTAATCTCTGAGGTTAAAAAGAAACAGATCATAATCTCTAAGGATATATGGTATAGACTGACTATGTTATCATCTGATGGTGCAAGCTTCTGTGGTCGTGAGAATGTGTGGGGTGTAATACCCTAAATCACATGTTAGATTTGTTTATGTATTCAAATGGTAGCATATGACTTGCTTAACTTGCATGTTTAATTTTATGACAAACTGAGTTAATTTAGGTACTTTGTTGTAACTCAGAGTGTGAAAAGTAGTTTAAAATAACTCATATAGTTGCATAAATTGCTCATATGAGGGAAATAAGTATGGATAATTTATTTCTAAGTCACAAATGTATGAAATAAGATGCAATTAAAGTTTCAAGGTAAATTGAGTTAATTTGACATTTTTAGGCATATTAGTTGTCTATTTATAGTCGGATTGACTAGTAGCAAATATGGAAATATTAGATAATGGTGAAACAACTTTTTATGTGAATCTTAAAATTTATTTTAAAGTTGTTGGAAGTTGAAAATCTTGATTCAGCTAAATCTGAATGTTTTTAGCATATTGGGATTTATCAATTATAACTTAATGGCCTTAAGAGTCTTTTGCCTTCTCTTTATAAGCCTTATTCATTGCTCTTTGTTGCCAAAAACAGAGGCAGGAACTGTGAGAGAGGAAAAGAAAGAAGAGGAAGCAAAGACCAAGGAAGAGTAAGATAGAAAGAGGAAATCCAAAAGCAAAGTCAAGGCTTGAGATCCAACCAAGCTTGAATGTTCTTAATAGCTGCCAAAGATAGGGGTTTTATGCTCATCTTCACTTCTTTTCACTCTTTTCACCATAAATGCACGTTTGGTGCTTAAAAAGGTCAAATTGAGTTCTAGAGGTGTTTGATGTGTTTAACTTGCATGTTTGTGTTTCTTTAGTCATTTATGACTTGTTCATAGCATAAGTTGAAGGTAGGAGCTTAGAAAATCTCATTTAGGCCATTGATTCATAAAAGATGAGTTTTAGGACAAATAGGTGATTTTATTCATAAACCAAATTAAGAGGTTTAAGTTGTTGTTTAATGGTTCCTATGTGTTTAAGAACTGATTTGGGACTTAGTATCACCTAGAAACTGGTTTGGAATGGCCAAAATCCATGAAATGAACTAATGGAATAGTACCACGGTTCTGCAGAATTTTACAGAATCTGGGTTTTGCATCTCATACCACAGCGCAAGGTGTTGTACACCGCAGCGCACAAGCCTTGGATTTTCAATTTTTGCAGGCAGAGAGCAGCACGCCGCAACGTGGGAGTGTTATATCGAGGCGTGAGGCCCTGGAACTCCAAAAATGCCATTTTTGATATTTTAAAGTTTTGTACTAGACTGGATCATTAATATATGTTTTCTAAAGTGCGATAAAACACAAATGGGGATATTTTCAAGAGGAAAATTATCACCTAGCATAGATGAGAAAGTCTAAGCCTTTGGTCATCTAAGAACAATAGATGGTCTTAGTATATGTTTAGTATACTACTAGAGGTAATTCAATAAGAGGAGGATCCTTTGTTATGTATAAGTTATGTATGATCTTTAAAGCAACCAAGAGTAACAGTTTGCTATAGATAAGTGTTTAGCACCTATGATAACTTATTGTTACTTAGCTTCACTAAAGATGTGATGATGAGGAGTGTTAGATACAAGAAAACTAGGATAAGTTGGCATTGTCTACCTGTGAATGTGATCTTGTATGGAAGTTGATATTATTTAGCCAAAAGGAAGAGAGTTAGGTGTTCTTAAGGGGACAGGTATTCCTAACCAAGTGCTAGGGTTGTATGTAGTGTGAAAATTTTAATTTTTCTATCTACAAGAGGTAAACATGAGAAGTCAAAATTCCTAGTAAAACATGCCTAGATCTTAAATGAGCTAAGTATATAAGAATAATGTATGTATATTTAACTTGGTTTATCTAGTTATTAAAGTTAGACCTTGTAAAGAATGTAACTTGTCTTATTCTTAATTGTTAAGACTATGTTATCATGTTATATATGACTGGTTTTGACTACTCATACTGAGAAATGTTGATTCTCAGCCCGCTATGTTATCATTTAATTCCAGGTGAAGGTTCTTCAAAGAACAAGAAGAAAAAGGATGCTAAAGTCTTAAATTAGTTCTAGATTTAGTTTTTACGTTGCAATCCTTGTATCTTTATACTTCTTTTGTAATGTAAATAGTTATGTATTACTTCATGCCCAAAGGGAGGCTAATGATGTATTTGTATATAGATGCATTATGTTTTAAATGTTGTGTTTTCCGCATTTCATAAGGCTCTCTGTAATGTTTCCAAGTTACAATATGGATACATCTATCAGACTTTTATGTATGTAGTGACGTTGTAATACTAGGTATCTTCTTGTATGCTACATATATTGAGATACTAGTATTAGGACGTTACATTATGGTATCAGAGCAGTTCATCGTATTGAGCCAGGGTATGGACTGACTATGCTTAGGCATGTTAGGAGTTCTTTCTTAGAAATTATGTTTTTCTTGTTTCATATGTTAGATGTGATAATAGAATTATATGATTTGCCTTAGATTGGTCTGCTGTTAGTTACTGTTGCACATTACATGGTATTGAGACTATAGCTCAATATATATTGTTTCTGTGTGTACAAGAAACTATGACACCAAAAAGGCGACCTAGAAAAGCATGGAACTCAACCCCACAAGGTCCAGAAATGGCGAAGCTTTTATGGCTATGGCCAATGTTATGACAAGAGTGCTTGAGAGGATGGAAGCAAATCTACCTCAGCAGCCTCCAGCACCTGAGCACCCAATGCAAGATGTACAAGATGTTAGAAGGAATCATTATTTCCTAGACTTGATAGCTTTGCGTCAGATAAACCCTCCACTGTTCAAAGGCGAGTACAACCCCGCAAAGGCTGAGGAGTGGCTTAGTGAGATGGAGAAGATCTTTAATGCAGTGGTTTGCTCGGAGGAGAAAAAAGTTGCCTTCGCCTCATATATGTTGAAGGGTGAGGCAGAGCATTGGTGGAAAGGTACCAAAAGGGTACTTGAAGCCGTAGAAACCCCGATGCCATGGGAAGTTTTCAAAATAGCTTTTCTGGAGAAGTTTTTGCCGCAAACTCTATATGATGACAAAGAAGTGAAGTTTATGCAGTTAAAGCAAGGAAGCATGTCAGTAGGCCAATATGTGGCCAAATTTGATGAGTTGTCAAAATTCTCTTCAGAATTCCATTACTATCCAGACGAGAAATGGCGATGTTTGAAATTCGAAATAGGTTTGGTCAACAAATGTAGGATTATGGAGTCAAGTACTCATAGTCCTCCATCAGAGGAAAGGGTACAAGACATCTCGAAGAGAAAGCGGGAGAATGATAAGAATAAGCAGGGTGCTTCTAAAGCAAGCAACCCCAAAAGAAAAGACAAGACAGGCTCTAAGATACCGAGGTGTCCTAAATGCAAGAAAGTACATGGAGGCAAGTGCTTGGCAGGCCAGTCTGTGTGTTACACATGTAGGTATCTAGGGCATTTCTCTAAGCTTTGTCCTCAAAATTAGGAAGATGCACCTACCCCAAAGCCGCTAGCCAACGGATGAGTTTACACTCTAGGCAGAATGGCCCAGTCTTCTAAACTCATCTAAGTTAAAGACATAATTCGTAACTATCTTTTAAATGTCATATATGATTCAGGAGCATCCTACTCTTTTGTTTCTTATGATTGTGTAAGGATATTGGATTTGCCTATGTCAGAGTTACCATATGACTTATCTATTTCCACACCCACTGATAAGCCAGTCATAACTTTGAAAGTATGTCTTGACTATTGTATAAAGATCGAGGATAGATTTTTCTTTGTAAACCTTATATGTTTACCCTTTGTGGACATAGATGTCATCCTTGGTATAGATTGGTTGCCGTCCAATCACATGGTTTTGAACTGTTCAGATAAGACCCTAGTTTTTCTGTTTGATATTCCTACTAAACTTGTTTCTTTCGAGTCTTCCTATCTCAATGCTAATGAGGTCAATCACTATTTGGTCGAAGGAGCTCTAGGATATGTTCTTCTTTTCTCATTAGATGTAGAGGTTGAGCATAGCTTAGACAGTATACCTATGGTGAGGGAATACCCTGAGGTGTTTCCGAGTGACGTAGCGAAGTTGCCACTAGAGCGAGAAATAGAGTTTACTATAGATTTAGTACCGGGTACAGGACCTTTATCTATAGCAACCTATAGGATGGCACCTCTAGAGTTAGCAGAACTCAAGAAATAGTTAGCGGAGTTGTTGGACAAGCAATTCATTAGGCCTAGTGTTTCTCTGTGGGGAACACCAGTGTTGTAACACCCCCTCCGAAGGGCATCACATATAAAACTGACTCCTTTAATTTAAAAAAAATTAACTAAGTTGTAAAATAGTTAATATTATAAAATACGAGTTTAAAAATTTCTTTTTAACAAACAACATAAAATTTACCAAAATAGAGAAATACAGGTTATGAGAGTGGAATAAAAGACTTTTCATAAGCCAAAGTTTGTTACATCCATAAGTACATTACATTATGTTCCAAAAGCATAAAACTTAAGTACTCCAAAAGTAAATATTTACACATGACTACTAAATGAAGACTGAGCTGAGTCCAAGTCCAAACACCTGAAGAACAGGTTCCTGTACCCGATCTTCGTCCAGAGCCCCTTTGGGATCCCTAGCCGACAAAACCCCCGGTTGGGGCATGTCACTACGAATGGGGGTCCGAGCAGTCGACTCTATAGAGTCCTCCCTAGGGATGGTTCCATGATCACCCCATATCTCCCTAAAAGGCAAATCAAACTCCAAGAAAACAGTTGTGTCCATAATAAATATAGCCGCCTTACACCGAGTCATACTCCAAAATAAGGTGACATCGCCGACATACTGAATGTGCCCCGTGTCCCAATGGACACTCCACGCTTCGATGCCCCCGTGAAACTGCAGTTGAGTGAAACCTCACGGATCTTGCCTTGCCACCATCACAGTCTTCCCAGGCACAAGCACAAGACAGAAATAGACAGAACAAATATAACAATATAATAAAGAGGTGAGATCCCATACATCAATACTTGCATGGCAGCAAGAAATGGTAATGACATCAATGCCATCCATATACAGCAATATCAAAGAACAGCAGATATAATCATGTTATTACAGGAATATCACAGAACAACAGGCATAATCATATTATCAACTGGTAAATAATTCAACAATGTATATCACAATACATGAATATTGACCATGCCATAACAAGTACATATACTGGCTGCACCCTCACAATATGCATACCGACCATGCCACGACAATAAGTATACTGACTATGCATATGCACAATGCACTGACACCCACTCCATGGAGCTAAAGCCAAATGTCGGAGAGAATGATCGGGAGAGTCACTATCTGTATATCGTTAGCCTCAAATCATGTGCTTCTCAATATAATCAATATGCACAACTTGGCTATACAAGACACTCTCAACCGGATCATGAATAGGATAGTGCCTAGTCGAGATCATCGGAGCATCGCTTCAGCTTTATCACGGCCCAGTGGAGCTACCAACTGTCCACCTGTGGGATACTTGCACCCCGATGCCTCCAAGTTCAACCACAAGTGAACTACACTACGCTATTCGCACCCGCATAAAGGTGTAATTCAATCTCCTAGGCATACAGCCGTAACAACAAGTCATCAAGACTTTTACTTTCACAATGCATGATGGGATGACATAAGAAATCAACACTCATAATAGCATCATTCCATGAAAAACAAACCACCACTGGGTTAAGCCATCCACTGATATTTCTGGGTCTAGTACGTCAGCCCAACAATTATATTTAGCCACAAAGCACTTCCATTGTGCAAATTCAAGGATCATCATTTTCAAATCACATGAAGCATTTTCACCAATTTCTTTAACATGTAAGATCATTAATTCACTTTTAGGCTCTCATTGTGACACTTTCAAGAATAAAAGTAGAAATTACTTCTAATCACCAAACTCTTCTAACTAAGTTTCTCGAGTGACCTTTCCTTATATCATTCACTAAAACTTAAAAAGAAACCACATTGTCTTAACCTCACAATTTTTTTCCTTTTCCTCTAAGTTTTTCAAGATTTCACTGTTCCTTTCTCAAGCTTGTTTTTCCTCTCAAAACCGAAAATCGCTCTTTTGCTAAATGATAAAATTTATTCTTTTCCATTCTTATCATATGAATCCTTAATTAGATTTCTCGATTATCAAGTCAACTAGATTCACCACTAATAAATCATTTTCTATTATTCCAATTATCCCCAAAATTATTTCCATTAGTATATCCAAAAGTTATTTCTCCTCAAATCATGACATTATAATTATCTTCTCTCTTACTTATAAATCCTTTAACCCTAGTTTGTCATCCAATTCACCTAAACAATATTTTCTAACATTCTTTCTAAAACTTTCATTATTCAACTTCTAAATAAAATCCTTTCCATCCTAATTACTTTTCCATTCCTAAAGTATTCTATTAACTCACTTTCTTTTAGCATCATGGCCGAAACACTAAGCATCTTCCTACTCAAAGCATCTGCTACTATGTTTGCCTTTTCGGGATGATATTGAAGTTGGAAATCATAGTCTTTCAAGAACTCTAACCACCGCTTTTGCCTCATATTCAACTCTTTTTGATCAAATAGGTATTTTAGACTCTTGTGATCACCGTAGACGTTAAATGTTGCTCAATAAAGAAAATGTCTCCAGATCTTCAATGCAAACACAATAGCAGTCAATTCTAAATCATGAGTAGGGTAATTCCTCTCATGCACTTTTAATTGTCTCGAAGCATATGTCATGACCTTTCGATTTTGCATAAACACACAACCTAGACCTTGATATGAAGCATCGCAATACACCTCAAAAGGTTCATTAGGATCGGGTAGAATCAGCACTGGCGAATTTGTCAATTGTCCTTTTAACCCTTGAAAACTTTCCTCACACGCATCTGTCTATGTGAAAGCTTGATTCTTTCTTGTAAACTGGGTGAGAGGTTCTGCTATCTTGGAGAATTATTCGATAAATCTTCGATAATAGCCAGCTAATCCAAGAAAACTGCGGATCTACGATACTGTCTTCAACCTTTCCCATTGAAGAACTACTTCAACTTTCGACGCATCCACTTCAATTCCTTCCTCTGAAATCACATGACCCAAAAACTAAACTTCGCTTAACTAGAATGCACACTTGGACAACTTAGCGTATAACTTGTTCTCCCTCAAAACCTGAAAAACCACACTGAGATGCTCAATATGCTCTTCCTGACTTCGAGAATAGATCAAGATGTCATCAATAAAGACAACAACAAATCTATCCAGATAAAGATGAAAGATCCTATTCATGAAATCCATGAATACAGTAGGAGCATTTGTTACTCTGAACGGCATCACAGGATACTCATAATGCCCATAACGCGTCTGAAAAGCCATCTTAGAAACATCCTCTACTTTCACATGAATCTGATGATAGTCAGATCGTAGATCAATCTTGAAGAAAACAACAGCTCCCTTCAGCTGATCCATTAAATCATCTATCCTCGAGAGTGAATACTTGTTCTTGATTGTAATCTTGTTTAACTGACGATAGTCCACACATAACCGAGAAGTTCCATCCTTCTTCTTAACCAACAGCACTGGGGGGCCCCACAGTGAAACACTAGGTCTTACAAACTTATTCTCTAATAGATCCTCTAACTGCTTCTTGAGTTCGTCTAACTCTGATAGTGACATTCGATATGGTGCCATGGATATAGGACCAGATCCTGGCACAAGATCGATAGAAAATTCTACCTCTCTTTCCGGTGGTAATCTAGGTATATCATTAGAAAAGACTTCAAGAAACTCATTGACCACAGGAATAGCATTCACATTAGTCTCACCCTTGACCTCTAAGGAAGACAAAAGCATGTATCCTTGAGCTCCTTCCCTCAAGAAAATTTTGATTTGGTTGGTAGTTATAAATCCAGAAATCTCAGAATCAGGAAATACTAAGGTTTTATTGGAACAGTCTAATAGGATATGGTTAGAAGATAACCAATTCATTCCAAGAATAACATTTATTTGAGAAAGAGGTAAACAAATCAAATCGACTAAAAAGATTTGACCTTCCACAAAAATAGGATAGTTCAAACAAACTCGAGTAGTAATAACGGGTCTAGCAATGGGAGTAGAAATATTCAAATCAAAAGGTAAGGAAGACATAGATAATCCTAATCGGTGCACACAATCATAGGAAATAAAAGAATGGGTCGCCCCTGAGTCATACAGTATGGTTAAAAGATTACCTCCTATGGTACAATCTCCCTTAATCAGATCTTCAGTTTGGGAGGCTTCCACTCCACTCATAGTGTAAACCCTTCCTCCCACCTGAGGTCTTGAAGCACGTGCATTGCTAACAAAGGGCTCCGCCTTGGGTTGATCGCAATCCTTTGAGACTTGTCCATGCTTCCCGCATCTGAAACAAATGATCCCCTTGATTGTATACTCCTTCGTTAAGTGATCATTTCCACACTAGAAGAATTTTGGTGACGATGCCACGGTCTGACCAAACTTGTGGCTACCAGAACCTCCTCCATACGATTGTTGCTGAGATTGATTCCCCAGTGGCCTCAAATATGGCTTTTGCTGAAAACAATTGCCGCCGCCATTCCTCCCCCTTTGGAACCAAGAGGGTTCAAAGTTACGGTTTCTTATTTCTCGTGATTGATCCAACTCCTCAGTCCTGCGAGACTTGTCCAAAAGAGCTAGGAATTGATCAATTCCCAAAAGCAATACCGCTCTCTTCAAGTCATGCCTCAATCCTTCTTCGAACTTGTGGCACTTCCACTCCTCATCAGGCTGTAGCTAGAAATACCTTGAGAACTTTGACAAGCGTTCAAACTTAACAGCATACTCACTGACTGACATGCTTCTTTGTTTTAGGCCTAGAAACTCCATTTCTTTCGTATGCCTCAAACTGGCTGGAAAATACTTCTCCAGGAATTTATTCTTGAAGACTTCCCAGGTAAGCACTGTTCCTTCGGCTTCCATCAATCATTGGGCTCCTGCCCACCAGTCTTCAGCATCTCCAACAAGCATAAAGGTAGCATAGGTTACCTTCTGAGCATCGGTACTTCCCATTCCTCTGAATATCTTCTCTAACTCTTTGATCCAAAGGTTCGTTTTCTCCAGATCGAATTCTCCTTTGAATTGTGGTGGATTGTTGCAGTGAAACTCTAACAGATTCTGAGTTTCTGTGGTCGCTTCTTGTTGTTGGGCAGCTATTTGGTTCTGTTGCACTATAACCTCTGCCATCCTCTGCATCGCCTTAGCTGCTGCAGCCATACTCTCGTTGTCTCGTCTAGGGTACATATGTACATCTCCACCACGAGCCATCATGTTCCTTTGAAATTAGACTAAACAATACACAATGAAAGTCAAGTGAAATCATTTCAAACAACTTTGTCTCCTTTCGAAAATCAAACACAGAGAATCACACAACACTAGTAAGACAAACCTAACCACAAACCCCAAAAGACTCAAACTTGGGCTCTAATACCAACTAATGTAACACCCCCTTGGGGTACCACATTTTCCTATCAAAAGATATAAAAAACTTACAAAATGCGAAAAATGTTTAATCTTGTAAAATACGAATTTCAAATTTTCTTTCTCAAGGGCATAAACTTAAACAAAACATAAACAACACAGGATGTAATTACTAAATAATACACATCAAAAAGAATATATACATAAGTGGCATGGATCACAGTCCACCCAAAATACACAAGGTTTGTACTCAAAAGACATATACAACTATTTGATAAAACAAAAACTAGCCCAAGTCTATATGCCTAGGGAGTAGGGTCCTCCACTGGATCCTCCATCGGGTCCTCCTCCTCGGACTCCTCACCAGACATATCCCTCAGCCGGGGCAAGATCTCACGGACAGGTGTCCTAGCAGATGACACCATAGAGTCTTGATCCTCCCTCGGGGAGTAATGCAAATCACCCCACAACTCCCTGATCGGCATAACGAACTCCAGATGTACCAATACGTCAAGAGAAAAGAAAGGATCCCCATCGCGAGTCCTATGAATAGACAGGGTCACATCTCCTATATATCTAACTCGTTTGGTATCTCAGTCGATACGCCAAGCACCTGTACCTCCATGGAACCGAACTCTAACAAGACCAACAAACTCTCTTCTAGTCGCCATCACAGAAACAAAACAACAGGAAAGCTGCAATCTTCTTCGTCTTCCTTTCAGTCTTTATCAACGTATACACATAAAACAAAATAACATAACAGAAAGGTGATATTCCCTATATCAATACCAACATGGCAGCATAGAAACAATAACGAGCAATAATTATAGTTATGGCATCAAATATCAGATAATTTAGCATATATAAAATATCATGATGATATGCAGACAGACTATACATATGTATAAAGGACCAATTCTTATTCCATGGAACTAATCACAATTTCAGAGAAAATGATCTAAAAGACATGTCTGTATCTCGTCAACCTCAAGTCAAGTGCTATAGTTTCTCAATTTGCATATCATGGCTTATACAAGACAATCTACACCAGATTATGAATAGAATAGTGCCTAGTCGAGATCGTAGGTGCGTTGCTCAGTCACCACAGCCCAGTGGAGCTACCAACTGGCCACTTGTGGGATACCCGGGCCCTGATGCCTCCAAGTTCAACAAGTGAACCACACTACACAATTCGCACCCGCACTAAGGTATAATTCAACTCCTAAGCAAAAAGCCTCAACCGACACTGCCACTATAATGCATGAACAATGACTTAATGCATACACACATATTAATATTATGATTTTCCATAAACATAAGCTACTCACGAGCCAAACCAGTCATCAACATCTCCACGTCCCGTTTGAGAGCCCGACAGCACACTATTGTTATTTTTAGTCACAAGGTATATTTATCGCGCAAATTCAGGAATCATCACTTTTAAATTACATGAAACATTATCACATTTTTTTTTCTAACATGTAAAACTTTTATTTCACTTTTAACCTTAATTATTTTGAAACTTTCAAGGCTTAATATAGAAATTAACTTTAGTTTAAATACTCTTCTAGCTAGGCTCCTCTAGGTAATACCTCTTAATATTTTTCACGAAGAACATAAAAAAGAAACCATATTATCTTAATCTCATAAATTCTTTTCCTTTCCCCTAAACCCTAAAAGTACCTTAAGTTTTCATTATCTCTCTCTCAAGCTTATTTTTCCACTCAAGGCCGAAATCTCTCTCTTATTAAATGACCAAATCTTATTTTATCACTCCTTCATTATTATAAATTCTTAATCCAATTCCCTTTTCACCTAGGCATCTAAGTTCCAAATCAACACAAAAGTTTTATCTTGGATACCCTATTTAGGGTCACTTGGCTGTGAGCCCTAAGGTCTTTGGACCTCAAAATTTTCATCTTCAACAACAAGATTCCAAACAAACAACATATTTCAATCATCAGGATTTTATATTCTACCAAGATTATGCACAACATTAAGCCATAAAATCATACAGGGCAAATAATTACAAAAATCACCAAAAGTCAAAACAATCAAGTGAACAACCCTCACATGGGTTCTTCATTTTCAATACTTCAATTTGTTTCTCACCACGATGAAAGGTTGATAAGAGTAATCTCCTTCTTACCTTAGATGATGACCAACCACTTCTTGGGTGCCTTCTTGAATCAAACTTTCTCTTCCAAGAGGCTCTTGAAAAACGAAAACAACATGCAAAAGAGTCAACATCTAAGGCTTGGAATAAAATGACAATGGATCAAAATCATGGTCTTAGAAATTCAAAATGAAGAGAAAGATGAAGATGGAGAAATTTCACCTTGAAAGCTTTCAAACCCTAACTTAAGAAGACTTGCAAAATGGATGAACTAGGTCAAGATCACAACACCAAAGTGTCTTAGAATGAGGTTTGGATTCAAGAAATGTGGATGGTTGGAATTAAAGAAGATTGGAGAGTCAGTTTTGGGGGGGTGGCCGTGACCTTCAATAAAAGAGAGAAGAGAGAGTTTTGCTTTTGGTTGTTGGTAGAAAAATGAAAGTGAAACTAAGAGAAGTGAATAAGTGAAAAACAAAGTTCTAGAACCCTCATTGAGTGGGCTTGGTCATGGACTCCCAAGGAGAGAGGGAGACAAGCTTCTCCAACAAGCTATCTGTAACACCCTCCTTAAGATATCACATTTCAGACTAATTCCTTTTAATTCTTTACCCAAGTTATAAAATATTTAATATTATAGTAATACGGGTTTCAAAATTTCTTTTTCACGGATAACATAAACTTACCGAATTTGAAAAACACAAGACATAAGAACTAAATAACATACTTTACATATAAACAAAGTTTACTACAACTATACGTACATTATACTTACATACCCAAAACATAAAACGTCTAACATAACCAACCTAGACTGGCCCAAATTCACAACATCTAAAGAAAAGAGTCCTCCTCAGAAGACAAATTTCCTAGTTGGGAATTTCTCAATGGATAGAAATTTGAGTAAAAGATATCTCGGAGTCCTCCCTAGGAGTATAGTGAAGATCACTCCACAACTCCTTGATAGGTAAAACAAACTCTACATATGCAATAGTAAAAGAAGAAGTAGTGACTCCATGTCGGGTCCTACTATAGATAGAGTAATGTCACCACAATACTCTATATGCTCTGTGTCCCAAAGGACACGCCAAGCATTCGCGCCTTCAAGAAATTATAGTCTAAACAAACTTAGCAGATCCCTCCTTGTCGCCATCGCAGTCTTCATAGATGCAAGCATAAAACAGAAACAGACAGAACAATACAATAAAGAGGTGAGATCCCCTACATCAATACCATCATGGCAGCAAAGAAAAATAACAACAATCATACTATACATATACAGCATTAACAACATATTCATGACATCATAAAATCATTTCATCAAATAATAGATAATTACCACGAATATACATATATATATATATCCCAACAATATGAGGACTGACTATGCACATGCATAATGAACTAATTTCCTACTCCATGAAGCTAAACAAAATTTCAGAGAGAATAATCCAGAAGATATGTCCATATGTCGGCCGCCTCAGACCAAGTGCTATAATTTTTTAATGTGTACATCAGGCATTATACCATACATTCTACGCCAGATCGAGAATAAGAATAGTGATTCATCGAGATCGTCGGTACGTTTGCATCAGTTGTCGCGACACAGTAGCGCTTTCTAACTGACCATATGTGGAATCCTGCATCCCGACACCTCCAAGATCCATTATAGACCTTCACTATGTAATTCGCACCTGCACAAGGTATAATTCAACTCCTAGGCAAAAATAGCCTTAACAGACACCAACTGACAAATAATGCATGACCAATGACTTAATGCAATATCACAAGCCATTACCGATTATAACCATATGTTAATATATTTTTGGGTCCAATACATTAACCCGATAGCAAATTACCATATTTCTCAATCGCATAACACTTTTGTTACGTTTTCAAATCGCGTAACAGTTTTTCAACGTTTTCTCAATCACGTAGCTAAAAATCACCATTTTTAAATCGCGTAAGAGTTTTTCTATGTATTTTCAATCGCGTAAAATATTTTCTCAATATTCCAAGCTCAAATTAAAACTTTTCTCATTTAATATCAAAATTGGACTTTAATTCCATTATTTCCTTAATAAATCACCTTTAAATAATATTTCTAACATTTTTATACTAAACCTCCTCCAAATAATATTTCCTAACGTTTTCCACAAAAACTTCCATCATCTAAATTAATTCAAGATATCTCAAAATCTTTGTTCTTTACTCTTAATAAAACTCTCTTAAATAAAATATTTTAAACTCCAAAATATCCTTAAAAATTATTTTCTTGCTAAAACTATTTTGAATAATATTTTCTAATATTTTTTTCAAAACTTACATTATTCTCAAAATCTATATTATTTTAATTTTAAATCAAATCATTTTCCATTTAATTTATTAACAATCCATTTAACTAAAATACTTGAAATCCCAAAATTACTCCTTAGTCCTAAATTCACTATAATAACCGAAAATCACTTCTTAATTAGTGATAAAAATATTTTCATTTCCATTTTAATTTTGTAATTCCTTAATCAAATTAATTATCAATAAAAAACTAAATTCACAATTAATAAATCGTTTTCATCATTCCAACTAAAACTCTATTAAATAAAATGCTTCAAATTTCAAATCATCTTTCTAACTTATTTCTATAATTGAAGCCAAAAATCGATTCCTTTATGAATAATAAAGTTTGTTCATCTACTTCTTAACTTGAAAAATCTTTAAACCTTATTTAGTCCCTTAATCATCTAGGTTAACATTTAATAAGCCATTTTTGCATAAAATTACCTATTTGTGGGCAAAGTGGCCATGAGCCTCTTGGTCTTTGGAATCAAAAATTTCTTTCCTCTCAATCACAATTTATATCATACAACATGCATAAAATATCATAATCCTACTATATCAAATTCATGCATAATATCAAAGTAATAAAATCACATAAAGCAATTAAACACAAATCACAAAATCATACAAACAAGGTGAATAATCCTTACATGGATTCATCACCTTCATACAAATTTTGTTCCTCACCACTTAAGCTGTAGAGGTCCTCTTGACATGAGACTTGTCCTATTAGAAAGCTCAGACAAAGGAATATTATGTATAAAATTTTCATAAATTAATTCAATCGGATTCTGTACCAATTTTATTTTGAAAACAAAGTTGTTGTTGCTACTACTAGATCCTGGCAGCATGTGTTCTAGGTAATAAATCTTGAGTTGTAGAGGTCCTTTTGACACAAGACTTGTCCCATTGGAAAGCTAAGACAAAGGAGTATTTTGTGTAAAATTTTCATGAATTAATTCTATTGGATACAGTACCAGTTTTATTTTGAAAATAGAGTAGTTGTTGATGCCACTAGATCCTGGCAGCATGTGTTCTAGGCGGTATATCTTGAGTTGTAGAGATCTATTTGGCATGATACTTTTCTCAATTTAAAGATAATACATAGGATTATCTTGGTAAAATTTTCATGTACATCCTCTAGATGAGAAATCAGATTACTTTGAAAAATAGACTAGTTACTGTCGTGGTATAATATTGATAATATGTGTTGTAAGTTTCATAACTTTGGCTGAAGAAGTCCAATTTTTCTGATTCCATTGGCTTATAAAAGCTTAAATACAATATTTTATATGGTCATAAGTACAGAATTATAGAGGGTCTGTTGATATCCTAGTTGTACCCGAGTTTGAGGCTTAAATGCTTGAATTATTGTTCTACTCTAAATTGTGATTGATAAATTATTGAATATTTTGAAAACTCTTAGTTGATTGATCATATAGTAAGTGAGCTTGTTCATACTCATTGTGATGTTCAAATGATGAGTGGATGTTCTTTGTATGGTTCACTTATTGAGAACTTGTGAAATATAATGAATGAAATAAAGTTGTGTATTTGACTTGAATTAGAGAATATGTTGCTCCTTGATAAATCAAGTTAAGCTTGAAATTTGCATTGCTCCCTTGATTCTTTAAGGTTGAGCTAGAATGGTAATGGTATTGTGTTTGGATAATCAGTGCTCATAGAATTTGTATTTAAATTAAATGTGAGGATGTTATTCCCAACATATGAGTATCCTCCTTGTATTTGAATAGAAATGGCATTTTGCCACATTTGATTATATTTGGCATGAGTGAATTTTGGAGTTAATCCTCTTTGAGGGAATGGTATCTAGAATTCCATTAGAATTATGGAGATGATCCTCTGTGAAGAAGGGGATCCAATGTTCTTAAAATTTTGCGCTAGTTTCCTCACAGGCCTAGTTTCCCTCATGTATATATGGATACTCGGAATAGTATTAAGTGACTGGAGAATGGTCATAAATAGGTTGGAATTAGCCAACCTGAAAGTAGACTATTACCAAGTTAGAATTCAGGTTATGTGAGTTGACCTGGTTCTGTGGGAATTAGCACTGTATAATGAGCACTGAGAATAATTTGAAATTGAATTTAACATTCCTCGGAGTAGTTCAGTGTGACTGGTGAATCGTCATGAATAAGTTTTAGTGTACAAACCTGAAAGCAGACTACTGCCAAGTGATGTAAATAAGCATTATGATAAATTGAATTTAAACGTAATTTTATGTTTCTTATTTGAAAATGAGTTTGTGAAAATATTTGTGGATGTAAATTGTGATGTTTGATAATAGACGTTTTTGGAAAACTATTAACAATTGGACTTCTTCCTCAGGAAGAGGAAGAACTAGATTTGACTTTTGCCACCTTCCTACGTTATAAATTGAGTTTTGAAATGATTTTCTCCCAAAGCAGCTGAAAATATTATGATGACACGTATTTTAATAGTATTACTAAGAATTCTTAAAATTCTCACCTTTTTCTGTTTATATTCCTTAATATTTCCAGGAATGCGTACTTCAACAAGGAAGCAGCGGATGAAGATGTAGAATAGTATTTAGTGATATTTTCAAATTTTGTGTTGTATAATCAGTACAATATAATGTAACATCCCAAATTTAATAATAATAATATAATTGGTATTATACCACAGTAGTTAAATTCAGGCATGCTACTAACTACTAAGAACATTTTTAACATAATATATATCAATATCATATATAGAAAATATGAGCCTCGTAATGATATTTATTACACAACACCTGTGTTTCTCATAAATATAATACGTACACAAATTTGCAAACTAGGCCTTTCTAGGCATAAAAGACACAAATTTCAAAAGAAACTTCAAAGCTATACTAAGGTAAAGCTCTCCAAGCTCTTGTCAACACTTCACTTTCCATAAGTCTTCTTCCTTGGAATCATTATGGAAACACACACATAGGGTGAGAATCATATATTCTCAGTACTAATTCCATAAAACATGACATCACAATCATTCCAACTATTTCGAGGAAAAATACATTGTTAAATCTCAAACAATATACACACATATATAAGCTAGAAAAGTGACAAAAACCAAAATCGTGCCCTTTCTCTTCCCGAAATAGATTCTCATTTATAAGTTTATATAGAAAACTCATTTCCACAAACAGTCTTCTAGTAGTCATCATACTCACAAAAATCATCATCTCTATCTCAGAGATACGCAATTGCCCATACAATTGCAATGCATGAATATGTTATGATTAGCAACTGCCCATACAATTGTCATGCTATGTCAAATTATGCCTTATGTTCATGTTTATGCAATAACCTAAATATGTAATGAATAATGTTATTATGCCATTTTCGGACACCCAAATCTGTGGTAATGTCATGATATGTTATAAGCCTTGAACAAAACAAAGGAACCCAGTTCCACAGGTCTTGAACAAGCACTGGAACCTAATTCCAGAATTCTTCTCTAGGTAGTGAACTCATCATCTACATGGTCTTCAACAACCTTGGGTAGTGAACTCATCATCTGTGTGGTCTTCAACAAGCATAGGAACCTAGTTCCTTAAGCTTCTCCGGGTAATGATCTCATCAACTACACGATCTTCAACAATGATCACTATGATAGGAAGGGTTAGTTACCTTCTCATTCATAATCATATTTGATCACCAACAATGAGGACCTCATCCTCATCAACATAGTTATGAAAAACAATGATGTTAATTACTACAATAACTAGCGCATGTCACTTAGTTTACATTCATAATCATAAGCATAAAATACAATGAAGTCAATTACTAAAATAGATAGCATATCAATTGATTTACATCAATCTCATCTCAAGCATGAATAACAAGGATGCTAAGTATCACAATAATTAACATACCAAATGATTTACATTCACCACATAAACACTTCATTAAATACTCCTATTAGAGTCTCATCACTCATCAAGAAGCATAAAAGAAGAATCTACTCCAATAGGAAACTCCATTGCATCAAACAAAACTTCTTATCCAAGGCTAGAAGTGGCGCCTAGGCGCCATCCACCCACACCAAGGCATGAAGTTGGTAGGGCAACAACCTGTTTCTTCCAGGAGCCACACCTAGGAGCTATGCTCTCTGTCTCAGCCACACCTAGGCATGGTTCAGTGGCGCCTAGGCACCACCCTGTGATAGAATTTTCTACGGAATTCTGCAAAAGACAACCACTGTTCCATTGGGAACAAATGATCTTCCAACCACTCAAACCTTCGTTTCACAAAGTCCAAAAACTCATTGTAACTCTTATACAATTTTTAAATCACCCCACATGGATCAATGACTCAATCATCTACCTCAAAAACCTAAACTCAACTCTTAACTCAAGTGGAATCAAAAGAAACTAAAGGATGCAAATTAATCTCTATGCATCAAATAAACCAAAATCATGTCATTCTCAACTCCTACAAATAAAACTCAAGCAAGAACAACAACAAAAAAATAGCACTCAAACTTTACTTTCTTCATCAACTCTCCTCATGAGAAAAGATGGAGAAAATGAAAGAAAAGATTAAAAACAAGTTTCTCCCCACCTCAAGGTCTTGAAGATGGCCAAGGATTGGCTATGGAAGTTCCAAGCTCTCCTTCCTCTTTCCCCTTTCTTCCTCTTCCTTGATTTACTTTCTCTCTTCTTTCCTTTTCTCTCTTCTATTTTCAGTCGTGAGATATTAAGAGAAGTGTGGAAATAAGTTTGCCCCAAATGGTTTAATATGTTAAGTTTTGATGATGACAAATATAAGACAAAAATAACTCTTTGCATATGTTCTTTGTTGCATTCTATATAGAGCATATCCATTAATAATTGATAAATATCCTTATTTGGATGTGTATATGAAAGTTTTATATGCATGTTAAACTAACTAGAGTTATACATTTATGAATCATGCATATGAAGATATTGAATTATGAATTTGGACTAACTATGCTTGTTTAAGAGAGCAATACTTTGTAGGATAGTCCAAGTACCAAGAGTGAGCATTACAACAAGAAAGCAAAAGATATCTATTAAGCTCAACACAAGGAGAATGTGATTAAACATATGTCTTTGAAGAATGTTTTTAATGATAACAAACATGAAGACAAAATGAAGATGATGGGAAGACCAAGTCCAAGATCTTTTAAGGATAGCTTTAGGACTTAGAGTCTCTCGGTTCGAAGATCTCTTTGGATATCTCCTAGTGCATTAAGATAAAACAAAAATGCTTTCTTAAACTTATACCAAAACTATTTTGATCTTGAAAATAACTTAAAAATGTTTTGGTGTTTTTGATAAACTTTCTGGGATGGTTTTCAAGCTTTTATAACTGTTTTATAAATTGAGTTATTCGAATAACTTATTGGTTATTCGAATAAAGCTTTAATTTTGGCTGCTGCGTGACTCTGTGTTTTAAAGTGTTATTCGAATAACACTCCTATTATTCGAATAAGAGTTTTTAGAATGGCTTCTTTCATATTAGCTATTTGAATAACTCATCAAGTTATTCAAATAGAGTTGTTTCCTAGAAATGTGTTTTTGACAGTGTTATTCGAATAGATCCTTTGTTATTCAAATAACCAGCTTTTAAAGCTGTTTGAAAGAAATTCTTTGTGGCAGTGTTATTTGAATAACACGAAGGTTATTCGAATAACCAGTTTCAGAAACATTTTTATAAGAACGTGTTATTCGAATAGCAGAAGGCTTATTCGAATAAACACAATAAACAAAGATCCGGATATAGTATGTAACGAACACTTTTTTTCATAATAATTACGGAATTAATTTCTACAACGGCTAATTTTCTATCCAACTCTATAAATAGAGACTGTGGGTCTCATCTGTCAGAAGCCCAGCTATCTGTTTAATTTATGCTTGCTTTGAAAAATGTGATTTATAATTTATGCCTATTTTTTGTGCCTTTTTTGCTGAAACTTTGAGATATCCTTTAAGAGCCTCTTAGCACTTCAATTTGTATTATTTGCTCTAAGTGAGAGTTTTTCTTCATCTATATTTCTGTTCTTCTATATTGAGGGTGAGGTATCCTTCAAGGTTTGTATAAGGGTGAGGTATCCCTTCAAGGTTTGTATAAGGGTGAGGTATCCCTGCAGGCTGAGACTTTAGCAGAAGGGTAGAGTTTCCCTGTGTGTGAAAAGTGCTCTTTTATGTAACGGTTGCAAGCACCTATTGAAGCTTGTATACATAGTGAAAAATCTCGGATTGTTTTCAAGGACTAGACGTAAACCACAAGTGGATTAGTGGTCGAATCAGGATAAATATCGTGCCTGCTTTTCTCTTCTCAATCTCTTTATTTTATGCAATTTTATATCATTACACATTTATTTATTTGCTGTTTTTAAAGCTTTTATTCTTCATCTCACAATTTCTTTTCTTTTATTTAATAGCTTAAATATTTGTGTTTATTTTAAGAGCTTTTGTGAAAAAATTTTAATACCCAATTCACCCCCCTCTTGCGTAATGGTTGCCATGACTAACAAGAAGTCAAATTTGGCTTCTTATAGATAACCACTAATGTGGTACTAAAACTTCTGATCTATTAAGAACACTTAGATTTTACCAAAACAAGTTTTCGAACTTCCAACAAGTTTAAAATAAATCCTAAGATTCATGAAAATCTTATTTCACCATTTTCCTATTTTTTCATATCTGCTACTAGTCAATCTGGCATTAAAACACACACTCAGTATTCTTAAAAATATCAAACTAACTCTAATTAACATCAAATTTTAACTACATCATTTTCTACACATTTGTGACCTAGAAACAAATTTTTTACATTTATTTCGATTAAATAAGCAGTTTAAGCCAATTTTGGGGCTAATAATAACTATATTTCACTCATAGTGTTACAGCAAAGTGACTAAACTTGCTCAGAAAGTCATAAAATTACACAGGCATGTTAGGTAAGTATTAAGCTACCTCTATAACTAAATACAAGTCTAGCATATTTTTCAGGGTGTTACATATAACATGTTATGTAATTTTGTACACTGATGTATATTATTTGTATAATGTATTATACGATATATGTATAACTCCAACCATGACAGGCTCATACTTTGTATGTCTCATATATTTATTTTTAAATATACTATGTTAATTATTACGTGACATGCTTAATTTAAATTACTAATGTGTACTTCTGGATATATTATTAGTAATTATATTAAGGATGTTACAAGAGGTCTCTATACCTAATTTGATGAACCTTAAGCAACAAGTTAATAAGCTAGTAGCCGAATTCATAGATAAGTTCAGAAAGATAAGAGCAGGTGTCATGTGTAGCTTCATGATGTTGAATATGGCACTATTATAATTCAAAACATGAAGTCTTAGCTCAGGGGGAAACTTATAGTGCAGGTGTAACACCCTAATACTAATATCTCGATATAACTTTTATATATAAAGATATAAAGTGTTAATCATGTTACATCTATTCTTACTAATAAACTAATCGCACATAATTAAACAATTAAATATGGAGAGCCATGATAAAAGTAGGTCATAAATATATACATCAGATGCCTCGGAAGGCATAGTGTTATATATACAACAAAACTACAACTCAAAGTAAAATATACAAGAGTTGTCCATACAACAAAAACTAAAAACTATCTAATCTAGTTGCTCCTTCTTCAGTGACTTTACCCCTTTACTAGGGTCTTGACTTGCTTTTACCATGGAAACATAGAAAGGGGTGAGAACATAAAAATTCACAGCAAAATACATGTATATCATAGCATTCATTAATATAAATTGCATATAAATATAATCTATATCAACATTATACAATAGCTCATACAACTGTATAACGTATAGAAACCTAAACTATCTCAATATTACATAATCGCCCATACAAATGTATAACATCAACTATACTTGGCAAATTGCTTAAGTCACTTCATGGCTTAACTTAGGACTTAACTCATCCTAAGGCTCGTGTTAGTAAGTTTATCTCACTTTACTACATTTACATAAAGGTTAATCATATTCCTCATATTACTTGACAAATAGCTTAGCTCACTATTTTGTCATAAGTAAAGTGTTGTATCGATACTTTTCTCTCATAATTAGCTCCTTAACAAAGAGCTTTACTCACTACTTTGAGAAGTTAAGGGATATATCTCACTCCCTTAATTAGGATAATTGTACTATGGTTCAACTCTAATAAGTAAAGGAACCTACTTTAATTGATACTTCATTTCAAGCAATTCTTAACTCTAGAAAAGCTTAAAAACTCAAACATGTTCTTATATGCTAGGTGGTTATTCCCTTTGTGAAATATCCCTAAAAGTGTCTTGACATAATTAAGAAAGCATATACTAATGATCCTAACTAATTGAGAAACTCAAAATGTCCAAATTATGATCTTAATCAAAACTGGAACCAGTACTGGCTGGGCATAGCATAGCTCTATTCTATTCTGTCGCTGGTGCCTAGGCAATCAGCACCTGGCTCCCGGGCGCTCAATTCCCTGCTACGCGCATCAACACACTGGGCTGTGCATGCCTGGGCACTGGTCGCATATCAACAATTTTTCAAAATTCTACAAAATTCTATAGAATTGTTACTACTGTTCCATTGGAACATAGCATTTACCAAGCTACCTAAAATTGATCCTAGGTGATTTCTAATACCACCAACACCCTCTACAATTATTTTATCACTTATACAACCTAATGGTTCACAACTTAAGTCAATGATCAAAATCACATACTCACTTACTAATTACCTAAGTTCCAACTTAAGCAACTTTCTATCTTTTTCTAAGGACAAACTCATTCATCTTCATTCCAAATAGCTGAAATAACTAATTCTAAACATTGAAAACAAGAACCAAGCAAAGAAAATAGATTTTGCTCTTTCAAACCCATTTTCTCCATCTAATGACCTAACATTAAGCATAACAAAGATGAAGGAAGAAGAGTGAGTTTTTAGGCTAGAAACCCCTACCTTAAGTGGTTTGTGATGGTGGAAGATCAAACTTGGCTTTTCCCTTCCCTTTCCTTCTCTTTTCCTCTTCCTCCTTAGCTTTCTCCTCTGTGTTTTCCTTGCTCGCTACTACTGGCCTTACTGCTTCGTGAGTAAGAAATGAGTGAAGTGAGTGGAAAGACTTAAAATATCATGTAATAGAAGTCAACAATAAGGGGTACCAATCGTAGTTAACTTCCTGATCTGCTAAAAATACTTATATTTAGCTAAATCAAGTTTTTTAACTTCCAACAACTTTAAAATAACTACTAGGATTCATTAAAAATGTTGTTTCACCATTATGATATTTTTTCATATCTGCTGCTAGTCAATATGGCATTAAATGCACAACCAGTATGCCTAAAAATACTAAACTAACTCTAATTATTCTCAAATTCTAACTACATCCTCTTACACCTATTTGTGACTTAGAAACAAATTCGCTAGATTAATTTCCCCAAATTTAGCCATTTATGCTATTATCTGGGTTATTTTAAACTACTTTTCACATTTTGGACTACAATAAAGTGATTAAATTAACTCAGTTTGGCACAAAAATAAACAGACATGTTAAATAAGTGTTATACTACCTTTGTAATCATAAACCAGTCTAACATGCTAAAAAGTGGATGTTACATTTCTCCCCTCCTTTTTAAAGTTTTGTCCCTAAAATTGCTTACTGCATATAAATAACTTTGGGTAATCAAGCTGCATGCGGGACTTTAACTCCCATGTAGCCTCCTTTGTTCCTGCTTCACCCCATATGACCTTCACCAGAGGAATTTGCTTACTTCTGAGCTCTTTGACCCCTCTGTCTACAATCCTCACTGGTTGCACTACATAAGACAAATCATCTCTTAATTGTATAGATTCATTTCTTATAATGTGTGAAGGATCTGGATTATACTTTCTGAGTTAGAATGCATAAAATACATCATGAAGGTTAGACAAATTGTGCAGAAGGGCCATCTGGTAGGCTACAGGTCCGAATCTTTTTTGAATTTGATAGGGACCAATGAAACGAGGGTTTAACTTCCTTGTTCTTAATGCTCTACCTTTTCCAATTATAGGAGTGACTCTCAAGAAAACATGTTCACCCTCTTCAAACTCTAGAGGTCTCCTCCTTCTATTAGCATAACTCTTATGCCTACTTTGAGCTACAACCATCCTATCCCTGATAATTCTAATCTGCTCTGAAGTCTGCTGTACTAACTTAGGCCCTAAAATAACTTTCTCTCTTACCTTATACTAACATAACAGTGACCTAAACTTCCTACCATAAAGTGCCTCATATGGTGCCATTCTTATGCTGGTATGATAACAGTTGTTGTAGGAAAACTCCACTAAAGGAAAAAGTCTATCCCAACTACCCTATTGAGCTAGAATAAATGCTCTAAGCATATCTTCTAGGGTCTGGATAGTCCTCTCTGATTGTTCATCTATTTATGGATGATATGTTGGGCTAAGACTTAGCTAAGTCCCAAAGGCCTTTTATAAGGCCCCCCAAAATCTAGATGTAAATCTAGGATCTCTATCTGAAACTATGCTAAGGGGAACTCCATGCAACCTAACTATCTCTTGTAAATACATCTGAGCTAGTTTCTCTAAGGAGTAGTTCATTCTCGTTAGCAAAAAGTGGGCATACTTGGTTAGTCTATCCACTATGAACCAAATTATATCATGTCCTAACTGAGTCTTGGACAAACCTATCACAAGATCTATTGTGATGTTCTCCCATTTTCATTTAGGAATTTTAAAGGATTGGAGAGGTCCTAAAGGTTTTTGGTGCTCTATCTTAACTTTCTGGCATACCAAGCACTTAGACACAAACTCTGCTATTTCTTTCTTCATTGTCAACCACCAAAACATCTTTATCAAATCTTGATACATCTTAGTAGCTCCCAGATGGATGGTATATTGACTAAGATCCTCTTTTTGATTGCAGAATCTATTGGAATGCAAAGTCTATCTCTAAACTTAATCACTCCATCATCTGCCATATCAAACTCTAACTGATCCCCTAAGAAGATTTGCTCTCTTATCTTACATAGGGTTTCATCCTCGTTTTAAGCTTCTAGAATTTGAGCTCTCAAGTCACTAACTATGTCCACCCTACTCATAAAGAGACTTTATGGCGTCATAGTTACCTTAAGACTCAAGTCTCTAAACCTCTCAAGAAGCTGACCCTCTTGAACCATCATCCAAGACACATGTAGGGATTTCCTACTTAGTGCATCGACCACTACATTGGCCCGGATGGTACTTAACCTCAAAGTCATAGTATTTTAAAAACTTCATTTATCTTTTTTGTCTCATGTTCATCTCTTTCTGATCAAACAAATATTTTAAACTCTTATGGTCACTGAACACCTCAAATTGAACTCCATAAAGATAATGTCTCCAAATTTTTAAGGCAAACACAATGGTTGCTAATTCCATATCATGGGCGGGATAGTTCTCCTCGTGAGGCCTTAACTACCTCAATGCATAAGCAACTACTCGCCTATATTGCATTAGAACACACCCTAAGCCCATCTTTGAAACATCACAAAACACCTCAAAGTTCTCCTATGGATCCAGAATTACCAAAACTAGGGTAGTAGTTAACGTCATCTTAAGCGCTTTGAAACTATCCTCACACTCTTGAGTCTAAACAAAAGTTCTACCATTCCTAGTTAATCTAGTCAAGGGTAGTGCCATCTGGGAGAATCCACTGATGAATCTCCTATAATACCCAGCTAGGCCTACAAAACTCCTGATCTCTATCATAGTGGTGGACCTCTCCCACTACAACATTGATTCAACTTTACTATGGTCCAATGAAATCCCTCGTTGGGAGATCACATACCCTAGAAACTAAACCTTTGTAAGCCAAAAATCACACTTTGATAGTTTGGCAAACAGTTTCTTTTCTCTAATACTATTCTAACATGCAACTCATGTTCTTCTATTGTCTGGGAATAGATTAGGATGTCATCTATGAAGACCACTACAAACTGATCTAGGTAGGGTGTAAAAATCTTATTCATGCAATCCATGAATATTGCTGGTGCATTAGTTAACCCAAAGGATATCACGAGATACTCATAATGCCCATACATAATCTTGAAAGTAGTTTTAGGAATATCTTCATCCCTAAACCTTATCTGGTGATATCCTGACCTTAGATCAATCTTTGAGAACACTGATGCTCTTCTCAACTGATCCATTAGATCCTCTATCCTAGGCAATGGATACTTGTTCTTGAGGGTTACCCTATTCAATTGCCTATAATCTACGCATAGTCCCATGGTACCATCTTTCTTTTTCACAAGCAACACAAGTGCTTCCCAAGGAGAAACACTTAGCCAAATGAATTATTTCTATAACAATTCCTCTATTTGCCTTTTGAGCTCTACTAGTTCTAGTGGTGCCATCCTATAGGGTGCTATAGAAATAAGTCCCGTCCCCGTACTAAATCTATATAAAACTTTATTTCTCTCGTGGGTGGCAACTCAACTATATCTCTCAGGAATACTTCTGTGTACTCCCTCACTATTGGTATATCACCTAGATTCTGCTCAACCTCTATGCTAAGAGAGAAAATGAGAACATACCCTTGAACTCCCTCCTTCAAACAGTTCTTCACTTGGTTTGCATTGAGATACACTAATTTGAAAAGGTTAACTTTAGTAGATACATCTGACATAAAAACAAGGGTCTTATCTACATAGTTTAAAATTACATGGTTGGAGGACAACCAATCCATGCCAAGAATAACATCAATATCTACTAAAGGTAAACAAATCAGATTCACAGAGAATATCCTATCTTCGAACTTTATACAATAATCCAAACAAACTTTAGAAGTTGTAACTGATTTGCTGGTGGGTGTAACATCCCAATATTGATATCTCTATATACCTGACATATATAAGAATAACCAATACTAGCTATGCTACTTCAACTCATATAACATACTAAACTCATAACATTTGTACAAATAATTATGGAGAGCCACGAGAAACTAAAAGTTATATATATACATCATTGCCTCAGAAGAGCCCATTGTAATACATAAACTTTTACATAAACTGGATCAAGAATAATATACACAAGATTTGTCTACATAAAGCATAAAAACTATACTAGTCATCATACATCTTCTGCTTCCCTTTTGAAGAACTCATACCTGAATTTACATGGTAATACAAATGGGGTGAAAAATTTTAATTCTCAGTAGAAGCATTCCAAAACCAGCATTTATACATTCTCAAAGAATACGCAACTGCCCATACAATTGCAATGTCATGAATTTAAATGTTATGGTTAGTAGCTGCCCATATAATTACCATGCTATGCTAAATTATGCCTAGTATCCATGCCTATGCAATAACTTAAGTATGAGATAAGTAATATTATGATACCAAATCCATGGCAATGTCATATTATGCATGAATTCTGAACAAAGCAATGGAAATCACATCCATAAACCTTAAACAAGCACTGAAACCCAATTCTAGTAGTCTTTTCTCTAGGTAGTGAAATCTATCAACTATGCAGTCTTCAATAATTAACAAGGAAATCCATCCTCAAAGTTACATAATAGGGAGGGAGTTATACATCCTCACACTATCATGATTCAGGGTCACCTTCGGTAGTAAGGAATCCACCTCAACTCCTCTCTACTTATGATAACATTTAGCAAAAAAGGGAAATCTCGCCACAATTACTACAATAATGAAGGAGAAGAAGTTCATCCTCAACCCATTACTATAATAGGAAGGAAACTATCCTCTTTTCCTAAACATAGATTATCTTCATATGTGAGGTTCACACCTTCCAACAAATACAAATATAATATATATGTACAACCATGTCTAATTACTTCCCATAATTAGCATTACAAATCAAATTGATTCACCACATTTTCACTTCATTAAATACCCTTATTCGAATCTCATCACTCATTAAGAAGCATAAAAGAAGAAACTACACAAGTTAGGAACTCCAAATTCCCAAGATAAAAGTGTAATACCCTTAATAACATGTTAGACTTGTATATGATTACAAAAGGTAGCATATAACTTGCTTAATATACCAGTGAAGTTTTGTGATAGTCTAAATTAGTTTATGTACTTTGTTGCAATATAGAAGTTGAAAAGTAACTTAAAATAACTCAGATAATGGCTTAGAAGGTTAAGTTGAGGGAAATAGTTATGGAAACCTTGTTTCTAGGCCACAAATGAGCCAAGTAAGAAGCAGTTAAAGTTTTAAGAGAATCAAAGTCAGTTTGGTATTTTTAAGCATACTGGTTGTGTGTTTTAATACTAATAGACTAGCAACAGATATGGAAAATCATGAAAATGTGATTGACATTGACTAGATATAAATGGTTTTGATATCAACAAATAAGAAAGCAATGGGAACACAATGATCAAGTCACAAGGAACTCAAGATTAGCATGTAGGTCATAGATCTTGTGTAAAGGTATATTAAGGATTCACCTCACGCTCAAATGGCTTCCTTAAAATGAATTTGCAAAATGGTTTTTTAAGTTAAGATCAAAAGATTTTTGCAACATCTCTCTAAAATCTTATATCCTTTTTTAAATAAAATCTCCTTGTATGAGCCAAAATTGAAATAAGCCTTTTTGGGAACTTACCAATTTTTTTAATAAACACAAAACTGCTATTTGTCCTGTTAGGAGCCAAAATTCTAAGGCCCCTAACCGATTAGGACCAGCTCCTAATGGGTTAGTTTGTTCAAATAGAGGCTTTGCCTCGTTCTTTCTCAAATGCCTAACCGATTAGGCTAAGTGGCTAATCGGTTATTTAACAAAACAGAACCATTTTCTTTATTCTTGAAACTGTCTAACCGATTAGGTGAGAAACCTAACCGGTTATTTTCACTCTCAAAAGCCAAAATATTTTTGTCCTAACTGATTAGGTGGGAGACCTAACCGGTTATTCTCTATCTCAGAAACCATTTTGATTGTGCCCTAACCGATTAGCCTAGAGCTCTAATCGGTTAGCAGCTTTCCCAGAAACCTTTTTTGTGTTGTCCTAACCGATTAGGACACATTGCTAACCAGTTAGTCTGTATTCTAGAAAAATAAAGAGAAGCTCATAACGGCCATATTAATGAGCATTAATTGCTCTCATCTACCTCCAACGGCTCTAAATGGCCCTTAACTATAAATTTGGATGTTGGGCTTTAATGGAGGGTTAGAAAAACAGAAACTATCAATCTGAAAAATCATTACTGAGCATTAGAACAAGTTTTTCTCATTATTTCACAAAATCCTCTGTTTTAAGCTTGAACTTGTGTGAATCCCAAATATCATAGCTCTTCAATTTGTATTACCTGCTCTAGAGAGAGTTTCTTCCATCTAAATCTTATACAATTTGCTTAGAGAGGGTAAGGTATCCCTTAAGAATTGTAAGGGTGAGGTATCCCTTGGAAATAGAGGCTCGAGCATAAGGGTAAGGTATCCCAAAGTGTTGAGTCCTCAAGGTTATAAAGGTTGTCAAGCACCTATTGAAGCTTGAAGAAATAGTAGAAAATCTCTAGCAGTTGCTTGAGGACTGGATGTAGATCACAAGTGGATTAGTGATCGAATCAGGATAAATCATTGTGTTTATTTTCTCTAAACCCTTCTCTTTACATTGAGCGTTGTTTTATTGAATTGCTTGAATATTGTTCTCTTTGATTATTGCATTTATAAGTAAAAGTATTTATCTCATATATCCAATCATCTTTAATCATCAAATAGGTTCAACGAAAATTGTTTATTAAACGATTTATGAAAGATTTGTGAACTTGTTTTATATACTCAATTCACCCTCTCTTGAGTATTGAGGCCACTTGGTAACAAGTGGTATCAGAGCTAGACTCTTGTATAAAGAGCTTAGCAGCTTCAAGAGAAGTGATGGCTTCAAATGGTTTTTCAAATGAAGGTTCTTCTATAAACAGACCTCTTTATTTCAATGGGGATGGTTATGCCTATTGGAAAGAAATGGTGAAAATTTTCATTGAAGCTATTGACTTAGACGTATGGGATGCCATTAAAAATGGTGCTTTTATTCTCACATAAACTAAAGATGGTGTGAAAATTAATACACCTAGAAATGAATGGACCGATGATGATAAAAAGAAGGTTCAATACAATTTGAAAGCTAAGAACATCATCACCACATCTTTAGGGTATGATGAATTCTTTAGGGTATCAAATTACAAGACCGCAAAAGAAATGTGGGATACCTTACAAGTAACTCATGAAGGTACTAGTGAGGTTAAGCGATCTCGAATAAACACTCTTACTCATGAATACAAATTGTTTAGAATGAACCAAGGTGAGAGTATTCAAGATATGCAAAAGAGATTTACTCATATTATTAATCATCTTATCTCATTGGGAAAGACATTTCCTAATGAGGATCTTATTAACAAAGTCTTGAGATGCTTAAGCAGGAATTAGTAACTCAAAGTAACGACTATTGCGTAATCAAGAGATTTATCAACTATGTCTCTAGCCACTTTATTCGGGAAGCTTCAAGAACATGAGCTGGAATTAAATAAGCTCAATCAAAATAAAGAACATAATAAAAAGAAGAAGGGAATTGCACTCAAAGCCATATCTTCTGTAATTGAAGATGATGATGAAGATGGTGAAGAGGATGCTGAAAATGTTGAGTTAAGTGATGAGAATCTTAGTCTCCTTGTGAGAAAGTTTGGAAAATTCCTAAAGAAAAAGGAATTTCAAAGAAGACCACCCTTTCCTCAAAAGAAAGTGTATCATAAAGAAGAATGATCTTCTACTCCTCCAAAATGCTACGAATGCGAAAAATCGGGCCACATGAAACTGGAGTGTCCTATGTATCTTAAGAAGATGGAGAAGTTTGAGAAAAGGTCTTCCAAAGAAAAGAAAGAAAGGAGAGCATATATAGCTTGGGAGGACAATGACTTAAGCTCTTCCGATAGTTCGGAGAATGAAGAAACTAATCTTTGTCTCATGGCTCAAGGAGAAGAAAGTGAAGAGAGAGACACCGAGGTAACTTCTTCTAACTTAGAATCTCCACCTTCTTATGATGAATTGTAAGATGTCTTTCAAGAATTGCATGATGAATCTTTAAGACTCACAAAAATGGTTTTATCTTCTAACAAAACAATCTCTTTATTGGTAAACAAAGTTTCTATTTTAAACAAGGAGATAAATGAGCTTAAGATTGAAAATGAGACCTTAGGACTCATTGATGCTAATTCATTATGCATGACTTGTTCCTCACACGATAATATATCCATATCATTACCTTGTTTATCATGCAAAGCTTTTGAAAAAGAAATTGAAGATTTGAACAACACTCTTGCAAAATTTACTTTTGGAATAGATAACTTGAATGTGTTGTTAGGGAAACAAAAATGTGTTTTTCAAAAAGTCGGTTTGGGATTTAATCCAAATAACCATCAAAAGTCTTATAAGAATTTCTTTGTTTCCTCAAAAACTTCAAGTAGTCCCTTTGTCAAATGTTTTCATTGTGTTAAGAAAAGGCATAGTGCATCCACTTGCAATGTTAAAAAGAACATAAACACCAAGGTTAGAATCAAAAGGGTTTGGGTTCCTAAAGGCACCATGCCTAACTCTAACACACAAGGACCCAAAACAACTTGGGTACCAAAGGTTAAAACTTGAATGTGTGTTGTAGGTGTGCTTGAAGACCAAGAGCTCAAGTTGGTATCTTGATAGTGGTTGTTCCAAGCACATGACCGGTGATGGCTCCAAGTTCTCCTCCCTTACCCACAAGAAACATGGTCATGTCACATATGGTGATAATAACAAAGAGAAGATTCTTAGAATTGGCAAAGTTGGTAAGATCTCTTCATCATCTATTGATAATGTTTTGCTTGTTGAAGGACTTAAACATAATTTGCTTAGCATTAGTCAATTATGTGATAAAGGCAATAGAGTTATATTTGATTCCTTTTGTTGCATAATTGAGGGAAAGGATAATAAGCAAGTTAAGTTTGTTGGTCATAGGGTCAATAATATATATATAATTAATCTTGATGATATTTCCTCAAATGATGATAAATGCTTTATGAGTAAAGAAAATGATTCATAGTTATGGCATAGAAGAATTGCTCACATTCACATGGATCACTTAAATAAATTAGTTTCTAAAGAACTAGTAATTGGTCTTCCAAAGCTCAAATTTGAAAAAGACAAACTTTGTGATGCATGTCAAAAGGAAAAATAAGTAAAAGTCTCTTTTAAAGCTAAAAACATGGTTTCAACTTCTAGACCTTTACAACTTTTGCACATGGATCTTTTTGGTCCCTCTAGAACTATGAGCTTTGGTGGGAATTACTATACATTAGTGATTGTGGATTATTTTTCTAGGTTTACATGGACATTATTCTTGGCCCATAAAAATGATGCTTTTCAATCATTTAAAAAGCTTGCCAAAATTATCCAAAATGAAAAAAGTTTTTGTATTGCATCCATAAGAAGTGACCATGGTGGTGAATTTGAAAATCATGAATTTGAAACTTTTTGTGATGAACATGGCATTGAGCATAATTTTTCTGCCCCTAGAACACCACAACAAAATGGTGTTGTAGAAAGGAAAAATCGATCTTTAAAGGAAATAGCAAGAACTATGCTCAATGAGGCCAACCTTCCTAAGTACTTTTGGGCGAATGCGGTTAACACCGCTTGTTATGTTATAAATAGAGCCCTAATAAGACCAATTTTAAAGAAAATCCCATATGAATTGTACAAAGGAAAGAAGCCAAATGTGTCACATTTTCATGTCTTTGGATGTAAATGCTTTGTTTTGAATAATGGAAAGGATAACTTGGGGAAGTTTGATACAAAATCTGATGAGGGGATATTCATTGGCTATTCTATACATAGTAAGGCCTTTAAAGTCTATAACAAACGAACTATGACCATAGAAGAATCTATACATGTTGCATTTAATGAAACTAACCCAAATGAGCCGAGAAAGGAGCTTGTTGATAATGTTGCAGAAATCTTGGCAAAAACGCACTTGGAAAATCAAGAGAAAGAGTCCAAGAAGCAAAAAAAAAAGACTCCTTGATCACTCATGGCAAAAGGATTCAGAAATCATGGACCTACCCAAGGAATGGAGGACATCAAGATATCACCCTCTCGACAAGGTGATAGGTAATGTATCAAAATGGGTAATTACTCGAAACTCACTTAGAGATGCATGTAATCATTTAGCTTTTGTCTCTCAAGTTGAACCTAAAGATATAAATGAGGCCATTAATGATGAACATTCGATCTTGGCCATGCAAGAAGAACTAAATCAATTTGAGAGAAATCAAGTTTGGGAATTAGTTCCAATGCCCAATGATCATCCCATAATTGGCACCAAATGGGTCTTTAGGAACAAACTTGATGAAACAGGCCTAATAATAAGAAACAAAGCTAGGCTTATAGCTAAGGGCCATAATCAAGAAGAAAGCATAGACTATGAAGAAACTTATGCTCCCGTAGTTAGATCAGAGGTCATTAGAATGTTACTTGCATATGATTGCATCATAGATTTCAAACTTTATCAAATGGATGTCAAAAGTGCCTTTTTAAATGGTTATATACAAGAAGAGGCGTATGTGGAACAACCTCCTGGTTTTAAAGATTTTGAATTGCCCAAGCATATTTTTAAATTGAAAAAGGCCTTATATGGCTTGAAACAAGCTCCTAGAGCTTGGTATGAAAGGTTGAGCAAATTCCTTTTGGAAAAAGGTTTTTCTAGAGGCAAAGTTGATACTACTTTTTTCATAAAACATAAAATGCATGACATACTTCTAGTTCAAATCTATGTTTATGACATTATATTTGGGGCTACTAACAACTCTCTTTGTAAAGAATTTTCAAATATTATGCAGAGTTTGAGATGTCCATGATGGGTGAGCTCAACTTCTTCCTTGGTCTCCAAATTAAGCAAACAAGAGAAGGGACTTTCATAAACCAATCCAAGTATTGCAAGGAACTGCTTAAGAAGTTTGGAAGGACAATGCTAAGCATATGACTACTCCTATGGGCACCTCTTACTATTTGGACAAGGATGAATGAGGTAAATCGGTAGAAATTACAAAATATAGAGGTATGATTGGCACATTCCTTTATCTCACTACAAGTGGGCTTGATATAATGTTTAGTGTATGCATGTGTACTAGATATCAAGCTAATCCTAAAGAATCACACCTAAGTGCTATTAAAAGAATAATGAAATATCTAATAGGCACATCACAAATGGGTTTGTGGTACCCTAAGGGTGCCTCATGTAGCCTTATTGGGTATTCCGATTCTGATTTTGATGGATACAAAATGGATAGGAAGAGCACTAGTGGGACATGCCACTTGCTTGGAAGCTCACTAGTTTCTTGGCATAGCAAGAAACAAAATAGTGTGGCATTGTCTACAGCTGAAGCTGAATATGTTACAGCTGGGAGTTATTGTGCTCAAATCCTTTGGATGAAGCAACAACTCTTGGACTATGGTCTTGAACTTGATCATATCCCTATAAGATGTGATAATACTAGTGCAATTAATTTGTCCAAAAATCCCATTTTGCACTCTAGGACTAAACGCATTGAAATAAAATATCATTTCATAAGAGATCATGTTCAAAAGGGTGATTGCATGCTTGAATTTGTGGAAACCACTAAGCAACTAGCTGACATTTTTACTAAGCCCTTAGCAAAAGAAGCATTCTTCTATATAAGAAATGAACTCGGAATATTGGATCAATCATGCATAAGTTGATTACTTGCTGCACAACTTGTCTTCTATGATACCTATTTTGCTCTTCTACTGCATAATATCATTGTTTTGCTGTGTAATTTTCTAAGTTAATCTCTTTTAAATCTAATACTAACTTGAGCATCGGAGTGTCCCCTTATTTTGTTTTGCAGGAGCTCAGTTCATGCTTAAGTCCCCAAATCTTAAAACTCAAGTTCCTATTATGAAAAATGATCTCTGAAGTTCCTCTTACTTGATCTGTTATTGGGATGATTTTTTTTAAATGAAAATGAAGTCAAGCCAAAAATGAACTTCAAGAAGACTTGAACTCGTATGCTCAAGGATTATTCCCATGAAATTGTTCTAGTTCTATAAGTGAAATGATCAAGTAAAAGAAGAAAATGCCATTTCGTTTGGCCTCTGGAAGTGTTTGGAACCTTGAGGGGCTCTCTGTCAAGACAAAATAATCGGTTAGGCATGGCCTCTAACCGGTTACCCTGTGTTGGGAAGCTATTTCATGCTCTCTGTCAAGTAAAATAACCAATTAGTTAATTTTTCCTAACCGGTTAGCACAAACCGTGACATCCCAATTGGATTGTATAACCGGTTAGCACAAGGCACCTAACCGGTTACCCACTTTGCCTAACCGGTTAGAACACCCCACTTAAACATCCCCCAGCAGCCTAGCTCTCTCCATTCACGCACCCTTACCCTCATTATCATCTTCATCCTCTCAAGCCCTCTCACACCCACTCCCTACATTCATCCCTCACCATAAAACCACCACAAATTCAGCCTTCAAATCCCATTTCTCTTACTATCCATCACTTTCCATCATCTTTCTCAAATTAAAATTCCATTTTTCTTCCAAAATTTTCATCTCCCTCATACTCTCTCTCCCCTCCACCGTGCCCTAAGCCTCCATTCCCCACCATGGCCAGCAGCTCTTCCTTCCCCAAAAGGTCATATACCAAAAATCCCAATGTCCCAAAAGAAACACCTCCTACTGACACTGACCCAGATTTTTCAGTAGCTTTGAATCTCGGAAGATATTTCACTGACCCTGCTCAAATGAAGAAATATCAGTTGGAATTTCATGCAAGACGCATTATTTCATCTAAATGGATGGACTGAGAGTTTTTCGTCCAATAAGGATTCACTTCTCTTACAGAGCTTCTTGAATTCCATGGGTTGAGAACACTCGTCACCACCAATCCAGGGTATTTCTATCTTGAACCTACTAAAGTCTTCTTCTGCAATTTATCTATTAAGGGTGGAAATTTGATTTCTGAAATCAAAAAGCATAAGATTGTTGTGAATCCCAGTGAGTAGGTTCCTTTGTTTGGTCTTCCTCACTCCAAGAAAAGCTCAAATTGGAAAAACATGGCTCATGGGAAAATTATAAGAGAGATCAAGCCGTCATGGGCATGCTTCAGCCTAGTGTTCAAATGCCAAAGGGAACTTTTACTACCAACCTTCTGAAGCTACATGATCGTCTTCTTCATTTCATTGTCACTCATATCCTCGCACCAAGGGCAAGTAACTATACCCTGGTTGAAGAGGAAGACATCTTCCTGATGTGGTTTCTCAAGGAACGCACAAAGATCAACTGGCCTTTTCACATTATACATAATATGATGAAAGCTAAAAACAAGGCAATTATGGATCTTCCGTATGCCCTTTTGATTGCTCGAATCCTTGACCACTATAAAGTTCCCCTATTGGACGATGGCATTGTAAACACTGTAGGTCCCCATAAGTTTAGACTTGCCTCTCTTGATAGGAGCACCACCAGAAGAAATTCCCACTGATTCGATTGATGTCCCTATGGAAGAAGCACCAAAAATGAGTAGCGTCTCTGAAACCACAAGTGAAACCCGCATTCTTGTAGCCATCGCGGATCTGTGAACCTACCAAGAGCATAGCAACTCAGTAATCTTTGATCGGTTAAGTGCTATGGAGAACCGCTTGGACAGGCTCGAGCGTCGCTTCCCAGCACCCGAAGACCCTGGGGCTTAGGCATGGACTATCTGTCATAGTTGTATTTCTGTACTAATTGCTTCTGAGCTCTATTTTGACTATGCTTGGTTATAATATTTTGGATATTTTTGGTAGACTTATTTGGCATGACTGATTATGAGTTTCTAGAAATTATGTTTAGTCTTAACAGTTATCTTTGACCCATGATTTGAATCTTGAACATATTTCATTATGTTTTGAATGCTTGGTCTTGTATAACTTATCTGTGTCTAAATGGTTTACTAATTTTTTTTTATCATGACAAAAGGGGGAGAAGGATAGGGGCTTTTTATTGAGAACAAAAACTGTATATGTTATGTTATGTGTTATCTATTTGAGTTATGTGTTGTCTGTTAATGGTCCTGGAATTCCAAAACAAAGGGGGAGCTGTGCATCTCTGATTCAAGCACCTCTTGAACAAAAGAGGGGAAGTAAGCCTCCAAATCCTATTATGAATTCCAATTATCATTTGAACTAATCTTTTTCTCAATAATTGTTTGTCATTGTCAAAAAGAGGGAGAATGTGATTAACATTGACTAGATACAAATGGTTTTGATGTCGACAAACAAGAAAGCAATGGGAACACAACGATCAAGTTACAAGGAACTCAAGATTAGCATGTAGGTCATAGATCTTATGTAAAGGTATATTAAAAATTCACCTCAAGCTCAAATGGCTTCCTTAAAATGAATTTGCAAAATGGTTTTTTAAGTTAGGATGAAAAGGTTTTTGCAACACCTCTCTAAAATCTTATATCCTTTTTCAAGTAAATCTCCTTCTATGAGCCAAAATTGAAATAAGCCTTTTTAGGAACTTACCAATTTTTTTAGTAAACACAAAATTGCTATCTGTCCTGTTAGGAGCCAAAATTCTAAGGCCCCTAACCAATTAGGACTAGCTCCTAATCGGTTAGTTTGTTCAAACAGAGGCTTTGCTTCGTTCTTTCTCAAATGCCTAACCGATTAGGCTAAGTGACTAATCGGTTATTTAACAAAACAGAACCATTTTCTTTATTCTTCAAATTGTCCCAACCAATTAGGTGAGAAACCTAACCGGTTATTTTCACTCTCAGAAGCCAAAATGTTTTTGTCCTAACCGATTAGGTGGGATATCTAACTGGTTATTCTCTATCTCAGAAACCATTTTGATTGTGCCCTAACCGATTAGCCTAGAGCTCTAATCGGTTAGCAGCTTTCCCAGAAACCTTCTTTGTGTTGTCCTAACCGATTAGGACATATTACTAACCGGTTAGTCTGTATTCTGGAAAAATAAAGAGAAGCTCGTAACCGCTATATTAATGAGCATTAATTACTCTTATCTACCTCCAACGGCACTAAATGGCCCTTAACTATAAATTTGGATGTTGGGCTTTAATGGAGGGTTAGAAAAATAGAAACTATCAATCTGAAAAATCACTACTGAGCATTAGAACAAGTTTTTCTCATCATTTCACAAAATCCTCTGTTTTAAGCTTGAACTTGTGTGAATCCCAAATACCATAGCTCTTCAATTTGTATTAACTGCTCTAGAGAGAGTTTCTTCCATTTAAATCTTATACAATCTGTTTAGAAAGAATGAGGTATCCCTCAAAAATTGTAAGGGTGAGGTATCCCTTGGAAATAGAGGCTCAAGCATAAGGGTGAAGTATTCCAAAGTGTTGAGTCCTCAAGGTTGTAAAGGTTGTCAAGCACCTATTGAAGCTTGAAGAAATAGTGGAAAATCTCTACCGGTTGCTTGAAGACTGGACGTAGATCACAAGTGGATTGGTGATCAAACCAGGATAAATCATTGTGTTTGTTTTCTCTAAACCTTTCTCTTTACATTGAGTATTGTTTTATTGAATTGCTTGAATATTGTTCTCTTTGATTATTGCATTTATAAGTAAAAGTGTTTATCTCATATATCCAATCATCTCTAATCATCAAATAGCTTCAACGAAAATTGTTTATCAAATGATTTGCTAAAGATTTGCGAACGTGTTTTACATACTCAATTCACCCTCCCTCTTGAGTATTGAGGCCACTTGGTCATAGAAAATAGTGAAATAATAATTTAGATGAATCTCATGATTTATTCTAAAGTCGTTAGAAGCTGGAAAATTTGAATTAGTAAAATTTGAGTGTTCTTACCAAATAGGAGTTCCAGCACAAGAACTCAAGTTGGTTTCCTTTTCCTTATTTCTTTCCTTTCTCTTGATTGAGAAGAGAAATAGAGAAACAAAGAAGAGAGAAAATAAAGAGAAGAGAGAAAATGGGGAAGAAAGGAAGAAGGAGAAGGAGAAGGAGGAAAGCAAGAGTAAGAGAATCAAGCTTCAAGATCTTCATCTTCTTCAAGAGGTAAGGGGTTTCTATTCATCTTTCTCCTTTGTTCATCTAGATTGAACCTAGGTTTTGTATGAATAGAAAATTAGGGGTTTGGAGGGCCAAATTCGAGTTCTTCGCTTGGTTCTTGATTTCAACGATTAGGTTAAGTTAGTTTAAGCTTAGTAAGTATAAGATAGTCATTTATGGCTCAAGATCAACTATTAGGATCCATAGATTTAAGAACTGGACAATGGTTGGAGTTATGTGATTTGGACCTAGATCTACGCCTAAGAGAATCCATAGGTTGCATTTAAGTTACAACAAGTTTAGGGGCATGGATGGGTGTTAGAAATCACCAAGAAATCAATCTTAGATGATTGGAAGAAAGATTTGAACAATAGAACAGTGCCATGATTCTGCAGAACCTAGGTTCTGCCATGCGCGCTGCGGCGTGACAGACGCCGTCCTGCGGCGTGAGAGATGTCGTGCCGCGGCATGAAGATGAATTGGCTTTGAGTTTCGTGGCATAAGAAGGTCACACCACATTGTGAGGTTGGTTTTGCTACGAGTGCCGCAGTGTGAGAGTAATGCTAAGCCCAGTAATGAAACCCGAGGATAGGGCGCTGATGCAGATTATAAGTTACAAATCCAAGTATAGGTTGTCTCAAGTAATAAAATCTCGGGAGTCCGAGGTAGATCCAAAGGAAGTTGATGAAGAAAAATTCTTTGAGGTAAGGAAAATATTTTGTCACAATAATAAAGGTGATAAAACTTGGTCACAAATAAAAAGAATTTACTTGGGTTAGGAGATCTACTCTTGGTAAGTAAATTAAGGACAATATTAATTCTTTTTATAACTCAATTAGAATCCACACATAATGGAGCTTCCAATAAGAAAATACAATATTTAAAGTTCATGTAAGATTATATATATAATTATATTATGATTCATTTAATCATCTATTAACACCACCACTTATAAATGGACTCAAGCATTCATTGTGCTAATAACTTGTCTACAACAAATCAAGATCTCCACTTTACAAGAAAGGTTTCTAAGATTATTGGAAACAAAATACAATATATATAATGACCACTTGATAATATATCATTTAAGTGCAAGAAAGAGATTAATCTAACCTTATTTCATTACCAAGAGCTTCACTCTTTCACCCAAGTAAAATGAAAATTAGTTACTCATAGACAAGAGGAAAGAAAGAGAGATGAAGATGAAGATGAACATAACTTCAATTTAGAACAAAAGAAAACTACTACAAAGGAAACAATTTATACACAAGCATGATATTGATCTCTAAGCTAACCCCCCACAAATGATCAGTCATGGCTCCCTTTTATAGAGCTAGATGAGTACAAAATGATAATAGAGTTGTTTGATGATGAGTAGAAAATGCCAAAAGAGTTGTTTGATGATGATGAATGAATGGAAAATTATAGAGATTCTTATCTCTGAAATGTTTTAGTTATGAGCTCATGGTATGCATCATTTTTTGGACATGTAGTCTTCATAAGAGTTGTAGAGAATTTTCTTAACTTTCCAAAGCCACTAGTTTCAACTCAAAAGACCACCTACATCCCGAAATATGACCCAATTACTGAACAGTGTTTAGGCTTAACTACAGCTCTCTATTCTGACTTCCATGCCCAATATGACCTTCAAGAAATATGAATGGACTCTTGTGTTCTTCATGAAAGTTGTACATATGGATCCTAATTTTCAAATGGCACCAGTTTCAGTCCAAAAGCTCTCCTATATCTGAAGATGTGGTCTGATGAGTATGCATAGGTCAAGTTGTCAAGTTCAGAATTCTGGATCTTACTTCAACTCCAATTTAAATTATCCAAACGTATGATTGGGATCTTGAGGTCTTCATTAAAGTTGTAGATAATTGTCTTAGATTTCCAACAAGACTAAAATTACATCAATCAGATATTTGTAACTCAAATTATAACTAGTTTACTGAAAAATGCAATCACTCAAATTAAGGACAATTCAAGCAATAATTTATTCAATGATCCAATTAAACTCAATTTTATAAAATATGAAAAAACCAACTTAATTAAGCCTAATTGAACCTTAAGAAGTCAAGTGAGAGGATTATAAAATATATAAAATATATTGCTATTAAATTCTCTCACACTTGATTTTTGCACTCCCGGGCAAAACACCTAAGACCAAAACTAGTGAACAATGAAAAACTGTTGGTGTATGCCCTAGAGGCTGATACATTTGTCTGTATTTACATACATTCTAGTATGCTTATTTTAATATATGAGGCATTTCATTTATTGTGTTCTTTTTTGATAAACATAATAAAGTCCTTAGAATAGTAAGTTTGATGTCATAGGTTATCGAGTGGATGACTTGATCGTGAGATCCTTTTTTGTTATAACACTATTCTTAAATGTCCTTAGTCAAGTATTATTGTTAATTAGGATAACAATAATACATTGAGACTAATATGTGCATAGACGGATGACCACATCTCACGGGTCATGGATATGAGATATCAAGTCTTCACATGGGTACATATTAGAATAATGATGTATTGGACTGACCCACCATGAGAACGCTACATGGATCGTTACGTGAGTGTCATAAGCGATTTGCATAGTGATAATGGTGTCTATGGTCCTTTGACCTAAAAACACTATGATTCCTACATGAGGAGTTGTGTGTTTTAATATCATCAAACATCATCTGTAAAAAGGTGATTATAAAGTTAGTTATTAGATATACCGCGAATCATGCAGAGGGATGTGAGCGACCTAGATGGAATTTGTCACTTCTACATAACAGGAGCGATATCTTCGAGTCCCCTGTTTGAGTGAGACTGTGAAATGTATGGCCATGCTCAAATGAGTTAATATAAGATATTGATTTCATTTGTTGTTACAAAGTCTACTCAAGTATCAGGAAACGAATGATTGGACTATACAAGGGTAACGCATTCCATGCCTTGTGTTCAATCTGGATATCTTGACAAAGGGATTAAATGACATGGAAACATTGGTCACGGAAACGTTATGTCAAATCACTGGCATTCTTATTACTTGGGTAGCAGCGATGTGTTGCTAGATACTGCTCACTGCTTGTAATATTAAAATGGGATTTTAATATTACTACCAATGTAATGAGAACCTACAAAGTCACACACATAGAGCAGACTAAAATTGGAGCAATGGATCCAAGTTGGACTCGGATTCAAATATGGGTCAGACTCATAACAGATGAGTGTAGGGTTGCACAGCTTACCTTGTTGTTGCTCACACTCACTTAAGGCAGTCACTATTATAAATAGTATTACTAAGGGGTTGCTAAGATATATAATTTTCAAAACCCTAGCCGCACCTACAGAAAAGTGAGTGAGAGAGCAACAGGATTCTTCTCTTCTCTTCGCAGCAAGCACTGTGTGAGAGACGTGAGGCTTCTCTTTGTGGACATTGGATGTTCATGAGTCTGTTCGTGTGGATACCGCAGATACATCATTTCTATTACGGTGTTGGTGATTCACGTCCTTCCTTTTGATCACGCTTCAAGAGGTAAATAATTTAAAAAACTCGAATTATGGCTTTTCACATGGATCCTTGGTGGGAATCCTAAATTTCTGCTACGTGATGTAACCGCAATTCACAACAAAAACAACACAAACTCAAAAACTAAAAAAAATTCTAAAAGACTCAATAATATTAAATAATGAAGAGAAACCAAAGATTCAAGAGATTAAAACATTTACAAGGTAACGTTTCTTCACATCTCAAACCAACAAGTAAGGAAATTTCAATTGAAAAGCATGAGTCAAGAATGATAGATCTTCACAGTATTCACTCTTAATCCCTCAAGTGTTTAAAATGTAGGTATTTCACTCAATTCAACCCATGAAAATTGCACTACCATAAGCTTGCTTCTCTTCTACTTCTCCATTACTCAAAACACATACACACACAAATCATGAGGACTTTATTTAAAGTTGTAATGGGGTCAAGGTAAAGGAGGCGGTAATATGGATACGACAAGTTAAATACCAAAGAGAATAAAAAAGCATGATATCTAAGTTCAATTAACAAGCATGAAAGTTCATCCAAACTTCACCTAATATAATTTCCTTTATATATTCTTTTCTTTCCTTTATTGCCTTGTTGGCCCTTCTTTACACATTTCTTTTTTCTTCTTTTTTTAATAATATGAACATAATATATACATTTTTTTAAACATTTTTTTCAACCATTCTGCACGCACATCCCCACACTTGTTCAAGAACTCATCCAATGATAAAGCTAATGTTCTCTTATTCCCTAAGGCTGGGTAAGAACATGATTTTTCATTTAAGGCACATAATGAGTTCAAAACAAAGAATGATCAAATCAGCTCAAAGGGATTAAGTAAGGAGAAATAGGTCATTTCCAATGTCTTACGTTGACAGGAATTAGAGAATTTTCAAGAAGCCATAAGAGTGCTTGATATCATATTTAGACAATATGCTGCTGAGCAAGGCTACCTATTTGTGCACCGATCATTCTTAGCTATTTGGTTAAAGTAGTTATTTCAAGAAAAATATCTCAATCATGTTTATGTATGCATGTGAAAATGTAGTTTAAAAAAGAATCAAAGCAAATTCTAGAGTAACAATTCTATGAGTGAAAATTACACAAGAAAGAAGAGAATGGTACAAATGTTCATCCATTCATCAATAGGCTCAAAATCTCGCAAGGCATATTTTCTATCATTCTCAGTCCACCAATTCAACATTCATAACCAATCATGTGATTTTTAAGAAAGAATACAATTTACTCAATCATGCTATGTTCTCTGAATTTGAATTGCTACTTCCACACAACATAGTTATCTACCTAATTACTCCTTACTCTGCCACCAATTTTGATGCATCTCAAGAGCAAATTTACCTCTAGGGCATAATTTACTTCTTAATCTATCATCCTTAATTGCTTTTGTTGTTAATAAATTGCTAACAAACATATTAATAAACACACTTCTTAATTTTTTTATTTTTTTTCAATTTTTTTTTCACACAACTATCCTTCCCCCTAATCAGATCACAACATTGTCCTCAATGTCAAAACATAGATAGGTAAAGGATAGAAGATATTACCTGTTGTTGCAATTCTTGAAAAGATAAACCTTACACAAATTTAAACAGAAACAAAGTATGATAAATAAAACCAAAGGTAAAGGAAAGTTATAGATGAAGTGTCAGATCACATTCACGTTCCTTGCTACCTTCCTTGTTGCTTCCTTCTGACCAATCTATCTGGGCTATTACTGGTTCAGGTTCATAAACAAAAGTTTGTAATTTATCAATTAATTCATCAATAGTGGAAACAAATATAAGGAGTCGTCTTACCGAAGGTGTGATAAAGTTCTGTTCCACAGCATGGTCAACAAAAGCTAACAAATTATCAAAGAAATTATTAACATTCAACAAACCTATGGGTTTATAGTAGATTTTCAGTTGGGCCCAAGAGATAATTTGAAAAACTTCTTCCAAAGTACCAAAACCACCAAGTAAGGCAATGAATGCATCAGAGTTTTCAAGCATTGTCCTCATTCGTCCATGCATAGATGATACTTGAAGTTCCAGCCCAATTATTTTCTAATGATGTTCCTTCGAGTTAAAGGTTCAAGAATAACACCTAAAACTTGACCATATCTTAGATGTGCAGAAAGTGATACAACCCTCATTAACCCAATGCTACCTCCCCCATATACTACATGAATGTTCCTCGCAGCAAGTGTTCTACCAATAGTGCTTGCTACATTTACAAACTCTAAACTCTTCCTATAACTTGTCCTACAAAATACACAGATATTGATAAATCTACGAACAAAAGAAGAAGCTCCCTCCATTTCTACACTCACACTCCCTTTGAATGATTATGAGTTAGAGGAAAATGAAGAAAATGGAGTGTTTAATTAGGGAAGAGAATGGAAAAAGTAATGATAGCTCCTATATGGGTAGGTTGGCTGTTATCAGAAAAGTTTAAAATTAAGAAACTTTGTTTTTTATTTTTTAATTATTTTTTATATTTTTTTAAATAAAAATACTTTCACACAACGGGAATAAGCATAAAAACCTATGCCCTCAAGACCAGCGCAACATAGGGCTCCCAACATTGTGCCAAAGCATCGTTGACCAGTATTAGACCCATTCAAGACCAGCGCAACATAGGGCTCCCAAAAGAGACAAGTGGCTCTAATGCGACTGGCTGCCTCACATGTGGGATACAATCTACCTACTTTGTTTTTCAATGAAGAAGGCTGGATCAGGATGCGCGCATTTCCCTATTCATGTTTTGTGTTTACCAAGTCCAAACCTTAGATGTATACATACTCTATCTTTTTTTTTTTTAAATAAGAAGAACAAGATAATATATACATATTGTAGTGATTGTGACTCACCTCTTCCTCTGGTTTTACGTCCAGTAACGACTTAAATGCCTTCTATGAGTCAAGGATAAGCTTCCCATCCAATTTTCTTATAAATTGGCAAACAGAGTCTTTTTGAGTCAGATTCTCAAGACTGTAATGTTCTTGTTCATCCTTGAAGAGATTCCACAAGTTAAGAAGTTCATGCTAATAAAATCTACAGGGAATATGAATTTATCAACTTATACTAACACATCTTTTACTATTCCTTTTGGAGTTTTAATTGATCTATCGGCAAGTAGAAGAGTTATAGAAGTTGGTTTTAACTCACTCAGGTTGAGTTGCTGATAAACTGAATATAGAAGTAAATTAATACTAGCACCGAGATCAAGTAAAGCTTATTCAATTTTATGTTCTCTAATAATGTATGAAATCGTAGGATAACCAGGGTCTTTATGTTTCAAAACATTATTGCTTTGAATAAGGAGCTTACCTATTTAGCCAAAAATGCATTCTTTTTCACATTTAATTTCCTTTTAACAGTGCATAAGTCTTAAAAAAATTTGGCATAACAAGGAATCTGTTTGATAATATCTAACAATGAAAAATTGACCTTCACTTGTTTAAAAATTTCATAAATTTCAGTATGGAGGTTCAATTTCTTTGGTTTTTTTAATGCTTAAGGAAATAGGGGTGGTGGTGAGAGTTTGGTTTCATTTTGGATAGATGGCTATCAACCTCTTTCTTATCTTGGGGAATTGACTCACCATCTCTCTCACAAGGTTCAGGAACTTGTTTTTCAACAGCTTTTTCACTCCTAAGAGTTATCACTGACTTAACTTGATCTATTTGTTGGTTTTCTGAACTACCTTCATTTAGACTATACTGACCTTTGGGATTCAGTTGAGATTGAGAAGAAAATTTTCCTTTCTCGTGAATGGTGAGAGCAGAAGTAATTTTGGCAAGAGTATCTTTTATGTCATTCATGATTTGAGTGTTTTGGTTATTAATGGCCTCTTACTTTTCTATGAATGCATGCAGTATTCCTTCAAGGTTTTTCCTATATAGTGGGACATAAGGTGCATATCCTTGAGAATTTTGAGAGTCCTGTTGTGCTTGAGGAGGGTGTGGTTGCATAAATTATGTCTGATTATTAGTCCTCCAGCTAAAGTTTGAGTGATTTCTCCATCCCAGATTGTATGAATCTAAAAAAGAAGAAGTAAATAGCTTTTTAAAATTGTTCATTACATTTACTTGCTCATGTACAACTTCTTTAAAAACATGAATTTTTGGACATTCATTTGTTGAGTGTCCTACTTTATCACAAATGCCATAAATTTTTTCATTTTGCACAGATTTGATTTCTTTTACTTTCCCTGATTCCATGGCTTCAATCTTTTCTAGCCAAAATAGCATACCTAGCATTTAGATCTTCTTCTTGACTAAGATGATATTTTTCTTTACTAGCATTTGCAAGGTTATATCTAATTGAATTTTCAGAAGGATTAGTATCATGCCAAGATTGAGAATTTTCAGCCAAATGGTTTAAATAATCTAAAGCATCTTCAAGTTCTTTATCAAGAAACTCGTCATTGCACATTGTTTCCACAAATTGTTTAGTTTCAGGTGATAAACCTTCATAAAAGAAGCTTATAGTGCGCCATTTTTCAAAATCATGATGCGGGCAAGAATTTAACAAATCTCTAAAACGTTCCCAATATTGAAAATGTGCTTCATTTGAATTTTGGATTTGTCTTTTCAAAGAATTGGTTTATGTGTTAGAAAAAATTTCTTTAAAAACTCACCTTACATTTCTTGCCATGTGCCAATTGATCTTGGTTTCAAAGATTTAAACTAAGTTTTTGCCTTATCTTTCAAAGAAAAAGGAAACAATTTAAACCTAACAATTTCTTCAGTACTAGTTTGATCATTGAAAGCGATATATATTTTCTCAAATTCTTTTCGATGTAAATATGGGCTTTCATATTTTAAACCATGGAAATTAGGAAGTAAAGAAATCGTACACGGCTTAAATCTAAAATTGTTAGCATTAAGTGGAAAGACAAAACATGATGGACTAGAATTTCGAGGTGGTTGCAAATATTCACGCATGGTTCGCAACAGTTGAATTTCATGTTCATCATGTACACTTTCATTTTTAGCCATTATGTCAATTGTGTGTGATTGTGATTCAAACAAATCAATATATAAAGTATCAGGATTAATTTTAACCAAATGACCAGAATTTAAATCACGATACTAATTAAGCATAAATAAGTGACTTAAAATAATATAAAAAATGTACAAGCTAGAGGTTGATTAACAAGGATATGGTATAAATTAACCACCAAGTAAATATTAACAAGTACAAAGTTAGAAAGTTGATAAAGTAAGAAAAAATTAGATAGTTAGTATGTTAGTAAGTTAGTAAGCAAGAAAATTAAAAGGTTAGTAAAAAAATACAAAAAAAAATACAGAAAGTAAAATACGAAAAATAAAATACAAAAAATAAAGTGCAAAAAGTAAAATACAGAAAATAAAATACAAAAATAATGATGTATTGGACTGACCCACCATAAGAACGCTACATGGATCGTTACGTGAGTGTCATAAGCGATTTGCATAGTGACAATGGTGTCTATGGTCCTTTGACCTAAAAACACTATGATTCCTACATGAGGAGTTGTGTGTTTTAATACCATCAAACATCATCTGTAAAAAAGTGATTATAAAGTTAGTTATTAGACATACCGCGAATCATGCAGAGGGATGTGAGCGACCTAGATGGGATTTGTCACTTCTACATAACAGGAGCGATATCTTCGAGTCCCCTGATTGAGTGAGACTGTGAAATGTATGGCCATGCTCAAATGAGTTAATATAAGATATTGATTTCATTTGTTGTTACAAAGTCTACTCAAGTATCAGGAAACGAATGATTGGACTATACAAGGGTAACGCATTCCATGCCTTGTGTTCAATCTGGATATCTTGACAAAGGGATTAAACGACATGGAAACATTGGTCACGGAAAGGTTATGTCAAATCACTGGCATTCTTATTACTTGGGTAGCAGCAATGTGTTGCTAGATACCGCTCACTACTTGTAATATTAAAATGGGATTTTAATATTACTACCAATGTAATGAGAACCTACAAGGTCACACACATAGAGTAGACTAAAATTGGAGCAATGGATCCAAGTTGGACTCAGATTCAAATATGGGTCAGACTCATAACAGATGAGTGTAGGGTTGCACAGCTTACCTTGCTGTTGCTCACACTCACTTAAGGCAGTCACTATTATAAATAGTACTGCTAAGGGGTTGCTAAGATATATAATTTTCAAAACCCTAGCCGCACCTACAGAAAAGTGAGTGAGAGAGCAACAGGATTCTTCTCTTCTCTTCGTAGCAAGCACTGTGTGAGAGACCTGAGGCTTCTCTTTGTGGACATTGGATGTTCGTGAGTCTGTTCATGTGGATACCGCAGAGACATCATTTCTATTACGGTGTTGGTGATTCACGTCCTTCCTTTTGATCACGCTTCAAGAGGTAAATAATTTAAAAAACTCAAATTATGGCTTTTCACATGGATCCTTGGTGGGAATCCTAATTTTCTGCTACGTGATGTAACCGCAATTCACAACAAAAACATTACAAACTCAAAAACAAAAAAAAATTCTAAAAGACTCAATAATATTAAATAACGAAGAGAAACCAAAGATTCAAGAGATTAAAACATTTACGAGGTAACGTTTCTTCACATCTCAAAACAACAAGTAAAGAAATTTCAATTGAAAAGCATGAGTCAAGAATGATAGATCTTCACAGTATTCACTCTTAATCCCTCAAGTGTTTAAAATGTAGGTATTTCACTCAATTCAACCCATGAAAATTACACTACTATAAGCTTGCTTATCTTCTACTTCTCCATTACTCAAAACACATGCACACACAAATCATGAGGACTTTATTTAAAGTTGTAATGGGGTCAAGGTAAAGGAGGCGGTAATATAGATACGACAAGTTAAATACCAAAGAGAATAAAAAAGCATGAGATCTAAGTTCAATTAACAAGCATGAAAGTTCATCCTAACTTCACCTAATATAATTTCCTTTATATATTCTTTTCCTTCCTTTATTGCCTTGTTGGCCCTTCTTTACACATTTCTTTTTTCTTCTTTTTTTAATAATATGAACATAATATATACATTTTTTTAAACATTTTTTCAACCATTCTGCACGCACATCCTCACACTTGTTCAAGAACTCATCCAATGATAAAGCTAATGTTCTCTTATTCCCTAAGGCTGGGTAAGAACATGATTTTTCATTTAAGACACATAATGAGTTCGAAATAAAGAATGGTCAAATCAGCTCAAAGGGATTAAGTAAGGAGAAATAGGTCATTTCCAATGCCTTACGTTGATAGGAATTAGAGAATTTTCAAGAAGCCATAAGAGTGCTTGATATCATATTTAGACAATATGCTGCTGAGCAAGGCTACCTATTTGTGCACCGATCATTCTTGGCTATTTGGTTAAAGTAGTTATTTCAAGAAAAATATCTCAATCATGTTTATGTATGCATGTGAAAATGTAGTTTAAAAAAGAATCAAAGCAAATTCCAGAGTAACAATTCTATGAGTGAAAATTACACAAGAAAGAAGAGAATGGTACAAATGTTCATCCATTCATCAATAGGCTCAAAATCTCACAAGGCATATTTTCTATCATTCTCAGTCCACCAATTCAACATTCATAACCAATCATGTGATTTTTAAGAAAGAATACAATTTACTCAATCATGCTATGTTCTCTGAATTTGAATTGCTACTTCCACACAACATAGTTATCTACCTAATTACTCCTTACTCTGCCACCAATTTTGATGCATCTCAAGAGCAAATTTATCTCTAGGGCATAATTTACTTCTTAATCTGTCATCCTTAATTACTTTTGTTATTAATAAATTGCTAACAAACATATTAATAAACACACTTCTTAATTTTTGAATTTTTTTTCAATTTTTTTTTCACACAACTATTCTTCCCCCTAACCAGATCACAACATTGTCCACAATGTCAAAACATAGATAGGTAAAGGATAGAAGATATTACCTGTTGTTGCAATTCCTGAAAAGATAAACCTTACACAAATTTAAACAGAAACAAAGTATGATAAATAAAACCAAAGGTAAAGAAAAGTTATAGATGAAGTGTCAGATCACATTCACGTTCCTTGCTACCTTCCTTGTTGCTTCCTTCTGACCAATCTATCTGAGCTATTACTGGTTCAGGTTCATAAACAAAAGTTTGTAATTTATCAATTAATTCATCAATAGTGGAAACAAATATAAGGAGTCGTCTTACCGAAGGTGTGATAAAGTTCTGTTCCACAGCATGGTCAACAAAAGCTAACAAATTATCAAAGAAATTATTAACATTCAACAAACCTATGGGTTTATAGTAGATGTTCAATTGGGCCCAAGAGATAATTTGAAAAACTTCTTCCAAAGTACCAAAACCACCAAGTAAGGCAATAAATGCATCAGAGTTTTTAAGCATTGTCCTCATTCGTCCATGCATAAATGATACTTGAAGTTCCAGCCCAATTATTTTTCTAATGATGTTCCTCCGAGTTAAAGGTTCAAGAATAACACCTAAAACTTGACTATATCTTAGATGTGCAGAAAGTGATACAACCCTCATTAACCCAATGCTACCTCCCCCATATACTACATGAATGTTCCTCGCAGCAAGTGTTCTACCAATAGTGCTTGCTACATTTACAAACTCTAAACTCTTCCCATAACTTGTCCTACAAAATACACAGATATTGGTAAATCTACGAACAAAAGAAGAAGCTCCCTCCATTTCTACACTCACACTCCCTTTGAATGATAATGAGTTAGAGGAAAATGAAGAAAATGGAGTGTTTAATTAGGGAAGAGAATGGAAAAAGTAATGATAGCTCCTATATGGGTAGGTTGGCTGTTATCAGAAAAGTTTGTAATTAAGAAACTTTGTTTTTTATTTTTTAATTATTTTTTATATTTTTTTAAATAAAAATACTTTCACACAACGGGAATAAGCATAAAAACCTATGCCCTCAAGACCAGCGCAACATAGGGCTCCCAACATTGTGCCAAAGCATCGTTGACCAGTATTAGACCCATTCAAGACCAGCGCAACATAGGGCTCCCAAAAGAGACAAGTGGCTCTAATGCAACTGGCTGCCTCACATGTGGGATACAATCTACCTACTTTGTTTATCAATGAAGAAGGCTGGATCAGGATGCGCGCATTTCCCCATTCATGTTTTGTGTTTACCAAGTCCAAACCTTAGATGTATACATACTCTATCTTTTTTTTTTAAATAAGAAGAACAAGATAATATATACCTATTAAAGTGATTGTGACTCACCTCTTCCTCTGGTTTTACGTCCAGTAACGACTTAAATGCCTTCTATGAGTCAAGGATAAGCTTCCCATCCAATTTTCTTATAAATTGGCAAACAGAGTCTTTTTGAGTCAGATTCTCAAGACTGTAATGTTCTTGTTCATCCTTGAAGAGATTCCACAAGTTAAGAAGTTCATGCTACACATATCCACAAGAATGCGTCACAAGAGTCAATAAGATATTATCTAATGACTTCTTACTCAGTCCATTCTTAATGAATAATATTTTATCTTCTCTGTTTCTAGAAACCATCCCCAAAGAACAACATCGCTTATTACAATTCCATTATGCACATTTATGACAAACTTGTAACCTTTTTGCTCTTCTCCTTTTAGAATATGAACTTCTACCGAGACCTGTTATGTAAGAGTCAAATGAAATTGAAGATTCACCTGCTAGATGGACCTTTGGTTTGATTATCTAGCGTACATCTTCCGAAATGTCCTTGTGCATTAACAGTCTCAGTTTTTCACATCTAGCTTTGTAAATTTTTGTTAGAGCATTTTGAGGAAGATAAGGAAAATGCTTTCTTAGATTTGAGAGAATGACATCCATTTTAAAGGAGAATGAATCAGTTATTAAGGGAAATTGAAAAACAAACCGACTTTAGAGTCACAGAGTACTGTTATTTTCTACTTAACCTGGAACACAAAGAACTTCAAAAAGAAAGTAACAAAATTAAAATAAATTATCCTCATAACATGGATTAGAAAGGGAGATGAATTCTACCTCAACAACTTGGTTTTCTAGAAATAGTTTGAGTCTTTGTCCATTGACCTTTAAAACATTACCATTCCTAGGATTCTCAATGTCTATGGCCCTATAAGGATACACATGTTTGACAATAAAAGAGTCAGTCCACCTAGATCTCAATTTTCTAGGGAATAGGTGAAGACGAGAATTATAAAGCAGAACCTTTTGACCAATTTCAAAAGATTTTCTGAAAATTAATTTGTCACGAAAAACTTTTGTTCTATCTTTATAAATTTTTGAATTTTCATATGCATCATTTCTCAATTCTTCAATTTCATTTAATTGCAATTTGCGTAACTTGCAAGCATCATCAAGATTTAAATTGAAAGCTTTAATGGCCTAAAATGCTTTATGCTCCAGTTCTACAGGTAAATGACAAGGTTTTCCATAGACTAACTGATAGGGTGACATGCCTAAAGATGTTTTGAAAGTAGTACGGTAAGCCCAAAGTGCATCGTTTAGTCTTAAAGACCAATCTTTATGATTTGGGTTAACTATTTTTTTCAAAATTTGTTTAATCTTCCTATTTGCTAATTCTACTTGTCCACTTGTCTGAGAATGATAAGGGATGGCATTTTTATGGGTAATGCCATATTTCTTCATCAAAGATTTAAATGACTTATTTCAAAAATGTGTTCCCCTATCACTAATGATAGCTCGAGGGACTCCAAATTGACTCAAGACATTTTCTTTTAAAAGTTTAAGAATAGTTTTATGGTCATTATGTCGACATGGAATCGCCTCAATCAATTTTGAGACATAATCAACTACAACCAAGATATACACAAGTCCAAATGATGATGGAAATAGACCCATAAAATCAATTCCCCAACAATCAAAAATTTTAATGACAAGGATAGGGTTCAGAGGCATCATATTTCTTCTAGAAATGGACCCTACTTTTTGACAATTTTCGTAACTTTTGCAAAAGGTATAGCTGTCCTTAAATAAAGTGGGCCAATAAAATTCAAACCTGCAATATTTTCACAATTATTTTCTTTGAAGAAAAGTGACCTCCACATGCTTTTGAATGACAAAATTTAATGACACTACCTACCTCATTGTCGGGCACACGTCTCCGAAAGATTTGATCAGGACAATATTTAAACAAATATGAATTATCCTAATAAAAAATTTTCATATCAGTCAAAAATTACCTTCTGTCTTAGTGCGTCCATTGAGGTGGCATCTTTCCTGTTACAAGAAAGTTGACAACGTTAGCAAACCAAGACATGGAATCAACAGAAAATAAAAAAATTCATTGGGAAAAGAACCATTGATAGGTATGTTATCAAAAGATGAGTCTATTGTAAGTCTGGACAAATGATCTGTAATAATATTTTCGGCTTCTTTGTTGTCTTTAATTGTGATGTTAAATTCTTGAAGCAAAAAGATTCAACATATCAACCTAGGTTTGGCATCCTGCTTAGACATTAAATATCTAACAACAGCATGATCAGTGAAAACAACAATAGAAGAACTAATTAAATAAGTTCAAAATTTGTCCAATGTAAAAATTACAGCAAGTAGTTCTTTTTCAATAGTGGTGTAATTCATTTATGCACTATTTAAAGTTCTACTTGCGTAACAAATCACATGAGGCTTACCTTCCTTTCTTTAGCCTAAAACAGCACTAACAGCAAAATCATTATCATCACACATTAACTCAAAAGGCGAAAACCAATCATGGGATTGCATGATAGGAGCAGATGTCAGAAGACCAATTAATTTTTTCAAAAGATTTTTGACATTCTTTAGTCTAATCAAATGGTGTATCTTTTGTTAGAAGATTACATAATGGTCTATATATGACACTAAAGTCCTTAATGAATCTTCTGTAAAATCCTGTATGTCTTAAAATGGAACAAACTTCTCTGACTATTTTTGGGGAAGGCAAATGAGTAATTAATTCAACCTTAGCCTTATCAACTTTAATTCCCTTAGAAGATATCACGTGACCTAATACTATTCTTGAGATAGCCATGTAATGACATTTTTCCCAATTTAACACAAATCTTTTTTCTTCGCATCTTTTAGGAACTTTTTCCGAATTATCAAGATAATTTTCAAAAGAATTTCCAAAACCTATTAGGTCATCCATGAAAACCTTTAAATAATGCTCAATCATGTCACTAAAAATACTTAGCATGCATCTTTGAAAAGTTGTCGGAGCATTACAAAGGCCAAAAGACATTCTTCTATATGTAAAAGTGCTAAAGGGGCACGTAAAAATGGTCTTTACTTGATCCTCTAATGCAATTGGTATTTGATTATATCCTGAATAACCATCAAGAAAATAATAGTAGGGATGTCTTGCTACTCTTTCTAGAATTTGATTAAGAAATGGCAAGGGAAAATGATCTTTTCTAGTGGTTGCATTCAATTTTCTAAAATCAATATACATTCGCTAACTAGATGAGACTCGGGTAGGTATTAATTCACCATTTTCATTTTCAACCACTTTTATTCCAGATTTCTTAGGCACAACTTGTGTAGGGCTTACCCACTGGCTATCTAGATAATTCCAACATTAAGTAATTTAAGAACTTCAGCTCTAACTACCTCTTTCATGTGTGGATTTAATCTTCTTTGAGGTTGTTGAGATGTTTTAACATTATCCTCTAAATATATTCTATATGTACAAATTAATAGATTAATAACTTTTATATCCTTTAATGTCCATCCAATTGTACTTTTATGCCTTTTAAGTACTTCTAACAACATACCTTCTTGTTCTCTAGTAAGGGTTGAGGAAATTACTACTGAGAAGCTTTGTTCTTCTCCTAAAAATGTGTACTTCAACCTAGTAGGTAATGGCTTTAGTTCTAGTGTGGGTACATCTTCATGGGTATTATCATTCATGGATTGTAGATCTTCTAATTTTGGCTTACATCCTTTGTATTTCATTACCTGTGTACAATCAAGCAAAAAGCATATTTCAAAAATATCATCATCTAATTGCGTACATGAATCAAATGAATTAATTAAACAAACTTCTAATGGGTCAGAAGAACTCCTTTTTTGAAGATGATCATCTATAATGGCCTCAATCTCATCAGCATCCTCATTTTCGTCATAGACTTCTTGTGGTTACTTGCACATGTTGAAAACATTAAGCTCCAGTGTCATGTTTCCAAATGTTAGCTTCATCAATCCATTTCTGCAATTTATCAAAGCATTAGATGTTGTTAAAAATGAGCGACCTAAAATAACAAGAATTGACTTACAACTATTAACCAAAGGTTCAGTTTCTAAGATAATAAAATTTACAGGGAATATGAATTTATCAACTTGTACTAACACATCTTTTACTATTCCTTTTGGAGTTTTAATTGATCTATCGGCAAGTAGAAGAGTTATAGAAGTTGGTTTTAACTCACCCAGGTTGAGTTGCTGATAAACTGAATATAGAAGTAAATTAACACTAGCACCGAGATCAAGTAAAGCTTATTCAATTTTATGTTCTCTAATAATGTATGAAATCGTAGGATAACCAGGGTCTTTATGTTTCAAAACATTATTGCTTTGAATAAGGAGCTTACCTATTTAGCCAAAAATGCATTCTTTTTCACATTTAATTTCCTTTTAACAGTGCATAAGTCTTTAAAAAATTTGGCATAATAAGGAATCTGTTTGATAATATCTAACAATGAAAAATTGACCTTCACTTGTTTAAAAATTTCATAAATTTCAGTATGGAGGTTCAATTTCTTTGGTTTGTTTAATGCTTGAGGAAATAGGGGTGGTGGTGAGAGTTTGGTTTCATTTTGGATAGATGGCTATCAACCTCTTTCTTATCTTGGGGAATTGACTCACCATCTCTCTCACAAGGTTCAGGAACTTCTTTTTCAACAACTTTTTCACTCCTAAGAGTTATCACTGACTTGACTTGATCTATTTGTTGGTTTTCTGAACTACCTTCATTTAGACTATACTGACCTTTGGATTCAGTTGAGATTGAGAAGAAAATTTTCCTTTCTCGTGAATGGTGAGAGCAGAAGTAATTTTGGCAAGAGTATCTTTTATGTTATTCATGGTTTGAGTGTTTTGGTTATTAATGGCCTCTTACTTTTCTATGAATGCATGCAGTATTCCTTCAAGGTTTTTCCTATATAGTGGGACATAAAGTGCATATCCTTGAGAATTCTGAGAGTCCTGTTGTGCCTGAGGAGGGTGTGGTTGCATAAATTATGTCTGATTATTAGTCCTCCAGCTAAAGTTTGAGTGATTTCTCCATCCCAGATTGTATGAATCTAAAAAAGAAGAAGTAAATAGCTTTTTAAAATTGTTCATTACATTTACTTGCTCATGTACAACTTCTTTAAAAACATGAATTTTTGGACATTCATTTGTTGAGTGTCCTAATTTATCACAAATGCCATAAATTTTTTCATTTTGCACAGATTTGATTTCTTTTACTTTCCCTGATTCCATGGCTTCAACCTTTTCTAGCCAAAATAGCATACCTAGCATTTAGATCTTCTTCTTGACTAAGATGATATTTTTCTTTACTAGCATTTGCAAGGTTATATCTAATTGAATTTTCAGAAGGATTAGTATCATGCCAAGATTGAGAATTTTCAGCCAAATGGTTTAAATAATCTAAAGCATCTTCAAGTTCTTTATCAAGAAACTCGCCATTGCACATTGTTTCCACAAATTGTTTAGTTTCAGGTGTTAAACCTTCATAAAAGAAGCTTATAGTGCGCCATTTTTCAAAACCATGATGCGGGAAAGAATTTAACAAATCTCTAAAACGTTCCCAATATTGAAAATATGCTTTATTTGAATTTTGGATTTGTCTTTTCAAAGAATTGGTTTATGTATTAGAAAAAATTTCTTTAAAAACTCACCTTACATTTCTTGCCATGTGCCAATTGATCTTGGTTTCAAAGATTTAAACTAAGTTTTTGCCTTATCTTTCAAAGAAAAAGGAAACAATTTAAACCTAACAATTTCTTCAGTACTAGTTTGATCATTGAAAGCGATATATATTTTCTCAAATTCTTTTAGATGTAAATATGGGCTTTCATATTCTAAACCATGGAAATTAGGAAGTAAAGAAATCATACACGGCTTAAATCTAAAATTGTTAGTATTAAGTGGAAAGACAAAACATGATGGACTAGAATTTCGAGGTGGTTGCAAATATTCACGCATGGTTCGCAACAGTTGAATTTCATATTCATCATGTACACTTTCATTTTTAGCCATTATGTCAATTGTGTGTGATTGTGATTCAAACAAATCAATATATAAAGTATCAGGATTAATTTTAACCAAATGACCAGAATTTAAATCACGATACTAATTAAGCATAAATAAGTGACTTAAAATAATATAAAAAATGTACAAGCAAGAAGTTGATTAACAAGGATATGGTATAAATTAACCACCAAGTAAATATTAACAAGTACAAAGTTAGAAAGTTGATAAAGTAAAAAAAAAAAATTAGATAGTTAGTAAGTTAGTAAGTTAGTAAGCAAGAAAATTAAAAGGTTAGTAAAAAAAATACAAAAAAAATACAGAAAGTAAAATACGAAAAATAAAATACAAAAAATAAAGTGCAAAAAGTAAAATACAGAAAATAAAATACAAAAAATAATGATGTATTGGACTGACCCACCATGAGAACGCTACATGGATCGTTACGTGAGTGTCATAAGCGATTTGCATAGTGACAATGGTGTCTATGGTCCTTTGACCTAAAAACACTATGATTCCTACATGAGGAGTTGTGTGTTTTAATACCATCAAACATCATCTGTAAAAAAGTGATTATAAAGTTAGTTATTAGACATACCGCGAATCATGCAGAGGGATGTGAGCGACCTAGATGGGATTTGTCACTTCTACATAACAGGAGCGATATCTTCGAGTCCCCTGATTGAGTGAGACTGTGAAATGTATGGCCATGCTCAAATGAGTTAATATAAGATATTGATTTCATTTGTTGTTACAAAGTCTACTCAAGTATCAGGAAACGAATGATTGGACTATACATGGGTAACGCATTCCATGCCTTGTGTTCAATCTGGATATCTTGACAAAGGGATTAAACGACATGGAAACATTGGTCACGGAAAGGTTATGTCAAATCACTGGCATTCTTATTACTTGGGTAGCAGCGATGTGTTGCTAGATACCGCTCACTGCTTGTAATATTAAAATGAGATTTTAATATTACTACCAATGTAATGAGAACCTACAAGGTCACACACATAGAGTAGACTAAAATTGGAGCAATGGATCCAAGTTGGACTCAGATTCAAATATGGGTCAGACTCATAACAGATGAGTGTAGGGTTGCACAGCTTACCTTGCTGTTGCTCACACTCACTTAAGGCAGTCACAATTATAAATAGTACTGCTAAGGGGTTGCTAAGATATATAATTTTCAAAACCCTAGCCGCACCTACAGAAAAGTGAGTGAGAGAGCAACAGGATTCTTCTCTTCTCTTCGCAGCAAGCACTGTGTGAGAGACGTGAGGCTTCTCTTTGTGGACATTGGATGTTCGTGAGTCTATTCGTGTGGATACCACAGAGACATCATTTCTATTACGGTGTTGGTGATTCACGTCCTTCCTTTTGATCACGCTTCAAGAGGTAAATAATTTAAAAAACTCAAATTATGGCTTTTCATATGGATCCTTGGTGGGAATCCTAATTTTCTGCTACGTGATGTAACCGCAATTCACAACAAAAACAACACAAACTCAAAAACTAAAAAAAATTCTAAAAGACTCAATAATATTAAATAATGAAGAGAAACCAAAGATTCAAGAGATTAAAACATTTACGAGGTAACGTTTCTTCACATCTCAAACCAACAAGTAAGGAAATTTTAATTGAAAAGCATGAGTCAAGAATGATAGATCTTCGCAGTATTCACTCTTAATCCCTCAAGTGTTTAAAATGTAGGTATTTCACTCAATTCAACCCATGAAAATTGCACTACCATAAGCTTGCTTATCTTTTACTTCTCCATTACTCAAAACACATGCACACACAAATCATGAGGACTTTATTTAAAGTTGTAATGGGGTCAAGGTAAAGGAGGCGGTAATATAGATACGACAAGTTAAATACCAAAGAGAATAAAAAAGCATGAGATTTAAGTTCAATTAACAAGCATGAAAGTTCATCCTAATTTCACCTAATATAATTTCCTTTATATATTCTTTTCCTTCCTTTATTGCCTTGTTGGCCCTTCTTTACACATTTCTTTTTTCTTCTTTTTTTAATAATATGAACATAATATATACATTTTTTTAAACATTTTTTTCAACCATTCTGCACGCACATCCTCACACTTGTTCAAGAACTCATCCAATGATAAAGCTAATGTTCTCTTATTCCCTAAGGCTGGGTAAGAACATGATTTTTCATTTAAGGCACGTAATGAGTTTAAAACAAAGAATAGTCAAATCAGCTCAAAGGGATAAAGTAAGGAGAAATAGGTCATTTCCAATGCCTTACGTTGACAGGAATTAGAGAATTTTCAAAAAGCCATAAGAGTGCTTGATATCATATTTAGACAATATGCTGCTGAGCAAGGCTACCTATTTGTGTACCGATCATTCTTGGCTATTTGGTTAAAGTAGTTATTTCAAGAAAAATATCTCAATCATGTTTATGTATGCATGTGAAAATGTAGTTTAAAAAAGAATCAAAGCAAATTCTAGAGTAACAATTCTATGAGTGAAAATTACACAAGAAAGAAGAGAATGGTACAAATGTTCATCCATTCATCAATAGGCTCAAAATCTCACAAGGCATATTTTCTATCATTCTCAGTCCACCAATTCAACATTCATAACCAATCATGTGATTTTTAAGAAAGAATACAATTTACTCAATCATGCTATGTTCTCTGAATTTGAATTGCTACTTCCACACAACATAGTTATCTACCTAATTACTCCTTACTCTGCCACCAATTTTGATGCATCTCAAGAGCAAATTTATCTCTAGGGCATAATTTACTTCTTAATCTGTCATCCTTAATTACTTTTGTTATTAATAAATTGCTAACAAACATATTAATAAACACACTTCTTAATTTTTTTATTTTTTCAATTTTTTTTTCACACAACTATCCTTCCCCCTAACCAGATCACAACATTGTCCTCAATGTCAAAACATAGATAGGTAAAGGATAGAAGATATTACCTGTTGTTGCAATTCCTGAAAAGATAAACCTTACACAAATTTAAACAGAAACAAAGTATGATAAATAAAACCAAAGGTAAAGGAAAGTTATAGCTGAAGTGTCAGATCACATTCACGTTCCTTGCTACCTTCCTTGTTGCTTCCTTCTGACCAATCTATCTGAGCTATTACTGGTTCAGGTTCATAAACAAAAGTTTATAATTTATCAATTAATTCATCAATAGTGGAAACAAATATAAAGAGTCGTCTTACCGAAGGTGTGATAAAGTTCTGTTCCACAGCATGGTCAACAAAAACTAACAAATTATCAAAGAAATTATTAACATTCAACAAACCTATGGGTTTATAGTAGATGTTCAGTTGGGCCCAAGAGATAATTTGAAAAACTTCTTTCAAAGTACCAAAACCACCAAGTAAGGCAATGAATGCATCAGAGTTTTCAAGCATTGTCCTCATTCGTCCATGCATAGATGATACTTGAAGTTCCAGCCCAATTATTTTTCTAATGATGTTCCTTCGAGTTAAAGGTTCAAGAATATCACCTAAAACTTGACCATATCTTAGATGTGCAGAAAGTGATACAACCCTCATTAACCCAATGCTACCTCCCCCATATACTACATGAATGTTCCTCGCAGTAAGTGTTCTACCAATAGTGCTTGCTACATTTACAAACTCTAAACTCTTCCCATAACTTGTCCTACAAAATACACAGATATTGGTAAATCTACGAACAAAAAAAGAAGCTCCCTCCATTTCTACACTCACACTCCCTTTGAATGATTATGAGTTAGAGGAAAATGAAGAAAATGGAGTGTTTAATTAGGGAAGAGAATGGAAAAAGTAATGATAGCTCCTATATGGGTAGGTTGGCTGTTATCAAAAAAGTTTGAAATTAAGAAACTTTGTTTTTTATTTTTTAATTATTTTTTATATTTTTTTAAATAAAAATACTTTCACACAACGGGAATAAGCATAAAAACCTATGCCCTCAAGACCAGCGCAACATAGGGCTCCCAACATTGTGCCAAAGCATCGTTGACCAGTATTAGACCCATTCAAGACCAGCGCAACATAGGGCTCCCAAAAGAGACAAGTGGCTCTAATGCGACTGGCTGCCTCACATGTGGGATACAATCTACCTACTTTGTTTTTCTATGAAGAAGGCTGGATCAGGATGCGCGCATTTCCCTATTCATGTTTTGTGTTTACCAAGTCCAAACCTTAGATGTATACATACTCTATCTTTTTTTTTTAAATAAGAAGAACAAGATAATATATACATATTGTAGTGATTGTGACTCACCTCTTCCTCTGGTTTTACGTCCAGTAACGACTTAAATGCCTTCTATGAGTCAAGGATAAGCTTCCCATCCAATTTTCTTATAAATTGGCAAACAGAGTCTTTTTGAGTCAGATTCTCAAGACTGTAATGTTCTTGTTCATCCTTGAAGAGATTCCACAAGTTAAGAAGTTCATGCTACACATATCCACAAGAATGCATCACAAGAGTCAATAAGATATTATCTAATGACTTCTTACTCAGTCCATTCTTAATGAAGAATATTTTATCTTCTCTGTTTGTAGAAACCATCCTTAAAGAACGACATCGCTTATTACAATTCCATTATGCACATTTATGACAAACTTGTAACCTTTTTGCTATTCTCCTTTTAGAATATGAACTTCTACCGAGACCTGTCATGTAAGAGTCAAATGAAATTGAAGATTCACCTGCTAGATGGACCTTTGGTTTGATTATCTAGCGTACATCTTCCGAAATGTCCTTGTGCATTAACAGTCTCAGTTTTTCGCATCTAGCTTTGTAAATTTTTGTTAGAGCATTTTGAGGAAGGTATGGAAAATGCTTTCTTAGATTTGAGAGAATGACATCCATTTTAAAGGAGAATGAATCAGTTATTAAGGGAAATTGAAAAACAAACCGACTTGAGAGTCACGGAGTACCGTTATTTTCTACTTAACCTGGAACACAAAGAACTTCAAAAAGAAAGTAACAAAATTAAAATAAATTATACTCATAACATGGATTAGAAAGGGAGATGAATTCTACCTCAACAACTTGGTTTTCTAGAAATAGTTTGAGTCTTTGTCCATTGACCTTTAAAACATTACCATTCCTAGGATTCTCAATGTCTATGGCCCTATAAGGATACACATGTTTGACAATAAAAGGGTCAGTCCACCTAGATCTCAATTTTCTAGGGAATAGGTGAAGACGAGAATTATAAAGCAGAACCTTTTGACTAATTTCAAAAGATTTTCTGAAAATTAATTTGTCACGAAAAACTTTTGTTCTATCTTTATAAATTTTTGAATTTTCATATGCATCATTTCTCAATTCTTCAATTTCATTTAATTGCAATTTGCGTAACTTGCAAGCATCATCAAGATTTAAATTGAAAGCTTTAATGGCCTAAAATGCTTTATGCTCCAGTTCTATAGGTAAATGACAAGGTTTTCCATAGACTAACTGATAGGGTGACATGCCTAAAGATGTTTTGAAAGTAGTATGGTAAGCACAAAGTGCATCGTTTAGTCTTAAAAACCAATCTTTATGATTTGGGTTAACTATTTTTTTCAAAATTTGTTTAATCTCCCTATTTGCTAATTCTACTTGTCCACTTGTCTGAGAATGATAAGGGATGGCATTTTTATGGGTAATGCCATATTTCTTCATCAAAGATTTAAATGACTTATTTCAAAAATGTGTTCCCCTATCACTAATGATAGCTCGAGGGACTCCAAATTGACTCAAGACATTTTCTTTTAAAAATTTAAGAATAGTTTTATGGTCATTATGTCGACATGGAATCACCTCAATCAATTTTGAGACATAATCAACTACAACCAAGATATACACAAATCTAAATGATGATGGAAATAGACCTATAAAATCAATTCCCCAACAATCAAAAATTTTAATGACAAGGATAGGGTTCAGAGGCATCATATTTCTTTTAGAAATGGACCCTACTTTTTGACAATTTTTGCAACTTTTGCAAAAGGTATAGTTATCCTTAAATAAAGTGGGCCAATAAAATTCACACTGCAATATTTTCACAATTATTTTCTTTGAAGAAAAATGACCTCCACATGCTTTTGAATGACAAAATTTAATGACACTACCTACCTCATTGTCGGGCACACGTCTCTGAAAGATTTGATCAGGACAATATTTAAACAAATACGAATCATCCTAATAAAAAATTTTCATATCAGTCAAAAATTACCTTCTGTCTTAGTGTGTCCATTGAGGTGGCATCTTTCCTGTTACAAGAAAGTTGACAATGTTAGCAAACCAAGACATGGAATTAACAGAAAATAAAAAATTCATTGGGAAAAGAACCATTGATAGGTGTGTTATCAAAAGATGAGTCCATTGTAAGTCTGGACAAATGATCTGTAATAACATTTTCGGCTTCTTTGTTGTCTTTAATTGTGATGTTAAATTCTTGAAGCAAAAAGATTCAACATATCAACCTAGGTTTGGCATCCTGCTTAGACATTAAATATCTAACAACAGCATGATCAGTGAAAACAACAATAGAAGAACTAATTAAATAAGCTCAAAATTTGTCCAATGTAAAAATTACAGCAAGTAGTTCTTTTTCAGTAGTGGTGTAATTCATTTGTGCACTATTTAAAGTTCTACTTGCGTAACAAATCACATGAGGCTTACCTTCCTTTCTTTAGCCTAAAACAGCACTAACAGCAAAATCACTAGCATCACACATTAACTCAAAAAGTGAAAATCAGTCATGGGATTGCATGATAGGAGCAGATGTCAGAAGACCAATTAATTTTTTCAAAAGATTTTTGACATTCTTTAGTCTAATCAAATGGTGTATCTTTTGTTAGAAGATTACATAATGCTCTATATATGACACTAAAGTCCTTAATGAATTTTCTGTAAAATCCTGTATGTCTTAAAATAGAACAAACTTCTCTGACTATTTTTGGGGAAGGCAAATGAGTAATTAATTCAACCTTAGCCTTATCAACTTTAATTCCCTTAGAAGATATCACGTGACCTAGTACTATTCTTGAGGTAGCCATGTAATGACATTTTTTCCAATTTAACACAAATCTTTTTTCTTCGCATCTTTCAAGAACTTTTTCCGAATTATCAAGATAATTTTCAAAAGAATTCCCAAAACCTATTAGGTCATCCATGAAAACCTTTAAATAATGCTCAATCATGTCACTAAAAATACTTAGCATACATCTTTGAAAAGTTGTCGGAGCATTACAAAGGCCAAAAGACATTCTTCTATATGTAAAAGTGCTAAAGGGGCACGTAAAAATGTTCTTTACTTGATCCACTAATGCAATTGGTATTTGATTATATCCTAAATAACCATCAAGAAAATAATAGTAGGGATGTCTTGCTACTCTTTCTAGAATTTGATTAAGAAATGGCAAGGGAAAATGATCTTTCCTAGTGGTTGCATTCAATTTTCTAAAATCAATATACATACGCTAACTGGATGAGACTCGGGTAGGTATTAATTCACCTTTTTCATTTTCAACCACTTTTATTCCAGATTTCTTAGGCACAACTTGTGTAGGGCTTACCCACTGGCTATCTAGATAATTCCAACATTAAGTAATTTAAGAACTTCAACTCTAACTACCTCTTTCATGTGTGGATTTAATCTTCTTTGAGGTTGTTGAGATGTTTTAACATTATCCTCTAAATATATTCTATATGTACAAATTAATAGATTAATAACTTGTATATCCTTTAATGTCCATCCAATTGTACTTTTATGCCTTTTAAGTACTTCTAACAACATACCTTCTTGTTCTCTAGTAAGGGTTGAGGAAATTACTACTGAGAAGCTTTGTTCTTCTCCTAAAAATGTGTACTTCAACCTAGTAGGTAATGGCTTTAGTTCTAGTGTGGGTACATCTTCATGGGTATTATCATTCATGGATTGTAGATCTTCTAATTTTGGCTTACATCCTTTGTATTTCATTACCTGTGTACAATCAAGCAAAAAGCATATTTCAGAAATATCATCATCTAATTGCGTACATGAATCAAATGAATTAATTAAACAAACTTCTAATGGGTCAGAAGAACTCTTTTTTTGAAGATGATTATCTATAATGGCCTCAATCTCATCAGCTTCCTCATTTTTGTCATAGACTTCTTGTGGTTACTTGCACATGTTGAAAACATTAAGCTCCAGTGTCATGTTTCCAAATGTTAGCTTCATCAATCCATTTCTGTAATTTATCAAAGCATTAGATGTTGCTAAAAATGAGCAACCTAAAATAGAAGAATTGACTTACAACTATTAACCAAAGGTTCAGTTTCCAAGATAATAAAATCTAAAGGGAATATGAATTTATCAACTTGTACTAACACATCTTTTACTATTCATTTTGGAGTTTTAATTGATCTATCGGCAAGTAGAAGAGTTATAGAAGTTGGTTTTAACTCACCCAGGTTGAGTTGCTGATAAACTGAATATAGAAGTAAATTAACACTAGCACCGAGATCAAGTAAAGCTTATTCAATTTTATGTTCTCTAATAATGTATGAAATCGTAGGATAACCAGGGTCTTTATGTTTCAAAACATTATTGCTTTGAATAAGGAGCTTACCTATTTAGCCAAAAATGCATTCTTTTTCACATTTAATTTCTTTTTAACAGTGCATAAGTCTTTAAAAAATTTGGCATAACAAGGAATCTGTTTGATAATATCTAACAATGAAAAATTGACCTTCACTTGTTTAAAAATTTCATAAATTTCAGTATGGAGGTTCAATTTCTTTGGTTTGTTTAATGCTTGAGGAAATAGGGGTGGTGGTGAGAGTTTGGTTTCATTTTGGATAGATGGCTATCAACCTCTTTCTTATCTTGGGGAATTGACTCACCATCTCTCTCACAAGGTTCAGGAACTTGTTTTTCAACAACTTTTTCACTCCTAAGAGTTATCACTGACTTGACTTGATCTATTTGTTGATTTTCTGAACTACCTTCATTTAGACTATACTGACCTTTGGGATTCAGATGAGATTGAGAAGAAAATTTTCCTTTCTCGTGAATGGTGAGAGCAGAAGTAATTTTGGCAAGAGTATCTTTTATGTCATTCATGGTTTGAGTGTTTTGGTTATTAATGGCCTCTTACTTTTCTATGAATGCATGCAGTATTCCTTCAAGGTTTTTCCTATATAGTGGGACATAAGGTGCATATCCTTGAGAATTCTGAGAGTCCTGTTGTGCCTGAGGAGGGTGTGGTTGCATAAATTATGTCTGATTATTAGTCCTCCAGCTAAAGTTTGAGTGATTTCTCCATCCCAGATTGTATGAATCTAAAAAAGAAGAAGTAAATAGCTTTTTAAAATTGTTCATTACATTTACTTGCTCATGTACAACTTCTTTAAAAACATGAATTTTTGGACATTCATTTGTTGAGTGTCCTAATTTATCACAAATGCTATAAATTTTTTCATTTTGTACAGATTTGATTTCTTTTACTTTCCATGATTCCATGGCTTCAACCTTTTCTAGCCAAAATAGCATACCTAGCATTTAGATCTTCTTCTTGACTAAGATGATATTTTTCTTTACTAGCATTTGTAAGGTTATATCTAATTGAATTTTTAGAAGAATTAGTATCATGCCAAGATTGAGAATTTTCAGCCAAATGGTTTAAATAATCTAAAGCATCTTCAAGTTCTTTATCAAGAAACTCGTCATTGCACATTATTTCCACAAATTGTTTAGTTTCAGGTGTTAAACCTTCATAAAAGAAGCTTATAGTGCGCCATTTTTCAAAACCATGATGCGGGCAAAAATTTAACAAATCTCTAAAACGTTCCCAATATTGAAAATATGCTTCATTTGAATTTTGGATTTGTCTTTTCAAAGAATTGGTTTATGTGTTAGAAAAAATTTCTTTAAAAACTCACCTTACATTTCTTGTCATATGCCAATTGATCTTGGTTTCAAAGATTTAAACTAAGTTTTTGTCTTATCTTTCAAAGAAAAAGGAAACAATTTAAACCTAACAATTTCTTCAGTACTAGTTTGATCTTTGAAAGCGATATATATTTTCTCAAATTCTTTTAGATGTAAATATGGGCTTTCATATTCTAAACCATGGAAATTAGGAAGTAAAGAAATCATACATGGCTTAAATCTAAAATTGTTAGCATTAAGTGGAAAGACAAAACTTGATGGACTAGAATTTCGAGGTGGTTGCAAATATTCACGCATGGTTCGCAACAGTTGAATTTCATGTTCATCATGTACATTTCATTTTTAGCCATTATGTCAATTGTGTGTGATTGTGATTCAAACAAATCAATATATAAAGTATCAGGATTAATTTTAATCAAATGACCAGAATTTAAATCACGATACTAATTAAGCATAAATAAGTGACTTAAAATAATATAAAAAATGTACAAGCTAGAGGTTGATTAACAAGGATATGGTATAAATTAATCACCAAGTAAATATTAACAAGTATAAAGTTAGAAAGTTGATAAAGTAAAAAAAAATTAGATAGTTAGTAAGTTAGTAAGTTAGTAAGCAAGAAAATTAAAAGGTTAGTAAAAAAATACAAAAAAATACAGAAAGTAAAATACGAAAAATAAAATACAAAAAATAAAGTGCAAAAAGTAAAATACAAAAATAAAATACAAAAAATAAAGTGTAGAAAGTAAATTTAAAACATGAAAATCGGAGAATTGGCAAGTCGATGTTTTGCTTCGTCAAGAGAGAAGAGAAGAAAAAAATTATTTCATTAATGATTGAAGATTACAGAGGAGAAAGAGAAAAAGGAGAGTTTCTCTTACTAAGTTAGTAAGTTAGTAAGTACCAAAAAAATTAAAAGAGTAGAAAAGAGAATATATATATATATATAAATATATACAAAATATGGAAAAGACCTCAACAAATTTGTTCTTAAAATCAAATCCACGGCAACGGCGCCAAAAACTTAATGCGGATTATAAGTTACAAATCCAAGTGTAGGTTGTCTCAAGTAATAAAATCTCGGGAGTCCGAAGTCGATCCATAGGGAATTAATGAAGAAAAATTCTTTGAGTTAAGGAAAATATTTTGTCACAATAATAAAGTTGATAAAACTTAGTCACAAATAAAAAGGATTTACTTGGGTTAGGAGATCCACTCTTGGTAAGTAAATTAAGGACAAGATTAATTTTTTTATAACTCAATTAGAATCTACACATAATGGAAGTTCCAATCGGAAAATACAACATTCAAAGTTCATTTAAGAATATATACGTAATTATATTATGATTCCTTTAATCATCTATTAACACCACCACTTATAAATGGGCTCAAGCATTCACTGTGTCAATATCTTGTCTACAACAAATCAATATCTCCACTTTACAAAAAGAGTTTTTTAAGATTATTGAAAACAAAATACAATACATATAATGACCACTTGATAATATATCATTTAAGTGCAAGAAAGAGATTAATCTAACCTTATTTCATTACCAAGAGCTTCACCCTTTCACCCCAAGTAAAATGAAAATTAGTTACTCATAGTCAAGAGGAAAGAAAGAGAGAAGAAGAAGATGATGAACATAACTTTAATTTAGAACAAAAGAAAACTACTACAAAGGAAATAATTAATACATAAGCATGATATTGATCTCTAAGCTAACCCCCCACAAATGATCAGCCATTGCTCCCTTTTATAGAGCTAGAGGAGTACAAAATGATAATAGAGTTGTTTGATGATGAGTACAAAATGCCAAAGGAGTTGTTTGATGATGATGAATGAATGGAAAGTTATAGAGATTCTTGTCTCCAAAATGTTTTAGTTCTGAGCTCATGGCATGTGTCATTTTTTGGAAAAGTGGTATTCATAAGAGTTGTAGAGAATTGTCTTAACTTTCCAAAGCCACCAGTTTCAGCTTAAAAGACCACCTACAACCCAAGATATAGCCCAATTACTGAACAGTATTCAGGCCCAACAATAGCTCCTCTATTCTGACTTCCAAGCCCAATATGACCTTTAAGAAATCTTAATGGACTCTTGTGTTCTTCATGAAAGTTGTAGATATGGATCTTCTTTCAAATGGCATTAGTTTCAGTCCAAAATCTCTCCTATATCCCAAGATATGGTCTGATGAGTATGCATAGGTCAAGCTGTCAGGTTCAGAATTCTGGATCTTGCTTCAACTCCAATTTAAATTATCCAAACGTGTGATTAGAATCTTGAGGTCTTCATGAAAGTTGCAGAGAATTGTCTTAGCTTTTCAATAATACTAGGATCACATCAATCAAATATTTGCAATTCAAATTATAGCTAGTTTACTGAAAAATGAAATCACCCAAATTAAGGACAATTCAAACAATAATTTCTTCAATAATCTAATTAAGCTCAATTTCATAAAATGTGACAAAAATAACTTAATTAAGCCTAATTGAACCTTAAGAAGCCAAGTGAGAGGATTATAAAATATATTACTATTAGGCGCTGCAGCGTGCCCCGAGTTGTGTCGCGGCCTAAGGCCTAGACTTATCCAAAATGTCATTATGATGTTTTCAAGTTCTTGGCTAGATGGGATCATTTGTATATGTTTCTTAAGATGTGTTGAGACACAAATGGGGATAGTTTATGAGGAGAATTATCACCTAGTAAGTATGAGAAAGTAAAAGGCCTTTTAGCATCCAAAAGTAAAAGATTGACCTAGGTAAGGACATAGCACCTTAGGCAGCCTAGTGTTGCATTAGATATCACTTAAGATATGATGAGATGATGCATTAGAGACGAGAGTACTAGGATGGATTATAGGATTCACTCTAGTAAGAATAAGGAGGGTATGAATCTTAGGATATCCAAGAGTAGTGGATTACGTTAGGGAGGTACCTAGAACCTTAAGCAACAAAGAGTTGCAAGTAAGAACCACTCTTGTGTTAGATTCACTTGAGTGGAGATAAGGTTATGTATTTAGTTCCGAAGAGGGGATATTATGTACTAAGTCTCTAGTTAAACGGGACCTTGGGCATTGTAGAATACACAATAGGATGAATGTTGACTTATAAGCTTGTTGCATTCATTAAATATGCAAAGTTCTAGAGAAATGCTCATTTATTTTCTTAAGCAATGTTGAATGAGGCATTAGCTAAGATAGGCTCTTTCACTAGGATGAGTTGAGTTTATAGGAAATATAAGGTGGTGTTTATGTAAGAGGTAAACATAACACTATGCTTTTTTATACACTAGTTAGTTAATCTAGCTTGTATGTGAAAGCTATGAGAACCTTAGTGCAACCAAGAGTAATGATTTGCCATTGGTGAGTATCTAACACCTCAATAACATAGTATTGTATAGAAATCACTTAAGAGTTATGAGTGATGATGTGGTGTTTAGATATAAGTATGTATGTCTATGGAAATGATCTAGTCGTATTGATCTTAGTGAGTATCCTTTGATGCCTATTCATAGAGGCCAAGGGAGATAGATGGGTGTCCAAAAGACTCTATTGAGTAAGGATATAACCCTGATATCTCAATAGTGCTGAGGCCAAAGGAGATAAGTGGAACGTCCACAAGGTTCTTTTGAACAAGGCTTCAGCCCGAACTTCTCAATATGCCAGGATACATGTGATGTGAGGATGAGCTTTCCCTCTATTTACCACGAGATAATATACCGAACTAGTTCCTAATGAACTTCTTTGTTTTCAACATAAAACTCTACATGCATTTCAAAACAAAGCATTTCACAAGCATATCTTTAGGATCTTTCTTAGGCATAATCATATTACATATCATCCTTATTGCATTTATAGACAATTGTATGGGCATTGTCTGTTGCTGTTGGTATTTACAATTGTGTGGGCAGTTATGATATCTAACGGTTTGTAGGCTATCGGTTATATCACACTACTAGGTAGTGTGCAGCTATGAGAAAAGATGAGGAAACTCCTAAGTTAGAAGTTATATAAATTGTTTATACTGTTATAGCTAGCTGGTATTGGAACTGTTTTTACTGAGAATTGTAATTCTTACCCCAGTTGTTCTTCCATGTAAATCCAGATACAAAGGTACAGACCCTGTTAAGGGAATGAAGATAAAGTATGAACACTAGTATAGTTTTTATATGCTTTAGTAGACAAAGCTGATGTATAAGTTTATATTTGCTTTGTATGTTTTAAGTAGTATGTATTACAATATGTCGTTTTGTGGTAAGCGTTGTATATATATGTATGAGTTTAAGTTTTTTTGCATTCTCTCAAGGCTTTCAATAATTACTCAATTATGATTATGGATATATGTTAGTATGTAGTATATAAAAGTGACGTCTCTAGTATTGTTTATCTTTATATATCTCTGTATATCTAGGATATATCTAGATATCTGTATTAGATTGTTACAAAAAGCTCTAGAAATTTATGGGTTTGGGCGCTTAGGCGCCCACTTTCTCAGCTTCCAGCGCTTAAGTGCTATTCGCATATTAGCAATTCTGCAGAATTCTTTAAAATTCTGTAAAATTGCTGCTAGAGTTGCATTGGAACATAACATTTACCAAGCTACCTAAAATTGATCCTAGGTGATTTTTAATACCACCAACACCCTCTAAAATTATTGTATCACTTATACAACCTAATGGTTCACCTAAACTTAAGTCAATGATCAAAATAACATACTCACTTACTAATTACCTAAGTTCCAACTTAAGAAACTTTCTATCTTTGTCTACGGACAAACTCATTCATCTTAATTCCAAATTGCTTACCTCATATAAACAATTCTAGGTAATCAAGCTGCATATGGGACTTGAACTCCCTTATAGCCTCCTCTGTGCCTACTTCACCCCATATGATCTTCACCAGAAGAATTTGCTTACCTCTAAGCTCTTTAACCCCTCCGTCTACAATCCTCACTGGTTGCATTACATAAGACAAATCATCTCTTAACTATATAGATTCATTTCTTATGATGTGTGAAGGATTCAGATTGTACTTTCTAAGTTGGGATACGTGAAAGACTTCATGAAGGTTTGACAAACTGGGTGGAAGGGCGATCTAGTAGGCTACAGGTCTAACCCTTTTTAGAATTTGATAGGGACCAATGAAACGAGGGTTTAATTTCCTTATTCTCAATGCCCTACCAATTCCAACTGTAAGAATGACTCTCAAGAAAATATGTTCACCCTCTTCGAACTCTAGAGGTTGTTGGCGTATGCCCTAGAGGCCAATTTATTTTGACCATATTTACATACATTGTATTATGCTATTTATTTAATACATGACGCATTTCATTTAATGTGTTATTTATTATAAACATAATAAAGTCCTTAGAATAGTAAGTTTAATGCCATAGGACATCAAGTGGATGACTTGTTCGTGAGATCCTATTGGATAAAATCAGAATACTATTCATAAATGTCCCTAGTCAAGTATTATTGTTAATTAGGATAACAATAATGCATTGAGACTACTATATGTGTAGACTGATGGCCACATCTCACTGGTCATAGATATGAGATATCAAGTCTTCACATGGATACATATTAGAGTAATAATGTATTGGATTGACCCACCATGAGAATGCTACGTGGATTGTTATGTGAGTATCATAAGCAATTCTCAAAGTAATAATGGTATAAGTGGTCCTTTGACCTGAAATCACTACGATTCCTATATAAGGAGTTGTATGTTTTAATGCCATCAAACATCATCTGTAATAAGGTGATTATAAAGTTGGTTATTGGTTATACTGCGAATTATGCAGAGAGATGTGAGTGACCTAGATGAGATTTATCCCTCCTACATAACATGAGTGATATCTTCGGGGCCCCTGATTGAGTGAGACTAAGAAATGCATGACCATGCTCAAATGAGTCAATATGAGATATTGATCTCATTTGTTATTACTAAATCTACTCAAGTATTAAGAAATGAAAGATTGAACTATACAAGGGTGACATATTCTATGCCTTGTGTTCAATCTGGATATCTGGACAAAGGGACTAAACTATACGGAAACATTAGTCATAGAAAGATTATGTTAAATCAATGACATTCACATTAATTGGGTAGCAGTGATAAGTTGCTAGATACCGCTTACTACTTTTAATATTAAAATAGGATTTTAATATTATTGCTAACATCACGAGAAGCTATAGGGTCACACACATAGAGCAGACTGTTTTAGAGCAACTAGAATCCAAGTTGGACTAGGGTTCTATCATGGGCTAACTCATAACAGATGAGCTTAAGGTTGCACTGCTTAACCTACTGCTACTCTCACTCGCATAAGGAAGTCACTATTATAAATAGTACTTCTAAGGGGCTGTCAAGGAGATCAAATTACAAACCCTAGCCGCACCCTAACAGAAACAGTGAATGAGAGAGTGACATGTTTCTCTTCTCTTTGTAGCTAGCACTATGCAGGAGACATAAGACTCCAAGATCATAAATGTTAGACGTTTATGAGCCTGTTCGTGTGGATAACGTAGAGGTACCATTGTTGCTGCGGTGCTAGTGATTTGTTTGATCCTTTTTCGTCTGGCTTTAAGAAGTAAACTTAAAAAAATCATATTTCATAGCTCTCTTTTCATATAGATCCTTGGTAGAAATCTTTTTTCCGCTGTGCTTTTGTTCTCGAATTTCATAACAAATGTCTCTTCCTTCTATCAGCAGAACTTTTATGCCTACTTTGAGCTACAGTCATCCTATCCCTGATAATTCTAATTTGCTTTAAAGTCTGCTGTACTAACTTAGGCCTAGAATAACTTTCTCTCCTACCTCATACCAATATAATGGTGACCTACACTTCCTACAATAAAGTGCCTCATACGAAGCCATTCCTATGCTGGTATGATAACTGTTGTTGTAGGCAAACTCCACTAAAGGTAAGAGTCTATCCCAACTATCCTGCTGATCTAGAATACATACTCTAAGCATATCCTCTAGGGCCTAGATAGTCCTCTTTGACTATCCATCTGTTTATGGGTGGTATGTTGTGCTAAGGCTTAGCTTAGTCCCAAAGGCCTTTTGCAAGGCTCCCCAAAATCTAGATGTAAATCTAAGGTCTCTATTTGAAACTATGCTAAGGGGAACTCCATGCAACCTAACTATCTCTTGTAAATACATCTAAGCTAGTTTCTCTAAGGAGTAGTTCATTCTCATTGGCAAAAAGTAGGCAGACTTGGTTTGTCTATCCACTATGACCCAAATTGTATCATGCCCTAACTAAGTCCTGGACAAACCGGTCATAAGATCCATTGTGATTTTCTCCTACTTCCATTCTAGAATTGCAAAGGATTGGAGAGGTCCTAAAGGTTTTTGGTGCTCTATCTTAACTTTTTAGCATACTAAGTAGCTAGACACAAGCTCCGCTATTTCCTTCTTCATTCTTGGCCACCAAAACATATTTCTCAAATCTTGATACATCTTAGTGGCTCCCGAATGGATGGTGTATCGACTACTATGAGCTTCCTCTAAGATCCTTTCTTTGATTGCAGAATCTCTTGGAATACAAAGTCTATATATAAACTTAATCACTCCATCATCTGCCATATTAAACTCTAATTGATCCCCTAAGAAGATTTGCGCCCTTATCTTACTCAGGGTTTTATCCTCTCTTTAAGCTTCTAGAATTTGAGCTCTCATGTCACTAGCTATGTCCATCCTACTCATAAAGAGACTCTATGGTGTCATAGTTACCCTAAGACTTAAGTTTCTAAACCTCTCAAGAAGCTGACCCTCTGGAACCATCATCCGAGACACATATAAGGATTTCTAACTTAGTGCATCGGCCACTACATTGGCTTTACCTGGATGGTACTTAAGCTCAAAGTCGTAGTCTCTTAAAAACTCCATCTATCTTCTTTGTCTCATGTTCAGCTCTTTTTTATCAAACAAATATTTTAAACTCTTATAGTTGTTGAACATCTCAAATTAAACTCCATCAAGATAATGTCTCCAAATTTTTAAGGCAAACACTATGATTGCTAATTCCAGATCATGGGTGGGATAGTTCTCCTCATAAGGCCTCAACTACCTTGATGCATAAGCAACTACCTGCCTATTTTGCATCAGAACACACCCTAAGCCCATCTTTGAAGCATCACAAAACACCTCAAAGTTCTCTTGTGGATCTGGAATTACCAAAACTGGGGTAGTAGTCAACCTCATCTTATGCTCTTGGAAACTATCCTCATACTCTTGAGTCCAAACAAAAGTACGATTTTTCCTAGTTAATCTAGTCAAGGGTAGTGCTATTTGGGAGAATCCACTGAGGAATCTCCTATAGTACCTAGCTAGGCCTACAAAACTCTTGATCTCTTTTACAGTGGTGGATCTCTCCCACTATAACATTGCTTCAACTTTGTTAAGGTCCACTAAAATCCCTCCTTGGGAGACCACATGCCCTAGAAACTGAACTTCTATAAGCCAAAACTCACACTTTGATAGCTTGGCAAATAGTTTCTTTTCTCTAAGAATCTCTAACACTATTTTGACATATAGCTCATGTTCTTCCATTGTCTAGGAATAGATTAGGATATCATCAATGAACACCACTACAAACTAATCAAGGTAGGGTCTAAAAATCTTGTTCATGCAATCCATGAATACTACTTGTGCATTAGTCAACCCAAAGGACATCAAGAGATACTCATAATGCCCATACCTACTCATAAAAGTAGTTTTAGGAATATCTTCTTCCTTAACCCTTATCTGGTGATATCCTGACCTTAGATCAATCTTTGAGAACACTGATGCTCCTCTCAACTGATCCATTAGATCCTCTATCCTAGGCAACGAATACTTGTTCTTGATGGTTACCCTATTCAATTGCCTATAATCTATGCATAGTCCTATGGTACCATTTTTCTTTTTCACAAGCAACACAAGTGCTCCACAAGGAGAAACGCTCGGCCTAATGAATTATTTCTGTAGCAATTGCTCTATTTGCCTTTTGAGCTCTGCTAGTTCTAGAGGTGTCATCCTATAGGTTGCTATAGAAATAGGTCTCGTTCCTGTACTAAATTTATATAAAACTCTATTTCTCTCGTGGGTGGCAACTCAATTATATCTCTTGGGAATACTTTTGGGTGCTCCCTCACTATTGGTATATCACCTAGACTCTACTCAACCTCTGTGCTAAGAGAGAAAAGGAGAACATATCCTTGAATTCCATCCTCTAAATAGTGATTCACTTGGTTTGCATTAAGATACACTGACTCAGAATGGTTAACTTTAGCAGATACATCTGACATAAAAATAAGGGTCTTTTCTACACAGTTTAAAACTACATGGTTGGAGGACAACCAATTCATGCCAAGAATAACATCAATATCTACTAAAGGTAAACATATAAGATTCACAAAGAATATCCTATCTTCTAACTTTATACAACAATCCAAAAAAAAAATTAGAAGTTATAACTAATTTGTTGGAGGGAGTGGAAAAAGATAAATCAAAAGGAAAGTCAGTCATAAGCAAATCTAGCAATTTCACACAATCACAAGAAACAAAGGAGTAGGATGCTCTCGAATCATATAAAACAGTTAAAAAGTGATCATGGATTATGCATTTACTTTGGATCAGATTTGGAGATTGGATCACCTCTTTACTGCTCAGGGTATAAACTCTTCTTGCTACTTATGGTTTGGGGGTGAAAATAATCTTCTGTTTCTGTGAGCAATCTCTGGACATATGCCATGGCTGTCCACATGCATAACAAATTGACTGCCCTGCCAAGCAAGGCCTGTCTCCATGTTGTCTCCTACACTTGGGACTTTTAAGTCCCCCTGCTCCTCCTTGGACCTACTTATCCTTATTTTGTGGGTAGCGGGTTTAAGAGTACCCTTTTGATCGTCAAACCTCTTCCTCTTTTGGAAGTTTTGTGTTCTCTACTCTTGTTGGGGTTGCAAACAACCTGATTTCACTATCCGACACTTGTTCACTAATGACACAAAGTCTCGAATCTGAAAGGGTCTGATAGCCCTCCAGATGTCCTTTCTCAGTCCTTTCTCAAACTTTGAACACTTTCACTTCTCATCTGTGTGGAATCTAATGTAGGACGAGAATTTTGACAATTCATTGAATTTAGCCACATATTGACCAATAGACATGCTGCCCTGTTCAAGCTTCAAGAACTCCATCTCTTTACATTATGCAAATTCTGAGGGAAGAACTTCTCTAGAAAAGATCCCTTGAAGATTTTGCAAGTAACATGAGTTCCTGATGTAACACCCGCTTTAGGACATCACATTTACGGATTACAAGTTACCAAATTTTAACTAAGTTATAAAAATTAATAATATCATTTATACGTTTTTCAAATATTTTTCTTTAAGGATAAACAACTTAAATAAAATGCAGAATATACCAAACTAAAATAATTTATATCATTTACATATTAAGTTTTGATACTTTAAAACATGCAGTTTTTATCCTCAAAATATTTATACAAGTACTACAGCCCAAACATAAACTATCCTAGTACCCATATCTAGTTAGAAGGGTACTCATCTGGATCCTCCTCCAGATCTTCCTCAAACTCCTCAAAAGAAAAAAACCCCGGATGGGTTGTAGGGCTACGGACTGGAGTCCGCGCCGAAGAAACAACTGAGTCCTCCGTAGGAGTAACACGACGAGTGCTCCACAAAAAATCTATAGGCATAGTAAAACGAAAATGCACAAAAGCACTAAATGAAAATATAGGGACCCCATGGAAAGTCCTACTAAAGGTCATAGATACCTCCCCTATATATACTACATGATCCTCATCTGCATCATAACACCATGCATTCGTGCCTCCTCTATACAACACTTTCACATAACCCAGAAAACCCATTGATGCCATCATAGCAAACAAACAAACTAACACAGACAGAAATGAGGCGATCCTTCCTCCTCTTCTTCCTCTTCACACACTTTATCAAACATACAAATAAACAGAATAACATAGTAAAGAGGTGAGATCCCTACATCAATACCATCATGGTAGTAAAAAGATAGTAAAATAATATACTATTCATACACAGCATTTAACAGATATATTCATGGCATCATATAGTCATCATTAAATAGTCATTGCATTATATATATATATATATATATATATATATATATATATATATATATATATATATATATATATATATATATATATCACAACAGAATGATAAATGACTATGCATATGCACAATGAACCAATTTCCTACTCCATGGAGCTAAAGTCAATTTTAGAGAGAATGATTCAGAAGATGTGTTGGTATATCGGCCGCCTCAGACTAAGTGCTATAATTTCTCAAAGTGCATAACAGGCATTATACACAACATTCTACGCCAAATCATGAATAGAATAGTGTTTAATAAAGATCGTCAGAGCATTGCTCAGTTACCACGGCCTAGTGGAGCTACCTACTGACCATTTGTGAAATTCCTGTGCTCCTACTCCTCTTAGTTCAATAAGTGAACAACATTACGCAATTCACACCAGCATTTAGGTATAATTCAACTCCTAGGCAACAAAAAGCTTAACAGACACCGTCTGTTTGATAAAATGCATGTCCAATGACTTAATGCACATTATAGGCCACTATCGGCCACAAACACACAGTGATATATCCGGGTCCAGTATATCGGCTCGACAGCAAAACTTGTTGTTCCTCTCAATCGCGTAGCGTTTTTATCGCATTTTCACAATCGCGTAACATTTCTGTTACGTTTTCAAATCGCGTAATGATTTTTCAACATTTTCTCAATCGTGTAGAGATTTTAAAACATTTTCTCAATTGCGTAGTTAAAAATCACCATTTTTCAATCGCGTAGAAGTTTTCTACGCATTTTCAATCCCGTAAAACATTTTCTCAATATTCTAAGCTAAAATTAAAACTTTTCTTATTTAATATCAAATTTTAGACTTTATTTCCATTATTTCCCTATTAAATCCCCTTTAAACAATATTTCTAACAATTTTCTCAAAATCCATATTATTTTAATTTTAAGTAAAATCCTTTTCCATTTAATTTATTTAGAATGCATTTAAATAAAATACTTGAAAATCCCAAATTACTCCTTAGTCCTAAATTCCTTCTAGTAGCTGAAAATTACTTTTTAATTTGTGATAAAAATATATTCATTTCCATTTTTATTTTGTAATTCCTTAATTAGATTCATTACCACTAATCCTCTAGATTACCATTTAATAAAACTTTTTTTTAAATGGATTCCCCTTTGGAGGGCTTAGAGGTCGTGAGCTTCAATGGCTATTGGAGCCAAAATTCCTTACCTCACAAGTATGATTTATCACATGCAACATACTTTAAGCATCAAAATTATGCTCTAACAAGTTCATACATAATATCAAAGCAATAAATCACATAGGATAAATAATTACAAACCACACAAATCACACACAATTTCGTATCCCTCACCACCATAAGTGGTTGATGAGGTTAATCTCCCTCTTACCTTAGATGTAGCCTCCTAAGCTCCTTGTATAATCCTTTGTACAAACTTCCTCCACCAAGTAATTCTTAAAATCAAAGTAAAAATAATAAATTAACATCCAAGGTTAGAGCAAGACAACCATAGATCAAATATGGTCTTGGAATTTCAAAAATCAACTAAGAACTCAAGTTTCAAGAACTTTACCTTAAAACCTTAGAACTTGAATCCAAAAATCAAGCTTGAAGATAATGGAATCAAGCCTTGATCACAACTTCAAAGTTGCTTGGAATGGTGTTTAGGACTAAGTGGTAAGGTTTGTTTGAATTATGAGTGATTGGAAAGTGTTATTGGGTTATGAGGCCGTGAGTTAGAGGAGAGAAAGTGAGAGAAAATAGTGTTTAGATTTTGAGAGAAAGGATGATAGCTTTTTGCATGTAATAGGAAATAAAACTTAGTCACTTTAGAGCTAAATGGTCGTGAACCTTCATGAAGAGAAAGAAATAGATATTTGATTTACTACAAGCTATCACAACCATTGATTCAATCAAAGGTAGACATCCTAAGCTTCTTCATTAAGCTTGCCCTCACAACCATTGATTAGATCAAGGGTGGATATGCAAAGCTTCTTTACTAAGCTTGTTTCTAATAGGTTGATCATAAAGTTGTCATAGCCTACCTTCCTTGACTAGCTTTAGATATTTTTCTAGATATTTTCAGAAACTATTACCCAATGGATAATAGCTATTGCTAGTTATTGTCTAATGGATAATAACATTACATAATGGATAATAGCTTTATCCAATGGATAATAAAAACTCAGATAAAGAAAATTTTTGTCAACTGTTTCTGGTTTTGGGTTTAGTAAGTTCCCTCGGCCCCGCATTAACAGTCTGAAACTTTTCAGTTCAGGAAAAAAATTTGTTTTTTGGGCCCGCCTCAAACATACATGTAGCTCAAAATAATATTAAAATAATTAAAATAATTTAAAAATTCTCAAAAATTCACAAATATTATCAAACTCATTGATATCAAAAAAAATGAAAAATTAGGGTGTTACACCTGACACATCAAACACCCTCTTTACATATGTCCACCAATCCTCTACTTCCCCTTCTAGCATGTAGGAGGCAAAAAGCACTCTCTGCCCATCTGTGCAAGCCATAACTGTGACATCTTCTCCATTTCCTTGAGCCAATCGTCAGCTCTGACTTGGTCGTACTCACCTCTGTAGGTTGATGGAGTAGACTTCCTGAACTCCTAGAGGTACTGGAAGTTCTGGTTTCTTCTAATTGGAACCTCTTAGACTGGTTGCTCTGGCTGAACTGGTGGTGGTACTAGTTATAGAGGTCGCTCAGCTTCCAACCTCTCCAACATTCTGTTTGTAGCTACTATCTGATCTTGCATAGCTTTGGCCATTGCCATGAAAGCCTTCCCCAAACTAGGACACTCACCAGAAGAATTCTTGTTTCCTCTAGTAGGCCTAGGAGAAGTCATAGTTTCCTGTACTCATAACACATTAAATATCGAGTTGATTAGTCTTAATACCATGTAATAGTGCAATAGTAGCTAATAATGTAACACCCCCTCCGAAAGGCATTACATTCCAACTGACTCATTTTTCTCAAAACCAAACTTTAACCAAGTTATAAAAAGATTGACATTATAAAACATAAGTTTCAAAATTCTCTTTTCAATGAATAACATCATCTTATCAAATAATAAAGATACAACGCATAAGAACTGGAAAACACCTTTTCATAAAATGAAGTTCATTACATCCTTAAGTACATCATCTCATATTCCAAAAGTATAAAACTCAAGTACTCTAAAAGGTAAACATACACGTATATGACTACCAAAAGAAAAATGAAACTAGTCCAAGTCTCAACACCTGAAGAACAGGGTCCTATACCCAATCTCCATCTAGATCCCCTATGGGATCCCTAATAAACAAAGCCCGCAGTCGGAGCATGTCACAATAGATGGAAGTCCAAACAGTTGACTCCACAAAGTCCTCCCTCAAGGAAGCTCTCCAGGAGGCGCGCAAAACAGCTACGTCCACCATAAAAGTGGCGGCGTCATGCCGAGCCCTGCTCCAAAGCAAGGTGACATCTCTGTCATACTAAATGTGTCCCGTGTCCCACTGAACACTCCACGCTTCGATGTTTCCATGAAATTGTAGAGTGAAACCTCACAGATCTTACCTCACCGCCAACGTAATCTTTACAGACATGAGAATAAGATAGAAACAGATAGAAAATACGATGAAAGAGGTGAGATCCTGATGTGTGTGAAACAACATCACATTTTAGTCATGTTTTGCATGCATTTTTAGGCATTTTATGCATTTTAGTTTCTCTTTTTATTTGTTTTTCCTTTAGTTCGGATAACTGCGGTGTTTTTGGTATTGTTGTGCAGGATTGGTGCTAAATTGGCCTTAAAATGAATGGAAAACTTACATGATTGAAGTTGGAACTTTACAGATAGCAAACAGGGTCAAAAAGCTTACTCCAGAGAGATCCACGGCCTGCCTGTGGAATTTTCCACAGCCATGGATCGAGCAGCAACTTGAAGAAGCAAAAGAGAAACTCTAGAGAGTTTCATGGCCAGGCCGTGGAATGATCCATAGCCGTGGAATTCAAGCTGAAGAAAAAGTGTCCTATGGCAGAGAGATCCACGGCCAGGCCGTGGAATGATCCACGACTGTGAATCGCAGTACGCATCAGTTTTTAAGTTTTATTTTTTATTTCTCTTGGGGCCTTTTAGAGAGTTAAAACCCTAGAGGTATAAATACATGTTTTGAATACAGTTTTGAGTTCGAATTTAGTTTGAAGGAGGCACACTTGGAGGCTCTTGATCTTCATCTTTCTTCTCTCTTCTCTATTTGATTACGGGTTAGGATGTTCTTGAATTTGATTTCTTGTTTCTTCTTCTCTATGTCTGAGTAGTTTCTTTTATTTCTAGGATTGGGCAATGCCCTTTGATACATTAATGATGATTAATTGACTTTGTTAACCCCTTTTATTAATCTTGAATGTTCTTTGATTCAATCCTTATTGCGCTTATTCATGTGAATTTGCTGGCCACATATTTGCATCTCATAGATATCTAGGGACGTACTGAAAGGTGAACCTAGGTGTTGGAACCATAAGAATTAAACTTAAGGTCTAAATCATGAGAGTAGGTTTAGCCTTTCGAGGATTCAATGAATTACCATAAAACATAATGGGTTTAATTTAAATTCAATTACCACGAGAGTAGGAATTGGTTTAATTAGGCACGGTTCTTGTCTCTTGAGAAAGAACATTAACTAATTTAGGGTAATTTACCTTCAATTAAATTTTAATTTTAATAAAAGGATTATCAATTAGAATTTATCTTGTATCATTGTGGTTATCCCAATCTTGGAAGCGTTCTTGAATCTAAAAAACCTTTCTTAATAACTTATTGCTTTTGTTCTTAATTTTGCACTTTAATATTTATTTATTTTATTACTTGGATATTAAGATTTCATCAATCAACAATCTTATCCCATTTGTTTAATCTAATTGAATTAATTAATTAATTGATATTCATAGACACAGTCCCTGTGAATTTGATCTTTTATTACTTGACGACGAAACCGTACACTTATGGATTTCACGCACCAGATCCCCTACATCAATACCATCAGGTAACAAGAAACACAACGAAAGACAATGATGCCTTTCACACATAACAACATCAAATAATAGCATATATAATCATATCAATACATAATATTCATAGAATAACAAACATAATTATGTCAATACAGGATTATTATAGAGCAACAATATAATCATGTCAATACTAATAAGTAACTCAGTAATATACATCAAGACATATATGTATATGTATGAATCATGCCACAATGACAGATATGCTAACCATGCATATGCACGATGTGTATGTTGACCAATTCCTACTCCATAAAGCTAAAGATTCAGATATGAGCGTTCTAGAAGATCTATCCCCCCTAAAAAGACAGTCTACGCCGGATAAGGAAAAGCAATAGTGTTTTATCGGGCTACCAGTGCATTGCAATGGTGTTCACGGCCAGGGGTATACAATGTGACAGTGGTCACTAGTGAATCACCTACCCTAGACGTCCCCCAAGATCCATCAGGGATCGCACTATCTTGTAAGTTCTCGCTCACTCCTAGGCATAAAACGCCACGACTGTACAATGCTCAAATGCATATTCAATGAAATCAGACCACATCTGACTCAATCGTCTATCTGATGTTTCTGGGATCCAGTTCGTCGACCCAACAGCACAATGCTAATGCATGCTTTGTCACATAATTCAAAAGTCATCATTCAAAAGTCATCATTCATGTGATACAATAATCTTACTATTATTTTCAATTACAAGGTACCTTCATTGGATAATTCAGAAAAATCATCATTTATCAACTTGATTTCAGTAATTCTCTTCTTTTCCCTAAACCCTACATGCCTCAAATTTCCATTACTAAAGTTTCCTCAATTAAATCTCTCGACTATCCAGTCAACTAGATTCGCTACTAATAAATCATTTTTCATCATTCCAATTATCCCCCTAAAATTGCTTCCATTGGTATATCCAAAAGTTATTACTTCGACATTATGATCATCTTCTCTTAGTTCTAAACATAGCCCACTTAAATTAATCATTTTAAGTTCTTCACTACCTCACCTACACTCATGTTCTTTCTTTGTCCAAACCTCACTCTAGGCTATAGGATAAAGTGGTGTTCTTTATTCTTTCCATGTTATGAACTCCTAATTAAGTGTCTATTCATGTAATTAACTAAGTTCTGGCTTGATACACAGTCTCATATTGAGTGCCCAATGAGGCCATGAGCCTCTAAGGGACTAGAAAACCCAACCATTTCTCCTCAACTCAATTACACGACCATGCCAAATTACACGACCTGCCCTATACGCCCGTGACACATTACACGGCCTGGGCCATGTACTTCTCTAGAAAAATAGGAAAATTCTGAACTTACTCGATTACACGGCCGTGTCACATTACACGGCCTGGGTCGTGTACTCCACTACCCTGTGACGTGTGAGCTGTGTTTCCAGCAGGAAACACGGCCTGGGCCGTGAAAAGCCACACGGCCCGTGGATCTAGCACCAAAACCTTGAAATTATGCTTCCACAAGCCTCCAAACCAAATGGGTAAGAATCCATTACTTTCCATATACAAATCCAAGCATTTAGGCATTTCAAATCCATCAAGATACATGATAACAAGCATAGAAAATCATACAACACATCCAAATCACAACATTATCAAAAATCACAAAAAATAAAGTGAGCAACCCACAAATGAATTCTCACCATCAACCCAAAAACGTGTTCCTCACCACCATGAGTGGTTAATGAGGTTAATCTCCCTCTTACCTCAAGAGATAACAAAGAAAATAAGCTTCTTGATGCTTCCTTGCAAGATTTTCATCCATCCCTACCAAGAAAACCCTAAGATGGTCAACTTCAAGAAATCAATAACCAAAGCTTGAAAGGAAAAGTCCTTGATCACAATGGTGACCAAGGGTCACGAAAATGAGGAGAGAAAAAGAAGAAAGTGAAGGACTTTACCTCAAAGTTTCAAGCTTTAGGGCTTGATAGAAAATGATGAAGGTGGAGGAATCAAGAGAAGATCACCAAAGAGAAAAGCTTCAAGATTTTGAGAAGAGTCAAGATCCTAGATTGGCTTGAGCAAATGAGCTTGGGTGGCCATCAATGGAGGTGGAGGCCGTGTGGTGAAGAGGAAATGGGGAAGAAGAAAACGTGAGAGAGAGAAGAGAGAATGGGAGAAGAGAAAGATGAGAGAGAAAGTGATAGTTTTTCAAATGGTAAAGGTGACATGTGATTGGGTGTTAGATGAAAAGATGACAAATTGTCATCTTTTTCCCCTTCATGGCCGTGTAACCCAAAGGAGGAGAGAGGAAAGTGAAGCTTCCTTGAGAAGCTTGGTAGGAAACTTCCTTGAAGCTTCCTTGAAAAGCTTTGCACACTTTTTGATAAAGTGAAGGGTGATGATGTCACTTAGATGATATCATAAAAGTAACTAAATAGAAATAATCTTCTAGAGCTATTATCCAGTGGATAAAAGTTACAGTTAGAAGAAATAATATTTTATTATCCCACGGATAATAAAATATACTGTGATTTTATTTATCAGATAAAATCTCAAAAAATGAAAACCTCATAAATTGTGTCTGATCTCAGGTTTAGTAAGATCCCCCGTCGACGCTTCCATAATTCAAAGTTTTTCAGCCTTAGGAAAAATATTTCATTTTCCCTGGCCCACTCAGTATGCACGTAAATTGAGAAATATATTAAAATAATCAAACAATTCAAATAATTCCAAAAAAATTCTCAAAAATTACAAATATTATAAAATGAATATATATCATAAAATAAGCGATTTTCGGGGTGTTACAAATAACATCCAGAACATAATGTAAGTTATGCAAACATCTCACAAAAGAGACAAGAAATATATAACACACATTAAAACTACTAACATGCCTATGCTAGTCAGTCCATACCCTAGCTTAATAGAATGAACTTCTCTGATACCATAATGTAACACCCTAATACTAATATCTTGATATAACTTATATATATAAAGATATAAAGCATCAATCATGTTACTTCTATTCTTACTAATAAACTAATCCTGTATAATTAAACAATTAAATATGGAAAGCCACGATAAATGTAGGTCATACATATATACATCAGAAGCCTCAGAGGGCATAGTGTTATATGCACAATAAAACTACAGCTCAAAGTAAAATATACAAGAGTTATCCATACAACAAAAACTAAAAACTATCTAATCTATTTGCTCCTTCTTCGGTGACTTTACCCCTTTACTAGGGTCTTGACATGCTTTTACCATGGAAACATAGAAAAGGGTAAGAACATAAAAATTATCAGCAAAATACATGTATCTCATAACATTCATTAATATAAATTGCATATAAATATAATCTATATCAACATTATACAATCATCCATACAACTATATAATGTATAGAAACCTAAACTATCTCGATATTACACAATCGCCCATACAACTGTATAACATCAACTATACTTGGAAAATTGCTTAACTCGCTTCATTGTCTAACTTAGGACTTAACTTATCCTAAGGCTCGTGTTAGTAAGTTTATATCACTTTACTACACTTACATAAGGGTTGATCATATGCCTCATGTTACTTTACGAATAGCTTAGCTCACTATTTTGTCATAGGTAAAGTGTTGTACCGACACTTTCCTCTCACAATTACCTCCTTAACAAAGAGCTTTACTCAGTACTTTGCAAGGTTAAGGGGTTTATCTCACTCCCTTAATTATGATAATTGTACTTTGGTTAACTCTAACAAGTAAAGGAACCTACTTTAATTAATACTTCATTTCAAGCAATTCTTAACTCTTGAAAAACTTAAAAACTCAAACATGTTCTTATATGCTAGGTGGTTATTCCCTTTGTGAAATATCCCTAAAAGTGTCTTGACACACTTAAGAAAGCATATACTAATGATCCCAACTAATTGAAAAGCTCAAAATGTCCAAATTATGATCTTGATCAAAATTAGAGCCAACGCTTAGGTGCCCTCTCTCCAGCACCTAGGCACTGGCTAGGTAGAGCATAGGTCTGTTCTATTCTGCTGCTGGTACCTGGGCACTCAACACCTATTGCCTGGGAGCTCAATACCATGCTACGCACATCAGCACATTGGGCTGCGCGTGCCTGGTCGCTTAGCTTCCAGTGCTTGAGTGCTAGTTGCATATCAGCAATTCTCCATAATTCTATAGAATTATTGCTACTGTTCCATTGGAATATAGCATTTACCAAGCTACCTAAAATTGATCCTAGGTGATTTCTAATACCACCAACACCCTCTAAAATTGTTGTATCACTTATACAACCTAATGGTTCACTTAAACTTGTGTCAATGATCAAAATCACATACTCACTTACTAATTACCTAAGTTCTAACTTAAGCAACTTTCTATTTTTGTCTAAGGTCAAACTCATTCATCTTGATTCCAAATAGCTGAAATAACTAATTCTAAACATTGAAAACAAGAATCAAGTAAAGAAAACAGATTTTGCTCTTTCAAACCCATTTTTTCCATCTAATGACCTAACATCAAGAAAAACAAAGATGAAGGAAGAAGAATGAGTTTTTAGGTTAGAAACCCCTACCTCAAGTGGTTTATGATAATGGAAGATCAGACTTGACTTTGCCCTTCCCTTTCCTTCTCTTTTCCTTTTCCTCCTTAGCTTTCTCCTCTTTGTTTTCCTTACTCTCTACTGGTGGCCTTACTGCTTCGTGAGTGAGAAATGAGTGAAATGAGTGGAAAGACTTAAAAAATCATGTAATATAAGTCAACAATAAGGGCTGCCAATCGTAGTTAACTTATAATAGTAAGATATTTCAATGATACTTCCTAATCTACTAAAAACACTTAGATTTAGTTAAATCAAGTTTTCTAACTTTCAATAACTTTAGAATAAATACTATGATTCATTAAAAATGTTGTTTCACCATTATGATATTTTTTCATATCTGTAGCTAGTCAATCCAGTATTAAATACATAACCAGTATGCTTAAAAATATCAAACTAACTCTGATTATTCTCAAATTTCAACTACATCCTCTTACACCTATTTGTGACTTAGAAATAAATTCTCTAGATTCATTTCCTCAGTTTAGCCATTTATGCTACTATATGAGTCATTTTAAGCTACTTTTCACACTCTAACTGCAATAAAGTGTTTAAAATAACTCAGTTTGTCACAAAAATAAACAAATATGTTAAGTAAATGTTATGCTACCTTTGTAATCATAAACTAGTCTTACATGCTAAAAAGTGGATGTTACAGCAGGGATGCTCTAATCTAGCTCAACTAGCTTCCAAAGTTGTTATAATTAAACAGTTCATCCTAGAGAAGGAGTAAAGGAGAGCTAATATAGGGAAAGGTTCTCACTTGGTGTCCATTGTGGATTATTATGAGATAAAAGATACAACTTTAGTTTATGAGTAAGGATCTGCATCAGCTGGCATGTTAGCTACTTAAATCTTAAGCAAAATATAACATCTTTAACACTATTACTAATGGCATATCCAGCCTATGCATTAGTAATATGAATTAAGCATCTCACTTATAAATAACATAATATATTTGAAAATAAATATAGGAGATATATAAAATATGAGCCTATTGTGATTGAGATTTATAGATATAACATACAAGGCATTATATAAATAATACACATCAGTGTGTAAAATTATATAACATGTCTCTAAATCATTATAAATACATCCAAGACTACAAAACTTCTAAAACCAAACAACTGGTACTATTCTTTGTCTTCATGTATCATCTTTTGGCACTTGGTGCACTTCCTAGAAATATTATGGAAAACAATAAAAACAAGAGTGAGAATTCTAAGAATTATTAGTAGTATTAATAAAAAATTGTGTCATCATAATACTTCTAGTTGTTTAAGGGAAAAATATGTTTTAAAACTCGAGTTTTATATATATATATATATAAACTAGAAGGGTGGCAAATTGTCAAATCTAATCCTTTTTCTTCCCAAAATAGAGATTCAATTTCAATATTATTTATGAAAATAATTTGTATAATCAAATAAAACTTATCATTAAACGTGCATCATATATCAGTATTAAATATCATATCATATATAATCAATCGTCATGTGTCACAAGTCATTATGATATCTCTTCATATCTTATAAATTATTTCCACTAATATTTTCATAAACACATTTTCAAACAAGCATAATAATTTAACAATTAAATCCAATTTCATCATAATGCTCATTAAAATCACTCGGCAGTAGTCTACTTTCAGGTTAGTGCAGATCAATCTATTCATGATGATTCACTAGTCACACAGAACTACTCCGAGTAATGAGTAACCCAGGTCACCTCTATTGAGGGAATGTCTATCATCAATATAGAGTTATCAATAAAGAGGGAATGCTCATCCTTATCTCCTAAGATAGGAAGGGTATCAACCATCCTCACATTATCATCAGTTTAGGATCACCTCTGCCAACTAGGAAGAACTTGAGTAAAGAGGGAGGACATCTCCATCCTCAACCTCAACTACTTCGGAAGGGAGGGAATGTCCATCCTCACACTTCCATTCTAGCCTAGGATGAGGATCCTTTCCTCACATTATCATTAGTCTAGGATCATCTCTACCAACTAGGAAAAACTTGAGTAAAGATGGAGGGCATGTCCATCCTCAACCTCAACTACTCTAGAAGGGAGGAAATGTCTATCCTCACACTTCCATTCTAACCTAGGATAAGAATCATTTCCTCACACTGTCATCAATCTAGGATCACCTCTACTAAATAGGAAGAACTTGAGTAAAGAAGGAGAGCATGTCCATCCTCAACCTCAACTACTCCGGAAGGGAGGGAATGTCCATCCTCACACTTTCTTTCTAACCTAGCATGAGGATCCTTTCCTATAACAATTCTTGACCATATAAAAGGGCTACTCATACAAATCAAATCATATTTCAAGAATTCTCATCAAATTCACAATATCAATATATTTCCAAATGACATACATTTTACCAATTGAATATCAAATGAACTCAAATGAGCTTAACTGCTATACGGTCAAACAACCAACATATAATACTAAATTCAAACACATATGTATTAAGTACAATTTCTTGAAACATCATATGACCTCCATGGCCAACTTAAGACCTTTATTGTTAATTCAAGAATTCAATTACTAGAATTTTTTTATAAACCCTTAGCACCACAAATGATCAATGTCAAGCACAACAAGCATTGACAAGTCATGGCGTAGCTACTTCTTACATGATAATCATCATAGTTTCATCAATCAATCAATTTCTTAATTTAATCAACAAGCAAACATAGAATACTATGTGTGACTTATCATCAACATTTTCAATCCAAATCTAGTACTAATGCATGACAATAAGGCATCTAAATTATGAAAAAAATAGGGCAGCCTTCTACCATGTATTTCAAACATATTTCAAGTCAAAATGTCATGCACATAAACATCATAATTCTAGTCACAATAAGGCAGCATTCTGCCATGGTCTTTTCACCCATTCAAGCCACCATTTCACACATCAAAAATAGTAAAATTCTGGTTAAAACTAGGCAGCATTCTACCATAGTTTTCAATCATCATTCAAGCCACAATTTCAAGCACAAAGACAATTAATATTCTATCACAAATAGGGCAGCATTCTACCTTGAATTATTTAGCCCAAAAATGACCATTTTCTCATCAAAATCAACATCACAATTCAACACAATATACAATAGGAGGAGAGGAACAAATTTTAGCAAAGTAACCTCTAATAAATCATGCTTGGCCATGAGCTTTCACCATACAAAAATCACAACCAAAACAAAATATTTATTTAAGCATCTATAAGAAAGAATGAACTAAATGAAAGTGAGGAATAAAATCACAAATACAAGAAATTCCTGCATTTTTCCTATGGTCTAACCATAGCTTTCATGACTCCAACAACTAGATTTTGAGTTCATAATTAATAGAAAAGAAAGTGTAGATTGAAGGCAAAGAACCCCTACCTCACTTCCTATTCTTGTTTCCTTAATTTTCCTTCACTTTTTCCTTCCTCTTGATTCTTCCTTCCTTGTTGTTTTCTCTTATTTCTGATGCTGTTTTCTTTCTATTTATGGAGCTATTCAGCCGTGAGAAATAATGGAAAGAGAGCAAGAAAGAACAAGGTTAGTTATTGATGAAGATGGATTGTGAAAAATGGAAGTTTGAGGGTGAAAGGTGTAGCCGTATGTGTAACATCTACCCTAACCTAATAAATTCTAATCAGTATTATAGAAGCTCAATATTATAAGTATAATCTAGATAATAACTTTGGGAATCTTTTGGATAGAATTGAGTGTAATTCTATAACACAAAAAATGAATAATAGCTCATATTTTGAGGTAAATAGCTTAAATAAAGGAAATAAATATGGGGAAATGTATTCCCAGGATGAATATAATTGGTATGAGTTGTAGTAAATTCTGAAGGACTAAATGAATTAGTTTGACATTTTTAATAACACTGAGAAAGTGTTTAAAGGTCAAATAAAATAGCTAGGCAACTTGGAACATTATGAAACTGCTTGGAGATGATAAGTGGAATATAGAGAATATTTTGATAAGAAAAATAAGTTAAGGCAGGTTTGCTTACTTCACAGATTCAATTTAATTTAAGAAAAATAGTGTAACTTACCTGAAGAATAGTAGTGTATGAAAAATTATGAAAATCTAGATAAAAGAAATTAGTTGAGACATGTGATTTTTTTGGAACACTTATGGAAGTTGGAAAAAGTGGTTTTGAAAGATTAGAGTGTTCTTAAAAAGATACAGAAATTTCAGCATATCTTTGTTTTCCTCTTTTTTTCTCCCACCGCCTCTCGTTCTCTCTATCTTTCAAGAGATATTTTCTCCCTTCTTTTACCACTCACTCATTCTCGTCTCTCTCTTTCTCTTGTGGGGGTCAAAAAATAGTAGCTACAAAAGGAGAGAAAGGAAAAGGGAGAAGAGGAGAAACAAAGAAATAAAGAAATAAAGAAGGAGAAAGGAAAGCAAGCTTCAAATAGCTTAAGGAAGGAAGGTAGGGGGATTACTTTTATTCTTTATTTTCGATTATTTTCCTCTTCATGCTCATGAGTAGCATGCTTGAGTTTGAAAGTAAATTTGTATGGTTTTTCATGACTTTGTGTTAGGTATGAATTTGGATTTGGATAATTTGTTTATTAGATTTGATTGTGGTTCTATCAATGTTTGAAGATTTGGAGTTGTTCATGAATGTTTTTAAGAAGCATAAGAATTTTCTATGCGATTAAACATCCTTTAGAATCAATGTTTGAAGAATTCGATTTTGGAAGCAAGAAACAGAGCATCAGTTTTTGGGCATTAGAGCCTAAGCACTAGCATCAATTTCTGGGCGTCAGCGCCTAGGCACTGGTTGTTGGGTGCTTGAGCACCCAGAGTCCAGATATTTTCAGTGTGTTGATGCACGTTGGGCGCCTGAGCGCCTAGCCAGCACTTGAGCGTTGGCCATAGAACAGAACAAGATAGAAAATGCTATGTCATTTTATTACTAGGAATTATGATTTATAATGTTATATAAAATTATTTTATGATACTTTAGATGAAGATAAGCATAAGTAATGTTATGCAAAGTATGAATATGTATAAGTCTAATTATGAATACAAAGATTTGTGAAATGATTATGTATTGAATATGGATATGAAAAGAAATGGATAGTATTTGGATGCATGTGTATGATGAGTAATAATATGAAGCATTATGCTATGATTGTGTATCTTGTATGAAATATTGGAATGGTATATTGCTCTATGAAAGGAATTATGTTATGATTTGAGAATGGATGTTGAATGAAATTAGTTATGTTGTGAATTATTGTATATACTTTGTATGGAATGAATGATATTCAAGATGAATATAATGTATAAATGATATGGAGAAGCATAGCAAAGAATGAACAAGAGTAGATTGACGTTGAGTGAGTCACTCCCTTTCTACTTAGAATCTGAATCAATTGAATATTGTACTATATGAAAGATGAACTTAATGATTAAAGTGTAAACAAAGAATTCCAGAATAACAAAGAATTACAAAATGAATGATTAGTATGGGTAACCCATTATCTAGGATTATCCTCAATACCTGGGGTGAGACTTGGACAATGGTGATTAAGGATGGTATCTCGCTTATCACCAGAGTTATTGAGGTTGAGGTTGGATATTCCCTCCCTCTTTACTTGAGTTTTTCCTTAGGTGAAAGGTAGCTGGGGTGGACATTTCCTCTTATACGCGAGGTGATCTTAGATTGAGTATAGAATAAGGAAAGGATCCTTATTCTTGGTTAGAGTGGAAGGTGAGGATGGACATTCCCTCCCTTCTAGAGTAGTTGAGGATTGAGGATGGATGATGCCCTCTTCTTCTTCACTCAAGTTCTTCTTAGTTGGCAGAGGTGATCCTAGTACGAATGGTATTTTGAGGATAATATTTCCCTCACTTACCGAGAATATGTATGAAAATGAAATGATAGGTTGAGGATGATATTTCCCTTTCTATCATAATATGTGAGGATGGTATTTCCCTCACACCCATAACTCTGAAATGAGGATGGTATTTCCCTCATAAGTTATGGTTTGAGTTACCCTGAATGTCAAGTAGTGCTGGGTGACTAGCAAATGGTCATGAATAGGTTAAGGGTGTACCAACCTGAAAGCATACTACAACCCAGTGAATAGAAATGTGTATATGAAGTAGTTTTGTGTGACTGACGAATAGTCATGAATAAGTTGAAGTGCAGCAACTTGAAAGCAAACTACTACCAAGTGAATAAGAATGAGTAGTATTGTGAGGATGGACATTCTTTCACTTACCAAAAGAATGAAATAAGATATAATATCGAGTATGAGAGTATCCCGAAATGGTTACCATATAATGAGATAACATGAGGAATAATGATAAGAATTGATGAAGAATAAGATTTAAGGAATTATGAACCTTGAACAAAGATAAAAAGAGACACAATGAAAGAAGAATGAATGATAAAAATACAAGTTAATGGTATACGAATGATGAATAAGATACAATATAGAATAAAAGAATGAAATATGAATATAGATGAAGCATATAATTTATAATGTGAAAGATATGAAGAGTGTCATGTTGGAATATGGAACTTGAAGCATAGTGAATTATGCGAATACGGGAATGATGAGATATAAAGAGGTATCCATGAGAAAAATATTTATTGATTAAGGACTTAGATGATTAGGTGACAAAAATATGATTCATAAGTTTACAAGTTGAAAGAGGAAAGAAACAAGTTTTTACCATTGATAAGAATCGATTTTGGCTATGATATTTGATAATTGGATGAAAAATGAATTGGAGACCTAAAATATTTGATAATGGAATGGAAAAGTAATTAGGATGGAAAGGAATTTTATTTAGAAGTTGAATAATGAAAGTTTTAGAAAGAACATTAGAAAATATTGTTTAGGTGAATTAGGAGACAAATCAAGGTTAAAGGATCTATAAGTAAGATAGAAGATAATTATAATGTCATGATTTGAGGAGTAATAACTTTTGGGTATACTAATGGAAATAATTTTGGGAATAATTGGAATAATGGAAAATAATTTGTTAGTGGTGAATCTAGTTGACTTGATAATCGAGGAATTTAATTAAGGATTCATAAGATAAGAATAGAAAATAATAAATTTTATCATTTAGCAAAAGAGCGATTTTCAATTTTGAGAGGAAAAACAAGCTTGAGAAAGTAACAGTGAAAACTTGAAAGTCTTAGAGGAAAAGGAAAAGAATTATGAGGTTAAGACAATGTGGTTTCTTTTTAAATTTTAGTGAACGATATGAGGAAAGGTCACTCGACGAACTTAGTTAGAAGAGTTTAGTGATTAGGATTGATTTCTACCCTTTTCTTGAAAGTGTTACAATTAAAGCCTAATGATGAAACACTGGTTCTATATGCTAAAGAAATTTGCAAGAATGCTTTAAGTGAATTGATAGTTATAACTCTTAAATTTGCACGAGTGAGATACTTTGTGAAAGAATACATTATCATTGTGTTTTTGGGTCGATGTACTAGACCCAAGTGGATTGTGGATTTAGCATTGTGCTTTTGAGCCGACGTACTAGACCCAAGTGGATTGTGGAACCGACATATAGGACTCGAGTGGATCATTGGTATTATATAATTGTATGAGCAGTTAAATAATATCATTGATACTAATGGTATTAGACAATTATATAGGCAGTTGCTTTAAAACCATTGGGAACGGTATAACGGTGGTTTGATTTCATTGTTCAAGGATTGAACATTATATTGTCAGCTTTTGTGCCTAGGAGTGAACGAGAACTTACAGGACAGTGTGATCTATGATGGATCTCAGGGGGCGTCAGGGCGAGGTGATCCACTTAGTGATCTGATATCACATTATATACCCCTAGCCGTGGAAAACCATTGCAACGCACGACGAGGACCCGACAAACACTATCCTTTTCGTGGTCCGGCGTAAATTGTCTTTTGAGGGGGGACAGATCTTTTGGAACGTTCATATCTGAATCTTAGCTCCATGGAGTAGGAACTGGTCGCATTGTTTATAAGGATGGTCAGTATACACATTGTGCATATGCATAGTCAGTGTACATCTTATTGTGGTTTGGTCAGCGTTTATGTATTTGATGTACCTTGCTGAATTATATATTAGTTGATAACATGACTATACCTGCTGATCTATCATATCCCTGTGTTAATATGATTATATATGTTATTCCTTGATATCATTGTATATGAAAGGCATTATTGTCTTCGTTGTGTGTTTTGCTGCCATAATGGTATTGATGTAGGGGATCTCACCTCTTCTATTATATTATTTTGTCTATTTCTGTTTTTGTACTTATGATGGAAAAAACTGTGATGGCGACAAGGCAAGATCTGCAAGGTTTCACTAGGATACAGTTTCATGGGGGCATCGAAGCGTGGAGTGTTCAGTAGGACACGAGGTGCACTTGGTATGATGGAGATGTCACTTTGCTTTGGTGTAATGCCCCTTTTTAGGAGGGAGCATCACATTGTCAATTACAATGCGAAAATAAAATTACATAAGTTAAGACCTGGTTCTCCATAATATAATATAAATTTACTTGATTATGGTTATGTAATTAAATTGGTGAATATTTTATTATTATTATAATTAATAAAATTTAGTGATAAGGCATAATAATGATGATTACCGTAAATGACAATAAAAGAGCAAGACAGAAGTAAAGCATACATTGGATCAAACATTGCATATTCATATATGTATATATACTTATATCAAATCTGTTTAGTTACAAAGCCCGATATACCAAAAAGCAAAACTATACCTGCCCAAAGGATCATACATATACATCCCCAAGATATCAGAAATATACAGCCCACCAAAATAAAGACATCAGGCCCCCAAAATAAAACACTGGTAGCCATCAGTAGCTACCAGCAATATCAGTCCCTCAGATGAGGAGGAATCATATTAGGATCCTCTTCAGGATCCTCTGCGAGGTCCTCCTCGGGAACCTCCTCAGGGTCTTCCTCATCTGAGGAAACCTCCACAGGAGCCACAGAGCCACGGGTCGGACCCCGAGCAGTAGAATCAAAAGAGTCCTCCTACTGGGTGTAGTAGCGGTCACCCTATATCTCCCGGATGGGCAGATAAAACTCCAAACGCAGGCTGATGCAACAGGTAAAGATCGGTGGCTCATGATGCTTCCAGGCCAAAGAGATCGACACGTCTCCCAAGTAGACACAGCAGTTGGAATTCAGGTTAATGTGCCATCATTCTGGCCCTCCAAGGAAGGTCAGACGCACATCACCTAGAAATCCGCACATACATGCCTCCATGCTCCACAGTAGATGCTAATCGTGATCAGGCCAGAAGCCGGGGAAATCGGGAGCTCTAACCTCCTTACCGTCGTCTTTGATGGGACACAATATATAGATAGAAAATAACAGAAATATAGGAAAGAGGTAAGACATCCTACCATCATTACCAGTTATAGCAGCAAGAAACAAAATGGCGCAAAGCACCCACATAGCATTTTTTACAGCAATAATAATAATAAACATTAAGTAGCAGTAATAATCAACCAAGCAGTTCCAAGCAATTATATATATCAGTAATACAACAGTTTCAATTATAATAATAATAAATACCAAATAATACATGGACTCACTATGCACATGCATACAAAGTCAAAATCCTACTCCATGGAACTAGACATAAACAGTCGAAGAGAAAGATCAGGAAACATATCTGCAACTCAGCTGCCACGGCCAAAGTGTGATAATTCATCAGTTTATCCATGTGCACATCATGGCATTGTACAGACAGTCTACACTAGATCACGATATAGGACAGTGCCCGGTCAGGATTGTCAGTGCGTTTGCATCGGTCTGCCCCATAGACAGAAGAGCTACCAATTGTCCATTGCGAGGTACCCGCACCCCGACGCCCCCATGGTCAACAATATGACCTACACTAATCTACTCGCACCCGCACTAAGGTGTGTTCAATCTCCTAGGCAACTTGGCCTTAACAACAGTCCAAAGGACTTTCACAATGCATAAAGACTCTATGCATAATCATGTATGATCATCATTATATACTATTCCACAATATGCCAGAATTGGCCAAAGTAAGAATCAACACATCATTGGTCACTCACATGGACCTACAATATCATAATATTGAAATTAAATAAATTAATACATTTTTAAGGTCTATTATGAATTCTTACTTAAAGTTAGCCTTTCTTACAAGGTTCATCTCTAATTGAATTCTAATAATTAATTAAATTTTCTAATGTAATTTATTCTCATACACTTAGAAGGTTATTCTAAGATCTCAAAGTCTTACACTCTCTTGTTTTTACCCTAATTGAAATTATCCTAAGTCTTATAAAAATTTCATTCTTGGTTCTTTAAAATTTATAAATCTCAAAGTATATCCAATTCTTCTAATTTGCTAATTTTCCATCCTATTACCAATGATTTAATTACTTGGTTATTCAAGTTCCAAGGTTACCAAAGTTGCATAATTAAGCCCCAAAAAGGCCCTATACGCCGTGGCCTCCCTAGGGATTAAGTTCCCAAATTTTTCTCTCCATTAATTACCTAATGTACACTTGATTAATTATGATTTACACTTGTTACAATTGTTCACAAAGAACCCTAAATTTGGACCCCCAAAACTATGGCCATCCAAGAACAAATTCAACATCATTTTCTTCCATTTCATGCATTTCAATCCATTCAAATATATCAATAAACACAACTAATCAAACAAACAACTTAAACAAATTAAATACAACACATAATCATGCCAATCAAGCAAACAAAGAATAACCCTTAATAGGGTTTTCTCATAATCAATCACAAACAAGGTTTCTTAATGCTAAGAGAGGTTGAGGAGGAGTGTCTTCCTCTTACCAAAGTGAAGAAAACAAGAGAAGCCTCCTAGGATTTTCCTTGAAATTTTCGGATTGAGCATCACCAAGAACCTTAAAATTTTAATCTCATTAAAATAGCACCAATGCTTGAAAAATAAAGCATGGATGGTCACCAAGAACACCATAGAAACGAAAATGAGACAAAGGAAGTGAAGAATGAAGAACTTACCCAAAAACACTAAGCTTGAAACTTGAAGAAAATGGTGAAAATGATGGATTTTCAAAGAACCACCAACTAGAAAAGTGTTTAGAAGATGGAGAGGATTAAGAAAATGGGGTTGGATGAAAATTTTGTGATGGATGAGGGGAGGAAGAGCTACTGGCCGAATGGTTCTAGAGAGAAAGAGGAGAAAAAATTTTCAAAGGAAGAAGAAGAAGGTAGAGAGAGAAAGTGCATAGGAAATAAAGGTGGTAGCTTTTGGGTGTTTGAATTTGGAGTAGTGTAGTTAATAAAGTGAAAAGCACAAATTTCTCCCCATTTGGGTGCTGCAGCCGTGACTATGGAGAGAGGAGAGAGGGAGTGAAAATTGGTTAGCTTCCTTGAGAAGCTTTGCACAATTCTCAATAAAGTGCATAGTAAGCGTGTTTCCTTAATTAAATACATATGACAGATGATTAATTACACTGTTAGAATTATTTTTCCAGTGAATAAAAGTTACATTTGATGAAAATAATATTTTATTATTCGTCAGATAATTTTATGATACGGCGATTTTATTTATCAGATAAAATCTCGAAAAATGCAAACCTCGCAAACTATGCCCGGCCTTAGGTTTAGTAAGATCCCCCATCGACAGGTTGACAGTTCAAGGTTTACCAGCCTCAGGGGAAACATTTCGTTATCTGGGCTCCGCTCAGTGAGCACGCAAAACGAGAAATATACTATAATATTCGACATTTACAGAAAAATTCACAAAAAATTTTAAAAATCACAAATATTAGAAAATGGATATTTGTCATGAAACAAACAATTTTTCGGAATGTTTGACTGACTCTACTCAGTACGTACGCAAAACGAGAAATATATTAAAATATTCAACATTTTTAAAAAATTCTAGAAAAATCTTCAAAAATCACGAGTATTGGGAAATGATTATGTATGATGAAACAAATCATTTCCGTGGTATTACAATGACTCTACTCAGTGTGCACGTAAAATGAGAAATATATTAAAATATTTGACATTTTCGAAAAAATTCCAAAAAAATTTCAAACATTATAAATATTATAAAATGATGATTAAAGATAAAATAAATAATTTTCGGGGTGTTACAACGCTCCCCTTCTAAAAAGAAATTTCGTTCTCAAAATTTTCATACCTTAGAATAATTGTGGGTGTTGCTCCTTCATTTTGTCTTCTAGCTCCCAGGTTGCATCTCCAGCCATCTCATTCCAGATTACCTTCACCAATGAGATCTCCTTGCCTCTTAATTGTTTTATCCTTCTATCCTCGATTCTTACAGGAGATGCCTCATAAGTTAAGTTCTCTTTTAATTGTATTGTATCTGGTGCTATGACATGACTTGGGTCAGGAAGGTATTTTCGCAGTTGTGACATATGGAAGACATTATGAATGTTTGAGAGGAAAGAAGGTAAGGCTATTTGATAGGCTACGGGATCTACTCGGCGAATGATTTGGTATGGTCCAAGGAATTTTGGAGTGAGTTTTCTAGATTTCAAGGCCCGGCCTACCCCAGTCGTAGGTGTGACTTTCAAGAATGCATGCTCGCCCTCCTCAAACTCAAGAGGCTTTCTCCTTTGGTCTGCATAACTCTTTTGTCGGCTCTTAGCCGTCCTCATCTTCTCCTGAATCATCTTAACTTTCTCAATTATCTGCTGTATAACCTCTGGTCCAATAGTAAGGTGCTCACCGTCTTGGTACCAACATAAGGGCGTTCGACACCGTCATCCATACAGAGCCTCATAGGGTGCCATCCCTATGCTTGAATGATAACTGTTGTTATAGGTGAATTCTATCAATGGTAGAACGTCATCCCAACTTCCAGTCTGCTCTATGGTGCAAGCTCTAAGCAAATCTTCCAAAGATTGGATCGTCCTCTCCGATTGACCATCGGTCTGTGGGTGATAAACAGAACTCATACGTAACTTTGTCCCTAACGTTTCTTGCAAACTCTTCTAAAAATTTGAAGTAAATCTCGGATCCCTATCCGAAACAATACTTGTAGGTACACCGTGCAGTCTAACAATCTCTCCAATATAGATCTGGGTCAGTCTCTCCAATTTTGTATCTTATGTTGATCAGGAGAAAATGTGCTAATTTCGTGAGTCGGTCCACGATTACCCAAATCGAGTCATGAACTTTTAATGTGCCTTGGCAAATCCACTACAAAATCCATTGCAATACTGACCCACTTCCATTTAGGAATAGACAACGGTTGCAGCAATCCCGCTGGTCTCTGATGTTTCACTTTAGCTTTTTGATAAACCAAATAAGTCGATACACGTCTAGTGACGTCACTCTTCATTCCATGCCGCCAGAACAACTTCTTCAAGTCTTGATACATTTTTGTTATGCTCGGATACATACTCAACTGACTTGTGTGAGCATGGTTGATGATATCCTCTCTAAGCTCTTGGTCACGGGGAATACAAACTCTACCTCGGAATCTCAGGATTCCGTCTGTTCCTTACACAAATGCTATTTCGTTGTCTTGCTTCATTTACTCTCTCACTTCTTGTAAGAACTTGTCAACCTTCTACTTTTCCCGTATGTCATCTATTAGCTCATTTGAGATGGTAACTATATTCATGCAAATCTTCCCTGGTTCCAACTCCACAAAAGACCATACATCTCTGAACTGCTCTAGCATATCCTTTTCCTTGATCATCAGGGCAGAGACATTGATCATCTTCTTGCTCAGGGCGTCTACCATGACATTTGCCTTATCAGGGTGATACAGAAGATGGAAATTATAGTCCTTCAGGAACTCTAGCCACCTTCGCTACCTCATGTTCAGCTCCTTTTGATTATATAGATATTTCATACTTTTGTGATCACTGAAGATGTTGAACGTCGCTCTGTAGAGAAAATGCCTCCGTATCTTCAGAGCAAAAACCACAGCCGCTAACTCCAAGTCGTGCGTCAGGTAGTTCTTCTCGTGCATTTGCAATTGCCTTGAAGCATAAGCCACTACTCTTCCATGCTGTATAAGTACAGATCCAAGTCCTTGGTATGAAGCATCATAGTATACCTCAAACTGTTCATTTGGATCTGGTAGCACTAACACTGGTGAGGTAGCCAGTCGATTCTTCAACTCTTGGAAACTCTGTTCACAGCTGTCGGTCCACTCAAAAGCTTGGTTCTTCCTTGTGAATTGAGTAAGTGATCTTGCAATCTTGGAGAATCCCTCAATGAATCTCCTATAATATCCAGCTAAACCCAGAAAGCTTTGGATCTCCGTCACTGACTTTAAACTTTTCCCATTGCAGCACTGCCTCCACTTTCGATGGATCCACCGCAATCCCTTCCTTCGAGATTACGTGCCCCAAAAATTTAACTTCTTCCCGCCAAAATTCACATTTTGACAGTTTGGCATACAATTCCTTCTCCTTCAGAATCTGAAGAACTATACTGAGGTGTTCAGCATGGTCCTTCTGATTTTGAGAGTATACCAGAATGTCATCAATGAAGACCACAACGAATCTGTCCAAGTAAGAACGAAAGATTCGGTTCATGTAGTCCATAAAGATAGCTGCTGCATTCGTCACGCCAAACGGCATCACAAGGTACTCGCAATGATCGTATCGAGTATGAAAAGCAGTCTTAGGTATATCCTCCATCTTTACTCGTATCTAATGATACCCAGATCGCAAGTCGATCTTTAAAAACATCGCTGCTCCCTTCAGTTGGTCCATTAAGTCGTCAATTCTTGGGAGTGGATATTTATTCTTGATCGTCACTTTGTTCAGCTGCCGGTAGTCCACATATAATCTTGATGAACCATCCTTCTTGCAAACCAACAGTATTGGTGCTCCCCACGGTGACACACTCAGTCTGACAAATTGTTTTTCCAAAAGCTCCTCCAGCTGTTTCTTGAGCTCAGCTAATTCTGTCGGTGCCATCCTGTAAGGTGCTATAGACATGGGACCAGCTCCCAGTACAAGGTCAATAGTAAACTCTATCTCTCGAGCCGGTGGTAACGCAGGTACATCCTCAGGAAAGACTTTGGAAAACTCATTCACCACTGGAATTGTATTCACATCAACCTCGCTCTTGACTTTCAAAGAAGACAATGGCATGTATCCATGAGCTCCTTCTTTCAAGAGAGCTTGAACTCGGTTGGCCGTCAGAAATCTAAAATCCTCATCTATGGGAAAAACTATGGTTTTTCTTGAACAATCTAACAGAACATAGTTGGAAGACAACTAGTCCATCCCTAAAATTATATCTAGTTGGGAAAGGGGTAAACAGATCAGATCGACCAAAAAGGTTCGACCTTCAACAATCAATGGACAATTTAGACAGACTTTGGTAATAACTACCGGTTTATCAGTAGTGGTAGAAACAGTTAAGTCAAATGGTAAGGTGGACACTGGTAAACCAAGTCTTTGCACACAGTCATACGATATGAAAGAATGGGTTGCCCTAGAGTCATATAGTAAAGTTAAAAGATTACCTTCTATGGTGCTTTCCCCTTGAATCAAATCTTCAGACTCGGAGGCTTTAGCTCCGCTCATAGTATAAACTCGCCCTCCAGCTTGTGATTTCTTGGCTCTTATAGCATTGATCGAAGGTTCAACCTTCGCTTGATTGCAATCTCAGGACACGTGGCCAGGTTTGCCACATCTGAAGCAGATGATCCCCTTTATGGTGCAGTCCCTTGTGAGATGATCTTTCCCACATTTTAGACATTTCGAAGGATACGCCATATTCTGGCCAGTCCGGTTCCCAGCAGAACCTCCACCAGAACTTTCACCCATGGTTTGTTGCTGATTTCCCATTGGTCGGGAGTAGGGCTTCTTCTGGAAGCAGTTAGAACTATTACCGCCGCCTCTTTGGAACCTTGTAGGCCCAAAGTTTCTGTTTCTCGTATCTCTAGATTGCTCCAGAGCCTCTACTTCACAGCATGTGTCTAGTAGATTCGAGAATTCATTGATCTTTAGGGTGATCACAACCTTCTTCACCTCATACCTCAGTCTTTCTGTGAATCTCCGAAACTTCCACGCTTCATTTGGTTGATGCTGAAAGTACATCAAAAACTGGGACAAGTTTTCAAATCTGGCTGCGTATTCACTAACGGTCATATTCCCTTGCTATAAGTTAAGGAATTCCAACTCCTTCATGTGCCTCGCACTCGCAGGGAAATACTTATCCAAGAATTTATCCTTGAATAAGTCCCAAGTAATCTCGCGGTTTGTAGCTTCCAACATTCTCTGCACTCCATTCCACCAGTTTTCAGTATTGTCCACGAGCATAAAAGTTGCATAGGTCACCTTCTTGTTCTTAGCACAGTTTATCCCTCGAAAGACTTTTTCTAACTCCTTGATCCACAGACTAGCCTTGTCCGGATCAAACTCTCCTTTAAATTAAGGAGGATTGTGGCGTCAAAACTCTGCCAAGTTCTGAGCATATGCAGTAGCCTCGAGCTGTTGAGCAGCTCGTTCTTGTTGTTAAGTAACTCTCTCCTGTTGCTGAGTAGCGTGTTCAGTTTGTTGTGCGACGGCCTCAGCCATCCTCTGCATCGCCGCTATAGCCGCTGCCATGTCTTCCCTTCGCGCCATCTTACTTTCTCAGATCGGATTAACTGAAAACACAGAAAAGTCAGTTGCATCCACTAGGAATACCAAACAATACATCTCTGCATTTGATTTTCAGAGAACACACAGCACAAATAAGACAGACTCAATCACAAGAACCAAAGAAACATAAACTGGGGCTTTGATACCAACTTAATGTAATGCCATTTTTTGGGAGGGAGCGTCACATTGTCAATTACAATGCGAAAATAAAATTATATAAGTTAAGACCTGGTTCTCCATAATATAATATAAATTTACTTGATTATGGTTATGTAATTAAATTGGCGAATAATTTTTATTATTATTATAATTAATAAAATTTAGTGATAAGGCATAATAACGATGATTACCGTAAATGACAATAAAAGAGCAAGACAGAAGTAAAGCATACATTGGATCAAACATTGCATATTTATATATGTATATATACTTATATCAAATCTGTTTAGTTACAAAGCCCGATATACTAAAAAGTAAAATTATACCTGCCCAAAGGATCACACATATACATCCCTAAGATATCAGAAATATACAGCCCACCAAAATAAAGACATCAGGCCCCCAAAATAAAACACTGGTAGCCATCAATAGCTACCAACAATATCAGTCCCTCAGATAAGGAGGAACCGTATCAGGATCCTCTTCAAGATCCTCCGTGAGGTCCTCCTCGGGGTCTTTCTCATCTGAGGAAACCTCCATAGGAGCCACAAAGACACGGGCCGGAGCCCGAGCAGTGGAATCAAAAGAGTCCTCCTGCAGTGTGTAGTAGTGGTCACCCCACATCTCCCGGATGGGCAGATAAAACTCCAAACGAAGGCTGATGCAGCAGGTAAAGATCGGTGGCTCATGACGCCTCCAGGCCAAAGAGATCAACACGTCTCCCAAGTAGACACGACGGTCAGAATTCAGGTTAATGTGCCAGCATTCTGGCCCTCCAAGGAAGGTCAGACTCACATCACCTAGAAATCCGCATATATGCCTCCAAGCTCCACAGTAGATGCTAATCGTGATCTGGCCAGAAGCCGAGGAAATCAGGAGCTCCAACCTCCTTGCCGTCGTCTTCGATGGGACACAATATACAGATAGAAAATAACAGAAATATAAGAAAGAGGTAAGACATCCTACCATCATTACCAGTTATAGCAACAAGAAACAAAATGGCGCAAAGTGCCCACATAGCATTTTTGACAGCAATAATAATAATAAACATTAAGTAGCAGTAATAATCAACCAAGCAGTTCCAGGCAGTTATATATATCAGTAATGCAACAGTTCCAATTATAATAATAATAAATACTAGATAATACATGGACTCACTATGTACATGCATACAAAGTCAAAATCCTACTCCATGGAGCTAGACACAAATAGTCGGAGAGAAAGATCAGGAGACATGTCTGCAACTCGGCTGCCGCGGCCAAAGTGCTATAATTCATCAGTTTATCCATGTGCACATTATGACACTATACAGACAGTCTACACTAGATCACGATATAGGACAGTTCTCGGTCGGGATCGCTTGCAAGGTCAGATCTGTCGGTCCACTACATGACAGTAAGAGCTACCAACTGTCCATTGCGAGGTTCCTGATGCGGGATTAAAAGTTGCAAACCCAAGTGTAGGTTATCTCAAGTAATAAATTCTCGGTGAGTCTGAGGTCGAACCACAGAGACTTGATGAAGAAAAATTACTTAAAGTAAAGTAAATATTTTGTTACAACAATAAAGATGATAAATAAAATTGTTCACAAGTAAAAAAGAATTGCTTGGGTTAGGAGATCCACTCTTGGTAAATAAATTAAGGACAATATTAATTCTTTTATAACTCAATTAGAATCCACACATAACAGAGGTTCCAATCAAAAAATACTACGTTCAAAGTTCATTAAAATTATATACGTAATTATATTATGATTCCTTTAATCATCTATTAACACCACCATTCATAAATGGGATCAAGCATTCATTGTGCCAAAATCTTGTCTACAATAAATCAAGATCTCCACTTTATAACGAGAGTTTCTAGCACCACCACTTGTAAATGGGTTAAAGCATTCATTGTGTCAATCTCTTGTCTACAACAAATCAAGAACTCCACTTTATAAGGAGGGTTTTTAAATTAATTGGAAACCAAATATAATACGTATAATGACCACTTGAAAATATATCATTTAAGCACAAGAGAGAAATTAATCTAACCTTATTTCATTACCAAGAGCTTCACTCTTTCACCCAAGCAAAATGAAACTTAATTACTCATAGATAAGAAGAAAGAAAAAGAGAAGAAGAAGAAAAAGAACATGACTTCAATTTAGAACAAAGGAAAATTACTACAAGAAAACCTAGTAACAAACTAGCATCATTTTGGTACCTAACACCAAACACCTTCAATGATCTACCAAGGCTCCCTTTTATAGAGGATTAGAGATACAAAATGACAAGGGGACTGAGTCATTAGTGAGTGGATGAGTCGAAAATGAGTGAAAAATGCCAAATGATTTTTGGTGAGTGGAAAATTATGGAGATTCCTTGTCTCCGAAATCATTTAGCTCTAAAGTCATTGAATGCATTAGAATGAACAATTATGATCTTCATGAAAGTTATAGGCCTAGATCTTAGATTTCAAATGGCTTTAGTTTGAGTTCAATATCATTTCTATAACTCCAGATAAGTTCAAATTACTACACACTGCTGAGGCCCAGTCACAGCTCCTCTGTTCTGACTTGCAAATCCAATATCACCCATTAGGCCTCAGATTCTGGAAAAGTGTTCAACATAAAAGTTGTATATATAGGTATCAACTATTCAGCTTCAAAATTTCATCCCATTTGACAACCTCTAGCCCAAAATTTGGCATGAACAGTACACACAGGTCAAGCAATCAGGAACAACACTCTAGTTCTTGCTTCAACCCCAATTTGAGTTATCTACTCGTGTAATTGGGCCTTTGAGGTCCTCATGAAAGTTATAGAGCTCTCTCTTATCTTTAAAATGCCACCAGATTCACCTCATTTGGCCACCTACATCCCAAGATATATCCCAAATATAGAAATAATGTAAGACGTAAATTATGCTGAAAAATTCAATTAAGTCCAATTTGAGTCCAAACTTACAAAATATAATCAAACTCAATCAATTGAGTACTTGGAGAGTGTAAATGACGAAAAATGAAGGCTTATTAATGTATCAAATATGTGATCATCAAATTTCCCCATACTTAGCTTTTTGCACTCCTGGGCAAAACACACAAGACCAAAACTAAAAAAAAAAAGAAACAGACTCAAAAGTTAAACACTCTAAAAGACTTAATTTCTAATAATATTTAAAAATGAAGAGCAACCAATCATTCAAGTAATCAAAACATTCATGAGGTAACATATCTTCACATCTCAAACCAACAAGCAAAGAAACTTCAATTGAAAAGCATGAGTCAAGAATGATAGATCTTCACAAGATTCACTCTCAATCGCTCAAGTATTTAAAAGGTAGGTATTTCACTCAATTCAACCTATGAAAATTGCACTACCATAAGCTTGCTTATCTTCTACTTCTCCACTACTTAGAACACATGCACACACAAATCATGAGGACTTTATTCAAGGTTGTAATAAGGTCAAGGTAAAGGAGAAGATAATATAGATATGATAAGTTAAATACCAAAGAGAATAAAAGAGCATGAAAGCTGAGTTCAATTAACAAGCATGAAAGTTCATCCCAACTCCACGTAATACAAATTCCCTTTACATATTCTTTTCCTTTCCTTTATTGCCTTGTTGGCCCTTTTTTTCTTTTTACATTTTTTTTTATTTTTGATTCTTTTAATTATTTTTTTACAAAAAGAACATCATATATACATTTTTTTTAACCATTCTGCACACACACCTCCACACTTGTTCAAGAACTCATCGAATGATAAAGTTAATGTTCTCTTATTCCCTAAGGTCAGGTAAGAACATGATTTTTCATTTAAGGTACATAATGAGTTCGAAACAAAGAATGGTCAAATAAGCTCAAAGGGGTTAAGCAATAGGGAAATAGGCCATTTTCAATGCTTTACGTTGACAGGAATCAGAGAATTTTCAAGAAGTCACAAGAGTGCTTGATATTATATTGAGACAATATGCTGCTAAGCAAGGCTGGCTATTTGATTAAAGTAGCTATTTCAAGAAAAATACTTCAATCATATTTATGTATGCATATGAAAATGTAGTCTCAAAAAGAATCAAAGCAAGTTCTAGAATAACAATTCCATGAATGAAATTCACATAAGAAAGAAGAGAATGGTACAAATGTTCAATCCATTCATCAATAAGCTCAAAATCTCACAAGGCATAATTCTATCATTCTCAGTCCACCAATTCAACATCCATAACCAAGCATGTGAATTTTAAAAAAGAAGACAATTTACTCAATCATGCAAATTTTCCTAAATTTGAATTGTTACTTCCACACAAACTAGTTGTCTACCCCAACTAAGATGCGTCTCAAGAGTAAAATTTACTCCTTACTCTGTCATCCTTAACTGGTTTAGTAAATTACTGACAAACATATAAACACAACAAACATATTGATACACACACTTCCTAAAAAAAAAAAATTTGGTTTTTTTTTACACAACTATCCTTCCCCCCAACCAGATCACAACATTATCCTCAATGTTAATAATTAAATCCAGACTGAAGAAATAATAATCAATATACATCAAAGAAATTATTGGGATAAAATTAAACAAAGTAATGGGGAGAAATCACATACCCGAAATGCTTAGATGAGAAGAGAATAACTACATCTTGACAATGGTTAGCAATGACAAAAAAAATGAAATAAATAAGCATGCAAACATTTTTTTTGGGTTCTTTTGTTTTATAATTTTTTTTTGTTGACCAACACTATTTACATCCCCATACAAAGGCTCTGAAATTTGGGAGGCACTTAAGCTGACTCAATAAAAACACGAAATACCAAAAACTTACCTCAGCTTTGGTATATAGGATCATCTACCAAAGTCCCTGCTACATCTAGATCCTTCAACTTAAGTTATAGCTTCAATCGCTGATCATTTACTTTCTTCCAAATTAATTTTATAAGAACAGACCAAGGGACGAATACCTTTTTTATCAGTAATGCTCCAACCTTTCTTAAGAAACTCCTTAAACTTTAGTTGTTATGCCTGAGTGTCATGATCTTGAGTTTTATCAAAAATAGTAGAAATATCAACTACATTAGAGGGATTATTGATAGAATCAAACTCAGAATTGACAACAAAATTCTCAACAGGATCAAAATCATAGGTTGTAGAAACTCCTCTATCCATGATTGAGTTGATCATGTATGTCTGGTGGCCCTCGTCATCATTTTCTGGCTTAACAAGACTTTTTGTCACCTCAGGTTTCTTAGGTAGCTCAGCATCACTACTATCTTAATTCTTTTCCACATCCTTTAGCTCATTCACACTCAAGGAGTTCATCACTTTGGACACTTAGCTCTTTATCTCCTTACTTTCTTCAACAACCTTTCCATTCCTAAGGGTTATCACTGACTTGACTTGATCTATTTGTTGGTTTTCTGAATTACCATCATTTAGACTGTATTGACCCTTGGGATTTAGTTGAGATTGAGAAGGAAATTTTTCTTTCTCGTGAATGGTGAGTGCAGAAGAAAGTTTAGCAAGAGTGTCTTTTATGTTAATCATGGCTTGAGTATTTTGATTAATAATGACATCTTGCTTTTCCATGAATGCATGCAATGTTTCTTCAAGGTTATTCCTGTATGGTGGGACAAAAACTGCATATCCTTGAAAATTTGAGAGCCCTGTTGTGCCTGAGGAGGTGGTGGTTGCATGAATTGTGCCTGATTGTTGGTCCTCCAACTGAAGTTCAAGTGATTTCTCCATCCCGGATTGTATGTATCTAAAAAAGAAGAAGTGAATGACTTTTTAAAATTGTTCATTGCATTTACTTGCTCATGCACAACTTCTTTAAAAATAGAAATTTTTTGACATTCATTTGTTGAGTGTCCCAATTCATCATAAATGCTATAAATTTCTTCATTTTACACAGATTTAATTTCTTTCACTTTCCCTAATTCCATAGCTTCAATCTTTCTAGCCAAACTGGCAAACCTTACATTTAGATCTTCTTCTTGACTAAGGTGATATTTTCCTTTACTAACATTTGCAAGGTTAGATCTAATTGAATTTTCAGAAGGATTAGTACCATGCTAAGATTGAGAATTTTCAGCCAAATAGTCTAAAGCTTCTTCAGGTTCTTTATCAAGAAACTCACCATTGCACATTGTTTTCACAAATTATTTAGTTTCAGGTGCTAACCCTTCATAAAAGAAGCTTATAGTGTGCCATTTTTCAAAACCATGATGTGGGCAAGAATTTAACAACTCTTTAAAATATTCCCAACTTTGAAAATATGCTTCATTTGTATTTTGGAAAAAAATTTGGATTTGTCTTTTCAAAGCATTGGTTTTATGTGTTGGAAAAAATTTCTTTAAAAACTCACCTTGCATTTCTTGCCATGGGCCAATTGATCTTAGTTTCAAAGTGTTAAACCAAGTTTTTGCTTTATCTTTCAAAGAAAAAGGAAACAATTTAAACTTAACAACCTCTTCAATGCAAGTTTGATCATGAAAAGCAGTACATACTTCCTCAAATTCTTTTAAATGTAAATATAGGCTTTCAGATTCTAAACCATAGAAATTAGGAAGTAAAGAAATCATACCTGACTTGAATCTAAAATTATTAGCATTGAGTGGAAAGATAAAACATGATGAACTAGAATTTCAAGATGGTTGCAAATACTCACGCATGATTCGCAACAGTTGATTTCCATGTTCATCATGCACACTTTCATTTTCAGTCATTGTGTTTGATGTGTGTGATTGTGATCCAGACAAATCAATATATAAAGTACTAGGATTAACTTTAACCAAACGACCAGCATTTGAAACACGATACAAATTAAGCATAAATAAGTAACTTAAAATAGAAAAGAAAATGTATAAGCTAGCAGTATAAACCGTCCATTAAATATTAACAAAGATGTGGTATAAACCAGCCACTAAATATATATTAACACTAAGGTGTGGTAATAAACTAACCACTAAATAAAAAAAATAACAAAGGAGTGGTATGAACCAACTACCAAATATATATGTATAAAGGTATGGTAATAAACTAACCACCAAATAAAAAAAAATAACAAAGGTGTGGTATGAACCAATCACCAAATAAAAAAAATAACATACAAAAAATAAAATGCAAAAAGTAAATTACAGAAAAATAAAAGGGAGAGTTTCCCCCACTGTTAATAAGTTAGTATGTACAAAAGAAAAAAATTTAAAAGAGTAGAAAATATATACAAAATATTTACACCAAAAATTTGTTTTTCAAATCAAGTCTCCGGCAACGGTGCCAAAAACTTGATGCGGGATTAAAAGTTGCAAACCCAAGTGCAGGTTATCTCAAGTAATAAATTCTCGGTGAGTCCGAGGTCGAACCATAGAGACTTGATAAAGAAAAATTAATTAAAGTAAAGTAAATATTTTGTTACAATAAAGATGATAAATAAAATTGTTCACAAGTAAAAAGGAATTGTTTGGGTTAGGAGATCTACTCTTGGTAAATAAATTAAGGACAATATTAATTTTTTTATAACTCAATTAGAATCCACACATAACGGAGGTTCCAATCGGAAAATACAAATTTCAAAGTTCATTAAAAATTATATACGTAATTATATTATGATTCCTTTAATCATCTATTAACACCACCACTCATAAATAGGATCAAGCATTCATTGTACCAAAATCTTGTCTATAATAAATCAAGATCTTCATTTTATAAGGAGAGTTTCTAGCACCACCACTTATAAATAGGTTAAAGCATTCATTGTGTCAATCTCTTGTCTACAACAAATCAAGAACTCCACTTTATAAGGAGGGTTTTTAAATTAATTGGAAACAAAATATAATACGTATAATGACCACTTGAAAATATATTATTTAAGCACAAGAGAGAAATTAATCTAACCTTATTTCATTACCAAGAGCTTCACTCTTTCACCCAAGTAAAATGAAACTTAGTTACTCATAGATAAGAAGAAAGAAAGAGAGAAGAAGAAGAAGAAGAACATGACTTGAATTAGAACAAAGGAAAATTACTACAAGAAAACCTAGTAACAAACTAGCATCATTTTGGTACCTAACACCTTCAATGATTTACCAAGGCCCCCTTTTATAAAGGATTAGAGATACAAAATAACAAGCGAGCTGAGTCATTAGTGAGTGGATGAGTGGAAAATGAGTGGAAAATGCCAAATGACTTTTGATAAGTGAAAAATTATAGAGATTCTTTATCTCCAAAATCATTTAGCTCTGAAATCATTGAATGCATCAGAATGAGCAATTATGATCTTCATGAAAGTTGTAGGCCTGGATCTTAGCTTTCAAATGGCTTTAGTTTGAGTCCAATATCATTTCTATAACTCCAGATAAGTTCAAATTACTACACACTGCTCAGGCCCAGTCACAGCTCCTCCATTCTGACTTGCAAGCCCAATATCACCTATTAGGCCTCAGAATCCGGAAAAGTGTTCAACCTAAAAGTTGTAGATATAGGTCTGAACTATTTAGGATCAAAATTTTAGCCCATTTGACAAGCTTTAGCCCAAAATTTGACATGAACAGTACACATAGGTCAAGTTGTCAAGAACATTCCTCTAGTTCCTAATTCAACCCCAATTTGAGTTATCTACTCATGTGATTGGGCCTTTGAGGTCTTCATAAAAGTTATAGAACTATCTTTTATCTTTACAAGGCCACTATATTCACCTTATTTGGACACCTACATCCCAAGATATAGCCCAAATATAGAAATAATGTAAGACATAAATTATGCTGAAAAATTCAATTAAGTCCAATTTGAGTCCAAACTTACAAAACATAATCAAACTCAATCAATTAAGTACATGGAGAGTGTAAATGACTAAAAATGAAAGCTTATTAATGTATCAAATATGTGATCATCAGTACCCGCACCCCAACGCTCCCATGGTCAATAATATGACCTATACTATTCTACTCGCACCCGCACTAAGGTATGTTCAATCTCCTAGGCAACTTGGCCTTAACAACAGTCCAAAGGACTTTCACAATGCATAAAGACTCTATGCATAATCATGTATGATCATCGTTACATACTATTCCACAATATACCACAATTGGCCAAAGTAAGAATCAACACATCATTGGTCACTCACATGGACCCACAATATCATAATATTGAAATTAAATAAATTGATACATTTTTAAGGTCTATTATGAATTCTTACTTAAAGTTAGCATTTCTTACAAGGTTCGTTGTAACACCCTAAAAATTCTGACTTTAGGGTAAATGACAATTATGTCCCCAATGTACTGTTTTATGCTTGTTTGTATAAAATGTTATTTTTGTTTTGTTTTTTTAGAGCGAAGGAGTTTAGTAAACTCAATTAGAAAGACACTATTCGAATGTTTTAATTTTTAGAATTTAATCGTGTGATAAAATAATTTTCAAAGTATTATTTTATTACTATAAAACTTGACAATGATGGACGATACTATATGTGTGGGACCCACATATGAATAAAGTAAACAATAAGGAAATTAGGAATTTTGGACCAATAGGAACAAGACACCTAGAAGTCAAATTAATAAAGCTAAGTCAACAAAAATGGCTAAGCTAGTTAGATTAGAACTAGAATATTTAATTTAGTTAGTATAGTTACCTTAGAACCTAACTAAATTAATTACTACAACCTTAGTGTAACTAAATAGTGATAACTAGATAGTAATCTAGTTAGGCCTAACTAACTAGAATCCTAAACTAATTAAGTTAACCTAATGTAACTTGAAGTAACTAATTAGTTTAATATGTAACTAAGCCTACATTTAATATAACTAATTAATTGAAAGAAACAAATTTAATTGGCCTTTTTAAATGGAGAATTCGCCAAGCTATGAGAGCAACCGAGAAAGCTCTAGATAAATGCTTATTCATGCCATGATTCATCACCCATCAACCAATAAGAAACAAGCTTATCTTGTAAGACCAAATCCTAGCCTTTGAACCATTGGATGGCCTAGATTCATTCTTGAATTTTAACACATGCATTTAGACTTTTTCCTACTTACTTCTACGGCCAACACTCCAAGTAAATACCCAATTAATTCCTTCACTCTCTCCTTCATTTTCACCATCCACCATTGGAGACCCAAAGAGGCTATTCGGTCAAAGCTTCATTCTCCATCATCCTTTCACTCAAAATTTCTCTTTTCTTATTTTTCTACTCCTAAACATCACTATAAGACTATCACTAGTTGAAAGCTTCTTCTATTTCTTCCATTTTCAAGCTTGAAGATCACTTTGGAGATTCTTCTTCAAAGGTAAAATCTCTTGTTTTTCAATTCTATTTTTATTTCTAAGCCTCTAAGCCATGATTGAACCATGGTATTGTTCCTTTTTCTAGTAATAGCCTTTATAAAATTTTATTTATTTTCCTAGGACTCTAAGGAGGCAAACCGAAATCACAAGGGAGAGGAAAAGAAGAAATTTTCATCATTTTAGGTAAGAGGAAGACCAAAATTTAATTAAATTAAAGAGTTATTAAGAAATTAAGGTTTGATTGAATTTGTAAAATCCATAAGGATTCCTTTATGTGTTGATTTTTATAGCTTTTATTAATTGTTTAAGCCTTGATGTATTGTATGTATTATACATTGTATATGTTTTACATTGTATGTGTTAGATTAATGTTAGAAATGCATGAGCATTCCAAAGAGTGCAAACCCTAGGTTCGGTCACATTCTTGAATGGGAAGAATCGAGTATTTTACGATGTTGTTAATGAATACTAAATATATTTAGAAACTAATTTGAGTATTGTTAGTATTTATAAAGAATACATAATAATATAAAATATTTTACCGTAATTAGGAAAAATATTTTAAATGGTCTCGAGATGATTTAATAATTATTTTTATAGTTTAGAAGTATCTATGTGAGTAAATCGACGAGAACATGATTTAAAAATTTATACGATTGAGAAAACAAGAAATGTATTTACGCGATTTGAAAATGTGATGTACATTGTGAAAACGGCAAGATTTTTGAAAACGAAATAAAATTTCTACGCGATTGATGAAAACAATGAGTTTCTGTCGGGCCAAAGTGGTGGACCGGATGTGTGGATGCAAGTGCGCCAAGTGGGAGCGTACTGTATTTGAAGATTTTTGCCATTGAGGGTATTTTTGTAAATAAATTTAGTTTGAGGGTATTCTCGTAAATAATTAAAGTTTGAAGTGTATTTTTGAAATTATTCAAAGTTAGATGGCATTTTTGTAAATAATAGAAGTTAAGGGCATTTTTGTAAATAATGAAGATTTAATGGTATTTCTGTAAATAATTCGGAAATTTATGGCACTTATATAAATAATTGAAACCTGAGGATATTTTGGTAATTACGCATCTATTCATGCATTGAGTCATACCAAAATCGAAATTTGGTGATTTGATTGACGAGATGAATAACATCGTGTTGTCGATGTGATAGGCATAGTGTGTTCATTTTCTGATATGAACTTGGAGTTCATAGTGTGCACTATTCCATATGTGGACGGAGGTAGCTCCTTAATGGAAGTCGGGCCGTGGTGCGTGATGACACACTTATGTTCTTGACGAAGCACTAACCTTAATCAAGTTTTGAGAGGACTATCGACCGCCTGTAGTACACAATTGATTGACTGTAGTCTGGGTTGTGTGCTATGCCACTATTGTTATATTTATTTTCGTGGGCTATAGACACAAAGTATTGACAGTGCAATAGCAATCACAACGATCAGCTATAGACACAAAGTTTTGACAAAGGCAATAGTGGTCGGGGTAGCCAAAGCTATAGACACAAAGGGTGGACAAAGGCAATAGCTGGATTGGCTGGGCAGTATTAATAGAAGTCTCATCTCATTCTCTCTGATATCTGAGTATATGTTGTAGCTCCATGGAGTAGGAATGAGTCACTTTATACTTTGTCATATTCATTTTAAATTCATTATATTGTGTGGTGAGTATTTTAAATGATATGGGATTTATGTACATTATGGATTTTATTTATGTGAATGTTGTATTATTATTCCATATGTGATATTTATTGGTTATTTTAAGTTGTCTTACCTCTCTATTTGTTGTATATATTGTTTGTTTTGTTTGTTGTATGTATATATATATATATATATATTTAGACTATGAAGAAGGGGTTGAAGAACCAGAGTTGGGCAGTGAGTATATAGCAGAGGAAGAACCACGATCCATGATTTTCAGTCAGAAGACCGAAGCCTTAGATCATCTCTAGTGTTAGTACTGATAGGGTGAGATGTCGACACCTGGATTTTTGGGTTTTATCAGTTTGGAGTTCCACGGAGGAGCTGACAGTTGGCGCATCTATGGAGAACGTAATGTTGTTGCTTATACAGGGATTATTACTATGTCTTTACGACCAGAGTCTGTATCTGTCCCAGTTTTTGTATCAGATTTCTATGTTCAGTTAGAACTACCGTTAGGAGTCCGCCGTCACTGGAACGGTCTATTTCGGACTCCCTATGAGTTTAGTGTTGTGTCTTCTGCCAGAACACCTGCTGTTCGGACCCCTAACTATATTCCGGTCCACAGAGCACCCAGAGTTCCTGCTCATAGGTCCTCTGGGAGGCGTCATGCATTTATGTCATTGGAGGAATCATCCAGGAATGTTTCTCCAAGTGACTAAAAATGTATGACGTGCACTTGGGTTTGTTATCCTTTTTGATCTTTGGGTTGTAAATATAAACTTTTCATGTTTTCTTTTTCTTTTGGTATGTATTTTATTTGGGTTTGTAAATTATGTGTAAATTATTTGTACAACTTAGGAAAACAAAACTTATGTAAATTTTTGTATATTAGTATCGATGGATATGTTTATGGATATAATGTATATTGTACGGGGTGTCTTTGATATTATCTATGTATGTGTGTATAAGAATAATTTTTTTTAGGGTGAAATATCTTGAGGATACAACTTTTATGTTTTCGAAACAAAGTAAGTGCACAGGTTTTATTACTTATTTATATCAAAACCTTATAGTTTAATTATTCTCGTTAATCGTTGTTTTATTTTAATAAAAATGTGACACCCCCACAAGAGTGTTACATTAGTCTCTAATTGAATTCTTATAATTAATTAAATTTTCTAATGTAATTTATTCTCATACACTTAGAAGGTTATTCTAAGATCTCAAAGTCTGACACTCTCTTGTTTTTACCCTAATTGAAATTATCCTAAGTCTTATGAAAATTCCATTCTTGGTTCTTTAAAATTTATGAATCTCAAAGTATATCCTGTTGGTGTATGCCCTAGAGGCCAATACATTCTCTGTATTTACATACATTCTATTATGCTATTTTTATATATGAGGCATTTCATTTATTGTGTTCTTTTTTGATAAACATAATAAAGTCCTTAGAATAGTAAGTTTGATGCCATAGGACATCAAGTGGATGACTTGATCGTGAGATCCTTTTGGTTACAACACTATTCTTAAATGTCCCTAGTCAAGTATTATTGTTAATTAGGACAACAATAATACATTGAGATTAGTATGTGCAGAGACTGATGACCACATCTCACAGGTCATGGATATGAGATATCAAGTCTTCACATGGGTACATATTAGAGTAATGATGTACTGGACTGACCCACCATAAGAACACTACATGGATCATTACGTGAGTGTCATAAGCAATTCTCATAGTGACAATGGTGTTTGTGGTCCTTTGACCTGAAATCACTACAATTCCTACATGAGGAGTTGTGTGTTTTAATGCCATCAAACGTCATCTATAACAAGGTGATTACAAAGTTAGTTATTGGACATACCGCGAATCATGCAGAGGGATGTGAGTGACCTAGATGGGATTTGTCACTCCTACATAACAGGAGCAATATCTTCGGGCCCCCTGATTGAGTGAGACTGCGAAATGCATGGCCATGCTCAAATGAGTCAATATGAGATATTGATCTCATTTGTTGTTACAAAGTCTACTCGAGTATCAGGAAACGAATGATTGGACTATACAAGGGTGACGCATTCCATGCCTTGTGTTCAATCTAGATATCTTGACAAATGGACTAAACGACACGGAAACATTGGTCACGGAAAGGTTATGTCAAATCACTGACATTCTTATTACTTGGGTAGCAGCGATGTGTTGCTAGATACCGCTCACTGCTTGTAATATTAAAATGGGATTTTAATATTACTGCCAACGTAATAAGAACTTGCAGGGTCACACACATAGAGCAGACTAAAATTGGAGCAATGGATCCAAATTGGACTCAGATTCAAATATGTGCCAGACTTATAACAAATGGGTCTAGGGTTGCATAGCTTACCTTGCTACTGCTCACACTCACTTAAGGCAGTCACTATTATAAATAGTACTGCTAAGGGGGCTGCTAAGATACACAATTTAGAACCCTAGCTGCACCTATAGAAAAGTGAGTGAGTGAGAGCGACAGGTTTATTTCTCTTCTCTACGCAGCTAGCACTATATGAGAGACGTAAGGCTTCTCTTTGCGGACGTTGGATGTTCGTGAGTTTGTTCGTGTGGATACCACAGAGACATCGTTTCTATTACGGTGTTGGTGATTTACGCTTCAAGAGGTAAATCATTTAAAAACTCGGATTATGACTTTTTCGCATGGATCCTCGGTGGGAATCCCTGTTTTTCACTGCGTGATGTATCCGTAAAAATTCCCAACATTGGTATCAGAGAATCTTGTGAAACCATGATTCGATTTTCTGTTTTCGTTTACATGAGATAACATGTTTTCTGTTCTTGTTTTTGACAAAAGATATGATCTTTAATATGTTATTTCTGAAAATCATATGAAACCCTTTGCGAAAACATATTCTGTTTCTTATGTTGTATGCAAAACCGTGATGTTGTTTTCAAAACTTCATGAAGATGTTCATATGTTTTGTGAAAACTATTTTGTTTTAAGATATATGTTTTTGCGAAGCTTTCTGGTATGTATGTGATACGTACAGCGTTATGGAATCCTTATTCTCAACGCGTGGTGCAAGGGTTTGGGAAACCTTGTTCTTGGTTTGCGGCAGAAGGGGTTATGGAATCCTTGTTTCTACACAAGAGGCGCGGCGCAGGGGGTTTTGGAAACCCTATTCTTGTTTTGCGGCAGCAACATCAAGTGTTGATGTCAAGCCGCTAACGAGGCGCCTGAGGTTTAAGTGTTGAACTATGGCTCAAGGGTTCCCTGCGGCACATGAAGTGTTGATGTCAAGTCGCCAACGAGGCGCCAGCGGGACCCCGGTGCTACCTCTGTGTAGGGTGTTTTTTTTTTAAAACGTGATATTTTATATCCAATTTTATGACTCGTGAAAATAATGATGTATTATTGTTATGAGTTTATATGTTTTTGTGATGCATGGTGCATGGTTATGGCCTTAGTCCTCTTTTTATGCTTTTTGGTTTTAATAAATACGACTTGCGTGTCGTGCTTTTCTCTCTACATTCTGATTATACATTCTCTTCTCACCTAACTCCCCTCGAATGTAAAAGAGGTTTCTATATAATGTAATTATGATGTGGAGGCAAGAAGACAGCATCAAGTGAGGACGTTGGTGGGAGATGCTTGGTGAAGCTAGCTTAGTTAATGCTACTCTCTTAGGGGCCATAACCATGTCACTTTTATTATATGCTTTTATGTATGAGATGCATGGATAATGTTTATGGTATGATAAACAGTTTAATAAATGGTGAGATCTAGTAATAATAATAATAATAATTCCCTCAAAGTAAATATTATCATTATGTGATGCATTCCAATGTGTGGCACTCGTCAAGACTAGTATCGATCAAGTGTAGGTCTGCCAAAGTAGGATGCCTTTATCTATATTAGTAAGACGCGATGGGATAAAGGTAATATCCAACTGCCAACCATTGGGTCTGACTTAACTAGGCCATTTCAATAGGATTGAAGGCTTAGAGGCATGAAGTTGGGCTTTGGTCCATTAGATGGACTTGAATAAGTGTTATTCACCCAACTATCTAAGAGTTACATGTGATGTAATTGGAAAGTGTTTCCTACCTAAATAACTGAATTTTGGGTGATCGGCCAAAGCTGACTCAAAACTAGGTGAGATATGGATCTTGGCCCACTAGGAAATCTTACGATGGGATTTTCCGAGTCAATGCTGAGGGTCATTGACTTGAATAAAATAGTAGGAGGCATATTTAATTAAAAGACCTCATTAAATATATTTATGATATGATACTTATATTTTGCATATTTCTGTTAATAGATTACCATGGCAACAAACACATCACGTACTTTATCATTGCGATCCATCCTTGAGAATGACAAGTTGTCTGGAACAAATTTTCTAGACTGGTACAGGAATTTGAGGATTGTCCTCAAGCAAGAGAAAAAGTTGTATGTTTTGGAACAGCCTATTCCTGAGCCACCTGCTGTTAATGACCCTAGAACTGAAAGAGATGCTTATAAGAAGCATCAAGATGATGCCTTAGACATTGGATGTCTAATGTTGACAACCATGAACTCTGAGCTCCAAAAGTAACATGAGAACATGGATGCATACGATGTGATCGTACACCTTAAGAAGCTCTATCAAGAGCAGGCCAGGCATGAGAGATTTGAGGTCTCTAAAGTACTATTTCAATGTAAGCTGGTAGAAGGAAGCCCTGTTGGTGCTCATGTACTCAAGATGATTGGGTACATTGAAAACCTAGAGAGACTTGATTTTCCTTTGGGCCAAGAGTTAGCCAATGACTTAGTCCTGCAATTATTGCCATAAAGTTTCAGTCAATTTGTCATGAACTACAACATGAATGAGATTGACAAATCACTACCAGAGCTGCTAGGCATGTTGAGAACTACTGAGCAGAACATTAACAAAGGCAAAGGGAAGGCCATAATGATGGTCCAAAAGAATAAGGGCAAGAAATGAAAAAAAAAGCCCAAGGACAACTGGAAGGGCAAGGGCAAGGATAAGTCCAAGCCCAAAGACTTCGGCTTGAAACCAAGTGGGTGGAGTGGCTAAGGAAGGTACATGCTTCCATTGTGGTCGACCAGGACATTGGAAGAGGAGCTGTGCCAAGTTCCTAGAGGAGCTCAAAAGAAGAAGGAAGTGAGACTTCCACTTGAGTTATTTTTGTTATTGAAGTCAATTTATCTACTTCGCATCATGGGTATTAGATCTTGGATGTGGATCTCACATTTGTGTAAATGTGCGGGATCTAAAGAAGCGATGAGACTATTGACGAAGGGCGAAGTTGACCTACGAGTGGGAAATAGAGCAAAGGTTGCTGCATTAGCTGTAGGAACTTATTTATTATCTTTGCCCATTGGGCTTGTAATAGAGTTAGAGAACTGCTATTTTGTGCCTGCTATTAGCAGGAATATCATTTATGTTTCTTGTTTGGACAAGAAAGGTTTTTCTTTTATTATAAAGGACAAGTGTTGTTCCATTTATATGAATGATATATTTTATGGTAGTGCACAATTGAGTAATAGACTTTATGTACTTGATCTCGAGATGCCCGTCTATAACATAAATACAAAGAGGTTTAAATCAAACGATCTAAACCCAACTTTTCTCTGGCATTGTCGTTTGGGCCACATAAATGAGAAACGCATCTCCAAACTCCATAAAGATGGATTCTTGGACTCAGTTGATTTTGAATCATATGAGATATGTGAATCTTGTTTATTGGGGAAGATGACAAAGGCCCCATTCACTAGACAAGGTAAAAGGGCTAGTGATCTTTTAGGCCTTATACATAGTGATGTATGTGGGCCACTAAACACAGTCGCTAGAGGTGGTTTTCAATACTTCATTACATTTATTGATGATTTCAGTAGATATGGATTTGTATATCTTATGAAGCATAAATCAGAATCCTTTGAAAATTTCAAAGAGTTCAAGAATGAAGTACAAAACCAACTTGGCAAGAGTATTAAAATCCTTCGATCAGATCGAGGAGGAGAATACTTAAGCCAACAGTTTGATGATCATCTGAAAAAGTATGGGATAATATCTCAACTCACTCCACCAGGAACACCACAATGGAATGGTGTCTCTGAAAGGAGGAATCGGACCTTGTTGGACATGGTTCGATCCATGATGAGTCATGCAAACCTTCCAGGCTCCTTCTGGGGACATGCTCTCGCTAATGTGCTCTCACACTTAACCGTGTTCCATCTAAGACGGTTCAAAAGACACCATATGAGATATGGACTGGGAGATGACCCAGTATGTCTTTCTTGAAGATTTAGGGCTGCGAAGCTTACGTGAAACGTCAAGTTTCTGATAAGCTTGGACCTAAATCAGATAAATGCTTCTTTGTGGAGGTATCCAAAGGAAACCAATGGATACTTTTTCTATAATCTTATCGAGGGCAAAGTGTTTGTCGCATGGACAGCTGTGTTTCTAGAAAGGGAGTTTATCTCCAAAGGAACCAGTGGGAGAAAAGTAGAACTTGAAGAAATTCAAGTTTCATAAAGCAGCAATGAACCAATCGTGGAAATAGAGTAGTCTTCACAAAATGTTGTGGAACAGTAACCTGCTCTAGTAGCACAAGACATGCATAGGTCTAACAAGATACGTCATTAACCAGAGAGATATGGATTTCTCATGACCTAACAAGGTGACGTATTGCTCATGGATCAAGATAAGCCTGTGACTTACCAGGAAGCCATTATTGGTCCAGAATCTGAGAAATGGCTTGACGCCATGAGATCTGAAATGGATTCCATGTATGCTAACCAGGTATGGACCTTGGTTGACCTACCTGAAAGGGTAAAACCCATTGGGTGCAAGTGGATTTTCAAGAAGAAAATGGACACGGATGGTAATGTGCATACCTTTAAGGCGCGATTGGTGGCTAAAGGTTTCAAACAAATTCATGGTGTAGACTATGATGAGACTTTTTCCCCAGTTGCGACGCTTAAATCAGTTCAGATCTTGCTTGCTATTGCAGCATACCATGATTATGAAATCTGGCAAATGGATGTCAAAACTGCTTTCCTTAATGGAAATCTTCTCGAAGATATGTACATGACACAACTTGAGGGTTTTTCCACTCCAGAGGATGCTAGAAAAGTATGCAAGTTACAACGATCTATTTATGGATTGAAGTAAGCTTCCAGAAGCTGGAATCTTCATTTTGATGATACAATAAAACATTTTGGTTTCATCAAGAATGAAGAAGAATCTTGTGCCTACAAGAAGGTTAGTGGGAGCACTATTGTCTTTCTAGTATTGTATGTAGATGACATACTACTTATTGGAAATGACATCCCTACCCTACAGTCCGTAAAGACTTGGTTAAGGAACTGCTTCTCTATGAAGGACTCGGGCGAAGCCACATATGTATTAGGTATTAAGATCTATAGAGATAGATCACTGAGACTGCTTGGCCTAAGTCAGAGTACATACATAGACAAAGTGTTAAGACGATTTAACATGCATGAATCCAAGAAAGGACTCTTGCCTATGTCACATGGTGTACGCCTATCTAAGGCTTAATCCCCTTCCACCCAAGATGAGAGGGATCGCATGAGTAAGATTCCATATGCATCTGCAATTGGATCTATCATGTATGTCATGTTATGTACTCGACCAGACATCTCATATGCTTTGAGGATGACGAGTAGGTACCAGTTTGATCCCGGTGAGAGTCACTGGACTACTATCAAGAACATTCTTAAGTACTTAAGAAGGACTAAGGATTCGTTCTTGGTATATGGAGGCGAGGAAGAGCTAGTTGTAAAAGGTTACACTGATGCTAGCTTCCAAACTGATAACGACGACTCCAGATCGCAATCGGGTTATGTTTTTTGCCTAAATGGTGGGGCTGTGAGCTGGAAGAGTTCAAAGTAGGAGACAGTCAACAATTCTACCACAGAGGCTGAGTATATTGCTGCCTCCAATGCAGCAAAGGAGGCCGTTTGGATCAGGAAGTTCATTACTGAACTTGGCATTATTCCTAGCATTGTGGACCCAATGGACCTCTATTGTGATAATAATGGAGCCATTGCACAAGCTAAGGAGCCTAGATCTCACCAGCGATCCAAACATATACTTAGGCACTTCCATCTCATTCGAGAGATCATCGATAGAGGAGATGTGAAGATATGCAGAGTACCAAATGAGATGATAACATTTTGATCCATTGACGAAGCCTCTTGCATAGCGAAGCATGAGGGTCACACTAGGTCTTTAGGCATTAGATATATGCCTGATTGGCTCTAGTGCAAGTGGGAGATTGTTGGTGTATGCCCTAGAGGCCAATACATTTTTTGTATTTACATACATTCTATTATGCTATTTTTATATATGAGGCATTTCATTTATTATGTTCTTTTTTTATAAACATAATAAAGTCCTTAGAATAGTAAGTTTGATGCCATAGAACATCAAGTGGATGACTTGATCGTGAGATCCTTTTGGTTACAACACTATTCTTAAATGTCCCTAGTCAAGTATTATTGTTAATTAGGACAACAATAATACATTGAGACTAGTATGTGCAGAGACTGATAACCACATCTCACGGGTCATGGATATGAGATATCAAGTCTTCACATGGGTACATATTAGAGTAATGATGTACTGGACTGACCCATCATAAGAACGCTACATGGATCGTTATGTGAGTGTCATAAGCGATTCTCATAGTGATAATGGTGTTTGTAGTCCTTTGACCTGAAATCACTACGATTCCTACATGAGGAGTTGTGTGTTTTAATGCCATCAAACGTCATCTGTAACAAGGTGATTATAAAGTTAGTTATTGGACATACCGCGAATCATGCAGAGGGATGTGAGTGACCTAGATGGGATTTGTCACTCCTATATAATAGGAGCGATATCTTCGGGCCCCCTGATTGAGTGAGACTGCGAAATGCATGGCCATGCTCAAATGAGTCAATATGAGATATTGATCTCATTTGTTGTTACAAAGTCTACTCGAGTATCAGGAAACGAATGATTGGACAATACAAGGGTAACGCACTCCATGCCTTGTGTTCAATCTAGATATCTTGACAAAGGGACTAAACGACACGGAAACATTGGTCACAGAAAGGTTATGTCAAATCACTGACATTCTTATTACTTGGGTAGCAGCGATGTGTTGCTAGATACCACTCACTGCTTGTAATATTAAAATGGGATTTTAATATTACTGCCAACGTAATAAGAACCTGTAGGGTCACACACATAGAGCAGACTAAAATTGGAGCAATTGATCCAAGTTGGACTCGGATTCAAATATAGGCCAGACTTATAACAGATGGGTCTAGGGTTGCACAGCTTACCTTGCTGCTACTCACACTCACTTAAGGCAGTCACTATTATAAATAGTACTGCTAAGGGGGCTACTAAGATACACAATTCAGAACCCTAGCCGCACCTACAGAAAAGTGAGTGAGTGAGAGCGACATGTTTATTTCTCTTCTCTACGCAACTAGCACTGTGTGAGAGACATAAGGCTTCTCTTTGCGGACGTTGGACGTTCGTGAGTCTGTTTGTGTGGATACCGTAGAGACATCGTTTCTATTATGGTGTTGGTGATTCACGCTTCAAGAGGTAAATCATTTAAAAACTCGGATTATAGCTTTTTCGCATGGATCCTCGGTGGGAATCCCTGTTTTCCGCTATATTATGTATCCGCAAAAATTCCCAACATATACAATTCTTCTAATTTGCTTATTTTTCATCCTATTACCAGTGATTTAATTACTTGGTTATTCAAGTTCCAAGGTTACCGAGGTTGCATAATTAAGCCCCAAAAAGGCCCTATAGGTCGTGGCCTCCCTAGGGATTAAGTTCCCAAATTTTTCTCTCCATTAATTACCTAATGTACACTTGATTAATTATGATTTCCACATGTCACAATTGTTCACAAAGAACCCTAAATTTGGACCCCCAAAACTATGGCCATCCAAGAAGAAATCCAACATCATTTTCTTCCATTTCATGCATTCTAATCCATTCAAATATATCAATATACACAATTAATCAAACAAACAACTTAAAGAAATTAAATACAACACATAATCATGCTAATCAAGCAAACAAAGAATAACCCTCAATAAGGTTTTCTCACAATCAATCACAAACAAGGTTTCTTAATGCTAAGAGAGGTTGAGGAGGAGTGTCTTCCTCTTACCAAAGTGAAGAAAACAAGAGAAGCCTCCTAGGATTTTCCTTGAAATTTTCGGATTGAGCACCACCAAGAACCTTAAAATTTCAATCTCATTAAAATAGCACCAATGCTTGAAAAATAAAGCATGGATGGTCACCAAGAACACCATAGAAATGAAAATGAGACAAAGGAAGTGAAGAATGAAGAACTTACCCAAAAACCCTAAGCTTGAAGCTTGAAGCTTGAAGAAAATGGTGAAAATGATGGATTTTCAAAGAATCACCAACTAGAAAAGTGTTTAGAAGATGAAGAGGATTAAGAAAATTGGGTTAGATGAAAATTTTGTGATGGATGAGGGGAGGAAGAGCTGCTGGCCGAATGGCTCTAGAGAGAAAGAGGAGAAAAAAAATTTCAAAGGAAGAAGAAGAAGGTAGAGAGAGAAAGTGCATAGGAAATAAAGGTGGTAGCTTTTGGGTATTTGAATTTGGTGTAGTATAGTTAATTAAGTGAAAAGCACAAATTTCTCCCCATTTAGGTGCTGCTGCCCTGATCATGGAGAGAGAAGAGAGGGAGTGAAAATTGGTTAGCTTCCTTGGGAAGCTTGGAGGAAATTTCCAAGAAGCTTCCTTAAGAAGCTTTGTACAATTCTCAATAAAGTGCATAGTAAGCTTGTCTCCTTAATTAAATACATCTGATAAATAATTAATTACACTATTAAAATTATTTTCTCAGTGAATAAAATTTACAGTTGATGAAAATAATATTTTATTATTCGTCGGATAATTTTATGATATGGCGATTTTATTTATCAGAAAAAATATTGAAAAATACAAACCTCGCAAACTGTGCCCGGCCTCAGGTTTAGTAAGATCCCCCGTTGACAGGTTGACAGTTCAAGATTTACCATCCTCAGGGAAAACATTTCGTTATCCCAGCTCCGCTCAGTGCGTACGCAAAACGAGGAATATACTATAATATTTGACATTTTCAGAAAAATTCACAAAAATTCTTAAAAATCATAAATATTAGAAAATGGATATTTGTCATGAAACAAACAATTTTTCGGAGCGTTTGACTGACTCTGCTCAGTGCGCATGCAAAATGAAAAATATATTAAAATATTCAACATTTCTGAAAAATTTCAAAAAAATCTCCAAAAATCACGAATATTGAGAAATGACAATTCATGATGAAACAAATCATTTCCGTGGTGTTACACTGACTCTAGTCAGTGTATACGTAAAATGAGAAATATATTAAAATATTTAACATTTTCATAAAATTCTAGAAAAATTTCAAAAATTATAAATATTATAAAATGATGATTAATGATAAAATAAACAATTTTCGGGGTGTTACAACACTCCTCTTCTAAAAAGAAATTTCATTCTCAAAATTTTCATACCTTAGAATAATTGTGGGTGTTGCTCCTTCATTTTGTCTTCTAGCTCCCAGGTTGCATCTCCAGTCATCTCGTTCCAGATTACCTTTACCAATGAGATCTCCTTGCCTCTTAATTGCTTTATCCTTCTATCCTTGATTCTTACAAGAGATGCCTCATAAGTTAAGTTCTCTTTTAAATGTACTGTATCTGCTGCTATGACATGACTTGGGTCAGGAATGTATTTTTGAAGTTGTGACACATGGAAGACATTATGAATGTTTGAGAGGAAAGGAGGTAAAGTTATTTGATAGGCTAAAGGACCTACTCGGCAAATGATTTGGTATGGTCCAAGGAATTTTGGAGTGAGTTTTCTAGATTTTAAGGCCCGGCCTACCCCAGTCGTAGGTGTGACTTTCAAGAATACATGCTCGCTTTCCTCAAACTTAAGAGGCTTTCTCGTTTGGTCTGCATAACTCTTTTGTCGGCTCTGAGCCGTCCTCATCTTCTCCTGAATCATCTTAACCTTCTCAATTGTCTGCTATATAATTTCTGGTCCAATAGTAAGGCGCTCGCCGTCTTGGTACTAACATAAGGGCGTTCAACACCGTCGTCCATACAGAGCCTCATAGGGTGCCATCCCTATGCTTGAATGATAACTGTTGTTGTAAGTGAATTCTATCAACAGTAGAACGTCATCCCAACTTTCAGTCTGCTCTATGGTGCAAGCTCTAAGCAAATCTTCTAAAGATTGGATTGTCCTCTCTGATTGACCATCGGTCTGTGGGTGATAAACAAAACTCAAACGTAACTTTGTCCCTAACGCTTCTTGCAAACTCTTCCAGAAATTTGAAGTAAATCTTGGATCCCTATCCGAAATAATACTTGTAAGTACACCATGCAGTCTAACAATCTCTCCAATATAGATCTGGGTCAGTCTCTCTAGTTTGTATCTTATGTTGATCAGGAGAAAATGTGCTGATTTCGTGAGTCGGTCCACGATTACCCAAATCGAGTCATGACCTTTTCTTGTCCTTGGCAAACCCACTACAAAATCCATCGCAATACTGTCCCACTTCCATTTAGGAATAGACAATGGTTGCAGCAATCCCGCTGGTCTCTGATGTTCCACTTTAGCTTTTTGATAATCCAGACAAGTCGATACACGTCTAGTGACGTCACTCTTCATTCCATGCCACTAGAACAACTTCTTCAAGTCTTGATACATTTTTGTTATGCCTGGATGCATACTCAGCTGACTTGTGTGAGCATGTTTGATGATATACTCTCTAAGCTCTTGGTCACGGGGAATACAAACTCTACTTCGGAATCTCAGGATTTCGTCTGTTCCTTCCACAAATGCTGTTTCATTATCTTACTCCATTTGCCCTCTTACTTCTTGTAAGAACTTGTCAACCTTCTGCTTTTCTCGTATGTTATCCATTAGCTCATTTGAGATGGTAACCATATTCATGCAAATCTTCCCTGGTTCTAACTCCACAAAAGACCATACATCTCTGAACTGCTCTAGCATATCCTTTTCCTTGATCATCAGGGCAGAGACACTGATCATCTTCTTGCTCAGGGCATCTGCCAGGACATTTGCCTTACCAGGGTGATACAGAAGTTAGAAATCATAGTCCTTCAAGAACTCTAGCCACCTTCGCTGCCTCATGTTCAGCTCTTTTGATCATATAGATATTTCAGACTCTTGTGATCACTGAAGATGTTGAACGTCGCTCCGTAGAGAAAATGCCTCCACATCTTCAAAGCGAAAACCACAGCCGCTAACTCCAAGTCGTGCGTCGGGTAGTTCTTCTCGTGCACTCACAATTACCTTGAAGCATAAGCCACTACTCTTCCATGCTGCATAAGTACAAATCCTAGTCCTTGGTATGAAGCATCACAGTACACCTCAAACTGTTCATTCGGATCAGGTAGCACTAACACTGGCGAGGTAGTCAGTCGGTTCTTCAACTCTTGGAAACTCTGTTCACGACTGTCGGTCCACTCAAAAGCTTGGTTCTTCCTCGTGAGTTGAGTAAGTGGTCCTGCAATCTTGGAGAATCCCTCAATGAACCTCCTATAATATCCAGCCAAACCCAGAAAGCTTCGGATCTCCGTCACTGACTTTAACCTTTCCCATTGCAGCACTGCCTCCACTTTCGATGGATCTACCGCAATCCTTTCGTTCGAGATTACGTGCCCCAAAAATTTAACTTCTTCCACCCAAAATTCACATTTTGACAGTTTGACATACAATTCCTTCTCCTTCAGAATCTGAAGAACTATACTGAGGTGTTCAGCGTGGTCCTCCTGATTTTGAGAGTATACCAGAATGTCATCAATGAAGACCGTAACGAATCTGTCCAGGTAAGAACGAAAGATTCAGTTCATGTAGTCCATAAAGATAGTTGGTGCATTCGTCACGCCAAATGGCATCACAAGGTACTCGTAATGACCGTATCGGGTATGAAAAGTAGTCTTGGGTATATCCTCCGTCTTTACTCGTATCTGATGATACCCAGATTGCAAGTCGATCTTTGAAAACACCACTACTCCCTTCAGTTGGTCCATTAAGTCATCAATTCTCGGGAGTGGATATTTATTCTTGATCGTCACTTTGTTCAGCTGTCGGTAGTCTACACATAATCTTGATGAACCATCCTTCTTACGAACTAACAGTACTGGTGCTCCCCACGGTGACACACTCGGTCTGACAAATTGCTTTTCGAAAAGCTCCTCCAGTTGTTTCTTGAGCTCAGCTAATTCTGTCGGTGCCATTCTGTAAAGTGCTATAAACACGGGACCAGCTCCCGGTACAAGGTCGATAGCAAACTCTATCTCTCGAACCGGTGGTAACCCAGGTACATCCTCAGGAAAGACTTCGGGAAACTTATTCACCACTGGAATTGTATTCACATCAACCTCACTCTCGACTTTCAAAGAAGAGAGTAGCATGTATCCGTGAGCTCTTTCTTTCAAGAGAGCTTGAACTCGGTTGGCCGTTAGAAATCTAGAATCCTCATCTATGGGAAAAATTATGGTTTTTCTTGAACAATCTAACAGAACATGGTTGAAAGACAACCAGTCCATCCCTAAAATTATATCTAGTTGGGAAATGGGTAAACAGATCAGATCGACCAAAAAGGTTCGACCTTCAATAATCAATGGACAATTTAGACAGACTTTGGTAGTAACTACCAGTTTGTCAGGGGGGTAGAAACAGTTAAGTCAAAAGGTAAGGTGGACATTGCTAAACCAAGTCTTTGTACACAATCATACGATATGAAAGAATGGGTTGCCCTAGAGTCATATAGTAAAGTTAAAAGATTACCTTCTATGGTGCTTTCCCCTTGAATCAAATCTTCAGACTCGGAGGCTTTAGCTCCGCTCATAGTATAAACTCGCCCTCCAGCTTGTGATTTCTTGGCTCTTACAGCATTGATCGAAGGTTCAACCTTCGCTTGATTGTAATCTCAGGACACGTGGCCAGGTTTGCCACATCTGAAGCAGATGATCCCCTTTATGGTGCAGTCCCTTGTGAGATGATCTTTCCCACATTTTAGACATTTCGAAGGATACACCATGTTCTGGCCAGTCCGGTTCTCGGCAGAACCTCCACCAGAACTTCCACCCATGGTTTGTTACTGATTTCCCATTGGTCGGGAGTAGGGCTTCTTCTGGAAGCGGTTAGAATAGTTACCGCCGCCTCTTTGGAACCTTGTAGACCCAAAGTTTATGTTTCTCGTATCTCTAGATTGCTCCAGAGCCTCTACTTCACAGCATGTGTCTAGTAGCTCTGAGAATTCATTGATCTTCAAGGTGATCACAGCCTTCTTCACCTCATACCTCAGTCCTTCTGTGAATCTCTGACACTTCTAGGCTTCATTTGGTTGATGTTGAAAGTACGTCAAAAACTGGGACAAGTTTTCGAATCTGGCTGCGTATTCACTAATGGTCATATTCTCTTGCCGTAAGTTGAGGAATTCCGACTCCTTTGCATGCCTCGCACTCGCAGGAAAATACTTATCCAAGAATTTGTCCTTGAATAAGTCCCAAGTAATCTCGCAGTTTGTAGCTTCCAACATTCTCTGCACTTCATTCCACCAGTTTTCAGCATTGCCCACCAGCATAAAAGTTGCATAGGTCACCTTCTTATTCTTAGTGCATTTCATCCCTCGACAGACTTTTTCTAACTCATTGATCCACAGACTAGCCTTGTCCGGATCAAACTTTCCTTTAAATTGAGGAGGATTGTGGCATCGAAACTCCGCCAAGTTCTGAGCATCTGCAGTAGCCTCGAGCTGTTGAGCAACCCATTCTTGTTGTTGAGTAACTCTCTCCTGTTGTTGAGTAGCTTGTTCAGTTTGTTGTGTGACGGCCTCAGCCATCCTCTGCATCGCCGCTATAGCCGCTGTCATGTCTTCCCTTCGCGCCATCTTACTTTCTCAGATCGAATTAACTGAAAACACAGAAAAGTCAGTTGCATCCACTAGGAATACCAAACAATACATCTCTGCGTTTGATTTTCAGAGAACACACAACACAAACAAAACAGAGTCAATCACAAGACCCAAAGAAACATAAACTGGAGCTCTGATACCAACTTAATGTAACGCCCCTTTTTGGGAGGGAGCGTCACATTGTCAATTATAATGCGGAAATAAAATTATATAAGTTAAGACCTGGTTCTCCATAATATAATATAAATTTACTATGGTTATTGATAATCACATATTTTATTCATTAAGAAACCCTTATGTTTAGTCATTTACACTCTCCATATTCTTAATCGATTGAGTTTGGTATGATTTTGTGAGTTTGAGCTCAAATTGGTCGTAATTGAATATTTTCAGCATTATTGAGATTTGACACTGATTCTGTATTTTGGTCATAACTTGAGTTCCTGATATCTAATAATCATGAATTTTACCTTGTAGAAAATCTAAGAGGAAGCTCTACAACTTTGATGAAGAGCTCGAAGTCCTAAACAGATGTCTAAGGGACCTAAGTTTACATGGAAGTCAGAATACGGGTTCTGTCACTAGAATCCGAACGGTGTGCACTCATAAAATCATATCTCAAGCTGTAATAATGGAGATGGGCTGAAATTTGGATAGTTGACAGTCAAGATCCAAATAAACAACTTTCATGAAGAACACTTTTTGAAAAAATAAAGTCTAATGGGTCAGTTTGAGCTTGCAAGTTGGAACAGATGTGCTGAAGTTGGGTTTGAGTAACCTGCAGTATTTGGGTTATATCTTGGGCTGTAAGAAGCCAAATTGGATGATCCAGATATGCATATTATAGCCAAGACAAAGATCTACAACTTTCATGAAGAGTACTTTTCATGTGTCTATAGTATAGTTGGTCATTTTTGGCTTCCAAGTCAGACAAGAAATTTTCGCACTCACCAACCCTCTCAACTACTTCACTCACCAACCCATTCAACTACCCCATTCACCAACCCACTCCCCTTTGTCATTTTGTTACCTTAGACTTCTATAAAAGGCACCATTGGTTATCATGAAAAACAAAAGTTGTATTCTCCTTCATTTCTCTCATAGTTTCTTATTGTTTCTTCATAGTTTCTCATAGCTTTTGTATATTTTGATGCTTCCCTTCGTGGTAATGGAGGGCTAAGCTACTTTCGGTCAATTTAGAACTCTTGAGGAGATTGTGGTTTGGATTCGTGAGACCTTGGTTATGTATTGTATTTGATTTGCAATTGAATTCCTCTTTTCTTCTTCTTTTTCTTCTTCTTGATCTTGAATGCATGAATGGTGATTCTATTTATGTTGATCTGATTTGATCTTGGTTTAAGATTGAGATTTGTGATGAAACTTAGAACTGATTGATCTAAACTAATCACATAAATGAAGATTGAGATTTGTGATGAAACTTAGAACTGATTGGCAATTGAAAAGGTTAGGTTCGATTTGTGCCTAAGTTAATTGAATTCAAGTACTTGAAATTAACATAGATCTTCATGAATGTTGTGATTGCGGATTTGTGTTTATCCTTGTTAATTGAATTCTAGACGATCCTCTAGTATGAATTCTGGATTTGATGCAGAGATCTCGGTTAGATCCAAATTAATAATTCAATTGCGCTTCAAGTGTTCTATGAAGGGTCTATGATTGAATCCACCCAATCTCGGATATGTTTCTAAATTGACTGCTCTTTAATTGTTATTTCTTCCTCTAATTTTGTTAAGTGCAATCTTAAACTGTCAAACCCCCTTTGCTAACTTTTCACTTGATTTGATTAAATTGCATCTACAATCCTCGTGGAGACGATCCGGTGTTGTCACTGTGCTACAAGCTTAGGTAATAACTTCGGTTATAATTTTGACTGAGTTCGGTGCTCGTCAAAATTTTGGCGCCGTTCTTGAGGGATTAGTAAGTGTAATCTTTTCATTTTAAGTGTTTTTACTAACTTTTGCTTTTTATTAACTTTTCTAACATCTTTATCCATTGTCTAGTTTATTTTGCTTATTTATTTGTTTCTATGTGATGCATGACTAGGTCTAATCTTGATATCTTGCTTGAATTTGATCCTGAGATTGATAGAACATTGCATAGGTTGATTAGAACTCATAGGCTAAGTGAAAGAATTCGTTCTGAATTTAGTTGTGACATTGAATCTGAAGGTGCACTTGAGATCTTAAGTGATTCTAAAATCATGGCTAATAACAGGCAAAATAAGACCCTTAAAGAACTTGCTGCTCCTGATGTAACTTACCAGTCTTTGTGCATTCAATATCCTGATCTTGATGCTGACTTTGAGTTAAAATCTGGATTGATACACTTGTTGCCCAAATTTCATGGTCTTGTAGGTGAGGATCCCTATAAGCACTTAAAGGAGTTCCATGTGGTCTGTTCAACCATGAAGCCGCATGGAATCTCTGAGGAGCATATCAAGTTGAGGGCATTCCCTTTCTCTCTTACTGATTTAGCCAAAGATTGGTTGTTCTACCTTTCACCAGGTTCTGTCACGAGTTAAGATGATATGAAGAAGTTATTCTTGGAGAGGTTCTTCCCTGTATCCAGAGCAGCTGCCATTAGAAAAGACATTTGTGGCATAAGATAAATGACTGGTGAGACCTTGCATGAATATTGGGAGAGATTCAAGAAGCTGTGTTTGAGCTGTCCCCACCATCAAATTAGTGATCAGCTCTTGATTCAATATTTCTATGAGGGCTTGCTGCCAATGGATAAAAGTATGGTGGATGCCGCATCTGGAGGTGCCTTAGTGGATAAAACCCCTGCTGCAGCAAGAGATTTGATAGTAAATATGGTAGCCAATGCTCAATAATTTGGCACAAGAGTCCTTACGTCCACCAGATGAGTCAATGAAATTCAATCATCTCAAGTCGACCAACAGAGAATGGAACACAGACTTGATGAATTGACTTCTTTGGTAAGGCAATTAGCAGTGGGACAACATGTACCAGTTTTCGTACAAGAGCTTGCAAGGGTGTGTGGCATTTGCTCTTGTTCATCTCATCCTACTGATGCATGCCCCACACTTCAGGAGGGTAGTTTTATTTTTCCAGAGCAGTCAGTTGTAGCAGCTGGCATTTTTCCTGGTAAACCTCAATATCAGCAGTCCCAGCAGCCAAGATATGATCCATTTTCTAATACTTATAACCCTGGCTGGAGGGACCATCCTAACTTGAGATATGGGAATTCTGGTCAGCAACAACAACCCCAACAGCAGCAGCAATTTAGATACCAAGCTGTAGGTCCTAGCAACAAATACCAACCACCTGCATTCAGACAACAACAAACCGTGTAGCGCCACATGTGTAGCACCCCTCATGTTGCCAAGTCCAGCAACCACTCCATCCGAGCCATCATTGGAAGATTTGATGAAACAAATGGCTACAAATAATGTTCGGCCCAACAAAATATCAATGCCACCATTCGAACACCCGCAAACTCGGATTAGGCGGTGGCCACCACCATGAGTGAATTGAAAAGCCAAGGATCAAGCCAATTGCCTTCACAAACAGTCAGTAACCCAAGAGGCAATGTAAGTGCCATTACCTTGAGAAGTGGCAAAGAAATTGATGGTCCTAGTCTACCACAACCAGAGCTCCCATTGCAGCAGCCAGAGATTGATCAGACACAACAAAATTCGCATGAACTAGATGCCCCAGTCCAGAAGAAATGTGCAGAGAATTCAGACTTGAACATTCCACTACCCTTCCCAAACAGAGTGACACAATCCAAGTAGATAGCGCAAGCAGAAATGGAAAAGGAAGTCATGGAGACATTCAGGAAGGTGGAAATCAATATTCCCCTCCTAGATGCAATCAAGCAAATTCCCAAGTATGCCAAATTCCTTAAGGAGTTGTGTACTCATAAGAGAAGACTTAAGGGTACTGAGAAGGTCAGTATGGGCAGAAATGTTTCTGCGATGATTCAGCCAAGCATGCCAAAGAAATGCAAAGATCCTGGAACTTTCACAATCCCTTACACTATAGGCAATTCTAGATTTGGCCATGCAATGCTAGATTTGGGTGCTTCTATCAATGTCATGCCTATGTTAGTGTATAAGTCTTTGAACATTGGCACCTTACAACCCACTGGTATAGTAATTCAATTGGCAAACAAGACCACTGCTCATCCTGCAGGAGTGTTGGAAGATATGTTAGTGCGGGTGAATGAGCTGATTTTTCCAGCGAACTTCTACATTCTGAACATGGAAGATGAGTCTTCAACAAACCATGCTCTATTGATCCTAGGCAGACCTTTCCTCAAGATAGCCAAGACCAAGATAGATGTGCATGCTGGTACCCTTTCCATGGAATTTGGCGACAATGTGGTACAATTTAACATTTTTGATGCCATGAGACATCCCCTTGAGGAGCATTCAGTTTTTCATGTTGATGTGATTGAAATGCTGGTTGATGATACTTATGCTGATATGAGTGCTGAATTCCCTGATATTGTTAACTTTCTAGATTCTGTCACTTGTGATATATGTGTTAACTGTGATACTGAACCATGTGCTGCATGTGCTGAGATTTATGCAGTTATGAGTGATGATGCAGGTGCTTATTTGACTGATGCAGTATATAAAAATATGAGTCAAAATTATGTCAAATTTAATGCTGCTGAGTTGCTTATTTCAAATAGCTTGCTGCCTTCTATTATGCATCCCCCATCCTTAGAGCTAAAGACTTTGCCAGACCACCTTAAATATGCATATTTGGAAGATGGTGAGAAGCTGCCAATGATTGTCGCTAAGAATCTACAACCTGAACAAGAAGAAAAATTGCTGCAAGTTTTGAGGCAAAGATAAGCTGCCATCGGATGGACACTTGCAGACATTCCTGGTATTAGTCCCTCCACATGTATGCATAGGATTTTATTGGAGGAAGGTACCAAGCCAGTGAGGCAACCCCAAAGGAGACTAAATCCCCTGATTCTGGATGTGGTGAAGAAGGAAGTGACCAAGCTGCTGCAAGCTGGCATTATTTATCCCATATCTGATAGTAAATGGGTGAGCCTAGTGCAAGTGGTTCCAAAGAAATCTAGAGTCACAGTAATTGCAAATCAGAACAATGAGCTCCTACCCACAAAAATCCAGAACAGTTGGCAGGTGTGCATTGATTATAGGCGGCTTAACTAGGCCACTAAGAAAGATCATTTTCTATTGCCTTTCATTGATCAGATGTTGGAGAGACTGGCTGGCAAGTCGCATTACTGTTTCTTGGATGGATATTTGGGCTATTTTCAGATTCATATAGCCCCAGAAGACCAAGAGAAGACCACTTTCACCTGTCTATTTGGAACATTTGTATACAAGAGAATGCCCTTTGGTCTGTGCAACGCTCCGGGAACTTTTCAAAGGTGTATGGTCAGTATCTTCTCTGAATTTTTAGAGAGTTGCATGGATGTGTTTATGGATGATTTTACTGTCTATGACTCTTCCTTTGATGCATGTTTGGATAGTTTGGATCGGGTTTTGCATAAGTGCATTGAAACTAACCTTGTCCTGAATTTTGAAAAATGTCATTTCATGGTAGAACAGGGTGTAGTTTTAGGGCATATAGTATCTAGCAAAGGTGTTGGGGTAGATCCTGCAAAAATACATGTCATTTCATGCCTATCTTACCCCACATGCGTGCGGGAAGTTCGTTCTTTCCTTGGTCATGCAGGTTTCTATCGGCAGTTCATAAAGGATTTTAGCAAAATTGCTCTTCCACTATCCAACTTATTGCAAAAGGATGTAGAGTTTCACTTTGACCAGAGATGTAAGGATGCCTTCAATCACTTGAAGCAAGCATTGACCAGTACACCTATCATCCAGCCACCAGATTGGACACTCCCATTTGAACTCATGTGTGATGCCTCTAATTATGCATTGGGAGCTGTCCTTGCACAGAGAGTCGACAAAGTACCTCATGTCATTTCCTATGCTTCGAGGACTTTAGATGCTGCACAAGCCAACTACACTACAACCGAAAAAGAACTTTTAGCAATTATTTTTGCTTTAGATAAATTTCTATCATATTTGCTTGGTTCTAGAGTGGTTGTATTCTCAGATCATGCAGCTTTGAAGTATCTCCTGAAAAAGCCCGATGCAAAGCCTCGGTTGATTAGGTGGATGTTGCTCTTACAGGAGTTTGATATTGATATTAGAGATAAGAGTGGAGCAGAGAACCTGGTGGCAGATCACTTGAGTCGGATTGAGAGAGAGGCAGATTCTTCTCCTATCCATGATGCCTTCCCTGATGAGAAACTTTTCAAGATGCAAGGTAAGATCCCTTGGTTTGCAGATTTGGTTAATTTCTTGGTTGCTAGAGCACTACCTGCACATTTCACTACGACACAGATTGATAAACTGAAAAGTGAGTCAAAATCTTATGTGTGGGATGACCCTTATTTGTGGAGATTTTGTAGTGACCAAGTCATTAGGAGATGCATTCCTGATCATGAGTTTAATTCTGTTCTTAGCTTTTGTCATGCATTTGCCTGTGATGGACATTTTGGACCTACTCGTACGGCTAGGAAAGTTTTGGACTCTGGATTATATTGGCCCACTCTATTTCATGATGCATATTTGTTTTGTAAATCTTGTGAACAATGCTAGAGAACAGGGAATATTTCTCGTATGAATGAGATGCCCCAACAACCTTTGTTGTTCTGTGAGATATTTGATGTTTGGGGTATTGATTTTATGGGTCCTTTTCCTGTGTCATTTGGTTTTGTTTACATTCTGCTTGCTGTGGATTATGTATCTAAATGGGTGGAGGCAAAAGCCACTCGGACTGATGATTCCAAAGTTGTTGTAGATTTTGTTAGATCACATATTTTATGCAGGTTTGGAGTCCCAAAAGCTATCATTAGTGATCAGGGTTTGCACTTCTGTAATTGGAGCATGGAAGCCTTGATGAAAAAGTATGGAGTTCTGCACAGAGTTTCTACACCTTACCATCCCCAGACTAATGGGCAAGCCGAGGTTTCCAATAGAGAGATTAAGCAAATACTTCAGAAGACAGTTCAACCTAACAGAAAGGATTGGAGCAAGAGGCTTGAGGATGCTTTATGGGCTTACCGGATCGCTTATAAGACACCAATCGGGATGTCTCCATATCGGATTATTTTGGAAAAGCACACCCGCCGGTGGAAATTGAGCATCGTGCATTCGGGCGGTGAAAAGGTGCAACTTGGACCTAGATCAAGCGGTATGGAGAGGAAGCTGCAGTGCAAAGAATTGGAGGAGATCCGCTTGGAGGCTTATGAAAGTTCCAAACTTTATAAGGAGAAGACCAAAGCCTTCCATGATAAGTTGATTCTGAGGAAAACATTTGAGATTGGTCAAAAAGTTCTCCTCTATAACTCCTGCCTCCGACTCATGCCTGGCAAATTAAGGTCTAGATGGGATGGACCATTTATTGTTATTAAGGTTTTTCCTTCTGGTGCTGTTCAGATTAAAAGTGAGGTCACTACCAAAGCTTTCATCGTAAATGGACACCGCCTCAAACAGTATCATGAACTTCCAGAGAATGCAGAAGTGGAGGTGATGAACCTTCTCCATCCGCATTATGATTAAAAATAAATAAACCTGTGTGCCCGACAATGAGGTAGGTAGTGCCATTCAATTTTGACACTCGGAAGCATGTGGAGGTCATTTTTCTTCTTCAGCGACAACCACTGCGAAAATCTTGCAGTATGGATTTTATTGGCCTACTTTATTCAAGGTCTGTTACATCTTTTGCAAAAGCTGCGAAAATTGGTCAAAAAAGTTCTGCTTTGAGATTATCATCTGCACCTACTCTTTGGAAAATTGAGATCTAGGCAGCGCGGTTCTTTTGTTGTCAAACACGTGGGGCCATAGATATTGAGGATCCTAGGAATGGTAATGGGCTTAAAGTTAATGACAAAGACTCAACCATTCCTAGAAAACCAAGTTCTTGAGTTCTTTGTGTTGCCGGTTAAATGGCAGATATGGTACTCCGTGACTCTCAAGTCGGTTTATTTTTTCAGTTTCCCAAAATAACTGAACCCTTCTTCTCCTTCAAAATGGATGTCATTCTTTCAAACCTGAGCAAATATTTTCCTTCTCTTCCTCAAAATGCTCTGAGAACAATCTACAAAGTTCGATGTGAAAGATTGAGACTGTTAATGCACAAAGGTATGCCAGAAGATGTACGCTGGATAATTGAAGCAAAGGTCCGATTAGTAGGTGAGTCCTCAATTTCATTTCACTCATATATGCCCGGTCTTGGAAGAAGTTCATATTCTAAAAGGAGAAGAGCAAAAAGGTTACAAGTTTGTCACAAATGTGGACGATGGAACTGTAACAAGCGATGTCGTACTTTGGGGATGATTTCCGCAAATGGAGAAGATAAAATTTTCTTCATTAAGAATGGACTGAGTAAGGAGTCATTAGATGATATCTTATTGACTCTTGAGATGCATTCTTGTGGATTGGTGCATCGTGAAATTCTTAAATTGTGGAATCTCTTCAAGGATGAAGAAAAACGCTACAGTCTTGGGAATCTGACTCTAAAAGACCCTATTTGCCAATTTATAAGAAAATTGGATGGGAAGCTTATCCTCGACTCATAGAAGACGCTTAAGCCGTTACTGGACGTTAAACCAGAGGCAGATGTGAGCCATATCCACAAATAATCTGTACGTATCATCCTCTTCTTCTTCTTCATGTCATCTTTCAAAAAAACAAAAAACAAGAAAAAAAAAAAAAAACAAAAACAAAAACAAAAAAAAAAAAAGAGAAAGAAAAGATTCTATGTTTCTTAAATTCAACCTTTTCTGACAACCGTCAACCTACCCTTATAGGTGTAATTATTTCCCTTTCCATTTTTTTTTCTTATTTAAACACTCCATTTTCTCCATTTTCCTTCAACTCAGAAACACTCAAAGCAAGGAAGAGTATAGAATGGGGCCTTCTATTCGTAACCTAAAAAATGTCTGTGTTTTTTGTGGGTCGAGTTATGGGAAGGGATTAGAGTTTGTAAACGCAGCTAGCACTCTTGGTCGATCACTTGTTGCGAGGAATATTCATCTTGTATATGGGGGAGGTTGTCGTGGGTTAATGGAAATTTGTATCACTTTCTGCTTTTATAGGAGGCAGTCAGGTTTTAGGTGTTATTCCTAAACCTTTAGCTGAAAATAACATCACTGGAAAGACAATTAGAGAAGAAATTCAGGTAACATCCATGTATAGACGAATGAAAACAATGGTTGACAATTCTGATGCATTTCTTGTCTTACCAGGTGGTTTTGGTACTTTAGAAGAAATTTTTCAAATTGTCTCTTGGGCCGAACTGAACATCCACCATAAACCCATTGGTTTGTTGAATGTTAATAATTTCTTTGATCTTTTGTTATCTTTTCTTGACAAAGCTGTGGAATAGAAATTTATCACTCCTTCTAAGAAGACAACTTCTTATCTCTGCCTCCACTATTGATGAGCTCATTGATAAATTAGAAGCTTTTGAGTATGTACCTGATAAGGTATTAGCTCAGATAGATTGGTCAACAGAAGCAAGTGAAGGAAGTAACAAGAAAAGAAAGCCAGATCTGACACTTTCTCTTTAATCAGTTTGATTTTATTGTACTTTGTTTCTCTTTAAATTTGTGTCAGCTTTCTCCAACAGGTAATATCTTCTATCCTTTACTCATCTACATTTTAACATTGAGGACAATGTTGTGATCTAGTTGAGGGGAAGGATAGTTGACCCCAAAAAAAAATTTTTTTGTTTTGTTTGGAAAGCATGATATGATTGTTATGGACTTATTAAACTAATTAGTGATGGCAGAGTAAGGAGTAATTTTACTCTTGAGACGCATCTTAATTGGTGGCAGAGTAAGGAGTATTTTTAGGTAGTAATTAATTAGTATTAAATTGTGGAAGTACTAAAGTTTTATTATTTGATTTCTTTTCAGGGTCTGATGTGGCACTGAGAGTGTGCTTTTTTTCTGCTTGGCTTTGATTCACTTCTTATCAGGTTGTTTTGCTCTTTTCTATATCTCTCTTTCACATTGAGGGCAATGTTATATCAAGTGTGGAGGGAGAGATTTTAGCATTTTTTTTTGTTTTGTTGTTTAAAAAAAATTAAAAAAAAAGGGTTCATTGCATGATTGAATAACTTTTCTCCCTTTTTGAACTGATATGCTTGGTGATGGATGATTGAATTGATGAATTGAATTTGATGGATGCATACCTTGTGAGATTTTGAGCCTAATGGATGGATTCAACATTTATGCCATTCTCTTCTTTCTTGTGTGATTTTCACTCATGTTAATGACCACTCTAGAACTTGCTTTGATTCTTTTTGAGGCTACATTTCACTTGCATACATGAACATGATTGAGGCCCTCTTTCTTAATTAGCTAGTTTAACCAAATAGACAACCTTGTTTTCAATATGATATCAAGCACTATTTTGACTTCTTGAAAATTCTCTGATTCCTGTCAACCTTGTATATATTCCTTTATTTAACCCCTCTGAGCTTATTTGACCATTCCTTGTTTCTAACTCATTATGTGCCTTAAATGAAAAATCGTGTTCTTACTTTACCTTAGGGAATAAAAGAACATTAGCTTGGTTAATGGATGAGTTTTTGAACAAGTGTGGGGGTGTGTGTACAAAATGATTGTTGAAAAAGGAAAGAGTGCCTAAAAAAAAAAAGAGGAAAAATGTATGTATATAGTTATGTTTATATATATATATATAAAAAGAAAAGGATTGGGAAATGAATATGTAAAGGGATATACATTAGAGTTGGGATGAACTTTTATGATTGTTATTTGAACTCAGCCCTCATTTGCTTTTATTCCCTTTGGTATTTATCTTCTTATATCCATTTTATCCTCTTCTGTTACCTTCACCTCACTACAACCTTGAATAAAGTCCTTATGATTTGTGTGTGCATGTGTTTTGAGTAGTGGAGAAGTAGAAGATAAGCAAGCTTATGGTAGTGCAATTTTCATGGGTTGAATTGAGTGAAATACCTACCTTTTAAACACTTGAGAGATTGAGAGGGAATCTTGTGAAGATTTATCATTCTCGATTCATATTGAAGATACCTTGCTTGTTGGTTTGAGATGTGGAGAATTGTTAACTCATGAATGTTTTGATCCCTTGAACCTTTGGTTGTTCTTCTTGATTGTAAAATTTTGGGCTCTTGAATGTCATTGGAATTTAAATTTTTAATCTCTTATGTCCTTGTTTTGGTCTTGAGTTTTGCCCAGGAGTGCAAAAAGCTAAGTGTGGGGGAATTTGATAATCACATATTTTATTCATTAAGAAACCCTTATGTTTAGTCATTTATACTCTCCATATTCTTAATCGATTGAGTTTGGTATAATTTTGTGAGTTTGAGCTCAAATTGGTCATAATTGAATATTTTCAGCATTATTGAGATTTGACACTGATTCTGTATTTTAGCCATAACTTGAGTTCCTGATATCTGATAATCATGAATTTTACCTTGTAGGAAAGCTAAGAGGAAGCTCTACAACTTTGATGAAGAGCTCGAAGTCTTAAACAGATGTCTAAGGGACCTAAGTTTACATGGAAGTCAGAATACGGGTTCTGTCACTAGAATCCGAATGGTGTGCACTCATAAAATCATATCTCAAGCTGTAATAATGGAGATGGGCTGCAATTTGGATAGTTGATAGTCAAGATCCAAATAAACAATTTTCATGAAGAACACTTTTTGAAAAAATGAAGTCTAATGGGTCAGTTTGAGCTTGCAAGTCAGAACAGAGGTGCTGAAGTTGGGTTTGAGTAACCTGCGGTATTTGGGTTATATCTTGGGCTGTAGGAAGCCAAATTGGATGATCCAGATATGCATGTTATAGCCAAGACAAAGATCTACAACTTTCATGAAGAGTACTTTTCATGGGTCTGTAGTACAGTTAGTCATTTTTGGCTTCCAAGTCAGACAAGAAATTTTCGCACTCACCAACCCTCTCAACTACTTCACTCACCAACCCATTCAACTACCCCATTCACTAACCCACTCCCCTTTGTCATTTTGTTACCCTAGACTTCTATAAAAGGCACCATTGGTTATCATGAAAAACAAAAGTTGTATTCTCCTTCATTTCTCTCGTAGTTTCTTCTTGTTTCTTCATAGTTTCTCATAGCTTTTGTATATTTTGATGCTTCCCTTCGTGGTAATGGAGGGCTAAGCTACTTTCGGTCAATTTAGAACTCTTGAGGAGATTGTGGTTTGGATTCGTGAGACCTTGGTTATGTATTGTATTTGATTTGCAATTGAATTCCTCTTTTCTTCTTCTTTTTCTTCTTCTTGATCTTGAATGCATGAATGGTGATTCTATTTATGTTGATCCGATTTGATCTTGGTTTAAGATTGAGATTTGTGATGAAACTTAGAACTGATTGATCTAAACTAATCACATAAATGAAGATTGAGATTTGTGATGAAACTTAGAACTGATTGATCTAAATTAATCACGAGAATTGAAAAGGTTAGGTTATTGATTTGTGCCTAAGTTAATTGAATTCGGTACTTGAAATTAACATAGATCTTCATGAATGTTGTGATTGCGGATTTGTGTTTATCACTTGTTAATTGAATTCTAGACGATCGTCTAGTATGAATTCTGGATTTGATGCAGAGATCTCGGTTAGATCCAAATTAACAATTCAATTGTGCTTCAAGTGTTCTATGAAGGGTCTATGATTGAATCCACCCAATCTCGGATAGGTTTTTAAATTGACTGCTCTTTAATTGTTATTTCTTCCTCTAATTTTGTTAAGTGCTATCTTAAACTGTCAAACCCCATTTGCTAACTTTTCACTTGATTTGATTAAATTGCATCTACAATCCTTGTGGAGACGATCTGGTGTTGTCACTGTGCTACAAGCTTAGGTAATACCTTCAGTTATAATTTTGACTGGTTATGTAATTAAATTAGTGAATAATTTTTATTATTATTATAATTAATAAAATTTAGTGATAATGCATAATAACGATGATTATCGTAAATGACAATAAAAGAGCAAGACAGAAGTAAAGCATACATTGGATCAAACATTGCATATTCGTATATGTATATATACTTATATCAAATCTGTTTAGTTACAAAGCCCGATATACCAAAAAGCAAAACTATACCTGCCCAAAGGATCATACATATACATCTCCAAGATATCAGAAATATACAGCCCACCAAAATAAAGACATCAGCCCCCAAAATAAAACACTGGCAGCCATCAGTAGCTACCAGCAATATCAGTCCCTCATATGAGGAGGAATCGTATCAGAATCCTCTTCAGGATCCTCCGTGAGGTCCTCCTCAGGAACCTCCTTGGGGTCTTCCTCATCTGAGGAAACCTCCATATGAGCCACAGAGCCACGGGCCGGAGCCTGAGCAGTGGAATCAAAAAAGTCCTCCTACGGGGTGTAGTAGCGGTCACCCCACATCTCCCGGATGGGCAGATAAAACTCCAAACGCAGGCTGATGCAACAGGTAAAGATCGGTGGCCCATGACGCCTCCAGGCCAAAGAGATCGACACGTCTCCCAAGTAGACACAGTGGTCAGAATTCAGGTTAATGTGCCAGCATTCTAGCCCTCCAAGGAAGGTCAGACGCACATCACCTAGAAATCCGCACATGCGTGCCTCCATGCTCCACAGTAGATGCTAATCGTGATCAAGTCAGAAGCTGGGGAAATCGGGAGCTCCAACCTCCTTCATTAGATGCTAATCGTAATCAGGTCAGAAGATGGGACACAATATATAGATAGAAAATAATAGAAATACAGGAAAGAGGTAAGATATCCTACCATCATTACCAGCTATAGCAGCAAGAAACAAAACGGCGCAAAGCGCCCACATAGCATTTTTTACAGCAATAATAATAATAAACATTAAGTAGCAGTAATAATCAACTAAGCAGTTCCAGGCAGTTATATATATCAGTAATACAACAGTTTCAATTATAATAATAATAAATACCAGATAATACATGGACTCACTATGCACATGCATACAAAGTCAAAATCCTACTCCATGGAGCTAGACACAAACGGTCGGAGAGAAAGATCAGGAGACATGTCTGTAACTCGGCTGTCGCGACCAAAGTGCTATAATTCATTAGTTTATCCACGTGCACATCATGGCATTGTACAGACAGTCTACACTAGATCACGATATAGGACAGTGCCCGGTCAGGATCATTGGTGCGTTTGCATCGATCTGCCCCACGGACAGAAGACCTACCAACTGTCCATTGCGAGGAACCAGCATCCCGACGCCCCTATGGTCAACAATATGACCTACACTAGTCTACTCGCACCCGCACTAAGGTGTGTTCAATCTCCTAGGCAACTTGGCCTTAACAACAGTCCAAAGGACTTTTACAATGCATAAATACTCTATGCATAATCATGTATGATCATCGTTACATACTATTCCACAATATACCACAATTGGCCAAAGTAAGAATCAACACATAATTGGTCACTCACATGGACCCACAATATCATAATATTGAAATTAAATAAATTAATACATTTTTAAGGTCTATTATGAATTCTTACTTAAAGTTAGTCTTTCTTACAAGGTTCGTCTCTAATTGAATTCTTATAATTAATTAAATTTTTTAATATAAATTATTCTCATACACTTAGAAGGTTATTCTAAGATCTCAAAGTCATACACTCTCTTGTTTTTACCCTAATTGAAATTATCCTAAGTCTTATGAAAATTCCATTCTTGGTTCTTTAAAATTTATGAATCTCAAAGTATATCCAATTCTTCTAATTTGCTGATTTTCCATCCTATTACCAATGATTTAATTACTTGGTTATTCAAGTTCCAAGGTTACCAAAGTTGTATAATTAAGCCCTAAAAAGGCCCTAGAGGCCGTGGCCTCCCTAGGGATTAAGTTCCCAAATTTTTCTCTCCATTAATTATCTAATGTACACTTGATTAAATATGATTTCCACTTGTTACAATTGTTCACAAAGAACCCTAAATTTGGACCCTCAAAACTGTGGTCATCCAAGAACAAATCCAACATCATTTTCTTCCATTTCATACATTCCAATCCATTCAAATATATCAATATACACAACTAATCAAACAAACAACTTAAACAAATTAAATACAACACATAATCATGCCAATCAAGTAAACAAAGAACAACCCTCAATAGGGTTTTCTCACAATCAATCACAAATAAGGTTTCTTAATGCTAAGAGAGGTTGAGGATGAGTGTCTTCCTCTTACCAAACTGAAGAAAACAAGAGAAGCCTCCTAGGATTTTCCTTGAAATTTTCGGATTGAGCACCACCGAGAACCTTAAAATTTCAATCTCATTAAAATAGCACCAATGCTTGAAAAATAAAGCATGGATGGTCACCAAGAAGACCATAGAAATGAAAATGAGACAAAGGAAGTGAAGAATGAAGAACTTACCCAAAAATCCTAAGCTTGAAGCTTGAAGAAAATGGTGAAAATGATGGATTTTCAAAGAACCACCAACTAGAAAAGTGTTTAGAAGATGGAGAGGATTAAGAAAATGGGGTTGGATGAAAATTTTGTAATGGATGAGGGAAGGAAGAGCTGCTGGCCGAATGGCTCTAGAGAGAAGGAAGAGAAAAAAAAATTCAAAGGAAGAAGAAGAAGGTAGAGAGAGAAAGTGCATAGGAAATAAAGGTGGTAGCTTTTGGGTGTTTGAGATAGAGATTTCTAACCATATCTTATTATTCTATTCCAATAAAACTTTAGTGGTTCTTGAGATAGAGATTTCTCGATTTGAATCCATGAAACTCATCCCTAAATTTTATTAGACCATATCAAATTCTTCGTCAGATGGGTCCGGTAGTATACCAAATGACTTCACTACCTTTTCTTTCTAACATTCATAATGTTTTCCATGTATCTCGATTGAGAAAATATGTCCCTAATCCAAACCATGTCATTGCACTGAATACATTACGATTAGAAAATGACTTGACCTATGAGACACTTCTTGTTAAGATTGAGGATAGACAGCTTGAAGGATCAACTGAAGGGAGCCGCTATTTTCTCCAAGACCAATTTGCACATTGATTATCATTAGGATCATTTGAAAGCAGAAGATGCTTCCAAGACAAACTTTCTGATGCATTATGAGCACTGTGAGTATTTGGTAATACCATTCGAGATAACGAATGCTCCAGCGACATTGTGGATCACATGAATAAGATCTTTCTTTCCTAATTAGATGGATTTATCATTGTCTTCATTGGTGACATTTTGACCGATTCTCGAAACTAAGAAGAACATGTTGAACCTTTCAGTGTGGTTCTTCAGATTCTGAAGGAGAAGAAGTTGTATGCAAAGTTATCAAAATGCAGATTTTGGTTAGAGGAGATTAAATTTTTGGGCACATAACTTCAAAAGAAGGAATTGTCATGGATTTGTCGAAAGTTGAAGCAATTTTTCAAAAGGAAGGATGAAAGACCGTATTGGAGATTCGTAGCTTTATGGGATTAGCTGGTTGGTATTGGAGTTCACCGCAGGAATTTTCGAGATAGCAGAACCTCTTATCCAGCTCACATGAAAGAGTTGAGTTTTTGTATAGATTGATGCATGGAGGAAAATTTTCAAGGGTTAAAGAGATACTCAACTATTTCACCAGTGTTGATTCTACCCAATCCCAGTGAACCTTTTGAGACGTCTCGTGATGCTCGATGTTAGAGCTTAGAACGTGTGCTTGTGCGAATAAAAGGAATAGTGACGTATGCTTCAAGACAACTGAGAATACATGATAATAGCTACTCTACACAAACTCGAAGTTAGCTATGTGGTTGCATTAGAAATCTGGAGACATTTTCTACAAGGAACAATATCCACATGTATTATAAGGTATAACAAATTCCGAGGATGAAATTTCTTTTTAGAAGGGGAGAGTTGTAACACCTCGAAAATTTCTTGTTTCATAATATATGCTCATTTTATAATATTTATGATTTTTGTGAATTTTTTTTGGAATTATTTGAATTATTTGATTATTTTAATATATTTCTCGATTTGCATGCGCACTAAGCGGGGTGGGAAAATGAAATATTTCCACGAGGCCGAAAAACCTTAGACTATGGAAACGGTGATGGATGATTTTACTAAACCCGATGTCGGACACAGTTTACGGAGTTTTTGTTTTTTGAGATTTTACCTGATGGATAAAATTTGGGTACACTCTATTATCATTGGACAATAGATACCAGTGTGATTAACTGTAACTTTTAACCAATAGGTAAAAGCTTGTAATAAAAATTTAGTAGATTATTTCTATCTAGTCACTTTTATGATATCATCTAAGTGACATCACTACATGACATCACGATTTGACTTTTTGAGAAAATGTGAGAAGCTTCTCAAGGAAGCTTTGGGAAAAGTTTGCAAAGGAAGCCTTGCTCTTTCTCCCAAGGAGTGCATGGTTTTGGAGGGGGGAAAGATGACAACTTTGTCATCTTTTCACTCAAAACATCATTTCCATTTTCATTTCAAAAGTTTTCATCTATTCTCTCACTTTTTCCTTTCCTTCACTTTCTTTTATTTTCCCTCATTTTCTCTCTAGTGGCTCACGACCACCCTTTCTTCAAGCACCCATTCATTTTCTTCAATCTCAACTATCTACATTCTTGAATCTAAATCACCATCTTAAGGCATTTTGGTGAAGAGATCTTGATTTTCTCTCATTTTCTTCACGCATTTTCTCTTTCTACCTCCGGCTACTCTCACCAAATCCACCATATCATTTTCTTTGATTTTACTCATTTACATTCTTGAATCTATACTTTCTTCTAAAATCATTTGGAGTGAATATTTTGACTTGTTCATCACTTTTCCAAATGCTTTTTCAAGTTAGTTTGTAAAGCTTTATGGTGAAATTCCTCCACCTTCATCTTCTCTCTATGGGCCACGGCCAAATCCCAAAATCCATCACCCAACCATCCATAATTCAAGATAACCTTAGATCTTGAATCTCTACACCATTTTAAGACACTCTTGTGTGGAGAATCAATCTTTAGTTCATCCATCTTTAAGTATTTCTTTAAGTTTTGCTTCAAATCTCAAGTTCAAGAGTCTTAAGGTAAAGTTCTTGAATCTTCTTTCTTCTTTCATTTTAAAGGATGTAAAGCCATACTTTGATCTATGGTAATCTTAGTCAAGCCCTAGATATTAATTCTTGTGTGTTTGCTTTGATTCTAAGAACCTCTTGGTGGAAAAAGTTTGCTACACAAGGACATACAAGGAGCTAGGAAGCTACATTTAAGGTAAGAGGGAGATTAACCTCATCAACTATGCTATGGTGGTGAGGAACGAATGATTGTATTGGGAGTGAAGAGTCCATGTGAGGATTCATTCACTCAATTGTGTGACTTTTGATTTATGTTTGTTTGATTTTGTATGATTATATGATGTTATTGTATGCAAGAAATGATTGTGATGGCTTAATGGATATATGTGATGATGTGATTTTGATAGTAAGTATGAACTTAATTAATTGTGATGATTAAAGTATAAGGCATGCTATGATTATGTTGTAAAAGAATGATTTTTGGTCCCCTTGATCTCTTGAGGCTCACGGCCTTCTTGGCCTAGGAAGAGGTATCCATGAGAAAAATATTTATTGATTAAGGACTTAGATGATTAGGTGACAAAAATATGATTCATGAGGTTACAATTTGAAAGAGGAAAGAAACAAGTTTTTACCATTGATAAGAATTGATTTTGGCTATGATATTTGATAATTGGATGAAAGAGTGAATTGGAGACCTAAAATATTTGATAATGGGATGGAAGAGTAATTAGGATGAAAAAGAATTTTATTTAGAAGTTAAATAATGAAAGTTTTAGAAAGAACATTAGAAAATATTGTTTAGGTGAATTGAGAGACAAATTAGGGTTAAAGGATCTATAAGTAAGAGAGAAGATAATTATAATGTCATGATTTGAGGAGTAATAACTTTTGGATATACCAATGAAAATAATTTTGGGGATAATTGAAATAATGGAAAATGATTTATTAGTGGTGAATTTAGTTGACTTGATAATCGAGGAATTTAATTAAGGATTCATAAAATAAGAATGGAAAAGAATAAATTTTATCATTTAGTAAAAGAACAATTTTCAGTTTTGGGAGGAAAAACAAGCTTGAGAAAAGGAACAGTGAAAACTTGAAAGACTTAGAGGAAAAGGAAAAGAATTATGAGGTTAAGACAATGTGGTTTTTTTTTAAATTTTAGTGAACGATATGAGGAAAGGTCACTTGAGGAACTTAATTAGAAGAGTTTGGTGGTTAGGATTGATTTCTACCCTTTTCTTGAAAGTGTTACAATTAAAGCCTAATGGTGAAACAATGGTTCTATATGCTAAAGAAATTTGTAAGAATGTTTTAAGTGAATTGATAGTGATAACTCTTGAATTTGCATGACTGAGATACTTTGTGCAATAATGCATTAGCATTATGTTTTTGGGCCGACGTACGTATTGGACTCAAGTGGATTGTGGATTTAGCATTGTGCTTTTGGGTCGACGTACTGGACCCAAGTGGATTGTGGAACCGATGTATATGACCCGAGTGGATCATTAGTATTATGTAATTGTATGGACGGTTATATAATATCATTGATATTAATGGTATTAAACAATTGTATGAGCGGTTGCTTTAAAACCATTGTGAATGGTATAACGGTGGTTTGATTTCATTGTTCATGCATTAAACATTATACTGTCGGCTTTTGTGCCTAGGAGTGAATAAGAACTTATAGGATAGTGTGATCTATGACGGATCTTAGGGGGTGTCAGGGCGAGGTGATCCACTTAGTGATCTGATATCACATTGTATACCCCTAGCTGTGGAAAACTGTTGTAACGCACGGCGAGGATCCAACAAACACTATCCTTTTCGTGGTCCGGCATAGACTGTCTTTTGAGGGTGGACAGATCTTCTAGAACGTTCATCTCTGAATCTTAGTTCCATGGAGTAAGAGCTGGTTGCATTGTGTATAAGGATGGTCAGCATACACATTGTGTATATGCATAGTCAGTCTACATCTTGTTGTGGTTTGGTCAGTGTTTATGTATTTGATGTACCTTGCTGAATTATATATTAGTTGATAACATGACTATACCTGTTGATCTGTCATATCCCTGTGTTAATATGATTATATTTGTTATTCCTTGATATCGTTGTATATGAAAGACATTATTGTCTTTCGTTGTGTTTCTTGCTGCCATAATAGTATTGATGTAGGAGATCTTACCTCTTCTATTGTATTATTTTATCTGTTTCTATTTTTGTACTTATGATGGAAAAAATCGTGATGGCAGCAGGACAAGATCTGTGAGGTTTCACTAGGCTACAGTTTCACGGGGCATCGAAGCGTAGAGTGTTCAGTGGGACACGAGGTGCATTCGGTATGACGGAGATGTCACTTTGCTTTGGAGTAGGACTCGACATGAGGCGACTACGTTTACTATGGATGCAGTTGTTCACTTTGAATTCTACATGCCCCTTGGTGAGCTTTAGGATGATTGGAAAGCTTCCTCTAGGGAGGACTCTGTGGAGTCAACTGCTCGGACTCCCGCCCGTAGTGTCATGCCCCAACTGGGGGCTTTGTCTGCTAGGGATCCCGAAGGGAATATAGATGAAGATCGGGTGCAGGACCCTGTTCTTCAAGTGTTTGGACTTGGACAAGGCTCAATCTTCATTTGGTAGTTATATGTATAAATTTACTTTTTGGAGTACTTAAATATTATGCTTTTGGAACATGAGACGATGTACTTAAAGATGTAGTAAACTTTGTTTTATGAAAAACCCTTTATTCAGTTTTTATGACTTGAGTCTTTTATTTATTTCGGTCAGCTTATGTTATCCGTTAAAAAGAAATTTTAAAATTTGTATTTTACAATATCAACTGTTATATCTTGGTTAAGGTTCTTTTTAGAAAAGGAGACAGTCTTAAATGTGATGTCCTCTCGGAGGGGGCGTTACAATGATGGTTAATCTAAAGCTCATTCCAACATGTTCATTATTAGCTTCAGTCAAGATTTCTTAGAGATATAGTTTTTAGTTGAGGTTGGAGTGCAACAATTTTAGATTGAATCTTGATTATCACCTTGGCAATTTTATTGTTTTGAATTCAAATGTATTCAACCATTTCGCATGGTCAACGACTAAAGTATGTAGGGGGCAAAGTGTTAACACCAAAAAAATTGAAAAAATGAGCTGGATCAAGGCATTTGGGCTGAACCAGCTAAATTGGGTCCAAACTATTGGGAATTTTTTGCGGATACATCACGCAGCGGAAAACAGGGATTCCCACAGAGGATCCATGCGAAAAAGCCATAATCCGAGTTTTTAAATGATTTACCTCTTGAAGCGTGAATCACCAACACTGTAATAGAAACGATGTCTCTGCGGTATTCACACGAACAGACTCACGAACGTCCAACGTCCGCAAAGAGAAGCCTCACGTCTCTCACACAGTGCTAGCTGCATAGAGAAGAGAATAAACCTGTCGCTTGCTCACTCACTTTTCTGTAGGTGAGGATAGGGTTCTGAATTGTGTATTTTAGCAGCCCCCTTAGTAGTACTATTTATAATAGTGACCGCCTTAAGTGAGTGTGAGCAAGAAGAAGTCAAGCATTTGTGCAACCCTAGACCCATCTGTTATGAGTCTGGGCCATATTTGAATCCGAGTCCAACTTGGATCCATTGCTCCAATTTTAGTCTGCTCTATGTGTGTGACCCTGCAGGTTCTTATTACATTGACAGTAATATTAAAATCCCATTTTAATATTACAAGCAGTGAGCGGTATCTAGCAACACATCGCTACTACCCAAGTAATAAGAATGTTAGTGATTTGACATAACCTTTCTGTGACTAATGTTTCCGTGTCATTTAGTCCCTTTGTCAAGATATCTAGATTGAACAGAAGGCATGGAATGCGTCACCCTTGTATAGTCCAATCATTCGTTTCTTGATACTCGAGTAGACTTTGTAACAACAAATGAGATCAATATCTCATATTGACTCATTTGAGCATAGCCATGCATTTCGCAGTCTCACTCAATCAGGGGGCCCGAAGATATTGCTCCTGTTATGTAGGAGTGACAAATCTCATCTAGGTCACTCACATCCCTCTGCATGATTCGCGGTATGTCCAATAACCAACTTTATAATCATCTTGTTACAGATGACGTTTGATGGCATTAAAACACACAACTCCTCATGTAGGAATCGTAGTGATTTTAGGTCAAAGGACCACAAACACGATTGTCACTATGAGAATCGCTTATGACACTCACGTAATGATCCATGTAGCATTCTCATGGTGGGTCAGTCCAGTACATCATTACTCTAATATGTACCCATGTGAAGACTTGATATCTCATATCCATGACCCGTGAGATGTGGTCATCAGTCTCTGCACATACTAGTCTCAATATATTATTGTTATCCTAATTAACAATAATACTTGACTAGGGACATTTAAGAATAGTGTTGTAACCAAAAGGATCTCACCATCAAGTCATCCACTTGATGTCCTATGGCATCAAACTTACTATTCTAAGGACTTTATTATGTTTATCAAAAAGAACACAATAAATGAAATGCCTCATATATAAAAAAATAGCATAATAGAATGTATGTAAATACAGAAAATGTATTGGCCTCCAGGGCATACACCAACACAAACTTCATCAATATTCACTTGATGAGTCAAGATTGCACATCACCATAATGGACCAAGTTCATAACAAGCCTAAAGGAGAAAAAATTCAACACTAAAGACATACTTGGTCCAGATTTTTTGTTAATGGGCTATTTGGAGCTAGTTAATTGAAGATCAAGTCTAAATTATGGATTTAACAAGTCAAAGTGGCTATAGCTGGTTGAAATTTTCATGAAAATCACTTCTCTTGAAAATAGGGATAAGGTTGGAAGCTTAAGTTTATGGGATAGTTGTGTAGTTAACATATTAGAACCATTTAACGGGAAATCAAGATGATTTGTGAGTTTGACTAGGTCAATAAATGTTCAACTACTTAGAAATTGCATGATAACTTTCCTTGAAGATAGAGATAAGGTTGAAGTAGTCAACTTGTGAAGCAATCGTTTAACTAACTTATGTAATATATTTAGTCTTTAAACTGAAGGAATTTAACTAATATGACAATAACTATAACTCTGATTGTTGGCTAAGATTTCATAACATTTTAAATTGAATAAAAAGATTAAGAAACGTAATAAACAAATTTAGTGGGGGCTAATAGTTGATTTTAGGCTTTATAAATAGTTATTGTGAATTCAATTATAAACATCAACAACATATAACATCTAACACAAGTTAATCAATCAAATTCATTCCAATTATCTTTATTTCATCTTTTTATTTAGTCATTTACGTTTGACCTTTACTTTTCAACTTTATTTTGTTGGCTTTACCTTTATGCTTTTACATTTATACATTTTACCATTTACTTTTACCCATTAAACATTTACAAAACACAAATCTTTAGCCAATCTTCTAATTAGGCCTTTTCTTTAAGGCCTTTTTCTTTAATAACCTATGAAATAAACATTACACGTGTATATTTTTTATAATATTAATGAAAATTTTGAAAATAATAAGTAAGTAATTAAAAAATAAAAAGTAGAATCCGTTTTTCTTATCGTTTACCTAAGTTTTCTCCTTTCTTTAATAACCTAAGAATATATAGTTGAGAAGTAGAATCCTTTTCTTATCGTTTCGCCTAATTATTGAAAATTCATAATTGTGAGTTAACTCATATGTTGAATAAATTAAGTAAAAATTGCATAAACATCACCTTAGACAAAAGAAAATTTGAATAGGATTATAAAAAAAAGAAAACTGAATAACCACATTCTTCAATATATTTTTTCTTTTTTCCTTTTTCAGCAATCCAGTTTTTTTTTTAAATATAAATCCAGTTTTCATTTCAATTCCCAGTATAATGTATCACCCCGTTCAATTAATTTTCCACTGTTTTAGGAATTTTTTAAAAAAATTGTTTTTTGTTTCAAACGCCGTTTGATAAATAAACTAAAACCGCGTTATTTCTCCCAAAACCCGAACACAGGGTCCGAAACGGGTCGGAATCAAAAAACCCAATAGAATTGTGCTATGATTATTGGAAATGGGCACCACCGCCATAACTGAACCATCAGATCTTTGACAATTCTCTCTTTCCACCGGATCTCTCTCTCCCTCTGGAGCCTAACCTTTCGAAGAAGAAAGAACAGAACAGTGTCTGCGAACTCCGATTCGGAAACCCTAGCTGAACGAACCTGAATCCAACGTTCTCACCCAAGATCAGGTTCTGAGCATTCTATCTACTTCTCGCATTTTCTGTGCCTTCTCTTTTGCTTTCGCACTGTCACTTGTAAACGCGGGTATTCGGATCGGATCCTATTCGATCTTGTTTTTTTTGTTTTGTTTTGTTTTTGTTTTGCCATAATTGGTTTCAGTCTCGTGAACCTTGAGCTATCTGCTGCACGATGCTTGAAAGGGTGTGTGAGTTTTTGTTGACTTTTGTGCTGTTGGTTTGTTTGTTTGTATGTTTGTTTTTTTGGTTCAGGAAGTGGAGGGGTTAGGTGTTTTGTTTGTTTGGGTAGTTGGAAATGCAGCGTGTTCCAGTGACAGTTGAGGAACAGTTGTTGCAAAAAGCGATTAAGGAAGAGTGTCCATGGGAGAACCTTCCGAAGCGAATTCAAGCAACTCTTTCCTCCAAAGAAGAATGGCACAGAAGGTTAGAGAAGCTTCCTGTGTTTTATTTTATTTTATTTTTTTATGCAAAATCTTCTTCTGTGCTTTATTGGTTTCTTGTAATTGTTTAGCCTTAGTTGGTAGTTACCGGATTTAGTCGTCGCTGTTTAAGGAGTAATTGGTTGTTTAACTATTTACGAGTGAATGTTGCGTTCCAATAGTCACTGCAGATAGGGAACTTGGCTGCCCTTTCTGTTTCTTCTTCTTCTACTTTTTTCTTTCTTCTTCTTGGTGTAAAAAATGAAGAATAATTAAGGCTTGAAGGGTCTGAGTTCGGACCTTCCATAGCCTACACTTGGCATCTCTGTGGGGTTCTGGTCATGCCATTTTTGGGCTTTTTCTATTAGTGATGTTCAAAGAGATTGCAGAGCTTTTCTGTGTTGATTTTTCTTTCTTTCTTTCTTTTTTCTTTTCAATTGCTTTTTTTGTGTTAGTAACACTTTTATCAACACCTTAATAGGTGTATTGTTTTACCACACCTTAATAGGTGTCTTATTTTTCTTAAAAAAAGAGTAACTTAGAAAGCATTGTTTCCATGGAAAATATATTGCACATATTCTGTGGTAAATTATACACTTGTATGTGCTATTATTTTCTATAAGATATTTAAATGAAGAGACATGGTTCAAACTCTACAACTCACTATTCAGATTCTTTTCATCATCTATGTGCGCACATGTTAGGAGGTGGCTCACCCATAACCCTGTAACTTGTATCAATGAAACCAAGGTACTAAACAGGGCACTCAGTTAATGAAGTTTTTCATGTGTAACTGTTGGAATTTACATATTATTGGAACTTGATCAGTTTATAGTTTGTGTTTTTCTAGTAACATTGGAACCTTAGTATCCTAGGAAATGTTTATCATCTTTTATTATCCTTGTAAATATCATATTGTAATTAATTCCTTGTATATATATATAAACCCAATATGCTGAGTAAAATTTACTCAAACAATTCAGAAATCCTCTTTAAGTTTTTGATATTCAAGTTGGTATCAGAGCGGGTGATCCCGTTCTTGCTCTCTCATCCTCGTTACTGTTCCAGCCACTGTCAAGGCTGGAACCTCGTCCAAAGTCCCCTCATTTGTCAGTGTGAGGGCCCCAGTCATCTCAAACGACCATTTTTGGCTGTCACTCCAAGTCCCATCGTTGGAAAGTCCGCCACGCGCCACCACCAATTTGTCTGACGTCTGGTGCGTGTAAGCCACACGCCGCCTTCCCGTCGTCGGAATTTGTCACTGCTGGTCCCATTCTGCTCATTGGACCTCCCTGAGTCTGTTTAGACAGTCACCTGCTCTATTCGTCCCTGTATGGCTAGTGGGTCCTTGGAGCCCACCTTTGTTGTTATACTGAAAAGGCGTCTTCTGTTGCCACAGTTCTAGATTTTTTTTGGAGCTTTTTACTATCTCTAAACTTGCTCTCATGGCCTCTGAATTTACTGAGAATCATAAAATCCTGTTTGATAGTGAGTATAAGGAGTATCTCCAACTTAAGGCAGTCCACTCAAGATCAAGTTCAGCTGGTGTCGTCCACACCGGTAATTCTACGGCTTGTCTCACTCATTCCATGTCTGCAGAATCCTGGATTCTAGATTCTAGTGCTTCCGACCACATTGCTGGTAATCCCTCACTTTTCTCAAGATTAGTATCCACCAAAATTCCTCATTCCATCACCCTTGCCGATGGTTTAAAGGCTAAAGCCACTGGTGTTGGTCAAGCTGCACCTCTCTCATCTCAAACTTTGAACTCTGTTCTTTTTATTCCTAGCTGTCCTTTTAACTTAATTTCCATTAGTCAGCTTACTCGCACTCTTAATTGTTCCATAACCTTTTCTGCTGGTTCTTTCCATATACAAGACTGGAGTACGGGGCAGACGATTGGCGCAGGCTTTGAATCACAAGGACTCTATTATTTTCAAACTCCATCATCTACCATATGTGCTGTTACCGAGTTTCCTAGTCTTCTTCATTATTGTTTGGGTCATCTAAGTCTGAATAAGTTAAAGAAGATGGTTCCTCATCCCTCTCATTTGCAGTCTTTTGAGTGTGAGTCGTGTCAGGTTGGGAAACATGCTCGAGGTAATTTCCCAAGTAAAGTCAATAATCGGTTTGAATCCCCCTTTTATATTGTTCATTCAGATGTTTAGGGTCCTAGTCGTGTCAGCTCTATTTTAGGATATCGATATTTTGTTATTTTTATTGATGATTACTCAAGATGTACTAGGATATTTTTAATGAAAGACCGCTCCGAGTTGTTAAGCATTTTCCAAAATCTTTGCAATGAAATCCATACTCAGTTTGGGTGCACAATTCGTATTTTATGCAATGATTGGCAAAAGAATATTTTTCTACTCCTTTTAATTCTTTTATGACTTCTCATGGTATGCTCCATCAATCTAGTTGTCCTCATACACCACAACAGAATGGTATTACAGAAAGAAAACATCATCATATGCTTGATACTGCTCGTACTTTGTTATTACAAGCCAATGCACCTTTGAAATTTTGGGGGGATGGTATTCTTACTACTGGGTACTTAATAAATCGTATGCCATCTTCTGTTTTACATAACCAAGTTCCTTATTCCCTCTTGTTTCCTAAGGAACCCATTTATAAAATTCCTCGCCGTGTCTTTGGTTCCACTTGTTTTGTGCATGATCTTTCTCCAAGAAAAGATAAATTAACTGCGCGTGTTGTTAAATGTATTTTTCTCGGGTACTCTCGCCTGCAAAAAGGGTACTGATGTTATTCTCCTACCTGTCATCACTTTTATATCTCTGCTGATGTTACATTCTTCGAGGAAACACCGTACTTTACAACATAGGTTGAACCAGACTCCATATCTTAGGTCTTACTAGTTCCTTACCTGAGCACTCCGGTCTTTATTCCCTAGTCTTTGAGTCCACCAGAACCAGAAAATTCTTCCCAACAGTCTTCACCTTGTCCTCTCATCACCTATCAACGTCGTCCTCGTCCTTCGCCTCCAGAAAATGTCCCTACTCTAGAATATGGTGATTCATCTCCTGCTTCAGCGTCCATACCTACTCTGGATTCCTCTCCTACAGACCTCCCTATAGCACTTCGTAAAGGTATTCGTTCTTTCCATAATCCTCATCCCATTTATAATTTTTTGAGTTATCATTGTTTGTCCCCATCCTATTATGCTTTTACATCTACTTTGTCGTCTATCTCTATTCCTAAATTTGTTCAGGAAGCATTATCCCATCCAGGATGACAGCAAGTAATGATTGATGAGATGACAGTTTTAGAATCTAACCACACATGGACACTCATTCCCCTTCCTCTTGGGAAATCAAAGGTTGGTTGTCAGTGGGTTTTCATTGTCAAAGTGGGTGCTGATGGCAAGGTGGATCGTTTGAAAGCTTATCTTGTTGTGAAAGGCTTTACCCAGATTTTTGGTCTTGACTATGGTGATACTTTCTCCCTTGTTGCAAAAATGGCCTCTGTTCGGCTATTCATATCCATTGCAGCCATGAATCGTTGACCCTTATATCAATTGGACATCAAGAATGCCTTTTAACATGGTGATCTAGCTGAAGAAGTTTATATGGAGCAACCTTCGGGCTTTGTTGCTTAGGGGGAGTCGAGATTGGTCTGCAAATTACACAAGTCATTGTATGGTCTAAAACAGTCTCGTCGATGTTGGTTTGAACGATTCAGTACAATTTTACAGTAGTTTGGCATGATCTGCAGTGAAGCAGATCACTTTGTGTTTTATACGCACTCATCTAACCTGTGTATCTATCTTGTGGTCTATGTGGATGATATTGTTATCACAGGAAATGATCATGAAGGAATTTAAAGACTGAAGCAACACTTGTTTCGTCATTTTGAAACTAAAGATTTGGGTCAACTAAGATACTTTCTTGGGATTGAGGTAGCTCAATCAAAGGATGGTATTGCTATCTCACAAAGGAAGTATGCTCTTGACATTTTAGAAGAACTTGGAACGTTAAGCTGCAAACTAGTTGATACTCCTATGGACCCGAATGTTAAATTCCTACCAGATCAGGGAGAACCCTTTTCAAATCCAAGAAGGTATCGGAGATTGGTGGGAAAACTTAATTATCTCACTGTGACCAGACCAGACATATCTTTTGCTGTTAGTGTTGTAAGCCAATTTTTTAACTCTCCTTGTGTTGATCATTAGGACGTAGTTATTCGGATTTTGAGGTATATTAAGGTCTCCCCTAGAAAAGGGTTAGTATATACAAACAGAGGACATACAAATGTAGTTGCTTATACAAATGGTAACTGGGTCGGGTCTCCCAGTGATAGAAGATTAACTTCTGGATATTGTGTTCTTATTGTAAGAAACCTTATCTCATGGAAAAGCAAGAAGCAGAATGTTGTTGCCAGATCGAGTGCTGAAGCGGAGTATTGAGCTATGACTCTCATTACATGTGAACTCATATGGTTAAAAGAACTCTTGAAAGAGTTGAAGATTTGCGAGATAGGACCTATGATGTTAATTTGTGATGATCAAGTAGCACTTCATATTGCTTCAAATCCGGTCTTCCATGAACGAACTAAACATATCGAGATTGATTGTCATTTCATCTGTGAGAAGATTGTTTCAAAGGAAACCTCTACTTCGTTTGTAAATTCTAATGACCTATTGGCAGATCTTCTTACCAAGTCACTTCGGGATCTAAGAATAACATACATTTGTGACAAGCTAGATGCTTATGATATATACGCTCCAGCTTGAGGGGGAGTGTTGTAATTTACATATTATTGGAACTTGATCAGTTTATAGTTTGTGTATTTCTAGTAATATTGGAACCTTAGTATCTTAGGAATTGTTTATCATCTTTTATTATCCTTGTAAATATCATACTGTAATTAATTTCTTGTGTATATATAAACCCAATATGCTGAGTACAATTTACTCAAGCAATTCAAAAATCCTCTCTAAGTTTTTGATATTCAAGTGTAACAACATGCAATAGAGTTAGTATGCAATACATGACTCGAAATTTGGTCCAGTCTTTGTTCTTTGATTTTTCATTTTCTTATTTTCTTTTTTGTACTATATACATTAATTAATTTGAACCTGGTTGATCCCTTTTCAGCTTTAAGCTTCACTTATAGAAAGGGAAATAGATCCTCTGAATCTTTCTATTCCTGTTTCATCATGCTTGGTCGTTGGTCTAGTAACATCTTTTTTTTTTTTTGGGTAAATTGGAGGTGTAAGCACTTGGGTAAAAGAGAAGTATAGTTGATGTAGTGGAGGATCAAACCTCCGACTTCATCATCACAACGTATTCTTAGCAGTGATTGGGACTTGGGCTAGTGCCAGTTGACTTCCAAACTCGTTGGCAAACATATCTCTTAAATAAGTGTAGAAGTAGAATAAATTTGCACTGGAATGAGGAAACTTTTGATTTTGAAAGGCTGTAGTGCCTTTAGCAAGAAAACTAAAATCTATCCTTAAGAAACAATAACTTCTGAGAGCTAATTCTCATTTAGGAATAGTATTTTAATTTTTTTTAATTTAGTAAATATTCGTAATGTGCTACACTTCAATTATTTCCAGGTTCCTGTGTCAATTCCTTGAATATATATTTTTTAAATACATAATCTTAACGTTGCCTTCTCTTTTGTTGGCCATGGAAATTTCGTGCAGGATTATTGAAAGCTGCATAAAGAAGAGACTCCAATGGAATAGTTGTTTTGCCCGTAAAGTTTGTAAAGAAAGCGAATATTATGAAGAGATGATGCGTTACTTGCGGAAAAATCTAGCTGTATGTGCTGTACAGAATGTCTATCTGACTCATCTTTCTGAAATTATATATCAAATACATTGTTACAAAACTCTATATGCCTATATTTTTGTTTACATGATCTAACTTTGATGTTAGAATATTTTTTTGGGAGAAAATTGAAGTTTTAATGATTTGAAAATCAAAATTGCAATTTTGTAATTAAACAGGTCTTTGTTTCTCTTTAGTTTTAGGATCAGTTTTTGATAAATAATTTACCATATTACCTTGTCTTTTTATAGAAAATTATTTTCATCTGCATACTTAAATTAATGAATATCAAATATAACTGCCACTCCCTGGATGTTGGGCAGTGTCCTCATCTGCTTTTGTTGCAAGACATCTGCATTTAATGTGCATGTTTTTTCACTTGCAGCTATTTCCTTATCATCTGGCGGAGTATGTCTGCCGTGTAATGAGGGTATCACCTTTCAGATATTATTGTGATATGATTTTTGAAGTAATGAGAAATGGTAACTTGTTGATTGCTTGTTGCAATTCTCTAATGCATTAACTCTTCATGATGGTCCTGATTAGTTCTTGCTATATATAGCTTGCAATTTAGTGATTTTTTCCATATAAAATCATGCCATAGCCAGCTTCTTGATTATCAAATGAATAGTGTTTGTAGGACTATTTCTGACCGTAGATTCAAGTCTAACTTGAATGGCTGGAATGGGAAGAGTTGAACATTTATGTTCTTAAATTGAAAACTATTTTCATAATACAGATAGATAGTGAGACATATCTAGTATAATGTTGACTTATAAAACTCTTCTATAGAATAGAATTATATCAATAAGTTCCTGGTAAATAGCTAGGCCCTTGAAGTTAAGAAATTTGTTTTTGAAATGGTAAAATTCTTTTTTTTGGTCTTCTGGTTATAGGTGATGCTTCCTAGTGTTATTGAGGGTGCACACTTGTGCTACAGGATGAAATGTGATCAGTAGTGAGTACAGATGGTGAAGAAGATAGAAAGCTAAGTCATATGTGTGGAAACTTGGGTTTTTAAGAAGTGATTAGGTGCTTGGGAATATAATGCAGAACATCTACTGAATCTGATGTGGGTTAAAGAGCCAATATGGTGACAGCAACTGTAGCTAGGGCACTGAGATTCCAGATTTGCTAAGCTCTTCGTCTCCTTTTAATTGACTTTAACAACTATACTTAGGATAAATTATCCATTCAACTTTAATTAATTTGGACCTTCAAATGGCCTCTAATCTAAGCCTTGAAATTCTCAAGAGATATTCTTATTACTTAAGGCCTTAGCATATTGACATCTTAATGTTAATTACCAATTTATGTCAGTTTTTACCGTTCCAAAAATATCCATGAAATGCTTTTATGTGTTTATTGAGCCAACTCTTAAGATTATGAGTTGTGTTATGTGATAATTGCTTTGACTCCTAGCACTAAATCTTAAACTGAACTTTAACTAGGAAAGACACTTGAGCTGTCAAATTCATCAACTAAAGCATGCTTCAAGTACAGTCCTTGTACAATAACCCCAAATCCAAACTCATGACACATCATAATTTTCCAAAACAGTACAGCCAATAAATCATAAAATTAGCAAGAAACAAGGTCTGCCTTCTTTGCTTCAACCCGAGACTTTAGTATGGAACTTGATAAAACATTCATACAAAGGAATGAGTTTTTCAACTCAGTATATAGTAAAAAAAAATTCATAAAACAGTTCCTAGAATCTGAGTAGTTCCAGTTTAAGAAAAGCAGTAGTATAATCTTGAGAACAAATTCTAGCACAGAATCATGCTCAACTTTGATGCACATGCAGCTCAGATTCTTAACTATCTACCTCGGAAAATTCTGGTACTTGAGGCTTCACTCCTTCAAAATTCAACACTACCAATTCTCTCCCATCCTAACTTATCTTGCAGATTACGTCCCCCTAATCAACTTTTCCTTCTGCTCAAGACCAGAATTTGCTCCTAGCTAGGACATGCAAATCCGTCTTCTCTCTAGCTCTCTCTCTCTCTCTCTCTACAAGATGCAACTACCACGAAATCCTCCAAAATTTGGTTCACTCTCAAGCATCATTTTTGTCTTCACTCATGGAGCCAAAATCTCACTCTAGGATGGACATGCAAGCACGCCCCTCTCTTGGTTTCAAGGTTTCTCTCAATGAGTTTTTGAGAAAATGAAGAAGATGGTTGAAGAAGATGAGATGTTGAAGTGTCTTAATGGTGGTTAGTGGGGGGTTCATGCCTTATGTGGGAGGCTTGAGTTAGTGGAGGGAGAGTATAGACTTCTCTCTTTCTTTGCACTACTAGCTTGGTACTAACATTTCTAATATTAATTTAGTCATACTTAACCTTTAATTATTATGACTATAGAAAAACAGAGTAAGGTATTTTTCTCTGTATCTTGTTATTTCATGAAATAGATATGTACAATATATAGACAATGGCCACATACGGGATTGGCCAATCAAATCCCATAATTTCACGAAAGTAAAAACTAGGATTACTAATAGATGGAAACAAAATATTTAGGTTGACTAAAAAGAAACTAATCAGCCTATACTAGGAAAGAAATAACTAAAAATAAATAACATAATAATAGGAAACCGGATATGATCACGTGGAGAATCACACGTGACCTACGTTGTGCAGTGCAGACGTGTACGGACCGGTGCATCTGCAGACGGACATCTGTACGTGGTACGGAAATGTTCAAAAAACTAGGGTACGGGTACGTCATATATATATATAATAAAAAATAATATATGTATGTATAGTAAACTAAAATCTCACACAATAAAATATGACAACATAGCATAAAAATTAAAGCACATAAATTTCAACATAAAACATAGAAAAGAACTTAAATTATTCAACCAAGACAACATCCACAATAAAAAATTGCAATACATAAGTTGTTCAACGTGACAACTTCTAAATATGATTACAAAAATCAAACTCCAACAGTCTCAATTTCATCATTTCCTTGCCCATCATCAGTGAAAAGAACAGCCTCCAAATCTGGTTCATCAAGAGAGAGACTAGCAACTTCAAGAATTCCAGCCCCTTCAAATGGATCCCATTCATCTCCACCAATGTCCCACATTTTAGTCTCACCCTCATTATAGTTATTATTCTTCCTTGAGAGGAGACGAAGATTTGTGTGGACAAAAACTAAATCTTCAGCTCTCTTGGGATTTAGCCTATTCCTTTTCATGGAGTGGATAAAGGAATATGTGCTCCAATTCCTTTCACAACAAGAGGAAGAGGAAGGTTGTGAAAGGAGCTTCAAGGCAATGGTTTGAAGTTTGGGGATTGAAGCTCTATACATGACCCACCATTCCTTTGGTGTCAAGTTCCACCTATCTTGCAAGCAATCAAGTTGGCTAAGCTCTTCTTCACCACTTGATAATTTAACAAACTCTGAAGTGACCTCTCGCCTTTCTTGAGAATCCGGAAAGTAATCCCTCAGGCATTTGTTTCTCCCCATACAAATCTCATTGTCCTTATGTGGAGGGACTCGTTTTGGAGCTTCCTCAAGCCATTGTCTACAATAATACCTATTATACAAAATATAAATTGTGATTACTATAATACAAAAACCAAAGTACATCTCTTAGATGAAAAAGTAAAAGAACTTGGAACTTGAAAGTTAATTAAATTTACCTAGGATTAAGTGAATGTAGAGGATGATACGCCAATTTTATTTGATTTAATTTTTAATTGTCATACTTACATCATCATAAATGCTTAAGCTACAGGAATTTATAATTTCTTATTGATCAAAGAATTCCATTTTGGACTTGTATTGGCCTCCCCTTCACTTGTTTGATTGTGTGTTACAAGGTTGATTAATTTGTAGAATAAACGTTTGTTTGCAAGTAAGCTGGCCTTTAAAAATTTCCTGCATGTTTTAATTATTTGCAGAGCAACCTTATGACAGCATCCCAAATTTTAGTGCTGCGGATGCTTTAAGACTTACAGGAATTGGGAGAAATGAATTTATTGATGTAATGAACAAGTGCAGATCTAAGGTACTGGATAGATGTGCCCGTATGGTGTACATAAAAATATATTTGATACTTGGATTTCATGTATAATATTGTATGCATGTCTGTTTATTTAATTACTTGTTTCAATAATAGTGCCAATATTACCTTCTAAGGCTTAGCTTCATAGAAGCAGGCAAGGCAATGATTCTAGAGATGCCAAGCCAAATATGCCTCAATGACTATCTTCTTCATATGACACTTCTCATAGTGGCTTTGTTACGATGTAGAAAAGCTGTCATTTAGGTTTCATGGCCAACACAAACAAAGGCATGTCTTACAAATTTCTATGACATTGCTTAGCAAGGATTATTTGTAATTTTTCTTCCTTAATTTGTTGTGGAATAGGAAACCTGGACAATTAGGGAAGTCGTAATAAGAAAAGTTGACATTTATAAAGAGAATTTTTTTTAGAAAAAAGTAGTAGCCTTGAAGGAGAAAGGTAGGCTCTTTCATTTCTGCAATCATATGCCTTTGACCAGACTGGACATGGTTATTCTATCAATTGGTGTTTGTGTGTGTGTGTATATATATATATATTTTGTTCTTCATAAACTTGAATTTTATTTTATTGACTTAATGCCCCTTGTCTGGATAATATTTTATATCATTCTTTTCTCACCCGTTATTTCCTCTTTTGGAGTATCCAGAAAATCATGTGGAAACTAAACAAGTCAATTGCAAAAGAACTTTTACCTACACAACCTGTGGATTTTCCAATTGAACCTTGGTGGGGAGTTTGTCTTGTGAACTTTACTTTGGAAGAATTTAAGGTGAGGTCTGCGTTTCACCCTTATAAGATGGAGGAGGGTTCACTTACAATAATGTTGTTCATTGTGTTAATTTGGCAATGAGAAGTAATTTTGATATTCACTTGTCTAATAGTTTTTGTCGATTTTTTCTTGCCTTGTCTTCTACCTTTATAGAAACTCTCAGAAGAGGAAATGGCCACAATAGACAAAGTCTGTAAGGAGGAAGCAAATTCATTTATCTTGTTTGATCCTCACGTTGTAAAGGGTCTTTACAGACGGGGATTGATCTATTTTGATGTTCCTGTGTATCCTGATGATCGGTTTAAAGGTGTGATTTGTGTTACAATTTTGTTCTATGTTTTGGCTTGCTAGGTTTTACTTTCCAAATATCATTTTGAGGTATATTTTCTGTTAGATAAATAGGTTTTTACCTTTGGTCTTTTTACTTTTAGTGGTTTCTGTTGGAAATATATGTAATTAGGTGTAAATTGTTAGTACAGTTGTTAGTCCCACATCATGTATATTGTGTAATTATTTATTACTTATTGAATATATATTCAGTCTCCGTTGTGTAGTTGAAACACACGGTTCAGTATATGTCTTTCTTTTCCTTTCTCTCTCTCAACATGGTATCTAGAGCCTAGAGAAAGGCAAATCCTAGAACCGTACCTACCCGGAGGACCCACTGTCCCCCGGTGCCAAAAATTTTTTTTTTTCCGGCAACCCGTGTCATCACTCCGGGTACCGGATCTCCTATGCCGTGCTCCTTTTCGTCCAGTCTCAGCCCCTGCCGCCGCCGTTGACGTCCTCTCCGACCACCGCCACCACCGCTCGGAGCGCCTCCCTCTGCTCGGCCCGATCCCCGAAGTACAGGCCCAGCTGCCCATCCACGCGCCCACACGCGCGAGTACAGTGGGTTGCGTTTCGCACCCACGCGCTTCACTCCGGCTGCGCGTGACAGCGCGTCAGGCCTTCTTTCTGGCCGCCGTTCGTCCCACTGTGGTCGCCGGCCTCTCCTCTGTTGAGCCCAGTCCTCCACTTCCCCAACCGCACCCATAAGACGTGTCGTACACCTTCCGTATACGTTTCAGGTACTGTTCATTGCGTTTTTTGGGTTATTTGTCATCTGATCCATGGCTTCCTTGAGTCCTCCAGATGCTCCGAAGGTAGAACCTGGTGTTTTCAGTAATTATATCAGTGCCTCTCTTTCCACTGACAAATTAGATGGCACTAATTATGATTCTTGGGCCTCCGACGTCAAACTTTGGCTTACCGGTCAAGGGTACGAGACTCATCTCACTACCACGGTTGATTCTGTGCCTGAAGCCGACCGTCCCAGGTGGAAAAAGATTGATGCTCAGTTGTGCAGTGTGCTTAAGTCCACCATCCACTCCTCTTTGAAGCAGATTTTTCGGGCTCATTTGACCTGTGAATCCGTGTGGGCGCAGGCCAAGGTCCTCTACACCAATGATACTCAGCGATTGTATGGGGTTTGTCATGATCTTATGAATCTTATTGCCCCAAGGAGGTTTGATGGCTCTATGTCTACCTACTTGGGCAAACTTCATGGTGCTCTCCACGATTTCAATGAACTGTTGCCTCCAGCAGATACCCCGGCAAAGGAACTTGAACAACGGAACACCTTCTTCATGCTTTTGGGCCTTTATGGTTTACTTGCGGATTACTCCACCATCCGTGATCAGATTTTGGGATCTCTTATTATTCCCACTCTTTCTGCAACGTGTTCTACCTTGCTTCGGGTTCCAGCTAAGCACAGTACTGATTCTCTTGTTGCTCCCATCATTGGTGACACATCTGCCCTTGCCTCTCAGACCAACAGTCGTGGCCGTTCTCGTGGGGGTCACTCAGGTTCCAAACCTCGTCCGAAATGTGATCATTGTCATCGTTTGGGTCACACCATTGATAAATGTTGGACTTTACATGGCCGTCCTCCCCTTGCTAATGTTGCACAGTCTACTCCACCAGACACTCTTGAGCCTTCTGAACCACCTAGAGGCTCTCCGGTGATTATGCGAGAATTTCGAAGTGGTTTGAGCGGCGTCGGTCCTCCGGTTCCACTTGTTTTCATTGCGCACACTGGGTACTTCCTATGCTTGTCTCTCTCAGTCACCTTCCCTTGGCCCTTGGGTTTTTGATTCTGGTGCATCCGACCACATTTATGGTAATAAGGCTTTGTTTTCTCAACTCTCTACTTCTGGTTATTTGCCTATGGTTACTTCAACTAATGGTTCTCAGACACAATCTCAAGGGATTGGCACTGCTAATCCCCTACCTTCCCTCACTGTTGATTCGGTTCTCTATATTCCTGGGTGTCCTTTTAATTTACTTTCTATTAGTCGTTTAACCCGTTCTCTTGATTGTTCCATTACTTTCACTAAAAATCTGTTTCTCTGCCGGACCGGAGTTCGGGACGGATGATTGGCACCGGATATGAGTCCCATGGCCTCTACTAGCTCTCCAACCCTTCTCATGTTTGCTCTGCCACAGATTCCCCTCTTACCATCCATGCTCAATTGGGTCATCCTAGCCTTGCCAAACTATAGAGAATGGTGCCGAGCCTCTCCAAGTTATTGAGTCTTCCTTGTGAGTCATGTCAGTTAGGGAAACACACCCGTAGTCCGTTTCCTGATCGTTTTGGTACTCGAGCTGCGTCTCCTTTTACCTTAGTTCATTTTGATGTATGGGGTCGTAGTCGTACTATTTCTACTTTAGGGTTCAAGTATTTTGTTACCTTTATTGATGATTACTCTCGATGTACTTGGTTATTTTTAATGCAAAACAGGTCTGAGTTATTCTCCATATTTCAAAAGTTTTACCAAGAAATTAAAACTCAATTTGGTGTTCCTATTCGTACTCTGCGTAGTGATAATGCTAGTGAATACTTATCTAATCAATTTTAGACTTTTATGGCTTCTCATGGCATTCTTCACCAAACATCTTGTGCCCATACACCTCAACAAAATGGGGTAGCTGAACGTAAAAATAGACACCTTATTGAAACAACTCGGACCCTCTTATGAAACAACTCGGACCCTCTTACTCCATAGTCAGGTTCCTTTTCGTTTTTGGGGTGATGCTGTCCTTACTGCATGCTACCTTATTAATCGCATGCCATCCTCTGTGCTTGATAACCAGGTCCCTCATTCTGTCTTGTTTCCACATCAGCCTCTTCATTCTCTTCCGCCTCATGTCTTCGGGTCCACTTGTTTTGTCCATAATCTCTCTCCTGGTCTAGACAAACTTACAGCCCAATCCCTCAAATGTGTCTTCCTTGGTTACACTCGGTCCCAAAAAGGTTATCGTTGTTATTCTCCTACTCTACGACGTTACCTTATCTTGGCTGATGTTACTTTCTTCGAGTCTATATCCTTCTTTGAGTCGTCTCCTTCGCCTCCCGAGCCAATCTCTACGTTCCTTCCGGTTCCTCTTGTCCCTGTCACTGTCGAGTCTGAGCCGCTCCACCCTCTACCCATACAGGTCCCCAGCACCACTGACCGTTTCTTCCACACTTATCACCACCGACCACAACCTCCTGTACCCCGTGTCCCTCCTCTGGATACTGCTACTGAGGTCATTGCAGACTCTTCTCCGGAACCAACTCATTTACCAGCTCCGGCACTGTCAGACGACTCTGATCTCCCCATTGCCATGCGAAAAGGTATTCGGTCTACTCGTAATCCTTCTCCTCATTATATTGCTTTAAGTTATCACCTCTCTTCTTCTTTGCACTTTGCTTGTCTTTCTTCCTTGTTTCCATCCCTAAATCTCCGGGTGACGCATTGTTTCCATCCCTAAATCTCCACTTGGTGACGCATTGTCCCATCCCGAATGGAGACAAGCAATGATTGATGAAATGATCGTGCGTCTTGTGGCGAAAGGGTATACACATTTTTGGCTTAGATTATGGGGATACTTTCTCTCCCTGTGGCTAAAATGGGTCCAGGTTGTTTTTGTCCATTGCCGCCATTCTCTTTCATCAACTTGATATTAAAAATGCATTCTGCATGGTGATCTAGAAGAAGAGGTATAATGGAGCAACCTCTGGTTGTTGCTCGTGGAAGTCTTCTACATTGGTTCGGACGATTCCTGATTCAAGCAATTTGGTATGATTCGAAGTGAAGCGGGTGTTTTATCGCCAATCCGTATTTATCTTGTTGACGACATGGTTATTGGAAGTGACCACCATGGCATATGTAAGTTAAAACAACATCTCTCTCTTCACTTTCGGACCAAAGACTTTATAGCTCAATCTAAGGATGGTATAGTGGTGTCTCAAAGAAAGTATGCTATGGATATCCTTGAAGATAGGATTGTTGATGGTAAAATTGATCGTCTCAAAGTATAGGAGATTAGTTGGGAAGTTAAACTACCTCTTACTCGGCGACATTTCTTTTGCGATCGGTGTGGTTAGGGAAGGTGTATACACAAGGGAGATTCAAGATATGTCTTTCTTTTTCATTGGATACTTCTCTCTCCTCTTGACGGATGATCCACTTCCAGGTATTGTGTACTCATTGGTGGCAACTTAGTTTTTAATTATTTAATTATTCCTTTGTATTTTTATACTTGTGAACTCACTTGTTGAAACAAGCTAGTTCATTTTGAGGTTATGAAAATGACACTATATAAAAAGTCGCTTTCATATAGAAATGAGCATGAAAGGTCACAACTTTTCCTCCCAATGGTTTCTCCTTTCTTTCCTTTCTCCTTCCTTTCAAAGATCCAATCATCATCAAGTCCCACGAATGTATAGGTATTTATTGAGCACAAACTTTGTCAACTCAAAGGATCACAAGATGTCTTCACCTCCCTGAGATGAATAAGTTATTTATGTAACAAGCTTGGTGCATATGATTTATATGCTCGACTTGAAGTGTTGGAAATATATGTAATTAGGTGTAAATTGTTAGTATAGTTGTTAGTCCCACATCATGTATATTGTGTAATTATTTATTACTTATTGAATATATATTTAGTCTTCGTTGTGTGGAGATATGTCTTTTTTTCTTTCTTCTCTCTCAACAGTTTCATTATTTTAACCTTTGTTTTTTTACCCTAGTTCATTTGCCCATGTAATGCAAGTGGTTAACTTTTTAATCTCTTTACCCACCATTCTCACATGGTATCGGTGGTGATCTCATACCCACCATTCTCACGAAGTGGTGGTGACTGCATGTGATGCACCAGTACGTGACTCTTCCAATTGTTCAAGTTCTTCCTCGTTTCAAGTAGACTTGACCTTAGGGAGATTTAGAAGGCTTCGATTGGCCATAATTCACGAGCCCAACCTCATTCGCTGTCGAATGCGTCTCCAAGCGCCGCCTCCTTCCCTACTCATGGTCGTCACACGTAGCCCCATTTTGAGCGCGTGATCAAAATGCGCCGCTTTGTTTGAGTTCTGACCTTCTCCGAACCTCTTCTCGGTAGTTTTCTGGCTATTCCAACAACCTCTGGCCAAATCAAGTCACTTTCATTTCTCTCTAAAATCTTCTCTTGTTCTTATCTCTCTCTCAATCACTATGACTGAAGCTGAAATTGAGGATATCCCATCTAAAGATAGAGTTGGATGCTAAAAATGACACTTCTAAGAGTGGGGCTCCTATTTTCACTAGCTATGCCTCTTCTGGAATCGCTATTGACAAGCTAGATGGAACCAACTATGATACATAGGCCTTAGACATTAAGCTATGGTTCTTAGGTCAGGGATATAGTAACTGTTGGACGGTGGCCTCTTGGTCTTATTCCCACATTTTCATGTTTTTAGTGTAGACATTGTTTTTAGTGTTTTATGTTGCTTATTTTCTAGGCACTAGTTTAATGTACAACTCCTTATATATATTACCTCCATTGTAAACATTTAGTTGATGAAATAATATGCAGTGTTCATATTTTTCAAATTCTAAGATGTTATCAGAGTGGTTCTAATCTGGGATTGTCTTTGTTTTCCGCTAAGCCTTTTTTTTGCGGTTGGCCTTCATTGCCAACCAATCTTTGTTTTTTGGCCCTCATTGCCCCTTTTTTCGCTGAACATTCTTTTTTTTGGCCTTCATTGCCTCCAAACACCCAGAAACCAGAAACCCAAACAGTTCCTGCCTCCAACACCCAAAAACCCGAACAGTTCTTGTCCTACCTCACATTCGGCCTTTATTGCCAACTAGCCTTCATAGCTGATCATCCGTCAAAGTAAGGCCACAAGGTGACTCAGAGACCTCCGACCAGCCACCCACCTGAGCGCCACCGTCGGAGACCTTGTCACGCGCCGCCACACGCGTTTGGAGTTCCTGGCGCGTGGGAGTCATGCGCCACCTTCTAGTCACTGGAGAGCGACGCCGTTAGTTCTGTCCACTTCGCTGGCGTCCTCTGCTTCTGTTTCAGTGGTCAGAACTCCATTCCAAAGCTGTTTGGATAGTGGGTTCACCTTCTTTAACGTCTTTTACGGTTCTGTCTTGACTCTGTTACTCCAACGGTTCTATTTTGTCTCTCACGATGTCAACCGAAGGTGAGGTTTCAAATGTCTCTCTACACAGCCTTGAAAAACTCTGAGGTACTTGTTTTTTGACTTATTCGGGTAAGTTACCGTTTTCCGTTGGATTTAATGTCTTGGGTACAATTTTTCCCAACTCTTAGATTATGGATTCAGGAGCTACAGACCATATGGTCAACAACCCCATTATATTTTCCACCTATTCTCCATGCCCAAGCATCAAAAAAATATCCACAGCTGATGATTCCTTGACCACTGTAGCCGGTGTAGGAGATGTCCAACTAAGTCCCCTAGTGACCTTAAAAAATGTCCTTCATGTCCCTAAACTGTTCACAAATCTGATTTCTGTTCAGAAATTAATTAAAGATTTATCTTGCAAAGTGATTTTTTACAATGATCATTGTGTTTTTTAGGACAAGGATTCGGGAAAGATGATTGGATGTGCTAGGGAGCAGGATGACCTTTACCTCCTTGAAGCACCTTGCCAGGTAAACAGGACCAAGAGCGGCCTTGGACACCCATATTCTTTTACCTCAGAACTTCTTTCAACCAAAAAAGACAAAATTTGGCTTGTTCACCGTAGATTAGGACATCCATCCTTTTTTATTGTTAAAAGTCTTTTTCCTTCTTTGTTTAAAGGTCTTGATGTTGAACAATTTCATTGTGAAGTATGTGAACTTGCCAAACATAAGCGTGTCAATTTTTCAATTAGTAATAAAAGAAGTTATGTTCCTTTTTCTCTTATTCACAGCGATGTTTGGGGTTCCTCTTCCATTCCTAGGGTCTCTAGGGCGAGATGGTTTGTGTCATTTATTGATGATTGTACTCGTGTTACCTGGATTTTTCTACTCAAATACAAGTCTGATAGTAGTACTGTTCTCCCAAATTTTTGTTCTATGCTTAAAAATCAATTTGGGGTGGGTATTAAACGGTTCAGGTCCGATAATGCTACAGACTTTTTTAATAAGACTCTTGTGCATTTTTTCCAGAAAGAAGGAATAATCCATGAATCATCCTGTGTTCATACCCCACAATAAAATGGGTTAGCAGAGTGAAAAAACGGTCATCTTCTTGAAAAAACCCGAGCTTTATTGTTTCAGACAAATGTCCCCAAGTCCTTCTGGGGTGAAGCTGACAGCTACTCATCTTATATATCGCTTGCCCACTAAAGTCCTGGGGTTCAAGAATCCTATGAATGTCCTTTTTACTTTCTATCCTGATCGACATACTTCCAATAATCTTGTCTCTAAAATTTTTGGATGTGTATCTTTTGTCCATGTTCACAGTCCAAACAGGGGAAACTCGATCTGAGGGCTCTAAAATGTATCTTTCTGGGCTATTCTTTGACCCAAAAAGGGTACAAGTGTTATCACCCTCCATCCAGAAAATTCTATGTCTCTAGGATGTTACATTCAGTGAAGAATAACCTTATTTTTCCCATCCTTATCTTAGGGGGAGAAGTCAATGAGGGAAGATAAGGAAGATTTCTTGCTTGACTTGTCCTTACTTACTGTGTCTAATGGTCCTTCTCCTGTTATCCCTAATCCTCCTCTTGAAGTCACTGCTGAACCTGTGTTTGAACCTATGTCTGAACCTGTGTCCAAAACCATTCCTAACCCAGTAGCTGAATCTGCTCTTAAGAATGTAAGGTATGACAAAGGCAAGGTGTTCACAAGAAGGAAGATGGCTATTTTTGAGCCTGTGCAGGCCCAAGAGTTCAACTCGGAGCCTTCGAATGAGGTAATAGTATCTAACCCTTTATTGGAAGGTGAAACTGAATTTTATATGGATAGTAGTGACCAAATACTTCCTATAGCCATCAGAAAAGGAACCAGAGAGTGCACAAAACGGCCACTATACCCTCTTTCACACTTCCTGTCCTTTGAGAATTTTTCACCATCCCATGAAGCCTTCCTTAACAGCCTAAATACCATTGCCATCCCTACCACCCTACTCGAGGCCTTGTTTAATGGAAAATGGAAACAAGCCATGAATGAAGAGATGGAGGCATTGGCAAAGAATAAGACCTGGGAGCTAGTGCAGTTACCAGTAGGAAAGAAAATTGTGGGCTATAAATGGGTGTATATTGTGAAATATAGAGCAGATGGATCCATAGAGGTATAGGGCACGATTAGTTGCCAAAGGGTTAATACCCAAACTTATGGAATTGATTACCAAGAGACTTTTGCACCAGTTGCAATGATGAACACAATTCGGGTATTATTGGCATTGACAGCTAATTATGGTTGGGATTTACAGTAGTTTGATGTCAAGAACGCTTTCTTGCATGAAGATCTTGAAGAAGTCTACATGGAGGTTCCACCAGGATATGGAAAGACTTTGCATGCTAATACTGTGTGTAAGTTGAAAAAGGCCCTGTATGCCTCAAGCAATCTCCGCGAGCGTAGTTTGGAAGGTTTGCTAGAATTATGTTGGCTATAGGGTACACACAAAGCCAAGGGGATCTCACACTGTTTGTTAAACACTCTCCTTCAGGGGGAGTCATAGCTCTGTTGGTGTATGTTAATGACATAATAATAACAGGAGATGATGCTAAGGAGAAACATATTCTGAGTCAGTGCCTAGCCAAGGAGCTGGAAATTAAAGCATTAGGAAGGTTGAAATACTTCCTTGGAATTGAGGTTGCTCATTTTAAGCAAGGTATATTCATCTCCCAACAAAAATATGTTATGGATCTCTTGAAAGAAACAGGTCATACAACATGCAAACCAGCAAGTACTCCTATGGATCCCAATATGAAACTTGGATAGGCAGAGGAAGATGCTGTAGTTGACAGAGAAATGTATCAGCGCCTGGTCGGAAGACTTATTTATCTATCCCACACATGACCGAATATAACATATGCAATAAGTGTGATTAGCCAATTCATGCACAGTCCAAAAGAATCTCATTTGAGAGCAACATATCGAGTGTTACAATACCTTAAAGGAATACCAAGAAAAGGCATTTTATTTAAGAGAAATGGAGGTGTGGTACTTGAGGCATACACTGGTGTTGATTATGCTGAATCACCAGTGGATAGAAGGTCAACTACAGGATATTACACTTTTCTTGGTGGAAATCTGGTGACTTAGAGAAGTAAAAAACAAAATGCAGTAGCACAATCTAGTGTTGATGCAGAATTCAGAGCTATGGCTTAAGGTGTGTGTGAGAACTACTATGGTTGAAGATTATTCTTGAAGATCTGAAGATCAAGTGGGATGGTTCGATGAGTCTTTATTGTGATAACAAGTATGCAATAAGCATAGCTCATAATTCGGTATAACATGATCGAACAAAGCATATTGAGGTTGAGAGACATTTTATCAAAGAAAAACTAGAGAGTGGTTTAATTTGTACACCCTATGTGTCTACACAAGGTCAACTTGCTGATGTACTTACAAAAGGGTTGAGTAGTCCAGTATTTTAGACGATTGTATCCAAGCTGGGAATGGAGAATGCATATTCACCAATTTGAGGGGGATTGTTGGACGGTGGCCTCTTGGTCTTGTTCCCATGTTTTCATGTTTTTAGTGTAGACATTGTTTTTAGCGTTTTATGTTGCTTATTTTCTAGGCAATAGTTTAATGTACAACTCCTTATATATATTACCTTCATTGTAAACATTTAGTTGATGAAATAATATACAATGTTCATATTTTTCAAATTCTAAGACTAACCATTTGATAGGTACCCAAACAAACACAATAATAGAAAATGACTAACACAGAAAGATGAACTGAATTCTGGATGATATTAGTGTGATATTAGTGCCAGTATGTTATATGTTCTGGAAAATAGGTAAATCTGAGTATAGGGAAAAGAGAGAAAGAAGAAAGATAATCTAGACAAGTAAAGAGTGTCTAGTCCCTCCCAATGCCCAAGCCAATCCTTGCCTACCTCCCACGCATGGTAACACCCTTACAAATATACCCATTCAGCAGAATTACATCCTCCACTCACACACTGCTAGCTCACCAAGTAGTTACATCTAAGGTAGTGTTTGTTTTCTCAATCCTAAGGCCCAACTCACTTGCATTTTGGTGCCTCCTTCTATAATAAACCTTAGTCATTCTTGGGTTCCTATCATGTTCTTTTTTATGAGTTCAGGTTTGCTTTTTCTTTGACATCTCAGCCTTCTGTTTCTTCCTCCTCTACCTCATATCCTACTGTACCTCATTTCCTACACTGTTACTCATCTTGAGCCTACTACTGTCCATTAGGTCTGGACTGATCCCTAGTGGAAAGCAACTATGACTACTAAATATGATGCGTTATTAACAAATCACACACGGTCTTTGGTGCCTCTTCCTTCAAATAGAACAACTATTGGCTGCAAGTGGGTTTTCAGGATTAAGGAAAATCTTAATGCCTCTATAAATAAGGCTTGGTTGTTTGCTAAAGGTTTTCATCAGCAGCCGGGATTTAACTATACTAAAACCTTTTCACATGTAGTCAAACTTGTGACTGTTAGAATTGTCCTAACCTCAGGTCTTGCTAATTCTTGGCATATTCAACAAATAGATGTTGACATTGCCTTTCTAAATAGGTTTCTTGAGGAAGAGGTCTACATGCAGCAACCTCCAATGTTTGAACATGTTGAAAACGTGTAAATTTATATTGTATTTATGTAGTTTTCTTGTATAGGCTAATCAAATCATAACAGTAATCTTTGTATTTATTTGTATTTATTACCTTAGTTCTATATAATTAGCTCTCTGTTGTGTAGTTGAGACACGCGGTTTCACAATCTCTATGCTTCTATTTTCTCTCTTTTAACATGGTATCTAGAGTCTAAACAAAGGCAATCCTAGAATCGCGCACACCCGGTGGGTCCACTGCCCTCCCGGTGAAAATTTTTTTTGGCCAACTGTGTTTCCATTCTAGTTTTTCGACCTTTCTCCCTTGTTGTGACGTCTTTCCGGCCTCTTTTCTCCCATTTTCGCTGCTGCCTCTGCCGTTTGCCACTGTTCATCATCACCCTTTTCGGCCGGCGGCCACACCAACAGAGTCAGCTCCCTTTGATCTGCCCAACCCCCGAAGCCCAGCCCCAACACCCAAGGGACGTGCCCCCACGCACCGCCCACAGTTGTTGCCAAACAGCACTGGCATGACTCGTTCTCCGGCGCGTGACGGAGCGTCCGGCCGCTGCTTCTCTCGCTTGACTCGTCTCCGCCTCCTCTACACTGATCTGCCCTCAGATCCTTCATTAAATATCTCTATCCCCTTGTTCACTTGTGTTGAGATTTTCAGGTAGCTTGTGGTTTCAATTTTTGCACTTTGTATTCTGACCTATGACTAGTTCTACCTCCCCAGATGGCTCTAAAGACAACTCAAAGGTTGAGCCTCCTATTTTCACAAGTTACCTCAATGCCCTTTTCTCTGCTGATAAATTAGATGGCATCAACTATGATACTTGGTGTTCAGACATCAAGTTGTGGCTTGAGGGTCAAGGATATGAAAACCACCTCACCACAAAACTTGCCTCTGTGCTTGCGGAAGAACAACCCAGGTGGAAGAAGATTCATAAAATGTTGTGCGTTGTCATTAAGTCCACCATTCACTCATCCCTCAAGCAGATCTTTCGTGATCAGACCACTTGTGTCTCTGTTTAGGAGCAAGCCAAGGTTCTTTACACTAATGACACTCAATAGCTATATGGGGTTTGTCACAATCTCATGAGTGTTATTGCTCCTCGACAATTTGATGGACCTATGCCTGCTTACTTGGGAAAGGTTCATGGTGCTCTTCATGATTTTAATGAGTTGTTACCCCCTATTGCTACCCCAACAAAAGAACTTGAGCAACGCAGTACCTTCTTCATGCTCATGGCCTTGTATGGTTTGCCTACGGAATATTCTGCCAATCGTAATCAGATTTTGGGTTCGCTTACTATCCCTACTCTGTCCTTAGCTTGGTCTACTTTGCTCTGGGTCCTGGCAAAGCACCCTTTTGATTCTATCCTGGCCTCGGCTCCAGTTGATACTTCTGCTCTCGTCTCCCAAAGTGTCAATCGTGGTTGTTCTCGCACTGCGGCTGGGGTAGGCCTCGTCCGAAGCGTACTTTCTGTAACAAGTTGGGTCATACAGAGGATAGATGTTGGACCAAACATCGCCGTCCTCCATGGGCTGCCAATGTTGCCCAGGCTGCTGTACCTGATTTACCTGAGCCTTCTACTCCACTGACCCCATCTCCGACTGCCTATGTAGACTTTTTGAAATGGTTGAGCAACAGCAGGCTTCTAGCTCTACTACATCTGTTGAGCACACTGGTAATGCATTTGCTTGTCTCTCAATCACCACCCTTAGGTCCTTGGGTCCTTGACTCTGGTGCATCTAACCATATATCTGGTAATAAGCGTCTTTTCTCCAAACTTTCTAACTTTGGCTATTTACCTATGATTACTTTAGTAAATGGTTCCCAAACACAGCCCCCAACGGATTGGAACTGTCCATCGCCTCCCTTCTTTGTCTGTTGATTCAGTTTTTTATGTCCCTAGATGTCTTTTTAATTTATTGTCCATTAGTCGTTTGACACGTTCTTTAGATTGTTGCATTAGTTTCACTAAAGACTGTCATTTTGCAGGACTGGAGTTTGAGACGGATGATTGGTGCCAGATGTGAGTCTAATGACCTTTACCAACTCTCTGCCACCTCTCGTGTGTGCTTTGTCACGGATTCCCCTCTCACCATCCATGCTCAATTTGGTCATCCTAGCCTTGCCAAATTATAGCAAATGGTGCCAAACTTTTCTAAGTTATCTAGTTTACCTTGTGAGTCGTGTCAACTTGGGAAACACAACCGTAGTCCGTTTCCCGATAGAGTTTGTCGTCGAGCTGCGTCTCCTTTTGATTTAGTGCATTATGATATTTGGGGTCCTTGTCGTGTTGAGTCTTCTTTGGGGTCTAAATATTTTGTTACTTTCATTGATGACTATTCTCGGTGTACTTGGTTATTTTTAATGAAAAGCAGATCATAGTTGTTTTCTATTTTTCAGACCTTTTATCATGAAATAAAAACTCAGCTTGGTGTTCCAATTTGTATTTTGCGTAGTGACAATGCCTGTGAATTTTTATCTCAAAATTTTCAAAGTTTTATGGCATCTAATGGCATTTTTCTCCAAACATCTTGTGCTCATACCCCTCAACAAAATAGGGTTGCTAAGTACAAAAATAGACATCTTATTGAAACAACTAGGACCCTTTTGCATCATGGTCACGTTCCCTTCTGTTTTTGGGGAGATACGGTTCTCACTGCCTATTATTTGATTAATCGTATGCCTTCTTCTGTGCTTGATAACTGGGTACCCCATTTTGTTTTGTTCCCTCACCAACCCCTCCATTCTCTTCCACCTCGTGTCTTCGGGTCAACATGTTTTGTCCATAATGTCACTCCAGGTCTTGACAAACTGTCTGCCTGCTCCATCAAATGTGTTTTTCTTGGTTACCATCACTCTTAAAAGGGTTATCGGTGTTTTTCACCCACTCTTAAGCATTATCTAGTCTTTGCCGATGTCACTTTCTTCGAGTTTGTTCCTTTCTTTGAGTCTCTTGACTTGCCACTTACACCCATTACTGAGGTCCTCCCTATTTTTCCTCCTTGTGTCCTTGTTGACCCTGCTCCATCACCACCTCCCCCTGTTGGTGCCCAGTCCCTACTACTCGCCCCTTCCAGGTCTATCATCGATGGTCACAGCCATCACCACTGTCGCTACCACCACCAGAGGTTGTAGAGGTTACTGAGGCCCCTGTGGACTCTCCTCCGGCACCAACTCCCTTACCAGCTCCGGAATTGCCTCTCGCGCCAGAACTTCCCATTGCTCTTCGAAAAGGTATACGATCCACTCGTTACCCTTCTCCTCACTATGTTACTCTAAGTTACACTTGAATATCAAAGAAACTTAAGAGAGGATTTCTGAATTGCTTGAGTGAGTCACCCACTCAGCAGATAATCTATTTATATACATGATCAATACAATTTACAAGAAGGGAAATTAATTTTAGCTTCAATTCCCAAGATACAATGAATCTTAAGGGTACAATGAATTCTAAGATACAATGAACTCTAATTAATGGAATAATAATTATATCCTACTTCCAGTATAATTATCTATTTCCAATACTCTCCCTCAAGCTGGAGCGTAGATATCAAAAGCATCCAGCTTGTTGCATGTATAAGCTATCCTTGGTCCCCAAAAGCTTTGGTAAGCAAATCAGCCAATTGGTCATTTGAGTTGACAAAGGATGTGGTAATCTCCCCAGAAATAATCTTCTCACGAATAAAATGACAATCAACCTCTATATGCTTGGTTCGTTCATGGAAGACTGGGTTAGAAGCATTATGGAGAGCTGCTTGATTATTGCAAATTAATCTCATAGTTCCAACCTCACAAAACTTTAATTCTTTAATGAGCTGCTTTAGCCATATTAGTTCACATGTAATGAGAGCTATAGCTCGATATTCTGCTTCAGCGCTTGATCTTGTTACTACATTTTGTTTCTTACTTTTCCATGCAATGAGATTTCCTCCAAAGAAAACACAATATCCTGAGGTGGATCTCCTATCACATGGAGATCCAGCCCAATCTGCATCAGTGTAGGCAATAATTTCCTTATGCCCTCTATTTTCATATACTATCCCTTTTCCTGGTGATCCTTTAATGAATCTCAAAAAATCTGATGACTGCATTCCAATGATCAATACGGGGAGAATTTAGGTATTGACCCACCACACTAACAGCAAAAGAGATGTCTGGTCTGTTAATAGTAAGATAATTAAGCTTTCTTACTAATTTTCGATATTTGCTTGGATCTAAAAATAATTCACCTTTATCAGGAAGGAGCTTAATATTCGGATCCATGAGAGTTTCAACTGGTTTATAATTCAACATTTCAGTTTCTTCAAGAATATCAATAGCATACTTTATTTGGGAGATAGCAATTCCTGATTTTGACTGAGCAACTTCAATCCCCAGAAAGTATCTCAATTTGCCCAAGTCCTTTGTTTCAAAGTGACGAAATAGATGTTCCTTTAATTGTTGAATTCCAGCATGATCATTTCTTGTTATGACAATGTCATCTACATAAACCACAAGATAGATACACAAATTAGGTGAATACTTATACAATACCGAGTGATCCACTTCACTTCTGATCATTCCAAATTTTTGTAAGACCAAGCTGAATCGTCCAAACCAACATCAGGGAGATTGTTTAAGACCATATAGTGATTTGTGAAGTTTACAAACCAAACCTGACTCCCCCTGAGCAACAAACTCAGGAGGTTACTCCATATAGATCTCCTCAGTCAAGTTGCCATGCAAGAAAGCATTTTTGACATCTAGTTGGTGTAGAGGCCATTGATTCATGGCTGCCATGGATAGAAAACCCTGACCGAAGCCATTTTCGCAAAAGGAGAAAAGGTATCACCATAGTCTTGTCCCAAAATCTGAGTAAAACCTTTGGCTATAAGACGAGCCTTAAGACGATCCACAGTACCATTAGGGCCAACTTTTACAGTGAAGACCCAGCGACATCCCATAAGAGTTTTACTCGAAGGTAAAGGAACCAAAGACCAAGTATAGTTGGATTCCAAAGCTTGCATTTCCTCAATCATTGCTTGCCACCATCCTGGATGGGAAAGAACTTCTTGAACAGTTTTAGGAATAGAGACAGAAGACAAGGAAGAGGTGAAAGCATATTGAATAGGAGAAAGACGATGATAACTAAAAAAATTATAAATAGGGTGAGGATTACGAGTGGAACGAATACCTTTACGAACAACAATTGGGAAGTCAGAAATGAGTGAAGGCGGATCCGGAGACGGTTGAGAAGCTGGTTCAGGCACTGAAACATCGGGCTCGAGATCTGGTGGAGGTGTGGAAGGTTCATGATGGCGACAATGATAAGTGACTAATGGACGAGAATTATCTTCTTGAGTGGTGGTTGATGGACTGAGAAAAGGAACAGGTAAAATTGTAGAAGGAGTGACTGTTTCTTCCTTTGAAGTGAAGAATGGAGAATCTACAAAGAAAGTCACACTTGCAGAAACATAGAAACAATGTAATGAAGGGGAGTAACACCTGTAACCTTTTTGTACTTTAGAATATCTAAGGAAAATACACTTGATTGCACGAGCAGTGAGTTTATCTTTTCTTGGAGACAGATCATGAACAAAACAAGTACAACCAAAAATGTGCAGAGGAAGTTTATATGTAGATTCATCAGGAAATAAAATGGAATGAGGAACAGAAGATGGCATCCTATTGATCAAGTAACCTGCAGTAAGAACTGCATCTGCCCAAAGTTTTAAAGGAACATTTGCTCGAAGTAACAAGGTACGGGCAGTATCAAGCAGATGTCGATGTTTTCTTTCTGCAACGCCATTCTCTTGTGGTGTGTGTGGACAACTAGATTGATGAATCATACCTTTTGAGGTCATAAAAGACTTGAATGAGGTAGAAAAATACTCTTCAGCATTATCACTTCTTAAAATGTGAATTGTACAACCAAATTGAGTAGAAATCTCGGAACAAAATTTCTGAAAATTTTCAAACAGTTCAGACCGATCTTTCATTAAGTAGATCCAAATACATCTTGAGTAGTCATCAATGAAAGTTACAAAATAACGAAAGCCTAGAATTGAACTAGTGCAACTAGGCTCCCAGATATCTGAGTGAACTAACTCAAAAGGAGACTTGGACCGACTTGTTTCTTTATTGTAAAAGGAAGAACGAGCATGTTTGCCAAGTTGACAAGATTCACATTGAAGAGACTGTAAATGAGAAAGACTAGGAACCATTTTCTTCAATTTATTTAAACTTGGATGACCCAAACGATTATGAAGGATACTTGGAGAATCAGCCACAACACCAATGGTTTAGGAAGAAGGTTGAAGTTAATAGAGCCCACGTGATTTAGAGCTTTTGCCAATCATCTGTCCCGTACTCCGGTCCTGAATATAGAAAGAATCAGAAAGAAAAGTTACTGAGCAATTAAGAGTGTGAATCAATTTACTAACTGAGAATAGATTAAAAGGACTGCCTGGAATGAGAAGAACAAAATCTAAATTTAAAGAGGGAAGAAGAGAAATCTTGCCAATGCTAGTGGCCTGAACTTTCGAACCATCTGTAAGGGTTATTGAATGAGGAATTTTTGTAGGAGATAAATTTGAAAAAGAAGAAGGATTACTAGCAATATGATCTGATGCACTAGAGTCCAAAATCTGGGATCTAGAAGGCAAAGATTGAGAAAAACAAACTGAGGAATTACCAGATGGAGGTACTGAGGATAAGAGATTGTTAGAAGTTGCCTCTAACTTGAGGTACTCCTTATACTCATTATCAAATAAGAGAATCTTATTTTCTTGTGGAGGATCATCCGTCTTTGCGGTATCCGGTGCCTACATTTGTGACATATTAACAGTTTTTCCTGAAAAGCCATTCAGAGTGTAGCATCGATTTTGAGTATGCCCCATTCGTTTACGATAAGAGCATTGTGGTCGATTACCACGACCACCTCTTCCACGGCCACGACCACGTCCTCCACGGCCAGAATTTGTCAAGATGGTTGCAGAGTCTACTTGAGGATCAGGTTTGAGAGATTCATCAGTCAATGGAACATGAAATAATTGATCAATCAGTTCATCAACAGTTGGAATGTTTGGATTTGTCAGGACTTGATTTCTAACATTTTCAAAGTCCTTATGCAAGCCATGAAGAACAAAGACCATGTACATCTGATCTAACTTGTCTACCACATTTTTAGGATCACTATCAGTTAGATGCATCTTGACTTGCTGAATTGTGGACTGAGCTTTGTTCAAATAGGAAATTAAGTCATGATCCTTCATTTGAAGAGTTGCCAAATTGTGGACAGAGTCATAGAGTTGCTGAATGTCATTAGCATAAACACTTTTAGCCTTCTTCCAAATATCATAACAAGACTTATAGGAACGGTAGTGAACCAGCAGTGATGGATCAATGGACTGCCAAAGAAGAGACACTAATTGATAGTCAACCTTTTGCCCTTCATCCTTTAATGCAGCATCAATTTTCTCTACTGGAGTTGTCAGATGATTAGAAAGTCCCTAACCGAGGAACCAAATTTCGACGGCTGAACACCAATCCATATAGTTTTTGCCATTAAGTTTCACAGAAGTAATTGAAGGCGTTCCTGAAAAGGCAAATGAGATGAGACTTTTTTGGCCCTTGTCAGAACTTGATGCTGATGCCATTTGGTAGAAAAGAAATCAGAAACCGAAATACTTAAAGAACTGAATGACAGAGGCTCCAAGAGCACTTAGGGAGGACAGAGGCGCGTGGTGGCGTGTGCAGCGGTTTCTGGCAACGAGACTTCGAGAGATGGCCGGAAATGACCGTCTGAGATGACTGGGGCCCTTCCTCTAACAAATGAGGGACTTTGGAGGAGATTGTAGCCTTGACAGCGGTTGGAACAGTAATGTGAACAGTATGCGAACAGTGCAGGAACAATAACGAACAGTGACGTGAACAGTACGAATGGATACGTGAACAGTAACGAGAACAGTACGTGAACAGTGATGAATAGTATGTGAACAGTGCAGAACAGTGACGTGACAGTAATGGGAACAGTATGAGTGAGCGACTAGAAGCGGGATCAACTTGCTCTGATACCAACTTGAATATCAAAGAAACTTAGAGAGGATTTCTGAATTGCTTGACTGAGTCAACCACTCAGCAGATAATCTATTTATATACATGATCAATACAATTTACAAGAAGGGGAATTAATTCTAGCTTTAATTCCCAAGATATGATGAATCCTGAGGATACAATGAATTCTAAGATACAATGAACTCTAATTAGTGGAATAATAATTATATCCGACTTCCAACATAATTATCTATTTCCAACAGTTACCATCGCCTTTCTTCATTGCATTATACTTGTCTTTCCACCTTGTCATCTGTGTCTATTCCTAAATCTCTAGGTTAAAGCTTTATCCCATCTTAGGTGGCGACAAGCAATGATTGATGAAATGTGTGCATTTCAGAGCAGTGGTACTCGGGAACTTGTTCCTCTTCCTTTTGGGAAGTCTGTTGTAGGTTGCTGGTGGATTTATACGGTCAAGGTTGGCCTTGATGGCACTCTTGATCGCCTAAAGGCTCATCTGGTGGAAAAAGGGTATACCCAAATATTTGGTTTGGATTATAGGGACATTTTCTCACCAGTGGCAAAGATGGCTTCTGTTTGACTTTTTCTATCTATGGTCGCTATTCGCCACTGACCTCTTCATCAACTGGAAATCAAGAATGCTTTTTTCCATGGTGATCTGGAAGAAGAAGTCTACATGGAGCAACCTCCAGGGTTTGTTGCTCAGGGGTAGTCTTCTGGCCTCGTTTGTCGTCTACACAAGTCATTGTATGGTCTCAAACAATCTCCTCAGGCTTGGTTTGGTCGATTCAGTACTGTTGTTCAGCAGTTTGGTATGACCCGCAGTGAGGTTGACCACACTGTCTTCTATCGCCATACAATCCGAGGCTGCATCTATTTGATTGTGTATGTAGACGACATTGTTTTCACAGGCAGCTATCTCCAAGGTATAACTCAGATAAAACAGCACCTCTATCATCACTTTCAGACCAAAGATCTTGGCAAACTTCGTTATTTATTGGGAATTGAATTGACATAATCCAAGGATGGCATAGTTATCTCACAAAGGAAGTATGCTATGGACATCCTTGAGGAAACAGGAAAATTATGGATCCCAATGTTAGACTTTTATTGGATCAGGGGGAGCCACTTTCAAACCCAGGAAGTTATAGACGATTGGTTGGAAAACTTAACTATCTTACTATTACTCGTCCAGATAACTCCTTTGCGTTGAGTGTAGTAAGCCAATTTCTAAACTCGCCTTGTGAAGAACATTGGGATGCAGTGATTCGTATTCTCAGATATATTAAAGGAGTTCTAGGGAAAAACCTTGTCTATGAAGACAAAGGACACACTCAGATTGTTGGATACTCAGATGCTGATTGGGCAGATTCTCCTACAGATAGAAGATCCACTTCTGGTTATTGTGTATCCGTTGGGGGTAATCTGATATCCTAGAAGAGTAAGAAACGAAATGTGGCTGCAAGATCAAGTGCCGAAGCAGAATATTGAGCCATGACCTCAGCTACTTGCAAGCTCATTTGGTTGAAACAGCTTCTTAAAGAGCTTTGGTTTGGAAATGTTATGCAAATGACTCTTATTTGTGATAACCAAGCTGCATTGCATATCGCTTCTAATCCAGTGTTTCATGAGAAGACCAAACACATTGAAATAGACTGTCACTTTATTAGAGAGAAGATCTTGTCTGGAGACATCACCACTAGCTTTGTCAATTCAAATGATCAACTGGCAGATGTTTTTACTAAGTCTTTGACAGGTCCTCGAATAAACTATATTTGTAACAAGCTTGGTGCATATGACTTATATGCTCTAGCTTGAGGGAGAATGTTGAAAACGTGTAAATTTATATTGTATTAATGTAGTTTCCTTGTATACGCTAATCAAATCATAACAGTAATCTTTGTATTTATTTGTATTTATTACCTTAGTTCTATATAATCAGCTCTCCGTCATGTAGTTGAGACACGCAGTTTCACAATCTCTATGCTTTTGTTTTCTCTCTTTTAACAGAACACAAGGATAAGTCTCTTGTTTGTAAATTGAATACGACCATTTATGGGTTAAAACAAGCACCCAGGGCCTGGTTTGAACAGCTGGCCAGCACATTACTCACTTTTTGGTTCCAATTTAGCAAGTGTGATCCTTCACTTTTTATTCAGTTTGGTGCTACTCAGTGTCTCTATGTTTTGGTGTATGTTGATGACGACATCGTCACTGCCAACTCTATGCCTCTAGTTCAGCAGCTGATCACCCAGCTTAACTTAGTGTTTGCACTCAAGCAGTTGGGTTCTCTGGAGTATTTTCTTGGAATCGAGGTCAAGCACTTAGCTAATGGTTCCTTACTTCTCACTCAAAGCAAGTATATTCGAGACTTACTTGAGAAGGCACACATGACTGATGCCAAGGGTATTTTCACTCCTATGGCTGGTGGCTGCAAATTGTCTAAATTTGGAAGTGATTATGTAGCTGATCCTCATCTCTATAGACTATAGGTCTATTGTTGGTGCACTACAGTTTGCTACTATCACTAGACCTGAAATCAGTTATAGTGTGAACAAGATGTGCCAATTTCTATCTCAGCCGCTTTAAGAACACTGGAAGGTGGTCAAAAGGATTCTAAGGTATCTCAAGGGTACACTAAATTATGGCCTTCCGCTGCAACTTGCTCAGCCTCATCAGCCCATTTCTTTTAAAGCATACTGTGATGCTGATTGGGCATCAGACCCGGATGATTGAAGGTGAACTTCTGGATCTTGTGTTTATTTGGTCCAAACCTCATCTTATGGTGGTCAAAGAAGCAACCATTAGTTGCAAGGTCTAGTACTGAAGCTGAGTACAGGAGTCTTTCTAATACTACTGCAGAGTTTCTCTAGATTCAGACACTACTCAAGGAACTCACAGTTCCAGCAACAACTCTTGTAATCTTGTGTGATGACCTCAGCACTGTTTCCCTCTCACACAACCCAGTTCTCCACTCTTGAACAAAGCATATGGAGCTATATCTCTTCTTTTTTCCGGGAGAAGGTTCTCAATAAGGCACTGGTTGTATCTCACATTCCTGCTCAAGACCAGAATGTTGACATTCTGAGTAAAGCATTGTCTAATGCTAGGTTCTGTGAGTTAAGGGACAAACTCAGGGTGTTTGATCAATTTAAATTGCTGCACCCACTTTGAGTTTGAGGGAGAAATGTTAAGCGTGTTATGCTTATTTGTACAATTACAGTTATGATTCTGTTAGTAGTAGTTATATTCTGTTAACTACTGTTACTAACAGCTAGCTTAGTCTGCAAGTAGCTTACTCTCTAGATAGTTCTAGACTCGTTCTAGACTCATGTATAAATAGTCTCAGATCTCAAGTTAGTTAATACAGTTACCATTTTCAGTTCAGAGTCTCTCTCTCTCCATCAACATTTTTCTTCACTTTCTTGCGTTTTCTCACTGTTTCTCAGCACTCATGAATTCTAAAAGAACCATTTCTGAGTATCTGTTGAGGATCAAGGCCCTGATTGACTCGCTGATTTCGATTGGGCACCTTGTGTCTACTCAGGAACATGTTGATGTGATCCTAGAGGGTCTCCCTGAGCAATATGATGCATTCGTAACCTTGATCAATAGCCGTTTGGATCCTTATACGGTGAGTGAAATCAATTCTCTGCTCTTTGCTCATGAGGTGCGAATCGTAAAGAATCATCAACCTGCAATTTTTTATGCTCTTTCTATGAATCTTGCCCACACTGCACCGAAAGAAAAAGATGTGCAATCCAATCCTTCACCTCAACAATTTCCTGCTGGGAATCAGTTTCAGTCTTCATACTCTTAGATTCAATTTCAGTCTTCATATTCTCAAGATCCTGCTTTGCTTGGTGAACCTAATTAGTTTCCCTCAGTATGGTTCAAATTCTCGAGCTCCTTATGCCAATGGCAGAGGAGTCAGATTTGGCAGGTCTTGGGGTCATGGCTATGGCAGATTTGGCTGCAGCTATAGGAATTCTGTGATGTGCAAAGTATGCCGTAAGCCTGGGCATGAAGCTTCTGTATGCTACTACAGATTTGATCACAATTTTCTCCCTTCAGGTTCCTATTAGCAGCTGCAGCCTTCATACCCTGACTACTTTGCCTCTCAGCAGCTTCCTCCCATCTTTCCTCAACCTCTTAACCCATGGCTGCCACACACTTCACCTGCAGTTCAGCCTCAACCCCAGTATGCTCTGCAGTAGGTCTACCCCTCTAGTTCAGCACAATTTCCTAGCCATTTTCGCTATTCAGCTCAGTCAAGGCCACCAGTGTCTATGTTGGCCACACCAGAGGGTTTTAGCAATCAAGTTTGGCATCCAGATATAGGTGCCACCCATCTTGTTACTGCAGATATTCAGAACCTGTTGCAAAGATCTGTTCTCTCATGCACAGATCAGATCTTGATGGGAAATGGACAAGGTCTGTCTATTACCTCCATTGGCTCTTCTTATTTTTATTCTCCTTTCAGTCCTAATATTTACTTGACTCTTAAAAGATTTACTCCTTGTTCCTTCAATCACTAAGAACTTGGTTACTGTTAGTAGGTTTGCCCATGATAATTTAGTTTATTTTTAATTTCATGACTCACATTGTTTTGTTAAATCTCAAGCCACACATGAGATTCTGTTGGAGGGTTCTCTTGGACCTGATGGATTGTACTCCTTCAACAATCTCACTTTGCCTCGTATGGATTCCAAGCAAGTTGTATCTTCATCTTCTGTTTTGAATTCTTGTACAAATGTACCCTCTTTTAATTTTGTTAATTCTGTAATCACTTCACTTGTATCATCTCCTGCATATAATGTTCTGACTTCCTACTCTCTTTGGCATTGTAGATTAGGTCACCCCCATTCAAGGGTTGTTAAACAAGTATTGTAGTCTTGTAATATATCCATTCTTAATAAAATTGTCCTAGATTTTTGTTCTGCATGCTGTCTTGGCAAATCTCAGTCTTTCTTCTATTTGTACTACAATTTATAATGAACCTCTTGAATTGATCTTTAGTGACCTGTGGAGCCTTGCTCCTCTTCATTCCTCTTGTGGTTACTGTTAGAATTAAGCACGTGTTTCATAGCTGACTCGTAGTGTTGATTGCTAGTTATTGTAATCTGTAATCATCAAAATTAGTGTCTGTAATTAGTTCTTCCATGTACCAATTTGTATCTAAATACTAGATTATGTGTGTTTGGAGACACAATTTCCTCATAAACCTAATTCAATATGGTATCAGTAGTAGGCTAACGATCCTCACAATTATGTGTTTAGAGATACATTTTCCTCATAACCTCTCCTTATTCAATATGGTATCAGTACTAGGCTAATGATCCTCACACCACTGTGCATCACACCAGTGGTTTCTGGTGCTCATTCCCATCCAAGTAGCTATGCCTCCACTAGCTATGACTTTTTTGGCAACGCCCCCCCACCACTGACCCCAGATCGACAGTAGAACCTATTGATCGACCCAACCGCAGTTGACCCACCACCACCTTCCTCCGCATGCGCCCCCATGCGCGGCTTCAATGTTCTGCTCGTCCTCTAGCCGCCACCTTTTCCCAGTGACATCATTGACCCCCCTCCCTCACCCCTTTTCGACCTCACTTCCCACATCCCATCCTAGAAACAACCATAACCCCCTCCCACCTCTTTGTTTCCAGTCACTGTTACACAACCCAATGACTTGCCATCTGCCTCCGCCCTCATAATGCTTCGTCCTAGTCTTCTAAGCCTTTTTTTTCTCAACCCGTCTTCCTCTGCTAATCCCTTTCACTCATCCTCTACAATCAGCTTCACCATCGTTCCCTTGATTCCATTTGACAAATTGGTGGGTGCAGCAAATTACACCTCTTGGGTAGTTGCTGTGGAGTTATGGTTTGAAGGGCAAGGCCGTCATGAACACATAGTCAAACAAGCCAAGGACATTCCCGACAAGGACTAGGCCAAGTGGAAACAAATCAGTGCTTCTCTTTGTAGTGGAACGTGGTCCTCCATTGATGCCAAACTTCAACCTCAATACTGCGCTTTTCGGACATGCTATGATGTTTGGGCTATTCGGACATGCTATGATGTTTGGGCTAGGGCTAAGAAATTGTCAACCGTCTTGACAACATTGTTTCTAGCTTGATAGTTATTAAGAAACATGACAAGGACATGCAAACCTATCTTAGCAAGCTTGATACTTTGATTCCTGCGTTTGATGCACTTATGCCCTTCACTAAGACAAAACACGTACATCCAAAAATACGAAGGCAAAGAGGAAACAAAGATTGAGATGAAAGTAGAACAAAATAAGGAACTTGACCCTGTAAAACAAAAGATGGCATCTGATTAAACAACATCAACCCAAAAGTAGCTGTTAGGTAAAGGCATATGAATGATTTTATATATCTAACACGTCCCCTCATGTAAGAGCCCTTTGGGCTTGAAGTGTGTACAATGCACAAGCTCACCTACCTTGTGTTGAAATTTAACTTCTTATTAGAAGAATGAGGGCAACAAGGATTGAACTCTAAACCACTTGGTCATAAGGGCTTTGATACCATGTAAATTATGAGAAAAATTAACCCAATGGGGGTTTAGGTCCTGTATTTATATACAGTAAATAAGTGTGCAGACAATACGGTAAAAAGTAGTACTGTAGACAAAAATACCCTTAAGCACATGCTTAATATCATATTCTTAACATGTCCGAACTATGCAAAAATACCCTTAAGCACATGCTTAATATCATATTCTTAACATGTCCAAACTATGCATAATTTTGTAATCAAATTTGTCCCAGAAATCAGTACATAGAAGCACAAAATTGATATAGAAAGACAAAACAGTGGAAGATATAAGTGTATAATATGTACAACATTCAGTTTAAAAGCTGTCTGTTTAATTGACTTCATATATTTTATATTTTGGTGGTTCAGTTTCCAGGCTTGAAGGTTTTGTTTCCAACAGGGAGCAGTCTTATGAAGATCCTATTGAAGAGTAATGCATTTATTTCAGTCTGTTTCCATCGTTTTTATTCAAAATGTTGTTTCCATAAAGTGCGGCTCCAAGTCTCTAACTTTATATCTTTTTCTTCCAGGCTATTATATGCAGTTTTTGTTGTTTCAAATGAAAATGCATCTGTTGCTGAATTGGCAACAACCCTACAGGCTGACTTGTCACAATTGCAGGCTGCTGCGTCTTTCGTATGTCGATTGGGATGGGCAACAAAAGTAATTGATCCCTCATCTATTCTTCAAGATACAAATATACCTGGGTCTCCTAGAAGTGCAGTCAGTGATGAAGATGCTTCTCTTGCTAGTCATGGTTTTGAGAATATGCTTATAAATAATGATACCAATCAACAGGGTGATACTTCAGGTTCAGGGAACTATGGCCCTCATTCTGCCTATACTCGAGTTGCTTTCATAGTTGATGCTAATATAACATCCTATCTAATGATGGGTTCTGTTTCACCAGGTTTATACCTCTCACTTCCCCTCTTCCTTAAGCTTAAATTCATTTGCTATATTTTTTTGAATTATGTTTTTAATATTGCTGCAAAGTCTGTCATGCTGACATAAAGGGTCATAAGAAACTGATATTAAGGTTTCTTTGGACCTTTTATTGATGGTTTGGATGAGTAAGCTGTCATTAGTTTTCTCTAGTGTAGATGTTTATAATTACTGTTGAAAACTATGTAAATAGTGTCTAGATTCATTATATAGGCTAACTAAATAATGTAATTACGATAATTAGGATTTTTGTGATCTTTGTATTTATTACGATAACTCTATAATTTAGCCTTCGTTATGTAATTGAGACATACAGTTTTCATCTGTTGAATCTGGTAGAGGAATCTGTCCAGATTCATAGGCACCAGTTTAGGAGAAATAAATCTGAATCAAATCAATTCAGATATGTTTAGGAAGTTTTTTATCTGTATTGTCAGTTTTTGTCTCCTAGAATAGGATGATTAGTTTTGTTTTTTAATCAACCTAAATATTTTGTTTCCAACTTTTTAGTTATCCTTGATCTTACTTTCTTGAAATTATGGGATTTGATTGACTAATCCTGTATATGGACATGGTCTATATATAATGTACATATTTTTTCATGAAATGAGATAGAGAATAAAAAACCTTACTCTGTGTTTTCTATATGGTATCAGAGTTTCGGCTTTGACCTTTTTCAACCATGGTGAAGATGGTGATGACCGGTGCTTCCACAAATGAGTCTAGCACCTCAACAGAGGCTCTGAGAACTGCTCAAACAGGATCTTCCACAGCCCCATTTGATACTTTCTCACAAAACCCAAGCCTACAACTCACTGTGCATTGACTCAATGGAAAAAACTACATTGAGTGGACTTAGTCTGTGAAGTTGGCCATACATGGGAAAGGAAAATTGGGGTACCTTATTGGAGAGATCAAGCAACCCTCCAAGGATGATCCTTCTTTTACAAAGTGGAAGTCAAAAAATTCTATCATCACTGCCTGGTTAATCAACTCCGTGGAACCAGCAATAGGAAAGCCTTATTTGTTTCTACCTATAGCCAAAGATGTTTGGGATGCAATTCGTGATTGCTACTCAGATTTGGAGAATTCCTCTCAGATTTTTGACTTAAAGACACAACTTTGGCAGTTCAAACAGGGTGATCAAGATGTCACATAATATTACAACTTGATGATGACTCTCTGGCAAGAGTTAGACTAGTGCTATGAAGATGATTGGAAACATCCCAAAGATGCTGCTCGGTTTAAGAAGAGAGAGGAGAATGATCGTGTGTACATGTTTCTTGCTGGACTTAACTAAAGTCTAGATGAAGTAAGAGGACGAATCTTGGGCAGAAAGCCCTTACCTTCTATTAGGGAGGTCTTTTCTGAAGTTCGACGAGAATAATCAAGGAGGAGGATAATGCTGAACACTCATGAACTGTTGGAAATATATGTAATTAGGTGTAAATTGTTAGTACAGTTGTTAGTCCCACATCATGTATATTGTGTAATTATTTATTACTTATTGAATATATATTCAGTCTCCGTTGTGTAGTTGAAACACACGGTTCAGTATATGTCTTTCTTTTTCTTTCTCTCTCTCAACATGGTATCTAGAGCCTAGAGAAAGGCAAATCCTAGAACCGTGCCTACCCGGAGGACCCACTGTCCCCCGGTGCCAAAATTTTTTTTTTTTTCCAGCAACCCGTGTCATCACTCTAGGGTACCGGATCTCCTATGCCGTGCTCCTTCCTGGGCCGGTCTCGGCCCCCCGCCGCCGCCGACGCCGACGTCCTCTCGGCCACCACCGCCGACGTCCTTTCCGGCCACCGCCACCATCGCTCGGAGCGCCTCCCCCTCGCTCGGCCCGATCCCCGAAGTACAGGCGCAGCCGCCCATCCACGCGCCCACACGCGCGAGTACAGTGGGCTGCGTTTCGCACCCACGCGCTTCACTCCGGCCGCGCGTGACGGCGCGTCCGGCCTTCTTCCGCCACCGTTCGTCCCACCGTGGTCGCCGCCTCTCCTCGTTGAGCCCGGTCCTCCACTTCCCCAATCGCACCCATAAGACGTGTCGTACACCTTCCGTATACGTTTCGTGTCATCGTTCATTGCGTTTTTGGGTTATTTGTCATCTGATCCATGGCTTCCTTGAGTCCTCCGGATGCTCCGAAGGTAGAACCTGGTGTTTTCAGTAATTATATCAGTGCCTCTCTTTCCACTGACAAATTAGATGGCACTAATTATGATTCTTGGGCCTCCGACGTCAAACTTTGGCTTACCGGTCAAGGGTACGAGACTCATCTCACTACCACGGTTGATTCTGTGCCTGAAGTCGACCGTCCCAGGTGGAAAAAGATTGATGCTCAGTTGTGCAGTGTGCTTAAGTCCACCATCCACTCCTCTTTGAAGCAGATTTTTCGGGCTCATTTGACCTGTGAATCCGTGTGGGCGCAGGCCAAGGTCCTCTACACCAATGATACTCAGCGATTGTATGGGGTTTGTCATGATCTTATGAATCTTATTGCCCCAAGGAGGTTTGATGGCTCTATGTCTACCTACTGGGCAAACTTCATGGTGCTCTCCACGATTTCAATGTGTTGCCTCCAAGATACCCCAAGCAAAGGAACTTGAACAATGAACACCTTCTTCATGCTTTTGGGCCTTTATGGTTTACCCGCGGATTACTCCACCATCCGTGATCGATTTTGGGATCTCCTATTATTCCCACTCTTTCGCAACGTGTTCTACCTTGCTTCGGGTTCCGCCTAAGCACGATCGATTCTCTTGTTGCTCCCATCACCGGTGACACATCCGCTCTTGCCTCTCGACCAACGGTCGTGGCCGTTCTCGTGGGGGTCACTCGGGTTCCAAACCTCGTCCGAAATGTGATCATTGTCATCGTTTGGGTCACACCATTGATAAATGTTGGACTTTACATGGCCGTCCTCCCCGTCGCTAATGTTGCACGGACACTCTTGAGTCGAACCACCTAGATGATTATGCAATTTGAAGTCTTGAGCAACGTGACCCCGGTTCCACTGTTTCATTGCGCACAGGTACTTCCTATGCTTGTCTCTCTCCCACCTTCCCTGGCCCTTGGGTTCTTGATTCGGTGCATCCGACCACATTTCGGTAATAAGGCTTTGTTTTCTCAACTCTCTACTTTCGGTTATTTGCCTATGGTTACTTGACTAATGGTTCTCGAGACACAATCTCAAGGGATTGACACTGCTAATCCCTACCTTCCTCACTGTTGATTCGGTTCTCTATATTCCTGGGTGTCCTTTTAATTTACTTTCTATTAGTCGTTTAACCCGTTCTCTTGATTGTTCCATTACTTTCACTAAAAATTCTGTTTCTCTGCGAGGACAGGAGTTCGGGACGGATGATTGGCACTCGGATATGAGTCCCATGGCCTCTACCAGCTCTCCAACCCTTCTCATGTTTGCTCTGCCACAGATTCCCCTCTTACCATCCATGCTCAGTTGGGTCATCCTAGCCTTGCCAAACTACAGAGAATGGTGCCGAGCCTCTCCAAGTTATCGAGTCTTCCTTGTGAGTCATGTCAGTTAGGGAAACACACCCGTAGTCCGTTTCCTGATCGTTTTGGTACTCGAGCTGCGTCTCCTTTTACCTTAGTTCATTCTGATGTATGGGGTCCTAGTCGTACTATTTCTACTTTAGGGTTCAAGTATTTTGTTACCTTTATTGATGATTACTCTCGATGTACTTGGTTATTTTTAATGCAAAACAGGTCTGAGTTATTCTCCATATTTCAAAAGTTTTACCAAGAAATTAAAACTCAATTTGGTGTTCCTATTTGTACTCTGCGTAGTGATAATGCTAGTGAATACTTATCTAATCAATTTCAGACTTTTATGGCTTCTCATGGCATTCTTCACCAAACATCTTGTGCCCATACACCTCAACAAAATGGGGTAGCTGAACGTAAAAATAGACACCTTATTGAAACAACTCGGACCCTCTTACTCCATAGTCAGGTTCCTTTTCGTTTTTGGGGTGATGCTGTCCTTACTGCATGCTACCTTATTAATCGCATGCCATCCTCTGTGCTTGATAACCAGGTCCCTCATTCTGTCTTGTTTCCACATCAGCCTCTTCATTCTCTTCCGCCTCATGTCTTCGGGTCCACTTGTTTTGTCCATAATCTCTCTCCTGGTCTAAACAAACTTACAGCCCGATCCCTCAAATGTGTCTTCCTTGGTTACACTCGGTCCCAAAAAGGTTATCGTTGTTATTCTCCTACTCTACGACGTTACCTTATCTCGGCTGATGTTACTTTCTTCGAGTCTATACCCTTCTTTGAGTCGTCTCCTTCGCCTCCCGAGCCAATCTCTACGTTCCTTCCGGTTCCTCTTGTCCCTATCCTTTGTCGAGTCTGAGCCGCCCCACCCTCTACCCATACGGGTCCCCAAAGCACCACCGACCGTTTCTTCCACACTTATCACCGCCGACCACAACCTCCCGTACCCCGTGTCCCTCCTCCGGATACCGCTCGAGGTCATTGCGCACTCTTCTCCAGGAACCAACTCATTTACCGGCCCCAGACCGTCGACGACTCGATCTCCCCATTGCCATGCGAAAAGGTATCCAGGTCTACTCGTAATCCTTCTCCTCATTATATTGCTTTAAGTTATCACCGCCTCTCTTCTTTGCACTTTGCTTGTCTTTCTTCCTTGTCTCTGTTTCCATCCCTAAATCTCAGGTGACGCCTTGTCCCATCCCAGGATGGAGACAAGCAATGATTGATGAAATGAGTGCGCTTCACAACAAGTGGTACTTGGGAACCGGTTGCTGCTCTTCCTCCGGGAAATCTGTTGTTGGTTGTCGGTGGCTTTATACAGTCAAGATGGGTCCTGATGGTAAAATTGATCGTCTCAAAGCCCGTCTTGTGGCGAAAGGGTATACACAGATTTTTGGCTTAGATTATGGGGATACTTTCTCTCCTGTGGCTAAAATGGCTTCTGTCCAGTTGTTTTTGTCCATTGCTGCCATTCGACACTGGCCTCTTCATCAACTTGATATTAAAAATGCATTCCTGCATGGTGGTCTAGAAGAAGAGGTATATATGGAGCAACCTCTTGGATTTGTTGCTCAGGGGGAGTCTTCTAGCCTGGTATGTCGTCTCCACAGGTCTCTTTATGGTCTCAAACAGTCTCCTAGAGCCTGGTTCGGACGATTCAGCATTGTGATTCAGCAATTTGGTATGATTCGAAGTGAAGCAGATCACTCTGTGTTTTATCGCCACACGTGCCCAAGGTTGTATTTATCTAGTTGTGTATGTTGACGCATTGTTATCACTGGAAGTGACCACCATGGCATATGTAAGTTAAAACAACATCTCTCTCTTCACTTTCAGACCAAAGACTTGGGTAAACTTCGATATTTCTTGGGGGTTGAGGTAGCTCAATCTAAGGATGGTATAGTGGTGTCTCAAAGAAAGTATGCTATGGATATCCTTGAAGAAACAGGATCGTTGAATGCCAAGCCAGTTGATACTCCCATGGATCCAAATGTCAAACTCCTACCAAATCGGGGAGCCTCTATCGGATCAGGAAAGTATAGGAGATTAGTTGGGAAGTTAAACTACCTCTCACCGTTACTCTACCGACATTTCTTTTGCGGTCGGTGTGGTTAGCCAATTCCTAAACTCTCCTTGTGAGGACCACTGGGATGCGTGATACTGATTCTCAAATACATTAAGGGAGCTCCGGAAGAGGTCTCATCTATGAAGATAAGGGACATACTCGGTCATTGGATACTCGATCTTGACCGGATGAGTTCTCCCTCGACAGACAGACGATCCACTTCTGGGTATTGTGTACTCATTGGAGGCAACTTAGTTTCCTGGAAAAGCAAGAAGCAAAATGTTGTTGCAAGATCTAGTGCTGAAGCAGAATATCGAGCTATGGCCTCAGTCACTTGTGAACTCACTTGGTTGAAACAACTCCTCAAAGAACTTTAATTTGGTGAGGTTATGAAAATGACACTCATATGTGACAATCAAGCTGCTTTGCATATAGCTTCAAATCCAGTGTTCCATGAAAGGACCAAACATATCGAGGTCGACTGTCATTTCATCAGGGAAAAGATTCTATCAGGAGACATCATCACAAACTTTGTCAACTCAAATGATCAGCTAGAGATGTCTTCACCAAGTCCCTGAGAGGTCCACGAATAAGTTATTTATGTAACAAGCTTGGTGCATATGATTTATATGCTCCAGCTTGAGGGGGAGTGTTGGAAATATATGTAATTAGGTGTAAATTGTTAGTACAGTTGTTAGTCCCACATCATGTATATTGTGTGAATATATATTCGATCTTCGTTGTGTGGTTATTATGTCTTTCTTTTCCTTTCTCTCTCTTATTGAATATAGTTCAAGCACTTGTGACTAGAGGAATTTCTTGAGAAGATAATAAAGGGAAGAAACCCCTGTGTATGATCATTGCAAAAAAATGGCACACTAGGGAGACATGCTTTGGTGATCCATGGAAAGCCACCTAATTGGAAGAAGAAATATGTCTTTCTTTTCCTTTCGTTTCACAAAGGAACAACTCTCAAATCATGACAATCAATCCTTCTTATTCTTTGGCCCAAAAAGGTACTTATCTTTCTACTGCTCTTTTTACCCAAAAACCTCAAAATCCTTGGGTTATTGACTCTGGAGCAACTGATCACATAACTGATTGCTCAAAACTGTTTTCCTCCTATAGTCCTAGTGCAGGGAAGAAAAAAATTAGAATTGCTGGTGGAACTCTCTCTGCCATAGCTAGAATTGGATCTATCCCTCTCTCACCTTTAATAACTCTCCATAATGTTCTTCATGTTCCTAATTTGTCTTGTAACCTATTGCCCATTAGTAAATTAACTTTTGACATGAATTGTCGTGTTATTTTTGACTCCTTTGGTTGTAAATTTCAGGAATTGACATCAGGGAGGACGATTGGCAGTGCTAAGGAAGTTGATGGTCTCTACATCTTTGAAGATAGTTCTACTTTGAGTGGGCAACCTCAAAGTATTTGTTTCAACTCTGTTTCTGGATCAAAGGAAAATGAAATAATGTTATGGCACTATAGGTTAGGTCATCCCAGTTTTAATTATTTACAGCACTTGTTCCCTGAATTTTTTAGAAATAAAAATCCATCTTTCTTTACTTGTGAGACTTGTCAATTGGCTAAACATCACCGCACTGTCTAACCTGCCCAAGCATATAGGCCATCTAATCCTTTCACCATCATTCATAGTGATGTTTGGGGACTGAGTCGTGTAACTACCCCTGCGGGCGAATGATGGTTTGTAAGTTTTATTGATGACCACACTAGGCTATCTTGGGTGTACTTAATGAAAGAAAAATCTGAAGTTGAAAACATTTTTAAAACCTTTTTCACTATGGTTCAAACTCAATTTCAACAAACAATTCAGATTTTTAGAAGCGATAATGGAAGAGAATACTTCAATAAGTATCTCAAACAATTTTTTGTAGAAAAGGACATTGTGCATCAAAGTTCATGTGTTGATACCCCTCAACAAAATGAGGTAGCTGAAAGGAAAAATAAACATTTGTTAGAGGTAGCTAGAGCCTTACTCTTTCAGGCTATGGTTCCTACATATCTTTAGGGGGAAGCTATCTTAACAGCAACCTATTTGATTAATAGGATGCCTAGTAAAGTCTTAAAATTTAATACCCCCCTAGGTATGCTTCTCAACCATTTTCCAACAAACAAACTCTCCTCTAACTTACCTCTAAAAATATTTGGATGCACAGCCTTCATACATGTTAATACACCAAATCTAAGTAAACTTGATCATCGGGCCAAAAGGTGTGTGTTTGTTGGGTATGCTTCTTCTCAAAAGGGGTATAAATGTTTTGATCCAATCACTAAGAAGTTTTTTGTGACTATGGATGTTATCTTTTTTGAGTCAAAACCGTTTTTTCAGTCTCATCTTCAGGGGGGGAAAACAGGAGAAGACTCGACAAAACATCTTACTATTGATGAGTCAAACATGTCAATTGATGAGTCAAACATGGTAAATAATGGAACAAGTCCCTTGAATAATGAAAATTCTGGTATTTGCCTTGTACCAAGTAATGAAAATCCTACCAGTCATGACTTGGTACTAAGCTGTGAGAATACTAGTGTTTCTTCTCCGTCAGGAAGTAATGAAGCTGAACCCAGAAAGGGAATTGAAACTAAGAAAAAACACAAAGGCATGAAACCCTTTGAATGCTTCTATATAAGGAAGAACCATACTCAAAGAGTAGAGAATTGTGATCCTTTGCACCACCATGAATCCAAGGACCCACCAGGTAATCTTTATCCTGAAATTAATCAGCTAATTGAAATTGATTCTGAACCTATTTCAAATTCTAAACCCATTGAGTTGATTGATTGTGACTTTCCTATAGCTATTCGGAAAGATGTTAGATCATGTACCCAACACCCTCTATCTAATTTTGTGTCTTATGAAAAACTGTCACCAAATTTTCGTGCTTTTACCTCCCAATTGTCATGTATGGAGATTCCAAAAATTGTAAAGGATGCCTTAGAAATATAGTGGGATGTAAATGGATATTCACTATAAAGTACAGATCTGATGCCTCAATCAAAAGGTAGAAGGCTAGGTTGGTTGCCAAAGGCTTCACCCAAACTTATGGAATTGATTATTCTGAGACCTTTGCTCTCGTTGCAAAACTGAAAACGGTGAGAGTCCTTTTATCCCTTGCAACTAACCTAGATTGGCCTTTGCAGCAATTGGATGTTAAAAATGCATTTCTAAATGGGGATTTGGAGGAGGAAGTGTATATGGATGCACCCCTGGGATTGGAAGAGAAATTTGATTCAAAAGTTTGCAAGCTAAAGAAGTCCCTATATGGTCTAAAGCAATCACCACGAGCATAGTTTGATAGATTTACACAGTTTGTAAAGGGACAAAAGTATATACAAAGTCAAGCCGATCATACTATGTTTGTATGGAGGTCAATAAATGGAAACATTGCTATTTTGATTGTATATGTGGATGACATAATCGTCATAAGAGATGACTGGACGGAAATAAACAGGTTGAAAGAGGCACTAGCTTCAGAATTTGAAAGTAAGGATCTCGGATCCTTAAGATACTTCCTGGGAATGGAAATAGCACGCTCAAAAAGGGGCATTGTCTTCTCACAAAGGAAGTATGTTCTTGATCTTCTTAAAGAGACAGGTAGGAGTGGATGCAGACCAGTAGATACTCCCATTGAACCAAATCAGAAACTTGGGGACAACAAAGAGAGAACACCAGTTGACACTTCCCAGTATCAAAGGTTAGTAGAGAAATTGATTTATCTATCACATACACGGCCAAACATTGCATTTGCAGTTAGCCTTGTAAGCCAATTCATGCATTCACCCTATGAGGAAAACCTTGAAGCTATCTACCGGATCCTAAGATACATGAAGAGTGTTCCTGGCAAAGGTCTATTCTTTAAGAAGATTACACAGCAGACCATAGAGGCCTATACTGATGCTGACTGGGTAGGATCAGTCACGGATAGGAGATCTACATCAGGCTATTGCACATTTGTTTGGAGTAACTTGGTTACATGGCGTTGCAAAAAACAAAATGTTGTGGCAAGGAGCAGTGTTGAAGCTTAATATAGAGCCATGGCTCAAGGAGTTTGTGAAATGTTATGGCTGAAGGGAATCCTTGAAGAGTTGGGAACCCCTGTTATCTACCATTGAAACTATACTGCGACAATAAGGCAGCTATAAGCATAGCACAAAACCCAGTATAGCATGACTGCACTAAGCATGTGGAAATTGATAGACACTTCATTAAAGAAAAGGTTGATGAGAAAGTTATTTGCATGCCATTTGTTCCAACTGCACAACAAGTGGCTGATATTCTCACTAAAGGGATCTCTCGACCTAAGTATGAACTTCTTGTGAGCAAGTTGGGCATGACAGACATTTATGCAACAACTTGAGGGAGGGTGTTGAATCTGGTAGAGGAATCTCTCCAGATTCATAGGCACCAGTTTAGGAGAAATAAATCTGAATCAAATCAATTCAGATATGTTTAGGAAGTTTTTTTATCTGTATTGTCAATTTTTGTCTCCTAGAATAGGTCAGTTTTTGTCTCCTAGAATAAGATGATTAGTTTTGTTTTTTAGTCAACCTAAATATTCTGTTTCTAGCTTTTTAGTTAACCTTGATCTTACTTTCCTGAAATTATGGGATTTGATTAACCAATCCTGTATATGGACATGGTCTATATATAATGTACATATTTTTTCATGAAATGAGATAGAGAATAAAAAACCTTACTCTGTCTTTTCTATATCATCACGTGTCTCTCTTCTCTTTCCACTTTCAACATGGTGTTAGAGCACATTTTTTTTTTCAGCCAACCATGTTTCACCTCCGATTTGCCGATCTCCCCTTGCCATGTCCTCTTTTTGGCATAAACCCTCTCGTCCGCCGCTGTCAACTTTCCAGTCGGCAATCTCATCGCTGGACTCGCCTCCTCCTACTCGGTCACCTCCCAAAAACCCTAGCCTCAGATCTTAGGTGATGCGTCTCCATGCACCCTCTCCAGTCTCAATGTGTAGCTTCATGCGCAACCCTTTAGAAGGCTCGTTTTGGCGACTTCTTCCACCTTGATCGTTGTCCCATTTCTAACCTGATCTCGGCCACCACGACCTAAACCACTCACCTAAGCATCTCTGTCTCTCTTTCGGATTTGTTCAGCCTCCTCTTGTTAGTGGTCCGACAACTACCACTCTCCCTTTCCAGGTCTATGACTGTCGGCCATAGCCACCTCCACCGCTGTTACTTCCACCAGAAGTTGCAGAGGTCACTGCGGACTCCTCTCTGGACCTAACTCCTCTACCAGCTCTGGCACTGTCTCCTGAGCCTGACCTTTCCGTTGCTCTCCGAAAAGGTATATGGTCTACTCATAACCATTCTCCTCACTATGTTACTTTGAGTTATCATTGCCTATCTTCTACGCATTATGCTTAACTTTCTTCCTTATCTTCTGTGTCTATTCCTAAATCTCCAGGTGACACTTTATCCCATCCTGGATGGAGACAAGTTATGATTGAAGAGATGCTTGCCCTTCAGAGTAGTGGTACTTAGGAACTTTGTCCTCTTCCTCTCGGAAAGTTTGTTGTAGGCTGTCTGGTGGCAAAAGGGTATATCTATATTTTTGGCTTGGATTATGGGGACACTTTCTTGCCGATGAAAAAAGATGGCTTCTATTCGGCTTTTTTTGTCTATAGTTGCTATTCAGCATTGGCCCCTTTATTAGCTGGACATCAAAAATGCTTTCTTTCCTCCATGGTGATCTTGAAGAAGAGGCTTTTACATGGAGCAACTACTGGGGTTTGTTGCTTAGGAGGAGTCTTTTGGCCTCGTTTGTCGTCTTCACAAGTCCTTGTATGGCCTCAAACAATCTCCTCGAGTTTGATTTGGTCGATTCAATATTGTTGTTTAGCAGTTTGGTATGACTTGGAGTGAAACTGACCACTTTCTCTTCTATTGCCATACAGCCTGAGGCTTCATTTATTTAATTGTGTATGTGGATGACATTGTTATCACTGACAACGATCACAAGAGCATAACTCAGATAAAACAACACCGTTGCAATAACTTTCATACCAAAAATCTTGGCAAACTTTGTTATTGCTTGGGAATTGAAGTGACACAATCCAAGGATAGTATAGTTATCTCACAAAGGAAGTACGCTATGGACATCCTTGAGGAAACAGGTCTATTGAATGCAAAGCCTATTAACACCCTTATGGATCCTAATGTCAGGCTTCTACCGAATCAAAGGGAGCCACTTTCAAACCCAGGAAGATATAGAAGATTGGTTGGAAAACTAAATTACCTCACTATTACCCATCCAAATATCTCTTTTGCAGTGAGTGTGGTAAGTCAGTTTCTAAACTAACCTTGTGAAGGACATTGGGATCTAGTCATTTGTATCCTGAAGTATATTAAAGGAGCTTCAGGAAAAGACCTTGTCCATGAAGATAAAGGTCATGCTCAGATTGTTGGATATTTAGATGCTGATTGGGTAGACTCTCCTACTGATATAAGATCCACTTCTAGGTATTGTGTATTCATCGGGGGTAATTTGATATCTTGGAAGAGTAATAAACAAAATGTAGTCGCAATATCAAGTGCCGAAGTAGAATATCGAGCAATGGCTTCAGCAACTTGTGAATTCATTTGGTTAAAACAGCTACTTAAAGAGCTTCGATTTGGGGATACTATGCAAATGACACTCATTTGTGATAACCAAGATGCATTGCATATCTCCTCCAATCTAGTGTTTCATGAGAGTGTTGAGAGAGAGAGAGAAAAAGAAAGACATGTACTGAACCGTGTGTTTCAACTGCTTAATAGAGGTTGAATATATACTCAATAAGTAATAAATAATTACATAATTTACATGATGTGGGACTAACAGTTGTATTACTAATTACACCTATTTACATATGTTTCCAACACTCGCCTCCAAGCTGGAGCATATAAATCATATGTACCAAGCTTGTTACACAAATAACTTATTCGTGGACCTCTGACGAACTTGGTGAAGACATATGCTAGCTGATCATTTGAGTTGACAAAGTTTGTGGTGATGTCTCCTGATAAAATCTTTTCCCTGATGAAATAACAGTCGACCTCAATATGTTTGGTCATTTCATGGAACATTAGATTGAAAGCTATATGCAAAGCAGCTTGATTGTCACATGAGTGTCATTTTCATAACCTCACCAAATTGAAGTTCTTTGAGGAGTTGTTTCTGTTGAGATTATGTATCCCTATAAATCAGGGATTGTATATAATTAGAGATTGTAATTAGGAGCTGATTGCCCTGTTTCCTTTTAGTGTAGATTGATTTCAATATAAATATACAGCTGCTAAGGAGTATTTTCCTTAAGCATTCATCACATTAACGTGGTATCAGAGCAGGTCAATCTTGGGCTGTCAAACCCTAGATCACCCAGAACATAGGTTGCGTAACAGTCGCATCGTCCAAGTCAAGACATCCCAGCCATCGTCAAGGTTGGGTTGTTGAGCACGAGAAGAAGCAGGTGAGGTCGCAAGGGTTCGACCAGCCAACCCCCGAAAGAGCGTCACCAGAACCTCGTCCACGCGCCGCCACGGGCATCTCCCTCTGATGGCGCGTGTGAGCCACGCGCCACCCTCCGGCGGTCGAAGTACTTCACCGACGGCACCGGTCAGCTCGTCGGTGCTCCCTGAATCGTTTCTGGTGGTTGTCAACTTCAATCGCCGACTGTTGGGTTGTCTTTTTGAGTGCTCGCGGTCACAGCCCCTGTTTTTTGTGTGAAACAGCCTCTGTCTCGTGCTCTTGTCCGTGGTAAAATGTCTTTCGCTACGTCTGAATCTAAAATACCTGCCCCAAGTCATTCACAGTCTCCTTCAGGTTCAAAAGGTTCCTCCGGTAATGTTCCTATTACATATGCTTTTTCCGGTTCACCCACAATCACGTCGGAAAAGCTCAATGGTAAGAATTATTTGGCTTGGTCAGCTTCTGTGGAACTTTGGTTTTTAGGTCAGGGACTTGTTGATCATTTGGAAAAATTCAGACTTTTTCTCCTCTTCATGACCCGAGTAAGATTGAGTGACATTTACAGTTCTCTTTGGGAACCCATGAACAGCATAGCATGTATCCTGAGTATGGCCTATCCTTCTACAGTAAGAACATTGAGGACGACCGCCACGACCCGCATGTCCACCATGAAGTATCTTAATTGTTTTGCCAAATTGAGTTTGAATTTCAGTATAGAAGGATTTAAATATAGAAAACAACTCAGAACGATCTTTCATTAAAAACAACCAAGTACAACGAGAGAAATCATCAATGAAAGTAACAAAATACCTAAAACCTGAAGAGGTAGACACATGACTTGGACTCCACACATCAGAATGAATAAGAGAAAAAATAGACTTAGTTTGACTTTGGACCTGACTTGGAAAAGAAGCCCGAACATGCTTCCCAAATTGACATGACTCACAATGTAAAAACTCTTAACTTTGTAAGACTAGGAACCATCTTCTGGAGTTTTGACAGACTAGGATGACCGAGACATTGGTGGAGAAGACTTGGAGACTCAGTCACAGCGCAAACCACGGGTGGAGATGACTTGAGATAGTAAAGTCCATGTGCTTCATGCCCTACGCCAATTGTCTGTCCCGTACCACGGTCCTGGATAACAAAGGAAGTAGAATCAAATGTTACTGAACAGTTAAGACAACGAGTAAGTTGACTAAGAGAAATTAAATTAAAAGGACATCCAGGCATGAACAAAACGGATTTTAAAGACACAGATGCAGTAGGTGAAATACAACCAATACCTTTGGCAGTGACCTTTGAGCCATCTGCCAAGGTGACAAAGTGTGGAAAATTAGGTGTAGAGAGAGAAGTAAAAAGGGATCGATTACCAGCTACATGATCGGAAGCCAAGCAACCTCAGTCCTCCAATGCACTTTCTCTGACTCGAGTCATGAAGAGGAGAAAAAGTATGAATTTTTATCGGGAAAACAGCCTATTACACTTTCTGAAACCGAGTTCCAGGAGTATCTCCAGTTGAAGGCAGCCAAGTAACCTCAGTCCTCCACTACCACAGTTGCTCATATGGGTAATCCTACAGTTTGTATCTCTTATACTGGTAATACTCCAAGTCCTTGGATAATTGGTTCGGGAAGTTCAGTACTGTTGTTCAAAAGTAAAAGTACAGCGAGAGGAATTGTTTTTATTTCTCTGATACTGATCGATTGCTACAGCCTACAATTTAAAGGCAGAATTGGTCCTATGTAGGGAAATCAATTTGCATAATTACAGGGAAATTAAACACCTAATATCTAATCAGATATTAATCCGATACTGATGCAGATTTGTTACAATCCTAATTAAAGCAAAGGAAAAAAATGGAAACTAGGAAAGGAAATAGGAAATCGATAAACCAGGAAATAGGGAACAATATCGCAACATTAAATGGACCAAATCAGACCATATCATATTGCGACACCCCCCCTCAAGCTGGTGCATAGATATCTATCATGCCCAACTTGCTTACAAGGAATTCAAAGTTGTTTCTAAATAGCCCTTTAGTAAGAATATCTGCCACTTGCTGTGAGGTGGGAACAAATGGCATGCAAACTGTTCCATTTTCTATCCTTTCTTTGATGAAATGCCGATTAATCTCCACATGCTTGGTTCTGTCGTGTTGTACTAGATTTTGAGCAATGGTAATTGCAACCTTGTTATCGTAGTACAACTTCATTGGAAGAGTGATAGCCATTCCTAGCTCTTCAAGGACACTCTTTAACCACACCATCTCGCAAATACCTTGTGTCATTGACCTCGTATAAAACTCGCACGCTTCTAGCAACCACACTTTGCTTTTTGCTTCGCCAAGTAACAAGATTACCCCATACAAAGGAGCAGTACCCTGATGTTGATTGCTGAGTATTTTTACTGAACAACAGCCCTTTCCTTGGAGTACTCTTCAAGTACCTTAGGATTCTATAAACAGTATCAAGATGTTCTTCATAGGGATAGTGCATAAAATGACTTACAAGACTTACTGAGAATGCAATATCTGGCCTTGTGTGAGACAAGTAGATAAGTTTCCCAACTAGTCTTTGGTAGGTCCACAAGATCCCCTTCCTTGCCATCTCCAAGTTTTTTATTTGGGTCTATGGGTGTCTCAGCTAGTCTACACCCACTCATGCCGGTCTCCTCCAGGAGGTCCAGGATATATTTTCTTTGTGAGAGGGCAATTCCTTTTCTTGACCTTGCTACTTCCATTCCAAGGAAATACCTTAACGACCCCAAATCTTTTATTTCAAATTCTGCAGAGAGAGTTTCTTTGAGCTTCTTCATCTCTTGCAAGTCATCTCCTGTAAGGATAATATCATCCACATAGAAAATAAGAACAATAATCTTTCCTTCATTTGATTTTTTCACAACCATTGTATAATATGTCTGTCCTTGGGAGTAACCTTGCCCCTTGACAAACTGAGTGAACTTCTCGAACCAAGCCCTAAGGGACTGTTTTAGCCCATACAGGGCCTTCTTCAACTTGCATACTGTAAAAACACTCAATAGTAGTCTGAATGATTCGTATATTTACTTGGAAATCAACACATCAATATATACAACTAGTCTAGGCTATATTAAGAAGGTATACTAATGAGTATCCCTATAAATCAGCTAATCAATCAAGCCTAATTATATCTAGTTACATTCTGTAACAACCTACTGATTACATGCTAATTATATGCTGATTATAATCTGTAACACTCCCCCTCAAGTTGGAGCATAGATATTAATCATGCCCAACTTGTTACGAAGATAATCAACCCTGGCCCCAACTAGAGACTTTGTGAAAATATCTCCCAATTGTTCTCCAGTCTTCACATACCCTGTAGAAATCAACCCTTGCTGTATCTTCTCGCGGACGAAGTGGCAAATAATCTCAATATACTTAGTTCGCTCTGATACCGTTGGTGTAATTGTGCTAGACTCGAGAACACAAGATGTCGACCCATCTGCTAAAGTTACTTTAGACATGGAGGTGTGTGACTGAAAAGTGGAAAAGAGACTAGAATTACCTGTCATGTGGTCTGTGGCACTAGAATCAATGACCCATTTGGAGGATGATGAAACAAGATAGGTGTTTGATTTACCTGAATCAGCAATTGCAGTGACAGAAGTAGATGAAGACTTTAGTGATTCTTGGTATTGAGAAAACTTGGCAAATTCATTCGCAGAGATAAGAACAAATTTTCAGATGCTTCATTAGTGGATGCAATGTGAGCCGAGGGCTTATAATGGTTACTAGGAGGCTGATATTGATGTTGATTCCTGTACTGAAGTCTCTTGCACTCACGCTTCATATGTCCTGGTCTATGGCAATAATGACACACAATTCCCCCCTGAATCTTGTGTGCGGGTGTCAGAGCTACCACTGCAAGTTGATCCCCCCCCCCCTGTGTTGCCGTGTCTCAAAATGTGGTCGACCAAAAACATCAGTATTTCGATTGACAAGGGCATTGCTGATTGGAGCGGATGAGGTACTTTCTGTGCGAAGTACCCTACTAAAGACTTATTGTAAAGAAGAAATCTCAGAACTAGACAAGATCTGTGACTTAGCAAGTCTCAAATTCAGAAGGAAGACCACTAGAAAACTCATGATGGCCACCGCTCGCATGCTGTGTTTGTCTGAACCTTCACATCAGAACTAAATGGCAGCAACATATTCAGCTCCTCATAAGTTCTTTTAAAATCCATGAAGTAATTTGTAAGAGACTTGTCTTGTTTTTCTGTACGGTAAAAAGCTTGGCATACCTTATAAATGCGGGAAATGTTCTTTTTTCCAAAATACAAAAACTCTAGATAAGTCAGCAACTCCTTAACAAATTCACAGTGAGTAATTAAACCAATTACCTCACTGTCAATGGAGTTCCGTATTTGTAAAAACAATCGGGCATCTTCCCGTAGCCATATTTTCCGAGAATCATCAGTGGGGGGGTCATCTGTCATATGATTATCCTTATCAATGCTCCGCAGATACAGACGAACTGACTTACTCCAATCAAAATAATTATCGTGACCATGGAGTTTGTGATCTGTGATTTTGGATACCACCGGGATCACATTGGGCATAACCACTGTTTTGTTCTCGGTTTTGTCCTCAGCCATAACACCAAACAGATCCAAATAATCCACAAAACAAATTTCAAACAACAAATACAATCAAAATATATTTGCTGTATGTAGGAATGAAGGGATACAAACCACTAAAAACAAGCCCAACAAAATAGAGGCAAAACTGAAACCAAGACTTACAGAATAGGGCAGAAAAGAGGAAGAAAAACAGGGGTAGAACTGAAATCTCAGGCAACGACGGTGGCGGGGTCGGACGGTGAGCGACGACGGTGGCGGGGCTAGACGGAGGGTCAGCGACGAGCCTTCACGCGCCGGCGCGTGAATCAGTGGCGAAATGAAGAAGTGGCGCGTGAGAGCCACGCGCAGCTGTTCTGGTGGCCGGACTTCAGAACGGCGATCGCCAGAGGCTGAGTGAGCGGCCTAGGGTGGCGGTGCAACACTAGGTCTGTCGCCGGAAGAAATCTCAGAGATACGGGAGAAGAAGAAGTGGTCTTCTTCCCTTTTCAAATGACCAAAAACAAACGATGACCAAAAACAAACGAACAAAAATTGCTGAAGCTCTTGATACCATGTAAAAGCACTAAATAGAAGTCTGAATGATTCGTATATTTACTTGGAAATCAGTACATCAATATATACAACTAGTCTAGGCTATATTAGGAAGGTATACTAATGAGTATCCCTATAAATCAGCTAATCAATCAAGCCTAATTATATCTAGTTACATTTTGTAACAGCCTACTGATTACATGCTAATTATATGCTGATTATAATTTGTAACACATACCTTTGGATAGCACCCTTGTTCAAAACCTGGTGGTGCATCCATGTAAACTTCTTCTTCTAGGTTCCCATTCAGGAACGCATTCTTCACATCTAGCTGCTGAAAGGGCCAGTCAAGGTTTGCAGCTAGAGAGAGGAGAACTCTAATGGTGTTGAGCTTTGCCACTGGTGTGAAGGTTTCAGAGTAGTCAATCCCATGAGTTTGGGTGTAGCCCTTGGCAACCAGCCGGGCTTTATATCTTTCAAGAGTGCCGTCAGAGTTATAATTGATGGTGAACACCCACTTGCATTCCACTGTTTTTTTTCCTTTTGGTAGCTCCACCATCTCCCACGTCTGATTTTTTTTAAGAGCCTTCATTTCTTCTAAAACAGCTCCCTTCCACTTAGGAACCTTTAGAGCATCCTGTAAATTGTTTGGAATCTCCCTATATGACAACTGTGAGGTAAAAGCTCGAAAGGAAGGTGAGAGTTTTTCATATGACACAAAGTTAGATAGAGGGTGTTTGGTACATGACCTTACACCTTTTCGAATGGCAATGGGAAGAGCAGAATCATCAACAGTTTCAGCATTATCAATAATTTCAGGAATTGTTTTACCTTGTGGGTCCTCGGGTTCTTGGTGATGCAAGAGATGATCTTTGGACTCAGTTTTCTTGTCCTTTTTTCTTCTTGAGAAGACAATATCAAAGGGTTTTATGCCTTTGTAAGATGCTCCTTTCTCAATTCTTCAGCCTGTTTCTAAAGATTCATTGTTTCCTTCATCTTGTCCAATGCTGTCTTCACAATTTTTTTATTTACAACATTCAGTTTCATGGCCATTACTGGGACAGTCATTGCTGTCCTCATCTCCTTGGTTCCCACTTTCACATATCAGATTTTCACAAATATTTTCACAAATATTTTCAGCTAAGATGCAATCATTTTCAGATAAAATGCAGTCAATTGGAGAATCAGTTTGAAATGTGAGCCGAATCTTCACCTATGTTCCCCCCCTGAAGATGAGTCTTAAAGAAAGGGTGTGATTCAAAAAAGGTTGCATCCATGGTGACAAAAATTTTGTTAGAACTCAGGTCCAAACACTTGTATCCTTTTTGTGTAAGGGAATACCCAATAAAAACACATTTCTTGGCTCGGGGACTTAATTTGCTTTGGTTGGGTTCATTGTTATGAACAATAACAGTACACCCGCATACTTTTCGGGGAATAATGGACAGCAGCCTATTTTTAGGAAAATTCTCCAAAAAAACCTCCATAGGAGTCTTGAAACCCAAAACTTTGCTTGGCATGCGGTTAATTAAATAGGCAGCTGTAAGGACAGCTTCTCCCTAAAGGTATTTAGGCACACAATTTTGAAAGAGAAGAAACCGAGCCACTTCCAACAAATGCTTATTTTTCCTTTTAGCCACCCCATTTTGTTGGGGTGTGTTTTGCACAAGAACTTTCATAGAAAGAAGGAATGTTGGAATGTATGAATATTATTCCTTGAATCAATTGTGTACAGAGAAGGTTACAATATATAGGCTAATGTCATTGATTGCGATCCTAAAAATAAGGGAGAAAAATCAGCCATAATAAAAACAGGAATAAATTCATATCTGTACATATCTGATATTAATGCTGATATATTACAACACTCCCCCTCAAGCTGGTGAGTGAATATCTATCATTCCCAGCTTGCAAGTAAGACCTTGAAATCACTCTGTGGGAAGCCCCTTGGTGAAAACATTTTCTAATTGGTGCTCTGAAAGGACGTACTCTGTAGTTATAAGGCCATCATCTAATTTTTCCTTGATAAAATGACGATCAATCTCTATATGCTTTGTCCGATCATGTTGAATCGGGTTGTAAGCAATGTTGATTGCAGACTTATTATCATACTGTAACCTCATAGGAGCTTCATACTTTATTCTGAGATCATCGAGTATGATTCTCATTCATAACAGTTCACAAATTCCTTGTGCCATAGCTCGAAATTCAGCCTCTGCACTTGACCTTGCAACAACATTCCAAAGAAATAGCTTTACAAAAGGAGTTGAGGTAGGGGTGTTTTCCTTGTTTCATCAATCTTTTCTTATTTCTTAAGAGTTTTGAGTTGATAAATTTGAATGAGAAGTATGAAAGGAATAAGGGTTGATGAAGAAAGTATGATGTTTTTGTGATATGTTTATGGGTTTTTAAGTTTAAATTTTAGCTTTGAACTTGATGAAATTTGTAATTGAAAAATGGGTTCTTATGCTTACCCATATTTGATTAGTCATTATAAATGTTGGTTGAATGTATATTTGTGAAGTGATGATGTTGTGGTTGTAATTTATAAGGTTGATATTGGGTTGTTTGACCTAAATTATCTGTTTTCTGCATAGAACTAGGTGGTAATCGATTACCACAAGTAGATAATCGATTACCAATTTGCGAATAAGGTTTTTGGAAATATGGTAATTGATTACCATGAGCTGGTAATCAATTACCAAGCTTCTAGATGATAACAATTCAAGTGGTAATCAATTACCACAAGTGGGTAATCGATTACCAATTTAACTCTAAATGGTGTTCTAGATCATTATATTTAGTTCCTTGTGATGGGTTTGTGCATCTAGTAAATTCCAGAATTGAAATTAAGATGCATTTGAAATGAAAGAGAATGGATAATAAAGCATATTGAGTTATTTGTGGGGTAACCACTATTTTTATGTGGTATATGATGAAATGAATGTGTTGTACACTTGTTATAACTAATAGGTGTACTAGAAATTGTATTGCTCCTTTGAAATATAAAGTTGAGCTGTATTTGAATAAGAATTTGAGAATTTCTCCCTTAAGTCCTTAAGGTTGAGCTAGAATTTGAATTTGAATAACAAGTGTTCGTAGAATATAGAATATTGGACATCTATCCTTGAATGAGAAGGAAAATGGTCCTAAATTGCTATTCCCATCCAAATGAGTAATTCTTTTGAATTGAATTATCAGTTCACTTGGCATTAAAGAATTTTGGAGATGATCCTGTTTGGGAGAAGGGTATTCAGAATTCTATTAGAATTATGGAGATGAACCTCCGTGAGGAAGGGGATTTTATATTCTTATAAATTCCTCAAATAGTTTCCTCATTTGCCATAGTTTCTCTCATGTATATAAGAGTTACTTGGAATAGTTTTGTGTGACAAAGAAATATTTTGTCATAAATAGGTTGAAGTGTTTCTTACTTCTCCAAGTCGCCAAGTTTCCTCCTAAAAACATGCAGTAACCTGAGGTAGACCGCCTGTCTACAACTGACCCGGCATAATCTGCATCTGTATAGGTTTTAATGGTCAATTTTTGTTCTCTCCAAAATAGAAGTCCTCTTCCCGGGCTTGTCTTCAAATACTGGAGAATTCTATTCATAGCACGAGGATCATGCATGAACTGGCTAACCACACTAACAGCATAGGCCATATCTGGTCTGGTGTGAGACAAATATATCAGTTTTCCCACAAGTCTCTGATATTGTGCCTTATCCACCCTTTGTTCGAGAGAAGGTGCTTTCCAAGGAGGTTATCACTGAATTTGTTAACTCAAGTGATCAACTGGCTGACATCTTCACAAAGTCTCTTCGTGGTCTTCGAATTCAGTATATTTGTAACAAGGTTGGTGCATATGATTTATATACTCCAGCTTGAAGGGGAGTGTTGAGATTATGTATCCCTATAAATCAGGGATTGTATATAATTAGAGATGTATATAATTAGAGATTGTAATTAGGAGCTGATTGCTCTGTTTCCTTTTTAATGTAGATTGATTTCAATATAAATATACAGCTGCTAAGGAGTATTTTCCTTAAGCATTCATCACATTCAACGGTTTCAACCAAATGAGTTCACAAGTGACTGAGGCCATAGCTTGTTATTTTGCTTCGACACTAGATCTTGCAACTACATTTTGCTTCTTACTTTTCCAAGAAATTAGGTTGCCTCCAATGAGTACACAATACCTAGAGGTGGATCGTCTGTCAGTGGGAGAACTTGCCCAGTCAGCATCTGAGTATCCAACGACTTGAGTATGTCCTTTATCTTCATAAATAAGGCCTTTTTCGGGAGCTCCCTTAATGTATTTGAGGATTCGTATCACTGCATCCCAGTGGCCCCCACAAGGAGAGTTTAGGAATTGGCTAACCACACTGACTGCAAAAGAGATGTCTGGCAGAGTAACAGTGAGGTAGTTTAACTTCCCAACCAATCTCCTATACTTTACTGGATTTGATAGAAGTTCCCCCTGATTTGGTAGGAGTTTGGCATTTGGATCCATGGGAGTATCAACTGACTTGGCATTCAATAATACTGTTTCTTCAAGAATATCCATAGCATACTTTCTTTGAGACACTACTATACCATCCTTGGATTGAGCTACCTCAACACCCAAGAAATATTGAAGTTTACCTAGATCTTTGGTTTGAAGTGAAAAGAGAGATGTTGTTTTAAGTTACATATGCCATGGTGGTCACTTCCAGTGATGACAATGTCGTCAACATGCACGACCAGATAAATACAGCCTTGGGCTGTGTGGCGATAAAACACAAAGTGATCTGCTTAACTCTGAATCATACCAAATTGCTGAATCACAGTGCTGAATCGTCTTAACCAGACTCTAGGAGACTGTTTGAGACCATGAAGAGACCTGTGGAGACGACATACCAGGCTAGAAGACTCCCCCTGAGCAACAAATCCAGGAGGTTGCTCCATATATACCTCTTCTTCTAGATCACCATGCAGGAATGCATTTTTAATGTCAAGTTGATGAAGAGGCCAGCGTCGAATGGTAGCTATGGACAAAAACAACCGGACAGAGGTTTTTTTGCCACAGGAGAGAAAGTGTCCCTATAATCTAAGTCGAAGATCTATGTGTACCCTTTTGCCACAAGACGGGCTTTGAGACGATCAATTTTACCATCAGGACCCATCTTGATTGTATAGATCCATCGACAGCCAACAACAGATTTCCCTGAAGGAAGAGTAACTAGTTCCCAAGTACCATTATTGTGAAGTGCACTCATTTCATCAACCATTGCTTGTCTCCATCCGGGATGGGATAAGGCTTCACTTGGAGATTTAGGGATGGAAACGGAAGACAAGGAAGAAAGACAAGCAAAGTGCAAAGAAGAAAGGCGGTGATAACTTAAAGAAATATAATGAGGAGAAGGATTAAGAGTAGACTGGATATCTTTTCGCACAACAATGGGAAGATCAAAGTCGTCTAACATTGCTGGAGTTGGTAAAGGAGTTGGTTCCGGAGAAGACTCCGCAATGACCTCAGCAGCAGTATCTGAAGGAGGGACATGGGGCATAGGAGGTTGTGGTCGGTAGTGATAGGTGTGGAAGAAACGATCAGTGGTGTTGGGGACCTATATGGGTAGTGGTTGGGGTGGTTCAGACTCGATAGTGACAGGGACAAGAGGAACTAGAAGAACCGCAGAGATTGACTTGGGAGTCGAAGGAGATGACTCAAAGAAGGGTACAGACTCAAAGAAATTAACATCAGCCAAGATAAGATAACGTCGTAGAGTAGGAGAATAACAACGATAATTTTTTTGGGACCGAGTGCAACCAAGGAAGACACACTTGAGGGATTGGGCCGTGAGTTTGTCTAGACCAGGAGAGAGATTATGGACAAAACAAGTGGACCCAAAGGCGTGAGGCAGAAGAGAATGCAGAGGCTGATGGGGAAACAAGACGGAATGAGGGGCTCGGTTATCTTGCACAGAGGATGGCATGCGATTGATAAGGTAGCATGTAGTAAGGATAGCATCACCCCAAAAACGAAAAGGAACTTGACTATGGAGTAAGAGGGTCCGAGTTGTTTCAATAAGGTGTTTATTTTTACATTCAGTTACCCCATTTTGTTGAAGTGTATGGGCACAAGATGTTTGGTGAAGAATGTCATGAGAAGCCATAAAGGTTTGAAATTGATGAGATAATTATTCACTGACATTATCACTGTGTAGAGTACGAATAGGAACACCAAATTGAGTTTTAATTTCTTGATAAAACTTTTGAAATATGGAAAATAACTCAGACCTGCTTTGCATTAAAAATAACCAAGTACATCGAGAGTAATCATCAATAAAGGTAACACTTTAAAATAAGGAACAACTGTTTATGGCTGAATTACTTGAGTTAATTTCACCCAGCATACAAGTATTTATATACATGAGAAATTAAATATAAGTTTTATTTACAAGAATAATAATTAAAGACTTAAACCGTTTCCCATGACACTATTGTTTCCAAAAACTATCATATTTCCCATGCTAACTAATTCAATATTCAACACTCTCCCTCTAGTAGGAACATATAAATCATATGCACCAAGCTTGTTTCATATGAACTGTATCTGAGGATCCCTAACAGATTTGGTGAAAATATCTGCAAGCTGATTATTTGAGCTGACAAAGGCAGTCACTACTTCTCCACTTTGTATCTTCTCTCCACAAAATGACAATCAATTTCTATGTGTTTAGTCCTCTCATGAAACACCAGGTTAGAAGCAATATGTAGGGCTGTTGATTATCACTTATAAACTCCATCTTTCCTGGTTCACACAATTTGAGTTCATTTATTAATTATTTCAGTCATATTAGCTCACATGTTGCAAGTGCCATAGCACGATACTTTGCTTTTGCACTCAATCTTGCCACAACATTTTGTTTCTTAGTTTTCCAGGATATTAGGTTTCCACAAAAAAGAACACAATAACTTGATGTAGAATGTCTATCGAATGGAGAACCTACTCAATCTGCATCTGTGTATCCCACAATCTGAGTATGTCATTTATCTTCATATAATAGGCCATTTCCTGGAGCCCCTTTGATATATCTAAGAATTCTAATGGCTGCATCCCAATGTCCTTCACATGGTGAGTCAAGAATTTGACTAAGGATGCTTATAGCAAAGGAAATATCTGGTCGGGTAACAGTCAAATAATTTAATCAGCCAATCAACTTGCGATATTTGGCTGGATCAGATAATGGTTCTCCATGATTTGGACTGAGTTTGACATTGGAATCCATTGGTGTATCTATTGGCCTAGAATCCAACATTCCATTTTCCTTGAGAATGTCTAATGCATATTTTCTCTCTGAGATACAAATCCCTGCATTAGACTGTGCCACTTCTATTCCTAGGAAATATTCCAACCTTCCAAGATCCTTACTCTGAAAGTGATCAAATAGGTGTTGTTTTTAACTTCACAATTCCTTCTTGATCATCTCTAGTGATAATAATATCATTGACATAAACAATCAAATATATGGAAGTTCCAGAGAAGGAATGATGATAGAAAATCGTGTGATCGGCTTCACTGCGAACCATACCAAAATCAGATATAACAGTACTGAATCTAACAAACCAAGCTCAAAAAGACTGTTTCAAGCCATAAAAAGATTTGAGCAAACGACAGACCAAGCCAGACTCTTCCTGAGCAACAAACCCTGGAGGTTGCTCCATGTACACTTCTTCATGGAGATCACCATGTAAGAATGCATTCTTAATATCAAGTTGATAAAGTAGCTAGTGGCAGATGGTTGCCATGGAAAGGAAAAGAAGAACTGACGCCATTTTTGCAACTGGAGAGAATGTATCACCATAATCAAGGCAAAAAGTTTGAGTGAAACCTTTAGCAACAAGATGAGCTTTGCCAGGTGCCAATGGAACAAGTTCCCAAGTACCATTGGCATGTAATGCAAACATCTTTTCTAACATTGCTTGGCGCCAGTTTGGATGGGAGAGGGCTTCGGCTGTTGTTTTTGGTATAGTCACAAAAGGCAAAGAAGAGATAAAAGTATAATGAGAAGAAGACAAGCGATGATAACTCAAGAAATTATAAAAATGGGATGAGGATTGCAAGTAGAACGAGTACCTTTTCGGGTAGCAATGGGAGGACTAGAGATGACATTCGGAGCAAGATCTAAGGAGGGTTCAACCACTGGTTCTGGTTGTGAATCAGTAAGGATTGCATCTGGACCATTAGTTGCACGAGGTCGACGGTGATAAACTTGGAGAGGTTTATCTACAAGGACAGATGGGGTAGAAGCCGGAGTAGGGACAGGAGGTCCATCTAAGTAAGGAATAGGTAAAACCTCAATGACACGAGGAGAGAAAATATTAGATGTAGAGAAAAAAGGAGTATTTTCAAGGAAAGTAACATCTGCAGACACAATAAAACGGTTAAGTTCAGGGGAATGGCATCGATATCCTTTTTGGAATCGAGTATATCCCAAGAAGACACTTAATAGAATGAGCAATTAACTTATCTTTCCCTGGTGTAAGATCATGAACAAAACAAGTACAACCAAATATGCGTAGTGGAAGAGAGAAAATAGGCTTGTGAGGAAATAAAATCGAATGAGGGATTTGATTTTGCAAGATAGAGGACATGCGATTAATAAGGTAGCATGCAGTAAGGATAGCTTCACTCTAAAATCGAAGGGGAACATGAGTATGAATAAGCAGAGCACGAGTGGTTTCTAGTAAGAGGCGGTGTTTGCGTTCAGCAACTCCATTTTGTTGTGGAGTGTGTGGACAAGAAGACTGATGGAGAATACCATGTGAAGCCATAAAAGATGCAAAAAAATATTCATGAGCATTATCACTACGCAAAATTTTAATAGTAGTATCGAACTGTGTATGAATACTACTCAAGCTTCAAACTATGCATCTTTTGGATAATGTTATACATCCTTGCAATATCATTTGAATACAAGGCTTTAGCATGATCCCATACATTTTTGCATGTTGTGTATGCTTGAAACATTGAGATTTTCTTTGAATCAATAGACTGCCACATCAGATTACATAATTGGGCATCAACTTTCTTCGAAGTTGCTCGATTAGCTGCTGAAATATCATCTTCTTTCATAGAAAGATGATCTTTATATCCTTGGCCCATAGACTAAAGTTCGACAGAATCAGCCCATGCTAGATAATTCTTACCACTTGTCAACTTTTCAGTAGTCATAGTAGTACTTCCAGAATCAACAGAGGTCAGTACAGGCGATTTCTTACCATTGGAAGATGTTACCTCTGATTCTGACATGCTTGAATGGGAATAAGAGGTTGGGTAGAGGTTTATGAAGGCCAAAAATAACCTAGAAAGGATGCTGGAATAACAACAACACAACTGAAAGCAATAAACCACCACCAAAAATACCAACAATCCAAACAGAGAGAGAAAAAGGCAAGATAAACCTGAAGAAAATCCAAGAACACAGCAACGAAGGTGAAACAGAGGGCCAAACAGGGGATTTGTGCAAGACAGAGGCGAAACAGGTGGTGGAAGAGGCCAGTGAGGATTGGGCTTTACCGGAAATGGCACGACGAGTTGGCCGGTGGAAGCAGCTGCCAGAGAAAGGGGCTCGCGCGCAAAAAAACTAAAGTTAGGCAGATTTGGTGATCGACGCGTGGCAGCACGTCGAAGCTCCTGCAGCAGCCGGGTTCTGGTGGTCGGCCAAGCGGAAGGCGGGGAACACGGTGGTGTGGTTGACCAGAGGAAAAAAGGATTGCAGAGGTGCAGATCGGAGAAGACAGCCTCGGAGGAGAGAGAAAATTGACACGCTGCAGGGGAAAAAAAAGAAGGTAAGAACTGTCACGGTTGAAAATGGTTCAACCGGAAGGAAGGAAAACCAGAGCCAGGTTGGAACCTTCTCTGATACCAACTTGAAAATAAGGAACAACTGTTTATGGCTTAATTGCTTGAGTTAATTTCACTTAGCATATAGGTATTTATATACATGAGAAATTAAATATAAGTTCTATTTACAAGAAGAATAATTAAAGACTTAAACCATTCCCCATGACATTATTGTTTCCAAAAACTAACTATCATATTTCCCATGCTAACTAATTCAATATTCAACAGTAACAAAGTACTTTGGCCCAAAAGTAGAAATAGTACGATTAGGACTCCATACATTAGAATGACTAAGGTAAAAGGAGACGCAGCTTGACTACCGAAACGATCAGGAAACGGACTACGGGTATGTTTCCCTAACTGACACGACTCATAAGGAAGACTCGATAACTTGGAAAGACTCGACACCATTCTTTGTAGTTTGGCAAGGCTAGGATGACCCAACTAAGCATGGATGGTAAGAGGGGAATCCGTGGCAAAGCAAACACGAGAAGGGTTGGAGTGCTGGTAGAGGCCATTGGACTCATATCCGGCGCCAATCATCTGTCCCGAACTCCGGTTCTGCAGAAGAACAGGATCTTTAGTGAAAGTAATGGAACAATCAAGAGAATGAGTTAAATGACTAATGGAAAGTATATTAAAAGGAGCCCCAGGAATATAAAGAATCGAATCAACAGTGAGGGAAGGGAGGGGATTAGCAGTGCCAATCCCTTGAGATTGCGTTTGTGAACCATTAGTTGAAGTAACCATAGGCAAATAACCAAAAGTAGAGAGTTGAGAGAACAAAGCCTTATTACTAGAAATGTGGTTAGATGCACCAGAATCAAGAACCCAAAGGCCAAGGGATGGTGACTGAGAGAGACAGGCATAGGAATTACTGGTGTGCGCAACAGAAACAGTGGAATCAGAAGACTGACGCTGGTCAAACCACTTCAGAAAATCTGCATAATCAGCCGGAGAGGCTCTAGGTGGTTTAGAAGGCTCAGGAGTGTCTGGTTGAGTAGTTTATGCAACATTAGCAGTACGGGGAGGACGACCATGTAAAGTCTAGCATTTATTAATGATGTGACCCAAGCGATGAAAATGATCACATTTTGGACGAGGTTTGGAACTTGAGTGACCCCCACTGGAACGACCACGACTATTGGTCTGAGAGACAAGGGCAGAGGTGTCACTGGTGATAGGAGCAACAGGAGAATCAGGACTGTGCTTAGTTAGAATCCGAAGCAAGGTAGAACATGTCGCGAAAAGAATAGGAACAATAGGAGATCCCAAAATCTGATCACGGATGGTGGAGTAATCTATAGGTAAACCATAAGACCCGAGAGCCTAAAGAAGGTGTTTCGTTGTTCAAGTTCCTTTGTTGGGGTATTCGCCGGAGGCAACAGTTCATTGAAATTGTGGAGAACACCATGAAGTTTGCCCAAGTAGGCAGACATAGGGCCATCAAACCTCCTCGGGGCAATAAGACTCATAAGATCATGACAAATCCCGTCTAGTCGCTGAGTGTCATTGGTGTATAAAACCTTGGCCTGCGCCCAAACTGATTCACATGTCAAATGAGCCTGAAAATTCTTCTTCAAAGACGAGTGGATTGTGGACTTAAGCACACTGCACAACTAAGCATCAAATTTTTTCCACTTGGGATGGTCAGCCTCAGGCACAGAATCAACCTTGGTAGTGAGATGATCCTCGTACCCTTGACCGATAAGCCAAAGTTTGACGTCGGAGGCCTAGGAATCATAATTAGTGTCATCCAATTTGTCAGTGGAGAGATGGGCATCGATATAATTAGTGAATAACAGCAGGTTCCACCTTCGAAGCATCTGTAGGGCTCAAGGAAGCCATGGATCAGATTACAAATAACCAGAAAACGCAACCAATGGATATGAGCAGGTGTACGACACGTTTTAAGGTTGCGGTTGGGGAGGTGGAGGACTGGGCTCAACAGAGGAGAGGTCAGCAAGCACTGTGGGACAAACGGCGGTGGGAAAGGTGGCCTGACGCGCTGTCATGTGCGGTTGGAGAGAGGCGCGTGGGTGCTAATCGCAGCTCACTGAACTCACGCGTGCAGGAACGTGGCTGGTCCTTCACTTAGGGGATCGGGCCGAGCAGAGGAAGGTGCTCCGAGCAGTGGTGGCGGTGGCCGGAAAGGACGTTGGCGGCAGCGGCAGGGGTTGAGACTGGTCGGAATGGAACACGACAGAGGAGATCCGGTACTTGGGGTGATGACACAGGTGACCGAAAATTTTTTTTTGGCACTGGGGGACAGTGGGTCTTCCGGGTAAGCACGGTTCTAGGGTTGCCTTTCTTTAGGCTCTAGATACCATGTTGAGAGAGATAGAGAGATAAAAAGAAAGACATGTACTGAACTGTGTGTTTCAATTACACAATGGAGGCTGAATATATACTCAATAAGTAATAAATAATTACACAATTTACATGATGAGAGACTAACAGTTGTACTACTAATTACACTTATTTACATATGTTTCCAACAGAGAGGACTAAATACATTGAGATAGATTGTCATTTTATTAGAGAAAAGATCCCATTTGGAGACATCACCACTAGTTTCGTCAATTCAAATGATCAACTGGCAGATGATTTCACCAAGTGTTTGAGAGGTTCTCAGATAAGTTATATTTGTAACAAGCTTGGTGCATATGACCTATATGCTCCATCTTGAAGAGGTGTGTTAAAAACTATGTAAATAATGTTTAGATTCATTGTATAGGCTAACAAAATTATGTAATTATTGTAATTAGCATTTTTGTGATCTTTGTATTTATTATGATAGCTCTATATAATTCAGCTTTTGTTGTATAATTGAAACACAGTTTTCATCATATGTCTCTTTTTTCTCTTCACTCTCGACAATTACTAACAGGCATCATAGGTATCTCACCGTTCTTATTTTATAATGCATTTATTAATCTGGTGCAACTACTTTTGAATTCCCTCTCTTAATTCTTTTAGGCTCTTAATATTCTTTGGGTGATGTTTCCTACATTCTCAGTTTTACGTTCAGTCTTGATAATGTCTGATGCAATTGTTCAATAATGTTTTTTAAGCTTCCAACATTTGTCTGTTATTGTTTTGTGCAAATGTGTTGAAGTTCATTACAATATCTAAATCTTTTTTTTGGGAGCCATGTTTTTGTTGAACAAATAACAATTTGACAATGATCTAGTGGTGGGTTTGTGAAGTTCTAGAACTGATTTCCAAAGATTAATAAATAACGTAGATGAGCCTGAATATTACACGCAGGTAGCATCTGAATTGCAAGGGTATTAGAACAACTTGTTGGAAATAGATAATTATGTTGAAAGTAGGATATAATTATTATTCCACTAATTAGAGTTCATTGTATCTTAGAATTCATTGTATCTTGGGAATTAAAGCTAGAATTAATTCTCCTTATTGTCAATTGTATTGATCATGTATATAAATAGATTATCTGCTGAGTGGGTGAGTCACTCAAGCATTTCACAAATCCTTAAGTTCAATTTGGCATCAGAGTAGGTTCGTCTTGCTGGTCTGTTCCTCGGAGGTTTTTCTGCCATCTGGTCTAGCAGAAAACTCCAAAACCTAGTCTCCTAATCTGTCCTTCCTAGAAAGTCATCACCACCATCAACCCAACTCCCACCGTCACCGTAAATCCCCTCAGAAGTCGCCAACTGGCTGGCCCACCAACCGCCGTCGTCAGAAACTGCCGCACGCGCCGATCACGCGCCTCTGTCCTCCCGGTGCGTGTAGGTCACGCGCCACCTTCCCACTACCGGAAAAATTCTACGACTGTCCAGAACATCTTTTCGGCCTCTCCCTTGTCTGTTTAGGTGGTTACTGGTCTTTTTTTGTTGTTTGGTTACTGGGTCTAAGTGCTCTTGGAGCCTCTGTCGTTCGGTTTTTTAAGTAATTCTGTATTTGATTTCTTTTCTACCAAATGGCATCAGCAACAAGTTCTGACAAGGGCCAGAAAAGTCCCATCTCATTTGCCTTTTCAGGAACTCCTTCAATTACTTCTGTGAAACTTAATGGCAAAAACTATATGAATTGGTGTTCTGCCGTCGAAATTTGGTTCCTCGGTCAAGGACTTTATGATCATCTGACAATTCAAGTGGAGAAAATTGATGCTGTATTAAAGGATGAATGGCAAAAGGTTGACTATCAGTTAGTGTCTCTTCTTTGGTAGTCCATTGATCCATCACTACTGGTTCACTACCGTTCCTATAAGTCTTGTTATGATATTTGGAAGAAGACTAAAAGTGTTTATGCTAATGACATTCAGCAACTCTATGACTCTGTCCACAATTTGGCAACTCTTCAAATGTCGGATCATGACTTAATTTCCTATTTGAACAAAGCTCAGTCCACAATTCAGCAAGTCAAGATGCATCTAACTGATAGTGATCCTAAAAAGGTGGTAGACAAGTTAGATCAGATGTACATGGTCTTTGTTCTTCATGGCTTGCATAAGGACTTTGAAAATGTTAGAAATCAATTCCTGACAAATCCAAACATTCCTACTGTTGATGAACTGATTGATCGATTATTCTGTGTTCCATTGACTGATGAATCTCTCAAACTTGATCCTCAAAAAGACTATGCAGCCTTCTTGACAAATTTTGGTCGTGGAGGACGTGGACGTGGTCGTGGCCGTGGAAGAGGTGGTCGTGGTAATCGACCACAATGCTCTTATTGTAAACGAATGGGGCATACTCAAGATCGATGCTACTCTCTGAATGACTTTCTGGGAAAAACTGTCAATATGTCACAAATGCAAGCACCTGATGATCCTCCACAAGAAAATAAGATTCTCTTATCTAATAATGAGTATAAGGAGTACCTCAAGTTAAAGGCGGCTTCTACCAATGTCTTATCCTCAGTACCTCAATCTGGTAATTCCTCAGTTTGTTTTTCTCAATCTTTGCCTTTTGGATCCTGGATTCTGGACTCTGGTGCATCAGATCATATTGCTGGTAATCTTTCATTATTTTCAAATTTATCTCCTACAAAAATTCCTCATTCAATAACCCTTGCAGATGGTTCGAAAGTTTAGGCCACTGGCATTGGCAAGATTTCGTCTCTTCCCTCTTTAAATTTAGATTTTGTTCTTCTCATTCCTGGCAGTCCTTTTAATATACTCAGTTAGTAAATTGTCTCACTCTTAATTACTCAGTAGCTTTTCTTTTTGATTCTTTCTATATTCAGGATCGGAGTACGAGACAGATGATTGGCAAAGGCTCTGAATCACGTGGGCTCTATTACCTACAACCTTCTTCCTCAACCATCTATGCTGTGGCTGATTCTCCAAGCATCCTTCATAATCATTTGGGTCATCTAAGTTTAAATAAATTGAAGAAAATGGCTCTTAATGTTTCTCTTTTTTAGCCTAAGAATTTCACAAATTCCTTGCGCCATTGCTCTAAATTCAGCCTCTGCACTCTTCTAGCAACAACACTCTGCTTCTTACTCCTCTAAGTGACTAAATTGCCCCATAGAAACGTGCAGTACCCAGAAGTTGACCTTCTATCTGTAGTAGATCCTGCCCAATCAGCATCGGTATACATTTGAACTCCTCTCTCATCGTTTTTCTTGAAGAAGAGTCCTTTACCTGGTGTGCCTTTTAGATACCGAAGGATTTAATACACAGCTTCAAGATGAACTTCATAAGGGGAATGCATAAATTGACTCACCATGCTGACAACAAAAGCAATGTCAGGACGAGTGTGTGATAGATAAATCAATCTTCAAACCAACCTTTGATATCTTCCCGTGTCAACAGGTACACCATCTTTGACTCCTCCAAGCTTAGAATTTACTTCTATTGGAGTATCTGAAGGTTTACACCCACTCATCCCAATTTCTTTCAAGAGATCAAGGATGTACTTCTGTTGTGACACAACTATGCCCTTTTTTTATCTTGCCACTTCTGTTCCAAGAAAGTACCTTAGTTGGCTTAAGTCTTTAATTTCGAATTCCTTGGCTAGGCTCTACTTAAGTTTGCTCATCTCTTCTATATTATCTCCAGTCAAGATTATGTCATCTACATAGACAATCAAAACTAAAACTTTGTCCATGGTGGAACTTTTCATAAAAAGAGTATGATCAGATTGCCCTTGACTATATCCTTGGCCTTTAACAAATTGTGTGAATCTTTCAAACCATGCTCTGGGAGACTGTTTGAGCCCGTATAGAGATTTGTTTAGCTTGCATACCTTAGTTCCAAATTTTTCAAAGAAACCAGGTAGAGGCTCCATATATACTTCCAAATCTTCATTCAAGAAAGCATTCATCACATCTAACTTATTCAGAGGCCAATCAAGATTAGCTGCAATTGATAAAAGTACTCGAATTGTATTTAGCTTAGCAACAGGGGAAAATGTCTCAGAGTAATCCATTCTATATGTCTGAGTAAAGCCTTTAGCTACTAGGCGAGCCTTGTACCTTTCCAAGGATCTATCTGAGTTGTATTTTACAGTGAAAACCCACTTACAACCAACAGGTGTCTTCTCACATGGTAGATCCGCTTACTCCCAAGTAGCATTCTTCTCCAAAGCTCTCATCTCCTCAAGAACAGCTTCTCTCCACTCAGAAACATTTAGAGTTTCCTGGATATTATTAGGAATAGCTACACTAGATACTTGTGAGATAAAGGCACAATATGAAGCTGAAAGATTATTGTAGGATAAAAAATTTGACAAGGGATGTTTTGTACAAGACCTAACACCTTTCCTAAGCAATGGGAAGATCAAGTTGACTTGAAGAATGTGACTCAGAAATACTTGGAGCATTATTTTCAGAAGACTTTGAAGAATTATCATGATCCAACCTCTGATTAGATTCTTGGTGATGCTGCAGAGTGGTGACTCTCCTTTTCTGTGCTTGATATTCCTTTGAATAAACAAGATCTTTAAATCGTTTCGCACACATCTCTGTAGTTTCTGCATTTACATTTTGAGATGACATTTGAATATTAGAGGATTCATCATTTTCAACATTTAATTCATTTAATTCATCATTTTCATTCTTATCATTTGAGTCAAAAAATAAATTAGAACCATCAAGAAAACCACCATCACGAAAAACATCTTCACTAGTGTTGCTCTCCCCCTGAAGATGGGAATTGCTGTAGTATGGAGTTCCTTCAAAGAAAGTAACATCCATAGAAATAAACATTTTTTTCAAAACAGGATCAAAACACTTGTAACCTCTTTGATTAGAAGGATAGCTAACAAAAATACATTTATGTGCCTTTGGATCAAGTTTTGAGCGTTTTGGGCCATGATTATGAACAAAAGCCATACTATCAAAAACTTTTAAGGGAATATTTGTTGTAAGCCGAGCATGTGGAAAATAATTCATAAAAACTTGTAAGGGAGTTTCAAAGTCTAAGATCCTTGTAGGAAGTCTATTAATCAAGTAAGTGGCCGTTAAAACAGCATCTCCCTACAAATACTTAGGAACTTTAGTTCTAAAACTTAAAGCTTAGTGACTTCTAGGAGATGTTTGTTTTTTCTTTCAGCCACCCCATTTTGTTGAGATGTATTATTACAAGAACTTTGATGAACAATACCTTTCTCAGCAAATAAACTCCCTAACAAATTATTAAAAAGCTCCTTTCCATTATCACTTCGAAAAATTTTAATCTGAGTCTGGAATTGTGTTTGAACCATATTATAGAAATTTTTAAACACATTTTCAGTATCAGATTTATCTTTCAACCGAAAAACCCGAGTGACCCTAGTATGATCATCAATAAAAGTGATGAACCATCGTTTTCTAGAAAAAGTTGCCACTCTAGAGGGACCCCAAACATCACTATGAATCATGGTAAATGTTTCAGATTTTTTATATTGTTGAGATGGAAACAAAGCACGGTGGTGTTTTGCTATTTCACATGATTCACACTAAAAAGACACATGATTTTTATTCAAAAATAACTTTGGGAACAATTGTTTTAAATATTAAAAATTAGGATGTCCTAAACAATTGTGCCATAACATAATTTCACTGTCACTAGGTACAGAAATAGAATTGAAACAAGTCTGCTGGTCTTGCCTTCCAAAGGTTGATCCTTGATGGAGAAAATAGAGGCACCATCCTGTGTAGCACCCCCAATCATCTTCCCCGAGGTTAAATCCTGAAATTCACAATGGGAGAACCAAAAATTAGCTTGACAGTTATGATCAAAGGTTAATTTACTGACAGATAGGAGATTATAGGATAGATGAGGGACATGCAGAACATTGTTAATTTACTTTGTTGTTTAAAGTACTTCACAAAACTATGCTGTTGCAAATAACTGTGATAGTTGTTTATTATTCTTAGCCCCCAATTTCATTATGTCTTGAAGCTCAGAAAAGAGGAGCATATTGAGCCAAAACACGTCTTATAAGTTCATGGGATTACAGTTGCTTTGATTATTGATTTATAAATCCATATGTATTTTGCTTCTTTGCCAAATCAGTCAAATTTTTCTTTTGGCTATTTATTATGAGTTTGTTTGTCTTCTATATTCCTTTGCGTTTGAGATCTGTCTATAGTCTGACCAAAATCATGCTTCCTGCTGAACTTTGTCAGGCCTGAAATCTCATGCTGTTACACTCTATGAAGCGGGGAAATTGGGTCATGCCGGCATTGCTGATCTTTGCAAGGATCTTAGCACTCTGGAGGGTGCAAAATTCGAGGGAGAACTGCAGGAATTCGCTAATCATGCATTCAGCCTGCGTTGTGTTTTAGAATGTCTACAATCAGGTGGAGTTGCTTCTGATGCAAAATTGGAGGATGGTTTTGATAAGATGGATATGGCTACTTCAAACAATGATGAGTCAAGTTCTCTGATAGCTGAAATCTCTTTGGCTGACAAATCAGGAGACTCTGATATTACAGAAGCTGGGATGAATAATGATGATTTATTAAATTTAGATGTAGAGAAATCTAGCGAGGCTTCTGTTTCCTCTGAAGGTGTTCCTAGTACGGTTGATGGAAACCATTCTATTACTTTGCAAGATGATGGCAGTTCCATGAAGGAAGCCAATAAGTTAGACAGAAATCTCCAGAACGATGAGAAACTAATAGTTGAAGGGTCAGATGTTGGAACAGAAATGCCAAAGAGGAAAAAGAAATATCGTGTAGACATTCTCCGCTGTGAAAGCTTGGCTTCTCTTGCACCAGCAACCCTTGATCGTTTGTTTTTTCGTGACTATGATATAGTTGTGTCCATAGTGCCACTTCCTCATTCATCAGTTCTTCCTGGACCCACAGGTCCAGTTCATTTCGGTCCTCCCTCATATTCTTTTATGACTCCTTGGATGAAATTGGTATTATATTCAACTGCAGCTAGTGGGCCTCTATCAGTTATTCTGATGAAAGGACAGTGTCTGCGCTTGCTTCCTGCTCCATTGGCTGGTTGTGAGAAAGCTCTCATATGGTCTTGGGATGGTTCCACAGTAGGAGGGTTGGGAGGGAAGCTTGAAGGAACTTTAGTGAAGGGAAGTATAGTCTTGCATTGTTTAAATTCACTTCTTAAACATTCAGCCGTGCTGGTGCAGCCTCTCAGTAGGTTTGATATTGATGAATCTGGAAAAGTGATTACTATGGATATCCCTTTGCCCCTAAAGAACTCTGATGGCTCAATTGCCCCTGTTGGAAAAGAGATAGGAATATGTGAAGAGGAAAGTTCAAAGCTGAATTCTCTCCTGACTGATTTGGCAAACAAGATGGAACTGTGGACAGTTGGATATATTCGCCTACTGAGATTATTTAATGGAAGAGAATCAGACCAGTTCTCACCTGATGAAGAGAACTATGAATGGGTTCCGTTGAGTGTTGAATTTGGGATGCCGCTATCTAGTCCAAAATTGTGCAATAATGTATGTAGAAGGGTGGTTTCATCTGAATTGCTTCAATCTGGCTCGTTTGATGAACACCATGATGGAATGCAAAGCTTAAGGAAAAAGTTGTGTGACATTTGTGCTGAGTACCAAGCAATAGGTCCTGCTGCAAAGCTTCTTTACCAGAAAGAGCAAGCTAAGGAATCCTCTCGACAACTTATGAACTATGCTAGTGGAAGATGGAATCCACTTATGGACCCTTCTTCTCCCATTTCAGGGGCATCGAGTGAGCATCAAAGGTTAAAACTTGCTAATCGACAACGCTGCCGAACTGAAGTTTTGAGCTTTGATGGTAGCATTCTTAGGTTTGTCAACTTCTATACATTCAACTCTTGAAGATTGCTGAATTTTCTTATCAGATAAATGAATGAATTCTATTAGCATTGTCTCAATAAGCATAAATTCTATTACTTTATCATAAATGATCACCTAGCTGCTTCTGTAATCTAATCAAATGACGAAACCTTTTGCTGATACATTCTAAATACAGAAGAGTATAAAATCTGGAAATGTGGTGGTCTTGTAGTGAAGATAAACAACAAAGACAGGGTTAGAAATAGAGAACAATGGTCGCTAACCCACAAATTTCCCAAAATTTAGTGTGAGTTATCTCCACATCTAAAGAAACCAAAGTGGAAAAAAAAAACAGAAACTAAAGGAACTTGCTTTATCAAAAAAATCAGGAAACTTGCTCCGAATTTACTGACGTGATGGAGAATGGATTTTTGAGGAAACTGCCATAACCATTTTCCGGCTAATATGTGACACTGAAGTATCTCTATCAGGAAAAAAATCTTGAGTTATGAGTTGCTCTCTAATATGTGACACTGAACTGAAGTTATCTGCCCTTTCTTCTTTTGGCATTTTGCGCCTTCATAATTTGTTCTATAATACCTTAACATCATTTGCTCTTTCTTCTTTGCCATTTTGCGTGGTCATAATTTGTTCTATATTACCTTAACATCATTTGCTCTTTCTTCTTTGGCATTTTGCGTGTTCATAATTTGTTCTATAGTTCCTTTACATCATTTTCTGTGTGTTTGATTCCATTGTGTATCCATTTGAGTGGCAACATTTATAACTGTTTTATGATGTTATGTTGCATTGTCAACTTTTTTTTTGGTTTTTGGTTTTTGTTTTGTGTGTATAATGTGGAGGTGATTGTAGTAGTTTAAAATTAAAATGACAATATTTTATACAAAATCAGACATTGAAACATTAAGAAACCTGGTATAATTCTTCCAACTGTACACTTGCTCATAATTTTGGTTTCCTGGTCATTCCAATTCTCATAAACTATATGCTATTGAATGGTGCATGCAGATCTTATGCCTTAACTCCTGTTTACGAAGCTGCCACAAGGCCCATTGAAGAAGCCACTCAAACCAACACAATAAAAGCTGAGCCAGATGAAAATGATAGTAAAGAAGTAATCCTTCCTGGAGTTAATCTTATTTTTGATGGTTCTGAGTTGCATCCGTTTGATATAGGTGCCTGCCTCCAGGCTCGTCAACCTATTTCCTTAATAGCAGAGGCAGCAGCTGCCTCAGCTTCTTTAGCAATCAAATAGTTCTGCAGTTACTATAGATTACTTCACTTCGACATGCATGTATGGCAGCGCTAGCGAGACATGTGGCAATGTTATTGCTACTATCTGGTTTGTCTGCATCTTCGAGACTGGTGGTTGCCCACAAAGTTGGGCTCAGGTTGAAGGTAAGGTTTGTCTTTATGCTAGTGTTTGTATTTTACCAGTTCATTGACACCGTTTTAATTGTTAAAAACTGTTTTTCAGTGCTCAACCTCTTAAGCATTTTGTCGCCTTACAACTACAAGGCTTACTGGCCCTGTTTTTCTATTTAAAACAAGGATGTACAAAAAGATGCGCTGATGGATTTGCAGAACTTTGCAAACAGAAAGGAAAAAAATAATTTGATTTCTCTCCCATGTTTTTTTTTCCTCGTAGTTTTTCACATGTTTCTGTTAATGCCTTTCTAGTACTAGCTGCTCTTCAGTTTCTACATTTTATTCCAAAGTATTTATTTTATGCTTGTGTCAATCTCCTACGTTAAATTGGACTGTACAATCTTCCTTGTTACTAAATGCAGGGTGCATTTGTTTTGGGTTTTGCTAGATCCGGGAATTCACATCAGTTAGACCTGTGAAGAGGAAATATGTAATCGTCGTTAAACAATTCCATAGATATGCGACACGATTTTTTGATCCTGTGACATGCTTGCAGCAAAACGGGCATTAAGCCATCCGTATTCCGTGGTTGATATTAGACGAAAATATAGCCTTTGGCAAATCATTATTCCGTTCCATCTTTAAAGATGTGAATTCATTGTCTTTCTTTTGTGATACACGTCACTTGCTGATGCATTTGCAGATACAAACTTTTAGCCTGATGTGGAGAATGTGAACTACATTCAAGAATAAAATTCAGAGCGTTGTTTGCCGAGTTTTGAAGTCTTTTTATTTTGGAACACTAATTAGTAAGACTAAATACTCAAATTGGTTCCCCAAAGTTGTTTCTTCAAAAATTTTAAACCAGTTTGATCTCCCTAAAATAGACATCAATTTATAATATGTTGGGAAAGATTAATTTAAGGAAAATAGTCACTTATTTTTCAAAAATTCTTTCAAGGAACTTTTGGTTATAAATTATTTTGAACGTAAAATGAGTTAATCAAAGCACAAATTTAGTGTTTAAGTGTATTTTTTATGGTAATTTGATCTCTAAATTAATGCTTATTTTAGATTATAAAGAACTAAATTGATATTTGTTCTAAAGTGGATTCAGAGGGTACTTGAGGTAGGCACATGACAGTAGTTTCTTTCTTGAGCAACAGTAGCTGAGCGTGTTGAAATAGGGAGATGGGTACCTGCAATGGGATTTTAATGCTCATGTTAGACTGTGCACAAGTAAGATAGTATTTAGTGAGTAATTTATTGATACCTGATTAAGGTTACTTAGTCTGATATTTATAGAGCATATATAGAATCTTCATATAATTTGTGTTGAATACAGGTATTTAGGATTAGCATCCTAGTAAAGATTACCTTCTCATTATTGTTGTGGTGAATCTCTATAAGTTAGGAATTCTTGATACGAGTTACTTATCAATCTGAGGCAGTTATGTGTCTTATAATATTGTAAGTAAATGATTAATAGTTACGGATATTTAGGGATATATCTTTTGCACGTATCTTGCAATCTTGATATTATGACCCAACGTCGCTTAATGTGCATGGGCCTCTAGGGCCTTAGCTTTGTCGTCCAAGACGGAGTCTGATTTTTCGTGTGTTGGGTTGATCCAGTAAGATGGGATCTCGGATCACGGTCCTGAACAGTTGCCCCCAACTTGACGCTTGGAAGGACAGTCAAGTGTCAAGTTTCAATAGAATCACTCAAGCAAGCGATTAACATAAGAGTCCGAAAATTTAACATAGGATCCCAGATGTTTTACGTGAAATGCTAGCGTCAGTTGCATGCTATTACATTCCTTTCAGTTCATTGCCTCCAAGTATTAATTCTTGGGATTCCTTTGAGTATTTTCCACGTAAACTTTGAACATAACCTCTGATATTGCAGATGGTAACAGTCTGTGATTCTCTGAGAAATTGTTGCTTTGACTTCATTGGGAATTAAATATTCTTTAAAGATGATCTCAATTTCGTACTGTTTCCTAACTACCTGCTGCTCCCGTGACTAATCAGAAGATGAGAGCGTTTAATGTGGCTACCATCATGGGATCAGTTCACCTTTCACGAGACTAATTAGAGTGCTTCATTCTCTCTATAAATAGGAAATGTTTGCACTAAAGTTGATATTCCCTTGTATTCCTTTTTCCTTGTAGTTCCATGTGAGGATGATTCTCTTTGAGAGAGGGATTCTTTCACTTTCTGCATTTGCGTGGAGGGTTTCATCCCCTGCAAAGATTATCCTCTTGCTTTTTCCAAAATTTCTAAAGGTGTTTGACTTTCTGCAAACAACTTTGTCTTACGTGGGAGCCTTTCTTTCTTGGCGTAACGTTAAGTCGCTATGTATTTAGGGAGGCAGAAGCCTTTCTCTTTTGGCGTATACGGAGGTGTTTGATCCAACGTGTTGTTAGGATGAAGTGATGCTTCCATAAACCAATGCATAGGGACACTGGAGGACACTCTATCCTTTTTCCTTCTTCCTTCCAGAGTGATTTGGAGGCATCAGGCCAGTCTTCTTCGTAGTGCAGTTGGATATGCAAGAATGCCTCCCTTTTGGAAGGAAAAATCCTCTTGGAGTAACTTGGGGTGATTCGCTTTCTTGGACTTGCTCTTAGGGTGGTTACTAATTTTTTTTTATCACTGTGAAGGAGGCAGAGAAGAAGAAATGGGATGGAGTGGCTTCAGTCTGTTTTGGTGAAGAGAATGGAGGAATTGTGGATGTGATAATGCAACTGGGTGCCTCAGCGGTGATGTTGGTTCTGTCCTTAAGCTCTCCTACGGACACTATTTTCACTTTTCTTTTAGTGTACTTTTTCTTCTCCTTCCGTGGAGGTTGACGATGTATGGAATGAGATTAATAAAATTCTTCTTTTTGAAAATCTGTCTCGTATCTCTAATTTTTCTTTTTGTGCTTTCTACTTTACATTATCCGAGGTGAGTCCAACGCTTACCCCGTAGTCATACTTAGTTGCCCCCAGCTTGGCTCTTAGTTGGTTCGACAAAGCGCCAAGTTTTAATTCCTGTCCCCGGGGTCCATGGTCCTCATGGGGTAAGAATTATACCTTTGGCTTTTCAGAATCGACTTTTTGACCGTTCGTGGGGTTGTAGTGGTTTGTACTGGACTTCTTTGCTACAGATTATGCCTGGGTCCGTGATAAAATTTCATATTTAACCTGTTGAGTTTGCACGTCTTTTGATTTGTTGCGCAATCGTCTCTCCAACTGCAAGAGCAACTGCATGGGCCACGCGGCGCGTTCTAGTTGGGAGATTGTGCCTAGTGCTTCGCGCACCATAATGAGTATCTTTCTGCATTCTTCTTTGTCCTTTATCAATTTTAGCGGTCTAAGGTGATTTCCGGTGACTTCAACAGCGAAAAAAACTAACTTCCTGTGGTGTCAAACCTTCGATTCGTCAAGCAACCACTTTCCTACGAGGTATTTCCTTTTTCTTATTATTTGCTTCTGCCATTTTTTGAGTCGTGGAGTGGGTGTATGTTCCTTTCTAAAAATGCACTTCACTATTTTCAACGAAAAAGGTTTGGAGTGGTTGTTCGCCAATTCCTGTGTCCCTTCAATGGTGCTTCCTTGAGGAACACCTCTTTCGCTGTGACATGTGTGGTGGGGGTGCCTTCTTGAGGTTTTTTGCCTTTGGAGGCGTGGAGGCCTGAACGTGGGCGTAAATAGTCTTCCTTGTTTTTCCCTTTTTATATTTGAATCTCTGGTATTATCTGATTCTGACCATCGGCCTCTGGGCGTTTCCTGGACTTTAATGGCCAGAGGGAAGAGAAGGGCTAGACCGCAGACCCCGGTTCCCGAAGTCTGGGAATTATCTGAAGAAGAAGATATCTGAATTCAATGCGGTCTGGGATTGATATACCCATGGGTTGGGGATGACGTATGGGGCCATTTGTCTGAGTTTGCTTCCAAGGACGTCCTTAGGCAGTCACTCCATAATTTAGAACTGACAGAAAAGAAGGCTTGAGATCAAGAGTGCCAAGTTTTATCTCTAAAGTGGAACGAAAAGGTATGCTCGTGCTGGGAAGCGGGCTCACATTTTATGTTTCTATACGAGCCTTTATTTATCAAACTGGGGCTTCGACTGCCTTTTACCGATTTCCAAATTAGGATTCTCCAGACTTTACGGGTAGCCCCAACTCAGATTCACCTTCCAGAGGTTCTACCGAATAATGGGGTTGTGGTATTCCTTGGTATTCCTCGAACGCCTTTTTATATTTTTATACTCGAGTGAGTCCTCAGGGTAGAGCGTACCAGAAGAATTGGCTCACTATTCGATCTAGGTCTGGTCCCAAATCCTTTACCGTGTTCCAAGACAGTTTTAAGGGGTTTAAGGTAAGTTCTTTAAGCCGATGGGGACGGCGGGATACCAACCCTTTTTTCGAAAAGCTAATGGGGAGTCAGTGCTCCTGTTGTATTGGACGCAAGATGTGTGGAGCCTCCCCAATGCGTTTCTTCAAAAAGAAGAGGAAGATTTCAACTCGGATGGAGGAAGATCTCAACTCGGATGAGCTTGAGTGCGTTAAATTTGTAACCCAGTACACCAAGGATTATGAACTGATCCAAATCAGAGAAGTCCTGAACACCTCTTATGATGATCTTCTTTTTGCTTTATTAGGCTGGGTTTAGGACATTGTTGGCCGTAGTTCGCCTTAGGTTTTTGTGCTTTACCTTTCTTATACTTGCAGTTTCTGTTTGTCTAATCCTTTTTTCTCTCTCTTATTTTGTTTCAGTTAGCATGGCCACTAGAAGGAATGCTAAGCCTCCATTGAAGCGCTCCAAGCTTTGAAAGTGAAAAAGGATGGAGCTGGGGTTTCTTATCCCCAAACAACTACTTCCCCTTCCCTCGTGGAACCGGCCTTAGACCCTTCTGTGTTAGTTCCTCAGGGGAGGAAAAGGAAAGCCATAGAAACTACCTAGGCTGAAGATCGCGGGAGAGGGAAGATAATCGCCACGGCGGGAGATGCTGGGGTGAGGGTCAATCTTGTACCTTTGATTACCGGCGACAGGTTGCCCAGTGAATTTGTAGACAACATTCTCCTTAGTGACGATGTTGTTAAGTTTATTACTTGGAGGCCGATACCCGAGGCCCTTTCATTGTTTCAGACTCTTGCCCTCCAAACTGCTGCGAAGGCACGACTCATTGAAAAAATTATGGTTAGTTATGAAAAGAAAGCGGAGGACCTGAGGGCAGCAGAGGCCGAAGAAAGACGATTGCTTGATCTAGCCCTCAAGGGCAAAGAGGAAGCGGAGGCCAAAGCTGTCAGGTTAGAAAAAGAGCTTGCTGACCTCCAAACTTCGTTCGCCCGTTAGCAATCTCGCTTCGAATCGGTCAACGTTGATAATGTCGCCCTCAAGGTTAAGGTGGGAGAATTAGTGAGGGAGAATGCTAACTTGTTAACCATCAACACCAATACTGGTATTGACCAATTTCATAATGTGATTGCTCATGTTCAGCATTTCAACCCCGAGGTTGAATTGGCCTTGCAGGATTTGAGTCCTGAAAAAATATTCCAAGATGGGTGCTTAGTCCAAGTTGGGCCAATTAGTCAACCGATTTCAGAGGTCCAAACAGACGGGGCTCCTTCTGTCGTGCTGGATCTGATTGAAAGGGACCCAGGTGAAGAGTGTCAAAGCATGGATGAGGACGAGGATGAGGAGTAACTTGTCCCTTTTTGTATTTTGTTGCCCCCTGCGTGGGGTTTTTCCTTTTTTTACCTTTGTAAAGACAATTGCCCTAGGTTTTGGGGTGTTTAATTTACTTCTCTTTAATTTGCTTGCATGCCTACTTATTTCCATGGTCAACCTTTTGGGTTCAATGCCCATTATGGTGTTTATTTTGCAATCCTTTTATGACTTAGGAACTTTCCAAGTATTAGAATCCGTGGTCCGGGGTCCAACGCCCTTTGGTGGACTTGTGGTATCCTTTAGGACTTATATATTTTCCATACATTATGAACCATGCCCTTTTGTGGACTTGTGGTCCCTTTAGGACTTAGGTATTAGAGGAAAGACACCTTGCCTGGGGTCCTCCACCAATTATTTTGGCTTTTAAGATCCCACGTGACTTTGGTTTAAATAAGGCCTTATCTGAGGTCCCACGCCCTTTGAGGACTTGGGGATCCCTTTTGGACTTAGGCATACGCCTTGTCTAGGGTCCGTTGTTAATCACTTTGACTTTTAGGATCCATATTAACCTTGGCATAAGTGGTTCTTGTCGGGGTCTTTCATGTTTGTGATTTAGTGTGAGGATTTTCTCAAGACTTAGGATTTTCTTGCTACACAACCTTTTTAACACAAGACAACTCTCGATGGGTACTATAATAGCTTGTCCATGCTGGCAATGATCATGCAATGAAGTAAAAATTCACTTTGTTTTATTAATTTAATAGAGGATTGAGGTCCATACAAAGCATTCCCATGATAATTATAGCAGATTAAACATAAGAGTAAACTAAGACTAGGCTTTAAAAGGCACTTATCTATAGTACTTTTTGAATTTATCTGCGTTCTAGAAGTTCTTCACTGACTTGCTTGTTAGCGTTTCTAACGTGTAGGCTCCTTTGCCAGTACTGATCACGATCTGATAGGAGCATTCCCAATTCGGAGCTTACTTTCCTTGGGAGGCATTCCTACCGCCGATGTTAGCCTTACGAAGTACGAGGTCGCCTGGTTGGAATCTCCTAGGGACAACCTTCAGGTTGTAGCATGTTGTCGTCCTTTGTTTGATAGCGGTGTTGCGTATGTGAGCAACGCGCCTCCTTTCTTCCAAGAGATCTAAGTCTTCCATGATTAGTCTGGGGTTACTATTTGGTGAGAATTGTTAGAGGTGCCAATTGGGCTCTCCAATCTTCTACCAGAATCATGGCCTCACAACCATAAGTGAGTTTAAAAGGAGTCTCATCTGTTGTAGAGTGGGAAGTAGTTCGGTAGGCCCTAAAGGACGTGATCTAACTGTTCGGCCCAGTTTCCTTTGGCTTCATCCAACCTTCTTTTAAGTCCTCGAACAATAACTTGGTTGGCAGCTTCAACCTGTCCATTTGTCCAGGGGTTTTGTACGGTGCTGCAGTGATGCTTGATTTTTAAACCAGCGAGTAACTCTTCGAACCCATTATCCCTGAACTGTGTCCCGCTATCCGTTACAATGGATTCTGGGATTCCAAACCTTGTAATAATGTGACGCCAAGTGAACTTTTAGATTCGGGCCGAAGTAATGGTGACCAAAAGTTCTGCCTCAATCCATTTGGTGAAGTAGTCCACGACTACCACCAGAAATTTGAACCGTCTGGTTGCTTGAGGGAATGGGCCAGGATATCCATACCCCATATGTAGAACGGCCACGGTACGGACATTGTGGAGAGTTCCTTGGGTGAAGCATGGTAGTGGTCTGAGTGGCGCTGACACTTGATTTCTGTACCTTGGGAATGTGTTCCACCTTCACTATTTGAAAGCTCTTGAGGCGTCCTTGTACCTTTGCAAGGTATCTCTGCAAGAGGGGCTCTTTAGCCTAGTAGGTACCCTAAATCTGGGATGTCATGAGCTAGTAGTCACTACAATGTGCTATCCTTGTTGCACCCAATTCCCTTGCCATTATCAATCCAGTAATGCATGCTTCTTACTTTGTCTGGTTGTTTGAAGTAGGGAATTCGAACTTTATAGAATTCTTAGTTGTCATACCTGATGCGGAATTAAAGGTTACAAACCAAAGTGCAGGTTATCTCAAGTAATAAATTTCTCGGGAGTCCGAGGTCGATCCACAGGGAATTGATGAAGAAAAATTAATTAAGATAAAGTAAATATTTTGTTACAGCAATAAAGATGATAAAACTTGATCACAAATAAAAAGGAATTGTTTGGGTTAGGAGATCCACTCTTGGTAAATAAATTAAGGACAAAATTAATTCTTTTATAACTCAATTAGAATCCACACATAACGGAGGTTCCAATCGAAAAATACAACGTTCAAAGTTCATTAAAAACTATATACGTAATTATATTATGATTCCTTTAATCATCTATTAACATCACCACTCATAAATGGGATCAAGCATTCATTGTGCCAAAATCTTGTTTACAACAAATCAAGATCTCCACTTTATAAGGAGAGTTTCTAACTCCACCACTTGTAAATGAGTTAAAGCATTCAGTGTGCCACTCTCTTGTCTACAACAAATCAAGAACTCCACTTTACAAGGAGGGTTTCTAAATTGATTGGAAATAAATACAATACGTATAATGACCAGTTGAAAATATATCATTTAAGCACAAGAGAAAAATTAATCTAACATTATTTCATTACCAAGAGCTTCACTCTTTCACCCAAGCCAAATGAAACTTAGTTACTCATAGATAAGAAGAAAGAAAGAGAGAAGAAGAAGAAGAAGAAGAAGAACATGACTTCAATTTAGAACAAATGAAAATTATTACAAGAAAATCTAGTAACAAACTAGCATCATTTTACTACCTAACACCTCACACCTTCAATGATCTGCCAAGGTCCCTTTTTATAGAGGATTAGAGATACAAAATGACAAGGGGGCTGAGTCATTAGTGATTGGATGAGTGGAAAATGAGTGGAAAATATCAAATGACTTTTGGTGAATGGAAAATTATGGAGATTCCTTATCTCCGAAATCATTTAGCTCTGAAGTCATTGAATGTGTCAGAATGAGCAAATATGATCTTCTTGAAAGTTGTAAGCCTGGATCTTAGCTTTCAAATGGCTTTGGTTTGAGTCCAATATCATTTCTATAACTCCAGATACGTTCAAATTACTGCACACTGCTCACGCCCAGTCACAGCTCCTCTGTTCTGACTTGTAAGTCCAATATCACCCATTAGGCCTCAGATTCTGGAAAAGTGTTCAACATGAAAGTTGTAGATATAGGTCTCAACTATTCAGCATCAAAATTTCAGCCCATTTGACAATCTCTAGCCCAAAATATGGCATGAACAGTACACATAGATCAAGCTATCAGGAACAACACTCTAGTTCTTGCTTCAACCCCAATTTGAGTTATCTACTCGTGTGATTGGGCCTTTGAGGTGAAAGTTATATAGCTCTCTCTTATCTTTAAAATGCCACTAGATTCACCTCATTTGGTCACCTACATCCCAAGATATAGCCCAAATACAGAAACAACGTAAGACGTAAATTATGCTGAAAAATTCAATTAAGTCCAATTTGAGTCCAAACTTACAAAACATAATCAAACTCAATCAATTAAGTACATGGAGACTGTAAATGTCTAAAAATGAAGGCTTATTAATGTATCAAATATGTGATCATCAGTACCTTCTGAATTTTTGAGGATTACCCTGGCGCCATTTCCCTTTGGGTTGGAGGATCCATGAACAAACACAGTCCACGACATTTCCTCGGGGTCACTGGGATCCGATGTAAGTTCAGCAAGGAAGTCTGACAATGCTTGTCTTTTTATTGCTAGTCTGGGCTCGTATGAAATATCAAACTCAAAGAGTTCAATGGACCAAGCGATCATCCTTCCAGCTAGGTCCGGTCTATGCAATATTTGCCGGATTGGTTGATTTGTCCTTACCACCATCGGATGGCACTAGAAGTATTGCCTTAGTCTCTTGGCTGTAACGATTAGGGCAAAGGCAACCTTCTCGATCTTCTGATAGCGGAGTTTGGGGGCCTTATAACACCTTGCTCTCAAAGTATACCGGCTTCTGTCCTTCGGCAGTTTCGCGAATGATCACTGAACTCTTGACCTCCTCATGGACACTGAGGTACACATACAGCGTTTCTCCGGGATCTGGCCTGGTCAAGATGGGGGGGAGGACAATAACCTTTTTAGTGATGTAACACCCTCTTTTGGGAATTACATTTCAGACCAACAAATTTAAAACTAAACCCTAGTCATAAAAGATTTAATATTATAATATACGGATTTCAAAATTCCTTTTTGCGGATAACAAAAACTTAACAGAATATAGAGAACAAAAGTCATAAAGAACTTAATAATACACTCTATATATATATACATAGTTTTTCTGGGAACATGAATACATAAGACTTACATACCAAAAAACTTAAATACAACTGACATAATAAACCTAAACTGACCTAAGTTCTAAACACCTAGAGGGAAGGGTCCTCCACTGGATCCTCATCTGAATCCTCAGCAGACAAATTCTCCAGCCGGTGCATGTCTCGACGAACAGGAGTTCAAATAGAAGATACCTTGGAATCCTCCCTAGGAGTATAATGAAGATTACCCATAACTCCCTAACAGACATGTAGAACTCTAAATAAACAATAGCATTTGAAAGAAAAAATAGTAACAGGTCCTACTCAAAGATAAAGTAACATCTCCATGATACTCTATACGCTGAGTATCCATGTGGATGCGCCATGCGTCAGTACCTCCATGGAACTGCACCCTAACGAAACTCAAAAGATCTCGCCTTGTTGCCATCACAGTCTTCATAGAACATAAACATAAACAGAACAGACAGAACAATACCATAAAGAGGTGAGATTCCCTATATCACATACCAGTATGACAGCAAAGAAACAGCAATAACAATAAAGCCATATAGTACAGAATTAATAATGACAGTTATGATATTAAATAATAGATAAATCATCAATATATATATATATATATATCACAACAACATGTCTACTGACTATGCAAAAGTACAATGAACCGACCCCTACTCCATGGAGCTAAAACCAAACATCGGAGAGAATGATCGGGAGATATGTCCATATATCGTCAACCTCAATTCAAGTGCTTCAAATTTATCAGTGTACGCATCATGGCTTGTACAAGACGTTCTACACCGGACCATGAATAGGAATAGTATCTCGTCAAGATCGTCGGTGTGTTTGCATCAGTCACCACTGTATAGTAGAGCTACTAACTGGCCACTTGTGAGTTACCCGTGCCCCGATGCCCCCAAGATCAGTTATTGACCTTTATTACGCAATTCACACCCGTACAAAGGTGTAATTCAATCTCCTAGGCATACAGCCTTAACAAACAAAGTCATCACGACTTTCACAATGCATGATCGAATAACTAAAAAAAAAATCAATAATCAATAACTACGTGACTTCCACCTAAAACAAGCCACCACTGGGCTTAAGCCATCAACTGACGTCATCGGGTCCAGTGCGTCGACCATACAACAATCTGCTGTTTTTCTCAAATGCAAAGTATTTTCACTGTATTTTCACAAACGGGTAACACTTTTGGTTACGTCGCTAAACCACGTAACATTTTTACATCGTTTTTCAATCGTGTAATTAAAAATCAACATTTTTAATTCGCGTAAGGTTTTATCTACACTTTTTAATAGCATAAAATATTTTATTGATATTCTAAGCTTAATTTTAAACTTTCCTTATTTAATATAAAATTTGAACTTTAATTCTAACATTTTCTTACTAAACCTCTTCTAAGTGATATTTTCTAACGTTTTTCATAAAAATCTATATTATTTTAATTAAATCAAGATATTTCAAAAATATTTTTCATTACTTTTACTAAAAACTTTCTTAAATAAAATACTTTAAATTTCAAATCATCCTTCAAAATTATTTCCATTATCTTGGCCGAAAATCAACTCTTTTCAAATAATAAATTTTTTGTTCATCTTATTTTTAACTTGTAAATCCTTAAATTCTATTTTAGTCTCTCAATCATCTAAGTTCTCAATTAATAAAATATTTTTGACATGGATACCCCATTTTGGGCTAAATGGCCGTGAGCCATAAGTGGTCTTTGGGACCAAAAATCTTGCCAAAAACACATGATTCAAAGCATATAAATATTCTAATCATCAATTCATGCAATAGCAATTTCATGCATACTATCAAAATCATATAATCACATATAGCCAAACAAGCACAAACCATTAAACACACACAACCAAGTGAATAAATCCTCACATGAATTTTTCACTAACAAATCACAATTTCGTTTCTCACCACCAAAATTGGTTGATGAGGTTAATCTCCCCTCTTACCTTAAGTGATGATCAAGAACTCATTTGTTGTCTTCTTGAAACAACTTCTACCTCCAAAAAGACTCTTAAAACAAATCAAACATAAATTTATTAAAATCTAGGGCTTGAAATAAGATGACCATGCATCAAGATTATGGTCTAAGACTTGAGAATAAAATTTAGAAGTGAAGATTAAGAACTTCACCTAGAACCTTGAAACTTTAAGCTTTGAGAAAGTGGTTGAATATGGTTGAATTTGAAGAAACTCACAACATAAAAGTGTCTCAAAATGGTGTTTAGATTCAAGATATGTGATTGGTTTGAATTAATTAGGATTTGAGAGGGATTGGAAGGTGTTGGCCGAGACTTTCAAAGGAGAGAAAAAGAGAGAGTTTTGATAGTTTGTTTCTTAAAAACAAGACAAGATAAACTTAAGAGATGTTAATTAACCAATTTGGTCTCCTTAGCTTGTCCTAGAAGCTCCTCTTGGCTGTGAGCCCTTCATGGTGTGGAGTGGTCAAAGCTTCTCCTCCAAGCTTGCCTTCCATTGGTGGAACACAATGAGTCAAAGCCACTAAACTTGACTCCATCAAGCTTCCCTTGGAAGCTTTCTTCTCATTGGCTCAAAAACATGTGAGTCATGAAAGGAAATGATGAAATGTCATGACTAGGCTCATGACTAGTCATCTAATTAGATATTTACTGGTAGCTATTAACAAATGGACAAAGGCTACTGCTAGCAAAACTAGTGGTTATTGTCCAATGGATAATAGAAAGTACCTACATTTCACTAGTCAGATAAAATCTCAGAAAAAGAAAAACTTCCAAAATCTATTCCCGATTTTGGGTTTAGTAAGCTCCCCCGGCCTCGCATGAACAGTAAAAAATTTTCTAGCCCCAAAATTTTTTTATTTTTTGGGCACCGTTTTCAAACACATAGAAGTCCAAAAATAATAATAATATAATCAAAGTAAATTAAATAATTCACAAAAATCACAAAAATCATAGAAAAATCATAATTAACAAGAAAAGAAATTTTGGGGTGTTACAAGTGACGTGAAGGCATTCTTACACTCATGTGTCCACTCAAAACCCGTCTCCCCTTTTTTAACAGTTTGAAGAGGGGGAATCTCTTTGTGAGCGGTTTTAGTGAGGAAGCGTGTGAGAGTCGCGATCTGCAATCCGCCTTGTAAGTTGTTGAACCTCTTTTACATTCCAGGGACTGTGCATGTCGAGCACCGCTTGACATCTATCTAGATTTGCCTCAATCCCGCGATGAGTCAAGATGAAGCCCAAGAACTTCCCGGCTTGGGCCCCAAATGCACATTTTTTAGGATTAAGTCTCGTGTTGTACTTCCTGAGTTGCGCAAATACCTCTTCGAGGTGAATTGTGTGGGATCCGGACTTCGGGGTCTTAAAGATCATATCGTCAATGTATACTTCAAGCATTTTCCCCACTTGGCCCTCAAAGACTCTATTCATCATTCGCTGGTAGGTAGCTCTTGCGTTTTTCAGCCCAAAGGGCATTACCTTGTAACAATACATTGCCTTCTCAGTGATGAAAGTAGTTTTATCTTCGTCCCGGTATACATTGGGATTTGGCTATACCTGGAGTATGCATCCATGAAGGACAGTCGCCAGAAGCTAGAGGAGCTATCTACAAGTTTATCAATGTTAGGGATGGGGTATGGATCTTTGGGGCACGCCTTGTTCAAGTCAGTGTAATCCACATACATCCTCCACTTCTCATTTGACTTTTTTACTAAGACAACATTGGAGAGCCATATGGTGTACGAGATTTCTCTAATAAATTCGGCACTGAGCAACTCTTGACTTGCTCTTCAATGATTTGATATCTTTCGGGGTTGACTTTTCTCTTTTTCTGGGAGATCGACTTTATATCTTGCTTAATAGACAAATGATGGCAGATGAAGGTAGGGTCCAACCCAGGCATGTCGGAGGACGTCCATGCAAATAGGTCCTTGTTATTTTGAAGGAGCTCTATCAATTGGCGTTTCTCCTGCTCTTTTAGATTTGTGCCTATTTTGGTGATTTGGCCAAGCTTGTCACCTAGTTGGAGTGGAAGAAGTTCTCCTTCTAGTTGGGGTCTGGTGCCTCAAATTTCTTCTTTGACATTCAGCTTGGTCATAAGGATGTTAACTTGATCTACAGCTGGGCTAGATATACATGTTCTTGCTTTCCTAGGAGTATTACAGATCTTGAGGCTCTCATTATAACACTTGCGTGCTGCGATCTGATCGCCCTTGACCATAACCACCTCATTATTCTTGTTAAGGAATTTCATGGCCAGGTGAGCGGTGGACACTATAGCAGAAATGCCATTCAGGGTAAGTCACCCTAGAATAATGTTGTATGCAGACGGGCAGTCCACTACAAAAAATTTGACTTTGATAGTTCTGCAGACTTTGCTGTCTTTGAGGGTCAAGAATGTTTCAAAATAGCCCACTGGGGTGATTTTCTCTCTAGAGAAACTGGTGATCGCCCTCATAGGGGGTTAAGGCAGACATGGGGAACTCAAACCTTTCGAAAGTGTCCATGAACATTATGTCTGTTGAGCTACCCTGATCCACAAAAATAAGTCGGACCTCGGTGTTAGATATTATTCCAGAGATGACGAGTGGATCATCGTGATCCCGGATAATATCATCGTAGTCCTTAGTGGTGAAAGAGATTGGTGGTTCTTCACTATCATCAGCACGAGGCCTACGCGTAGAGCCAGAGACACTCAATACTGCAGTCTGTAGTGCTTTCTTCCAGGAATTACTAGATGAACCTCCTCCTGCAAATCCTCTAGAGATAGTACTGACCAGCCGATCTGTCTTATTGGCCTCATTTTAAGTATCCCAGTTCTAATCTTGCCAGTTGTCAGCGTTATGGCGTGGTGGAGTTTGGGATTTTCTGACAAGGCTGCATGTCCTCCTCGTTTGTCGTCAGGTCAGACTTCGCCCGGGGCTGCAGCTATATCTTCGCTCTCTCCGTCTTTCGGGATTGTCATTGTTTCAGATCCCGACAATATACTTCTGTAGTCATCCTTCCTTAATTAAGGACTCAATGACATCTCAATGCTGGTAACATTCTTCTGTTTTGTGGCCATAGCTTTTGTACCACTTACAATGCTTAGAGTGGTCCTTCGCCTTTTTTAGAGGGGGCAACCTTTGGATATTTTGGAACTCAGTCTGAAGTACCTCTTTGAGAATCGTTTCCCTTGGGGTGTTCAAAGAAGTGTAGTCAGAGTACCTAGACTGGTATGCTTCACCCTTTGGGGAGTTCTGAGGTTGGTTAGAGCTCTGGTTGTTCTTTTGGTGAGTGGGCTCACCTTTTTCAGGGGCCTCTTTATCCTTGATGATCTCCTCTAGGTCGATGTATTTCTTTGAACGAGCATGGAATTCCTTCATAGTCTCTAGCTTTTTTTTTGCTAAAGACTAGAAGAATTCAGAATCAGTTTTGAGACTACTTCGGGCAAAATGAAGAACAATCTCGTCGTCCGGGCTCTCAATATGAGCGAGGGTGTCCTTGAATCTTTTGATGTATTCACAAAGGGATTCATTGTTCCCTTGGTGAATTGAAGAAAGGGAATAAACCGATTTGGGTTGTTCCTTAGTAGTAGTGTAATGTATCAGGAAACGTTGAGTAAGATCATCCCATCAGGTGACCGACCCTGGTTGTAAAGTTGAGAACCAGCGTAGAGCACCCTTCTTCAAGAAAAGGGGAAAGGCTTGGCAAAGCAACTCTGGGGATCCCCTATAGAACTGCATGGAGTGAATATAAGCATCCAGATGTTCCTAGGGGTCAGTTGTTCTGTCATAAGGCTCCAAGTTGGTCGAGCACTTGAAGCTTCTGGAGACCCTGTACGCCATTAGTTTATCCGAGAAGGTCTGTTGAGGGCCTCCAGGCAATAAAAGATTGTTTCCAGGGGCATGGCTGATTTCATCGCGCGACGAACCTCTCTGGTTTTGAGTCGTATTCCACCTTTCGTTGTCATGCTCAACATGTATAGACCTTTCTAGCTTGTCCAGTCGGCGATGCTGGTCATCCGACTGGTAGCGTTGCTCGTCGATCTGTTGGGCCACCAGCTCCTGAAGGTGATTTCTAGTCATCTCAGAGTTGACAGTGTTTCGGCATAAGGCTCCAAGTTGGTCGGGGACTTGAAGCTTCTGGAGACCTTGTACGCCATTAGTTCATCCGAGAAGGTTTGTTGAGAGCCTCCAGGCAATAAAAGATTGTTTCCAGGGGCATGGCTGATTTCATCGCGCGACGAACCTTTCTGGTTTTGAGTCGTATTCCACCTTTCGTTGTCATGCTCAACATGTATAGACCTTTCTAGCTCATCCAGCCGGTGATGTTGGTCGTTCGACTAGTAGCGTTGCTCGTCGATCTGCAGCATTTGTTGGGCCACCAGCTCCTGAATGTGATTTCCAGTCATCTCGGAGTTGACAGTGTTTCGGCTAGATGCACGATTAGCAGCAACGTTGTTCAGGGGGCCTAGGCATGTTTGCACTGGAGCTCGGGAGCCTTGAACAGCGTTATTAGCTCTTTCTCCAAGGCGGGCAAGCCTATCCAAAACAGATTGCCTTCTTGACGGGTGTGGATTCTCATCGGACAGTGAAGTATCATGGCTATCACGCTGATGTTGTGGGATAGATGCTCGATTCCCCACGGCAGAGGCTTCAGCTACAGGCGTTGGCGTTAGAAGGGGAGGGAGTTGCACCGCTGATCCCTGCCCTAATTAGTGGAGGGTTGCGCAACGTCCCTTTTTGAGTACTGACGTATGTTCACCATAATTGTGTGAGATTAGAAGTTTATGGTTTTCCCACAGATGGCGCCAATATTCTAAAGTGGATTCAGATGGTACCTGAGATAGGCATGTGACGGTGGTTTCCTCCTTGAGCAACAGCAGCCGAGTGTGTTGAAATAGGGGGTGGGTACCTACAAAAGGACTCCAACGTTCAAGTCAGGTTGTACACAAGTAAGACAGTATTTAGTGAGTAATTTATTAATATCTGATTAAGGTTACTTAGCCTGGTATTTATAAAGCGTATATAGAATCCTCATGCAATCTGTGTTGAGTGCAAGTATTTAGGATTAGTATCCTGGTAAAGATTACCTTCCCATTATTGTTAGGGTGAATCCCTATAAGTTAGGAACTCTTGATACAAGAGCTACTTATCAATCTGAGGCAGTTATGGGTCCTATAATATCATAAGCAGATGATTGACAGTTACAGATATTTATAGATATATCCTCTGTATGTATCTAGCAATTTTGATATTATGGCCCAATGTCGCTCAATGTGCATGGCTCTGAAGTCCAGACTGCCTCCAGGGCCTTAACTATGTCGTCTAGGATGAAGTCCGGTTATTCATGTGCCGTGTAACACCCCAATTTTTGGGTAAAAGACCGATGTATCCTTATTTTACTGTTTCTTGTTTTTCTGTATGAAATACAGACATATAATACTGTCTGTTATTTTATTTGACCGTTTTGAGTGTTTTGCTTCGTGATGGGAAAAAATAGAAAAATGACCATTTCATCCCGAATGTACTGTTTTTGGTTTTTCTACATGATCGAGTGTTTGATATTACTGTCTGTGATTTTATTTGGACTTTTTGTGAGATTTGCTCCGGGACAAGAAAATAATAATTTTTTTGGTCGAAAAAATATTATTTTAATTAATTAGAGTTGGGGATCTTACTAAACCCAATTGATTGATATATAAATTAGTTTCAGTAATTTTTAGAATTTAAGCGATAAAATAATTTTTAGTATTATTTTATTCCTCAAGATATAAATTTTAATGATGGACGATCTTGTGTGTGAGGGACCCACGTATAAATAAAGTAACCAATAGAAACAAGAAACTTGGACCAATAGAAATAAGACACCAGAAGTCAAACTAATAAAGAGAAGTCAACAAAAGTGGCTTGACCATTTTGGACCATTAGATTGAATCTTGGTGGATAAGCTTGAATGATGATTATAGATTTGATGAATGGTAGGATTGAATCTTGGTGGATAAGCTTGAATGATGACCATAGATTTGATGAATGGTAGGATTGAATCTTGATGGATAAGGTTTGAAGATGACCATGGATTTGATCAATGGATAGGATTTAAAGATGAATCAATGGTAGGATTAAGTCAAAAATTTGTAGACTTGACTTTAGGATTAGTAAATTAATTAAGCTTAGTTTGACTAGGTTAATTATTTAATTAGCAAACTAATTAAACTAATTTAGTTATTAAATAATTATAATATAAATACTAATTAAATATGCTAATATTGTTTAGAGATTATAAATTATGTAATTATTTGTTTAATTAACTAGTTATGTAATTAGAATAAACAATTAAGTAAACTAGTTTAATTCTTAACTAAGTATAATCTAAAATATTAATTGAAAGTTCTAAAATTAATTAAAGGTTATGATATATGTTAGTATATGTTAGATATATTAGTCATAGGATTAAAATGTTAATTAGGATTTAATTAGGATATTTAGTCAAATAGACTTCCTAATTAATTAACATGTAAATAAACAAATTAAACTCTTGAATTTGGACTTGGAGGATACGTTGGGCAGCAGCCTTTAGAGGCTTGTAGGATAAGCTTTACAAAGCTTCCTAAGCACACCAACTAGCTATGATCCCAACCATTGAAGGGATGGATGGCTAGGATAAATTGCATGTGTTTTTAATGACTTAAAACCACCAAAAAGTCTCACACGGCAGCAGCACATGGGCAGCTGGTTGGAGAGGATAGATATGCCATAAAATCCTTATTTTATCATCACAATTACTCACGCATGGCAGCTGTACTTATGCACTCAATTTTGGGTAATTATCCAAGCAATTTTCTTCTTTTTCTTCCCATAATTTACACGGTTGGGCAGCTGCAATATTGGAGGCAAAATGGAATATTCAAGAACATGTGACAAGGCTTGGAGTAGCCAATAGGAAACAAGCTTGGTGATCAAGTTTTAATCTTGACCCTTGGTGAATTCTAAGGCTTGGATGGAGTCTTGGAGAGTCAATATTGGTGGCTATCCATTTGCTTTTCACGGCCATGCATTTGGAGGAGACTTATTTCATTTAATCAAAGTCTTCATCTATTCTCCAAAGCTATCAAGCAAAGCTCTCAAATATTCTTTCTTTTTTTCTTCTCCAACCCCACGGCAGCAGCTCTCTCTCTATCACTCTTCACTTTTATTTCACACATATCTTAGAAAAATTATTCATTTTCTCTCTCTAAAACACCAAGAACCAAGAACACTTCTCTTCCATTTTCTCTCTCACCCTATTCGGCCTATACACTACCCACAACACCAAGCATCTATAATTTTATCTAACCATATTTCCTAAACCCAAATCCTATTCTAAACACTTTCTCTTCACAAAGTTTTTCCAAAATCCTACTCTATCATGTCCAAAATTCAAGTTTTTGCTTACTTACTTAAGGGTAAGTCTTGATTTTATGGTTCAAAATTAGATTTCTAATTTTTCTAACCATGATTGTTCCATGGTTTTTCCATATTAAACCTTGTATGAGTTTTTATTAATTGTTTTAAATTGTTAGGATTTTGTTTGGAGGCTACCCGAAATTTCAAGGAGAAGGAGGAGACTAACCGGTTATTTTGCTTCAAGAGGTAAGAGGGAGATTACCCTCATCAACCATGTGTTGGTGGTGAGGAATGTTTTTGTCTGTGTATGAAGAATCCATGAGGATTCGATTTGTGTAATTGTGGTGGTTTGAATTGTTGTGGCTTGTGTTAATTATTTGATTATTTAAGTATTTTTCGGTTGGTGATTTATTTATTTTTATATGCATGATTATAGCTTTAGAATATTTTGCATGCCTATAGTGTTGAAATATGTGGCATATGTATTGTATGTGTTATTATAATGTTAGAAAATCATGAGCATTCCAAAGAATGCAAAACCCTAGATTCGGTCATACCATTGAATGGAAGGAATTAAGGTGATTTACAATGTTTTTAATGAATATCAAGTGAATTCAAGTGAATTAGAACAAAGAAATGAATTTTTGGAATTTTATTTATACTACGAGATTTCGGCCAACATGCCAAAAAGTGAGAAAAATTGGATCCTAAATAATCTAAGGTAAGTAAGCATGTTAAAGGAAATTTTATCAAAATGTTTTGATTATTAAAAATGAAATGGTCGAATTGAATTTTAGAAACTAATTTAAGTATTGTTAGTATTTACAAAGATTATACATTAATTTGAAATATTTTACAGTAGCTTGAAAAATATTTTAAATGGTTTTAAATTGCTTAATAATTTTGTTTATTAGTCAAAAACTGTTTATTTGAGGAAAACGGAAAAGAAAATGATTTAAAAAGCTTATGCGATTGAGAAAATGATATAAAATTATTACGCGATTGAGGAAACTTGACAAATTATATTTACGCGATTGGAAATGTGATATATATTGTGAAAACGACAAGATTTTGAAAATAAAATAAAATTTCTACGCGATTGACAAAAACAGCAAATTTTACTATTGGGCCAATGTGGTGAACCTAGATATATGAGAAGTTATGTTGCGCCAAGTGGGTGCGTATTGTGATTTGGTTTTATGAAAGTTTTGGTGCGCCAAGTGGGAGCGTACTGTATTTTGAGATTTGTGCCACTGAGGGCATTTACATACTTATTTTTGCCATTGAGGGCATTTTTGTAAATATTTGAAGTTTGAGGGCATGTTTTTGTAAATATTTGAAGTTTGAGGGTATTTTCATAAATATTTGAAGTTTAAGGGCATTTTCATAAATAATGAGGGTTTGATGACATTTTTGTAAATAATTGAGAATTGATGACATTCTGTAATTATTTGAGACTTGAGGACGTTTTGGTAATTATTGCTTTGTTCATGCACTTGAGTCGTGCCAATTTACGAATTGGTGATTTGATTGACGAGATGAATAACATCGTGTTGTTGATGTGATAGGCATAGTGTGTTCGGTTCACGATATGGACTTGGAGTTCATAGTGTGCATTATTCCATATGTGGACCGGAGGTAGCTCCTTCGGGTCGTGGTGCGTGACAACACACTTATGTTCTCGACGAACACTATCCTTAATCAAGTTTTGAGAGGACTATCAGACTGCCTGTAGTATACAATTAATTGACTGTGTGTCTGGGTTGTATGCTATGCCATTATGTTTATTTTTCGTGGGCTATAGACACAAAGTATTGACAGTGCAATAGCAATCACAACGGTCAGCTATAGACACAAAGTTTTGATAGTGCAATAGCTGGTCGGGGTAGCCAAAGCTACAGACACAAAGTTTTGACAGTGCAATAGCTGGATTGGCTGGGCAGTACTAATAGAAGTCTCAACTCATTCTCTCTGATATCGTTGTGTGTGTTGTAGCTCCATGGAGTAGGATTGTGTCACATTGCATATGTTTATATGTGGTACATTATTATCTTTTATCTGTGATCGTTTACCTATAATCTTTTATTTGGAATATTATATGTTGATATTGCATTTAATCTTTATTCTATATTATTATGATTTATTGTTATGGCATTTTATATAGTGTGAATTGTTATATCTATCCGAGTAATGTTATTGTGGTTTATTCGATTACAATATATGCTTATTAGAATTAATTGTAAATCGATAATATGACTAAATTCATGTATTGACTGTGTGTATGGAATGATCTAGTCATTCGTATCATTCTTTGCTACCGTACTGGTAAAGGTGAAAGGGGATCTCACCTCTTTATTGTATTGTTTTGTTTGGTTTGTATTGTTTAAATTCGTGTAGTAGGCGAAGCGTATTTTGAGGCTTATTGGAGACAATATTAGAAGATGGTGACGCGTCAAGAAGTAATCTTCCAAGTTTCAACATGATGCAGTTGGTGAAGAAATGGATTTTTTTTTAGGTTGAGTTTTATTCTTCCTCGTTAGTGTTATTACCGTGCTATTAGTAGTAACTTTCTTTGGGTTTACTACTATTTCTCTGAGTCTGTAATTTTCATGTTTTAATTTATTGTTGATTATTTTGTGATGTATATGGCATATGTATGTTAATCAGTTCAATCTAATTTCATTGTTTCTCTTAATTTTTGGTAAGTTTATATTCTGCGAAAAAGAAATTTTAAAATTTGTATTTTGAAACTCAAGCTTTTATAAAATAATTATAATTGGTTTAAGTTTTTATTTTAAAATGTGACGCCCTAGGGAGGGTGTTACATGCCGGGTTGATCCAGCAGGACGGGATTCCGAATCACGGTCTAGAACAATGTCAAAATTTTTTCGAGAATTAACTTGATATCTTGAGTATCTTTAGAGGACTCATTTGAGTTTTAATCTTCTATTAACTTTGATTAAAATTTAAGACTTCTATTTAAATTTGTATCGACCTTAATAATTGAGCATAAGAACTATGCTCAAATAGCTTATTTTCTTCCACAAGCTTTTTTATGCAATAATCCTTTATAATTGAACAACTATTAGTTACTATCGATTAATTAATATTGTTGAGATCTTTATTTATTTATTTATTTATTTTTAAAAAATAAATATTTTATTGATAAAAAAAGAGGATTAAAATAATTCGAAGAACAATATAGAAGAAAAATACTTTAATATCATTTTCTATAAAGTAAAAAAGCTAATAACATCAAAATTTAAATTGTCCTAAGAGGTTAGATAATGATTTCATAAGAGTTAATTAAAATTTATCTGTTATGCTAAGAACTTTTATTATTCAAAAGTAGTGTTTGGTAAACTTATTACATTATCTTTTGGATATTGCAAAAGCTCTTAAAAGAGCTTATAAAGAAGTTATTGCTCAGAAAAGTAGCCCTTTTTAGCTCTTTTGGAAGCTGTTCAATTAAAATTTTAGACAAAAATATCGTCACAAAAGTTTTGAAATTCCAGTTCATGTCCAAAATTCTAGAGAGCCCTTTCAACATTGAAGATGGCTCTCGAAGAGAAGAACACACCATTGCAAGGTTGAGGAACGTCGTCATCGTTGACGTCACCTTTAGCCACCTCCGTTGACATTGTTGCCGCAGCCGTCATTTTCAGCACTGTCTCTGTCAGGTATTTTCCTAAAACCATTGAGGTGCTTTAGATTGGTTCAGTTTTTGGGATTTTGGTATATTAAGGTCCCAAAAATTGATTTGGGATTTAGATATGTTAGCCATGTTTCGGTCTCATAGGATGGGATGAAGCACTTTGTTTTGGTTGGCTTGTAATGTTATTTTCCTTGGAATTGTTCAATTGAGTTAGTTGTGTTAATAGATTTGTTGCTCACGAACTGTTTGATGTAAATTTGGAGCTGTATTTTTCTTTCTTTCTTGTTGAAATGTAGCAAAAATCGCGCATGTTTCTAATGAATGTCATTTCCTTATCAGACCTGGGATTTCCCATCTATTTCTGTGAATGTTTTGCACTATGGAACTGTTATCTTTTAAGGGTGCCATGGAAGTATCGAATGATTTTATTGAATATTCATAAAGTTTCAATGTGCTTACTGTACTGGTTAAGTCAAAGAGAATGATTAATTCTTGGGCATTTGGATCTCCTACGGTCACTGCATAGATTAGATTAACCAAGTCATTGTGCCCTATCATAAACCAAGTCTTTAGAAATACCATTCAAATCTAAATCTTTTTAATCATTTCACCTATAGTTTTTCTTGGTCTCCCTCTACCTCTAGTTATTGAGCTATCCTCCACCTGATCTACTCTTCTTACAGCGGCTTCTAAGGGTTTTCTCCTTACATATCCAAACTACCTAAGGTGAGATTCTCCTATCTTTTTCACAATAGGTGCTACCCTTGCTTTCTCTCTAATGCATTTATTTCTAATCCTATCTTGTCTTGTATGGCCTCACATTCAGCGCAACATCCTTATCTCTGTAACACTGATCTTATATGCTCTTAATGGCTTTTTACCGCTCAACATTCAGTATCATACAACATTGCGAACCTTATAGCTGTGTGGTAAAATTTACCCTTAAGCTTGAGAGGCACTTTTTTTTATCACAAATAACTCCTGAAACACTCTTCCATTTCATCCATCTAGCTTGAATCCTATGGTTTACATCTCCCTCTGTCTCTCCATCATTTTGTATGATAAATTCAAGATACCTAAACCGTGTGACTTGTAGTATGGTATGGTTTCCAATTTTCACCGCTAAGCTAGCATTAGCATGCTTCTTACTGAACTTACATTTCATATACTTCGTCTTACTCCTGCTTAGACAAAAGCCATGTTCTTCCAATAACAAAAAAGTATGGTTTTTCTTGTGGATTCAGAGTCCTTATACGGTAGAGATAGAAATACAAATTTTTAGAGATTCCCTGTCCTTCTTTCACTCTCATTATGTTACACCTGCTCTATCTCTCTTATGATTTGTTTGGTTGAACTTTACTTTGTTAGACCTAAAATCATTTTAGCTTTATTAAGCTTCTGTTATTGGGGTACTGTTCAGTCCATTACTTTGGAGTGAGTCAGAATGTTACACATTCTAATTAGATAAAGTGATAAGTCTTTAGGGAGTTACTTGAATTTAAGAGTCATAATGCCATATGCAAAATTATACACAACTATTCTTGTATAATTGTGTGAGTAATACTTGAATTGGTTATGGAAGAAAGTCATTAGTTATTGGAGCAAGTCATAAGAGGAGTAATGTTTGACACTTGTGCTAGCTCATTCCTTACACAGATAAGCTCAAACCTATGGGAGTGATCCACCCATCAATTATGTTTAACTTCATTTGGTCGCTCTGATGTGACCAATTACTCATTCTCTCATATTTAGTATCATAACTCAATCTACGCCTGCAAATAGCTCAAAATTGTTATTTAGGAAACTATGCTTATATTAAAGATTTTCTTAATTATTGGTTTGTGGGGTCTTACAAGCAAACATGTGTAAAGATTTGTAACTTGTTTTGGCCTACTGAGCACTAAACTATGACCACAAGCTTTGTAATGTATAAAATCGTATAAATGTAGTCTTTCATGAAAATCAAATCAGTCTTTATTGCCAGAATGTTGTTTCGTAAGATGGCATGAATTAGAAACTAATTTCAGATATTTTAAAATAATATGAACAATAATTTGAGTTTGTTTTTGTTCGTATTTTGTTATTGAGGCTGCATTTAATGTGGAAGAACATGAGTTGATTGCCTATTTTCTTTTCTTTTCCTTTTCTCTTCATTAATTGTTTTTTCAACTTCTAAGTAGGTGGCAGAAGCAAGAAAGCAAGCTTCTATCCTTGAATCATATCTTGAACAACCAGGAGTTGCTCTGCCTGAAGGATAATATCTTGTAAAGTTATACTTCCAAACCCTAAATTATGGTATGATTTTGAATCTCATATTGCCAATACTAACCATAAATAGTGTTGATTTCTTCTAATATTTTAGAAGCTACTCTCTTTTGATTTATGGTGTTGTACTACCTGTGCAGGTGATACAGCCACTCCTGACATTTTTCATGCTGATGATTTTTTTTTTTAAATCTGTTGTGCACTTTAAGAGGCCACTAATTTCTATTTGTATTAGGATGGTTTTCTGCATTAATTTTAAACCTGAACTATCCATCAAACAAGGAAGAGAAAGAAAGCAACTTTTTTGACTGATGAAGAGATTAATTTTATTTACACTACAATACTTGATAGTCCATCTCTGTTTCTTTTCTTTTCCTTTTTATTGTTAAGAATAAGTTGCATTTTCCACTGTTTGTATGTAATCCGCAAGCGTACGGGTCAACAAGTAATATATGAGAGTTAGAGTATCGTGCCCCAAGGGATTGACAATTAGAGAAATGTTAAACTTAACTAATTTCCATAAATTCTTATCCAAGTAATCGAAATGTGAGAGTAGGTTGCAATTAAAATAACAACTTAAGAGAAACATAACAAGAATGCACCAAACACTGAATACACAAGAGAAAGATGAGAATGATTAAGGCCTAGGGATCCCTATTCACTTGCTACTTCAATGAATAACTTGTAATTTACAAGCATCTAACAATGAGTTGGTTTTGTTAGTTAAAACAAGCAATAGATAAAAGCTTATGTCTAGGACAATTACCTATATGAAACCTAGTTAATCCACTATATGTCCATGTGAATTAGCATAAGAATCACTTATTGAGACCAATTATCAAACACTTGCTATGCATGACTAATGGGTATGTGTCCATCCTATTAGCTAATCAACACACTCAACCCAATAGAATGTAATTGAACATACATCAACTATAAGATATCCATAATCACAACACCCTATTGCTAGTTCAATTGGAATACTAAAATCATGCAATTGATGGCCAATCAATAACAAGCATTAAGCATAGATATGGAAGAACAAAACCAATTTCATTGAAGGAGTACTCAACCAATTTACAAAATATTCAAATCCATAGCAAGATCCTAGAGAACTCCTAGATTAGAGTTTAGTTACATATCATGAAAGAAGAGAAAACTAATGGAGTTATGAAACCCATCAAATTACAAATCAAGAGAGAAAAGGGAAAGAATGAACAAGAATTGTGAGAATCCAATGCTTGATCTTCCTCCTTGATCTTGATTCTTCACTTGAATCACCTCAATCTTCTAAGGTTTTCTCCTCCTCTCCCTTTCTCTATGAAGTTCATGTTTGGTCAAAAATAGAAGATACCTTTCCAATCCCAAAAATCAGATATTAAAAGCTAATTTTCGTGGATCAAGATTTTTCCCACGCCTAGGCGTGGTTATGAAGCACGTGGTGTCAGGTGCTGGTCACGCCTAGGCGTGACTTTTACATGCTTAGGCATAGACCTTTCTGCCTGGGAATCCTGAAATACTGTAAGAGCCACGCCTAGGCGTGAGTTTGCCATGCCTAGGCATGGGTTAGCTGCCTTTGCTTCTCTCTTGCATCCTTCTTCATTTTAGCTCTTCTTTGCTTCTTTATCCCTTCCAAGGTCTTCCCATCTTGAATACCTGCATCAAGACAATGCCAAAGTCCATCAAATCATGATCAATCCAAATTCTTTAAATAAAATCCTCAAAGATTCAATTCTCAATTACAAGCTTAAATCATCAAAGTCCTACATGAATTGATCATTTGGCCTATAAAACTTAAGGATAGCATGCTCATATACATTCAAATTTAAGTGAAATAACTTTATTTTCAGTAGTTATCATCTACATCCTCCTCAAGGTTGGTAATGTAACACCTTAGATCGATTTACTATAGTACATTTAAAAATATACCTAAATAAATTTGATTAGGTTGTTACTGTTAAAAAAGTATAAAATATAAATCATTTGTAATGTATTTCGAAGTTATATGTGTAATTGAGAGCTTCGAAAAGATGTAATCGAATTAAAGTATTTGAAATCTATACATAAACATATCTGGAAATTCGATTTACTATAATATTGAACTTACATAATTGTATATAAGTACTTTGTTCGAGTGCAAACTAGGCCTTCATGGCCTAAATACATCATATACAAATTGAAAACTACTCTAGTCGAAACTACTACTACTTCGTTTCCCTTCTTTGGAATGATTTTGATATCGATCTGTAAATAAACATACAATAGACAAAGGGGTGAGAATTTGAAAATTCTTAGTAGTATACTATCAAATAAAATCATTCAATTACAATTCTATAATAAATACACAAGATAACATTTTGAATAAAATTGTGTATGGATGCTCATTGAAATGATGAATGTTAATGATGGTGAAATGGATTATGATAAGGCATATGCAATGCTCATTGACTTTGGGTTTTACTTTGAAATCTCACTTGTCTCTTTTCGATCATAATTGAAAACATGTCTTACTTTGCATATTTGATCAGGATCAAATACATGCTAGTCGAATAACTATTGTAGTATATTCGATTAACCTCAAAATTTTTGTCTCAATCATTTTCATTATCATCGCTAACATCATTATTTTTATTATCTTTTCAACGTCATCCCATATAAATACTCTCAATCAAATGTGCATCTTTCTCTATGACAATGAGGCGTCCCTCAAAGTCCTTTGATTATGACCATAATAATCTCTAATCAAGGCGTCCCCCAATAATTTCTAATCATGGTCATAATATTCTCTGGTTGAGGAATTCCTCATCTCTCTATGACAATGAGGCGTCCCTCAAAGTCCTTTGATCATGACCACAATAGTCTCTAATCAGGGGTCCCCCAATATTCTCTAATCATGGCCATAATATTTCTCATCCGAGGAATCCTCAATAATCTCTTTACAAAGAGGTGTCCCTCTATGTCCTCTGACCATGACCACAATAATCTCTAATCAGGGCGTCCCCCAATAATTTCTAATCATAGCCATGATTTCTCTTTGTACATTGATTCATTTTTATCTATGGGACGACATTTCAAAAATACTTTCTCCATAGAGTAACATCAAACATAAAAATAGACTTGTATTAAAACAGGTATTATTATAGTATAATGAAAAAAATAAGAACATTGATGAAGAACGTTAATAATGATCAATAATTAACACATCAAATAAAAAATAGCTCATAATAAAATTGGTTAGTTGAAAGATTGATAAAATGAGTTAAAAGAATAGTTCACAAGAAAATAATTATATTTAAAATCTCAATTCTAAAGCTTTTTTGTCAAAATCATTATCGAATAACAAAATCATTATCAAAATAATGAATAGTTTTATTTGAATAAAAAAATCATTATCAAAATAATTTTTTTAGAAAAACAATACTAAAAGTGTTTTTGGTAAGCTTTATTCGAATAAATCTAAATTTATTCGAATAAAATAGTCAAAAATCATATTATAGGAACTAGTAAAGGTATTATGTCTATGTTTATTCGAATAATGCAGGGTTTATTTGAATAAGTCATTCGAAAATACTTCATTTTGAGTGATTTTATCAAGATTTATTCGAATAACATCATAGTTATTCGAATAAAACCATCAAAAATTGTTTTACAGACATGAGCAGAGTCATTATTTCATTGTGATTAAAACAAGCAAGTGAGGACGAAATGCAAGGTGATAGACCGAGAGATATAGTTGGAAGAAACAAAGAGAAAAATGTGGTGTTTTTTTCATTTCCTATATATTTTATAGAATTGAGATTGGTGAAAGAAAGGTTGAAGATGAGAGAGTGATATTGTAGAAAAACAGAGGTGTTGATTTTGTGCTTAGGTGGGTGTTGCCTGATGAGTTTGAGGATGGGGAAGAGGTAATTATAGAGCTAAATTGGGCTTGTTTTAGGGGAGATTGCATTTCCTTAACAATATTCCCTTGTAATCATTTCACTTGACACTTCCTCTTGAATTATTAGACTTGAAGAGGCTTAAGCACTAAGGCTTTGTCATCCATCACCCAATTCTTGACACTTGTTTCTTCATCATTTCAAAAGCTCCCCTTCATGATATATGTTCATGTTGATGTCATAAACTTAGCTCATCTATCTTTAATGTTTGGACACTGGGCCTTAATTCTTCTCCTGTTTGATTCATCTTTTAACACATGCTCTCTGTAATCATTTCGAGGAGTGGCTTATGAACTAAGCTTTGTTAATTTACCATCCATTCCTTAACACATGTCCTTGTTCTAGATTTCTCAAGATTCCATAAGTTTCCCTTGCATGAAAATTGTTTCTTGATGATGTAAATCTTACTTCGTTAACTCTACTTCATCAATTTAGTTCCATTGGAACTTAATAGAGAGAAAAAGTATGAGCTGAGTATAAAGCTGGAACTCAGTTATTTACTCTGTTAGAATTAGTTAGCAATGATAAGTTGGTTTAGAGTTAGTTATTCTGTTTGTTCATAGAGTTGCACTATAAGTATTAAGTTCTGTATCACTGTAATGTGTAATTTTTCATATTTTCTCATGATCATTCAATTCAGTTTCTCTGATTCTCTTCGTTTTTGTTACATTCTTTCTCTTTCTTTATTCTTTTTGTTTATTTTCTCTCTGAATTTTAGCATGATAATCAGAGCTTAATTTCTTGGGGCCATGGCAGATTCTTTTTCTCCTCCCGCTACTTCACCTCTTAGCTCTACTGCTTCATCTTCTCTTGTTGCGTTCAATCACTCCATCTCTGTAAAATTGGATGAAAAGAATTTCTTAGTATGGAAACAGCAAATTGCCGCTACAATTTGTGGTCATCGTCTTCAATATTTTCTCAATGGATCTTTAATTCCACCATAGTATCTTTCTGCAGATGATGAAGCAAGTGGTAATGTGAATCTTGCGTTTCTCACTTGGGAACAATAAGATCAGCTTCTCTTATCATAACTGTTGTATTCTCTGAGTGAAAGCATGTTAACAAGAATGGTTGGCTGTGATTTCTCAAGCTAACTTTGGAAATAGGTTCAGGTTTTCTTTGCCTCACAGACTCGTGTCAAGATCAAATAGTATAGATCTGAGTTGCGTAATACAAAGAAAGATTCAAGAGCTAGTACTGAGTATCTTTTACGCATCAAAGCTTTAATTGATGCACTCACTTCAATTGGTAGTCAAATAAGCACAGAAGAACACATTTTAATTATTCTAGACGGTCTTCCAGATGAGTATGATGCATTCATTACCTCTATTAATTATCGTCTAGATCCTTATACAGTAGGAGAAATAGAATCTTTGTTGCTTGCGCAAGAAGCTTGAATTGAAAGAGCATCATCTAAATTTGTTCTTAGTGATAATTTGACTGCTAATGTTGCTCATTTTGATGCCACTAAGTCTAATTTCAATTTGCTATCTAAAGCTAATAATATTGGTATTTCAAATGGTTCTCAATCTGTTGATCCACAACACAATCACTTTGAGCAAAATTCTAGTGGTTATCATGGTCATTTTGATCATAATCAACCTACGTTTCAAAATAATTTTGATAGAATTGGTCAAAATCAAATTGGTTATCAGACTTTAGGGGGATATCGTGGTCATTTTGATCCTAATCATAGTGGATTTTGTGGTTTTAACACTTGTTCTCGTGGTGGAAGATTTTCCTATGGCCGTGGTAGAGGCAGGTTTGGTAGCTTTGGGGGTAGATCCTCCTTTATTGTTTGTCAGCTATGTGATCGTTCTGGCCATTTAGCAACTAATTGTTACTACAGATATGATGTTTCACCTCAGCCTTCTTCTCAAAATGCTTATTCCTCTCAACACTCACCTTCTTTTCCACCTCCAGTGTATCATTCCTCTTCTATATATCCCTCATCCTCAAGTATCTTTCACCATCTCCTGGTTTATATCCCTTACCTCATTCTAGTTTTTCTCATCCACATTCTTACTCTTCCTTTTTACCTATTCCCTCTCAATTCGTACCATCACCTTCATATTCCTCTCAGTTTAGACAACCTGCTCCTCCTCCAAGTGCTCATGTATCTAATCAAGCATAATTCCCTGATTCAGGAGCAACTACTCATGTTACTCTTAATGATCATAACTTTGTGTTCAAGACTCCATTTGAGGGACAAGACTAACTTCATACTGGTGATGGTATAGGTCTGAATATTAAACACATTAGTTTTTATAAAGTTACTTCTCCATATAATTCTTCTGTCACTCTCAAATTACATAATCTTTTGTATGTTCCTCAAATTACTAAAAACTTAGTCAGTGTAAGCAAATTTGCTAAGGATAATTCTGTTTTCTTTGAGTTTCATCCTTATCATTGCTTTGTTAAATCACAGGTGACCAATGAGGTGCTCTTAAGAGGCACAGTTGGAATTGATGGGCTATACTACTTCAATTCCTTTCAGCTTCAACACCTTTCTCCTGTTTCAGTTGTTCCTAAAGTTGCTTGTACAACTAGTTCAGTTTCTGTTTTGTCATCTAATTCCGTTGGAAATCCATTACAGTCTTTTTAAGTTTCTATAAATCCTTTGATTTCAGCAAATAAAAGTGACTCACATATATCTTTTTTCTCTTTGTGGTATTATAGACTTGGACACCCTACTGCTGTAGTGGTTTCACAAGTATTGTCTTCTTATAATCTTTTAGTACCAACCAAAATTGTGTATGGTTTTTGTTCTGCTTGTTGTCTTGGTAAGGCTCATAGGTTGCATTCTCCTGCATCCTCTACATCATATAATGCACCTTTAGACCTCATTTTTACTTATTTGTGGGGTCCTACCCCTATTCTCTCTTCTGGTGGTTATTTTTATTACATCAGTTTTGTGGATGCATGCACTAGATATTCTTGGATATATCTGTTAAAAAGAAAATAAGATGCTATGTCAATATTTGTTGAATTTAAAAAGATGGTTGAACTTCAGTTGGGTAGACAAATAAAAAGTGTCCAGTCTGATTGGGGTGGAGAATTTCACCTTCTCACTGTTTTCTTTAAATCCCATGGTATTATTCATAGGCTTATTTGCCCTCACACACACCATTAAAATGGTGTTGTTGAAAGAAAACATTGCCACATTGCTGAACTTAGTTTAGCCTTGCTTGCTTAAGCCTCTATGCCTTTAAAATTTTGGGATGAGGCATTTATTGATGCTATGTATCTCATAAACAGATAGACATCTTCTTTTGTTTTCAATACTGTTCCATACTCCAATTTATTCTCTTCTTTACCTGACTACACTTTCCTCAAGGTTTTTGGCTGCTCCTGTTTTCCTTTGATCAGGCCTTACAATAATAATAAACTTCAGTTCGATCTGTTGAGTGCGCCTTCTTAGGTTACAGTCTTAATCACAAAGGTTACAAGTGCCTTGCTCCTTCTGGTAAGTTGTATATCTCCAAAGATGTGATTTTCAATGAATCTAAGTTCCCCTTTTCTACTTTATTGCCTATTTGTCCTTCTCCCTTACCACTATCATATCCTTCTGCCACTCCTCTTCTTGCTTCACTTCCATCTATTTCTAATTATCTCAGTCAAGTGCAGTCTCCAGTAGAGTTCCTATTATTCCTACAGTTTTTTCTTTTGTAAATCTGCCTATTCCTAATACTAGTAGTGCTTGGAGAATTGTCTTTGCCCTAATGATTTAATGTGTTAAGTTTTGATGATGACAAATGTATTACAAAAGGATATTGATCTTGCTATATAGATGTACTTAATAGATTATATTGGATCATGCATGATCATGTACCCCATCTTATTATATTTCATATAAGAATCATGCATATTCTTTATAGCATCTTTTATAGAATATATCCAATAATATGTTATATGAGTTGTATTAAATTAATATTGGATTTGACTCTATTTGAATGAAAACATGCAAAAAGTATTCTTTGTTGCATCCTATATAGAGCATATCTATTAGTAATTGATAAATGTCTTATTTGGATGTGTCTATGAAAGTCTTTTATGTATGTTAGACTAACTAGAGTTATACATTTATGAATCATGCATATGAAGATATTGAATTATGAATTTGGACTAACTATGTTTGTTTTAAGTAAGTAATACTTTGTAGGATAGTCCAAATACCAAGAGTGAGCATTGCAACAAGAAAGAAAAAGATCACAATTATGCTCAACTCAAGAAGAATGAGAATGATAAGATGTTCCAAGCATTTTCAAGATTTGAAGAGAAGAAATTTGTGGAAGCTTGGATTACATCAAAAAGCCTAAGGACTAGAATTGATATATTTTCCTTTTAGGCTTTCTTCTATGTAAAGATAGATGTTTTACAAAAAAAGAGTTCAAATATGTTTTTAAATCTTTAAAAATGGTTCTTACATGCTCAAATACCCAATAAACATGTTTTGTAAAGCTAGTCATGGTTGTAGTTCATGAAAAATAATCAAGTTTGAGTTTCAAAAATTTGACCTTTGATTACTCTTTTGATCATAACTTTCACAATACTTTAAGTTTCATCCTAAAAATATTTCATTTGAAAATAGACTCAAATATTTTTTCAATGAGTGGTCATTTCCTTTAAATGGATGAGAAATGAAGAAGTTATGACCATTTGCTTTAAACTACGAAAAATAGTCAAGTTTGAGTTTTGACAAATTGACCTTTGATTACTCTTTTGATAATAACTTTCAAAATAATTTGATTTTAGTCTTAAAGCCTATTTTATTTGAAAATAGACTTAAAGATCTTTCCAATGAGTGGTCATTTGCTTTAAACGGATAAGAAATGAAGAAATTATGGTCATTTAAAGTCAATTTTCAAAACCAGAGTGCATGTAATCGATTACAACTCTGGCAGAGGTCATGTAATCGATTATAGCATCCATGTAATCGATTACCACATGCCCAGAAGCGCTCCCAACGGCTATAAACGGCTAGTTTTTATAAAAAAAAAACTAAACATTACTAACGACTATTTTATCACTTGGGCTCTATATATAAGTGATATTTGAAACTTTTGCAACTATTGAAAACTTGATTTGATCCTTGAATCATCAAAATCATATTTTGAGCTCTTTATTATAAAATCCTTTTATTCCTTTGTTCTTTAAGTTGTATATCTACTATTGTGAGAGTTTCTAATCTTTCTCTTCATCTTAAAATCATTGTAAGATGGTGAGGTATCCCTTGTAGTGAGATTTATACACAAAGGGTGAGGTGTCCCAAAGGTGTTGTGAGTGCTCTTGAATGTAAAGTTTTTTTAAGCACCTGTGAAGCTTGAAGAGTTTGAGGCTCTAGCACAAGGGTGAGGTATCCCAAGGTGTGAGGAGTGCTCTTGTTTGTACAAAGGTTTTCCTAGCACCCGTGAAGTCTAGGAGATAGTGAAGAAAATCTCAAGTTAAGCTTGGGGACTGGATGTAGGCCACAAGTGGTTGGTGGCTGAACCAGGATAAATTCTTGAGTTTGATTTTCTCTTCCCTACACTCTTTAATTTCAGTATTTGGTGTAGTATATTTATCTATTGCATATCTTGTCATCTTGATGTTTTGATTCTAAGAACTTGATATCTAACTTATTTGCTTGATTTATCCTATAACCTAAGTTATATTTGAGTAATCTACAATAGTTGTATCTTTGTTAGACTTATTCCGCTGCATGTATTTATTGAAAATATCAAAATACATAATTTTTCAAAGTTGCTTTGAAAATTTGTAATCACTCAATTCACCCCTCCTCTTGGGTGATGGTTGCCATGACTAACAGTGCCTCTTCGGTTTCTGTTCCTTCTGTGAATGCTTATGTCTTGAAGCATATCAAATGGGTTTTTGATGATAACAAAGGCCAAAGTGAAGTTCAAGTGCAAAAGAGAAGATCAAGCGTAAAAGAAAAAATCAAGATCAAAGAAAGAAGTCAAGAGGTTTATTTAGTTATAAGACTTAGAACATTAATGTTAAATGCTTTCAAGATTTCTCAAATGGTTTTTCAATATATGATTTCAAAATAAGTGAAAAATTTCAAAGTTAAACATGGCTTTCAATAAAACTTGAGTTTCAATCTTAAATCTAACACTCTTAAAATGATTTATGTTTAATCAAGTGTCTTGAGGTGTTAGAAATGACTTACAAGCTTTATTGGACTTGAAAAATGTGTTCAATGGCCAATGTAATCGATTATACGACATTTGTAATCGATTACACAGATAAAGAAGGCATGTAATAGATCACGCCCACCCTAAGCAACACCTTGATTACATGAGCAATGTAATCGATTACAAGTAAGTCGAAGGCCATGTAATCGATTACACAATATATGTAACCGATTACATCAAGCCTGAAAAAGCATGAACACGTTCAAAGAGTCATGTAATCGATTACATGGATATTATAATCGATTAAATAGAAGAAGTCAGAGCAAGTCATGTAATCGATTACAGATAATGTAATCGATTACACACAATCAGAAGCCATGTAATCGATTACACCAAGAATGTAATCGATTACACATGATTTTAAGAAAGTCAAGAACACGTTGGAACAACATATGTAATCGATTACCTGAGCTGTGTAATCAATTACAAGAATCCTGACAACGTCCAACGGCTATATTAAATGCATGCCCAAAACACCCCAACGGCTTTATTAATTGAGAAACTTATAAATATCAAAGTTGGGTCTTTATTTGAGGTTGACCTTGAACCAAAAACTGATTACCAAATACGTCCAAACGTGAATCAATCCTCAAATCATTTTCTTGCTCTATTTTTTTTGTAAAAACGTGAAAAATCTTTGAGAGCATATTAAGAGCTTCAATTTGTATTTATCTACTCTTTAAGAGAGTTTCTATCTTCTATACTTTATGTAATCAAAAAGAGAGGGTGAGGTATCCTCAGAGTGAAGGGTGAGGTATCCCTTAGAGAGTGAGGTATCTCTCAAAGTTAGAAAAGGGTGAGGTATCCCTTGAGGGTGAGGTATCCCTTGAGGGTGAAGTATCCCTTGAGGGTGAGGCATCCCTCGAAAGGTTGTAAAGGGTGAGGCATCCCTGTTTTTGAGGCTCAAAGCACAAGGGTGAGGTATCCCAAGGTGTTGGTGAGTGCTGTAACATCCTGAAAATTCTTTATTTCATTATAAATAATTATTTTATAATATTTGTGAATTTTAGGAAATTTTCTGTGAACGATGAATATTTTAATATATTTTTCGTTTTACGTGTATATTTTCTTTGGTAGGGAAAATAAAATATTTTTTTTTCCTAAATTTGATAAACTTAGATTGTGGAAACGTTGACGGGGATCTTACTAAACCCGAGAAATTTGGACACGTTTACGAGATTTACACTTCACGAGACTTTATCGATACATGAAATCACGTATCATAAAATCATCGATGAGTAATAAAATATTATTTTCATCAATTGTAATTTTATTTCACTGAGAAAATAATTTTAGCGTACTTAATTATTCATCTGTCAGATGAATTTAATTAAGGTGACAACCTTACACTTCATTTCCTCGAGAAGCGCACAAAACTTCTCAAGGAAGCTTCCTATTTCCATCTAATCAACCTTTCCTCTCTCCTCCCCAATTTATCTTGACAAATTTCTTGTTGAGGAATTATTACATTGACTATTCCATTTTTCCCACTCCCCACGTCATTGCTCATTCACATTTTCCATTTCATTTCTCCCATTTTCTCTCATTCAGTTTTGTTGCTCCTCCCCCTCACGCAGCTCTCACTCTCTTTTTCTCTTCTTCTTCTTCTCATTTGCACACCACCCACATTCACCATTGTTGATCCTTCAAGCCTCCTTTACTCAACCCAAGCAGAGACCATTTTCCCTCTCCACCTTCACACCTTGCTTCATTTGGAACTCCTCCCTCGTGTCTTCATTTTCTTTTTGCTCAAAACAGCCCCAAAGCTTGGACCTTTAAGGTTCAATGGTGGTGGTGAAGAAAATCAGATTTTCAAGCATGAAAGGAGCTTCTTTATCCCTATTCTTCACTTAGGTAAGAGGAAGACACTCCTCCTCAACCTCTCTTAGCATTTAGGAACGTCGTAATTTGTGTTGAGGGTCTTTACCAATTTTTAAATGTTGTCTGTGATGTATAGATGCTACGATTGTTGGAGTTTTGTATGTATATATATATATATTTGGAATGTGTAATATGGAAAGAAATGAGCCCCGTTTTGGTTCTCGTATGGTCACGGTTTTGAACCCGAAAACAGAGATCCTATATTGAAAATGGTAATGACTTGGTTTCTTGATCCATTCTAAAGTAAATGTTAAAATCCATCGAGAGTGAGTAAGCCATGTCCGTCGAATTAAGATGTTAAAACCGTCGAGTATGAGCTCCGGCCAAACCCTGACTCGACAAGTGGGGCCCTTCATCATGTCAAAAGTTGTCGAAGCTAGTGACCCCCCCATTAACACCTCCGTTGGTGAATTCGTCGAATTAGAAAGTGTGGCCCTCTTAGTGTTTGTCGGACTAGTATAGGTGAAACCTCAACATTTCGAGAAATCGGTCGAGTTAAATCCGTCGGATCAGCTTAAGTGAGACCTCAACATTTTCCCAAAGTCAGAATCCGTCGAGTGACATACCTGTCGAGTTTAGATTTCTGACCACTAAAGCACAATGTGAAAATCCGTCGAGTTTAGACTTCTTACTTTTCCGTTGAATGTCAAAACCCGTCGAGTGTATTTGTCGAATTAGCATGAGTGAAACCTTAGCATTTTCCAGGATCTGTCGAGTGTATCTGTCGAATCAGCATGAGTGAAACCTTAGCGTTTTCCAGGATCTGTTGAATTAGAACCTTGTAACCCTAACATTCTTGTCGGTTCGACAGGAACGGGACTTTCCCCATTATCCAAAATCTGTCGAGTTAGAATTGAACTTTTAGCGTATTCGTCGGTTGAACACGAGTGAAACTCCTTCAAAGTTAAAATTCGTCGAGTTAGGCTGTGAATCATATCCGTCGAGTTAAGATGTGAAAATCTGTCGAGTTAGGATGGGAATATCCGTCGAAGTTAAGGTGTGAAAGTCCGTCGAGTAGAGTTCTGAAGGTTTAATGGAGAAACTTACCCAATGAGAATATCCGTCGAACTAAAGTGTGGAAATCCGTCGAGTTAAGATGTGAAAATCCATCGGGTTAGGCTGAAAATTATATCCGTCGAGTTAGGATGTGAATGCCCGTCGAGTGGAGTTCGATTATTAAATAGAGAGATTTTCTCCAAATCCGTCGAGTAGAATTCTGAAGGTTTAATAGAGGAACCGACCTAATGTCAGTGTCCATCGAATCATGTTTTCTGTAAATGTGGTAGCATATTCGACAGTTATATACTTCAACTGGTCGAAGTTCGTTCCCAATTCGATAGCACTTAGAGTTTATCCCCTGCCAGATTGTTTTCCATTTACCTTGATCCCTGTCGTGCTACTACTCGTCGAACAGCGACTCAGCTTTCTCACTAGATACACTCGTGAGGTCGAAATTATAAGTATATTTCAATTCTTTTTACCTAGCAAACGAATGGATGATTCTTGGGCCTTGTGACCTCCCGATTTCAACTTTTGGGACTAATATACACTATATTGATCATAAATAACATCGGATGACTAGAAACAAAGTAGGGACACATAATGAAGGAAAAACAAGGAGCGTGATTGAGCCTTTCAACTAGTGAGAACTTGGAATAAAGGAAGAACCGTGAGTATGGGTGAGGTAGTAAGGAACATAATGAACCTAATGTTTGACCTTAATATTATGATGCTAAGGGTCCACGTGAATGACCACTTGTATATTGATGCTCTCTTGGCCAATTGTGGCATATTATGAAATTGTATGGAATTTTGAATCATACATATTATGCATTGTAAATGTCTTGTGGATCCAAAAATGGGAACAAACTCGATTACGATTGTTAAATCATATGATATGCATTTGAGGCATGATTGACTTAGCTTGTCATGAGGAGCATGATTGAGTCATGCATGGCATAAAAAGAGAAAGAGAATGTCGTTGGACTTTGTTGAGGATTTTAGCCTAGGAGTTGAATAACACCTTAGTGCGGGTGTGAGTAGACACGTGGGGTCTGTAGACGACCTTGAGGGCATCGGGCGCGGGAGTCTCACAAAGGGCGGATGGTAGCCCCTCCGGACCGTGGGACGGAACCGATTTAAACGCACCAAAACGATCTGACCGGTCACGGTCCTATATCGAGATCTTGTGAGAATGCATGTATAAAGCCTTGTTGCGCAAAATAGTGATTATATTATATGGTAAGCACTTGTATGGTGACGAGATTGGCATGTCTCCCTGATCATTCTCTCCGATTGTTTTGTATTTAGCTCCATGGAGTAGGATCTTGGTTATTGAGGGCACATGTGCATAGTGAGTCCATGAATTTATCGGCATACAATGTTATTATAATTGGGATTGCATTTTTAATATATCTATATATATATATATGTGATTGCTCTGGAACTGTTTGGATGATCATAATCGCTACTAAATGCTTATCTCCATTATTCTTTGTCATAAATGCTATGTGGGCGCTTTGCTTGTTTCTAATGTAGTTTGGTTTCTTGATGCTATAATTGGTAATGATGGTAGGATGTCTTACCTCTTTCTTGTACTTTCTTTATTCTATGTAAATCTTTGGTTAAAGCGTAAGTGGGAACGAGGTTGGTTTTCCCTTGGACTTTATTGGCTTGACCCGTTGTACCGTGTGATTTTGTCGCGAAGGGAGCATTCTTTTGGGTTTTGGTTCGAGAATTATTTCACTTTGGTGATACCAAGACACTGGCAAGTCAAGCTGGACCGATAGCGTGTGTGACATTTGGGGATCGACTTTGACGATGAAGAGGACTGCGATGGAAGACCTTATCTTGTATTTCTCACTATCTTGGTGAGCCGGAGTTGCCTCATACATTCGGGATTTGATGGAGCTCCCAACTCCATAGTTGTGGATAGGTTGTGGGTAGCTTATATTTTATTTTGCATTACCTGTATAAAGTGTATTGTAGTATATGTAAGTTGTAAGGTGATTATCTAGCCTTAGATCATTTGTAATTTGAGTATATCTTGTAATGTATATTTTTAGCGATGGTATAGGTAACTATTAGTTCGTGGCTCCTATTTTCCTCATATGCGAAACAAATGATATTTTTAGAAAATTGTTATTTGACAATTGTAACACGTCAAAATTTAGTAAGTGATATAATGACGATTGTGCCGTGGTTATTAAATCGAGGGGTGTTACATTAGGTGGTATCGAGCAAGCTTCATCCTGTTGAGCAAGAGGGGTATGGGTAGCCGACTATGCTTAGACATGTTAGAAGTTTTTGTAAGTTGTGTACTTCCTTGTCTCTTATTTGAGATGTTGGGAAAGGAAGGCATAACTTGCCATAGGATGAGTGTTGGTAGCTTCTGTTGCACAGTTACATGATATTGAGTATTGGCCCACTCGATGTGTAATGTGACGTGTTTACGGAAAACTACGACTTCACCTAAGCGTATTAAGTGAATAGAAATTCTCTTAGTAAAGAAGCTGTTGTAGTATGGTGAACTTGTTTAGGATTTGTCATGCAATATTCACCCTTGTGTATTTTGTGTGACTCTTTGTGTTTGGGTTTAGAAAGGAGGCGTGTCAACTTTTCTCGAGATGGTTACTTTTGTCTAAGTGTGCTTGACTATCTGTTTTCAAAGGAAGGTAATGGCTCGCGGAAGACGCATGCGTAGGAATGTGGTACGCAACAACGGAAGAATGGATGCGACATTTGTGGAAGTCGCAAGGAATGACCAGCGTGACAAGTCACAACCGGATCGTTCAGGACCGCACACTCTTCTTGGGATTAGAAATCGAGGTTAAAAAGGAATTTTTGGGAGAAAGTCAATTTTTGGGTAATTTTGAACTACCTAAGTTCCAAAGGAGGAACAACCAGATTGTTAATGGTTTAAGCTAAACTATATTCGCGACAACCGAAGGGACAACGGCAACAACAAACGCCGAAGGGAGTGCGAGTAGTAGCAAGTCAAACCCAATTGTGGTGCCGTTATCAAGGTGTAAGAAGTGCGGGAAGGACCACTTCACAAGGCATTGTACGATCGAGGGAAGAATTTGTTTCAAGTGCGAAAAGCAAGGACATGTATGGAGGGATTGCGCTTTACGTGGGGCCGAAGCCTCCATATGAGATCAAGAAGGCAATCGCCTCAAGTGCGGAAAGAATCACTTAACCAACTTGTGAAATTGAAGGAGTAATGCTGTTTCGGATGCAAAGAGTTAGGGCACGTGGCCAAAAGATGTACCTTGCGAGAGGACGAAGCCTTTCGTTGGTAAGGCATGTATTTCAAAATCTCATGAAGAAGGGAAAGTTGATTCCTCTACCCCAGGCCCGAAGATCGAAGTAAAGGAAAGGAGTCTCTCTTCTACTTCTTGGATGACCCTATGACTTCTTGTATGATTCCGGGGGTAACCTATTTCTACGTGACGTATGAATGTATGAATCCGGTGGGGACATTTGTACTATCGTCATCTTTTGACTAAGTCATCTCTTTTGGCTACTAAGAACTTGTTGAGGGTAGGTGGGTTGTTTAAGTTGTCCTATGACTTGTTAAAGACTTAATCTTTTGTTAATCGATTTGTTTACTTCTCTTGCAAATTTGATGTAATGTTAGCAAGGGATTGGTTATCTTCCAACCATATCCTGTTGAAATATTCAATGAAGTTCGAGAGTTCATCTATGGAATTGAATCGTGACACATGTGTACTTACTTTCTTTCAACTCGAATGATATTATCCTCGTTTGTAAATCTGCTCTTGTTACAACAAGTCTATTTAAAGAACTATCCTAATGTTGTTAGATATTGGAACCCTTTATGCCAATTCCATCATTTGCTTTCTTCATGAATGGGCTTGATCTCGGGAAGGAGATTGATTTTTACGAACGGGTCTCACCATTTTGTTTTGGGGAAACTTAGTGATTCTTGAGACAGAAATTTTCTAGATGCGAATCCGTGAAACTCACTCCTAAGTTTTATTGGACCATATCGTATTCTTCGTTAGGCGGGTGCAATGGTAAATCACGTGACTTCCCTATTTTTCTTTTCGACCTTTATAACGTTTCTAGTATACTTCAATTAAGTATCCGTGTTCCCTAAGAATAATGAACCTTAACGACACGAAAAAGCGTAGCACAATTAGGTGAAAGCTTACCCTATGAGACATTACGTTCGAATCAAGGAAAGATGATCCGACAAATCAATTGAAGGACGACGCTATTTTCTCCAAGATCAACTTATATTATGGACTATCATCGAGTTCGCTCAAAGATTTATCGTTGTCCTTGATTGACGGCATTTTGATTTATTCATGATGCTTGGAGGAACGTATTGAATCTCTCGGAGTGATCCTTAAAACCCGAAGAAGAGGTTATGCGTGAAGGTGTCTAAGTATGAATTCTAGTTGGAGACAATTCAACTTTTGGGTTACGCATAATCTCAAGGGAAGAAGATTGTGAACCATCGAAACTCGAAACATTTATTCTGCGAGAGGTTAACCGATGAGTAATGAAGAATTGTAATTTTTCCTTTCCCTGGTTGATACGGAGACTCAAATATAATTCTTCAAGTGACAAGATTTCTCACCTAACTCATATATGAGGGTCAAGTTTTGTATTAAGTTGATGTATACGGGTAAAACTTTCAAAGAATGATAAAACGTTTGATTTCTTCGCCAAGGATGATTTTGTCCAGGTCCTAATGAACTTTTAGGGATGCCTAGTGATGTTTCGCATTGGAAGTTTAGAGCGTGTGCTTGATTAGAATAGAAGGAATGATAACGTATACTTAGAGACAAATTGAAAATACATGAGGAGAACTACCTTACACAACTTAGAGTTAGCTTGTAGTTGTATTAGAGATCTAGAAACATTTTCTACAAGGAGAAATTTTCATTGTCTGTAGTGATCGTAAGAGTCGAAGTATTTTGTCGATGGAATAAGTTGAAATATGGTATGGTGAAAGTGATTAGAAATTTGAAAGATCTTGATTTTTTTCGTGTTGGTATAATCCCGGAAAAAGCAAATGAAATAGTAGAAGCATTTAGAAGTAAACAAGCTTAGTTGTCTTGAGGAAACAAGGAGAATAAGTTCGATAGAACCACTTAGCGATGTATGGTTGTTTGGGGAGTTAGCTATCGAAAGGGTGAAGACTCAAGGAGCATTTATTTTTAAGATATGATTAATTTCGAGGACGAAATTCCTTTTAGAAGGGAGTGTTGTAACATCTTCGAAAATTCTTTATTTCATTATAAATAATTATTTTATAATATTTGTGAATTTTAGGAAATTTTATGGATTTTTTTCATGTGACGATGAATATTTTAATATATTTTTCGTTTTACGTGTATATTTTCTAAAGTCTCATTAGGAAAATAAAATTCATTTTTTTCCTAAATTTGATAAACTTTCTTTGTGGAAACGTTATTGGGAGATCTTACTAAACCCATTTTTGGAGTTTACGAGATTACACTTCATGAGACTTTATCGATACATGAAATCACTGTATCATAAAATCATCGATGAGTAATAAAATATTATTTTCATCAATTGTAATTTTATTTCTGTGAGAAAATAATTTTAGCACTTAATTATTCATCGTCGGATGAATTTAGGCAAAGGTGACAACCTTACACTTCATTTCCTCGAGAAGCGCACAAAGCTTCTCAAGGAAGCTTCCTATTTCCATCTAATCAACCTTTCTCTCTCCTCCCCAATTTATCTTGCACTTTGCCTCTTGTTGAGGAATTATTACATTGACTATTCCATTTTTCCCACTCCCCCACGCATTTTGCTCATTCACATTTTCCATTTCATTTCTCCCATTTTTCTCATTCACGCGGTGCTCCTCCCCCTCACGCAAACTCTCACTCTCTTTTCTCTCTTCTTCTTCACGGCTGCACACCACCCACATTCACCATTGTTGATCCTTCAGCCTCCTTTACTCAACTTCCATCTTCAAGAGACCATTTTCCCTCTCCACCTTCACACCTTGCTTCTTTTTGAACTCCTCCTGTGTCTTCATTTTTTCTTTAGTTCCAGCTCAAAACTCCCAAAGCTTGGACCTTTAAGGTTGGCTAGGTGGTGGTGAAGAAAATCAGATTTTCAAGCATGAAAGGAGCTTCTTTATCCCCTGTTCTTCACTTAGGTAAGAGGAAGACACTCCTCCTCAACCTCTCTTAGCATTTAGGACGATTAACAATTTGTGTTGAGGGTCTTTTGCATTTTAAATGTTGATTCTGTGATGTATAGATGCTATTCGATTGTTGGAGTTTTGTATGTATATATATATATATTTGGAATGTGTAATATGGAAAGAAATGAGCCCCGTTTTGGTTCTCGTATGGTCACGGTTTTGAACCCGAGAAAAAGAGATCCTATATTGAAAATGGTAATGACTTGTTCTTGATCCATTCTAAAGTAAATGTTAAAATCCATCGAGAGTGAGTAAGCCATGTCGTCGAATTAAGATGTTAAAACCTATCTTAGTATGAGCTCTGGCCAAACACAATTTCGACAAGTGGGGCCCTTCATCATGTCAAAAGTTGTCGAAGCTAGTGACCCCCCCATTAACACCTCCGTTGGTGAATTCGTCGAATTAGAAAGTGTGGCCCTCTTAGTGTTTGTCGGACTAGTATAGGTGAAACCTCAACATTTTTGAAAAACCGAGTTAAGCCATCGGATCGGCTTAAGTGAGACCTCAACATTTTCCCAAAGTCGAATCCGTCGAGTGACATACTCAAGAGGGGGGTGAGTTTAGATTTCGACCACTAAGCACAATGTGAAAATCCGTCGAGTTTAGACTTCTTACTTTTCCGTTGAATGTCAAAACCCGTCGAGTGTATTTAATCGAATTAGCATGAGTGAAACCTTAGCATTTTCCAGGATAGTCGAGTGTATCGTCGAATCGGCATGAGTGAAACCTTAGCGTTTTTGCACAAAGATCTCAGTTGAATTAGAACCTTGTAACCCTAACATTCTTATCGGTTCGACAGGAACGGGACTTTCCCCATTATCCAAAATCTGTCGAGTTAGAATTGAACTTTTAGCGTATTCGTCGGTTGAACACGAGTGAAACTCCTTCAAAGTTAAAATTCGTCGAGTTATGTGAATCATATCCGTCGAGTTAAGATGTGAAAATCGAGTTAGGATGGGAATATCCGTCGAAGTTAAGGTGTGAAAGTCCGTCGAGTAGAGTTCGAAGGTTTAATGGAAACTTACCCAATGAGAATATCCGTCGAACTAAAGTGTGGAAATCCGTCGAGTTAAGATGTGAAAATCCATCGGGTTTGAAAATTATATCCGTCGAGTTAGGATGTGAATGCCCGTCGAGTGGAGTTCGATTATTAAATAGAGAGATTTTCTCCAAATCCGTCGAGTAGAATTCGAAGGTTTAATAGAGGAAGACCTAATGAGGTGTCCATCGAATCATGTTTATAGCCGTAAATGTGGTAGCATATTCGGGATGCGTTATATACTTCATATCGGTCGAAGTTCGTTCCCATTCGATAGCACTTAGAGTTTATCCCCCCCGCCGATTGTTTTCCATTTACCTTGATCCTGTCGTGCTACTACTGTCGAACGGCAGCTCAGTTTCTCACTAGATACTTTGTTCAGTCAAAATTATAAGTATATTTCAATTCTTTTTACCTAGCAAACGAATGGATGATTCGGCCTTGTGACCTCCTCGATTTCAACTTTTGGGACTAATATACACTATATTAATCATAAATAACATCGGATGACTAGAAACAAAGTAGGGACACATAATGAAGGAAAAACAAGGAGCGTGATTGAGCCTTTCAACTAGTGAGAACTTGGAATAAAGGAAGAACAGTATGGGTGAGGTAGTAAGGAACATAATGAACCTAATGTTTGACCTTAATATTATGATGCTAAGGGTCCACGTGAATGACCACTTGTATATTGATGCTCTCTTGGCTAATTGTGGCATATTATGAAATTGTATGGAATTTTGAATCATACATATTATGCATTGTAAATGTCTTGTGGATCCAAAAATGGGAACAAAATCGATTGTTAAATCATATGATATGCATTTGAGGCATGATTGACTTAGCTTGTCATGAGGAGCATGATTGAGTCATGCATGGCATGAAAAAGAGAAAGAGAATGTCTCGTTGGACTTTGTTGAGGATTTTAGCCTAGGAGTTGAATAACACCTTAGTGCGGGTGCGAGTAGACACGTGGGTCCTGTAGACGACCTTGAGGGCATCGGGCGCGGGAGTCTCACAAAGGGCGGATGGTAGCCCCTACGGGACCGTGGGGGACATGACCTTATGCAAACGCAAGCGATCCCGACCGATTTATTTCCTATATCGAGATCTTGTGAGAATGCCGCTCGTATAAAGCCTTGTTGCGCAAAATATGATTATATTATATGGTAAACTGTATTTCGACGAGATCTTGGCATGTCTCCCGATCATTCTCTCCGATTGTTTTGTGTTTAGCTCCATGGAGTAGGATCTTGGTTATTGAGGGCACATGTGCACAAGTGGGTCCATGAATTATCGGCATACAATGTTATTATAATTGAATGTTGCATTTTTAATATATCTATATATATATATATGTGAGATTACATGAGCTGTTTGGATGATCATAAGTCGCTACTAAATGCTTATCTCCATTATTCTTTGTCATAAATGCTATGTGGGCGCTTTTGCATGGATTTGGTTTCTGATGCTATAATTGGTAATGATGGTAGGATGTCTTACCTCTTTCTTGTACTTTCTTTATTCTATGTAAATCTTTGGTTAAAGACCATGTAATCGTAAGTGGGAACGAGGTTGGTTTTCCCTTGGACTTTATTGGCTTGACCCGTTGAACCATATGATGTAATGTCGCGAAGGGAGCATTCTTTTGGGTTTTGGTTCGAATTATTTCACGGTGATACCAAGACTGGCAAGTCAACTGGACCCCAAGCGTGTGTGACATCTTTGGGATCGACTTTGACGATGAAGAGGACTGCGATGGAAGACCTTATCTTGTATTTCTCACTATCTTGGTGAGCCTTGAGTTGCCTCATACATTCGGGATTCGATGGAGCTCCCAACTCCATAGTTGTGGATAGGTTTTGGGTAGCTTATATTTTTTTTTGCATTACTGTATAAAGTGTATTGTAGTATATGTAAGTTGTAAGGTGATTATCTAGCCTTAGATCTACTCTTGTAATTTGAGTATATCTTGTAATGTATATTTTTAACTAATGGTATAGGTAACTAGAGAGTTGTGGCTCCTATTTTCCTCATATGCGAAACAAATGATATTTTTAGAAAATTGTTATCTGACAATTGTAACACGTCGAAATTTAGTAACCGTGATATAATGACGATTGTGCCGTGGTTATTAAATCGAGGGGTGTTACAAGTGCTCTATTGTGTAAAGGTTTTCAAGCACCCGTTCAAGCTTGAAGTTTAGTGGAAAATCTCGAGTGGTTCGCTTGAAGACTGGACGTAGGTCACAAGGGGTGGCTGAACCAAGATAAATCCTTGTGTTTGATTCTCTCAATCCTATCTCTTTACATTTGTGCATTTACTTTATACGCTTGCTTGAATATTATTCATCTTGGTTTATTTAATTTGTGAGTGAAGTATTCAATCTCATTTATCTATTCACTTCAATTATCCAATAGCTTCAACGAAAATTGTTTAACAAATGTTTTATGAAAGATTTGCGAAAATATTTCATAAACTCAATTCACCCCCCCTCTTGAGTTTGAGGCCACTTGGCTAACACCTTCTACCACACCTTCACTACCATTAGTTCCACCTACTATTCCATCTATTCATCCCATGGTAACTAGATCAAAATCTGGAATATTCAAGCCTAAAGCTCTACTGCCTGCATCTACTAATTCTTGTTATGAGGAACCTTCTATAGTTATTGAAGCTTTATCTAATCCTCTTTGGAGAAAAGCAATGCAAGAGGAGTATGATTCCTTAATAAGAAATAAGACTTGGTCTTTAGTCTCCTTGCCTCCTAACAGGGTTGCCATTGGTTGTAAACAGGTTTTTAGAATTAAACATCATCCAGATGGTACAGTGCAAAAACACAAAGCTAAGTTAGTAGCAAAAGGCTTTCATCAACAACATGGTTTTGATATTCAAGATACTTTTTCTCCAGTTATTAAACCTATTACAGTAAGGATTCTTCTTACCTTGGCTCTCACAAATCACTGGACAATTAGGCAACTTGATGTAAATAATGTCTTTCTTAATGGCATTCTTCAAGAAGAGGTTTATATGGTCCAGCCACAGGGCTTTACTTATACTGATAAGTCATTAGTTTGCCGGTTACATAAAGCACTATATGGTCTCAAGCAAGCTCCAAGGGCTTGGTTTGAGAAGCTTACATCTACTTTGCATAAATTTGGATTTGTCACTAGTAAATGTGACCCCTCTCTTTTCATTCAATCAAATTCTCTTGCCACTACCTATATCCTCGTTTATGTAGATGACATTATTGTCACTGGCAGCTCCTCTACTATGATTCAAACTTTGATTTCTAATCTTGACAAAGAGTTTGCTCTCAAGGATCTTGGTAAGTTGAGCTATTTCTTGGCTATAGAAGTTACTGAGCTTAAGGATGAGAGCTTGCATCTCACTCAATCTAAGTATATTAAGGATTTGTTGGCTAAAGTTCATATGTTGCAGTCCAAAGGTATAAGTACTCCTATGATGTCTAGTTCTAGACTCAAAAAGTTGGGACATTTCCTGATGGAGGATCCTCATTTATATCAGTCTACTGTTGGAGCACTTTAATATATCACAATTACAAGACCAAGTTGTCTTATGCAGTCAATAAAGTTTGCCAATACATGCAGAATCCATATGATGATCACTGGAAGGCAGTCAAATGGATTTTGAGGTACCTTAAGGGATCAATCAGTTTTGGTCTGCATCTCACACCAAATTCGCAGTCTCATTTATCACTATCTGCATTTTGTGATGCTGATTGGGCAACTGATTTGGATGATCGAAGATCTACTTCAAGATCTTGTATCTTTTTGGGTTCTAATATCATCTCTTGGTGGTCTAAGAAATAACAAGTGGTTGCTCGATCAAGCACTAAAGCTGAGTTTAGAAGCTTGGGAAATATAGCTGCAGAGGTTCTGTGGATTCAGTCCTTATTAAAGGAGTTATATGTTACTTTCTCAACTCCAACTATTTTCTGTGACAATTTAAGCATTGTTATGTTAACACATAATCCAGTGTTACATACTAGGACAAAGCATATGGAACTAGATTTGTTTTTTGTGAGAGAAAAAGGTTATTCAGCAGCAGCTGCATGTCACTCATATCCCTTCAGCAGATCAAACAACAAATGTTTTCACTAAACCTTTATCATTTGATCATTTTAATTTTCCAAAACACAAACTCATGGTCTATGATCTTTTTAGTTTAACACATCTACCCTAAGTTTGAGGGGGGAATAATAGAGAGAAAAAGTATGAGCTGAGTATAAGCTGGAATTCAGTTAGTTACTCTATTAGAATCAGTTAGAATTAGTTAGTAATGATAAGTTGGTTTAGAGTTAGTTAATCTGTTAGTTCATAGAGTTATACTATAAGTATTGAGTTCTGTATCACTGTAATGTGTAGTTTTTTAGATTTTCTCATGATCATTCAATTCAGCTTCTCTAATTTTCTTCGTTTATGTTACCTTCTTTCTTTTTCTTTATTCTCTTTGTTTCTTTTCTCTATGAATTTTAGCATAACTAAAGAACCAAGAAAATCTGAATGAAAACTTGGTTTTCATTTTTTTATGGGTGTTCCCATTTTTCTGATATCAGCTCCTTTATTCAAATAACAAAATAGTTATTCGAATAACATGGTTAATTCTTAGGTATTAATATAGCTAGTTATTTGAATAACAGAGAGCTTATTTGAATAAAATGATATTTTTCTCCTATCTTTTTTGCACAGCAATAACTTTATTCCAATAACTATTTGGTTATTCAAATAATATGTCTTATTTTCATTTTATATTTTTTAGGGATGTTACAATTATTACTAGTAAGCCACATAAAATATCTTAACCTTTGGGGAGCATTCAACCTCCATATAGATTTGAAGAAAGAACTAGCACTACAATCCAATCTATTAGAGCAAACATCATATGATGATTTAATAGAAACCTACCATTTTGGGTTAGGAGCCAAGTAATAGAATCAACAGGGACATTTGAAGAAAGCACCATTTGAGAAAGAATCAGCTCACAAAAGTCCTGGGGAAGAACTGATTGTAACTTGGCAATGTTCCAATGACCATCAATAGTAAAATCAGCCACCATTTCATTAGCATGCAAATCTTTAGAATTACAAATAGAAAAATCTGCAAGTTTATTGACTCCAGGGAGCCAATGATTAAACCAAAAACTTGCTCGAGACTCGTTACCAATCCTCCACACAAGATTTCAGTGAAATAACTCCTAATTTTAACCAAACCTTTCTAAGCCTGGGAGGAATTATTTTTCCGTTGCACAACCGGGATAAGTTCATTACCACCACCATACTTTGCATTAATAACCCTAACCTAGAGAGCATCCTGTTTATGAATCATGTCCCAATTCATCCTCATCATATAAGCTTGATTCAAGCTGCGAGATTGACGAAATCCCAAACCACCATCTTGCTTAGATTTACAGAGGTCATTCTAACTGAGTAAGTGTAATTTGTGATCATTCTCCAAGGATCCCCAAATGAGATCTCTACTAACCTTGTCAACCTGATTGCACACACCCATAGACAACAAAGTAGTCTGCATAGAATAGGAAAATATGGTAGCAACAACACTTTGGGCAATAATGTCTCTACCCGCTAAAGAAAGAGTTTTAGCCCACTAGCCATTAATTTTAGAAGAGACCATATCTATAATGTATTTATAGGTATTCCTAGAAATCTTTTCATACAATAAAGGAACTCCAAGATTTTTACCAAAGTTGCTCGTAAGCTGGACACCAAAAGCTTGACTCATTTTCTATTTCCTAGAGAAGTGGACATTTATAGAGAAAAAGATGTAGAATTTCTCAAAATTAACCTTCTGGCCAGAGCTAATACAAAAAATATCAAGAATATCTTGAATAACTTGAATCTGATCCCATTTGTCTTTGAAAAAAGCACAATGTCATCTGTAAAGAAAAGATGAGAGAGTCTGGGACCTCTTCTGGACAAAGAGATCGACTCCTATAAATTCTCTTCTACAGTCCTATTAATAAGATGAGACAATCTTTCTATACAAAGAATAAAAAGATAGGGAGAAAGGGGTCACCTTGCCTCACACCTCTAGTCGGAAGGAAGTAGGGAGTCTTATTACCATTCTAAAGAAGTTGCATAGAAGAAGATGGGATACAAGCCCAAATAAGAAACACCAATTTATTTAGAATGCCGATATCAATGAGAGTATCTTTAACAAACTCCCATTTCAAACAATCATAAGCCTTCTCGAGGTCAATCTTTATAGCCATAAAACTTGAATTACTTCTTTTCATTCACATAGAGTGAACCACCACCTACGCAATAAAAAATTTTGTCCGAGCTTTGCCTGCCCAGAACGAAATTACATTGCCTGGGCTCGACAAACTTCCCCATAATAATCTTTAACCTTGAGGCATTAAGTTTAGTAACCAATTTATAACACACATTACATAAACTGATTAGCCAAAATGATTTCATATGATCAAGAACATCCACTTTTGGAATAAGGGAGATAAACGTCTGATTGGCATCTCTAATCAAATTAGGCTCCTTAAAGACATCTCTAACCCACTTGAGCAAAGAAAATTTTACCATTTCCCATTGAGACTAGAAAAAAGTAACATATAACCCATCTGGGCCTGGGGATTTAAGGCTTTCCATAGCAAACAAAGTTCGCTTCACCTCAACCATGGAAACCTCACCCTTTAGCACTTGAAGCTCTGAAGAAGAAAGATTAGGGAAACATCCTCGTAAAGGAATAGCCACAGTATCTCTATGATAATCACATATTTTATGTATTAATAAGCCCTCATTTTTAATGATTTACACTCTCCATGTACTTAATTGTTTGAGCTTGGTCATGTTTTATAAGTTTGGGCTCAAATTGGGCTTAATTGATAATTCCAACATTATTAAGACTTCGCACTATTTCTATATTTCGTTCATATCTTGAGTTCTAGATATCTGATAATTATGCATTTTACCTTGTAGGAAATTTGAGAGGAAGCTCTACAAATTTGATGCAGAGCTCGAAGTCTCAATCAGATGTCTAGTGGACCGAATTGGGCCTGGAAGTCGGAATACGAGTTTAGTGACCCTTTGATATTGTTTTGATCATAACTTGAGTTGTAGAACTCCAAATAGCTTGGTGTTTAAGCCCAATTGCTCATAATAGACCCAGCTTTGTATCTAAATGGATTCTAATCATGTGAGGCCAAAATAGGAGGTAGTTTTAGGAGTTTTAGGCAGAAATCTGAGGCTAGACAGAAAGATCTCTCATTCTACACTTTTCTCTTCTTCTCTCTAGAACTTTTTCCTCCTCATTCTCTCTAGAATTTCATTTTCTCTTCTTTTATGTTTTTGAGTTCTCCCCTTCTCATGGAGGGGTAGGGCCTTTAGATCAATCCAAGAGATTGAACAACTTGATGCTTAATCTTGAGATTCTGCTTTAATTGTTATATTAATTTATTAATCAAGTCTCTCTTCTTCTTCTTCTCTTTGTTAATTTTGGTTGCTTGATTAGAATTTCCATATGTTAATTGCTTAATTATCATGTGCAAAGAGATGAACTCAGAGATTAAACAAGACATTGAAGGTGTTTGATGAAATGTTTAACTTGGTTGGATCTTAGCTAGTAAGTTAATTTCGATTTGGATGGGTGCTTAATTTGTTTAACCTTAATAATTGAATCCTGGAAGTGTTTCTAGTAGAAGATCCATGGATCATTGAGAGGCGTCTTGAAGTGATCTAAGACCAATAACTTGATTGATAATTGAATAGACTTATAATAATCAAGGATGGATTAAAATCAAGTTTGGTTAATTCTCTTGGATTAGTTACTTTTTTAATTCTGTTTTATTCATTTTTGTTTGAATTCTGTTATTTACGTTTTCTATATACTCAGCCCCCTTTCCAATTTTGGCTTGATCTGGTTAAATTGCAACAAAACCTTGAGAGACGATCCGATGTTGACTCCTATGCTACAAGCCATAGGTATAACTCGATTTTAATTTTGATTGGGTTCGGCACTCGTCATTCCATCATCCAAATACAAACATTTATAAAAATCAACCCCCATAGATTCTAGCTCATCTTTATCTGTAATAAGAACACCATCATCAGTTTTGATGCTCACAATATGATTCCTCCTCTTACGAGCTATAGCAAGGCCATGAAAATAAGTTGTATTCATATATCCATGTTGGATCCATTTGCACCTAGATCTTTGCTTCCACAACAACTCCTCTTGCCCAAGAATATTTTCATAATCATCCCATACATCCTTCTGAATTTTTTCAAGGAAAGGATTCGCATGAGTAGAAAGATTCGTACAAATACCTTCTAATCTTAATAGAACCCTATTCTTCCTTCTAAAAATATCTCCAAAAACCTCCTTATTCCAAATTTTAACCTTGTAAATAAATTCATCAATATTAGCTAGTAGAGGCATATGATTACTCCAAACATCACAAACTAGAGCTGGAAAATTTTTATGCTACATCTAAGGTGCCAAAAACCTGAAGGGCCTAGGACGAGAGCCAGAACCAAACAAATCCTCAAAGCAAAGAAGAAGAGGCATGTGGTCAGATTTCAATCTTGCAAGATGCCTTATATGAACATGCTCAAATTGATTACTCCAAACAAGATTACCAATGGCCCTGTCAAGTCTTTTTCTGATAGAGCCTCTTTACCAAGTATAATTCTGCCCACTAAAACCCAAATCACAAAGGCTGCAGGAAAGTATGCAATTATGAAATCTCATAAAATCAACACTACCAAAACTTCCTTCATTCGAATCCCCAACATTAGGAGTAGTGTTAAAATCCCCTGCAACACACTAAGCACCTTCACAATTAGCAGCAAATATAAAAAATTGACAAAATTTGATTTATTGAAAAATCAACTAAGAAAAGAATATGATAATATAACAATATAGTAATGTAAAAAAATTAAGGAATGATAAATATTAAAGAAAAAAAAATTAGGCTTCCACCATAACATCCCATTTTTCATAAAACATTTTGTATAGAGTAATTTTTATTTCTTTAACTTGAATATTTTATTTGATTTTACTTTGCAATAGTTGTTGCTAAACAAAGGGATTAAATAAAGTTTATAAGAATTTAAATTGAAATATTAGAGATTAAATTTCTAGATGAATTGATAATAGTGAGTTAAAAAATATGTGATACTATATTAAAAATAATAAATATATAAATTATGAAATTAGAAATAAGAAATTTTTGAATAAGATCTAGCATTTAATCTTTATAATAGGAATTAGGAATAGTCCTATGAGTTGAGATAAATATTAAGAAAGTATTACTATTATTATTAAAAAAGGATGAGATATTTATTAAAAGTAATGATTACATTGATTTTAAAATAAAAGATAAAGAGATAAATATCTAACAAGTAATCATTACTTACCTTTATAATAATTATAAAAAAAAACTAGGTGCAGTGTGTTCCTGATTCAAGAGGTGCAACATACATTCATGAGAACCATAAGGAGTCATTAAAAATGGCTACAAATAGGTGGTGTTGTAGTAAAAAGATGAAGAAAATAATCAAACGTAATAAACATAGTAGAGAGCCAGAAATAAGGGAGAGAAAGAGATAAAGAAAGGAGGAAAGAAAGGGAAGAAAATGGGAAAGAAAAGAGAAAGTCTGCAAGAGGTAGGAAATGAACTTTTTTTTTAAAATTAAAAATTATGGTATCAGGTATGTTTATATTTAGTTGATAATGGGTATGATTATATACTCTAATAGTAATTTTAATTATAAGGTTGATTAATTTCTTACTTTAATGATTTGTGCATATTATTAAAATCTCTTTTTTATGCTAATTTAGTTGTTCACATGTAATGTTGAAAGGGTTGTAGTTAGACTTTAGAAACTTGATTTGATTTGTGTTTATGTTGTGACTTTAAAATCCTCATGATGCTTGACAAAATTTAGAGTTGTTATAATTTGAATGTTAGCTATTTTGTGGAACCAATATTATAATCTATAAAAATTAAAATATTATTCAAGACTTAAGTTAAATAAATGTTCTTGATCTACATGAACTTTTTTCTTGCATGAACTTTTTTCTTACATTGAACCATTGTAACCTAGGATTGGGAACACTTATAAGACCTTTACAATACAACAACAACCAAGCTTTTTCCCACTAAGCGGGGTTGCCTACATAGATCAAATGACGCCATTGTACCCTATTATAAATCAAGTCTTTAGAAATGTCATTCAAATCTAAATCTTTTTTAATCGTTTCACCTATAATCTTTCTTAGTCTTCCTTTATGTAACATCCCAAAAATTTCTTATTTCATTATAAACAATCATTTCATAATATTTGTGATTTTTGGTGATCTTTGTGGAATTTTCTAGAAACGTTGAATATTTTAATATATTCCTCGTTTTGCATGTGTGCTAAGCGGAATCTAGGGAAAATGAAATATTTTCTGAAAGTTCGGTAAACTTTAGACTGTGGAAGCGTCGACGGGGATCTTACTAAACCCGAAATTTGGACACAGTTTATGAGGTTTACATTTTACGAGATTTTATCGATAAATAAAATCACTTGTATCATAAAATCATCTGATGAATAATAAAATATTATTTTCATCAATCGTAACTTTTATTCACTGGGAAAATAATTCTAAACAGCGTAATTAAATCATCTGTCGAATGTATTTGATTGAGGAGACAAGCTTACTATGTACTTTATCGAGAAGCGTGCGAAACTTCTCAAGGAAGCTTCTTCCAACTGTTATTTTATTATTTCTCTCTCCTCCTATTTTGTGCAAGACGTTTGAATTAAGGGGTCTAATTCATTTCTCTCCCATTCTCCTCATTCACGCTGGTCACTCTCCTGTAAGCAGCCCTCACTATTCACTCATTTTTCTCTCTTCTCTTTCACCCCACAGCAGCAACACCATCCACCCACATTTACATTTTTTTATCTTCCAAAACCGTCACAATCCTAGCACCATTTCGTGTTTGGAGAACCACCATATCTGAGGAAAACATCTCCAAGGTCCTACATTTTCTTCATCTTCATCTTCTCCACTGTTGAAGTTTAAAGGTTAGAACTTTAAGGATCTCCTGGAAACTGAAAAACGTGATTTCTGACCAAAAAGGAGCAGCCTTTCTTTGTGCTTCTCCAAGGTAAGAGGAAGACACTCCTCCTCAACCTCTCTTAGCATTTAGGAAACGTCTGTGATTGTGTTGAGAGTCTTTCTCGCTTGTGTATGTTGTTTTGTATTGCATCGTGCTATTTGATTGTTTGAGTTTTGATATATATATATATATATATATATATATATATATCTGGATGTATTGGAACGTGGAATATGGAAGGAATGAGTCCCGATTGGTTCTCGGATAGTTACGGTGTTAGGCCAAGAAATTTGGAAACTTCATGAGGAAAAGCGGTAATAGTGTGAAATCTGGTTAAAATCGTCGAAAGTGAAAAACTGGTCTTTTGGTGAAATGTTAAAATCCGTCGAGTAAGGACTCATGGCCAAACGTCGAATTTGATATCTTGATCACTTAGTAAAATGTTAAAATCCGTCGAGTATGAACTTTACGGCCAAACTGTCGAATTTGATATCTTGATCACTTAGTAAAATGTTAAAATCGTCGAGTATGAACTTCGGCCAAACCGTCGAATTTGATATCTTGATCACTCATAAAATGTTAAAATCCGTCGAGTATGAACTTCGGCCAAACTGTCGAATTTGATATCTTGATCACTCAAGTAAAATATTAAAATCCGTCGAGTATGAGCTCTCGGCCAAATCCGTCGAAATTGACTTCCCAATCATTTTATTCAATGTCAAAATCCATCGAGTATGAACCCCTCGATCATGTCGTTGAGATTGATTTTTCCGACCAAACCCGTCGAATAGAGTTCCGGCCACTTAGGAGAAAGCGTCCCAAAGTCAATAATCGTCGAGTTTGAGAGACAATGCTGTCGAGTAGATGAATTTCTTTAGACCCGTCGAAATTAGAGATTTCGACGAGTGTTTAATCGGTTCGACGCTTGGGAGATTTTCTCCAATGTCGACACCCATACCCGTCGAATTGAGGCTTTTCTTGACCTTCGGAGGGTTCGACATTCGTTCTTCGTTCGACAGAACTCGTTCGACAAAAAATGACACATTGCCAATTTTGTTATAAAATGTCCTCATTTATTTTCATCCTGCTACCATGTTGTTTTCGTCGAATGGCAGCCTCAATTTTTCACTAAATATATGTCTCCGTCAAACTTACAAGTGCTGTTTATCACCCAACATCTAATAATTAAATTTGTGAATCTATTGGTGATTCCGACCGTGTATCTTCCTGGACTCAAAACCTTTGGACTAATAAAAGATATATTAATTATAAAGAATTGGATGACCAGAAATTAATTAGGATTCATAAACAGGGAAGAACATGAGTATAGATGACCAGGTGAGGCACATAATGAATCTAATGATTGATTTCTAATATCACTATGAATGAGATTATGATTATCCTTAAAATGCACTATTGATTTTACATGGATCCGTGAATGGGATCGAGACTTCATTGTTAAATGATATGATATGCATTTGAAATAGGATTGGCCTAGTTTGGTATGAGAAGCATGATTGAGTCATGCATTGAACCCATATGCATTTAAATGTGCATTATCATTGTGACATTGGGTCGACGAAATGTACTTTGAGAAACATCGGTTGACGATTGAGTCGGATGTACTTTGAGAAACATCCGGTTGACGATTGAGTCGGATGTACTTTGAGAAACATCGGTTGACGATCGAGTCGGATGTACTTTGGATTTATTCCCATGAAGTAGGATCTTGATTATCGAGGGCACATGTGCATAGTGAGTCCATGAATTATCTCGGCATACATTGTTATTATAATTGGAACTGTTGTATTTTTGATATATCTATATATATATGACTACTGGAAGCTGTTTGGTTGATTATAATGCTACTAAATGTTTATTACCATTATTCTTTGTCATAAATGCTATGTGGGCGCTTTGCTGCCGTTTGGTTTCTTGATGCTATGAGTAATGATGGTAGGATGTCTTACCTCTTTCTTGTACTTTTCTTGCTCTATGCCAATTTTTGGTTAAAAGGCGTAAGTGGGAACGAGGTTGGGTTCCTTTGGATTTTATTGGTTTGACCTATTGCATCTGGTAATGCCGTTGCATGAAGGGAGCTCTTTTGGGTTTGTTCGAATTGTGTTCTTCTTGATACCAAGACTTATAGAGTCGACCGGACCGACAAGCGTATGTGACATCTTTGGGGATCGACTTTGACAATGAAGAGGACTGCGATTGAAGACCTTATCTTGTATTTCTCACTACACCGGTGAGTCTCGGAATGGCCTCACGCATTCGGGATACGATGGAGTGCCCAACTCCTTAGTCGTAGATATATTATGGGTAGTTTACATTTTATTTTGCATTACATATATAAAGTGTATTTTGGGTATATGTATGTTTTAAGATGATTATCCGGTCTTACATTGTAATTCGAGCACATATTATAATTCATAATTTAACTAGTTGTATATGTAACTACTCATTCGTGGCTCCTATTTTCCTCATATGAGAAATGTTTAATATTTATGGTAAATTTGTTGTTTGACAATGTTAGCACGCCGACATTTAGTGACCGTGACATAATGACGATTGTGCATTGGTTATTAAATCGAGGGTGTTACATTTTATGGTATCGAGCTCAGTTCATCCCTGTTGAGTAGGGTATGGATGACTATGCTTAGACATATTAGAAGTTGTTGTGTACTTCCTTGTCTCTTGATTGAGATGTTGGGAAAAGAAGGCATGGCTTGCCGTAGGTTGAGTATTGGTAGCTCCTGTTGCACAATTACGTGACATTGAGTCTTGGCCCACTCAATGTGTAATGTTCTGTGTCTAAGGAAACTATGACTTCAACTAGGCATATTAAGGTAATAGGAGTTCTTTAGAAAGAAGCTTAGCAAAAATGACTGAACTTGCTTAGGACTTGTTTGCATTTGCACCTTGCGTGTTATGTGACTTTTTGTGTTTGGTTTCCGAAAGGAGACATTATTGTTTGAAATGGTTACTTCTTGTCTCCATTGTGCCTGATTGTCTGTTTTGAAGGGAGGTAATGGCTCGCGGAAGACGTATGCGTAGGGATGTGGGACGCAACAACGGAGGAATGGATGCGACTATGGAAACAATGCAAGGAATGGTGGCGTAATAGTACAGGACCGCACAACAATGAGGATTAGAAATTGAGGTTTAGAATTTGTTGGGAGAAAGTCGGTTTTGGGTAATTGAACTACCTAAGTTCGAAGGAGGAACAATTGGATGATTAATCGTTTAAGCGTAAATCGTATTCGCAATAACTTAGAAGGGACAACGGCAACAACAAACGTTGAAGGGGAGTGCGAGTGGTAGCAAATCCAATCCAAGCGTGAATGCAGATTATCAAGGTGTAAGAAGTGCGGAAAGGACCACTTCACGAGGGACTGTAAGATCGAAGGAAGAATTTGTTTCAAGTGCGAGAAAACCGGGACATGTGTCAAGAGATTGTCCTTTACATGAGACAAAGCCTCCGTATGTGATCAAGAGGACAATCGCCTCAAGTGCGGAAAGAACCACTTAACAAAATCATGAGATCGAAGGAATAACTGTTTCAAGTGCGGGGAACAAGGACATGTGGCGAGAAACTGTATTTGCAAGGGATGAAGCCTTACGTCGGAAATGTGCGTACTTCAAAATCTCACGAAGAAGGGAAAGTTAATTCCTCCACCCTGACTGAAGATCGGAGTGAAGAAAAGGACTGTGCTACAGTGGATGACCCTATGACTTCACTGTATAATTTCGGGGGTAACCCATTTCTTTATGATGTATGAACGTATGAATTCAATAGGGATATTCATACCCTCGTTATCTTTTCACTAAGTTATTTCTATTTTGGCTACTAAGAACTTGTTGATGGTAGCCAAGTTATTTAAATTATCCAATGACTTGTTAAAGATTGAATCTTTTGGTGATCTGATTTGTTTACTTCTCTTACAAATTAGATGTAATGTTAACAAAAGGGATTGGTTATCTTTCAACCATATCCTGTTGAAATATTCCAATGAAATTCTAAGAGTTCGTTTATGGAATTGAGTTATCTGTGTATTTATTTCCTTTCGATCCGAATGATACTATTCTCGTTTGTAAGACTACTTTCATTACAACAGGTCTGTTTAGAACTATCCTATTGTTGTTAGACATTGGAACCTTTTTACCAATTCAATCACCTACTTTCTTCATGAATAGGCTTGATCTCAGGAAAGAGATTGATCGTTTTTAAAATGGGTCTCGTCATTCGGTTTCAACGGAAACTTAGTGTTTCTTGAGACAGAAATTTCCTAGATGTAAATCCATGAAACTCGCTCCTAAGTTTTATTGGACCATATCATACTCTTCGTTAGGCGGGTTCGGTGGTAAATCAAGTGACTTCCCTGTTTTTCTTTCTAGCCTTCATAACGTTTCTAGTATACTTCGATTGAGTAAATGTGTTCCGAATCGAACCATAACAATGTGCTAAGCGTAGCACGATAAAGTGAGAACTTACCCTATGAGACATTTGTTCGAATCAAGGAAAAGACGATTTGGCAAATCAATTGAAGGATTTGCTACTTTCTCCAAGATCATTTTGGGTTCTCAACTATCATTAAGATCATTTGAGAGAAGGGTATATTTCCAAGGTAACTTTCTCTGATACGTAGTGAATACCACGGGTATTTCGTAAGGTCGTTAGAGTAATGAACACTTCGGTAGTAACCATCGACTACATAAACAAGACCTTTCTTCCCTATTGAGACAGAATTGTCGTGTTATTCTTCAAATTCGAGAAGAAGAACGAGGAGTTACGCTAGGAGAGCTGTTCAAGTGCGAATTTCGGTTTAATGCAGTTTAACTTGAGTCAAGTGATCTTTAAAAGAAGGAACTATTGACGATCGTCACGAGTTGGAGCAATTCTTCAATGGGACAGATCAATGATCGTATTGCGATTCGTAACTTTAAAGGATCACTGAATAGTACGGGGGACTCACTAGAATTCTTTAAAATGGCAAGACTTCTCATCTAACTCATGTATGAGGGTCAAGTTTTGTATGGTGATGTATACGAGGAAAGATTTTCAAGAATTGAAGAGACACTCGATTTCTTCGCCAAAGATGATTCTCGCCCAACCCCAATGAACTTTTGGGATACCTAGTGATGCTTCGCATTGGAAGTTTAGAACGTGTGCTTGATCAGAATAGAAGGAATGGTAACGTGCGCTTAGAGACAATCGAGAATACATGGGAAGGATTACCTTACACCAACTCAGAATTAGCTCTGTAGTTGCATCGAAGGTCTAGAAGCTTTTTCTACAAGGAGAAATTCTAAATGCCTATGGTAATCTTAAGAGCCAAAGGTATTTTGGTCTATTAGAATGAGTTGCATGTAAGGCAGAAACGATGATTAGAAGTTCCAAAAGATTTTGATTTTTGTTTTAGTATAATCTCAGAAGAGGCGAATGTCGTAGAGGACGCCTTAGGAAGAAAATATGTTTAGTTGTCTACTACAGTGAGCAAGAAGAGTAAGTTCGATAGAGCCACTCAGCGGTGTACAATTGTTTAGGGAGTTGGCTGTTGGATGGCTGAAGACTCAAGGAGCGTAGAATCTTTTGTTGATCGGCCTATGACGTCAACGCGTTTTTACTCGTTAATATAAGATGCTCAGTGGAAGGAAGCAACCTTATTGCCTGTGATTTAGATTGATGCAACTGAAGATACAACACGAGAACTAGGAGACGAAATGAAAGAAACACAGTCGCGTTTCTTCTAAGATATGACAATTTCGAGGACGAAATTTCTTTTTAGAAGGGAGTGTTGTAACATCCCGAAAATTTCTTATTTCATTATAAACAATCATTTCATAATATTTGTGATTTTTGGTGATCTTTGTGGAATTTTCTAGAAACGTTGAATATTTTAATATATTCCTCGTTTTGCATGTGTGCTAAGCGGAGTCGGGAAAATGAAATATTTTCCCGAGGTTGGTAAACTTTAGACTGTGGAAGCGTCGACGGGGATCTTACTAAACCCGAATTTGGACACGATTTATGAGGTTTACATTTTATGAGATTTTATCGATAAATAAAATCACTTTGTATCATAAAATCATCGATGAATAATAAAATATTATTTTCATCAATCGTAACTTTTATTCACCGGGAAAATAATTCTAAACAACAGTAATTAAATCATCTGTCGAATGTATTTGATTGAGGAGACAAGCTTACTATGTACTTTATTGAGGAGCGTGCAAAACTTCTCAAGGAAGCTTCTTCCAACTGTTATTTTATTATTTCTCTCTCCTCCTATTTTGTGCAGCACGTTTGAATTAAGGGGTCTAATTCATTTCTCTCCCATTCTCCTCATTCACTTTGGTCACTCTCTCGTAAGCTTGACCCTCACTATTCACTCAATTTTCTCTCTTCTCTTTCACCCCACAGCAGGAACACCATCCACCCACATTTACATTTTTTTATCTTCCAAAACCGTCACAATCCTAGCACCATTTCGTGTTTGGAGAACCACCATATCTGAGGAAAACATCTCCAAGGTCCTACATTTTCTTCATCTTCATCTTCTCCATTGTTGAAGTTTAAAGGTTAGAACCTTAAGGATCTCCTGGAAACTGAAAACGTGATTTCTGACCAAAAAGAAGCAGCCTTTCTTTGTGCTTCTCCAAGGTAAGAGGAAGACACTCCTCCTCAACCTCTCTTAGCATTTAGGAAACATCGTGATTGTGTTGAGAGTCTTTCGCTTGTGTATGTTGTTTTGTATTGCATCTGTGCTATTTGATTGTTTGAGTTTTGAATATATATATATATATATATATATATATATATATATATATATATATATATATCTAGATGTATTGGAACGTGGAATATGGAAGGGAATGAGTCCCGATTGGTTCTCGGATAGTTACGGTGTTAGGCCAAGAAATTTGGAAACTTCATGAGGAAAAGCGGTAATAGTGTGAAATCTGGTTAAAATCCGTCGAAAGTGAAAACCTGGTCTTTTGGTGAAATGTTAAAATCGTCGAGTAAGGACTCATGGCCAAACTGTCGAATTTGATATCTTGATCACTAAAATGTTAAAATCCGTCGAGTATGAACTTCTGGCCAAACCTGTCGAATTTGATATCTTGATCACTCAGTAAAATGTTAAAATCCGTCGAGTATGAACTTCTGGCCAAACCTGTCGAATTTGATATCTTGATCACTCAGTAAAATGTTAAAATCCGTCGAGTATGAACTTCTGGCCAAACCTGTCGAATTTGATATCTTGATCACTCAGTAAAATGTTAAAATTCGTCGAGTATGAACTTCTGGCCAAACCTGTCGAATTTGATATCTTGATCACTCAGTAAAATGTTAAAATCCGTCGAGTATGAGCTCCTGGCCAAATCCATTGAAATTGACTTCCCAATCATTTTATTCAATGTCAAAATCCATCGAGTATGAACCCCTCATCATGTCCGTTGAGATTGATTTTCCGACCAAACCCGTCGAATAGAGTTCCTGGCCACTTAGGAGAAACTGTCCCAAAGTCAATAATCGTCGAGTTTGAGAGACAATGCCTGTCGAGTAGATGAATTTCTTCAGACCCGTCGAAATTAGAGATTTCGACGAGTGTTTCGTCGGTTCGACGCTTGGGAGATTTTCTCCAATGTCGACACCCATACCCGTCGAATTGAGGCTTTTGCTGACCTTCTGGAGGGTTCGACAGTTCTGTCCTTCATTCGACAGAACTCCCGTTCGATAGAAAATGACCTGTTGCCAATTTTGTTATAAAATGTCCCTCATTTATTTCCATCCTGCTACCATGTTGTTTTCGTCGAATGGCGACCTCGATTTTTCACTAAATATATGTCTCGTCGAACTTACAAGTCTTGTTTATCACCCAACATCTAATAATTAAATTTGTGAATCTATTGGTGATTCCGACCGTGTATCTTCCTGGACTCAAAACCTTTGGACTAATAAAAGATATATTAATTATAAAGAATTGGATGACCGAAATTAATTAGGATTCATAAACGAGGGAAGAACATGAGTATAGGTGACCAGTGAGGCACATAATGAATCTAATGATTGATTTCTAATATGACTATGAATGAGATTGTGATTATCCTTAAAATGCGCTATTGATTTTACGTGGATCCGTGAATGGGATCGAGACTTCATTGTTAAATGATATGATATGCATTTGAAATAGGATTGGCCTAATTTGGTATGAGAAGCATGATTGAGTCATGCATTGAACCCATATGCATTTAAATGTGCATTATCATTGTGACATTGGGTCGACGAAATGTACTTTGAGAAACATCTCGGTTGACGATTGAGTCGGATGTACTTTGAGAAACATCCGGTTGACGATTGAGTCGGATGTACTTTGAGAAACATCTCTGTTTGACGATCGAGTCGGATGTACTTTGGATTTATTCCCATGAAGTAGGATCTTGATTATCGAGGGCACATGTGCATAGTGAGTCCATGAATTATCGGCATACATTGTTATTTTAATTGGAACTGTTGTATTTTTGATATATCTATATATATATGATCGCCTGGAACTATTTGTTTGGTTGATTATAATTGCTACTAAATGTTTATTACCATTATTCTTTGTCATAAATGCTATGTGGGCGCTTTGCGCCGTTTGGTTTCTTGATGCTATGACTGGTAATGATGGTAGGATGTCTTACCTCTTTCTTGTACTTTTCTTGCTCTATGCCAATTTTTGGTTAAAGATTGTAAGTGGGAACGAGGTTGGGTTCCTTTGGATTTTATTGGTTTGACCTCTCGCATCTGGTAATCTTTGTCGCGAAGGGAGCTCTTTTGGGTTTGTTCGAATTGTGTTCACTGCTGATACCAAGACTTATAGAGTCGACTGGACCGACAAGCGTATGTGACATGCTGGAGATCTGACTTTGACAATGAAGAGGACTGCGATTAAAGACCTTATCTTGTATTTCTCACTACACCGGTGAGCCCGGAATGGCCTCACGCATTCGGGATACGATGGAGTGCCCAACTCCTTAGTCGTAGATATATTATGGGTAGTTTACATTTTATTTTGCATTACATATATAAAGTGTATTTTGGGTATATGTATGTTTTAAGATGATTATCCAGTCTTACATGCTGTAATTCGAGCACATATTATAATTCATAATTTAACTGGTTGTATATGTAACTACTCATTCGTGGCTCCTATTTTCCTCATATAAGAAATGTTTAATATTTATGGTAAATTTGTTGTTTGACAATGTTAGCACGCCGACATTTAGTGACCGTGACATAATGACGATTGTGCATTGGTTATTAAATCGAGGGGTGTTACACTTTACCTCTAGCTATTGGGCTATTCTCCACCTGATTACTCTTCTTACAGGGGCTTCTAAATGTCTTCTCCTTACATGTCCAAAATACCTAAGGCGAGATTCTCCCATCTTTTCCACAATTGATGCTATCCCTACTTTCTCTCTAATGCATTCATTCCTAATCTTATCTTGTCGTGTATGACCCCACATCCAGTGCAACATCCTCATCTCTGCGATACTGATCATATGCTCTTATTGGCTTTTTATCGCCCAATATTCAGTACCATACAACATTACGAGCCTTGTAGCTGTGCGGTAAAATTTACCCTTAAGCTTGAGATGCACTTTTCTATAACAAATAACTCCTGAAGCACTGCTCCATTTCATATATCTAGCTTGAATCTTATGGTTCACATCTTCCTCTATCTCTCTATCATTTTTTATGATAGATCTAAGATACCTAATTTGTATGACTTGTGGTATGGTATGATCTCTATTTTTCACCGCTAAGCTAGCATTAACACACTTCTTACTGAATTTACATTCCATATACTGTACATTATTCAAGTTCTAATCATAAAACCTATGTTCTGAATTTCAAGCCCAATTAGTTTCACTAGATGTCTGACTTTGACCTAGAACTCTTCATGAAAGTTGTAGAGCTTTCTGTTATCTTTCCAACAAGGTAAAATACATAATTGTTAGACATTTGAGACTCAAGATATGGCTGAAAAATAGAAACAGTGTAAGACGTAAATCATACTGAAAAAATCAATTAAGTCCAATTTGAGTCCAAAGTTACAAAACATAGCCAAACTCAATCAATTAATTACATGGAGAGTGTAAATGATTAAAAATGAGGGTTTATTAATGTATAAAATATGTGATTATCAAATTCCTCCACACTTAGCTTTTTGCACTCCTGGGCAAAACACAAAAGACTAAAACTAGGAAAAAAAATGACATAGACTCAAAAGCTAAACACTCTAAAAGACTCAATTTCTAATAATATTTAAGAATGAAGAGCAACCAATCATTCAAGGGATCAAAACATTTATGAGATAACGTTTCTTCACATCTCAAACCAACATGCAAGGAAATTTTAATTGAAAAGCATGAGTCAAGAATGATAGATCCTCACAAGATTCATTCTCAATCCCTCAAGTGTTTAAAAGATAGGTATTTCACTCAATTCAACCCATGAAAATTGCACTACTATAAGCTTGCTTATCTTTTACTTCTCCGTTACTCAGAACACATGCACACACAAATCATGAGGATTTTATTCAAATTTATAATGGGGTCAAGGTAAAGGAGAAGGTAATATGAATATGACAAGTTAAATACCAAAGAGAATAAAAATACATAAGAGCTGAGTTTAATTAACAAGCATGAAAGTTCATCCCAATTCCACCTAATACAAATTCTTTTTACATATTCTTTTCCTTTCCTTTATTGCCTTGTTAGCCCTTATTTACAAATTTTTTTAATTTTTTTTAAAGAAGAAGAACATAATATATACATTTTTTTAAGCAAACATTTTTTTTAACCATTCTACACACACACACCCACACTTGTTCAAGAACTCATCCAATGACAAAGTTAATGTTCTCTTATTCCTTAAGGCCGAGTAAGAACATAATTTTTCATTTAAGGCACATAATGAGTTTGAAATAAAGAATGATCAAATAAGCTCAAAGGGGTTAAGCAAGGGGAAATAGGCCATTTCCAATGCTTTACGTTGGCAGGAATCAGAAAATTTTCAAGAAGCCATAAGAGTGCTTGATATCATATTGAGACAATATGCTGCTGAGCAAGGCTGCCTATTTGTGCACTAGTCATTCTTGACTATTTGGTTAAAGTAGTTATTTTAAGAAAAATGCCTCAATCATATTTATGTATGCATATGAAAATGTAGTCTCAAAAAGAATCAAAGCAAGCTCTAGAGTAACAATTCCATGAGTGAAATTCACACAAGAAAGAAGAGAATGGTACAAATGTTCAATCCATTCATCAATAGGCTCAAAATCTCACAAGGCATAATTCTATCATTCTCAATCCACCAATTCAACATCCATAACTAAGCATGTGATTTTTAAGAAAGAAGACAATTTACTCAATCATGCAAATTTTTCTGAATTTAAATTGCTACTTCCACACAAACTAATTGTCTACCCCAACTAAGATGCGTCTCAAGAGCATAATTTACTCCTTACTCTATCATCCTTAACTGGTTTAGTAAGTTACTGATAATCATATCATACTTCCCAATTTTTTTTGAGCAACTATCCTTCCCAATTTTTTTTTGAACTACTATCCTTCCCCCCAACTAGATCACAACATTATCCACAATGTTCAAATATAGATGAGTAAAGGATAGAAGATATTACCTGTTATAGCAATTACTAAAAAGAGAGACCTTACACAAATTTAAATAGAAACAAAGTATAATAAATAAAACCAAAGTTTACAATTATTTAAATAGTTGGAGTGTCTGATCTGGCTTGCTTTTCATACTGCTTCCCTCACCGCTTCCTTCTGACCAATCTATCTGAGTTGTTACTGGATCAAGTTTATAAACAAAAACTTCTAATTTATCAATCAACTCATCAACAGTTGAAGCAGATATAAGGAGTCGTCTTGTCGAAGTTGTGATAAAGTTCTGTTCCACAGCATGGTCAATAAAAGAAAACAAATTATCAAAGTAATATTAACATTCAACAAACCTATGAGTTTACGATGGATGTTCAGTTGGGCCCAAGAGATAATTTGAAAAATTCTTTCCAAAGTACCAAAACCACCCGGTAAGGCTATGAATGCATCAGAGTTTGTAAGCATTGTCCTCATTCGTTCATGCATAGATGATACTTGAAGCTCCAGCCCAATTATCTTTCCAATGATGTTCCTTCGAGTTAAAGGTTTAGGAATGACACCCAAAACTAGATCACCTCTTATATGTGCAGAAAGTGACACAGCCCCCATTAAACCAATGCTACCTCCCCCATATACAGCACGAATGTTCCTCGCAGCAAGTGTTCTACCAACAATGCTTGCTGCATTTACAAACTCTAAACCCTTCCCATAACTTGTCCCACAAAATACACAGATATTGGTAAGTTTACGAACAAAAGAAGAAGCTCCCTCTATTTCTACACTCACACTCCCTTTGAATGATTATGAGTTAGAGGAAAGTGAAGAAAATGGAGTGTTTAAATAGGAAAAAAATGAAAAAAGTAATGCTAACTCCTATATGGGTAGGTTGGCTGTTGTAAAAAAAGTTTGAAATTAAGAAACTTTTTTTTTATTTTTTTTATTTTTGTTTTTTTGTTTTTACTTCAAGAAAACCATCAGGGTAAAGAAGTCTAGAAACCCCTGAAGAACCCTGCCCAAAGGATCGTCAGTCCAAAACTAAAATAAAACAAAATCATATAAAGATAAAATTATAATAACAAATGATGGCATACCTTTATGCACAGTTTTCATGGCGTATCTTTATACTACGCGTCATGAGTACAGTAGCTTTCACAATCTTACCGCCCCTTGAAAGAGACATTGAATTCCCTTAAGGAATTTCAGACTTAAGGCAATCCTTCCGCTTGTGGGATAACCCAGCCTATGCATCGTCCCTCTAGTTAAAGAGAGAAAATCTGAATACGACGACCAGTGACCAGAGCCAGTGGAGCTACGCTCGGGAACCCAATAAATCAATACCAGGAATTGAGCTCAGAGGCATTGTCACGCTAGAATGCAAGCACAAGACGCTTCTATCTTACTTACGGACCGGCGTGCAAAGGTCCACCTGAGTCAATGACAGGTCTACCACTGGTAGGGGCTCCTAATCTAATTGAAGACCAAGCACAACCAAAGTTTCGCCTTCTTTTTTTTCTTTTTTTATTTCAAGATGTACAAGATAATATATACATGTTGTTGTGATTGTGACTCACATCTTCCTCTAGTTTTATGTCCAATAACAGCTTAAACACCTTCTATGAGTCAAAGATAAGTTTCCCATCTAATTTTCTTATAAATTGGCAAACAGAGTCTTTTTGAGTCAAATTCCCAAGACTGTAATGCTCTTGCTCGTCCCTGAAAAGATTCCACAAATTAAGAAGTTCTCGATGCATAACTCCACAAGAATGCGTCTCAAGAGTCAATAAGATATCATCTAATGACTCTTTACTCAGTCCATTCTTAATGAAGAATATTTTATCTTCTCTGTTTACGGAAACCATCCTCAAAGAACGACATCGCTTGTTACAAGAAAATTGACAATATTAGCAAACCAAGGCATGGAATTAACAGAAAATAATTAAAAAAATTATCGGGAAAAGAATCATTGATAGGTGTAATATCAAAAGGTGAGCCTATTGCAAGTATGGACAAATGATCTGCAACAACATTTTCAGCTCATTTCTTATCTTTTATTGTGATATTGAATTCTTGAAGGAACAAAATCCACCGTATCAACCTACGTTTGCAAAAACTTGTTGAGAAAATTGACAAGTGCACCGAATTGTCAAAGTAATAAAGTTGACGATAACAGGGGAAAAAAACTAAAACACACGAAATTAATAGGGAAAAGAGAGAACAAAGCACATGAATGCAAAACACATTAAGGATATAAACACATGAAATTAAAACAATAGGGATCTGACTTCACTTGATTCAATAATCTATCATAGATAATAGAGTAGCTTTGGGACCTTCATTATAATTAATTTCTAGTAATTCAATTGATGGGGAGAATCCAGTAATTAATTAAAACTCAATTCCTTGGTCTAAACCTTAACTCTTAAAGGCATGACCTTTACTCTATGGATTCTCATGGAAAATACTATAATTCTCCTACACAACCTATAACATCAATTCCTAGATGATTATAAATCATGACACTTATTATTTATGGTCTAAGTCATATGCAAACATTCCGATTCTACACACACCTTACTAGATCAATTTATGAGTGGCCAATTCATAAAAGCATTAAGAATCATAATAAGCATTCAAATTGAATAAAAAAGAAATTAATTAAAATTTCAATCTTAATACATGTGGATTGAATCAAGTTACATCTTCACCCTAGAAACACACGAATTTATCTATACATGACAAAAGAGAAGAAGAAATAGGAAGAATAAAATAAAAATATATACAGAGCTCAACCTTTCATAAAAAAAATATTAACAAGTAGGCGGTATAAATTGGCCATTAAATATTAACAAGTAGGCGGTATAAACCAGCTATTAAATATTTATTAACAAAGGTGTGATATAAACCAGCCACCAAATAAATATTAAAAGGGTGTGGTATAAATCGACCACCAAATATATATATTCACCAGGGTGTGGTATAAATCAACCACCAAATAAGTTAATAAGCTGATAAATTAAAAAGTTAGTAAGCAGGTAAAGTAAAAAGTTAGAAACAAGTAAATTAAAATGTTAGAAGCAGAGAAATTAAAATGTTAGAAGTAGGTAAATTAAAAAGTTAGAAAGTTAGAAAGTTAGTAAGAGAGTTAGATAGTTAGTAAGCAAGAAAATTAAAAGGTTAGTAGGTTAGTAAGTTAGAAAGTTAGAAATAAAATACAAAAAGTAAAATACAAAAAATAAAGTACAAAAAATAAATTAAAGAAAATAAAGTACAAAAAGTAAATATAAAAAAGAAAATACAAAAAGTAAATTTAAAATATGAAAATCGGAGACAGGCAGAGCCCCACCATTCTGGCGAAGGAGGAAGAAGAGAAGAGTCAAAATTAAGATATTATCAAAACATAAAGTAAAAACCAGAGAACCGGCAAACTGATATTTTGCTCCGGTGAGAGAGAAGAGAAGAAGAAAGATTATTTCATTAATGATTAAAGATTACAGAGAGATAAGGGAGAGTTTTCTCCACTAAGTTGGTACGTTAGTAAGTATAAAGAAAAAAATAAAAAGTAGAAAAAAATATATATATAATAATATAGAATATATATATATATACAAGATCCACAAAAAAAATTTATAAATATATATATACAAAATATTTACACCATAAATTTGTTCTTCAAATCAAGTCCCCGCAACGGCGTCAAAAACTTGATGCGGATTAAAAGTTGCAAACCCAAGTGCAGGTTGTTTCAAGTAATAAATTCTCGGGAGTCCGAGGTCGATCCACGGGAAATTAATGAAGAAAAATTTATTTGGCGTAAGGAAAATATTTTGCCACAATAATAAAGGTGATAAAAATTAGTTACAAATAAAAAGGACTTACTTGGATTAAGAGATCCACTCTTGGTAAATAAATTAAGGACAAAATTAATTCTTTTTATAACTCAATTAGAATCCACGCATAATGGAGGTTCCAATCGGAAAATACAACATTCAAAGTTCATTTAAGATTATATACGTAATTATATTATGATTCCTTTGATTATCTAATAACACCACCACTTATAAATGGGCTCAAGTATTCATTGTGTCAATATCTTGTCTACAACAAATCAAGATCACCACTTTACAAGGAGGGTTTCTAAATTGATTGGAAACAAAATACAAGACATATAATGACCACTTAAAAATATATCATTTAAACACAAGAAAGAAATTAATCTAACCTTAACTTATTACCAAAAGCTTCACCTTTTCACTTAAGTAAAATGAAAATTAGTTACTCATAGACAAGAAGAAAGAAAGAGAGAAGAAGAAGAAGAAGTACATAACTTCAATTTAGAACAAAAGAAAACTACAATAAGATAAACAAACAACACAATAGCATAATCTTGATCTTTAAGACCAAGACCCCCAAAATGATTAGTCAAGGCTCCTTTTTATAGAGGATTAGGGATACAAAATGACAAGGGGGCTAATTCATGAATGAGTGGATGAGTGAAAAATAAGTGGAAAATTATGGAGACCATTTGTCTCCGAAATCATTCAATTCTAAAGTCATTGAATACGTCAGAATATTGAAATGTGATCTTCATGAAAGTTGTAAGATCTTAGCTTTCAAATGCCGCCAGAATCACCTCAAAAGATCACCTACAGCCCGAAATATAGCCCAATTACTGCACAGTGTTCAGGCCCGATTACAGCTCCTTTGTTTTGGCTTCCAAGCCCAATATGACCTCCAAGGAGTCCGAATTAAATCTTGTGTTCTTCATGAAAGTTATAGATATGAGTCTTAACTTACAGATACCAAAATTTTAGCCCAATCTAGATCTTACAGCCCGAGTTATGATCTGATTACTACATACTATTCAGGTTCCAATCACAAAACTTATATTCTGACTTTCAAGCCCAATTAGTTCCACTAGATGTCCGACTTTGACCTAGAGCTCTTCATGAAAGTTGTAGAGCTCTCTGTTATCTTTCCAACAAGGTAAAATACATAATTGTTAGACATCTAAAACTCAAGTATGGCTGAAATACAGAAACGGTGTAAGATGTAAATAATACTGAAAAAATCAATTAAGTCTAATTTGAGTCCAAACTTACAAAACATAACCAAACTCAATCAATTAAGTACATGGAGAATGTAAATGACTACAAATGAGGGTTTATTAATGTATAAAATATGTGATTATTTAATTAAAAAATTAACCAAGTTGTAAAATAGTTAACATTGTAAAATACGAGTTTAAAAAAATCTCTTTTCAACGAATAACCTAAAACTTACCAAAATAGAGAAATACAGGTTATAAGAATGGAATAAAAGACTTTTCATAAAGCAAAGTTTGTTACATCCATTAGTACATTACATCATGTTCCAAAAACATAAAACTTAAGTACTCCAAAGTAAATATACACATATCACTATCAAATGAAGACTGAGCTTGGTCCAAGTCCAAACACCTGAAGAACAAGGTCCTGCACCCGATCTTCATCCAGATCCCCCTCGGGATCCCTAGCAGACAAAGCCCCCAGTCGGGGCATGCCACTATAGACAGGAGTCCGAGCAGTCAACTCCACAGAGTCCCCCTAGAGAAAACTCTCCAAACATCCCAAAGCTCCCCAAGAGGCATGCAAAACTCCAAGTGAATAGCTACATCCATGATAAACGTAGTAGCGTCATGCCGGGTCCTACTTCAAGACAAGGTGACATCTCTGATATACTGAATATGCCCCGTATCCCAATGGACACTCCACGCTTCGATGCCCCCTTGAAACTACAGTCGAGTGAAACCTCACAGATCTTGCCTTGCCGCCATCACAGTCTTTACTAGCATGAGTATAAAAATAGAAGCATACAAAATAATACCATAAAAGAGGTGAGATCCCCTATATCAATAGCATCATGGTAGCAAAAAACTCAACGAAAGGCAATAATGCCTCTCATGAACAACAATATTAATGAATGACAGATATAATCATATTAACAGAGGGATATAAAAGATCAACAGGTATAGTCATGTTATCAACTAATATATGATTCAGCAAGGTACATCAAAATACAATAAACATAGACCATACCACAACAAGATGTACACTAACTATGCATATGCATGATTTATATGCTGACCATCGTTATCCACAATGCAACTAGTTCCTACTCCATGGAGTTAAAGAATTTAGAGATGAATGTTTCAAAAGATCTGTCCCCCCTCAAAAGACAGTTTACGTCGGATCACGAAAAGAATAGTGTTTGTCGGGTCCTCGTCGTGCGTTCCAACGGTTTTCTATGGCCAGGGGTGCACAATGTGATAACAGATCACTAAGTCGATCACCTCGCCCTGACACCCCTGAGATCCATCCGGGATCACACTATCCAACTTCTTGTTCACTCCTAGGAAACAAAAGCCGACTGTATAATGTTCAATGCATGAACAATGAAATCAAACCACCATTATACCATTTCCAACGGTATTAAAGCAACAGCCCATACAATTGTCTAATACTATTAGTATTAATGATATTATATAACCACCCATACAATTACATAATACCAATGATCCACTAGGGTCCTATACATTGGTTCCACAATCCACTTGGGTCCAGTACGTCGGCTCAAAAGCAAAATGTTAAATCAACAATCCACTTGGGTCTAGTACGTTGCCCCAAAAGCACAATGCTAAATTCATAATCTACTCGGGTCCAGTACGTTAGCCTAAAAGCACAATGTTAATGCATTCTTTCACAAAGTATCTCAGTCGTGCAAATTCAAGAGTTATCGCTATTAATTCATTTGAAGCATTCTTACAAATTTCTTTAGCATATAGAACCATTGTTTCACCATTAGGCTTTAATTGTAACACTTTCAAGAAAAGGGTAGAAATCAATCCTAATCACTAAACTCTTCTAACTAAGTTCCTCGAGTGACCTTTTCTCATATCGTTCACTAAAACTTAAAAAGAAACCACATTGTCTTAACCTCATAATTGTTTTCCTTTTCCTCTAAGTCTTTCAAGTTTTCACTATTCTTTTTCCAAGCTTGTTTTTCCTCTCAAAATCGAAAATTGTTCTTATGCTAAATGATAAAATTTATTCTTTTCCATTCTTATATTATGAATCCTTAATTAAATTTCTCGATTATCAGGTCAACTAGATTCACTACTAATAAATCATTTTTCATTATTTCAATTATCCCCAAAATTATTTCCATTGGTATATCCAAAAGTTATTACTCCCCAAATCATGATATTATGATTATCTTCTCTCTTACTTATAAATCCTTTAACACTAATTTGTCATCCAATTCACCTAAACAATATTTTCTAACATTCTTTCTAAAACCTTCATTATTCAACTTCTAAATAAAATCCTTTCCATCCTAATTACTCTTCCATCCTATCATCAAATATTTTAGGTCTTTAATTCACTATTTCATCCAATTATCAAATATCATGGCCAAAATCAATTCTTTTCAATGGTAAAACTTGTTTCTTTCCTCCTTCAACTTGTAACCTCATGAATCATATTTTTGTCACCTAATCATCTAAGTTCTTAATCAATAAATATTTTTCTCATGGACACCTCTTCCTAGGCCAAGAAGGCCATGAGCCTCAAGAGATCAAAGGGACCAAAAATCATTCTTTTACACATAATCATAGCATGCCACATACTTTAATCATCACAATTACTTAAGTTTATGCTTACTATCAAAATCACATCATCACAAATATCCATTAAGCCATCACAATCATCTCTTACATACAACAACATCATATAATCATACAAAATCAAACAAATATAAATCAAAAGTCACACAATCGAGTGGATGAATCCTCACGTGAACTCTCCACTCCTAACACAACCATTCGTTCCTCACCACCATAGCATAGTTGATGAGGTTAATCTCTCTCTTACCTTAGGTGTAGCCTCCTAGCTCTTTGTAAGTCCTCTTTAAAAAGCTTCTCCTTCCAAGAAGATCCTTAAAACAAAACAACACACAAGCATCAACATTTAGGGCTTAGAAACAAGATGATTTTGAAAGAACCCACAACAACAAAATGTCTTAGTATGGGGTTTTGATTCAAGAGATGTGAATGGATGAAATTAAATAAGATTAAGAGAGTGGGTTGAGGGTGTGGCCGTGAGGCTTTCCAAGAGAAAAGAAGAGAGTTTATACTTTGGTTTCTTGATTCTTGATAGAAAGATGAAAATGAACTAGGTGATAGTAAAAAAATCAATTCTTTGGTCCTTCAAGGGCCAATGGCTGTGAGCCTTGGGAGAAAGAAATAGAAGAAAGTGTTTGATAGATGGTCATTCTCAAACAAAAAAGGAAAGCTTTAGAAAGATGAGAACTTTACCTTAGAAGCTTTCAAGTCCTAGATTGTAGAATCACTTGAACAAGCCAAAATGTTCACCCAAATGGTCTTAGGAAGAGATATAGATTCAAGAAGGTAGATGAGTGAAATCAAAGAAAATGAAATAGTAATTTTGGTGAGAGTGGCCATGAGGTATAGAGAAAAAAATGAGAGGAGGAAAAATAGAAATCAAGAATCTTACATTAAGAGTTTCAAGTTAGGGCTTGAAAGAAAATGATGAAGATGAGAGGATTTGATGATGATCACAACATAGAAAATCATCCAAAGGGTGTGTAGATTCCAAAATTATGAGTGATTGGAGCAAACAAAATAGAAAAAGAAAAATGGAGAGTGATGGCCATGAGGTAGGGAGAGAAAAAGGAAGGAGAGAATGACAGAAAATGAGAGAAGAGAAAAGTGAAAGAGAAAATGATAGCTTTTGTGAAAAGATGACAACTTTGTCATCTTTCCCCCCCTCCAAAACTGTGCACCTCCCAAGGAGAGAGAAAAGAAGCTTCTCCAACATGCTTTGATGAAGCTTCTCAAACAAGTTTGTTTTGTATTGGTCCAAAGTTGATGGGACATAATGGTGTGGGTCCCATGGGTGATGTCACATAAGAGAACACTCTAGAAAAGATAATTAGCATTTTACTAAAAGTTATTATCTAACGGACAAAAGTTTCAGTTAGCAAAGTCGATATCTATTATTCAATGATCAATAGAGTGTACCCAAATTTTATCTGTCAGATAAAATCTCGAAAAACAAAAACTTTGTAAACTGTGTTCAGCATCGGGTTTAGTAAGATCCCCCATCATCGTTTCCACAGTCCAAGGTTTTTCGGCCTCGAGGAAAATATTTTATTTTCCCAGCTCTAGTCAGCACGTACGTAAATTAAGAAATATATTAAAATAATCAAACAATTCAAATAATTCTAAAAAAATTCACAAAAATCACAAATATTATAAAATGAATATATATTATGAAACAAGAAATTTTTGGGGTGTTACAATCTTACTCCTGCTTAGACGAAAGCCATGTGCTTCCAAAGCTTGTCTCTATAGCTCTAGCTTCCTATTTGTTTCCTTTCTCGACTCTCCAACTAAGACTATATCATCTGTATAAAAGCATGCATTGAGGCACCGATTCTTGGATATACACAATAGGCACATCTAAGACCAAGGGAAAAATATATGGACTCAAAGTTGACCTTTCGTGCAATCCTATAATTATAGAGAAATCTTTGATGACTCCATCCTGTGTTCTCACACTAGTTTTAGCCCCATCATACATATCTTGGATTGCTCGAATATAGGCGATACGAACTCCTTTATTCTCCAAAGCCTTCCACAAGACCTCTCTTGTTACCTTATCGTAGGCTTTTTCCAAAACAATGAAAACCATGTGTAGATCTTTTTGCTTCCTCCGATACCTCTCCATTAATCTTCGTAGAAGATAGATTGCTTCCATGGTTGACCTCCCAGACATAAAACCAAATTGATTCTTTGAAATACGAGTCTCTTATCTTAATCTCCATTTAATTACTCTTTCCCATAACTTCATGATATGACTTATGAGCTTAATTCCTCTGTAATTTGCACAGTTTTGTATATCTCCATTGTTTTTATAAATAGGGATTAAAGTACTTCTCCTCCATTCATTTGGAATTTTCTTAGACCTTATTATCTCATTAAAAAGCTTTGTGAGCTAGCTTATACCTTTTTCTCCTAGGAACTTCCATACCTTAATAGGTATATTATCTAGTCTGACCGCTTTTCCATTATCCATCCTCTTCAATGCTTCTTTTACCTCAAACTCTCAAATTCTATGATAAAATGTTTTATTTTAGTCCTCCTCTCTAGTGTTTAGAATGTCTGAGTCTCCTAATGTCCCATGTTCCTCATTAAATAACTTATGAAAATAACCCTTCCATCGATCCTTGATATCTTGTTCCGTAACCAAGACTTTACCCTCTTCATCCTTAATGCATTTTACTTTATCCAAGTCTCTTATCTTCCTTTCCCTATTTTTAGCAAGCTTGTAGATATTCCTTTCTCTATCTTTGGTGTCCAAAGATTGATATAACCTATTGAATGCTTTAGCTTTCGCCTCGCTCACTGCCTTCTTAGTATCTTTTTAGTTGCCTTATATTTTTCTCAATTTTTATCATTTTTACACACGTGCCAACCTTTATAACATTCCCTTTTAACCTTAATCTTATCTTGTACACTTGCGTCCCACCACCAATATTCTTTATCCTTGGGTCCAAAGCATCTCGATTCACCGAGTGTCTCTTTTGCTACCTTCCTAATCCCTTTAGCCATCTCGTCCCTGTAACACCCCTCGATTTAATAGCCATAGCACAATCGTCATTATACCGCGGTCACTAAATTTTTGGCGTGCCACAACTTCTTCATAATACTTTTCCAAATTTGAATATTTTTTTTATATATAAAGGAAATATGAGCCACGAATGCAATAATACATAAGCTGACATTAGCACATATAATTCAACAAGCCAAAGGCAAAATATAGTTCATAGTACTGAATAGTTAATTTAAAGCATACATAGCACGGCTCATTTCATACACCACTCAAAATAAAATACATCAAGTTTTACTTCAAAATGCAAATATATTGAAAATACATCATAACATAATTACTACAGAAGAAAAAAACATAAACTACCCATAAGACATCCATGTCTAAGGAGTTGGGTACTCCATCGGATCCACGTCAGGATCCTCCCCTGGGTCGTCTGAAGATATAAGGACAGGACCGAGTGCGGTCCCACGGGCAGGTGGCCTAGTAGCTGATGCCATGGAATCCGCGTCCTCTCTAGGGGTGTGAATCGGGTCACCTCATAGCTCCTGGATAGGCAAAGCGAACTTCAGATGTACCGAAGTAGTAAGTGTGAGGACAGGATCTCCATCGCGGGTCCTCCTTACGGTCAGGATCAGGTCTTCAACATATCGTATACGCTATCCAACCTAGTCAACTCGCCATGCATTGGCGCCACCAGTAAACATGGTCCTAACAAAATCGATAGAACCTCTTCTCGGCGACATTGCCGAATATAGGGAATGAAACCAAATAAAATTCAGTAGGAAATCAACAACGTCCCCTCAACAGTCTTTAACCAAGAGATTACATAGAACAAGAATAGTACAAGAAAGAGGTGAGACACCCTACTTCATTACCAATTATGGCAGTAAGAAACATAAGCGGCGTAGGATGCCTACATAGCATAAAAAACATAATAAACAGTATCAAGAAGCAAATATTAAGCAGTTTAACAGTTTCAGGCAGTATATCATCAATAAGATAGCAGATCTAATTATCATATACATTAAATGCTAAGTAATGTATTGACTCACTATGCACATGAACATAATATCAAATTCCTACTCCATGGAGCTAGACACAAACATCGGAGTGAAAGATCAGGGAGACATGCCAGTAACTCGTCCACCTAGGACCAAGTGCTTTCAGAAATCATAATCAACAGTTTTGCACAAAAAGACTCTATACAGCGGCATTCTCACAAGATCACGATATAGGACAGTGCCTGGTCAAGATAGTCGGTGCGTTTGCATCAGTTTGTCCTACAGTCCAGCGGGGCTACCGACTGCCCGCTGTGAGACGCCCGCGCCCCGACGCCCCCAAGGTCAATAGCAGGACCCACACTAGTCTATTCGTACCCGCACTAAGGTGTGATTCAACTCCTAGGCAACATGGCCTTGACAAATAGTCCATTGGAATTTCACAATGCATGATGACTCAATGCATATATCATGTATATTCATCAATAATGTACTTTCAATAACATGCCACAATTTTGGCTAAGGTAAGCATCAACCCCTCATTACACCTTTAGGGTACATTATGGAATTACGCCTAAATTTCTATATTTTTCTTAATAAGTTTCTCTTTTCGAGAAAGGCTTTCACATTATTTATTTAAACATTATTAGTTTAATTACATAAGTCCATCATTAAATTTTAAACATAACTCCTTTAGAACAATTCAAGTCAAATTATTTATCATTCTTACTTGCACTCATGGTCTTGCTTTAATTAAAATTTATTATAAGTTATTGAATGAAACTTCATTATTAGTTCTTTCCATTTTATGAAGCCCTAATTGCTTCCTAATTAATCATTTAATTAAGTATCACTTCAGTTTAATTTTTCTTATGAAGTTCCTTTCGTTATTGGGTTCTTACTTTAAACCTAGTCATATTCACTTACAAGAAATTATTTCTAAGTCTTACCAATGCCTCACACATCCTTATTTGTTCCTAAAGTCCAAAGAATTCCTTTAGGTTTGTAAATTTATTTCCTTCCATTACATAATCCTCTTATTTATTTACTTGATTAATTAAATGTCATAGTTGTATAAAATCATATGATTGAGCCATTTTTAGCCATGAAGGCTGTGAGCCACTCTAGGTTTAAGGTTTAAATTTTTATTCCATTAATCACATATTATCCACTTGGTTAGCTAAGTCTTCCACTTGTTATAAATTTTTTCACCAAGAACGCCAATTTAGGGCCATAAAACTGTGAGCCTCATGGAAGAAGACCAAGTCATTTTTGCTTCCAAATCAAGATTCCAATCCATCCAAACACATACATATACATAATCAATCAATCAAATAACTTAAACAAATTAGAAACAATATGAAATCATACAAATCATACAAACAAAGAATAACCCTCAATAGGGTTTTCTCACAATCAATCACAAAATTAAGCTTCCTACTACTAAGAGAGGTTGAAGAGGATTATCTCCCTCCTACCTAGAGGAGAAAACAAACAATAGAATTCCCTTGAAGCTCCCTTGAATTTTCGGATTCCACCAACACCAAAACCCTAGAGCATCGAACTTTCACAAGAATCACAATTAAGGCTTGAAAAAGGCATCCATGGTCACCATAGTGACCATGGATCACGAAAATGAAGAGAAAAGGGTGAGGAACTAAGAACCTTACCCAAAAGCTTGAAGCTTTGTCTTGGATGACAATGGAGGAAAAGTTGGTTTTTGAAGAAAATCTTTCAAATAGAAGTTGTAGAGAAGGCTGAGAGGAGTATAGAAATGGTGTTTGGGAGGAGAAAAGATGAAGAGAAATGGTGGAGGAGGGGCTGCAATTTTGTAGCAATGGAGGAGGGTAGAGAGAAGGTGGAGAAACTTGAAGAAGGTGAAGATCAGAGAGAGAAAATGATAGTTGAAAATGAAGGTGATGCTTTTGGATTTTGAAATTGGAATAGGTAAATTAATTAAGTAAAAGTGAAACTTTTGGGCTCCAAAATGGGGTGCTTCCGTGGGAGTGTGGGGAGGGAAGAGAGAGAGAAAAATGGTTAAGAGAAAAGAGAGAAAGAAAATCTAGAGGGAAAAGTTGGTAAGAGAAAAGGTGATGACTTTTTTTGTGATTTTGAAATTAGAATGGCTTTGTTTAATTAAATGAAGCACCAACTTTGGGGTCCAAGGGTGCAGCTGCCGTATTGGGGAGAAGGAGGAGGAGAGAGAAAATGGTCACTTGCTTTTAGGGTTAGCATGTGGGAAATTGTAAAAAGTAGATATGATTAGATATAAAGGAGATTACCTTTGGATAAGATAATGTGATTTAGGAATTAAATAATGAGGTGATTAGGATTTTACTACAAGCTATTACCCAATGGATAATTGTGGTAGTACATAAGCCAGTAATAATTATCCATCGAATAATAGAGCGTACTGCAAAATTTTATTTAACAGTACGTACAGAGATTTTATTTATCAGATAAAACCTCGAAAAATGTAAACTTTGTAAAATGTGTCCGGCCTCGAATTTAGTAAGATCCCCCATCGACGTTTCCATAGTTCAAGGTCTACCAGCCTCAGGGAAAACATTTCGTTTTCCCGACTCCGCTTAGCATGCACGTAAAACGAGGAATATACTAAAATATTTGACGTTTTCAGAAAAATTCACAAAAATTTTCAAAAATCACAAATATTAGAAAAAGGCTATTCATGATGAAACAAATGATTTCCAGAGTGTTTACACTGACTCTGCTCAGTGTACACGTAAAACGAGAAATATATTAAAATATTCAACATTTTCGAAAAATTACAAAAAATTTCTCAAAAATCACAAATATTATAAAATGGCTATTTGTGATGAAACAAATAATTTTTGGAGCGTTATACTGGTTCTGCTCAGTATGTGCATAAAACGAGAAATATATTAAAATATTCATCATTTCCGAAAAAATTCAGAAAAATTCCTAAAAATCTCAAATATTATAAAACGACTATTTATGATGAATGAGATAATTTTTGAGATGTTACAGTCCCACATATCATCAGCACTCCCTTGTACCTCCCAAATCTCTTCCTCCATAATCCTCCTCTAAAAGAGCATTTGTTTTCCACCCTTTAGTTACCACCATTTGATCATTAGCTCTCTGTCTCGATAATTTCTCCTTACTCTCATCTTAACCCGTACATCCATAACCAAAACCCTGTGTTGGGTAGTCAAGCACTCTCCAGGGATGACTTTGCAATCCATGCAAAGCTTTCTATCAGATTTCCTTATTAGAAAGAAATCAATTTGAGAGCAAGAACTCCCACTTCTATATGTGATAAGATGCTCTTCCCACTTCTTAAAACAAGTGTTAGCTATTGTAAAATCAAACATTACCAAAAAATCTATAATCGCCTCTACATTAGCTACTCTTAGACCATAATCCCCATGCAAACCCTCATACCCCCTAAATTTGCTCCCCACATGACCATTTAGGTCCCCTCTTAGGAAAACCTTATCTCATAATGGTATTCCCTGAAATAAGTCTTCTAAATCCTCCCAAAATTTTATCTTGTAGTGCTCGTCTAACCCTACTTGGGATGCATACGCACGGATAACATTAAAAGTCTCCTATTCCACAACAAACTTCAAAGCTATGATCCTATCTCCGAGCCTTCTCACATCGACAACATTATTCTTCCAATTCTTATCTACTATTATGCCTACCCCATTTCTAGATTTTACTTTACCAGTGTACCAAAGCTTAAAACCCAAAGTGTTGAGCGTAACATCCTAATACCAGTATCTCAATATATACAACATACAAGGAGACACTTAGCATTACATTGTCACTACGTACATACTAGTATGATAGATATATCCATAATGTTCGTTAGAAACATTACAGAGAGCCATATGACATGTGAAAAACATAAACTTCATAATAAAATGCATATACATATACAACATTAGCCTTAACAAAGGCTTGAAGTATTACATAATTCTTTACATTTCAAAAGAAGTACTAAAAGATACAATATTTGTAATTTAAACTATAAGGTTAATATACTCTTTAGCTTCTTTTTTCTTCTTATTCTTGGAAGAAGTTTCACTAGGAATTACATGGTATACAGCAGGGTGAGAAACAACATTTCTTAGTATGAGTAAACCAAAACTAGTATACATAGCATAATAAACATAATCTTAATACATGCTAAAAAATATATTTAGAGCATCTACAAGGTCTAACTTTAGCATCTAGATAAACCACGTTAACATACATCTCATACATACATACTTAGTGCAACTTACAACCAAGATGTCAAGTTTAGGAATACTGGTTTAGTGTATTATCTTGTGGTAAATAGAGGGAAAGCTCTTCCTCATATCACACGTACCCTGACTTACTGAGAAGTTCGGGCTGAATCCTTATTCAAAAGAACCTTATGGACTGTCCACTTATCTCCTTTGGCCTTAATGATAGTGTACAACATCAAAGGATACTCACAAAGATCAATACTACTAATCATTCCTATCATACACATATCTAAACACCAACTCATCACTCATTGCTCTTAAATGACATACATTACCACAAAAGTGGCCTAAGGTGCTAGATACTTACCTAAAGCAAACCATAATTCTTGAATGTTCAAACGATTAAACTTTCTCATACATGCTAGGTGATAATTTTTCTCTTGAAAATATCTCTATTTATGCCTTAACACACTTTAGGACTCATATACTAATGACCCCATCTAACCAAGAACTTGAAAACATCATAATGACATTTTTGGAGTTTCAGGGCCTCACGCCGCGACACATACTTGGGATTCAAACACCAAATCACACATACCTTAACCTAAACCCCTCTTTTGGGCATCAATGGTCTAAATGAGATGTTCTAAGCTTGTATCTTCAACTTATGCTATAAACAAGTCATAAAATGACCAAAGAAACATATTCATGCAAGCCAAACACAACAAACACTTCTAGAACTCAATTTGGCCTATTAAGCACCAAGGGTGCATCAATGGTGAAAAGAGTGAAAATAGATGAATATGAACATAAAACCCCTACCTTTGGTAACCGTGAAGAAGATTCAAGCTTGGTTGGATCTCAAGCCTTGACTTTGCCTTTGGCTTTCCTCTTCCTTGGTCTTTGCTTCCTCTTCTTTCCTTTCTCCTTTCATGATTTTTTTTGTTGTTATGCAGAAAATGAGCTGTGAATAAGGCTTATAAAGAGAGAACAAAAGACTCTTAAGGCCTTAGACCTAACTGATAAATCTCGATATGCTATAACCACTCAGATTAAGCTAAATCAAGATTTTCAGCTTCCAACAACTTTAAAATAAATACTAGGATTCATATAAAAAATCATTTCACCATTATCTGATATTTCCATATCTGCTAGTGGTCAATCTGGCTATAAATAGATAACTAGTATGCTTAAAAATGCCAAACTAACTCAGTTTACCTTGAAACTTTAAATGTAACTTGTTTTATACATTTGTGACCTATAAATAAATTATCCATATTTATTTCCCTCATCTAAGCAATTTATGCTATTATTTGAGTCATTTTTAACTACTTTTCACACTCCAATTTGTAATTAAGTACCTAAACTAACTTAGATTGTCACTGTAACACCCTTCATCCGAAGGGTATTACATTTCAAACTAACTTCTTTTAAAAGGACATTTCCCAAGGATATAATATATTTGATATTGTAAAATACGAGCCTAATTTTTTTTTTTTGAAATAACATAAACTTACTACAATAAAAGGGAAACACAAGTTATAAGAACTGAATAGTAGACTTTTCATAAAAACAAAATTTACTACATCCATGGGTACATTGTACTTATATTCCAAAACATAAAACATTTAACATAACCAACTTAGACTGGCCCAAGTTCACAATACCTAAAGAGAAGAGTATTCCTCAAAAGGCAAATCCCTAGCCGAAAATGTCTCGATGAATAGAAATCCGAGCAGAAGACATCTCGCAGATCTTGCCTCGCCGTCATCGTAGTCTTCTTAAAACATAGATATATATATATATATATATATAACAAAACAAACAACACAATATAATAAAGAGATGAGATCCCCTACATCAATACCAGCATGGCAACAAGAAACAATAATGACAGCAATGCCATCCATATACAACAATATCAAAGAACAGCAGATATAATCATGTTATTATAAGAATATCACAGAATAATAGGAATAATCATATTATTAACTGGTAAATAATTCAGTAATGTATATCACAATACATGAATACTGACCATGCCATAATAAGTAAGTATACTGGCTACACCCCCACAATATGCATACTGACCATGCCACAATAATATGTATACTGACTATGCATATGCACAATGTACCGACACCTACTCCATGGAGCTAAAACTAAACATCAGAGAGAGAGAATGATCGGGAGACTCACTGTCTATATCGTTAGCCTCAAATCATGTGTTTCTCAATATAATCGATATGTGCAACTTGGCTATACAAGACGCTCTCAATCGGATCGTGAATAGGATAGTGCCTAGTCGAGATCATCGGAGCGTCGCTTCAGCTTTACCACGACCCAGTGGAGCTACCAACTGTCCACCTGTGGGATACCTGCACCCCGATGCCTCCAAGTTCAACCACAAGTGAACTACACTACGGTATTTGCACCCGCACAAAGGTGTAATTCAATCTCCTAGGCATGCAGCCTTAACAACAGGTAATCAAGACTTTTACTTTCACAATGCATGATAAGATGACATGAGAAATCAACACTCATTAATAGCATCATTCCATGAAAAACAAACCACCACAATACCGTTCCTAATGGTATTAAAGCAACCACCCATACAATTGTCCAATACCATTAGTATCAATGATATTATATAACCGCCCATACAATTACATAATACCAATGATCCACCCGGGTCCAGTACTTTGGTTCCACAATCCACTCGGGTCTAGTACGTCGGCCCAAAAGCACTATGCTAAATCCACAATCCACTTGGGTCCAGTACGTCGGCCCAAAAGTACAATGCTAATGCATTCTTTCACAAAGTATCTCAGTCGTGCAAATTCAAGAGTTATCACTATCAATTCACTTAAAGCATTCTTACAAATTTCTTTAGCATATAGAACCATTGTTTCACCATTAGGCTTTAATTGTAACACTTTCAAGAAAAGGGTAGAAATAAATCCTAATCACCAAACTCTTCTAACTAAGTTTCTCGAATGACCTTTCCTCGTATCGTTCACTAAAACTTAAAAAGAAACCACATTGTCTTAACCTCACAATTCTTTTCCTTTTCCTCTAAGTCTTTCAAGTTTTCACTGTTCCTTTCTCAAGCTTGTTTCTCCTCTCAAAATTGAAAATTGCTCTTTTGCTAATTAATAAAATTTATTCTTTTCCATTCTTATCTTATGAATCCTTAATTAAATTTCTTGATTATCAAGTCAACTAGATTCACTACTAATAAATCATTTTCTATTATTCCAATTATCCCTAAAATTATTTCCATTGGTATATTCTAAAGTTATTACTCCTCAAATCATGACATTATGATTATCTTCTCTCTTACTTATAAATCTTTTAACCCTAATTTGTCATCCAATTCACCTAAACAATATTTTCTAACATTCTTTCTAAAACTTTCATTATTCAACTTCTAAATAAAATCATTTCCATCCTAATTACTCTTCCATCCCATCATCAAATATTTTAGGTCTCCAATACACTATTTTAACCAATTATCAAATATCATGGCCAAAATCAATTCTTTTCAATGGTAAAAACTTGTTTCTTTCCTTTTTTAACTTGTAACCTCATGAATCATATTTTTGTCATCTAATCATCTAAGTCCTTAATCAATAAATATTTTTCTCTTGTACACCTCTTCCTAGGCCGAGAAGGCCGTGAGCCTCAAGAGATCAAGGGGACCAAAAATCATTCCTTTACAACATAATCATAGCATACCACATACTTTAATCATCACAATTAATTAAGTTCATGCTTACTATTAAAATCGCATCATCACATATATCCATTAAGCCATCACAATCATCTCTTGCATACAACAACATCATATAATCATACAAAATCAAGCAAACATAAATCAAAAGTCACACAATCGAGTGGATGAATCCTCACGTGGATTCTCCACTCCCAACACAACCATTCATTCCTCACCACCATAGCATACTTGATGAGGTTAATCTCCCTCTTACCTTAGGTGTAGTCTCCTAGCTCCTTGTAAGTCTTTATATAGCAAACTTTCTCCACCAAGAGGTTCTTAGAAACACAGCAAACACACAAGAATTAATATCTAGGGCTTGAATAAGATTACCATAGATCAAAGTTTGGCTTTACATCCTTTAAAATGAAACAAGATAGAAAGTTCAAGAACTTTACCTTAAGACTCTTGAACTTGATATTTGAAGCAAGCTTAAAGAAATACTTGAAGATCAATGAACTAAAGATTGATTCTCCACACAAGAGTGTTTTATAATGGTGTAGAGATTCAAGATCTAAGGTTTCCTTAAATTATGGAAGGTTGGGTGATGGGTTTTGGGGTTTGGCCGTGGCCTATCCAAGAGAAAAAGAAGGGAGTTTTATTTTTTGGCTTCTTGATTTTTGATAAAAATATGGAAATGGACTAAGTGATAGCAAAAAAAAAAAAACAAATCTTTGGTCTTCCAAAGTGGTCTTGGCCATGAGGTGTAGAGGAAAATGAGAGGAGAAAAATAGCAATCAAGAATCTTACCTTAAGAGCTTCAAGTTAGGGCTTGAAAGAAAATGATGAAGATGAGAGTGTTTGATGATGATTACAACATAGAAACTCATTCAAAGGGTGTGTAGATTCTAAAAGTATGATTGATTGGAGTAAACAAAATAGAAGAGGGAAAATGGAGAGTGATGGTCATGAAGTAGGGAGAGAAAATGGAAGGAGAGAATGAGAGAAAAATATGAGAGAATAGAAAAGTGAGAGAGAAAGTGATAGGTTTTGTGAAAAGATGACAACTTTGTCATCTTTTTCTCCTCCAAAAACTGTGCACTTCCTAGGAGAAAGGAGCCAACTTTTCTTGCAAGTTTCTCCTAAAGCTTCTTCAAGAAGTTTCTTCCTTTTCCCAAAAAGTCCAATGTGATGTCATTGGGTGATGTCACTTGGATGATGTCACACAAAAAGAACACTCTAGAAAAGATGACTAGATAGAAATAATTTACTAAATTTTTATTGCAAGCTATTATCTAGTGGATAATAGTCACAGTTAACAAAGTCGGTATTTATTGTCCAATGGACAATAGAGCGTACCCAAATTTTATCCGTCAGATAAAATCTTAAAAAATGAAAACTTTGTAAACTGTGTCCGGCATCGAGTTTAGTAAGATCCCCCGTCACCATTTCCCTTGTCCAATGCTTTCTGTCATTGGGAAAAATATTTCATTTTCCCGGCCCCGCTTAGTGTGCATGCAAAATGAAGAATATATTAAAATAATCAAATAATTCAAATAATTCTAAAAAAATTCACAAAAATCACAAATATTATAAAATGAATATATATATATCATGAAACAAGTAATTTTTAGGGTGTTACAGTCACAAAATTAAACACGCATGTTAAACAAGTCATATGCTACCTTTTGAACACATACATAAGTCTAACATGTCATTTAGGGTATTACATCGAGTTCCTTTACCTTTTTTCTAACCCACTTAGTTTCTTGTAGGCACATAAAATTAATCCTCCTCCTAAACATGGTGGCAACTATTTACATTGATTTACTTGTAAGTATGCCTATATTCCAAGTTCCAAAACGCATCCTACTCTTGTGAACTAGCTTCTTTACCCACACCCGTTCACAAAAATGTGGGAACCCTTGCTTATTTTTCGCTACACCTAGGCGGCGATGCAGTGGCTCTTACTCATTTGACACTGTACTCAAGCTATACAACGCGTTGCTTAGGGGCAACGACCTAGCATTAACACAATCACTTCGTTGATCCATGTAATAAAGATTTGACAAAGTTTTACGTTAGTTATCGACTGCCTAACACAACTCTCCTCTTTTATCTAGGTTTGGGATAGGCTATGTAGGGATTTGCAACAAAGCTCAACATAGGTAAAGTTATATGACCTTTACAATAACCTTTTAAAAAAAAATAAACTTGCGTAATGAATTTACTTGATTTACATGGACTTTCTCACATTAAGTTATTGTTACCTTGACTTGGAAACAATTTTATAACCTTTATAATGACCTTTGTAAGGAAAGGACTCTTGTGCAATGAATCCACTATCAAGACTTAGAAAAAACTATGGACTGTAATGAGGATGTTGGGGGCCATTAGAGGGAGAAAAATAAACAAGATGACAACATGGAGCATAAAAAAACAAGAATTTAATGTAGTTCGACAAGTCATCTGCTTATATCCACCCTAGAGATAAAATATGTTCATTGTGAAAGAAAATATTGTAAAAGATTAATCATGGAGTTAAAAACTAACCTATACCTGGCTCAAAGCCCCTTGTACACCCTCTTTCATAACCCGAAGATCCCATTTGTCACTTGTCATCACTTTGTCTCACCATACACCTACTCCATTTATTCTATTTATAACAAAACATCCTTGGTCTCTAAGCAAATCCCCTTAGTGTAACACTCCTTTTTGAGAGGGAACGTCACATTACAATTTATGATGTGGAAAATTTAAAAGATAAATTAAGACTCGGTTCATCAAATCATGATTAAACTTATTTGATTATAGTTGTGTAAATAAAATGGTGAATATATATATATATATTCATTATATGTATATATATATATATTTGTACTCAATAACCTATTCATCAATGAAGAATTCAAATGTACTAACGCTTATAATAAGATTCACAAGTATGTACATATATGTTTTGTTTAATTGTAAATGGAAAACATAAAGACTAATCCAATACATCCATGAAAAAGATACATTATATATATATATATATATATATATATATATATATATATATATATATATATATATATATATATCATTGTTACATTTAGATATAGGCTAGCTATGAGTCATTAGTTACATCAAGGCTCATAAAAAAGAAGCCTAAGCTTTACAAGCCCCTAAAAAAATGATATACAAACCCCCAAAATGAATATCAAGCCCCAAAAGACGGATAACCATCAGTGACTATCGACAGAATCAGCCCCTAAGAAGAGAAGGAAGGAACCGTGTCAGGATCCTCTTCAGATTCCTCCTCAGGGTCTTCCTCATCGAGGAAACCTCATCGTGGCCACCGACCACAAATAAAAATACATACCAAAAGAAAAAGAAAGCATGGCCGGCTCGGGCTGTGGAGAGAAATGAATCCTCCTGTGGAGTGCAATAACGATCATCTCACATGTCCCTAATGGGCATGTAAAACTCCAAATGTAGCCTAACACTGCAGGTGTAGATGGGCGAATCATAACGCCCCCAAGCCAGCGATACCATCACGTTCTCCACGTAGACACAGCGATCTGAACTGTAGTTAATATGCCAGTAGTCTGGACCTCTGAGAAAGGCCAGACGCACATAACCCAAAAATCCTCATGGACGTGCCGCCATGATCCAAAGCAGGTGCTATTCGAAGTCGATCGTTGTGATTGCTATTAATCATCAATACTTTGTGGCCAAAATCCAGGAAACTCGTGGACTTCACCCCCTTCGCCGACATCTTCGATGGAACATAAATATAAACAGAGTAGCAGAAAATACAGAAAAAAGGTAAGACATTCTACATCATTACCTATTATGGCAGTAAAGAAACAAAACGGCGCATAACGCCCACATAACATTTTAGAAATAGTAATCAGCATTAAAACAGATAATAAACAACTTAGCATTTACAGGCAGTTATAATAGTAACAAGATAACAAATTAAATTGTCATATAAATAAGTAAATGTCAACTAATATGGCGACTCACTATACACATGCATATGGTACCAACAATCCTACTCCATGGAGCTAGACACAAAATATTCGGAGAGAATGATCAGGAGATATGTCTGTATCGCGACTGCCAAGGCCTTCAAGTACTAAAAATTCTCAATTTATCAACGTGCACATCATGGCATTATACAAGACATTCTACACAGATCTCGATATAGGACAGTGTCTCGGTCTGGATGGTCGGTGCATTTGCATTGGTCTGCCCCACGGATAGAAGAGCTACCAACTGTCCATTGCGAGGTACCCACGCCCCGATGCCCCCAAGGTCAACAAGTGACCTACACTTATCTATTTGCACCCACACAAAGGTATGATTCAACTCCTAGGCAACTTGGCCTTAACAATAGTCAACTTTCACAAGATAGGTGACCTCAATACATCATTGGATGTAAACCTTGGATCTCTATCAGAAATTATGGAAATGACTCTTTCGTTCCTTAGGCATTTGGGCATCCTCGTCACTTTAACAATAGTCCATCTTTCCAACGAATACGAACTTTCACAGTACATGGTGACTCAATGCATATTCATGTATACCCAACAATGATATACTTTTCTTATAAAATCCTTCTCAATGCATGTTTTAATCTTGCTCACCATAGATGTTCAAATTCATAAATCAATCACATATGATTCAATAAAATCATAAAGTCATTTGTCCAATTTGTTAGGACGAATAGTCTTTTTCATAATTTAATAAATGCTAATCATTCAATTCAAGATTTAAGATTTGTATTTAAGTTATCAGGGTTAGAGAGCTCTAATTCCATCATTTTCAAACTAAAATCCTTAAATTTAGGGCCTGGTAATCGATTACATAGACTTGGTAATTGATTACAAGCCTAACAGAAGCCTTGTAATCGATTACAAGCTAGATGTAATCGATTATATTTTGCCCAAAAACCTTGTAATCGATTACAAGCTGTCCAGAAGCCTTGTAATCGATTACATAATCCATGTAATCGATTACAAGCTGTCCAGAAACACATTTCGCAGTTCCAGAAGCTTTATAATCGATTACATGAACCATGTAATTGATTATGAACCGAAAAATTACAGAAAACAGAGTCTCAAAGTCATTTTAACCCAAACCAAACCATCAAACCTCAACTATAACATCATAATCATATCATACAAGCACTTGTGGCTTAACCAAGTCACCAATCCATCAACATACATCGAAATCATGCTATCCAAACAATCAAAACATAACCCAAAATCATTCAAACAAGTAGGTATCCCATAAATGGGTTTCACCCCATTAACACAACAAAGAGTTTCTCACCACCAAAATGAGTTGAAGAGAATAATCTTCCTCTTACCTTAAGAGACATTATGGAAGGTGAACTCCTTTCAAGCTTTTTGTCCACCACCCATAAGAAGAAATCTTGGAGATGATAAGGGGAAACAATGGTCTAAGTTGGCTTGAGCAAGGAAGCTTGAAAGCTCAACGATGGTGGTGTGCATGCAGCTGTGTGGGAGAAGAGAGAAAGAGAGAGAGACGTGCATGAGGGAGAGGAGAAAATGAGAGGTGAATAGGGGATGTAAAATGAAATAGTCCCTTCGCTTTCCTTCCCTCCAGCCGTGCAGCACCTTAGGGAGGAGAGAGAGAGGAGTAGTTAGGAGAAAACTTCCTAGAAGTTTCCCTTGAAGCTTCCTTGAGAAGTTTTGCACGCTTCTCAATAAAGTGAAGTGTGAGGTCACTTAGATGGTGTTATAAAAGTAACTAGATAGAAATAATCTATTAGAGCTATTACTCAGTGGACAAAAATTATGGTTAGTAGAAATAATATTTTATTGTTTCTCAGATAATTAAATATTCTGCGATTTTATTTATCAGATAACATCTCATAAAATGTAAACCTCGTAAACTTTGCTCAGCCTCGGGTTTAGTAAGATCCCCATCGATGTTTTCACAGTTCAAAGTTTACCAGCCTCAGGGAAAATATTTTGTTTTTTGTGGAAAATTCGAAAATAAATATAACACGAGGCAAAATGGATCTGAGCCCAAAAATCGTGGAAAATTTAGTCTAAATATATATATATATATACATACAACAAACAAAACAAAATTTGTTTTTCCCTTTGTATTCCAAAAGTGGCCACAAGACGTAAAATGAGAAATATATTAAAATATTTGACATTTCTAGAAAAATCCACAAAAATTCTCAAATCATAAATATTATAAAATAATTATTTATGATAAAATAAATAATTTTTTAGGTGTTACAACTCTCCCATTCTAAAAAGAAATTTCGTCCTCAAAATTTTCATACCGTAGAATAGTTGTGGGTGTTGCTCCTTCATCTTGTCCTCTAGTTCCCATGTTGCATCTCCGGTCTTTTCGTTCCAGATCACTTTCACCAATGAGATTTCCTTTCCTCTGAGTTGCTTTATTCTCATATCTTCAATCTTTACAGGAGGTGCCTCATAGGTTAAGTTCTCTTTCAATTGTATTATGTCCGGTGCTATGACATGGTTTGGGTTGGGAATATATTTCCGTAGTTGTGACACATGAAAGACATTGTCATTGTGAAGGTTTGAAAGAAAAAGGGGTAAAGCTATCTGGTAAGCTACTGGACCTATCCGATGAAGAATTTGGTAAGGTCCAAGGAATTTAGGAGTGAGTTTTCTAGATTTCAAAACTCAGTCGACCCCAGTCGTTGGTGTGACTTTCAAAACACATGCTCGCCTTCCTTACACTCAAGAGGCTTTCTCCTTTTGTTTGCGTAGCTCTTTTGTCGACTTTGAGTCATCCTCATCTTTTCCTGAATCATCTTGATCTTTTCAGTCATCTGCTGTATAATATTAGGTCCAACAGTAAGGCGCTCGCCATCTTGGTACCAACACAGAGGTGTTCGGCACCGTCGTCTATACAGAGCTTCATAGGGTGTCATCCCTATGCTTGAGTGAAAACTGTTGTTGTAGGTAAACTTTATCAACAGTAACACTTCATCCCAACTTCCAGTCTGTTCTATAGCGCAAGTCTTGAGCAAATCCTGCAACGATTGGATCGTCCTTTCCGATTGCCTATCAATTTGTGGATGGTAAGCAGAACTCAATCGTAGCTTTGTTCCCAATACTTCTTACAAACTTTGCCAAAACTTAGAAGTAAACCTTGGATCCCTATCCAAAACAATACTGGTAGGCACACCATGTAGCCTAACAATCTCATCGATGTACAGTTGGGTCAACCTTTCCATATTGTATTGTATGTTGATTGGCACGAAGTGTGCTGACTTCGTGAGTCAATCAACGATTACCCATATCGAGTCATAACCCTTCCTGGTCTTCGGCAATCCAAGCACAAAATCCATCGCAATGCTGTCCCATTTCCATTTGGGAATAGATAGAGGTTGCAATAATCCTGACGGTCTTTGATGCTCTACCTTTACTTTCTGGCAAACTAGACAAGAAGACACACATTTGGTAATATCGCTCTTCATTCCATGCCACCAAAATAACTTCTTCAAGTCTTGATACATTTTAGTTATTCCTGGATGCATATTTAGCTTGCTCGTCTGAGCATGTTCGAGAATATACTCTCTGAGTTCTTGATCTCTAGGTATACAAACCCTACCTTGGAATCTTAGAATCCCATATGTTCCTTCCTCGAATGTCGTTGCATTACCTTGCCTCATCAGCTCTCTTTCTTCTTATAAGAACTTATCAATTTTCTACTTTTCCCGAATGTCTTCCATTAATTCGCTTGAGATAGTAACCATGTTCATGCGAATTTTTCTCGGTTCTAATTCCACGAAAGACCATACATCCCTGAACTGCTCTATCAGATCTTTTTCCTTAATCATTATGGCTGATATACTGAGCATCTTCCTACTCAATGTGTCTGCCATGATGTTTGCCTTTCCAGGGTGGTACAGAAGTCAGAAATCATAATCCTTAAGAAATTCCAACTACCTGCGTTGTCTCATATTCAACTCCTTTTGATCATATAAGTACTTTAAGCTCTTATGATCATTGGAGATGTTGAACGTCGCTCCATACAATAAGTGTCTCCATATCTTTAATGCAAAAACTACAGCTGCTAACTCCAAGTCATGTGTTTGATAGTTCTTCTCATGCACTCGCAACTGTCTCGAAGCATAAGCCACTACTTTTCCATTTTGCATAAGCACAGCTCCCAATCCTTGATATGAAGCATCGCAGTACACGTAACAGCTGTTATAAGTGGATTTATTCGAATAAGACTTTGTTTATTCAAATAAACACACCCAAAAACACGTAACAACTATTTTTTTAAGCATTTAATGTGATATTAAATGATACCCAACGACTATTTTCTCAAGAACACTATAAATACATGGTTTTGGGTCATCTTTTACACATACCCAACTATCTAAAATAATTATTTCATGCTTTGATTCATGTTTCATGTTTTTCATTATTTCCTGTGCTCTTGTTGTAACACCCCAACTTTTGGGGATAATTACAATATAGTCCCGAAATGTACTATTTTATAAATTCTGTGAGCAGTAAATTAAATTTGACTGTTTCGTGAGTGTACTTGACTGTTGTATGTGATTTGCTCCGACCTAGGGAAATAAAAATTTTCTGGCCGAAAAAATCTTATTTTAATTAATTGGAGCTGGGGGATCTTACTAAACCCAATTCTGATTGATATATATATTAATCTTGTAATTTTTAGGATTTAACTCGTGCAATAAAATAATTTTATATTTTTATAATATTATTTTATATTACAAGATTACCTCTTGTCTCAAAAATAGTAAAAATACGCTTGATTTGACCACAGATCTTTAAAAATCTTGTGGGACTTGCGTTTAGGAAAAAGCAGTCAATCATTTGTCTTTGTTGGACAAATTCTAGCCAATGAGAACAAGTCAACGAAAGTGGCTTGACTTTTTAAAACCAATAGAAAAGGTCAACAAAAGGAGCATGGACTTTGATTAGGGACCGTTGGATGAAGACTTAGTTAGGAAGCCTTTAACCTTAGCCGTTGATCTAATCAATGGTGAGATTAGAATGATAGTTTTATGACCAATTGATATCTACCTTAGATGTAATCTATGGCTAGGAATTAAAGATGAATTAATGGTTAGAATTAAGTCAAAAGTTGTAAGCTTGAATTTGGTTAGTAGCTAATTAAGCTTAATTTGACTAATCTAATTACTTAATTAGCAAACTAAGTGAACTAGCTTAGTTATGAATTAATTATAATTTAAATATTAATTAGACATCCTAATATTAATTAAAGGTTATAATATATGCTAATATATACTAAATTAATTAGTTATATGATTAGTATGTTAATTAAGATTGGTTAGGATATTTAACCTAACTAATTCCCTAATTAGTTAGCATGTAATTAGGAGTAATTTAGAAACAATTAAGTCACTAAAATGAAGGAGGGCTGCACGATTTTGGGCAGCAGCTTGAAGGCTTGGATGGCTTGGTTCTACTAGCTTCTTGAACCCTCCAAATTGTCATAAACCATGTGCACCATCATGTGCATTTAATTGGATATTTACTTAGAAAAATCAAACACTCAACCTCACCCAAAAAGCCACTCACGGCAGTAGCCCTTTAGTTTGCCCTCTTCACTTTTATTTTCACACTTATCTTAATTAAGCTATTCATTTCCTCTCCAAAAATACCAAGAACCCATGCATACTTTTCCTTCCTTTTCTTTCTCTCTAATTCGGCCAAGCCCTCACCCCACACAACCAAACCTCTATAATTTTTTCTCATCATATTTCCTAAATCCAAATCCTATTCTAAACACTTTTCATTCACAAAGTTTTTCCAAATTCCTACTCTATCTTGTCCAAAATCCAACCTTTTGCTTACTTTCTTAAGGGTAAGTTTTGTTTCTTGGGTTCAAAATTTGATTTCTAATTTTTCTAACCATGATTGTTCCATGGTTTTCCAATATTGTACCTTGTATGTGTTTTTACTAATTGTTTAAGAATTTTAGGGATTTGTTTGGGAGATTGCATGAAATTTCAAGAAAGAAGGAAACTAACCGATTAATTGTCTTCAAGAGGTAAGAGGGAGATTTAATCTCATCAACCCTAAGTGATGATGGGAAAATGGATTTGATTGTGTATGAAGAATCCATAAGGATTCGATTTGTGTGGTTGTTTATGGCTTTTATTATTTTTGTGATTATTTAGATGCTTTCCTATTTGTGATTTATTTTGCTATGCATGATTATAGCTTTCATTATTTTTGCTATGCATGTTTATGGTTTTAAATAAATTGTATGTATTTTGTATGTGATTATATAATTGCATGTGTTTATAATTATATAATTATTAAAGTAGGATGTGAATAACATGTACGGTTTGCATGAGTGTTCCAAAGAACACATTATGAGGCTCACGGACCTTACATCCAAACAGAGAACCAAAATGTTCTCGGTAATTTTTAAATTCTTGATTTGAGGAATCTAGGTAAAATAATCAAATTAAAGTTGATTTAAGTTAATTATGGCCAACATGCCATTTAGTGTATAATTAAATGCCATTTTATTTTGATTTGGCCAACATGCCATTTTATTTACTAAGATAGGTTAGGTAATCGTTTTACAACATAAATTGATTCCAATGAATCATTGAGAAAATAAAAGGAATAAATTCAATTTTAGAATTTTAACTTAGTAGAAATTAGTTTAAATAAGAATTAAATTAGACGCTTGAAAAATACTAACGTAGAGCTCATTCCATAAATTTTGAAGCGCGTTAGTAAGTTTCAAAGTGAAATTATTGGGTAAAAATAAAATAAACTATATTTAGAGGAAAATGTTAAAAATACCTTATACTGATTTTATAGGCAAAATGCTGCCAAAATTTATTAAAATCAGACGCATAAAATGAAAAGATTCCATACTATATTTAGAACACAAGAAAAATACTCTACGTATTTTAAATATACTAGATATAGTTTTACACATATTGAAAATAATAATTATAAGCTATTCGGTTAAGAAAATGAATTAAAAATCCTACGCGATTGAGAAAATGATTTAAAAAGATTTTGCGATGTTTAAAAATGTCAAAATATATTTACGCGATTTAAAAACGTTTGTGAAAACAACGAGATTGTGAAAATGCGATAAAATTCCTACGCGATTGAAAGATACTGTGAGTTTTACTGTTGGGCCAAAGTGGTGGACCTGGACATGTTGTGGTGTAGTATTGTCAGGTGGGACGTACTATACTTTGATATTTTGTGACTAAGGTCATTTTGGTAATTTTTTGTAATTATGGTAAAATTTGGATAATAAGGATATTTTTGTCATTTTAGATCATACTTAGAGTGTTGTGCCAATTTGGGTTATAATTAGTGATTGATTGACGAGGCGAATTACACCGTGTTTGGTGTGATAAGCATAGTGTGGTTCATTTATGAACTTGGAGGCATTAGTGTGCAGAGGATCCCATATGTGGGACAAGTGGTAGCACCTCTGGGCCGTGGTAACAGGCAACACACTAATGATCTTGACAAGCACTATTCTTAATCGAGATCTTGAGGGGATTATTAAGTACTATGCGTGTGGTACACGATGTTGGGCGTGTCTTGCTACACGATGTTTTGGATTGTGGGCTATAGACACAAAGATTGGACAAAGGCAATAGTTTGGTTGGATGACCATAAAGTATTATTAGTTTCTATTCGGATCATTCCCTCGGATATCCGTGTTTAGCTCCATGGAGTAGGAACGAGTCGGTGTGTGTATCATTCATCATACGCATTTTAAATGTTTATTATGTTCATGCATTATTTGCATTTCTTGTTCATGCATCCTCGCACTTTCTTGTTTACCATATTCGTGATAAATCGTATGATGTATTGCTTTAATATATATTATATGATATGATGATATATGTTATTTAATATATATATATTGCTTTGTTATATTATGTATGATGTATTAAATTGCTATACTGTATATGATGTAATAGCATGTGTTATTGTAATATCTGCTTGCCATTGTAATACTTGTTTGTATTGTCATTTTCTTAATTGCCATGCGGGTAATGATGTTGATTGTCTCACCTCTTTATTGTATTGTTCTGTTTTGTTTTCTACTTTATGTTTATATCATCGAAGACTAGAATGGCGGCAAGGCGAGATCAATTAGGTTTCTTTAGACTTCAGTTTCTCGAAGGCGCTGAGGCTTGGTATGTCCACTGGGACACAGGACACATAGAGTACAGTGGTAATGTGACTTTATCAGTAAGTAGGACTCAACATGGGGTTATTACTACACGTTATACAGTTGCTTTCGTAGAGATCATTTTACCTATTAGGGAGTTGTGGGACGAGTTTCACTATACCCCTAGAGAGAACTTCGATACACTTTTGGGTTGATTTTCTATCAGTCAAGACATTTCTAACTAAGAAATTTGTCTTATGACGAGGGCTCATATCTTAGGTGTTATGTTTGAGTAGTATACTGTCTTTTATTATTTCTATTAAATATTAATAGTTGTAAATTAATTGTATACTTCAGACAAGAATCACATGTATATTATGGTGAGTTTATGTTTGTTATATTTTGTGTTCCGTGTTATTTTATTTAATATTATAATTATGAAAAGAAAAGAAATATATATATACCACAAATATTATTCAAGTATCAAGTGTTTTACAACTTGGGTAAGGATTTTATTTATTTTTATTTTTCTGCATCATAAATGTGACATCCCCAGAAAGGGTGTTACATTAGTTTAATGGTATTAGAGATGGGACCTCTCCCAAAACGGTGTGGTTCGGGGACGAACCAAGCAGAAGCTGGTGGGCATGTGGCGTCCCGGGGCCGATGAGGGCAGGGAGTGTCGCCGGTGCAATGAGGCACGGTCAAGGAGCGGCTCCTGGCATGCTTCTAGGCGGAGGGTCTACATGAATGAACTGAATACGCACCGGAATGAGAGGGATTCAGAGACTGTGTAGGTATGGGACTACATAGTTGAGGATGACTTAAAGGAATTGATTTGGTGTAGCCATATCAACAAGTTGCAACTTCTTTTTGGGAGCCTAGAACATAAGAACTCCATGGTTAAGCGTGCTTGACCTGGAGCAATTGTAGGATGGGTGACCTCTTGGGAAGTTTCCTAGGATGCGTGTGAGTGAGGACAAAGCACGCTGAAAAGACCCGTGTTGGTTTGTGGAGACACTCATCAATCCTGCAGGCAGTCCCGGGTCGTTACACTTGTCGCCAAAATTTGAGATATCCTAAAAGAGCTTCATAGAGCTTTGAGTTGTATAATCTACTATTCTGAGAGTTTGGTTTCTACTACAATTCTGATTCATTATAAAGAGGGTGAGGTATCCCTTGAAGTTGAGGCTCAAGCACAAAGGGTGAGGTATCCTAAGGTGTGGTGAGTACTCTATTGTGTAAAGGTTTCAAGCACCTGTTCAAGCTTGACGTGATAGTAGAAAATCTCGGGTGGTTTACTTGAGGACTGAACGTAGGCCACAAGTGGTTGGTGATTGAATTAGGATAAATCATTGTGTTTGCTTCTCTTAACTCAAACTACTTTATATTAGTATTTTAATTTCATATATTTGCTCAGATACTTTCTGTGTTGATTTTTCATTTACATGTGCATCTTTTATTCTTCTCTATTCATTCATTTTAATCGATATATAGCTTTAAAGAAATTTTTTTTTCAAGTGTTTGATAAAATTTTTCGAAGAGTTTCTATTTCCTTTACATTTATGCTTTAATTATATATGCTTGAGTTGAATTTGACGTTCAACTTATTCGCTTGATTTATCCCACAACCCAAGTTGTGTTTGAGTAATCTACAATAGTTGTATCTTTGTTAGACTTATTTCACTGCATGTGTTGATTGAAATTATCAAAATGCATAATTTCTTAATGTTACTTTAAAAATTTGTAATCACCTAATTCACTCCCCTCTTGGGTGATGGTTGCCATGGCTAACAAAACATAATCAATATCAACATTATACAATCTCTCATACAATTGTATAGCGTATCAAAGGTGTTTCACTTCCTCTTAACCTTATAAGACTCGGACTTAATCTCAATATATTATGGTTGCTACAAGATATTAAATCTCTATTCAATATCATTAGATCACATGTTACTATTATGTAAAGGTTTGCTGAACATAACGCATAATCTATAAGCCTAAGTCCCTTACTCAAATGATAAGAACAACTATCTGCTCAGTTATAACATATCACAAACTAGTTTATTCATAAACTTGTTATAAGTACTACAAGTATAACCTTTCTATGAATAAATGCACTAACTTTGAAATGTAGGATTAGCCACAAGAAATGAAGTCTTTACCCCATGCCACTCGAGCATTTATATTCTCTTACTCTATGTAAATGTTCACTAAGCCAATACCTAACCTTAAACTCATAAACATACCATCAATGATATTAAACAGCTGCTCATACAATTGTAAAATATCATTTATCCCAGACAACTGCCCATACAATTACCAAGGAACAGGAAATGAATATGATTGTGTGTGTGTCACTTGCTTATTCCATATTATCTTTAAACTTGTAGATGAGAAGATCGAATCTTCGAACTACCTTGTAATAAGTGGGCTAGTTCCTAGTCACATTGGTGAGAGTACTGATTCCACTATATAAAACTAATAATCTTGGCACGAACGAGAAGCTAGGACCGAATCCTTACTCAAAGAGACTTTTGGATCCTGTCTATCTCCTTTGGCTATATGATTATTCATCATTAAAGATTACTCTACTTTGGAATTAGCAAGTAATAGGAAACTCAGCAGTGTTCTGTATAACTCAAACAAAACCACCACATTAACTCATCACATGGTTCTCTCTAACTAAGTGAAGAACTAAACTATAGCAAATATATACTCTTAACTCACTTCTAACTCATAGAGGAGCACATTCCATGTTTCTAACTAAGAAACATCTTGTATCTAGCTTGCCTTATTTTCACACCACAAGTGGTAAACTATGTCACTCTAGTGTACTCAAGGTCCTAGATACCTACTATAAGCAATTCCTAACTATTAGAATGGTTAAAGACTGGAACTTTTATACTATGTCTATACTAAGTCTATAACATCCTAATACTAAAAGCTTAATCAATGTAACATTTGTATCCATAAACAACATTACAACATTACTACTAATGTAATAGCCTAATAATATATCCATAATGTACATTGGAGTCATTATAGAGAGCCTTATGAAATGCAAAAAATATAAAACTCATAACAAAATGCATAAATACAATATTAGCCTCCTAGGGGGCATGAAGTAATACATAACACTTTACATTACAAAAGAAGTATAAATAGATACAAAGATTGTAACATAAGTAATAAAACTAGAACTTGTCTAATCATTTTGCTTCCTTTTTCTTCTTTTTCTTTGAAGAACATTCACCTGGGATTACATGGCAACACAGCGGGGTGAGAATCAACAAATCTCAGTATGAGTAAACAAAAACCAGTTATGCATAACATAATAAACATAATCTTAACTCATGCTAAATAAGATATGTTTAAACCTTACAAGGTTATACTTTAGTAACTAAAGATACCAAGTTAATCATACATTCCATCATACATACTTAGTCCAACTTAGAACTAAGATGTTTAACTAGGATCTTTGGTTTATTGTATTATCTTGTGGTAAATAAAGGGAAAGCTCATCCCTACATTACACGTACCCTGGAACTGTTGAGAAGCTAGGGCATGAATCGAGACTCAAAGGAACCTTTACGGACTTCCCACTTATCTCCCTTAGCCTAAATGATTGTGCACATCATCAAGGGATATACACAAAGACTAATACTACTAGATTATCCTACATACATGCATCTAAATATCACATCATCACTTATTACATTTTAAGTGATACAAATACCACAATAAGTGGCCTAAGGTATTAGATAATTACCTAAGGCAAACCATTACTCTTGAATGCTCAAAGGCATAAGCTTTCTCTACTTTCTAAATGATAAATTCCCTCTTGAAATATCCCTATTTGTGTCTTAATACACACTAGAAAACATATACAAATGATCCAAACTAGCAGGAAACATCAATACATCAAGAATAACAATTTTGAGAAATTTTGGAACTCATGCCTCACCGTAGCTCAATCACGCCTCAGTACCTAGCTCTAGGGTTCTTCCATGCCCAAGGTGGTTCTCAGTCACATTGCAGCGCGAGCACGAAATAGCAAGTTCTGTAAAAACTACACTGTTTCATTGGAATAACTCACAGAAATTAGCCACTCCAAAACAGTTTCTAGGTAATTTTAGGTCCCTAACTAGTTCACTAACACATAGGAATCATTAGTCACCAACTCAAACCATTAACTTTCGATTCATGAACAAAATCATTCATCAAAAACCTATTTTTCTCACTTTGTGCATCAAAAGTCCAAATGAAGAGTTCTAAGTTTCTAACTCAAACTCATTCCATGAACAAGTTATAAACAACCATTGAAACATATTCAAGCAAGAAAAACATGTTGGGAATTGCGGATCAAAATATCTCGCAGCGGAATAATAGGATTCCCACATAGGATCCATGCGAAAAGTCCATAATCCGAGTTTTTTTTTTTAAAATTACCTCTTGAAGCGTGATAAACACAAGCAAGGTGAATCATCAACACCGTAATAGCGACGATGTTTCTGCGGTATCCACACGAACAGACTTGCAAAAGGAGTCACGCCTCTGTTTCGCGGTGCTAGCTGCGAATAGAAGAGAAGAACCTTTCACTGTCTCTCACTCACTTTCTTAGGTGCGGCTAGGGTTGTGATGTAACATCTATAGCAGCCCCCTTAACAGTACTATTTATAATAGTGGCTGCCTTAAGTGAGTGTGAGCAAGTAGCAAGGTAAGCTGTGCAACCCTAAAACCCATCTCGTCATGAGTTAGGCCCACAATTGAATCCGAGTCCAACTTGGATCCTTATTGCTCCAATTTAGTCTGTTTTAAGTGTGCGACCCTGCAGGTTCTCATGACGTTGGTAGTAATATTAAAATCTCATTTTAATATTACAAACGATGGACGGTATCTAGCAACACATCACTTTGCTACCCAAGTAATGAGAATGTCGGTGATTTGACATAACCTATCCGTGATCAATGTTTCCGTGTAGTTTAAGATATCCAGATTGAACACAAGGCATGGAACGTGTCACCCTTGTTTAATTCAATCTTCGGTTTGCTAAGAGTAGACATAGTAATAACAAATGAGATCAATATCTCATATTGACTCATTTGAGCATGGCCATGCATTTCATAGTCTCACTCAAACGAAGATATCACTCTGTTATGTAGGAGGGACAAATCTCATCTAGGTCACTCACATTCCTCCACATGCATCGCAATATGTCTAATAACCAACTTTATAATCATCTTGTTACGAGATGACGTTTGATGGCATTTAAAACACACAACTCCTCATGTAGGAATCGTAGTGATTTCGGGTCAAAGAACCACATACACCATTATCACTATGAGAAATGATACTCACGTAACGATCACGTAGCGTTCTCATGGCGGGTCTGTCAATACATCATTACTCTAATATGTATCCATGTGTAGACTTGATATCTCATATCCATGACCCGTGAGATGTGGTCATCAGTCTACGCACATACTAGTCTCAATGCATTATTGTTGTCCTAATTAACAATAATACTTAACTAGGGACATTTAAGAATAGTGTTGTAACCAAAAGGATCTCACGATCAAGTCATCCACTTGATGTCCTATGGCATCAAACTTACTATTCTAAAGACTTTATTATGTTTATCAAAAAAGAACACAATAAATGAAATGCCTCATATATAAAATAGCATAATAGAATATATGTAAATACAGAAAATGTATTAGCCTCTAGGGCATACACCAACAAAACACTCCAAACTCCTCTAAAACCCAAATTGGCCTATTATGCGTCATATATGCATCAAAGGTGGAAATGGAGAAAAGAAGCTAAAAAGAACTCAAATCCCCTACCTTAGGTCCTTTATGATGGTGGAGGATCAAGCTTGGCTTTCCTTTTTCCTTTCCTTCTGTTTTCTGTGAATGCTTATATCCTTAAAGTATGTCAAATGATTTTTTATGATAACAAAGTCAAAGATGAAGATCAAGTGCAAAAGAAAAGATCAAGATCAAAGAAAGAAGTCAAGAGGTTTATTTAGTCATAAGACTTAGAACATTAATGTTAAATGCTCTCAAGATTTCTCAAATGGTTTTTCTATATATCATTTTCAAAATAAGTGTGAAAATTTCAAAGCTAAACATGTTTTCAAAGAAACTTGAGTTTCAATCTTAGATTTAACACTCATGAAAGGATTTATGTTCAATCAAATGTCTTGAAGTGTTAGAAATGACTTACAAGCTTAATTGGACTTGAAAAATGTGTTCAAATGCCAATATAATCGATTACATGATGTTTGTAATCGACTACAAGCAAGTCAGAGGTCATGTAATCGATTACACCAAGTTGGTAATCAATTACAATGAGCCCAGAAAGGCTAGAACACGTTCAAAGAGTCATGTAATCGATTATATGGGTATTGTAATCAATTACAAAGCAAGTCAGAAGCCATGTAATCGATTACACTAAGAATGTAATTGATTACACAGAGCCTAGAAAGCCAAGAACACGTTGGAACAACAATGTAATCGATTACATTTGTTGTGTAATCGATTACACATAATCTGATAGAGTCAAACAGCTATATTAATGGCATTTAATGCTTGGGCAAAAGTCCCCAACGGCTCCATTTATTACAAAACTTATAAATACTAATGTTGGGACTTTATTAGAGGTTGACCTTGAACCAAAAACTGATTGCCAATACTTCAAAACATGATTTAATCTTTAAATCTATTTTTGCTCTATTTTTGTGAAAAACTTGAGTTATTCTTTGAGAGCATATTAGAGCTTCAATTTGTAATCATCTACTCTTGTGAGAGTTTCATTCTATCAATCTATATTGCTTTGTAAAGAGGGTGAGGCATCCCTCCAAAAGTGTAAAGGGTGAGGAATCCCTTAGTTGAAGAGACTCAAGCTCCAAGGGTGAGGTATCCCAAAGTGTTGAGTGCTCAAGGTTGTAAAGGTTGTCAAGCACCTATTAAAGCTTGAAGATATAGTGGAAAATCTCTTGCGGTTGCTTGAGGACTGGACATAGATCACAAGTGGATTGGTGATCGAACTAGGATAAATCATTGTGTTTGTTTTCTCTAAACCCTTCTCTTTACATTGAGCACTGTTTTATTGAATTACTTGAATGTTGTTCCCTTTAGCTATTACATTTATAAGTAAAAGTGTTTATCTCATTTATCCAATCATTTCTAATCATCAAATAGCTTCAACGAAAATTGTTTATTAAACATTTTGTGAAAGATTTGTGAACTTGTTTTATATACTCAATTCACCCCCCTCTTGAGTATTGAGGCCACTTGGTAATAAGTGGTATCAGAGCTAGACTCTTGTATAAAGAGCTTAGCAGCTTCAAGAGAAGTGATGACTTCAAATGATTTTTCAAATGAAGGTTCTTCTATAAACAAACCTCCTTATTTCAATGGGGATGGTTATGCCTATTGGAAAGAAAGGATGAAAATTTTCATTAAAGCTATTGACTTAGATCTGTGGGACACCGTTGAAAATGGTGCTTTTGTTCCCACACAAACTAAAGATGGTGTAAAAATTAATACATCTAGAAATGAATGGACCGATGATGATAAAAAGAATGTTCAATACAATTTGAGAGCCAAGAACATCATCACCACATCCTTGGGATATGATGAATTCTTTAGGGTGTCAAATTATAAGACCGCAAAAGAAATGTGGGATACCCTACAAGTAACCCATGAAGGTACTAGTGAGGTAAAGCGATCTCGAATAAACACTCTTACTTATGAATATGAATTGTTTAGAATGAACCAAGGTGATAGTATTCAAGACATGCAAAAGAGATTTACTCATATTGTTAATCATCTTATCTCATTGGGAAAGACATTTCCTAATAAGGATCTTATTAACAAAGTCTTGAGATGTTTAAGCAGGAATTGGCAACCCAAAGTAACGGCTGTTGCAGAATCAAGAGATTTATCAATAATGTCTCTAGCCACCTTATTTGGGAAGCTTCAAGAACATGAGCTGGAACTAAATAGTCTCAATTAAAATGAAGAGCATGATAAAAAGAAGAAAGGAATTGCACTCAAAGCCACCTCTTCTATAATTGAAGATGATGATGAAGATGGTGAAGAGGATGTAGAAAATATTGAGCTGAGTGAGGAGAATCTTAGTCTCCTTGTGAGAAAGATTAGAATATTCCTAAAGAAAAAGGGATTTCAAAGAAGACCACCCTTTCCTCAAAAGAAAATGTATCACAAAGGAGAAGGATCCTCTACTCCTCCAAAATGCTACGAATGCGAAAAATCGGGGCATATAAAAATGGAGTATCCTATGTATCTCAAAAAGACGGAGAAGTTTGCGAAAAGGCCTTCCAAAGAAAAGAAAGGAAAGAAAGCATATATATCTTGGGAGGACAATGGCTTAAGCTCTTCCGATAGTTCAGAGAATGAAGAAGCCCATCTTTGTCTCATAGCTCAAGGAGAAGAAAGTGGAGAGAGCGACACCGAGGTAACTTCTTCTAACTTAAAATCTCCACCTTCTTATGATGAATTGCAAGATGCCTGTTAAGAAATGCATGATGAATCTTTGAGGCTCACAAAATGGTTTTATCTTTTAACAAAATAATCTTCTTATTGGTAAACAAAGTTTCTATTTTAAGCAAGGAGATAAATGAGCTTAAAATTGAAAATGAGACCTTAGGACTCATTGATGCTAATTCATTATGCATGACTTGTTCCTCACATGATAATACATCCATATCATTACCTTGTTCATCATGCAAAGTGTTTGAAAAAGAAATTGAAGATTTGAACAACACTCCTGCAAAATTCACTTTTGGAAGAGACAATTTGAATGTGTTGTTAGGGAAACAAAAATGTGTTTTTCAAAAAGCCGATTTAGCATTTAATCCAAATAACCATCAAAGTTCTTATAAGAATTTCTTTGTTTCCTCAAAAACTTCAAGTAGCCCCTTTGTCAAATGCTTTCATTGTGGTAAGAAAGGGCATAGTGCATCCACTTGTAATGTTAGAAAGAACATAAACACCAAGGTTGGAATCAAAAGGGTTTGGGTTCCTAAAGGTACCATGCCTAACTCTAACACACAAGGACCCAAAACAATTTGGGTATCAAAGGTTAAAATTTGAATGTGTGTTGTAGGTGTACTTGAAGACCAAGAGCTCAAGTTGGTATCTTGATAGTGGTTGCTCCAAGCACATGACCGGTGATGGCTCCAAGTTCTCCTCCCTTACCCACAAGAAACATGGTCATGTCACATATGGTGATAACAACAAATGGAAGATCCTTAGAATTGGCAAAGTTGGTAAGATCCTTTCATCATCTATTGATAATGTTTTGCTTGTTGAAGGACTTAAACATAATTTGCTTAGCATTAGTCAATTGTGTGATAAAGGCAATAGACTTATATTTGATTCTTCTTATTGCATAATTGAGGGAAAAGATGATAAGCAAGTTAAGTTTGTTGGTCATAGAGTCAATAATATATATATGATTAGTCTTGATGATATTTCCTTAAATGATGCTAAATGCTTTATGAGTAAAGAAAATGATTCATGGTTATGGCATAGAAGAATTGCTCACATTCATATGGATCACTTAAACAAATTGGTTTCTAAAGAACTAGTAATTGGTCTTCCAAAGCTCAAAATTGAAAAAGACAAACTTTGTGATGCATGTTAAAAGGGAAAACAAGTAAATGTATCTTTTAAAGTTAAAAATATGATTTCAACTTCTAGACCTTTACAACTTTTGCACATGAATCTTTTTGGTCCCTCTAGAACTATTAGTTTTAGTGGGAATTAATATGCATTGGTGATTGTGGATGATTTTTCTAGATTTACATGGACATTATTCTTAGCCCACAAAAATGATACTTTTCAATCATTTAAAAAGCTTGCCAAAGTTATCCAAAATGAAAAAAGTTTTTGTATTGCATCCATAAGAAGTGACCATGGGTGGTGAATTTAAAAACCATGAATTTGAAACCTTTAGTGATGAACATGACATTGAGCATAATTTTTCAGCCCCTAGAACACCACAACAAAATGGTTTTGTAGAAAGGAAAAATCGATCTTTAGAGGAAATGACAAGAACTATACTCAATGAGGCTAACCTTCCTAAGTATTTTTGGGCGGATGCGGTCAACACCGCTTGTTATGTTATGAATAGAGTCCTAATAAGGCCCATTTTAAAGAAAACCCCATATGAATTGTACAAAGGAAGGAGGCCAAATGTGTCACATTTTCATGTCTTTGGATGTAAATGTTTTGTTTTGAATAGTGGAAAGGATAATTTGGGGAAGTTTGATGCAAAATCTGATGAGAGAATATTCATTAGCTATTCTATACATAGTAAGGCCTTTAGAGTCTATAATAAACAAACTATGACTATAGAAGAGTCTATGCATGTTGCATTTGATGAAACTAACCCAAATGAGCCGAGAAAAGAGCTTGTTGATGATGTTGTAGAAATCTTAGCAAAAACGCACTTGGAAAATCAAGAGAAAGAGTCCAAGAAACAAGAAGAGAAACTCCTTGTTCACTCATGGCAAAAGGATTCAGAAATCATGGACCTACCCAAGGAATGGAGGACATCAAGATATCACCCTCTCGACAAGGCGATAGGTGATGTATCTAAAGGGGTAATCACTCGAAACTCACTTAGAGATGCATGTAATCACTTGGCTTTTGTCTCTCAAGTTGAACCTAAAGACATAAATGAAGCCATTAATGATGAACAGTGGATCTTGGCCATGCAAGAAGAACTAAACCAATTTGAGAGAAATCAAGTTTGGGAATTAGTTTCAAGGCCTAATGATCATCCTATAATTGGTACCAAATGGGTCTTTAGGAACAAACTTGATGAAACGGGCCTAATAATAAGAAACAAAGCTAGGCTTGTAGCTAAAGGTTATAATCAAGAAGAAGGCATAGATTATGAAGAAACTTATACTCCCGTAGCTAGATTAGAGGCCATTAGAATGTTACTTACATATGCTTGCATCATGGATTTCAAACTCTATCAAATGGATGTCAAAAGTGCCTTTTTAAATGGTTTTATACAAGAAGAGGTATATGTGAAACAACCTCCTGGTTTTGAAGATTTTGAATTGCCCAACCATGTTTCTAAACTGAAAAAGGCCTTGTATGGCTTGAAACAAGCTCCTAGAACTTGGTATGAAAGGTTGAGCAAATTCTTTTTAGAAAAAAGTTTTTCTAGAGGCAAAGTTGACACTACCCTTTTCATAAAACACAAAATGTAAGACATACTTCTAGTTCAAATCTATGTTGATGACATTATATTTGGAGCTACTAACAACTCTCTTTGTAAAGAATTTTCAAATATTATGCAAAGTGAGTTTGAGATGTCCATGATGGGTGAGCGCAACTTCTTCCTTGGTCTCCAAATCAAGCAAACAAGAGAAGGAACTTTCATAAACCAATCCAAGTATTGCAAGGAGCTGCTCAAGAAGTTTGGAATAGACAATGCCAAGCATATGGCTACTCCTATGGGCACCTCTTGCTATTTGGACAAGGATGAAGGAGGTAAATCGGTAGAAATTATAAAATATAGAGGTATGATTGGCTCACTCCTTTATCTCACTGCAAGTACGCCTGATATAATGTTTAGTGTATGCATGTGTGCTAGATATCAAGCTAATCCTAAAGAATCACACCTAAGTGCTATTAAAAGAATAATGAAATATCTAATAGGCACATCACAAATGGGTTTGTGGTACCCCAAGGGTGCCTCATGTAGCTTCATTAGGTATTCCAATTCTAATTTTGCTAGATGCAAAATGGATAGGAAGAGCACTAGTGGGACATGCCACTTGCTTGGAAGCTCACTAGTTTCTTGGCATAGCAAGAAACAAAATAGTGTGACATTGTCTACAGCTGAAGCTGAATATGCTGCAGCTGGGAGTTGTTGTACTCAAATCCTTTGGATGAAGCAATAACTCTTGGATTATGGTCTTGAGCTTGATCATATCCCCATAAGATGTGATAATACTAGTGCAATTAATTTGTCCGAAAATCCCATTTTGCATTCTAGGAGTAAATATATTGAAATAAGACATCATTTCATTAGAGACCATGTTCAAAAAGGTGATTGTATGCTTGAATTTGTAGAAACCACTAAGCAACTAGATGACATCTTCACTAAGCCCCTAGCAAAAGAAGCATTTTTCTATATAAGAAATGAACTTGGTATATTGGATCAATCATGCATAAATTGACTATTTGCTGCATAATCCTAAAATCAAAGCATGTTGCTTTCTGCATAATCATGCCATTTTATTGCATAATCTCTGAGTTTTTAATAATATTTGAATCCAATACTGACTTGAGCGTCGGAGATTTCCCCTAAGTTGTTTTGCAGGTGCTTCCTCATGTCAAAAACTCTCAAGTAACTCAACAACTTCACAATTTCACCAAAAAGGGTGTAATTCTTGGTAAAATTAGTATTTTTGCACAATTATGTGATTTGAATCATAATATGATTAGATTATATGCTTGCATGATGATTTGAATTGATTTAAGATGCTTTGGAACTAATTTGAATGGTTTAAAATTGATTCTATCTTTGTTTGGAATGCAAAAAATTTGTAATCGATTACAAAGCCTTTTAATCAATTACAAAGGTTTGTGCATGTAATCGATTACACAAATGTTGTAATCGATTACAATCAACTCAGAACTCAGGTAATCGATTACACCCATGATGTAATCGATTACAAGGTTCCCCAGAAGCATGGTAATCTATTACACCCAAAATGTAATCGATTACATGTGTAACAAAAGGCTTGTAATCGATTACAATATCAATGTAATCGATTACACAGGGTTTTTAAAAGGTTTTCTGACGCGCGCAGAGTTCTTTTATCATAAACTGTTCATTTTCTTTATCCTCCTCCTCTGCTCCCATGCACACGCAACCTCCCAATCTCTTTTTTTTCTCACTTAAATCTCACTCAAATCCCTCCATTTCACCTCCCTCTCACTCGAAAATACCCTCTCCACGCAGCCCATCTCTCAAATCCCATCATATTCCATCACCCAAATCTCCCCATCACCTCTCACGAACCCATCTCTCCCTCTCTGCCCTAATCTGTCTCTCATTCATCCCTCTTTCTTTCCTCACTCATCTCTAAACACTTTCCCCTCATCCCACTATCTTCTTCCTCATCAAATGGCTGAATCCTCTCATTGTTCAAAGCGCCCAAGAACAAGGGTTGCCATTGGAGGGTCCTCAGGTGGAGCTTCACACAACATTTCTGGCCTGGACCTCACTCGCCATTTCTCCACTGTGAAGAAAGTTGAGTTGTTTAGAAAAAACTTCCAACTACGCAAAATAATTTCCCCAGGTATCTTCCCATCACCTTCTGTGAGAGTGAACCCCTGGAGAGTTTTAGAACCATTAAAAACTTAGGATTGCTAGGTTTCCTTAGTATTGAAAAGGTCATCTATCCAAACTTAATGAGAGTCTTTTATGCAAATCTGAAGTATGAAGATGATTGCTTAATCTCTGAGGTAAAGAAGCAACAGATCAAGATAACAATGGCTAAATGGTATAGGCTGACCAAACTTACTCCTGATGGAGCAAACTTTTGTGGAAATGCAAACATTTGGGGTCATGAATTTGAGCACAAGGCTGCTCTCCTTTCACTGATAAGGACAGGATACTATCCCCTCAGTGATCCCAAAAAGAGAATCATGGCCACTGGCCTGACCATGGAGAATAAGGTACTCCACTATCTTTTGGTCAGGGGATTGATTCCTAGATGAGGGAATTACACTCTGGTTCTTAAGGATGATGTGGTATCCTTATGGGCGATGACCACGGGGCGACCAATCAACTGGGGATACTACATTATAGAGCACATGTTGGACGTAAAGAAAAAGAAAAACTCTGCTCTACCATTTGCTATGCTGGTGACAACAATCTTGGAGCACTATCACATTTCCTTGGCTGAGGAGTCCAAGGACACCAGCTTAAAAGGACCACAATTCGTCGGCTTGCATACCTTGAAGAAGCTTCAGCTCTACAAAGTCGATGATAGGTGGCACTACATTACGCATGGTACCTTTGGGCATATCCATCATGATCCGAATAGTGATGACGATGAAGAGGCTCAGCATCCTGCCCCTGCTCTTGCTCCTGCTCCAGCTACAGCCACACTAGACCTTTTGCTCCAAGAGATGCGAAACCTGAGCGCTACTGTAGACACACGCATGGATCACATTGAGCAGAAGGTAGATCACCTTGAGCTGAGGATGGACTACTCAGATCAGGAGCTTGCCTCTATTCGATCCCTCCTGGCAGGACCTCATTTTCCTCCGAGTGCTACTGCTGCACCTCCCACATCCTCTGCCTCTCCTGTTCCCCTGTCTTTTGCTGGTCCATCTGGCATCCCTGCTGATGATGAGGAGCTCCTAGGCTCTGAGGACGATCTCGAGCCCGGCGATGATAATGTTGATCTAGGAGACATCGCTGAGGATCCGTACAGTGACAGCGAGGCTACTGATAATGATCATGACCCATTGCCTTGATGTTTTCATTGTTATTTGCTTATGACTACATTGTACATTTTCTTTTTGGCTCTTTTATATAACATTGGTATACGTTTTTGGTGATATTAGTTATTGGGTATATTGGCTATGATGAGTTACATTGTATATGGTTTTTGATGATATATGAACTTGAATCAACTTTGATTATATTCTCTGAATGTTTGGTTTTTGAATATTGGTTACATTGAATATTCTCTTGATCTGAATTTACTGGCTTCATTATATTCTCTTTGAATTTCCTGTTTTGGCAATACTTGGGAAATTATGAAATACAACTGAAATGCTGTCTATTTTTTTTAATGCTTATGTCTTTTTGATAATGTCAACGGGGGAGAGAAATAGTGAAAAATGAAATCTAATTAATGTTGCATATGTACGGGGGAGCTTTTGAGCTTTTTACATGAAAAAACTAACTCAATTTCATGCATAAACTCTGGGGGAGAGTTGCGCTTAAATCTCTGTTATATACAAATGCAAAAACTCTCTCTTTTTCCTATGATCAGTTTGTCATCATAAAAAAGGGGGAGAATGTGAATGCTTATATCCTTAAAGCACGTCAAATGATTTTTGATGATAACAAAGTCAAAGATGAAGATCAAGTGCAAAAATGAAGATCAAGTGCAAAAGAAAAGATCAAGATCAAAGAAAGAAGTCAAGAGGTTTATTTAGTCATAAGACTTAGAACATTAATGTTAATTGCTCTCAAGATTTCTCAAATAGTTTTTCAATATATCATTTTCAAAATAAGTGTGAAAATTTCAAAGCTAAACATGTTTTCAAAGAAACTTGTGTTTCAATCTTAGATTTAACACTCATGAAAGGATTTATGTTTAATCAAATGTCTTGAAGTGTTAGAAATGACTTACAAGCTTAATTGGACTTGAAAAATGTGTTCAAAGGCCAATGTAATCGATTACATGATGTTTGTAATCGACTACAAGCAAGTCAGAGGCCATGTAATCGATTACACCAAGTTGGTAATCAATTACAATGAGCCCAGAAAGGCAAGAACACGTTCAAAGAGTCATGTAATCGATTACATGGACATTATAATCGATTACACAGCAAATCAGAAGTCATGTAATCGATTACATGGGTATTGTAATTGATTACAAAGCAAGTCAGAAGCCATGTAATTGATTACACCAAGAATGTGATTGATTACACAGAGCCTAGAAAGCCAAGAACACGTTGAAACAACAATGTAATCAATTACATTTGTTGTGTACTCGATTACACACAATCTGACAGAGTCCAACGGCTATATTAATGAAATTTAATGCTTGGGCAAAAGTCCCCAACGGCTTGACCTTGAACTAAAAACTGATTGCCAATACTTCAAAACGTGATTTAATCTTCAAATCCATTCTTGCTCTATTTTTGTGAAAAACTTGAGTTATTCTTTGATAGAATATTAGAGCTTCAATTTGTAATCATCTACTCTTGTGAAAGTTTTATTCTATTAATCTATATTGCTTTGTAAAGAGGGTGAGGCATCCCTCCAAAAGTGTAAAGGGTGAGGAATGTAACACCCTTGTGGGGATGTCACATTTATGAATGCAATAAAATAAAATAAAATAAAACTCTTACCCAAGTTGTAAAACATTTGATACTTAAATAATATTTATGGTAAAATTTTTTTTCCTTTTATACTTATAACATTAAATAAAATAACACAGAACACAAAATTAAACAAAGTATAATCACACCATAATATAAATATGATTCTTCTTTAGTACACACATAATTTACAACTACAAGTATTTAACAAATAGTAAAAAGTTGACATAAAACTAAGACATAGTATTACCCAAGTGCATCTCACAGATTTCTAACCCTCCGATGGATCATCCTCAGAAAGATCATCGAAAAGTTGACATCTTGGAGATCTCACAGCACTACGGACACGAGTCCGAGCTGTTGACTCACTACTGAGCTCACTAGGCGCATGGAATACTCCCTGCCAATATCGCCTAAGAGTCAGTGTTAACTCTAAATGTAAGTATAACATAGTAGTGAATATGACTTCTCCATCATACTCTCTACACAGGGACACAGTCAAACGTCCCACGTATACAACTGTTCCCCTATCTACTCGCATACGCCAGGCCTCAGAACCTCCGTGAAACTCAAGTCTCACAAACCCGAAGAATCCCGGCAATGCCATGATCTCAAGATCAGTCTTGACGATTGTAACACCCCAACTTTTGGGATAATTACAATATAGTCCTGAAATGTACTGTTTTGTGAATTCTGTAAGCAGTAAATTTAATTTGACTGTTTTGTGAGTGTACTTGACTGTTGTATGTGATTTGCTCCGACCTAGGGAAATAATAATTTTCTGGTCGGATAAATCTTATTTTAATTAATTGGAGCTGGGGGATCTTACTAAACCCAATTCTGATTGATATATATATTAATCTCGTAATTTTTAGATTTAAGTGTGCAATAAAATAATTTTATATTATTATAATATTATTTTATATTACAAGATACCCTATTGTCTCACAAACAGTAAAAATCTGCTTCGATTTGACCACAGATCTTTAAAAGTACTGTGGGACCTGCGTTTAGGAAAAATAGTCAACTGTGCTGACTGTACAAATTCTAACCAATGAGAGCAAGTCAACAAAAGTGGCCTGACTTTCTAAACCAATAGGAATTGGTCAACGAAGGGAGCATAGACTTTCATTTGGACCGTTGGATGAAGACTTAGTTAGGAAGCCTTTAACCTAAGCCGTTAATCTAATCAATGGTGAGATTAGAATGATAGTTTTATGACTAATTGATATCTACCTTAGATCTAATCTAGGGCTAAGAATTAAAGATGAATCAATGGTTAGAATTAAGTCAAAAATTATAGGCTTGAATTTGGTTAGTAACCTAATTAAGCTTAATTTGACTAATCTAATTACTTAATTAACAAACTAAGTGAACTAGCTTAGTTATTAATTAATTATAATCTAAATACTAATTAGATATATTAATATTGATTAAAGGTTATAATATGTGTTAATATATGTTAAATTAATTAGTTATATTATTAGTATGTTAATTAAGATTGGTTAGGATAATTAACCTAACAAATTACCTAATTAGTTAGCATGTAATTAGGAGTAATTGGAGAGCAATTGACCCCCTAAAAAGATGAAGGAGCACACGGTTTTGGGCTGCAAATAAGGAGGCAAGGTGGCTTGGTTCTACATGGTTCTTGAACTATCCAATGACCTAAGCCATGTGCCTAACTAGTGTGAACACTTTAGGATATTTCCATGCAAAATCAAACACTCAAACTCCCTACACACTCAACCTCACGGCTGCAGCCCCTCCAATTGCATATTCAATATTTACTTTTCACTTATCATAAAATCAAAGTCATCTTTTCTCTCTCAAAATACCAAAAAACTCAAGCACACTTCTCTTTCATTTTCTCTCCCTAGTTTCGGCCAACACTCACACCCACACAACCAAACCTTCATAATTTCATCTCATCATATTTCCTAAACCCAAATCCCATTCTAAACACTTTTCATTCACAAAGTTTTCCCAAATTCCTACTCTATCTTGTCCAAAATCCAATCTTTTGGTTACTTACTTAAGGGTAAGTTTTGTTTCTATGGTTCAAAATTACATTTCTAATTTTTCTAACCATGATTGTTCCATGGTTTTTCTATTTTGTACCTTGTATGTGTTTTTACTAATTGTTTAAGAATTTTAGGAATTGTTTTGGAGCTTGTACGAATTTGAAGGAAAGGAGGAAAACTAACCGATTAAATTGTCTACAAGAGGTAAGAGGGAGATTTAATCTCATCAACCCTAAGTGGTGATGGGAAAATGGAGTTGTGTTTGTGTGTAGAATCCATAAGGATTCGGTTTGTATGGTTTATTTGTGTTTTTTATTGTTTTTGATTGTTTAAAATGCTTTCCTATTTGTGATTATTTTTGCTATGCATGATTATAGCTTTTATTATTTTTGCTATGCATGATTATGGCTTTCAATATATTGTATGTATATTATATGTGATTTAATAATTGTATGTGCTTATAACTGCATAATTATTAAAGTAGGATGTGAATAACATGTGCGATTTGCATGAGTGTTCCGAAGAACACATTACGAGGCTCACGGCCTTACATCAAAATAGAGAACCAAAATGTTCTCAGCAATTTTCTAAATCACTGATTTAAGGAACCTAGGTAAAATAATCAAGTTAAAAGTGGTTTAAGTTAATTGTGGCCAATATGCCATTTAGTGTATAATCAAATACCATTTTCTTTTGATTTGGCCAACATGCCATTTTATTTGCTAAGATAGGTTAGGTAAGTGATTTACAACATAAATGGATTCCAATGATTCATTGAGAAAAATAAAAGGAATAAATTCAGTTCTAGAAATTTAACTTAGCAGAATTTAGTTTAAGTAAGAAATAAAACAGACGCTGGAAAAATACTAACGTAAAGCTCATTTTATAAATTTTGAAGCTCGTTAACAAGTTTCAAAGCGTAATTATTGGGTAAAAATAAAATGAACTATGTTTAGTGGAAAACGTTGAAAATACCTTATACTTACTTTATAGGCAAAATGCTGCCAAAATTTATTAAAATCAGACGCATAAAATGAAAAGGATTCCATACTATATTTAGAACATAAGGAAAAATACTCTACGTAATTTAAAAGTACTAGATATAGGTTTACACTTAGCAGAAATGATGGTTTTAAGCTATTCGGTTAAGAAAATGAATTAAAAATCTTACACTATTGAGAAAATGATTTAAAAACATTCAGCGATATTTAAAAATGTCAAAATATCTTTACGCAATTTAAAAACATTTGTGAAAATGATGAGATTATGAAAATGCGATAAAATTCCTACGCGATTGAACAATACTGTGAGTTTTGCTGTCGGGCCAAAGTGGTGGACCCGGACATGTTGTGGTGTAGTACTGTTAGGTGGGATGTACTATACTTTGTTATTTTGTGACTAAGGGTATTTTTATAATTTTAGATCATGTTTAGAGTGTTGTGCCAATTTAGTTTATAATTGGTGATTGATTGATGAGGCGAATTACACCGTGTTTGGTGTGATAAGTGTAGTGTGGTTCATTTATGAACTTGGAGACGTTAATGTGCGAAGAATTCCACATGCGGACAGTGGGTTACTCCTCTGGGCCGTGGTAACGGGCAACACACTAATGATCTTGACAAGCAATGTTCTTAGTCGAGATCTTGAGGGGACTATTAAGTACTATACCTGTGGTACACGATGTTGGACTGTGTATTACTACACGATGTTTTGGACTGTGGGCTATAGACACAAAGATTTGACAGTGTAATAGTTTGGTTGGGCAGCCATAAAGTATTATTAGTTTCTAATCGGATCATTCTCTCAGATATCCGTGTTTAGCTCCATGGAGTAGGAACGAGTCGGTGTGTGTTCATGCATTACCGCATTTTACTGCTTACCATAATGTGATAAATTGTATGATTTATTGCTTTAATATATTATGCATAATATAATGGTATGTATTATTGCTATATATTGCTTGATATATTATGCATGATATATTGGTATGTACTGTTGTGATAATTGTTTTGTACTGTCATTTTCTTTATTGCCATGCGGGTAGTGATGTAGATTGTCTCACCTCTCTATATGTTTTCTCAAAATTATTATATTATATTCGTAAAGAGTTAGAGGAAGAAGAGGATCAACCTCTTGAGATACAGTATCCTGACGAGCAACAGTCGGGCGAAGTATACGAGGAGGAGGAGCCGGTAGATCACACTGATCGTCAAGACTGATTCTGAGATCATGGCATTGCCAGGATTCTTCGGGTTCGTGAGACTGGAGTTTCATGGGGGTTCCGAGGCGTGGCGTATGCATGTGGACCGAGGGACAGTTGCTTATGTGGGACGTTTGATCGTGTCCCTATGTAGAGAGTATGACGGAGAGGTTATATTCATTACTATGCTTTATTTACATTTAGAGTTACCTCTGACCATTAGGCGTTATTGGCAGGGAATATTCCACGCGCCTAGTGAGCTCAGCAGCGAGTCGACAGCTCGGACTCGTGTCCGTCGTGCTGTGAGATCTCATAGATGTGAACTTTTCCATGGTTATTCTGGAGGTTCTGGACGATGATCCATCGGAGGGTTTGATATCTACCGAGATGCACTTGGGCAGTACTATGTTGTAGCTTTGTGTCAACTCTTTACGGCTTTATGAAATACATGTAGTTGTAAATTATGTGTGTACTAAAAGAGAATCATATGTATATTATGGTGAGTTTTACGTTTGTTATATTTTATGTTTCATGTTATTTTATTTAATGTTATAATTATAAAAAGGAAAAAAAAATACTACCGCAAATATTACGTAAGTTTCAAATGTTTTACAACTTGGGTAAGAGTTTTATTTTTATTTTATTTCATTGCATTCATAAATGTGACATCCCCACAAGGGTGTTACATTAGTTGATATCAGAGCCCAAGTTAGAGTCTTTTGGGGTTGTGGTTAGGTCTGTTTTTGCTTGTGTTTTGTGAATCTCTGTGATTTGTTTCCGAAAGGTTACATCTAACATTGTTTTTGTCTTGTTGAAGAAAGAAGATGTCTGGAGGAAGAGGAACGCGTGCAAATGCGGCACGTAATGTAGACCCAATGATTGCTGTTGCTGAGGCTATGCAGTAAATGGCAGAAGCGATTACTCAGCAAAATCGAAGAGCAGCTCAACATCAAGATGCGACTGCTGATGCTTTGAATTTGTCTGAGTTCAGACGCAACAATCCGCCACAGTTTAGAGGCAAGTTTGACCCTGAGAAGGCAAGTCTTTGGATTCAAGACTTGGAGCAAGTATTCGAAGGAATTAGGTGCGCGAAAAATAAGAAGGTAACATATGCTGTGTACATGTTGAGAGGAGATGCTGAAAATTGGTGGAGAAATACCCGCCAATTGTTGCAAGCTGAAGGAACTGAGATCACCTGGGACGTGTTTTGTGAAGTATTTTACGGAGAAGTACTTTCCCAAGATCTTGCTCGACATGCCAAGGAAATGGAATTTCTTGGTCTACGTCAAGGGAATATGACTGTTGGAGAATATGCTGCAAAATTTGAGAGTTTATCGCAATTCTCTAGGTATTTCCAAAACCGACCAGATGAGGTATGGAAGTGCCAGAAGTTTGAAGATGGGTTAAGGATGGAGTTGAGACGTGCAGTTCTACCAATGCGAATGAGGGAGTTTCCTGTGTTGATGGATACTTGTAGACGACTTGAAGCGTTGGAGCTGTCCAGAGATCAGAGGAATCGTAATTTTGGACCGACTAGGTTCCAAAGAGGAGGTAGTAGCAGTGGTGGTCGATTTCAGAGAAAGCCTTATGCGAGACCATTAGGGAGTCAACCTCAACGTCCATCTGTTGGGGGAAGTTCTAGTGGAAATCGAGCTGGTCAGAGTGTGGCGTTTATGCCAACATGTTTTAAATATGGTAAGAGTGGCCATATCTCTATAGATTGCCCGATCAGAGGAACAATCTGTTTCAACTGTAGAAAACCTGGACATGTTTCTAGGGATTGCACTCATCCGAGAGAAAGCCTGCTGTGAGGAATGTCCGTGCTACTCAGCCAAGATCTGGAGGGCGAGTGTATACGATGACCGGAACCGAAGCTTCTCAGTCTGAGGATCTTATTCAAGGAGAAGGTGTCATTGAAGGTAATCACCTGACTTTGCTATATGATTCGGGTGCAACACACTCATTTATTGCATATGATTGTGTGGAACGTTTGAAACTGCCTGTGTCTTCTTTGAGTTTTCAATTGATTGTTTCTACACCAACTGCTAAGCCTGTTGTTACATCCAAGATGTGTATGAACTGTCCTGTTGTTATAAAGGATCGTATGTTTTCGGTCAACTTGATTTGTTTACCTCTTGTTGAGATAGACATAATACTAGGAATGGACTGGTTATCTTCTAACCATATCCTTATAGACTGTGCGAGCAAAACCATAGTTTTTCCTAAGGAAGAAAGTTCTGGATTCTTAACAGCTGTTAAGGTCAAGTCATTGTTGAGGGATGGAGCTCAAGGGTTTATATTGCTGTCTTCTTTAGAAGTCAAGTGTGAGAAGGATGTGAGCACTATTCTTGTCGTCAATGAATTTCCAAAGATTTTTCCTGACGATGTACCTGGTTTGCCACCGGAAAGGGAAATCGAATTCTCTATCGACTTAGTACCAGGAGCAGGTCCTATTTCGATTGCACCATACCAAATGTCGCCTGTAGAATTGGCGGAGCTGAAGAAGCAATTGGAGGAACTGTTGAAGAAGCAGTTTGTGCGACCTAGTGTTTCACCATGGGGAGCACCAGTGCTGTTAGTCAAGAAGAAGGATGGAACTTCGCGTCTTTGTGTTGATTATCGACAGCTGAACAAGGTTACTATAAAGAATAAATATCCACTACCGAGGATTGATGAATTGTTGGATCAATTGAAGGGAGCCGCTGTATTCTCTAAGATAGATCTTCGATCAGGTTATCATTAGATTCGTGTCAAGGTCGATGATGTACCTAAAACAGCTTTCCGGACTCGTTATGGACATTATGAGTATAAGTAATGCCGTTCGGAGTGACGAATGCTCCTGCGATATTCATGGACTATATGAATAGGATTTTTCATCCATACTTAGACAGATTTGTCGTTGTCTTTATCGATGACATTCTGATTTATTCTCAAAGTCGAGAAGAGCATGCTGAACATCTCAGTATAGTTCTCCAGATTTTGAAGGAGAAGAAGCTATATGCGAAGTTGGCAAAGTGCGAGTTTTGGTTGGAGGAAGTTCAATTCTTAGGTCACGTAATTTCCAAGGAAGGTATTGCGGTAGACCCAGCAAAGGTGGAAACTGTTTTACAGTGGGAAAGGCCTAAGACTGTGACTGAGGTTCGAAGTTTTGTTGGATTAGCCGGATATTACCGAAGGTTTATTGAAGGTTTTTCCAAGATAGCTGGACCACTTACACAACTCACAAGGAAGGGCCAAGCTTTTGATTGGACAGAAGAACGTGACGCGAGTTTTCAAGAGCTGAAGAAGAGACTAACGACTGCACCAGTGTTAATTTTGCCGGATCCTAACAAATCTTTTGAGGTGTATTGTGATGCATCTTATCAAGGGTTAGGATGTGTGTTGATGCAGGATCGGAATGTAGTAGCTTATGCTTCAAGACAGTTGAAGGTTCATGAGAGGAACTACCCAACGCACGATTTGGAGCTAGCTGCAGTAGTTTTTGCGTTGAAAGTGTGGAGGCATTTTCTGTATGGGGCTATGTTTAATGTCTTTAGTGATCACAAGAGTTTAAAATACTTGTTTGATCAAAAAGAATTGAATATGAGACAGAGGCGATGGTTGGAATTTTTGAAGGATTATGATTTTCAGCTTCAATACCATCCAGGAAAAGCGAATGTGGTGGCAGATGCCTTGAGCAGAAAGGTGGTTAGCGTTTCTGCTATGATGATTAAAGAGGAAGAGCTGATGAATCAATTCAGAGATCTATGGTTATCAATAGAATTGGTACCTGGGAAGATTCGTCTAAATAGAGTTGTGGTTTTGAATGACTTGTTGGAGATAATAAAAGAGAAACAAGATGAAGATGCGTTCTTACAGAATGAGAAGGAATTGTTGAAGCAAGGTCATAAAGCGACGGTGAAGGAATAATCTGATGGAATCTTGAGGTTTGAAGGAAGAGTTTGTATACCTGATGATTCCGAACTCAAGAGAGCGATTTTGGATGAAGCTCATACAAGTAATTTGAGTATGCATCCGGGGATGACGAAGATGTATCAAGACTTGAAACGACTGTTTTGGTGGCCAAGAATGAAGAGATATGTAGCTGAACGTGTGACGTCTTGTCTTGTCTGTCAGAAGGCAAAGGTGGAACATCAAAGGCCTGCTGGTATATTACAACCTTTGACTATTCCAGAGTGGAAGTGGGATAGTATCTCGATGGATTTCGTTACTGGACTTCCGAGGACAAGGAAGGGGCATGATTCGATATGGGTTATAGTTGATAGGCTTACGAAGTCAGCGCATTTCTTGCTGATCAATATTAAGTACTCGTTGGAACGCTTAACCCAGATATATATCGAGGAAATTGTTAGACTACATGGTGTGCCTGTAAGTATAGTTTCTGATAGAGATCCGAGGTTTATGTCAAGACTCTGGCAAAGCTTACAAGAAGCAATGGGGACTAAATTGCGATTGAGTTCTACATATCATCCGCAGACTGATGGTCAGACAGAGAGAACGATTCAGTCATTGGAATATCCGTTGCGTGCTTGTGTGTTAGAACAGCAAGGGAGTTGGGATGAATTTCTGTCTTTGATAGAATTCACCTACAACAATAGTTTTCACTCAAGCATAGGAATGGCGCCCTATGAAGCACTTTATGGACGATGATGTCGAACACCTTTGTGTTGGTATCAGGATGGAGAGAGTATGACTATTGGTCCTGATCTTGTACAGCAGACTACAGAAAAGGTGAAAATGATACAAGAAAAGATGCGAATGACTCAGAGCCGTCAGAAAAGTTATGCTAATAAACGAAGACGACCCGTGGAATTTGAAGAAGGTGATCATGTATTCTTGCGAGTTACGCCTACAATGGGTGTCGGAAGAGTTCTTAAATCTAGGAAGCTTACACCTAAGTTTATAGGGCCTTATCAGATTATTCGTCGGATTGGTCCTGTAGCTTACCAAATAGCTTTACCGACTTTTCTATCCAATTTTCATAATGTATTTCATGTGTCTCAGTTGAGGAAATACATTCCCGATCCAACCCATGTGATACAACCTGATGAAGTACAGCTGAAGGATAATTTGACGTATGAAACACTTCCTATTAGAATCGAAGACAGGAGAGTGAAACAACTTCGAGGGAAGATGATTGAACTGGTGAAGGTAGTGTGGAATGACATAACGGGAGATGCTACATGGGAATTAGAGGATAGGATGAGGGAGCAATACCCTCAATTGTTTGATGTATGATGAATTTCAGGGACGAAATTCTTATTAGTAGGGAGAGTTGTAACACTCCAACTTTTGGGATAATTACAATATAATCCTGAAATGTACTATTTTGTGAATTCTGTGAGCAGTAAATTTAATTTGACTGTTTCGTGAGTGTACTTGACTGTTGTATGTGATTTGCTCCGACCTAAGGAAATAATAATTTTCTGGCCGGATAAATCTTATATTAATTAATTGGAGCTGGGGGATCTTACTAAACTTAATTCTGATTGATATATATATATTAATCTCGTAATTTTTTAGATTTAATCGTGTGCAATAAAATAATTTTATATTATTATAATATTATTTTATATTACAGTACCTACTATCTCACAAACAGTAAAAATCTGCTTCGATTTGACCACAGATCTTTAAAAGTACTGTAGGACCCGCATTTAGGAAAAATAGTCAACTGTGCTGATTGTACAAATTCTAACCAATGAGAGCAAGTCAACAAAAGTGGCTTGACTATCTAAACCAATAGGAATTGGTCAACGAAGGGAGCATAGACTTTCATTTGGACCGTTGGATGAAGACTTAGTTAGGAAGCCTTTAACCTAAGCCATTGATCTAATCAATGGTGAGATTAGAATGATAGTTTTATGACTAATTGATAGCTACCTTAGATCTAATCTAGGGCTAAGAATTAAAGATGAATCAATGGTTAGAATTAAGTCAAAAATTGTAGGCTTGAATTTGGTTAGTAACCTAATTAAGCTTAATTTGACTAATCTAATTACTTAATTAACAAACTAAGTGAACTAGCTTAGTTATTAATTAATTATAATCTAAATACTAATTAGATATATTAATATTGATTAAAGGTTATAATATGTGTTAATATATGTTAAATTAATTAGTTATATTATTAGTATGTTAATTAAGATTGGTTAGGATAATTAACCTAACAAATTACCTAATTAGTTAGCATGTAATTAGGAGTAATTGGAGAGCAATTGACCCCCTAAAAAGATGAAGGAGCACACGGTTTTGGGCTGCAAATAAGGAGGCAAGGTGGCTTGGTTCTACATGGTTCTTGAACTATCCAATGACCTAAGCCATGTGCCTAACTAGTGTGAACACTTTAGGATATTTACATGCAAAATCAAACACTCAAACTCCCTACACACTCAACCTCACGGCTGCAGCCCCTCCAATTGCATATTCAATATTTAGTTTTCACTTATCACAAAATCAAAGTCATCTTTTCTCTCTCAAAATACCAAAAACCCAAGCACACTTCTCTTTCATTTTCTCTTCCTAGTTTCGCCAACACTCACACCCACACAACCAAACCTTCATAATTTCATCTCATCATATTTCCTAAACCCAAATCCCATTCTAAACACTTTTCATTCACAAAGTTTTCCCAAATTCCTACTCTATCTTGTCCAAAATCCAATCTTTTGGTTACTTACTTAAGGGTAAGTTTTGTTTCTATGGTTCAAAATTACATTTCTAATTTTTCTAACCATGATTGTTCCATGGTTTTTCTATTTTGTACCTTGTATGTGTTTTTACTAATTGTTTAAGAATTTTAGGAATTGTTTTGGAGCTTGTACGAATTTGAAGGAAAGGAGGAAAACTAACCGATTAAATTGTCTACAAGAGGTAAGAGGGAGATTTAATCTCATCAACCCTAAGTGGTGATGGGAAAATGGATTTGTGTTTGTGTGTAGAATCCATAAGGATTCGGTTTGTATGGTTTATTTATGGTTTTTATTATTTTTGATTGTTTAAAATGCTTTCCTATTTGTGATTATTTTTGCTATGCATGATTATAGCTTTTATTATTTTTGCTATGCATGTTTATGGCTTTCAATATATTGTATGTATATTATATGTGATTTAATAATTGTATGTGCTTATAACTGTATAATTATTAAAGTAGGATGTGAATAACATGTGCGATTTGCATGAGTGTTCCGAAGAACACATTATGAGGCTCACGGCCTTACATCAAAATAGAGAACCAAAATGTTCTCAGCAATTTTCTAAATCACTGATTTAAGGAACCTAGGTAAAATAATCAAGTTAAAAGTGGTTTAAGTTAATTGTGGCCAATATGCCATTTAGTGTATAATCAAATACCATTTTATTTTGATTTGGCCAACATGCCATTTTATTTGCTAAGATAGGTTAGGTAAGTGATTTACAACATAAATGGATTCTAATGATTCATTGAGAAAAATAAAAGGAATAAATTCAGTTCTAGAAATTTAACTTAGCAGAATTTAGTTTAAGTAAGAAATAAAACAGACGCTAGAAAAATACTAACATAAAGCTCATTTTATAAATTTTGAAGCGCGTTAGCAAGTTTCAAAGTGTAATTATTGGGTAAAAATAAAATGAACTATGTTTAGTGGAAAACGTTGAAAATACCTTATACTTGCTTTATAGGCAAAATGCTGCCAAAATTTATTAAAATCAGACGCATAAAATGAAAAGGATTCCATACTATATTTAGAACATAAGGAAAAATACTCTACGTAATTTAAAAGTACTAGATATAGTTTTACACTTAGCAGAAATGATGGTTTTAAGCTATTCGGTTAAGAAAATGAATTAAAAATCTTACACGATTAAGAAAATGATTTAAAAACATTCTGCGATATTTAAAAATGTCAAAATATCTTTACGCGATTTAAAAATATTTGTGAAAATGATGAGATTGTGAAAATGCGATAAAATTCCTACGCGATTGAACAATACTGTGAGTTTTGCTGTCAGGCCAAAGTGGTGGACCCGGACATGTTGTGGTATAGTACTGTCAGGTGGGGCGTACTATACTTTGTTATTTTGTGACTAAGGATATTTTTGTAATTTTAGATCATGTTTAGAGTGTTATACCAATTTGGTTTATAATTGGTGATTGATTGATGAGGCGAATTACACCGTGTTTGGTGTGATAAGCGTAGTGTGGTTCATTTATGAACTTGGAGACGTTAGTGTGCGGAGAATTCCACATGCGGACAGTGGGTTGCTCCTCTGGGCCGTGGTAACGGACAACACACTAATGATCTTGACAAGCACTGTTCTTAGTCGAGATCTTGAGGGGACTATTAAGTACTATGCCTGTGGTACACGATGTTGGACTGTGTACTACTACACGATGTTTTGGACTGTGGGCTATAGACACAAAGATTTGACAGTGTAATAGTTTGGTTGGGCAGCCATAAAGTATTATTAGTTTCTAATCGGATCATTCTCTCAGATATCCGTGTTTAGCTCCATGGAGTAAGAACGAGTCGGTGTGTGTTCATGCATTACCTACATTTTACTGCTTACCATAATCTGTGATAAATTGTATGATTTATTGCTTTAATATATTATGCATGATATAATGGTATGTATTATTGCTATATATTGCTTGATATATTATGCATGATATATTGGTATGTACTGTTGTGATAACTATTTTGTACTGTCGTTTTCTTTATTGCCATGCGGGTAGTGATGTAGATTGTCTCACCTCTCTATATGTTTTCTCGAAATTATTATATTATATTCGTAAAGAGTTAGAGGAAGAAGAGGATCAGCCTCTTGAGATACAGTATCCTGACGAGCAACAGTCGGGCGAAGTATACGAGGAGGAGGAGCCGGTAGATCACACTGATCGTCAAGACTGATTCTGAGATCATGGCATTGCCAGGATTCTTCGGGTTCGTGAGACTGGAGTTTCATGGGGGTTCCGAGGCGTGGCGTATGCATGTGGACCGAGGGACAGTTGCTTATGTGGGACGTTTGACCGTGTCCCTATGTAGAGAGTATGACGGAGAGGTCATATTCACTACTATGCTTTATTTACATTTAGAGTTACTTCTGACCATTAGGCGTTATTGGCAGGGAATATTCCACGTGCCTAGTGAGCTCAGTAGTGAGTCGACAGCTCGGACTCGTGTCCGTCGTGCTGTGAGATCTCATAGATGTGAACTTTTCGATGGTTATTCTGGAGGTTCTGGATGATGATCCATCGGAAGGTTTGATATCTACCAAGATGCACTTGGGCAGTACTATGTTGTAGCTTTGTGTCAACTCTTTACTGCTTTATTAAATACATGTAGTTGTAAATTATGTGTGTACTAAAAGAGAATCATATGTATATTATGGTGAGTTTTACGTTTGTTATATTTTGTGTTTCATGTTATTTTATTTAATGTTATAATTATAAAAAGGGAAAAAAAATACTACCATAAATATTACGTAAGTATCAAATATTTTACAACTTGGGTAAGAGTTTTATTTTTATTTTATTTCATTGCATTCATAAATGTGACATCCCCATAAGGGTGTTACAACGATAAGGATGATCTACTGGCTCTTCTTCCTCATATAGCTCGCCTGGCTGTCGCTCGTCCGGATACTGTATCTCAAGAGGCTGTTCTTCTTCTTCTTCAAACTCTTTATGGAAATAATATCGTAATATCGAGAAAACATATAGAGAGATGAGACAATCTACATCACTACCCGCATGGCAATAAAGAAAATGACAATACAACAAATATTGAAATAACATATACTAACATATCATGCATAATATATCACAGCAATACATATAATAACATACATATAATAACACATACCATTATATCATGCATAAGATATGAAAGCAATAGATCATACATTTTATCACAGATTATGGTAAACAGTAAAATGCAGATAATGCATGAACACACACCGACTCGTTCCTACTCCATGGAGCTAAACACAGATATCTGAGAGAATGATCCGAATAGAAACTAATAATACTTTATGGATGCCCAACCAAACTATTGCACTGTCTAACGTCATGTCTATAGTCCACAGTCCAAACATCGTGTAGCAGTACACAGTCCAAACATCGTGTACTACAGGCATAGTACTTAGTAGTCTCCTCAAGATCTCGATTAAGAATAGTGCTTGTCAAGATCATTAGTGTGTTGCCCGTTACCACAACCCAGAGGAGCAACCCACTGTCTCCATGTGGAATTCTTCGCACACTAATGCCTCCAAGTTCATATAATGAACCACACTACGCCTATCACACCAAAACACGGTGTAATTCGTCTCATCAATCAATCACCAATTATCAACCAAATTGGCACAACACTCTAAACATGATCTAAAATTACAAAAATATCCTTAATATCCATATTTTACCATAATTACGAAAACATCCTTAGTCACAATACACCAAAACATAGCCTGTCCCACCTGACAGTACTATTTCACAACATGTCCGGGTCCACCACTTTGGCCCGATAGTAAAACTCACTATATCGTTTAATTGCGTAGAAATTTTATCACATTTTCACAATCTCATCATTTTCACAAATGTTTATAAATCGCGTAAATATATTTTGGCATTTTTGAACATCGCATAATGTTTTTAAATCATTTTCTCAATCGCGTAAGATTTTTAATTCATTTTCTTAACCGAATAGCTTAAAATTATCATTTTAAATATGTGTAGACTATATCTACTACATTTAAAATACGTAGAGTATTTTCCTTGTATTCTAAATATAGTATAGAATCTTTTCATTTTAATCTTCTGATTTTACTAAATTTCGATAGCATTTTGCCTATAAAATCAGTATAAGGTATTTTTAACATTTTTCTCTAAATTCTATTTATTTTAATTTTTCCTATCAGTTACACTTTGAAACTTGCTAACGCGCTTCAAAACTTATCGAGTGAGCTCTATGTTAGTATTTTTCAAGTGTTTGTTTTATTTCTTACTTTAAAATAAATTCTGCTAAGTTAGGTTTCTAGAATGAAATTTATTCCTTTTATTTCCTCGAAGATTCATTGGAATCAATTTATTTTGTAAATCCATTACCTAACCTATCTTAGAAAATAAAATGGCATTCAATTATACATTAAATGGCATGTTGGCCATAATTAACCTAAATCATTCTTAAATCCATTATTTTACCTAGATTCTTTAAATCAATGATTTAGAAAATTGCTGAGAACATTTTGGTTCTCTGTTTTCATGAGAAGGCCGTAAGCCTCTTGGTGTTCTTTGGAACACTCATGCAAATCGTTACATGTTATTCTCATCCTACTTTAATAATTACACAATTATAAACACATACAACTATAAACACATACAATATACATACAATATATGTTAAAGCTATAAATATGCATAGCAAAAATAAATCACAAATAGGAAAGCTTTTAAACAATCACACAAATAATAAAAACAAAAAACAACCACACAAATGAATCCTTATGGATTCTCCATACACAATCAAATTCATTTTCCCATCACCACTTAGGGTTGATGAGATTAAATCTCCCTCTTACCTCTTGAAGACAATAATCAGTTGGTCTCCTCCTTCTCTTTAAATTTTCGTATATCCTCCAAACAATTCTCTAAAATTCTCAAACAATTAATAAAAACACATACAAGGTTCAAGATTGAAAAATCATGGAACAATCATGGTTAGAAAAATCAAAAATCACAATTTAAACCATAGAATCAAGACTTACCCTTAGGAAAGGAAGCAAAAGGTTTGATTTTGGACTAGATAGAGTAGGTTTTTGGCAAAGCCTTGTGAATGAAAAGTGTTTAGAATATGATTTGGGTTTAAGAAAAGCTAAGAGGTAAAATTATAGAAGATTAGTGGTGTGGGTTCGGTGCTTGGTCGAAACCTATGGAGAAAATGGAAGAGAAAGTGTTGTTTGGTTTTTGGTATTTTGAGAGAAAATGGATAGCTTAATTGTGATAAGTGTAAAAATATAAATATTAAGTGTGTAAATGAGGGGGCTGCCGTGAGGTTGACTGTTTGATTTGAGTAGGTAAATATCCATGTGTGTTCACATTAAGGTGCACATGACTTAGGTCACTTTGGAGGGTTCAAGAACCATGTAGAACTTAGCCACCAAGCCTCCCAAGGCTGCTGCCCAAAACCGTGTGGCTCTTAGGATTTTTAGTGACTTAATTGTTTTCAATTTACTCCTAATTACATGCTAATTAATTAGGTAATTAGTTAGGTTAATTATCCTATTAACACTTAATCAATATTCTAATCACATAACTAATTAGTTTAATATATTTTAGCATATATTATAACCTTTAAACAATATTAAGATATTTAATTAGTATTTAGATTATAACTAATTAAGAACTAAGCTAGTTCACTTAGTTTGCTAATTAGGTAATTAGATTAACCAAATTAGGTTTAATTAGCTACTAATCAATTTCAAGCCACTATTTTTGACTTAATCTTAACCATTGGTTTCATCTTTAATTCCTAGCCCTAGATGTAATCTAAGGTAGATATTGATTAGTCATAAATCTTGAATTCTTATCTCACCATCGATTTGATCAACAGTTGAAATCAAAGGCTTCCTAACTAAGTTTTCATCCAACAGTCCACATCAAAGTCCATGCTTCCTTCTTTGACCTATTCCTATTGGTTCAAAATAAGTCAAGCCACTTTTGTTGACTCGCTTTCATTAGCTAGAATTTGTCCAGTCAGAATCGTTGACTGCTTTTCCTAAACGCGAGTCCCACAGACTTTTAAAGATCCGTGATCATTTTGAAGCAGATTTCTACTATTTTTGAGACAATAGGATCTTGTAATATAAAATAATATTATAATAATATAAAATTATTTTATTACACAGTTAAATCCTAAAAATTACGAGATTAATATATATATCAATCAGAATTGAGTTTAGTAAGATCCCCCAGCTCCAATTAATTAAAATAAGATTTTTTCGGCTAGAAAATTATTATTTCCATGGCTTGGAGCAAATCACACACAACAATCAAATACACTCACGAAACAGTCAAATTTAATTTACTACTCACAGAATTCACAAAATAGTACATTTCAGGATAATATTGTAATTATCCCAAAAATTTGGGTGTTACAAGGAATCCCTTAGTTGAAGAGACTCAAGCTCCAAGGGTGAGGTATCCCAAAGTGTTGAGTGCTCAAGGTTGTAAAAGTTGTCAAGCACCTATTAAAGCTTGAAGATATAGTGGAAAATCTCTAGCGGTTGCTTGAGGATTAGACGTAGATCACAAGTGGATTGGTGATCGAACCAGGATCAATCATTGTGTTTGTTTTCTCTAAACCCTTCTCTTTACATTGAGCACTGTTTTATTGAATTGCTTGAATATTGTTCTCTTTGGCTATTGCATTTATAAGTAAAAGTGTTTATCTCATTTATCCAATCATCTCTAATCATCAAATAGCTTCAACGAAAATTGTTTATCAAACGTTTTGCGAAAGATTTGCAAACTTGTTTTACATACTCAATTCACCCCCTCTTGAGTATTGAGGCCACTTTGTAACATTTTCCTCTTCCTCCTTAGCTTTCTCCTCTTTGGTTTCCTTGTTTTTTGCTATTGTGCTTGCTGTTTTGTGAGTGAGAAAAGAGTGAAGTGAGATAGGAATGGAGGGAAATATCAGGAACTTAAGTCAAATATAGGGGTTGCCGTTCATGACTTATTTCACTTAAGTATAACACTGATACTTCCTGATATACTAAGAATACTTAGATTTAACTAAATCAAGTTTTCAAACTTCCAACAACTTTAAAATAAATACCAGGATTCATATAAATTGTTGTTTCACTAGTACCTTATTTTTTCCATATCTGCTGCTAGTCAATCCGGCATTAAATGCACAAACAGTATGCCTAAAAATACAAAACTAACTCTGTTTACCTTGAAATTTTAACTACATATTCTTTCATACATTTGTTACCTAAAAGTAAAATATTCATATTGATTTCCCTCATCTAAACAATTTATGCTATTTTCTGAGTCATTTGAAACTACTTTTCACCTTTTGTGTTATAACAAAGTGTCTAAACTAACTTAATTTATCAAAAAATTAAACAGGCATGTTAAGCAAGTCATATGCTACCTTTATATATATAAGGGTATTACATTTCTCCTCTCTTTTTTTAAAATTTTGACCCCAAAATTGCTTACTTGATAAGAATAACTCTGGGTTGTCCTGCTGCAGAAGGGACTCTAGCTCCCAAGTAGCCTCCTCGGTGTCATTGCCACCCGATATAACCTTCGCCAGAGGAATATGCTTACCTCTAAGCTCTTTGACCCCTCTATCCATGATCCTTACCGGGTGTATATCATAAGATATATCATCTCTTAACTATATAGATTCATGTTCTATGATATGCAAAGGATCTGGATTATACTTCCTTAACTGAGACACATAAAAAACATCATGAAGGTTAGACAAACTGGGTGGAAGGGCTATTTGGTATGTTACGAGTCCAACTTTTTTTAGAATTTGGTAGGGACCAAGAAAACGAGGATTTAACTTTCGGGTTTTCAATGCTCTACCAATCCTTATAGTAGAAGTAACTCTTAAGAAGACATGCTCTCCCTCATCAAACTCAAGAGATCTCTTTCTCTTGTCAGCATAACTTTTTTGCCGACTTTGAGCAATAGCTAACTTATCCTTAATCATTTTGATTTGATATGTGGTCTGCTGAACCAACTCTAGACCTATGATGGTTCTCTCACCTACTTTATACCAACATAGAGATGATCTACACTTCCATTCATACAAAGCCTCATACGGTGCCATACCTATGTTGGTGTGGTAACTATTGTTATAGGAAAACTCCACTAATGGTAAGAACTTATCCTAACTACCTTGTTGTTCTAAAACACATACTCTAAGCATATCCTCAAGGGTTTGGATAGTCCTCTCTGTTTACCCTTCAGTCTATGGGTGATAAGCTATACTAAGGCTTAACTTGGTCCCGAAAACCTTTTGCAAGGCTCCCCAGAATCTAGATGTAAATCTAAGATCTCTATCTAAAATTATACTTACGGGGACTCTGTGCAACCTAACTATCTCCTTCAGATATAGTTGAGCTAATTTATCTAAAGAATAGCTAGCTCTCATTGACAAAAAGTGGGCAGATTTGGTTAATCTATCTATAATGACCCAAACTACATCATATCTTGGCTGAGCTCTGGGTAGACCTATTACAAAGTCCATAGAGATCTTATCCCATTTTCACTCAGGGATTTCCAAAGAATGTGAAGGTCCTGCTGGTTTCTGATGTTCAATCTTCACTTTCTGGCAAATTAAACACCTTGAGACATATTCTGCTATGTCTCTTTTCGTTCTAAACCACCAAAACATTTTCCTTAAGTCTTGATACATCTTAGTGGTTCTGGGATGGATAATATACTTACTTCTATGTGCTTCTTTTAGAATCCTCTCTTTGATCTTTGACTCTCTTGGAACACAAAGTTTGTCTCTAAACTTTATCATTCCATCATTAGTCATATCAAAATCCTTTTGGGTTCCTAAAATGATCTGCTCACTAACGTCCATTAGAACTTCATCCTCCTTTTGAGCTTCTAAAATCTAAATCCTTTAGTCATTTACTATGTCCACTCTACTCACAAAGAGACTATGTAGCATCACAGTCACCACAAGACTCAAATCCCTGAAACTCTCGAGAAGTTCACTCTCTTAGACTATCATTCAGGACACATGCAACACCCACCATAGGGTATCACATTTAAGACTAATCCCAATATAACTTACCTAAGTTGTAAAAGAATTAATCTTGTAAAAATATTAATTTTAAAATTTCTATTATAGAATAAACGAATGTAAATAAAATAAAATAAAATTATAAATACAAATTGAAAGTGAAATAAACACACTATAAAATACATTAATATTACAAACCTTGTCCTCAAATAATATACATAAATACACTACACTCCAAAAAGATACATATGCAAAACATGTACATTAAAACATAAACTGTTTTACTAAACTTTTAAAACTAAGGATTTGGGCCCTTGGAAAGATCCTCCTCCTCTGTATCATGAAAGAACCCAGGCAGATACATCACTCACCTAATGGGGGTTCTGGCAGAAGACATCATCGAGTCCTCCTGTGGTGTATGGACAGTGCCACCCTAGAGTTCTCGGATAGGCATCGTGAACTCTAGTTGCACAAACACATGCTGCGTCAAAACAGGAATCCCATCGCGGGTTCCACTCAAACTCAGAGTCAAGTCCCTGGTATATACAAAGCATTCATTATTAAAATCAACCCTCCAAGCATCAATCCCACCATGGAAATGTACTTGGACAAAACCCAAAACTTGGTGCCTTGCAGCCATAACAACTAACAAAGAGCAGTATCATTGATGGTAAATAGAATTACCAACTTCCTCATCTCCTCGATCTTCATCAAACATACACAGTAAAACAGATATAATACAACAAAGAGATGAGATCCCTTACATCAATACCAGTATGGCAGTATAGAAAATGACAGCAGATATACAGATATTATATTAACATATTAAATCGTATTATCACATCACAAATAATAAATCAGATAAGCATAATTATCATGTCAATATGCTGACCCACAATGCATATGCACAACGACCAATTCCTACTCCATGGAGCTAAATACAAATTCAGAGAGAAAGATAGGAAGGACATGTCTGTTTATCGTCAGCCTCAAATCATGTGCCAATATATTATATCAATATGCGTAACATGGCTTATACAAGACACTCTCAACCAATCACGAAAAGAGTAGTAACTCCATCAAGATCGTCGGTGTGTTTGTATAGGATACCACGACCCAAAGGTGCTACCATCTGGCCACTTGTGACATTCCACACCCCGACATCTCCAAGATCACTGAAGATCGTAACTACGCGATTCTCACCCGCACAAAGGTGTAATTTCAATCTCCTAAGCAAAAAGCCTTAACCAACAAGCGGACACATTTTTTGATGTATGATGTATGATTCCAATACACATACAATCATTATTCTCACAATATTTCACATACACATACCTTCTCTTGGCAATATCACTTTTCAACATAACCGGGCCCACCACAACAGCCCGATAGCAAATTGCTATTATTTCCAATCGTGTAAATATTTTATCGCATTTTTACAATCACGTAACACTTTTGTTACGTTTTCAAATCGCGTAACTATTTTTTAACATTTTCTCAATTGCATAGCTAAAAATTATTACTTTTAAAGCACGTAAGAGTTTTTCTGCGTATTTTTTATAGCATAAAATGTTTCTAACATATTCTAAGCTCAAATTAAAACTTTCCTTATTTATTTTTAAAATTTGACTTTAATTTCATTATTTCCTTAATAAGCCATCTATAAATAATAATTCTAACATTCTTTTCACTAAAAATAGTATTTTCTACTATTTTCCACCAAAATGCATTTTTTTAATTAAATTGGGATATTACAGTTCAAAATTTTCTAACACGCTTCAAAACCCAAAGGGTGAGCTATTCGTTAGTAAATTTCAAGTTTTACCTTTTATCTTACTTATTAACCTAATTACACTAATTTAATTCTAAAAATAGGCTTACTTTCTTTTTAGGTCTAAAAACTTATCAAATTAGTTTCTTATTAATCAAATACCTAAGCCTATACTTAGTAAAATAATTTTGGTTCCAGGATATTAAAAATTGGCATGTTGGCCAAAATTACACTATAGATTCCTCAAATCATATTTAATTATTTTCCATCACTTTATTCTTTTTAAAAACCCTTAATCTAATTTCTTATCATTAAATCATTTAAACGATAATTAGGAAAATAATTTAAAACATTTTGTCCTCCTAGTGGTGTTGCGGTCATGAGCCTTCATAGGTTCTTTGGAACCTTCATACATTTCCTCATCATGTGAATCACATCCTACTTTATACAATAATCAATCATGCTTCACAATCATATATTCAAGCATATAATCAAAGCTATAAAGCATACCAACCAAAAATCACCACAAACAAAGCAAGCTTACACCATACAAGTGAATAAATCCTTATGAATTTTTCACCACAAACAAGTCATTCCCTCACCACCAACACTTGGTTGATGAGGTTAATCTCCCTCTGACCTCAACGAAGACAAAAACCTTCTTGTAGCTTCTCCTATGGATTTCGTGAAGCTTCCTAAGACAACCCTAACAAGCTTAAACCAAACTTAAAGTCATAAACCAAGCTTGAAAATAAGAAACCATGGATCAATCATGGTTTAGAAATTCAAGAATCCAACTAAGGATCAAGAAATCAAGATGTTACTTTTAGGAGTAGAAAATCTAAGCTTGATTTTGAAGTACTTAGAGGATGAACTAGGTGAAACTCTCAAGATGATAAGTGTTTAGGATGTTGTCTAAGTATAGGAAATGATGTTGGGTAGAATTATGGAAGCTTGGAAGTAGGGTTTAAGTGTGGTGGCCGAATACCTTCAAGAGGAGGAAGATGAAGTTTTCTTTGTGTTCTTGGATTTCTTGGAAGAGAGAGAAAAGATGATAGATGTTTATTGTCACAAAGTGTTAGAAAATGAAGTAATAAGTCTTATTTCCCTATGCATGGTCGTGTAAGTGAGTGTATAGAAAGCCTAAAGCTTGTTTAGCAAGATAAAAATCAATCATAAGGCTTCACATGGTTGCACATGGCCTAGGTCATCAAATGGTCATCCATTGGTCATTAGATGATTCAAGAACACCCTAGAACTACTTAGTTGGTCGTGGAGCTTAAAAGGTGGAATTAACTAAGTTTTGATTCCATTAGTTTCTTAGTTATAGTTAGTTTAAGTAGTTAGTTCACTTAATCTAACTTAGTTAGGCCATCTAGTTACTTGGCTAACTATCTAGTTACATGATTAAGTCATGCATTTGTCATGCATTAGTCACACTTCTAGAAGACTTCCTTGTAACCATAGACTCTAAGTATTAGCAAACTAAGTTAGTTTCATTTAGTTATTACTTAAGCTTTTAAGGTAACTTAGTTAGATTATCTAGTTCCTTAATAACTAGTCTAACCATTTTTGTTGACTACTTTCTGTTGGTTAAGAAAAGTCAAGCCATTTATATTGACCAATTTCTATTGATTTACAAAAATAAGTCACAAAGACTTTTCCAGTCTATTTTTCAATGGATAAAAGATACTGGATCTATTACCCAATGAGTAGAAGCTACTGTTTGCAGAACAGCAGATATTATCTGACAGATAATAATTTACAAAATATTTTTATTTCATAGATAAATTCTAAAATTTAAAAGATCAGGTAATGTATCTCTTGGATTCGGGTTTAGTAAGATCCCCCAGCTCCGAATAAATCAATAAAGATTTTTCTCGGCCCGAAAATTATTATTTTCCTAACTCGGAGTAAATCACACACAACAATAAAAAATAGTCACAAAACAGTCAAAAAAAAATTTTCAGCACACAGAAAACACAAAATAGTACAATTCAGACATTACTAAAAAATTGTAAATTTTGGGGTGGTACAACACATGTAGGGACTTCCTACTTAGTGCATCAGCCACTACATTGGCTTTACTCAGATGATACTTTAACTCAAAGTCATAATCCTTTAAGAATTCCACCCATCTTCTTTGTCTCATGTTTAGCTCCTTCTGATCAAACAAGTATTTTAAACTTTTATGGTTGCTGAACACTTCAAACTAGACTCCATAGAGATAATGCCTCCAAATCTTTAAGGCAAACACTATAGCTGCCAATTCCAAATCATGAGTAGGGTAGTTCTCCTCATGTGACCTTAACTGCCTTGATGCATAAGCAACTGCTCTCATATTTTGTATCAGAACACACCCTAGTCCCATCTTTGAATTACCATGGTATACTTCAAAGTTCTCATGGGGATCCAGAATCACCAACACTGGCGTAGTGGTCAACCTCTTTTTTATCTTTTAGAAACTATTCTCACAGTCATGAGTCCACTTAAAAGTACTACCCTTCCTAGTCAACTTAGTCAAAGGTAGCGTTAATTGAGAAAAATCCTTAATGAACCTTCTATAATACCCAGCCAGACCAATAAAACTCCTAATCTCAGTCATAGTGGTGGGTCTCTCCCACTGTAACAATGCTTCAACTTTGTTAGGGTCCACATAAATTCCTCCTTGAGAAATAACATGGCCCAAAAACTAAACCTCAGTTAGACAAAACTTATACTTAGACAATTTGGCAAACAACTTCTTTTCTTTAAGGATATCTAAAATTATCCTGACTTGCTGCTCATGTTCTTCCATTATCTTGGAATAGATAAGGATGTCATCAATAAACACTACCACAAACCTATCTATGTAAGGTCTAAAAACTCTATTCATGTAATCCATAAACATTACTGGAGCATTCATTAACCCAAAGGACATTACAAGATACTCATAATATCCATACCTAGATCTAAAGGCGGTCTTAGGGATATCCTCTCCCCTAACCTTAATTTGATGATATCCAGATCTCATATTAATCTTGGAAAATACTAAAGCTCCTCTTAATTGATCCATTAGATTATCTATTCTAAGCAAATGATACTTGTTCTTGATGGTTACCTTATTCAATTATTTATAGTCAACACATAACCTCATGGTACCATCTTTCTTCTTCACTAGTAACACTGGTACTCCCCACGGAGAAACACTAGGCCTAATGAATTGCTTGTCAAACAACACCTCTATTTGTTTCTTGAGTTATGCTAACTCTAGAGGTTTCATCCTATAGGGTGCTATAGATATAGGTCCTGTACCCAGCACTAAATCTATAGTAAACTCTATTTCTCTCTCTGGTGGCAACTCAGCTACGTCACTTAGAAATACCTCTGGGTATTCCCTCACGACAGGTATACTGTCTAGTTTCTACTCAACCTCTACATCTAATGAGAAAAGAAGAACATATCCTAGAGCTCCTTCTACCAAACAGTGATTGACTTGATTAGCATTGAGATAGATAGACTCGGAAGAAAAAACTCTGGTAGGAATATCAACTATAAAAACTAGAGTCTTATCTGAACAATTTAAGACCACATGATTGGACGACAACTAATCCATACCAAGAATGACATCTATGTCCAAAAAGGGTAAACTGATAAGATGTACAAAGAAGACTCTATGAAAAGATGTGGAAACAGACAAGTCATATGGTAATTCTGACATAAGCAAATTCAACATCCTTACACAATCATAAGAAACAAAGGAATGGGATGCTCCTGAATCATACATGACATTTAAAAGATGATTACGAACTATGCCTTTACCTTGGATAAGATTGGAATATTAGACTGCCTCTTTTCTGCCTAGAATGTAAACTTGTCCTTTGGCTAGCGACTTTGTGGTAAGCACATCTTCATTTTTAAAGGACAATCCCTAGAAAGGTGCCCTGGTTGCTCACATGTATAACACACAGACTAGCCTGCCAAACACGATCTGCCTCTATGTGTTTTCCCACATTTAGCATATTGCGGTACCTTAGATCCCTTCTTACCTTTTCCTTTAGGGTTGCTTGTTTTAGGAGAACCTTGCTTATTCTTATCATCTTCACACTTTTGTTTTCTAGAAGTCTTGTGCCCTTACCTTTGATTGAGGCCTATGAATACTTGACTCCACAATTCTACATTTGCTGACTAGAGAAGGAAAATCCTTGATCTCCGTAGGTCTTACTATACTTTTGATCTCATTTCTTAAACCTATTTTAAACTTCAGTCAACACCAATTCTCGTCTGGATTATAACGAAAATGCGAAGAGAACTTCGATAACTCCTCAAACTTAGCCACATATTAGCCTATTGACAAGCTCCTTTGTTCTAAATGCATAAACTCCACTTCCTTATTATCATGTAGAGTTTGCAGAAAGTACTTCTCCAAAAAAGTTATCTTGAAGACCTCCCAAGACATTTGAGTTCCAGCGGCTTCTAGTACATTTTTTGTACTTTTCCACCAATGCTCTGCCTCTCCCTTTAACATATAGGAGGCGAAGGACACCTTTTGCTCATCCAACCAAATCATTACATCAAAGATCTTTTCCATCTCACTGAGCCACTCCTCAACCTTAGCAGGATTATACTCGCCTCTGAAAGGTGGAGGGTTCGTCTGACAGAAAGCTAACAAGTCCTAGAATTTATGATTCCTTCTGACTTGTACTTGCTGCACTGGCTATAAAGGTTGTGTGGGTTGTTAAGATGGATTGGCTTCCATCCTCTCCAGCACCCTTGTCGTAACAGCTGCTTACTCTCCTATAGCATTGGCCATAGCCATAAACGCTTCGGCCATATCAGGACCTTTTGAGGTTGAGTTCCCTATTTCTATAGTTTGCCTTGGTGGTGCCATAGTTTCTTGTGCACACAGAAACAATACATATTGAGCTACAGTCTCAATATCATGTAACCATGCAACAGTAGCTAATAACAAATCAACCTAAGGAAAATCATACAATTCCATCAAAGCATCTTGCACAAGAGAAAAGAAAAGTACAATTCATAAAAAATGAACTCTTAAACATGCCTAAGCATAGTTAGTCCATACCCTAGCTCAATAGGATGAACTGCTCTAATACTATAATATAACATTTCAATACTAAAATCTCAATAAATGTAATATTGATATCGATAAAATGCATTATAAAGTTACTACTTATGTAATAGCCTACTAATATATCCATAATGTACACTGGAATCATTATAGAGAGCCTTATTGTAACACCCCAAAAATTACTTATTTCATGATATATATATTCATTTTATAATATTTATGATTTTTGTGAATTTTTTTGAATTACTTGAATTGCTTAATTATTTTAATATATTTCTCATTTTACGTGTGCACTGAGCAGGGTCAGGAAAATGAAATATTTTCCCCGAGGACGAAAAGCATTGGACTGTGGAAAATGGTGACGGGGGATCTTACTAAACTCGATGCCAGATACAGTTTACGAAGTTTTCATTTTTTGAGATTTTATCTGATGAATAAAATTTGGGTACACTCTAATGTTCATTGGACAATAAATGATGACTTTGTTAACTGTGACTGTTATCCATTGGATAATAGCTTGGAATAAAAATCTAGTAGATTATTTCTATCTAGTCATCTTTTCTAGAGTGTTTTTTTTGTGTGACATCATCCAAGTGACATCACCCAATGACATCACATTGGACTTTTTGGGAAAAGGAAGAAACTTCTTGAAGAAACTTTAGGAGAAACTTGCAAGAAAAGTTTGGCTCCTTTCTCTTAGGAGGTGCACGATTTTTGGAGGAGGAAAAGATGAAAAAGTTATCATCTTTTCACAAAAGCTATCACTTTCTCTCTCACTTTTCTCTTCTCTCATTTTTTCTCTCATTCTCTCATTCCATTTTCTCTCCCTACCTCACGGCCATCACTCTCCATTTTCCCTCTTCTATTTTGTTTGCTCTAATCAATCATACTTCTAGAATCTACACACCCTTTGGATGATTTTCTATGTTGTGATCATCATCAAAAACTCTCATCTTCCTTATTTTCTTTTAAGCCTTAACTTGAAGCTCTTAAGGTAAGATTCTTGATTTCTATTTTTCTCCTCTCATTTCCCTCTACACCTCATGGCCAAGACCACTTTGGAAGACCAAAGATTTGATTTTTTTTGCTATCACTTAGTCCATTTTCATTTTTTTATTATCAAAAATCAAGAAGCCAAAATACAAACTCCATTCTTTTTCTCTTGGATAGGCCACAGTCAAACCCCAAAACCCATCACCCAACCTTCCATAATTCAAGGTAACCTTAGATCTTGAATCTCTACACCATTATAAGACACTCTTGTGTGGAGAATCAATCTTTTGTTCATCCATCTTCAAGTATTTCTTTAAGCTTGCTTCAAATCTCAAGTTCAAGAGTCTTAAGGTAAAGTTCTTGAACTTTCTATCTTGCTTCATTTTAAAGGATGTAAAGTCATACTTTGATCTATGGTAATCTTATTCAAGCCCTAGATATTAATTCTTGTGTGTTTGCTTTGTTTCTAAGAACCTCTTGGTGGAGAAAGTTTGCTATATAAGGACATACAAGGAGCTAGGAAGCCATTTAAGGTAAGAGAGAGATTAACCTCATCAATCATGCTATGGTGGTGAGGAACAAAATAATTGTGTTGGGAGTGAAGAATCCACGTAAGGATTCATCCACTCGATTATGTGACTTTTGATTTATGTTTGTTTGATTTTGTATGATTATGTGATGTTATTGTATGCAAAGAGATAGTTAAGGTGGATTGATGATTATATGTGATGATATGATTATGATAGTATGTATGAATTTAATTAATCATGGTGATTAAAGTATGTGACATGCTATGGTTATGTTGTAAAGGAATGATTTTTGGGTTCCATTGATCACTTGAGGCTCATGACCTTTTGGCCTAGGAGGAGATAAACATAAGGAAAACATTTTATTGATTTAAGAACTTAAATGATGAGGAGGCAAGAACATGATTTGTGTGTTGGTGTATGCCCTAGAGGCTGATATATTTGTCTGTACTTACATACGTTCTATTATGCTAGTTTGATGCCATAGGACATCAAGTGGTTGATTTGATCGTGAGATCCTATTGGATAAAATTAGAACACTATTCTTAAATGTCCCTAGTTAAGTATTATTATTAATTAGGACAACAATAATGCATTGAGACAAGTATGTACTTAGACTGATGGCCATATCTCACGGGTCATGGATATGAGATATCAAGTTTTCACATGGGTACATATTAGAGTAATGATGTACTGGACTGACTTGCCATGAGAATGTTACATGGATCGTTACGTGAGTGTCATAAGCGATTCTCATAGTGACAATGGTGTCTGTGGTCTTTTGACCTGAAATCACTACAATTCCTACATGAGGAGTTATGTGTTTTAATGCCATCAAATGTCATCTATAACAAGGTGATTATAAAGTTAGTTATTGGACATATCGTGAATCATGCACAGGGATGTGAGTGACTTAGATGGGATATGTCACTCCTATATAACATGAGCGATATCTTTGGGCCCCCTGATTGAGTGAGACTGCGAAATGCATGGCTATACTCAAATAAGTCAATATGAGATATTAATTTCATTTGTTGTTACAAAGTCTACTCGAGTGTCAAGAAATGAAGGATTAGACTATACAAAGGTGACGCATTCTATGCCTTGTGTTCAATCTAGATATCTTGACAAAGGGACTGAATGACACAGAAACATTAGTCACGGAAAGGTTATGTCAAATCACTAACATTCTCAGTACTTGGGTAACAGCGATGTGTTGCTAGATACCGCTCACTGCTTGTAATATTAAAATGAGATTTTAATATTATTGCCAATGTAATAAGAACCAGCAGGGTCACACACATAAAGCAGACTAAAATTGGAGCAATAGATCCAAGTTGGACTTGGATTCAAATGTGGGCCAGACTTATAATAGATGAGTCTAGGGTTACATAGCTTACATTGCTGCTACTCACATTCACTTAAGGCAGTTACTATTATAAATAGTACTGCTAAGGGAACTGCTAAGAGACACATTATAGAACGCTAGCCGCATCTGCAGAAAAGTGAGTGAGTGAGTGGTAGGTTTCTTCTCTTCTCTTTGCAGCTAGCACTGTGTGAGAGATGTGAAGGCTCCCTTTTGCTAACGTTGGATGTTCGTGAGTCTGTTCATGTGGATACTGCAAAGATATCATCGCTATTACGGTGTTGGCAATTCACATCACTTCCTTTGATCACACTTCAACAGGTAAACAATTTTAAAACTCGGATTATGGCTTTTTCGCATAGATCCTTCAATTCCCAACATTATGAGGTTACAAGTTAAAAGAGCAAAGGAACCAATCTTACCATTGAAGAAAAAATTGATTTTAGTCATGACATTTGGTAATTGGGTGGAGAAGTAATTTGGAGACTTAAGTATTTTATCTAAGATGATTCTTGATAAGTCAAATGGAAAGGGTTTTATTTAGAAATTGAATAATGAAATTTTTAGAAAGAATGTTAGAAAATATTGTTTAGGTGAATTGGATGACAAATTAGGGTTAAAGGATTTATAAGTAAGAGAGAAGATAATCATAATGTCATGATTTGAGGAGTAATAAATTTTGGATATACCAATGGAAATAATTTTAGGGATAATTGGAATAATGAAAAATGATTTATTAGTGATGAATCTAGTTGACTTGATAATCGAGAAATTTAATTAAGGATTCATAAGATAAGAATGGAAAAGAATAAATTTTATCATTTAGCAAAAGAGTGATTTTTGGTTTAGAGAGGAAAAACAAGCTTGAGAAAGGAACAGTGAAAACTTGAAAGACTTAGAGGAAAAGGAAAAGAATTGTGAGGTTAAGACAATGTGGTTTCTTTTTAAGTTTTAGTGAACGATGTGAGGAAAGGTCACACGAGGAACTTAGTTAGAAGAGTTTGGTGATTAAAAGTAATTTCTACATTTATTCTTAAAAGTGTCACAATGAGAACCTAAAAGTGAATTAATGATCTTACATGTTAAAGAAATTGGTGAGAATGCTTCATGTGATTTGAAAGTGATGATCCTTGAATTTGCACAATGGAAGTGCTTTGTGGCTAAATATAATAGCATTATGCTGTCGGGCCGACGTACTGGACCCGAAAATATCAGTGGATGGCTTAACCCAGTGGTGGTTTGTTTTTCATGGAATGATGCTATTAATGAGTGTTGATTTCTCATGGCATCCCATCATGCATTATGAAAGTAAAAGTCATGATGACTTGTTGTTAAGGCTGTATGCCTAGGAGATTAAATTACACCTTTGTGCGGGTACAAATAGCGTAGTGTAGTTCACTTGTGGTTGAACTTGGAGGCGTCGGGGTATAGGTATCCCACATGTGGACAATTGGTAGCTCTACTGGGCCTTGGTAAAGCTGAAGCAACGCTCTGATGATCTCGACTAAGCACTATCCTATTCACAATCAGGTTGAGAGTGTCTTGTATAGCTAGGTTGCGCATATTGATTATATTGAGAAGCACATGATTTGAGCTAACGATATACAGACAGTGACTCTCCTGATCATTCTCTCTGATGTTTGGTTTTAGCTTCATGGAGTAGGTGTCGGTGTATTGTGCATATGCATAGTCAGTATACATATTGTCATGGCATGGTCAGTATGCATATTGTGGGGGTGCAACCAGTATACTTACTTGTTATGGCATTGTCAATATTCATGTACTGTGATATACATTATTGAATTATTTACTGTAACACCCTCCTTTGGGCATCACATTTTCGACCGAGACTTTTAAATCCCTTTTCCCAAGTTATCAAATATTTGATGTTATAAAGTATAAGTCCCAAAATGTAGGTTTCTTTTTCACAGATAATATAGATGACATATTAAAGTATGGGTTTCAAATTCCTTTTACAGAAGCGTAAACTTTGAAGTAAGGTAACAACACAAGATACAGCTACTTAATATTACACACCGAAAAGGTTATATACATATCAAGGGCATGGATTACAATCCACCCAAAATATATAAGTTAAATATACAAGTTTATAGCCAAAAGACATATAGCGTCCACTGACTCCAAAATATACATTGGCCCAAGTCTAGACCTCTAGGGAGAAGGATCTTCCCCTGGATCCTCCATAGGATCCTCCTCGGGGTCTTCCTCGTCCTCAGACCCCAAGTCAGTGAAGTTCCTCAACTGAGGCAACAGCTCATGAACTCTGAGGACACCACAGGGTCCGGATCCTCCCTAAGGGTGTAATGTAAGTCACCCCAAAGCTCCCTAATCGGTATGAAGAACTCTAGATATACAACAATAGTAAGAGAAAAGAAAGGAACGTCATTACGGGTCCTACGAATGGTTAAAGTTACTTCCCTAACATATCTAATGCACTCATTATCCCAATCAATGCGCCATGCGCTTGCGCCATCATGAAACTGAATTCAGACATAACCAAAAAGATCTCTTCTAGCAGCCATCCCAAAATACAATAGCAAACAACCACCTTTCCTCTTAATCTTTATCCACATGAACACATAAAACAAAAGCAGGAAAAACAACAATACAATGAGGTGAGACTCTCTACATCATTACCAACATAGTGTTACCAAGTGGCCTCAAACTCAAGAGAGGGGGTGAATAACATTGAAGTGAATAGATAAATGAGATTGAATACTTCACTCACAAATTAAACAAGCTAAGAAAAATAACATTCAAGCAAGCATATATAATAAATGCACAAATGTAAAGAGATGAGTTTAGAAGATCAAACACAAGGTTTATCCTGGTTCAGCCACTAATCCACTTGTGGCCTACGTACATTCCTCGAGCAACCACTAGCAATTTTCCACTATCTTCAAGTTTCAACAGGTTCTTGATAACCTTTACAAGCTAGAGCACTCACCATGTAACGCCCCTTTTTGGGAGGGAACGTCACATTGTCAATTAAATATTTTTGTGGAAAATAAAAGTGTAATAAAGTAAGACTCGGTTCATTACATCATTAAACTTATTTGATTTTAGTTGTATAAATAAAATGGTGAATTTTTTTTTTGTACGATATATATATATATATTTATACTTAGTAATCTGCTCATCAAATCAGTATTCAAAGGTATTAACATTTATAAAACATTCGTAAGTACGTACATATATCTTTGTCTAATCGTAAGTAGAAAACATAATTTTTAATGGAAAACATAAAGACTAGTCCATACATCCATCTAGAAAATATATATATATATATATATATATATATATATATATATATATATATATATATATATTAGATATAGACTGTGAGTCAATAATTACATCAAAGCTCATAAAAAAGAAGCCTAAGTTTTAACAGTCCCCAAAGTATGATGTTCATATATATATTTATATCAAGTCTGTTTAGTTACAAAGCCTGATATACCAAAAAGTAAAACTATACCTGCCCAAAGGAATCATGCATATACAGCCCACCAAAATAAAGGAACATCAGGCCCCCAAAATAAAACACGGGTTGCCATTAGTAGCTACCAGCAATATTAGTCCCTCAAATGAGGAGGAATCGTGTCAGGATCCTCATTAGGATCCTCCACGAGGTCCTCCTCGGGAACCTCCTCGGGATCTTCCTCATCCGAGGAGACCTCCATAGGAGCCACCAAGCTACGGGCCGAAGCCCGAGCAGTGGAATCAAAAGAATCCTCCTGTGGGGTGTAATAGCGGTCACCCACATCTCCCTGATGGGTAGATAACACTCCAAGCGTAGGCTGATGCAGCAAGTAAAGATCGGTGGCTCATGATGCCCCCAAGCCAGCGATAACGACACATCGCCCACGTATATGAAACAATTAGAATTTAGGTTAAGGTACCAACAGTTAGGACCTCCAAGGAAAGCCAGACGTACGTATCCCAAAAATCCTTAAGGTTGGGCCGTCATGATTAGAAGGGTACTAGTCAAGGTTAGGCCAGAAGTCGGGGAAATCAGGTTCTTACTTTTCTTCACCCCCATCTTCAGAGAATCACATATATAGATATACAGAAATAGTAGAAACATAGGAAAAGAGGTAAGACATTCAACATTCATTACCAATTGAGGCAGTAAAGAACAAACTGTAACGCCCCTTTTCGTAAGGGAACGTCACATTGTCAATTACGATGTGAAAACAAAGTTATATAAGTTAAGACCCAGTTCCTTTTAATAGTATATATATTCACCTGGTTATAGTTGGGTAATTAAATTGGCGAGTGTATTTTTTTTTGTAATACAATAATAACAATAGTCGATAACCACGAAAATAGAACATAAATGGAAATAAAGAAATAAAGGCAAAAGTAAAGCATACATTGGAATTAACATTTCATATTCATATATATTTATCAAATTATTTGGTTACAAAGCCTGGTATATCAAAAAACAAAACTATACCTGCCCCTAAATGGTTATACATACACATCCCCATGATATCAGAATATACATCCCACTACAAACCAAACATCAGGCCCCCAAAATAAAATACTGGTAGCCCTCAGTAGCTACAAGTAATGTCAGTCCCTCAAGTGAGGAGGAACCGTGTCAGGATCCTCTTCAGGATCCTCCTCGGGATCTTCCTCAGGATCTTCCTCATCAGAGGAAACTACCATAGGAATAGTAGAGTTACAGGATGGGGCCCGAGTTGTGGAATGAAAAGAGTCTTCCCGTGGGGTGTAATAACGGTCACCCCACATCTCGCGTATAGGAAGATGAAATTCCAGACGTAGGCTAATATAGTAGGTGAAAACAGGCGGCTCATAGTGCCTCCAGGCTAGAGATAATGATACATCCCCCAAATAGACCCAACGCTCAGAGCCAGAGTTGATGTGCCAGCACTCTAGCCCTCCTAAAAAGGTCAGGCGCACATCTCCCAGAAATCTGTGCATGCGTGTCTCCATATTCTTCAGCAGTCGCTTAGTCGAGGTAAAGCCAAAAGCCGGGGAAGTCTGGGGCTTTCGCTTCCTTGCAGTCATCTTCAACGAAACGCAATATACAGATAAACAATAATGGAGAGACAGGAAAGAGGTAAGACATCCTACCATCATTGCCAATTATAGCATCAAGAAACCAAAATGCGCAAAGCGCCCACATAGCATTTATGATAGCAATAATGGTAATAAACATTTAGTAGCAGTTATAATCAACCAAAAAGTTTCAGGTAGTTATATGTATATATATTGATAATACAACAGTTCCAATACAATAACAATAAATACCAGATAATTCATGGACTCACTATTCATATGCATTCAATAGTCAAAATCTTACTCCATGGAGCTAGACACAAAACAGTCGGAGAGAATGATCAGGGAGACCTGCCAGTATCTCGTCAGCCATAAAACAAGTGCTTTTCCAGAAAATAATCAGTCATTTTGCGCAACAAGGCTTTATACAGTGGCATTCTCACAAGATCTCGATATAGGACTGTGGCCAGCCAGGATCGTCGGTGCGTTTGCATCGGTTTGTCCCATGGTCCAGAGGGGCTACCACTGCCAGCTGTGAGACACCCGCGCCCCGACACCCTCAAGGCCAACTACAGGACCCCACTTGTCTATTCGCACCCGCACTAAGGTGTGATCATCTCCTAGGCAACTCGGCCTTAACAAAGTCCAACGGACGTTCTATTTTCTTCTTTTTGTGCAATACATGACTCAACCATGCTCCTCATGACAACTAGGTCAATCATGCTTCAAATGCATGTCATATGATTTAACAACAAGGTTTGATCTATTCACGGATCCACATCAAGCCAATAGCACATTTTAAGGATAACCACAATCCCATTCAGAGTCAAAATAAAAGTCAATCATTAGATTCATTATGTTCCTCACGACCTCACCCATACTCTTGTTCTTCCTTTATTCAAAATTCTCACTAGTTATAAGGCATGCTCACGTTCCTTGTTTTTCCCTGTTTATGAATCCCTAATTAGTTTCTAGTCATCCAATTATTTATGATTAATATGCTTTTATTAGTCCAAAAGTCTTAAGTCCAGGAAGACACACGGCTGGAATCACCAGCAATACCCCTCATTTAATTTCTAGGTGTTGGGTGATAACTTACACTCTTGAATTCGACGAAAATAACATGGCAGAAAGATGAAAGATGGGAGAACCTTATTTAACAAGGATGGCAATCAATTTCTGTCGAATGAAGATTCTGTCAAATGGGGATCAAAAACTGTCGAATATACTAGAAGGTCAGCAGAAATCCTATTTTCGACGGATGGGTGTTGATGTTGAAGAAGTCTTCTAAGTGTCGAACCGACGAAGACACAAAATGGTCAAAAATTCAAATTCGACGGATATGTCACTCGACGGATATTGACATTCAAACTCGACGGATATTGACATTGGGTAAGATTCTCTATTGAACGGTCAGGAATTCTACTCGACAGATTTGGCATTGGAGAAGTTTCTCTCCCAAGTGGTCAGAAACTCTACTTGACGGATATGTCACTCGACGAATATTGACATTCAAACTCGATGGATATTGACATTATGCTTAAGGGTCAGAAGTCCAAACTCGATGGATTTGGTCAGGAAATCAAATTCGACGGATATGGTCAGAAGTCTAAACTCGACGGATTTTGACATTCTACTCAATGGTCGGAAGATCAAATTCGACGGATATTGATACTCTAACCCGACGGGTTTTGACATTGTGCTTAAGGGTCAGAAATTCAAGTCATTACAATTTCTCACAAAGAATTCCAAAATTTTGGTCTCAAAACCATGGCCATCCGAGAACCAGTCCGACGTCATTCCTTCCATTTCAGACATTCCAATCCAATCCAATATATCAATATGCACAGACAGACATTCTAATAGCATAAACACCTTACAACAACATGCAAACAGAGGGTGGCCCTTAATAGGTTTCCCTCACTATCAATCACAGACAACGTTCCTAAATGCTAATAGAGGTTGAGGAGGAGTGTCTTCCTCTTACCTTAGAGAAGCACAAAGAAAGACTGCTTTTTTTTGGTCATAAATTCATGCTTAGCTTCCTGGAAGTCCTAAAACATTCAAGCTTACAAAATCAAAACCAAAGGTTGAAATGGATACCCATGGTCACCAAAATGACCGTGGGTCACGAAAATGAGAAGAGAGGAAGAGAAAGTTGAGAGATTTACCTTAAAGCTCCAACCTTTAAGCTTCAAAGGTAGAAGAGAATGAAGATGGAGAGAATGGTGAACTCTTGAAGATGACTTCCTCAAGGATGGTGGTCCTCCAAACACGAAGATGGTGCAAGGAGTATGACAGCTTGAAGAGAAGGTGGAGGTGTGGGTGGTAATGGTGTTGCTGCTGTGTGAAGAAGAGAGAAAAAGGAGGAAGAGAGCAGACGTGAGGGAGGGAAAATGAGAGAAATGAAATGTAATATGCCCCCCTTGAGTCAACCGTGCAGCACCAAAAAGGAGGAGAGAGAAAGTGGTGGTTGGAGAAAGCTTCCTAGAAGCTTCCCTCAAAGCTTCCTTGAGAAGCTTCGTGCGCTTCTCGATAAAGTGCATGGTAAGCTTGTCTCTTTAATTTAATACACTAAACAGATGATTAATTACACTGTTAGAATTATTTTCTCAATGAATAAAGTTACAATTGATGAAAATAATATTTTATTATTCATCTGATAATATTTATGATACCGCGATTTTATCTAGCAGATAAAACTTTGAAAAACATAAACCTCGAAAATTGTGCCCGACCTCGGGTTTAGTAAGATCCTCCATCGACATGTTCACAGTTCAAGGTTTACTAGCCTCAGGGAAACATTTTGTTATCCTGGCTCCGCTCAGTGTGTACGCAAAATGGAGAATATATTAAAATACTCATCATTTCCAGAAAAATCCACAAAAATTCCTAAAAATCATAAATATCCTAAAATGATCATTTATAATGAAATAAAGAATTTTTGAGATGTTACAACACTCCCCTTCTAAAAAGGAATTTCATCCTCGAAATTTGCATACCTCAGAATAACTGTGGGTGTTGCTTCTTCATCTTGTCTTCCAGCTCCCAGGTTGCATCTCCAGTCACCTCGTTTCAGATTACCTTCACCAATGCGATCTCTTTGCCTCTTAATTGCTTTATCCTTCTATCCTCGATTCTTACAGGAGACGTCTCATAAGTTAAGTTTTCTTTTAATTGTACTGTATCAGGTGCTATGACATGACTTGGGTCAGGAAGGTATTTTCGAAGTTGTGACACATGGAAAACATTATGAATGATTGAAAGGAAATGAGGTAAGGCTATTTGGTAGGCTACAGGACCTACTCAACGAATGATTTGGTATGGTCCAAGAAATTTTGGAGTGAGTTTTCTAGATTTTAGAGCCCGGCCTACCCCAGTCGTAGGTGTGACTTTCAGGAATACATGCTCTCCTTCCTCAAACTCAAGAGGCTTTCTCCTTTAGTCTGCATAACTCTTTTATCGACTTTGAGTCGTCCTCATCTTTTCCTAAATCATCTTAACCTTCTTAGTTGTCTGCTGTATAATCTCTGGTCCAATAGTAAGGCACTCGCCATCTTGGTACCAACACAGAGGTGTTCGACACCGTCGTCCATACAGAGCTTCATAGAGTGCCATCCCTATGCTCGAATGATAACTGTTGTTGTAGGTGAATTCTATCAATGGTAGAACATCATCCCAACTTCCAGTCTACTATATTGTACAATCTCTAAGCAAATCTTCCAAAGATTGGATCGTCCTCTCAGATTGACCGTCGGTCTGCGGGTGATAAGCAGAACTCAGACGTAACTTCGTCCCTAATGCTTCTTGCAAACTCTCCTAGAAATTTGAAGTAAATCTCGGATCTCTATCCGAAATAATACTTGTAGGCACACTGTGCAGTCTAACAATTTCTCTAATATAAATTTGAGTCAGTCTCTCCAGTTTATATCTTATGTCGATCGGGAGAAAATGTGCTGATTTTGTGAGTCGGTCCACAATTATCCAAATCGAATCATGACCTTTTCTTGTTCTTGGCAATCCGACTACAAAATCCATTGTAATACTGTCCCACTTCTATTCAGGAATAGACAATAGTTGCCTCAATCCTGCTGGTCTCTGATGTTCCACTTTAGCTTTTTGACAAACCAGACAAGTCGATGCACGTCTAGTGACGTCACTCTTCATTCTATGCCACCAGAACAACTTCTTCAAGTCTTGATACATTTTTGTTATGCCCGGATGCATACTCAGATGGCTTGTGTGAGCATGGTTGACGATATATTCTCTAAGCTCTTTGTCACGGGGAATACAAACTCTTCCACGGAATCTCAAAATTCCGTCCCTTCCTTCCGTAAACACTGTTTCATCGCCTTGCTTCACTTGATCTCTCACTTCTTGTAAGAACTTGTCAACCTTCTGCTTTTCTCTTATGTCATTCATTAGCTCACTTGTGATGGTAACCATATTCATGCGAATCTTCCTTGGTTCTAACTCGACAAAAGACCACACATCTCTGAACTGCTCCAACATATCATTTTCCTTGATCATCAGGGCAGAGACACTGATCATCTTCCTACTCAGAGTGTCTGCAACAACATTTGCCTTGCCAGAGTGATACAGAAGTTGGAAATCATAATCCTTCAGGAACTCTAACCACTTTCGCTACCTCATGTTCAACTCTTTCTGATCATACAAATACTTCAGGCTCTTGTGATCACTGAAAATATTGAATGTTGCTCCGTAGAGAAAATGCCTCCATATCTTCAGGGCAAAAACCACAGCCGCTAACTCCAAGTAGTGCGTCGGGTAGTTCTTCTCGTGCACTCGCAACTACCTTGAAGCATAAGCCACTACCCTTCCATGTTGCATAAGTACAGATCCTAGTCCTTGGTATGAAGCGTCACAGTACACTTCAAACTGCTCATTCGGATCGGGTAACACTAACACTGGTGAGGTAGTCAGTCGATTCTTTAACTCTTGGAAACTCAGCTCACAGCTGTCGGTCCACTCAAACGCTTGGTTCTTCCTTGTAAGTTGTGTAAGTGGTCCAGCAATCTTGGAAAATCCCTCAATAAACCTCCGGTAATATCCTGCTAAACCCACGAAGCTTTGGATCTCTATTATTGATTTCGGCCTTTCCCATTGTAGCACTGCCTCCACTTTCGATGGATCCACTGCAATCCCATCCTTCGAGATCACGTGACCCAGAAACTTAACTTCTTCTAGCTAGAACTCACATTTCGACAGTTTGGCATACAAGTCATTCTCCTTCAGAATCTGAAGAACTATACTGAGGTGTTCAGCATGGTCCTCCTGATTTTGAGAGTATACCAGAATGTCATCAATGAAGACCACAACGAATCTGTCCAAGTAAGGACGAAAGATTCGGTTCATGTAGTCCATAAAGATAGTTGGTGCATTCGTCACACCAAACGGTATCACGAGGTATTCGTAATGACCGTATCGGGTACGAAAGCAGTCTTAGGTACATCCTCCATCTTTACTCGTATCTGATGATACCCAGATCGCAGATCGATCTTCGAAAACACCGCTGCTCCCTTTAGTTGGTCCATTAAGTCATCAATTCTCAAGAGTGGATATTTGTTCTTGATCGTTACTTTGTTCAGCTACTGATAGTCCACACATAATCTTGATGTACCATCCTTCTTGCGAACTAATAGCACTGGTGCTCCCCACGGTGACACACTTGGTCTGACAAATTGCTTTTCCAAAAGCTCTTCTAGTTGTTTCTTGAGCTCAGCTAACTCTGTCGGTGCTATCCTATAAGGTGCTATAGACACGGGACCAGCTCCCGGTACTAGGTCGATACTAAACTCTATCTCTCGAGCCGGTGGTAAACCAGGTACATCATCAGGAAAGACTTCAGGAAATTCATTCACCACTGGAATCGTGTTTACATCAACCTCGCTCTCGACTTTCAAAGAAGACAGTAGCATGTATCCGTGAGCTCCTTCTTTCAAGAGAGCTTGAACTCGGTTGGCCGTCAGAAATCTAGAATTCTCATCTATGGGAAAAACTATGGTCTTTCTGGAACAGTCTAACAGAACATGGTTAAAAGACAACCAGTCCATCCCTAAGATAATATCTAGTTAGGAAAGGGGTAAACAGATCAGATCGACCGAAAAGGTTCGACCTTCAACAATCAATGGACAGTTTAGACAGACTTTGGTAGTAACTACTGGTTTATCAGTGGGGGTAGAAACAGTTAAGTTAAAAGGTAAAGATGACACAGGTAGACCCAGTCTTTGCACACAGTCATAAGATATGAAAGAATGGGTTGCCCCAGAGTCATACAGTACAGTTAAAAGATTACCTTCTATGGTGCCTTCCCCTTGTATCAACTCTTCGAATTCGGAGGCTTCAGCTCCGCTTATGGTGTAGACTCGTCCTCCAGCTTGTGGTTTCTTGGCTTTTGCAGCATTCATTGAAGGTTCAACCTTCACTTGATTGCAGTCTCCATAGATGTGTCCAGGTTTTCCATATCGAAAATAGATAATCCCTTTAATAGAACAATCCCTTGTTAGATGATCTTTTCCGCACTTCCGGCATTTGGAGGGGTACGCCACATTCTGGACAGTCCGATTCCTAGTAAAACCTCCACCAGAACTTCCACCCATGGCTTGTTGTTGATTTCCCATTGGTCGGGAGTATGGCTTCTTCTGGAAGCGGTTAGCACTGTTACTGTCGCCTCTCTGGAATCTCGTAGGCCCAAAGTTTCTGTTCCTCATATCTCTAGATTGCTCCAGAGCCTCTACGTCACAGCAAGTATCCAACAGTTCTGAGAACTCGTTGATCTTCAAAGTGATTACAGCCTTCTTCACTTCATACCTCAGTCCTTCCGTGAATCTTCAGCATTTCCATGCTTCATTTGGTTGATTTTGAAAGTATGTTGAAAACTGTGACAAGTTTTTGAATTTCGCTGCATACTCGCTAACGATCATATTTCCTTGTCGCAGGTTGAGGAATTCCGACTCCTTCGCATGCCTTGCGCTTGCAGGAAAATACTTGTCCAAGAACTTTTCCTTGAATAACTCCTAAGTAATCTCTCAGTTTGCAGCTTCCAGCATTCTCTGCACTCCATTCCACCAGTTCTCAGCATTGCCTACCAACATAAAAGTAGCATAGTTCACCTTCTTGTCCTCAGCGCAGTTCATTCCCCGAAAGACTTTTTCTAACTCCTTGATCCACAGACTAGCCTTGTCCGGATCAAATTCTCCTTTGAATTGAGGATGGTTGTGGCGTTGAAACTCCGCTAAATTCTAAGCATCAGCAATAGCCTCTAGCTGTTGAGCAGCTCGATCTTGTTGTTCCGCAACTCTTTCTTGCTGTTGTGCAGCTTGCTCAGTTTGCTATGCGACGGCCTCAACCATCCTCTGCATTGCTGTAATAGCTGCTGTCATGCCTTCCCTTCGCGCCATCTTACTTTCTTAGATCAGATTAACTAAAAACATAGAAAAGTCAGCTACATTCACTAGGAATACCAAACAATACACCTTTACGTATACTATTCAGAGAACACACGGCACAAACAAGACAGACTCAATCACAAAACCCAAAGAAACATAAACTGGGGCTCTGATACCAACTTAGTGTAATGCCCCTTTTCGTAAGGGAACGTCACATTGTCAATTACGATGCAGAAACAAAGTTATATAAGTTAAGACCCAGTTCCTTTTAATAGTATGTATATTTACCTGGTTATAGTTGGGTAATTAAATTGGTGAGTGTATTTTTTTTTTGGTAATACAATAATAACAATAGTCGATAACCACGAAAATAGAACATAAATGAAAATAAAGAAATAAAGGCAAAAGTAAAGCATACATTGGAATTAACATTTCATATTCATATATATTTATCAAATTGTTTGGTTACAAAGCCTGGTATATCAAAAAACAAAATTATACCTACCCCTAAATGGTTATACATACACATCCCCACGATATCAGAATATACATCCTACTACAAACCAAACATCAGGCCCCCAAAATAAAATAATGGTAGCCCTCAGTAGCTACAAGTAATGTCAGTCCCTCAAGTGAGGAGGAACCGTGTCAGGATCCTCTTCAGGATCCTCCTCGGGATCTTCCTTAGGATCTTCCTAGTCAGAGGAAACCACCATAGGAACAGCAGAGTTACGGGACGGGGCCCAAGCCGTGGAATGAAAAGAGTCCTCCAGCGGGGTGTAATAACAGTCACCCCACATCTCGCATATAGGAAGATGAAATTCTAGACGTAGGCTAATACAGCAGGTGAAAACAGGCGGCTCATGGCACCTCCAGGCTAGAGATAATGATACATCCCCCAAATAGTCACAACGCTCAGAGCCAAAGTTGATGTGCCAGCACTCTGGCCCTCCTAAAAAGGTCAGGCGCACATCTCCCAGAAATCTGTGTGTGTGTGTGTCTCCATATTCTTCAGCAGTCGCTTAGTCGAGATAAGGCCAAAAGTCGGGGAAGTCTGGGCTTTCGCTTCCTTGCAGTCGTCTTCAACGGAACGCAATATACAGACAAACAATAATGGAGAGACAGGAAAGAGGTAAGACATCCTACCATCATTGCCAATTATAGCATCAAGAAACCAAATGGCGCAAAGCACCCACATAGCATTTATGACAGCAATAATGGTAATAAACATTTAGTAGCAATTATAATCAACCAAATAGTTCAGGTATATATATATATATATATATATATATATATATATATATATATCGATAATACAACAGTTCCAATACAATAACAATAAATGCCAGATAATTCATAGACTCACTATGCATATGCATTCAATAGTCAAAATCCTACTCCATGGAGCTAAACACAAAACAGTCAGAGAGAATGATCAGGGAGACATGCCAGTATCTCGTCAGCCATAAAACAAGTGCTTTTCCAGAAAATAATCAGTCATTTTGTGCAACAAGCCTTTATACAGCGGCATTCTCACAAGATCTCAATATAGGACTGTGACTAGTCAGGATCGTCGGTGCATTTGCATCGATTTGTCCCACGGTCCAAAGGGGCTATCACTGCCCGTTGTGAAACACCCGCGCCTCGACGCCCTCAAGGCCAACTACAGGACCCCACTTGTCTATTCGCACCCGCACTAAGGTGTGATCATCTCCTAGGCAACTCGGCCTTAACAAAGTCCAATGGACGTTCTTTTTTTTTTCTTTTTGTGCAATGCATGACTCAATCATGCTCCTCATGACAACTAGGTCAATCATGCTTCAAATGCATGTCATATGATTTAACAACAAAGTTTGATCCCATTCACGGATCCACATCAAGCCAATAGCACATTTTAAGGATAACCACAATCCCATTCAGAGTCAAAATAAAAGTCAATCATTAGATTCATTATGTTCCTCACGACCTGACCCATACTCATGTTCTTCCTTTATTCAAATTCTCACTAGTTGTAAGGCATGCTCACGTTCCTTGTTTTTCCCTGTTTATGAATCCCTAATTAGTTTCTAGTCATCCAATTATTTACGATTAATATGCTTTTATTAGTCCAAAAGTCTTGAGTCCAGGAAGACACATGGTTGGAATCACCAGCGATACCCCTCATTTAATTTCTAGGTGTTGGGTGATAACTTACACTCTTGAATTCGACGGAGACAATGTATTTAATGAAAAATTGAGGCTGCCATTCGACCAAAATAACATGGCAGAATGATGAAAAATGAGAGAACCTTATTTCACAAGGATGGCAATCAATTTCTGTCGAATGAAGATTCTATCAAATGGGGATCAAAAACTGTCGAATATACTAGAAGGTTAGCAGAAATCCTATTTTCGACGGATGGGTGTTGATGTTGAAGAAGTCTTCTAAGTGTCGAATCGACGAACACACAAAATGGTCAGAAATTCAAATTCGACAGATATGTCACTCGACGGATATTGACATTCAAACTCGACGGATATTAACATTGGGTAAGATTCTCTATTGAACGGTCAGGAATTCTACTCGACGGATTTGGCATTCTAACTTGACGGATTTGGCATTGGAGAAGTTTCTCTCCTAAGTGGTCAAAAATTCTACTCGACGGATATGTCACTCAACGAATATTGACATTCAAACTCAATGGATATTGACATTGTGCTTAAGGGTCAGAAGTCCAAACTCGACGGATTTGGTCAGGAAATCAAATTCGACGGATATGGTCAGAAGTCTAAACTCGACGGATTTTGACATTCTACTCAATGGTCGGAAGATCAAATTCGACGGATATTGATACTCTAACCCGACAGATTTTGACATTGTGCTTAAGGGTCAGAAATTCAAGTCATTACAATTTTTCACAAAAAATCCCAAAATTTTGGTCTCAAAATCGTGGCCATCCGAGAACCAATCCGATGTCATTCCTTCCATTTTAGACATTCCAATCTAATCCAATATATCAATATGCACAGACAGACATTCTAATAGCATAAACACCTTACAACAACATGCAAACAGAGGGTGGCCCTCAATAGGTTTCCCTCACTATCAATCACAGACAACGTTCCTAAATGCTAATAGAGGTTGAGGAGGAGTGTTTTCCTCTTACCTTAGAGAAGCACAAAGAAAGGCTGCTCCTTTTTGGTCAGAAATTCGTGCTTAGCTTCCTGGAAGTCCTAAAACATTCAAGCTTACAAAATCAAAACCAAAGGTTGAAATGGATACCCATGGTCACCAAAATGACCATGGGTCACGAAAATGAGAAGAGAGGAAGAGAAAGTTGAGAGCTTTACCTTAAAGCTCCAACCTTTAAGCTTCAAAGGTGGAAGAGAATGAAGATGGAGAGAATGGTGAACTCTTGAAGATGACTTCCTCAAGGATGGTGGTCCTCCAAACACGAAGATGGTCCAAGGAGTGTGACAGCTTGAAGAGAAGGTGGAGGTGTGGGTGGTAATGGTGTTGCTGCTGTGTGAAGAAGAGAGAAAAGGGAGGAAAAGAGCAGACGTGAGGGAGGGAAAATGAGAGAAATGAAATGTAATATGCCCCCTTGAGTCAACTATGCAGCATCAAAAAGGAGGAGAGAGAAAGTGGTGGTTGGAGGAAGCTTCCTAGAAGCATCCCTCAAAGCTTCCTTGAGAAGCTTCGTGCGCTTCTCGATAAAGTGCATGGTAAGCTTGTCTCCTTAATTTAATACACTAGACAGATGATTAATTACACTGTTAGAATTATTTTCTCAGTGAATAAAGTTACAATTGATGAAAATAATATTTTATTATTCATCCGATAATATTTATGATACCACGATTTTATCTAGCAGATAAAACTTCAAAAAATGCAAACCTCGCAAACTGTGCCCGGCCTAGAGTTTAGTAAGATCCCTCATCGACACGTTGACAGTTCAAGGTTTACTAGTCTCAGGGAAACATTTCGTTATCCCGGCTCTACTCAGTGCACACGCAAAATGGAGAATATATTAAAATATTCATTATTTCCAAAAAAATCCACAAAAATTCCTAAAAATCATAAATATCATAAAATGATCATTTATAATGAAATAAACAATTTTTGGGATGTTACACAAACAGCGCATGATGCTCACACAACATTTCAGATATGATAAATAGCATTAAAATAGATAATAAGTAATTTAGCATATATAGGCAGCTATCGTAGTAATGAAACAACATATTAAATTCCCAGATGAACAAGTAACTAACAAATAGTATGATGACCCACTATGCACATGCACATGATACCAAAAACCTACTCAATGGAGCTAGACACAAAATAGTCGGAGAGAATGATCAAGAGATATGTCTGTATCGCGGCTGCCGAGGCCTTCAAGTGCTAAAATTTTTAATTTATCAAAATGCACATCATGGCATTGTACAAGACATTCTATATAGATCTCAATATAGGACAGTGTCTCGGTCCGGATCGTCGATGCGTTTGCATCGGTTTGCCCCACGGACAGAAGAGCTACCAACTGTCCATTGCGAGGTACCCGCACCCTGACGACCCCAAGGTCAACAAATGACCTACACTTGTCTATTCGTACCTGCACAAAGGTGTGATTCAACCCCTAGGCAACTTAGCCTTACAAATTGTCCAACGGACTTTTTCAATACATGACTCAATCATGCTCAATGCACATAGCTTCAATGCATACTCATATGTACATTTACAAATTCATAGTCATAGCATTTCAGGTCTAAGGTCACATGTGATATCATTTATCATCAATATTTGATCCCATTCAAGGGTCCATACTAAGTCCATAATAAGTTTCTAGGCATTCACGCCCTATTCAAAGTCATCAAGTAAGTCAATTCTTAATTTCATTATGTCGCTCACAACCTCTATCACACTCATGTTCTATCTCTATTCAAAGTTCTTATAAGTTGTAAAGCATGCTCCCATTCCTTGTTTTTCCTTCTTTATGAATCCCTAATTAGTTTCTTGTCATCCAATTATTCAAGATTATTATACTTACATTAGTCCAAAAGCCTTGAGTCAAGTGCCCAAGGGGACCTTGAACCTCCAAGGGGCTAGAAAAGCCTCAAATCCATTGTTGATCATGTTACACGGCCGTGTGTAAAATACACGGCCCCAAGTACACGGCTATGTGGTCATACACGGCCTAGGCCATGTACTCCTCTAAAGTGCACCAGAAAATACGTCTGAGTCCTGTGTCATGCAGGGAGATACACGGCTGTGTATTCATACACGGCCTAGGCCGTGTATCCCTCTGTGGACGCATAAAATCACCAGGAAGCCATTCCAATCATCCAACATCCCAAAATACATCAATGTACATCAAAAACATACCATTCAAACACTTAAAATTTCAACCAAAATAATCAAACAAATGGGGTATCCCAAAATGGGTTTCACCCCATCAACACAACAACAAGTTCTTAACTACCAAAATGGGTTGAAGAGAATGGATCTTCCTCTTACCTTAGTGAAACACAAAGAAAGGATGCTCCTTTTTGCTTAGAAATTTCATGCTTCACCACCACCAAAACCTTAGGTGTTCAAATCCACAAAATCAATATCAAAGAGGGGAAATGGTAGCCATAGTCACCAAGGTGACCATGGAACACGAAAATGAGGAGAAGAGGAGAAGAAATTTGAGAGCTTTTACCTTAAAGCTCCAAGCTTTGGGGCTGGCTGTGGAATACAAAAATGAAGGAGTAAGGAGGAGTCCCACAAAGGAGAAAGCTTGAGAATGGTGAGGTGAAATAATGGTTTATGTTGGCTTGAGTATGGAAAGCTTGAAAACTAACAATGGTGGGTGTGTGTGTGTGTGTGCAGCCGTGTGAAGAAGGGAGAAAGAGAGAGTGTGCTGCGTGCATGAGAGAAAATGAGGGAGTGAAATGTGATCCCCCCTAGCCCCAACCGTTCAGCAATAGGAGAGGGAGGAGAGAGAGTACACTGGTTGGAGGAAGCTTCCTAGAAGCTTCCTTGAGAATTTTTGCACGCTTCTCAATAAAGTGATGTGTGTGGTCACTTAAACGAAACCATAAAAGTAAATAGATAGAAATAATCTATTAGAACTATTTCTCAGTGAACAAAAATTATAGATAGCGTAAATAATATTTTATTATTTCTCAGATGATTAATCATTCTATGATTTTATTTATCATATAAAATCTCGTAAAATGTAAACCTCATAAACTGTGCTTGGCCTCGGGTTTAATAAGATCTCCCGTCGGCTTTTTCACAGTTCAAAGTTTACCAGCCTCAGGGAAAACTCTTCGTTTTTCCTGGCTCCGCTCAGTGCATTCGCAAAATGAGGGATATATTAAAATATTCGACGTTTCCAAAAAATTCCACAAAAATCATCAAAAATCACAAATATTAGGAAATGTCTATTTATCACAAAATAAGTAATTTTCGGTGTGTTACACTGACTCTGCTCATTGTGCACATAAAACGAGAAATATATTAAAATATTCATCATTTCTGAAAAAATATAGAAAAATTCTCAAAAATCATAAATATTGAAAAATGATTATTTACGATAAAACAAATAATTTTCGGAGTGTTACAACTCTCCCCTTCTAAAAAGAAATTTCATCCTCAAAATTTTTATACCTTAGAACAGTTATGGATGTTGCTCCTTCATCTTGTTTTCCAGCTCCCATGTTGCATCTCCAGTCGTTTCGTTCCAAATTACCTTTACTAATGAGATCTCCTTGCCTCTTAGTTGCTTTATCCTTCTATCCTCAATTCTTACAGGAGGTGCCTTATAGGTTAAGTTCTCTTTTAATTGTACTGCGTCCGGTGCTATGACATGACTTGGGTTAGGAAGATATTTTTGCAATTGTGACACATAGAAGACATTGTGAATGTTTGAGAGGAAAGGGGGTAAGGCCATTTGATAGGCTACTGGACCTACTCGGCGAATGATTTGGTATGGTCCAAGAAATTTTGGAGTGAGTTTTCTAGATTTCAAGGCCCAGCCTACCCCAGTCGTAGGTGTGACTTTCAGAAATACATGCTTTCCTTCCTCAAACTCAAGAGGCTTTCTCCTCTGGTCTGCATAACTCTTTTGTTGACTTTGAGCCGTCCTCATCTTCTCCTGAATCATCTTAACCTTTTCGGTTGTTTGCTGTATAACATCCGATCCAATAGTAAGGCGCTCGCCGTCTTGGTACCAACATAAGGGCATTCGACACTGCCGTCCATACAGAGCCTCATAGGGTGCCATCCCTATGCTTGAATGATGACTGTTGTTGTAGGTGAATTCTATCAATGGTAGAACGTCATCCCAACTTCCAGTCTGCTCTATAGTGCAAGCTCTAAGCAAATCTTCCAATGATTGGATCGTTCTCTCTGATTGGCCATCGGTCTGTGGGTGATAAGCAGAACTTAGATGTAACTTCGTCCCTAATGCTTCTTATAGACTCTTCCAGAATCTTAAAGTAAATCTCGGATCCCTATCCAACACAATACTTGTAGGCACACCGTGCAGCCTAACAATCTCTCCAGTATAGATCTGGGTCAGTCTCTCTAGTTTGTATCTTATGTTAATCGGGAGAAAATGTGCTGATTTCATGAGTCAGTCCATGATTACCCAAATCGAGTCATGACATTTTCTTGTCCTTGGCAAACCCACTACAAAATCCATTACAATGCTGTCCCACTTCCATTCAGGAATAGATAATGGTTGCAGCAATCCCGCTGGTCTTTGATGTTCCACTTTAGCTTTTTGACAAACCAGACAAGTCGATACCCGTCTAGTGACGTCACTCTTCATTCCATGCCACCAAAACAACTTCTTCAAGTCTTGATACATTATTGTTATGCCCAGATGCATATTCAGCTGACTTGTGTGAGCATAGTTGATAATATACCCTTTAAGCTCTTGGTCACGGGGAATACAGACTCTACCTTGAAATCTCAGATTCCGTCTGTTCCTTCCGCAAATGCTGTTTCATTGTCTTGTTTCATTTGCTCTCACTTCTTGTAAGAACTTGTCAACTTTTTGCTTTTCCCGTATGTCCTTTATTAGCTCGTTTAAGATGGTAACCATATTCGTGCAGATCTTTCCTAGTTCTAACTCCACAAAAGACCATACATCTTTGAACTGCTCTACTAGATTATTTTCCTTGATCATCAGGGTAGAGACACTGATCATCTTCCTGCTCAAGGCATCTGCCACAACATTTGCCTTGCCAGGGTGATACAGAAGTTGGAAATCATAATCCTTTAGGAACTCAAGCCACCTTCGTTGCCATATGTTCAACTCCTTCTGATCATATAGATACTTCAGACTTTTATGATCACTGAAGATGTTGAACGTAGCTCCATAGAGGAAATGCCTCCATATCTTCAAAGTAAAAACCACAATCGCTAACTCCAAGTCGTGCATCGGGTAATTCTTCTCGTGTACTCGCAATTGCCTTGAAGCATAAGCCACTACCTTTCTATCCTGCATAAGAACAGCTCCCAGTCCTTGGTATGAAGCGTCACAATACACTTCAAACTGTTCATTCGGATCGGGTAGCACTAACACTGGCGAGGTAGTCAGTCGATTCTTCAATTCCTGGAATCCTTCTTCGCAACCCTCAGTCCATTCAAAAGCTTGGTTCTTTCTTGTGAGTTAAGTAAGAGGTCTTGCAATTTTGGAGAATCCTTCAATGAACCTCCTATAGTATCCAGCCAAACCCAAAAAGTTTCAGATTTCTATCACTATCTTTGGTCATTCCCACTGTAAAACTGCCTCTACTTTTGACAGATCCACTGCAATCCCATCCTTTGAGATTACATGGCCCAAAAACTTAACTTCTTTTAGCCAAAATTCACATTTCGACAGTTTGGCATATAGTTCCTTCTCCTTCAAAATCTAGAGGACTATACTGAGGTGTTCAGCGTGATCCTCCTGATTCTGAGAGTATACCAGAATGTCATCAATGAAGACCACAACGAATCTGTCCAAGTAAGGATGAAAGATTCAGTTCATGTAGTCCATAAAGATAGCTAGTGCATTCGTCACGCCAAACGGCATCACAAGATACTCGTAATGGCCGTATCGGGTACGAAAAGTAGTCTTGGGTATATCCTCCATCTTCACTTCTATCTGATGATACCCAGATCGCAAATCAATTTTTGAAAACACCGTTGCTCCCTTCAGTTGGTCCATTAAGTCGTCAATTCTTGGTAGTGGATATTTATTCTTGATCGTCACTTTGTTTAGCTGTCTATGGTCCACGCACAATCTCGATGAACCATCCTTCTTGCGAACTAGTAGCATTGATGCTCCCCACGGTGACACACTCAGTCTGACGAATTACTTTTCTAAAAGCTCCTCTAGCTGCTTCTTAAGCTTAGCTAATTCTGTTGGTGCCATCCTATAAGGTACTATAGACACGGGACCAGCTCCCGGTACAAGGTCAATAGCGAATTCTATTTTTCATGTCGGTGGTAAACCAGGTACATTCTCGAGAAAGACTTCAGGAAATTCACTTACCACTGGAATTGAGTTCACATTAACTTCACTCTTGACTTTCAAAGAAGATAGTAGCATGTATTCGTGAGCTCCTTCTTTCAAGAGAGCTTGAACTTGGTTGGCCATCAGAAATATAGAATCCTCATCTATGGAAAAAAACTATGATTTTTCTTGAACAATATAATAGAACATGGTTAGAAGACAACTAGTCCATCCCTAAAATTATATCTAGTTGGGAAAGGGGTAAACAAATCAAATCGACAGAAAAGATTCGACCTTCAACAATCAATGGATAATTTAAACAGACTTTAGTAGTAACTATCGATTTATCAGTGGGGGTAGAAATAGTTAAGTCAAAAGGTAAGGTAGACACAAGTAGACCAAGTCTTTGCACACAATCATATGATATGAAAGAATGGGTTGCCCCAGAGTCATACAGTACAGTTAAAAGGTTACCTTCTATGGTGCCTTCTCCTTGAATCAAGTTTTCAGACTCGGAGGCTTTAGCTCCGCTCATGGTATAAACTCGTCCTCCTGCTTGTGGTTTGTTAGCTCTTGCATCATTGATTGAAGGTTCAGCCTTCGCTCGATTGCAGTCTCGGGACACATGGCCAGGCTTGCCATATCTATAGTAGATAATTCCCTTCATGGAACAATCCCTTGTCAGGTGATCCTTCCCACACTTCATACATCTCTGAGAAGATGTCACATTCGGTCCGGTTCGGTTCCCACCAAAACCTCCACCAGAGCTTCCACCTGTGGTCTGTTACTAATTTCCTGTTGGTCGGGAATAGGGCTTCTTTTGGAAGTGGTTAGAACTATTGCCACCGCCCCTTCGGAACCTCGTAGGCCCAAAGTTCCTGCTCTTCGTATCTCTAGATTGCTCCAGAGCTTCTACTTCACAACACGTGTATAGTAGCTCCGAGAACTCATTGATCTTCAGGGTGATAACAGCCTTCTTCACCTCATACCTCAGTCCTTCTATAAATCTCCGACACTTCCAGCCTTCATTCGGTTGGTGCTGAAAGTATGTTGAAAATTGTGATAAGTTTTCAAATCTGGCTGCGTATTCACTAACTGTCATATTCCCTTACCGTAGGTTGAGAAACTCTGACTTCTTCGAGTGCCTTGCACTTGTAGGAAAATACTTATCCAAGAATTTGTCCTTGAATAAATCCCAAGTGATCTCGCAGTTTACAGCTTCCAACATTCTCTACACTTCATTCCACCAGTTTTCAGCATTGCCCACCAACATAAAGGTAGTATAGGTCAACTTCTTGTTCTCAGCGCAGTTCATGACTCGAAAGACTTTCTCTAGCTCCTTGATCCACAGACTAGCTTTGTCCGAATCGAACTCTCCTTTGAATGGGGGAGGATTGTGGCAATTGTGGAAATAAGTTTGCCCCAATGGTTTAATGTGTTGAGTTTTGATGATGACAAATACAAGACAAAAAGAATGATGCTTATGCTTGATAGATGTGCTTTATAGATGACAAATGCATCACAAAAGAATATTGATCATGTTACATAGATGTGCTTGATGTGATATATTATAACATGCATGATCATGTAATTTATCTAGTTATATTTCACTTAATCATCATACAATGAGAAATATGTAACATTCATCATAAAATATATCCAATAATATGTTATATGAGTTGTATTAAATTAACATTGGATTTGGCTATTCTTATATGCATGTTAGACTAACTAAAATTATACATTTATGAATAATGCATATGAAGATATTGAGTTATGAATTTGGACTAACTATGCTTGTTTTAAGTGAGTAATACTTTGTAGGATAGTCCAAGTACCAAGAATGAGCATTGCAACAAGAAAGTAAAAGATCACAATTATGCTCAACTCAAGAAGAATGAGAATGATAAAGATGTTCCAAGTAATTTACAAGATTTGAAGAGAAGAAATTTGTGGAAGCTTGGATTACATCAAGAAGCCTAAGGACTAGAATTGGTATATTTTCCTTTTAGGTTTTCTCCTATGTAAAGATAGAGGTTTTACAAGAAAAGAGCTCAAATATGTTTTTAAGTCTTTAAAAAGGGTTCTTACATGTTTAAATGCCTAACAAACTATTTTTAGAAAGCTAGTCTTGGTGGTAATTCAAATCTACAAAAAATAGCCAAGTTTGTGTTTTACAAAACTAATATATGGTTACTATTTTGATCATAACTTTTAAAATACTTTAATTTTTATTTTAAAATATTTCATATGAAAATAGACTCAAATATCTTTCCAATGAGTAGTCATTTGCTTTAAACGGATAAGAAACGAAAAAGTTATGACCAATTAAAGTTTGAGTTTTGAAAATCTGACCTTTGGTTACTATTTTGATCATATCTTTCAAAATACTTTGATTTTTGTTCTGAAACTTCTTTCATATGAAAATAGACTCAAACATCTTTCCAATGAGTGGTCATTCGCTTTAATTGGATAAGAAATGAAGATGGTATGACCTTTTAAAGTCAGTTTTCAAAACCAGAAATAGTGTAATCGATTACACAAGTCATGTAATCGATTACAACGTTGACAAAAGTCGTGTAATCGATTACATGAAGTGTGTAATCAATTACAAAGTACCCAGAAAGCTTGTAATCGATTAAATGAAGCTTGTAATCAATTACCAAGTGCCCAGGAACGTTTCTAACAGCTATAAACGGCTATAAATGGCTAGTTTTCATAGAAAATCATTATAAAACACTACCAACGACTATTTTATCACTTGGGCTCTATATATAAGTGTTGTATGAAGCTTATACACCTCTTGAACACTTGATTTGATCCTTGAATCACCAAAATCATATTTTGAGCTCTTTATTACAAAATCCTTCTATTCCTTTGTTCTTCAATTTGTATTATCCACTCTTGAGAGAGTTTTCTATCATCCATACTTTGTTCTTCAAGTTGTATATCTACTCTTGTGAGAGTTTCTATTCTTTCTCTTCATCTTGAAATCATTGTAAGAGGGTGAGGTATCCCTCAAGAGATAAAAGGGTGAGGTATCCCTTATAGTGAGACTCAAACACAAAGGGTGAGGTATCCCAAAGGTGTTGTGAGTGCTCTTCATTGTAAAGGTCATCAAGCACCTGTCAAGCTTGAAGAATTGGAGGCTCTAGCACAAGGGTAAGGTATCCCAAGGTGTGAGAAATGCTCTTCTATGTACAAAGGTTTTCCTAGCACCCATGAAGTCTAGGAGATAGTGAAGAAAATCTCAAGTTAAGCTTGGGGACTGGACGTAGGCCACAAGTGGTTGGTGGCTGAACCATGATAAATCTCAGTGTTTGCTCTGCTTAACTCTATCTCTTTATATTTGTGCTTTAACTATATATGCTTGAGTTGATATTGATATCTAGTTTATTTTCTTGATTTATCCTTTAACCCAAGTTATATTTGAGTAATCCTTAATAATTGTGCCTTTGCTATGCATGTTCCGCTGCATTTATTAATTGAGTGATTTAAAATATGTAATTTGTCAAAGTTGCATTAAAACTTGTCATCACCCAATTCACCCCCCTCTTGGGTAATGGTTGCCATGGCTAACAGCAATGAAACTCCGCTAAGTTCTGAGCATCTGCCGTAGGTTCAAGCTGTTGAGCAGCCTTTTCTTATTCTTGAGCAACTCTCTTTTATTGTTGAGTAGCTCATTCAGTTTGTTATGCGATGACTTCAGCCATCCTCTGCATAGTCTCTATAGTAGCTGCCATGTCTTCGCATCATGCCATCTTACTGTCTCAAGTCAGAGTAACTGAAAGACACAAGGAAAGTCAGTTGCATCCACTAGGAATACCAAACAATACATCTATGTGTTTAGTTTTCAGAGAAACACACAGCACAAGCAAGACAGACTCAATCACAAGACCCAAAGAAACATAAATCGGGGCTCTGATACCAACTCAATGTAACGCCCCTTTTTGGGAGGGAACGTCACACTGTCAATTAAATATTTTTGCAAAAAATAAAAGTGTAATAAAGTAAGACCCAGTTCATTACATTATTAAACTTATTTGATTTTAGTTGTATAAATAAAATGGTGAATATTTTTTTTGTACGTATATATATATTTATACTCAGTAACCTGCTCATCAATTCAGTACTCAAAGGTATTAACATTTATAAAAGATTCATAAGTACGTACATATATCTTTGTCTAATTGTAAGCAGAAAACATAATCTTTAATGGAAAACATAAAGACTAGTCCATACATCCATGCAAAAAATACATCACATATATATATATAAATACTGTTTAGATACAGACTGTGAGTCAATAATTACATCAAGGCTCATCAAAAAGAAGCCTAAGCTTTAACAGTCCCCAAAGTATGATGTTCATATATATATATATATATATTTATATTAAGTCTGTTTTATTATAAAGCCCGATATACCAAAAAGCAAAATTATACCTGCCCAAAGGAATCATGCATATATAGCCTACCAAAATAAAGAAACATCAGGCCCCCAAAATAAAACACGGGTAACCATCAATAGCTACCAGCAATATCAGTCCCTCAAATGAGGAGGAATCGTGTCAGGATCCTCCGCGAGATCATCCTTGGGAACCTCCTCGTGATCTTCCTCATCTGAGGAGACCTCCATAGGAGCCACCGAGCTACAGGCCGAAGCCCGAGCAGTGGAATCAAAAGAATCCTCTTGTGGGGTATAATAGCGATCACCCCACATCTCCCTGATGGGTAGATAAAACTCCAAGCGTAGGCTGATGCAGCAAGTAAAGATCGGCGGCTCATGAAGCCCCCAAGCCAACGATAAGGACATGTCGCCCACATAGATGAAACGATCAGAATTTAGGTTAAGGTACCAGCAGTCAGGACCTCCAAGGAAAGCTAGACGTATGTATCCAAAAAATCATTGAGGTTGGGCCGTCATGATCAGAAAGGTGCTAGTCAAGGTTGGGCCAGAAGCCAGGGAAATCGGGTTCTTCCTTTTCTTCACCCCCGTCTTCAGAGAATCACATATATAGATATACAGAAATAGTAGAAACATAGGAAAAGAGGTAAGACATTCAACATTCATTACCAATTGAGGCAGTAAAGAACAAATGGCGCATGACGCCCACATAACATTTCAGAAATGATAAATAGCATTAAAACAGATAATAAGCAATTTAGCATATATAGGCAGCTATCGCAGTAATGAAACAACATTTTAAATTCTCATATGAACAAGTAACTAACAAATGGTATGACAACCCACTATGCACATGCACATGATACCAAAAACCTACTCCATGGAGCTAGACACAAAATAGTCAGAGAGAATGATCAGGAGATATGTCTGTATCGTGGCTGCCGAGGCCTTCAAGTGCTAAAATTTTCAATTTATCAAAATGCACATCATGGCATTGTACAAGACATTCTACATAGATCTCGATATAGGGCAGTGTCTCAGTTCGGATCGTTGGTGCGTTTGCATCGGTCTACCCCATTGACAGAAGAGCTACCAACTGTCCATTGTGAGGTACCCGCACCCCGATGCCCCCAAGGTCAACAAATGACCTACACTTGTCTATTCGCACCCGCACAAAGGTGTGATTCAACTCCTAGGTAACTTGGCCTTACAAATTTTCTAATGGACTTTTTCAATGCATGACTCAATCATGCTCAATGCACATAGCTTCAATGCATACTCATAAGTACATTTACAAATTCACAGTCATAGCATTTCAGGTCTAAGGTCACATGTTTTGTCATTTATCATCAATATTCGATCCCGTTCAATGGTCCATACTAAGTCCATAATAAGTTTCTAGGCATTCACGCCCTATTCAAAGTCATCAAGTAAGTCAATTCTTAATTTCATTATGTCGTTCACAACCTCTATCACACTCATGTTCTATCTCTATTCAAAGTTCTTATAAGTTGTAAAGCATGCTCCCATTCCTTGTTTTTCCCTCTTTATGAATCCCTAATTAGTTTCTAGTCATCCAATTATTCAAGATTATTACACTTACATTAGTCCAAAAGCCTTGAGTCAAGTGCCCAAGGGGACCTTGAGCCTCCAAGGGGCTAGAAAAGCCTCAAATCCATTGTTGATCATGTTACACGGCCTCGAGTACACGGCCGTGTGGTCATACACGGTCTAGGCCGTGTATCCCTCTGTGGATGCAGAAAATCACCAGGAAGCCATTCCAATCATCCAACATCCCAAAATCCATTAATGTACATAAAAAACATACCATTCAAACACTTAAAATTCAACCAAAACAATCAAAAAAGGGGGTTTCCCAAAATAAGTTTCACCCCATCAAAACAACAACAAGTTCTTAACTACCAAAATGGGTTGAAGAGAACGGATCTTCCTCTTACCTTAGTGAAACACAAAGAGAGGATGCTCCTTTTTGCTTAGAAATTTCGTGCTTCACCACCACAGAAACCTTGGGTGTTCAAATCCACAAAATCAAGATCAAAGAGGGGAAATGGTAGCCATAGTCACCAAGGTGATCATGGAACACGAAAATGAGGAAAAGAGGAAAAGAAAGTTGAGAGCTTTTACCTTAAAGCTCCAAGCTTTGGGGCTGGCTGTGGAACACGGAAATTACGGAGTAAGGAGGAGTCCCACAAAGGAGAAAGCTTGAGAATGGTGAGGTGAAACAATGGTTTATGTTGGCTTGAGTATGGAAAGCTTGAAAACTAACAATGGTGTGTGTGTGTGTGTGTGTGTGTGCAGCCGTGTGAAGAAGAGAGAAAGAGAGTGTGTGCTGCGTGAATGAGAGAAAATGAAGGAGTGAAATGTGATCCCCCCAAGCCCAACTATGCAGTAATAGGAGACGGAGGAGAGAGAGTAAAGTGGTTGGACGAAACTTTCTTGAGAAGCTTCACACACTTCTCGATAAAGTGAAATGTGTGGTCACTTAAATGAAGCCATAAAAGTAGCTAGATAGAAATAATTTATTAGAACTATTTCTCAGTGAACAAAAATTATAGATAGTGTAAATAATATTTTATTGTTTCTCAGATGATTAATCATTCTGTAATTTTATTTATCAGATAAAATCTCGTAAAATGTAAACCTCATAAACTGTGCTCAGCCTCGGGTTGAGTAAGATCCCCCGTCGACTTTTTCACAGTTCAAAGTTTACCAGCCTCAGGGAAAACTCTTAGTTTTTCTCGGCTCCGCTCAGTGCGTACGTAAAACGAGAAATATATTAAAATATTCATTTCCATAAAATTCCACAAAAATCATCAAAAATCAAAAATATTAGGAAATGTCTAGTTATCGCAAAACAAACAATTACTGGAGTGTTACATTGATTCTGCTCAGTGTACACGTAAAATGAGAAATATATTAAAATATTCATCATTTTCGAAAATATTTTGAAAAATTCCCAAAAATCATAAATATTGAAAAATGATTATTTACGATAAAAGAAATAATTTTTGGGGTGTTACACACCACACCTTGGGATACCTCACCCTTGTGCTTGAGCCTCAAAATAGGGATACCTCACCCTTTACAACCCTTGAGGGGTGCCTCACCCTCTTTACAAATCAAGGGATACCTCACCCTTGACAACCTTTGAGAGATACCTCACTCTCTTCACAAACAATGGATACCTCACCCTTTTCTGTAGAAAGATACCTCACCCTCTTTACAAATAATCGAGGTGTTTAAAAGATGAAACTCTAGATTAATACAAATTGAAGCTCTAGTAATGCTCTTCAATAATATCTCAAATATATACAAAAATAGAGCACTTGATGATTCAAAGAAGATTCTCTGATTATAGTGATTAAATATGTTTCTCAGTTATTGGTTAGCCACAAATGATGCCCTAAGATGTGTATTTATAAGTTTTCAACATTAAAGAGTCGTTGGGTAGCATTTATGGCAACATTAAATGCCAAGAAAATAACTGTTGGCTGCTGTCAGACCACTGGTAATCGATTACACAATCTCTGTAATCGATTGCACGTATTCTTGGCTTTCTGGGTATGATGTAATCAATTACTAGACTTGTGTAATCGATTACATGGCCTCTGCCAGACTTGTAATCGATTACCACACTTGGTGTAATCGATTATAAGGCTTCTACCTTGGGTGTAATCGATTACATGCTCAATGTAATCGATTACCAACTCTCTGTTTAGCTTATAATCGATTACAAAACATGTGTAATCGATTAATTTGCCCTTTGAACACATTTTTCAAGCCCAATTGAGGATTCATGCCATTTCTTACTTATAGAAACTTGGATTGGAAAAAATTAACTTATGTTTTACAAAATCCAAGATTGAAATCAACATTTGTTTAAAATATGAACTTTGAATATCAAGTTGATTTAAAAGGTCTTGAAAAATCATTTAAATATAATTGAGATACCTTGAGAGCATTTCACATTGATGTTCTAAGACCTATATCTAATATACCTCTTTTGATCTTGGTCTTTATCTTTTGATCTTGGTCTTCTCTTTTGATTTTGATCTTCATCTTTGGCTTTGTTATTGTCAAAAACTCATTTGACATGCTTCAAGACATAAGCATTCACATTCTCCCCCTTTTTGATGATGACAAACTAAGCATTCAACAGAAGGAGAAATATTTACATTTATTTGATTATCATAGATTTAAGCGCAACTCTCCCCCATAAAGTATGCATGAGATAGAATATGTGAAAGTGTAAAACTCCCCCGTACACATGCAATACATTTCATTAATCTCTCCCCCGTTGGCATTATCAAAAAGAAGACACAAGCATTCAGATTGGATACAATCATTTCAGCCCAGCAGGATCAATATTAGAGTATAAACCGTTGAGCACATCAATATGTGATACAAATAGCAAATGCATATGAAGAAAATCTTAGATAGTATTTATCATTCATGCCAATAGAATTTAGAGTCATATACAATAGCAATTATGAGGTTAGATAAAGATTAAGCATAAGGAAAGCATCATGAAAGAACAGAACATCAAGATTAAGCAAAATTATGAAAAATAAGGTTTTGTAATTGATTACACTTTTATTGTAATCGATTACACGCGTTCTGTTTACCTCGTAATCGTTTACAATGGTCCTGTAATCGATTACCAGATTATTAAAGCTCAGTTTTTGCATTTTAAACAGTAAAGGACCAAACTTAAATAATTCAAAATTGTTCCAAATCATTCCAAATCAATTCCAAACATCATTTAAGCATATAGTCCAATCAAATTATGATCCAAAACACATAATTGTGCAAAAATACTACTTTTACCAAGAATTACACTATTTGGATGGATTTGTGAAGTTCTTGAGTTTCTTGGAAGTCTTTGACATGAGGAAGCACCTTCAAAACAACTTAGGGCGAATCTCTGACGCTTAAGTTAGTATTGGATTCAAAAAGATTGAAAGTAAGGAAATTATGCAGCAAAACCACATTATTGTGCAGCAAAATAACATATTATGCATCAAGATATCATACTATGTAGCAAGATATCACATTATGTAGCAAAGCAATATATTATGCATCAAAATAGCATATTATGCAACAAGTTAATTTATTGTATGACAAAATTAGATGCATGATTGATCCATTATGTCAAGTTCAAAGATATTGATATTATACATGCCATTTCACACAAGAAGCATATTCATTTAGTATATTCAAGACATGTAGAGATATTTTTCAAGATGTTAAACTAGTAAAGCATAGAGCAAGTCTCCACTTAACCAACAGATGCAAGTTCAAGCTTCTTGGAGACAATGAGGATAGCTTGAAGTATTTTCTGGTTTGGTGCTTAGAACAACCACTTTTCATGATATCCAAAGTCAATTCTTGGCCTTCAAGCACACCTACAACACACTTCAATTTTTGACTTTTGGTACCCAAATTTTCTTGGGTCCTTGTGTGTTAGTTTTTGGCAAAATGCCTTTGGGAATCCAAACCATTTTAGTTCCTAACTTGTTATTAATATTCTTCCTTACATTGTAAGTTAATGCACTATGCCCTTTCCTACCACAATGAAATCATTTAATAAAGGGACTACTTGATGTACTTGAGGAAACAAAGAAATTCTTGAGAAACGTTTGTTAGTTATTGGGATTATACCCTAAATCAGTCTTTTGAAAAACACATCTTTGTTTCCTTAACAATACATTCAAATTATCTGTTCCAAAAGTAAATTTTGAAAGAGTGTTTTTCAAATCATCAATCTCAATTTCAAATGCTTTACATGATAAGCAAGATGAGGGTGTAGATGCATTATCAAATGATAAACATGTCATGCATGAAGAATTTAAATAAATAAGTCCAAGAGTTTCATTTTCTATTCTTAGTTCCTCAATTTCCTTGTTTAGAATAGAGATTTTTTTTTTCAAAAGAGGAAATTGTTTTCTTGGATGATGAAACATGTAACACCCCAAATTCTACCTATGTTAATAGTAATAGCAGAATTACATTGTTCTACATTTTCTGTGTGTTATAAAAATAATTTGACTGTTTTGAGATCATTTTTGATCGTTTTGTGTGATTTGCTCCGAGTCAAGAAAATAATAATTTTATGACTAGAAAAATATTATTTTAATTATTCGGAGTTGGGGAATCTTACTAAACCCAATTCCGATTGATATATATATATTAATCTTTTAATTTTTAGGGTTTTAACGGTCTGCAATAAAATAATTTTATATTATTATAATATTATTTTATTTGATAGTACCTACTGTCTTAAAAACAGTAGAAATCTACTTCAAAATGATCATGGACCTGAAAAAGTCTGTGGGACCCACATTTAGAGTAGCAGTCAATGATTCTGACTAGACTGAATTCTAAACCAATAGGAACAAGTCAACAAAGGTGGCTTAAAAACCCTAAACCAATAAGAATTGGTCAATTAAAGAAGCATAGACTTCATTAAGGACCATTAGATGAAAAGCATGATTTAGATGCTTTTTGATCATTATCGTTGATTCGATCAATCGTGTGAAATGAATCCTAATAAAACCACTAAGTAATATCCATCGTAGATGAGATCAATGGATAGGAAACAAAGTTGAATTCAATGGCTTAAATGAAGTCAAATATAGTGGCTTGACTTTGCTTAGTAACTAATTAAACCTAATTAAGTCATCTTAATAGCCTAAATAACAAGTTAAGTAAACTAACCTAATTATTAATTAGTTATAATCTAATTACTAATTAGACATCCTAATTTTATTTAGGAGCTATGATATATGTAATTATATATTTAATTAACTCATTATATAATTAGAATGTTAACTAAGCATAATTAGGGAACTTAACTTAATTAATTGCCTAATTAATTAGCATGCAAGTGGATTTTAATTGAAGTCAATTAAGCCCCTAAATCCCACTAGAACCCCACGGCCAAGAGGCCAAATTATACAAAGTTCCACAAGCTTCTAGGACAATTCATGTGATATAAGCCATGTGCTTCAAGTGTGAACACAAATTGTGATATTTTAGTTCATACAAATCTCTAATATTTTCCTACAAGCTTCACACTGCAGCCCACTCCATTCATTCTCTCAATGTTAGTTTTTTTTCTCTCACCTAAAGACTTAGACTTATTTCCTCTCAAAATTCCAAGAACACATAAAACATTTTCTTTCCCTTTTTCTCTCTAAAATTCGGCCCACACCCCTTGAACCACTATCCATCTCCTATAATTTTTGTTTTCATCATTTCCTAAAGTTAGACAACCTCCTAAACACTTTTCATTTAGGAAGTTTTCTCAAAATCCCACTCTAAGTGCTTCAAAATCCAACTTCTATCTTACTTCCCTAGAGGTAAACCTTTGATTTTATGGTTTAAAATTTAATTTGTGATTTTCTAAACCATGTTTGTTCCATGGTTTATCATTATTAAGCTTTGTATGTGATTTTACTAATTGTTTTAGGATTGTTAGGAATTGTTTGTGGGTTGTACGAAATCAAAGAGGAGGATAGGAGCTTGAAAGACTTGTCTTCAAGAGGTAAGAGGGAGATTCTACCTCACTAACAAAGTTTTGGTGGTGTGGGGATGGTTTTGTATGGTGAAAAATCCATAAGGGTTCTTCACCTATTGTTTATTGCTTCTTTGATTGTGTTTGTATGGTTTATAATCTTGTTTTTGTGATTGCATGTGTGCTAATATGCCTAATGCTTTGATATATGCTGGTATAGAATATTTCGAAATGCATGAAAGTGTATGTATAATTTAGGATGTGAACAACATGATTAAACGATTGTATGAATGCTCCAAAGAGCAATGAGGCTCACGGCCTCACCATGGAAAAGAGGACCAAAGTCCTTAAACGAATGGATTAAAATGAGAATTTAGAGATCTAAATGAAATTGGAAAAGTTTGAGTATAGCAAAGTAAAATAATTTTGGGAAAAAGAATTGTTATAATTAAATTACTAGAATTATAAAACGAAATGAGGGTCAATACTTGAATGTTACTGATGTATAGCTCACCCTATAGGTTTTGAAGCGCGTCTGTAAAATTTGAGCTGTAATATGTGAAGTAAAAGAAAGAAATATCAATTTTTGGGAAACAATACAAATATCAATTTTTAGAGGGGTTATACTGCAAATTTTTATAAAAGAGGGATAAAATTATAATTAAAATTTTATAAAGGACCATATTGTAATTTTTATTTAAAGAGGGGTCATATTGTAAATATTTTATAAAAGAGGGGTCATTTCATAAATATTAGTTTTATGAGGGGCTATTTTGTAAATATCAATTTATGAGGGACTATTTTATAAATAGTAATTTTATGATGGACTATTATGAAAATATTATTTAAATGAGGACTATAATATAAATATTATGTTTTTAAGGGACTATTATGTAAATATAAAAAATAAAGTGAATTTTTAGTATTAAATGAGAAAAATAGTATTTTTGGATTTAAAACGTATGAAAAATATTTACGCAATTGAAAAACATCAAAAAATCGCTATGCAATTTGAAAAGGCGACAGAATTGAGTCGCGATTAAGAAAATGTGAAAATATGACTACGCGATAAAATTACAGTAAAGGTACTGTATGGTTACTGTATGAACCTCGAATATGTGATAATAATTGGAAATATGAATAGTACATAGTACATGCATTGAAAGGTCCAATGGACTGTATGAGGCTAGTTGCCTAGGAGAGACTACACCTCTTGAGTGGGTGCGATATGCGTAGTGTAAGTCACTCGTTGACCTTGGGAGCATTGGGGTGCGAGTTGCCTACAATGGACAGTTGGTTGTACCATAGGTTAGACCGACGCAACACACCAATGACCCTAACTGAGACACTATTCTTAATCAAGATTTGATAAAGACTGTCGTGTATATGCTAGATGTGCAAGATTAAGCACGTGGTCCGAGGCATATTGGTACCGACAAATCTTTTCGATCACTCTCTCCGACTTGAGTTTTAGCTCCATGGAGTAGGAAATTGAGTCTGTGTGCATACATATAGTGATCAAGGGTATTATCATAATTGTGGTTTATGATAATTGAACTATTGATTATTTGGTTGTTGTTAGTGGCATGATAGTAATTATTGTTTATTTTTGTGCATGGTGGTGATAAATGATGATTAGTGGTATAATTGTAATTATGGTATGATAGTTGTATGAAATATGGTATGTGTTTATCTTCATTGCTACCAAATTGGTAATGGCGTAGGTGATCTCACCTCTTTGTATGCCTATTCTATATTATATTCATATGTGTAAAGACGTCGAGCAAGAAGTGGAGCGAGAAGCTGAGGAAGGGCAGATTCCCGTTGGGGACGCTCAGTTTTGAGACGATGGAGATGCTTAGTTTCCTTGGTTATATAAGGTTTACGTTCATTGGAGGAGAGGAGGCGTGTCATGTCGATTTAGATAGAGAGAGTATTTATTATATGGGAAACTTAAATATTAGATTGAGTAGATTACATCTAGGACATCCGTACTTTAGTGTTAACATATATGTACACCTATAGTTTCCAGTTTCTATTAGGCAGTACTGGGGGGCTTACTATCGTATCCCTAGTGAGGTCAGTGTTGTGTCGTCTGCTCGGACACCTGTCCGTAGGACTTCTCATCATGATGGATTCCTATATGCTGAGGAATCTGAAGAGGACCCGTCTGAGGGTTCTGCTGTCTAGTAGGACTTAGGCAGTATAATAATTTAAATAAAAGTTTAAAGTTTAAATGTTTTGAAAGTCTAGTTTGTAATTATTTAAGTATGACAATAATAAGGCTTGTATATGTATATATGATGTAAATTATTTGTGACAATGTTGTTATGTTTTTATTTCCTTCTAAGTTTATCTTATTATCATCAAGAAATTTTATAACTCGTATTTATATTACAAGCATGAATACAAATAAGGGGTAATTTGGTAATTAAGTAACATAAAATGTGGCGCTCTAAGGAGGTGTTACAAAACAAGTTTTGCAAGTCTCATAGATTCATTATGCAATTCTTCAAATGCATCTTGTAATTCATCATAGGAAGGGGAAGAATTTAATTCATAATTTGAGGATGTTACCTCCATGTCATCTTTATCTTCCTCTTCTCCTCTAACCATGAAGCATAGATTGGCTTTCTCATTATCTGAGCTATCAGTTGAATCCATGTCGTTATCATCTCAAGCTATGTAGGTTCTTCTTTCTTTCTTCTCCTTTGAGGACCTCTACTTATACTTTTCCACTTTCCTTTAATAAATTGGGCACTCCATCTTCATGTGACCCAATTCTCCACATTCATAACATTTAGGAGTGGATGAGGTTCCTTCCCCTTTGTGATAGACATTCTTTTGGGGAAAGAGAGGTCTTCTTTGAGCTCCATTCTTCTTCAAGAATCTTTCAAATTTCTTTACTAGTAGAGCAAGATTCTCCTCATCTATTTCTAAGTCATCTCCATCATCTTCATCATCGTCATTAATCATGGAGGAAATGCCCTTGAGAGCTATTCCTTTCTATTTCTTGTCAAGCTCCTCACTTTGGTTAAGTCTATTTAATTCCAATTCATGTTCTTGGAGCTTACCAAAAACTGTGGCTAAAGTCATGGTTGAGAGATTTCTTGACTCCGCAATAGCCTTCACTCTAGGTTGCCAATGCCTACTCAAACATCTCAACACTTTGTTAATAAGATCTTCATTAGGAAAAGTCTTTCCCAATGAAGCAAGATGATTTACAATATGTGTAAAACGTTTTTACATTTCTTGAATGCTTTCATTTTGGCTTATTCTAAACAGCTCATATTCATAAGTGAAAGTATTGATCCTTGATTTTTTCACTTCACTAGTACCTTCATGGGTTACTTGTAAAGTGTCCCACATTTCTTGGGCAGTTTTATAATTTGACACCCTAAAGAATTCATCATACCCCAAGGATGTGGTAATGATGTTTTTGGCACTCAAATTATATTGAAACTTTTTCTTATCATTATTGGTCCAATCAATGCTTGGTGTTTTAACTTTTACACCATTAACAACTTGTGTGGGGATAAAAGGACCATTTTCAATAACATCCCACACATCTAAGTCAATAGCTTCAATAAAAATTTTCATTCTTTTTTTCCAATAAGCATACCTATTCTCATTGAAAAAGGGAGGTCTATAAATAGAAGAACTTTCTGAAAAATCATTTAAAAAGGTCATCACATTCTCTTGAAGCTGCTAAGCCCTTTACACAAGAGCCTAACTCTGATACCACTTGTTACCAAGTGGCCTCAAACTCAAGAGGGGGGTGAATTGAGTTTATAAAATATTTTCACAAATCTTTCGTAAAACGTTTATTTATCAATTTTCGTTGAAGCTATTAGATGATTGAAATGAATAGATAAATGAGAGTGAATACTTTGCTCACAAATTAAATAAGCTAAGATAAATAACATTCAAGCAAGCATATAAAATAAATGCACAAATGTAAAGATATGAGTTTAAAAGATCAAACACAAGGTTTATCCTGGTTCAGCCACCAATCCACTTATGACCTACGTCCAGTCCTCGAGCAACCGCTAGAGATTTTCCACTATCTTCAAGCTTCAACAGGTGCTTGATAACCTTTACAAGCTAGAGCACTCACCACACCTTGGGATACCTCACCCTTGTGCTTGAGCCTCAAAACAAGGATAACTCACCCTTTACAACCCTTGAGGGATGCCTTACCCTCTTTACAAATCAAGGGATACCTCACCCTTGACAATCTTTGAGAGATACCTCACTCTCTTCACAAACAATGGATACCTCACTCTTTTCTCTAGAGGGATACCTCACCCTCTTTACAAACAATCAAGGTGTTTAAAAGATAAAACTTTCACAAGATTAGATTAATACAAATTGAAGCTCTAGCAATGCTCTTCAAGAATATCTCAAATATATACAAAAATAGAGCACTTGATGATTCAAAGATGATTCTTGGATTATAATGATTGAAATATGTTTCTCAGTTGTTGGTTAGCCACAAATGATGCCCAAATATGTGTATTTATAAGTTTTCAACATTAAAGAGTCGTTGGGTAGCATTTATGGCAACATTAAATGCCAAGAAAATAGTCGTTGGCTGTTATCAGACCACTGGTAATTGATTACACAGTCTCTGTAATCAATTACGTAGCTGTTTGAACGTGTTCTTGGCTTTCTGGGTATGATATAATCGATTACCAGACTTGTGTAATCGATTACACGGCTTTGCCAGACTTGTAATCGATTACCATACTTGGTGTAATCGATTACAAGGCTTTTGCCTTGCTTATAATCGATTACATGCTCAATGTAATCGATTACTAACTCTCTGTTTAGCTTGTAATCGATTACAAAACATGTGTAATCGATTACCTTGCCCTTTGAATACATTTTTCAAGCCAAATTGAGGATTCATGCCATTTTTTACTTATAGAAACTTGGATTGGAAAAGATTAACTTATGTTTTACAAAATCCAAGATTGAAATCAATATTTGTTTAAAAGATGAACTTTGAATATCAAGTTGATTTAAAAGATCTTGAAAAACCATTTGAATATAATTGAGATACCTTGAGAACATTTCACATTGATGTTCTAAGACCTATATAATATACCTCTTTTGATCTTAGTCTTTATCTTTTAATCTTGGTCTTCTCTTTTGATCTTGATTTTCATCTTTGGCTTTGTTATCATCAAAAACTCATTTGACATGCTTCCGGACATAAGCATTCACATATGGCAGCTAGAGATAGCAAACAACAATAAGATCACAAAATACAATCATAGTAATTTATAGTCAAGTTAATTTTTCTAATAGATATCTCAATAATACATATCACAAGTAAATCTACACCATATTAACAGACGATTTCACCATGTAGGATCATCAAAATAAAATGCTAAATGGTATGTGTATGCACAATGGACAAACACCTACTCCATGGTGCTAAAGTCAACATCAGAGATATGATCGGGAGAACCACTATTTGTATATCGTTAGCCTCAACATGTGCTTTCAATATAATCAATGTGCGCAAAATGGCTATACAAGACATTTTCAATTGGATCGTGAATAGGATAATACCTGGTCGAGATTGTTGGTGCGTTGCACAGTCACCACGACCTAGTGGAGCTACCAACTGTCCATTTGTGGGATACTCGCACCCCGACGCCTCCAAGTTCAATAAGTCAGCTACACTACGCAATTCACACCTGCACGAAGGTGTAATTCATCTTCTAAGCATTCTGCCTGACAACAAGTCATTCTGACTTTTACAATGTATGATCATGTGATAATGAACATAGGCATTCCGCCTTATCAACGAATCATTCTGACTTTCACAATGTATAATGATATGCTAATGAACATTTATTTCATCAAAAGAAACCATAACAGGATTCAATCCATTAGTTCAGCCGCATAATAATATTATGTCCAAATCATAAGGCATTTCAAACACAAGATTCTCAAGAGTCATCCTTCATAAAGGTCAAAAGAAATTATAAAGTACTGATTTTACATTTCACTTCTCTTTTCTCATAAGTCCTAATGGCACTCTACTTAATTATGAATTCTCTTCCTCACCTATTTTTCTCTCTTAAGACTGAACTCCTCTCCAACAAAGTCTCTAAATTTATCTTGCCACCCACTCACCATCACCAATCCTTAATTTACTTCTTTTCTCTCCTTAATACTTAGGCCCAATTCAATATAACATTTTTTTATCTTGGACACCCCATTTTCACCTCATGGCTGTGAGCTTCGTAGAACACTAGGGCTTCAAATTTTTTAACTTGTACAATTAATCTCAAGCAAATAAATTATATCAACTATCACAAATCTCACCAAGGTCACGCATAGCACTAAATTACAAAAATCACATAAGAAAAGATTCATACAAAGCACAAAAAATCAATACAATAAAATGAGTAATCCTCACATGGATCCTTCACTTTCCATACATCAATTTCATCCCTCACCACCATGAATGGGTGATGAGAAAAATCTCCCTCTTACTGTAGGAGATATCCAACAACTTGTGTAGAACTTTTGAAGCAACCTTCCTCCTTCAAGAAACCCCTTGAAACCAAAAATGCCATAGCAAAAGTCATCATTTTTAGACTTGAAAAGAATAGTTAAGAACAAATATCAAAGCTTTGAAAGGAAGAATAGAAGAATGACGAAAAAGGAGGGAACTTTTACCTTAGAAAATGACAAACCCTAACTTGAAGGATTCTTGAAAAATGATGAACAACCAAAATCTTCACACTAGATAATTTTAGGAGGAAGTATGGATTCAAGAAATATAGTTGCTAGAATTTTAGAATGTGAAATAGTGGTGCAAGGGGTGATGGCTGTGTGGTGATAGGAGAGAAAATGGAAGAAGATGAAGAGAAAAAGTGAGAGGAAATGCTTTAGGTGCAGAAAGAGAAAGTGATAGGAAGATTTGATTTGAAAAGATGATAGAAACTTGTTCAAGAAGTCCTTTTCCCCACATGTGGCCATGTACTCTCCTTGGAAAAAGGGAAATGAAGCTTCTCTTGGAAGCTTCTCCAAAGCTTGCTTAAGAAGCTTCTCACGCTTCCCAAAAAGGTCAATCAATGATGTGACGTGATGATACCACTTAGATGGTGTCATAAAAATGACTAGATAAAAATAATCTACAAGATCTCTACTACAAACTACTATCCAATGGATAAAATTCATTGTCAATAAATCTGGTATCTATTATCCAATGGTTAATAAAGTGTATCCAAATTTTATCTATCAGATAAAATCTCAAAAAATGAAAATTTCGTATACTGTCCTGCTTCAGGTTTAGTAAGATTCCTTGGCCCTGTTTTATCAGTCCAAAGTTTTCTGGCCTCGGAGGAATATTTTATTTCTCCGACCCCACTTAACGCGGGCGTAAATCAAGAAATATAATAAAATAATAAAAAAATTCAAAAAAAATCTAGAAAAATTCACAAAAATCACAAATATTATAAAATGAATAAATATCATGAAATAATAAATTTTCAGAGTGTTACAACTCTCCCCCTCTAAAAAGAATTTTGTCCCCAAAATTCATCGTACTTTAAAATAAATATGAATATTGCTCCCTCATCTTGTCCCCTGACTCCCAAGTTGCATCTTCGGTCACGTCATTCCAGATTACTTTGACTAATAAAATTTCTTTGTTCCTGAGTTGCTTCACCCTCATATCCTCAATCTTGATAGAAAGTGTTTCATAGATTAAATTCTCCTTTAGCTGTACTGTATCTGGTTCTATGACATGGGCTGGATCAATAATGTAGTTTCATAATTGTGACACGTGGAATACATAATGAAGATTGGAAAGAAATGGTGCTAAAGCTATTTGGTAGGCTACTGGACCTATCTGACGAAGAATTTAGTAGGGTCCAATGAATTTTGGAGTGAGCTTTCTAGATTTAAGAACCCTTCCAACACCAGCCGTAGGTGTGACCCTCAAAAACACATGTTCTACTTCCTCAAATTCAAGAGGTCGCCGTCTCTTGTTAGCATAGCTTTTTTGTTGGTTTTGAGTTGCTCTCATTCTTTCCCGAATCATCTTAACCTTTTCAGTTGTCTACTATACCAGTTCAGGTCCTACTGTAAAGCCTTCACCATCTTAGTACCAATACAATGGTGTTCTACATCGTCGCCCATACAATGCCTCATAAGGTGCCATTCCAATGCTTGCATAGAGACTGTTATTATAGGTGAACTCTATCAAAGCCAAGAATTCATCCCAACTCCCAGTCTGCTCCAAATGCAAGCCCTTAACAAATCCTCCAATGATTGAATTGTTCTCTCTGACTGACCATCTGTTTGCGGGTGGTAAGTTGAACTCAAATGAAGTTTTGTTCCCATAGCTTTTTTTTGCAGACTTTGCCAAAATCTTGATGTGAACCTCGGATCTCTATCAGAAATAATACCCGAAGGCACACCATGTAGTCTTACAATCTCACCAATGTACATATGACTCAACTTCTCTATGAAATACTTCATATTGATTGGCAAGAAGTGCACTGACTTCGTAAGCCGATCATAAATTACCCATATTGAGTCGTGCCCTTTTCTACTCCTTGGCAGTCCGCTCACAAAGTCCATCGCAATGTTATCCCATTTCCATTTAGAAATAGTCAAGTGTTGCAGTATTCCAGAAGGTCTTTGGTGTTCCACTTTTGCTTTTTGGAAAACTAAGCACGATGAGATATACTTGGCAACATCCCTCTTCATCCCCTACCACTAATATAGTCATTTTAGGTCTTGCTACATTTTGGTAGTTCTGGAGTGCATACTTAGCTTGCTCTTGCGGGCTTCCTTAAGAATTACCCTCCAAAGTTTGGGATCATCCGGTACACAAACTCTGCTTCTGAATCTTAGGACTCTATCTGGTCCTTCTGAGAATTCAGATATAGCGCCTCGCTTTACTAACTCCTTCTCCTCCTGTAAATATAGGTCATTTCCTTGTTTATCTCTAATCTCTTCCATTAATCCAGTGGAAATGGTGATCATACTCAAACATATCCTTCCTTGAGTTAGTTCCACGGACAACTACATATCTCTTAACTGTTCTATCAACTCTCTTTCCTTGAGCATCATAGCAGAAACACTAAGCGTCTTTTTACTCAAGGCATCCGCTACGATGTTCGCCTTCCCGGGATGATATTAGAGTTGAAAATCATAGTCTTTTAGAAACTCTAGCCACCATCTCTGCCTCATATTTAGCTCTTTCTGGTCAAACAAGTATTTCAGGCTTTTATGATCACTGTAAACATTGAACGTTGCCCCATACAGAAAATGCCTCCAGATTTTCAATGCGAAGACAACTGCGGCTAACTCTAAGTCATGTGTAGGATAGTTCTTCTCATGGATCCTCAATTCCCTCGAAGCATATGCCACCACTCTTCTATTCTACATGAGAACACATTCTAAACCTTGATATGAAGCATCACAGTATACCTCAAAAGGTTCATTGGGATCGGGTAGAATCAGCATTGGCGAATCGGTCAGACGTCTCTTCAATTCTTGAAAACTTTCTTCACACGCGTCTGTCCATGCAAAAGGTTAATTCTTCCTTGTAAACTGAGTGAGAGGTCCTGCTATCTTGGAGAACCCTTCAATAAACCTTCGATAGTAACTGGCCAATCCGAGAAAACTACGGATCTCCGTTACCGTCTTCGGTCTTTCCCACTGAAGAACTGCTTCAAGTTTTGACACATCTACTTCATTTCCTTCTTCTGAAATTACATGTCCCAAAAATTGAACTTCACTCAACTAGAACTCACACTTGGACAACTTTACATATAGCTTATTTTCCCACAAAAATTTGAAGAACCACTCTGTGATGTTCAGCATGTTCCTGATAACTCCATGAAATGTAGTTATTTATGCCCCATATTTGTGTTTCATGACATGCTCAGTCCTTGTTCTTACGCATATTTGGAAGGTTTTACGCTTATAATTTTTAAATGTCATTTGGACACCTTCCTTTATGTTTTTGAGCAATTTATGCATATTTGTTGATTGATTAAGTAAATTTATAATTATACTTAATTTGGTGCTTTCTCTAATGTAGGAAGGGCTCAAAAGAGACAAATTGATGCAAGCCAAGGCCCAGCATTGGAGGAAAGAAGCCAAGGATGCATTCCAGAGTTCCACGCCTCGGCGCAAGAATGTTCACGCCGCGGCGTGGCTGTGTCAGCTAGCCTAATACTGTCATGATGAGAGAGCTCTACGCCGAGGCGTGGACTTGTCCACGCCGCGGCGCGCGTCAGCGAACTGAGCCTATTTATTTAGTTTTCCACGCACCCTTTCGACAGCTCTCAGTTTCTCTCTTTTAGGTTTTAGTTTTTAGGTAGTTTAGGGTTAGAGGCTGCGGCTGGGCTCTCCATTGGAGGTGGAGATAGAGCTTGGGGAGCTAAGGATGGAAGCCCTCTTTCTATTGGAGGAGGATCCGAGCTTCAATGGCGAAATCCATAAGCTTTCTCCTTCTCTCTTTTCTCTTTTCTCTTCCTCATTTCTTGAGCATGTATTTTGTAATTTGTTCTCATGTTCATTGTATAGCTAAGCTTTATTTAGGGATGACTTTGGATCCTTTTATTAATATTAATGATTTGTTCTTCTCTGAGTTTGTGTGGATCTTTGCTTTTGTTCAATCATATTGATCTTAATGCTCTTGAGTGTTTGGCCAACATTTGAGTGATTTGTTAAAATCTAATGAACCTAGACATAGGGATTTGGGTTTGAGATCGTATGTATGGTTGATGCATGTTCGATTCTATTCCAATGGTGGGATGAGTTGATTCGCTAATGGGATAGACATATACCTCTTAGCCATGCATAGCAAGTGTTTGAGAATAGACCTTAAAGAGTGGATTTTGTGTTAACTCTCAAGGACACTTAGTGAGTTGGGCAAATTATACCATGGTTAGATGATCTAGACATAGGCGTTTAGCTAATGTTGATTCTCAAGCTAACATAATCATTGTATTCATATTTATGAGGAGGATTGCTTGTTGTTGGTTGATGTAAAGGGTGAAGGAGGATTTCCCTAAACTCTAACCGTTTATCCTTATTGCTTTATGTCTTTACTTTCTTTACTTTTATCCATTTTTATGTTCTTGAATAGAAATAGGTAAGCTATTGGTTAATACTTAGCATTGGAAATAAAATTATCCTCGTGGGAACGATATCTGTACTCATCTTTTTATTACTTGTGCGATCCGTGCACTTGCGGTTAGCAAATGGGCAAACACGTTTTGACCCTAACAAGTTTTTGGCGCCGTTGCCGGGGATAAGGCATTATTTCCGTATTGCTAATATTGACAATGAGTTTGCATAGTTCTAATTCAAGTTTTTATGTTTCATTGTTGTAAATAGTTTTAATTTAAGTTTTTATGCTTTTGTTTTCAGTTTGTTTAAATAAGTAGTTATAGTTGGATTTTGTGTTGTTGTTATGTTTTTGTTATATATTTTGTGTTTTAAGCTTTTAGACATGTTTTGGAGGTGCTTGGGGCCAAAATGGAGCACCGATTCAGCGCGGTTTGCTACTGAGTGCAGAAGCATGACCTCTCACGCCGCGGCGTGAGAATGTCCACGCCGCGGCGTGCCAGTCTTTGCCTATCAGGAACACTCACCAGAGCGTTCCACGCCAAGGCGTGGACAAGTTCACGCCGCGGCGTGGCCCCCTGTTTTGCATTTTTCTGTTATTTTCTCTGTTTTTCTTTATTTAATAGTGCTCAGTTCTAGTTTGCTTGCTGTTGTGACTTGCTCAAGTACACTATAAACCATGAACACCAAGAACACACATTCACTTTGGTTTGGGGGAGTATCATTGCATATTTTTACCCTTAATGCTTAATGTGTACACATGTTTTGATACTTTAAGTATGTGGTAGTGATGGCCATCATGCTTTCATGAGTATATCCTATTTTGGCTATTACTAGTGGAAATTGTTGATAAAAGATTTTCAACACTTTGTGCATATTGTTATGCATCCTGAAATGGAAAATGATGAATCTTTTGAATGCATGATTTTATGCCATTTGCTAGTGTGTGATGGTTGGTCAATGATATAAATGCTTGCAATTGTCCTCAATTCTTTTGTGAAACCATTTGCGATCTTGAAGCATGCTTAAGCAATCTTTTTGTTTTTATGCATGATGTATTTCTCACTTAGATGCTTGTTTAACTTTGAAAAGATTTGAGTGTTTATTTAGAGAATGTTTATGGATTGTGCATGTGGATGATTTCTACTATCCTTGAAATTGTTTTGCAACTCTCTTGAGGCGAAATCCTAGATTACACATGATTGAAGAAGTGATTAGGGCATTGTTTGGACCGATTGAGCCTTAAAAAGCTTACCTGATATGATGATATCCATAGGTCCCCTTTTGAAGCCTTATAATTGTTTGGCCTTCTATGTTCTTCTTTCACCCTCATATTTCCTACCTTGTAACCATTCTAATGCATGCGAAAGCATTACAATCTTTTCCTTCCCTTTATGTTTGTTGAGTGCATGATATGTTATTTCTTCACTTGAGTCCATTGTTTAGGGTATTTGTGTTATTCAATACAAAAGTTGCTTGAAGGAACCATTTGTTGTACAAAAAGTTGTTTTTGTTAAAGAAAAAGAAAATACAAAAAGAGAAAAAGAAAAAGAAAAGAAAAGAAAAGAAAAACACATGAACGAAAGAAAGCATAAATGAAAAAAGCATCGAGTGGTTCTGAATAGTGTTATTTGTTTCATTTTGTATACCCTTGTTGTAGTGACTCAAGTCTTGAAATATCATGTTATGTTTCTCAATGTTTGTATGTTTTCCATTCCCTTTTGTTCTTCACCTCATCACCTTGGCCTTACATTATAAGCTATTAAAGTCCCTCTTGATCCTCAATCATGTGTGATTTACATTAGTGGAGAGAGAGTTGTGCTACAATTTTGTGGAATCTTGATTTGTATCCATGTGTAGGTTCATAAACTTATCCGGATAAGCATGATTTGAAAAAGATAAGTTGAGCTTGCATGTTTGTGAGAGATGTCAAGTGCATGATTGGAAGCTTGATTGATGGCATGTTAAGGATTGTGTATGGGTTGAACTTAACTGTGAGGCATGTGCATTCTTTGAGGGCCATTATAATCATTATGCACTGGTTGTGGTAAAAGAAAATTGAATTTATCATTGTTGAATGCATGTGAGCATGAATTGTCAAAGTGAGTTTTCTTAGTCATACTTTGTGTTGCTCGAGGACTAGCAACATCTTAAGTTTGGGGGTGTGATAACTCCATGAAATGTAGTTATTTATGCCCCATATTTGTGTTTCATGACATGCTCAGTCCTTGTTCTTATGCATATTTGGAAGGTTTTACGCTTATAATTGTTAAATGTCATTTGGACACCTTCCTTTATGTTTTTGAGCAATTTATGCATATTTGTTGATTGATTAAGTAAATTTGTAATTATACTTAATTTGGTGCTTTCTCTAATGTAGGAAGGGCTCAAAAGAGACAAATTGATGCAAGCTAAGGCCCAGCATTGGAGGAAAGAAGCCAAGGATGCATTCCAGAGTTCCACGCCTCGGCGCAAGAATGTTCACGCCGCGGCGTGGCTGTGTCAGCCAGCCCAATACTGTCATGACAGAGAGCTCTACGCCGAGGCGTGGACTTGTCCACGCCGCGGCGCGCGTCAGCGAACTGAGCCTATTTATTTAGTTTTCCACGCACCCTTTCAACAGCTCTCAGTTTCTCTCTTTTAGGTTTTAGTTTTTAGGTAGTTTAGGGTTAGAGGCTGCGGCTGGGCTCTCCATTGGAGGTGGAGATGGAGCTTGGGGAGCTAAGGATGGAAGCCCTCTTTCCATTGGAGGAGGATCCGAGCTTCAATGGCGAAATCCATAAGCTTTCTCCTTCTCTCTTCTCTCTTTTCTCTTCCTCATTTCTTGAGCATGTATTTTGTAATTTGTTCTCATGTTCATTGTATAGCTAAGCTTTATTTAGGGATGACTTTGGATCCTTTTATTAATATTAATGATTTGTTCTTCTCTGAGTTTGTGTGGATCTTTGCTTTTGTTCAATCATATTGATCTTAATGCTCTTGAGTGTTTGGCCAACATTTGAGTGATTTGTTAAAATCTAATGAACCTAGACATAGGGATTTGGGTTTGAGATCGTATGTATGGTTGATGCATGTTCGATTCTATTCCAATGGTGGGATGAGTTGATTCGCTAATGGGATAGACATATACCTCTTAGCCATGCATAGCAAGTGTTTGAGAATAGACCTTAAAGAGTTGATTTTGTGTTAACTCTCAAGGACACTTAGTGAGTTGGGCAAATGATACCATGGTTAGATGACCTAGATATAGGCGTTTAGCTAATGTTGATTCTCAAGCTAACATAATCATTGTATTCATATTTATAAGGAGGATTGCTTGTTGTTGGTTGATGTAAAGGGTGAAGGAGGATTTCCCTAAACTCTAACCGTTTATCCTTATTGCTTTATGTCTTTACTTTCTTTACTTTTATCCATTTTTATGTTCTTGAATAGAAATAGGTAAGCTATTGGTTAATACTTAGCATTGGAAATAAAATTATCCTCGTGGGAACGATATCTGTACTCATCATTTTATTACTTATGCGACCCATGCACTTGCGGTTAGCAAATGGGCAAACACGTTTTGACCCTAACAGTTCCTCCTGACTTTGAGAGTATACCAAAATGTCATCAATAAAGATAACAACAAATCTATCAAAGTAGGGGTAAAAAATTCTGTTCATGAAGTCCATGAATACAGTAAAAGCATTGGTTATTCCAAACGGCATCACAAGGTACTCGTAATGTCCATAGCGGGTCCGAAAGGCCGTCTTATAACGTCCTCTGCTTTCACACGGATTTGATGGTAGCCAGAACGTAGATCGATTTTGGAGAAAACGGAAGCTCCCTTCAACTGATCCATTAGGTCATTTATTCTCGGAAGTGGGTACTTGTTCCTGATTGTAACCTTGTTCTGCTGGTGATAGTCCACACATAATTGAGAGGTTCCATCATTCTTCTTAACCAGCAACACTGGAGCTCCCCACGGTGAAACACTAGGTCTCACAAACTTCTTTACTAACAGATCCTCCAACTGTGTCTTGAGTTCGGCTAATTCTGATGGCGACATTCGATATGGTGCCATGGATATAGGACCCAACCCCAACACAAGATTGATAGAGAATTCTATCTCCCATTTTGGTGGTAATCTAGGTATATCATCATAAAAGACTTTAGGAAATTCATTCGCCCCAAGAATAGCATCTACATTGGTCTCACCCTTGACTTCTAAGGAAGACAAAAGCATGTATCATTGAGCTCCTTCTCTCAAGAGAATCTCGACTTGGTTGGCAGTCACAAATCCAGAAATCTCAAAATCAGGAAATATTAAGGTTTTACTAGAATAGTTCAACAGAACATGGTTAGAAGATAATCAATCCATTCCTAGAATGACATTTGTTTGAGAAAGGGGTAAACAGATCAAATTGACTGAAAATACTCGACCTTCTATAGAAATAGGACAATTCAAATAAACTTGAGTAGTAACAACGAGTTTAGCAGTAGGAGTAGAAATACTCAAATCAAAAGGTAAGGAAGACACAGGAAAATCTAATCGATGTACACAATCATAGGCAATAAAAGAATGAGTTGCCCCTAAGTCATACAGCACAGTTAAAAGATTACCTCCTATTTCATAATCTCCCTATATCAGATCTTAGGATTGAGAGGCCTCCGCTCTACTCATGGTATAAACTCTACCTCTCGCCTGGGGTCTTGCAGCTCACACATTACTAACAGAGGGCTCCGCCTTGGGTTGATTGCAATCTTTAGAAATATGTCCAAGGTTCCCATATCTGAAGCAAATGATCCCTTTAATTGTGCAGTCCCTCGTCTAGTGGTCCTTTCCACACTTTAGATATTTTGGCATAGGTTCCCCTGCTGCACCAAACTTGCGACCACTAGAACCTTCTCCATGGGGTTGTTGCTGGGCTTGATTTCCCGGTGGTCTCAAATAGGGCTTTTGCTGTAAACGACTGCCACCACTACTCCTCCCCCTTTGGAACCGAGAGGGTCCAAAGTTATGATTTCTTGTGTCCTAAGATGTTTCCAACTCTTCGAGTCGGCAACACATGTCCATCAGGGCTGAGAACTAATTCATTCTCATCGGCAGCACTCCCTTCTTCAATTCAACTCTAAGGCCCTCTTTGAACTTACGACATTTCCACGCTTCATCAGGCTAGAGTTGTAGATACTGCGAGAACTTTGACAAGCTCTCAAATTTAGCAGCATACTCATTTACTGACATGTTCCCTTGCTTCAGGCCTAGGAACTCCATCTCTTTGGCGTGTCTAGCACTGGCTGGAAAGTATTTCTCCAGGAACTTGTCCTTGAAGGCTTCCCAAGTGATTATGGTTCCCTCTGCTACCATCAACCATCGGGCTCCCTTCCACCAGTCTTCGGCATCTCCCATGAGCATAAAGGTAGCATAGGTTACCTTTTGAGCGTCAGTGCATCCCATTCCTTCAAATATCTTCTCTAACTCTTGAATCCAAAAACTCGCCTCTGGGTCGAACTCTCCTCTAAATTGCGGTGGATTATTGCGATGAAACCCTAATAAATTTTGAGTCTTAGCAGCAGCTTCATGCTGTTGGGCAGCTCTTTGATCTTGTTGCATTATAACTTCTGCTATTCTCTGCATTGGCTCTGCCGCTGCAGCCATACTCTCGCTATCTCTATCAGGGTTCACACGTGCAGCTCTGCCTCGCGCTATCATACTTCTCTAAAGTTACACTAAACAACACTCAATGGAAGTCAGATGAGATCTTTTCACATAATTTTATCTCCTTTCGAAAACCAAACAATACATCTGTGTGTTCAGTCTCAGAGAAAACTCACAGTATAAACAAAACAAACCTACCCACAAACCCAAAAAACTCAAACTTGGGCTCTGATACCAACTAATGTAACACCCTCCTTTGGGTGTCACATTTTCAACCGACTCCTTTAAATCCCTTTTCCCAAGTTATAAAATATTTTATGTTATAAAGTATAAGTCCCAAAATGTAAGTTTCTTTTTCGCGGATAATATAGATGACATATTAAAGTACGAGTTTCAAATTCCTTTTTACAGAAGCATAAACTTTGAAGTAAGCTAACAGCACAAGATACAACTACTTAATATTACACACCAAAAAGGTTATATACATATCAGTGGCATGGATTACAATCCACCCAAAATATATAAGTTAAATATACAAGTTTACAGCCAAAAGACATATAGTGCTCACTGACTCCAAAATATTCACTGGCCCAAGTCTAGACCTCTAGGGAGTAGGATCTTCCCCTGGATACTCCATAGGATCCTTCTCGGGGTCTTCCTCGGGGTTTTTCTCATCCTCAGATGCCAAGTCAGTGAAGTTCCTCAACTTAGGCAATAACTCACGAAATGGTGTCCTGGTCGAGGACACCACAGGGTCCAAATCCTCCCTAGGGGTGTAATATAAGTCACCCCGTAGCTCCCTAATCGACATGAAGAACTCTAGTTATACAGCAATAGTAAGAGAAAAGAAAGGAACATCATTACAGGTCCTACGGACAGTTAAAGTTACATCCCCCAACATATCTAATGCACTCATTATCCCAATCAATGTGCCATGCGCTTGCGCCATCATGAAACTGAATTCGGACATAACCAAAAAGATCTCTTCTAGCAGCAATCCCAAAATACAACAACAAATAGCAACCTTGCCTCTTAATCTTTATCCACAAGAACACATAAAATAGAAGCAGGTAGAGCAACAATACAAAGAGGTGAGACTCTCTACATTATTACCAACATGGTAGCTAGAAACAGCAAACAACAGTAAGATCACAAAATACAATTATAGCAATTTACAGTCAAGTTAATTTTTCCAACAGATATCCCAATAATACTTATCACAAGTAAATCCACAGCATATTAATAGACGATTTCACCATATAGGATCATCAAAATAAAATGCTAAATGGTATGTGTATGCACAATGGACAGACAACTACTCCATGGAGCTAAAGTCAATATCAGAGAGAATGATCGGGAGAACCACTGTTTGTATATCGTTAGCCTCAACATGTGCTTTCAATATAATCAATATGCACAAAATGGCTATACAAGACACTCTCAACCGGATCATGAATAGGATAGTGTATGGTCAAGATCGTCGGTGCATTGCACAGTCACCACGACCTAGTGGAGCTACCAACTATCCACTTGTGGGATACCTGAGCCCCGACGCCTCCAAGTTCAACAAGTGAACTACACTACGCAATTCGTACTCGCACGAAGGTGTAATTCATCTTCTAGGCATTCCGCCTCACAACAAGTCATTCCAACTTTTACAATGTATGATCATGTGACAATGAACATAGGCATTCTGCCTTATCAATGAGTCATTCTGACTTTCACAATGTATAATGATATGCCAATTGCAACACCCCTCGATTTAATAACCACGGCACAATCGTCCTCGTGTCACGGTCACTAAATTTTGGCGTGCTAACATTGTCAAATAACAAACTGTACAAATAAATTAAATCATTTCTCATATGAGGAAAATAGGAGCCACGAATGAATAGTAACATATACAACCAATTAAAATATGAATTATAGAATGTACTCAATTTATAACCTTTAAGTCTGGATAATCACCTTAAAACATACACATACCCAAAATACACTTTTATATAGGTAATGCAAAATAAAATATCAACTACCCACACCCTATCTACAACCAAGGAATTGGGCACTCCATCGAATCCCGAATGCGTGAGGTAATTTCGGGCTCACCGGTGTAGTGAAAAATACATAATATGATCTTCAACCGCAGTCCTCTTCATGGTCAAGGTCAGATCCCCAGCAGGTCGCATACTCTTGTCGGTCCAGTCGACTCGCCAGGTCTTGACACCACCAGTGAACATAGTTCGAACGAACCAATAAAACTCTCTTCGCGACGACATCACTGGATACAGTGGGTCAAACCAAGAAAGTGTAAAAGAATCCAACCTCGCCCCCACTTACAGTCTTTAACCAAAAATTTACACGGAGCAAGAAAAGTACAAGAAAGAGGTAAGACATCCTACCATCATTACCAATTATAGCATCAAGAAACCAAACGGCGCAAAGCGCCCACATAGCATTTCCAAATAATAAGCATAGGCATTGAATAACAGAAGTAAACAAATAAGCAGTTCCAAGCAGTTATATATATATAACAGTAAGACAACAACTCCAATTATAATGACAATGTATGCACGATAATTCATGGACTCACTATGCACATGTGCCCTCAGTAGTCAAAATCCTACTCCATGGAGCTAGACACAAAACAGTCAGAGAGAATGATCAGGGAGACATGCCAGTATCTTGTCAGCCATAAAACAAGTGCTTTTCCAGAAAATAATCAGTCATTTTGCGCAACAAGGCTTTATACAGCGACATTCTCACAAGATCTCGATATAGGACTGTGGCCAGTCAGGATCGTCAGTGCGTTTGATCGGTTTGTCCCACGGTCCAGAGGGGCTACCACTGCCTTCTGCGCGACACCCGCGCCCCGACGCCCTCAAGGCCAACTACAGGACTCCACTTGTCTATTCGCACCCGCATTAAGGTGTGATCATCTCCTAGGCAACTCGGCCTTAACAAAGTCTAACAGACATTCTCTTTCTTTTTGTTCAGTGCATGTCTCAATCTTGCTTCTCATGACAACTCGGTCAATCATGCTTCAGATGCATGTCATATGATTTACCCACAAGTTTTGAACCCATTCACAGATCCACATCAAACCAATAGCACATTTTAAGGGTAACCACAATCCCATTCAAAATCATGATAGAAATCAACCATTAAATTCATTATGTGCCTCACAAGCTCACCCATAATCACGTTCTTCCCTGTTTATGAATCCCTAATTAATTTCTAGTCATCCAATTATTTATGATTAATATGCTTTTATTAATCCAAAGGTTGTAAGTCCAGGAAGATACACAGCCTGAATCACCAGCAAAGCCACGAAATTAATTGCTAGGTGTTGGATGATAAACTATACTATTGAATTCGACAGAGACAAGGTATTTAGTGACAAATTGAGGCTGCCATTCGATGAAAAATGACCTGGCTGATGGATGAAAGATGGGGGAACATTTTATAACAAGATTGGCTAAAAATCAATTTTTATCGGATGGAGGTTCTGTCGAACAGAGATCAAAATTATCGAATTATTCCAGAAGATCAGCAGAAGTCCTAATTCAACGAACATGGGTGTCGACATTGGAGAAATCTCCCAAGTGTCAAACCGACGAAGAACACAATGGTCAGAAACTCTAATTCGATGGATCTTGACATTCTACTCGACGAATATTAACTTTGGGAAGCTTCTGTTAAATGGACAGAAAATCTACTCGACGGGTATGTCTCTCGATGGGTATTGGCATTCTAACTCGACGAATATGTCACTCGACGGATGTGGTCATTCCAATTCGACGGATTTAGCATTGGAGGAGTTTCTCTCCTAAGTGGTCAGAAACTCTAATTCGACGGGTTTGGCCTGAAGATGAATTTCGACGGACATGGTCAGGAGTTCATACTCGACGGATTTTGACATTGCACTAAATGACCAGGAATCAAATTCGACGGGCACGGCCAGGGTTCATACTCGACGAATTTTAATATTTCACTAGATGATTAGGATATCATATTCGACGGGTTTGGCCAGGAGTTCATACTCGATGGATTTTAACATTTTACTAAGTGATCAAGACATCAAATTCGACGGGTTTGGCCAGGAGTTCATACTCGACGGATTCTAACATTTTACTAAGTGATCAAGATGTCAATATCGACGGGTTTGGCCAGGAGTTCATACTAGACAAATTCTAACATTTTACTAAGTGATCAAGATGTCAAATTCGACGGGTTTGTCCAGGAGTTCATACTCGACGGATTCTAACATTTTACTAAGTGATCAAGATGTCAAATTCGACGGGTTTGGCCAGGAGTTCATACTCGACGGATTCTAACATTTTACTAAGTGATCAAGACATCAAATTCGACGGGTTTGGCCTGGAGTTCATACTCGACGGATTCTAACATTTTACTTGGTGATCAAGATGTCAAATTCGACGGGTTTGGCCAGGAGTTCATACTCGATAGATTCTAACATTTTACTAAGTAATCAAGATGTCAAATTCGACGGGTTTGGCCAGGAGTTCATACTCGACGGATTCTAACATTTTACTAAGTGATCAAGATGTCAAATTCGACGGGTTTGGCCAAGAGTTCATACTCAACAGATTTTGACATTACACTTAATGGTCAGAAACTCAAGTTATTACCATTTCTCACCAAGAATCCCAAAATTTTAGTCTCAAAGCGTGGCTATCCGAGAGCCAGCCCGACGGCATTCCTTACAGATTATACATTCCAGCACATACAGATATTTCAAAACACACAAAACAATCAACTAGCATATATACATCACCAACAGCATACAAACAAAGATGACTCCCAGTACCAATCACAAACGATGTCCCTAAATGCTAAAAGAGGTTGAGGAGGAGTGTCTTCCTCTTACCTTGGAGAAGCACAAAGAAAGGCTACTTCTTTTGGTCAAGATTTACGTTTTCAGCTTCCAGGAAATCCTTAAATATTCAAACTTACCAAATCAGAACCAAACATTGAAATGGATACCCATGGTCATCAAAATGACAGTGGGTTACGAAAATGAGAGGGGAGGAAGAAAAAGCTAAGAGCATTACCTTAAAGCTCCAACCTTTAAGCTTCAAAGTAGAAGAGAATGAAGATGGAGAAAATGGCAGAACTTTGAAGATGATTTCCTCAAAGATGGTGGTCCTCCAACACAAAATGGTGCTAGTATTGTGACGGTTTTGAAGAACAAAATAGAGGTGTGGATGGATGGTGATGCTGGCATGGGGTGAAAGAGAAGAGAGAAAGATGAGTGAATAGTGAGCTGCGTACAGGGAGGAGGGGAAATGTGAGAAAAAAAGTGAAATATGCTCCCCCTATAATCAAACGTGCTGCACAAAAATGGGAGGAGAGAGAGTGAATAGTGGCTGGGAAGGAAGTTTCCTAGAAGTTTCCTTGAAGCTTCCTTGAGAAGCTTCGTGCGTATCTCGATAAAGTGCATAGTAAACTTGTCTCCTCAATTAAGTACATTTGACAGATGATTTAATTACACTGTTAGAATTATTTTCTCAGTGAATGAAAGTTACAACTGATGAAAATAATATTTTATTAGTCATCAAATAATTTTATGATATAGTAATTTTATCTAGCAGATAAAACCTCAAAAAATGTAAACCTCGCAAACTGTGCCCGACCTCGAGTTTAGTAAGATCCCCTGTCGACACATTGACAGTTCAAGGCTTACCAGCCTCAGGGAAAATATTTTATTTTCCCGGCTCTGCTTAGTGCACACGTAAAACGAGGAATATATTAAAATCTTCAACATTTTTAGAAAATTCCACAAAAATCACCAAAAATCACAAATATTATAAAATGATTGTTTATAATGAAATAAATAAAATTTTTGGGATGTTACAACACTCCCCTTCTAAAAGGAATTTCGTCCACGAAATTCATCGTATCTTAGAACAAACGCGACTGTGTTTCTTTCATTTTATCTCCTAGTTCTCGCGTTGTATCTTCAGCTGCATCAATCCAGATCACTGGCAATAAAATTGCTTCCTTCCACTAAGCATCTCATATCAACGAGTAAAAACGTGTTGATGTCATAGGCCGATCAATAAAGATTCTACGCTCCTTGAGTCTTTAGCCATCCAACAGCCAACTCTCCAAACGACTGTACACCGCTGAGTGGCTCTATCGAACTTATTCTTCTTGCTCACTGTAGTAAACAAATAAGCGTACTTTCTTCTTAAGGTATTCGCTACGACATTCGCCTCTTCCGGGATTATACTAAAATGGAAAAGTTGAAAACTTTCGAAACTTATAATCACCGCCTCTGCCTCGTGTTCAACTCATTCCAATAGGCCAAAATACCTTTGGCTCCTAAGATTACCATAGGCATTAAGAATTTCTACTCGTAGAAAATGCTTCTTGATCTTTAATGCAACTACAAAGCTAACTCTGAGTTGGTGTAAGGTAATCCTTCTCATGTATTCTCGATGGTCTTAAAGCGTACATTACCATTCCTTCTATTCTGATCAAGCACATGTTCTAAACTTTCAATGCGAAGCATCACTAGGTATCTCAAAAGTTCATTGGGATTTGGGCAGAATCATCTTTAGCGAAGAAATTGAATGTCTCTTCAATTCTTGAAAATCTTTCCTTATATGCACCAATCCTACAAACTTGACTCCAATGCATGAGTTAGACGAGAAGTATTGTCATTTTGAAGAATTCTGCAGTGAGTTTCCCGTACTATTCAGCTGATCCTTTAAAGTTATGAATTTGCAACATAGTCTTTGACCTGTCCCATTGAAGAACTGCTCCAACTTGTGACTGATCACCAATAGTTCCTTCTTCTAAAGATCACTTGATTCAAAAGTTAACCTGCCTCAAACCAAAATTCGTACTTGAACAGCTTCTAGCGTAACTCCTCATTCTTCTTTTGAAATTGAAGAACAACACGACAATTCTGTCTCAATAGGGAAGAAAGGTCTTGTTTGTGTAATTGATGAGTACTACCGAAACGTTCATTACATGGAACGACATTACGAAATACCCGTGGTGTTCATTACGTATCAGAGAAAGTTGCCTTGGAAATATACCCTTTTCTCAAATGATCTTAATGATAGTTGAGAACCCAAAATGATCTTGGAGAAAATAGCGGTGTCCTTCAATTGATTTGCCAAATCATCTTTCCTTGATTCGAACAGATGTCTCATAGGGTAAGTTCTCATTTAACCATGCTACACTTAGCACATTGTTATAGTTCAGATTCGGGAACACATTTACTCAATCGAAGTATACTAGAAACGTTATAAAGGTTAGAAAGAAAAATAGGGAAGTCGCTTGATTTACCACTAGACCTGCCTAACGAAGAGTATGATATGGTCCAATAAAACTTAGGAGTGAGTTTCATTGATTCACATCTAGGAAATTCCTGCCTCAAGAAACACTCAGTTTCCATTGGAATTGAATGACGAGACCCGTTTAGAAAATGATTAATCTCCTTCCTGAGATCAAGCCTATTCATGAAGAGAGTAGATGGTTAAATTGGAAAAAGGGTTCCAATTTCTAACAATAATAGGATAGTTTTTTTTTAAATAAACTAGTTGTAACAAGAGCAGGCTTACAAACGAGAATAGTATCAATCAGATCGAAAGGAAGTAAATACACAGATAACCCAATTCCAGAAACGTACTCTTAGAATTTCATTAGAATATTTCAACAGGATATGGTTGAAAGATAACCAATCCTTTCGTTAACATTATATCTAATTTGCAAAAGAAGTGAACGAATTAGATCACCGAAAGATTCAGTCTTCAACAGGTCATAGTACAATTTTAAATAACTTAGCTACCATCAACAAGTTCTTAGCAGCCAAAATAAAAATAACTTAGCCAAAAAAATAACGAAGGTACGAACATCCCTACTGGATTCCTACATTCATACATCATAAAGAAACGGGTTACCGCCGAAATTATATAGTACAATCACAGGGTCATCCATCATAGTACAAGCTCCCTCGTTCAGGTCTTCAGTCTTGGATGTTTCTACTCCACTAGAGAAATTTACTCTCATTTCTTCGTGAGATTGTGAAGTGCGTGCATCACCAACAAAAGGCTTCGTCCTTTGCGAAGTACAGTTCTTAGCCACATGTCCTAGCTCTCTACATTTGAAATAAATTATCCCACCATTCATACAATCCTTGGTAAAACGGTCCTTTCCACACTTGAAGCAGATTACCCTTTTGATTGTATGTGGAGGCTTTGTCTCATGTAAAGCACAATCCCTCCACACATGTCCTTGCTTTCCGCACTTGAAACAAATTCTTCCTTCGATCTTACAGTCCCTCGTGAAGTGGTCCTTTTCGCACTTCTTACACATTGATAACGATACCACAGTTGGATTGGACTTACTACCACTCGCACCACCATGATGCGTTTGATGTCGCTACTACTCCCTTGGTCGTAGTGTATACGGTTTCTGCTTAAACTGATTGGTCTTCCTACAATTCCTCCTTTGGAACTTTGGTACACCAGAGCTTCCCCAAAGTCGACATTCTTCCTTCAAATTCCGAACCTCAACTTCCAATTCTTGCTGTTGTGCAGCTCTCTGATGTTGGCGTGTAGTTATATTAACCATTCTTTGTATTTCTTCGGTTGTCGCAGTCGTGTCATCATTGTCACTCCCCGTGTTCACATGCTTATATTTACCTCGAGTCATTGTCTTCCTTCAAGAACAAACAAGTCAAATAATAAGGGAAAATCAAAAGCATTCATTCCAAACAATATTGTCTCTTTCTGGAAACCAAGCACAAAAGTCACATAACCCAGTCAAGACAAACTCAAAAGACTATAACTTGAGCTCCTTCATTCTGCCTTCCGCGGTGCGATCTCCAATAAGTCTTTGACTCTTATGCAGCTCCTCGAACTAAACTTATGCCAGATACTCCTTTCCAAAGAGAATCAATTTTCGAAAACCTCTTGGACACCTCAGTCCACTAACCTTGCAAGTCTTATTTTACTACCCTTTTTCTAACCCATAGGCTTAAACAATTCTAGAGGTAACACAACAAGGGTGTAAATGCAAACAAGTCCTAAGCGAGTTCAGTCATCTTAGCTGAGCTTCTTTCTAAAGATCTCCTATTACCTTAATACGCCTAGGTGAAGTCATAGTTTCTTGTAGACACAGAATATTACACATTGAGTGGGCCAATACTCAATGTCACGTAACCGTGTAACAGTAGCTACCAACACTCAACCTATGGCAAGCTATGCCTTCCTTTCCCAACATCTCAATCAAGAGACAAGGAAGTACACAACGTACAAAAACTTCTAACATGTCTAAGCATAGTCAGTCCATACCCCGGCTCAACAGGATGAACTGAGCTCTGATACCACCTTAATGCAACACCCCTTGATTTAATAACCACGGCACAATCGTCCTCGTGTCACGGTCACTAAATTTCGGTGTGCTAACATTGTTAAATAACAAACTGTACAAATAAATTAAATCATTTCTCATATGAGGAAAATAGGAGCCACGAATGAATAGTTACATATACAACCAATTAAAATATGAATTATAGAATTTACTCAATTTCTAACCTTTAAGTCTGGATAATCACCTTAAAACATACACATACCCAAAATACACTTTTATATAGGTAATGCAAAATAAAATATCAACTACCCATACCCTATCTACAACCAAGGAGTTGGGCACTCCATCGAATCCCGAATGCGTGAGGCAATTCCGGGCTCACCGGTGTAGTGAAAAATACATAATATGATCTTCAACCGCAGTCCTCTTCATGGTCAAGGTCAGATCCCCAGCAGGTCGCATACGCTTGTCGGTCCAGTCGACTCGCCAGGTCTTGACACCACCAGTGAACATAGTTCGAACGAACCAATAAAACTCTCTTCGCGACGACATCACCGGATACAGTGGGTCAAACCAAGAAAGTGTAAAAGAATCCAATCTCGCTCCCACTTATAGTCTTTAACCAAAAATTTACATGGAGCAAGAAAAGTACAAGAAAGAGGTAAGACATCCTACCATCATTACCAATTATAGCATCAAGAAACCAAATGGCGCAAAGCGCCCACATAGCATTTCCAAATAATAAGCATAGGCATTGAATAACAGAAGTAAACAAATAAGCAGTTCCAAGCAGTTATTTATGTATAACAGTAAAACAACAACTCCAATTATAATGATAATGTATGCCAGATAATTCATGGACTCACTATGCATATGTGCCCCCAATAGTCAAAATCCTACTCCATGGAGCTAGACATAAAACAGTCGGAGAGAATGATCAGGGAGACATGCCAATATCTCGTCAGCCATAAAATAAGTGCTTTTCCAGAAAATAATTAGTCATTTTGCCCAATAAGGCTTTATACAGTGGCATTCTCACAAGATCTCGATATAGGACTGTGGCCAGTCAGGATCGTCGGTGTGTTTGCATCGGTTTGTCCCACGGTCCAGAGGGGCTGTCACTGCCCTCTGCGCGACACCCGCGCCTCGACGCCCTCAAGGCCAACTATAGGACCCCACTTGTCTATTCACACCCACACTAAGGTGTGATCATCTCCTAGGCAACTCGGCCTTAACAAAGTCCAACAGATGTTCTCTTTCCTTTTGTGCAATGCATGACTCAATCATGCTTCTCATGACAACTCGGTCAATCATGCTTCAGATGCATGTCATATGATTTATCCACAAGTTTTGAACCCATTCACAGATCCACATCAAACCAATAGCACATTTTAAGGGTAACCACAATCCCATTCAAAATCATGATAGAAATCAACCATTAAATTCATTATGTGCCTCACAAGCTCACCAATACTCACGTTCTTCCCTGTTTATGAATCCCTAATTAATTTCTAGTCATCCAATTATTTATGATTAATATGCTTTTCTTAATCCAAAGGTTGTAAGTCCAGGAAGATACAAGGCCTGAATCACCAGCAAAGCCACGAAATTAATTGCTAGGTGTTGGGTGATAAACTATACTGTTGAATTCGACAGAGACAAGGTATTTGGTGACAAATTGAGGCTGCCATTCAACGAAAAATGACCTGGCTGAAGGATGAAAGATGGGGGAACATTTTATAACAAGATTGGTTAAAAGTCAATTTCCGTCGGATGGAGGTTCTGTCGAACGGAGATCAAAATTGTCGAATTATTCCAAAAAATCAGCAGAAGTCCTAATTCGATGAACATGGGTGTCGACATTGGAGAAATCTCCCAAGTGTCGAACCGACGAAGAACATTATGGTTAGAAACTCTAATTCGACAGATCTTGACGTTCTACTCGATGAATATTAACTTTGGGAAGCTTCTGTTAAATGGACAGAAAATCTACTCGACGGGTATGTCTCTCGATGGGTATTGGCATTCTAACTCGACGAATATGTCACTTGACGGATGTGGTCATTCCAATTCGACGGATTTAGCATTGGAGGAGTTTCTGTCCTAAGTGGTCAGAAACTCTAATTCGATGGGTTTGGCCTGAAGATGAATTTCGACGGACATGGTCAGGAGTATATACTCAACGAATTTTGACATTGCACTAAATGACCAGGAATCAAATTCGACAGGCACGGCCAGGGTTCATACTCGACGGATTTTAATATTTCACTAGATGATTAGGATATCATATTCGACGGGTTTGGTCAGGAGTTCATACTCGACGGATTTTAACATTTTACTAAGCGATCAAGACATCAAATTCGACGGGTTTGGCCAAGAGTTCATACTCGACGGATTCTAACATTTTACTAAGTGATCAAGATGTCAAATTCGAAGGGTTTGGCCAGGAGTTCATACTCGACGGATTCTAACATTTTACTAAGTGATCAAGATGTCAAATTCGACGGTTTTGGCCAGGAGTTCATACTCGACGGATTCTAACATTTTACTAAGTGATCAAGACATCAAATTCGACGGGTTTGGCCAGGAGTTCATACTCGACGGATTCTAACATTTTACTAAGTGATCAAGATGTCAAATTCGACGGGTTTGGCTAGGAGTTCATACTCGATAGATTTTGACATTACACTTAATGGTCAGAAACTCAAGTTATTACCATTTCCCACCAAGAATCCCAAAATTTTAGTCTCAAAGTGTGGCTATCCGAGAGCCAGCCCGACAGCATTCCTTCCAGATTATACATTCCAGCACATACAGATATATCAAAACACACAAAACAATCAACTAGCATATATACATCACCAACAGCATACAAACAAAGATGACTCCCAGTACCAATCACAAACGACATCCCTAAATGCTAAAAGAGGTTGAGGAGGAGTGTCTTCCTCTTACCTTGGAGAAGCACAAAGAAAGCCTGCTCCTTTTGGTCAGGATTTACGTTTTCAGCTTCCAGGAAATCCTTAAATATTCAAAATTACCAAATCAGAACCAAACATTGAAATGGATACCCATGGTCATCAAAATGACAGTGGGTTACAAAAATAAGAGGGGAGGAAGAAAAAGCTAAGAGCTTTACCTTAAAGCTCCAACCTTTAAGCTTCAAAGTAGAAGAGAATGAAGATGGAGAAAATGGCAGAACTTTGAAGATGATTTCCTCAATGATGGTAGTCCTCCAACACAAAATGGTGCTAGGATTGTGACGGTTTTGAAGAACAAAATGGAGGTGTGGGTGGATGGTGTTGCTGGCATAGGGTGAAAGAGTAGAGAGAAAGATGAGTGAATAGTGAGCTGCGTACAGGGAGGAGGGGAAATATGAGAAAAAAAGTGAAATATGCTCCCCCTATAATCAAACGTGTTGCACAAAAATGGGAGGAGAGAGAGTGAATAGTGGCTGGGAAGGAAGCTTCCTAGAAGTTTCCTTGAAGCTTCCTTGAGAAGCTTCGTGCGCTTCTCGATAAAGTGCGTAGTAAACTTATCTCCTCAATTAAGTACATTTGACAGATGATTTAATTACACTGTTAGAATTATTTTCTCAGTGAATGAAAGTTATAACTGATGAAAATAATATTTTATTATTCATCAGATAATTTTATGATACAGTAATTTTATCTAGCAGTTAAAACCTCAAAAAATGTAAACCTCGCAAACTGTGCCCGGCCTCGGGTTCAATAAGATCCCCCGTCGACACATTGAAAGTTCAAGGCTTACCAGCCTTAGGGAAAATATTTTATTTTTCCGGCTCCGCTTAGCGCACACGCAAAATGAGGAATATATTAAAATATTCAACATTTTTAGAAAATTCCACAAAAATCACAAATATTATAAAATGATTGTTTATAATGAAATAAATAAAATTTTTGGGATATTACAACACTCCCCTTCTAAAAAGGAATTTCGTCCTCGAAATTCATCGTATCTTAGAACAAACGCGACTGTGTTTCTTTCATTTTATCTCCTAGTTCTCGTGTTGTATCTTCTGCTGCATCAATCCAAATCACCAGCAATAAAGTTGCTTCCTTCCACTGAGCATCTTATATCAACGAGTAAAAACGCGTTGACGTCATAGGCCGATCAATAAAGATTCTACGCTCCTTAAGTCTTTAGCCATCCAACAGCCAACTCTCCAAATGACTGTACACCACTGAGTGGCTCTATCGAACCTATTCTTCTTGCTCACTGTAGTAAACAACTAAGCGCACTTTCTTCTTAAGGTATTCGCTACGACGTTCGCCTCTTCTGGGATTATACTAAAATGGAAAAGTTGAAAACTTTCGAAACTTATAATCACCGTCTCTGCCTCGTGTTCAACTCATTCCAATAGGCCAAAATACCTTTGGCTCCTAAGATTACCATAGGCATTAAGAATTTCTCCTCGTAGAAAATGCTTCTAGATCTTCAATGCAACTACAAAGCTAACTCTGAGTTGGTGTAAGGTAATCTTTCTCATGTATTCTCGATGGTCTTAAAGCGTACGTTACCATTCCTTCTATTCTGATCAAGCACATGTTCTAAACTTCCAATGCGAAGCATCACTAGGTATCTCAAAAGTTCATTGGGATTTGGGCAGAATCATCTTTAGCGAAGAAATCGAATGTCTCTTCAATTCTTGAAAATCTTTCCTTATATACACCAATCCTACAAACTTGACTCCAATGCATGAGTTAGACGAGAAGTATTGTCATTTTGAAGAATTCTGCAGTGAGTCTCCCGTACTATTCAGCTGATCCTTTAAAGTTACGAATTTGCAACATAGTCTTTGACCTGTCCCATTGAAGAACTGCTCCAACTTGCGACTGATCTCCAGTAGTTCCTTCTTCTAAAGATCACTTGATTCAAAAGTTAAACTGCCTCAAACCGAAATTCGTACTTGAACAGCTTCTAGCGTAACTCCTCATTCTTCTTCTGAAATTAAAGAACAACACGACAATTCTGGCTCAATAGGGAAGAAATGTCTTGTTTGTGTAATTGATGAGTACTACCGAAACATTCATTACATGGAACGACATTACGAAATACCCGTGGTGTTCACTACGTATCAGAGAAAGTTGCCTTGGAAATATACCCTTTTTCTCAAATGATCTTAATGATAGTTGAGAACCCAAAATGATCTTGGAGAAAATAGCGGCGTCCTTCAATTGATTTGTCAAATCATCTTTCCTTGATTCGAACTGATGTCTCATAGGGTAAGTTCTCATTTAACCATGCTACACTTAGCACATTGTTATAGTTCAGATTCGGGAACACATTTACTCAATCGAAGTATACTAGAAACGTTATAAAGTTAGAAAGAAAAATAGGGAAGTCGCTTGATTTACCACTGGACCTGCCTAACGAAGAGTATGATATGGTCCAATAAAACTTAGGAGTGAGTTTCATTGATTCACATCTAGGAAATTCCTACCTCAGGAAACACTAAGTTTCCATTGGAATTGAATGACGAGACCCGTTTAGAAAATGATTAATCTCCTTCCTGAGATCAAGCCTATTCATGAAGAGAGTAGATGATTAAATTGGAAAAAGGGTTCCAATTTCTAACAATAATAGGATAGTTTTTTTTTTAAATAAACTAGTTGTAGCAAGAGCAGGCTTACAAACGAGAATAGTATTATTCGGATCGAAAGGAAGTAAATACACAGATAACCCAATTCCAAAAATGTACTCTTAGAATTTCGTTAGAATATTTCAACAGGATATGGTTGAAAGATAACTAATCCTTTCGTTAACATTATCTCTAATTTGCAAAAGAAGTGAACGAATTAGATCACCAAAAGATTCAGTCTTCAACAGGTCATAGGACAATTTTAAACAACTTGGCTACCATCAACAAGTTCTTAGCAGCCATATAGAAATAACTTAGCCAAAAAAATAACGAAGGTACAAACATCCCTATTGGATTCCTACATTCATACATCATAAAGAAACGGGTTACCCCCGAAATTATATAGTACAATCACAGGGTCATCCATCGTAGTACAAGCTCCCTCGTTCAGGTCTTCAGTCTTGGATGTTTCTACTCCACTAGAGAAATTTACTCTTCTTTCTTCGTGAGATTGTGAAGTGCGTGCATCACCAACAAAAGGCTTCGTCCTTTGTGAAGTACAGTTCTTAGCCACATGTCCTAGCTCTCTGCATTTGAAACAAATTATCCCACGGTTCATACAATCCTTGGTTAAATGGTCCTTTCCACACTTGAAGCAGATTACCCTTTTAATTGCATGTGGAGGCTTTGTCTCATGTAAAGCACAATCCCTCCACACATGTCCTTACTTTCCGCACTTGAAACAAATTCTTCATTCGATCTTACAGTCCCTCGTGAAGTGGTCCTTTCCGCACTTCTTACACATTGATAACGGTACCACAGTTGGATTGGACTTACTACCACTCGCACCACCATGATGCATTTGATGTCGCTACTGCTCCCTTGGTCGTAGTGTATACGGTTTCTGCTTAAACTGATTGGTCTTCCTACAATTCCTCCTTTGGAACTTCGGTACACTAGAGCTTCCCCAAAGTCGACTTTCTTCCTTCAAATTCTGAATCTCAACTTCCAATTCCTACTGTTGTGCAGCTCTCTGATCTTGGCGTGTAGTTACATTAACCATTCTTTGTATTTCTTCGGTTGCCGCAGTCATGTCATCATTGTCACTCCCCGTGTTCACGCGCTTATATTTACCTCGAGTCATTGTCTTCCTTCAAGAACAAATAAGTCAAATAGTAAGGGAAAATCAAAAGCATTCATTCCAATCAATATTGTCTCTTTTTGGAAACCAAGCACAAAAGTCACATAACCCAATCAAGACAAACTCAAAAGACTATAACTTGAGCTCCTTCATTCTGCCTTCCGCGGTGCGATCTCCAGTAAGTCTTTGACTCCTATGCAGCTCCTCAAACCAAACTTATGCCAAATACTCCTTTCCAAAGAGAATCAATTTTTGAAAACCTCTTGGACACCTCAGTCCACTAACCTTGCTGCAAGTCTTATTTTACGACCCTTTTTCTAACCCATAGGCTCAAACAATTCTAGAGGTAACACAACAAGGGTGTAAATGCAAACAAGTCCTAAGCGAGTTCAGTCATCTTAGCTGAGCTTCTTTCTAAAGAGCTCCTATTACCTTAATACACCTAGGTGAAGTCATAGTTTCCTGTAGACACAGAATATTACACATTGAGTGGGCCAGTACTCAATGTCATGTAACCGTGTAACAGTAGCTACCAACACTCAACCTATGGCAAGCTATGCCTTCCTTTCCCAATATCTCAATCAAGAGACAAGGAAGTACACAACGTACAAAAACTTCTAACATATCTAAGCATAGTCGGTCCAAACGCCGACGCAACAGGATGAACTGCGCTCTGATACCACCTTAATGCAACACCCCTCGACCTAATAACCACGGCACAATCGTCCTCTTGTCATGGTCATTAAATTTCGGCGTGCTAACATTGTCAAATAACAAACTGTACAAATAAATTAAATCATTTCTCATATGAGGAAAATAGGAGCCACGAATGAATAGTTACATATACAACCAATTAAAATATGAATTATAGAATGTACTCAATTTACAACCTTTAAGTCTGGATAATCACCTTAAAACATACACATACCCAAAATACACTTTTATATAGGTAATGCAAAATAAAATATCAACTACCCACACCCTATCTACAACCAAGGAGTTGGGCACTCCATCGAATCCCGAATGTGTGAGGCAATTTTGGGCTCACCAGTGTAGTGAAAAATACATAATATGATCTTCAACCGCAGTCCTCTTCTTGGTCAAGGTCAGATTCCCAGCAGGTCGCATACGCTTGTCGATCCAGTCGACTCGCCAGGTCTTGACACCACCAGTGAACATAGTTCGAACGAACCAATAAAACTCTCTTCGCGATGACATCACCGGATACAGTGGGTCAAACCAAGAAAGTGTAAAAGAATCCAACCTCGCTCCCACTTACAGTCTTTAACAAAAAATTTACACAGAGCAAGAAAAGTATAAGAAAGAGGTAAGATATCCTACCATCATTACCAATTATAGCATCAAGAAACCAAACGACGCAAAGCGCCCACATAGCATTTCCAAATAATAAGCATAGGCATTGAATAACAGAAGTAAACAAATAAGCAGTTCCAAGAAGTTATATATATATAACAGTAAGACAACAACTCCAATTATAATGACAATGTATGCCAGATAATTCATGGACTCACTATGCACATGTGCCCTCAATAGTCAAAATCCTACTCCATGGAGCTAGACACAAAACAGTCGGAGAGAATGATCAGGGAGACATGCCAGTATCTCGTCAGCCATAAAATAAGTGCTTTTCCAGAAAATAATCAGTCATTTTGCGCAACAAGGCTTTATACAACGGCATTCTCACAAGATCTCGATATAGGACTGTGGCCAGTCAGGATCGTCGGTGTGTTTGCATCGGTTTGTCCCACGGTCCAGAGGGGCTACCACTGCCCTCTGCACGACACCCGCACCCCGACGCCCTCAAGGCCAACTACAGGACCCTACTTGTCTATTCGCACCCGCACTAAGGTGTGATCATCTCCTAGGCAACTTGGTCTTAACAAAGTCCAACAGACGTTCTCTTTCTTTTTGTGCAATGCATGACTCAATCATGCTTCTCATGACAACTCGGTCAATCATGCTTCAGATGCATGTCATATGATTTATCCATAAGTTTTGAACCCATTCACAGATCCACATCAAACCAATAGCACATTTTAAGGGTAACCACAATCCCATTCAAAATCATGATAGAAATAAACCATTAAATTCATTATGTGCCTCACAAGCTCACCCATACTCACGTTCTTCCCTGTTTATGAATCCCTAATTAATTTCTAGTCATCCAATTATTTATGATTAATATGCTTTTATTAATCCAAAGGTTGTAAGTCCAGGAAGATACACGGCCTGAATCACCAGCAAAGCCACGAAATTAATTGCTAGGTGTTAGGTGATAAACTATATTGTTGAATTCGACAGAGACAAGGTATTTGGTGATAAATTGAGGCTGCCATTCGACGAAAAATGACCTGGCTGAAGGATGAAAGATGGGGGAACATTTTATAACAAGATTGGCTAAAAATCAATTTTCGTCGGATGGAGGTTCTGTCGAACGGAGATCAAAATTGTCGAATTATTCCAGAAGATCAGCAGAAGTCCTAATTCGACAAACATGGGTGTCGACATTGGAGAAATCTCCCAAGTGTCGAACCGACGAAGAACACTATGGTCAGAAACTCTAATTCGACGGATCTTGACATTCTATTCGATGAATATTAACTTTAGGAAGCTTCTGTTAAATGGACAGAAAATCTACTCGATGGGTATATCTCTCGATGGGCATTGGCATTCTAACTCGACGAATATGTCACTCGACGGATGTGGTCATTCCAATTCGACGGATTTAGCATTGGAGGAGTTTCTCTCCTAAGTGGTCAGAAACTCTAATTCGACGGGTTTGGCCTGAAGATGAATTTCGACGGACATGGTCAGGAGTTCATACTCGACGGATTTTGACATTGCACTAAATGACCAGGAATCAAATTCGACAAGCACAGCCAGGGTTCATACTCGACGGATTTTAATGTTTCACTAGATGATTAGGATATCATATTCGAAGGGTTTGGCCAGGAGTTCATACTTGACAAATTTTAACATTTTACTAAGTGATCAAGACATCAAATTCGACGGGTTTGGCCAGGAGTTCATACTCGACGGATTCTAACATTTTACTAAGTGATCAATATGTCAAATTCGACAAATTTGGCCAGGAGTTCATACTCGACGAATTCTTTCAATTTACTAAGTGATCAAGATGTCAAATTCGACAGGTTTGGCCAGGAGTTCATACTCGATGGATTCTAACATTTTACTAAGTGATCAAGACATCAAATTCGACAGGTTTGGCCAGGAGTTCATACTCGACGGATTTTAACATTTTACTAAGTGATCAAGATGTCAAATTCGACGGGTTTGGCCAGGAGTTCATACTCGACGGATTCTAACATTTTACTAAGTGATCAAGATGTCAAATTCGACGGGTTTAGCCAGGAGTTCATATTCGACAGATTTTGACATTACACTTAATGGTCAGAAGCTCATGTTATTACCATTTCTCACCAAGAATCCCAAAATTTTAGTCTCAAAGCGTGGCTATCTGAGAGCCAACCCGACGGCATTCCTTCCAGATTATACATTCCAGCACATACAGATATATCAAAACACACAAAATAATCATCTAGCATATATACATCACCAACAGCATACAAACAAAGATGACTCCCAGTACCAATCACAAACGACGTCCCTAAATGCTAAAAGAGGTTAAGGAGGAATGTCTTCCTCTTACCTTGGAGAAGCACAAAGAAAGGCTGCTCCTTTTGGTCAGGATTTACGTTTTCAGCTTCCAGGAAATCCTTAAATATTCAAACTTACCAAATCAGAACCAAACATTAAAATGGATACCCATGGTCATCAAAATGACAGTGGCTTACGAAAATGAGAGGGGAGGAAGAAAAAGCTAAGAGCTTTACCTTAAAGCTCCAACCTTTAAGCTTCAAAGTAGAAGAGAATGAAGATGGAGAAAATGGCAAAACTTTAAAGATGATTTCCTCAATGATGGTGGTCCTCCAACACAAAATGGTGCTAGGATTGTGACGGTTTTGAAGAACAAAATGGAAGTGTGGGTGGATGGTGTTGCTGGCATGGGGTGAAAGAGAAGAGAGAAAGATGAGTGAATAGTGAGCTGCGTACAGGGAGGAGGGGAAATGTGAGAAAAAAAGTGAAACCCCCTATAATCAAACGTGCTGCACAGAAATGGAAGGAGAGAGAGTGAATAGTGGCTGGGAAGGAAGCTTCCTAGAAGTTTCCTTGAAGCTTCCTTGAGAAGCTTCGTGCGCTTCTCGATAAAGTGCATAGTAAACTTGTCTCCTCAATTAAGTACATTTGACAGATGATTTAATTACACTGTTAGAATTATTTTCTCAGTGAATGAAAGTTACAACTGATGAAAATAATATTTTATTATTCATCAAATAATTTTATGATACTGACGATTTTATCTAGCAGATAAAACCTCAAAAAATGCAAACCTCGCAAACTGTGCCCGGTCTCGGTTTTAGTAAGATCCTCCGTCGACACATTGACAGTTCAAGGCTTACCTGCCTCAGGGAAAATATTTTATTTTCCCGGCTCCGCTTAGTGCACACGTAAAACGAGGAATATATTAAAATATTCAATATTTTTAAAAAATTCCACAAAAATCACCAAAAATCACAAATATGATAAAATGATTGTTTATAATGAAATAAATAAAATTTTCGGGATGTTACACTAATGAACATTTATTTCATCAAAAGAAACCATAACAGGATTCAATCCATTAGCTCAACCACATAATAATATTATGTCCAAATCATAAGGCATTTCAAATACAAGACTCTCAGAAGTCATCCTTCATCAAGGTCAAAGGAAATTATAAAGTATTGATTTTACGTTTCACTTCTCTTTTCTCATAAGTCCTATTGGCACTCTACTTGATTATGAATTCTCTTCCTCACCTATTTTTTTCTCTTAAGACCGAAGTCCTCTCCAACAAAGTGTCTAAATTTATGTTGCCACTCACTCACTATTACCAATCCTCAATTTACTTCTTTTCTCTCCTTAATACTTAGGCCCAATTCAATATAATTTTTTTATCTTGGACATTCCATTTTGACCTCATGGGCGTGAGCTTCCTAAAACACTAGGGCTTCAAATTTTTTAACTTGTATAATTAATCTCAAGCAAATAAATTATATCAACTATCACAAATCTCACTAAGGTCACACATAGCACTAAATCATAAACATCACATAAGGAAAGATTCACACAAAGCACCAAAAATTAATACAATAAAGTGAGTAATCCTCACATGAATCCGTCATTTTGCACACATAAAATTTTGTCCCTCACCACTATGAATGGGTGATGAGAAAAATCTAAACTTGTTCAAGAAGTCCTTTCCCCTCATGTGGCCGTGTACTCTCTTTGGAAAAGGGAAAATGAAGCTTCTCTTGAGAATCTTCTCCAAAGCTTGCTTGATAAGCTTCTCACGCTTCCCAAAAAGTTCAATCAATGATGTGACGTGATGATACCACTTAGATGGTGCCATAAAAATGACTAGATAAAAATGATCTACTAGATCTCTACTACAAACTATTATCCAATAGATAAAAGTCACTGTCAATAAATCTGGTATCTATTATGCAATGGTTAATAGAGTGCACCTAAATTTTATCTGTCAGATAAAATCTCAAAAAATGAAAACTTCGTAAATTATGTCTGGCTTCGGGTTTAGTAAGATCCCCCAACCTCGGTTTATCAGTCCAAAGTTTTCTGGCCTTGGAGGAATATTTTATTTCTCCGGCCCCGCTTAATGTGCACGCAAATTGAGAAATATAATAAAATAATCAAATAATTCAAAAAAATTCAAAAAAAATTCAAAAAAATCATAAATATTATAAAATAAATAAATATCATGAAATAATAAATTTTTGGGGTGTTACATTTACCAGTTGATAATATGATTTTGCTTGTTGTTTTGTGATATTCTTGTAATAACATGATTATATCTGCTATTCTTTGATGTTGCTGTATATGGATGGCATTGCTGTCATTATTATCTTTTGCTGCCATGCTAGTATTGATATAGGGGATCTCACTTCTTTATTATCTTGTGTTGTTTGTTTTATTATATATATATCTACGTTTTAAGAAGACTGCAATGCGATGAGGTAAGATCTGTGAGATGTCTTCTGCTCGAATTTCTATTCATCAAGACATTTTCGATAGGGAATTTGCCTTCTGAGGAAGACTCTTCTCTTTAAGTGTTGTGAACTTGGGCTAGTCTAAGTTAGTTATGTTAAATGTTTTATGTTTTTGGAATGTAAGTACAATGTACTCATGGATGTAGTAAACTTTATTTTTTATGAAAAGTCTACTATTCAGTTCTTATAACTTGTGCTTCCCCTACTATAGTAAGTTTATGTCATTTCAAAAAAAGAAATTTTTTTTAGGCTTGTATTTTACAATATCAAATATATTATATCCTTGGGAAATGTCTTTTTAAAAGAAGTTGGTTTGAAATGTAATGCCCTTCGGATGGAGGGTGTTACATTAGGTGACATCAGAGCAGTTCATCCTGTTGAGGCGGGGTATGGACTGACTATGCTTTGACAGGTAGAAATTTCTATATGTATGTTGTGCATTTCCTTGTCTCTTGTTTGAGATGTTAAAAGAGGATTGCATAAGTAGCTTATCGTTTCCCAAGGGATTGATAATTAGAGAAATGCTAAACTTAACCAATTTCCAAAAATTCTTATCCAAGCAATTGAATTATGAGAGTGGTTTGCAATTAAAATAACAAATTAAAAGAAATAGAACAAGAATGCACCAAGCACCGAATATACAAGAGAAAGATGAGAATGATTAAGGCCTAGGGGTCCCTATTCACTTGCTACTTCAATGAATAACTTGCAATTCACAAGCATCTAACAATGAGTTAGTTTTGTTAGCTAAAACAAGAAATAGATAAAAGCCTATGTCTAGGACAATTACCCATGTGAAACCTAGTTAATCCACTATGTGTCCATGTGAATTAGCATAAGAATCACTCATTGAGACCAATTATCAAACACTTGCTATGCATGACTAATGGGTATGTGTCCATCCCATTAGCTAATCAACACATTCAATCCAATAGAATGTAATTGAATATACATTAACCATACCATATCCATATTCACAACACCCTATTTCTAGTTCAATTGGAATACTAAAATCATGCAATTGATGGCCAATCAATAACAAGCATTAAGCATAGATATGGAAGAACAAAACCAATTTCATTGATAGAAACCCAACAAATTTACAAGATATTCAAATCCATAGCAAGATTCTAAAGAGCCCCTAGATTAGGATTTAGTTACACATCATGAAAGGAAAGAAAACTAATGGAATCATGAAACCCATCAAATTACAAATCAAGAGAGAAAAGGGGAAGAATGAACAAGAATGATGAGAATCCAATGCTTGATCTTCCTCCTTGATCTTGAATCTTCACTTGAATCACCTCAATCTTCCAAGGTTTTCTCCTCCGCTCCCTTTCTCTATGAAGTTCATGCTTAGTCCAAAATAGAAGCTCTTATTCCAATTCCCAAAATCCGATATTAAAAAGCTAATTTTTGTGGATCAAGATTTTTCCCATGCCTAGGCTAGGCTTTTCCACACCTAGGCGTGGTTATAAAGCACGTGGTGTCAGGTACTGGTCACGCCTAGGTGTGACTTTTACATGCCTAGGCATGGAGCTCTCTACCTGCGAATCCTGAAATACTGCAAGGGCCACGCATAGGCGTGATTTTTCCACTCCTAGGCGTAGGTTGGCTGCCCTTGCTTCTCTCTTGCATCATTCTTCGTTTTAGATCTTCTTTGCTTCTTTATCCCTTCCAAGGTCTTCCTATCTTGAATATCTGCATCAAGACAATGCCAAAGTCCATCAGATCATGATCAATCCAAATTCTTTAAATAAAATCCTCAAAGATTCAATTCTCAATTGCAAGTTTAAATCATCAAAGTCCTACATGAATTGATCATTTGGCCTATAAAACTTAAGGATAGCATGCTCATATACATTCAAATTCAAGTGAAATAACTTCATTTCTAGAAGTTATCACTGACGTGAGTGTACAGTAAAATCAAAAGGGTACTCAACAACAAGAAGCAACAATTGAAACACAGAACTTGTTAGAGTTTCATCGCAACAATCCGCCACAGTTCAAGGGTAAATTTGACCTAGAGAAGGCAGATATTTGGATCAAAGAGTTGGAGAAGATTATTGGAGGAATGTGATGTACAGATGGAAGTAAGATGACTCATGCTACCTTTATGCTCATTGGAGACGCTGAGGATTGGTGGGTAGGAACGCAACGATTGTTTGAAGGTGAAGGGAGATTTACCATACGAGAAGTTTTCTGGAGCGAGTTTTTAGAGAAGTATTTTCCAGCCAGTACGAGGCACGCAATAGCGATAGAGTTCCTTAGGCCGAAACAAGGGGGAAATGACTGTGAATCAATAAGTTGCTAGGTTTGGAAGCTATCAAAATTCTCACGATACTTTCAACTCCAGCCTGATGAGGAGTGGAAGTGCCAGAAGTTTAAAGAAGGGTTGAGACATGACTTAAAGCGAGTGATTTTACTTTTGGGAATTGAAAAATTCCCAACCTTGTTGGAAGAGCGTCGCCAGATGGAAACATTCAATCAATCTCGGGATACGAGATCTCGTAACTTGGATCATCTTGATTCCAACGGGGAAGTGATGGTAATGGCCACCGATTACGTCAAGGACCGTACTTACGACCATTGCGGAATCAACAACAACAACAAACGAATGAAGGAAGTACTAGTCACAACTGATTTGATCAGATCGTGAAATTTTTATCACATTGTAAGAAGTGTGGAAGGAATCACTTAACAAGTGATTGTATGATCAAGGGAAAAGTTTGTTTCAAGTGCGGAAAGCTAGGACACGCATTTAGGAATTGTACTTCACAAAAGACGAAGCCTTCTGTGAGTAACGTACATATTTCGTGGTCTCAAGCGAGAGGAAGAGTCTATATATTGAGCGGAGTAGAAGCCTCCCAATTTGAAGATCTAACTAAGAGAGATTGTACCATAAGGAGTAAGCCTTAAATTATATTGTTTGACTCAGTGGTGACCTATTCTTTTGTTACCTATGACTGTGCGAACTAATTTGGGTTGTCTATGTATTTATTTCCGTTTGACTTGAGTATTGCCATTCTCATTTCTAAGTCTGTTGTTATTACACAAGTTTGTTTAAACTATCCTGTTATTATTAGAAATTGGAACCTTTCTGTCAATTCAATTGTTTGCCTTTTTCACAGATAGACATGATCTTAGAAATAGATTGATTATCTTCTAACCATATCTTATTATCCTGTTCCAATAAGACTTTAGTGTTTCCTGAGACAAAGATTTCTGGATTTGAATCCATGAAACTCATTCCTAAATTTTATTGAACTATATCAAATTCTTCTTCAGATAGGTCCGGTAGTATTCATCGATTACATGAATAGGATCTTTATTTCCTATTTAGATAGATTTGTCATTGTCTTTATTGATGACATTTTGACTGATTCTCAAAACTCGGAAGAACATGCTAAACCTCTCAAGGTGGTTCTTCAGATTCTAAAAGACAAAAAGTTGTATGCCAAGTTATCAAAGTGCGAAATTTGGTTGGAGGAGGTTAAATTTTTGGGGCATATGATTTCGAAAGAAGGAATTGTTATGGATCCATCGAAAATTGAAGCAATTCTTTAATGGGAAAGACCAAAGACCATAACAGAGATTCGTAGCTTTATGGGATTAGCTAGTTAATATCAGAAATCCACTATAAAATTTTCCAAGATGGCAGGATCTTTTATCCAGCTCACACGAGAGAGTCAAGTTTTTGTATGGACTGATACATGTGAAGAAAATTTTTGAGGGTTAAAGAGATACTCGGCTATTTTTCCAGTGTTGGTTCTACCCAGTCCCAACGAATCTTTTGAGATGTCTCGTGATGCTCCACGTTAGGGTTAGAATGTGTGCTTGTTCGGAATAGAGGGGGTAATAGCGTATGCTTCAAGGCAACTGAAAGTATATGAGAAGAACTACTTTATACAAACTCGAAGTTCACTTTTGTGGTTATAACATCCCAAAAATTACTTGTTTCATGATATTTGCTCATTTTATAATATTTGTGATTTTTGTGAATTTTTCTAGAATTATTTGGATTGTTTGATTATTTTATTATATTTCTTCATTTACGTACACATTAAGCAGTGCCAGAGAAATAAAATATTTCTCCGAGGCTAAGAAACTTTGGACTGATAGACTGGGGCTAGGGGATCTTACTAAACCCGAAGCCGGACACACTTTATGAAGTTTTCATTTTTTTCGAGGTTTTATCTAGTAGATAAAGTTTAGGTACACTCTATTAACCATTGGATAATAGATACTAGATTTATTGACAGTGACTTTTATTCATTGGATAAAAGTTTGTAGTGGAAATCTAGTAGATTATTTCTATCTAGTCATTTTTATGACACCATCTAAGTGATATCGTCACATCACATCTTTGATTGACATTTTTAGGAAGCGAGCGAAGCTTCAAAAGCAAGCTTTTGATAAAGCTTCCAAGAAAAGCTTCCTTCTCCCTTTTCCAAGGAGGCACACAGCCATAGGTGGGAAAAGGAGCCTATGGGATAAGTTTTCTATCATTCTTTCACATCATAATTTCTATCACATTCTCTCTCCTCATCCAACATATTTCCTTTCACTTTTCTCTCCATCTTCATCTTCTTCCATTCCTCTCCAACACCACACGGCCTCCACCATTCCATCACCATTTCACCTTCTCAAATTTCTAACAACTAAGTTTCTTGAATCCATACTTCCTCCTAAGACAATATATTGTGAAGATCTTGGTTGTTCATTATCTTTTCAAGGATCCTTCAAGTTAGGGTTTGAGATTTTCTAAGGTAAAAGTTTTCTCCTTTTTCATCATTTTTCTTTTTTTCCTTCCAAAGCTTTGATGTGTGTTCTTGGCTACTCTTTTCCAAGCCTAAAAATGATGACTTTTGTTATGTCATTTTTGGTTTCAAGGGGGGTTCTTGAAGGAGGAAGTTTTGCTTCACAAAGTTCTACACAAGTGGTTGGATATCTCCAAAGGTAAGAGAGAGATTTTTCTCATTACCCATTCATGGTGGTGAGGGACGAAATCTATGAGTGGAAAGTGAGGGAACCATGTGAGGATGACTCACTTTATTGTGTTGATTCTTAGTCTTTTTATAAGAATCTTTCTTCATGTGATTTTGTGATTTAGTGCTATGTGTGGCCTTGGTGAAATTTGTGATGGTTGATATAATTTATTTGCTTGAGATTACCTTAAAAGTTGAAAAAATTGGAACCCTAATGCCCTAGGGAGCTCACGGCCATGAGGCAAAAAATGGGGTATCCGAGATGAAAATGTTATGTTGACTTGAACTAAAGTGTTAAGAAGAGAAAGGAAGTAAATGGAGGATTGGTAATGGTGAGTGAGTAGTAAAATAAATTTAATGACTCTGTTAGAGAGAGGTTTGGCCTTGAAAGATAAAAATAAGTGAGGAAGGGAGTTCATAATCAAGTAGAGTACTATTAAGGCTTATAGCAAAAGAGAAGAGAAAATGTGAGATCAATAACTTGTAAATTCTCTTAGGTTCTTATGAAGAGTGTGAGAAGGCATTACTTAGTGGAAAATTCAATTAAAAAGGGATCTATAACTCCACACTAATTCATAAAAGTTATGATAAACGTGACTTGTGAAGGATAATTACTTAGAATCTTATATTTGAAATGCCTCATGATTGGACATAATGATAATACGTGGTTGATCTTATGAACTGAATGCTGTTATGGTTCTTTGATGAGATTAAATGTTTATCTGACATATGATCATATATTTTTTTTAGTCAGAATGACTTGTTGTTAAGGCGGAATGCCTAGGTTCATTATCAATTAGTCATGGCAACCATTACCCAAGAGGGGGGTGAATTGGGTATGAAAAACTTTTCATAAATGCTCTTAAAATAAACACAAATATTTAAGCAATTAAATAAAAAAAGAATTATGAGATGAAGAATAAAAGCTTTAAGAACAGCAAATAAGTAAATGTGCAATAATATAAAATTACATAAAATAAAGAGATTGAGAAGAGAGAAGCAGACACAAAATTTATCTTGGTTTAACCACTAACCCACTTGTGGTCTACGTCCAGTCCTCGAAACAATAGCCGAGATTTTTTACTATGTATACAAGCTTCAATAGGTGCTTGCAACCGTTACATAAAAAAGCACTTTTCACACACAGGGAAACTCTACCCTTGTGCTAAAGCCTCAGCCTACAGGGATACCTCACCCTTATACAAACCTTGAAAGGATACCTCACCCTTATACAAACCTTGAAGGATACCTCACCCTCAATATAGAAGAACAGAAATATAGATGAAGAGAAACTCTCACTCAGAGCAAATAATTACAAATTGAAGTGCTAAGAGACTCTCAAAGGATATCTCAAAGTTTCAACAAAAAGAGCACAGAAAATAGGCGTAAATTATGAATCACATTTTTCAAAGCAAGCGTAAATTAAACAGATAGCTGGGCTCCTAACAGATGAGACCCACGTTCTCTATTTATAGAGCCTAAAAGAAAATTAGCCATTGTAGCAATTAATTCTGTAATTATTATGAGAATATGTCCGTTAGTTTCTATATCCGCAACTGTGTTTACCGTGTTTATTCGAATAGCATAAACCATTATTCGAATAACACTGTTCATAATACCAGCGTGAAAAGCAAACTGATATAGGTTATTCGAATACCATCACGGGGTATTCAAATACCACTATTTTCATTTCATAAAAGAAAAAGGTTCAGAAGCAGGTTATTCGAATACCACAAGAGTCTATTCGAATACCTCTATTTTTAAACACATTTAAAAAGCTATTTAGAAGGATGTTATTTGAATACCTTCAAGGTTATTTGAATACCTCTGTTTAAAAATAGCTATAAATGTTTGAAAAACATCCCAGAAAGTTTATAAAAAATACTAAAATATTTTTAAGTTATTTTCAAGATCAAAACAGTTTTGGTATAAGTTTAAGGAAGCATTTTTGTTTTATCTTAACGCACTATGAGATATCCAAAGAGATCCTCGAACAGAGAGACTCTAAGTCCTAAAGCTATCCTTAAAAGATCTTGGACTTAGTCTTCCTATCATATGTGTTATCATCAAAACAAATCTTCAAAGACATATGTTTAATCACATTCTCTTTGTGTTAAGCTTAATAGATATCTTTTGTTTTCTTGTTGCAAGCTCACTCTTGGTACTTAGACTATCCTACAAAGTATTGCTCACTTAAACAAGCATAGTTAGTCCAGAATCATAATTCAATATCTACATATGCATTATTCATAAATGTATAACTCTAGTTAGTTTAACATACATATAAAACTTTCATATACATATCCAAATAAGATATTTATCAATTATTGATAGATATGCTCTATATAGGATGCAACAAAGAACATAAGCAAAGTATTCTTTTTGTCTTGTATTTGTCATAATCAAAACTTAACATATAAAACCATTTGGGGCAAAATTATTTCCACAATCTTCTCCTTTTTGATGATCACAAATCACCAAAGAAAAAAATATGTTGAGCAATATACAAGAATGGATATTCATGTAAGCATATCAAACAATAAGAGCAAGAACATATTTTTCTTTCCAATTTTCACTCCCCCTATTTGACATCAACAAAAAGGCTTAGAAAGGAAAAAATATTTTCTCCCCCTTATAGATTCTACATATGATTCAAGAATAGAGAGATGAAATGATCATGCTTTCAAGATATAGAGGATTATTCATGCAATGCTTGTCATATTTTTGTATGTCAACATTTAGCATATGATAGCAATAAAATACTTTATGTAATCAAACAAGAATATATGGCTTTTGATATAAACAACAATTTAAGGGCTAAGCTCCCCCTCAAAATATGCATATTATCAAAACATAATAGTTTAACATAGTCATGCATATATATTTTTAGTCAACAAGGACATGGAAGAAAGATATATAAGATAAGCAAGATAAGCTCCCCCTTATTGAAGCACAAGATAGATAAAGAAAATATGTATGCCAAAATCATGTAAGCATATTACCTTAAAGAAAAGTAAGGCAAAAATACATCTTCTTAATTCCTCAATCAAAAACCATTTTAAAACTTCTCCCCATTTCAAAAATTTTTTTACAAGAGCACATTATATTTTTAAAAACATTTTAGAAAGGTAGAGAGATTTAAAAAAAACACATATTCATTGAGACAGATTAATCCAAGTTAAAAGAACATAAGTACATCTCCTTGATGGAATATGTTATAGGGATCAAAGCATGTATAGAACTAATATCATTCACCCTAAATGCAATGACAAAATAGCAAGTTAATATCCAATTAGGCATTTTGCCAATGTTAAGCATACTTCTCATATAAAGAAAGTATATATTCATTTCATATCAATTTTTTTTAACAAGTATCATACAATCCATGTCATATAGAATACCACAAAAGCTAAGGGATAGAGATACTTATTAAGTTAGATAAAGAGTGATGATCCTTATTTATTGGTCCTTTAACTTTGAGCTTTCTTCCTTTGAATTCTCTATTCCATTGCACTAGAAGAAAGTCTTATTAATCTTCCTCTTCATTCAAATTTCATTCAACTTTTCTCATATATCCATATATACTTGTATGTAAAAAATCTAATGGTTATATTTGAAATACATAGAGAGACTTGCAAAGTTAACTTTAAAAGTCCTTTAAAACATAGGCTAGCATCAAATATCATGTAAGCCTATTTATAAGCATAATTTAGATTGATATATAATGTAAAGCGTGTATCACATTATCAACAATGCAATATTAGTTCTAACAAGAATGCATGAAGCACATATACACTTGAATCCAAAAAAAATAGTTTAAGTATTTTAAGGCATGATTCAAATTTATCAAAAAACATATGATCATCATCAAAACTTATGTAGGCATTTTTAGGCAAATAATTATCATGTAAGGCATGTAAAGGCATAAAAAATAACTCTCTACTTCTCCAAATATCGATATTCAATTTAAAGCATAAATAAGGACAATAAATTGATATCACCAAAAGTGTACTCTTTAAGTTGTTGTAGATGACTCCCACTTCCACCAACTTCCAAGTTTCAAGTTTTCATGAGGGAATAGAAATTCTTTGCACCCCTTTTAAAAGTTGAATCCTTTTAAACTTTACTATCCTCAAGTTGAATGAACTTATTCTATTTAAATGCTTGCTTGAGGTAGTTGACACCCTACAAAATAATTCAAAGTACTTTCTTTGGTATCCGTCAATTTTGGATCCATAGAGGTTAGTCATTATGCCAAACTCATAAGCAAATAAGCATTCAAAATAATAAAACAACAAATGAGTTCACAATGGCAAAAGATATTTCATTTCATTGATCAATTTAGCTAAGTATATATAATCATCAAAAGAATAGCCAATTTTATATTTGTTTAAGCATTTGCATTTTTCATACATATCATTAAAGTGCATATTTTCAGACAAAACAGACAAAGAATTTAGCATATATTGATTATTAATGCTATGCAATATATATAGCAACAAATGCAACAGAACCTTTCAAATAATTTATGTTTATTTGAATAAAAAGGGTTTTATTCGAATAGATGAGCAGGAAAAGCTGAGTATTGTGGCCTTTAACAGATTTTATTCGAATACCATGAGATGTATTCAAATAGAATGGTTGGGAAAGACCAAAAGATGCACCCTTCTGATAGAAGGTATTCGAATAATTTTCCAGTTATTCGAATAGATGGGCCAATTTGGCTTGGCTTCCAGCCTATGGTATTCGAATACTTATTCCTGTATTCGAATACCCACAAAAAAAAAATAAGCAAGACAAGAGCAAGTATTCGAATAGCTTCCAAGGTATTCGAATACTCCAGAGGCATGTGAGAAACACTGATATGGATAAGCCTCAAGTTATTCGAATAACTGCTTAGTTATTCGAATACACTAGCTTATAAAAACATAGGAATACTGTACTAATGTATGGTATTCGAATAGCTATAGGTCTATTCGAATAGGCCTATTAAAAAACCACAGATATACACTTATAAAAGCAATGGTATTCGAATACCATAGGGAGGTATTCGAATAACTTAAACAAGAAAACATATATATTATGTCCAGGATTTGTATTTTGAGAGACGAAAGCTTACCTTTTGATGGAGTACCTGTAAAAACGATTACAGGATAACTCTAGCGCTCAAGTCAGTAATAATTCAAGAGTAATAAATCAAAGATAAAACAATAAACACAAATATTCAATTATATGTATGATTAATCAAAAACTCAAGTTCAAGGATATTCTCATTAGACATGTCATTTCAAACAAGAAGTATACTTTATCTAGCATATTAACATGTAGAAATATTTTTAAATTATAAGGCTAGAAAAGCATAATATAAGTTTCACTTATCCAAAGATTGCAAGTCCAAGCTTCATGGAGACAAGGAAAAGAGTTTGAAATTATTTTTAGTCTTTGTACTTGGAGCAGCCACTTTCAAGATGCCAAAGTGAGTTCTTGGCCTTCAAGCACACCTACAATACACTTCAATGTTTGACTTTTGGTACCCAAATTTTCTTGGGTCCTTGTGTGTTAGTTTTTGAATATTAATCTATTATGCTCTCATAAAGATTAATTTTTTCATAATATGTAAATTGAGCACAATAAGTTAAATAACCAATTACCATTAAGCACATAGCCGATAACATGCTTGCTTTCATGATATATAGTCAATTTTAAGGCATAGCAAACATACCTAGGCATTATAAAACCTTATGTACCAAGATATATAACAAATTAATGAATTATGATATAATAAGAATGAACATAATCATGTGTTAAATATAATATTCAAATTTTATTAAGTACACATGATTTTATTAATCATTTAAGGCTTACAAGGAATATACCTCAAATTTATTGACTTTGCATGTGAGTGTGCATAAGAGGTAAAAACTTTTGATACCTTGACCTTGGTAATCAAGGAAATACTTATTCTTATCCATTTCTTCTCTTTTGGAGTTATGAACTTTGCAAGTTCTACATTTTGTACTTGAGAAGCTTTGGTTAAAGCCATCTTCCTTCTTTGACCAAAGTTTTTACCATTAGGCTTTGGAAGCATTCTCCTTGATGATTCATCTTTCTTTTGACCAATTTGTCCATCCTTTTGAGAAATATTCTGCATAATTGAAACACAAGGAGGACACTTTGGTACCCACTTTATTTTGGGTCCTTGGATGTTAGTATTAGGGCCTTTAGGATTTTTAGGAACCCATACCATATAATTTCTCATATAAGAATTTCTTCTATAATGGCATAAATGAGAAATATGTCCTAGATGACCACAAAAATTACAAACAATTAAATTTAATGATGGCTTAGTTTTTTAAAGATCATCTTTGAAAAACTTAAGTCTTTTCTTGTTATTACATTCTATGTTATTTTTGCCACAAGCTTTACTTGAATTTTCATGTGAAATAACATTAATTTTATTTTCATTAACAAGCATAGAATGTGAGCAATTAGAATCATTAGCTTTGAAAATTTTGAAAGATAAGTCCTCAACTTGATTTTCTAAATTAATACATTTTTCACAAGAAGATGAGGTTTCACATTTCAAAGACATTTCCTCATTCAGAAAAATATATTCATTTTTCAAAGTTTCAATTTCACTTTCAATAAAGGAAATGTTTTCCAAACACGATAAGTTTTTCTTTTCTAAATTCAATAAACCATCATATAATTCATTATATGCACATTGTAACTCATTGTAGGAAGGACTATAATCTAGTTTAGAATTATTTACCTCAAAGTCCTTTTTAGCCATATAAGAGGTAGTTTCAATTTCTAGCGTGCTTGGCTCTTTAAGAGAATCACCTTCTTCCTCATTAATTTTGTTTTGCTTTGCCTCTTCTTCAAATTGAGCACCATCGTCACTAAGAGACATTTGACCCCCTTCAATAGTTTGAGCATCTCTTTGAGGATATTTTTCATGATAAGCTTCCTTTAATGACTTTTGCTCTTCTTGCTTTCTACATACAACTTTATGCATAAAAATATTGTTAGCAAGATAGATATCATCAAGAGCATCCCATATATCTTTAGCACTAGAGCAATTTTTAATTTTAGCATAAGCATTATCATTCAAACTACTTCTCAAAATTTGCATAGCTCTAATGTTTAGAGAAAAGTATTTCTTATCATAAGCATTCCAAGTTTATTTTGGTTTGCAAATAAATCCATTTAGCACAACATCCCACAAATCCAAATCAATAGATTGCATATAAAACTCTATTCTAACTTTCCAATAAACAAAATGCACACCATCAAAGAATGGTGGTTTGTCAATTTCACAACTTTTTATTTTGAAAAACTTTCAATGGTTGCTAACAAGGATCTTTAACTCTAAGCGGTTATGCTTTCAACAGAGCACGAAGCTCTGATATCACTTGTTAGTCATGGCAACCATTACCCAAGAGGGGGGGTGAATTGGGTATGAAAAACTTTTCACAAATGCTCTTAAAATAAACACAAATATTTAAGCTATTAAATAAAAGAAAAGGAATTGCGAGATGATGAATAAAAGCTTTAAGAACAGTAAATAAATAAATGTACAATAATATAAAATTACATAAAATAAAGAAATTGAAAAGAGAGAAGCAGGCACAGTATTTATCTTGGTTCGACCACTAATCCACTTGTGGTCTACGTCCAGTCCTCGAAACAATAGCCGAGATTTTTTACTATGTATACAAGCTTCAATAAGTGCTTACAACCGTTATATAAAAGAACACTTTTCACACACAGGGAAACTCTACCCTTGTGCTAAAGCCTCAGCCTGCAGGGATACCTCACCCTTATACAAACCTTAAAGGGATACCTCACCCTTATACAAACCTTGAAGGATACCTCACCCTCAATATAGAAGAACAGAAATATAGATGAAGAGAAACTCCCACTCAGAGCAAATAATTACAAATTGAAGTGCTAAGAGGCTCTCAAAGGATATCTCAAAGTTTCAGCAAAAAGAGCACAAAAAATAGGCGTAAATTATGAATCTCATTTTTTAAAGCAAGCGTAAATTAAACAGATAGCTGGTCTCCTAACAGATGAGACCTACGATCTCTATTTATAGAGCCTGAAAGAAAATTAGCCATTGTAGCAATTAATTCCATAATTATTATAAGAATATGTCCGTTAGTTTCTATATCAGAACTGTGTTTACCGTGTTTATTCGAATAGCATAAACCATTATTCGAATAACACTGTTCATAATACCATCGTGAAAAATAAACTGATATAGGTTATTCGAATACCATCACAGGGTATTCAAATACCACTGTTTTCATTTCATAAAAGAAAAAGGTTCAGAAGTAGGTTATTCAAATACCACAAGAGTGTATTCGAATACCTCTATTTTTAAACACATTTAAAAAGCTGTTTAGAAGGATGTTATTCGAATACCTTCAAGGTTATTCGAATACCTCTGTTTAAAAATAGTTATAAATATTTGAAAAACATGCCAGAAAGTTTATCAAAAACACTAAAACATTTTAAAGTTATTTTCAAGATCAAAACAGTTTTGGTATAAGTTTAAGGAAGCATTTTTGTTTTATCTTAACGCACTATGAGATATCCAAAGAGATCCTCGAACAGAGAGACTCTAAGTCCTAAAGCTATCCTTAAAAGATCTTAGCCTTAGTCTTCCCATCATGTGTATTATCATCAAAACAAATATTCAAAGACATATGTTTAATCACATTCTCCTTGTGTTGAGCTTAATAGATATCTTTTGCTTTCTTGTTGCAAGCTCACTTTTGGTACTTGGACTATCCTACAAAGTATTGTTCACTTAAACAAGCATAGTTAGTCCAGAATCATAATTCAATATCTTTATATACATGATTCATAAACGTATAACTCTAGTTAGTTTAACATGCATATAAAACTTTCATATACATATCCAAATAAGATATTTATCAATTATTAATGGATATGCTCTATATAAGATGCAACAAAGAACATAAGCAAAGTATTCTTTTTGTCTTGTATTTGTCATCATCAAAACTTAAGATATAAAATCATTTGGGGCAAACTTATTTCCACATTATCATATGATCATACATTATAAAATTCGGAATGACTAGTCATCAGGCAGAATGCCTAGGAGATGAATTACATCTTTGTGCGGGTGCGAATCGCGTAGTGTGGTTCACTTGTTAAACTTGGAGGCATCAGGGCACGGGTATCCCACAAGTGGACAGTTGGTAGTTCCACTAGGTCGTGGTGACTGTGCAATACACCGATAATCTCAATCAAGCACTATCCTATTCACGATCTGATTAAGAATGTCTTGTATAGCCATTTGCTCATATTGATTATATTGAAAAGCACATGTTGAGACTAACGATATACAGATAGTGGTTCTCCCTATCATTCTCTCTGATGTTGGTTTTAGCTCCATGGAGTAGGTGTCTGTCCATTGTGCATACACATACCATTTAGCATTTCATTATGATGAACCTACATGGTGAAATTGCCTGTCAATATACAATGCATTTACCTGTGGTATGCATTATTGAGATATCAGTTGGAAAATTAACTTAACTGTAAATTATTGTAATTATATCCTGCAATCTTATTGTTGTTTACTGTCTCTTGCTACCTTGTTGGAATGATGTAGAAAGTCTCACCTCTTTGTATTGTTGTTCTGCCTGTTTTCTATTTTATATGTTCCTGTGAACAAAGATTAAGAGGAAGGGTTACTGTTTGTTGTTGTATTTTGGAATGGCTGCTAGAAAATATCTTTTTGGTTATGTTCAAATTAGTTTCATGATGGCGTGAGTGCCTAGTTCATTGATTGGGACAATGAGCGTGTTAGATATTTTGGGGATGTAACTGTAACTATCCATAGGACCCGTAATGATGTTCCTTTCTTTTCTCTTACTATTGCTGTATATGTAGAGTTTTTCATGCCACTTATAGAGCTATGGGGTAACTTACACTACACCCCTAGGGAGGATTTGGACCCTGTGGTGTCCTCTGCCAGGACACCAGTCCGTGAGCTGTTACCTCAACTGAGGAACTATGCTGACTTGGGTGCTAAGGAGCATCCTGAAGAGGACCTTGAGGAGGAGGAGGACCCCGAGGAGGATCTTATGGGGGATTCAGGGGAAGATCCTGCTCCCTAGATGTCTAGGCTTGGGCCAATGTATGTTTTGGAGTCAGTGGACACTATATATCTTTTGATTATAAACTTGTATATTTAACTTGTATATTTTGGGTGGATTGAAATCCATGCCACTAGTATGTATAATCTCTTTAGAGTGTGATGTTAACTAGTTATATCTTATGTGGTTATGTCTACTTTAAAGTCTACATTTTTTTGAGAAGAAATTTAAAATCCGTATTTTGTTATATTAAGTATGATATTAGCAAACAAGGAAAACAGTAACTTTGGAACTTATACTTTATGACATTAAATATTCTATAACTTGGGTAAAGGGAATTAAAGGAATTGGTCTTAAATATAACACCCAAATAAGGGTATTACAATGGTTGCATTAGAGATCTGGAGACATTTTCTACAAGAAGCAATATCTGCATGTGTTCTAAGGTATAACAAATTTCAAGGACGAAATTTCTTTTTAGAAAGGGAGAGTTGTAACACCCCCAAAAATTGATTGTTTCATGATATATATCCATTGTATAATATTTGTGATGTTTTTGAATTTTTCTAGAATTATTTGAATTGTTTGATTATTTTAATATATTTCTCATTTTACGTGTGCACTGAGCGAGGTTGGGAAAATGAAATATTTTCCCCGAGGAGGGAAAGCATTGGACTGTGGAAATGGTGATGGGGAATCTTACTAAACCCGATGTCGGACACAGTTTACGAAGTTTTTATTTTTTGAGATTTTATCTGATGGATAAAATTTGGGTACGCTCTATTGTCCATTGGACAATAAATACCGACTTTGTTAACTGTGACTATTATCCATTAGATAATAGCTTGCAATAAAAATGTAGTAGATTATTTCTATCTAGTCATCTTTTCTAGAGTGTTCTTTTTGTGTGACATTATCCAAGTGACATCACCCAATGACATCACGTTGGACTTTTTATGGAAAGGAAGAAACTTCTTGAAGAAGTTTTAGGAGAAACTTGCAAGAAAAGTTTGGCTCCTTTCTCCTAGGAGGTGCATGATTTTTGGAGGAGGAAAAGATGACAAAGTTGTCATCTTTTCATAAAAGCTATCACTTTCTCTCTCACTTTTCTCTTCTCTCATTTTTTTCTCTCATTCTCTCCTTCCATTTTCTCTCCCTACCTCATGGCCATCACTCTCCATTTTCCCTCTTCTATTTTGTTTGCTCCAATCAATCATACTTCTAGAATCTACACACCCTTTGGATGATTTTCTATGTTGTGATCATCATCAAAAACTCTCATCTTCATCATTTTCTTTCAAGTTCTAACTTGAAGCTCTTAAGGTAAGATTCTTGATTTCTATTTTTCTCCTCTTATTTTCCTCTACACCTCACGGCCAAGACCACTTTGGAAGATTAAAGATTTAATTTTTTTGCTATCACTTAGTCCATTTCTATCTTTTTATCAAAAATCAAGAAGCTAAAATACAAAACTCCCTTCTTTTTCTCTTGGATAGGCCACGGCCAAACCCCAAACCCCAAAACTCATCACCCAACCTTCCATAATTCAAGGTAACCTTAGATCTTGAATCTCTACACCATTATAAGACACTCTTGTGTGGAGAATCAATCTTTAGTTCATCCATCTTCAAGTATTTCTTTAAGCTTGTTTCAAATCTCAAGTTTAAGAGTCTTAAGGTAAAGTTCTTGAACTTCCTATCTTGCTTCATTTTAAAGGACGTAAAGTCATACTTTGATCTATGGTAATCTTATTCAAGCCCTAGATATTAATTCTTGTGTGTTTGCTTTGTTTCTAAGAACTTCTTGGTGGAGAAAGTTTGCTATATAAGGACATACAAGGAGCTATGAAGCTACATTTAAGGTAAGAGAGAGATTAACCTCATCAACCATGCTATGGTGGTGAGGAACGAAATAGTTGTGTTGGGAGTGGAGAATCCACATGAGGATTCATCCACTCAATTGTGTGACTTTTGATTTATGTTTGTTTGATTTTATATGATTATGTGATGTTGTTGTATACAAAGAGATAGTTATGGTGGATTGATGATTATATGTGATAATATGATTATGATAGTATGTATGAATTTAATTAATCGTGGTGATTAAAGTATGTGACTTGCTATGGTTATGTTGTAAAGGAATAATTTTTATGTTCCATTAATCACTTGAGGCCCACGACCTTTTGGCCTAGGAGGAGATATACATAAGGAAAATATTTTATTGATTTAAGAACTTAGATGATGTGGAGGCAAGAACATGATTTGTGAGGTTACAAGTTGAAAGAGGAAAGGAACCAGTTTTACCATTGAAGAAAAAATTGATTTTTAGTCATGACATTTGGTAATTGGATGGAGAAGTAATTTGGAGACTTAAGTATTTTATCTAAGATGATTCTTGATAAGTCAAATGGAAAGGATTTTATTTAGAAGTTGAATAATGAAAGTTTTAGAAAGAATGTTAGAAAATATTGTTTAGGTGAATTGGATGGCAAATTAGGGTTAAAGGATTTATATATAAGAAAGAAGATAATCATAATGTCATGATTTGAGGAGTAATAACTTTTGGATATACCAATGAAAATGATTTTGGGAATAATTGGAATAATGAAAAATGATTTATTAGTTGTGAATCTAGTTGACTTGATAATCGAGAAATTTAATTAAGGATTCATAAGATAGGAATGGAAAAGAATAAATTTTATCATTTAGCAAAAGAGCGATTTTCAGTTTTGAGAGGAAAAACAAGCTTGAGAAAGGAACAGTGAAAACTTGAAAGACTTAGAGGAAAAAGAAAAGAATTATGAGATTAAGACAATGTGGTTTCTTTTTAAGTTTTAGTGAACGATATGAGGAAAGGTCACTCGAGGAACTTAGTTAGAAGAGTTTGGTGATTAGAAGTAATTTCTACTTTTATTCTTGAAAGTGTCACAATGAGAGCTTAAAAGTGAATTAATGATCTTACGTGTTAAAGAAATTGGTGAGAATGCTTCATCTGATTTGAAAGTGATGATCCTTGAATTTGCACAATGGAAGTGCTTTGTGGCTAAATATAATAGCCTCGTGCTGTCAGGCCGATGTACTGGACTAGGAAATATCAGTGGATGGCTTAACCCAGTGATGGTTTGTTTTTCATGGAATGATGCTATTAATGAGTGTTGATTTCTCATGTCATCCCATCATGCATTATGAAAGTAAAAGTCTTGATGAATTGTTGTTAAGGTTGTATGCCTAGGAGATTGAATTACACCTTTGTGCGGGTGCGAATAGCGTAGTGTAGTTCACTTGTGGTTGAACTTGGAGGCATCGGGGTACAAGTATCCCACATATAGACAGTTGGTAGCTCCACTGGGCCATGGTAAAGCTGAAGGGACGCTCCATTGATCTCGACCAGGCACTATCCTATTCACGATTCGGTTGAGAATGTGTTGTACAACCAGGTTGCACATATTGATTATATTGAGAAGCACATGATTTAAGGCTAATGATATACAGACAGTGACTCTCCCGATCATTCTCTCCGATGTTTGGTTTTAGCTCCATTGAGTAGGTGTTGGTGCATTGTGCATATGCATAGTCAGTATTCATATTGTCGTGGCATCGTCAACATGCATATTATGGGGGTGCAACCAGTATGCTTACTTGTTATGGCATGGTCAGTATTCATGTATTGTGATATACATTGTTGAATTATTTACTAGTTGATAATATGATTATGCCTTTTGTTCTGTGATATTCCTGTAATAACATGATTATATCTACTGTTCTTTGATATTGTTGTGTATGGATGACATTGCTGTCATTATTTTTTCTTGCTGCCATGCTAGTAATGATGTAGGGGATCTCACCTCTTTATTATCTTGTGCTATTTGTTTTGTTATATATATATATATATATATATATATATATATATATTTGTTTTATTATATATATATATATATATATATATCTACATTTTAAGAAGACTGCGATGATGGCGAGGCAAGATCTGCGAAATGTCTTCTACTCGGATTTCTATTCATCGAGATATTTCCGGTTAGGGAATTTGCCTTCTGAGGAAGACTCTTCTCTTTAGGTGTTGTGAACCTGGGTCAGTCTAAGTTATGTTAAATGTTTTATGTTTTTGAAATGTAAGTACAATGTACTCATGGATGTAGTAAACTTTGTTTTTTATGAAAAATCTACTATTCAGTTCTTATAACTTATGCTTCCCCTACTGTAGTAAGTTTATGTTATTTTAGAAAAAGAAATTTTTTTTAGGCTCGTATTTTACAATATCAAATATATTATATCGTTGGGAAATGTCTTTTTGAAAGAAGTTAGTTTGAAATGTAATGCCCTTCGGATGGAGGGTGTTACACTTATGAAATGCAGAAAATATAAAACTCATAACAAAATGCATAAATACAACATTAGCCTCCCAAGGGGCATGGAGTAATACATAATTCTTTACATTACAAAAGAAGTATAAATAGATACAAAGATTGTAACATAAGTAATAAAACTAGAACATATCTAATCCTTTAGCTTCCTTTTTCTTCTTTTTCTTTGAAAAACCTTCACCTGGGATTACATGGCAATACAGCGGGGTGAGAATCAATAAATCTCCATATGAGTAAACCAAAACCAGTCATGCATAACATAATAAACATAATTTGAACACATGCTAAATAAGATATATTTAAACTTTACAAGGTTATAATTTAGTAACTAAAGATACAAAGTTAATCATACATTCCATCATACATACTTAGTCTAACTTAGAACCAAGATGTTTAACTAGAATCTCTGGTTTAGTGTATTATCTTATGGTAAATAGAGGGAAAGTTCATCCTCACATTACACGTATCCTGTCACTGTCGAGAAGTTAGGGCATGAATCCAGGCTCAAAGGAACCTTTACAGACTTCCCATTTATCTCCCTTGGCCTAAATGATTGTGCACATCATCAAAGGATATTACTCTTGGATGCTCAAAAGCCTAAGCTTTCTCATACTTGCTAGGTGATAAATTCCTTCTTGAAATATCCCTATTTGTGTCTTAATACACACTAGAAAACATATACAAATGATCTCAACTAGCAAGAAACATCAATACATCAAGACTAACATTTTTCAGAAATTTTGGAACTCGCACAGCCTTATCACATCGCAGCGCCAGGCTCTCTACCTCATCACGCCTGGGCGTAGTTCATTCATGTCGCGGTGCCTAGCTCTTGGGTTCTTCAACGCTCCAACGTGGTTCTAAGTCTCACCGCGGTGCGAGCATTGATAGCAATATATTTTATCCACTTAATAATCCTCTCAGTGGGCTTCTTAAGATTCAATTAGGCTTAATTATGTTATTTTTGTCACTTTTTATGATATTGGGCCTAATTGGATCATTGAAGGAATTATTGCATGAATTGACCTTAATTTGTTTATTTAGCAGTATTTAGAAAAATTAGCTATAATCTGAGTTACAAATATTTGATTGATGTGATTCTAGTCTTGTAGGAAAGCTAAGACAATTCTCTACAAGTTTCATGAAGACCTCAAGAGAGGAATCACACATTTGGAAAATTTAAATTGAAGTGCAAGCAATAGTCAGAATTCTGATCTTGACAGCTTGACCTCTGTGCACTCATCAGCCCATTTCTTGAGTTATAGGAGTTAAATTATTACCAAAATAATCCCAAATTTAAGATAAGACCCAAATCTACAACTTTCATGAAGAACACAAGAGCATAGTCGGATGTCTAGTAGGCCATATTGGGCCTAGAAGTCAAAACAGAGGTGTTAATTACTAGAACCCGAACACTGTGCAAAGATTGGGCCATATATTGGGATGAAGGGATCAGATTGTGACAAAACTGGTGGCATTCGAAAGTTTGAGAAAAAACCCTTCAACTTTCTTGAATACCACTTATGCAATAGGTGAACATATGATAGAGTTATAATTGTGTGAAGACAGCTGAATTAGTTGAGCGAGGAGACAAGCATGACAATAATCCACCCACTCATTAACAACTCCATTGTCATGTTCCACTCATCCACCCACTCATACATCCACTCATTAAACAACTCCCTTATCATTATATGCCCTTCATGCTCTATAAAAGGGCACCATTGGTTGCTTATGAGAATCATCTTGGTTTAGAGATTAAGATCATATTCTTGTATTATTTGTTTCTCTTGTTGTATTTTTCTTTTGTTCTAAATAGAAATTATGTTCATCATCTTCTTCTTCTCTCTTTCTTTTCTCTTGTTTATGAGTAACTAATTCTCATTTTGCTTGGGTGAAAGGGTGAAGCTTTTGCTAATGAAATAAGGTTAGATTAATCTTTTTCTTGTGTTTGAATGATATATTATTAAGTGATCATTATATGTATTGTATTTTGTTTCCAAACAATTTAGAAACCCTCATTGTAAAGTGGAGATCGTGATTTTTTGTAGACAAGATATTGGCACAACGAATACTTGAACCCATTTACAAGTGTTGGCATTAGTAAATAATTAAAGGAACCATAATATAATTACATATATAATCTTAAATGAACTTTGAATGTTGTATTTTCCGATTAGAACCTCCGTTATGTGTGGATTCTAATTAAGTTATAAAAAAAATTAATCTTGTCCTTAATTTAATTATCAAAAGTGGATCTCTTAACTTAAGCAAATACTTTTCATTTGTGAACAATTTTCATTACCTTTATTGTAGTGACAAATACTTTCCTTACCTTAAAATTTTTTTTTTCATCAATTCTCTATGAATCGACCTCGGACTCCCGATAATTTATTACTTGAGATAACCTGTACTTGGGTTTGCAACACATATCAATTCCACATTAAGCATGAAACAACAAGTTCGGCAAAATTCTACAGAAACTGCACTATTTCATTAGAATAACTCATGGAAATTAGCCACTCCAAAATAGTTTCCAAGTAATTTTAGGTTCCTAACCAGTTCACTAACACATAGGAATCATTAATCACCACCTCAAATCACTAACTTTGGATTCATGAACAAAATCACTCATCAAAAACCTATTTTTCCCACTTTATGCATCAAAAGTCCAAATGAAGAGTTCCAAGCTTCTAACTCAAACTCATACCATGGACAAGTCATAAACAACCACTAAAACACATTCAAGCAAGAAAAATACTCCAAACACCCTAAAACCTAAATTGACCTATTATGCATCATATATGTATCAAAAGTGAAAATGGAGAAAACAATCTAAAAAGAACTCAAAAAAACCCCCTACCTTAGGTCCTTTATGATGGTGGAGGATTAAGCTTGGCTTTCCCTTTTCCTTTCATTCCCTTTTCCTCTTCCTCCTTAGCTTTCTCCTCTTTGGTTTCCTTGTTTTCTGCTATCGTACTTGCTGTTTTGTGAGTGAGAAAAGAGTGAAGTGAGATAGGAATGAAGAGAAATATTAGGAACTTAAGTCAAATATAAAGACTGCCATTCATGACTTATTTCACTTAAGTATAACACTAATACTTCCTGATCTGCTAAGAACACATAGATTTAACTAAATCAAGTTTTCCAACTTCCAACAACTTTAAAATAAATACTAAGATTCATATAAATTTTTATTTCACCAGTATCTCATTTTTTCCATATGTGCTGCTAGTCAATTCGACATTAAATGCACAACCAGTATGCCTAAATATATCAAACTAACTCCGTTGACCTTAATATTTTAACTACATCTTGTTTCATGCATTTATGACCTATAAATAAATTATCCATATTTATTTCCCTCATCTAAGCAATTTATGCTATTATCTGAGCCATTTTAAGCTACTTTTCACCTTCTTTGTTGCAACAAAATACCTAAACTAACCCAGTTTATCACAAAATTAAACAGGCATGTTAAGCAAGTCATATGAGACCTTTGTAGACATATACATGTGTAACATGTCATTAAGGGTATTGCATTTCCCCCCCCCCTTTTTTTTAAAAATTTGACCTCAATATTACTTACGTAATAAGAATAACTCCGAGTAGTCCTGCTGTTGGGAATTGTGGATACATCACGTAGTGAAAAAATAAATTTTCTACTAAGGATCCATGTGAAAAGAGACCACAATCCATGTTTTTTGAGTTTACCTCTTGAAGCGAGATGAAAAACAAATGATATGAACCACCAACACCGTAACAGTGATGATGTCTCTACGGTATCCACACGACCAAACTCACAAACGTCCAACGCCCACAAAAAGGAGTCCCATGTCTCTGACACAGTGCTAGCTATGAAGAGAAGAGAAACATATCACTCACTCACTCACTGTTTCTGTAGGTGCGGCTAGGGTTATGTTATTCATACTTAGCAGCCCCTTTAGCAGTTCTATTTATAATAGTGTTTGCCTTAAGTGAGTGTGAGCAGCAGCAAGGTAAGTTATGTAACCTTAGACTCATTTGTTATGAGTTAGGTCTATAATTGAATCCCAGTACAACTTGGATCCTTATTGCTACAATTTAGTCTACTTTATATGTGTGACCCTGCAGGTTCTCATAATGTTGGTAGTAATATTAAAATCCCATTTTAATATTACAAGCAGTGAGCGGTATTTAGCAACATATCACTACTACCCAAGTGATGAGAATGTCAATGCTTTGATCTAACTTTTTTGTGAACAATGTTTCCGTGTAGTTTAGTCTCTGTGTCAAGATATCTAGATTGAATACAAAGTATAGAATACATCACCTTTGTATAGTTCAATCATTTGTTTCCTAATACTCGAGTAGACTTTGTAACAACAAATGAGATCAATTTCTCATATTGACTCATTTGAGCAAGGTCATGTATTTCACAGTCTCACTCAATCAGGGGCCCCGAAGATATCGTTCCTGTTATGTAGGAGTGACAAATCCCATCTAGGTCACTCATATCCCTCTACATGATTCACGATATGTCCAATAACTAGCTTTATAATCACCTTGTTATAAATGACGTTTGATGGCATTAAAACACATAACTCCTCATGTAGGAATCATAGTCATTTCAAGTCAAAGGACCACATACACCATTGTCACTATGAGAATCGCTTATGACACTCACGTAAAGATCTGTGTAGCATTCACATGGTGCGTCAGGCCAATACATCATTACTCCAATATATACCCATGTGAAGACTTGACATCTCATATTCATGACCCGTGAGATGTGGTCATCAGTCTATACACATACTAATCACAATGCATTATTGTTGTCCTAATTAATAATAATACTTAACTAGGGACATTTAAGAATAGTGTTCTAATTTTATCCAATAGAATCTCATGATCAAGTCAACCACTTGATGTCCTATGGCATCAAATTTACTATTCTATGTTTATCATAGATAACACAATAAATGAAATGCCTCATATATTAAAAAATAGCATAATATAATATATGTAAGTACTGTTAAAATATATCGGCCTCTAGGGCATACACTACCACTTGCTGTATAAGGGACTCTAGATTGGAAGTAGCCTCCTCGGTGTCATTGCCACCCCATATAACCTTCACTAGAGGAATCTGCTTACCTCTAAGCTCTTTGACCCCTTTGTCCATGACCCTTACCGAGTGTACATCATAAGACAAATCATCTCTTAACTGTATAAATTCATGTTCTATGATATGTAAAGGATTTGAATTATACTTTCTTTGGAATTTGGTAGGGACCAAGAAAATAAGAATTTAACTTTCGAGTTTTCAAAGCTCTACCAATCCCTATAGTAGAAGTATCTCTTAAGAAGACACGCTGTAACACCTCTTGATTTAATAACCATGGCACAATCGTCATTATGTCACGGTCACTAAATTTTGACGTGTTACAATTGTCAAATAATAATTTTCTAAAAAAATTAATATTTCGCATATGAGGAAATAGGAGCCATGAATGAATAGTTACATATACAACCAGTTAAAAATATGAATTATAAGATGTACTCAGTTTACAACATTTGAGACTGGATAATCACCTTAAAACATACATATACCCAAAAATACACTTATACAGGTAATGCAAAATAAAGTATAAACTACCCACAATATATCCACGACTAAGGAGTTGGGCACTCCATCGGATCCTGAATGCGTAAGGCAACTTCTAACACACCGGTGTAGTGAGAAATACAAGATAAAATCTTCAATCGTGGTCCTCTTCACGGTCAAGGTCAGGTCCTCAACATATCGCATACGCTTGTCGGTCTAGTCGACTCGCCAAGCCTTGGTACCTCCGGTGAACTCAATCATGACGGAACCAATAGAATCCCTTCAAGTTGTCCTTATCGAACGCAGAAGATCAAACCAAGTGAAATCTAGGAGATTCAACCTCGCCCCCTTTACAGACTTTAACCAAAACCACACCGAATAGCAACAAATACAGAAAAAGTGGTAAGATATTCTACATCATTACCTATGATGGCAGTAAAGAAACAAAATGGCGCATGACGCCCACATAACATTTCAGAAATAGTAAACAGCATTAAAATAGGTAGTAAACAATTTAGCATATATAGGCAGTTATGGCAGTAATGAAACAATAGATTAAATTGTCATATAAATGAGTAAATGTCGAATGATATGGTGACTCACTATGCACATGCACATGGTACCAAAAATCCTACTCCATGGAGCTAGACGCAAATAGTCGGAGAGAATGATTAGGAGATATGTCTGTATCACGGCTGCCGAGGCCATCCAGTGCTAAAAATTCTCAATTTATCAAAATGCACATCATGACATTGTACAAGACATTCTACACAGATCTCAATATAGGACAGTGTCTCGGTCCTGATCGTCGGTGCGTTTGCATCGGTCTGCCCCACGGATAGAAGAGCTACCAACTGTCCATAGTGAGGTACCCGCACCCCGACGCCCCCAAGGTCAACAAGTGACCTACACTTGTCTATTCGCACCCGCACTAAGGTGTGATTCAACTCCTAGACAACTTGGCCTTAACAATATTTCAACCACCATTGTACCATTCCCAATGGTATTAAAGCAACCGTGTATACAATTATTCAATACCATTTTCATCCGTGATATTATATAATTGCCCATACGACTACATAGTATCACTATTAACTGGGTTTCCTCTGATAACCTGTCCTTTCTGACTAAATCGTCTACCTGATGGTTCTGGTTATAAAAACAAACCACATCTGACTAAATAGTCTACCTGATGTTTCTTGGTTCGGTACTTCGGTTCCATAATCACAATGTCAATGCATGCTTCAATCATGCTCAATATATATGGATTCAATGCATATATATATATATATATAGATTCACAATGATAGCATAACTTATTCAAATTCACACGCCACAACGAATCATTACTAAAATCTCATAGGTGAACACATACTATTCAAAGTTATCATGAAAGTTATGCTTTAATCCCATTATGTTCTCGCGTTAACTCTCTTAGAATATTTAGTTTAAGTTCCTCTCACTCTTGTTCTTTCTTTATTCCAAAAATTGCTCTAAACTATAAGGCAAACTATCATTCTTGGTTCTTCCCATTTTATGAATCCCTAATCAACTTCTAATCATTCAATTAATTATGTTTAATAAGTTTATCTTAGTACTAAAACCTTATAATGAGTGCCCAAGGAAACCGGAGGCTCAAAGGGGCTAGAAAAAGCCTAAATTCCATTGCTGAACATGTTACACGGCTGTGTATGTAAAATACACGGCCCTGAGTACACGGCCGTGTGGATATACATGGCCTGGGCTGTGTACTTCTCTAGAGTGCACCAGAAACACGTTTTAGCCACATAGGGAGATACACGGCTGTGTATCACTCTGTGGACGCAGAAATCACTAGAAACCATTCCAATCTTCATACAATCCAAGATCTATCATCAGACAACTAAATCCTACTAATCAAAATACCAATATACATCCAAAATCACCCAAACAAAGGGGTACCCACAAATGGGTTTCACCCCATCAACACAACAAAGACGTTTCTCACTACCAAAATGGGTTGAAGAGAATAATCTTCCTATTACCTTAGTGAAGAACAAGGAAAGCAAGCTCCTTTTCTCCTTGAAATTTCGTGCTTCTCCACCACAAGATCCTTGGGTGTTCAAATCCAACAAATTAAGATCAAAGAGTGGAAATGGCATCCATAGTCACCAATGTGACCATGGTCCACGAAAATGAGGTGAAAAGGAGAAGAAAGTTGAGAGCTTTACCTAAAGCTTAAAGCTTTGGTGTTGGGCTGCCAACCACGAAAATGAGAGAGCCAAGAAGAGTTCCATCAAGAAGAAAGCTTGAAGATGGTGAGGAAAGACAATGACTTGAGTTAGCTTGAGTATGGAAAGCTTAAAAACCAACAATGGTAGGTGTGGGTGTGTGCAACCGTGTGAAGAAGAGAGAAAGAGGGAGAGAGAGACCTGCATGAATGAGAAAAAATGAGGAAGTGAAATGTGATATTCCCCCCTAAAATCGTGCAGCACAAAGAGAGGGAGGAGAGAGAGTAAAGTGGTTAGAGGAAGCTTCCTTGAAGCTTCCTTGAGAAGTTTCGCACGCTTCTCGATAAAGTGAAGTGTGTGGTCACTTAAATGAAGCCATAAAAATAACTAGATAGGAATAATCTACTAGAGCTATTTCTCAGTAGACAAAATTTATAGTTAGTAGAAATAATATTTTATTATTCCACAGATAATAAAATATACTGTAATTTTATTTATCAGATAAAATCTTGAAAAATGAAAACCTTGTAAACTGTGTCCAGCCTCGGGTTTAGTAAAATCCCCCGTCGAAGTTTCTACAGTCCAAAGTTTACCAGCCTCATGAAAAATATTTTGTTTTCCTAGCTCCGCTTCATGGACACGTAAAACGAAAAATATATTAAAATATTCAACATTTCTAGAAAATTCCACAAAAATTCCTAAAAACCACAAATATTAGAAAACAATCATTTATCATGAAACAAACAGTTTTCTGAGATGTTACATTAACACTGCTCAGTGTGCACGTAAAATGAGGAATATATTAAAATATTTGACATTTTCAAAAAAATCTAGAAAAATTCCCAAAAATCATAAATGTTATAAAATGATTATTTATAATGAAATAAATAATTTTTGGGATATTACACATGCTCTTCCTCATCAAACTCAAGAGGTCTCATTCTCTTGTTAGCATAACTCTTATGCCAACTTTGAGTAATAACCAACTTATCCTTAATCATTTTGATTTGTTCTGTGGTCTGCTTAACCAACTCTGGACCTAGGATGGTTCTCTCACCTACTTCATACTAACATAGAGGCGATCTACACTTCCTTTTATACAAAGCCTTATAGGGTGCCATACCTATGCTGGGCACTCAAGCGCCTAAAGAGTGAGCGCCTAGGCATGTAAGACTAGCAGGCTCTAGTGTTGAGCAATTGATCACTCGAAAGCTGGGCATAGATAAAGCAGGGGAGGTTTGCTGTCAATAGGTGCCTAAGTGCTAGGAAAGTGGGCGCCTATACATCCAAGAACAAATTGATCCATGTGTTTCTTTTTGAGAAAATGGAGTTCTTTATTTGTTAGGCTCTTTTATACATATTTTTTTGTGTGTTAGGACACTATTAGGGATATTTCATGAAGGAAATTGTGGCGTCCCGGGGCCGATGAGGGCGGGGAGTGTCGCCGGTGCAATGAGGCACGGTCAAGGAGCGACTCCTGGCATGCTTCTAAGCGGAGGGTCTGCATGAATGAACTGAATGCGCAGGAATGAGAGGATTCGAGAGACGTGTGTAGGTATGGGACTACATAGTTGAGGATGGCTTAAAGGAATTGATTTGGTGTAACCATATCAACAAGTTGCAACTTCTTTTCGGGAGCCTAGAACATAAGAACTCCATGGTTAAGCGTGCTCGACCGGAGCAATTGTGGGATGGGTGACCTCCTGGGAAGTTTCCTAGGATGCGTGTGAGTGAGGACAAAGCACGCTGAAAAGACCCGTGTTGGTTTGTGGAGACTCTCATCAATCCTGCAGGCAGTGCTGGGTCATTACATTAATGGTATCAGAGACGGGACCTCTCCCAGTACGGTGTGGTTCGGGGACGAACCAAGCAGAAGCTGGTGGGCATGTGGCGTCCCGGGGCCGATGAGGGCGGGGAGTGTCGCCGGTGCAATGAGGCACGGTCAAGGAGCGGCTCCTGGCATGCTTCTAAGCGGAGGGTCTGCATGAATGAACTGAATGCGCACCGGAATGAGAGGGATTCAGAGACTGTGTAGGTATGGGACTACATAGTTAAGGATGGTTTAACGGAATTGATTTGGTGTAACTATATCAACAAGTTGCAACTTCTTTTCGGGAGCCTAGAACATAAGAACTCCATGGTTAAGCGTGCTTGACCTGGAGCAATTGTGGGATGGGTGACCTCCTGGGAAGTTTCCTAGGATGCATGTGAGTGAGGACAAAGCACGCTGAAAAGACCCGTGTTGGTTTGTGGAGACTCTCATCAATCCTGCAGGCAGTCCCTGGTCGTTACAGAAATAACCACCTAGCTTATGTGTAAAAGATTAAGCCTTTGTACATCCATTGGTTGTGGAATGCCATAGGTAGTTATCTAGTCCCTTGAGCAACATGGTATTGTATTTCACGTGTGAGATGATGATATGGTGAACTAAATGCAAGTATTCTGAGTTTTGTTTGATAATGGTTAGTTGTCATAGAGCATGGAATTTCTCCTTTATGAGATAGAATGGATCCAAGAGTGCATGTTTGGTAGATTTTGTTCTTTTACTTGGTTAGAGTAAACTTTGTGATAAATTGTTGTGGTGTGTATATGTGAGTTGATCATAACATTGTAAAATTTCACACACTTGCTATTCCTACATATTTGTAACCTTATATGATGTGCACAATCATTTGGCTAGAGAATTGTACGTAATCAGTCTTGGGGACTAGTCCTAGATTCTCAAAGCGTGTAGGCTCCTAAGGCCAGGGTTATCGGTATTTTGAGGTGGTATTATAACATTCTATCTAACCTAATAGACTTAATTAGAGTTATAGAAGCTCATTAATGCTGGTATAGGTTTCCTGTTATAACACCTTAATACAATTATCATAAAATAAATAGAATATTTCAAGACAAAATGTACCAAGTATGTTACTTCCTAACAATGCAATAAGCATAAATCCATAATAACCTATGTAGTCATTATAGAGAGCCACGAAGATAAAAAAGATCATATATATACATCATTGGCTAAAAAGTCACACTGTAATACATAAACTTTTACAAACTATTCGACAATGTAAATAAATACAAGCTGATACAAAAAGAAAAAAAAAACTAAACTAAGCCTTTTGCTTCTTCTTTTTGTTGCCCTTTCTCTTTGGAGGGTCTTTACCTGGAATTACATGGAACACAAAAGGGTGAGAAATCATAATTTTTCTCAATATTAGTATACCAAAACGAGCATTTATTTATTTAACAACAAATAAACCAACAAGACACATAAATACACTCTATGTAACAAAATTTACAAAAATCAATAATATTAAAGAATCATCCATACAATCCTAAGATACCACCGAACAAGCAACCAAGCAAGACAATTGCCCATATAATTGTCAACAATGCAATGCTTTATGTTATGATGTATGATTATGCTCACACAAGTTTCTAATAATATGGTTGTGCAATGCAAATGCAGATTTTAGTTTTTGAAAACACAAGTTACTTACTTATTTTCAGGAATCTTTGTCCCTTGTATACACAAAGCAGGATAAGCCTAAGAGCTTATATACTACTTGGTAATAGGTAGACACTCTCCCCTCACCAACGTAAAAGTGCTACTTCCACCCTCATACTAGTAACCTTGACCATGAAAGCATAAATGCTAGGAGAATTTAGACCAACACCTCATTCTCAAGTCACATGGTCATGCACATCATTTAAGGTTACAATACATAGGAAAATAGTAAATACCAAGTTTGAAAACAAAAATTTCAAGAGTATTTGATGAGTGCCAAATTCAATCAAAATTGTAACCGAGTTATGCCTATAACTTATAGCATAAGAAACAATACCAGATCGTCTCTCAAGGATTGTAAATGTAATTTAATCATATCAAGCCAAAATTGGGGTAGGGATTTGAGAATTCAGAATATGTAAATAACATAATTAAAGTGAGACAAATTCAATTAAAAGAGCAATCAATTCAAAAACCTATCTGAAATTAAGTTGATTCTATCATAGATCATTCAACAAATATTTGAAGTGCATTTGAATGGTTAATTTGGATTTAATCGAAATCTCTGCATCAAATCCAGAATTCATACTAGACAATTATCTAGAATTCAATTAACAACTGACACACAAATTCGCAATCACACAATTCATGTTAGATCTATGTTAATTTGATCTCTGAATTCAATTAATCTAAGCACAAATCAGTAACCTAACCTCTTAAAGTCTGTGATTAATTTAGATCAATCAATTCTAAATTCATCACAACTCTAAATCTTAAATTAAGACCCAATCAGATCAAACATAAACAGAATCACCATTCATGCATTCAAGATCAAGAAGAAGAAGAAGAAGAGGATTCCAAATGCAATTCAAACACAAAATAGAACTAATATCTCAAGAATCCAAATCATAATTTCTTCAAGAATCTCTGACTTGATTATAGAAGTTTAGCTCTCCATAGCTATCACCATGAAGGAGCTTGAGGAAGAAAGAAGAAGAAGGGAGAAAGATCTAGATCTAGAGAGAGAAGGTGAGAAGTGTAGAATGAAAAATTAATCTCGGTTTTCTGTCTCTATCCCCTCTAACTATCCCCTAATTTGGCCTCACATCACAATTAAAATAATCACAAGATCCTCATATCTAGTGAAAAAGGCAATACTAGTACATGTGAATCTTAGCCTCACTTATCCAACAAAGTAGCAAGAAACATGTCACTAGCATTCTCATATCTAGAACATCACATCATCACTTCACAAGTGATTTCCAAGTCAAGCTCATGTTGAACAAGGTCCTAGGTACTCTCTTGTGGCATTCTACTTCTCAAAGAACATCTAAGGTTTCACAAATTCTCATATATGCTAGGTGGTTATTCTCTCTAAGAACTAGCCTTATTAGTGCCTCGATACACTTTAAAAGGCATATATGGGTGATCCTAGCTAGAAGAGAACTCCATTTCACCAAGATAACAATCTTGTGAAATCCTGGTTTGAGCGCTCAGGAGCTCAAGTGGCAGAAAGTCTCCCTTATTCTTCCCAATGATGGGCGCTCAGGCGCTCATGCACATGGCGCTTAGACGTTGTCTACACAATAGCACGCGAAAAATCCTCTGGGCTATGGGTGCTCAGGCGCTCCCCTCATGGTGCCTAGGTGTTGGTCTCCTACAATAGAATCTACAAATTCTGTAGAAACTGTTACTGTTCCATTAAGGAACAAAACAATATTTAGCCACTCATAGCCAAATTCTAGATGATTTTTAACCCTTAACATGCTTTCTAACATGTTAGAACCATTAACCACTAACTCAACTCATCAAACATGGATTTAAACAAAATCAAGCCAAAGAGATATCCAAAAACCTAAAAGCTCATCAAATAGGCCTATGAACATCCACTAAGAAAAATAAGTTACCATAGTTTCCAATGAGTTGAAAACACTTTAACTCAACTCTTAGGATAAAGAACCAAGTTAAGAGCACAAAATTGGCTCACCAAACTAAAAATTTCATCCAAGAACCCTAACTCCATTCAAGATGAACAAAAGAGAAAAAATGGATAGAAAACCCCTACCTTTGGAACAAAGATGGAGATGGTGATCACAAGTTTACAAGTTTGCCTTTCCCCTTTGATTTCCTCTTCTTTTTTTCCTATTCGTCCTTTTTTTTCCTCCTTTTCTCCTTGCTCTTTTGCTATTGCTGGTTCTGGTTTTCATTTGAGAGAGAGAGAGGGAGAGTGAGTGAGTGAGAGAGTAAGTGAAAAGCCAAAGAAGAAACAAAGAAATATCAAAGGCAAAATCAAAACAGAAAAGGATAGAATGTGAGGGCTTGAGTCACTTAAGTGACCAAGTGATAACTCCCAATCTGCTGAGAACACTTAGATTTCTCCAAATTAAGTTTTCTTATTGCCAACAAGTTTAAAATAAATTACAAGATTCATTAAAAATATTGTTGCACCAAAACCATCATTTTCCATATCTGTGACTAATCAATCTGGCATTAAAACACACAATTAGTATGCTTAAAAATACCAAACTGAATCTGATTAACCTAAAAAATTAACCATATCACAATCTACACATTTGTGACCTAGAAATAAATTTTCCACATTTATTTCCATTATCTAAATCATTTATGCTAATATTTGAGTTATTTTAAGCTACTTTTCACCTTTCGATTTGCAGCAAAGTGCTTAAACTAAATCAGATTGTCACAAAAATTAACAGGCATGTTAAGCAAGTATTAAGCTACCTCTATAACTATTTACAAGTCTAACATGTTTTAAAGGATGTTACACCTATTAATTTTGATAATTATTTGGATTTGTTTGAGCATAAATCTATAACACTGAATGTAGGAAATAACTTATTTAAACTTGGATTTTTGAGTAAATGGCTAAAGAAATAGAAATATATATGGAAGATTTATTTCTAAGCTATGAATAATTGGAGTGGATATTTGAAAGCTTCTTAATTCAATTTCATATGTTTAATTTAACCCAGGAAAGAATAATGAAGCTTAGAGGCTGATAATGTAGTATAGGATAAATGGTGGAATGGTAATATAGAGAATCGAATGAAATCCTAGAATTTTCTATGATATCTATGAAGGTTAGAAGATTCGTTTCTGAAGGATTAAAGTGTTCTTAGCAGATATAAAGTTTTCGATTAGATTTCATTTTCAACTCTCTTTTTTTTTTATCTTCTTCACCGTAGCTTTCTACTATTCTCATCATTTTATTGACTTTTTGACACTTTTCTTTTGCTTCACTCTTCCTATTCTCTCACGTTTCCACTTCTCACTCTTCTCACTTTCTCATTCTCACACCATCAGAGGAAGGAGGAAAACAAAGCAAAAGAACAAGAATCAAAAGGGGAGAAGGGAGGAAGAGAAAGGAGGAAAGAAAGACAAAGGAAAGAAGAAGGTGAATTCAAGCTAGGTAGGGATGCTTGCTTTTTTATCTCATCTTTTGCTTCATTAACTTGTTGATTTCTTACTTGATTATATGAGTTAAGGAAATAGGTTTTTGAGGTAAAAATGGGTCCTTTGATTGATTTTCTTTCCCTTAGGTTGATTTTGGTTTGCTTTTGGCTAAAACTTTGCTTGCATGTTGTTTGTGAACCTATGAATCTCCATTTGTCTACTTGTGTTGGTAGTTGGAAAATGGGTATAGAAGATGTTGTTTTGGTTCATGAATCTCCATGCTAATTGAGTTTAGAGTTTGTATAAGAGTTTTAGCAAGTTTGGATCCCGTGTTTATGATTGGTAACCACTTAAAATTTGATTTTTAGAGGTTTGGAATTTGGTTTCAAAACTAGAGTAACTAAAATTGGCTTATTGGTGTTTTGGAGCTTAAGCGCCCAAAGCCTAGAAACATTCAACTTCAGGATGCACGCAGGGCGCCTAGGCGCTAGGTGTGGAGTGTCTGAACACCCAAGGAGCACCTGAGCGCCAGCGCTTGGAAGAACTAGAGTAAGTCACTAGTGTCTGTGTGCCTGAGCGCCCAGTGTTCATTGCCTAGGTGCCAACAGCCAGAAAGAACAAGGCACCGTTCTTCTATCCTACTGCCTAGGCACTAGAGAGTGGGCGCCAGAGCAAATTTTCCCAGCATTTTTGTTTTGATAAAATGGAGTCTCCCACTTACTGGATTTGTTTATATATGCTTTTTAAATAGTTTTAAGACACTAGTAGAGGTACTTCATAGAAGGATTGATTACTTTGGATTTGTGAAATTCTAATTATGAGATCTTTACTATGAAATGCATGATGCCATGAAATGAAATGATATGAAGGAATATTCAATTGCATGATTGATGAGATATTGATGCATAATGCTATGATATAAGATAATATGATGAAATATTTATTGCATGCATGATAAGAATGATGATTAAGATAATGAATAATTTTTCATGAGTAACCCATTATCTATGACATCCTTGGACCAAGGGTGAGTGTAACATCCTCCTTATCCTAATAGCCCTAATCAAAGTTATAGAAGCTCAATAATACTGGTAAGAATTATCTATTAATTTAGATAATTTTTGAACTAATTTTAACGTAATTCTATAAGATTGAATACAAGAGAATAATTAAGGTGTCTATAGAATTAGTTGATTTCATGGAAATAAATATGGCAAATTTATTTCCTAACTAATAATCATTGATAAGAGTTGTGGAAAATTTTAGAGAAGCAACAAAAAAAAGTTTGGTATTTTTAAGGATACTACGGAGAAATAGTCGAAATAGTTAAACAACACAGAAAACTATGAAATTTCATGGAGATGATATGTAGAATATGGAGAATATTTTGGTATGAAAAATAATTTAAGGCAGGTACATTTACTTATTTTACAGGTTTGATTTAATTTGAAAGAAGTAGTGCAGTTTACCTAACGTATAGCAGTATATGAAAAATTATGAAAAGATGGATGTGATGACTAAGTTAAGTCCTAAAATTTTTCCTAATACTTATGGATACTTGAAAATTCAACTTTAGAATATTAAAGTGTGTTTAACAGATCCAAAAGTTTCAGTCAAAATTTTTGACTTTTCCATTGCCTTTTCACTTGGCCACTTTTTCTACACAAATCTTGACAATTCTTTGGATATTTTGCTTCATCTTTTCTCTCGATTCCATACCACACACAAAAGAAAAAAGGGACGAAATAGAGACATAGGGACAACAAGAGAAAAGAAAAAGGAAGAAAGGAATCTACCTATTCCATCTCCTTTCTTTTTTGTTCTTATCATCCTTGATTTTTCTCTATTTTATTTCATCTATACTCACTTTCTCTCCCTCTCATTCATGCTGAACTAGTAGCAAAATAGAAGAGAAAATCCCTCCCATGGCTACCCATTTTCAAGCTTTCATTTTCTATCTTTCTTCCACTCATCCTCACCTACACCTAACCTTGTTATTTCTTCTTCTTTTACAATTGTTTCTCATGGCTAAACAGCACATAAATAAGGCAAAAATATCATCAGAATAGAGGTGAAAATGGCAAGGAAAAATAGTGAAAAGGAGAAAGAAAGTGAGGGGAAATCAAGGAAATAAGGCTAGGATGTGAGGTAGGAGATGTTAGCTCTTTATTTGCTTTTTTCTTTGTGATTTTTGAAGTTGAAATTTTGATTTTTGTGTTCCTAATGGTCATGGTTAGACCATGTTTAAAAGAGGAATATTTTGTTATTATTATGCTTTAGTTTCCTAATACCAATTAGTGCTTTCTCTTGAATAAGAAATTTGCAAGATTGATTACGAATTTGATTGATACTTTGTGCCCCACGTCTCACGGCCAGAATATACATTGAGGTGTAGTTATTATTTTATTTGTTCAATTTTTGCTATTGATGCTTGTGTTGAATTGTGATGTTGTATTGATGAGAAAATTGTTAAAATATGAAGCTGAATGGTCATGGTTTTGTATGCCTTATTAATGACTAGAATTCTTATCATTTGAAAGCAAGAAATTGTGATTAAAATGGTGATGAATATCCATGGCAAAAGGCTGCCCATTGATGATCAAATTTTAATGTGTTTATGTATAAAAAAATTATGGTTTATCTGGTGTGTGAAGGTCATGGCAGAATGCAGCCTTAGATGACTAGAAATTTTGTGTTTCTTATGCATGATATTGGATACTTGGTATGTATTAGAGAATTTATTTGTAACACCCTTATTGGGATATCACATTTATGATGCAATAAAATAAAATAAAATAAAATTCTTACCCAAGTTGTAAAACATTTGATACATAAATAATATTAGTAGTAAAATTTTTCCTTTTATATTTATAACATTAAATAAAATAACACAAAACACAAAATAAAACAAAACATAATCACACCATAATATACATATGATTTTTGTCTTAAATACACAAATAATTTACAACTATAAATATTTATCAAAACAGTAAAGTGTCAGCATAATACCAAAGACATAACATTGCCCAAGTGCACCTCGAAGATCTTCTAACCCTCCGATGGATCATCTTCAGAGAGATCATCAAAAGACAGAAATCCTGGAGGTCCTACAACTCTACGGACCTGAGTCCGGGTTGTTGACTCACTACTAAGCTCACTGAGCACATGAAAAATTCCTTCCCAATAACGCCTAAGAGTTAGAGGCAACTCAAGATGTAAATATAAAGTAGTAGTAAATATAATATCTCCATCAAACTCTCTACTCAGGGACACAGTCAGACATCCCACGTAGACTATAGATCCTCTATCCTCACGCATACGCCAGGCCTCTGAACCTCCGTGAAACTCAAGTCTCACAAAATCGAAGAATCCCGGCAACGCCATGTTCTCAAGATTAGTCCTGATGGTGGGAGTGATCTATCGGCTCGCCTTCCTCGTACAGTTCACTCAGCTGTTGCTCATCCGGATACTATATCTCAAGAGGCTATTCCTCTTCCTCCTCCTCAAACTCTTTACGGAATATAATAATAATACAAAGGAATATATATAGAGAGGTGAGACAATCTACATCATTACCAGCATGGCAATAAAGAAAACGACAATACAACAGATATCACAACGATACATACCATCATATCACATCAGTATAACAAAACAATATATCATACATTTTATCACATATTATAGTAAACATTAAAATGCAAATAATGAATGAATATACACTGACTCATTCCTACTCCATAGAGCTAAACACAGATATCTGAGAGAATGATCCGAAAAGAACTAATACTACCTCAGGCTGCCCAACCAAACTATTACATTGTCCAACGTTATGTCTATAATCTACAGTCCAAAACATCGTGTAGCAGTACATAGTCCAATACATCGTGCACTACAGGCATTGTACTAAATAGTCTCCACAAGATCTCGATTAAGAATAGTGCTTGTCAAGATCATTAGTGTGTTACTCGTTACCACGGCCCAGAGGAGCAACCCACTATCCATATGTGGAATTATCCACACACTAATGCCTCCAAGATTCGTATAATGAACCACACTACGCCTATCACACCACAACACGGTGTAATTCATCTCGTCAACCAATCGCCAATTATCAACTAAATTGACACAACACTCTAAGCATGATCAAGAATTACCAAAATACCCTTAGTTCCAATATATTATCATATTTACGAAAATACTCTCAGTCTCACTATACCAAGATATAGCATATCTCCACTTGACAGTACTATCTCACAACATGTCCGGGTCCACCACTTTGGCCCGACAGTAAAATTCGCTGTATCATTTAATCGCATAGAAATTTTATCGTGTTTTCACAATCACGTCGCTTTTACAAATGTGTTAAAATCGCGTAAATATATTTTGACATTTTTGAACATCGCATAATATTTTTGAATCATTTTCTTAATCGCATAAGAATTTTAAATTATTTTCTTAACCATATAGCTTAAAATCATCATTTTAAATATATGTAGACTATATCTAGTACTTTTAAACTACGTAAAGTATTTTCTTATGTTATAAATATATTATGGAATCTTTTTATTTTATTTATCTGATTTTAGTAAATTTTGACAGTATTTTGCCCATAAAATCAGTACATGGTATTTTTAACATTTTTCTCTAAATATTGTTCATTTTCACCTTACCCATCATTTACATCTTGAAACTTGCTAACGCGCTTCAAAACTCAGAGAGTGAGCTCTACGTTAGTATTTTTCAAGTGTTCGCTTTATTTCTTGCTTACTACAAATTCTACAAATTTAGAATTCTAAAACCAAGTTCATTCATTTTATTTCTCAAAGATTCATTGGAATCAAATTCTTTTGTAAATTAATTACTCAACCTATCTTAGAAAATAAAATGGCATGTTGGCCAATTCTCATTATTTTACCTAAATTTATTAATTAATGTTTTAGAAAATGGTTCAGAACATTTTGGTTCTCTTTTTCATGAAGAAGCCGTGAGCTCCTTTGTGTTCTTTGGAACACTCATACAATCGTAACATGTTATTCACATCCTACATTAATAATCATATATCTATAAACACATGCAATATATAAACACATGCAATATATTTTAAAGCTATAAACATGCTTGCAAATAAAATCAATCACAAATAAGAAGACAATAAACAAGCACACAAATGAATCCTTATGAATTCTTCACACACATACAATCCATTTTCTCATCACCATACAAGGTTGATGAGATTAAATCTCCCTCTTACCTCTTGAAGACAAAGATCTCCTAGTCTCCTCTTTCTCCTTGCTTTCTTGAAAACCAACACAAAACCCTAATAATTCTTAAATAATTAGTAAAATCACATTCAAGGCTCAATATTGAAAAACCATGGAACAATCATGGTTAAAAAAATCAAAAATCAAACTTTAAACAATGGATAAAAAACTTACCCTTAGGGAAGTAAGATAAAGATTGGATTTTGAACTAGAAGGAATAGGTTTTTGACAAAACCTTGTTAAGGAAAAGTGTTTATGGGATAGTTTTGGTTTAGGAAAAGTAAGAAAGAAAAATTATAGAAGATTGATGATGGGTTTGAGGGTGAAGGCCGAATTTGAGAGAGAAAATGGAAGAGAAATGTGTTCTTGAGTTTTTGGAATTTTGAGAGAAAATAGGCTAAGTCTTTAGATGTGTGAAAAGTGAATAGAAAGTGTAAAATATGGAGGGGCTGCCGTGTGAGTGTTGTAAGAGAAATGAAAGGATTTACTTGAACACAAATATCACAATTGCATGGCACATGGCCTATGTCATCAACTTGTCATGCATGGTCACTTGGATGGTTCAAGAATAATGTGGAACTTGGAATTTTAGCCTTGGCCATGAGACTCAAGGGAATTCAGGGGCTTAATTTGATTTTAATTAATGACTAATCATATACTAATGAAATGGCTAGTTAATTAGGTTAAGTCTCCTATTAACACTTAGTTAACATTCTAATTACCTAACTAATTAGTTTAATATATATTAGCATATATCATAGCTTCTAAACAATATTAAGATATCTAATTAATATTTAGATTATAACTAATTAATAACTAGGTTAGTTTACTTAGTTTGCTAATTAAGTAATTAGATTAACTAAATTAGGTTTAATTAGCTTCTAAGCAAAGTCAAGCCACTATGTTTGACTCAATCTCAACCTTTGATTTTAACTTTAATTCCTAGCCTTTGATTTGATCTAAGGTGGTTATTGCTTAGTGATTAAACTAGAATTGCTCTCACACTATTGATTTGATCAACGGTTAAGATCAAAGCTTTCAAACCAAGCTCTTACATCTAATGGTCCACAAAGAAGTCTTTGCCACTTTGTTTGACTAAACCTTATTGGTTAGAAAGTTCAAGCCACTTTCGTTGACTGATTCCTATTGGCTTAGAATTTAGTCCAGTCAGAATTGTTGACTACTTTTCTAAATGCAGGTCTCACTGACTTTTCAGGGTCCATGGTCATTTTGAAGCAGATTTCTACTATTTTTAAGACAAGAGGTCTTGTTAAATAAAATATATTATAATAATATAAAATTATTTTATTGCATAATTAAATCCTAAAAATTAAAAGATTAATATATATATATATATATATATATATATATATATCAATCAATTGGGTTTAGTAAGATCCCCAGCTCCAATTAATTAAAATAAGATTTTTTCGGCTAAAAAATTATTATTTCCTTGGCTCAGAGCAAATCACATACAACAGTTAAATACACTCATGAAACAGTCAAATTCAATTTACTACTCACAGAATTTACAAAACAATGCATTTAGGACTATATTGTAATTATCCTAAAAGTTAGGGTGTTACAACTCTCCCCTACTAATAAGAATTTCGTCCCCAAAATTCGTCATACCTCAGAATAGGTGAGGGTGTTGCTCCCTCATCTTATCTTCTAGCTCCCAAGTAGTATCTCCTGTTACATCATTTCATACTACCTTTACCAGCTCAATCATCTTGCCTCGAAGCTGTTTCACTCTTCTGTCCTCGATCTTAACAGGAAGTGTTTCATACATCAAATTATCCTTCAGCTGCACTTCATCTGGCTGTATAACATGCGTTGGACCTGGAATGTATTTCTTCAGCTGAGACACATGGAATACATTATGTAGATTTGATAGAAAAGGCGGTAAAGCTATTTGGTAGGTTACATGGCCTATCCGACGAATGATTTGATAAGGCCCTATGAATTTAGGAGTAAGTTTTGTAGATTTGATAACTCTCCTGACACCAGTCATAGGCGTTACTCTTAAGAATACATGCTCACCTTCTTTAAATTCCAGAGGTCGTCTTCGCTTATCAGCATAGCTCTTCTGTTGGCTTTAAGTCATTCGCATCTTCGCCTGAATCATTTTCACCTTTTTCGTAGTCTGTTGCACAAGATCAGGCCTAATAGTCATACTTTCCCCATCCTGATACCAACACAAAGGTATTCGGCATCGTCGTCCATAAAGGGCTTCATAGGGTGCCATCCCTATACTTGAATGAAAACTATTGTTATAGGTGAATTCTATCAAAGACAGAAATTCATCCTAACTTCCTTATTTTTCTAACACACAAGCACGCAACAAATCTTCTAATGACTGAATTGTTCTCTCCGTTTGGCCATCAGTCTGTGGATGATAAGCATAACTCAATTGCAGTTTAGTTCCCATGGCTTCTTGTAAACTTTTCCAGAACCTTGACGTAAACCTCGGATCTCTATCAGAAACTATACTTGCGGGTACACCATGAAGTCTAACAATTTCATTGATGTATATTTGGGTTAATCGTTCCAACGAATACTTAATATTGATTGATTGTAAGCATATAGAATCATGAGACAAGTAACAAAATCCATTGAGATACTATCCCATTTCCACTCTAGAATAGTTAAAGGTTGTAACATACTGGCAGGTCGTTGATGTCCCACTTTTTCCTTCTGACAAATGAGACAAGACGTCACACGTTCCGCTATATCTCTCTTCATTCTTGGCCACCAAAACATCTGCTTTAAGTCTTGATACATTTTAGTCATCCCCGAATGCATACTCAAATTACTAGTATGAGCTTCATCCAAAATTGCTTTCTTAAGTTTGGGATCATCAGGTATACAAACTCGTCCTTCAAATCTTAAGATTCCATCAGATCCTTCCTCCACCGTTGCCTTATGACCTTGCTTCAAAAACTCCTTTTCATTTTGTAAAAATGAATCCTCATCCTGTTTTTCTCGGATTACTTCCAGCAAGTCATTCAAAACTACAACCTTACTTAGATGAATCTTTTCGGGTACCAATTCCACTGATAACCATAGATCTCTGAATTAATTGATCAGCTCCTCCTCCTTTATCATCATGGTAGAAACACTAACCACCTTTCTGCTCAAGGCATCCGCTACCACATTCTCCTTTCCTGGATGGTATTGAAGTTGAAAATCATAGTCCTTCAAAAATTCCAACCATCGCCTCTGTCTCATGTTCAATTCCTTTTGATAAACAAGTATTTCAAGCTCTTGTGATCGCTAAAGATATTGAACATAGCTCCATACAGAAAATGCCTCCACACTTTCAACGCAAAGACTACTATGGCTAGTTCCAAATCGTGCGTTGGGTAGTTCCTCTCATGGACCTTCAACTGTCTTGAAGCATAAGCTACTACATTCCGGTTCTGCATCGACACACATCCTAACCCTTGATAAGAAGCGTCACAATACACCTTAAAAGATTTGTTAGGATCCGGTAAAATTAGCACTGGTGCAGTCATTAATCTCTTTTTCAACTCTTGGAAACTTGCTTCATGTTCCTCTATCCAATCAAAAGCTTGGCTCTTCCTCGTGAGTTGCGTAAGTGGTCCAGCTATCTTGGAAAAACCTTCAATAAACCTTCAGTAATATTCAGCCAGTCCAACAAAACTCCGTACCTCAGTCACTGTCTTAGGCCTTTCCCATTGCAAAATGGTCTCCACCTTCGATAGGTCTACTGTAATACCTTCCTTGGAAATTACGTGACCTAGAAATTGAACCTCTTCTAACCAAAACTCGCATTTTTCTAATTTCGCATACAGCTTCTTCTCTTTCAAAATCTAGAGAACTATACTGAGATGTTCAGCATGCTCTTCTTGACTTTGAGAGTAAATCAGAATGTCATCGATAAAGACAACGACAAATCTGTCTAGGTACGGATGAAAAATCCTCTTCATATAGTCCGTGAATATTGCAGGAGCATTTGTCACTCCGAACGGCATCACTTGATACTCATAATGCCCGTAATGAGTTCGGAAAGCTGTCTTAGGTACATCATCTACCTTAACACGAATCTGATGATAACCTGATCACAGATCTATTTTAGAGAAAACGACGGCTCCCTTTAACTGATCCATCAAATCATTAATCCTCGGAAGTGGATACTTATTCTTTATTGTAACCTTGTTCAACTGATGATAATCAATACAAAGATGAGAAGTTCTATCCTTCTTCTTGACTAGTAGCACTGGTGCTCCCCATGGTGAAACACTAGATCGCACAAACTGTTTCTCCAATAGTTCCTCCAATTGCTTCTTCAATTCTACCAACTCTGTAGGCGACATTCGATATGGTGCAATCGAAATAGGACCTGCTCCTGGCACCAAATCAATAGAGAGCTCGATCTCCTTTTCCGGTTGCAAACCGGGTACATCATCAGGAAAAATCTCTGGAAATTCATTAACGACAGGAATAGCACTCACATCTTTCTCACTCTTGACTTCTAAAGAAGATAGCAACATAAATCCTTGAGCTCCATTTCGCAACAATGACTTGACTTTAACAACAGTCAAGAATCCAGAACTTTCTTCCTTAGGAAAAACTATGGTTTTACTTGCACAGTCTATCAGGACATGGTTAGAAGATAACCAATCCATTCCTAGTATTATGTCTATCTCAACAAGAGGTAAACAAATTAAATTGACCAAAAACACACGATCCTTTATAACAATAGGACAATTTATACATATCTTGGACGTAACAACAGGCTTGGCAGTTGGAGTAGAAACAATCAATTGAAAACTCAGAGAAGACACAGGCAGTTTCAATCGTTCCACACAATCATATGCAATAAATGAGTGTGTTACACCCAAATCATATAGCAAAGTCAGGTGATTACCTTCAATGACACCTTCTCCTTGAATAAGATCTTCAGATTGAGAAGCTTCAGTTCCAGTCATTGTATATACTCGCCCTCCAGATCGCGGCAGAGTAGCACGAACATTACTCACAGCAGGCTTCCTTTCCAGCTGAGTGCAATCCCTAGAAACATGTCCAGGTTTTCTGCAGTTAAAGTAGATCATTCCTCTGATTGAACAATCCATGGATATATGGCCATTCTTTCCACACTTAAAACATCTTGGCGTAAACGCCACATTTTGACCAACTCGATTACCACTAGAACTTCCTCCAATGGATGGACGTTGAGGCTGACTTCCCGATGGTCTCGAATAAGGCTTGCGCTGAAATTGGTTATTACTGCTATTACCTCCTCTTTGGAACCTAGTTGGTCCAAAGTTACGATTTCTGAGATCTCGGGACGGCTCCAACTCCTCGAGTCATCGACAAGTATCCATCAAAACAGGAAATTCTCTCATCCTCATAGGTAGTACTGCTTGCCTCAGTTCTACCCTTTGTCCATCCTCAAACTTACGGCATTTCCATATCTCATCAAGTTGAATTTGAAAATATGTTGAGAACTGTGACAAGCTCTCAAACTTAGCAACATACTCCCCAACAGTCATGTTACCTTGACGCAGACCAAGAAATTCCATCTCCTTGGCATATCGGGCACTACCAGGAAAGTACTTCTCTAGAAATACTTCACTAAATACCTCCCAAGTGATCTCAGTCCCTTCAGCTCGCAATAATTAGTGGGTTCCTCTCCACCAATTCTCAGTATCTCCTCTCAACATAAACGTAGCATATGTCACCTTTCTATTTTCTGTGCACCCCATTCCTTTGAATACCCTTTCCAAGTCTTGAATCCAAAGACTTGCCTTCTCGGGGTCAAACTCACCTCTAAACTGCGGCAGGTTGTTGCGCCTAAACTTAGATAAATTTAGAGCATCAGCAGTTGTATCTTGCTATTGAGCTGCTCATTGATTTTGTTGGGTAATCACTTCCGCCATTCGCTGCATAGCCTCAGCAGCTGTAGTCATTGGGTCTATATTACGTTCCACGTTCGCACAGGTTCATCTTCCTCCAGACATCTTCTTTCTCTTGAAGACAAAACAAGGTCAGATGTGGCCTTTTGGAAACAAATCACAGAGAATCACACAACACAAGCAAAAACTAACCCAACCACAACCCCAAAAGACTCTAACTTGGGCTCTGATACCAACTAATGTAACACCCTTGTTGGGATGTCACATTTATGATGCAATAAAATAAAATAAAATAAAATTATTACCTAAGTTGTAAAACATTTGGTACATAAATAATATTAGTGGTAAAATTTTTCCTTTTATATTTATAACATTAAATAAAATAACACAGAACACAAAATAAAAATAAACATAATCACACCATAATATACATATGATTTTTGTCTTAAATACACAAATAATTTACAACTACAAATATTTATCAAAGCAGTAAAGTGTCAGCATAATACCAAAGACATAACATTGCCCAAGTGCACCTCGAAGATTTTCTAACCCTCCGATGGATCATCTTCAGAGACATCATCGAAAGACAGAAATCCTGGAGGTCCCACAACTCTACGGACCTGAGTCCGGGCTGTTGACTCACTACTAAGCTCATTGGGCGCATGGAAAATTCCTTCCCAATAACGCCTATGAGTTAGAGGCAACTCAAGATGTAAATATAAAGTAGTAGTAAATATAATATCTCCATCAAACTCTCTACTCAGGGACACAGTCAGACGTCCCACGTAGACTACAGATCCTCTATCCTCACGCATACGCCAGGCCTCCGAACCTCCGTGAAACTCAAGTCTCACAAAATCGAAGAATCCCGGTAACGCCATGATCTCAAGATCAGTCCTGATGGTGGGAGTGATCTATTGGCTCGCCTTCCTCGTACAGTTCATTCGGCTGTCACTCGTCCGGATACTGTATCTCAAGAGGCTGTTCCTCTTCCTCCTCCTCAAACTCTTTTCGGAATATAATAATAATACAAAGGAATATATATAGAGAGGTGAGATAATCTACATCATTACCAACATGGCAAAAAAGAAAACGACAATACAACAGATATCCCAATGATACATACCATCATATCACATACAGTATAACAAAGCAATATATCATACATTTTATCACAAATTATAGTAAACATTGCACATACCATCACCATCATATGCAGATAATGAATGAACACACACTGACTCGTTCCTACTCCATGGAGCTAAACACAAATATTTGAGAGAATGATCCGAAAAGAACTAATAGTACCTCAGGCTGCCCAACCAAACTATTACACAGTCCAACGTCGTGTCTATAGTCCACAGTCCAAAACATCGTGTAGCAGTACATAGTCCAATACATCGTGCACTATAGGCATTGTACTAAATAGTCTTCACAAGATCTCGATTAAGAATAGTGCTTGTCAAGATCATTAGTGTGTTGCTCGTTACCACGGCCCAGAGGAGCAACCCACTGTCTATATGTGGAATTATCCGCACACTAATGCCTCCAAGATTCATATAATGAACCACACTACGCCTATCACACCACAACACGGTGTAATTCATCTCATCAACCAATCGCCAATTATCAACCAAATTGACAAAACACTCTAAGCATGATCAAGAATTACCAAAATACCCTTAGTTCTAATATATTACCATATTTACGAAAATACCCTCAGTCTCAATATACCAAGATATGGCATGTCTCCACTTGACAGTACTATCTCATAACATGTCTAGGTCCACCATTTTGGCCCGACAGTTAAACTCGCTGTATCATTTAATCGCGTAGAAATTTTATCGCGTTTTCACAATCGCATCGCTTTTACAAACATTTTAAAATTACGTAAATATATTTTGACATTTTTGAACATCGCGTAATGTTTTTAAATCATTTTCTTAATCGCATAAGATTTTTAAATTATTTTCTTAACCATATAGCTTAAAATCATCATTTTAAATATGTGTAGACTATATCTAGTACTTTTAAACTACGTAAAGTATTTTCCTTATGTTATAAATATATTATGGAATCTTTTCATTTTATTTATCTGATTTTAGTAAATTTCAGCAGTACATGGTATTTTAACATTTTTCTCTAAATATTGTTCATTTTAACCTTACCCATCATTTACATCTTGAAACTTGCTAACGCACTTCAAAACTCAGAGAGTGAGCTCTACGTTAGTATTTTTTAAGTGTTGGCTTTATTTCTTGCTTACTACAAATTCTACTAATTTAGAATTCTAAAACCAAGTTCATTCATTTTATTTCTCAAAGATTCATTAGAATCAAATTCTTTTGTAAATTAATTACTTGACCTATCTTAGAAAATAAAATGGCATGTTGGCCAATTCTCATTATTTTACCTAAATTTATTAATCAGTGTTTTAGAAAATGGTTGAGAACATTTTGGTTCTCTTTTTTATGAAGAAGCCGTGAGCTCCTTTGTGTTCTTTGGAACACTCATACAATCGTAACATGTTATTCACATCCTACATTAATAATCATATATCTATAAACACATGCAATATATAAACACATGCAATATATTTTAAAGCTATAAACATGCTTGCAAATAAAATCAATCACAAATAAGAAGACAATAAACAAGCACACAAATGAATCCTTATGAATTCTTCACACACATACAATCCATTTTCTCATCACCATACAAGGTTGATGAGATTAAATCTCCCTCTTACCTCTTGAAGACAAAGATCTCCTAGTCTCCTCTTTCTCCTTGCTTTCTTGAAAACCAACACAAAACCCTAATAATTCTTAAATAATTAGTAAAATCACATTCAAGGCTCAATATTGAAAAATCATGGAACAATCATGGTTAAAAAAATCAAAAATCAAACTTTAAACAATGGATAAAAAACTTACCCTTAGGGAAGTAAGATAAAGATTGGATTTTGAACTAGAAGGAATAGGTTTTTGACAAAACCTTGTTAAGGAAAAGTGTTTATGGGATAGTTTTGGTTTAGGAAAAGTAAGAAAGAAAAATTATAGAAGATTGATGGTGGGTTTGAGGGTGAAGGCCGAATTTGAGAGAGAAAATGGAAGAGAAATGTGTTCTTGAGTTCTTGGAATTTTGAGAGAAAATAGGCTAAGTCTTTAGATGTGTGAAAAGTGAATAGAAAGTGTAAAATATGGAGGGGCTGCCGTGTGAGTGTTGTAAGAGAAATGAAAGGATTTACTTGAACACAAATATCACAATTGCATGGCACATGGCCTATGTTATCAACTTGTCATGCATGGTCACTTGGATGGTACAAGAACAATGTGGAACTTGGAATTTTAGCCTCCTTGGCCGTGAGACTCAAGGGAATTTAGGGGCTTAATTTGATTTTAATTAATGACTAATCATATACTAATTAAATGGCTAGTTAATTAGGTTAAGTCTCCTATTAACACTTAATTAACATTCTAATTACATAAGTAATTAGTTTAATATATATTAGCATATATCATATCTTCTAAACAATATTAGGATATCTAATTAATATTTAGATTATAACTAATTAATAACTAGGTTAGTTTACTTAGTTTGCTAATTAAGTAATTAGATTAATAAATTAGGTTTAATTATCTTCTAAGCAAAGTCAAGCCACTGTGTTTGACTCAATCTCAACCTTTGATTTTAACTTTAATTCCTAGCCTTTGATTTGATCTAAGGTGGTTATTGCTTAGTGATTAAACTAGAATTGCTCTCACACCATTGATTTGATCAACGGTTAAGATCAAAGCTTCCAAAACAGGCTTTTACATTTAACGGTCCACAAAGAAGTCTTTGCCACTTTGTTTGACTAAACCTTATTAGTTAGAAAATTCAAGCCACTTTCGTTGACTAATTCCTATTGGCTTAGAATTTAGTCTAGTCAGAATTGTTGACTGCTTTTCAAAACGCGGGTCCCACAAACTTTTCAGGGTCCATGGTCATTTTAAAGCAGATTTCTACTATTTTTGAGACAGTAGGTACTGTTAAATAAAATAATATTATAATAATATAAAATTATTTTATTACACAGTTAAATCCTAAAAATTAAAAGATTGATATATATATCAATCAGAATTGGGTTTAGTAAGATCCCCAAACTCCAATTAATTAAAATAAGATTTTTTCGGCCAAAAAATTATTATTTCCCTAACTCGGAGCAAATCACATACAATAGTCAAATACACTCACGAAGCATTCAAATTCAATTTACTACTCACAGAAATTACAAAACAGTGCATTTAGGACTATATTATAATTATCCCAAAAGTTTGGGTGTTACATTATTACTCCTTGATTTATCAAGTTGTGCCAAAATTTGAAATGATATTACTCCTTGAATACTCAAATTGAGTTGAAAATGAGAATTTTGAATTTGGATTAGAATCTGTATTGAATATGTGATTTGAATAAAACACTGTATCTTGAATTCATGAATTTGGAGTTGTATGTTGTGAATTTGAGGATATGCTCCCTCTGATTTTAAGGTTGAGCTAGAAATATGCATTGAATGAATGCTTGAATAATCAGTGCTCAATGAATTTGTAATTGAATTGAGAATGAGAATTGGACAATTATCCTTGAACGAGAAAGTAATTGGTCTAGGCTTTCCCACTCAGTATCCTTTGTTTTATGTGGACTATATTTCACTTAGTATAGTGGATTTCAGAGACGATCCTATACAAGGGCATGGTATTTGAAATTCCATTAGAGCCATGGAGACGACCTCTTATGAGGAAGGGGGATCCTGTGTTCTTGGATAAATTCTTCATAGTCTCAGTATCAGTATAATCTTCACGCATTAATCCCCTCATAGGATACTAGTGGCAGTGTGAGGCCCTGAGTCACTCCCTACCATGAGCATATAGAACTCGAGCTATATGAGGTGGCTCCCAGCCTTTGTGATTCTTGAGATATGGGTTCTATGGGATAAGCGCGTATTTGAATGAGTACTGAGAAGGAATTGAATTTGTATGTTATATTATCACTTGAATATGTAAATGAATGATGGAATTGATTTTTTATGTCATATTATGACTTGAATGAGTATATAACTATATATGTGTGTGTATATGTTCAAATTGAATTTTAAAGAAATGTATTTTTCTTCAAAACAGATGTTATTATTGTGATGACACGTTTTTCATAGTAGAACTATTGAGAATTAGTATTCTCACCCTATTTCTATATTCCATTCCATGATAATTTCGAGATCAGATCTTGCAGCACTGCAGTCGTAGCGGAAGTTGAAGTTTATTTTAAATTTGAAGTTTTGTATAAAGGATGTATGAATAATGCCTTGGAGGCATTTGATGTTTATTTTTTATTATTATGAAGTACTCTTTGTATAAGCATTTTTCCAGTATATGTATATTATTTCACCCTTCCAGGCTCATATTTTTGTATATCAAAGTAAAGTATATTTGAATTTTTATTATAAAAGTTTAAGTGATGTGCTTACTATCAATTACTATGGTGTCTGGATACACTTTAGTATTAGTAGTATGGGTGTTACATATTGGTATCAGAGTAATTCATCCTGTTGAGCTGGGGTATGGACTAGTTATGCTTTGTTATGTACTTGTCTTGTCTTACTAATGAGATGGATAAGTAGAATTATATAACAGCCTTGAGTTTGTATATTATGGTTAACTGTCACATTGTTACATAATATTGAGTTTGATTAGCTCAATATATAATGTGCGGTGTGTGCAGGAGATTACAACATCAACTAAGCGAATTTGAAATGGTAGAGTTCCCACTGACATTAGTGTGCCAAACATGTTAGATACTTTTAAAAACATAGCTGACACTGTGAGAAAATAGGTAGCTATGAATACTAGAAAGTTAGAGAAGATAATTGCAGTGATGAAATGCATGGGTGATCCAAAAGTGTCAATTGCTGTTTAAATGTTAAAAGAAGAAGCCAGGTATTGGTGGGGCTAGTACCAAAAGTTTATAGGATAGTGCCCAGATTGAGATAATATGACTTGGACCAGTATTTTCTGAAGAAGTTGAAAAAAGAGAAAGAGCTGGAGTTCTCTTCATATTTCAACTATAACCCTGATAAGATTTGTAAAATATGTTAAACTTTAGGATGGATTGAGAGATGAGATAAGAAAAGAAGTTAGGCTTCTAAAGATCAAATATTTTTCCAATATTGGTAAACAAATGTAGTATTATTAAATCAGAGAATTTAAGATTACAACAGAAGTTTAGACAATTAGGTTTCTAGAAATAGAAAAAGGGAAGATGAGAAATTTAAAAGAAATGTTCCATAACCCAAGATTCAGTAAAATAAGGAAGAAAGATGAAAAAAAGGGGAAGCAACCCTCAACAAGCTAAGGAAGGAAGGCAATGGTGCTTGTTTTCATCTACTATCTCTTGTTATTCTCATCCTCATTGTGTAGCGCCTAAGTGCCCAATGGGCAGAAGAATTTTTATGTTATGCTATTATATGGATATAAGATTTCTAATGCAATTTAGTGCTATTTTATGGTATATTAGATGAGGATTCGAGAATGTATGATGAGTAAGTATTGAATATAGATGTGAAATGAAATGTATAGTGATTTGTGGTATGCAATGATGAAGTATGTTATGATTGGATGTTTGAAAAATGAGAAAAAATGAAGTTATGCTGTAGATAAATGTAATGGATTCTCTTAATGAATGAACAAAAGTAGATTGAGGTTGAGCAAATTACTCCCTCTCTACTTAGAATCTGAATTGATTGAATGATTTTATATGTAATGTATTGTATGGATGATAAACTTGTTGATTAAAATGGTAAATAAAGAATTATAGAATGAATGATATGGGTAACCTATTATCTAGGATTTGTTACCAAGTGGCCTCAATACTCAAGAGGGGGGGTGAATTGAGTAAGTAAAATAAGTTCACAAATCTTTCGCAAATCGATTGATAACTAATTTTCGTTGAAGCTATTGAATGATTAGAGATGATTGGATAAATGAGATGAATTCACTTACTTATAAATACGATAGCCTACGTAGACAATAACCAAGAGAATTAATGAAACAGTGCACAAAATAAACAGAGAAGAGTTTTGAGAGAAACAAACACAGTCGTTTATTCTGGTTCGATCACCAATCCACTTGTAATCTACGTCCAGTCCCCAAGTAACTCCTTGAGATTTTCCACTATATCTTCAAGCTTCAATGGGTGCTTGAAAACCACTACAACCTTGAGCACTCAACACTAAGGGATACCTCACCCTAAATCTTGAGCCTCTATTTTCCAAGGGATACCTCACCCTTTACGAGTTTGGAGGGATGCCTCACCCTCTCTACAGAAGTTACAAAGTTTGAATGGATAGAAACTCTCTTGAAAGAGCAGATATTACAACTGGAAACTCAACTGGTATATATTTCACGGTTTTACGCTCAGAAACAGAGTATTAATGGAGAAATAGATAAAAGCTCGTTTTTAATGCTCAACCCAGATTTTTCAGATTGATTGTCTAACCTCCATAAATGCCCAACAACTTCTATTTATAAGTCCTTGAAGATTAGAGCCGTTGGAGGTAGTTGGAGCATTAAATGTTATGCAACTATCCGTTAATTTCTATTTCTGGAAATCTTCATTATTTGAATAAGACATTTCTTATTCGAATAACACTTGAAATAGCTTTCACCGTGTTTTCCTCTGTAATATGTTATTCGAATAACATCCTGGTTATTCGAATAACTAGATAATTATTTGCTTTCTGGAAAACACGTTATTCGAATAATTCATTCGAATAAATGAGCTTCAGTTCCTGTTATTCGAATAACAACATCGTTATTCGAATAACCAATTCAGCATGGTTTTATTTGAAAGCCTTGTTTTTCGAATAAAACCTTTGTTATTCGAATAACCAGTAACGTATGGCTTTTCAGAAATACTTGTTATTCGAATAACAACTCTGTTATTCGAATAACCAATTCATGAACAGACTTCCTGAGATGTGTTATTCGAATAACACTTCTGTTATTCGAATAACCTATTCGTGCCAAGAAACTTTTGAAACGCTTATTCGAATAATGCATGGCTTTATTCGAATAAGCCTTTTCCTGAGTTATTGAATTGGAATCACTGACTTGTGTTATTCGAATAAGGGACCCCTTATTCGAATAATACATGTGAAAACATGTTTTGAGCTTTTTAAAATGTTGCTCTTGATTCCATATAATCTTGTAAGTTTATGGACACGATGTGATTAATTCTTTGGAAGTTAAAAACCATATTGAAGCCTTGAAAACTTGTGTGCTATTACAAAACGCAAGATTAACCTTTTTTGTGAATCTTTATATACCTTTACACAAGGATTAAAGTCCTAAAAGCTATACTTGATGGTCTTGATAATCTTGGACTTGATCTTGCAACATCTTTGAGTTTGTTATCATCAAAACATATTCTTCATCGGATACATGCCAGTCACATTCTCCCCCTTTTTGATGATGACAAACAACCATTGAGAAAAAGTTAGTTCATAGGAAATCACAGTATTAATCATGGAGACTTACTCCCCCTCTGGTTTGTAAGAGGAGCATTATTTATCAGAGACAAGCGCAGCTCCCCCTTTCTTTTGGAGTCTCTTGATCCTTTTTAAAAGAGTCTTTCTGATCTATCTTTTCTCAACACACTCTCCAAAACCAAAAATGTCAGAAATGATTATTTTTATTTTTAAGTGCAAATGAACAGAGTAAACTTAACTTTTAGCTTATTTTGTTCTTCTCCCCCTTTTGTCATGATCAAAAAGATGGGGCAAGACATGCATAACAAGACATGCATAAACCCATAAAATGCCTGTATACTTTTGAACAAAGAATGTAAACAATCATATTGGAAGGCAAGATCAGGCTCAGAGATTGCAAAGTCAGTAGGAAAAACAAATTATTCTTTATTTAATGTTGGCAATTATAGTCAAGATGTACAACTTCAGATATAAATTATGCCAGAGATACATCAAAAACATAAAGAAAGCAAAACTAAAGTCCTATAATCAAAAGTAGGTGTCTGGTGGAGGAGGAGGGGATTCTGGTGCAGGGGCAGGAGGTCCAGTGCGCAGGGCAGCAAGCTCGCGTTCAACACCTTCTATTCTGTCAAAGAGAATAGAAAAGGTGTGTTCCATGTAAGCGCGGTTGTCGAGCAGAGTTGTCATGATGCTTTCCAGAGTTACTGGAGCAGGAGCAGGGGCTTCAGCAGGCTGTTCAGCAGGAGCAGGGTCATCAGCAGGAGCAGGTTCATCAGCAATGTCTTCGTCTGCTGCAGCTTCTTCTAGCTCGTCAGGGTATACCCATCCTCCAACATCGTCTGGAACCATCTTCATTTTCTTCAGAGTAAATTCACCGAAGATGTTGAAGTGGTTCAGAGGCACTGTCCTTTCAGTCTGTCGGAGCAAGGAGTATTTCTTGAAGAAGGCAGAGATAACTAGACCGTATGGTAGGTCACAATTCTTGGTCGTCTTGACCTTCATCATATATTTGCTAATAAAATTTAGCCAGTTGATCTTCCAGTTCTTCTTCAGCACCCAGAGAAGGAAGATGTCATCCTCAATGAGATTGGCATAGTTGCCTCCACGAGGAGCGAGAATATGGGCGTATGAGTAGTGAAGCAGCCTTTCTTGGCTTTTCAACATCCCACACTTCAGACCAACCTTGGACCAGGCTTTTCCAGGTTTCACCAGTAGGGACACAACTTCCTCTCTTCTATATGCTTTCACGTAGGGCCTGCTGTCTGGCTCTACTGCAGCACCGGTGGCATCCAAGTTGAAGAGAGTCATCCAGTCAGCAGGAGTGATGACAATTTCTTGGTCCTTGACTTCAGAGACGAGATTTGGACCGTCCAGCTTCAGGTTGCAGTAGAATATTTTCACCAAGTCTGGGAAAATGGAGTCTTTGTAGCTGCAGAGTGCCAGTACGCCCTGATGGAAGAGATCATCGAGGAAGGCAAATCCACCATCATCCTCGAAGAATTAATGGTCCATGTATTTGGGTGGGATGATGTCTCTGGTCCAGAACTCCTCCCTGAAGCGCTTGAGATCATTAGTGTTTGACGAGAGCCTACGAAGGTCAATTGGGTTGTTGGTGGGGGCGGTCTTGCTACGTGGTCGTTTGGAAGATGAAGCCATGGGTGAATTTTTGTGGGTGATGAAGAGAAGGAAGAGATGGGCAGTATGAGGAGGAGAGAACAGAGAAAGGTGGGAAAAGAGAGAACGTATGAAATGGCAGAGGAGCCTCGGAATTCCTTTTATAAACCGCGTGTTATTCGAATAACAGTGGTGTTATTCGAATAACGGAGTGGTACCTGAAACGTCTTGGCTCACTGCCAAGCGTTATTCGAATAACAAGGCTGTTATTCGAATAACAGCGTAATAGCGCAGATTTTGGTGAATCTTCTGTCTTTTGTTATTCGAATAACACATGTTGTTATTCGAATAACATGAAAATGGCTTTACCCACTGACATGCTTTATTCGAATAACCAATTGGTTATTCGAATAACCAGTTAAAAACTACAGCGTGATGGCATATACTGTGAAGTGTTATTCGAATAAGGGAATCCTTATTCGAATAATGTGACCGTGTTAGAACAATAACTGGGTTTTGCTGTCATGTTTTATTCGAATAACAGACTTCTTATTCGAATAAGATGCTTCTTATTCGAATAAGGCATACGATAAGAAATAGTTTCATGCAGCAAATTACATAGGATTAAGAGACATGCCAGTTTAATTCCAAACAACATAGAATCAACTTCAAATCATTCAAATCAGTTCCAGAACATGCAAAATCAATTCAAATTATCATACAAGCATATATAACCTTAGCATATTATGTTTCACATTACTCAATTTTGCAAGAGTGCTATTTTTACCAAGGATCTCAAATCTGAGATTGTTGAGTTGTTTGGGAATCTTGAATCATGAAGAGCGCCTGCAAAACAACTTAGGAGAAAACTCCGACGCTCAAGTCAGTTTTGAATTTAAATATTATTAATAGCTCAGTAATTATACAGCAAGATGACATGATTATGCAGTAAACAATAAGATGTGATGCAGCAAAATGTCAATATATGCATGATTGTTCCAAAATGCCAAGTTCATTTCTAATGTAGAAAAATGCTTCTTTTGCTAGGGGTTTAGTGAAAATGTCAGCTAGTTGCTTGGTTGTTTCAACAAATTCAAGTGTGCAATCACCCTTTTGAACATGATCTCTAATGAAATGATGTCTTATTTCAATATGTTTAGTTCTAGAATGCAAAATAGGATTTTTTGACAAGTTGATTGCACTAGTATTATCACACCTTATGGGAATGTGATCAATCTCAAGACCATAGTCCAAGAGTTGCTGTTTCATCCAAAGGACTTGAGCACAGCAACTCCCAGCTGCAACACATTCAGCTTCAGCTGTGGACAATGCCACACTATTTTGTTTCTTACTATGCCAAGAAACTAGTGAGCTTCCAAGCAAGTGGCATGTCCCACTAGTACTCTTTCGATCCATTTTGCATCCAGCAAAATCAGAATCGGAATATCCAATAAGACTACATGAGGCACCTTTAGGGTACCATAAACCCATTTGTGATGTGCCCATTAGATATTTCATTATTCTTTTAACAGCACTTAGGTGTGATTCTTTAGGATTAGCTTGATATCTAGCACACATGCATACGATAAACATTATATCAGGCATACTTGCAGTGAGATAAAAGAATGAGCCAATCATACCTCTATATTTTGTAATTTCTACCGATTTACCTCCTTCATCTTTGTCCAAATAGCAAGAGGTGCCCATAGGAGTAGCCATATGCTTGGCATTGTTCATTCCAAACTTCTTGAGCAGCTCCTTGCAATACTTGGATTGGCTTATGAACGTTCCTTCCTTTGTTTACTTGATTTGGAGACCAAGGAAGAAATTGAGCTCCCCCATCATAGACATCTCAAATTCACTTTGCATAATATTTGAAAATTCTTTACAAAGAGAGTTGTTAGTAGCTCTAAATATAATGTCATCAACATAGATTTGAACTAGAAGTATGTCATGCATTTTGTGTTTTATGAATAGGGTTGTGTCAACCTTGCCTCTAGAGAAACCTTTTTCCAAAAGAAATTTACTCAACCTTTCATACCAAGCTCTAGGAGCTTGTTTCAAGCCATACAAGGCCTTTTTCAGTTTAAAAATATGGTTGGGCAATTCAAAATCTTCAAAACCAAGAGGTTGTTCCACATACACCTCTTCTTGTATAAAACCATTTAAAAAGGCACTTTTAACATCCATTTGATAGAGTTTGAAATTCATGATGCAAGCATATGCAAGTAACATTCTAATGGCCTCTAATCTAGCTACGGGAGCATAAGTTTCTTCATAGTCTATGCCTTCTTCTTGATTATAACCCTTAGCTACAAGCCTAACTTTATTTCTTATTATTAATCCCGTTTCATCAAGTTTGTTCCTAAAGACCCATTTGGTGCCAATTATTGGATGATCATTGGGCCTTGGAACTAATTCCCAAACTTGATTTCTCTCAAATTGGTTTAGTTCTTCTTGCTTGGCCAAGATCCAATGTTCATCATTAATGGCCTCACTTATGTCTTTAGGTTCAATTTGAGAAACAAAGGCTAGGTGATTACATGCATCTCTAAGTGAGTTTCGAGTGATTACCCCTTTTGATACATCACCTATCACCTTGTCAAGAGGATGATATCTTGAAGTCCTCTATTCCTTGGGTAGATCCAAGATTTCTGAATCTTTTTGCCATGTATGATCAAGGTGTCTTTCTTCTTCCTTCTTGGACTCTTTCTCTTGATTTTCCAAGTGAGTCTTTGCCAAGATTTCTGTAACATCATCAACAAGCTCCTTTCTTGGCTCATTTAGGTTAGTTTTATCAAATGCAACATGTATGGACTCTTCTATGGTCATAGTTCATTTATTATAGACTCTAAAGGCCTTACTATGAATAGAATAACTAATGAATATTCCCTCATCAGATTTTGCATCAAACTTCCCCAAGTTATCTTTTCCATTATTCAAAATAAGGCATTTACATCCAAAGACATGAAAATGTGACACATTTGGTTTCCTTATCTTGTACAATTCATATGGGGTTTTCTTTAAAATTGGCCTTATTAGGGCTCTATTCATAACATAACAAGCGGTGTTAACCGCATCAGCCCAAAAATACTTAGGAAGGTTGGCCTCATTGAGCATAGTTCTTACCATTTCCTCTAAAGATCGATTTTTCCTTTCTACAACACCATTTTGTTGTGGTGTCCTAGGGGCAGAAAAATTATGCTCAATGCCATGTTCATCACAAAAAGTTTCAAATTCATGATTTTCAAATTCACCACCATGATCACTTCTTATGGATGCAATACAAAAACCTTTTTCGTTTTGGATAACTTTGGCAAGTTTTCTAAATGATTGGAAAGCATCATTTTTGTGAGCTAAGAATAACGTCCATGTAAACCTAGAAAAATCATCCACAATCACTAATGCATAGTAATTCCCACCAAAGCTCATAGTTCTAGATGGCCCAAAAAGATCCATGTGCAAAAGTTATAAAGGTCTAGAAGTTGAAACTATATTTTTAGCTTTAAAAGAGACATTTACTTGTTTTTCTTTTTGACATGCATCACAAAGTTTGTCTTTTTCAAATGTGAGCTTTGGAAGACCAATTACTAGTTCTTTAGAAACCAATTTGTTTAAGTGATCCATGTGAATGTGAGCAATTCTTCTATGCCATAACCATGAATCATTTTCTCTACTCATAAAGCATTTAGCATCATTTGAGGAAATATCATCAAGACTAATCATATATATGTTATTGACCCTATGACCAACAAACTTAACTTGCTTATCATCCTTTCCCTCAATTATGCAACAAGAGGAATCAAATATAACTCTATTGCCTTTATCACACAATTGACTAATACTAAGCAAATTATGTTTAAGTCCTTCAACAAGTAAAACATTATCAATAGATGATGATGGGATCTTACCAACTTTGCTAATTCCAAGAATCTTCCCTTTGTTGTTGTCACCATATGTGACATGACCATGTTTCTTGTGTGTAAGGGAGGAGAACTTGGAGCCATCACCGGTCATGTGCTTGGAGCAACCACTATCAAGATACCAACTTGAGCTCTTGGTCTTCAAGCACACCTCGGTGTCACTTTCTCCACTTTCTTCTCCTTGAGCCATGAGGCAAAGATGAGCTTCTTCATTCTCCGAATCGTCGGAAGAGCTTAAATCATTGTCCTCCCAAGCTATGTATGCTCTTCTTCCTTTCTTTTCTTTGGAGGGCCTTTTCTCAAACTTCTCCGTCTTCTTGAGATATATAGGACACTCCATTTTCATGTGCCCCGGTTTTCCGCATTCATAGCATTTTGGAGGGGTAGAGGATCATTCTCCTTTGTGATATGCTTTCTTTTGAGGAAAGGGTGGTCTTCTTTGAAATCCCTTTTTCTTTAAGAATCTTCAGAACTTTCTCACAAGGAGACTAAGATTCTCTTCACTTAACTCAATGTTTTCAGCATCCTCTTCACCATCTTCATCATCATCTTCAAGTATGGAAGAGGTGGCTTTGAGTGCAATTTCCTTCTTCTTTTTGTCATGCTCTTCATTTTGATTGAGTCTATTTAGTTCCAACTCATGTTCTTGAAGTTTTCCGAATAGGGTGGCTAGAGACATGGTTGATAAATCTCTTGATTCCGCAATCGCCGTTACCTTGGGTTGCCAATTCCTGCTTAGACATCTCAAGACTTTGTTAATGAGATCTTCATTAGGAAATGTCTTTCCCAATGAGATGAGATGATTAACGATGTGAGTAAATTTCTTTTGCATATCTTGAATACTCACCTTGGTTCATTCTAAACAATTCATGTTCATGAGTAAGAGTATTCATTCGAGATCGTTTTACCTAACTAGTACCTTCATGAGTTACTTGTAGGGTATCCCACATTTCTTTTGCGGTCTTACAATTTGACACCCTAAAGAATTCATCATACCCCAAGGATGTGGTGATGATGTTCTTGGCTCTCAAGTTGTATTGAACCTTCTTTTTATCATCATTGATCCAATCACTTCTAGGTGTATTAATTGTCACACCATCTTTAATTTGTGTTGGGACAAAAGCACCATTTTCAACGGTGTCCCACGCATCTAAGTCAATAGCTTCAATAAAAATTTTCATCATTTCTTTCCAATAGGCATAACCATCCCCATTGAAATAAGGAGGTCTATTTATAGAAGAACCTTCATTTGAAAAACCATTTGAAGCCATCACTTCTCTTGAAGCTGCTAAGCTCTTTATACAAGAGTCTAGCTCTGATACCACTTGTTACCAAATGGCCTCAATACTCAAGAGGGGGGGTGAATTAAGTAAGTAAAATAAGTTCGCAAATCTTTCGCAAATCGATTGATAACTAATTTTCGTTGAAGCTATTGAATGATTGGAGATGATTGGATAAATGAGATGAATTTACTTACTTATAAATACGATAGCCTACGCAGACAATAACCAAGAGAATTAATGAAACAGTGCACAAAATAAACAGAGAAGAGTTTTGAGAGAAACAAACACAGTCGTTTATTCTGGTTCGATCACCAATCCACTTGTAATCTACGTCCAGTCCCCAAGTAACTCCTTGAGATTTTCCATTATATCTTCAAGCTTCAATGGGTGCTTGAAAACCACTACAACCTTGAGCACTCAACACTAAGGGATACCTCACCCTAAAGCTTGAGCCTCTATTTTCCAAGGGATACCTCACCCTTTACAGTTTGGAGGGATGCCTCACCCTCTCTACAAAAGTTACAAAGTTTGAATGGATAGAAACTCTCTTGAAAGAGCAGATATTACAACTGAAAACTCAACTGGTATATATTTCACGGTTTATGCTCAGAAACAGAGTATTAATGGAGAAATAGACGAAAACTCATTTTTAATGCTCAACCCAGATTTTTCAGATTGATTGTCTAACTTCCATAAATGCCCAACAACTTCTATTTATAAGTCCTTGAAGATTAGAGCTGTTGGAGGTGGTTGGAGCATTAAATGTTATGCAACTATCCGTTAATTTCTGTTTCTGGAAATCTTCATTATTCGAATAAGACATTTCTTATTCGAATAACGTTTGAAATAGCTTTCACCGTGTTTTCCTCTGTAATATGTTATTCGAATAACATCCTGGTTATTCGAATAACCAGATAATTATTTGCTTTCTGGAAAACACGTTATTCAAATAATTCATTCGAATAAATGAGCTTCAGTTCCTGTTATTCAAATAACAACATCGTTATTCGAATAACCAATTCAGCATGGTTTTATTTGAAAGCCTTGTTATTCGAATAACTCCTTTGTTATTCGAATAACCAGTAACGTATGGCTTTTCTAAAATACTTGTTATTCGAATAACAACTCTGTTATTCGAATAACCAATTCATGAACAGACTTCCTGAGATGTGTTATTTGAATAACACTTCTGTTATTCGAATAACCTATTCGTGCCAAGAAACTTTTGAAACGCTTATTCGAATAATGCATGACTTTATTCGAATAAGCCCTTTCCTGAGTTATTGAATTGGAATCACTGACTTGTGTTATTCGAATAAGGGACCCCTTATTCGAATAATACATGTGAAAACATGTTTTGAGCTTTTTAAAATGTTGCTCTTGATTCCATATAATCTTGTAAGTTTATGGACACGATGTGATTAATTCTTTGGAAGTTAAAAACCATATTGAAGCCTTGAAAACTTGTGTGCTATTACAAAACGCAAGATTAACCTTATTTGTGAATCTTTATATACCTTTACACAAGGATTAAAGTCCTAAAAGCTATACTTGATGGTCTTGATAATCTTGGACTTGATCTTGCAACATCTTTGAGTTTGTTATCATCAAAACATATTCTTCATCGGATACATGCCAGTCACAGGATTATCCTCATACCTGGGGTGAGACTTGAGGAATGTTAGTTAAGGAAGGTATTTCCCTTATCACCAGAGTTATTGAGGTTGAGGATAGACATTCCCTCACTTTACCTAAATTTTCTCCCTAGGTGAATGGTAGTCGAGGAAGGGATATTCCCTTTTCTACTGGAGGTAATCCTGGATGGGTGACAGAATAAGGAAAGGATCCTTATTCTAGGTTAGAATGGACTCTCTTTTCTAGAGTGGTTGAGGTTGAGGATGGATGATGCCCTATTCCTCTTAACTTAAATTCTTCCTAATTGGTAGAGGTGGTCCTAGAATGAATGGTATTGTGAGGATGGTATTTCCCTCATCTATCACTGAATATGAATGAAAATGAAATGATAGTGTAAGGAAGGTATTTCTCTCCCTATCATAGTATATCAGGATAGTATTTCCCTAATACTCCCAACTTTAAAATGAGGATGGACATTTCCTCTTAAGTTGTGGTTTGGGTTACCCTAAATATGGAGTAGTTATGTGTGACACACATAGTAGTGTCATGAATAGGTTGAAGTGCACTAACCTAAAAGCAGTGTACTACCAAGAGGATACGAATGGAATGGTAATGTGAGGATGGACATTTTCTCACCTATAAATGAATATGAATATGAATATGAATATGAATAGAATGGTATTGTGAGTATAACACCCTAAGTTGTAGGGTGTCACATTTATGTTACTTAATAACCCCCAAGTTCATATAAGGTGACATTATAATAAAAAGATAAGTCAAATTTTTTTTTTGACGACCATAAAATAAACTTAGTGGAAAATAAAACATTATAGCAACCTCACACATAGATTACATCATATACATATTACAAATGTACTGTTGGAATTATTTATTTATTTTGACCCATGTCTCAAACTAAAACACACTTAAATAAATTACACACATAGTTCATATCAGAGTTCAAACTTGCCCAAGTTTAACTAAGCAGCGGACCCCTCAGATGGGTCCTCCTCGGATTCCTCAGCAGATAGAAATCCGTTATGACAAGTAGCCCTACGGACAGGTGTTCGGGCTGACGGTACTATACTGATTTCTGTTGGGACATAATTCCTAGTGTCCCAGTGTCGCCTGATATTCAACGAAAATTCAACATGAACTAAAATAGTTACACAGAAAAATGGATTTCCACGAAATAGTCTACTAACACTAACAGTCAGGTACCCATCGTAAATAAGTCCTTGCTCATCGGGACTTGTCCTCCATTCTCCAGCTCCTCTGTGAAATTGTAGACGTACATATCCAAAGAAACTGGCTCTTGTCGTCATACTATCAGAATTCGACGTTCCCAGCCGTGAGAAGTAACTCTTCTTCTGCTTCTTGTACCGTTTCTTTCTCAACGTCTTCACCCAATTATCAATACAATATACAGATATACATACAAAGAGGTGAGATTATCTACGCCAATATAAGCATGATAGTATAGAGATAATACAAACAACACATCATGCAAAAATATCATATCATGATCACAATTATACCATCATCATAGTGCAAAATAATAATTACCATTATGCCACTATCACTGTTTAAATCATACAACAATTACAGTAACACCATCATATAGATATAGATGCTCAGTTTCATGCATGCGCACATAGACTCAATGTCCTACTCCATGAAGCTAATACTCAAGTCAGAGAAATTGATCGAAAAGAGTTGCCGGTATTTCGTGCTTCAGACCAAGTGCTTATAATTATATCTTGCACATCTAGCACATACACAACAGTCTTTGTCAGATCTCGATTAAGAATAGTGTCTCGGTCCAGATCACCGGTGTGTTGCATTGGTCTAACCCACGGTGCAGAAGAGCTACAAACTGTCCATTGTGAGCAACTCGCACCCCGATGCCCCCAAGGTCCACAAGTGACCTACATTACGCGTATCGCACCCACTCAAGAGGTGTACGTTTCTCCTAGGCAATTAGCCATATCCAGTCCATCGGACCATTTTCAATGCATGTGTAATGCACCAATTACCAACCAATGGTAAATCACATAATTTCTTATACTAAGTTCAAATAGTATTTTTAACTGTCAAGTTTACTGTATAATTAACAGCGATTGCATTATCGCACTTTTCTTATTCACAAAAACATTTTTGTCCCGTTTTCACAGTCACGTAATATTTTATTATGTAATCAACGATTTGTAACATTTCTATTACGTTTAAAATTCACGTAAAAATTTTCTATTATTTTCTAAAGTGCGTAAAAATATTCTTTCATCATTTTTTTAAATCACATAGCAATTTTTCTACAACATTTTGATTGTATAAAATATTTAAACATTTAAAATTGCGTAGAAATATTTTAATTTTTTTTTCAAATTCGCGTAACTCAAAATTTACGCTTTTAAGTTCCATAAATCATTTTTCACCATTTTTACCCTTCGTAAAATATTCCTTAACTTTAAAAATATTATTTTGGACTTTTCTTACAATAATATAATTCCTTACTTTATTTTCTTCCTATTCTTAGTAAAAAAAAATCTTTTTCTTAATATATTTTCTCAAAATTGCTTTTTTTTATTGATGTAGTTTTACAAAATCACATTTAGTTTATTTAATTACCGTTTCTAACTTTTAAATTTCCTAACATTTTTCCAAAACCCAATAAATAAATTCTTTGTTAGTAAATTTAAGTTACAAACGTTTTCTTTTATATTTCTAAATCACTTTCAAAAATTAATTCTCCTTGAAAACAATTTGAAGTTTAGCACCTTCAATCTCTCTTTTTCTTTTATTTATGAAAATTCCACTTGACAACACTTTAATTATCTTTTCAAAATCCTTATTTGAAAATTCTTATATTTTATAACATCAAAACATTTTTTTTTCTAAATTATCAAGACCTTAAAAATGGCCATTGGAACCATGAAAGATTTTTCTTATAACTTAAATGAATTACATTTTTGTTTCTACGCAAAATTAATTAATATCAACATAACTAAAAAGAAAACGTGTGCATTCTCTTTTGCAAAATCAAAATCCTTTTGTTTATTTCCTTTACTTCTCAAATCATAAAATTTTATTATTCATGAAAATATTAATTTGGTGAACACCTAATTTGAGATGTCTTGGCCAAAAATCTTATTGTTCTAAGGACCCAAAAATCAATTTCTTTGTTCTTGAAAAATTTTCAACATGAACCCTAATTTTGGGCATCAAAACCGAACCTCTCTTTTGGCCATTGGAGCCAAAATTTTGCTTATTTCAACATACATCCATCATAATATATTTAACATATATCATCATGCATATTATAAGCATACCATATAAACAAGTAAAAATCATACTAAGCATGCATACACAATTAATTCATGCAAAGCATATCAAGTATAAACAAAATAATTAAAAACACATAACACAAATAATTTATTACATGACCATGGATATGAATCCTCACATGGATTCATCATCCATCAAATATAACCATCTCTCACCACCATGCTTGGTTGGTGAGATAAATCTCCCTCTTACCTCTTGAAGAACTCCAAAAGCTCCTTGCTTTGGATTTAGAACAATATCTCCACCAAGAAAAGTCTCTTGAACATAAAACAAATGCAAGAAAATTAGTATATTGAGCTTGATTAAGAGGAACCATGGATCAAACATGGTTTAGAACATGAAAAAGAAAAGAATGAAAGAAATTTCCTTACTCTTCACCAACAAAAGCTCTAGAACTTGATCTTAGTAAAAGTCCTTCAAGATGGAAGATTTAGAGAAAGTCTTCAACATGAAAGTTATTTAGAACAAGGTAAGGATTCAAGAAACTAGGTTGTATGAAATTAAAGAGTGATGGAGGTGGATGAGAGTGCTTGGCCAAATGGCTCTTTAGGGAGAGAGAATGAAGTTTTTCATTTGGTTGGTTCATGAAGCATGAGTGAGAGAATGAAGAAATGAAAATGTGAAGTGTAGAAATGAATTATTTGGTATCCTAACTATGCATGGCTGTGGCCTTCATGGAGAGAAATGAAAAGTGAAGTTTGAAAAACATGCTCATTAATTGATCAATAGGAACTTGTCTTGAGATTTGACCATTGTCTTCATCATTTTCCTTGGCCTAAAAAGCCTATACTAACTTTGTCTCCCTTTCTCCTTGCTTCTTCAAAACCACCCCCCCTTGCATGATTCATGCAAATTGTCATCTTTTCAAATAATTATTTGAAGCCTTTCTAGCCATTGATTTATTCAATGGTTAGGATTTAAGTAGATTTTGATTTTTAGAAAACAAAATCTAGGCCATTGGATCTTTCTTCTTTAAATCTTAGCCTTTAGATGTGTCTCCAAAATGAAGGGTCAAGATTACACCTTCAAACTTTACATCCAAGGGTCCAAAATGGTTGTAGAAATTTTTTTTTTTTATGATCAATTCTCCACCATTGATCTAAATCCAAATCCAATGGTCATTAATGATCCATCTCCACCATTGATTTATTTTACATCCAAGGGTTGATAATGGTCATAGTCTTTTATAAGATTAAATCTCTACCCTTGATTTAATTTCCATCCAACAGTTATAATTGATCCTATTTACTTTTAAGATCAAATCTCCACCGTTGATTAAATCAAGATTAAATCTCCAATGGTAATTAATTCGATGGTGGATATCCAAACCACCAATACTGACTTAATAGCATAGAATTTTATTTTTATCTATCATAACCTCATAAAAGAATACATTCACTGTATTTTTATCATTTGATAATTAAATACAGTACAAAATACAGTAAAAGAAATTTTCTAAAACTATTTCCGGATTTAGGTTTAGTAAGGTCCCCTGTCTCCGTCTAAACAGTATAAATTTTTCTATGCGTAGAAAAAATTTTCACTTTGCGGGACCCACTTGGGCCCACGTATGGCCACCTTGGCCCACAAACACCTCACGGGACCCACAAATGGTAAAAAAAATCAAAATCACACATAAAATCAAAAAAATTAGATAATTCACAAATATCAAATCAGATTACGTAAATTAATTAAGACTAAATAGTAAAAATTAAATTACGTAAATTTTTCTGGCCCAAAAATTATTATTTTCCTGACACGAAACTAATCCCTCAAAATGATCAAATATGCAGATGAAATATTTAAAATAATTTTACAGTGCATAGAAATTACCAAATAGTAGAATTCTGCTAACTGTTAAAATTACTTATTTAATGCATAGAAAGTTTGGGGTGTTACAGTGAGGAAGGACATTCCCTCCATACCTTCTGAATAAGGATAAGAAGTGTGAAAAAAAAAAGAGTTATGATGAATTATGAAACATGAAGAAAATGAAAAGAGATATAAAAAATGAAGAATGTATAATAAATATGTAAGTGAATGGTAAAGGAGGATGGACGTTCCTTCCATACCCTTTGAATAATAATGAGATATAAATAGAATAAGATATAGCAAAGAATGAAAAGAATGGAGTATGATTAAAGATGAAGTATTTGATTTATGATGTAAGAGATATGAAGAGTATTATGTTGAGTTATGGAACTTGAAGAAAGATATGTTGAATATGAGATAGATGAGATATAAAAAGATATTATAAGAAATGAATGAATATGATGGATATAAAATACGATGAAATATCTGACTTGAGAAGAAGGGTAAAATATGATGATGAAGATTGTCTTACCATGATCTAGAATTAGCAGCAGTAATTTATGCATTGAAGACTTAGAGATGCATTGAAGACTTAGAGATATTATTTGTAATGTGTTAAATTTAAAGTCTTTGGTGACCATAAAAGTTTAAAATATTTGTTTGATCAAAAGGAATTGAATATGAGGTTAAGGAAATGGATGGAGTTTTTGAAATATTATGATTATGAATTATGGTGTCATCTAAATGAGGCTAATGTAGTGGCCGATACACTAAGCAAAAAACTTCTGCATATATCCCATATGGTGAAGCAAGAAATGAAATTATTGGGAAGTTTTAGAAATTTGAGTTTGGCAATGACTATGTTACCCTATACTCTTGGTTTGAATGGATTGGAGATTCAAAATAATTTAAAAATTCAAATCAAAGCTGCACAAGAAGAAAATGAGAAGTTGAAAGAAATAGGTAAGCAAATCCTGTTAGGAATGAAAAAGGAATTTGGAGAAGTTGAAAATGGAACAATTATGTTGAGAGAAAGACCTTGTGCCTTAAGAAAAGTTGAAGTTAAGGAAAAAATGTTTTGGTCAGAAATCCCGGAATGGAAATGGAAGAGTATTTCTATGAATTTTATAACAGGATTGCAAAGTTCAGAAGATCTTGGATAGAGTAATGAAAGAGTTTAGAAGAAAATAAATTCCTCAAGTGAAGGTGTTATGGAAAGGTAGTGACTCAAATCCATTATGATATAAAGTTGTTTTGAGTTTTTGAATAAGGCAACTAAATTTTGAGGACAAAATTTATAAAAAACGGGAGGAGGGAGAGAATTGTAACATCCTCCTTACCCTAATTGTAACACCCCTTAATTTAATAGTCATGGCACAATCATCATTATACCACAGATACTAAATTTTGGCATGCTATAACTTTCAAATAATATTTATCCAAATTAAACCATTATGCATATACAGAAAATATGAGCCATGAATGAAATAATACATAAGCCGTCATTAGCACTTATAATTCAACAAGGCTAAATTTAAAGCATACATAGCGTGACGCATTTCACATACCGCTCAAATCAAATACATCAAGTCGGACTTCAAAATGCAGGTATACTCAAATTACACCTTAATATAAGTAATGCAGAAGGAAACATAAACTACCCATAAAAACATCCACGTCTAAGGAGTTGGACACTCTATCGGAACCACCTCGAGATCCTCCCCCAGTTCATCTAAAGACACAAAGACAGGATAAAGTGTGGTTCCACGAGTAGGTGCCCTAGCAGCTGATGCCATCGAATCCTCGTCTTCTCTAGGAGTGTGAATCGGATAACCCCATAGCTCCCGAATGGGCATGGCAAACTCCAGATGCACCGATGTAGTAAGTGTCAGGACAGGGTCTCCATCGCGGGTCCTCCTTACAGTCAAGATCAGATCTCCGACATACCGTATATGCTCTCCAACCCAGTCGACTGGCCATGCATTGGCGCCACCAGTGAACACAATCCTAACGAACCCAATAGAACCCCTTCTTGATGACATCACCAAATATAAGAGATCAAACTAAGTAAAATCTGAAAGGAAACAATCGCGTCCCCTCAACAGTCTTTAACCAAGAATTACATAGGACAATAATAATACATACAAGAGGTGAGATATCCAACTTGATTACTAATTATGGCTGTAAGAAGCAGAAATGGCGTAGGACGCCCACATAGTATTACAAGAAATATAAACAGTATCAAGAAGCATATATTAAACAACTTAACAATTTTAGGCAATTATAACATCAATAAGATAGCAGTTCTAATCATCATATAAATTAAATGCCAAGTAATATATTGACTCACTATGCACATATACATGATATCAAAATCCTACTCCATGGAGTTAGACACAAACATCGGAGAGAATGATCAGGGAGACATGCCAGTATCTTGTCAGCCTAAAATCAAGTGTTTTCCAGAAAAATAATAGTTTTGCGCAACAGGGCTTTATACAGCAGCATTCCCACAAGATCGTGATATAGGACAGTGTCCAGTCAGGATCGTCGGTGCGTTCGCATCGGTTTGTCTCACGACCCAGAGGGGCTACCAACTGTCCGCAGTGAGACGCCTGCGCCCCGACGCCCCCAAGGTCAACTACAGGACCTACACTAGTCTACTCACACCCGCACTAAGGTGTGATTCAACTCCTAGGCAACATAGCCTTGACAAATAGTCCATTGGACTTCCACAAATGCATGATGACTCAATGCATATATCATTTATATTCAACAATAATATACTTTCCATAATATGCCACAATTTTGGCTAAGGTAAGCATCAACATATTCTCGATTCACTCATGGACCCACAATAAATATTATTAAGTCCTTAAATAATGCATTACACCTTTAGGGTACATTATGGAATTATGCCTAAATTTCTACATTCTTCTTAATAAGTTTCTCTTTTAGAGAAATATTCTCACATTATTCATTTAATCATTATTATTTTAATTACATAAGTCCATCATTAAATTTTAAACCTAATTCCTTTAGAATGATTTAAATTGAATTATTTATCATTCTTACTTGCACCCATGGTATTGTTTTAATTAAAATTTATTCTAAGTTTTTGGATAAAACTCCATTCTTGGTTCTTTCCATTTTATGAGTCCCTAATTAATTCCTAATTATCCAATTAATTAAGTTTTACTTCAATTTAATATTTCTTATGAAATTCCTCTCTAGTGAGATCTCTCTTGCTTATTAGGCTCCTTACTTTAGATTTAGCCATATTTACTTAGAGAATTATTTCTAAGCTGTTGGGAATTTTTTGCGGATACATCACGCAGCGAAAAATAGGGATTCCCACTGAGGATTCATGCAAAAAAGCCATAATCCGAGTTTTTAAAAGATTTACCTCTTAAAGCGTGAATCACTAACACCATAATAGAAACGATGTCTCTATGGTATCTACACGAACAGACTCACGAACGTCCAACGTCCGCAAAGAGGAGCCTCACGTCTCTCACACAGTGCTAGCTGCGAAGAGAAGAGAAGAAACTTGTCGCTCTCTCACTCACTTTTCTGTAGGTGCGGCTAGGTTCAGAATTGTGTCTCTTAGCAGCCCCCTTATCAGTACTATTTATAATAGTGACTGCCTTAAGTGAGTATGAGTAGCAGCAAGGTAAGCTGTGTAACCCTAGACCCATCTGTTATGAGTTTGGCCCATATTTGAATCCGAGTCCAACTTGGATCCATTGCTCCAATTTTAGTCTGCTCTATGTGTGTGACCCTGTAGGTTTTTATTAAGTTGGCAGTAATATTAAAATCCCATTTTAATATTACAAGCAGTGAGCGGTATCTAGCAACACATCGCTGCTACCCAAGTAATAAGAATGTCAGTGATTTGACATAACCTTTCCGTGACCAATGTTTCCGTGTTGTTTAGTCCCCTTGTCAAGATATCTAGATTGAACACAAGGCATGGAATGTGTCACCCTTGTATAGTCTAATCATTGGTTTCCTGATACTCGAGTAGACTTTATAACAACAAATGAGATCAATATCTCATATTGACTCATTTGAGCATGGCCATTCATTTCGCAGTCTCACTCAATCAGGGGCCCCGAAGATATCGCTCCTGTTATGTAAGAGTGACAAATCCCATCTAGGTCACTCACATCCCTCTGTATGATTCGCGGTATGTCCAATAACCAACTTTATAATCACCTTGTTACAGATGACGTTTGATGGCATTAAAACACACAACTCCTCATGTAGGAATCGTAGTGATTTTAGGTCAAAAGACCACAAACACCATTGTCACTAGGAGAATCGCTTATGACACTCACGTAATGATCCATGTAGCGTTCTCATGGTGGGTCAGTCCAGTACATCATTACTCTAATATATACCCATGTGAAGACTTAATATCTCATATCCATGACCCGTGAGATGTGGTCATCAGTCTCTGCACATACTAGTCTCAGTGTATTATTGTTGTCCTAATTAACAATAATACTTGACTAGGGACATTTAAGAATAGTGTTGTAACCAAAAGGATCTCACGATCAAGTCATCCACTTGATGTCCTATGGCATCAAACTTACTATTCTAAGGACTTTATTATGTTTATCAAAAAAGAACACAATAAATGAAATGCCTCATATATAAAATAGCATAATAGAATGTATGTAAATACAGAAAATGTATTGGCCTTTAGGGCATACACCAACATAAGATTTCTCCTAAGTCTCACACACCCTTATTTACTTCTTAGGTCCAAAGATTCCTTTTAGGTTATCAAATTGATTTCCCTCCATTACATTATTAACTATTTAATCACTTAATTAATTACATTTATAGTTGCATAAAGTTACATGAATTAAGCCAAAATTAACCCTAGAGGCCGTGAGCCTCTCTAAGATTTGGATTCCCAAATTTTCATTCAATTAATTATATGTTATCCTTTTAATTAATCATATCTTCAACTTGTTACAAATTTTTACCAAGAACACCTAATTTTTGGGTTCATGGTCGTGAGCCTCTTAGAAAAGGGCAAGGGTCATTTTGCTTCCATTCAAGCTTCCAATCCATCCAAGCACATCAATATACATATTCAATCAACCAAACAACTCAAACAAATTAAAAACAACACATAGTCATAAAAGTCATACAACAAAGAGAGTGACCCTAAATGGGGTTTCTCATAACTAACACAAAATCAAGTTCCCTACTACTAAGAGAGGTTGAAGAGGATTATCTCCTTCTTACCTAGATAAGAAAACAAGCAATGGAACTCCCTTGAAGTTCCTTGAAATATCGGATTCATACCACCACAAACCCTAGAAATTTCAATCTCATTAAACCAATACCAAAGCTTGAAAAATAAGGAATAAATGGTCACAAGGAAGACCTTAAAAACAAAAATGGAAGAAGAGGTAGGAGAGAACAAGAATCTCACCCAAAAGTTCCAAGCTTGAAGAAGAAGATGATGAAGATGAAACCTTTTCAAGAAATCACCAACTAGAGATGTGTTTAGATGATGAAGGAGATTAAGGAAATGTAGTTAGTTGAAATTTTTGTGATGGTGGAGGCAAGGAGGAGGTGGACAGCCGTGTGGAGCGTAGAGAGAAGGAAGAGAAAAATGAAAAGAGGAATATGAAGGTAGACAGAGAAGTTAATAGAAAAGTGAATGAACTTTTAGGGTTTTCTCCTTTCGAAATTAGAATAAATGAATTAACTAAGTAAAACACAATTTTGGCTCCCAAAAATTGGGGCTGCTACCGTGTGGAAGTGGGAGGGAGAGAGAGAGAATGAAGCTTCTTTGAGAAGCTTGGGAGCTTTTCCAATAAAGAGGGATTTGATTAGACATAAAGGAGATTACCTTTAGATAAGATAATGTGATTTAATAGTTAAAATAATAGGGTAATTAGGATTTTACTACAAGCTATTAACCAATAGATAATTGTTACAGTACACAAAGCCAGTATTAATTATCCAATGAATAATAGAGTGTATCGCAAAATTTTAATTAATGGTACGTACAAAGATTTTATTTATCAGATAAAACCTCAAAAAATATAAACTTTGTAAACTGTGCCCAGCTTGGGTTTTAGTAAGATCCCCCGTCGACATGTCCACAGCTCAAAGTTTACCAACCTCAGGGAAAACATTTTGTTTTCCCAGCTCCGCTCAATGCACACGCAAAATGAGAAACATACTAAAATATTCAACGTTTCTAGAAAAATTCAGAAAAATTTTCAAAAATCACAAATATTGAAAAATGACTATTCATCTTGAAACAAATAATTTTCGGGGTGTTACACTGACTCTGCTCAGTGTGCACGTAAAATGAAAAATATATTAAAATATTCAACATTTTCAAAAATATTCACAAAAATTCTCAAAAATCATAAATATTATAAAATGACTATTTATGATGAAACAAATAATTTTTGAGATGTTACACTAATAGCCCTTATCAGAGTCAAGAAGCTTAATAATACTAGTAAGAATTATCTGTTAATTCAAATAATTTTCTAAACTAGTTTAAACGTAATTCTATAACACTGAATACAAGAGAATAATTAAGGTATCTATAGAATTAGTTGATAAGATGAAAATAAATATGAAAAAATTATTTCCTATCTAAGGACCATTAATAGGAGTTGTGGAAAATTTTGGAGAAGCAATAGAGAAAGTTTGGTATTTTGAAGGATACGATTGAGAAATAGCCGAAACAGTTAAATAGCTAAGAAAATTATGAAATTTCATGAAGAGATTAAGTAGAATATGGATAATATTTTGGTATGGAAAATAATTTAAGGCGGGTATATTTACTTATTTTACAGGTTTGATTTAATTTAAAAGAAGTAGTGTAGCTTACCTAACGAATAGCAGTATATGAAAAATTATGGAAAGATGGATCTGAGGACTAAGTTAAGTCCTAAAACTTTCCATAATACTTATGGATACTTGAAAATTCAACTTTAGAAGATTAAAGTGTGTCTAACAGATCTAAAAGTTTCAGTCAATAATTTTGACTTTTCACCGCCTTTTCACTTAACCACTTTTTCTACACAAATCTTCACAAATCTTTGGATATTTTGCTTCATATTTTCTCTCGGTTCCAGACCACACACAAAAGAAAGTGGGATGAAGCAGAGACATAGGGATGGTGAGAGAAAAGAAAAAGGAAGAAAGGAATCTACCTACTCCACCTCTTTTCCTTTTTGTTCTTATCATCCTTGACGTTTCTCTATTTTATTTCATCTTTATTCACTTTCTCTCCCTCTAATTAATGTTGAACCAGTAGCAAAATAGGGGAGAAAAGCCCTCCCATAGCTACCCATTTTCAAGCTTTTATTTTCCATTTTTCTTTGACCTATCCTCACCTACACCTAGCCTTGTTCGTTCTTCCTCTTTTACCATTGTTTCTCATGGCTAATAGCCTACAAATAAGGCAAAAACTATAGCAGAACAAAGGTGAAAACAACAAGGAAAAATAGGGAAAAGGAGAAAGAATGTGAGGGGAAATTAAGGAAATAAGGCTAGGATGTGAGGTAGGAGATGTTAGCTCTTCATTTGCTCTTCTTTCTTTATGATTTTTGAACCTAAAATTTTGATTTTTGTGTTCGTAATGGTCACGGTTAGACCATGTTTAAAAGAGGAAGATTTTATCATTAATATGCTTTAGTTTCCTATTAACAAATAATGCTTTCTCTTGATGAATTATTGAATGAGAAATTTTCGAGATTGATTACAAATTTGATTGATACTTTGTGCCTTAGGTCTCACGGCCATGATATGAATTGAGGTGTATTTATTCTTTTATTTGTTCATTTAATTCTATTGATGATTGTGTTGAATTGTGATGTTGTATTGATGATAAAATTGTTAAAATATGAAGTTGAATGGTCATGGCTGCGTATGCCTTGTTAGTGACTAGAATTTTTATCATTTTAAGGCATGAAATTGTGATTAAAATGGTGATGAATATCTATGGCAGAAGGCTGCCCATTGATGATCAAATTTTAATGTGTTTATGTATAAAAAAAATGTGGTTTAACTGGTGTGTAAATGTCATGGCAGAGTGTTGCCTCGGGTGACCAGAAATTTTGTGTTTCTTATGCATAATATTGGATATTTGACATGTATTAGAGAATTTATTGCTCCTTGATTTATTAAGTTGAGCCTGAATTTGAAATGATATTGCTCCTTGAATACTCAAGTTGAGCTAAAAATGAGAATTTGGAATTTGGATTGGAATCTGTATTGAATATGTGATTTGAATAAAAACATTGTATCTTGAATTCATGAATTTGAAGTTGTATGTTGTGAATTTAAGGATATACTCCCTTTGATTTTAAGGTTGAGCTAGAAATATGTATTGAATGAATGCTTGAATAATCAGTGCTTAATGAATTTGAATTTGAATTGAGAATGAGAATTGGACAATTATCCTTGAACGGGAAAGTAATTGGTCCAGGCTTTCCCACTCAGTATCCTTTGTTTTATGTGGACCATGTTTCGCTTAGTATAGTGGATTTTAGAGACGATCTTGTATGAGGGCAGGGTATTTGAAATTCCCTTAGAACCATGGAGATGACCTCTTGTGAGGAAGGGAGATCCTTTGTTCTTGTATAAATTCCTCATAGTATCAATATCAATATAATCCTCACATACTAATTCCCTCATAGGATATTAGTGGTAGTGTAAGGCCCTGAATCATTCCCTACCATGAGTATATAGAGCTCGAGCTATATGAGGTGGCTCCCATCCTTTGTGAAGCTTGAGATATGGGTTCTATGGGATAAGCGAGTATTTGAATAACATTGAGAAGGAATTGAATTTGTATGTTATATTATGACTTCAATATGTAAATGAATGATGGAATTGAATTTTTGTGTCATATTATGACTTGAATGAATATATGTATTATTAAATGAATTTGACATCATAGAATTTGTATTTGGAGACATTTCTTGAAATTATTTTTGATTGAAATTTGTATTATTTGATACAGAATATTTTTCAAAACTACTATTAAATGGAATTCTGTTTTGAGAAGAGAAGGGACCAGATTTGACATTTTGCCACCCTTCTAACTATATATATGTGTGTGTGTGTGTGTGTGTGTGTGTGTGTGTTCAAATTGAATTTTAAAGAAATGTATTTTTCCTTGAAACAATTGGAATTATTATGATGACACATTTTTCATAATAGAACTATTAAGAATTAGTTTTCTCACCCTATTTCTATATTATATTTCATGATAATTCCAAGATTGGATCTTACAGCACTACAGTCTCAATAGAAGTTGAAGTTTATTTTAAATTTGAAGTTTTGTATAAAGGATGTATGAATAATGCCTTGGAGGCATTTGATGTATTTTTGTATTATGAAGTACTCTTTGTATAAGCATCTTTCTAGTATATGTATATTATTTAAACCTTCCAGGATCATATTTTTGTATATCAAAGTTGTAACACCCTCAATAACCTATAAGGCTTGTATATGATTACAGAGGTAGTTTAATACTTGCTTGACATGTTTGTGAAGTTTTATGATAAACTGAGTTAGTTTAACCACTTTGCTGCAACATAAAAAGTGGAAATTGACTTAAAATGACTCAAATTGTGGTTTTAAAGGTTAATTTAAGGGAAATAAATATGAATAATTTATTTTCATGTCACAAATGAGTTAAGTAAGAAGCAGTTAAAGTTTGAAGGCAAACTAAGTTCATTTGGTATTTTTAAGCACACTGAATGAGTATTTTAATACCGAATGGACTTAGTACAAATATGGAAGTTTATGGAAATGATGATTTTGGTAATTAGATGAATCTTAGGATTTATTCTAATACCTAAGGAAGTTAGGAAACTTGATTTAGTAAGATCAAAGTGTTCCTAAGAGATATAAAGTTTCAGCACAGAATTTTAAGTGACCTTAGGTTTTCAAATGATTCTATCTTTTCTTTGACTTTATAAGCCTTTTCCCCTCCTCTCACATGACAACTTGCAGCAAAAAAAACAAAGCAAAAAACGAAGGAAAATAGAGGAAGAAAGGAGAGAAGAACAAAGGGGAAGAGGAGGAAAAATGGAAGGAAGACCAAAGAGGAAGATCAAAGGCCAGGGCTTGAAGATCATTCGCTCCACAAAGAGCTAGGGGTGCCTAATTTCATCTATTTCCCTCTTATCTTCATCTTGTTTCTTTTTTTGGCTTGATGAGGAAAAATGGGTGTCGGTGAGTATAGGGGATTTAGATGCTTGTTTCTTGTTTCTAATGTTGAAGTGAGTTAGATACTAGCTTGTATGAGGTATGGTTGATAGATTTTGAACCCTTAGAATCCATAGTTTCCACTTGGGTGATTAGTTGAAAAATGGATCTTAGGGTTAGGTTTAATTATTTAATATGTGACTAAGATAGAGTTAAGAGGTTGTATTTGATTTTCAACATGATTAGAGGCTTTGAATGATGTTAGAAATCATCTAGGTATTGATTTTAAGGGTTAGAACTCAGTTAGTACCCAAGATAATGCAGAACACGTTTCTGTTGAATTCTTTGACATCTTGTGGTGTTTGTTGCATATCTTGAGATATAGACATTGAAATGACTTACTTCTTATTGAATTGGAATGCAAATATAAAAGGATTAGTGAAAATTTCATATTTTTAGGCCAACCCAAGTAGCACAAGTTTTGATTTGAATCCAAGATAGATTCTACAGAAACAAGCAATCTGGCACTTAGTAAACCAGATTGCAAACTTCTTGCATCGAAGTCGTAATTATATGAGACCAATGGAATTTTGAAGCTAACATGTAAGTTTATAAGAGGTAAATATTTCATAATTTTTTCACTCTTCATTCTTTCCCACTTTCAGTTGAAAGTAAGGTCAGATTCGGGTAAAATAGCTAGTGTCTTATTTTAGTTTTTGCTTTTTATTGTATAACTTTAGCTACACTATGTCAAATGAAGTGAGATTTATTTCATTTGAAAGATATGAGATATGGTATTTGCCTATAAAATTTTAGAATTTTTGCAGTTAGAATATACATTTGGTGCATTCTTGAAAATCAATCTTTTTAAGGCAAAAATAGAGGTATTTCGTGATGGTTTGAGCCCTAGGAACACTAGTAGCTCCTTTAATAGTTAAAGTTGAGTTATGGAAGTGTAGTAAGAGTGTGTTTTCTCTTTTATGGGTAGGATCCCTTGTTTATGCCTTTTTAAGAGTGTTGAGACACTAGTAGGAGAATTTCTTAGAGAGAAATATCATATTGCATACAAGGCAAAGTAAGGAGATTATGTGCATCCATTAGATATGAATTGCCTTAGGTAAGTATCTCGTCCCTTGAACAACATAGTGTTGCATTAGATATCACTTGAGAAGTGATGAAGAGGTGGGAAATTAGATACAAGAATACAAGTTTGTTTGGCAAGTAGAGTGCCATAGTGCATGAAGTGCTCTCATAGAGTTGAGGTAGAGCTAGTAATGCAAGGATAGAAAGTATACTAAGTTTGTTCACAATAATAGAGTGTTATAGTGCAAGAAGTGCTCTCATAGAGTTGAGGTAGAGGTAGTAGTACAAGGGCAAACTTAGTATAGAGTTTGTGTGATAGTTATGTAAGAGTTAGAGATAGCACCACATTATTCACACACACTTTCTATTCCCATGTTGTGTTTTGTTGTGGAATAGTCCACTCATTACAAGGTGGTTTAAGGAGGCAATAGATTCCCTCCCTGCCTAGTAGGTTAAGGAGGTAAAGAATTCCCTCCCTACTAAGTAGGTTAAGGAGGTAACATATTCCCTCCCTACGAAGTAGGTTAAGGAGGTAACAGATTCCCTCCCTACCCAACAAGGAATCAAGTTGTTAAGAACAGTCAAGTTTCATGACATTGCATCTACACTATCACAATGCATTGCATAAGCATAACCTTACATCATAACATAAAGCATTGTATTTTCTAGGCAATTGTATGGTGATTGTCTTATCTTACAAATAAGTTAGTTCAGAATTATGTTTGCTTGGGAACATTACATAGAGAGAGAATATGTTTGTTCCTTGAGTAGTGAGTAGTAGTTTGATTGCCAGTTACAAATTTATTTATGATGTTTATAGGTTGTTTATTCTTGTGAATATTACAACTGTTGGTATTGGTACACTTATATTGAGTATTATGAATTTTCACCCCATGTGTTGCCATGTAAATCTAAGTGGAAGCTCATCCAAACAGAAACAAAAGCATAATGAAGACTAGTACAATTTTTTTATGTTTAACAAGCAGAGTTTGTATATTCATGTACATTTGCTTTAAGTTTGGAAAAGAAAAGATGTATGTATTATATTATGTCAATTTTGACAATATATATATATGTGTGTATGTGTGTGTGTGTGTGTGTGTGTGTGTGTGTGTGGATGTTTATTTTTAGAAGGCTCTCCATAATGATTTATTTACATAAATATTGTGGGTTAGACTAATGTTTAAGTTAGAAGTAGCACAACTAATACTGCTTCTTCAAGTATATGTTAGATATACTAGGGTAACAGTATTAAGATGTTATATTTTGGTATCCGAGCAGTTCATTTGTTGAGTTGGGATATGGACTGACAAGGCTTAGGCAAGTTTAGTGTTTTCTAGTTAGGTGTTGTGCAATTCTTGTCTTTTTTGTAAGATGTTTGTAAAGAATTGCTTGACTTGCCTTAGGTTAGATTGTTAGTAGCTACTGTTACACTGTTACACAATATTGAGACTGATCAACTCAATATGTAATGTTCTATAGGGACAGGAAACTATGACTTCACTTAGGCAAATTAGGGGAATTAGGAATTCTTCTAGTAAGGGTCAAGTTGGTATGACTGAACTTGCTTAGGAATTGTTTGCATCTATACTGTCTAGAGTGGTACCTATAGAGTTAGTAGAGCCCATGGAACAAATACAAGGTTGTTTAGATAAGACTTGCAAGGATTATGGACAAAGAAGTCCAAGAGTTAGTGGAAAGTAAATTTCTTAGGTGAAGAATATCTGCTATAGGTTTGGCATTATAGAGGCCACTTGGGAGTTGAATTTCCGCATGAGGTAGGATTATCTAGAGCTGTTGATATAAGGTAGACTAGTTTTGAGAACATCTGAGTTTTGTTAGGAATTGAGAATGATAAATTAGATACCACTAAGGGAGGTAAGATTCCTTCAAGTGTGATATCTGATAGAGACCTCAGAACTTTAGTAGTGAAGGACTAAATGTTGAGGTAAGTAATTTTGGGGACAAAATTTTAAAAAGGGGGGGGGGAGAAATGTAACACCCTTGATAACCGGTTAGACTTGTATATGATTACAAAGGTAGCCTAATACTTACTTGACATGTCTATGAAGTTTTGTGACAAACTGAGTTAGTTTAGGCACTTTAATGACTCAAATTATGGTTTTAAAGGTTAACTTAAGGGAAATAAATATGAATAATTTATTTCCAGGTCACAAATGAGTTAAGTAAGATGCAATCAAAGTTTGAAGGTAAACTGAGTTCGTTTGGTATTTTTAAGCACATTGAGTGAGTGTTTTTGTAACACCCCAACTTTTGGGATAATTACAAAATAGTCCCGATTTGTACTGTTTTGTGAATTCTGTGAGCAGTAAATTTAATTTGTTGTTTCGTGAGTGTACTTGATTGTTGTATGTGATTTGCTCGACCTAAGAAAATAATAATTTTCGTGGGATAAATCTTATTTTAATTAATTGGAGTGGGGATCTTACTAAACCCAATTGATTGATATATAAATTAATATCATAATTTTTTGGATTTAAGCGTGCAATAAAATAATTTTATATTTTTATAATATTATTTTATAATACGATACCTCTTGTCTCAAAAATAGTAAAAATCGCTTCGATTTGACCACGGATCTTTAAAAGTGTTGTGGGACCGCGTTTAGGAAAAACAGTCAACTGTGCCGACTGGATAATTTCTAACCAATGAGAGCAAGTCAACAAAGGTAGGCTTGACTTTCTAAACCAATAGGAATTGGACACCTAAGGAAGCATGTGTTTTCATTTGGACCATTGGATGAAGACTTAATGATGAAGCCGTTAACCTAAGCCATTGATCTAATCAATGGTAAGATTAGAATGATAGGTTTATGATCAAGTGATATCTACCTTAGATCTAATCTAGGGCTAAGAATTAAAGATGAACCAAGGGTTAGGATTAAGTCAACAATTGTAGGCTTGAAAATGGTTAGTAACCTAATTAAGCTTAATTCAACTAATCTAATTACTTAATTAGCATACTAAGTGAGCTAGCTTAGTTATGAATTAATTATAATCTAAATACTAATTAGATACACTAATATTGATTAAAGGTCATGATATATGTTAATATATACTAAATTAATTAGTTATGTGATTAGTATGTTAATTTAGTTTGGTTAGGATAATTAACCTAACAAAATACCTAATTAACTAGCATGTAATTAGGAGTAATTTGGAAACAATTAGACTCCTAATTTGATGAAGGAGCTGCACGGTTTTGGGCTGCCAAGGAGGAGGCAAGGTGGCTTGATTCTACATGGTTCTAGAAGGATTCAATGACCTAAGCCATGTGCCTAACAAGTGTGAACACTTTGTGATATTTTGCATGCAAAATCAAACACTCAAGCTCCCTACACACACTCATTCACGGCTGCTGCCCTCCATATTCACTCTTCACTTTCTATTTCACCCTTATCACATTTTAACTATCCATTTCTCTCTCTAAAATACCAAAAACTCAAGCAAACATTTCTCTCTCACTTTCTCTCTCTAATTCGGCCAGCACCTTTATACACACACCCAAGCCTTCATAATTTTAGCTCATCACATTTCTTGAACCCAAATACCATTCTAAGCATCTTTCATTCACAAAGTTTTTCCAAATTCCTACTCCATCTTGCCTAAAATTCCACTTCTTGCTTACTTACTTAAGGGTAAGTTTGGTTTCTATGGTTCAAAACTAAAAATTTAATTTTTCTAACCATGTTTGTTCCATGGTTTTCCTATTTTGTACCCTGTATGTGTATTTACTAATTGTTTGAGAATTTTAGGAATTATTTTGGAGCTTGTACGAAATTTGGAGAAAAGGAAAGAATCTAACCGATTAATTTGCCTACAAGAGGTAAGAGGGAGATTTAATCTCATCAACCCTAAGTGGTGATGAGAAAATGGATTGTGTTTGTGTGTAGAATCCATAAGGATTCGGTTGTATGGTTTATTTGTGATTTTTATTGTTTTTGATTGTTTAAATGCTTTACTAATTGTGATTATTTTTGCTATGCATGATTATAGCTTTCATTATTTTTGCTATGCATGTTTATGGTTTTAAATATATTGCATGTGTATTATATGTGATTTAATAATTGTATGTGTTTGTAACTGTGTAATTATTAAAGTAGGATGTGAATAACATGTGCGATTTGCATGAATGTTTCAAAGAACACACCATCAGGCTCACGGCCTTACATCCAAAAAGAGAACCAAAATGTTCTCAGCAATTTTCTAAATAACTGATTTAAGGAATTTAAGTAAAATAATCAAAGTTAAAAAATGGTTTAGATTAATTGTGGCCAAAATGCCATTTAGTGTATAACCAAATGCCATTTTATTTTGATTTGGCCAACATGCCATTTTATTTACTAAGATAGGTTAGGTAATTGTTTTATAACATAAATTGATTCCAAAGAATCATTGAGAAAATCAAAGGAATTAATTCTGTTCTAGAATTTTAACTTAGCAGAATTCAGTTTAAGTAAGAAATTAATCAGACACTTGAAAAGTACTAAAGTAGGGCTCATACTATAAATTTTGAAGCGCGTTAGTGAGTTTCAAAGTGAAATTATTGGGTAAAAATAAAATAAACTATATTTAGAGGAAAACGTTAAAAATACCTTATACTGATTTTATAGGCAAAATGCTGCCGAAATTTATTAAAATCAAACGCATAAAATGAAAAGATTCCATACTATATTTATAACACAAGGAAAATACATTACGTATTTTAAAAGTACTAGATATAGTTTTACACATATTAAAAATGACAATTTTAAGCTATTCGGTTAAGAAAATGAATTAAAAATCCTACGCGATTGAGAAAATAACTCAAAAACAATTTACGATGTTTAAAAACGTCAAAATGTCTTTATGCGATTTAAAAATGTTTGTGAAAACGATGAGATTGTGAAAACACGATAAAATTTCTACGTGATTGAACAATACTGTGAGTTTTGCTGTCGGGCCAAAGTGGTGGACCCAGACATGTTGTAGTGTAGTACTGTCAAGAGGGACGTACTATACTTTGTTATCTGGTGACTAGGGGTATTTTGGTAATTTCTTGTAAATATGGTAAAATTTGGATAATAGGGGTATTTCTGTAATTTTAGCTCATGTTTAGAGTGTTGTGCCAATTTGGGTTATAATTGGTGATTGATTGACGAGGCGAATTACACCGTGTTTGGTGTGATAAGCATAGTGTGGTTCATTTATGAACTTGGAGGCATTAGTGTGCGGAGAATTCCACATGCGGACAGTGGGTTGCTCCTCTGGGCCGTGGTAACGGGCAACACACTAATGATCTTGACAAGCACTATTCTTAGTCGAGATCTTGAGGGGACTATTAAGTACTATGCCTGTGGTACACGATGTTGGACTGTGTACTGCTACACGATGTTTTGGACTGTGGGCTATAGACACAAGGATTGGACAGTGCAATAGCTTGGTTGGGCAGCCATAAAGTATTTTTAGTTTCTTTTCGGATCATTCTCTCAGATATCCGTGTTTAGCTCCATGGAGTAGGAACGAGTCAGTGTGTGTATCATTCATCATCTGCATTTTTAATGTTCATGCATTATCTGCATTTTATTGTTTATCATAATCTGTGATAAATTGTATGATTAAATGTTTTATTATACTATGCATGATATTATTGTATGTGTTATTTATATATATATCACTTGTTATCTTGTACATTGTAACACTCTTGTGGGGGTGTCACATTTTTATTAAAATAAAACAACGATTAACGAGAATAATTAAACTATAAGGTTTTGATATAAATAAGTAATAAAACCTGTGCACTTACTTTGTTTCGAAAACATAAAAGTTGTATCCTCAAGATATTTCACCCTAAAAAAAATTATTCTTATACACACATACATAGATAATATCAGCACACCCCTGTACAATATACATTATATCCATAAACATATCCATCAGATACTAATATACAAAAATTTACATAAGTTTTGTTTTCCTAAGTTGTACAAATAATTTACACATAATTTACAAACCCAAATAAAATACATACCAAAAGAAAAAGAAAACATGAAAAGTTTAGGTTGACATCAAAAAGGATAACAAACCCAAGTGCACGTCATACATTTTTAGTCACTTGGAGAAACATTCCTGGATGATTCCTCCAATGACATAAATGCATGACGCCTCCCAGAGGACCTATGAGCAGGAACTCTGGGTGCTCTGTGGACCGGAATATAGTTAGGGGTCCGAACAGCAGGTGTTCTGGCAGAAGACACAACACTAAACTCATAGGGAGTCCGAAATAGACCGTTCCAGTGACGGCGGACTCCTAACGGTAGTTCTAACTGAACATAGAAATCGATACAAAAGCCGGGGACGGACATCTGGACTGCGGTCGTAAAGACATAGTAATAATCCTGTATAAGCAACAACATTACGTTCTCCATAGATACATGTGTCGGTCGAATCCTCCGTGGAACTCCAAACCGATAAAACCCAAAAATCCAGGTGTCGACATCTCACCCTATCAGTACTAACACTAGAGATGATCTAAGGCTTCGGGTCTTCGGACTGAAAATCTGTGGATCGTGGTTCTTCCTCTGCTATATACTCACATGCCCAACTCGGTTCTTCAACCCCTTCTTCATAGTCTAAATATATATATATATATATACATACAACAAACAAAACAAACAATATATACAACAAATAGAGAGGTAAGACAACTTAAAATAACCAATAAATATCACATATGGAATAATAATACAACATTCACATAAATAAAATCCATAATGTACATAAATCCCATAACAGTTTAAAATACTCACCACACAATATAATGAATTTAAAATGAATATGACAAAGTATAAAGTGACTCATTCCTACTCCATGGAGCTACAACATATACTCAGATATCAGAGAGAATGAGATGAGACTTCTATTAATCTTGCTTGACCAATCCCAATATTTACCTTGTCCACCCTTTGTGTCTATAGCTTTGGCTACCCCGACCACTATTGCACCTTGTCAAAACTTTGTGTCTATAGTGATCGTTGTGATTGCTATTACTTGTCAATACTTTGTGTCTATAGCCCACGAAAATAAATATAACAATAGTGGCATAGCACACAACCCAGACACACGATCAATCAATTGTGTACTACAGCGTCGATAGTCCTCTCAAAACTTGATTAAGGTTAGTGCTTTCGTCAAGAACATAAGTGTGTCATCACGCACCACGGCCCGAGAAGGAGCTACCTCCGTCCACATATGGAATAGTGCACACTATGAACTCCAAGTTCATATCGAGAAAATGAACACACTATGCCTATCACATCGACAACACGATGTTATTCATCGTCAATCAAATCACCAAATTTCGATTTTGGTATGACTCAATGCATGAATAGATGCGTAATTACCAAAATATCCTCGGGTTTCAATTATTTATATAAGTGCCATAAATTTCCGAATTATTTACGTAAATACCATTAAATCTTCATTATTTACAAAAATGCCCTTAACTTCTATTATTTACAAAATGCCATCTAACTTTGAATAATTTCAAAAATACACTTCAAACTTTAATTATTTACGAGAATACCCTCAAACTAAATTTATTTACAAAAATACCCTCAATGGCAAAAATCTTCAAATGAGACGCTCCCACTTGGCGCACTTGTGATCCACACATCCGGTCCACCACTTTGGCCCGACAGAAACTACTTTGTTTTCATCAATCGCGTAGAAATTTTATTTCGTTTTCAAAAATCTTGCCGTTTTCACAATGTACATCACATTTTCAAATCGCGTAAATACATTTCTTGTTTTCTCAATCGTATAAATTTTTAAATCATGTTCTCGTCAGTTACTCACATAGATACTTCTAAACTATAAAAATAATTATTAAATCATCTGAGACCATTTAAAATATTTTTCCTAATTACGGTAAAATATTTTATATTATTATGTATTCTTTATAAATACTAACAATACTCAAATTAGTTTCTAAATATATTTAGTATTCATTAACAACATCGTAAAATACTCTGATTCTTCCCATTCAGTAATGTGACCGAACCTAGGGTTTGCACTCTTTGGAATGCTCATGCATTTCTAACATTAATCTAACACATACAATGTAAAACATATACAATGTATAATACATACAATACATCAAGGCTTAAACAATTAATAAAAGCTATAAAAATCAACACATAAAGGAATCCTTATGGATTTTACAAATTCAATCAAACCTTAATTTCTTAATAACTCTTTAATTTAATTAAATTTTGGTCTTCCTCTTACCTAAAATGATGAAAATTTCTTCTTTTCCTCTCCCTTGTGATTTCGGTTTTGCCTCCTTAGAGTCCTAGGAAAATAAATAAAATTTTATAAAGGCTATTACTAGAAAAGGAACAATACCATGGTTCAATCATGGCTTAGAGGCTTAGAAATAAAAATAGAATTGAAAAACAAGAGATTTTACCTTTGAAGAAGAATCTCCAAAGTGATCTTCAAGCTTGAAAATGGAAGAAATAGAAGAAGCTTTCAACTAGTGATAGTCTTATAGTGATGTTTAGGAGTAGAAAAATAAGAAAAGAGAAATTTTGAGTGAAAGGATGATGGAGAATGAAGCTTTGACCGAATAGCCTCTTTGGGTCTCCAATGGTGGACGGTGAAAATGAAGGAGAGAGTGAAGGAATTAATTGGGTATTTACTTGGAGTGTTGGCCGTAGAAGTGAGTAGGAAAAAGTCTAAATGCATGTGTTAAAATTCAAGAATGAATCTAGGCCATCCAATGGTTCAAAGGCTAGGATTTGGTCTTACAAGATAAGCTTGTTTCTTATTGGTTGATGGGTGATGAATCATGGCATGAATAAGCATTTATCTAGAGCTTTCTCGGTTGCTCTCATAGCTTGGCCGAATTCTCCATTTAAAAAGGCCAATTAAATTTGTTTCTTTCAATTAATTAGTTATATATTAAATGTAGGCTTAGTTACATATTAAACTAATTAGTTACTTCAAGTTACATTAGGTTAACTTAATTAGTTTAGGATTCTAGTTAGTTAGGCCTAACTAGATTACTATCTAGTTATCACTATTTAGTTACACTAAGGTTATAGTAATTAATTTAGTTAGGTTCTAAGGTAACTATACTAACTAAATTAAATATTCTAGTTCTAATCTAACTAGCTTAGCCATTTTTGTTGACTTAGCTTTATTAATTTCACTTCTAGGTGTCTTGTTCCTGTTGGTCCAAAATTCCTAATTTCCTTATTGTTTACTTTATTCATATGTGGGTCCCACACATATAGTATCGGGTCCACTGTCAAGTTTTATACTGAGTAATAAAATAATACTGAAAATTATTTTATCACACAGTTAAATTCTAAAAATTAAAACATTCAAAACAGTGTCTTTCGAATTGAGTTTACTAAACTCCTTCTGCTCTAAAAAAAACAAAACAAAAATAACATTTTATACAGACAAGCATAAAACAGTACATTGGGGACATAATTGTCATTTACCCTAAAGTCAGAATTTTTAGGGTGTTACATACATGATGTATTGGTATGTACTGTTGTGATAACTGTTTTGTACTGTCATTTTCTTTATTGCCAAGCGGGTAGTGATGTAGATTGTCTCACCTCTCTATATGTTTTCTCGATATTACTATATTGTTTCCGTAAAGAGTTTGAGGTAGAGGAGGATCAGCCTCTTGAGGTACAATACCCTGACGAGCAACAGTCGGGCGACTTACACGAGGAGGAGGAGTCGGTTGATCACACTGATCGTCAAGACTGATCTTGAGATCATGGCACTGCCAGGATTCTTCGGGTTCATGCGACTGGAGTTTCACGGGGGTTCCGAGGCGTGGCGTATGCATGTTGACCGAGGGACAGTAGCTTATGTGGGACGATTGACTGTGTCCCTATGTAGGGAGTATGACGGGGAGGTCATATTCACTACTATGCTTTATTTACATTTAGAGTTACCTTTGACCATTAGGCGTTATTGGCAGGGAGTTTTCCATGCGCCTAGTGAGCCGAGTATAGTCGACGACTCGGACTCGTGTCCAGAAGTCTTTGTGAGATCTCATTGATGCACACTTTTCGATGGTTATTCTGGAGGTGACAGATGGTGACTCATCGGAGGGTTTGATATCTACTGGGATGCACTTGGGCAGTACTATGTTTTAGCTTTGTGTCAACTTTTTATTACTTTATTAAATACTTGTAGTTTGTGAATTATGTTTGTACTAAAAGAGAATCTTCTGTATATTATGGTGAGTTTATGTTTGCTATATCTTGTGTTTCGTGTAATTTTATTTAATGTTAATAATTATAAAAAGAAAAAAAATATTCCGCAAATATTATGTAAGTATCAAATGTTTTATAACTTGGGTAGAGTTTTATTTTTATTTTATTTCATTGCATTCATAAATGTGGCATCCCCACAAGGGTGTTACATTAGTTGGTATCAGAGCCCAAGTTAGAGTCTTTTGGGGTTGTGGTTAGGTCTATTTTTGCTTGTGTTGTGTGAATCTCTGTGATTTGTTTCCAAAAGGTTACATCTGACATTATTTTGTCTTGTTGAAGAAAGAAGATGTCTGGAGGAAGAGGAAGGCGTGCAAACGTGGCACCTAATGTGGATCTAATGGTTGCGTTCTTTGAGGCTATTCAAGACAAATGGCGGAAGTGATTGCTCGCAAAATCAAAGAAGCGACCCAACATCAAGATATTCGCGATGCTTTGAATTTGTCCGAGTTCGGAGACGCAACAATCCGCCACGGTTTAGAGGCGAGTTTGACCTCGAAAAGGCAAGTCTTTGGATTCAAGACTTGGAGCGAATATTCGAAGGAATGGGGTGCGCGGAGAATAAGAAGGTAACATTTTGTTTATATGTTGAGAGGAGATGCCAAAAATTGGTGGAGGAATACCCGCCACCTTGTTGTGCAAATGAAGGAAGCGAGATCACACGGGAGGTGTTTTGTGAAGTATTTCTAGAGAAGTACTTTCCAGTCTTGCTCGACATGCCAAGGAAATGGAATTTCTTGGTGCGTCAAGGAATATGATTTGTGGGAGAATATGCTGCGCAAAATTTGAGATTTTGTCACAATTCTCGGGGTATTTCAGACCCAACCAGATGAGGTATGGAAGTGTCAGAAGTTTGAGGATGGGTTAAGAATGGAGTTGAGACGTGCAGTGCTACCGATGAGAATGAGGGAATTTCCTGTGTTGATAGACACTTGTCGAAGACTTGAGGCATTGGAGCCGTCCCGAGATCTGAGGAATCGTAATTTTGGGTCGACTAGGTTCCAAAGAGGTGGCAGTAGCAGTGGTGGTAGGTTTCAGAGAAAGCCTTATGCGAGACCGTCTGGGAGTCAGCCTCAACGTCCATCTGTTGGGGGAAGTTATGGTGGAAATCGACCTGCTCAGAATGTGGCGTTTACGCCAACCTGCTTTAAATGTGGCAAGAGTGGTCACATATCTACAGATTGTCCGATCAGGGGAACGATCTGTTTTAACTGCAAGAAGCCTGGACATGTTTCTAGAGATTACACTCACCGAGAGGAAGCTGCAGTGAGGAATGTCCATGCTACTCAACCGAGATCCGGGAGGAGAGTGTATACAATGACCGAACTGAAGCTTCTCCGAGGATCTTATACAAGGGAAGGTGTCATTGAAGGTAATCACCGACTTTGCTATATGATTCGGGTGCAACACACTCATTTATTGCATATGATTGTGTGGAACGTTTGAAACCGCACGTGTCTTCTCGAGTTTTCAATTGATTGTTTCTACACCGATTGCCAAGCCTGTTGTTACATCCAAGATATGCATGAACTGTCCTATTGTTATAAAGGATCGTAAGTTTTCGGTCAACTTGATTTGTTTACCTCTTGTTGAGATAGACATAATATTAGGAATGGATTGGTTATCTTCTAACCATATCCTTATAGACTGTGCGAGTAAGGCCATAGTTTTTCCTAAGGAAGAAAGTTCTGGATTCTTGACTGCTGTTAAGGTCAAGTCATTGTTGAGGGATGGAGCTCAAGGGTTTATGTTGCTGTCTTCTTTGGAAGTCAAGTCTGAGAAGGATGTGAGCACTATTCCTGTCGTCAATGAGTTTCTAGAGATTTTTCCTGATGATGTACCTGGTTTGCCACCGGAAAGGGAGATCGAATTCTCTATCGACTTAGTACCTGGAGTCGGTCCTATTTCGATTGCACCATACCGAATGTCACCGGTAGAGTTGGCAGAGTTGAAGAAGCAATTGGAGGAACTGTTGGAGAAGCAGTTTGTGCGACCTAGTGTTTCACCATGGGGAGCACCAGTGCTGCTAGTCAAAAAGAAGGATAGAACTTCGTGCCTTTGTGTGGATTATCGACAGCTGAACAAGGTGACTATAAAGAACAAGTATCCGCTACCAAGGATTGATGATTTGATGGATCAATTGAAGGGAGCCGCTGTATTCTCTAAGATAGATTTGCGATCAGGTTATCATCAGATTCGTGTCAAGGTCGATGATGTACCCAAAACAGCTTTCCGAACTCGTTATGCGCATTATGAGTATCAAGTGATGCCGTTCGGAGTGACGAATGCTCCTGCAATATTCATGGACTATATGAATAGGATTTTTCGTCCATAGTTAGACAGATTTGTCATTGTTTTCATCGATGACATTCTGATCTATTCTCAAAGTCAAGAAGAGCATACTGAACATCTCAGTATAGTTCTCCAGATTTTGAAGGAGAAGAAGCTATTTGCGAAGTTGTCAAAGTGCGAGTTTTGGTTGGATGAAGTTCAATTTCTAGGTCACGTAATTTCTAAGGAAGGTATTGTGGTAGACCCATCAAAGATGGAGACTGTTTTACAGTGGGAAAGGCCTAAGACTGTGACTGAGGTTCGAATCTTTGTTGGATTAGTCGGATATTATAGAAGATTTATTGAAGGTTTTTCCAAGATAGTTGGACCACTTACACAACTCATGAGGAAGAGTCAAGCTTTCGATTGGACGGAGGAACGTGAAGCGAGTTTTCAAGAGCTGAAGAAGAGGTTAACGACTGCACCAGTGTTAATCCTACCGGATCCTAACAAATCATTTGAGGTGTATTGCGATGCATCTTATCAGGGGTTAGGATGTGTGTTGATGCAGAATCGGAACGTGGTAGCTTATGCTTCAAGACAATTGAAGGTTCATGAGAGGAACTACCCAACGCACGATTTGGAGCTAGCTGCAGTAGTTTTTGCATTGAAAGTGTGGAGGCATTTTCTGTATGGAGCTATGTTCAATGTCTTTAGTGATCACAAGGGCTTAAAATACTTGTTTGATCAAAGAGAATTGAATATGAGACAGAGGCGATGGTTGGAATTTTTGAAGGACTATGATTTTCAGTTTCAATACCATCCAGGAAAAGCAAATGTGGTGGCAGATGCCCTAAGCAGAAAGGTAGTAAGTGTTTCTACTATGATGATTAAAGAGGAGGAATTGATGAAGCAATTCAGAGATCTATGGTTATCAATAGAATTGGTACTTGGAAAGATTCGTCTAAGTAGAGTTGTGGTTTTGAATGACTTGTTGGAGATAATAAAGGAGAAACAAGATGAAGATGCGTTTTTACAGAATGAGAAGGAATTATTGAAGCAAGGTCATAAAGCGACGGTGGAAGAAGGATCTGATGGAGTCTTAAGGTTTGAAGGAAGAGTTTGTATACCTGATGATCCCGAACTCAAGAGAGCGATTTTGGATGAAGCTCATATAAGTAATTTGAGTATGCATCCGGGAATGACAAAGATGTATCAAGACCTGAAACGACTGTTTTGGTGGCCAAGAATGAAGAGAGATGTAGCTGAACGTGTGGCGTCTTGTCTTATCTGTCAGAAGGCAAAGGTGGAACACCAAAGGCCTGCTGGTATGTTACAACCTTTGACTATTCCAAAGTGGAAGTGGGATAGTATTTCGATGGATTTCGTTACTGGATTTCTGAGGATGAGGAAAGGTCATGATTCGATATGGGTTATAGTTGATAGGCTTACGAAATCAGTGCATTTCTTGCCGATCAATATTAAGTATCCGTTGGAACGCTTAACCCAGATATATATCGACGAAATTGTTAGACTTCATGGTGTGCCTGCGAGTAAAGTTTCTGATAGAGATCCGAGGTTTACGTCAAGACTCTGGCAAAGTTTGCAAGAAGCTATAGGGACTAAATTGCGATTGAGTTCTACATACCATCCGCAAACTGATGGTCAGACAGAGAGAACAATTCAGTCATTGGAAGATCTGTTGCGTGCTTGTGTGTTAGAACAGCAAGGGAGTTGGGATGAATTTCTGTCTTTGATAGAATTCACTTACAACAATAGTTTTCACTTGAGCATAGGAATGGCGCCCTATGAAGCACTTTATGGACGACAATGCCGAACACCTTTGTGTTGGTATCAGGATGGAGAGAGTATGACTATTGGTCTTGATCTTGTGCAGCAGACTACAGAAAAAGTGAAGATGATACAAGAAAAGATGCGAACGACTCAGAGCCGTCAGAAAAGTTATGCTGATAAACGAAGACGACCTTTGGAATTTGAAGAAGGCGATCATGTGTTCTTGCGAGTTACGCCTACGACGGGTGTTGGAAGAGTTCTTAAATCAAGGAAGCTTACACCTAAGTTTATAGGGCCTTATCAGATTATTCGTCGGATTGGTCCTGTAGCTTATCAGATAGCTTTACCGACTTTTCTATCCAATCTTCATAATGTATTTCATGTGTCTCAGTTGAGGAAATACATTTCCGATCCAACCCATGTGATACAACCTGATGAAGTACAGCTGAAGGATAATTTGACGTATGAAACACTTCCTGTTAGAATCAAAGATAGGAGAGTGAAACAACTTCGAGGGAATATGATTGAACTGGTAAAGGTAGTATGGAATGATGTGACGGGAGATGCTACATGGGAATTAGAGGATAGGATGAGGGAGCAATATCCTCAATTGTTTGATGTATGATGAATTTCGGGGACGAAATTCTTATTAGTAGGGGAGAGTTGTAACACCCCAACTTTTGGGATAATTACAATATAGTCCCGATTTGTACTGTTTTGTGAATTCTGTGAGCAGTAAATTTAATTTGACTGTTCCGTGAGTGTACTTGACTGTTGTATGTGATTTGCTCTGACCTAAGAAAATAATAATTTTCTGGCCGGATAAATCTTATTTTAATTAATTGGAGCTGGGGGATCTTACTAAACCCAATTCTAATTGATATATAAATTAATATCGTAATTTTTTGGATTTAACTATGCAATAAAATAATTTTATATTTTTATAATATTATTTTATAATACAGTACCTACTGTCTCAAAAATAGTAAAAATCTGCTTCGATTTGACCACAGATCTTTAAAAGTGCTGTGAGACCGCGTTTAGGAAAAACAGTCAACTGTGCCGACTGGATAATTTCTAACCAATGAGAGCAAGTCAACAAAGGTAGGCTTGACTTTCTAAACCAATAGGAATTGGACACCTAAGGAAGCATGTGTTTTCATTTGGACCGTTGGATGAGGACTTAATGATGAAGCCTTTAACCTAAGCCATTGATCTAATCAATGGTGAGATTAGAATGATAGGTTTATGATCAAGTGATATCTACCTTAGATCTAATCTAGGGCTAAGAATTAAAGATGAACCAAGGGTTAGGATTAAGTCAACAATTGTAGGCTTGAAAATGGTTAGTAACCTAATTAAGCTTAATTCAACTAATCTAATTACTTAATTAGCATACTAAGTGAGCTAGCTTAGTTATGAATTAATTATAATCTAAATACTAATTAGATATACTAATATTGATTAAAGGTCATGATATATGTTAATATATACTAAATTAATTAGTTATGTGATTAGTATGTTAATTTAGTTTGGTTAGGATAATTAACCTAACAAAATACCTAATTAACTAGCATGTAATTAGGAGTAATTTGGAAACAATTAGACCCCTAATTTGATGAAGGAGCTGCACGGTTTTGGGCTGCCAAGGAGGAGGCAAGGTGGCTTGATTCTACATGGTTCTAGAAGGATTCAATGACCTAAGCCATGTGCCTAACAAGTGTGAACACTTTGTGATATTTTGCATGCAAAATCAAACACTCAAGCTCCCTACACACACTCATTCACGGCTGCTGCCCTCCATATTCACTCTTCACTTTCTATTTCACCCTTATCACATTTTAACTATCCATTTCTCTCTCTAAAATACCAAAAACTCAAGCAAACATTTCTCTCTCACTTTCTCTCTCTAATTCGGCCAGCACCCTTACACACACACCCAAGCCTTCATAATTTTAGATCATCACATTTCTTGAACCCAAATACCATTCTAAGCATCTTTCATTCACAAAGTTTTCCCAAATTCCTACTCCATCTTGCCTAAAATTCCACTTCTTGCTTACTTACTTAAGGGTAAGTTTGGTTTCTATGGTTCAAAACTGAAAATTTAATTTTTCTAACCATGTTTGTTCCATGGTTTTCCTATTTTGTACCTTGTATGTGTATTTACTAATTGTTTGAGAATTTTAGGAATTATTTTGGAGCTTGTACGAAATTTGGAGAGAAGGAAGGAATCTAACCGATTAATTTTCCTACAAGAGGTAAGAGGGAGATTTAATCTCATCAACCCTAAGTGGTGATGAGAAAATGGATTGTGTTTGTGTGTAGAATCCATAAGGATTCGGTTGTATGGTTTATTTGTGATTTTTATTGTTTTTGATTGTTTAAATGCTTTACTAATTGTGATTATTTTTGCTATGCATGATTATAGCTTTCATTATTTTTGCTATGCATGTTTATGGTTTTAAATATATTGTATGTGTATTATATGTGATTTAATAATTGTATGTGTTTGTAACTGTGTAATTATTAAAGTAGGATGTGAATAACATGTGCGATTTGCATGAGTGTTCCAAAGAACACACCATCAGGCTCACGGCCTTACATCCAAAAAGAGAACCAAAATGTTCTCAGCAATTTTCTAAATAACTGATTTAAGAAATTTAAGTAAAATAATCAAAGTTAAAAAATGGTTTAGATTAATTGTGGCCAAAATGCCATTTAGTGTATAACCAAATGCCATTTTATTTTGATTTGGCCAACATGCCATTTTATTTACTAAGATAGGTTAGGTAATTGTTTTATAACATAAATTGATTCCAAGGAATCATTGAGAAAATCAAAGGAATTAATTCTGTTCTAGAATTTTAACTTAGCAGAATTCAGTTTAAGTAAGAAATTAATCAGACACTTGAAAAGTACTAAAGTAGGGCTCATACTATAAATTTTGAAGCGCGTTAGTGAGTTTCAAAGTGAAATTATTGGGTAAAAATAAAATAAACTATATTTAGAGGAAAACGTTAAAAATACCTTATACTGATTTTATAGGTAAAATGCTGCTGAAATTTATTAAAATCAAACGCATAAAATGAAAAGATTCCATACTATATTTATAACACAAGGAAAATACATTACGTATTTTAAAAGTACTAGATATAGTTTTACACATATTAAAAATGACAATTTTAAGCTATTCGGTTAAGAAAATGAATTAAAAATCCTACGCGATTGAGAAAATAACTCAAAAATAATTTACGATGTTTAAAAACGTCAAAATGTCTTTACGCGATTTAAAAACGTTTGTGAAAACGACGAGATTGTGAAAATGCGATAAAATTTCTACGTGATTGAACAATACTGTGAGTTTTGCTGTTGGGCCAAAGTGGTGGACCCAGACATGTTGTAGTATAGTACTGTCAGGTGGGACGTACTTTACCTTGTTATCTGGTGACTAGGGGTATTTTGGTAATTTCTTGTAAATATGGTAAAATTTGGATAATAGGGGTATTTCTGTAATTTTAGCTCATGTTTAGAGTGTTGTGCCAATTTGGGTTATAATTGGTGATTGATTGACGAGGCGAATTACACCGTGTTTGGTGTGATAAGCGTAGTGTGGTTCATTTATGAATTTGGAGGCATTAGTGTGCGGAGAATTCCACATGCGGACAGTGGGTTGCTCCTCTGGGCCGTGGTAACGGGCAACACACTAATGATCTTGACAAGCACTATTCTTAGTCGAGATCTTGAGGGGACTATTAAGTACTATGCTTGTGGTACACGATGTTGGACTGTGTACTGCTACACGATGTTTTGGACTGTGGGCTATAGACACAAGGATTGGATAGTGCAATAGCTTGGTTGGGCAGCCATAAAGTATTTTTAGTTTCTTTTCGGATCATTCTCTCAGATATCCGTGTTTAGCTTCATGGAGTAGGAACGAGTCAGTGTGTGTATCATTCATCATCTGCATTTTTAATATTCATGCATTATCTGCATTTTATTGTTTATCATAATCTGTGATAAATTGTATGATTAAATGTTTTATTATACTATGCATGATATTATTGTATGTGTTATTTATATATATATCACTTGTTATCTTGTACATGATGTATTGGTATGTACTGTTGTGATAACTGTTTTGTACTGTCATTTTCTTTATTGCCATGCGGGTAGTGATGTAGATTGTCTCACCTCTCTATATGTTTTCTCGATATTACTATATTGTTTCCGGAAAGAGTTTGAGGTAGAGGAGGATCAGCCTCTTGAGGTACAATACCCTGACGAGCAACAATCGGGCGACTTACACGAGGAGGAGGAGTCGGTTAATCACACTGATCGTCAAGACTGATCTTGAGATCATGGCACTGCCAGGATTCTCCGGGTTCGTGCGACTGGAGTTTCACGGGGGTTCCGAGGCGTGGCGTATGCATGCTGACCGAGGGACAGTAGCTTATGTGGGACGATTGACTGTGTCCATATGTAGGGAGTATGACGGGGAGGTCATATTCACTACTATGCTTTATTTACATTTAGAGTTACCTTTGACCATTAGCCGTTATTGGCAGGGAGTTTTCCATGCGCCTAGTGAGCTGAGTAGCGAGTCGACAGCTCGGACTCATGTCCGAAGTGTTGTGAGATCTCATAGATGCACACTTTTCGATGGTTATTCTGGAGGTGACGGATGGTGACTCATCGGAGGGTTTGATATCTACTAGGATGCACTTGGGCAGTACTATGTTTTAGCTTTGTGTCAACTTTTTATTACTTTATTAAATACTTGTAGTTTGTGAATTATGTTTGTACTAAAAGAGAATCTTATGTATATTATGGTGAGTTTATGTTTGCTATATCTTGTGTTTCATGTAATTTTATTTAATGTTAATAATTATAAAAAGAAAAAAAATATTCCGCAAATATTATGTAAGTATCAAATGTTTTATAACTTGGGTAGAGTGTTATTTTTATTTTATTTCATTGCATTCATAAATGTGGCATCCCCACTAGGGTGTTACAATTTTAATACTGGATGGACTTAGTGCAGATATGGAAGCTTATGGAAATGTTGATTTTGGTAGTTAGATGAATTGTAGGATTTATTCTATACCTAAAGAAGTTAAGAAATTTGATTTAGTAAGATCAAAGTGTTCCTAAGAGATATAAAGTTTCAGCACAGAATTTTAAATGGCCTTAGTTTTTCAAATGATTCTATCTTTTCTATGACTTTATAAACCTTTTTCTCTCCACACATATGACAACTTGTAGTAGAAAAACTGTAACACCTTGAAAATTACTTGTTTCATGATATATACTCATTTTATAATATTTGTGATTTTTGTGAATTTTTTATGGAATTATTTGAATTGTTTGATTATTTTAATACATTTCTCGATTTATGTGCACACTGAGTGGGGTCAGAAAAAATGAAATATTTTCCCCGAGGCAAGAATACCTTAGACTGTGGAAACGGTGATGGGAGATCTTACTAAACCCTAGGCCGAACACAGTTTATGAAGTTTTCATTTTTTGAGATTTGATCTGATAACGGTACGTTTTATTACCCATTGAACAATAAAAATTAGTTTTGTTAACTATAGCTTTTGTCCACTGGGTAATAATTTTAGTAGAGTGTTAGTCATCTTTTCTAGAGAACACTTTAATGATATCACCAAGATGACATCATCAAAGTAACATCATCCTTGACTTTTTCCAAAAAATGGACAAAGCTTCTCAAGGAAGCTTTGTATCAAGCTTCTCAAGGAAGCCAACTTCCCTCTCTCCTCCCTTGGAGACCCCACGGCCATGAAAGGGAAAAGATGACACAAATTGTCATCTTTCCCTTTTCCATTTTCAAAAGTTTCTGTCACTTTCTCTCTCCACTTTTCTTTTCTCTCTCAACTTCTCCTTTTCTTTCACTTTTCTATCACATTTTCTCTTCTTCCTTTCCTCTCCAACCTCACGGCCACACCCCTTCCTTCACCCTCCATGCTTGTTTAATTTTAAGCAATCATATTGCTTGAAATTACATTCTTGTTTGAAGACCTTTTCTTGTTGGAATCACCTCATAAAGCTCTCATCTCCATTTTCTCTCCTCACTCTCACGGCCAAGCACCACCATTGATGGTCATCCATGTTTATTTGCTCAACCAACCTTATTTCTTGTATCTACTCATCATCTAGAAGCTTTTTCCTTTTATGACCATCACTTGATTCTTCCATCTTCATCTTCTTTTATAAAGCCCTAACTTGAAGCTTTAAGGTAAAGTTCTTAACTTTCTATTTTCTTTCTTTCATTTTCGTGATTCTTGGTCACCTTGGTGATCAAGGACTCCTCTTTTCAAGTTTTGGTTGTTGATTATATGAGTTTGATCATCCTAGGATTTTGGTGGAGGAGTTGGACAAATTTCAAGAGGCATAAAAGGAGTTCTTTTCTTGTTGTCTTCTTAGGTAAGAGGGAGATTAACCTTATCAACCATGCTATGGTGGTGAGGAACAAATTAGTTGTGTTGTGAGTGAAAAATCCATGTGAGGATTTATCCACTCAATTGTATGACTTTTGATTTATGTTTGTTTGACTTTGTATGATTATGTGATGTTGTTGTATGCAAGAGATAGTTATGGTGACTTAATGGTTATATGTGATGATATACTTTTGATAGTATGCATGAACATAATCAATTGTGATGATTAAAATATGTGGCATGCCATGATCATGTTGTAAAGGAATGATTTTTGGGCTCCATTGATCACTTAAGGCTCACGGCCTTTTGGCCTAGGAGAAGATATACATGAGGAAAATATTTTATTGATTAAGAACCTAGATGATTAGGTGGTAAGAACATGACTTATGAGGTTACAAGTTGAAAGAGGAAAGGAACAAAGTTTTTACCATTGAAAAAAATAGATTTTGGCCATGATATTTGATAATAGGATGGAAGAGTAATTAGGATGGAAAAGATTTTATTTAGAATCTGAATAATGGAAGTTTTAGAAAGAGTGTTGGAAAATAATACTTAGATGATTTGGAGACTAATTAGGATCAAAGGATTTATAAGTAAAAAGAGGAGATAATCGCAATGTTATGATTTGAGGAATAATGACTTTTAGCTATATTAATGGAAATAGTTTTGGGGATAGTTAGAATAAGGAAAATGATTTATTAGTGGTGAGTTTAGTTGGTTTATTGATAAGAAAATTTAATTTAAGGACTTATAAGATAAGAATGGAAAGGAATAAATTTTTATTATTAAGCAAAAAGAGTGATTCCGGTTATGGTATGGAGGGATAGGATTGCGAATTGAGTTGAATCTTAAGGTAATTCATTCAAGAGGATGTTAATAAGGATAATGGAAAAGGGTCTCATTAAATTAAAAATAATGTAAGTTTTGGAAAAAATATTAGCAAATGATATTTTGAGGAATTTTAATAATAAAAACTTGAGGTATTTTAGAGATTTGGGGAAAAGAAAACGAATTTATGAAATCAAGATGACGAATGATGATTTTTTGAATTATGCGATGAAGGTATCTTATGACTGAAATGACAGTAAGGATATTGTGGGACATGAATGATGATTTTTGAATTATGTGACAAAGATATATTATATTTGGAAATAACAGTAAAGTCTGGCATACCCTAGAAAACCTCACTAGGATGCCATAACTAAGTAGAAGACTAACTCGCCCTAAAACTAGGAAACTCAGGCTCTTCCTTGCCTTGGTCTTTTAAGAAGCATACATATAAATAGAATAGCAGAATAGAAAAAAGAGGTGAGATATCCAACATCAATACCAGTTATGGCAGTAAAGAACTAGAAATGACACAGGACACCTTATAGCATGGCAACATAATAAACAACATCAAGATTCAGATGATAAGCAATTTAATAATACAGATAGTCATAACATCATTAAAAGGAACAGTTCTATAATTATATATATTTATGCTAGATAAATATGTTGACAAACTATGCACATGCACAAGGTACCAAAATCCTACTCCATGGAGCTAAACACAACATTGGAGAGAATGATCAAGGAGACATGCCTGTATCTCATCAGCCTCAAATCAAGTGCTTTCAATATCAACAAATTGCGCAACATGGCTTATACAAGGCATTCTTCACAAGATCGCGATATAGGACAATGTCTCGGTTTGGATCGTCAGTGTGTTTGCATCGGTCTGTCCCATGGCACCGAGGAGCTACCAACTATCCATTGTGAGATACCTGCACCCTAACGCCCCCAAGGTCAACAAGTGACTTACACTAGTCTATTCACACTTGCACGTAGGTGTGATTCATCTCGTAGGCATACAGCCTTACAAATAGAGTCTAACGGACTTTCACAATGCATGATGACTCGATGCACATATATATATAGATATTCAATAATAGTATGACTTATCCATGATTACATGCCATATTAGGCCCAATCAATTATCAATAATCCTTGGTCCCACTTATGGACCCACAACAAGTCATTATCCAAATCTCAAGGGTGAAAATATAATTTTCCTATTAAACCCCTCTAGGAAAATTCTATAGTATTTTTCATTTAACCTTTATTACTCTTAATTAGATAAGTCATTTCCTTTGTTTTAGTTCAAACTCACTTAAGGTAATTATTTTAAGCTCCTCACAACCTCACCCACACTCATGTTCATTCTTCATCCAAAAATCACTCTAGGCTATAGGATAATGTTTTGTTCTTTATTTTTTTCCATATTATGAATTCCTAATTTATTATCTAATCACCTAATTACCTAAGTTTTAATTGATACAAAAATTTTGTTAATGGGTGCCCTAGATGGCCATGACCTCCCAAGGGCTAGGAACCTAAAATTCTCACATTATTAATTACTTATTACTTGATTTCTTAAGTCCCAAAGTAACACAAAAATTCCATCATGGACCCATCAATGGCCTCATGGCCGTGAACCTCCAAGCAAAAGGGGTAAGAATCCCTTGCTTTCCGTATACACATCCAAGCATTTAAAGCATTCCAATCCATCAAGTTACACAATAGCAAGTATTAAAGTCATACAACACAACCAATTACAACATTATAAAAAATCACACAACAAAGTGAGCAACCCACACATGGATTCCTCACCATCAACACAAAAATGTGTTCCTCACCACCATGATAAGCTGAAGAGGATGATCTCCTTTTTACCTGAAGAGATAACAAAATAAAATAAGCTTGATGTTGAAAATCGGCAAGTGCACCGAATCGCAAAAAGTAATAAAGTAGTGAAAAGAGAATCGTCCCACGAGGATTATATTGCCAATTACCAAATTAAGTTAAATTAACACTATTTAAGCCAATCAAAATATGGAAGTTGAAAAAAAGTGAAAATAAAGATAATTAAAAGAAAGTAAATAAAACTAAACAAAGTAAAATCAATCAATTTAACAAGAGATGAAATCAAGAATAAGAAAGTGTTAGGGTTCAGACTTCACTTGAACTCTTTCAAATGTACTTCTAAAAATTGGTTTGAAACATATTCTATTTCAATGATTCATGGTCAATTCCCAACATTAATTAATATCCAATCCCTTGGTATATTAATCCTCTTACGCTGATTGAAATTAACTAATCCCTTAGTCTAACTCCAATTAGAAAGGCATTATCAAGAACAGAGGAATTATAAGAAAGACCACATAACCCACAACGTCTATCCCTAGCGATTGCAGAAATTATGGTGTTTATCACAAGTTCTAGGTTCATGCAAATTTTCCCAAATCATACATAAACCCAATTTATCATTCCCAAATTGATCAGGTTTAGAAAAGCATTAAGAACAGAGATAAACACGTAAATCATGAGATAAAAACATGCATTAAACCCATAAAAGAAATTATATCATCAAAGTATCAAGATCTATCGTCCCCCTAACGAGGGGAAGTTAGTTACACATAGGAAAAGAACAAAACAAAGAATAGAAGATGACAAACTCCATTGATAATTGGTGGAAAGATTGAAGAGAATCCCTAATCTTCAAATCTTGATGCGCCCACACGAAATTAGGATTTGAGTTGTCTTGACGCCTGCTGCAGAATATCTTGAAATTTGGCGTAACTTTCTATTTATAAGAAATTCACGCTGCTGTTACGCGTTCGGCGCTCAGCGCTAACTCTCCCGGCTCAGTATTTGGATCACCGAGACCAATTATTCACAAAACACGCGCTTGAGCGCGGTACCTGACGCTTGAGCGCCGAAATATCAACAATATCACCCTGTTTCGCCATCTGCGCGCTTGAGCGCTGAAATACCCACGCTTGAGCGCTGAACTAGCAGAGAGAAAATTCCCTCGTTCGCCTCACTAGCGCTGGGCAAAGTATTGGTTCTTGGACGCTTAAGCGCGATCGTCCAGAGACTTGTCAAGCGACTCTTCCATGCAAAAATAATCCATTCTTTCCCAAAGCAAAAACCTATCAAAAGCAAAAGAAAATACAAAGAATGAAGAAAAACTCTTTAAATTAAAAAAACATGAAAAATATAAGGACAAAACTCAATTAAATAAATTAAAAGAGAATGAAAAACCCGAAATTGAACCGTAAAAACATTACTTTTTAAAGGTTCATCCACTCCCCAAACTTAAGATTTTACTTGTCCTCAAGTAAAAGGAAAAAGAAACAAAAATAAAAAGAAAGAAAATCTTTTTGGTGGCCGACAACTATATACATCCCCTACAAAGGCTCCGAACTCAGGGAGGCACTTAAGCCGACTCAACAAACAAAACCAAACATGATATAGCCAGATAATGAACATCATAGAAAACTCAGAAACTGTTCCAAAATCTTACTTCAAGGAATCACACATGCAAAATCCAACTATCACATTGCTCTCACATGCATTTCTCATAAATAAATGACTTCCCATAAGCATGAATGAAAGACCAACTCACAGAGACGTCCAAACCCGGATAGATTTATAAAAATGCAAATGTGCATAAAAAATGCATCCAAAGGGCTGTTTTTCATCTCTCTCTCCACTAATATAAACAACACAAAAACAGGGATCATCAGGGTCTTTATGAGCTTGTAATGATAGGCCAGGGGTATGGTTTACGAAAGAAAAGGATAGGAGAAATAAAACAAAGATTGAAATACATAATCATGCAAATTCTACAATCCAAGCCTCAAAATATTAAACAAGAGCACAACGATGCATAAAAATCAACACTTTGTTCATCATCATCATCATTCTTTTTTTTTTTTCTTTCTTTCTTTTGTCTTCTTTTCTTTCCTTTCTTTTTCTCCTTTGTTTTTTTTTCTTTTTTTTTTTCACAACCTCCTGCACCCCCAAACTTATTGCTTGCAAAACGTGGGGTGAACTTTCTTCTTCTTTTTTTTTTTAACTCCTCAATTAACTCATACACATAATAACGAAGGCTTGAACAGTAGAAAACACAAGACATGCATTCAACAAAGGGTAAGAAAAAGGAAATTTTTTTTTTATCATGTATATGGGAAGAAAAATGTGGGTAAAGAAAACAAAAATAAGGCCAAAAATCTGTGTGGCTGCAAAAAGGGACCTAGAGATACACTGTATTAACAGGTTAGCTTGAAAGACTCAAACGGTCCAAAGAAGGCCCTAATCATTTCCCTGATCATGCATCATTTATGATTTCGCCTCAAGAGAGAATCAAACAACTTCTAGACGCAAATCATCCACACACAAGCAAACTCATAAACTTTCTCTAAGTTTGTCATGCAATCATAAATCCAAGGTCTTTTCAATCATACAAATGGGAAGTACAATCATGCACAATCAATGCAATAGAGATCAATCTAATTTTTGGATTCCCATATGACATCCTGAAAAAGAAATCAAGAACCAGTTCAACCAATCATAGGATTCTTAATTCAAAACATTGGCAAGTTCAACCAAAATCCTTAATCAAAACAACAAAATACCCTCCCCAAACTTAAACAACACAAGTGCCCTCACTTGTTCAGATCACTGTACAATGCAATAACCAAACAAGAACATAAAGGCAAAATAATAAAAGAGAGGGTAAAGAAAAGCTCATTGTAGTAGTAGGAAATCAATCTAATGCTTCCTCATCATCATTCTCCTCCTCATCTTCCCCACCTGAAGTTGATAGTTGCCATGATCTCCTCGTCGGTCAAAGGACCAAGAGAGCAAGGTGTTAATGTCCAAGCGCTCTGCTATGGGCGCAACAACCGAAGAGAATAGTTGAATTTCCTCTCGATTCTCGACGCTGCACTCGCTCTAATCTATCCATCCTTTGTGCCAAGGTGAGCGCTGTACGAGGTGGCCGGACTGCTTGGGCCTAGAGGAGCAGGAACTTGAGGAGCTGGAATTGCATGATCCTCTTCAAAATACCTCTCAATAACTGCTGCTATGATGGGAGGAGTAGGCTGAATCAACTGATCTCCAGAAAGTTGGACACCCTTCTCAGAACATAGGCGGGAAATGAGCAAAGGATAAGGTAAGCTCCCAGAAGTGTCTTGAGCTGCCATGCGCATGTTGAAGGCAATGACCCGGTCAATATCAACAACGCTATCAGAGACAATGGCGAAGATAAGCAGGGCCCGCTTAACAGGCACTTCCGAAGTGTTAGAGCAAGGCAAGAGGTTGGCTTGAACAAAAGTGCACCACACCCGTGGAATTGGTTTAAAATCAGCTTTCTTCAAAAATTTGGGGTGGTTCTTTGTGTCCAACGCCCATTGAGCACCTTCCTTGCATAGCACACTAAGCACCAGGTTTGCATCCAAAGGTGCACTCAACAAGGCATGATAATCACACTGGCCTGGGTACTCATATTCTTGATCAAAATAGTCATTCAGCTCATCCTTACTGAACTCTATAAACGTCCCCCTCACCATGCTTTGATATCTATGTCTGTCAGTGGGGCTAGTGAAAGCATTGGCGTAAAATTCCCTAACTAATGTCTGTGATCCTGGTTCTGGAATTTGACACAATCTGCTCCAACCTCTGTCTATAATTTGGGAATGAATTTCAGGAAATTCATTATCTTGTAGAACAAGCCCCCGTTCCCAAATGAAATTCCTTTTCCAGAGAGCATTGGTAAACCTTTTTTCATGAATTTCTGATCGGAAACGACTTGCATCAAAGGAAGAAGAACTAGAGCCTTCTCCAGAGGGACCTCTTCTTTTCTTAATTGGAGGCATCTTGAATCCCTGAAACCAAAAAGGAAAGGAGATAAATGAGTATCTCTCAGCAAAAATTCCAGAACAGAACAATGAGATGGAATTAACAACAGCCAGAAACCATGCAATACTCTTCAATCAATCAACCAGAAACCAGATAATACCAAACCATGTCAAAATCTCACCAAAGCAATACGAGAGAATAACTAGGAACAAAAATTATAAATCACACGAGTACACCTAAACCAACCAAAAATCTGAAGTCATCAAAACTTGAATTCACAGCATTCAGCACAGCTTGACAGGGTCATTATACCAATTCAACATGCCACAATCACATAGCACTAAGTCACTTAAGATTAAGACAAATTAATTATGCCAATAGTACTCAGAACAGAGGCATTATCAACTAAGCACATCATAAATCCACTCACAGCAGCATCCAAATCAGAAAATTCAGCAACCAAACGTGTCAATCACTCCCAATCAACAATTTACACAGTTAAATTCCAGCAACAACAACAGAAGAAACCAAATCTCACCTAAATGTCATAATTTCACAAAATCCCCAATCTGAAAACCCTAAAACCCCAATTCCCAAATTTCATCAAATTAACAGAAAAGCACAACGAATTGAGATTAAGGAGAGATGAAATACCTGAATGTGGTGAAAATGAATGCAAGAAATGGGGAAAATGAAGAGCTAGTCACGGTGAGAATCCACCACGCACGTATCAACGTATAGGTGTGGGTTCCCCTCTTTTCAGATGCAACAAGCAGGATGAAGCACCAGAAAACGAGATGAAGGGAAAAGTCCGAAAGGAAATGCGGTTGGAATGAGGGAGTGAGGGGCAGTGAGTGTTAAGAAGAAGTGGAGAAGATGCAGGGAGGAAAAAAAAAAGAGAGAAAACTGATTCAGGAAAACGTTCAGCGCTTGGAACGCTCGTTTAAAAGCTCCCTGCTCGCCGTGCGCTTGAGCGCTTATATTACAGCGCTTGAGCGCTACTTGTTTTTTTTTTTTTAACACTTAAAACAGAAACTTAAAGAAAGAAAATAAAAATAAAATAAACTAAAATAAAAACAAAATAAATAAATAAAAATAAAATAAATAAATAAATACTAAAAACAAAACAAAACAAAACAAAAAAAAAATAGAAAAGAAAAGAAATTTGGGTTGCCTCCCAAAAAGCGCTTGTTTAACGTCATAAGCTCGACGTTGCCTTTCAATCTGGATGGCTGAGTGCCTGAGAAGACTTCTGTCGATCAAACTCGCCTCCCCAATAATGCTTAAGTCTGTGGCCATTAACCTTGAAACTCCTCCCTGAACCGGGTTCTACAATTTCAATAGCTCCAAAAGGAGAAACTTCTTTAACCTTGAATGGGCCCGACCACTTGGATTTCAATTTACCTGGAAACAACTTCAACCTTGAGTTAAATAACAACACTTGCTGTCCTAGTTCAAATTGTCTCAAAGTAATCTTTTTATCATGCCACATTTTTGTTTTTTTTATATATAGACGAGCATTCTCATAGGCTTCATTCGAAACTCATCCATCTCGTTCATCTGTAGCACCCTTTTTTCACCTGCAGACTTCACATCAAAATTCAGAAATTTGATTGCCCAAAATGCTTTATGCTCAAGTTCCACAGGGAGATGACATGATTTTCCAAATACCAACCTATACGGGGACATACCAATGGGAGTTTTATATGCGATCTGTATGCCCATAATGCATCATCTAACTTTAGTGACCAATCCTTCCTAGAAGTATTAATGTCTTTTCTAAAATGCTTTTCAATTCCCTGTTAGACACCTCTACTTGACCACTTGACTGGGGATGATAGGGAGTGGCTATCTTATGTGTAACACCAAACTTGCTCAAAATAGCCTCAAATTGTTTATTACAAAAATGTTTCCCACCATCGCTAATTATTGCCCTAGGAATGCCAAATCTAGTGAAAATATTCTTTCTAATAAACCTGACAACCACCTTGGCATAATTAGTTTGTGTGGCAATGGCCTCCACCCATTTAGAAACATAATCAACAGCCACCAAGATAAATTGATTAGAGAGTGAAGAAGGAAAAGGACCCATGAAATCAATGCCCCATACATCAAACAGCTCTACCTCCAAAATATTATTGAGAGGCATCTCATGTTTCTGGAAATACCACCAACTCTTTGACACCTGTCACAGCTTTCAACGAACTTGTAAGCATCTTTAAACAAGGTAGGCCAATAGAATCCAGATTGTAATACCTTTGCTGCAGTTCTATTGCCTCCAAAATGACCTCCGTAATCAGAGCTATGACAGTGCCACAGAATGTTTGGCACTTCTTCTTCAGACACACACCTTCTCAATAAACCATCAGCACATATTTTAAAAAGGAAAGGTTCATGCCAAACATAATACCTGACATCTCGAAAGAATTTTTTCTGCTGTTGCCATGTGAAATCTGATGGAACTATTCCAGTCGCCCTGTAATTCGCAAAATCTGCAAACCAAGGAGACAATTGTACAACAAAAAGTTGTTCATCTGGAAACTCCTCCTTAATGGGCATTTGCTCTTCTTTTGAATCTCCTTCATGAGTGATCCTTGACAAGTGGTCAGCCACCAAGTTCTCTGTTCCTTTCTTATCTCTGATTTCCAAGTCAAACTCCTGTAGAAGTAGAATCCATCTGATAAGCCTAGGTTTTGCATCCTGTTTAGTCAAGAGATATTTCAAAGCTGCATGGTCAGTATAAACAATAACTCTTGACCCAACCAAATAAGAACGAAATTTATCAAATGCAAAAATTACAGCAAGTAATTCTTTCTCTGTGGTAGCATAATTCAGCTGTGCATCATTCAAAACTTTACTAGCATAATAAATGACATGCAAAACCTTATCTTTTCTCTGTCCTAAAACAGCACCCACAGCAAAATCACTTGCATCACACATTAATTCAAATGGAAAATTCCAATCAGGAGCAGCAATTATAGGAGCAGAAACAAGTTTGCTTTTCAAAAAATTAAATGCATGCAAACAATCATCACTAAAAACAAATGGTGCATCCTTAACAAGCAACGCACAGAGAGGCTTAGTAATCTTGGAGAAATCCTTTATGAATCTCCTATAAAAACCAGCATGCCCGAGGAAACTTCTTACTCCCTTGACATTGATGGGAGGGGGTAATTTCTCGATAACCTCAACTTTAGCTCGATCAATCTCAATACCCCTTAAGGAAATGCGATGACCTAAGACAATGCCTTCCTGCACCATGAAATGACATTTCTCCCAATTTAAAACCAAGTTAGTTTCCTGGCATCTTTTCAAAACCAAAGAAAGGTTAGAAAGACAAGCATCAAAAGAAGAGCCAAAAACAGAAAAATCATCCATAAAAATCTCAACAAATTTTTCAATCATATCAGAGAAAATGGAAAACATACACCTCTGAAAAGTTGCAGGAGCATTGCATAACCCGAAAGGCATCCTTCGGTATGCAAAAATTCCATATGGATGGTAAAAGCTGTCTTCTCATGGTCCTCGGGATCCACCAAGATCCGATTATAACCAGAGTAACCATCTAGAAAGCAATAATAGGTGTGCCACCGCAAGTCTCTCTACCATCCGATCAATGAACGGGAGGGAAAGTGATCCTTTCTTGTTGCCTTGTTGAGCCTCCTATAGTCAATGCACATTCTCGACCAAAGGTGGCTTGTCCTTGTAGGGATTAGTTCATCCTTTTCATTGACTATTACTATCATCCCTCCTTTCTTTGGAACAACTTGACTGGATCGACCCACGAGCTATCTCGAAATAGGGTAAATAATGCCCGCATCGTAAAGCTTCATCACTTCCTTCCTTACCACTTCCTTCATGGTGGGATTGAGTCTTCTCGTGGTTGCACCACTGGCTTGTAGTTATCCTCCATTAAAATCTTGTGCATGCAAATAGTAGAACCGATGCCCTTAAGATCATCAATGGTCCACCCAATAGTGACTTATGCTCTCTCAAAACTCTTAAAAGCTTCTCTTCTTCCTTAGGACTAAGGTCCACATTTACAATCACTGGGAAAGTATTGTCCTCACCAAGGAATGCGTATTTGAGATTAGAGGGAAGCTGCTTTAATTCTGGCTTAGCTGGCTCCTGAATACCCTCAACCTCCTTTTTCAATTCCTCTCTCTGAAAGTTGGAATGAGAAACAGTTGGCTGAGCTTCCAAATTAGCTATGCACTCAGACACTTCCGGTATTGTCTCTGCGTCATCATCCATTGGAACTTTAGAATTTACCAACACTGATTCAAGAGGAGATGTAAGAATGCTCTGCTCAAATACTTTTTCAACCAATGAGTCAACTATGTCCACTCTAAGGCATTGTTCTTCCTCTGCAGGATGTTTTATTGCATCAAGAATACTAAATGTGACCTTCTCATCATGCACTCTCAACATAAGCTCTCCTTGTTGCACATCAATCAATGCTCTTCCAGTTGCCAAGAAAGGTCTGCCTAAAATGAGAGGGATGTCTGCATCTTCTTCCATATCAAGGACCACAAAGTCAGCTGGAAATATGAATTTATCCACCTTAACTAACACATCATCAACTATACCATATGGATGCTTGATAGATCGATCTGCTAGTTGAAGAGAAATCATTGTTGGTTTTACTGATTCGATTCCCAGCTTGTGCATGATGGAGATAGGCATGAGATTGATACTGGCTCCAAGATCACAAAGAGCTTTTCCAATAGAAAGCTTACCAATGGTGCAAGGAATAGTGAAACTACCGGATCTTTCAATTTTGGTGGCAGCTTCCTTTGAATTATTGCACTACATTCTTGAAGAAGTATCACTTTCTCTCGTCCTCTTTCACTTCCTCTTCTTTGACAACAAGTCCTTCATAAATTTAGCATATGAGGGCATACGCTCCAAAGTGCTTGACAAAAGGGATGTTGATCTAGTTTTTTGAAAACTTCCAAGAATTTGAGAAGCTGCTTTTCTTGAATCTCCTTCCTAAACCTTTGAGGGTATGGAAGTTTAGCATAAAGCGAAGGATCAACCACTTTCTTCTGCTCCAACTCTTTCTTTTTCCTTTGCACTCTTGGTTGTTCTTCCTTGATGTCATCTTCTTTATTATTCTCTTGAGACAACGCCTTTTCAATTGGAAACTCAGTTCTTTCAATTTGACTTTCTGCAGAACCAGATGCTTCATTCTTGTCTTCTCCTAAGGTCTTACCACTTCTTAATGTGACCGCCTTACACTGCTCCTTAGGATTTACCAAGGTATCACGGGCAAACTACCTGGAAGTCTTTCTTGAAGCTGTCAAGGCTATCGCCCACTTGATTCTCAAGACTTCTAATTACCGCATCATGATTCTTATAATTGGCCCTCGACTCTTCCATAAAAGTGAAGTCTGTTGCATAAAAGCGAGAGGTCACGCAAAGAGAGTTTCTCCATTGTACTCTCTAGAGGAGACTTGTTCTAGTGAGCATTCAATGGTGTGACTTGATTCTTCCAAGAGAAATTGGGATGATTCCTCCACTGGATTGTAAGTATTAGAGAAAGGATTACCTTGTAGCCTTGAAGGGTTTCCCATATAATTTACACCTTTCTGGAATATTGACAACTGAATTTCCACCTCACATTGCCCATTAACATGGTTACCTCCACAAAAATCGCAAGTCGGACTTTGATGATTAAGCGCATTCACTGTAAATTTCCAACTTGTTTAGTAAGGTTGACAATGTGTTGCATCATAGTCCGGTTCCGTGCAAGTATTGTATCAACAACACCAAGCTCCAACATCCCCGCTTGACCGTAGCTCTTCCATTAGGCAAGCGATATTCATTAGTGGCCATAACCTCAAATAATTCTGAGCTTCTTCGGGAGTTTTGGTATTCGAGAGATCCTCCTGCCGGATGCATCCACCATAGCCCTAGTAGGATGATTCAAACCATTATAGAAAATTTGCACTTGTTGCCAAATCTCAAAAGAATGGTGAGGACATTTTCGAGAAGCTCCTTAAACCTTTCCCATGCTTCATAGAGATTCTCCCTGATTCTGAGCAAAGCAAGCAATCTCACTTCTTATCTTCACGAACATGGAAGGAGGGAAATATCGAGTGAGAAACTTACCAACCAAGTCATCCCAAGTAGAAATGCTTCCCTGAGGTGGGCTTGTAGCCAGCTCTTGGCTTTATCTTTCAAGGAGAATGGCAAGAGTCGTAAATGGCGTATGGCATCATCACGGCTCCATTATACTTAATAGTATCACGTAGTGCAAGAAGTTAACAATGTGCAAGTTTGGATCCTCCGTCGACTTCCCCAATGATTCTCGCTGCACCACCTGTAGAAAGCCGGTTTAATCTCGAAATTGTTAGCTGAATAGCGGGCGCACAATCTTTGGTCGAGATACTTTTTCGGATGGAGATGGAGTAGCATAGTCACCATAGTCGTCTTCTCGTACAATATTATTCTCGACCATGTCTTCTTCTTTTGCAATTTTTCTTCCTTCTCTGATTATTTTTTCGATTGTTCTTTCCGTCCTTGCTATCTCTCGAATCAAAAAGTAGCTCTTCCGACTCCAAAGACCCTTGCATAAACAACCAAGAAACAACCAGAGTGAAGCAAAGGGAACAAAAATAAAAATAAAAATAAACGACGTTAAAGAAATAAAAGAAAATTAAAAAAAAACAAAAATAATTATCTAAAATAAAGTAAAACAAACGCCTAAATTAGTGCTCTTTTAACTACCAATCGATATTAGCAATTAATAATCCCGACAACGGCGCCAAAAACTTGATGTTGAAAATCGGCAAGTGCACCGAATCATAAAAAGTAATAAAGTAGTGAAAAGAGAATCGTCCCACGAGGATTATATTGCCAATTACCAAGTTCGTTAAATTAACACTATTTAAGCCAATCAAAATATGGAAGTTGAAAAAAAGTGAAAATAAAGATAATTAAAAGAAAGTAAATAAAACTAAACAAAGTAAAATCAATCAATTTAACAAGAGATGAAATCAAGAATAAGAAAGTGTTAGGGTTCAGACTTCACTTGAACTCTTTCAAATGTACTTCTAAAAATTGGTTTGAAACATATTCTATTTCAATGATTCATGGTCAATTCCCAACATTAATTAATATCCAATCCCTTGGTATATTAATCCTCTTACGCTGATTAAAATTAACTAATCCCTTAGTCTAACTCCAATTAGAAAGGCATTATCAAGAACAGAGGAATTATAAGAAAGACCACATAACCCACAACGTCTATCCCTAGCGATTGCAGAAATTATGGTGTTTATCACAAGTTCTAGGTTCATGCAAATTTTTCCAAATCATACATAAACCCAATTTATCATTTCCAAATTGATCAGGTTTAGAAAAGCATTAAGAACAGAGATAAACACGTAAATCATGAGATAAAAACATGCATTAAACCCATAAAAGAAATTACATCATCAAAGTATCAAGATCCATCGTCCCCCCTAACGAGGGAAGTTAGTTACACATAGGAAAAGAACAAAACAAAGAATAGAAGATGACAAACTCCATTGATAATTGGTGGAAAGATTGAAGAGAATCCCTAATCTTCAAATCTTGATGCGCCCACACGAAATTAGGATTTGAGTTGTCTTGACGCTGCTGCCGAGAATATCTTGAAATTTGGCGTAACTTTCTATTTAAAAGAAATTCACGCTGGCGTTACGCGTTCGGCGCTCAGCGCTAACTCTCCAGCTCGGTATTTGGATCACCGAGACCAATTATTCACAAAACACGCGCGAGGCTACCGTACCTGGCCGCTTGAGGCCTGAAATATCAACAATATCACCCTGTTTCGCCATCTCGCGGCAAGCGCTGAAATACCCACGCCAGCGCCGAACTAGAGAGAAAATTCCTCGTTCGCCTCACTAGCGCTTGCGTATTGGTTCTTGGACGCTTAAGCGCGATCGTCGAGAGACTTGTCAGCGACTCTTCCATGCAAAAATAATCCATTCTTTCCCAAAAAAACCTATCAAAAGCAAAAGAAAATACAAAGAATGAAGAAAAACTCTTTAAATTAAAAAAACATGAAAAATATAAGGACAAAACTCAATTAAATAAATTAAAAGAGAATGAAAAACCCAGAAATTGAACCGTAAAAACATTACTTTTTAAAGGTTCATCAAAGCTCCTTGATGCTTTATTGCAATTTTCATCCACCACCACCAATGAAACCCTAGGATAGTCAAACCCACACAATCAACAACCAAAGCTTGAAAAGAGGAGTCCTTGATCCAAAGATAACCAAGGATCACGAAAATTGTAACACCCTGAAAATTACTTATTTCGTGATACATGTTTATTTTATAATATTTATGACTTTTAGAAATTTTTTTGAATTTTTTTGAATTATTTGATTATTTTAATATATTTCTTAATTTTCGTGCGTATTGAGCGGGGCCCGAAAAATAAAATATTTTTTCCGAGGCCGGAAAACTTTAGGCTGTAGAAACGTCGATGAGGGATCTTACTAAACCCGAGGTCAAGAACAGTTTACGAGGTTTTGTTTTACGAGATTTTATCTGATAAATAAAATCATAGAATATTTTACTATCTGTGAGACAACAAAATATTATTTCTGCTAGCTGTAACTTCTGTCCACCGAGTAATAGCTCTAATAGATTATTTCTATCTAGTTACTTTTATGATATCATCTAAGTGACATCACACTTCACTTTATCAAGAAGTGTGCAAAGCTTCTCAAGAAAACTTCAAGGAAGCTTCCTACACACATTCTCTCTCCTCTCAATTTTTGGCCACACGTTTGGAGGGAAGAAAAGATGACCAAGCTATCATCTTTTTCATTTTCCCTATCACTTTTCATTTTCAAACTCATTTCACTTTTCTCTCTCCACTTCTTTCTCCCTCACGCTCTCTCCTTTCCTCCCATCTTCTTCCACACAACTACACACCCCCATTGATGGGCATTCAAGCTTTCTTGCTCAAGCCCATCTAGACTATTGACTCTCCTCATTATCTTGAAGTTTTTTTCCTTGAAGGGCACCTCTTGATTCCTCCATTTTCACCATTTTCTATCAAGTTCCAAAGCTTGAAGCTTTGCGGTAAAGCTCTCAACTTTCTTCTCCTTTTCTTCTCATTTTTGTGATCCTTGGTCACCATTGTGATCAAGGACTCTTTTTTTCAAGTTTTGGTAGTTGATTTTATGAGTTAACCATCTTAGGGTTTTCTTGTGGGTGGTGGATAAAAATTGAGAAAGGAGATGCTTTCCTTGTTGTCTCTTAAGGTAAGAGGAAGATCATTCTCTTCAACCTATCTTGGTGGTGAGAAACCCATGTGTGGCTTACCCATTTATTTGTGTGATTTTTAGTTGTGTTGTGATTATTTATGTGGTGTGATTTTGATATAAGTAGTTGTATAACTTGAGGATTTTGAAATGCTTGAAAGATTGGAGGTGATTGGGGTTTTTCTACACATCTAGCAGGTTACACGGCCTAGGTTGTGTAAAGGTACATGATTTTGTAATATGACAGGCGTGGACTGGATGGTTTTTGGCTGAATTCCAGAGGAGTACACTGCCCAAGCCATGTAATGTGTCACAGCCGTGTAATCCAGGTCGTGTAATAGGACACGGCCGTGTAATTCAGGCTGTGTAATGGGACATGGTCATGTGATCTGAGTGATGAAAAATAGTTTGTTTTCCAATCCCTTGGAGGCTCACGGTTTCCTTGGGCACTCGATATGAGGCCTTTGTACTAAGATGAACTTAATTAATTGAATAATTAGACGCTTAATTAGGATTTCATAATATGCAAAGAATAATGAACAATCCCTTAATAAATAACTTGGAGTGGTCCTTAGAATAAAGAAAGAACATGAGTATGGGTGAGGTTGTGAGGAACTTAAAGTACGTATTCTAAGTGAGTTCAATGTAAAAACATAATGGAATTGAGACATAACTTTGATAACAACTTTGAATAGTATGTATTTACTCTTGAGTTTTGATATTGACTTGATGTGGGTCCGTAAATAGGATCTAAGAATTGTTGATGAGTGATTAAGCCTAATGTGGCATTTAATTATGAACAAGTCATCCTGATATTGAATGTATGTATATATATCTACGTGTGCATTGAGACCATATGAATTGAGGAAGTCTAACATGATGAGCATAATTGAAACATGTATTGAGAAAGTCCGTTGGACTATGTTGAAAGGTTGTAAGCCTAGGAGTATCACACCTATGTGCAGGTGCAAGTAGACAAGTGTAGGTCACTTATTGACCTTGGGGGCGTCAAGGTATTGGTCTCCCACAATAGGCAGCTGGCAGCTCTTCTATCCGTAGGGTAGACCGATGCAAACACATCGACGATCCAGACCTAGACATTGTCCTATATTGCGATCTAGTGTAGAATGTCTTGTGCAATGCTATGATGTGCACGTTGATAAAATGATAAATTATAGCACTTGATTGGTCGTGGCAGCCGAGTCACAGACATGTCTCCTGATCATTCTCTTTGATGTTGTGTCTAGCTCCATGGAGTAGGAATTTGGTACCATTATGCACGTGCATAGTCTGTCAACATATTCATTTGGCATACATAAGTGTGATTATAAGGATGCTTCTTTTAATGTCAAGTATGATTATCTGTACTATTAAATTGTTTACTATCTGTACTTTGATGCTGTTTATTATGTATGCTATGTTGTGAGGCACCTTGTGCCGTTTCTATTTCTTACTGCCATAATTGGTAATGAAGTTGGACATCTCACCTCTTTTTGTATTCTATTATTCTGTGTTTTGTTTATGTTTCTTAAAAGACTAAGACGAGGAAGAGCCTGAGTTTCCCGATTTTGGAATGAACTAGTTATCTGCTTGACCATGGCATCCCGACGAGGCTTTCTAAGGTATGCCAGGCTGAGGTTCCATAGGGCCATGGATTGTTAGCAGATTGATATGATCACCGAACGCTGTGTCTACGTGGGAGAGGTGACTGTATCATTGGCTTGGAGTCGCCACGATCCACCGTTCTTTTCCTTAGACGTTCATGTATCACTGGAGTTCTATATGCCAATACACGATGTGTAGGGTGATCGTGAATACACTCCACACGAGGATTCTTTCCTATCTTCTGCACGAGCTCCTGGTTGTGAATCTGCTACTCCTATAAGAATTTCCTCTTCTAAGGAGGATCCTATGCAGAAGGCTGAGGAGGATCTAGCCGAGGTTCCTTCTCAGTAGCTATTGGGGGCTTGATATTCTTTTTGTAGTCTTGATGGCTAGTTATATATGACAATTTTTGGGACATGTAAAGCTTCAGCTTCTTTTTGATGAGCCTTAATGTAATTAATGACTTATAGTCTATATCTAAACATATATATCTATATATATTATGTATCTTTTGCATGAAAGTATGGGTTGATCTTTATATTTTTCGCTTACAAAGTAGAAATGTATAATACATGTATTTGAACGAGACTTGCTATATACGATACTTCATTGATGAATAGGCTAATATCTATACATATAAGATATAAATCAAGTCTTAATAATAATGACATAATGTTCTTTGAATTTCATTTCTGTACGACGTCCTCTCCTCCTCCCGTGAAAGGGGGCGTTACACTAGTTTGGCATCAGAGCCCCGATTTGAGTTTTCTTTTGGGTCTTTGTGGTTAGGTCTGTCTTGTTTATGCTGTGTGATTCTCTGTGTTTGGTACTCCGAAAGGATACATGTAATTCTTGCTTGTGTTTTTCATTTAGTTTACCCTGGAAGAGCGAAATGGCACGTGGTGGAGGCATAGCCGCAGCAATCGAAGCAATGCAATGAATGATAGACGTCATTGCACAACAAACTAAGAGAGCTGCTTAACAATAGGAAAGGGTTGCACAATAGCAAGAAGCTTCAGCCGATGCTCAAAATCTATCAGAGTTCCGTCGTAATAACCTTCCTCAGTTTAAGGGAGAATTTGATCCAGAGAAGGCTAGTCTTTGGATCAAGGAGCTGGACAAAATTTTCAAAAGCATGAACTGTGCCATTGACAAGAAGGTAACCTATGCTATTTTTATATTGATCGGAGATGCGGAAGATTAGTGGAGCAGAGCACAATGATTACTAGAAGCTGAAGGTCGAGTAATCACCTGGGGTGTATTCAAGGATAAATTCTTGGAAAAGTATTTCTTAGTAAGCGCAAGACATGCCAAAGAGATGGAGTTCCTTAGTTTAAGGCAAGGGAGCTTGACTGTCAGCGAGTATGCCATGAGGTTCGAGAGCTTGTCCAAATTTTTAACGTATTTCCAACACCAACTGGACGAGGTGTGGAAGTGTCAAAAAATTGAGGAAGGGTTGAGGCATGACGTAAAAAGGGCTGTCATAACTTTGAGAATCAACTAATTTTCAAAGTTGTTGGACATGTGTCACCGAGTGAAAGATCTAGATCAGGCATGAGACACGAGAAATCATAACTTTGGACCTAATAGGTTTCAAAGAGGAGGTGGCAATAATGCAAACCGCTTTCAGAAGAAACCCTATTCCCGACCATTGGGAAATCAACAAAATCATCGGGTGGAAGCTTTAGTGGAGACTTTGGTGGCCATCGAGCTGGTCAAACAATGGTGTCTTCATCAAAGTGTGTGAAATGAAGGAAAGACCACCTTACAAGAAATTGTACGATCAAAGGAATTATTTGCTTCATATGTGGAAAACCTGGACATCTTTCTTGAGACTGTAATCAAGCTAAGGCAGAGCCTTCAGTCAACACTGCACGAGCTGCAAAACTGCAAGCAGGAGGCCGAGTCTACACCATGAGTGGAACGAAAGCCTCCGAATCTGAAGATCTGATACAAGGAGAGGGTACCATAGAAGGTAATCTTTTGACTGTACTGTATGACTCTGGGGCAGCCCACTCTTTCATTTCTTATGACTGTGTGCAATGACTTGGTTTACCTATGTCTTCCTTACCTTTTGACTTGACTGTCTTTACCCCTACTGCTAAACCTGTTGTTACCACCACAGTTTGTTTAAATTATGCTTTAATTGTTGAAGGTCAAATCTTTTCTGTTGATTTTATCTATTTACCTTTTTCCCAATTAGACGTAATTTTAGGAATGGATTGGTTGTCTTCCAACCATATCATTAGACTATTCTAGTAAAACCATAGTTTTCCCTAAGGATGAAGTTTTTAGATTTTTGACGACTAACCAAGTTCGAGCTTTCTTGAAAGAAGGAGCTCAGGGATACATGTTATTGTCTTCTTTAAAAGTCGAGAGCGAGATGGATGTGAAGGCTATTCCAATAGTCAATGAGTTTCCTGAAATCTTTCCTGATGAAGTACCTGGTTTACCGCCTGAGCGGGAGATAAAGTTTGTTATCGATCTTGTGGCTGGATCTGGTCCCGTATCTATAGCACCTTACAAGATGTCACCGTCAGAACTAGTTGAGCTCAAGAAGTAGTTGGTGGAACTCTTGGAAAAATAGTTTGTCAGGCCTAGTGTGTCACCATGGGGAGCACTAATGTTATTGGTTAAGAAGAAGGATGGAACTTCACACTTATGTGTGGACTATCACTAACTGAACAAGGTCACAATCAAGAACAAATATCCACTTCTATGGATAGATGATTTGATGGATTAGTTAAAAGGAGCTTCTGCTTTCTCTAAAGATTGATCTGCGATCAAGTTATCATCAGATCCAAGTGAAGGTAGAGAATATTCCTAAAACGGCTTTTCGCACATGTTACGGACATTATGAGTATCTTGTGATGCCATTCGAAGTGAGGAATGCACCTGCCATATTCATGGATTACATGAATAGGATTTTTTGTCCTTAGCTAGATAAATTCATCATTGTCTTCATCGATGACATTCTGACCTATTCTCGAGGTTAGGAGGAACATGCTGAACATCTCAGTATAGTTCTCCATATTCTGGAGGAAAAGAAGTTATATGTCAAGTTGTCGAAGTATGAATTCTAGCTGGACGAGGTTAAGTTTTTGGGTCATGTAATTTCGAAAGATGGAATTGTAGTGCATCCGTTGAAAGTTGAAGCAATTCTGCAATGGGAAAGGCCGAAGACTGTGACAGAGATTCGTAGTTTTGTGGGATTAGCTGGTTATTATCGAAGGTTCATTGAAGGATTTTCTAAAATAGTTGGACCTCTCACTCAACTTACAAAGAAGAACCAAGTTTTTGTATGGACTGATGACCGTGAAGAGAGTTTCTAAGAATTGAAGAGACGACTGACTACTTCACTTGTTTTGGTTCTACCTGATCCCAATGAGCCCTTTGAAGTGTATTGTGATGCTTCGCATTAAGGACTAGGATGTGTGCTCATGTAGAATGGGAAAGTAGTGGCCTATGCTTCAAGGCAACTGAGGGTACATGAAAAGAACTATCCAACGCATGACCTAGAATTAGCAGCTGTGGTGTTTGCTTTGAAAAAATGGAGACATTTTTTGTACAGAGCAACGTTGAACGTCTACAGCAACCATAAGAGTTTGAAGTACCTGTTCGACCAGAAGGAGCTGAACATGAGGCAAAGGAGGTGGCTAGAGTTTTTGAAGGACTACGATTTTCAACTCCAGTATCACTTGAGAAGGCAAACGTGGTGGCAGACGTTTTGAGTAGAAAGATGCTTAGTATCTCTACTATGATGATTAAGGAAAAAGAATTAATAGAACAATTTAAGAATATGTGGATGTCTGTTGAGTTAATGTCGGGGAAGATTTGTTTGAATATGGTTACTATCTCTAATGATCTGATGGAAGAAATTTGAGAGAAACGGAAAGATAACAAATTTTTGTAAACTGAGAGGGAGCTGATGAAGCGATACATTGTGTCAATAGTTCAAGAAGGAGATGATGGTATTCTTAGGTTCGAAGGCAGGGTTTGTGTGCCCAGTGACCCAGAGCTGAATAAGGTAATTCTTGATGAAGCTCACACGAGTCAGTTGAGTATACACTCAAGAATAACCAAGATGTACCAAGATTTGAAGCGGTTATTCTGGTAGCATGGAATGAAGAGAGACATTATCAATTATGTGTCATCTTGTCTGGTCTGTCAGAAAGCCAAGGTTGAACATCAGAGACCTTCAGGAATGTTACAACCTCTAGCTATTCCTGAATGGAAATGGGATAACATCGCGATGGATTTTGTAGTCGGATTACCGAAGACCCAAAAAGGTTACGACTCAATATGGGTAATTATGGATCGACTTACGAAATCTGCACACTTCTTATCGATCAACATAAGGTATCCGATGGAGAAATTAGACTAACTGTATATTGGTAAGATTGTTAGACTTCATGGTGTACCTTCCAGTATTGTTTCTGATAGAGATCCGAGATTTACATTAAGGTTTTGGCAGAGTCTACAAGAAGCATTGGGAATGAAACTTCGTTTGAGTTCTGCTTATCATCCTCAAACCGATGGTCAATCGAAAATGACGATACAATCGTTGGAAGATCTACTGAGAGCTTGCACTCTAGAACAAATGAGAGGTTAGGATGAAGTTTTACCCTTAATAGAGTTCACCTATAACAATAGTTTTCACTCGAGCATAGGGATGGCACTCTATAAGGCTCTATATGGATGACGGTTCTGAACACCCTTGTGTTGGTACCAAGATGGAGAGCACCTTACAATCGGACTTGATCTTATGCAACAAACAATAGAGAAAGTTAAGATGATTCAGGAAAAGATGTGGATGGCTCAGAGTTGACAGAAAAGCTATGCAGATAAAAGGATGAAGCCTTTTGAGTTTGAAGAAGGTGAGCATGTGTTTTTGAAAATCACGCCTATAACTGAGGTAGGCTAAGTTCTTAAATCTAGAAAACTTACTCCTAAATTCATCGGATCTTATCAAATTCTTCATCGGATAGGTCCAGTAGCCTACCAAATAACCTTACCACCATTTCTTTGTAACTTTCACAATGTCTTTCATGTGTCACAATTGTGAAAATATATTCATGATCCGAACCATATCATAGCACCGGATGCAGTACAATTAAAAGAGAATTTGACATATGAGACATTTCCTATAAGGATTGAGGATAGGAGGGTGAAGCAACTTAGAAGAAAGGAGATTTCGTTGGTGAAAGTGATTTGGAATGACATAAATGGAGATGCGACATGGGAATTAGAGGACAATATGAAGGAACAACATCCATATCTATTCTGAGGTATGAAAATTTCGAGAACAAAATTTATTTTTAGAAGGGGAGAGTTGTAATACCCCGAAAATTACTTATTTCATGATATATGTTCATTTTATAATATTTGTGATTTTTGAAAATTTTTCAAGAATTTTCTGAATTGTTTGATTATCTTAATATATTTCTCGATTTACGTGCACACTGAGCAGGACCGAAAAAATGAAATATTTTCTTCGAGGCCAGAAAACTTTGGATTATAAATACATTGACGGGAAATCTTACTAAACCCGATGTCGGGCATAATTTACAAGGTTTTATTTTACGAGATTTTATCTGATAAATAAAATCAAAGAATATTTTATTATCTGTGAGACAACAAAATATTATTTTTGCTAACTATAACTTTTGTCCACTGAGTAATAGCTCTAGTAGATTATTTCTATCTAGTTACTTTTATGATATCATCTAAGTGACGTCATACTTCACTTTATCGAGAAGCATGCAAAGCTTCTCAAGGAAGCTTTCTACACACATTTTCTCTCTTCTTAATTTTTGGCCCCACGGTTGGAGGGAAGAAAAGATGACCAAGCCATCATCTTTTTCATTTTCCCTATCACTTTTCATTTTCAAACTCATTTCACTTTTCTCTCTCTACTTCTTTCTCCCTCACGCTCTCTCCTTTCGTCCCCTCTTCTTCCACATGGCTGCACACCCCCATTGATGAGCATTCAAGCTTTTTTGCTCAAGCCCATCTAGACTATTGACTTTCCTCATCATCTTGAAGCTTTCTTCCTTGAAAGACACCTCTTGATTCCTCCATTTTCACCATTTTCTAATAAGTTCTAAAGCTTGAAGTTTTGAGGTAAAGCTCTCAACTTTTTTCTCCTTTTCTTCTCATTTTCGTGATCCTTAGTCACCATTGTGATCAAGGACTTTTCTTTTCAAGTTTTGGTGGTTGAGTTTTTGAATTGACCATCTTAGGATTTTCTTGTGGGTGGTGGATGAAAATCTAGAAAGGAGCTTGCTTTCCTTATTGTCTCTTATGGTAAGAGGAATATCATTCTCTTCAACCTATCTTGGTGGTGAGAAACCCATATGTGGCTTACCCATTTGTTTGTGTGATTTTTAGTTGTGTTGTGATTGTTTATATGGTGTGATTTTGATATAAGTTGTTATATAACTTGAGGATTTTGAAATGCTTGAATGATTGAAGGTGTTTGGGGTTTTCCTGCACATCCAGTGGGTTACACGGCCTAGGCCGTGTAAGGGTACATGGCCGTGTAATGTGACAGGTGTGGACTGGATGGTTTTTGGTTGAATTTCAGAGAAGTACATGGCCTAGGCCGTGTAATGTGTCACAGCCGTGTAAACCAAGCTGTGTAATGGGACACGGCCGTGTAATTCAGGCCGTGTAATGGGATATGGTCGTGTGACCTGAGTGATGAAAAATGGTTGGTTTTCTAATCCCTTGGAGGCTCACAGTCTCCTTGGGCACTTGATATGAGGCCTTTGTACTAAGATGAACTTAATCAATTGAATGATTAGACGCTTAATTAGGATTTCATAATATGGAAAGAATAAAGAACAAACCCTTAACCCATAACTTGGAGTGGTCCTTGGAATAAAGAAAGAACATGAGTATGGGTAAGATTGTGAGGAACTTAAAGTAAATATGCTAAGTGAGTTCAATGCAAAAACATAATGGAATTGCGACATAACTTAGATAACAACTTTGAATGGTATGTATTTATTCTTGAGTTTTGATATTGACTTGATATGGGTCCGTAAAAGGGATCTAAGAATTGTTGATGAGTGATTGAGCCAAATGTGGTGTTTAATTATGAACAAGTCATCCTGATATTGAATGTCTATATATATATATCTATATGTGCATTGAGACCATATGCATTGAGGAAGTCTAACATGATGAGCATGATTGAAACATGCATTGAAAAAGTCTGTTGGACTATGTTGAAAGGCTGTAAACCTAGGAGTTAAATCACACCTATGTGCGGGTGCGAGTAGACAAGTGTTGATCACTTGTTGACCTTGGGGGCATCGGGGTGCAGGTCCCCTATGATGGGCAGTTGGTAGCTCTTCTGTCCGTAGGGTAGACCGATGCAAACACACCGACGATCCGGACAGAGGCACTGTCCTATATCGCGATCTAGTGTGGAATGTCTTATGCAATGCCATGATATGCACGTTGATAAAATGATAAATTATAGCACTTGATTGGTCGCGCCAGCTGAGTCACAGACATATCTCCTGATAATTCTCTCTGATATTATGTCTAGCTCCATAGAGTAGGAATTTGGTACCATTGTGCACGTGCATAGTTTGTCAACATATTCATTTGGCATACATAAGTGTGATTATAAGGATGCTTCTTTTAATGTCAAGTATGATTATCTGTACTATTAAATTGTTTACTATCTGTACTTTGATGCTGTTTATTATATATGCTATGCTATGAGGCGCCTTGCGCCGTTTCTATTTCTTACTGCCATAATTGGTAATGAAGTTGGATATCTCACCTCTTTCTGTATTCTGTTATTCTGTATTTTGTTTATGTTTCTTAAAAGACCAAGACGAGGAAGAGCCAGAGTTTCCTGATTTTGGAACGAACTAGTTATCTGCTTGACCATGGCATCCCGATGAGGCTTCCTAGGGTATGCCAGGCTGAGGTTCCATGGAGGTATGGATTTTTGGCACATTGATGTGATCACCAAACGCTATGTCTACGTAGGAGAGGTGACTGTATCATTGGCTTGGGGTCGCTACGATCCACCATTCTTTTCCTTGGACGTTCGTGTATCGCTGGAGTTCTACATGCTAATATGCGATGTGTGGGGTGATCGTGAGTACACTCCACGTGAGGATTCTTTCTTATCTTCTGCACGAGCTCCTGCTCGTGAATCTGCTGCTCCTATGAGGATTTCCTCTTCTAAAGAAGATCCTATGGAGGAACCCGAGGAGGATCCAGGTGAGGTTCCTTCTCAGTAGCTGTTGGGGGCTTGATATTCTTTTTGTAGTCTTAATGGCTAGTTGTATATGATAAATTTTGGGGCATATAAAGCTTCGGCTTCTTTTCGATGAGCCTTAATATAATTAATGACTTACAGTCTGTATCTAAACATATATATATACATATATATATATATATTATGTATTTTTTGCATGAAAGTATGGGTTGATCTTTATGTTTTTTGCTTACAAAGTAGAAATGTATAATACATGTATTTGAATGAGACTTGTTATGTACAATACTTCATTGATGAACAGGCTAATATCTATACCTATAAGATATAAATCGGGTCTTACTAATAATGACATAATGTTCTTTGAATTTCGTTCATTTGGTGTGATGTCCTCTCCTCCTCTTGTGAAAGAGGGCGTTACAAAAATGAGAAGAGAAAAGATGAAAGTCAAGAACTTTACCTCAAAGCTTCAAGTTTTAGGACTTAGTAGAAAGTGATGACAATGGAAGAATCAAGAGATGATCACCAAAGAGAAAAGATTCAAGATGATAGGAGGATTTAAGAATCTAGATTGGCTTGAGCAAGCAAGCTTGAGTGGCCAACAATGGTGTTGAGGCCTTCAGAGTGGAGAGAAAATGGAGATGAGAGAAAAAGTGAGGGAAAGGAAAAAGTAAAACTTTGTTTGAAATGAAAAAGTGATGGGTAAGTGAAAAAGATGACAATTTTTGGTCATCTTTTCCCTCCAATAGCTGTAGGGTTTACTAAGGGAGGAGAGAGAGAAGTGGTTTCCTTGAGAAGTTTGAGCTTCCTTGAGAAGCTTCACACACTTTTTGAAAAAGTCAAGGGTGATTTCATGGTGATGATGTCATCTTGGTGATGTCATTAAAGTGCTCTCTAGAAAATATGATTAACGCTCTACCAAAGTTGTTATCCATTGGACAAAAGTTACATTTAGCAAAAATAGTATTTATCGTCCAATGAATAATAAAATGTACCGCGATTTTATTTATCAGATAAAATCTTGAAAAATGAAACTTCGTAAACTATGTCCGGCCTCGGGTTTAGTAAGATCTCCCGTCAACGTTTTCACAGTCCAAAGTTTTCTGGCCTCGGGAAAAATATTTTATTTTCCTCGACCCCGCTCAAAGCGCATGCAAAATTGAGGAATATATTAAAATAATCAAACAATTCTAATAATTTTAAAAAAATTCACAAAATTCATAAATATTATAATATGAATATATATCATGAAACAAGCAATTTTAGGAGTGTTACAGTGAACAATAAGTTGGATAGTGTGATCCCTGATGGATCTAAGGGGGTATCAGGGCCAGGTGATTCACTTAGTGACCTGTTGTCACCTTGTATACTCTTGTCCATGAAAAACCATTGCAACGCACTGACGAGGACCCAACAAACACTATCCTTTTCGTGGTCTAGTGTAGAATGTCATTGAGGCAGGCAGATCTTCTGAAACGTTCATCTCTGATTTTGAGTTAGCTCCATGAAGTAGGAATTGGTTCATTTGGTATGCACATGGTCATTGTACATATTGTTGTGGCATAGTCAAGATACATATTGTCATAGCATGGTCAAAATATACATTGCGGTGGCATAGTCATTGTGCATCCATTATTGATATATATTGTCACGGTACTGTGAATGTTTATGTTATTGTGAGATATGTTTACTGCATAATTATTTATAAATCCATAACATGAATATATTTGTGATATCTGTATGTATGGAATGACTTTGTTGTTCATATTGTTTCTCTACTGCCATAATGGTATTTGATGTAGGGGATCTCACCTTTTTTACTGTATTATCCTATCTATTTCCGTTTTATGCTTATACCTGTAAAGATTGTGATAGCGGCAAGACAAGATCCGCGAGGCTTCACTAAACTACAATTTCATAGGGGTATCGAAGTGTGGAACGTACACTGGGATACGGGGCACATTTAGTATGTCGGAGGCGTCACCTTATTTTGGAGCAGGACCTGGCATGACACTGCTACATTTACCATGGATGCAGTTGTTCACTTGAAATTTTGTTTGCCTCTTGGGGAGTTTTAGGATGATGGTAGAGCTATCCCTAGGGAGAACTCTATGGAGTCGACTGCTCGGACTTCCGTCCGTACTGACATGCCCGGAGGGGGGGTTTTGCCTGCCAGGAATCCCAAAGGGGATCTAGAGGAAGATCGGGTACAGGACCTTATTTTTCAAGTGTTTGGACTTGAACTAGGCTCAATCTTTATATTGTAGTTAGATGTGTTCTTTGGAATATGTAAGTTTTATGTTTTTAAACAAGTATAATGTATTCATGGATGTAGTAAACTTTATTTTATGAAAAGTCTTTTATTCAGTTCTTATAACTCAAGTTTCTCTATTTCGGTAATTTTATGTTATTCTTTTAAAAAGAGACCTTTGAAACTCATATTTTATAACGTCAATTGTTTAAAAGTTTGAGTAAACTTTTTCTATTTTTGAAAAAGTGAAAAAGTAGATAGAAAGGAGTTAGTGTTGTAAATGTAATGCCTTTATGGAGGGGGGGTGTTACAAAAACAAAGCCAAAAGTGAAAGAAAATAAAGGCAAAAAGGAGAGAAGAATGAAGGGGAAGAGGAGGAAAAATGGAAGGAAGACCAAAGAGGAAGATCAAAGGCCAAGGCTTGAAGATCATCCACTTCACAAAGAGGTAGGGGTGCTTGATTTCATCCATTTCCTTCTTATCTTCATCTTGTTTCCTAGTTTGGCTTAATGAGGAAAAATGGGTTTGGGTAAGTATAAGGAGTTTAGATGCTTATTTCTTGTTTCTAAGGTTGAAGTGAGTTAGATACTAGTTTGTATGAGGTATGGTTGATGGATTTTGAACCCTTAGAATCCATAGTTTCCACTTAGGTGGTTAGTTGAAAAATGGATCGTAGGGTTGGGTTTAATTCTTTAATCTATGATTAAGAAAGAGTTAAGAGGTTGTATTTGATTTGCAATATGATTAGAGGCCTTGAATGATGTTAGAAATCATCTAGGTATTGATTTTAAGGGTTAGAACTTGGTTGGTAGCCAAGATTATGCAGAACACATTTCTGCTGAATTCTCTGATAGCTTATGGTGTTTGTTGTATATCTTGAGCTAAAGATATCAAAATGACTTGCTTCTTATTGCATTTTAAATTTAAGATACAAAGATTCATGTAATGAAAATTTTATATTTTTAGGCCAACCCAAGTAGCACCAGTTTTGATTTCAATCCGAGACAAATTCTGTAGAAAAAAGTAATCTGACACTTAGTAATCCAGATTAAATAACTTCCTGCTTCGAAGTTGTAATTATGTGAGACTAGTGGCATTTTGAAGCTAACATGTAAGGCTATAAGTGGTAAAAATTTCAGAATTTTTGAACTCTTCATTCGTTCCTAGTTTCAGTTGGAATTAAGGTCATATTCAGGTAAAACAGCCAGTGCCCTATTTCAGCTTCTGCTTTTTGTTGCATACATTTAGTTTCACTAAGTCAAATGAAGTGAGGTTTATTTCATTTGAAAGATATAAGATAAGGCTATTTTTCTATAAAATTTTAGAATTTTTGCAGTTAAAATGTATATTTGGTGCATTCTTGAAAATCAACCATTTTAGGTAAAAATTAAGGTATTTTGTGATGGTTTGAGCCCTAGGAACACTAGTAGCTCCTTTAATAGTTAAAGTTGAGTTACAGAAGTATAGTAAGACTGTGTTTCCTCTTTTATGGATAGGATCCCTTGTTTATTCCATTTTAAGAGTGTTGAGACACTGGTAGGAGAATTTCTTAGAGAGAAAGATCATCTTGCATACAAGGGAAAGTAAAGAGATTATGTGCATCCATTAGATATGGATTGCCTTAGGTAAGTGTCTAGTCCCTTGAACAATATAGTGTTACATTAGATATCACTTGAGAAGTGATAAAGCAGTGGGAAACTAGATACAAGAATACAAGTTTGTTTGGCAATAGTAGAGTGCCATAGTTTATGAAGTGCTCTCACAAAGTTGAGGTAGAGCTAGTAATGCAAGGATAGAAAGTATACTAAGTTTGTTGGCAATAGTAGAGTGCCATATTGTATGAAGTGCTCTCGTAGAGTTGAGGTAGAGCTAGTAGTGTAAAGGTGTAACATCCTGAAAATTCTTTATTTCATTATAAATAATTATTTTATAATATTTGTGAATTTTAGGAAATTTTTCGGATTTTTTTACGTGAACGATGAATATTTTAATATATTTTTCGTTTTACGTGTATATTTTTTTGAGTAGGAAAATAAAATATTTTTTTCCTAAAAGGTGATAAACTTTGGATTTGTGGAAACGTTGACGGGGATCTTACTAAACCCGAAGGGTGGACACGATTACGAGGTTTACGCTTCACGAGACTTTATCGATACATGAAATCACGTATCATAAAATCATCGATGAGTAATAAAATATTATTTTCATCAATTGTAATTTTATTTCACTTTGAGAAAATAATTTTAGACTTAATTATTCATCGTCGGATGAATTTAATTAAGGTGACAACCTTACACTTCATTTCCTCGAGAAGCGCACAAAGCTTCTCAAAGAAGCTTCCTATTTCCATCTAATCAACCTTTCCTCTCTCCTCCCCAATTTATCTTTGCACTGCCATCTTGTTGAGGGAATTATTACATTGACTATTCCATTTTTCCCACTCCCCCACGTCTGTTGCTCATTCACATTTTCCATTTCATTTCTCCCATTTTCTCTCATTCACATTTGCTCCTCCCCCTCACGCAGACTCTCACTCTCTTTTCTCTCTTCTTCTTCACGGTGCACACCACCCACATTCACCATTGTTGATCCTTCAAGCCTCCTTTACTCAACCCGACAGAGAGATTATTTTCCCTCTCCACCTTCACACCTTGCTTCTGCTGGAACTCCTCCCTGTGTCTTCATTTTCTTTCTGCTCAAAACAGCCCCAAAGCTTGGACCTTTAAGGTAAAGTTCTTAACTTTTTCTCTTCTCCTCATTTTCGTGCATTCTGGTTTCCTATCTGCCATTCTCTCTTTTGACCTTAATTTTTGTGGATCTTGAACGCCCAAGGTTCGGTGGTGGTGAAGAAAATCAGATTTTCAAGCATGAAAGGAGCTTCTTTATCCCTGTTCTTCACTTAGGTAAGAGGAAGACACTCCTCCTCAACCTCTCTTAGCATTTAGGAAGCGTCAGTAATTTGTGTTGAGGGTCTTTCTGTTTTTAAATGTTGTCTGTGATGTATAGATGCTAGCTGATTGCTGGAGTTTTGTATGTATATATATATATATTTGGAATGTGTAATATGGAAAGAAATGAGCCCCGTTTTGGTTCTCGTATGGTCACGGTTTTGAACCCAGAAAACAGAGATCCTATATTGAAAATGGTAATGACTTGGTTTGCTGATCCATTCTAAAGTAAATGTTAAAATCCATCGAGAGTGAGTAAGCCATGTCCGTCGAATTAAGATGTTAAAACCTGTCGAGTATGAGCTCTTGGCCAAACCTGTCGACAAGTGGGGCCCTTCATCATGTCAAAAGTTGTCGAAGCTAGTGACCCCCCCATTAACACCTCCGTCGGTGAATTCGTCGAATTAGAAAGTGTGGCCCTCTTAGTGTCTGTCGGACTGGTATAGGTGAAACCTTAACATTTTTCCAGAAATCGGTCGAGTTAAATCCGGCGGATCAGCTTAAGTGAGACCTCAACATTTTCCCAAAGTCAGAATCCGTCGAGTGACATACCTGTCGAGTTTAGATTTCTGACCACTAAAGCACAATGTGAAAATCCGTCGAGTTTAGACTTCTTACTTTTCCGTTGAATGTCAAAACCCGTCGAGTGTATTTGTCGAATTAGCATGAGTGAAACCTTAGCATTTTCCAGGATCTGTCGAGTGTATCTGTCGAATCAGCATGAGTGAAACCTTAGCGTTTTCCAGAATCCGTCGAATTAGAACCTTGTAACCCTAACATTCTTGTCGGTTCGACAGGAACGGGACTTTTCCCATTATCCAAAATCTGTCGAGTTAGAATTGAACTTTTAGCGTATTCGTCAGTTGAACACGAGTGAAACTCCTTCAAAGTTAAAATTCGTCGAGTTAGGCTGTGAATCATATCCGTCGAGTTAAGATGTGAAAATCTGTCGAGTTAGGATGGGAATATCCGTCGAAGTTAAGGTGTGAAAGTCCGTCGAGTAGAGTTCTGAAGGTTTAATGGAGAAACTTACCCAATGAGAATATCCGTCGAACTAAAGTGTGGAAATCGTCGAGTTAAGATGTGAAAATCCATCGGGTTAGGCTGAGAATTATATCCGTCGAGTTAGGATGTGAATGCCCCGTCGAGTGGAGTTCACGATTATTAAATAGAGAGATTTTCTCCAAATCCGTCGAGTAGAATTCTCGAAGGTTTAATAGAGGAACCGACCTAATGTCGGTGTCCATCGAATCATGTTTTTACGTAAATGTGGTAGCATATTCGACAGTTATATACTTCATCGGTCGAAGTTCGTTCCCAATTCGGTAGCACTTAGAGTTTATCCCTGCCCGATTGTTTTCCATTTACCTTGATCTGTCGTGCTACTACTCGTCGAAGCAGCGGCTCCATTTCTCACTAGATACAACTTTGTTCGTCGAAATTATAAGTATATTTCAATTCTTTTTACCTAGCAAACGAATGGATGATTCGGCCTTGTGACCTCCTGATTTCAACTTTTGGGACTAATATACACTATATTAATCATAAATAACATCAGATGACTAGAAACAAAGTAGGGACACATAATGAAGGAAAAACAAGGAGCGTGATTGAGCCTTACAACTAGTGAGAACTTGGAATAAAGGAAGAACCGAGTATGGGTGAGGTAGTAAGGAACATAATGAACCTAATGTTTGACCTTAATATTATGATGCTAAGGGTCCACGTGAATGACCACTTGTATATTGATGCTCTCTTGGCCAATTGTGGCATATTATGAAATTGTATGGAATTTTGAATCATACATATTATGCATTGTAAATGTCTTGTGGATCAAGAATGGGAACAAACCTGATTGTTAAATCATATGATATGCATTTGAGGCATGATTGACTTAGCTTGTCATGAGGAGCATGATTGAGTCATGCATGGCATAAAAAGAGAAAGAGAATGTCTGTTGGACTTTGTTGAGGATTTTAGCCTAGGAGTTGAATAACACCTTAGTGCGGGTGCGAATAGACACGTGGGGTCTGTAGACGACCTTGAGGGCATCGGGCGCGGGAGTCTCACAAAGGGCGAGATGGTAGCCCCTACGGACCGTGGGACGGAGACCGATGCAAACGCACCAACGATCTGGACCGGCCACAGTCCTATATCGAGATCTTGTGAGAATCTGCCATTTGTATAAAGCCTTGTTGCGCAAAATGTGATTATATTATATGGTAAGCACTTGTATGGTGCCGACGAGATCTTGGCATGTCTCACGATCATTCTCTCCAGATTGTTTTGTGTTTAGCTCCATGGAGTAGGATCTTGGTTATTGAGGGCACATGTGCATAGTGAGTCCATGAATTATCGGCATACAATGTTATTATAATTGGGCTGTTGCATTTTTAATATATCTATATATATATATATGTATTTGCACTGGGCTGTTTGGATGATCATAAGCTTGCTACTAAATGCTTATCTCCATTATTCTTTGTCATAAATGCTATGTGGGCGCTTTCTTGTGGTTTGGTTTCTTGATGCTATAATTGGTAATGATGGTAGGATGTCTTACCTCTTTCTTATACTTTCTTTATTCTATGTAAATCTTTGGTTAAAGGCTGTAAGTGGGAACGAGGTTGGTTTTCCCTTGGACTTTATTGGCTTGACCCGTTGTACACGGTGGATTTGTCGCGAAGGGAGCTTCTTTTGGGTTTTGGTTCGAATTATTTCACTTGGTGATACCAAGACTGGCAAGTCAAGCTGGACCGATGGCGTGTGTGACATCTTTGGGATCGACTTTGACGATGAAGAGGATGCGATGGAAGACCTTATCTTGTATTTCTCACTATCTTGGTGAGCCGGAGTTGCCTCGTACATTCGGGATTCCAATGGAGCTCCCAACTCCATAGTTGTGGATAGGTTGTGGGTAGCTTATATTTTATTTTGCATTACCTGTATAAAGTGTATTGTAGTATATGTAAGTTGTAAGGTGATTATCTAGCCTTAGATATCTTGTAATTTGAGTATATCTTGTAATGTATATTTTTAAGCGATGGTATAGGTAACTATTCATTCGTGGCTCTATTTTCCTCATATGCGAAACAAATGATATTTTTAGAAAATTTTTATCGACAATTGTAACACGTCGAAATTTAGTAAGTGATATAATGACGATTGTGCGTGGTTATTAAATCGAGGGTGTTACATTAGGTGGTATCGGAGCGCAGTTCATCTGTTGAGCGGGGTATGGAGTGACTATGCTTAGACATGTTAGAAGTTTTTGTATGTTGTGTACTTCCTTGTCTCTTATTTGAGATGTTGGGAAAGGAAGGCATAACTTGCCATAGGATGAGTGTTGGTAGGCTCTTGTTGCACGGTTACATGATATTGAGTCTTGGCCCACTCGATGTGTAATGTTACGTGTTTACGGAAAACTACGACTTCACCTAAGCGTATTAAGTGAATAGAAATTCTCTTAGTAAAGAAGCTCGGTGGTATGGTGAACTTGTTTAGGATTTGTCTCGCATATTCACCCTTGTGTATTTTGTGTGACTCTTTGTGTTTGGGTTTAGAAAGGAGGCGTATTGTATGCGAGATGGTTACTTCTTGTCTCCGAGTGTGCTTGACTATCTGTTTTCAAAGGAAGGTAATGGCTCGCGGAAGACGCATGCGTAGGAATGTGTGGTACGCAACAACGGAAGAATGGATGCATTTGTGGAAACACTTGCAAGGAATGGCGGCGTGACAGTACAAGCCGGATCGAGAGGACCGCGCACTTGTGACGGGGATTAGAAATCGAGGTTCGAGAATCTGTTGGGAGAAAGTCAATTTTTGGGTAATTTTGAACTACCTAAGTTCCAAAGGAGGAACAACCAGATTGTTAATCGGTTTAAGCGAAACTATATTCGCGACAACCAGAAGGGACAACGGCAACAACAAACGGTGAAGGGGAGTGCGAGTAGTAGCAAGTCAAACCCAATTGTGGTGCCGTTATCAAGGTGTAAGAAGTGCGGGAAGGACCACTTCACAAGGCATTGTACGATCGAGGGAAGAATTTGTTTCAAGTGCGAAAAGCAAGGACATGTATGGAGGGATTGCACTTTACGTGGGACGAAGCCTCCATATGAGATCAAGAAGGCAATCGCCTCAAGTGCGGAAAGAATCACTTAACCAAGGACCTGTGAAATTGAAGGAGTAATCTGTTTCGGATGCAAAGAGTTAGGGCACGTGGCCAAAAACTGTACCTTGCGGAGGGCCGAAGCCTTTCGTTGGTAAGGCATGTATTTCAAAATCTCATGAAGAAGGGAAAGTTGATTCCTCTACCCAGGCCCGAAGATCGAAGTAAAGGAAAGGATTTGTTCTACAAAGTGGATGACCACTGTGACTTCACCTTTGTATGATTCCGGGGTAACCTATTTCTCTGTGACGTATGAATGTATGAATCCGAGTGGGGACGTTTGTACTATCGTCATCTTTTGACTAAGTCATCTCTTTTGGCTACTAAGAACTTGTTGAGGGTAGTGGGTTGTTTAAGTTGTCCTATGACTTGTTAAAGACTTAATCTTTTGTTAATCGATTTGTTTACTTCTCTTGCAAATTTGATGTAATGTTAGCCAAGGGATTGGTTATCTTCCAACCATATCCTATTGAAATATTCCAATGAAGTTCTGAGAGTTCATCTATGGAATTGAATCGTCTTTGTACTTACTTTCTTCCAACTCGAATGATATTATCCTCGTTTGTAAGCTTGCTCTTGTTACAACAAGTCTATTTAAAGAACTATCCTAATGTTGTTAGATATTGGAACCCTTTATGCCAATTCCATCATTTGCTTTCTTCATGAATGGGCTTGATCTCAGGAAGGAGATTGATCGTTTTCTGAACGGGTCTCGTCACTCGGTTTGAGGGAAACTTAGTGATTCTTGAGACAGAAATTTTCTAGATGCGAATCAGTGAAACTCACTCCTAAGTTTTATTGGACCATATCGTATTCTTCGTTAGGCGGGTCCGGTGGTAAATCACGTGACTTCCCTATTTTTCTTTTCGACCTTTATAACGTTTCTAGTATACTTCAATTAAGTATACGTGTTCTCGAATACGAACCTTAACGACACGACAAGCGTAGCACAATTAGGTGAAAGCTTACCCTATGAGACATTACATTCGAATCAAGGAAAGATGATCGACAAATCAATTGAAGGACGACGCTATTTTCTCCAAGATCAACTTATATTATGGACTATCATCGAGTTCGCTCAAAGATTTATCGTTGTCCTTGATTGACGGCATTTTGATTTATTCATGATGCTTGGAGGAACGTATTGAATCTCTCGGAGTGATCCTTAAAACCCCGAAGAAGAGGTTATGCGTGAAGATGTCTAAGTATGAATTCTAGTTGGAGACAATTCAACTTTTGGGTTACGCAATCTCAAGGGAAGAAGATTCTTTGTGAACCATCGAAACTCGAAACATTTATTCGGCGAGAGGGCAAACGGCCGTAATGAAGAATTGTAATTTTTGGATTAGGCTGGTTGATACGGGAGACTCTGTGAGAATTCTTCAAGTGACAAGATTTCTCACCTAACTCATATATGAGGTCAAGTTTTGTATTTGATGTATACGGCGAAAACTTTCAAAGAATGATAAAACGTTTGATTTCTTCGCCAAGGATGATTTTGTCCAAATCCTAATGAACTTTTAGGGATGCCTAGTGATGTTTCGCATTGGAAGTTTAGAGCGTGTGCTTGATTAGAATAGAAGGAATGATAACGTATACTTAGAGACAAATTGAAAATACATGAGGAGAACTACCTTACACAACTTAGAGTTAGCTTGTAGTTGTATTAGAGATCTAGAAACATTTTCTACAAGGAGAAATTTTCATTGTCTGTAGTGATCGTAAGAGTCAGAAGTATTTTGTCTGATCGGAATAAGTTGAAATATGAAGCAGGAACAGTGATTAGAAATTCTGAAAGATTTTGATTTTTTTTTTCGTGTTGGTATAATCCCAGAAAAAGCAAATGTTGTAGTAGAAGCATTTAGAAGTAAACAAGCTTAGTTGTCTACTGCAGTAAGCAAGGAGAATAAGTTCGATAGAACCACTTAGCGATGTACAGTTGTTTGGGGAGTTAGCTATCGAAAGGGGTGAAGACTCAAGGAGCATTTATTTTTAAGATATGATTAATTTCGAGGACGAAATTCCTTTTAGAAGGAGTGTTGTAACATCTGAAAATTCTTTATTTCATTATAAATAATTATTTTATAATATTTGTGAATTTTAGGAAATTTTCTAGATTTTTTTTACGTGAACGATGAATATTTTAATATATTTTTTGTTTTACGTGTATATTTTGCTGAGCCGGGAAAATAAAATATTTTTTTTCCTAAAATTTGATAAACTTTAATTTGTGGAAACGTTGACGGGGATCTTACTAAACCCAGAAATTTGGACACGATTTACTGAGGTTTACGCTTCACGAGACTTTATCGATACATGAAATCAACGTATCATAAAATCATCGATGAGTAATAAAATATTATTTTCATCAATTGTAATTTTATTTCATTGAGAAAATAATTTTAGCAGACTTAATTATTCATCACTGTCGGATGAATTTAATTAAGGTGACAACCTTACACTTCATTTCCTCGAGAAGCGCACAAAGCTTCTCAAGGAAGCTTCCTATTTCCATCTAATCAACCTTTCCTCTCTCCTCCCCAATTTATCTTTGCACGGCTGACTCTTGTTGAGGGAATTATTACATTGACTATTCCATTTTTCCCACTCCCCCACGTCTGCTTTGCTCATTCACATTTTCCATTTCATTTCTCCCATTTTCTCTCATTCATTTGCTCCTCCCCTCACGCAGACTCTCACTCTCTTTTCTCTCTTCTTCTTCACGGCTGCACACCACCCACATTCACCATTGTTGATCCTTCAAGCCTCCTTTACTCAACCCGACAGAGACCATTTTCCCCTCTCCACCTTCACACCTTGCTTCTGCTGGAACTCCTCCCTGTGTCTTCATTTTCTTTCTCGCTCAAAACAGCCCCAGAGCTTGGACCTTTAAGGTAAAGTTCTTAACTTTTTCTCTTCTCCTCATTTTCGTGCATTCTGGTTTCCTGCTGCCATTCTCTCTTTTGACCTTAATTTTTGTGGATCTTGAACGCCCAAGGTTCTGGTGGTGGTGAAGAAAATCAGATTTTCAAGCATGAAAGGAGCTTCTTTATCCCTGTTCTTCACTTAGGTAAGAGGAAGACACTCCTCCTCAACCTCTCTTAGCATTTAGGAACGTCAGTAATTTGTGTTGAGGGTCTTTACTGTTTTTAAATGTTGTCTGTGATGTATAGATGCTAGGCGATTCTTTGGAGTTTTGTATGTATATATATATATATTTGGAATGTGTAATATGGAAAGAAATGAGCCCCGTTTTGGTTCTCGTATGGTCACGGTTTTGAACCCAGAAAACAGAGATCCTATATTGAAAATGGTAATGACTTGGTTTCTTTGATCCATTCTAAAGTAAATGTTAAAATCCATCGAGAGTGAGTAAGCCATGTCCGTCGAATTAAGATGTTAAAACCTGTCGAGTATGAGCTCTTGGCCAAACCTGTCGACAAGTGGGGCCCTTCATCATGTCAAAAGTTGTCGAAGCTAGTGACCCCCCCATTAACACCTCCGTCGGTGAATTCGTCGAATTAGAAAGTGTGGCCCTCTTAGTGTCTGTCGGACTGGTATAGGTGAAACCTTAACATTTTTCCAGAAATCGGTCGAGTTAAATCCGGCGGATCAGCTTAAGTGAGACCTCAACATTTTCCCAAAGTCAGAATCCATCGAGTGACATACCTGTCGAGTTTAGATTTCTGACCACTAAAGCACAATGTGAAAATCCGTTGAGTTTAGACTTCTTACTTTTCCGTTGAATGTCAAAACCCGTCGAGTGTATTTGTCGAATTAGCATGAGTGAAACCTTAGCATTTTCCAGGATCTGTCGAGTGTATCTGTCGAATCAGCATGAGTGAAACCTTAGCATTTTCCAGAATCCGTCGAATTAGAACCTTGTAACCCTAACATTCTTGTCGGTTCGACAGGAACGGGACTTTCCCCATTATCCAAAATCTGTCGAGTTAGAATTGAACTTTTAGCGTATTCGTCGGTTGAACACGAGTGAAACTCCTTCAAAGTTAAAATTCGTCGAGTTAGGCTGTGAATCATATCCGTCGAGTTAAGATGTGAAAATCTGTCGATTTAGGATGGGAATATCCGTCGAAGTTAAGGTGTGAAAGTCCGTCGAGTAGAGTTCGAAGGTTTAATGGAGAAACTTACCCAATGAGAATATCCGTCGAACTAAAGTGTGGAAATCGTCGAGTTAAGATGTGAAAATCCATCGGGTTAGGTGAGAATTATATCCGTCGAGTTAGGATGTGAATGCCGTCGAGTGGAGTTCACGATTATTAAATAGAGAGATTTTCTCCAAATCCGTCGAGTAGAATTCGAAGGTTTAATAGAGGAACCGACCTAATGTCGGTGTCCATCGAATCATGTTTTACGTAAATGTGGTAGCATATTCGACGAGTTATATACTTCATCCGGTCGAAGTTCGTTCCCAATTCGGTAGCACTTAGAGTTTATCCCCCTTGATTGTTTTCCATTTACCTTGATGATCTGTCGTGCTACTACTCGTCGAAGCGCAGCTCCGATTCTCACTAGATACACCTTTGTTCGTCGAAATTATAAGTATATTTTAATTCTTTTTACCTAGCAAACGAATGGATGATTCGGCCTTGTGTCCTCCGATTTCAACTTTTGGGACTAATATACACTATATTAATCATAAATAACATCGGATGACTAGAAACAAAGTAGGGACACATAATGAAGGAAAAACAAGGAGCGTGATTGAGCCTTACAACTAGTGAGAACTTGGAATAAAGGAAGAACCGAGTATGGGTGAGGTAGTAAGGAACATAATGAACCTAATGTTTGACCTTAATATTATGATGCTAAGGGTCCACGTGAATGACCACTTGTATATTGATGCTCTCTTGGCCAATTGTGGCATATTATGAAATTGTATGGAATTTTGAATCATACATATTATGCATTGTAAATGTCTTGTGGATCAAGAATGGGAACAAAACGATTGTTAAATCATATGATATGCATTTGAGGCATGATTGACTTAGCTTGTCATGAGGAGCATGATTGAGTCTTGCATGGCATAAAAAGAGAAAGAGAATGTCTGTTGGACTTTGTTGAGGATTTTAGCCTAGGAGTTGAATAACACCTTAGTGCGGGTGCGAATAGACACGTGGGGTCTGTAGACGACCTTGAGGGCATCGGGCGCGGGAGTCTCACAAAGGGCGATGGTAGCCTCTACGGACCGTGGGACGGACCGATGCAAACGCACCGACGATCTGGCCCGCCACGTCCTATAACGAGATCTTGTGAGAATGCCGTTGTATAAAGCCTTGTTGCGCAAAATGAGTGATTATATTATATGGTAAGCACTTGTATGGTGACGAGATCTTGGCATGTCTCCACGATCATTCTCTCCGATTGTTTTGTGTTTAGCTCCATGGAGTAGGATCTTGGTTATTGAGGGCACATGTGCATAGTGAGTCCATGAATTATCGGCATACAATGTTATTATAATTGGAAGCTGTTGCATTTTTAATATATCTATATATATATATATGTGATTGCCTGGAAGGCTGTTTGGATGATCATAAGCGCTACTAAATGCTTATCTCCATTATTCTTTGTCATAAATGCTATGTGGGCGCTTTGCTGCAGTTTGGTTTCTTGATGCTATAATTGGTAATGATGGTAGGATGTCTTACCTCTTTCTTGTACTTTCTTTATTCTATGTAAATCTTTGGTTAAAGACTGTAAGTGGGAACGAGGTTGGTTTTCCCTTGGACTTTATTGGCTTGACCCGTTGTACACGTGTGACGCTGTCGCGAAGGGAGCTTCTTTTGGGTTTTGGTTCGAATTATTTCACTGGTGATACCAAGACTGGCAAGTCAAGCTGGACCGACAAGCGTGTGTGACATCTTTGGGGATCGACTTTGACGATGAAGAGGGCTGCGATGGAAGACCTTATCTTGTATTTCTCACTATCTTGGTGAGCCGGAGTTGCCTCATACATTCGGGATTCGATGGAGCTCCCAACTCCATAGTTGTGGATAGGTTGTGGGTAGCTTATATTTTATTTTGCATTACCTGTATAAAGTGTATTGTAGTATATGTAAGTTGTAAGGTGATTATCTAGCCTTAGATACTGTAATTTGAGTATATCTTGTAATGTATATTTTTAACTGATGGTATAGGTAACTATTCATTCGTGGCTCCTATTTTCCTCATATGCGAAACAAATGATATTTTTAGAAAATTTTTATCTGACAATTGTAACACGTCGAAATTTAGTAACCGTGATATAATGACGATTGTGCCGTGGTTATTAAATCGAGGGTGTTACATTAGGTGGTATCGGAAGCGAGTTCATCTGTTGAGCGGGGTATGGGTGACTATGCTTAGACATGTTAGAAGTTTTTGTATGTTGTGTACTTCCTTGTCTCTTATTTGAGATGTTGGGAAAGGAAGGCATAACTTGCCATAGGATGAGTGTTGGTAGGCTAGCTTTGTTGCACGATTACATGATATTGAGTCTTGGCCCACTCGATGTGTAATGTTCGTGTTTACTGAGAAAACTACGACTTCACCTAAGCGTATTAAGTGAATAGAAATTCTCTTAGTAAAAAGCTCGGTGGTATGGTGAACTTGTTTAGGATTTGTCTGCATATTCACCCTTGTGTATTTTGTGTGACTCTTTGTGTTTGGGTTTAGAAAGGAGGCGGTATTATGCGAGATGGTTACTTCTTGTCTCCGGTGTGCTTGACTATCTGTTTTCAAAGGAAGGTAATGGCTCGCGGAAGACGCATGCGTAGGAATGTGGTACGCAACAACGGAAGAATGGATGCGGCTGTGTGGAAACACCTTGCAAGGAATGAGACCGGCGTGACAAGGTACAACCGGATCGAGAGGATCGCACAATGGGGATTAGAAATCGAGGTTCGAGAATCTGGCTGGGAGAAAGTCAATTTTTGGGTAATTTTGAACTACCTAAGTTCCAAAGGAGGAACAACCAGATTGTTAATCGGTTTAAGCGAAACTATATTCGCGACAACCCGAAGGGACAACGGCAACAACAAACGCGAAGGGGAGTGCGAGTAGTAGCAAGTCAAACCCAATTTGTGGTGCCGTTATCAAGGTGTAAGAAGTGCGGGAAGGACCACTTCACAAGGCATTGTACGATTGAGGGAAGAATTTGTTTCAAGTGCGAAAAGCAAGGACATGTATGGAGGGATTGCGCTTTACGTGGGACGAAGCCTCCATATGAGATCAAGAAGGCAATCGCCTCAAGTGCGGAAAGAATCACTTAACCAAGGAATTTGTGAAATTGAAGGAGTAATCTGTTTCGGATGCAAAGAGTTAGGGCACGTGGCCAAAAAGCTGTACCTTGCAGAGGACGAAGCCTTTCGTTGGTAAGGCATGTATTTCAAAATCTCATGAAGAAGGGAAAGTTGATTCCTCTACCCAGTGAAGATCGAAGTAAAGGAAAGGACTGTTCTACAGTGGATGACCCTGTGACTTCACTGTATGATTCCGGGGGTAACCTATTTCTCTGTGACGTATGAATGTATGAATCCAGTGGGGACGTTTGTACTATCGTCATCTTTTGACTAAGTCATCTCTTTTGGCTACTAAGAACTTGTTGAGGGTAGCTGGGTTGTTTAAGTTGTCCTATGACTTGTTAAAGACTTAATCTTTTGTTAATCTGATTTGTTTACTTCTCTTGCAAATTTGATGTAATGTTAGCCAAGGGATTGGTTATCTTCCAACCATATCCTGTTGAAATATTCCAATGAAGTTCTGAGAGTTCATCTATGGAATTGAATCGTCTGTGTACTTACTTTCTTCCAACTCGAATGATATTATCCTCGTTTGTAAGCCTGCTCTTGTTACAACAAGTCTATTTAAAGAACTATCCTAATGTTGTTAGATATTGGAACCCTTTATGCCAATTCCATCATTTGCTTTCTTCATGAATGGGCTTGATCTCAGGAAGGAGATTGATCGTTTTCTGAACGGGTCTCGTCACTCGGTTTGAGGGAAACTTAGTGATTCTTGAGACAGAAATTTTCTAGATGCGAATCCGTGAAACTCACTCCTAAGTTTTATTGGACCATATCGTATTCTTCGTTAGGCGGGTCCAGTGGTAAATCACGTGACTTCCCTATTTTTCTTTCTGACCTTTATAACATTTCTAGTATACTTCAATTAAGTATCTGTGTTCCCGAATCTGAACCTTAACGACACGACAAGCGTAGCACAATTAGGTGAAAGCTTACCCTATGAGACATTCATTCGAATCAAGGAAAGATGATCTGACAAATCAATTGAAGGACGACGCTATTTTCTCCAAGATCAACTTATATTATGGACTATCATCGAGTTCGCTCAAAGATTTATCGTTGTCCTTGATTGACGGCATTTTGATTTATTCATGATGCTTGGAGGAACGTATTGAATCTCTCGGAGTGATCCTTAAAACCCTGAAGAAGAGGTTATGCGTGAAGATGTCTAAGTATGAATTCTAGTTGGAGACAATTCAACTTTTGGGTTACGCAATCTCAAGGGAAGAAGATTGCTGTGAACCATCGAAACTCGAAACATTTATTCAGCGAGAGGAACCGACGACCGTAATGAAGAATTGTAATTTTTGGATTAGCTGGTTGATACGGGAGACTCACAGCAGAATTCTTCAAGTGACAAGATTTCTCACCTAACTCATATATGAGGTCAAGTTTTGTATGGACTGATGTATACGGGCGAAAACTTTCAAAGAATGATAAAACGTTTGATTTCTTCGCCAAGGATGATTTTGTCCAAATCCTAATGAACTTTTAGGGATGCCTAGTGATGTTTCGCATTGGAAGTTTAGAGCGTGTGCTTGATTAGAATAGAAGGAATGATAACGTATACTTAGAGACAAATTGAAAATACATGAGGAGAACTACCTTACACAACTTAGAGTTAGCTTGTAGTTGTATTAGAGATCTAGAAACATTTTCTACAAGGAGAAATTTTCATTGTCTGTAGTGATCGTAAGAGTCGAAGTATTTTGTCTGATCGAATAAGTTGAAATATGAAGCGAGAGCAGTGATTAGAAATTACGAAAGATTTTGATTTTTTTTTTTTTCGTGTTGGTATAATCCCGAGAAAAAGCAAATGTTGTAGTAGAAGCATTTAGAAGTAAACAAGCTTAGTTGTCTACTGCAAGTAAGCAAGGAGAATAAGTTCGATAGAACCACTTAGCGATGTACTGGTTGTTTGGGGAGTTAGCTATCGAAAGGGTGAAGACTCAAGGAGCATTTATTTTTAAGATATGATTAATTTCGAGGACGAAATTCCTTTTAGAAGGGAGTGTTGTAACATCCACGAAAATTCTTTATTTCATTATAAATAATTATTTTATAATATTTGTGAATTTTAGGAAATTTTTGGATTTTTTTCGTGAACGATGAATATTTTAATATATTTTTCGTTTTACGTGTATATTTTCTTTGAGTAGGAAAATAAAAATTTTTTTTCCTAAATTTGATAAACTTTGGATTTGTGGAAACGTTGACGGGGATCTTACTAAACCCGAATTTGGACACGTTTACGAGGTTTACGCTTCACGAGACTTTATCGATACATGAAATCACCGTATCATAAAATCATCGATGAGTAATAAAATATTATTTTCATCAATTGTAATTTTATTTCCTTTGAGAAAATAATTTTAGCAGACTTAATTATTCATCGTCGGATGAATTTAATTAAGGTGACAACCTTACACTTTATTTCCTCGAGAAGCGCACAAAGCTTCTCAAGGAAGCTTCCTATTTCCATCTAATCAACCTTTCCTCTCTCCTCCCCAATTTATCTTTGCCGCACTCTTGTTGAGGAATTATTACATTGACTATTCCATTTTTCCCACTCCCCCACGTCTGCTACTCATTCACATTTTCCATTTCATTTCTCCCATTTTCTCTCATTCACGTTGCTCCTCCCCCTCACGCAGCTCTCACTCTCTTTTCTCTCTTCTTCTTCACATTTGCACACCACCCACATTCACCATTGTTGATCCTTCAAGCCTCCTTTACTCAACCCGACAGAGACCATTTTCCCTCTCCACCTTCACACCTTGCTTCTGCTGGAACTCCTCCCTGTGTCTTCATTTTTCTTTCTGCTCAAAAACAGCCCCAAAGCTTGGACCTTTAAGGTAAAGTTCTTAACTTTTTCTCTTCTCCTCATTTTCGTGCATTCGGTTTCTATTTGCCATTCTCTCTTTTGACCTTAATTTTTGTGGATCTTGAACGCCCAAGGTTACGGTGGTGGTGAAGAAAATCAGATTTTCAAGCATGAAAGGAGCTTCTTTATCCCTGTTCTTCACTTAGGTAAGAGGAAGACACTCCTCCTCAACCTCTCTTAGCATTTAGGAACGTCAGTAATTTGTGTTGAGGGTCTTTCTGTTTTTAAATGTTGTCTGTGATGTATAGATGCTAGGTGATTCTTTGGAGTTTTGTATGTATATATATATATATTTGGAATGTGTAATATGGAAAGAAATGAGCCCCGTTTTGGTTCTCGTATGGTCACGGTTTTGAACCCGAAAAGCAGAGATCCTATATTGAAAATGGTAATGACTTGGTTTCTTGATCCATTCTAAAGTAAATGTTAAAATCCATCGAGAGTGAGTAAGCCATGTCCGTCGAATTAAGATGTTAAAACTGTCGAGTATGAGCTCTTGGCCAAACACGTCGACAAGTGGGGCCCTTCATCATGTCAAAAGTTGTCGAAGCTAGTGACCCCCCATTAACACCTCGTCGGTGAATTCGTCGAATTAGAAAGTGTGGCCCTCTTAGTGTCTGTCGGACTGGTATAGGTGAAACCTTAACATCTTTCCAGAAATCGGTCGAGTTAAATCCGGCGGATCAGCTTAAGTGAGACCTCAACATTTTCCCAAAGTCAGAATCCGTCGAGTGACATACCTGTCGAGTTTAGATTTCTGACCACTAAAGCACAATGTGAAAATCCGTCGAGTTTAGACTTCTTACTTTTCCGTTGAATGTCAAAACCCGTCGAGTGTATTTGTCGAATTAGCATGAGTGAAACCTTAGCATTTTCCAGGATCTGTCGAGTGTATCTGTCGAATCAGCATGAGTGAAACCTTAGCGTTTTCCAGAATCCGTCGAATTAGAACCTTGTAACCCTAACATTCTTGTCGGTTCGACAGGAACGGGACTTTCCCCATTATCCAAAATTTGTCGAGTTAGAATTGAACTTTTAGCGTATTCGTCGGTTGAACACGAGTGAAACTCCTTCAAAGTTAAAATTCGTCGAGTTAGGCTGTGAATCATATCCGTCGAGTTAAGATGTGAAAATCTATCGAGTTAGGATGGGAATATCCGTCGAAGTTAAGGTGTGAAAGTCCGTCGAGTAGAGTTCTGAAGGTTTAATGGAGAAACTTACCCAATGAGAATATCCGTCGAACTAAAGTGTGGAAATCCGTCGAGTTAAGATGTGAAAATCCATCGGGTTAGGCTGAGAATTATATCCGTCGAGTTAGGATGTGAATGCCCGTCGAGTGGAGTTCATGATTATTAAATAGAGAGATTTTCTCCAAATCCGTCGAGTAGAATTACGAAGGTTTAATAGAGGAACCGACCTAATGTCGGTGTCCATCGAATCATGTTTTACGTAAATGTGGTAGCATATTCGACAGTTATATACTTCATCCGGTCGAAGTTCGTTCCCATTCGGTAGCACTTAGAGTTTATCCCCTGCCGGATTGTTTTCCATTTACCTTGATCTGTCGTGCTACTACTCGTCGACGGCAGCTCAGTTTCTCACTAGATACACTTTGTTTCGTCGAAATTATAAGTATATTTCAATTCTTTTTACCTAGCAAACGAATGGATGATTCGGCCTTGTGACCTCGATTTCAACTTTTGGGACTAATATACACTATATTAATCATAAATAACATCGGATGACTAGAAACAAAGTAGGGACACATAATGAAGGAAAAACAAGGAGCGTGATTGAGCCTTACAACTAGTGAGAACTTGGAATAAAGGAAGAACCGAGTATGGGTGAGGTAGTAAGGAACATAATGAACCTAATGTTTGACCTTAATATTATGATGCTAAGGGTCCACGTGAATGACCACTTGTATATTGATGCTCTCTTGGCCAATTGTGGCATATTATGAAATTGTATGGAATTTTGAATCATACATATTATGCATTGTAAATGTCTTGTGGATCCAAGAATGGGAACAAACATGATTGTTAAATCATATGATATGCATTTGAGGCATGATTGACTTAGCTTGTCATGAGGAGCATGATTGAGTCATGCATGGCATAAAAAGAGAAAGAGAATGTCTGTTGGACTTTGTTGAGGATTTTAGCCTAGGAGTTGAATAACACCTTAGTGCGGGTGCGAATAGACACGTGGGGTCTGTAGACGACCTTGAGGGCATCGGGCGCGGGAGTCTCACAAAGGGCGAGATGGTAGCCCCTCTCCGGACCGTGGGACAGACCGATGCAAACGCACCAACGATCTGGACCGGCCACGATCCTATATCGAGATCTTGTGAGAATGCCATTTGTATAAAGCCTTGTTGCGCAAAATGGTGATTATATTATATGGTAAGCACTTGTATGGTGACGAGATCTTGGCATGTCTCCACGATCATTCTCTCCGATTGTTTTGTGTTTAGCTCCATGGAGTAGGATCTTGGTTATTGAGGGCACATGTGCATAGTGAGTCCATGAATTATCGGCATACAATGTTATTATAATTGGAGCTGTTGCATTTTTAATATATCTATATATATATATATGTGATTTGCTGGAACTGTTTGGATGATCATAAGCTTGCTACTAAATGCTTATCTCCATTATTCTTTGTCATAAATGCTATGTGGGCGCTTTGCTTGCGTTTGGTTTCTTGATGCTATAATTGGTAATGATGGTAGGATGTCTTACCTCTTTCTTATACTTTCTTTATTCTATGTAAATCTTTGGTTAAAGCTGTAAGTGGGAACGAGGTTGGTTTTCCCTTGGACTTTATTGGCTTGACCCGTTGTACACGGTGATGCCATTTGTCGCGAAGGGAGCTTCTTTTGGGTTTTAGTTCGAATTATTTCACTTTGGTGATACCAAGACACGGCAAGTCAATGGACCCGATGAAGCGTGTGTGACATCTTTGGGGATCGACTTTGACGATGAAGAGGACTGCGATGGAAGACCTTATCTTGTATTTCTCACTATCTTGGTGAGCCGGAGTTGCCTCATACATTCGGGATTAGATGGAGCTCCCAACTCCATAGTTGTGGATAGGTTGTGGGTAGCTTATATTTTATTTTGCATTACCTGTATAAAGTGTATTATAGTATATGTAAGTTGTAAGGTGATTATCTAGCCTTAGATACTATAATTTGAGTATATCTTGTAATGTATATTTTTAACTGATGGTATTGGTAACTATTCATTCGTGGCTCCTATTTTCCTCATATGCGAAACAAATGATATTTTTAGAAAATTTTTATCTGACAATTGTAACACGTCGAAATTTAGTAACCGTGATATAATGACGATTGTGCCGTGGTTATTAAATCGAGGGGTGTTACAAAAGGCAAACTTAGTATAGAGTTTATGTGGTGGTTATGTAAAAGTTAGACATAACACCCCATTCTTCACACACACTTGCTATTTCTATGTTGTGTTTTGTTGTGGAACAATCTACTCATTACAATGTAGGTTAAGGAGGTAACAGATTCCCTCCCTTCCTGGTAGGTTAAGGAGGTAAAGGATTCCTATAACATCTCAAAAAATCATGTTAGGCTTGTATAAGGTTACATAGATAGTCTGATACTTGTTTAGCATGTTAGTTAAGTTTTGTGACAAACTGAGTTAGTTTAGGCACTTTGCTGCAATATAGAAAGTGGTAAATAGCCTAAAATGACTCAGAAAATAGCATAAATTTCTATTTGGAGGGAAACATTTGTGGATAATTTGTTTCTAGGTCACAAATGAGTTAAGTAAGGTGTTGTTAAAGTTTCAAGGCAATCAGAGTTTATTTGGTATTTTTAGGCATATTGGTTGTGCATTTTAATACTAGATTGACCCCCAGCAGATATGAAAAAATAGAGAAAAAGTGCAACATGATTTTTAATGAATCTTAAGATTTATTTTAAGTCTGTTGGAAGTTGAAAAACTGGATTCAGAGGAATCTAAGTGTGCTTAGCAGATTAGAGGTTTTGGTACTTATCTAGAAGAAGCAAAGTTAGACTTTGCCTCCTCATATATTATCCCACGGTAAAAGGGAGAGAAAACAGAAAAGAAAACAAAGAAAAAAGAAGAGAAGCAGAGAGAAAGAAGGGAATAATCGTAGGAGAAGAAAGGAAGAGAGAAAAAGGAAGAGGAGAAGATCAAAGACAAGGCCAAGCTTGAAGATCTCTATCTAAGATCAGAGGTAGAGGTGTTGTTTTTATCCATTTCCTTCTATCTCCATCTTGTTTCTTGGTTGAACTTGATGAGGAAATAGTAGGTTTTGGGTGAGTAAAGTGAGAATAGATGTTAGATCTTTTCTCTTAAGGTTGAAATGAGTTAGATACTAGTTAATTTGAAGCTTGGGTGATGGATTAGAGTCCATGGAATCCATAGTTCTTAATTGAGTTTAAAGATAGGGTTTTAATTTAAAGTTTAAGTTTGATCCATGCTTGGCTGAATCAAAAGGTAGTTTGAAGTTTACAACATGATTAGAGACTTTTAGGGATCATAGAAATTAAGTAGAAATTTAGTTTGAAGGGGAAACCTTGTTTTGGAATCAAGGTTCTTCAAAAATGAGTTCTACAAAATCCTTTCTGATCCACGGGCACTCAGACGCCATCACTTGGGCGTTGCCCAGTGAGCACCCAAGCACTTAAAAACGGGCGTCTAGGCACCCAAACATCAGCAGAAACTAGAAATAGGGCACTCTGAATAGCTTATGGTTCTAGTTGCATAACTTGAGCTACAGATATCGAATTACCTAATTCTTGTTGCATTTGAAAGCTAAGATACAAGGCTATTTTCCTGTAAAAGTTTAGAATTCTTGAAGTTATAATGGGCAATTGGTGCATTTATGAAAAACATCTTTTTTAGGTGCCTAGAGCAAATTTTATCAGAGTTGGTATTTTGATAATTTGAGATCTTTAGTTGTTATGATCCTTTGTTTATGCCTAATAAAGTGTGTTAAGGCACAAATGGGGATATTTTTATGAAAGAAATTATCACCTAGTATGTATGAGGAAGTATAAACGTTTGAGCATTCAATAGTTATATTTGCCTTAGGTAAGTAGTTAGCACCTTAGGCCACTTTGGTGATAATGTATGTCACTTAAGAGTAATGAGTGATGAGTTAGTGTAGATTAAAGATTAGCTTATGAGTGACAAAGTGTTGCTTAGATATCACTTAGGAAGTGATGAGAAAGTGAGGAAATAGTGTACAACCTAGTTAGCAAGAGTTAAGGGTCAAAGTGCCAAGTTAGCAAGAGTTGAGTGCCATAGACTCTAGTTGGTAAGGGTAAATGCCACAGTGCATGAAAGATCTCTTAAAAGAGAAGTAGAGCTAGTAATGCAAAGTTAAAAAGTGTATTAAGTCTAGTTGGCATTTGAATAAGTGTTGTAGTGCATGAACGGCTCTTACAAAGAAGAGATAACCTTGTAGTACAAGATGGACTTAGTATAGAGTTATGTGGTAGTTATGTTAGAGTTAGGACATAACTCCACTTTGTCACACACTGCACATCACATATACTTGTTATTCCTAGAGAGCAGTGAGTGGAGGCATCCACTCAAAAGTTTAGGTGGCGATATCCACCTAGTTTACAGTAGATTACTTGGTAGACTACTTAGTAGTAGAAGGAGAATACTTGTTATAGTAACATATTTTGCCCCTACTTATTATGATAGAGTATCTCCTTGAGTAGGGGGAATAGTTAAATATCATGACACTACCCTTACTCTACACATACTTTTCATTGAGCATACATCATCTTATCATTGCATAATTTAATATTTGTTTAGTTTAGAATTTGTGTTCTTGTTATGTTTGCTTGGTTGTTGCATTGTGCCTTCCATGACAGTTGTATAGGCAATTGTCTAGTCGATGATTTCCAAATGATTATATAGGCAGTTGTTTGTTATCATCGTGGTTTCGAATATTAGAACAGTAGTATAAATTGCTTAGGAATGTTATATAGAGAGAGGAAGTTTGTAGTGGTTTCTATGCAATAAGTTTCAGTATATTATTCAGTTTAAGATGGGTTTATTCATTTCAAATGTTTAAACTGCTAGTTTTGGTTACTTATATTGAGAAATGTAGTTTCTCATCCCGTTTGTTGCCATGTAAATCCAAGTGAAAGTTCATCCAAGGGCAAGAAGAAAAAGTATGAAGACTAGGATAGTTTTTATGCTTAGTAGTTTAAAGCTTTGTATTTATTTGCTTTATTTTTTTAGTTGTATAAAGTTTATGTACTCAATGAGCCCTTTTGTGGCAATATATATGTATATAACTTTTAGTTTCTGCAAGGCTCTCCATTATTATTTGTTTAAATGATATGGATTAGTATGATGTTTAAGGTAGAAGTAACATAACTAATGCTGTTTATCCTAGAGTATGCTTGATATACTAGGATATCGGTATTAGGATAGTACAATTCCCTTCCTACTAAGTAGGTTAAGGAGGTAACATATTCCCTCCCTACTAAGTAGGTTAATGAGGTAATAGATTCTCTCCCTACCTAACAAGGAATGGGGTTCCTGGGAATTGTCAAGTTTCATTACATTGCATCTACGTTATCACAATGCATTGCATAAGCATAACCATACATCATAACATGAAGCATTGCATTTTCTAGACAATTGTACGAGCAATTGTCTTGTCTTACAAATGAGTTAGTTCATAATTTTGTTTGCTTGGGAACATTACATAGAGAGAGAGAGAATGTGTTTGTACCTTGATTAGTGAGTAGTAGTTTGATTGCTTGTTACAAATTTGTTTATGATGTTTATGGATTGTTTATTCTTGTGAATATTACAACTGCTGGTATTGGTACACTTATACTGAGAATTGTGAACTCTCACCCCATGTGTTGCCATGTAAATCTAAATGGACGCTCATCCAAAGGCAAGCAAAAGCAGAATGAAGACAAGTGTAGTTGTTTTTATGTTTAGCAAGTAGAATTTGTATATTCATACGAATTTGCTTTAAGTTTGTAAAAGAAAAGAGATATGTATTATATTATGTCAATATTGACAAAGATGTATATGTGTGTGTTGTGTGTGTGTGTGTGTGTGTGGATGTTTATTTCCACGAGGCTCTCCATAATGATTTATTGACATAAATATTATGGGTTAGACTAATGTTTAAGTTAGAAGTAGCATAACTAATATTGCTTATTTAGGTATATATCAGATATACTTGGGTAACGGTATTAGGATGTTACAAGAGTAAAGTATATTCAAATTTTTGTTATAAAAGTTGAAGTGATGTGCTTACTATTAATTACTATGGTGTAATAACGGATACACTTTAGTATTAGTAGTAAGGGCGTTACAGTGAGACTTGGATAATGGTGGTTGATGTAACACCCTAATACAATACTCTTGATATAACTTATATATGTAGACATAAAGCATTAAACGTGCTACTTTTATTCTTACTATCTTACTAATCCCATATAATTAAACAATTCATATGGAGAGCCATAACTAAAAAGTTATATACATATACATCAATAGCCACAAAGGCAAATTGTTATACATACAACTTTACATCCTCAAAGCAAATATAAATAAATACATCAAACTTTACTTTTAAAAGAAACAAAGAAAACTAAACTACATTAGTTCTTCAGTCTCTTTATCGTCTTAGCCTCAGAAGAGTCTTGGCCTACTTTTACCATAGAAGCACAAAAATGGGTGAGAACATGCAATTCTTAGTAATATTCATACATTTCAAGGCATCTCATTAGTATAAATTGCATACAACCATAGTCAAAAACAACATTATACAATCGCCCATATAACTATATAACATATAGAAATCTAATCTATCTCGAGATCATATAAATTATGGTTGCTGCTAGATATTGAATCTCCATTCAATATCACTAGAACATTCACATGCTACTGTTATGTAAAAGTTCACTAAACACAACATATAATCTATAAATATAAGTCCCTTGCTCTCATGATAAGAACAATTATCTAGACAGTTGTAGCATATCATAGCTAATTCACTCATAAACTTGTTATAAGTACTACACACATAACATTTTCTATGAATAAGCTTACTAACTCTAAAAAGTAGGATTAGTAATAAGCAGTGAAGTTTTTACTCCAGGCCACTCAAACATTTACATTCTCTTAATTTATGCAAACATTCACTAAGCCAATCTTTAACCTTAAACTCATAGACATTCCATCAAAGATATTGAACAACCGCCCATACAATTGTATAATATCAACTATCCTAGACAACAGCCCATACAATTGCTAAGGAACAAGAAATATATATGATTGTGTGCGTGTGTGTCACTTGCTTATTCCAAACCCTCTTTAAACTTGTAGATAAGAAGATTGACTTTTCAAACAGTAATGCCCTTTTGTTTTTAGAGGGGGACGTCACATCATTAAATACAATACAGAAAATAAAAGTATAAGTTAAAACCCGGTTCATTAAATTATAATTAAACTTGTTTGATTATAGTTGTACAGATAAAATGGTGAATATTTTTTTTGTTAAAATTAATAAAATATAGTGACAAGGCATAATTGCAATAAAGAGTAAGATAGAAGTAAAGCATACATTCGAACAACATGCGAATACATATATATATATATATATATATATATATATATATATATATATATATAATTATATCAAACTTGTTTAGTTACAACACCTGATGTACAAAAAGCAAAACTATGTATGCCCCCAAAGATCATAAATGTACAGCCCATCAAAAAGTAAATCATCAGGCCCCAAAAAGACGGATAGCCATCAGTGACTATCGATAGTATCAGCCCCTACTGAGAAAGAGAAGGAACTGTGTCAGGATCCTCCTCAGGGTCTTCTTCATCAGAGGAAACCCTCATCAGAGCCACCGAATTTTTGGCCGGGGCTCGAGCAGTGGAGAGGAATGAATCCTCCTATGGGGTGTAATAACGATCACCCCACATGTCCCTAATGGGCATGTAAAATTCTAAATGGAAATGAACGCTGTAGGTGAAAATAGGTGGATCATAACACCCCCAAGCTAACGACACTGACACGTCTCCTAAGTAGACACAACAATCCGAGCTAAAGTTAACATGCTAACAGTCTGGACCTCCGAGAAATGTTAGGTGCACGTATCCTAAAAACCCCTGTGGACGAGCCATCATGATCAAAAGCAAGTACTAGTTGAGGTCATGCTAGAAACTGGGGAACTTGTGAACTTCCACTTCTTTACCACCGTCTTCAAAGAATCATATAAATATATATACACAGAGATAGCAGAAATACAGAAAAGAGGTGAAACATCCTACTTTCATTACCAATCATGGCAGTGAAGAAACAAAATGGCATAGGATGCCCACATATTATTATAAGAGTCATAAGCAATAATCAAGAGGCGAATATTAAATAACTTAACAATTCCAGACAGTTATACATCAGTAAGGTAACAGTTCCAATTATCATACAAATTAAATGCCAGATAATATATGGACTCACTATGCACATGCATACGATATCAAAATCCTACTCCATGGAGCTAGACACAAACATTCGGAGAGAAAGATCAGGAGACATGTCTGTAACTCGGCTGCCACGACCAAAGTGCTATAAATCATCAATTTATCCACGTGCACGTCATGGCATTGTACAGACATTCATCACTAGATTGCGATATAGGACAGTGTCTCCATCCAGATCATTGGTGCGTTTGCATCGGTCTGCCCCATGGACAGAAGAGCTACCAACTATCCGTTGCGAGGTACCCGCACCCCGACATCCCCAAGGTCAACATCATGACCTACACTAGTCTACTCGCACCTGCACTAAGGTGTGTTCAATCTCCTAGGCAACATGGCCTTAACAACAGTCCATCGGACTTTCACAATGCATGATGACTCAATACATATATAATATATATTCAACAGTAATATACTTTCCATGTCATGTCACAATTCGGCTAAGATAAGCATCAATACATTCTTGGTCTCAATCATGGACCCACAATAAATATTATTAAGTCCTTAAATAATACATTACATTTTTAGGGTACATTATGGAATAATTTAACATTCTTACTTACACTCATGGTCTTACTTTAATTGAAAATTATTCTAAGTCTTGGGATAAAACTTCATTCTTGATTTTTTCCATTTTATGAAATCCTAATTAATTTATAATTATCCAATTAATTAAGTTTCACTTTAATTCAATATTTCTTATGAAATTCTTCTCTAGAGGAATTCTCTTGATTGTTAAGTTCCTTACTTTAAGTTTATTCAAAACTCACTTAGAGAATTATTCTAAGTTTTCCAAGTCTCACACACTCTCATTCTTGTCTTAGGTCCAAGGAATCACTTTAGGTTATCAAATTGGTTTCTATCCATTACATTATTAGTCACTTAATCACTTGATTATTTAAAGTCCAAGGTTGCATGATGTTACATAATGTGATCCTAAAATGGCCCTAGAGGTCGTGGCCTCCCAAGGGTGGAACCCTAAGTTTTTCTTAACTCCATTACATTTTAATCACTTGATTAAGTATGTTGCCAACTTGATACAAATTTTTAAACCATGAACACCCTATTTCAAGGGTGTGGCCGTGAGCCTCATGAAGGAGGGCAAGGAACTCTTGCCTCCATTCCATCTTTCCAATCCATCCAAACCAATCCAAGGTCATTAACACACATATTCATGCAACCAAATAAATTAAGCAAGGTAAAATCAACATTTAGTTATGAAAATCACACGTCAAAGGGAGGAACCCTTGCTAGGGTTTCTCAAAACCAATACAAAATAAAGTTTCTTACTACCAAGAGAGGTTGAAGAGAATCATCTCCCTCTTACCTAAGGGAAGAACAAGAAAAGAAATCTCCTTGCTTGCTCCTTGACAATTTCGACCACACCCTTCAAAATCCTAGAAATTCCAACTTCAACCAATCAACACCAATGCTTGAAAAGGAGAAGATAAATGGTCATAAAGATGACCTTGAAAACAAAAATGGAGAGGAGAAGGTGAGGAACGAAGAATCTTAACCTAAAGCTTCAAACTTGACGCTTGAAGAAGATGATGAAGATAGAAACTTTTCAAGAAATCTTCAACTAGAAAGGTGTTTAGAATGAAGTGGAGATTAAGAAAATGTGGTTGTTTGAAATTTTTGTGATGGTGCAGGGCATGGAGAGGGGCAGTCGTGTGGTGTGGTGGTAGAGAGAATATAATAGCTCATGTGAGCTAGACTTCATACTTCGTATTTCAGTCTATCTCCTTGAATGATTGGGAAAGGGTGGAGAGAGAAGTTGATAGTAGAAATAAAGATGATGACTTTGGATTTTTGAAATTGGAATAGTTAACTTAATTATATGAAGCACAAATTTTGGGCTCCAAGAGAGGCATGCAGCCGTGTGTGAGGGGAGGAGGAGAGAGAAGAGTGTGTAGCTTCTTTGAGAAGCTTGGTAGCTTTTTCAAAAAGAGGATTTGATTAGACATAAAGTGGATTACATTTGGATAGGATAATTAGGTGATAAAGTAATTAAAATAATAAAGTGATTAGGATTTTAATTACAAGTTACTACCCAATGGATAATTGTTACAGTGCACAAAGCCAGTATTAATTATCCAATGGATAATAAAGTATATCGCAAAATTTTACTTAACAGTACGTACAGAGATTTTATTTATCAGATAAAACCTCAAAAAATGTAAAACTCGTAAACTGTGCCCAGCCTCGGGTTTAGTAAGATCCACTGTCAATTTTTCCACAGTTCAAAGTTTATCAGCCTTAGGATAAACATTTCATTTTTTCGGCTCCGCTCAGCGCGCACGCAAAATGAGAAATATACTAAAATATTTGACGTTTCCAAAAAGATCCACAAAAATTCTTAAAAATCACAAATATTAGAAAATGACTATTCATCATGAAACAAACAATTTTTGGGGTGTTAGACTGACTCTGCTCGGTGTGTACGTAAAACGAAAAATATATTTAGATATTCAACATTTTTGAAAAAATAAAGAAAAATTCTCAAAAATCATAAATATTATAAAATGATTATTTACGATGAAACAAATAATTTTCAGAGTGTTACACAAACTACCCGATAATGAGTGGACTGGTTCCTACTCACTTTAGTGAGAGTACTATTTTCACTACATATAAACTAGTAATCATGACACTAACTGTAACGCCCCTTTTTGGGAGGGAGCGTCATATTTTCATTTACAATGCGGAAAATAAAAATGAGCGTTAAGACCCAGTTCTTTATATAATTATAAATCTACTTGGTTGTAATCGTGTGATTAAATTAGTGAGTATATTTTTTTTATAATTAATAAAAATGGTGATAAGGCAGAATTACAATGAATAGTAAAATAGAAATAAAGCATACATCAAACCAACATACATGAACAATGCCATATCATTATATTAAACTTGTTTGAATACAGCGCCTGAATATACAAAAAGTAAAATTATACATGTATGCCCAATAGATCATAAATAAATAGCGCACCTAAAATAGTGACACATCAGGCCCCCAAAATATACCCTAATAGCCATTAGTAGCTATCGACAGTATCAATCCCTAAGATGAGGAGGAACCGTGTCAGGATCCTCCTCAGGATCTTCCTCATCCGAGGAAACCTCCATAGGAGCCACCGAGTTACGGGGTGGGGCCCGAGCAGTGGAATCAAAAGAATCCTCTTGTGGGGTGTAATAAGATATGAAAGAATGGGTTGCCCCAGAGTCATACAGTACAGTTAAAAGGTTACCTTCTATGGTGCCTTCTCCTTGAATCAAGTCTTCTGACTCGGAGGCTTCAGCCCTGCTCATGGTATAGACCCATCCTCCTGCTTGCGGTTTGTTGGCCCTTGCAGCATTGACTGAAGGTTCAGCCTTCGCTTGGTTGCAGTCTTGGGATACGTGGCCAAGTTTGCGACATCTGAAGCAGATAATCCCCTTTATAGTGCAATCCCTCTTGAGATGATCCTTCCCACACATCAAGCATTTGGAGGGATATGCCACATTTTGGCTGGTTTGGTTCCCAATAGAACCTCCACCAAAACTTCCACCCGCTGTCCGTTGCTAGTTTCCCGTTGGTCGGGAGCAGGGCATCTTTTAGAAGCGATTAGAACTGTTGCCCCCGCCCCTTTGGAACCTTATAGGTTCAAAGTTCCTGTTCCTTGTATCTCTAGAATGCTCCAGAGCTTCCACTTCGCAACACGTATCTAGCAGCTCCGAGAACTCATAGATTTTCAGTGTGATCACAACTCTCTTCACTTCATATCTCATTCCTTCTATAAACTTCTGACACTTCCAGGCTTCATTTGGTTGGTTCTAAAAGTATGTCAAAAACTGTGACAAGTTTTTGAACCTCGCTGTATACTCACTAACAGTCATGTTCCCTTGCCTTAGGTTGAGAAACTCTATCTCCTTCGCGTGCCTCGCGCTTGCGGGAAAGTACTTATCCAAGAATTTATCCTTGAATAAATCCCAAGTGATCTCGTGGTTTTCAGCCTCCAACATTCTTTGTGTCCTGCACCACCAGTGCTCAGCATTGCCAACTAACATAAAGGTAGCATAAGTCACCTTCTTATTCTCAGCATAGTTCATGCCTCGGAAGACTTTCTCTAACTCTTTGATCCATAGGCTGGCTTTATCCGGATTGAACTCTCCTTTGAATTGGGGAGGATTGTGGTGACGAAACTCCACCAAGTTTTGAGCGTCAGCAGTAGCTTCGAGCTGTTGAGCAGTCCTCTCTTGTTGCTGAGCAACTCTCTTTTATTGTTGACTAGCTCGTTCAATCTGTTGTGTTATGACTTCAGCCATCCTCTACATAGCCTCTATAGCAGCTTCCATATCTCCACCACATGTCATCTTATTTTCTCAATTCAGATTAGCTGAAAAACACAAGGAAAGTCAGTTGTATCCACTAGGAAAACCAAACACAGAGATTCACACAGCACAAACAGGACAGACTCAATCACAAGACCCAAAGAAACATAAACCGGGGCTCTGATACCAACTTAATGTAACGCCCCTTTTTGGGAGGGAGCGTCACATTTTCATTAACAATGCAGAAAATAAAAATAAACGTTAAGACTCGGTTCTTTATATAATTATAAATCTACTTGGTTGTAATTGTGTGATTAAATTAGCGAGTATATTTTTTTTGTTATAATTAATAAAAATGGTGATAAGGCAGAATTACAATGAATTGTAAAATAGAAATAGAGCATACATCAAACCAATATACATGAACAACGATATATCATTATATTAAACTTGTTTGATTACAACGCCTGAATATACAAAAAGCAAAATTATACATATATGCCCAATAGATTATAAATATACAACCCACCCAAAATAGTGACACATCAGGCCCCCAAAATATACCCTGATAGCTATCAGTAGTTATCGACAGTATCAATCCCTAAGATGAGGAGGAACCGAGTCAGGATCCTGATAACTTCGGGAAATGAAGTTATTTCACATGAATTTGAACGTATTTGAGCATGCTATCCCTAGGTTTTCAAGGTCATAAGTTCAATTATTGCATGACTTTGGTGAATTAAGCTTGTTGATTCAAATGATTTAGAATTGAATCTCTGAAGATTTTTTTATGGAAGTTGGGTGGATTGTGGTTTGATGGACATTATTATTATTTTGATACAGGTATTCGAGATGAGAAAGACCTTGGAAGGGATGAGGAATGTGAAGAATGGCTCAAATTGTGAAGAAAATATCAAAGGAAAGTGCTGCTAACTGTAACACCCCAACTTTTGGGATAATTAAAATATAGTCCCGAAATGTACTGTTTTGTAAATTCTGTGAGCAGTAAATTAAATTTGACTATTTCGTGAGTGTACTTAACTATTGTATGTGATTTGCTCCGACCTAGGGAAATAAAAATTTTCTGGCCGAAAAAATCTTATTTTAATTAATTGGAGCTGGGGGATCTTACTAAACCTAATTCTGATTGATATATATATTAATCTCATAATTTTTTGGATTTAATCGTGCAATAAAATAATTTTATATTATTATAATATTATTTTGTATTATAGTACCTACTTGTCTCAAAAACAAGTAAAAATCGCTTCGATTTGACCACAAATCTTTAAAAGTACAAATGGGACTGCGTTTTTATGAAAAGCAATCAAGCTGTCTTGATTTGGACAAATTCTAGCCAATGAGAGCAAGTCAACGAAAGTGGCTTGACTTTTTAAACCAATAGGAAAAGGTCAACAAAAGGAGCATGGACTTTGGTTTGGACCGTTGGATGAAGACTTAGTTAGGAAGCCTTTGATTTCAACCGTTGATCAAATCAATGGTGAGATTAGAATTCAAGATTTATGACTAATTCATATCTACCTTAGATGACATCTATGGCTAGGAATTAAAGATGAAATCAATGGTTAGAATTAAGTCAAAAATAGTAGGCTTGAATTTGGTTAGTAGTTAATTAAGCTTAATTTGACTAATTTAATTACCTCATTAACAAACTAAGTGAACTAGCTTAGTTATTAATTAATTATAGTCTAAATACTAATTAGATATCCTAATATTGATTAAAGGTTATAATATATGTTAATATATATTAAACTAATTGATTATATGATTAGAATGTTGATTTAGTTTTAATAGGATAATTAACCTAACTGATTGCCTAATTAATTAGCATATAATTAGGTGTAAATGGAAAACAATTAAACCCCTAAAATCTAAGGAGGGCACACGGTTTGGGCAGCAGCCTTGAGAGGCTTGGTGGCTAAGTTCTACTAGCTTCTTGAACCCTCCAAATGTCATAAACCATGTGCACATCATGTGAATTCAATTAGATCTTTACTTAGCAAATTAAAACACTCAACCTCACCTAAAAAGCCACTCACGGCAGCAGCCCCTTCTGTTTCCCTCTTCACTTTTATTTCACACTTATCCTAAATCTAAGCTATTCATTTTCTCTCCAAAAATACCAAGAAGCCATGCATACCTTTTCTTCCATTTTCTTCCCTCTATTCGGCCATACACCCCACCCACACCACCAAACCTCTATAATTTTATCTCTTCATACTTCCTAAACCCAAATCCTATTCTAAACACTTTTCATTCACAAAGTTTTGCCAAAAAACTACTCTATCTTGTCCAAAATCACACCTTTTGCTTACTTTCCTAAGGGTAAGTTTTGATTTCTTGGTTCAAAATTTGATTTCTAATTTTTCTAACCATGATTGTTCCATGGTTTTTCAATATTGTACCTTGTATGTGTTTTTACTAATTATTTAAGAATTTTAGGGATTTGTTTGGGAGACTATACGAAATTGCAAAGAAAGGAGGAAATTAACCGACTAATTTTCTTCAAGAGGTAAGAGGGAGATTTAATCTCATCAACCCTAAGTGGTGATGGGAAAATGGATTTGTTTGTGTATGGAATCCATAAGGATTCATTTGTGTGGTTGTTTATTGTATTTATTATTTATTTGTGTGATTGTTTAAATGCTTTCCTATTTGTGATTTATTTTGCTATGCATGATTGTAGCTTTCATTATTTTTCCTATGCATGTTTATGGCTTTAAAATATATTGTATGTATATTATATGTGATTATATAATTGCATGTGTTTATAATTGTATATAATTGTATAATTATTAAAATAGGATGTGAATAACATCTATGATTTGCATGAGTGTTCCAAAGAACACACTATGAGGCTCACGGCCTTACACCAAATAGAGAACTAAAATGTTCTCAAACAATTTTTTAAATTCTTGATTTAAGGAATCTAGGTAAAATAATCAAATTAAAGTTGATTTAAGTTAATTATGACCAATATGCCATTTAGTGTATAATTAAATGCCATTTTATTTTGATTTGGCCAACATGCCATTTTATTTTCTAAGATAGGTTAGGTAATTGATTTACAACATAAATTGATTCCAATGAATCATTGAGAAAATAAAAGGAATAAATTCAGTTCTAGAATTTTAACTTAGCAGAAATTAGTTTAAATAAGAATTAAATTAGACGCTTGAAAAATACTAACGTAGAGCTCATTCCATAAATTTTGAAGTGCGTTAGTAAGTTTCAAAGTGAAATTATTGGGTAAAAATAAAATAAACTATATTTAGAGAAAAACGTTAAAAATACCTTATACTGATTTTATAGGCAAAATGCTGCCAAAATTTATTAAAATCAGACGCATAAAATGAAAAGATTCCATACTATATTTAGAACATAAGAAAAATACTCTACATATTTTAAATATACTAGATATAGTTTTACATATATTGAAAATAATAATTATAAGCTATTCGGTTAAGAAAATGAATTAAAAATCCTACACGGTTGAGAAAATGATTTAAAAAGATTTTGCGATGTTTAAAAAAAATGTCAAAATATATTTACGCAATTTAAAAATGTTTGTGAAAACAACGAGATTGTGAAAACGCGATGAAATTCCTACGTGATTGAAAGATACTGTGAGTTTTGCTGTCGGGCCAAAATGGTGGACCCGGACATGTTATGGTGTAGTACTGTCAGGTGGGACGTACTATACTTTGATATTTTGTGGCTAAGGGCATTTTGGTAATTTTTCGTAATTATGGTAAAATTTGGATAATAAGGGTATTTTTGTCATTTTAGATCATACTTAGAGTGTTGTGCCAATTTGGGTTATAATTGGTGATTGATTGACGAGGCGAATTACACCGTGTTTGGTGTGATAAGCATAGTGTGGTTCATTTATGAACTTGGAGGCATTAGTGTGCGGAGGATCCCATATGTGGACAGTGGTAGCACCTCTGGGCCGTGGTAACGGGTAACACACTAATGATCTTGACAAACACTATTCTTAATCGAGATCTTGAGGGGACTATTAAGTACTATGCCTGTGGTACACGATGTTGGACTGTGTACTGCTACACGATGTTTTGGACTGTGGGCTATAGACACAAAGATTGGACAGTGCAATAGTTTGGTTGGGTAGCCATAAAGTATTATTAGTTTCTATTCGGATCATTCCCTCAGATATCCGTGTTTAGCTCCATGGAGTAGGAACGAGTCAGTGTGTGTATCATTCATCATCTGCATTTTAAATGTTTATTATGTTCATGCATTATTTGCATTTTACTGTTCATGCATCCTCTGCACTTTACTGTTTATCATATTCTGTGATAAACTGTATGATGTATTGCTTTAATATATATTGTATGATATGATGATATATGTTATTTAATATATATATATTATTTTGTTATATTATGTATGATGTATTAAATTGCTATACTGTATATGATGTAATAGCATGTGTTATTGTAATATCTGCTTGCCATTGTAATACCTGTTTGTATTGTCATTTTCTTAATTGCCATGTGGGTAATGATGTTGATTGTCTCACCTCTTTATTGTATTGTTCTATTTTGTTTTCTACTTTATGTTTATATCATCGAAGACTAGAATGGCGGCAAGGCGAGATCAATTAGGTTTCTTTAGACTACAATTTCTCGAAGGCGCTGAGGCTTGGTACGTCCACTGGGACACTGGACACATAGAGTACAGTGGTAACGTGACTTTATCAATAAGTAGGACTCAACATGGGGTTGTTACTACACGCTATACAGTTGCTTTAGTAGAGATCATTTTACCTATTAGGGAGTTATGGGACGAGCTTCACTATACCCCTAGAGAGAACTTCGATACACTTTTGGGTCGAATTTCTATCGGTCAAGACATTCCTAACTAAGGAATTTGTCTTATGACGAGGGCTCATATCTTAGGTGTTATGTTTGAGTAGTATACTGTCTTTTATTGTTTCTATTAAATCTTAATAGTTGTAAATTAATTGTATACTTCAGACAAGAATTACATGTATATTATGATGAGTTTATGTTTCTTATATTTTGTGTTAGTGTTATTTTATTTAATGTTATAATTATAAAAGGAAAAAAAATATATACCACAAATATTATTTAAGTATCAAAATGTTTTTACAACTTGGGTAAGGATTTTATTTATTTTTATTTTTCTACATCATAAATGTGACATCCCCAGAAAGGGTGTTACATTAGTTGGTATCAGAGCCCAAGTTAGAGTCTTTTGGGTTTGTGTTGGGAATTGCGGATCAAAATATCTCGCAGTGGAATAATAGGATTCCCACACAGGATCCATGCGAAAAATCCATAATCCGAGTTTTTAAAAATTACCTCTTGAAGCATGATAAACACAAGTGAGGTGAATCACCAACACCGTAATAGCGACGATGTTTCTGCGGTATCCACACGAACAGACTTACAAAAGGAGTCACGCCTCTGTTTCGCGGTGCTAGCTGCGAATAGAAGAGAAGAACCTTTCACTGTCTCTCACTCACTTTCTTAGGTGCGGCTAGGGTTGTCATGTAACATCTATAGCAGCCCCCTTAACAGTACTATTTATAATAGTGGCTGCCTTAAGTGAGTGTGAGTAGTAGCAAGGTAAGCTGTGCAACCCTAAAACCCATCTGTCATGAGTTAGGCCCACAATTGAATCCGAGTCCAACTTGGATCCTTATTGCTCCAATTTAGTCTGTTCTAAGTGTGCGACCCTGCAGGTTCTCATGACGTTGGTAGTAATATTAAAATCTCATTTTAATATTACAAACAGTGAGCGGTATCTAGCAACACATCACTGCTACCCAAGTAATAAGAATGTCAGTGATTTGACATAACCTATCCGTGATCAATGTTTCCGTGTAGTTTAGTCCCTTTGTCCAGATATCCAGATTGAACACAAGGCATGGAACGTGTCACCCTTGTTTAATTCAATCTTCAGTTTCCTTATTCCCGAGTAGACATAGTAATAACAAATGAGATCAATATCTCATATTGACTCATTTGAGCATGGCCATGCATTTCATAGTCTCACTCAATCAGGGGGCCCGAAGATATCACTCCTGTTATGTAGGAGCGACAAATCCCATCTAGGTCACTCACATTCCTCCACATGCATCGCAATATGTCTAATAACCAACTTTATAATCATCTTGTTACAAATGACGTTTGATGGCATTTAAAACACACAACTCCTCATGTAGGAATTGTAGTGATTTCAGGTCAAAGAACCACATACACCATTATCACTATGAGAATCGCTTATGACACTCACGTAACGATCCACGTAGCGTTCTCATGGCGGGTCTGTCCAATACATCATTACTCTAATATGTATCCATGTGTAGACTTGATATCTCATATCCATGACCCGTGAGATGTGGTCATCAGTCTACGCACATACTAGTCTCAATGCATTATTGTTGTCCTAATTAATAATAATACTTGACTAGGGACATTTAAGAATAGTGTTGTAACCAAAAGGATCTCACGATCAAGTCATCCACTTGATGTCCTATGGCATCAATCTTACTATTCTAAGGACTTTATTATGTTTATCAAAAAAGAACACAATAAATGAAATGCCTCATATATATAAAATAGCATAATAGAATATATGCAAATACAGAAAATGTATTAGCCTCTAGGGCATACACCAACAGTTTGTGGGTAGGTTTGTCTTGTTTGTGCTATGTGAATCTCTGATATTAAACACAGAGATATGTTTCGATTTTTGAAAGGAAACGACTTTGTGCGAAATAGCTACGTTTAGTTCGTTGTGTGTTGATTTTGTTTATCTTTGAAGAAAGATAATGAGGCGTTACGAACATGAGCGTGTGGACATGCAACGTGATGAGGATCGTAGAGCCGCAGCTAGAAGAGTGATGGAAAAGGTGGTGTAAAGCTGCAGTATAACAAAGACAGATGATCACTCAGCAACTGGAATTGATAATCAAACTTCATAGCTTATTAGGATTGGAGCAGCCATCGGATGCGAGGAGCTGTAACTTAAAACCTTCGATAATCCAAAATAGAAGGAAGCGTAAGGCCAATCGTTTTTAGCTAAAAGTTGTATGTACAACCACCGAGGAAGCAACAACGGACAAACAAAGGAAGTACTAGTGGCAATGATTTTGGTCAGACTGTGGCATCACCAATGAAGTACTTGAAGTGTGGAAAGCCTGAACACTTATTCAAAGAGTGTGATCAGCTGAAGATGGAAATTCCCGTTAGTAATACACGTGTTTCAAAATCTCAAAAAAGAAGAAAGAGCCGATGCAAGAAGTGTAATGAGAATGTTCAAAGACAAAAACTTAAGAAGCGAGAAAGTCATGCCATAGAGGGTAATCTTAAAACTGTGCTGTATAATTCGCGAGGTAACTCATTCTTTTGTGATCTGTGACTGTGTGAGTCTTTTGGAGTTATCTGTGTTTTACTTCTTTTCATAATGTTACTTCAACTCCTAAACTTGCTATTACTATTTGAACCTGTTTAAAACTACCCAATTATTATTAGAGTTTGAAATTTTTTTTATTGATTTAGTTTGTCTATTTCTTTCTCAAATAGACTGAGTAAATCAATTTCATCTATCTGTGTCTTTGTTATAGAGTGATCTGAGTATTTCTATTCTTCTTGTTGAACTTCTTGTTTATACTCAAGTTTTCTCATTCTACCCTATATCTATTGAATATCAAATCTTTTCTGTTGATTTGATCTGTTTATTTAAAATAGCATCTATTTGAGAGTCTGACTTTTTAAATGGATTGGTTATTTTCCAACCATATCCTACTAGATTGTTGCAATGCAATTTAGTATTTCTTTGACCTGAGATTTTTGGATTTGAATCCAGAAAATTCGTTTCTAAAATTATTGGACTATGTTCATTTCGAAATCTATTAGACCATCTCAAATTCTTGGTTGGACTAATCTGGTAACCTACTTAATAGTTTTATTACTTTTCCTTATGACCTTCATAGTATCTTTCATGTGTTTCACTTAAGAAGGATTATTCTTGATCCAACTAATGTCATACTACCAAATACAGTGCAATTGGAAGAAAACTTGATCTATGAGACATTTTCTGTTAAGATTAAAAATAGACAAGTAGAATAACTTCTCTTGATGAAGAAAATCTGGAATAATGTGGCAATAGGGGCGCCAGAAAATCAAATGAAGAAACTCGTTGTTCGTTCCAAGATTGATTTGTGTGCTGGTAATTATCAGATTCGCGTAAAGGTAGAGAACGTTCCAAGATAGTTTTTCAGATGCGTTGCAAGCACTATGAATATTCAGCACTACTATGAATATTCAGTACTACCATTCGGGGTAGGGAATGTTTTGACGATGTTTACGAATTATATAAATAAGATCTTTCTTTCTCACTTAGGCAAAATTGTCATTATTTTTGTTGGCAATATTTTGACCTATTCTCGAAATTCAAAGGAACATGCTGAATATCTCAATGCAGCTTTTCAATTTCTGAAGAAGAAGAAGGAGCTATGCGCGAAACTAGTCGGATGCAAGTTCTGTTAGAAGAAGTTCAACTCGTGGATTTAGATTGAGTGTGGACATCGAATAGAAAGGTGGCGGCGTATACTTCAAGGCAGTGGAACGTGCGTGAAAAGGATTATTCGATTTACGTTTTTGGGATACGCAGTAGTCGTTGTGCAAAGAAGATCTGAAGACATTTTCTTTCCTATAAAATTCACCATAATTTTAAAGGCTTGAAGTACCTGTTCAATCAAGAAGGGCTTGGATATCAGGAAGAGACGAATAGTTAGAATTTTCGAAGGACTTGTTGGGATGAATTTCTAGTATTGATAGAATTCATATACAACGATAGTCTTGTTCGAGTATAAGGATGACACCCTATGAGGCATTATATGGGAGACGTTGTGGAACGCCATTGTATTGGTATCATACTGTGGAAAGTAGTATTGTAGGACCCGAGTTTGTGCAGCAAACAACTGAGAAAGTGGAGATAATTCGAGACAAGATGGGGACGACTCAGACGCAACAAAAGAGTTATGCTGATAAAAGACAGAGACTGCTTGAATTTGAAGAAGGTGAACATGTATTTCTACGTGTGACACCTATGACTGGAGTTGGACGAGCAATTAAGTCGAGGAAACTCAATCTGAAGTTTATCGGGCCATATCAGATACTCTCCGATAGTTTATCAGATTTCACTACCACCATTCTTATCGAATCTTCGTGCTGTATTTTACGTATCACAACTACGGAAATATATTTCTGATCCGACTCACGTCATCGAATCAGACACTATACAACTGAAGGAGAATCTAGCCTATGAGATGTTTTCAGCCAAGATTAAAGATCGAAGGGCAAAGTAACTTCGAGGAAAGGAGATCGCATTGGTTAAAGTAGTTTAGAACGATGTAGTGGCAGAGCTACATGGGAGCTAGAAGATAGGATGAGGGAGCAATGCCCTCAATTGTTTTGATGTATGATGAATTTCGGGGACGAAATTCTCATTAGTGGGGGAGAGTTGTAACACCCCAACTTTTGGGATAATTATAATATAGTCCAAAAATGTACTGTTTTGTAAATTCTGTGAGCAGTAAATTAAATTTGACTGTTTCATGAGTGTACTTGACTGTTGTATGTGATTTGCTCGACCTAGGGAAATAAAAATTTTCGTAGGAAAAATTTTATTTTAATTAATTGGAGCTGGGGGATCTTACTAAACCCAATTGATTGATATAGATATTAATCTCGTAATTTTTCAGATTTAAGCGTGCAATAAAATAATTTTATATTATTATAATATTATTTTATATTACAAGATTACCTCTTGTCTCAAAAACAAGTAAAAATCGCTTTGATTTGACCAGATCTTTAAAAGTACTGTGGGACTGCGTTTATGAAAAGCAGTCAACTGTGCTGACTGGACAAATTCTAGCCAATGAGAGCAAGTCAACGAAAGTGGCTTAACTTTTTAAACCAATAGGAAAAGGTCAACAAAAGGAGCATGGACTTTGGTTTGGACCGTTGGATGAAGACTTAGTTAGGAAGCCTTTGATTTCAACCGTTGATCAAATTAATGGTGAGATTAGAATTCAAGATTTATGACTAATTCATATCTACCTTAGATGACATCTATGGCTAGGAATTAAAGATGAAATCAATGGTTAGAATTAAGTCAAAAATAGTAGGCTTGAATTTGGTTAGTAGTTAATTAAGCTTAATTTGACTAATTTAATTACCTAATTAACAAACTAAGTGAACTAGCTTAGTTATTAATTAATTATAGTCTAAATACTAATTAGATATCCTAATATTGATTAAAGGTTATAATATATGTTAATATATATTAAACTAATTGATTATATGATTAGAATGTCAATTTAGTTTTAATAGGATAATTAACCTAACTAATTGCCTAATTAATTAGCATATAATTAGGTGTAAATGGAAAACAATTAAACCCCTAAAATCTAAGGAGGGCACACGATTTGGGCAGCAGCCTTGAGAGGCTTGGTGGCTAAGTTCTACTAGCTTCTTGAACACTCCAAATGTCATAAACCATGTGCACATCATGTGAATTCAATTAGATCTTTACTTAGCAAATTAAAACACTCAACCTCACCCAAAAAGCCACCTATGGCAGCAGCCCCCTTCTATTTCCCTCTTCACTTTTATTTCACACTTATCCTAAATCTAAGCTATTCATTTTCTCTCCAAAAATACCAAGAAGCCATGCATACCTTTTCTTCCATTTTCTTCCCTCTATTCGGCCATACACCCCACCCACACCACCAAACCTCTATAATTTTATCTCTTCATATTTCCTAAACCCAAATCCTATTCTAAACACTTTTCATTCACAAAGTTTTGCCAAAAAACTACTCTATCTTGTCCAAAATCACACCTTTTGCTTACTTTCCTAAGGGTAAGTTTTGATTTCTAATTTTTCTAACCATGATTGTTCCATGGTTTTTCAATATTGTACCTTGTATGTGTTTTTACTAATTATTTAAGAATTTTAGGGATTTGTTTGGGAGACTATATGAAATTGCAAAGAAAGGAGGAAACTAACCGATTAATTTTCTTCAAGAGGTAAGAGGGAGATTTAATCTCATCAACCCTAAGTGGTGATGGGAAAATGGATTTGTTTGTGTATGGAATCCATAAGGATTCATTTGTGTGGTTGTTTATTGTATTTATTATTTATTTGTGTGATTGTTTAAATGCTTTCCTATTTGTGATTTATTTTGCTATGCATGATTATAGCTTTCATTATTTTTGCTATGCATGTTTATGGCTTTAAAATATATTGTATGTATATTATATGTGATTATATAATTGCATGTGTTTATAATTGTATATAATTGTATAATTATTAAAATAGGATGTGAATAACATGTACGATTTGCATGAGTGTTCCAAAGAACACACTATGAGGCTCACGGCCTTACACCAAATAGAGAACCAAAATGTTCTCAGCAATTTTCTAAATTACTGATTTAAGGAATCTAGGTAAAATAATCAAATTAAAGTTAATTTAAGTTAATTATGACCAACATGCCATTTAGTGTATAATTAAATGCCATTTTATTTTGATTTGGCCAACATGCCATTTTATTTTCTAAGATAGGTTAGGTAATTGATTTACAACATAAATTAATTCCAATGAATCATTGAGAAAATAAAAGGAATAAATTCAGTTCTAGAATTTTAACTTAGCAGAAATTAGTTTAAATAAGAATTAAATTAGACGCTTGAAAAATACTAACGTAGAGCTCATTCCATAAATTTTGAAGCACGTTAGTAAGTTTCAAAGTGAAATTATTGGGTAAAAATAAAATAAACTATATTTAGAGGAAAATGTTAAAAATACCTTATACTGATTTTATAGGCAAAATGCTGCCAAAATTTATTAAAATCAGACGCATAAAATGAAAAGATTCCATACTATATTTAGAACACAAGAAAAATACTCTGCGTATTTTAAATATACTAGATATAGTTTTACACATATTGAAAATAATAATTATAAGCTATTCGGTTAAGAAAATGAATTAAAAATCCTACGCGATTGAGAAAATGATTTAAAAAGATTTTGCGATGTTTAAAAAAAATGTCAAAATATATTTACGCGATTTAAAAATATTTGTGAAAACAACGAGATTGTGAAAACGCGATAAAATTCCTACGCGATTGAAAGATACTGTGAGTTTTGCTGTCGGGCCAAAGTGGTGGACCCAGACATGTTGTGGTGTAGTACTGTCAGGTGGGACGTACTATACTTTGATATTTTGTGACTAAGGGCATTTTGGTAATTTTTCATAATTATGGTAAAATTTGGATAATAAGGGTATTTTTGTCATTTTAGATCATACTTAGAGTGTTGTGCCAATTTGGGTTATAATTGGTGATTGATTGACTAGGCGAATTACACCGTGTTTGGTGTGATAAGCATGGTGTGGTTCATTTATGAACTTGGAGGCATTAGTGTGCGGAGGATCCCATATGTGGACAATGGTAGCACCTCTGGGCCGTGGTAACGGGCAATACACTAATGATCTTGACAAGCACTATTCTTAATCGAGATCTTGAGGGGACTATTAAGTACTATACCTATGGTACGATGTTGGATTTGTGTCTTGCTACACGATGTTTTGATTTGTGGGCTATAGACACAAAGATTGGACAAAGGCAATAGTTTGGTTGGGTAGCTATAAAGTATTATTAGTTTCTATTCGGATCATTCCCTCGGATATCCGTGTTTAGCTCCATGGAGTAGGAACGAGTCGTGTGTGTATCATTCATCATCGCATTTTAAATGTTTATTATGTTCATGCATTATTTGCATTTCCGGTAATGGATCCTTTGCACTTTCTTGTTTACCATATTCGTGATAAACTGTATGATGTATTGCTTTAATATATATTGTATGATATGATGATATATGTTATTTAATATATATATATTGTTTTGTTATATTATGTATGATGTATTAAATTGCTGTACTGTAGATGATGTAATAGCATGTGTTATGTAACATCCCGAAAATTCATTATTTTGTTAAAAACGATCATTTAATAATATTTGTAATTTTTAAGAATTTTTGTGGAATTTTCTGGAGATGATGAATATTTTAATATATTCTTCGTTTTATGTGTGTGCTGAGTGGAGCCGGGAGAATAGAATCTTTTCCCTGAAGCTGGTAAACCTTGGACTGTCAACGTGTCAACGGGGGATCTTACTAAACCCGAGTCCGGGCACAGTTTACGAGGTCTACATTTTTTGAGGTTTTATCTGCTAGTGTAATAAATCATCTGTCAGACAAGCTTACTATGCACTTCATAGAGAAGCGTGCGAAGCTTCTCAAGGAAGCTTCTTCCAACTATTATTTTATTATTTCTCTCTCCTCCCATTTTGGGCTGCACATTTGAATTAAGGGATCTAATTCATTTTTCATCCACACATTTTCCTCCTCCTGTACGTAGCACTCACTATTCACTCATCTTTCTCTCTTTCCATTTCTCCTTACAGCAGCACCATCCACCCACATTCACATTTTTATCTTCCAAAACCGTCACACTCCTAGCACCATTTCGTGCTTGGAGAAACACCATATCCGAAGGAATCATCTTCAAAGTTCTACATTTTCTTCATCTTCATTTTCCTCCACGGTTGAAGCTTAAAGGTTGGAACTTTAAGGTAAAGTCCTTAGCTTTTCCTCATCTCTCCTCATTTTCGTAACCCTTGTCATTTTGATGACCATGGGTATCCCTTTCAACACTTGATTCTCGATTTTGGTGAGCTTGAATGTTTAAGGATCTCCGGGAACCGAAAACGTGATTTCGACCAAAAAGGACTGAGCTTTTTCTTTGTGCTTCTCCAAGGTAAGAGGAAGACACTCCTCCTCAACCTCTTCTAGCATTAAGGAACCCTGTTGTGCTTGTCGGTGAGGAAGTCCCGACGAGGGCTATCCTTTGCTTGCTTGGTTTTTATGATTCTGTGTTTGTCTTGTATTTAGTTGTTTACTTTGTTTGCATGATTTGTTAAGTTTGATAATATATTCGACATGAGTGGAATGCATGATGTTTGGTTTGACAATTTTGCATGTTAGTATGTTCACATGTTTGATCTGAAAATTGGAAAGCATGGTACTTGGATGATTTTGCATGTCCATATATATATTCGACGAATGCATGAGATTGGAAGGAAATGATGTCGGATTCATCCCTGGGATGGCCATGGTTTTGAGGCCCAGAATTTGGGATTCTGGGTGAACTAGGATAATAAATGGAATTCAAATCAGTTAGGTATCCAATCCTTGTAAGCCGTGAATTCAACTATTCGACACTGAACCTTGTCCAACTTTTGACAACCAACTTCTAAACCTTTAATGCTTCCGTCGGTTCGACACATGGGGCCCTTCACAAGGTCAAAATTTGTGAAGCTAGCGACCCCTTAACACCTCCGTCGGTTTGACATGCGAGAAAACTTCTTTATGACTCAAAATCCGTCGGATTAGAACTTGTGACCCTTTGGCACATCCTTTGGTCGAACATGAATGAAACTTCTCCAATAACACAATTCGTGGACTTTAAATTTATGACTCTTAGCATTTCCGTCGGATCAGTATGAGTGAGAATCTTCCCTATTATTCAAAATCTGTCGAATTAGGAATTGTGACCCTCTTAGCATTCCTTCGGATCAGCATGAGTGAAACTTCCCTATTGTCCTAGAAACCTGTCGAGTTTGATATCCTAATTACTTGGTAAAATGTTAAAATCCGTCGAGTTTAGACTTCTGACCATTTCCATCGAATGTCAAAACCCGTCGAGTTTAGATTTTTGACCACTAAATACAATCTCAAAATCCGTCGAGTATGAACCCCGATCATGTCCGTCGAGATTGATCTTCCGACCAAAACCCGTCGAATAGAATCCCTGGACACTTAAGAGAAAATGCCCCAAAGTCAATAATCGTCGAGTTTGAGAGACAATGCCTGTCGAGTAGATGAATTTCTCCAGACTTGTCGAAATTAGAGATTTCGATGAGTGTTTCGTCAGTTCGACGCTTGGGAGATTTTCTCCAATGTCGACACCCATACCCGTCGAATTGAGGCTTTTCTTCGACCTTCGGAGGGTTTGAAAGTTCGTCCCGTTCGCTCGAGTAACTCCCGTTCGACGAGAAAATGATCTGTTGCCAATTTTGTTATAAAATGCCCCTTATTTATTTTCATCCCGCTACCATGTTGTTTTCGTCGAATGGCGACCTCGAGTTTTTCACTAAATATATGTCTCCGTCGAACTTACAAGTCTTTGTTTATCACCCAACATCTAATAATTAAATTTGTGAATCTATTGGTGATTCGACCGTGTATCTTCTGGACTCAAAACCTTTGGACTAATAAAAGATATATTAATCATAAAGAATTGGATGACCAGAAATTAATTAGGATTCATAAACAGGGAAGAACATGAGTATAGGTGACCAGGTGAGGCACATAATGAATCTAATGATTGATTTCTAATATGACTATGAATGAGATTGTGATTATCCTTAAAATGCACTATTGATTTTACGTGGATCCGTGAATGGGATCAGACTTCATTGTTAAATGATATGATATGCATTTGAAATAGGATTGGCCTAGTTTGGTATGAGAAGCATGATTGAGTGATGCATTGAACCCATATGCATTTAAATGTGCATTATCATTGTGACATTGAGTCGGATGTACTTTGAGAAACATCTGGTTGACAATTGAGTCGGATGTACTTTGGGGAACATCTGGTTGACGATTGAGTCGGATGTACTTTGAGAAACATCTGGTTGACGATTGAGTCTGATGTACTTTGAGAAACATCTGGTTGACGATTGAGTCGGATGTACCTTGAGAAACATCGCACGGTGAGTCCATGAATTATCGGCATACATTGTTATTATAATTGGAATTTTTGTATTTTTGATATATCTATATATATACGATCACTGGCTGTCTGGTTGATTATAATCGCTACTAAATGTTTATTACCATTATTCTTGTCATAAATGCTATGTGGGCGCTTTGTGCCATTTGGTTTCTTGATGCTATGGTGGTAATGATGGTAGGATGTCTTACCTCTTTCTTGTACTTTTCTTGCTCTATGTTAATTTTTGGTTAAGGACTATAAGTGGGAACGAAGTTGGATTCCTTTGGATTTTATTGGTTTGACCTCGTATTCGGTGATGCCATCGCAAAGGGAGCTCTTTTTGGGGTTTGTTCGAATTGTGTTCGCTTTGATACCAAGACCTGTAGAGTCGACGGACCGACAAGCGTATGTGACATGGGGATCGACTTTGACCATGAAAAGGACTGCGATTGAAGACCTTATCTTGTATTTCTCACTACACCCGGTGAGCGGAATTGCCTCACGCATTCGGGATACGATGGAGTGCCCAACTCCTTAGTCGTAGATATATTATGGGTAGTTTATATTTTATTTTGCATTACCTATATAAAGTGTATTTTTGAGTACATGTATGCTTCAAGGCAATTATCCAGACTTAAATGTTGTAAATTGAGTACATATTATAATTCATAATTTAACTGGTTATATATGTAACTACTCATTCGTGGCTCCTATTTTCCTCATATGAGAAATGTTTAATATTTATGGTAAATTTGTTGTTTGACAATGTTAGCACGCCGACATTTAGTGACCGTGACATAATGACGATTGTGCATTGGTCATTAAATCGAGGGGTGTTACATTTTATGGTATCAGAGCTCAGTTCATTCTGTTGAGCCGGGGTATGGACTGACTATGCTTAGACATATTAGAAGTTGTTGTGTACTTCCTTGTCTCTTGATTGAGATGTTGGGAAAGGAAGGCATGGCTTGCCGTAGGTTGAGTATTGGTAGCTACTGTTGCACAATTATGTGACATTGAGTACTGGCCCACTCAATGTGTAATGTTCTGTGACTACAGGAAACTATGACTTCACCTTGGCATAGTAAGGTAATAGGAGTTCTTTAGAAAGAAGCTCACTAAGATGTGAACTTGCTTAGGACTTGTTTGCATTTACACCCTTGTAGTGTTACCTCTAGAATTGTTTGAGCCTATGGGTTAGAAAAAGGGTAGTTGAATAAGACTTGCAAGGTTAGTGGACTGAGGTGTCCAAGAGGTTTTCGAAAACCGATTCTCTTTGGAAAGGAGTATCTGGCATAAGCTTGGTTCGAGAAGTGCATAGGAGTCAAAGACTTACTTGGAGGTCGCGCCGTGAAGGCGAATGAAGGAGCTCTAATTATAGTCTTTTGGGTTGTCTTGATTGGGTTATGTGACTTTTGTGCTTGGTTTCCAAAAAGAGATAATATTGTTTGGAATGAATGCTTTTGATTTTCCCTTATTACTTGACTTGTTTGTTCTTGAAGGAAGACAATGACTCGAGGTAAATATAAGCGCGTGAACGCAGGGAGTGACAATGATGACACAACTGAGGCAACCGAAGAAATACAAAGAATGGTTAATGTAACTACACGCCAAGATCGAGAGTGCACAACAATGACAGGAATTGGAAGTTGAGGTTCGAAATTTAAAGGAAGAAAGTCGATTTTGGGGTAACTCTGGATTACCGAAGTTCCAAAGGAGGAACCGTGGGAAGGCCAAACAGTTTAAGCAGAAATCGTATATACTACGACCAAGGGGACAACAGCGACAACCAATTCCTGAAGGAGGTACGAGTGGTAGTAAGTCCAATCCAACTGTGGTACCATTGTCAATGTGTAAGAAGTGCGGAAAGGACCACTTCACGAGGGACTGTAAGATCGAAGGAAGAATTTGTTTCAAGTGCAGAAAACCAGGACATGTGTCAAGAGATTGTCTTTTACATGAGACAAAACCTCCATATGCGATCAAAAGGGCAATCTGCTTCAAATGTGGAAAGGACCATTTAACCAAGGACTGTACGAACGGTAGGATAATTTGTTTCAAATGCAGAGAGCTAAGACATGTGGCTAAGAACTGTACTTCGCGAAAGACGAAGCCTTTTGTTGGTGATGCACGCACTCCACAATCTCACGAAGAAAGGAGAGTTAATTTCTCAAGTGCAGTGGAAACGTCCAAGACTGACGGCCTAAGCGAGGAAGCTTGTACTACGGTGGATGACCCTGTGATTATACTGTATAATTCCGGGGGTAACCCGTTTCTTTATGACGTATGAATGTATGAATTCAATAGGGATATTCATACCCTCGTTATCTTTTGACTAAGTTATTTCTATTTTGGCTACTAAGAACTTGTTGATGGTAGCCAAGTTGTTTAAATTATCCAATGACTTGTTAAAGACTAAATCTTTTGGTAATCTGATTCGTTTACTTATTTTGCAAATTAGATGTAATGTTAACAAAAGGGATTGATTATCTTTCAACCATATCCTGTTGAAATATTCCAATGAAATTCTAAGAGTTCGTTTATGGAATTGAGTTGTTTGTGTATTTACTTCCTTTCGACTCGAATGATACTGTTCTCGTTTGTAAGACTACTCTCATTACAATAGGTCTATTTAGAACGATCCTATTGTTGTTAGAAATTGAAACCCTTTTTACCAATTCAATCACTTACTTTCTTCATGAATAGGCTTAATCTCAGGAAGGGGATTGATTGTTTTCTAAACGGGTCTCGTTATTCAATTTCAATGGAAACTAAGTGTTTCTTGAGACAGAAATTTCCTAGATGTGAATCAATGAAACTCACTCCTACATTTTATTAGACTATATCATACTCTTCGTTAGGTGGGCCCAGTGGTAAATCAAGTAACTTCCCTATTTTTCTTTCTGACCTTTATAACGTTTCTAGTATACTTGATTGAGTAAATGTGTTCCTAGAATCGAACCATAACAACCTGCTAAGCGTAGCACGATAAAGTGAGAACTTACCCTATGAGACATTTGTTCGAATCAAGGAAAGACGATTTGGCAAATCAATGGAAGGAGACGCCGTTATTTTCTCCAATATCATTTTAGGTTCTCAACTATCATTAAGATCATTTGAGAGAAGGGTATATTTCCAAGGTAACTTTCTCGATACGTAGTGAATACCACGGGTATTTCGTAATGTCGTTCCAAGTAATGAACACTTCAAGTAGTAACCATCGACTACACAAACAAGACCTTTCTTCCCTATTGAGACAGTAATTGTCATGTTGTTCTTCAAATTCGAGAAGAAGAACGAGGAGTTACGCTAGAAGTGTTCCAGTGTGAATTTCGGTTTGAGGCAGTTTAACTTTTGAGTCAAGTGATCTTTAAAAGAAGGAACTATTGAAGATCCGTCGCGAGTTGGAGCAATTCTTCAATGGGACAGACCAAAGACTGTATTGCAGATTTGTAATTTTAAAGGATCAGCTGAATAGTATGGGGGACTCACTGCAGAATTCTTCAGAATGGTTTTGTATGGATTGATGTATACGAGGGAAATTTCCAAAGATTGAAGAGACACTCGATTTCTTCGCCAAAGATGATTCTGCCCAACCCCAATGAACTTTTGAGATACCTACTGATGCTTCGCATTGAAAGTTTAGAACGTGCGCTTGACCAGAATAGAAGGAATGGTAATGTACGCTTAGCGACAATCAAGAATACATGAGAAGGATTACCTTACACCAACTCAGAATTAGCTTTGTAGTTGCATTGAAGGTCTAGAGGCATTTTCTACAAGGAGAAATTCTCAATGCCTATGGTAATCTTAAGAGCCAAAGGTATTTTGGTTTATTAGAATGAGTTGAATATAAGGCAGAAACGATGATTAGAAGTTCCAAAAGATTTTGATTTTTGTTTTGGTATAATATCAGAAGAGGTGAATGTCGTAGAGGACGCCTTAGGAAGAAAATACGTTTAGTTGTCTACAACAGTGAGCAAGAAGAGTAAGTTCGATAGAGACACTCGGCGGTGTACAATTGTTTTGGGAGTTGGCTGTTGGATGGCTGAAGACTCAAGGAGCGTAAAATCTTTTGTTGATCGGCCTATGACGTCAACGCATTTTTGCTCGTTAATATAAGATGCTCAGGGGAAGGAAGCAACCTTATTGCCTGTGATTTGGATTGATGCAACTGAAGATACAACACGAGAACTAAGAGACGAAATGAAAGAAACACAGTCGCGTTTGTTCTAAGATATGATGAATTTCGAGGACGAAATTCCTTTTTAGAAGGGGAGTGTTGTAATATCCCGAAAATTCATTATTTTGTTAAAAATGATCATTTTATAATATTTGTAATTTTTAAGAATTTTTGTGGAATTTTCTGGAGATGATGAATATTTTAATATATTCTTCGTTTTATGTGTGTGCTGAGTGGAGCCGGGAGAATAGAATCTTTTCCCGAATTTGGTAAACCTTGGATTTGTCAACGTGTCAACGGGGATCTTACTAAACCCGAGTCCGAGCACGTTTACGAGGTCTACATTTTTTGAGGTTTTATCGCTAGTGTAATAAATCATCTGTCAGACAAGCTTACTATGCACTTCATAGAGAAGCGTGCGAAGCTTCTCAAGGAAGCTTCTTCCAACTATTATTTTATTATTTCTCTCTCCTCCCATTTTGGGCTGCACATTTGAATTAAAGGATTTAATTCATTTTTCATCCACACATTTTCCTCCTCCTGTACGTAGCACTCACTATTCACTCATCTTTCTCTCTTTCCATTTCTCCTTACAGCAGCACCATCCACCCACATTCACATTTTTATCTTCCAAAACCGTCACACTCCTAGCACCATTTCGTGTTTGGAGAAACACCATATCTGAAGGAATCATCTTCAAAGTTCTACATTTTCTTCATCTTCATTTTCCTCCACGGTTGAAGCTTAAAGGTTGGAACTTTAAGGTAAAGTCCTTAGCTTTTCCTCATCTCTCCTCATTTTCGTAACCCACTGTCATTTTGATGACCATGGGTATCCCTTTCAACACTTGATTCTGATTTTGGTGAGCTTGAATGTTTAAGGATCTCCTGGGAACTGAAAACGTGATTTCTGACCAAAAAGGAGCAGTTTTTTTCTTTGTGCTTCTCCAAGGTAAGAGGAAGACACTCCTCCTTAACCTCTTCTAGCATTAAGGAACCCCTGTTGTGCTTGTCGGTGAGGAAGTCTGACGAGGGCTATCCTTTGCTTGCTTGGTTTTTATGATTAAATGCCTTTGTCTTTGTATTTAGTTGTTTACGCTGTTTGCATGATTTGTTAAGTTTGATAATATATTCGACAGAGTGGAATGCATGATGTTTGGTTTGACAATTTTGCATGTTAGTATGTTCACATGTTTGACTGAAAATTGGAAAGCATGGTACTTGGATGATTTTGCATGTCCATATATATATTCGACGAATGCATGAGATTGGAAGGAAATGATGTCGGATTCATCCCTGGGATGGCCATGGTTTTGAGGCCCAGAATCTGGGATTCTGGGTGAACTAGGATAATAAATGGAATTCAAATCAGTTAGGTATCCAATCTTTGTAAGCCGTGAATTCAACTATTCGACACTGAACCTTGTCCAACTTTTGACAACCAACTTCTAAACCTTTAATGCTTCCGTCGGTTCGACACATGGGGCCCTTCACAAGGTCAAAATTTGTCGAGCTAGCGACCCCTTAACACCTCCGTCGGTTTGACATGCGAGAAAACTTCTTTATGACTCAAAATCCGTCGGATTAGAACTTGTGACCCTTTGGCACATCCTTTGGTCGAACATGAATGAAACTTCTCCAATAACACAATTCGTGGACTTTAAATTTATGACTCTTAGCATTTCCGTCGGATCAGTATGAGTGAGAATCTTCCCTATTATTCAAAATCCGTCGAATTAGGAATTGTGACCCTCTTCGCATTCCTTCGGATCAGCATGAGTGAAACTTCCCTATTGTCCTAGAAACCTGTCGAGTTTGATATCCTAATTACTTGGTAAAATGTTAAAATCCGTCGAGTTTAGACTTCTGACCATTTCCGTCGAATGTCAAAACCCGTCGAGTTTAGATTTTTGACCACTAAATACAATCTCAAAATCCGTCGAGTATGAACCCCGATCATGTCCGTCGAGATTGATCTTCCGACCAAAACCCGTCGAATAGAGTCCTGGACACTTAAGAGAAAATGCCCCAAAGTCAATAATCGTCGAGTTTGAGAGACAATGCCTGTCGAGTAGATGAATTTCTCCGGACCGTCGAAATTAGAGATTTCGACGAGTGTTTCGTCGATTCGACGCTTGGGAGATTTTCTCCAATGTCGACACCCATACCCGTCGAATTGAGGCTTTGCTTGACCTTCTCGGAGGGTTCGACAGCTTCGTCCTTCGTTCGACAGAACTCCGTTCGACAGAAAATGATCACGTTGCCAATTTTGTTATAAAATGCCCCTCATTTATTTTCATCCTGCTACCATGTTGTTTTCGTCGAATGGCGGCCTCGGCTTTTTCACTAAATATATGTCTCCGTCGAACTTACAAGTCTTTGTTTATCACCCAACATCTAATAATTAAATTTGTGAATCTATTGGTGATTCCGACCGTGTATCTTCCTGGACTCAAAACCTTTGGACTAATAAAAGATATATTAATTATAAAGAATTGGATGACGAGAAATTAATTAGGATTCATAAACAGGGAAGAACATGAGTATAGGTGACCGGTGAGGCACATAATGAATCTAATGATTGATTTCTAATATGACTATGAATGAGATTGTGATTATCCTTAAAATGCGCTATTGATTTTACGTGGATCCGTGAATGGGATCAGACTTCATTGTTAAATGATATGATATGCATTTGAAATAGGATTGGCCTAGTTTGGTATGAGAAGTATGATTGAGTGATGCATTGAACCCATATGCATTTAAATGTGCATTATCATTGTGACATTGAGTCGGATGTACTTTGAGAAACATCTGGTTGACAATTGAGTCGGATGTACTTTGAGAAACATCTGGTTGACGATTTAGTCGGATGTACTTTGAGAAATATCTGGTTGACGATTGAGTCGGATGTACTTTGAGAAACATCTGGTTGACGATTGAGTCGGATGTACCTTGAGAAACATCGCACACGATGAGTCCATGAATTATCGGCATACATTGTTATTATAATTGGAATTGTTGTATTTTTGATATATCTATATATATATGACTGCTGAAAGCGTCGGTTGATTATAAGCTGCTACTAAATGTTTATTACCATTATTGTCATAAATGCTATGTGGCGCTTTGCGCCATTTGGTTTCTTGATGCTATGATTTGGTAATGATGGTAGGATGTCTTACCTCTTTCTTGTACTTTTCTTGCTCTATGTTAATTTTTGGTTAAGGACTATAAGTGGGAACGAAGTTAGATTCCTTTGGATTTTATTGGTTTGACCCATCGCATTCGGTGATGCCGTCGCAAAGGGAGCTCTTTTGGGGTTTGTTCGAATTGTGTTCGCTTTGATACCAAGACACTGTAAAGTCGACTGGACCGACAAGCGTATGTGACATGCTTGGGGATCTGACTTTGACCATGAAGAGGACTGCGATTGAAGACCTTATCTTGTATTTCTCACTACACCGGTGAGCCCGGAATTGCCTCACGCATTCGGGATACGATGGAGTGCCCAACTCCTTAGTCGTAGATATATTATGGGTAGTTTATATTTTATTTTGCATTACCTATATAAAGTGTATTTTTTAGTACATGTATGCTTCAAGGCAATTATCCAGACTTAAATGTTGTAAATTGAGTACATATTATAATTCATAATTTAACTGGTTGTATATGTAACTACTCATTCGTGGCTCCTATTTTCCTCATATGAGAAATGTTTAATATTTATGGTAAATTTTTTGTTTGACAATGTTAGCACGCCGACATTTAGTGACCGTGACATAATGACGATTGTGCATTGGTCATTAAATCGAGGGGTGTTACATGTTATTGTAATATCTGCTTGCCATTGTAATACCTGTTTGTATTGTCATTTTCTTAATTGCCATGCGGGTAATGATGTTGATTGTCTCACCTCTTTATTGTATTGTTCTATTTTGTTTTCTACTTTATGTTTATATCATCGAAGACTAGAATGGCGGCAAGGCGAGATCAATTAGGTTTCTTTAGACTACAATTTCTCGAAGGCGCTGAGGCTTGGTACGTCCACTGGGACACTGGACACATAGAGTACAGTGGTAACATGACTTTATCAATAAGTTGGACTCAACATGGGGTTGTTACTACACGCTATACAGTTGCTTTAGTAGAGATCATTTTACCTATTAGGGAGTTGTGGGACGAGCTTCACTATACCCCTAGAGAGAACTTCGATACACTTTTGGGTCGAATTTCTATCGGTCAAGACATTCCTAACTAAGGAATTTGTCTTATGACGAGGGCTCATATCTTAGGTGTTATGTTTGAGTAGTATACTGTCTTTTATTGTTTCTATTAAATCTTGATAGTTGTAAATTAATTGTATACTTCAGACAAGAATTACATGTATATTATGATGAGTTTATGTTTCTTATATTTTGTGTTCCGTGTTATTTTATTTAATGTTATAATTATAAAAGGAAAAAAAATATATACCACAAATATTATTTAAGTATCAAAATGTTTTTACAACTTGGGTAAGGATTTTATTTATTTTTATTTTTCTGCATCATAAATGTGACATCCCCAGAAAGGGTGTTACACTAACCCACGCCTAGGCGTGCCAAATCCACGCCTAGCCGTGTCCCTCGCAGTTTCTTAGGAATCCCTGGCAGAGACCACCGCGCCTAGGCGTGGTAAAGTCATGCCTAGGCGTGACAAGCAGAAAAAGGCATGTGATTCATAACCACACCTAGGCGTGGGAAAAATCCTGGCACACAAATTTTACCCTTATATTCTAATTTATGGGAAAAGGAAAGGGGGGATATTCTGTCTTTTAGAAAACCACAAATTCTAGAGAGCAAGTGAGAAAAGGAGGAACCCATTTGGATTGAAGGTGACTCAAGGGAGAATCAAGATCAAGGAAGAGGATCAAGCTTGGAATCTCTCCATTTTTGTCTATTCTTTTCCTTTCCCTATTGATTTGTAGCTTGATGGATCATTTTATTTCATTTGTTTTCTTCTCTTTCATGATGTGTAACTAAACCCTGATCTAGGGGCTCTCTAGGATCTTGCTATGAATTTGATTAATATGTAATTAGTTGGGTATCCTTTTAATGAAATTGGTTTTGTTCATCTATATCTATGCTTAGTGCTTGTTATTGATTGGCCATCAATTGCATGTTTTTAATATTCCAATTGAACTAGAAATAGGGTGTTATGAATATGGATATGATATGGTTGATGTATGTTCAATTACATTCTATTGGTATGAATGTGTTGATTAGCTAATGGGATGGACACATACCCATTAGTCATGCATGGCAAGTATTTGATAATTGGTCTCAATGAGTGATTCTTATGTTAACTCACATGGACACATAGTGGATTAGCTAGGTTTTGCATGGGTAATTGTCCTAGACATATGCTCTTATCTATTGATGGTTATCAGCTAACAAATATCATTTCATTGATTGGTGCTTGTTAATTGCAATTATTCATTGAAGTAGCAAGTGAATAGGGACCCCTAGGCTTTAATCATTCTCATCTTCTCTTGTGGAATTAGTGTTTGGTGTTTTCTTATTTTGTTTCTCTTGAATTGTTATTTTAATTGCAACCCATTCTCCTTCGTTTGCTTGGATAAAAATTTGTGAATTTTAGTTAAGTTTAACAATCTTCTAATTATTCAATCCCTTGGGACACAATACTCTAACTTTCCTTTATATCACTTGTCGACCCGTGCGCTTGCGGATTTACGGAATCAACAGATCCTCCTCGGGATCCTCCTCAGGATCTTCCTCATCCGAGGAAACCTCCATAGGAGCCACCGTGTTACGGGCCGGGGCCCGAGCAGTAGAATCAAAAGAATCCTCCTGTGGGGTGTAATAACGATCATTCCACATCTCCTTGATGGGCAGATAAAACTCCAAACGTAAGCTGACGTAGCAAGTAAAGATAGGCGGTTTATGACGCCTCCAAGCTAGTGAGATCGATACGTCTCCCAGGTAGACACAGCAATTGAAATTTAGGTTAATGTGCCAGTTGTCTAGCCCTCCAAGGAACGTCTAACACACATCACCTAAAAATCCACGTGAGCGTGCCGCCATGACCTAACAGTAGGTGCTAATCGCGGTCGGGCCAGAAGCCAAGAAAATTGGGAGCTTTACCTTCCTTGCCGATGTCTTTGATGGGACATAATATACAGATAGAAAATAATAGAAATACAAGAAAGAGGTAAGATTTCCTACCATCATTACCAGTTATGGCAGTAGAGAAACAAAATGGCGCAAGGTGCCCACATAGCATTTCAAGATCAATAATAATAATAATGAGCATTAAATAACAGCAATTAAATAATTAAGCAGTTCCAGGCAATTGTACATCAGTAGAGCAATAGTTCCAATATGTGATAAGAATTAAAATGCCAGATAGGATATGGACTAATTATGCACATGCATACAATATCAAAATCCTACTCCATGGAGCTAGACACAAACAGTCAGAGAGAAAGATCAAGAGACACGTCTGCAACTTAGCTGCCGCGACCAAAGTGCTATAACTCATCAGTTTATCCACGTGCACATCAAGGCATTGCATAGACAGTCTACGCTAGATCATGACATAGGACTGTGTCTCAGTCCGGATCATCGGTGTGTTTGCATCGGTTTGCCCCATAGGCAGAAGAGCTACCAACTGTCCATCGCGAGGTACCCGCACCCCGACGCCCCCAAGGTCAACAGTATGACCTACACTAGTCTACTCGCACCCGCACAAAGGTGTGTTCAATCTGCTAGGCAACATGGCCTTAACAACAGTCCAACGGACTTTCGCAATGCATGACGACTCAATGCATAATCATGTATGTTTATCATTACATACTTTTTCACAATATGCCATAATTGGCCAAATTAAGCATCATAATATTATTGGTCCCACACTTGGACCCACATTAAATAGTCTAAAGTCTTCCAATGGTACATTACATTTTTGGTACATTATGGAATTATTTAGTGTTCTCCCTTACACTTATGTCCTTACTTTAATTGAAAATCATTCTAAGTCTCTTAGGTAGAGTTCCACTCTTGGTTCTTTCCGTTTTATGAAATCCTAATTAATTCCTAATTGTCCAATTTAGTTAAGTTCCACTTCAATGTAATGTCTCTTATGAAATTCTTTCCATAATTAGGTTCCTTACTTTAAACTTAGTCTTATTCACTTAAAGAATTATTTCTAAGTCTTATCAATGTCTCACACATCCTTATTTGTTCTTACAGTCCAAAGAATTCCTTTAGGTTACTAAATTTGTTTCCTTCTATTATCTAATCCTCTTATCTATTTACTTAATTAATTAAATGTCATAGTTATATGAAATCATGTGTTTGAGCCATTTTTAGCCATGAAGGCCGTGAGCCTCTTTAGGTTTTACGATTCCAAATTTTCAATCCCTTAATTACATGTTGTCCACTTGATTAGCTATGTCTCCCACTTATTATAAACTTTCACCAATAACCCTAATTTTTTTGCCCCAAAACTGTGAGCCCCCCTAAAGGAAGTATAGGTCATTTTATTGCATTTCAAGTGTTCCAATCCATTCAAGTATACCAACATACATAACCAATCCATCAAATAGCTCAAACAAATTAAAGACAATATGTAAATATACAAATCATGCAAACAAAGAATAACCCTCAATAGGGTTTTCTCACAATCAATCACAACACAATGTTCCTTACTACCAATAGAGGTTGAGGAGGAGTATCTTCCTCTTACCAAATAGAAGAAAATAAGAGAACCTCCCTTTAAGCTCCTTGCAATTTTTGGATTTGACACCTCTAAGAACCCTAAAATTTCAATCTCATCAAGATAGCACCAATGCTTGAAAAATAAGGTATAGATGGTCACAAAGGAGACCATAGAAATAAAAATGGGGAAAAGAGAGTGAAGAATCAAGAACCTTACCCAAAATCCCTAAGCTTGAAGCTTGAAGAAAGTGGTCATGATGAAAGCTTTTTTCAAGAATCACCAACTAGAGAAGTGTTTAGATGATAGAGGGGATTAAGAAAATGTATTTGGTTGGAATTTTTGTGATGGATGAGGCAAAATGGAGGGGCTGGCCGTGAGCTTTCTAGAGAGAATGAGAAGAAAATATTTTGTGAAGGAAAGAGATGAAGCTTAGAGAGAGAAGTGAATAGAAAAGTGAAAGATGCTTTTAGGTTTTTGAAATTAATGTGATATAATTAATTATGTGAAACACAAACTTTTCCCCCGAAAAATGGTGCAGCAGTCGTGAGGTAGAGGGAGGAGAGAGAGAAAAATGGTTAGCTTCCTTGAGAAGCTTGTGTGCATTTTCAATAAAGGAGATGTGATTAGACATAAAGTATATTACATTAGGATAGGATAATGTGGTTTAATTGTTAAAATAATGGGGTAATCAGGATATTACTACAAGCTACTACCAAATAGATAATTGTTATAGTACACAAAACCAGTATTAATTATCCAATGAATAATAGAGCATATTGCAAAATTTTAATTAACAGTATGTACAGAGATTTTATTTATCAGATAAAACCTCAAAAATGCAAACCTCGCAAACTGTGCATGGCCTCAGGTTTAGTAAGATCCCCCATCGACACGTTGACAGTTCAAGGTTGACCAGCCTCAGGGAAACATTTCGTTATCCCGGCTCCGCTCATGCACACGTAAAACGAGAAATATACTAAAATATTTGATGTTTTCAGAAAAATCTACAAAAATTTTTAAAAATCACAAATATGAGAAAATAGATATTAGTCATGAAACAAATAATTTTTCAGGCCGTTTCACTGAATCTGCTCAATGTGCATGCAAAACGAGGAATATATTAAAATATTTAGTATTTTCAAAAAAATCTAGAAAAATCTCCAAAAATCACAAATATTGGGAAATGACTATTCATGATGAAACAAATCATTTCTAAGGTGTTACACTGACTTTGCTCAGTGTGCATATAAAACGAGAAATATATGAAAATATTCATTGTTTTCGAAAAAATCCACCGAAATTCTCAAAAATCATAAATATTATAAAATGATTATTTATGATGAAATAAGTAATTTTCAGGGTGTTACAACTCTCCCCCTCTAAAAAAAAATTTCGTCCTCGAAATTTTCATACCTTAGAATAGTTGTGGGTGTTGCTTTTTCATTTTTTTCTTCCAGCTCTCATGTTGCATCTCCAGTTACGTCATTCCAGATTACCTTCACCAATGAGATCTCCTTGCCTCGTAGTTGCTTTATTCTTCTATCCTCAATTCTCACAAGAGGTGCCTCATAGGTTAAATTCTCTTTTAATTGTACTGTATCTAGTGCTATGACATGACTTGGGTCAGGAATGTACTTTCGCAGTTGTGACACATGGAAGACATTGTGAACGTTTGAGAGGAAATGGGGTAAGGCTATTTGATAGGCTACTGGACCTACTCGGTGAATAATCTGGTATGGTCCAAGGAATTTTGGAGTATGTTTTCTAGATTTCAAGGCCCGGACTACCCTAGTCGTAGGTGTGACTTTCAAAATACATGTTCGCCTTCCTCAAACTCAAGAGGCTTTCTTCTTTTATCTGCATAAATCTTTTGTCGGCTCTGAGCCGTCCTCATCTTTTCCTGAATCATCTTAACTTTTTCAGTCATCTGCTGTATAATATCTAATCCAATAGTAAGGCACTCGCTGTCTTAGTACCAACATAAAGGTGTCCGACACCGCCATCCATACAGAGCCTCATAGGATGCCATCCCTATGCATGAATGATAACTATTGTTGTAGGTGAATTCTATCAATGGTAGAATGTCATCCCAACTTCCAGTCTGTTCTATGGTGCAAGCTCTAAGCAAATCTTCTAATGATTGGACCTTCCTCTCCGATTGGCCATCGATTTGTGGGTGATAAGAAGAACTTAGATGTAACTTTGTCCCTAATGCTTCCTGTAGACTCTGCCAAAACTTTAAAGTGAATCTTGGATCCCTATCTGAAACAATACTTGTAGGCATACCGTACAGTCTAACAAATTCTCTAATGTACAGCTGGGTCAGTTTCTCTAATTTGTACCTTATGTTGATCAGGATAAAATGCACTGATTTTGTGAGTCGGTACACGATTACCCAAATCTAGTCATGTCATTTTCTTGTCCTTGGCAAACCCATTACGAAATCCATTGCAATGCTGTCCCACTTCCATTTAGGAATAGACAATGGTTGCAGCAATCCTGCCAGTCTTTGATGTTCCACTTTAGCTTTTTGATAAACCAGACAAGTCGATACATGTCTACTGACATCACTCTTTATTCCATGCCATCAAAACAACTTCTTCAAGTCTTGATACGTTTTTGTTATGCCCAGATGCATATTCAGCTGACTTGTGTGAGCATGATCGATAATATACTCTCTAAGCTCTTGGTCATTAGGAATACAGACTCTACCTCGGAATCTCAGAATTTTATTTGTTCCTTCCGCAAATGCTGTTTCGTTGCCTTGCTTCACTAGCTCTCTCATTTCTTGCAAGAACTTGTTGACCTTCTGCTTTTCCTGTATGTCCTCCATTAGCTCACTTGAGATGGTGACCATGTTCATGCAGATCTTTCCTGGTTCTAATTCCATAAAAGACCATACATCTCTGAACTTGTAACATCCTAAAAATTCTTTATTTCATTATAAACGATCATTTTATAATATTTATAATTTTTAGGGATTTTTGTGGATTTTTCTGAAAATGATGAATATTTTAATATATTCTTCATTTTGCGTGTACACTGAGCAGAGCCGGGAAAACTAGAATATTTTCCCTGAGGCTGGTAAACTTTGAATTGTCAACGTGTCAACGGGGGATCTTACTAAACCTGAGGTCGGGCACAGTTTGCGAGGTTTGCATTTTTTTGAGGTTTTATCTATTAAATAAAATTGCGGTATCATAAAATCATCTGATGAATAATAAAATATTATTTTCATCAATGGTAAATTTTATTCACTGAGAAAATAATTCCACAGTGTAATTAATCATCTATCAGATGTATTTAATTTGGAGACAAGCTTACTATGTGTTTTATCGAGGAGCGCGTGAAGCTTCTCAAGAAAGCTTCCTCCAACCATTGTTTTTATCATTTCTCTCTCCTCCCAATTTGTGCAGCACGTTTGAAATTAAGGGGGTCTAATTCATTTCCTTTTCTCACATTTCCTCTCCTCCCAATACGTAGCTACTATTCACTCATCTTCTCTCTTCTCTTTCACCCTACAGCAGCAACACCATCCACCCACACCTCCATTTTATTCTTCAAACCGTCCCAATCTTAGCACCATTTCGTGTTTGGAGAACCACCATCATTGAAGAAATCAGCTTTAAGGTTCTGCCATTTCCTCCATCTTCATTCTCCTACGTCTTTGAAGCTTAAAAGTTGGAGCTTTAAGGTAAAGCTCTTAGCTTTTTCTCCCTCTCTTCTCTTTTTCGTAACCCACTGTCATTTTGATGACAATGGGTATCCATTTCAATATTAGGATTCTGATTCTTGCAAGTTTAAATGTTTAAGGATTTCCTGGAAGCTGGAAACGAAATCCTAACCAAAAAGGAGCCACCTTTCTTTGTGCTTCTCCAAGGTAAGAGGAAGACACTCCTCCTCAACCTCTTTTAGCATTTAGGGACGTTGTTTGTGATTGGTACTGAGATTCATCTCTGTTTGTATGCTGCTGGTGATGTCTACATATGCTAGTTGATTGTTTTATATGTTTTGATATATTTATGTGTACTGGAACGTATAATCTAAAAGGAATGCTGTCGGGCTGGCTCTCGGATGGCCACGCCTTGAGACTAAAATTTTGGGATTCTTAGTGAGAAATGGTAATAACTTGAGTTTCTGACCATTAAGTGAAATGTCAAAATCTGTCGTGTATGAACCCCTAGCCAAACCCGTCGAATATGATGTCTTGATCACTTAGTAAAGTCAAAATCCGTCGAGTATGAACTCCTGGCCAAACCCGTCGAATGTGATGTCTTGATCACTTAGTAAAGTCAAAATCTGTCGAGTATGAACTCCTGGCCAAACCCATCGAATTTGATGTCTCGATCACTTAGTAAAGTTAAAATCCATCGAGTATGAACCCCTGGCCATGCCCGTCGAATTTGATTCCTGGTCATTTAGTGCAATATCAAAATCCATCGAGTATGAACTCCTGACCACTTAGGAGAGAAACTCCTCCAATGCAAAATCTGTCGAATTTGAATGACCACATCCGTCGAGTGACATATTCATCGAGTTAGAATGCCAATACCCATCGACAGACATACCTGTCGAGTAGATCTTCTGTCCATTTGTCAGAAGCTTCCCCAAGTTAATATTCGTCGAGTAGAATGTCAAGATTCGTCGAATTAGAGTTCTGACCATCTACCTGTCGAGTAGATCTTCTGTCCATTTATCAGAAGCTTCCCAAAGTTAATATTCGTTGAGTAGAATGTTAAGATCCATCGAATTAGAGTTCTGACCACAGTGTTTTTCGTCGGTTCGACACTTGGGAGATTTCTCCAACGTCGACACCCACATCCATCGAAATAGGACTTCTGCTGACCTTCTGGAAAAATTCGACAGTTTTGATCTCTATTCGACAGAACCTCCATCCGACAGAAATTGGTTTTTATCCAATCTTGTTATAAAATGTTCTCCCATCTTTCATCCTTCTGCCATGTTAGTTTTTGTCGAATGGCAGCCTCAATTTTCCACTAAATGCATTGTCTCCGTCGAATTCACAACTATGGTTTATCACCCAATACCTAGCAATTAAATCTGTGACGTTGTTGGTGATTCTGGCTATGTATCTTCCTGGATTCAAAACCCTTGGATTAATAAAAGCACATAAATCATAAATGATTAGATGACTAGAGATTAAGTAGGGATTCATAAACAGGGAAGAACATGAGTATGGGTGAGCTTTTGAGGCACATAATGAATTTAATGGTTGACTTTTATCATGACTATGAATGGAAATTGTGGATATCCTTAAAATGTACTATTGGATTGTTGTAGACCCGTGAATGGGATCAGATCTTGTTGATAAATGATATGACATGCATTTGAAGCATGATGGGCCTAGTTGGTCATGAGGAGTATGATTGTGTCATGCATTGAACAAAAAGAAAGAGATTGTCCATTGGATTTGGTTAAGGCCAGTAGCCTAGGAGTTGAACTTACACCTTTGTGCGGGTGCGAATAGATAAGTGTAGGTTACTTGTTGACCTTGGGGGCGTCATGGTGCGGGTACCTCACAATGGGCAGCTGGTAGCTCTCTGTCCGTGGGGCAGACCGATGCAAACACACTGACAATCCGGACCGAGACGCTGTCCTATGTCGAGATCTGTGTAGAATGTCTTGTAAAATGCCATGATGTACAAAATGATAATTTGAGAATTTTAGCACTTGAGGGCCTGGGTAGCCAAGAATACAGACATACCTCCTGATCGTTCTCTCCGACTATTTTGTGTCTAGCTCCATGGAGTAGGATTTTGATTATTGAGGGCACATGTGCATAGTGAGTCCATGAATTATCTGGCATACATTGTTATTATAATTGGAACTGTTGTACTTCTGATATATCTATATGTATACGACTGCCTGGAATTGTTTGGTTGATCATAATTGCTATTGAATGTTTATTACCATTATTGCTGTCATAAATGCTAGCGCCGTTTGGTTTCTCGATGCTATGATTGGTAATGATGGTAGGATGTCTTACCTCTTCTCTGTCTCTCCACTTCTATTTTGTCCGTATACTGCATTCCATAGAAAATAACTGCAAGGAACCGGAAGCTCCCGACTTCCCTGGTTTTTGGCCTCATCTTGACTGAGCGACTGCAGAAGAATATGGAGCCACGCACGCAAAGATTTTTGGGAGATATGCGCCTAACTTTCTTGGGAGGGCCAGAGTGCTGGTACATCAACTATGATTCTGAGCGTTGCGTCTATACGGGGGATGTGTCGTTATCTCTAGCCTGGAGGCGTCACGAGCCGCCTGTCTTCACCTGCTGTATTAGTTTACGTTTAGAGTTTCAGCTACCGATACACAAGATGTGGGGTGACTGTTATTTCACTCCGCGGGAAGACTCTTTTCGTTCCACAGCTCGAGCCCCGTCCCGTGACTCTGCGATTCCTATGGTGATTTCCTCTGACGAAGAAGATCCTGAGGAAGATCCCGAAGAAGTTCCTGAGGACAACCCTGAAGAAGATCCTGAAGAGGACCCTGACTCGATTCCTCCTCACTTGAGGGACTGACTTTACTTGTAGCTACTGAGGGCTACCAGTATTTTATTTTGGGGGCCTAATGTTTTATCTGTAGTGGGCTGTATATTCTGATACCGTAGGGATATGTATGTATAATCCTTTGGGGGCAGGTATAGTTTTACTTTTTGATATGCCAGGCTTTGTAACTAAACAGTTTGATAATTTTATATATATATGAATGAAATGTTAATTTCCCATGTATGTTTCTTCACCGTGGATATTGATTATCGCTAACGTAAATGTAACAAAATGAGCAGAAAAAAAATATACTCGCTAATTTAATTACCCAACTACAATTAAGTAAATATATATATTATTAAAATGAACCGGGTCTTAACTCACATAAATTTTATTTCCGCATTGTAATTAAAAGTGAGACGTTCCCTTGGATCAAAAAAAGGGGCGTCACAGAACTACTCTATTAGGTCCTTTTCCTTGATCATTAAGGTAGAGACACTAATCATCTTTTTGCTCAAGGCGTCTGTCACAACATTTGCCTTGCCGGGGTGATACAGAAGTTGGAAATCATAGTCTTTCAGGAATTCCAACCGCCTTCGCTGCCTCATGTTCAACTCCTTCTAATCATACAAATATTCCAAGCTTTTGTGATCACTAAAGATGTTGAACGTCACTCCATAGAGAAAATGCCTCCATATCTTCAGAGCGAAAACCACAGCCGCTAACTCCAAGTCGTGCGTTGGGTAATTCTTCTCATACACTCGTAATTGTCTTGAAGCATAAGCCACTACTCTTTCATGTTGCATAAGCACAGATCCTAGTCCTTAGTATAAAGCATCACACTACACCTCAAAGGGCTCATTCGGATCAGGTAGCACTAACACTGGAGAGGTAGTTAGCCGATTCTTCAACTCTTGGAAACTCTGTTCAGAGCTGTCGGTCCACTCAAAAGCCTGGTTCTTCCTCGTGAGTTGAGTAAGAGGTCCTGCAATCTTGGAGAATTCCTCAATGAACCTCCGATAATATCCATCCAAACCCACGAAGTTACGAATCTCTGTCACTGACTTAGGCCTTTTCCATTGTAGCACTGCCTCCACTTTTGATGGATCCACCGCAATCCTATCTTTCGAGATTACATGACCCAAAAATTTAACTTCTTCCAGCCAAAATTCATATTTTGACAGTTTGGCATACAGTTCTTTCTCCTTCAGAATTTGGAGAACTATATTGAGGTGTTCAGCATGATCCTCCTAATTTTGAGAGTATATCAGGATGTCGTCGATAAAGACAACAACAAACCTGTCCAAGTAAGAATAAAAGATCCTGTTCATGTAGTCCATGAAGATAGCAGGCGTATTCGTCATGTCAAACGGCATCACAAGATACTCGTAATGGCCGTATCGGGTACGAAAAGTAGTCTTAGGTATATCCTCCATCTTCACTCGTATCTGATGATACCCAGATCACAGGTCAATTTTTTAAAACACTGTTGCTCCCTTCAGTTAGTCTATTAAGTCATCAATTCTTGGGAGTGGATATTTATTCTTGATGGTAACGTTGTTTAGCTGTCTGTAGTCTATGCACAACCATGATGAACTGTCCTTCTTTCGAACTAACAGTACTGGTGGTCCTGAAGGTGATACACTCAGTCTGACGAATTGCTTTTCCAAAAGCTCCTCTAGTTGCTTCTTAAGTTCTGCTAACTCCAAGGGTGACATTCTGTAAGGTGCTATAGACACGAGACCAGCTCCCAGTACAAGGTCAATAACAAATTCTATTTCTCGAGCCAGTGGTAAACCAGGTACATCCTCAAGAAAGACTTCAAAAAATTCATTCACCACTAGAATGGTGTCCATATCAACCTCACTCTCGACTTTCAAAGAAGACAGTAGCATGTACCCGTGAGCTCCTTCTTTCAAGAAAGTTTGAACTCGGTTAGCCATCAAGAATCTAGAATCCTCATCCACAGGGAAAGCTATGGTTTTTCTTGAATAATCTAATAGAACATGGTTGGAAGACAACCAGTCCATCCCTAAAATTATATCTAGTTGAGAAAGGGTAAACAGATCAAATCGACAGAAAAGGTTCGACCTTCAACTATTAAGGGACAATTTAAACAGACTTTGGTAGTAATTATCGGTTTATCAGTGGGGGTAGAAATAGTCAGCTCAAAAGGTATGGTAGACACTGGTAAACCAAGTCGTAGTACACAGTCATAAGATATGAAAGAATGGGTTGCCCTAGAGTCATACAGTACAGTTAAAAGGTTACCTTCTATGGTGCCTTCTCTTTGGCTCAAGTCTTCTGATTCGGAGGCTTCATCCCTATTTATGGTATAGACTCGTCCTCCTGCTTGTGGTTTGTTGGCCCTTGCAGCGTTGACTGAAGGTTCAGCCTTCACTTGGTTGTAGTCTTGGGATACGTGACCAGGTTTACCACATCTGAAGTAGATAATCCCCTTTATAGTGTAATAATCCCTTGTGAGATGATCTTTCCCACACTTCAAGCATTTGGAGGGATACACCACATTTTAGTGGGTCCGGTTCCCAGTAGAACTTCCACTAGAACTTCCACCCGCTGCCCATTGCTGGTTTCCTATTGGTCGAGAGTAGGGCTTCTTTTGGAAGCGATTAGAACTGCTGCCACCGCCCCTTTGGAACCTTGTAGGTCCAAAGTTCCTGTTCCTTGTATTTCTAGGTTACTCCAGAGCTTCCACTTCACAGCACGTATCTAGCAGCTCCGAGAACTTATGGATTTTTAGTGTGATCACAACTCTCTTCACTTCATATCTCAGTCCTTCTGTAAACTTTCGACACTTCCAAGCTTCGTTCGGTTAGTTCTGAAAGTACGTCAAAAACTGTGACAAGTTTTCGAACCTCACTACATACTCACTAACAGTCATGTTCCCCTGCCTTAGGTTGAGAAACTCCATCTCCTTCGCGTGCCTCGCGCTTGCGGGAAAGTACTTATCCAATAATTTATCCTTGAATAAATCCTAAGTGATCTCGCGATTTTCAGCCTCTAGCATTCTCTGCGTCCCACACCACCAGTTCTCAACATTGCCAACTAACATAAAGGTAGCATAAGTCACCTGCTTATTCTCAGCACAGTTCATTTCTCAGAAGACTTTCTCTACCTCTTTGATCCATACGTTAGCTTTATCCAGATCAAACTCTCCTTCGAATTAGGGAGTATTGTGGCAACGAAACTCCGCCAAGTTTTGAGCATCAGCAGTAGGTTCGAGATGTTGAGCAGCCCTTTCTTATTGCTGAGCAACTCTCTCTTGTTGTTGAGTAGCTCGTTCAATCTGTTGTGCTATGACTACAGCCATCCTCTGCATAGCCTCTATAGCAGCTGCCATATCTCCACCTCGTGCTATCTTGTTTTCTCAATTCAAATTAGCTGAAAAACACAAGGAAAGTCAGTTGTATCCACTAGGAAAACCAAACACAGATATTCACACAGTATAAAGAAGACAGATTCAATCACAAGACCCAAAGAAACATAAATCGAGGCTCTGATACCAACTTAATGTAACGCCCCTTTTTGGGAGGGAGCGTCACATTTTCACTTACAATGTGAAAAATAAAAATGAGCGTTAAGACCCAGTTCTTTATATAATTATAAATCTACTTGGTTGAATTCATGTGATTAAATTAGTGAGTATATTTTTTTTTTGTTATAATTAATAAAAATGGTGATAAGGCAGAATTATAATGAATAGTAAAATAGAAATAAAGCATACATCAAACCAACATACATGAACAATGACACATCATTATATTAAACTTGTTTGATTATAGTGCCTGAATATACAAAAAGTAAAATTATACATGTATGCCCAATAGATCGTAAATATACAACCCACCCAAAATAGTGACACATTAGGCCCTAAAAATATACCTTGATAGCCATCAGTAGCTATCGACAGTATCAATCCCTAAGATGAGGAGGAATCGTGTTAGGATCCTCCTCAGGATCATCCTCATCCGAGGAAACCTCCATAAGAGCCACCGAGTTACGGGCTGGGGCCCGAGCAGTGGAATCAAAAGAATCCTCCTGTGGGGTGTAAAACGGTCACCCTACATCTCCCTGATGGGCAGATAAAACTCTAAACATAAGCTGACGCAACAAGTAAAGATTGGTGGTTCATGATGCCTCCAAGCCAGTGAGATCGACACGTCTCCCAGGTAGACACAGCGATCAAAATTTAGGTTGATGTGCCAGCAGTCTAGCCCTCCGAGGAAGGTTAAATGCATATCACCTAAAAATTCACGTGAGCGTGCCGCCATGACCCAACAATAGGGGCTAATCGCGGTCGGGCCAGAAGCTGGGAAAATCGGGAGCTTCACCCTCCTTACCGACATCTTCGATAGGACACAATATACAGATAAAAAATAATAGAAATATAGGAAAGAGGTAAGATATCCTACCATCATTACCATTTATGGCAGTAGAGACACAAAACGGCGCAAGGCGCCTACATAGCATTTCAAGATCAATAATAATAATAATGAGCATTAAATAACAACAATTAAACAATTAAGCAGTTCTAGGCAATTATACATCAGTAGAGCAACAGTTCCAATATGTGATAAGAATTAAAATGCCAGATAGGATATGGACTCATTATGCACATGCATATAATATCAAAATCCTACTCCATGGAGCTAGACACAAACAGTCGGAGAGAAAGATCAGGAGACACGTCCGCAACTTGGCTGCCGCAGCCAAAGTGGTATAACTCATCAGTTTATCCACGTGCACATCAAGACATTGTACAGATAGTCTATGCTAGATCACGACATAGGACAGTGTCTCAGTCCGGATCGTCGGTGTGTTTGCATCGGTTTGCCCCACGAGCAGAAGAGCTACCAACTGTCCATTGCGAGGTACCCGCACCCCAATGCCCCCAAGGTCAACAATATGACCTACACTAGTCTACTCGTACCCGCACAAAGGTGTGTTCAATCTCCTAGGCAACATGGCCTTAAAAACAGTCCAACGGACTTTCACAATGCATGATGACTCAATGCATAATCATGTATGTTTATCATTACATACTTGTCCATAATATGCCACAATTGGCCAAAGTAAGCATCATAATATTATTGGTCCCACACTTGGACCCACATTAAATAGTCTAAAGCCTTCCAATGGTACATTACATTTTTGGTACGTTATGGAATTATTTAGTGTTCTCACTTACACTCATGTCCTTACTTTAATTGAAAATCATTCTAAGTCTTTTAGGTAGAGTTCCACTCTTGGTTCTTTCCGTTTTCTGAAATACTAATTAATTCCTAATTGTCCAATTTAGTTAAGTTCCACTTCAATGTAATGTCTCTTATGAAATTCTTTCCATAATTAGGTTCTTTGCTTTAAACTTAGTCTTATTCACTTAAAGAATTATTTCTAAGTCTTATCAATGTCTCACACATCCCTATTTGTTCTTAAAGTCCAAAGAATTCCTTTAGGTTACTAAATTTGTTTCCTTCCATTATCTAATCCTCTTATCTATTTACTTAATTAATTAAATGCCATGGTTGTATGAAATCATGTGTTTGAGCCATTTTTGCCAAGAAGGTCGTGAGCCTCTCTAGGTTTTACGATTCCAAATTTTCAATCCCTTAATTACAAGTTGTCCACTTGATTAGCTATGTCTCCCACTTGTTATAAACTTTCACCAAGAACCCTAATTTTTTTGCCCCAAAACTGTGAGCCCCCCTAGAGGAAGTCTAGGTCATTTTATTCCATTTCAAGTGTTCTAATCCATTCAAGTATATCAACATACATAACCAATCCATCAAATAGCTCAAACAAATTAAAGACAATATGTAAATATATAAATCATGCAAACAAAGAATAACCCTCAATAGGGTTTTCTCACAATCAATCACAACACAATGTTCCTTACTACCAATAGAGGTTGAGGAGGAGTATCTTCCTCTTACCAAATAGAAGAAAATAAGAGAACCCCCTTTTAAGCTCCTTGCAATTTTCGGATTTGGCACCTCCAAGAACCCTAAAATTTCAATCTCATCAAGATAGCACCAACGCTTGAAAAATAAGGTATAGATGGTCACAAAGGTGACCATAAAAATGAAAATGGGAAAAAGAGAGTGAAGAATCAATAACCTTGCCCAAAAACCCTAAGCTTGAAGCTTGAAGAAAGTGGTCATGATGAAAGCTTTTTTCAAGAATCACCAACTAGAGAAGTTTTTAGATGATGGAGGGGATTAAGAAAATGTATTTGGTTAGAATTTTTGTGATGGATAAGACAAAATGGAGGGGCTGGCTGTGAGCTTTCTAGGGAGAAGGAGGAGAAAAAATTTTGTGAAGGAAAGAGATGAAGCTTAGAGAGAGAAGTGAATAGAAAAGTGAAAGATGCTTTTAGGTTTTTGAAATTAATGTGATATAATTAATTATGTGAAACACAAAATTTCCCCCCCAAAAATGGTGCAGCAGCCATGAGGTAAAGGGAGGAGAGAGAGAAAAATGGTTAGCTTCCTTGAGAAGCTTGTGTGCATTTTCAATAAAGAAGATGTGATTAGACATAAAGTAGATTACATTAGGATAAGATAATATGATTTAATAGTTAAAATAATGAGGTAATCAGGATTTTACTACAAGCTACTACCCAATGGATAATTGTTACAGTGCACAAAGCCAGTATTAATTATCCAATGAATAATAGAGCGTATCGCAAAATTTTAATTAACAGTGCGTACAGATATTTTATTTATCAAATAAAACCTCAAAAATGCAAACCTCGCAAACTGTGCCCGACCTCAAGTTTAGTAAGATCCCCCATCTACATGTTGACAGTTCAAAGTTTACCAGTCTTAGGGAAAACATTTTGTTATCCCGGCTTCGCTTAGTGTGCACGTAAAACGAGGAATATACTAAAATATTTGATATTTTCAAAAAAATCCACAAAAATTCCTAAAAATTACAAATATTAGAAAATGGATATTTTTAATGAAACAAGCAATTTTCCTGGCCGTTTCACTGACTCTACTCAGTGTGCATGCAAAATGAGGAATATATTAAAATATTCAGCATTTCCGAAAAATTCTAGAAAAATCTCCAAAAATCACAAATATTGAGAAATGACTATTCATGATGAAACAAATCATTTCTGAGGTGTTACACTGACTTTGCTCAGTGTGCACGTAAAATGAAAAATATATTAAAATATTCATTATTTCTAAAAAAATTCACAGAAATTCCCAAAAATCATAAATATTATAAAATGATTATTTACGATAAAATAAGTAATTTTTGGGGTGTTACACAAACGAGCAATTAGGTCTAAATCATCACTCAAAGAAACTTTTGTACTTTCCCTTCTATCTCCTTATGCCATATATAAACATCATTAAAGATTACTCTACTTTGGAATTAGCAAGTATTAGGAACTATGCAATGTTATATATAACTCATACGAACCACAACCTTAACTCATCATATGATTCTCTCTAACCAAGTGAAGAGCTGAACTCTAGCAAACATGCACTCTGAGCTCACTTCTAACTCATAAAGGAGCATATTCCATGTTTATAACTAAGTAATCATAATAATGATTCATGTATCTTGCTCGCCTTACTTTTGCACCACAGGTAGTAAACTTTTCCACCCTAGTATTCTCAAGGTCCTAGATACCTACTTTAGGCAATTCCTAACTATTAAAATGCTTAAAGACTAGAACTTCTATACTAAGTCAATTCTAAGTCCATTCATGGATCACTAACTCCACTTTCTCTCTTAGGAGCAACTCTTGTACTATAGCGAGTGACTATTGCCAATTGAACTTAACTTATTTGTATCTAGTGTACCCTATTCTCATCACCTCGTATGTGATACTAAATGCAACTTTGTATTGCCTAAGGGTCTAGATACCTACCTATGACAATCCATTACTCTTGGTTGCGCTAAGGTCTCTTACTTTCCCATATATGCAAGATGATCTTTCACTCTTAAAAATACCCCTATTAGTGTCTTAACACACTCTACAAGGCATATAAAAAGGATCCTAACAAGTAGGGAACTCAATTCATCAAAAATAGCATTTTTGAGATTTCTTGGGACACACGCCATGGCACAGCCTTGGCACATCGTAGTGCCCAACTCTCTGTCTCACACGCCTTGGCATGGTTCTCAATCAGGCCACGATGTGCTGCTCTCAGGTGCTCTTACTGGAACTCACGCCTCGGTGTGGCATCACTCATGCCACGACATGAGGGCATTTTCTATAGAAAACTCATGGTGCATTGCTCCATTACCTTTAACATAGTTTCCAATCATCTAAAATTGGTTTCTAGGTAATTTCTAGCTTCATCAACACTTCCTAAAAATGTTGTAATACTCATTTGACTCATTAGCTTAATTAAACATGGATTAGTGGTTAAAACCATAACCTAAGTTCTATGTTCCAACTTGTGGAACTAATCAAGTTTGTCTAAAGACAAAATCAATCAATTTGCATCCAATAGAGTGAAACTAACTCAATTTCATCAAAGGAAGAAAGAACTAATAAAGAAAGTGGATTCTTGCATCTCAAACCCAATTTTGCCATCTATGTGACCTAACTTTAATCAATGGAAATGATGAACGAAAAGATGAGATTGAAGGTTAGAAACCCCCCACCTCTTATAGACTAGGTGATCTTCAAGCTTTGAAATCCTCTTAGATCTTCCTCTTCTCCTCCTCCTCTTTCTCTTCTTCATTTCCCCTTTTCCCTCTTTTATTATTCCCTCTATTATGTTTCTGTTTCTTTTGTCCTAGAACCATGGGAAATAGAAGGAAATAAAAGGAAAAGTCCAACTTTGACACTTAAGCCCTACACTGAAGCTTTATATCTGCTAAGGACACTTGAATTACACTGAATCAAGTTTCCTAACTTCCAACAACTTTAAAATAAATACTAAGAGTCATTAAAATTGTTGTTTCACCATTATCATAATGTTTTATATCTGCTGCTAGTCAATCGGCCATTAAAGACATAACCAGTATGCCTAAAAATACCAAACTAACTCTAATTACTCTCAAATTTTAACTACATCCTCTTGCACCTATTTGTGACTTGGAAACAAACTCTCTAGGTTTATTTCCCTCAAGTTAGCAATTTATTCTAGTATCTGAGTCATTTCAGGCTACTTTTCACATTCTAGGTTGCAATCAAGTGCCTAAAGGAACTCAGTTTGTCATAAAACTTAACTGACATGTTAAACAAGTAATATGCTACCTTTGTACCCATTTACAAGTCTAACATGCTTTTCGAGATGTTACATTTCTCCCCTCTTTTTTAAAATTTTGTCCCTAAAATTATTTACCTTTTACAACAACTCTGGGTAATCTTGCTTTATATGGGACTCCAACTCCCAAAAAGCTCCTTCAATGTTAGCTTCACTCTATAATATCTTCTGGTAAAAGGCACCTGGACACATATTCCACTATGTCCTTTTTCATTCTAGGCCACCAAAACATGATCCGAAGACCTTGGTACATTTTAGTAGCCTTTAGATGGATGGTATACTTACTCTTGTGAGCTTCCTCTAGCATCATTTCCCTAATTTCTAACTCTCTTGGAATACAAAGTGTATCTCTAAACTCTATCATTTTGTTATTTTCCATATCAACTTTCTTTCGGACTTCCTAAGAAGATCTACTCACTCATGTCCCTTAGAGTTTCATCCTCCTTTTAAGTTTCAAAATTTGAGTCCTTAAGTCATTTACTATGCCCACTCTGCTCACTATGAGACTATGTGGTATCATAGTCACCACGAGACTCAAATTCATGAAACTCTCAAGAAGTTCACTCTCTTGGACCATCATCTGGGACACATATAGAGATTTCCTACTTAGTGCATCAGTCATTGCATTGGCTTTACCCGGGTGATACTATAACTAAACCTTAGAGGTTCTCATTCCATAAAAAAAACTTACTGAATCTAAAAACCATTTACTAACTTAACTTCTACCATACCTATAGTGACTTCTGCTTCTCCCTTAGGTGGTAACTTGGTTAATTTCCTAGGAAATACTTTTGGATTTCCTTTTATCACAGATATATTCCCTAAGGCTTGCTCAACTTCCACACAAGGAAAAAAAAACATATCCTTAAGTCCCCTCTACTAAGAAGTTGTTCTCTTATTTAACTCTCAAAACATAGACTCTAAGGGAATTGGCATGAAAGAATCATCAAATATAAACCTCAAAGTTCAATTTGACCAATCCAAACAACATGGTTTGTAACACCCTTGTGGGGATGTCACATTTATGATGCAATAAAATAAAATAAAATAAAATTCTTACCCAAGTTGTAAAATGTTTGGTACTTAATAATATTAGTGGTAAAAAAAATTTTTCTTTTATATTTATATCATTAAATAAAATAACACAGAACACAGAATAAAATAAAACATAATCACACCATAATATACATATGATTTTTGTCTTAAAATACACAAATATCACAATTGCATGGCACATGGCCTATGTCATCAACTTGTCATGCATGGTCACTTGGATGGTTCAAGAACAATGTGGAACTTGGAATTTTAGCCTCCTTGGCCGTGAGACTCAAGGGAATTTAGGGGCTTAATTTGATTTTAATTAATGACTAATCATATACTAATTAAATGACTAGTTAATTAGGTTAAGTCTCCTATTAACACTTAATTAACATTCTAATTACATAACTAATTAATTAATATATATTAGCATATATCATAGCTTCTAAACAATATTAGGATATCTAATTAATATTTAGATTATAACTAATTAATAACTAGGTTAGTTTACTTAGTTTGCTAATTAAGTAATTAGATTAACCAAATTAGGTTTAATTAGCTTCTAAGTAAAGTCAAGCCACTATGTTTGACTCAATCTCAACCTTTGATTTTAACTTTATTTCCTAGCCTTTGATTTAATCTAAGGTGGATATTGCTTAGTGATTAAACTAGAATTGCTCTCACACCATTGATTTGATCAACGGTTAAGATCAAAGCTTCCAAAACAAGCTTTTACATCTAACGGTCCACAAAGAAGTCTTCGCCACTTTGTTTGACTAAACCTTATTAGTTAGAAAATTCAAGCTACTTTCATTGACTAATTCCTATTGGTTTAGAATTTAGTCCAGTTAAAATTGTTGACTGCTTTTCTAAACGTGGGTCCCACAGACTTTTTAGGGTCCATGGTCATTTTGGAGTAGATTTCTACTATTTTTGAGACAATAGGTACTGTTAAATAAAATAATATTATAATAATATAAATTATTTTATTGCACAGTTAAATCCTAAAAATTAAAAGATTAATATATATATCAATCAGAATTGGGTTTAGTAAGATCCCCCAGCTCCAACTAATTAAAATAAGATTTTTTCAGCCAAAAAATTATTATTTCCTTGACTCGAAGCAAATCACATACAATAGTCAAATACACTCACGAAACAGTCGATTTTAATTTACTACTCATAGAAATTACAAAACAGTACATTTCAGGACTATATTGTAATTAATCCAAAAGTTGGGGTGTTACATGGTTTACTAATAACCAAAACCATGCCTAGTCCAATGTCTATGTCAAGAAGAGATAAACTGATAAGATTCACAAAAGAAATCTTACTTTCTATTCTTGCACAACAATCTAAACTTACTAAGGAAGTTGTGACTAACCTTGTCGTTGGTGTAGACAAAGATGAAACATGAAAAAACTCAAACATAGATAAATCTAATTTCTTTTCTAACTCATATGAAATCAAGGAATGGGGATATTCTCAAATCATATACTATAACCTAGAGATCATGTTTAACTATGTCCTTATCTCATAAAAGATTGTGAGATAAAGTTGCCTCATCGCTATTCAGAGTACAAACTCTAACTCTAACTTAAGGTTAGGCATTGCTCCTTATTTCTATATACACTTACTTAAAAGTGTTCGGATCAACCATAAGTATAACACACTATTTGGCCTAACAAACAAGGTCTACCACCATGTTGACTCTTACATCTAACACACTTTGTGTTGGTGTATACCCTAGAGGCTGATACATTTGTTTGTATTTTCATACATTCTATTATGCTATTTTTTAATATGTGAGACATTTCATTTATTGTGTTCTTTTTAATAAACATAATAAAGTCCTTAGAATAGTAAGTTTGATGCCATAGGACATTAAGTAGTTGACTTGATCATGAGATCCTATTGGATAAAATTAAAACACTATTCTTAAATGTCCCTAGTCAAGTATTATTGTTAATTAGGACAACAATAATGCGTTGAGACTAGTATGTGCATAGACTGATGACCACATCTCACGAGTCATGGATATGAGATATCAAGTCTTTCATGTAACACCCCAACTTTTGAGATAATTACAATATTGTCCTGAAAAGTACTGTTTTGTAATTTCTATGAGTAGTAAATTATATTTGATTGTTTCTTGAGTGTATTTGACTGTTGTATGTGATTTGCTCCGAGCCAAGGAAATAATAATTTTCTGGCCGAAAAATTCTTATTTTTAATTAATTGGAGTTAGGGGATCTTACTAAATCCAATTCTGATTAATATATATATTAATCTCTTAATTTTTAGAATTTAACTGTGCAATAAAATAATTTTATATTATTATAATATTATTTTATATTACAGTACCTACTGTCTCAGAAATAATAGAAATCTACTTCAAAATGACCATGGACTCTCAAAAGTCTGTGGGACCCGCGTTTAGAAAAGTAGTCAACGATTCTGACTGGACAAATTTCTAAGCCAATCAGAGCACGTCAACAAAAGAGGCTTGAAAAATTCTAACTAATAGGAATAGGTCAAAGAAAGAAGCATGAACTTTAATATGGATCGTTGGATGAAGACTTAGTTAGGAAGCCTTTGATCTTAACCGTTGATCAAATCAATGGAGAGATAAGAATTCAAGTTTTATCACCAATCAATATCCACCATAGATTACATCGAGGGCAAGGAATTAAAGTTAAAATCAAAGGTTGAGATTAAGTCAAACCTAGTGGCTTGACTTTGCTTAGTAGCTAATTAAACCTAATTTGGTTAATCTAATTACCTAATTAGCAAACTAAGTAAGCTAACTTAGCTATTAATTAGTTATAATCTAAATGTTAATTAGATATCCTACTTTTATTTAGGAGATGTAATATATGCTAATATATAATAAACTAATTAGTTATATAATTAGAATGTTAATTAAGTGTTAATAGGAGGTTTTACCTAATTAATTACCTATTTAATTAGCATGTGATTAGCTTGTAATTAAAATTAACCCAAGCCCCTAAACCAAAGGAGTCCCACGGCCATGAAGGCTAAATGACCAAGTCTTCACAAGTTCTACATGGTTCTTGAACCATCCATGACATAAGCCATGTGCTTACTTAGTGTGAACACAAGTAGATATTTACCTATCCAAATTAAACACTCAACCTCACCCACACTAACCTCACGGCAGCCCCGTCAACTTTTACACTTGATATTTACTTTTTACACTTATCCAAATTCAAGCTTTCTTTTCTCTCAAAAACACCAAGAACACCAAACAACTTTCTCTTCCATTTTCTCCCTAGAATTCGGCCAACACCCAAAACCCCACCATCAATCTTCTATAATTTTACCTCTTCACTTTTCCTAAACCAAAATCATATTCTAAACACTTTTCCTTCACAAGGTTTTGTCAAAAACCTACTCTATCTAGTCCAAAATCAAAGCTTTTGTTCACTTCCCTAAGGGTAAGTTTTGATTCTTTGGTTTAAAGTTTGATTTTTGATTTTCTAAACCATGTTTGTTCCATGGTTTTTAAATCTTGATCCTTGTATGTGTTTTGACTAATTATTTAAGAATTTTATGGATTTGTTTTGGAGGTTACACGAAATTTCAAGGAGAGGAGGAGACTAACCGATCTTGGTCTTCAAGAGGTAAGAGGGAGATTTAATCTCATCAACCCAAAGTGGTGATGGGAAAATGAAATTGTATGTGTGTGAAGAATCCATAAGGATTCATTTGTGTGGTTGGTTATTGTTTTTATTATTTGTGTGATTGTTTAAATGCTTTCCTATTTGTAATTTATGTTATTTGCTATGCATGTCTATAGCTTTAAAATATATTGTATGTATATTGTATGTGTTTATAGTTGTATGGATTGATAATTATATGACTATTAAGGTAGGATGTGAATAATATGTAACGATTTGCATGAGTGTTCCAAAGAACACAATGAGGCTCACGGCCTTACCATTAAACAGAGAACCAAAATGTTCTCAACTATTTTCTAAATCAATGATTTAAAGAAGCTAGGTAAAATAATAAATTTAAGAATGATTTAGGTTAACTATGGCCAACATTCCATTTAATGTATAATTGAATGCCATTTTATTTTCTAAGATAGGTTAGGTAATTAATTTTACAAAAGAGTTTGATTCTAATGAATCTTTAAGAAAATTAAAGGAATGAACCTAGTTCTAGAATTCTAAATTAGCAAAATTTATTTTAAGTAAGAATTAAAACAAACGCTTGAAAAATACTAACGTAGAGCTCATTCTATAAGTTTTAAAGCACGTTAGCAAGTTTCAAAGTGTAACTATTGGGTAAGATTAAAATAAACAGAATTTAGAAGAAAACGTTAAAAATACCTTATACTGATTTTATAGGTAAAATGCTACCGAAATTTACTAAAATCAGACGAATAAAATGAAAAGATTCCATAATATATTTATAACATAAGGAAAATGCTTTACGTAATTTAAAAGTACTAGATATAGTCTACACATATTTAAAATGATGAATTTAAGCTATATGGTTAAGAAAATGATTTAAAAATCTTACGGGATTGAGAAAATGTCAAAATATATTTATACGATTTTAAAACGTTTGTAAAAGTGATGCAATTGTGAAAATGTAATAAAATTTTTACGCGATTAAACGATACAGTGAGTTTTGTTGTCGGGCCAAAGTGGTGGACCCGGACATGTTGTGAGATAGTACTGTCAAGTAGAGACAGGCTATATTTTGGAATATTGTGACTAAGGGTATTTTGATAAATATGGTAAAATATGGATATTAAGGGTATTTTTATAATTTTAGATCATGTTTAGAGTGTTGTGCAAATTTGGTTGATAATTGGTGATTGATTGATGAGACGAATTACACCGGGTTGTGGTGTGATAGGCGTAGTGTGGTTCATTATATGAACTTGGAGACATTAGTGTGCGAAGAATTCTACATGGGGACAGTGGGTTGCTCCTCTGAGCCGTGGTAACGGGCAACACACTAATGATCTTGACAAGCACTGTTCTTAATCGAGGTCTTGAGAAGACTATTATGTACAATGCCTGTAGTACACGATGTTTGGACTGTGTACTGCTACACGATGTTTGGACTATGGGCTATAGACACAACGTTAGACAGTGCAATAGTTTGGTTGGGCAGCCAGAAGTACTATTAGTTTTTTTCGGATCATTGTCTCAGATATCCATGTTTAGCTCCATGGAGTAGGAACGAGTCAGTGTGTGTATCATTCATTATCTGCATTTTACTGCTTATTATAATCTATGATAAAATGCATGATGTATTAATTTGCTATACTATTTACGATATAATGGTATGTGTTATTTAATATTTGTTGTATTGTCATTTTCTTTATTGCCATGCGGGTAATGGTGTAGATTGTCTCACCTCTCTATATGCTTTTCTTGACATTATTATATTATTTTCGTAAAGAGTTTGAGGAAGAAGAGGAACAACCTCTTGAGATACAGTATCCGGACGAGCGACAGCCGGGCGAGCTGTATGAGGAAGAGGAACCGGTAGATCATTCTCACCATCAAGACTGATATGAGATCATAGCATTGCTGGGATCTTTCAGGTTTGTGAAACTTGAATTTCACGGAGGTTCGAAGGCCTGGCGTATTCGAGTGGATAGAGGAACAGTTGTCTATGTGGGACGTTTGACTATGTCCCTATGTAGAGAGTACGATGGAGATGTTATCTTTACTACTATGTTGTTTTTACATCTAGAGTTGCCTCTGACTCTTAGGCGTTACTGGCAAGGAATCTTCCATGCGCTTAGCGAGCTCAGTAGTGAGTCAACAGCCCGGACTCGTGTCCGTAGAGCTGTAGGACCTCCAGGAGTTCTGTCTTTCGATGATCTCTCTGAAGATGATCCATCGGAGGGTTAGAAATCTTTGAGGTGCACTTGGGCAAAATTATGCTTTAGTACTAGGTTGTCTTTTTACTGCTTTGTTAAATATTTGTAGTTGTAAATTATATGTGTATTTAAGACAAAAATCATATGTATATTATGGGTGATTATACTTTGTTTTATTTTGTATTCCGTGTTATTTTATTTAATGTTATAAGTATAAAAGGGAAAAAAAAATTTCACCAGTGATATTATTTATGTACCAAACGTTTTACAACTTGGGTAAGAATTTTATTTTATTGCATCATAAATGTGACACTCCCACAAGGGTGTTACATTAGTTGGTATCAGAGCCCAAGTTAGAGTCTTTTGGGGTTGTGGTTAGGTCTGTTTTTACTTGTGCTGTGTGATTCTCTGTGATTTATTTCCGAAAGGTTACATCTGACATTGTTTTACCTTATTGAAGAAAGAGGATGTCTGGAAGAAGAAGAACACGTGCGAATGTGGAACGTGATGTGGATCCAATGATTGCAGCTGCTGAAGCTATGCAACGAATGGCGGAAGTGATTACCCATCAAAATCAATGAGCAGCTTAACAGCAAGACGCGACTACTGATACTCTGAATTTGTATGAGTTTAGGCGCAATAACCCGCCACAGTTTAGAGGCGAGTTTGACCCCGAGAAGGCGAGTCTTTGGATTCAAGACTTGGAAAGAGTATTTGAAGGAATGGGGTGCGCAGAGAATAGGAAGGTAACATATGCTACATTTATGTTGAGAGGAGATGCTGAGAATTGGTGGAGAGGAACCCACCAATTGTTGCGAGCTGAAGGGACTGAGATTACTTGGGAAGTGTTCAGTGAAGTATTTCTGGAGAAGTACTTTCCTGGTAGTGCTCGACATGCCAAGGAGATGGAATTTCTTGGTTTACGTTAGGGGAATATGATATTTGGAGAATATGCTGCTAAATTTGAGAGCTTGTTGCAGTTCTCAAGGTATTTCCAAATTCGACCAGATGAGGTATGGAAGTGCCAAAAGTTTGAAGATGGATTGAGGGTAGAACTGAGGCGAGCAGTGCTACTTATGAGAATGAGAGAATTTCTTATTTTGATGGATACTTGTCGACGACTCGAGGAGTTGGAGCCGTCCTGAGATCCAAGAAATCGTAACTTTGGACCGACTAGGTTCCAAAGGGGAGGTAATAGTAGTAATAACTGGTTTCAGCGCAAGCCTTATGCAAGACCATCGGGAAGTCAGCCTCAACGTCCGTCTGTTGGAGGAAGTTCTAGCGGTAATTGAGTTGGTCAAAATGTGGCGTTTATGCCGACATGTTTTAAGTGTAGGAAGAGTGGTCATATATCTACAGATCGTTCGATCAGAGGAACGATCTGCTTCAATTGCAAAAAACTTGGACATGTTTCTAGGGATTGTACTTAGCCAGAAAGGAAGCCTGCTGTGAGAAATGTTCGTGCTACTCAGCCGCGATCTGGAGGGCGAGTATATACAATGACTAGAACTAAAGCTTCTCAATCTAAAGATCTTATTCAAGGAGAAGGTGTCATTGAAGGTAATCACCTGACTTTGCCATATGATTCGGGTGCAACACACTCATTTATTACATATGATTGTGTGGAACGATTGAAACTACTTGTGTCTTCTCTGAGTTTTCAATTGATTATTTCTACGCCTACTGCCAAGCCTGTGGTTACATCCAACATATGTATGAACTGTCCTATTGTTATAAAGGATCGTATGTTTTCGGTCAATTTGATTTGTTTACCTCTTGTTGAGATAGACATAATATTAGGAATGGATTGGTTATCTTCTAACCATATCCTTATAGATTGTGCAAGCAAAATCATAGTTTTTCCTAAAGAAGAAGGTTCTGGATTCTTAACTGTTGTTAAAGTCAAGTCATTGTTGAGGGATGGAGCTCAGGGGTTTATGTTGCTATCTTCTTTAGAAGTCAAGAGCGAGAAGGATGTGAGCGCTATTCCTATCGTCAATAAGTTTCCAGAGATTTTTCTTGATGATGTACCCGATTTGCCACCGGAAAGGGAGTTCGAGTTCTCTATCGATTTGGTGCCGGAAGCAGGTCCTATTTTGATTGCACCATACCGAATGTCGCCTGCAGAGTTGGCCGAAGTGAAGAAGCAATTGGAGGAACTGTTGGAGAAACAGTTTGTGCGACCTAGTGTTTCACCATGGGGAGCACCAGTGCTACTAGTCAAAAAGAAGGATGGAACTTCTTGACTTTGTGTTGATTATCGTCAATTGAACAAGGTTACTATAAAGAATAAGTATCCACTACCGAGAATTGATAATTTGATGGATCAGTTGAAGGAAGCCGTTGTATTCTCTAAGAGAGATCTGCGATCAAGTTATCATCAGATTCGTGACAAGGTAGATGATGTACCTAAGACGGCTTTTCGAACTCGTTATGGGCATTATGAGTATCAAGTGATGCCGTTCGGAGTGATGAATGCTCCTGCAATATTCATGGATTATATGAATAGGATTTTTCATCTGTACCTAGACAGATTTGTCATTGTCTTTATCAATGACATTCTGATCCATTCTCAAAGTCAAGAAGAGCATGCTGAACATCCCAGTATAGTTCTCCAGATTTTGAAGGAGAAGAAGTTGTATGCGAAGTTGGCAAAGTGCGAGTTTTGGTTGGAAGAAGTTCAATTTCTAGGACACGTAATTTCCAAGGAAGGTATTGCGGTAGACCCATCAAAGGTAGAGACCGTTTTGTAGTGGGAAAGGCCTACGACAGTGACTGAGGTTCAAAGTTTTGTTGGATTAGCCGGATATTACTGAAGGTTTATTGAAGGTTTTTCTAAGATAGCTGGACCACTTACACAATTCATGAGGAAGAGCCAAGCTTTTGATTAGACGGAGGAACGTGAAGCAACTTTCCAAGAGTTGAAGAAGAGATTGACGACTGCACCAATGTTAATTTTATCAGATCCTAACAAATCTTTTGAGGTGTATTATGACGCTTCTTACCAAGGGTTAGGGTGTGTGTTGATGCAGAACCGGAATGTGGTAGCTTATGCTTCAAGACAATCGAAGGTTCATGAGAGGAACTACTCGACGCACGATTTGGAGCTAGCCGCAATAGTCTTTGCATTAAAAGTGTGGAGGCATTTTCTGTATGGAGTTATGTTCAATGTCTTTAGCGATCACAAGAGCTTAAAATACTTGTTTGATCAAAAGGAATTGAATATGAGACAAAGGCGATGGTTAGAATTCTTGAAGGACTGTGATTTTCAGCTTCAATACCATCCGGGAAAGGCAAATGTGGTGGCAGACGCCTTGAGCAGAAAGGTGGTTAGTGTTTCTACCATGATGATAAAGGAGGAGGAGCTGATTAATCAATTTAGAGATCTATGGTTGTTAGTGGAATTAGTACCCGGAAAGATTCATTTAAGTAGAGTTGTAGTTTTGAATGACTTGCTGGAAGTAATTCGAGAAAAACAAGATGAAGATCCATTTTTACAGAATGAAAAGGTATTGTTGAAGCAAGGTCATAAGGCAACGGTGGAGGAAGGATCTGATGGAATCTTAAGATTTGAAGGACGAGTTTGTATACCTGATGATCCCAAACTCAAGAAAGCAATTTTGGATGAAGCTCATACTAGTAATTTGAGTATGCATCCGGGAATGACTAAGATATATGAAGACTTGAAGTGGATGTTTTGGTGGCCAAGAATGAAGAGAGATGTAGCAGAACGTGTGACGTCTTATCTTGTCTGTCAGAAGGCAAAAGTGGAACATCAACGACCTGCTGGTATGTTACAACTTTTGACTATTCCAGAGTGGAAATGGGATGGTATCTCGGTGGATTTTGTTATCGGATTACCAAGGACGAGGAAGGGTCATGATTCTATATGGGTTATAGTTGATAGGCTTACGAAGTCAGCACACTTCTTGTCGATCAATATTAAGTATTCGTTGGAGCGATTAACCCAGATATACATCAGCGAAGTTGTTAGACTACATGGTGTGCCCGCAAGTATAGTGTCTGATAGAGATCCGAGGTTTACATCAAGGTTTTGGAAAAGTTTGCAAGAAGCCATGGGAACTAAACTACGATTGAGTTCTGCGTATCATCCGCAGACTGATGGTCAGACGGAGAGAACAATTCAATCGTTGGAGGATTTGTTGCGTGCTTGTGTGTTAGAACAACAAGGGAGTTGGGATGAATTTCTGTCTTTGATAGAATTCACCTACAACAATAGCTTTCACTCGAGCATAGGGATGGCACCCTATGAAGCTCTTTATGGACGACGATGCCGAACACCTTTGTGTTGGTATCAAGATGGAGAGAGTATAATTATTAGGCCTGATCTTGTGCAGCAGACTACAGAAAAGGTGAAGATGATACAGGAGAAAATGCGAACGACTCAGACCCGACAAGAAGAGCTATGCTGATAAGCGAATGTGACCCCTGGAATTTGAAGAAGGTGATCATGTATTCTTACGAGTAACATCTATAACTGGTGTTGGAAAAGTTATCAAGTCTAGGAAGCTTACACCTAAATTCATAGGGCCTTATCAAATTATTCGTCGGATTGGTCCTGTAGCCTAACAAATAGCTTTACTACCTTTTCTATCCAATCTATATAATGTATTCCATGTGTCTCAGCTGAGGAAATACATTCCAGATCCAACTCATGTTATACAGCCCGATGAAGTACAACTGAAGGATAATTTGACGTATGAAACACTTCCTGTTAAGATCGAGGACAGGAGAGTGAACCAACTTCGAGGGAAGATGATTGAACTGGTAAAGGTGATATGGAATGATGTAATAGGAGATGCTACATGGGAGCTAGAAGATAAGATGAGGGAGCAATACCCTCAATTGTTTTGATGTATGATAAATTTTAGGGATGAAATTCTTATTAGTAGGGGAGAGTTGTAACACCCCAACTTTTAGGATAATTACAATATTGTCCTAAAATGTACTGTTTTGTAATTTCTGTGAGTAGTAAATTAAATTTGACTATTTTGTGAATGTATTTGACTGTTGTATGTGATTTGCTCCGAGCCAAGGAAATAATAATTTTCTGGCCAGAAAAATCTTATTTTAATTAATTGGAGCTGGGGGATCTTACTAAACCCAATTCTGATTGATATATTAATTAATCTCTTAATTTTTAGTATTTAACTGTGCAATAAAATAATGTTATATTATTATAATATTATTTTATATTACAGTACCTACTGTCTCAAAAATAGTAGAAATCTGCTTCAAAATGACCATAGACCCTTAAAGTCTATAGGACCCACGTTTAGAAAAGCAGTCAACAATTCTGATTGGACAAATTTCTAAGCCAATCAGAGCAAGTCAACAAAGGAGGCTTGAAAAATTCTAACCAATAGGAATAGGTCAAAGAAAGAAGCATGGACTTTAATATAGACCGTTGGATGAAGACTTAGTTAGGAAGCTTTTGATCTTAACCGTTGATCAAATCAATGGTGAGATAAGAATTCAAGTTTTATCACCAATCAATATCCACCTTAGATTACATCAAGGGCAAGGAATTAAAGTTAAAATCAAAGGTTGAGATTAAGTCAAACTTAGTGGCTTGACTTTGCTTAGTAGCTAATTAAACCTAATTTGATTAATCTAATTATCTAATTAGCAAACTAAGTAAGCTAACTTAGTTATTAATTAGTTATAATCTAAATGTTAATTAGATATCCTAATTTTATTTAGGAGATATAATATATGCTAATATATAATAAACTAATTAGTTATATAATTAGAATGTTAATTAAGTGTTAATAGGAGGTTTAACCTAATTAATTACCTATTTAATTAGCATGTGATTAGCTTGTAATTAAAATTAACCTAAGCCCCTAAACCAAAGGAGTCCCACGGCCATGAAGGCTAAATGGCCAAGTCTTCACAAGTTCTACATGGTTCTTGAACCATCCATGACATAAGCCATGTGCTTACTTAGTGTGAACACAAGTAGATATTTACCTATCCAAATTAAACACTCAACCTCACCCACACTAACCTCACGACAGCCCCCTCAATTTTTACACTTGATATTTAATTTTTAGTCTTATCCAAATTCAAGCTTTCTTTTCTCTCAAAAACACCAAGAACACCAAATAACTTTCTCTTCCATTTTCTCCCTAGAATTCAGCCAACACCCAAAACCTTACCATCAATCTTCTATAATTTTACCTCTTCACTTTTCCCAAACAAAAAACATATTCTAAACACTTTTCCTTCACAAGATTTTGTCAAAAACCTACTCTATCTAGTCCAAAATCAAAGCTTTTGTTCACTTCCCTAAGGGTAAGTTTTGATTCTTTGGTTTAAAGTTTGATTTTTGATTTTCTAAACCATGTTTGTTCCATGGTTTTTCAATCTTGATCCTTGTATGTGTTTTTACTAATTTTTTAAGAATTTTATGGATTTATTTTGGAGGTTACACGAAATTTCAAGGAGAGGAGGAGACTAACCGATCTTGGTCTTCAAGAGGTAAAAGGGATATTTAATCTCATCAACCCTAAGTGGTGATGGGAAAATGGAATTGTATGTGTGTGAAGAATCCATAAGGATTCATTTGTGTGGTTGTTTATTGTTTTTATTATTTGTGTGATTGTTTAAATGCTTTCCTATTTGTGATTTATGTTATTTGCTATGCATGTCTATAGCTTTAAAATATATTGTATGTATATTGTATATGTGTATAGTTGTATGGGTTGATAATTATATGACTATTAAAGTAGGATGTGAATAACATGTAATGATTTGCATTAGCGTTCCAAATAACACAATGAGGCTCACGGCCTTACCATTAAACAGAGAACCAAAATATTCTCAACCATTTTCTAAATCAATGATTTAAAGAAGCTAGGTAAAATAATAAATTTAAGAATGATTTAGGTTAATTATGGCCAACATTCCATTTAATGTATAATTGAATGCCATTTTATTTTCTAAGATAGGTTAGGTAATTAATTTTACAAAAGAGTTTGATTCCAATGAATCTTTAAGAAAATTAAAGGAATGAACCTAGTTCTAGAATTCTAAATTAGCAGAATTTATTTTAAGTAAGAATTAAAACAAACGCTTGAAAAATACTAACGTAGAGCTCACTCTATAAGTTTTGAAGCGCGTTAGCAAGTTTCAAAGTGTAACTATTGGGTAAGATTAAAATAAATAGAATTTAGAGGAAAATGTTAAAAATACCTTATAGTGATTTTATAGGCAAAATGCTGCCGAAATTTACTAAAATCAGACGAATAAAATGAAAAGATTCCATAATATATTTATAACATAAGGAAAATGCTTTACGTAATTTAAAAGTACTAGATATAGTCTACACATATTTAAAATGATGAATTTAAGCTATATGGTTAAGAAAATGATTTAAAAATCTTGCGCGATTGAGAAAATGATTTAAAAATCTTACGCGATTGAGAAAATGTCAAAATATATATACGCGATTTTACAACATTTGTAAAATTGACGCAATTGTGAAAATGCGATAAAATTTCTACTCGATTAAACGATACAGTGAGTTTTGTTGTCGGGCCAAAGTGGTGGACCCGGACATATTGTGAGATAGTATTGTCAAGTGGAGACAAGCTATATTTTGGAATATTGTGACTAAGGGTATTTTTGTAAATATGGTAAAATATGGATATTAAGGGTATTTTTGTAATTTTAGATCATGTTTAGAGTGTTGTGCTAATTTGGTTGATAATTGGTGATTGATTGATGAGACAAATTACACCGGGTTGTGGTGTGATAGGTGTAGTGTAGTTCATTATATGAACTTGGAGACATTAGTGTGCAGAGAATTCCACATGGGGACAGTGGGTTGCTCCTCTAGGCCGTGGTAACGGGCAACACACTAATGATCTTGACAAGCACTGTTCTTAATCGAGGTCTTGAGAAGACTATTATGTTCAATGCCTGTAGTACACAATGTTTGGACTATGTACTGCTACACGATGTTTGGACTGTGGGCTATAGACACAACGTTAGACAGTGCAATAGTTTGGTTGGGCAGCCAGAAGTACTATTAGTTCTTTTCGGATCATTCTCTCAGATATCCGTGTTTAGCTCCATGAAGTAGGAACGAGTCAGTGTGTGTATCATTCATTATCTGCATTTTACTGCTTATTATAATCTGTGATAAAATGCATGATGTATTAATTTGCTATACTGTATACGATATAATGGTATGTGTTATTTAATATTTGTTGTATTATCATTTTCTTTATTGCTATGCAGGTAATGATGTAGATTGTCTCTCCTCTCTATATGCTTTTCTCGACATTATTATATTATTTCCGTAAAGAGTTTGAGGAAAAAGAGGAACAACCTCTTGAGATACAGTATCCGGACGAGCGACAGCTGGGCGAGCTGTACGAGGAAGAGGAACTGGTAGATCATTCTCACCATCAAGACTGATCTTGAGATCATGGCATTGCTGGGATTTTTCGGGTTTGTGAGACTTGAGTTTCACGGAGGTTCGGAGGCCTAGTGTATGCGAGTGGATAGAGGAACAGTTGTCTACGTGGGACGTTTGACTGTGTCCTTATGTAGAGAGTATGATGGAGATGTTATCTTTACTACTATGTTGTATTTACATCTAGAGTTGCCTCTGACTCTTAAGCGTTACTGGCAAGGAATCTTTCATGTGCCTAGCGAGCTCAGTAGTGAGTCAACAGCTTGGACTCGTGTTCATAGAGCTGTAGGACCTCCAGGAGTTCTGTCTTTCGATGATCTCTCTGAAGATGATCCATCGGAGTGTTAGAAATCTTTGAGGTGCACTTGGACAATGTTATAATTTAGTGCTAGGTTATCTTTTTACTACTTTGTTATATATTTGTAGTTGTAAATTATATGTGTATTTAAGACAAAGATCATATGTATATTATGGGTGATTATACTTTGTTTTATTTTGTGTTCCGTGTTATTTTATTTAATGTTATATGTATAAAAGGAAAAAAAAATTACCACTAATATTATTTATGTACCAAACTCTTTACAACTTGGGTAACAATTTTATTTTATTTTATTTTATTGCATCATAAATGCGACACTCCCACAAGGGTGTTGCATTTCACATGGGTACATATTACAATAATGATGTACTAGACTAACCCGCCATGAGAACGCTATATGGATCATTACGTGAGTGTCATAAGTGATTCTCATAGTGACAATGGTGTCTGTGGTCCTTTGACCTAAAATCACTACGATTCCTACATGAGGAGTTGTGTGTTTTAATGCCATCAAATGTTATCTGTAACAAGGTGATTATAAAGTTGGTTATTGGACATACTGCAAATCATGCAGAGGGATGTGAGTGACCTAGATGGGATTTGTCACTCCTACATAATAGGAGCGATATCTTCGGGGCCCTGATTGAGTGAGACTACCAAATGCATGGTCATGCTCAAATGAGTCAATATGAGATATTGATTTCATTCGTTGTTACAAAGTCTACTCGAGTGTCAGGAAACGAAAGATTGGACTATACAAGGGTGACGCATTTTATGCCTTGTGTTCAATCTAGATATCTTGACAAAGGAATTAAATGACACGGAAACATTAGTCACGAAAAAGTTATGTCAAATCACTGACATTCTCATTACTTGGGTAGTAGCGATGTGTTGCTAGATGCCTGATGCGTGAGGATATAGTGATTAAAATTCAGATAAAAATTAGTTGTCAGGCCCACCAGAAAATAAAAACCTTACAACTAGTTGTACTTAGTAAGGGTCGATCCATAGAGAACCAATTCAATCAACACTATTAAACAATTCCTAATTTAGACTCTGATTGACAATAAACAGTAAATAGGGGGTTTTTGGAGTTTTGATGAACAATGAATAGCTTCAAAAACAATAACAATAAACAAACTGAAATCAACAATATAAGAAAATTGGTTAAGAGATTGAATCCACCACTAGATTTATATGATGATGTAAATCCACATATCCTTTTATTCGAACATGCTCAATTATGTTTTTATGCAATTGTGAGAGTAAATCTCTGTTTTCCTTACGTGTTGGCCAATTCAGTAGCCGCTCAAATCAACTCCTAATCACTAATTAGTTATAAAGCAACCGCTCTTACAACTATCCAACAATTGCATTAAGATTTAGAAAACTAATTACACTAAGATCTAATCACACACCGGGATTAAATTACTTAGAACATATATTTCTCTAGATCTATTACCGCAACCACGCATAATAAACCCAGATCTACCACTTTTATAACTGGAAAATAGTACAAAGATAATTATACCCACATGAACATCATATATTCCGCTAGATCTACTACCGCAACTGCGCATAATAAACCTAGATCTACCACTTTTAAAGTGGGAACAAGTACAAAAACCTTCATACCAACAATAGATTCAGAAATATATGAATAAAAACATAACTGTATTGAAATAATCAAATATGCAAAATTCATAACATCAATACTAGTGGTTTCATCACCCCCTTAACCAAGGAGGTTTAGTTACACATAGCTAGAACAAAATCACAAGAAAAACTAAGAAAGAACAACATAAGAAACAAAGTGCAGAAGAAAAACTAAATAGCAAACAAGTTTCTGAGGATTGAGGATGATGGATCTCCGATTGCTCGAACCCGATAATCCAATCTTTGATCCAAGACTCCCCTCTCCTTCTCCAAGGAGTTGCAGCTGCTCTCCAAGGTCAGAACTCCCTTCAAAACGTGCTAAGAGTGTCAATATATAGGCCTCCAACATAAACTTCTCGTAGAAGTTTCAATAATTGAGTTTCTGACACAAATACACGGTCGTGTATGCATACATGGCCTAGGCCGTGTATGACACTGCCTGGAGGATCAAAATCTATTATTTTTAATTGCAAAGTCAGAGCCATACACGGCCTAGGCCGTGTATTCTCACACGGCCGTGTATTTTTTTATGCAGCCTAGGCCCTGTAATCTGACGCAGGCCTTGTGATTTGACTCTGGCCCTATAATCTGACTTCTAAGCTCAATATGACCTATTAGACCTCCGAATCTGGAAAAGTGTTCAACATGAAAGTTGTAGATTTGGATCTTAACTATCAACATCAAAATTTCAGTCCATTTGACAACTTTTAGCTTGATTTATGTCATGAACAGTATGCATAGGTCAAGCTGTCAGGATCAGCATCATAGTTCTTGCTTCAACTCCAATTTGAGTTATCCAAACGTGTGATTGGGCCTTTAAGGTCTTCATGGAAGTAGTAGAGAATTGTCTTAGCTTTCCTACAAGACTAAAATCACATCAATCAGATATTTGAAACTCAAATTATAGCTAGTTTACTGAACACTGTCAAAGAGATAAATTAGGGCTAATTCATGCAATAATTCCTTCAATGATCCAATTAGGCTCAATATCATAAAATGTGTCAAAACCAACTTAATTAAACCTAATTGAACCTTAAGAAGCCCAGTGACTGAAAAGCATAATTCAATTATGAGTGCTAATGAATACATTTAAGTAAAGTTTCACAGTAATGTTCCAATTAGGGTGTGATATCAGAAACTAAGCTAAATGATGACAATTAAGTACAAATGGAGTTCAATGAATCAATTACAAGGCGATTAAAATATAGGAATAATCAACAGATCAATTACTCCCACACTTAGCCTTTTGTACTCTTGGGCAAAAATATACAGTTCAATACAGTTTCACAACAAGCCAAGCAAATGCAGGATAATGAGCAAAAACCTTTGTGCATTTAGTTTTCAAAGCATTTAAACAACTCAAAATTCCCTTTCTTAGCAATCCAAGTTGACAAGCAAAATCAATCAAATTTCAGGGTTCAATTAACATGATAAATCCTCATTGAAATGCTCTCTCACTCAAGTGTTTCAGGCTTGTGTTTTCACTCAACCAACTCATAAGAATATGCTTTACCATGGGCTTGTCAAGCCTCTACTTCTCCACTACTCAAACCACATGCAAACAGAGACCAAAAGGACTTTATTTAGGCTGTAATGGGGTCAGGGTTAAGGTAGGATACTTCAAAGATAGACAAAGCTAGACCATAGGAACTAGAAGAGCAAAATGGAAAGATATTCAATTATTACACAGAATTTCCCAATAGTCTTCAAATTCAAATTCCTATTATGTACCTTATCCTTGTTCTGACTTCTCTTTTTTTTTTATATATATATATATATATATATATATATATATATATATATATATATATATATACACTTTGCATTCAATTCAACCTGACATTTTGCCAATATGAGATATTTTATACACAGACATAACTAGGCAAAAACATCATGAATCACACCCCCACACTTATTCAAAAGCCACTTTCCAATGCAATCCTTAAGCTCTTCTACTCCCTAAGGTAGGGTAGTAAAATAGTTTTTCCCTTTTAGGTTTAAATTGAGCTTAGATAGAAGGAAATTGGGTCAATTAGGCTCAAAGGGGTTAATCAATGGATAAAATGCAAGGATTGCTATTTGGCCAGTAGTTATTTAAAAGAAAATGCCTTTATCATTTCAAATGCATGCAGTGGTCATTAGCAGCTTAAAAGAGAGCCAAGACAAATTCTGAAAAGCACAATAATCATGAGTGGAATCACACAATCAAGGATCCAAAATGGCCTAAAGTTAGCTATTTACAACAAGGCCCAAAAACTCACTAGGTTTCGATTCATTAATTTCAATTAAACCCTTTAATTTTTAGAATTTCAAAATTGATAACCAGAAAGCTCATTCAATCATGCTCAAAGGTTTATTATTATTATATTTTTTTTTCAAAAATTTGGGTCAGTTGCTCAATAATCATAACACTTGAAAGCTTATCAGAAACTTAAAGCCCAATAGAAAGTATCCACAAGAAAAATGACATAATTAAGATCACATGCACTCATTCCAAGTACGACAATTTAGTTCAATCAGTCATTCAATCCTCAGGAGAACAATTCAGAACATCAAAATATCCACAATAGAACATCAAAGTATCCCACCCCCACACTTAAAACAAGCATTGTCCTCAATGCTACACACATCCAGAAAAGGAAAAATAACGACAAAGAGAATGCTACACACATCCAGAAAAGGAAAACAACCAACAAAGCTATAACATAAACATACGAAATGAAAAACATCAACCAGTAAATCAATGACCAAATACATAGTTTAAACCAAAGATCAAGACTATATAATACAATACAGTGGAATATGCATCATAATGGAAACTACAAGGGTACATAAATGGGGTATGGGAAAACTCTACATGACTCGATTAACACTGAGATGATAGGAAAGCTCCTATGGATGATGATGTTCTTTGAAAAATAATAAGAAATCAGTTCAAAAACACAGGTCAGGGTCTTTTAAAGTCAGATTCGCAAGACTAAAACTCATCATGCTTGAAGGGATTCCAAAAATTGATGAAGTTCATAAGGCACCAATTCATAAGAATGCGTCTCAAGAGTTGACTCTTTACTCAGTCCATTCATTATGAAATGCAATTTAACTTTCAATTGAAGGAAATCATTCCCAAAGAACATGATTCAGCATTCAGAAGAACAAAACAACAACACCACAAAAGAAGTAATTCCTACAATTTCGCTTGGTTTCCACTATACTTTGTCCACACAAATATCAATCAAACAATCAATGCATTCAAATACATTTAATCAAACCAAAACACAAGGTTTTCCAAAGATTTGCATGCTCACAATCAACAAACAGATAAAAACATAAAATAAAAGGGTTAAAGAAAGCAAATCTAATTTTCTTGATGATGGGTTGCCTCCCAATAAGCGCTTAGTTTATTGTCCTCAGCCCGACATGATGATACTTTCAATGCTTCTCATATTGTGGAAGGATGAGGGTCATCACTTCTATCTCTACACTATCAGGAAGTTCATGATATGGTTTGAGACGGTGACCATTGACCTTAAATGCTTTGCCAGAAATTTCACTTCTGATCTCAACTGCACCAAAAGGAAAGACATTACTTACCACAAACGACCCAATCCACTTAGAACGCAGTTTACCTGGAAACAATTTGAGTCTGGATTGGTATAGTAGAACTTTTTATCCTTTGTGAAATTTCTTTCTGGAAATTAATTGGTCATGGAATGCCTTAGCTTTAGTCTTATAAATTAGGGCATTTTCGAAGGCCTCATTTCTTAGTTCTTCCAGTTCCTGTAACTGGAACTTCCTTTGCTTTCCAGCACCTTCCAATTCCATATTAACTTGTTTAATGGCCTAATAAGAGCGATGTTGCAGCTCAACAGGCAAATGACAGGGCTTTCCATACACCAACCGAAATGGTGACATGCCAATAGGAGTCTTATAGGCAGTCCTATAAGCCCATAAAGCATCTTCAAGTCGAGTGCTCCAATCCTTTCTTGAGGGATTCACTATTTTTTCAAGGATTGACTTAATCTCCCAGTTGGACACTTCAGTTTGCCCATTTATCTATGGATAGTAAGGAGTGGAAATTCTGTGCATTACTCCATATTTCTTCAATAGAGCATCAAAGGTTTTGTTGCAGAAATGGGTCCCTTGGTCACTGATGATAGCCTTCGGGGTCCCAAACCTGGAGAAAATATGTGACTTAACAAAATCTGCAACAGTTTTAGAATCATCATATTGGGTGGCTTTTGCTTCCACCCATTTAGACATATAATCAACAGATAAGAGAATGTATGTGAAACCAAATGAGGGAGGGAATGGTCCCATGAAATCAATACCCCACACATCAAAGACTTCCACAAAAATGATCAGAGTCTGAGGCATTTGATTATGAGGACCAATGTTACCTGTTCTCTGACAGCGGTCACAAGACTTACAGAAGTTGTAAGCGTCTTTGAAAATTGTGGGCCAATAGAAACCACTGTCAAGCACTTTGTTGGCTGTCCTTTTACTGCCAAAGTGTCCTCCACATGCATAGGTGTGGCAAAAGGAGAGGATGGAGTGTGTCTCAGAATCAGGAATGCACCTCCTAATGACTTGATCTGCATAATGCTTCTATAGGTACGGTGTAACATCCCGAAAATTTATTATTTTGTTAAAAACGATCATTTTATAATATTTGCAATTTTTAAGAATTTTGTGGAATTTTCTGGAGATGATGAATATTTTAATATATTCTTCGTTTTATGTGTGTCTTGAGTGGAGCTAGGGAGAATAGAATATTTTCCCGAGGCCGGTAAACCTTGATTTGTCAACGTGTCAACGGGGATCTTACTAAACCCGAGTCAAGACACGAGTTTACGAGGTCTACATTTTTGGGGTTTTATCGCTAGTGTAATAAATCATCTATTGTATTTAATCAAGGAGACAAGCTTACTATGCACTTCGTAGAGAAGCGTGCGAAGCTTCTCAAGGAAGCTTCTTTGAATCATTTTTTTATTATTTCTCTCTCCTCCTATTTTTGTCTTTGCTGCACATTTGAATTAAGGGGCTTAATTCATTCTCGCACTCCACACATTTTCTCCTCCCGTACGTAGCACTCATCTTTCTCTCTTTCCATTTCTCCTTCCAAAGACACCATTCCCCCCCCCCCACCTTCATATTTTCATCCTCCAATACCATCACACTCCAAAGACCATTTCGTGTCCGGAGAAGCACCACACCCGAGGGAATCATCTTCAAAGTCCTACATCTTCTTCATCTTCTTTTCCTCCACGGTTGAAGCTTAAAGGTTGGAACTTTAAGGTAAAGTCCTTAGCTTTTTCCTCATCTCTCCTCATTTTCGTAACCCACTTGTCATTTTGATGACCATGGGTATCCATTTCAACACTTGATTCGATTTTGGTGAGCTTGAATATTTAAGGATTTCTTGGGAGCTGAAAATATCATTTCTGACCAAAAGGAGCAGCCTTTCTTTGTGCTTCTCTAAGGTAAGAGGAAGACACTCCTCCTCAACCTCTCTTAGCATTTAGGAACGTCTGTGATTTTGTTGAGGGTCTTTCTGCTTTTGTATGTTGTTTGTATGGTATATGTGTTATTGGATTGTTTGAGTTTTGAATGTACATATATATAAATGATAAGCTGGATATATTGGAATGTGTAATATTGAAGGGAATGAGTTCCGAGAGATTTTCGGATAGTTACGGTGTTGAGCCCAGGATTTGGAAACTTAATGTGGAAAACTAGTAATAGTAAGAAATTTGGCCAAACTCGTCGAATATAGTGCCTTGATCTTTTGGTGATATGTCAAAATCCGTCGAATGAAGATTTTCGACCATTTTCGTCGAATGATAAAATCCGTCGAGTAAGGACCCATGGCTAAAACACTGTCGAACATGATCACCTAATCTCTTAGTAAAATGTTAAAATCCGTCGAGTAAGGACCCATGGCCAAACACGTCGAACATGACAACCTAAAACTGTCGAACATGACAACCTAAAACCCGTCGAACATGACAACCTAAAACCGTCGAACATGATAACCTAAAAACCGTCGAACGTGATAACACGATTACTTAGTAAAATGTTGAAATCGTCGAGTTTAGACTCGACCCTTTTCGTCGAATGTCAAACTCGTCGAATTTAGATTTCTGACCAGTAAACACAATGTCAATATCCGTCGAGTATGAACCTCGATCATGCCCGTCGAGATTGATCTTCCGACCACAAACCCGTCGAATAGAGTCCCTGGACACTTACAAGAAAATGACCCAAAGTCAATAATCATCGAATTTGAGAGACAATGCCTGTCGAGTAGATGAATTTCTCCCGACCGTCGAAATTGGGGATTTCGACCAGTGTTCGTCGGTTCGACACTTGGGAGATTTTCTCCAACGTCGACACCTATACCCGTCGAATTGAGGTTGTTGCTGACCATCTGGAGGGTTCGACAGTTTTGATCTTCGTCCGACAGAACCCCATCCAGACAGAAAGTGATTTCTTCGTCCGATGTAACCCCCACCCGACGTAGAAAATGATTTCTTACCAATCCTATTATAAAAATGCTTTCCCATTCTTTCCTCCCCCTGTTACACTATTCTTCGTCGAATGGCAACTTCAACCATTCATAAAACGTAGTCTCTGTCGAATTCAAACGTATACTTATCACCCAACACCTAGTAATTGAAATCTGATTCAAATTGGTGATTCGACCGTGTAGTTTCTTGGACCCAAAACCTTGGGACTAATAGAGGAATATTGATCATAAATAAAAGGGATGACTAGAAATTACTTAGGGATGCATAGCGAGGGAAGAACACGAGAGTGTGAGATTTTGAGATCTTAGAATAACCTTCTAAGGGCATATGAATAAATTACCTAAGAGGAATTAGGTTAACTAAAAGAATTCCTTTAGAGGCAAACCCCGTAAGTAAAGCTAAACCTAAGCAAGAACTCATAATACGTTTTGAAAAGGGTATTGATCTATTTAATGACAATATTATGCTATTGTGGGTCCATGTGAGAGACCATTGATTTGTATTAATTCTTACTTTGGCAAATTGTGACATATGATGGAATAGTATGTGATAATGATCATACCGATTATGCATAGAGTCCGTATGCATTGTGATTTGTCCGTTGGATTTGTCGTAAGGCCTAGTTGCCTAGGAGTTGAACACACCTTAGTGGGGTGCGAATAGACAAGTGGGGTCCCGTAGTTGGCCTTGAGGGCGTTGGGGCGCGGGTGTTTCACAAAGGGCGGTGGTAGCCCCTCCGGACCGTGAGACAAACCGATGCAAACGCACCAACGATCCCGACCGGCCACGCAGTCCTATATCGAGATCTTGTGAGAATCTTCTTTGTATAAAGCCTTGTTGCGCAAAATGGTGATTATTTTTTCGGAAAGCACTTGTTTTTATGGCTGACGAGATACTAGCATGTCTCCCGATCATTCTCTCCGAGTGTTTTGTGTCTAGCTCCATGGAGTAGGATCTTGGTTATTGAGGGCTCATGTGTATAGAGTCCGTGCATTATTTGCATTTATCATTATTATGGTCTGGCATTGATATATTGTTGATATACCTATGACTGCCTGGAACTGTCTGCTTGATTCATAACTGCTCTTGAATGTCTATTACTATTACTGTTGTTGTAAATGCTATGTGGGCGCTTTGCGCCGTTTGGTTTCTTGATGCTATAATTGGTAATGATGGAAGGATGTCTTACCTCTTTTCCTTCCTGTCTTTCCGTTTCTGTTTATCTGTACATTGCGTCTCATCGAAGACAACCGTGAGGAACCGGAAGCTCCCAACTTCCCTGGTTTTTGGCCTTACCTTGACTGAGCGACCACAGAAGACTATGGAGCCCCGTATGCACAGATTTTTGGGAGATGTACGTCTGACTTTCTTAGGAGGGCCGGAGTGCTGGTATATCAACTACAGTTCTGAACGCTGTGTCTACACGGGAGATGTCTCGATATCACTAGCCTGGAGACGCCACGAACCACTGTCTTCACCTGCTTGTATCAGCCTACGTTTGGAGTTTCATTTCTACCGATCCGTGAGATGTGGGGCGATCGTTACTTCACTCCGAGAGAGGACTCTTTTCGTTCTACAGCTCGGGCCCCGTCCCGTGTCTCTGCTATTCCTATGGTGATTTCCTCTGATGATGAGGAAGATCCTGAGGAAGATCCCGAGGAAGTCCCCGAGGACGACCGAAGAGGACCATGAAGAGGATCCCGACACGATTCCTCCTCACTTGAGGGATTGATGTTACTCGTAGCTACCGAAGGCTACCAAGTATTTTATTTTGGGTGCCCGATGTTTTGTTTGTAGTGGGGCATGTAAATTCCGATACCGTGGGGATGTGTATGTAATATTTTGGGGGGCGGTATAGCTTTGCTTTTGATGTACCAGGCTTGTAACTAAATGCTTTGATAAACTTATACATATATATATATATATGATGCAGATATTAATTCCTATGCATGTTTTACTTCTGTTTGATCTTTTATTTCCATTGATGTCTCGTCAACATGGTTACTAATTAAAAAAAAAAAAGTACATATATAACATAACCGCCAATTAAAATACCCAACTATAATCTAGTGAATATACGCGTCTTATTAAAATGGACCGGGTCTCAACTCACCTAACTTTATTTCCGCATTGTAATCAACCATGTGACGTTCCCTTGGAAGAGGGGCGCTACATTTTTGGTATCAGAGCCCCGGTTTATGTTTCTTTGGGTCTTGTGGTTGAGTCTGTCTTGTTTGTGCTGTGTGTTCTCTGAATGGTATTCGTAAAGGAGTAGTGTTTGGTATTCTTAGTAAATGCAATCGACTTTTACGTGTTTTCGGATAATCGAACCGAGAAAGTGAGATGGCACGAAGGGAAGACATGGCAAGAAAGCTATTACGGCGATGCAAAGGATGGCCGAGGTCATCGCACAACAAACGGAGCAAGCCGCACGACAAAGAAGAAGAGAGTTACGCAACAACAAGAGCGAGCCGCTCAACGGTTAGAGGCTACTCGATGCTCGAATTTAGCGAGTTTCGACGCCATAATCCTCCTCAATTTAAAGGAGAATTTGATCAGGACAAAGCTAGTCTGTGGATCAAGGAGTTGGAGAAGGTATTTCGAGGAATGAATTGTGCCGAGGGGTAAGAAGGTGGATTATGCTACTTTTATGCTTTGGTAGGTAACGCCGAGAACCGGTGGAACGGAGTGCGGAGGATGCTAGAAGTCTGCGAACCGAGATATTACTTGGGAGTTGTTCAAAGAAAAGTTCTTGGACAAGTATTTTCTGCGAGTGCAAGGCATGCGAAGGAGTCGGAATTCCTCAACCTACGAGGGAGAATATGACCGTTAGCGAGTACGTTGACGAGATTCGAAAATTTGTCACAGTTTTCGACCTACTTTCATAACCAACCAGATGAGGCTTGGAAGTGCCGAAGATTCACGGAAGGATTGAGGTACGAACTGAGGAAAGCTGTAATCACCTTGAGGATCAATGAATTCTCACAACTGCTGGATACTTGCTGTGATGTAGAGGCTCTGGAGCAATCTAGAGATATGAGGAATAGAAACTTTGGGCTGCGAGATTCCGAGAGGCGGCAATAACACGGTGCTAACCGCCAGAAGAAGCCATACTCTCGACCAATGGGAAGTCACCAACAAGCCATGGGTGGAAGTTCTAGTGGAGGTTCTAGTGGGAACCGGACTGGCCAAAACTTGGCATATCCCTCCAAATGCCGGAAGTGTGGAAAAGATCATCTGACAAGGGATTGTCCTATCAAAGGGATTATCTGTTTTCGATGTGGGAAACCGGACACATCTACAGAGACGCAATCAAGCGAAGGTCGAACCTTCAATGAATGCCGCGAAAGCCAAGAAACCGCAATTTGGAGGACGAGTTTACACTATGAGCGGAGTGAAGCCTCCGAATCCGAAGATTTGATACAGGAGAAGGCATCATAGAAGGTAATCTTTTAAGCTATCTTTGTATGACTCTGGGGCAACCCATTCTTTTATATCGTTTGTGTGTGCAAAAAGCGAGTCTACGTGTCGTCCTTACCTTTTGACTTAACCGTTTCTACCCCCACCGATAAATAGGTAGTTACTACCAAAGTTTGTCTAAAGCGTCCATTGATTGTTGAAGGTCGATCCTTCTCGGTCGATCGATTTGTTTACCTCTTTCCCAATTAGATATTATCCTAGGGATGGTGGTTGTCTTCTAACCATGTTCGTTAGGACTGTTCCGAGAAAGACCATAGTTTTTCCCATAAATGAGAATTCTAGATTTCGACGACCAACCGAGTTCAAGCTCTCTTGAAAGAAGGAGCTCACGGATACATGCTCTTGTCTTCTTTGAAAATCGAGAACGAGGTTGATGTGGACACAATTCCAGTGGTGAATGAGTTTCCGAAGTCTTTCCTCGAGAGTGTGCCTGGTTTACCACCGCTCGAGAGGTAGAGTTTGCTATCGACTTAGTACGGGAGCTGGTCCGTGTCTATAACACCGTCACGGATGGCACCAACAGAGTTAGCCGAGCTAAAGAAACAGACTAGAAGAGCTTTTGGAAAAGCAATTTGTCGTGCCAAGTGTGTCACCATGGGGAGCACCAGTCTTTGTTAGTTCGCAAGAAGGATGGCACCTCAAGGTTATGTGTGGACTATCGGCGGTGAACAAAGTGACGATTAAGAACAAATATCCACTCCCGAGGATTGACGACTTGATGGACCAACTGAAGGGAGCGGCGGTGTTTTCCAAGATTGATCTGCGATCTGGGTATCATCAGATACGAGTGAAGACAGAGGATGTGCCCAAGACTGCTTTTCGCACCCGATACGGTCACTACGAGTATTTGGTGATGCCGTTTGGTGTGACGAATGCACCAGCTATCTTCATGGACTACATGAACCGAATCTTTCGACCCTACTTGGATAAATTCGTTGTGGTCTTCATTGATGACATTCTGGTATACTCTCAAAGTCGGGAGGACCATGCTGAACACCTCAGTATAGTTCTTCAGATTCTGAAGGAGAAGGAATTGTATGCCAAACTGTCAAAATGTGAGTTTTGGCTGGAAGAAGTCAAGTTTCTAGGTCACGTGATCTCAAAGAGTGGGATTCTTTGTGGATCCATCGAAAGTGGAGGCAAGACTACAATGGGAAAGGCCGAAGTCGCAACGAGATTCGAAGCTTTGTGGGTTTAGCGGGATATTACCGGAGGTTCATTGAGGGATTCTCTAAGATTCTTTGGACCACTTACGCAACTCACAAGGAAAAACCAAACTTTTGAGTGGACCGACAAATGTGTGAGCAAAGTTTCCAAGAGTTGAAGAATCATGACTACCTCAAGGTGTTAGTGCTACCCGATCCGAATGAACAGTTTGAAGTGTCTTGTGTGACGCTTCATACCAAGGGCTAGGATCTCGTACTTATGCAACATGGAAGAGTGGTGGCTTATGCTTCAAGACAGTTGCGAGTGCACGAGAAGAATTATCCGACGCACGACACTGGAGCTAGCGGCTGTAGTTTTTGCTATGAAAATATGGAGGCATTTTCTCTACGGGGCAACGTTTAACATTTTCGGTGATCACAAAAGTCGAAGTATTTGTATGATCGAAGGAGTTGAACATGAGGCAACGGAGGTGGTTAGAATTCCGAAGGATTACGATTTCCAACTTCATCATCCGGCAAGGCAAATGTTGTGGCAGACGCTCTAAGTAGAAAGATGATCAGTGTCTCTGCCCTGATGATCAAGGAAAAGGATCTAATAGAGCAATTCAGAGATGTATGGTCTTTTGTGAAGTTAGAACCTGGAAAGATTTGCATGAATATGGTTACCATCTCAAGCGAGTTGATGGACAGCATAAGGAAAGAGCAGAAGAAGGACAAATTCTTGCAAGAAGTGAGGGAACAGATGAAGCAAGGAAATGAAACAGAGTTTGCAGAGGGAACGGATGGAATTTTGAGATTCCAGGGGAGAGTTTGTGTCCCACGGAATCAAGAACTTAGAGAATACATCATTAATCATGCTCACACAAGCCAACCGAGTATGCACCGGGCATGACGAAGATGTATCAAGACTTGAAGAAGTTGTTCGGTGGCACGGAATGAAGAGTGACGTTACTAGACGTGTATCTACTTGTCTAGTTTGTCAAAAAGCTAAAGTGGAACATCGAGACCAAAGCGGGATTGCTTTGCAACCGTTATCTATTCCGGAATGGAAGTGGGACAAGATTGCAATGGACTTTGTAGTCGGATTACCAAGGACAAGAAAAGGTTATGATTCGATTTGGGTAATTGTGGACCGACTCACGAAATCAAGCACATTTTCTTCCGATCGACATCAAGTACAAGCTAGAGAGATTGACTCGATCTATATTGGAGAGATTGTCGACCGCACGGTGTGCCTACAAGTATTGTTTCGAGATAGAGATCCGAGGTTTACTTCAAATTTCGGGAGAGTTTGCAAGAAGCATTGGGGACAAAATTACAACTTAGTTCTCGCTTATCATCCATGAGACCGACGGTCGATCGGAGAGAACAATCCAATCTTTGGAAGATTTGCTTAGAGCTTGCACCATAGAGCAACCGGGAGTTGGGATGATATTCTACCCTTGATAGAATTCACCTACAACAAGATTATCATTCGAGCATAGGGATGGCACCCTATGAAGCTCGTATGGACGACGATGTCGAACGCCTATGTGTTGGTACCAAGACGGCGAGCGCCTTACTATTGGACCCGAGATTATACAATGACAAGCGAGAAGGTTAAAATGATTCGGGAAAAGATGAGGACGGCTCGAGTCGACAAAAGAGTTATGCGGACCGAAGGAGAAAACCTCTTGAGTTTGAGGAAGGTGAGCATGTATTCCCGAAAGTCACACCTACGATTTGGGGTGGCCGGGCTTTAAAATCTAGAAAACTCACTCCTAAATTCCTTGGACCATGCCAAATCATTGGTCGTGTAGGTCCCGTAGCATACCAAATATCCTTACCTCCTTTTCTTTCAAACCTTCATAATGTTTTCCATGTGTCACAACGGAAATACCTTCCCGACCCAAGTCATATCATAGCACCGGATACGGTACAACTAAAAGAAAACTTAACTTATGAGACGTCTCCTATAAGAATCGAGGATAGCGGGATAAAGCAATTAAGAGGCAAGGAGATCGCATTGGTGAAAGTGATCTGGAACGAGGTGATTTGGAGATGCAACCTGGGAATTGGAAGACAAGATGAGAGAGCAATACCCACTGACTATTCTAAGGTATGCAAATTTCGAGGACGAAATTTCTTTTTAGAAGGGGAGTGTTGTAACATCCCGAAAATTTATTATTTTGTTAAAAACGATCATTTTATAATATTTGCAATTTTTAAGAATTTTGTGGAATTTTCTGGAGATGATGAATATTTTAATATATTCTTCGTTTTATGTGTGTGCTGAGTGGAGCCGGGAGAATAGAATATTTTCCGAGGAAACTGGTAAACCTTGGACTGTCAACGTGTCAACGGGGGATCTTACTAAACCCGAGTCCGGGCACAGTTTACGAGGTCTACATTTTTGGGGTTTTATCTGCTAGTGTAATAAATCATCTGTTGTATTTAATCAAGGAGACAAGCTTACTATGCACTTCGTAGAGAAGCGTGCGAAGCTTCTCAAGGAAGCTTCTTTGAATCATTTTTTTATTATTTCTCTCTCCTCCTATTTTTGTGCTGCACATTTGAATTAAGGGGCTTAATTCATTCTGCACTCCACACATTTTCTCCTCCTGTACGTAGCACTCATCTTTCTCTCTTTCCATTTCTCCTTCCAAAGAACACCATTCCCCCCCCCCCACCTTCATATTTTCATCCTCCAATACCATCACACTCCAGCACCATTTCGTGTCGGAGAAGCACCACACTGAGGGAATCATCTTCAAAGTCCTACATCTTCTTCATCTTCTTTTCCTCCACGGTTGAAGCTTAAAGGTTGGAACTTTAAGGTAAAGTCCTTAGCTTTTTCCTCATCTCTCCTCATTTTCGTAACCCTTGTCATTTTGATGACCATGGGTATCCATTTCAACACTTGATTCGATTTTGGTGAGCTTGAATATTTAAGGATTTCTTGGGAGCCGAAAATATCATTTCGACCAAAAGGAGCACCTTTCTTTGTGCTTCTCTAAGGTAAGAGGAAGACACTCCTCCTCAACCTCTCTTAGCATTTAGGAACGTCTGTGATTTTGTTGAGGGTCTTTCTGCTTTTGTATGTTGTTTGTATGGTATATGTGTTATTGGATTGTTTGAGTTTTGAATGTACATATATATAAATGATAACCTGGATATATTGGAATGTGTAATATTGAAGGGAATGAGTTCCGAGAGATTTTCGGATAGTTACGGTGTTGAGCCCAGGATTTGGAAACTTAATGTGGAAAACTAGTAATAGTAAGAAATTTGGCCAAACTCGTCGAATATAGTGCCTTGATCTTTTGGTGATATGTCAAAATCCGTCGAATGAAGATTTCTGACCATTTTCGTCGAATGATAAAATCCGTCGAGTAAGGACCCATGGCTAAAACTCCGTCGAACATGATCACCTAATCTCTTAGTAAAATGTTAAAATCCGTCGAGTAAGGACCCATGGCCAAACTGTCGAACATGACAACCTAAAACCTGTCGAACATGACAACCTAAAACCTGTCGAACATGACAACCTAAAACCTGTCGAACATGATAACCTAAAACCTGTCGAACGTGATAACCTGATTACTTAGTAAAATGTTGAAATCCGTCGAGTTTAGACTCCTGACCCTTTTCGTCGAATGTCAAACTCGTCGAATTTAGATTTCTGACCAGTAAACACAATGTCAATATCCGTCGAGTATGAACCTCGATCATGCCCGTCGAGATTGATCTTCCGACCACAAACCCGTCGAATAGAGTCCCTGGACACTTACAAGAAAATGACCCAAAGTCAATAATCGTCGAATTTGAGAGACAATGCCTGTCGAGTAGATGAATTTCTCCCGACCGTCGAAATTGGGGATTTCGACCAGTGTTCGTCGGTTCGACACTTGGGAGATTTTCTCCAACGTCGACACCTATACCCGTCGAATTGAGGTTGTTGCTGACCATCTGGAGGGTTCGACAGTTTTGATCTTCGTCCGACAGAACCCCCATCCGACAGAAAGTGATTTCTTCGTCCGACAGAACCCCCACCCGACAGAAAATGATTTCTTACCAATCCTATTATAAAAATGCTTTCCCCATTCTTTCCTCCCCCTGTTACACTATTCTTCGTCGAATGGCAACTTCAACCATTCATAAAACGTAGTCTCTGTCGAATTCAAACGTATACTTATCACCCAACACCTAGTAATTGAAATCTGTGATTCAAATTGGTGATTCCGACCGTGTAGTTTCCTGGACCCAAAACCTTGGGACTAATAGAGGAATATTGATCATAAATAAAAGGGATGACTAGAAATTACTTAGGGATGCATAAGCAGGGAAGAACCTGAGAGTGTGAGATTTTGAGATCTTAGAATAACCTTCTAAGGGCATATGAATAAATTACCTAAGAGGAATTAGGTTAACTAAAAGAATTCCTTTAGAGGCAAACCCTGTAAGTAAAGCTAAACCTAAGCAAGAACTCATAATACGTTTTGAAAAGGGTATTGATCTATTTAATGACAATATTATGCTATTGTGGGTCCATGTGAGAGACCATTGACTGTATTAATTCTTACTTTGGCAAATTGTGACATATGATGGAATAGTATGTGATAATGATCATACCCGATTATGCATAGAGTCCGTATGCATTGTGATTTGTCCGTTGGACTGTCGTAAGGCCTAGTTGCCTAGGAGTTGAACACACCTTAGTGCGGGTGCGAATAGACAAGTGGGGTCCCGTAGTTGGCCTTGAGGGCGTTGGGGCGCGGGTGTTTCACAAAGGGAAGGCGGTGGTAGCCCCTACGGACCGTGAGACAAACCGATGCAAACGCACCAACGATCGACCGGCCACGAGTCCTATATCGAGATCTTGTGAGAATCTTTCTTGTATAAAGCCTTGTTGCGCAAAATGACCGATTATTTTCGGAAAGCACTTGTTTTTATGGCCGACGAGATACTAGCATGTCTCCCGATCATTCTCTCCGAGTGTTTTGTGTCTAGCTCCATGGAGTAGGATCTTGGTTATTGAGGGCTCATGTGTATAGAGTCCGTGCATTATTTGCATTTATCATTATTATGGTCTCGGCATTGATATATTGTTGATATACCTATGACCGCTGGAAGCCGTCTCGCTTGATTCATAAGCGCTCTTGAATGTCTATTACTATTACTGTTGTTGTAAATGCTATATGGGCGCTTTGCGCCGTTTGGTTTCTTGATGCTATAATTGGTAATGATGGAAGGATGTCTTACCTCTTTTCCTTCTGTCTTTCCGTTTCTGTTTATATGTACATTGCGTCTCATCGAAGACAACCGTGAGGAACCGGAAGCTCCCAACTTCCCCGGTTTTTGGCCTTACCTTGACCGAGCGACCACGAAGACTATGGAGCCCCGTATGCACAGATTTTTTGGGAGATGTACGTCGACTTTCTTAGGAGGCGGAGTGCCGGTATATCAACTACGGTTCGAACGCCGTGTCTACACGGGAGATGTCTCGATATCACTAGCACTGGAGACGCCACAAACCCCTGTCTTCACTCTTTGTGTCGCCCTACGTTTGGAGTTTCAGCTACCGATCCGTGAGATGTGGGGCGATCGTTACTTCACTCCAGAGAGGACTCTTTTCGTTCTACGGACTCGGGCCCCGTCCCGTGTCTCTGCTATTCCTATGGTGATTTCCTCTGATGATGAGGAAGATCCTGAGGAAGATCCCGAGGAAGTCCCTGAGGACGACCCCGAAGAGGACCCTGAAGAGGATCCTGACACGATTCCTCCTCACTTGAGGGATTGATGTTACTCGTAGCTACTGAAGGCTACCAGTATTTTATTTTGGGGGCCCGATGTTTTGTTTGTAGTGGGCTGTAAATTCTGATACCGTGGGGATGTGTATGTAATATTTTGGGGGGGCAGGTATAGCTTTGCTTTTGATGTACCAGGCTTGTAACTAAATGCTTTGATAAACTTATACATATATATATATATATGATGATGCAGATATTAATTCCTATGCATGTTTTACTTCTTTTTGATCTTTTATTTCCATTGATGTCTCGTCAACATGGTTACTAATTAAAAAAAAAAAAAAGTACATATATAACATAACCGCCAATTAAAATACCCAACTATAATCTAGTGAATATACGCGTCTTATTAAAATGGACCGGGTCTCAACTCACCTAACTTTATTTCCGCATTGTAATCGACCATGTGACGTTCCCTTGGAAGAGGGGCGCTACATACGGGTCATCCCAAATATAGTATTTACAGTCACTCCTTAATTTATCTCTTTGGGCCTTATTCAAACCCTCCGGAAAGTCCTTAGTGACTAGGTAGTTAACAATGTCAGCATACTAAGGGATTATGGCCTTGACAACCATCAAATATTCATCCGAAAAAGTTTCCATGATAGGCATTTCTTCCTTTTCAGTTACCAACCTACTCAAGTGATCGGCCACCAAGTTCTCACTCCCTTTCTTGTCTTCAATCTCCAAGTCAAATTCCTGGAGCAATAAAATTCATTGAAGCAATCTAGGCTTTGCTTCTATCTTTGTTAGGAGATACTTCAAAGCTGCATGATCGGAAAACACAATTACTTTAGAACCAATTAGATATGATCTAAATTTTTCCAAAGCAAATATAACAGCTAGAAGTTCTTTTTCTATGGTTGAGTAATTAAGCTGAGCATCATTTAGAGTCCTTGATGCATAGTAAATGGCATAAGGAACCCTATCAACTCGCTATCCTAAGACAGCCCCTACTGCGAAGTCACTGGCATCACACATTAGTTCAAACGGTAACTCCCAGTTGGGTGGCCTAATGATAGGAGCAACAGTTAACAACTTCTTGAGTTTATTGAAAGCTTCCATACATTTCTCATCAAAGTTAAAATTGACATCTTTTTGAAGAAGTCTGCAAAGGGGCAATGAGACTTTAGAGAAGTATTTAATGAATCTCCGGTAGAAACCTGTATGACTAATAAAAGAACGAATCTCCTGCACACTAGTGGGTGGGGGCAAAGAATGCATGAGCTCTACCTTAGCTTTATCTACTTCAATTCCCCTAGCAGAAATTACGTGACCTAACACAATACCTTCCTTTACCATGAAATGACATTTTTCCCAATTCAGTACCAGGTTAGTGTCATTGCATCTTTTACGCACCAATGTTAAATGTTCCAGACAATTTTCAAAACCATTTCCAAAGACACTAAAGTCATCCATAAAAACCTCAATAATATTTTCAATGTAATCAGAAAATAAACTCATCATGCATCTCTGGAAAGTTCCTGGTGCATTGCAGAGTCCAAAAGGCATTCGCCTATATGCAAAGGTACCAAATGGACAAATGAATGTAGTATTGTCTTGGTCTTCTGGAGCTATGACAATCTGATTATAACCTGAAAAACCATCCAGAAAATAATAATGAGAATGACTAGCTAATCTCTCTAACATTTGATTAATAAAACGTAAAAGAAAGTGGTCTTTTCTCATGGCGGCATTCAACTTCCTGTAGTCAATACAAACACGCCACCTTGTCTGCAACCTAGTGGGAATAAGCTCATTTTCAGCATTTCTTACCACAGTAATTCTAGATTTCTTTGGTACTACCTGGACTGGGCTTACCCACTTGCTGTCAGAAATGGGGTAGATCACCTCCACACTTAGGAGCTTCAGTATCTCTTTTTTCACAACCTCCATCATGGGAGGATTCAACCTCCACTGGGGGTCTCTCACAGGTTTAGTATCCTCCTCCATTAATATCTTGTGCATACAAATGGAGGGACTAATACCTTTGATATCAGCTATTGACCAACCAATGGTTGTCTTATGTTCCTGCAAAATAGCTACTAATTTCTCTTCTTGCTCTTGGGTGAGTGACTTTGCAATTATTACTAGAAGGGTGTCTTTCTCCCCCAAGAAGATGTATTTAAGATGATCAGGCAGTGCTTTCAGCTCCAATTCAGGTGCCTGCACAACGGAAGGTTGAGGCATATCAGTAGTAACAGGTAAATCAACAAAAGTTACCTCATGCTCTTCTGGAGTGGAAGAGAGCTCTTGTAAGGCAGCAACAATTTCATCAATGTCTTCACTCCATGGCTCTTCTTCATTCTTCTTCTTTTCCTCCTGTACATCTAAGCTATGAGTTAGAATTGTATCAAGAGCATCAAAATGGTTAAAATCAAAAGCTGCAGAAATTAAAGAATCAAAAAGATCAAAAGAATCAATTAAACAAGCAGAGTGCACATCACTTGGGTATCTCATAGCTTCAAAAATATTGAATCTAATTAATTCCCCATCAAATTCTATTATTAGAGTTCTAGAGTGCACATCAATTTTTGTCCGTGCAGTCTTCAAAAATGATCTCCCTAACAAGATAGGAGCAGATTTGGGAGAATCATCCTCTTCCATATCCAAAACATAGAAGTCTGCCGTAAACACTAATTCATTCACCTACACCAAAACATCTTCAACCACACCCTTAGGGTATGCATTAGATCTATCAGCTAATTGAATAATAACACCAGCAAGTTCCAAAGGACCCAAGTATAAAGATGCATAAATAGAATATGACATGACATTTATAGATGCACCTAAATCAAGCATTGCCCATTCAAACCTTGTGTTACCTATAGTGCATGAAATGGTGAATGTGCTAGGGTCCTTACATTTGGTTGGGAGTTTCTTTTTATTTATAGCTGGAACATTTTCTCCCACTTGGAACTTTTCATTTCCTTTTAATTTCCTCTTGTTAGTGCATAATTCTTTCAGAAATTTTACATATCTAGGTACTTGGTTAATGGCATCTAACAAAGGGATATTAACCTCTACCTTCCTAAAAGTCTCAAGTATTTCTTTTTTTGCTTCTTCTTTCTTGGTTTTAATCAACCCACTAGGAAAAGGAGCTTTAGTGACATTTAGGAAGGGGTTCAGAATTACATACCTTAGGGGCTTTGGAATTTTGCCCCTTATCATTTGCTTCTTTGGGTGGTTCATCTTTCTCTTTTGTGATTGGTGGAAGAGATGTAGGCTCATCCATCGTCTTTTCGCTTCTCAATGAGATAGCACTAGCATTTTCCCTCGGATTCACTTCTGGCTGTGAGGGTAGTTTCCCTGAAACTTGGCTTTGAAACTTGTTGAATTCTGTGGACAACTGCCCTATCTGATTCTGCAAGTTATTGATTGCAGTCCTTGTTTCTAGTTTAAAACTTTGTATAGTTGCATTTGTTTCTTGTTGGAACTGTAAATTATTAGTGTCCATTTGCTTCACTAGCTCCTCTAGTGAAGGCTCAGGTTGCTTAGGAGCTTGAACTTACTGCTATCTCTAAGGGAAAGGTGCTTGCCTTTGTTGGAATCCTGGAGGTCTGTAACATCCCAAAAATTATTTATTTCATTATAAATAATCATTTTACAATATTTATGATTTTTAAAAATTTTTGTGAATTTTTTTGGAAATGATGAATATTTTAATATATTCTTCATTTTACGTGTGCACTGAGGGGAGTTGGGAAAATAGAATATTTTCCCTGAGGCTGGTAAACCTTGAACTGTCAACGTGTCGATGGGGGACCTTACCAAACCCGAGGTCGGGCATAGTTTGTGAGGTTTACGTTTTTTGAGGTTTTATCTACTAGATGAAATCGTGGTACCATAAAATTATCTGATGAATAATAAAATATTATTTTCATCAATTGTAACTTTTATTCACTGAGAAAATAATTCTAGCAGTGTAATTAATCATCTATCGAATGTATCTAATTAAGGAAACAAGCTTACTATGCATTTTATCGAGAAGCGCGTGAAGCTTCTCAAAGAAGCTTAAGGGAAGCTTCTAGGAAGCTTCCTCCAATCACTTCTTTCTCTCTCCTCTTTTTTGGTGCTGCACGGTTGATTAAGGGGGGTATATTACCTTTTCACTTCTCTCATTTTCCCTCCCTCACGTCTGCTTTCTTTCTTCTTTCTCTCTTCTTCACACGGCTGCACACACCCACAAACACCATTGTTGAACTTTCAAGCTTTCCCTTGCTCAAGCCACACTTAAACCATTGTTTCCCCTCACCATCTTCAAGTTTTTTTCTTGGTGGAGTCTTCTTTATTCCTCCATTTTCGTATTCCACAACCAGCATCAAAGCTTCAAGCTTTAAGGTAAAGCTTTCAACTTTCTTCTCCCTTCTCCCCATTTTTGTATTCTATGGTCACATTGGTGACTATGGATTTCCATTTCCACTCTTTGATTTTGATTTTTCGGATTTGAACACCAAAGTTTTTGGTGGTGGTGAAGAACCAGATTTCAAGAACAAAAGGAGCATGCCTTCTTTGTGCTTCTTTAAGGTAAGAGGAAGACACTCCTCCTCAACCTCTATTAGCATTTAGGAACGTTGTCTGTGATTGATAATGAGGGATCCTTATTGAGGGTCATCCTTTATTTGTATGTTGTTTGTAAGGTGTTTATGCTATTAGAATGTCTGTCTGTATATATTGATATACTGGATTGGATTAGAATGCCTGAAATGGAAGAAATGATGTCGGATTGGTTCTCGGATGACCACGGTTTTGAGACAAAAAAAAATCGAGGATTCCGTGTGAAAAATTGTAATAACTTGAACTTCAGAACATTTAATAGAATGTCAAAATTCATCGAGTTTAGACTTCTGACCATATCCGTCAAATTTGATTTCTGACCAAATTCATCGAGTTTAGACTTCTGACCATATTCGTCGAATTTGATTTCTAACCAAATTCGTCTAGTTTAGACTTCTGACCATATCCGTCGAATTTGATTTTTCGACCAAATCCTTCGAGTTTAGACTTCTGACCATATCCGTTGAATTTGATTTTCTGACCAAATCCGTCGAGTTTAGACTTCTGACCATATCCGTCGAATTTGATTTTTTGACCAAATCCGTCAAGTTTGGACTTATGACCATTAAGCACAATGTCAATATCCGTCGAGTCTGAATGTCAATATTCATCGAGTGACATATCCGTCGAGTAGAGTTTCTGACCACTTGGGAGAGAAACTTCTCCAATGCCAAATTCGTCGAGTTAGAATGCCAAATCCGTCGAGTGGAATTCCTGACCGTTTAATAGAGAAACTTCTCCAATGTCAACATCCGTCGAGTTTGAATGTCAATATCCGTCGAGTGACATATCCGTCGAGTAGAATTTCTAACCATATAGTACTTTCGTTGGTTCAACACTTGGAAGATTTCTCCAATGTCAACACCCGTCATTAGGATTTCTGCTGGCCTTCTAGTATATTCGACAGTTTTTGGTCCCCATTCGACAGAAATTCATTCTTTGCCATTCTTGTGAAATAATGTTCTCCCATCTTCCATCATTCTACCATGTTATTTTTCGTCGAAAGACAGCCTCAATTTCATACTAGATACATTGTCTCCGTTGAATTCAAAAGTATAATTTATCACCCAACACCTAGTGATCAAATTAATGGTTTTGCTGGTGATTCCGGCCGTGTATCTTCCTTGACTCAAGGCTTTTAGACTAATATAAATATATTAATCGTAAATAATTGGAGGACTGGAAACTAATTAGGGATTCATAAAGAGGGAAAAACAAGGAACGTGAGCATGCCTTACCACTAGTGAGAAGTTTGAATAAAGGAAGAACATGAGCATGGGTGAGGTTGTGAGGAACATAATGAACCTAATGGTAGACTTCTATCATGACTATGAATGGGATTGTGGTTATCCTTAAATGTGCTATTGGCTTGATGTGGATCCGTGAATGGGATCAAACCTTGTTGTTAAATGATATGACATGCATATGAAGCATGATTGACCTAGTTTGTCATGAGGAGCATGATCGAGTCATGCATTGAAGAAAAAGAAAGAGAACGTCTGTTGGACTTTGTTAAGGTCGAGTTGCCTAGGAGATGATCACACCTTAGTGCGGGTGCGAATAGACATGTGTGGTCCTGTAGTTGACCTTGAGGGCGTTGAGGCTGTTGGTGTATGCCCTAGAGGCTAATACATTTTCTGTATTTACATATATTCTATTATGCTATTTTATATATGAGGTATTTCATTTGTTGTGTTCTTTTTGATAAACATAATAAAGTCCTTAGAATAGTAAGTTTGATGCCATAGGACATCAAGTAGATGACTTGATCGTGAGATCCTTTTGGTTACAACACTATTCTTAAATGTCCCTAGTCAAGGATTATTATTGTTAATTAATACAACAATAATACATTGAGACTAGTATGTGCGGAGACTGATGACCACATCTCACGGGTCATGGATATGAGATATCAAGTATTCACATGGGTACATATTAGAGTAATGATGTACTGGACTGACCTACCATGAGAACGCTACATGGATCGTTACGTGAGTGTCATAAGCGATTCTCATAGTGACAATGGTGTTTGTGGTCCTTTGACCTGAAATCACTACGATTCCTACATGAGGAGTTGTGTGTTTTAATGCCATCAAACGTCATCTGTAACAAGGTGATTATAAAGTTGGTTATTGGACATACCGTAAATCATGCAAAGGGATGTGAGTGACCTAGATGAGATTTGTCACTCCTACATAACAGGAGCGATATCTTCAGGCCCCATGATTGAGTGAGACTGCGAAATGCATGGCCATGCTCAAATGAGTCAATATGAGATATTGATCTCATTTATTATTACAAAGTCTACTCGAGTATTAGGAAACGAATGATTAGACTATACAAGGGTGACGCATTCCATGCCTTGTGTTCAATCTAGATATCTTGACAAAGGGACTAAACGACACGGAAACATTGGTCACGAAAAGGTTATGTCAAATCACTGACATTCTTATTACTTGGGTAGCAGTGATGTGTTGCTAGATACCGCTCACTGCTTGTAATATTAAAATGGGATTTTAATATTACTGCCAATGTAATAAGAACCTGTAGGATCACACACATAGAGCAGACTAAAATTGGAGCAATGGATCCAAGTTGGACTCAGATTCAAATATGGGCCAGACTCATAACAGATGGGTCTAGGGTTGCACTGACTTACCTTCTCGCTTGCTCACACTCACTTAAGGCAGTCGCTATTATAAATAGTACTGCTAAGGGGGCTGCTAAGACATATAATTCTGAACCCTAGCCGCACCTATAGAAAAGTGAGTGAGTGAGCGACAGGTTTCTTCTCTTCTCTTCGCAGCTAGCACTGTGTGAGAGACGTGAGGCTCCTCTTTGCGGACGTTGGACGTTCGTGAGTCTGTTAGTGTGGATACCACAGAGACATCATTTCTATTATATTGTTAGTGATTCACGCTTCAAGAGGTAAATCATTTAAAAACTCGGATTATGGCTTTTTCGCATGGATCCTCGGTGGGAATCCCTGTTTTCCGCTGCGTGTTGTATCCGTAAAATTCCCAACAGTGGTATCAGAGCGTCTTGCGAAACCATGATTCGATTTTCTATTTTCGTTTACATGAGATAACATGTTTTCTGTTCTTGTTTTGACAAAAGATATGATCTTTAATATGTTATTTCTGAAAACCGTATGAAACCCTTTGCGAAAACATATTCTGTTTCTTATGTTGTATGCAAAACCGTGATGTTGTTTTCAAAACTTCATGAAGATGTTCATATGTTCTGTGAAAACCATTTTGTATTAAGATATATGTTTTTGTGAAGCTTTCTGGTATGTATGTGATACAAACAGCGTTATGGAATCCTTATTCTTAATACGCGGCGCAAGGGTTTAGGAAACCTTGTTCTTGGCTTGCGGCGGCAGGGGTTATGGAATCCTTTTTTCTGCACAAGAGGCGCAGCGCAAGGGGTTTTGGAAACCCTATTCTTGTTTTGCGGCAGCAGCATCAAGTGTTGATGTCAAGCTGCCAACGAGGTGCCTGAGGTTCAAGTGTTGAACGACGGCACAAGGGTTCCCTGCGGCACATGAAGTGTTCATGTTGTTCGGGCTTAGGGTTTTGCGCGGCACATGCTGCACCAAGGGAGGCGCAAGAGACTCAGCTCTTGTTTTTGGTCCAACTTTTCAGCCCGGGGTGTTATTCGAAAGCGCAATATTTTCTATCCTTTTATAACTCACATTATGTATTATTGTTATAAGTTTATATGTTCTTTGTGATGCATGGTGCATGGTGCATGGTTATGGCCTTAGTCCTCTCTTTATGCCTTTTGATTTTAATAAATACGACCTGCGTGTCGTGCCTTTCTCTCTACATTCTGATTGTACATTCTCTTCTCACCTAACTCCCCTCGAATGTAAAAGAGGTTTCTATATAATGTAATTATGATGTGGAGACAAGAAGGCAGCATCAAGTGAGGACGTTGGTGGGAGATGCTTGATGAAGCTGGCTTAGTTAATGCTACTCTCTTAGGGGCCATAACCATGTCACTTTTATTATATGCCTTTTATGTATGAGATGCATGGATATTGTTTATGGTATGATAAACAGTTTAATAAATGGTGAGATCTAATAATAATAATAATAATTCCCTCAAAGCAAATATTAAGTCATTATGTGATGCCTTCCAATGTGTGGCACTCGTCAAGACTAGTATCGATCAAGTGCAGGTCTGCCAAAGCAGGATGCCTTTATCTATATTAGTAAGACGCGATAGGATAAAGGTAATATCCAACTGCCAACCATTGGGTCTGACGTAACTAGGCCATTTCAATAGGATTGAAGGCTTAGGGCCATGAAGTTGGGCTTTGGTCCATTAGATGGACTTGAATAAGTGTTATTCACCCAACTATCCAAGAGTTACATGTGATGTAATTGGAAAGTGTTTCCTACCTAAATAACTAAATTTTGGGTGATCAGCCAAAGCTGACTCAAAACTAGGTGAAATATGGATCTTGGCCTACTAGGAAATCTTACGATGAGATTTTTCGAGTCAATCTTGAGGTCATTGACTTGAATAAAATAGTGGGAGGCATATTTAATTAAAAGACCTCATTAAATATATTTATGGCATGATACTTATATTTTGCATATTTCTGTTAATAGATTACCATGGCAACAAACACATCGGGTACTTTATCATTACGATCCGTCCTTGAGAAGGACAAGTTGTCTAGAACGAATTTTCTAGACTGGTACAGAATTTGAGGATTGTCCTCAAGCAAGAGAAAAAACTGTATGTTTTGGAATAGCCTATTCCTAAGCCACCTGCTGCTAATGCCCCTAGAACTGAAAGAGATGCTTATAAGAAGCATCAAGGTGATGCCTTCGACATTGGATGTCTAATGCTGGCCACCATGAACTCTGAGCTCCAAAAGCAACATGAGAACATGGATGCATACGATATGATCGTACACCTTAAGATGCTCTATCAAGAGCAGGCCAGGCATGAGAGATTTGAGGTCTCTAAAGCACTGTTTCAGTGCAAGCTGGTAGAAGGAAGCCCTGTTGGTGCTCATGTACTCAAGATGATTGGGTACATTGAAAACCTAGAGAGACTCGGTTTTCCTTTGGGCCAAGAGTTGGCCACTGACTTAGTCCTGCAATCGTTGCCAAAAAGTTTCAGTCAATTTGTCATGAACTACAACATGAATGAGATTGACAAATCACTACCAGAGCTGCTAGGCATGTTGAGAATTGCTGAGCAGAACATTAACAAAGGCAAAGGGAAGGCCATAATGATGGTCCAAAAGAATAAGGGCAAGAAACAGCAGAAAAAGCCCAAGGATAACTGGAAGGGCAAGGGCAAGGACAAGTCCAAGCCTAGAACTTCTGGCTTGAAACCAGTGGGTGGAGTGGCTAAGGAAGGTACATGCTTCCATTGTGGTCAGACCGGACATTGGAAGAGGAAGCGTGCCAAGTTCCTAGAGGAGCTCAAAAGAAGAAGGGAAGTGAGACTTCCACTTTAGGTATTTTTGTTATTGAAGTCAATTTAGCTACTTCGCATCATGGGTATTAGATCTTGGATGTGGATCTCACATTTGTGTAAATGTGTAGGATCTAAAAAGCGAGAGACCATTGACGAAGGGCAAAGTCGACCTACGAGTTGGAAATGGAGCAAAGGTTGCTTTGCATTAGTGTAGGGACTTATTTATTATCTTTGCCCTTGGGCTTGTAATAAAGTTAGAGAACTGCTATTTTGTGCCTGCTATTAGTAGGAATATCATTTCTGTTTTTTGTTTAGACAAGAAAGGTTTTTGTTTTATAATAAAGGACAAGTGTTGTTCTATTTCTATGAATGATATTTTTTATGGTAGTGCACATTTGAGTAATGGACTTTATGTACTTGATCTCGAAACGCCCGTCTATAACATAAATACAAAGAGGTTTAAATCAAATGATTTGAACCCAACTTTTCTCTGGCATTGTCGTTTGGGCCACATAAATGAGAAACGCATCTCCAAACTCCATAAAGATGGATTCTTGGACTCGTTTGATTTCGAATCATATGAGACATGTGAATCTTGTTTATTGGGGAAGATGACAAAGGCCCCATTCACTGGACAAGGTGAAAGGGCTAGTGATCTTTTAGGCCTTATACATAGTGATGTATGTGGGCCACTAAACACACTCGCTAGGGGCGGTTTTCAATACTTCATTACATTTACTGATGATTTCAGTAGATATGGATTTGTATATCTTATGAAGCACAAATCAGAATCCTTTGAAAAGTTCAAAGAGTTCAAGAATGAAGTACAAAACCAACTTGGCAAGAGTATTAAAATCCTTCGATCAGATCGAGGAGGAGAATACTTAAGCCAACAGTTTGATGATCATCTGAAAGAGTGTGGGATAATATCTCAACTCACTCCACCAGGAACACCACAATGGAATGGTGTCTCTGAAAGGAGGAACCGGACCTTGTTGGACATGGTCCGATCCATGATGAGTCATGCAAACCTTCCAGGCTCCTTCTGGGGACATGCTCTGTTAACAGCAGCTTTCAAACTTAACCGTGTTCTATCTAAGACGGTTCAAAAGACACCATATGAGATATGGACTGGGAGACGGCCCAGTATGTCTTTCTTAAAGATTTGGGGCTGCGAAGCTTACATGAAACGTCAAGTTTCTGATAAGCTTGGACCTAAATCAGATAAATGCTTCTTTGTGGGTTATCCAAAGGAAACTAAGGGATACTTTTTCTATAATCCTACCGAGGGCAAAGTGTTTGTCGCACGGACAGTTGTGTTTCTAGAAAGGGAGTTTATCTCCAAAAGAACCAGTAGGAGAAAAATAGAACTTGAAGAAGTTCAAGTTTCACAAAGCAGCAATGAACCAATGGTGGAAATAGAGCAGCCTCCACAAAATGTTGTGGAACAGCAACCTGCTCTAGTAGCACAAGACCTGCGTAGGTCTAACAGGATACGTCATCAACCAGAGAGATATGGATTTCTCATGACCCAACAAGGTGACGTATTGCTCATGGATCAAGATGAGCCTGTGACTTACCAGGAAGCCATTATTGGCCCAGAATCTGAGAAATGGCTTGAGGCCATGAGATCTGAAATGGATTCCATGTATGCCAACCAGGTATGGACCTTGGTTGACCCACCTGAAGGGGTAAAACCCATTGGGTGCAAGTGGGTTTTCAAGAAGAAAATCGACATGGATGGTAATGTGCATACCTTTAAGGCGTGATTGGTGGCTAAAGGTTTCAAACAAATTCATGGCGTAGACTATGATGAGACTTTTTCCCCAGTTGCGATGCTTAAATCCATTCGGATCTTGCTTCTTTGCGGCAAGATACCATGATTATGAAATCTGGCAAATGGATGTCAAAACTGCTTTCCTTAATGGAAATCTTCTCGAATATGTGTACATGACACAACCTGAGGGTTTTGCCACTCCAGAGGATGCTAGAAAAGTATGCAAGTTGCAACGATCTATTTATAGATTAAAGCAAACTTCCAGAAGCTGGAATCTTTGTTTTGATGATACAATAAAACAGTTTGGTTTCATCAAAAATGAAGAAGAATCTTGTGTCTACAATAAGGTTAGTGGGAGCACTATTGTCTTTCTGGTATTGTATATTGATGACATACTGCTTATTGGAAATGACATCCCTACCCTACAGTCCGTAAAGACTTGGTTAGGGAACTGCTTCTCTATGAAGGACTTGGGCAAAGCCACCTATGTATTAGGTATCAGGATCTATAGAGATAGATCACTAAGACTACTTAGCCTAAGTTAGAGTACATACATAGACAAAGTGTTAAGACGATTTAACATGCATGAATCCAAGAAAGGACTCTTGCCTATGTCACATGGTGTAAGCCTATCTAAGGCTCAATCCCCTTCCACCCAGGATGAGAAGGATCGCATGAGCAAGATTCCATATGCATCTGCAATTGGATCTATCATATATGCCATCTTATGTACTCGACCAGACATCTCGTATGCTTTGAGTATGACGAGTAGGTACTAGTCTGATCCCGGTGAAAGTCACTGGACTGCTATCAAGAACATCCTTAAGTACTTGAGAAGGACTAAGGATTCGTTCTTGGTATATGGAGGCGAGGAAGAGCTAATTGTAAAAGGTTACACTGATGCTAGCTTCCAAACTGATAAGGACGACTCCAGATCGCAATCAGGTTATGTTTTTTGCCTAAATGGTGGGCCGTGAGTGGAAGAGTTCAAAGTAGGAGACAGTCGCCGATTCTACCACAGAGGCTGAGTATATTGCTGCCTCCAATGCAGCAAAAGAGGCTGTAACACCCTTTCTGGGGATGTCACATTTATAATGCAGAAAAATAAAATAAAAATAAAAATAAATAAAATCCTTACCCAAGTTGTAAAACACTTGATACTTGAATAATATTTGTGGTATATATATATATTTTTTTCCATTTATAATTATAACGTTAAATAAAATAACACGGAACACAAAATATAAAAAAACATAAACTCACCATAATATACATGTGATTTTTGTTTAGCACACGCATAATTTACATCTACAAGCATTTGATAAAATAGTAAAAGACAACATAAAACTAAGACATAATATTGCCAAAGTGCACCTCAGAGCTCTCTAATCCTCCGATGGATCATCCTCAGAAAGATCCTCGTAATTCAGAGCTCCTGGAGGTCCCATAGTTCTAGGTCCCATAGTACTACGGACAAGAGTCCGAGCAGTTGACTCGCTACTGAGCTCACTAGGCGCATGGAGTATTCCTTGCCAGTAACGCCTAAGAGTCAGAGGTAACTCTAAATATAAATACAACATAGTAGTGAATATGACATCTTCGTCATACTCTCTACATAGGGACACAGTCAAAGTCCCACGTATACAACGTGCCTCTATCTACTCGCAGATGCCAGGCTTCAGAACCCCGTGAAACTCCAGTCTCACAAACCCGAGGAATCCTGGTAACGCCATGATCTCAAGATCAGTCTTGATGTTCAGTGTGATCTACCTGCTCCTCTTCCTCGTATAGCTTGCCCGGCTGTCACTCGTCCGGATACTGTATCTCAAGAGGCTGTTCCTCTCCCTCTTCCTCAAACTCTTTACGGAAATAATATAATAATATCGAGAAGACATATAGAGAGGTGAGACAATCTACACCATTACCCGCATGGCAATAAAGTAAACGACAATACAAACAAATATTCCAACAGCACATACCAACATTTCATGCATAATATAACAAAGTAATACATATTAAAATAACACATACCATTATATTATGCATAATATATTAAAGCAATAAATATTAAAATAACACATATCATACATAATATATTAAAACAAGTACATCATATATTTTATCACGAGAATATGGTAAGCAAGAAAGTGCGATGAATCTTTGCATGAACAGTAAAATGCAAATAATGTATGAACATAATAAACATTTAAAATGCAGATGATGAATGATACACACACTGACTCGTTCCTATTCCATGGAGCTAAACACGGATATCTGAGGGAATGATCCGAATAGAAACTAATAATACTTTATGGCTGCCCAACCAAACTATTGCACTTGTCCAATCTTTGTGTCTATAGCCCACAGTCCAAAACATCGTGTAGCAAGACATTACAGTCCAACATCGTGTACCACACCATAGCACTTAATAGTCCCCTTAAGATCTCGATTAAGAATAGTGCTTGTCAAGATCATTAGTGTGTTGCAGAAGTTACCACGGCCCAGAGGTGCTACCACTGTCCACATATGGAATCCTCCGCACACTAATGCCTCCAAGTTCATAAATGAACCACACTATGCTTATCACACCAAACACGGTGTAATTTGCCTCGTCAATCAATCACCAATTATAACCCAAATTGGCACCACACTCTAAGTATGATCTAAAATGACAAAAATACCCTTATTATCCAAATTTTACCATAATTACAAAAAATTACCAAAATACCCTTAGTCACAAAATAACAAAGTATAGTACGTCCCACCTGACAGTACTACACTGCAATATGTCTGGGTCCACTACTTTGGCCCGACAGCAAAACTCATAGTATCTTTCAAACGCGTAGGAATTTTATCGCATTTTCACAATCTCGTCATTTTCACAAACGTTTTTAAATCGCGTAAATACATTTTGTCATTTTTAAACATCACAAAATCTTTTTAAATCATTTTCTCAATCGCGTAGGATTTTAAATTCATTTTCTTAACCAAATAGCTTATAATCATCATTTTTGATATGTGTAAAACTATATCTAGTACTTTTTTAAAATACGTAGAGTATTTTTCTTGTGTTCTAAATATAGTATGGAATCTTTTCATTTTATACGTCTGATTTTAATAAATTTTGGTAGCATTTTGCCTATAATATCATTATAAGGTATTTTTAACGTTTTCCTCTAAATATAGTTTATTTTATTTTTACCCAATAGTTTCACTTTGAAACTTACTAACGCGCTTCAAAATTTATAAAATGAGCTCTACGTTAGTATTTTTCAAGCGTCTGATCTAATTCTTACTTAAACTAATTTCTGCTAAGTTAAAATTCTAGAACTGAATTTATTCCTTTTATTTTCTCAATGATTCATTGGAATCAATTTGTGTTGTAAAAAAATTACCTAACCTATCTTAGAAAATAAAATGGCATGTTGGCCAAATCAAAAATAAAATGGTATTCAATTATACTCTAAATGGCATGTTGGCCATAATTAACTTAAATCAACTTTAAATTAATTATTTTACCTAGATTCTTTAAATCAGTTATTTAAAAAATTGCTGAGAACATTTTGGTTCTCTATTTTGATGTAAGGCCGTGAGCCTCATAATGTGTTCTTTGGAACACTCATGCAAACCGTACATGTTATTCACATCTTACTTTAATAATTATATAATTATAAACACATACAATTATATAATCACATACAAAATACATATAATTTATTTAAAACCATAAACATGCATAGCAAAAATAATGAAAGTTGTAATCATGCATAGCAAAATAAATCACAAATAGGAAAGCATTTAAACAATCACACAAATAAATAATAAATACAATAAACAATCACACAAATAAATCCTTATGGATTCCATACACAAACAAATCCATTTTCCCATCACCACTTAGGGTTGATGAGATTAAATCTCCCTCTTACCTCTTGTAGACAAATTAATCGGTTTGTTCTCCTCCTTTCCTCTAAATTTCGTACAAGCTCCAAAACAATTCCTAAAATTCTTAAACAATTAGTAAAAACACATACAAGGTACAAAATAGAAAAACCATGAAACAATCATGGTTAGAAAAATCAAAATTTCAATTTTGAACCATAGAAACCAAACTTACCCTTAAGTAAGTAAGCAACAAATGGAATTTTAGGCAAGATAGAGTAGGAATTTGGGAAAACTTTGTGAATGAAAAGTGTTTAGAATAGGATTTGGGTTCAAGAAAAGCTAAGAGGAAAAATTATAGAAGATTGGTGGTAGTACTTTGGTGCTTGGCCGAAAATAGAAGAGAAAATAGAAAAGGAATGGTGCTTGGTGTTCTTGGGAATTTTGAGAGAATATCTTGAAAGCTTTTGGTGAGAGAAAAGAAATGAATATTGCATGTAAATTGGGAGTGGGCTCTTTTGCCGTGGGATAACATAGAGAAAATGAAGAGATTTACTTGAAACAAATATCCAATTTAGGTGCACATGGCTTATGTCATCATTTGGCCACCTAGTGTGCATGCTAATTGGTTCAAGAATGATGTAGAACTTGTCCAATATTGCCTCCCAAGGCTGCTGCAAACCGTTTGGTCCAAGGGCACTTTGGGTCTCAATTTGTTTTTAATTCAAGTCTAATTACTTGCTAATTAAGTAGATAATTAATTAGGTTTAGTTTCCTAACCAATTTTAATTAATCATCCAATTACATAACTAATTAATTAGACATATAATTACATATATTATAATCTCTAATTAAAATTAAGATATCTAATTAAGAATTAAATTATAACTCATTAATAACTAAGGTAGTTTACTTAGTTTGCTAATTAAGTAATTAAATTAGTCAAATTAAGCTTAATTAGCTACTAACCAAATTCAAGCCTACAATTTTTGACTTAATTCTAATCATTGATTCATCTTTAATTCCTAGTCATAGATTAGATCTAAGGTAGATATCAATTGGTCATAAAACTAGCATTCTAATCTCACCATTGATTAGATCAACGGCTAAGGTTAAAGGCTTCCTAACTAAGTCTTCATCCAATGGTTCATACTAAAGTCCAAGCCACTAAGTTTGACTTCATCTTAGCCATTGAAATCATTTTGATTTCCTATCCATTGATCTCATCTACGGTGGATATTGCTTAGTGATTTTATCTAGATTCGTTTTACACCATTGATCAGATCAACGGTTAAGATCAAAAGCATCTAAATTATGCTTTTCATCCAACGGTCCTAAATAAAGTCCATGCTTCTTTTGTTGACCTTTTCCTATTGGTTTAGAAAGTCAAGCCTACTTTCGTTGACTTGCTCTCATTGGTTAAAAATTGTCCGGTCAAAGACATTGACTATTTTTCCTAAACGCGAGTCCCACAACACTTTTAAAGATCGTGGTCAAATTGAAATGATTTTTACTATTTTTGAGACAAGGTAGATCTTGTAATATAAAATAATATTATAAAAATATAAAATTATTTTATTGCACGTTAAATCTGAAAAATTACGAGATTAATATATATATCAATCAGAATTGGGTTTAGTAAGATCTCCCAGCTCCAATTAATTAAAATAAGATTTATCCGGCCAAAAAATTATTATTTCCCTAGGTCGGAGCAAATCACATACAACAGTCAAGTACACTCACGGAACATTCAAATTTAATTTACTGCTCACAGAATTCACAAAACAGTACATTTCGGGACTATATTGTAATTATTTCAAAAGTTGGGGTGTTACAACTCTCCCCCACTAATAAGAATTTCGTCCCCAAAATTCATCATACATCAAAACAATTGAGAGTATTGCTCCCTCATCCTATCTTCTAACTCCCATGTAGCTCCACCACTATATCGTTCTAAACTAGTTTAACTAATGCGAACTCCCTTCTTCGAAGTTGCTTTATTCTTCGATCTTCAATCTTGGCTGAAAACGTCTCATAGGCTAGATTCTCCTTCAGTTGTACAGTGTCTGATTTCGATGATGTGAGTCGGATTAGAAATGTATTTTCGTAGTTGTGATACGTAAAATACATCACGAAGATTCGATAAGAGTGGTGATAGTGAAATCTGATAAACTATCGGATCTATCGATAAAACATCTAATACGGCCCGATAAACTTCAGAGTGAGTTTTCCTCGACTTAATCACTCGTCTAACTTCAGTCATATGTATCACATGCAGAAATTCATGATCACCTTCTTCGGATTCAAGCGGTCTGGGTCTTTTATTAGCATAATTCTTTTGTCGCATTCGAGTTGTCTTCATATTGTCTTGGATCATCTTCACTTTCTCAGTTTTCCGCTGCACAAAGTCGGGTCCTATAATATTACTTTCACTAATGTAATACCAACGTAATGGCGTTCTACAGCGTCTCCCTTACAATGCCTCGCAGGGTATCATTCCTATGCTCAAACGAAACTATTGTTGTATATGAACTCTATTAATGGTAGAAATTCATCCCATCAAGTCCTTCTTGATTGAACAGGTACTTCAAGCCTTTGAAATTATCGTAGACTATACAGGAAAGAAAATATCTTTAGGTTTTCCTTGCAAAACGACTATCGCAATACCCAAAAACGTAATTGAACAAATCTTCTCATACACGTTCCACCGCCTTGAAGTATACACCACCACCTTTCTATTCGATGTCCACACTCAATCTAAATCCACGTGTTGAACTGCTTCTAACAGAATTTTGCATTTGACTAATTTCACAAATAACTCCTTCTCCTTCTTCAAAAATTGAAGAGCTGCATTGAGATCTTCAGCATATTCCTTTGAATTTCGAGAATAGGTCAAAATATTGCCAACAAAAATAATGACAATTTTGCCTAAGTGAGAAAGAAAGATTTTATTTATATAATTCGTGAACGTCGTCAAAACATTCCCTACCCCGAATGGTAGTACTGAATATTCATAGTAGTACTGAATATTCAGAGTGCTTGCAACACATCTGAAAAACTGTCTTGGAACATTCTCTACCTTTACGCGAATCTGATAATTACCAGCACACAAATCAATCTTGGAACGAACAACGATTTCCTTCATTTGATCTTCTGGCTCCCCTGTCGTCACATCATTCCAGATTTTCTTCATCAAGAGAAGTTATTCTACTTGTCTATTTTTAATCTTAATAGAAAATGTCTCATAGATCAAGTTTTCTTCTAATTGCACTGTATTTGATACTATGACATAAGTTAGATAAAGAATAATCCTTCTTAAGTGAAACACATGAAAGATACTATGAAGGTCATAAGGAAAAGTAATAAAACTATTAAGTAGGTTACCAGATTAGTCCAACCAAGAATTTGAGATGGTCTAATAAATTTCGAAATGAACATAGTCCAATAATTTTAGAAATGAACTTTCTGGATTCAAATCCAAAAATCTCAGGTCAAAGAAATACTAAATTGCATTGCAACAATGTAGTAGGATATGGTTGGTAAATGACCAATCCAGATAAAAATCAGGATCTCAAATAGATGTAATTTTAGATAAACAAATCAAATCAACAGAAAAAATTTGATATTCAATAGAAATAGGATAGAATTAGAAAACTTGAGTACAAACAACAAGTTTAATCAAAAAGAGTAGAAAATAGTCAGATCATGCTATAACAAAGACACAAATAGATTCAAATTGATTTACTCAGTCTATTTGAGAAAGAAATAGACAAACTCGATCAATAAAAAGTTTCAAACTCTAATAATAATTGGGTAGTTTTAAACAGGTTCAAATAGTAATAGCAAGTTTAGGAGGTGAAGTAACATTATGAAAAGAAGTAAAACACAGATAACTCCAAAAGATTTGCACTATCACAGATCACAAGAGAATGAGTTACCTCGCGAATTATACAGCACAGTTTTAAGATTACTCTCTATGGCACGACTTTCTCGCTTCTTAAGTTTTTGTCTTTGAACATTCTCATTACACTTCTTGCATCGGCTCTTTCTTCTTTTTCGAGATTTTGAAACATGTGTATTACTAACGAGAATTTCCATCTTCAGCTGATCATACTCTTTGAATAAGTGTTCAGGCTTTCCACACTTCAAGTACTTCATTGGTGATGCCACAGTCTGACCAAAATCGTTGCCACTAATACTTTCTTTTTCTGTTCGTTGATGCTTCTCCGATGGTTGCACATATGACTTTCACTGAAAACGATTGACCTTACGCTTCCTTCTACTTTGAATTATTGAAGATTCTAAGTTACAGCTTCTTGCATCCAAGCTATGAAGTTCGATTATCAATTCCCGCTGCTGAACGACCATCTGTCTCTGTAGTACTACTACTTCAATCACCTTGTGCATCACGCTTCTAGCTATAGCTATACGATCTTCATCACGTTTCGCGGCCACATGCTCATGTTCGTAATGTTCCATTATCTTTCTTCAAAGATAAACAAAATCAACACACAACGAACTAAATGTAGCTATTTTGCACAAAGTCGTTTCCTTTCAGAAATTGAAATATATCTCCGTGTTTAATATCAGAGATTCACACAGCACAAACAAGACAAACCTACCCACAAACCCAAAAGACTCTAACTTGGGCTCTGATACCAACTAATGTAACACCCTTTCGGGGATGTCACATTTATGATGCGAGAAAAATAAAAAAAAAAATAAAAATAAATAAAATCCTTACCCAAGTTGTAAAACACTTGATACTTGAATAATATTTGTGGTATATATATATATATTTTTTTTTCATTTATAATTATAACATTAAATAAAATAACACGGAACACAAAATATAAAAAACATAAACTCACCATAATATACATGTGATTTTTGTTTAGTACACGCATAATTTACATCTACAAGCATTTGATAAAACAAGTAAAAGACAACATAAAACTAAGACATAATATTGCCCAAGTGCACCTCGAGCTCTCTAATCCTCCGATGGATCATCCTCGAGAAAGATCCTCGTAATTCGGAGAGCTCTGGACGTCCCATAGTTCTAGGTCCCATAGTACTACGGACAGAGTCCGAAGCGGTTGACTCGCATCGAGCTCACTAGGCGCATGGAGTATTCCTTGCCGCAACGCCTAAGAGTCGAGGTAACTCTAAATATAAATACAACATAGTAGTGAATATGACATCTCCGTCATACTCTCTACATAGGGACACGATCAAACGTCCCACGTATACTCTCGTGCCTCTATCTACTCGCAGATGCCGGGCTTGAGAACCCCGTGAAACTCCGGTCTCACAAACCCAGGAATCCACAGTAACGCCATGATCTCAAGATCGTCTTGATGTTCAGTGTGATCTACCGCTCCTCTTCCTGGTATAGCTCGCCCGGCTGTCGCTCGTCCAGGTACTGTATCTCAAGAGGCTGTTCCTCTCCCTCTTCCTCAAACTCTTTACGGAAATAATATAATAATATCGAGAAAACATATAGAGAGGTGAGACAATCTACACCATTACCCGCATGGCAATAAAGAAAATGACAATACAAACAAATATTCCAACAAAGACATACCAACATTTCATGCATAATATAACAAAGTAATACATATTAAAATAACACATACCATTATATTATGCATAATATATTAAAGCAATAAATATTAAAATAACATATATCATACATAATATATTAAAATAGTACATCATATATTTTATCACAGAATATGATAAGCAAGTAAAGTGCGAGATCTTTGCATGAACAGTAAAATGCAAATAATGTATGAACATAATAAACATTTAAAATGCAGATGATGAATGATACACACACTGACTCGTTCCTACTCCATGGAGCTAAACACGGATATCTGAGGGAATGATCCGAATAGAAACTAATAATACTTTATGGCTGCCCAACCAAACTATTGCCTTGTCCAATCTTTGTGTCTATAGCCCACTGAGTCAAAACATCGTGTAGCAAGTACATGAGTCCAACATCGTGTACCACAGGCATAGTACTTAATAGTCCCCTTAAGATCTCGATTAAGAATAGTGCTTGTCAAGATCATTAGTGTGTTGCCCGTTACCACGGCCCAGAGGTGCTACCACTGTCCACATATGGAATCCTCCGCACACTAATGCCTCCAAGTTCATAAATGAACCACACTATGCTTATCACACCAAACACGGTGTAATTCGCCTCGTCAATCAATCACCAATTATAACCCAAATTGGCACCACACTCTAAGTATGATCTAAAATGACAAAAATACCCTTATTATCCAAATTTTACCATAATTACAAAAAATTACCAAAATACCCTTAGTCACAAAATAACAAAGTATAGTACGTCCCACCTGACAGTACTACACTGCAATATGTCTGGGTCCACCACTTTGGCCCGACAGCAAAACTCACAGTATCTTTCAACCGCGTAGGAATTTTATCGCATTTTCACAATCTCGTCATTTTCACAAATGTTTTTAAATCGCGTAAATACATTTTGTCATTTTTAAACATCACAAAATCTTTTTAAATCATTTTCTCAATCGCGTAGGATTTTAAATTCATTTTCTTAACCAAATAGCTTATAATCATCACTTTTGATATGTGTAAAACTATATCTAGTACTTTTAAAATATGTAGAGTATTTTTCTTGTGTTCTAAATATAGTATGGAATCTTTTCATTTTATACGTCTGATTTTAATAAATTTCGGCAGCATTTTGCCTATAATATCATTATAAGGTATTTTTAACGTTTTCCTCTAAATATAGTTTATTTTATTTTTACCCAATAGTTTCACTTTGAAACTTACTAACGCGCTTCAAAATTTATAAAATGAGCTCTACGTTAGTATTTTTCAAGCGTCTGATCTAATTCTTACTTAAACTAATTTCTGCTAAGTTAAAATTCTAGAACTGAATTTATTCCTTTTATTTTCTCAATGATTCATTGGAATCAATTTGTGTTGTAAATCAATTACCTAACCTATCTTAGAAAATAAAATGGCATGTTGGCCAAATCAAAAATAAAATGGTATTCAATTATACTCTAAATGGCATGTTGGCCATAATTAACTTAAATCAACTTTAAATTAATTATTTTACCTAAATTCTTTAAATCAGTGATTTAGAGAATTACTGAGAACATTTTAGTTCTCTATTTTGATGTAAGGCCGTGAGCCTCATAATGTGTTCTTTGGAACACTCATGCAAATCGTACATGTTATTCACATCTTACTTTAATAATTATATAATTATAAACACATGCAATTATATAATCACATACAAAATACATATAATTTATTTAAAACCATAAACATGCATAACAAAAATAATGAAAGCTATAATCATGCATAGCAAAATAAATCACAAATAGGAAAGCATTTAAACAATCACACAAATAAATAATAAATACAATAAACAACCACACAAATAAATCCTTATGGATTCCATACACAAACAAATCCATTTTCCCATCACCACTTAGGGTTGATGAGATTAAATCTCCCTCTTACCTCTTGTAGGCAAATTAATCGGTTTGTTCTCCTCTTTTCCTCTAAATTTCGTACAAGCTCCAAAACAATTCCTAAAATTTTTATACAATTAGTAAAAACACATACAAGGTACAAAATAGAAAAACCATGGAACAATCATGGCTAGAAAAATCAAAATTTCAATTTTGAACTATAGAAACCAAACTTACCCTTAAGTAAGTAAGCAAGAAATGGAATTTTAGGTAAGATAGAGTAGGAATTTGGGAAAACTTTGTGAATGAAAAGTGTTTAGAATAGGATTTGGGTTCAAGAAAAGCTAAGAGGAAAAATTATAGAAGATTGGTGGTAGTACTTTGGTGCTTGGCCGAAAATAGAAAAGGAATGGTGCTTGGTGTTCTTGGGAATTTTGAGAGAATATCTTGAAAGCTTTTTGGTGAGAGAAAAGAAATGAATATTGCATGTAAATTGGGAGTGGGCTGCTGCCGTGGGATAACATAGAGAAAATGAAGAGATTTACTTGAAACAAATATCCAATTTAGGTGCACATGGCATATGTCATCATTTGGCCACCTAGTGTGCATGCTAATTAGTTCAAGAATGATGTAGAACTTGTCCAATATTGCCTCCCAAGGCTGCTGCAAACCGTGTGGTCCAAGGGCACTTTGGGTCTCAATTTGTTTTTAATTCAAGTCTAATTACTTGCTAATTAAGTAGATAATTAATTAGGTTTAGTTTCCTAACCAATTTTAATTAATCATCCAATTACATAACTAATTAATTAGACATATAATTACATATATTATAATCTCTAATTAAAATTAAGATATCTAATTAAGAATTAAATTATAACTCATTAATAACTAAGCTAGTTTACTTAGTTTGCTAATTAAGTAATTAAATTAGTCAAATTAAGCTTAATTAGCTACTAACCAAATTCAAGCCTACAATTTTTGACTTAATTCTAACCATTGATTCATCTTTAATTCCTAGCCATAGATTAGATCTAAGGTAGATATCAATTGGTCATAAAACTAGCATTCTAATCTCACCATTGATTAGATGAACGGCTAAGGTTAAAGGCTTCCTAATTAAGTCTTCATCCAACGGTTCATACTAAAGTCCAAGCCACTAAGTTTGACTTCATCTTAGCCATTGAAATCATCTTGATTTCCTATCCATTGATCTCATCTATGGTGGATATTGCTTAGTGATTTTATCTAGATTCGTTTTACACCATTGATCGGATCAACGGTTAAGATCAAAAGCATCTAAATTATGCTTTTCATCCAACGGTCCTAAATAAAGTCTATGCTTCTTTTGTTGACCTTTTCCTATTGGTTTAGAAAGTCAAGCCTACTTTCGTTGACTTACTCTCATTGGTTAAAAATTGTCCAGTCAGCACAGTTGACTGTTTTTCCTAAACGCGGGTCCCACAAAGACTTTTAAAGATATGTGGTCAAATCAAAGCGATTTTTTTCTTGTTTTTGAGACAAGTAGGTATTGTAATATAAAATAATATTATAAAAATATAAAATTATTTTATTGCACAATTAAATCCAAAAAATTATGAGATTAATATATATATCAATCAATTGGGTTTAGTAAGATCCCCTGACTCCAATTAATTAAAATAAGATTTATCCGGCCAGAAAATTATTATTTCCCTAGGTCGGAGCAAATCACATACAACAGTCAAGTACACTCACGGAACAGTCAAATTTAATTTAGTGCTCACAGAATTCACAAAATAGTACATTTCGGGACTATATTGTAATTATCCCAAAAGTTGGGGTGTTACAGAGGCCGTTTGGATCAGGAAGTTCATTACTGAACTTGGCACTATTTCCTAGCATTGTGGACCCAGTGGACCTCTATTGTGATAATAATGGAGCCATTGCACAAGCTAAGGAGCCTAGATCTCTCCAGCGATCCAAACATATACTTAGGCGCTTCCATCTCATTCGAGAGATCATCGATAGAGGAGATGTGAAGATATGCAGAGTACCAACAGATGATAACATTCTTGATCCATTGACGAAGCCTCTTGCACATGGCAGAAGCATGAGGGTCACACTAGGTCTTTAGGCATTAGATATATGCCTGATTGGCTCTAGTGCAAGTGGGAGATTGTTGGTGTACGCCCTAGAGGCTAATACATTTTCTGTATTTACATATATTCTATTACGCTATTTTATATATGAGGCATTTCATTTATTGTGTTCTTTTTTGATAAACATAATAAAGTCCTTAGAATAGTAAGTTTGATGCCATAGGACATCAAGTGGATGACTTGATCGTGAGATCCTTTGGGTTACAACACTATTCTTAAATGTCCCTAGTCAAGTATTATTGTTAATTAGGACAACAATAATACATTGAGACTAGTATGTGCAGAGACTGATGACCATATCTCACGGGTCATGGATATGAGATATCAAGTCTTCACATGGGTACATATTAGAGTAATGATGTACTGGACTGACCTACCATGAGAACGCTACATGGATCGTTACGTGAGTGTCATAAGCGATTCTCATAGTGACAATGGTGTTTGTGGTCCTTTGACCTGAAATTACTACGATTCCTACATGAGGAGTTGTGTGTTTTAATGCCATCAAACGTCATCTGTAACAAGGTGATTATAAAGTTGGTTATTGGACATACCGCAAATCATGCAGAGGGATGTGAGTGACCTAGATGGGATTTGTCACTCCTACATAACAGAAGCGATATCTCCGGGCCCCCTGATTGAGTGAGACTGCGAAATGCATGGCCATGCTCAAATGAGTCAATATGAGATATTGATCTCATTTGTTGTTACAAAGTATACTCGAGTATCAGGAAACGAATGATTGGATTATACAAGGGTGACGCATTCCATGCCTTGTGTTCAATCTAGATATCTTGACAAAGGGACTAAACGACACGGAAACATTGGTCACGAAAAGGTTATGTCAAATCATTGACATTCTTATTACTTGGGTAGCAGTGATGTGTTGCTAGATACCGCTCACTGCTTATAATATTAAAATGGGATTTTAATATTACTGCCAATGTAATAAGAACCTGCAGGGTCACACACATAGAGCAGACTAAAATTGGAGCAATGGATCCAAGTTGGACTCGGATTCAAATATGGGCCAGACTGATAATAGATGGGTCTAGGGTTGCACAGCTTACCTTGCTGCTGCTCACACTCACTTAAGGCAGTCGCTATTATAAATAGTACTACTAAGAGGGCTACTAAGACACATAATTCTGAACCCTAGACGCACCTACAGAAAAGTGAGTGAGAGAGCGACAGGTTTCTTCTCTTCTCTTCGCAACTAGCACTGTGTGAGAGACGTGAGGCTCCTCTTTGCGGACGTTGGACGTTCGTGAGTCTATTCGTATGGATACCGCAGAGACATCGTTTCTATTACGATGTTAGTGATTCACGCTTCAAGAGGTAAATCATTTAAAAACTCGAATTATGGCTTTTTCGCATGGATCCTCGGTGGGAATCCTTGTTTTCTGCTGCGTGTTGTATCCGTAAAATTCCCAACAAGGGCGCGGACGTCTCACAGCGGGTAGTGGTAGCCCCTCTGGACTGTGAGACAGACTGATGCAAACGCACCGACGATCTTGACTGGACATAGTCCTATATCGAGATCCTATGGGAATGCCACTATATACAGCGTTGTTGTGCAAAATGACTAATTATGTTCTAGAAAGCACTTGTTTTATGGCTGACGAGATGCGGGCATGTCCCCCTGATCATTTTCTCCGACTGTTTTGTGTCTAGCTCCATGGAGTATGATTTTGACTATTAGGTGTATGTGTATAGTGAGTCCATGCATTATATAGCATTTATTCGTTATCATGACTTGGAATTGTTATCTTACTATTATATATATGCACCTTCCTGGAACTGATTATTTGTTTATTTCTGCTATTTAATGTTTGTGATTATTATTTAGAAATGCTATGTGGGCGCTTTGCGCCTTTTTGTTTCTTGATGCTATAATTGGTAATGATGGTAGGATGTCTTACCTCTTCCCTGTCTTTCTATTATTTCCCATTTGTATATTGTGTTCTATCGAAGACGACGGCAAAGAGGGCGAAACTCCCGACTTCCCCAGCTTTTGGCTCAATCAAGATTAGCGTCTAGTGTCCGATCATGGCGGCGCACCCGAGTGGATTTTTGGGTTATGTACGTCTTACTTTCCTTGGAGGGTCTGACTGTTGGTACATTTACCTGAACTCCGAGCGGTTCATCTACGAGGGTGAGGTGTCAATCTCACTAGCTTGGACGCGTCATGACTCGCCTATCTTCACGAGCAGCATCAAAGTGTGTCTGGAATTCTACTTGCCCATCCGAGAAATGTGGGGTGATCGCCACTACACCCCACAGGAGGATACTTTTGTTTCCACGGCTCGGGCCCTGTCCCGTAACTCTGTGGTTCCTATGGTGGTTTCCTCTGATGAGGAAGACCCCGAGAAGGTCCTTGAGGACGACCTCACGGAGGATCCTGAAGAGGATCCTGACACGATTCCTCCTCACTTGAGGGACTGATACTATTTGTAGCTACTGAGGGCTACCAGTATTTTATTTCGGGGGCCTGATTTTTTGACTGTAGTGGGCTGTATTTTCTGATACCGTGGGGATGTGTATGTATAATCCTTTGGGGGCAGGTATAGTTTTTCTTTTTGGTATACCAGGCTTTGTAACTAAACAGTTTGATAAATATATATATATATATAGATGAAATGTTAATTTCCATGTATGCTTTACTTCTGCTTTTATTCTTTATTTCTGTTGATGTACCGTCACTGTAGTTATTAACTATTGCTATTATAACAAAAAAAAATTATTCGCCAATTTAACTACATAACTAAAATCAAGTAAGTTCACATTATATTAAAAGGAACCGGGTCTTAACTTATATAATTTTATTTCCGCATTGTAATTGACAATGTGACGTTCCCTCCCAAAAAGGGGCGTTGCATTAAGTTGGTATCAGAGCCCCAGTTTATGTTTCTTTGGGTCTTGTGATTGAGTCTGTCTTGTTTGTGCTGTGTGTTCTCTGATTAGTAAACGCAAAGGTGTATTATTTGATATCCCTAGTGGATGCCACTGACTTTTCTATGTTTTCAGCTAATCCGATTTGAGAAAGTAAGATGGCGCAAAAGGAAGACATGGCAGTAGCTATTACGGCGATGCAGAGGATGGCTGAGGCCATTGCATAACAGACTGAACAAGCTGCTCAGCAACAAGAGAGAGTTGCACAACAACAAGAGCGAGCTACTCAATAGCTAGAGGCTACTGCAGATGCTCAGAATTTGGCAGAGTTTCGACGCCATAACCCTCCTCAATTCAAAGGAGAATTTGATCCAGACAAGGCTAGTCTGTGGATCAAGGAGTTAGTAAAAGTCTTTCTAGGTATGAACTGCACTGAGGACAAAAAGGTGACTATGCAGCTTTTATGCTGGAGGGCAATGCTGAAGACTGGTGGAACGGAGTGCAGAAGATGTTAGAAGCTGCAAACCGTGAGATTACTTGGGACTTATTCAAGGAGAAATTCCTAGATAAGTATTTTCCTGCAAGCGCAAGACATGCAAAGGAGTCGGAATTCCTCAACCTACGACAAGGGAATATGAACGTTAGTGAGTATACGGCCAGATTCGAAAACTTATCGCAGTTTTCAACATACTTTTAGAATCAACCAAATGAAGCATGGAAATGCCAAAGATTCATGGAAGGACTGAGGTATGAGGTGAAAAAGGCTGTGATCACCTTGAGGATCAATGAATTCTCAGAACTGTTAGATACTTGCTGTGACGTAGAGGCTCTGGAGCAATCTAGAGACACGAGGAGTAGAAACTTTGGGCTTACGAGGTTCCAGAGAGGTGGTGGTAACAGTGCTAACTACTTCTAGAAGAAGCCATACTCCCGACCAACGGGAAATCAGCAACAGGCCATGGGTGGAAGTTCTGGTAGAGGTTTTACTGGGAATCGGACTGGCCAAAACGTGGCGTACCCTTCCAAATGCTGGAAGTGCAGGAAGGATCATCTAACAAGGGATTGTTCTATCAAAGGGATTATCTGTTTCCGATGTGGAAAACCTAGACATATCTACAGAGACTGCAATCAAGCGAAGGCTAAACCTTCAATGAATGCTGCAAAAGCTAAGAAACCACAAGCTGGAGGGCGAGTTTACACCATGAACGGAGCTGAAGCCTCCGAATCTGAAGATTTGATACAAGGGGAAGGCACCATAGAAGGTAATCTTTTAACTGTACTGTATGACTTAGGGGCAACCCATTATTTCATATCATATGACTGTGTGCGAAGACTTGGTTTGCCAGTGTCTACTTTACCTTTTGACTTAACTGTTTCTACCCCCACTGATAAACCAGTAGTTACTACCAAAGTCTGTCTAAACTGTTCCTTGGTTGTTGAAGGTCGAACCTTTTCGGTCGATCTGATCTGTTTACCCCTTTCCCAACTAGATATTATTTTAAGGATGGACTGGTTGTCTTTCAACCATGTTCTGTTAGACTGTTCCATAAAGACTATAGTTTTTCCCATAGATGAGAATTCTAGATTTCTAACGGCCAACTGAGTTCAAGCTCTCTTGAAAGAAGGAGCTCACAGATACATGCTACTGTCTTCTTTGAAAGTCGAGAGCGAGGTTGATGTGAACACAATTCCAGTGGTGAATGAGTTTCCCAAAGTCTTTCCTGAGGATATACCTGGTTTACCACCGGCTCGAGAGATAGAGTTTGCTATCGACCTAGTACCAGGAGCTGGTCCCATGTCTATAGCACCTTATAGGATGGCACCGACAGAGTTAGCTGAGCTCAAGAAACAGCTAGAAGAGCTTTTGAAAAAGTAATTTGTTAGGCCAAGTGTGTCACCGTGGGGTGCACCAGTACTGTTAGTTCGCAAGAAGGATGGCACATCAAGATTATATGTGGATTATCGGCAGCTGAACAAAGTAACGATCAAGAATAAATATCCACTCCCAAGAATTGATGACTTAATGGACCAATTGAAGGGAGCAGCGGTATTTTCAAAGACTGATTTGCGATTTGGGTATCATCAGATACAAGTAAAGACAGAGGATGTACCCAAGACTGTTTTTCGTACCCGATACGGTCACTACGAATATCTCGTGATGCCGTTTGGTGTGATGAATGCACCAGCTATCTTTATGGACTACATGAACCGAATCTTTCATCCTTACTTGGACAAATTCGTTGTGGTGTTCATTGATGACATTCTAGTATACTCTCAAAATCAGGAGGACCATGCTGAACACCTCAGTATAGTCCTTCAGATTCTGAAGGAAAAGAAATTGTATGCCAAATTGACAAAATGTGAGTTCTGACTGGAAGAAGTTAAATTTCTGGGTCACGTGATCTCGAAGGATGGGATTGCAGTGGATCCGTCAAAGGTGGAGGCAGTGCCACAATGGGAAAGGCCGAAGTCAGTGACAGAGATTCGTAGCTTCGTGGGTTTAGTAGGATATTACCGGAGGTTAATTAAGGAATTCTCCAAGATTGCAGGACCACTGACACAACTCACAAGGAAGAACCAAGCTTTTGAGTGGACCGACAGTTGTGAGCAGAGTTTCCAAGAGTTGAAGAATCGGCTGACTACCTCACCAGTGTTAGTGCTACCCAATCCGAATGAGCAATTTGAGGTGTATTGCGATGCTTCATACCAAGGACTAGGATCTGTACTTATGCAGCATGGAAGAGTAGTGGCTTATGCTTCAAGGCAGTTGCGAGTGCACGAGAAGAACTACCCGATGCACGACTTAGAGTTAGCAGTTGTAGTTTTTGCTCTGAAGATAAGGAGGCATTTTCTCTACGGAGCGACGTTCAACATTTTCAGTGATCACAAGAGTTTGAAGTATTTGTATGATCAGAAAAAGTTGAACATGAGGCAGCGAAGGTGGTTAGAGTTCCTGAAGGATTATGATTTCCAACTTCTATATCACCCTGGCAAGGCAAATGTTGCGGCAGATGCCCTGAGTAAGAAGATGATCAGTGTCTCTGCCCTGATGATCAAGGAAAATGATATGCTAGAGCAGTTTAGAGATGTGTGGTCTTTTATGGAGTTAGAACCAGGGAAGATTTCCATGAATATGGTTACCATCACAAGTGAGCTGATGGATGACAAAAGGGAAAAGCAGAAGGTTGATGAGTTTTTGCAAGAAGTGAGGGAACAGATGAAGCAAGGTAATGAAATAGCATTTGCGAAAGGAACAGACAAAATTCTGAGATTTCGTGGAAGAGTTTGTATTCCCCGTGACCAAGAGCTTAGAGAATATATCATTAACCATGCCCACACAAGCCAGCTGAGTATGCATCTGGGCATAACAAAAATGTACCAAGATTTGAAGAAGTTATTCTGGTGGCATGGAATGAAGAGTGACGTCACTAGACATGTATCAACTTGTCTAGTCTGTCAAAAAGCTAAAGTGGAACATCAGAGACCAGTGAGATTGCTGCAACCATTGTCTATTCCTGAATGGAAGTGGGACAGTATTGCCATGGATTTTGTAGTCGGATTTCCAAGAACAAGAAAAGGTCATGATTCGATTTGGGTAATTGTGAACCGACTCACGAAATCAGCACATTTTCTCCCGATCGACATAAGATACAAACTGGAGAGATTGACTCAGATCTATATTGGAGAGATTGTTAGATTGCACGGTGTGCCTACAAGTATTATTTCGGATAGATATCCGAGATTTACTTCAAATTTCTGGGAGAGTTTACAAGAAGCGTTGGGGATAAAGTTACGTCTGAGTTCTGCATATCACCCATAGACCGATGGTCAATCAGAGAGGACGATCCAATCTTTGGAAGATTTGCTTAGAGCTTGTACCATAGAGCAGACTGGAAGTTGGGATGAAGTTCTACCATTGATAGAATTCACGTACAACAACAGTTATCATTCGAGCATAGGGATGGCACCCTATAAAGCTTTGTATGGTCGACGGTGTCGAACACCTCTGTGTTGGTACCAAGATGGCGAGTGCCTTACTATTAGACCAGAGATTATACAGCAGACAACTGAGAAGGTTAAGATGATTCAAGAAAAGATGAGGACGGCTCAGAGTCGGCAAAAGAGTTATGCAGACCAAAGGAGAAAGCCTCTTGAGTTTGAGGAAGGCGAGCATGTATTCCTGAAAGTCACACCTACGACTGGGGTAGGTCGGGCCCTAAAATCTAGAAAACTCACTCCAAAATTCCTTGGAACGTACCAAATCATTCACCGAGTAGGTCCTGTAGCCTACCAAATAGCCTTACCTCCTTTCCTTTCAAACATTCATAATGTTTTCCATGTGTCACAACTTCGAAAATACCTTCCTAACCCAAGTCATGTCATAGCACCAGATGCAATACAATTAAAAGAAAACTTAACTTATGAGACGTCTCCTGTAAGAATCGAGGATAGAAGGATAAAGCAATTAAGAGGCAAGGAGATCGCATTGGTGAAGGTAAACTGGAACGAGGTGATTGGAGATGCAACTTGGGAGCTGGAAGACAAGATGAAGGAGCAACACCCACAGTTATTCTAAGGTATGCAAATTTTGAGGACGAAATTCCTTTTTAGAAGGGGAGTGTTGTAACACCCCAAAAATTATTTATTTCATTATAAATAATCATTTTACAATATTTATGATTTTTAAGAATTTTTGTGGATTTTTCTGGAAACGATGAATATTTTAATATATTCTTCATTTTACGTGTGCACTGAGCGGAGTTGGGAAAATATAATATTTTCCCTGAGGCTGGTAAACCTTGAACTGTCAACGTGTCGATAGGGGATCTTACTAAACTCAAGACCGGGCATAGTTTGTGAGGTTTACATTTTTTGAGGTTTTATCTGCTAGATAAAATTGCGATATCATAAAATTATCTGATGAATAATAAAATATTATTTTCATCAATTGTAACTTTTATTCACTGAGAAAATAATTCTAGCAGTGTAATTAATCATCTGTTTAATGTATCTAATTAAGGAAACAAGCTTACTATGCATTTTATCGAGAAGCACGTGAAGCTTCTCAAAGAAGCTTGAGGGAAGCTTCTAAGAAGCTTCCTCCAATCACTTCTTTCTCTCTCCTCCTTTTTGGTGCTGCACGGTTGATTAAGGGGGGCATATTATCTTTTCACTTCTCTCATTTTCCCTCCTTCACGTCTGCTCTCTTTCTTCTTTCTCTCTTCTTCACATGGCTGCACACACCCACGAACACCATTGTTGAACTTTCAAGCTTTCCCTTGCTCAAGCCACACTTAAACCATTGTTTCCCCTCACCATCTTCAAGTTTTCTTCTTGGTGGAGCTCTTCTTTATTCCTCCATTTTCGTATTCCACAGCCAGCATCAAAGCTTCAAGCTTTAAGGTAAAGCTCTCAACTTTCTTCTCCCTTCTCCTCATTTTCGTATTCCATGGTCACATTGGTGACTATGGATTTCCATTTCCACTCTTTGATTTTGATTTTTCGGATTTGAACACCAAGGTTTTTGGTGGTGGTGAAGAACCAGATTTCAAGAACAGAAGGAGCTTGCCTTCTTTGTGCTTCTTTAAGGTAAGAGGAAGACACTCCTCCTCAACCTCTATTAGCATTTAGGAACGTTGTCTGTGATTGATAATGAGGGATCCCTATTGAGGGTCATCCTTTATTTGCATATTGTTTGTAAGGTGTTTATGCTATTAGAATGTCTGTCTGTGTATATTGATATACTGGATTGGATTAGAATGCCTGAAATGGAAGAAATGATGTCAGATTAGTTCTCGGATGGCCACGGTTTTGAGACAAAAAAAATCGGGGATTCCGTGTGAAAAATTGTAACAACTTGAACTTCAGACCATTTAGTGGAATGTCAAAATTCGTCGAGTTTAGACTTCTGACCATATCCGTCGAATTTGATTTCTGACCAAATTCATCAAGTTTAGACTTCAGACCATATCCGTCGAATTTGATTTCTGACCAAATCTGCCGAGTTTAGACTTCTGACCATATCCGTCAAATTTGATTTTCTGACCAAATCCGTCGAGTTTGGACTTCTGACCATTAAGCACAATGTACATATCCGTCGAGTCTGAATGTCAATATTCATCGAGTGACATATCCGCCGAGTAGAGTTTCTGACCACTTGGGAGAGAAACTTCTCCAATGCCAAATCCGTCGAGTGGAATTCCTGACCATTTAATAGAGAAACTTCCCCAATGTCAATATCCGTCGAGTTTGAATGTCAATATCCGTCGAGTGACATATCCATCGAGTAGAATTTCTAACCATATAGTACTTTCATCGGTTCAACACTTGGAAGATTTCTCCAATGTCAACACCCGTCCGTCGAATTAGGATTTCTGCTGGCCTTCTAGTATATTCGACAGTTTTTGATCCCCATTCGACAGAAATTTATTCTTTGCCATTCTTGTGAAATAATGTTCTCCCATCTTCCATCATTCTGCCATGTTATTTTTCGTCGAAAGACACCCTCAATTTCATACTAGATACATTGTCTCTGTCGAATTTAAAAGTATAATTTATCACCCAACACCTAGTGATCAAATTAATGGTTTTGCTGGTGATTCCGGCCGTGTATCTTCCTGGACTCAAGGCTTTTGGACTAATATAAACATATTAATCGTAAATAATTGGAGGACCAGAAACTAATTAGAGATTCATAAAGAGGGAAAAACAAGGAACGTGAGCATGCCTTACCACTAGTGAGAAGTTTGAATAAAGGAAGAATATGAGTATGGGTGAGGTTGTGAGGAACATAATGAACCTAACAGTAGACTTCTATCATGACTATGAATGGGATTGTGGTTATCCTTAAATGTGCAATTGGCTTGATGTGGATTCGTGAATGGGATCAAACCTTGTTGTTAAATGATATGACATGCATTTGAAGCATGATTGACCTAGTTTGTCATGAGGAGCATGATCGAGTCATGTATTGAACAAAAGGAAAGAAAACATCCATTGGACTTTGTGAAGGCCGAGTTGCCTAGGAGATGATCACACCTTAGTGCGGGTGCGAATAGACATGTGTGGTCCTATAGTTGACCTTGAGGGTGTTGGGGTGCGGGCGTCTCACAGCGAGCAGTGGTAGCCCCTCTGGACCGTGAGACAGACCGATGCAAATGCACCGACGATCCTGACTGGACACAGTCCTATATCAAGATCTTGTGGGAATGCCACTGTATAAAGCCTTGTTGCACAAAATGACTAATTATGTTCTAGAAAGCACTTGTTTTATGGCTGACGAGATACTGGCATGTCCCCCTGATCATTCTCTCCGACTGTTTTGTGTCTAGCTCCATGGAGTAGGATTTTGACTATTGGGTGTATGTGTATAGTGAGTCCATGCATTATATAACATTTATTCGTTATCATGACTTGGAATTGTTATCTTACTGTTATATATATACACCTGCATGGAACTGATTATTTGGAAATGCTATGTGGGCACTTTGCGCCATTTTGTTTCTTGATGCTATAATTGATAATGATGGTAGGATGTCTTACTTCTTCCTTGTCTTTCTGTTATTTCCCATCTGTATATTGCATTCTATCGAAGACGACGGCAAAAAGGGCAAAACTCCCAACTTCCCCGGCTTTTGGCCCGATCAAGATTAGCGTCTAGTGTCGGATTATGGCGGCGCACCCGAGTGGATTTTTGGGTTATGTACGTCTTACTTTCCTCAGAGGGCCTGACTGTTGGTACATTAACGTGAACTCCAAGCGGTTCATCTACGAGGGTGAGGTGTCGATCTCACTAGCTTGGAGGCGTCATGACTCGCCTATCTTCATAAGCAGCATCAGAGTATGGCTGGAATTCTACTTGCCTATCCGAGAGATGTGGGGTGATCGCCACTACACCCTACAGGAGGATACTTTTGTTTCCACGGCTCGGGCCCCGTCCCGTAACTCTGTGGTTCCTATGGTGGTTTCCTCTGATGAGGAAGACCCCGAGGAGATCCCTGAGGACGACCTCACGGAGGATCCTAAAGAGGATCCTGACACGATTCCTCCTCACTTGAGGGACTGATACTACTTGTAGCTACTGAGGGCTACCAGTATTTTATTTTGGGGGCCTAATGTTTTGACTGTAATGGGCTGTATATTCTGATACCGTGGGGATGTGTATGTATAATCCTTTGGGGGCAGGTATAGTTTTACTTTTTGGTATACCAGGATTTGTAACTAAATAGTTTGATAAATATATATATATATATATATATATATATATATATATAGATGAAATGTTAATTTCCATGTATGCTTTACTTCTGCTTTTATTCTTTATTTCCATTGATGTACCGTCACTGTAGTTATTAACTATTGCTATTATAACAAAAAAAAAATATTCACCAATTTAACTACATAACTAAAATCAAGTAAGTTCACATTATATTAAAAGGAATCGGGTCTTAACTTATATAATTTTATTTCCGCATTGTAATTGACAATGTGACGTTCCCTCCCAAAAAGGGGCGTTACAAGGTCCATAAGGCGGAGGTTGATTTTGAGATTGCTTTGCATAGCTGAAATTAGGATGATCCCTCCAACCCTGATTATATGTGTTTGAGTAGGGGTTGTAATTTTTTGAAAGTCCAGCATATCCCCCTACTGCTCTTACCTCCTCATTTGTGTCCTCTTGGAGAGTGGGACACATATCAGTGGGATGTCCAGATGAACAACAGATCCCACAAGCATGAACTGGTGCTTTGCCTGTATCCATTAACTGCTGAACCATAGCAGTCAATTGAGTCATTTGCTGTTTTAGACTGCTTGTCTCTACTTCTTTCACTGTTCTCACTCCAGTGTCATTTCTAGAGTAAAACTGTTGAGTATTGGAAGCCATTCTTGAGATCAAGTTTCTACCTTCTTGAGGAGTTTTATCAACCAATGCTCCTCCGCTAGCAGCATCAATCATGTTGCGATCCATCACTTGTAAACCTTTATAGAAATACTGAATTAAGAGCTGCTCACTTATTTGATGATGAGGGCAGCTGAAACATAGCTTCTTAAATCTCTCCTAGTAGTTATGGAGTGATTCCCCATGCCTTTGTTGAATACCACAGATTTCTTACATGATTGTTGCACTTTTGAGGCAGGGAAGTATCTGTCTAGGAAAGCTCAGGCCATGTCCTGCCATGATTGGATGGATCCGGGTGGCAAGTAGTAAAGCCACTCCTTAGCTGAGTCTTTTAATGAGAATGGAAAAGCTCTCAACTTGACTTGCTCTACATGAATTCCTGCAGGCTTCATGCTAGAACATACCACATGAATTTCCTTCAAGTGTTTGTTAGGGTCCTCTCCGGGTAATCCATTGAAAGATGGCAAGAGATGGATTAAGCCAGATTTCAATTCAAATGCCTCTTCATTTTCAAGAATGTCTATGCATAGAAATTTGTTGATCTAGATCTGGAGCACCCAATGCCCTTAAAGTGTTTTACGCCATTGTCACTTCTTCAGATATTTCAGATGGCTCAAATGTCTCTGAACTCGATAGATCAATGTAACGGGTGCTTCATGTAACATCCCGAAAATTCATTATTTTGTTAAAGACGATCATTTTATAATATTTGTAATTTTTAAGAATTTTTGTGGAATTTTCTAGAGATGATGAATATTTTAATATATTCTTCGTTTTATGTGTGTCTTGAGTGGAGTAGGAGAATAGAATATTTTCCCTGAAGTAGTAAACCTTGGACTGTCAACGTGTCAACGGGGATCTTACTAAACTCGAGTCAGGGCACGTTTACAAGGTCTACATTTTTAGGTTTTATCGCTAGTGTAATAAATCATCCGTTGTATTTAATCAAGGAGACAAGCTTACTATGCACTTCATAGAGAAGCGTCTGAAGCTTCTCAAGGAAGCTTCTTTGAATCATTTTTTTATTATTTCTCTCTCCTCCCATTTTGTCTTTGCACATTTGAATTAAGGGACCTAATTCATTCCTCATCCACACATTTTCCTCCTCCTGTACGTAGCACTCACTATTCACTCATCTTTCTCTCTTTCCATTTCTCCTTACAGCAGCACCATCCACCCACATTCATATTTTCATCCTCCAATACCGTTACACTCCTAGCACCATTTCGTGTTTAGAGAAACACCATATCTGAGGGAATCATCTTCAAAGTTCTACATTTTCTTCATCTTCGTTTTCCTCCACGGTTGAAGTTTAAAGGTTGGAACTTTAAGGTAAAGTCCTTAGCTTTTTCCTCATCTCTCCTCATTTTCGTAACCTTTGCCATTTTGATGACCATGGGTATCCATTTCAACACTTGATTCGATTTTGGTGAGCTTGAATGTTCAAGGATCTCTTGGGAGCTGAAAACATAATTTCGACCAAAAAGGAGCTTGACCTTTCTTTGTGCTTCTCCAAGGTAAGAGGAAGACACTCCTCCTCAACCTCTCTTAGCATTTAGGAACGTCTGTGATTTGTGTTAAGGGTCTTTTACGCTTTTGTATGTTGTTTGGGTTGTATATGTGCTATTTGATTGTTTGAGTTTTGAATGTATATATATATAAATATAACTGGATGTATTGGAATGTGTAATATTGAAGGGAATGAGTTCCGAGTGATCCTCGGATAGTTACGGTGTTGAGCCCAGAATTTGGAAACTTCATGTGGAAACTAGTAATAGTATAAAATTTGGCCAAACTCGTCGAATATAATACCTTGATCTTTTGGTGATATGTCAAAATCCGTCGAATGAAGATTTCTGACCATTTTTGTCGAATGTTAAAATCTCGTCGAGTAAGGACTCATAGCCAAACCTGTCGAATTTGATAACCTAATTACTTAGTAAAATGTTAAAATCCGTCGAGTAAGGACTCATGGCCAAACCTGTCGAACGTGATAACCTAATCACTTAGTAAAATGTTACAATCCGTCGAGTAAGGACTCATGGCCAAACCTGTCGAATCTGATATCCTAATTAATTAGTAAAATGTTAAAATCCATCGAGTATGGACTTCTGGCCAAACCTGTCGAATTTGATATCCTAATTACTTAGTAAAATGTTAAAATCCGTCGAGTTTAGACTTCTGACCATTTCCGTCGAATGTTAAAACCCGTCGAGTTTAGATCTTTGACCACTAAACACAATGTCAAAATCCGTCGAGTATGAACCCCGATCATGCCCATCGAGATTGATCTTCCGACCAAAACCGTCGAATAGAGTCCCCTGGACACTTAGGAGAAAGTGCCCCAAAGTTAATAATCATCGAATTTGAGAGACAATGCCTGTCGAGTAGATTGAATTTCTCCGGACCGTCGAAATTAGAGATTTCGACCAGTGTTCGTCGGTTCGACACTTGGGAGATTTTCTCCAACGTCGACACCTATACCCGTCGAATTGAGGCTTTGGCTGACCATCTGGAGGGTTCGACAGTTTTGATCTTCGTCCGACAGAACCCCCATCCGACAGAAAATGATTTCTTGCCAATCCTATTATAAAATATTTTCCCCATTCTTTCCTCCTCTTGTTACATTATTCTTCATCGAATGGCATCTTCAATTATTCATAAAACGTATTGTCTTTGTCGAATTCAAAAGTATACCTATCACCCAACACCTAGTAATTGAAATCTGTGACTCAGTTTGTGATTCCGACCGTGTATTTTCCTGGACCCAAAACCTTGGGACTAATAGAGGAATATTGATTATAAATAAATGGGATGACTAGAAATTACTTAGGGATGCATAAACAGGGAAGAACATGAGAGTGTGAGATTTTTGAGATCTTAGAATAACCTTCTAAGGGCATATGAATAAATTACCTAAGAGGATTTAAGTTAACTAAGAGAATTCCTTTAGAGACAAACTCTGTAAGTAAAGCTAAATCTAAGCAAGAATTCATAATACGCTTTAAAAAGGTATTAATTTATTTAACGACAATATTATGCTATTGTGGGTCCATGTGGGAGACCATTGACTGTATTAATTCTTACTTTGGTAAATTGTGACATATGATGGAATAGTATGTAATAATGATCATACATGATTATGCATAGAGTCTGTATGCATTGTGATTGTCCGTTGAATTTGTCGTAAGGCCTAGTTGCCTAGGAGTTGAACACACCTTAGTGCGGGTGCGAATAGACAAGTGGGGTCCTGTAGTTGGCCTTGAGGCGTTGGGGCGCGGGTGTTTCATAAAAGGCGTGGTAGCCCCTACGGACCGTGAGACAAACCGATGCAAACGCACCGACGATCCTGACGAGGCCACAGTCCTATATCGAGATCTTGTGAGAATGCTACTGTATAAAGCCTTGTTGCACAAAATGACTGATTATTTTCTGGAAAGCACTTGCTTTTATGGCTGACGAGATACGGGCATGTCTCCCTGATCATTCTCTCCGAGTGTTTTGTGTCTAGCTCCATGGAGTAGGATCTTGATTATTGAGGGCTCATGTGCATAGAGTCCGTGCATTATCTGCATTTATCATTATTATGGTTTGGCATTGATATATTGTTGATATACCTATGGTGCTGGAACCATTTGCTTGATCATAAGCGCTCTTGAATGTCTATTACTATTCTTTGTTGTTGTAAATGCTATGTGGGCGCTTTGCGCGTTTGGTTTCTTGATGCTATAATTGTTAATGACGGAAGGATGTCTTACCTCTTTTTCCTTCCTGTCTCTCCATTCCTGTTTATACGTACATTGCGTCTCATCGAAGACAACCGTGAGAACCGAAAGCTCCCAACTTCCCCGGTTTTTGGCCTTATCTTGGTGAGCGACTACTGAAGACTATGGAGCCCTGTACGCACTGATTTTTGGGAGATGTACGTCCGACTTTCTTAGGAGGGCCAGTCTTTGGTATATCAACTATAGTTACGACGCATTTGTGTCTATACGGGAGATGTCTCGATATCACTAGCACTGGAGGCGCCACGAACCTTTGTCTTCACTGCCGTATTAGCCTACGTTTGGAGTTTCGGCCACCGATACGTGAGATGTGGGGCGATCGTTACTTCACTCAGAGAGGACTCTTTTCGTTCTCTGACTCGGGCCCCGTCCCGTGTCTCTGCTATTCCTATGGTGATTTCCTCGATGATGAGGAAGATCCGAGGAAGATCCCGAGGAAGTCCCCGAGGACGACCCCAAAGAGGACCACGAAGAGGATCGACACGATTCCTCCTCACTTGAGGGATTGATGTTACTCGTAGCTACTGAAGGCTACCGGTATTTTATTTTGGGGGCCCGATGTTTTGTTTGTAATGGGCTTTAAATTCTGATACCGTGGGGATGTGTATGTAATACTTTGGGGGCAGGTATAGCTTTGCTTTTTGATGTACCAGGTTTGTAACTAAATGTTTTGATAAACCTCTATATATATATATGATGATGCAGATGTTAATTCCTACGCATGTTTCACTTCTGTTTGATCTTTTATTCCCATTGATGTCTCGTCAACATGGTTATTAATTATGAAAAAAAAAGTATATATATAATATAGCCGCCAATTAAAATACCCAACTATAATCTAGTGAATATACACGTCTTATTAAAACGAACCGAGTCTCAACTCACCTAATTTTATTTCCGCATTGTAATCGACCATGTGGCGTTCCCTTGGGAGGGGCGTTACATTTTTGGTATCAGAGCCCCGGTTTATGTTTCTTTGGGTCTTGTGGTTGAGTCTGTCTTGTTTGTGCTGTGTGTTCTCTGAATGGAATTCGTAAAGGAGTAGTGTTTGGTATTCTTAGTGAATGCAATGACTTTTACGTGTTTTCGGATAATCGAATCCGAGAAAGTGAGATGGCACGAAGGGAAGACATGGCGCGCAGCTATTACAAGCGATGCAAAGGATGGTGAGGTCATCGCACAACAACCGAGCAAGCCGCACAACGGCAGAGAGAGTTACGCAACAACAAGAGCGAGTGCTCAACGGTTAGAGGCTCTATCTGCCGATGCTCGAATTTAGCGAGTTTCGACGCCATAACCCTCCTCAATTTAAAGGAGAATTTGATCCAGGACAAAGCTAGTACGTGGATCAAGGAGTTGGAGAAGGTATTTCGAGGAATGAATTGCGCGAGGGTAAGAAGGTGGATTATGCTACTTTTATCTTTGGTAGGCAATCTTGAGCGGGTGGAACGGCAGTGCGGAGGATGCTAGAAGCTATGAACCAGAGTTTACTTAGGAGTTGTTCAAAGAAAAGTTCTTGGACAAGTATTTTCTGCTAGTGCAAGGCATGCAAAGGAGTCGAATTCCTCAACTGCGACAGGGGAATATGTTGTTAGCGAGTATGCGGCGAGATTCGAAAACTTGTCACGGTTTTCGACCTACTTTCGAGAACCAACCGGATGAGGCTTGGAAGTGCAGAAGATTCACGGAAGGATTGAGGTACGAAGCGAGGAAAGCTATGATCACCTTGAGGATCAATGAATTCTCACAACCGCTGGATACTTCTTTGTGATGTAGAGGCTCTGGAGCAATCTAGAGATATGAGGAATAGAAACTTTGGGCTGCGAGATTTCGAGAGGCGGCAATAACAGTGCTAACCGCTTCCCGGAAGAAGCCATACTCTCGACCAACGGGAAGTCACCAACAAGCCATGGGTGGAAGTTCAAGTGGAGGTTCTAGTGGGAGCAGGGATGGCCAAAACTTGGCATACCCCTCCAAATCTTAGGAAGTGTGGAAAAGATCATCGACAAGGGATTGTCCTATCAAAGGGATTATCTGTTTTCGATGTGGGAAACACGGACACATCTACGAGAGACTGCAATCAAGCGAAGGTCAAATCTTCAATGAATGTTGCGAAAGCCAAGAAACCGCAAATTTGGAGGACGAGTTTACACTATGTAAGCGAGTGAAGCCTCGAATCAGAAGATTTGATACTGAGGAGAAGGCATCATAGAAGGTAATCTTTTAAGCTGCATCTTGTATGACTCTGGGCAACCCATTCTTTTATATCGTATGATTGTGTGTGCAAAAAGCGAGTCTACGTGTCGTCCTTACCTTTTGACTTAAGCTGTTTCTACCCCCACCGATAAAGCGGTAGTTACTACCAAAGTTTGTCTAAACTGTCCATTAATTGTTGAAGGTCGATCCTTTTGGTCGATCTCGATTTGTTTACCTCTTTCCCAATTAGATATTATCCTAGGGATGGATTTGGTTGTCTTCTAACCATGTTACGTTAGGACTTGTTCCCGAGAAAGACCATAGTTTTTCCCATAAATGAGAATTCTAGATTTCGACGGCCAACCGAGTTCAAGCTCTCTTGAAAGAAGGAGCTCACGGATACATGCTCTTGTTTTCTTTGAAAATCGAGAACGAGGTTGATGTGGACACAATTCCGGTGGTGAATGAGTTTCCCGAAGTCTTTCCGAGAGTGTGCACAGTTTACCACCAGGCTCGAGAGATAGAGTTTGCTATCGACTTAGTACTGGGAGCTGGTCTTGTGTTTATAACACCGTCCGGATGGCACCAACGAGTTAGCCGAGCTAAAGAAATGACTAGAAGAGCTTTTGGAAAAGCAATTTGTCGGGCCAAGTGTGTCACCATGGGGAGCACCGGTCTTTGTTAGTTCGCAAGAAGGATGGCACCTCAAGGTTATGTGTGGACTATCGGCGGTGAACAAAGTGACGATTAAGAACAAATATCCACTCCCGAGGATTGACGACTTGATGGACCAAGCGAAGGGAGCGCGGTGTTTTCCAAGATTGATCTGCGATCGGGTATCATCGAGATACGACCGAAGACGAGAGGATGTGTCCAAGGCGCTTTTCGCACCGATACGGTCACTACGAGTATCTGGTGATGCTGTTTGGCGTGACGAATGCACTAGCTATCTTCATGGACTACATGAACCGAATCTTTCGACCTTACTTGGATAAATTCGTTGTGGTCTTCATTGATGACATTCTGGTATACTCTCAAAATCGGGAGGACCATGCTGAACACCTCAGTATAGTTCTTCAGATTCTGAAGGAGAAGGAATTGTATGCCAAACTGTCAAAATGTGAGTTTTGGCTGGAAGAAGTCAAGTTTCTAGGTCACGTGATCTCGAGAGAGTGGGATTCTTTGTGGATCCATCGAAAGTGGAGGCGATCTTGCGATGGGAAAGGCCGAAGTCGCAACGAGAGATTCGAAGCTTCGTGGGTTTAGCGGGATATTACCGGAGGTTCATTGAGGATTCTCCAAGATTGTTGGACCACTTACACAACTCACAAGGAAAAACCAAACTTTTGAGTGGACCGACAGCTGTGAGCGAAGTTTCCAAGAGTTGAAGAATCGACTGACTACCTCACCGGTGTTAGTGCTACCCGATCCGAATGAACAGTTTGAAGTGTACTGTGACGCTTCATACCAAGGGCTAGGATCTGTACTTATGCAACATGGAAGAGTGGTGGCTTATGCTTCAAGGCAGTTGCGAGTGCACGAGAAGAATTATCCAACGCACGACCTGGAACTAGCGGTACGTAGTAGTTTTGCTCTCGAAAATATGGAGGCATTTTCTCTACGGAGCAACGTTCGACATTTTCGGTGATCACAAGAGTCCAAGTATTTGTATGATCGAGAAGGAGTTGAACATGAGGCAACGGAGGTGGTTAGAATTCCGAAGGATTACGATTTCCAACACGTATCATCCTGGCAAGGCAAATGTTGTGTGTACGCTCTAAGTAGGAAGATGATCGGTATCTACGCCCCGATGATCAAGGAAAAGGATCTAATAGAGCAATTCGAGAGATGTATGGTCTTTTGTGAAGTTAGAACCTGGAAAGATTTGCATGAATATGGTTACCATCTCGAGCGAGTTGATGGACAAAGCATAAGAAAAAAGAGGAGAAGAAGGACAAATTCTTGCAAGAAGTGAGGGAACAGATGAAGCAAGGAAATGAAACGAGAGTTTGCAGAGGAACGGATGGAATTTTGAGATTCCATGGGAGAGTTTGTGTCCCTCGGAATCAAGAACTTAGAGAATACATCATTAATCATGCTCACACAAGCCAGCGAGTATGCACCGGGCATGACGAAGATGTATCAAGACTTGAAGAAGTTGTTACGGTGGCACGGAATGAAGAGTGACGTTACTAGACGTGTATCTACTTGTATGCTGGTTTGTCAAAAAGCTAAAGTGGAACATCGAGACCAGCGGGATTCTTTGCAACAGTTATCTATTAGGAATGGAAGTGGGGACGATGATTGCAATGGACTTTGTAGTCGGATTACCAAGGACAAGAAAAGGTCATGATTCGATTTGGGTAATTGTGGACCGACTCACGAAAAAACAACACATTTTCTTCCGATCGACATCAAGTACAAGCTAGAGAGATTGACTCGGATCTACATTGGAGAGATTGTCGATCACACGGTGTGCCTACAAGTATTGTTTCGAGATAGAGATCCGAGGTTTACTTCAAATTTCGGGAGAGTTTGCAAGAAGCATTGGGGACAAAATTACGACTTAGTTACGCTTATCATCCGAGACCGACGGTCGGTCGGAGAGAACAATCCAATCTTTGGAAGATTTGCTTAGAGCTTGCACCATAGAGCAAACTGGGAGTTGGGATGACATTCTACCCTTGATAGAATTCACCTACAACAATAGTTATCATTCGAGCATAGGGATGGCACCCTATGAAGCTCGTATGGACGACGATGTCGAACACCTATGTGTTGGTACCAAGACGGCGAGCGCCTTACTATTGGACCCGAGATTATACAACGAGACAACCGAGAAGGTTAAAATGATTCGGGAAAAGATGAGGACGGCTCGAGTCGACAAAGGAGTTATGCAGACCGAAGGAGAAAACCTCTTGAGTTTGAGGAAGGTGAGCATGTATTCTGAAAGTCACACCTACGACCGGGGTGGGTAGGGCTTTAAAATCTAGAAAACTCACTCCTAAATTCCTTGGACCATACCAAATCATTGGTCGTGTAGGTCTGTAGCATACCAAATATCCTTACCTCCTTTTCTTTCAAACATTCATAATGTTTTCCATGTGTCACAACTTCGGAAATACCTTCCCGACCCAAGTCATATCATAGCACCAGATACTGAGTACAACTAAAAGAAAACTTAACTTATGAGACGTCTCCTATAAGAATCGAGGATAGCGCAGGATAAAGCAATTAAGAGCAAAGAGATCGCATTGGTGAAAGTGATCTGGAACGAGGTTTGGAGATGCAACACTGGGAGTTGGAAGACAAGATAAAGAGAGCAATACCCACGAGTTATTCTAAGGTATGCAAATTTCGAGGACGAAATTTCTTTTTAGAAGGGGAGTGTTGTAACATCCCGAAAATTCATTATTTTGTTAAAGACGATCATTTTATAATATTTGTAATTTTTAAGAATTTTTGTGGAATTTTCTAGAGATGATGAATATTTTAATATATTCTTCGTTTTATGTGTGTCTTGAGTGGAGCGGGAGAATAGAATATTTTCCCTGAAAGTAAACCTTGGATTTGTCAACGTGTCAACGGGGGATCTTACTAAACCCGAGTCCGGGCACAGTTTACAAGGTCTACATTTTTGAGGTTTTATCTGCTAGTGTAATAAATCATCTGTTGTATTTAATCAAGGAGACAAGCTTACTATGCACTTCATAGAGAAGCGTGCGAAGCTTCTCAAGGAAGCTTCTTTGAATCATTTTTTTATTATTTCTCTCTCCTCCCATTTTGTGCTGCACATTTGAATTAAGGGACCTAATTCATTCTTCATCCACACATTTTCCTCCTCCTGTACGTAGCACTCACTATTCACTCATCTTTCTCTCTTTCCATTTCTCCTTACAGCAGCACCATCCACCCACATTCATATTTTCATCCTCTAATACCGTCACACTCCTAGCACCATTTCGTGTTTGGAGAAACACCATATCTGAGGGAATCATCTTCAAAGTTCTACATTTTCTTCATCTTCGTTTTCCTCCACGGTTGAAGTTTAAAGGTTGGAACTTTAAGGTAAAGTCCTTAGCTTTTTCCTCATCTCTCCTCATTTTAGTAACCCCTTGTCATTTTGATGACCATGGGTATCCATTTCAACACTTGATTCGATTTTGGTGAGCTTGAATGTTCAAGGATCTCTTGGGAGCTGAAAACATAATTTCTGACCAAAAAGGAGCAGCCTTTCTTTGTGCTTCTCCAAGGTAAGAGGAAGACACTCCTCCTCAACCTCTCTTAGCATTTAGGAACGTCTGTGATTTGTGTTAAGGGTCTTTCTGCTTTTGTATGTTGTTTGGGTTGTATATGTGCTATTTGATTGTTTGAGTTTTGAATGTATATATATATATAAATATAACTGGATGTATTGGAATGTGTAATATTGAAGGGAATGAGTTCCGAGTGATCCTCGGATAGTTACGGTGTTGAGCCCAGAATTTGGAAACTTCATGTGGAAACTAGTAATAGTATGAAATTTGGCCAAACTCGTCGAATATAATACCTTGATCTTTTGGTGATATGTCAAAATCCGTCGAATGAAGATTTCTGACCATTTTCGTCGAATGTTAAAATCCGTCGAGTAAGGACTCATAGCCAAACCTGTCGAATTTGATAACCTAATTACTTAGTAAAATGTTAAAATCCGTCGAGTAAGGACTCATGGCCAAACCTGTCGAACGTGATAACCTAATCACTTAGTAAAATGTTACAATCCGTCGAGTAAGGACTCATGGCCAAACCTGTCGAATCTGATATCCTAATTAATTAGTAAAATGTTAAAATCCGTCGAGTATGGACTTCTGGCCAAACCTGTCGAATTTGATATCCTAATTACTTAGTAAAATGTTAAAATCCGTCGAGTTTAGACTTCTGACCATTTCCGTCGAATGTTAAAACCCATCGAGTTTAGATCTTTGACCACTAAACACAATGTCAAAATCCGTCGAGTATGAACCCCGATCATGCCCGTCGAGATTGATCTTCCGACCAAAACCCGTCGAATAGAGTCCCTGGACACTTAGGAGAAACTGCCCCAAAGTTAATAATCGTCGAATTTGAGAGACAATGCCTATCGAGTAGATGAATTTCTCCAGACCCGTCAAAATTAGAGATTTCGACCAGTGTTCGTCGGTTCGACACTTGGGAGATTTTCTCCAACGTCGACACTTATACCCGTCGAATTGAGGCTTTGGCTGACCATCTGGAGGGTTCGACAGTTTTGATCTTCGTCCGACAGAACCCCCATCCGACAGAAAATGATTTCTTGCCAATCCTATTATAAAATGTTTTCCCCATTCTTTCCTCCTCCTGTTACATTATTCTTCGTCGAATGGCAGCTTCAATTATTCATAAAACGTATTATCTTTGTCGAATTCAAAAGTATACCTATCACCCAACACCTAGTAATTGAAATCTGTGACTCAGTTTGTGATTTCGACCGTGTATTTTCCTGGACCCAAAACCTTGGGACTAATAGAGGAATATTGATTATAAATAAATGGGATGACTAGAAATTACTTAGGGATGCATAAACAGGGAAGAACATGAGAGTGTGAGATTTTTGAGATCTTAGAATAACCTTCTAAGGGCATATGAATAAATTACCTAAGAGGATTTACGTTAACTAAGAGAATTCCTTTAGAGACAAACTCTGTAAGTAAAGCTAAATCTAAGCAAGAATTCATAATACGCTTTAAAAAGGTATTAATTTATTTAACGACAATATTATGCTATTGTGGGTCCATGTGGGAGACCATTGACTGTATTAATTCTTACTTTGGTAAATTGTGACATATGATGGAATAGTATGTAATAATGATCATACATGATTATGCATAGAGTCTGTATGCATTGTGATTGTCCGTTAGACTGTCGTAAGGCCTAGTTGCCTAGGAGTTGAACACACCTTAGTGCGGGTGCGAATAGACAAGTGGGGTCCTGTAGTTGGCCTTGAGGGCGTTGGGGCGCGGGTGTTTCATAAAGGGCAGTGGTAGCCCCTCTGGACCGTGAGACAAACCGATGCAAACTCACCGACGATCCTGACTGGCCACAGTCTTATATCGAGATCTTGTGAGAATGCTGCTGTATAAAGCCTTGTTGCGCAAAATGACTGATTATTTTCTGGAAAGCATTTGTTTTTATGGCTGACGAGATACGGGCATGTCTCCCTGATCATTCTCTCCGAGTGTTTTGTGTCTAGCTCCATGGAGTAGGATCTTGATTATTGAGGGCTCATGTGCATAGAGTCCGTGCATTATCTGCATTTATCATTATTATGGTTTGGCATTGATATATTGTTGATATACCTATGACTGCCTGGAACTATTTGCTTGATCATAACTGCTCTTGAATGTCTATTACTATTACTGTTGTTGTAAATGCTATGTGGGCGCTTTGCGCCGTTTGGTTTCTTAATGCTATAATTGGTAATGACGGAAGGATGTCTTACCTCTTTTTCCTTCCTGTCTCTCCATTCCTGTTTATCTGTACATTGCGTCTCATCGAAGACAACCGTGAGGAACCGGAAGCTCCCAACTTCCCTGGTTTTTGGCCTTATCTTGACTGAGCGACTACAGAAGACTATGGAGCCCCGTACGCACAGATTTTTGGGAGATGTACGTCTGACTTTCTTAGGAGGGCCAGAGTGCTGGTATATCAACTATAGTTCTGAACGCTGTGTCTACACGGGAGATGTCTCGATATCACTAGCCTGGAGGCGCCACGAACCGCCTGTCTTCACCTTTGTATTAGCCTACGTTTGGAGTTTCGGCCTACCGATACGCGAGATGTGGGGCGATCGTTACTTCACTCGAGAGAGGACTCTTTTCGTTCTACAGCTCGGGCCCCGTCCCGTGTCTCTGCTATTCCTATGGTGATTTCCTCTGATGATGAGGAAGATCCTGAGGAAGATCCCGAGGAAGTCCCTGAGGACGACCCCGAAGAGGACCCTGAAGAGGATCCTGACACGATTCCTCCTCACTTGAGGGATTGATGTTACTCGTAGCTACTGAAGGCTACCGGTATTTTATTTTGGGGGCCCGATGTTTTTTGTAATGTAATGGGCTGTAAATTCGATATCGTGGGGATGTGTATGTAATACTTTGGGGGCAGGTATAGCTTTGCTTTTTGATGTACCAGGTTTGTAACTAAATATTTTGATAAACCTCTATATATATATATAATGATGTAGATGTTAATTCCTACGCATGTTTCACTTCTGTTTGATCTTTTATTCCCATTGATGTCTCGTTAACATGGTTATTAATTATGAAAAAAAAAAGTATATATATAATATAGCCGCCAATTAAAATACCCAACTATAATCTAGTGAATATACGCGTCTTATTAAAACGAACCGGGTCTCAACTCACCTAATTTTATTTCCGCATTGTAATCGACCATGTGGCGTTCCCTTGGGAGGGGCATTACAGCTTCAATGTCAACAAGTATGAGTTGGAAATTAGCCGGATGGAAGGGAAATTGAGGATGTGAGTTGAGTTGATCAATATAGTTCCTCAAATTTTGCAATCCCTCGTCTATCCCTTCTATGGACATCAACACCTACAAAACACTCAGAAAGAAAGATTCAAAAACTAAAAATAAAATAAAAACAAAAATAAAAACAGAGTAAAAATAGGAAATAAATTAACAATGTAATTGAAAAATTGGCTCCCCGGCAACGGCACCAAAATTCTGATGCGTGAGGATATAGTGATTAAAATTCAGATAAAAATCAGTTGTCAGGCCCACTAGAAAATAAAAACCTTACAACTAGTTGTAGTTAGTAAGGGTCGATCCACAGAGAACCAATTCAATCAACACTATTAAACAATTCCTAATTTAGACTCTGATTGACAATAAACAGTAAATAGGGAGTTTTTGGAGTTTTGATGAACAATGAACAGCTTCAAAAGCAATAACAATAAACAAACTGAAATCAACAATATAAGAAAATTGGTTAAGAGATTGAATCCACCACTAGATTTATATGATGATGTAAATTCACATATCCTTTTATTCCAACATGCTCAATTATGTTTTTATGCAATTGTGAGAGTAAATCTCTGTTTTCCTTACGTGTTGGCCAATTCAGCAGCCGCTCAAATCAACTCCTAATCACTAATTAGTTATAAAGCAACTGCTCTTACAACTATCTAACCATTGCATTAAGATTTAGAAAACCAATTACACTAAGATCTAATCACACACTGGGATTAAATTACTTAGAACATATATTTCTCTAGATCTATTACCGCAACCGCACATAATAAACCTAGATCTACCACTTTTATAACTGGTAAATAGTTCAAAGATAATTATACTCACATGAACATCATATATTCCGCTAGATCTACTACCGCAACCGCGCATAATAAACCCAGATCTACTACTTTTAAAGTGGGAACAAGTACAAAAACCTTCATACCAACAATAGATTCAGAAATATATGAATAAAAATATAACTGTATTGAAATAATCAAATATGCAAGATTCACAACATCAATACTAGTGGTTTCATCACCCCCTTAACCAAGGGAGGTTTAGTTACACATAGCTAGAACAAAATCACAAGAAAAACTGAGAAAGAACAATATAAGAAACAAAGTGCAGAAGAAAAACTAAATAGCAAATGAGTTTCTGAGGATTGAGGATGATGGTTCTCCGATTGCTCGAACCCGAGACTCCAATCTGTGATCCAAGACTCCCCTCTCCTTCTCCAAGGAGTTGCAGCTGCTCTCCTAGGTCAGAACTCCCTTCAAAACGTGCCAAGAGTGTCAATATATAGGCCTCCAACATAAACTTCTCGTAGAAGTTTCAATAATTGAGTTTCTGACACAAATACACGGCCGTGTATGCATACATGGCCTAGGCCATGTATGACACTGCCTAGAGGATCAAAATCTACTGTTTTTAATTGCAAAGTTAGAGCCATACACGGCCTAGGCTGTGTATTCTCTCACGGCCATGTATTTTTTTATGCAACCTAGGCCCTGTAATCTGACGCAGGCCCTGTGATTTGACTCTGGCCCAATAATCTAACTTCCAAGCTCAATATGACCCATTATACCTTCGAATATGGCAAAGTGTTCAACATGAAAGTTGTAGATTTGGATCTTAACTATCAACCATCAAAATTTCAGCCCATTTAACAACTTTTAGCTCTAGTTATGTCATGAACAGTATGCATAGGTCAAGATGTCAGGATCAGCATCGTAGTTCTTGCTTCAACTCCAATTTGAGTTATCCAAACGTGTGATTGGCCTTTGAGGTCTTCCTGGAAGTAGTAGAGAATTGTCTTAGCTTTCCTACAAGACGAAAATCACATCAATCAGATATTTGAAACTCAAATTATAGCTAGTTTACTGAACACTGTCAAAGAGATAAATTAAGGCTAATTCATGTAATAATTCCTTCAATGATCCAATTTGGCTCAATATCATAAAATGTGTCAAAACCAACTTAATTAAACCTAATTAAACCTTAAGAAGCCTAGTGACTGAAAAGCATAATTCAATTATGAGTGCTAATGAACACATTTAAGCAAAGTTTCATAGTAATGTTCCAATTAGGGTTTGATATCAAAAACTAAGCTAAATGATGACAATTAAGCACAAATGGAGTTCAATGAATTAATTACAAGGCGATTAAAATATAGGAATAATCAACAGATCAATACTGCTCACTACTTGTAATATTAAAATTGGATTTTAATATTACTGCCAATGTAATGAGAACCTGTAGGGTCATACACATAGAGCAGACTAAAATTGGAGCAGTAGATCCAAGTTAGACTCAGATTCAAATATGGGTTAGACTCATAACAGATAAGCCTAGGGTTACACAGCTTACCTTACTGCTGCTCACACTCACTTAAGGCAGTCACTATTATAAATAGTACTGCTAAGGGGGCTGCTAAGATACATATTATAGAACCCTAGCCGCACCTACAGAAAAGTGAGTGAGAGAGCGACAGGTTTCTTCTCTTCTCTTCGCAGCTAGCACTGTGTGGGAGACGTGGGGCTCTTCTTTGCGGACATTGGATGTTTGTGAGTTTGTTTGTGTGGATACCGCAGAGACATCACTGCTATTACGGTGTTGGTGATTCATGTCACTTCCTTTTGATCACGCTTCAAGAGGTAAATATTTTAAAACTCAGATTATGGCTTTTTCGCATGGATCCTTGGTGGGAATCCTATTTTTTCGCTATGTGATGTATCCACAATTCCCAATAGTGGTATCAGAGAGTCTTGCGAAACCATGATTTAGTTTTCTATTTTCGTTTTGCATGAGATAACATGTTTGTTGTTCTTATTTTTTGATAAAATATATAATCTTTAATATGTTATTTCAAAAAATGAATGAAACCCCTTTACAAAAACATATTCTGTTTTATGTGATGTATGCAAAACTGTGATGTTGTTTTCAAAAACCCATGAAGATGTTCATATGTTCTGTGAAAATCATTTTGTTTTAAGATGTATGTTTTTGTGAAGCTTTCTGGTATGTATGTGATACGTACAACGTTTTGGAATCCTTATTCTCAATACGCGGTGCAAGGGTTTAGGAAACCTTGTTCTTGGTTTGCGACAGCAAGGGTTATGGAATCCTTGTTTCTGCACAAGCGATGCAACACAAGGGTTTTTGGAAACCCTATTCCTGTTTTGCGGCAAGTGTTGATGTCAAGCCATCAAGGAGGCGTAAGGGTTCAAGTGTTGAACAGTGGCACAAGGGTTCCCCGCGGCGCATGAAGCATTCATGTGTTTTTTGGTTTAGGGTTCAAGCCGTTAAGGGAGGCACAAGAGATTCAGCTCTTGTTTTTGATTCAATTTTTGGGTCGGGGCACTGCCCCGCACCCTGCAAGGGGTGGCCTCCCCTTGACCCCCGCCCGCTAACTGGGGACCCCATGCTACCTCTGTGTAGTGTGTTATTCGAAAGCACAATATTTTTCATCCTTTTTGTTGACTCACGAAAATAATAATGTATTATTGTTTTGAGTTTATATGTTCTTTGTGATGCATGGTGCATGGTTATGGCCTTAGTCCTCTTTTTAATACTATTTTGGTTTTTATAAATATGACCTACATGTCGTGCCTTTCTCTCTATATTCTGATTGTACATTCTCTTCTCATCTAACTCCCCTTGAATATAAAAGAGGTTTCTATATAATATAATATTGATGTGGAGGTAAGAAGATGGCATCAAGTGAGGACGTTGGTGGGAGACGCTTGGTGAAGCTGGCTTAGTTAATGCTACTCTCTGAGGGGGCCATAACCATGTCACTTTTATTATATGTTTTATATGTATGAGATGCATGGATAATGTTTATGGTATGATAAATAGTTTAATAAATGGTGAGATCTAATAATAATAAAAATATTAAGTCATTATGTGATGCCTTCCAATGTGTGGCACTCGTCAAGACTAGTATCGATCAAGTGTAGGTCTACCAAAGCAAGATGCCTTTATCTATATTAGTAAGACGCGATGGGATAAGAGTAATATCCAACTGCCAATCATTTGGTCTGACTTAACTAGGCCATTTTAATAGGATTAAAGGCTTAGAGGCATGGAGTTGGGCTTTAGTCCATTAGATGGATTGGAATAAGTGTTATTCACCCAACTATCCAAGAGTTACATGTGATGTAATTGGAAAGTGTTTCCTACCTAAATAACTAAATTTTGGATGATCAGCCAAAACTGACTCAAAACTAGGTGAAATATGGATCTTGGCCCACTAGGAAATCTTACGATGGGATTTTTCGAGTCAATGCTGAGGGTCATTAACTTGAATAAAATAGTGGGAGACATATTTAACTAAAAGACCTCATTAAATATGTTTATAGCATGACACTTATATTTTTGCATATTTTTGTTGATAGATTACCATAGCAACAAACATATCAAGTAACTTATCACTGCGATCCATCCTTGAGAAGGATAAGTTGTCTAGAATGAATTTTCTAGACTGGTACAGGAATTTGAGGATTGTCCTCAAGCAAGAGAAAAAGTTGTATGTACTAGAACAACCTATTCTTGAGCCACCTGCTACTAATGCCTCTAGAATTGAAAAGAATGCATATAAGAAGCATCAAGATGATGCCTTGGACATCAGATGTCTAATAATGGCCACCATGAACTCTGAGCTCCAAAAGCAACACGAGAACATGGATGCCTACGATATGATCATACACCTTAAGAAGCTCTATCAAGAGTAGGCCAGGCATGAGAGATACGACGTCTCTAAAGCACTATTTTAGTGCAAGTTGGTAGAAAGAAGCCCTGTTGGTACTCATGTACTCAAGATGATTGGGTACATTGAAAACTTAGAAAGACTTGGTTTTCCTTTAGGCCAAGAATTGGCCACTGACTTAGTCCTACAATCATTGCGAGAAAGTTTTAGTCAATTTGTCATGAACTACAACATGAATGAAATTGAAAAATCACTACCAGAGTTACTAGGCATATTGAGAATTGTTGAGCAAAAGATAAACAAAGGCAAGGGAAAGGCCATAATGATGGTCTAAAAGAATAAGGGCAAGAAATAGCAGAAAAATCCCAAGGACAACTGGAAGGGCAAGTGCAAGGATAAGTCCAAGCCCAGCACTTCTGGCTTAAAACCAGTGGGTGGAGTGGCTAAGGAAGGTACATGCTTCCACTATGGTCAGACCGGACATTGGAAGAGGAACTGTGCCAAGTTCTTGGAGGAGCTCAAGAAGAAGAAGGGAAGTGAGACTTCCACTTCAGGTATTTTTGTTATTGAAGTTAATTTATCTACTTCTGCATCATGGGTATTAGATACTGGATGTGGATCTCACATTTATTAAATGTGCAGGATCTAAAGAGTAGTAGACCATTGACGAAGGGCAAAGTCAACCTACGAGTGGGAAATGGAGCAAAGGTTGCTGCATTAGCTGTAGGGATTTACTTATTATCTTTGCCCATTAGGCTTGTAATAGAGTTAGAATTGCTATTTTGTGCCTGCTATTAGTAGAAATATCATTTTTGTTTCTTGTTTGGACAAGAAAGGTCTTTCTTTTATTATAAAGGACAAATGTTGTTCTATTTATATGAATGATATTTTTTATGGTACAATTAAGTAATGGACTTTATGTCCTTGATCTCGAAACACCTGTCTATAACATAAATACAAAAAGGTTTAAATCTAATGATCTGAACCCAACTTTTATCTGGCATTGTCGTTTGGGCCACATAAATGAGAAATACATCTCCAAACTCCATAAAGATGGATTCTTGGACTCGTTTGATTTCGAATCATATGAGATATGTGAATCTTGTTTATTGGAGAAGATGACAAAGGCCCCATTCACTGGACAAGGTTAAAGGGCTAGTAATCTGTTAGGCCTTATACATAGTGATGTATGTGGGCCACTAAACACATTCGCTAGATGCAGTTTTCAATACTTCATTACATTTACTGATGATTTCAGTAGATATGGATTTGTATATCTTATGAAGCACAAATCAGAATCCTTTGAAAAGTTCAAAGAGTTTAAGAATGAAGTACAAAACCAACTTGGCAAGAATATTAAAATCCTTCGATCAGATCAAGGAGGTGACTACTTAAGCCAACAGTTTGATGATCATCTGAAAGAGTGTGGGATAATATCTCAACTTGAAAGGAGGAACTAGACCTTGTTGGACATGGTCCGATCCATGTTGAGTCATACAGACCTTCCAGGCTTCTTCTGGGGACATGCTCTGTTAACAACAGCTTTCACACTTAACCGTGTTCCATCTAAAATGGTTCAAAAGATACCATATGAGATATGGACTGGGAGACGGCCTAGTATGTCTTTTATGAAGATTTGGGGCTGCGAAGCTTATGTGAAACGTCAAGTTTTCGATAAGCTTGGACCCAAATTAGATAAATGCTTCTTTGTGGGTTATCCCAAGGAAACCAAGGGATACTATTCTTATAATCCTGCCGAGCGCAACGTGTTTGTCGCACAGACTATTGTGTTTCTAGAAATGGAGTTTATCTCCAAAGGAACCAGTAGGAGGAAAGTAGAACTTGAAGAAGTTCAAGGTTCACAGAGTAGCAACGAACCAATAATGGAAATAGAGTAGCCTCCATAAAATTTTGTGGAATAGGAATCTGCTCTAGTAGCACAAGACCTGCGTAAGTCTAACAAGATACGTCATCAACTAGAGAGATATGGATTTCTCATGACCCAACAAGGTGACATATTGCTCATGGATCAAGATGGGCTGTGACTTTCCAGGAAGCCATTATTGGCCCAGAATCTGAGAAATGGCTTGAGGCCATGAGATCTGAAATGGATTCTATGTATGCCAACCAGGTATGGACCTTGGTTGACCCACTTAAAGGGGTAAAACTCATTGGGTGCAAGTGAGTTTTCAAGAAGAAAACTGACATGGATGGTAATGTGCATACCTTTAAGGCATAATTGGTGACTAAAGGTTTCAAACAAATTCATGGTGTAGACTATGATGAGACTTTTTCCCCAGTTGCAATGCTTAAATCCGTTCAGATCTTACTTGCTATTGCAACATACCATGATTATGAAATCTAGCAAATAGATGTCAAAACTGCTTTCCTTAATGGAAATCTTCTCGAGCATGTGTACATGACACAACCTGAGGGTTTTGCCACTCTAGAGGATGCTGGAAAGGTGTGCAAGTTGCAACGATCTATTTATGGATTGAAGCAAGCTTCCAGAAGCTGGAATCTTCATTTTGATGATACAATAAAATAATTTGGTTTCATCAAGAATGGAGAAGAATCTTGTGTCTACAAGAAGGTTAGTGGGAGCACTATTATCTTTCTAGTATTGTATGTAGATGACATACTACTTATCGAAAATGACATCCCTACCCTACAGTCCATAAAAACTTGGTTAGGGAACTACTTCTCTATGAAAGACTTGGGTGAAGCCACCTATGTGTTAGGTATTAGGATCTATAGAGATAGATCACTAAGATTGCTTGGCTTAAGTTAGAGTACATACATAGACAAAGTGTTAAGACAATTTAACATACATGAATCCAAGAAAGGACTCTTGCCTATGTCACATGGTGTAAGCCTATCTAAGACTCAATCACCTTCTACCCATGATGAGAGGGATCGCATGGGCAAGATTCTATATGCATTTGTAATTGGATCTATCATGTATACTATGTTATGTACTCGATCAGACATCTCGTATGCTTTGAGCATGACGAGCAGGTACCAGTCTGATCCCGGTGAGAATCACTGGACTGCTGTCAAGAACATCCTTAAGTACTTAAGAAGGACTAAGGATTCGTTCTTGGTATATGGAGCCGAGGAAGAACTAGTTGTAAAGGGTTACATTGATGCTAGCTTCTAAACCGATAAGGACGACTCCAAATCGCAATCGAGTTATGTTTTTTGCCTAAATGGTGGGGCTGTGAGTTGGAAGAGTTCAAAGCAGGAGACAGTCGCCGATTCTACCATAGAGGTTGAGTATATTGCTACCTCTAATGCAGCAAAGGAGGCCGTTTGGATCAGGAAGTTCATTACTGAACTTGGCGCTATTCCTAGCATTGTGGACCCAGTGGACCTCTATTGTGATAATAATGGAGCCATTGTAGAAGCTAAGGAGCCTAAATCTCACCAGTGATCCAAACATATACTTAGGCACTTCCATCTCATTCGAGAGATCATCGATAGAGGAGATATGAAGATATGCAGAGTACCAATAGATGATAACATTGCTGATCCACTGACGAAGCCTCTTACACAGCAGAAGCACGAGGGTCACACTAGGTCTTTAGACATATGCTTGATTGGCTCTAGTTCAAGTGGGAGATTGTTGGTGTATGCCCCAGAGGCTGATACATTTGTCTGTATTTACTTACATTCTATTATGCTATCTTTTAATATATGAGGCATTTCATTTATTATGTTCTTTTTAATAAACATAATAAAGTCCTTAGAATAGTAAGTTTGATGCCATAGGACATCAAGTGGTTGACTTGATTGTGAGATCCAAATGGATAAAATTAGAATACTATTCTTAAATGTCCTTAGTCAATTATTATTGTTAATTAGGACAACAATAATGCGTTAAGACTAGTATGTGCGTAGACTGCTGACCACATCTCACGAGTCATGGATATGAGATGTCAAGTCTTTCACATGGGTACATATTAAAGTAATGATGTACTGGACTGACCCACCATGAGAATTCTACATGGATCGTTACGTGAGTTTCATAAGCGATTCTCATAGTGACAATGGTGTCTGTGGTCCTTTGACCTGAATCACTACGATTCCTACATAAGGAGTTATATGTTTTAATGCCATCAAACGTCATCTGTAACAAGGTGATTATAAAGTTGGTTATTGGACATACTTCAAATCATGTAAAGAGATATGAGTGACCTAGATGGGATTTGTCACTTCTACATAATAGGAGCGATATCTTCGGGCCCCCTGATTGAGTGAGACTGCGAAATGCATGGCCATGCTCAAATGAGTCAATATGAGATATTAATTTTATTTGTTATTACAAAGTCTACTCAAGTGTCAGGAAATTAAAGATTGGACTATACAAGGGTGATGCATTCCATGGCTTGTGTTCAATCTAGATATCTTGACAAAGGGACTAAATGACACAAAAATATTGGTCATGAAAAGATTATGTCAAATCAGTGACATTCTCATTACTTGGGTAGCAGTGATGTATTGCTAGATACCACTCACTGCTTGTAATTTTAAAATTAGATTTTAATATTACTGCCAATGTAATGAGAACCTGCAGGGTCACACACATAGAGCAAACTAAAATTGGAGCAATAGATCTAAGTTAGATTCAGATTCAAATATGGGCCAGACTCATAACAGATGAGTCTAGGGTTACACAGCTTACCTTACTGCTGCTCACACTCACTTAAGGCAGCCACTATTATAAATAGTGCTGCTAAAGGGGCTACTAAGACACATATTACAGAACCCTAGCCACACCTACAGAAAAGTGAGTGAGTGAGCGACAGGTTTCTTCTCTTCTCTTTGCAGCTAGCATTATGTGAGAGACGTGAGGCTCCTCTTTGAGGGCGTTGGACATTCATGAGTCTGTTCGTGTGGATACCGTAGAGACATCATTGTTATTATGGTGTTGGTGATTCACGTCACTTCCTTTTGATCACGCTTCAAGAGGTAAATATTTTAAAACTTGGATTATGGCTTTTTCGCATGGATCCTTGGTGGGAATCCTATTTTTATACTGTGTGATGTATCCACAATTCCCAACACTTTGGACACTTCATTTCTACTTAAACTTACTTAACTTTATCTTAAGGATAACTAGGTTTAAAAGCACTATGCTTATAACTATCATCCATTATTTTCATCTTATGAAAACCTTATAACTTTAATTCCACTTGAGGCTAACTGTAGGGACCCTCAACTATTCTCTTTGAATGGCACTTAAAACACCATTTTATCATTTTCAATTAATTGAAAATAAGCTTCTCTTACCTATCTCAACTAATTGAAACTATGCTAATCGAATAACTTTCTTAGTATATTCGATCAACCTGAAACTCTTGCCAATTGAATAGCTCCCTTTGTTTAATCGGTCAGCCTAACTTACCATTCTAAAATGACCTATTCAAATAACTCTCTAAGTCTATTCGATAAACATTGAACTTAAGTCATCCTAAATTGTTGTTTAAAAATTATCCTAACTACTTAACAAAGTGTTTACCTCACTTCTTTGTCTGGTATAGGACTTAACTCATCTGATTTCCCTTGGTATAAGTTTTTCTTGCTTTAAAACCCTAGGTAGAGAGTTTAACTCACTCTATTACCTTTTACTTGAGACCCTTAGTAGAGAGCTTAACTCACTCTTACTACCTCTAACATGAGTGTTTTTCGCACTCCTCATGTTTCTTGACAAAGAGCTTAACTCACTACTTTGTCCTAGGTAGAGTGTTTATCTCACTCCTCTACCATTACTAGGTAAATTGTTTTTCTCACTCCTTTACCACACTTAGAAAGATTTGATATATTTGGTCTCACTCACTTGCCGATGTAGAGAGCTTCTTAATCTACATATTGGTAAGGTGTTTTACTCATATCTTTACCCTCACAAGGTGCTTTTCTCGCTCCCTTGTCTCACAATTCTCTCCTTAGCAAAGTGTTTTTCTCATTCATTTGCAAGGTGAAGGGTCTTATCTCACTCCTTTAGTTAGGATAATTATGCTATGGTCCAACGTAAGTATTAAAGGAACCATATCTTTACTAATACTCCATTTCATCTCAACTCAAGGAGACACTAGAGTATTTCTCTAAAACTTGCATATTTAGCTTAACTCAAACCACAAGCGATTAAATCATGCCTCTATAATAAGGATAACTTTCATATCAGACTTAGCCATAAACTGGCCTTCTAGCATGCCACCATATTCAGGTCTTAAGAACTCTATATCCCTTGCATTCTATAAGTTCGTAGGGTAGTATTTATCTAGAAAAGAATTCCTTAACACTGCCCAAGTAATCTAAGTGTCAATAGTCTTAACAACTCCTTGGCTTCTACTCTCTATAATTCTGCCTCTCTTACTAATATATTTGATAACTCCATAAACTGCAGTTATTTATGCCCTATATTAGTGCTTTATTGATTGCTCAGTCCTTGTTCTTGGGTATATTTGGGAGACTCTAAACTTATTTTTATACAAAAGTTATTGATGTCTTCCTCTTTATTTTGTGAACATATTTCCAATTCTTTTGATTAGAATATGTTGATTTTGCGCTCGTGATTAATCGAGTGAGCTGTAAATTGTAGGTTAGGCTACAAAATGGATGAATTGGAGTAGCTTGTGGACCAGCATGGGAAGAGAAGAGCCAAGAGAAGTCCCAGCTTCCCACGCCGCGGCGTGGATATGTTCACGCCTCGGCGTGCTACTCTCTGGCTGCTGAAAACTGAGGAGACCGAGGCTGTCACGCCGCGGCGTGGGATATGGTACGCCGCGGCGCGTGGACGTCTGCTGCACCTATAAATACGATGCTTTTAGATTAAGTCAACAGAGTTGGGAGTCGTGGGAGAACCGAGCTAGGGCTTATTGTTGGACAGTTTTGGAGAGCTAAAAAAAAGGGACTAGAAGTGGAAGCCACCCTTCTTGAAGGACGATCATTCATCTAAGCATCAACATCATAGAGTTTCCCTTCTTCTCTCTTCTCTATCTCTCTTTCTAGGGCATGGGCATGGAAATGGCTTTGGCATTTTCGTGACCCATGGATAGCTAAGTTCATTTTAGGGATTCCTTTGGATCTTTCTATGTAAACTTGATGATTTTGTAACCTTGTGAGTTGTTTATGATAATGTGTTTGTTCATCCATATTTCTCTTAATGCTCATGAATGTGTGGCTAGCATTTATTGTGGTTTGGTTGAATCTATTGAACTAGACATAGGGATTTAGGTTTTAGATCATGAATATGGTTAATGCATGTTTAATTTCATTCTAGTTGATGAATGATTTAATTAGCTAATGGGATAGAGATATACCCTTTGGTCATGCATGGCAATTGTAAAGAATCAATCTTAATGAATGGAATTTGCTTTGGTTTTCATGGACACATAGTTAACTAAGTAAGTTACATAAGCTTAATAGACCTAGACATAGGCTTTTAACTAGTGGAGTTTCTTTTGCCAACAAACCCATTGCATAGCACTCATCTTAGTTGCATATCATCAAGTGGAATAGTTAGTGAAGAAGGAATCCCTATTCTCCAACCCTTGAATCTCAATCTTTTGCTAAAAGCTTTTTAGTCTTTTAAACAAGTCACACACTCTCTCCAAATTTGTATATTCTTGAATAGAATTCCTCAAACTAATAATTAATAGTTAGCTAAGATATTAATCCTAATCCTCGAGGGAACGAACTTAACTCATCATTTTATTACTTGCACGACCCGTACACTTGCGGTACACAAAAAAAGTTCAACAATATTGGAGTCAATCAAAACTCTCAGGTCATCTGAACAAACCTCAACTATAAAGATTTTTCCTCATTTTCTTAAGTCATCTCCCTATTCCAAATGGGTCTTACTTTCCTTTATAGGATGCAAGGTTGACCTTTCTAAATTTTGAGAGATCTGGAAAGTTTCAATCCTTTACTACCACTACTCCATACACTGACTGTACTAGTAGTACTAGTTGCTAGGATGAACTCATTTTCATCTCTTCTATGAACACTTCAACTATAATGGTTGAATCCTCACTAGAAGATTTCCTATTTTTCCTAGTTCACATTGGTGAGGTAATAGTCCCTATACACGCTGTGTGTGACAACAACCAGTACAACTCAAACCTAAGGCCTTGTTACCAAGTGGCTTCCAAGTACTCAAGAGGGGGTGAATTGAGTATAAAAACTTTTTCGCAAAACTCTTTTTAAAATAAAATACAAATATAAACTTGATAAATAAAAGCACAGAAGGAATAAGAAAAAGAGAATAAACAGTAAAGAGCAGCGTAAAATAAATGTGCAGTAAATTAAATTGCTTAAATTAAAGAGATTAAGGAAAAGAGAAGCAGGCACAGTATTTATCCTGGTTCGACCACTAACCCACTTGTGGTCTACGTCCAGTCCTCGAAAGTCGAGATTTTTCACTAAGTATACAAGCTTCAATAGGTGCTTGCTACCGTTACAAAATAGAGCACTTTTCACACACAGGGACACTATACCCTTGTGCTAAAGTCTCAGCCTGCAGGGATACCTCACCCTTATACAAACCTTTGAGGGATACCTCACCCTCGATACAAATAATCAGAAAATAGAGATGAAGAGAAACTCTCAAACAGAGTGTGTAATACAAGTTGAAGTGCTAATGGAGCTCTCACAGTAATATCTCAAAGTTTTTAAGCAAGAAGAGCGTAGGGAAAAGTTTTCACAAAGACAGAGTAATCAGAAAAACATTCAGAATAATGGGTAATGGAAAACGTGACCCAGGCTTGCTATTTATAGAGAGAATTAGGTTAAGCAGCCGTTGGGTGTAATAAAAGACATTAAACGCTTGATTGAAAACAAATTTAAATTGTCTGTTTCCATTTTTAAATGGCGAAGGTTCGTGTTTATTCGAATAGGGCGGACTTATTCGAATAAAGCTCAACGTGAAAAAGCTCATTTGAAAGGGTTATTCGAATAGCAACTTGGTTATTCGAATAACGTATTTAAAACGAAGTTGGATAGAAACTTTTATTCGAATAATAGATGAGTTATCCGAATAATTCATTTAAAACGAAGTTTCTGAAAAGCTTAGTTATTCGAATAAACGAATGTTTATTCGAATAGCCACTTTGAAAACAGGTTTCTCATGAAGACATTTATTCGAATAGGCAATGTTTTATTCGAATAATTCAAGTTAAAAACTGTTTTGATATGGATTTTCAAAGATGCTTGAGTTAAAAAACAAGTTTTAACTTTTCTTTCAAAAGACAAAGAGATATTAAATGTGAGCTCCGTACAATAGATCCTAAGTCCTAAAACTAATCAAACATAAACTTGGACTTGGTCTATTACTCATCTTCATTTAATCTTCTCGTTTGTTATCATCAAAACAAGTCTTCAATTGTAAGCATCCAAACACATTCTCCCCCTTTTTGATGATGACAAACTATTAAAGAGACTATCAAAGAGAAAAGCGTTAGTGCATATAATTGAAATTCACAAAAGGTATAAAAGCTTACTCCCCTCTTTAATTATAAGAGGTAATGTATATCAGATATGTGCATGCACTCCCCTTTCAATTTGAATCCAATCTTATTTCAATTTTACTGTCTTTTCTCAATTAAAGTCAAATGATCAAATAAATATTTCTCCCCTTTTGTCATGAGCAAAAAGGAGGGTAAAAACATAATAAGTCTCATAAACATACTCATGTCATTTAGAACAACAGGAAACTTTATTTATGCATTAATAACAGGAGACAGATTACAAGCCAGAAAACAAATTACACAAAGTCAAAAACATAAAAAACCTAAGAATTATAGTTCCTAAAAGTAAGCATCCAGGAGGTGGTGGTGAAGACGCTGGTGCAGAGGCAGGTGAAGCGATCGGAGGCAGCAACCTCACGTTTAACACCTTCTATTCTATCAAACAGAATAGAGAAGGTATGTTCCATGTAAGCTCGGTTATCTGTAAGGTGGCCATGATCTGTTCTAGAATGACTGGAGGCTGGAGCGTGCGGAGTACATCGGCGGGAGCGGCGGGGGCAGCAGCGAGGTCAAGCTCGTCCTCGGCAACCTCATCGTCAGGTACACCCGGCCTTCATCGGTTTGGATCATCTTCATCTTTCTTAAGGTGTGAGCTCCAAACACGTTGTGGTGCGTCGGGCGATAGCTCGCTCGATCTCTAGGACACGAGGGTACTTACCCAACAGGGGTAGTGACGAGGAAGCCATAAGGTAGGTCTGATTTGTCCTTACCCTTGGCCCTCATCATGTGCCTCATGATGAACATAGGCCAGTTGACCTGATGGCCATTCTTGAAACCACAAAGCATGAAGACGTCTTCCTCGCCGAGATAGGCGTAGTTTCCACCGCGAGGGGGAGGAATGTGAGCATAGGCGTAATGCGAAGCCTATCTTGGCTTTTCAAAGCATTCCACCCTTGAGACCTTTATCGGGAGGGGCCGGGCCGGGCCGGCGGGTCTTCAAGCGCTTGAAGTTTGTTGAAGTCTTCAAGGAAAGGTGTGTCATCATGTTCAACAAGGGCGCGGGAGAAGCTGCAGCCCGACGGCGTCGGCCGGTCTGCGGTGTGATCATAACCTGCTGATCACAGACCTCAAAAAGAAGATTCTGGCCGTCAAACGCCAGATTGTAGAAGAACATCTTCACCAGAGCTGGATAGATGTTGGCCCGGTGAGAGCAAAGCTGAAGAACTCCTTAGTTTTGCAGTAGAGTCGGGAAGTCGGCCGCGGTCTTTCTTTGGAAGAAGGAAAGATCCAGATACTTGGGTTGAACCAAGTTGCGTTCCCAGAAATGAGAGATGAAGCGTGCACGGTACTCATCATTTGAGGAGAGCCTTCGAAGATCATGCGGGTTGGTGCCTGGAGCATTTTTCGTGTGAGGACGTTTGCTGGAGGATGAAGCCATGGAGGAAGGTGGAGAAGAGGTGAAAAGACGCAGATGGTGAGACGGTTTGAGAGGAAAAAGTGAGAAGTCGGAAAAGAATAGAGAAGATGGAGGGTGAAAGACTTGGGCGCGTAGGGGGTTATTTAAAGAACCCCATGTTTATTCGAATAAACTGAGGTTTATTCGAATAAACTATTTGAACATTTGAACCAACGGTGCGCGTAGGAAGCGGAGGGTTTAAAACGACTAAGGTTTATTCGAATAGAAGAGGATCCATTCGAATAAAATAACTTGGAAAGTCAAACGTGTTGGCCATTGGTGGAAAGGTTTTATTCGAATAACTATGGAGTTATTCGAATAGTAGACCCATCGGTCAAAGCGATAAAATGAGGTTCGGAGTTATTCGAATAACACAGGGTCTATTCGAATAAGCGAGAGATCAAGACCGAGCACGATAAAGAGGGCCGGTTATTCGAATAAGAAGGGGCTTATTCGAATAAGCAGAGGGCAGAAGGAGGCACTGATAAACACAGGTTTTTGGTTATTCGAATAAAGAGAAGATCTATTCGAATAAACAGAGACGAGAAGCACACAGTGTAAAGCAAAGGAGTTAGTTTATTCGAATAAACTAAGTTTTATTCGAATAAAGCTGATGTTAAACACATATATTAAAGCGACAAGAAAGAATTTTATTCGAGTGAAGGCATGCTTATTCGAATAAAACTAACACGGATGCATACGTTTATAACATTTAAAGCATATAATCATGTGAAAACAACCAAAGTTGATCAATCAATCATACAATTTAAACATTAGATTGATCAATTATGCCCAATTCTCCTCGAATATAAAAGAATGCTTCTTTTGCTAAGGGTTTAGTGAAGATATCTGCAAGTTGCTTAGATGTTTCAACAAACTCAAGAATGCAATCCCTTTTTGTACGTGATCTCGATAAAGTGATGTCTTATCTCTATATGCTTTGTTCTTGAATGCAGTATGGGATTCTTAGAGATATTTATTGCACTAGTGTTATCACATTTTATTGGGATGCGATCAAGCTGAAGACCGTAGTCTAAAAGTTGTTACTTCATCCATAGGATTTGAGAACAACAACTCCTGGCTGCAACATATTCAGCCTCAGCAGTAGACAAAGCCACACTATTTTGTTTCTTACTATGCCAAGAAACTAAAGAGTTACCAAGCAAGTGGCATGTCCCACTAGTACTTTTCCTGTCCAATTTGCACCCAAGCAAAATCAGTCGAGAATAACCTATTAGGCTACAAGAGGCACCCTTAGGGTACCACAAGCCCATTTGTGAAGTGCCTACTAGGTATTTCATTATACGTTTAACAGCACTTAAGTGAGATTCCTTAGGGTTTGCCTGATATCTCGCACACATGCATACACTAAACATAATATCGGGCCTACTAGCAGTAAGATAAAGGAGAGATCCAATCATACCTCTATATTTCGTTATTTCTACTGATTTACCTCCTTCATCTTTATCCAAGTAGCAAGACGTGCTCATCGGAGTGGCCATGTGTTTAGCTTTTTCCATATCGAATCTTTTGATCAACTCCTTGCAGTATTTGGTTTGACTTATGAAAGTCCCTTCGTCCGTTTGTTTGATTTGAAGTCCGAGGAAGAAGTTCAATTCTCCCATCATTGACATTTCAAATTCATTCTGCATTGACTTAGCAAAATCCTTGCAAAGGGATTCATTAGTAGCACCAAATATAATATCATCCACATAAACTTGCACAAGAAGAATGTCATGCTTTTTATTTTTAATAAAAAGGGTAGTATCGACTTTTCCTCTTGAAAAACCATTTTCCAAAAGAAACTTACTTAACTTTTCATACCAAGCTCTAGGAGCTTGCTTTAAGCCATATAAAGCCTTTTTAAGTTTGAAAACATGGTTGGGTAGTTTATGATTTTCAAAGCCTGGAGGTTGTTCAACGTATACCTCCTCTTGAATAAAACCATTTAAAAAAGCACTCTTGACATCCATTTGATATAATTTGAAATCCATGATGCAAGCATAAGCAAGTAACATCCTAATAGCTTCTAATCTAGCTACAGGTGCATAGGTTTCTTCATAATCTATCCCTTCTGCTTGATTATATCCTTTAGCAACCAATCTAGCTTTGTTCCTAGTTATTAACCCATTTTCATCAAGTTTGTTTCTAAAAACCCATTTAGTTCCAATTATGGGGTGATTATTAGGTCTAGCAACTAATTCCCAAACTTGATTTCTTTCAAAGCTGATTTAATTCCTCATGCATAGCCAGGATCCAATGTTCATCATCAAAAGCTTCATTTAAATCCTTAGGTTCAGTTTGAGAGACAAAAGCTAAGTGATTACAAGTATTTCTAAGGGAGTTACGAGTACTAACACCTTTAGATACATCACCGATGATCTGATCAAGAGAGTGATATTTTGAAGTCCGCCATTCTTTGGGAAGTTCCAAAGCTTGCGAATCTTCGTGTCTTTGTTTATCCTCTTGCTCCTTGATTTCTTTTTCTTTGCTATCCAAGTGAGTTTCCGCTAAGACTTCTGCAACATCATCAATAGCAAGATCCTTTCTCGATCCACTTGGGTCAGTTTCATCAAAAGCAACATGAATAGATTCTTCAATGGTCATAGTTCTTTTATTATATATACGAAAAGCTTTACTATGATTTGAATAGCCAAGGAAAATACCTTCATCAGACTTAGCATCAAACTTGCCTAAATTATCTTTTCCATTGTTTAAAACAAAACATTTGCAACCAAAAACATGAAAGTGTGAGACATTAGGCTTTCTTCCCTTATACAATTCATATGGGGTTTTCTTTAAAATGGGCCTTATAAGGGCCGGTTCATTACATAACAAGCTGTATTTGACATCGCCCAAAAGTATTTAGGAAGAAGCTGACCTCATTAAGCATAGTTCTCGCCATTTCTTCTAAAGAATGGTTTTCCTTTCTACAACTCCGTTTTGTTGCGGAGTTCTAGGGCAGAGAAATTATGATTAATGCCATGTTCATCACAGTAATTTTCAAAAACATTGTTTTCAAATTCGCCACCATGATCGCTTCTTATAGAAGAAATTTGAAAACTTTTTTCATTTTGAATAATTTTGGCAAGTCTTTTAAAAGCTAGAAATGCATCATTTTTATTTGCAAGAAATAAAGTCCATGTAAACCTAGAAAAATCATCCACAATCACTAAAGCATAGTAATTCCCACCAAAGCTCATAGTTCTAGAAGGTCCAAACAGATCCATGTGCAAAAGTTGTAAAGGTCTAGTGGTAGAAACTATATTTTTCGCTTTAAAAGAGACCTTTATTTGTTTACCCTTTTGACATGCATCACATAATTTATCTTTTATAAAATTAAGCTTGGGTAGTCCAATTACTAGCTCTTTAGAGACCAGAATTTTTTAAGTGATCCATGTGAATGTGTGCAATTCTCTGTGCCATAACCATGAATCATCATTTTTGCTTAAAAGGCATTTCGCATCATTTGAAGATATATCATCCAGGCTAATCATATAGATGTTATTAACTCTCGACCAATGAATTTAACATGCTTATCATTTTTATCTTCAATTATGCAAAGTTTGAATCAAATATTACCCTATTTCCTTTATCACATAATTGGGCGATACTAAGCAAGTTATGTTTCAAACCTTCAACAAGTAGCACATTTTCAATAGAGGAGTTAGGGTTCTTACCGACTTTGCCGATTCCAAGAATTTTACCCTTGTTGTTATCGCCATAAGTGACGTGTCCATGATTCTTGGGAATAAGCATTGTGAACTTTGAGTCGTCCCCAGTCATGTGCTTGGAGCAGCCGCTGTCGAGATACCAATTTGAACTCCTGGCTTTCAAGCACACCTCGTTTTCACTTTCTTCTTCATCTCCTTTTGCCATTAGACACAACTGAGCTTCTTCGCTATCTGAGCTGTCAGTTGAGTCTATGTCGTTTTCATCCCACGCTATGTAGGCTTTTCTTCCTTTTCTATCCTTGAAGGGCTTCTTTTCGAATTTCTCCTTCTTCTTTTGATAAACTGGGCACTCCATTTTCATGTGTCCAGGTTTCCCACATTCATAGCAAGTTGGAGTAGATGAAGCTCCTTCGCCTTTAAAGTGTGTCTTTTTCGGAGGAAGGGAGGTCTCCTTTGCGTTCCTTTTTTTCTGAGAAATTTACCAAATTTTTTAACTAATAAACTAAAATTTTCTTCACTTACCTCAATGTTCTCGAGCCTTCTTCATTTTCTTCATCATCATTGTCGAATGTTGATGAAGTGGCTTTAAGAGCTATCCCCTTTTTCTTTTTATCATTCTCTTCACTTTGATTCGATCACTTTCAGTTCAAGTTCGTGCTCATGAAGTTTTCCAAAGAGAGTAGCCAAAGTCATTGTAGACAAATCCCTTGATTCTGATATGGCTGTTACCTTGGGTTGCCAAATCCTGCTAAGACATCTCAACACTTTGTTAATCAAATCTTCATTAGAAAAACTTTTACCTAAAGATGCAAGATGATTAACTATGTGGGTGAACCTCTTTTGCATTTCCTGAATGCTTTCTCCTTGGTTCATTCTAAAAAGTTCATATTCGCGAGTTAGAGAATTTATTCTCGACCTCTTAACTTCACTAGTACCCTCATGGGTAACTTGTAAAGTATCCCACATTTCTTTAGCAGTTTTACAATTTGAAATTCTAAAAAACTCATCATAACCCAAAGCAGTAGTAATAATATTTTTGGCTTTTAAATTAAATTGAACTTTTCGTTTGTCTTCATCAGACCATTTATTTCGAGGTGTTTCGGTCCTTACACCATCGATCTCATGTGTGGGTATAAAAGCGCCATTTTCAACAGCATCCCAAACATCTAGATCAATAGCTTCGATGAAGATTTTCATTCTTTCCTTCCAATATGCGTAACCATCCCCATTGAAAAAGGGTGGTCGGTTTATGGAGGATCCTTCTGAAAAACCATTTGAAGAAGCCATATACTCTTGAAGCTACTAAGCTCTTTATACAAGAGTCTAGCTCTGATACCACTTGTTACCAAGTGGCTTCCAGTACTCAAGAGGGGGGGTGAATTGAGTATAAAAACTTTTCGCAAAACTCTTTTTAAAATAACATACAAATATAAACTTGATAAATAAAAGCACGAAGGAATAAGAAAAAAAAGAATAAACGGTAAAGAAAACGTAAAATAAATGTCTTTGTAAATTAAATTGCTTAAATTAAAGAGATTAAGGAAAAGTGAAGCGGGCACGAGTATTTATCCTGGTTCGACCACTAACCCACTTGTGGTCTACGTCCAGTCCTCGAAAGTCGAGATTTTTCACTAAGTATACAAGCTTCAACAGGTGCTTGCTACCGTTACAAAATAGAGCACTTTTCACACACAGGGACACTATACCCTTGTGCTAAAGTCTCAGCCTGCAGGGATACCTCACCCTTATACAAACCTTTGAGGGATACCTCACCCTCGATACAAATAATCAGAAAATAGAGATGAAGAGAAACTCTCAAACAGAGTGTGTAATACAAGTTGAAGTGCTAATGGAGCTCTCACAGTAATATCTCAAAGTTTTTAAGCAAGAAGAGCGTAGGGAAAAGTTTTCACAAAGACAGAGTAATCAGAAAAACATTCAGAATAATGGGTAATGGAAAACGTGACCCAGGCTTGCTATTTATAGAGAGAATTAGGTTAAGCAGCCGTTGGGTGTAATAAAAGACATTAAACGCTGATTGAAAACAAATTTAAATTCTGTCTGTTTCCATTTTCGTAAACTGAAGGTTCGTGTTTATTCGAATAGGCAGCAGCTTATTCGAATAAAGCTCAACGTGAAAAAGCTCATTTGAAAGGGTTATTCGAATAGCAACTTGGTTATTCGAATAACGTATTTAAAACGAAGTTCAGATAGAAACTTTTATTCGAATAATGATGAGTTATCCGAATAATTCATTTAAAATGAAGTTTACGAAAAAGCTTAGTTATTCGAATAAACGAATGTTTATTCGAATAGCCACTTTGAAAACAGGTTTCTCATGAAGACATTTATTCGAATAGGCAATGTTTTATTCGAATAATTCAAGTTAAAAAACTGTTTTGAAATGGATTTTCAAAGATGCTGAGTTAAAAAACAAGTTTTAACTTTTCTTTCAAAAGACAAAGAGATATTAAATGTGAGCTCCGTACAATAGATCCTAAGTCCTAAAACTAATCAAACATAAACTTGGACTTGGTCTATTACTCATCTTCAATTAATCTTCTCGTTTGTTATCATCAAAACAAGTCTTCAATTGTAAGCATCCAAACACAGGCCTATCGTACAATTCTATCAACATATCTCACATATGAAACAAGAAATGCATAACACTTAGCGAAAAACTCTAAAATTGCTTAAGCCTAGCTAGTCCATACCTCGGCTCAATAGGATGAATTGCTCTAATATCACAATGTAACACCCTAATACAATATTCTCAATATAACTTATATATATAGACATAAAGCATTAAACGTATTACTTTTATTCTTACTATCTTACTAATCTCATATAATTAAACAATTAATATGGAGAGCCATAACTAAGAAGTTATACACATATACATCGATAGCCACGAAGGTAAAGTGTTATACATACAACTTTACATCCTCAAAGAAAATATAAATAAATATATCATGTAATACCCTTAATGACATGTTAAACTTGTATATGTGTTCAAAACGTAGCATATGACTTGCTTAACATGTATACTTAATTTTGTGACAAATTGGATTAGTTTAGGTACATTGTTACAATTGAGAGTGTGAAAAGTAACTTAAAATAACTCAAATAATAGCATAAATTGCTTAAATGGTGGAAATAAATACGGATAATTTATTTATAGGTTAAAAATGTATGAAACAAGATACAGTTAAAGTTTCAAAGTAAACTGAGTTAGTTTGGCATCTTTAGGCATACTGGTTGTCTTTTTAAAGCCAGATTGACTAGTAATAGATGTGGAAATATCAAATAATGGTGAAACAACAATTTTAATTAATCTTAGTATTTATTTTAAAGTTGTTGGAAGTTAGAAATCTTGATTTACCTAAATCTAAGTTTTTAGAAGAACGAGATTTATCAGTTATGGCCTAAAGGCCTTAAGGGTCTTTTGTTTCTCTTTATAAGCCATTGTTCATGGTTGTCTTTACTTCACAATTTGAAATAGACAGCATGAGAGAAGAAAAGAAAGAAGAAAAAAGAAAGGACAAGGAAGAAGAGGAGAAAAAGAGGAAAGCCAAAGGCAAGGCCAAGGTTTGAGAATCAACCAAGCTTGAATCTCCACCACAGCTGCCAAAGGTAAGGGTTTTATGCCCATCTTCACTTCTTTTCACTCTTTTCACCATAGATGTATTTTCATGCATAATTGGTCAAATTGAGTTTTAAAGGTGTTTGATGTGTTTGGCTCGCATGATTGTGTTTCTTTGGTCATTTATGACTTGTTCATAGCATAAGTTGAAGTTAGCAACTTATAACATCTCTTTTAGACCATTGATACTCTTTATGGGGCTTTAGGTCAAAGTTTGTGTGATTTTGGTTCATAATCCAAATTGAGTGGTTTAAGTTGGAGATTAATGATTCCTATGTATTAAAGAACTGATTAGGAACCTAAGATCACTTAGAAACTAAGTTGGAATGGCCAAAATCCATGAAAATAACTAATGGAATAGTGCCACGATTCTATAAAATTCTGCAAAATCTGGTTTCTGCTATGAACGCTGTAGTGTGAGGATGTCATGCTGCAGTATGAGGTTGAATTTGCTGAGTGCCCCATGGCATACCAATGTCGTGCTATGGCGCGTAAGGCTCAGTGTCAGTTTTCAGCAGGCAGAGAGCAGGGCGCTGCAGCGTGCCTAGTCTTGTGCCGCGGCGTGAGGCCCAAAATTACTAAAAATGTCATTTTTGATGTTTTGAAGTTCGTGGTTAGTTGGGATTATATATATATGTTTCCTAAAGTGTATTAAGGCACAAACAGAGATATTTTCAAGAGGAAAATTATCACCTAGCATAGATGAGAAAGTTTAAACCTTTGAGCATCCAAGAGTTATGGTTTGCCTTAGGTAAGTATCTAGCACCTTAGGCCACTTTTGTGGTAATGTATGTCATTTAAGAGCAATGAATGATGAGGTGGTGTTTAGATATATGTATGATGGGAATGATTGGTAGTATTGATCTTTGTGAGTATCTTTTGTTGTTGTGCACCATTATTAAGGCCAATGGAGATAAGTGAGAAGTCTAAAAGGTTCTTTTGAACAAGGATTCAACCCAAATTTCTCCATAGTGCTAGGATACGTGTGATGTGAGAATTATTTTTCCCTCTATTTATCATAAGATAATACACTAAACTAGTATTCCTAAGCTTAACATCTTAGTTCTAAGTTGGACTAAGCATGTATGTATGAAATGTATTTTAACTTGGTTTATCTAGATGCTAAAGTTAGACCTTGTAGATGCTTTAAACATATCTTATTTAGCATGTGTTAAGATTATGTTTATTATGTTATGTATGCCTCACTGTGTTGCCTTGTAATTCCAGGTGAAAGTTCTTCAAAGAATAAGAAGGAAAAAGAAAGCTAAAGAGTAGATTAGCTTTATAGTTATGTTACGATTGTTGTATCTTTTAATACTTCTTTTGTAATGTAAAAAAAATTATGTAATACTTCAAGTCTTTACTAAGGCTAATGTTGTATATGTATAATGTAACACCCTCCTTAGGGCATCACATTTCAGACTAGTTCCTTTTAATTCTTTACCCAAGTTATAAAATATTTCATATTATTTTAATACTGGTTTCAAAATTACTTTTTTGCAGATAACATAAACTTACCAAATTTTAGAAACTCAAGACATAAAACTAAATAATATACTTTACATATAAACAAAGTTTACTACAACCATACATACGTTATACTTACATACCCAAAAACATAAAACGTTTAACATAACCAACCTAGACTGGCTCAAATTCATAACATCTAAAGAAAAGAGTCCTCCTCAGAAGACAAATTCCCTTGCCGAGAATCTCTCGATGGATAGAAATCTGAGCAAAAGATATCTTGGAGTCCTCCCTAGGAGTATAGTGAAGATCATTCCACAACTCCCTGATAGGTAAAACAAACTCTACATAAGCAACAGTAAAAAAAGAAGTAGTGACTCTATGTCGGGTCCTACTTACAGATAGAGTAATGTCACCACAATACTCTAAATGCTCTGTGTCCCAATGGACATGCCAAACATTAGCACCTTCAAGAAACTGTAGTCTAAAGAAACCTAGCCGATCCCTCCTTGTCGCTATCGCAGTCTTCACAAATGTAAGCATAAAACAGAAACAGACAAAATAATACAATAAAGAGGTGAGATCCCTTACATCAATACCATCAGGACAACAAAGAATGATAATGACAATAATGCCATTCACATACAACAATACCACAGAATAAAAGATATAATCATGTTATCAATTAACAGATAATTTAACAGTGTATATCACAATAACATGAATACTAGTCACACCAGAAAACAAGTATATTAACCATACTTATGCATAATGAATTAACCCTTTTTATGCACAATGCACCTATTTCCTACTCCATGGAGCTAAACACCATTTTGGAGAGAATGATCCAGAAGATATATCTGTATCTCGGCTACCGTGACCCAAGTGCTATAATTTATCAATGTGTACATTAAGGCATAATACAAGACATTCTATGCCAGATCGGGAATAGGAATAGTATTGTGTCGAGATCGTCGGTACGTTTGCATTGGTCACCACGACACAGTAGCGCTTTCTAATTGACCATGTGTGGAATCCCACGTCCCGACACCTCTAAGATCCATTATAGACCATCACTACGCAATTCGCACCCGCACTTAGGTATAATTCAACTCCTAGGCAATAATAGCCTTAACAGACATTGTCTGACAAATAATGCATAACCAATGACTTAATGTGTAACACCCTCCTTAGGGCATCACATTTCTGACTCCTGACTCATAATCTGAAAAGAAGTTTGCACAAAGTTTGAGTTATAAAAAATGGGTTTCAAAATTTCTTCTTTACTGAAACGTGAATTCACTAAAAATATTAGGTAATATTAAAAATCATATTTTAACCATTCATTATGCAATATTGACACCAATTAATATCACAATTTAAAGAGAAATATAAAATTAATAGACTTTTTTTTTTAACAGTAGTAAACCCCATGACGGGTCCTACTTAATAGCATGGTACAACACTAACATTAAATCTTAACATACTCGTTCCTTCTCTTGTATCAACTTGATGCATCAGAACTTTACTCCTTGTTTACTCCTTGTCTACCCGGCACATCTTCGAACTTGAGACAGCCACTTTCCAATGTTTCCATCAATCTCTGAGTATCTATCACTCGTTATGTCTTAGACAACTCATTCCTTCTACTGTATAATTTTAACAATACAGACAAAGCAAAACAATATACCAAAGAGGTGAGATCACCTACACCAATACCAATATGGCAGCACAGAGATAACACAAATAGCAATATTATACAGATAGATCATACCACAATTATGATCATGTCATCAACTTTAATTAACTATCATCATCCAATCATTTATCAATTCAATTATCATAAGCAATAATTATGATAATGCCCTCAACATTATCATCATCATCATTCAAGTATTAAAAACAATTGTCATAACCAATATTCCTCAATTAATATATCATATAGATATAAATGCTCAGATTTATGCATATGCACAAAGACTCATTTTATCAAAAACAACTCCATGGAGGTTTTCACAATTTCTAGAAGAATGCCCTGGTTAATTGTCAGCCTTAGCCCAAAGACAATCTCCCAGTTGTTGAAAAGAATCGTGTTCTTGTCGGGTATCGTCAATGCGTTGCAACGGACTGCATCGCCAAGTGGCACAGGGTACTCACCAACTGTCCACTGGTCGACCGCCGCGTCTCGACGCCCCCAAGATCCATCATAAACCTCACTATCAATTCTCATTCCCTCTTCAACCACAAGGGCCATAATAGCTATTAGCTATATTTTATACAATGCACGAATATATCAGTGCAAGTCCAACCCCAAAGGGCAAAATCTTTTCAATTTCATTTGTTCAATGTAATCATATGCTTCAACGCATATTTTATACAATGCACGAATATATCAATGTAAGTCCAACCCCAAAGGGCCAAATCTTTTCAATTTCATTTGTTCAATGTAATCATATGCTTCAATGCATATTTTTTTTCAATGCACGCATAATGCACCAAATCCAATCACAGACATATCTTTCCAATGCATGTATAATGCACCAAATGCCAATCACAGGCAAAACATGTCATTTTCTGACACAACATCCATATACTGGTTCTATAGTATTTATACTGTATTTTCAACAGGAAAATCATATTATCACATTTTCATAGTTATAAAATTCTTTCATCGTGTTTTCACAAAATTGCGCCACATTTTCATTTCATTTTCACAATTTCAAAACATTTCTGTTACATTTTCACAATATTGTAACTCTTCTGTTGCACCTTTAAATCACGTATTAAATTTTTCAACATTTTTCTCAACCGCATAAAAATATACGTTTCTCAAATCGCATAATGATTTTTTCATTATATTCAAAATCGTGTAGCTTAAAAATCATTCTTTTAAGTTGCATAAATCATTTTCCATCTAAAACATTTTCCAAATCACATAATGATTTTCTGTCATTTTCATAATCACGTAAAAAAAATTTCTCTCATTATTTAATCACGTAGTGATTTTTCAACAGTAGTTCAAATTACATAAAATATTTAAACGTAATTCAAATCACTTTAAAAATGTTTCAACGCATCTCTAATCGCGTAGTAATATTTTATCATATTTCAAATCGCATAAAAATATTTTACTGTATTTCCAAACACTTGGAAATATTTTACTATATTTCAAATCACGTACTTTAAAAATTACATTTTTAAGATACATAAATAATTATTTTTCACCACAATTCCATTACAGAAAATATTTCTCATTTCTTCAAAAATTTCATTTCAACTTTCCTCAAAATAATATGACTTTATACTTTATTTAACACATTTTCTTTACTCAAGAAAATCTTTTTCCACATTTCTTTACTCAAGAAATCTTTTTCCAAAATATAATTCACAAAATCACTTTTCCATTAATATAAATCAACGTTTCAAAACTTAACATTATCTAACGTACTTCAAAACTCAAAAATAAGTTATACGTTAGTAGATTTTCATAATACCACTATATTCTTCATTTTTCCCAAATCATTTCCAAACACAACCTTCTTCAAAATAAATTGAAGATCAAAAACATTCTTGTTTACAAAAACTTAATTTCTCAAGTGATTAAAATGCTCTGATTCCCTTTTCAAATTCTTGTATTAAATCAAGTTACGTTTCCACTTTGAAAATCACTTTGTTCATAAAAATCAAGGCATTACAAGCCTTCAAAAATGTGGACATGACTATTGAAACCATCAAATATTTTTCCTTCTAAATTGATATGGTTTTACACAAACAAAACCATTAAAAATTTTGTTTTCAAAACCGCAAGACTTTTGGCTATAAATCCAAACCCATTTGTTCAAATTTATTTTTATTTTCTTTGTAAATTCCTTTTTTTTACTTTCTTTGCAAATCCTTTTTCACTTTCTTTGTAAATTCTTAAAATCATCATTACTATTTTCATTTAAATCTCATGTTTTGTAAAATACTTAGAAACTTTTTACACAAAATAAATCAATAAAAATTCCTCAAGAACCATGTTCTTGTACTCTTTGAAAAATAAACTCTTTGTTTATTTTCTTTGTTTTTCTAAACATCCATTTTCATCATTCATGAAAATATTCATTTATGAACACCTATCTTGAGGTGTCTTAACCGATATTCACCATGTTTCTAGGGATCAAAAATTAATTCCCTTGTTTTTGAAAATTTTTAATATGAACGCTAATCAAGGGCATCAAAACCGTAGTCTTTCCTTGGCCATTGGGACCAAAAATTAATTTTCTTTCCATCATCAAATCATGGCATACACATACATACACATCATATATATATATCAAAAGCATGCCATATTATCATCATGCATAGTATAAGCATACCATCAAAATCATAAAATCATACAAAGCATATCAAGCATAAGCAAATAAATCAAAGCTCATAAAAACACATAAATTATTACATGACCATGGATGGAATCCTCACATGGATTCACCATCCATCAAATATAAGACCATCTCTCACCACCATGCTTGGTTGGTGAGATGGATCTCCCTCTTACCTCTTGAAGATCCTCAAAAACTTCTTGATTTGCTTCTTTTTCCAAGTCCTTCACCACCAAAGGCTTCTCAAATACAAAACAAAATACATAGAAATTAGTATACTAAGTTTGATTAAGAGGAACCATGGATCAAACATGGTTTAGAACATGAAAAAGAAGAGAAGAAATGAAGTCTTCTTATACTTCACCTCAAAAATCCAATAACTTTGATCTTGAAGAAAGTCCATGAAGATGAATGATTTAGAGAAAGTCTCCAACATGAAAGTTGCTTAGAATATCATGTAGATTCAAGATCTATGGTTGGATTAATTTAAACAAACTTGAAGGGTGGTCTTAGGGTGGTTGACCGAATTCCTCACAAAAAGGAAAACATAAGCTTTTTGATTTTTAACTTGAAGGACAAGGTTGTAGATGATAGAATTTTTGAGAAGCTCCTAACAATTCTAAAACAATTAGTAAAATCACAAACAAAGCTTAAAAATAACAAACCATGGAACAAACATGGCTTAGAAAATCATAAACATGAATTTAAACCATAGAAATCAAAGTTTACCTCCAAGAAAGTAAGCTAAAAGTGGGATTTTGAACACTTAGAGTGGGATTTTGAGAAAACTTTCTAAATGAAAAGTGTTTAGAATGGTGTTTAGCTTTAGGAAATGACGAGAGTGAAAATTATAGGTGAAGGATAGTATATTTGGTGGTGGAGACCGAACCTATGGAGAGATAAAGGAAGGAAGGAATGGTTGCTTGGTTCTTGGAATTTTGAGAGAATAAGATGGAGGCTTTTTGGGTGAGAGAAAAAAGTGAAAATGCATGCACAAAGTGAGTGGGCTGCCGTGTGAGTGTTGGAGAGTTTGAAGAGTTTTACTTGAAATAATATCCCATTTTGGGTTCACACTTGAAACACATGGTCTTCCACTTTGTCATCTTTTTCTTTGGCCTAAAAAGGCTACTCCAATTTGTCTCCTCCTTTCCAAGCATCTCCAACCGTCCCCCTCTTCATAATGCATGCAAAGTTGTCATCTTTTCATGCCATTATTTGAAGCATTTCTAGCCATTGATTAATTCAATGGTTAGGATTTAGGTAGACTTTTGATTTTTAGGAGACTTAATCTAGGCCATTAGATCTTTTTCCTTTAAATTCTAGCCATTAGATGTGTCTCCAAAATAAAGGGTCAAGATTTTTCCTTCAAACTTTAAATCCAACGGTTATAATTAGTCATAGCCTTTTTAGAAGACCAAATCTCCACCTTTGATTAATTCTTCATCCAATGGTCATAAATGGTCTTTGTCACTTTTTAAGACTAAATCTCCACCCTTGATCATTTCCAAATCCAAAAGTTGTAAATGGTCACTTTATATAATCAAATTTACACCGTTGATTAAATCTACGGTTGATATTGAAGCTTGCCTAACTAAGTTTATTCTCACACCATTGATTAAATCAATGGTGATTATCCAATGCTTCTTTATTAAATTTATTTCTTTACCATTAATTAAATCAAGATCACATCTTCACTGTTAAATAAATCAATGGTGGATATCCAAACTACCAATGTTGACTTAAGCAATATAATTTCTATTTTTATCTACTAAAAACCCCACAAAAGAATATATTTACTGTATTTTTATCGCTCGATAATTAAATACAGTGCCAACACAAACAAGAAAATTTCTAAAACTATTTTCGGATTCAGGTTTAGTAAGATCCCCTCTCTCCGTCTAAATAGTACAAATTTTTCTATGCATAGAAAAATTTTCACTTTGTGGGACCCACCTGGGCCCACCTAGGACCACTTGGGCCCACATATAGTTAAAAAAATTCATAATCATCCACAAAAATCACAAATATTAGAAAATGTATGAAAATCAAGTCAGATTATTAAAAATAATTAACAGTCAAGAGAAATAAATGCAGAAAGATTTTCTCCGGCCCAAAAATTATAATTTTCCTGACACATAGTAAATCACTCAAAACGATCAAATATGCTAACAGAATAGTCAAAATAATTTTACAGTATCCAGAAATTACAAAATAGTAAAATTTTGTTAACTGTCAAAATTACTGTTTAAGAGATACGAAATTTGGGGTGTTACAATACTCCCCCTCTTTATAGAAATTTCGTCCTCGAAATTTCATGACGATGATTTCATACCCTCGAAATAAATAATGACATTATTCCTCATTTATCTTATTTTCCAATTCCCCTGAAGCTTCCTCTCTTACATCTTGTTATACTATTCTAACCAACAAAATCTTTTTGCTGATGTTCAACTTCTCCTAAACAAACAAATATCTCAGACTCCTATAATTACTAAAGATGTTGAATGTTACTTCAGAAAGAAAAAATTTTCATATCTCTGATACCAACATAACGTCAACCAATCTTCATTCATGCCTAGAATAGTTTTCCTCAGATAACTTTTAACTAATGTAATGTATTACTTAAAAATTCCTTATTCTCATATCACTACATATTCCAGCTTTTGCTTTTAACAAGAAATGTCTCACTAACCGAATTCTCCTTTCCACAGCACGATACCAGATACTTCCATAAATTTTTTTCTACGATTTTTCATTACCATCTTAAATTTTCCCATAGAAGAATTGTTCCAATCTTTTGAAGAATTCACCACGCTTCTACTGCGTTACTCAGATACGTTAACACGGATACAAATATAAAAATATCCTTTCTTGCAAGATATTCCTTCAATTGCAGGAGATGGAAGAAAACATCATGGAAGATAACAAAATGAATTGAACCTGTTATCGAACATATCCAGCAAAGAATTGGATGTAACCTGATTTTCAAAAATGAATTTTCTCTGGATTACTCACAGTCTGTTGAAATAATCTCATTTGATATGGTTGGAAAATAACCAATCCATTTTCAAAAATCACGTCTGTTTATGAAACAGATCAAACTAACACAAAAATTTTGAATAACAAATCAAACTAACACAAAAATTTTGAACAACAATTTGAATAACTTGAATAGCTCGATTAGCTAAGAATAGAAATAGAAGTAAACAAATCAGAGGATAACGAATAACTTTAACATATAATTGATCTACTCAATCATATGTTATAAAGAATAGGTCACTCACAGAAATATTCAGTATGGTTTATAGGATTAGCTCCAATGATGCAATCTCCATTGATTAAATCTTCCACTCAGAACACTCCCATTCCATTCAGAGTAACAACTTCCCTTACTATCTAAAATTTTACTAATAGAAAACTCTATTTTCAAAGAGCATAATCTCTGGGAAAATGTGTCCAACTTTTCCACAATTTGTTTCCTTGACGTACATTCCTTCATTTAAGTACTTTCTTTCACATCTTTACTGTTTTTGGTTTCCTCAATGGTTATAAATACATCCTCCATCGAAATCAGTTACTTTCTCAATATCCTAAAAAGAAATTTCAGGTTCCAAAATTACGAAATCTTATATTCTAAGACTGATTCTCTTCCATCAGATTTTAAACTTCAACTTCTAGTTTCCACTGAACAGTGGTCCTTTGTTCGTGTAGTCGTCTTTCCACATTGCTCCCGTTGCTCCCGTAGCTGCAACTGCATTACTCGTAACATGTTTCACTTCCACACAAGTATAACTATCCCGAGCCATTCCTTTTTTTTTTGAGACGTGCGGATCGAAATACAATGGATCTAATATCCATTATAAACAACATTATTTCCTTTCAGAAAAACAAACACAGAGAACACAACACAAGCAAAATAGACTTAACCATAAACCCCAAAAGACTCAAACCGTGCTCTGATACCAACTAATGTAACATCCTCCTTAGGGCATCATCACGTTTCTGACTCCTGACTCATAATCTGAAAAGAAGTTCGCACAAAGTTTGAGTTATAAAAAATGGGTTTCAAAATTTCTTCTTTACTGAAACGTGAATTTACTAAAAATATTAGGTAATATTGAAAATCATATTTTAACTATTCATTATGCAATATTGACACTAATTAATATCACAATTTAAAGAGAAATATAAAATTAATAGACATATTTTTTTTAACAGTAGTAAACCCCATGACGGGTCCTACTTAATAGCATGGTACAACACTAACATTAAATCTTAACATACTCGTTCTTTCTCTTATATCAACTTGATGCATCAGAACTTTACTCCTTGTTTACTACTTGTCTACCCGGCACATCTCTGAACTTGAGACAGCCACTTTCCAATGTTTTCATCAATCTCTGAGTATTTACCACTTGTTATGTCTAAGACAACTCATTCCTTCTACTGTATAATTTTAACAATACAGACAAAGCAAAATAATATAACAAAGAGGTGAGATCACCTACACCAATACCAACATGGCAAAGACAGAGATAACACACAAGTGACAATATTATACGGATAGATCATACCACAATTATGATCATGTCATCAACATTAATTAACTATCATCATCCAATCATTTATCAATTCAATTATCATCAATAATTATGATAATGCCCTCAAATTATCATCATCATCATCCAAGTATTAAAAACTATTGTCATAACCAATATTCCTCAATTAATATATCATACAGATATAAATGTTCAGATTTATGCATATGCACAAAGACTCATTTTATCAAAAAGAACTCCATGGAGGTTTTCACAATTTCGAGAAGAATGCTCTGGTTAATTGTCAGCCTTAGCCCAATGACAATCTCCCAGTCGTTGAAAAGAATCGTGTTCTTGTCGGGTATCGTCAATGCGTTGCAACGGACTGCATCGCCATGTGGTGGCAGGGTACTCGCCAATTGTCCACTGGTCGACCGCCGTGCCTCGACGCCCCCATGATCCATCATAGACCTCACTATCAATTCTCATTCCCTCTTCAACCACAAGGGCTATAATAGCTATTAGCTATATTTTATACAATGCACGAATATATTAGTGCAAGTCCAACCCCAAAGGGCCAAATCTTTTCAATTTCATTTGTTCAATGTAATCATATGCTTCAACGCATATTTTATACAATGCACGAATATATCATTGCAAGTCCAACCCCAAAGGGCCAAATCTTTTCAATTTCATTTGTTCAATGTAATCATGTGCTTCAATGCATTTTTTTTTCAATGCACATATAATGCACCAAATCCAATCACAGACATATCTTTCCAATGCATGTATAATGCACCAAATGCCAATCACAGACCAAACAAGTCATTTTCTCACACAACATCCATATACTGGCTCTACAGTATTTATACTATATTTTCAACAGGAAAATCATATTATCACATTTTCATAGTTATAAAATTCTTTCATCGTGTTTTCACAAAATTGCGCAACATTTTCATTTCATTTTCACAATTCCAAAATGTTTCTGTTACGTTTTCACAATATTGTAACTCTTCTGTTGCACCTTTAAATCACGTATTAAATTTTTTAACAATTTTCTCAATCGCATAAAAATATAAGTTTCTCAAATTGCGTAATGATTTTTTCATCATTTTTAAAATTGCGTAGCTTAAAAATCATTCTTTAAAGTTGCGTAAATCATTTTCCATCTAAGACACTTTCCAAATCACATAATGATTTTCTGTCATTTTCACAATCACATAAAAATATTCTCTCATTATTTAATCATGTAGTAATTTTTCAACAGTAGTTCAAATTACGTAAAATATTTAAACATAATTTAAATCACTTAAAAAATATTTCAACGCATCTCCAATCGCGTAGTAATATTTTATCATATTTCAAATTGCATAAAAATAGTTTACTGTATTTCCAAACACTGGAAATATTTTACTATATTTCAAATCACGAACTTTAAAAATTACATTTTTAAGATACGTAAATAATTATTTTTCACCACAATTCCATTACAGAAAATATTTCTCATTTCTTCAAAAATTTCATTTCAACTTTCCTCAAAATAATATGATTTTATACTTTATTTAACACATTTTCTTTACTCAAGAAAATCTTTTTCCACATTTCTTCACTCAAGAAATCTTTTTCCAAAATATAATTCACAAAATCACTTTTCTATTTATATAAATCAACGTTTCAAAACTTAACATTTTCTAACGTACTTCAAAACTCAAAAATAAGTTATACGTTAGTAGATTTTCATAATACCACTATATTCTTCATTTTTCCCAAATCATTTCCAAACACAACCTTCTTCAAAAAACATTAAAGTTCAAAAACATTCTTGTTTACAAAAACTTAATTTCTCAAGTGATTAAAATGTTCTGATCCCCTTTTCAAATTATTGTATTAAATCAAGTTATGTTTTCACTTTGAAAATCACTTTGTTCATAAAAATCAAGGCATTACAAGCCTTCAAAAACGTGGACATGACTATTGAAATCATCAAATATTTTTCCTTCTAAATTGATATGGTTTTACACAAATAAAACCATTAAAAATTTTGTTTTCAAAACCGCAAGACTTATGGCTATAAATCCAAACCCATTTGTTCAAATTCATTTTTATTTTCTTTGTAAATTCTTTTTTTTCACTTTCTTTGCAAATCCTTTTTCACTTTCTTTGTAAATTCTTAAAATCATCATTACTATTTTTATTTAAATCTCATGTTTTGTAAAACACTTAGAAACTTTTTACACAAAATAAATCAATAAAAATTTCTCAAGAACCATGTTCTTGTACTCTTTGAAAAATAAACTTTGTTTATTTTTCTTGTTTTTCTAAATGTCCATTTTCATCATTCATGAAAATATTCATTTATGAACACCTATCTTGAGGTGTCTTAACCGATATTCACCATGTTTCTAGGGAACAAAAATTAATTCCCTTGTTCTTGAAAATTTTTAATATGAACCCTAATCAAGGGCATCAAAATCGTAGTCTTTCCTTGGCCATTGGGACTAAAAATTAATTTTCTTTCCATCATTAAATCATGGCATACACATACATACACATCATATATATATATATAAAAGCATGCCATATTATCATCATGCATAGTATAAGCATACCATCAAAACCATAAAATCATACAAAGCATATCAAGCATAAGCAAATAAATCAAAGCTCATAAAACACACATAAATTATTACATGACCATGGATTGGAATCCTCACATGGATTCACAATCCATCAAATATAAGACCATCTCTCACCACCATGCTTGGTTGGTGAGATGGATCTCCCTCTTACCTCTTGAAGATCCTCAAAAACTTCTTGATTTGCTTCTTTTTCCAAGTCCTTCACCACCAAAGGCTTCTCAAATACAAAACAAAATACATAGAAATTAGTATATTAAGTTTGATTAAGAGGAACCAAGGATCAAACATGGTTTAGAACATGAAAAAGAAGAGAAGAAATGAAGTCTTCTTATCCTTCACCTCAAAAACCCAATAACTTTGATCTTGAAGAAAGTCCATGAACATGAATGATTTAGAGAAAGTCTCCAACATGAAAGTTGCTTAGAATATCATGTAAATTCAAGATCTATGGTTGAATTAATTTAAACAAACTTGAAGGGTGGTCTTACGGTGGTTGACCGAATTCCTCACAAGAAGGAAAACATAAGCTTTTTGATTTTTAACTTGAAGGACAAGGTTGTAGATGATAGAATTTTTGAGAAGTTCCTAACAATTCTAAAACAATTAGTAAAATCACAAACAAAGCTTAATAATAACAAACCATGGAACAAACATGGCTTAGAAAATCATAAACATGAATTTAAACCATAGACATCAAAGTTTACCTCTAAGGAAGTAAGCTAAAAGTGGGATTTTGAAGCACTTAGAGTAGGATTTTGGGAAAACTTTCTAAATGAAAAGTGTTTAGAATGGTGTTTAACTTTAGGAAATGATGAGAGTGAAAATTATAGGTGATGGATAGTGTATTTGGTGGTGGAGACCGAACCTATGAAGAGAAAAAGGAAGGAAGGAATGGTTGCTTGGTTCTTGGAATTTTGAGAGAATAAGATGGAGGCTTTTTGGGTGAGAGAAAAAAGTGAAAATGCATGCACAAAGTGAGTGGGCTGCCGTGTGAGTGTTGGAGAGTTTGAAAAGTTTTACTTGAAATAATATCCCATTTTGGGTTCACACTTGAAACACATGGTCTTCCACTTTGTTATCTTTTTTTTTTGGCCTAAAAAGGCTACTCCAATTTGTCTCCTCCTTTCCAAGCATCTCCAACCGTCCCCCCTCTTCATAATGCATGCAAAGTTGTCATCTTTTCATACCATTATTTGAAGCATTTCTAGCCATTGATTAATTCAATGGTTAGGATTTAGGTAGAGATTTTTAGGAGACTTAATCTAGGCCATTAGATCTTTTTCCTTTAAATTCTAGCCATTAGATGTGTCTCCAAAATAAATGGTCAAGATTGTTCCTTCAAACTTTAAATCCAAGGGTTATAATTAGTCATAGCCTTTTTAGAAGACCAAATCTCCACCTTTGATTAATTCTTCATCCAATGGTCATAAATGGTCTTTGTCACTTTTTAAGGCTAAATATCCACCCTTGATCAATTCCAAATCCAAAGGTTGTAAATGGTCACTTTATTTAATCAAATTTATACCGTTGATTAAATCTATAGTTGATATTGAAGCTTGCCTAACTAAGTTTATTCTCACACCATTGATTAAATCAATGGTGATTATCCAATGCTTCTTTATTAAATTTCTTTCTTAATCGTTAATTAAATCAAGATCAAGTCTTCACCATTAAATAAATCAATGGTGGATATCCAAACCACCAATGTTGACTTAAACAATATAATTTCTATTTTTATCTACTAAAAACCCCACAAAAGAATATATTTACTGTATTTTTATCGCCCGATAATTAAATACAGTACCAAACACAAACAAGAAAATTTCTAAAACTGTTTCCGGATTTAGGTTTAGTAAGATCCCCTGTCTCCGTCTAAACAGTACAAATTTTTCTATGCATAGAAAAATTTTCACTTTGTGGGACCCACTGGGCCCACGTAAGGCCACCTGGGCCCACCTAGGACCACCTGGGCCCACATATAGTTAAAAAAATTCATAATCATCCACAAAAATCACAAATATTAGAAAACGTATGAAAATCAATTCAGATTGTTAAAAATAATTAACAGTCAAGAGAAATAAATACAGAAAGATTTTCTCCGACTCAAAAATTATTATTTTCCTGACACAGAGTAAATCACTCAAAACGATCAAATATGCTGACGGAATAGTCAAAATAATTTTACAGTATTCAGAAATTACTAAATAGTAAAATTTTGTTAACTGTCAAAATTACTATTTAAGAGATACGAAATTTGGGGTGTTACAATACTCCCCTCTTATAGAAATTTCGTCCTCAAAATTTCATGACCATGATTTCATACCCTCGGAATAAATAATGACATTATTCCTCATTTATCTTATTTTCCAATTCCCATGAAGCTTCCTCTCTTACATCTTGCTATACTATTCTAACCAACAAAATCTTTTTGCTGATGTTCAACTTCTCCTAAACAAACAAATATCTCAGACTCCTATAATTACTGAAGATGTTGAATGTTACTCCAGAAAGAAAAAATTTCCATATCTCTGATACCAACATAACGTCAACCAATCTTTATTCATGCCTAGAATACTTTTCCTCAGATAACTTTCAACTAATGTAATGTATTACTTAAAATTTCCTTATTCTCATATCACTACATATTCCAGCTTTTGCTTTTAACCAGAAATGTCTCACTAACCGAATTCTCCTTTCCACAGCACGATACCAGATACTTCCATAAATTTTTTTCTACGATTTTTCATTACCATCTTAAATTTTCCCATAGAAGAATTGTTCCAATCTTTTGAAGAATTCACCACGCTTCTACTGCGTTACTCAGATACGTTAACACGGATACAAATATAAAAATATCCTTTCTTGCAAGATATTCCTTCAATTGCAGGAGATGGAAGAAAACATCATGGAAGATAACAAAAAGAATCGAACCTGTTATCGAACATATCCAGCAAAGAATTGTATGTAACCCGATTTTCAAAAATGAATTTTCTCTGGATTACTCACAGTCTGTTGAAATAATCTCATTGGATATGGTTGAAAAATAACCAATCCATTTTCAAAGATCACGTCTGTTTATGAAACAGATCAAACTAACACAAAAATTTTGAACAACAAATCAAACTAACACAAAAATTTTGAACAACAATTTGAATAACTTGAATAGCTCGATTAGCTAAGAATAGAATCAGAAGTAAACAAATCAATGGATAACAAATAACTCTAACATATAATTGATCTACTCAATCATATGTTATAAAGAATAGGTCACTCACAGAAATATTCAGTATGGTTTATAGGATTAGCTCCAATGACGTAATCTTCATTGATTAAATCTTCCGCTCAGAACTCCCATTCCATTCAGAGTAACAACTTCCCTTACTATATAAAATTTTACTAATAGAAAACTCTATTTTCATAGAGCATAATCTCTGGAAAAATGTGTCCAACTTTTCCACAATTTGTTTCCTTGACGTACATTCCTTCATTTAAGTACTTTCTTTCACATCCTTTACTATTTTTGGTTTCCTCAATGGTTATAAATACTTCGTCCGTCGAAATCAATTACTTTCTCAATATCCTAAAAAGAAATTTCATGTTCCAAAATTACGAAATCTTATATTCCAAGACTGATTCTCTTCCATCAGATTCTAAACTTCAACTTCTAGTTTCCACTAAACAGTGGTCCTTTGTTCATGCAGTCGTCTTTCCACATTGCTCCCGTTGCTCCGTAGAATGCAAATCGCATTACTAGTAACATGTTTCACTTCCACACAAGTATAACTATCCCGAGCCATTTCCTTTTTTTTTTTTTAGACGTGCGGATCGAAATACAATGGATCTAATATCCATTATAAACAACATTATTTTCTTTCGAAAAAACAAACACAGAGAACACAACACAAGCAAAATAGACCTAACCACAAACCCCAAAAGACTCAAACTGTGCTCTGATACCAACTAATGTAACACCCTCCTTAGGATATCACGTTTCTGACTCCTGACTCATAATCTGAAAAAGAAGTTCGCATAAAGTTTGAGTTATAAAAAATGAGTTTCAAAATTTCTTCTTTACAGAAACGTGAATTTACTAAAAATATTAGGTAATATTGAAAATCATATTTTAACTATTCATTATGCAATATTGACACCAATTAATATCACAATTTAAAGAGAAATATAAAATTAATAGACTTTTTTTTTTTTTACAAAGTAGTAAACCCCATGATAGGTCCTACTTAATAGCACGGTACAACACTAACATTAAATCTTAACATACTCGTTCCTTCTTTGTATCAACTTGATGCATCGAACTTTATCCTTGTTTACTTTGTCTACCCAAGCACATCTTCGAACTTGAATGTCCACTTTCATATGTTTCATCAATCTCGAGTATCTACCACTTGTTATGTCTAAGACAACTCATTCCTTCTATTATATAATTTTAACAATACGAGACAAAGCAAAACAATATAACAAAGAGGTGAGATCACCTACACCAATACCAACATGGCAAAGACAGAGATAACACAAACAACAATATTATACAGATAGATCATACCACAATTATGATCATGTCATCAACATTAATTAACTATCATCATCCAATCATTTATCAATTCAATTATCATAAGCAATAATTATGATAATGCCCTCCGCATTATCATCATCATCATCCAAGTGTTAAAAATAATTGTCATAACCAATATTCCTCAATTAATATATCATACAGATATAAATGCTCCGATTTTTGCATATCCACAAAGACTCATTTTATCAAAAATAACTCCATGGAGATTTTCACAATTTCGAGAAGAATGCTCTGGTTAATTGTCAGCCTTAGCCCAAAGACAATCTCCCAGTCGTTGAAAAGAATCGTGTTCTTGTCGGGTATCGTCAATGCGTTGCAACGGACTGCATCGCCAAGTGGCACAGGGTACTCGCCAACTGTCCACTGGTCGACTGCAGCGCCTCGACGCCCTCAAGATCCATCATAGACCTCACTATCAATTCTCATTCCCTCTTCAACCATAAGGGCCATAATAGCTATTAGCTATATTTTATACAATGCACGAATATATCTATCCAAGTCCAACCCCAAATGGCCAAATCTTTTCAATTTCATTTGTTCAATGTAATCATATGCTTCAACGCATATTTTATACAATGCTCGAATATATCATTGCATGTCCAACCCCAAAGGGCCAAATCTTTTCAATTTCATTTGTTCAATGTAATCATATGCTTCAATGCATATTTTTTTTCAATGCACATATAATGCACCAAATTCAATCACAGACATATCTTTCCAATGCATGTATAATGCACCAAATGCCAATCACCGGCAAAACATGTCATTTTCTCACACAACATCTATATACTGGCTCTACAGTATTTATACTGTATTTTCAACAGGAAAATCATATTATCACATTTTCATAGTTATAAAATTCTTTCATCGTGTTTTCACAAAATTGCGCAATATTTTCATTTCATTTTCACAATTCCAAAATGTTTCATTACGTTTTTCACAATATCTTGTAACTCTTACTTTTGCACCTTTAAATCACGTATTAAATTTTTTAACATTTTTCTCAATCGCATAAAAATATACGTTTCTCAAATCGCGTAATGATTTTTTCATCATTTTCAAAATCGCATAGCTTAAAAATCATTTTTTAAAGTTGCATAAATCATTTTCCATCTAAAACACTTTCCAAATCACATAATGATTTTCTGTCATTTTCACAATCACGTAAAAATATTCTCTCATTATTTAATCACGTAGTGATTTTTCAATAAGTAGTTCAAATTATGTAAAATATTTAAACGTAATTCAAATCACTTAAAAAATGTCTCAATGCATCTCCAAATGCGTAGTAATATTTTATCATATTTCAAATTGCATAAAAATAATTTACTGTATTTCCAAGCACTTGGAAATATTTTACAATATTTCAAATCACGTACTTTAAAAATTTCATTTTTAAGATACGTAAATAATTGTTTTTCACCACAATTCCATTACAGAAAATATTTCTCATTTCTTCAAAAATTTCATTTCAACTTTCCTCAAAATAATATGACTTTATACTTTATTTAACACATTTTCTTTACTCAAGAAAATCTTTTTCCACATTTCTTTACTCAAGAAATCTTTTTCCAAAATATAATTCACAAAATCACTTTTCCATTGATATAAATCAACGTTTCAAAACTTAACATTTTCTAACGTACTTCAAAACTCAAAAATAAGTTATACGTTAGTAGATTTTCATAATATTACTATATTCTTCATTTTTCCCAAATCATTTCCAAACACAACCTTCTTCAAAATAAATTGAAGTTTGAAAATATTCTTGTTTACAAAAACTTAATTTCTCAAGTGATTAAAATGTTCTGATTCCCATTTCAAATTCTTGTATTAAATCAAGTTTCGTTTCCACTTTGAAAATCACTTTGTTCATAAAAATCAAGGCATTACAAGCCTTCAAAAACGTGGACATGACTATTGAAACCATCAAATATTTTTCCTTCTAAATTGATATGGTTTTACACAAACAAAACCATTAAAAATTTTGTTTTCAAAACCGCAAGACTTATGGTTATAAATCCAAACCCATTTGTTCAAATTCATTTTTATTTTCTTTGCAAATTCCTTTTTTTCACTTTCTTTGCAAATCCTTTTTCACTTTCTTTGTAAATTCTTAAAATCATCATTACTATTTTCATTTAAATCTCATGTTTTGTAAAATACTTAGAAACTTTTTACAAAAAATAAATCAATAAAAATTTCTCAAGAACCATATTCTTGTACTCTTTGAAAAATAAACTCTTTGTTTATTTTCCTTGTTTTTCTAAACATCCATTTTCATCATTCAAGAAAATATTCATTTGTGAACACCTATCTTGAGGTGTCTTAACCGATATTCACCATATTTCTAGGGATCAAAAATTAATTCCCTTGTTCTTGAAAATTTTTAATATGAACCCTAATCAAGGGCATCAAAACCGTAGTCTTTCCTTGGCCATTGGGACCAAAAATTAATTTTCTTTCCATCATCAAATCATGGCATACACATACATACACATCATATATATATATCAAAAGCATGCCATATTATCATCATGCATAGTATAAGCATACCATCAAAACCATAAAATCATACAAAGCATATCAAGCATAAGCAAATAAATCAAAGCTCATAAAACACACATAAATTATTACATGACCATGGATTGGAATCCTCACATGGATTCACCATCCATCAAATATAAGACCATCTCTCACCACCATGCTTGGTTGGTGAGATGGATCTCCCTCTTACCTCTTGAAGATCCTCAAAAACTTCTTGATTTGCTTCTTTTTCCAAGTCCTTCACCACCAAAGGCTTCTCAAATACAAAATAAAATACATAGAAATTAGTATATTAAGTTTGATTAAGAGGAACCATGGATCAAACATGGTTTAGAACATGAAAAAGAAGAGAAGAAATGAAGTCTTCTTATACTTCACCTCAAAAACCCAATAATTTTGATCTTGAAGAAAGTCCATGAAGATGAATGATTTAGAGAAAGTCTCCAACATGAAAGTTACTTAGAATATCATGTAGATTCAAGATCTATGGTTGGATTAATTTAAACAAACTTGAAGGGTGGTCTTAGGGTGGTTGACCGAATTCCTCACAAGAAGGAAAACATAAGCTTTTTGATTTTTAACTTGAAGGACAAGGTTGTAGATGATAGAATTTTTTAGAAGTTCCTAACAATTCTAAAACAATTAGTAAAATCACAAACAAAGCTTAATAATAACAAACCATGGAACAAACATGGCTTAGAAAATCATAAACATGAATTTAAACCATAGAAATCAAAGTTTACCTCCATGGAAGTAAGCTAAAAGTGGGATTTTGAAGCACTTAGAGTGGGATTTTGGGAAAACTTTCTAAATGAAAAGTGTTTAGAATGGTGTTTAGCTTTAGGAAATGATAAGAGTGAAAATTATAGGTGATGGATAGTGTATTTGGTGGTGGAGACCGAACCTATGAAGAGAAAAAGGAAGGAAGGAATGGTTGCTTGGTTGTTGGAATTTTGAGAGAATAAGATGGAGAATTTTTGGGTGAGAGAAAAAAGTGAAAATGCATGCACAAAGTGAGTGGGCTGCCATGTGAGTGTTGGAGAGTTTGAAGAGTTTTACTTGAAATAATATCCCATTTTGGGTTCACACTTGAAACACATAGTCTTCCACTTTGTCATCTTTTTCTTTGGCCTAAAAAGGCTACTCCAATTTGTCTCCTCCTTTCCAAGCATCTCCAACCGTCCCCCCTCTTCATAATGCATGCAAAGTTGTCATCTTTTCATGCCATTATTTGAAGCATTTCTTGCCATTGATTAATTCAATGGTTAGGATTTAGGTAGACTTTTGATTTTTAGGAGACTTAATCTAGGCCATTAGATCTTTTTCCTTTAAATTCTAGCCATTAGATGTGTCTCCAAAATAAAGGGTCAAGATTGTTCCTTCAAACTTTAAATCCAAGGGTTATAATTAGTCATAGCCTTTTTAGAAGACCAAATCTCCACCTTTGATTAATTCTTCATCCAATGGTCATAAATGGTCTTTGTCACTTTTTAAGACTAAATCTCCACCCTTGATCAATTCGAAATCCAAAGGTTGTAATTGGTCACTTTATATAATCAAATTTACACCGTTGATTAAATCTACGGTTGATATTGAAGCTTGCCTAACTATGTTTATTCTCACACCATTGATTAAATCAATGGTGATTATCCAATGCTTCTTTATTAAATTTATTTCTTAACCGTTAATTAAATCAAGATCAAGTCTTCACCGTTAAATAAATCAATGGTGGATATCCAAACCACCAATGTTGACTTAAGCAATATAATTTCTATTTTTGTCTACTAAAAACCCCACAAAAGAATATATTTACTGTATTTTTATCTTAGATAATTAAATACAGTGCCAAACACATATAAGAAAATTTCTAAAATTGTTTCCAGATTCAGGTTTAGTAAGATCCCCTGTCTCCGTCTAAACAGTACAAATTTTTCTATGCATAGAAAAATTTTCACTTTGTGGGACCCACCTGGGCCCACCTAGGACCACCTGGGCCCACATATAGTTAAAAAAATTCATAATCATCCACAAAAATCACAAATATTAGAAAACGTATGAAAATCAATTCAGATTGTTAAAAATAATTAACAGTCAAGAGAAGTAAATACAAAAAGATTTTCCCTGGCTCAAAAATTATTATTTTCCTGACATAGAGTAAATCACTCAAAATGATCAAATATGCTGACGAAATAGTCAAAATAATTTTACAGTATCCAGAAATTACTAAACAGTAAAATTCTGTTTACCATCAAAATTACTGTTTAAGAGATACGAAATTTGGGGTGTTACAATACTCCCCCTCTTTATAGAAATTTCGTGCTCGAAAACCCTTGGAATAAATAATGACATTATTCCTCATTTATCTTATTTTCCATTTCCCATGAAGCTTCCTCTCTTACATCTTGCTATACTATTCTAACCAACAAAATCTTTTTGCTGATGTTCAACTTCTCCTAAACAAACAAATATCTCAGACTCCTATAATTACTAAAGATGTTGAATGTTACTCCAGAAAGAAAGAATTTCCATATCTCTGATACCAACATAACGACAACCAATCTTCATTCATGCCTAGAATAGTTTTTCTCAGATAACTTTCAACTAATGTAATGTATTACTTAAAATTTCCTTATTCTCATATCACTACATATTCCAGCTTTTGCTTTTAACAGGAAATGTCTCACTAACCGAATTCTCCTTTCCACAGCACGATACCAGATACTTCCATAAATTTTTTTTCTATGATTTTCCATTACCGTCTTAAATTTTCCCATAGAAGAATTGTTCCAATCTTTTGAAGAATTCACCACGCTTCTACTACGTTACTCAAATACATTAACACGGATACAAATATAAAAATATCTTTTCTTGCAAGATATTCCTTCAATTGCAGGAGATGGAAGAAAACATCATGGAAGATAAAAAAAAGAATCGAACTTGTTATCGAACATATCCAGCAAAGAATTGGATGTAACCCGATTTTCAAAAATGAATTTTCTCTGGATTACTCACAGTTTGTTGAAATAATCTCATTGGATATGGTTGGAAAATAACCAATCCATTTTCAAAGATCACGTCTGTTTATGAAACAGATCAAACTAACACAAAAATTTTGAACAACAAATCAAACTAACACAAAAATTTTGAACAACAATTTGAATAACTTGAATAGCTCGATTAGCTAAGAATAGAAACAGAAGTAAACAAATCAGAGGATAACGAATAACTCTAACATATAATTGATCTACTCAATCATATGTTATAAAAAATAGGTCACTCACAGAAATATTCAGTATAGTTTATAGGATTAGCTCCAATAACGCAATCTCCATTGATTAAATCTTCTGCTCAGAACACTCCCATTCCATTCAGAGTAACAACTTCCCTTACTATCTAAAATTTTACTAATAGAAAACTCTATTTTCAAAGAGCATAATCTCTGGGAAAATATGTCCAACTTTTCCACAATTTGTTTCCTTGACGTACATTCCTTCATTTAAGTACTTTCTTTCACATCCTTTACTGTTTTTGGTTTCCTCAATGGTTATAAATACATCCTCCGTCAAAATCAATTGCTTTCTCAATATCCTAAAAAGAAATTTCAGGTTCCAAAATTACGAAATCTTATATTCCAAGACTGATTCTCTTTCATCAGATTCTAAACTTCAACTTCTAGTTTCCACTGAACAGTGGTCCTTTGTTCGTGCAGTCGTCTTTCCACATTGCTCCCGTTGCTCCCGTAGCTGCAACTGCATTACTAGTAACATGTTTCACTTCCACACAAGTATAACTATCCCAATCCATTCCCTTTTTTTTTTAGACGTGCGGATCGAAATACAATGGATCTAATATCCATTATAAACAACAATATTTCCTTTCAGAAAAACAAACACAGAGAACACAACACAAGCAAAATAGACCTAACCACAAACCCCAAAAGACTCAAACCGTGCTCTGATACCAACTAATGTAACACCCTCTTTAGGGCATCACGTTTCTGACTCCTGACTCATAATCTGAAAAGAAGTTCGCACAAAGTTTGAGTTATAAAAAATGGGTTTCAAAATTTCTTCTTTACTGAAACATGAATTTACTAAAAATATTAGGTAATATTGAAAATCATATTTTAACTATTCATTATGCAATATTGACACCAATTAATATCACAATTTAAAGAGAAATATAAAGTTAATAGACTTATATTTTTTAACAGTAGTAAACCCCATGACGGGTCCTATTTAATAGCACGGTACAACACTAACATTAAATCTTAACATACTCGTTCCTTCTCTTGTATCAACTTGATGCATCAGAACTTTACTCCTTGTCTACCCTAAGCACATCTTCGAACTTGAATGTCCACTTTCTAATGTTTCCATCAATCTCTGTGTATCTACCACTTGTTATGTCTAAGACAACTCATTCCTTCTACTGTATAATTTTAACAATACAGACAAAGCAAAACAATATAACAAAGAGGTGAGATCACCTACACCAATACCAATATGGCAGCACAGAGATAACACAAATAGCAATATTATACAGATAGATCATACCACAATTATGATTATGTCATCAACATTAATTAACTATCATCATCCAATCATTTATCAATTCAATTATCATCAATAATTATGATAATGCCCTCAGCATTATCATCATCATCATCATCCAAGTATTCAAAACAATTGTCATAACCAATATTCCTCAATTAATATATCATACAGATATAAATGCTCAGATTTATGCATATGCACAAAGACTCATTTTATCAAAAATAACTCCATGGAGGTTTTCACAATTTCGAGAAGAATGCTCTGGTTAATTGTCAGCCTTAGCCCAAAGACAATCTCCCAGTCGTTGAAAAGAATCGTGTTCTTGTCGGGTATCGTCAATGCGTTGCAACGGACTGCATCGCCAAGTGGCACAAGGTACTCGCCAACTGTCCACTGGTCGACCGCCGTGCCTCGACGCCCCCAAGATCCATCATAGACCTCACTATCAATTCTCATTCCCTCTTCAACCACAAGGGCCATAATAGCTATTAGCTATATTTTATACAATGCACGAATATATCAGTGCAAGTCCAACCCCAAAGGGCCAAATCTTTTCAATTTCATTTGTTCAATGTAATCATATGCTTCAACGCATATTTTATACAATGCACGAATATATCAGTGCAAGTCCAACCCCAAAAGGCCAAATCTTTTCAATTTCATTTGTTCAATGTAATCATATGCTTCAACGCATATTTTTTTCAATGCACGTATAATGCACCAAATCCAATCACAGACATATCTTTCCAATGCATGTATAATGCACCAAATGTCAATCACAGGCAAAACATGTCATTTTCTCACACAGCATCCATATACTGGTTCTACAGTATTTATACTGTATTTTCAACAAGGAAAATCATATTATCACATTTTCATAGTTATAAAATTCTTTCGTCGTGTTTTCACAAAATTGTGTAACATTTTCATTTCATTTTCACAATTCCAAAACGTTTCTGTTACGTTTTCACAATACTGTAACTCTTCTGTTGTACCTTTAAATCATGTATTAAATTTTTTAACATTTTTTTTCAATCGCGTAAAAATATACGTTTCTTGTAACAGCCCAATATTTGCTACCCAAATATATCGTCATATAAATGAATAACCCAAAAATCACTCTCTTAGTTGTTCATGACCTAGGTTCAAACTCAAGAACCAACTAGCTCCAATCTATGGATAAATTCATCTATTTTATTCTCAATAAGCTAAAAACATACTAACTTAGTCCTTGAAATCAAGAACCAATCCAAAAACATGGATTTGACTACTCAAACTCCTATTTCCATTCACAAAACCTATGTTCATTCAAGAAAATCAAAGGAATAGATTAGAAACCACCTCTTGAAAATCTTGATCTTGAATCCTTGAGCTTGATTTTGGATCTTCTTGCTTGGGTCCTTCTTCTTCCCCCTTCGTTTTCCCCTTTCTCTCTTCTCCTTTCTTTTTCTTTTCTTTCCTTCTCTATTTTTCTTCATTCGAGAGAGAACCTAGAAATATGGGACATGGAGGGAATTAAGGGAAAAGATTAACTTAAGTTTCTACTTGAAACTTATTTCGCACTAAGGACACTTTCGAATTATGCTAATTCAAGTTTTTCAGCTTCAAAACAACTTTAGAATAAATATTAGGATTCATCTAAATTGTTGTTTTACTTTTATTCTATTTTTCCATATCTTTTGGGATCAATCCGACATTAAAAGTACTACCGGTATGCCTTACCAAATCGACTCCTATTATTTCAAATTTTAAGCGTAGTACAATTTCCACATTTTGACTTGGAAACAAACTCTTTATTTCCACTAATCATTATTTAAGCCACTTAGCAATATGACTATATTCCTCACTTACGTTACAAGAAAGTGCCTTTTCACAAAACTTCACAAACATGTTAAGTAAGTATTAGACTACCTCTGTAACCATATACAAGCCTAACATGATTTTCTAGGGTATTACATTTCTCAAATCGCGTAATGATTTTTTCATCATTTTCAAAATCGAGTAGCTTAAAAATCATTCTTTTAAGTTGCGTAAATCATTTTTCATCTAAAACACTTTCCAAATCACATAATGATTTTTTGTCATTTTCACAATCACGTAAAAATATTCTCTCATTATTTAATCACGTAGTGATTTTTCAACAGTAGTTCAAATTATGTAAAATATTTAAACGTAATTCAAATCACTTAAAAAATGTTTCAATGCATCTCCAATCGCGTAGTAATATTTTATCATATTTCAAATTGCATAAAAATAGTTTACTGTATTTCCAAACACTTGGAAATATTTTACTATATTTCAAATCACGTACTTTAAAAATTACATTTTTAAGATACGTAAATAATTGTTTTTCACCACAATTCCATTATAGAAAATATTTCTCATTTCTTCAAAAATTTCATTTCAACTTTCCTCAAAATAATATGACTTTATACTTTATTTAACACATTTTCTTTACTCAAGAAAATCTTTTTCCACATTTCTTTACTCAAGAAATCTTTTTTCCAAAATATAATTCACAAAATCACTTTTCCATTGATATAAATCAATGTTTCAAAACTTAACATTTTCTAACGTACTTTAAAACTCAAAAATAAGTTATACGTTAGTAGATTTTCATAATACCACTATATTCTTCATTTTTCCAAATCATTTCCAAACACAACCTTCTTCAAAATAAATTGAAGTTTGAAAACATTCTTGTTTACAAAAACTTAATTTCTCAAGTGATTAAAATGATCTGATTCCCTTTTCAAATTCTTGTATTAAATCAAGTTACGTTTCCACTTTGAAAATCACTTTGTTCATAAAAATCAAGGCATTACAAGCCTTCAAAAACGTGGACATGACTATTGAAACCATCAAATATTTTTCCTTCTAAATTGATAAGATTTTACACAAACAAAACCATTAAAAATTTTGTTTTCAAAACCGCAAGACTTATGGTTATAAATCCAAACCCATTTGTTTAAATTCATTTTTATTTTCTTTGCAAATTCCTTTTTTTCACTTTCTTTGTAAATTCTTAAAATCATCATTACTATTTTCATTTAAATCTCATGTTTTGTAAAATAGTTAGAAACTTTTTACACAAAATAAATCAAAAAAAATTCCTCAAGACCCATGTTCTTGTACTCTTTGAAAAATAAACTCTTTGTTTATTTTCCTTATTTTTCTAAACATCCATTTTCATCATTCATGAAAATATTCATTTATGAACACCTATCTTGAGGTGTCTTAATCGATATTCACCATGTTTCTAGGGATCAAAAATTAATTCCCTTGTTCTTGAAAATTTTTAATATGAACCCTAATCAATGGCATCAAAACCGTAGTCTTTCCTTGGCCATTGGGACCAAAAATTAATTTTCTTTCCATCATCAAATCATGGCATACACATACATACACATCATATATATATATATCAAAAGCATGCCATATTATCATCATGCATAGTATAAGCATACCATCAAAACCATAAAATCATACAAAGCATATCAAGCATAAGCAAATAAATCAAAGCTCATAAAACACACATAAATTATTACATGACCATGGATTGGAATCCTCACATGGATTCACCATCCATTAAATATAAGACCATCTCTCACCACCAAGCTTGGTTGGTGAGATGGGATCTCCTTCTTACCTCTTGAAGATCCTCAAAAACTTATTGATTTGCTTCTTTTTCCAAGTCCTTCACTACCAAAGGCTTCTCAAATTCAAAACAAAATATATAGAAATTAGTATATTAAGTTTGATTAAGAGGAACCATGGATCAAACATGGTTTAGAACATGAAAAAGAAGAGAAGAAATGAAGTCTTCTTATACTTCACCTCAAAAACCTAATAACTTTGATCTTGAAGAAAGTCCATGAAGATGAATGATTTAGAGAAAGTCTCCAACATGAAAGTTGCTTAGAATATCATGTAGATTCAAGATCTATGGTTGGATTAATTTAAACAAACTTGAAGGGTGGTCTTAGGGTGGTTGACCGAATTCCTCACAAGAAGAAAAACATAAGCTTTTTGATTTTTAACTTGAAGGACAAGGTTGTAGATGATAGAATTTTTGAGAAGTTCCTAACAATTCCAAAATAATTAGTAAAATCACAAACAAAGCTTAATAATAACAAACCATGGAACAAACATGGCTTAAAAAATCATAAACATGAATTTAAACCATAGAAATCAAAGTTTACCTCCAAGGAAGTAAGCTAAAAGTGAGATTTTGAAGCACTTAGAGTGGGATTTGGGAAAACTTTCTAAATGAAAAGTGTTTAGAATGGTGTTTAGCTTTAGGAAATGATGAGTGTGAAAATTATAGGTGATGGATAGTGTATTTGGTGGTGGAGATCGAACCTATGGAGAGAAAAAGGAAGGAAGGAATGGTTGCTTGGTTCTTGGAATTTTGAGAGAATAAGATGGAGGCTTTTTGGGTGAGAGAAAAAAGTGAAAATGCATGCACAAAGTGAGTGGGCTGCCGTGTGAGTGTTGGAGAGTTTGAAGAGTTTTACTTGAAATAATATCCCATTTTGGGTTCACACTTGAAACACATGGTTTTCCACTTTGTCATCTTTTTCTTTGGCCTAAAAAGGCTACTCCAATTTGTCTCCTCCTTTCCAGGCATCTCCAACCGTCCCGCCTCTTCATAATGCATGCAAAGTTGTCATCTTTTCATGCCATTATTTGAAGCATTTCTAGCCATTGATTTATTCAATGGTTAGGATTTAGGTAGACTTTTGATTTTTAGGAGACTTAATCTAGGCCATTAGATCTTTTTCCTTTAAATTCTAGCCATTAGATGTGTCTCCAAAATAAAGGGTCAAGGTTGCTCCTTCAAACTTTAAATCCATGGGTTATAATTAGTCATAGCCTTTTTAGAAGACCAAATCTCCACCTTTGATTAATTCTTCATCTAATGGTCATAAATGGTCTTTGTCACTTTTTAAGACTAAATCTCCACCCTTGATCAATTCCAAATCCAAAGGTTATAAATGGTCACTTTATATAATCAAATTTACACCGTTGATTAAATCTACGGTTGATATTGAAGCTTGCCTAACTAAGTTTATTCTCACACCATTGATTAAATCACCATTGATTATCCAATGCTTCTTTATTAAATTTATTTCTTAACCGTTAATTAAATCAAGATCAAGTCTTCACCGTTAAATAAATCAATGGTGGATATCCAAACCACCAATGTTGACTTAAGCAATATAATTTCTATTTTTATCTACTAAAAACCCCACGAAAGAATATATTTACTGTATTTTTATCTCCCGATAATTAAATACAGTGCCAAACACAAACAAGAAAATTTCTAAAACTGTTTCCGGATTCAGGTTTAGTAAGATCCCCTGTCTCCGTCTAAACAGTACAAATTTTTCTGTGCGTAGAAAAATTTTCACTTTGTGGGACCCACCTGGGCCCACGTAAGGTCACCTGGGCCCACCTAGGATCACCTGGGCCCACATATAGTTAAAAAATTTTGTAATCATCCACAAAAATCACAAATATTAGAAAACGTATAAAAATCAAGTGAGATTGTTATAAATAATTAACAGTCAAGAGAAATAAATACAAAAAGATTTTCTCCGGCCCTAAAATTATTATTTTCCTGACACAGAGTAAATCACTCAAAACGATCAAATATGCTGACGGAATAGTCAAAATAATTTTACAGTATCCAGAAATTACTAAATAGTAAAATTCTGTTAACTGTCAAAATTACTGTTTAAGAGATACAAAATTTGGGGTGTTACATAATGCACTATCACAAGCCTCTACCAGCTATAACCATACGTTAATATATATTCGGGTCAAATACATTAGCTTGACAACAAATTACTGTGTTTCTCAATCACGTAGCATTTTTATCGCATTTTCACAATCGCATAACACTTCTATTATGTTTTCAAATCGCGTAACAGTTTTTCAACATTTTCTCAATTGCTTAAAGATTTTAAAATGTTTTCTTAATCGCGTAGCTAAAAATCATCATTTTTAAATTGCGAAAGAGTTTTTCTACATATTTTCAATCACGTAAAATATTTTCTCAATATTCTAAACTCAAATTAAAACTTTTCTCGTTTAATATCAAAATTGGACTTTTATTCCATTACTTCCTTAATAAAATCACCTTTAGATAATATTTCTAACATTTTTATACTAAACCTCCTCCAAATAATATTTTCTAACATTTTCCGCAAAAACTTATATCATCTAAATTTATTCAAGATATCTCAAAATCTTTTGTCTTTACTCTTAATTAAACTTTCTTAATTAAAATATTTTAAACTCCAAACTATCATTAAAAAAATTATTTTCTTGCTAAAACTCCTCTAAATAATAATTTCTAATATCCTTCCCAAAACTTACATTTATTTTAATTAAATAAAACATTTTCCATATTCCTTATTAAAAATCATCTTAAATAAAATACTTTAAGTTTCAAACTTAATTCTCAATCTTATTTCCCAATACCATGACCGAAAATCACTCTTTTACTTAATGATAAAATATATTCATTTCATTCTTATCTTAAAAATCCTTAATTAAATTTCTTAACATTACACCACTAAAGTCACAATTTATAAATCATTTTCATCTTTCAAACTAAAACTCCATTAAATAAAATACTTCAAATCTCCAAATTGCTTCTTAGTCCTGATTTCACTATATTGACCAAAAATCACTTTTTAATTAATACTAAAAATACATTCATTTCCATTTTTATTTTGTAATCCATTAATTAGCTTTCTTATCACTAATCCTCTAGGTTAACATTTAATAAAATATTTTGCATTGGATTACCCATTTATGGGCATAGAGGTCGTGAGCCTCATGGTCTTTGGAACCAAAAAATGTTTCCTCTCAATTACAATTTATAGCATACAATACAACATAAAGCATCAAAATCCTACTTAAACAAGTTTATGCATAATATCAAAGCAATAAAATTACATAAAATAATTAAACACAAATCACAAAATCATACAAACAAGGTGAATAATCCTCACATGGATTCATCACCTTCATACAAATTTCGTTCCTCACCACCATAATTAGTTGATGAGGTTAATCTCCCTCTTACCTTAGATGTTGCTTCCCAAGCTCCTTGTATAGCTCTTTGTATCAACTTTCACCACCAAGTAGTCTCTTGAAATTTAAACAAACACATAAAAATTAACATTTAAAGCTTGATTAAGGTAACCATAGATCAAATATAGTCTAAGAATTTCAAGAATCAAATAAAACCTCAAGTTTCAATATTTTTACCTTGAAACCCTAGAACTTAAATCCAAGAATCAAGTTTGAAGATGATGGAATGAAGGCTTGATCACAACATAGAAGTTACTTGGAATGGTGTTTAGGACTAAGTGGTGTGATTAGATGAAATTATGAGTGATTGGAAGGTAGTTTTAGAGAGTGAGGCCGTGAGCTAGAAGGAGAGAAAATGAGAGAAAATGGTGTTAGTTTTTTTGAGAAAAGATGATAGCTTTCTTGAATGTAATAGAAAATGAAAACTTAGCCACTTTGAAGCTAAATGGCCATGAGATAGGAGAGAGAAAAGTGTGACAATGTTGACCATTTTCAACCATTAATTCAATTAAGGGTAGAAATCCTAAGCCTCCTCACTAAGCTTTCCTTCACAACCATTGATTAAATCAATGGTGGACATCCAAAGCTTCTTTACTAAGCTTGCTATCACAACCATTGATTAGATCAAGGGTTGATATGCAAAGCTTCTCCTCTAAGTTTTACCATCGAATGGTTCAAACCAAATTCCATGCCCTCTTTGTTGATTTCAACTAGCTTCACCATTAAGCTTTCTTCCTATTAGTTAGCTTCACAAGTAAGCTTCCTTTCTATTGGTTCTTCATAAAGTCATAGCCTCTTTAGTTGACTAATCTCAAGATATTTTTAAAATATATTTTTCAAAAAATATTTTTAGAAACTATTACCTAATGGATAACAGCTACTGCTAGTTATTGTCTAATGAATAATAACATTACACAATGAATAAAAGTATTACCCAATGGATGGTAACATTATCTAATGGATAATAGAAAACTCAGATACAAAAATTTTTTGTCAACTGTTCTCGGTTTCGGGTTTAGTAAGTTCCCCCGACCCCGCATTAATAGTTCAAAACTTTCTGGTTCAGGAAATTTTTTTTATTTTTCTGGGCCTGTCTCAAATACACATGCAGTCTAAAATAATATTAAAATAATCAAAATTTCAGAAAAATTCACAAAAATTCACAAAAATCATCAAAATTATAAAACTCGTATATATTTAGAAAAAAATAAAATTCGAGCATACAGTTTAAAATAATATTAAAATAATCAAAATAATTTAAAAAATTTCCAAAAATTCACAAAAACTCACAAATATTAGAAAACTTATTTATATTAAGAAAAATGAAAAATTAGGGTATTACATATATGCATTTTGCTATGATGTTTATGTTTTTTGCATTTCATATGGCTCTCTATAATGTTTCCAATGAACATTATGGGTATAGGTATCAGGTTAATAAGTATGTAGTGACGTTGTAGTGCTAAATATCTTTATCTACTATGCATATTGGGATATTAGTATTAGGATGTTACATTTTGGTATCAGGGCAGTTCATCCTGTTAAGCCGAGATATGGACTGACTATGCTTAGGCATGTTAGGAGTTCTTTTTAAAAATTATGCTTTTCTTGTTTCATATGTTACATGTGATGATAGAATTGCATGATTTGCCTTAAGTTGGTTTATTGTTAGCTACTATTGCACGGTTACTTAGTATTGAGACTGCAGCTCAATATATGTTATTTTTATGTGTAGAGGAAACTATGGCACCAAAAAGGTGAACTAGATGATGATCACACATTTGATACATTAATAAGCCTTCATTTTTAGTCATTTACACTCTTCATGCACTTAATTGATTGAGTTTGGTTATGTTTTGTAAGTTTGGACTCAAATTGGACTTAATTGACTTTTTTAGCATAATTTATGTCTTACGTTGTTTCTGTATTTGGGCTATATTTTGGGATGTAGGTGGTCAAATGAGATGAATTTGATGGCATTTTAAAGATAAGAGAGAGCTCTATAACTTTCATGAAGACCTCAAAGGCCTAATCACACGAGTAGATAACTCAAATTGGGGTTGAAGCAAGAACTAGAGTGCTGTTCCTAACAGCTTGACCTATGTGTACTGTTCATGCCATATTTCGAGCTATAAGTTGTCAAATGGGCTAAAATTTTGATGCTAAATAGTTGAGACCTATATCTATAACTTTTATGTTGAACACGTTTCCAGAATCTGAGGTCTAATAGGTGATATTTGGCTTACAAGTTAGAACAGAGGAGCTGTGACTGGGCCTGAGTAGTGTACAGTAATTTGAATGTATTTAGAGTTATAGAAATGATATTGGACTCAAAACAAAGCCATTTGAAAGTCAAGATCAATCCCTACAACTTCAATGACTTCAGAGCTAAATGATTTCGGAGACAAGGAATCTCCATAATTTTCCACTCACCAAAAGTCATATGGCATTTTTCAATCATTTTCCACTCATTCACTGACTAATGACTCAGCTCCTTTGTCATTTTGTATCTCTAATCCTCTATAAAAGGGGGTCTTGGCAGATCATTGAGGGGGTTATGTGTTAGGTACCAAAATGATGCTAGTTTGTTACTAGGTTTTCTTGTAGTAATTTTCCTTTGTTCTAAATTAAAGTCATGTTCTTCTTCTTCTTCTTTCTTTCTTTCTTCTTATCTATGAGTAACTAAGTTTCATTTTGCTTGGGCGAAAGAGTGATACTCTTGGTAATGAAATAACGTTAGATTAATTTCTCTCTTGTGCTTAAATGACATATTTTCAAGTGGTCATTATACGTATTGTATTTTGTTTCCAATCAATTTAGCAACCCTCCTTGTAAAGTGGAGTTCTTGATTTGTTGTAGACAAGAGATTGGCACAATGAATGCTTTAACCCATTTACAAGTGGTGGTGTTAGAAACTCTCCTTATAAAGTGGAGTTCTTGATTTGTTGTAGACAAAATATTGACACAATGAATGCTTTAACTCATTTATAAGTGGTGATAATATTTTTCGGAAACATAATATAATTAGTATATTATTTTAATTAGACTTTTAACGTTGTATTTTCTGATTAGAATCTCCATGTTGTGAGGATTCTAATTGAGTTATAAAAGAAATTAATCTTACATTTACTTTATTTACCAAGAATGGATCTTTTAACCCAAGTAAATAATTTTTACCGTAATAACAAAATATTTACTTCACCTTAATTAATCTTCAACAATTCCCTGTGGATCGACCTCGAACTCACCGAGAAATTTATTACTTGAGACAACCTGCACTTGGGTTTGCAATGCAACAATTAATCTCGCATCAAGTTTGTAGACTTGTTTGAAACTTTTAATTTGCATCAAGTTTTTGACGCCGTTGCCGGGGACTTGATTTGAAGAACAAATGTATGGTGTAAATATTTTGTATATATTTTCTACTCTTTTAATTTTTTTTCTTTTGTACATACTAACTTACTAACTTAGTGGGGGAACCTCTCCCTTTTATATTTTTTTTGTACATATTAACTTAGTTGGAGTAATTCTCCTTTTAATTTCTATACAGTGGGGGTAATTCTCCCTTTTATTTTCTTGTACATATTAACTTAGTGGGGAAACTCTCCCTTTTATTTTCTGTATATACTAACTTAGTGGGGGAAACTCTCTCTTTTTTTTTTTTCTCGTATATACCAACTTAGTGGGGGAAACTCTCCCTTTTATTTATTTGTTTATTTATTTTTTGTAATTTACTTTTTGCACTTTATTTTTGTATATTATTTTTTGTACTTTATTTTTTGTATTTATCTTTTGTCATTTATTTTTTATTATTTATTATTTTTTTTCATTTTTTTTTCTGTCATTTTTTTTGTTTACTAACTTACTAACTCTTTTACTAACTATCTAACTTCTTACTTTATCAGTTATCTAACTTTTTACTTTACCTGCTTCTAACATTTTAATTTTTTCGCATACTAACTTTTTAATTTTTCTGCTTATTAACTTATTTGGTGGTTGGTTTATACCACACCTTTGTTAATATTTAATGGACGATTTATACTGCTAACTTGTACATTTTCTTTTCTATTTTAAGTTACTTATTTATGCTTAATTGGTATCGTGATTTAAATTATGGTCGTTTGGTTAATCCTAGTACTTTACATATTAATTTATTTGAATCACAATCATACACATCAAACACAATGGTTGAAAATGAAAGTATGCATGATGAACATGAAAATCAACCGTTGCGAACCATGCGTGAGTATTTGCAACCATCTCGAAATTCTAGTCCATCATGTTTTATCTTTCCACTCAATGCTAACAATTTTAGATTTAAGCCAGACATGATTTCTTTACTTCCTAATTTCCATGGTTTAGAATCTGAAAGCCCGTATTTACATCTAAAAGAATTTGAGGAAGTATGTACCACTTTTTATGATCAAACTTGCACTGAAGAGGTTGTTAAGCTTAAATTATTTCCTTTTTCTTTAAAAGATAAACCAAAAGCTTGGCTTAACACTTTGAAACCAAGATCAATTGGCATATGGCAAGAAATGCAATGTGAGTTTTTGAAGAAATTTTTTCCAACACATAAAACTAATGCTTTGAAAAGACAAATCCAATTTTTTTTTCAAAATTCAAATGAAGCATATTTTCAAAGTTGGGAACATTTTAAAGATTTGTTGAATTCTTGCCCACATCATGGTTTTGAAAAATTGCGCGCTATAAGCTTCTTTTATGAAGGGTTAACACCCGAAACTAAACAATTTGTGGAAATAATGTGCAATGGTGAATTTCTTGATAAAGAACCTGAAGAAGCTTGAGACTATTTAGACCATTTGGCTGAAAATTCTCAATCTTGACATGGTACTAATTCTTTTGAAAATTCAATTATATCTAACCTTACAAGTGCTAGTAAAGGAAAATATCACCTTAGTCAAGAAGAAGATCTAAATGCTAGGTTCGCCAGTTTGGCTAGAAAGGTTGAAGCCATGGAATTAGGAAAAATAAAAAAAAATCAAATTTGTGCAAAATAAAGAAATTTGTAGCATTTGTGATAAATTGGGACACTCAACAAATGAATGTTCAAAAATTCCTATTTTTAAAGAAGTTGTGCAAGAGCAAGTAAATGCAATGAACAATTTAAAAAAGCCATTCACTTTTTTTTTTCAGATACATACAATTCAGGATGGAGAAATCACCCGAACTTCAGTTGGAGGACCAACAATCAGGCACAATTCATGCAATCATCACCTCCTCAGGCACAACAGGATTCACAAAATTCTCAAGGATATACATCTTTTGTCCCACCATATAGGAATAACCTTGAAGAAACATTACATGCATTCATGGAAAAGTAAGATGCCATTTTTAATCAAAACACTCAAGCCATGATTGACATAAAAGACACTCTTGCTAAACTTTCTTCTGCACTCACCATTCACGAGAAAGAAAAATTTCTTCTCAACCTCAACTAAATCCCAAGGGTCAATACAGTCTAAATGATGGTAATTCAGAAAACCAACAAATAGATCAAGTTAAGTCAGTGATAACCCTTAGGAATAGAAATGTTGTTGAAGAAAGCAAGGAGATAAAGAGCCAAGTGTCCAAAGTGATGAACTCCTTTAGTGTGAATGAGCTAAAGGATGTGAAAAAGAATCAAGATAGTAGTGATGCTGAGTTACCCAAGGAACCTGAGGTGACAAAAAGTCTTGTTAAGCCAGAAAATGAAGATGAAGGCCACCAGACATACATGATTGACTCAATCATGGATAGGGGAGTTTCTACAACCCATGATTTTGATCCCCTTGAGAATTTTCTTGTCAATTCTGAGTTTGATTCTATCAGTAATCCCTTTGATGTAGTTGATATTTCTACTATTTTTGATAGAACTCAGGATCATGACACTTAGGCATGGCAACTAAAGTTCAAAGAGTTTCTTAAAAAAGGTTGGAGCATTGCTGATAAAAAAGGTGTTCGTCCCTTAGTCTGTTCTTATAAAATTAATTTGGAAGAAGGTAAATGGTCAGCAGTTGAAGCCATAACTTGAGTTGAAGGATCTAGATATAGCAGAGACTTTGGTAGACGATCCTATCTATCAAAGCAGAGGTAAGTTTTTAGTAGTTTGTGTTTTTATTAAGTCGGCTTAAGTGCCTCCCAAATTTTGGAGCCTTTGTATGGGATGTAAATAGTGTCGGCCAACAAAATATATATATATATATATATATATATATATATATATATATATATATATATATATATATATATATATATATATATATAAACCAAAAAAAATTATTGTTTTTTGCATGCTTGTTTATTTCATTTTACTTTTTTTTTTTGTCATTACTAACCATTGTCGAGATGTAGTTATTCTCTTTTCATCTAAGCATTTCGGGTATGTGACTTTTCCCCATTACTTTGTTTAATTTTGTCTCAATAATTTTTTTGATGTATATTGATGATTATTTCTTCAGTCTGGATTTAATTTTTAACATTGAGGACAATGTTGTGATCTGATTTGGGGTAATGATAGTTGTGTGCAAAAAAAAACTAAAAAAAAACCAAAAAAAAATTTAGGAAGTGTGTGTATTAATATGTTTGCCGTGTTTATATGTTTATCAGTAACTTACTAAACCAGTTAAGGATGGCAGAGTAAGGAGTAAATTCTACACTTGAGACGCATCTTAGTTGGGGTAGATAACTAGTTTGTGTGGAAGTAGCAATTCAAATTCAGTATAATTTGCATGATTGAGTAAATTGTTTTCTTTCTTAAAATTCACATGCTTGGTTACGGATGTTGAATTGATGGATTGAGAATGATAGAATTATGCCTTGTGAGATTTTAAGCCTATTGATGAATGGATTGAACATTTGTACTATTCTCTTCTTTCTTGTGTGAATTTCACTCATGGAATTGTTACTCTAGAACTTGCTTTGATTCTTTTTGAGACTACATTTTCATATGTATACATAAATATGATTGAGACATTTTTCTTGAAATAGCTACTTTAATCAAATAGCCAGCCTTGCTTAGCAGCATATTGTCTCAATATGATATCAAACACTCTTATGACTTCTTAGAAATTATCTGATTCCTAATATGATATCAAACACTCTTATGACTTCTTGTAAATTCTCTGATTCCTGCCAACATAAAGTATTAGAAATGACCTATTTGCCCTTGCTTAACCCCTTTGACCTTATTTGACCATTCTTTGTTTCGAACTTATTATGTGCCTTAAATGAAAAACCATGTTCTTACCTAACCTTAGGGAATAAGAGAACACTAACTTTGTCATTCGATGAGTTCTTGAACAAGTGTGGGGGTGTGTGTGTAGAATAGTTAAAAAAAATGTATATATGATGTTCTTTTTGTAAAAATAAAAAATAAAAAATAAATAAAAAAATAAAAATAAAAATAAAAAAATGTAAAAAGAAAAAGAGGATCAACAAGGCAATAAAGGAAAGGAAAAGAATATGTAAAGGGAATTTGTATTATGTGGAGTTGGGATGAACTTTCATGCTTGTTAATTGAACTCAGCTCTCATGCTCTTTTATTCTCTGGGTATTTAATTTGTCATATCAATATTACCTCCTCCTTTACCTTGACCCCATTACAACCTTGAATAAAGTCCTCATGATTTGTGTGTACATGTGTTCTGAGTAGTGGAGAAGTAGAAGATAAGCAAGCTTATGGTAGTGCAATTTTCATGGGTTGAATTGAGTGAAATACCTACCTTTTAAACACTTGAGGGAATGAGAGTGAATCTTGTGAAAATCTATCATTCTTGACTCATGCTTTTCAATTGAAATATCCTTACTTGTTGGTTTGAGATGTGAAGATATGTTACCTCATGAATGTTTTGATTACTTGAATGATTGGTTGCTCTTCATTTTTAAATATTATTAGAAATTGAGTCTTTTAGAGTGTTTAACTTTTGAGTCTGTTTCATTTTTTTTTTTAGTTTTGGTCTTGTGTGTTTTGCCCAAGAGTGCAAAAAGCTCAGTATGGGAAAATTTGATGATCACATATTTGATACATTAATAAGCCTTCATTTTTAGTCATTTACACTCTTCATGCACTTAATTGATTAGGTTTGTTTATGTTTTGTAAGTTTGAACTCAAATTGGACTTAATTGAATTTTTTAGCATAATTTATGTCTTACGTTGTTTTTGTATTTAGGCTATATCTTGGGATGTAGGTGGTCAAATGAGATGAATTTGATGGCATTTTAAAGATAAGAGAGAGCTCTATAACTTTCATGAGATCTCAAAGGCCCAATCACACGAGTAGATAACTCAAATTGGGGTTAAAGCAAGAACTAGAGTGCTGTTCCTGACAGCTTGATCTATATGTACTGTTCATGCCATATTTCGAGCTATAGGTTGTCAAATGGGCTGCAATTTTGATGCTATATAGTTGAGACCAATATCTACAACTTGTATGTTGAACATTTTTCCAGAATCTAAGGTCTAGTAGGTGATATTGGGCTTGTAAGTCAGAATAGAGGAGCTATGACTGGACCTGAGCAGTGTACAGTATTTTGAATGTATCTAGAGTTATATGATATTGGACTCAAACCAAAGCCATTTGAAAGTCAAGATCAATCCCTACAACTTTAATGAAGATTACATTTGCTCATTCTGACGCATTTAATGACTTAAGAGCTAAATGATTTCGGAGACAAGGAATCTCCATAATTTTCCATTCACCAAAAGTCATTTGGCATTTTCCAATCATTTTCCACTCATTCACTCACTAATGACTCAGCCCCCTTGTCATTTTATATCTCTAATCCTCTATAAAAGGGGGTCTTGGCAGATCATTGAGGGGGTTAGGTGTTAGGTACCAAAATGATGCTAGTTTGTTACTAGGTTTTCTTGTAGTAATTTTCTTTTGTTCTAAATTAAAGTCATGTTCTTCTTCTTCTTCTTTCTTTCTTTCTTCTTATCTATGAGTAACTAAGTTTAATTTTGCTTGGGTGAAAGAATGAAGCTCTTGGTAATGAAATAAAATTAGATTAAATTTTCTCTTGTGCTTAAATGATATAGTTTCAAGTGGTCATTATACATATTGTATTTTGTTTCTAATCAATTTAGCAACCCTCCTTGTAAAGTGGAGTTCTTGATTTGTTGTAGACAAGAGATTGACACAATGAATGCTTTAACCCATTTACAAGTGGTGGTGTTAGAATCTCTCCTCATAAAGTAGAGTTCTTGATTTGTTATAGACAAAATATTAGCACAATGAATGCTTTAACCCATTTATAAGTGGTGGTAATATTTTTTGAAAATATAATATAATTACGTATATTATTTTAATTAGACTTTTAACGTTGTATTTTCCGATTGGAATCTCCATGTTGTGAGAATTCTAATTGAGTTATAAAAGAAATTAATCTTACACTTACTTTATTTACCAAGAGTGGATCTTTTAACCAAAGTAAATAATTTTTATCATAGTAACAAAATATTTACTTCACCTTAATTAATCTTCAATAATTCCCTGTGGATCGACCTCAGACTCACCAAGAAATTTATTACTTGAGACAACTTGCACTTGAGTTTGCAAATGCGATAATTAAAAAGTGTGCATCACTAGAGAAGCGGGGAACTCAACCTCACAAGGTCTAGATATGGCCAAAGCTTTTATGGCTATGGTCATTATTATGACAAGGGTGCTTGAGAGGATGGAAGAAAATCCACCTTAGCAGCCTCTACCACCCGACCAGCCAATTCAGGAAGTACAACAAGTCGGAAGGAATCAAAATTTCTTAGACATGAAAACTTTCCGTCAGATGAACCCTCCACCGTTCAGAGGCGAGTTTAATCTCGCTAAGGCTGAGGAGTGGCTCAGTGAAATGAAAAAGATCTTTGATGTGATGGTTTACTCGGAGGATCAAAAAGTGGCATTCGCCTCCTATATGTTAAAAAGAGAGGTGGAGAATTTGTGGAAAGGTACCAAAAGGGTACTGGAAGCCGTAGAAACCCAGATGTCATGGGAAATTTTCAAGACAACCTTTCTGGAGAAGTTTTTCCCTCAAACTCTACATGATGACAAGGAAGTGGAGTTTATACAGTTAAAACAAGGAAGCATGTCAGTAGGCCATTATGTGGCCAAGTTTGATGAGTTATCAAAGTTCTTTTCACATTTTCCTTATCATCCGAAGAAGAAATGACAATGCTTGAAATTCAAAACTAGTTTGAGAAGTGAGATCAAGAGCATGGTGAGACCTATGGAGATTAGGGACTTTCCTGCTTTAGTCAATAAGTGTAGGATTGTGGTGTCAAGTGCTCAAAGCCCTCAATCAGAAGAAAGGGTACAAAACATCCTAAAAAGGGAGTGAAGGGATGACAAGAACAAGTAGGGTACTTCTAAAGTTAGTAACCCTAAAGGAAAAAGGCAAGAAGGGGTCCAAGGTACCTCAATGCACTAAATGTGGGAAGGTACATGGAGGTAAGTGCTTGGCACGCCAATCTGTGTGTTACACATGTGAGAAGCCAGGACATTTCTCTAAGGATTATCCTCAGAATAAGGAAGATGTGCCTACCCTAAAGCCACTAGCCAATGGATGAGTTTATACTCTAGGATGAATTGAGGTGGCCTAGTCTTCTGACCTCATCCAAGGTAAAGGCATAATTCATGATCATCTTTTAAATGTTATGTATGATTCAGGAGCATCCCACTCCTTTGTTTCTTATAATTATGTAAGGATGTTGGATTTGCCTATGTCAGAGTTACCATATGACTTATCTGTTTTCACACCCACAGGTAAGCTAGTCATAACTTCAAAGGTATGTCTTGATTGTTGTATAAGGATCGAGGATAGAGTCTTCTTTATAAACCTTATTTATTTACCCCTTGTGGACATAGATTTCATTCTTAGTATGGATTAGTTGTCGTCCAATCACATGGTCTTAAACTATTCAGATAAGACTCTAGTTTTTCTATCTGATGTTCCTACCAGAGTTTTTTCTTTCGACTCTTTCTATCTCAAAGCTAATCAGATCAATCATTGTTTGATAGAAGGAGCTCTAGGATATGTTCTTCTTTTCTCATTAGATGTAGAGGTTGAGCAGAGCCTAGATAGTATACCTGTGGTGAGGGAATACCCTGAGGTGTTTCTAAGTGACATAGCTGAGTTTCCACTGGAGCGAGAAATAGAGTTCACTATAGATTTAGTGTCAGGTACAAGACCTATATCTATAGCACCCTATAGGATGGCACCTCTAGAGTTGACAGAACTCAAGAAACAATCAGAGTAGTTGTTAGACAAGCAATTCATTACACCTAGTGTTTCTCTATGGGGAGCACCAGTTTTGCTAGTGAAGAAGAAATATGGTACCATGAGGTTATATGTTGACTATAAGAAGTTGAACAAAGTAACCATCAAGAACAAGTATCCGTTGCCTAGAATAGATGATCTGGTGGATCAATTAAGAGGAGCTTAAGTGTTTTCCAAGATTGATCTAAGATTGGGGTTTCATCAAATTAGAATTAGGAGAGAGGATATCCCTAAGACGACTTTTAGAACTTGGTATAGGCATTATGAGTATCTTGTGATGTCCTTTGGGTTGACAAATGCTCCAGCAATGTTTATGGATTACATTAATAGAGTTTTTAGACCTGACCTAGACAAGTTTGTGGTAGTGTTTATTGATGACATCCTTATCTATTCAAAGACAGAGGAAGAACATAAGCAATATGAAAGGATTGTTTCGGACATCCTTAAGCAAAAGAAGTTATTTTCTAAATTGTTCAAATGTGAGTTTTGGCTAACGGAAGTTCAGTTTTTGGGCCATGTCATTTCTAATGGAGGAATCTTAGTAGACCCTAGTAAAGTGGAAGCAGTGTTGTAGTGGGAGAGACCCACATTATGGCCAAGATCAAGAGCTTTATAGGCCTAGCTGGGTACTATAGAAAGTTCATCAAGGTTTTTCTCAGTTAGCGTTGCCTTCGACTAGTTTGACTAGGAAGGCTAGTACTTTTGAGTGGACTCAGGGCAGTGAGAATAGTTTCCAAGAGTTGAAAAAGAGGTTAATTACTATGGCAGTGTTAGTCATTTTGGATCCCCATGAGAACTTTGAGGTCATTTGTGATGCTTTAAATATGGGATTAGGGTGTGTTCTGATGCAGAATAGTTGAGTAGTAGCTTATGCATCAAGGCAGTTAAGGCCACATGAGAAGAACTACCCTACACATGATTTGGAGTTAGCATTTGCAGTGTTTTCCTTAAATATTTGGAGGCATTATCTCTACAGAGTCCAGTTTGAGGTGTTCAGCGATCAGAAGAGTTTAAAATGCTTGTTTGATCAGAAGGAGCTAAACATGAGGCAGAGAAAATGGATGGAATTTTTAAAGGATTATGACTTTGAGTTAATGTATCATTCAGGTAAGGCCAATGTAGTGGCTGATGCACAAAGTAGGAAATCCGTACATATGTCCCAAATGATGGTCCAAGAGAGTGAACTTCTTGAGAGTTTCAGGTATTTGAGTCTAGCGGTGACTGTTGTAATACCCTAAAATGACATGTTAGACTTGTTTATGTGTTCAAAAGGTAGCATATGACTTTTTTAGCATGCATGTTTAATTATGTGATAATCTGAGTTAGTTTAGGTACTTAGTTTCAAACCAAAGTGTAAAAAGTAGCTTAAAATGGCTCAGATAATGGCATAAATTCCTTAGATGAGGGAAATAAATATGAATAATTTATTTCTTGGTCACAAATGTATGGAACAAGTTACAATTAATGTTTCAAGGTAAACTGAGTTAGTTTAGCATTTTTAGGCATACTAGTTGTCTAATTATAGCCAGTTTGATTAGCAGCAAATATAGAAATATTAGATAATAGTGAAATAACTTTTTATATGAATCCTAGAATTTATTGTAAAGTTATTGAAAGTTAGAAATCTTGAATTATCTAAATCTGAGTGTTTTTAGCATATTAGGATTTATCAATTATGGCCTAAGGCCTTAAGAGTCTTTTGTTCTCTCTTTATAAGCCTCCACTCACGGCTTCTTTGTTTCACAAATCTAAAAATAGAAAACGTGAGAGAAGGGAGGAAAGAATAGTAAGCAAAGACCAAGGAAGAGGAAGAGAGAAAGAGGAAAGCCAAAGGTAAAGCCAAGGCTTGAGGATCCAACTAAGCTTGATTCGTCTTCACAGCTGCAAAGGTAGGGGTTTTTATGTTCATATTTATCACTTTTCTCTATTTCACCATTTACGCACATAAGGTGGTTAATAGGCCAAATTGAGTTCTAGAAGTGTTTGATGTGTTTTGCTTGCATGATTGAGTTTCCTTAGTCATTTATGACTTGTTCATAGCATAAGTTGAAGTTAGAAGTTTTGAATATCTCATTTGGACCTTTAATTCCCAAAAGAGGGGTTTGGTCAACCAATATGTGATTTTGATTCATAATCCAAATTTAAGAGGTTCAAGTTTGTGCTTGATGATTCTTATGTGTTTATGAACTAACTAGCGACTTAGGATCACATAGAAACTAATTTGGAATGATCAAAAACCATGAAAAGTTCCAATGGAATAGTACAGTAATTTGCAAAATTTTACAGATTTGCTGTCATCTAGAGAGTGCTCAGACACTTAGTGTAGAGCGCTTAGGCGCTCGTAGACCAGAGATTTAGTCTCGCCCAGTAGGGCAAAGAGCGCTCAAACACTCAGTGTAGAGTGCTTAGGCACGCAACGTGAAATAGCACAGTGCTATGCTCTGCCTAGTGAGCGCCTAGGCAATCAAGGATAGGGCATTTCGGTGCCAATCACAGAATTCAACAGAAGGTTGAATTTGATATTTTGAAGTCCTTCCCCCATTGGAATCATTTATTTATGTTTCCTAAAGTGTGTTAAGGTATAAATAGGGATATTTCATGAGAGGATTTATCACCTAGCATAGATGAGAAAGTCTAAGCCTTTGGTTATCTAAGAACAATGGATAGTCTTAGGATATGATTAAGATACTACTAGAGGTAAATCAATGAGAAGATGATCCTTTGGTATGTGTAAGTTATGTATGATCTTTAAAGTAACCAAAAGTAAAGGTTTGCTATAGATAAGAGTCTAGCACCTATGGTAACTTATTGTTACTTAACTTCACTATAGATGTGATGATGAGGGGTGTTCGATATAAGTAGACTAGGATAAGTTGGCATTGTCTACCTTTTAATGTGACTTATATAGCATGAGGTTATTTACCCATGAAGGAAGGGATTCAAGAAGTTCCTGAGAGGATAAGTATTCCTAACCAAGTGTTTGGGCTGCATGTTATGTGGAAATTTCAGTTTTCCTATCTATAAGGGGGTAAACATGAGAAGTCAAAATTTCCTAGTAAGACATGCCTAGGTCTTAAATATGCTAAGTGTGTAAGAATGAAATTATGAATCTTTAACTTGGTTTAGCTAGTTATTAAAGTTGAATCTTGTGAGAATGTAATTTGTCTTTTTCTTAGTTGTTAAGACTATGTTATTATATTATGTATGTATGTCTGGTTTTGATTACTCATACTGAGAAATGTTGTTTCTCACCCGGCCGTGTATCATGTAATTCCAGGTGAAGCTTCTTCCAAGAATAAGAAGAAGAAGGAAGCTAAAGAATATATTAGCTTTATGTTTTATATTTCAAATGTTGTATATTTTAGTACTTCTTTTGAAACATGAAACATTATGTAATACTTCAAGCCTTTGTTAAGGCTAATGTTGCATATGTATATTGATGCATTATGATATAGATGTTGTATTTTTCGCATTTCATAAGGCTCTCTGTAATGTTTCCAATGAACATTATGGATATATGTATCGCACTAGTATGTATGTAGTAACATTGTAATACTAGGTATCTCCTTGTATACTTCATATATTGAGATACTAGTATTAGGATGTTGCATTATGGTATCAGAGCAATTTATCTTATTGAGCCGGGGTATGGACTGACTATGCTTAGGCATATTAGGAGTTCCTTTTTAGAAAATTGTGTTTTTCTTATTTCATATGTTAGATGTGATGATAGAATTGCATGATTTGTCTTAGATTTGTTTGTTATTAGCTTTTGTTGCACAGTTACATGGTATTGAGACTGTAGCTCAATATAAGTTATTTCTGTGTGTACAGGAAACTATGGCACCAATAAGGCGATCTAAAGAGGTAGAGAGCTCGAACCCCAAAAGTCTAGATATGGTTGAAACTATTATGGCTCTAGCCAATGTTATGACTAGGGTGCTTGAGAGGATGGAAGCAAATCCACCTCAGTAGCCTCCACCACCTGAGCACTTCGTGCATGATGCACCGCAAGTTGGAAGGAATTAGAATTTCCTGAACTTGACAGCTTTCCGTCATATGAACCCTCCACCATTCAGAGGCGAGTTCAATCCCACAAAGGCTAAGGAGTGGCTCAGTGAGATGGAGAAGATCTTTGAAGTGATCATTTGTTTGGAGGAGTAGAAAGTGGCCTTCACTTCCTATATGTTGAAGGGAAAAGCAGAGCATTGGTGGATAGGTACCAAAAGGGTACTAGAAGCCACAGAAATCCAGAAATCATAGGAAGTTTTCAAGACAGGTTTTCAGGAGAAGTTTTTCTTTTAAATTCTACATGATGCCAAGGAAGTGGAGTTTATGCAATTAAAACAAGGACGCATGTCAGTAGGCTAGTATGTGGCCAAGTTTGATGAATTTTCAAAGTTCTCTTCACATTTCTGTTATCATCTGGATGAGAAATAGCGATGCTTAAAATTCAAAACAGGTTTGAGAAGTAAGATCAAGAGCATGGTGAGACCTATGGAGATCAGGGATTTTCTTGCCTTGGTCTACAAATGTAGGATTGTGGAGTCAAGTGCTGACAGCCCTCCGTCAGAGGAACGGGTGCAAGGTGTCCCAAAGAGAAAGAGAGAGGATGATAAAAATAAGAAGGGTGCTTCTAAAACAAGCAACCCCAAAGGAAAAGACAAGATGGGCTCTAAGTTTTCAAGGTGTCCTCAGTGTCTAAAACTTTATGGAGGCAAGTGCTTGGCAGGCCAGTTTGTGTGTTATACATGTAGGCAGCTGGGACATTTATCCAAACCTTGTCCTCAGAACAAGGAAGATGTGCCTACCCTAAAGCTGCTAGCTAAGGGACGAGTTTACACTCTAAGCAAAACAGAGGTGGCCCAGTCTTCTGACGTCATCCAAGGTAAAGACATAATTCGTAATCATCTTTTAAATGTCATGTATGATTTAGGAGCATCCTACTCCTTTGTTTTTTATGATTGTGTAAGGATGTTGGATTTGCCTATTTCAGAGTTGCCATATGACTTATCTGTTTCCACACCCACTAGTAAGCTAGTCATAACTTCAAAGGTATGTCTTAATTGTAGTATAAGGATTGAGGATAGAGTCTTCTTTGCAAACCTTATCTATTTACCCCTTATGGACATAGATGTCACCCTTGGTATGGATTGGTTGTCTTCCAATCATGTGTTTTGAACTGTTCAGATAAGACCCTAGTTTTTCTATCTGATATTCCTTCCAGAGTTATTTCTTCAGAGTCTGCCTATCTCAATGCTAATTAGGTCAATCACTGTTTAGTAGAAGAAGCTCTAGGATATGTTCTTCTTTTCTCTTTAGATGTAGAGGTTGAGCAGAGCCTAGACAGTATACCCGTGGTGAGGGAATACCCTGAGGAGCTTCTGAGTGACATAGCGGAGTTACCACCAAAGCGAGAAATAGAGTTTACTATAAATTTAGTGTCAGGTACAAGACCTATATCTATATCACCCTATAGGATGACACCCTTAGAGTTGGCTAAACTTAAGAAACAATTAGAGGAATTGTTGGACAAGCAATTCATTAGGCCTTGTGTTTTTCCATGGGGAGCACTTGTGTTGCTAGTAAAGAAGAAAGATGGTTCCATGAGATTATGTGTTGAGTACAGGCAGTTGAACAAGGTAACCATCAAGAATAAGTATCAGTTGCCTAGAATAGATGATCTGATAGATCAACTAAGAGGAGCTTCAATGTTTTTCAAGATTGATCTGAGATCTGGGTATCATTAAATCAGAGTTAGGGGAGAGGATATTCCTAAGACCACTTTTAGAGCTAGGTATGGGCATTATGAATATCTTATGATGTCCTTTGGGTTGATGAATGCTCTAGTGGTGTTTATGGATTATGGTACGTGTAAAATACACTAAGAGCAAGTGCACTCTATTACCAAGTAATATAGGACTTGAGTCCCAATTATCGATCCCACGAGGAATAATTGGTAATTACTAGATTCGTAAAACTCTTTGCTATTTAGACAATCAAAAGTATATGAAGAAATTCAAGAACAAATAAAGGAAAACAAATGAAGAAAAACAATGAACAATCAAATAAAGAATAGATAATCAATGAGAGAGAGACTAGGGCACAAGGTTCACTTAAATCTAATTATTCAGATTTTCTTTCATTTATGATGTAAGGTAATTCTTTTGCCAATATTCTCTTACTTGCTATTGAATCCCAATCTTCATGGATGAAACAATGTTCTTTTCATAAATTAATTCACCTATTTGGTCATTTAGTTGAATTAATTAGGAATGCATGAACCCTCAAGAGATGAACTAACATACCTTTCAATTCCATTGGTAGGAAAAATTGATGTTTGGTCATTCACCAATCTAATCCTAGACTTGCTATATAGATCCACTCATTAAATATGGATGGTCATCGGTCAAACAATGAATTAAAATATTCCAAAAGTGATTAAGTTATGACAAGTATGCAAGCAATATGATAAATCCTAAAAGAAATTACCTTAATCAAATTAGAAATCAAACCTAAATAATTAGGAAAACAAGATCCCCCATAGCCCTAGCTATGGGTTTAGCTACTCATGTTCAATACAAACAAACTCATATCAGAATATAAACCTATGAAAGGCAATACCCAAAGAAAGGGAAAAATTAGAAAGAAAGAGAAATCAAAACCCCTTTAATGGAGAATATGATCTTCAAGCCTTCAAGAATTGAATCCTCCCTTCGAAGTCGTCCTCCAAGGGCTGCTTCCTCAAAACTACTCTATCTGGATTAGGGATTTTCTGCGTTGTGTACTCAATGTGTTGAATTTGATGTAACTTCTCCTTTCTATTAAAATTCACATCTGCTATTATGCAACCAGCGCCTAAGCGCTGGGTTTTTGGATGCTTGGACGCTCAGCCACTTAAACCAGGACGCGCTGCATTACTTCTTGCGTACTCTTAGCATTGGATCACTAAATCAGCACTGCTATATACGCTTTGGGTACTGAAGCGCTCCATTCTCAGTGCTCAAGTGCTGGACGCTGATGAAAAATTCCTCTTTTCCTTGCTCTTTTGAATGTCCAGTCTTCTTCATGTGCAATTACTTAACAAAAACACATAAAACACATAACAAAAACACAATTAAACAATGCTAAAAATATGACAAAACTCACGAATAAAGTTCAATAAAAATAAAACAAACATAAAAAGAATATGAAAAACCAAGGAATTGAACCGTAAAAATATGACATGTTAACAGTTCATCAACTGCCCCATACTTGAGCTTTACTTGTCCTCAAGCAAAGAACAGGAATCATCAACAAGATCAAACTCAACATCAAGAAACATGAATAAAGGGAAATTCCATAATTTAAAAATTCAAGTTTAGCAATCAAATCCAATCAAGCAAGATCATTTAACACTTAAAATAATTAGAGGCTTGAGTCTAGCTTGCAACTGTTCTCTTCACCAAACATCTGAGATCACTCATTTTTCCATCGCTCAAGTGTTTAAGGATAAAGAGATCACTCAAATTTCTCTTGAAAAATGCAATGCCATTTGCTTGCTTATCAATCCCATCTCTACTTCCAAGTTCACGTACAACACTAGAATAAAAAAGACTTCCTTTGGTTGTAACTGGGCCAAAGGTATAATGAAAGGTAGGAAAAAGATAAATAAGGGTAAAGAATGCTCATGAAAAGGTAGCAGAATCAAGTTAAAAAGATGATAGATAGAGCACAATGCACAAAGATATAACAAATTCTCACTTTCAACCCAATATTCTCATTATTCTTCACCAACAAACTTTATTTCCTTTTTTTTCTTTTTTTCTTTTTTTTCAAACGTTTGTTATTTTTTTTATTTTTTTTCTTCTCAACCTTTGAAGATAAAAGCAACCATTCAAGACCTTTCAATTAATACATTAATTGCTCCAAATAATTCAACCTGATTATTCAATTGGGTATTCAAAGAAATCAATTTCAGGCTCAAATGAGGCAACTAAGGGGTTATTTTATCAATACAACTCTGAAAGTCAAGAAAGAATTAAGCCTAATTGCCTTAATCATATTCAAGTATGCATGTGAATTATTAAAGCTTCAACAAGATATCAAAGCATGTTCTAGCACACATCAATCAAAAGAAAACTCACTCCAGAAGAAAAATAAGATTTTATGAAAAATCTAATCATTAAAGCTCAAAACTCACTTTCTGACTAAAGTTAATAAAGAGAACAAAAGTAAGCAGAAATGACTAATTTCTACATAAGATGCTAAATTTCACTTTGCTTCATTGAAAAATATTGCTTCACACAAAATCAGCTCATGATCAAAGGAATCCCCTTTAAAACATATCTTCTTCAGTTCAGAATAAATCAAGACATCAACACATAATTCCTAGTTAATTACCAGCAATACTCAAGTGTTCATAAAAAAAATTTCACAAAAATTTTAAAGTACTCCCCCACACTTAAAATAAACATTGTCCTCAATGGGAAAAAAAAGAAATAAAAGGGTAAAGAAAAGAATAACACAACCTGATGACAAGTGACACAATGTCAAGCATAGAAGAAGCACAAGAGTTAGTGCAACAACATAATATGAAAAATCCCAATAATTCAAAACAAATGAGTAGAATATAAAAGAATAACAAAAATAACAAAAACAATGAAAATAAGATATATGAAGAAGAAACACAAGTTGCCTCCTGTAAAGCGCTTGTTTAACGTCACTAGCTTGACGTTGGGCCGGTGCCTTCCCAGGTGAGGTGAATAGAGTGGTGCTCAGTCTCCACTCCTTTCTCATAGTGTTTTGCTCTTTGCCCATTTATCTTAAAAGGTTGTTGACCTTCTTTCGTCACTTCAAGTACACCATACGGTAATACTCGAATAACCTCATATGGTTCATACCATTTTGACCTCAACTTTCCTGGAAAGAGAGGAAGACGTGAGTTATAAACAAGAATTTGATCCCCAATATTAAACTCACATTGTTTGATACACATGTCATGCCACTTCTTTGTTCTCTCCTTATAGAGCTTGGCATTCTCATATGCCTCAAGACGAAGTTCATCCAGCTCATTGAGCTGGTTACGTCGCTGCACACTTGTAGCATTCACATCAAATTTCAGAAATTTAAGTGCCTAATATGCTCTTTGTTCTAATTCCATAGCTAAGTGACAAGCTTTACCAAACACAAGTCTATAAGGGGACATGTCAATGAGTGTTTTGAATGCAGTTCTATAAGCTCACAATGCATCATCCAACTTTAAAGACCAATCCTTGCAAGATGCATTAACAGTCCTTTCCAAAATCTTTTTCAATTCACGGTTTGAAACCTCCACTTGGCCATTTGTTTGTGGATGATAAGGAGTGGCGACCTTATAGGTGACACCATATTTGCTCAAAAGATTATCAAAATATTTATTGCAAAAATGAGTGCCACTATAACTTATGATTGCTCGGGTTGTACCAAATCTAGTAAAAATATGTCGTTTTAAAAATCTTACCACCACCCGAGCATCATTAGTAGGCAATGTCATGACCTCAACCCATTTAGAAACTTAATCCACAGCAACAAGTATGTATTGATTAGAAAAAGATTTTGGGAAGGGAAAAATTTCACAAATCAAGATGCAATTCAATAGCATATCATGTCTCCTAGAGATGTTGCCACTGCGCTGGCATTTATCACTGGATCGATCAAATTCAAATGCATCCTTAAACAAAGTTGGCCAATAAAACTCATATTGTAAAACCTTTTGTGTAGTTCTGGTGGGATCGAAGTGGCCACCAGTTTCCCAAGCATGACAATGGTCAAGAATGGAATGACTCTCTGTAATGCCCCTTTTTAAGGAAGGATCATCACACCATAACCACGATACGGAAACAAAATAAACTAAGACCTGATTCATTATAATATAATTAAGCCTATTTAGTTGTAATCATATATATATAATTTGGTGATTCTTTTTTTTCTTATTTTTTGTTATAAAATAAAATAAAAGCATCATACATGGTTACAACAGAGAGTAACATGAGGAGTAAATCATACATTCATACATCAAACTTATATATATATATACTTATACTTATATCATACTTGTTTAGATATGTAACGTCCCTTTTTGGGAGGGAACGTCATATTGTCATTTACAATATGGAAAATAAAAGTATAAATTAACATATCATAATTAAACTCATTTGATTATAGATAAGTAAATAAAATGGTGAATATTTTCATATATATATATATATATATATTTGCACTCAATAACCCGCTCATCGATTTGGTATTCAAAAGTACTTACATTTATAACAGATTCATAAGTACGTACATATATTTTTGTCTAATTGTAAGCGGAAAACATAAACTTTAAGCTGAAAACATAAAGACTAAACTATACATCTATGCAAAAGATATATCATATATATATATATATATATATATATATATCTTGTTTAAGTACTGGTGTGAGTCAATAATTACATCAAGGCTCATCAAAAGAAGCCTAAGTTTTACCAGCCCCCAAAAATGATATACAGACCCACAAAAGAATATCAAGGCCCCAAAAAGACGAATAGCCAACAGTAACTATTGACAGAAATCAACCCCTAAGGGGAGAAAGAACCGTGTTAGGATCCTCCTCGGGTTCCTTCTCAAGGTCTTCCTCGTCAAAGGAATCCCTCATTGGAGCCACCAAGTTACGGGCCAAGGCTTAGGCAGAGGAGAGGAAAGAATCCTCCTGTGGGGTGTAATAACATCACCTCACATCTCCCTAATAGGTAAGTAAAACTCTAAACATAAATTGATGCTGCAAGAGAAGATGGGCAGATTATGACGCCCCTAAGCCAGCGGCAACGCGACGTCCCCTATGTAGACACAGCGGTCAGAGCTGAAGTTGACATGCCAACAGTCTAGGCCCCCAAGGAATGTCAAACGCATGTATCCCAAAAATCCCTGTGGACGGGCAGTCATGATCAAGAGCAAGTGCTAATCATAGTAAGGCCAGAAACCCAGAAACTCGTGGACTTCACCCCCTTCACCGACGTCTTTGATGGGACATAAATACAGACAGAGTAGCAAAAAATACAGAAAAGAGGTAAGACATTCTACATTCATGACCTATGATGGCAGTAAAGAAACATAATGGCGCATGATGCCCACATAACATTTCAAAAATGGTAAACAGCATTAAAATAGATAATAAACAATTTAGCATATACAACCAGTTATAGCAGTAATAAAACAACAGATTAAATTCCTATATAAATAGTAACTATCAAATGGTGTGGCGACTCACTATGCACATGCACATGGTACCAAAAACCTACTGCATGGAGCTAGACACAAAACAGTTGGAGAGAATGATCGGGAGATATGTCTGTATCGTGGCTGTGGAGGCCTTCAAGTGCTAAAATTCTCAATTTATCAAAATGCGCATCATGGCATTGTACAAGACATTCTACACAGATCTCGATATAGGACAATGTCTCGGTCCGGATTGCCGGTGCGTTTGCATCGGTCTACCCCACGGACAGAAGAGCTACCAACTGTCCATTGCGAGGTACCCGCACCCTGACGCCCCCAAGGTCAACAGGTGACCTACACTTGTCTATTCGCACCCGCACAAAGGTATGATTCAACTCGTAGGCAACTTGGCCTTAACAATAGTCCAATGGACATTTTCATTGCATGTTCCAATCATGCTTATCACGACAAACTCTGTCAATCATGCTTCAAATGCATGTAGATTCAAAACATACATGTATATTTATATACGAATCATAATTTACATCATATCATTTATCAACAAGGTCTGATCCCATTCACGGACCCACATCAAGCTAATAACAAACTTTAAGGGTAAACACAACCCAATCCATAGCTATGATAAAAGATAAACCTTAGGTTCATTATGTTTCTCATAACTTCACCTATACTTATGTTCTTTCTTTATTCCAAAATTATTCTAAACTATAAGGCAAACTATCATTCTTGGTTCTTTCCATTTTATGAATCCCTAATTAATTTCTAATCATTCAATTAATTATGTTTAATTAATTTATCTTAGTACTAAAGCCTTATAATGAGTGCCCAAGGGGATCGGAGGCTCAAGGGGCTAGAAAAAGCCTAAAATCCTTCATAATCTAAGATTATACGGCCTAGGGAGAATACATGGCCACAATTACATGGCCTGTCCAAAATACACGGCCGTGTAACTATACACGGCCTAGGCCGTGTATGCCTCTGGAGTTTCTGTTCTGGAATGTTGGAGTACACGGCCTAGGCCGTGTACTCCTCTGTAAATGCAGAAAATCACCAGAAATCAATCCAACCTTCATTCAATCCAAGATCTATCAACATATAACTCAATCCTACTATTCAAACAATCAAAATACAACCAAAATAACCCAAACAAATGGGTATCCCATAAATGGGTTTTAACCTCATCAACACAAGAAAGAGTTTTTCACTACCAAAATGGGTTGAAGAGAATAATCTTCCTCTTACCTTAGTGAAGAACAAAGAAAGTAAGCTCTTTTTGTCCTTGGAATTTCGTGCTTCACCACCTCAAGATCCTTGGATGTTCAAATCCAACAAATCAAAATCAAAGAGTGGAAATGGTATCCATATTCACCAAGGTGACCATGGACCAAGAAAATAAGGAGAAGAGGAGAAGAAAGTTGAAAGCTTTACCTTAAAGCTTCAAGCTTTGAAGCTGGGCTTCCAACCACGAAAGTGGGAGAGCCAAGAAGAGTCCCATAGAGAAGGAAGCTTGGAGATGGTAAGGGGAAACAATGGTTTTACGTTGGCTTGAGCAAGGAAGCTTGAAAGCTTAATAATAGAGTGTGTGAGTGTGGAAGAAGAGAGAAAGAGAGGGAGACCTACGTGAGGGAGAGAGGAGGAGAAATGAGAGAATGAAATGTGATATTTCCCCAACCATGCAGCAACTTAGAGAGGAGAGAGAGAGTGAAGTGGTTGTGAGGAAGCTTCCTAGAAGTTTCTCTTGAAGCTTCCTTGAGAAGCTTTGCACGTTTCTCAATAAAATGAAGTGTGGGGTCACTCAAATGATGTCATAAAAGTAACTAGATAAAAATAATCTACTAGAGCTATTTCTCAGTGGACAAAATTATAGCTAGCGTAAATAATATTTTATTGTTTCTCAGATAATTAATTATTCTGTGATTTTATTTATCAGATAAAATATCGTAAAACATAAATCTCGTAAACTGTGCTCAGCCTCGGGTTAGTAAGATTCCCCATCGACGTTTCCACAGTTCAAAGTTTACCAGCCTCAGGGAAAATATTTTGCTTTCCCGACTCCACTCAGTGCGTACGTAAAATGAGAAATATATTAAAATATTCACGTTTCTAAAAAATTCCACAAAATAAATAATTTCTGGGGTGTTACACTGACTCTACTCAGTGTGCATATAAAACGAGAAATATATTAAAATATTCAACATTTCTGAAAAATCCCAGAAAAATTCCTGAAAATCATAAATATTGTAAAATGATTATTTATAATAAAATAAATAATTTTAGGGGTGTTACAACTCTCCCCTTCTAAAAAGAAATTTCATCCTTGAAATTTTTATACCTTAGAATAGTTGTGGATGTTGCTCCTTCATCTTGTCTTCCAATTCCCATGTTGCATCTCCGGTCTTTTCGTTCCAGATCACTTTCACTAATGCGATTTCTTTTCCTCTGAGTTGTTTCACTCTCCTATCTTCAATCTTTACAGGAGGTGCCTCATAGGTTAAGTTCTCTTTCAATTGTACTGTGTCCGGTGCTAAGACATGCTTCGGGTCAGGAATATATTTTCGTAGTTGTGATACATGAAAGACATTTTGAAGGTTTGAAAGAAAATGTCGTAAGGCTATCTGGTAAGCTACTAGACCTATTCGGTGAAGAATTTGGTAAGGTCCATGAAATTTAGGAGTGAGTTTTCTAGATTTCAGAACTCGGCCGGCCCCAGTCGTTGATGTGACTTTAAAAAATGCATGTTCACCTTCCTTAAACTCACGAGGCTTCCTTCTTTTGTCCGCATAGCTTTTCTGCAAACTCTGAGCTATCCTCATCTTTTCCTGAATCATCTTGACCTTCTCAGTCATCTGCTGTATAATGTCAGGTTCAATAGTAAGGCGCTCACCATCTTGGTACCAACACAGAGGTGTTCGGCACCATCGTCCATACAGAGCTTTATAAGGTGCCATCCCTATGCTTGAATGAAAACTTTTGTTGCAAGTGAACTCTATCAATGGTAGAACTTCATCCCAACTTCTAGTCTGTTCTATAGCACAAGCCCTGAGCAAATCCTCCAACGATTGGATCGTCCTTTCCGATTGGCTATCGGTTTGTGGGTGATAAGCAGAACTTAGACGTAACTTTGTCCCTAATGATTCTTGTAAACTCTGCCAGAACTTTGAAGTGAATCTTGGATCCTTATCCGAAATAATACTTATAGGCACACTGTGAATGCTTATGTCCTCAAAGCATGTCAAATGGTTTTTGATGATAACAAAGTCAGAGATGAAGATCAAGTGCAAAAGAACAGATCAAGATCAAAGAAAGGAGTCAAGAGGTTTATTTAGTCATAAGACTTAGATTATTAATGTTAAATGCTCTCAAGATTTCTCAAATGGTTTTTCAATATATCATTTCAAAAATAAGTGGGAAAATTTCAAAGCTAAACATGTTTGTCAAAGAAACTTGAGTTGAAGTGTTAGAAATGGCTTACAAGCTTTATTGGACTTGAAAAATGTGTTCAAAGGCTAATGTAATCGATTACATGATGTTTGTAATCGATTACACAGCAAACAGAGGCCTTGTAATCAATTACAAGAGCATTGTAATTGATTACAAGCAAGTTAGAGGCCTTGTAATCGATTACACCAAGTTGGTAATCGATTACAATGTGCCTAGAAAGGGAAGAACACATTCAAGGAGTTATGTAATCGATTACATGGATATTATAATCAATTACACATCAAGTCAGAAGCCATGTAATCGATTATAAAGTAAGTCAGAAGTCATGTAATCGATTACATCAATAATGTAATTGATTACATAGAGCCCAGAAAGCCAAGAACACGTTGGAACAACAATGTAATCGATTACATTTGTTGTGTAATCGATTACAAGCAACCTGACAGTGTCCAACGGCTATATTAATGGCATTTAATGCTTAGGAAAAAGTCCCCAACAGCTCCATTTATTACAAAACTTATAAATACCAATGTTGGGACTTCATTAGAGGTTGACCTTGAACCAAAAACTGACTATCAATCCTTCAATACGTGATTTAATCTTCAAATCCTTTTTTTCTCTATTTTTGTGAAAAACTTGAGTTAATCTTTGAGAGCATATTAGAGCTTCAATTTGTAATCATATACTCTTGTGAGAGTTTTATTCTATCAATCCAAAATGCTTTATAAAGAGGGTGAGGCATCCCTCCAAAAGTGTAAAGGGTGAGGCATCCCTTAGTTGAAGAGACTCAAGCTCCAAGGGTGAGGTATCCCAAAGTGTTGAGTGCTCAAGGTTGTAAAGGTTGTCAAGCACCTATTGAAGCTTGCAGATATAGTGAAAAATCTCTAGCGGTTGCTTGAGGACTGGACGTAGATCACAAGTGGATTGGTGATCGAACTAGGATAAATCATTGTGTTTATTTTCTCTAAACCCTTCTCTTTACATTGAGCACTGTTTTATTGAATTGCTTGAATATTGTTCCCTTTGGCTATTGCATTTATAAGTAAAAGTGTTTATCTCATTTATTCAATCATCTCTAATCATCAAATAGCTTCAACGAAAATTGTTTATCAAACAATTTGTAAAAGATTTACGAACTTGCTTTACATACTCAATTCACCCCCTCTTGAGTATTGAGGCCACTTGGTAACATACACCGTGCAGTCTAACAATTTCTCCAATATACAACTGGGTCAGTTTCTCCAGGTTGTACCTTATGTTGATCGGGAGGAAATGCGCTGATTTCGTGAGTCGGTCCACAATTACCCAAATTGAGTCATGTCATTTTCTTGTCCTTGGCAAACCCACCACAAAATCCATTGCAATGCTGTCCCACTTCCATTCAGGAATAGACAATAGTTGCAGCAATCCTACGGGTCTTTGATGTTCCACTTTAGCTTTCTGACAAACCAAACAAGTTGATACACATCTAGTGACGTCACTCTTTATTCCATGCCACCAAAATAACTTCTTCAAGTCTTGATACATTTTTGTTATGCCTGAATGCATATTTAGCTTGCTTGTGTGAGCGTGGTTGAGAATATACTCTCTAAGCTCTTGGTCACGGGGAATACAGACTCCACCTCAGAATCTCAGAATTTCATCTGTTCCTTCTTCGAATGTTGTTTCGTTGCCTTACTTCATTAGCTCTCTCTCTTCTTGCAAGAACTTGTCGACCTTCTGTTTTTCCCATATGTCTTCCATCAAATCACTTGAGATAGTAACCATATTCATATGAATTTTTCCCGATTCTAATTCCACAAAAATGAATACATCCCTGAACTGTTTTATCAGCTCTTTTTCCTTAATCATCATGGCTGATATACTGAGCATCTTCCTACTCAATGCGTCTGCCACGACGTTTGCCTTTCCAAGGTGATACAAAAGTTGGAAATCATAGTCTTTCAGGAACTCCAGCCACCTCCGCTGCCTCATGTTCAACTCCTTCTGATCATACAAATACTTCAAGCTTTTGTGATCACTAAAGATGTTGAACGTCATTCCATAGAAAAAATGCCTCCATATCTTCAAAGTGAAAACCACAGCCGCTAATTCCAAGTTGTGCGTCAGGTAGTTCTTCTCATGCACTCGTAATTTCCTCGAAGCATAAGCCACCACTCTTCCATGTTGCATAAGCACAGATCCTAGTCCTTGGTATGAAGCGTCACAATACACCTCGAAGGGCTCATTCGGATCTGGTAGCACTAACATTGGTGAGGTAGTTAGCCGTCTCTTCAACTCTTAGAAACCCTATTCATAGCTGTCGGTCCACTCAAAAGCCTGGTTCTTCCTCGTGAGTTGAGTAAGAGGTCCCGCGATTTTGGAAAATCCCTCAATGAACCTCTGATAATATCCGGCCAATCCCACGAAGCTACGAATCTCCGTCACTGACTTAGGCCTTTCCCATTGTAGCACTGCCTCCACTTTTGATGGATCCATCGCAATCCCTTCCTTCGAGATTATATGACCTAAAAACTTAACTTCTTCTAGCCAAAATTCACATTTTAACAGTTTGGCATACAGTTCTTTCTCCTTCAGAATCTGGAGAACTATACTAAGGTATTCAGCATGATCCTCCTGATTTTGAGAGTATATCAGGATATCATCAATGAAGACCACAATGAATCTGTCCAAGTAAGGATAAAAGATTTGGTTCATGTAGTCCATAAAGATGGCAGGTGCATTCGTTACGCCAAACGGCATCACGAGGTACTCATAATGGCTGTATCGGGTATGAAAAGCAGTTTTGGGTATATCTTCCATCTTCACTCGTATCTGATGATACCCAGCTCGCAGGTCAATTTTGAAAACACCGCTGCTCCCTTCAGCTGGTCCATTAAGTCATCAATTTTTGGGAGTGGATATTTATTCTTTATTGTCATTTTGTTTAGCTGTCTGTAGTCCACGCACAACCTTGATGAAACGTCATTCTTTCAAACTAGCAGTACTGGTGCTCTCCAAGGTAACACACTTAGTCTAACGAATTGCTTTTCTAAAAGCTCCTTTAGCTGCTCCTTAAGTTCAGTAAATTCCAATGGCGACATCCTATAAGGTGCTATAGACACGGGACCAACTCCCGGTACAAGATCAATAGCAAATTTTATTTCTTGTGCCGGTGGTAAACCAGGTACATCCTCAGGAAAGACTTTGGGAAATTTATTCACCACTGGAATTGTGCTCACATCAACCTCAGTCTCGATTTTCAAAGAAGACAGTAGCATGTATCTGTGAGCTCCTTCTTTCAAGAAAGCTTGAACTTGGTTGGCCATCAAGTATCTAGAATCCTCATTCACAGGAAAAACTATGATTTTTCTTGAACAATCTAATAGCACATGGTTGGAGGACAACCAGTCTATCCCTAAAATTATATCTAGCTGAGAAAGGGGTAAACAGATCAAATCGACAGAAAAGATTCAACTTTCAATAATCAAGGGACAATTTAAACAGACTTCAGTAGTAACTACTGGTTTATCAGTGGGAGTAGAAATAATTAGATCAAAAAGTAAGGTAGACACTGGTAAACTAAGTCGTAGTACACAGTCATAAGATATGAAAGAATGGGTTGCCCCAGAGTCATATAGTACAGTCAAAAGGTTACCTTCTATGGTGCCTTCTCCTTGAATCAAGTCTTCTAACTTGGAGGCTTCGGCTCCGCTCATGGTATAGACTCGTCCTCCTGCTTGCGATTTGTTGGCCTTTGCAAATTAACTGAAGGTTCAGCTTTCACTTGGTTGCAGTCTCGGGACACATGGCCGGGCTTGCCACATCGGAAACAAATAATCCCCTTTATAATGCAATCCCTCGTGGGATGATCCTCCCCACACTTCAGGAATTTTGAGGGATACACCACATTTTGGCTGGTCCTGTTCCTAGTAGAACCTCCACCACAACTTCCACCCGCTATTTGTTGCTGGTTTCCCATTGGCTAGGAATAAGGCTTCTTTTGGAAGCGATTAGAACTGTTGCCACCGCCCCTTTTGAACCTTGTAGGTCCAAAGTTCCTGCTCCTTATATCTCTAGCTTGCTCTAGAGCTTCCACTTCGCAACACGTATCTAGCAGCTCCGAGAACTCATTGATTTTCAGCGTGATAACAGTTTTTTTCACTTCATATCTCAGTCATTCTGTAAACTTCTAACACTTCCAAGCTTTGTTCGGTTAGTGCTGAAAGTACGTTGAAAACTTTGACAAGTTTTCAAATCAAGCTGCATATTCACTAATAGTCATGTTCCCCTGCCTTAGGTTGAGAAACTTCATCTCCTTTGCGTGCCTCGCGCTCGTGGAAAAGTACTTATCCAAGAATTTATCCTTGAATAAATCCTAAGTGATCTCGTGATTTTCAGCCTCCAGTATTCTTTGCGCCCCGCACCACCAGTCCTCAGCATTGCCAACCAATATAAAGGTAGCATAAGTTACCTTCTTATTCTCGGTGCAATTCATGCCTCGGAAGACTTTTTCTAGCTCTTTGATCCATAGACTGGCTTTATTCGAATTGAACTCTCCTTTGAATTGGGGAGGAATGTGGCGACGAAACTCTGCCAAGTTTTGAGCGTTAGCAGTAGCTTCGAGTTGTTAAGCAGCCCTCTCTTATTGCTGGGCAACTCTCTCTTGTTGTTGAGTAGCTCGTTTAGTCTGTTGTGCTATGACTTCAGCCATCCTTTGCATTGCCTCTATAGCAGCTGCCATGTCTTCACCTCGTGCCATCTTATTTTCTCAAATCAAGTTAGTTGAAAAACACACAGAAGGTTAAATGTATTCACTTGGAATACTAACACAGAGATTCACACAGCACAAACAAGACAGACTCAATCACAAGACCTAAAGAAACATAAACCCGAGCTCTGATACCAACCTAATGTAATGCCCATTTTTGGGAGGGAATGACACATTGTCATTTACAATGCGAAAAATAAAAGTATAAATTAAGACCCAGTTCAGCATATCATAATTAAACTCGTTTGATTATAGATATGTAAATAAAATGGTGAATATTTTTTTATATATATATATATATATATTTGCAATCAATAACCTCGCTCATCGATTTGGTATTCAAAAGTACTAACATTTATAAAAGATTCATAAGTACGTACGAGATATTTTTGTCTAATTGTAAACGGAAAACATAAACTTTAACGAAAAACATAAAGACTAAACCATACATCCATGCAAAAGATACATCATATATATATATATACTGTTTAAGTACAGACTGTGAGTCAATAATTACATCAAGGCTCATCAAAAGAAGCCTGAGTTTTACCAGTCCCCAAAAATAATATACAGACCCCCAAAAGAATATCAAGGCCCCAAAAAGATGGATAGCCAACAGTAGCTATCGATAGAAATCAACCCCTAAGGGGAGAAAGAACCGTGTCAGGATCCTCCTCGGGTTCCTCCTCAGGGTCTTCCTCATCAGAGGACTCCCTCATTGGAGCCACCGAGTTACGGGTCGGGGCTCGGGCAGAGGAGAGAAAGAATCCTCCTGTGGGGTGTAATAATGATCACCCCATATCTCCCTAATGGGCAAGTAAAACTCTAAACGTAAACTGACGCTGCAGGAGAAGATGGGCGGATCATGATGTCCCCAAGCCAGCGACAACGACACGTTCCCCATGTAGACACAGCGGTCAAAGCTGAAGTTGACATGCCAATAGTTTGGACCCCTAAGGAATGTCAGATGCACGTATCCCAAAAATCACTGTGGACGAGCAGTCATGATCAAGAGCAAGTGCTAATCGTAGTTAGGCCAGAAACCTGAAAACTCGTAGACTTCACCCCCTTCACTGACGTCTTCGATGGGACATAAATATAGTCAGAGTAGCAGAAAATATAGAAAAGAGGTAATATATTCTACATTCATTACCTATAATGGTAGTAAAGAAACATAATAGCGCATGAGCCTACATAACATTTCAGAAATGGTAAACAACATTAAAACATATAATAAACAATTTAGTATATACAGGCAGTTATAGCGGTAATGAAATAACAGATTAAATTCCCATATAAATAGTAACTATCAAATGGTGTGGTGACTCACTATGCACATGCCCACGGTACCAAAAACCTATTCCATGGAGCTAGACACAAAACAGTTGGAGAGAATGATCAGGAGATATGTTTGTATCGCGGCTGCTGAGGCCTTCAAGTGCTAAAATTCTCAATCTATCAAAATGCGCATCATGGCATTGTACAAGACATTCTACACAGATCTCGATATAGGACAGTGTCTAGGTCCAAATCGTGGGTGCGTTTGCATCGGTCTGCTCCACCGAAAGAAGAGCTACCAACTGTCCATTGCGAGGTACTCACACCTCGACGCCCCTAAGGTCAACAAGTGACCTACACTTGTCTATTCGCACCCGCACAAAGATTTGATTCAACTCCTAGGCAACTTGGCCTTAATAATAGTTTAATGGACATTTTCAATATATGTTCCAATCATGCTTATCATGACAAACTATGTCAATTATGCTTTAAATGCATATAAATTCAATACATATATGTATATTCATATATGAATCACAATTTACATCATATCTTTTATCAACAAGGTCTGATCCCATTCACGGACCCACATCAAGCCAATAACAAACTTTAAGGATAAACACAACCCCATCCATAGCTATGATAAAAGATAAACCTTAGGTTCGTTATGTTTCTCACAACCTCACCCATACTCATGTTCTTTCTTTATTCCAAAATTATTCTAAACTATATGGCAAACTATCATTCTTGGTTCTTTCCATTTTATGAATCCCTAATCAATTTCTAATCATTCAATTAATTATGTTTAATCAATTTTTCTTAGTACTAAAGCCTTATGTCAAGTGTCCAAGGAGATCATGAGCCTCCAAGAGGCTAGAACGCATGAAATCTTGCATTATCCAAGTTTCACGGCCATGAGGAGTTACACAGCCCTGATTACACGGCCTCGATTTCACGGCTTTAAGGAGTTACATGGCCCCGATTATAGGGCCATGTAAAATTACACAGTCTAGGTCGTGTACTCCTCTGGAGCTCAGCAAAACATGTCCTGACCAGCTGGGATTACATGGCCTTGTGCCCTCATACAGCCTAGGCCGTGTAATCCTCTGGAAATGCAAAAAATTGCACAAACATTATACCATCCTTCATACATTCCAAGATCCATCAACATACATCAAAATCATACCATTCAAACAATCAAAACACAACCAAAATCACTCAAACAAATGGGTATCCCACAAATGGGTTTCACCCCATCAACACAACAATGAGTTTCTCACCACCAAAATAGGTTAAAGAGAATAATCTTCCTCTTACCTTAAGAGACAATAAGGAAAGTAAGCTCCTTTCAAGCTTTTCGTCCACCACCCACAAGAAAAACCTAAGATGGTCAACTCACCAAATCAACCACTAAAACTTGAAAAGAGGAGTCCTTGATCACCATGGTGACCAAGGACCACGAAAATGAGGAGAAAAAGAGAAGAAAGTTGAGAGCTTTACCTCAAAGCTTCAAGCGTTGGAACTGGGCAGTAAATCACAAAAATGGAAGAGTCAAGATGTGTCCAACAAGGAAGAAAGCTTCGAGATGATGAGGGGAAACAATGGTCTAAGTTGGCTTGAGCAAGAAAGCTTGAAAGCTCAACAATGGTGGTGTGCAGCCATGTGGGAGAAGAGAGAAAGAGAGAAATGTGCATGAGGGAGAGAATGAGAAATGAAATGTGAATAGGGGAAGTAAAATGAAATGATATAATCCTTTGTTTTTCGTTCCCTCATCCGTGTAGCCCATTTGAGAGGAGAGAGAGTGTTGTGGTTGATAGGAAACTTCTTAGAAGTTTCCCTTGAAACTTCCTTGAGAAGCTTTGCACGTTTCTCGATAAAATAAAGTGTGAGGTTATTTAGATGATGTCATAAAAGCAACTAGATAGAAATAATCTACTAGAGCTATTACTCAGTGGACAAAAGTTACAGTTAGCAGAAAAAATATTTTGTTGTCTCTCAGATAATAAATATTCTGTGATTTTATTTATCAGATAAAATCTCATAAAACGTAAAACTGGTAAATTGTGTTCAGCCTCGGGTTTAGTAAAATCTCCCGTCGACGTTTCCACAGTTAAAATTTTACTCGCCTCAGGAAAATATTTCATTTTTTCAGCTCCACTCAGTGCGCATACAAAACGAGGAATATATTAAAATATTCAATATTTTCAGAAAAATTCATAGAAATTCTCAAAAATCACAAATATTACAAAATGACTACTCATCACCAAACAAACAATTTCTGGGGTGTTTCACTAACTCTGCTCAGTGTGTACATAAAACGAAGAATATATTAAAATATTTGATATTTCTAAAAAATTCCAGAAAAATTTCTAAAAATCATAAATATTGTAAAATGATTATTTATGATGAAACAAATAATTTTTGGGGTATTACACAATGGATGGTCTTAGGGTATGATTAAGATACTATAAGAGGTAAATCAATGAGAAGATGATCCTTTGGTATGTATAAGTTATGTATGATCTTTAAAGTAACCAAAAGTAAGGGTTTGCTATAGATAAGAGTCTAGCACCTATGGTAACTTATTGTTGCTTAGCTTCACTATCGATGTGATGATGAGGGGTGTTCGATATAAGTAGACTAGGATAAGTTGGCATTGTCTACCTTTTAATATGACTTATATGGCGTGAGGTCATTTAGCCAATAACGAAGGGAGTCAAGAAGTTCCTGAGGGGACAAGTATTCCTAACCAAGTGCTTGGGTTGCATGTAGTGCAAAAATTTCAGTTTTCCTATCTATAATGGGGTAAACATGAGAAGTCAGAATTTCCTAGTAAAACATGCCTAGGTCTTAAATGAGCTAAGTGTGTAAGAATGAAAGTATGAATGTTTAACTTAGTTATTAAAGTTAAATCTTGTGAGAATGTAACTTTTCTTTTTTTTAGTTGTTAAGACTATGTTATTATATTATGTCTGTATCTCTGGTTTTTATTACTCATATTGAGAAATATTGTTTCTCACCCCGTTGTGTATCATGTAATTCCAAGTGAAGCTTCTTCTAAGAATAAGAAAAAGGAAGCTAAAGAATAAATTAGCTTTGTGTTTTATATTTCAAATGTTGTATCTTTTAGAACTTCTTTTGAAATGTATAGCATTATGTAATACTTCAAGCCTTTGCTAAGGCTAATGTTGTATATGTATATTGATGCATTATGATATAGATGTTGTATTTTCCACATTTCATAATGCTCTCTATAATGTTTCCAATGAACATTATGGATATATGTATCGCACTAGTATGTATGTAGTAACATTGTAATGCTAGGTATCTCCTTGTATATTTCATATATTGAGATACTGTTATTAGGATGTTACAACTGTGATGCCACAAAGTTTCTTTGTGAGTAGAGTGGACATAGTAAATGACTTAAGGATTCAAATTTTAGAAGCTCAAAAGGAGGATGAAGCTTTAATGAACATTAGTGAGCAAATCTTTTTTGGAACCCAAGAGGATTTTGATGTGACTGATGATGGAATGATAAAGTTTAGAGACAGACTTTGTGTTCTAAGAGAGTCAAAGATCAAAGAGAGGATTCTAGATGAAGCTAATAGCAGTAGGTATACCATCCATCCCAGAACTACTAAGATGTATCATGATTTAAGGAAAATGTTTTGGTGGTATGGAATGAAAAGAGATATAGCAGAATATGTCTCATGGTGTTTAGTTTGTTAGAAAATGAAGATTCAACACTAGAAACCAATAGGACCATTACAGTCTTTGTGAATCCCAGAGTGGTAATGGGATAAGATTTCTATGGACCTTGTAATGGGTCTACCTAGGACTCAGCAAGGTTATGACGTAGTATGGGTCATAGTGGATTGATTAACCAAATCTACCCACTTTTTGCCAATGAGAGCTAACTATCCTCTAAAGAAATTAGCTTAGCTATATCTAAAGGAGATAATTTGATTGCACGGAGTCTCCGCAAGCATAGTTTCAGATAGGGATCCTAGATTTACATCTAGATTCTAGGGAGCCTTGCAAAAGACTTTCGAGACTAAGTTAAGACTTAGTGTAGCTTATCACCCACAGACAGATGAGCAAATAGAAAGGACTATCCAAACCCTTGAGGATATGCTTAAAGCATGTGTTTTTGTACAATAGGGTAGTTGAGACAAGTTCTTACCTTTAATGGAGTTTGCCTATAACAACAGCTACCATTCCAGCATAGGTATGGCACTCTATGAGGCTTTGTATGGAAGGAAGTGTAGATTGCCTCTATGTTGGCATGAAGTAGGTGAGAGAACCATCCTAGGTCCAGATTTGGTCCAGCAGACCACAGAGCAAATCAAGATGATTAAGGATGGGTTGTTACCGCTCAAAGTTAGCAAAAAGACCAATACTAACAAGAGAATGAGACCTCTTGAGTTTAATGAGGGAGATCATGTATTCTTAAGAGTTACTCCTATAACAAGGATTGGTAGAGCATTAAAAACCCGAAAGGTAAATCCTCGTCTTCTTGATCTCTAATAAATTCTGAAGAAAGTTGGACCTGTAGCTTACCAAATAGCCCTTCCTCCCAATTTTTCAAACCTTCATAATATTTTTCATGTGTCTTAGTTGAGAAGGTATAATATAGATCCTTTGCATATCATAGAACAAGAATGTGTACAGTTAAGAGATGATTTATCTTATGATGTACACCCAGCAAGGATCGTGGACAGAGGGGTCAAAGAGCTTAAAGGTAAGCAAATTCCTATGGTGAAGGTTTTATGGGGTGGCAATGATAGCGAGAAGGCTACTTGGGAGTTAGAGTCCCTCTTGCAGCAGGAGCACTTGGAGTTGTTCCTTTCAGGTGAACAATTTTGGGTTCAAAATTTTAAAAAGGAGGGGAGAATATAATACCCATAATGACATGTTAGACTTGTATATGTGTTCAAAAGGTAGCTTATGACTTACTTAACATACATATTTTATTTTGTGACAAATTGAGTTAGTTTAGGTAATTTGTTACTATCTAGAATGTGAAAAGTAACTTAAAATGACTCAGATAATAACATAAATTGCTTAGATGAGAGAAATAAATATGGAAAATTTTTTTCTAGGTCACAAATGTATGAAACAAGATATAGTTAAAGTTTCAAAGTAAAGTGAGTTAGTTTGGCATCTTTAGGCATACTGGTTGTCTGTTTAAAGCCGGATTGACTAGTAGTAGATATGAAAATATCATATAATGGTGAAACAACAATTTTAATGAATCTTAATATTTATTTTAAATTTATTGGAAGTTGGAAATCTTGATTTAGCTAAATCTAAGTGTTTCTAGCAGATCAAGATTTATCAGTTATAGCCTAAAGGCCTTAAGAGTCTTTTGTTTCTCTTTATAAGTCTTTGTCCACGGTTGTCTTTGCTTCAAAATCTAAAACAGAAATCATAAGAGAAGAAAGGAAATAAGAGAAAAGAAAGGACAAGGAAGAGGAGGACAAAAAGAGGAAAGCCAAAGGCAAGGCCGAGGTTTGAGAATCAACCAAGCTTGAATCTCCATCACAGCTGCCAAAGGTAGGGGTTTTATGCTCATCTTCACTTCTTTTCACTCTTTTCACCATCGATGTATTTTGGTGCATAATAGGTCAAATTGAGTTTTAGAGGTGTTTGATGTGTTTGGCTTGCATGATTGTGTTTTTTTGGTCATTTATGACTTGTTCATAGCATAAGTTGAAGTTAGAAACTTAGAACATCTCTTTTAGACCATCGATACTCTTTTTGGGGCTTTAGGTCAAAGTTTGTGTGATTTTGGTTCATAATCCAAATTAAGTGGTTTAAGTTGGTGATTAATGATTCCTATATGTTAAAGAATTAATTAAGGACCTAAGATCACTTAGAAACTAAGTTAGAATGGCCAAAATCCATGAAAAGAACCAATGGAACAGTACCACGGTTCTACAGAATCTGGTTTCTACTATGCACACCGCGGCATGAGGACGCCATGCCGTAGAGTGACATTGAATTTGCTAAGTGTGTCACGGCATACCAATGCCGTGCCACGGTGTGTAACGCTCTAGTTTTTGGTTTTCAGTAGGCAGAGAGCAGGGTACCGCCCCGTGCCTAGTCTTGTGCCGCGATGTGAGGCCCAGAATTTCCAAAAATGTCTTTTGTTATGTTTTGAAGTTCGTGGTTGGTTAGGATCATATATATAGATATATATTTCCTAAAGTGTGTTAAAGCACAAACAGGGATATTTTCAAGAGGGAAATTATCATCTAGCATAGATGAGAAAGTTTAAACCTTTGAGCATCCAAGAGTTATGGTTTGCCTTAGGTAAGTATCTAGCATCTTAGGCCACTTTTGTGGTAATGTATGTCACTTAAGAACAATGAGTGATGAGCTGGTGTTTAGATATATGTATGATGGTAATGATTGGTAGTATTGATCTTTGTGAGTATCCTTTGTTATTGTGCACCATCATTAAGGCCAAGGGAGATAAGTGAGAAGTCCAAAAGGTTCCTTTGAACAATGTTTCAGCCCAAATTTCTCCATAGTGTCAGGATATGTGTGACGTGTGGATGAGCTTTCCCTCTATTTACCACAAGATAATGCACTAAACTAGTATTCTTAAGCTTAACATCTTGGTTCTAAGTTAGACTAAGCATGTATGTATTAAATGTATGTTTGGTTTATGTAGATGCTAAAGCTAGACCTTGTAGATGCTTTAAACATATCTTATTTAGCATATGTAAGATTATGTTTATTATGTTATGTATGCTGGTTTTGGTTTACTCATACTGAGAAATGTTATTTCTCACACCGCTGTGTTGTCATAAAATTCCACGTGAAAGTTCTTCAAAGACTAAGAAGGAAAAAGAAAGCTAAAGAGTATATTAGCTTTATAGTTATGTTACGATTGTTGTATCTTTTAGTACTTCTTTTGTAATATAAAAAAAATTATATAATACGTCAAGCCTTTGTTACCAAGTGGCTTCAAACTCAAGAGGGTGGTGAATTGAGTTTATAAAAACTTTTCACAAATCTTTCGTAAAACGTTTGTTTATCAATTTTCGTTGAAGCTATTAGATGATTGAAATAACTAGATAAATGAGATTGAACATTTCACTCACAAATTAAACAAACCAAGATGAATAACATTCAAGCAAGCATATAAAATAAATGCACAAATGTAAAGAGATGGGTGTAGAAGATCAAACACAAGGTTTATACTAGTTCAGCCACTAATCCACTTGTAGCCTTCGTCTAGTTCTCAAGCAACCGCTAAAGATTTTCCACTATATCTTCAAGCTTCAACTGGTGCTTAACAACTTTTACAAACTAGAGCACTCACCATACCTTGGGATACCTCACCCTTTGTGCTTGAGCCTCAACCAGTGATACCTCACCCTTTACAACCTTTAAGGGATACCTCACCCTTTATAACCAAGGGATACCTCACCCTTTACAGCTTTTAAGAGATATTTTACTCTCTTTACAAACAAGGGATACCTCACCCTTTTTCTCTGGAGGGATACCTCACCCTCTTCATAAAGAATCAAAGTGTATATAAGATGAAACTTTCATAAGAGTGGATATTACAATTTGAAGTTCTATGGGTATCAAGGAATCACACAATTATAGCTCAAAATAGGGGTTGGGAGAAAAAGATGATGAAACACAAATTTAATGCTCAAGGATAATTTTTAGATTGTTCTCCAACCTTTTTTTAATGCCTAAACATTTTCATTTATAGCCCAAAGCAAATAAGAGCTGTTGGTGGTGATTAAAAATGATTTCCTATGAAAACTAGCCGTTTATAGCTGTTGGAACGTGTTTTCTGATTGCCCAGGACTTTGTCCTAATCAGTTAGTAGGTTGAGATTTTGTCTTCTGACTTTAACAATAATTGGTTAGGAGAAACATGTAATCGGTTAGGACCTTTTAGGAAATGTGAAAAACACTCCTAAGTTTTACACTAACCGATTAGGTGAATTACCTAATCGATTAAGAGCTTTTAAATCATGCAAAATGCTCCTTTTTATCATTCTAATCGGTTAGGTCAATTGCTTAATCAATTAGGAGCATTTAGAAATTGAAAGTGGCTCCTAAAAGGGTGAATAATCGGTTAGGGAAAATCCCTAATCGGTTATTGCACTCTGGTTTTGAAAACTAACTTTAAATGGTCATAACTTCTTCGTTTCTTATCCGTTTTAAGCAAATGACCACTCATTGGAAAGATCTTTGAGTCTATTTTCATATAAAATAAGTTTCAAAACAAAATTCAAAGTATTTGAAATATATGATCAAAATAGTGACTAAAGGTTAGTTTTGAAAAACACAAACTTGACTTTTTTTCAAAGGTTTGAACTACCACCAAGACTAGCTTTCCAAAAATACTTTGTTGGGCATTTAAACATTTAAGAAACACTTTTGAAGATGTTAAAAACTTATTTAAACTTAGTGTGATTCCTATTTACCTTTACACAGGATCTAAGTCTTATAAGCTAAACTTGAAGAACATAGGACTTAATCTTTGCACAACTATCACTTCTCTTGTTTGTTATCATCAAAACCATTGCCATTGCCAATGTTAATCACATTCTCTCCCTTTTTGATGATGATAAACATCTATTGAGAAAATGTCAGTTTAAATAAATTGGAACTCACAAAAGGATAGAGACTTACTCCCCTCTATTTTTCAAGAGGTGATTAGATAAGAAATTTGCACAGCTCCCCCTTAATTTTAGAATCCCAAAATCATTGAATTTGTACATTGTTATTTACCTTTTCTCAATGACTCATAAACTTCTCCCCCTTTTGTCATGATAAAAAAGATATACAATATATAGATTTTGACAAAGAGAGAAGAAACATAAAACCATTTGCCATTTAACACATAGCCAAGTCATACTAAACATAGTTAAGCATGCATGATTCTAAGATAATGAACATCATAACCAAAAGATAACTAACTATGGTTAGATAAGCTTTAAACACAATAAAGAGGCTATAACAAAAATGAGTATTCCATGCCTAAGCCCGAATAATCAGTTTAAGTGAGTGGGTGTTTGAGGAAGAAGAAACAATGGAAGTTTGGGTCGTGAATGGTGGGGGGAGGTCACAGTTTCTGGTGTTTTATAGAGCACAATAATCTATTATACCTTTGTGGTAACCGATTATCTTAGTGAGGAATGAAAAGGGGAGGCCACGGTTTTGAGCAATAACAGATTAGGGGGTGGATCTAATAGGTTATTTTCGAGTTTGAAACAAAAAAGGTGGCCACGAGTTGCACGAATAACAGGTTAGGGAAGTGAGCTAACCGATTAACTCATATGAAATCAAAATTTTGAGTCACAAGTTGGAGCAATAACAGATTATGGACATAAGCTAATTGATTAGCTTGGCATGGAATTAAAAAGTGAGGTCCCTGTAAGTGTGAATAACTGATTGGAGCAAGGTGTAATTGGTTAGGATGAAGAAAATTTTAGATGAGAGGCTCACAGGTTACCTTAATAACCGATTAGGACTTGCTCCTAATTAGTTATTTTCATGGTCCATAGAGAAAATTAGCCTCTGTTTGCTTAAATAACAGGTTAGGGACTTCTCCCAACCAATTATTTGGTTGCACAGATTACTTCCAAGGAGCAAATAATTGGTTACTTTCTTCCTATAACAGATTATATCCTTCTTCTAACTGGTTATTTCACTTCCAAAACCAGAAATTCTTCAAGACTTGAGCCCTTAAAACACAAACTTATTCCATCTTGAGGATCATCATGGCTTTGCCTTATTTTCCATGCTCTCAAACCACCATAAATGCAACTCATAAGCTTATTTCTCTTCTTCAAAGGTACCAAGAAGTAATTTTCTTCACCAAGAACTTGAGATTGGTAATTTGGGGGACTTAAACATGAATCAAGTACCTGCAAAACAAACTTAGGGAAAACTACAATGCTCAAGTTAGTATTAGATTTCAAGAATTACTAAATCAAGATAATTATGCACGGAGTTCAATAATGCAGTAAACTATCAAATTATGCTACAAAGTGATAAGTTATGCATCAAAATGATATATCATGCAATAAATGATAGATTGTGCAACTAAATATCATATTATGCAGTAGCATTACATATTGTGCAACAAAATATCATAATATGACAAGTTATGCAAAAAATGATTTTTACCAAGAGTTAGATGCATGATTGATCCAATATGCCAAGTTCTAAGATATTTTCATCAAATGTGCTATTTCAAACAAGAAGCGAACTAATCTAGCATATTTGAGACATGTAAAGAAATTTTCAAGAAATTAAGCTAGAGAAAATGAACCAAGTTTCCATTTTACCAAAGGTTGCAAGTCCAAGCTTTTTAGAGACAAAGAAGAGAGCTTAAAGTATTTTCTGATTTTGTGCTTGGGCAGCCACTTTACAAGAAATCCACAGTCAATTCTTGACCTTTTAACTATACCTATAACACACTTCAACTTTTAGCTTTTGGTACCTAACTTTTCTTAGGTCCTTATGTGTTAGTTTTAGGCAAGGTGCCTTTGGGGACCCAAATCATTTTAGTCCCAACCTTGGTGTTCAAATTCTTTCTAACATTGCATGTAGAAGAACTATGCCCTTTCCTCTCACAATGAAAACATTTGATAAAGGGATTGCTTGATGTACTTGAGGAAACAAAGAAATTTTTGAGAAACTTTTGTTAGTTATTAGGATTATACCCTAAATCAGTCTTTTGAAAAATACATCTTTGTTTCCCTAACAATACATTCAAGTTATCTCTTCCAAAGGTAAATTTTGAAAGTGCATTTTTCAAATCCTCAATCTCAATTTCAAATGTTTTACACGATGAGCAAGATGAGGGTATGGGTGCATTATCATGTGAAGAGCATGTTATGCATGAAGAATTTGCATCAATCAACCCAAGAGTTTCATTTTCTAATTTCAATTCCTCAATTTCTTTATTTAAATTAGAAATTTGATTTTAAAATGAGGAAATTGTTTTCTTTGAACATGAAATTATTTTTGCAAGCCTCATAGATTTATTATACAATTCTTAAAACGCATATTGCAATTCATCATAGGAAGGGTGTAACATCCCGAAAATTACCTCATTCATCATAAATAGTCGTTTTATAATATTTGTGATTTTTGAGAAATTTTTTGTATTTTTCTGGAAACGTCGAATATTTTAATATATTCCTCATTTTGCATGTACACTGCGCAGAGTCAGTGTAACACTCTGAAAATTATTTGTTTCATCACAAATAGTCATTTTACAATATTTGTGATTTTTTGGAAATTTTTTGTATTTTTCCGGAAATGTCAAATATTTTAATATATTTCTCATTTTGCATGTACACTGTGCAGAGTCAGTGTAACGCTCCAAAAATTATTTGTTTCATCACAAATAGTCATTTTACAATATTTGTGATTTTTGAGTAATTTTCTGTATTCTTTCGGAAATGTCAAATACTTTAATATATTCCTCGTTTTACGTACACACTGCACAGAGTTAGTGTAAACACTCCGAAAATCGTTTGTTTCATCATAATTAGCCTTTTTCTAATATTTGTGATTTTCAAAAATTTTTGTGAATATTTTTGAAAATGTCAAATATTTTAACATATTTTTCGTTTTGCGTGCGCGCTGAGCTGAGCTGGGATAACAAAATGTTTTCCCTAAGGCTGGTAAACCTTGAACTATCAACGTGTCGACGAGGGATCTTACTAAACCCGAGGCCGGACATAGTTTGCAAGGTTTGCATTTTTTGAGATTTTATCTGATAAATAAAATCACTGTATCATAAAATTATTCGATGAATAATAAAATATTATTTTCATCAACTGTAACTTTTATTCACTGGGAAAATAATTCTAACAGTATAAATAATTATCTGTTCTAGAGTGTTTAATTAAGGAGACAAGCTTACTTTGCACTTTATTGAGAAACGTGCGAAGCTTCTCAAGGAAGCTTCAAGGAAGCTTCTAGGAAATTTCCTCCAAGCTTCTCTCTCCTCCCTCCCACTCTCCACGGCAGCAGCAGCCCTAACTGGAGCCCAATATTGTGCTTCATTAATTAGGCAATTCAATTCAAATTTCAAAGTCAAAAAATCATCACTTTAATTTCTCCTATCAACTTCTCTCTCTAGACTTTCCTTCTTTCTTTTCTCTCAACCATTTTCTTCTCTCCTCCCTCACACACACAACACGGCAACAACCCCTTTATGGGTGCCAAATTTGTGCTTCATTCATTTTATTAAACAAAGTCATTCTAATTTTAAAATCACAAAAAGTTCATTCACCTTTACTATGACTTTCTCTCTCTAACCTTCATCTTCTTCAAGTTTCTCCTCCTTCTCTCTACCCTCCTCCATAGCCACAAAATTGCAGCCCCTCCTCCACCATTTCTCTTCATCTTTTCTCCTCCCAAACACTATTTCTATACTCCTCTCAACCTCCTCTACAACTTCTATTTGAAAGGTTTTCTTCAAAAATCAATTTTTCCTCCATTGTCATCCAAGACAAAGCTTCAAGCTTTTGGGTAAGGTTCTTAGTTCCTCACCCTTTTCTGTTCATTTTCGTGATCCATGGTCACTATGGTGACCATGGATGCCTTTTTCAAGCTTTGATTGTGATTCTTATAAAAGTTTGATACCCTAGGGTTTTGGTATTGGTGGAATCCGAAAATTCAAAGGAGCTTCAAGGGAGTTCTATTGTTTGTTTTCTCCTCTAGGTAAGAGGGAGATAATCCTCTTCAACCTCTCTTAGTAGTAAGGAACATTATGTTGTGATTGATTGTGAGAAAATCCTATTGAGGGTTATTCTTTGTTTGTATGATTTATATGATTATATGTTGTTATTAAATTGTTTAGGATATTTGATTGATTGATTATGTATATGTATGTGTTTGGATGGATTGGAATCTTGATTTTGGAAGCAAAAATGACTTGGTTCTCTTCCATGAAGCTCACGGTTTTGGGGCCCTAAATTAGGGTTCTTGGTGAAAATTTATAACAAGTAGAAGACATAGCTAATCAAGTTGAGAACATGTAATTAATGGAATGAAAAATTGGAATCCTAAGAATTAGTGAGGCTCACGGCCTGTAGGGTTCAAAATGGCCTAATCATGTAACTTTATACAACTATGACATTTAATTAATCAAGTAAATAAATAAGAGAATTATGTAATGGAAGGAAATAAATTTAGTAACTTAAAGGAATTCTTTGGACCCTAAAGATAAATAAGGGTGTTTGAGACTTGGTAAGACATAGAAATAAATTCCTCAAGTGAATAAGATTAAGTTTAAAGTAAGAACCCAATAACGAAAGGAACTTCATAAGAAAAATTAAATTGAAGTGATACTTAATTAAATGATTAATTAGGAAGATATTAGGGCTTCATAAAATGGAAAGAACCAAGAATGAAGATTTATCCAAAGACTTGGAGTAAATTTTAATTAAAGTAAGACCATGAGTGCAAGTAGGAATGACAAATGATCCAATTTAAATCATGCTAAGGGAATTAGGTTTAAGATTTAATGATGGACTTATGTAATTAAAATAATAATGAGTAAATAAATAATGTGATAGCATTTCTCAAAAAGAGAAACTTATTAAGAATGGTATAGAAAGTCAAGCGTAATTTCATAATCTGCCAAAAAGTATAATGTATTAATTGAGGATTAATTGAATAAGAGAAACAAGAATTAAGAGTGTAAGTGAGAATTCATAATAAACCTTGGAAGTGTATTATTTCATTTAAATACTGATAATATGATCATGTGGGTCCATGTGAGGGACTAATGATGTGTTGATGCTTACTTTGGCCAATTGTGGCATATTGCGAAAAAGTATGTAATAATAAATATTACCTGATATATGCATGGAGTCATCATGCATTGTGAAAGTCCGGTGGACTATTTGTCAAGGCCATGTTGCCTAGGAGTTGAATCACACTTTAGTGCGGGTGCGAATAGAATAGTGTGGGTCCTACTGTTGACCTTGAGGGCGTCGGGGTGCGAGCGTCTCACAACGGGCAGTCGGTAGCCCCGCTGGACCGTGGGACAAACCGATGCAAACGCACTGACGATTCTGACTGGGCACTATCCTATATCGCGATCTTGTGAGAATGTCGTTGTATAGAGCCTATGCGCAACAATATTGATTGACCATTTATGGTAAGCACTTGGTCCAAGGCGGATGAAATACTGGCATGTCTCCCTGATCATTCACTCTGATGTTCGTGTCTAGCTCCATGGAGTAGGATTTGGTTATCATGCACATGTGCATAGTGAACACATATATATTACTTAGCATTTAATTTATGCGACGATTGGATTTGCTATCTTATCGATGTTATAATTGCCTAGAACTGCTAAGTTGTTTAATATCTACCTCTTAATACTGTGTATATTTCTTGTAATGCTACATGGGCGTCCTACGCCATTTCTGTTTCTTACTGCCATAATTGGTAATGAAGTAGGATGTCTCACCTCTTTCTTGTACTTTTCTTGTTCTATGTAAATTCTTGGTTAAAGACTGTAAGTGGGAACGAGGTTGGATTCTTTTGGACTTTCTTGGTTTGACCCACTGCATCCGATGATGTCGTCGCGAATAGGGTTCTATTGGGTTCGTTTGAATTGTGTTCACTGATGGTGCTAACGCGTGGCGAGTCGACTGGGCTGGAGAGCGGGTACGATATGTTGGGGATCTGATACTGACTGTCAGGAGGACTCGTGATGGAGATCCTATGCTGACGCTTACTACATCTCTGCATTTGGAGTTTGTTCTGCCCATCTTGGAGCTATGGGGCGATCCGATTCACACTCCCCATGACGATGAGGATTCCATGGCATTAGCTGCTAGGGCACCTGCCTGTGGGACCACACTCAGTCTTGTCCTTATATCTTCAGATGACTTGGAGGAGGATCCCGAGGTGGATCCAATGGAGTACCCAACTCCTTAGATAGGGATGTCTTATGAGTAGTTTATGTTTTCTTCTGCATTGATCATGTTATGGTCTATTTTTAATATATTTACATTTTGAAGTAAATCTTGATGTATTTCATTGTGAGTGATATGAGGAATGCGCCATGTTCTATATGCTTTAACTTAATTAATTTAGTCCTACGTACTATATTTTATATATATTCTCTTAAATCATATTTGTTAACGACGAATTATGTATTATTGCATTCGTGGCTCATATTTCCTTTATATATATATGAAGAAAAAAATATATTCAAATTTGGGAAGGTATTATGAAGAAGTTATAGCACGCCAAAAATTTAGTGACTGCAGGATAATGACGATTGTGCCGTGGCTATTAAATCGAGGGGTGTTACATTAGGTGGTATCAGAGCTCAGATCATGTTGAGCCGGGGTATAGACTGACTATGCTTAGGCATGTTAGAAGTTTCTTTGTAGGTTGTGTACTTCCTTGTCTCTTTATAAAGATGTTTAGGAAAGGAAGGCATGGCTTGCCATAGGTTGAATGTTCGTAGCTACTATTACATAGTTACATGATATTGAGTATTGGCCCACTCAATGTGTAATGTTCTGTGTGGACGAAAAACTATGGCTTCACCTAGGCATATTAAGCGAATAGAAGTTCTTTTAGTAAGAAGCTCAGCTGGTATGACTGAACTTGTTTAGGATTTGTTTGCATTTTCACCCTTGTGTGTTGTGTGACTCCTTGTGTTTGGTTTCCGAAAGGAGACAATATCGTTTGAAATGGTTACTTCTTGTCTCCATCGTGCCTGACTGTCTGTTTTCGAAGGAAGACAATGGCTCGCGGAAGATGTACATGTAGGAATGTGGAACACAACAACAAAGGAGTGGATACGACTGTGGAAGTAATGCAAAGAAAGGTTAATGTAACAACACACCAGGATCAGAGGGCCGCACGATAGCAGGAATTGGAAGTTGAGGTTCAAAATTTGTTGGAAGAAAGTCAATTTTGGGGAAACTCAGGATTGCCTAAGTTCCAAAAGAGGAATGACAGAAAGACCAATCAGCATAAGTGGAAGCCGTATTTGCGACAACCGAGGGAGCAACAGCGATAACAAATGCATGACAGAGGTGCGAGTAGTAGTAAGTCCAATCCAACCGTGGTATCGTTATCAAGGTGTAAGAAGTGCGGAAAGGACCACTTCATGAGGGACTGTAAGATCGAAGGAATAATTTGTTTCAAGTGCAGAAAGCAAGGACATGTGTCAAGGGATTGTGCTTTACATGGGACGAAGCCTCCATATGCGATCACGAGGATGATTTGTTTCAAATGCAGAGAGCTAGGACATGTGGCGAGGAACTGTACTTCATAAATGATGGAGCCTTACGTCAAAGATGTACGTATTTCGAAAACTCATGAAGAAGGGAGAGTTAATTCCCCCACCCAGACTGAAGACCGAAGTGAAGAAAGGGACTGTGCTACAGTGGATAACCTTGTGATTCCATTGTATGATTCTAGGGATAACCCATTTCCTTATGACATATGATTGTATGAGTCTATTAGGATCGTTTGTGTCTTTGTCATCTTTTGACTAAGCTATTTCTGCTTTGGCTACTAAGAACCTATTTATGATGGCCAAGTCGTTTAAATTATCCTACGACCTGTTAAAAGCTGAATCTTTTGTTGATTTCAATTGTTTATTTCTCTCGCAAATTTGGTCTCAAAGAGTGAATGGTTATCTTCTAACCATATCCTATAAAACTGTTCCCAATGAGATTTCAAGAGCTTGTTTTTAGAATTTGGAATTATCTGTGAACTTGTTTCCTTTTGGTTTGAGTATTGTCCCTCCCATTTCCAAGTCTGATGTTAATACACAAAGTTTGTTTAAACTATCTTATTATCGTTAGAAACTAAAACCTTTCTGCCAATGTAATTATTAGCCTTTTTCCTATATAGACTTGACCTCAGAAAAGGGATTAGTTGTTTTCTGACCATACCTCGCCATTTTATTCCGATAGAACCTTAGTGTTTCGTGAAGCGGAGGTTCCTGGATTTGAATCCATGAAACTCATTCCTAAATCTTATTGCATCATGTCACGATCTTCGCTGGATGAGCTTGACAGTATACCAAGTGACTTTATTATCTTTTTCTTCTAACCCTTATGATGCTTCTAGTGGACTCCAATTGAGAAAAGGTGTTCCCGAACTCAACTCAAACCATAGTGCTGAATGCAACACGATTACCTAAGAATTGCCCTATGAGACATTTCTTGCTGAAGTCAAGGTTAATTAGTTTGATAGATCAATCGAAGGAAGCCGCTGTTTTCTCCAAGATCAGCTTGTGTTCTGGACTATCATCGAGTTCATTTGAAGGTAGAATAATGTTTCCAAGATGACTTTTCGGATACGTTACGGGCACTACGAGTGTTTGGTAGCGTCGTACCGTGCAATGAACACGTCAGTAACATTCATTAATTTCGTGAATAGGATCTTCTTCCCTGCTGAAAACAGCATTATCGTTGTCTTTGTTGGTGACATTCTGATCTATTCTTAACGTTCAAAGGAGCGTACCGAACCTTTCGTTGTGATTCTTCAAATCCTGAAGAAGGAGAAGAGGATATGCGCGAAGTTGTTCAAGTGCAAATTCTGGTTGGAGGCAATTCAACTTTTGGGTCACATGATCTCAAAGGAAAGAGTTGTTGTGGATCCATCGAAAGTCAAAATAGTTCTTCAACGAGAAAGACCGACGACCGTAACGGAGATTTGTAACCAGATGGAATTAGTTGGTTAATACGGGAAACTCGTCGTAGAATTTTTCAATGTGGCGAGACTTCTCATCTAACTCATACGAGAGAGTCAAATTTTGTGTGGACCGATGCATATAAGGAAAATTTACAAGGGTTGAAGAAACACTCTACTACCTTACCAGTGACGATTCTGCTTAATCTCAACGAACATTTTGAGATATCCATTGATGCCTTGCGTTAGATTTTGGAACGTAAGCCTGTGCAGATAGAAGGAGTGGTAGCGTATACTTCAAGATAACTGACCTCACATAAGGAGAGTTACTCTACGCGAAAACTCAAAGTTAGCCGTGGGGATTGCTCTGAAGATTTGGAAACATTCTACAAGGAACCATATCCACGTGTATATTAAAATAGATCAAATTTCGAGGATGAAATTTTTTTTTGAAGGGGAGAGTTGTAACATCCCAAAAATTACCTCATTCATCATAAATAGTCATTTTATAATATTTGTGATTTTTGAGAAATTTTTTGTATTTTTTCGGAAACATTGAATATTTTAATATATTTTTCATTTTACGTGTACACTACGCAGAGTTAGTGTAACGCTCCGAAAATTATTTATTTCATCACAAATAGTCATTTTACAATATTTGTGATTTTTTGGAAATTTTTTGTATTTTTCTGGAAATGTCAAATATTTTAATATATTTTTCGTTTTACGTGTACACTACGCAGAGTCAGTGTAACGCTCCAAAAATTATTTGTTTCATCACAAATAGTATATTTGTGATTCTTGAGAATTTTTTTGCATTTTTTTGAAAAAGTTGAATATTTTAATATATTACTCGTTTTACGTACACACTGCACAGAGTCAGTGTAAACACTCCGGAAATCATTTGTTTCATCATGAATATCCTTTTTCTAATATTTGTGATTTTTGAGAATTTTTGTGAATTTTTCTGAAAATGTCTAATATTTTAATATATTTCTCATTTTACGTGCGCGCTGACCGGAGCTGGGATAACGAAATGTTTTCCTTGAGGCTGGTAAGCCTTGAACTATCAACGTGTCGATGGGGGATCTTATTAAACCCGAGGTCGGGCACAGTTTGCAAGGTTTGCATTTTTTTGAGGTTTTATTTGATAAATAAAATCGCCGTATCATAAAATTATCTGATGAATAATAAAATATTATTTTCATCAATTGTAACTTTTATTTACTGGGAAAATAATTCTAACAGTGTAATTAATCATCTGTTCTAGAGTGTTTAATTAAGGAGATAAGCTTACTTTACACTTTATTGAGAAACGTGCAAAGTTTCTCAAGGAAGCTTTTAGGAAATTTCCTCCAAGCTTCCCAAGGAAGCCATGCATTTTTCTCTCTCCTCCCTCCCACTCTCCACGGCAGCAGCAGCCCCAATTGGAGCCCAATATTGTGCTTCATTTAATTAGGCAATTCAATTCAAATTTCAAAGTCAAAAAGTCATCACTTTAATTTCTCCTATCAACTTCTCTCTCTAGACTTTCATTCTTTCTTTTCTCTCAACCATTTTCTTCTCTCCTCCCTCACACACACAACACGACAACAGCCCCTTTATAGGTGCCAAATTTGTGCTTCATTCATTTTATTAAACAAGTCATTCTAATTTTAAAATCACAAAAAGTTCATTCACCTTTACTATGACTTTCTCTCTCTAACCTTCATCTTCTTCAAGTTTCTCCTCCTTCTCTCTACCCTCCTCCATAGCCACGAAATTACAACCCCTCCCCCACCATTTCTCTTCATCTTTTCTCCTCCCAAACACCATTTCTATACTCCTCTCAACCTCCTCTACAACTTATATTTGAAAGGTTTTCTTCAAAAACCAATTTTTCCTCCATTGTCATCCAAGACAAACTTCAAGCTTTTGGGTAAGGTTCTTAGTTCCTCACCCTTTACTCTTCATTTTCGTGATCCATGGTCACTATGGTGACCATGGATGCCTTTTTCAAGCTTTGATTGTCATTCTTGTGAAAGTTTGATGCCCTAGGGTTTTGGTGTTGGTGGAATTCAAAAATTCAAAGGAGTTTCATGGGAGTTCTATTGTTTGTTTTCTCCTCTAGGTAAGAGGGAGATAATCCTCTTCAACCTCTCTTGGTAGTAAGGAACATTATGTTGTGATTGATTGTGAGAAAATCCTATTGAGGGTTATTCTTTGTTTGTATGATTTATATGATTATATGTTGTTGTTAAATTGTTTAGGATATTTGATTTATTGATTATGTATATGTATGTGTTTGGATAGATTGGAATCTTGATTTGGAAGCAAAAATGACTTAGTCCTTTTCCATGAAGCTCACAGTTTTGGGGCCCTAAATTAGGGTTCTTGGTGAAAATTTATAACTAGTGGAAGACATAGCTAATCAAGTTGACAACATATAATTAATGGAATGAAAAATTGGAATCCTAAGAATTAGTGAGGCTCACGGCCTGTAGGGTTCAAAATGGCCTAATCATGTAACTTTATACAAATATGACTTTTAATTAATCAAGTAAATAAATAAGAGAATTATATAATGGAAGGAAATAAATTTAGTAACTCAAAGGAATTCTTTGGACCCTAAAGATAAATAAGGGTGTTTGAGACTTGGTAAGACATAGAAATAAATTCCTCAAGTGAAAAAAATTAAGTTTAAAGTAAGAACCCAATAACGAAAGGAACTTCATAAGAAAAATTAAATTGAAGTGATACTTAATTAAATGAATAATTAGGAAGCAATTAGGGCTTCATAAAATGGAAAGAACCAAGAATGAAGATTTATCCAAAGACTTAGAGTAAATTTTAATTAAAGTAAGACCATGAGTGCAAGTAAGAATGACAAATGATCCAATGTAAATCATGCTAAGGGAATTAGGTTTAAGATTTAATGATGGACTTATGTAATTAAAACAATAATGAGTAAATAAATAATGTGATAGCATTTCTCAAAAAGAGAAACTTATTAAGAAGGGTATAGAAAGTTAAGTGTAATTTCATAATCTGCCTATAAGTATAATGTATTAATTGAGGATTAATTGAATAAGAGAAACAAGAATTAAGAGTGTAAGTGAGAATTCATAATAAACCTTGGAAGTGTATTATTTCATTTAAATACTGATAATATGATCATGTGGGTCCATGTGAGGGACCAATGATGTGTTGATGCTTACTTTGGCCAATTATGGCATATTGCGAAAAAGTATGTAATAATAAACATTACCTGATATATGCATGGAGTCATCATGCATTGTAAAAGTCCGGTGGACTATTTGTCAAGGCCATGTTGCCTAGGAGTTGAATCATACCTTAGTGCGGGTACGAATAGACTAGTGTGGGTCCTGCTGTTGACTTTGAGGGCGTCAGGGCGCGGGCGTCTCACAGCGGGCAGTCGATAGCCTCGCTGGACTGTGGGACAAACCGATGCAAATGCACCGACGATCCTGACCGAGCACTGTCCTATATTGCGATCTTGTGAGAATGCCGTTGTATAGAGCCTATGCGCAACATTATAGATTGACTGTTTATGGTAAGCACTTGGTCCAAGGCAGAAGAGATACTGGCAAGTCTCCCTGATCATTCACTCCGATGTTCGTGTCTAGCCCCATGGAGTAGGATTTGGTTATCATGCACATGTGCATAGTGAACACATATATATTACTTGGCATTTAATTTATGGGATGATTGGATTTGCTATCTTATCGATGTTATAATTTCCTAGAACTGGTAAGTTGTTTAATATCTGCCTCTTAATATTGTGTATCTTTCTTGTAATGCTACATAGGCGTCCTATGCCGTTTCTGTTTCTTATTGTCATAATTGGTAATCAAGTAGGATGTCTCACCTCTTTCTTGTACTTTTCTTGTTCTATGTAAATTCTTGGTTAAAGACTGTAAGTGGGAACGAGGTTGGATTCTTTTGGACTTTCTTGGTTTGACCCACTGCATCCGGTGATGTCGTCGCGAAGGGAGTTCTATTGGGTTCTTTCAAATTTTGTTCACTGATGGTGCTAACGTGTGGCGAGTCGACTGGGTTGGAGAGCGGGTACGATATGTTGGGGATCTGATACTGACTGTCAGGAGGACACGTGATGGAGATCCTATCCTGACGCTTACTACATCTGTGCATTTGGAGTTTGCTCTGCCAATCCGGGAGCTATGGGGCGATCCGATTCGCACTCCCCGTGACGATGAGGATTCCATGGCATCAGCTGCTAGGGCACCTGCCCGTGGGACCACACTCGGTCCTGTCCTTATATCTTCAGATGACCCAGGGGAGGATCCCGAGGTGGATCCGATGGAGTACCCAACTCCTTAGATAGGGATGTCTTATGGGTAGTTTATGTTTTCTTCTGCATTAATCATGTTATGGTGTATTTTTAATATATTTACATTTTGAAGTAAATCTTGATATATTTCATTGTGAGTGATATGAGGAATGCGCCATGTTCTATGTGCTTTAACTTAATTAATTTAGTCCTACGTACTATATTTTATATATATTCTCTTAAATCATATTTGTTAACGACGAATTATATATTATTGCATTCGTGGCTCATATTTCCTTTATATATATATGAAGAAAAAATATATATTCAAATTTGAAAAAGTATTATGAAGAAGTTGTAGCATGCCAAAAATTTAGTGACCACAGGGTAATGACGATTATGTCGTGGCTATTAAATCGAGGGGTGTTACAATGGGGGAAGAGTTTGATTCAGAAATTGAGGATGTTACCTCCATGTTATCTTCATCTTCCTCTTCTCCTATAGCCATAAAATATAGATTGGCTTTCTCATTGTCCGAGCTATTGGTTGAATCCATGTCATCATCCCAAGCTATGTAGGCTCTTCTTTCTTTCTTCTCCCTTGAGGATCTTATATCATATTTTTCCACTTTACTTTGATAAATTAGGCACTCTATCTTCATGTGACCCAATTCTCCACATTCATAGCATTTAGGAGTGGATGAGGTTCCTTCCCCTTTATGATAGACATTCTTTTGGGGAAAGGGAGGTCTTCTATGAGCTCCATTCTTCTTGAAGAATCTTCCGAATTTCTTTACTTGTAGAATAAGATTTTTCTCATTTATTTCCAAGTCATCTTCATCATGTTCATCATCATCATCATTTGATTATGGAAGAAGTGGCCTTGAGAGCTATCCCCTTCTTTTTCTTGTCAAGCTCCTCACTTTGGTTGAGTCTATTCAATTCCAGCTCATGTTCTTAAAGCTTACCAAAAAGTATGGCTAAAGTCATGGTTGAGAGATTCCTTGACTCTGCAATAGCCGTCACTTTAGGTTGCTGATGCCTGCTTAAAAATCTCAACACTTTGTTAATAAGATCTTTATTAGAACAAGTCTTTCTTAATGAATCAAGATGATTTACAGTCTGTGTAAAATGTTTTTGCATTTCTTGAATGCTTTCATTTTGGCTCATTCTAAAAAGCTCATATTCATGGGTGAGAGTATTAATCCTTGATCTTTTCACTTCGCTAGTACCCTCATGGGTTACTTGTAAAGTGTCCCACATTTCTTGGGCAGATTTACAGTTTGAGACTCTAAAGAACTCATCATACCCCAAGGATGTGGTAATGATATTTTTGGCACTCAAATTATATTGGACTTTTTTCTTATCATCGTTGGTCCATTCACTTCTTGGTGTATTAACTCTTATACCATTAACAACTTATGTGGGGACAAAAGGACCATTTTCAATAGCATCCCACACATCTAAGTCAATAGCTTCAATAAAAATTTTCATTCATTCTTTCTAATAAGCATACTCATCCCCATTGAAAAAGTGAGGTCTATAAATAGAAGAACTTTCTGAAAAATCATTTGAGGAGGTCATCCCCTTCTCTTGAAGCTGCTAAGCTTTTTACACAAGAGCCTAACTCTGATACCACTTGTTACCAAGTGGCCTCAAACTCAAGAGGGGGTGAATTGAGTTTATAAAAGCTTTTCACAAATCTTTCATAAAACGTTTGTTTATCAATTTTTGTTGAAGCTATTGGATGACTGAATTGAATAAATAAATGAGATTGAACATTTCACTCATAAAATTAAATAAGCCAAGATGAATAACATTCAAGCAAGCATATAAAATAAATGCATAAATGTAAAGAGATGAGTTTAGAAGATCAAACACAAGGTTTATCCTGGTTCAACCACCAATCCACTTGTGGCCTACGTCCAATCCTTAAGCAACCACTAGAGATTTTCCACTATATCTTCAAACTTCAACAGATGCTTAGCAACTTTTACAAACTAGAGCACTCACCACACCTTGGGATACATCACCCTTTGTGCTTGAACCTCAACTAGGGATACCTCACCTTTTACAACCTTTGAGGAATACCTCACCCTTTACAGATTTTGAGAGATACCTCACTCTCTTCACAAATAAGGGATACCTCACCCTCTTCACAAAGAATCGAAGTGTATATAAGATGAAACTCTCACAAGAGTGGATATTACAATTTGAAATTCTATAGGTATCAAGGAATCACACAATTGTAGCTCAAAATAGGGGTTGGGAGAAAAAGATGATGAAACATGAATTTAATGCTCAGGGATGATTTTCAGATTATTCTCTAACTTTTCTTTAATGCCCAAACATTTTCATTTATAGCCCAAAGTAAATAAGAGCTGTTGGTGGTGATTAAAAATGATTTCCTATAAAAACTAGCCGTTTATAGTTATTGGAACGTGTTTTCTGATTGCCCAGATAACCGGTTAGGACTTTGTCCTAATCGGTTAGGAGGTTGAGATTTTGTCTTCTGACTTTAACAATAATCGGTTAGGAGAAACATAAAATTGGTTAGGACCCTTTAAGAAATATGAAAAACACTCCTAAGTTTTGCACTAACCGATTAGGTGAATTGCCTAATCGATTAGGAGCTTTTAAATCATGAAAAATGCTCCTTTTTATCATACTAATCGGTTAGGCCAATTGCCTAATCGGTTAAGAGCATTTAGAACGTGAAAGTGGCTCCTGACACGGTGAATAATCGGTTAGGGAAAATCCCTAATCGATTATTGCACTCTAGTTTTGAAAACTGACTTTAAATGGTCATAACTTCTTCATTTCTTATCCATTTTAAGCAAATGACCACTCATTGGAAAGATCTTTGAGTCTATTTTCATATTAAATTTCAGAATAAAACTCAAAGTATTTTGAAAGATATAATCAAAATAGTGGCCAAAGGTCAGTTTTGAAAAACACAAACTTGGCTATTTTTCAAAGGTTTGAACTACCACCAAGACTAGCTTTCCAAAAACACTTTGTTGGGCATTTAAACATTTAAGAAACACTTTTGAAGATGTTAAAAATTTATTTGAGCTTAGTGTGATTCCCATTTACCCTTACACAAGATCTAAGTCCAATAAGCTAAACTTGAAGAACTTGGGACTTGATCTTTGCACAACCATCACTTCTCTTGTTTGTTATCATCAAAACCATTGCTATTGCTAATGCTAATCACAGCATTTGCTAAGGCTAATGCTGTATATGTATATGCATTTTGCTATGATGTTTATGTTTTTCGCATTTCATTTGGCTCTCTATAATGTTTCCAATGAACATTATGGATATAGGTATTAGGTTAATATGTATGTAGTGATGTTGTAGTGCTAAATATCTCTCTGTGTACTATGCATATTGGGATATTAGTATATGGATGTTACACATCAACCTTTGCATGTACAATAAATAAGGAAAACTAAACTACATTAATTCTTCAGTTTCTTTAACTTCTTACCCTCGAAAGAGTCTTGACCTGCTTTTACCATAGAAAGTAGAAACACAAAAAGGGGTGAGAACATGCAATTCTCAGTAATATTCATACATTTCATGGCATCTCATTAGTATAAATTGCATACAAACATAGTAAAAAACAACATTATACAATCTCTCATACAACTATATAATGTATAGAAATCTAATCTATCTCGACATTATACAATAAATTATGGTTGCTGCTAGATATTGATTCTCCATTCTATATCACTAGAACATTCACATGCTACTGTTATGTAAAGGTTCACTAAACATAGTGCACAATCTATAAATATAAGTCCCTTGTTCCCATGATAAGAACAACTATCTACATAGTTGTAGCATATCATAACTAGTTCATTCATAAACTTGTTATAAGTACTACACGTATAACCTTTTCTATGAATAAACTTACTAACTTTAAAAAGTAGGATTAGCAACAAGTAGTGAAGTCTTTACTCCATGCCACTCAAACATTTACATTCATTTAATTTATGTAAATGTTCACTAAGACAATCTCTAACCTTAAACTCATAGACATACCATCAATGATATTGAACAACCACTCATACAATTATACAATATCATCTATCCTAGACAACTGCATATACAACTGCCTATACAATTGCCAAGGAATAAGAAATGTATATGATTGTGTGTGTGTGTGTCACATGCTTATTCCAAACTCTCTTTAAACTTGTAGATAAGAAGATTGACTCTTCAAACTACTGGATAATGAGTGGATTGGTTCTTACTCATTCTATTGAGAGTACTATTTCCACAACATATGAACTAGTAATTCTGGCACTAACGAGCAACTAGGGCTAAATCCTCACTCAAAGAGACTTTTGGACTTTTCCCTCTATCTCTTTTAGCCAAATGATCATATATCATTAAAGATTACTCTACTTTAGAATTAGCAAGTATTAGGAACTATGCAATGTTATGTATAACTCATACAAACCACCACCTTAACCTATCACATGATTCTCTTTAACCAAGTAAAGAGCTGAACTCTAGCAAAAATGTACTCTCAACTCACTTCTAACTCATAAAGGAGCATATTCCATGTTTCTAGCTAAGTAATAATAATAATGATTCTTGTATCTAGCTTGCCTTACTTTTACACCATAGGTGGTAAACTATGCCACCTAAGTGTACTCAAGGTCCTAGATACCTACTTTAGGCAATTCCTAACTATTAGAATGCATAAAGACTAGAACTTCTATACTATGTCAATACTAATTCCATTCATGCATCACTAACTCCACTTTCTCTCTTAGGAGCAACTCATGCACTATGCCGAGTGACTATTTCAAACTGAACTCAGTTTACTTGTATCTAGTGTACCCCATCCTCATCACCTCGTATGTGTTACTAAATGCAACTCTGAGTTGCCTAAGGGTCTCGATACCTACCTATGGCAATCCATTACTCTTGGTTGCACTAAGGTCTCTTACTTTACCATATATGCAAGATGATCTTTCTCTCTTAGAAATACCCCTATTAGTGTCTCAACACACTCTACAAGGCATATAAAAAGGATCCTAACAACTAAGGAACTCAATTCATAAAAAATAGTATTTTTGAGAATTCTTGGGACACACGCCACAGGGCAGCCTTGGCACACTACGACACCCAACTCTCTATCTCACATGCCTTGGCATGGTTCTCAGTCATGCTGTGGCATGTTGCTCTTGGGTGCCCTCACTAGACCTCACGCCTTGGTGTGGCATCACTCATGCTGGGGCGCGAGGGCGTCTTTTGTAGAAAACTCATGGTGCACTATTCCATTTGCTTTAACATAGCTTCCAATCATCTAAAATTGATTTCTAGGTGATTTCTAGCTTCACCAAAACTTCCTAAAAATGTTGTATTACTCAATTGACTCATTAGCTTACTTAAACGTGGATTAATGGTTAAAACCACAGCCTAAGTTCTATATTCCAACTTGTGGAGCTAATCAAGTTTGTCTAAAGACAAAATCAATCTTGCATCTCAAAGAGTAAAACTAACTCAATTTCATCAAAGAAATCAAGAACTGACAAAGAAAGTGGATTCTTGCATCTCAAACCCAATTTCTCCATCTTTTGGTTACCTTAACTTCAATCAATGGAAAGGATGAAGGAAAAGATGAGATTGAAGATTAGAAACCCCCTACCTCTTGTAGACATGGTGATCTTCAAGTTTTGAAGTCCTCTTAGATCTTCCTCTTCGTCTCCTCCTCTTTCACTTCTTCATTTCCCCCTTTTCCTCTTTTCTAATTCTCTCTATTCTATTTTTGTTTCTTTTGTCCTGGAATCATGGGAAATAAAAGGAAATAAAAGGAAAAGTCTAACTTTGACACTTAAGCCCTACACTAAAACTTTATATCTGCTAAGGACACTTGAATTACACTGAATCAAGTTTCCTAACTTCCTCTTGGGGTATGCCCTAGAAGCCAATATATTTTGACAGTACTTACGTACATTGTATTATTCTATTTTTTAATATATGAGGCATTTCATTTATTGTGTTATTTATGATAAATATAATAAAGTCCTTAGAATGGTAAGTTTGACGTCATAGGACATCAAGTTGATGACTTGATCATGAGATTCAATTGAATAAATTTAGAACACTATTCTTGAATGTCCCTAGTCAAGCATTATTGTTAATTTGGACAATAACATTGCATTGAAACTAGTATGTGCATAGACTGATGATCATATCTCACAGGTTATGGATATGAGATATAAAGTCTTCACATAGGTACATATTAGAGTTATGAGGTACTAGACTGACCCGCCATAGGAAGGCTACATGGATCGTTACGTGAGCATCATAAGTGATTCTCATAGTGACAATGGTGTATGTGGTCCTTTATCCTGAAATCACTATGATTCCTACATGAGTAGTTATCTGTTTTAATGCCTTCAAATGTCATATGTAAAAAGGTGATTATAAAGTTGGTTATTGGAAATACTGCAAATCATGTAGAGGGATGTAAGTGACCTAGATGAGATTTGTCACTCCTACATAACAGGAGTGATATCTGCGGGCCCCCTGATTGAGTGAGACTGCAAAATGCATGGCCATACTCAAATGAGTCAATATGAGACATTGATTTGTTGTTACAAAGTATACTCGAGTATCAGGAAATGAAGGATTGAACTATACAAAGGTGATGCATTTCATGCCTTGTGTTCAATCTAGATATCTTGACAAAGGGACTAAACTACACAGAAACATTGGTCAATGAAAGGTTATGTCAAATCACTGGCATTCTCATTACTTGGTTAGCATTAATGTGTTACTAGATACCACTCATTACTTGTAATATTAAAATAAAATTTTAATATTACTATCAACGTTATGATAACCTACAGGGTCACACACATAGAGCAAACTAAAATGGAGCAATGAGAATTCAAGTTGGACTCGGATTCCATCGTGGGCTTAAGTCATAATAGATGAGTCCAAAGGCTACACAACTAACCCTGTTGTTGCTCACACTCATTCAAGGCAGTTACTATTATAAATAGTACTACTAAAGGGGCTGCAAAGCACATATAATAGAGCCCTAGCTGCACCTACAGTAACAGTGAGTGAGAGAGTGACAGGTTTCTCTTCTCTTTGCTGCTAGCACTATGTTAGAGATGTGAGACTCCTTTTTGCAGACGTTGGATGTTCGTGAGTCTATTCATATGGATACCATAGAGACATCATTGTTGTTATAGTGTTGGTGATTCACATTGTTTGTTTTTCATCTCGCTTCAAGAGGTAAACTCAAAAACCACGGATTATGGTCTCTTTTCACATGGATCCTTAGTGGGAATTTTTTTTTTCACTGCATGATGTATCCACAATTCCCAACAGTGGTATCAAAGCCACTTGCAAAACCATGATTCAATTTTTTTGTTCTTCGTGTTGTATGAAAAAACATGATTACTTATTTTTGGAAAAAGATATGATCTTTATTGTGTTATTTCATAAACTGTATGAACCCTTTGTGAAAACATAATTTGTTTGATATGTTGTGTATGAAACAATGATGATGTTTTCAAAATAATGAATTTATTTTGTATGTATGTTTTTATGAAGTTTTCTAGTATATATATGATATATACAGCAGCGTAGTGCAAGGGTTCTAGATTCCTTGTTCTTGGTCTGCAGCGGCATCAAGTGTTGAAGTCAAGCAAACCTCATTCTGGATAGTGGCGCAAGGGTTCTGGAAACCTTATTTTTAGTTGGCGGCAGCATCAAGTGTTGATGTCAAGTAAACCTTATTTCGGATAGCAGACGACAGCGTTAATGTTTCCTCGTGACATAAAGTGTTCATGTCCTTGCATGTTCTAGAAACCTTGTTTCTGGACAGGTGACAATGGCTATGAGGGTTCAAGTGTTGATGCCCTAGCCGTCAAGGAGGCGCAAGAGGTTTTAGCTTTTGATGACCGGGCAACGGGACCCCTGTGGTAGGGGCGTTGCCCCGAACCCCATTGCGTAGTGTGTGTTATTTGAAAGCGTGATATTCAATTATATTTTTATGACTCAAAAAAAAAATGTATTATTGTTTAGAGGTTATATGTTCTTTGTGGTATATGGTGCATGGTTATGGCCTTAGTCATTCTTTTATGCCTTTTTTGTTAATTTTAAAATATGGTCTGCATGTCGTGCCTTTCTCTCTACATTCTAGTTGTACATTCTTTTCTCACCTAACTTCCCTCATATGTAAACCAAGGTTTCTTTATAATTTGTAATGTAATCTTGATGTGGAGGCAAGAAGGTGGCATCAAATGAGGATATTGGTGAGAGGCGCTTGGTGAAGCTATTCACTCTTTATGTTTAGTTAATGATACTCTCATTGGCTTAGGAGAATCATTGTATAAAGGGCCATAACCATGTCACATTTATTATATGCTTTATATATATGAGATGCATTGACGATGTTTATGGTATGTTAAGCAGTTCAATAAATGGTGAGATCTAGTAATAATTATAAAATTCCCTCAAAGTAAATATTAAGTCATTATGTGATGCCTTCCAATGCGTGACACTCGTCAAGACAAGTATTAATTAAGTATAGGTTTGCCAAAGTAGGATGCCTTTATCTATATTAGTAAGACGTGATGGGATAAAGATAATATCTTACTGTCAACCATTGGGTTTGACTTAACTAGGCCATTTAAATAGGATTGAAGGCTTAGAGGCATGGAGTTGGGCTTTAGTCCATTAGATGGATTAGAATAAGTGTTATTCACCTAACCATCCAAGAGTTGCATGTGATGTAATTGGAAAATGTTTCCTACCTAAATAATCGAATTTTGAGTGATCAGCCAAAGCTGACTCAAAGCTAGGTGAAATATGGATCTTGGCCCACTACAAAATCTTGCGATGGGTTTTTCTAAGTCAATGTTGAGGGTCATTGATTTGAATAAAATAATGGGAGGCATATTTAATTAAAGACCTTGTTAAGTATGTTTATTGCATGATACTTATATTTTGAATATTTCTGTTGATAGATTACCATAGCGACAAACACTTTAAGTAACTTATCATTATAATCTGTCCTTGAGAAGGATAAGTTGTCGAATGAATTTTCTAGATTGGTACAGGAATTTGAGGATTGTCCTCAAATAAGAGAAAGATTTGTATGTTCTAGAATAGCCTATTCTTGAGCCACCTGCTACAAATGCCCCTAGAGCTGAAAAGGATGCTTATAAAAAGCATCAAGATGACACCTTGGACATCGGATGTCTAATGCTAGCCACCATGAACTTTGAGCTTCAGAAGCAACATGAGAACAGGAATGCCTATAATATGATTGTACACCTCAAAAAGCTCTATCAAGAGCAGGCTAGGCATGAGAGATAAAAGATCTCAAAAGCATTGTTTCAGTGCAAGCTGGTAGAAGGAAGCCTTCTAGGTGCTCATGTACTCAAGATGATTAGGTACATTGAAAGCCTAGAGAGACTTGGTTTCCTATTGAGCTAAGAGTTGGCCAGTGACTTAGTCCTGCAATCATTACCGAAGAGTTTTAGTCAATTCATCATGAATTACAACATGAACAAAATTGACAAATCATTGCCAGAGCTACTAAGCATGTTGAGAACTGCTGAGCAGAATATAAATAAAGGCAAAGGAAAGGCCATTATGAAGCCCAAGGACAAATGGAAGGGCAAAGGTAAGGATAATTCCAAGCCCAGTACTTCTGGCTTGAAACCAGTGGGCGGAGTGGCTAAGGAAGGTATGTGCTTCCACTATGGTCAAATCGAACATTGGAAGAGGAACTATGCCAGATATTTGGAAGAGCTTAAGAAGAAGAAGGGAAGTGAGACTTCCACTTCAGGTATTTTTATTGTAGAAGTCAATTTATCTACTTCTGCATCATGGGTATTAGATACTGGATATGGGTCTCACATTTGTGTGAATGTGCAGGATCTCAAAAGGAGCAGATCGTTGACTAAGGGTGAAGTTGACCTACGAGTTGGAAATGGAGCAAAGGTTGCTGCTTTAACCGTACAGACTTATCTTTTATCTTTGCCCACTAGGCTTGTAATTAAGTTAGAGAAATGTTATTTTGTGCTTGCTATTAGTAGGAATATCATTTCTATTTCTTGTTTGGACAAGAAAGGCTTTACATTTATTATAAAGAACAAAAGTTGTTCTATTTACTTAAATTATATTTTTTATGATAGGGCATAATTGAGTAATGAACTTTATGTCCTTGATCTCGAAACGTCCGTCTATAACATAAATACAAAGAGGTTCAAGTCAAATGATATGAACCCATCTTATCTATAGCATTGTCGTTTGGGCCACATAAATGAGAAACGCATCTCTAAACTCTATAAAGATGGATTCTTGAACTCATTTGATTTCGAATCATATGAAATATGTGAATATTATTTTTTGGGGAAGACGACAAAAGCCCCATTCACTGGACAAGGTGAAAGGGCTAGTTATCTTTTGGGCCTTATACATAGTGATGTATGTGGACCCCTAAACACACTGGCTAGAGGTGGTTTTCAATACTTCATTATATTTACTGATGATTTCAGTAGATATGGATTTGTATATCTTATGAAGCACAAATTAGAATCCTTTGAAAAATTTAAGGAGTTCAAGAATAAAGTACAAAACTAACTTAGCAAGAGTATTAAAGTCTTTCAATCAGATCGAGGTGGGGAATACTTAAGCCAACAATTTGATGATCATCTGAAAGAGTATGGGATAATATCTCAACTCACTCTTCCAGGAACACCATAATGGAATGGTGTCTCTAAAAGGAGGAACCAGACCTTGTTGGACATGGTTCGATCCATGATGAGTCATGTAGACTTTCCAGGCTCCTTATGGGGACATGCTTTATTAATAGCAGCTTTCACACTTAGCCGTGTTCCATCTAAGATGGTTCAAAAGATACTATATGAGATATGGATTGGGAGATGGCCTAGTATGTCTTTCATGAAGATTTGGGGTTGTGAAGCTTATGTGAAACGTCAAGTTTCTGATAAGCTTGGCCCCAAATCAGATAAATCCTTCTTTGTGGGTTATCTTAAGGAAACTAAGGGATACTATTTCTATAATCTTACTAAAGGCAAAGTGTTTGTCGTAAGGACTGCTGTGTTTCTAGAAAGGGAGTTTATCTCTAAAGGAACCAGTGGGAAGAAAATAGAACTTGAAGAAATTCAAGGTTCATAGAGTAGCAACGAACCGATGGTGGAAATAGAGTAGCCTCCACAAAATGTTGTGGACCAACAACCTGCTCTAGTAGCACAAGACCTGCGTAAGTATAACAGGATACATCATCAACTAGAGAGATATGGATTTCTCATGACCCAGTAAGGTGATGTATTGTTCATGGATCAAGATGAGCCTGTGACTTACCAGGAAGCCATTATGGGCCTAGAATTTGAGAAATGGCTTGAGGCCATGAGATATGAAATGGAATCTATATATGCCAACCAGGTATGGACCTTGGTTGACCTACCTGAAGGGGTAAAACCCATTCGATGCAAGTGGATTTTCAAGAAGAAAACTGATATGGATGGTAACATGCATACCTTTAAGGCGCGATTGGTGGCTAAGGGTTTCAAGCAAATTCATAGTGTAGACTATGATGAGACTTTTTCCCTAATTGTAATGCTTAAATCCGTTCGGATCTTGCTTGCTATTACAGCATACCATGATTATGAAATCTGACAAATGGATGTCAAAACGACTGTCCTTAATGGAAATCTTCTCGAGGATGTGTACATGACACAACCTGAGGGTTTTGCCACTTCACAAGATGTTGGAAAGGTGTGCAAGTTGTAATGATCTATTTTATGGATTGAATCAAGTTTCTAGAAGCTGGAATCTTTGTTTTGATGATACAATAAAATAATTTGGTTTCATTAAGAATGAAGAAGAATCTTGTGTCTACAAAAAGGTTAATGTGAGCACAATTGTCTTTCTAGTGTTATATGTAGATGACATACTACTCATTGAAAATGACATCCCTACCCTACAGTCTGTAAAGACTTGGTTAAGGAATAGCTTTTCTATGAAGGACTTAGGTGAAGCCACCTATATGTTAGGTATCAGGATCTATGGAGATAGATCATAGAGATTGCTTGGCCTAAGTCAGAGTACATACATAAACAAAGTGTTAAGATGGTTTAATATGCATGAATCCAAGAAAGGACTATTGTTTATGTCACATGGTGTAAGCCTATCTAAGGCTCAATCCCCTTCCACCCAGGACGAGAGGGATCACATGAGCAAGATTCTATATGCATCTGCAATTGGATTTATCATGTATTCCATGTCATGTACTCGATCAGACATCTCGTATGCTTTAAGCATGACTAGCAGGCATGAGTCTGATCCCGATGAGAGTCACTGGACTGCTGTTAAAAACATCCTTAAGTACTTGAGAAGGACTAAGGATTCATCTTGGTATATAGAGCCGAGGAGAGCTAGTTGTAAAGGGTTACACTGATACTAGCTTCCAAATTGATAAGGATGACTCCAGATCGCTATCAGGTTATGTTTTCTGCAACAAAGGAGGCCATTTGGATCAGGAAGTTCATTGCTGAGCTTGGCGCAATTCCTAGCATTGTGGACCTAGTGGACCTCTATTGTGATAATAATGGATCCATCGCACAAGCTAAGGAGCCTACATCTCACCAGTGATCCAAACATATACTTAGGCCCTTCTATCTCATTCAAGAGATCATAGATAGAGAAGATATGAAGATATGCAGAGTACCAACATATGATAATATTGCGAATCCATTGACAAAGCCTCTTGCACAGCAAAAAACATGAAGGTTATACTAGATCTTTAGGTATTAGACATATGCTTGATTGGCTCTAGTGCAAGTGAGAGATTGTTGGTCTATACCCTAGAGGCCGATATATTTTGACAGTACTTACATACATTGTATTATTCTATTTTTTTAATATATGAGGCATTTCATTTATTGTGTTATTTATGATAAACATAATAAAGTCCTTAGAATAGTAAGTTTAATGCATTGGACATCAAGTGGATGACTTGATCGTGAGATCTTATTGGATAAATTTAGAACATTATTCTTAAATGTCCTTAGTCAAGTATTATTGTTAATTAGGACAACAATAATACATTGAGACTAGTATGTGCGTAAACTGATAACCACATCCCATGGGTTATAGATATGAGATAACAAGTCTTCACATAGGTACATATTAGAGTAATGATGTACTAGACTGACCTGCCATGAGAATGCTACATGGATCGTTATGTGAGTGTCATAAGCGATTCTCATAGTGATAATGGTGTATGTGGTACTTTAACCTAAAATCACTAGAATTCCTACATGAGGAGTTATGTATTTTTAATGCCATCAAACGTCATCTGTAACAAGGTGATTATAAAGTTAGTTATTGGAAATACTACAAATCATGCAGAGGGATGTGAGTGACCTAGATGGGATTTGTCACTCCTACATAACAGGAGTGATATCTTCGAGCCCATTGATTGAGTGAGACTGCGAAATGCATAGCCATGCTCAAATGAGTTAATATGAGATTTTAATCTCATTTGTTGTTACAAAGTCTACTCGAGTATCAAGAAACAAATGATTGAACTATACAAGGGTGTTCTATGCCTTGTGTTCAATCTAGATATCTTGACGAAGGTACTAAACTACACAGAAACATTGGTCATGGAAAGGTTATGTCAAATCACTGACATTCTCATTACTTGGGTAGCAGCGATGTATTACTAGATACTACTTATTGCTTGTAATATTAAAATGGAATTTTAATATTACTGCCAACGTTATGACAACCTGCAGGGTCACACACATAGAGCAGACTAAATTGAAGCAATGAGAATTCAAGTTGGACTCGGATTCCATCATGGGCCTAACTCATAACAGATGAGTCCAAAGGTTGCACAACTAACCCTATTACTACTCACACTCAGTTAAGGCAGTCACTATTATAAATAGTACTGCTAAAGGGGTTGCTAAGCACGTATAACAGAACCCTAGCCGCACCTACAGTAACAGTGAGTGAGAGAGTGACAACTTTCTCTTATCTTCACAGCTAGCACTGTGTCAGAGAAGTGGGACTCCTTTTTGAGAACGTTGGACATTCATGAGTCTGTTTGTGTGGATACCGCAGAGACATCATTGTTGGTACGGTGTTAGTGATTCACGTCGTTTGTTTTTCTTCTCTCTTCAAGAGGTAAACTCAAAAACCACAGATTATGGTATCTTTTCACATGAATCCTTGGTGGGAATTTTTGTTTTTCCATGCATGATGTATCCGTAATTCCCAACATTTCCAACAACTTTAGAATAAATAGTAAGATTCATTAAAATTGTTGTTTCACCATTATCATAATTTTTCATATGTGCTGCTAGTCAATCGGGCATTAAAGACACAACCAATATGCCTAAAAATACCAAATTAACTCTTATTACTCTCAAATTTTAACTACATCCTCCTTAACCTATTTGTGAGTTAGAAACAAACTTTCTAGGTTTATTTCCCTCAACTTAGCAATTTTGCCACTATTCGGGTCATTTAAGCTACTTTTCATACTCTGGACTGTAACAAAGTGCCTAAACGAACTCAGTTTGTCATGAAACTTAACTGATATGTTAAACAAGTAATACGCTACCTTCATACCTGTTTAGAAGTCTAACATGCTTTTTAGGATATGACAGTTGAGGATAGACATTCCCTTACCACCTAAATATTTGAGGTTGAGGATGGATATTCCCTCCCTCTTTACCTAAGTTCTCCCTAGATGAAATGTAGTTGAAGATGGATATTCCTTTTATACTTGAGGCATTCCTAGATTAAAGATAGTGTGAGGAAGGATGATATCCTCCCTATCAAAAGTAGTTGAGGATGGACATTCCCTCTCTACTCATAACTATAAAGAGGATGGACATTCCCTCAGTTGTTGTGGTTGATTGGGTTACTTGGAGTAGTTCTGTGTAACAGGAAAGACTATTATAAATAGGTTAAAGTGCACCAACATGAAAGAAAACTAATACCAAGTGAACAATATTGTGAGGATGGATGTACGTCCCTTTTTGAGGAGGGAACGTCACACCATAACCACGAAATAAAAACAAAATGTATAAACTAAGACCCGGTTCATTATAATATAGATAAACCTGTTTAGTTGTAATCGTACAAATGATTTAGCGAATTCTTTTTTTTTTAATAAAATAAGATGATAAGGCATAGTTACAATAGAAAGTAATATAAGAAGTAAACCATACATTCATACCTCGTGCATATATATATACTTATATCATACTTGTTTAGGTACATCAATAGATATACAAAAAGCAGAAGCTTTACATGCCCAAAATGATTACACATATACAGCCCGCCAAAAAACAAAACATCAGGCCCCTAAAAAGATTTGCAGACAGCCATCAGCTACCATCCACATCATCAGCCCTTAAAGGGAATGAGAAGGAACCATAGTTGGATCCTCCTTAGGGTTTTTCCCGTCAGAGGAAATCCTCATCGGAGCAACCGAGTTATGAGCGGGGGCTCGTGTGGAGGATAAGAACGAATCCACTTGTGGGGAGTAATAGCGATCACCCTACATATCACATATGGGTAAGTAAAACTCTAAATACAATTGAGCATTAAAAGTAAAGACAAGTGGATCATAATGTCCCTAAGCCAGAGAAATAGTTAAGTCTTCGAGGTAGATGCAGCGATTCGTACTCAAGTTGATGTGCTAGCAGTCTAGACCTCCATGAAAAGTCAATCTCACATAACCCAAAAATCCACGCAGACGGGGCGCTATGTCCAAACAAGAAACTAATCAAAATCAGGCTAGAAGCCAGGGAATTCGTGCACTTCCCCTTCTTCACTGACGTCTTCAGAGAAACACATAAATAAACAGAATAGCATAAATACAGAAAAGAGGTAAGACATCCTAGATTCAGTACCAATTATGGTAGTAAAGAAACAGAATGGCGCAAAATGCCTCATAACATTTCAGGAATAATAATCAACATCAAGAAGTGAATAGTAAATAACTTAACAAATCCAGGCAATTATAACATCAATAAGGCAACAGTTCCAATCCTCGTATAAATAAATGCCAAGTAATATGTTGACTCACTATGCACGTGCACATGATACCGAAATCCTACTCCATGGAGCTAAACATAAACATCAGAGAGAATAATCAGGGAGATATGCCAGTATCTCGTCAGCCTAAAATCAAGTGCTTTCCAGAAAATCAATAAATTTGCGCAACAAGGCTTTATACAGCGACATTCTTCACAAGATCGTGATATAGGATAGTGTCTCAGTCTGGATCGTCGATGCGTTTGCATCGGTCTATCCCACAGCCCAGAGGAGCTACCAACTGACCATTGTGAGACACCCACACCCCGACGCTCCCAAGGTCAACATTATGACCTACACTAGTCTATTTGCACCTGCACTAATGTATGATTCAATCTCCTAGGCAACATGGCCTTAACAATAGACCACCGGACTTTCACAATATACGATGACTCAATGCATATTCATGTATATTCAACAATGATATACTCATCCCATAACATGCTATAATTTGGCCAAGTTAGACATCAACAGAATTTTGGTCCCACTCATGGACCCATAATAACATATTATCAAATTCTCAAATGAGAAAATACACTTTTTAAGATTTATTATGAAGTTTTACTTTAATTTAACGTTTCTTATGAAATATTTCTCTAGAGGAATTCTCTTGTAATTCTCATTAAACCTTTATTTCTCTTAATTAGCTAAGTTCTTTACTTAAATTTAACCATATTCACTTAGAACATTATTCTAAGGTTCTCAAGTCTCACACTCACTCTTGTTCTTCCCTTAAGTTCAAAAATCACTCTAGGTCATCAAATAAATTTCTTTCAATTACATTGTTAATTACTTAACACTTAATTACTTAATTTCCAAGGTTACCCAAAAATTATATATTTGAACCCAAAAAAACCCTAGAAGCCGTGAGCCTCCCAAGGGGGTAAGATCCTAAATTTCCCATTGCTCCATTAATTGTTATTCACTTGATTAGTTATCTTTCTAACTTGTTACAAAATTTTAACCATGAACACCCTATGAAAGGGGGTATGGCCGTGAGCCTCATTAAGGAGAGTAAGGAACCTTTGCTTCCAATTCATATTTTTAATCCATCAAAATCAATCAAAGATCACTAACATACACAAATACAACCAATAAAACCACATAAGAGGAAATTAATACAAAGATCATTAGAAAAACATATAACTAAGAGAGCAACCTTAACATGGGTTTCTCACAACCAACACACAAACAAGCTGCCCACTACCAATAGAGGTTGAAGTGGATAATCTTCCTCTTACCTAATAGAAAAACAAGAAAAGAAACATTCTTGATTGCTCCTTGTAGATTCGGACAAGCTCCTCCAAAAACCCTAAGAATCACAACTCATCAAATCAACACCAAGGCTTGAGGAAGAAAGGATTATTGGTCATGGTGGTGGCCATGGAAATGAAAAAGAATAAGAGAAGGTAAAGAATCAAGACCATTACCTTAAAGCTTCAAGCTTTGAGGCTTGATGAAGATGATAAAGATGGAAACTTTTTCGGTAGATTCCAACTAGAAATAGGTTTAGAATGTGATGGAGTTTAAGAAAATGTGGTTACTTCAAATTTTTGCAGTCATGGAGGTGTGAAGAGAGGGTGAGGCCGTGTGATAGGAGAGGAGAGGAAAACGAGAGAAAATGTGAAGGAGAAAGTGAGAGAAGAAAAGGTAGAGAGAGAAAGTGATAGTAAGGTTTTTGAAATGTAAGAGTAAAAAAGAAAATGTTGTATTTTGGTCACCTTTTCCCCCCTTTGGCCATGTAGCTTCACAAAGGAGAGAAGGAAATTGGCTTCTCTAACAAGTCAATAGGAAGGTGCTAGGAAGCTTCCTCCTAAACTTCTTCAAGAAGCCAAAACTCACCTTTTTGAAAGGCCAACTTGATGTGACATAATGTAGATTTCTAGATAAGGTGATAAAGATTTTTACTACAAGCTATTACCTAATGGACAATCGTTACAGTTTATAAAGCTTGTATTTATTGTCCAATGGATAATAGAGTGTATAACAAAATTTTTATTTAACAGAACGTACTACGATTTTATTTATTAGATAAAATCTCAAAAAATGTAAAGCTCGTAAACTGTGCCCAACCTCGGGTTTAGCAAGATCCCTCATCGACGTTTCCACAGTTCAAGGTTTACCAGCCTCGAGGAAAATATTTTATTTTTCCTGCTCCGCTCAGCGCGCATGCAAAACGAGGAATATATTAAAATATTCAACATTTTTAGAAAAATCCACGAAAATTCACAAAAAGCATAAATATTATAAAATGACTATTTATGATAAAACAAACAATTTTTGGGGTGTTACAACTCTCCCCTTCTAAAAAGAAATTTTGTCCTCAAAATTTCATACCTAAGAGTAGTTGTGAATGTTGTTCCTTCATCTAGTCTTCTAACTCCCATGTTACATCTCCGATCGTTTCATTCCAGATCACTTTACTAAAAGAATTTCCTTCCTTTTGAGTTGCTTTACTCTCCTATCTTCAATCCTTATAAGAGGTGCCTCATAGGTCAAGTTCTCTTTCAATTATACTGTGTCCGGTGCTATGACATGACTCGGGTCAAGAATATATTTTCACAATCGCGACACATGAAAGGCATTGTGAAGGTTAGAAAGAAAAGGTGGAAGAGCTATTTGGTATGCTACTAGACCTATCTGGTGAAGAATTTGGTAAGGTCCAAGGAATTTGGGACTAAGTTTTCTAGATTTTAGAACTCGGCCGACCTCAGTCGTAGACGTGACTTTCAAAAACACATGCTCACCTACCTCAAACTCAAGAGGCTTTCTCCTTTTGTCTGCATAGCTCTTCTGTCGACTCTGAGCCATCCTCATCTTTTCCTGAATCATCTTGACTTTCTCAGTTGTTTGTTGTATAAGATCAGGTCCAATAGTAAGGCGCTCTCCGTCTTGGTACCAACACAAAGGTGTTCTGCATCGTCATCCATATAGAGCTTCATAGGGTGCCATCCCTATGCTTGAATGAAAACTGTTATGGTAGGTGAACTCTACCAATGGTAAAACTTTGTCCTAACTTCCAGTCTGTTCCAAAGCGCAAGCTCTGAGCAAATCCTCCAATGATTGAATCATCCTTTCCGATTGACCATCGATTTGAGGATGATAAGCAGAACTCAAACGTAGCTTCATTCCCAACACTCCTTGCAAACTTTGCCAAAACTTTGATGTGAACCTTGGATCTCTATTAGAAATAATACTAGTAGGCACACCATGTAGCCTAATGATCTCACCAATATACAACTAAGTCAACTTCTCCATGTTGTACTTTATGTTTATTAGTAAGAAATGTGCTGACTTCGTGAGTCGATCAATGATTACCCATATTGAATCGTAACCTTTTCAGGTCTTTGGTAATCTAACCACAAAGTCCATCGCAATACTATCCTACTTCCATTCGGGAATAGCTAGGGGTTGCAACATTCTTGACGGTTTCTGGTGTTCAACCTTTGCTTTCTGACAAACTAGACAAGATGACACAAATCTGGCAATATCATTCTTTATTCCGTGCCACCAAAATAATTGTTTCAAGTCTTGATACATCTTGGTTATTCCCGGATGCATACTCAACTTGATCGTGTAAGCGTGTTCGAGAATATACTTTCTAAGTTCTTGATCCCTGGGTATACAAACACTACCTCTGAACCTTAGGATTCCATTAGTTCCTTCCTCAAATGTTGTCACACTGCCTTGCTTCATTAGCTCCCTTTCTTCTAGTAAAAACTTATTAACTTTCTGTTTCTCTCAGATGTCTTCCATTAGGTCATTTGAAATAGTGACCATGTTCAGACAAATCTTCCCTGGTGCCAATTCCACAAAGGACCATACATCCCTGAATTGCTTTATCAAATTTTTTTCCTTGACCATCATAGCAGAGATATTGAGCATCTTCCTACTCAAAGTGTCTACCCTAATGTTTACCTTTCTGGGGTGATACAGAAGTTAAAAATCATAATCTTTCAGAAATTTCAACCATCTTCGCTGTCTCATATTCAACTCCTTTTGGTCATACAGGTACTTCAAGCTCTTGTGGTCACTAAAGACATTGAACATCGCCCTATAAAGAAAATGCCTCTATATCTTCAAAGCAAATACCACAAATGCTAACTCCAGGTCATGAGTTAGGTAGTTCTTCTCATGCACTCACAACTGTCTCGAAGCGTAAGCCATCACTTTTCTATTTTGCATAAGCACACATCCTAATCCTTGTTATTAAGCATCGCAATATACTTTGAAGGGTTCACTTGGATCAGGTAGAACTAACATTGGTGAAGTAGTTAGTCATCTCTTCAATTCTTAGAAACTTTCTTCGCAAGCATTAGTCCACTCAAAGGCTTGATTCTTTCTCGTGAGCTGAGTAAGAGGCCCTGCTATCTTAGAGAATCTATCAATGAATCTCTGATAGTATCCAACTAATCCCACAAAGCTCTAAATTTCTGTCACTGTCTTCGGCCTTTCCCATTGCAGAATCGCTTCCACTTTTGACAGATCCATTGCAATCCCTTTCCTCGAGATCACATGACCTAAAAACTTAACTTTTTCCAGCCAGAATTCACACTTCGGCAATTTGGCGTACAACTTCTTCTCCTTCAGAATCTAGAGAACTATATTGAGGTGTTCAGCATGATCCTCTTGATTTTGAGAATAGATCAGAATGTTGTCAATGAAGACAATAACAAATCATTCCAAGAAAGGATGAAAGATTCTGTTCATGTAATCCATGAATATAACAGGTGCATTCGTTACACCAAACAGCATCACAATATATTCTTAATGACCGTAACAGGTACGAAAAGCTGTTTTAGGAATATCCTCGAACTTCACTCAGATCTGATAATAGCTTGATCATAAATCGATCTTAGAGAATACTGATGCTCCTTTCAATTGATCCATCAAGTCATCTATCCTTGAAAGTGGATACTTATTCTTAATTGTGACCTTATTCAGCTAGGGATAGTCCACACACAATCACGAAGTCCCATCCTTCTTTTTGACTTGTAACACTGGTGCTCCCCATGGTGATATACTGAGTCTAATAAACTATTTTTTCAAGAATTCTTCTAACTGCTTCTTAAGCTCAACTAACTCTAATAGTGACATCCTGTAGGGCGCTATAGATACAGGACCAAATCCAGGCACAAGATCAATGGTGAACTATATCTCCCGCTCCAGCGGTAAACCAGGTATGTCATCAAGAAAGACTTTAGGAAATTCATTAGCTACCAGAATAGCACCCAAATTTATCTTGCTCTCGACTTCTAAGAAAGATAATAACATGTATCCTTAAGCTCCTGCTTTCAAGAAAGCTCAAACTTGGTTGGCCGTCAGAAATCTAGAAACTTCATCCATAGGGAAAACTATGGTTCTACTAGAATAGTCTAACAGGATATGGTTAGAAGACAACCAATCCATTCCTAAAATTATGTCTAATTGGGAAAGAGGTAAGCAGATCAAATCAACAAAAAAATATTCGACCCTAAATAATTAAAGGACAATTTAAACAAACTTTGGTGGTAACAACAGGTTTAGCAGTAGGGGTAGAAACATTCAAGTCAAAAGGTAAGGAAGACACAGGTAAACTAAGTCATCGCACACAGTCATAAGAAATGAAAGAGTGGGTTATCCCAGAGTCATACACTACAGTCAAAAGATTACCTCCTATGGTACCCTCTCCTTGTATCAGATCTTCAGATTCGGAGGCTTCTGCTCCACTCATAGTGTAGACTCAGCTTCCTGCCTGCAATTTTACAACTCGTGCAGTGTTGACTGAAGGCTCTGCCTTAGCTTGATTGCAGTTCCTAGAGGTATGTCTAGGTTTTCCACATCGAAAATAGATAATTCCAATGATGGTGCAATCCCTCGTTAGGTGGTCTTTTCCGTATTTTATACACTTTGGTGAATGCGCCATATTCTGACTAGTTCGATTTCCACCAGAACCTCCGCTGAGACCCCCACCAAGTGACTATTACTGACTTCCCGATGGTCAAGAATATGGTTTCTTTTGAAAGCGGTTTGCATTATTGCCACCTCCTCTTTGGAACCTAATAGGTCCAAAGTTACGATTCCCCGTGTCTCGCGCCTGATCCAGATCTTTCACTCAGTGTCACGTGTCAAACAGCTCTGAAAACTAGTTGATCCTCAAGGTTATGACCGCCCTTTTCAAGTCATGCCTCAATCCTTCCTCAAATTTTTGACACTTCCACACCTTGTCCGGTTGGTGTTGGAAATACGTTAAAATTTTGGACAAGCTCTCAAACCTCACGGCATACTCGTTGACAGTCAAGTTCCTTTACCTCAAACTAAGGAACTCCATCTCTTTGGCATGCCATGCACTTGCTGGGAAATACTTCTCCAAGAATTTATCCTTGAATACCTCCCAGGTGATTACTCAACCTTTAGCTTCTAGTAATCTTTGCGCTCCGTTCCACTAATCTTTTGCATCTCCGATCAGCATAAAAGTAGCATAGGTTACCTTCTTGTCATCGGCACAGTTCATGCCTTTGAAAATTTTCTCCAGCTTCTTGATCCAAAGACTAGCCTTCTCTCAATCAAATTCTCCCTTAAACTGAGGAGGGTTGTTACGAAAGAACTCCGATAGATTTTGAGCATCGGTTGAAGCTTCTAGCTGTCGTGCAGCCCTTTCCTGCTGTTGAGCTGCTCTCTCAGTTTGTTGTGCAATGACGTATGCCATTCATTGCATTGCTTCGATTGTTGCGGCCATGCCTCCACCACATGCCATTTTTCTTTTTTAGGGTAGACTGAATGAAAAACACAAAGAAGAATTAGATGTATCCTTTCGGAATACTAAACACAGGGAATCACACAGCACAAACAAGACAGATTTAACCACAAAGACCCAAAAGAAAACTTAAACCAGGACTTTGATACCAAACTAGTATAACGCCCCTTTTTGAGGAGGAAACGTCACACCATAACCACGAAATGGAAACAAAATGTATAAACTAAGACTCGGTTCATTATAATATAGATAAGCCTATTTAGTTGTAATCGTACAAATGATTTGGCGAATTCTTTTTTTTTAATAAAATAAGATGACAAGACACAGTTATAGCAGAAAGTAACATGAGAAGTAAACTATACATTCTTAACTCGTACATATATATACTTATATCATACTTGTTTAGGTACATCATTAGACATACAAAAAGAAGAAGCTTTACATACCCCAAAATGATTACACATATATAGCCCACCAAAAGATAAAACATCAGGCCCCCAAAAAGATTTACAAACAGCCATCAGCGGCCATCCACAACATCAACCCCTAAAGTGAATGAGAAGAAACCATAGTTGGATCCTCTCAGGGTCTTCTTCATCAGAGGAAATCCTCATCGGAGCAACTGAGTTACGAGCAGGGGCTCATGCAGAGGATAAGAACGAATCCTCTTGTGGGGAGTATTACTGATCACCCCACATATCACGTATGGGCAAGTAAAACTCTAAATACAAGTAAGCATTAAAAGTAAAGACAGGTGGATCATAACATCCCCAAGCCAGAGACACAGTCACGTCTTCGAGGTAGATGTAGCGATCCATACTCAGGTTGATGTGCTAGCAGTCCGGACCTCCATGAAAAGTCAATCTCACATAACCCAAAATGCCATGCAAACGGGACGCCATGTCCAAACAGGAAACTAATCAAAATTAGGCCAGAAGCCAGGGAATTCGTGCACTTCCCCTTCTTCACCGACGTCTTCAGAGAAACACATAAATAAACAGAATAGCAAAAATACAAAAAAGAGGTGTGACATCCTACATTCAGTACCAATTATGGCAGTAAAGAAACAGAAAGGCACAAAATGCCCACATAGCATTTCAAGAATAATAATCAGCATCAAAAAGTAAATAGTAAATAACTTAACAAATCTAGGCAGTCATAACATCAAGAAGACAACAGTTCAAATCCTCGTATAAATAAATGTCAAGTAATATGTTGACTCACTATGCACGTGTACATGTTATCAAAATCCTACTCCATGGAGCTAGACACAAACATCGGAGAGAATGACCAGGGAGACATGCCAGTATCTCGTCAGCCTAAAATCAAGTGCTTTCCAGAAAATCAATAATTTTGTGCAACAAGGCTTTATACAGCGGCATTCTTCACAAGATCGCGATATAGGATAGTGTCTCGGTTCGGATCGCCGGTGCGTTTGCATCGGTCTATCCCACAGCCCAGAGGAGCTACCAACTGACCATTGTGAGACACCCACACCCCGACGCTCCCAAGGTCAACATTATGACCTACACTAGTCTATTCGCACCTGCACTAAGGTGTGATTCAATCTCCTAGGCAACATGGCCTTAACAATAGTCCACTGGACTTTCACAATGCATAATGACTCAATGCATATTCATGTATATTCAACGATGATATACTCATCCCATAACATGCCATAATTTGGCTAAGTTAAACATTAATAGAATTTTGGTCCCACTCATGGACCCATAATAACATATTATTAAATTCTCAAACGAGACAATACACTTTTTATGGTTTATTATGAAGTTTTACTTTAATTTAACATTTCTTATGAAATCTTTCTCGAGATGAATTCTCTTTTAATTCTCATTAAACCTCTATTTCTCGTAATTAGCTAAGTTCTTTACTTAAATTTAACCATATTTACTTAGAACATTATTCTAAGGTTCTCAAGTCTCACACTCACTCTTTTTCTTCCCTTAAGTTCAAAAATCACTCTAGGTCATCAAATAAATTTTTTTCCATTACATTATTAATTACTTAACACTTAATTACTTAATTTCTAAGGTTACCCAAAAATTACATATTTGAACCCAAAAAAACCCTAGACGCCATGAGCCTCCCAAAGGGGGAAGATCCCAAATTTGTCATTGCTCCATTAATTGTTATTCACTTGATTAGTTATCTCTCCAACTTGTTACAAAATTTTAGCCATGAACACCCTATGGAAGGGGGTATGGTCGTGAGCCTCATTAAGGAGAGCAAGGAACCCTTGCTTCCAATTCATATTTCTAATCCATCAAAATCAATATGAGATCATCAACATACACAAATACAACCAATAAAATCATATAAGAGGAAATTAATACAAAGATCATTAGAAAAACATATAACCAAGAGAGCAACCCTAACATGAGTTTCTCACAACCAACACACAAACAAGCTTCCCACTACCAATAGAGGTTGAAGTGGATAATCTTTCTCTTACCTAATAAGAAAATAAGAAAATAAACCTTCTTGATTGCTCCTTGTAGATTCGGCCGAGCTCCTCCAAAAACCCTAAGAATCATAACTCATCAAATCAACACCAAGGCTTGAGGAAGAAAAGATCATTGGTCATGGTGGTGGCCATGAAAATGAAAAAGAAGAAGAGAAGGTAAAGAATCAATAACATTACCTTAAAGCTTCAAGCTTTGAGGCTTGAAGAAGATGATAAAGATGGTAGCTTTTTAGGTAGATTCCAACTAGAAAGAGGTTTAGAATGTGATGGAGTTCAAGAAAATGTGGTTACTTAAAATTTTTGCAATCATGTAGGTGTGAAGAGAGGGTGAGGCCATGAGGTAGGAGAGGAGATGAAAAAGAGAGAAAATATGAAGGAGAAAGTGAGGGAAGAAAAGGTAAATAGAGAAAGTGATAGTAAGGTTTTTGAAATGTAAGAGTAAAAATGAAAATGTTGTATTTTGGTCACCTTTTCCCCCTTTGGCCGTGTAGCTTCACAAAGGAGAGAAGGAAATTGGCTTCTCCAACAAGCCAATAGGAAAGTGCTGGGAAGCTTCCTCTAAAACTTTTTCAAGAAGCCAAAACTCACCTCTTTGAAAGGTCAACTTGATGTGATATAATGTAGATTTCTAGATAAGGTGATAAAGATTTTTACTACAAGCTATTACCCAATGGACAATTATTATAGTTTATTAAGCTAGTATTTATAGTCCAATGAATAATAGAGCATACAACAAAATTTTTATTTAACAGAACATACCTCGATTTTATTTATCTAATAAAATCTTGAAAAATGTAAACCTCATTAACTGTGCTCGGCCTCAGGTTTTGTAAGATCCCCCATCGACGTTTCTACAGTTCAAGGTTTACCAGTTTTGGGGAAAATATTTTATTTTCTCAGCTCTGCTCAGTGCGCATACAAAATGAGGAATATATTAAAATATTCAATATTTTCAGAAAAATTCATAAAAATTTACAAAAATCATAAATATTATAAAATGACTATTTATCATAAAACAAACAATTTTTGGGGTGTTACAATGGACATTCCCTCCCTACCACTTTGATAAAAGATGATTAATGATTATTGATGGTTGATAATTGATGATTATTGATAGATGACCATTATGAGATAGCTTATTACAGAAGTCTACCATGGATGGAATTCTTGATATGATATTGAGATTATGATGAGATTTAATGAATTCTTTGATTATACAAATGATTTGGTTAAGCTTATAAAATGACCTTTGTTTCAAGAAGAGAAGAGACTTGATTTGACCTTGGCTACCTTTCTACTGATTATATGTTAATGATTTGAAAAGATTTTTCCCTGAAACAGTGGAATGATTATGATGACATGACTTTAAAATGATTATTGAGAATTATGAGACTCTTACCCCATTTGTTTGATTTATGTAATGATTCCAAGATGTACTTGATAATCACATATTTTATACATTAATACACCCTCATGTTTAGTCATTTACACCTTCCAAGTCCTTAATTGTTTGAGCATGGTCATGTTTTATAAGTTTGGACTCAAATTGGGCTTAATTGATAATTCCCAACATTGTGGAGGTTTTATACTGTTCCTGTGATTTGGGCATATCTTGAGTTCTAGATATTTGATAATTATGCATTTTATCTTGTAGGAAAGCTGAGAGGAAGCTCTACAACTTTGATGAAGGGCTCAAAGTCTTAATCGGATGTCTAGTAGACTAAATTGGGCCTGGAAGTCAGAATACGAGTTTAGTGACCCTTTGATATTGTTTTGACATAACTTGAGTTGTAGAACTTCAAATTGCTTGGGGTTTAGGCCCAATTGCTCATAATGGACCCAACTTTGTATCTAAGTGGATTGTAATCATGGGAGGCCAAAATAGAAGGCAGTTTTAGGAGTTTTAGGTAGAAATCCAAGGTTAGGCAGAAAGGGACCTCTCATTCTACATTTTTCTCTTTTTCTCTTTAGAACTTCTCCTTCCTCCTTTTTTATAGAATTTCATTTTCTCTTCTTTTATTTTTCTAAGTTCTCCCCTTCTCATAGAGGGTAGGGCCTTTAGATCAATCCAAGAGATTGAACAACTTGATGCTTAATCTTGAGATTCTACTTTAATTGTTATATTCATCTTTTAATCAAGTTTCTTGATGTGTGTGAAGCATGCATATAGTTTTGTCTTAGTTAGCATTTAATTGTTGCATATTTTGTGTTGATTCTTAGTATATATCTTAGTTTTTTTCTTTAGTTCAGATGACTGCATTTTGTTTTTTATATTTCATAGGTGAATGGATTTGTGACTTTGAAGCACCAAAATATGAAGAGCTAAACTAAAAGAGAAGGTGCAGAAAGAAGCACACCCTACCTGTGGTAGCTACCACACCCATGGAACCTATTGCTGGAGAGAAACAAACAAGTCAGCAAGCTCCACGACTAGGCCGTGGAACCTACCACGGCTGTGGAGCATTTGGATCATTTACGCACTAGTTAGTAAGATCCACGGCCAGCCTGTGGCAGCTGCCACGGCTGTGGATCGTGGAGCGTCAGCACATGTAAATATGTATTATTGCTCATTTACTACAAATATGAGTTGTACAAGCTAAACGGAAGAAAGGAAAATGAAAAGTAGACCTGTAACATCATGAAAATTATTTATTTCATTATAAATAATCATTTTATAATATTTATGATTTTTAGGAATTTTTGTGGATTTTTCTGAAAATGTCAAATATTATAGTATATTCCTCATTTTGAGTGCACGCTGAGCGGAGCCGGGATAACGAAATGTTTTCCCTGAGGCTGGTAAACCTTAAACTGTCAACGTGTCGACGGGGGATCTTACTAAACCCGAGGTCGGGCACAGTTTGCGAGGTTTACATTTTTTGAGGTTTTATCTGATAAATAAAATCACTGTATCATAAAATCTTCTGATGAATAATAAAATATTATTTTCATCAACTGTAACTTTTATTCACTGAGAAAATAATTCTAACAGTGTAATTAATCATCTGTCAGATGTATTTAATTAAGAAGACAAGCTTACTATGCACTTTATTGAGAATTGTGCAAAGCTTCTCAAGGAAGCTTCAAGGAAACTTCTAGGAAGCTTCCTTCCCAACCACTTTTCTCTCTCCTCCCTTTTTGGTGCTACACGGTTGGCTAAGAGGGATATTACATTTTCATTCTCTCATTTTCTCTCCCTCATACGCAGCTTTCTTCCTCTCCCTTTCTTCCTCTCTTCTTCCACCCACACATCTCCATTGTTGAACTTTCAAGCTTCCCCTACTCAAGCCAACATAAACCATTGTTTCACCTCACCATCCCCAATGCTTTCTTCTTTGTGGAACTCACCTTGGCTCCTCCATTTTCGTTGTTGGTAGCCCAACATCAAAGCTTCAAGCTTTAAGGTAAAGCTCTCAACTTTCTTCTCCTTTTCTCCCCATTTTCGTGACCCCTGGTCATATTGGTGACTATAGATGCCATTTCCACTCTTTGATTTTGATTTGTATGGATTTGAACACCCAAGGTTCTGCAGTGGTGAAGCACAAAATTTCTAAGCAAAAAGGAGCTTGTTTTTCCTTATTCTTCACTAAGGTAAGAGGAAGACACTCCTCCTCAACCTCTATTAGCATTTAGAAACCTTGTCTGTGATTGATTGTGAGGAAACCCTATTGAGGGTTATCCTTTGTTTACATGTTGTTTATGATGTGTTTATGCTATTAGATTGTTTGTTTGTGTATATTGATGTATCTGAATGGATTGGAATGTATGACATGGAAGAAAATGATGTCAGATTAGTTCTCAGATGGCCATGGTTTTGAGGCCCAAAATTTGAGGATTCTTTGTGAACAATTGTAACAATTAGAATTTCTGACCATTTAGTAAAATGTCAATATTTGTTGAATTTGATCTTCTAACCATTTAGTACAATGTCAATATACATCGAATTTGATCTTCTGACCATATCCTTCAAATTTGATCTTTTGACCATTTAGTATAGTGTCAATATCCGTCGAATTTGAACTTCTGACCATTTAGTACAATGTCAATATCCGTTGAATTTGAACTTCTGACCATTTAGTACAATGTCAATATCCGTCGAATTAGAATTTCTGACCATTTAACACTTTCGTCGGTTCAACATAAGAGAAACTTTTCCAATGTCAACATTCGTCGAATTAGAATTTCTGACCATTTAGTAGAGAAACTTCTCCAATGTCAATATCCATCAAATTTGAACTCACCATTTAGTACAATGTCAATATCCGTCGAATTTGAACTTCTGACCATTTAGTACAATGTCAATATCCGTCGAGTTAGAATGTCAATATCCGTCGAGTTAGAATTTTTGACCATTTAGTAGAGAAACTTCTCCAATGTCAATATCCGTCGAGTTAGAATTTCTGACCATTTAGTAGAGAAACTTCTCCAATGTCAATATCCATCGAGTTAGAATGTCAATATCCGTCGAATTAGAATTTTTGACCATTTAGTGCTTTCATCGGTTCAACACTTGGAAGATTTCTCCAACGTCAACACCCATCCGTCGAATTAGGATTTCTGCTGACCTTCTAGTATATTCGACAGTTCTTGATCTTCATTCGACAGAACTTGACTTTTAGCCATTCTTGTGAAATAATGTTCTCCCCTCTTTCATCTTTCTGTCATGTTATTTTTCATCGAAAGGTAGCTTCACTTTTGTATGCTAGAGCCATTGTCTCCATCGAATCCAAAATTATAATTTATCACCTAACACCTAGTGGTTCAATTAATGATAATAGGATACAAGAATTAGCAAATTGGAAAATTAAATTAGACTTTGAGATTCATAAATTTTAAAGAACCAAGAATGGAATTTTCATAAGACTTGGGGTAATTTTAATTAGGGTAAGAACAAGAGAGTGTGAGACTTTGAGATCTTAGAATAACCTTCTAAGTGTATATGAATAAATTACCTAAGAAAATTTAATTAATTAAGAGAATTTCCTTTAGAGATAAACTTTGTAAAAAAAGCTAAAGCTAAGCAAGAATTCATAATACACTTTAAAAATGTGTTAATTTATTTAATAACAATATTATGTTATTGTGGATCCATGTGAGTGACTAATGATTGTGTTAATTATTACTTTGGTAAATTGTGACATATTGTGGAATAGTATATATTAATGATCATACATGATTATGCAGAGTCTGTATGCATTGTGAATGTTCGTTGGACTATGTCAAGGCCGAGTTGCCTAGGAGTTGAACACACCTTTGTGCGGGTGCGAATAGACAAGTGTAGGTCACTTGTTGATCTTGGGGGCATCGGGGTGCGGGTACCTCGTAATGGACAGTTGGTAGCTCTTCTGTCCGTGGGACAGACCGATGCAAACACACTGACGATCCGGACCAAGACACTGTCCTATATCGCGATCTAGTGTAGACTGTCTGTATAATGTCATGATGTGCACGTGGATAAATTGATGAATTATAGCACTTTGGCCTCGTCAGCCTAGTTGCAGACATGTCTCCTGATCTTTCTCTCTGACCATTTGTGTCTAGCTCCATGGAGTAGGATTTTGACTTTGTATGCATGTGCATAGTGAGTCCATGAATTATCTGGCATTTATTGTTATTATAATTGGAACTATTATATTATCGATATATATATATATATATATATATATATATATATATATATATATATAATCGCACTCGAAACTGTTTGGTTGATTATAACTGCTACTTAATGTTTATTATCATTATTGATGTCAGTAAATGTTATGTGGGCGCTTTGCACTATTTGGTTTCTTATTGCTATAATTGGTAATGATGGTAGGATGTCTTACCTCTTTCTTGTAGTTTTCTTGTTCTATGTCAATTCTTGGTTAAAAACTGTAAGTGGGAACGAGGTTGGATTCTTTTGGACTTTCTTGGTTTGACCCACTGTATCCGGTGATGTCGTCGCGAAGGGGGTTCTATTGGGTTCGTTCGAAATTGTGTTCACTGGTGGTGTTAACGCATGGCAAGTCGACTGGGCCGACAAGCATATGCGATAAGTTGGGGATCTGACCTTGACCATGAAGAGGACTGCAATTGAATACCTTATTCTGTATTTCTCACTACACCGGTGAGCCTGGAGTTGCCTCATGCATTCGGGATCCGATGGAGTGCCCAACTCCTTAGTCGTAGATATGTTGTGGGTAGTTTACATTTTATTTTACATTACCTGTATAAAGTGTATTTTGGGTATATGTAGGTTTTAAGGTAATCCAGTCTTAAATGCTGTAATTTGAGTACATCTTATAATTCATATTTTAACTGGTTGTATATGTAACTATTCATTCATGGCTCCTATTTTCCTTATATGCGAAATGATTAATTTGTTTTGAAAAAAAATTTGTTGTTTGACAATCGTAACACGTCAAAATTTAGTGACCGTGGCATAAAGACGATTGTGCCATGGTTATTAAATCAAGGGGTGTTGTAGGACCTGAAGGGGGAGATTAGAGAAGATATAAACAACCGTTGGACTCAAGAAATGGGAGGAGGAAGATCGGACAAGAGCAACTGGCGAGAAATAATAGGACTCAATCAGAGTTTTTCTTCTCTTCTCCTTGTTGCATTTCAATCTGGTTTTTCTGAATGTTCTTGTTCATTCTTATGGATTGTATTTTGATGAACGTGTTTGAGTAGTTCTTTGTTCTAGGATTTGGGAGTAACCCGGTTGGGTATTGACAATGTTTGATGTATGAATTTCTTACCTCTTTAATGCTAGTTTCTCTTGATTCAGTTTTTAACGCACCAACTGTTTGTGAATATGCATGGCCACATATTTGCATGACTTTTTGATATTAGGGGAAGAACTGAAAGGTGAACCTTGATTTCAGAACTCTAGAAATTGAACTTGAGCTTTTAAAAGTAGATTAATCCTCTTGAGGCTTTCTTTGAATTATCTTGTTCTTACAGGGTCCTCTCTAATCCAATTATTGTGAAAATAAGAATTGGATTAGATCGGATACGTTATTGTGTTCTGAAAGGAAATAATAATTCTTTAGGATAATTCACCTTCAAAAGTAACCTAGTTTCACAAGAGGGGAAAGATTACAGACTTGCTAATTACCACCGTGGTGAACCCGAGTTCTAGAGTCTTTAAAACTGATTCCTTTATTCAATTCCAAGTTGATCTTCTTTGTTATTTTTTGGATTTTATTTTCTGTGATCTTGTTCTATCACTACGATTTTGTATCATTGGTTTCGTCTAGATAATCATAATTATGCATAATTGGTGATCATCAACTCAGTCCCAGTGGAACGATAATTTTACTACTTGATAAAATCGTGCACTTGTGATTTACACTAACATTTCTCTTCTTCTTTTCTTTGTTAATTCTAGTTGTTTAATTAAAATTTTTATATGTTAATGGCTTAATTATCATGTACAAAGAGATGAAATCAGAGATTAAACAAGGCATTGATGGTGTTTGATGAAATGTTTAACTTGGTTGGATCTTAGCTTTTAAGTTAATTTCAGTTTGGATAGGTGCTTAATTTGTCTAACCTTAATTAATTGAATCCTGGAAGTATTTCTAGTAGAAGATCTGTGGATCATTGAGAGGCATCTTGAAGTGATCTAAGACCAAGGACTTGATTGATAATTTAATGAACCTATAATAATCAAGGATGAATTAAAATTATGTTTGGTTAATTCTCTTGGATTGGTTGCTTTATTAATTATGTTTTATCCATTTTTGTTTGAATTCTATTATTTACATTTTCTGTATGCTCAACCCCTTCCCAATTTCAGTGTGATTTGATCCAATTGCAATTACAATCCTTGAAAGATGATTCAGTGTTGACTCCTATACTATAAGTCATAGGTATATAACTCAGTTTTAATTTGGATTAAGTTCGGCACTCATCAGTCCTTATGCAGACCATAGAGGCAAAGAATGACTTGATCTTATAGAATTTTTACTCCTTTTTGTTTTGACATAGATGATTGTATATCATTTTTGTGCCTTAGTGGCCTTTGATGCAATTGATGTACCTTGATGTACAGTTTGTATAAAACACCCTTCTATTTATATGTAATATGTACTTCCACTTTAGACTCATGTTTTGTATATTATACATGAACTTTTTCATAAAATTTGATATTGATCTAAGTGACGTACTCTAATATGATTGTTAATGTATAATTTCAGATATGGCATTATTTTAAGTATTAGGACGTTATAGGTATGAGTACACTTAATGTTGTGAGGAGGAATAATCCACTCATTACCAGGTAGTGTTAAGAGGTCATTGCCCTATGATAACTCTAGAGAATGAAGTTATTTCACTTGAATTTGAATGTGTATGAGCATGCTATTCTTAAGTTTTCATGTCCAAAGGTTCAAATCATGCGTGATTTTGATGATTTAAGCTTGTTGTCTCAAATAATCAAGAATTGAATATTTGATTATTTTGTTTAAGAAATTTGGATTAATCCTGGTTTAACGAACTTTAGCATTGTTTGGATGCATATATTCAAGATGAGAAGGTCTTGGAAGAGATGACGAAAGTAAAAAGAGGCTTAAATTTGGAAGAAAGCGTGAAAGGAGGAAGACTTGATAACCCACGCCTAGGCATGAAAAAGCCACGCCTAGGTGTGAAACTCTCGAATTTTCAGGAAAAATTAGATAGAGAAACCCAAACCTAGGTGTGGAAAGGTTGTGCCTAGGCGTGGGTAGGGTGCTGACAGAACGTGTTTTGTTGCCATTGTTAGTGTATACCTTAGAGGCTGATACATTTGTCTGTATTTACATACATTCTATTATGCTAATTTTAATATATGAGGCATTTCATTTATTGTGTTCTTTTTAATAAACATAATAAAGTCCTTAGAATAGTAAGTTTGATGCCATAGGACATCAAGTGGTTAACTTGATTATGAGATCCTATTGGATAAAATTAGAACACAATTCTTAAATGTCCCTAGTCAAGTATTATTATTAATTAGGATAATAATAACGCATTAAGACTAGTATGTGCGTAGACTGATGACCGCATCTCACGGGTCATGGATATGAGATATCAAGTCTTCATATAGGTACATATTAGAGTAACGATGTACTAAACTGACCCACCATGAGAACGCTGCATGGATCGTTACGTGAGTTTTATAAGCAATTCTCATAGTGACAATGGTGTCTGTAGTCCTTTGACCTGAAATCACTATGATTCCTACATGAGGAGTTATGTATTTTAATGGCATTAAACATCATCTGTAATAAAGTGATTATAAAGTTAGTTATTGGACATACCATGAATCATGCAGAGGTATGTGATTGACCTAGATGAGATTTGTCACTTACATAATAGGAGCAATATCTTCAGGCCCCCTGATTGAGTGAGACTGTGAAATGCATGGCCATGCTCAAATGAATCAATATGAGATATTGGTTTCATTTGTTATTATAAATTCAACTCGAGTATCAAGAAATGAAGGATTGGACTATATAAGGGTGACACATTCCATGCCTTGTATTCAATCTAGATATCTTGACAAAGGGACTAAACGACACGAAAACATTAGTCACAAAAATGTTATGTCAAATCACTGACATTCTCATTACTTGGGTAGTAGTGATGTGTAGCCAGATACCACTCACTGCTTGTAATATTAAAATGGGATTTTAATATTACTGACAATGTAATGAGAACCTGCAGGGTCATACACATAGAGCAGACTAAAATTAGAGCAATAGATCCAAGTTAGACTCAAATTCAAATGTGGGCCAGACTCATAACAGATTAGTCTAAGGTTACACACCTTACTTTGCTGCAGCTCACACTCGCTTACGACAGTCACTATTATAAATAGTACTACTAAGGGGGCTGCTAAGACACGCAATGCAAAACCCTAGCCGCACGTATAAAAAAGTGAGTTAGAGAGTGACAGGTTTCTTCTCTTCTCTTGGCAGCTAGCACTGTGTGAGAGACGTGAGACTCCCTTCTTGTGAACGTTGGGCATTTGTGAGTCTGTTCGTGTGGATACTGCAGAGACATCGTCGTTGTTATGGTGTTGGTGATTCACGTCATTTCCTTTGATCACGCTTCAAGAGGTAAACAATTTTTAAAACTTGGATTATCTCTTTTTTATATGGATCCTTAGTGGGAATTATGTTTTCCATTGCGTAATGTATCCGCGATTCCCAACAACCATGCCTAGGCATGGAAAAGCCGCACCTAGGGATGGGAAAAACCCAAGTTTACAAAATTAGCCTTTCATTCTGATTTTCGAGAGAAGGGGAGTCACTTTTGGTTTTTCTAAAAATAGATTTCGAAGGAAAAAGTGAAAGAAAAAGATTTCTTCTTGGAAAGGAGGAGAATCAAGTGAAGAATTAAGATAAAGAGAGGAAGATCAAGCTTGGATTCTCTCTAATTTCTTCACTCTTTCCCTTTTCTCTCTTGTTTTGTAATTTAATGGATTCCATGATTGTATTTTCTTTTCCTTATTTTATGATGTGTAGCTAAACTTTAATCTAGGGGCTCTCTAGGATCTTGCTATGAATGTGAATATTTTGTAATTCCTTTGGGTTTCTATCAATGAATTTGGTTTTGTTCTTCCATACCTATGCTTAATGCTTGTTCTTGATTGGCCATCAATTGCAGGATTATAGTATTCTCAATTAAACTAGACATAGGGAATTGAGAATATGGACATGGTATGATTGATGTATGTTTAATTACATTCAAGTTATTTGGGTGTGTTGATTAGATAATGGGATAGACACATACTTTTTGGCCATGCAAAGCAAGTGTTTGAAACTTGGTCTTAATGAGTGATTCATATGTTATTTCCCATGGACACATAGTGGTTTGGGTAAGTTTCATATGGGTAATTGACCTAGACATAAGCTTTTATCTATAATCAGTTTCTACTAGCAAAATCAATTCTTTGGTAGATGCTCTTGAATTGCAAAAATTCATTGAAATAGCAAGTGAATAGGGATCCCTAGACTTTATTCATACTTATCTATCTCTTGAGAACTTAGTTTTTAGTGCATCTTATTTATTTTATTTATTTTAAGTTGTTATTTTCATTTAAAACCACCTTCATAATTCGATTGCTTGGATAAGATCTTTGTGAAAAGTGATTAGGTTTTAGCACCTTCCTAGTTATCAATCCTTTAGGACATGATACTTAACTCTCATTATATTACTTGTCAACCCGTGTAGTTGTGGATCCAAATAAGTTTTTGGCATTGTTGTAGCGGATTGAGTTTAGATTTGGTGTTATTTCTTATATCAATTCATAACTCTTACTTCAAGTTTTGTTTATTTGTTTTGTTTTTTAGGTACTTGGCTCTTGTATACGAAGAACTCAAAGTGTATCTCAATTTTTTTACTATCCTGAGATTGAGAGGACCTTTCGTAGATTGCTAAGAGAATAATAAGTGCAAGGGTAGACACTAAATTTTGACAGGGAATCTGAGATGGAGGAAGAAATGAATGTTGAAAGACTTTTGAGGTAGTATGCTATTCCAAATGCTCGAGACATCTGATCTAACATCAGAAGGCTAGCTGTACAAGCACAGAATTATGAAACCAAGCTCGCCATTATCCATATGGTTCAGAATACTTTGCAATTTGCAGATCTACCTCATGAAGATCCCAATGCTCATTTCGTGAACTTTCTGGAGATTTGTGATACCTTTAAGCAATATGGGATGACTGATGATGCAGCTCACTTGAGGTTCTTTTCTTTTTCTTTGAGGGATAAGGCCAAGGCCTGGCTTCAATCCTTACTTGAGCATTCCATCACTACTTGGGAGGAACCGGTGCAAAAGTTTTTGGACTGATTTTTCCCTCCCATGAAATCAATGAAGTACAGAAATGATATCTTATCCTTTAGGCAGTTTAAGGGAGAAACTTGATATGAGGCATGAGAGTGATTTAAGGAGTTGCTGAGGAAGTGCCCCCATCATGGTATAGTAAAATAGATGTTGGTACATACTTTCTATAACAGCTTGATTGTCATATCCCAAAAATTACTTATTTCATGATAAATAATCATTTTATAATATTTATGATTTTTGAGAAATTTTCTAGAATTTTCTGAATTGTTTGATTATTTTAATATTTTTCTTGATTTGCTTGCGCACTTAGCGAGGTTGGGAAAATGAAATATTTTCCCTGAGGCCGAAAAACTTTGAACTATAGAAACATCGATGGGGGATCTTAGTAAACTTGAGGCTAGACACAGTTTACGAGGTTTTATTTTTTGAGATTTTATCTGATAAATAAAATCGCAGTATAACTAGTGTTATATGTTGTATCTTGAGTATATCTTGTCGAACTATATTTTAAAATGACAGAATGTGTAACTATTCATTCGCGGGTCATATTTTCCTTATATGCTCAATGATTTGATTTTGGAAAACTTGTTATTTGAGTTGTAGCACACCAAAAATTTAGTGATTGTGGTATAATGACGATTGTGCCAAGCTTATTAAATCGAGGGGTGTTGCATTAGGTGGTGTCAGAGCGCAGTTCATCCTGTTGAGCCGGGGTATGGACTGACTATGCTTAGATATGTTAGAAGTTTCTTTGTATGTTATGCACTTCTTTTTCTCTTGATTGAGATGTTTGGGAAAGGAAGGCATGGCTTGCCATAGGTTGAATGTTGGTAGCTATTGTTGCATAGTTACATGCTATTGAGCATTGGCCCACTCAATGTGTAATGTTCTGTGTTTACGGGAAACTATGACTTCACCTAGGCGTATTAAGGAATAAGAGTTCTTTTAATAAGAAGCTTAGCTGGTATGACTAAACTTGTTTAGAATTTGTTTGCATTTACACCCTTACTGTGTTACCTTTAGAATTGTTTGAGCCAATGGGTTAGAAAAAGGGTAGTTAAATAGGACTTGTAAGGTTTGTGGACTGAGGCGTCCAAGAGGTTTTGGAAAATCAATTTTCTTGGGAAAATAGTATCTAACGTAAGTTTGGTTCGAGGAGCTGTATGGGAGTTAAAGACTTATAGGAGATCACACAGTAGAAGGCAAAATAAAGGAACTCAAGTTAGAGTCCGTTGGGTTTGGTGGTTAGGTTTGTCTTGCTATGTTGTATGACTCTTTGCGTTTGGTTTTCGAAAGGAGACAATATTGTTTGAATTGATTGCTTTTGATTTTCCTTATGCTTTGATTCATTTATCCTTGAAGGGAGGCAATGGCTCGGGGTAGACATAAGTTTGTGAATGCGAGAAGTGATGATGATGATACGTTTGTGGCATCTGAAGTCATGCAAAGAATGGTTGATGTAACAACACACCAGAATCAAAGGGCTACACGGTAGCAGGAAGTGGAACTCGAGGTTCAGAATTTGATGGAAGAAAGTCAATTTTGGGGTAACTCTGGACTACCTATGTTCCAAAGGAGGAATAATAGAAAGATCAATCAGCGTAAGCGAAAATCGTATACACGACGACCGAGGGAGCAACAGCGATAGCAAATGCATGAAGAAGGTGCGAGTGGTAGTAAATCCAATCCGACCGTAGTATCTTTACCAAAATGTAAGAAGTACGGAAAGGGCCACTTAACAAGGCGTTGTATAATCGAGGGAATATTTTGTTTCAAGTGCGGAAAGCTAGGACATATGGCTAGGAATTGTGCTTTGCATAGGATGAAGCCTTTCGTTAGAGATGTATGTACTTCAAAATCTCACGAAGAAGGGAGAGTTAATTCCTCAAGTGGAGCGAAAGTCTCTCAGACTGAATATCTGAACGAGGGAGATTGTACTACAATAGATAACCCCATGATTTTACTGTAGAATTCTGGGGGGGTAACCCATTTCTTTATGGCATATGACTTTATGAGTCCATTAGGGTTGTTTGTATCTTCGTCATCTTTTGACTAAGTTATTTCTACTACTGCTACTAAGAACTTATTGTTGATAGCCAAGTGTTTAAATTATCCTATGACCTGTTAAAGATGGAATCTTTCCTGATAATTTGATTTGTTTACTTCTTTCACAAATTAGTTGTAATATTGAAAATGGATTAGTTATTTTCCAACCCTATCCTGTTAAATTATTCCAATCAAACTTTAGTGTTTCTTGAGACAGATATTTCTGGATCTAAACCCATGAAGCTCATTCCAAAATTTTGTTGAACCATGTCAAATTCTTCATCAGATAGATCCATACTAAATGTAGTATAAATAGAAGAGAACTTACCCTATGTGACATTTTTTATTAAGATCGAGGATAGATGGCTTAATGAATCAACTGAAGGAAGCCGTTGTTTCTCTAAGATCAGCTTGTGTTATGGACTATCATCAAGTTCGCTCAAAGGTAGGAGACTTCTCCAAAATAACTTTTTTGACGCATTATGGGCACTACGGGTATTTCGTAATGTCGTTCTATGCAAAGAACACTTTGATAGCATTCATCGATTACGTGAATAGGATATTCTTCTCTGTTGAAACAGATTTATTGTTGTCTTTGTTGGTGATATTCTGATTTATTCTTAACGTTCAGAGGAACGTACCAAACCTCTCGTTGTGATTCTTCAAATCTTGAAGAAGGAGAAGAAGATATAAGGGAAGTTCTCCAAGTGCAAATTCTAGTTAGAGGCAATTCAACCTTCGGGTCACATGATCTCAAAGGAAAGAGTTACTATGGATTTGTCGAAAGTTGAAGCAGTTCTTTAATAGAAAAGACCGATGATCATAATAGAGATTCATAACTATATAGGATTAGCTAGTAAATATGGGAGACTCACTGCAGAACTCTCCAAAATGGTAAGATTTCTTATGTAACTCATACGAGAGAGTCAAGTTTGTAGGATTTATGCATATAAGGAAATATTTTCGAGGATTGAAGAGACACTCGACTACCTTGCTGATGATGATTCTGCTTAATCTCAACGAACCTTTTGAGATACCTAGTGATGCTTTGCATTGGAAGTTTGGAATGTGTGTTTGATCATAATAGAAGGAATAGTAACGTATGCTTCGAGACAACCATGAGCACATGAGAAGGACTACTCTACACAAACTCAGAATTAGCAATTGTAGTGTATTGGGAATATGAAGGTATTTTCTACATGGAGCAACATTTAAAGTCTGTAGAAATCATTAGAGTCGAAAATATCTGGTTGATTAGAGGGAGTTAAATATAAGACATTACATGGACGGCGATGAAAGACACCTTTGTGTTAGCACCAAGACAGTGAAAGGATTGCGATTGGACCCGAGCTTGTACAATAAGCAACGGATAAATCTAAGATGACTTAGGAAATGATACAAATAATTCAAGGGGAAAAAGAAATTGTGTTAGAATAAGCAATTTGGAATGTTATGCTAGAGGCACAACATCGGAGCTAGTTTCTAAGGTATAAAAATTTCGAGGACAAAATTTCTTTTTGAAGGGGAGAGTTGTAACATCCCAAAATTACTTATTTCATGATAAATAATTATTTTATAATATTTATAATTTTTAGGAACTTTTTGGAATTTTCTACATTATTTGATTATTTTAATATTTTTCTCGATATGTGTATGAGCTGAGTGAGGCTGGGAAAATGAAATATTTTTCCTTAGGCCGAAAAACTTTGAACTGTAGAAACATCGATGAGGGATCTTACTAAACCCGAGGTTAGACACAGTTTACGAGATTTTATTTTTTGAGATTTTATCTGATAAATAAAATCGCAGTATATTTTATTATCTGTGAGATAATAAAATATTATTTCTACTGACTATAACATTTGTCCACTGAATGATAGCTCTAGCAGATTATTTCTATCTGATCACTTTTATGATAGCATCTAAGTGACATCATCACCCTTCACTTTATCGAGAAATGTGCGAAGCTTCTCAAGGAAAATTCAAGGAAGCTTCCTACCAAGCTTCTCAAGGAAGCTTCACACACTCTCTCCTCTCCTTTGAACTCCACGGTTAGAGAGAAGAAAAGATGACAATATTGTCATCTTTTCACTAAAAGCCATCACTCCACTTTTCATCACAAAACCCATTTCACCTTTCTCTCTCTATTTCTCTCTTCTCCCTCACGTGTTCTCTCCTCTTCTTCCCCTCTACTCCACAGCAGCCACACCAAGGGGAGGCCATTTTCACTAGCTTGTTAAACCAATCTCATTTCTTGCTTCCTCTCACCATTCTAAGACTCTTCTCTTTGGGGATCATCCCCTAAATCCACATTCATCTTCTTCCACCATTGAAGCTCAAAGCTTGAAGCTTTAAGGTAAAAGATCATAGCTTTTCCATTTTTCCATCTCGTTTTCGTGATCCATGGTTACTTTGGTGACTATGGATACCATTTCCAAGCTTTGATTTTGACTTTTATGGATTTGAACACTCTAGGGTTTTGAGGTGGTGAAGAATGAATTTCCAAAAGAAAAAGGAGTTTGCTTTCTTTGTTCTTCTCATAGGTAAGAGGGAGATAATCCTCTTCACCTAATTTTGGTGGTAAGGGAAATGTCTTTGGTGTTGATGGTGAGGAATCCATTGTGGGTTTCTCACTTTGTTTATGATTTTTGATAATGATTTGATTTGGAAGTGTTGTATGATTTTCTATGCTTGTCATTATGAATCTTGATGGATTTGTCTGTGTCTAAATGCTTAAATATGTATATGGATTGGTACCCACTTGATTTGGAAGCTTGGAGAAGCTCATTTTCATGATTTCTGGTGTAGATTCATAGGCAGTGTGAATTTACACGGCTCAGGCCATGTTGCCCACTAGAAACACAGCTCAACGCCCATGATAGAATGTTACATGACCGTGTAATTGAGATTTTCAGTTTAGACACATTTTCAGGTACTTCCAGAGGAGTACACGACTTAGGCCATGTAATTTGACACGGCCGTGTACTCCAGGCTGTGTAACTTGGCACAGGCCATGTAAATGGGATAGCGAAGAATTGTTTGGTTTCCTAGTCCCTTGGAGGCTCACAATCTCATTGGGCATTCATTGTGAGGCTTTGTAATAAGCTAGAACTTAGCTAATTAAATGAATAGGCACTTAAGTAGGAGTTCATAATATGGAAAGGATATTGAACACAACCTTATTATACAACTTAGTGTGAGGTTTGGATAAAGAAAGAACATGAGTGTAAGGAGGGTTATGAGGAACTCAAAGTAAATATTCTAAGAGAGTTAATGCAAGAACATAATGAAATTGAAGCATAACTTTCGTAGCAACTTTGAATAGTAAGTGTTCACCTTGGAGGTTTTATTATTGACTTGAGGTGGGTCCATAATTGGGATCAAAGATTTTTTAATGAATGATTGGGCTCTATATGACATGTGAATTTGGATAATGTTATGCTATCATTGTGAATCTATATATGTATATATATATATGTATACATTGAATCCATATACATCGCGGCATGATTAATATAGCCTGACATGATGAGCATGATTGAAGCATGCATTGACATTATGATTATAGAATCGAAGTATGTGGGTTGCTTTTATAACAAGAAATATCAAGTAGACGATTTAGTCAAAAAGGACTGGTTATCAGAGAAAACCCAAATATCGGTGGTACTATGTTATCGTATGGACAGTTATATAATATCATTGATACAAATGGTATTGAAATAATTGTATGGATGATTGCTTTGATACCATTGGGAATGGTACAACGAATGGTACATTTGTGTATTATACAATTATGGCATTTTATGTCTAGGAGTGAACGAGAACTTACAGGATAGTGGGGTCTTGAATAGATCTAGGGGGACGTCAGGGCACGGCGTTTCACTTGTGATCATGTTATCACCTGGTATACCCCTGACCGTGAATACTGTTGCAACGCACTGGCAGCCCGACAAGGCACTATTGCTTTTCATGGCCCGGTGTAGACTGTCTATTAAGGGGGGACAGATCTTCTGGGGCATTCATCTCTGAAAACCTTGAGTTTAGCTCCATGGAGTAGGAAATGAGTACATTGTACACGAGGATGGTCAGCATATGCATTGTGCATATGCATGGTCAGTTCACATAATTGCCATGGCATGGTCAACATACATATTGTGGTGACATAATTTATTATTTATATATCTACAGGGAATACCTGTTGTTATAGTGCTATTGATATTTATAATATTATGGAATATGCTTTCTGATGATATCTATGCAATTGATAGCTTGAATATATTTGTAATATCTGTATGTATGGAATGACTTCGTCATTCGTGTTATGTTCTTTTGCTGCCATGTTGGTAATGATGTAGGATATTTCACCTCTTGCTTGCACTATTCTTGTTCTATATGATTTTTGGGTAAAGACTGTAAAGGGGACAAGGTTGAATTTCCTAGACCATACTTGATATGATCTCTTGCGTTTAATGAGGGCAACAAGGAGGGGTTCTGTTGATTTTTTGTTAGGATTGTGTTCACCGGGGTGCCAATGCTTGGCGAGTCGACTGGGTCAGTAAGCATAAATGTTATTACAGGGGATTTGATCTTGACCGTGAAGAGGACCGCGATTAAAGATCCTATCCTGATTCTCACTACATCAGTGCATCCGGAGTTGCCTTACTCATTCGGGAGCTATGGAGTGATCTTATTCATACCCTTAGAGAAGACGAGGAGTCTATGGCATCAGCTGCGAGGGTGCCTACCCATGAGATCGCACACGGTTCTGCTTTTGTGTCCTCAGATGAACTGGGGAAAGGATCCCAAAGTGGATCCGATGGAGTGCCTAACTCCTTAATCATGGCATTGTTGTGGGTAGTTTATATTTTCTTTTGCATTACCTGTATAAGGGTTATTTTGAGTATATGTATGTATTAAGGTAATTAACCAGTTTTATATGTTGTATCTTGAGTTTATCTTGTCGAACTATATTTTAAAATGACAGAATATGTAACTATTCATGCGCAGCTCATATTTTCCTTATATGCACAATGATTTGATTTTGGAAAACTTGTTATTTGAGTTGTAACACGCCAAAAATTTAGTGACTGTGGTATAATGACGATTGTGCCATGGTTATTAAATTGAAGGGTGTTGTATTGACAACATCCATTCAATCTATAATTGATACAGCAACAGGAAGGGCTCTCATGAGCAAGACTGTAGATGCAGCATATGACTTTTTGGAAGAAATGGCCACTAATAACTATTAGTGGCTAGCAGAGAGGGTTGCTCCTAGGAGAGTGACAACTGGTATACATGAAGTTGATGCTCTCACATCATTTTCAACTCAAGTGGAAGCACTATCCAAGAAATTTGACACCATGACAGTCAATTCAATGGCGAGCAGAGCCAATATCTTAACTGAGATTTGTGATCATTGTGGGGACCATCATTCTACTGCGAGTTGCATAACTAGCTTGGAGAGGGTGCAATATGCCAGTCAATTCTGCCAACCTGGTCTCAACAATGTTGTTAGTAACACTTATAACTCTAGTTGGCGGAACCACCCTAATCTCTATTGGGGTAGAAATTCTCAAGGTTCTTCTTATTCTTATCAGCCCAGAGAAGCACCCCATGCTCCTCTAGGTTTCTAACAATAGAGCTCTCCTCAAGCCCAAGTTTCAACTTTAATTTTCAACTTGGAGAGGATGTTTGCACAACTCATGACTAGTCAACAAGAATATATAACTAAAACTAATTCAAGGCTTGCCTCCTATGATGCTTTGATGCAAGGCCAAACAATATCCTTGAGGAATCTCGAGAATCAAGTTAGCCAACTTGCCCAAGCTTTAAACAACAGACCCCCAAGGAGTTTTCCAAGTGATACCATTAACAATCCTAAAGGTGCTGCTAATAAGCATAGTAAGGCTATATCGTTGTGGAGTGGGAAGGAAATTGAAGGGAATCCCAAAACTAAACTTCTTGAAAAAGAAATTGAGATGGCAAAAGATGAGGTGATTGTGAGCAATTAGTTTAAGAAAAATGAGGAAATTGTAAAGAGGAAGGTTGAGGACAAGAAGAAGGAGGACAAGCCTTATACACCACCTTTACCTTTCCCCAACCAGCTAGTTAAACAAAAACTTGATTCTCAATTTCAAAAGTTTTGGAGATTTTCAAGAAACTTCACATTAATATACCATTTGCTAGGAACAAATGCCTAGTTATGTGAAGTTTATGAAGGACATCTTGTCCATGAAGAGAAGGCTTGGGGATTATGAAACTATAGCCCTCACAGAGGAATGTGGTGCCATCTTACAAAATAAGCTACCTCCCAAGTTGAAAGGCCTTGGAAGCTTCACCATTCCATGCCCCATTGGTAGTCAATTCTTTGGTAAGGGTTTGTGTGACCTAGAGGCAAGCATAAACTTGATGCCCTTATCTATTTTCCAAAGGCTAGGTTTGGGGAAACTGAAACTAACTTTGGTTACTTTGTAATTAGCTGACTATTCCCTCACTTATCTGAAGGGGGTCATAGAGGATGTCTTGGTCAAGGTAGATAAGTTAATTTTCCCCGTTGATTTCATCATTCTAGACATAGAGGAAGACCGCAATGTACCATTGATTCTTGGGAAACCTTTCCTAGCCACTAGTAAGACTATGATTGATGTCCAAAAAGGTGAACTTACTATGCAAGTCAATGAGGAAAAGGTAACCTTTAATATTTATAAAGCCATGAAACCTCCAAATGATCATGAAGAATGCTCCTATATAGGTATGATTGATCAGATAGTCAATAATGCATTTCATAATAGTTTTACTGATGATTCCTTGCTTTATCTTTGACATCCATGTATGAGCACATAGATAGGGATGATGTTGTGGGATGTACTAAGCTACTTGATTTTTCAAGAGTCGAAGTTTTGGACCCAAGCTCTTAACTGCAAAGTCCAGCCAAGACCATAAATAAGGCATTTTGGGGAGGCAACCCAACTTCTTAAATCTATCTCTTAGCTTAGGACAATTTAATGCATGATTGAGGAGTTTTTCTTTATGGTTTAAAGGTGTTTTTGTTAGCCTTTTAGTCTATTTTTTAAATTTTATGTCTTGTCAATTTTACACAATGTTAATAATATGTCTTGAATGTTTTTGTGAGATAGGAAGCTGTGGTAGAGCCAAGAAAATGGGATTTAATGTTTGTTTCTGCAAAATTTTGCAATCAGGGCTCCACACCTACGCACCACTATCTCGGCTTCTCAGGTTGAAATTTCCAGAGAGTATCACGCCTAGGCGTGGATTTATCATGCCTAGGCTTGGATTTATCACGCTTAGGTGTGATATCTTTGTCAAAAAAAGTAAATAATTAAAAAAAAAAATAAAAAAAAAAAAAAATAATAATGTATAAAAAAATGGACTGCTTGAGAATATGTTTAAAGTGATAAGGGGTGCTTGGAATTAGGTTAAGCTATTACATGCCAGAGTTCTTATTTGAATATACAATGATTGTATGGTTTAAGATTTGCCTCATTGCTTGGGAAATCACATGTAAAAATTCAAATTTTGCGCTTACACTTATTACTATAATTGTGTGTGAGTGTATTTCCCTTTTGTATGTGTGGTGGATTTTGAAATGTGAATGAATTGCAAGATTAGAAAAAATTTATGAAAGACATGTGTATAGTCAATTTGCATCTTAGAAGCTTGTCTGACTTCCTTTCGAGGTGAAATCCTAGGCGATAGATTTTTAAGGAAATGACTAGGGCACTTGTTTGGACTGATTGAGCCTTTCAAGCTAACCTAAATTGAATGATATCCCTAGTTCCCCTTTGAAGCCTAGTGTGTGTTGTGGGTTAAATTTTTCCTTCTATAATCCTTAATTTTTTTTCACCATCTTCACCCCTTCTTGTGAATAATCTTTTTATCTTCTTCATATGTCCCTTTTTGAATGCATGATTAGGCAATTTTGTTGATTTGAGCCAAATTATCCTACATGGTACTCAAGAGAAGAGATCAATTGGGAACCAATTCTTGAAAAAAAAAGTTATTTACCTAAGCGTAGAAAAAAAAATTCACACCTAGGCATGATGGGGGTTGCTACACAAAATATAGGCCTCTTTCTGTAAAGAAACTAAACATATGCATTGGTTCTTTAAAAAAAAAAAGAATAAAGAAGGTTAGTTTTTCATATTGGATCCTCTATCTGCATCTTACTTGTTTGGCTTGAATCAATGAACTTGTATGATTATGTGTTTAATATTTAATTTTAAATCATTCCCCTCTTTTCTTAACCAATACACAGGCCTCACATTACAAGCTTAAAAGACCCTGATGATCATTGATTATGTGTTGCCTACATTAACGGATAAAGGGATGAAAGATATTCTTATGAGAGTGCATCTGTAATTTATAAATTCATCCAACTTGTTTTTCATGATTAGGAAAGGATCTTAAACACATAAATTTAGGAAATCATTCATGCACAAAAATTGCATTCAAGGGTAATCATGATAGTTAAAATTTTTATTGCATGTGTGGACTATGTTGAGAGGTTGAGAAGTAATTTCTGAGGGTATGAATGATCATTGGAAGTTGGAAATGCTCTAGTTCAAATTGTTCCTTTATTTTTGTGTTTGATTGTGTCCCTTCGTCCCTTGCTTAGCTTAGTTTGCTTAAGGACTAGAAAATCTTTAGGTTTGGGGGTGTGATAACTCCAGGGAATAAAGTTATTTCACTTGAATTTGAATGTGTATGAGCATGCTATTCTTAAGTTTTCAAGTCCAAAGGTTCAAATCATGCATGATTTTGATGATTTAATCTTGTTGTCTCAAATGATTAAGAATTGAATATTTGATGATTTTATTTAAGAAATTTGGATGGATATTGGTTTGACGAACTTTAGCATTGTTTTGATGCAGATATTCAATATGAGAAGGTCTTGGAAGAGATGAAGAAAGTGAAGAGAGGATTAAATTTGGAAGAAAACATGAAGGGAGGAAGACATGACAACCCACGCCTAGGCATGAAAAAGCCACGCCTAGGAGTGACACTCTCAGATTTTCAGGAAAAATTAGACAGAGAAACCCACGACTAGGTGTGGGAAAGTGGCACCTAGGCATGGTCAGCCCACGCCTAGTCATGGAAAGGTTGTGCCTAGGCATGGGTAGGGTGCTGATAGAATGTGTTTTATTGCCATGTCTAGGCATGGGAAAAGCCCAAGTCTGCAAAATTAGCCTTTTATTATGATTTTGGAGAGGAGGGGAGTCACTTTTGGATTTTCTAAAAATAGAGTTCGAAAGAGAAAGTGAAAGAAGGAGATTTCTGCTTGGAAAGGAGGAGAATCAAGTGAAGAATCAAGATCAAGGGAGGAAGATCAAGCTTGGATTCTCTCCAATTTGTTCACTCTTTCCTTTTTTTCTCTTTTTTTTTTTGTAATTTGATGGATTCCATGATTGTATTTCATTTTCCTTTTTTTATGATGTGGAACTAAACTCTAATCTAGGGGTTCTCTAGGATCTTGCTATGACTATGAATATTTTGTAATTCCTTTGGGTTTCTATCAATGAATTTGGTTTTGTTCTTCCATATCTATGCTTAATGCTTTTTCTTGATTGACCATCAATTGCATGATTACAGTATTCTCAAATGAACTAGATATAGGGAATTGGGAATATAGACATGGTATGGTTAATGTTTGTTCAATTATATTCAAGTTATTTGGGTGTGTTGATTAGCTAATGGGATGGACATATACCCTTTGGCCATGAATAGCAAGTGTTTGAAACTTGGCATTAATGAGTGATTCTTATGCTATTTCACTTGGACACATAGTGGTTTGGGTAAGTTTCATATGGGTAATTGACCTAGACATAGGCTTTTATCTATAATTAGTTTCTGCAAGCGAAATCAATTCTTTGGTAAATGCTCTTGAATATAAAAAATTCATTGAAATAGCAAGTGAATAAGGACCCCTATACTTTATTCATACTTATCTCTCTCTTGCGAACTTGGTTGTTGGTGTATCTTATTTTATTTATTTGAAGTTGTCATTTTTATTTAAAACCACCTTCATAATTCAATTGTTTGGATAAGATCTTTGTGAAAAGTGATTAGGTTTTAGCACCTTCCTAGTTATCAATCCCTTAGGACACAATACTTAACTCTCATTATATTTCTTGTCAACTCATGTACTTGTGGATCCAAACAAGTTTTTGTTGCACCTAGGCATGGGCTAACCATGCCTAAGCGCCACTTTCCCATGCTTAAGCATTGGTTTCTCTGTCTAATTTTTCCTGAAAATTCGAGAGTGTCACGCCTAGGCGTGGCTTTTTCATGCCTAGGCGTGGGTTGTCAAGTCTTCCTCCCTTCACGCTTTCTTTCAAATTTAAGCCTCTCTTTACTTTCCTCATCTCTTCTAAGACCTTCTCATCTTGAATATCTGCATCAAAACAATGCTAAAGTTCATCAAACCAGGATCCATCCAAAATTCTTAAATAAAATCATCAAACATTCAATTCTTAATCATTTTAGATAATAAGCTTAAATTGTCAAAATGAGGCATGATTTGAACCTTTGAACTTGAAAACTTAAGAATAACATGCTCATACACATTCAAATTCAAGTGAAATAACTTCATTCCCTAGACCCTACCACCCAGAAAAATACGAAGAACCAAGTACCTGGGAATAATTAAGTTTCATGACATTGTACAAACATTATCATAACACATTTCATGCGCATAATCTTAGGACATACTTTAGGCATAATCATACAACATAACACAGGCATTTGCATTTCAATGACAATTATATGGGCAATTGTCCTATCTTTGGAATGAGGTTAGTTAAGGATTATGGTTTGCTTTCTAAATATTACATAGAGTGAGTATGTGAACATTCCTGTAGTAATGAGTGGTGACTCATGTACTTATTGCAAACATAATCCATTGATAGTAAATGGTTAATTATGTATAATTGAACGTTCAACCTCAGGAAGAGAAAGGAACATTTTTTTGGCTTTTGCCATCTTTCTACATTGTTTTAATATAGTTGTTGTTTAATAACCTATTTTCCCCCCGAAGCAGTTAGAGTTATCATGATGTCGTATATGTGTATATACTACTGATAATTGTGAATTCCCACTTCATTTTTTATTTCCATGATAAATCTAAGTCAAGACTCTTCCAAGGGGAAGAAGAAGCAGTAGATAGACTCAAGTAGTTTTTATTTGCTTTTAGAACAAAGCTTATTTATTCTTATATTTGGTTTGGTTCGTATAAATGTTTTATGTATTACAATATGCCCTTTTGAGGCTGAGGTTATATATATATAACCTTTTTTTCCCTCATGACTCTTATAGTAACTTGTATGGTTATTATAAATCTAGTCTGATGTTATTAGGTTAGAAGTCACGTGGATAATATTATTTATCCTTGTATATTCCAGATATGCTAGGGTAATGGTTTTAGGATGTTATATTATGGTATCAGAGTAGTTCATCCTATTGAGGTGGGGTATGGACTGACTATGCTTAGGGATGTTTAGGAGTTCCTATGTATGTTATGCATTTTCTTGTCTCTTATGTGAGATGTTTGAATAGAATTACATGACTTGCCTTTAGTATGATTGTTCTTGCCTACTGTCACATTGTTACATGATATTAAGACTAATTAACTCAATATGTATATTTTTGTGTATATTGGAAACTATGGCACCTCTAAGGTAAACTAGGGAGAATAGGAACACATCTAGTGAGGGCCTAGATATGGATAGAGCCTTTATGACAATAGTAGATGCTATGAGGGAGCAGACTACTATGAGTGCTAGAGAGGAGGGGAGTAATTCCACCTCAACAGTCTACACCACCACCAATTCAGTTGATGCAACTAATATAAGAGGTACTTATGGGGAAGAATTAGAATTTCCATGACCTCTCAGAGTTTAGGAAGTCTAACTCGTCTTCCTTCAAGGGGGAGTATAACCTATTCAGAGCTAAGGGTTGGCTGAAGGAGATGGAAAAGATATTCACTGTCATGGTTTGCTCGGACAAGCAGAGGGTACATTTTGCTTCCTACATGTTGGAAGGGAAGGCAAAAGATTGGTACTAAGACAATGCTTCGGGAACTTATATTACATTTGTAACACCCCAAAAATTATTTGTTTCATGATATATATTCATTTCATAATATTTGTGATTTTTGAGAATATTTCAAGAATTATTTGAATTGTTTGATTATTTTAATATTTTACTCGATCTACATGCTTACTGAGTGGGGCTAGTAAAATAAAATATTTTCCCCGAGGGGGGATCTTACTAAACCCGAGGCTGGGCACAGTTTATAAAGTTTTTATTTTTTGAGATTGTATCTAATAAATAAAATTATGATACATTTTATTATCTGTTGGATGATAAATACTGTTTCCACTAACTGTAACCTTTATCCACTGGGTAATAGCTCTAGTAGAGTGTTAGTCATCTTTTCTAGAGAGCACTTTAATGACATCACTAAGATGACATCATCACCATGACATCACCATTCATTTTATCAAAAAGTGTGTGAAGCTTCTCAAGGAAGCTTCCTACCAAGCTTCTCAAGGAAGCTTCACCTTTCCTCTCTCCTCCTTGGACTCCACAGTTTTGGGGGGGAAAGATGACCAAAAAGTTGTCATCTTTTCCAATCACCTATCACCTTTTCTATTTCAAACAAAACTCCATTTTTTCTTTTTCTCTCATATTTTCTCTCCTCCATTCTCTCTTCATCCTCACGGCCACTACACCATTTTTGGCCACCCGTCCTTGTTTCTCCTTGTCACATAGAAGCTTTTCTCTTTGGTGATCATCTCTTGATTCCTCCATCTTCATCATTTTCTACCAAGCCCTAAAACTTGAAGCTTTGAGGTAAAGTTCTTGACTTTCATATTTACTCTTCTCATTTTTGTGATCTTTGGTCACCTTTGTGATCAAGGACTCCTCTTTTCAAGCTTTGGTTGTTGATTGGGTGAGTTTAACTATCCTAGGGTTTTGTTGGTGGTGGTGGACGAAAATCACAAGGAGGTCTCAAGAAGCTTACTTTCTTTTGTTGTCTCTTGAGGTAAGAGGGAGATCATTCTCTTCAACCTATCTTAGTGGTGAGGATCAGGTTTTTGTGTTGATGGTGAGGAATCGATGTGTGGATTGCTCACTTTGTTGTGTGATTCTTGGTAATGTTGTGAATGGTTGTGTTGTATGACTCTAATACTTGTTATTGTGTGACTTGATGGATTTGGAATGCTTGAATGCTTGAAGGTGTAAATGGAAACACATTCTGGTGTAAATACACGGGCCGTGTTGTTTGACACGGCCCAGGCTGTGTTTTTTTTAGAAAACACAATACCATATACTTTATAGGTCAGAGGAGTACACGGCTCAGGCCGTGTTTGGGGACACGACCGTGTTAGGTAGGTCGTGTTTGGAGACACGGGTCGTGTCCATTGAGCGGATCATATTGATTTTTTTTTGTCCTTACAGAGGAATACACGACTCAGGTCGTGTTTGGGGACACGGCCGTGTTAGGCAAGTCGTGTTAGGGGATAAGGCCGTGTTAGGGAGATGATGGAAAATTGTTGGATTCTTAGTTCCTTGGAGGCTTATGGCCTCATTGGGCACTCAATGTGAAACTTTTGTATCAAGTTAAAAACTTAGTTACTTAAACAAGTAAACATTTAATTAGGAATTTATAATATGGAAAAAATAAAGAACAAAACTTTATCCTATAGCCTAGAGTGATGTTTGGACAAAGAAAGAACATGAGTGTGGGTGAGGTTGTGAGGAACATAAAAATGATTCATTTAAGTGAGTTTGATCTAAAACAAAGGAAAGGACTTATTTAATTAAGAGTAATAAAGGTTGAATGAAAAATACTAGAGAATTTCCCTTAGAGAGGCTTAATTGGAAAAGTATGTTTTCCTTCTTGAGAATTGGACAATGACTTGTTATGGGCCCATAAATGGGACCAAGGATTGTTGATAATTGATTGAGCCTAATGTGGCGTGAAATTATGGACAAGTCATACTATTATTGAAATTCTGTATATCTATGCATCGAGTTATCATGCATTGTGAAAGTTCGTTGAACTCTGTTGAAAGGCTGTATGCCTAAGAGATGAATCACACCTACGTGTGGGTGCGAATAGACTAGTGTAGGTCACTTGTTGACCTTGGGGGCATCGGGGTGCAGGTATCTCATAATGGACAGTTGGTAGCTCCTCTGTGTCGTGGGATAGACTAATGCAAACGCACCGACGATTCAGACCAAGACATTGTCCTATATCACAATCTGGTGTAGAATATCTTGTACAATGCCTTGATGTGCATGTTGATAAATTGATATATTATAGTACTGTTGGCCATGACAGCCGAGTTACAGACATGTCTCCTTGATTGTTCTTTTCGATTTTGTGTCTAGCTCCATGTAGTAGGATTTTGGTACCTTGTTCATGTGCATAGTCAGTCCACATATTTATCTGGCATAAATATATATGATTTATAGAACTGTTTATTTTAAGGATTCTATGACTATCTGTATTATTAAATTGTTTCTATATATATCTTGATGTTGCTTATTATGGTTGCTATACTGTGAGGCATCCTGCGCCATTGCTGATTCTTTACTACTATAATTGGTATTGATATTGAATATCTCACCTCTTTTATGTATTCTGTTATTCTGTTTATATTTATGCTTCTTAAAAGACCGAGGCGAAGAAGAGCTAGAGTTTTCTGATTTTGGGATGATTTAGTCTTCTTTTTGGCTATGGCATCCCGGCGAGGCTTTCTAGGGTATGCCAGACTGAGGTTCCATGGAGGCATTGACTGTTGGTACGTCAACTTAATCACCGAGCGCTTCGTCTATGTGGGATTAGTGACTGTATCTTTGGCTTGGGGTCAATATGATCCACCTGTCTTCTCTCTTGACTTTTTTGTATGGCTGGAGTTCTACATGCCGATGCGTGAGGTATGGGGCGACTGTGAGTATACCCCACATGAGGATTCGTTCCTGTCTTCTGCACGAGCCCCTGCTCATGAATCTGTTGCTCTTGTGAAGATTTCCTCTTCTAAGGAGGATCCTATGGAGGAACTTAAGGAGGACCCCTCTAAGGTTCCTTCTCAGTAGTTGTTGGGAGCATGATATTTTTTGTTGCCTTGGTCGCTGTCTGTATAGCCTTTTGGGGCATGTAAAGCTTCTACTTTCTTTTACAAACTGCTGATGTATATAATGACTTATATTATGTAACTAGACATATATATATATATATATATATATATATATATATATATATATATATGGTATGTATCTTTTGTATAAATGTACGGTTTGATCTTTATGCTATGTTTCGCTAAGTTTTTTTTTTCACTTAAAAAAAAATATATATATATATATAATATATATATATATATAAATATAATTAAAAGAAAATGGCTAAGTTAGGATACTCCATTGATAAGCAGGCTAATACCTATAGATAAAATAAACCGGGTCTTAATGATAGTTTTCTTTTGAATTTTATCCGTTTGGTGTGACGTCCTCCTCCTGAAAAAAGGGGCGTTACAACATCGAAGATATTTAAGAATTCTTTTCTGGAAAAGTATTTCCCTCAGAATATGCAAAATGCTAAAGAAATCGAGTTCCTAAGCTTGAAGTAGGGCAATATGTCGATTGGTCAGTATGTGGCCAAGTTCAATGAGTTGTCAAAGTTCTCATCATATATCAGATTTAACCCAAATGAGAGTTGGAAATATGTTAAGTTTGAAGAGGGATTGAGGGATGATGTTCAGTAGGTGATTCTGTGATTGACATTGACTAAATGAAAATGGTTTTGATGTCGACAAACAAGAAACCAATGGAAACATAACGATCAAGTCACAAGGAATTCAAGATTAGCATGTAGGTCATAGATATTGTGTAAAGGTATATTAACGATTCACTCCAAGCTCATATGGCTTTCTTAAAATGAGTTTGCAAAATGGTTTTTTAAGTAAGGATCAAAAGGTTTTCTGAAACACCTCTTTGAAATCTTATATCCTTTTTCAAATCAAATTCCTTATATGAGCTAAAACTAAAATAAGTCTTTTTGTGAACTAATCGGTTTATTAATGAGTGTAAAATGTTATCTGTCCTGTTAGGAGCTGAATTCTAAGGCCCCTAACCGATTAGGAGCAGCTCCTAATCGGTTAATTTGTTAAAATAGAGGCTTTGCCTCGTTATATTTCATATGCCTAACCGATTAGGCAAGATGACTAATCAGTTATTTGAATAAACATAACCATTCATTTTATTTTGAAACTGTACTTGACCGATTAGGTGAGAGCCCTAATCGGTCATTTGCTATCTCAGAAGCCAAATGAATTAAGTCCTAACCGATTAGGACATGAATCTAATCGATTATTCTTTATCTCAGAAGCAAAATGAATCAAGTCCTAACCGATTAGCATAAGGCTCTAATCGGTTAGCAGCTTTCCCAGAAATCAAATTTATTATGCTGTAACCGATTAGGACATAACTCTAACTGGTTATTTAACAAAACAAAATCATTTCTTTTAAGCTTAAAAGGGCTTCTAACCAATTAGGGTGCTTGGATAACCGATTAGCAGCTGATTTTTGGAAAATGAGGAAAAGCACATAATGGCTATATTAAAGAGCATTTAATGCTCTCATCTACCCCAACGGCTCTCAATAGCCCTTAACTATAAATTTTGGTATTGGGCTTTAATGAGGGGTTAGAAAAACTGAGACCAACAATCTAACAATCACTACTGATTAAAAATGATTTTTCTCATCATTTCAAATAATCCTCTATTTTGAACTTTAATTTGTGTGAATCCTTAATACCATAGTTCTTCAATTTGTATTATCTGCTCTATATAGAGTTTCTTCCTTCTAAATCTTGTACAATTTGTTAAGAGAGGGTGAGGTATCCCTCAAAATTGTAAGGTTGAGGTATCTTTTGAATATAGAGGCTCAAGCACAAGGGTGAGGCATTCCAAGGTGTGTTGAGTGCTCCAATTTATAAAGGTTGTCAAGCACCAACTTTTAAACTTGAAGATATAGTGGAAAATCTCAAGTATTTGCTTGAGGACTGGACGTAGATCACAAGTGGATTAGTGATCGAACCAGGATAAACTATTATGTTTATTTCTCTAAACCTTTCTCTTTACATTTGTATACTATTTTATTGTATTGCTTGAATATTGTCTCCTTTGGCTATTATATTTATAAGTGAAAATGTTCTTCTCATTTATCCAATCATCTCTATTCATCTAATAGCTTCAATGAAAATTATTTATCAAACGTTTTGTGAAAGATTTGTGAACTTGTTTTACATACTCAATTCAGCCTCCCCTCTTGAGTATTGAGGCCACTTGGTAACAAGTGGTATCAAAGCTAGATTCTTGTATAAAGAGCTTAGCAGTTTCAAGAGAAAAGAATAGCTTCAAATGATTTTTCTAATGAAAGTTCTTCTATAAATAGACCTCTTTTTTTTTAATGGGGATGGTTATGCTTATTGGAAAGAGAGGATGCAAATTTTTATTGAAGTTATTGACTTAAATATATGGGATGCCATTAAAAATGGTGCCTTTGTACCCACACATACTAAAGATGGTGTGAAAATTAATACACCTAGAAATGAATGGACCGATGAAAATAAAAAGAAAGTTCAATGTAATTTGAAAGCCAAGACCATCATCACCACATCCTTGGGGTATGATGAATTCTTTAGGGTGTCAAATTGCAAGACCGCTAAAGAAATGTAGGATACTTTACAAGTAACTGATGAAGGTACAAGTGAGGTAAAGCGATCTAAAATAAATACTCTTACTCATGAATATGAATTATTTAGAATGAACCAATGTGAAAGTATTCAAGATATGCAAAAGAGATTCACATATATTGTTAATAATCTTATCTCATTAGGAAAGACATTTCTTAATGAAGGTCTTATTAACAAAGTCTTGAGATGTTTAAATAGGAATTAGCAACCGAAAGTAACGGCTACTGCAAAATCAAGAGATTTATTAACAATGTCTCTAGCCACTTTATTTAGGAAGCTTCAAGAACATGAGTTGGAGCTAAATAGGCTCAATCAAAATGAAGAGCATGACAAGAAGAAAAAGGGAATTTCACTCAAAGCCACCTCTTCTACAATTGAAGATGATGATGAAGATGGTGAAGAGGATGCACAAAATCTTGAGCTAAGTGAGGAGAATCTTAGTCTCCTTGTGAGGAAGTTTGGAAGATTCTTAAAGAAGAAGGGATTCCAAAGAAGACCATTTTTTTCTCAAAAGAAAGCTTATCAGAAAAGAGAAGGATCCTCTACTCCTCCAAAATGTTATGAATGCAAAAAACCGGGGAAAACGGAGTGTCCAATGTATCTTAAGAAGATGGAGAAGTTTGAGAAAAGGTCTTCCAAAGAAAAGGAAGGAAGGAGAGCATATATAGCATGGGAGGACAATGATATAAGCTCTTCTGATAGCTCGGAGGATGAAGAAGCCCATCTTTGTCTCATCGCTCAAGGAGAATATAGTGAAGAGAGCGACACCAAGGTAACATCTTCTAACTTAGAATCTCCATCTTCTTATAATGAATTGCAAGATGCTTTTCAAGAATTGCATGATGAATCTGTGAGGCTCACAAAAATGGTTTTATCTTCTAACGAAACAATCTCCTTATTGATAAACAAAGTTTCTATTTTAAACAAGGAAATTAATGAGCTTAAGATTGAAAATGAGACCTTAGGACTTATTGATGCTAACTTATTATGCATGACTTGCTTCTCACATGATAACACATCCATATCCTTACCTTGCTCATCATGTGAAGCATTTGAGAAAGAAATTGAAGATTTAAACAACATTCTTTCAAAATTTACATTTAGAATAGACAACTTGAATGTGTTGTTAGGGAAACAAAAATGTGTTTTTCAAAAAGTTGGTTTGGGATATAATCCAAATAACCATCAAAAGTCTTATAAGAATTTCTTTGTTTCCTCAAATACTTCAAGTACCTTTATCAAATGTTTTCATTGTGGTAAGAAAGGGCATAGTGCATCCACTTGCAATGTTAGAAAGAACATAAACACCAAAGTTGGAATCAAAGGGTTTGGGTTCCTAAAGGCACCATGCCTAACTCTAACACACAAGGACCCAAGACAATTTGGGTACCAAAAGTTAAAATTTGAATGTGTGTTGTAGGTATGCTTGAAGACCAAAAGCTTAAGTTGGTATCTTAATAGTGGTTGCTCCAAGCACATAACCGGTGATAGCTCCAAGTTCTCCTCCCTTACCCCCAAGAAGCATAGTCATGTCACATATGGTGATAACAACAAAGGGAAGATCATTGGAATTGGTGAAGTTGGTAAGATCCATTTCTCATCAATTAATAATGTTTTGCTTGTTGAAGGACTCAAACATAATTTGCTTAGCATTAGTCAATTGTGTGATAAGGGTAATAAAGTTATATTTGATTCTACTTATTACATAATTGAGGGAAAGGATGACAAGCAAGTTAAGTTTATTGGTCATAGGGTCAATAATATATATATGATTAGTCTTGATGATATTTCCTCAAATGATGCTAAATGCTTTATGAGTAAAGAAAATGATTCATGATTATGGCATAGAAGAATTGCTTACATTCACATGGATCATTTAAACAAATTGGTTTCTAAACAACTAGTAATTAGTCTTCCAAAGCTCAAATTTGAAAAAGACAAACTTTGTGATATATGTCAAAAGGGAAAATAAGTAAAGTTCTCTTTAAAAGATAAAAATATGGTTTCAACTTGTAGACCTTTACAACTTTTGCACATGGATATTTTTGGTCCCTCTAAAACTATGAGCTTTGGTGGGAATTATTATGCATTGGTGATTGTGGATGATTTTTCTAGGTTTACATGGACATTATTCCTAGACCACAAAAATGATGTTTTTCAATCATTTAAAAAGCTTGCCAAAGTTATCCAAAATGAAAAAAGTTTTTGTATTGCATCCATAAGAAGTGACCATGGTGGTGAATTTGAAAACGATGAATTTGAAACTTTTTATGATGAACATGGCATTGAGCATAATTTTTCTGCCCCTAGAACACCACAACAAAATGGTGTTGTAGAAAGGAAAATTCGATCTTTAGAGGAAATGACAAGAACTATGCTCAATGAGGCCAACCTTCCTAAGTACTTTTGGGCGGATGCAGTTAACACCACTTATTATGTTATGAATAGAGCCCTAATAAGGCCAATTTTAAAGAAAATCCCATATGAATTGTACAAGGGAAGGAAGCCAAATGTGTCACATTTTCATGTCTTTGGATGTAAATGCTTTGTTTTGAATAATGGTAAGGATAAATTGGGGAATTTTGATGCAAAATATGATGAGGGAATTTTTATTGGCTATTCTATACATAGTAAGGCCTTTAGAGTTTGTAATAAATGAACTATGATCATAGAAGAGTCTATACATGTTACTTTTGATGAAACTAACCCAAATGAGCCGAGAAAGGTGCCTGTTGATGATATTGCAAAAATCATAGTTAGAACACACTTGGAGATTCAAGAAAAAGAGCCTAAAAAGCAACAAGAAAGACCCAATGATCATGTAAGACAAGAGGATTCAGAAATCATGGATCTACCCAAAGAATGGAGGACATCAAGGTATCATCCTCTTGATAAAGTGATAGGTGATGTATCAAAAGGGGTAATTACTCAAAACACTCTTAGAGATGCATGTAATCACTTAGCTTTTGTCTCTCAAGTTGAACCTAAAGACATAAATAAGACCATTAATGATGAACATTGGATCTTGACAATACAAGATGAACTAAATCAATTTGAGAGAAACCAAGTTTGGGAATTAGTTCCAAGGCCCAATGATCATCCCATAATTGGCACCAAATGGGTCTTTAGGAACAAACTTGATAAAACGAGCTTAATAATAAGAAACAAAGCTAGGCTTGTAGCAATGGGTTATAATCAAGAAGAAGACATAGACTATGAAGAAACATACATTCCCGTAGCTAGATTAGAGGCCATTAGAATGTTACTTGCATATGCATGCATCATGAATTTCAAACTTTATCAAATGGATGTTAAGAGTGCCTTTTTAAATGGTTTTATACAAGAAGAGGTGTATATGAAACAACCTCCTGGTTTTGAAGATTTTGAAATGCCCAACCATGTTTTTAAACTGAAAAAGGCCATGTATGGCTTGAAACAAGCTCCTAGAGCTTGGTACGAAAGGTTGAGCAAATTTCTTTTGGAAAATGGTTTCTCTAGGGGTAAAGTTGACACTACTCTCTTTATCAAGCATAAAAAGCATGACATTCTTTTTGTTCAAATTTATGTTGATGATATATATTTAGTGCCTCTAACAACTCTCTTTGCAAGGAATTTGCTAATATTATGCAAAGTGAGTTTGAGATGTCCATGATGGGTGAGCTAAATTTCTTCCTTGGTCTCCAAATCAAGCAAACAATGGATGGGACTTTCATAAGTTAATCCAAATATTGCAAGGAGTTGCTCAAGAAGTTTGGAATGGAAGGTGCCAAGCATATGACTACACCAATGGGCACCTCTTGTTATTTGGACAAGGATAAAGGAGGTAAATCTGTAGAAATCACAAAATATAAATGTATGATTGGCTCACTTCTTTATCTTATAGCTAGTAGGCCAGATATCATGTTTAGTGTGTGCATGTGTGCTAGATATCAAGCTAATCCTAAAGAATCACACCTACGTGCTGTAAAATGAATCATGAAATATCTTATCGGCACTTCACAAATGGGTTTGTGGTACCCTAAAGGTGCCTCTTGTAGCCTAGTTGGTTACTCTAATTCTGACTTTGCTGGATGCAAAATGGATCGGAAGAGCACTAGTGGGACATGCCACTTGCTTGGAGGCTCACTAGTTTCTTGGTATAACAAAAAACAAAATAGTGTGGCATTGTCTACAGTTGAAGCTGAATATATTACAGTAAGAAGTTGTTGTGCACAAATCCTTTGGATGAAGCAACAACTTCTAGACTATGGTCTAGAGCTGGATGACATCCCTATAAGGTGTGATAACACTAGTGCAATCAATTTATCTAAAAATTCTGTTTTACATTCAAGAACAAAACACATTGAAATTAGGCATCATTTTATTAGAGATCATGTTCAAAAAGGTGATTGCATGCTTGAATTTGTGAAAACCACTAAGCAACTAGCTGACATTTTTACCAAACCATTAAACAAAGAAGCATTCTTCTATATAAGAACTGAACTTAGAATTTTGGATCTGTCCTGCATTTAAATTCTGCATAATTAGATCATTTGTCAATAAGTTGGGTATCTCTGCTGCATAATTAATGTTTCTGATGCATATACCGATATTCTACTGCATTAAAATGTTAGTCTTCAATGTAATTTCATAGGTTAATCACTATTGAATCCATCACTAACTTGAGCGTCGAAGTGTCCCCTTATTTTGTTTTATAGGTACTTAATTCATGTTTAAGCCCCCAATCTTAAAACTCAAGTTCCTACTGTGGAAAAATGGTTTCTGAAGTTTTTTTTTAAAATGTTTGATCTGTTATTGGGCTGATTTTTTATGTCTAGAATGGATGAAAGTGAGGCAAAGTCAAGATGGTTCTCTGAAGAACTTTTGATCCCAAGTTCAGAGCAGAAAGTTTGGACTTGAGTAAAACATCAACTTGTGGACTAATATTTGATGCTTGAAGTGAATGAAAATGAAGTCAAGCAAAAAATGAACTCCAAGAAGACTTGAATTTATATGCTTAAGGATTATTCCTATAAAGCTTTTCTAATTCTGACAGTGAAATAATCAAGTAAAAGAAGATAATATCCTTTTATTTGGCCTTTGGAAGTGTTTTGGAACATTGAAGGGCTCTCTGTCAAGCCAAAATAATTGGTTAGGCCAAGCCTCTAACTGGTTACCTTGTGTTTGGAAGCAAATTTGTGCTCTTTATCAAGTAAAATAACCGGTTAGTTAATTGCCCCTAGCCGGTTAGCACAAACCGTGACCTCCCAATTGAATTGCCTAACTGGTTAGCATAAAGCACCTAATCAGTTACCCATTTTTCCTAAACTAGTTAGGACACCACATTTAAACATCTCCCAACAACGTAGTTCACCATTCACGCACCCCCATCTCCATTATCATCTTCATCCTCTCAAACCCTCTCACACCCACTCCTCACATTTATCACTTACTACAAAACCACCACAAATTCAACATTTAAATTCCATTTCCCTTACTATCCACCACTTTCTATCATCTTTCTCAGATTAAAATTCTATTTTTTTTCAAAATTTCTCATCTTCCCTCACACTTTCTCTCTCTTCCAACGTGCCCTAACCACCATTTTCACTCACCATGGCTAGTAGCTTTTCCTTTCCCCAAAAGTCACGCATCAAAAACCCAAATGTCCCAAAGGAAACACCTCCTACAGACTCTGACCCAGAATTCTCCATAGCCTTGAACCCTGGAAGATTTTTCATCGACCTTGTTCAAATGAAGAAATACTAGTTAGAATTTCATGCTTGAGGCATCGTTTCATCTAAATGGATGGACTGGGCATTTTTTGTCAAAGAAGGATTCACTTCTCTTACAGAGCTCCTTGAATTCCATAGGTTGAGAACTCTCGTTACTACCAATCCGGGGTATTTCTATCTTGAACCTACTAAAGTCTTTTTCTACAATTTATCTATTATGGGCGGAAATTTGATTTCTAAAATCAAAAAGCACAAAATTATTGAGAATCCAAGTGAGTGAGTTCCTTTATTTAGTCTTCCTCACTCTGTAGAAAAGCTTAAATTGGAAAAACATGGCTCATGGAAAAACTATAAGAGAGATCAAGCTGTCATGGGCATGCTTCAGCCTAGCGTTCAAATGCCAAAGGGGGCTTTTACTACCGGCCTTTCAAAATGACAAGATCGTCTTCTTCATTTTATTGTAACTCATATCCTAGCACCAAGGGCAAGTAACTATGCCCTGGTTGAAGAGGAAGACATCTTCCTGGTGTGGCTTCTCAAAGAACGCATAAAGATCAACTGGCTGCCTTTTTACATTATACACTACATGATGAAAGCTAAACAAAAGGCAGTTATGGATCTTCCTTATGCCCTTTTGATTGCTCGAATCCTAGACCACTACAAGGTTCCCCTTCTGGAAGATGGAATCGTAAATACTACAGGTCCCCATAAGTTTGGACTTGCCTCTCTCAATAGAATGCAAGTGAAGAACATAAATGGCAAATGGACTTATGGTCATGCATGTGTGGCAGCAGCACCACTAGAAGAAATTCCTGTTGATCCGACTGATGTCCTTATGGAAGAGGCACCAGAAATGAGTAGCATCTCAGAAACCACAAGTGAAGCCTGCATTCTTGTAGCCATTACGGATTTAAGAACCTACTAGGAGCATAGCAACTCAGTCATCTTTGATCGTTTACGTGCTATGGAGGACCGCTTGGATAGGCTCAAGCGTCGCTACCCAGTACCCGAGGACCATGGGGCTTAGACATAGACTATCTATTTTTGTTATAGTTGTATTTCTGAACTAATTGCTTACAACTCTATTTTGAATATGATGTTGAGCTATGTCTTAAATGTTTTGGATATTATGTTAGAACAATAATAGATCTATTTGGCATGATTAGTTATGAGATTCTGGATATTGGTATCATGGCATGTTTAAATGTTTTTGAAAGTTATTTTTGAACTATGGCATGTTTAATTAGCAACATGGACTTATTTAAATATGCTTTGAATGCTTGATATTGTATAACTTGTCTATGTCTAACTGGATTACTGAAAATGCTTCCATTATGGCTAGATTATTACTGGTTATCTGTTCCATTTTTTTTATCATGACAAAAAGGGGAGAAGAATATAGGGGCTTTTTATTGAGAAAAGAAGGAAAAATAACTGAATATTTTATGTTAAGTGTTGCCTGTTAATGGTCCTGGAATTCCAAAACAAAAGGGGAGTTGTGCATCTCTGATTCAAGCACCTCTTGAACAAAAGAGGGGGAGTAAGTCCCCAAATCCTATTACAAATTTCAATTATCATTTGAACTAATCTTTTTCTCAATAATTGTTTGTCATCATCAAAAAGGGGGGAGAATGTGATTGACATTGACTAAATGCAAATGGTTTTGATGTCGACAAACAAGAAACCAAAGGAAACACAACGATTAAGTCATAAGGAGTTCAAGATTAGCATGTAGGTCATAGATCTTGTGTAAAGGTATATTAAAGATTCACTCCAAGCTCATATGGCTTTCTTAAATGAGTTTACAAAATGGTTTTTTAAGTAAAGATCAAAAGGTTTTCTGAAACACCTCTTTGAAATCTTATATCCTTTTTCAAATCAATTTCCTTATATGAGCCAAAACTGAAATAAGTCTTTTTGTGAACTAATTAGTTTATTAATGAGTGTAAACTATTATCTGTCCTGTTAGGAGCCAAATTCTAAGGCCCCTAACTGATTAGGAGCAGTTCCTAATCAGTTAGTTTATTAAAACAGAGGCTTTGCCTCGTTATATTTTATATGCCTAACCGATTAAGCAAGATGACTAATCAGTTATTTGAATAAATAGAACCATTCCTTTTGTTTTGAAACTATGCCTAACCGATTAGGTGAGAGCCCTAATCGGTTATTTGCTATCTCAGAAGCCAAATGAATTAAGTCCTAACTGATTAGGACATGAATCTAATCGGTTATTCTTTATCTCAGAAGCAAAATGAATCAAGTCCTAACCGATTAGCATGAGGCTCTAATTGGTTAGTAGCTTTCCCAGAAACCAATTTTATTATGTCCTAACCGATTAGGACACAACTCTAACCAGTTATTTAACAAAACAGAACCATTTCTTTTAAGCTTAAAAGGGCCCCTAACTGATTAGGGTGCTTGGATAAATGATTAGCAGCTGATTTATGGAAAATGAGGAAAAGCACGTAATGGGTATATTAAAGAGCATTTAATGCTCTCATTTACCCCCAACGGCTCTTAATGGCCCTTAACCATAAATTTGGGTATTGGGCTTTAATGAGGGGTTAGAAAAACTGAGACCAACAATCTAAGAATCTCTACTGAGCATTAAAAATGAGTTTTCTCATCATTTCAAATAATCCTCTGTTTTGAGCTTCAATTTGTGTGAATCCTTAATACCATAGTTCTTCAATTTGTATTATATGCTCTAAAGAGAGTTTCTTCCTTCGAAATCTTGTACAATCTGTAAAGAGAGGGTGAGGTATCCCTCAAAATTGTAAAGGTGAGGTATCCATTGAATATAGAGGCTCAAGCACAAGGGTGAGGCATCCTAAGGTGTGTTGAGTGCTTCAATTTGTAAAGGTTGTCAACCACCTATTTTCAAGCTTGAAAATATAGTGAAAAATCTCAAGTATTTGTTTGAGAACTGGACGTAGATCATAAGTGGATTAGTGATTGAATCAGGATAAACTATTGTGTTTATTTCTCTAAACCTTTCTCTTTACATTTGTGCACTGTTTTATTATATTGCTTGAATATTCTCTCCTTTGGCTATTATATTTATAAGTGTAACACCCCAACTTTTGAGATAATTACAATATTGTTCTAAAATGTACTGTTTTGTGAATTCTGTGAGTAGTAAATTAAATTTGACTGTTTCGTAAGTGTATTTGATTGTTGTGTGTGATTTTCTCCGAGCCAGGGAAATAATAATTTTCTGGCCAGAAAAATGTTATTTTAATTAATTAGAGCTGGGGGATCTTACTAAACCCAACTGATTGATTATATATATATTAATCTCGTAATTTTTAGGATTTAACTGTGTAATAAAATAATTTTATATTATTATAATATTATTTTATATTACAATACCTACTGTCTTAAAAATAGTAGAAATCCGCTTCAAAATGATCACGGATCTTTAAAAGTCTGTGAGACCCGCGTTTAGGAAAAGTAATCAACGATTCTGACTGGACAAATTCTAGCCAAAGAAAGCAAGTCAACGAAAGTGGCTTGACTTTTTGAACCAACAGGAATAGGTCAAAGAAGGAAGCATGGACTTTGGTGTGGACCGTTGGATGAAGACTTAGTTAGGAAGCCTTTGATTTCAACCGTTGATCAAATCAATGGTGAGATGAGAATTCAAGATTTATGACTAATCAATATCTACCTTAGATTACATCTAGAGCTAGGAATTAAAGATGAAATCAATGGTTAGAATTAAGTCAAACATAGTGGCTTGAATTTGGTTAGTAGCTAATTAAGCCTAATTTGGTTAATCTAACTACCTAATTAGCAAACTAAGTGAACTAGCTTAGTTATTAATTAGTTATAATCTAAATACTAATTAGATATCCTAATATTGTTTAAAGGTTATCATATATGCTAAAATATATTAAACTAATTAGTTATGTGATTAGAATGTTGATTAAGTGTTGATAGGATAATTAACCTAACTAATAACCTTATTAATTAGCATGTAATTAGGAGTAAATTGAAAACAATTAAGACCCTAAAATCCTAAGAGCCACACGGTTTTGGGCAGCAGCCTTGGGAGGCTTGGTGGCTAAGTTCTACATGGTTCTTGAACCCTCCAAAGTGACCTAAGCCATGTGCACCTTAATGTGAACACACATGGATATTTACCTACTCAAATCAAACACTCAACCTCACCCACACTCACCTCATGGCAGCCCCATCAATTCACACACTTAATATTACTTTTTACACTTATCACAATTAAGCTATCCATTTTCTCTCAAAACACCAAAAACCAAACAACACTTTCTCTTCTATTTTCTTTCCCATTTTCAGCCAAGCACCAAACCCACACCACCAATCTTCTATAATTTTACCTCTTAGCTTTTCTTAAACCCAAATCATATTCTAAACACTTTTCCTTCACAAGGTTTTGCCAAAAACCTACTCTATCTAGTCCAAAATCAAACCTTTTGCTTACTTTCCTAAGGGTAAGACTTGATTCTATGGTTTAAATTTGGATTTCTAATTTTTCTAACCATGATTGTTCCATGGTTTTTTAATCTTAACACTTGTATGTGTTTTTACTAATTGTTTAAGAATTATTAGGATTTTGTGTTGATTTTAAAGAAAACAAGGAAAAGGAGGAGACTAACCGATTATTGTCTTCAAAAGGTAAGAGGGAGATTTAATCTCATCTACCCTAAGTGGTGATGAGAAAATGGATTTGATTGTGTATGGAGAATCCATAAGGATTCATTTGTATGGTTGTTTTATTATTTTTATTATTTGTGTGATTGTTTAAATGCTTTCCTATTTGTGATTTATTTTTGCTATGCATATTTATAGCTTTAAAATATATTGTATGTATATTGTATGTGTTTATAGTTGTATGTGTTTATAGTTGTATGTGTTTATAATTGTGTAATTATTAAAGTAGGATGTGACTAACATGTAACAATTTGCATGAGTGTTCCAAAGAACACCAAGAGGCTTACTAACAACTTAATTTATTTTAAAGTGAGAACTAAAATAAACCTTCTCATGAAAATAGAGAACCAAAATGTTCTCAGCAATTTTCTAAATCACTGATTTAAAGAATCTAGGTAAAATAATGGATTTAAGAATGATTTAGGTTAAATATGGCCAACATGCCATTTAATGTATAATTGAATGCCATTTTATTTTCTAAGATAGGTTAGGTAATGGATTTACAAAATAAACTGATTCCAATGAATCTTTGTGAAAACAAAAGGAATAAATTTGGTTCTAGAAACCTAACTTAGCAGAATTTATTTTAAAGTGAGAACTAAAATAAAAGCTTGAAGAATACTAACGTAGAGCTCACTCAATAAGTTTTGAAGTGCGTTAGCATGTTTCAAAGTGTAACTAATGGGTAGAATTAAAATAAACAGAATTTTGAGAAAAATGTTAAAAATACCTTATACTGATTTATAGGAAAAATGCTGCCGAAATTTACTAAAATCAGACGATTAAAATGAAAAGATTCCATACTATATTTAGAATATAAGGAAAATACTCTACGTATTTTAAATATACTAGATATAGTCTACACATATTTAAAATGATGATTTTAAGCTATTCGGTTAAGAAAATGAATTAAAAATCTTACGCGATTGAGAAAATGATTTAAAAACATTACGCGATGTTCAAAAATGTTAAAATATGTTTACGCGATTTAAAAACGTTTGTGAAAATGACGAGATTGTGAAAACGCAATAAAATTCCTACGCGATTGAATGATACAGTGAGTTTTGCTGTTGGGCCAAAGTGGTGGACTCGGACATGTTCTGAGATAGTACTGTCAAGTGGGACGTACTATACTTTGGTATTTTGTGACTAAAGGTATTTTTGTAATTTTAGATCATGCTTAGAGTGTTGTGCCAATTTGGTTGATAATTAGTGATTGATTGATGAGATGAATTACACCGTGTTTTGGTGTGATAGGCGTAGTGTGGTTCATTATATGAACTTGGAGGCATTAGTGCGCGGAGAATTCCACATAGGGACAGTGGGTTGCTCCTCTGGGCCGTGGTAACGGGCAACACACTAATGATCTTGACAAGCACTATCCTTAATCGAGATCTCGAGGAGACTACTAAGTACTATGCCTGTAGTACATGATGTTTGGATGCGACGGTGTCGCTTGCTACACGATGTTTGGACCAAGGTTACTATGAATGGGCTATAGACACGACGTTAGACAGTGCAATAGTTTGGTTGGGCAGCCATAAAGTATTATTAGTTTCTTTTCAGATCATTTTCTCAGATATCCATGTTTAGCTCCATGGAGTAGGAACGAGTGTGTTCTGTGTTCATGCATTATCTCGCATTTTCATGCATTACCATACCAATCTGTGATGAAATGTATGATTTATTGCTTTAATATATTATGCATGATATAATGGTATGTGTTATTTTAATATGTATTGTATTGTCATGTGCTGTTGTCTTTGTCGTTTTCTTTATCGCCATCCGGGAAAAGCGAATGGTAATGGTGTAGATTGTCTCACATCTCTATATGTTTTCTCGACATTACTATATTATTTTTGAAGTAAAGAGTTTGAGAAAGAAGAAGAGGAATTGTTGAAGCAACCTCTTGAGATAGATTGAAGTTTGTATACGATGATCCCGAACTCAAGACGATTTTGGAGCTCATACTAGTAATTTGAGCGATGACGAAGATGTATCAAGATTTAAAGCGGATGTTTTGGTGGCCAAGAATGAAAGAGATGTAGCGGACGTATGAGCTTGTACGAGGAAGAAGAGCAGTGGATCGTATGTCCTTATCATCAAGACCGATCTTGAGATCTTGGCATTGCCGGGATTCTTCGGGTTTGTGAGACTTAAGTTTCACGAAGGTTCTGAGGCCTGGCGATTCGACCTCGGAGAGAATTTTCATTCAAGTAGGGATGGATTGTAGTCTATGAACGACTTGCAAGTAGATAGAGGAACAGTTGTATACGTGGGACGTTTGATTGTGTCTCTATGTAGAGAGTATGATGGAGATGTCATATTCACTACTATGTTATATTTACATTTAGAGTTACCTTTGACTCTTAGGCCTTATCCCTACATAATGTATTCCATGTGTCTCAACCGAGGAGTATTCCATGCGCCTTGTGAGCTCTCAGTAGTGAGTCAACGGGAGAGTGAAACACTGGACTCGTGTCGTGAAGTAGTCTTTGTGAGATCTCCAAGATGTCAACTTTTTGATGATCTTTCTGAGGATGATCCATCGGAGGGTTAGAAATCTGTGAGATGCGCTTGGGTAATACTATGTCTTAGTTTTATGTCAACTCTTTACTGCTTTGTTAAATACTTGTAGTTGCAAATTATGTGTGTACTAAAGAAGAATCATATGTATATTATGGTGTGATTATACTTTGTTTAATTTTGTGTTCTGTGTTATTTTATTTAATGTTATAAGTATAAAAGGAAAAAAAAAATTTAGTGGCTTGAATTTGGTTAGTAGCTAATTAAGCCTAATTTGGTTAATCTAACTACCTAATTAAGAACTAAGTGAACTAGCTTAGTTATTAATTAGTTGTAATCTAAATAGCAAATATTATTTAAGTATCAAATGTTTTACAACTTGGGTAAGAGTTTTATTTTATTTTATTTTATTGCATTCATAAATGTGACATCCCCACAAGGGTGTTACAATAAGTGAAAGTGTTCTTCTCATTTATCCAATCATCTCTATTCATCTAATAGTTTCAATGAAAATTATTTATCGAACGTTTTGCAAAAGATTTGCGAACTTGTTTTACATACTCAATTCACCCTCCTCTTGAGTATTGAGGCCACTTGGTAACAAATTCGACCTTTTAAGATCCAAGACTTTGTAGCTTTGGTGAACAAGTGTAGAATTATAGACGGTCATGATGGTAAGTCTCAAGTGGAGCGAAGATCACAAGACCTTCAAAAGAGGAAAATAATGGATGGTAGGTATAAGGAAAATGCTTCTAAACCTAACTATTCACAATATGAAGATGAGCAAGTTCAGATGGAAACCGTGGAGCCTAACTGCCCTAAGTGTGGAAGGCCACAAGGTGACAAACCTTGTGTGGTGTGTTTTGTGTGTGGTCAATGTTAAAATCTGGGGCACTCCCACGAGATAGTACCGAGTGGGACGTACTATACTTTGGTATTTTGTGACTAAAGGTATTTTTGTAATTTTGGAAAATGTCCACACGTAACGGGCAACACACTAATGATCTTGACAAGCACTATCCTTAATCGAGATCTCGAGGAGTTACGCCTTACCTTAGACCACAAGCTGTAGGAAGGATGTATACTCTAAGTGGAATAGAGATGGCTTAATCTTCCCACCCTATACAAGGTATCCATTTATGTGTACTACTAGATGGAAACTCATTAGGATATTCTTAAAGGATTGGTACAAGTTAAGTTAGATGGTTTTTAGATTCAATAAGTAATTCATAATGTAACACCCTAGAAAACATGTTAGGCTTGTATTTGGATGTAGGGGTAGCCTTAGTTGCTTAACATGTATGTTTAATTTTGTGACCTTCTGAGCACATTTAGTCACTTTGCTGTAAAAAATAGTTGTTATTAGCTCGGAATTGGCTTAAACTACTTAATTAGTGGAAATAAATATGGAGAATTTGTTCCTGAGTCACAAATGTGTGGAAGATGATGTGGTTAAATTTTGAGGTTAATCAGAGTTAGTTTGGTATTTATAAGCATACTGAGGGTGTGTTTTAATGTTAGATTGACTAGTAGCAGATATGAAAAAAATAAGAAAATGGCAAAACAAGATTTTTTATGAATCTTAGGATTTATTTTAAACTTGTTGGAAGTTAAAAAACTGGATGTGGTGAAATCTAAGTATTCTTAGCATATCGGGAATTTTGGTACTACTTAGGGGTTATCTATAAGAAGCCAATTTTGACTTCTTTTCTAAATATCTCACAGCAAAAAACAAAAGAGAGAAAGGAAACTAGAGGAGGAGAAAAAAAAGAAAGAGGAAGGGAAGAAGAGGAAGAAGGAGGAGGAATCAAGTGGAAGCTTGGCTCATCTTCAAGACTTTGAGGTAGGGGAAACTTGTTTTTATTTCTTTCCTTTATTCTCTCCATCTTTTCTCATGAGGAGAGTTTATGAAGAAAGTGGGGTTTAAGTGTTGTTCTTTGTTGTTTTATGCTTGAATCTTGTTGTAGAACTTGAGAATGACATGTTTTTAGTTTGTTGTATGCTTGGTAATGAATTTCTCATCTCTTAAACATTCATAACCTCACTTGAGCTAAAAGAGATGTTTTAGGTTTTTCAGATTGATGATTGGTTCATTGATCCATGTGGAGTGATTTGAAAGTTGTATAAGAGTTATAACATGGTTATGGACACTATATAAAGTTGGAAAACTTTTAGTTTGATGATCAGATAGAGAAGTGGGGGGTATATTCCTAATGGAATAGTACCCCATTCTACAAAATTTTGCAGAATGCTTCTATCGTTGGGTGGCACTAGGCACCACTGAACCACGCCTAGGCGTGCTTGAGACAAAGAGTGTGGTGCCTAGGTGCCAAAGTGGTGCGCCTTGGCGTGGCTTCCTAGAAGTAATAGGGCGTTGCCCTGCCACCTTCACACCTAGGCGTGGGTGGATGGCTCCTAGGCGCGACTTCCAGACTTAGACAAGAATTGTTGTTTAATGCAATAGAGCTTTCTAATTATGTAATTTCTTCTTTTATGCTTCTTAATGAGTGATGAGACTCTACTAGGGGTATTTAATGAAGTGAGAATGTTATTAATCAATTTGATTTGTAATGCTAATTATATGAGGTAATTAGACATAGTTATATATGTTATATTTGTGTTTGTTGAAGGATGTGAGCCTCACATTTGAGGATAATCTATGTTAGATAAAGAGGATAGCTTCCTTCCTATTATAGTGATGAGTTGACGATGGACTTCCTCTCCCTCATTATTTTGGCAATTGAGGTGGGATTTTCCCTCTTTGTTAGATGTTTTCCTAAATGGAAGGTAGTTATAGAGGGATTCCCTTCTATCGGAGGTGATCTTGAATCATGATAGCGTGAGGATGTGCAGCTCCTTCCCTATTGTGTGTTCCTGAATCTTCATAGCGTGAGGATGCGTAGCTCCCTCCCTATTGTGGAGTAGTTGAAGATGGTTATTTCTTCTTTACTCTATGGAATTACGTGAAGCGAGGATTTTCATAGTAGTTGAGGCAAGTGATTCTCCACTACTTTTGATGACTTTGAGGATGGATTCGTTGTTATTGGAGAAGACTGCTGGAACTGGGATTCCAGTGTTTGCTAGAACTGGGTTCCAGTGCTTGTTCAAGGTTTATGGAAGCAAATTTCATTACTTTGTTCAGGATTCATGCATATCATGACATTACCATGGAACTGGGCTTCCATAAATGGTATCAGAACATTACTTATTACATACTTAGGTTAATGCATAGGCATGAACATAAGGCATAATTTGGCATAGCATAGCAATTCTATAGGCGATTGCTAATCATAACATATTCATGCATTGTAATTGTATGGGTAATTGTGTATCTTTGAGATGGAAATGATGTTTTTGTGAGTATGATTACTAGTTCAAGGCTTTTTGTGAAAATGAGTTTTTCTATATAAACGTATAAAATGAGAATCTATTTCAAGAAGAAAAAGGACATGGTTTTGACTTTTGCCACCTTTCTAGCTTTTATATATATGAAACTTGAGTTTGAAATGGTGTTTTTCCCCAAAATGGATAGAATGATTATGATGGCATGTTTTATGGATTTAACTACTGAGAATATGTAGTTCTCACCCCTTTGTATGTGTTTTCATGATGATTCCAGGTAAGAGGTCTTGAATTAAAGTAAAGAGGACGCAAGAACTAGAAGACTTAGAATAGTGTTACCTTATAGTACTTTGTGATACATGTATCTTATGTGCCTTGAAAGGCCTAGTTTTCAAATTAAGTATGTATTATATTTGTAAGAAATACAGATGTTGTGTATTATGTATTCATTACATGGCTCATATTTTCTATATATACATAACTGTTATATTTGAAAATGCTAGTTAGTAGGAAATAGCATGCCTGAATTTAACTACTATGGTATAATACAAATGATATTATCGGTATTAAATTTGGGATATTACATTATACAAAATGAAAACCTATAAGTTTTGTTTGAGTTTGGAAATGATAAGTTAGATACCACCAAGGAAGGTGAGATTCCTTCGAATGTGATATCTTATAGAGACCTTAGAACTTTTAGTAGTGACAGACTAAATTTTGAGGACAAAAATTTTGAAAAGGAATGGAGAAATGTAAGTGTAACATCCACTCTAACCAGTTAGTCTTAATAATCGTTATAAAAGTTCAGTAACTCTTGTAAGAGTTACCTGTTAACTTTGGTAATCATTTTAAGTTAGTTGAGTTATTTTGCTATAACACTGAGTGTGAAAAATAGCTGTTAATATCCCAAAAAGCAGTATAAACTGCTAGAATGAGGGAAATAAATATAAAAAATTTATTTCTAAGTCACCAAAAAATATAAAGTGATGTGGTTAATTTTGAAGAAAATTAACTGAGTTAGTTTAGTATTTTTAGTAATAATGAGTGAGTGTTTAAGGGCTAGAATAAATAGGTAGATATCTCAAAAAATTATCAGAATTTGAGAATATATCAAGTAAAGAATGGAGAATTTACTAATAATGAGAACAGGTTAAGATGAATACTTGTAAGCTTATTAGTTTATTCTCTTAAGGTTTAATGTAACCAAAGGAAGAGTAATAGAACTTCAGTGATAGTTTTAGGTGTATGAAAGATTATTAAATGATGGGAATAGGATTGAGATGAATCCTAGGATTTTTCATAACACCTATGGAAGTTACAAAACTTAGTAATGAGAGATTAAAGTATCTTTAAGAGATAACATTTCTAGTTAATTACCAAAGTCATAAGATATTTTAGTTTTCCTTCTTTCCACCGCCCCTTTACTATTTCATTGACTTTCTTCTTTTCTTTCATCTTATCCTACTATTCACCCACTCTTACACTCTTTCTTCATATCTGCAACCAGAGAAAACAGAGAAAAAAGAGAAAAAGAAAGAAAAAGAAAGAAACGGAAGAAAGGAAGAGAAAGGGAAAGGGGAAGGTGTAATACCCCGAAAATTTTTTGTTTCATGATAAATAGTCATTTTATAATATTTGTCATTTTTGTGAATTTTTTTGAATTTTTTCAGAACTGTTGATTATTTTAATATATTTTTTAATTTATGTGCACGCTGAGCGGAGCCGAGAAAATGAAATATTTTTCCCGAGGCTGGTAAACCTTGAACTGTGGAAAACATTGACGATGAATCTTACTAAACCTGAGGCTGGGGCACAGTTTACAAGATTTATGTTTTTTGAGATTTTATCTGATAAATAAAATCTTTGTATCGTGAAATTATCTAATGAATAATAAATATTATTTTTATTAACTGTAACCTTTGTCCACTGAATAATAATCTTAGTAGAGTGTTTGTCATCTTTTGTAGATAGCACTTTAATGACATCATCAAAGATGACATCATATATGTGACATCATCATTTGACTTTTGGAAAAATGTTCCAAAACTTCCTAAAGAAGCTTTGTATAAAGCTTCCAAAGGAAGCTTTGTTTTCTCTCTCCTCCCTCCCACACTCCACGGCAATGAGGCCTATTTTGGAGCCAAAAATTAGCTTTTCACTTTATCATTTATCATTTTTAATTTTGAAATCACCAAAAGCTATCATCTTCTTTCTTCATCTTCTTTTTCCTCTCAAGTTTCTCTCTTCCTCTCTTCTCCACGACACCAACACCATTGGGAGGCCATTTTCACTAGCTTGATAAAATAATCTCATTTCTTGCTTCCTCTCATCATCTTAAGACTTTTCTCTTTGGTGATCATCCCCTAAATCTTCCTTTTTTATCTTCCACCATTGAAGCTCAAACTTGAAGCTCTAAGATAAAGTTCTTGGATTTTCCTTTCTTTTCTTCTCTTTTCCATTTTTCTTGGTCACCTATGTGACCAAGGACTCCTCTTTTCATGGTTTGAGTGAAGATTTTAAAAAGTTGCTCATCTTAGGGTTTTCTCAGAGGCTTGGACAAATTTTGGAAGGAAAGGACCAAGAAGCTTACTTTCTTGTGTTGTCTTCTATAGGTAAAAGGGAGATGATCCTTTTCAACTTATCTTGGTGGTGAGGAAATGTTTTTGGTGTTGTTGATGAGGAATCCATGTGGGATTGCTCTCTTTGTTGTGTTGTTCTTCATGATTTTGTAGCTATTTTGACTTGTATGAATTTATTGATTGTTATTGTGCATATTGATGGCTATGGAATTATATATTGTATTGCTTCGATTGATATATGGAAAATCTTGGGCTCTTTGCCCTTTTTGGATTCATGGCCAAGAGGCCAAATTTTTGGGTGTTCAAGATTTAATTTTTGTAGAAATTGGAACTTAAGAAATTAAGTGTTAAGTAATTAACAATGTGATGGAAAAATTAGTTTGACTCTTGTCCTTGGGAGGTCATGGCTTCAAGGGCCATATTGGCTAAAAGTTATGCATCAAGCTAAGGCTTAGGTGATTAGGTAACTTAAGAATTTATTATGGATTCATAAGATGGAAAGAAACTTATTTGGTGACCTAGGGTGATTCTTTTGAACTTAAGGGAAGAACAAGAGTGTGTGTGAGACTTTGAGAACCTTAGATAATTCTCTAAGTAAGTATGATTTAATTTGAGTAAAGGACTTGACTAATTAAGAGAAATAGAGATTGAATGAGAATTAAAATAGAATTCCTCTAGAGAAAGATTTTATAAGAAATGTTAAATTAAAGTGAAACTCCATAATGAACCTTAAAAGTGCATTGTCATATTTGAGAATTTGATAATATGGGTTCATGATTGGGACCAAAATTCTGTTGATGTTTAACTTGGCCAAATTGTGGTATGTTATGGGATGAGTATATCATTGTTGAATATACATGAATACGTATTGAGTCATCATGCATTGTGAAAGTCCGATGGACTATTGTTAAGGTCATGTTGCCTAAGAGATTGAATCACACCTTAGTGCCGGTGCAAATAGACTAGTGTAGGTCATAATGTTGACCTTGGGGGCGTCGGGGTGCGGGTGTCTCACAATGGTCAGTTGGTAGCTCCTCTGAGCCGTGGGATAGACCGATGCAAACACACCAACGATCCGGACCAAGACACTATCCTATATCGCGATCTTGTGAAGAATGCCGCTATATAAAGCCTTGTTGCGCAAAATTATTGATTTTCTGGAAAGCACTTGATTTTAGGCTGACGAGATACTAGCATGTCTCCTTGATCATTTTCTCCGATGTTTGTGTCTAGCTCCATGGAGTAGGATTCGATATCATGTGCACATGCATAGTGAGTCAACATATTATTTGGCATTTATTCATATCATAATTGGAACTGTTGTATTATTAATGTTATAACTGCCTGGATTTGTTAAGTTGTTTAATATTTACATCTTGATGCTGCTTATTATTCTTGCAATTCTATGTGGGCGTCTTGCGCAGTTCTGTTTCTTTACTGCTATAATTGGTACTGAATGTAGGATGTCTCACTTCTTTTCTGTATTTCTGCTATTCTGTTTATTTATGTGCTTCTCTGAAGATGTCAGTGAAGAAGGGAAAGTGCACAAATTCCCTAGCTTTTGGCCTGATTTTGATTAGTTTCCTGTTTGGACATGGCGTCCCATCCGCATGGCTTTTTGGGTTGTGTGAGATTGACTTTTCATGGAGGTCCGGACTACTGGCACATCAATCTGAGTACGGATCGCTGCATCTACCTCGGAGACGTGACTGTATCTCTGACTTGGGGATGTTATGATCCACCTGTCTTTACTTTTAATGCTCACTTGTATTTAGAGTTTTACTTGCCCATACGTGATATGTGGGGTGATCGCTATTACTCCCCACAAGAGGATTCGTGCTTATCCTCTGCTCGAACCCCCGCTCGTAACTCGGTTGCTCCGATGAGGATTTCCTCTGACGAGGAAGACCTTGAGGAGGATCCAACTATGGTTCCTTCTCATTCACTTTAGGGGCTGATGCTGTTGATGGCCGCTGATGGCTATCTGTAAATCTTTTTGGGGGCTTGATGTTTTGTCTTTTGGTGGGTTATATATATGTAATCATTTCGAGGCATGTAAAGTTTTTGATTTTTTTGTATATCTGGTGATGTGTCTAAACAAGTATGCTATAAGTATATATATATATATATATATATATATATATATATATATATATATATATATATATATATATATAAGTATTATGCATGAATGTATGGTTTACTTCTCATGATGCTTTGTGTCGTAACCATGTATTATCATTTTTAGTACAAAAAAAAAAATTCACCAAATCATTTGTACGATTACAACCAAACAGACTTATCTATATTATAATGAACCGGGTTTTAGTTTATACATTTTGTTTCCATTTTCGTGGTTATAGTGTGACGTTCCCTCCTTAAAAAGGGGCGCTACAGAAGGAAAGCAAGAAGCATCCATAGCCTACCATTATCTTCAAGGAGTTGAGGTAGGGTGTTTGTTTACATAGTTCTTTCCATTTTTATATCCTTTTGATGCATGAGTTATGCTTGCTTGGGTAGAAAAATGGTTTCTATAGGTTTTGTCAAAGGTTTGATTTGGGTAAACTTGATTAGAAGTTTAGAAAATGGTATATAATAAGTTGAGACATGCATACTATAGTTTTAGAGCATGTGAGCATCCATAAAACTCTATGATCTTGTGTTGATGAAATATGGGTTTTAGGATGAGAGATTTAGCGTACATGTGCTTGATCATTATTGTAACATCCATAATACCATTACTGATAATGTGTTCGGAATTACATGTTAGTAATTAGAATTAAGCATGTTACGTAAACTAATTAAATAATTTGAAAGTAAATATAAAAGATATACAAAAATGTGAGCCTATTGAAAGTTACAATAACATACATATAATATAAAGTACAATATACAATGCATATCACAGTACACAATATTTACATAATTTGCTACAACGTATTAAATATACAACTCAAAATACAAAATAATATCAAACTAGTCTACGTATTCACCTTCTGTCTCCATGCTGAACAATGCTTTCCTAGAAATATTATGGAAATACAATCATGAAAAAAGTGAGAATTCTAAGAACTCTTAGTAGTACCATTTGAAAATACGTGTCATCGTAATACTTCCAACAACTTTGGGGAAAAATCATTTCAAAACTCTTTTTATAACTTAGGAATGTGAGAAAAGCCAAATCCAGTCCTTCTTCTTCCTGAAGCAGAAGTCCAGTTATTAATATTTTCCAAAAACATTTGTTATCAAGCATTACAATTTACATTCATAATACTTTTAGAAACAAATTCCAAACAGGAACCATAATCTCAAATTCAATCAATGGTCCTCATAACATGATTAAGTCAAAATATGACATACAAATTCAAATCCATCTCAAATCCTTCTCAGTGCTCATTCAAATACTTGCTTATTCCCAATTCCAATTCTAACTCAACTTGAGTATTCATGGAGCAATACAATTTCAAATTCAAGCTCAACTTGATAAATCAAGGAGTAATAAATTCTCTATTACATATCCAATGCACAATTCTATATCATCCATTATACTTCAAGAACTTTAACAAGTAAACTTTATCAATGACATTTACACATCAAATCCTTAAATACTATATGCAATACTTTTTTGGCATTACTAATCAACATTTAACACCAATGCATGACACTTATGCACACAAATTTTGGACACCACAAGGCAGCCACTGTCATGACCTTCATGCATCAATCAAGACACAATTTTCATGTATAAAACACATCAAAATTTGGCCACTAATGGGTAACAATCATCCATGAGTATTCAACACCATTTTAGTCCCAACCTTTAGTAAACAAATGATCAAAATTCTGGTCACAAACAAGGCATGTATTGCCATGACCATTAAACATTATTCAAGCCACCATTTCACATATTAAAAGCACCCACATCTTAGTTAAAAACAGGGCAGCATTCTGCCCTAGTTATTAACCTTCATTCAAGATTCCATTTCAAGCACAAAAGCTATCAAAATTCAGCCACAAAACAAGGCAGCACTTTGCCATATTTTTTAGCACAATTCAAGCCACAAATGCAAGCATAAAAACATCACAAAGTATGCTTATAAATAGGGCAGCAAGCTGCCAAAACAATTAAGCCCAAAGAACACAACAAAATCTCAACATTCATATCATGTTCAATGTTGTGACATTTTTGCAAGCGCATGGATTGTACAAGTAGTAAAATAAAGATCGTTCTCATGAGGATCGATTGATTACCAACTGTTACGGTGACTTTAATTACTTAAGCGATTAAAATCAATAGTGAAACTCAATCAAAATCAAAATGAAAATTAGCGCAATAAAGAAAGCAAACAAATCTTGAAAGGTAAAGATTCAACCAATATTTAAAGGTCTAGGAATAGGAATTCACTACACTACCCCGTATGATAAATTGTAATCTTATCTTTGCTAATGTTCAATTATGTTCTTGAAGGCGATTTGTCCTAAATTATTTAAAGTCTAATTTCTTGGCACTAAAAACGTACTAAAACTCCATTGATCTCATTCTCATGACAATTAATCCAAGTTCTAACTGTAACGCCCCTTTTTGGGAGGGAACGTCACATTATCAATTACAATGCAAAAAATAAATAATAATAAGTTAAGACCCAGTTCTTTATAATATAATATAAATTTACTTGATTATAGTCATGTAATTAAATTGGCGAATATATTTTTTTGTTTATAATTAATAAAATTTAGTGATAAGGCATAATAACGATGATTACCGTAAATGGCAATAAAAGAGCAAGATGTAGTAAAGCATACATTTGATCAACATTGCATATTATATATATATATATATATATATATATATATATATATATATATATATATATATATATATATCAAATCTGTTTAGTTACAAAGCCCGATATACCAAGGAGTAAAACTATATCTGCCCAAAGGATCATACATATACATCCCCAAGATATCAGAAATATATAGCCCACCAAAATAAAGACATCAGGCCCTCAAAATAAAACACTGGTAGCCCTCAGTAGCTACCAGTAATATCAATCCCTCAGATGAGGACGAATTGTATCAGGATCCTCTTCAGGATCCTCCGCGAGGTCCTCCTCAGGAATCTCCTTGGGGTCTTCCTCATCCGAGGAAACCAATATAAGAGCCACAGAGCCACAGGCCGGAGCACGAGAAGTGGAATCAAAAGAGTTCTCCTGCGGGGTGTAGTAGCGGTCACCCCACATCTCCCGGATGGGCAGATAAAACTCCAAACGCAAGCTGATGCAGCAGGTAAAGATCGGTGACTTATGATGCCTCCAGGCCAAAGAGATCGACATGTCTCCCAAGTAGACATAACGGTCAGAATTCAGGTTGATGTGCCAGCAGTCTGGCTCTCCGAGGAAGGTCAGATGCACATCACCTAGTAATTCGTGCATACGTGCCTCCATGCTCCACAGTAGATGCTAATTGTGATCAGGTCAGAAGCTGGGGAAATCGGGAGCTCCAACCTCCTTACCGTCGTCTTCAATGGGACACAATGTACAGATGGAACATAATGGAAATACAAGAAAGAGGTAAGACATCCTACCTTCATCACCAATTATAGATGCAAGAAACAAAATGGGGCAAGGCGCCCACATAGTATTTCAACAGTAATAATAGTAATAAGCATTTAATAACAGTAATAACAACCAAGCAGTTCCAGGAAGTATATATCAACACTACAACAAATCCATTTATAAAGATAAACAGATGCTAGATAATACATGGACTCACTATGCACATGCATACAAAGTCAAAATCCTACTCCATGGAGCTAGACACAAACAGTCAAAGAGAAAGATTAGGAGACATGTCTGCAACTCGGCTGCCATGGCCAAAGTGCTATAACTCATCAGTTTATCCACGTGCACATCAAGGCATTGTATAGACAGTCTACACTAGATCACGATATAGGACAGTGCCCGGTCAGGATCGTCGGTGCGTTTGCATCAGTTTGCCCCACGGACAGAAGAGCTACCAACTGTCCATTGCGAGGAACCCGCACCTCGATGCCCCCATGGTCAACAATATGACCTACACTAGTCTACTCGCACCCGCACTAAGGTGTGTTCAATCTCCTAGGCAACATGGCCTTAACAACAGTCCAAAGGACTTTCACAATGCATAAAGACTCTATGCATAATCATGTATGATCATCATTACATATTATTTCACAATATGCCACAATTGGCCAAACTACGTATCAACACATCATTGTTCACTCACATAGACCCACAATATCATAATATTGGAATTAAATGAATTAATACATTTTCAAGGTTTATAATGAATTCTTACTAAAATTTAGTCTTTCTTACAAAGTTTGTCTCTAGAGGAATTATCTTAATCAATTAAATACTCTATTGTAATTTATTCTCATACACTTAGAAAGTTATCCTAAGAGTCTCAAAGTATGACACTCTCTTGTTCTTGCCCTAATTAAAATTTCCCTAAGTCTTATGAAAAATTTCATTCTTGGTTCTTTAAAATTTATGAATCTCAAAGTATATCCTAATCTTCCAATTTTGCTAATTTTTATCCCATTACCAATAATTTAATCACTTGATTATTTAAGTTCCAAGGTTACCCAAATAACATAATCAAGCCCTAAATGGCCCATAGAGGCCGTGGCCTCCCTAGGGGATTAAGTTCCCAAATTTTTCATTCGATTAATTGCACATTACACACTTGATTAATTATGTGTTTCACTTATTAGAATTGTTCATCAAGAACCCTAATTTTCAGCCCTCAAAACCGTGGCCATCTAAGAGAAAATCCAACATCATTTCCTTCCATTTCAAGCCTTCCAATCCATTCCAATATATCAATATACACAAACAATCAATTCAATAGCATAAACAAATTGCAAACAACATGTAAACATACTAATCATGCAAACAAAGAATAACCCTTAATAGGGTTTTCTCACAATCAATCACAAACAAGGTTTCTTAGTGCTAATATAGGCTGAGGAGGAGTGTCTTCCTCTTACCTAAGAGAAGAAAACAAGAGAAGCTTCCTAGAATTTCCTTGCAATTTTCGGATTGGACACCACCAAGAACCCTAAAATTTCAATCTCATCAAAACAACACCAATGCTTGAAAAATAAAGCATGGATGGTCACAAAGAAGACCATAGAAATAAAAATGAGAAAAGGAAAGTGAAGAATCAATAAGCTTACCCAAAAACCCTAAGCTTGAAGCTTGAAGAAAATGGTGAAAATGGAAGCTTTTCAAAGAACCACCAGCTAGAGAAGTGTTTAGAAGATGGAGAGGATTAAAAAAATGGGTTGGATGAAATTTTTGTGATAGATGGGTGCATGGAGGGCTGCTGGCCGTATGGCTTCCTAGAGAGAAGGAGGAGAAAAAGCTCAAAGGAAGAAGAAAGACGAAGCTTAGAGAGAGAAGCTAATAATAGAAAGTGAAATATGCTTTTTAGTTTTTGAAAATAATGTGATGTAATTAATTTTTGTGAAGCACAAATTTCCCCCCTCATTTTTGGGTGCTGCTGCCGTGAACTAGGGAGAGAGGAGAAAGAGTGCATGGCTTCCTTGGGAAGCTTGGAGGAAATTTCCTAGAAGCTTCCTTCAGAAGCTTTGCACATTTCTCAATAAAGTGCAAAGTAAGCTTGTCTCCTAAATTAAATACTCTTGAATAGATGATTAATTACACTATTATAATTATTTTCCCAGTGAATAAAAGTTACAGTTGATGAAAATAATATTTTATTATTCATCGGATAATTTTATGATATGGTGATTTTATTTATCAGATAAAAACCTCAAAAAATATAAACCTCGCAAACTGTGCCCGATCTCGGGTTTTGTAAGATCCCCCATCGACACGTTGATAGTTCAAGGTTTACCATCCTCAGGGAAAACATTTCGTTATCCCAACTCCGCTCAGTGCGCACGCAAAACGAAGAGTATACTAAAATATTCGACGTTTTCACAAAAATCCACAAAAATTCTTAAAAATCACAAATATTAGAAAATGGATATTTGTCATGAAATAAACAATTTTCTAGGGTGTTTGACTGACTCTGCTCAGTGCGCATGCAAAACAATGAATATATTAAAATATTCAACATTTTTGAAAAATTTCAAAAAAATCTCCAAAAATCATGAATATTGGGAAATGACTATTCATGATGAAACAAATCATTTTCGATGTGCTACACTGACTCTGCTCAGTGTGCATGCAAAATGAAAAATATATTAAAATATTCGACATTTTCAAAAAATTTCACAAAAATTCCCAAAAATTATAAATATTATAACATGATGATTAATGATAAAATAAACAATTTTCAGGGTGTTACAACTCTCCCCTTCTAAAAAGAAATTTTGTCCTCGAAATTTGCATACCTTAGAATAATTGTGGGTGTTGCTCCCTCATTTTGTCTTTCAGCTCCCAGGTTGCATCTCCAGTTATTTCATTCCAGATTACCTTCACCAGTGAGATCTCCTTGCCTCTTAGTTGCTTTATCCTTTTATCCTCAATTCTTACAGGAGGTGCCTCATAGGTTAAGTTCTCTTTTAATTGTATTGTATCTGGTGCTATGACATGGCTTGGGTAAGGAAGGTATTTTCGCAGTTGTGACATATGGAAAACATTGTGAATGTTTGAGAGGAAAGAGGGTAAGGCTATTTGATAGGCTACAGGACCTACTCGGCGAATAATTTGGTATGGTCCAAAAAATTTTGGAGTGAGTTTTCTAGATTTCAAGGCCCGGCCTACCCCAGTCGTAGGTGTGACTTTCAGAAATACATGCTCGCCTTCTTTAAACTCAAGAGGCTTTCTTCTTTAGTCTACATAACTCTTCTGTCGACTCTGAGCCGTCCTCATCTTCTCCTGAATCATCTTAACCTTCTCGGTTGTTTGCGGTATAACATTTGGTCCAATAGTAAGGCACTCGCCATCTTGGTACCAACATAAAGGTGTACGACACCGTCGTCCATACAGAGCGTCATAGGGTGTCATCTCTATGCTTGAATGGTATTTGTTGTTATAGGTAAATTCTATCAACGGTAGAACGTTATCCCAACTTCCAGTATGTTCTATGGTGCAAGCTCTAAGCAAATCTTCCAAAGATTGGATTGTCCTCTCCGATTGACCATCAGTCTGTGGGTGATAACCAGAACTTAGACGTAACTTCGTCCCTAATGCTTCTTGTAGATTCTGCAAGAAATTTGAAGTACATCTTGGATCCCTATCTGAAACAATACTTGTAGGCACACCGTGCAATCTAACAATCTCTCCAATATAGATCTGGGTCAGTCTTTCCAGTTTGTATCTTATGTTAATCGGGAGAAAATATACTGATTTCGTGAGTTAGTATACTATTACCCAAATCAAGTCATAACCTTTTCTTGTCCTTGGCAAACCCATTACAAAATCCATTGCAATGCTGTCCCATTTCCATTCAGGAATAGACAATGGTTGCAGCAATCCCGTTGGTCTTTGATATTCCACTTTAGCTTTCTGAAAAACCAGACAAGTTGATACACGTCTAGTGATGTCACTCTTCATTCCATGCCACCAGAACAACTTCTTCAAGTCTTGATACATTTTTGCTATGCCCGGATGCATACTCAGTTGACTTGTGTGAGCATGATTGATGATATACTCTCTAAGCTCTTGGTCACGGGGAATACAGACTCTACCTCGGAATCTCAGAATTTTGTGTGTTCCTTTTGCAAATGCTATTTCGTTGCCTTGCTTCATTTGCTCTCTTACTTCTTGCAAGAACTTGTCAACCTTCTGCTTTTCCTGTATGTCCTCCATCAGCTCACTTAAGATAGTAACTATATTCATGCGAATTTTTCCCAGTTCTAACTCCACAAAAGACCATACATCTCTGAACTACTCTATTAGATCATTTTCCTTGATCATCAGGGCAGAGACACTGATCATTTTTCTGCTCAAGGCGTCTGCCATGACGTTTACCTTACCAGGGTGATACAGAAGTTAGAAATCGTAGTCTTTCAGGAACTCTAGCCACCTTCGCTGCCTCATGTTCAACTCCTTCTGATCGTACAAGTACTTCAGACTCTTGTGATCACTAAAGATGTTGAACGTCGCTCCGTAGAGAAAATGCCTCCATATCTTCAGAGCGAAAACCATAGCCCCTAACTCCAAGTCGTGCATCGGGTAATTCTTCTCATGCACTCGCAATTGCCTTGAAGCATAAGCCACTACTCTTCCATGCTGCATAAGTACAGATCCTAGTCCTTGGTATGAAGCGTCACAATACACCTCAAACTGTTCATTTGGATCGGCTAGCACTAACACTGACGAGGTAGTTAGCCGATTCTTCAACTCTTAGAAACTCTATTCACAGTTGTCGGTCCATTCAAAAGCTTGGTTCTTTCTTGTGACTTGAGTAAGAGGTCCAACAATCTTGGAGAATCCCTCAATGAACCTCAGGTAATATCCTGATGAAGCTACGAATCTCCGTCACTGACTTTGGTATTTCCCATTGTAGCACTGCCTCCACTTTTGATGGATCCACCGCAATCTCATCCTTTGAGATTATGTGACCCAAAAATTTAACTTCTTCCAACCAAAATTCATATTTTGATAGTTTGGCATACAATTATTTCTCCTCTAAAATCTGGAGAACTATACTGATGTGTTCAACATGGTCCTCCTGATTTTGAGAGTATACCAGAAAGTCATCAATGAAGAGCATAACGAATCTGTCCAAGTAAGGACGAAAGATTCAGTTCATATTGTCCATAAAGATAGCTGGTGCATTCGTCACACCAAACGGCATCACAAGATATTCGTAATGGCCGTAACGAGTACGAAAAGCAGTCTTGGGTATATCCTTCGTCTTCACGCATATCTGATGATACCCAAATAGCAAGTCGATCTTTGAAAACACTGTTGCTCCTTTAGTTGGCCCATTAAGTCATCAATTCTTGGGAGTGAATATTTATTCTTGATCATCACTTTGTTCAGTTGCCTGTAGTCCACACACAATCTTAATGAACCATCCTTGCGAACTAACAATACTGGTGCTCCCCACGGCGACACACTCGGTCTGACAAATTACTTTTCCAAAAGCTCTTCTAGCTGCTTCTTAAGCTTAGCTAATTCTATTGGTGTCATCCTATAAGGTGCTATAGACACAGGACCAGCTCCCGGTACAAGGTCAATAGCAAATTCTATTTCTCGCGCTGGTGGTAAACTAGGTACATCCTCAGGAAAGACTTCAGAAAACTCATTCACCACTGGAATTGTATTCACAACAACCTCGTTCTTGACTTTCAAAGAAGACAGTAGCATGTATCCTTGAGCTCCTTCTTTCAAGAGAGCTTGAATTCGGTTGGCCGTCAAAAATCTAGAATCCTCATCTATGGGAAAAACTATGGTTTTTCTTGAACAGTCTAATAGAACATGGTTAGAAGACAACCAGTCCATCCCTAAAATTATATCTAGTTGGGAAAGGGTAAACAGATCAGGTCGATAGAAAAGATTCGACCTTCAACAACCAATGAACAATTTAAATAGACTTTGGTAGTAACTATAGGTTTATCAGTGGGGGTAGAAACAGTTAAGTCAAAAGGTAAAGTAGACACCGGTAAACCAAGTCTTTGCACACAGTCATATGATATGAAAGAATGGGTTGCCCCAGAGTCATACAGTACAGTTAAAAAGTTACCTTCTATGGTGCCTTCCCCTTGAATCAAGTCTTCGGACTCGAAGGCTTCAGCTCCACTCATGGTATAAACTTACCCTCCTGCTTGTGGTTTCTTGGCTCTTGCAGCATTGATTGAAGGTTCAGTCTTCGCTTGATTACAGTCTCAGGATACGTGGCCAAGTTTGCCACATCTGAAGCAGATGATCCCTTTTATGGTGCAGTCCCTTATGAGATGATCTTTCCCATACTTCAGGCATCTTGAAGGATACGCCATGTTCTGGCCAGTCTGGTTCCAAGTAGAACCTCCACCAGAGCTTCCACCCATGATCTGTTACTGATTTCCCGTTGGTCGGGAATAGGGCTTCTTTTGGAAGCGGTTAGAACTATTTCCGCTGCCTCTTTGGAACCTTGTAGGCCCAAAGTTCCTATTCCTCGTATCTCTAGATTATTCCAGAGCTTCTACTTCACAACATGTATCCAACAGCTCCAAGAACTCATTGATCTTCAGGGTGATCACAGCCTTCTTCACCTCATACCTCAGTCCTTCTGTAAATCTCTGACACTTCCAGGCTTCATTCGATTGGTGCTGAAAGTACATTGAAAACTGTGACAAGTTTTTGAATTTTGTTGTATACTCACTAATGGTCATATTCCCTTGTCGTAAGTTGATAAACTCTGACTCTTTCGCGTGCCTTGTGCTCACAGGAAAATACTTATCCAAGAATTTGTCCTTGAATAAATCCTGAGTAATCTCGCAGTTTACAGCTTCCAGCATTCTCTACACTCCATTCCATAAGTTTTCAGTATTGCCCACCAGCATAGAGGTTGCATAGGTCACCTTCTTGTTCTCAGCACAGTTCATGCCTCGAAAAACTTTCTCTAACTCCTTGATCCATAGACTAGCCTTGTCCGGATTAAACTCTCCTTTGAATTGGGCAGGGTTGTGGCGATGAAACTCCGCCAAGTTCTGAGCTTCTGCCGTAGTTTCGAGCTGTTGAGCAACCCTTTCTTGTTGTTGAGCGACTCTCTCTTGTTGCTGAGTAGCTCGTTTAGTTTGTTGTGTGATAGCCTCAGCCATTCTCTGCATCGCCTTAATAGCAGCTGCCATCTCTTCGTATCATGCCATCTTACTGTCTCAAGTCAGAATAACTAAAAGACACAAGGAAAGTCAGTTGCATCCACTAGGAATACCAAATAATACATCTATGTGTTTAGTTTTTCAGAGAAACACACAGCACAAACAAGACAAACTCAATCAAAAGACCCAAAGAAACATAAACCGGGACTCTGATACCAACTTAATGTAACGCCCCTTTTTAGGAGGGAACGTCACATTATCAATCACAATGCGGAAATAAATAATTATAAGTTAAGACCCGGTTCTTTATAATATAATATAAATTTACTTGATTATAGTCATGTAATTAAATTGACAAAATATATATATATATATATATATATATATATATATATTTTTATAATTAATAAAATTTAGCAATAAGGCATAATAACGAGGATTACCGTAAATGGTAATAAAAGAGCAAGACATGTAGTAAAGCATACATTTGATCAACATTGTAAACATATATATATATATATATATATATATATATATATATATATGTATATATATATATATATATATATATATATATATATATTTATATCAAATCTGTTTAATTACAAAGCCCGATATACCAAAAATCAAAACTATACCTGCCCAAAGGATCATACATATACATCCCCAAGATATCAGAAATATACAGCCCACCAAAATAAAGACATCAGGCCCCCAAAAGAAAACACTAGTAGCCCTTAGTAGCTACCAGTAATATCAGTCCCTCAGATAAGGAGGAATCATATCAGGATCCTCCGCGAGGTCCTCCTCGGGAACCTCCTCGAGGTCTTCCTCATCCGAGGAAACCCACATAGGAGTCATAGAGCCACGGGCCGGAGCCCGAGCAGTGGAATCAAAAGAGTCCTCCTACGGGGTGTAGTAGCGATCACCCCACATCTCCCGGATGGGGAGATAAAACTCCAAACGCAAGCTGATGTAGTAGGTAAAGATCGGTGGCTCATGACGCCTCCAGGCCAAAGAGATCGACACATCTCCCAGGTAGACACAGCGGTCAGAATTTAGGTCTATGTGCCAGCAGTCTAGCCCTCCAAGGAAGGTCAGACGCACATCACTTAGGAATCCCCGCAAGCGTGCCTCCATGCTCCACAGTAGACGCTAATCGTGATCAGGCCAGAAGTCGAGGAAATCGGGAGCTCCAACCTCCTTACCGTCATCTTCGATGGGACACAATGTACAGATGGAACATAATGGAAATACAAGAAAGAGGTAAGACATCCTACCTTCATTACCAATTATAGCAGCAAGAAACAAAATGGCGCAAGGCGCCCACATAGTATTTCAACAATAATAATAATAATAAACATTCAATAATAGTAATAATAACCAAGCAATTCCAGGCAGTATATATCAACACTACAACAAATCCATTTATAAAGATAAATAGATTCCAGATAATACGTGGACTCACTATGCACATGCATACAAAGTCAAAATCCTACTCCATGGAGCTAGGCACAAACAATCGGAAAGAAAGATCAGGAGACACGTCTGCAACTCGGCTGCCACAGCCAAAGTGCTATAACTCATCAACTTATCCATGTGCACATCAAGGCATTGTACAGACAGTCTACACTAGATCACAATATAGGACAGTGCCCACTCGGGATCATCGGTGCGTTTGTATCGGTTTGCCCCACGGACAGAAGAGCAACCAACTGTTCATTACGAGGTACCTGCACCCTGACGCCCCCATGGTCAACAATATGACCTACACTAGTCTACTCGCACCCGCACTAAGGTGTGTTCAATCTCTTAGGCAACATGGCCTTAACAACAGTCCAAAGGACTTTCACAATGCATAAAGACTCTATGCATAATCATGTATGATCATCATTACATACTATTCCACAATATGCCACAATTAGCCAAACTACGTATCAACACATCATTGTTCACTCACATGGACCCACAATATCATAATATTAGAATTAAATGAATTAATACATTTTTAAGATTTATAATGATTTCTTACTTAAATTTAGCCTTTCTTACAAAGTTTGTCTCTAGAGGAATTCTCTTAATCAATTAAATTCTCCATTGTAATTTATTCTCATACACTTAGAAAGTTATCCTAAGAGTCTCAAAGTCTCACACTCTCTTATTCTTACCCTAATTAAAATTTCCCTAAGTCTTATGAAAAATTTCATTCTTGGTTCTTTAAAATTTATGAATCTCAAAGTATATCCTAATCTTTCAATTTTGCTAATTTTCTATCCCATTATCAATAATTTAATCACTTAGCATAATCAAGCCCTAAATGACCCATAGAGGCCGTGGCCTCCCTAGGGGATTAAGTTCCCAAATTTTTCATTCCATTAATTGCACATTACACACTTGATTAATTATGTCTTTCACTTATTACAATTATTCATCAAGAACCCTAATTTTGAGCCCTCAAAACCGTGGCCATCCAAGAGAAAATCCAACATCATTTTCTTCCATTTCATACCTTCCAATCCATTCCAATATATCAATACACACAAACAATCAATCCAATAGCATAAACAAATTGCAAACAACATGTAAACATACTAATCATGCAAACAAAGAATAACCCTCAACAGGATTTTCTCACAATCAATCACAAACAAGGTTTCTTAGTGCTAATAGAGGTTGAGGAGGAGTGTCTTCCTCTTACGTAAGAGAAGAAAACAAGAGAAGCCTCCTAGAATTTCCTTGCAATTTTCGGATTGGACACCACCAAGAACCCTAAAATTTTAATCTCATCAAAACAACACCAATGCTTGAAAAATAAGCATGGATGGTCACAAAGAAGACCATAGAAAAGAAAATGAGAAAAGGAAAGTGAAGAATCAAGAAGCTTACCCAAAAACCCTAAGCTTGAAGCTTGAAGAAAATGGTGAAAATGGAAGCTTTTCAAAGAACCTCCAACTAGAGAAGCGTTTAGAAGATGAAGAGGGTTAAGAAAATGGGGTTGGATGAAATTTTTGTGATGGATGGGTGCATGGAGGGCTGCTGGCCATATAGCTTCCTAGAGAGAAGGAGGAGAAAAAGCTCAAAGGAAGAATAAAGATGAAACTTAGAGAGAAAAGTTAATAATAGAAAGTGAAAGATGCTTTTTAGTTTTTGAAAATAATGTGATGTAATTAATTTTTGTGAAGCACAAATTTTCCCCCTCGTTTTTGGGTGCTGCTTCCGTGAGCTAGGGAGAGAGGAGAGAGAGTGCACGACTTCCTTGGGATTTTTGGAGGAAATTTCCTAGAAGCTTCCTTCAGAAGCTTTGCACATTTCTCAATAAAGTGCAAAGTAAACTTGTCTCCTAAATTAAATACTCTTGAACAGATGATTAATTACACTATTAGAATTATTTTTTTAGTGAATAAAAGTTACAGTTGATGAAAATAATATTTTATTATTCATCGGATAATTTTATGATACATTGATTTTATTTATCAAATAAAACCTCAAAAAATGCAAACCTCGCAAACTGTGCCCAATCTCGGGTTTAGTAAGATCTCCTGTTGACACGTTAACAGTTCAAGGTTTACCAGCCTCAAGGAAAACATTTCGTTATCCCGGCTCCGCTCAGTGCGTACGCAAAACGAAGAATATACTAAAAATTCGACGTTTTTAAAAAAATCCACAAAAATTCTTAAAAATCACAAATATTAGAAAATAGATATTTGTCATAAAATAAACAATTTTTCGTGGCGTTTGACTGACTCTGCTCAGTGCGCAAGCAAAATGAGAGATATATTAAAATATTCAACGTTTTCAAAAAATTCCAAAAAAATCTCCAAAAATCACGAATATTGGGAAATGACTATTTATGATGAAAGAAATCATTTCTGAGGTGTTTCACTAACTCTGCTCAGTGTGCACGTAAAATAAAGAATATATTAAAATATTTGACGTTTTCGAAAAAACTCACAAAAATTTCTAAATATTATAAATATTATAAAATGATGATTAATGGTAAAATAAACAATTTTCGGGGTGTTACACTAACCCATTAAGTTTTATGACAATTATTTGGTCTTCGAATGATTTAAGCCTATGTCTAGGTCTCAATTCTTAATTTTAATTCTTCAATTATCTAAAAATTAGGTTTCATCTTTCGATCCTTCACCTAAAGCCTAAAATCATGTAAATATAACATACCACAAGCATTAAGCATACCAAGAATAAATCGAGAATAATAATTATCCATTAACAAAGAATCAAATTAATAATTCAACATAGAAAAATAGAGAGTTACATCCAAATCCTAGAAAAAAGGAATTTAGCAACTCAAGGCCAATGTAGCATAAACAATAACAAAAGTTAAAGAAACAACCATGATTCTATGTGAAGAAAATAGGAAAAAGAAAATAAAAAGAGAAGAAAGAGAAGATGAAAAGGAGAAGAAGTCTTCAATGCTTAATCTTCAATTGCTCTTACACTTGTCTTCAAGACCCTAGCCTTAGCCTCTTTGGTTTTCTGCTGTCATAAAAGCCTGCCTTCAGGTTTAGGGATTCACTTCTATTTATAATATTTAGGGTAAAAAAATTACTATTTTTACGTCTAGGAGACCTCACATGATTGTGTCTAAGCTCGACACAACCATGTGAGCATGAATTGCGTAACTCACACTGTAAGTGAAACACGTCCATGTGACCAAGAGACACGGCCGTGTCTCTATAAAATAGTCACACAAAATCATTCTTCAAGTTAGACACGGTCGTGTCTAAATTCAAATGTTAAAAATCCTATCAAAACGTCACCTTTTGGAAAAGTGGCCTTCACAAAAGTTGAAGGGTTTTGTCTTAGCTTTCCAATGCCACCTGTTTTGGCCCATTATGACTCCTACAGCCCAAGATATGGCCTAATTTTTGCAAACTAGTCAGGTTCCAGTGGCAACACCTTAGTTCTGACTTCCAGGCCTAATATTACCCACTAGACATCTGATTCAGCTCTAGAGCTCTGCATCAAAGTTGTAGAGCTTCCTCTCAGCTTTCCTACAAGGTAAAGTTCATAATTTTTACATGTCCATAATGCAAGTTATACTTAAAAATACAGAAACAGTGTAAAAGTGCCACAATGCTGAAAAATACAACTAAGCCCAATTTGAACCCAAACTTATAAATGGTGGCCAAAATTAATCAATTAAGCACCAAAGAGATCTAAAATGCTAAATATGAGGGTTAAATAATATATAAAAAAATGGTGTTTATCAGCTGCGTCTATGCTCGACACGGCCATGTCTAAGCCAAAATGATTCTCTTTTGCTCTGAAAACACAGTGTCTTCACTTACTTTCACTTCAAATGTGATAAATCTCTTTTAGTCTACAAAAACAAAGACAATGATAAGGATACATATAAAATTCATCAATAAATATAAGCAAATCACCATAATTTATCTAGTATAAGACTGTAAAATATAGGCTTATCAAATCCCCCCACACTTGAGCTTTTGCTTCTCCTCAAGCAAAGAATAAGCATAAAAAATAATATTAAACACAACATCAAGAAACATGAATCAAGGGAAATTTCATAATTTAAAAATTCAATTAAGCTTGGCAATCAAATCCAATCAATCGAGATCATTTAGCACTTAAAACAATTAGAGGCTTGTGTCTAGCTTGCATCTTTTCTCTTTACCAACCAATTGAGGTCACTCATCTTTCCATCGCTCAAGTGTTTAAGGACAAAGAGATCACTCAAATTTATCTTGAAAAATGGAATACCATAAGCTTGTTTATGAATCTCATCTCCACTTTGATGTTCACATACATCACAATAATCAAAATGACTTTCTTTGATTGTAATAGGGCCAATGGTATAATGAAAGGTAGGAATAAAATAAATAAGGGTAAAGAATGTTTATAGATAAATTGATACAAAATAGAATCTGATTGAATAGATAATAAATAGAACATTAGCATAAGGGTATAATAGATTTTCACTTTCAACCCAATATTTTCATTATTCTTCACCAACAATCCTTTTCTTTTTTTTTCCTTTTCCATTCTTTTCACCCTTTTTTTAGTTTATTTATTCAACCCTTGAAAACAAAAATAAATCTTTATGAGTTTTCAATTAACACATCAGTTACTCCAAAGAATCTAACCTGATTATTCAAATAGGTATCCAAAGAAATCAATTTCAGGCTCAAATAGGGCAACTAAGGGACTATTTTATCAATCCAACTCTGGAAGTCAAGAAAGAATTAAGCCTAATTGCCTTAATCATGTTCAAGTATGTATGTGAATCATTGAAGTCTCAACAAGATATCAAAGCAAGTTCTAGCGCATATCAATCAAGAGAAATATCACTCCAGAAGAAAAATAGGATTTTGTTTATGAAAAATCCAATCATTAAAGCTCAAAACTCACTTTCTGGCTAAAGTTAATAAAGAGAACAAATGCAAGCAGAAATGGCTAATTTCCAAATAAAATGCAAAATGTTTCAATACTCAATTGAAAAAGATTACTTCTCACAAAATCAGCTCATGAGTAGTGCATTCCATTCTCAAACAAATTTTTATCAGCTCAGAAATAATCAAGAAATTAACACACAATTTCAGCTTCATTGCTAACAATACTCAAGTAGTCATTGATTTCACAAAAAAATTCACCAAATTTAAGAGAAAATTTAAGAGTACTCCTCCTACACTTAAAATAAACATTGTCCTCAATGTTTAAATAAGAAAAAATCACATAACAAAGGACAACGAAACTTCCCTGAAAAATGAAAACACAATATCAAAAAGGTTATGGGAGAGATGGAGCCGGAAGGAGGTGTGTAGCCATGAACTCAAACATCAAGTCTAACTGATTAGTAAAATGTGGTCTGAAACTACACAAAAAAAAAAAAACAAAAATGATCAAGACAATTTTTTTAAATGGGAAAAACAAAGCAAAAACTGAAAAAAAAAAAAACAAATGCAAAAACTAAAAGAAACTATGAGAAAGGATAGAAACACAGGTTGCCTCTTGTGAAGCATTAAGTTATAATCATTATCTTGACTATGGGCTTATGCCATACTTATGTGACGCCATTAGAGTGGTGCTCAGTCCCCACTCCTTCTTCAAAATGTTTCACTCTCTAGCCATTTATCAAGAATGTCTTTAGGCTTTCTTTCTTCACCTCAAACAATCTCAGATGGTCTATACCACTTTGACCACAACTTACTAGGACAGAAACGTAGAAGTGAGTTATCCACAAGAATTTTATCCCTAAGCTTAAACTCATGCTATTGGACATGCTTGTCATGCCGCTCCATTGTTCTGCCCTTGGAAAGCTTGGCATTCTCAAAATACATGATAGCCTTGGGCAAGGTCTTTGCTATCATATCATCACTCACAGAACTATCCACAACATCATTAGCATCTATGCGATTACATGAATTGAAGGAACTAGGATTTTTTTTCAGAATTAACAACATTAAACACTACTTCCTCATCATTCAATTGCAAAGTCAATTTCCCTTTGTGGACATCAATCATTGCCCTTCCAGTGGTGAGGAATGGATGCCCTAATATGACTGGGATCTGAACATCTACTTCTATATCAAGCACAATAAAATCGATCGATATGTAAAACTTTTCGACCTTCAATGGTACATTCCCTAATATCCTAATAGGATGCTTGTTTGACCTATCTGCCAATTGAAGAGAAATGGTGGTTAGTTTAAGCTCCCCAATATTAAGTTTCTCACAAATAGAAAGGGGCATCAAATTCACACTCGCCCTAAGATCACACAAAGCCTTGTTAATATTCATGTTCCTAATTGAGCACGAAATTGAAAAACTACCTAGATGCTTAAGCTTAGGTGGAAGCTTATTCTTAATGATTACACTACATTCTTCAATCAAAGTAACAGTTTCATTATCCTTAAGCTTCCTCTTAGTAGAGAGAATATCTTTCAAGAATTTAGAATAAGAAGGCATTTGGGAGAGAGCTTCTGTAAAAGGAACATTAATGTAAAGCTTCTTAAGTACCTCCAAAAATCTTCCAAATTGATGATCAAACTTTGCATTTTGATACCTTTGAGGGAAAGGCAAAGGCAGAACATATGCTTTTGGAGGAACATAATTTTTAGTGCTTTCTTTATCTCCTGCTTTATCTTTACTCTTTTCTTGTTTCTCCTCCTTTTCATGGGTTTCCTTATCTTCAAGCTTTTCTTCCCTTGTGCGGCCTTCAAGTTGCTTACTACTTCTCAATGAAATTGCATGAACTTGCTCCCTTGGGTTAGTTTTGACTTGACTTAGTATTCGTCCTTGAACCATGCTGAACAAACTTGCTTGTTGGGCTATTTGAGTTTTAAGCATCTTGGAGTAAGTAGCAATTTGATCTAGGCGAGTGTTGATTTTCTTGATGGACTCCCCATGTTGCTGCACTTGTGCTTGAATGGCTTGATTCTAGTCCTTTTAAGTAACTATGAAATTTTCCACGAAGGCTTCTAAATTGGACTTCGCCCCTTGAGAATATTGTTGAGGTTGGAATCTGGGTGGGGGTCTGTTGTTGGGTGGAGCCCCTCTATTTTATTGGTTAGCATATGAGAAGTTGGGGTGGTTTGCAATAAAGAAAGCAAATAAATCATGAAAAGATAAAGATTCAACTAAGATTTAAAGGCCTAGGATGAGGAATTCACTACACTACCCCCTATGATAAATTGTAATCATATCTTTGCTAATGTTCAATTATGTTCTTGAAGGTGAATTGTCCTAAATTGTTTAAAGCTCAATTTCTTGGCACTAAAAACGTGCTAAAACTCCACCAATCCCATTCATATGGCAATTAATTCAAGTTCCAACTCATTAAGTTTTATGACAATTATTTGCTCCTCGAAGAATTTAAGCCTATGCCTAGGTCTCAATGCCTAAGTTAAATTCTTGGATTATCTAGAAAATAGGTTTCATCTTTCGATCCTTAACCTAAAGTCTAAGATCAAGTAAATAAGGCGCGCAACATACCACAAGTATTAAGCATACCAAGAATGAATCAAGAATAATAATCTTCCATTAAAAAAAATCAAATTAATAATTCACATAGAAAAGTAGAGAGTTGCATCCTAATCCTAGAAAAAAGGAATTTAGCTACTCATGGCCAATGTAGCATAAACAAGCACAAAAGTTAAAGAAACAACCACGATTCTATCTCAAGAAAATAGCAAAAAGAAAATAAAAAGATAAGAAAGAAAAGATGAAGAAGGAGAAGATGTCTTAAATGGTTGATCTTCAATTTCTCTTGCACTTGTCTTCAAGACCATAGCCTTAGCTTCTTTGGTTTTCTGTCGTCACAAAAGTATGCCTTCAAGTTTAGAGATTCACTTCTATTTATAATATTTGGGGTGAAAACTGTTATTTTTATGCTCAGGAGACCTCACACGACCGTGTCTAAGCTTGACATGGCCCTATGAGCTTGAATTGCATAACTCACACCGTAAATGAGACACGACCGTGTGTCCAAGGGACATGGTCGTGTCTCTTAAAAATAGTCACGCATAAGCGTTCTTTAAGTTAAACACCGTTGTGTCTAACTTCAGATGTTAAAAACCCTATGAAAACGTCACCGTTTGGAAAAGTGGTCTTCATGAAAGTTGAAGGTTTTTGTCTCACATTCCAATGCCACCAGTTTCAGTCCATTATGACTCTTACAGCCTAAGATGTGGCCTAATATTTTCAAACTACTCAGGTTCCAATGATAGCTCCTCTATTTTGACTTCCAGGCCTAATATGACCCACTAGACATCTGATTCAGCTTAGGAGCTCTACATCAAAGTTGTAGAGCTTCCTCTCAACTTTCGTACAGGGTAAAGTTCATAATTTTTAGATGTCTATAACTCAAGTTATACTCGAAAATACAGAAATAGTGTGAAATTGCCACAATGCTGAAAAATACAACTAAGCCTAATTTGAATTCAAACTTATAAATGGTGGCCAAAATCAATCAATTAAGCACAAAAGAGGTCTAAAATACTGAATATGAGGGTTAACTAATATATAAAAAAATGGTGTTTATCAGCCGTGTCTAGGCTCGACATAACCATGTCTAAGCCAAAATGGTCCTCTTTTGCTCTAAAAATGTTGTGTCTTCACCTGCTTTCAGTCCAAATGTGATAAATCTCTTTTAATATACAAAAACGAAGATAATGATAAGGATCCATCTAAAATTCACCAATAAATATAAGTAAATCACCACAATTTATCCAGAATAAGACTATAAAATATAGGCTTCTCATTCAACATCACAATTCAACCCAAACATCAATGGAAAATAGATGAACAATTTAAAAGAATATAATCACATTCAAACCTAACCTAGCCGTGAGGCATAGAGCATCAAGGTATCAATCAAATTCACAAATTTTTGCTCAAGAACTCATACAAGAAATAGAACTAGAGCAAAGTACGAATAGAAGCACAAAATGACCAAGAACACATGTTGTTTTCTTGGTTCTAGCCATGAGCTTTATGATCTCCAAGGACCAGATTTTTGACTCCAAAATTAGGAGAAAGGAAGAGCAATTTAAATACAAAATTCCCTTACCTTATCTCCTCTATATTGCCAAGTTTTGTCTTCACTTTTTCCTTCTTTTCTCTTATTCTTTTCTCCCTTTTTCCTTGTTGTTTTCACCACTGTTTTATTCCTAGTTTTGTGCCATTCAACCATGAGAAATTATGGAGAAAAGAGTGAGAAAGAGCAAGGTTAAATGTAGGTGAGAATGGATAGATGAAAGATAATAAATGAAATATTGAGAATAGGTAGTCATGTAGTGTTTTTCTCCTCTATTTTCTGTTATGTTCTCATGCCAGAATTGATGGAGAGAATGGGGAAGAAAACTCCAAAATGATATAGAAAGGTAGTGGCAGTGGAAGACACAAAAAAGTGAGTTAACTTTTCATACCTAAACTTTTGGATCTGTTACACACATTTTAATCTTCCAAAGTTGAGTTTTTAAGTTACCATAAGTGTCATGGAAAGTTTTAGAACTCATCTTATTCCTTGGATCCATTTTTCCATAACTTTTCATATACTGCTATTTATCAATTAAGCTTCATTACTTAATCCTAAGTTAAATAAAATTGAGGGATTAAGTAAATATGCTTACTGATACTTATCTTAGTTGATATTTTATACTAAATTATTCTCCATATCTTACTTGTTATCTCCATGAAATTTCATAATTTTTTGAGTTACTTAACTGTTCTATAACTGTTCCATTAATCCTTCTTTAATATCCTTAAAAATACCAAACTAGCTCAGTTGATTCTCCAAAATTTACTACAACTCTTATAAATTGTTTATAGCCAGGAAATAAATTTTTCATATTTATTTCCATGATATCAACTAATTCTGCAAAAACTTTAATTATTCTATTGTACTCAGTGTTATAGAATTACACTCAAACTAGTTCAGAAAGTTACTTGAATTAACAGATAACTCTTACTAGTAATACTGAGTTTCTATGACCCTAATTAGGACTATTAGGTTAGGGAGGATGTTATAATTCTTCGCCCCCTTTTTATAAATTTTGTCCTCAAAATTTTCTCATCTTATTCAAAAAGCTCCAGATAAACTTTACATCATATTGGATTCAAGTCACTACCATTCCATAATACCTTCACTAGAGGAATTTGTTTTCTTTGAAGCTGTTTTACTATTCTATCCAAGATCCTTAAAAATCTACCCAAGATCCTTTAAACTTTGTAATCCTATTACGAAATTCATAGGAACACTCTTCCATTTCCATTCAGGGATTTCTAAGGGTTGCAAGGGTCCAGAAGGTCTTTGATGCTCTATCTTGTCCTTTTGATATATTAGATATCTGGACACATATTCTGTTATTTCCTTTTTCATGCTTAGCCACCAAAACATCTTTTCAGGTTTTGATATATTTTTGTTGCACCAAGGTAGATGGTGAACTTATTCTTATGGGCTTTTTCTAAAATCTTTTCTTTAACTTCAGCTTTTCTTAAGATACAAAGTCTATCACTAAACATAATTGTCCCATCCTTAGCCTTTCTAAATTCCTTTTTCTTTCCTAATTGAATTTGTTTATCTATTTCTTTTAATTCTTCATCTTCTTCTTAGGCAACTTTAATCTGAATTCTTAAATCATTTTGAATCTCTAATCTATTCAAATAGAGACTATGTGGTAACACAGTCACTGCTAGACTCAAACTCCTAAAACTCTCTATGAGTACCATTTCTTGTGCCATCATATAGGACACATGCAGAAGTTTTCTGCTTAATGTATCGGTCACTACATTGGCATTATCCAGATGATATCTCAATTCAAAGTCATAATCTTTCAAAAAATCCATCCATCACCTTTGCCTCATATTCAATTCTTTTTAATCAAACAAATATTTTAAAATTTTATGGTCAATAAAGACCTCAAACTTAACACCATACAAATAATGTCTCTAAGTCTTTAATGCAAAAACCACTGCTGCTAATTATAGATCATGGATAAGATAGTTTTCTTTATGGAGTATTAATTTCCTGGAAGCATAAGCAACCACCCTTCCATTCTGCATCAAAACACATCCTAATCCCTTCCTTGAGGCATCACAATATACCTCAAAAATTTCCTGTGGGCTTGATATTATTAAAATAGAGGTAGTGGTTTATTTTTCCTTTAGTTTATTGAAAACTATTTTCACACTCTTATGTTCATTCAAAGATACTACCTTTCTCAGTCAGTATAGTCAATGGTAAAGTTATCTAAGAAAGACCCTTTATAAACTTCTATAATACCCTGCTAAACCCAAAAAAAAGCTTCTAATTTCAATTACAGTGAATGATTTCTCCCAATGTAAAACAGTCTCTACTTTACTAAGATCTATGGATATCTCTTCTCTAGGTATCATGTGTCCTAAAAATTTCACCTTTTTCACCCAGAATGCACATTTTGTCAATTTGACATACAATTTCTTTTCCTTCAAGATTTCTAAAACTAACCTAAGATATTCTTCAAGTTCCTCAGTTATCTTTGAATAAATGAGAATATAATCTATAAAGACAACTACAAATTTATGAAGGTACAATCTAGAATAATTCATAAATACTGCTGGTGAATTAATTAGACTAAAGGACATTATAAGATATTTATAATGCTTATATCTGGACCTAAAGACAACCTTAGGAATATTTTCTTCTCTAACTCGGATTTGATAATATTCTGACCTTAAATCAATCTTTGAAAATATAGTTGCACCCCTTGATTGATCCATCAAATCATTAATTCTAGGCAATGGATATTTATTCTTAACAGTAACGTTATTTAGTTGCCTATAGCCCACACACAATCTCATACTTCCATCCTTCTTTTTCACCAGGAGCACAGAGGCTCCCCGTGGTGATACATTAGGTCTAATAAACTTCTTATCCAATAACTTTTCTATTTACTTCTTAAATTCAATCAACTCTAGAGAGAACATTTTGTAAGGTGCTATAGAAATAGGCTCAATTTCTGGCAGTAAATCTATAGTAAATTTTATTTTCCTCTCAAGTAGCAATTCAATAATCTCATCTTGGAACACTTCCGGGTATTCCCTTACTATAGGTATCCTCTAAATTCTGCTTGCCTTCAGAATTCAAAGAAAAGAGGAGAACATAGCCTGGAGCTCCCTCAACTAAGTGGTTAATAACTTAACTAGCGTTCAGGTATATAGATTTAGAAGGAGTGTTTATGGAAAATGTGCCAGATAAGAATACTAGGGTTTTATCTGAAGAGTTCAGGAGCTCATGCCTAAAATAATATGTACATCAACAAGGGGTAGGCATATAAAGTTTACAAAGAAAGTCTTTGTTTTCAATAGTTATGCAACAGTTTAAACATATTTTGGAAGTGCACATTAGTTTTTTCTATTGGAGTGGAAACTATTAGGTCATAAGGAAGTTCAAAGATAGGTAAATCTAGCATCCCCACACAATCATAAGAAATGAAGGAGTGGATTGCTCCCATGCCATATAACACAATTAAAAGAATACCTTTAACTATGCACTTACCCTGAATTGGATCAGAAGATTAAGCTGCTTCCTTGCTGCTCAAAATAAAAACCCTTCCTTTGATTTGAGATCTGGGAGGAGGTACTGCTTCTTGCTTCTATAGACAGCACTTGGCAAAGTGTCCCTTTTATACACAAGAATACATACAACCTAATTCGCTAAATAAGGCCTACTCCCATAATTCCTTCCATATTTAGAGCATCTTTGTCCAAAGGGTTCTATTTGCACCTGTTTTCTATTATCCTACTGAATCTTGGGTCGTGGAACATTTCTTTTGGATTTCCCATCTTCCTTTTTCCTTTTCTGGAAGTTTTATGGTCTAAACTCCTATTGTAACCTTAAGTTCTCCGATTCAACAATACTATATTTTACCAACATTGGAAAAATCTCTGATCTCCAAAGGCATAACTGCTTTTCTTATCTCATCTCTCAATCCAACCTCAAATTTAACACACTTCCAACTCTCGTCTAGATTATATCTAAAATATAAAGAAAATTTAAACAGTTCCTCAAACTTCGCTTCGTAATACCCCACGGTCATATCTCCTCTAATATCCTAGTAATCATAAGCGCTTATTTTCTCACATCGTCAACAATGTTTTTTTTTTTTTAAGTCTGTAACATGTCTGAAACACTATTGCCAGTAGGGGCTGTATCACCTCGAGTTCGCCTCATCGATGCCATAGTCGCTTGTACACATAACACATTATATATTGAGTTAATCAGACTCAATATCATCTAATTGTGTGACAATTAACTATAAACATACAAACTCAAGGCCGTTATGCAAGTCTAGCTATGCATCTCATCACTAGGATAAGACAAATGCATAACAAAGCATAGCTAGTCCATACCCCAGCTCAACATGATAAACGACTCTAATACCATAATGTAACACCCATAATACAATTACTAATAACGTATCTGGAGTTATATATTAGTAATTAGAATTAAACATGTTATGTAAACTAATTAAATAATTTAAAAGTAAATATAAAAGATATACAAAAATATGAGCCTGTTGAAAGTTACAATAACGTACATATAATATGAAGTACAATATGCAATGCATATTACAGTACACAATATTTACATAATTTGCTACAACATATCAAATATACAACTCAAAATACAAAACAATTTCAAACTAGTCTACATCTTCGTCTTCTGTCTCCTTGCTGAGGAATGCTTCCCTGGAAATATTATGGAAATACAAACAGGAAAGGGGTGAGAATTCTAAGAACTTTCAGTAGTACTATTTAAAAATACATGTCATCGTAATACTTTTGACTGCTTTGGGGAAAAATCATTTCAAAACTCTTTTATAACGTAGGATAGTGGCAAAAGCCAAATACAGTCTTTCTTCTTCCCGAGGCAGAAGTCCAATTATTAATATTTTTCAAAAATATTTGATATCAAACATTACAATTTATATTCACAATATTTTTAGAAAAAAAATTCCAAATAGGAACCATAATCTCAGATTCAATCAATGGTCCTTATAATATGATTAAGTCAAAATATGACATACAAATTCAAATCCATCTCAAATCCTCCTCAGTACTTATTCAAATACTTGTTTATTCCTAATTCCAATTCTAGCACAACTTGAGTATTCATGGAGCAATACCATTTCAAATTCAAGCTCAACTTGATAAATCAAGGAGCAATAAATTCTCTATTACATATCCAATGCACAATTCTATACCATCCATTATATTTCAAGAACTTTAACAAGTGAACTTTATCAATTACATTTACACATCAAATCCTTAATTATTGTATGCAATACTTTCTTGGCATTACTAATCAACATTTAACACCAGTGCATGATACTTATGCACACAAATTCTGGTCACCATAGGGCAGCCACTGCTGTGACCTTCATGCATCAATTAAGACATAATTTTCATGTATAAACACAACAAAATTTTGGCCACCAATGGGCAACATTCAGCCATGAGTATTCAACACCATTTTAGTCACAATCTTAAGTAAATCAATGATCAAAATTTTGGTCACAAACAAGGCATGTACTGCTATGACCATTCAACATTACTCAAGCCATGATTTCACATGTTAAAAGAAGCCACATTTTAGTTAAAAGCAGGGTAGCATTCTGCCCTAGTTATTAACCTTCATTCAAGTCTCCATTTCAAGCACAAAATCCATCAACATTTAGCCACAAACAGGGCAGCACTTTGCCATATTGTTTTAGCACAATTCAAGCCACAAATGCAAGCATAAAATATCACAAAGTATGCTTATAAACAGGGCAGCAAGCTGCCATAACAATTCATCCCAAAGAGCACAATAAAATCTCAACATTCTTATCATATTCAACATCATAATTCAACCCAAACATCAATAGAAAATAGATAAACAATTTAAAAGAATATAATCACCTTCAAACCTAACCTAGCCATGAGTCATAGAGCATCAAGGTATTAATCAAATTCACAAACTTTTGCTCAAGAACTCATACAAGAAATAGAACTAAAGTAAGGTAGGAATAGAAGCACAAAATGACCAATAACACATGCTATTTTCTTAGTTCTAGTCGTGAGCTTCATGAGCTCCAAGGACCAGATATTTTTCTCCAGAATCAGGAGAAAGGAAGAGCAATTTAAATATAAAAATCCCTTACCTTATCTCCTCTAGATTGCCAGGTTTGGTCTTCATTTTTTCTTCACTTTTTCTTTCTTTTTCTCTCTATCTTTTCTCCTCTTTTCCTTGCTATTTTCACCATTATTTTTTCCCATTTTTGTGCCACTCAGCCGTGAGAAATAATGGAGAAAAGAGTAAAAAAGAGCAAGGTTAAATATAGGTGAAAATGAATAAATGAAAGATGAAAAATGAAATATTGAAAATAGGTAGTTGTGTAGTGTTTTTCTCGTCTATTTTTTGTTATGTTCTCACGCCAAAATTGATGGAGAGAATTGGGAAGAAATCTCCAGAATTATATAGAAAGGTAGTGGCGGTGGAAGGTGTAACAGCCTAATACTAGTACTAATAACATGTCCAGGATCAAGCATTAGTTGTTAGGATCAGGTATGCCACCTCTTTCCTAAAACAAATTTGTGAAAACAATTATAACACATACGAAAATATGAGCCTAGTGCAGGTGTAATAATGTACATACATTGAAAGGATCTTTATACAAATACATTTATTAAAATACAAAGAATACATTAAATGCCTCCATGGTACTATTTATATAAATTTTGCATAATACTTTTTTCTAACATCCATAACTAAACTTTGTCTTTATCCATCTAGTGTTCTCTTCTGCTTGCTAGTGCCTTCATTGTCCCATGAAATATTATAGAAAATACAAACAAATGGGGTAAGAATTCAAAGAATTTTTAGTAGTATTATGAGAAACGTGTCATCATAATACTTCCAGCTGTTTTAGGGAAAAACTTGTTTCTTTTAAAAATCAAATTGCATATATATATATATATATATATATATATATGCTCTCTGGTATCATAGCTTGATGGGGAAGTAGGAACGTAAATGGTGGATTTAAGTTATTTATTATCTTATTGAACTAGATATTAATGTTATTATACCGATTAATCGTTAATCTGCTTTGATCTTTATCTGCTTTTTTTATTATCTTAACTGAACTAAATAATAATGGTATCATTATATCTGGATCTGGATAGTATGCATCTATATGTTATCTTTTCTTAACTGGACGATACATAATGCCTGGTGTTAGATCTATTCTGTGGGGCTGTAGCAGTAAGACCTGGGGAGGCGGTAAGACTAATTCGACGATGTCACCACAGGTAGTGAAGGATGAGGCACGGTGGTGACCATGGTTTAGAACTGATAAATAAACGCAATGGCTAACGATCCGGGTATGATCTAAAAATTTTAATGAATTGTTCAGAAGATAATACTTAAACTAGACAAAAATCAAAGTATGGAGCATGATAATTTTAAGATCTAGTTCAAAGGATAATAATTGACTTAAATTTTTCAGTTACAAATCTATGAAACCAAATGAGGGTAATGATATCAGGGGTTAAGTCAATATCTGTTATCTGTTATTTATTCTCTTGTTATTTTATTCTTTTTCTTGTTATTTCCAGCGTTTAATTCTTATATTCTGTCTTTATTTCTGTCTTCTATATTTTCTGTTTAAATTTTCTGCCATGTTGCGTTCTCTGTCTTCTAAGCTTTCTTTCAAGTCTTCTCAATCTTCTTCTTCTTCGCTCATTGAGCAATAAATTAATCCATCTACAACAAACATCTTTAATGAAGAAATTTATTTTGAAAACATAAATCAAGACATGGATGACTGGGAAATCCCCAGAATCCCAAACAACGAACTCTATAAAACTGAAGGACGATTCTTCAGAAGTTCTGATTACATTATCAAGATTGTAGAGAAACAAATCACCATTGAAGGAGATGATGAAGAATTTCATCTTCTCTGTCAAGAGACCTTAAAGGGTCAAGCCAACAAATACAATTATCTGCATATCGGATGTGTGCAGGTAGCCGTTAAACCTCTAATTAGAGAAGGACTAAATGCATCTGTTCTGCTTTGTCTAAGAGAAATAAGACATAATCAATTCCATGATTCGCTTCTAGGAACCGTTGAAACTAGTCTTGGTCATAATCCAATCTATTTTAATTGTTATCCTAATAGGACTGCTAGTCTAAAAGACAAAAATATTCAAGACACGTTATTCTTAAACATCAAAGTTTGTGGCTTAGACATGAAGCCGGGATCAATCCCTTTAGCCTTAATCTATAGGATTCAGTACAAAGAAATGAATTCTTTTTACTCAAAAGTGTTAAAACCAAAAGACAAGGGAGTAACAATGTTATTCCTAACAGACATCACAAAGGCCAACGTAGTTGTCCCTAAACAAATCTGATGGGAAGATGTAATCCTCCCTGAGAAATGGATTATGGATAAAGCAACTCCAGTTTTGCCTAGAGAAACACCTGAAATTCAGGAAATCACTCAACACCAATCAGGTAGAGTTGAATTAGCCTTCAGTAGGAGAAATTCGTTTAACTCTTCTAAATCTTTTAAGTCTTCATCCTCCAGATCTGAAGATTACAGATCTGCTGTCTCTAGGAAATCTTTTTCCACAATCCAATCTACTCCTTCAACAATTAATCTTCGAGGATTGGATACTTCATCAAGCATCCCAAGGCCAATATACCAATGTGAAGACGATGATGAATAGAGATCTATTCAATCTCCAACCTATACCTCCCTTAATGATGATGTCCATGTTATCTGACTTCATTATAGATAAGGAAACCCTTAGGAAAGACTTCTATTCCGCGGAATGGACTCTGCAAAGGAAGTGGTTTTTCAAAAATTTTAAGGGATCAAACAGAACTGAAATCCAAGAGAAGTTCTATGAATTTCTCAACAAAGTCAAACAACATATCCCATTCTTCAATTGGTTTCATGCCTACATGATTAGGAATGAAATTGAATATCCCTGGAGCATTAGTCTGATTGAAGATAAATCAACTAATGTTCTTACTGTCTGGCATCACAAAGATGGTGAGTTAATCAAATCTGAATTACCTCATTCCAATCAGTATCTTATTCCAAACGTAAAAGACAAAGATAACAATCCTGTCTTAGCTTCTCCTTTCAAGACTATAGTAGAAGATGAGCCAATAAATCCGAAAGACATTAAAAGTCTTATGGAACAAAATAATTATACAAACAAATACCTCCAAGTTTTAGGTGAAAAATTAGTCAAACAATCCGTAGATAAACCTTCAAATTCGGGAACCAAAACTGATGAAACTAAACCTCCCAAGTCAGTCGAAAAGCCTCTTTTCAAACCATTCAAAGTTAGCAAACAGCTCAAAGAAAGCATAAAACTTCTAAATAATCCTAAAATATCAAACCAAAATCTCATTAATGAATTTATGGATAGACTAAACTTAGTCACCCCAGATACACCACAAACCTAAGAGTCAAAGACTAGTAAATCTAAAGATAAAAATCTGATTATTAATACAATTCGACAATCTAGTTCACAATCGGGATCTGATTGCCCGGAAACTGAAACTGATACAAATTCTGTCATCAAGGTAAATCCTGTAATGAGCCAAACTCTTAACTGGAAAAATCCGTCGAAACTTTACTATCAAAGAGCGACAGCTCCAGATCTGTTGCTTGAAGAAAGAAATCCAAACTTCAGAAGCTTCAGCGCAAACAACATCTATGAGTGGAACATTGATGGGATGACTGAATATGCCATCATCAACACTCTTCAGCATATGACCATGGTGTCGACTGCTTATCAAACCTCGTACGACTGTCCAAAAGAAGTCATTGTCAGAATCCTTGTATCAGGATTTTTTCGGTCAACTCAAAGGTTAGTGGGATAATTATATCTCTGCTAAACAAAAGGTCAAAATTAGCGAAGCAGTCAAGACTGACGCTGATGGCAATATAATCCTCAGTGATGGGAAACTAATTCCCGACGCTGTCAACAATCTAATCTTCATAATCGCTCAACACTTTATAGGAGATCCGTCTTTGTGGAAAGATAGGCCTGCCGAACTTCTTTCAAACTTAAAATGTAAAACTCTAGCTGACTTTAGGTGGTATAGAGACACCTTCTTGACTAGGGTTTACATTAGAGAGGATAGTCAACAGCTTTTCTGGAAAGAAAAATTTCTTGCTGGTCTTCTAAAATCCTTAGGCGACAAGGTTCGCGACAAGATCAGAAGTCAATCTCCAAATGGAGAAATCCCTTATGAGCAGTTGAGTTATGGACAACTCATTGCTTTCATCCAAAAGATAGCCCTGAAAATCTGCCTAGATGACAAGATTCAAGCCCAACTCGCTAGAGAAAAGGCCCAAACCAAGCAAGACTTAGGAACATTCTGCGAACAATTTGGTCTTCCTTGTGCTAGGAGAAAATCGAAATTAAAACCAAAACCTAATCATGTCAAAAAAACTAAATATTACAGACATAAAGCAAGCACCAAACCCAGAAGACTTAAACAAGAATTTAAGTCCAAACCTCCAATCGAAAATATCAAAGTCCTAAAGAAATCTATAATTTGCTATAACTGTGGTAAACCTGGTCACATTAGTAAATATTGTAGGTTAAAAAGAAAGATAAAATCTTTAAATCTTGAACCGACAGTCGAAGAACAAATTAATAATTTGTTAGTCGAATCATCTGAAGAAGAATCTGATAAAGAATCCTCTGAAGACTTAAACTAAATTCAAAATGATGATATTTCATCTGAAAGAGAATCAGATTCTCCCGAAATCAATGTCTTAACAAAGGAGCAAGATCTCCTGTTCGAAGTTCTTAATTTAATCGATGATCCTTAAGATAGGAAAGTCTATTTAGAAAAGATAAAATTTTTAATGGAAGCAAGTTCTTCTAAAAATCTTAAAGAACCAATAGTTCAAAACAAATACAATCTGACAGAAACACTTAAAAAACTTGAGAAGAAAACTTCTAGGAAAACTATAATAATCCAAGACCTTCAATACGAGATTAATAATCTGAAAATCGAAGTTAAGCAACTTAAAGAACAGCAAAGCTTACATCAGATTATAATATCCCAACTTCAGGATATTCAAACTGACTTTGATAAGGATACAATTCCCGAACGCAAGAGTCAAAAAAGTCAAAAGACTGAAAATCAAGAAGATGAAGAATTTTTTGCACAAATAATTAATCAAATGAAAATTCAAAAATTCATTATTAACATAAACATCAAAATTGATGATTTTGTCTTCAACATTGTCGCCCTGTTCGACACAGGGGCAGATTCTAATTGTATTTTGGAGGGATTAATCCCAACAAAGTGTTTTGAAAAAACATCTGAACAGCTTAGCACAGCTAACGGTTCAAAATTAAAAATAAAGTTCAAACTCTCATCTGCAATCATTGAAAACCAAGGTTTCCAAGTTGAAACTTCTTTCTTATTAGTCAAGAATCTCAAAAATGAAGTGATCTTAGGAACACCGTTCATCTGATCACTCTTCCCTCTACAAATCATGGATGAAGGGATTACTACCCAACATCTTGGTCAAACAATCACTTTCAAATTTCTTAGGAAACCAATTCTAAGGAATCTAAATCTAATCCAATATAAACAAAATCAAATCAATTATCTAAAAAAGGAAATTTCCTTTAAGAATATTGATTTCAACCTTAGTCAACCCCAAATCCAGAAAGGGATTCAATCTCTTCTTGAACAGATTCAAGGATCAATTTGTTCAGATCTTCCAAACACTTTTTGGGAAAGGAAGAAACATATGGTGGATCTTCCCTACGAAAAAGATTTCAATGAAAGACAAATCCCTACAAAGGCTAGACCAATCCAAATGAGTCAAGAACTCGTTCAGTATTGTCAGCAGGAGATTAAAGATCTTCTTGCAAAAGGACTCATTAGGAAAAGTAAGAGTCCATGGTCCTGTTCAGCCTTCTATGTCAACAAACAAGCCAAGATCGAAAGAGGTACTCCTCGATTGGTTATTAATTATAAGCCACTGAATCAAGCACTCCAATGGATTCGGTATCCAATTCCAAACAAAAAAGATCTTCTTAAAAAACTGTATTCAGCTAAAATCTTTTCAAAATTTGATATGAAATCTGGATTTTGGCAAATCCAAATCAAAGAAAGTGATCGCTACAAGATGGCCTTCACTATACCATTTGGATAGTACGAATGGAATGTAATGCCTTTTGGCCTAAAGAATGCTCCTTCTGAATTTCAAAGGGTCATGAACGAAATCTTCAATCCATACTCAAACTTTACCATTGTCTACATTGATGATGTTCTTGTTTTTTCTCAATCAATAGATCAATATTTCAAACATATTAATATTTTTCTTGGAATTATAAAAAGAAATAGTCTTGCGGTCTCCAAGTCAAAGATTAATTTTTTTCAAACTAAAATTAGATTTCTTGGTCATAACATTTATCAAGGAACTATCAATCCTATTAATTGTGTAATTGAGTTTGCTGACAAGTTTCCTAATCAACTTATTGACAAAAATCAATTACAAAGATTTCTTGGTTGTTTAAATTATGTCGTTGACTTCTTTCCTTAGCTAAGTAATTATCAAACCTTTACATGATCGTCTGAAAAAGAGTCCTCCTCCTTGGTCAGACATTCATACAAACATTGTCAAACAGGTAAAATCTCAGGTAAAGGATCTTCCATGCCTCTATCTTCCTAGCCCTCAATTGTTTAAAATCGTCGAAACTAATGCCTCTGACATAGGTTATGGTGGCATTCTCAAATAGCGTGTCGCAGATAAAGAACATATCATTGCATATGCATCAAAACATTGGAATCCTGCATAGCAGAATTATTCGACGGTCAAAAAAGAGATTTTAGCAATTGTTCTTTGCATATCAAAATTTCAATCTAATTTATTAAATAAAAAAATTTTAGTCTGTGTCGATTGCAAATCTGCAAAAGATATTTTACAAAAAGATGTTAAAAATCTTGCTTCAAAACAAATTTTTGCTAGATGGCAAGCAATCTTGAGTGTTTTTTATTTCGACATAGAGTATATCAAAGGCACCTCAAACACATTACCTGACTATCTTACCCGTGAATATTTACAAGGAAAATAGCCCTATGCCAAAATCAACGATATTTTCTTCCTCTAGGGGAAGAGGTACTGGTAATCCACCCCTGGCACAGCCAGCCAAGTCATCATATCAACCGAGGTCTTCTACCCTTCCATCTGGGTCATCAACCCAAGCTAAAGCTGAGTCATCAACTCAAAGAAAACAATCAAAAGAAGACTATGCCATGCCAATCATAACCCTGTTAGCCCTGCAAGATCAAGGCGTAACCTATCTCCCAGATAAATCATAGAAACAAATCTTCACTGAAGAATTTGTTGAAGGAACTGACATTCAAACCCTGATTCAAACACTTAAAGGCAAAGCCATTATTGTCAACTAACCAAAAAAGGATTTAATTGTCCAATCTCAACCTATTTCCTCCAAACCTCATTACATTCCAAAAGAAAGTTTTTAGCCTGTAATCCAAATGAAACCAGAATTCTTGGATCCCAACCCAAACAAAGTTCCTCAAAAAATTTTCCCAAACGGTTTTCACTTTAAACCAGTCTCAACAAACAAAACTTAACAATTTTATGAATACATTCTTGTCAATACTGACTCGGTCTCTCTCAAGCATTATAGAGACCCAAAAGACTAATCTTGCATCACCTATTCGACGATCCAGATTTTGAAGGTCATGACACTGACAGAATTTGGAATGAATCCAAACACTTTGAAGAAGTTTTCTCAGCATTTCAACCTAATTGGGTTTAATTACTGGGATTACATGCAAGCTTGGAGTCAGCCACTCCTGGCTTATCTACTTCAAACAGAATGTCCAATATAAGTTCCCTCACTGGTTCTTACAATGGTGGAACTTCTTTGGTCTAATCTAGCAGATTCTTTCGACAAATGTTATTAAAGGATTTCAATATTTTTTGAAGAAGTTTGATTCAGGTGATGACTTATTTCCTATCGATCTTCACTTCTTCTCCAAACTTTCTCTTGCCTGGATATTTTCTTGGCAGTACAAATATCAGACTCATGATGGTCTCCTCAATCTCCTCCCTGCACTACAAAAACAAGCTTATGCCAAATGGTGGGCTGATTTCGACGCTTCCAGAGCATCTCCCGACAACCTCAAATTATGGTTCCGACAAAATCCAAAATTTCTCAAGTCTGCTGATGAAGCTGATTGTCAATTTTTGAATCAAAAAGCAAAAATCCTGGCTGCTATTGCTGCCTCCACCGACAAAGCTTATTTATTCCAAAATATGGAAGATGTTCTCAGACCTTACAAGGACATGGACGTTGCTATTAGCAGAGAATCAGTCCCTAAAAAATTTGGTTCTCCCTGCCCTTCAATCACTTTGTCTGAAGATTCTGCAAACCAGAATGAAGATGACTGTTACGGAATCGACCTGAAGGATGATGAATAGTCAAATTTGTCAAACACTGTTCACTATTGACCTATTCATTATCGAATACTGTTTATAGTCGACCAATTTACTGTCAATCACTGTTTACTATCGAATTATTCATTATCAAAACTAATCCTAGTCAGACCCTATAGCAAGCTGCGAAAGATTACTATTGAACACTGTTCATTGTAGTGGTGCGACTAATTACTATTTTACTATTCACTGTAGCGGGACACTATAGCGTTACTGTTGTAATAGTAAAATTTTAGTCTTTAAATGGATGTCGGCCCATGATGTTAGGCATGCATAATTTTTAGATCCCTTTAGAGAGGTTAGTGAGAGAAACTCTCCCCTTTTCCCCTCTTCCAATCTTGTAATCTTTATTATGTTTTAATACTAATCATTTTTCTCCCTTTTCCCTCTTATGTTTTAACTTCATTTTATTTTCTGTTTTATACCGCGCTCAGTCTCTGATTCTAATGCTTTAATATTTTATTGCATTGCATTCACATACCATGTAAAGCAGTCCGTCTGCTCTCCTACTTTCTTTCATCCTGTCTCTTTTGCCTTTCCCGTGATCTTCCACCTGCTCTCTGGTATCAAAGCTTATCCGTGTCTGGCTTTGATACTAGAGAGCAAGTAGAAGATCACGGAAAAGGCGGAAGAGATAGGATGAAAGAAAGTAAGAGAGCAGATAGACTGCTTTACATGGTATGTGAATGCAATGCAATAAAATATTAAAGCATTAGAACCAGAGACTGAGCTCAGTATAAAATAGAAAATAAAATGAAGTTAAAACATAAGAGGGAAAAGGGAGAAAACTGATTATTATTAAAACATAAGAAAGATTACAAGATTAGAAGAGGGGAAAGAGGAGAGTTTCTCTCACTATCCTCTCTAAAGGGATCTAAAAATTATGTATGCCTAACCTCATGGGCCAACATCCATTTAAAGACTAAAATTTTATTATTACAAAAGTAACGCTACAGTGTCCCGCTATAGTGAATAGTAAAATAGTAATCAGTCGCACCGCTACAGTGAATAGTGTTTGGTACGTGAAATTTACAAATGTACGGTTTCGTCGTCAAGTAATAAAAAGATCGAATCCACAGGGACTGTGACTATGAATACCAATTAATTAATTAATTCAATTAAATTAAACAAAGGGTAATATGATTGTTGATTAAGAAGAACATAGTAGCAAAGCAATTAAATAAAAATCAAGAAAACAGAATTCAGAACAAAAATAGCAAGTTATCAAGAAAGGTATTCAAATTCAAGAAAGCTTCTAAGATTGGGATACCACAATGATACAAGATAAATCCTAATTGACAACCCTTTTATTAAATCTGAAATTCAATTGAAGGTGAATTACCCTAAATTAGTTAATGTTCTTTCTCAAGATACAAGATCCGTGCCCAATTAAACCAATTCCTACTCTCGTGGTAATTGAATTTAAATTGAACCCATTATGCTTTGTGGTAATTCATTGAATCCTCAAAAGGCTATAACTACTCTCGTGATTTAGACCTTAAGTTCAATTCTTATGGTTCCAACACCTAGGTTCACCTCTCAGTATGTTGCTAAATGCCTATGAGATGCAAATAAGTGGCCAGCAAATTCACATGAATAAAAGCAATAAGGATTGAATCAAAGAACATTCAAGATTAATAAAAGGGGAAACAACGTCAATTAATCATTATCAATGTATCAAAGGGCATTGCCCAATCCTAGAAACAAAAGAAACTACTCAGACATAGAGAAGAGGAGATAAGAAATCAAACTTAAAAACATCCCAAACCCGTAACAATGGAAGAAGAAGGGAGAAAGATGAAGATCAAAAGCCAAAGCCTCCAATGTGCCTCCTCCAAAACCAAATTAGAACCCCCTCATTGTATTCAGAACATCTATTTATAGCCTAGGGTTTTTAATTGGCTAAAAAGCCCCAAAAGAAATAAAAATAAAAACTAAAATTCTGCTGCGCACTGTGAACCATGGCCGTGTTGGCAACCACGGCCAGGCCGTGGTTGATTCTGAGATGGAAGTTTCACTGCTGGCTTCAAACCACGGCCGTGGTGTACACCACGGCCAGGGCGTGGTTGAGTCTGTTTCAATCTTCTTCATTTTATTGGTTCCCTCAAACCATGGCCGTGATGGCAACCACGGCCAGGCCGTGGTTGATTCTGTTTGTCCTCTTTTTAGTGCACTTTACCCCTAATTCAATATCAGTTCGGCTTAGCTTCATTCCAGCTCTTTAAACCTCAATTTGCCTCATTCCTGCATTACAACACATGCCAAACCACAGTTATCCGAACTAAAAGAAAAACAAATGATTGAATAAACAAATATGCATAAAAGACTATAAAAATGCATGCAAAACATATGCAAAATGTGATGTGGAATCACACACATCAAATTACCCCAAGCTTAAGATTTTGCTTGTCCTCAAGCAATCACTAAGGCCAAATAAAGATCAAAACTTTGAAAATATGACTACGAATATGGAACCCGAAGAACAACGAATCCAAGTAATAGGCATAAACATTCAACAAGTGTAGAGATGATCAATGTCCAGTCTAATTAGAAGCTTAGGTTCCCTAATTTCATGCTTCCCATCAATTGGGGTCACTCATCTAATCACTCTCAAAGTGTGTAAGGGTGAAGAAACATCACTCAAGCTCCTCAAAAAGCACTTTCATAAACTTGATAGGAAACCAAATCTTCACTAAAAATCAGCATGCAAGCAAGAATCAGAAGGTCTTTCAAGGGTTGTAATGGGGCCATGGGAATGATTTTTGGTATGATAAAGAAAGGAAAGTACACACAAAAGGTTAGAAAAATTTCTAATCACAAGAAACCTTCTAGAACATAAATGAAGCAAAGGTATTCTTCAATCAAGAGCATAGCTTCACATTTCTAAACAATTTTCTCCTTTCTTTTCCTTCTTTTTCAAGCTTTAATCTCAATTTTTTTTATCATATATTTTTTTTTTATTTTTTTTATTTTTTTTAGAAGACTCAAAAACATATAATTCTAAGCACAAGCTTCAAACCGAATTTTTGCTCCATTCAACATTCTAGATGGTTGCCGACAGTGTATCATCATAGGTATCAAGGAAATCAATTATGCAATAGGCTCAAGATGGGCAACTAGTGGATGAAGATATGATAATAATTTCAGAAGGCCAGAAAAATACCTAAGATACCTTAATCACATTCAAGCATACAACCAAAAATTTCGCCTCAAAATGGTTTCAAATCAAGTTCTAAAGCACCAAATCCAAGAGTACAGAATTTCACTCAACAGAAAAGAGGGGTTAATATCAATGTAAAGCACATGCCCCTTATTAGACTCAATTCTCACCTTTAGTAGCAAAATCAATGAAAAGCACAAAAATAGAGAACCTTACGCTAATCATTGCTATCAAAAGATCAACCCTTGCAAATAGCCTATCACGGGAATAACAATATGGGTTCCAAATTCACTTTTCTTTTAAATTGGCATGAAGTTCATACACGAGGATGCAAACTTATAATGGGGTAACAAGATGGTGTGATCATGCAAAAGAATGCAATATACAATATGAAAAAGCATGAAAACCCTAAATGCAACTAAGTATGCAGCATGAAAACATGAAAATAAATATCCCACCCCAAGCTTAAGATTTACATTATCCCCAATGTAAATTATCAAGTCAGAGAAAGAAGAAAAAAAAAGAATGGACTCACTGCAGTGGAAAGTGGTGCTGGCTCATATGCCAGTCAGACATGGCGCGGATCATGGTCTCTATGCTCTGTCCCTGTTGCTGGAGTTGCTCCATCATCACTCTCTGTTGAGCCTGCTCTGACCGGATGTGTGCCTGGTCGGCTCGGATGAGTTCCTGCTCAGCCTGAATAGCATCTAAGGAAGTGTAGATCCGAGCAAAAGCATCATTAGAAGTACCTGCAGAAGAGGAAGGAGGCCTAGATGGCCGACCCTATGGTGGTGGGCGAATAGGTTGCTGAACGTTAAGTGGTTCAAGCTCATCCACTACTAGCACACGCCAGTTTGCTGGGTTTCTGACGGAGATTGCATCAGAGTTAGGAAGGGGTAAAGGGTGCTGCCGGTCAGGAATAACTAAGCAGTAGGACTCGTCCTCTCTAACAATCATCTTCATAGCCATACATGCTGTAAGATCAATTCTATTTCGCCCTTCGGCTTCCACAAATCTGTCTAAGTCATACTCAAGATGGTGGGCTATTGCAGTGACAAGCCCACCAATGACTATGGAACCATCCCCCTTCTTAGCAACTTTTAGTAAGTGCCTAATCATGTGTGACCCTGTATCCAAGTGTACACTGTGCAACATACCCCATAAGAAAAGGAGTTCATCCTGACGGACAGCTCCATCGCTATCCTCACGACCAAATAAGGTGTTAGCCATAATGCGGTGGAGATAGCGAAAATAGGGGTTGACTAAGGCTGTGGCCTTAGCTTTGGACGAATCATAGCTACCTCCATTTATACTTATTTGACTCCAGAATTTCCCAATAGTAAACTCTATAGGGAGACGCCTTTCCCCACCCAGAGGCAAGGAGAAAATGGAGTTAAACTCCTCTAAATTCATGACATGGTCAGCATTAAATAGCCAGAAAGTGATTCGGCCTTCGTCACACCCCTCCCCTTGTAAAATATTGGCCTTAAGAGAGCTCAAGAACTCCAATGTAGGCCCAATAAGCGTAACATAATGGGTGCGAGCAAAGGTGCTCCACCCTATATTTTCCAAGATCCAGTTTATATCATCAGTCAGTCCTAAGGTTTCAAGAACTTGGTCATCTAGGTACCTAGTGTTCACTATTTTTCTTTTGACTAGCACATTGTACCTATCCTTTTGTTCTCTATTCTTAAACTCAATCCCGTAGGGGTTAGAGTCAGAAGAATTACCTCTTGAAGAAGCTCCTCGTGCTCTAGAGGATGAAGATTGATCCCCTTTTTGCCTTTTGCTAGCCATAGGAACTCTCAATTGCAAGGTAAAACAAGGATTTTTTTTATTTTTTTTATTTTTTTTTTGGAATGATGAAATTTTTGAAATTAGGGGGGTAGGGTTTTCCAAAATTGGGGATTGTGGATTCTTGTGCAAATTGGAGAGTTTGATGTGTGGGTTAGGTTTAGGGAGGTTTGGAATGATGGAAAAATGAAGAAAATGTGTGTTTAAGGTAAGGAAAATGGTAATGTAGAAGAGGTGAGAGGTTTGAAGTTTTGGCTATGGAGGATGATGATGGAGAAGAATGAAGAAGGAGAAGTAAAAAAAAAAATGGAGGTGGTGGGTTGATATTGGGGTGGATTTTGAAAGGTTAAGGGTTATTTGTGAGAGAAAAAGTGAGAAATGGAGGTTGATGAAGATAGCAATGGAGGTGGGGGAAGGAGGAAGAAGATGAAGTGGGAGGGAAATGAGGGGGAGGGGACGTAGGGGTTTAAAACGCTCCAGACAACGAACCACGGCCGTGGTATACACCACGGCCAGGCTATGGTTAATTTTGGAATTGTATTTTTCCATTTTTTTTCTCTAGACCATGAACCACGGTCGTGGTAAACACCACGGCCAGGATGTGGTTGGTTCTGGAATTGTAATTTTTTTTTGTGTCAAGAGCTGAATTATGGTTGTGGTATATACCACACCCTAACCGTTGTTCCCTCTGGACTTGGATTTTGAAGCTTTGAAGTCCCCAAAGAGGTTCAACTTGAAATACACTCATCAGTAAGTGTTCATTGCCCTGCAACTTTTTTTAAATTTATCCAAATAACAAATGCAAAAACATAAAGAAAAAGAAATTTTGCAATGAAAGAGAACTTGGGTTGCCTCCCAAGAAGCGCTTATTTATGGTCTTAAGCTCGACCTCTGCCATTTTTAGTTTGAAGCACTTGGACAGAGAAGGTTGTGTGTCACTCCCTTCTCTATAGGTTCATCAACAAGATAAGACTTCAACCTTTGTCCATTTACTTTGAAGGATCTTGTGGCTTCACTCCACACCTCTACAACTCCATAAGGAAACACTTGGCGAACTTGAAATGGCCCGGACCATCTAGACCTGAGCTTACTTGGAAATAGCTTCAATCTTGAGTTGAAGAGCAGCACAAGATCTCCTTCTTTGAATTCTCTATGTAAGATGTGCTTGTCATGCCAACGCTTGGTCTGTTCCTTGTAAGTCTTGGCATGTTCATATGCATCAAGCCTCAATTCATCCAGCTCATGAAGTTGTAACTTCCTTTTCTCTCCAGCTGCCTTCATGTCAAAATTCAATAACTTGATGGCCCAAAATGCCTTATGCTCTAGCCCAACTGGAAGATGACACGGCTTACCATAAATCAACCGGAATGGAGTCATGCCAATAAGAGTCTTGTAAGCTGTTCTATATGCCCATAAAGCATCATTAAGTTTCAATGACCAGTCCTTTCTTGATTTTGACACAGTCTTCTCCAATATGCTCTTGATTTCTCTATTGGAAACTTCTACTTGTTCACTGGTTTGAGGATGGTATGGGGTAGCGACTTTGTGAGTCACTCCATACTTCTTCAAGAGGTTTTCAAATTGCTTTTCGATGAAATGTGAACCTCCATCACTTATGACTACTCTTGGAACTCCGAACCTTGGAAATATGATTTTTTTGAATAGCTTCATTACTGTTTGAGCATCATTTGTTGGGGATGGCACAGCTTCCACCCATTTCGAGACATAGTCCACTACTACAAGAATATACTTGTTGTTACAAGATGGTGGAAATGGTCCTATGTAATCAACTCCCCAAACATCGAAGATTTCCACTTCAAGAATGTTGTTCAGAGGCATCTCATGCCGTTTGGATATATTTCCAGTTCTTTGACAACTGTCATAAGAAATCACAAAGTTCCGAGCATCTCTGAAAATATGAGGCCAAAAGAAACCAGATTGAAGAACTTTGGCTGCTGTCTTTGAGGCACTAGCATGCCCTCCATAGGATGAAGAATGACAGCAATTCAATATACTCTGAACTTCATTCTCTGAGACACATCTCCGATAGATACCATCAGCACACTTCCGGAAGATATATGGCTCATCCCACACAAAATGCTTCAGATCAGAGAAAAACTTCTTTTTCTGTTGATAGTTAATTTCTGGTGGTAGAACTCCGCAAGCCAAGTAATTCACAAAGTCAGCATACCAAGGAGCATCCTCTTCTGAAATGGCAAGTAGTTGTTCATCGGGGAATAAATCATCAATAGGCAAGTTACCCTGCCCATTCACCGGTGGTTCAAGTCTAGATAAGTGATCCACAACTAAGTTCTCTACCCCTTTCTTGTCTAGAATCTCCAAGTCGAATTCTTGTAAGAGAAGTATCCAACGGATAAGTCTAGGCTTTGCTTCCTTTTTGCTCATGAGATATTTAAGTGCGGAATGATCGGTGTACACAATCACCTTTGAACCCACAAGGTATGATCTGAACTTCTCAAAGGCAAATACCACTGCAAGCAATTCCTTCTCAGTAGTTGCATAATTAGCTTGGGCTCCATCAAGAGTTTTGCTTGCATAATAGATGGCATGCACCTTCTTGTCTTTCCTTTGCCCCAAAACAGATCCTATGGCATAGTCACTGGCGTTGCACATAATCTCAAATGGTAGATTCCAATCCAGTGATTACAAAATAGGAGCGGTAATCAAAGCTTCTTTTAATCTGTAAAAGGCTTTCAAACAACCATTATCAAAATCAAATGGAACATCTTTCACTAAGAGATTAGACAATGGTTTAGCAATTTTTGAAAAATCTTTAATAAATCTTTGGTAAAAATCGGCATGTCCTAAGAAACTCCACACTCCTTTCACGTTTACTGGTGGAGGCAATTTTTCAATTACTTCAATCTTTGCTTTATCCACCTCAATCCTTTTTCCTGAAATTAAGTGTCCAAGCACTATTCCCTCTTGTACCATAAAATGGAACTTTTCCCAATTCAAGAAGAGGTTAACCTCTTCACAGCGCTGCAAGATCTTAGACAAATTAGACAAACAATCATCAAAGTTAGTACCATATACAGAGAAATCATCCATAAAAACTTCCATGATGTTTTCAATAAAATCAGAGAAAATTGCAGTCATGCTTCTTTGAAAAGTAGCCAGAGCATTACACAAACCAAAAGGCATTCTCTTACAAGCAAAAGTGCCATAGAGACAAGTAAATGTGGTCTTTTCCTGGTCACTAGGATGAATGGGGATTTGGTGGAATCCCGAATAACCATCTAGGTAACAAAAATGTGTATGCTCAGCTAATCTCTCAAGCATTTGGTCAATGAAGGGGAGGGGGAAGTGATCTTTCCTAGTAGCTTTATTCAACTTCCTATAATCGATGCATATTCTCCACCCTGTGACAGTCCTTGTGGGAATCAGTTCATTTTTCTCATTTTTGGTCACAGTTATTCCCCCTTTCTTAGGAACCACATGCACCGGACTAACCCATTCACTGTCTGAGATTGGGTAAATTATCCAAGCATCTAACAACTTAAGAATTTCTTTCTTAACCACCTCTTTCATATTAGGATTCAATCTACGTTGATGATCAATGGATGGTTTATGGTCAACTTCCATCAAAATCCTGTGCATGTAAAAGGAAGGATTTATGCCTTTAATGTCATCAGTTGTGTATCCTATGACCTTTCTATGCATTCTAAGTGCTCTAAACAATTTCTCTATTTCTAACTCATTCAAACTAGCACTTATAATGATAGGATAAGAAGAGTTGGGACCAAGAAATTCATACCTGAGAGTGGAAGGGAGGGGTTTGAGTTCTACCTTTGGAGCTTTTTCCTCTTTCTAATCTTCAAGTTTGAGTTTAGACTCAAGCTTTTGCATTTTGGCATTTTGAGGTAGAATCTCTGGATTCGCCTCTAACAAACGGGCATACTCAGCTACTTCACCTTCAAACTCTGATGAGTCTCTACCAACTAAGCACATTTCCAATGGATCTTCAAAGTGCATCTTGATGTTTTCTTCTTTCACTACCTGGTGCAATATATTAATCCTGCAACAAGAGTCCTCAAAAGAAGGTTGCTTCATGGATTTAGATATATCAAACTCAACCTTATCATCACCAACAGTCAAGGACAACTTACCATTTTTTACATCAATAATAGCACCTGTAGTAGCCAAGAAGGGCCTACCAAGAATAATGGGAATTTGTGCATCCTCTTGCATTTCAAATACCACAAAATCAGCAGGAATAAAGAACTTACCCACTCTAATAGGAACATCCTCCAAGATGCCTATTGGGTATTTGACGGATCGATCCGCCAATTGAAGGGAGATAGCCGTGGGTTTTAGTTCACCCACCTCCAACTTCTTTCACACAGAAAGGGGCATAAGACTAACACTAGCCCCCAAATCACACAAAGCTTTATCAAAACTGGTATTCCCATAAAGCAAGGAATAGAGAAGCTGTCAGGATCTTTGAGTTTAGGAGGCAACTTATTTTGAATTAAAGCGCTACACTCCTTAGTTAATGCTACGGTCTCATACTCCTCTAGCTTTCTCTTATTAGACAAAATGTCCTTAAGAAATTTAGCATAGGTAGCCATTTGTTGCAACGCCTCAATGAAGGGTACATTAATGTATAACTTTTTAAGGACCTCAAGAAACTTCCCAAATTGCTTATCTAGCTTGGCCTTGGCCAATCTTTGAGGGAAGGGCACCGGGGGTTAGTAAGGTTTTGGAGGTACATACTTAGACATTTTCTCATTGGTCTCTTTTTCTTCTAAGGGTTGTGTCCTAGTTGTTTCTTTTTCTTCATCCCTCCCATCTTTGTCATTTTCCCCTTTTGCTTTGGAATCTTCTAGTGGCTTTCCACTTCTTAAACTCACAGCCTTACAATGTTCATTAGGATTTATTTCAGGCTGTCCTGGAAATTTCCCGTGTGGTCTTTGTGAAGAGCTAGCTTGTTGGGCTATTTGAGTTTCTAACATCTTGTTATGAATAGCTAAATTATCAACCTTAGATGTCAAATCCTTAATAGCCTCACTAGCAACTTGACCATGGTGCCTAAACTCTTCATTTTGCTTGATTTGACTCTCTACAAAATTTTCAAGGAGAGTTTCGAGTTTAGCCTTTTGTACCTAGGGGAATCCAATAGAAGGTTTAGCACCACTTTGCCCAACTTGATTTTGATTGTTCCGATAGGAGAAGTTAGGATGAGACCTCCAACCGGGATTGTAAGTCTGTGAATATGGATCATTGCGCACCTTCGGTGGAATGTCATAGAAATTGTGGCATGATTCCATTTGTTCCACCCAAGTGCCTTGTGAGGAACCATTTTCAGCTTGGCATTCAGCACTCATATGTCCCTGTAGTCCACAAATCTCACAAAAGATATTAGTAGCACTTATGGCATTAACACTAGCTTTTTCAAGCTTATCAAAACGTTTATTCAATGAGTCAAACTTAGCCATAATTAAACCAACACCATCCACCTCAAACTTACCTCCCGAGAGCTTTCTCGGGTTGTTACCTCTTTCACTGGCCCATTGGTGATGGTTTGCAGCGACATTCTCAATAATATCATAGGCTTCTGTAAGTCTTCTATTCATCAAAGCTCCGCCAGCTGCAGAATCAAGAGACACCTTTGAAGGATATTCCAATCCATTGTAGAAGGTGTGAATAATTAACCACTTTTCTAGTCCATGATGCGGGCAAGCTTCCAACAGCCCCCTGTATCTATCCCAAGCTTCTGATAATGATTCTCCATCTCTTTGAACAAAGCTTGTTATTTGAGTTCTAAGATGTGCAGTCTTGGAAGGAGGAAAGAACTTATTCAAGAATGCTTGCTCCAATTGATTCCATGTGGTTAATGTATCGGTGGGTACCGATTTCAACCAAGCTCTAGCCTTGTCCCTTAATGATAATGGAAACAACTGGAGGCAAATGGCATCAACTGAGGCACCTTTAATTTTGAGAGTCTCAGAGAATTCTAAGAACATCTCCACATGATCATTTGGATCCTCCGAGGGTAAACCTCCAAATTAGTTTTGCCTTATCATGGATAGTAAGGAAGGCGGTATGGTGAAGTTCTCAGCTTCAATGGCTGGCCTAGCAATCCCAGATCGCAAACCCCGAGCATTAGGGGCTGCATACTCTTTCAACGATTTATTATCCTCAGCTGCTGCCATGGCAAGTGGTGGTTCAGATATTTCTCTTACTTTTTGCCTTTGTTGTCTTCTCCTTCTACGTAAAGTTCTTTCAATTTCAGGATCTGCTTCAATAAGAGTCCCAGAACGTCTAGTACTTTGCATAAACAAGAGAAATTATCTGTAGAGAGTCAAAGAGAAATCAAGAACGTAAGAACCAAATAAAAAAAAAGTTTAAAATAATTAAATTAAAAATTAAACTGATATTCAAGAAAAACACAGTCCCCGGCAACGGCGCCAAAAACTTGGTACGTGAAATCCACAAGTGTACGGTTTCGTCGTCAAGTAATAAAAAGATCGAATCCACAGGGACTGTGTCTATGAATACCAATTAATTAATTAATTCAATTAAATTAAACAAAGGGTAATATGATTATTGATTAAGAAGAACGTAGTAACAAAGCAATTAAATAAAAATCAAGAAAATAGAATTCAGAACAAAAATAGCAAGTTATCAAGAAAGGTATTCAAATTCAAGAAAGCTTCCAAGATTGTGATACCACAATGATACAAGATAAATCCTAATTGATAACCCTTTTATTAAATCTAAAATTCAATTGAAGGTGAATTACCCTAAATTAGTTAATGTTCTTTCTCAAGATACAAGATCTGTGCCCAATTAAACCAATTCCTACTCTCGTGGTAATTGAATTTAAATTGAACCTATTATGCTTTGTGGTAATTCATTGAATTCTCGAAAGGCTAAAACTACTCTCGTGATTTAGACCTTAAGTTCAATTCTTATGATTCCAACACCTAGGTTCACCTCTCAGTACGTCCCTAAATGCCTATGAGATGCATATAAGTGGTCAGCAAATTCACATGAATAAAAGTAATAAGGATTGAATCAAAGAACATTCAAGATTAATAAAAGGGGAAACAACGTCAATTAATCATTATCAATGTATCAAAGGGCATTGCCACACCCGTAACAATGGAAGAAGAAGGGAGAAAGATGAAGATCAAAAGCTAAAGCCTCCAATGTGCCTCCTCCAAAACCAAATTAGAACCCCCTCATTGTATTCAGAACATCTATTTATAGCCTAGGATTTTTAATTGGCTAAAAAGCCCCAAAAGAAATAAAAATAAAAACTAAAATTCTACTACACACTGCGAACCACGGCCGTGTTGGCAACCACGGCCAGGCCGTGGTTGATTCTGAGATGGAAGTTTCACTACTGGCTTCAAACCACGGCCATGGTGTACACCACGGCCAGGCTGTGGTTAATTCTGTTTGTCCTTTTTTTAGTGCACTTTACCCCTAATTCAATATCAGTTCAGCTTAGCTTCATTCCAGCTCTTTAAACCTCAATTTGCCTCATTCTTGCATTGCAACACATGCCAAACCGCAGTTATCCAAACTAAAAGAAAATCGAATGATTGAATAAATAAATATGCATAAAAGACTATAAAAATGCATGTAAAACATATGCAAAATGTGATGTGGAATCACACAAATCAGTGTTCAATAGTAGTCTTCCATAGCTTGCTACAGGGTCTGACTAGGATTAGTTTCGACAATGAATAATTCGACAATAAACAGTGTTTGATAATAAATTGGTCGACTATGAACAGTATTCGACAATGAATAGGTCGACAGTGAACAATGTTCGATAGATTTTGACTATTCATCATCCTTCAGGTCGATTGCGTAACAGTCATCTTCATTCTGGTTTGCAGAATTTTCAGACAAAGTGATTGAAGGGCAGGGAGAACCAAATTTTTTAGGGACTGATTCTCTGCTAATAGCAACGTCCATATGCTTGTAAAGTCTGAGAACATCTTCCATATTTTGGAATAGATGAGCTTTGTCGGAGGAGGTAGCAATAACAGCTAGGATTTTTGCTTTCTGATTCAAAAATTGATAATCAGCTTCATCAGCAGACTTGAGATATTTTGGGTTCTGCCGGAACCATAGTTTGATGTTGTCGGGAGATGCTCTGGAGTCATCGAAATTAGTCCACCATTTGGCATAAGCTTGTTTTTGTAGTGCAAGGAGGAGATTGGGGAGACCATCATGAGTCTAATATTTGTACTGCCAAGAAAATATCCAGGCAAGAGAAAGTTTAGAGAAGAAGTGAAGATCGATAGGAAATAAGTCATCACCTGAATCAAACTTCTTCAAAAAATATTGAAATCCTTTAATAACATTTGTCGGAAGAATCTGCTGGATTGGACCAAAGAAGTTCCACCATTGCAAGAACTAGTGAGGGAACTTATATTGGACATTCTGTTTGAAGCAGATAAGCCAGGAGTGGCGGTTGGACTTGTTCTGGAGCCAAAACATGTTACTCCATGCTTGCACGTAATCCCAGTAATTAAACCCAATTAGGTTGAAATACTGAGAAAACTTCTTCAAAGTGTTTGGATTCATTCCAAATTCTGTCGATGTCATGACCTTCAAAATCTGGATTGTCGAATAGGTGATGTAAGATTCGTCTTTTGGGTCCCTATAATGCTTGAGATAGACCGAGTTAGTATCGACAAGAATGTATTCATAAAATTGTCAAGTTTTGTTTGTCGAGATTGGTTTAAAGTGAAAACCATTTGGGAAAATTTTTTGAGGAACTTTACTTGGGTTGGGATCCCAGAATTCCAGTTCTATTTGGATTATAGGTGAAAAACTTTCTTTTGGAATGTAATGAGGTTTGGAGGAGATAAGTTAAGATTGGACAATTAAATCCTTTTTTGGTTGGTTGACAACAATGGCTTTGCCTTTAAGTGTTTGAATCCCGGTTTGAATGTCAGTTCCTTCGACAAATTCTTCAGTGAAGATTTGTTTCCATGATTTATCTAGGAGATGGGTTAGGCCTTGATCTTGCAGGGCTAACAGGGTTGTGATTGGAATGGCATAGTCTTCTTTTGATTATTTTCTTTGAGTTGATGACTCAGCTTTAGCTTGGGTTGATGACCCAGATGGAAGGGTAGAAGACCCCGGTTGATATGATGACTTGGTTGGCTGTGCCAGGGGTGGATTACCAGTACCTCTTCCCCTAGAGGAAGAAGATCTCGTCGATCTCGGCATGGGGCTATTTTCCCTATAAATATTCATGGGTAAGATAGTCAGGTAATGTGCTTGAGGTGCCTTTGATATATTCTATGTCGAAATCAAAAACACTCAAGATTGCTTGCCATCTAGCAAAAAATTGTTTTGAAGTAAGATTTTTAACATCTTTTTGTAAAATATCTTTTGCAGATTTGCAATCGACATGGACTAAATTTTTTTGATTTAATAAATCAGATTAAAATTTTGATATGCAAAGAACAATTGCTAAAATCTCTTTTTTGACCGTCGAATAATTTTGCTATGCAGGATTCCAATGTTTTGATGCATATGCAATGATATGTTCTTTGTCTGCGACACGCTGTTTGAGAATGCCACCATAACCTATGTCAGAGGCATTAGTTTTGATAATTTTAAACAATTGAGGGTTAGGAAGATAGAGGCATGGAAGATCCTTTACCTAAGATTTTACCTGTTTGACAATGTTTGTAGGAATGTCTGACCAAGGAGGAGGACTCTTTTTCAGACGATCATGTAAAGGTTTGATAAGATTACTTAGCTGAGGAAAGAAGTTAGCGACATAATTCAAACAACCAAGAAATCTTTGTAATTGATTTTTGTTAATAAGTTGATCAGGAAACTTGTCAGCAAACTCAATTACATAATTTATAGGATTGATAGTTCCTTGATAAATGTTATGACCAAGAAATCTAATTTTAGTTTGAAAAAGATTAATCTTTGACTTAGAGACCGCAAGACCATTTCTTTTGATAATTCCAAGAAAAATATTAATATGTTTGAAATGTTGATCTATTGATTGAGAAAAAACAAGAACATCATCAATGTAGACAATGGTAAAGTTTGAGTATAGATTGAAGATTTCGTTCATGACCCTTTGAAATTCAAAAGGAGATTCTTTAGGCCAAAAGACATTACATTCCATTCATACTGCCCAAATGGTACAGTGAAGGCCATCTTGGAGCGATCACTTTCTTTGATTTGGATTTCCCAAAATCCAAATTTCATATCTAATTTTGAAAAGATTTTAGCTGAATACAGTTTTTTAAGAAGATCTTTTTTGTTTGGAATCAGATACCGAATCCATTGGAGTGCTTGATTCAGTGGCTTGTAATTAATAACCAATCGAGGAGTACCTCTTTCGATCTCGGTTTGTTTGTTGACATAGAAGGCTGAACAGGACCATGGACTGTTACTTTTCTTAATGAGTCCTTTTGCAAGAAGATCTTTAATCTCCTGCTGATAATACTGAACGAGTTCTTGACTCATTTGGATTGGTCTAGCCTTTGTAGGGATTTGTCTTTCATTGAAATCTTTTACGTAGGGAAGATCCACCATATGTTTCTTCCTTTCCCAAAAAGTGGTTGGAAGATCTGAACAAATTGATCCTTGAATCTGATCAAGAAGAGATTAAATCATTTTCTGGATTTGGGGTTGACTAAGGTTGGAATCAATATTCTTAAAGGAAATTTCTTCTTTTAGATATTTTATTTGATTTTGTTTATATTGGATTAGATTTAGATTCCTTAGAATTGGTTTCCTAAGAAATTTGAAAGTGATTGTTTAACCAAGATGTTGGGTAGTAATCCCTTCATCCATGATTTGTAGAGGGAAGAGTGATCTGATGAACGGTGTTCCTAAGATCACTTCATTTTTTAGATTCTTGACTAATAAGAAAGAAGTTTCAACTTGGAAACCTTGGTTTTCAATGATTGCAAATGAGAGTTTGAACTTGATTTTTAATTTTGAACCCTTAGCTGTGCTAAGCTATTCAGATGTTTTTTCAAAATACTTTGTTGGGATTAATCCCTCCAAAATACAATTTGAATCTACCCCTATGTCGAACAGTGCGACAGTATTGAGGACAAAATCATCAATTTTGATGTTTATGTTAATAAAGAATTTTTGAATTTTCATTTGATTAATTATTTGTGCAAAAAATTTGTCATCTTCTTGATTTTTAGTCTTTTGACTTTTTTGACTCTTGCGTTCGGGAATTGTATCCTTATCAGAGTCAGTTTGAATATCCTGAAGTTAGGATATTATAATCTGATGTAAGCTTTGCTGTTCTTTAAGTTGCTTAACTTCGATTTTCAGATTATTAATCTCGTATTGAAGGTCTTGGATTGTTATAGTTTTCCTAGAAGTTTTCTTCTCAAGTTTTTAAAGTGTTTTTGTCATATTTTATTTGTTTTGAACTATTGGTTCTTTAAGATTTTTAGAAGAACTTGCTTCCATTAAAGATTTTATCTTTTCGAAATAGACTTTCCTATCTTGAGGATCATCGATTGAATTAAGAACTTCAAACAGGAGATCTTGCTTTTTTGTTAAGACATTGATTTCGGGAGAATCTGATTCTCCTTCAGATGAAATATCTTCATTTTGAATTTAGTTTAAGTCTTCAGTGGATTCTTTATCAGATTCTTCTTCAGATGATTCGACTAACAAATTATTAATTTGTTCTTCGACTGTCGGTTCAAGATTTAAAGATTTTATCTTTCTTTTTAACTTACAATATTTACTAATGTGAACAGGTTTACCACAGTTATAACAAATTATAGGTTTCTTTGGGACTTTGATGTTGTCGATTGGAGGTTTGGACTTAAATTCTTGTTTAAGTCTTCTAGGTTTGGTGCTTGCTTTATGTCTGTAATATTTAGTTTTTTCGACATGATTAGGTTTTGGTTTTAATTTCAGTTTTCTCCTAGCACAAAGAAGACCAAATTGTTCGTAGAACATTCCTAAGTCCCGCTTGGTTTAGGCTTTTTATCTGGCAAGTTGGGCTTGAATCTTGTCTTCTTGGCAGATTTTCAGGGCTACCTTTCGGATGAAAGCAATGAGTTGTCCATAACTCAATTGCTCATAAGGGATTTCTCCATTTGGAGATTGACTTCTAATCTTGTCGCGAACCTTGTCGCCTAAGGATTTTAGAAGACCAGCAAGAAATTATTCTTTTCAGAAAGGCTGTTGACTATCCTCTCTAGTGTAAACCCTAGTCAAGAAGGTGTCTCTATACCACCTAAAGTCAACTAGAGTTTTACATTTTAAGTTTGAAAGAAGTTCGGCAGACCTATATTTCCATAAAGATGGATCTCCTATAAAGTGTTGAGCGATTGTGAAGATTAGATTGTTGACAGCGTCGGGAATTGGTTTCCCATCACTAAGGATTATATTACCATCGGCGTCAGTCTTGACTGCTTTGCCAATTTTGACCTTTTGTTCAGCAGAGATATAATTATCCCACCAACCTTTGAGTTGACCGAAAAATCCTGATACAAGGATTCTGACAATGACTTCTTCTGGACAGTCGTACAAGGTTTGATAAATAGTCGACACCATGGTCATATGCTGAAGAGTGTTGATGATGGCATATTCAGTCATCCCATCAATGTTCCACTCATAGATGTTGTTTGCGCTGAAGCTTCTGAAGTTTGGATTTCTTTCTTCAAGCAACAGATCTGGAGCTGTCGCTCTTTGATAGTAGAGTTTCGACCGATTTTTCCAGTTAAGAGTTTGGTTGATTACAGGATTTACCTTGATAGCAGAATTTGTCTCGGTTTCAGTTTTCGGGCAATCAGATCCCGATTGTGAACTAGATTGTCGAATTGTATTAATAATCAGATTTTTATCTTTAGATTTACTAGTCTTTGATTCTTGGGTTTGTGGTGTATCTGGGGCGACTAAGTTTAGTCTATCCATAAATTCATTAATGAGATTTTGATTTGATATTTTAGGATTATTTAGAAGTTTTATGCTATCTTTAAGCTGTTTGCTAACTTTGAATGATTTGAAAATAGGCTTTTCGACTGACTTGGGAGGTTTAGTTTCATCAGTTTTGGTTCCCAAAGTTGAAGGTTTATCTATGGATTGTTTGACTAATTTTCACCTAAAACTTGGAGGTATTTGTTTGTATAATTATTTTGTTCCATAAGACTTTTAATGTCTTTCGGATTTATTAGCTCATCTTTTACTTTAGTCATGAAAGGAGAAGCTAAGACAGGATTGTTATCTTTGTCTTTTACGTTTGGAATAAGATACTAACTGGAAGAAGGTAATTTAGATTTGATTAACTCACCATCTTTGCAATGCCAGATAGTAAGAACATTAGCTGATTTATCTTTAATCAGACCAATGCCCCAGGGATATTCAACTTCATTCCTAATCATGTAGGCATGAAACCAATTGAAGAATGAGATATGTTGTTTGACTTTGTTGAGAAATTCATAGAACTTCTCTTGGATTTCAGTTCTGTTTGATCCCTTAAAATTTTTGAAAAACCATTTCCTTTGTGGAGTCCATTCCGCAAAATAGAAGTCTTTCCTAAGGGTTTCCTTATCTATAATGAAGTCAGATAACATGGACATCATCATTAAGGGAGGAATAGGTTAGAGATCGAATAGATCTCTGTTCATCATCGTCTTCACGTTGGTATGTTGGCCTTGGGATGCTTGATGAAGTACCCAGTCCTCGAAGATTGATTGTTGAAGGAGTAGATTGGATTGTGGAAAAAGATTTCCTAGAGACTGCAGATTTGTAGTCTTCAGATCTGGAGGATGAAGACTTAAAAGATATAAAAAATCTGAACGAATTTCTCCTACTGAAGGCTAATTCAACTCTACCTGATTAGTGTTGAGTGATTTCCTGAATTTCAGGTGTTTCTCTAGGCAAAGCTGGAGTTACTTTATCCATAATCCATTTCTCAGGGAGGATTACATCTTCCCATCGGATTTGTTTAGGGACAACTACGTTAGCCGTTGTGATTTCTGTCAGGAATAACATTGTTACTCCCTTATCTTTTGGTTTTAACACTTTTGAGTAAAAAGAATTCATTACTTTATACTGAATCCTATAGATTAAGGCTAAAGGGATTGATCCAGGCTTCATGTCTAAGCCACAGACTTTGATGTTTAAGAATAACGTGTCTTGAATATTTTTTTATCTTTTACACTAGCAGTCCTATTAGGATAACAATTAAAATAGATTGGATCATGACCAAGACTAGTTTCAACGGTTCCTAGAAGTGAATCATGGAATTGATTATATCTTATGTCTCTTAGACAAAGCAGAACAAATGCGTTTAGTCCTTCTCTAATTAGAAGTTTGACGGCTACCTGCATACATCCTATATGCAGATAATTGTATTTGTTGGCTTGACCCTTTAAGGTCTCTTGACAGAGAAGATGAAATTCTTCATCATCTCCTTCAATGGTGATTTATTTCTCTATAGTCCTGATAATGTAATTAGAACTTCTGAAGAATCGTCTTTCAGTTTTATAGAGTTCATTGTTTGCGATTCTGGGGATTTCCCAGTCATCCATGTCTTGATTAATGTTTTCAAAACAAATTTCTTCATTAAAGATGTTTGTTGTAGATGGATTAATTTGTTGCTCAGTTAGCGAAGAAGAAGAAGATTGAGAAGACTTGAACAAAAGCTTAGAAGACAGATAACACAACATGGCAGAAGATTTAAACAGAAAATATAGAAGACAGAAATAAAGACAGAATATAAGAATTAAACGCAGGAAATAACAAGAAAGAGAATAAATAGCATATAACAGATATAGACTTAACCCCTGATATCATTACCCTCATTTGGTTTCATAGATTTGTAACTGAAAAATTTAAGTCAATTATTATCCTTTGAACTAGATCTTAAAATTATCATGCTTCATACTTTGATTCATGTTTAGTTTAAGTATTATCTTCTGAACAATTCATTAAAATTTTTAGATCATACCCGGATCATTAGCCACCGCGTTTATTTATCAGTTCTTAACCATGGTCACCACCGTGCCTCATCCTTCACTACCTGTGGCGACATCGTCGAATTAGTCTTACCGCCTCCCCAAGTCTTACTGCTACAGCCCCACAGAATAGATCCAACACCAGGCATTATGTACCATCCAGTTAAGAAAAGATAACATATAGATGCGTACTATCCAGATCCAGATATAATGATACCATTATTATTTAGTTCAGTTAAGATAATAAATAAAGCAGATAAAGATCAAAGCAGATTAACGATTAATCAGTATAATAACATTAATATCCAGTTTAATAAGATAATAAATAACTTAAATCCACCATTTACATTCCTACATCCCCATTAGGCTCTGATACCAGAGAGCAGGTGGAAGATCACGAGAAAGGCGAAAGAGATAGGATAAAAGAAAGTAGGAGGGCAGACGGACTGCTTTACAAGGTATGTGAATGCAATGCAATAAAATATTAAAGCATTAGAACCAGAGACTGAGCTCGGTATAAAATAGAAAATAAAATGAACTTAAAACATAAGAGGGAAAAGGGAGAAAACTGATTATTATTAAAACATAAGAAAGATTACAAGATTGGAAGAGGGGAAAGGGGGAGAGTTTCTCTCACTAACCTCTCTAAAGGGATCTAAAAAGTATGCATGCCTAACATCATGGGCAGACATCCATTTAAAGACTAAAACTTTACTATTACAACAGTAACACTATAGTGTCCTGCTACAGTGAACAGTAAAATAGTAATTAGTCGCACCGCTACAGTGAACAATGTTCAACAGTAGTCTTCCACAGCTTGCTACAAGGTCCGACTAGGATTAGTTTCGACAATGAATAATTCGATAGTAAACAGTGTTTGACAATAAATTGGTGGACTATGAATAGTATTCAACAGTGAATAGGTCGATAGTGAATAGTGTTCGACAGATTTTGACTATTCATCATCCTTCAGGTCGATTGCGTAACAGTCATCTTCATTTTGGTTTGCAGAATCTTCAGATAAAGTGATTGAAGGGCAGGGAGAACCAGATTTTTTAGGGACTAATTCTCTGCTAATAGCAACGTCCATGTCCTTGTAAAGTCTGATAACATCTTCCATATTTTGGAATAGATGAGCTTTGTCGGAGGAAGCAGTAATAGCAGCTAGGATTTTTGCTTTCTGATTCAAAAATTGACAATCAGCTTCATCAGCAGACTTGACATATTTTGGGTTCTGTCGGAACCATAGTTTGATGTTGTCGGGAGATGCTCTGGAGGCATCGAAATCAGCCCACCATTTAGCATAAGCTTGGTTTTGTAGTGCAGGGAGGAGATTGGGGAGACCATTATGAGTCTGATATTTGTACTGCCAAGAAAATATCTAGGCAAGAGAAAGTTTAGAGAAGAAGTAAAGATCGACAGGAAATAAGTCATCACCTGAATCAAACTTCTTCAAAAAATATTGAAATCCTTCCATAACATTTATCGGAAGAATCTGCTGGATTAGACCAAAGAAGTTCCACCATTACAAGAACCAGTGAGGGAACTTATATTGGACATTCTGTTTGAAGTAGATAAGCCAGGAGTGGCGGTTGGACTTGTTCTGAAGCCAAAACATGTTACTCCATGCTTGCATGTAATCCCAGTAATTAAACCCAATTGGGTTGAAATACTGAGAAAACTTCTTCAAAGTGTTTGGATTCATTCCAAATTCTGTCGGTGTCATGACCTTCAAAATCTGAATCCTCAAATAGGTGATGCAAGATTCATCTTTTGGGTCCCTGTAATGCTTGAGAGAGACCGAGTCAGTATCGACAAGAATGTATTCATAAAATTGTCAAGTTTTGTTTGTTAAGACTGGTTTAAAGTGAAAATCGTTTGGGAAAATTTTTTGAGGAACTTTGCTTGGGTTGGGATCCCAGAATTCTGGTTCCATTTGGATTATAGGCCAAAAACTTTTTTTTGGAATGTAATGAGGTTTAGAGGAGATAGGTTGACATTGGACAACTAAATCCTTTTTTGGTTAGTTGACAACAATGGCTCTGCCTTTAAGTGTTTGAATCATGGTTTGAATGTCGGTTCCTTCGACAAATTCTTCAGTGAAGATTTGTTTCCATGATTTATCTGGGAGATGGGTTAGGCCTTGATCTTGCAGGGCTAACAGGGTTGTGATTGGCATGGCGTAGTCTTCTTTTGATTGTTTTCTTTGAGTCGATGACTCAGCTTTAGCTTAGGTTGATGACCCAGATGGAAGGGTAGAAGACCCCGGTTGATATGATGACTTGGCTGGCTGTGCAAGGGGTGGATTACCAGTACCTCTCCCCCTAGAGGAAGAAGATCTCGTCGATCTCGGCATGGGGTTATTTTCCCTGTAAATATTCACGGGTAAGATAGTCAGGTAATGTGCTTGAGGTGCCTTTGATATATTCTATGTCAAAATCATAAACACTCAAGATTGCTTGCCATCTAGCAAAAATTTGTTTTGAAGCAAGATTTTTAACATCTTTTTGTAAAATATCTTTTGCAGATTTGCAATCGACACAGACTAAAAATTTTTGATTTAATAAATTAGATTGAAATTTTGATATGCAAAGAACAATTGCTAAAATCTCTTTTTTGACCGTCGACTAATTCTGCTGTGCAGGATTCCAATGTTTTGATGCATATGCAATGATATGTTCTTTTTCTGCGACACGCTGTTTGATAATGCCACCATAACCTATGTCAGAGGCATCAGTTTCGATGATTTTTAATAATTGAGGGTTAGTAAGATAGAGGCATGGAAGATCCTTTACCTGAGATTTTACTTGTTTGACAATGTTTGTATGAATGTCTGACGAAGGAGGAGGTCTCTTTTTCAGATGATCATGTAAAGGTTTGATAAGATTACTTAGCTGAGGAAAGAAGTCAGTGACATAATTTAAACAACCAAGAAATCTTTGTAATAGATTTTTATCAATAAGCTGATTAGGAAACTTGTCAGCAAACTCAATTACACGATTAATAGGATTGATAGTTCCTTGATAAATATTATGACCAAGAAATCTAATTTTAGTTTGAAAAAGATTAATCTTTGACTTAGAGACCGTAAGACCATTTTTTTTGATAATTCCAAGAAAAATATTAATATGTTTGAAATATTGATCTATTGATTGAGAAAAAACAAGAACATCATCAATGTAGACGATGGTAAAGTTTGAGTATGGATTGAAGATTTCATTCATGACCCTTTGAAATTCAGAAGGAGCATTCTTTAGGCCAAAAGGCATTATGTTCCATTCGTATTACCCAATTGGTACAGTGAAGGCCGTCTTGTAGCGATCACTTTCTTTGATTTGGATTTGCCAAAATCCAGATTTCATATCAAATTTTGAAAAGATTTTAGCTGAATACAATTTTTTAAGAGGATCATTTTTGTTTAGAATTGGATACCGAATCCATTGGAGTGCTTGATTCAGTGGCTTGTAATTAATAACCAATTGAGGAGTACCTCTTTCGATCTCGGCTTGTTTGTTGACATAGAAGGCTGAACAGGACCATGGACTGTTACTTTTCTTAATGAGTCCTTTTGCAAGAAGATCTTTAATCTCCTGCTGACAATACTGAACGAGTTCTTGACTCATTTGGATTGGTCTAGCCTTTGTAGGGATTTGTCTTTCATTGAAATCTTTTTCGTAGGGAAGATCCACCATATGTTTCTTCCTTTCCCAAAAAGAGTTTGGAAGATCTAAACAAATTGATCCTTGAATCTGTTCAAGAGGAGATTGAATCCTTTTCTGGATTTGGGGTTGACTAAGGTTGAAATCAATATTCTTAAAGGAAATTTCCTCTTTTAGATAATTGATTTGATTTTGTTTATATTGGATTAGATTTAGATTCCTTAGAATTGGTTTCCTAAGAAATTTGAAAGTGATTATTTGACCAAGATGTTGGGTAGTAATCCCTTCATCCGTGATTTGTAGAGGGAAGAGTGATCTGATGAATAGTATTCCTAAGATCACTTCATTTTTGAGATTCTTGACTAATAAGAAAGAAGTTTCAACTTGGAAACCTTGGTTTTTAATGATTGCAGATGAGAGTTTGAACTTAATTTTTAATTTTGAACCGTTAACTGTGCAAAGCTGTTCAGATGTTTTTTCAAAATACTTTGTTGGGATTAATCCCTCCAAAATACAATTTGAATTTGCCCCTGTGTTGAACAGTGCGACAATGTTGAGGAAAAAACCATCAATTTTGATGTTTATGTTAATAAAGAATTTTTGAATTTTCATTTGATTAATTATTTGTGCAAAAAATTCTTCATCTTCTTGATTTTCAGTCTTTTGACTTTTTTGACTATTGCGTTCGGGAATTGTATCCTAATCAGAGTCAATTTGAATATCCTGAAGTTGGGATATTATAATCTGATGTAAGCTTTGCTGTTCTTTAAGTTGCTTAACTTCGATTTTCAAAATATTAATCTCGTATTGAAGGTCTTGGATTGTTATAGTTTTCCTAGAAGTTTTCTTCTCAAGTTTTTTAAGTGTTTCTGTCAGATTGTATTTGTTTTGAACTATTGGTTCTTTAAGATTTTTAGAAGAACTTGCTTCCATTAAAGATTTTATCTTTTCTAAGTAGACTTTCCTATCTTGAGGATCGTCGATTGAATTTAGAGTAAGAAAAGATAAATGGTGGATTTAAGTTATTTATTATCTTATTGAATTGGATATTAATGTTATTTTACCGATTAATCGTTAATCTGCTTTGATCTTTATCTGCTTTATTTATTATCTTAAATGAACTAAATAATAATGGTATCATTATATCTAGATCTAGATAGTACACATCTATATGTTATCTTTTCTTAACTGGACGGTACATAATGCCTGGTGTTGGATCTATTCTGTGGGGCTGTAGCAGTAAGACTTGGGGAGGCGATAAGACTAATTTGACGATGTCGGCACAGGTAGTGAAGGATGAGGCACGGTAGTGACCATGGTTAAGAACTGATAAATAAACGTGGTGGCTAATGATTCGGGTATGATATAAAAATTTTAATGAATTGTTTGGAAGATAATACTTAAATCAGACATAAATCAAAGTATGAAGCATAATCATTTTAAGATCTAGTTCAAAGGATAATAATTAACTTAAATTTTTCAGTTGCAAATCTATGAAACCAAATGAGGGTAATGATATCAGGGGTTAAGTCTATATCTGTTATCTGCTATTTATTCTCTTGTTATTTTATTCTCTTTCTTGTTATTTCCTGCGTTTAATTCTTATATTCTATCTTTATTTCTCTCTTCTATATTTTCTGTTTAAATCTTCTGCCATGTTGCGTTCTCTGTCTTCTAAGCTTTCCTTCAAGTCTTCTCAATCTTCTTCTTCTTCACTTACTGAGTAACAAATTAATCCATCTATAACAAACATCTTTAATGAAGAAATTTGTTTTGAAAACATAAATCAAGACATGGATGACTGGGAAATCCTCAGAATCCCAAACAATGAACTCTATAAACTGAAGGACGATTCTTCAGAAGTTCTGATTACATTATCAGGACTGTAGAGAAATAAGTCACCATTGAAGGAGATGATGAAGAATTTCGTCTTCTCTGTCAAGAGACCTTAAAGGGTCAAGCCAACAAATACAATTATCTGCATATTGGATGTGTGCAGGTAGCCATCAAACCTCTAATTAGATAAGGACTAAACGCATCTGTTTTGCTTTGTCTAAGAGACATAAGACATAATCAATTCCATGATTCCATTCTAGGAACCGTTGAAACTAGTCTTGGTCATAGTCCAATCTATTTTAATTGTTATCCTAGTAGGACTGCTAGTCTAAAAGAAAAAAATATTCAAGACACGTTATTCTTAAACATGAAAATCTGTGGCTTAGACATGAAGCCCGGATCAATCCTTTTAGCCTTAATCTATAGGATTCAGTACAAAGTAATGAATTCTTTTCACTCAAAAGTGTTAAAACCAAAAAACAAGGAAGTAACAATGTTATTCCTGACAGACATCACAAAGGCCAACATAGTTGTCCCTAAACAAATCCAATGGGAAAATGTAATCCTCCCTGAGAAATGGATTATGGATAAAGCAACTCCAGCTTTGCCTAGAGAAACACCTGAAATTTAGGAAATCACTCAACACTAATCAGGTAAAGTTGAATTAGCCTTTAGTAGGAGAAATTCATTCAGCTCTTCTAAATCTTTTAAGTCTTCATCCTCCAGATCTGAAGACTACAGATCTGCTGTCTCTAGGAAATCTTTTTCCACAATCTAATCTACTCCTTCAACAATCAATCTTCAAGGACTAGATACTTCATCAAGCATCCCAAGGCCAACATACCAACGTGAAGACGATGATGAACAGAGATCTATTCAATCTCCAACCTATTCCTCCCTTAATGATGATGTCCATGTTATCTGACTTCATTATAGATAAGGAAACCCTTAGGAAAGACTTCTATTCCGCGGAATGGACTCTGCAAAGGAAGTGGTTTTTCAAAAATTTTAAGGGATCAAACAGAACTGAAATCCAAGAGAAGTTCTACAAATTTCTTAACAAAGTCAAACAACATATCCCATTCTTCAATTGGTTTCATGCCTACATGATTAGGAATGAAATTGAATATCCCTGGAACATTGGTCTGATTGAAGATAAATCAGCTAATGTTCTTACTGTCTGGCATCGCAAAGATGGTGAGTTAATCAAATCTGAATTACCTCCTTCCAGTCAGTATCTTATTCCAAACGTAAAACAAAAACTTCAAGCTTTCTTCTCCTCTTGAATTCGTGTGGCACCAAACAAAATCCTAATCAAACTTAAACAAATTGTAAAGTCATAAACAAAGCTTTAGAGCAAAGAACCATGGATCAATTATGGTCTAGAATATCAAAAATCCAACTTAGAATCAAAGAATCAAAAAATTACCTTTGGAGTAGTAAACTAAAGCTTGGTTTTGGTGCACTTAGAGAGAGATTTAGATAAACTCACTAAAGGAAAAGTGTTTAGAATGATATTTAGGTCTAGAAAGTAAGCAGAGATGAAATTATAGAAGTGTGGAGGTATAATTTTGGTGTGGAGACCGTGGGGTTCAAGAAAGGAAGAAAGGAAGTGTTTTTATGTTCTTGAGTTTTGAGAGAAAAGGATGAAGACTTGATATTTCAAAGTGTGATAAAATGCAAAATGAATAGCTATTATTGAAGTGCATGGCCGTGTAATGTAGTGTGTAGGAGAAATCAAAGTTTAATCATGGTAATAAAAATATCACATGGTGTTCACATGGCTCTCACATGGTCTATGTCACATAATGGTCATCATTTGGTCATTTAGAAGAATCAAGAACATGATAGAATGGCCATGTGGCCGTGTGGTCAGAAGAGAATGGAACTAAATTGGTTCTATTTTAATTCCTTAGTTACACCTTAATTAAATAGTTAGTTCATCTAGTTTCTCTTAAACTAATTTAGTTAGGATTTCTAGTTACATTCTAATTAGTTAGTTACATTATTATGTCATTGTATTGGTCATGATTATGTCATGTTTCTAGATAATAAATATTTATCTAGTAACTAGCTTCTAATTATTTAGCACTAAATTAGTTCATTTAGTTACTAATTAGGCTATTAGGGTAACTAAGTTAACTTATCTAATTACTTAATAACTAATCTACCAATTTTTATTGACTATATCTTAATCATTGATTAAATCTAAGGTGGATATTAATAGCTTTTTTATCAAGATTGCTCTCACACCATTGATTAGATCAATGGTGATGATCTAAGGCTTTTTTATCAAGTTTTCCATCCAACGATTCATAACAAAGTCCAAGCCACTATGTTTGACCAATTCTTATTGGTTAGTCATAAAGCTTAGTAATGATGGTTCATCATTACTCTTAAGATATTTAGCTTAGATATTTTCTAACAGATATTACCCAATGGATAATAGCTACTGCTATTATTACTCAATGGATAATAGAAAACTCAGATATAGAAAATTTTCGTCAACTATTCCCGATTTTGGGTTTAGTAAGATCCCCCGATCCCGCCTTGACAGTTTGGAACTTTCTGGTCCAAGAAAATTTTTTATTTTTTTGGGCCCACCTCAAGCACACATACAGTTTAGAATAATATTAAAAAATAATCACAACCTCAGAAAATTTCACAAAAATTCTCAAAAATTATAAAAATTATAAAACTCATATTTTTAGAGAAAATGAAGTTCGGACATATATTTCAAAAATTATATTAAAATAATCAAAATAATATTAAAATATTCAAAATATTTAAAATTTCTCAAAAATTCATAAAAACTCATAAATATTATAAAACTTATTTATTTCATGTAAAACAAAAAATTGGGGTGTTATAGTCAAAATGCTGAGAAAATTTCTTCAAAGTGTTTGGGTTTTTACCAAATTATGTCTATGTCATGACCTTCAAAATCTGGATTATTGAATGGGTTATGCAAGATTCATCTTTAGGGTCCCTGTAATGCTTGAGAGAGACCGAGTCAGTGTCAACAAGAATATATTCATAAAGTTGTTGAGTTCTATTTGGTGAAATTGGTTTAAAATGAAACCCGTTTGGAAATATTTTTTGAGGAATTTTGTTTGGGTTGGAATCCTAGAATTCTAGTTCCATTTGAATCACAGGCCAAAGACTTTTTTTTGGTACGTAATGTTGTTTGGAGGAAATAGGTTGAGGTTGGGTGGTTATTTCATTCTGAGGGGAGTTAACCACTATGGCTTTGTTTTTGAGAGTTTGGATCATGGTTTGGATGTCATTTTTCTCGTCAAATTCTTCGGTGAAGATTTGTTTCCAGGATTTATCTAGGAGATGGGTTAGGTCTTGATCTTGCAGGGTTAACAGGGTTGTGATTGGCATAGCATAGTCTTGTTTTGATTATTTTCTCTGAGTGGATGACTCAGCTTGGGTGGAAGACCCAGATGGAAGGGTTGAAGACCCAATTTGTTTTTATGATTCGGCTGGCTGTGCTAGGATTTGTTGTGATTTCCCTCTTCCTCTAGAAGAAGATGACTTTGTTGACCTAGGCATGTTACTTACCCTGTAAATATTCATGGGTAAGGTAGTCAGGTAAAGTGTTTGAGGTGCCTTTGATATATTCAATGTCAAAATCAAAAAACACTCAAGATTGCTTGCCATCTAGCAAAAATTTATTTTGAAGCAAGATTTTTAACATCCTTTTGTAAAATATCTTTTGCAGATTTGCAATTGACTCTGATTAAAAATTTTTGATTTAATAAATCAGATTAAAATATTGAGATGCAAAGCATAATTGCTAAAATCTCCTTTGTTATAGTTGAATAATTCTGCTGTGCAGGATTCTAGTGTTTTGATGCATATGCAATGATATGTTCTTTGTCTGCGACACATTGTTTAAGAATGCCACCATAACCAATGTTAGAGGCATTAGTTTTAACAATTTTGAAAGCTTGAGGATTTGGAAGATAAAAGCATGGAAGATCCTTCACCTGAGATTTTACTTGTTTACCAATATTTGTGTGAACATCTGACTAAAGAGAAAGACTCTTTTTCAGACGAACATGTAATGGTTTGATAAGATTACTTAGTTAAGGGAAAAAATCAGCAACATAGTTCAAACAACTAAGAAATCTTTGTAGTTGGGTTTTGTCAATTATTTGGTTTGGAAACTTGTCAACAAACTCAATTACTCGATTGATTGGATTAATGGTTTCTTGATGAATATTATGACCAAGAAATCTAATTTTAGTTTAGAAAAGATTAATTTTTAACTTGGAGACCGCAAGACCATTTCTTTTAATGACGCCAATAAAGATATTAATATGTTTAAAATGTTGATCTAATGATTGAGAAAAAACAAGAACATTATTAATGTAGACGATGGTAAAGTTTGAGTAAGGATTGAAGATTTCATTCATGATCCTTTGGAATTCCGAAGGAGCATTTTTTAGACCAAAAAGCATTACGTTCCATTCATATTGCCCAAATGGTGCAGTGAAAGCCATCTTGTAGTGATCACTTTCTTTAATTTGGATTTGCCTGAATGCAAATTTCATATCAAATTTTGAAAAGATTTTAGCAGAATGCAGTCTTTTAAGAACATCTTTTTTATTTGAAATCGGATACCAAATCCATTGGAATGCTTGATTAAGCGGTTTGTAATTAATGACTAATCGAGGAGTACTTCTTTTGATCTCAGCTTGTTTGTTGACGTTGAAGGCTGAACAGGACCATGGACTCTTGCTTTTCCTAATGAGTCCTTTCGCAAGATGATCTTTGATCTCCTGCTGACAATACTGGATGAGTTCTTGACTTATCTGAATTGGTCTAGCTTTTGTGGGAATTTGTCTTCCATTGAAATCTTTTCATAAGGAAGATCCACCATATGTTTCTTCCTCTTCCAGAAAGCGTTTGGAAGATCTGAGCAAATTGAACCTTGAATTTGTTCAAGAAGAGATTGAATCATTTTCTGGATTTGGGGTTAAAATAAATTTTATTGCAAATATTATTTTAATGAGGGACTGTTTTGGAAATATTATTTGAAGAGGGGCTATTATGTAAATATTATTTCATGAAGAGAGCTATTATGTAAATATTATCGTATAGAAGGACTAATAGGTAAATAATGAAAATAAGGTTAATTTTTTATATTAAATGAGAAAAATCTTATTTTGGATTTAAAATACGTTACAAATATTTTACGCGATTTAAAAGTAGTAATTTTAGCTACGCGAATGAGAAAACATGAAAATATGATTACGCGATGAAAATACAGTAAAGATACTATTGCACCAATATGTGAACCCTGAATATGAGATGATGAATTTGAACTGAGAATGGTGCATTGTACATGCATTGGAAAGGTACGATGGACTGTATGAGGCTAATTGCCTAGGAGAGAATACACCTCTTAAGTGGGTGCGATATGCGTAGTGTAAGTCACTTGTTGACCTTGGGGGCATTGGGGTGCGGGTTGCCTACAATGGGTAGTTGGTAGCTCTTCTATACCGTAGGTTTGACTGATGCAACACACCGATGATCTTAACCGAGACACTATTCTTAATCAAGATCTGATAAAGGTTGTACTGCATATGCTAGATGTGCAAATACATATGAGAATTGTAGCACTTGGTCTGAGGCATGTTGGTACAAATAGATCTTTTCGATCACTCTCTCTGACCCGAGTTTTAGCTCCATGGAGTAGGAAATTGAGTCTATGTGCACATGCATAATTATTGAGTATTGATATCGGTGTGATATTTGAACTGTTGAATATTTGGAAAATATTGAGGGCATTATCATAATTATTGTTTATGATAATTGAATTGTTGAATATTTAGATATTCTTGAGGGCATGATCGTAATTATTATTTATTACATCTGTTGTGATGATAAATAATGTTGATGGCATAATTGTAATTATGGTATGATGTATCTATATGGTATATTGTATGTGTTATCTCCATGCTACCATGTTAGTATTAGCGTAGGTGATCTCACCTCTTTGTATGCCTATTTTGTGTTGTATTTATATTTAAAGACGTTGAGCAAGGAATTAAACAAGAAGGCGAAGAGGAGCAGATTCTTGTAGAGGAAACTGAATTCTAAGAAGATGGCAATGCCCAATTTCCTAAGATATATGAGGTTGAAATTTTGTGGAGGACCGGAAGCGTGGCATGTTGACCTAGATATAGCGTGTATCTACTATATAGGAGACTTGAAGATTACCCTAAGTAGGCTTTATCGAGGGAACCCTTATTTCAGTGTAAATGTTTATGTACACTTAGAGTTTCTGTTGTCCATTAGGCAGTACTGGGGAGCTTACTATCGTACTCCTAGTGAGATTAGTATCGTGTCATCTACGCAGACATCTGTCCATAGGACTTCACGTCAAGTCAGATTCCTACCTGCTGAGGAATCTGAGGAGGACCCATCTGAGGGTTCTGTTGTTTAGTAGTGCTTGGGCAGTATGTTAGTTTTAAATAATGTTCAAATACTTTGAGAACTTGGTCTGTAAATATGTAAGTATGACAGTACTAAGACTTATGTATATATGATGTAAATTATTTGTGATGATGTTGTAACATTTGTATTTTCCACTAAGTTCATCTTATTAATATTAAGAAATTTTATAAAGAAGGGGTAAATTGGTAATTAAGTAACATAAATGTGATACCCTATGGTGGGTGTTACAATGACTGACTATGAACATGCACAACAAATCAATTTCCTACTCCATGGAGCTAAACTCAATTTCGAAGAGAATGATCCAGAAAATATGTTGGTATATTGGCTGCCTCAGACCAAGTGCTATAATTTCTCAATGTGCACATCAGGCATTATACATGACATTCTACGCCAAATTATGAATAGAATAGTGCATTGTCGAGATCGTCGGAGCATTGCTCAGTTACCACAGCCCAGTGGAGCTACCTACTGTCCACTTGTGGAATGCCTATGCTCCTATGCCTCCAAGTTCAACATGTGAACCACACTACACAATTCGCACCCGCACTTAGGTGTAATTCAACTCCTAGGCAACAATAGCCTTAACATACACCGTCTGTTTAACAAATGCATGTCAAATGACTTTATGCACTTCATAAGCCACTACTGGCCACAAACACATAGAAATATTCTCAGGTCCAGTATATCGGCCCAACAGCAAAACTTGTTGTTCCTCTCAATCGCGTAGTATTTTTATTACATTTTCACAATTGCGTAACATTTCTGTTATGTTTTCAAATTGCGTAATAATTTTTCAATGTTTTCTCAATTGCGTAGAGGTTTTAAAATGTTTTCTCAATCACATAGTAAAAAATTACCATTTTTAAATTGCATAGAAGTTTTTCTACGTATTTTCAATCTGGTAAAATATTTTCTCAATATTCTAAGCTTAAATTAAAACTTTTCTTATTTAATATCAAAATTAGACTTTATTTCCATTATTTCCCTATTAAATCCCCTTTAAACAATATTTCTAATATTTTTCTCAAAATCCATGTTATTTTAATTTTAAATAAAATCCTTTTCCATTTAATTTACTTAAAATCCATTTAAATAAAATAATTAAAAATTCTAAATTACTTCTTAGTCCTAAATTCCTTCTAGTGGCCAAAAATCACTTCTTAATTAGTGATAAAAAATATATTCTTTTCCATTTTCATTTTATAATTCCTTAATTAAATTTATTACCACTAATCATCTAGGTTATTATTTAATAAAACATTTTTGCTTTGGATTCCCCTTTGGAGGGCTTAGAGGCCGTGAGCCTCAATGGTTATTGGAGCCAAAATTTCTTTCCTCACAAGCATGATTTATGACATACATTATATTTTAAGCATCAAAATTCTACTTTAACAAGTTCATACATAATATCAAAGCAATAAATCACATAGGATAAATAATTACAAACCACACAAGTACACCAAATTTTTGTGTCCCTCACCACCATAAGTGGTTGTTGGGAATTGCGGATCAAAATATCTCGCAGCGGAATAATAGGATTCCCACACAGGATCCATGCGAAAAGTCCATAATCCGAGTTTTTAAAATTTACCTCTTGAAGCGTGATAAACACAAGCGAGGTGAATCACCAACACCGTAATAGCGACGATGTTTCTGCGGGATGTTTCTGCGGTATCCACACGAACAGACTTGCAAAAGGAGTCACGCCTCTGTTTCGCGGTGCTAGTTGCGAATAGAAGAGAAGAACCTTTCACTGTCTCTCACTCACTTTCTTAGGTGCGGCTAGGGTTGTGATGTAACATCTATAGCAGCCCCCTTAACAGTACTATTTATAATAGTGGCTGCCTTAAGTGAGTGTGAGCGTAGCAAGGTAAGCTGTGCAACCCTAAAACCCATCTGTCATGAGTAAGGCCCACAATTGAATCCGAGTCCAACTTGGATCCTTATTGCTCAATTTAGTCTGTTCTAAGTGTGCGACCTCGCAGGTTCTCATGACGTTGGTAGTAATATTAAAATCTCATTTTAATATTACAAACAAATGAGCGGTATCTAGCAACACATCACTTTGCTATCCAAGTAATGAGAATGTCGGTGATTTGACATAACCTATCCGTGATCAATGTTTAGTGTAGTTTAGTCCCTTTGTCAAGATATCTAGATTGAACACAAGGCATGGAATGCGTCACCCTTGTATAGTCCAATCATTCGTTTCCCGATACTCAAGTAGACTTTGTAACAACAAATGAGATCAATATCTCATATTGACTCATTTGAGCATGGCCATGCATTTCAAGATCTCACTCAATCAGTGGGGCCCGAAGATATCGCTCTGTTATGTAGGAGTGACAAATTCCATCTAGGTCACTCACATCCCTCTGCATGATTTGCGGTATGTCCAATAACCAACTTTATAATCACCTTGTTACAGATGACGTTTGATGGCATTAAAACACATAACTCCTCATGTAGGAATCGTAGTGATTTCAAGTCAAAGGACCACAAACACCATTGTCACTATGAGAATCGCTTATGACACTCACGTAACGATCCACGTAGCGTTCTCATGGCGGGTCTGTCCAATACATCATTACTCTAATATGTATCCATGTGTAGACTTGATATCTCATATCCATGACCCGTGAGATGTGGTCATCAGTCTACGCACATACTAGTCTCAATGCATTATTGTTGTCCTAATTAACAATAATACTTGACTAGGGACATTTAAGAATAGTGTTGTAACCAAAAGGATCTCACGATCAAGTCATCCACTTGATGTCCTATGGCATCAATCTTACTATTCTAAGGACTTTATTATGTTTATCAAAAAGAACACAATAAATGAAATGCCTCATATATAAAAAAGCATAATAGAATATATGCAAATACAGAAAATGTATTAGCCTCTAGGGCATACACCAACAGTGGTTGATGAGGTTAATCTCCCTCTTACCTTAGATGTAGCCTCCTAAGCTCCTTGTGTGATCCTTTGTATAAATATCCTCCACCAAGTAACTCTTAAAATCAAAGTAAACCCAATATATTAACATCTAAGGCTAGAGTAAGACAACCATAGGTCAAATATGGTCTTAGAATTTCAACAATCAAATAAGAAATCAAGTTTCAAGATCTTTACCTTGAAACTCTAGAACTTGAATCCAAAAATAAAGCTTGAAAATGGTTGAATCAAGGCTTGATCAAAACATAGAAGTTGCTTGGAATGATGTTTGGAGTCAAGTGGTATGATTTGTTTAAATTATAAGTGATTGGAAGGTGAATTTGTATAGCTTGGCCATGAGGTAGGGAAGGGAAAATGAGAGAAAATGGTGTTTAGCTTTGAGAGAAAAGATGATAGCTTTGAAAATGAAATGTTTTCTCTCTCCTAAACCCTTATGGCAGTGAGACTCATGGAGAGTGGGAGAGATATTTTGATTTGCTACAAGCTATCACAACCATTGATTCAATCAAAGGTAAATATCCTAAGCTTCTTCACTAAGCTTGCCCTCACAACCATTGATTAGATCAATGGTGGATATGTAAAGCTTCTCCTCCAAGCTTGTTTCCTATTGGTTATGCATAAAGTTGTCATAACCATCTTATTTGACCAAGCCAGATATTTTCTAGATATTTTTAGAAACTATTAACTAATGAATAATAGCTACTGCTAATTATTGTCCAATGGATAATAATATTACACAATGGATAATTGTTTTACCCAATGGATAATAAAAACTTAGATAAAGAAAATTTAAGTCAATTGTTCCCAGTTTCGAGTTTAGTAAGTTCCCTCGTCCCGCATTAACAGTCTGAAACTTTCCAATCTAGGAAAAATTTTTATTTTTCTGGGCCTGCTTCAAACACACGTACAACTCAAAATAATATTAAAATAGCCAAAATAAATTAAAAATTTCCTAAAATTCATAAAAATTCACAAATATTACAAAACTCATAAATATCTAGAAAAACAAAATATCAGGGTGTTACAACTCTCCCCTTCTAATAAAAATTTCATCCTCAAAATTTTTTTTACATTAAAATAAATGAGAATATTGCTCCTTCATCTTGTCTTCCAACTCCCATGTCTCATCTCCAGTGATGTCGTTCCAGATAACCTTTACCAAGGCAATTTCTTTTCCTCTAAGTTGCTTCACTCTTCGATCTTTGATCTTTATAAGAAATGTCTCATAGGTTAAGTTATCTTTTAATTGTACCGTATCCAGAGCTATAACATGGGTGGGATCAAGAATATTATTTCTTAGTTGTGACACATGAAATACATTATGAAGATTTGAAAGAAAAGGCGATAAGGCTATCTGATAAGCTACCGAACCTATCCGACGAAGAATTTGATATGGTCTGATAAATTTAGGAGTGAACTTTCTAGATTTTATATCCCGTCCGACCCCTGTTGTGGGTGTAACTCTTAAAAATACATGTTCGCCTTCCTCAAACTCAAGTGGTCTCCTTCTCTTGTCAGCATAACTTTTCTGTCGACTCTGAGTTGTCCTCATCTTTTCCTGAATCAACTTCACCTTATTTGTCATTTGCTGCACAAGTTTCGGTCCTAAAGCAAGATTCTCCCCATCTTGAAACCAACACAAAGGAGTTCGACATCGTCGCCCATACAATGCCTCATAGGGTGCCATCCCTATGCTTGAGTGATAACTATTGTTGTAGATGAATTCTATCAGAGGCAAGAATTCAACCCAACCTCTAGACTATTCTAGAACACAAGCCAGTAACAGATCTTTTAGTGACTGAATCATTCTTTCTGACTAGCCATCTGTTTGCGGATGATATGTAGAACTTAAATGAAGTTTAGTCCCCATCGCTTCTTGTAGACTCTGCCAAAACCTCGATGTAAATCTTGGGTCTCTATAAAAAATAATGTTGGAGGGTATGCCATGAAGTCTAACGATCTCGCCAATGTACACTTGAGTCAACCTTTCCATTAAATATCTTATATTAATAGGCAAGAAATGTGTTGACTTCGTAAGTCGATCAACCACTACCCAAATAGAGTCATAACATTTTCAAGTCTTGGGCAAACCGACAATAAAATCCATAGCGATGCTATCCCATTTCCATTCGGGAATAGCCAAAGGTTGCAACATCCTAGATGGTATTTGATGCTCAACCTTTGCTTTCTAACAGATCAAATAGGATGATACATATTCTACAACATCTCTCTTCATCCCTTGCCACCAATACAATCTCTTCAGGTCATGATACATCTTGGTCGCTCCAGGGTGCATACTTAACTTGCTTCTATGGGCTTCATCAAGAATCAATCTTCTAAGTTCTGAATTACTTGGCACACAAATTATATCTCTAAATCTTAGAATTCTATCAAGTCCTTCATTAAACAATGTCTCTGCACCTTGCTTTACAAGCTCTCTCTCGTTCTGCAAAAATTCATTGCCTTTCTTCTCTTCTCTAATTTCTTCTATCAAACTATTCGAAATAGCCATCATATTCAAACAAATCCTCCCTGGCATCAAATCCACTAACAACCGCATATCCTTGAATTGCTCTATCAATTCATTCTCTTTAATCATCATAGCAGATACACTAATTACTTTTCTGTTGAAGGCATTTGCTACAACATTTGCCTTTCCAGGGTGATACTGAAGTTGAAAATTGTAGTCCTTCAAAAATTCTAACCATCTTTGCTGCCTCATATTCAACTCTTTTTGATCAAACAAATACTTTAGACTTTTGTGGTCATTGTAAACATTGAAGGTTGCTCTATAAAGAAAATGTCTCCATATTTTCAATGCAAACACCACTGTCGCTAATTCCAAATCATGAGTCGGATAATTCTTCTCATGCACTTTCAACTACCTTGAAGCATACGCCATGACATTTCTATTATGCATCAACGCATAAACTAAACCTAAATATGAAGTGTCACAATACACTTCAAACTGTTCGTTGGGATCTGGCAGAATTAACACCGGTGTAGTAGTCAAACGTCACTTCAGTTCTTGGAAACTCTCCTCACATGCATTTATCCATGTAAAAGTTTAATTCTTCCGTGTGATTTAGGTGAGAGGACCTGCTATCTTTGAAAACCCTTCAATAGTACCCAGCCAATCCAACAAAACTATGAATCTTCGTCACTGTCTTTGGGCTTTCCCACTGAAGAACTGACTCTACTTTTGCTGGATCTAATGCAATCTCATCCTTTGAGATCACATGCCCCAAAAATTAAACTTCATTCAACCAGAATTCACATTTAGACAACTTCACGTATAGCTTCTTCTCCTTCAAAATCTGAAGAACCACACTAAGATGCTCAGCATGTTCCTCCAGACTTTGAGAATAGATTAGAATGTCGTTAATAAAGACAACAACAAATTTGTCTAAATAGGGATGAAAGATTATATTCATGTAATCCATGAATATCGCAGGAGCATTTGTTACCCCAAAAGGCATTACTAGATACTCATAATGCCCATAATGCATCCGAAAAGCTGTCTTAGGAACATCTTCAACCTTCACGCAAATCTAATGATCACCAGAACGCAAATTGATCTTGGAGAAAATAGCAGCTCCCTTCAGTTGATCCATTAAATCATCTATCCTTAGAAGTGGATACTTATTCTTAATCATGATCTTATTTAACTAACGATAGTCTACGTACAATCGTGAAGTTCTATCTTTCTTCTTCACTAACAGTACTGGAGCTCCCCACGGAGACACTCTAGGTCTCACAAACTATTTCCCTAATAGTTCCTCCAATTGCTTCTTAAGTTCAACTACCTCTACTAGCAACATCCAGTATGGTGCCATCGAAACAGGACCAGTGCCTGGTACAAGATCAATAGAGAATTCTATCTCTCTGTTTGGTGGTAGTTCAGGAATGTCATCAGGAAAAACTTCAAGAAACTCATTTACTATCAGACTAGCATTCACATCTTCTTCACTCTTGACCTCTAAGGAAGATAACAATATGTATCCTTGAGCTCCTTCCCTCAAGTAAGCTTCGACCCATTAAAAATCTAGAATTCTTGGGTTTAGAAAAAACTAAAGTCTTATTGGCACAATCTAAGAGGATATGGTTAGAAGATAACTAATCCATTCCTAAGATTATGTTTATTTGTGACAAAGGTAAACAAATCAAATCAACAGAAAAGATTCAATTCATAACACAAACAGGGCAGTTTAAGCAAACTTATGTAGTAATGATAAGCTTAGTAGTAGGGGTAGAAACAATCAGATCAAAAGGCAATAAAGACACAGATAATCCTAAATGATCCACATAATCATAGGCAATGAAAGAATGCGTCACTCCAGAATCATACAGTATAGTTAAAGAATTACCTTCTATGCGACACTCCCTTGTAATTAGGTCCTCTGATTTTGAGGCTTCCTCTCTGCTCATTGTGTACACTCTCCCTCTTGCCTGTGGCTTGGCAGAATCAACATTGCTGACCGAGGGCTCCATCTTGGCCTGATCACAGTCTTTTGAAAGATGTCTCAGTTTTCCACATTGGAAACAAATGATGCCTTTGATCGTACAGTCCTTTGTCAAGTGGTCCTTCACATACTTGAAACACTTCGATGTAGACGCCACTGTCTGACTAAATTTATTATTACATGAACTTTCTCCATAAGGTCTTTGTTGAAATTGACTCCCCATTGGCCGTGAGTATGACTTTCACTAGAATTGGCTATTATTATTTCCTCCTCTTTAGAACCATGTTGGTCCAAAGTTACGATTTCTGGTGGCGAGACTGATCTATCTTGTCTATTCGATGACACTTGTCAACCAAAACTAGGAACTAGTCAATCCCTAGGGGCAGCACTGCACGCTTCAAATCGTGCCTCGGACCATCCTCAAACTTTTTGCACTTCCACTCCTCGTCAGGCTGAAGTCGGAAGTACCTCGAGAACTTTGACAGGCTCTCGAACCTTACAGCATACTCTCCGACCGTCATTCTCCCTTGTCGCAGACTAAGAAATTCTGTCTCCTTAGCATGCCTTACACTTGCTTAAAAATATTTTTTTAGAAACTTGTTCTTGAAGAGTCCCCACATAATCACTCTTCCTTCAGCTTCTAGTAGCTGTTGTGTTCCAGCCCACCAGTTTTCTCTGTCTCCAACGAGCATGAAGGTAGCGTAAGTCACCTTCCTCTCGTCAGTATAACTCATTCCTCTAAAAATCTTTTCTAGCTCCTTGATCTAAAAATTAGCCTTCTCAGGATCAAACTCTTCTTTAAACTGTGGAGGGTTGTTACAACGAAACTCCAATAGATTCTGAGCTTCTGCATTTTCTGCATGTTGTTGAGTAGCTCTTTGATTCTATTGTACAATCATGTCTGCCATCCTTTGCATAGCATCTGCATCTACAACCATGTTCTCGTTATCACGTCCAGTCTCCACACTCGAACCTCTTCCATGCACCATTGTACTCCTTCGAAGTTAAACTAAACAATACAAAATCAAAGTTAAATAAAATCATTTCAAACAACGTTGTTTCTTTACGAAAACCAAACACAGAGAATCACACAACACAAGCAAGAAAAACCTACCGATAAATCCAAAAGACTCAAACTTGGGCTCTGATACCAACTAATGTAACACTCCCTTTAGGGTATCACATTTGCGAATTTCAAGTTAGCAAATTTTTAACTAAGTTATAAAAATTAATAATATTATATGTACGTTTTTCAAATATTTTTCTTTGCAGATAATTAAAAACTAATAAATTAAATAAAATACAAAATATACCAAACCAAAATAATTTACATCATTTATATATCAAGTTTTAATACTTTAAAAATCTAGCTTTATCCTCAAAATATTTATAAAGGTACTACAGCCCAAATATAAACTAACCTAGTACCCCACATCTAGCCAAAATGGTACTCATCTGGATCCTCCTCCGGATCTTCCTCCGGATCTTCCTCAGACTCCTTACATGACAAAAACCCCGGATGGGTCGCAGGGCTACGGATAGGAGTCCGTGCAGAAGAAACAATTGAGTCCTCCGTAGGAGTAACACGGCGAGTACTCCGCAAACCCTCCATAGGCATAGTAAAACGAAAAAGCACAAAAACACTAAAAGAAAATATAGGGACCCCATGAAAAGTCCTACTAAGGGTCACAGATACCTCCCCTATATATATCACACGATCCTCATTAGCATCATAACGCCATGTATTCGTTCCTCCTCTATACAGCACTTTCACATAACCCAGAAAATCCCTTGATGCCATCATAGCAAACAAACAAACTAATACAGACAGAAATAAGGCGATCCTTCCTCCTCTTCTTCCTCTTAACACTCTTTATCAAACACACAAATAAATAGAATAACATAGCAAAGAGGTGAGATCCCCTACATCAGTACCATCATGGTAGTAAAAAGATAGTAAAATAACATGCTATTTATACACAGTATATAACAGATATATTCATAGCATCACATAATCATTGCATTAAATAGCAAATAATTAATACAATGCACATATATATATATATCACAATAAAATGATGATTGACTATGCACATGCACAACAAACCAATTTCCTACTCCATGGAGCTAAACTCAATTTCTGAGAGAGTGATCCAAAAGATATGTCGGTAGATCGGCTGCCTCAGACTGAGTGCTATAATTTCTTAATGTGCACATCAGGAATTATACACGACATTCTACTTCAAATTGTGGAATGCCCATACTCCTACGCCTCCAAGTTCAACATGTGAACCACATTATGCAATTCGCACTCGCACTTAGGTGTAATTAAACTCTTAGGCAACAATAGCTTTAACAAACACCGTCTATTTAACAAATGCAAGTCAAATGACTTTATGCACTTCATAAGCCACTACTGGCCACAAACACATAGAAATATTCCCGGGTCCAGTATATTAGCGTAACAACAAAACTTGTTGTTCCTCTCAATCGCATAGCATTTTTATCGTGTTTTCACAATCGCGTAACATTTCTGTTATGTTTTCAAATCGTGTAACAATTTTTCAATAATCACAGAGGTTTTAAAATATTTTCTAAATTGCGTAGTTAAAAATTACCATTTTTAAATCGCGTAGAAGTTTTTCTACATATTTTCAATCGGATAAAATATTTTCTCAATATTCTAAGCTCAAATTAAAACTTTTCTTATTTAATATCAAAATTAGACTTTATTTCCATTATTTCCCTATTAAACCCCTTTAAGCAATATTTCTAATATTTTTCTCAAAATCCATATTATTTTCATTTTAAATAAAATCATTTTCTATTTAATTTATTTAAAATCCATTTAAATAAAATACTTAAAAATTCCAAATTACTCATTAGTCCTAAATTCCTTCTAGTGGCTGAAAATCACTTCTTAATTAGTAATAAAAATATTTTCATTTCCATTTTCATTTTATAATTCCTTAATTAAATTTATTACCACTAATCCTCTAGGTTATTATTTAACAAAACATTTTTGCTTTAGATTCCCTTTTGGAGGGCTTAGAGGCCATGAGCCTCAATGGCTATTGGAGCCAAAATTTCTTTCCTCACAAGCATGATTTATGACATACATCATATTTTAAGCATCAAAATTCTACTTTAACAAGTTCATACATAATATCAAAGCAATAAATCACATAGGATAAATAATTATAAACCACACAAGCACACCAAATTTTCGTGTCCCTCACCACCATAAGTGGTTGATGAGGCTAATCTCCCTCTAACCTTAGATGTAGCTGACAGAAAATGTATTTAGAATATTTTCTGTAACCTAATTAATTATGAACCAATAGAAACAAGTCAAAAATGATGGTTGGACTTTTCTAACTAATAAGAAATAGTCTAAGTTGAAATGTTTGACTAGTTACAAAGTAACTAATTAAACCTAATTTAGTTACCTGAATTGCCTAATTAAGGAACTAAATGAACAAACCTAGTTGCTAACTAAATATCCTAATTCCATCTAGAAGCCATGACTAGGCATGACATATGCAATGACCTATTTAATTAGTTAGCTATGTAACTAGATTAATTAAGTGTAACTAGAAAACCTAATCTAGTTAGTTGTTATTTGATTAAAGAGTAACTAGATTAAAATTGAAAACAAACCTATTTACCTTTCCTAGAGGGCCACATGGCCAAGGAGGCTTCTCAAGCCTTCTTGAATGGTCTTTTATGACCATTAGATGACCAAGTGGTGACATAGGCCATGTGCCTTTCAATGTGAACACAATATGATATTTTTACTATCAAGTTTATCTCCTAATTTTTCCTATACACTACCTCACGGCTGCACCTCTTCTTATCACTCTTAAATTTCATTTTCTCTCACCTAAAAAGCTAAGCCTTCCTTTTCTCTCAAAGCTCTCAAGAACACAAATATTTCCCTTTTTTTGTTCTTCCTTGGGGGATTCGGCCATATCACCCAAAACCACCATCAATCTTCTATAATTTTTATTCTCTACATTTCCTAAACCTAAACCACCTTCTAAACACTTTTCATTTAGAAAGTTTTGTGAAAAACCTACCCCTAGTATCTCAAAATTCAAGTTTAAGCTTACTTCCCTAAAGGTAAACTTTTGATTTTATGGTTCTAAAATTGAGTTTTTGATTTCCTAAACCATGATTGTTCCATGGTTCTTTATTATTAAGCCTTGTTTATGACTTTGGTGATTGTTAAAGAATTTTTAGGGTTTTTATTTGGGTTCACTCGAAATAAAGAGAATGAGGAGGAGCTTGAAGATCTTGTCTTCAAGAGGTAAGAGGGAGATTTAACCTCACCAACCAAGTGTTGGTGGTGAGGAGATGGTTTTGTATGGTGAAAAACCCATAAGGGTTTATTCACTTATTGTTTAATGCTTATTTGTTTGTGATTATGGTGTTTATGATTGTATGTTTATGATTGCATGTGTGATAGTATGATTTTAGTTGTGATAATATGCTTGCATGTATGATTTTGGAAGCATGAAAAGGTATGTATAAATTAGGATGTGAACAACTTGATGGAAGGATTTCATGAGAGCTCCAAAAAGCTTAGAGGCACACGGCCTCACTAGGTTCAAAAGGACCAAGAGTCCTAAAATGATGAGTTCAATTTGAGGATTAAAGGTTCTATGACAATGAAATTACTTAAGAGGTTTTACAAGGAATTAGCGCATTAGAAAATGAATTACAATGAGTTTTGAAGCAAGAATGAAAATTTGGCTAACATGCCATTTTTCATAATGTAACACTAAATTATTTTATCAAGTATAGATTTAAAGGTTTAATAGAGGAGGAAAGTATTTTGAAAGAGTTTGGACATTAGTAGCAAGTGAAATGCTTTTTAGAAAACAAAATGATGTAATTAAATAATTCGATTATGAAATTAAAAATAGATGTCAAGACTTGAAGTTTTCTAATGTATAGCTCACCCTATGGGTTTTGAAGCGCATTAGGGAAATTTGAGTTGTAATATCTTGAGTTAAGCAAAGAATTACCATTTTATGGGAAATAATAGAAATACTAATTTTTAGAGGGGCTATATTATAATTTTTACTTTGAGAGGGGCTATATTGCAATTATTATTTTAAGAAGGACTATATTGTAATTCTTATTTAAAGAGGGGCTATACTACAAATATTTTATAAATGAGGGGCTATATTGTAAATATTTTCTAAAAAAGGGACTATAACATAAATATTATGTTATCGAGGGACTAATATGCAAATATCAAAAATAGGGTCAATTTTTTTGGTATTAGATAGGAAAGATCATATTTTTTATTTGAAATATGTTAGAAATATTCTACACGATTGAGAAAACGCAAAAATATGACTATGCAATGAAAATACAATAATGATACTGTTGAACCAATGAATGAACCCTGAATATGAGTTGATAAAATTGAATTGAGTATGGTGCATTTTACATGCATTAGAAATGTCCAATGGACTGTATGAGGCTATTTGCCTAGGAGAGAATACACCTCTTGAGTGGGTGCGATATGCGTAGTGTAAGTCACTCGTTGACCTTGGGGGCATCAGGGTGCAGGTTGCCTACAAGGGGCAGTTGGTAGCTCTTCTGGACCGTGGGTTTGACCGATGCAACACACCGATGATCCTGACCCGAGACACTATTCATAATCAAGATCTAACAAAGACTGTAGTGTATATGCTAGATGTGCGAATACATATGAGAAATGTAGCACGTGGTTTGAGGTATGTTGGTATAGACAGTTCTTTTTTATCACTCTCTTCGACTTGAGTTTTAGCTCTATGGAGTAGGAAATTGAGTTTATGTGCATATGCATAATTATTGAATATTGATATCGATGTGATATTTGAATTATTGAATATTTGGAATTTTTGATGGCATGATCGTAATAATTGTTTATCACATTTGATGTGATGATAAATAATATTGATGGCCTGATTGTAATTATGGTATGATGTATCTGTATGATTTATTGTATGTGTTTATCTCTATGCTACCATATTGGTATTGGCGTAAGTGATCTCACGTCTTTGTATGCCTATTTTAGTACTGTAATTATATTTGTAAAGACGTTGAGCAAGGACTTGCACAAGAAGTAGAATAGGAGCAGATTCTTGTAGAAGAAGCAGAGTTCTGAGAAGATAGAGATGCCCAGTTTCCTAGGGTATATGAGGTTCACATTTCGTGGTGGATTGGAAGCGTGGCACGTTGATAGAGAGTATATTTACTATATAAGAGATATGAACATTACCCTGAGTAGGCTTTATCATGGAGACCCTTACTTTAGTGTAAATATTAATGTACACTTAGAGTTTTCGTTATCTATTAGGCAGTACTGGGGAGCTTACTACCATACCCCTAGTGTGATTAGTATTGTGTCGTCTGCTCAGACACCTATCCGTAGGACTTCGCATCTGTAACGACCCGAGACTGGCTGCAGGATTGATGAGTATCTCCACAAACCAATACGGGTCTTTTCAGCGTGCTTTGTCCTCACTCACACGCATCCTAGGAAACTTCCCAAGAGGTCACCCATCCTACAATTGCTCCAGGTCAAGCATGCTTAACCATAGAGTTCTTGCGTTCTAGGCTCTCGAAAAGAAGTTGTAACTTGTTGATATAGCTACACCAAATTAATTCCTTTAAGCCATCCTTAACTATGTAGTCCCATACCTACACAGTCTCTGAATCTCTCTCATTCCAGTGCGTATTTAGCTCATTCATGCGACCCTTCGCCTAGAAGCCTACCAGAAGTACCTCCTTGTCCGTGCTTCATTGAACTGGCGATCACTTCCCACCCTCATCGGCCCCGGGACACACATGCCCACCAACTTCCGCCTGGTTCATCCCTAAACCACACCGTACTGGGAGAGGTCTCATCTCTGATACCATTAATGTAACGACCCGGGACTGCCTGCAGGATTGATGAGTGTCTCCATAAACCAACACGGGTCTTTTCAGCGTGCTTTGTCCCCACTCACACGCATCTTAGGAAACTTCCCAGGAAGTCACCCATCCCACAATTGTTCCAAGTCAAGCATGCTTAACCATAGAGTTCTTATGTTCTAGGCTCCCGAAAAGAAGTTGCAACTTATTGATATGGCTACGCCAAATCAATTCCTTTAAGCCATCCTCAACTATGCAGTCCAATACATGCACAGTGTCTGAATCCTTCTCATTTTTGGTGCATATTCAGTTCATTCATGCGACCCTTCGCCTAGAAGCCTACCAGAAGCTGCTCCTTGTCCCTGCTTCATTGCACCAGTGATCACTTCCCAGGTTGTTACAACGTCAAGTTGGATTCCTACCTGCTGAGGAATCTAAGGAGGACCCGTCTGAGGGTTCTGCTGTTTAGTAGTACTTGGGCAGTATGTTAGTTTTAAGTAATGTTTAAATATTTTAAAAACTTGGTCTGTATATATTTAAGTATGACAGTACTAAGATTGTGTATATGATGTAAATTATTTGTGATATTGTTGTAATGTTTTTATTTTCCATAAATTTATCTTATTGTTATTAAGAAATTTTACAACTTGTATTTACACTACAAAGCATTATTTAATAAGGAAAGGGTAATATGGTAAATAAGTAACATAAATGTGATACCCTACGGTGGGTGTTACAAGTATTGCCATGTTTGAGTCTGTGTGTTTTGAGTTTTTATTTATTTAGTCTTTTTCTTTTGTTTTTGTTTTTCTTTTTGCTTGAGGATAAGAAAAAGCTTAAGTTTGGGGGAGTGATGAACCTGCAACAATTTGTATTTTTACGGTTCAAAATCTTGAGTTTTCATCCTCTTTTAAATCTTTTTGATTTAGTTTTGTTATGAAGTCTTGTTATATTTTTATTATTTTAATTGTGTTCTTATTATATGTTTTTATGTGTTTTTGTTAGGTAATTGCATATAGAGAAGATTGGACATTTAAAGAAGTCATAAAAGGAAGAAAATATATTCAGAAGCCCAGTGCTTAAGCACTGGGTCAACACTGCTTGAGCATGCATTGCATTTAGAAGGATTCCAGATTAGTGGGCCAGCGCCTGAGCGTTGGGAAGTCAGTGCTTGAGCGTTGAACGTATAAATGGCAGCATTAGTTTCTTATAAATAAGAAAGTTACGCCAAATTCAACACACTGTTACACACTTGGACAGAAGGCAGTAGTCGTCAAGAGCCACAACCCCTAATGTGGTCTGGGCGCAATTAGGTATGAAATTAGGGATTTTCTTCATCCTTCCTACTTATCTTCTATGGAGTTTGTCAAATCCTTATCTCTATTTCATTCTTTATCCATGTATAACTAATTTTCTTTTTCATTACGGTGATGGTGATGATGGATCTTGTTCTTGGATGATGTAAATTTTTTTATGGGTTTAATCTATGTTTCTATTTCATGATTTATGTGTTTATCTCTTTTCTTAATACTTTTATAAATCTGGCCAATTTAGGAATAATTTTTGGGTTTATGCATGATTTCTGAAATTTTGCATGAACCTAGAACTTGTGATAAACACCATAATTTCTGCAAATCGCTAGGAATAGACGTTTTGGGTTATGTAATCTTTCTTTTAATTCCCTCATTCTTGATTATGCCTTTGTATTTGGGATTAGACTAAGAGATTAGTTAATTCTAAATAGTGTAAGATGATTAACATACCAAGGGATTGGATATTGATTAATTTTGGGAATTGACCATGAATCATTGAAATAGGACTTGATTAAACTAATATTTGATTTTGCATTTTAAGAGTTCAAGTGAAATTTGACCCCTAACATTTTCATATCATTGTTTTCCAACTCAACCCAATTAATTAAATTTGTCTTTTGTTATTTTTTTTTATTCTTTCTTTTTATTGTTTTTAGTAACTCTTTTTGATAGCTTGAATATTATCGATTTGGCAAATTTAGTAATTGATAACATAATCCTCGTGGAAATGATACTTTTTATTTTACTTTTGCGATTCAGTGCAATTGCCAATTTCACAACAGGACGCACAACTCTTTACCTTTGAGGGACAAATAACCATCCAAGTTCAAGTATCTACCCACCTAGAGTATGGGTCAGTCACGATTATAGGCTATTTCACCTTCTAGTTGGTTCTACCGTCCTGGTGATCTTTCCCATGGAGGCGTAGTTTGAAAATGTTTGTTTGATAATCCACATCGATCACTTCCTCCTATGTACAACTTGAAGGGAGGAAATGTTTTATGGATATTGTTATTTATGTTGTTCCTCTTTCCGGTTGTAAATGACCTTCTAAGGTCAAAATTTGTTATTTGTAAACCTCACCATGGATGACGTAAGTGATCTATATGAACCTTGTTTTATACAATTTCATTATATATATATATATATGCTGGTTGGAATTTCCTGCTTCCAAAATAATTTCAGCAAACTTAGAAAAGAGACTAAATAATAAGGAATGTAGTAATTTAGGATGTTACACAATGTGGCATTTGTTGAAAATTATTACAATGCTAGTCACATAAGCTTTCGTTGCCAAGAAGAAAAAGGGGAGTTGAGGTAAAAAAAATGAATGAAAATTGAAGAAGGAAAAAGAGCTAGTCAAGAGGATTCCAAGCTAACTGAAGGGTCTAATGAAGAAAAACATATGAACAAGGTTTTGATTGGCCAAAACTTTCCAGAGTTGTCATTAGTTCAAATGATCTTTAATAAATAAATAAAAAAGGAAAATAAAGAGAAAAAGAGAGAGAGAGAAAAGTGAAAAGAAAAAGATTTTAATTCCAAGTTAAACTAGCACAAATATTTTCAAGTCATTTACTTTTTTAGCGCATCGACTCCATACATTTTAAACTCTTGTCATTTACTTTTTAGCACATCAACTCCCTGCATTTTAAATTTCTATCATTTACATTTGAGTGTATCGGCTCCCTACATTTTAAAATTTTGTCATTTACTTTTGAGCTCATCGGCTCCATGTAATTTAAATTTCTTGTTATTTAGTTTTGAGCGCATCGGCTCCCTGCATTTTAAATTCCTATTAATTTATTTTGAGCGCATCAGCTCATGTCATTTATTTTGAGCACATCAGCTCCCAGCATTTTAAATTCCTATCATTTACTTTTGAGCGCATCAGCTCATTGCATTTTAAAATTCGTATCATTTACTCTTGAGCGCATCGGTCCCTTGCATTTTAAATCTTGTCTTTTACTTTTGAGTGCATCGACTCCTTACATTTTAAATTTTTGTCATTAATTTTGAGCGCTTCTTCTCTCTGCATTCTGAATTCTTATTATTTACTTTTGAGTGCACTGACTTCATGCATATTAAGTTTCTGACATTTATTTTGAGCGCATTGGCTCCCTGCATTTTAAATTTCTGTCATTTACTTTTGAGTGCATCAGCTCCTTACATTTTAAATTCCTATAATTTACTTTGCATTTTAAATTCCTATCATTTATTTTTGAGTGCATCGGCTCTTTGCATTTTAAATTCCTTTCATTTACTTTTGAGTGCATCAGCTTTTGTCATTTACTTTTAAGCGTATCAGCTTCCTACATTTTAAATTTGTGTCACTTACTTTTGACCGCATCAGCTCCATGCATTTTAAATTTTTGTCATTTACTTTTAAGCACATAGGCTTTTTGAATTTTACTATTCTCGCACTGTTTTGTATTTATTTTTCTTTTTGTATCATTTTATGCATTCCCGAACAAAATTTAAGTTCATATCTTTACTTGTTCCTTAGAATGATAAAATGAAAAAATTGCAGTTATTCTTTTTATCTAGTAAGGAACAAGTAAAGAAGGACAACTGTGAATACTTAATTTTGTCTGGGTCATTAACATCTTTTTATTAAAACAAAAAAACAAAAACAAAAGAAGAACAAAAAAAATAAAAAAGAAGAAAGAAAAAAAAAAAAAAAGAAAAGGAAAACAAAAGAAAAAAATAATAAAAAATATGACCAAACTTTATTGCATGAAGCCATGTCTCATAACCTGACTCATCGACCCAATATCCAACCCATGACCTATATGCTACTAAATTGATAAGCAAATTCTTGGTCCTTTAAATAGATAAAAACTTGTTTTCTTGACCAAAAATTTATTAGACCATTTGTACTGCAAGTGCACGGGTCATTCATGTAATACAGTTACAGAGTAAGAGATCGTTCCCACGAGGATAAAGGCTTCCATAACTTAGTAACAACCAATATCTTAATCAATTTTATTCAAGAACATAAAAATAGAGAAAACATAAATGAACTAAATCTAAACTACAAAGCAATAAAGATAATGGTTTAGAGATCTAGGGAATCCTTTTTCACCTCCTATTTCATACTAATGACATGCAACCCTTACAAGCAACATCAATGAATTGTTAAGTTAGCTTGAGAATCTGATTTAGTTAAAAGCCTATGTCTAGGTCAATCAACCATAGTTTCATTTACCTAGCTCACTATGTTTCCATGAGAACTAGTGCAAACTCCACTCATGAACGATCTATTCTCAATCACTCACTATGCATGGCTAAAAGGTATATTTCTATCCAGTTAGCGAATCAACTCATCCAAGCCAATTGAACTCATCGAACATGTATCAATCATACATTAGATCTAAAATCCAAATTCCTATGTCTAGGTTCATCAAATTTTAACAAATCAATCAAAAGCTGATCAAACCTTCAAAAGCATTAAGAGCCATATGATTGAACATAACCAAGCATCAATATATACTCAAAAGATAACAAAATCATTAATATTCATACAAAGATCCAAAGTAATCCCTAAATACAGCTCAACTAATCATTGAACACGAAATTACAACACAAAAACCTTGCTCAATAGATAAGGAAAAGAAGGAAAAGCATAGGGAGAAGGAAGGAAACTCTTAGATATCATCTTTGTAGCTCAAATCATCTTCCCTAAGGAAGATGACCTCCATCCTTAGCTCCTTAAGCACCCTCAGCCTCCAAAACACTAAATCTAGCCACAGCTTCTCTAAAACCTAAAAAACTCTTCTCCTAACATCTAAGAAAAGCTATTTATAGGCTCAAAAAATAAAGGACGCCGCTTTGCTAAACATGCCACGTCACGGCGCATATACTATTAGGTCACCAACGCCCGAGGCATCCACTCTCAACATCATGGCACCTTGGCCTCGAGTATTTTCTACTGATGTAGGGAATGCACCACGTCGTGACGTTAACATGCCCACGTCGCGGCGTTGCCTGCTGAGATGCAAATTTGGCTTTCTCTTCCAACTCTAGCTAAAATGCTCAACAAATTATCTTGTTTGGAGCCCTTCCTATCATAGAGAAATCACCAAATAAATAATAGATACAAATCCACTTAATCTCATATCATTTAAACACAATTTGTTGAATATCGAATAGGAAGGTATCAGAATTATAATATGACAAATATAATCATAAAACCTTCCAAATATGCATTGTTAACAAGGACTAAGTGTTGGTGTATGCCCTAGAGGTCGATACATTTTTTGTATTTACATACATTCTATTATGCTATTTTAATATATGAGGCATTTCATTTATTGTGTTCTTTTTTAATAAACATAATAAAGTCCTTAGAATAGTAAGTTTAATGCCATTGGACATCAAGTGGATGACTTGATTGTGAGATCCTTTTGGTTATAACACTATTCTTAAATGTCTCTAGTCAAGTATTATTATTAATTAGGATAACAATAATGCATTGAGACTAGTACGTGCATAGACTGATGACCACATCTCATGGGTCATGGATATGAGATATCAAGTCTTCACATGGGTACATATTAGAGTAATGATGTATTGGACTGACCCACCATTAGAACGCTACATGGATCATTACGTGAGTGTCATAAGCGATTCTCATAGTGACAATGGTATCTATGGTCCTTTGACCTGAAATCACTACGATTCCTACATGAGGAGTTGTGTGTTTTAATGCCATCAAACGTCATTTGTAACAAGGTGATTATAAAGGTGGTTATTGGATATACCGCAAATCATGCAGAGGGATGTGAGTGACCTAGATGGGATTTGTCACTCCTACATAATAGGAGTGATATCTTCGGGCCCCCTGATTGAGTGAGACTACGAAATGCATGACCATGCTCAAATGAGTCAATATGAGATATTAATTTCATTTGTTGTTACAAAGTCTACTCAAGTATTAGGAAATAAAAGATTGGACTATACAAGGGTGACGCATTCCATACCTTGTGTTCAATCTAGATATCTTGACAAAGGGACTAAACGACACGGAAACATTGGTCATGGAAAGGTTATGTCAAATCACTAACATTCTTATTACTTGGGTAGCAGCGATGTATTGCTAGATACCGCTCACTGCTTGTAATATTAAAATAGGATTTAATATTACTGCCAATGTAATGAGAACCTGCAGGGTCACACACATAAAGTAGACTAAAATTGGATTAATAAATCCAAGTTGGACTCGGATTCAAATATGGGCCAGACTCATAATAGATGAGTCGAGGGTTGCACAACTTATCTTGCTGCTGCTCACACTCACTTAAGGTAGTCACTACTATAAATAGTACTACTAAGGGGCTGCTAAGATATACTTATTACATAACCCTAGCCGCGCCTATAGAAAAAAATGAGTGAGAGAGTGACGGGTTTCTTCTCTTCTCTTCGCAGCTAGCACTGTGTGAGAAACATGAGGCTCCTCTTTGCGGACATTGGATATTCGTGAGTTTGTTCGTGTGGATACCGCAAAGACATCATTGCTATTATGGTGTTGATGATTCACGTCACTTCCTTTTGATCACGCTTCAAGAGGTAAATATTTTAAAACTCGGATTATGGCTTTTCGCATGGATCCTTGGTGGGAATCCTATTTTTTCACTACGTGATGTATCCGCAATTCCCAACACTAAGCATTCTTTCTAGTACAAAGATAGGGCACCAATAACTACATTTTATGGAGTTACCACACTCCCAAACCTAAATTTTGCTAGTCCTCTAACAAAACCAAATAAGATTAAGTAAACCGCTTAACAATTCAAACTCATTCATTCATTCAGCAAATAAAAAAAATTCAATTTTTTTCTTTCTTATTAAACCACAACCAGTGTATAATGATTGCATCAGTCCTTAAAAAGTGCAAATGCCCTGATGTGTGTAAAATAACATCATGTTTTGTTCTTGTTTTGCATGCATTCTTGAGCATTTTAGGCATTTTAGTTTCCCTTTTGGTTTGTTTTTCCCATAGTTCGGATAACTGCGGTGTTTTTGGTATTCTTGTGCAGGATTAATGTTGAATTGGCCTTGGATTGAATGGAATGCTTGCATGTTTGAAGTTGGAGCTTAATGGATAGCAAAAAGGTGCAAAAAGACCATTCCAGAGGGATTCACGGCCTGCCCGTGGATTAAACCACGACCATGGATCGAGCAGCAACTTGAAGGAGGAAAATAGAAATTCCAGAGAATTCCACAGCCTAGCCGTGGAATGATCCACGGCCGTGGATCGCAATGCGCAGCAGTTTTTAAGTTTTTATTTTTATTTCTTTTGGGGGCTTTTGAGCCAATTAAAACCCTAGGATTATAAATAGATGTTCTGAATACAATTAGAGGGTTCTAATTTGGTTTTGAGGAGGCACATTGGAGGCTCTTGATCTTCATTTTCTCCTTTCTTCTTCCATTGTTACGGGTTTGGGATGTTCTTAAATTTGTTTTCTTGTTCCTTCTTCTCCATGTCTGAGTAGTTTCTTTTGTTTCTAGGATTGGGCAATGCCCTTTGATCCATTGATAATGATTAATTGACGTTGTTTCCCCTTTTATTGATCTTGAATGTTCTTTGATTCAATTCTTATTGCTCTTATTCATGTGAATTTGCTGGCCACTTATTTGCATCTCATAGACATTTAGAGACGTACTGAGAGGTGAACTTAGGTGTTAGAATCATAAGAATTGAACTTAAGGTCTAAATCACGAGAGTAGTTTTAGTCTTTCGAGGATTCAATGAATTATCACAAAGCGTAATGGTTTCAATTTAAATTCAATTATCACGAGAGTAGGAATTGGTTTAATTGGGCACGGATCTTGTATCTTGAGAAAGAACATTAACTAATTTAGGGTAATTCACCTTCAATTGAATTTCAGATTTAATAAAAGGGTTGTGAATTAGGATTTGTCTTGCATCATTGTGGTACCCCAATCTTGGAAGCTTTTTTGAATTTGAAAAACCCCTTCTTGATAACTTGCTATTTTTGTTCTAAATTCTGCACTTTGATTTTTATTTAATTGCTTGTTACTACGTTCTTCTTAATCAAAGATCATATTCCCTTTTGTTTAATTTAATTGAATTAATTAATTAATTGGTATTCATAGACACAGTCCCTGAGGATTCGATCTTTTTATTACTTGACGACGAAACTGTACACTTGCGGATTTCACACATCAAGTTTTTGGCGCTGTTGCCAGGGATTGTGTTTTTCTTGAATATTAGTTTAATTTTTAATTTAATTATTTTAAACCTTTTTCTTTTATTTAGTTCTTACGTTCTTGATTTCTCTTTAACTCTCAGTAGGTAATTTCTCTTATTTATGCAAAGTACTAGACGTTTTGGGACTCTTATTGAAGTAGATCCTGAAATTGAAAGAACTTTACGTAGAAGGATAAGACAACAAAGGCAAAGAGTAAGAGAAATATCTGAACCAACACTTGTCATGGCTGCAGCTGAGGATAATAAATCGTTAAAAGAGTATGCAGCCCCTAATGCTCGGGGTTTGTGATCTGGAATTGCTCGGCTAGACATTGAAGTCAGGCACTTCACCATACCTCATGCCCTACTTTCTATGATAAGGCAGAATCAGTTTGGAGGATTGCTGTCAGAGGATCCTAATGATCATGTGGATATGTTCTTGGAGTTCTATGAGACCCTCAAGATCGAAGGCACCTCTGTTGATGCTATTCGTCTTCGCTTGTTTCCATTATCTTTGAGAGATTGAGCTAGAGCTTGGTTGAAGTTCGTTTCGGCTGAGACGATTACTACTTGGGACCAATTGGAGCAAGCCTTTTGGATAAATTCTTTCCACCTTCCAAGACTACTCACCTAAGGACCCAAATCACAAGCTTTGTTCAGAAAGATGGCGAGTCATTATCAGAAGCTTGGGATAGATATAAGGCTTTGCTGGAAGCCTGCCCACACCATGGGTTAGAGAAATGGTTAATTGTCCACACCTTCTACAATGGTTTGGAATATTCTTCGAAGGTGTCTCTTGACTCCGTAGCTGGTGGAGCTTTGATGAATAGAAGGCTCACAGAAGCTTATGGGATAATTGAGAGTGTAGCTTTAAATCATCACCAATGGGCTAATGAAAGAGGCCATAACCCGAGAAATATTTCGGGAGGTATGGTTGAGGTAGATGGTGTTGATTTAATTATGTCAAAGTTTGACTCTTTGAATAAACGTTTTGACATGCTTGAGAAAGCTCATGTTAATGCCATAGGTGCCTCTAATAATTTTTGTGAGATTTGTGGAGCACAGGGACATATAGGTGTTGAATGCCAAGTTGGAATGGGTTCCTCACATGGTGCACCGGTGGAGCAAGTGGAATCATGCCATAATTTCCATGACTTCAACCAAAAGGGGAGGAATGATCTCTATTCTCAAACTTACAACCCTGGTCAGAGGTCACATCCTAACTTCTCTTACCAGAATAGTCAGTACCAAGCTGGGCAAGGTAATGCTAAACCCTCTTCTGGAGTCCCACAGGTACAAAAATCTAGACTTGAGTATCTTCTTGAGAATTCTGTTGAGAGTCAGTCTAAGCAAAATGAGGAGTTTAGGCACCATGGGCAAGTTGTAACTGAGGCAATTAAAGAGTTGTCAGCTAAGGTTGGCAATTTAGCTATTCATAATAAGATGTTGGAAACCCAGATTGCCCAACAAGCAAGCACTTCTCTTAGGCAGCAAGGTAAGTTTCCTGGTCAACCTGAAGTCAACCCAGGCAATGAACATTGTAAGGCTGTGAGTTTGAGGAGTGGAAAAAAGTTAGAGGATCCTAAGGGTAATAGGGAGAGTGACAAAGATATGGGAAATGAGGAAAAAGAGGCCAAGGCATAACCCTTAGAAGAGGAGGAAACTACTGAGAAGGTGTCTAAGTATGTACCCCCTGAACCTTACCAACCCCCAGTTCCCTTCCCTCAAAGATTAGCCAAGGCGAAGTTAGATAGGCAGTTTGGGAAGTTCATAGAGGTTCTTAAGAAATTGTACATTAATGTACCCTTCACTGAGGCGTTAAAACAAATGCCTACCTATGCTAAGTTTCTTAAGGACATCTTGTCTAATAAAGAGGAAGCTAGAAGACTATGAGATAGTAACTTTAACTGAGGAGTGTAGTGCCTTAATTCAAAATAAACTGCCTCCTAAGTTAAAGGATCCAGTTAGCTTCTCTATTCCCTGTTTGATTGGTAACAAAAATTTTGATAAAGGTCTATGTGATTTGGGGTCTAGTGTCAGTCTTATACCCCTTTCTGTGTGTAAGAAGTTGGAGGTAGGGGAGTTAAAACCCACAACTATCTCCCTTCAATTGGCGGATCGGTCTGTCAAGTACCCCATAGGCATCTTGGAGGATGTTCCTATTAAGGTTGGTAAGTTTTACATACCGGTGGATTTTGTTGTGCTTGACATAGAAGCTGATGTTACAATGCTGATCATACTTGGGCGTCTATTCCTTGCCACTGGAAGGGCGATCATTAATGTCCATGAAAGAAAATTGACTTTGCAATTGAATGATGAGGAAGTAGTTTTTGATGTTTTTAATTCTGAAAAAAATTCTAATTCCTTAAATTCATGTAATCACATAGATGCTACTAATGTTGTGGATAGTGTTGTGCTTTCAGGTGTGCAGGAATCAGTGACTGATGCTATGCTACAAAAGACCTTGCCCAAGGGTACTACAAAATTTGAGAAGTCCAAGCCCTACAAGAAAGGACCTAAGAAACAAAATGACAAGTGTGTTGAGAAGCGTGGATTTAAACTCGGGGATAAAGTTCTTGTTAATAACTCGCTTCTACGTTTCTGTCCTAATAAGTTATGGTCAAAATGGTCACGACCATATGAGATTGTTCGAGTTTTATCTTACGGTGTGCTTGAGGTAAAGAAAGAAGGCCATAAGCCTTTTATGATAAATGGCCAGAGAGTGAAACACTTTGAAGGAGTAGGGACTGAGCACTACTCTATTGACATCACCTAAGCACAGAAACCAGATCAAGTCGAGCTAATGACTTTAAGCAAGTGCTTCTTGGGAGGCAACCCAAGTTTCGTTATTTATTTTTCCTTTTAATTTCTTCTTTCTCTTTTGATTTTGTGTGTTGGATTGCTAGTTTAATCTTTATCTCATGGATCTTGTTTAGGTTTAACCATTGTTGAAGCTCAAATTAGAAGGAGAGTGAAGTCAGAAAGTTTCACACCCAGCCCATGGAAAATTCCATGGCCATGGATTGAACACCAGAAGATTTCTCACCACCGCAGTGAGTTCATTTCTTTTATCTCTTCTCTAGTTAAAGATTGTTATATTGGGGATAATGTAAGTTCTAAGCTTGGGGGGTAATTTCTTTTTCATTTTAGATCATTAGTTTCATGCATTTTCATGTCTCATTTTGCATTGCATCTTCATGTTGCATTTTCACACCATCATATCTCTCAGCTTTTTGGTTGAACTTGTGCCCCTCTCTTTTGAGGATTTTGAGATGATATTGATTTGGAACCCAATTTGTTGATTCTTGTGGTAGGCAACAGGCATTTTTTTAATTGATAGTAGAGGTGATCTTTTGATAGTTGATAATTAGAATATGTTCTATGAATTTGTGCTTCTTATTGAATTTTTAAACCTCTAAATGTGAGTTTTGAGCTTATATGGGACTTATGTACTGTATGATTTTTGTTCCCATTCTTTGTGTTAAGTGATATTCCTCATTGATCTTGTGCTCTAGAACTTGATTTGAAAATTCATTTTGAGGCGAAATTTTTGGTTGCATGCTTGAATGTGATTAAGGCATCTTAGGTATTTTTCTGGCCTTCTGAAATTGTTACACTTTCATCCTCTAGTTGCCCATTTTGAGCCTATTGCATACTTGTTTTCCTTGATACCTATGCTGAAACATTGTTAGTAATCATTTAGAATATTAAATGGAGCGAATTGGGCTTGAAAGTTATTTGAAAGTTGTGTTGGAAATTATATGTATTTGAGCTTTCTATTTCTCAAAAAAAAAAAAGATCAAATAAAAGAAAACCATAAGATGAAAGCTTGAAAAAGAGAAGAGAAAGAGAGGAAAGAAAAGAAAAGTAAAGAAGAAAATTCTTTGAAATGTGGAGTTATGTTTTAGATTGAAAAAAAAAATGTCTTTGCTCCATTGATGTTCTATTGGATTTCTTGTGCATATTGAAAATTTTGTTAGCCGTTTGTGTATACCTTCCTTTCTCTACCCTACCTAACATCATTCCTATGGCCCCATTACAACCCTTGAAAGACCTTTTGATTCTTGCATGCATGCTGATTATTAGTAGAAATTTGGTTTCTTATCAAGCATATAGATGTGTATTTTCTTTGAAGGATTTTAAGCGTATAGTTTTCACCCTTAAACACTTTGAGTGCGGTTAGTAGAGTGAACTTGATTCAATCAGTGAGGATGCATGATTTTTGAGAACTTAGCCTCTAATTGGACTTGATTTTGATTACCTCTCAGATTCTTTGTTTGCCGTAGCCTATTGCTTGGATATTATTTTCTCAGGTTCCTCATTCATTATTGTCTTTTGATCCCACTTCTTAGTTTAGCCTTAGTAATTGCTTGGAGACAAGCAAAATCTTAAGCTTGGGGGGATTTGATGTGTGTGAAACAACATCATGTTTTGCTCTTGTTTTGCATGCATTCTTGAGCATTTTACGCATTTTAGTTTCCTTTTTGGTTTGTTTTTTCCTTAGTTCGGATAACTGCGGTGTTTTTTGTGTTCTTGTGCAGGATTAATGTTGAATTAGCCTTGGATTGAATGGAATGCTTGCATGTTTGAAGTTGGAGCTTAATGGATAGCAAAAAGGTGCAAAAAGACCATTCTAGAGGGATCCACGGCCTGCCCGTGGATTAAACCATGGCCATGGATCGAGCAGCAACTTGAAGGAGGAAAAGATAAATTCCAGAGAATTCCACGGCCTAGCCGTGGAATGATCCACTGCCGTGGAATGATCCACGGCCTGGCCGTGGAATAATCCACGGCCTGGCCGTGGAATAATCCATGGCCATGAAATTCTGACAGCAAGATCCACGGCCGCAGATCGCAATGCGCAGCAATTTTTAAGTTTTTATTTTTATTTCTTTTGGGAGCTTTTGAGCCAATTAAAACCCTAGGATTATAAATAGATGTTCTGAATACAATTAGAGGGTTCTAATTTGGTTTTGAGGAGGCACATTGGAGGCTCTTGATCTTCATCTTCTCCTTTCTTCTTTCATTGTTACGGGTTTGGGATGTTCTTAAATTTGTTTTCTTGTTCCTTTTTCTCTATGTCTGAGTAGTTTCTTTTGTTTCTAGGATTGGACAAGGTCCTTTGATACATTGATAATGATTAATTGACGTTGTTTCCCCTTTTATTGATCTTGAATGTTCTTTGATTCAACTCTTATTGCTCTTATTCATGTGAATTTGCTGGCCACTTATTTGCATCTTATAGGCATTTAAGGATATACTGAGAGGTGAACCTAGGTGTTGGAACCATAAGAATTGAACTTAAGGTCTAAATCATGAGAGTATTTTTAGCTTTTCGAGGATTCAATGAATTACCACAAAGCGTAATTGGTTCAATTTAAATTCAATTACCACGAGAGTAGGAATTGGTTTAATTGGGCACGGATCTTGTATATTGAGAAAGAACATTAACCAATTTAGGGTAATTCACCTTCAATTGAATTTCAGATTTAATAAAAGGGTTGTGAATTAGGATTTGTCTTGTATCATTATGGTACTCTAATCTTGGAAACTTTCTTGAATTTGAAAAACCCCTTCTTGATAACTTGCTATTTTTGTTCTAAATTCTGCACTTTGATTTTTATTTAATTGCTTGTTACTACGTTCTTCTTAATCAACGATCATATTCCCTTTTGTTTAATTGAATTGAATTAATTAATTAATTAGTATTCATAGACACAGTCCCTGAGGATTCGATCTTTTTATTACTTGACAACGAAACCGTACACTTGCAGATTTCACGCATCATGCCCCAAAACTAATTTTAAATATACACAACCCTTCACATGCTAATAATCCAGCCATCTTTCATACAATTCATATTATCCACAAACATGCAGGATAAACTTCTGCTAGTCAAGTCATACATATCCAGATAAGTTTATAAACATACATGCATATAAATCATAGAATCCTCAAAATTGATTATAAACTCTCTCTCCACTAATGTAAATCACACAAGATTGAGAATCAAGAGGGACTTTTACAGCTTGTAATGTTAGGCCAATGGTAATGGGCGAAAGAAATGAATTGGAAAGGATATAATACAAACATTGAAAAACACAAACATGTTATTCCAAGTCATGAGCCTATAACAGATATTAGCAGGGTATACAACAGTAAGTGTAGAAAACTCGCCAGAACCATTTTTGATGCTTTTTACACTTTACTTTTCTTAAGCTTTGCTTTTCTTTTTCTTTTTCTCTTTTTTTTCTTTTTTTATTTTTTTTATTTTCAAAGCAATGCTATTTTTCTTTCTTTGACTGCATCTGGTTCCTTCAGGCTCATTTTGTATTGAATATTCATTAACACCCCTAATCAATAGACTCACTTCAAGAAATAATATATTATGTACTTAACAAACAATAAGGGTAGGAAGAAAATGCAATGCTTTCACATGCATTAGAATGATTAACAGGTTAACGAACACAATAACGGTAGAAAAACACATAAGGCCAAACAATATAAGGCTTCAAGAGGGACCTATGATAAAATCATTCTGGTAAGCTTGAAAAGGCTCAATCAGTCCAAATAATGCCCTAATCATTTCCTCAATAATGCACAACCTAGGATTTTGCCTCAAGAGAGTTCAAAAACAATTTCTACAATAATCGAAACTCTACATGTACATTCATAAACATTCTCTAGACATGCACTCTTATCATTTTTCAAAGTTACACTTGCATCTATGTAGAATATAAATCATACATAAAAAGCAACTAAACTATTTCACATACTTCAAGATCACATAAGGTTTCACTAAAAATGGGGCAAATAGTAACCTTTCAAATCATTAGACAACCAATACAACACTAGCATCTTTTTCAACAAGTTATGCATTCAAAAAGATTTAACAGTTTCATTCCAAACATGCTTAACATCATTTGCTTTATATTAAAAATTGAAACTTCTTCTTCAAACCCATTAGTAATAGCCAAAATAAATAAAGAAACATGAAAACGTGGTGGCTATCATAACTGCATCTAGAAAATATCATCACATGCATACTTAATACATCATAACATCCAAAACATGTAATGACACTCCCCTAAACCAAAGTGAGACAAAGTCCTCACTTTCATTGGTTTTTAAGGACCTAAACTTTTCAAATTAAGTACACTGTTAATCTGAGCATACTAAAATATGAAAAAAAAACAAAAATAAAAGAAATATGTATAAAACAGAGCACAACGCCGTGGCATTAAACTGCCAATGTCGCAGCGCTATAGCTCGTCTATAGAATTCTGCAGTAAAATCTCACAGGAGTCGCGACGTGAAACATGCCAACATCGCGGTGTGAAAGGTCAGACTGTAAAATCTAACAGCAAACACAGTTTTGCTACTGGAATTAGTTCATATGTGTCTCCAACACTAGAAAAACTTGTTCAAAAAGCTATTTTACAAAATGTATAACACAAACATATGTTGGGAATTTTTGCGGATACAACACGCAGCGGAAAACAGGGATTCCCACCGAGGATCCATGCGAAAAAAGCCATAATCTGAGTTTTTAAATGATTTACCTCTTGAAGCGTGAATCACTAACACCGTAATAGAAACGATGTCTCTGCGGTATCCACATGAATAGACTCATGAACGTCCAACGTCCGCAAAGAGGAGCCTCACGTCTCTCACACAGTGCTAGCTGCGAAGAGAAGAGAAGAAACCTGTCGCTCTCTCACTCACTATTCTGTAGATGCGGCTAGGGTTCAGAATTATCTCTCTTAGCAGCCCCCTTAGCAGTACTATTTATAATAGTGACTACCTTAAGTGAGTGTGAGCAGCAGCAAGGTAAGCTATGCAACCCTAGACCCATCTTTTATGAGTCTGGCCCATATTTGAATCCGAGTCCAACTTGGATCCATTGCTCCAATTTTAGTCTGCTCTATATATGTGACCCTGCAGGTTCTTATTACGTTGGCAGTAATATTAAAATGTCATTTTAATATTACAAGCAATGAGAGTATCTAGCAACACATATTTGCTACCCAAGTAATAAGAATGTCAGTGATTTGACATAACCTTTTCGTGACCAATGTTTCCGTGTCGTTTAGTCCCTTTGTCAAGATATCTAGATTGAACATAAGGCATGGAATGCATCACCTTTGTATAGTCTAATCATTCGTTTCCTGATACTTGAGTAGACTTTGTAACAACAAATGAGATCAATATCTTATATTGACTCATTTGAGCATGGCCATGCATTTCGCAGTCTCACTCAATCAGGGGGCCCGAAGATATCGCTCCTGTAATGTAGGAGTGACAAATTCCATCTAGGTCACTCACATCCCTCTGCATGATTTGCGGTATGTCCAATAACCAACTTTATAATCACCTTGTTACAAATGACGTTTGATGGCATTAAAACACACAACTCCTCATGTAGGAATCGTAGTGATTTCAGGTCAAAGGACCACAAACACCATTGTCACTATGAGAATCGCTTATGACACTCACGTAACGATCCATGTAACGTTCTCATGGTGGGTCAGTCCAGTACATCATTACTCTAATATGTACCAATGTGAAGACTTGATATCTCATATCCATGACCCGTGAGATGCGATCATCAGTCTCTACACATACTAGTCTCAATGTATTATTGTTGTCCTAATTAACAATAATACTTGACTAGGGACATTTAAGAATAGTGTTGTAACCAAAAGGATCTCACGATCAAGTCATCCACTTGATGTCCTATGGCATCAAACTTACTATTCTAAGGACTTTATTATGTTTATCAAAAAGAACACAATAAATGAAATGCCTCATATATAAAATAGCATAATAGAATATATGTAAATACAGAAAATATATTAGCCTCTAGGGCATACACCAACAACATATTATATCACAAAATCAACATATTAACTTATTTAACACCTAAAACATACTTAAAACATAAAAACAATCAAAATCTTAAAGCTAACCTATTTACATACTAACCTAAATATAAGAACTAACATATTTAAGACCTAAGACTTCACAAAAACATAAAAACTAACTAAAAGCTTTAAACTACCTAATTAACATACTAACATAAATAACTAGTAACATACTAACAAAACAACATATTAACACAATTAATATAACATATTAACATATACATACTAACATAAAAAATTAAACATACTACCTATTTATGCACAAAGTAATGACAAGAAATAAACATAAACTTGGGATTTCCTCACCAATAAGGGCCTAATTCAAAGTCCTGGCTGGACTTTGTCACCAAAATGAATTGTTGCGGACGAGTAGTCTTCTTGAACTTGATTCGAAGGTTATCCTTTCCAAGAGTCGTAAATTCTTTCAAGACCCTTGTATGAGTAGGATCATCTGATTTCTTTATTAAAACTAAAACAAGAACATAAAAGAAACTTAAATTAATATAGATTATATACAACTTGAGTTAGAAATAACCAAACTCTTTGTTGATATTAGCCATATAGAATTAAACCATATCCTCGGCAACGGTGCCAAAAACTTGATAAGCAAATTCTTAGTCCTTTAAATAGATAAAAACTTATTTTCTTGATCAAAAACTTGTTAGACCATTTGTACCGCAAGTGCACGGGTTGTAACACCCCTCGATTTAATAACTAATGCACAATCGTCATTATGTCACGGTCACTAAATGTCGGCGTGCTAACATTGTCAAACAGCAAATTTACCATAAATATTAAACATTTCTCATATGAGGAAAATAGGAGCCACGAATGAGTAGTTACATATACAACCAGTTAAATTATGAATTATAATATGTGCTCGAATTACTGACATGTAAAAGACCGGATAATCATCTTAAAACATACATATACCCAAAATACACTTTATATATGTAATGCAAAATAAAATGTAAACTACCCATAATATATCTACGACTAAGGAGTTGGGCACTCCATCGTATCCCGAATGCGTGAGGCCATTAAGGCTCACCTTAGGTGTAGTGAGAAATACAAGATAAGGTCTTCAATCGTAGTCCTCTTCATTGTCAAAGTTAGATCCCTCAAAGTCATGTCACATACGCTTGTCGGTCAATCACTATAGGTCTTGGTATCACCAAAGTGAACACAATTCGAACAAACCCAAAAGAGCTCCCTTCGCGATGGCATTACCAGTGCGATGCAGAGGTCAAACCAATAAAATCCAAAGGAACCCAACCTGCGTTCCCACTTACGTCTTTAACCAAAAATTGGCATAGAGCAAGAAAAGTACAAGAAAGAGGTAAGACATCCTACCATCATTACGGTCATAGCATCAAGAAACCAAATGGCGCAAAGCGCCTACATAGCATTTATGACAAACAATAATGGTAATAAACATTTAGTAGAGTTATAATCAACCAAACAGTTCCAGCAAATCATATATATATAGATATATCAAAAATACAAAGTTCCAATTATAATAACAATGTATGCCGGATAATTCATGGACTCACTATGCACATGTGCCCTCGATAATCAAGATCCTACTTCATGGGAATAAATCCAAAGTACATCGACTCGATCGTCAACCGAGATGTTTCTCAAAGTACATCCGACTCAATCGTCAACAGATGTTTCTCAAAGTACATCCGACTCAATCGTCAACCGAGATGTTTCTCAAAGTACATTTCGTCGACCCAATGTCACAATGATAATGCACATTTAAATGCATATGGGTTCAATGCATGACTCAATCATGCTTCTCATACCAAACTAGGCCAATCCTATTTCAAATGCATATCATATCATTTAACAATGAAGTCTAATCCCATTCACGGATCCACGTAAAATCAATAGCGCATTTTAAGGATAATCACAATCTCATTCATAGTCATATTAGAAATCAATCATTAGATTCATTATGTGCCTCACCTGGTCACCTATACTCATGTTCTTCCCTGTTTATGAATCCTAATTAATTCTCGTCATCCAATTCTTTATAATTAATATATCTTTTATTAGTCCAAAGGTTTTGAGTCCAGGAAGATACATGGTCGGAATCACCAATAGATTCACAAATTTAATTATTAGATGTTGGGTGATAAACAACATGTACTTGTAAGTTCGACGGAGACATATATTTAGTGAAAAAGCGAGGCGCCATTCGACGAAAACAACATGGTAGCAGGATGAAAATAAATGAGGGACATTTTATAACAAAATTGGCAAATGCAGATCATTTTCTGTCGAACGGGAGTTCTGTCGAACGAAAGACGAATCGTCGAACCCTCCGGAAGGTCAAGCAAAAGCCTCAATTCGACGGTATGGGTGTCGACATTGGAGAAAACCTGCCGAACCGACGAAACACTCGTCGAAATCTCTAATTTCGACGGGTCCAAGAAATTCATCTACTCGACAGCATTGTCTCTCAAACTCGACGATTATTGACTTTGGGACGTTTCTCCTAAGTGGTCGGGAACTCTATTCGACGGGTTTGGTCGGAAAATCAATCTCAACGGACATGATCGGGGTTCATACTCGATGGATTTTGACATTGAATAAAATGATTGGGAAGTCAATTTCGACGGATTTGGCCAGGAGTTCATACTTGACCCGTAGCTTACGGATTTTAACATTTTCTTGAGTGATCAAGATATCATATTCGACAGTTTGGCGAAGTTCATACTCGACTAATTTTAACATTTTTGAGTGATCAAGATATCAAATTCGACAGTTTGGCCGAAGTTCATACTGACGGATTTTAACATTTTACTAAGTGATCAAGATATCAAATTCGACAGGTTTGGCCGAAGTTCATACTCGACGGATTTTAACATTTTACTGAGTGATCAAGATATCAAATTCGACAGGTTTGGCCATGAGTCCTTACTCGACGGATTTTAACATTTCACCAAAAGACCAGGTTTTCACTTTCGACGGATTTTAACCAGATTTCACACTATTACCAGTTTTCCTCATGAAGTTTCCAAATTTCTTGGCCTAACACCGTAACTATCCGAGAACCAATCGGGACTCATTCCCTTCCATATTCCACGTTCCAATACATCCAGATATATATATATATATATATATATATATATATATATATATATTCAAAACTCAAACAATCAAATAGCACAGATGCAATACAAAACAACATACACAAGCAGAAAGACTCTCAACACAATCACAGACGTTTCCTAAATGCTAAGAGAGGTTGAGGAGGAGTGTCTTCCTCTTACCTTGGAGAAGCACAAAGAAAGGCTGCTCCTTTTTGGTCAGAAATTATGTTTTCAGCTCCCAAGAGATCCTTGAACATTCAAGCTCACCAAAATCAGAATCAAGTGTTGAAATGGATACCCATGGTCATCAAAATGACAGTGGGTTACGAAAATGAGGAGAGATGAGGAAAAAGCTAAGGACTTTACCTTAAAGTTCCAACCTTTAAGCTTCAACCGTGGAGGAAAATGAAGATGAAGAAAATGTAGAACTTTGAAGATGATTCCCTCAGATATGGTGTTTCTCCAAACACGAAATGGTGCTAGGAGTGTGACGGTTTTGGAAGATAAAAATGTGAATGTGGGTGGATGGTGTCTTCTTTGTAAGGAGAAATGGAAGAGAGAAAGATGAGTGAATATTGAGTGTTACGTACAGGAGGAGGAAAATGTGTGGATGAAAAATGAATTAGATCCCTTAATTCAAATGTGCAGCACAAAGTAGGAGGAGAGAGAAATAATAAAATAATAGTTAGAAGAAGCTTCCTTGAGAAGTTTCGCACGCTCCTCGATAAGGTACATAGTAAGCTTGTCTCCTCAATCAAATACATTCGATAGATGATTTAATTACACTGTTTAGAATTATTTTCCCAGTGAATAAAAGTTACGATTGATGAAAATAATATTTTATTATTCATCAGATGATTTTATGATACAGTGATTTTATTTATCAGATAAAATCTCGTAAAATGTAAACCTCATAAAGCGTGTCCGGCCTCGGGTTTAGTAAGATCCCCGTCGACGCTTCCACAGAGCCTAAAGTTTACTAAACCTCGGGAAAATATTTCATTTTCCCGGCTCCGCTTAGCACACATGCAAAATGAGGAATATATTAAAATATTCAACGTTTCTAGAAAATTCCACAAAGATCACCAAAAATCACAAATATTATGAAATGATTGTTTATAATGAAATAAGAAATTTTCGGGATGTTACAACACTCCCCTTCTAAAAAGGAATTTCGTCCTCGAAATTCATCATATCTTAGAACAAACGCGACTGTGTTTCTTTCATTTTGTCTCTTAGTTCTCGTGTTGTATCTTCAGTTGCATCAATCCAAATCACAGGCAATAAGGTTGCTTCCTTCCCCTGAGCATCTTATATTAACGAGCAAAAATGCGTTGACGTCATAGGCCGATCTACAAAAGATTTTATGCTCCTTGAGTCTTCAGCCATCCAACAGCCAACTCCCTAAACAATTGTACACCGCTGAGTGGCTCTATCGAACTTACTCTTCTTGCTCACTGTAGTAGACAACTAAACGTATTTTCTTCCTAAGGCGTCCTCTACGACATTCGCCTCTTCTGAGATTATACTAAAACAAAAATCAAAATCTTTTGGAACTTCTAATCATCGTTTCTGCCTTACATTCAACTCATTCTAATAGACCAAAATACCTTTGGCTCTTAAGATTACCATAGGCATTTAGAATTTCTCCTTGTAGAAAATGCCTCTAGACCTTCAATTGCAACTACAGAGCTAATTCTGAGTTGGTGTAAGGTAATCCTTCCCATGTATTCTCGATTGTCTCTAAACGCACGTTACCATTCCTTCTATTCTGATCAAGCACACGTTCTAAACTTCCAATGCGAAGCATCACTAGGTATCCCAAAAAGTTCAATGGGGTTGGGCAGAATCATCTTTGGCGAAGAAATCGAGTGTTTCTTCAATTCTTGAAAATCTTTCCTCGTATACATCAGTCCATACAAAACTTGACCCTCATACATGAGTTAGATGAGAAGTCTTGCCATTTTAAAGAATTCTACAGTGAGTCCCCCGTACTATTCAGCTGATCCTTTAAAGTTACGAACTGCAATACGGTCATTGATCTGTCCCATTGAAGAATTGCTCCAACTCGTGACGGATCGTCAATAGTTCCTTCTTTTAAAGATCACTTGACTCAAGTTAAACTGCCTTAAACCGAAATTCGCACTTGAAAGCTCTAGCGTAACTCCTCGTTCTTCTTTTGAATTTGAAGAATAACACGACAATTCTGTCTCAATAGGGAAGAAAGGTCTTGTTTATGTAGTCGATGGTTACTACCGAAGTGTTCATTACTCGGAACGACCTTACGAAATACCCGTGGTATTCACTACGTATCAAAGAAAGTTACCTTGGAAATATACCCTTCTCTCAAATGATCTTAATGATAGTTGAGAACCCAAAATGATCTTGGAGAAAGTAGCAGCGTCCTTCAATTGATTTGCCAAATCGTCTTTCCTTGATTCGAACAAATGTCTCATAGGGTAAGTTCTCACTTTATCGTGCTACGCTTAGCACATTGTTATGGTTCAGATTCGGGAACACATTTACTCAATCGAAGTATACTAAAAACGTTATGAAGGCTAGAAAGAAAAACAGGGAAGTCACTTGATTTACCACCGGACCCGCCTAACGAAGTGTATGATATGGTCCAATAAAACTTAGGAGCGAGTTTCATGGATTTACATCTAGGAAATTTCTGTCTCAAGAAACACTAAGTTTCCGTTGAAACCGAATGACGAGACCCATTTTAAAAACGATCAATCTCTTTCCTGAGATCAAGCCTATTCATGAAGAAAGTAGGTGATTGAATTGGTAAAAAGGTTCCAATGTCTAACAACAATAGGATAATTCTAAACAGACCTGTTGTAATGAAAGTAGTCTTACAAACGAGAATAGTATCATTCGGATCGAAAGGAAATAAATACACAGATAACTCAATTCCATAAACGAACTCTTAGAATTTCATTGGAATATTTCAACAGGATATGGTTGAAAGATAACCAATCCCTTTTGTTAACATTACATCTAATTTGTAAGAGAAGTAAACAAATCAGATCACCAAAAGATTCAATCTTTAACAAGTCATTGGATAATTTAAACAACTTGGCTACCATCAACAAGTTCTTAGTAGCCAAAATAGAAATAACTTAGTCAAAAGATAACGAGGGTATGAATATCCCTATTGAATTCATACGTTCATACGTCATAAAGAAATGGGTTACCCCCGAAATTATACAGTGAAGTCACAGGGTCATCCACTGTAGCACAGTCCCTTTCTTCACTCCGATCTTCAGTCAGGGTGGAGGAATTAACTTTCCCTTCTTCGTGAGATTTTGAAGTACGCACATTTCTGACGTAAGGCTTCATCCCTTGCGAAGTACAGTTTCTCGCCACATGTCCTTGTTCCCCGCACTTGAAACAGATTATTCCTTCGATCTCGCAGTCCTTTGTTAAGTGGTTCTTTCCGCACTTGAGGCAGATTGTCCTCTTGATCACATACGGAGGCTTTGTCTCATGTAAAGGACAATCTCTTGACACATGTCCTGGTTTTCTGCACTTGAAACAAATTCTTCCTTCGATCTTACAGTCCCTCGTGAAGTGGTCCTTTCCGCACTTCTTACACCTTGATAACGGTACCACAGTTGGATTGGATTTGCTACCACTCGCACTCCCCTTCAACGTTTGTTGTTGCCGTTGTCCCTTCGGTTGTTGCGAATACAGTTTCTGCTTAAACTGATTAATCATCCAGTTGTTCCTCCTTCGGAACTTAGGTAGTTCAGAATTACCCAAAAACTGACTTTCTCCCAACAAATTCTGAACCTCAATTTCTAATCCCTATTTGTCGTGCGGTCCTCTGATCCGGTTGTACTATTACGCAAATGACCATTCCTTGCATTGTTTCCATAGTCGCATCCATTCCTCCGTTGTTGCGTCCCACATCCCTACGCATACGTCTTCCGCGAGCCATTACCTCCCTTCGAAAATAGACAATCAGGCACAATGGAGACAAGAAGTAACCATTTCAAACAATAATGTCTCCTTTCGGAAACCAAACACAAAAAGTCACATAACACGCAAGGGTGCAAATGCAACAAGTCCTAAGCAAGTTCAGTCATCTTTGCTAAGCTTCTTTCTAAAGAACTCCTATTACCTTAATATGCCTAGGTGAAGTCATAGTTTCCTGTAGACACAGAACATTACACATTGAGTGGGCCAGTACTCAATGTCACGTAATTGTGCAACAGTAGCTACCAATACTCAACCTACGGCAAGCCATGCCTTCCTTTCCCAACATCTCAATCAAGAGACAAGGAAGTACACAACATACAAAAACTTCTAACATGTCTTAGCATAGTCAGTCCATACCCCAGCTCAACAGGATGAACTGAGCTCTGATACCATAAAATGTAACACCCCTCGATTTAATAACCAATGCACAATCGTCATTATGTCACGGTCACTAAATGTCGGCGTGCTAACATTGTCAAACAACAAATTTACCATAAATATTAAACATTTCTCATATGAGGAAAATAGGAGCCACGAATGAGTAGTTACATATACAACCAGTTAAATTATGAATTATAATATGTGCTCGAATTACAGCATGTAAGACTGGATAATCATCTTAAAACATACATATACCCAAAATACACTTTATATATGTAATGCAAAATAAAATGTAAACTACCCATAATATATCTACGACTAAGGAGTTGGGCACTCCATCGTATCCCGAATGCGTGAGGCCATTCCGGGCTCACCGGTGTAGTGAGAAATACAAGATAAGGTCTTCAATCGCAGTCCTCTTCATTGTCAAAGTCAGATCCACAGCATGTCACATACGCTTGTCGGTCCAGTCGACTCTATAGGTCTTGGTATCACCAAGTGAACACAATTCGAACAAACCCAAAAGAGCTCCCTTCGCGATGGCATTACCAGATGGAGGTCAAACCAATAAAATCCAAAGGAACCCAACCTCGTTCCCACTTACAGTCTTTAACCAAAAATTGGCATAGAGCAAGAAAAGTACAAGAAAGAGATAAGATATCCTACCATCATTACTATCATAGCATCAAGAAACCAAACGGCAAGAAAGCGCCCACATAGCATTTATGACAAAGAATAATGGTAATAAACATTTAGTAGCGATTATAATCAACTAAACAGCCCAGTGCAGTCATATATATATATAGATATATCAAAAATACAATAGATTCCAATTATAATAACAATGTATGCCGATAATTCATGGACTCACTATGCACATGTGCCCTCGATAATCAAGATCCTACTTCATGGGAATAAATCCAAAGTACATCCGACTCGATCGTCAACGGATGTTTCTCAAAGTACATCCGACTCAATCATCAACGGATGTTTCTCAAAGTACATCCGACTCAATCGTCAACGAGATGTTTCTCAAAGTACATTTCGTCGACCCAATGTCACAATGATAATGCACATTTAAATGCATATGGGTTCAATGCATGACTCAATCATGCTTCTCATACCAAACTAGGCCAATCCTATTTCAAATGCATATCATATCATTTAACAATGAAGTCTCGATCCCATTCACGGATCCACGTAAAATCAATAGCGCATTTTAAGGATAATCACAATCTCATTCATAGTCATATTAGAAATCAATCATTAGATTCATTATGTGCCTCACCTGGTCACCTATACTCATGTTCTTCCTGTTTATGAATCCTAATTAATTTCGGTCATCCAATTCTTTATAATTAATATATCTTTTATTAGTCCAAAGGTTTTGAGTCCAGGAAGATACGGTCGGAATCACCAATAGATTCACAAATTTAATTATTAGATGTTGGGTGATAAAAAAGACTTGTAAGTTCGACGGAGACATATATTTAGTGAAAACCGAGGTCGCCATTCGACGAAAACAACATGGTAGCAGGATGAAAATAAATGAGGGACATTTTATAATAAAATTGGCAACAGATCATTTTTCTGTCGAACGGGAGTTACTGTCGAACGAATGACGAACTGCGTCGAACCCTCCAGAAGGTCGCAAAAGCCTCAATTTGACGGGTATGGGTGTCGACATTAGAGAAAATCTCCCAAGCGTCGAACCGACGAAACACTCGTCGAAATCTCTAATTTCGACGGGTCTGAAGAAATTCATCTACTCGACAAGCATTGTCTCTCAAACTCGACGATTATTGACTTTGGGACAGTCTCTCCTAAGTGGCCAGGAACTCTATTCGACGGGTTTGGTCGGAAAATCAATCTCAACGGACATGATCAGGGGTTCATACTCGATGGATTTTGACATTGAATAAAATGATTAGGAAGTCAATTTCGACTGATTTGGCCAGGAGTTCATACTCGACGGATTTTAACATTTTACCTTGAGTGATCAAGATATCAAATTCGACAGTTTGGCCGAAGTTCATACTCGACGGATTTTAGCATTTTACCGAGTGATCAAGATATCAAATTCGCTGTGTTTGGCCGAGAAGTTCATACTCGGATTTTAACATTTTACTAAGTGATCAAGATATCAAATTCGACAGGTTTGGCCAGAAGTTCATACTCGACGGATTTTAACATTTTACTGAGTGATCAAGATATCAAATTCGACAGGTTTGGCCATGAGTCCTTACTCGACGGATTTTAACATTTCACCAAAAGACCAGGTTTTCACTTTCGACGGATTTTAACCAGATTTCACACTATTACCAGTTTTCCTCATGAAGTTTCCAAATTTCTTGGCCTAACACCGTAACTATCCGAGAACCAATCGGGACTCATTCCCTTCCATATTCCACGTTCCAATACATCCAGATATATATATATATATATATATATATATATATATATATATATATATATATATATATATATATATTCAAAACTCAAACAATCAAATAGCACAGATGCAATACAAAACAACATACACAAGGAAAGACTCTCAACACAATCACAGACGTTTCCTAAATGCTAAGAGAGGTTGAGGAGGAGTGTCTTCCTCTTACCTTGAGAAGCACAAAGAAAGACTGCTCCTTTTTTGTCGAAATTATGTTTTCGGCTCCCAAGAAATCCTTGAACATTCAAGCTCACCAAAATCGAATCAAGTGTTGAAATGGATACCCATGGTCATCAAAATGACCATGGGTTACGAAAATGAGGAGAGATGAGGAAAAAGCTAAGGACTTTACCTTAAAGTTCCAACCTTTAAGCTTCAACCGTGGAGAAAAATGAAGATGAAGAAAATGTAGAACTTTGAAGATGATTCCCTCAGATATGGTGTTTCTCCAAACACGAAATGGTGCTAGGAGTGTGACGGTTTTGGAAGATAAAAATGTGAATGTGGGTGGATGGTGCTGCTGTAAGGAGAAATGGAAAGAGAAAAAGATGAGTGAATAGTGAGTGTTACGTACAGGAGGAGGAAAATGTGTGGATGAAAAATGAATTAGATACCTTAATTCAAATGTGCAGCACAAAATAGGAGGAGAGAGAAATAATAAAATAATAGTTAGAAGAAGCTTCCTTGAGAAGTTTCGCACGCTCCTCGATAAGGTACATAGTAAGCTTGTCTCCTCAATCAAATACATTCGACAGATGATTTAATTACGCTATTTAGAATTATTTTCCCAGTGAATAAAAGTTACGATTGATGAAAATAATATTTTATTATTCATCTGATGATTTTATGATACAGTGATTTTATTTATCAAATAAAATCTCGTAAAATGTAAACCTCATAAACTATGTCCAGCCTCGGGTTTAGTAAGATCCCCCGTCAACGCTTCCACAGTCTAAAGTTTACCAGCCTCAGGAAAAATATTTCATTTTCCCGGCTCCGCTTAGCACACATGCAAAACGAGGAATATATTAAAATATTCAACGTTTCTAGAAAATTCCACAAAGATCACCAAAAATCACAAATATTATGAAATGATTGTTTATAATGAAATAAGAAATTTTCGGGATGTTACACGGGTCATTCAAGTAATACAGTTACAAAGTAAGAGAACGTTCCCATGAGGATAAAGGCTTCCATAACTAAGTAACAACCAATAGCTTAACCAATTCTATTCAAGAACATAAAAATAGAAAAAACATAAATGAACTAAATCTAAACTATAAAGCAATAAAAAGAATGGTTTAAAGATCTAGGGAATCCTTCTTCACCTCTTATTTCATACTAATGACATTCAACCCTTACAAGTAACATTAACGAATTACTAAGTTAGCTTGAGAATCTAATCTAGTTAACAGCCTATGTCTAGGTCAATTAACCATAGTTTTATTTACCTAACTCACTATGTTTCCATGAGAACCAATGCAAACTCCACTCATGAACGATTTATTCTCAATCACTCACTATGCATGGCTAAAAGGTATATTTCTATCCAGTTAGCAAATCAACTCATCCAAGCCAATTTAACTCATCGAACATGTATCAATCATACATTAGATCCAAAATCTAAATTCCTATGTCTAGGCTCATCAGATTTCAACAAATTAATCAAAAGCTGATCAAACCTTTAAAAGCATTAAGAACCATATGATTGAACATAACTAAACATTAATATATACTCAAAAGATAACAACATCATTAATATTCATACAAAGATCCAAAGTAATCCCTAAATACAGCTCAGCTAATCATTGAACATGAAATTACAACACAAAAACCATGCTCAATAGATAAGGAAAAGAAGGAAAAGCATTGGGAAAAGGAAGGAAACTCTTAGATATCATCTTTGTAGCTCAAATCATCTTCCATAAGGAAGATGACCTCCATCCTTAGCTCTTTAAGCACCCTCAGCCTCAAAAACACTAAACCCGGCCGCAGCTTCTCTAAAACCTAAAAAACTATTCTCCTAAAATCTAATAAAAGCTATTTATAGGCTCACAAAAATAGGGGATATCGCGGCGCTAAACATGCGACGTCGCAGCGCGTATACTATTAAGTCACCAACTCCCGAGGCGTCCATTCTCAACGTCACGGCGCCTTGGCCTCAGGTATTTTCTACTGATGCAGGGGATACACCACGTCATGGCGTTGCCTTCTGATATGCAAATTTGGCTTTCTCTTCCAATTTTAGCACAAATGCTCCATATATCATATTGTTTGGAGCCCTTCCTATCATAGAGAAATTACCAAATAAATAACATATACAAATCCACTTAATCTCATATCATTTAAACACAATTTGCTCAATATCGCATAGGAAGGTATCAGAATTAGAATATGACAAATATAAGCATTAAACTTTCCAAATATGCATTGTTAACAAGGAGTAAGCATTCTTTCTAGCATAAAGATAGGGCACCTATAACTACATTTTATGGAGTTATCATAAACACCAAAAGAAACCCTAACAACCACTATTAGACTCATCTCTCATCTCAAACCCTAGCCACCATCACTCTCCAAACTTTAATTCCCTCCTATAAAAACCTATAACCCACACACTTTTTGAACACACAAATTCAAACACTTTTTCTTGACTTATACAGTGGATCACATGAAAATACTTTAGCAATCATTGTTCATTCTTTTCTTCACCATACAGCAGCCACCTTTTTCTTCCACAATCTCAACACTAGTGGTATTTTAAGCTATGGTAATGTGTTTAAGGTTCTAGACACCTATTTCAAGCAATTCATAACTCTTGAAAAGCTTAAAAACTCAAACTTTTTCTTATATGCTAGGTGGTTATTTCCTTTGTGAAATATCCCTAAAAGTGTCTTAACACACTTAAGAATGCATATACAAATGATCCCAACTAATTGGGAAGCTCAAAATGCCCTATAATACAGTCTTGACCAGTTCTGGACCCAGCACCTAGGCGCCCCTCTCGGCGCTGGCTTGGAAGAAACTTTCCCTGTTCTGTTCTTCCACTGGCGCCTAAGCGCCCAACATGTAACACCCTCGAGAAAATGTTAGACTTGTATATGATTACATAGGTAGCCTAATACTTGCTTAACATGTCTGTTAAATTTTGTGGCCTTTTGAGCAAGTTTAGTCACTTTGCTGTAACACTATATGCAAAAAATAACTGTTATTAGCCCCAGAATTGGCTTGAACTACTTAGTTAATAGATATAAATATGATGAATTTGTTTCTAGGTCACAAATGTGTGGAAGATGATGTAGTTAAAATTTGAGGTTAATTGGGGTTAGTTTGGTATTTTTAAATATACTGAGTGTGTGTTTTAATGACAGATTAACTAGTAGCAGATATGGAAAAAAATGGGAATGGTGAATCAAGATTTTTGATGAATCTTAGGATATATTGTAAACTTGTTGGAAGTTAGGAAACTTAATTTGGTGAAATCAAAGTGTTCTTAAGAGATCTGGAGTTACAGCTCAATCACTTAAGTGGCCAGGTCTCTCACGATTTCCTCTTTGTTTTCTGCCCTTGACTTTTCATCCTTCAAAATGAGATATTTCTCTCATTTCTCACCATTCTCACAGTTGCCATCAGGGAAAAGCAAAGGCAAAGGAAAGAAAGGAGTCAAAGGTGAAGCAACCACCACCAAAGAGGAAGATGAATAAAGAGGAGGAGAGGAGCTTCTAAGTTCATTCCTATTCTGAAGATAGAGGTAGAGGGACTTTGTTCTTGATGCTTTCTTCCATTTTCTCCATTTTTTTTCATGAGAGGGCTTGATGAGAGAAATGGGTTTTAAGTGTGATTTTTGTGTTCTTGGCTTGAATCTTGTTGTAGAACTTAAGGATGACTTGTTTTTTATTTGTTGGATGTATGGAGATGAATTTTCATCCCTTAAACTCATTTGTTTGCACTTGAGCTAAGAGTTGGAAATTTAGGATTTTAGGTTGATGAATGGTTCATTGATCCATGTTTGAGTGAATTAAAAGTTGTATAAGAGTTACAACATGTTTATAGACCTTATATGATGTTAGAAAACATTTGGAATTAATGTTTGAGTGATTGGAAGAAGGTATGTTCCTAATGGAACAATAATCATTCTGTAGAATTATGAAAAAAAATTTCTGTCACAGAGTGGTGCCTAGGTGCTAGTGAATCATACCTAGGCATGGCTGAGACAAAGAGCATGGAGCCTAGGTGCCATAGTGGTGTGCCTAGGCATGGCTGCCTAGAAGAACAGGGCATTGCCCTGCCGCCTTCACGCCGAGGCATAGGAGGATGGCGCCTAGGCGCCACTTCTAGCCTTAGACAAGAAGTTATTTTATGCAATGGAGCTTTCTACTGGTGTATATCCTTCATATATGCTTCTTAAGGAGTGATGAGACTTTAATAAGGGTATTTAATGAAGTGTTAATGATATGAATGTAAATCGATTAGTATGTTAGTTAGTATGTTAGTTATTGTGGTAATTAGCATCATTATTTTACATATTTATGATTATTGAAGGATGTGATCCTCACATTTGAGAATAATCTATGGTAGATGAGGAGGATCAGCTCCTCCCTATTATATTGATGATCTGAGGATGGAATTCCTCTCCCTCATTATTCTAGCAATTGAGGCGGGATCTTCCCTCTTTGTCAGATGTTATCCTAATTGGGAGGTAGTTGAGGAGGGATTCCTTACTGCTGGAGGTGATCCTAAATCTTAATAGCGTGAGGACGGGCTGTTCCTCCCTATTATAGAGTAATTGAAGATGGTTGTTTCTTCTTTACTATTGGAATTGCATGAAGCGAGGATTTTCAGAATACTTGAGGCGAGAGATGCCCTTAGTACTTTTAATGACTTGAGGAGGGATTCCTTATTATCGGAGAAGACTGCTGGAGCTAGGTTCCAGTGCTTGTTCATGGTTTACGGAATCGAGTTCCATTGCTTTGCTCAGGATTCATGCATATCATGGCATTACCATGAAACTGGGTTCCTATAAAATGGCATCATAAAATTACTCACTACATACTTAGGCTATTGCGTAGGCATGAACATAAGACATAATTTGGCATAGCATGACAATTGTATGGGCGGTTGCTAATCATTACATAATCATGATATGGCAATTTTATGGACAATTGTTGATCTTGAGATGATTATTTGTGAGTTGTGTATGCGAAAATGAGTTTTCTATACATACTCAAAAATGAGATTCTATTTTGGGAAGAGAAAGGAAGTGGTTTTGGCTTTTGCCACCTTTCTACTGATAATTTGTGTTTTTTACTTAATGTTTTTCTTTGAGATGGATAGAATGATCGTGATGACATATTTTATTGTGAAACTACTGAGAATATGTGATTCTCACCTGATGTGTGTATTTTCATAATGATTTCAGGGAAGAAGACTTATGGATAGAGATTTACTGACAGGAGCTTGAAGAGCTTAGTTTAGCTTTACTTTGTAGTTTTTTTTTAAACATGTATATTTTGTGCCTTGAGAGGCTTAGTTTGTAAACTTTGTACATATTTTGTATTTATGAGAAATACAGATATTATGTATAATCTTTTGTTTGTGACTCATATTTTCTATATATGATATTGTTATATTATGTTAGAAATGTTTTAGTAGTAAGTAGCATGTCTGGATCTAATTTCTGTGGTATAATACATATTATACTGTTGATATTAAATTTGGGATATTACATAGCACCTAGGCACTGGTCGCCCAACACTGATTCTACAGAATCTGGTTACTATTTCATTGGAACAAAACCAATTACCAACCATCCTAAAATAGCTTTTAGGTGATTTCTAACATCACTCACACCTTCTAAACATGTTGTAGCACTCATACAACTTGTTAGCTCACTTAGGCATGGATTAATGGCCAAAATCATACCCTCACATACCCACTTCCTAAGTTTCAACTTAAAGAACTACTTGGTTTTATCCAAAGATGAAGATGATCATCTTGCATTCACTAAGCTGAAAATGACTAAATCTAACCAATGAAAACAAGAACTAATAAAGAAAATAGATTTTTGCATCTCAAACCCATTTTCACCATCTATGTAACCTAACATCAACTATAGAGTTGATAAAGGAAAGAGATGAGATTAAGAGTTAAGACCCCCAATCTCAAGTGGTTGGTGATGGTAGATGATCAAGCTTGTGCCTTCCCCTTTGATTCCTTCTTCTTTTTCTCTTCTTCCCCCTTTGCTTTCTCTTCCTTTCTTTCCTTGTTGTCCACTGCTGCTTTACTTGCTATTTTCGTGAGAGAAAAATGAGTGAAAAGGGATAAGAGTGAATGAAATATCAAGTGGTAAAGTCAACAAAAAGGCCTAAACTTGGTTACCTTTAAAACACTTGTGATATTTCATTAATACTTCTTGATCTGTTAAGAACACTTTGATTTTACCAAATCAAGTTTCCTAACTTCGAACAACTTTAGAATAAATCTTAGAATTCATCTAAATTATTGTTTCACCATTATCCTATTTTTCGATATCTGCGATTAGATAATCTGACATTAAAATACATAACTAGTATACTTAAAAATACCAAACTAACTCTTATTATCCTTAAATTTTAAGTACATCCTCTTCCACCTATTTATGATTTAGAAACAAATTCTCCAAATTTATTTCCCTCAACTTAGCAATTTGTGCTACTATCTGAGTCATTTTAAGCTACTTTTCACACTCTGGGTTATAACAAAGTGTCTAAACTAACTCAGTTTGTCACAAAAATAAACAGACATGTCAAGCAAGTGTTATGCTACCTTTGTAACCATAAACTAGCCTAACATGCTAAAAAGAGGATGTTACATTTCTCTCCTCCTTTTTAAAAATTTTGTCTCCAAAATTGCTTACCTCATATGAACAACTCCGGGTAATCTAGCTGCATGTGGGACTCTAACTCCCATGTAGTCTCTTTTGTGCCTGCTTCACCCCATATGACGTTCACCAAAGGAATCTGCTTACCTCTGAGCTCTTCGACCCCTTTGTCTATAATCCTTACCGGTTGCACTACATAAGACAAATCATCTCTTAATTGTATAGATTCATTTCTTATAATGTGTGAAGGATCCAGATTGTACTTTCTAAGTTGAGATACGTGGCAAACATCATGAAAGTTTGACAACCTAGGAGGAAAGGCTATCTGGTAGGCTACAGACCTGACTCTTTTTAGAACTTGGTAGGAACCAATGAAATGATAGTTTAACTTCCTTGTCCTCAATGCTCTACCAATTCCAGTTGTAGGAGTGACTATCAAGAAAACATGTTCACCTTCTTCGAACTCTAGAGGTCTTCTCCTTTTATCAATATAACTATTTTGCCTACTTTGAGCTATAGCTATCCTATCCCTGATATTCTGATTTGCTCTAAAGTCTGTTGTACTAACTCAAGTCCTAGAACAACTTTCTCTCCCACCTCATACCAACATAATGCAGACCTATACTTCCTACCATAAAGTTCCTCATGCAGTGCCATTCCTATGCTAGTATGATAACTGTTGCTATAGGAAAATTCCACTAAAGGCAAGAGTCTATCCTAACTACCCTGCTGATCAAGTACACATGTTCTAAGCATATCCTCTAGGGTTTGGATAGTTCTCTCTAACTATCCATCTGTTTGTGGGTGGTATGTTGTGCTAAGACTTAACCTAGTCCCTAAGGCCTTTTGCAAGGCTCCCAAAAATCTAAATGTAAACTATACTAAGGGGAATTTTGTGTAACCCAACTATCTCCTGTAAATACAACTGGCCTAGTTTATCTAAGGAGTAGTTAACTCTTATTAGTAAAAAGTGGGCTGACTTAGTTAGTCTATCCACTATGACCCAAATTGCATCAAGTCTTGACTGAGTTCTGCGCAAACTTGTCACAAAATCCATTGTGATGTTATCCCACTTCCATTCAAGAATTGCTAAAGATTGGAGAGGTCTTATGTAACGCCCCTTTTTAAGAGGGAACATCACACCATCAAATACGAAACAAAAATAAATAAAATAAACTAAGACCCGATTCTTTTAAATTATATATGTATTTAATAACCTGTTCATCAATAAAATATTCAAATATGCTATCACTCATAAGAGATACATAAGTATATTTTTTTATTGTAGCGAAAAACATAAAGATTAAATCATACATCCATGTAAAAGGTACATCATATATATATATATATATATATATATATATATATATATATATATATATATATATATATTGTTTAAGTACACACCGTAAGTCATTAATTACATCAAGGCTCATCAAAAAGAAGCCAAAGCCTTACATGCCCCCAAAAATGAAGTACAAACCCCCAAAAATGGAATTTATCAAGCCCCCAAGAAACTACTGAGAAGGATCCTCAGTTGGATCCTCCTCCGGCTCCTCCATAGGATCCTCCTCAGGAGAGGAAACCCTCGCAGGAGCAAAAGATCTACGAGCAAGAGCACGTGCAGAAGATAAAAAGGAATCCTTGTGAGGATGGTACTCACGATCTCCCCGCAAATCGCGTTTCGGCTATAAAAATCCAGTGATATGTAGACATCCAAAGAAAAGAACGGTGGATCATAGCGGCCCCAAGCCAACGTCATAGTCACCTCTTCTGCATAGACACAGCGTTCTGTGATCACATCAACATGCCAGTAATCAATGCCTCCATGAAACCTTAACCTAGCATACCCTAGGAAGCCTCATCGGGATGCCATGGTCGGACAGAGAGTTAGTCAAAATTAGGCCAGAAACCCGAGAATTCATGTATTTCCCATTCTTTGCCGCCGTCTTTAGAGAATCACATAAGTAAAATAGAATAGTAGAAAATACAGAAAAAAGGTAAGACATTCTACATTCAGTATCAATTATGGCAGTAAAGAAACAAAACGGCATATGACGCCCACATAATATTTCAAGAATAGTAACCAACATTAAAATAGATAATAAATAGCTTAGCAATTCTAGGCAGTTATAACATTAATAAGGCAACAGTTCCAATCATGATATGAATTATATGTCAAGTAATATGTGTACTCACTATGCACATGTACATGACACCAAAAATCCTCCTCCATGGAGTTAGACACAAACATCAGAGAGAATAATTAGGAGACATGTCTGTATCATGGCTGGCGAGGCCCTCAAGTGCTAAAATTCTCAATTTATCAACGTGCACATCATGGCATTGTACAAGACATTCTACACAGATCTTGATATAGGACAGTGTCTCTGTCCCGATTATTGGTGCGTTTGCATCGGTCTGCCCCACGGACAGAAGAGCTACTAACTATCCATTGCGAGGTACCCGCACGCTGATGCCCTCAAGGTCAATAAGTGACCTACACTTGTCTATTCGCACCCGTATATAGGTGTGATTCAACTCCTAGGCAACTTGGCCTTAACAATAGTCCAACAGACTTTTTCAATGCATGTTTCAATCATGCTCAATGCACATAGATTCAATGCACACTTGTATGCATATATATAGATTCACAGTCATAGCATTTCATATCTAAAATCATATGTCATATCATTTATCAACAATGTTTGATCCCATTTATGGATCCACATCAAGTCAATAACAAATCTCAAGGGTGCTCACGTACTATTCAAAGTTATCATAAAAGTTAAACCTTAATTTCTTTATGTTTCTCACAGCCTCACCCATACTCATGTTATTTTTTTATTAAAAGACCACTCCAAGCTATAAGTTAAAGACTTGTTCTTTATTCTTTCCATATTATGAAATCCAAATTAAGCATCTAATCATTCAATTAATTAAGTTCATTCTAGTACAAAAGCCTCATAATGAGTACCCAACGAGACGGCGAGCCTACAAGGGCTAGAAAAAATCATAAACTTTCATCACTCAGGTTACACGATCATGGGAAATTACATGGCCTAGAGTACACGGCCATGTCAAAATACACGGCCTAGGCTATGTACTCCACTGGAATTCTGCAGAAAATGCCCAGACCATTTCTAACATGCCTGGATTACACGCCCGTGTGCCCTCACATGGCCTAGGCCGTGTAATCCTCTGGAAGTGTAGAAAATCACCAAAATCCATTTCATCCTTCAAACATTCCAAGATCCATGAACATACATCAAAATCATGTTATTCAAATAATCAAAACACAACCAAAATCACTCAAATAAATGGGTACCCCACAAATGGGTTTCACCCCATCAACACAACAATAAGTTCCTCATACCAAAATGGGTTAAAGAGAATAATCTTCCTCTTACCTAAGAGAAGAACAAAGAAAGCAAACTCCTTTTTCCCTTGGAAATTCGTTCTTTACCACCTCAAAACCCTAGAATATTCAAATTCACAAAAATCAAAATCAAAGCTTTAAAAAGGTATCCATAGTCACCAAAGTGACCATAGATGTAAAAAATGAGATGAGAAAATAGAAAAAGCTATAAGCTTTTACCTTAAAGCTTCAAGCTTTGAGCTCCAATAGTGGAAGAAGATGGAAATGGAGGGAATGGGTGAGCTCCTTGAAGATGATTCCAACAAAAGGAAGTCTCCCAAATCAAGAGGTGGATTTCAAACAAATGGGAAGCTTGAAAATCAAACAAATATGGTGGTTGGAAGGGTGTGGCTGCTGTGGGGTTAGATAGAGGGAGGAGAAAATGTGAAGAGAAAAAGATGAAGAGAGAGAACGTGAGATAGAGAAGAAAGAAAAGAGAGAAAGTAATAGTAAAGTGTTGGTGATCTTTAGGGTTTGAAAATTAGAAATGGGAATATGATAAAGTGAAAGCCAATATTTTGGTTCCCAAAATGGGTCACCACCATGCAGTGTGGGAGAGAAAGGGAGGGAAAATCCCCTCCAAAGAAATTAGGGCAAAGCTTTGTGTAGATTTTGCAAAAAGTCAAATTCATTTGACATAAAGTAGATTTTCTAGATAAGATGATACGGATTTTTACTACAAGCTATTACCCAATGGACAATTGTTATAGTTTACAGAGTCAGTATTTATTGTCTAATGGATAATAGAGTGTACTGCTAAATGTTTAATTCAACAGAATAAATCATGATTTTATTTATCAGATAAAATCTTGAAAAACATAAACCTCGTAAACTATACCCAACCTCGGGTTTAGTAAGATTCCCCGTCAACGTTTTCACAGTTCAAAGTTTACATCGGAGAAAATATTTCATCTTCTAGGCTCCGCTCAGTATGCATGCAAAATGAGGAATATGTTAAAATATTTGATGTTTTCAAAAAATATCCACAAAAATCACAAAAATTATAAAATGATTATTTATGATGAAACAAATAATTTTGGGGTGTTACAACTCTCTCATTCTAAAAAGAAATTTCGTCCTCGAAATTTTTATACTTTTGAATAGTTGTGGGTGTTGCTCCTTCATCTTGTCTTCCAACTCCCATGTTGCATCTCTAGTCGTTTCGTTCCAGATCACTTTCACTAATGAGATTTCTTTTCCTCTGAGTCATTTTACTTTCCTATCTTCAATCCTTACAGGAGGTGCCTCATAAGTTAAGTTTTCTTTCAATTGTACTGTGTCCAGTGCTATGACATGGTTCGGGTCAGGAATATATTTTCATAGTTGCGACACATGAAAGACATTGTGAAGGTTTGAAAGAAAAGGTGGTAAAGCTATTTGGTAAGCTACTGGACCTAGTCGGCCAAGAATTTAGTAAGGTCCAAGGAATTTGGGAGTAAGTTTTCTAGATTTTAGAACTCGACCGACCCCAGTCGTTGGCGTGACTTTCAAAAATACATGTTCGCCTTCCTCAAACTTAAGAGCCTTTATTCTTTTGTTCGCATAGCTCTTCTATCGACTTTGAGTCATCCTTATTTTTTCCTAAATCATCTTGACTTTCTCAGTCGTCTGTTGTATAATATTAGGTCCAACAGCAAGGTGCTCTCCGTCTTGGTATCAACACAAAGGTGTTCGGCACTGTCATCCATACAGAGCTTCATAGGGTGCCATCCCTATGCTTGAATGAAAACTGTTGTTATAGGTGAACTCGACCAATGGTAAAACTTCATCCTAACTTCCATTCTATTTTAAAATGCAAGCTCTGAGCAAATCCTCCAATGATTTCGGTTTGTGGATGATAAACGAAACTCAAACGCAGCTTTGTTCCCAATGCTCCTTGTAAGCTCTGCCAAAACCTCGATGTGAACCTTGGATCCCTATCTGAAACAATACTGGTAGGCATACCATGTAGCCTAATGATCTCACTAACATACAGCTGAGTTAACTTCTCTATGTTGTTCCTTATGTTGATTGGGAGAAAATGTGCTGACTTCATGAGTCGATCAATAATTACCCATATTGAATCATAACTCTTTCTGGTCTTCGGCAATCCAACCACAAAGTCCATCGCAATGCTATCCCATTTCCATTCGGGAATAGATAGGGGTTGTAACATTCCTGACGGTCTTTGGTGTTCAACCTTCACTTTCTGGCAAACCAGACAAGATGACACACATCTGGCAATATCACTTTTCATTCCATGCCACCAAAACAATCGCTTCAGGTCTTGGTACATCTTGGTGATTCCTGGATGCATACTCAATTGGCTCGTGTGAGCATGTTCGAGAATATACTTTCTAAGTTCTTGATCCCCGGGTATACAAACTCTACCTCTAAATCTCAGGATTCCATTAGTTCCTTCCTCAAATGTTGTCACATTGCCTTGCTTCATTAGCTCCCTTTCTTCTTATAGAAACTTGTCGACTTTTTGTTTTTCTTGGATGTCCTCTATTAACTCACTTGAAATGGTGACCATGTTCATGCAAATCATCCCCGGTGCTAATTCCACAAAGGACCATACATCCCTGAATTGCTCTATTAAATACTTTTCCTTGATCATCATAGCAGAGATACTGGGTATCTTTCTACTCAAAGCATCTGCCATGACGTTTGCCTTTCCAGGGTGATACAGAAGTCAAAAATTATATTCTTTAAGAAATTCTAACCACCTTCGCTATCTCATATTCAATTCCTTTTGATCATACATATACTTCAAGCTCTTGTGGTCACTAAAGATGTTGAACGTCGCTCCATAAAGGAAATGTCTCTATATCTTCAAAGCAAAAACCACAGCTGCCAACTCCAAGTCGTGCGTTGGATAGTTTTTCTCATGCATTCGCAATTGCCTCGAAGCGTAAGCCACCACTTTTCCATTTTGCATAAGCACACATCCTAATCCTTAGTATGAAGCATCATAATACACTTCAAAGGGTTCACTTGGATCAGGTAGAACTAACACTGGTGAAGTAGTTAGTCGTCTTTTCAGTTCCTGGAAACTTTCTTCGCAAGCATAGGTCTACTCAAAGCTCGATTATTTCTTATGAGCTGAGTGAGAGGCCCTGCTATTTTAGAGAATCCTTCAATGAACCTCTGATAGTATCTAGCCAATCCCACAAAGCTTTGGATTTCTATCACCGTCTTCAGTCTTTCCCACTGTAGAACTGCTTCTACTTTTGACGGATCCACAGCAATCCCTTCCTTCGAGATCACATGGTCCAAAAACTTGACTTCGTCCAACCAAAACTCATACTTCAACAATTTGGCATACAACTTCTTTTCCTTCAGAATCTGGAGAACTATACTGAGGTGTTCAGCATGATCCTCTTATTTTTAAGAGTAGATTTGAATGTCGTTAATGAAGACAATAACAAATCTATCCAAGTAAGGATGAAATATTCTATTCGTGTAGTCCATGAATATGGCAGGTGCATTCGTTACGCTAAACAGCATCACAAGGTATTCGTAATGACTGTAACGAGTACGAAAAGCCATCTTGGGAATATCCTCCACCTTTACTCAAATCTGATGGTAGCCCAATCACAGATTAATCTTAGAGAATACTGTTGCTCCCTTCAGTTGATCCATGAAGTCATATTTTCTCGAAAGTGGATACTTATTCTTGATTATGACCTTATTCAGTTGGCGATAGTCCATACACAATCGCGAAGTACCATCTTTTTTTCGGACTAGCAACACTGGTGCTCCCCACAGTGACACACTAGGTCTAACGAACTGCTTTTCTAAGAGTTCTTCCAACTGCTTCTTAAGCTCTGCTAACTCTGATGATGATATTCTATAAGGCACTATAGATACAGGACCAGATCCAGGTATAACATCAATAGCGAACTCTATCTCCCGCTCTAGCAGTAGACCAGGTACATCATCAGGAAAGACTTCAGGAAACTCATTAACCACTGGAATTACATTCACCTCTACCTCACTCTCAAAATTTAACGAAGACAGTAGCATGTATCCCTGAGCTTCTTCTTTTAAGAAAGCTCGAGCTTGGTTAGCCGTCAAAAATCTAGAAACTTCATCCACAGGGAAAATTATGGTCTTACTAGAACAGTCTAATAGGACATGGTTAGAAGACAACCAATCCATTCCTAAAATTACATCTAACTGGGAAAAAGGTAAGCAGATCAAATCAATAGAAAAGATTTGACCCTCAATGACTAAAGGACAATTTAAGCAAACTTTGGTGGTAACAATAGGTTTATCAATGGGAGTAGAAACAGTCAAGTTAAAAAGTAAGGAAGACACAGGTAAACTAAGTCATCGCACACAGTCATAAGAAATGAAAGAGTGGCTTACCCCAGAGTCATACGGTACAGTCAAAAGATTACCTCCTATTATACCCTCTCCCTATATAAGATCTTCAGATTCGGAGGCTTCAGCTCCACTCATGGTGTAGACTCAACCTCCTTCCTGCAGTTTTGCAGCTCGTGCAATATTGACTGAAGGCTCAGCCTTAGTCTGATTGCAATCCCTAGAGACATGTCCAGGTTTTTCACATCGATAAAAGATAATTCCTTTGATGGAATAATCCCTTGTTAGGTGATCATTCCCGCACTTTATACACCTTGGTGAAGATGCCACATTCTAACCAGTTCAGCTTCCACCAGGACCTCCATTTGAACCTCCACCTGGTGACTGCTGCTGACTTCCCAGTGGTCGGTAATAAGGTTTCTTCTGAAATCAGTTCGCATTGTTGCCATCTCCCCTTTGGAACCTAGCAGGCCCAAAGTTATGATTTCTCGTGTCCCGAGCCTGATCCAAATCTTCTACTGGGCGACACGTATCCAACAGCTCTGAAAACTGTCTGATCTTCAAGGTTATGACTTCTCTTTTTACATTGTGCCTCAAACTTTCCTTAAATTTCTGACACTTCTACACCTCGTCCGACTGGTGCTGAAAATATATTGAAATTTTGGACAAGCTTTCGAACCTTGTAGCATACTCGCTGACAGTCATGTTCCCTTACCTTAAGGCAAGGAACTTCATCTCTTTAGCATGTCTAGCGCTTATTGGGAAATACTTCTCGAAGAATTTATCCTTGAATACTTCCCAAGTGATTGTGCGACCTTCAGCTTCTAATAATCTTTATTACCCGTTCCACCATTCTTCAGCATCTCCAATCAGCATAAAAGCAGCATAAGTCAACTTCTTATCATTGGCACAGTTCATGCCTCTGAAAATTTTCTCCAGCTCTTGATCCAAAGACTAGCTTTCTGTAACACCCCAACTTTTGGGATAATTACAATATAGTCCTGAAATGTACTGTTTTGTGAATTCTGTGAGCAGTAAATTTAATTTGACTGTTTCGTGAGTGTACTTGACTGTTGTATGTGATTTACTCCGACCTAGGGAAATAATAATTTTCTGGCCAGATAAATCTTATTTTAATTAATTGGAGTTGGGGATCTACTAAACCCAATTGATTGATATATATATTAATCTCGTAATTTTTGGATTTAAGCGTGTAATAAAATAATTTTATATTATTATAATATTATTTTATATTACAGTACCTACTGTCTCAAAAATAGTATAAATCTGCTTCAATTTGACCACAGATCTTTAAAAGTACCGTGGGACCCGTGTTTAGAAAAAGCAGTCAACTGTGCTGACTGTACAAATTCTAGCCAATGAGAGTAAGTCAACAAAAGTGGCTTGACTTTCTAAACCAATAGGAATTGGTCAACGAAGGGAGCATAGACTTTCATTTGGACCGTTGGATAAAGACTTAGTTAGGAAGCCTTTAACCTAAGCCGTTGATCTAATCAATGGTGAGATTAGAATGATAGTTTTATGACTAATTGATATCTACCTTAGATCTAATCTAGGGCTAAGAATTAAAGATGAATCAATGGTTAGAATTAAGTCAAAAATTGTAGGCTTTAATTTGGTTAGTAACCTAATTAAGCTTAATTTGACTAATCTAATTACTTAATTAACAAACTAAGTGAACTAGCTTAGTTATTAATTAATTATAATCTAAATACTAATTAGATATATTAATATTGATTAAAGGTTATAATATATGTTAATATATATTAAAGTAATTAGTTATATGACTAGTATGCTAATTAAGTTTGGTTAGGATAGTTAACCTAACTAATTCCCTAATTAACTAGCATGTAATTAGGAGTAATTTGAGAACAATTAAATCCTTAATTTGATGAAGACCCACACGGTTTTGGGCTGCAAATAAGGAGGCAAGGTGGCTTGGTTCTACATGGTTCTTGAACCATCCAATGACCTAAGCCATGTGCTTAACTAGTGTGAACACTTTAGGATATTTACATGCAAAATCAAACACTCAAACTCCCTACACACTCAACCTCACGGCTGCAGCCCTCAAATTACACATTCAATATTTACTTTTCACTTATCACAAATCAAAGTCATCTTTTCTCTCTCTAAAATATCAAAAACTCAAGCACACTTCTCTTTCACTTTCTCTCCCTAGTTTCGGCCAACACCCACACCCACACAACCAAACCTTCATAATTTCATCTCATCATATTTCCTAAACCCAAATCTCATTCTAAACACTTTTTGTTCACAAAGTTTTTCCAAATTCCTACTCTATCTTGTCCAAAATCCAACCTTTTGCTTACTTACTTAAAGGTAAGTTTTGTTTCTATGGTTCAATATTGGATTTTTAATTTTTCTAACCATGATTGTTCCATGGTTTTTCAATAATAAACCTTGTATGTGTTTTTACTAATTGTTTAAGAATTTCAGGAATTGTTTTGGAGCTTGTACGAATTTGAAGGAAAGGAGGAAAACTAACCGATTAAATTGTCTACAAGAGGTAAGAGGGAGATTTAATCTCATCAACCCTAAGTGGTGATGAGAAAATGGATTGATTGTGTATGAAGAATCCATAAGGATTTGATTTGTGTGATTGTTTATGGTTTTTATTATTTTTGTGATTGTTTAGATGCTTTCCTATTTGTGATTATTTTTGCTATGCATGATTATAGCTTTTATTATTTTTGCTATGCATGTTTATGGCTTTAGATATACTGTATGTATATTATATGTGATTAAATAATTGTATGTGTTTATAACTGTATAATTATTAAAGTAGGATATGAATTACATGTAACGATTTGCATGAGTGTTCCAAAGAACACATTGAGGCTCACGGCCTTCTCATGAAATTAGAGAACCAAAATGTTCTCCACAATTTTCTAAATCAATGATTTAATGAACCTAGGTAAAATAATGGATTTGAAAATGATTTAAGTTAATTGTGGCCAATATGCCATTTAGTGTATAATCAAATACCATTTTATCTTTGATTTGGCCAACATGCCATTTTATTTGCTAAGATAGGTTAGGTAAGTGATTTACAACATAAATGGATTCCAATGATTCATTGAGAAAAATAAAAGGAATAAATTCAGTTCTAGAAATTTAACTTAGCAGAATTTAGTTTAAGTAAGAAATAAAACAGACGCTAGAAAAATACTAACGTAAAGCTCATTTTATAAATTTTGAAGTGCGTTAGCAAGTTTCAAAGCGTAATTATTGGGTAAAAATAAAATGAACTATATTTAGTGGAAAACATTGAAAATACCTTATACTGATTTTATAGGCAAAATGCTGTCGAAATTTATTAAAATCAGACGCATAAAATGAAAAGATTCCATACTATATTTAGAACATAAGGAAAATACTCTACGTATTTTAAAAGTACTAGATATAGCTTTACACATAGCAGAAATGATGATTTTAAGCTATTCGGTTAAGAAAATAAATTAAAAATCTTACGCGATTGAGAAAATGATTTAAAAACATTTTACGATGTTTAAAAATGTCAAAATATCTTTACGCGATTTAAAAACGTTTGTGAAAATGACGTGATTGTGAAAATGCTATAAAATTCTTACGTGATTGAACAATGCTGTGAGTTTTGCTGTCAGGCCAAAGTGGTGGACCCAAACATATTGCAGTGTAGTACTGTCAGGTAGGACGTACTATACTTTGTTATTTTGTGACTAAGGGTATTTTGTAATTTTTCGTAATTATGGTAAAATTTGGATAATAAGGGTATTTTTGTAATTTTAGATCATGCTTAGAGTGTTATGCCAATTTGGGTTATAATTGGTGATTGATTGACGAGGCGAATTACACCGTGTTTTGGTGTGATAAGCGTAGTGTGGTTCATTTATGAACTTGGAGGCGTTAGTGTGCGGAGAATTCCACATGCGGACAAAGTGGGTTGCTCCTCCGGGCCGTGGTAAGGCAACACACTAATGATCTTGACAAGCACTATTCTTAGTCGAGATCTTGAGGGGACTATTAAGTACTATGCCTGTTGTACACGATGTTTGGACTGTGTACTGCTACACGATATTTTGGACTGTGGGCTATAGACACAAAGATTTGACAGTGCAATAGTTTGGTTGGGCAGCCATAAAGTATTATTAGTTTCTAATCGGATCATTCCCTCAGATATCCGTGTTTAGCTCCATGGAGTAGGAACGAGTTGGTGTGTGTTCATGCATTACCTGTATTTTATTGCTTATCATAATCTATGATAAATTGTATGATTTATTGCTTTAATATATTATGCATGATATAATGGTATGTATTATTGTTATATATATTGCTTGATATATTATGCATGATATATTGGTATGTACTGTTGTGATGACTGTTTTGTACTGTCATTTTCTTTATTGCCATGCGGGTAGTGGTGTAGATTGTCTCACCTCTCTATATGTTTTCTCGATATTACTATATTGTTTCCGTAACGAGTTTGTGGAAGAAGAGGATCAGCCTCTTGAGGTACAGTATCCTGACGAGCAACAGTCGGGCAAATTATACGAGGAGGAAGAGCCGGTAGATCACACTGATCGTCAAGACTGATCTTGAGATCATGGCATTGCCAGGATTCTTCGGGTTCGTGAGACTGGAGTTTCATGGGGGTTCCGAGGCATGGCGTATGCATGCGGACCGAGGGACAGTTGCTTATGTGGGACGTTTGACTGTGTCCCTATGTAGAGAGTATGACGGAGAGGTCATATTCACTACTATGCTTTATTTACATTTAGAGTTACCTCTGACTATTAGGCGTTATCGGCAGGGAATATTCCATGCGCCTAGTGAGCTCAGTAGCAAGTCAACAGCTCGGACTCGTGTCCGTCGTGCTGTGAGATCTCCGAGATGTGAACTTTTTGATGGTTATTCTGGAAGTTCTGGATGATGATCCATCAGAGGGTTTGATATCTACCGAGATGCACTTGGGCAGTACTATGTTTTAGCTTTGTGTCAACTCTTTACTACTTTATTAAATATATGTAGTTGTAAATTGTGTGTGTACTAAAAGAGAATCATATGTATATTATGGTAAGTTTATGTTTTGTTATATTTTGTGTTTCGTGTTATTTTAGTTAATGTTATAATTATAAAAGGTAAAAATATATATATATATCACCACAAATATTATGTAAGTATCAAATGTTTTACAACTTGGGTAAGAATTTTATTTTATTTTATTTCATTGCATTTCATAAATGTGACGTCCCCACAAGGGTGTTACATTAGTTGGCGTCCCGGGGCCGATGAGGGTGGGGAATGTCGTCGGTGCAATGAGGCACGGTCAAGGAGCAGCTCCTGGCATGCTTCTAGGCGAAGGGTCTACATGAATGAACTGAATACGCACCGGAATGAGAGGGATTCAGAGACTGTGTAGGTATGGGACTACATAGTTGAGGATGGCTTAAAAGGAATTGATTTGGTGTAGCCATATCAACAAGTTGCAACTTCTTTTCGGGAGCCTAGAACATAAGAACTCCATGGTTAAGCGTGCTTGACCTAGAGCAATTGTGGGATGGTTGACCTCTTGGGAAGTTTCCTAGGATGCGTGTGAGTGAGGACAAAGCACGCTAAAAAGACCTGTGTTGGTTTGTGGAGACACTCATCAATCCTGCAAGCAGTCCCGGGTCGTTACATTAATGGTATCAGAGACGGGACCTCTCCCAATAAGGTGTGGTTCGAGGACGAACCAAGCAGAAGCTGGTGGGCATGTGGCGTCCCGGGGCCGATGAGGGTGGGGAGTGTCGCCGGTGCAATGAGGCACGGTCAAGGAGCGGCTCCTGGCATGCTTCTAGGCGAAGGGTCTACATGAATGAACTGAATACGCACCGGAATGAGAGGGATTCAGAGACTGTGTAGGTATGGGACTACATAGTTGAGGATGGCTTAAAAGGAATTGATTTGGTGTAGCCATATCAACAAGTTGTAATTTTTTTTCGGGAGCCTAGAACATAAGAACTCCATGGTTAAGCGTGCTTGACCTGGAGCAATTGTGGGATGGGTGACCTCCTGGGAAGTTTCCTAGGATGCGTGTGAGTGAGGACAAAGCACGCTGAAAAGACCCGTGTTGGTTTGTGGAGATACTCATCAATCCTGCAGGCAGTCTTGGGTCGTTACACTTTCTCCAGATCAAATTCCCCTTTAAACTGAGGAGGGTCGTTATGACGGAACTCAGCCAAATTTTGTGCATCGGTTGTAGCTTCTAGCTATTGAGCAGCCCTTTCCTGTTGTTGAGCAGCTCTCTCAATTTGTTGTGCGATAACCTCTGCTATTCTTTGCATTGCCTAAATTGCTGCGGCCATAGCTCCACCGCGTGCCATTTCGTTCTTTTAGGGTAGACTGAATGAAAACACAAGGAAAGATTAGATGTATCCTTTCGGAATACTAAACACAGAGAATCACACAGTACAAACAAGTCAGACCTAACCACAAAGACCCAAAGAAAACATAAATTAGGGCTCTGATACCAAACTAGTGTAACGCCCCTTTTTAAGAGGGAACGTCACACCATCAAATACGAAACAAAAATAAATATAATAAACTAAGACTTGGTTCTTTTAAATTATATATGTATTTAATAACCTGTTCATCAATAAAATATTCAAATGTGCTATCACTCATAAGAGATACATAAGTATTTTTTTTTATTTTTTATTGTAAAAGAAAACATAAAGATTAAACCATACATCCTTGCAAAAGGTACATCATATATAGTATTTAAGTACAGACTATAAGTCATTAATTACATCAAGGTTCATGAAAAAGAAGTCAGAGCGTTACATGCCCCAAAAATGATGTACAAACCCCTAAAAATGGAATTTATCAAGCCCCCAAGAAACTACTGAGAAGGATCCTTAGCTAGATCCTCCTTTGGCTCCTCCATGGGATCCTCCTCAGGAGAGGAAACCCACGCAGGAGCAACAGATCTATGAGCAGGGGCTCATGTAGAAGATAAAAAGGAGTCCTCGCGAGGATTGTACTCACGATCGCCCCACAAATCACGTATCGGCATATAAAACTCCAGGGATACGTAGACATCCAAAGAAAAGAATGGTGGATCGTAGCGGCCCCAAGCCAACGTCACAGTCACCTCTCCTACATAGACACAGCGCTCCGTGATCACATCGACATGCCAGCAATCAATGCCTCCATGAAACCTCAACCTAGCATACCCTAGGAAGCCTCGTCGAGATGCCATGGTCGGACAGCGAGCTAGTCAAAATTAGGCCAGAAACTTGGGTATTCGTGTACTTCCCCTTCTTTGCCGACGTCTTCAGAGAATCACAGAAGTAAAATAGAATAGCAGAAAATACAGAAAAGAGGTAAGACATTCTATATTCAGTACCAATTGTGGAAGTAAAGAAACAAAATGGCATATGACGCCCACATAACATTTCAGGAATAGTAACCAACATTAAAACAAATAATAAATAGCTTAGCAATTCGAGGCAGTTATAACATTAATAAGGCAACAGTTCCAATCATGACATGAGTTATATGTCAAGTAATATGTGTACTCACTATGCACATGCACATGATACTAAAAATCCTACTCCATGGAGCTAGACACAAACATCGAAGAGAATGTTCAGGAGACATGTCTATATCGCGGCTGCCGAGGCCCTCAAGTGCTAAAATTCTCAATTTATCAACGTGCACATCATGGCATTGTACAAGACTTTCTACATAGATCTCAATATAGGACAGTGTCTCGATCCGGATCATCAGTGCGTTTACATCGGTTTGCCCCACAGACAGAAGAGCTACCAACTATCCATTGTGAGGTACCCGTACCTCGACGCCCCCAAAGTCAATAAGTGACCTGCACTTGTCTATTCGCACTAGCACATAGGTGTGATTCAATTCCTAGGCAACTTGGCCTTAACAATAGCCTAATGGACTTTTTCAATGCATGTTTCAATCATGCTCAATGCACATAGATTCAATGCACACTTGTATGCATATATATAGATTCAAAGTCATAGTATTTCATATCTATAATCACATGTCATATCATTTATCAACAATGTTTGATCCTATTTACAGATCCACATCAAGTCAATAATAAATCTCAAGGGTGCTCACGTACTATTCAAAGTTATCATAAAAGTTAAACCATAATTTCATTATGTTTCTCACAGCCTCACCCATACTCATGTTCTTTCTTTATTCAAAGACCACTCCAAGCTATAAGTTAAAGACTTGTTCTTTATTCTTTCCATATTATGAAATCCAAATTAAGCGTCTAATCGTTCAATTAATTAAGTTCATTCTAGTACAAAAGCCTCATAACGAGTACCCAAGGAGACGGGGAGCCTCCAAGGGCTAGAAAAACTCAAAAACTTTCATCACTCAGGTTACACGGTTGTGGGAAATTACAAGGCTTGGAGTACACGGCCGTGTCAAAATACACGGCCTAAGCCGTGTACTCCTCTGGAATTCTGCTGAAAACCCCCAGACCATTTCTGACACGTCTGGATTACACAGCCATGTAATCCAGTGGAAGTGCAGAAAATCATCAAAATCCATTCCATCCTTCAAACATTCCAAGATCCATCAACATATATCAAAATCATGCATTTCAAACAATCAAAACAGAACCAAAATCACTCAAACAAATGGGTACCCCACAAATAGGTTTCACCCCATCAACACAACAATAAGTTCCTCACCACCAAAATGGGTTGAAGAGAATAATCTTCCTCTTACCTAAGAGAAGAACAAAGAAAGCAAACTCCTTTTTCCCTTAGAAATTCGCTCTTCACCACCTCAAAATCCTAGAATATTCAAACTCACAAAAATCAAATACAAAGCTTTAAAAAGGTATCCATGGTCACCAAAGTGACCATGGATCTCAAAAATGAGATGAGAGAATAGAAAAGGCTATGAGCTTTTACCTTAAAGCTTCAAGCTTTGAGCTCTAATGGTGGAGGAAGATGGAAATTGAGGGAATGGATGAGCTCCTTGAAGATGATTCCAACAAAAGGAAGTCTTCTAAATGAAAAGGTGGATTTCAAACAAAAGGTAAGCTTGAAAATCAAACAAATATGGTGGGTGGAAGGGTGTGGCTACCGTGGGGTTAGAGAGAGGGAGGAGAAAATGTGAAGAGAAAAAGATGAAGAGAGAGAACGTGAGATAGAGAACAAAGAAGAGAGAGAAAGTAATAATAAAGTGTTGGTGATCTTTAGGGTTTGAAAATTAGAAATAGGAATATGATAAAGTGAAAGCCAATATTTTGGTTCCCAAAATGAGTCACCACCGTGGAGTGTGGGAAAGAAAGGGAGGGAAAATTCCCTCCAAAGAAATTAGGGCAAAGCTTTGTGTAGATTTTGCAAAAAGTCAAATTGATTTGACATAAAATAGATTTTCTAGATAAGATGATAAGAATTTTTACTACAAGTTATTACCCAATAGGCAATTGTTATAGTTTACAGAGTCAATATTTATTGTCCAACGGATAATAGAGTGTACTGCTAAATTTTTAATTCAAGATAATGCACCATGATTTTATTTATCAAATAAAATCTCAAAAAACATAAACCTCATAAATTGTGCCCAATCTCGGGTTTAGTAAGATTTTCCGTCGATGTTTCCATAGTTCAAAGTTTACCAGCCTCGAGAAAAGTATTTCATTTTCCAGGCTCTGCTCAGTGTACACGCAAAATGAAGAATATATTAAAATATTTGACGTTTCCAATAAAAAATTCACAAAAATTCTTAAAAATCACAAATATTATAAAATGATTATTTATGATGAAATAAATAATTTTCGGGGTGTTACATCCTAAAGGTTTTTGGTGCTCTATCTTAACTTTTTGGCACACCAAGCACCTGGATACAAACTCTGCTATTTCTTTCTTCATTTCTGGCCACCAAAATATCTTTATTAAATCTTGGTATATCTTAGTGGCTCCGGGATGGATAGTATATTGGCTCCTATGAGCCTTCTCTAAGATCTTTTCTTTGATTGCAGAATCCCTTGGAATGCAAAGTCTATCTCTAAACTTAATCACTCCATCATATACCATATCAAACTCTGGTTGATCCCCTAAGAAGATTTGCTCTCTTATCTCACTCAGGGCTTCATCCTCGCTTTGAGCTTCTAGAATTTAAGCTCTCAAGCCACTAACTATAACACCCCTCGATTTAATAATAATGGCACAATCGTCATTATATCGCGGTTACTAAATTTTTGGCGTGCTATAACTTTTTCATAATACTTTTCCAAATTTCAATATATATATATATATATAATTTTTTTTTCATATACATAAAGGAAATATAAGCCACGAATGAAATAATACATAAGTCATCGTTAACAGATATGATTCAATAGGATATATGCAAAATACAGTACGTAGGACTAAATTAATTAAGTTAAAGCATATAGAGCATGGCGCATTTTTCATACCACTCACAATGAATTACATCAAGATATACTTTAAAATGTAAATATATTAAAAATACATCATACCATAATTAATGCAGAAGAAAACATAAACTACCCATGAAGACATCCACGTCTAAGGAGTTGGGTACTCCATCGGATCCACCTCGGGATCCTCCCCCCGGTCATCTGAAGATATAAGGATAGGACCAAGTGCGGTCCCATAGGCAGGTGCTCTAGCAGCTGATGCCATGGAATCCTCGTCCTCTCTAGGGTGTGAATCGGGTCACCCCATAGCTCCTAGATAGGCAAGACAAACTCCAGATGTACCAAAGTAGTAAGTGTCAGGACAGGATCTCCATCGCGGGTCCTCCTTACGGTCAAGATCAGGTCTTCAACATATCGTATACGCTGTCCAACCCAGTCGACACGCCACGCATTAGCGCCACCAGTGATTACAATTCTAACGAACCCAATGGAACCTCTTCTTGACGACATCCTCGAAAGCAAGAGATCATTACCCAGTAAAGTCTAGGAAAAACAATCCCATCCCCTCTACAGTCTTTAACCAAATATCACATAGAATAAGAATAGTACAAGAAAGAGGTGAGATATCCAACTTCTTTACCAATTATGGCAGTAAGAAACATAAACGGCATAGGACGCCCACATAGCATAACAACAATAATAAACAGTATCAAGAAGCAAATATTAAGCAGTTTAACAGTTTCAGGCAGTATATCATTAATAAGATAGCAGATCCAATTATCGTATAAATTAAATGCCAAGTAGTGTATTGACTCACTATGCGCATGTACATGATATCAAAATCCTACTCCATGGAGCTAAACACAAACATCGGAGTGAATGATCAGGGAGACATGCCAGTATCTCATCCGCCTAGGACCAAGTGCTTTCCAGAAACAATCAATCAATAATGTTGCGCATAAGGCTCTATACAGCGGCATTCTCACAAGATCGCGATATAGGACAGTGTCACATTCGAATCATCGGTGCGTTCGCATTGGTTTAACTCACGGCCCAGTGGGGCTGGCAACTGTCCTCTGTGAGATACCGGCGCCCCGACACCCCCAAGGTCAACAGCAGGACCCACACTAGTCTATTCGCACCCGCACTAAGGTGTGATTCAACTCCTAGGCAATACGGCCTTGACAAATAGTCCATTGAATTTTCACAATGCATGATGACTCCATACATATATCATGTATGTTTATCATTACATACTTTTTCATAATATGCCTCAATTGGCCAAAGTAAACATCAACACACCATTGGTCCCTCACATGGACCCACAATAAATATTATTAAGTCCTTAAATAATACATTACACCTTTAGGATACATTATGGAATTATGCCTAAATTTCTACATTCTTCTTAATAAGTTTCTCTTTTTGAGAAATGCTATCACATTATTCATTTAATCATTATTATTTTAATTGCATAAGTCCATCATTAAATTTTAAACCTAATTCCCTTAGAATGGTTTAAATTGAATCATTTGTCATTCTTAATAGCACTCACGGTCTTACTTTAATTAAACTTTATTCAAAGTCTTTGGATAAAACTTCATTCTTGGTCTTTCCATTTTATGAGATCCCCCATCGACGCTTCCACAGTTCAAGGTTTACCAGCCTCAGGGAAAACATTTCGTTTTCCCGGCTCCGCTCAGTGCGCACGTAAAACGAAAAATATACTAAAATATTTGACATTTCTAGAAAAATCCACAAAAATTCTCAAAAATCACAAATATTGAAAAATGACTATTCGTCATGAAACAAATAATTTCCAGAGTGATACACTGACTTTGCGCAGTGTGCACGTAAAATGAAAAATATATTAAAATATTTGATATTTTCAAAAAAATACAAAAAAATTTCCAAAAATCACAAATATTATAAAATGACTATTTGTGATGAAACAAATAATTTTTGGAGTGTTATACTGATTTTGCTCAGTGTGCACGTAAAATGAGAAATATATTAAAATATTCAATGTTTCAGGAAAAATCCTGAAAAATTCCTAAAAATTCTAAATATTATAAAATGACTATTTGTGATGAATGAGATAATTTCCAGGATGTTACAACTCTCCCCTTCAAAAAGAAATTTCGTCCATGAAATTTAATCTATCTTAGAATACACGTGGATATGGTTCTTGTAGAATGTTTCCAGATCTTCAACGCAATCCCCACAGCTAACTTTGAGTTTTTGTGAACTCTCCTCATATGCTTTCAGTCGTCTTGAAGCACACGCTACTACTCCTCCTATCTGCACAAGCTCACGTTCCAAAATCTAACGCAAGGCATCAATGGATATCTCAAAATGTTCGTTGAGATTAGGCAGAATCATCACTGGTAAAGTAGTTGAGTGTTTTCTTCAACCCTTGAAAATTTCCTCCGTATGCATCAGTCCATACAAAATTTGACTCTCTTGTATAAGTTAGATGAGAAGTCTTGCCACATTGGAAAAAAATTCTACGACGAACCTCCCGTATTAACCAACTAATTCCATCTGGCTATGAATCTCCATTATGGTCATCGGTCTTTCTCGTTGAAGAACTGTTTCGACTTTCGATGGATCCACAAAAACATTTTCCCTTGAGATCACATGACCCAAAAGTTGAATTGCCTCAAACCAGAATTCGCACTCGGACAACTTCACGCATAACTTTTTCTTCTTCCTCAAGACTTGAAGAACAACAAGGTAAGCTTAGTATGTTCAGCGTGGTTCCTCCGAACTTCAAGAACATATCAAATATCATCAACAAGGAAAAAAAGAGATTCTATTCAGGTAATCAACGAATATTATCGAAGCATTCGTTACACAGAACGACATTACAAAATACTCGTAGTGCCCATAACGCATCAGAAAAACCTATTGTGGAAATATCTACTACCTTCAAGCGAACTTGATGACCGTCCAGAACACTAGCTGATCTTGGAGAGAACAGCAGCTTCCTTCAGTTGATTCATTATGCCATCTATCCTTGATCTTAACAAAAACATCACATAGGGTATGTTCTTCTCTAACTGTGTTGTATTCGGTGCACTGTTATTGGCTCAAATTTAGGAACACATTTCTTCAGCCGAAGTGTACTTGAGACATCATAACGGTAAGAAGGAAAAGATAGGGAAGTCACTTGGTCTACCACTGGACCCGTCTAGCGAAGAATATGATATGGTCCAATAAAACATAGGAATGAGTTTTCGTGGATTCAAATCTAGGAAATTTTTGTTCCAAGAGACACTAAATTTCTGTTGAAATAGAATGACAAGACCTGGTCAGAAATAACCAACCCCCTTCCTGAAATCAAGCCTATATAGGAAAAGGCTAATAATTACATTGGAAGAAAGGTTTCACTTTCTAACGATAATAAGATAGTTTAAATATACTTTGTGTATTAACAACAGGCTTAGAAATGAGAGGGACAGTACTTAAATCAAAAGGAAACAAATTCACAGATAATTCCAAATTCTAAAAACGAGCTTTTGAAATTTCATTGGGAATAGTTTTACAGGATATGGTTAGAAGATAACCATTCACTTTTTAAGACCAAATATGCGAGAGAAGTAAACAATTGAAATCAACAAAAAGATTCAGCCTTTAACAGGTCGTAGGATAATTTAAACGACTTGGATATCAAAAACAGGTTCTTAGTAGCCCAAGCAGAAATAACTTAGTCAAAAGATGACAAAGACACAGATGATCCTAATAGACTCATACAATCATATGTCACCAGGAAATGGGTTATCCCTAGAATCATACAATGGAATCACAGGGTTATCCACTATAGCACAGTCCCCTTCTTCATTTCGGTCTTCAGTCTGGGTGGAGGAATTAACTCTCCCTTGTTCATGAGATTTTGAGGTGCATATATCTCCAACGGAAGACTTTGTCCTATGCAAAGTACAATTTCTAGCCATGTGTCCTAGCTTTCCACACTTGAAACAAATTATTCCTTCGATCGTATAATGCCTTGTTAAATGGCCTTTTTTGCACTTCTTACATTTTGATAAAGGTACCGGTTTGGATTTAATACCACTCGCATCCCCTTTATATGTTTGTTGTTGCTGTTGTCCCTTCGGTTGTTGCGAATACAGTTTCCGCTTAAACTGATTGATCATTCTTTTATTCCTCCTTTGGAACTGAGGTAGTTCAAAGTTACCCAAAAACTGACTTTCTCCCAATAAATTCTGAACCTCGACATCCAATTCTTATTGCTGTACGGCCCTCTAATTCAGTTGTACTATTGCTTCAGCCATTCCTTGCATCGCTTTCACAGTTGTAGTCATCCTTGCATTGTTGTGTTCCGTATTTCTATGCACATGTCTGCCATGTGCCATTGCCTTTCCTTCGAAACAGACAGTCAAGAAAGGCGAAGACAAGAAGCAACCATTTCAAACAATATTGTCTTCTTTCAAAAACCAAACACAAGAGGTCATACAAAACAACAATTGTGAAGAACGTAAACAAATCCTAAACAAGTTTAGCCATACCAACTGGGCTTCTCACTAAGGGAACTTCTATTCGCTTAATTCGCCTAGGTGAAGTCATAGTTTCTTATCCACAGAGAACATTACACATTGAGTGGGTCAATACTCAATGTCATGTAACTATGCAACAGTAGCTAACAGCATTCAACCTATGGCAAGCCAGGCCTTCCTTTCCCAAACATCTCTATCAAGAGACAAGGAAGTGCACAACGATAACACTGTATTTTATACATTTTATAATCCTCTCACTAGGCTTCTTAAGGTTCAATTAGGCTTAATTAAGTTGGTTTTGACACATTTTATGATTTTGAGCCGAATTGGACAATTAAATAAATTATTGCATAAATTAACCGTAATTATCTCTTTGGAAATGTTTAGTAAACTGGCTATAATTTGAGTTTCAAATATCTTATTGATGTGATTTTGGTCTTGTAGGAAAGCTAAGACAATTCCCTACAACTTTCATGTTAAACACTTTTCCAGAATCAGACTCCTTGGAGGTGATATTGAGCTTTGAAGTCAGAATAGAGGAGCTGAAATCGAGCCTAAACACTATGCAGTAATTGGACCATATCTTGAGTTCTAGGCATGATTTTGGACTGAAACCAAAGCCATTTTAAAGCAAATATTCAGGCCTACAACTTTCATGAAGACCACTTCTCTCAAAAATGAAAAGATGACTGGACGCACGGCTGTACATTTACTCAATTGTTATTTGAAAAAAAAGAAAAAAAAAGAAAAAAAACATCATGGCTTACGTTAGGAAACTTAACAATTAAGTTTCATTATTCATGTTACTATGCATTACACAGTAACATGAATTTGCTTATAAATAGGCAATTGAACATTTGAGAATCCATAATTCTAGACAGAGGGAAGACGAAGAGGGAGAGAGGCTTTTGGGCAGTGCCCTGCTTCTCTCCCCAGTCTCCCTCCAATTTCTTTTCTCTCTCTTTTTCTCTTTTTCTCTTTTCTAGTTTTTGTGTAAATAAGTTTTAGTCTACTTGGGTCAAAGTGTGAAGCTCTTGGTAATAAAATAAGGTTAGATTTATTCCTCTCTTGTACTTTAATAATTTATATTTTTAAGTAGTTATTATGCGTGTTATATTTTGTTTCTGATAATTTAGAAATTACCCTTGTAAATAGAAGTTCTTGATTTATTGTAGACAAAATATTGGCACAGTAAATGCTTTAACCCATTTACAAGTGGTGGTAATAATTAAAGGAAATATAATATAATCACGTATATTATTTTATTTCGTATTGTATTTTGCTTCCAATCAATTTAGAAAAGCTCATTGTAAAGTGGAGTTCTTGATTTGTTGTAGACAAGAGATTGGCACAATGAATGCTTTAACCCATTTACAAGTATTGGTGTTAGAAACTCTCCTTGTAATGTGGAGATCTTGATTTATTGTAAACAAAATATTGGCACAGTGAATGCTTGATCCTATTTATGAGTGATGATATTAATGGATGATTAAAGGAAACATAATATAATTACGTATATTATTTTAATGAACTTTTAACGTTGTATTTTTCGATTGGAACCTCCATGTTGCGAGGATTCTAATTGAGTTATAAAAGGAATTAATCTTGCTTTTATTTTATTTACCAAGAGTGGATCTTTTTACCCAAGTAAATAATTTTTACTGTAGTAACAAAATATTTACCTTACCATAATTAATCTTCATCAATTCTCTGTGGATCGACCTCGGACTCACCGAGAAATTTATTACTTGAGACAACCTGCACTTGGGTTTGCAAAGTAACAATTAAAAAGTGTACATCAAGTTTTTGGCGCCGTTGCCGGGGACTTGTTTTGAAGAATAAATTTCTAGGTGTAAATATTTTTGTACATAGTAAAAAGTAAATAGTGTGTGAATAGTGCGTAAATAGTGTGTGAATAGTGTGTGAATAATGTGAATAGTGTGTGAATAGTAATGTGAATAGTATAAATAGTAAAAAAATAAGAAAATAAAAAAATTGTGTGAATAATGTGAATAGTAAGAATAGGGTAAATTGTGTGTGAATAGTATAAATAGTAAGTAAAAAAATTAAAAAAATTAAAAAAAATGAAAATTAGAAAAAAAAACAAAAAAAAGGTAGTCACACCGTGACCACCCAAAAAAAAAAAAGAGAAACCAAAAAAAAAGTTAAGTCTTTTATTTCTTTATACATACTAACTTTGTGGGGGAAACTCTCCCTTTTATTTTATGCACTAACAGTGGGGGGATTCTCTCTCTTTTATTCTTATTTATTTATTTTTTGTCCTTACTAACAGTGGGGGTAATTCTCCCTTTTATTTTTTTGTATATACTAAGTCAGTGGGGGAAACTCTCCTTTTATTTTCTTGCACATACTAACAAAGTGGGGGATTCTCTTCCTTTTATTTTTATTTATTTATTTTTTTGTCCTTACTAATTAGTGGGGTAATTCTCCTTTTATTTTTTTTGTATATATTAACTCGTGGGGATAATTCTTACTTTTATTTTTTTATTTTTTTTATTTTTTGTACATACTAACATGGGGGAAACTCTCCCTTATACTTTCTGTAATTTACTTTTTACACTTTATTATTTTTTGTATTTTATTTTTTACACTTTATTTATTTATTTATTTTTGTTATTTATTTTTGTTATTTATTTTTTTGTCATTTATTTTTGTTATTTATTTATTTATTTATTTTGTCATTTATTTTTGTTTACTAACTACTAACTTCTTACTAACTATCTAACCTTTTACTTTACCCGCTTCTAACATTTTAATTTATCTCGTATACTAACTTTTTATTTTTATTTATTTTTACTTATTAACTTATTTGGTGGTTGGTTCATACCACACTTTTGTTTTATATATATATTTTTTTGGTGGTTGGTTTACCACACCTTTGTTTATATATTTTTTTCTTTCTTTTTTTTATTTGGTGGTTGGTTTATTACCCCACCTTTGTTATTTTTTATTGGGTGGTTGGTTTCTACCACACCATTTTTAATTTTTTATTTGGTGGTTGGTTTATTACCCCACCTTGTTATTCTTTTTTTTTATTTATTTGGTGGTTGGTTTATTCCACACCTTTGTAAATATTTATTTGGTGGCTGGTTTATGCCACACCTTTGTATATATTTTTTTATTTTTTTCTATTTTGTCATGTGTAATTAAATTTGTGTGTTTTTCGGGTGAAGACGTAACTTGATTCAATTGACATGTATTAAGATTAGAATTCTAATTAACTCTTTTCTATTCAATTTGAGTGCCTATTATGGTTCATAATGCTTTTATGAATTGGCCACTCATAAATTGATCTAGTGGGTAATTGTGTAATCCGAAAGATTTGCATATGACCTAGACCATAAATAATAAAGTGCCATGATTTATGATCATCTAGGAATGGAGGTTATAGGTTGTGTGGGAGAACTGTGGTATTTTTCCATGAGAATCCATAGAGTAAAAGTCATGCCTTTAAATGTTTTTAAATTACTGATTCTCCTCATCAATTGAATGATTAGAAATTGATTAGAAGGAAGGTCCCAAAGCTACTCTATTGTCTATGATAGATTATTGAATCAAGTGAAGTCTGATCCCTAGTATTCTAATTTCATGTGTTTTCATTTAAAACAAAAACAAAAAAACTTTATTTTATCTTTTTCTTCTAATTTCGTGTGTCTTAGTGTTTGTTTTTCTTTTCTTTTTAAATAGTCAAACTTTATTTTGACAATTTGGTCACGTGTCAATTTTCTCAACAAGTTTTTGTAAACCTAGGTTGATACGGTGGATTTTGTTATTTCAAGAATTCAAAATGAGCCTAAAATTTTATTGTTGATTTGTCCATACTTACAATAGGCTCACCTTTTGAAATCGCACCTATCAATGATTTTTTTTCTCTGATGAATTTTTAATTTCATGTCTTGATTTGCCAAAATTGTCAATTTTTCTTGTAACAAGCGAAATTGTTCTTTGTGGATGGTTTCCGCAAAAAAAAAAAAGATAAAATATTTTTCATTAAAGAATGGGCTGAGTAAGGAGTTAGGCGAAATCTTTTTGACTCTTGAGACGCATTCTTGTGAATTTGTGCAGTGTGAATTTATTAATTTGTGGAATCTCTTCAAATGTAAGTAAGCGTGTTATAGTCTTGGGAATCTGACTCAAAAAGACCCTGTTTGCCAATTTATAAGAAAATTGGATGGGAAGCCTATCCTCGACTCATAGAAGGCGTTTAAGCCGTTACTGGACGTAAAACCAGAGGAAGATGTGAGCCACAATCACAACTACATGTATATATTTTCTTGTATATCTTCTTCTTATGACAGCCCTGATCCAGTAGCAGCTCAGCAAGAAGTGGTCCGAAGGAAAAGTTGTGTGAAGCAGTAAGAAAAGCAAGCCAGTCAAGACACTCCATCTGTATAAATAATTTCAATCTTTGGTCGTACTTTGTTTATGTTTATATTTGTGTGAGGTTGCTCTTTTCAGTAATTGCGGTAACAGGTACTATCTTCTATCTTTTTCCTTTCTATTTTTTAACATTGAGGACAATGTTGTGATCTAGTTGGGGGGAAGGATAGTTGTGTAAAAAAAAATAGTAAGTGTGTTTATGTTTGTCGTGTGTAGTATGTTTGTCGTATATAGAGTTGTGTAAAAAAAAAAACCCCAAAAAAAAAATTTACTAAGTGTGTGTATTAATATATTTATTGTGTTTATATGTTTGTCAGTAACTACTAAACCAGTTAAGGATGGCAAAGTAAGGAGTAAATTTTACTCTTGAGACGTATCTTAGTTGGGGTAGGCAACTAGTTTGTGTGGAAGTAGCAAATGGATTCAAGGAAAATTTGCATGATTGAGTAAATTATCTTCTTTCTTAAAATTCATATGCTTGGTTATGAATGTTGAATTAGTGGACTGAGAATGATAGAATTGTGCTTTGTGAGATTTTGAGCCTATTGATGAATGGATTGAACATTTGTACCATTCTCTTCTTTCTTGTGTGAATTTTACTCGTGGAATTGTTACTCTAGAACTTGCTTTGATTCCTTTTGAAACTACATTTTCATATGCATACATGAATATAATTGAGGCATTTTTTTTTAAAATAGCTACTTTAGCCAAATAGCCAACCATGTATATTTTCCGTTGCTTAACCCCTTTGAACTTATTTGACTATTTTTTGTTTCGAACTCATTATGTGCCTTAAATGAAAAACCATGTTCTTACTTAGCCTTAGGGAATAAGAGAACATTAGCTTTGTCATTCGATGAGTTCTTGAACAAGTGTGGGGGTGTGTGTGCTGAATGGTAAAAAAAAATGTATATATGATGTTCCTTTTGTAAAAAAAAAAATAAAAAAATAAAAAAATAAAAAAAGAAATGTAAAAAGAAAAAAAAAAGGTTAACAAGGTAATAAAGGAAAGGAAAAGAATATGTAAATGAAATTTGTATTAGGTAGAGTTGGGATGAACTTTCATGCTTGTTATTTGAACTCAGTTCTCATGTTCTTTTATTCTCTGGTGTTTAACTTGTCATATCCATATTACCTCCTTCTTTACTTTGACCCCATTACAACCTTGAATAAAGTCCTCATGATTTGTGTGTGCATGTGTTTTGAGTAGTGGAGAAATAGAAGACAAACAAGCTTATGGTAGTGCAATTTTCATGGGTTGAGTTGAGTGAAATACCTACCTTTTAAACACTTAAGGGATTGAGAGTGAATCTTGTGAAGATCTATCATTTTTGATTCATTCTTTTCAACTGAAGTTTCTTTGCTTGTTGGTTTGAGATGCGAAGAAATGTTACCACATGACTGTTTTGATCCCTTGATTGTCTAGTTGTTCTTCTTGAGTCATTGAATTCTTTAGAGTTTTTAATTTTTGAGTCTGTGTCATTTTTTCTTTAGTTTTTGTCTTTTGTGTTTTGCCCAGGAGTGCAAAAGTTAAGTGTGGGGGAATTTAATAACACTGTATTTTATACATTTTATAATCCTCTCACTAGGCTTCTTAAGGTTCAATTAGGCTTAATTAAGTTGGTTTTGACACATTTTATGATTTTGAGCCGAATTGGACAATTAAATAAATTATTGCATAAATTAACCGTAATTATTTCTTTGGCAATGTTTAGTAAACTGGCTATAATTTGAGTTTCAAATATCTGATTGATGTGATTTTGGTCTTATAGGAAATCTAAGACAATTCCCTATAACTTTCATGTTGAACACTTTTCCAGAATCAGACTCCTTGGAGGTGATATTGAGCTTTGAAGTCAGAATAGAGGAGCTGAAACCGGGCCTAAATACTATGCAGTAATTGGACCATATCTTGAGTTCTAGGCATGATTTTGGACTGAAACTAAAGCCATTTTAAAGCAAATATTCAGGCCTACAACTTTCATGAAGACCACTTCTCTCAAAAATGAAAAGATGACTGGGCGCACGGCTGTACATTTACTCAATTGTTATTTGAAAAAAAAGAAAAAAAAAAGAAAAAAAACATCATGGCTTACGTTAGGAAACTTAACAATTAAGTTTCACTATTCATGTTACTATGCATTACACAGTAACATGAATTTGCTTATAAATAGGCAATTGAACATTTGAGAATCCATAATTCTAGACAGAGGGAAGACGAAGAGGGAGAGAGGCTTTTGGGCAAGTGCCCGCTTCTCCCCGTCTCCCTCCAATTTCTTTTTCTCTCTTTTTCTTTTTCTCTTTTCTAGTTTTTGTGTAAATAAGTTTTAGTCTACTTGGGTCAAAGTGTGAAGCTCTTGGAAATAAAATAAGGTTAGATTTATTCCTCTCTTGTGCTTTAATGATTTATATTTTTAAGTAGTTATTATGCGTGTTATATTTTGTTTCTGATAATTTAGAAATTACCCTTGTAAATAGAAGTTCTTGATTTATTGTAGACAAAATATTGGCACAGTAAATACTTTAACCCATTTACAAGTGGTGGTAATAATTAAAGGAAATATAATATAATTACATATATTATTTTATTTCGTATTGTATTTTGTTTCCAATCAATTTAGAAACGCTCCTTGTAAAATGGAGTTCTTGATTTGTTGTAGACAAGAAATTGGCACAATGAATGCTTTAACCCATTTGCAAGTGTTGGTGTTAGAAACTCTCCTTGTAATGTGGAGATCTTGATTTATTGTAGACAAAATATTGGCACAGTGAATGCTTGATCCCATTTATGAGTGATGATATTAATGGATGATTAAAGGAAACATAATATAATTACGTATATTATTTTAATAAACTTTTAACGTTGTATTTTTCGATTGGAACCTCCATGTTGCGAGGATTCTAATTGTGTTATAAAAGGAATTAATCTTGCTTTTATTTTATTTACCAAGAGTGGATCTTTTTACCTAAGTAAATAATTTTTATTGTAGTAACAAAATATTTACCTTACCATAATTAATCTTCATCAATTCCCTGTGGATCGACCTCGGACTCACCGAGAAATTTATTACTTGAGACAACCTGCACTTGGGTTTGCAAAGCAACAATTAAAAAGTGTGCATCACACAACATACCAGGAAACTTCTAACACGTCTAAGCATAGTCAGTCCATACCCCAGCTCAATAGGATGAACTGAACTCTGATACCACCTAATGTAACACCCCTAAATTTAATAACCATGGCACAATCGTCATTATACCGCGGTTACTAAATTTTTGGCGTGCTATAACTTCTTCATAATACTTTTCCAAATTTGAATATATATATATATATATATATATATATATATATATATATATATATATATATATATATATATTCATATACATAAAGGAAATATGAGTCACGAATGAAATAGTACATAAGTCATCATTAACAGATATGATTCAACAGGATATAAGCAAAATACAGTACGTAGGACTAAATTAATTAAGTTAAAGCATACAGCGCGTGGCGTATTTTTCATACCACTCACAATGAATTACATCAAGATTTACTTTAAAATACAAATATATTAAAAATACATCATAACATAATTAATGCAGAAGAAAACATAAACTACCCATGAAGACATCCACGTCTAAGGAGTTGGGTACTCCATCGGAATCACCTCGAGATCCTCCCTCGGGTCGTCTGAAGATATAAGGACAAGACTGAGTGCGGTCCCACGGGCAGGTGCCCTAGCAGCTGATGCCATGGAATCCTCGTCCTCTCCAGGGGTGTGAATCAGGTCACCCCATAGCTCCTAGATAGGCAAGACAAACTCCATCGCGGGTAAGATCTCCATCGCGGGTTCTCCTTACGGTCAGGATCAGGTCTCCAACATATCGTATGTGCTGTCCAACCAAGTCGATATGCCATGCATTGGCGCCACTAGTGAATACAATCCTAACGAACCCAATGGAACCTCTTCTTGACGACATCCTCGAAAGTAAGAGATCAATACCCAGTAAAGTCTAGGAACCAATTATCGTATAAATTAAATGCCAAGTAGTGTATTGACTTACTATGCTCATGTGCATGATATCAAAATCCTACTACATGGAGCTAGACACAAACATCAGAGTGAATGATTAGGGAGACATGCCAGTATCTCGTCCACCTAGGACCAAGTGTTTTCCAGAAACAGTCAATCAATAATTTTGCGCATGAGGCTCTATACAGTGGCATTCTTACAAAATCGCGATATAGGATAGTGTCACGTCCGGATCGTCAGCGCGTTCGCATCGGTTTATCTTACAACCCAGTGGGACTACCAACTGTCCACTGTGAGATACCCGCGCCCCGACGCCCCCAAGGTCAACAGCAGGACCCACACTATTCTATTCGCACCCGCACAAATGTGTGATTCAACTCCTAGGCAACATGGCCTTGACAAATAGTCCATTGGACTTTCACAATGCATGATGACTCCATGCATATATCATGTATGTTTATCATTACATACTTTTTCACAATATGCCTCAATTGGCCAAAGTAAGCATCAACACACCATTTGTCCCTCACATGGACCCACAATAAATATTTTTAAGTCCTTAACTAATACATTACACCTTTAGGATACATTATGGAATTACGCCTAAATTTCAACATTCTTCTTAATAAGTTTGTCTTTTTGAGAAATGCTATCACATTATTCATTTAATCATTATTATTTTAATTGCATAAGTCCATCTTTAAATTTTAAACCTAATTCCCTTAGAATGGTTTAAATTGAATCATTTGTCATTCCTATTTGCACTCATGGTCTTACTTTAATTGAAGTTTATTCTAAGTCTTTGGATAAAACTTCATTCTTGGTCTTTCCATTTTATGAGATCCTAATTAATTCATAATTATCCAATTAATTAAGTTTTACTTCAATTTAATATTTCTTATGAAATTCTTCTCTAGAGGGATTCTCTTGATTATTTAGTCTCATATTTTAATTTTATTTATATTCATTTAGAAAATTATTCTAGGTCTCACACATCCTTATTCACTTTCTTAAGTGCAAAAATTCCCTTTAGGTTATTAAATTGATTTCCTCCCATCTCATTATCAACCACTTAATCACTTGATTAATTAAATCTCAAAGTTGTGAAAAGTCACATGGTTGAGCCCTAAATGACTCTTGAGGCCGTGAGCCTCCCTAAAATTAGGAACCCCAATTTTCTTTCCATTCATTACATGTTACTCCCTTAATTAATCATGTCTTCAACTAGTTACAAATTTTCACCAAGAACACCCTATTTGGGGCTTGAGGCCGTGAGCTTCTTAGAAGAGAGCAAGGATCAATTTGCTTCCATTTAAGTTTCCAATGCATACCAATCAAACCAAGAGCACCAATGTACATATAAAATCAACCAATCAACTCAAACAAATTAAAAAACAACACATAGTCATAAAAGTAATGCAACAAAGAGAGTAACCCTAACAAGGGTTTCTCATAACCAATCACAAATTCAAGTTCCCTACTATCAAGAGAGGTTGAAGAGGATTATCTCCCTCTTACCTAGAGGAGACAACAAATAATGGATCTCCCTTGAATGCTCCAAGTGAAATTCGGATTCCACCAACATCAAAACCCTAGGGCATCAAATTTTCACAAGAATCATAATCAAAGCTTGAAAAAGGCACCTATGATCACCATAGTAACCATGGATCACGAAAATGAAGAGAAAAAGGGTGATGAAATAAGAACCTTACCCAAAAGCTTGAAGAAGAAGATGGTGAAGATAAAACCTTCTCAAGAAATCACTAACTAGAGATGTGTTTAGAATGATGGTAGAGGGTGAGAGAGAGGGGCTGGCCGTGAGGCTGCTAGAGAGAAGGAGGAGAAAAAAAATGAGAGGAAGAAGAAAAAGGTAGAGAGAGAAAGTAATAGTAAAGGTGAATAAACTTTTTTTTGTGATTTTGAAATTAGAATGGTTTTGTTTAATTAAATGAATAAGGCACAAATTTGGCTCCCAAGGAGGGGCTGCTACCGTGTGGGGAGTGTGAGGGAGGAGAGAAGAAAATAGTTGAGAGAAAAGAGAGAAGGAAAATCTAGAGAGAGAAGTTGATAGGAGAAAAAAGGTGATGACTTTTTGACTTTGAAATTAGAATAGAATGGCTTAATTAAATGAAGCACAATTCCTGGGCTCCCAATTGTGCAGCTGCCGTATTAAGGAGAGGGAGGAGGAGAGAGAAGATGAAGCTTCTTTGAGAAGCTTGTAGCTTTTTCCAACAAAGAGGATTTGATTAGACTTAAAGGAGATTACCTTTGGATAAGATAATGTGATTTAGTAATTAAATAATAAAGTGGTTAGGATTTTACTATAAGCTATTACCCAATGAATAATTGTTGTAGTACACAAGCCAGTAATAATTATCCATCAAATAATAGAGCGTACTGTAAAATTTTATTTAACAGTGCGTACAAAGATTTTATTTATCAGCTAAAATCTTGAAAAACATAAACTTTGTAAAATGTGCCCAGCCTTAGGTTTTGTAAGATCCCCCATCGACGCTTCCACAGTTCAAGGTTTACCAGCCTCAGGGAAAATATTTCGTTTTCCCGACTCCGCTCAGTGCACACGTAAAACGAAAAATATACTAAAATATTTGACATTTTTAGAAAAATCTACAAAAATTATAAAAAATCACAAATATTAGAAAATGACTATTCGTCATGAAACAAACAATTTCTGGAGTATTACACTGACTTTGTGCAATGTGCACGTAAAATGAGAAATATATTAAAATATTTGATATTTTTGAAAAAATATAAAAAACTTCTCAAAAATCACAAATATTATAAAATGACTATTTGTGATGAAACAAATAATTTTTGGAGCGTTATACTGATTTTGCTCAGTGCGCACGTAAAATGAGAAATATATTAAAATATTCAACATTTCAAGAAAAATCCTGAAAAATTCCTAAAAATCTCAAATATTATAAAATGACTATTTATGATGAATGAGATAATTTTCAGGATGTTACAACTCTCCCCTTCAAAAAGAAATTTCGTCCTCGAAATTTGATCTATCTTAGAATACACGTGGATATGGTTCCTTGTAGAATGTTTCCAATTCTTCAGCCCACAGTTAACTTTGAGTTTTTGTGAACTCTCCTCATATGCTTTCAGTCGTCTTGAAGCATACGTTACTACTCCTCCTATCTGCACAAGCTCACGTTCCAAAATCTAACGCAATGCATCAATGGGTATCTCAAAATGTTCGTTGAGATTAGGCAGAATCATCACTGGTAAAGTAGTTGAGTGTTTTCTTCAACCCTTGAAAATTTCCTCCGTATGCATCGGTCCATACAAAATTTGACTCTCTCGTATAAGTTAGATGAGAAGTATTGCCACATTGGAAAAAAATTCTGCGACGAATCTCCCGTATTAACCAACTAATTCCATCTGGCTATGAATCTTCATTACGATCGTCGGTCTTTCTCGTTGAAGAACTGTTTCGACTTTCAATGGATCCACAGCAACTCTTTCCCTTGAGATCACGTGACCCAAAAGTTGAATTGCCTCGAACCAGAATTCGCACTTGGACAACTTCACGCATAACTTTTTCTTCTTCCTCAGGACTTGAAGAACAATAAGGTATGCTTAGTATGTTCAGCGTGGTTCCTCCGAACTTCAAGAACATATCAAATATCATGAACAAGGAAAAAAAAAGATTCTATTCAGGTAATCGATGAATATTATTGAAGCGTTCGTTACACGGAACGACATTACGAAATACTCGTAGTGCCCATAACGCATCAGAAAAACTTGTTTTGGAAATATCTACTACCTTCAAGCGAACTTAATGACCGTCCAGAACACTAGCTGATCTTGGAGAAAACAGCAGCTTCCTTCAGCTGATTCATTAAGCCATCTATCCTCGATTTTAACAGAAATGTCACATAGGGTATGTTCTTCTCCAACTGTGCTGTATTCGGTGCACTGTTATTGGTTCAAATTTAGGAACACATTTCCTCAGCCGAGGTGTACTAGAGACATCATAACAGTCAGAAGGAAAAGATAAGGAAGTCACTCGGTCTGTCACTGGACCCGTCTAGCAAAAAATATGATATGGTCCAATAAAACCTAGGAATGAGTTTTCGTGGATTCAAATCTAGGAAATTTCTGTTCCAAGAGACACTAAATTTCTGTTGAAATAGAATGACGGGACCTGGTCAAAAATAACCAATCCCCTTCTTGAAATCAAGCCTATATAGGAAAAGGCTAATAATTACATTGGAAGAAAGGTCTCAATTTCTAACGATAATAAGATAGTTTAAACATACTTTGTGTATTAACAACAGGCTTAGAAATGAAAGGGACAGTACTCAAATCAAAAGGAAACAAATTCACAGATAATTCCAAATTCTAAAAATGAGCTTTTGAAATGTCATTGGGAATAGTTTTATAGGATATGGTTAGAAGATAACCATTCACTTTTTAAGACCAAATTTGCGAGAGAAGTAAACGATTGAAATCAACAAAAAGATTCAGCCTTTAACAGGTCATAGGATAATTTAAACGACTTGGCTATCAAAAACAGGTTCTTAGTAGCCCAAGCAGAAATAACTTAGTCAAAAGATGACAAAGACACAAATGATCCTAATAGACTCATACAATCATATGTCACCAGGAAGTGGGTTATCCCTAGAATCATACAATGGAATCATAGGGTTATCCACTGTAGCACAGTCTCCTTCTTCATTTCGGTCTTCAGTCTGGGTGGAGGAATTAACTCTCCCTTGTTCATGAGATTTTGAGGTGCATACATCTCCAATGGAAGACTTTGTCCTATGCAAAGTACAATTTTGGCCACGTGTCCCGGCTTTCCATACTTGAAACAAATTATTCCTTCGATTGTACAATGCCTTGTTAAATGGTCCTTTTCGTACTTCTTACATTTTGATAAAGGTATCGGTTTGGATTTACAACCAATCGTATCCCCTTTATATGTTTGTTATTGCTACTATCCTTTCGGTTATCGCGAATACAATTTTCGCTTGAACTAATTGATCATTCTTTTATTCCTCTTTTGGATCTTAGGTAGTTCAGAGTTACCCAAAAACTGACTTTCTCCCAACAAATTCTGAACCTCGACATCCAATTCTTGTTGTTGTACGGCCCTCTGATTCTGTTGTACTATTGCTTCAGCCATTCTTTGCATCGCTTTCATAGTCGCAGTCATCCCTGTATTATTGTGTTTCACATTTCTACGTGTATGTCTACCGCGTGCCATTGCTTTTCCTTCAAAACAGACAGTCAAGAAAGATGGAGATAAGAAGCAACCATTTCAAACAATATTGTCTCATTTCGGAAACCAAACACAAGAGGTCATACAAAACAACAATGGTGAAGAACGCAAACAAGTCCTAAACAAGTTTAGCCATACCAGTTGGGCTTCTCACTAAGGGAACTTCTATTCGCTTAATACGCCTAGGTGAAGTCATAGTTTCCTGTCCACACAGAACATTACACATTGAGTGGGCCAATACTCAATGTCATGTAACTGTTGGGAATTTTTGCGGATACAACACGCAGCGGAAAACAGGGATTCCCACCGAGGATCCATGCGAAAAAGCCATAATCCGAGTTTTTAAAGGATTTACCTCTTGAAGCGTGAATCACTAACACTGTAAAAGAAACGATGTCTCTGCGGTATCCACAGGAACAGACTCACGAACGTCCAACGTCCGCAAAGAGGAGCCTCACGTCTCTCACACAGTGCTAGCTGCGAAGAGAAGAGAAGAAACCAGTCGCTCTCTCACTCACTATTCTGTAGGTGCGGCTAGGGTTCAGAATTATGTCACTTAGCAGCCCCCTTAGCAGTACTATTTATAATAGTGACTGCCTTAAGTGAGTGTGAGCAGCAGCAAGGTAAGCTGTGCAACCCTAGACCCATTTGTTATGAGTTTGGCCCATATTTGAATCCGAGTCCAACTTGGATCCATTGCTCCAATTTTAGTCTGCTCTATGTGTGTGATCCTGCAGGTTCTTATTACATTGGCAGTAATATTAAAATCCCATTTTAATATTACAAGCAATGAGCGGTATCTAGCAACACATCGCTGCTACCCAAGTAATAAGAATGTCAGTGATTTGACATAACCTTTTTATGACCAATGTTTCTGTGTCGTTTAGTCCCTTTGTCAAGATATCTAGATTGAACACAAGGCATGGAATGCGTCACCCTTGTATAGTCCAATCATTCATTTCCTGATACTTGAGTAGACTTTGTAACAACAAATGAGATCAATATCTCATATTGACTCATTTGAGCATGGCCATGTATTTCGCAGTCTCACTCAATCGGGCCCGAAGATATCGCTCCTGTTATGTAGGAGTGACAAATTCCATCTACGTCACTCACATCCCTCTGCATGATTTGCGGTATGTCCAATAACCAACTTTATAATCACCTTGCTACAGATGACGTTTGATGGCATTAAAACACACAACTCCTCATGTAGGAATCGTAATGATTTCAGGTCAAAGGACCATAAACACCATTGTCACTATGAGAATCGCTTATGACACTCACGTAACGATCCATGTAGCGTTATCATGGTGGGTCAGTCCAGTACATCATTACTCTAATATGTACCCATGTGAAGACTTGATATCTCATATCCATGACTCATGAGATGCGGTCATCAGTCTCTACACATACTAGTCTCAATGTATTATTGTTGTCCTAATTAACAATAATACTTGACTAGGGACATTTAAGAATAGTGTTGTAACCAAAAGGATCTCACGATCAAGTCATCCACTTGATGTCCTATGACATCAAACTTACTATTCTAAGGACTTTATTATGTTTATAAAAAAGAACACAATAAATGAAATGCCTCATATATAAAATAGCATAATAGAATGTATGTAAATACAAAAAATGTATTAACCTCTAGGGCATACACCAACAGTAACTATGCAACAGTAGCTAATAGCATTCAACCTTTGGCAAGCCATGTCTTCCTGTCCCAAACATCTCTATCAAGAGACAAGGAAGTGCACAACATACAAGGAAACTTTTAACATGTCTAAGCATAGTCAGTCCATATCCTGACTCAACAGGATAAATTGAGCTCTGATACCACCTAATGTAACACCCCTCGATTTAATGCCATGACACAATCTTCATTATACCATGGTCACTAAATTTTTGACGTGCTACAACTTCTTCATAATACTTTTTCCAAATTTGAATATATATATTTTCATATACATAAAGGAAATATGAGCCACGAATGAAATAATACATAAGTTGTCGTTAGCAGATATGATTCAACAAGATATATGCAGAATACAGTACATAGGACTAAATTAATTAAGTTAAAGTATATAGAGCGTGGCGCATTTTTCATACCACTCACAATGAATTACATCAAGATTTACTTTAAAATGCAAATATATTAAAAATACATCATAACATAATTAATGCAGAAGAAAACATAAACTACCCATGAAGACATCCGCATCTAAGGAGTTGGGTACTCCCTTGGATCCACCTCGGGATCCTCCCTCGGGTCGTCTGAAGATATAAGGACAGGACCGAGTACAGTCCCACGGGCAGGTGTCCTAGCAGCTAATGCCACGGAATCCTCGTCCTCTCTAGGGGTGTGAATCGGGTCACCCCATAGCTCATGGATAGGCAAGACAAACTCCAGATGTACCGAAGTAGTAAGTGTCAGGACAAGATTTCCATCGCGGGTCCTCCTTACGGTCAGGATCAGGTCTCCAACATATCGTATATGCTATCCAACCCAGTCGATACGCCACACATTGGCGCCACTGGTGAATACAATCCTAATGACCCCAATGGAACCTCTTCTTGACGACATCCTCGAAAGCAAGAGATCAATACCCAGTAAAGTCTAGGAAAAATAATCTCGTCCCTTCTATAGTCTTTAACCAAATATCACATAGAACAAGAATAGTGCAAGAAAGAGGTGAAATATCCAACTTCATTACCAATTATGGAAGTAAGAAACATAAACGGCGTAGGACGCCCACATAGCATAACAAAAATAATAAACAGTATCAAGAAGCAGATATTAAGCAGTTTAACAGTTTCAGGCAGTATATCATCAATAAGATAGCAGAAACAATTATCATATAAATTAAATGCCAAGTAGTGTATTGACTCACTATGCCCTTATACATGATATCGAAATCCTACTCCATGGAGCTAGACACAAACATCGGAGTGAATGATCAGGGAGACATGCCAGTATCTCATCCGCCTAGGACCAAGTGCTTTCCAGAAACAGTCAATCAATAATGTTGCAATTAAGGCTCTATACAGCAGCATTCTCAAAAGATCGCGATATAGGACAGTGTCACGCCTGGATCGTTGGTGCGTTTGCATCGATTTATCTCACGGCCCTGTGGGGCTACCAATTGTCCACTGTGAGATGCCCGCGCCCCGACACCCCAAAGGTCAACAGTAGGACCCACACTAGTCTATTCGCACCCGCACTAAGGTGTGATTCAACTCTTAGGCAACATGGCCTTGACAAATAGTCCATTGGACTTTCACAATGCATGATGACTCCATGCATATATCATGTATGTTTATCATTACATATTTTCATAATATGCCTCAATTGGCCAAAGTAAGCATCAACACACCATTGGTCCCTCACATGGACCCACAATAAATATTATTAAGTCCTTAAATAATACATTACATCTTTAGGATACATTATGGAACTACGCCTAAATTTCAACATTCTTCTTAATAAGTTTCTCTTTTTGAGAAATGCTATCACATTATTCATTTAATCATTATTATTTTAATTGCATAAGTCCATCATTAAATTTTAAACCTAATTCCCGTAAAAAGTTTTAAATTGAATCATTTGTCATTCTTACTTGCACTCATGGTCTTACTTTAATTACAGTTTATTCTAAGTCTTTGGATAAAACTTCATTATTGGTCTTTCCATTTTATGAGATCCTAATTAATTCATAATTATCCAATTAATTAAGTTTTACTTCAATTTAATATTTCTTATGAAATTCTTCTCTAGAGGGATTCTCTTGATTATTTAGTCTCATATTTTAATTTTATTTATATTCATTTAGAAAATTATTCTAGGTCTCACACATCCTTATTCACTTTCTTAAGTCCAAAATTCCCTTTAGGTTATTAAATTGATTTCCTCCCATCTCATTATCAACCACTTAATCACTTGATTAATTAAATCTCAAAGTTGTGAAAAGTCACATGGTTGAGCCCTAAATGACTCTTGAGGCCGTGAGCCTCCCTAAAATTAGGAACCCCAATTTTCTTTCCATTCATTACATGTTACTCCCTTAATTAATCATGTCTTCAACTAGTTACAAATTTTCACCAAGAACACCCTATTTAGGGCTTGTGGCCGTGAGCTTCTTAAAAGAGAGCAATGATCAATTTGCTTCCTTTTAAGTTTTCAATCCATACTAATCAAACTAAGAGCACCAATGTACATATAAAATCAACCAATCAACTCAAACAAATTAAAAATAACACATAGTCATAAAAGTCATGCAACAAAGAGAGTAACCCTAGAAAAGGTTTCTCATAACCAATCACAAATTCAAGTTCCCTAAGACCAAGAGAGGTTGAAGAGGATTATCTCCCTTTTACCTTAAGGAGACAACAAATAATGGATCTCCCTTGATTGCTCCAAGTGAAATTTGGATTCCACCAACACCAAAACCCTAGGGCATCAAACTTTCACAAGAATCAAAATCACAGCTTGAAAAAGGCACCCATGATCACCATAGTGACCATGGTTCATGAAAATGAAGAGAAAAAGGGTGAGGAAATAGAAACCTTACCCAAAAGCTTGAAGCTTGAAGAAAAAGATGGTGAAGATGAAAACTTTTCAAGAAATCTCCAACTAGAGATGTGTTTAGAATGTAGGGGAGATTAAGAAAATGTGCTTAAATGAATTTTTTATGATGGTAGAGGGTGGAGAGAGGGGTTGGCCGTGTAGCTCCTAGAGAGAAGAATGAGAAAAAAAATGAGAGGAAGAAGAAGAAGGTAGAGAGAGAAAGTAATAGTAAAGGTAAATGAACTTTTTTTTTGTGATTTTGAAATTAGAATGACTTTGTTTAATTAAATGAATAAGGCACAAATTTGGCTCCCAAGGAGGGGCTACTGCCGTGTGGGGAGTGTGAGGGAGGAGAGAAGAAAACGGTTGGGAGAAAAGAGAGAAGAAAAATCTAGAGAGAGAAGTTGATAGGAGAAAAAGGTGATGACTTTTTGACTTTGAAATTAGAATAGAATGGCTTAATTAAATGAAGCACAATTCTTGGGCTCCCAATTATGCAGCTGCCGTATTGGGGAGAGGGAGAAGGAGAGAGAAGATGAAGCTTCTTTGATGTAGCTTTTTCCAACAAAGAGGATTTGATTAGACTTAAAGGAGATTACCTTTGGATAAGATAATGTGATTTAGTAATTAAATAATAAGGTGGTTAGGATTTTACTATAAGCCATTACTCAATGAATAATTGTTGTAGTACACAAGCCAGTAATAATTATCTATCGAATAATAGAGCGTACTGCAAAATTTTATTTAACAATGCGTATAGAGATTTTATTTATCAGCTAAAATCTTAAAAAACATAAACTTTGTAAATTGTGTCCGGCCTCGGGTTTAGTAATATCCCCCATCGACACTTCCACAGTTCAAGGTTTAGCAGCCTCAGGGAAAACATTTCGTTTTCTCGGCTCCGCTCAGTGTGCACGTAAAACGAGAAATATACTAAAATATTTGACGTTTCCAGAAAAATCTACAAAAATTCTAAAAAATCACAAATATTAGACAATGACTATTCGTCATGAAACAAACAATTTCTGGAGTGTTACACTGACTCTGCGCAGTGTGCACGTAAAATGAAGAATATATTAAAATATTCGACGTTTCTGAAAAAATACAAATTTTTTTTCAAAAATCACAAATATTATAAAATGACTATTTGTGATGAAACAAATAATTTTCGGAGCGTTATAACAGTTCTGCTCAGTGCACATGCAAAACGAGGAATATATTAAAATATTCGACGTTTCAAGAAAAATCCTGAAAAATTCTTAAAAATCTCAAATATTATAAAATGACTATTTATGATGAATGAGGTAATTTTTGGGATGTTACACTAACTATGTTCACCCTACTTATAAAGAGACTCTGTGGCGTCATAGTTACCCTAAGACTCAAGTCTCTAAACCTCTGAAGAAGCTGACCCTTGTAACACCCCAACTTTTGGGATAATGACTATATTATCCTGAAATGTACTGTTTTGTGAATTCTATGAGCAGTAAATTTAATTTGATTATTTCGTGAGTGTACTTGACTATTGTATGTGATTTGCTCCGACCTAGGGAAATAATAATTTTCTAGCCGGATAAATCTTATTTTAATTAATTGGAGCTGGGGGATCTTACTAAACCCAATTCTGATTGATATATATATTAATCTCGTAATTTTTTGGATTTAATTGTGTAATAAAATAATTTTATATTTTTATAATATTATTTTATATTACAAGACATATCTTGTCTCAAAAATAGTAAAAATCGCTTGATTTGACTACAAATCTTTAAAAGTCTTTGTGGGACCGCGTTTAGGAAAAATAGTCAAGCTGTCTTGTTGGACAATTTCTAACCAATGAGAGCAAGTCAACAAAGGTAGGCTTGACTTTCTAAACCAATAAGAATTGGTCAACGAAGGAAGCAAAGACTTTCGTGTGGACCGTTGGATGAAGACTTAGTTAGGAAGCCTTTGATTTCAACTGTTGATCAAATCAATGGTGAGATTAGAATTCAAGATTTATGACTAATTCATATCTACCTTAGATCTAATCTATGGCTAGGAATTAAAGATGAATCAAGGGTTAGAATTAAGTCAAAAATTGTAGGCTTGACTTTGATTAGTAGCTAATTAAGCTTAGTTTGACTAATCTAATTACTTAATTAGCTAACTAAGTGAACTAGTTTAATTCTTAATTTATTATAATCTAAATGCTAATTAGATGTCCTAATATTTATTAAAGATTATAATATATGCTAATATATATTAAACTAATTGATTATATGATTAGAATATTGATTTAGTTTTAATAGGATAATTAACCTAACTAATTGTCTAATTTATTAGCATATAATTAGAGGTAATTGGAAAGCAATTAATTCCCTAAATGGATGAAGATCTACATGGTTTGGGCAGCAGCCAAAGGGGCTTGGTGGCTTGGTTCTACTAGCTTCTTGAACTCTCCAAAGTTGTCATAAACCATGTGCACCATTATGTGCAATTAATTGGATATTTACTAAGCTAAATCAAACACTCAACCTCACTCACAAGAGCACCTCACGGCAGCAGCCCTCTCATTTTCCCTCTTCACTTTTATTTTCACACTTATCTTAGTTTAAGCTATTCATCTTCTCTCCAAAAATACCAAGAACCCATGCATACTTTTCCTTTCATTTTCTTCTCTCTATTCGGTCAAGCCCTCACCCCACACCACCAAACCTCTATAATTTTATCTCTTAGCTTTTCTTGAACCCAAATCCTATTCTAAACACTTTTCATTAACAAAGTTTTCCCAAATTCCTACTCTATCTTGTCCAAAATCCAACCTTTTGCTTACTTACTTGAGGGTAAGTTTTGTTTCTATGGTTCAATATTGGATTTTTAATTTTTCTAACCATGATTGTTCCATGGTTTTTCTATTTTGTACCTTGTATGTGTTTTTACTAATTGTTTAAGAATTTTAGGAATTTGTTTGGGAGTCACACGAAATTGGAAGGAAAGGAGGAAAACAAACCGATTAAATTGTCTACAAGAGGTAAGAGGGAGATTTAATCTCATCAACCCTAAGTGGTGATGGGAAAATGGATTTGTATGTGTGTGTAGAATCCATAAGGATTCATTTCTGTGATTGTTTTATTGTTTGTATTATTATTGTGTGATTGTTTATGGTTTTATTATTTTTGTGATTGTTTAAATGCTTTCTTATTTGTGATTTATTTTGCTAATGCATGATTATAGTTTTATTATTTTTGCTATGCATATTTATGGTTTTAAAATATATTGTATGTATATTGTATGTGATTATATAATTGCATGTATTTATAATTATATACTTATTAAAGTAGGATGTGAATAACATGTACGATTTGCATGAGTGTTCCAAAGAACACACTATGAGGCTCACGGCCTTACACCAACTAGAGAACCAAAATGTTCTCAGCAATTTTCTAAATCACTGATTTAAAGGATCTAAGTGTAATAATGGATTTAATAAAGATTTAAGTTAATTATGGCCAACATGCCATTTAGTGTATAATCAAATGCCATTTTATTTTTAATTTGGCCAACATACCATTTTATTTTCTAAGATAGGTTAGGTAATGGATTTACAAAATAAATTGATTCCAATGAATCATTGAGAAAATAAAAGGAATAAATTCAGTTCTAGAATTTTAACTTAGCTAAATTAGTTTAAGTAAGAATTAGATCAGACGCTTGAAAAGTACTAATGTAGAGCTCATTTTATAAATTTTGAAGCGTTAGTAAGTTTCAAAGTGAAATTATTGGGTAAAAATAAAATAAACTATATTTTGAGAAAAATGTTAAAAATACCTTATAATGATTTTATAAGCAAAATGCTGCCGAAATTTATTAAAATCAGACGTATAAAATGAAAAGATTCCATACTATATTTAGAACACAAGAAAAATACTCTACGTATTTTAAAAGTACTAGATATAGTTTTACATATATCAAAAATGATGATTATAAGCTATTCGGTTAAGAAAATGAATTAAAAATCCTACGCGATTGAGAAAATGATTTAAAAAGATTTTGTGATGTTTAAAAATGACAAAATGTATTTACGCGATTTAAAAATATTTGTGAAAACGACGAGATTGTGAAAAAGTGATAAAATTCCTACGCGATTGAAAGATACTGTGAGTTTTACTGTCGGGCCAAAGTGGTGGACCCAGACATGTTGTGGTGTAGTACTGTCAGGTGGGACGTACTATACTTTTGTTATTTTGTGACGTCAGGTGGGACGTACTATATTTTGTTATTTTGTGACTAAGGGCATTTTGGTAATTTCTTGTAAATATGGTAAAATTTGGACAATAATGGCATTTTTTGTAATTTTAGATCATGATTAGAGTGTTGTGCCAATTTGTGTTATAATTGGTGATTGATTGACGAGGCGAATTACACCGTGTTTGGTGTGATAAGCGTAGTGTGGTTCATTTATGAACTTGGAGGCATTAGTGTGCGGAGGATTCCATATGTGGACAGTGGTAGCACCTCTGGGCCGTGGTAATGGGCAACACACTAATGATCTTGACAAGCACTATTCTTAATCGAGATCTTGAGGGGACTATTAAGTACTATGCCCGTGGTACACGATGTTGGGTGTCTTGCTACACGATGTTTTGATTTGTGGGCTATAGACACAAAGATTGGACAAGTGCAATAGTTTGGTTGGGCAGCCATAAAGTATTATTAGTTTCTATTCGGATCATTCCCTCAGATATCTGTGTTTAGCTCCATGGAGTAGGAACGAGTCAGTGTGTGTATCATTCATCATCTGCATTTTAAATGTTTATTATGTTCATGCATTATTTGCATTTTATTGTTCATGCATCCTCTGCATTTTACTGTTTACCATATTCTGTGATAAATTGTATGATGTATTGCTTTAGTATATATTGTATGATATGATGATATATGTTATTTAATATATATATATATATTGCTTTGTTATATTATGTATGATGTATTAAATTGCTATACTATATATGATGTAATAGCATGTGTTATTGTAATATCTGCTTGCCATTGTAATACCTGTTTGTATTGTCATTTTCTTAATTGCCATGCGGGTAATGATGTTGATTGTCTCACCTCTTTATTGTATTGTTCTGTTTTGTTTTCTACTTTATGTTTATATCATCGAAGACTAGAATGGCGGCAAGGCGAGATCAATTAGGTTTCTTTAGACTTCAGTTTCTCGAGGCGCTGAGGCTTGGTATGTCCACTTGGGACACAGGACACATAGAGTACAAGTGGTGATGTTACTTTATCAGTAAGTAGGACTCGACATGGGTTTGTTACTACACGTTATATGGCTATGTTCGTGCAGGTTATTTTACCTATTAGGGAGTTGTGGGATGAGTTTCAGTATACCCCTAGAGAGAACTTCGATATACTTTTGGGTCGAATTTCTATCGGTCAAGACATTCCTAAATAAGGAATTTGTCTTATGACGAGGGCTTATATCTTAGGTGTTATGTTTGAGTAGTATACTGTCTTTTATTGTTTCTATTAAATATTAATAGTTGTAAATTAATTTTATACTTCAGACAAGAATCACATGTATATTATGATGAGTTTATGTTTGTTATATTTTGTGTTCCATGTTATTTTATTTAAATGTTATAATTATAAAAAAAATATATATATACCACAAATATTATTCAAGTATCAAGTGTTTTACAACTTGGGTAAGGATTTTATTTATTTTTATTTTTCTGCATCATAAATGTGACATCCCCAGAAAGGGTGTTACAACCCTCTTGAACCATCATCTGAGACGCATGTAAGGATTTCGTACTTAGTGCATCGCCACTACATTGGCTGTACCTGGGTAATACTTAAGCTCAAATTTGTAATCCTTTAAAAACTCCACCCATCATCTTTGTCTCATGTTCATCTCATTCTGATCAAACAAGTATTTTAAATTCTTATGATCGCTAAACACCTCAAATTGAACTCCGTATAATGTTTTTATATCTTTAAGGCAAACACTATGACTGTTACTTCCAGATCATGAGTAGGGTAGTTCTTCTCATAAGGCCTCAACTACCTTGATGCATAAGAAACTCCTCACCTATGTTGCATCAGAACACACCCTAAGCCTATCTTTGAAGCATCAAAAAACACATTAAAGTTCTCCTGCCGTTCTAGAATCACCAAAACTGTTGTAGTAGTCAACCTTAACTTAAGCTCTTGGACACTATCCTCACACTCTTGAGTCCAAAAAAAATACTACCTTTCCTAGTTAATCTAGTCAAGGGTAGTACTATATGAGAGAATCCACTAATGAATCTCCTATAATACCCAGCCAGGCCTATAAAACTCTTGATCTCGGTTACAACGGTGGGTCTTTCCCATTGCAACACTACTTCAACTTTACTAGGGTCTACTAAAATCCCTCCTTGAGTGATCACATGCCCTAGAAACTGAACTTCTGTAAGCCAAAACTCATACTTTGATGGTTTGGCAAATAACTTCTTTTCCCTAAGGATTTTCTAAAACTGTTCTGACATGCAGCTCATGCTCTTCCATTGCCTAGAAATAGATTATGATATCATCTATGAACACTACTACAAACTTATCTAGGTAAAGTCTAAAAATCTTGTTCATGTAATCCAAGAATACTATTAGTCCATTTGTCAACCCAAAGGACATCACGAAGTACTCATAATGCCCATACCTAGTCCTGAATGCGATTTTAAAAATGTCCACATCCCTAACCCTTATCTGGTGATATCTCGATCTTAGATCAATATTTGAGAATACTGATGCTCACCTTAACTGATCCATTAGATCCTTTATCCACGGTAATAGATACTTATTCTTGATGGTTACCTTATTCAATTATCTGTAATCTACGCAAAGTCTCATGGTACCATCCTTCTTCTTTACTAGCAACATAGGTACTCCCTAAGGAGAAAGACTTGGTCTTATGAATTATTTATCTAACAATTCCTTTATTTGCTTTTTAAGCTCTGCTAGTTCTAGAGATGTCATCCTATAGGGTGCTATAGAAATAGGTCTCTTCCCTATTACTAAATCTATAGAAAACTCTATTTCTCTCGTGGATGTCCACTCAACTATATCTCTCGAGAATAGTTCTGGTACTTCCTCACTATTAATATATCACCTAAACTCTGCTTAGCCTCTGCGCTAAGAGAGGAAAGGAGTGTAACATCCTAATACCAGTATCTCAATATATGGAGTATAGGAGATACCTAGCATTACAATGTCACTACATACATACTAATGCGATACATATATCCATAATGTTTGTTGGAAACATTACAAAGAGCCTTATAAAATACGAAAAATATAACAGATATATCATAATGCATCAATATACATATATAATATTAGTCTTATCAAAGGCTTGAAGTATTACATAATTTTATACGTTTCAAAAGAGGTACTAAAAGATATAACATTTGATATGTAAACCATAAAACTAATTTACTCTTTACCTTCCTTCTTATTCTTACTATTGGATGAAGTTTCACCTGGAATTACATGGTACACAGCGGAGTGAGAAACAACATTTCTCAATATGAGTAAACCAAAACTAGCATACATAGCATAAATAAGCATAATCTCAATACATGCTAAAAATATATGTTTAAAGCATCTACAAGGTCTAAATCTAGATAAACTAAGTTGACATACATTTTATACATATATACTTAGTCCAACTTAAAACTAAGATGTTAAGCTTAGGAATACTAATTTAATGTATTATCTTATTGTAAATAGAGGGAAAGCTCATCCTTACATCATACATCTCCTAGCACGCTGAGAAGTTCGAGCTGAATCCTTATTCAAAAGAACCTTACGGACTCCCCACTTATCTCCCTTGGCCTTGGCACTATCGAGATATTAGGGTTATGTCCTTCCTCAAAAGAGTCTATTAGACACCCATCTATCTCCCTTGGCCTCCATGAATGGGCATCAAAGGATACTCACCAAGATCAATACTACCAATCCTTCTCATCATACATATATCTAAACACCAACTCATCACTCATTGCTCTTAAGTGACATACATTACCACTAAAGTGGCCTACGGTGCTAGATACTAACTAATAATCATATATTTTATACATTAATAAACCCTCATTTTTAGTCACTAACACTCTGCATGTACTTAATTGATTGAGTTTGGCTATGTTTTGTAAGTTTGGGCTCAAATTGTGCTTAATTGATCTTTTCCAACATTATTGAGATTTTACACTATTTCTGTATTTCGGCCACATCTTGAGTTCTAGATATTTAAAAATTATGCATCTTACCTTGTAGGAAAGATGAGAGAGAGATCTACAACTTTCATTAGAGCTCTAGGGCTAATTCAGATATCTAGTGGAACTAATTGAGTCTAGAAGTCAGAACACGAGTTCTATCACTTGAACCCAAGAAGTGTGCACTAATAAAGGCATAACTTAGGCTGTAGATGTGATATGGGCCTGAAACATTTGGCATTTGAATGCTAAGATATATATCTTCAATTCATATGAATACCACTGATAATCACATATTTGATACATTAATAAACCCTCATTTTTAGTCATTTACACTCTCTATGTACTTAATTGATTGAGTTTGGTTATGTTTTGTAAGTTTGGACTCAAATTGGACTTAATTGAATTTTTCAGCATGATTTATGTCTTACATTATTTCTGTATTTGGGCCATATCTTGAACTGTAGTTATTCTTTTGAGGTTATTCTAATGGCATTTGAAAGATAAGAGAGAGCACTACAACTTTCATGATACCTCAAAGGCCTAATCACATGAATAGATAACTCAAATTGGGGTTGAAGCAAGAACTAGAGTGTTGTTCTTGACAGCTTGACCTATGTATACTATTCATGCCATCTTTCAAGCTAGATGTTGTCAAATGGGTTGAAAGTTTGATGCTAAATAGTGGAGACCTATATCTATAACTTTCATGTTGAACACTTTTCAATAATCGAATTTCTAGTAGGTGATATTGGGCTTGAAAGTTAGAACAAAGGTGCTAGAACTGGGCTTGAACACTCTATAGTAATTGGCCTATATCTTAGGCTATAGGTGGCTAAATGAGGCGATTCTGGCATCCATTTTGAAGTCAAGATTAAGCCCTACAACTTTGATGAAGATCATATTTGCTCATTCTGATGCAATCAATGACTTCAGAGCTAAATGATTTTAGAGATAAAGAATCTCTATAATTTTTCACTCACCAAAAGTCATTTGGCATTTTCCACTCATCCACTTACTAATGACTCAGCCCCCTTGTCATTTTGTATCTCTAATCCTCTATAAAAGGGAGCCTTGGCAGATTATTGAAAGTGTTAGGTGTTAGGTATCAAAATGATGCTAGTTTGTTACTAGGTTTTCTTGTAGTAATTTTTCTTTGTTCTAAATTGAAGTAATGTTCTTCTTCTTCTTCTTCTCTATTTCTTTCTTCTTATCTATGAGTAACTAAGTTTCATTTTGCTTGGGTGAAACATTGAAGCTCTCGGTAATAAAATAAGGTTAGATTAATTTCTTTCTTGTGCTTAAATGATATATTTTCAAGTGGTCATTATACGTATTGTATTTTGTTTCCAATCAATTTAGAAACCCTCCTTGTAAAGTGGAGTTTTTGATTTGTTGTAGACAAGAGATTGACATAATGAATGCTTTAACCCATTTACAAGTGGTGGTGTTAGAAACTCTCCTTATAAAGTGGAGATCTTGATTTGTTGTAGACAAGATTTTAGCACAATGAATGCTTGATCCCATTTATGAGTGGTGGTGTTAATAGATGATTAAAGGAATCATAATATAATTATGTATATAATTTTTAATGAACTTTGAACATTGTATTTTCCGATTGGAACCTCCGTTATGTGTGGATTCTAATTGAGTTATAAAAGAATTAATCTTGTCTTTAATTTATTTACCAAGAGTAAATCTTCTAGCCCAAGCAATTCTTTTTTATTTGTGACCAAGTTTTTATCATCTTTATTGTTGTAATAAAATATTTTCCTTACATCAAATAAATTTTTTTTCATCAATTTCTTGTGGATCGACCTTGGACTCCTGAGAAATTTATTACTTGAGATAACCTACACTGGGTTTGCAACTTAACTTTTAATCCCGCATCAAGTTTTTGGCGCCGTTGCCGGGGTCTTGATTTGAAGAACAAATTTATGGTGTAAATATTTTGTGTATATTCCACTCTTTTAATTTTTTTTTGTACTTACTAACGTACCAACTTAGTTGGGGAAAACTCTCCCTAATATCTCTGTAATCTTTAATCATTAATGAAATAATCTTTCTTCTTCTCTTCTCTTTCACCAGAGCAAAAAATCAGCTCTGTTGATTCTCTGGTTTTCATATTTTAAATTTACTTTCTGTATTTTATTTTTTGCACTTGAATTTCTGTACTTTGCTTTTTGTATTTTATTTCTAACTTTATAACTTATTAACTTACTAACCTTTTAATTTTCTAACTTACTAACTTTCTTACTAACTATATAACTTTTTACTTTACCCGCTTCTAACATTTTAATTTATCTGCATACTAACTTTTTAATTTTTTTGTTTATTAACTTATTTGGTGGTTAGTTTATAGCACACCCTTGTTAATATTTATTTGGTGGATGGTTTATACCACATCTTTGTTAATATTTAATGGACAGTTTATACTGCTAGCTTGTACATTTTATTTTATATTTTAAGTTACTTGTTTATGCTTAATTGGTATCGTGATTTAAATTCTGGTCGTTTAGTTAAAGTTAATCCTAGTACTTTACATATTGATTTGTCTGAATTACAATCACACATATCAAACACCATGGCTGAAAATGAAAGTATGCATGATGAACATGAAAATCAAGCGTTGCGAACCATGCGTGAGTATTTGCAACCATCTTGAAATTCTAGTCCATCATGTTTTATCTTTTCAGTCAATGCTAACAATTTTAGATTCAAGTCAGGTATGATTTTTTTACTTCCTAATTTCCGTGGTTTAGAATTTGAGGAAGTATGTACCACTTTTCATGATCAAACTTGCACTGAAGAGGTCGTTAAGCTTAAATTGTTTCCTTTTTCTTTGAAAGATAAAGCAAAAATTAGTTTAACGCTTTGAAACCAAGATCAATTGGCACATGGCAAGAAATGCAAAGTGAGTTTTTAAAGAAATTTTTTCCAATACATAAAACCAATGCTTTGAAAAGATAAATTCAAATTTTTTTCCAAAATTCAAATAAAGCATATTTTCAAAGTTAGGAACGTTTTAAAGATTTGTTAAATTCTTGCCCACATCATGGTTTTGAAAAATGACGTACTATAAGCTTCTTTTATGAAGGGTCAACACCCGAAACTAAACAATTTGTGGAAACAATGTGCAATGGTGAGTTTCTTGATAAAGAACCTGAAGAAGCTTTAGACTATTTCGACCATTTGGCTAAAAATTCTCAATCTTGGCATGGTACTAATCCTTCTGAAAATTCAATTAGATTTAACCTTGCAAGTGCTACTAAAGGAAAATATCACCTTAGTCAAGAAGAATATCTAAATGCTAGGTTCACCAGTTTGGCTAGAAAGGTTGAAGCCATGGAATCAAGGAAAGTAAAAGAAATCAAATCTGTGCAAAATAAAGAAATTTGTAGCATTTGTGATGAATTGGGACACTCAACAAATGAATGTCCAAAAATTTCTATTTTTAAAGAAGTTGTACATGAACAAGTAAATGCAATGAATAATTTTAAAAAGCCATTCACTTCTTCTTTTTCAAATACATACAATTCGGGATGGAGAAATCACCCGAACTTCAGTTGGGGGACCAATTATCAGGCACAATTCATGCAACCATCACTTCCTCAAGCATAGCAAGACTCTCAAAATTCTCAAGGATATACACCTTATGTCCCACCATACAAGAATAACCTTGAAGAAACATTGCATGCATTCAATGAAAAGCAAGATGTCATTATTAATCAAAACACTCAAGCCATGATTAACATAAAAGACACTCTTGCTAAACTTTCTTCTGCACTCACCATTCACGAGAAAGGAAAATTTCCTTCTCAACCTCAATTAAATCCCAAAGATCATTACAGTCTAAATGAGGGTAGTCTAGAAAATCAACAAATAGATCAAGTCAAGTCAATGATAACCCTTAGGAATGGAAAAGTTATTGAAGAAAGTAAGGAAATAAAGAGCCAAATGTCCAAAGTGATGAACTTCTTGAGTGTGAATGAGCTAGAGGATGTGGAAAAGAATCAAGATAGTAGTGATGCTAAGCTACCCAAGGAACCTGAGGTGACAAAAAGTATTGTTAAGCTAGAAAATGATGACGATGGTCACCAGACATACACGATTGACTCAATCATAGATAGGGGAGTTTCTAGAACCTATGATTTTGATCCCCTTGAGAATTTTCTTGTTAATTCTGAGTTTGATTATATCAGTAATCCCTCTGATGTAGTTGATATTTCTACTATTTTTTATAGAACTCAGGATCATGACAATCAGGCATGGCAACCAAAGTTTAAGGAGTTACCAAAGAGAGGTTGGAGTATTGCTGATAAAAAAGGTTTCGTCCCTTGGTCTGTTCTTATAAAATTAATTTGGAAAAAGGTAAATGATCAGCGGTTGAAGCTATAACTTGAGTTGAAGGATCCAGATGTAGCAGAGACTTTGGTAGACGATCTTGTCTACCAAAGCTGAGGTAAGTTTTTAGTATTTCGTGTTTTTATTTAGTCGGCTTAAGTGCCTCCCAAATTTCAGAGCTTTTGTATGGGGATGTAAATAGTGTCGGCCAACAAAAAAAATATAAAACAAAAGAACCCAAAAAAAAAAATTATTTGCATGCTTGTTTATTTCATTTTTTTGTCATTGCTAACCATTGTCAAGATGTAGTTATTCTCTTCTCGTCTAAGCATTTCGGGTATGTGACTTCTCCCCATTATTTTGTTTAATTTTATCCCAATAATTTCTTTGATGTATATTGATGATTATTTCTTCAGTATGGATTTAATTTTTAACATTGAGGACAATGTTATGATATGGTTGGGGGGAATAATAGTTGTGTGAATAATTGTGTAAAAAAAACTAAAAAAAAAACAACATAAAATAAAATAGGAAGTGTGTTTATTAATATGTTTGTCGTGTTTATATGTTTGTCAGCAATTTACTAACAGCTAAAACAATTAAGAATGGCAGAGTAAAGAGTAAATTTTGCTCTGAAGGTAATTTTACTCTTGAGGCGCATCTAGATTGGGGTAGACAACTAGTTTGTGTAGAAGTAGCAATTCAAATTCAGGAAAATTTACATGATTAAGTTAATTGTCTTCTTTCTTAAAAATCACATGCTTGGTTATGGATGTTGAATTGGTGGACTAAGAATGATAGTATTATGCCTTGTGAGATTTTGAGCTTATTAATGAATGGATTGAACATTTGTACCATTCTCTTCTTTTTTATGTGAATTTCACTCATGGAATTGTTACTCTAGAACTTGCTTTGATTCTTTTTGAGACTACATTTTCATATGCATACATAAATATGATTGAGACATTTTTCTTGAAATAGCTACTTTAATCAAATAGCCAGCCTTGTTTAGCAGCATAGTGTCTCAATATGATATCAAACACTCTTATGACTTAAAAATTCTCTAATTACTACTAACGTAAAGCATTGGAATTGGCCTATTTCCCCTTGCTTAACCCATTTGAGCTTATTTAACCATTCTTTGTTTCAAACTCATTTTATGTCTTAAATAAAAAAATAATCTTCTTACCTGGCCTTAGGGAATAAGAGAATATTAGCTTTGTCATTGGATGAGTTCTTGAATAAGTGTGGGGGTGTATGTGCAAAATAGTTAAAAAAGTGTATATATGATGTTCTTTTTTGTAAAAAATAAAAAAATAAAAAAATCAAAAATAAAAAAAAATCAAAAATCAAAAATAAAAAAAATGTAAAAAAGAAAAAGAGGGTCAACAAGGCAATAAAGGAAAGGAAAAGAATATGTAAAAGGAATTTGTATTAGGTGGAGTTGGGATGACTTTCATGCTTGTTAATTGAACTCAGCTTTCATGTTCTTTTATTCTCTTTAGTATTTAACTTGTCATATCTATATTACATGCTCCTTTACCTTGACCCCATTACAACCTTAAATAAAGTCCTCATGATTTGTGTGTGCATGTGCTCTGAGTAGTGGAGAAATAGAAGATTAGCAAGCTTATGGTAGTGCAATTTTCATGGGTTGAATTGAGTGAAATACCTACCTTTTAAACACTTGAAGGATTGAGAGCAAATCTTGTGAAGATCTATCATTCTTGACTCATGCTTTTTAATTGAAGTTTCTTTGCTTGTTGATTTGATATGTGAAGAAACGTTACTTCATAAATGTTTTGATTACTTGAATGATTGATTGCTCTTCATTCTTAAATATTAGAAATTGAGTCTTTTAGAGTGTTTAGCTTTTGAATCTGTTTCATTTTTTTTTTAATTTTGGTCTTGTGTGTTTTGCCCAAGAATGCAAAAAGCTAAGTGTGGGAAAATTTAATAATCACATATTTAATACATTAATAAACCCTTATTTTTAGTCATTTACACTCTCCATGTACTTAATTGATTGAGTTTGGTTATGTTTTGTAAGTTTGGACTCAAATTGGACTTAATTGAATTTTTTAGCATGATTTACATCTTACACTATTTCTGTATTTGGGCCATATCTTGGACTGTAGGTATTCTTTTGAGGTTATTCTAGTGGAATTTGAAAGATAAGATAGAGCTCTACAACTTTCATGCATACCTCAAAGGCCTAATCACACAAGTAGATAACTCAAATTGGGGTTGAAGCAAGAACTAGAGTGCTGTTCCTGACAGCTTGACCTATGTGTACTATTCATGCCATATTTCAGGTTAGAGGTTGTCAAATGGGTTGAAAGTTTGATCTGAATAGTGGAGACCTATATCTATAACTTTTATGTTGAACACTTTTCAAGAATCGGAGGTCTAGTAGGTGATATTAGGCTTGAAAGTCAAAACAGAGGTGCTAGAACTAGGCTTGAACACTCTGTAGCAATTGGCCTATATCTTAAGCTATAGGTGGCCAAATGAGGTGATTCTAGCGTCCATTTTGAATCCAAGATCAATCCCTACAACTTTGATGAAGATCACATTTGCTCATTTTGACGCAATCAATGACTTTAGAGCTAAATGATTTTAGAGACAAGGAATCTCCATAATTTTTCACTCACCAAAAGTCATTTGGCATTTTTCACTCATTTTCTCCTCATCCACTCACTAATGACTCATCCTCCTTATCATTTTGTATCTCTAATCCTCTATAAAAGGGAGCCTTAGTAGATTATTGAAAGTGTTATATGTTAGGTACTAAAATGATGCTAGTTTGTTACTAGGTTTTCTTGTAGTAATTTTCCTTTGTTCTAAATTGAAGAATGTTCTTCTTCTTCTCTCTTTCTTTCTTCTTATCTATGAGTAACTAAGTTTCATTTTACTTAGGTGAAAGAGTGAAGCTCTTGGTAATGAAATAAGGTTAGATTAATTTCTCTCTTGTGCTTAAATGATATATTTTCAAGTGGTCATTATACGTATTGTATTTTGTTTCCAATCAATTTAGAAACCCTCCTTGTAAAGTGGAATTCTTGATTTTTTGTAGACAAGAGATTGGCATAATGAATGCTTTAACCTATTTATAAGTGGTGGTGTTAGAACCTCTCCTCATAAAGTGGAGATCTTGATTTGTTGTAGACAAGATTTTGGCACAATGAATGTTTGATCCCATTTATGAGTGGTGGTGCTAATAGATGATTAAAGGAATCATAATATAATTACGTATATAATTTTTAATGAACTTTGAACGTTGTATTTTCCAATTGGAACCTCTGTTATGTGTGGATTCTAATTAAGTTATAAAAGAATTAATCTTGTTCTTAATTTATTTACCAAGAGTGGATCTCCTAGCCCAAGCAATTCCTTTTTATTTGTGACCAAGTTTTTATCTCCTTTATTATTGTAACAAAATATTTTCCTTACGTCAAATAAATTTTTCTTCATCAATTCCCTGTGGATCGACCTCGGACTCCTGAGAAATTTATTACTTAAGATAACCTGCACTTGGATTTACAACTTAACTTTTAATACCACATCAACCACTTTTCCAAATATATGATGTTTCGATGGAGTTTTCATCCCTTGAAGTCAGCCAACGGAATCAAAGACCCTTTGAGAATGATTTATCCATAACTTGAGTTGTAGACCTCCAATTAACATGGGATTTAGGCCCAATTACTCATAATGGATCCAGGTTTGTAACTAATAGGGTTCTAATAATGTGAGACCAAATTAGGGGGTAGTTATAGGGGTTAGAAGCACAGAACTGAGGCATATCTACTCTTTCTACATTTCTCACCTTCTCTCTCTAGATCTGAATTTTTTTCTCTTCTTCTTCCTTCTTCCTCAAGCTCCTTCATGGCAATAACTATGGAGAGCTAAACTTTTATAATCAATTTAGAGATTCTTGAAGAAATTATGGTTTGGATTCTTGAGATCTTGGTTTTGTTTTTTTGTTCGAATTGTATTTAGATTCGTCTTCTTATTCTTCTTCTTGATCTTGAATACATAAATGGTGATTCTGTTTATGTTTGATCTAATTGGGTCTTGATTTAAGATTGAGAATTTTGATTGGATTTAGGATCGATTGATCTGAATTAATCATGGAATTATAGAGGTTAGGTTACTGATTTGTGCCTAGATTAATTAAATTCAGAGATCAAATTAACATAGATCTAACATGAATTGTGCGATTGCAAATTTATATGTCAATTGTTAATTGAATTCTAGATGATTATCTAGTATGAATTCAAGATTTGATGCAGATATTTTGGTTAAATCCAAATTAACCATTCAAATGCACTTCAAATGTTTGTTGAAGGATCTATGATGGAATCAACCCAATTTCAGATAGGTTTTTGAATTGATTGCTCTTTTAAGTGAATTTCTCATTTTAATTAAGTTATTTACATATTATAAGTTCTCAAATCCCTCCCCAATTTTGGCTTGATCTGATCAAATTGCATTCAAAATCCTTGAGAGATGATCCAGTGTTGTTTCCTATGCTACAAACTATAGGTATAACTCAATTACAATTTTGATTAAGTTCGGTGCTCATCACTAACCTAAAGCAAACCATAACTATTGAATGCTCAAAGGTTTTAACTTTCTCATACATACTAGGTGATAATTTTCCTCTTGAAAATTTCTTTGTTTGTGCCTCGACACATTTTAGGAAACATATACTAATGATCCCATCTAGTCCAGAACATCAAAACATCTAAAATGACATTTTTAGACTTCCTGGTGCTCATGTCGTGACACTGACTTGGGCACGCCACGGCACCCTAGCCTTAGGTCTCAATACTGGGTGTGGCAGCACTCTCACACTGCAGCACCACACAGCTCACACCGCGGCACCACACAGCTCACACCGCGGTGCATGTAGCAAAACTGACCTCACATTGCGGCGTGACCTTATCACGCTGCAGTGCACATGGCAGAATCGTCGTACTGTTCCCATGGTTCAATCTTACTTCCAATCATCAAAAATTGGTTTCTTAGTGATTTCTAACACTCATCCATGTTCCTAAACTTGTTGTAACTCAATTACAACCTATGGATTCTCTTAGGCAAAAATCTAGGTCCAAATCACATAACTCCAACCATTATCTAATTCTTAAATCTATGGATCCTAATGGTTGATCTTGAGCCATAAATGACTATCTTACACTTACTAACTTTAAACTAACTTAACCTAACCCTTTAAATCAAGAATTAAGCCAAGAACTCAGATTTGGCTCTCCAAACCCCTATTTCTACTCAAAATCCCGAACCTCATTCTATGAGAATCAAAGAGGAGAATGATGAATAGAAACCCCTTACCTTTGGTAGCTGTGAAGAGATTCAAGCTTGGTTGGATCTCAAGCCTTGGCTTTTCCTTTAGCTTTCCTCTTTCTCTCTTCCTCCTCCTTGGTCTTTGCTTCCTCTTTATCTCGTTTTCCTTGCAAGTTTTTTACTTCTATTTTTGTGACGCAAGAGGCCGTGAGTGAGGCTTATAAAAGAGGAACGAAAGACTTAAATGGCCTTTAGGCCAAAACTGATAAAATCCTAATCAGCTAAAAACACTCAAATTTAGCTAAATCAAGATTTTCAACTTCCAACAACTTTAAAATAAATACTAAGATTCATACAAAAGGTCGTTTCACCATTATCTGATATTTTCATATCTGGTGCTAGTCAAACTGACTATAAATAAACAACCAGTATGCCTAAAAATGTCAAACTAGTTCAGTTTAGCTTAAAACTTTAATTGTAACTTGTTTCATATATTTGTGACCTAGAAATAAATTATCCATATTTATTTCCCTTGTCTAAGCAATTAAAGTTATTATCTGACTCATTTTAAGCTACTTTTCACAATTCAAGTTGCATCTAAATACCTAAACTAACTCATATTATCACAAAATTAAACATACATGTTAAGCAAGTCATATGCTACCTTTTGAACACGTAAACAAGTCTAACATGTCATTTTAGGGTATTACAAGGAGAACATACCCTTGAGCTCCGTCCTCTAAATAGTGCTCCATTTGGTTTGCCTTGAGATACACTGACTTAGAAGGGACAACTTTAGTAGATATATCTAACATAAACATAAGGGTTTTATCTACACAATTTAAAACTACATGGTTGGTGTAACATCCTAATGCTAATACTAATAATACGTCTAGGATCATGTATTATTAGTTAGGATTAGGTATGCTACCCTGATATAAATAACAAGGTTTGTGAAAACATTTATAAAATATACAAAAATATGAGCCTATTGCATGTGTAATAATATATATATATATATATATATATATATAACAAAAGGATCTTTATACAAATACATTCATCATATTACAAATATTACATTTTCATGCTTCTATGGCAATACTTATACAAATTCTATAGAATACTATTCTAATCTCGTCTACTAAGCTCTTTGATCTCGACTCCAATCTTTGCTTCCGCTGGTTGATGCCTTGACCGTCCTAGTAAATAATAAGGAATACAATATACGAGGTGAGAATTCAAAGAATTCTTAATAGTTTTGTATAAGTCGTGACATCATAATATTTCTAGCTATTTCAGAAAAAAAAAACATGTTTTTGTATATAAACTCAATATATATATATATATATATATATATATATATATATATATATATATATATATATATAAAAGTTAGAGAGGTGGCAATCAACCAAAACTAGTCCTCTCCCTTCCCAAAATAAAGGTTTAATTATTATCCTTTATGAAAACTATTTGCACTATCCAATAAATCATTCAGTTTCAAATCCAATTCCTTATCCAAATCAATTCAATTATCATTATTATAAACATAACATTTATCATAAGTGTCCATCTTCATAATAAAACATAAGATACTAAACCATATCATTTGTCTATTCATTATCTTTTGATATTCAATACAGTTCATACATTTCATCATATCGTAAATCCATCAAGCATTAAAAATCATCATATATCATTTCATTCGGGATATTCTCATGCTCGAGGTTATATCCCATTCTCATCTGGTACTATCCTACTCGAGTTTATATCTAGTTCATTCATTCACTCATTCAGGATGCTCTCATACTCGAGGTTATATCCCATTAATTCATATTCACATTCAATTGGTAAGTGAGGGAATGTCCATCCTCATAATACCATTTCATTCTATTCTGATTCATTTGGGATATTCTCATACTTGAGGTTATATCCTATTCTGTCCTAAATACTCTCCTACTCGAGTTGATATTTAGTTCTCATACTTATGGTAAGTAAGGGAATGTTCATCTTCACTTTAACATTTCATCCTCATTCTTATTCACTTGGGTTATACTCATACTCGAGTTTATACTCATTCTATTCATATTCATGTTCATTTGGTAAGGGAGGGAATGTCCATCCTTGCATTACCATTCCATTTTATTCATTTCGAGATACTCTCATAGTCGAGTTTATATCCCATTCCATACTATTCTGGATATTCTCCTACTCGAGTTTATACCCAGCTTCTACATACATGGTAAGTAAGGGAATGTTTGTCCTCACATTACCACTTCAATCTTAATATTATATTTATCAATATCATTCATCAATGTGCATATATTAATTTGCTTCTCAATTTTATTCATACATTCAACCCATCTTAATTATCTTATTCCAAACAAAATATATATAAAGATTTATATCATAAATAATTTAATTCATTATACTTCATTCAATTCAAACTCATGATACAATTCATTTCAAAAAATGGTTTGGATGCATATTTCTTCCATAATTTAGTGGATTCAATCACTTAAGTCAAGGTTTAAGGTTTGTATTTAGGTCCCATGGAGTAAAGAACTCTGTTTCCATCATTTTCAAATCAAAATACTCATTTTAAAGGTCTGGTTGATTACATGACCCTAGTAATCGATTACCTGATTGGAAAAATCCATGTAATCAATTACAAACAGGATGTAATCGATTCCAAGCTGCCCAGAAACACGATTTAACGTTCCAAAAGTTTGGTAATCGATTACAAGGGCTATGTAATCGATTACCACATGAAAATATGCAGAAAACATAGACTTTAAACCATCCCAACCCAAATCAAACCCATACAAATCAATATCAACATCTAATCATCATAAATATACATCCAAATCCCTCATACAATATCATATTCAATGGGGGTATGAAATCCATTTTTTCTAGCCCTAAAACTCATATGCCAAAGAATCAAATTCTTAAATCATCAAATCATTCACTCAAAATCATGGAAATCTAAGCAATCACTTTCAAACTCATACAAATAACTCATAAACATGAAAATAATAGAAAAAATCATTCCCCCTACCTCTTTCCTTAAGCTACTTGGAGTTCTTTTCTTCTTTTTCTTCTTTCTTTCTTGCCTTGAAACTTGATTCTTCCTCCTTTCTCCTTGCTTTCCTTTTCTTTCTTTCCTCTTTTCCTCTTTCTCTTTTGTTTTCTACTTCTTCTTCCTCTCTTTGTAACACCCCCTTCCGGGAGGCATTATATATAAGACTGACTCTTACGTTTTAAAATTCTTTACTTAAGTTATAAAAGTAAATAGTGTAAGATATGAGTTTCAAAAGTTTCTTTTCGTGGATAACATAAACTAGTCAAATTTTGGGAACACGAAACATAAGAACCATAGAATAAATAAAAGACTCTAGTCATAGGAATTAACAAGACTTTTCATAAAGTAAAGTTTACTACATCTTTAAGTACATCATTTGCATATCCCAAAATCATAAAACTTAAGTACTCCAAAATAAACATACCTATACATATGACTACCAAATGAAAATTAAGCCTTGTCCAAGTCCAAACACCTGAAGAAAGGGCTCCTGCACTTGATATTCATCCAAAACCCCTTCGGGAGCCCCAAAAGACAAAGCCCCCAGTTGGGGCATCTCACTATGGACAGAAGTCCGATCAGTCGACTCCACAGAGCCCTCCCTATAGAAAGTTCTTCGATCATGCCAAAGCTCCCCAAGAGGCATGTAGAACTCTAAGTGAACATCGACGGCCATAGTAAAGGTAACCGCATTATGCCACGTCCTGCTCCAACTCAACGTGACATTTTTGTCGTACTGGATGAGTCCCGTGTCCCACTGGAAACTCCACGCACCAATGCCTCCATGGAACTGTAACCTAGTGAAACCTCGCAAGTCATGCCTTGCCACCATCACAGTCTTTTCCATCGTAAATGCGAAATAGAAATAAATAGAATAATACAATAGAAGAGGTGAGATCCCCCACATCAATACCATCATGGCAGCAAGAAACACAACGAAAAATAGTAATGCCTTTCATACCCAACAACATCAAGTAATAGCAGATATAATCATGTCAATACAGGAATATTATAGAAAACAACATAATCATATCAACACAGGTTTATTATAGAGCAACAGCATAATCATGTCAATACAGGATTATTATAGAGCAATAACATAATCGTGTTATGAACTGATAAGTAATTTAGCAATGTACATCAAGACACATATATGTTGGGAATAACGGATACATCATGCAGTGGAAAAATAGGATTCCCACCCAGGATCCATGTGAAAAAACCATAATCCGAGTTTTAAATTTGTTTACCTGTTGAAGCGTGATCAAAGGAAGTGACGTGAATCACCAACATCGTAACAATGACGATGTTTCTACGGTATCCACACGAACAGACTCACGAACGTCCAATGTTCACAAAAGGGACCTCACGTCTCTCACATAGTGCTAGCTGCGAAGAGAAGAGAAGAAACCTGTCGCCCTCTCACTCACTTTTCTGTAGGTGCGGCTAGGGTTCTGTAATATATATCTTAGCAACCCCCTTAGCAGTACTATTTATAATAGTGACTGCCTTAAGTGAGTGTGAGCAGCAGCAAGGTAAGCTATGTAACCCTAGACTCATTTGTTATGAGTCTGGCCCATATTTGAATCCAAGTCCAACTTGGATCTATTGCTCCAATTTCAGTCTGCTCTATGTGTGTGACCTTGTAGGTTCTCATTACATTAGTAGTAATATTAAAATCTCATTTTAATATTACAAGCAATGAGCGGTATCTAGCAACACATCGCTACTACCAAAGTAATGAGAATGTCAGTGATTTAACATAACCTTTCTGTGACCAATGTTTTCGTGTCGTTTAGTCCCTTTGTCAAGATATCTAGATTGAACACAAGGCATGAAATGCGTCACCCTTGTATAGTCCAATCCTTCATTTTCTGATACTTGAGTAGACTTTGGAACAACAAATGAAATCAATATCTCATATTGACTCATTTGAGTATAGCATGCATTTCACAGTCTCACTCAATCAGGGGCTCCGAAGATATCACTTCTATTATGTAGGAGTGACAAATCTCATCTAGGTCACTCACATCCCTCTGCATGATTTGCGGTATGTCCAATAGCCAACTTTATAATCACCTTGTTACAGATGACATTTGATGGCATTAAAACACACAACTCCTCATGTAGGAATCGTAGTGATTTCAGGTCAAAGGACCACAGACACCATTGTCACTATGAGAATCGCTTATGACACTCACGTAACGATTCATGTAGCGTTCTCATGGCGGGTCAGTCCAGTACATCATTACTCTAATATGTATCTATATGAAGACTTGATATCTCATATCCATGACCCGTGAGATATGGTCATCAGTCTATGCACATACTAATCTCAATGCATTATTGTTGTCCTAATTAATAATAATACTTGACTAGGGACATTTAAGAATAGTGTTCTAATTTTATCCAATAGGATCTCACGATCAAGTCAACCACTTAATGTCCTATGACATCAAACTTACTATTCTAAAGACTTTATTATGTTTATTAAAAAAGAACACAATAAATGAAATGCCTCATATATTAAAATAAGCATAATAGAATATATGTAAATATAGATAAATGTATCAGCCTCTAGGGTATACACCAACAATCTCCCACTTGCACTAGAGCCAATCAGGCATATGTCTAATGCCTAAAGACCTAGTGTGACCCTCATGCTTCTGCTGTGCAAGAGGCTTCATCAGTGGATCAACAACGTTATCATCTATTGGTACTCTGCATACCTTTACATCTCCTCTATCGATGATCTCTCGAATAAGATGGAAGCGCCTAAGTATATGTTTGGATCACTGGTGAGATCTAGGCTCTTTAGCTTGTGCAATGGCTCCATTATTATCACAATAGAGGTCCATTGGGTCCACAATATTAGGAATAGCGCCAAGTTCAACAATGAACTTCCTGATCCAAACGGCCTCCTTTACTGCATTGGAGGCAGCAATATACTCAGCCTCTATGGTAGAATCAGCGACTGTCTCCTGCTTTGAACTCTTCTAGCTCACAGCCCCACCATTTAGGCAAAAAATAGAACTCGATTGTGATCTGGAGTCATCCTTATTAGTTTGGAAGCTAGCATTAGTGTAACCCTTTACAACTAACTCTTCTTCAACTCCATATACCAAAAACAAATCCTTAGTCCTTCTCAAGTACTTAAGGATGTTCTTGACAGCAGTCCAATGACTCTCACCGGGATCAGACTGGTAACTGCTCGTCATGCTCAAAGCATACGAGACATCTGGTCGAGTACATAACGTAGCATACATGATAGATCCAGTTGCAGATGCATATGGAATCTTGCTCATGTGATCCCTCTCATCCTGGGTGGAAGGGGATTGAGCCTTAGATAGGCTTACACCATGTGACATAGGCAATAGTCCTTTCTTGGATTCATGCATGTTAAATCGTCTTAACACTTTGTCTATGTATGTACTCTGACTTAGGCCAAGTAGTCTCAGTGATCTATCTCTATAGATCCTGATACCTATCACATAGGTGGCTTCGCCCAAGTCCTTCATAGAGAAGCAGTTCCCTAACCAAGTATTTACAGACTGTAGGGTAGGGATGTCATTTTTGATAAGTAGTATGTCATCTACATATAATACCAGAAGGACAATAGTGCTCCCACTAACCTTATTGTAGACACAATATTCTTCTTCATTCTTGATGAAACCAAACTATTTTATTGTATCATCAAAATGAAGATTCCAGCTTTTGGAAGCTTGCTTCAATCCATAAATAGATCGTTGCAACTTGCACACCTTTTCAGCATCCTCTGGAGTGGCAAAACCCTTAGGTTGTGTCATGTACACATCCTCGAGAAGATATTTGTAATGCCCCTTTTTGGGAAGGAATGTCACATTGTCAAATTATAATGCGAAAAATAAAAATATAAGTTAAGACCTGGTTCTTTAATTATAAATATAAATTTACTTGATTATAATCATGTAATTAAATTAGTGAGTATTTTTTTTGTGATTAATAAAAATAATGATGAGGCATAATAACGATGATTACAATGGAGAGCAAAATGGAAGTAAAGCATACATCGATACAACATACACGTACAATAATATATATCATTATATTAACTTGTTTGATTACAGTGCCTGATTTACAAAAAGTAAAACTTATACATATATGCCTCCAAGAGATCAGGAATATACAGCCCACCAAAATAAAGACATATCAGGCCCCCAAAATAAAACACTGGTAGCCATCAGTAGCTACCAACGGTATCAATTCCTAAAATAAGGAGGAACCGTGTTGGGATCCTTCTCGGAGACCTCCTCAGGATCTTCCTCATCAAAGGAAACCTCCATCGGAGCCACTGGGCTACGAGGCGGAGCTCGAGCAGTGGAATCAAAAGAATCCTCCTGTGGGGTGTAATAGCGATCACCCCACATCTCTCGGATAGGCAGATAAAACTCCAAACGTAAGCTGACACAATAAGTAAAGATCGGCGGTTCATGGCGCCAGTGAGATCGACACGTCTCCAGGTAGACACAACGGTTGAAATTTAGGTTGATGTGCCAGTAGTCTGGCCCTCCAAGGAAGGTCAAATGCACATCACCTAGAAATCTGCGTGACCGTCCCACCATGATCCACAGTAGATGCTAATCGCGATCGGGCCAGAAGCTAGGGAAATTAGGAGCTTCGCCCTCCTTGCTGACGTCTTTGATGGGACACATATACAAATAAAAAATAATAGAAATACAGGAAAGAGGTAAGACATCCTACAATCATTACCAATTATAGTAGCAAGAAACAGAACGGCGCAGAGCACCCACATAGTATTTTAACAACAATAATAATAATAAGCATTAAATAGTAGTAATAAATAACTAAACAATTCCAAGCAGTTATATATCAGTAATACAACAGTTCCAATTATAATAATAAATAGATGTCAGATAATACATTTACTCATTATGCACATGCATACAAAGTCAAAATTCTACTCCATGGAGCTAGACATGAACAATCGGAGAGAAAGATCAGAAGACACGTCTGCAACTCGGCTACCGCGGCTAAAGTGCTATAACTCATCAGTTTATCCACATGCACATCAAGGCATTGTACAGACAATCTACGCTAGATCACGATATAGGACAGTGTCTCAGTCTGGATCGTCGGTGCATTTGCATCGGTTTGCCCCACGGACAGAAGAGCTACCAACTGTCCATTGCTAGGTACCCGCACCCCGACACCCCCAAGGTCAACAGTATGACCTACACTAGTTTACTCGCACTTGCATAAAGGTGTGTTCAATCTCCTAGGCAATATAGCCTTAACAACAGTCCAATGAACTTTCACAGTGCATGGCGACTCAATGCATAATCATGTATGTTTATCATTACATGCTTTTCCACAATATGCCACAATTAGCCAAGGTAAGTATTAACACATCATTGGTCACTCATATGGATCCACAATATCATAATATCAAAATTTAAATGAAATAATACATAATCAAAGTTTATTATGAATTCTTACTTAAATATAGCATTTCTTACAAAGTTAGTCTCTAGAGGAATTCTCTTGGTTAATTTAAATTTTCTATTGTAATTTATTCACACACACACACTTAGAAAATTATTCTAAGAGTCTCAAAGTCTCACACTCTCTTATTCTTTTTCGAATTAAATTATCCTAAGTCTTATGAAAAATTCCATTCTTGGTTCTTTCAAATTTATGAATCTCCAATTATTTTTCTAATTTTCCAATTTATTAATTTTCCATCCTATTACCAATAATTTAATCACTTGATTATTTAAGTTCCAAGATTACCTAAAGTTGCATACTCATGTCCTAAATGGCCCTAGAGGTCGTGGCCTCCCTAGGGAATTAAGTTCCCAAATTTTTCATTCCATTAATTGCACATTGTACACTTAATTAATTATGTCTTCCACTTATTACAATTATTCATCAAGAACCCTAATTTTGGGCCCCCAAAACTGTGAGCCATCCTAGAGGGAATCTAAATTATTTCCTTCCATTTCATGCCTTCCAATCCATTCAAATATATCAATATACATAATCAATCAATCCAATAGCTTAAGCAAATTACAAACGATATGTAAACATACCAATCATGCAAACAAAGAATAACCCTCAATAGGGTTTTCTCACAATCAATCACAAACAAGGTTCCTTACTACTAATAAAGGTTGAGGAGGAGTGTCTTCCTTTTACCTGAGAGAAGAAAACAAGAGAACCCCCCTTTTAGCTCCTTGCAATTTTCGGATTTGGTACCTCTAAGAACCTTAAAATTTCAATCTCATCAAAATAACACAAATACTTGAAAAATATGGTATAGATGATCACAAAGGAGACCATAAAAATGAAAATGGGTAAAAGAGAGTGAAGAACCAAGAAGCTTACCCAAAAACTCTAAGCTTGAAGAAAATAGTGAAGATGAAGGTTTTTCAAAGAATTACCAACTAGAGAAGTGTTTAGATGATGGAGGGGATTAAGAAAATGGGGTTGGTTGGAATTTTTGTGATGGATGAGCCAAAATGGGGTTGCTGGCCGTGAGCTTCTCCTAGAGAGAAGGAAGAGAAAATGTAAATGAAGAAGAAGGTAGAGAGAGAAAGTGCATAGGAAAATAAAGGTGATAGCTTTTGGGTTTTTGAAATTAATGTGATATAATTAATTTGGTGAAACACAAATTCTTCCCTCCTATTTTTGGTGCAGCAGCCGTGAGTGAGAGGGAGGAGAGAGGAAGTGAGTAGCTTCCTTGGGAAGCTTGGGAGGAAATTTCCCAGAAACTTCCTTGAGGCTTCCTTGATAAGCTTTGCACGTTTCTCGATAAAGTAAAATATAAGGTTGTCTCCATAATTAAACACTCTAGAACAAATGATTAATTACTCTGCTAGAATTATTTATCTTGCAAACTGTACCTGACCTCGGGTTTAGTAAGATTTCCTGTCGACATGTTGATAGTTAAAGGTTTACCAACCTCAGGGAAAATATTTCGTTATCCCGGCTCCGCTCAATGCGCACGCAAAATGAGAAATATACTAAAATAGTTGACATTTTTAAAAAAATCCACAAAAATTTCTAAAAATCACAAATATTAGAAAATAGATATTTGTCATGAAATAAATGATTTTCCGGGGCGTTTGACTGACTCTGCTAAGTGTGCACGTAAAATGAGAAATATATTAGAATATTCAACATTTCCAGAAAATTCCAAAAAATTCATAAATCAAGAATATTAGAAAATGAATATTCATGATGAAACAAATCATTTCCGGGGTGTTACACTGACTCTGCTTAGTGTGTACACAAAACGAGGAATATATTAAAATATTCGATGTTTCAGAAAAAATCTACAAAAATTCTCAAAAATTATAAATATTATAAAATGATGATTAATGATAAAATAAATAATTTTCAGGGTGTTACAATTTCCATTAAGGAAAGTAGTTTTGACATCCATTTGCCAAATAATCATGGTATGCTGCAATAACAAGCAAGATCCAAACAAATTTAAGCATCGCAACTGGGGAAAAAGTCTCATCATAAAGGTATGAAACCTTTGGCTACCAATCACGCCTTAAAGGTATGCACATTACCATCTATGTCGGTTTTCTTCTTGAAAACCCACTTGCACCCAATAGGTTTTACCCCTTCAGGTGGGTCAACCAAGGTCCATACCTGGTTGGCATACATGGAATCCATTTCAGATCTCATGGCCTCAAGCCATTTCTCATATTCTAGGCCAATAATGGCTTCTTGGTAAGTCACAAGCTCATCTTGATCCATGAGCAATACGTCACCTTGTCAAGTTATGAGAAATCCATATCTCTCTGGTTGATGATGTATCCTGTTAGACCTACGCAGGTCTTGTACTACTAGAGCAGGTTGCTGTTCCATAACATTTTGTGGAGGCTACTCTATTTCCATCATCGGTTCGTTGCTACTCTGTGAACCTTAAACTTCTTTAAGTTCTACTTTCCTCCCACTGGTTCCTTTGGAGATAACTCCCTTTCTAGAAACACAGCAGTCCGTGCGACAAACACATTGCCCTTGATAGGATTATAGAAATAGTATCCCTTGGTTTCCTTGGGATAACCCACAAAGAAGCATTTATTTGATTTGGGTCCAAGCTTATCGGAAACTTGACGTTTCACATAAGCTTCGCAGCCCCAAATCTTCATGAAAGACATACTAGGCCATCTCCCAGTCCATATCTCATATAGTGTCTTTTGAACCATTTTAGATGGAACACGGTTAAGTGTGAAAGCTGCTGTTAACAGAGCATGTCCCTAGAAGAAGCCTGGAAGGTCCACATGACTCATCATGGATCGGACTATGTCCAACAAGGTCCGGTTCCTCCTTTCAGAGACATCATTCCATTATGGTGTTCCTAGTAAAGTGAGTTGAGATATTATGCCACACTCTTTCGGATGATTATCAAACTGTTAGCTTAAGTATTCACCTCCTCGATCTGATTGAAGGATTTTAATACTCTTGCCAAGTTGATTTTGTACTTCATTTTTGAACTCTTTGAACTTTTCAAAGGATTCTGATTTATGCTTCATAAGATATACAAATCCATATCTACTAAAATCATCAGTAAATGTAATGAAGTATTGAAAACTGCCTCTAGCCAGTGTGTTTAGTGGCCTACATACATCACTATGTATGAGGCCTAAAAGATCACTAGCCCTTTCACCTTGTCTAGTGAATGGGGCCTTTGTCATCTTTCCCAATAAACAAGATTCACATATCTCATATGATTCAAAATTAAACGAGTCCAAGAATCCATCTTTATGGAGTTTGGAGATGCGTTTCTCATTTATGTGGCCCAAACGACAATGCTAGAGAAAAGTTAAGTTCATATCATTTGATTTAAACCTCTTTGTATTTATGTTATACACGGTTTCGAGATCAAGGACATAAAGTCCATTACTCAATTGTGCACTACCATAAAAAATATCATTCATATAAATAGAACAACATTTGTCCTTGATAATAAAAAAAAACCTTTTTAGTCTAAACAAGAAACAAAAATGATATTCCTGCTAATAGTAGGCACAAAATAGCAGTTCTCTAACTCTATTACAAGCCCAATGGACAAAGATAATAAGTAAGTCCCTACAGCTAATGCAGCAACCTCTGCTCCATTTCTCACTGTAGGTCGACTTCGCCATTCGTTAATGGTCTACTGCTCTTTAGATCCTGCACATTTACGCAAATGTAAGATCCACATCTAGTATCTAACACCCATGATGCAGAAGTAGATAATTTGACTCCAATAACAAAAATACTTGAAGTGGAAGTCTCACTTCCTTTCTTCTTCTTAAGCTCCTCTAGGAACTTGGCACAGTTCCTCTTCCAATGTCCGGTCTGACCACAGTGGAAGCATATACTTTCCTTAGCCACTCCACCCACTGGTTTCAAGCCAGAAGTGCTAGGCTTGGACTTATCCTTGCTCTTTCCCTTCTAGTTGTCCTTGGGATTTTTCTACTGTTTCTTGCCCTTATTCTTTTGTACCATCATTATGGCCTTTCTTTTGCCTTTGTTTATGTTTTACTCAGCAGTTCTCAACATGCCTAGCAACTCTAGTAGTGATTTGTCAATTTCATTCATGTTGTAGTTCATGGCAAATTGACTAAAACTTTCCGACAACTATTACAGGACTAAGTTAGTGGCCAACTCTTGGCCCAAAGGAAAACTAATTCTCTCTAGGTTTTCAATATACACAATCATCTTGAGTACATGAGCACCAACAAGGCTTCCTTCTACCAGCTTGCACTGAAACAGTGTTTTAGAGACCTCGTGTCTCTCATACCTGGCCTACTCTTGATAGAGCTTTTTAAGGTGTACGATCATATAATAGGCATCCATGTTCTCGTGTTGCTTTTGGAGCTCAGAGTTCATAGTGTCTAGCATTAGACATCTGATGTCCAAGGCATCATCTTGATGCTTCTTATAAGCATCTTTTTCAATTCTAGGGGCATTAGTAGCAAGTGGCTCAGGAATAGGTTGTTCTAGTACATACAATTTTTTTCTCTTGCTTAAGGACAATCCTTAAATTCCTGTACCAGTCTAGAAAATTTGTTCCAGACAACTTGTCCTTCTCAAGGATGAATCGCAGTGATAAGTTACTTGATATGTTTATTACCATGGTAATCTATCAACAGAAATATGCAAAAATATAAGTATCATGCCATAACCATATTTAATGAGGTCTTTTAATTAAATATGTCTCCCACTATTTTATTCAAGTGAATGACCCACAACATTGACCCAGAAAATCCCATCGTAAGATTTCCTAGTGGGCCAAGATCCATATTTCACCTAGTTTTGAATCAGCTTTGGCTGATCACCCAAAATTCAGTTATTTAGGTAGAAAACACTTTCCAATTACATCACATATAACTCTTGGATAGTTAGGTGAATAACACTTATTCCAATCCATCTAATGGACTAAAGCCCAACTCCATGCCTTTAAGCCTTCAATCCTATTGAAATGGCCTAGTTAAGTCAGACCTAATGGTTAGGAATTGGATATTACTCTTATCCCATCGCATCTTACTAATATAAATAAAGGCATCCTGCTTTGGCAGACCTTCACTTGATCGATACTAGCCTTGACGAGTGCCACACATTGGAAGACATCACATAATGACTTAATATTTGCTTTGAAGGAATTTATTATTATTATTATTAGATCTTGCAACACCCCTCGATCTAATAACCATGGCACAATCGTCATTATGTCACGGTCACTAAATTTCGACGTGCTAACATTGTCAAATAACAAACTCTTACAAATAAATTAATACATTTCTCATATGAGGAAAATAGGAGCCACGAATGAATAGTTACATATACAACCAATTAAAATATGAATTATAGAATGTACTCAATTTACAACCTTTAAGTCTGGATAATCACCTTAAAACATACACATTCCCAAAATACATTTTTATATATAGGTAATGCAAAATAAAATATCAACTACCCACACCCTATCTACAACTAAGGAGTTGGGCACTCCATCGAATCCCGAATGCGTGAGGCAATTCCGGGCTCACTGGTGTGGGGAAAATACAGAATATGATCTTCAACCGCAGTCCTCTTCATGGTCAAGGTCAGATCCCCAACTATGTCGCATACGCTTGTCAGTCCAATCGACTCGCCAGGTCTTGGCACCACCAGTGAACATAGTTCGGACGAACCAATAAAACTCTCTTCGCGACGACATCACCGGATACAGTGGGTCAAACCAAGAAAGTGTAAAAGAATCCAACCTCGTTCCCACTTACAGTCTTTAACCAAAGATTTACATAGAGCAAGAAAAGTACAAGAAAGAGGTAAGACATCCTACCATCATTACCAGTCATAGCATCAAGAAACCAAACGGCGCAAAGCGCCCACATAGCATTTCAAAATAATAAGCATAGGCATTGAATAGCAGAAGTAAACAAATAAGCAGTTCCAAGCAGTTATATATATACAACAGTAAGACAACAATTCCAATTATAATGACAATGTATGCCAGATAATTCATGGACTCACTATGCACATGTGCCCTCAATAGTCAAAATCCTACTCCATGGAGCTAGACACAAAACAGTCGGAGAGAACGATCAGGAGGTATGTCTGTATTCTTGGCTGCCCAGGCCCTCAAGTGCTAAAATTCTCAAATTATCATTGTGTACATCATGGCATTTTACAAGACATTCTACACAGATCTCGACATAGGATAGCGTCTCGGTCCGGATCATCAGTGTGTTTGCATCGGTCTGCCCCACGGACAGAGAGCTACCAGCTACCCATTGTGAGGTACCCGCACTCTGACGCCCCCAAGGTCAACAAGTAATCTACACTTGTCTATTCGCACCCGCACAAAGGTGTAAGTTCAACTCCTAGGCTACCGGCCTTAACCAAGTCCAACGGACAATCTCTTTCTTTTTGTTCAATGCATGACACAATCATACTCTTCATGACCAACTAGGTCCATCATGCTTCAAATGCATATCATATCATTTATCAACAAGATCTGATCACATTCACGGGTCCACAACAAGCCAATAGTACATTTTAAGGATATCCACAATTTCCATTCATAGTCATGATAGAAGTCAACCATTAAATTCATTATGTGCCTCACAAGCTCACCCATAATCATGTTCTTCCTTGTTTATGAATCCCTACTTAATCTCTAGTCATCCAATCATTTATGATTTATGTGCTTTTATTAATCTAGGGGTTTTGAATCCAGGAAGATACATGGCCAGAATCACCAACAACGTCACAAATTTAATTGCTAGGTATTGGGTGATAAACCATGGTTGTGAATTCGACGGAGACAATGCATTTAGTGGAAAATTGAGGCTGCCATTCGACGAAAACTAACATGGCAGAAGGATGAAAAATGCGAGAACATTTTATAACAAGATTGGATAAAAATCAATTTCTGTCGGATGGGGGTTCTGTCGAACAGAGATCAAAACTGTCAAATTTTTCCAGAAGGTCAGCAGAAGTCCTATTTCGACGGATGTGGGTGTCGACATTGGAGAAATCTCCCAAGTGTCGAACCGACGAAAAACACTATGGTCAGAACTCTAATTCGACGGATCTTGACATTCCACTTGACGAATATTAACTTTGGGAAGCTTCTGATAAATGGACAGAAGATCTACTCGACGGGTATATCTTTATGGGTATTGGCATTCTAACTCGACGAATATGTCACTCGACGGATGTGGTCATTCAAATTCGACGGATTTTGCATTGGAGGAGTTTCTCTCCTAAGTGGTTAGGAGTTCATACTCGATGGATTTTGATATTGCACTAAATGACCAGGAATCAAATTCAACGGGCATGGCCAGGGGTTCATACTCGACAGATTTTAACTTTACTAAATGATCAAGACATCAAATTCGACGGGTTTGGCCAGGAGTTCATACTCGACGGATTTTAACTTTGCTAAGTGATCAAGACATCAAATTCGACGGGTTTGGCCAGGAATTCATACTCGACGGATTTTAACATTTCATTAGATGATTAGGATATCATATTCGACGAGTTTGGCTAGGAGTTCATACTGTTACTAGTTTTCACATGAAATTTCCAAATTTCTGGGCTAAACACCGTGACCATCCGAGAACTAATCGAAAGACATTCCCTTCCATATTAAACGTTCCAGTATATCCAGATATATATCAAAACACACAAACAATCAAATAGCATATATACATCACCAACAGCATGTAAACAAAGATGACTCTCAGTACCAATCACAAATAACGTCCCTAAATGCTAAAAGAGGTTGATGAGGAGTGTCTTCCTCTTACCTTGGAGAAGCACAAAGAAAGGTGGCTCCTTTTTCTTCAGGATTTTGTTTTTAGCTTCCAGGAAATCCTTAAACATTTAAACTTGCAAGAATCAGAATCCTAATATTGAAATGGATACCCATTGTCATCAAAATGACAGTGGGTTACGAAAAAGAGAAGAGAGGGAGAAAAAGCTAAGAGCTTTACCTTAAAGCTCCAACCTTTAAGCTTCAAAGACGTAAGAGAATGGAGATGGAGAAAATGGCAGAACTTTGAAGATGATTTCCTCAATGATGGTGGTCCTCCAAACACGAAATGGTGCTAGGATTGTGACGGTTTTTGAAGAACAAAATGGAGGTGTTGGTGGTAATGAGGTTGCTGCTGTAGAGTGAAAAGAGAAAGGGAGAAAGATGAGTGAATAGTGAGCTGCGTATTGGGAGGAGGGAAATGTGAGAAAAAAGTGAAATATGCTCCCCCTATAGTCAAACGTCTTTGCACAAAAATGGGAGGAGAGAGAGTGAATAGTGGCTGGGAAGGAAGCTTCCTAGAAGTTTCCTTGAAGCTTCCTAGAGAAGCTTCGTGCGCTTCTCGATAAAGTGCATAGTAAACTTATCTCCTCAATTAAGTACATTTGACAGATAATTTGATTACACTATTAGAATTATTTTCTCAGTGAATGAAAGTTACAACTGATCAAAATAATATTTTATTATTCATCAGATAATTTTATGATACAGTGATTTTATCTAGCAGATAAAACCTCAAAAAATGCAAACCTCGCAAACTGTGCCCGACCTCGGGTTTAGTAAGATCCCCCGTTGACATGTTGACAGTTCAAGGTTTACCAGCCTCAGGGAAAATATTTTATTTTCCCAACTCCGCTTAGCGCACATGCAAAATGAGGAATATATTAAAATATTCAATGTTTTTAGAAAATTCCACAAAAATCACCAAAAATCACAAATATTATAAAATGATTGTTTATAATGAAATAAATAAATTTTTGGGATGTTACAGATCTCACCATTTATTAAACTATTTATCATACCATAAACATTTTCCATGCATCTTATACATATAAAGCATATAATAAAAGTGGCATGGTTATGCCCATTAAGAGAGTAGCATTAACTAAGCCAGCTTCACCAAGCGTCTCCCACCAACATCATCACTTGATGTCGTCTTCTTGCCTCCACATCAAGATTACATTATATAGAAACTTCTTTTACATTCAAGGGGAGTTAGGTGAGAAGAGAATGTATAATCAAAATGTAGAGAGAAAAGCACGACACGCAGGTCGTATTTGTATAAAAACCAAAATAGCATTAAAAAGAGGACTAAGGTCATAACCATGCACCATTCATCACAAAGATGTCGTATTGTTTTGAGAACATATAAACTCAAAACAATAATACATTATTATTTTCGTGAGTCATAAAAGGATAGAAAATATCGCGCTTTCGAATAACACACTACGCAGAGGTAGCACGGGGGTCCCTTGATGGCTTAACATCAACACTTGATGTTGCTGCCTCAAAACAGGAATAGGGTTTCCAAAACCCTTTTATTCTGTGCCACTTGTGTAGAAACAAGGATTTCATAACCCTCACTGCCGCAAACCAAGAACAAGGTTTCCTAAACCCTTATGCCGTGCATTGAGAATAAGGATTCCAAAATGTTGTACGTATCACATACATACCAGAAAGCTTTGCAAAAATGTACATCTCAAAACAAAATGATTTTCACAGAACATATGAACATCTTCTTGGGTTTTTGAAAACAACATCACAGTTTTGCATACATCACATAAAACAGAATATGTTTTCACAAAGGGGTTTTATTCGTTTTCTGAAATAATATATTAAAGATCATATCTTTTATCAAAAAACAAGAATAGCAAACATGTTATCTATGCACAACAAAAATAGAAAACTGAATCATGGTTTTGGAAGACTCTCTGATACCACTATTGGGAATTGCGGATACATCATGCAGCGAAAAAATAGGATTCCCACCAAGGATCCATGCGAAAAAGTCATAATCCGAGTTTTAAAATTGTTTATCTGTTGAAGCGTGATCAAAGGAAGTGACGTAAATCACTAACACCATAACAGTGATGATATCTCTATGGTATCTACAACGTTCACAAAATGGAGCCTCACGTCTCTCACACAATGCTAGCTGCGAAGAGAAGAGAAGAAACTTGTCGCTCTCTCACTCACTTTTCTGTAGGTGCGGCTAGGGTTCTGTAATATATATCTTAGCAGCCCCCTTAGTAGTACTATTTATAATAGTGACTGCCTTAAGTGAGTGTGAGCAGTAGCAAGGTAAGCTGTGTAACCCTAGACTCATCTGTTATGAGTCTAGCCCATATTTGAATCTGAGTCCAACTTGGATCTATTGCTCCAATTTTAGTCTGCTCTATGTGTGTGACCCTGTAGGTTCTCATTATGTTGGCAGTAATATTTAAATCCCATTTTAATATTACAAGCAGTGAGCGGTATCTAGCAACACATCGTTGCTACCCAAGTAATGAGAATATCAGTGATTTGACATAACCTTTCTGTGACCAATGTTTTCGTGTTGTTTAGTCCCTTTGTCAAGATATCTAGATTGAACACAAGGCATGGAATGCGTCACCCTTGTATAGTCTAATCCTTCGTTTCCTGATACTTGAGTAGACTTTGTAACAATAAATGAAATCAATATCTCATATTGACTCATTTGAGCATGGCCATGTATTTCGCAGTCTCACTCAATCAGGGGGCCCGAAGATATCGCTCCTGTTATGTAGGAGTGACAAATCCCATCTAGGTCACTCACATCCCTCTGCATGATTCGTAGCATGTCCAATAACCATTTTTATAATCACCTTGTTACAGATGACGTTTGATGGCATTAAAACATACAACTCCTCAAGTAGAAATCGTAGTGATTTCAGGTCAAAGGACCACAAACACCATTGTCACTATGAGAATTGCTTATGACACTCACGTAACAATCCATGTAGCGTTCTCATGGCGGGGCAATCTAGTACATCATTACTCTAATATGTACCCATGTGAAGACTTGATATCTTATATCCATGACTCATGAGATGTGATCATCAGTCTATGCACATACTAGTCTCAATGCATTATTGTTGTCCTAATTAACAATAATACTAGACTAGGGACATTTAAGAATAGTGTTCTAATTTTATCCAATAGGATCTCATGATCAAGTCAACCACTTGATGTCCTATGGCATTAAACTTACTAATCTAAGGACTTTATTATGTTTATTAAAAAAGAATACAATAAATGAAATGTCTCATATATTAAAATAAGCATAATAGAATGTATGTAAATACAGACAAATGTATCAGCCTCTAGGGCATACACCAATAATATATATGTATGGATCATGTCACAATAACAGATATGCTGACTATGCATATGCACGATGAGTATGCTGACCATCCCTATACACAATGCAATTAGTTCCTACTCCATGGAGTCATGGTTCAGAGATGAGCCTTCCAGAAGATCTACCCCCCCTCAAAAGACAGTCTACGCTGGATCACGAATAGGATAGTGCTTGTCAGGTCCTCGTCGTGCATTGCAACAATGTCCATGGCCAGGGGTATACAATGTGACAGTGGTCACTAGGTGGACCACCTCGCCTTGACGCCCCCTGAGATCCATCCGGGATCATACTTATCCAAATTCTCGCTCACTCCTAAGCATTCAAAGCTGACAGTCTAGTACTCATGTGCATGCTCAAAGAAATTCAACCACCAGTGTACCGTTCCCAACAGTATTAAGGCAACCGTCCATACGATTGTCCAATACCATTAGTATTAGTTATATTATATAGTTGCTCATACAACTAAATAATACCAATGATCTACTCGGGTCTAGCACTTTGGCCCAAAAGCACAAGACTAAATTGATAATCCACTTGGGTCCAGTACGTCGGCCCAAGGCACAATATTAATGCATGCTATCACAAAGGATTTCAGTCGTGCAAATTCAAGAATCATTATTATCAAATCATGTGGAACATTTTCACAATTACTCTAGTATATAGAAACATTAGGTATTCTTTAGTCTTTAATTATCATACTCTCAAGAATGAAGGTAGAATTTAATCCAAATCACTAGCTTCTTCTAACTAAGCTCCTTGAATGACCCAACCTCATATCATTTATGAAAACTAAAAAAAACACAATGTCCTTACTTCACCATTCCTTTCCTTTTTCATCTAAGTCTTTCAAATTTTCTCTACTTCTTTCTCAAGCTTATTTTTCCTCTCAAGGCCAAAAATCAATCTTTTGCTAAATGATAAAATTTATTCTTTTCCATTCTTATCTTATAAATTCCTAATTAAATTCCTCAGTTATCATATCATCTAGATCCACCACTAATAAGTCATTTTCCATTATCCCCATTGTCTCCAAAATTGTTTCCACTGGTACATTCAAAAGTTATTATTCCTCAAATTATAACATTATAATTATCTCCAAGTTTACTTATAAATTCTTTAACCCAAACTTTGTCTTTTAAATCACTTAAACAATATTTCTTAATATTCTTTCTAGAACTCCCATTATTCAACTTCTACATCAAGTTCTTTCCATCCTAATTTCTTTTCTATCCTATTATCAAGTATTTTAGGTCTCCAATTCACTCTCTCATCCAAATTATCAAATATCATGATTAAAATCAATTCTCTACAATGGTAAAACTTGTTTTCTTTCCTCATTCAACTTGTAACCTCATGAATTATATCTTTGTCATCTAATCATCTAAGTCCTTAATAAATAAATATTTTTCTCATGGATACCTCTCACTAGGCCAAGGTGGCCGTGAGACTCAAGGAATCAAGGGGACCAAAAAGCATTCCTTTACAACATAATTATAGCATGCCACATACTTCAATTCCCACAACTTATTAAATTCATGCTTGTTATCAAAATCACATATATCCATTAAATCGCCCCAATTATTTTTTTTTTTGCATACGACAACATCATATACTCATACAAGATCAAACAAGCATAAACCAAAATCACACATTTGGGTGGATGAATCCTCACATGGACTCTCCAATTCCAACACACCCATTCGTTCCTCACCACCATAGCATGGTTGATGAGGTTAATCTCCCTCTTACCTCAAGTGTAGCCTCCTAGCTCCTTGTAAGTCCTTGTGTAGCTGACTTTCTCCACCAAGAAATTCTTAGAATCAAAGCAAACATACAACAATTAGTACCTAGGGCTTGAATAAGATTACCATAGGTCAAAGTATGGCTTTACATCCTTTAAAATGAAACAAGAAGGAATATTCAAGAACTTTACCTTAAGATTCTTGAACTTGATATTTGAAGCAAAGCTTAAGGAAATGCTTGAAGATGGATGAACTAGATATCGATTTCCACATAAAAGTGTCTTAAAATGTTGTAGAGACTCAAGATCCAAGGTTATCATGAATTATTGAAGATTTGGTGATGTATCTTGGGGGTTGGCTGTGAGCTTCAAATGGAAAAAGTGCGAGTTTTGTGTTTAGTTTTTAGTTGCTTTGATGAAAGTATGAACAAGTGATAAACTAAGTATAGAACAGCCCTGCAAAAATGGTTTGGCCGTGAGGTGTAGAGAAAATGAGAGGAGAAAGTAGAAATCAAAGTCTCACCTTAAGAGCTTCAAGTTAGAGTTTTTGAAAAAAAATGATGAAGATAGGAGAACTTGAAGATGATCTCAACATAGAAAATCATCCATGAAATGTGTAGATCCTAGAAATGTGATTGGATGGAGGAAACAAAATGGAGGAGGAAGATGAAGGATGGTAGTCGTGAGCTTGAGAGAAAATGGAAGAGAAAATGTGATAGAAGCTTTAGGATAGAGAGAGAAAGTGATAGAAAGTTTTGGAAGATGAAAGGATGGTGACACTTGTGAAAAGATGACAACTTGTCATCTTTTCTCTCCTCCAAAAACCGTGCAGACCTAGGAGAAAGGAGCAAAACTTCCTTTGTAAGTTTCTCTTAAAGCTTCTTTGAGAAGCTTTGTAACACCTTAACTTTTGGGTTAATTATAATATAATCCCAAATGTACTGTTTTATGAATTTTGTGAGTAGTAAATTAAATTTGATTGTTTCGTGAGTGTATTTGACTGTTGTATGTGATTTGCTCCGAGTCAGGAAAATAATAATTTTCTAGCCAAAAAAATCTTATTTTAATTAATTAGAGCTGGGGGATCTTACTAAACCCAATTCTGATTGATATATGTATTAATCTTTTAATTTTTAGGATTTAACTGTGTAATAAATAATTTTATATTATTATAATATTATTTTATTTGACAGTACCTACTGTCTCAAAAACAGTAGAAATCTGCTTCAAAATGACCATGGACCCTTAAAAGTCTGTGGGACCCGCGTTTAAAGTAGCAGTCAACGATTCTGACTGGACCAGATTCTGAGCCAATAAGAATCAGTCAACAAAGGTGGCTTGAAAAATTCTAACCAATAGGAATAGGTCAAAGAAAGAAGCATGGACTTTAATATGGACCATTGGATGAAAACTTAGTTAGGAAGCCTTTGATCTTAATCGTTGATCAAATCAATGGTGAGATAAGAATTCAAGTTTTATCACTAAGCAATATCTACCTTAGATTACATCAAGGGCTAGGAATTAAAGTTAAAAATCAAAGGTTGAGATTAAGTCAAATATAGTGACTTGACTTTTCTTAGTAGCTAATTAAACCTAATTTGGTTAATCTAATTACCTAATTAACAAACTAACTAAGCTAACCTAGTTATTAATTAGTTATAATCTAAATATTAATTAGATATCCTAATTTTGTTTAGAGGTTATGATATATGCTAATATATATTAAACTAATTAGTTATATAATTAGAATGTTAATTAAATATTATTAGGAGACTTAACCTAATTAATTACCTATTTAATTAGCATGGAATTAGTCTTTAATTAAAATCAAATTAAGTCCCCTAAACCCAAGGAGTCCCACGGCCATGAAGGATAAATGGCCAAGTTCTCACAAGTTCTACATGGTTCTTGAACCATCCAAGTGACATAAGCCATATGCTTACTTAGTGTGAACACAAATGGATATTTACTATCCAAATTAAATACTCAACCTCACCCACAATAACCACACGGCAGCCCCCTCCTAATACACTCTCAAATTTCACTTTTACACTTATCCAAATCTAAGCTTTCATATTCTCTCAAATTTCTTTGTATGTTGTGTACTTCCTTGTCTTTTGATTGAGATGTTTGGGAAAGGAAGGCATGGCTTGCCATAGGTTGAATGTTGGTAGCTACTGTTGCATAGTTACATGATATTGAGTATTAGCCCACTTAATGTATAATGTTCTGTGTGGACGGGAAACTATGACTTCTCCTAGGCATATTAGGCGAATAAGAGTTCTTTTAGTAAGAAGCTTAACTAGTATGACTGAACTTGTTTAGGATTTGTTTGTGTTTACACCCTTGTTATGTTACCTCTAGAATTGTTTGAGCCAATGGGTTAGAAAAAGGTTAGTTAGATAGGACTTGCAAGGTTTGTGGACTGAGGTGTCCAAGAGGTTTTGGAGAACCAATTTTCTTGGGAAAAGAATATCTGGCATAAGTATGGTTTGAGGAGCTGCTTGGGAGTTAAAGATAAATTGCGCCATAGAAGGCAGAATGAAGGAGCTCAAGTTAGAGTCTTTTGGGTTTGGTGGTTAGGTTTGTCTTATTGTGTTATGTGACTCTTTGTGTTTGGTTTCCGAAAGGAGACAATATTGTTTGAATTGATTACTTTTGATTTTTCTTATGTTTTGATTTGTTTGTCCTTGAAGAGAGGCAATGGCTCAGGATAGATATAAGCGTGTGAATACGAGGAGTGACGATGATGATATGACTGCGGCAGCAGAAGTAATACAGAGAGTGACTGATGTAATAGTGCAACTGAATCAGAGAGCCGCCTAGCAGCAGAAGCTGATAATAGAGATTTAGAACCTGTTAGATGTAAATCAATCTTCGGAGGCGAGACCTCGTAATTTTGGGCCATCGAGGGTCCGAAAGGGGAAGAAGCATAAGGCCAACTGGTTCCAACAGAAATCATATTCATGACGACCGAGGGGGCAACAGCAGCAACAAACGCATGATGGAAGTACGAGTGGTAATAAATCTAATTCGACTGTGGTATCTTTACTAAAATGTAAGAAGTGTGGAAAGAACCACTCAATGAGAGACTGCAAGTCAAGCGGGTAATTTGCTTCAAGTATGGAAAAGGCTACTTAACAAGGTATTGTAAGTTCAAGGTAGTCATTTGTTTCAGATGCAGAAAGCCCGGACATGTATCTAGAGACTGTACTCAATCAAAGATGGAGCCTGCCGTTGGTGAGGTACGTGCTTCAAAACCTCAAGCAGGAGGAAGAGTTTATACCCTGGGTAGCGTGAGAATTTCTTAGACTAAAGATCTAAGCAATGGAGATTGTGCCACAGGGGGTGATCCCTTGACTGTACTGTATAATTCTGGGGGCAACCCATTTCTTTATGGCATATGATTGTGTGGATCAAATAGATTTACCAGTGTCTCCATTATCTTTAACTTGCTTATTTCTACTTTTATTACTAGACCTATGTTTGCTATTCAGTTGATTAAATTATCCTACTTTTGTTAAAGATCAAATTTTTTTTTGTTAAATTGATCTATTTACCTCTTTCTCCAATATACGTAACCTTAGGAATGGATTGGTTATTTTCTAATCATGTCCTATTAGATCGTTCTGAAAAAACCTTATTATTTCCTGAAATTGAGATTTCTGGATTCTAACGACCGACCAAGTTGAAGTTTTACTGAGAGTAGGAGCCCAAAGATGCATGTTATTATCTTCTTTGGAGGTCAAAAGTAAGGAGAATGTGAATGTCACCCTTGTAGCCAATGATTTTCTTATGATTGGCTCCAGTGCTGTTAGTTAAGGGGAAGGATGGAACTTTTTGATAATATGTTGACTATCGCTAGTTGAATAAGATTGTGATCAAGAATGAGTATCCTAGGAAGAAGATAGACAATTAGATGGATCAGTTGAAGGGAGCCGCTGGTTTCTTCAAGATTAATCTACACCCCAATTATCATCAAATTTGCGTGAAATTAGAGGATTTCCAAAACGACCCTTCAAACACGCTATTTGGCATTATAAGTATTTTGTGATGCCATTCGGGGTAACAAATGCTCCTTTCGTATTCATGGATTTCATGAATCGGATCTTTCATCCTTATCTAGATAGATCTGTCATTGTCTTAATTGACGACATTCTGATCTTTTCTCAGAATCAGGAGGAACATGTTAAACATCTCAGTATGGTTCTCCAGATCCTGGAGAATAAGAGGTTGTACACCAGGAGGTTAAGATGCGAGTTGGTTAGAGGAAGCTTAGTTTTTGGGGCACGTAAATTCAAAAGAAGGAATTTTTGAGAGTCCGTCAAAAGTCAAAACAGTTTTACAATGGGAAAGACTGAAGACCGTAATAGGGTTCGTAGCTCCGTGGGATTAACCGGTTATTAGTGACGATTCATCAAAGGATTTTCTAAGATAGCAGGACCTCTCACTCAGCCTACGAGAAAGAATTAAGCTTTTCTATGGACCAAAGCATGTGAAGAAAGTTTTCAAGAGTTAAAGAGACAACTGACTACTTCGCGATCCCAATGAATTTGTGATGATTTACATCAAAGTTTGGGATGTGTGCTTGTGTAGAATTAAGTTTGGGATGTGTGCTTGTGTAGAATTGGAAGGTTGTGACATATGCTTCAAGGCAATCGGAAGTGCGGAGAACTACCCTACACAAACTTGGAGTTAGCTGTTGTGTGTTTGCGTTGAAGATATGGAGGCATTTTCTACATGGAGCAACATTTAACATTTGCAGAAATCATTAGAGTCAAAAATATATGGTTGATTAGAAGGAGTTAAATATGAGGCATTACATGGACGGCGATGTAAGACACCTTTGTGTTGACACCAAGACAATGAAAGGATTGCAATTAGACCTGAGCTTGTATAATAAGCAACGAATAAAGTTAAGATGACTCAGGAAAGGATGCAAATAACTCAAGAGGAAAAGAAAATGCGTTAGTAAAAGCGATTTGGAATGATGTAATTAGAGGCACGTAGGAGCAAGAGGACAAGATGAAGGAACAATAACCACATCTATTCTGAGGTATGAAAATTTCGAGGACAAAATTTCTTTTTAGAAGGGGGGAGTTGTAACACCCCGAAAATTTCTTGTTTCAGAATATATATTCATTTTATAATATTTATGATTTTTTATGAATTTTTCTAGAATTATTTGAATTGCTTGATTATTTTAATATATTTTTTGATTTGCGTACGCACTGAGAGAGTCGAAAAAATAAAATATTTTCCCCGAGGCTGGAAAACTTTAGACTGTGGAAACATCGATGGAAGATCTTACTAAACTCGAGGCTGGACAAAGTATACGAGGTTTTCATTCCTCGAGATTTTATCTGATAAATAAAATCGCAGTACGTTTTATTATCAGTTGGACAATGGATACTGACTTTGTCAACTATGACTATTATTCATTGGATAATAGCTTGCAATAAAGACCTAGTAGATTATTTCTATCTAGTTACTTTTACGATAGCATCTAAGTGACAACATCACCTTTCACTTTATCGATAAGCGTGCGAAGCTTCTTAAGGAAACTTCAAGGAAGCTTCCTACACACACTCTCTCTCCTCTCAATTTTGGCTCCATGTTTTGGGAGGGAGAGAAAGATGACAAAGCCATCATCTTTTTCATTTTCCTATTCACTTTCCATTTTAAACTTTTTCTCTCTCTTTTCTTCTTCTCTCCCTCACGTCCTCTTTTCTCTTTTCTCCTCCATTCACACGGCCAAACCACCATTGGAGACCATTCAAGTTTTCTTGCTCAAGCCAACCTAGGCTATTAACTCTCCTCATCATCTTGAAGCTTTCTTCGTTGATGGACACCTCTTGATTCCTCCATTTTCACCATTTTCTATCAAGCTCTAAAGCTTGAAACTTTGAGGTAAAGCTCTCAACTTTCTTCTCTTTTTCTTCTCATTTTCGTGGTCCTTGGTCTCGATTGTGATCAAGGACTCCTCTTTTCAAGTTTTGGTTTGTGATTGTTGAGTTGTCTATCTTAGGGTTTTCTTGGTGGGTGATAGAAATCTAGCAAGGAGCTTGCTTTCTTTGTTGTCTCTAAAGGTAAGAGGGAGATCATCCTCTTCAACCTATCTTGGTGGTGAGGAATATGTTTTTGTGTTGATGATGAGGAATCTATGTGTAGGTTACTCACTTTGTTGTGTGATTTTCTTTGGTAAAGTTGTGATTAGTTATGTTGTATGATTTTAATATTTGTTATGGTATGACTTAATGACTTGGTTGAGCTATGAGTGCTTGTATAACATGATTATGATGTTGTTGTTGAGGTTTGATGGTTTGGTTTGGGTTAAAATGGTTTAGAGACTCTGTTTTCTACAAATTTGTGCTTTATAATCGATTACATGGTTCATGTAATCGATTACCAAGCTTCTGGAGCTGCGAAATGTATTATAGGAAGTTTGTAATCAATTACATGGCTCATCTAATCGATTACAAGGCTTCTGGATAGCTTGTAATCGATTACAGGGAACTTGTAATTGATTATAAGGCTTCTGGGCAAGATGTAATCGATTACATCCTATTGTAATCAATTACATGGCTTCTGTTAGGCTTGTAATCGATTACCAAGACTCTGTAATCGATTACCAGGCCCCTAATTTGAGGATTTTAGTCTGGAAATGATGGAATTAGAGCTCTTTAACCCTAATAACTTAAATACAAACCTTAAATCTTGAATTGGATTATTAGCATTCAAGAAATTGTGAAAAGAGTATTCGTCCTAGCAAATTTGATAAATGAATTCATGATTACATTGAATCATATGTGATTGATTTATGAATTTGAACATTTATGATGAGCATGATTGAAACATGCATTGAGAAAGTCCAACATGATGAGCATGATTGAAACATGCATTGAGGAAGTCTAACATGATGAGCATGATTCTTGAAATATGCACGATTGAATATACCTTGTGAACGAATGCATTGTATTGTGCTATTGGAAACGAAGTACCAGACTCAGAAACATCAGGTAGACGATCGAGTTAGATGTGGTTTGCTTTTATAACCAAAAACATCAGATAGACGATCGAGTCAGATAGGATTGGTTATCATAAGAAACCTAGATATTAGTGATATTATGTAGTCGTATGGACGATTATATAATGTCCGGGATATAAATGGTATGGAACAATCATATGGGAGGTTACTTTAATGCCATTGGGAACGGTACAATGGTAGTTTGGTGTCACTGAATATGCATTTGAGCATCATATAGTTGTGGCTATTGTGGCATTTTATGCCTAAGGAGTGAGTGAGAACTTATAGGATAATGCGATCCATGATGGATCTCAGGGGGCGTCTGTGTGTGGTGATCCACTTAGTGACCTGTTTATCATATTGTATACCCCTGGCCGTGGTGATCCATTGTAATGCACAATGAGGACCCGATAAACACTATTGCTTTTCGTGGTCCAGCATAGACTGTCTTTTGAGGGGGGACAGATCTTCTGGAACGCTTATCTCTGACTTTGTCTTTAGCTCCATGGAGTAGGAAATGAGTACATTGTGCACAAAGATGGTCAGCATATGCATTGTGCATATACATAGTAAATATACATATTATCATGGCATGGTCAGTATTCATGTGTCATGATATACATTGTTGAATTATTTACCAGTTGATAATGTAATTATGCTTGTTGACTTGCGATATCTCTGTAATATCATGATTACATTCATTATTCTGTAATGTTCTAGTATTAACATGATGTTATCTATCTTTATTTAATGTTGTTGTATGTGAAATGCATTATTGTCTTTCATTGTGTTTCTTGCTACTTGATGGTAATGATATAGGATATCTTACCTCTTGTTTGTACTTTTTTTGTTCTATATAATTTTGGTTAAAGACTAAAAAGGGGATGAGGTTGAATCTCCTAGATTTTACTTAGTTTGATCTCTTGCGTTTAGTGATGGCGGCAAGAAGGGGTTCTATTGGTTTCTTCAGGATTGTGTTCACTGGGGGTGCCAATGCTTGACGAGTCAACTAGGCCGGCGAGCGTATATGGTATGTTGGGGATATGATCTTGACCATGAGGAAGACCCGCGATGGAGATCCTATCTTGACTCTCACTACATCAGTGCATCTGGAGTTTGCCTTGCCCATTCGGGAGCTATGGGGTGATCCGCTTCACACCCCTAAAGAGGACGAGGATTCTATGGCATCAACTACTAGGGCACCTGCCCATGAGACCGCACTCTGTCCTGTCCTAGTATCTTCAGATGAACCGAGGGAGGATCTCGAGGTGGATCCGGTGGAGTGCCCAACTCCTTAGACATGGGCGTCATTATGGGTAGTTTATGTTTCTTTTGCATTGCCTGTATAAAGGTTCTTTTGAGTATAACTGCAATTTGAAGTACAACTTGGTGTATGTTTTGAGCAGTATGAGCAATGTGCCACGCTATGTATGTTTTAAGGTAATTATCCAGTCTTATGTGATGTATTTTGAGTATATCTTGTTGAATTATATTTTTAAATGACAGCATGTATATCTATTCATTCGTGGCTCATTTTTTCTTTATATGCACAATGATTAAATTTGAAAACTTATTATTTGAGTTGTAGCACGCCAAAAATTTAGTGGACCGTGGTATAATGACGATTGTGTCGTGGATACTAAATCGAGGGGTGTTATAGTAGAGACTCAAGATCCAAGGTTATCTTGAATTATTGAAGATTTGGTGATATATCTTGGGGGTTGACCATGAGCTTCAAATGGAAAAAGTGAGAGTTTTGTGTTTAGTTTTTGGTTGCTTGGATGGAAGGATGAATAAGTGATAAACTAAGTATAGAATGGCCCTCCAAAAATGGTTTGGCCGTGAGGTGTAGAGAAAATGAGAGGAGAAAGTAGAAATCAAAGTCTCACCTTAAGAGCTTCAAGTTAGGGTTTTTGAAAGAAAATGATGAAGATAGGAGAACTTGAAGATGATCTCAACATAGAAAATCATCCATGAAATGTGTAGATCCTAGAAATGTGATTGGATAAAGGAAACAAAATGGAAGAGGAAGATAAAGGATGATAGCCGTGAGCTTGAGAGAAAATGGAAGAGAAAAATGATGAAAGAAAATGAGATATAAGTTTTAGGGTAGAGAGAGAAAGTGATAGAAAGTTTTGGAAGATGAAAGGATGGTGACACTTGTGAAAAGATGACAACTTGTCATCTTTTCTCTCCTCCAAAAACCGTACACACCTACGAGAAAGGAGCAAAACTTCCTTTGTAAGTTTCTCCTAAAGCTTATTTGAGAAGCTTCGCACATTTTCCCAAAAATGTCAAATCATGTTGTCATATAGTGATGTGACGATGTCACTTAGATGATATCATAAAAGTGACTAGATAGAAATAATCTACTAGATTTTTACTGCAAGTTATTACCCCATGGATAAAAGTTACAGTTAATAATGTCGATATCTATTGTCCAATGGACAATAGGGTGTACCCAAATTTTATCCATCAGATAAAATCTCAAAAAATGAAAACTTCGTAAACTGTGTCTGACCTCAGGTTTAGTAAGATCCCCCGTCATCGTTTCCACAGTCCAAGGTTTTCCAGCCTCAGGGAAAATATTCCATTTTCCCGGCTCCGTTCGATGTGCATGCAAATCGAGAAATATATTAAAATAATCAAGCAATTCAAATAATTTCAGAAAAAATCACAAAAATCATAAATATTATAAAATAAATATATATTATGAAACCAACAATTTTTGGGGTGTTACACTCCTTATGTTTCTCCTTCTCTCCTTCTCTATTTCTCTCTTCACCGTTTCATTCTCTCCTCTATCTCTTTCTTCTCTTATTTCTTTCCTTATTTTATTCTTCTTTTTTTGCCAACATAAATAAAGATCGAATTCCATTTGGAACTTCTATATCTCTTAGGAACACTTTAATCCTCCAAAAACACATTTTCTAACTTCCATAAGTGTTCCAGAAAAATACAAGTCTCAACTAAATTGTTATATTCAAGTTTCCATAATTCTCTATACACTGCTATTCATTAACTACTCTTCTTAAATTAAATCGAACTTGTAAGGTCAATAAATATACCTACCATAACTCATTTTTCATATCAAAATATTCTCCTTATTATACTTATCATCTCTAAACGGTTTCATAATTTTCCAAACTTTCTACCTATTTTATTTGTCCTTTAAACACTTTCTCAGTGTTATTAAAAATACCTAACCACTTCATTTGGTCCTTCAAAATTTACTACAATTCATACTATTTATCATCATCCAGGGAATACATTTTCCCCTATTCATTTCCTTCATTTAAGCTACTTATCTAAAAATATAAGTCATTATTCACTTTCTATGTTATAGAATTGCACTCAATCATTGAGTTTGTTATAATTGGACATTGAGCTTCTATAACACTAATCAGAATTTATTCGGTCATGGAGGATGTTATAATTGGAGGACAACTAATCCATTCCAAGAATAACATCAATATGTACTAGGGGTAAATAGATAAAATTTACAAAGAATATCCTATCTTTTAACTTTATACAACAATCTAAACATACTTAGAAGTTATAACTGATTTACTGGTGGGAGTGGAAACAGATAAGTCAAAAGGAAGGTCTATCATAGCCAAATCTAACATTTTCACACAATCACACAAAATAAAGGAATGCGATGCTCCTGAATTATATAAGACAGTTAAAAGGTGATTATGGATTAGGCATTTATCTTGAATCAGATTTGGAGATGCAGTCATCTCTTTACTACTCAAAGTGTAAACTCTTCCTACTGTTTATAGATTAGGGATGAATGCAGGTTTCTGCTTCTATGGACAATCCCTAGACATATGCCTCGGCTGGCTACAAGCATAGCAAACTGACTGCCCCGCCAAGCAAGGCCTGTCTCCGTGCTGCCTCCCACACTTAGGACATTTAAGTCCCCTAGCTCCTCCTTGGACCTGCTTACCCTTATCTTGTGGGTAACTCAGTTTAGTAGTACTCTTCTTTTCATTGAACCTCTTCCTCTTTTGGAAGTTTTGTGTTCTTTACTCTGGCTGGGGTTGAAAACAACCTAATTCCATTATCCAACATTTGTTCACCAAGGATACAAAGTCTCAGATCTTAAATGATCTGATAGCCTTCTGGATATTCTCTCTCAATTCTTCTTTATATTTCACACACTTCCATCTGTCATCTGTGTGGAATCTGATGTAGGACGAGAATTTTCACAGCTCGTTGAATTTGGCCATATACTGACCAATCGAAATACTGCCTTGCTCTAGCTTCAAGAACTCCATCTCCTTTGCATTATGCAAATTTTGAGTGAAAAACTTCTCTAATAAAGAACCCTTGAAGATCACCCATGTAACCAGAGTTCCTAACGCATTAAACACTTTCTTAACATCTGTCCACCAATCCTCTACTTCCCCTCTAACATATAGGAAACAAATAGCACTCTCTGCTCATTCGAACAAGCCATAACTACAAAAATATTCTCTATCTCCTTGAGCTAAGCCTCCGCTCTGAACAGGTCATACTCACCCTTATAAGATGATAGGGTAGACTTTCTGAACTCTGAGAGGTCTTGGAAGTTTTTATTTCTTCCCACTGGTACCTCTTGAACTGGTTGCACAGGCTGAACTAGTGGCGGTATTATTTTTTGAGGTCGATCGGCTTCCAACCTCTCTAACAACCTATTGGTAACGATCGTCTACTATTGCATAGCTTTAGCCATTACCATAAAAGGCTTAGCCATATTAGGGCCCTCACTAAAATAATTCTCATTTCCTCTATTACGCCTAGGAGAAGTCATAGTTTCCTGTACACACAAAACATTAAATATCAAGTTAATTAGTCTCAATACCGTGTAATAGTACAGCAGTAGCTAATAACCTTCAAAAAAAATGCAAGTTATGCAAACATCTCACAAAAAAGACAAGAAATGAACAACATACATCAAAACTACTAACATGCCTACGCATAGTCAGTCCATACCCCGACTCAACTGGATAACCAAACTCTAATATCATAATGTAACACCCTAATACAAATATCTCGTTATAACTTACATATATAAAGATAATAAGCATTAACCTTGTTACTACTGTTCTTACTATCATTCTAATCCCATATCATTAGATAATTAAATATAGAAAGCCACGATAAAAGAAGGTCATACATATATATATCAAAAGCCTCAAGGGGCAAAAAGTTATATACTCAAAATAAAATATACAAGAGTTGTTCCTATAACATAAACTACTACTATCTAGTCTTGTTGCTCTTTCTTCATTTTCTTTTTCCCTTTTGAAGAGTCTTGACCTGCTTTTACCATAGAAATATAAAAAAAGGTGAGAACATAAAAATTCTCAATAATATACATGTATTACATGACATTAAACTATGTAAACTGCATACAAATATAAACTATCTCAACATTACACAATCACCTATATAATTGTATAACATATAGAAATCTAAACTATCTCAATATTATACAATTGCCCATACAACTGTATAACATCAACTATACTTGACAAATTACTTAACTTACTTCTTTTCCTAACATAGGACTTGAATCATCCTATAGCTCTTGGTAGTAAGTTTGACTCACTTTACTACTCTTACATAAGGGATGATCTTACTCCTCGAAAAATAGCTTAACTCATTACTTTGTCTTTGGTAAAGTGTTGTACAGACACTTTACTCTTATAACTATCTAATTAGCAAAGAGCTTTACTAACTTCTTTGCAAGGTTAATGGGTTTAACTCACTCCCTTAATTAGGATAATTGTACTATGATTCAACTTTAACAAGTAAAGGAACCAATCTTTGTTAACACACCATTTCAACCGAACTTAATGAGATAATAGAGTATTACTCTAAAAACTTGCTTAGTTATTTCAACTTTGATTATAAGAGTGTAAATTATGCCTCTATGATAAGTATAACTTTCTTATCAAACTTGTATCTAGCTTATGTAACGCCCCTTTTGGGAGGGAACGTCACATTGTCATTTACAATGTGGAAAATGAAAATATAAGTTAAGACCTGGTTCATTTTATAAATAAAACTTTACTTAGTTATAATCGTGTAATTAAATTAGCGAGTATATTTTTTTGTTATAATTAATAAAAATAGTGATAAGGCATATTTAAAATGAAGAGTAAAATAGAAGTAAAGCATACGTCAAACCAACATACATGTACAATGATATATCATTATATTAAACTTGTTTGATTACAGCGCCTAATATACAAAAAGCAAAATTATACATATATGCCCCAAGAGATCATAAATATACAGCCCACCAAAATAATGACACATAAGGCCCCCAAAATAAACACTAACAGCCATCAGTGGCTATTAATAGCATCAATCCCTAAGAGGAGAAGGAACCGTGTCAGGATCCTCCTCGGGTTCCTCCTCAGGGTCTTCCTTATCCGAGGAAACCTCTATTGGAGCCACCGTGTTACGGGCTGGGGCTCGAGCAGTGGAGACAAAAGAATCCTCCAGTGGGGTGTAATAACGATCACCCCACATCTCCCTAATGGGCAAGTAAAACTCCAAATGTAAACTGACATTGCAAGTGAAAATGGGCGGATCATAATGCCCCAAAGCCAAAGAAATTGACACGTCCCCCTCGTAGATACAGCGATTGAAATTTAGGTTAATGTGCCAATAGTCTGGCCCTCCGAGGAAGGTCAAACGCACATAACCTAAAAATCCTCGCGGGCGTACCTCCATGATCCAACAACAGGTGCTAGTCGCGATCGGGCCAGAAGCTGGGGAATTCGTGAGCTTCACCTTCCTTACCGACGTCATCGATGAAACATATTTATAAACAGGCAGAAATAGTAGAAACACAGGAAAGAGGTAAGACATTCTACCATCATTACCAATTATGGCAGTAGAGAAACAAAACGGCGTAAGGCGCCCACATAGCATCTTAAGAAGTAATACAGATAAACATTAAATAACAATAATAAACAGTTGAGCAGTTCCAGGTAATTATCCATCAGTAAAGTGACAGTTCCAATATATCATAAGAATTAAATGCCAGATAATAGATGGACTCATTATGCACATGCATACAACATCAAAATCCTACTCCATGGAGCTAGACACAAACAGTCGGAGAGAAAGATCAGGAGACATGTCTGCAACTCGGCTGCCACGGCCAAAGTGCTATAACTCATCAGTTTATCCACGTACACATCAAGGCATTGTACAGACATTCTACACTAGATCACGATATAGGACAATGTCTCGATCCGGATTGTCAGTGCGTTTGCATCGGTCTGTCCCATGAACAGAAGAGCTACCAACTGTCCAATGCGAGATACCCGCACCCTGATGTCCCCAAGGTCAACAATATGACCTACACTAGTCTACTCGCACCTGCACAAAGGTGTGTTCAATCTCTTAGGCAACATAGCCTTAACAACAGTCCAACAAACTTTCACAATGCATGATGACTCAATGCATAACCATGTATGTTTATCATCATAAACTTTTTCACAATATGCCTCAATTGGCCAAAGTAAGTATCAACACATCATTGGTCCCTCACATGGACCCACAATATCATATTATCATAATTTAAATGAAATACTACACTTTTAAGGTTTATTATGAATTCTTACTTAAATGTAGCATTTCTTACAAAGTTCGTCTCTAGAGGAATTCTCTTGATTAATTGAGTTCTCTATTGTAATTTATTCACACACACACTTAGAAAATTATTCTAAGGGTCTTAAAGTCTCACACTCTCTTGTTCTTTCTTTAATTATAATTACCCTAAGTCTTATGATAAATTTCATTCTTGGTTCTTTCCAATTTATGAATCCCAAATTATTTTCTAATCTTCCAATTTACCAATTTTTTCCACCCTATTACCAATAAATTAATCACTTGATTATTTAAGTTCCAAGATTACCTAAAGTTACATAATCAAGCCCTAAATGGTCCTAGAGGTCGTGGCCTCTCTAGGGGATTAAGTACCCAAATTTTTCATTCCATTAATTACATACTGTACACTTGATTAGCTATATCTTCCACTTGTTATGATTGTTCATCAAGAACCCTAATTTTTGGGCCCTAAAACTGTGAGCCTCCTAGAGGGAAATCTAGGTCATTTCCTTCCATTTTAAGTTTTCCAATCCATCCAAGTATATCAATATGCATAACCAATCAATCAAATAACTTAAACAAATTAAAAACAATATGAAATCATACAAATCATACAAACAAAGAGAGTAACCCTACTAGGGTTTCTCACAACCAATCACAACACAAGGTTCCTTACTACCAATAGAGGTTGAGGAAGAGTATCTTCCTCTTACCAAAGAGAAGAAAATAAGTAATGGAACTCCCTTGAAGCTCCTTGCAATTTTTGAATTTTACACCTCCAAGAACCCTAAAAATTACAACTTCAATAAATCAACAAGAAGACTTGAAAAAGAATGGATCAATGGTCATAAAGAAGACCTTGAATACGAAAATGAAGAGAAAAGGGTGAGGAACCAAGAACCTTACCCAAAAGCTTGAAGCTTGAAGCTTGAAGAAAAAGATGGTGAAGATGAAACATTTTTAAGAAATTTTCGACTAGCAAAGTATTTAGAATGTAGAGGAGATTAAGAAAATGTATTTAGTTGAAAATTTTGTGATGGTTAAGGCCTTGAGAGTGTGGTAGCTGTGAGGTGTGGCTAGAGAGAAGGAGAAGAAAGTTTGACAAAGATGAAGGTAGAGAGAGAAGTGAATAAAAAAGTGAAAGATGCTTTTAGGTTTTCTTTTGAATTTAGATAGATTGAATAATTAAATGAAGCACAAATTTGGCTCCCAAATTGTGCAGCCGCTGCCGTGTGAGGGGAGGGAGGAGAGAGAGAAAATGAAGCTTCTTTGAGAAGCTTGGGTGCATTTTCAATAAAGGAGATGTGATTAGACATAAAGTAGATTACATTAGGATAAAATAATATGATTTAATAGTTAAAATAATAGGATAATTAGGATTTTACTACAAGTTATTACCCAATGGATAATTGTTATAGTGAACAAAGCCAGTATTAATTATCCAATGAATAATAGAGCGTATTGCAAAATTTTAATTAACAGTGTGTACAGAGATTTTATTTATCAGATAAAACCTCGAAAAATGTAAACCTCGTAAACTATGTCTGACCTCGAGTTTAGTAAGATCCCCTGTCGACACATCCACAGTTCAAGGTTTACCAGCCTTAGGGAAAACATTTCATTTTCTTGACTTTGCTCAGCGCGCACGCAAAATGAAGAATATACTAAAATATTCGACGTTTCTAGAAAAATTCACAAAAATTCTCAAAAGTCACAAATATTAGAAAAAGACTATTCATGATGAAACAAATAATTTTCGAGGTGTTTCACTAACTCTGCTCAGTGTGCACGTAAAATGAGGAATATATTAAAGTATTTGACAGTTTCGAAAAATTCTTATAAATCACAAATATTAGAAAATGACTATTCATCATGTGACAAACAATTTCTTGGGTGTTACACTGACTCTGCTCAGTGTGCATGCAAAACGAGAAATATATTAAAATATTCGACGTTCCTAGAATATTCCAGAAAAATTCCCAAAAATCATAAATATTATAAAATGATTATCTATGATGAAATAAATAATTTTCAGAGTGTTACAACTCTCCCCTTCTAAAAGAAATTTCATCCTCGAAATTTTCATACCTTAGAATAGTTGTGGGTGTTGCTCCTTCATCTTGTCTTCCAGCTCCCATGTTGCATCTCCAGTCATTTCGTTTCAGATTACTTTTACTAATGAGATCTCCTTGCCTCTTAGTTGCTTTATCCTTCTATCCTCAATTCTTACAGGAGGGGCCTCATAAGTTAAGTTATCTTTTAATTGTACTGTGTCTAGTGCTATGACATGACTTGGGTCAGGAATGTATTTTCGCAGTTGTGACATATGGAAGACATTGTGAATGTTTGAGAGGAAAAGGGGTAAGGCTATTTGATAGGCCACTGGATCTACTCAGTGAATAATCTGGTATAGTCCAAGAAATTTTGGAGTAAGTTTTCTAGATTTCAAGGCCCGGCCCACCCCAATCACAGGTGTGACTTTCAAAAATACATGCTCGCTTTCCTCTAACTCAAGAGGCTTTCTTCTTTTGTCTGTATAACTCTTTTGTCATCTTTGAGCCGTCCTTATCTTCTCCTGAATCATCTTAACTTTTTCAATCATCTGCTGTATAACATCTGGTCCAATAGTGAGGTGCTCATCATCTTGGTACCAACATAAAGGTGTCCGACACTGTCGTCCATACAGAGCCTCATAGGGTGTCATCCCTATGCTTAAATGATAACTATTGTTGTAGGTGAATTCTATTAATAGTAGAACGTCATCCCAACTTCCAGTTTGTTCTATGGTGCAAGCTCTAAGCAAATCTTCTAATGATTGGATCATCCTCTCCGATTGGCCATTGGTTTGTGGGTGATAAGTAGAACTTAAACGTAACTTTGTCCCTAATGATTCTTATAGACTCTGCCAGAACTTTGAAGTGAATCTTAGATCCCTATCTGAAATAATACTTGAAGGCACACTGTGCAGTCTAACAATTTCTCTAATATATAGCTGGGTCAGTTTCTCCAGGTTGTACCTTATGTTGATTGGGAGAAAATGCGCTGATTTCATGAGTCGGTCCACAATTACCCAAATCAAGTCATGTCCTTTTCTTGTCCTTGGCAAACCCACCACAAAATCCATTGTAATGCTGTCCGACTTCCATTCAGGAATATATAATGTTGCAGCAATCCTGTCAATCTTTGATGTTCCACTTTAGCTTTCTGACAAACCAGACAAGTCGATACACATCTAGTGACGTCACTCTTCATTCCATGCCACCAAAACAACTTCTTCAAGTCTTGATACATTTTTATTATGCCCGGATGCATATTCAGCTGGCTTGTGTGAGCATGGTCAAGAATATACTCTCTAAGCTCTTGGTCATGGGGAATATAGACTCTACCTCAGAATCTCAGAATTTCGTCTGTTCCTTCCGCAAATACTATTTCGTTGCGTTGCTTCATTAGCTTTCTCACTTCTTGCAAGAACTTGTCGACCTTCTGCTTTTCCTGTATGTCCTCCATTAGCTCACTTGAGATAGTAACCATATTCATGCGAATTTTTTCTAGTTCTAATTCCACAAAAGACTATACATCTCTAAACTACTTTATTAGATCATTTTCCTTGATCATCAGGGCAGAGACACTGATCATCTTCCTACTCAAGGCGTCTGCCATGACGTTTGCCTTGCCAGGGTGATACAGAAGTTGAAAATCATAGTCTTTCAGGAACTCTAGTCACCTCCGCTGCCTCATGTTCAACTCTTTTGATCATACAAATATTTCAAGCTTTTGTGATCACTAAAGATGTTGAATGTCACTCCATAGATGAAATTCCTCCATATCTTCAAAGCGAAAACCATAGCCGCTAATTCCAAGTCGTGCGTCAGGTAGTTCTTCTCATGCACTTGCAATTGCCTTGAAGCATAAGCCACCACTCTTCCATGTTGCATAAGCATAGATCCTAGTCTTTAGTATGAAGCATCACAATACACCTTGAAAGGCTCATTCGGATCAGGTAGCACTAACACTGGCGAGGTAGTTAGTCATCTCTTCAACTCTTGGAAACTTCGTTCACAGCTGTTGATCCACTCAAAATCCTGATTCTTCCTCGTGAGTTGAGTAAGAGGTCCCACAATTTTGGAAAATCCCTCAATGAACCTTCGGTAATATCCAGCCAATCCCACGAAGCTACGAATCTCAGTCACTGACTTAGGCCTTTCCCATTGTAGCACTACCTCCACTTTTGATGGATCCAGTGGAATCCCTTCCTTCGAGATTACATAACCCAAAAACTTAACTTCTTCCAGCCAGAATTCACATTTTGATAGTTTGGCATATAGTTCTTTCTCCTTCAGAATCTGGAAAACTATACTGAGGTGTTCAGCATGATCCTCCTGATTTTGAGAGTATATCAGGATGTCATCAATGAAGACCACAACGAATCTGTCCAAGTAAGGGCGAAAGATTCAGTTCATGTAGTCCATAAAAATAGCAAGTGCATTCGTTATGCCAAACGGCATCACGAGGTACTCGTAATGGCCGTATTTAGCACGAAAAGCAGTCTTAGGTATATCCTTCGTCTTCACTCGTATCTGATGATACCCAAATCACAGGTTAATTTTTGAAAACACCGCTGCTCTCTTCAACTAGTCCATTAAGTCATCAATTCTTGGGAGTGATTATTTATTCTTGATTGTCACTTTGTTTAGCTGTCTGTAGTCCACGCACAACCTTGATGAACCGTCTTTCTTTCGAACTAGCAGTACTAGTGCTCCCCAGGGTAACACACTGGGTTTAACGAACTACTTTTCCAAAAGCTCTTCTAACTGCTTTTTAAGCTCTGCCAACTCCAATGGTGACATTCTATAAGGTGCAATAGACATGGGACCAGCTCCCGGTACAAGGTCAATAGCTAATTCTATTTCTCACGCCAGTGGTAAACCAGGTACATCCTCAGGAAAGACTTCAGAAAATTCATTCACCACTGGAATTGTGCTCACATCAACCTCATTCTTGATTTTCAAAGAAGACAGTAGCATGTATCCGTGAGCTCCTTCTTTCAAGAAAGCTTGAACTTGGTTGGCTATCAAGTATCTAGAATCCTCATCTACAGGGAAAATTATGGTTTTTCTTGAACAATCTAATAGAACATGGTTGGAGGACAACCAGTCCATCCCTAAAATTATATCTAGCTGAGAAAGGGGTAAACAGATCGAATCGACAGAAAAGATTCGACCTTCAACAATCAATGGACAATTTAAATTGACTTTGGTAGTAACTACCGGTTTATCAGTGGGGGTAGAAACAGTCAGATCAAAAGGTAAGGTAGACACTGGTAAACCAAGTGGTAGCACACAGTCATCAGATATGAAAGAATGGGTTACCCTAGAGTCATACAATACAGTTAAAAGGTTACCTTCTATGGTGCCTTCTCCTTGAATCAAGTCTTCTGACTCGGAGGCTTCGGTTCCACTCATGGTATAGACCCGTCCTCCTGCTTGCGATTTGCTGGCGCTTGCAGTATTGACTAAAGGTTCAGCCTTTGCTTGGTTGTAGTCTCGGGACACGTGGCCAGGCTTGCCACATCGGAAACAAATAATCCCCTTTATAGTGCAATCCCTCGTGGGATGATCCTTCCCACTCTTCAGGCATTTTGAGGGATACACCACATTTTGGCTAGTCCGGTTCCTAGTAGAACCTCCACCAGAACTTCTACCGGCTGTCTGTTGCTGGTTTCCCATTGGCCTGGAATAGGGCTTCTTTCGGAAGCGATTAGAACTATTGCCACCGCCCCTTTAGAACCTTGTAGGTCCAAAGTTCCTGCTCCTTGTATCTCTAGCTTGTTCCAGAGCTTCCACTTAGCAGCTCCAAAAACTCGTTGATTTTTAGTGTGATAATAACTTTCTTCACTTCATATCTCAGTCCTTTTGTAAACTTTCGACACTTCCAAGTTTCGTTCGGTTGGTGCTGAAAGTACGTTGAAAGCTTTGACAAGTTTTCAAATCTCACTGCATATTCACTAATAGTCATGTTCCCCTGCCTTAGGTTGAGGAACTCCATCTCCTTCGCGTGCCTCGCACTCGCGGGAAAGTACTTATCCAAGAATTTATCTTTGAATAAATCCCAAGTGATCTCGCAATTTTCAGCCTACAGCATTCTTTGTGCCTCGCACCACCAGTCCTCAACATTACCAACCAACATAAAGGTAGCATAAGTCACCTTCTTATTCTCAGCATAATTCATGCCTCGAAAAACTTTCTCTAGCTCTTTGATCCACAGATTGGCTTTATCTGGATCGTACTCTCCTTTGAATTGGGGAGGATTGTGGCGACGAAACTTCGCCAAGTTTTGAGCGTCAGCAGTAGCTTCAAGCTATTGAGCAGTTCTCTCTTGTTGCTGAGCAACTCTCTCTTGTTGTTGAGTAGCTCGTTCAGTCTGTAATGCTATGACTTCGGCCATCTTTTGCATTGCCTCTATAACAACTACCATGTCTCCACCTTGTGCCATCTTGCTTTCTCAATTCAGGTTAGCTGAAAAACACATGGAAGGTTAGATGTATTCACTTAGAATACCAACACAGAGATTCACACAGCACAAACAAGACAGACTCAATCACAAGACCCAAAGAAACATAAATCGGGGCTCTGATACTAACTTAATGTAACGCCCTTTTTTGGGAGGGAACGTCACATTGTCATTTACAATGCAAAAAATGAAAATATAAGTTAAGACCCGGTTCGTTTTATAAATATAAATTTACTTTGTTATAATCGTGTAATTAAATTAGCAAGTATTTTTTTTTGTTATAATTAATAAAAATAGTGATAAGGCATATTTATAATGAAGAGTAAAATAGAAGTAAAGCATACATCAAACCAACATACATGTACAATGATATATCATTATATTAAACTTGTTTGATTACAGCGCCTGATATACAAAAAGCAAAATTATATATATATGCCCCAAGAGATCATAAATATACAGCCCACCAAAATAATGACACATCAGGCCCCTAAAATAAACACTGATAGCCATCATTGGCTATCAATAGCATCAATCCCTAAGAAGAGAAGGAACCGTGTCAGGATCCTCCTTGGGTTCCTCCTCAAGGTCTTCCTCATCTGAGGAAACCTTCATCGGAGCCACCGAGTTACAGGCTGGGGCTCGAGCAGTGGAGACAAAAGAATCCTCCAGTGGGGTGTAATAACGATCACCCCACATCTTCCTGATGGGTAAGTAAAACTCCAAACATAAACTGACGCTACAAGTGAAAATGGGCAGATCAAGATGCCCCCAAGCCAGAGAAATCTACACATCCCCCTCGTAGATACAGCGATCGAAATTTAGGTTAATGTGCCAGCAGTCTGGCCCTTCGAGGAAAGTCAAATGCACATAACCTAAATTCACGCGGGCGTGTCGCCATGATCCAACAGCAGGTGCTAGTCGCGGTCGGGCCAGAAGCCGAAGAATTCATGAGCTTCACCCTCCTTGCCAACGTCTTCGATGAAACATATCTGTAAACGGGCAGAAATAATAAAAACACAGGAAAGAGGTAAGACATCCTACCATCATTACCAATTATGGCAGTAGAGAAATAAAATAGCGTAAGGCGCCCACATAGCATCTCAAGAAGTAATACAGATAAACATTAAATAATAGCAATAAACAGTTAAGCAGTTCTAGGCAATTATACATTAGTAAAGTGACAGTTCTAATATATTATAAGAATTAAATGCTAGATAATAGATGGACTCATTATGCACATGCATACAACATCAAAATCCTACTCCATAGAGCTAGACACAAACAGTCGGAGAGAAAGATCAGGAGACATGTCTGCAACTCAGTTATCGCTGCCAAAGTGCTATAACTCATCAGTTTATCCACGTGCACATCAAGGCATTGTACACACATTCTACACTAGATCATGATATAGGACAGTGTCTTGGTCCGGATCGTTGGTGCATTTGCATCGGTCTGGCCTATGGACAGAAGAGCTACCAACTGTCCAATGCGAGGTACCCGCACCCCGACGTCCCCAAGGTCAACAATATGACCTACACTAGTCTACTCGCACCCGCACAAAGGTGTGTTCAATCTCCTAGGCAACATGGCCTTAACAATAGTCCAACGAACTTTCACAATGCATGATGACTCAATGCATAACCATTTATGTTTATCATCACATACTTTTCCACAATATGCCTCAATTGGCCAAAGTAAGTATCAACACATCATTGGTCCCTCACATGGACCCACAATATCATATTATCAGAATTTAAATGAAATAATACACTTTCAATGTTTATTATGAATTCTTACTTAAATGTAGCATTTCTTACAAAGTTCGTCTCTAGAGGAATTCTCTTAATTAATTGAGTTCTCTATTGTAATTTATTCACACACATACTTATAAAATTATTCTAAGGGTCTCAAAGTCTTACACTCTCTTGTTCTTTCTTTAATTAAAATTATCCTAAGTCTTATGATAAATTTCATTCTTGGTTCTTTCTAATTTATGAATCCCAAATTATTTTCTAATCTTTCAATTTACTAATTTTTTCCACCTTATAACCAAGAAATTAATCACTTGATTATTTAAGTTCCAAGATTACCTAAAGTTACATAATCAAGCCCTAAATGGTCCTAGAGGCCGTGGCCTCTCTAGGGGATTAAGTACCCAAATTTTTCATTCCATTAATTACATATTGTACACTTGATTAGCTATGTCTTCCACTTGTTATGATTGTTCATCAAGAACCCTAATTTTTGGGCCCCAAAATCATGAGCCTCCTAGAGGGAAATCTAGGTCATTTCCTTCCATTTTAAGTTTTCCAATCCATCCAAGTATATCAATATACATAACCAATCAATCAAATAACTTAAACAAATTAAAAATAATATGAAATCATACAAACAAAGAGAGTAACCCTACTAGGGTTTCTCACAACCAATCACAACACAAAGTTCCTTACTACCAATAGAGGTTGAGGAGGAGTATCTTGCTCTTACCAAAGAGAAGAAAACAAGTAATGGAACTCCTTTGAATCTCCTTGCAATTTTTGGATTTCACACCTCCAAGAACCCTAAAAATTACAACTTCAATAAATCAACAAGAAGACTTGAAAAAGAATAGATCAATGGTCATAAAGAAGACCCTAAACACGAAAATGAAGAGAAAAGGGTGAGGAATCAAGAACCTTACCCAAAAGCTAGAAGCTTGAAACTTGAAGCTTGAAGCTTGAAGAAAAAGATGGTGAAGATGAAACCTTTTCAAGAAATTTCCAACTAGTAAAGTGTTTAGAATGTAGAGGAGATTAAGAAAATGTATTTTGTTGAAAATTTTGTGATGGTTGAGGGCTTGAGAGTGTGGTGGTCATGAGGTGTGGCTAGAGAGAAAGAGGAGAAAGTTTAAGAAAGATGAAGGTAGAAAGAGAAGTGAATAGAAAAGTGAAAGATGCTTTTAGGTTTTCTTTTGAATTTAGATAGATTGAATAATTAAATGAAGCACAAATTTGGCTCCCAAATTGTGCAGCTGCAACTGTGTGAGGGGAGGGAGGAGAGAGAGAAAATGAAGCTTCTTTGAGAAGCTTGGGTGCATTTTCAATAAAGAAGATGTGATTAGACATAAAGTAGATTACATTAGGATAAGATAATGTGATTTAATAGTTAAAATAATAGGGTAATTAGGATTTTACTACAAGCTATTATCCAATGAATAATTGTTACAGTAAACAAAGCCAGTATTAATTATCCAATGAATAATAGAATGTATCACAAAATTTTAATTAACAGCGCGTATCGTGATTTTATTTATCAGATAAAACCTCAAAAAATGTAAACCTCGAAAAATACAAACCTCGTAAACTATGCCTGATCTCGATTTTAGTAAGATCCCCTGTCGACACATCTACAATTCAAGGTTTACTAGCCTCAGGGAAAATATTTCGTTTTCCCAGCTCCGCTCAGTGCGCACGTAAAACGAGAAATATACTAAGATATTCGATGTTTTTAGAAAAATTCACAAAAATTCTCAAAAATCACAAATATTAGAAAAATACTATTCATGATGAAACAAACAATTTCCAAGGTGTTTCACTGACTCTGCTCAGTATGCACGTAAAATGCAAAATATATTAAAATATTCGACAGTTCTAGAAAATTCTAAAAAAATTCCTATAGATCATAAATATTAGAAAATAACTATTCATCATGTGACAAACAATTTCCAAGGTGTTACACTGATTCTGCTCAGTGCGCACGTAAAATGAAAAATATATTAAAATATTCGACGTTCCCAAAAAATTTCAGAAAAATTCTCAAAAATCATAAATATTATAAAATGATTATCTATGATGAAATAAATAATTTTTGGGGTGTTACATCTTACCTTACAATCACAATACCAATGGTATTCTAAGCCTCGCTAATGTGCTTAAGGTTCTAGACACCTATTTTAAGTAATTCATAAGTCTTGAATAGCTTAAAAACTCAAACTTATTCTTATATGCTAGGTGGTTATTTCTTTTGTGAAATATCCTTAAAATTGTCTTAACACATTTAAGAAAGTATATACAAATGATTCCAACTAATTGGGAAGCTCAAAATGCCAATAAAAGGGTCTTGACCAATTCTGGACCTAGCGCCTAGGCGCCCCTCTCCAACGTCGAGGTGCTAGTGGGGCAAAAACTTGCCCTGTAGTATTATACCGCTCGCACCTAAGCGCCCAGCACCCAGCACCTAGGCGCCTAATGTTCTACTGCGAGCATCAACTCTCTGGTCTATGGGCGCCTCAGCACCCAACTCCTAGCGCCTAGGCGCTGGTCATCCAACATAGATTCTACAAAATTATGCAAAATCTGGTTACTGTTCCATTGGAACAAAACCAATTACTAGCCATCCAAAAATAGCTTCTACGTGATTTCTAACATCACTCACACCCTCTAAACATGTTGTAGCACTTATACAACTTGTTAGCTTACTTTGGCATGGATTAATGGCTAAAATCATACCCTTACTGTAATGCCCCTTTTCGTAAGGGAACGTCACATTGTCAATTACAATGCGAAAACAAAGTTATAGAAGTTAAGACCCGGTTCCTTTTAATAGTATATATATTTACCTGGTTATAGTTGGGTAATTAAAATGGCGAGTGTATTTTTCTTTTTTTGTAATACAATAATAACAATAGTCGATAACCACAGAAATGGAACATAAATGGAAATAAAGAAATAAAGGCAAAAGTAAAGCATACATCAGAATTGACATTGCATATATATATATATATATATATATATATATATATATATATATATATTTATCAATCCCTGTTTAGTTACAAAGCCTGGTATATCAAAAAGTAAAACTATACCTGCCCCCAAAGGATTATACATAAACATCCCCACGGTATCAGAATATACAGCCCGCTACAAACAAAATATCAGGCCCCCAAAATAAAATACTGGTAGCCCTCAGTAGCTACAAGTAATGTCAGTCCCTCAAGTGAGGAGGAATCGTGTCAGGATCCTCTTCAGGGTCCTCCTCGGGGTCATCCTCAGGGACCTCCTCGGGATCTTTCTCGTCAGAGGAAACCACCATAGGAACAGCAGAGTTACGGGACGGGGCCCGAGCAGTGGAATGAAAGGAGTCTTCCCGCGGGGTGTAATAACGGTCACCCCACATCTCACGTATAGGAAGATGAAATTCTAGATGTAGGCTAACACAGCAGATGAAAATAGGCAGCTCATGGCGCCTCCAGGCTAGAGATAATGATACATCCCCTAAGTAAACGCAACGCTCAGAGCCAAAATTGATGTGCCAGCACTCTGGCCCTCCTAAGAAGGTCAGGCTCACATCTCCCAGAAATCTGTGCGTGCGTGTCTCCATATTCCTCAACAGTCGCTAGTCAAGGTAAGGCCAAAAGCCAGGGAAGTCTAGGGCTTCCGCTTCCTTGCAGTCGTCTTCAACAGAATGCAATATACAGACAAACAATAATGGAAAGACAAGAAAGAGGTAAGACATCCTACCATCATTACCAATTATAGCATCAAGAAACCAAACGGCGCAAAGCGCCCACATAGCATTTATGACAGCAATAATGGTAATAAACATTTAGTAGCAGTTATAATCAACCAAACAGTTTCAGGCAGTTATATGTATATATATCGATAATACAACAGTTCTAATACATTAACAATAAATGCCAGATAATTCATGGACTCACTATGCATATGCATTCAATAGTCAAAATCCTACTCCATGGAGAAAGACACAAAACAGTCGGAGAGAATGATCAGGGAGACATGCCAGTATCTCGTCAGCCATAAAACAAGTGCTTTTCCAGAAAATAATCAATCATTTTGCGTAACAACGCTTTATACAGTGGCATTCTCACAAGATCTCGATATAGGACTGTGGCCAGTCAGGATCGTCGGTGCGTTTGTATCGGTTTATCCCACGGTCCAGAGGGGCTACCACTGCCCGCTGTGAGACACCCGTGCCCCAACGCCCTCAGGCCAACTACAGGACCCCACTTGTCTATTCGCACCTGCACTAAGGTGTGATCATCTCCTAGGCAACTCGGCCTTAACAAAGTCCAATGGATGTTCTTTTTCTTTTTGTGCAATGCATAACTCAATCATGCTCCTTATGACAACTTGGTCAATCATGCTTCAAATGCATGTCATATGATTTAACAATAAGGTTTGATTCCATTCACAGATCCACATCAAGCCAATATCACACTTTAAAGATAACCACGATCCCATTCAGAGTCAAAATAAAAGTCAATCATTAGGTTCATTATGTTCCTCACGGCCTCACCCATACTCGTGTTTTTCCTTTATTCAAAATTCTCACCAGTTGTAAGGCATGCTCACGTTCCTTGTTTTTCCCTGTTTATGAATCCCTAATTAGTTTCTAGTCATCCAATTATTTACGATTAATATGTTTTTATTAATATAAAAGTCTTGAGTCCAGGAGGGTACACGGCTAGAATCACCAATAATACCACTAGTTTAATTTCTAGGTGTTGGGTGATAACTTACGCTCTTGAATTCGACGGAGACAATGTATTTAATGAAAATTGAGGCTGCCATTCGACGAAAATAACATGGCAGAATGATGAAAGATGGGAGAACCTTATTTCACAAGGATGGCAATCAATTTCTGTCGAATGAAGATTCTGTCGAATGGGGATCAAAAACTGTCGAATATACTAGAAGGTTAGCAGAAATCCTATTTTCGACGGATGGGTGTTGACGTTGGAGAAAGCTTCCAAGTGTTGAACTGACGAGACACAAAATGATCAGAAGTCCAAATTCAATGGATATTGACATTGGAGAAGTTTCTATTCAATGGTCAGGATTTTAACTCGACGGATATTGGTATTTGGACTCGACGGATCTCGACATCCTATCTCGACAGATGTTGACATTGTACTTGATGGTCAGAAGTCTAAACTCGACGGATTTGGTTAGAAGATCAAATTCGACGGATATGGTCAAGAGATCAAATTCGACAGATATGGTCAGGAGTCTAAACTCGATAGATTTGGCATTCTAACTTGACGGATTTAGCATTGGGGAGGTTTCTCCCCCCAAATGGTCAGAAGCTCTACTCGACGGATAGGTCACTCGACGAATATTGACATTCAAACTCGACGGATATTGACATTGTGCTTAAGGGTCAGAAGTCTAAACCCGACGGATTTAGTCAGAAAATCAAATTCGACGGATATGGTCAGAAGTCTATACTCGACGAATTTTGACATTCTACTAAATAGTCGGAAGATCAAATTTGACGGATATTGATACTCTAACTCGACGGATTTTGACATTGTGCTTAAGGGTCAGAAGTTCAAGTTATTACAATTTCTCACAAAGAATCCCAAAATTTTGGTCTCATAACTGTGGTCATCCGAGAACCAATCCAACGTCATTCCTTCCATATTATACATTCCAATCCAATCCAATATATATATCAATATACACATAGTCATTCCAATAGCATAAACACCTTACAAACACATGCAAACAGAGGGTGGCCCTCAATAGGTTTCCCTCACTATCAATCACAGGCAACGTTCCTAAATGCTAATAGAGGTTGAGGAGGAGTGTCTGCCTCTTACCTTAGAGAAGCACAAAGAAAGGCTACTCCTTTTGGTCAGAAATTTCGTGCTTAGCTTCCTGGAAGTCCTAGAACATTCAAACTTTCAAAATCAGAACCAAACCTTGAAATGGATACCCATGGTCATCAAAATGACCATGGGTTACGAGAATGAGAAGAGAGGAAGGGAAAGTTGAGAGCTTTACCTTAAAGCTCCAACCTTTAAGCTTCAAAGGTGGAAAAGGATGAAGATGGAGAGAATGGTGAACTCTGAAGATGACTTCCTCAGTGATGGTGGTCCTCCAAACACGAAGATGGTGCTAGGAGTGTGATAGCATTGAAGATAAAAATGGAGGTGTGGGTGGTAATGGTGTTGCTGCTGTGTGAAGAAGAGAGAAAAGGGAGGAAGAGAGCAAACGTGAGGGAGGGAAATGAGAGAAATGAAATGTAATATGCCCCCTTTAGTCAACCGTGCAGCACCAAAAAGGAGGAGAGAGAAAGTAGTGGTTGGAGGAAGCTTCCTAGAAGTTTCCCTCAAAGCTTCCTTGAGAAGCTTCGCGCGTTTCTCGATAAAGTGCATGATAAGCTTGTCTCCTTAATTTAATACACTAGATAGATGATTAATTACACTGTTAGAATTATTTTCTCAGTGAATAAAGTTACAATTGATAAAAATAATATTTTATTATTCATCCGATAATTTTATGATACTACGATTTTATCTAGCAGATAAAACCTCGAAAAACACAAACCTTACAAACTGTGCCCGGTCTCGGGTTTAGTAAGATCCCCTGTCGACATGTTGACAGTTCAAGGTTTATCAGCCACAGGGAAAATATTCTATTTTCCCAGCTCCGCTCAGGGTACACGCAAAACGAAGAATATATTAAAATATTCATCATTTTTAGAAAAATTCACAAAAATTCTTAAAAATCATAAATATTATAAAATAATTATTTATAATGAAATAAAGAATTTTTGGGATGTTACACTTACACACCCATTTCCTAAGTTCTAACTCAAGGAACTACTTGGTTTTGTCCAAAGACAAAGATGATCATCTTGCATTCACTAAGCTGAAAATGACTAAGTCAAACCAATGAAAACAAGAACCAACAAAGAAAATAGATTTTTGCATCTTAAACCCATTTTTTCCATCTATGTAACCTAACATCAACTATAGAGTTAGTGAAGGAAAGAGATGAAATTTAGAGTTAAGAACCCTTACCTACCTCAAGTGGTTCATGATAGTAGATGATCAAACTTTTGCCTTCCCCTTTGATTCTTTTTTCTTTCTCTTTTTTCCCCCTTTGCTTTCTCTTCCTTTCTTTCCTTGTTGTCTACTGCTGCTTTGCTTGCTGTTTTCATAAGAGAAAATGAAAAAGGAATAGAGTGAATGAAATATCAAGTGGTAAAGTTAACAAAATGAGCTTAACGTGGTTGCCTTTAAAATACTTGTGATATTTCACTGATACTTATTGATCTATTAAGAATACTTAGATTTTACCAAATTAAATTTTTTAACTTCCAACAACTTTAGAATAAATCCTAGGATTCATTTAAATTATTACTTCACCATTATCTAATTTTTTCATATCTGCAACTAGTCAATCTGGCATTAAAACACACAATCAATATGCTTAAAAATACTAAACAAACTCTGATTATCCTCAAATTTTAACTACATCCTCTTCCACTTATTTGTGACCTAAAAATAAACTCTTTATACTTATTTCCCTCAACTTAGCAATTTATGCTACTATCTGAGTCATTTTAAGTTACTTTTCATACTCTGGGTTGCAACAAAGTGCCTAAACTAACTCAATTTGTTACAAAAATAAGCAAACATGTCAAACAAATGTTATGCTACCTTTGTAACTACAAACTAGTCTAATATGCTAAAAAAAGGATGTTACAACTATGTTGTCACACGGTCTCTATTTGAGTAAAGTGGATATAATTAGTGACTTAAGGACTCAAATTAAGAAAGCTCAAGAAAGAGACGATTTCTTGAGGAATGCGAGGAAGCAAATCTTGTTAAGTGAACCTAAAGGGTTTTGTATAGCAAATGATGGAATCATTATGTTTGGAGACAGGATTTGCATTCCAAAGGAAAATGACCTTAGAGACAAGATTTTAGAGGAAGCACATAAGAGTAGGTATACTACTCATCCTGGAGTAACTAAGATGTACCAAGATCTCAAGAAAATGTTTTGGTGGTCAAGAATGAAAGCAGACATACCAAATTATGTGTCTAGGTGTTTAGTTTTCCAAAAATTCAAAATAGAACACTAAAAACCTTTCAGGCCATTACAATCCCTAGCAATCCCTCAATGGAAATGGGAATGTGTTACAATGAATTTTGTTATGGAATTACTAAGAACTTAAGCGGGCTTTGATGCTATATGGGTGATTATGGATAGATTGACCAAATCTTCCCACTTTTTACCTATTAGAGATAACTTTTCCTTAAATAGATTAGCTCAATTATACCTGCAAGAAATAGTGAGGTTGCATGGGGTTCCCACAAGCATAGTATCGGATAGAGATCCTAAGTTTATATCTAGATTTTATGGAGCCTTGCGAAAGCCATTTGGGACTAAGCTGAATTTCAGCATAGCCTACCATCCATAGAATGATGAAAAGTCTAAGAGAACCATCCAAACCTTAGAAGATATGCTGAAAGCATGTGTCTTAAAACAAAAGGCTAGTTGGGATAGGTTTTTGTCTTTGGCAAAATTTGCCTATAACAATAGCTACCACTCTAGCATAGGTATGGCACCTTATGAGCTGTTGTACTATAGGAAATGTAGATCACCTCTATGTTGGTATAAGGTAGGTAAGCAAACCATTTTAGGACCTGAGTTAGTGCAACAAACAATAGACTAAATAAAGATGATCAGGAATAGATTGGTTATAGCTCAAAGTAGGTAAAAGAGTTATACTGATAGGAGGAGGAGCCCTCTTGAATTCATGCAAAGCAAACATGTCTTTTTAAGAGTCACTCCTACTATAAGGGTTTAAAGAGCTTTAAAAACACAAAAGTTAAACCCACGGTTCCTTGGTCCTTGGTTCTTTGGCCTCCTATAACACCCTAATTCTAGATATTGTAGTACACCCTAAGTACACTAAGAAAATAGAATTAAGTATGTCGCTTTTAAACTAAAAACGTAAATACATAACCTATATAATAACTATTAATGAGTAAATATATAGAGCCTTTATTAAAAATTAAGAGAGCAAGACATTTTACATATATGGTAACTTGCTCTTTACTAAACATCTATTTGATATGTCTGAAAGTACAAACTATTACAAAGAGCTAATCACACTAATTTAATTATAGAACTATTAAGCTAAATACAAAACTAATACAATTACATAAGCTGCTTTGCTAGGTCTTTGTCTTTTGGTTTTGCACTACCTTGGATCCTCCTCTGGATTTATCATGGAAATAGAAAATTAGGGTGAGAATTAAGAATTCTCAGTAGTAAGTTTTTAAAACTCGTCATCATGGTAAATCCAACTGTTTCGAGGAAAAACACATCCTTTGTTTAAAACTCATCATAAATATATATATGTATAAGTTAGAGAGATGACAAATTTCCAAAGTTGGTTCTCTCTCTTCCTGAAACAGAGGTTCAGTTATTATCTTTTATAAAATCATTTGCACAATCCAAACAATCATACAGATTCCAGTTCAGTCTTCAATCCGAATCAATTCAAGCATTAGTACTAAATATACATAATTTACTTTATATGTATTCATCTTTCATAATAAAATATAGGATAATAATAATAATATCAATTATCATTCCTCAACATAATCACTATAGTTCATTCTTTCAGGATATTTTCAAGTTATGCGTCAACCTTGATCCTTATTAATTTAATTCTAAAACTAAGACAATTGCCCATACAATTGTCATTTTATGCAATGCATTATGATATATGGTTATACCTAATGAATGCCTATGCCTAATGAATGCCCATGCCTAATGAATGCCCTAAAGTATGCTATGTAATGTTTTTAAAAGATTTTATTTTAGAAAACACATATTCCTTGCACATTTCCAAGAAAACCTTTATTTTGGGACGCCCTTTTGTTCCCTGTATATCTTGGGTGGGAAGGAGTAGGACGCCCTATTATTCCTTATCCTCCTTGCACTACTTAGTATGTCTGGTTATCTTTTCCCACAATAGTAGGATTAACCCTTAATACTATACTGGGTATAATTTGTTATCTTCTCCTACAATAGTAGGATTAAGTCATAATACCCATAACCCTGGCACTAGGAGCCCTTTTGCTCAAGCCATAGGCCATTCATACATGGAAATAGCAAGAAACAAGTTTGAAAACCAAAACATGCAAAAGTTATTTAAAACCATTCATTCATTCATTTGTCACATAATCTTGATTTTCCTTGTATAATAAGGGAGCAAAACCTCAATCATACTTTGCATCAATTACATAGTTACTCAATCTTTTCATATTCCAAGTAGAAAGGGAATGACTCACTCAATCTCAATCTACCCTTATCCTTTCTTTATTTTGCATCCCAATATTATGCTTTCCAGCATTTTCCATTATCATGCATATATCAATATGTTTCTTAACATCATTCAACATCCATTTTCAAATTATAGCATAATTCTTTTCACCAAGCGATATACCATTTCAATATTTCATAGAACATACACAATCATGGCATAATGCTTCATACTATTACTCAACATCTAATGCATCAAAATACTATCCATAATCTATACATAGCCATTTCCCAATTCTTAGACTTCATAGTAAACTTATGCATATTCATATTTTACATAGTCTTACTTATGCTTATCTTCCTTTAAGTATCATAAAATACCATTGCATAACATTACAAGTCATGTTTCCAAGCAATACAAAGGTATAGCATTTTCTGCTCTATTTTGTTCTGCGACCAGCACTCAAACGCCAGACTTCTAGCGCCAGCCAATGCCAAGAAATTTCTCACTGGTCGCTGGGCACCCAAAAGCAGGGTTTCCCCTGTTTCATCCTTCATCCAAAACCAATCATCAACAAAATCAATTCCTAACTTCAATCGTGATTTCCTATCATCTTATAATCCTCAAACATCATTTAAAATCACTCATTAAAGATCAAGGAAATCAAATTAGGATCAAAATCCCATTTTAAGACACCATAATCCATGGAGAAACAAAGACTTCCCATTCACGAACTTGAAGCAATAATCAATAATACACTTTAAAGAAAGAGAAACAAGCAAGAAAATCATAAGATAACATCTAAACCCTTTTTGTTCATTCTCAAAAACATGCAGCAAAAAGGGAAAGAGAATGAATCACTGTTAGAAATAAACCCCCTACCTCAAGCTTTGATTTCCTCCTCTTGATTTCCTCCCATTTATCTCTTCTTCATCCTCTTCATTTCTTCTTCTCTCTGTGTCATTCTCCTTCTCTATTTCCAGCAACATAGACGCGTGAGAGAGTGAGGAGAAAAGTGAGAAAATCTCACTTTAAAAGGGAAACAAGAAAGGGAATTTGGTTTTTTAACTAAAACTTCGTATCTATTAGGAACACTTTGATTTTACTAAATAAAGTTTCCTAACCTCCAAAAGCAATAAAATAACTCCGAAGATTAATCCCAATTCTTGGTTCACCATTTCCATAATTTTCATATTTGCTACTCCTCAATCTAGTATTAACACACTCTAATAGTGTCCTTAAAAATACCGAACTGACTCCATTTGTCCTTAAAATTTAACTACATCCTCTTTCACACATTTGTGACTAAAAAATAAATTTTTCATATTTATTTCTCTTGACTAAGCATTTATATTTATTCATAAAATTTAACGGACATCTTAAACAAGTATTAAGCTACTTTTGCAACCTTATACAAGTCTAATAAGAGTCTAACAAGAGTCTAACAAGCTAAAAAAGAGGATGTTACACCTCTCACCAAGCTTGTCAAACCTTCACAACATTTTTCATGTGTCATAACTTCGAAAGTATAACTCTGATCCTTCACACATTATGGAAATTGAATCAATACAGTTAAATGATGACTTAACTATAATGAAACCTGTGAGGATAATGGACGAGGGAGCCAAAGAGCACAGAGGTAAGCGAATTCCCTAGGAAAAGGTTGCTTGGAATGGTATTGGCTCAGAGGAGACTACTTAGGATCTAGAGTCCCACATGAAGCAGGATTACCTAAAGCTTTTTGACTGAGGTAAGAAATTTTTTAAAAATGAAGGGAGAAATATAACATCCTCCATAGCATGTTAGTATTGTTTATATATATAAAGGTACCATAATACTTATAAGACATGCCTGTTTAATTTTATGATATTCTGAGTTAATTTAGGCATTTTGCTGCAACGCATAATATGTGAAGTAGCTTGTAATGACTCATTTAATGACATAAATTGTTTAGATAAGAAAAATAAATATGAAAAATTCATTTCTATGTCACAAAATAGGTGGAATATGGTGTGGTTAAATTTTGAGAATTAACTGAATCAGTTTGTTATTTTTAAGTACACTGTAAGAGTATTTTAATACCAGATTGATAAGTTTGATATTTGGAAAGTTATGGAAATGGTGAAATTAGGATTTAGGTGAATCCTAGGATTTATTTTAACATCTTTGGAAGTTATGAAACTTGATTTAGGAAGATCAAAGTATTCTTAACAGATATAAAGTTTCATTATATAGCTTAAGTAGCCTTAGTTTTAAACATTCTTATCATGAGTTCTTTGACTTTCTATGCTCATTTTCTCCTCTCCCACATGAAACACAGCAACAAAAAGAGAGACAAGAACGAGAGAAGAAAGAAAGAAAAGATGAAGAGGAAAGGAGCAAGAAGGAGAAAGGCAAGGCCAAGGTTTAAGCTTCATCTACATAAGTGAGGTAGGAGACTTGCTTCCATGAATCTCTATTCTTCTCTTTCCTTAGTTTGCTGCATGATTTTTTGTGTGTGAACAAAATTGGGTTTGAGTGTTAGTTTGGGGTTTCCATGTTTGAATCTTGTTCCTAAGCTTGAAGATGGTTTTTTCTTAGCTTATTTGAAGTATGGTTGTGGGTTACGACTTGTGTATGTTCTTATTTTTCCATGAATTTTGAGTTGGAAAAAATGGGTATGTAAGATCAAATTTTGATTCATTTTCATCATGAATGTATTTTGAGTTAATTGATTGAAGGTTGCAATAAGATTAGAGGTCATGGTTGATGTTAGAAATCACCTACAACTTATCTTCTAGTGCATTAGTGCCTAAGCGCAAAAGTTGGGCACCTGAGAAAAATAGGTTGAGCGTTTTGGTGCGCTAGCACCTACGTACTAGAGTTGGGCACCTAGGTAGCCAACGCCCAGAAAATTGTTCAGCATGTCACACAAGAAGGGCGCCTAGGCACCAATCAAGGGCATATGAGCGCCAGGTCTAGAATGTGGTTGGACGTTTGCTTTGCTCTAATAGAGCTACCTACTTATTGGAGTCCTTCATACATCTTTCTAAAAGTGTATTGAGATACTAATAGAGATATTCCAAGAGAGGAATGACCACTTAGCATAGCTATGAAGGTATACGATTTAGTTCCTTTGTAAATCAAGGTAGAGCTAGATTACTCACTTGTTATTCAAGATAGCATTAGAAAAGGTATTAAAAATATGATATTTGGTTCCTTATGCGATAAGTAGAGCTAAATTTACATGTTTTGTTAATTTTCCACTTCCACTTAGTTAAGTGTGAACCTTGTGATGCTTTGTGTGAAAAGTAAATGAATGGTGTTGAAAGTAACTTTGCATGTTTTCAAACTTGGTATTTCTTATTCCTGCGTATTGTAACCTTATATGATGTGCACAATCATTTAACTAGAGTGTTGAGGCTCCTAGTGCCAGGGTTATCGGTATAAGGATGGATAACTAGTACCCTTACTTTTGTGAGGTGAAGGAGGCCATTCATTACCATGTAGTGTAAGGAGGTTATGTACCCCCTTCCTACCCAAAAAATACAAGGAAAGGAGTTCTTGGAAACAAGCAAGTATCATTGATAACTCCATAAAATGTAGTTATTTATGCCCTATCTCTGTGCTAGAGTGAATGCTTAGTCCTTGTTTATAATGCATATTTAGAGGGTTTTGAGCTTATATTTATTATATTCTGATTCTAATGCCTTCTTGTATGTTTTACAGCAAATTGTGCTTAATTGTTATTGATTAAGTAGATTTATATATGTTACTGATTTGGTATTTTCTCTATGATAGGAAGGGCTCCAAACAAGGTCAAATATGGAGCATTTGAGGCAAAAGACCAAGAGGAAGCCAAATCTGCATTTCAGCAGTCAACGCCGCGGCGCAAGGTTGTGTATGCCGCGGCACAGAGAGGCATCTCAGCCACTCTATACTTGAACTCGAGAGTTCAGCACCGCAGTCCAGAAGATGGGTGCACCGCGGCACAATGTAATCGACCCTTTGGGTGCCGCAGCGCGCATATGTGGGGGTCGCGGCGTGATGGCAGCAAGCTAAGCCTATAAATAGATTTTTCACGTTTTTCTCTTTGTTTTGGCCATTTAGGCTATTTCCATTTTTAATCTAGGTTTGTTTTTTTTAGGTATTATTTTTAGCCATTTCCATTTGTTAGTTTAGGTTTAGGTAGTTTTAGGTTAGAAAGCTTTGGCTAGATCTCCATTGATGGTGGATTGGAGGCTAGGAATAAGGATGAAGGAGGATTCAAGCTTTAGAGACAAATCAATGAGCTTCCTTTCTTTTTTTTCCCTTTCTCTCTTCTCTTCCTTATCTATTGTATAGCTGAGCTGTATTTAGAGATATTTTGGATCCTTTTCTATATATATTAATGATGAGTTCTTCTCTGAGTTTGTGTGGATGTTTGGTTATTGTTCAATCATAATTTATGCTTAATGCTTGCTGTTGGTTGGCCATCAATTGCATGATCCTAATATTGCAAATGACCTAGACATAGGGAGTTATTGATATGGATATGATATGATTGATGCATGTTCGACGAGTTCAATTGGCTTGGATGAGTTAATTTGTTAATGGGATAGAAATATACCTATTGGCCATGTATAGTGTGTGATTGAGAATAAATCGTTCATGAGTGGATTTTGGTTCTAACTAAGGAGTTAGGTGAATGAAACTATGGTTAGATGACCTAAACATAGGCTTTTGGCTAATGAAGATTCTCAAGCTAACCTAATCAGTGTATTCATGTTAATGAGGAGGATTGCATGTTATTGGTAGATGTAGGGGGTGAAGAAGGATTTCCTGAAACCTAACCGTTTATCTTTATTACTTTTGTAGATTAGATTTAGTTTAGTTTATTACTTTCTTATTTTTATGTCCTTGAATAGAATTGATTAAGCTATTGGTTAGTACTTAGCTTTATAACCAATTATCTTCATGGGAACAAACTTTTACTATGTATCTGTATTACTTGAGCTATCCGTGCACTTACGGTTAGCAAATAAGTTTTTGGCACCGTTGCCAGGGATAAGGTTTCTATATTGCTAATATTGACAATGAGTTTAGTTAGTTCTAATTTAAGTTATATATAATCTATGTTAATTTCAGTCTCTTTATTTTATTATTTTATTTTCAATAAAGAAGCCAGGTGATTACAATCATACGAGGCCTTTAAGGGAATTCACGACTCCTGGAAAGGATAACCCTTGGATCAAGTTTTTGAGGACTACTCATCTGCAACAAATTCAATTTTGGTGACAAAGTCCTGCTGAGACTATAACTTAGGCCCTTCGTGGGAGGGCACCCCATGTTTATGTTTACCTATTGTCTTTACTTTGTGCATAAATAGGTAGTATGTTAATATGTTTATGTTAAATATGTTAGCATATTAGTATATTGTGTGATGTTAGCTGTCTTAATATGTTTTTGTTAGTATTTTAGTATATATATATATATATATATATATGTTCATTGTGTTAGTATGTTAGTTTTTGTTTATTTTTAAGTTTTAAGTTTGTTTTAGGTTTTATTATAGGTTAATATATTGATTTTGTGTTTTATTATGTTTGTGTTGTACATTTTGTAATTAAGTTTTTTTGAACAAGTTTTGTTGCAGCTAGAGATCCACATAAGCCAATTCCAGCAGCAAAACTGTGTTTGCTACTAAATTTAGCAGCTTAGGTTCTCACGCCGCGGCGCTGGTGCTCGTTTTCTACAGAATTCTGTAGCTTTTTACTACGCTGCGGCCCAGGCATGGGGGCACCGCGGCGCAGCACCCCTGTTTTTGCTTTTTCAGTTATTTTCTCTATTTTTCTGTATTTAGTAATGCTCAGTAGTAGTTAGGCTGCTATTTTGAGAATCTCAGGTACCCTATAGACCATGTTCATTAAGGATATTTTTATTTTGGTTTGGGAGAGTATCTTTACATGTTTTATTACCTAAATGCTTAATATTAACATGTATTAGTATTTTGAGTATGCAGTGGTCTTAGTCATCATATTTTCATGATTATATATTGTTTTGACTATCACTGATGTGCTTTTGATAAGATTTTCAATTTTCACTGTTTGCAAATGATGTTATGCATGCTTGAATTAAGAAAGTTGAATCTATTTGAATGCATGACATGTTGCAAGAATGTTGGTGTTGTTTTTGGTTGTCCATGATGTGAAAGGTTGCTATTTACCCCCTTTTCAATGAAACCTTATGTGATCTTGAAGCATGTTAAACAATTTAGTTATTTTTGATGCATGATTTATATCTCACTTAGATGCAAGTGTAACTTTGAAAATGATAAGAGTGCATGTCTTGAGAAGGTTTATTGATGTACATGTAGAGTTTTGATTATCTTAGAAATTGGTTTTGAACTCTCTTGAGGCGAAATCCTAGGTTATGCATGAGGAAATGATTAGGGCATTGATTGGATCATTTGAGCCTTAAAAAGCTTACCCTAATATGATGATATCCTTAGGTCCCATTTTGAAGTCTTATACTATTTGGCCTTATTTATTTTTCATAACCATTGTGTTCGTTAACCTGTTAACCATTCTAATGCATGTGCAAGCATTGCATTTTCTTCCTTCAATCATTGTTTATTGAGTACATGGTATGCTATTTCTTGAAGTGAGTCTATTGGTTAGGGGTGTTAATGAATATTCAATTCAAAATGAGCCTGAAGGAACCAGATGCAAAGAAAATAAAAGGCAATGCTTTGTAAAATAAAGAAAATCAAAAGAAAGAGAAAGAAAAGAAAAGAAAAATGAAAAAGAAAAGCAAAGCTTAAGAGAAGTAAAGTGTGAAAAGCATCGAAAAATGGTTCTGGCAAGTTTTCTGCATTCATTATTGAATACCCTGCTGATATCAAGTTAGTGGCTCAAGTCTTGGAATATCATGTTTATGTTTCTCAATGTTTGTATTGTATCATTTCCGTTCATTTCTTTCGCCAATACCATTGGCCTTACATTATAAGCTGATAAAGTCCCTTTTGATCCTCAATCTTGTGTGATTTACATTAGTGGAGAGAGAGTTAATTTACAATTTTGTGAATTCTATGAATCATATACATGTATGTTTATAAACTTATCTGGATATGTATGACTTGATTAGGAGAAGTTTATCTTGTATGTTTGTGAAAAATGTGAATTGCATGAACAGTTGTTTGGACTGATAGCATGTTAAGGATTATATATGTGTGGAACTGTTTATGGGACATTTGCACTTTTTGAGGATTGATGCAGTCATTACACACTAGTAGTTGGTTTGAAATGAAAAAGAAGATTGAAATGATATTTGCTAAATGAAAGTTGATTTGAATGTTTAAGTGATTTACTTAATTCTATTTTGTTTTGCTCGAGGACTAGCAAAATATAGGTTTGGGGGTGTGATAACTCCATAAAATGTAGTTATTTATGCCCTATCTCTATGCTAGAATGAATGCTTAGTCCTTATTTATAATGCATATTTGGAGGGTTTTGAACTTATATTTGTTATATTCTGATTCTAATGCCTTCTTCTATGTTTTATAGCAAATTATGCTTAATTGTTATTGATTAAGTAGATTTATATATGTTACTGATTTGGTATTTTCTCTATGATAGGAAGGGCTCCAAACAAGGTCAAATATGGAGCATTTGAGGCAAAAGACCAAGAGGAAGCCAAATCTGCATTTCAGCAGTCAATGCCGTGACGTAAGGTTGTGTACGACGCGCCGCAGAGAGGCATCCCAGCCATTCCATACTTGAACCCGAGAGTTCAGCGCCGCAGCCTAGAAGATGGGTGTACCGCGGCGCAATGTAACCGACCCTTTGGGCACCGCGGCGCACGTATGTGGGGGCCGCAGCGCGATGGCGACAAGCTGAGCCTATAAATAGATTTTTCACATTTTTCTCTCTGTTCTGGCCGTTTGGGCCATTTCCATTTTTAATCTAGGTTTGTTTTCTTTAGGTCTTGGCCATTTTTAGCCATTTCCATTTATTTGTTTAGGTTTAGGTAGTTTTAGGTTAGAAAGCTTTGGCAAGAACTCCACTGATGGTGGATTGGAAGCTAGGAATAAGGATGAAGAAGGATTCAAGTTTCAGAGACAAATCAATGAGCTTCCTTTCTTTTTTTCCCTTTCTCTCTTCTCTTCCTTATCTATTATATAGCTGAGCTATATTTAGGGATATTTTGGATCCTTTTCTATATATATTAATGATGAGTTTTTCTCTGAGTTTGTGTGGATGTTTAGTTATTGTTCAATCATAATTTATGCTTAATGCTTGCTGTTGGTTGGCCATTAATTACATTATCCTAATATTGCAAATGAACTAGACATAGGGATTTGTTGATATGGATATGGTATGGTTGATGCATGTTCGATGAGTTCAATTAGCTTGGATGAGTTGATTCGTTAATGGGATAGAAATATACCTATTGGCCATGTATAGTGTGTGAGATCGTTCATGAGTGGATTTGGTTCTAACTAAGGAGTTAGGTGAATAAAACTATGGTTAGATGAACCAGACATAGGCTTTTAGCTAATGAAGATTCTCAAGCTAACCTAATTAGTGTATTCATGTTAATGAGGAGGATTGCATGTTGTTGGTAGATGTAGGGGGTGAAGAAGAATTTCTTGAAACCTAACTATTTATCTTTATTGCTTTTGTAGATTAGATTTAATTTAGTTTATTACTTTCTTATTTTTATGTCCTTGAATAGAATTGATTAAGATATTGGTTGGTACTTAGCTTTATAATCAATTATCTTCGTGGGAATAAACTTTTACTCTGTATCTGTATTACTTGAGCGATCCGTGCACTTGCGGTTAGCAAACAATCATGTGTTTTTCTAAAACAAAACATTACATAAGCATTGCATAAGCATACTATTAGGATATTCTTAGGCTTAATTATGTGATATAATGCATAGCACAAAATGACAATTGTATGGACAATTGTCTTGTTTTGTTAACAGTGAGAACTACGAATGAGTTTACTTAGGAGTAGTACATAGAAAGGGTTTGTTATTATTCCTCTTGTGATAAGAGATGCCTTATATATTTGGTGCAACCTTATTCTGTTGTGAATGAATATTTTACTTACATTGGTTTATAATGTCGTAATTAAATCATATTTTTAAAGAAATGAATTGTCTGCCTCGGGAAGAGAAAGGATTATTTTTTGGCTTATGCCACCTTTTCAAGTGCTTATTTGAAACTTGTTTTTCCCCAAAGTAGCTGGATTTACTGTGATGTCATTTTTTAAACTTACTACTGATAATTTATAAATTCTCACCCCATTTTCTTGTTTCCATGATAAATCCAGCGAAGGATCAAAGCAAAAGCAAGACAAAGCATTGAAGACTTAATATAGTTGTTCTTGTATATATTAATGTTGTATTTATTTTTATGGTTTTGTATATATATGCCCACGTGGCATGTTTTGTATAAATGAGTATCTTATACATATTTTGTACATGTATGGTAAAGAGCATGTTTCCAATTTTGTAAAATATCTTGTTCTCTTTACTTTGTTATCAAAGGCTTTTTCTCCCTCTCCCTCTCTTTCTTTCTTTATATGTGTGTGTGTGTGTGTGTTGTTAGTTATTATCCAGGTCTTGTATTTATGTTTAAGTCTAGAAGTGACATTCCTAATGCTATATGCTTGAGTATATTGAGGATATAATACAGTTTTAGTTTTAGGATGCTACACTAATGGCTAACAACATAAGAATCAATTAATAATGCTTGTCTAATTTCATATAAAATGCATCTAGACATAATGAATCCATTAGTCAAGGACTCAACCCACTATTCAAAATTCATGGGAAATGGTTGCTACCTACTTCATCATGCTTATCTCCACTTAACTACTTTCTTTGAGTGTGCAACATTCCTAAAATAGCTTGATTAACAGCTCTTACTTCTTAGGCCTTGTGGTTTTGACTTGGTCAATTCCTTTCAATGCCTTCAACTGTTGCATTATTTCGTTCTCATTAACCCACAGCATCCTAACAAAGATCCACAACATCCAAGCCCAAAATATGAATCCTACCCATTAACAATTGAAACCAATGTTGGCAGCACACAACCCACTAGCTCAATTCTTCTCTACCATAACTAATCACAATTAACTTGAATTAGCTTATCGAGAATGATTATTTTAGCTGACATTAAATTTTGGGTTTTAACAATAATGTAAAAGCTTCTTTCATCTATTGTGTATGTCTTTGCTCTTACTCAAGAACATTGTACATTTCATTGTGGAACATGGGTTTAACTGTCTCAGTAAGTTGGCAAGACATCTGTAGATTAAATCTTTAAGACCAATGTCATTTAGCCGATGGATGAAGGCCATTGTCATGATGATTGATTGACAACACTCAATAGTTTCTTCAATAGTTGGATTTGATTAACCCACAGTAACTAGATTAATAGGTTAAGAAAATGGTGTGATCAAAGCTACTATAACCACTGGTTGAGAAACCGAAGAACAACAAATCTCCGGTTATCACTTTTCTTTGCAACTAATTGTATGGGATCCATCATACTTAGACTCCTTCCAGATCTTAAGTGCAGGTGCCAATGGTAATCATGATAAGGTGATGGAAACCTTGCAACAATATCTTCTTGTGGTCCCACCGGACATGCCAAAAAATATGTTTGCTATCCAAAAATATGTTTGTGATTTTTATTGATTGATTAACTAATTAGATCATCTAACTTGCAACTATTGGTTCCCTTTGTTTTGGTGAAACTTTAAGAAAGGGACTCTATTCTTGAACTATGGGTTCTTAGGCTACTAAAGAAAGCGCCTAGTTGGAAGATTGGCTAAAAATTAAGTTTGGTAAAGGATAAAAATGAAAGTAAAGACATAAAAGCGATAAAGAAAGTGATAAAAAAAAGTTATAAAGAAAGTTGTAAATAAAGTGATAAAGTAAAGTAATAGCTAAAAGATAAATGAAATGTAAAGGCTTGTGTTTGATTAATTGAGTGGTGGTTGTATGTTGTGTTGTTACATTTGAGTTTACCATGCCTTTTATAGAGCCAAAACCTAGTAGTTAACTCTACTAAAACTATCTGCCACATTTCCTATGTAATATCCTAATACAATTACTCTAGTATATCTGGAATATATTATCATAAATAGTATTAGTCATGTCACTGCTAAACTAAAAACATCAAATTAGATGCATAATAACTATGCTTGTTATTATAAAGAGCCATAGGGAAAAAAAGATTATATATATATATATATATATATACACACACACACACACACACACAACCTTAGCCTCAAAATGGCATATTGTAATACATAAACCTTTATACAAACCAAAACAAATATAATAAATATAAACTTTGCCTCTAAAAGCAAATAAACTATACTAGTCTTTACGCTTCTTCTTCTTTCCCTTTAAAGGGCTACAACCTAGATTTATCATGGAATCAATAAACGGTGTGAGAATTCACAATTCTCAGTTTATGTTTCCAAAACATGTCATCATGATACCTCCAAATACTTCATGGAAAAACAAGTTATGCAACGATAACTAGAAAGGTGGCATAAGCCAAAACAATCATTTCTCTTCTTGAGGCATACAATTCATTCATTTATAAAATATGACATAATTATGACACAATTATCCATTTACAATGAATAAATGAATCCATTTACATTTGAATATGTTTGCAATAAGTACATAAGCAACTATTCATTACCAAAAGAACATTCACATACTTACTCTATGTAATATTCCCAAGCAAACCATAATCTCAAATATAAGACAATTGCCTATACAATTGTCATTGGAATGTAAATGCTTGTGTTATGTTGTACGATTATGACTAAGGTATGTCCTGAGAATATGCTTATGAAATGTGTTATGATAGTGTTTGTGCAATGTCATGAAACTTGACTATTCCCAGGAACTTGGTTCTTTGTATTCTTTCTGGGTAGTAGGGCAACAACCTCTTAACACTACTTGGTTTATAAGTGGACTGTTCCTTCTCACAACAATGAGGGTACTAATACAACCTTATAATATCGGTAACCCTGGCCCTAGGAGCCTACACGCTCTGAGAATCTAGGACTAGCCCTTATTCAAAGAATTCTTGGATATACCCACAATTCTCCAGCCAAATAATTGTGCACATCATATAAGTTTATAAATATGTAGGAATAGCAAATGTGTGAAACTATGCAGTGTTATATTCATCTCACATATACACACCATAAAACTAATCACATGGTCTACTCTAACTAAATGAAATAACAAAATCTAGCAAACATGCACTCTCAGCTCACTTCATCTCATAAAGGAGCAATTCATGTTTCTAGGTTACCCTCACAGCTCAACCTTAGCAAACAAGGGAAACAACTATCATTCATGCACCTTAAGCTTAACTTTTACCATAAAGGAGCAACTCATGCATAATGATAGGCTAACCATGCCAAACAAACTCAGTATACTACATCTAGTACACCTCATCATCACATGACAAGTCATATCAAGTGCAACATCATTGCTCTTCAATAATTAGCACCCTACTTATGTCAATCCACTACCATTGGATGCACAAAGGTCAATTCTTTTACACATGCGCTAGGTGGTTATTTTTTCTATGAAATATCCCTAATAGTGTCTTAACTCACACAAAAAAATGTGCATAAAAGATCCCCTACAAGTAAGGAACTCCAATGTCTCAATATAAAAAACCTAGGAAGTTTTGTATTTGGGCGCCTAGGCGCCCAACTTCTGAGTGATCAATCGCTCAGCACCAGAGTTTCTGGTCTTGTGCACTTAGGCACTCACCTTTTGGGTGCTTAAGTGCCCATCATGTTTCTACTCTCTAGGCTTAGGCACTTAGACTCTCCCATCTTGGGCACTTAGGCACCTAACAACAAAATCAAACCCTATTCTAATGAGTTTCAAACCAAAGTTGGACCCTCAAACTTAGGTCCTAGATGGGTTCCAACCTCATTCATAGTCTCTATGTGACACCCGGGGCTGACGAGGGCGGCGAATGGTCGTCGGTGCAAAAGATGAAGCACGGACAAGGAGCAGCTCCTGACAAGCTTCTAGGCAGAGGGACACATGAATGAACTGAATACACACCGGAATGAGAGGAATCCAGAGACTGTGTAGGTATGAGACTGCATAGTTGAGGATGACTTAAAGGAATTGATTAGCACCACCCATATCAACAAGATGCATCTTCTTTTCAAGAGCCAAGAACATAAGTACTCCATAGTTAAGCGTGCTTGACTTGGAGCACTTATGGGATGGGTGACTTCTTGGGAAGTTTCCTAGGATGCGTGTGAGTGAGGACAAAGCACGCTGAAAAGACCCGTGTTGGTTTGTGGAAACACTCATCGATCTTGTAGGCAATCTCGGGACGTTACAAATGGTATCAGAGTAGAACCTCTCCCAGTACGGTGTGGTTCGGGGACGAACCATGCAGAAGCTGGTGGGCATGTGATACCCGGGGCTGACGAAGGCGAGGAGTGGTCGCTGGTGCAAAATATGAAGCACGGACAAGGAGCAGCTCCTGGTAGGCTTTTAGGCAGAGGGACACATGAATGAACTGAATATACACCAGAATGAGAGGGATCCAGAGACTGTATAGGTATGGGACTGCATAGTTGAGGATGACTTAAAGGAATTGATTAGCACCACTCATATCAACAAGATACATCTTCTTTTCAGGAGCCAAGAATATATGTACTCCATAGTTAAGCGTGCTTGACTTGGAGCACTTGTGGGATGGGTGACCTCTTAGGAAGTTTCCTAGGATGTGTGTGCGTGAGGACAAAGCACGCTGAAATGACCCGTGTTGGTTTGTGGGAACACTCATCGATCCTGTAGGAAGTCTCGGAATGTTACACTTTAAAACTACTAAACTCTCATACTTATTCTCAAATCATTCAAATAGTGACACAAGAATAAGTATGCTAAATCTCTCATCCCAAAAACCTATATTTCTTCAACACAAGGTAATGGAGTTTTATGGATTCTTACATGCTCTAAATCATTATTAGACATGTCTCAAATCATACCTACCCTTTTTCTCAACTCCTAACCAAGTTCACCTTCTCAATCTATGGAGAAACCTTGCAAAAACCCATTTTCTACCATGTTAAACAAGCATCGTGCATCATCAACAAGATGTAGAAAACAGAAAAGGGTAGAGTATGAACAAACACCCCTATCTCAACTCCTTGAAGATGATGGTAGGTTATGGCTGTTCCTTGCTTTCCTTCGCCTTTCCTTTCCTTTCCTCTTCCTTTCTTCCTTTTCTTTCTTTTTCTCTTCTTTCTCTATTTACAGACGTGAAGAGAGAGTGTGAGAGTGAGTGAATAGTGAGATAAGATGAAAAAAAAGAAGAAAGTCAATGAAAAAGTGAAGGAGCGGTGGAAAGAAGGAAAATTGAAATATCTTATGACTTTGGTAACTTAACTGGAAATGTTATATCTCTTAAGGATACTTTAATCTCCCATTACCAAGTTTTCTAACTTCTATAGGTGTTATGAAAAATCCTAAAAATTCATCTCAATCCTATTCCTATCATTTCATAATCTTTTATACACTTAAAACTATCATTGAAGTTCTGTTACTCTTCTTTAGGTTACATTAAACCTTAAGAGAATGAACTAATAAACTTACAGGTATCCTTCTTAACCTACTCTCATTATTAGTAAATTTAATTCTTTACTTGATATCTTCTCAAACTCTCATAATTTTCTAACATATCTGCCTATTTAATTTGACCCTTAAACACTCACTCAGTGTTACTAAAAATACTAAACTGTCACAATTAATTCTTCGAAATTAACCACATTACATTATATTTATTTGTGACCAAGAAATAAATTTTTCATATTTATTTCCCTTATTCTACCAGTTTATACTACTTTTTGGGCTATTATCAGCTACTTTTCACACTCTGTGTTATAGCAAAATAACTCAACTATCTTAAAAATGTTGCCAAAGTTAATAGGTAACTCTTACAAGAGTTACTGAACTTTTATAATCCCTGATTAAGACTAACTGGTTAGAGAGGATATTACATCCTAAGTTTTCTACCCATTTTACAACATTGTGGAATCATGGCCAACAATCAGAGTGTTGGTTACTACCACATCAATTAAGTTCCTTCAATTTTTAGATGAAATACATTGCATAAGTTAGTTGAACGACTGCTCCACATGCTGACCGCTTCAACCTTATCTCTATCTTTAAGGAAGATAGTTACCATGAAGTTTCCAAGTGGTTGAAAGTTCATTGACTTGGCCAAACCCATGAGTTTATCTTAATTTACAATTGAATAACTCCAATCAATTAACTACACAACCGCCCCATAAACCTAAGCTTCCAACCTTTTCCCTATATTCATGGCTAGTGGTTATCGTGTACATTACAACTAGTTATAACCACATTGACTTAGTCAAACTCATAATTTAAACTTGATCTTCAAGCACACTAACTCCAATAAGTCCAATAATAGAAAATTTGAACTAAATTTGTCTTCATTATTGGATTTTTCCTTTTTTTACTCATTATAGACTTGGCCCACTATGATAGCGTGCAATAATGACTTATTAGCTAATGAATGAACAAAATATTAGCGAAGTTTAGACCTAGTTTAGCTAATTCAATCGGATGCTTTGATCCAACTCCTTTTTTCAACTTTTTTGGTGTTAACAATAGCATACATTATGATTTGAATACTCAACTAGGGATGACAATTTTACCCGCCCTCGCGGGTACCTGTGGGTAATACCCGTGACGGGGGCGGGTAATACCTGTCAAATTTTTTTTGCGGATATAAATACTAGTTTAGTGTTATCCCCGTTTAATAAACGGGGTGTTGGTGTATGCCCTAGAGGCTAATACATTTTTTGTATTTACATACATTCTATTATGCTATTTTATATATGAGGCATTTCATTTATTGTGTTCTTTTTTGATAAACATAATAAAGTCCTTAGAATAGTAAGTTTGATGCCATAGGACATCAAGTGGATGACTTGATCGTGAGATCCTTTTGGTTACAACACTATTCTTAAATGTCCATAGTCAAGTATTATTGTTAATTAGGACAACAATAATACATTGAGACTAGTATGTGTAGAGACTGATGACCGCATCTCACGGGTCATGGATATGAGATATCAAGTCTTCACATAGGTACATATTAGAGTAATGATGTACTGGACTGACCCACCATGAGAATGCTACATGGATCGTTACGTGAGTGTCATAAGCGATTCTTATAGTGACAATGGTGTTTGTGGTCCTTTGACCTGAAATCACTACGATTCCTACATGAGGAGTTGTGTGTTTTAATGCCATCAAACGTCATCTGTAACAAGGTGATTATAAAGTTGGTTATTGGACACACCGCAAATCATGCAGAGGGATGTGAGTGACCTAGATGAAATTTGTCACTCCTACATAACAGGAGCGATATCTTCGGGCCCCCTGATTGAGTGAGACTGCGAAATGCATGGCCATGCTCAAATGAGTCAATATGAGATATTGATCTCATTTGTTGTTACAAAGTCTACTCGAGTATCAGGAAACGAATGATTGGACTATACAAGGGTGACGCATTCCATGCCTTGTGTTCAATCTAGATATCTTGACAAAGGGACTAAACGATACGGAAACATTGGTCACGAAAAGGTTATGTCAAATCACTGACATTCTTATTACTTGGGTAGCAGCGATGTGTTGCTAGATACCGCTCACTGCTTGTAATATTAAAATGGGATTTTAATATTACTGCCAACGTAATAAGAACCTGCAGGGTCACACACATAGAGCAGACTAAAATTGGAGCAATGGATCCAAGTTGGACTCGGATTCAAATATGGGCCAGACTCATAACAAATGGGTCTAGGGTTGCTGACTTACCTTGCTCGCTGCTCACACTCACTTAAGGCATCACTATTATAAATAGTCGCTAAGGGGCCTGCTAAGGGACATAATTCTAAACCCTAGTGCATCTACGAAAAGTGAGTGAGTGAGAGAGCGACAGGTTTCTTCTCTTCTCTTCAGCGGCTAGCACTTGTGTGAGAGACGTGAGGCTCCTCTTTGCGGACGTTGGACGTTCGTGAGTCTGTTCGTGTGGATACCGCAGAGACATCGTTTCTATTACGGTGTTAGTGATTCACGCTTCAAGAGGTAAATCATTTAAAAACTCGGATTATGGCTTTTCGCATGGATCCTCGGTGGGAATCCCCTGTTTTCCATTGCATGTTGTATCCACAAAATTCCCAACACGGGCGGGGCGGGGTAGTTCCCTCCGCATCAATGGTACCAAAAAAAATTTATATAAATATTTTATATAAAATTATTAAAAAATTAATTATATAAATTAAAATATTATAAAGTTATATAAATCAAAAGTATTTTAGGTGTTTGACATTATTTTTAGATTAAGTTGTATTGGACAAATTTTAAAAAATTATAATATTATACTTTTTTTTCATTTTTCATTATTTTATTTTATTTTATTGATTTTTTTGAATTTTTTTACAATTTATTGGGTACCGCGGATATCATGATACCCATTTATCCATGAGGGAAAGATAAAGCAGTATGCAGACGGATATGGAGGCGGGGCGGATATTATTCGGGGGGGGGGCTACTACCGCCCGCCCGCCCTTTGCCATCCCTATACTCAACAATATGGTTCCATTTGCTCTCAAAAGTCAAAAGAATAATGATCATCTTATCTCAAATAATATACATATCCCTTTTAACATCACATAAAAAATTAGTTAATGAAATATAAATTATTGATTAATAGATATGTATAAAAATGTAATTTTTCTAAGTTGATCCTGTTAACCAACTTATATACGTCATTAATCATTTTTTTATTATTCATTAACTAACTTTTTATATATTCATTAATTAATTTTTATACATCATTAACTATAAATTTATACTTTATTAACTAACTTTATATGATATAAAAAATTGTGTAATTGAAAATGAATAAAATTATCAAGGTTGAAGTGAAATCAATGGGCTCGTTGTGCTTAGGGATGGCAACGGGGCGAGGCGGGGACGGGTAGTAGCCCCAGTCCCCGCTCGCGAATAATATCCGCCCGCCCGTCTCCATATCGTCGGCATCTGCGTTTATCTTCCCATGAGTAAACGGGTATCATGATATGGTACATCCAATAAATTATAAAAAATTCAAAAAAATCAAAAAAATAAAATGAAAAATGAAAAAAAAAAAAAGTATAATACTATAATTTTTTAAAATTTGTTCAACACAAATTAATTTAAAAATAATGTCAAACACCTAAAATACTTTTAATTTATATAACTTTACAATATTTTAATTTATATAATTAAGTTTTTTAATAATTTTATATAAAATATTTATATAAAATTTTTATGATCTTGAAGACGGGGAATCACTCCTACTCCGTCCCGTTTATTAAACGGGGATAATACTAAATGAAGTATTTATATCCGCGGGAAGAATTTGAAAGTATACCCACCCCCATCATGGATATTACCACGAGTGTGGGTAAAATTACCATCTCTAGTTGTGCTTCAACCTTCGGTCTTTCTTTTTACCTCACTCTTACTCTGCCCCCCCCCCCCCCCCCCCCCGTTTTTTATTTTTTTTTTCTAAATCCGGTTCTGTTCGCAAGGAATGAGGCAACAAGGGTATCGTAAACACAGACGTTGTTGATTTGTTGACACATATTTGGAGATATGAACAAAAAGTCTCTGGCGTTTCTTTCTACGATCATTTCAACAAAGTTTCACGTTCCGCCTCCTCAATGGCGATTCTACTGTTCTCCATCCTCACTTTCCTCTCCTCCTTCCACCAACAAGCTCTTTGTTGGAGGTCCCTCTCTCTTTCCCTTCCTTTCTGCCGCTTCTCCTGTTATGCTCAATTTTCGCAGAGTTGACACTGATGGTGTTTCAGGGTTGTCATGGTCAGTGGACGAAAAGTCCCTCAAAGACGCTTTCTCTTCGTTCGGAGACGTCACTGAAGGTAATATGAGCGTGAATATTTTTCCGGGTCTCTGTCTTTTTGCCCATTTTCTTAAGTTTCTGCTATGTATCTACGTGTTCGACGTTATGTCTCACTGATGTGTTGTTGAAGATATTGGAAGTAATCACTGTGTAAAGTGTCATATTGGAAGCACATCAATGGGAAGTAATTTCTGCAAGATATCAAATTCAATACCCAGCTTATGCAGGGGATTTACATTCTGTGCCGTGGGAATTAGATTTCATTCCATTACTGTCTCTGCTTGATGCTTATTTCTCTTACATCTTTTTATTTTGTTGTTGTACTTTTTATTGGTTTGATTAAATTTTGCCATTTGTTTATTCTCACCTCTGTATTTGGCCGGTCTTATTTTTCTTGTCTCACAAATTAACGTACCGTCATGTAATTCACCTTTGTATTTGGCTGGTGAGTTTGCATTCGCTAAAGTATGTGGGACAATAAGATTATTACTTGTGCCACACCCACAGAAAGCAATTAACGCACAAATTACAGGGATAAAAATCTTCTGTCTCTGACCTCTGTCTCAATGCCTGTCCCACCTATTAAATTTTGCCAAATCAGATCAAATTTACCCGTCATTACAGTAAAATTAGAAGTCTAACGGGGTTAGGGTTTAACGCTGTCTCTCAAGAATCCAAAAGGACCTTTACTAACTCTTTCAGATTTCTGTTCATCTTCCTCACCTGGGTTTCTACTTTTCTTGGCCTTAATTCTCGGTCACCCCATCTCTGATGCCTCCATTGATTATTTCCCATCACCTTCTCTCCATGGCTCACCCTTGGATTGGTAACAGAGAAGGTCAAGAAAATGAAGATGAGGTTATAACTAAGAGAAACGGTGTTAAAATCTGATTTGGAGAAACGGTCAAGAAAATGAAGAGAAACGGTTATAAAGTGAAGTGTAAATTTTATCTGTTTTGGCGAAATTTAATTGGTGGGACAGACCCGGAGACAGAGGCAAGAGACAGAAGATTTTTATCCTAATTGGAGCACCTAATTGGTTAAATTAAACTAAATGACACTGCACCAAAATTCAAATGTTTGCCTGCTTAATATGTTGTAAGGCCCTTTGCTTTGATGGTAGTATTTGAAACCTACAAGAAGGTAAGCCCAACACTTTTTGTGAATGTAGTTTGTAGAAATTTGATCGTATCTCAAAAATCAGTGGAAATCCTTCTAAAAATGACTAAACTAGAAACTTATTATAGTTTAAATGAATTATGAAAAGTAAAATATGTGATGGAATTAGGAGGCAAGAAAGCTAAACATCTTCTAATAGAGTATTAGTTTGAGATTATGTTTAACGTAACACTTTAATAGCATAGCTGAAGGATGTTTATCTTATTTTAAATGGTGAAATTATGCTATCTCATCGATCAATGGTGGAATTAAGTTACAAAAATATCAGTAGATCAAGATTGCTGGTACAAGAGGATAATATAGTAGTGATAAATATTTATTAGGAAAAAAAAATACAAATCTCTTGCTCTACCTTGACTATCTTGGGTGAATTTGATCATTAAATGCCAGAAGATGATGGACCTAAGAGTTAAGAAGTTATGGCTTTTGGACCCAGAATTGGAGGAAGACATGTCTCAATTTAGTAATTTGAATTTGGTTTTATAAAGTTCTGATTGCTATTGTAGTGATATTTTTTCCTTAGTAACATAGAACTAATCTCTCTGAATATATTAGTGGACATTAAAGGATTCAGAATGCAAGGGCTTAGAAGGCCAAGAAATGAGAAAACTGAGGATCATAAGGAGCTAAAAGGAAGAAACTTCAGTCTCTCTAGGGTATGACCCAAAAATAAAGACTGCTGTAGGGTTTGTGAATGGTTTCACTAACTATCATCTGGATTGTGTCTTCTACTGTTGTTTATCTTTAATATCCAATATTCAAATGAATCTGGTGAGCTGGGGCAGAGACAAAAGAGCGTTGTGGGGGCTGGGGGAGGTGGGTACTTAACATTCAATATTCCAGCATCCAAATCTGGTGAATCTTTAATCTGTAGATTGAGATCTTCTACAGTTATTTATCTAGTTGGATTAGGATTTCGATTTTGTGCATCTCATATACTAGATTAAATTCAACCAAAATATATGCAAGGACTTTAAGGAACAGCCACAAAACTTTAGGTGTTGCTTGATGTGCCCAAATTTTGGAATCATCTGTGCTTGGGGCACCTATAATGAAAACATTACTCCAGTTCTGTATTGTTTGAGCCATACACACCTGGCAATTCAAACGTGGAAGCCATATAACTCTTTCTCTGTTTGGGCATTGCATGTGGTCTAAAAATGTTGAGGCTTGTAATTGCCATCTGACCTGTTCCTTTCATTGTTTCTGTTAGGAATCTAATTCTGAGATTAGAAGCTTGAATTCCTAACAACGAAAAACTCTACCTCACAAAAGAACAATTACTGAAATTTCCTCTTTGTTGATGAATGAACAAAGAACACAATGAAGTCAAGGTAAACAAGTTTACCCCCAGAAGGAGCACTCTCCTTTTCTCACTGGAATTTCCAGTCAATTCGAATATGCTAAAAAGATGTCCTCTCATCTACAAAGGAGGGACTATATAAAGGAATACATTCTGCCTAACCACCTAACCCACTCAATAACAAACTATAACAGATATAACTAACTACCAAAACAGTTACAAAAAGTACCCAGTCAATTACAATTATTTGCACCTTTTTTCTTTCTATAATAAACCTTTAAAGGTTTATTATAGTTATAGTGCTTCCTGAAATCATTCTCAACAATACTCCCCCCCTCATAAACAACCTTGTCCTTAAGGTTGAAATCTGGAAACTGATTTCTGATGGAAGAGATGTCTTCCCAAGTAGCTTCTTCGGGAGTTTCCCTTGCCAATGGATCAAGCACTTGGGATGTTTCGATCTGAGAGATTAATTTTCCTGGTACCCAAGATCTGGAAGAAGTGGTGGTATAACTCTGCCGTGCCTTGCAATTCAATTTGGAAGTTCGGGTTCAACTGGATGGTGTCCTGCCGCTTTCTTAAGCCGGGAAACATGGAATCTTGGGTGTATCCGAGCTTGCTTTGGAAGTTGTAATTTGAAGGCTACAGCTCCAATTTGTTTTAATACCAAATAAGGTCCATAATACCTAGCGAGATAGTTTAGGATGCAGCTTGGTAGGCATGGAAATCTGTCTATGTGACCTGATTTTGAGATAAACCCAATCTCCGGCTGAATTGGAGAGATTTTTCTATGCATATTGGCATAATGAGCCATCTGATTTTGTGCTCTCTGCAAATGGAACTTTAGTTGCTTCAAAGCTTCATCTCTGTCCATGAGGTCTGTGCAATGCTTCTGCTAAAGTTTCTCCAGGGATAAACCTAGCCAAAGAAGGTGGTGGCCTTCCATAAACCACTTCAAAGGGTGTGTAGTGTGCAGCACCTTGGAAGCGGTATTATACCGATATTCACCCACGGTATAAATCCCGCCTAGGACTTCGGTTGCTCGGAATAGAAACACACGAGATAAGTCTCCAAGGTTCGTTAAGGACCTCTGTTTGTCCATCGATTCGGGGTGGTAGGTTGTGCTCATATTCAAAGTAGTTCCTTGTAATCTGAAAAGTTCCTGCTAGAAATGACTCATGAATGTAGGATCCCTGTCACTAACAATAGAGATTGGTACCCCATGTAGTCTAATGATTTCTTTAACAAAAATCTCAGCTATGGATCTTGCAGTATAAGGGTGTTTGATCAAAACGAAATGCCCATATTTACTCAATCTATCCACTACTACAAGCACAACATCAAAACCTTTTGATTTAGGGAGTCCCACAATGAAATCCATACCGATTTCTTCCATATGGCCTTTGGAATGGGTAAAGGTTGTAGCAACCCTTCTGGAGAAGAGGCTTGATATTTACTCCTTTGACACACATGGCGGTGCTACAAAATCAATGATTGTCCCTTTCATGCCAATCCGAGAAAAGGAATTGAGCCATCCTTCTATAAGTCCTGTATATCCCCGAATGCCCCCCCATAGGAGAAGTATGGAATTCTGGAGTAGTTTAGGGATCCAAACTGAATCTGTTGATAAAACTAACCCGCTTTTATAGTATAGTCTATCATGCTCCAAGGTATATTGAGGATGTGAGTTAGGATCTAATTTTAAGTCTTCTAGAATTTTGGTCAACACTGGATCCTTCTTAACTTCTTCATCAATCTCTGTAATTTTAGGCCAGAAAAGCCTTGTTATTCCTTGCAGCTCCTTATCTTCATCCCTCCTAGATAGTGCATCAAGCAACTCTATTTGAAGCTCCAACCTTGTACACAATATCGAACTCATATCCTAACAATTTCGCCAACAGTTTTCTTTGATTCGAGTTGTTATTCTCTGCTCCAAAAGGTACCTTAAACTCTTTTGATCAAGTAAATACAAGTGAATTTCTGACCTAGGAGATAAGGCCTCCAATGTTGGATTGCTAGGACCAAAGCCATCAATTCTTTTTCATAGACCGATTTAGAGAGTGTTGAATCTGCCAAGGCCTTGCTAAAATAAGCAATAGGCTTTTTGTCTTGAGTTAACACAGCCCCCACTCCCTTTCCCGATGCATCACATTCTATGTAGAATTTTTTTGAGAAATCTGGCATTGACAACACAGGAGCTGTGGTGACGACTTGCTATAAGAATCGGGTGAAGGCTTCAGTACTTGTACTAGTCCACTTGAAACTCCCTTCTTCAATAAATCAGTTAGGGGTCGAGCTATTTGTCCATAATGGCAAATGAATCTTCTATAGTACCCAAGTAAGCCCCAAAAATCCTCTCAAAGCTTTAAGTGTCTTGGGTAATGGCCACTGCAGAATAGCTTCAATCTTTTGGGGATCCATTGATACCCCATCCTTAGAGATAATATGACCAAGGTATCCTATCTTGGTTTTTCCAAAAGTACACTTCTTTTGATTGGCAAAGAAAGAGTGTTCTAATAATCGAGCCAGCACTTGTCTCAAATGCTTCATATGATCCTCTCATGTTTTGCTATAAACCAAAATATCATCAAAGAAAACCAAGACGTACCTTCGAAGAAAAGGTTTAAGCGTAGCATTCATAACACATTGGAACGTGGTTGGAGCATTAGTTAATCCAAATGGCATTACTAGAGATTCGTAATGCCCTTGGTGAGTTCTAAATGCTGTTTTTGGAATGTCTGGCTTGTGCATTCTGATTTGGTGATATCCAGCCCTTAAATCTATTTTGGAGAAATAAACAGCTCCACTCAATTCATCCAACAATTCCTCTATCACTGGAATGGGAATTTGTTTGGTACTGTAGCTTTGTTTAGAGCACGATAGTCCACACAAAACCTCCAACTTCCATCCTTCTTCTTGACCAAAATAACGGGACTGGAATATGGGCTGTTGCTGGATCTAATGATTCTTGAAGCCAACATCTCAGCTACTTGGGTTTCTATCTCATTTTTCTGCAAGTGGGGATAACGATAAGGCCTTACATTAATTGGATCTATCTCAGCTTTAATTGGAATTCGATGATCAATCCCTCTAGGTGGTGGCAACCCCTTTGGTTCATGAAAAGCTCGCGCAAACTCAGATAATACCTCCTGTAATTGACTGGTTTGATCTCATTGTCACCCCTGCTCCTCTATATCATTTTTCTCCACAACCCAGAGCATAGACATTATGTCTATTTCCTTCTTGGTAAGTTTCTTAAGTGCCTTGGAAGAAATCACTGCCTTGGTTAAGCTGGGATCTCCTTGTATGATCATATTCTCGTCCTTGATAGTCGAAGGACATGCTCAAGGTCTGCCAATTGGCTTTGATATCCCCCAATGTGACTAGCCAGGCCACTCCAAGAATCAAATCAACTCCTCCTAAGTCAAACAAAAAGAAATCTCCTTCCATCAAATATGGTCCCAATTGCACCTTGATTCTTGCAAAGAAATTTGACCACGAGTGGATTTTCTATTCCCATCCCCTAATCTTACATGATAGGGTTTGGTTGGTTCAATCTTAAGTCCCAAATTTTGTACCAATTTGCTGGATACAAAATTGTGACTTGCTCCACTATCTATTAAGATCAACACTTCTCGTCCCTGCAATTCACCTTTCAATTTCATAGTTTGAGGTTGTGTCAAACCTCCTGCTGAGCATACTGAAAGATCCATCCACTGACACTCCACCTCAAAAGCTTCTTCTTTCTTTTCCTCATTTTCGTTCTCCTCTTCCATTCTGGAAATTTCTCCATTTTCATCTATCTGCTCATCCTCGGCCAAGATTATCACCCTCATAGTTTTTTCAGGGCAGCGGTGTCCTGGCTCAAAAGCATTTCCACAATGATAACACCTTCCTTCATCTCTCCTCCTAACAAACTCAGCATAAGGAAGGGTTCGGGTTCCCCTGTTTCTTGGGCCTGAGAAACTTGGTTTGGCCACTGAAAACGTGGAGCCTTGTGAATTCCGAGTCCCTCCATTGGATGCTTGGGCACTGTTCGCACCTCCAAACGTCCCTGCACGAGTTACAACTCCACTGCCTCCTTGGAACCTAAAACCCGAACTCGTACCTCGTCCCTGCGTGTTCCCATAGCCCCGCATCTATTTCATTGCTTCTTCCACGTCACATGCTACCTCCATGGCTCGTGTAAGGTCTCTAGGATCATGTGGGCGAACCAGACTTCTGATATCTGGTCGCAGCCCAGCCAAGAAATACCCCAACACTTGATCCCCTGCACTCGGTTTGGCTTGAGCTACCAGAAGCTCAAATTCTTGAACATACTCCTCGACTCCTCCGGTTTGCCTTAGAGAAGCCAGTCTTTCGTATACTGTTCCTCTCCCTTTTCCTCCAAACCTCCTCATCAAAGCGTCTGAGAATTCTTTCCAAGATTGGTTCTTGGATTGTTGGCGCCAGTATTGAAACCAATGTACCGCATTTCCCTCCATATTGATGAATGCTAGCCTTAGCTTCTCAGAAGATTTAACTTGCTGCACCTCAAAGAACTTTTCAGCTCTGGCCAGCCATCCCAAAGGGTCGTGTCCTTCGAAAGTGGGTAATTCCACTTTCTTGACCCAAGAACGAAGAGGTACAACCTCATCTTCCTCTTTTCCGCTGGTTTCCTCCTCTTCCTCCAAAGACTTTTCATTCTTGTTCACAGAATGATCTCCCTCTATGGATGTTGCTTTCTTGTTGTTCATTTGTAACAAGAAGTCTTTGATGAAATCTATATCCGTCTTCATCTCTGCCAGCTTCTCCCCGTGCTCACCCACTGCTTTCTCCAAAGCTCCAACTCGATGCTCCATGATGATTTTGATCCGGCAGGTCGGACCAAACTTGTTAGGAATCTAATTCTGAGATTAGAAGCTTGAAATCCTAACAAAAAAAAACTCTACCTCACAAAAGAACAATTACTGAAATTTCCTCTTTATTGATGAATGAACAAAGAACACAATGAAGTCAAGGTAAACAAGTTTACCCCCAGAAGGAGCACTCTCCTTTTCTCACTGGAATTTCCAGTCAATTCGAATATGCTAAAAAGATGTCCTCTCATCTACAAAGGAGGGACTATATAAAGGAATACATTCTGCCTAACCACCTAACCCACTCAATAACAAACTATAACAGATATAACTAACTACAAAAATAGTTACAAAAAGTACTCAGTCAATTACAATTATTTGCTCCTTTTTTCTTTCTATAATAAACCTGTAAAGGTTTATTATAGTTATAGTGCTTCCTGAAATCATTCTCAACAGTTTCAAATTCATTTAATGTACAGTATAATCATGTTTGATTCTGTTATTGTCTCGGCCATAAATTCTAAATTAATGGGGTCCTTTCCTTGTAGTGAGGATAGTGTATGATAAAGACAGTGGTAGGTCTAGAGGCTTTGGATTTGTCATCTTTTCAAATGAAGATGATGCCAAATGTGCAAAGGATGCAATGGATGGAAAGGTCAGGCGTCAAGAATACCTTATTATCATTTCCTATTGAAGTTCCTAATGATGATGATGTTTTGTTTGCAGGCACTGTTAGGTAGGCCATTGAGGATAAATTTTGCTCTTGAGAAGGCCCGTGGTGTACCTGTTGTAGTTCCTCGACTTTCCGATATTGGACATTTAAACAGGCACTAAACTTAATTTGCCTTACGAAATTCATGTGAGGGACTGAATCATATTAGATATTAGCTGATGACTACAAAACTTGTATTGGTTGTCATGATATCCAATCAGTAGAAAATGAGATTTACTAGTAGCTGAAGAAGGCTGCTCAATTGATTTTTTAAAATCTGCATAGAAGTAGTCATGTAGACAGGTCATTGTATTGATGATTGAGAAAATATCAGCAATACGAATATACAACAGATCATGCATGATGCTTTGATGTTCTGTTTGTAGTATCAACCTTGAGCTCAGGATTTCCATTTTTTCAGTCTAAGTTCTAAGCACAATGACAATAGAAGCATAGATCCATGTATTTGGTATGCTTCATTTGCCCAAAAATGACGAGGTGCTTTTCTTAATGTCAAAGTTCGTTTATGCTATTTTTTTAACCCATTAAAGATGAAGGAAATTCAGCTTTAGAAGTCTCACGTTGCATTTGTGGTTGAACTGTCGGAGAGAGATGGGTCACACTGTATAATTTGAATAGTCACTTTGCCTTAGAATAATATTAGACATGTGACAATGTGAGATCAACAGGTGATAATCATCCAATATTTTGTTAACCATTGGACATGAATTTTGCTTGCAACTAAAATTTGCACACAAACTATTACGATTGGATTTCTTTCCTTTCTACAGCGATAGTGCTACTGCCCAGAAGTTCTTATTCTAAGCATTGTTTTCATCACTGCATGGCCTAACTTGCATTTGGTTAATTGGGTGAGCAATGTTATCTATTTATGCACAGTTATTATGCACTCCTTTCACATTGTTTTTATTTATTTATTAATTTAATTTTAAACATTATAGTATGTCTCAAGATTTTTTTTTTTAAAACCGAATATCCATTTGATGGGTATTTGGAAAATAAGTTTGTGCAAACACTATTAGTCATATTTGGTTTGAGCCTGTGGAATTTCGAAACTTTTTTTTATTATTGAAAAGTATTTAAATTAGATAAAAAAAAAATTATGTTTAGTTTTGTTTGATGTCAATTTTTACCTGATTAGCTGAATGGATAGACTAACTCGCTACTATTGATTCCCTTTTGATCAGGTATATTTCTCAAGTATAAGTTCTTAAGCTAACAAAAAAAAAAAATGCCTAGTTGGACGGTAGGCGAGAAGTTGTGTTTATAAACAGCAGTTGGCTAAAAGTAAAGTGTGAAAGTGAATGAATGAATGAAAAGAGTTAAATGATAAAAGCGACTATGTAGAGGCAAAGCAATAGAATGCTGAATGTAAATGGCAAAGTGCAAGGAGAAGATGAAGATAATTGAATGGTGATGTTGTATTGATGTTAGTTGATGTTGTCATTGTTGATGTGTTTACATTTGAGTTTACAATGGCTATTTATAGAATCTAAAACTAGCTATTAGTCCCACTAAAATTGTTTGCCACATTTCGTAATCCTTCCACCTAGTTTGCAACAATGTAGGATCATGGCTAGCAATCAAAGTGTTGGTTATTGTCATATCAACTTAAGTTTCTTCAGTTTTGAAACCAAAAATACTACATAAGTTAGCCAAACGACTACTCCACAAGTTGATTGCTTCAACTTTATCCTTATCTTCGAGGAAGATGGTTAACAAGCAATTTCTAAGTGGTTGAACATTCATTGACCTGGTCAAACCCACAAGTTTATCTTGATTTCTTATTGAATGTGTAACGCTTCAACTTTTGGGATAAATATGATATTGTGCTGAATGTACTGTTTTGTAATTTCTGTGAGTAGTAAATTGAATTTGACTGTTTCGTGAGTGTATTTGACTGTTGTATGTGATTTGCTCCGAGTCAGGGAAATAATAATTTTCTGGCTAAAAAATTTTTATTTTAATTAATTAGAGTTGGGGGATCTTACTAAATTCAATTGATTGATATATATATTAATATTTTAATTTTTAAGATTTAATTGTGTAATAAAATAATTTTATATTATTATAATATTATTTTATTTGACAAGACTTTCTTGTCTCAAAAACAGTAGAAATCTGCTTCAAAATGACCATGGACTCTTAAAAGTCTGTGAGACCCGCGTTTAGAAAAGCAGTCAACAATTCTGACTGGACTAAATTTTGAACCAATAGGAATTAGTCAACGAAAGTGGCTTGACTATTTTAAACCAATAAGAAGTGGTCAAACAAAGAGGCAAAGACTTCTTTGTGGACCCTTGGATGAAAAGCATGATTTAGATGCCTTTGATCATAACCGTTGATCAAATCAATAGTGTGAGAACAATTCTAATTAAATCACTAAGCAATATCCACCTTAGATCAAATCAAGGGCTAAGAATTAAAGTTAAATTCAATGGTTAAGATAGAGTCAAACATAGTGGCTTGACTTTACTTAGAAGCTAATTAAACCTAATTTAGTTAATCTAATTACCTAATTAAGGAACTAAGTAAGCTAACCTAGTTATTGATTAGTTATAATCTAATTATTAATTAGATATCCTAATTTTGTTTAGAAGTTATGATATATGCAATTATATATTAAACTAATTATTTATGTAATTAGAATGTTAATTAAGTGTTAATTGGAGACTTAACCTAATTAACTAGCCATTTAATTAGTATGTGATTAGCCATTAATTAAAATCAACCCAAGCCCCTAAATTCCCTTGAGTCCCATGGCCAAGGAGGCTAAGTCACCAAGTTCTACAAGTTTCTTGAACCATCCAAGTGACATAAGCCATGTGCTTCAAAGTGTGAACACAAATGGATATTTACTATCCAAGTTAAACACTCAATCTCTCCTACAATACTCACATGGCAGCCCTCACATTTTACACTCTCATTATTCACTTTTCACACATCTAAAGACTTAGCCTATTTTCTCTCAAAATACCAAGAACACCAAGCAACTTTTATCTTCCATTTTCTCTCTCAAATTCGGCCCAAGCACCCAACACCACCATACATCTTCTATAATTTCTCTTCTTAGCTTTTCCTAAACTAAAACTATATCCTAAACACTTTTCCTTTACAAGGTTTTGTCAAAAACCTACTCCTTCTAGTTCAAAATCAAAGCTTTTGTTCACTTCCCTGAGGGTAAGCTTTTGATTTTATGGTTTAAAATTTGATTTGTGATTTTCTAAACCATGTTTGTTCCATGGTTTTCCATTATAAAACCTTGTATGTGATTTTGCTTATTATTTAAGAATTTTAGGGATTTATTTTGAAGGCTACACGAAAATCCAAGGAGAGGAGGAGACTAGGAGATCTTTGTCTTCAAGAGGTAAGAGGGAGATTTAATCTCATCAACCTTGTATGGTGATGAGAAAATAGAATTATATGTGTGTGAAGAATCCACAAGGATTCATTTGTGTGGTTGTTTATTATTTTTTTCCTATTTGTGGTTAATTTTATTTGCAAGTATGTCTATAGCTTTAGAAATATATTGCATGTGTTATAATTGTATGATTATTAAAGTAGGATGTGAATAACATGTGAGGTTTGTATGAGTGTTCCAAAGAACACAATAGAGGTTCACAGCTTCTCCAAGAAACAGAGAACCAAAATGTTCTCAACCATTTTCTAAAACACTGATTAAATAAATCTAGGTAAAATAATGAGAATTGGCCAACATGCCATTTTATTTTCTAAGGTAGGTCAGGTAGCTAATTTACACAAGAATTCAATCTAAATGAGTCTTTGGAAAATAAAATGAAAAGAACTTAATTTTACAATTTAATTTTTAGAAGGACTTGTATTAAGTAAGAAATAAAGCGAACGCTTGAAAAATACTAATGTAGAGCTCACTCTCTCAGTTTTGAAGCGCGTAAGCAAGTTTCAAGGTGTAACTGTTAGGTAAGGTTAAAATGAACAGTAATTAGAGAAAAATGACAAAAATACCATATGCTGATTTTCTAGGCAAAATACTGCTGAAATTTACTAAAATCAGACAAATAAAAAGAAAACATTCCATAATATATTTATAACATAAGGAAAATATTCTACGTAGTTTAAAAGTACTAAATAAAGCCTATGCATTGTTAAAATAAAGACTTTAAGCTATATGGTTAAGAAAATGATTTAAAAACCTTACGCAATTGAGAAAATGATTTAAAAACATTATGCGATGTTCAAAAATGTCAAAATATATTTACGCGATTTTAAAAAATTTGTAAAAGCGATGCGATTGTGAAAATGCGATAAAATTTCTACGTGACTAAATGGAACAGTGAGTTTTACTGTCGGGCCAAAGTGGTGGACCCAGGCATGTTGTGAGATAGTACTGTTAAGTGGAGACATACTATATTTTGGTATATTGAGATTGAAGGTATTTTCATAAATATGGTAAAATATTGAAACTAAGGGTATTTGGGTAATTCTTGATCATGCTTAAGAGTTGTGTCAATTTGGTTGATAATTGGCGATTGGTTGACGAGACGAATTACACCGTGTTGTGGTCATAGGCGTAGTGTGGTTCATTATATGAACTTAGAGGCATTAGTGTGCGGATAATTCCACATATGGACAGTGGGTTGCTCCTCCGGGTCGTGGTAACGGGCAACACACTAATGATCTCGACAAGCACTATTCTTAATCGAGATCTTGTGAAGACTATGTAGTACAATTCCTGTAGTACACGATGTATTGGACTGTGTACTGCTACACGATGTTTTGGACTGTGGACTATAGATGCGACGTTAGACAGTGTAATAGTTTGGTTGGGCAGCCTGAGGTACTATTAGTTCTTTTAAGATCATTCTCTCAGATATCTGTGTTTAGCTCCATGGAGTAGGAACGAGTCAGTGTATGTTCATTCATTATTTGCATTTTATTGTTTACTATAATTTGTGATAAAATGTATGATGTATTGCTTTGCTATACTGTATGTGATATGGTATTATGTATTGTTGTGATATCTGTTGTATTGTCATTTTCTTTATTGCCATGCTGGTAATGGTGTAGATTGTCTCACCTCTCTATACATATTTCTTTGTATTATTATTATATTCCGTAAAGAGTTTGAGGAAGAGGAAGAAGAACAGCCTCTTGAGATTCAGTATCCAGACGAACGCCAGCTGAACGAGCAGCACGAGGACGGCGAGCAGATAGATCACCCTATCGTCTAGATTGATCTTGAGATCATGGCATTGCCAAGATTCTTCGGTTTTGTGAGACTTAACTTTCATGGAGGTTCGGAGGCCTGACGTATGCGTGAGGATAGAGGATCAGTAGTCTACGTGGGACGTCTGACTATGTCCCTGAGTAGAGAGTTTGATGGGGAGATTATATTTACTACTACTTTGTATTTATATCTTGAGTTGCCTCTGACTCTTAGGCATTATTGGGAAGGGATTTTCCATGCGCCTAGCGAGCTCAGTAGTGAGTCAACAGCCCGGACTCAGGTCCATAAAGCTGTGGGACCTCCAAGATTTCTGTCTTTCGATGATCTCTCTGAAGATGATCCATCGGAGGGTTAGAAAATCTTTCGAGGTGCACTTGGGCAATGTTATGTTTTAGCTTTATGATGACATTTTACTGCCTTGATAAATAATTATAGATGTAAATTATTTGTACACTTCAGACAAAATCATATGTATATTATGGTGTGATTATGTTTTGTTTTATTTTATGTCCTGTGTTATTTTATTTAATGTTACAAGTATAAAAGGAAAAATTTTACCACTAATATTATCTATGTACCAAACGTTTTACAACTTGAGTAAGAATTTTATTTTATTTTATTTTATTGCATCATAAATGTGACACTCCCACAAGGGTGTTACAGAAATGGCTCCAATCTGTTAACGGCATAATTGCCCCATAAACCTGAGCTTCCAACCTTATACTTATTTTCATGGGAAATGGTTATTATGTAGATTCCAGCAAGTTATGGCCACTTTAATTTGGTCAAACCCATAATTTAATCTTGATCTTCAACTGACTAGTTCCAAACAGCCCATTAAAAGAAAATTTGGCCCAAAACTATCTTCATTATTGGATTTTTTTCTCCTTTGGGCCTATTTTGGATTTGACCCATTATGGTATTGTGCAATCTTGACTCATTAGCTGAATATTGGTGAAATTTAATCCCAGTTTAATTGTTTTCATCCCAAATGCCTTGATCCTGCCCATTTTTTCAATATTTTTTTGTTAACACTTTGGCCCTTACATCCTTTAGTCGTTGAGCATGTGAAACAGCCGAAGTGATGTATTTGAATTCAAAGCAAAAAAATTGCCAATGTGCTAATCAAGATCCAATCTAAAATTGCCACACTACATCCTCAACTAAAAACTATATATGCCAATGTCAAATTTGGTACCAAGGCTAGAGTTAAGCTATGAAATCAATGCACAACTTCGAATATTGAGATTGACTATTTATTAGAATAGAAAGAAGCGTTGCAAAGAAACTTTGAGAGGCTAGACTAGTTGAAGATGAGAAATACTGGGTAAACCTCTGAAAATCATGACTAAAGCTAAGAATAAACTAGTTGGGATAGCTCTGGATTAACAATTATGCCTCAAAGTTAGGCTACTGCTTCATCAACTTTTATTGTTATAAAACCATTTGTTAAAGAGGATTCTTCACCACGAGTAACAACAACTTCCTCCCTCAAATAGAATCATCTTGGCTAGGATGAAGTAATGTGATATTTTGATTTGTAGATCACCTGGCTAGATGATTTTTGGCATAGCTGATGAAGGCTGTCTTCCTTAAGACTTTGCTGAATTTTGTAGCTTTTAGTTGAAGTTAGGAAGATAGGTTTTTCAATTTTATCCTTGGCATCTTGTGCAAGTAGACAATGGATGGACTCCTTAGCAACTAAGATATAGAGCTTTAAAGGTTTACTTGATGAGAGAGGTACCAATACTTGTGGATTTTGTAACACTCACCATAGGGTATCATATTTAAGACTAATCCTAATAAAACTTACCCAAGTTGTAAAAGAATTAATCTTGTAAAAATGTCAATTTTAAAATTTCATTTGTGAAATAAAATAAAATAAGTAAATTGAATTTAAAACATTAGTAAGACTTTGTAATAAACACACCAAAATATATATACATTACTATTACAAACTTTGTCCAAATAATTTACATAAATACAACCCTGCTTCAAAAGTAAAATACCAACATAACTACTAAGCAGTACTTTAAGAGTAAACCTAAGGATTAGGTTCCTCTGAAGGATCCTCCTCCTCCTCTACATTATCATCAAAGAATCCAAACGGATACAAACGCCTTATGGGGGTCCTTGTTGATGATACTACAGTATTCTCTTGGGGTGTGTAGACAGACACAGTTCCACCCCAGAGTTCACGAATGGTATTGTGAATTCCAAAAGTACAGTGGCATGTTGGGTCAACACGGAAATCCCATTCAGGGTTCCACTCAAACTCATAGTCAAATCCCCGGTGTAAACAAACCTCTCATTATTATAGTCAAACCTCCAAGCGTCAGTTCCGTCGTGGAATTGGACCCTGACAAAACCTAAGACCTGTGGTCTTGCCACCATACTAACAAACAAAGAAGATAGCTACTAATGATAAATAGAGTCACTTGCCTCCTCGTTCCCTCGGTATTCAATAAACATATACAATGAAACAGATATAACATAACAACGAGGTGAGATCCCCTACATCAATACTAGTGTGGCAGTAAAAGAAATGACAGCAAATAAACATCATATTATATTAAAACATTAAATCATATTATCATATCACAGATAATAAATTAAACAAACTTAAATAATCAATCAATATGCTGACCCACAATGCATATGTATAACGACCAATTCCTATTCCATGGAGTTAAACACAATTTTGGAGAGAAGATCTAGAAGATATGTCTATCACTCGGCTACCGTGGCCAAAAGTGCTATAATATATCAATTTTGTCAAAAGTACACATCAGGCATTAGATAAGACATTCTACGCCAGATCACGATATAGGACAGTGTTTCGGTCTAGATCGTCGGTGCATTTGCATCAGTCTGCCCCACGGACAAAAGAGCTACCAATTGTCCATTGCAAGGTACCCGCACCCCAACAACCCCAAGGTCAACAAGTGACCTACACTTGTCTACTCGTACCCGCACTTAGGTATAATTCATCTCCTAGGCATACAACCTTACTCAAACAAGCGAATACGCTTTTCTATGCATGATATATGATTCAAATACACATACTATTATTATTTTTACAGTACCTCATATATCCTCACCTTTCCTTAGTGGTATCAATATTCAACACAAGCGGGCCCACCACAACTGCCCGACAGCAAACTACTATTTATGCTCAATCGCGTAGCGATATTATCGCATTTTTGAAATCGCGAAACACTTTTCTTACGTTTTTAAAACGCGTAAGGATTTTCTAATGTTTTCTAAATTTCATAAACATTTTATTGCATTTTCTCAATCGCGTAGCCTAAAATTACTATTTTTAAGTCGCGTAAAATATTTCTAACATATTTTAAGTCCAAAATGAGTTTTTTCTCATTTAATACCAAAAATTGACTTTATTTTCATTATTTGCATAATAGTCCTTCTATAAAATAATATTTACATAATAATCTTTCTTTAAATAATATTTCTAAAATAGTCTTTCTTTAAAGAATATTTTCAATATAGTCCCTCTTTAAATAATATTTTTAATATAGTCCCTCTAAAATTTAGTATTTCTACTATTCCCTAGAAAATTGTGTTTCTTTAATTTACTTGGGATATTACAGCTTAAAATTTTCTAACGCGCTTCAAAACCTATAGGGTGAGCTATACGTCAGTAAATTTCAAGTATTAGCTTTTATTTTACTACATAGCTTAATTAAGCCAATTTTAATTCTAAAAGTTAAATTACTTTCATTTAAATTCCAAAACTTACCAAATTGAGTTCTTACTATTAAAACACCTAAGTTTTACACTTAGTAGAATAATTTTGGATCTTGATCATCAAAATTTGGCATATTGGCCGAATTCTCATTGTGTTTCAAAATTCTTATTTAAATCATTTTCTAACACTTTAATTCTTATAAACTCATTTAATTAAATTCCTTGCCATAAATTCATTTAATTGTCAATTAGAAAAAATAATTTAGGATCCTTGATCCTCTTTGTGGTGATGAGGTCGTGTGCCTCTAGGCTCTTTGGGGCCTTCATACAATTTTTTCAACATGTTATTCAAATCTTAAATTACACATAAATGTGCATGCTTTCCAATACATACATACAAGCATATTATCAAAGCTATAATCATACCATCACACATGCAAACATATTTTCAAAATCATAAGCATAACAAACACAAACAAAGAGAGCATACAAAATCAAGTGAATAAATCCTTATGGATTTTTCATCACAAACAATTCATTTCCTTACCACCAACACATAGTTGATGAGATTAATCTCCCTCTTACCTCAAGGAAGACAATAACTTCAAGTTTTCTTCTTCTCTTGAATTCGTGTGGCACCAAACAAAACCCTAATCAAACTTAAACAATTCTAAAAGTCATAATCAAGGCTTGAAAACAACAAACCATGGATCAATCATGGTTTAGAAAATAAAAAATCCAACCTAAGATTAAAGATTCAAGAAATTACCTTTGATGTAGGAAATCAAAGCTTGCTTTTTGAGGTACTTAGAGAAGGATTTTGATAAAACCCTCTAAAGGAAAAGTGTTTAGAATGATGTTTGGCTTTAGAAAGTATGAAGAGATGAAATTATAGAAGTGTGGAAGTGGGTCTAGAGGGTGGAGGCCGTGAGCTTCAAAGTGGGAGGAAGAAGTGAGTTTTTTGGGGTTCTTGAATATTGAGAGAAAAAGATGAAGGCTTGATATTACAAAGTGTGATAAAATGCAAATGGATGGCTTATGTTGAAGTGAGTAGCCGTGTGGTTAGTGTGTAGGAAGAATTATTGTTTAATCAATGTAGTAAAATATCAAATGCATTTTCACATGGCCTATGTCATTTAAGTGTCATCAAATAGTCATGTAGATGAACCCAGAACATAGTAGAATGGCCTTCATGGCTGTGTGGCTCTAGGAGAAAGGAAACTAAATTGGTTCCATTCTAATTCCCTAGTTACACCTTAATTAGATAGTTAGTTCATTTAGCTAACTAAGTTAGGTATTCTACTTACATACTAAGTAGCTAGTTACATGCTTAGGTCATTGCATAAGTCATGCTTAGTCATTGGTTCTAGATGATTTAGAGATATTTAGCTAGTAACTAGATTCTAAGTATTTAGCAACTAAGTTAGTTCATTTAGTTACTAATTAAGCTATTAGGATAACTTAGTTAGTTTTTCTAGTTACTTAGTAACTAGTCCAACCATTTATATTGACCATTTTCCATTGGTCTAGAAAAAGTCCAACCACCAATGTTGACTCATTTCTATTGGTTCATTTTAAAATTAGTTACAGAAATTATTCTAAATTTATTTTCTGACAAATAAAATATACCGAGTCCATTACTCGGTAACAGAAGCTGCTGTTAGTAAAACAGTGAATATTTTCCCGTGAAATATTTTTATTTCACAGATAAATTCTAAAAATTAAAAGATTTGATTTCGTGTTTTTCAGATTTGGGTTTAGTAAGATCTCCCATCTCCGAATAAATCAAATAAGATTTTCTCTGGCCCAAAAATTATCATTTTCCTGACTCGGAGCAAATCTCACACAACGATCAAAAACAGTCTCAGAATATTCAACATAATTTTATATCACACAGAAAATACAAAACAATATAATTTAAGCATTATCATCAAATAGCAAAATTTGGGGTGTTATAGATTTGGTAAGCCGTACTTAATCTGCTTAAAAGCTAATTGCTACTCCTTTCCCTAGATAAATTCCTTAGATCTTCTTAGTCTCAATAATGGTGACAAAACCTTCATCTTGCCAGCTGAATTTGCAATGAATCTGTGCATGAAGTTCATTTTGTCGATTAAACTTTGTAACTCCTTTTTGTTTTGTAGTGGCTAGCTTTGAATGTTGCCTTAGCTTTATTTCTATCCACTTTAATTCTTTGTTGATGAACTAGGAAGCCTAGAAAATTTCCAACTAAGACTCCAAAGGCGCACATGGTTAGATTCAATTCTAGATTATAGACCTGAATTATTTTGAAAGCTTGATCGAGATCTACTAGATGTTGATCAAAGTCAGTTAACTTCACCACCACATCATCTATGTAAATGTCCATGATATTTCAAATTAGATAATGGAACATGGCATTCATTACCCATTGGTAAGCAGTCCTTGTTGTGTTAGAAGCCACACATAGATCCCAAGGCTCTGAACAATGGAATGCAATCTTGTGAATGTCTTATTTGTTACCAAGTGGCTTCCAGTACTCAAGAGGGGGGTGAATTGAGTATAAAAACTTTTCGCAAACCTCTTTTAGTGAAAACACAAATATTAAGACTATTAAATAAAAGCATATAAATAACGAGATGTAGAAGAAAAGCTTAAGAAACAGCAAAGGATAAATATGTAATAAAATAAAGTTGCATAAAATAAAGAGATTAAGAAGAGAGAAGCAGGCACAATATTTATCCTGATTCGACCACTAACCCACTTGTGGTCTACGTCCAGTCCTCGAAACAATAGTCGAGATTTTTCACTATGTATACAAGCTTCAATAGGTGCTTGCAACCATTACACAAAAGAGCTATAACACCCCTCGATTTAATAACCACGGCACAATCGTCATTACGTCACAGTCACTAAATTTTGACGTGTTATGATTGTCAAATAACATTTATCCAAATAAAACATTTTTGTATATACGAGAAATATGAGCCATGAATGGATAAATATATGTATATACCGCTAGTTGAAAATATGAGTTACAAGATATACTCAAATTACAGCATTTAAGACTAGATAATCACCTTAAAACTTACATATACTGAAAAACTCTTTATATTGGTAATGCAGAATAAAATATAAACTACCCACAATATATCCACAACTAAGGAGTTGGGCACTCCCTCGGATCCCGAATGCGTAGGGCAACTCCGGGCACACCGATGTAGTGAGAAATACAGAATACGGTCTTCAATCACAGATTTTTTCACGGTCAAGGTCATGTTCCCATATATCGCATACGCTCATCGGTCCAGACGACTCGCCAAGCCTTGACACCTTCAGTGAACTCAGTTACGACGAAACCAATAGGGTCCCTTCAAGGTGTCCTTACCGAACGCAGAAAATCAAAACCTAGTGAAGTCTAGTAGGTTCGACCTTGCCCCCCTTTTCAGACTTTAACCAAAAACCATGCAGAATAGAAACAAATACAGAAAAGAGGTAAGACATTCTACTTTTATTACCTATAATGGCAGTAAAGAAACAAACGGCGGATAACTCCCACATAACAATTCAATAATAATAAGCAATATTAAAGCAGATAGTGAACAACTTGGCAATTACAAGTAGATACAAAAGTAATAAGACAGCAGTTTAAACTTTCATATGAATAAGCAAATATCAAATGATATAGTGACTCACTATGCACATGCATATAATACCAAAAATCCTACTCCATGGAGCTAGACATAAAATAGTCGGAGAGAACGATCAGGAGGTATGTCTGTATCTTGGCTGCCAAGGCCCTCAAGTGCTAAAATTCTTAATTTATCAACGTGCACATCATGGCGTTTTAGAAGACATTATACACAGATCTCGATATAAGACCGTGTCCAGTCAGGATCGTCGGTGCGTTTGCATCGGTTTATCCCACGGTCCAGCAGGGCTACCAACTGCCCTCTGTGAGACGTCTGCGCCCCGACGCCCCCAAGGTCAACCGCAGGACCTACATTTGTCTATTCGCACCCACACCAAGGTGTGATTCAACTCCTAGGCAATATGGCCTTAACAAAATGTCCAACGGACTTTTTCAATGCATGACTCAATCACGCTTATCATGACAAACTATGTTAATCATGCTTCAAATGCATGTGGGTTCAATGTATATATGTACATTCATATATGAAATCATAATCATATCATATCATGTTTAGAATTACATGTCATATTATTTAACAACAAGGTTTGATCCATTCACGGATCCATATCAAGCCAATAACGAACTTTAAGGATAAACACAACCCCATGCATAATTACAACAAAATTCAACCTTAGGTTCATTATGTTTCTCACAATCTCACCGTACTCATGTTCTTTCTTTATTCCGAAAAGTATCCTAAACTATAAGGCAAACTATCATTCTCGATTCTTTCCATTTTATGAATCCCTAATTAACTTCTAATCATTTATTTTATTATGTTTAATAAGCTTATCTTAGTGCTTAGGCCTCACAATGAGTGCCCAAGGAGACCGGGAGCCTCCAAGGGGCTAGAATACCTCAAATCTATTGCTGATCATGTTACACGGCCGTGTGTAAAATACACGGCCCCGAGTACATGACCGTGTGGTCATACATGGCCTAGGCCGTGTACTCCTCTGGAGTGCACCAGAAACATGTTTCAGTCACACAGAGAGATACACGACCATGTATTCATACACGGCCTAGGCCGTGTATCACTCTATGGACACAGAAATCACCAGAAAACCATTCCAATCTTCATACAAACCAAGGTCTATCAACATACAACTAATTCCTACCAATCAAAATACCATTAAACAACCAACATCACTCAAACAAAGGGGTACCCACAAATGGGTTTCACCTCATCAACACAACAAAGACGTTTCTCACTACCAAAATGGGTTGAAGAGAATAATCTTCCTCTTACCTTAGTGAAGAACAAAGAAAGCAAGCTCCTTTTGTCCTTGAAATTTCGTGCTTCACCACCACAAGATCCTTAGGAGTTCAAATCCAACAAATCAAGATCAAATAGGGGAAATGGCGTCCATAGTCACCAATGTGACCATGGTCCACGAAAATGAGGTGAAAAGGAGGAGAAAGTTTAGAGCTTTACCTTAAAGCTTGGAGCTTTGGTGCTGGGCTACCAACCACGAAAATGGGAGAGCCAAGAAGAGTTCCACCAAGAGGAAAGCTTGAAGATGGTGAAGGAAAACAATGGCTTGAGTTAGCTTGAGCAAGGAAAGCGTAAAAGCTTAACAATGGAGTATGTGGATGTAGGAGAAGAGAGGAAGATGAGGGAGAGGAAGAGAGCTGCATATGAGGGAGAGAAAATGGGGGGGATGAAAATGTGTTTTGCCCCCCTAGCCAACCGTGCAGCACATATGGGAGGAGAGAGAAAAAGTGGGTGGGGAGGAAGCTTCCTAGAAGCTTCCTTGAGAAGCTTCGCACGCTTCTCGATAAAGTAAAGTGTGTGGTCACTTAAATGATGTCATAAAAAATAACTAGATAGAAATAATCTACTAGAATTATTTCTCAGTGGAAAAAATTTTACAGTTAGCGTAACTAATATTTTTTTATTTTATCAGATAATTAATTATTCTGTGATTTTATTTATCAGATAAAATCTTAAAAATTAAAAACCTCGTAAACTATGTCCAGCCTCGGGTTTAGTAAGATCCCCCATCGACGTTTCTACAATTCAAGGTTTACCAGCCTCAGGGAAAATATTTCGTTTTCCTCGGCTCCGTTCTGTGCGCACGTAAAATGAGAAATATATTAAAATATTTAATATTTCTAGAAAATTCCACAAAAATTCCTAAAAATCATAAATATTAGAAAACAACTATTTATCATGAAACAAACAGTTTTTCGAGACGTTACACTGACACCGCTCAGTGTGCACGTAAAATGAAAAATATATTAAAATATTTAACATTTTCAAAAAAATCTAGAAAAATTCTCAAAAATCATAAATATTATAAAATAATTATTTATAATGAAATAAGTAATTTTCGGGATGTTACAACTCTCCCCTTCTAAAAAGGGATTTCGTCCTCAAAATTCATCACATCTTAGAACAAATGCGACTATGTTTCCTTTATCTTGTCTTCTAGTTCTCGTGTTGTATCTTCAGCTGCATCAATCCAAATCACTGGTACTAAGGTTACCTCCGTCCATTGAGTACTTTATATTAACGAGCAAAAGCATGTTGACGTCGTATGTCGATTAATAAAAGATCCTACGCTCCTTGAGTCTTCTGCCATTCTAACATCCAACTCCCCAAACAACCGTACATTGCTGAGTGGCTTTATTGAACTTATTCTCCTTGCTCACCATAACAGACAAACTAAGCTTGTTTTCTTCTCAAGGCATCCGCTACGACATTGGCCTCTTCCAGGATTATACCAGAATGGAAAAATCGAAATCTTTTGAAACTTCTAATCATCATTTTTGCCTCCTGTTCAACTCATTCCAATAGGACAAAATACCTTTGACTCTTGAGATTACCATAGGCATTGAGAATTTCTCCTTGTAGAAAATGCTTCCAGATCTCCAATGCAACTAGAAGGCTAACACCGAGTTAGTGTAAGGTAATCCTTCTTATGTGCTCTCGATTATCTCAAAGCGTACGTTACCATTCCTTCTATTCTGATCAAGCACACGTTCTAAACTTTCAATGCGAAGCATCACTAGGCATCCTAAAAAGTTCGTTAGGATTTGGGAAGAATCATCAATGGTGAAGTAGTTGAGTGTCTCTTCTGCCCTTGAAAAATTTCCCCCGTATGCATCAGTCTGTACAAAACTTGACCCTCATTCATGAGTTAGATGAGAAGTCTTTCCACTTTGGAGAATTCTGCAACGAGTCCCCCGTATTAACCAGCTAATCCTAAAATTACGAATCTTCATTACGTTACGATCGTCGGTCTTTCCCATTAAAGAAATGCTTTGAGTTCCAATGGGTTCACAGCAATTCCTTCTCTTGAGATCGCGTAACCCAAAGGTTGAACTGCCTCTAACTGGAATTTATACTTACACAACTTTACGCATAACTTCTCCTTTTTCTTCAGGATTTTGAAGAAGTACAATGAGAGATTCGGTACGTTCCTCCAAATGTTAAGAATAGATCAGAATGTCGCCAACAAAGACACGATAAAATTATTTTCAACAAGGAAGATAGATTTTATTCAGGTAATCGACGAACATTACTGAAGCATTCGTTACATGAAATGACATTACGAAATACCCGTAGTGTCCATGATACGTCAAAAAAGTTATTTTGGAAAAATATCCTACCTTTGAGCGAACTCAATGATAGTCCAAAATACAAGCTGATCTTGGAGAAAATAGCGGCGTTCTTCAATTGATTTGTCAAACCATCTTTCCTTGATTCAAACAAAATGTCTCATAGGGTAAGTTCTCACCTAATTGTGCTACACTTGGCGCATTGTTATGGTTCAGATTTGGGAACACATTTACTCAATCGAAGTATACTAGAAATGTTATAAAGGTTAGAAAAAAAAATTGGGGGAATCACTTAATTTACCACTGGACCTGTCCAGCCAAGAATATAATATGGTCCAATAAAACTTAAGAGTGAGTTCCATGGATTCACATCTAGGAAATTTCTATCTCAAGAAACACTAAGTTTCCATTGAAATCGAATGACGATACCTGTTGAGAAAACGATCAATCTCCTTCCTAGATCAAGCCTATTCATGAAGAAAATGGATGATTGAATTAGAAAAAAAGGGTTCCAATTTCTAACAACAATAGGATAGTTTTAAATAAACTCGTTGCAATGAGAGCAGGCTTACAAACAAGAATAGTATCATTCGGGTTGAAGGGAAGCAAATACACAGACAACCTAATTCCAAAATGAACTCTTAAAATTCCACTGGAACATTTTAACAGGATATGGTTGGAAGATAACCAATCCCTTCGTTAACATTACATCTAATTTTGTAAAAGAAGTAAACAAATCAGATCACCAAAAACGATTCAGTCCTTGACAGGTCATAGGATAATTTAAACAACTAGGCTACCAACAACAGGTTCCTAGTGGCAAAAGTGGAAATAACTTAGTCAAAAGATGACGAAGATTCAAACGACCTTAATAGACTCATACATTCATATGTCATAAAGAAACGGGTTACCCCCAGAATTATACAGAAAAATCACAGGGTCATCGGTTATAGTACGAGCTCCCTCGTTCAAGTCTTCAGTCTTGGATGTTTCCATTCCACTTGAGAATTTAACTCTTCCTTCTCTTTGAGATCTTGAAGTACATACATCTCCAATGAAAGGCTTCATCCTTTGCGAAGTATAGTTCTTAGCCACATGTCCTAGCTCTCTGCATTTGAAACAGATTACTTCTTCAATCTTACAGTCCCTTGTTAAGTGGTTCTTTGTGCACTTGAGGCAGATTACCCTCTTGATTGCATATGGAGGCTTCGTCCCATGCAAAGCACAATCCCTTGACACATGTCCTCGCTTTTCGCATTTGAAACAAATTATTCCTTCGATCGTACAATGCCTTGTTAAGTGGCCTTTGCCACACTTCTTACATTTTGGTAAGGATGCCACAGTCGGATTGGACTTTCTATCATTCGCACCTCCTTCATGCGTTCGCTATCACTGTTGCTCCTTCGATTGTAGTGTATACGGTTTCTGCTTAAACCGATTGGCCTTCCTATTGTTCCTCCTTTGGAACTTAGGTAATCCAGAGTTACCCCAAAGTTGACTTTCTTCCATCAAGTTCTAGACCTCAACTTCCAATTCCTGTTGCTGTGCGGCCCTCTGATCCTAGCGCGTTGTTACATCAACCATCCTTTGCATCACTTCGGCTGCCGCAGTCGTACCATCATTGTCACTTCCCGCATTCACGCGCTTACGTGTTACAGTCACTAAATTTTGACGTGTTACAATTGTCAAATAATATTTATCCAAATTAAACATTTTTGCATATACGGGAAATATGAGCCATGAATGGATAGATATATGTATATACCGCTAGTTGAAAATATGAGTTACAAGATATACTCAAATTACAGCATTTAAGACTAGATAATCACCTTAAAACTTACATATACCCAAAAACTCTTTATACTGGTAATGCAGAATAAAATATAAACTACCCACAATATATCCACGACTAAGAAGTTAGGCACTCCCTCGAATCCCAAATGCGTAGGGCAACTCCGGGCACACCGGTGTAGTGAGAAATACAGAATACGGTCTTTAATCGCAGTCCTCTTCATGGTCAAGGTCATGTTCCCACATATCGTATACGCTCATCGGTCCAGACTACTCTCCAAGCCTTGGCACCTTCAGTGAACTCAGTTACGACGAAACCAATAGGGTCCCTTCAAGGTGTCCTTACCGAACGCAGAAAATCAAAACCTAGTGAGGTCTAGTAGGTTCGACCTCGCCCCCCTTTTCAGACTTTAACCAAAAACCATGCAAAATAGCAACAAATACAGAAAAGAGGTAAGACATTCTACTTCAGTACCTATAATGGTAGTAAAGAAACAAAACGGCGCATGACGCCCACATAACAATTCAATAATAATAAGCAGTATTAAAGCAAATAGTGAACAACTTGGAAATTATAAGTAGATACAAAAGTAATAGGACAGCAGTTTAAACTTTCATATGAATAAGCAAATATCAAATGATATGGTGACTCACTATGCACATGCATATGATACCAAAAATCCTACTCCATGGAGCTAGACACAAAACAGTCGGAGAGAACGATCAGGAGGTATGTCTATATCTTGGCTTCCGAGGCCCTCATGTGCTAAAATTCTCAATTTATCAACGTGCACATCATGGCATTTTACAAGACATTCTACACAGATCTCAATATCGGACAGTGTCCAGTCAAGATCGTCGGTGCATTTGCATCGGTTTGTCCCACAATCCAGCAGGGCTACCAATTGCCCGCTGTGAGACGCCCGTGCCCCGACGCCCTCAAGGTCAACCGCAGGACCTACACTTGTCTATTTGCACCTGCACCAAGGTGTGATTCAACTCCTAGGCAACATGGCCTTAACAAAATGTCCAACGGACTTTTTCAATGCATGACTCAATCACGCTTATCATGACAAACTATGTCAATTATGCTTCAAATGCATGTGGGTTCAATGTATATATGTACATTCATATATGAAATCGTAATCATATCATATCAAGTCTAGAATTACATGTCATATCATTTAACAACAAGGTTTGATCCATTCACGGATCCATATCAAGCCAATAACGAACTTTAAGGATAAACACAACCCCATCCATAATTACAATAAAAATCAACCTTAGGTTCATTATGTTTCTCACAATCTCACCGTACTCATGTTCTATCTTTATTCCAAAAAGTATCCTAAACTATAAGGCAAACTATCATTCTCTGTTCTTTCCATTTTATGAATCTCTAATTAACTTCTAATCATTTATTTTGTTATGTTTAATAAGCTTATCTTAGTGCTAAGGCCTCACAATGAGTGCCCAAGGAGACCGGGAGCCTCCAAGGGGCTAGAAAACCTCAAATCTATTGTTGATCATGTTACACGGCCGTGTGTAAAATACACGGCCCCGAGTACACGACCATGTGGTCATACACGGCCTAGGCCGTGTACTCCTCTGGAGTGCACCAGAAACACGTGTCAGTCACACAGAGAGATACACGACCGTGTATTCATACACAGCCTAGGCCATGTATCACTCTGTGGACGCAGAAATCACCAGAAAACCATTCCAATCTTCGTACAATCCAAGGTCTATCAACATACAACTAATTCCTACCAATCAAAACACCATTAAACAACCAATATCACTCAAACAAAGGGGTACCCACAAATGGGCTTCACCCCATCAACACAACAAAGACGTTTCTCACTATCAAAATGGGTTGAAAAGAATAATCTTCCTCTTACCTTAGTGAAGAACAAAGAAAGCAAGCTCCTTTTGTCCTTGAAATTTTGTGCTTCACCACCACAAGATCCTTGGGTGTTCAAATCCAACAAATCAAGATCAAAGAGGGGAAATGGCGTCCATAGTCACCAATGTGACCATGGTCACCATTGTGACCATGATCCACGAAAATAAGGTGAAAAGGAGGAGAAAGTTGAGAGCTTTACCTTAAAGCTTGGAGCTTTGGTGTTGGCTGCCAACCACGAAAATGGGAGAGCCACGAAGAGTTCCACCAAGAAGAAAGCTTGAAGATGGTGAGGGAAAACAATGGCTTGAGTTAGCTTGAGCAAGGAAAGCTTAAAAGCTTAACAATGGAGTATGTGGGTGTGGGAGAAGAGAGGAAGATGAGGGAGAGGAAGAGAGTTGCATATAAGGGAGAGAAAATGGGGGGATGAAAATGTGTTTTGCCCCTCCTAGCCAACCGTGCAGCATATATAGGAGGAGAGAGAAAAAGTGGGTGGGGAGGAAGCTTCCTAAAAGCTTCCTTGAGAAGCTTCGCACCCTTCTCGATAAAGTGAAGTGTGTGGTCACTTAAATGATGTCATAAAAAATAACTAGATAGAAATAATCTACTAGAATTATTTCTCAGTGGACAAAATTTTATAGTTAGCATAACTAATATTTTATTGTTTTATCAGATAAATAATTATTCTGTGATTTTATTTATCAGATAAAATCTTGAAAAATAAAAATCTCGTAAACTGTGTCCAGCCTCAAGTTTAGTAAGATCCCCCATTGACGTTTCTACAATTCAAAGTTTACCAGCCTCAGGGAAAATATTTCGTTTTCCTCGGCTCCGTTCTGTGGGCACGTAAAATGAGAAATATATTAAAATATTTAACATTTCTAGAAAATTCCACAAAAATTCCTAAAAATCATAAAAATTGGAAAAAAAAACTATTTATCATGAAACAAATAGTTTTTCGTGATGTTACACTGACACCGCTCAGTGTGCACGTAAAATGAAAAATATATTAAAATATTTGATATTTTTCAAAAAATTTAGAAAAATTCTCAAAAATCATAAATATTATAAAATGATTATTTATAATGAAATAAGTAATTTTCGAGATGTTACAAGAGCACTTTTCACACACAGGGAAACTCTACCCTTGTGCTAAAGTCTTAGCCTGCAGGGATACCTCACCCTTAGACAAACCTTAGAGGGATACCTCACCCCCTTTACAGTATAGCAGAAAATAGATGAATAATAAACTCTCACATAGAGTAAATATCACAAGTTGAAGCACTACAGAGCTCTCTAAGGATATCTCAAAATTTTGCCAAAAGAACACAGAGAATAAGAGAGAATTTTGTAAACAACGCTTTAGCACAAGCAAAATGATTTCAGAATTTTTGGGTTATTGCAAAAGTGACTCAAGGTCTCTATTCATAGAGCCTTTGATCAGAAATGCCCGTTGGAGGAATTTAATATGATAATAAATGCTAACATGTATACGTATGAATTCAAAATACGAAATAGGATCTCGTGGGTTATTCGAATACCATCATGGGGTATTCGAATACCATCATGGGGTATTCGAATACCACTATTTTCATTTCTTAAAAAAGAGTTCAGAAGCAGGTTATTCAAATACCACAAGGGTCTATTCAAATACCTTTATTTTAAACACATTGTAAAAGCTGTTCAGAAGGGTGTTATTCGAATACCTTCAAGGTTATTCGAATACCTCTGTTGAAAGTCATTTAAAAACACTTTAGAAAATAGATCAGGTGATTTCTGAAATTCCACAAACTCTTTGATTTTTCAAAGCCATATTAAAACTTTAATTTAGTTTGTAAGAAAACATATTTTTAGATCTTTTAAGTCAAACAATGAGATATTCTAGAAAAGCTCTGTACAAGAGAGATCCTAAGCCCTAAAGCTAATCTTGAAGATCTTGGACTCGGTCTTCTCATCATCTTCATGTTTTTTATCATCAAAACTCATCTTTATTGTCACATGGTAATCATATTCTCCCTCTTTTTGATGATGACAAACTATCATTGAGAAAAGCATTAGTTCATATAAATTGGAATTCAAAAAGATAGGAGACTTACTCTCCTCTTTTATTAAAAAGAGGTAATTTAATATCAAAGACAAGCACATTCTCCCCATTTCTTTTGGAATCCAATAGCCAATGTTAATCCAGTTTAACATGTCTTTTCTCAAATAAGATTGATTAAGTTTTTCCCCCTTTTGGCATGATAAAAAAGGATGCACACATATAATTTGCATGTAATAAACAATAAACAATTTTAATTGGAAATAGATTGATCAAAGTACGCATTGCATTAAATACAATTGCCCAAGTACATATACAATTTTATTCAAAGCAGCTAATACAATAAATAGAAAACAGCCAAAACTAGAACTAAGCAACAGATCCTAAGACGAAGTGAGTCCTAGAAATAGGCATCTGGTGGCGGAGGAGGAGAGGCAGGTTCAATGCCAGACAGTAGAGCTCGAAGTGCAGCCTGTTCACGCTCAATACCAGCTATTCTGTCAAATAGAATGGTGAAGGTGTTTTCCATGTAAGCTCTGTTATCCAATAAAGAAGCCAGGATTTACTCATTTGTGATAGGAGTAGGAGCAAGAATATCAGCAGCAGGGGCAGCAGGATCGCCTTGAGGGTCGTCCTTATCATCATCAACTTCAATTGGGAACACCCAGCCTTCATCAGTCTTGATCATCTTCATTTTGTTGAGGGTAAAGGACCCAAACACGTGATGATGGGTTAGCGAAGTCGCTCACTTGGTATTCGAATAACTTCCCAGTTATTCGAATAGATGGGTCAGTTTGGCTTGGCTGCCAGCCTATAGAATTCGAATACTTATTCCTATATTCAAATACCCACAAAAAAAAAGCAAGACAAGAGCAAGTATTCAAATAGCTTCCAAGGTATTCAAATACACTAGCTTATAAAGACATAGGAATACTGTACTGATGTATGGTATTCGAATAACCATAGGTCTATTCGAATAGGCCTATCAAAAAACCACAGATTTACACGTATAAAAGCAATGGTATTCGAATACCATAGGAAGGTATTCGAATAACTTAAACAAGAAAGCATATATATTATGTCCAGAATTTGCATTTTGAGAGACGAAAGCTTACCTATTGATGGAGTACCTGCAAAAATGATTTCGGGATAACTCTGATGCTCAAGTCAGTAATAATTCAAGAAGGATGAAATCATAATTAAGCAAATAATTACAAGCAATTATATGTTGGATTGATCAATTATGCTCAATTCTCCTCTAATATAAAAGAATGCTTCTTTTACTAAGGGTTTAGTGAAAATATCTGCAAGTTGCTTAGATGTTTTCACAAACTCAAGAATGCAGTCCCCTTTTTGTATATGATCTCTAATAAAATGATGTCTTATCTCTATATGCTTTGTTCTAGAATGCAAAATGGGATTCTTAGAGAGATTTATTGCATTAGTGTTGTCACATCTAATCGGGATGTAATCAAGCTGAAGACCGTAGTCTAGAAGTCGTTGCTTCATCTATAGGATTTGAGCACAACAACTCCCAGCTGCAACATATTCAGCCTCAGTGGTAAACAAAGCCACACTATTTTGTTTCTTGCTATGCCAAGAAACTAAAGAACTACCAAGCAAGTGGCATGTCCCACTAGTACTTTTTCTATCCAATTTGCATCCAGCAAAATCAGAGTCGGAATAGCCTATTAGGCTACATGAGGCACCCTTAGGGTACCATAAGCCCATTTGTGAAGTGCCTACTAGGTACTTCATTATTCGTTTAACAACACTTAGATGAGATTCCTTAGGGTTTTCCTGATATCTAGCACACATGCATACACTAAACATAATATCTGGCCTATTAGCAGTAAGATAAAGGAGAGATCCAATCATGCCTCTGTATTTTGTTATTTCTACTGATTTACCTCCTTCATCTTTGTCCAAATAGCAAGAAGTGCCCATTGGGGTGGCCATGTGTTTAGCATTTTCTATTTCGAACCTTTTGAACAATTCCTTGTAGTATTTGGTTTAACTTATGAATGTCCCTTCATTTGTTTGTTTGATTTGAAGTCTAAGAAAGAAATTCAACTCTCCCATCATTGACATTTCAAATTTATTTTGCATTGTCTTAACAAATTCTTTGCAAAGGAATTCATTAGTAGCACCAAAAATAATATCATCCACATATACTTGCACAAGAAGAATATCATGCTTTTTATTTTTAATGAAAAGGGTAGTATCGACTTTTCCTCTTGAAAAACCATTTTCTAAAAGAAACTTACTCAACCTTTCATACCAAGCTCTAGGAGCTTGCTTTAAGCCATATAAAGCCTTTTTAAGTTTAAAAACATGGTTGGGTAGTTCATGATTTTCAAAACCTGGAGGTTGTTCAACGTATACCTCCTCTTGAATAAGGCCATTAAGAAAAGCACTTTTAACATCCATTTGATATAATTTGAAATCCATGATGCAAGCATATGCAAGTAACATTCTAATAGCTTCTAATCTAGCTACAGGTGCATAGGTTTCTTCATAATCTATTCCTTCTTCTTGATTATAACCTTTAGCGACCAACCTAGCTTTGTTTCTAGTTATTAATCCATTTTCATCAAGTTTGTTTCTAAAAACCCATTTTGTGCCAATTATAGGATGATCATTAGGTCTAGCAACTAATTCCCAAACTTGATTTCTTTCAAATTGATTTAATTCCTCATGCATAGCTAAGATCTAATGTTCATCATCAAAAACTTCAATTATATCTTTAGGTTCAATTTGAGAAACAAAGGCTAAGTGATTACATGCATTTCTAAGGGAATTTCAAGTACTTACACCTTTAGCCACATCACTTATTATTTGATCAAGAGAATGATATTTTGAAGTCTGTCATTCTTTGGGAAGTTCCAAGACTTGTGGATCTTTTTGTCTTTGTTTATCTTCTTGCTCCTTGACTTATTTTTCTTTGCTGCCCAAATGAGTTTCCACCAAAATTTCTGTGACATCATCAATAACAAGATCCTTTCTAGATCCATTTGGGTCAATTTCATCAAATGTAATATGAATAGATTCTTCGATAGTCATAGTTCTTTTATTATATATACGAAAAGCCTTATTATGGTTGGAGTAACCAAGAAATATACCTTCATCAAACTTAGCATCAAACTTGCCTAAGTTATCTTTTCTATTATTTAAAACAAAACATTTGCAATCAAAAACATGAAAATATAAAACATTTGGCTTTTTTCTCTTGTATAACTCATATAGAGTTTTCTTTAAAATAGGCCTTATAAGGGCCCTGTTCATTACGTAACAAGCTGTACTTACAGCATCCGCCCAAAAATACTTAGAAAGAGCAACCTCATTAAGCATAGTTCTCGCCATTTCTTCTAAAGAACGATTTTTTTCTTTCTACAACTCCATTTTGTTGCGGAGTTCTAGGGGCAGAGAAATTATGATTAATGACATGTTCATCACAATAATTTTCAAAAATATTGTTTTCAAATTCCCTACCATGATCACTTCTTATTGAAGAAATTGAAAAACCTTTTTCGTTTTGAATAACTTTGGCAAGTCTTTTAAAAGTTAGAAATGCATCATTTTTTTTGCATGAAATAAAGTCCATGTGAACCTAGAAAAATCATCCACAATCACTAAAGCATAGTAATTCCCACCAAAGCTCATAGTTCTAGATGGTCCAAAAAGATTCGTGTGCAAAAGTTATAAAGGTCTAGTAGTTAAAACTATATTTTTTACTTTAAAAGAGATATTTATTTGTTTACCTTTTTGACATGCACTACATAATTTATTTTTTACAAAATTAAGCTTGGGCAGTCCAATTACTAGCTCTTTAGAGACCAACTTCTTTAAGTGATCCATGTGAATGTGTGCAATTCTCCTATTCCATAACCATGAATCATCATTCTTACTTAAAAGGCATTTCACATCATTTGAAGATATATCATCAAAACTAATCATATAAATATTATTTACTCTATGACCAATGAACTTAACATGCTTATCATTTTTATCTTCAATTACGCAACAATTTGAATAAAAAATTACTCTATTTCCTTTATCGCATAATTGACTAATACTAAGTAAGTTATAGTTCAAGCCTTCAATAAGCAATACATTTTCAATAGAGGAACTAGGATTTTTACCAATTTTGCCGATTTCACGAATTTTTCCTTTGTTGTTATCACCATATGTAACGTGTCCATGATTCTTGGGAATGAGCAAGGTGAATTTTGAGTCGTCCCCGGTCATGTGCTTGGAGCAGTCGCTATCGAGATACCAATTTGAACTCCTGGCTTTCAAGCACACCTACAAAGCATGTTTAGTTTTTAACTTTTGGTGCCCAAACTTTCTTGGGTCCTTGTGTGTCAGTTTGAGGTATAGTACCCTTGGGAACCCAAACCATTTTTGTTTCAATTTTTGTATTGATGTTTTTCCTTGCATTACAAGTTGATGCACTATGTCCTTTCTTTCCACAGTAAAAACATTTAATAAATGGACTACTTGAAACACTAGAATGCACAAAGAAATTTTTATACAGTTTTTGTTAATTTTTCAGGTTATAACCTATCCCGACTTTTTGAAAAACTACTCTTTGTTTTCCTAATAAAATATTTAAATTGTCCCTTCCAAATGTGAATTTTGAAAGTGTTTTTTAAGTCTTCAATATCTTTTTCAAGCATATGACATGAAGAACATGATGAAGATGTAGAAGCATGTGAAGAATGATTTGTGCATGCATCAATAATTTCCAAAGTTTCATTTTTAATTTTGAATTCTTTTATTTCTTTGTTTAAAATAAGAATTTGATTTTCTAAAGAAGAGATTATTTTCTTAGAAGAAGAAACTATTTTTGTGAGTTTTGAAGACTCGTTATGCAATTCTTCAAAGGCATCTTGTAACTCATCGTAAGAAGGCAATAAAGTAGTATTAGAACTTACCTCATTTTTGCTTTCTTCTTCTTTTCCTTTGGCCATAAGACATAGTTGGGATTCCTCGCTATCTGAGCTGTTAGTTGAATCCATGTCATTTTCATCCCATGCTATGTAGGCTTTTCTTCCTTTTCTTTCCTTGAAGGGTTTCTTTTCAAATTTCTCCTTCTTCTTTTGGTAAACTGGGCACTCCATTTTCATGTGACCCAGTTTGTTGCATTCAGAGTAAGTTAGAGTTGATGAAGCTCTTTCACCTTTGTAATGATTCTTCTTCGGAGGAAAGGGAGGTCTTCTTTGCGTTCCCTTCTTCCTGAGAAAATTTTCAAATTTTTTAACTAAAAGACTAAGATTTTCTTCGTTTACCTCAATATTTTCTGAGCCTTCTTCATCTTCATCATCATTATCGATTGTTGAGGAAGTGGCTTTGAGCGCTATTCTCTTTTTCTTTTTATCGTTTTCTTCGCTTTGACTTAATCTGCTTAGTTCCAGTTCATGCTCATGAAATTTTCCAAAAAGGATAGCTAGAGTCATTGTCGACAAGTCCCTTGATTCTGATATAGCTATTACCTTGGGTTTCCAAATCCTGCTAAGACATCTCAACACTTTGTTAATTAAATCTTCATTAGAGAAACTTTTTCCTAAAGATGCAAGATGATTAACTATGTGGGTGAACCTCTTTTGCATTTCTTGAATGCTTTCTCCTTAGTTCATTCTGAATAATTTATATTCACGAGTTAGAGAATTGATTCTCGACCTCTTTACTTCACTAGTACCCTCATGGGTAACTTGTAAAGTGTCCCACATTTTTTTAGCAGTTTTACAATTTGAAATTCTAAAAAAATCATTATATCCCAAAGTAGTAGTAATAATATTTTTTGCTTTTAAATTATGTTGAACATTTCTTTTATCCTCATCAGACCAATTGGTCGTTGGTGTTTCAGTCCTTACACCATTGACCTCATGCGTAGGTATAAATGCACTATTTTTGACAACATCCCACACATCTAGATCAATAGCTTCGATGAAGATTTTCATTCTTTCCTTCCAATATGCATAACATCCCCATTGAAAAAGGGTGGTCAGTTTATGGAAGATCCTTCTGAAAAACCATTTGAAGAAGCCATGTTCTCTTGAAGCTGCTAAGCTCTTTATACAAGAGTCTAGCTCTGATACCACTTGTTACCAAGTGGCTTCCAGTACTCAAGAGGAGGGGCTGAATTGAGTATAAAAACTTTTCGTAAACCTCTTTTAGTGAAAACACAAATATTAACACTATTAAATAAAAACACAGAAATAACGAGATGTAGAAGAAAAGCTTAAGAAATAGCAAAGGATAAATATGTAATAAAATAAACCTACGAAAAATAAAGAGATTAAGAAGAGAGAAACAGGCACAATATTTATGCTGGTTCGACCACTAACCCACTTGTGGTCTACGTCCAGTCCTCGAAACAATAGCCAAGATTTTTCATTATGTATACAAGCTTCAATAGGTGCTTGCAACCGTTACACAAAAAGCACTTTTCACACACAGGAAAACTCTACCCTTGTGCTAAAGTCTCAGCTTATAGGGATACCTCACCTTTACACAAACCTTAGAGGGATACCTCACCCCCTTTATAGTATAGCAGAAAATAGATGAATAATAAACTCTCACAAAGAGTAAATATCACAAGTTGAAGCACTATAGAGCTCTCTAAGGATATCTCAGAATTTTTCCAAAAGAACACAGAGAATAAGAGAGAATTTTGTAAACAACGTTTTAGCACAAGCAAAATGATTTTAGAATTTTTGGGTTATTGCAGAAGTGACTCAAGGTCTCTATTTATAGAGCCTTTGATCAGAAATACCCGTTGGAAGAATTTAATATGATAATAAATGCTAACACGTATACGTATGAATTCAAAATACGAAACAGGGTCTCATGGGTTATTCGAATACCATCATGGGGTATTCAAATACCACTGTTTTCATTTCTTAAAAAAGAGAGTTCAGAAGCAGGTTATTCGAATACCACAAAGGTGTATTTGAATACCTTTATTTTAAACACATTGTAAAAGCTATTCAGAAGGGTGTTATTCGAATACCTCTGTTGAAAGTCATTTAAAAACACTTTAGAAAATAGATCAGGTGATTTCTGAAATTCCACAAACTCTTTGATTTTTCAAAGCCATATTAAAACTTTAATTTAGTTTGTAAGAAAACATGTTTTTAGATCTTTTAAGTCAAACAATGAGATATCCTATAAAAGCTCTGTACAAGAGAGATCCTAAGTCCTAAAGCTAATCTTGAAGATCTTGGACTCAGTCTTCTCATCGTCTTCATGTTTGTTATCATCAAAACTTATCTTTATTGTCGCATGGTAATCACATTCTTTGGCTACAAAAAATATGGTTGTAGCCAGAATATCCATCCATTAATATGATGATTCCACTGTTAGTTGTTGCGTTGACTATTATGTCAGCTATAACCATCACATGCTCGTCTTTTGGAATGGCTAAGTTTTAGTTCCTGAAGTCTATAACTTGCCCATTTTTCTTGATTACTGGAACAATGTTGGATAACCATTCCACGTATCTAGTTGTTTGCACAAAACCTATCTTCTAGAGCCTTTCAATCTCATTATTGATCTTTAGCATCAACTCTAGATTGAATCTGTGGGTAGGTTGCTTGTGATGCTTGTACCCTTCTTTTATTGGCAATCAATACTCAACTAACTATTTGGACAACCCAAGAATTTCATGATACTCCTAAGAAAAATAGTCCCTGTACTTTTTTATGAGCTTGATCAGCTAAATTTTATCAGGCTCAGCAAATAGTCCGCTTCCCAAGTTTATTTCCACCAAAGGATCTTGTGCTTCAAAGGTAGGCATTTCTTGCTTTATTGAAGACACCAACATGAATATATATTACATGAACTTGATGTTGAGGATTTTTCCACTATTTAACTACATGATTTATAGTATAAATGGGTATAAAAGTGTTATTCTAATGCACTAGAATGCTTTTATGCTTTGTTTTGTTCAAATAGGCCAAGAGGCTACTCAAATATGGCATTACAGAATGTTCCAATTTTGATGTGTCAACTATTCAAAATTGCATGATTTCGATGTTAAATTGAGTATACTTGCTGAGCAATTCGAATGACATGACTTTCGAGGCTAATCGGATAGACTAGGAGAGCTATTCGATCTACATAATTCAGAAGGGCATTGTTAGCACTAATTGAGTAGACTAAGTGTGCTATTCGATTGGTAAGATTTTGATGCCAATTGAATAAACTAAAATAGTTATTCAAATGACATATTTTTTATTCTAATCGAAAAGGGATTGAACTATTTTAAAGGTATGAGAAACTACTTTTCGATGTTATTCAAAAAAGGGCCTAGAGTGCTGATTGAATAACATAATTCAGAATGACATGACATTAGCATATTATAAGCATTAACATTTGACCAAAGAATGAGAAAGCACTCAGCTCAAGTCAAAGTTGTGGATGCACACTTTCGAAGGACATGACATCATAAGCATGCGTCGAAGTTATGGATGGGCACTTTGTCGAAAGACATGACATCATAAGCATACGTCGAAGATGCAGACAAACACTTTGTCGAAGGACATGACTTCTCATAAGCATTAACATCACATTTCATAAGCATTAACATATTACATTTTATACGCGTCAACATATTACATTTCATAAGCATTATCATTGGACATTTCATGAGCATCAATACATAACTGGATATGAGATGTTATGTGTATTTATCATGGAATTGTATTGTAATTGTTACTGTGCTGTGCAACATCCTAAATACTAGTACTAATGAAATATTTAAAGTAAGCATTAGTATTTAGATTTGGCACATTACTTATAAATATCATCAATCTTTCAAGAAAAACAAATTATAGATATACAAAAATATGAGCCTATCTCGGAAGCATATTGTACATATATCGGAGAATGGAGTTTATACAAATTGTACATTAATATACTCTATATACATAACTTGCCTCCAAGACATAAAGTCTAAACAACTAAGTAACAAGATTAAAACAAAATGAAATAAAGTAACTCTACATCAAAGTTCTTCTTCTCACTTGACTTCATACATCCTCCCTGGAATCATCATGGAAATTCAAACAAATAGGGTAAGAATCTTACAATTTTCAGTAGTTATTATTAAAATTGTATCATTATAACAATTCTAGCTATTTCAAGAAAAATCAAATGAATCTTGTTAATTAAATTATTTAGAAAGGTGGCTATTGCCAAAACTAGTCCTTTCTCTTCCCGAAACAAAAGTTCAATTTTATATTTTTTATGAAAAATAATTTGTAAAATCAAATAATTCCTTAACTCTCATCCTCGATCAAGAATAATCAATTATCATACATTATCATTTTTTGTATATAATCAATCATCATATTTCATCAGTCATCATTTCTTATCATTAATCATATCTCATCATTCATCATTTCTCATCATTTGTCATATCTTATCATTAATCATTTCTCATCGTTAATCAAAAGGGTATGGAGGGAATGTCCATCCTCACAATGCCTTATACTTGGCAGTAGTTTCCTTTCAAGTTAGTGCACTTCAACCTATTTGTAATAGTCATATCTTGTTACACAAAACTACTCTGTATTCCGAGTAACCCAAGTCACCTCTAGTGAGGGAATGTCCATCCTCAATCTAGAGTTATAGGTAGAGAGGGAATATCCGTCCTTAACTACTCTGATAGGGAGGGTATTATCCTTCCTCACACTATCAATGATTTAAAAACACCTCTAGTAGAGGTGGAATGTCCATCCTCAACTATATATCGTCTAGGGAAACTCAAGTAAAGAGAGAGGGAATATCCATCCTCAACCTCAATTTCTCTGGTAGTCAGAGAATGTCCATCCTTAACCACCATTATCTAAGTCTTATCCTAGGTACATTGATTTACTTCCTTGATAATGGGTTACCCTCAAAAATCAAATTTCTTCTCATTATCATTCATCATCACATCATTTCTCGTATGTAGTAGATACAAAAAGTCAATGTTCTTCATGAACTATGTGCAAACTATTCTCATTTCATAGTGTCATTGAATGTTCAAAGGAATCATTCCTCATGCATATTCTAATCATATAATTACATCATTAAATTCCTTGTTTGTAGTTTAACTCATGTTATACAACTTCAATCATAGCCTCATTAAGTTAAGAACTCAATTTGAATACAATAGAAAGAAAAGAAATCACGATACTTGAGCGCTTAATTCATCACTAGACATTTCTGGTGTTGACCAATTAGCGGTCACAAACTAAGCACTTAGGCACCCAAGCAGAGCTTCTTTCTACCACTGACCGATTAAGTGGTTAATTTCTGGGCTGTTAGGTGCCTAGTGGTAGAATGTCTAGAATCAGTTCCTCTGAACTATTAACCTATTCTTATCATCTTTACTCCAAACCAATGAGGTTTTCCCATAAAAACATGGTTCCAAAGCATATAAAATTAATGTGTTTTCTTCTCAACATCATCAAAACCCATTTTTGAAATCACAAATACAAGAGGATTCAAGGTAGAAGATAGACAAAAATAAGAACACTTAACACAAGATTATGAAATCTCAAGACTAACCATGAGTCCAACACCATAGTTATAATCAAACAAGCATCACATAATTTCAATCATCCATTTTCTCTTAGAAAGTGCTTCCATCAACTCTTAAAAAATTAAAAGGAAAAATATGAAGAGAAAAAGTAGAGAACAACAACCCTTACCTCAAGCCTAGCTTGTTGATGTTTGTCTTTTCTTTTTTTCCTTTCTTTTCCTTTTCCTTTTTCCTTGCTACTCGTGGCTTTTCTCCCTTGTTTTCTTTTCTTTTCCTTATCTTCTTTCTCCCCTTTCTATTGGAGTACATGAGTGAATGATGAGAAATGAAAGAGAATAAGAAAAAGTCAAACAAAGGATGAAGATGAATGTGAAAAAGCGGTGGAGAGAAGGATAGGGATGGAAAAATTGTGCTGAAACTTTCATATCTCTTAGGAATACTTTAATCTTCCAAAGCTAAGTTTTCTAACTTCCATATATGTTAAATTTTAGGACTTCACTCAATCTTCATATCCATGATTCCATAATTTTCTATACACTGTTAATTATCAGTTAAGCTTTATTTACTCTTCCTTGAGTTAGGTTAAACCTAAGAATTAAGCAAATGGGCTTACATATATTCACCTTAACTGGTATTCCTTATCAAAATATTCTTCATCCTATACCTAATATCCCCACCAAATTTTATGATTTCTTGAGCTACTTAATTGTCCAATTAGATCCTTAAACACTCATTTAGTATCATTAAAAATATCAAACAAATTCATTTCATCCTCCAAAATTTAATATATCTCATTCCAATCATTTGTGGCTTAGAAATAAATTTTTCATATTTATTTATATCATATACTAAATTCTGAGCTTTTTCGAGCTATTTCTCACATTCAGTGTTATAGTATTATGGTCAAACTAATCCAGAAGGTTACTTGAATAAACAGATAACTCATATCGGTGTTACTGAGTTTCTATAACCTTGATTAAGACTATTAGGTTAGGGAGGATGTTACAATTCTCCCTTCCTTTTAAAAATTTTGTCCTTAAAATTTGATTACTAATTATGAGAATTCCAAGTAATCCTATATCATACTAGAATTTAACTTCCAAATAACTTTATTTTTCTCACATAAAAGAATGATCCTAGGTTATGTACTCACCTTGTTCTGAATCAGATAATTAAGTTGCTTCTGTGCCTCTCAAAATGTAAAATCTCCCCATTGTTTTGGGTTTAGTATTGGGTGTTGCCTCTTGCTTCTGAGGGCAGTCTCTGGCATAATGCCCTGCTTTACCACAAGTAAAGTAGAATAGATGATCAATCATACAAACTCAATTACCATGGTATCCTCCACACTTTCCACATCTTGGCCCCCGATTATCTATTTGAATTTGCTTCCTTTTTTCTTATTGGTCCTTAAGCTGTGAAGTACTCCCTTCAAATCTATCATCCATTCTTTTCTTTTTATGGAAGTACTGTGATCTTTGTTCTTGTCGTGGCTTCGACTCATTAGACTCAATAAGTCAACATTTATTCACCAAAGTGTGGAAGTCTCGAATCTCAAAAGGTCATATTGCCTTCTTTATATATTCCCTTAATCTAGCCTTAAACTTAACACATTTCCATTTTTCATCTGGATTGTACTTGAAATAAGAATAAAACTTGGATAATTCCTCAAACTTCACCACATACTGTCCCACCGTCAAATTTTCTTGCTTAAGTCCCAAAAATTCTAATTCCTTATCCTCTTGTAGATTCTGTAGAAAGTATTTGTCTAGCAAGGTAGTTTTAAATACTTCCCATGTGATCTGAGTTCCTGCTACTTCCAAAAGTCTTCTAGCATCATTCCACTAATACTCAGCTTCCCATTTCTATAACATACACCTTTTAGCATGTTAGACTTGTATATTGTAACATTCTCTCCAACTTAATAAACTTAATCATGTTATAGAAACTCAATAAAGATTGGTATAAGTTACTTGATAGTATTGGGAATTATTTAGATTGAGTTGAGCATAAATCTATAACACTGAATGTGAGAAAAAGCTCTTACAAACTTGGATTCTGAAGGAAAAGAGCTAAGAAAATAGAAATAAATAAAGAAGGTTTAATTTAACTTAGTAAAAGAATAATGAAGCTTAAAGTCTGATACTACAGTGATAGAAAAGTGGTGGAATTTTAATATAGAAAATAGAATGAAATCTTAGAATTTCCTATGGTACCTATGAAGGTTAGAAAAGTCATTTATGAGAAACTAAAGTGTTCTTAGCAAATAAGCGGCTTCCAATTGGATTTCAATTTTGAAACCTTTCCCCACGTCTTTCACTATGGCTTCCTGCTGAAGCTCACCTAATCCATGATATTTTGTTACTTTCTCCCACCTTTTCCATTCATTCACGTTTCCATTCTTTCATTTTCTCTCTTTTGGCATGATTCTATTATCTTATCTTTCTCCATTTTCTCTCTCATTTTCATGTCTAGTAGCAGAAAGGAAAGAGAATAGGAGCAAGAAGGATCAAAGAGGAAAAAGGAAACAAGATGGAGAAGACGAGGGAAGGAAAGCAAAGAAAGGAAAGAGGCAAACAACTACAAGCTAGGTAGGGGGTGTTTTCTTTAACCTTTCTTACTAAACTTGCTTTCTTATGGATTTGAAAGAAAGCTTGTTTTAATGACGGATTTGAATCATGATTTTCACATGAAATGATTTTGAAACCAAGTTTGATCTTGAACTTGAAATGATGAAGATTTTGAGCCTTGAAAAAGTTGTAAACTTAAGGATTGAAGATTACCCATGCTTGTTATATTACTATATGGTGGTTTGGTTACATGTTTGATGACTTTTTTATTTGATTTTGATATAAGAATGGGTTGGTTTACTGGTTCCCTCCTCTTGTTCTCTGTTTCCACGCCCATAAATGCCCAAGTAACTGATTATGGACCATAATCGGTTATTGGCATGAGCAAAAGACTTCCTAAGCCTTCAATAATCAGTTATGGCATGGCCTAATTAGTTATTGAGGCAAAATAGAGGCTCACGTTTATGAAATAACTAGTTAGAGGTAATGCCTAACTTATTATTCCTTTTAACAGAGAGCTTAAATAAGCTCATAACTGATTACCCAGAGAAGGGTAACCGATTATTGGCTTACGAAAATGGGTTATGGGAAGTCCATAACTGGTTACCCAAAGGTGATAACTAGTTATAGGACATAAAATCTGGCTTATTAGCCATTGATAACTAGTTAGTACCTTGTGCTAACTAATTATTTTGCTGAGAAACATGAATCCAAGATAGATACAAGAGCAAGGGACCTCAAAAACACATGATCTTATGAGTGATTGGATATGATATGCTTAACCTATGATATGAATGATAACTTGATGGGTTGTTATATTGTATATATGATATGAATGATAACATGATGGGTTGTTATATTGTATATGTGATGAAATATTGAGACTTATACCATGATATGAGAATATGAGATAATGATCTTGACGCATAATTGAGTTGATAATTAAGCTTGATATTGCAACATAGAAATGATGAATGATTTCATCAGTAACTCATTAACTAGGATATCCTTGGTCCTAGGGGGAGACTTGGAAAGGGTGGTTAAGGATGGATATTTCCTTATCACCTGAGTTATTAAGGCTAAGGACAAAAAATTCCTTCCCTCTTTACCTGAGCTCTCCCTAGATGAAATTGTAGTTGAGGACGGATTATTCCCTTACTACTTGAGACATTCCTAGATTGAAGATAGTGTGAGGAAGGATGATGCCATACCTATCAAAGTAGATAAGGATGGATAATTCCCTTTTTACTCACAACTTTGTATGAGGATAGATAATTTCCTCATTTGTTATGGAACTGACTTGGGTTACTTGGAGAAGCTCTGTGTGGCAAATAGATCGCCATAAATAGGTTGAAGTGCACTAACCTGAAAGCAGGCTACTACTAAGTGGATGGTATTGTGAAAACGAATAATTCCCTTCATACCTCTTAGATAAGATATAATTGACGATTAACTAATGATGATGATTGATAAATGATCATTGTGAGATGGCTTATTTTGTAAGTCTATCATGATTAGATTTTTGATTGAGATTGAGATTAAAAATGAGATTAATGATTACTTGATTTCAAATGATTTTGATAAATGACATAAAATGAACCTCTATTTTGGGAAGGAGAAGGACTCGGTTTAGCTTTTGCCATTTTCCTACTGATTATTCAGTATTGATTTGAACTGACTTTTTCCTGAAATAGGTGGAATGATTATGATGACATGTTTTTACCCTACTACTAAGAATTGTTAGATTCTCACCCATTTTCTTGATTTTCCATAATGATTCTAGGATGACCCCCCTGCTGCTTGTAGAGATGGAGGAGCACTTGATCTTGAAAGAAGCTTTACTTCTTTTGTTATGATCTTTTGTGTATGGTTATACACCATTCCTTTGTGACTTGGAGACATAGGTTGTATTAAATATGTTTGGATGTACCTTGAGATACTATTTGTATATGACTCATTTCTACATATTTGTATTATGTACTTCCGCTCAGGCTTATATTTTGTATATTATATATGTATCTTTTTTTTAAAAAAAGTTGATATTAATTTAAGTGACATACTCTAATACGATTGTTAATTCATAATTTCAAATATGTCATTTGCTTAAGTATTAGATGTGATAACTCCACGATTGTAGTTATTTGTGCCCTATATCTGTGATATATTTGTAACGCCCCTTTTTGGAAGAGAACGTCACATTACAAATTACGATGCGAAAAATAAAAGTATAAGTTAAGACTTGGTTTGTTTTATAAATATAAATTTACTTGGTTATAATCGTGTGATTAAATTAGCGAGTAATATTTTTTTTGTTACAATTAATCAAATATTGTGACAAGACATGATTGTAATAGAGAGTAAGATAGAAGTAAGCATACATCAAATCAACATACATGTACAATGATATATCATTATATTAAACTTGATTAGTTACAATGCCTGATATACAAAAAGTAAAATTATATATATATATGCCCCAAAAGATCATGCATGTACAGCCCACCAAAATAATAAAACATCAGGCCCCCAAAATAAACACTGATAGCCATCAGTAACTATCGACAGTATCAACCGCTAAGAGGAGAAAGGATCGTGTCCGGATCCTCCTTAGGTTCCTCCTCAGGGTCTTCCTCATCAGAAGAGACCCTCATCGGAGCCACCGAGTTACGGGCCGGGGCTCGAGCAGTGGAGAGGAAAAAATCTTTTTGTGGAGTGTAATAATGATCACCCCACATGTCCCGAACGGGCATGTAAAACTCTAAAGTCAATAATGCCCTAAGCCAATGATACCATCACATCTCCACGGTAGACATAGCGATCCGAGCTGAAGTCAATATGCCAACAATCTGGGCCTCCGAGAAATGTCAGGGCCACGAATCCCAAAAATCCCTATGGATGGGTCACCATGATCTGAAAGCAGGTGCTAGTCGCAGTCGGGCCAGAATCCCAAAAACTCGTGGACTTCACCCTCTTCGCCGACGTCTTCGATGGAATACAAATATAGACAGAAATAACAGAAATACAAGAAAGAGGTAAGACATCCTACCATCATTACCAATTATGGCAGTAAGAAACAAAACAGCGCGAAGCGCCCACATAGCATTTCAAAAGTAATAATAATAAGCATTAAATAGCATTAATAAACAATTAAGCAGTTCCAGGCAGTTATACAATAGTAATGCAACAATTCCAATTATAATAAGGATTATGTGCCAGAAAAATATGTCGACTCACTATGCACAAGCATACGATATCAGAATCCTACTCTATGGAGCTAGACACAAACAGTCAGAGAGAAAGATTAGGAGACATGTCTTCAACTCAGCTGCCGCGGTCAAAGTGCTATAACTCATCAGTTTATCCACGTGCGCATCAAGGCATTACACAGACATTCTTCGCTAGATCACGATATAGGATAACGTCTTGGTTCAGATTATCGGTGTATTTGCATCGGTCTGCCCATGGACAAAAGAGCTACTAACTATCTATAGCGAGGTACCCGCACCCTGACGCCCCCAAGGTCAACAGAATGACCTACACTAGTCTACTCGCACCCGCACTAAGGTGTGTTCAATCTCTTAGGCAACATGACCTTAACAACAGTCCAACGGACTTTCACAATGCCTGATGACTCAATACATATAACATGTATATTCATCAATAATATACTTTTGACAACATGCCACAAGTTGGCTAAGGTAAACATCATCATATTCTTGGTCCCACATTAAATGGTCTAAAGTCCTCCAATTGTATATTACACTTTTGGGTACATTATGGAATTATTTAGTGTTCTCACTTACACTTATGTTCTTATTTTAATTGAAAATCATTCTATGTCTTTTAGATAAAGCTCCATTCTTAGTTCTTCCTATTTTATGAAATCCTAAGTAAATCTTAATTGTCCAAATTATTTAAGTTCCACTTCAATGTAAGGTTTCTTATGAAATTCTTTTCATTATTAGGTCCTTACTTTAAACTTAGTCATATTTACCTAGAGAATTATTTCTAAGGTTTTACCAAGTCTTATACTTCCTTATTAGTCCCTTAGGTTCAAAGATGTTATTTAGGTCATCCAATTGATTCCTTCCCATCATATTATTAGCTACTTAATCTCTTAATTGATTAAATGTCAATATTACATAAAGTTACATAATTTAGTCTTATTTAGCCCTAGAGGCCGTGGGCTTCTCTATGATTAGGGGTTCTAATTTTCTTCCTTTTTATTATGTGTTATCCTCTTGATTAATCGTGTCTTCATCTTGTTACAATTTTTCACCAAGAACCCCCACTTTTAGGGTTCAAGGTCGTGAGCCTCATGGAAGAGGGCAAAATCGTATTTGCTTCCATTCAAGTTTCCAATCCATCCGAATACATAAATATACTCATTCAACTAACCAAATATCTCAAACAAATTTAGAACAACACATAGTCATAAAAGTCATACAACAAAGAATAGACTTAAATAAGGTTTCTGACAACCAATCACAAAACAAGGTTCCTTACTACCAGTAGAGGTTGAGGAGGAGTATCGTCCTCTAACCTAGAGAAGAAAACAAGCAATGGAACTCTCTTAAAGCTCCTTGAAATTTTGGATTCACACCACCACAAACCCTAGAAATTTTAACCTCATCAAACCAATACCAAAGTTTGAAAAATAAGAAATAAATGGTCATAATGAAGACCTTAAAAATGAAAATGGAAGAAGAGTTAGGAGAAAACAAGAATCTTACCCAAAAGTTCTAAGCTTGAAGCTTGAAGAAGAAGATGGTGAAAATGGAACCTTTTTAAGAAATCTCCAACTAGAAGTATGTTTAGATGATGAAGAAGATTAAGAAAATCTAATTGGTTAGAAATTTTGTGATGGTAGAGGGCAAACAAGAGGGCTGGTCGTGTGGGTGTGTAGAGAGAAGGAGGAGAAAAATGAGAGGAAGATGAAGGTAGAAAGAGAAGTTGATAGAAAAGTGAATGAACTTTTAGGGTTTTCTTTTTGAAATCAGAATAGATTAATTAACTAAGTGAAGCACAATTTTGGCTCCAAAATTGGGGCTGCTGCCATATGGGAGTGGGAGGGAGAGAAAAAGGATAAAGTTTCTTTGAGAAGCTTGGGAGCTTTTCCAATAAAGAGGGATTAGATTAGACATAAAGTAGATTACCTTTAGATAAGATAAAGTAATTAAAATAATAAAGTGATTAGGATTTTACTACAAGCTATTACCCAATGGATAATTGTTACAGTGCACAAAGTCAGTATTAATTATCCAACGTATAGTAGAGCGTATCGTAAAATTTTAATTAACAAAACGTATAGAGATTTTATTTATCAGATAAAACCTCAAAAAAAGTAAACCTCATAAACTGTGCCAACCTCGGGTTTAGTAAGATCCCCTATCGGCACTTCCACAGTTCAAGGTTTATCAGCCTTAGGAAAAACATTTCATTTTCCTAGCTCCGCTCAGTGTGCACGTAAAACAAGGAATATATTAAATATTCAATGTTTCCAGAAAAATCTAGAAAAATTCTCAAAAATCACAAATATTGGAAAATAACTATTCATCACAAAAAAAAATTTTCGTGGTGTTTCGCTGACTTTGCTTAGTGTGCACGCAAAATGAAGAATATATTAAAATGTTCGACGTTTCTGAAAAATTCTAGAAAAATTTTCAAAAATCATAAATATTATAAAATAATTATTTATGATGAAACAAATAATTTTTGGGGGTGTTACAACTCTCCCTTTCTAAATAGAATTTTCGTCCTCAAAATTTTTATACCTTAGAACAGTTGTGGATGTTGCTCCTTCATCTTGTCTTCCAGCTCCCATGTTGCATCTCTGGTCTTTTCGTTCCATATCACTTTCACCAATGAGATTTCCTTTCCTCTGAGTTGTTTCACTCTCCTATCTTCAATCTTTACAGGAGGTGCCTCACAGGTTAAGTTCTCTTTCAATTGTCCTGTGTTCGGTGCTAAGACATGGTTCAGGTCAGGAATATATTTTCATAGTTGCGACACATGAAAGACATTGTGAAGGTTTGAAAGAAAATGTGGTAAGGCTATCTGGTAAGCTACTGGACCTATCCGGCGAAGAATTTGGTAAGGTCCAAGAAATTTGGGAGTGAGTTTTTTAGATTTCAGAACTCGACCGACCCTAGTCGTCGGTGTGACTTTCAAAAACACATGCTCGCCTTCCTCAAACTCAAAAGGCTTTCTTCTCTTGTCTGCATAGCTTTTCTGCCGACTCTAAGCCATCCAGATCTTTTCCTAAATTATCTTGACCTTTTCAGTCGTTTGCTGTATAATATCAGGTCCAACAGTAAGGCGCTCTCCGTCTTGGTACCAACACAGAGGTGTTCGGCACCGTCGTCCATACAGAGCTTCATAGGTTGCCATCTCTATGCTTGAATAAAAATTGTTGTTGTAGGTGAACTCTATCAATGGTAGAACTTCATCCCAACTTCCAGTCTGTTCTATAGTGCAAGCCCTGAGCAAATCCTCCAATGATTGGATCGTCCTTTTCGATTGCCCATTAGTTTGTGGATGGTAAGCAGAACTCAATCGTAACTTTGTTCCCAATGCTTCTTTCAAACTTTGCCAAAACTTGGAAGTAAACCTTGGATCCCTATCCGAAACAATACTTGTAGGCACACCATGTAGCCTAACAATCTCACCGATGTACAAATGGGTTAGCTTCTCCATATTGTATCTTATGTTGATCGGCAGGAAGTGTGCTGACTTCATGAGTCGATCAATGATTACCCATATTGAGTTATGACCTTTTTTGGTCTTCGGTAATCCAACCATGAAATCCATCGCAATACTGTCCCACTTCTATTCGGGAATAAATAGAGGTTGCAATAGTCCTGTCTTTGATGTTCCACCTTTGCTTTCTGGCAAACCAGACAAGAAGACACACATTTGGTAATATCGCTCTTCATTCCATGCCACCAAAATAACTTCTTCAGATCTTGGTACATTTTTGTGATTCCCGGGTGCATATTCAAATTGCTCGTGTGAGCATGTTCAAGAATATACTCTCTGAGTTCTTGATCCTTGGGTATACAAACCCTACCTCAGAACCTTAGAATTCCATCCGTTCCTTCCTCGAATGTCATCGCATTGCCCTGCCTCATCAGTTCTCTTTCCTCTTGTAAGAACTTATCAATCTTCTACTTTTCCTGGATATCTTCCATCAATTCACTTGAGATAGTAACCATATTCATGCTAATTTTTCCTGGTTCTAGTTCCATGAAAGACCATACATCCCTGAACTGCTCTATCATATCTTTTTCCTTAATCATTATGGCTGATATACTGAGCATCTTCCTACTTAATGCATCTGCCACGACGTTTGCCTTTCCAGGGTGATACAGAAGTCAGAAATCGTAATCCTTCAGGAATTCCAACCACCTGCGTTGTCTAATATTCAGCTCCTTTTGGTTATATAAGTACTTTAAGCTCTTGTGGTCACTAAAGATGTTGAATGTTGCTCCATACAGGAAGTGTCTCCATATCTTCAATGCAAAAACCACAGCTGCTAACTCCAAGTCATGCGTTGGATAGTTCTTCTCATGCACTCGCAACTGTCTTGAAGCATAAGCCACCACTTTTCCATTCTGCATAAGCACAGCTCCTTAACCTTGATATGAAGCATCACAGTACACTTCGAAGGGCTCATTCGGATCGGGTAGAACTAACACTAGTGAAGTAGTTAGCCATCTCTTTAATTCTTGGAAACCTTTTTCGCAAGCATCAATCCATTCAAAAGCTTGGTTCTTTCTTGTGAGTTGAGTGAGAGGTCCTGCAATTTTAGAGAATCCTTCAATGAACCTCCGATAGTATCCAGCCAATCCCACAAAGCTTCAAATTTCTGTCACTGTCTTCGATCGTTCCCATTATAGAATTGCTTCCATCTTTGATGGATCCACTGCAATCCCTTCCTTCGAGACCACGTAGCCCAAAAACTTGACTTCGTCTAGCCAAAATTCACACTTTGACAATTTGGCATACAACTTTTTCTCCTTCAGAATCTGGAGAACTATACTGAGGTGTTCAACATGATCCTCCTGATTTTGAGAATAGATCAGGATGTCATCAATGAAGGCAACAACAAATCGATCCAAGTAAGGACGAAATATTTAGTTCATGTAGTCCATAAAGATAGCAGGTGCATTCGTTATGCCAAATGGCATCACAAGATATTCGTAATGACCGTATCGGGTACGAAAAGCTATCTTGGAAATGTCCTCCGCCTTCACTCGAATCTAATGATAACTCGATCGCATATCGATCTTAGAGAACACTGCTACTCCGTTCAGTTGATCCATTAAGTCATCTATCCTCGGAAGTGGATACTTGTTCTTAATTGTGACCTTGTTTAGCTGGCAATAATCTGCACACAATCACGAAGTACCATCCTTCTTTTGGACTAGTAACACTGGTGCTCCCCAAGGTGACACACTGGGTTTAACGAACTACTTTTCTAAAATCTTTTCCAACTACTTCTTAAGCTCTGCTAACTCTAATGGTGACATTCTGTAAGGTGCTATAGACACGGGACTAGATCCCGGTACAAGGTCAATGGTGAACTCTATTTCCTGCTTCGGCGGTAAACCAGGTACATCATCAGGAAAGACTTCAGGGAACTTGCTAACCACTAGAATTGTGTTCACATCAACCTCGCTCTCGACCTTTAAGGAAGACAATAGCATGTATCCCTGAGCTCCTTCTTTCAAGAAAGCTTGAACTTGGTTGGCCATAAAAAATCTAGAATCCTCATCTATGGGAAAAACTATGGTTTTACTAGAGTAATCCAAAAGGATATGGTTGGAAGACAACTAATCCATTCCTAAAATTACATCTAATTGGGAAAAGGGTAAACAGATCAAATCAACAAAAAAGATTCGACCCTCAACAATCAATGGACAATTCAAACAGACTTTGGTAGTAACAATAGGTTTATCAGTAGGAGTAGAAACAGTTAAGTCAAAAAGTAAAGAAGACACAGGTAAACCAAGTTGTCGTACACAGTCATATGAAATGAAAGAGTGTGTTGCCCCAGAGTCATACAGTACTTTTAAAAGATTACCTCCTATGATGTCTTCTCCTTGTATAAGATCTTCACATTTGGAGGCTTCAACTCCGCTCATGGTATAAACTCTGCCTCCATCTTGCAGCTTCGCAGCCTGTGCAGCATTGACTAAAGGCTCAGCCTTAGCTTGGTTGCAGTCTCTAGAGACATGTCCAAGCTTCCCACATCGGAAACATATGATCCCCTTGATGGTGTAGTCTCTAGTTACCTGATCCTTCCCACACTTCAAGCATCTTGAAGGAAATGCCACACTCTACCCGATTTGATTCCCACCAGAACCTCCACTAGAACCTACACCCGATGTCTACTGTCGGTTTGCTGGTGGTCTTGAATAGGGCTTCTTTTGGAAGAGGTTTGCGTTGTTGCTGCCTCCTCTTTGGAACCTGGTAGGTCCAAAGTTTCGATTTCTTCAGTCTCGAGCTTGATCTAGAGCTTCCACTTGGCGACATGTATCTAGCAGCTCTGAAAATTAGTTGATTTTCAAGGTGAAAACTGCTCTCTTCACCTCATGCCTCAGTCTTTCTTCAAACTTGCAACATTTCCACACCTCATCTAGCTGGTGCTGGAAATATGTTGAAAACTTGGATAAGCTTTCAAACTTTGCGGCGTCTTCACTGACGGACAAGTTTCCTTGTCTTAAGCTGAGGAACTCCATTTCTTTTGCATGTCTGGCACTTACTGGGAAATATTTGTCCAAGAACTTGTTCTTGAATACCTCCCAATTGATGGTGCGACCTTCAGCTTCTAGCACTCTCTATGCTCCACTCCACTAGTCTTCGGCATCTCCAATTAGCATAAAGGAGGCGTAAGTCACCTTCTTATCATTGGCACAGTTCATGCCTCAGAAGATTTTCTCTAGGTTCTTGATCCATAAACTAGCCTTCTCCGGATCAAATTCTCCCTTGAATTGAGGAGGGTTATGGTGATGAAACTTCGCCAAGTTTTACGCATCAGCTATAGCTTCGAGTTGTTGAGTAGCTCTTTCTTGCTGTTGAGCAGCTTTCTCCGTCTATTGGGCAATAACTTCGCCATTCTTTGCATTACCACTATCGCTGTTGCCATATCTCCGCCTTGTGCCATATCGTCTTTCAAGTAATACTAGCTGAAACACACAATGAAGAATTAGATGTATCCTTTTGGAATACTAATCACAGAGAATCACATAGCACACACAAGACAAACCTAACCACAAAGACCCAAAGAAAACATAAACCAGGGCTCTGATACCAACTTAATGTAATGCCCCTTTTTAGGAGGGAACATCACATTACAAATTATGATGTGAAAAATAAAAGTTTAAGTTAAGATTTGGTTCGTTTTATAAATATAAATTTACTTGGTTGTAATCGTGTGATTAAATTAATGAGTAATATTTTTTTTTGTTACAATTAATCAAATATAGTGACAAGACATGATTGTAATAGAGAGTAAGATAGAAGTAAGCATATATCAAATCAACATACATGTACAATGATATATCATTATATTAAACTTGTTTGGTTACAACGCCTGATATATAAAAAGTAAAATTATACATATATGCCCTAAGAGATCATGCATGTATAGCCCACTAAAATAATAAAACATCAGGCCCCCAAAATAAGCATTGATAGCCATCAGTAGCTATCGACAGTATCAACCCCTAAAAGGAGAAGGGACCATGTCCGGATCCTCCTCAGGGTCTTCCTCATCAGAAGAGACCCTCATTGGAGCCACTGAGTTACGGGCTAGGGCTCGAGCAGTGGAGAGGAAAGAATCCTCGTGTGGAGTGTAATAACGATCACCCCACATGTCCCTAATGGGCATGTAAAACTCTAAATATAATTTGATACTGCAGGAGAAGATGGGCGGATCATAACGCCCCCAAGCCAGTGATACTATCATGTCTCCACGGTAGACACAGCGATCCAAGCTAAAGTCAATATGCTAATAATCTGGGCCTCCGAGAAACGTCAGGCGCACGAATCCTGAAAATCCCTGTGGACGGGCCGCTATAATCCGAAAGCAGGTGCTAGTTGCAGTCGGGCTAGAATCCTGAAAACTCGTGGACTTCACCCTCTTCGCCGACATCTTCAATGGAATACAAATATAGACAGAAAGAACAGAAATACAAGAAAGAGGTAAGACATTCTACCATCATTACCAATTATGGCAGTAAGAAACAAAATGGCGCGAAACACCCATATAGCATTTCAAAAGTAATAATAATAAGCATTAAATAGCAGCAATAAATAATTAAGCAGTTCCAGGCAGTTTTACAGTAGTAATGCAACAATTCCAATTATAATAAGGATTACATGCCAGAAAAATATGTCGACTCACTATGCACATGCATACGATATCAGAATCCTACTCCATGGAGCTAGACACAAACAATCGGAGAGAAAGATTAGGAGACATGTCTGTAACTTGGCTACCGCGGCCAAAGTGCTATAACTCATTAGTTTATCCACGTGCACATCAAGGCATTGTACAGACATTCTTCACTAGATCATGATATAAGACAGTGTCTTGGTCCAGATCATCGGTGTGTTTGCATCGGTCTGCCCCACGGACAGAAGAGCTACCAACTATCCATAGCGAGGTACCCGCACCCCGACGCCCCCAAGGTCAACAGAATGACCTTCACTAGTCTACTCGCACCTGTACTAAGGTGTGTTCAATCTTTTAGGCAACATGACCTTAACAACAGTCCAACGGACTTTCACAATGCATGATGACTCAATGCATATAACATGTATATTCATCAATAATATACTTTCGATAACATGCCACAAGTTGGCTAAGGTAAACATCATCATATTCTTGGTCCCACACATGGACCCACATTAAATGGTCTAAAGCCCTCTAATTGTACATTACACTTTTGGGTACATTATGAAATTATTTAGTGTTCTAACTTACACTCATGTTCTTACTTTAATTGAAAATCATTCTATGTCTTTTAGATAAAGCTCCATTCTTGGTTCTTCCCATTTTATGAAATCCAAAGTAAATCCTAATTGTCCAAATTGTTTAAGTTCCACTTTAATGTAAGGTTTCTTGTGAAATTCTTTTCATTATTAGGTCCTTACTTTAAACTTAGTCATATTTACCTAGAGAATTATTTCTAAGGTTTTACCAAGTCTTATACTTCCTTATTAGTCCCTTAGGTTCAAAGATGTTATTTAGGTCATCCAATTGATTCCTTCCCATCACATTATTAGCTACTTAATCTCTTAATTAATTAAATGTCAATGTTACATAAAGTTACATAATTTAGTCTTATCTAGCCCTAGAGGCCGTGGGCATCTCTATGATTAGGGGTTCCAATTTTTATCCTTTTTATTATGTGTTATCCTCTTGATTAATCGTGTCTTCATCTTGTTACAAATTTTCACCAAGAACCCCCACTTTTAGGGTTCAAAGCCGTGAGCCTCATAGAAGAGGGCAAAATCATATTTGCTTCCATTCAAGTTTCTAATCCATCCAAATACATAAATATACACATTCAACTAACCAAATATCTCAAACAAATTTAGAACAACACATAGTCATAAAAGTCATACAACAAAGAATATACCTAAATAGGGTTTTTCACAACCAATAATAAAACAAGGTTCTTTACTACCAATATAGATTGAGGAGGAGTATCTTCCTCTTACCTAGAGAAGAAAACAAGCAATGGAACTCCTTGAAGCTCCTTAAAATTTCGGATTCACACCACCACAAGCCCTAGAAATTTCAACCTCATCAAACCAATACCAAAGTTTGAAAAATAAGAAATAAATGGTCACCAGGAAGACCTTAAAAACAAAAATGGAAGAAAAGTTAGGAAAAAACAAGAATCTCACCCCAAAAGTTCCAAGCTTGAAACTTGAAGAAGAAAATGGTGAAAATGGAACCTTTTCAAGAAATCTCCAACTAGAAGTATGTTTAGATGATGAAGGAGATTAAGAAAATGTAGTTGGTTAGAAATTTTGTGATGGTAGAAGGCAAACAAGAGGGCTGGCCGTGTGGGTGTGTTGAGAGAAGGAGGAGAAAAATGAGAGGAAGATGAAGGTAGAGAGAGAAGTTAATAGAAAAGTGAATGAACTTTTAGGGTTTTCTTTTTGAAATTAGAATAGATTAATTAACTAAGTGAAGCACAATTTTGGCTCCAAAATTGGGGCTGCTGTTGTGTGGGAGTGGGAGGGAGAGAGAGAGGATGAAGCTTCTTTGAGAAGCTTGGGAGCTTTTCCAATAAAGAGGGATTTGATTAGACATAAAGTAGATTACCTTTAGATAAGATAAAGTAATTAAAATAATAAGGTTATTAGGATTTTACTGTAAGCTATTATCCAATGGATAATTGTTACAGTACATAAAGCCAATATTAATTATCTAACGGATAATAGAGCGTATTGCAAAATTGTAATTAACAGAACGTACAGAGATTTTATTTATCTGATAAAACTTCAAAAAATATAAACTTCATAAACTGTACCCGATGTCGAATTTAGTAAGATCCCCCGTCAACACTTCCACAGTTCAAGGTTTACCAATCTCAGGGAAAACATTTTGTTTTCCCGACTCCGCTCAGCGTGCACGCAAAACCAAGGAATATACTAAAATATTCAACGTTTCTAGAAAATTTCTCAAAAATCACAAATATTAAAAAATGATTATTCATCACAAAACAAATAATTTTTGGGGTGTTTCGCTGAGTTTGCTTAGTGTGCACATAAAATGAGAAATATATTTAAATATTTGATATTTTTGAAAAAATTTAGAAAATTTTCAAAAATCATAAATATTATAAAATGATTATTTATGATGAAATAAATAATTTTTGGGGTGTTACAATATTGATAGCTTAGTTATTGTTATGATGCATATATGGAAGATATGAGGTTTATATTTATCAAATTCCATTTTGATATCTTCCTATATAAACTTGTGTAAATCTTGCATATTCTTTAAGTGATTATGTGGATTTGAAATTGTAAGTAACTTGGTGATCTCTCTATTGTAAGAAGAGTCCTAAACAAGCTGATGTGTGGAAGAATTAGGCCAACATTAGAAGAGAAAGCCAAGAGGGAAGTTCAACATCTCACGCTGCGGCGCAGGCATGTCAATGTCACGACGTGTGCATTCCCTTGCTTCAGAATAGAAACCAGTGGCTAAAGCATCATAGCGCGAAGGATGGATGTCGCGGCGTTGGTGACCTAAATTGAATGCGTGCCATGGCATAATATGTTAATGTCGCAGCGTGACTTTATTTTTCTGAGCCTATAAATATTGTTTCATCAGATTTTAAGTGAGAGTTTTGACATTTTTAGAACACAGCGGCTAGGGTTTGAGCGTGAGACTGAAAGAAAGCAGAAATAGCCAAGGTTAGAGGCCATCTTCATATTGGAGGAAGATTAAAGCATCAAGGATCATCATTATTGAGCTTCTCTCTTCCATCGCTTTTACTTCCTCTTTTCCATTATCATGAACATGATGTATATGCATATATTTTCGTGTTTCATGGCTTGCTAAGTTGTGTATAGGGATTTCTTTGGATCCTCCTATGAATATTGAATAATTTTGTAATCCTTTGAGTTTATATAAATGATTTGGTTTTGTTCAATCATATGGATTTTAATGCTCTTGATTGTTTGATCAGCTTTTAACTAATTTGTTGAAATCTAATGAACTTAGACATAGGAATTGGATTTGAGATCATATGTATGGTTGATGCATGTTTAATTTCATTCTAATGGTGGGATGAGTTGATTAGCTAATGGGATAGAAATATACCTCTTAGTCATGCATAGTAATTGTTGAGAATAGATCTTAATGAGTGGATTATACACTAGTTATCATGGAAACAAAGTGAATTAGGTAAATGAAACATGGTTGATTGACCTAGACATAGGCTGTTAACTAAGTTAGTTTCTCAAGCTAACTTAATCCTTTCATTTATATTGCTTATAAGGATTTCTTGTTATCAAATGCAGTAGGGGGTGAAGAAGGATTCCCTATTCTATAATCATTCACTTTAATTATCAATTTACTGCACTTAAGTCTTTCAATTAATTTAAATACTATTTTCCCAATTTTAATGTTCTTGAATAGAATTATCTAATATATAGGCCAATAGTTTGCATTTTAGGAGTAGCCCTATTCCTTGTGGGAGTGATATCCTATTTTTTACTATATTACTTGTTAAACCTGTGCCCTTGCGGTAAGCAAAAGCAATCAACAAGTTTTTGGCGCCGTTGCCAGGGATCAAACCCGGGTCACCCGCATGACAGGTGGGAATAATTACCACTATATATATGATCATAGATTTATTATAATACTTGCTTGACATGTTTGCTTATTTTTATGATAAATTGAGTTAGTTTAAGCACTTTGTTGCAACATAGAATAAGAAAAGTAACATAAAATAACTCAAAAAGTGGCATAAGTTGCTTAGTTGAGAGAAATAAATAAAGAAAATTTATGTATAGGTCAAAAATATGTGGATGAGGATGTAGTTAAATTTTGAGAGCAAACTGAGTTAGTTTGGTATTTTTAAGCACATTGAGAGTGTATTTTAATACTGGATTGACTTGGTATAGATATGGAAATTTATGAAAATGGTGAAAAAAAATATTGCAATGAATCCTAGGATTTATTTTAATACTTGTGGAAGTTAGGAAACTTGATTTAGTAAGATCAAAGTGTAACTAAGAGATATAAAATTTTGAGCAAATATTTTAAGTGCCTTTGTTTTTAACCATTCTTATCCTCCTTCTTTTTGACTTCTGTCACTTTGTTTCTCACCTTCTCACACGTTCCAGTAGAAACAAAGGAAAAGAAAATAAAGAAGAAAAGAGTGGAAACGAAAGAGGAAAGAAGAGGAAATGCAGGAGAAAGAAGAGGAAGAAAAGAAGAAGAGCAAGAAGGCAAGAGGCAAAGCTAAGGTTTGAAGTCCACCATCCAAGCAACTTGAGGTAGGGGCTCTAATTCCTTAAACTCATCTTCCATCATCATCTTCTTGATTGAAGTTTAGTTGTAAGAGTTGAGAAATGGGTTTAAGAGGGTTTCTATGGATTTTTTTGGTTTGCTTTGTTTTCCACAATCAAATATGGTGTGTTTATGCCTAAGATATGCTTGGTTATGTTTTATAACATGTACATATCCTTGTTTTTCCATGATTTAAGAGTTGAAAAATGGGTATGGTTGATAAGCTCTTGAATCATGTTTTCACTAAAATAGTGATTTGAGTTTATGTATAAGAGTTATAACATGTTTAGAGGCCATGTTTCAGGGTGAAAATCCTTTAGAAACTAAGTTTGAGAGATTAGAAATTGATATAAAACAAATAAAATAACAATAGAAGTTTCAGGTGTCTAGCTCCTAAGCGCCCAATTTTTGGCCGCTTAAGCACCCAAGCTTAGAGAGCTCATTTTTTGATTTTGGAAGCCAGTGATTAAGAGCTCAAAAAGTGAGCGCTTAAGCACGCTAGTTCAGAGGGCTCTAGAGATGAGCGATTAAATGCTTAGAGTTTAGGCGCTTAAGTTCCCAATGACAGATAAAATAGAGTAGAGTTCTCTATCATGTAGTGCCTAAGTGCTAAGAAAATGGGCGCTTAGGCAATAAGTACCAGGATTTTTATCTTGGAGAATTTGAGTTTCCTACTAGTTGGGATCCTTTATATACACAATTTTTAAGAGAAATACTCTATTATCTCATTACGTTGGGTTGAAATGGAGTGTTAGTAAGAGTTGGTTCTTTTACTTGTTAAAGTTGAACCATAACACAACAATTCTAACTAATGGAGTGAGATAAACCCCTTGACCTTGCAAAGGAGTGAGAAAAGCACTTTGTCATTGTAAAGGAGTGAGAAAAACACTTTACCTAGTATGGTAGAGGAGTGAGATAATCACTCTACTTAGGACAAAGTAGTGAGTTAAGCTCTTTATTAGACAACATGAGGAGTGAGAAAATCACTTATGTAAATGGTAGTAAGAGTGAGTCAAGCTCTCTACCAGGGGTAGTAAAGTGAGAAAAAGTTATTACCCAGAGCAATAGGATGAGTTAAGTCCCATGCTAGGCAAAAGAGTGAGATAATTAGTTTGCCAAGTGAAATTTATAACATGCTCCCTATCTTGTTAGCTTCAATAATTGTTATAGAAGTTCCCTATGGTCCATATGATTTGTCTCTTAAGTTTTGTAATTTTCTAAGTTAGTTTGGGCATATCGGTATAACCCTGAATGTGAAAAATATTTTAAATTAACTCATAAATTAGCATAGATTGTTTAAATGATGGAAATAAATACAAAAAAATTATTTTTAAGTCATAAATAATTAGAATGAATTATGGTCATTTTTGAGAAATTAGATAAATTAGTTTGGTATTTTTAATAAATAGAATAAGCGTTTAAATACCAAATTAAATAGGAGCGTAGCTTAGAAAATTATGAAAATTTATGAAGTTATTAAATAGAGGATAAAGATTATTTTAAAAATGATTGTAGGTTAGAACTGATACCTGTAGGCAAATTAGTTTAAATCTTTAAGTTCATATTAATTTAAGGAAACGTAATAGAGCCTAGTAGCTATCATATAGTGTGCATAGATAGCTATCATATGGAGAGTATGAATAGCTCAATGGAATCCTAAAATTTTCTATAACATTTTTGGAAGTTAAAAACTCATTAGTGAAAGATCAAAGTGTCCCTAAAAGACAAATCTCCTACAAGCAATAGTGACCACACATTTTATTTGGTTGAATTCTTCTCCTCCACCGCCTTAGTTTCTGTTTTTCTCATTCTCTCCCTCTCTTTCACGCTGGACAGCAGCAACAAGGGGAGAAAAAAATGGGTTTTGAGTTTCAAGCTTTTTTATGAGCACCTTAGAGCCATCATCTTGAGTTGGTGTAATTAGAGAAATTAATCCTCATCACTTCCTCTTTCCAAAGAGCTAAGAATCATCATCATCAAGCTTCATCTTTCTCTCTTCCTACTCTCAAAACCGTGATCTTAGGGAGCTAAGGTAGGAGTTTTTGAAGCTTTGCACCTCTTACTCTCTTTCCTTTGTTTTAATCATGAACATATAGTTATGAATTTGAGCATTTTTTATATTTTAACTTGATGGGGGCTATGAGGGTTTAGAGGGTGAGGGGTAGGATTAGATGATTTCTTTCCTTCTTCTCCATTGATTCATGACTCCTTCATCTTGTACTTGTTTATGGTTTGATGGTATGGGCATGAATTTTGTTTTCCTAAAGAAGTGGCTGTAAAATCTGATCTTTAATAAGTTTATTGGTCTGTTAAAGGTTGGAAATTCATTCTTGGTTTATTGAGAATCTTTGGCCGAAACTTTTGTGATTTTCTAGGCCAAATTCCTTCTAAAAATGTGATTTTTGGGTCATGTGGTACTCAAAATTGAGGCTGTCATTTTTGAATATTTAATGGTGTATTTGATGATTATAATCTCAAGGTTTGAGTTTTGAGATTTGGAAGGAACTTTCATGACGCCAGATTTTTGGTTGTTAAAAAAAAGGAATTAAAATCCTACCTGTGAATTCTTGTAATGAACAATTGGATGAGTTTGGTAATAGTAATTCATTGCGTCTAGCTCTTAGTTGAGTATGGATATTGTATACTTGTTGTCTATTAGAAATTATATTACTCTTAGATTAGCTATAGAGGCTGAATGAAAACTCAAGGATAAGAATTGATATTTTAACATTGTTTACTTGTTGAATATGATCTTATTGTGTATTTGAGATTGTATCGCTCCTTGATAGTCAAGTTGAGCTAGAATTGAAATTTGGAATTTGGAATTTGAATTGTAATTTGCATTGCTCCCTTAAATTCTTTTAAGGTTGAGCTAGAATGAGTAATTGAATGATCATTGCTCATGAAAATCAAATTTGAATTGAGTATGAGAATTGGATAATTATCCTTGAATGGGAAGGTAATTAGTCCATGCTTTTCCCACTCAGTATTCTTTTGTTTATGTGAATTGTTGATTCACTTAGTATAGTGGATTTTGGAGTTAATCCTATATGAGGGAAGGGTATCCAAAATTCCATTAGAATCATGGAGATGATCCTTCAGGAAGAAGGGGATCCTGTATTCTTGACTATTCCTCATTATGTTTCCTCTTGAATGAATCCCTTATAGGATACTAGTGGTAGTTTGAAGTCTAATTCACTCCCTACCATAAGCATATAGAACCCGAGCTATATGAGGTGGCTTCCACCTATTGAGGTGCTTGAGAAATGGGTTCTGTGGGAATAAGTAGATATTTGAATGAGCACTGAGATAGATTTGAATTTTTATGTCATATTATGACTTTGTTATGTTATAAGAACCATTGCATGAGTTTGAGAATTATGATTCATATCTAGATATTGTTTCTAAAGTTACTTATGGTCATGAATTGTGATTATGGTTCTTATCTGAATATTGTTTCTAAAAGTAATTATAGATATAAAATTGTGATGATTGTTAATAAAAGTTTTCAGAAATTATTAATAAATGGAATTCTGTTTCGGGAAGAGAAATGACCAACATTTGTTTCTAGCGTTTATATATATATATATATATATATATATATATATATATATATATATATATATAACAACTGAAAGTATTATGGTTACATGTATTTTAATAGCACTATTGAGAATTCTTAGAATTCTCACCCCTTTTCTATTTATATTTCGTAATATTTCCAAGTATACATACTCAAGCTAGCAGATGAAGAAAGAAGATGTAGAATAGATTTTGAAGTTATTATATATTTTGTGATGAATATAGAGTATTTTTTAATAGACTATGTAATTATTTTATATTGTAATAAATCTTGTATATTGTTCTTCATAGAGTATGTATAGTAATCCAATCCAATCCTCATTAGGCTTATATTTTCTTTATAGTATTTGAAAGTAAATTTAAAATTTTATTACTAGTATTACGTGACATACGTAATTTCAATTACTAATACGTAATTCCAGATACGTATTTGGTAATGTTATTAAGGATATTAATGGTATTAGAGTAGTTCATCCTGTTGAGCTGGGGTATGGACTAGCTATGCTTTGTTATGCATTTGTCTTATCTTAATGATGAGATGCATAAGTAGAATTGCATAATAGCATTGAATTTGTATCTTATGGGTAACTATCACACGGTTACATAATATTGACCCTAATCAACTCAATATATAATGTGCGGTGTGTGAAGGAGACTATAACATCGACCAGGTGATCCCGAGGTGGTAGAGCCCCCGCTAGCAATAGTGTGCCAAATATGTCAGAGATCTTTAAAAACATAGCTGATGCTATGAGAAATAGTTGAAATTCTTAGAACTTAAGCAATGAGATATGACCGTGGGGTAGTATGAAGCGAAGTTTGAGGAACTATTTAATTTTTTTTCATATTTTAGATATAATCTACATAAGAATTGTAAATGTGTTAAATTTGAGGCTAGACTGAGAGATGAGATAAGAAAAGCAGTTAGGCCTTTGGAAATTAGATATTTTTCCAATGTTAGTGAATAAAAGTAGTATTGTGGAGTTGGAGAATTTAAAATCACAACAAGAGTATAGACAATAAGGATTTCAGAAGGGAAAGAGGGGGGATGACAATTTTAAAAAGAATGTTCAGCGGCCAAAGAATCAACAAGAGAAAGAAAAATAGACTCAAACTGAACCTTATGGACCGACCTGTCCAAAATGTGGCAAGCGTCATGGAAATAAACCCTATTGGGTAAACCAGGCAGAATGTCATACATGTGGATAGAATGGTCATTATGAAAGAAGTTGCCCACAAATTCCAGTTGCACTTCCTCCTTCCAGACCTCAAACTAAAGGAAGGGTTTTCATTCTGAGCAGCAAGAAAGCAACTCAATCTTCTGATCTAATTCAGGGTACGTGCATAGTTAAAGGTAATCTTTTAACTATGTTATATGATTCAGGAGCATCCCACTCCTTTATTTCTTATGATTGTGTAAGGATGTTAGATTTACCTATTTCAAACTTACCTTATGATCTAACAGTTTCTACCCCCATTGGAAAAATAGTGTTAACTTCCAAAGTATGTTTGAACTATTTTGTAACTGTTGAAAACAAAAATTTCCTTGTAAATCTCATATGCCTACCGCTTATTGATATAAATATCATTTTGGGCATGGACTGGCTTTTAGCAAACCATATTGTTTTAAACTGTTTGGATAAAACTCTAGTATTCTTGTCTGATACCTCTTCCATAAACTGTTCGTCTAAATCCATATACTTGAATGGCAGTCAAGTTATCAATCACTTTGTAGAAGGAGCTCAAGGCTATGTTTTAGTTTTTTGAATTTTGAGAGGGAGCAAAATTTAGAATGCATACTTATGGTGTGAGAACACCCAGAAGTGTTTCATGGTGAAATTAGTGAATTGCCATATGAGAGTAAAATAGAATTTACCATAGACGTAGTGCTGGGAACCAGGCCCATTCTATAGCACCTTATAGGATGTCCCCTCTAGAGTTGGCTAAGTTGAAGAAGAAAATTGACGAGTTGTTGGATAATAAGTTTATTAGACCCTGTGCTCCTGGTGAAAAAGAAGGATGATAGTATTAGATTGTATGTGAATTATAGGCAATTGAATAAGGTCACTATTAAGAATAAATACCATTTGCCTAGGATTAATGATTTGATAGATCAATTGAGGAGTGCAACAGTATTTTCAAAAAATGATTTAAGATCGGGATACCATCAAATTCGAGTTAGAGAAGAAGACATCCTTAAGACTACCTTTCAAACTAGATATGGACATTACAAATATCTTATAATGTCTTTTGGTTTAACAAATGCACCAACTGTATTTATGCATTATATGAACAAGATTTTTAAACCATACCTTGATAAAATTGTTATTGTCTTTACAGATGATATTCTCATTTATTCAAAGACAATTGAGGAACATGAAGAACATCTTAGGTTAGTTCTAGAAATCCTAAAAGAAAAGAAATTGTATGCTAAAATATCAAAATATGAATTCTAGATGAAAGAGGTGTAATGTCTAGGACATGTGAAATCTAGAGAAGGGATATCCGTAGACCCTAGTAAAGTAGAGGTAGTTTTACAATGGGAGAGACCATCGGCTGTAATTGAAATTAGAAGCTTCTTGGGTTTAGTAGGGTATTATAGAAGATTTATTAATGACTTTTCCAAAATAGCTTTACCATTAACTAGATTGACCAGAAAGGGAAGTACCTTTAAATAGACATAAGAGGGTGAAAATAGTTTTCAAGAACTAAAAGAGAAATTGAACACCACTCCTGTTTTAGTAATACCAAACCCACAGGAAAACTTTGAGGTATATTGCAATGCATCAAGAATAGGATTAGGATGTGTTTTGATGTAGAATGAAAGGGTAGTTGCTTATGCTTCCAGACAACTGAGATCCCATTAAGAAAACTATCCTACCTATGATTTAGAATTAGCAGCACTAGTGTTTGCATTAAAGATTTGAAGACATTATCTATATGCTGAACAAAGCATGTATTTTATTATATTTGCTTTGGGTTGTATAAAGAAATTTTATGTATTTACAATATACTCTTTCGAGGTTGAGGTTGTATATATATATATATATATATATAATATTTTCTTTCCTTTTTGTCTCTTTATAATAATGTGTAAGGTTATTACGAATCTAGTTTGATGTTTTAGTTTAGAAGTGACATGGCTAATACAATTTATCCAAATATATATAACATATACTAGAGTAATGGTATTAGGATGTTACACTGCTTCACTCTCTAGTTATTGATGTGGGTTATTACCCATTCTTTCTAACATTCTGTTTGTAACTGCAGTTTTCTCTTGTCTGGCTACTGCTATTTCTCTTTGCTATCTTATATGTAACATCCCAAATTTAATACTAACAGTATAGTTAGAATTATACCGCAACAATTAGATTCAAGTATGTTACCATCTACAACTAAACATTTTCTAATATAACAGTTATATACATATAGAAAATATGAGCCACGTGATGGATGAATAAATACATAATATCTATATTTCTCATAAATACAAAATATATACAAAGCTTGAAAACTAGGCTTCTCAAAATACAAAATATACAAGTTTCAAAAATAAACTACTAACTACAACTGAAAATAAACTAAGCTTCCAAGCTCGTGCCTGCACTTCACTTCGCATAAGTCTTCTTCCCTAGAATCATTATGGAAATCACAACACATGGGGTGAGAATCACAAATTCTCATTAGTTTAATAATAAAACATGTCATCATAGTCATTCCAGCTATTTTGGGGAAAAAACATCAAGTAAAATTACAAATCATACTAGAAAGGTGGCGAAAGCAAAAACCACATCCTTTCTCTTCCCGAAATAGAATCCCATTTTTATTAGTTTACATAGAAACCATTTCTACACCAAATCTGCAAATATACATCACATTCTCAAAAGTAAGCAATTGCCTATACAATTGCAATGTCATGGTAAGCAACCACCCATACAATTGCATTACATGGCTATTGATGCCTGGTGTTTATGCTTATACAATAACCTAAAAATGTAATTGATAATGTCATGATACTATATTCAGGAACCTAGTTCCATGGTAATGTCATGATATGTCATGAGTCTTGAACAAAACAAAGGAACCCAATTCCACAAGTCTTGAACAAGCACAGGAACTTAATTCCATAAGTTTCTCTAGGTAGTGAAGGGATGGCCCTCCTTAACTACTCAGTGATAGGGAGGGAATGTCCGTCCTCACACTATCAATAATATAGGATCACCTCCGATTATGGGGGAATGCCCATCCTCAACTATCTTCCACTTAAGAAAATACCTAGAGAAGAAAGAGGGAAAACACCATCCTTAGCTCAACTACCAGGATAATGAGGAAGGGAATTGACTATCCTCAACTCATCACTATGATAGGGAAAGCATGTTACCTCCTCACTTACATTCATATATCATCACCAAATGTGAGGATCACATCCTTCATCAATCACAAGTATGAAAAATAATGATGCTAATTACTACAATAATTAGCATACCAATTGATTTACATTCATCACATTATCACTTCATTAAATACCCTTTTATTTGAGTCTCAACACTCATTTGAAAGCATAAATGAAAGATCTACACAAGTAAGAAACTCTAAAATTCCCTAAAACAAACCCTGGAAGTTTCAGTGTTTAGCGCCCATTTTCTCAGCGCCTAGGCACTCCATGGTAAAAACACTCCCCTGTTTCATTTGTCATTGGGTGCTTAAGTGCCCAACACCTGAGCAATTAATCGCTGACCTCCAGAACCTCTTGGCCTTGGGCGCTTAGGCAGTCACAACTTGGGCACTTGAACACCTTGCACGCAGAAGCTCTCTGGCTTTTGATGATTAAGTGCTCAAAAGCTGGGCAAATGTATGAAATGCAATGGATACCATGGATATAGAATTTATATGATTGATTGGATAAAATGTTTTAATTGAAGCAAGGGGGAGCCTTATGGTAGACAATGTTCCCAGTTGCAAGGGGTAGAGACTTCCAAACCTAAGAGTACAGGGAGAATGTATCTTTGAAAGGTAAAAAGATAGCTCAATTTTCTAATGCAGAATCAGCTGAGTATGAAACTCAGAATTAATCATTTATGAGGAGAAATTAAAGATATTTGAAGATGTAATTTATGTATGGTATGGAAGGAGATATAGTAATCTCTGTGAGGTAATTAATGTGTAAGAGATTGAATTGTGTCTGTATAGCAAACTACTGAATAACTGATTGTGTACCAAATGAGTTTGGAATATTGCACTTGTTGAGAATTTGCAAAATGTGATGAATGAAATCTATTGGCTTTGCTCCTTGATTAATCAAGTTGAGCTGAACTAAGGATTCTTATTGCCCCCTTAGTTTCTTAAGGTTAAGCTGTAACATCCTAATACTGAAAACCTAGTATACTTGATATATACCTAGATAAACAATATTAGCAATCTAATCTTTAATCAAACCCATAACATTTATATGAATAAATCATTATGGAGAGCCTTGTAGAAACAAACATCCACATATATGTACAACTTTATCAAAGATTACATAATGTTCTTTATACAACTGTTTACTCCACAAAATAAATTTACATGATATCTATAATTAGACTGATGAAACAAAAAACTAAACTATTCTTCAATCTTATTCTGCTTCTTGCCTTTAGATAAACTTTCACCTGGATTCACATGGCAACACACGGGGTGAGAATTCATAATTCTCAGTATAAGTGTATCAATACCAGCAGTTGTAGTATTCACAATGAATATACAACCCATAAACATTATAAACCAAACTGTAACTAGCAATTAAACTATTATGCAATACTCAAGGAACTATCACATTCACTCTCTTTGTGATATCTCCAAGCAAGCTATACCTCTGGACTAATTCATGTTTAAAACAATCAATGATGTTAAACAACTGACCATACAATTATAAAATACCATTGAGTAAGGCCACTCATGTACAAGAGAATCATAATCACAAACAAAACAAATATCAAGTAATGCAATGATAATATGATGCATGATTATGTTCAAGAAAAGGTGTATGATAATGTAAGTGTAATGTCATAAGATGTCATGAAACTTGACTATTCCTCTCTATGGTAGGGAGGGAATATGTAATCTCCCGTAACCTACCTTAAACTGAGTGTACTTTTCCACTACCTCAACTGTTAGGAATAGCAAGTATGTGTATGCATGAGTGTGTGAAGAATGTGGTGCTATGTCTAACTCTTACATAAGCACCACATGAACTCTATACCAAGTTTTCCCTTGCACTACTAGCTCTACCTCAAATCTATGAGAGCTTCCATGCACTATGGCACTCCATTAATGTCAAACAAACTTTGCATACTTCTTTTACTTGTATTACTAGTTCACTTCAATTCTATGAGAGCTTTCATGCATTATGGCACTTAACTCTCGCCAACTAGGTACTATGGCACCCAACTCTTGCCAACTAAACTTAGGATACTTGTATCTCACTTCTTTATCACTTTCCAAGTGATATCTATGAAACTAAATGAACTAAACTCTTATCTAAGGCAATCCATGCTTAATGGATGTACAAACTCTCCTTGCTTTCCCTTGTATGCAAGACAATCCTTTTTTTATCTAAGAAATTCTCATTTTAGTATCTCTTTGCTTTTAAAAAGGCAAAAACAAGGGATTAGAACCAGTAGGATAGCTAAATTCTTCATAAGCATTATTAGCCTATTGAATTCTATTTTGGGTGCCTGGGCGCCCACTGCTCGGCGGCCCAACACACTTACTCTGTTCTGTGATGCACAGGGCGCCCTATCTCTGGCATTTGAGTGCCCATGCTTTTGAATGTATTCTGTAGAATGTATTCTGCAGAATCCTAGTTTCCAAACTTGAATTTCTCCTTCAAACTCAATTCTTAGATAATTTCTATCGTCAGACAAAGCTTCTAATCATGATATAAATATTAAACAATCATTTACCTTATTCAAACTTGGATTAAAAACCCATACTTCAATCTTGAATCCATTTTCCAACTAACTTTCCAATAGAAAACTATGGATTCTAAGGGCTCAAATCTATCCTCCATGGTCTATACAAGATAATATCTAACTTCTAACACCTACCGTAGGGTATCACATTTAAGAATAATCCTAATAAAACTTACCCAAGTTGTAAAAGAATTAATCTTGTAAAAACGTCAATTTTAAAATTTCATTTGCAGAATAAAATAAAATAAGTAAATTGATTTTAAAAAATTAGTAAGACTTTGTAATAAACACACCAAAATATATATACATTACTATTACAAACCTTGTTCAAATAATTTACATAAATACAACCCTGTTTCAAAAGTAAAATACTACTAAGCAGTACTCTAAAAGTAAGCCTAAGGATTAGGTTCCTCGGAAGGATCCTCCTCCTCCTCCACATTATCAATGAAGAACCCAGGCGGATACAGACGCCTTATGGGGGTCCTTGCCGATGATACAACAATATTCTCTTGGGGTGTGTAGACAGACACAGTTCCACCCTAGAGTTCACGAATGGGTATCGTGAATTCCAGACGTACAGTGGCATGTTGGGTCAACACGGAAATCCCATTCAGGGTTCCACTCAAACTCATAGTCAAATCCCTAGTGTAAACAAACCTCTCATTATTATAGTCAAACATCCAGGCGTCAGTTCCACCGTGGAACTGGACCCTAACAGAACCTAAGACCCGTCGTCTTGCTGCTATACTAACAAACAAAGAAGATAGCTACTAATGATAAACAGAGTCACTTACCTCCTCGTTCCCTTGGTCTTCAATAAACACATACAATGAAACAGATATAATATAACAAGGTGAGATCCCCTACATCAATACTAGTGTGGCAGTAAAAGAAACAACAACAAATAAACATCATATTATATTAAAACATTAAATCATATTATCATATCACAGATAGTAAATTAAACAAACTTAAATAACTAATCAATATGCTGACCCACATTGCATATGTATAACGACCAATTCCAACTCCATGGAGCTAAACACAATTTCGAAGAGAAGATCCAGAAGATATGTCTGTCACTCGGCTGCCGTGGCCAAAAGTTCTATAATATATCAATTTTATCAAAAGTGCACATCAGACATTGGACAAGACATTCTACGCCAGATCACGATATAGACAGTGTCTCGGTCCGGATCGTCGGTGCGTTTGCATCGGTCTGCCACATGGACAAAAGAGCTACCAATTGTCCATTGCGAGGTATCCGTACCCCGACGCCCCTAAGGTCAACAAGTGACCTACACTTATCTACTCGCACCCGCATTTAGGTGTAATTCATCTCCTAGGTATATAACCTTACTCAAACAAGCGAATACGCTTTTCTATGCATGATATATGATTCAAACACACATACTATTATTATTTTTATAGTACCTCATATATCCTCACCTTTCCTTGGTGGTATCAATATTCAACACAACTGGGCTCATCACAACTGCCCGATAGCAAACTGCTATTTATGCTCAATCACATTTTTACAATCGCGGAGCATTTTTCTTATGTTTTTAAATCGCGTAAGGATTTTTTAATGTTTTCTAAATTGTGTAGACATTTTATTGCGTTTTCTCAATCGCATAGCCTAAAATTACTATTTTTAAGTCATATAACATATTTCTAACATATCTTAAGTCCAAAATAAGATTTTTCTCATTTAATACCAAAAATTGACTTTATTTTCATTATTTGCATAATAGTCTTTCTATAAAATAATATTTACATAATAATCCCTCTTTAATTAATATTTCTAAAATAATCCTTCTTTAAAGAATATTTTCAATATAGTCTTTCTTTAAATAATATTTTTAATATAGTCCCTCTAAAATTCAATATTTCTACTATTTCCCAGAAAATTGTGTTTCTTTAATTATTTGGGATATTACAGCTAAAAATTTTCTAACGCGCTTCAAAACTCATAGGGTGAGCTATACGTCAGTAAATTTCAAGTGTTAATTTTTATTTTACTACATAGCTTAATTAAGCCAATTTTAATTCTAAAAATTAAATTACTTTCATTTAAATTCCAAAAGTTACCAAATTGAGTTCTTACTATTAAAAAACCTAAGTTTACACTTAGTAGAATAATTTTGGATCTTGCTCAACAAAATTTGGCATATTGGCCAAATTCTCATTATGTTTCAACATTCATATTTAAATCATTTTCTAACACTTTAATTCTTATAAACTCATTTAATTAAATTTCTTGCCATAAATTCATTTAATTCTCAATTAGGAAAAATAATTTAGGATCCTTGATCCTCTTTGTGGTGATGAGGTCGTGTGCCTCTAGGCTCTTTGGGGCCTTCATACAATTTTTCCAACATGTTATTCACATCCTAAATTACACATAAATTTGCATGCTTTCCAATGCATACATACAAGCATATTATCAAAGCTATAATCATACCAACACACATGCAAACATATTTTCAAAACCATAAGCATAGCAAACACAAACAAAGAGAGCATAGAAAATCAAGTGAATAAATCCTTATGAAATTTTCACCACAAACAATCCATTTCCTCACCACCAACACATAGTTGATGAGGTTAATCTCCCTCTTACCTCAAGGAAGACAAAACCTTCAAGTTCCTCCTTCCTATTGAATTTGTGAGCCTCAAATAAAAATTCCTAAAAATCTTCAACAAATTCTAAAGTCATAAACAAAACTTAAAAACAAAGAACCATGGATCAATCATGGTCTAGAAAATAAAAAATCTAATTTTGGATCAAATAATCAAAAGATTACCTTTGGAGCAGTAAACTAAAGCTTGGTTTTTGATGCACTTAGAGTAGGATTTTGATAAAACGCACTAAAGGAAAATTGTTTAGAATGATGTTTGGCTTTAGAAAGTATGAAGAGATGAAATTATAGAAGTATGGAAATGGGTCTAGAGGGTGGAGGCCGTGAGCTTCAAAGTGGCAGGAAGAAGTGAGTTTTTTGGTGTTCTTGAATATTGAGAGAAAAAGATGAAGGCTTGATATTACAAAGTGTGATAAAAATGCAAATGGATGGCTTATGTTGAAGTGAGCAGTCGTGTGTTTAGTGTGTAGAAAGAACTATTGTTTAATCAATGTAGTAAAATATCACATGCATTTTCACATGGCCTATGTCACTTAAGAGTCACCAAATAGTCATGTAGATGAACCTAGAACATAGTAGAATGGCCTTCATGGCCGTGTGGCTCTAGGAGAAAGGAAACCAAATTGGTCCCATTCTAATTCCCTAGTTACACCTTAACTAGATAGTTAGTTCATTTAGTTAACTAAGTTAGGTATTCTAGTTACATACTAAGTAGCTAGTTACATGCTTAGGTCATTGCATAAGTCATGCTTAGTCATTGGTTCTAGATGATTTAGAGATATTTAGCTAGTAACTAGATTCTAAGTATTTAGTAACTAAGTTAGTTCATTTAGTTACAAATTAAGCTATTAGGATAACTTAGTTTTTCTAGTTACTTAGTAACTAGTCCAACCATTTATATTGACCATTTTCCATTGGTCTAGAAAAAGTCGAACCACCAATGTTGACTCATTTCTATTGGTTCATTTTAAAATTAGTTACAGAAATTATTCTAAATCTATTTTATGACAAAAAAAATATATCGGGTCCATTACTCGGTAACAGAAGCTGCTGTTAATAAAATAGCAAATATTTTCCTGTGAAATATTTTTATTTCACAGATAAATTCTAAAAATTAAAAGATTTGATTTCATGTTTCTCAGATTCGGGTTTAGTAAGATCCCCCGTCTCTGAATAAATCAAATAAGATTTTTCCTGGCCTGAAAAATTATCATTTTCCTAACTCGGAGCAAATCTCATACAACGATCAAAAATAGTCTCAAAACAGTCAACATAATTTTATATCATACAGAAAACACAAAACAGTACAATTTAAGCATTATTATCAAATAGCAAAATTTGGGGTGTTACAACTTTCCCCCACTAAAAAGAATTTCATCCCCAAAATTAATCATACATTAAAACAACTGAGGATACTGTTCCCTCATTTTCTCCTCTATTTCCTAAGTAGCATCTCCGGTTGTCTCATTCTAAACCACTTTCACTAAAGGTATTGCTTTGCCCCTGAGTTGCTTCATCCTCTTGTCTTTAATCTAAACAGGAAGTGCCTCATACATCAAATTTTCTTTCAATTGCACTTCATCGGGCTGTATGACATGCGAAGGATCGGGGATATACTTTCTTAATTGGGACACATGGAACACATTATGAAGGTTTGAAAGAAAAGGCGATAAAGCTACTAGTACGCAACTGGACCTATCCAACGAAGAATTTGGTATAGTCCAATAAATTTAGGAGTGAGTTTTCTGAACTTTATAACCCTACCAACACTAGTCGTAAGTGTTACTCGCAAAAATACATGCTCACCTTCCTCAAATTCAAGAGATCTTCTTCTCTTGTCAGCATAGCTTTTCTGTCTGCTCTGAGTTACCCTCATCTTCTCTTGAATCAACTTCACCTTCTTTGTCGTTTACTGCACCATTTCGAGTCCAATGGTCATACTTTCCCCATCCTGATACTAACACAAAGGTGTTCGACATCGTCATCTGTAAAGAGCCTCATAGGGTGCCATCCCTATGCTTGAGTGAAAACTATTATTATAGGTGAATTCCACCAAAGGTAAGAATTCATCCTAACTTCCTTGTTGTTCAAACACACAAGCCCTTAGCAGATCCTCCAGTGACTACATTTTTCTTTCAGTTTGTCCATCAGTTTGTGGATGATAGGCTGAACTCAAACGTAACTTAGTCCCCATTACTTCATGTAAGCTTTGCCAAAACCTCGATGTAAACCTTAGATCTCTATCAGATATGATGCTAGAAGGTACACCGTGAAGTCTCACTATTTCACCAATGTACACCTGCATTAACTTTTCCATTGGATACTTAATATTACGGCCCGATAAACTTTGGAGTGAGTTTCCTTGACTTAATTACTCATCCAACTCCAGTCATAGGTGTCACACGTAGAAACACATGGTCACCTTCTTCAAACTTAAGTGGTCTTTATCTTCTATTAGCATAACTCTTTTGCCGAGTCTGAGTTGTCCTCATCTTGTCTTGAATCATCTTCACTTTCTCAGTTGTCTGTTGTACAAATTCTGGCCTTAAAACAACACTTTCACCATCATGATACCAATATAACGGTGTTCTGCATCGTCTCCATACAATGCCTCATAGGGTGCCATCCCTATGCTCGAATGAAAACTGTTGTTGTATGTGAACTCTATCAATGGCAAAAATTCATTCCAACAACCAGTTTGTTCTAGAACACAAGCTCTCAACAAGTCCTCTAATGACTGAATCGTCCTTTCTGACTAACCATCTGTTTGTGGATGGTAAGCAGAACTTAGACGTAGCTTTGTTCCCATCACTTCTTGTAAACTATTCCAAAACCTCGATGTAAATGGTAGATCTCGATCAGAAATAATACTGGATGCTGTACCATGAAGTCTAACAATTTCATTTATGTACACTTGGGTTAACTTTTCCATTGAGTACTTAATATTAATCAGCAAAAAGTGTGCCAACTTTGTAAGTCGATCAATAATTACCCAGATAGAATCGTGACCTTTCCGAGTCTTTGGTAGTCCTGTTACAAAATCCATTGCTATGTCATCCCATTTCCATTCAGGAATAGGCAAAGGTTGCAACATTCCCGATGGTCTTTGATGTTCCACCTTAGCCTTCTGACAAACTAAATACGATGATACATATTCAGTGACATCTTTCTTCATTCCTTGCCACCAATATAGTTGTTTCAAGTCTTGATACATCTTTGTGGCTCCTAGATGCATACTCAACTTACTCCTGTGGGCTTCGTCCAAAATCAATTTCCTAAGTTCTGGATCATTTGACACACAAACTCTTCCTTTAAACTTCATAATTCCATCAGCATCTTCGTTAAATTCTAATACTGCTCCTTGACTCATTGCTTCCTTTGCTTCTTGCAAATACTGGTCACTGTTTTGTCCTACTCGTATTCTATCCATTAAAGCATTTGAAATAGTGATCATGTTTAAACACATCTTCCCTGGTGTTAATTTCACAAACAAACACATATCCCGAAATTCTTCTATCAATTCCTTCTCCTTAATCATCGTAACAGAAGCACTAAGCATTTTTCTACTTAAAGCATCCGCTACAACATTAGCCTTTCTGGGATGATACTGTAACTGAAAGTCATAGTCCTTCAGAAACTTTAGCCAATGCCTTTGTCTTATGTTCGACTCTTTTTGGTCAAATAGATACTTCAAACTTTTATGATCACTAAAGATAGTGAACGTTGCCCCATAAAGAAAATGTCTTCACACTTTCAACGTAAACACTACAGCTGTCAACTCCAAATCATGAGTCAGATAATTCCTCTCATGCACTTTCAACTGCCTCGACGTATATGCTACAACCTTACGATTCTGTATAAGTACACAACCCAATCCTTGGTATGAAGCATCACAATATACTTCGAAAGGTTCGTTCGGATCAGGTAGAACCAAAATTGGTGAAGTACTCAGTCATCTTTTCAACTCCTGAAAACTTTCTTCGCATGCATCAGTCCATACAAACGATTGATTCTTTCGTGTAAGTTGGCTGAGAGGTCCTGCTATCTTTGAAAATCCCTCAATAAACCATCGATAGTAACTGGCTAATCCAATAAAATTATGGATCTCTGATATAGTCTTCGGCCTTTCCAATTCAATAATTATTTCCACTTTTGAAGCATCAACTTCAATTCCTTCCTCTGATATAATGTGTCCCAAAAATTGAACTTCACTTAACCAAAATTCACGTTTGGGCAACTTGGCATACAACTTATTCTCCTTCAGAATTTGGAGAACCACTCTGAGATGCTCAGCATGTTCCTCCTAACTTCGAGAATAGATCAAAATGTCATCAATAAAGACAACAACAAACTTATCCAAGTACGAACGAAAAATCCTGTTCATAAAGTCCATGCATATGGCAGGTGCATTAGTCACACCAAACGACATCACTTGATATTCGTAATGCCTATAACGTGTCCGAAATGCAGTTTTAGGAATATCCTCCACTTTCAAACGTATCTGGTGAAAACCAGAATATAAGTCAATCTTGGAAAATATTGCGGCTCCTTGCAATTGATCCATCAGATCATCGATTCTTAGAAGTGGATGTTTATTCTTAATCATAATCTTGTTCAACTGTCAGTAGTCTACACATAGACGAGAAGTCCCATCCTTCTTCTTTACCAACAATACTGGAGCTCCCCATGGTGATACATTTGGTCTCACAAATTGCTTTTCTAATAAATCCTCTAACTGTTTCTTAGGCTTTGCTAACTCTACTGGCGACATCCTGTAAGGCGCCATATATATAGATCCAGCTCCAGGTACTAAATCAATAGAAAACTCAATTCCTCTTTCCGGAGGTAGTCCAGGTATATCTTCAGGAAAAACCTCAGGAAATTCATTAACTATGAAAATATTCTTCAAGACATCTTCACACTGAACCTCTAAAGAATATATCAACAAGTACCCCTGATCTCATTCTTTCAAACAAGCTTCTACTTGAGTAGCCGTTAGGAATCTAGAATCCTTAACCTCAAGAAAAACTAACGTCTTACTGGAATAGTCTATCAGGATATGGTTAGAAGACAACCAATCCATTCCTAAGATTACATTAATCTTGGAAAGAGGTAAACAAATCAAGTCCACATAAAAGATTCTATCCCTAACACATACAAGGCAATTTAAACATACTTTTGTAGTTATCACAGGCTTATCAGTAGGAGTAACAACACTTAAATCATAAGGCAATGTAGTCACAGTCAATCCCAAACGCTCCACATAATCACATGCAATGAAAGAATGTGTTGCTCGCGAATCATATAACACTGTTAAAGGATTACCTTCGATGGCACACTCCTCTATAATCAAGTCCTCAGATTTCGCGGCTTCTTCCCTGCTCATGGTATACATGTGACCACCTACCTGTGGCCTCGTAGTATGAACACTCCCTACCGATGGTTCCACCTTCAACTGATCACATTCTCTAGAGAAATGTCCAGGCTTTCCACATCTATAATAGATAACCCCTTCATGTTGACAATCTTTGGTGAGATGACCTTTCCCACACTTGAAGCATTTAAGTGTAGAGGCTCCAGCTTGACTCGCCTTACTGCCACTAGAAATTCCTCCAAAAGATTGTTGTCGATTCTGACCTCCTGCAATTATGGTATACGATTTCTGCTGATAATGGTTGCCACCGCTACCCTTTCCTCTTTGGAACCGTGTAAGTCCAAAGTTCCTATTTCTTGCCTCACGTTGATGATCAATTTCTTCAACCTTTTGGCACTTGTCCAATAATGCTGGAAAATGGTCAATGTCCAAGGTTGTTACAGCTCGCTTAATGTCAAATTTCAACCCCTCTTCAAATTTTTTGCACTTCCATTCCTCATCCGGGTGCATCTGAAAATACCTCGAAAACTTAGACAAGCTTTCGAATTCTGTAGCATATTCACTTATGGACATCACCCCTTGCCTCAAACTAAGAAATTCCATCTCCTTAGCATGACGAACACTAGCAGGAAAATACTTCCCCAAAAATTTCTTCTTAAAGAGCTGCCACGTCACAACTCTTCCTTCAGCTTGAATCAATCTTCGGGCTCTTGCCCACCAAGCTTCTCCATCTCCTACTAACACAATAGTTACAAAAGTAAGCTTTCGCTCATCGGTACAACCCATACCTTCAAATATCTTTTCTAGTTCTTTGATCCACCGATCAACTTTCTCTGGGTCAAATTCGGCATGAAACTTTGGTGGATTATTTTTACAAAATTCTGACAAACTCTGAGCATCCTCAGTTGCCTTTGGTTTTGCTGCACAATAACATCCACCATCTGTTGTATTGCTACTACAGCTACAACCATGTTTTGGTTATCGTCGCCAACATTTCCAAATCCTGCTCTAGTATTCATATCTCCTCTTCCTCGTCCAGCCATTACGTTTTCTCAAATCAAACTAAACAACACAAAGAAGAGTGAAAGTCAATCTTCAAACAATATTATTTTCTTCCAAAAAACAAACACAGAAAAACACACAACTTAAACAAGACAGACCTAACCACAAACCCAAAAAGACTCTAACTTGGAGCTCTGATACCAACTAACTTCAACCTTTTGACACTTGTCCGACAATGCTAGAAAATAGTCAATGTCCAAGGTTGTTACAGCTCGCTTAATGTCAAATTTCAACCCCTCTTCAATTTTTTTGCACTTTCATTCCTCATCCGGGTGCATCTGAAAATACCTCGAAAACTTAGACAAGCTTTCGAATTCTGTAGCATATTCACTTATGGACATCACCCCTTGCCTCAAACTAAGAAATTTCATCTCCTTAGCATGACGAACACTAGCAGGAAAATACTTCCCCAAAAATTTCTTCTTAAAGAGCTGCCACATCACAACTCTTCCTTCAGCTTGAATCAATCTTCGGGCTTTTGCCCACCAAGCTTCTCCATCTCCTACTAACACAATAGTTGCAAAAGTAAGCTTTCGCTCATCGGTACAACCCATACCTTCAAATATCTTTTCTAGTTCTTTGATCCACCGATCAGCTTTCTCTGGGTCAAATTCGCCATGAAACTTTGGTGGATTGTTTTTACAAAATTCTGACAAACTCTGAGCATCCTCAGTTGCTCTTAGGTTTTGCTGCACAATAACATCAACCATCTGTCGCATTGCTACTACAGCTGCAGCCATGTTTTGGTTATCGTCGCCAACATTTCCAAATCCTGCTCTAGTATTCATATCTCCTCTTCCTCGTCCACCATTACGTTTTCTCAAATCAAACTAAACAACACAAAGAAGAGTGAAAGTCAATCTTCAAATAATATTATTTTCTTTCAGAAAACAAACACAGAAAATCACACAACTTAAACAAGAGAGACCTAACCACAAACCCAAAAAGACTCTAACTTGGAGCTCTGATACCAACTAACTTCAACCTTTTGACACTTGTCCGACAATGCTGGAAAATGGTCAATGTCCAAGGTTGTTACAGCTCGTTTAATGTCAAATTTCAACCTCTCTTCAAATTTTTTACACTTCCATTCCTCATCCGGGTGCATCTAAAAAGACCTCGAAAACTTAGACAAGCTTTCGAATTTTGCTGCATATTCACTTATGGACATCACCCCATGCCTCAAACTAAGAAATTCCATCTCCTTAGCTTGACGAACACTAGCAGGAAAATACTTCCCCAAAAATTTCTTCTTAAAGAGCTGCCACGTCACAACTCTTGCTTCAGCTTGAATCAATCTTCGGGCTCTTGCCCACCAAGCTTCTCCATCTCCTACTAACACAAAAGTTACAAAAGTAAGCTTTCGCTCATCGGTACAACCTATACCTTCAAATATCTTTTCTAGTTCTTTGATCCACAATCAGCTTTCTCTGGGTCAAATTTGCCATGAAACTTTGGTGGATTGTTTTTACGAAATTCCGACAAACTCTAAGCATCCTTAGTTGCTCTTTGGTTTTGCTGCACAATAACATCAACCATCTGTTGCATTGCTACTACAACTGCAGCCATGTTTTGGTTATCATCGCCAATATTTCCAAATCCTGCTCTAGTATTCATATGTCCTCTTCCTCGTCCAGCCATTACGTTTTCTCAAATCAAACTAAACAACACAAAGAAGAGTGAAAGTCAATCTTTAAACAATATTATTTTCTTTCAGAAAACAAACACAGAGAATCACACAACTTAAACAAGGTAGACCTAACCACAAACCCAAAAAGACTCTAACTTGGAGCTCTGATACCAACTAATGTAACACCCACCATAGGGTATCATATTTATGTTACTCAATTACCAAATTACCCATTCTTTATAAAACATGCTTTGCAACGTAAATACGAATTGTAAAATTTCTTAATATTAATAAGATAAACTTTGCAGAAAATACAAATGTTACAATATCACCACAAATAATTTACATTATATATACATAAGTCTTAGTACTGTCATACTTGAATATTTACAGACCAGATTCTCAAAGTATTTAAACATTATTTAAAACTAGCATACTGCCCAAGTACTACTAAATAGCAGAACCCTCAAACGGGTCCTCCTTAGATTCCTCAGCAGGTAGGAATCTGACTTGACGCGAAGTCCACGGATAGATGTCTGCGTAGACGACACAATACTAATCTCACTAGGAGTACGGTAGTAAGCTCCCCAGTACTGCCTAATGGACAACGGAAACTCTAAGGGTACATAAATATTTACACTGAAATAAGGGTTCCCTCGATAAAGCCTACTTAGGGTAATCTTCAAGTCTCCTATATAGTAAATACACGCTCTATCTAGGTCAACATGCCATGCTTCCGGTCCTCCATGAAACTTCAACCTCATATATCCTAGGAAACTGGGTATCACCATCTTCTTAAAATTCAGCTTCTTCCACAGGAGTCTGCTCCTCTTCGCCTTCTTGTTCAATTTCTTGCTCAACGTCTATAAATATAAATACAATACAAAATAGGCATACAAAGAGGTGAGATCACCTACGCCAATACCAACATGGTAGCATGGAGATAACACATACAATATACCATATAGATACATAATACCATAATTATAATTATGCCATCAACATTATTTATCATCATAACAGATGTAATAAATAATAATTATGATCATGCCCTTAACAATATCCAAATATTCAAAAAATTCAATTATCATAAACAATAATTACGATAATGCCCTCAATAGTTTCCAAATGTTCAACAGTTCAAATATCACACTGATGTCAATACTCAATAATTATGCATGTGCACATAGACTCAATTTCCTACTCCATGGAGCTAAAACTCAGGTCGGACAGAGTGATCGAAAAGATCTGTCTATACTAACATGCCTTAGACCACGTGCTATATGTATTTGCATATCTAGCATATACACTACAGTCTTTATCAGATCTTGATTAAGAATAGTGTCTCGGTCAGGATCATCGGTGTGTTGCATCGGTCAAACCCACGGTACAGAAGAGCTACCAACTGCCCATTGTAGGCAACTCGCACCCCAATGCCCCTAAGGTCAACAAGTGACTTACACTACGCATATCGCACCCACTCAAGAGGTGTATTCTCTCCTAGGCAATTAGCCTGATACAGTCCATCAGACCTTTCTAATGCATGTACAATGCACTATTCTCAGTTCAAAATTCATCATCTCATATTCAGGGTTCACACATTGGTCCAACAGTATCTTTATTGTATTTTCATCGCGTAATCATATTTTCACATTTTCTCAATCGCGTAGCTAAAATTACTACTTTTAAATCGTATAAAATATTTCTAACGTATTTTAAATCCAAAATAAGATTTTTCTCATTTAATATAAAAAATTAACCTTATTTTCATTATTTACATAATAGTCCTTCTATAAAATAATATTTACATAATAGCCCTTCTTCATAGAATAATATTTACATAATAGCCCCTCTTCAAATAATATTTCTAAAATAGTCCTTCTTTAATAATATTTGCAATAAAGTCCATTTTTAAAGAATATTTCAATGTAGTCCCTCTAAAAATCAGCATTTCTACTATTTCCCAGAAAATTGTATTTCATAGTTTTACTTGAGATAATATAACTCAAATCAATCCTCTTTAAAATAAATTGAGGTTCAAACATTTTCAACCTCTCTTTTCTATTCATATACAAAAATTCTATTTTTCAAGTGACAAAACAATTTGTTCCTTATACTTAATCAATTATATTTTCATTTTGAAATCACTTTGTCTCACAAAACCAAGGCAATACAAGCCTTCAAAAATCACAGTACATAGCCATTGAAACCATCATATATTTTTCCTTCGAAATCAACTAAGTTCCATTCATATTTTTACACAAACAAAACCATTAAAATTCCTCCAAAAATTGTGAACACTTGGTCTTTGAAACCAACCCATCTTTTCTTTTTCCTTTCCTTTCTAATCATTCAATTTTACCATTCATGAAAATTTTAGTTTAGAAACACCTATTTTGAGGTGTTAAGGCCGAAATTCTCATGGTCATTGGAACCAAAAATTTATTTTCCTTTCATCATCAAATCATGGCATATATATACATAATCATCATATCATATAATCAAGCATACCTTAAAGCAATAAAATCACATAAAGCATGCAAACACAAATAAATAATTTAAAGCACATAAACACCCACACATAATTACACAACCAAGGATATGAATCCTCACATGGATTCACCATCCATCAAATACAAGATTCATCTCTCACCACCATACTTGGTTGGTGAGATGGATCTCCCTCTTACCTCTTGAAGAACCTCCCAAGCTCCTTGATTTGCTCCTTGAGTAAGTGATTCACCACCAAAAGCTTCTTAAACACAAAATAAAACACAAGTTTATTAGTATATTAAGCTTGAAGAAGGAGAACCATGGATCAAACATGGCTTAGAACATGAAAATAAGACAAGTAGTGAAGTTTCCTTACACTTCACCTCAAAAACCTAGAGCTTGATCTTGATGAAAGTCCTTGAAGATGAAAGATTTAGAGCTTGGACTTAACTACGAAGGTTCTTGGATTGATGTAAGGATGCAAGATACGTGGTTAGTTAAAATTATAGAGTGATGGAAGGCAATTTGAGTGCTTTGGCTGAAACTAGCATGAAGAGAAAGGAGAGAAAATTTTGTAAATGCTTTAGGTTTTTGGAGAAGACAAAGATGAATAATGGAGTGGTCTTGAAATTCCTATGGCCTTAAGCCATCACAAAACCGTCCCCCTCCTCTTGTACACTCAATGAGTGTCAAATTTCACTAGCCGCCATTTTGAGCATTGTTAGCCTTTGATTAGATCAATGGTTAATATTAATGTAGCTTCCAAGTATAGCTTCTATATTGATAAGACCAAATCTAGGCCATTGGATCTTTCTTCTTGAAATCCTGGCCATTGGATGTATCTCCAAAATGAAAGGTCAAGATCTTCTCTTCATACTTTACATCCAAGGGTTACAAATGGTCCTAGCCACTTTGTTAGACCAAATTTCCATCCTTGATTAAATCAATGGTGAATATCTAAAGGCTTCAACATTAAGCTTGCTTCCTATTGGTCCATCATAAAGTTGTCATAACCACTAATATTGGCTAAGTAGTATAATATTTATTTTTATCTGTTATTACCGTACAGACACAATTAATTGTAGTTTTTATTGTCCGATAATTAAATACAGTACAAAACATAGTAAAGTAAAATTTTTAAAACTGTTTCCGATTTTGAGTTTAGTAAGATCCCCCGTCCCCATCTCAACAATACAAAATTTCATGGCTACGAAAAAACTTTCACTTTTCTTGCCCTGCCTGGGCCCACATACAGTCCCCTGGGCCCACAATAGTCCAAGAATAATATTAAAATAATCAAAAAAATATAAAAATCTCATAATAATCCACAAAATCATAAAAATTATAAAACTTATTAAAATCAAATCAGATTAGCAAAAAGAATTAAGAGTCAACAATAATAATTAAATTACTGTAGATTTTCCCTGGCCCGAAAATTATTATTTTCCTGACACAGATTAAATCACACAAAACGATCAAATATGTTCATGGAATACTCAAAATAATTTTACAGTACACAAAAATCACTAAACAGTAGAATTCTGTTATTTCTGTTAAATAGTTGGAAAATTTGGGGTGTTACAGCCACGATAGCAAAAGTTATATATATACATCACAGAAAGTCACAAAACTTCACAGACATATTAAGTAAGTATTAGGCTACCTCTGTAACCATATATAAGCCCAACATGATTTTCTAGGGTATTACATTGTCCCCGCTTTTTTAGAATTTTGTCATCAAATTTTGATTTACGTTTTGTATAGAGTTCTAATAACTGACATACAACCACAGATACAACTAAATTTTAAGAAAAAAAATTACTAAACATGTACAACTATGTACTCACATTTTCCAAAACCAGGAGATGGTGATGTCTCCTCACGTCGTACAACATAAACTCTACCCCCAGTGATAGGTCTATCTTCATTCTTGTTCTCTTGTCCTTGAGAAGAACTCTTGGTGTAGTGTCCCTTCTCACCACACATATAACAAGTTATTCGGTCCACCCAACACACCTTGTTCCTGTGATACCTACCACACTTGTTACAATTTTATTACCGATCTTCTTTCTGAACATTCTAGTTTTTCTCTTGTGCGTGACTGGATTTAGGACTACCTTTCCCATATCCACCATCCACATTCTTCTTCTTCTGAAGACTTTGTAAATTCTGCTCTACCTGAATTTGGAGATTTTCAGAATCCACAATTCTATAGTTGTTTACCAAGGATGGAAAATCCTTGATTTCAAAAGGTCTCACAACCCTTCTTATATTTCCCCTCAGCCCGGACTCAAACCTAACACACCTCCAGCTCTCATTCGGATTCTGCCTAAACTGTGAAGAAAACTTGGATAACTTATGAAATTTTGTCTCATATTGTCCAACTGTTATGTCCTCTTGTCCCATATCCGCCATCTCTTTATCATCTTGTAAACTCTTTGGAAAGTGTTTCTCCAAAAAAGTCCTTTTGAACACACCCCACGTGATCAAAGTCCCTGCTGCCTCTAGTAGCCTCTTGGTGCTTCGCCACCATTGCTCCGCTTCCCCTCTTAGCATAAAGGAAGCAAAAGAAACTTTTTGCTCTTCAGAGCATACCATGACCTCATAGATCTTCTCTGATTTGGTCAACCACTCATCCGCTTTAATCAGATCATAATCACCTCTGAATATCAGAGGACTCATCGTTCTGAACTCTGAAATGTCGAGAAAATTTTGATTTCTCCTGACTAGTACCTCTTGTACTGGTGATGGTACTTGCTGCTGAGGTACTAACCTCTTTAAAACTCTACCAGTCACTGCTGCTTACTCAGTCTGCTGCCTCATGGCATTGGTCATTGCCATCATAGCTGCAGCCATCTCTGTTCCTTCATTACCATAGTCCTTATTCTGGGTCCCACATGGTCGCCCTCGTGTCGTTAGTCACCCTCGTGCTGCCATAATCTTCTATAAACACAGAACAATCCATATTGAGTTAGCTAGGTTGAATATTATGTAACGGTGTCACAATAACCAAAGCAAACATATCAAAGGCAAAACATGTAATTCTACTCAAACAGTCACATGTAAGAGATAGAAAATGCATAACCATCATCATACATGCATAAGCATAGTCAGTCTATACCCTGGCTCAACAGGATGAACTACTCTGATACCAAAATGTAGCAGCCCAATATTTGCTACTCAAATATATCGTCATATAAATGAATAACCCAATATTGACCCTGTTACTACAACATACATCAACGTTTAACCCATATCATTCATACATAATAAGTAAATATGGAGAGCCACGATAGCAAAAGTTATATATATACATCACAGTCTCAAAGGGCATACTGTTATACATAACTTAGAATAACTAAGTAAATATAAAACATATATAAGCTTAGCTCAAAATAGCATCTATAATATGCTAGTCCTCGTACATCTTCTTCTTCCCTTTCAAAGAACTCGCACCTGGATTTACATGGCAACACAATCGGGGTGAGAAAACATATCTCAGTAGAAGTATTCCAATACCAGCATATATACATATATATGTACAAACAGATAATATTTAAAAATTATCATGTTAACACTTCAATCACAGAAGCAACATCAACATCTCCATCTCAGAGATACGCAATCGCTCATACAATTGCAATGCATGATTAATGTTATGAAAGCAACCGCCCATACAATTATCATGTTATGGCAAGTTATGTCTAATGTTTATGTCTATACAGATTCCTAAGTATGAAAATGAATAATGCATGATACCATATTCAGGAATACACAATTCTATGGTAATGTCATGAATGCATGAAACTTGAACAAAGTGATGAAAGTCACAACCATAACCTTGAACAAGCACTGGAAGTCTATCCAGCCACATCATTATCACAGAGAAAATCTATTTCCCCCTAGGTAGTGAAGTCCATCAACTACACAGTTATCGATAATGCACAAGGAAATCCATCCTAAAAAATTCTATAATAGGAAGGTTTCAATCTGTCTTGCCTAAATATAGATCACCCACGTCTACGGGACTCACCCACATCTACGGGGCTCACACTTTTCAATAAAGCATCACATACAATCAAGTATATCATCATTACTAATTGAACACTTATAATTAGCATTCCAAATCAACATGATTCAACAATCATATAGAGAGGATATTACACACCTCAATATGCTCCACAAACATTTCATGCAAAATAATTACTAATTACTTCCCATAACTAGTTTCATAATTGGTTTATATGCATTACAAGTTCATTTTCTCTTTTTATCCCAATACACAATATTTATGTATAATCATGCTTAATTATCCCACATAATTAGTACTGCGAATCTATATCATTCATCACGTTCACACTTCATTAAATACTCCTACTAGTGTCTCAACACTCATTAAGAAGCATAAAAGAAGAAAACTACGCCACTGGAATGATCCAGAGCATCAAACATAACTCATAGTTGTTCTCTAACACCATCGTTGCAGCGTCCCCTGTTTCACGTTGCGGCGCCCAAGCCTCGGGTTCAAGTACTGGCAAGAAAAACTACCAATGTTGCGACGTAAACAATCAACATTGCGGCGCGCGTCCCCTGTTCTTCTCAATGTTGCGACATTCAAAGTCCAACGTTGCAGTGTCAATAGTAGAACTCAGAATCTGCATAATTTTGCAGACACGGGTACTGTTCCATTGGAACTAGACCCTATTCTAATCACTTAAAATCCATTTTTAATTGATTTCCAACCTCTAAGAAGATCCAACTTCACATAACAACTTTTAAATAACTTTAATTTCACTTAATTCAACACCTATGAATCAAATTTTTAAACTTGACCTAAACCTCCAATAATAACCTAAAGTGGGAATTAAGGTTCCAAATGATGAAAACTTCATCCTAACACATCAATAAATCAGTTCCTAACTCAACTAATCTATTCACTTTAAGATTTAACTCTTAAATCATTAAATCACCTTTCAAACCATCATTACCTCTTCAATCTTTTCTTGAACTAAAAGAAAAGAATGAAAACAAACATCAAAAACAAATTTCCATCTACCTCAAGTCTTGAAGATGAAGCTAACCTCCATTTGATTCCTCTTCCTTGATTGTTGATCCTCCTCTTTAGTTTCTTTCCTCTCTTTTCCTCTCCTCCTTGGCTCTTTTTCTTTTTTCTCCTTATTGGCTCTCTTTCTTTGGTTTTCTATTTTCCCTTTTGTTTTTTTCCCCCATCAGCCGTGTAACCATATATATAGATGAGCTAATTTTGGCTTCTCTCAAAAAGCACTAAAACCTCAATCTACTAAGAACACTCAGATTTCATCAAATCCGATTTCGTAGCTTCCATTAGATTCAAAATAAATCCTAAGATTCATTAAAAAATTTGTTTCACCAAAATTGATATTTCCATATCAGTTAGGGATTAAAACGGCACTAAAACACCCAACTAGTATGCTTAAAAATGCCGAACCAACTCTGATAATTCTTAAACTTTAACTGTAGTACAATTTTCACATTTGTGACTTGGAAACAAACTCTTCACATTTATTTCCATTAACTAAGCAGATTAAGTCCCTTCCGGGGCAAATAACAACTATATTTCACACAAAATGTTGCAACAGAGTGACTAAACGTGCTCAAAAAGCTAGAAAACTTTACAGACATGTTAAGTAAGTATTAGACAACCTCTGTAAATACAAGCCTAACATGATTTTCTAGGGTATTACATCTATAGGTTATTTATTCTATGTGAATATTATAATTGTTAGTATTGGTACACTTATACTGAGAATTTGTGATTCTCATCTCATGTGTTGCCATGTAAATCTTGGTGGAATCTCCTCCAAGGACAAGTAGAGGAAGAATGAAGACTAGTGTAGTTACTTGTATGTTCAGTAGACAGATTTTGTATTTTCATGTATATGAGCTTAAAGTTTGTAATAGAAAAAGATGTATATAGTATTTTATGTCATTTTTTTTGACAAAGTTGTATATATATGTGTGTGTGTGTGTGTGAATGTTTGTTTCCACAAGGCTCTCCATAATAATTTATTTACATAAATATTATGGGTTAGTTGAAAGTTTAAGTTAGAAGTAGTATAGCTAATATTACTTATCGAGGTATATATTATATATACTAGGATTTTGGTATTAGAATGTTACATATAAGACACTAGTTAATTCTGGTAACTAATAGCATAGTTTGAGCATAAAATCTATAATATTAAATGTGCAAAATAGCTCCTACAAAATTTGGACTTTTGTGAAAATGACTAAGAAAATAGAAATAAATGAGGAAGATTTATTTCTAAGGTATGAAGAATCAAAATGGATATCTGAAAACTTCTTAATTTATTCTATAGGTTTATTTTAACACAGGAAAGAATAATGAAGCTTAGAGACTGATAGTATAGTATAACAAAAGTGGTGAAGAATATCTGGCATACGTTTGACTTGAGAGGCTACTTGGGAGTTGGAGACCCGCTTGAGGCAGGATTAATTAGAGTTATTGATTTGAGGTAAACAAGTTTTGAGAACATCTAAGTTTTGTTAGGACTTGAGGATGATGAGTTAGGAATCATTAAGGGAGGTAGGAATCCTTCGAGTGTTATATTTGATGGAGATCTGGGAACTTTATTTGTGAGAGACTAAATGTTGAGGCAAGCGAATTTTGGGAACAAAATTTTGAAAAGGAGGGGAGAAATGTAACACCTTGGAAAACATGTTAGGCATGTAAATGGTTATAAAGGTAGTCTAATACTTTCTTAACATGCCTGTGAAATTTTGTGACTTTCCGAGCAAGTTTAGTCCCTTTGCTATAACACTATGTGTGAAAATAGCTATTATTAGCCCCAGAATTAGCTTAAACTTCTTGGTTAGTAGAAATAAATGTGGGAAATTTGTTTCTAGGCCAAAAATATGTGGAGGATGATGTAGTTAAAATTTGAGATTAATCGGAGTTAGTTTGATATTTTTAAGCATACTGAGAGTGTGCTTTAATTCTAGATTCACTAGTCGTTGATATGGAAAAATAGGAAAATGGTGAAACACGATTTTTAATGAATCTTTGGATTTGTTTTAAACTTGTTGGAAGTTAGGAAACTTGATTTGGTGAAATCTAAGTGTTCTTAATAGATCGGAAGTTTCAGCAAAGCTTAGAGGTTATCTATAAGAAGCCAATTTTAACTTCTTCTCTCTATTCTCTCACGGCAGCAGAAGAAAAGAAAGAGAAATAGAAGAAAGAGAAAATAAATGGGAAGAAGGAAGAAAAGAAGAAAAAGGAAGACGTAAAGGTGGAAGCTTAAGTTCATTCATCAAGACCTTGAGATAGGGGAGTTTTCTATTCATCTTTCTCTTTTGTTTCTCCTTGTGTGATGTTAGGTTACATGAGTAGAGGGAAAGGGGTTTGATGAGCAAAATTGTGTTCTTGGCTTCATTCTTAGTTCAAAAAGTTGAGTTTTAGTGTTTTTTCCAACTTGTTTGTTGTGTGATTATTTGTTTTGACTTGGTAGAATTCCATAGGCCTCCTTGATGAGTAAGTTGGTAAATGGGATTTTCTTATTAGAAGTAAGCATAAATCTATAGCTTGATAAATTGAATTCAATTTTTGAGGAATATAACATGTTAAGAGGACATGATTAATATTAGAAATCCTTTGGGATTGATCATGGAGTGAAGAAAAGAGAGTATGTTCCTAATGGAAAAGTGACCCATTTCTGTAGAATTCTGCAGAATCTGGGTTGGGCAACCAGCGCCTAATGCCCAGAATGTGAGCATTAGCAGGATGCATGCATGGCACTTGAACGCCTATTGTGGAGCGCTTAAGCACGCATTGAGCACTTGAACACCAGGAAAGGAGCGCCTGAGCACCCATCACAAGGGAAAAAATGGGAGGCTCTCTACCACCCCACTGTCGAATTGCCCTTTTAGAACCCCTGAGAGTTGAGCCAACGCTTGAGTGTCTAAAGTCTAGCGTTTAAGTGCCCAGACCAGTATTTTGAGAGTAATTTCATTGTGATGAAATGAAGCTCTTAACTTGTGTAGACCTTTATTATATGCTTCTTAATAAGTGATGAGACTCTAATGGGGTATTTAATGAAGTGTTTGTCTAATGAATGTAAATCAATTGGTGTATTAATTATTATGATATTTAGCATCATTGTTGTTCATACTTGAGATGATGAATATAAACCAATTGGTATGCTATCTATTGTGGTAATTGACATCATTGTATTTCATCCTTATGGTTATGGATATAAACCAATTGGCATGCTAGTTATTGTAGTAATTGGCATCATTGCAAGAGGATGAGGTCCTCACCTTTAGTGATCACATATGATTTTGAATGAGGAGGTAACCAACCGTCCCCATCTTAGTGATCTTTGTTGAAGATCGCGTAGTTGATGAGGTCACTACCCAGAGAGAAGACTTCTGGAACTGGGTTCCAGTGCTTGTTCAAGGCTTATGGAACTGGGTTTCTTTGCTTTGTTCAAGGCTCATGCATATCATAACAATTCCAGAGTGGCTTAAGATGAGTTCCCTAACTATGTCTGAGGAATCATGACATTAACCACATACATGTTTAGACTATTGCATAGGCATGAACATATGGCATAATTTTGGCATAGCATGATAATTGTATGGGTGGTTGCTAATCATAACATATTCATGTATGGCAATTGTATGGGCAATTGCTTATTATTATTATTATTATTTTGAGAATGTGATGTCTTTGTGTGGAAATGAGTTTTCTATACAAATTTATAAATGAGATTCTATTTTGGGAAGAGAAAGGAAAATGTTTTGGCTTTTGCCACCTTTCTAGTTTATACATTAATATAACTTGAGTTTAGAAATGTGTTTTTCCCCAAAACAACTAGAATAATTGTGATGGCATATTTTATGGAATTACTACTAAGAATATATGATTCTCACCCCATGTGTGTATTTGCATGATGATTCCAGGGAAGAGGACTTATGCAAATGAAGAGGATGCAGGAACCGGAAGACTTAGAATAATGTTACTTTATAGTTCTTTTTGAAACATGTATCTTATGTGCCTTTAGAGGCCTAGTTTGCATTTTATGTACGTATTGTACTTGTGAGAAATACAGATACTATGTATTATATTCATTTTAAAATAAAAACTTAAACCAATTATAATTATTTTATAAAAACTATGAGTTTCAAAAAGAATTTTAAAATTTCTAGATGCGGAAATGCTTTCCTATAAAATTAAGAGTTATGAAATTAGATTAGTATTAAATACATATGCCATATACATCACAAAATAATCAACTAATGAATTAAAACAAGAAAACTTTGAGGTTTATTGTGATGCTTCAAAAAATTGAAGAAAGTTATGTGTTGAAGCAAAATAGACAAGTAGTTGCGAGGAAGAATTCTAAAACTCAGACCCAAAAAAATTCCATTTCTTCACCCATGCATCATGTTGAAACTTGGAACAAGATTACTTCTTTGTTGTCACCATCTTAAAGATATGTCTCCAATTAGCCTCAAAAGTTTGAGGTGTTTAGTGATCACAAATTTAAACTTGTTTGACAAAAAAAAAACAATATGATAAAAAGAGATTTCACCTTTGGAGTTTCGAAAAGACTATGACTTTGAATTAAAGTATCATCCGTGTAAGGCCAATACATGAATTTAGTCATATTATCACTTTACAATTAATTTAATGCATGCATATTGTAATGAATAAACCACAGATAACATTACTTGAGATAGATATAACAATTCACACTATATAAAATGTTAACAATAAATCATAATAATATAGAAAAAGATTAAATGCAATATCAAATATAATATTGAAATAAAAGATTAGATAGGCGATCAAGATAAATGATAATAATGCTATAAAGTTGATGATGAACAATCCTACTCCATGTTAGTAAAGAAGAAAGATTTCGAGAGAATGGGTTGAGACTTCTATTGGGACACCAATATATTTAGAGATCAAGACTTCGTGTTCCAAGAGAAAATGAGATCAAAGAAAAGAATTTAGAATAAGCCTATAAGTTGTGATTGCTATACACCAACTTTGTGTCTATAGCCCACGAAAATAATCATAATAAAAACAATGGCTTTGAGCATACAACATGAAAGGAATATAATTGTATATGTGTCCAAATCATCTTCAAAACTTGTTAAGGAAGTTGAAAATAGAATGTAACATCATGTAATAACCAATGGAGCTATCTCATTATGTCACATATGGAATACTAAATGAACTCGGCAAGTGCTAACATATGTCAAACAACAAATTTACCATAAATATTAAACATGTTATTCATATGAATCAAATAGGACCACGAATGAGTAGTTACATATACAACCAGTTAAATTATGAATTACCAAAATATGTGCTCGATTTCAATTATTTATATAAGTCATCAATTTCCAATTATTTACAAAAATACCATCAAACTTTAAATAATCACAAAACTCAAATTTAAATAATGTCAAAACGCCTAAATAGCGAAAATATATTACATAAATGAATGGCATAAATCTCTAAATCGACGCTCCCGAATGCGCACTGATCATTTCCACATATAACCAAATCAAAATACAAGATAAGCGTCTATAATTTTCCACATATCTTCATTGTCAAAGTGATCCCCAAGTATGTCACATACGCTTTCGGTCAATCGCCTAAAAATTTTATTTCATTTTCAAAATCTTGAAGTGAACACAATATACATCACATTTCCAAACGCGTAAATGTAAGCTCTTTTTCAATCGCGTAATATTTTTATATCATTTTGGGTCAATCGCGTAAAAGCTTTTAAATCATTTTCTTTTCCGTTTTCCTCAAATAAATAGTTTTGACTAATAAATTAAAATTATTAAGAAATTTACAAGAAAACCATTTAAATATTTTACAATCTATTGTAAAATATTTCAAATTAAGTATAATCTTTGTAAATACTAATAATACTTAAATTAGTTTCTAAAATTCAATTCGACCATTCCATTTTTAATAATCAAAACATTGGTAAAATTTCCTTTAACATGCTTACTTACCTTAGATTATTTAGAACCAATTTTTCTCACTTTTTGGTATGTTCGAAATTTCATATATAAATAAAATTCAAAAATTCATTTCTTTGTTCTAATTCACTTGAATTCAATGATATTCATTAAAACATTGTAAATCACCTTAATTCCTTCCATTCAATAATCAAGATCCTAGGGTTTTGCATTCTTTGGAATGCTCATGCATTTCTAACATTATAATAATACATACAATACATATGCGGATGTATTTCAACACTATAGTACATGCAAAATATTCTAAAGCTATAATCATGTTTATAAAAATAAATAAATCAAAGAAAAACACTTAAATAATCAAATAATTAACACAAGCCACAATAATTCAAACCACCACATTTAAATGCATACCGAATCCTCATGGATTCTTCATACACAGACAAAAACACTCACCACCAACACATGGTTCAAATGCAGGGTAATCTCCTCTTATTTGAAGCAATGAAGTCTCCTCCGATCCCCTTGAAATCCACGTAAAATCCAAACAAAATCCTAACAATTTAAAACAATTAGTAAAAACTCATACAAGGTTTAATATGGAAAAACCATGGAACAATCATGGTTAGAAATATTAAAATCAATTTCAAAGAAATCAAAACTCACCTTTAGGGAAGTAAGCAAAAGCTTGAGTTTGGACTAGCTAGAGTGGTTTTTAGCAAAACCTTGAGAATAAAAAATTAATGGTGTTAGGCTTTAGGAAATTGGTGTTGATAAAATTATAGGGAGTTTTATTAGTCCAAAGATATTGAGAATAAAAGAGAAGAAAATAGGAAAGAAATAGATTAAAGCACAACTTGAATTAAAATTAGAGATGAAGGATTAAAGATTGGATGGTGTGGTTTGAAGTTCGAATGGAAAGACATAATTGGGAGAGGAGGATGCGTGAGTTTGCCTTGGAACTTTGAGAGAAAACAACTTATATTAGGTAAGTAGGAAAGTGAAGAATGAATGGGTTTTTAAACCGTGTATATTTTGGGAGGTAATGGCTTATATTTATGGGAAAAAAAGTGAAGAAAAAAGTCATAAATCATTGCTGCCCAATGTATTTTAACACGTGAAAAGGAGCAAATTCACTTGAAACTTATCTCATTTTGAGTGAAAAGTCTAGCTAACCTCGTGAATAATTGTGGTGATAAAATAAGGACTTTATTGCATCCTTATCCACTCAAAATCTCCTACCCTGCTGCTCGCCATGTTCTTCGAAACACTCGTGGAAAATTTGGGTGAGTTTAAGTGATTTAATCACATGCAAACTATCCTAACCCTCCATTCCTTCAATGGTTGAGATGAGATGATTATTGACTTTAAGAAGCTTGTTTAAACTTGCCCAACAAGCCCCTAAAGGTTTTGGCCCAAGATCAATCTCAAGTCCAAATTCAAGAGTTTAATTTGTTTATTTACATGTTAATTAATTATGAAGTCTATTTGACTAAATATCCTAATTAAATCCTAAAACATTTTAATCCTTTGACTAATATATCTAACATATACTAACATATATCATAATCTTTAATTAATTTTAGGATTCCCAATTAATATTTTAGATTATAATTAATTAAAATTAAACTAGTTTACTTAATTGTTTATCTAATTATTTTAACTAGTTTTTAGTGACAAATAATTACATAATTTATAAGTTCTAAACAATATTAGCACATTTAATTAGTATTTATATTATAATTATTTAATAATAAATTAGTTTAATTAGTTTGCTAATTAAATAATTAACCTAGTTAAACTAAGCTTAATTAATTTACTAATCCTAAAGTCAAGTTTACACATTTTTGACTTAATGATCATTGATATCTTTAAATCCTATCCATTGATCAAATTGGCCATCAGTCCAACTTATCCATCAAGATTCAATTAACATTTCATCAAATCTATGGTCATTATTCAAACTTATCCACCAAGATTCAATCTAAGCCAGATTCATCAAATCTATGGTCATCATTCAAGCTTATTCAAGATTCAATCTAATTTCCAAATTCAAGCCACTTTTGTTGACTTCTCTTTATTAGTTTGACTTCTAGGTAACTTATTCTAGTCCAAGGGACTTGTTTCTATTGGTTACTTTATTTATACGTGGGTCCCCAATACATCCGATCCATATAAAATATATATTCAAGGAATAAAATAATCTAAAAATTATTTTATCGCACAGATTAAATACAAAAAAATTACAAACTAATTTATATATCAATCACAATCAGTAAGATCCCCGTTTCTAATTAATTAAAATAATATTTTTGAGGAATTTAAAAATTCTTCCTTTTACCTTGAGCAAATCTCAAAAAAGTCCAAATAAAATCACTTTTTGGTCAAGAATATCATCGTTTAGAAAAACCAAAAACAAGAGATCGGGATGAAATGGTCATTTTTCCATTTTCACCATCAAATTAGAATCAAAAGTGTTGAAATAAAATACCAGACATGGTCATCAAAATGACGTATTTGGGCTACGAAAATGAAGAAAGGAGAAAAAAGAATACTAAGGACTTTTACCCAAAAAGTTCCATACTATGTATTATATTCATTATGTGGCTCATGTTTTCTTTAAAAATGTAGATGATAGAAAATATATAAGTTTGAAAGTAATGATTGCCTAGATTTAAGTGTTATAATAAAGATTACACGTTAGTATTAAATTTGAGATGTGACTTGTTAGTGATTCTAAACCAATGTGAAAACTTTGGGTTGGATGTGATGCTTCAAAAAATTGGTTAGGAGTTATGTGGAAGCAAAATAGACAAGAATAGTTGCTTATGCTTCTGAGGCAACTAAGACCCCATGAAAACTAGAATGACCTAGAACAAGTGAATTAGGTTGTGTTTGTCTTAAAGATATGGAGGCATTACAAAATATGGGGTCAAGTTTGAGTGTTTAGTGATCAAAGTTTAATACTTGTTTGATAAAAAAAGTTGAATATGAGCAAAGGTTTGGATGGAGTTCCTCGAAAAGACTATGACTTTGAATTAAAGTATCATCTGTAAGGCAAATACATTCGTGGATGATTGCAAAAACTTTTGCATGCATCCCTAATAATGTTACAAGAGATGGCACTCCTTGAGAGCTTCAGAAATTTGAGCCTAACAAAGACTATGTTACCACATGGTCTTCGTTTAAAGAGATTAGAGATTCAAAATGATTTAAGGGTTCAAATTAGATAGGCTCAAGAGGATGATGAAGCTTTAAAGTTGATAGATGAACATATCCAGTTAGTAAAGAAGAAAGATTTCAAGAGGGCTCAGGATGGGACACTTATATTTAGAGATAGACTTCGTGTTCCAAGAGAAAATGAGAAAAGGAAGAATTTAAAATATTCAACGTTTCTAGAAAACCATCCATCCACAAAGATCACCGAAAATGTATCAAGACCTTAAAAAGATGCTTTGATGGCCAAACATGAAAGGAGATATAGCTGCATATGTGTCCAAATGCTTAGTTTGTTAAAAGTTGAAAATAGAACACCAAAGATGCTCAAGATATAACACCCTAATACCGGTATCCTAGTATATCAACCATACTCTAGGATAAGCAGTATTAGTTATGCTACTTCTAACTTAAACATCATACTAATCCATATCATTTAAGCAAATAATAATGGAGGGCCATGTGGAAACTAAAAGTCATATACATAAATATTGCTATAAAATGGCTTATTGTGTACATAAACTTTAACCAAACTAAAAGCAAAGTAAATAAATTCAAAGCTTTAAACTACTAAGCATAAAAACTATCCTAGTATTCATACTTTCTCTTCTTGCCCTTAGACGAACTTCCACCTAGATTTACATGGCAACAAACGGGATGAGAAACTGCATTTCTCAATATAAGTATACCCAAACCAATAGTTTAAACATTTGAAATGAATAAACCTAGCTTAAACTGATAAATATACTAAAACTCATTGCATAAGAATGATTACAAAACTTCCTCTCTCAACGTAACATTCCTAGGTAATTCTATACTTCTTATGTGATATCCAAAACCACAATGATAACAACAATTGCCCATACAATCATTTGGAAATCATCGACCAGATAACCACCTATACAGCTGTCATCAAAGGCACAAAGCAATAACAAAACATACACAGACCATACATAATATTCAATCTAAGCAAATAATGAATAAAGAAATGGTGAGATGATGTATGCTCAAAGAAAAATGTATGCAGTGTAGGTGTAGTATCGTAATACTTAACTATTCCCCCTATTTAAGGAGATACTCTGCCATAATAACGTGCGACCTCTTATACCCTACCTAGTAGGGGCAAAGTCTGTTACCATAACAAGTATTCTCCTTCTACTATTAAGTAGCCTACCAAGTAGTCTACCGTAAACTAGGTGGATATCACCACCAAACTAAGTGGATGCCTCCACTATCTGATCTCTAGGGATAGCAAGTATATGTGAAGTGAAGTGTGTGAAAATGCGGAGTTATGTCCTAACTCTAACATAACTACCACATAATTCTATACTAAGTCCATCTTGCACTACTAAGACTACCTCTTCTCTGTAAGAGCAGTTCATGCACTACGGCACTTATCCAAATGCCAACTATACTTAGTACACTTTCTAACTTTGCATTACTAACTATATTTCACTCTTTAAGAGCTTTCACGCACTATGTCATTCACCACTGCCAACTAGGGTCTATGGCACTCAACTCTTGCTAACTAGTCTATACACTGGGTTCTCACATTCTCATCACTTCCTAAGTGTTATCTAAGCAACACTAGGTTGCCTAAGGTGCTATGCCCTTACCTAGGGCAATCCCTTCACTTTTGAATGCTTAAAGCATAAGTTTTCACATTCATTCTAGGTGATAATTTCCCTCTTGAAAATATCCCCATTTGTGCCTTAACACACTTTAGGAAACATATACTAATGATCCCATCTAGCCGAGAACTTGAAAACATCAAAAATGATATTTTTGAAGATTCTGGCCTCAGACACGGGGCCATGTCGATTACGCCCCCCCCGTGTCTTGCTCTGTGAACACTTCCATGAACAGAGTAGGTAGAGAAGAACACGAACCCCCCATGTCTTCGGACACAGGCCGTGTGTCTCAACCAGACAAATTCTACAACTCAATTGCAGAATCGTGGTACTGTTCCATTAGTTCTTTTCTTAGATTTTGTCCATTTCAATCTAGTTTCTAGGTAATCTTAGGTCCTTAATCAGTTCTTAAACACTTAGGAATCATCAATCACCAACTTAAACCTCTTAATTTGGATTATGGATTAAAATTCCACTTAACTTGACCTAACCCCTCTTTTGGGCATTAATGGCCTAAATGAGATGTTTTAAGCTTCTAACCTTAACTTAAGCTATGAACAAGTCATAAATGACTAAAGAAACATACTCATGTAAGCGAAACTCATCAAATATCTCTAGAACTCATTTTGACCTCTTAAGCACCAAAGGTGCATCTATGGTAAAAATAGAGAAAAGAGATGAATATATGAACATAAACCCCTACCTCTTGCTTGAATGATAAACTTGAAGCTTTGCTCTTGCTCTTGGACCTTTCACCTTGATCTCCTTCTCTTTCTTCTCTTCTTTCTCTCCTAAGGTTGTTCCCTTCCTTTCTCTTTTCCTCTCTTCTCTTTTCTACTCTCTGCCGTGAAGAGGGTAACAATATAAAAAGCAAATTCTAATTTTGCTTGTTATAAGATAACCACTAAAGTGGTACTAAAAACCCCGATCTGCTATGAATACTTAGATTCCTCCAAATGCAGGTTCCTAACTTCTAACAAACTTAAAATAAATCCTAATATTCATTAAAAATCATGTTGCACTATATCTCTATTTTTTCATATCTACTAGGGGTCAATCCGGCATTAAAAATACAACCAGTATGCCTAAAAATACCAAATTAACTCTAATTACCTTGAAAATTTAACCACACCTTACTTAACTCATTTGTGACCTAGAAATAAGTTATCCACACACGTTTCCCTCCAAATAGCAGTTTATGCTATTTTCTGAGTCATTTTAGGTCATTTACCACATTCTGTGTTGCAGCAAAGTGCCTAAAATAACTCAGGTTGTCACGAAACTTAACTAATATGCTAAACAAGTAGTAGACTACCTATGTAACCTTATATAAGCCTAACATGATTTTTCGGGATGTTACACTAGACTTCTCCAATCGTTGAAAATTCTCGAGTGGAAATGGGAAAGTATATCAATGGATTTTTGTCATGGGATTACCAAGGACACAGTCATGCCATGATGCCATTTGTGTTATAGTGGACAAACTAATGAAGTCTGCACACTTTTTAGCCATAAAGGCTACTTAGCCATTAGATAGATTAGCCCAATTGTATCTCCAAGAGATTGTCAAATTGCATGGAATCCCCTCTAGTATAGTATCAGATAGAGATCCTAGATTCACCTCTAGACAAATGACCGAACTGAGAGAACAATCCAAAATTTAGAAGATATGTTGAGAGCTTGTGTGCTAGACCAACATGGAAGTTGGGATAAGTTTTTACCCCTTATAGAATTTTCCTACAACAACAGTTACCATACTAGCATAGGAATGGCGCCCTATGAGGCCTTATATGGCAGAAAATGTAGATCACCCTTATGTTAGTATGAAATAGGGGAACAGACTATCCTAGGGCCAAATTTGGAGAAACAGACCATAGAACAGATTATGATGATTAAGGATAGCATGTTGATAGCCCAAAGTAGGCAGAAAAGTTGTGTGGATGAGAGGAGAAAACCTTTGGAATTTAATGAGGGAGAACATGTGTTCCTCATAGTCACTCCTACTATGGGAGCTAGTAAGGCTATCAAAACCAAAAAATTAGCTCCTCGATTTCTTGGTCCCTTTCAGATTTTAAAAAGAGTAAGACCTGTTGCTTACCAAATAGCCTTACCCCCCAGTTTGTCAAACCTCCATGATGTTTTCATGTTTCCCAACTTTGAAAGTATAATCTGGATCCTTCACACATTTTGGAAAATGAATCAATATAGTTAAAAGATGATTTAACTTTTGTGGTTAAGCCTGTAATGATCATGGATAGGGCTGTGAAAGAACTCAAAGGGAAACAAATTCCTTTAGTAAAGGTGTTTTAGGAAGGAGGTGACTTAGAAGAGGCCACATGGGAGCTTGAATCCCATATGGTGAGAGACTATCCAGAACTTTTTGAATGAGGTAAGCAAATTTTGAGGACAAAATTTATAAAATAGAGGGGAGAATTGTAACATTCTCTCTAACCCAATGGATTTAATCAGGGTTATAGAAGCTCAATAACACCAGTATAAGACATTAGTTAATTTTGGTAACTAACTAGCGTAGTTTGAGCATAAAATCTGTAATACTAAATGTGAGAAATAGTTCCTATAAAATTTGGACTTTTGTGAAAATGTCTGAGAAAATAGAAATAAATGAGGACAATTTACTTCTAAGCTATAAAAAATTAAAATGGATACCTGAAAGCTTCTTAATTCATTCCATAGGTTTAATTTAACCCAGGAATGAATAATGAAGCTTAGAGACTGATAGTGCAATATAAGAAAAGTGGTAGAACATTAATAAGGAAAAAAGGATGAAATTCCAAAATTTTCTACAATACCAATGAAGGTTAGAAAATTCATTTCTGAAATATTAAAGTGCTCCTAGCATATAAAGGTTATCAGTTTGAATGCTTTATTTGGAAAGGTTTCCCCACGTTTTGCACTGTTCCATTATGAAGCTTTTCTCCTAATATTTGACTTTGGCTTCTATTTTCTCTCCATCTCACGTTTCCTCATCTTCTCACTTTTACTTTCACTCATTTTCTCCATTCTCTCTCTTGGTCTCATGTCCAGCAGAAGGGAAGAAAAGGAACAAGTGAAGGAGAGGGAGGAAGCAACTAAGTGAAGAAAAAGGGAAAAAGGAAAGAGGAAGGTGGAAATTTGAGGTAGGGTTTGTCCTAACTTTGTTCATCTTTTCTTTCCATTTGAAAATGATATGTTCATGATTCTAGTTGAAATTTGAGTTGATAAATGAAAGTGATGCTTTTATGTGAAATTATGAACTCAAGGTTCAAGCTTTGATTTTGATTCATGAAAACTTTGAGATTTGAAAATGGGTATGACATCCATATTTGATTCTTTGCTTTGAAAGTGTTTTGGATGCTTAAACATGATTATTTTGATGTCAATATTGGGGTTTATTGGTTTGGTATAATTTGGATGGCTGAAAAACTCTATTTTCTACAAATATATATATGGTAATCGATTACACAACCTTTGTAATCAATTACCAAGCTTCTAGAGCTGCGAAATGTGCTTCTGGGAAGCTAGTAATCGATTACACATTGTGTAATTGATTGCCAAGTTTCTGCATAAGATGTAATTGATTACATCATCCTCGAATCAATTACCAAGGTTCTGCTAAGCTGATAATCAATTACCAAGGACATGTAATCAATTATCAGGTCTCTAAATTGAGGATTTTGATATGAAAATAATAGAAACAAAGTTCTTTGTCCCATGTATCCTAAATACAAACCTTAAACCTTAAAATGAAAGATTAAGGATTCAATTAAATGGGATATGCTCATGTATCCAAATAACTTGAGAAAGGATTCATATGATGTTAATGCATCAAAAAAGATTGAATGATAAACTTGATTATTTATGATAAGAGAAATCTTCATGTGCATATTATTGCATGTTTGATGGATTGATGAATGAGATAGATGACTTAAAATGAGATTTGATTTTTTAAGAGTAACCCACTATCTAGGATATTCTTGGTCTTAGGGGGAGATGATGAGTGTAAAATACATTCATCTTTTGAGTTTATTTATTAGGATTTTTAATTTATATTTACAACTCCTATATTCTTACACCATTTTTTCAACACTACTTTCAACACCTAGTTAATGATGTACAAATTTGTGGTTAATCACGTGTATTGATTGGTTAATGAGTAAATTCAAGCTTCAACCCCTAAACTATAGATTTACTCATTAACTAACTAATACATGTGATTAACCATGAATTTATACATCATTAACCAGGTGTCTAAAATGGTGTTGAAAAAGTGATGTAAGATGATATTTTTCCTTATATTTATTTAGTTTTTGTTTATTCTTATTTTTAATTTATTTTTGAATAATTATCTCTTCACCTAGGATTATTTAAATATTTAGGATAAATCATAAGATTTTGTGCAAAAATAAGAAATTCCTAAAGATAAATATTTGATGGATTTTAATATTTTGACATAAGAATTATACTATTTATTTATGATATTGAATGAATTTTGAGCCCACTGAATTAAATGTATTTTTATTGTGTTTTGTAGGAATTTAAAGAAGGATCAAGTTAGATTCTTAATTGGAGTGCAAACAATCTCCACTTGATGACTAAGTATTTCTGCGTTTAATGCAATGATCTCAAAGAGTTTCTTAATTTGAGTGGGATATTTGTTTCCTAATTTATATGGATTCAACAAAAAGAAATAAGACACAAGAGATTTAGTCAAAGATTAATTAAGGAAAGTATCGTTATCAAACTTGTCTCAGTAAATTAGGGATAACTTTCTCTATAAATATGCAATTTATCTTATTCTAGTGGCATTTGAAAGTTAAGAAAGTGATATACAAATCTCATGTTGACAACTTTTTGTAATTAAGCTATCATTAATATTGAAGATTGGATAAGGATTCTCAAAGTGATTTGATTCGGATTCCCGCATAATCCTGACATTTTCTCAATAATTAAGTCATATCTTGAGCTACAAAGATCAGATTGATGCGCCGTTTATGGTATTGAAAAGATAACATAAAATCCTACAAATTATATGTTGAGATCGAGGGCAGATTCGGCCATTTGGAGGATGAAAAAAATCATACAAGTTAGATATGAAAAACTATCAATTTTTCTATAAAAAGGGAAAAACCAGTTTAGCAAAGTAATTCTCTTTTCGTTCAGAAAATACATAAAAAATATAGAGTTTTGAGAGTCTCAAAGGTAGTGAGGGGACAACCCTAGGAAAGGAGGAGGAGCTGTCATAGAGCTCTCATGGAGTTAGAGATCGAATCACCATTAAAGGCGCTTTGATTTCTTTACTACAATTCTATCATGATGAATTCTCTTTCCTCTTCCTATCTCTTCTTTTCTTTTGTCAAGCGTAGCTAAATTCATGTGTTTCTAGGATGAAGATGTAACTTAATTCAATTGACATGTTTTAAAATTGGATTTTTAATTGATTTTTTTCTATTCAATTTGAGTGCTTCTTATGGTTCTTAATGCTTTTATGAATTGACCACTCATAAATTGATCTAGTTAAATGTGTGCAGAATTGGAAGGTTTGCATATGACTTAGTCCATAAATAATAAGTGTCATAATTTATAATCATATAGGAATAGAGGCTATAGATTGTGTGAGAGAATTGTGGTATTTTCCGTGAGAATCGATAGAATGAAGATCATGCCTTTAAGAGTTGGGGTTTAGATCAAGGAATCGACCAGACTTTGATAATTAAAGAGAATTAACTCTCCAAGGATTTGGGTTTTAATTAATTAATGGATTCTCTTCATAAATTGAATGACTAGAAATTAATTAGAATGAAGATCCCAAAGCTACTCTATTGTCTATGATAGATTGTTGAATTAAGTGAAGTCAGATCCCTAGTGTTTTATTTTCGTGTGTTTACATCTTTAATGTGTTTTGCATTTGTATGCTTTGATCTATCTTTTCGTCTTAATTTTGTGCATTCTTGTATGTTTTTGTCTTTTATAATTTTGTATCTTTAATTATTTTGAATTACTCTTAATTATTAGTTGCCTAATTAGTATTAATATTAGAGAAGTGACACTTGGTAAACTAATTCTTCATGGGAATGATATCTTACTCATTCTTTATTACTTGTTTGATCCGTGCACTTGCGGTAATATCACCTAAATTATTACATAATCACAGAGGGGCGATCAAGTTTTTTGCATCATTGCCGAGGAATTAGGCTTTTATCAGTATCATTAGTATCTAGGAAGAGTACTACTCTAGGCTTCATTTTTATTTTTGTTTTGTTTCTTTTGCTTTAATTGTTAATTCCTATTTATAATCATTAGTGGTGTTTCATTTTATGCTAGATACAACTGATCCTAGTTCACTACTATTTGATTCGGTGATTGAAAGGACAATGAGAGAAAACAAAAGGCAACATCGAGCTAATGACATTAAACAAGAGCTTCTTGGGAGGCAACCCAATTTTTCTTTCTTTTTCTTTACTTTTTAATTTGTTTTCAAATTTGTTATTTGTTTTTCTTCGGTTAGTTGTTTGCTTTTGCTATTATTTTGTTATTCCTTATTTTATTGACTAACATTTTTTCTATTTTTGTTTTGAAGTTAATGTTGAGTCGGTTTAGGTGTCTTCCCGAGTTCGGAGCCTTTGTAAGGGGTGAATATAACTGTCAGCTGTCAAAAAGATTTTTTCTTCTCTTTCCTTTAGTAGTTTATTTCCTCATTTATTTATTTGTTCTTATTGATTTTTATTTTGTCATCACCACCCTATTGTGTTTTAAGTCATTTTGTTGAAACTATGCATATCAGTTTGTTGAATTGAATATCTGATGACTGTATAAATTGTGAATTGATCTCTTTTCTGGGGAAATCACATGAGAATTTGGGAGTTATGTTTATTTCTATTGTTTCAATTATGTATGAATGTATTTTCCATCTTTATGTTTGGTAGACCTTGAGATATGAATGCATGTCAGGCTTAGAGAAAGTTTATAGGATTGCTCTTGTGTGGATGCTTTGCATTTAGAAGTTGTTAGATTCTCTTTTAAGGTGAAATCCTAGGCAGTGCATGATTATAGAAATGATAAAATCCTTCTTTAGACCATTTGAGCCTTTCAAGCTAACCTTAAAAATATTATATCCTTAAGTCTCTTTTTGTAGCCTTGTTATTGTTTGACCTTTATTTCTTTTCTTTACCCACATTTTCCTTTCCTATATCCATTAAAAAGAAGAAAAAATATATTCTTCTCTTACACACCCTTTGTTGGGTGCATGTCTTATATTATTTTATTATTCAAGCTTTAGTTATTTTTAAGCATGAAGAATTTAAGGAGCTCAAAAAAAAAAGTTCACCCAATGTGTTGCAAAGAAATAAGTTTGGGGGTGGAGGTTATAAAAAAAAAAGAAAGAAGAAAAGAAAAAAAAATTAAAAGAGAAAAAAAATAAAAAATAAAGTATTGATTCTTATCTCCGTTTTGCACTTGTTCAATATTTTTGTGGCTTGAATTTTGAAATTTGCATAATTTTATATCTCAACTTTTGTTTTCTTTATCTTACCCTTTCCTTCTTAACCCTCACCCTTGGCCTTATATTACAAGCTTTAAAAGATCCTTTTGATCCTTGGTTATGTGCTGTTTACATTAGTGGAGAGAGAGATAAAAACAACTCTATGGTTGCGGCTTTGATATGCATTTGTATTTTTATAAACCTATTCAAGCTTGTACTTTATTAGTAGGAATTAGTCCTACATTCATGTCTATGAGAAGTCATTTATGCATGAGAGTTGCATGTGTGACATGTTGATTTTCAATAACCGAAATTGCCATTTTTGAGTCTGCATGTGTTGAGATTTAGTTGTTTTCTTTTCTTTTCTTGTTTTTAATTCTTTTTTTTCCTTTATTACTTGAGGACAAGCAATATTTAAGTTTGGGGGGTATTTGATGAGTGTAAAATATACTTATCTTTTGAATTTATTTAGTAGGGTTTTTAATTTATATTTATTTAGTTTTTGTTTTTTAATTTATTTTTGAATAATTATCTCTTCACCTAGGATTATTTAAATTTTTAGGATAAATTATCAAATTTTATGTAAAAATAAGAAATTCCTAAAGATAAATATTTGAAGGATTTTAATATTTTGATATAAGAGTTATGCTATTTATTTATGATATTGAGTGAATTCTGAGCCCATTGAATTAAATGTATTTTTATTGTACTTTGTAGGAATTTAAGGAAGGATCAAGTTAGATTCTTAATTAGAGTGCAAATAATCTCTACTTGATGACTAAGTATCTCTACGTTTAATGCAAATATCTCAAGGAGTTTCTTAATTTGAGTGAGATATTTGTTTCTTAATTTATATGGATTCAACAAAAAGAAATAGGAAACGAGATTTAGTCAAAGATTAATTAAGGAAAGTATCGCTATCAAACTTGCCTTAGTAGATTACGGATAACTTTCTCTACAAATATCTAATTTACCAAATTCTAGTGGCGTTTGAAAGTTAAGTAAGTGATCTACAAATCTCATGTTGAAAACTTACTATAATTAAGCTGTCATTAATATTGAAGATTGTATAAGGATTCTCAAAGAGATTTTATTCGGATTCCTACACAATCCTGATCATTCCTCATTAATTGAGTCATATATTGAGCTACAAAGATTAAATTGATGCGCCGTTTAAGGCATTGAAAAGATAACAGAAAATTCTACAAATTACTTGTTGAGATCAAGGACAGATTCAGCCATCTGATGGATGAAAAAAGTTATACAAGCGAGATACGAAAAGTTGTAAACTTTTCTATAAAGGGAGAAAAACGAGTTTAGCAAAATAACTTTCTTTTGATTCAAAAAATACATAAAAATATATATATATAGAGTTTTGAGAGTCTCAAAGGCAGCGAGGGGATGAGCCCTAGGAGAGGAGGAGGAGCCATCGTGGAGCTCTCATGGAGTTGGAGATCGAATCACCATTGAAAACGATATGATTTCTTCTCCACGGTTCTATCATGATGTGTAACATCCCAATATTTACTATCCAGATATATCATTATATAAAAGAATAATCAATATTGACCATGCTACTTGTAACATACAACAACAAACTAAACCCATATCATTCATACATAATGAGTAAATATGAAAAGCTATGATAAAAAAAAAGTTATATATATACATCACAGCCTAAAAAGGGCATATTATTATACATAACTTAAAACAACTAAGCCAAAATAAAATATATAAAGGCTCTGTCCAAAACAACATCTATACTATGCTAGTCCCCATACATATTCTTCTTCCCTTTCGAAGAAGTTGTACCTAGATTTACATAGCAACACAATCGGAGTGAGAAATAATATATCTCAGTAGAAGTATTTCAATACCAGCACTTTATACAATCATACAGATGATATTCATAATTATAAAAAATAACACTTCAATCGCAGAATACATAATTGCCCATATAATTACAATGTCATGATTTATTAGGCATAGTGAGGATATTACTCACCAACACTACCCATCAAAACAAACAGAGGATATTACTCGCCTCTACTAACTAATAAACATGATGAGGAATTACTTACCTCAACATAATGAGGAATTACTTACGTCACTGTTTAATCAAAGCAAAGAGGATATTACCCACTTCCTTACTCAACCACATAATAAGGATATTACTCACCTTATTACACACAACATAGAGAGGATATTACTCACCTCAATATGACTCAAACAACATAAAAACAATATCACACCTCAGTATGTTTCACAAACAACTTTTGCAAAACAATAACTAATTACCTACAATAATTAGCGTCACAATTGATTTACATGCATCTCAAATTTTACTTCATCCAATACTCCTAAAAGAGTCTTACAACTCATTAAGAAGCATAAAAGAAAGCATCACACAAGTGAGCCCCTTCATTTCCCTCAAATACGGGCTCTGTTCTATCCTATCCAGTGAAAGGTGCTCAGGTGCACAACGAGCATCACAATCTCTGCTTGGGCACCGGGTGCAAAGACACCCAACCATTCAGCACCTAGGCGCTGACACACAAAATCAGTTTCTGCAGAATCTTACTAAAATAATCACTATTCCATTAGGAACAAATGATCCTCCAATCACTCTTAGTCACTTCCAAGTGATTTCTAACCCCAAACAAAGTTCATCTACATATTGCAACTTGTATACCACTTCAATTTCATTCATTTCAACCTTTTTGTGAATCAAAATCAAACATCTAACCTAAACCCCCAAAACTGACCTAAAGGGAATTAAGGATTTCAAATGATGAAAAATTCATCCTAACACATCCACAAATCAGTTTCTAACTCAACCAATCTTTCCACTTCAAGATTCAACTCAAGATTCAAAAATTCTCTCTCAAACCTCCATTTCTTCATCAAGTCCCTCAAGAACCAAACATGGAAGAAATGAACACAAGCTATTCAAACTAAGCTTCCCTCTACCTCAATGGATAGAAATGAAGTTTGAAAGCAGCTCCTCTCCACCACTAAACTCTTCTTCTTCTTTGCTTGAAGATGGAACTCCCAAAGCTCCTTTGTTAGATTTCCTTTGGTGTCTCCCTATTACAGTCGTGAGAGAGAAGTGAGAATGAGAGAAAAGTCTTATTTTGGTCCTTTAAAAAGGCTAAGGTAGCCTCTACAACCGTGTGATCACTTGGTCACTTAAGTGACTACACTACTTTACTCTGATCTGTTAAGAACGCTTCAATTTCACCAAACCAAGTTTTTTAACTTCCAACAAGCTTAAAATAAATCTTAAGATTCATAAAAAATATTGTTTCACCATTTCCATAATTTTTCATATCTGTTGGGGGTCAATTCGGCACTAAAACACACAACTAGAATGCTTAAAAATGTCAAACTAACTCCAATTAATCTCAAACTTTAACCACATTTACTTCCACACATTTGTGACCTAAAAATAAGTTTTCCACATTTATTTTCGTTAACTGAGCAGTGTAAGTGAAAACCAGGGTTAAAAATAACTATATTCCACACAAAGTGCTACCGTAAAGTGACTAAACGTGCTCGGACGGTCACAAAAATTTACAGGCACGGCAAACTAGTTTTAGGCTACCTCCGTAACCATTTACAAGTCTATCTTGATTATCTAGGGTGTTACATTCTCCTCTCCTTCTTAGAATTTTGTCCCTAAAATTTGGTTTACCTTATGTAAAAAGTCCTAACAACCGATATATAACCACAGATACAAACATGTACAACCATGTACTCACCTTTTCCTGAACCCACAGATAGTGATGGCTCCTCATCTTGTAGATTATAAACTCTTCCCTGAGCAATAGGTCTAGCATTCATCTTGTCTTCTCTCTTCTGAGGACAATTCTTGGCATAATGTCCTAACTTGCCACACTGAAAACATTTGATTTGGTCAATTGTACAGACTTTGTCCCCATGGTACCTGCCACACTTAGTACACTTCTCTTGTTGATCATCCCTTTGAACATACTCGCCTTTCTCTTATGGGTGACTGGATTTACGACTATCTTTCCTATATCCATCATCCACCATCTTCTTCTTCTTCTTAAGGCTTTGTAAATTTTGCTCTGCCTAAAGTTGGAGATTATCAGACTCCAATCCTGCACTTATTCACCAAGGATAGAAAATCCCTGATTTCCAAAGGTCTCACAACTCTTTTCACATTCCCCCTCAGCCCAGACTCAAACCTGACACACTTTTAGTTCTTACTTGGATTGAGTCTAAACTGAGAAGAAAACTTAGACAACTCAAGAAATTTTGCCTCATACTACCCAATTGTCATATCACCCTGATGCAAACTAAGAAATTCCATTTCTCTATATCCCACTACAAACTAAGAAATACTTTTTTGGAAAGTATTTCTCCAAAAAGATATCCTTGAACACTCCCCATGTGATCTAAGTCTCTGTTGTCTCCAGCAGCCTCCTAATGCTTCACCACCATTACTCTGCTTCCCCTCCCAACATGAAGGAAGCAAAGGAAACTCTTTGCTCTTCTGAGCAAACCATGACTTCATAGATCTTCTCTAACTCAGTCAACTACTCTTCCGCTTTAACCGGATCGTAGTCGCCTTTGAACATCAGAGGATTCATCTTTTTGAATTCTGAAATGTCGAGAAAATTTTGATTTCTCTTGACTAGTACCTCTTGTGCTGGTGGTGGTTCTAGTTGCTGAGGTACCAACCTCTCTAGCACTCTAGCAGTCACCACTACTTGCTCTATTTGCTGCCTCATGGCATTGCCATCATAGCTACGACCATCTCTGTACCTTTATTACCAAAGTCCTTATTCTAGCTCCCAAGCAGTCGCCCTTGTGCTACCATAGTTTCCTGTAAACACATAACAATCCATATTGAGGTAACTAATTCCGATATCATGTAACTGTGTAAAAATAGCTAAAACAGACAAACAAAGGCAAAACATTCAATTCCACTCAAATAATCACATCTTAGAGATAAGAAATGCATAACCGTCACCATATATACATAAGCATAATCAGTCCATACCCCGGCTCAACAGGACGAACTGCTTTGATACCATAATATAACATCCCAATATTTACTATCTAGATATATCGTCATATAACCATGCTACTTTTAACATACAACAATAAACTAAACCCATATCATTCATACACAATGAGTAAATATGGAGAGCAATGATAACAAAAGTTATATATATACATCACAGCCTAAAAAGGGCATACTGTCATACATAACTCAAAAAAACTAAGCAAATATAAAATATATAAAGGTTCAGTCCAAAATAGTATCTCTACTATGCTAGTCCTCATACATCTTCTTCTTCCCTTTCGAAGAACTTGTACCTAGATTTACATGGCAACACAATTGGGGTGAGAAATAACATATCTCAGTAGAAGTATTCCAATACCAACAGTTTATACAATTATACAAATGATATTGATAATAATAAAAAATAACACTTCAAAAATAAAAATACATAATTGCCCATATAATTATAATGTCATGATTTATCAGGCATAGTGAGGATATGACTCACCAACACTACCCATCAAAATAAACAGAGCATATTACTCATCTTTACTAACTAACAAACATGATGAGGAATTACTTACCTCAACATAACGAGGAATTACTTACCTAGCTGTTCAATCAAAGCAAAGAGGATATTACTCACCTCCTTACTCAACCACATAATAAGCATATTACTCACCTTATTACACACAACGTAGAGAGGATATTACTCACCTCAATATGATTAAAATAAAAAGCATATTACACACCTTATTATGTTTCACAAATAACTTATGCAAAACAATCACTAATTACCTACAATAATTACATCACAATTGATTTACATGCATCTCAAAATTTACTTCATCTAATACTCCTAAAAGAGTCTCATTACTCATTAAGAAGAATAAAACAAAGCATCACACAAGTGAGCCCCTTCATTTCCCTCAAATAAGGGCTCTGTTCTGTCCTATCTAGCGAAGGACGCTTAGGCGCTCTACTCCTGTGCGCTCAAGTGCGCAACACACATCACAATCTCTGCTTGGGCAATGGGTGCTTAGATGCCCAGCCATTCAGCGCCTAGGCACTGACACACAGAATCAGTTTCTATAGAATTTTGTAGAAATGATCACCATTCCATTAGGACAAGTGATCCTCCAATCACTCTTAAGCACTTCCCAGTAATTTCTAAACCCAAACAAAGTTCATCTACACGTAGCAACTTGTATACCACTTCAATTTCATTCAATTCATCCCTTTTGTGAATCAAAATCTAACATCTAACCTAAACCCCTAAAACTGACCTAGAGGGAATTGAGGCTTTCAAATGATGAAAAATTCATCTTAACACATCCACAAATCAGTTTCTAACTCAACCAATCTATCCACATCAAGATTGAACTCAAGAATCACAAAATCACTCTCAAACCTCCATTTCTTCATCAAGTCCGTCAACAACCAAACATGAAAAGAATGAACACAAGCTATTCAAGCTAAGCTTCCCTCTACATCAATAGCCAGAAATGAAGTCTGAAAGCAGCTCCTCTCTACCACTAACCTCTTCCTCCTCTTTGCTTGAAGATGGAACTCCCAAAGCTCCTTTGTTGGATTTCCTTTGGTGTCTCTCTATTACAGCAGTGAGGGAGAAATGAGAATGAGAGAGAAGTCTCATTTTGGTCCTTTAAAAAGGCTAAGGCAGTCTCTACAGTCATGTGATCACTTGGTCACTTAAGTGACTACACTGTTTTACTCCGATCTGTTAAGAACACTTGGATTTTACCAAAATAAGTCTTCTAACTTCTAACAAGCTTAAAATAAATCCTAAGATTCATCAAAAATCTTGTTTCACCATTTGGGGGTCAATTCGGCACTAAAACACACAATCAGTATGCTTAAAACTGCCAAACTAACTCCGATTAACCTCAAACTTTAACCACATCTACTTCCACATATTTGTGACCTAGAAACAAGTTTTCCACACTTATTTCCATTAACTAAGCAGTTGAAGTCAAAACCAGGGCTAAAAACAACTATATTCCACACAAAGTGCTACAACAAAGTGACTAAACATGCTTGGACAGTCACAAAAATTTACAGGCATGACAAACTAGTGTTAGGCTACCTCCGTAACTATTTACAAGTCTATCATGATTATCTAGGGTGTTACATGATGAATTCTCTTTCCTCTTCCTCTCTATTTTTTACTTTTGTCATGTGCAGCTAAATTCATGTGTTTTTGGGGTGAAGATGTAACTTGATTCAATCGACATGTATTAATATTAGATTTTATTTATTTTTTTTCTATTCAATTTGAGTGCTTCTTATGGTTCTTAAAACTTTTATGAATTGGCCACTCATAAATTGATCTAGTGAGATGTGTGTAGAATCGGAAGGTTTGCATATGACTTAGACCATAAATAGTAAGTGTCATGATTTATAATCATCTAGGAATAAAGGTTATAGGTTGCACGGGAGAATTATGATATTTTCCATGAGAACCCATAGAGTGAAGCTCATGCCTTTAAGAGCTGGGGTTTAGATTAAGGAATTGACCAAACTTTTATAATTAAAGAGAATCAACTCGCCAAGGAATTGAGTTTTAATTAATTAAGTGACTCTCTCCATCAATTGAATGACCAGAAATTAATTAGAATGAAGATCCCATAGCTACTCTATTGTCTATGATAGATTGTTGAATGTGTCTTGCATTTGTGTGCTTTGTTCTATCTTTTCATCTTAATTTCGTGCATTATTGTGTGTGTTCGTCTTTTATAATGTTGTGTCTTTAATTATTTTGAATTACTCTTAATTATTGGTTGCCTAGATAGTATTAATATTAGAGAAGTGATACTTGGTAAACTAATTCCTCGTGGGAATGATATCTTACTCATCATTTATTACTTTTGCGATTTGGTGCACTTGCTAATATCACAACAAGTTTTTGGTATTTAATGAGTGTGAAATACACTCATCAAGAGACTTAGAAAGGGTGGTTGCGGATGGATATTTCCTTACCACTTGAGTTTTTGAGGTTGAGGATGGATAATTCCCTTTTTCTTTACCTAAGCTCTCCCTGGATGAAATTGTAGTTGAGGACGGATAATTCCCTCACTACTTGAGGTACTCCTGGATTAGAGATTGTGTAAGGAAGGATGATACCTTCCCTATGATAATAGTTGAGGACGGATAATTCCTTCTCTACTCACAACTTTATATGTGGACGAATGATTCCCTCATAAGTTGTGGATTCATTTGGGTTACTCAGAGTAGCTTTGTGTGGCAAATAGATCATCATAAATAGGTTGAAGTGCACCAACTTGAAAGCATGCTACTACCAAGTGAACGATATTGTGAGGACGGATAATTCCTTCCATACCTCTTTGATAGAAGATGATTTATGATTATTGATGATTGATTGATGATGATGATGGATAAATGACCATTGTGAGACAGCTTATTGCATAAGTCTATCATGAATGGATTTCTTGATTTGATTTTGAGGTTTGATAAGATTTCAATGCTTGATTCGATTAGTCAAAAGATTTTGATAAAGTATATAAAATGAGCCTCTGTTTCGGGAAGAGAAAGGACTTGATTTAGCTTTTACCACCTTTCTATTGCTTATGTTATAATGATTTGAAAGGATTTTTTCCTGGAACAGCTGGAATGATTATGATGACACTATTTTAAAATGATTACTTAGAATTGTATGATTCTCACCCTTTTTCTTTGATTTCCATAATGATTCTAAGAAATTTTGGTGCAGACTATAAAGGAGAAGGAGGACATGACCTTTAGATCTTTTGATTCTTTTGATTTGACTGATGTATATGGTTGAACATCATTTTTGTGCCATAGAGGTATAAAATGTATTTTGATTGTTTTTTATGTACCTTGTATATGATCAAGTTCTATTGATATGTATTATGTACTTTTGCTTCGGGCTCATATTTTGTTTATTAAATATATGTTTCTTTAGAAAATTTTGATATTGATCTAAGTGACACTCTCTAATATGAATGTTAATGCATAATTCTGGATATGTCATTAGTAGTTGTAACGGCCCCCCTCCATGAGGGCATTACATTTTACAACACTAACTCCTTTTGTTAAATTTAATCAAGTTATGAAATAGTTAATATTATAAAAATATGAATTTCACAATTTTTTTTTTTTAACAAACGTCATAAACTTACCGAAATAGAGAAACTCAAGTTATAAGAACTGAACAAAAGACTTTTCATAGAATAAGGTTTACTACATCCATGAATATATTATCTCATGTCCCAAAAGCATAAAACTCACATACTCCAAAAATAAATAAATAAATAAATAAATAAATAAATAATATATATATATATATATATATATATATATATATGTATATAACTGCCATATGAATATTGAGCTTAGTCTAATTCCAAACACCTGAAGAACATGGTCCTGCACCTAGATCCCCTTCGGGATCGCTAGCAGACAAGGCCCCCAGTCGGGGCATGTCCTTACGGACGGGAGCCCGAACAGTTGACTCCACAGAGTCCTCCCTAGAGGAAAATCTCCAATCATCCCAAAGCTCCCCAAGAGGCATGCAAAACTCCAAGTGAATAGCTACGTCCACGGTAAACGTAGCAGTGTCATGTCGGGTCCTACTCTAAGACAAGGTGACCTCTCCAATATACTGAATGCGCCCCATATCCCAATGGACACTCCACGCTTTGATGCCCCAGTGAAATCACAGTCGAATGAAACCTCGCAGATCTTGCCTTGTCGCCATCACAGTCTTTACCAACATGAGTATAAAAATAGAAATAGACAGAATTATACCATAAAAGAGGTGACATCCCCTACATCAATACTACCACGGCAGCAAGAAACTCAACAAAAGGCAATAATGCCTTTCATAAACAACAATATCAATTAATGACACATATAATCATATTAACACAAGGATATGAAAGATCAACAGATACAGTTATGTTATCAACTAACATATGATTCAGCAAGGTACATCAAAATACATAAACACAGACCACACCACGACAAGATGTACACTGACTATGCATATGCACGATGTGTATACTAACCATCCTTATGCAAAATGCAACTAGTTCCTACTCCATGGAGCTAAAGAATTCAGAGATGAACGTTCCAGAAGATTTGCCCCCCCTCAAAAGATAGTCTACGCCATACCACAAAAAGGACAGTGCTTGTTGGGTCCTCGTCGTGAGTTGCAACAATGTCCACAGCCAGGGGTATACAATGTGATAACAGGTCACTAAGTGGATCACCTTGCCCAGACGCCCCTTGAGATCAATCATGGATCATGTAACACCCTCCTTAGGGCATCACATTTATGTTACTTAGTTACCAAATTACCCCTTTGTTAGAAAACGTTGCTTTGTAATGTAAATACGAGTTAAAAAATTTCTTAATAACAATAAGATAAACTTAATGAAAAATAAAAACATTACAACATCATCACAAATAATTTACATCATATATATATGTCTTAGTACTGTCATACTTAAATATTTACAAACTAGACTTTCAAAATATTTAATCTTTAATTTTAAACTAACATACTGCCCAAGTACTACTAAACAGTAGAACCCTCAGACGAGTCCTACTCAGATTCCTCAACAGATAGGAATCTTGACTGACGTGAAGTCCTACGGACAGGTGTCCGTGCAGACGACACAATACTGATCTCACTAGGAGTACGGTAGTAAGTCCCCCAATATTGCCTAATGGATATTGAAAACTCTAGGTGTACATAAATATTCACACTAAAATAAGGATGTCCAAGATGTTGTCTACTCAAAATAATATTTAAGTCTCCCATGTAGTAAATACGCTCTCTATCCAGATCAACGTGCCATGCCTCCGATCCTCCATGAAACGTCAATCTCATATACCCAAGGAAACAAGGCATCTCCATCATCTCAAAACTCAGTTTCCTCTATTGGAATATGCTCCTCCTTAGCTTCTCGCTCAAGTCCTTGTTCAACGTCTTTATAGATATAAATACAATACAGAATAGGCATACAAAGAGGTGAGATCACCTATGTCAATACCAGTATGGTAGCAATGAAGATAAACACATGCAATATATCATACAGCTACATCATACCATAATTACAATTATGCCATCAACATCATTTAACATCACAACACATGTAATACAATAATTACAATCATGCCACTACCAATATTCAAATATTCAACAATTCTATTATCATAAACAATAATTATGATAATGCCCTCAATAACTATGCAAATGCACATAGACTCAATTTCCTACTCCATGGAGCTAAAACTCAAGTCAGAGAGTGATCGAAAAGATTTGTCTATACCAACATGCCTCAGACCATGTGCTCAGTTTTGCACATCTAGTATATACACGATAGTCTTTATTAAATCTTCATTAAGAATAGTGTCTCGGTTAGGATCATTGGTGTGTTGCGTCGGTCTAGCCCACAGTACAGAAGAGCTACCAACTGCCCATTGTAGGCAACTCGCACCCCAATGCCCCCAAGGTCAACGAGTGACTTACACTACGCATATCGCACCCACTCAAGAGGTGTATTCTCTCCTAGGCAATTAGCCTTATACAGTCCATCGGACTTTTCCAATGCATGTACTATGCACCATTCACAATTCTAATTTATTATCACAATTCAGGGTCCACACATTAACCCAATAGTATTTTTACTGTATTTTCATCACGTAGTCATATTTTCGCATTTTCTCAATCGCGCAACAATTATGTCACATTTTCAAATCGCGTATCAATTTTTCAACATTTTCTCAATCGCGTAAAATATTTTTCACACGTTTTAAATCAAAAATACTATTTTTCTTATTTAACACTAAAAATTGACTTTATTTTCTATATTTGCATAATCGTCCCTCAAAAATATAATATTTACATTATAGTCCCCATTTAAATAATATTTTCACAATAGCCCTCATAAATCTCATATTTATAAAATAGTCCCTCTATTACCAAGTTTTTTTGTAATACTGACCCCTCTTTAATAAAATATTTGTAATATGACCCCTCTTTAAATAATAATTTATAATATAGTCCTTCTTAAAATATTAATTACAATATAGTCCCTCTTTTATACAAAATTTGTAATATAACCCCTCTAAAAATCAGTATTTATACTGTTTCCCCAAAATTGACAATTCTTTCTTTTACTACAGATATTACATTTCAAATTTTTCGGACGCGCTTCAAAACTCATAGGGTGAGCTATACGTCAGTAAACTTCAAGTATTGACATCCATTTTATTTCATAACTCATTTATTTAATTATATCAAATTATTTTCCCAAAATCATTTTGCTTGCTAAACTCAAACTTTTCCAAATTCATTTCCTTCTCATTTAAACCATTAACCTCATTTTGAAACCAACATCTTCAGGACTTTGGTCCTCTTTAACCTAGTATGGCCGTGAGCCTCAAAGCTCTTTAGAGCTCTCATGAATTTGTTCCATCATGTTATTCACATCCTAAATTACACATACACTTTCATGCATTCAAAATCACACAAACAAGCATATTATCAAAGCTATAGACATAATATCATACATGCAATCATAAACACAAAGCCATAAACATCACAATTACAATCAAAGAGACATCAAACAATAGGTGAATAAACCCTTATGGATTTTTCACCATACACAACCATCTTCTCACCACTAAAACTTGGTTGGTGAGGTAAATCTCCTTCTTACCTCTTGAAGACAAGAATCCACAAGCTCCTTCCTCCTTCTTGATTTCGTGTGAACTGAAACAATTCCCTAAAAATTTCTAAACAATTAATAAAATCACAAATAAGGCTTAATAATGAAGAACTATGGAACAATCATGGTTTAGAAAATCAAAACTAAATTTAAAACCATAAAATTAAAAGTTTACCTTTAGGAAAGTAAACAAAAGCTTGGATTTGAAACACTTAGGATAGGATTTTGATAAAACTTCCTAAATAAAAAGTGTTTAGGAGGTTGTTTAGGTTTAGGAAATGTTAAGAGGAAAAATTATAGAAGATGGGTAGGGATTGTAACACCCCAAAAATTGTTTATTTTATCGTTAACCATCATTTTATAATATTTATAAACTTTGGGAATTTTTGTAGATTTTTCCAGAAATGATGAATATTTTAATATATTCCTCGTTTTGCATGAATATATTCCTCGTTTTGCATGCACACTGACCAGAGTCAGTGTAACACCCTATAAATAATTTGTTTCATCATGAATAGTCATTTCCTAATATTCATGATTTATGGAGATTTTTCTGGAATTTTCTAGAAATGCTGAATATTTTAATATATTCCTCGATTTGCATGCACACTGAGTAGAGTCAGGCAAACGCTCTGAAAAATTATTTGTTTTGTGATGAATAGTCATTTTCAATATTGTGGTTTTTAGAAATTTTTGTGAATTTTTCTGAAAATGTCAAATATTATAGTATATTTCTTGTTTTGCGTGCGCGTTCAGCGGAACCGAGATAACAAAATATTTTTCCTGAGGATGGTAAATCTTAAACTGTCAATGTGTCGATGGGAGATCTTACTAAACCCGAGGCCGGGCATAATTTACGAGGTTTGTATTTTCTAAGGTTTTATCTGATAAATAAAATCATTGTATCATAAAATTATTCGATGAACAATAAAATATTATTTTCATCAACTGTAATTTTTATTCACTAAGAAAATAATTCTAACAGTATAATTAATCATCTGTCAAGTGTATGTAATTAAGGAGACAAGCTTACTATGCACTTTATTGAGAATTGTGCAAAGCTTCTCAAGGAAGCTTCTTGGAAATTTCCTCCAAGCTTCCTATGGAAGCCACATGTAACACCCAAAAATTATTTATTTTATCGTTAATCATCATTTTATAATATTTATAATTTTTGAGAATTTTTATGAATTTTTCCACAAACATTGAATATTTTAATATATTCTTCATTTTACGTGAATATATTTCTCGTTTTGCATGCACACTTGCCAGAGTCAGCGTAATACCCCGAAAATGATTTGTTTCATCATGAATAGTCATTTTTCAATATTCATGATTTTTGGAGAATTTTTTGGAATTTTTCGGAAATGCTGAATATTTTAATATATTCTTTATTTTACGTGCACACTGAGCAGAGTCAGTCAAACACTCCAAAAAATTGTTTTTTTGTAATAAATAGTCGTTTTTAAATATTTGTGATTTTTAGGAATTTTTGTGGATTTTTATGAAAATGTCAAATATTATAGTATATTCCTCGTTTTGCGTGTGCCCTGAGCAGAGCCAAGATAACGAAATGTTTTCCCTGAGACTGGTAAATCTTGAACTGACAACGTATCGACGGGGGATCTTACTAAACCCGAGGTCGGGCATAATTTTTGAGGTTCACGTTTTCCAAAGTTTATCTGATAAATAAAATCGTTGTATCATAAAATTATCCTATGAACAATAAAATATTATTTTCATCAACTGTAATTTTTATTCACTGGGAAAATAATTCTAACAGTGTAATTAATCATCTGTCAAGTGTATTTAACTAAGAGGACAAGCTTACTATGCACTTTTTTGAGAATTGTGCAAAGCTTCTCAAGGAAACTTCTTGGAAATTTCCTCCAAGCTTCCTATGGAAGCCACACACTCTCTCTCCTCTCCCTCCTAGCTCACGGCTGCAGCCCTCACTTTGGGGGGAATACATGCTTTTCATTTAATTAATTATACTACACTAGTTTTCAAAATTCAAAAGCTACCACTTTACTTTTTTATTTACTTTCTCTCTCTACCTTCATCTTCTTCAAGCTTTTTCTCCTCCTTCTCTCTACCAAGGCTCACGGCCACCACTCCTTCCTCCCCTCATCCATCACAAAATTTTCAACCAACCCCATTTTCTTAATCCTCTCCATCTCCTAAACACTTTTCTAGTTAGTGGTTCTTTGAAAATCCATCATTTTCACCATCTTCTTCAAGCGTCAAGCTTAGGGATTTTTGGGTAAGCTTCTTAAATCTTCATTCCTTTCTCTTATTTTCGTTGCTATGGTCTTCTTTGTAACCATCTATGCTTTATTTTTCAAGCATTGGTGCTATTCTAATGAGATTGAAATTTCTAGGGTTTGTTTGGGTGCAAATCCAAAAATTGCAAGGTGATTTTAGGATGCTTCTCTTGCTTTCTTCACTTAGGTAAGAGGAAGACACTCCTCCTCAACCTATTTTAGCATTTAGAAACCTTGTTTATGGTTGATTATGAGAAAACCCTAATGAGGGTTATTCTTTGTTTGCATGATTAGTATGTTTGCATGTTGTTTATAATGTGTATATGCTATTAGATTATTTGTTTGTGTATATTGATATATTTGAATGGATTGGAATGCAGAAATGGAAGAAAATGATTTTGGATTGGTTCTTGGGTGGCCACGGTTTTGGGGTCCAAATTTTAGGGTTCTTTGTGAACAATTGTAACAATTGAAATTCATAATTAATCAAGTGTACATTAGGTGATTAATGGAATGAAAAATTTAGGAATTTAATCCTTAGGGAGGCCACGGCCTCTAAGGCCTTTTTGTGGTTTAATTGTGCAATTTTGGTAACCTTGAAACTTAATTACTCAAGTGATTAAATCATTGGTAATAGGATAGAAAATTAGCAAATTGGAAGAATGAGATATACTTTGAAATTCATAAATTTTTAAAGAACCAAAAGTGGAATTTTCATAAGACTTAAGATAATTTTAATTATGGCAAGAACAAGAGAGTGTGAGATTTTGAGAATCTTAGAATAATTTTCTAAGTGTATGAGAATAAATTACCTAAGAGAATTTAATTAATTAAGAGAATTCCTTTAAAGACAAACTTTGTAAGAAAAGCTAAACCTAAGCAAAAATTCATAATACTCCTTTAAAATGTATTAATTTATTTAATAACAATATTATGTTATTATGGGTCCATGTGAATGACCAATAATTGTGTTGATTCTTACTTTGGCCAATTGTGGCATATTGTGGAATAGTATATAAAATGTTGATACATGATTATGCATAGAGTCTGTATGCATTGTGAATGTTCGTTGGACTGTTGTAAGGCCGAGTTGCCTAGGAGTTGAACACACCTTAGTGCGGGTGCGAGTAGACTAGTGTAGGTCATATTGTTGACCATGGGGCGTCGGGGTGTGGGTACCTCGCAATGGACAGTTCGTAGCTCTTCTACCCGTGGAGCAGACCGATCCAAACGCACCGACGATCCTGACTGGGCACTGTCCTATATCGTGATCTAATGTAGACTGTCTGTACAATGACATGATGTGCACGTGGATAAACTGATGAATTATAATACTTTGGCCGCAGCAGCCGAGTTGCATACATGCCTCCTGATCTTTCTCTCCGACTATTTGTGTCTAGCTCCATGGAGTAGGATTTTGACTTTGTATGCATATGCATAGTGAGTCCATGAATTATCTGGCATTTATTATTATTATTATTATTGGAACTGTTGTATTACTGATATATGTAACTGCCTGGAACAGCTTGGTTGATTATTACTGCTACTTAATATTTATTATTATTATTGTTGTCAAAAATGTTATGTGGGCGCTTTGCGCCATTTTGTTTCTTGCTGCTATAACTGGTAATGATGGTAGGATGTCTTACCTCTTTTCTGTACTTCTGTTATTTTCTACCTATATATTATGTCCCATCGAAGACGACGACAAGGAAGTTGGAGTTCCCGATTTCCTTGGCTTCTGGCCTGATTACGATTAGCATCTACTGTGGAGCATGGAGGCATGCGAATTTATGGGTGATGTGCGTCTGACCTTCCTTAGAGGGCCAAAATGCTGGCACATTAATCTGAATTCTGACCGCTGTGTCTACCTGGGAGACGTGTCGATAGCTTTGGCCTGGAGGCGCCACGAGCCACCGATCTTTACCTTCTACATTAACCTGCATCTGCAATTTTATCTGCCCATCCAGGAAATGTGGGGTAATCGCTTCTACACCCCGCAGGAGGACTCTTTTGATTCCACAGCTCGGGCCTCGGCCCGTGGCTCTGTGGCTCCTATGGAGGTTTCCTCTGATGAGGAAGACCCAAGGAGGTCCCCGAGGATGACCTCGCGGAGGATCCTGAAGAGGATCCTGATACGGTTCCTCCTCATCTAAGGGATTGATATTGCTGGTAGCTACTGATTACTGCTAGTGTTTTTATTTTGGGGGCCTGATGTCTTTTGTAGTGCGTTGTATATTTCTGATATCTTGGGGATGTGTATGTATGATCCTTTGGGGCAGGTATAGTTTTGCTTTTTGGTATACCAAGCTTTGTAACCAAACAGTTCGATAAATATATATATGTAAATATGCAATGTTAATTCCAATGTATGCTTTACTTCTGTTTGCTCTTTATTTCCATTTATGTTCCGTCACTGTGTTAATTGTTATTATAACAAAGAAAAAAATATTTGCTAATTTAATTACATGTGTATAATCAAGTAAATTTATATTATATAATAAAGAACCGGGTCTTAACTTACATAATTTTATTTCCGCATTGTAATTAACAATGTGACGTTCCCTCCTAAAAAGGGGCGTTACACCACACACACTCTCTCCTCTCTCCATGCACTCACGGCTGCACACTTTTTTGGGGGGGAAATTTGTGCTTTAATTCATTTCATTAAAACTATGCAAGCTTTCAAAATTCAAAAGCTATTACTTTAATTTCTTATTCACTTCTCTCTCTAAGCTTCATCTTTCTTCTTCACAAAACCATTTTCTCCTCCTTCTCTCTAAACCCATTTGGTCAGCAACCCTCAATGCCCTCATCCATCACAAAATTTTCATCCAACCCCATTTTCTTAATCCTCTTCATCTCCTAAACACTTTTCTAGTTGGTGGTTCTTTGAGAATCCATCATTTTCATCATCTTCTTCAAGTGTCAAGCCTAGGGCTTTCTGGGTAAGCTTCTTGAATCTTCATTCCCTTTTCTTATTTTCATTTCTATGGTCTTTTTGGTGACCATCCATGCTTTATTTTTCAAGCAATGGTGCTATTTTAATGAGTTTGAAATTTTAGGGTTCTTGGAGGAACCAAATCCAAAAATTCAAAGAGCTTCAAGGGAGTTCTTTGTTTGTTCTTCACTTAGGTAAGAGGAAGACACTCCTCCTCAACCTCTTTTAGCACTTAGAAACCTTGTTTGTGGTTGATTGTGAGAAAACCCTAATGAAGGTTATTCTTTGTTTGCATGATTATTATGTTTGCATGTTGTTTATAATATGTTTATGCTATTAGATTGTTTGTTTGTGTATATTGATATATTAGATTGGATTAGAAGTCATGAAATGAAAGAAAATAATGTTGGAATTCCCCATGGATGGCCACGGTTTTGAGGCCCAAAATGTGGGATTCTTTGTGAACAATTTTAACAAGTAGAAAACATAATTAATCAAGTATACACTATGTAATTAATGAAGAAAAAAATTTGGGAACTTAAATCACTAGTGAGGCCACGGCCTCCAAGGGTATTTAGGGCATGATTATGCAACTTTGGTAACCTTGGGACTTAATAATCTAGTGATTAATTTAATGGTAATAGGATGCAAGAATTAACAAATTGGAACATTAAATTATACTTTGAGATTGATAAATTTTAAAGAACCAAGAATGGAATTTTTTATAAGACTTAGGGCAATTTAATTTGAGGAAGAACAAGAGAGTGTGAGACTTTGAGAATCTTAGAATAACTTTCTAAATGTATGAGAATAAATTACCTAAGAGAATTTAATTAATTAAGAGAATTCCTTTAGAGACAAACTTTGTAAGAAAAGCTAAACCTAAGCAAGAATTCATAATACACCTTAAAAATATATTAATTTATTTAATAACAATATTACGTTATTGTGGGTCCATGTGAGTGATCAATGATTGTGTTGATTCTTACTTTGGCCAATTGTGGCATATTGTGGAATAGTATGTAATAATGATCATACACGATTATGCATAGAGTTTGTATGCATTGTGAATGTCTGTTGGACTGTTGTTAAGGCTGAGTTGCCTAGGAGTTGAACACACCTTAGTGCGAGTGCGAGTGGACTAGTGTAGGTCATATTGTTGACCGTGGGGGCGTCGGGGTGTGGGTACCTCGCAATGGACAGTTGGTAGCTCTTCTATCTGTGGGGCAGACCGATGCAAACGCACCATCGATCGTGACTAGGCACTGTCCTATATCGTGATCTAGTGTAGACTGTTTGTACAATGCCATGATGTGCACGTGGATAAACTGATGAATTATAGCACTTTGGCGGCGGCAGCCGAGTTGCAGACATGTCTCCTGATCTTTCTCTTCGACCGTTTGTGTCTAGCTCCATGGAGTAGTATTTTGTCTTTATATGCATGTGCATAGTGGGTCCATATATTATCTAGCATCTGTTATTATTATTATAATTAGAATTGTTGTGTTACTGTTATATATTTGCCTGCAACTATTTAATTGTCTATTTCTGTTATTTAATAATTATAATTATTATTTGATATGCTTTGTGGGTGCTTGGCGCCATTTTGTTTCTTGATGTTATAACTGGTAATGATGGTAGGATGTCTTACCTCTTTCTTGCATTTCTTTTATTTTCTGTCTGTATATTGTGTCCCATTGAAGATGACGGTAAGGAGGTTGAAGCTCCCGATTTCCCCGGCTTCTGGCCTGATTATGATTAGCATCTACTGTGAAGCATGAAGGCACGCATGCGTGGATTTCTGGGTGATGTACATCTGACCTTCCTTGGAGAGCCAGAATGCTGGCACATTAACCTAAATTTTGACCGCTGTGTCTACCTGGGAGACGTGTCGATCGCTTTGGCCTGGAGGCGTCATGAGCCGCCGATCTTTACTTGCTACATCAGCCTGCGTCTGGAGTTTTATCTGCCTATCCGGGAGATGTGGGGTAACCGCTTCTACACCCCACAGGAGGACTATTTTGATTCCTCTACTCGGGCTCCAACCCATGGCTCCGTGGCTCCTATGGAGGTTTTCTCAGATGCGGAAGACCCCGAGGAGGTCTCCGAGGATGACCTCGCGGAGGATCCTAAAGAATATCCTAATACGGTTCCTCCTTATCTGAGGGATTGATATTGTTGGTAGCTACTGATGGATGCTAGTGTTTTTATTTTGGAGGGCCTGATGTCTTTTGTAGTGGGCTGTATATTTTTGATATCTTGGGGATGTGAATGTATGAGCCTTTGGGGCAGGTATAGTTTTGCTTTTTGGTATACCAGGCTTTGTAACTAAACAGCTTGATAAATATATATATATATGAATATGCAATGCTAATTCCAATGTATGCTTTACTTCTGTTTACTCTTTTTTTCCATTTATGTTTCGACACTGTGTTTATTAATTATTGTTATTGTAACAAAAAAAAAATATATTCGCCAATTTAATTATCTATCTATAATCAAGTAAACTTTATATTATATTATAAAGAACTGGGTCTTAACTTATATAATTTTATTTTTGCATTGTAATTGAAAATGTGACGTTCCCTCCCAAAAAAGGGCATTACATTAAGTTGGTATCAGAGCTCCGGTTTATGTTTCTTTGGGTCTTGTGATTGAGTTTGTCTTGTTTGTGCTGTGTGTTCTTTGAATAGTAAATGCACAGGTGTATTGTTTAGTATTCCTAGTGGATGCAACTGACTTGTCTATGTTTTCAGTTAATCCGATCTGAGAAAGTATGATGGCGCGAAGGGAAGACATGACAGCTGCTATGGCAGCGATGTAGAGGATGGCTGAGGCCGTCGTACAACAAACTAAGCAAGCTACACAGTAGCAAGAGAGAGTTGCGTAACAGCAAGAACGAGCTGCTTAACAGCTCGAAGCTACTGCAGATGCTCAGAACTTGGCGGAGTTTCGACGCCACAACCCTCCTCAATTCAAAGGAGAATTTGATCCGGACAAGGCTAGTCTGTGGATCAAGGAGTTAGAAAAAGTCTTTCGAGGGATGAACTACGCTGAGAACAAGAAGGTGACCTATGTAACTTTTATGCTGGTGTGCAATGCTGAAAACTAGTGGAATGGAGTGCAGAGAATGTTAGAAGCTGCAAACCACGAGATTACTTAGGACTTATTCAAGGAGAAATTCTTGGGTAAGTATTTTCCTGCAAGCGCAAGACACACGAAGGAGTCAGAATTCCTCAACTTACGACAAGGGAATATGACCATTAGTGAGTATGCGGCCAAATTTGAAAACTTGTCACAATTTTCAACATACTCTCAGCATCAACCAAATGAAGCATGGAAATGCCGAAGATTCACGGAAGAACTAAGGTATGAGGTGAAGAAGGCTGTGATCACCCTGAAGATCAATGAGTTCTCAGAACTGCTGGATACATGCTGTGATGTAGAGGCTCTAGATCAATCTAGAGATATGAGGAATAGAAACTTTGGGCCCACAAGGTTCCAAAGAGGCGGCGGTAACAATTCTAACTACTTCCAAAAGAAGCTTTATTCCCGACCAACGGGAAATTAGCAACAAACCACGAGTGGAAGCTCTGGTGGAGGTTCTACTAGGAACTGGATTGGCCAGAATATGGCGTATCCTTCGAAATGTCTAAAGTGTGGGAAAGATCATCTCACAAGGGACTGTAGCATAAAGGGAATCATCTGCTTCAGATGTGGCAAACCTGGCCACGTGTCTCGAGATTGTAATCAAGCAAAGGCTGAACCTTCGATTAATGCTGCAAGAGCCAAGGAACCACAAGCTGGAGAGTGAGTTTACACCATGAGCGGAGCTGAAGCCTCTGAATCCGAAGATTTGATACAAGGGGAAGGCACCATAGAAAGTAATCTTTTAAACTATACTGTATGACTCTGGGGCAACCCATTCTTTCATATCATATGACTGTGTGCAAAGACTTGGTTTACCAGTGTCCACCTTACCTTTTGACTTAACTATTTCTACCCCTACTGATAAACTGGTAGTTACTACCAAAGTTTGTCTAAATTGTCCATTGATTGTTGAAGGTCGAACCTTTTCGGTCGATCTGATCTGTTTACCCCTTTCCCAACTAGATATAATCTTAGGGATGGACTGGTTGTCTTCCAACCATGTTCTATTAGACTGTTCCAGAAAAACCATAGTTTTTCCCATAGATGAGGATTTTAGATTTCTGACGGCCAACCGAGTTCAAGCTCTCTTGAAAGAATGAGCTCACGGATACATGTTACTGTCTTCTTTGAAAGTCGAGAGCGAGGTTGATTTGAACACAATTCCAGTGGTGAATGAGTTTCCCAAAGTCATTCCTGAGGATGTACCTGGGTTATCACCGGCTTGAGAGATAGAGTTTGCTATCGACCTAGTACTGGGAGCTGGTCCCGTGTCTATAGCACCTTACAGGATGGCACCGATAGAATTAGCTGAGCTCAAGAAACAGCTGGAGGAGCTTTTGGAAAAGCAATTTGTCAGACTGAGTGTGTCACTGTGGGGAGCACTAGTACTGTTAGTTCGCAAGAAGGATGGTTCATCAAGATTATGTGTGGACTACCGGCTGCTGAACAAAGTGACGATCAAGAACAAATATCCACTATCGAGAATTGACGATTTAATAGACCAACTGAAGGGAGCAGCAGTGTTTTCAAAGATCGATCTGTGATTTGGGTATCATCATATAAGAGTGAAGACGGAGGATATACCCAAGACTGCTTTTTCTACCCGATACGGTCATTACGAGTACCTTGTGATGCCGTTTGGCGTGACGAATGCACCAGCTATCTTTATGGAATACATGAACTGAATCTTTCATCCTTACTTAGACAGATTCGTCGTGGTATTCATTGATGGCATTCTGGTATACTCTCAAAATCAAGAGGACCATGCTGAACACCTCAGTATAGTTCTTCAGATTCTGAAGGAGAAGGAACTGTATGCCAAACTGTCAAAATATGAATTTTGGTTGGAAGAAGTTAAGTTTTTGGGACACGTAATCTCAAAGGAAGGGATTGCTGTGGATCCATCGAAAGTGGAGGCAATGCTGCAATGGGAATGACCAAAGTCAGTGACGGAGATTCGTAGCTTCGTGGGATTGGCAGGATATTATCGGAGATTCATTGGGGGATTCTCCAAGATTGCAGGACCTCTCACTCAACTCACGAGAAAGAACTAAGCTTTTGAGTGGACCGACAGCTGTGAGCAGAGTTTCCAAGAGTTGAAGAATCGGCTAACTACCTCGCCAGTGTTAGTGCTACCCGATCTGAATGAACAGTTTGAGGTGTACTGTGACGCTTCATACCATGGGCTAGGATCTGTACTTATGCAGCATGGAAGAGTAGTGGCTTATGCTTCAATGCAGTTGCGAGTGCACGAGAAGAACTACCCAACATATGACTTGGAGTTAGCGGCTGTAGTTTTTGCTCTGAAGATATAGAGGTATTTTCTCTACGGAGCAACGTTCAACATCTTCAGTGATCACAAGAGTCTGAAGTATTTGTAAGATCAAAAAGAGTTGAACATGAGGCAGCAAAGGTGGCTGGAGTTCCTAAAAGATTATGATTTCCAACTTCTGTATCACCCTGGCAAGGCAAATGTTGTGGCAGACACCCTAAGTAGAAAGATGATCAGTGTCTCTGCCCTGATGATCAAGGAAAAGGATATGCTAGAGCAGTTTAGAGATGTATGGTCTTTTATGGAGTTAGAACCAGGGAAGATCTGCATGAATATGGTTACCATCTCAAGCGAGCTGATGGATGACATAAGGGAAAAGCAGAAGGTTGACAAGTTCTTACAAGAAGTGAGAGAACAAATGAAGCAAGGCAATGAAATAGTGTTTGCGGAAGGAACATACAGAATTTTGAGATTTCGTGGAAGAGTTTGTATTCCCCGTGACCAAGAGCTTAGAGAATATATCATCAACCATGCTCATACAAGCCAGCTGAGTATGCATCCGGGCAAAACAAAAATGTATTAAGACTTGAAGAAGTTGTTCTGGTGGCATGGAATGAAGAGTGACATCACTAGATGTGTATCGACTTGTCTGGTTTGTCAAAAAGCTAAAGTGGAATATCAGAGACCAGTAAGATTACTGCAACCGTTGTCTATTCCTAAATGGATGTGGGACAGCATTGCGATGGATTTTGTAGTAGGTTTACCAAGGACAAGAAAAAGTCATGACTCAATTTGGGTAATCGTGGACCGACTCACAAAATCAACACATTTTCTCCCGATTAACATAAGATACAAACTGGAGAGACTGACCCAGATTTACATTGGAGAGATTGTTAGACTACACGGTGTGCCTATGAGTATTGTTTCAGATAAGGATCCAAGATTTACTTCACAATTCTGGAAGAGTTTGCAAGGAGCGTTAGGGACAAAGTTACGTCTGAGTTCTGCCTATCACCCACAGACCGATGGTTAATCGGAGAGGACAATCCAATCTTTGGAGGATTTGCTTAGAGCCTGCACCATAGAACAGACTGGAAGTTGGGATGACGTTCTACCATTGATAGAATTCACCTACAACAACAATTATCATTCGAGCATAGGGATGGCACCCTATGAGGCTCTGTATGGACGACGGTGTTAGACACCTCTGTGTTGTTACCAAGACGGCGAGCGCCTTACTATTGGACCAGAGATTATACAGCAGACAACTGAGAAGGTTAAGATGATTCAGGAGAAGATGAGGACGGCTCAGAGTCGACAAAAGAGTTATACAGACCAAAGGAGAAAGCCTCTTGAGTTTGAGGAAGGCAAGCATGTATTCCTGAAAGTCACATCTACGACTGGGGTAGGCCGAGCCTTGAAATCTAGAAAACTCACTCTAAAATTCCTTGGACTATACCAAATCATTCACCGAGTAAGTCCTGGAGCCTATCAAATAGCCTTACCTCCTTTCCTCTCAAACATTCACAATGTTTTCCATGTATCGCAACTTCAAAAATACCTTCCTGACCCAAGTCATGTCATAGCACCAGATACAGTACAATTAAAAGAGAACTTAACTTATGAGGCATCTCTTGTAAGAATTAAGGATAGAAGGATAAAGCAACTAAGAGGCAAGGAGATCTCATTGGTGAAGGTAATCGGGAACGAGAAGACTGAAGACGCAACCTGGGAGCTGGAAGACAAGATGAAGGAGCAACACCCGCAGTTATTCTAAGGTATGCAAATTACGAGGACGAAATTCCTTTTTAGAAGGGGAGTGTTGTAACACCCCAAAAATTGTTTATTTTATTGTTAACCATTATTTTATAATATTTATAATTTTTTGAAATTTTTGTAGATTTTTTTGAAAACGTTGAATATTTTAATATATTTATCATTTTACGTGAATATATTTCTCGTTTTACGTGCACACAGACCAAAGTCAATGTAACACCTCGAAAATGATTTCTTTCATCATGAATAGTCATTTCCCAATATTCATAATTTATGGAGATTTTTTTGAAATTTTCTAGAAATGCTAAATATTTTAATATATTTCTCATTCTGCGTACACATTGAGCAGAGTCAGTCAAACGCTCTGAAAAATTATTTGTTTTGTGATGAATAGTCATTTTTTAATATTTGTGATTTTTAAGAATTTTTGTGAATTTTTTTGAAAATATCAAATATTATAGTATATTTCTCGTTTTACGTGCACGCCGAGCGGAGCCAGGATAACAAAATGTTTTTCCTGAGACTGGTAAATCTTGAACTGTCAACGTGTTGACTGGGGATCTTACTAAACTCGAGGTTGGGCACAGTTTACGAGGTTTGCATTTTTCAAGGTTTTATCTAATAAATAAAATCACTGTATCATAAAATTATCCGATGAATAATAAAATATTATTTTCATCAACTATAAATTTTATTCACTGGAAAAATAATTCTAACAGTGTAATTGATTATCTATCAAGTGTATTTAATTAAGGAGACAAGCTTACTATGCACTTTATTGACAATTGTGCAAAGCTTCTCAAGGAAGTTTCAAGGAAGCTTCTTGGAAATTTCCTCCAAGCTTCCTATGGAAGCCACACACTCTCTCTCCTCTCTCCATGCACTCACAGCTGCACACTTTTTGGGGGGAAAATTTGTGCTTTAATTCATTTTATTAAAACTATGCAAGCTTTCAAAATTCAAAAGCTATTACTTTAATTTCCTATTCACTTCTCTCTCTAAGCTTCATCTTTCTTCTTCACAAAACCATTTTTTCCTCCTTCTCCCTAGACCCATTTTGCCAGCAGCCCTCAATGCCCTCATCCATCACAAAATTTTCATCCAACCCCATTTTCTTAATCCTCTCCATTTCTTAAACACTTTTCTAGTTGGTGGTTCTTTGAAAATCCATCATTTTCATCATCTTCTTCAAGCTTCAAGCCTAGGGCTTTTTGGGTAAGCTTCTTGAATCTTCATTCCCTTTTCTTATTTTCGTTTATATGGTCTTTTTGGTGACCATCCATGCTTTATTTTTCAAGCAATGTTGCTATTTTAATGAGTTTGAAATTTTAGGGTTCTTGGAGGAACCAAATCCGAAAATCCAAAGAGCTTCAAGGGAGTTCTTTGTTTGTTCTTCACTTAGGAAAGAGGAAGACACTCCTTCTCAACCTCTTTTAACACTTAGAAACCTTGTTTGTGATTGATTGTGAGAAAACCCTAATGAGGGTTATTCTTTGTTTGCATTATTAGTATGTTTGCATGTTGTTTATAATGTGTTTATACTATTAGATTGTTTGTTTGTGTATATTGATATATTGGATTGGATTAGAAGGCATGAAATGGAAGAAAATAATGTTGGAATTCCCCATGGATGGCCATGGTTTTGAGGCCCAAAATGTGGGGTTCTTTGTGAATAATTTTAACAAGTGGAAAACATAATTAATCAAGTATACACTATGCAATTAATGAAGAAAAAAATTTGGGAACTTAAATCACTAGTGAGGCCATGACCTCTAAGGCTATTTAGGGCATGATTATGCAACTTTGATAACCTTGGGACTTAATAATCTAGTGATTAATTTAATGGTAATAGGATGCAAGAATTAGCAAATTGGAACATTAAATTATACTTTGAGATTGATAAATTTTAAAGAACCAAGAATGGAATTTTTTATAAGACTTAGGATAATTTAATTTGAGGAAGAACAAGAGTGTGTGAGACTTTGAGAATCTTAGAATAACTTTCTAAGTGTATGAGAATAAATTACCTAAGAGAATTTAATTAATTAAGAGAATTCCTTTAGAGACAAACTTTGTAAGAAAAGCTAAACCTAAGCAAGAATTCATAATACACCTTTAAAATGTATTAATTTATTTAATAACAATATTATGTTATTGTGGGTCTATGTGAGTGACCAATGATTGTGTTGATTCTTACTTTGGCCAATTGTGGCATATTGTGGAATAGTATGTAATAATGATCATACACGATTATGCATAGAGTCTGTATGCATTGTGAATGTCTGTTGGACTGTTGTTAAGGCCGAGTTGCCTAAGAGTTAAACACACCTTAGTGCGGGTGCGAGTAGACTAGTGTAGGTCATATTGTTGATCATGGGGGCGTCGGGGTGCGGGTACCTCACAATGGACAGTTGGTAGCTCTTCTATCCGTGGGGTAGACCGATGCAAACGCACCGACGATCCTGACCAGGCACTATCCTATATCGTGATCTAGTGTAGACTGTCTGTACAATGCCATGATGTGCACGTGGATAAATTGATGAATTATAGCACTTTGGCCATGGCAGCCGAGTTGCAGACATGTCTCTTGATCTTTCTCTCCGACCATTTGTGTCTAGCTCCATGGAGTAGGATTTTGTCTTTATATGCAAGTGCATAATGAGTCCATATATTATCTGACATCTGTTTATTATTATTATTATTATTATTATTATTATTATTATTATAATTAGAACTGTTGTGTTATTGTTATATATTTGCCTGCAACTGTTTAATTATCTATTTCTGTTATTTAATAATTATGATTATTATTTGATATGCTCTGTGGGCTCTTGGCGCCGTTTTGTTTCTTGATGTTATAACTGGTAATGATGGTAGGATATCTTACCTCTTTCTTGTATTTCTGTTATTTTCTGTTTGTATATTGTGTCCAATTGAAGACGACAGTAAGGAGGTTGGAGCTCCCAATTTCTCTAGCTTCTAGTCTGATTACGATTAGCATCTACTGTGGAGCATGGAGGCACGCATGCGTGGATTTCTGGGTGATGTGCGTCTGACCTTCCTTGGAGGGTCAAAATGCTGGCACATTAACCTGAATTTCGACCGCTGTGTCTACCTTGGAGACGTGTCGATCGCTTTGGCCTAGAGGCGTCATGAGCTGCCGATCTTTACCTGCTGCATCAGCCTGTGTCTGGAGTTTTATCTGCCCATCCGGGAGATGTGGGGTAACCGCTTCTACACCCCGCAGGAGGACTCTTTTGATTCCACTGCTCGAGCTCTGACCCGTGGCTTTGTGGCTCCTATAAAGGTTTCCTCAGATGAGGAAGACCCCGAGGAGGTCCCCGAGGATGATACGGATCCTCCTCATCTGAGGGATTGATATTGCTGGTAGCTACTGATGGCTGCCAGTGTTTTTATTTTGGGGGGCCTGATGTCTTTTGTAGTGGGCTATATATTTCTGATATCTTGGGGATGTATATGTATGATCCTTTGGGGCAGGTATAGTTTTGGTTTTTGGTATACTAGGCTTTGTAACCAAACAGTTTGATAAATATATATATATATATATATATATATATGAATATGCAATGCTAATTCTAATGTATGCTTTACTTCTGTTTGCTCTTTATTTCTATTTATGTTCTGACATTGTGTTTCTTAATTATTGTTATTGTAACAAAAAAAATATATTCGCCAATTTAATTACATGTCTATAATTAAGTAAACTTTATATTATAAAGAACCGGGTCTTAACTTATATAATTTTATTTCCACATTGTAATTGACAATGTGACATTCCCTCCCAAAAATGGGCGTTACAGGGATTCTAGGTGCTTGGGCCGAAACTTAAGAGAGAAAAGGGAAGGAAAAAGTTCTTGATGTTCTTAGAAATTTTGAGAGAAAATAAGCTAAGTCTTTAGGTGAGAGAAAAGTGAATAATGAGAGTGAAAATGAAGAGGTGCAGCAGTGTGAGTGTGTAGGGAAATTAGGACATTTACTTGAACCAAAATATCATAATTTTGTGTTCACATTGAGAGCACATGGCTTGGTCACCATTTGGTCATCAAATTGTCACATGGATGAACCTAAAACTTTATAGAACTTGGTAGAAATTGGCCTCTTGGCCGTGGAACACAAGGAAGGTTTAGGGACTTGGTTTGATTTCAATTAAACTTAATCACATGCTAATTAGATGGCTAGTTAATTAGGTTAGGTTTCCTAATTACACTTAATTAATTATCTAATTACATAGCTAATTAATTAACTAGGTCATTGCATATGTCATGCTTAGTCATAGCTTCTAGATGAAATTAGGATATCTAATTAGTAACTAGATTATAACTAATTAGTAATTAGGTTAGTTCACTTAGTTTCTTAATTAGGCAATTAAGATGACTAAATTAGGTTTACTTAGTTACTTAGTAATTAGTCAAGCCACTATTATTGACTAAATCCTAACCCTTGAAATTAACTTTATTTCCTAACCATTGATTTAATCTAAGGTAGATATCACTTAGTGATTTTATCAGGATTGTTCTCACACCATTGATCTGATCAACGGTTATAATCAAAGACATCTTAATCAAGTTTTTCATCCAATGGTCCACAATAAAGTCCATGCCACTTTATTTGACCAACTCCTATCTGTTTAGAAAAGTCCAGTCGTCGTTTTTGACTGATTCCTATTGGTTCATTCTAATTTAGGTTACAGAAAATATTCTAAGTACATTTTTTGTCAATTAAAATATATCGGGTCCAATAATTTATAGCAGAAGCTGCTATAAATAAAATAGTAGATATTTATCAGTGAAATATTTTTATTTCACAGATAAATTCTAAAAATTAAAAAATTCTTTTCTGTGTCACTCAGATTTGGGTTTAGTAAGATCCCCCGCCTCCGAATAAATCAGATAAGAATTTCCCCGGCCTGAAAATTATTATTTTCCTGACCCCGGAGCAAATCACACAAAACAATCAAAAATAGTATCGAAACAGTCAAATTATTTTTATATCACACAGAATATACAAAACAGTGTAATTCTGTCATTATTATAACATAGTTAGAATTTGGGGTGTTACAACTCTCCCCCTCTAAAAAGAAGTTTCATCCTCGAAACTTGACACACTTAAAATAAAAATGGATACTGCTCTCTTATCTTCCCTTCCAACTCCTATGTAGCTTCACCACTTATATCATTCCAAACTACTTTAACCAATGTGATCTCCTTACCTCAAAGTTGCTTTATCCTTCGATCTTTAATCTTGACCGGAAACGTCTTATAGGTTAAATTCTCCTTCATTTGTACAGTGTCTGGTTCAATAATGTGAGTCGAATCAGAAATATATTTCCGTAGTTGTGATACGTGAAATACATTATGAAGATTTGATAGGAAAGGTGGTAGTGCAATATGATAAGCTACCAGACCTACTCGACGGAGTATCTGATACGGTCCAATAAACTTCGGAGTGAGTTTCCTCGACTTAATTGCTCGTCCAACTCCAGTCATAGGTGTCACACGTAGAAACACATGGTCACCTTCTTCAAATTCAAGCGGTCTTCGTCTTTTATCGGCATAACTCTTTTGCCGTGTCTGAGTTGTCCTCATCTTGTCTTGGATCATCTTCACTTTCTCAGTTGTCTGCTGCACAAATTCTGGTCCTACCACAGTACTTTCACCATCATGGTACCAACACAATGACATTCTACACCTTCTCCCATATAATGCCTCATAGGATGCCATCCCTATGCTCGAATGGAAACTATTGTTGTATGTAAACTCTATCAATGGTAGAAATTCATCCCAACAACCAGTTTGCTCTAGAACACAAGTCCTCTAATGACTGAATCATCTTTTCTAACTAACCATCTATTTGTGAATGATAAGCAGAACTTAAACGTAGCTTTGTTCCCATCACTTCTTGCAAACTATTCCAAAACCTTGATGTAAATCGCAGATCTTGATCAGAAATTATACTGGATGGTACACCATGAAGTCTAACAATTTCATTGATGTACACTTGGGCCAACTTTTCCATTGAGTACTTAATATTAATCAGCAAAAAGTGCACCGACTTTGTAAGCCGATCAACAATTACCCAAATAGAAGCGTGACCTTTCCAAGTCCTCGGTAGTCTTGTTATGAAATCCATTACTATGTCATCCCATTTCCATTCAGGAATAGGCAAAGATTGCAACATTCCCGACGGTCTTTGATGTTCCACTTTAGCCTTTTGACAAACTAAACAGGATGATAAATATTCAGCGACATCCCTCTTCATTCCTTGCCACCAATATAGCTATTTCTAATCTTGATACATCTTCGTGGCTCCTAGATGCATAGTTAACTTACTTCTATGAGCTTCATCCAAAATCAATCTCCTAAGTTCTGAATCGTTTGGCACACAAACTCTTCCTTTGAACTTTAGAATTCCATTAACTCCTTCGCTGAATTCCAATTCTGCTCCTTGACTCCTTGCTTCCTTTGCTTCTTACAAATACTGATCACTATTTTGTCCTTCTCATATTTTATCCATTAAATCATTCGAAATAGTGATCATGTTCAAACACATCTTCCTTAGTGTCAACTTCACAGATAGACGCATATCCCGAAATTCTTCTATCAATTCTTTCTCTTTAATCATCATAACAAAAGCATTAAGCTTTTTCCTACTTAAAGCATCCACTATGACATTTGCCTTTCTGGGATGATACCGTAATTGAAAGTCATAATCCTTCAAAAACTCTAGCCAACGCTTTTGTCTCATGTTCAACTCTTTCTGGTCAAACAGATATTTCAAACTTTTATGATCACTAAAGACAGTGAACGTTGCCCCATAGAGAAAATGTCTCCACACTTTCAATGCAAACACTACTGCTTCTAACTCCAAGTCATGAGTTGGATAATTCCTCTCATGAACTTTCAACTGCCTCGACGCATACGCTACAACCTTACAATTTTGCATAAGTACACAACCCAATCCTTGGTATGAAACATCACAATACACTTCGAAAGACACGTTCGGATCAGGCAGAATCAAAATCGGTGAAGTAGTCAGTCGTCTTTTCAACTCCTGAAAACTTTCTTCGCATGCATCAATCCATACAAATGGTTGATTCTTTCGCGTAAGTTGGGTAAGAGGTCTCGAAAACCCCTCGATAAATTTCGATAGTAACCGGCCAATCCGATGAAACTATGGATCTCTGATACTGTCTTTGGTCTTTCCCATTCAATAACTGTCTCCACCTTTGAAGCATCAACTTCAATTCCATCCTCTGATATAACGTGCCCCAAAAATTGAACTTCGCTTAACCAAAATTCACATTTGGACAACTTGACATATAACTTATTCTCCCTCAGAATCTGGAGAACCACTCTGAGATGCTCAGCATTTTCCTCCTAACTTCGAGCATAAATCAAAATGTCATCAATAAAGACAACTATGAACTTATCCAAGTACGAACGGAAAATCCTGTTCATAAAGTCCATAAATATGGCAGGTGCATCAGTCACACCAAATGGCATCACTTGATACTCATAATGCCCATACTGTGTCTAAAACGCAATTTTAGGAATATCCTCCACTTTCACAAATATCTGGTGATAACCAGAACGTAAGTCATTCTTAGAAAATATTGCAGCTCCTCGCAATTGGTCCATTAAATCATCGATTTTTGGAAGCGGATATTTATTCTTGATCATAATCTTGTTCAATTGTTGGTAGTCTACATATAGACGAGAAGTCCCATCCTTCTTCTTTACCAACAATACTGGAGCTCCCCATGGTGATACACTTAGTCTCACAAATTGCTTCTCCAACAAATCCTCCAACTGTTTCTTAAGCTCTATCAACTCTACTGGCGACATCCTATAAGGCGCCATAGATATAGGTCCAGCTCCAGGCACTAAGTCAATAGAAAATTCAATTTCGCTTTCCGGCAGTAGTCTAGGTATATTTTCAAGAAATACCTCAGGAAATTCATTAATAACGAAAATATCCTTCAAAATGTCTCCACACTGAACCTCCAAAGAAGACATCAACAAGTATCCCTGATCTCCTTCCTTCAAACAAGCTTCCACTTGAGTAGCCGTTAGGAATCTAAAATCCTTAACCTCAAGAAAAACTAAGGTCTTACTGAAACAGTCTATTCGGATATGGTTAGAAGATAACCAATCCATTCCTAAGATTACATTAATCTTGAAAAAAGCCAAACAAATCAAATCCACATGAAAGATTCTATCCCTAACACATACAGGGCAATTCAAACATACTTTTGTAGTTATCACAGGCTTATCAGTAGGAGTAACAACACTCAAATCATACAGTAATGTAGTCACAGTTAATCCCAAACGCTCCACACAATCACATGCAATGAAAGAATGTGTTGCTCCCGAATCATATAATACTGTTAAAGGATTACCTTCAATGGCACACTCCTCCATAATTAAGTCCTCGGATTTAGCGGCTTCTTCCCCGCTCATAATATACACGTGACCACCCCCCTGTGGGCTAGCAGTACGAACACTGCCCACTGATGGTTCCGCCTTTTGTTGATCACATTCTTTGGAAAAATGTCCAGGCTTCCCACATCGATAACAAATCACCCCCTTATGCTGACAATCCTTGGTGAGATGTCCTTTCCCACACTTGAAACATTTAAGTGCGGAAGTTCTAGTTGAAACTGCCTTACTACCACTAGAACTTCCTCCAAACGATTGTTGCCGATTCTGACTTCCTGCTGGTTTGGTGTATGGTTTCTGTTGATAACGGTTGCCACTGCTACTCTTTCCTCTTTGGAACCATGTAGGTCCAAAGTTCTTATTCCTCGCTTCATGGAGATGATCAATTTCTTCCACCTTTTGGCACTTATCCAACAATATAGGAAACTGATCAATATCCATAGTTTCTAATGCTCGCTTGATATCAAGCCTTAACCCCTCTTCAAACTTCCTACACTTTCATTCCTCATCTGGATGCATATGAAAATACCCTGAAAACTTAGACAAGCTTTCGAATCTTGCAGCGTACTCACTTATGGTCATTGCTTCTTGTCTCAAACTAAGGAATTCTAACTCCTTAGCATGATGAACATTGGCTGGGAAATACTTTCCCAGAAACTTCTGTTTAAAGAGTTGCCATATCACAACTCTCCCCTCAGCTTGAATCAATCTCTGGGCTCCTGCCCACCAAGCCTCTCCATCACTAACTAGCACAAACATTGTAAAAGTAAGCTTCCGCTCATCAGTACAACCCATACCGTCAAATATCTTCTCCAGTTCTTTGATCCACAAATCAGCTTTCTCTAGATCAAACTCTCCATGAAACTTCAATGAATTGTTCCTCTGAAATTCTGACAAGCTATGAGCATCCTCAGTTGCTCTTTGGTTTTGATGTGCAACAACCTCAGCCATCCGTTGTATTGCTGCTATAGCTGCAGCCATATTTTGATTATCGTCGCCACCATTTCCAGCTCCTGCCCTCGTATTCACGCGTCCTCTTCTTCATCTAGCCATTTTGTTTTCACAAATAGACTGAACAACACAAAGAAAAGTTGAAGTCAATCTTCCAAACAATGTTGTTTTCTTTTAGAAAACAAACACAGAGAATCACACAACTTAAATAAGATAGACCTAACCACAAACCCAAAAAGACTCTAACTTGGGCTTTGATACCAACTAATGTAACACCCTCCTTAGGGCATCACATTTATGTTACTTAGTTACCAAATTACCCTTTTGTTAGAAAACGTTACTTTGTAATGTAAATACGAGTTAGAAAATTTCTTAATAACAATAAGATAAACTTAGCAGAAAATAAAAACATTACAACATCATCACATATAATTTACATAATATATATATGTCTTAGTACTGTCATACTTAAATATTTACAAACTAGACTTTCAAAATATTTAGACTTTAATTTTAAACTAACATATTGCCCAAGTACTACTAGACAGTAGAACCCTCAGACGGGTCCTCCTCAGATTCCTCGGCAGCTAGGAATCCCGACTGACGTGAAGTCCTACGGACAGGTGTCCGTGTAGACGACACAATACTGATCTCACTAGGAGTACGATAATAAGTCCCCCAGTAATGCCTAATGGATATTGGAAACTCTAGGTATACATAAATATTCACATTAAAATAAGGATGTCCAAGATGTTGTCTACTCAAAATAATATTTAAGTCTCCCATGTAATAAATACGCTCTCTATCCAGATCAACGTGTCATGCCTCTGATCCTCCATGAAACGTCAATCTCATATACCCAAGGAAACAAGGCATCTCCATCGTCTTAAAACTCAGCTTCCTCTACAAGAATCTGCTCCTCCTCAGCTTCTCGCTCAAGTCCTTGTTCAACGTCTTTACAGATATAAATATAATACAAAATAGGCATACAAAGAGGCGAGATCACCTACGCCAATACTAGTATGGTAGCAATGAAGATAAACACATACAATATATCATACAGCTACATCATACCATAATTACAGTTATGCCATCAACATCATTTAACATCACAACACATGTAGTACAATAATTACAATCATGCCACTACCAATATTCAAATATTCAACAATTCTATTATCATAAACAATAATTACGATAATGCCCTCAATAACTATTCAAATGCACATAGACTCAATTTTCTACTCCATGGAGCTAAAACTCAGGTCAGAGAGAGTGACCGAAAAGATTTGTCTATACCAAGATGCCTCAGATCACGTGCTCAGTTTTGCACATCTAGCATATACACGACAATCTTTATCAGATCTTGATTACGAATAATGTCTCGGTTAGCATCATTGGTGTGTTGCATTGGTCTAATCCACGGTACAGAAGAGCTACCAACTGCCCATTATAGGCAACCCGCACTCCAATGCCCCCAAAGGTCAACGAGTGACTTACACTACGCATATCGCACCCACTCAAGAGGTGTATTCTCTCCTAGGCAATTAGCCTCATACAATCCATCGGACCTTTCCAATGTATGTACTATGCACCATTCACAGTTCCAATTTATTATCACATATTCGGGATCCACACATTAACGTAACAGTATTTTTACTATATTTTCATTGCGTAGTCATATTTTTACATTTTCTCAATCGCGCAACAAGTTTGTCACATTTTCAAATCGCGTATCAATTTTTCAATGTTTTTCTCAATCGCGTAAAATATTTTTCACACGTTTTAAATCAAAAATACTATTTTTCTTATTTAACACTAAAAATTGACTTTATTTTCCATATTTGCATAATCGTCCCTCAAAAATATAATATTTACATTATAGTCCTCAGTTAAATAATATTTTCACAATAGTCCCTAATAAATCTCATATTTATAAAATAGTCCTTCTATTACCAAGTATTTGTAATATAATCCCTCTTTTATAAAATATTTACAATATGATCCCTCTTTAAATAATAATTTGTAATATAGTCCTTCTTAAAATATTAATTACAATATTGTCCCTTTTTTATAAAAAAATTACAATATAACCCCTCTAAAAATCAGTATTTATACTATTTCTCCAAAATTGGCAATTCTTTCTTTTACTATAGATATTACATCTCAAATTTTCCGGACGCGCTTCAAAACCCATAGGGTGAGCTATACATCAGTAAACTTCAAGTATTGACATCCATTTTATTTCATAACTCATTTATTTAATTATATCAAATTGTTTTCCCAAAACCATAATTATATCAAATTGTTTTCCCAAAACCATTTTGCTTGCTACACTCAAACTTTTCCAAATTCATTTCCTTCTCATTTAAACCATTAACCTCAATATGAAACCATCATCTTCAGGACTTTGGTCCTATTTAACCTAGTATGGCCATGAGCCTCAAAGCTCTTTGGAGCTCTCATGAATCATGTTATTCACATCCTAAATTATACTTACACTTTCATGCATTCAAAATCACACAAACAAGCATATTATCAAAGCTATAGACATAATATCACATATGCAATCATAAACACAAAGCCATAAACATCACAATCACAATCAAAGAGACATCAAACAATAGGTGAATAAACTCTTATGGGTTTTTCACCATACACAACCATATTCTCACCACCAAAACTTGGTTGGTGAGGTAAATCTCCCTTTTACCTCTTGAAGACAAGAATCCACAAGCTCCTTCCTCCTTCTTGATTTCGTGTGAACCAAAACAATTCCCTAAAAATTTCTAAACAATTAATAAAATCACAAACAAGGCTTAATAATGAAGAACCATGGAACAATCATGGTTTAGAAAATCAAAAACTAAATTTAAAACTATAAAAAAAAAGTTTACCTTTAGGAAAGTAGACCAAAGCTTGGATTTGAAGCACTTAGGATAGGATTTTGACAAAACTTCCTAAATGAAAAGTGTTTAGGAGGTTGTTTAGGTTTAGGAAATGTTAAGAGGAAAAATTATAGAAGATGGGTAGGGATTCTAGGTGCTTGGGCCAAAACTTAAGAGAGAAAAGGGAAGGAAAAAGTTCTTGATGTTCTTGGAAATTTAGAGAGAAAATAAGCTAAGTCTTTAGGTGAGAGAAAGGTGAATAATGAGAGTGAAAATGAAGAGGTGCAGTCGTGTGAGTGTGTAGGGAAATTAGGAGATTTACTTGAACCAAAATATCACAATTTTGTGTTCACATTGAGAGCATATGGCTTGGTCATCATTTGTTCATCAAAGTGTCACATGGATGAACCTAGAACCTTATAGAACTTGGTAGAAATTGGCCTCTTGGCCGTGGAACACTAGGAAGGTTTAGGGACTTGGTTTGACTTCAATTAAACTTAATCGCATGCTAATTAGATGGCTAGTTAATTAGGTTAGGTTTCTTAATTACACTTAATTAATTATCTAATTACATAGCTAATTAATTAACTAGGTCATTGCATATGTCATGCTTAGTCATAGCTTCTAGATGAAATTAGGATATCTAATTAGTAACAAGATTATAACTAATTAGTAATTAGGTCAATTCACTTAGTTTCTTAATTAGGCAATTAAGATGACTAAATTAGGTTTACTTAGTTACTTAGTAATTAGTCAAGCCACTATTATTGACTAAATCCTAACCCTTGAAATTAACTTTATTTCCTAACCATTGATTTAATCTAAGGTGGATATCACTTAGTGATTTTATCAGGATTGTTTTCACACCATTGATCTGATCAACGATTATAATCAAAGACATCTTAATCAAGCTTTTCATCTAATGGTCCACAATAAAGTCCATGCCACTTTATTTGACCAACTCCTATTGGTTTAGAAAAGTCCAGCCATCGTTTTTGACTGATTCCTATTGGTTCATTCTAATTTAGGTTATAGAAAATATTCTAAGTACATTTTCTGTCAATTAAAATATATCGGGTCCAATAATTTATAGCAGAAGCTACTATAAATAAAATAGTAGATATTTATTAGTGAAATATTTTTATTTCACAGATAAATTCTAAAAATTAAAAGATTCTTTTTTGTGTCACTCAGATTTGGGTTTAGTAAGACCCCCCGCCTCCGGATAAATAAGATAAGAATTTCTCCGGCCCGAAAATTATTATTTTCCTGACCCTGGGTAGATCACACAAAACAATCAAAAATAGTATCTGAGCAGTCAAATTATTTTTATATCACACAGAAAACAAAAAGTAGTATAATTCTGCCATTACTGTAACATAGTTAGAATTTGGGGTGTTACTGATCACACTTATCCCATAAGTTCTCGTTCACTCCTAGGCACAAAAGCTGACTGTATAATGTCCAATGCATGACAATGAAATCATACCACTGTGGTACTGTTCCCTAATGGTATTAAAGCAACCGCTCATACAATTGTCTAATACCATTAGTATCAATGATATTATATAACCGCCCATACAATTACATAATACCAATGATCCACCCGGGTCCAGTACTTTGGCTCCACAATCCACTCGGGTCCAGTACGTTGGCCCAAAAGCATAACGCTAATGCATTCTTTCACAAAGTATCACAGTCGTGCAAGTTCAAGAATCATTATTTTATCTTTAGGCTTTAATTGCAACAGTTTCAAGAAAAAGGTAGGAATTAACCCTAATCACTAGACTCTTCTAACTAAGTTGCTCGAGTGACCCTTCATCATATCGTTCATGAAAAAATTAAGAAAAAAAACATGTTGTCTTAATCTCATGATTCCTTTCCTTTTTCCCTAAGTTTTTCAAGTTTTCACTATTTCTTCCTCAAGTTCCTTTTCTTTCTCGAGATCGAAAATCACTCTTTTGCTTAATAATAAAAATTTGTTCTTTTTCATCCTCATCTTATAAATCATTAATTAAATTTCTTTACTATCAAACAAACTAGATTCACCACTAATAAATCATTTTCGTTATTCCAATTATCTCCAAAATTATTTCCATTGGTATATCCAAACGTCATTACTCCTCAAATCATAACATGGTGATTATCTTCTCTTTTCACTTATGAATCCTTTGACACTAATTAGTTACCCAAATCATCTAAATAATATTTTCTGATATTCTTTTTAAACCTTCCACTATTCAACTTCTAAGTAAAATCTTTTCCATTTAACTTATCAAGAATCATCTTAGGTAAAATACTTAAGTCTCCAAATTACTTCTCCATCTAATGATCATATATCATGACTAAAATCAATTCTTTTCAATGGTAAAACTTTGTTCCTTTACTTTGTTTTAGACCAAACTCATTTAGAATAATCATTTTAAGTTTCTCAAGACCTAACTCACACTCATGTTCTTTCTTTGGCCCAAAAATCACTCTAGGCTATAGGATAAAGTTTGGTTCTTTATTCTTTCCATATTATGAATTCCTAATTAAATGTCTACTCATTTAATTAACTAAGTTTTAACTTGATACAAAAGTCTCACATTGAGTGCTCAATGAGGCCGTGAGCCTCCAAGGGACTAGAAACCCAACCATTTTTCATCACCTCTCTTACGCGGTCGTGTCTCATTACACGGCCTGACCAACACGGTCATGTCCCATTACACGGCCTAGGCCGTGTAGTCCTCTGCCCTATGACGTGTAAAGTTGTGTTTCCACCAAGAAACACGATCTGGGCCTTGTCAAACTACACGACCTGTGTATTTGCCCCAAAAATGTGTTTCCATATACACATTCAAGCATTCCAATCCATCAAGATACACAATATCAAGTATTAGAGTCCTACAACACAACCAATCACAACATTACCAAAAATCACACAACAAAGTGAGCAACCCACATATGGATTCCTCACCATCAACACGAAAGTGTGTTCTTCACCATCATAAGTGGTTGATGAGGTTAATCTCTCTCTTACCTTAAGAGACAACCAAAGAAAGCAAGCTCCTTGCAAGATTTCGTCCACCAAGAAAATCCTAGGATGGTCAAACTCACCCAATCAACAACCAAAACTTGAAAAGAGGAGTCTTTGATCACAAGGATGACCAAGGACCACGAAAATGAGAAGAGAAAGGATGAAAGTTAAGAACTTTATGTAACACCCCCCTCAGGGCATCACATTTATGTTACTCAATTACCAATTTACCCATTCATTGGAAATTGTGCTTTGTAATGTAAATCCGAGTTGTAAAATTTCTTAATAATAACAAGATAAACTTAGCGAAAAATAAAAACATTACAACATCATCACAAATAATTTACATCATATATATACAAGTCATAGTATTGTCATATTTTAATATTTACAAACTAGATTCTCAAAATATTTTAAACTTTAATTTAAAACTAACATACTGCCCAAGTACTACTAGACAGTAGAACCCTCAAACGGGTCCTCCTCAGATTCCTCCGCAAGTAGGAATCCAGACTGACGCGAAATCCTACGAATAGGTGTCCGCGCAATCGAGACAATACTAATCGTACTGGGAGTACGATAGTAAGTCCCTAGTACCGCCTAATAGATAATGGGAACTCTAGGTGTACATTAATATTCATAATAAAATAAGGGTGTTCAAGATGAAGCCTACTTAAAATAATGTTTAAGTCCCCTATGTAGTAAATACGTTCTCGTTCCAAATCAACGTGCCACGCCTCCGATCCTCCACGAAACGTTCGTCTCATATACCCTAGAAAACAAGGCATCTCCATCGTCTCAGAACTCAGCTTTCTCTACAGGAATCTGCTCCTCCTCACCCTCTTGCTTAAGTCTTTGCTCATCATCTTTAAAATTATAAATATAATACACATAGGCATATAAAGAGGTGAGATCACTTACGCCAATACCGGTATGGTAGCAATGAAGATAAACACATACAATACCTCATACCAACACATCATACATAATTACAATTATGCCACCAATATCATTTATCAAACATATAACTCATGCAATAAGCCATAATTATGATCATGCCCTCATCAATATTCAATTATTCAATAATTCGATTATCATAAACCATAATTACGATAATACCCTCAATAATTATGCATATGCACTTAGACTTAATTTCCCACTCCATGGAGCTAAAACTCAGATCTGAAAGAGTGATCGAAAAGATCTGTCTGCACCAACATGCCTCAGACCACGTGCTCAATTTTTGCACATCTAGCATATGCACGACAATCTTTATCAAATCTTGATTAAGAATAGTGTCTCGGTCCGTATCATTGGTGTGTTACGTCGGTCTAACCCACGGTACAAAAGAGCTTCCAAGGTCAATGAGTGACCTACACTACGCATATCACATCTACTCAGGAGGTGTATTCTCTCCTAGGCAATCAGCCTTAATCAGTCCATCGGACCTTTCCAATGCATGTACTATGCACCATTTACAGTTCCAATTCATTATCTCATATTCTCAATTCAATTTCTTTACCTCATATTTTCAATTCAATTTCTTTATTTCATATTCTCAATTCAATTTCTTTACCTCATATTTTCAATTCAATTTCTTTATCTCATATTCGGGGTCTTCATATTAGCCCAACAAGATTCATTTTGTAATTTCATCGCAAAACCATATTTTTACATTTTCTCAACCGCGTAAAATATTTTTCATACTTTTTAAATCAAAAATACTATTTTTCTCATTTAACACTAAAATTGAATTTATTTTCCATATTTACATAATAGTCCCTCAAGAATATAATATTTACACTTTTGTCTTCATTTAAATAATATTTTCACAATAGTCCTCATAAAATTCATATGCACGAAATAGTCCCTCATAAAACTAGTATTTATGAAATAGTCCCTCTAAAATATAATATTTACATTTTAGTCCTTTTTCAAATAATAATTTCATAATAGTTCCTCATAAAATAATATTTATGAGATAGTTCCTCTTTTATAAAATATTTACAATATAGCCCCTCTAAAATCAATAATTACAATATGGCCCCTTTAAAAATAAAAATTACAATATAACCCCTCTAAAACTCAGTATTTGTACTATTTCTCAAAAATTTATAATTCGTTCTTTTACTTCTAATAATACATCTCAAATTTTTTGGACGCGCTTCAAAACTCATAGGGTGAGCTATACATCAGAAAACTTCAAGTATTGATATCTAATTTTATTTCTAACCCATTTACTTAATTATATCAAATTGTTTTTCCAAAATCATTTTACTTTGCTATACTCAAACTTTTTCAAATTCAATTCCTTTTCATTTAAATCTTTAATTCTCATTTGAATCTATCATTTTCAGGACTTTGGTCCTCTTTTTCATGGTAAGGCCGTGAGCCATCAAGCTCTTTAGAGCTCTCATGAATTCGTTTCATCATGTTATTCACATCTTACTTTACACATACATTTTCATACTTCCATAATTATACATACATACATAATATCAAAACTATAGACATATTATCATACATGCAAATCATAAACACAAAATCATACACATCACAAACACAATCAAAGAACATCAAATAATAGGTAAATAAACCCTTATGGATTTATCACCATACATAACCATCCCCACACCATCAAAACTTGGTTGGTGAGGTAAAATCTCCCTCTTACCTCTTGAAGACAAGATCCTTAAGCTCCTCTCCTTCTCCTTGATTTTTCGTATAAACCAAAACAATTCCCTAAAATTCTCAAACAATTAATAAAATCACAAACAAAGCTTAATAATGATAAACCATGGAACAATCATGGTTTAGAAAATCATAAACTAAATTTTAAACCATAAAAACCAAAGTTTACCTTTAGGGAAGTAAACCAAAACTTGGATTTTGAAGCACTTAGAGTAAGATTTTCACAATACTTCCTAAATGAAAAGTGTTTAGGAGGTGGTTTAGGTTTAGGAAATGATGAGAACAAAAATTATAGAAGATGGATGGTGTATTTGGGTGAGTGAGCTGAAACTAGAGAGATAATGGAAGGGAAATGATGCTTGGTGTTCTTGGGAAATTGAGAGAAAATGATGAATATTTGCTTCACAAAGTGAGAGAAAATGAAATAAGATGGCTTATGTCAAGTGTGCAGCCGTGGGGCTCTTTGGAGAAAAAGTGAGAAAATGATTAAGTTATAAAGTATGAAGAATGAAATGAATTTTCTAATTCTTAAGCACTTGGCCGTGAAATAGCTTGGTAAAAGAATGATAATATTTGATTCACATGGCTTATGTCATAACCAAACAAATCTCATCCATTAATTAGATCTATGGCCAATATTCAATGCTTGCTAATCAAGCTCACATCCACATCATTGATTTGATCAATGGTCAACATCCAAGACTTCCTCACTAAGTTTGCTCCTGCACCATTGATTAAATCAATGGTGATAAATCAAAACTTCTTCATCAAGATCATCATCCAACGGTTCATACTAAAGTTCAAGTCACTAAGTTTGACTCCATCTTAGCCATTGAATTTAACTTTGTTTCCTATCCATTGATCTAATCTAAGGTGGATATTATTAGTTATCTTGTTAGGATTATTCTCACACCATTGATCGGATCAATGGTTATGATCAAAGGCTTCCTAATCAAGTTTTAATGCAATGGTCTATAATAAAGTCTATGCTTCTTTATTTGACTAATTCTTATTAGTTAGAAAAGTCTAGCCACCTATTTTGACTGATTCCTATTGGTTCATTTTTTATTTAGGCTACAGAAAATATTCTAAGCACATTTTCTGTCAATTAAAATTTATCGGGTCAAATAATTATAGCAATAACTGCTATAAATAAAATAGCAGATATTTATCTGTGAAATATTTTTATTTCACAAATAAATTCTAAAAATTAAAAGAATCTTTTCTGTGTCTCTCAAATTCGAGTTTAGTAAGATCCCCCGTCTCTGAAATAATCAGATAAGATTTTCTCCGGCCCGAAAATTATTATTTTCCTGACTAAGAGCAAATCACACAAAAAAGATCAAAAATGATCTCGGAACAGTCAAATTAATTTTATAACACATAGAAAATGCAAAATAGTGTAATTCTGCTATTGCTATTAACATAGCCAGAATTTGGGGTGTTACACTTTACCTCAAAGTTTCAAGCTATAGGGCTTGGTAGAAAATGATGAAGATGGAGGAATCAATAGATGCTCACCAAAGAGAAGAGCTTCTATGTAACAAGGAGAATCAAGAACCAAGGTTGTTTGGAGCAAACAAACTTGAGTGGCCAAAAATGGTGTACTGGAACCGTGCAGGTGAAGAGGAAAAAGAGAAGAGAGAACGTGAGAGAGAGAAGAGAAAAAGGTAAAGAGAGAAAGTGATAGCTTTTTTTTAAAATGAAAATGAAAATAATGTCTTTGAGTGAAAAGATGACAAGATTGTCATCTTTCCTTCCTTCCAAAACCGTGGAGCCCAAGGAGGAGAGAGGAAAGATGAAGCTTCCTTGAGAAGCTACACATAATTTTTGATAAAGTGAAGGGTGATGTCATGGTGATGATGTCATCTTGGTGATGTTATTAAAGTGCTCTCTAGAAAAGATGACTAACACTCTACTAGAGCTATTATCCAATGGATAAAAGTTATAGTTAGCAGAAACAGTAATTATTGTCCTACAGATAATAAAATATACTGCGATTTTATTTATCAAATAAAATTTCAAAAAATAAAAACTTCATAAACTGTGCCCGGTCTCGGGTTTAGTAAAATCCCCTGTCGACGTTTCTATAGTCCAAAGTTTTTCGGCTTCAGAAAAAAATATTTTATTTTCCTGGCCCTACTCAGCGTGCACGCAAATTGAGAAAATATTAAAATAATCAAACAATTCAAATAATTCTAGAAAAATTCTCAAAAATCACAAATATTATAAAATGAATATATATCATGAAACAAACAATTTTTCGGGTGTTACAGTAGTAGTATTAGGATGTTATATTTTGGTATCAGAGCAGTTCATCCTAATTGAGCCCGGATATGGACTAACTATGCTTTTGGCATGAATGTTGTGCATTTTCTTATCTTGATACTATGATGTATGGATAGAATTGCATGATAGCCTTGTGTATATGAAACGTCCTAACACTAATATCCCAATATATGTAGTACACAAAGAGATATTTAGCACCACAACGTCTCTTCATAATTTCTAACCTGATACATATATCCATAATGTTCATTGGAAACATTATAGAGAGCCATATGAAATACGAAAAAAAATAACATTTATAACATAATGCATCTATATACATATACATCATTAGCCTCCCTTGGGGTATGAAGTAATACATAACTATTTACATTACAAAAGAAGTATAAAGATACAAAGATTGCAACATAAAGGTAAATCTATAACTAATATAAGACTTTAGCATCCTTTTTTCTTCTTATTCTTTGAAGAACCTTCACTTGGAATTACATGATAACACAGCGAGGTGAAAATCAACATTCCTCAATATGAGTAATCAAAACCAGTCATACATAACATAATAACTTACTCTTAACAATTAAGAATATGACAAGTTACATTCTTTACAAGGTCTAACTTTAAAAGCTAGATAAACCAAGTTAAACATACATACATTCATTCTTACATAATTAGCTCATTTAAGATCAAGGCATGTTTTACTAGGAATTTTGACTTCTCATGTTTACCTCTTATAGATAGGAAAACTAAAATTTCTACACTACATGCAATCCTAGCACTTGGTTTGGAATAATTGTCTCCTTAGAAACTTCTAACTCCATTCCTTCTAGCCAAATGACTTTTCATCCTATAAAGTCACATTCATAGCTAGACAATGCCAACTTATCATAGTTTACTTGTATCTAACACCCCTCATCATCACATCTCTAGTGAAGCTAAGTAATAATAAGTTACTTTACGTGCTAGACACTTATCTATAGCAAACCCTTACTCTTGGTTGCTTTAAAGTTCATACATAACTTACACATACCAAGAGATCATCCTCTTATCGAATTACCCCTATTAGTATACTAAATGTATCCTAAGTCCATCCACTGTTCTTAGATATCCAAAGGCTTAGACATTCTCATGAATGGTAGGTGATAACTTCTCTCTTGAAAATATCTCTATTTGTGTCTTAACACACTTTAGGAAACATATATTAATGATCCTATCTAATACAGAACTTCAAATTATCAAAAATGACATTTTTGGAGTTCCAGGGCCTCACGCCTCGGCATGACACTCCCATATCACAGTGTGCTGCTCTCTGCCTGTAGAAATTATAAATTTGAGCCATGTGTGCCATAGCGTTCGACACCTTGTGCCGTGGCGTGAGAAGTAGAACCTAGATTCTACAGAACCGTGGTGCTGTTCCATTGGTTCATTTTATGGATTTTGGTCATTCCAAACTAGTTTCTAGGTGATACTAAATCCCTAATCAATTCTTAAACACATATGAATCATCAAACACTAACTTAAACCTCTTAATTTGAATTATGAATCAAAATCACCTATTTGGCCTAAAACTAATCTTTTGTGAATCAAAGGCCTAAATGAGATATTTTAAGCTTCTAGCTTCAACTTATGTTATGAACAAGTCATCAATGACCAAAGAAACACAAACATGCAACCCAAACACATCAAACACCTTTAGAACTCATTTTGACCTATTAAGCACCAAAGGTGCATCTGTGGCGTCCCGGGGCCGATGAGGGCGGGGAGTGTCGCCGGTGCAATGAGGCACGGACAAGGAGCGGCTCCTGGCATGCTTCTAAGCGGAGGGTCTGCATGAATGAACTGAATGTGCACCGGAATGAGAGGGATTCAGAGACTATGTAGGTATGGGACTACATAGTTGAGGATGGCTTAAAGGAATTGATTTGGTGTAACCATATCAACAAGTTGCAACTTCTTTTCGGGAGCCTAGAACATAAGAACTCCATGGTTAAGCGTGCTTGACCTGGAGCAATTATGGGATGGGTGACCTCCTGGGAAGTTTCCTAGGATGCGTGTGAGTGAGGACAAAGCACGCTGAAAAGACCCGTGTTGGTTTGTGGAGACTCTCATCAATCCTGCAAGTAGTCCCGGGTCGTTACATTAATGGTATCAGAGACGGGACCTCTCCCAGTACGGTGTGGTTCAGGGACGAACCAAGCGGAAGCTGGTGGGCATGTGGCGTCCCGGGGCCAATGAGGGCGGGGAGTGTCGCCGGTGCAATGAGGCATGGACAAGGAGCGGCTCCTGGCATGCTTCTAAGCAGAGGGTCTGCATGAATGAACTGAATGCGCACCGGAATGAGAGGGATTCAGAGACTGTGTAGGTATGGGACTCCATAGTTGAGGATGGCTTAAAGGAATTGATTTGGTGTAACCATATCAACAAGTTGTAACTTCTTTTCGGGAGCCTAGAACATAAGAACTTCATGGTTAAGCGTGCTTGACCTGGAGCAATTATGGGATGGGTGACCTCTTGGGAAGTTTCCTAGGATGCGTGTGAGTGAGGACAAAGCACGCTGAAAAGACCCGTGTTGGTTTGTGGAGACTCTCATCAATCCTGCAGGCAGTCCCGGGTCGTTACAGCATCTATGGTGACAAGAGTGAAAAGAAATGAAGATGAGCATAAAACCCCTCCCTTTCGCAATTGTGAAGAAGATTTAAGCTTGGTTGGATCTCAAGCCTTGGCTTTGCCTTTGGCTTTCCTCTTTCTTTCTTCCTCATCCTTGGTCTTTGCTTCCTCTTTTTTCCTCTCTTGTCTCATAGTTCCTGCCTTTGTTTTGGCAACAAAGAGCTTTGCATAAGGCTTATAAAGAGATGGCAAAAGACTCTTAAGGCCCTTAAGTCATAACTGATAAACCCTGATCTGCTAAAAACACTTAGATTTAGCTAATTCAAGATTTCCAACTCCTAACAACTTTAAAATAAATTCTAAGAATCATATAAAAAGTGATTTCACCATTATCTGATATTTTTATATCTGCTACTAGTCAATCTTGCTATAAATAGACAACCATTATACCTAAAAATGCCAAATTAACTCAATTCACCTTGAAACTTTAATGTGTGGAAATAAGTTTGCCTCAATGGTTTAATATGTTAAGTTCTAATGGTGACAAATATAAGATAAAAAGAATGATGCTTATGCTTGATATATGTGCTTAATAGATGACAAATGCATTACAAAAGAATATTGATCATGTTACATAGATGTGCTTAATGAGATAGATTGTATCATGCATGATTATATACTTTATCTAATTATATTTCACTTAATAATCATGCAATGAGATATGTGTAACATTCTTTATATAATATATCCAATAATGCTTTATATGAGTTGTATTAAATTAATATTGGATTTGGCTCTATTTAAATGAAAATATGCAAAGTGTTCTTTGTTGCATCGTATATAGATATGTCCATTAGTAATTGATAAATATATTATTTGGATGTACCTATAAAATTCTTATATGCATGTTAGACTAACTAGAGTTATGCATTTATAAATCATGCATATAAAGATATTGAATTTTGAATTTGGACTAACTATGTTTGTTTAAGTGAGTAATACTTTGTAGGATAGTCCAAATACCAAGAGTGAGCATCGCAACAAGAAAGTAAAAGATCACAACTATGCTCAAGTCAAGACGAATGAGAATGATAATATGTTCCAAGCATTTGCAAGATTTGAAGAGAAGAAATTTGTGGAAGCTTGGATTACATCAATAAGCCTAAGGACTAGAATTGGTATATTTTCTTTTTAGGCTTTCTCCTATGTAAAGATAGAGGGTTTATATGAAAAGAGCTCAAATATGTTTTTAAATCTTTACAAATGGTTCTTACATGCTAGAATGCCCAAGAAACATGTTTTGAAAAGCTAAATGGTTCTTTTTCTTTTTCAACAAAAGTAAATTCTTGTACAACAAATGGTTCTTTCAAGCCACTTTTGTATTGAACAACATAAATACCCTAAACAATGGACTCAAGTGAAGAAATAACATATCATACACTCAACAAACATAAAAGGAAGTAAAAGATTGTAATATTTTGACATGCATTAGAATGGTTACAAGGTAGGAAATATGAGGGTGAAAGAAGAACATAGAAGGCCAAACATTTAGAAAGCTTCAAAAGGGGACCTATGGATATCATCATATCAGGGTAACCTTTTTAAGGCTCAATCGGTCCAAACAATGCCCTAATCACTTCTTCAATCATGCATAATCTAGGATTTCACCTCAAGAGAGTTGCAAAATAATTTCAAGGATAATAGAAATCATCCACGTGCACAATCTATAAACATTCTCTAGACGAGCACTCAAATCTTTTCAAAATTAAACAAGCATCTAAGTGAGAAACACACCATGCATAAAAACAAACAAGATTGCTTAAGCATGCTTCAAGATCGCAAATAGTTTCACAAAAGAAATAAGGACAATCATAAGCATTTATATCATTGGCCAACCAAAACTACACTAGCAAATGGCAACAAATCATGCATTCAAAAGATTCATCATTTTTCATTCAAGCATGCATAACATCATGTAGAGAATGTTAAAAATTAAAACTTTTATCAACGGCCCACCAGTAATAGCCAAAACAGGATATAATCATGAAAGCATGATAACTATCACTAACACATACTTAAAGTATCAAAACATGTAAAGATACTCCCCCAAACCAAAGTGAATGTGTGTTCTTGGTGTTCATGGTCTATAGGGTACTTGAGCAAGTCAAAACAGCAGCCTAACTAGAACTGAGCATTATTAAATAAAGAAAAACTAGAAAAATAATAAAAAAATGCAAAAATAGGGGTGCCACGCCACAGCATGGACAAGTGTGCGTCGCAATGCAGAGCTCTCTGGTGCGTTTTCCTAATATGGCAGAGACTGGTACGCCACGGTGGGAACTTTTGGTGCACCGCGGCAAGAGAAGTCATGCTGCAGCAGACCAATTTCTGTTGGAACTAGTGCTCCATTTTGGCCCTTAGCACCTCTAAAAAATGTCTAAAAGCTTAAAACACAGAATGTACAACAAAAACATAACAAAAACATAAAAACACACTATTACCACTTATATACAAAATAAGAACATAAACTAAAAACAACATAAAAAGCTAAATGCTAAAGGATCTAAACATGTCCAAATAGACTTATTGAACATACTAAACAAGATTTGGGCAACAAAAATGCAATAACACACAAAATCAAACTATTGGCATATTTAAAGACTTAAAGTTAAAGAACTAAAACATGTCCAAATGGACTTATTGAGCTAAACTAAAAAAAATTTGAATTAGAACTAAGTAAACTTCTTGTCAATATTAGCAATACAGAAATAATGCCTTATCCCTGGCAACAGCGCCAAAATCTTGCTGATGCCAAAACAACTTGTTTGCTCATTTGCTAACCGCAAGTGCACGGGTTGAACAAGTAATAAAATGATGAGTACAGATCTCATTCCCACAAGGCTAAGTTTATTTCCAATGCTAAGTATTAACCGATAGCTTACCTAAATCTATTCAAGAACATAGAAATAGGAGAAAGTAATTAAAGAAACTAAAGACTAAAAAGCGGTAAAGATAATGGTTAGAGATTAGGGAAATCCTTCTTTACCCTTTACTTCAACCAACAACATGCAAGCCTCTTCATAAATATGAATGCAATGATTAGGTTATCTTGAGAATCTACATTAGCTAAATGCCTATATCTAGGTCATCTAACCATGGTTTCAATTGGCCAACTCACTAAGTATCCTTGAGAGCTAACACAAAATCCACTCTTTAAGGTCTATTCTCAAACACGTGCTATGCATGGCTAAGAGTTATATTTCTATCCCATTAGCGAATCAACTCATCCTGCAATTAGAATAGAATCGAACATGCATCAATCATACATACAATCTCAAACCCAAGTCCCTATGTCTAGGTTCATTGGACTTTATCAAATCAACTTAAATGTTGGCCAAACACTCAAGAGCATTAAGAACAATATGATTGAACAAAATCAAAGATCCACACAAACTCAAAGAAGAACAAATCATTAATATTCATAAAAAGATTCAAAGTCATCCCTAAATACAGTTGTTACATCATTGAATAGGAAAATACAAATCAAAATACATGTTCAAGAAATGAGGAAGAGAAAAGAGCAAAGAGGGAAAAAGAAAGCTCATGAATTTCGCCATTGAAGCTCAGATCTTCCTCCAAGAGAAATAGGGCTTCCATCCTTAGCTCCCCAAGCTCTATCTCCACCTCTAATGGCGGACCCAGCTGCAGCCTCTGTAACATCCTGATTTTTTATTTTTCTTGAAATAAATAAGTTTTATAATATTTATGAGTTTTTATGAATTTTTATGAAATTTTAATTATTTTGAATATTTTAATATTATTTTGATATTTTAATATTATCTTGAAAGCTATATGTCTGAATTTCATTTTTTTCTGAAAATATATCGTTTTATAATTTTTATAATTTTTATGAATTTTTGTAGAACTTTCTGAGTTTTTTTATTATTTTAGCATTATTTTGAGTTGTGTGTGGGCCCGGAGCGGACCCGAGGCAGGCCCAGAAAAATAATTTTTTTTTCTTGAACTAGAAAGTTCTGGATTCTCAAGGCGAGATTGGGAGATCTTACTAAACCTGAGACCGGGAACAGTTGACAAGAATTTTCTATATCTGAGTTTTTCATTACCCATTGTGTAATAATAGCTGTAGTTGTTATCCATTGGGTAATACTTGTTAGAAAAATATCTTGATGACTCAGTTGGTGACTCAGCACTACGACTCACCATACTAACTCAGCTATTCTAGAAGATTCTATGATGACTCACCTAGTAAATATCTAAGAAATAAATATCTAGCTATAAATATCTAAGGATAAATATCTTGGTGAAAATATCTAAGTTAAATATCTTAAGTGTAATTATGGAAGTAGAAGATATCTAAGAGTAATGATGAGCCATCATTACATAGCTTTTTGGCTAACCAATGAGAATTGGTCAAACATAGTGGTTGGACTTCATTATGAACCGTTGGATGGAAAGCTTGATGGAAAAAGCCTTAGATCCTCACCGTTGATCTAATCAATGGTGTGAAAGCAATCTTGCTAAGGAAGCTTATGATATCAACCTTAGATTCAATCAATGGTTAGGAGATGAAGTTGATTTTAATGGTTAGGATTTAGTCAACAAAAATGGCTAGGTTAATTAGTTAAGTAACTAGATAATTTAACTTAATTATCCTAATAGCTTAATTAGCTAAGTGAACTAATTTAATTGCTTAATAATTAGAAGCTAATTACTAGATAAATATTTATTATCTAGAAACATGACATGACCATAATAATGCAATTAACTAATTAGAATATGATTAGACATCCTAATTAAATTAGTTTAAGAGAAACTACATGAATTAATTATTTAATTAAGGTGTAATTAGGAATTAAAATAAAAGCAAAGCTTAGTTAATTTCCCCTATGACTCCCACGGCTACAAGGCTTTCTCCAAGGTTCTTGAATGGTCTTTTATGACCAATGGATGACACCAAGTGACATAAGCCATGTGAATACCGTGTGCATGCATGTGATAGCTTTCTATTTTGCTAAACAAATTACTATCTCTCCATTCTCTCACTCCCACGGCTATACCCTTAGAGAAATAGCTTATTTCATTTCATTTCCTATCAATTTTAACACTAAAACCATTCTCTCTCTTCTCTCTCTTCCAATTATTCAAGAACACCAAGAATAAACACCAAAAAACTCCATTCTTACTCTCCTTTGAAGGATTCGGCCTCCACCCACCAAACCAACCTCTTCATTTCTATGATTTTATCCAACCTTACTTTCCAAACCCAAACCTTATTCTAAACATCTTTCCTTTTGTGAGTTTTACTTAAATCCTACTCTAAGTGCTTCAAAAAGCAAGCTTTGATTTCTTACATCCAAGGTAATCTCTTGATTCTTTGGTTCTAAGTTGAGTTTCTAATTTTCTATACCATGATTGATCCATGGTTTCTTATCCCTAAGCTTTGTTTTATGACTTTAAGATTTATTTAAGATTTTAGGAAATTGTTTGGGTGATTCACGAAATTTAGAGGAGAAGGAACTTGAAGAGTTTTACAAAAAAAAAAAAAAGCTAGGAGGACATCAACCAGGTAAGAGGGAGATTAACCTCATGGGCCATATGTGGCGGTGAAGGAATGGAATTGTTTGTGTTTGTGAGTGAAGAATCCATGTGAGGATTTATTCACTCGAATGTGCAATTATTGATTTGTGCTTGTTAGATTATATTATGTGATTGTTTTATTGCTTTGATAAGTATGCATGATTTGTATATGTGTTTGATATTCTTATAGCTTTGATGGTATATTTGCCTATGTGAATTTGGAAGCATGATGATGGTTGTGTAATTTAAGATGTGATTCACATGATGAGAAAATCTGTATGAGGACTCCAAAGAGTCTAGAGGCATACGGCCTTGTTGCTATCAAGAGGATTAAGGATTTTAAATTATTTTTCAAATTGAGGTTTAAATGATTTTATGACAAGAAATTCAATTAAGTAATTTTATAAGGATTTAAAGTGTTAGAAAATGATTTATCTATTAATTTTGAAGCAATCTGTAAATTTGGCCAACATGCCAATTTTTTATGTTCAAGATCCAAAATTATTTTACTAAGTGTAAACTTAGATGTTTTAATAGTAAGAACTCAATTTGGTAGGTTTTGAAAATTAAATGAAAGTAATTTTATTTAGTTAAGCTAAGTAGTAAAATAAAAGTCAATACTTGAAATTTACTGACGTATAGCTCACCCTCTGGGTTTTGAAGCGCGTTAGGAAATTTTGAGCTGTAATATCGCAATTAACTTAAAGAAACATAATTTTCTGAGAAACAGTAGAAATACTAATTTTTAGATGGACTATATTGAAAATATTCTTTAAAGAGGGACTATATTGAAAATATTTTTAAGGGACTATACTAAAAATATTCTTTGAAAATGGACTATTTTAGAAATATTATTTAAAGAGGGACTATTATGTAAATATTCTATTATAAAAGGACTATTATGCAAATAATGAGAATAAAGTCAATTTTTGATATTAAATGAGAAAAATATTATTTTGGAATAAAAATATGTTCAAAATATTTTACGCGATTTAAAAATAGTAATTTTTATCTACGCGATTGAGAAAACATTTTAAAATCTTTACGCGATTTGAAAATGTAACAAAAGTGTTACGCGATTGTGAAAATGCGATAATATTGCTATGCGATTGAGAGGAACAACGAGTTTTGCTATAAAGTTAATGTTTTGAAAAGAATTTGTGAAACTGAAGTATTGGACCCGAGTGGATCTTTGGTATTATCGATTGTATGGGCGGCTATATAAAACCATAGATACTAATGGTATTGGACAATTTGTATGTACATGTGCGGTTGAGTTAGTATCATTGGGGACAATATAACGGTACTCTGTTTTTGAACAAAAATGATTTGAACATTGTACGATGATGCTGCCATATGATGGCATATGAATAAGAAATAACGTGTGATCAATGACAGCATATGATTGAATTATTTATCATGCATTTGCGGATTTTGTTGTGCCATTTTATGCCTAAGGAATGGACGTGAACTCACAGGATAGTGGGAGGAATCCTGGGGGACGTCAGGGCACGGTGATTCATTTGTTTGACATTAAGTCAGTTAATATATATATATATATATATATATATATATATATATATGGATTGCATTGCGATTGCAACGCACTGTCATCCCGACGAACACTATTGCTTTTCATTTTCCAGCATAGACTGTCTTATTTCGGTTCTTATTAAGGGGGGATAGATTTACTGGGCGTTCATCTCCGAATTTGAGTAAACTCTATGAAGAAGGAACCGATTGCGTTGAGCATATGCATAGTCAGCATTTATGCTATTGTGATATATTATGATTGTGGTATTATCATTATGGCTGATATTGTGTTGAGAGTTTCTTGGAATGTTTATCTATTTAATATCTTGAATATATATATGCTATTGATTTTATGATAATCTATGAATTGTATATGTGGAATGACATTGTTGTTCGTATCGTTTCTTTACTGTCATATTGGTATGCAATGTATGGGATCTCACCTCTTTGCTATTTTATTCTGTCTATTTCTATTTTATATTTACGTCTGTAAAGACTACAATGGCTGCAAGGAGGAATTTCACTGATTACATGCAAGTGCAGTTCCACGATGGCATTGATGCCTGGTATGTCGACTCAGCTACTGAACGTGTTAGTTATGTAGGAGAGGTGACTCTATCCCAGAGTGATACCTACCATGGAAACCCTACTTTCACATACTATGCTGCGTGTGTACATGTAGAGTTTTCTATGTCTATTGTAGAACTATGGGACATTACTCACCCTTTGTCTAGTGAAGACTCTACAGAGTCAACCACTCGAACTCCTGTTCAAAGAGACACACCTCGACCAGAGACTGTGCCTTTAGAGGATCCGAGATAGGATTAGGTTCAGAACCTTACTCTCCAAGTGTTTTGGCTTGGGCCAGCTCAAGTTTATATGTGGTGATTAATTATTGTCTAGAACATATAAGTTTTATGTAATGAAGACGTCATGAATCTATATGATATGTATTAGAGATGTATGTTATTCAGTTTATATATTTTCTAGTTCAATAAAGTTTATATTTTCTGCGAAAAAGAAATTTTGAAATCCGTATTTTAGTGAAATTAAATATTTTATAACTTGGGTAATTAATTATTATTATAAGGAGTTAGTAAGAATGTGACACCCTTTGGAGGGGGTGTTACAGCTTCTAACCCTAAACTACCTAAAACCTAAAACCTAAGAGAGAAAACTAAGAGAGACCTATGAGAGAGCATGAAAAATAGAATAAATAGACTTAGTTCACCGATGAGCGCCGCGGCGTGGAGCCCATGTGCAAGAAGATGTGGTAGGTCGTGTTCTTCTCTGACTTGCGCTGGCTAAAACCCTCACGCCGCGGCGTGCACATGTTTGTGCTGCGGCGTGGAGCTCTAGAATGCCTCCTTGGCTTCTTTCCTCCAATGCTGGGCCTTGGCTTGCATCAATTTGTCTCTTTCAAGCCCCTCCTGCATTAGAGAAAGCACCAAGTTAAATATAATTGTAAATCTACTTAATCAATTAACGTTTATGCATAAATTGCTCAAAAACATATAGGAAGGTATCCAAATGACATTTAACAAATATAAGCAGAAAACCTTCCAAATATGCATAAGAACAAGGACTAAGCATACCATGAAGCACAAATATGAGGCATAAATAACTACATTTCATGGATTTATTAATTTTTTGCATAAAGTTGTACATAGAGAGTAAGAAGAACAAAAGTCATTGAAGGAATCTTGTTATGAAAAATATCCTTAGAATGATGTTCAAATTGAAGAGGTGGCAAAGCAAAACCAAATGGTATATACTCTTGAAGTTTTGATGGGAAAGAATGAGGATGATGATTCCTATGAAGAGTCATTAATGCAAGAAATTGATACAACCTCCCACTTGACTCTAAAGAACTTTGAGGTAAATGATGCCTATCTTGATTATGGCCCTCTCTATGATGAGCTACAATATGCATATGATGAATTATATGATGGCTTGTTATTTTTAGAAAAGAAAAACTCATCTTGTTTGGAAAACATTTCCTCTATTGAAAATGAAATTAAGACTTTGAAAAATGAATATGTTTTTCTTAATGAGGAAATGCCTATGCAATATGAAATCTCATTTTCTTGTGAAAATGCATTAATTTAGAAAATCAAGTTGAGGACTTATATTTTGAATTTACCAAAACTAATGATTCTAATTGCTTACGTTCTATGGTTGTTAATGAAAATAAAATTAATGTTATTCCACATAAAAATTCAGGCAAGGCTTATGGCAAAAATAACATAGAATGTAATAATAATAAAAGACTTAAGTTTTCCAAAGACGTTCTTCAAAGGACCAAACCATCATCAAATTCAATTATTTGCAATTTTTGTGATCATCTAGGACATATTTCTCATTTATGAAATTATAGAAGAAATTCTTATGTGAGAAATAATATGGTATAGGTTCCTAAAAATCTTAAATGGCCTAATACTAACATTTAAGGACCTAAGATAAAGTGGGTACCAAAATGTCCCCCTAGTGTTTCAATTATGTAGAAAATTTCTCAAAAGGATGGACCTATTGCTCAAAGGAAAGAGGAATCATCAAGGAGAATGCTTACAAAGTCCAATGGTAGAAATTTTGGTCAAAGAAGGAAAATGACTTTAACCAAAGCTCCTCAAATACAAAATGTAGAAATTGTAAAGTTTAAGACTCCAAAAGAGAAACAATGGGTAATAAAAAGTATTCCCTTGATTACCAAGGGAATGTCTCATTTTCGATTACAATGCGGAAATAAAAATTATATGAGTTAAGACCCGGTTCGTTTTAATAATACGTATATGTACTCGATTATGGTTGGGTATTTAAATTGGTGAGTATGTGATATATATATATATATTTTTTTTTTTCGTTGTTGTTATAACAATCATAATTAATAACCACGTTGACGAAGCATAAATGGGACAAAGAATGAAACAGAAGTAAAGCATACATAGGAATTAACGTTGCATCATTATATGTATATACAAGGCCAAGGTATTAAAAACTTTTTCCTCTCATGCACATTCAGTTGTAAAGTCGATGAATTTGAGGTATATTCCTTGTAGGCTTTAAGTGATTGATAAAATCATGTGTACTTGGTAAAAGTTAAATGTTATGTATAACACATGATTATGTTCATTCTTTTGCTCACTATCTTGCATATTTCTTGATAATAGGGTATTCTATGACTATGTATACTTTCTATGCTTTAAATTGTCTATATATCATGAAAGTAAGCATGACATTAGCTATGTAATTAATGGTAATTGATTATTTAATTTGTTGTACTCAATTTATATACTATGAAACAAATTGATCTTTATGAGAGCATAAAATGGATTAGTAATCAATGACTAACACCTATGGATCCAAAATTGGTGGATACCAAAGAAAGTACTTTGAATTGTGTTGTAAAGTGACTATTAGCTCAAACATACATTAAAGTGAAATACAACTACGCTACTTCAGGTTGGAAAAATTTGAAGTGGTCCAAGTTCCCCAAGAGTGGTGAAAACATAAAAAAAATACATAGAGAGCCACAATATTCTCAAGGAGCCTTGAGGCATGATAGTTGGAGTCATCTACAAAAATCTAAAGAGTACACTTTTAGTGATATCAGTCTCTTATCCCTATTTATGCTTTAAATTGAATATTATATTATATTTGGAGAGCTAGAGACTTGTTTTATGCCTTAACATGCCTTAAGTTGTGCTTCTCTAGCATTGTGTCTTGAAAGTGTCTTTACATATGCTAACATGCTAGATAAGTACACATCTTATTTGGAATAACATATTTTATGGTAATATCTTTATTCTTGAGCTTGTAACCAATTCTCTTTGTTCAAATATAAAATTTCACATGCTTATAAGTAGTTCTAATCCTTTCTTTTTGATGCTTAATTGTTTTATATACTTACTTAGATATTAGAAAGTTAAAAGTTATACGTTTTCTTATTTGAAATTGCTTGATATGTTCATATATTAAAAACAAGACGTAAATGATTCATTTTGTGTCTTGAACTTGTCTTTGAACTTCAACGGTTTTTACAATGAAGTATATCTTGAAATAAATCATAAATGTTCAATAGTTATAGTTCCATGGTTTTTCAATTCTTTCATTACAATAAGGGACTTTTTGTTCTTGATTGGCATGTGTGCATACTAGAATTTCTTACTTGATATTACATGCCTTACATGATCATTGTTTGCCCCAAAATGCTTATATAAGTTTTGATGTTGATTATGTGCTTTTTGATAAACTTGAATCATGCCTTAAATTGCTTAAACCGTATTTTTGGATTGAAGTGCATATGTCCTTCTTTTGTTCTTGTTAGAACTAACTTTGCATGGTTGATAATATGGTATATGTTTTACATTATATATCAACTTAAATTATGTTTGTAAATGAGCTTAAATGATATTTGATGCTAACCTATGTTTTAGAGAACTTTTAGAGTTAGCTTTGAAAGTGTCTCTATGTGTTTCAAATATAGTCATCAAATATTGAAATGTCAAGCATATGTGGATAAATGAGAAGAGTTGAATGAAGAAGGATATAAGAAGACTTTCTTCAAGTGCAACAAAATGGAATACCCAATGGAAAAAACTCAAACTCAACGGACAAATAAATGAAGAACACTCTAAAGAGCATCACTTTTCTCTATCCCTAAGCTATTATGGTATTCTATATGTTATGAATTATATGATATTTGTTGATAATTTGATCTTAAATGATTAGATGCTTTCTTTACATGAGAAGTATGCTTAGCATTGACAAAGTACCTAATTGGATATTAATTTGCTAATTTTGTCATTGCATATAGGGTGAATGATGTTAGTTCTATACATACTTTAATCCCTATAGCATATTTCATCAAGTGAATGTTTGATATCTATGATTCTCTTGATCTATGGTTTCTTAGTGGTATAACACCTATGAGAATCATGCTCTTCTTTTGAAAATAGTTTCTTAGTTGATTAAAAAGTTTATTAAAGCAAAATCCCTTATTATATTTGAAAAAAAAAATTCAAGTTCCATATCCTTGAGAATCTTTTGAACTTGTCTTGAGAACTTGAAAGTATTTTCACCTCCTATTTGTCCTAAAAATTTAGAAATCATTCGATTTGTGCTATAAATGTAGTGCTCTTTTCTTTTTCTTTGAAAAATTTTATTAAATCTTGGGAGAATGTTTAAGAAAATTTTCAAATAAATCTTTTAGAATGTTCTATAGATCCCATCTTAATGCTTTAAAAGATAAGCTTTATTCTTCAAAGTGTTTTATTTTGTCAAGACTCTTGTTCAATGAGAAAGAGAAGAGATGTACTTTCATATGTTCATTTACTTGGGTTTGATCACTCTCAAGGAATATGTGGTTTTAATATAAAACCTCTCAACCCTTCTAAAATTCTTTTGGAAATGTAATGTGTTCTTGTAAAATTCTTTTTGAAAAGGGGAGAAGTTTTAAAATGGTTTTTGATTGATGGATCAAGAATATGCATCTTTGCCTTACTTTACTTTATGGTAATGTACTTACATAATTTTGACATGCATATTTCTCTTTATCTATCCTATGCTTCAATAAGGGGGAGTTTATCTTCTTTTCTTATAACTTCTTTATAATTATTTGTTGATCTGTAATGGTATTTTTATCCTTTTCATCTTACATATCTTTCTTCCAAGTCCATATTGACTATAAATATATGTATGACTATGTTAAACTATTATGTTTTATATTTTGATAGTATGCATATTTTGAGGGGGAGTCTAACTCTTAAATTGTTGCTTATATCTCTTGGCTTACATCCTTGTTTGATATAAAGTATTTTATTGTTAATACTATCAACATGTCAATAAAGACCATCTCTTATTCTTTTTCCCTTAATCAATGAAAGAAGGTAAAAATTCTTAAACTTTATATCTTTTGATTCTTTCATTGAGAAATGCTTGATATGTAGCAAGCTATATGATCATTCATTTGAAAACCTTAATTTCATGACCTTATATGGATATTTTGTAACTTTCATCAAGCGGTACTTATTTATCATGTGGTATGCAAGATATTATGTGTTAGACATAATTTCTTAAGCTTATTGCTATCATATGCTAAATGTTGATGTACCAAAATATGACAAGCATTACATGAATAATCTTTTATATCTTCAAAGCATATTTGTTTAATTTCTCTATTATTGAATCATGTGTAGAATCAAATAGTTATGTTTTGAATAACTTGAAGAAGTTTTTGTTTTTGTTTTTGATGATCCTATTCTTTTTGACAATATGAGTTTCATCTATAGGGGGAGAGAAAATATTATATTTCCCTCCAATGCCTTTTTGTTGATGTCAAATAGGGGGAGTAAAAATCGGAAAGAAAAATATATTTTTGTGCTTATTGTTTAATATACTTACATGAATATCTATTCTTGTATATTGCTTAACATATTTTTCTTTGGTGATTTGTCATCATTAAAAAGGGGGAGATTGTGAAAAGAAGTTTACTCCAATGATTTAATATGTTAAGTTTTGATGATGATAAATACAAGACAAAAAGAATTATGCTTATGCTTGATAGATGTGCTTAATACAAGACAAATGCATTACAAAAGAATATTGATCATGTTACATAGATGTGCTTAATGAGATAGATTATATCATGCATGATTATGTACTTTATCTAGTTATATTTCACTTAATAATCATGCAATGAGATATATGTAACATTCTTCATATAATATATTCAATAATACTTTATATGAGTTGTATTAAATTAATATTGGATTTGGCTCTATTTAAATGAAAATGTGCAAAGTGTTCTTTGTTGCATCGTATATAGAGATATCCATTAGTAATTGATAAATATCATATTTGAATGTGTTATTAAAGTCTTATATGTATGCTAGACAATCTAGAGTTATACATTTATAAATCATGCATATAAAGATATTGAATTTTGAATTTGGACTATGTTTGTTTAAGTGAGCAATACCTTATAGGATAGTCCAAATACCAAGAGTGAGCATTACAACAAGAAAGCAAAAGATCACAACTATGCTCAAGTCATGAAGAATGAGAATGATAAGATGTTCTAAGCATTTGCAAGATTTGAAGAGAAGAAATTTATGGAAGCTTGGATTACATCAAGAAGCCTAAGGACTAGAATTGGTATATTTTTCTTTTAGGCTTTCTCCTATGTAAAGATAAAGGGTTTACATGAAAAGAGCTAAAATATGTTTTAAAATCTTTACAAGTGGTTCTTACATGCTAGAATGCCCAAGAAACATGTTTTGAAAAGCTAGTCATGGTAGTACTTCAAAACTATGAAAAATAATTAAGTTTGAGTTTTGAAAAGCTGACCTTTGATTGCTATTTTGATCATAACTTTCAAATTACTTTGATTTTTGTTGAGACTTATTGCATATGAAAATAGACTAAAATATGTTTCCAATGAGTGATTTGCTTTAAACGGATAAGAAATAAAGAAGTAATGACCATTTAAAGTTAGTTATGACCTTTTGTTACTCCTTTAATCATAAATTTTAAAATACTTTGAGTTTTGTTATAAAACTTCTTTCATATGAAAATAGACTCAAAGATCTTTCCAATGAGTGGTCATTTTCTTAAAACGAATAAGAAATGAAGAAGTTATGACCATTTAAAGTTAGCTTTTGAAACTAGAATGCTGTAATTGATTACACAATCCTTGTAATTGATTACAACTCTGGCAGAGGCTTTGTAGTCGATTACATGATGCTTGTAATCGATTACACACTGCCCAAAAACGTTCCCCACAGTTATAAATGGCTAGTATTCATAAAAAATCATTTCTAAACGCTACCAATGGCTATTTTATCATTTGGGCTCTATATATAAGTGATATTTGAAGCTTTTACAACTGTTGAACACTTGATTTGATCCTTGAATTATCAAAATCATATTTTGAGCTCTTTATTGCAAAATTTTTCTATTCCTTTGTTCTTCAAGTTGTATATCCACTCTTGTGAGAGTTTCTAATCTTTCTCTTCATCTTGAAATCATTATAAGAGGGTGAGGTATCCCTCTAGAGAGGAAAGGGTAGAGTATCCCTTGTAGAGAGGCTCAAACACAAAGGGTGAGGTATCCCAAAGGTGTTGTGAGTGCTCTTGAATTTAAAGGTTTTTTCAAGCACCTGTGAAGCTTGAAGAGTTGGAGGCTCTAACACAAGGGTGAGGTATCCCAAGGTGTGAGGAATGCTCTTATTTGTATAAAGGTTTTCCTAGGACCTGTGAAGTCTAGGAGATAGTGAAAAAAATATCAAGTTAAGCTTGGGGACTAGATGTAGGCTACAAGTAGTTGGTGGCTGAATCAGGATAAATCCTCAAGTTTGATTCTGTCTTCCTTACACTCTTTAATTTTAATATTTGGTGAAGTATATCTATTTATTGTATATCTTGTAACACCCCTCTTTAGGGCATCACATTTACGGCTTCCACTTACGAAATTAGAATTAAGTTATAAAAACTAATAATAATATATGTACGTTTTTCAAATATTTTTCTTCGCGAAAAAAATTAAAAATACATAAAATAAATAAAAACACAAGATATGTTAAACCAAATAATTTACATTACATACATACCAAGTTTTATACTTAAACATAATTATACAAAGACAATACCCAAACATAAACTAGCCTAAAATCAAACACCTAATCAAAAAGGTACTCATCCGGATCCTCTTCTGGGTCTTCCTCAGATTCATCAGCTGACAACAACCCTGGATGGTTCCCAGTGCTACGCACTAGAGTCTGTGCAGATGAAACGACTGAGTCCTTGATAAAAGTAACACGACGACTACTTCACAAAAACTCAATAGGCATAACACACCGTAAATGCACAAAAGCTCTAAAGGAAAATATAGGGACCCCATGATAAGTCCTACTTAGGATCACAGATACCTCCCCAATATAAACCACATGCTCCTCATCAGTGTCATAATGCCAGGCATTTGTGCATCCTTTAAACAACACTCTCACGTAACCAAGAGAACCAGGCCTCGACGCCATCTCAACACCCAAACAGATTAACACAAATAGAAATGAGGCGATCCTTCTTCATCCTCTTCCTCTTCACACTCTTTATCAAACATACAAATAAATAGAAAAACATAACAAAGGGATGAGATCCCTTACATCAATACCATCATGGCAGCATAGGAACAACAACAACAATAATACTATTCATACACAACATTAATAACATATTCATGGCATCGTAAAATCATTGCATCAAATAACAAATAATTACCACAACATATATATACCACAACAGTATGATGACTGACTATGCACATGCATAATGAACCAATTTTCTACTCCGTGGAGCTAAACTCAATTTCATAGAGAATGATGCAAAAGATATGTTTGTATATCAATCGCCTCAACCAAGTGCTATAATTTCTTAATGTGCACGTCATGGCTTATATAAGACATTCTACGCTAGATCTTGAATAGAATAGTGCCTGGACGAGATTGTCGGAGCATGTTGAATCCGTAAATCCGTAAGCGCACGGGTCGACAAGTAATATAAAGGAAAGTTAGAGTATCGTGTCCCAAGGGATTGAATAATTAGAAGAATGTTAAACTTAACCAAAATTCACAAATTTTTATCTAAGCAAACGACGGAGAATGGGTTGCAATTAAAATAACAATTTAAGAGAAACAAAATAAGAAAACACCAAACACCAATTCCACTAGAGAAGATGAGGATGATTAAAGCCTAGGGGTCCCTATTTACTTGCTAATTCAATGAATAATTGCAATTAACAAGCACCAATCAATGAAATGACATTTGTTAGCTAATAACCATCAATAGATAAGAGCTTATGTCTAGGACAATTACCCATGCAAAACTTAGCTAATCCACTATGTGTCCATGTGAGTTAGCATAAGAATCACTCATTGAGACCAATTATCAAACACTTGCCATGCATGACCAAGAGGTATGTGTCCGTCCCCTTAGTTAATCAACACACTCATACCAATAGAATGTAATTGAACATACATCAACCATACCATATCCATATTCACAACATCCTATTTCTAGTTCAATTGGAATATTAAAAACATGCAATTGATGGCCAATCAATAACAAGCACTAAGCATAGATATGGATAAACAAAACCAATTTCATTCAAAGGATACCCAACTAATTACATATTAGTCAAATCTATAGCAAGATCCTAAAGAGCCCCTAGATTAGATTTTAGTTACACATCATGAAAGAGAAGAAAACAAATGAAATAAAATGATCCATCAAGTTACAAATCAAGAGGTAAAGGGAAAGAATAGACAAAAATGGAGAGATTCCAAGCTTGATCCTCTTCCTTGATCTTGATTCTCCCTTGAGTCACTTTCAATCCAAATGGGTTCCTTCTCTTCTCACTTGCTCTTTGGAATTCATGGTTTGTTTTAAAAATAGAATATCTCTCCCAATCCCCAAATCAGATATTAAAAGCTAATTTTCATGGATCAGGATTTTTCCCACGCCTAGGCGTGGTTAAGAAGCACGTGGTCTCAGATGCAATCCACGCTTAGGCGAGATTTTCCCACGCCTAGGCGTGGGTGTCTCTGTCTGAGTACCCTGAAAACCTGAGAGTTACATGCCTAGGCGTGACTTTTCCACGCCTAAGCGTGGAGGTCTCTGCTTGGAAATTCCTGAAATGCTGCGAGGATCACGCCTAGGCGTGATTTTGCCACGCCTAGGCGTGAGTTGGTTGCCCTTGCTTCTCTTTTGCATTGTTCTCCATTTTGAACTCTTCTTTGCTTCCTTATCCTTTCCAAGGTCTTTCCTTCTTGAATTTCTGCAACAAAAACAATGCTTTAATTCATCAAGCCATAATCCATCTCAATTTCTTAAATACAAGCATCAAAAATTGAATTCTTAAACAATTGAGATAGAAAGCCTAAATCATCAAGATCATGTATGAATTGGACCATTGGGTCTTGAAAATTTAAGGAAAGCATGCTCATATATATTCAAATTCATGTGAAATAACTTCATTTCCCGAAGTTATCACACCCCCAAACCTAAAGATTTGCTAGTCCTCGAGCAAACTAAACCAGGCAAGAAAAGGAATCACAGTCCAATCCAAAGGTCAAGAAATATGAGGCAAATTGAACTAGGACAAATCCAGCTTCCAATTATCATTCATACCCTCAGAAATCCCAATTCAATCCTCACAACAAGGTCTACACATGCAAGAAATTCTCAACTACCATGCTCACCCTTTAATGCCATTTTTGTGCATGAAAGATTTCCCAAGCTCATGAGTTTAAGACCCTTTCCTAATCATGAAAAGTAAGATCGATGAATTATAAAATACACATGCACTCTCAAAAGAATGTCCTTCATCCCTTTCTCCACTAATGTAGGCAAGACAGAATCAAAGATCATGAGGGTCTTTTAAACTTGTAATGTAAGGCTAAGGGTAGTGGCTAAGGAAGAAGGCAAAAGATTTTAATTCAAATATCAAACACATAATTAACCACTTCCATTGAATCAAGTCAAGTATGTAGATGCATAAACACAAACCAACTTGAAGAATCAATCTTTTTTTATTCCATTTTCTCATCACAAAAATGAAAGGGCTTTAATTTACATAACAGCCCACTTATTTTCTTTCTTTCTTTCTTCTTTTTCTTTTTCTCTTTTCTTCTTCTTTTTTTTTTTTTTAGATGAACAAAATCAATTTTTGAATGAAAGCTGGTAATCACATAATTTTTTTTTTTGGATTCTTAGCATCATACACAACACTATGGCTAAAAACAACAGAACTGCTTAATCATGTGCTCAACAAAGGACCTGTAATGAGGGGAAGAGATCTTTCTTTCACAAGCATGGTTTAAGAAGGTGGAGAGATTAGGGTTAAAGAAATGAAAATTAGGCCACACACACGCACACTAGGCTTTAAAATGGGTACTAGGGATATCATTCAATCAAGGTTGGCTTGAAAAGCTCAATCAGTCCAAATAAGTGCCCTAGTCATTTCATTGAAAATGCATTGCCTAGGATTTTGCCTCAAAAGGGAATCAAACAAGCTTCTAAGATGCAAAATTGAATATACACATGCCAATCATAAATTTCTCCAATCATGCATTTCATTCATATTCCAGAATCCACCACATGCAATAGGGAATTTCTCTCATATGCAATTATGGCAATAAGTGTAAGCACAAAATTTTGAATTTTTATAATTGAGTTCCCAAGTAGTGAGGTGTATATTTGATCCATACATTCATCAGATATTCTAATCAGAACTCAAGCATGCACCAATTCAACTTGCCTCAACACACACTCATCAATTCAATTCCTAATTCACGTAACCCTCAAGGCTTAATCAAGCTCACTCAGATTTGAACTTTCAGCAAAAGCAAAAGCAAAGAGAAGGGAATATATATATATATATATATATATATATATATATATATATATATATATATATATATATATATCCAAAACAATGATTCAACAAGCAATCACAAAATGATCATAAAGTTTCCACAAAAAGATCATAAAGTTTCCCCCCCAAACCTAAGTCATGCAGTGTCCCACTATAACCAAAAGAAATCAAGTCTCCAATAAAGTATGTACAGTGGACATAAAGTAAAGACATAAAAATAAAACAGAAAGATCATGAATGCCCTCAGAAAGATCATAAAGTCTCAAATCAGATCGTCCTCATCCAACAGGTCATCGCCCTCAGCGCCCAACTCCGTATCATCAGCAGGTGGAGGAGGTGGAGGAGAGGGTGAAGCTGTAACTGGTGGAGCATTGCGCTTCTCCTGAGCAGTCATAATGGTCTGCACTGCTCGTTCTGTCATGGGAGTCTTCAGCTTCACACGGACTTCAGTGTCCTTCCAAGTCACTTTCGATTTCTGACACAGTGCACAAATAAGAGAAGGGAAGAACAATGATTTCAGCTTCGTTGTGATGCAAAACCTAAGGTGATCATAAAGAATCTGCGCAGTGTCCACCTGCTGAAGAGTATGGATGGCATATAGCATGTATGCGCGCTCAGGATAAATCTCTGATCTATGCTCAGTAGGTAGCAATGAGGAGCAAACGAAGTGGTTCCACGGGCGCAGCTCTTTGCGCAGACTTTCTTGTTTAATGAAACGGATCGAATGATCTGTGTTGCGTTGCACTTGAACAGGAAAGGTAGAATCACAGATGGCTGCCAGTACTATTTCAAAAGGTGTACCACCATCTTCTTCCGGCAGCTGCAGGGTTTGGTACGTACATACTAGTGGAGGAGGGCCAAGGTGCAAAACCTGGCTGATGCGCTCAACAGAGTAGTTAACAGTCCTCCCTCTGACTTTAGCAGTGGTCTCAGAACGCTTTTCAGCAAATGCGTTGGCATAGAACTCCTTGACTATTGCAGCTACTGGTTCTTCCACAGGATGCTCCGCAAAATGTTGCCAGTGGAGCTCCTTAGTGGCACTAGTAATGGCGGGATATCGTACCACATTAAGGTCATGGAATCCCCACTTAGCGATGATGTTAATCTTCCTCAAATGCTGCCAGAAGTAATCATATGCCTCTTGATATATGAAAATCTGTGGGTCATAGATGGGAATTTTCTCAGTATCCTCTGTGTTACTTGGGTCAGCTTCAACAGTTTTGCGCTGTCTCTTTGACATATTTAGGAACAGCCTGAAAAAGAAGATAGTGCTGGTTATTACCATTTGAACAAAGTCTGAGAATAATTTTAATGAAATCAGTCACTTCTAAGAAGATAGCATGTAATGCAATCAAGCAACCCAGTTCAATAGCCAACCAAAAATGCAAGCAGATCAGAGTCATGCAATATGTACAACATAAATATACATTAAGTTAACCAATAATTCAACAATCCATAGCATACAATAAGGTCCAACTTTGAAACAAGCATTGACATATCATAACCCAATCAGCAATAAGCAAGTTACACTGCAAATAAGTCTCAGCTCAGCCAGTGCACAACCTAGAATCAAACCAAGTCAATCACCCAAAAATGACAACAGATACTAAGAACAACCACAGGGTGACTCAAACTTAAGGAACACCTCACGTATGTCAACAGGCAGAGGATTAACACAAATAGACATTAACATTGTCCTTGTTCAGTAGAAATGACCAAACCACAAGCCCAATGGAAATCAAAAGTATTTACAAACCAGAAATAAACAATAACCAACAATCAATTAGAAACAACTTAACAAGAGAGCAAATGATGAGCAATCAATAAATAAAATATTTACAAACTGCAAAATGTGCAAGCAGAACATATGATGACCAAAGAAAATAGAAAGTGCAGGGAAATGGAAAAGCAAACTTACCTTGAAGGAGTAGGAAATGAACAAGGCACCTGAAACTAGCAAGAAACCCAAAATAAACACACAAACAAAAAGCAGTATGGTGTATTGACCGTGTGGTGGGGAAAGAAGGTGAGGGATAAATGGTAAAAAGAAGAAGAAGAAGAAGAAGAAGAAGAAAGTGGTTGGGTTTTTATGGTGGTGTTGGGTTCGTGGGGGATAAAGAAGAAAAGGTGGGTGAGGGAAATGTGTGGTGGGTACGGTGGCTATTGGGTGGGGAAATATGGGGAAGAGATATGGTGATGGTGTTTTGGTGGAGGGGTTTATGGTGAAGATGCTTTGGTGGAGAGGGGGAAAGTAAAAGGAAAGAAGAAGAAGAGGGAATGGTGGGGAGGAAGGCACGATGGTTTAGGTGAAGAAGGGTGAGACGATTGGAGGGGTTACGGTGGTGTGGGTGGGGAAGAAATCAGAAATTGGGAATTAGGGATTTGAGAGGAGAAAAAAGAGAATAAAATGAAAGAGAGGGCTACTGCGTTTTATGCAGTAGTAGACATATCACGCCTAGGCGTGACATTACCACGCCTAGGCGTGGGATTTAATTCAATATTTTTTTTTGGAATAACAGGAAACTACGCCTAGGCATGTAAAAATCACGCTTAGGCGTGACTCTTGTGGGCCAAAATTATTGAAAACATAGAGAGGACCATGCTTAGGCATGAATAACACACACCTAGGCATGGAACTCTCTGGAAAATTCCTTGCAGCAGCTGAGACAACCACGCTTAGGCGTGTAAAAACCACGCCTAGGCGTGGGACTCTGGATCAAAATTCTGAACAGCAACACCAGAATACCCCACATCCATGCATCAAACACACCCTCCTTATTCTCAAACATTTAAGAACCAGCATAAGAATGACAGGAACAATCAAAGCATCAAATTGAAAAACAAACACTATAAAACAATAAAACAAAATCAAACAAAAATACAAAATAAAAGAAAAATCATGCATAAAATTGTCCTAAGCGAAGAGATAGGGTTAAGAAATTGGGTTGCCTCCCAACAAGCGCCTTATTTATAGTCCTGGCTGGACTTTGCAGATTGTCAAGATGGAGGAGCCAAGGTGAGTGAGGTTTTGTGCCTCTCCACCTCACCACCTAAGTAGAGCTTGAGCCGCTGGCCGTTGACCTTGAACGTTGACTTAAAACTGGATCCTCTAAGGTTATAGCACCATGGGGAAACACTTCCACCACTAAAAATGGGCCTGACCATCTGGATTTGAGCTTGCCAGGAAACAGTTTCAACCTTGAGTTGAATAAAAGGACCTTCTGGCCTGACTCAAAGCTTCTTGGGATAATGTGCTTGTCATGCCACGACTTCACCTTCCCCTTGTATAATTTAGCATTCTCATATGCTTGTAAGTGGAATTCCTCTAATTCATTCAGTTACAACAATCTCTTCTCCCCACAAGCGTTGGAATCCCAATTCAATTGTTTAATGGCCTAGTAAGCGCGGTGCTCAAGTTCAACAGGAAGATGGCAAGCCTTACCAAAGACCATTTGATATGGAGACATGCCAAGATGGGTTTTATAGGCAGTGCGATAAGCCCATAAAGCGTCGTCCAACTTCTTAGACCAATCCTTCCTAGAAGGACTCACAGTTTTTTCAAGAATCCGTTTCAACTCTCTATTAGAAACCTCAGCTTGGCCACTAGATTGTGGATGGTAGGCTATGGCTACCCTATGTTTCACACCATATTTAGCAAGTAGAGTAGCAAAATGCCTATTGCAGAAGTGTGATCCTCCATCACTGATAATGGCTCTAGGGGTCCCAAACCTTGTGAAAATGTTCTTTTTGAGGAAAACAAGAACCACCTTGGAATCACTAGTTGGTAAGGCACAAGCTTCCACCCACTTTGACATATAATCCACCGCCACAAGGATGTAGCGGTTACCAAAAGATGATACAAAGGGCCCCATAAAGTCAATGCCCCACACATCAAAGAGCTCCACTTCCAGAATGGAATTTAAGGGCATCTCATTCTTCCTGGAGATATTTCCAATTCTCTAACATCTATCACACTTTGCTGCAAATGAGTGGGCATCACGAAACAGAGTTAGCCAATAAAAACCAGATTGCAACACCTTAGCTGCTGTTCATTCACCCCTATAGTGACCTCCATAAGGTGAAGCATGACAATGCTCAAGTACAGCACTAGCCTCTTCGATAGGAATGCACCTGATCAGCACCTTGTTTAAAGAGATATGGTTCATCCCAAACATAGTATCTGACATCAAGGAGGAATTTCTTCTTCTGCTGATAAGACAATTCAGTTGGTACCAATCCACTCACAATGTAATTAGCAAAATTAGCATACCATGGATCCGAACTAGCAAACACAGCAAATAGTTGTTCATCCGGGAATGTCTCACAAATCAAAGTTGGGTCCTGTTGATATTTCTCATTTTCCAACCTGGAAAAATGTTCAGCCACTTGATTTTCAGCACCCTTTCGATCTCTAATCTCAAGGTCAAACTCTTGCAGTAATAACGCCCAACGAATCAATCTTGGCTTAGCATCCTTTTTGCTCACTAACTACTTGATGGCCGAGTGATCCATGAAGACAATGACTTTAGTTCAACCAAATAAGCCTGGAATTTGTCAAATGCAAAGACAACTGTAAGGAGCTCCTTCTCAGTGGTGGTGTAGTTCAACTGAGCATCAGTGAGTGTTCGGCTCGCATAATAGATGGAATGAAAGATTTTGTTTTACCTTTGGCCCAATACTGCTCTAATAGCATAATCACTAGCGTCACACATGAGCTCAAATGGTAAGGACCAATTAGGAGTGATAATAATGGGCGCTGAGACAAGTCTCTTCTTCAGCTCCACAAAGGCTTCCATACATGACTCATCAAACTTTAAGGGCACATATTTTTCTAACAAATTACATAGTGGTTTGGCAAGCTTGGAAAAGTCTTTGATAAACTGTCGATAAAATTCGGCATGCCCTAGGAAACTCCGAACTCCTTTCACTGAAATTGGTGGTGGTAATTTCTCAATCACCTCAATCTTAGCTCTATCCACCTCCATTCCCTTATGTGACACTCTATGGCTAAGTACTATGCCCTCTTGGACCATAAAATGACATTTCTCCCAATTAAGCACCAAACTTGTCTCCTCACACCTTTGAAGTACAAGGGCCAAGTTGTGGAGACACTCATCAAAGGAATCACCAAATACAGAGAAGTCATCCATAAATATCTCCAAACAATTCTCCACCATGTCAGTGAAGATAGCCATCATACATCTTTGAAAGGTAGCTGGGGCATTGCATAACCCAAAGGGCATTCTTCTGAAAGCATAAGTACCATATGGACAGGTGAAGGTTGTCTTCTCTTGATCATCTGGGGAAATGGCAATCTGGTTGTACCCCAAATACCCATCCAAGAAACAGTAGAAAGCACGTCCTGCTAACCTATCCAGCATCTGATCAATAAATGGTAATGGAAAATGATCCTTCCAGGTTACAGTGTTAAGCTTCCTATAGTCCATGCAAATGCGCCATCCTGTAACAGTCCTGGTGGGAATCAAATCATTATTCTCATTGGCGACCACAGTCATCCCACCCTTATTAGGCATGCACTGAACTGGGCTCACCCATTTGCTATCAGAGATAAGGTATATGATACCCGCATCCAGCCACTTAATGATCTCCTTCTTGACCACCTCATTCATGATAGGATTAAGGCGCCTTTGATGTTCAATTGTTGGCTTATGATCTGCTTCCAGCAATATTTTGTGCATGCATATGGTGGGGCTAATGCCTCTGATATCTACAATAGACCACCCCAAGGCCCTTTTGTATTCTTTGAGCACTCTGAGCAACTTGGATTCTTGCTCCTCTGACAAATATGAAGAGATAATGACTGGAAATGTGGATGAATCCCCCAAGTATGAATACCTCAAATGATCAGGCAATGGCTTGAGCTTTAACTTGGGAGGAGTTATTATAGAAGGCTGGAGGATGGGCTTGTCAGAAGGTATGTTCAATGGTTCAAAGCCTGGTTTCCTGAAAAACTTAACAGACGAGTCAAGCAGTTTAATACATTCCAAAACATCTTCCCTATCTAAATGCTCATATATGGATGTCAATGATAAAGCAAGGGAATCATCAGTGAAATTAGCATGGAATGCATTATTAACTACTTAATCAATCATACCTATGTAAGAACACTCTTCATGATCATTTGGAAATTTCATGGCTTTGTAAAATATTAAAAGTTACCTTCTCATCATTGACTTGCATAGTGAGCTCACCTTTTTGAACATCAATCATAGTCTTACCGGTGGCTAGGAAAGGCCTTCCAAGAATCAAAGGTACATTGCGGTCTTCCTCCATGTCTAGGATGAAGAAGTCCTTTGGAAAAATGAACTTGTCAACCTTGACCAAGACATCTTCTATGACCCCCTTAGGATAAGTGAGAGATCGATCGGCTAGTTGTAAGGTAACCGAAGTTGGCTTCACCTCCCCCAAACCTAGCCGTTGGAAGATGGATAGAGGCATCAAGTTTATGCTTGCCCCTAGTCACACAAAGCTTTTCCAAAGAATTGGTTGCCAATGGTGCATGGAATGGTGAAGCTCCCTGGATCCTTCAACTTAGGAGGTAGCTTATTTTGCAAGATGACACTGCATTCTTCAGTGAGTGCAACAGTTTCATAATCCCCAAACCTTCTCTTCTTAGACAAGATGTCCTTCATAAACTTCACATAACTAGGCATTTGTTCCAAAGCCTCAGCAAACGGTATATTTATGTGAAGTTTCTTGAAAATGTCCAAAAAAATTTTGGAATTGAGTATCCAGTTTTTGTTTAGCTAGCCGGTTGGGGAAAGGTGGAGGTAGTGTATAAGGCTTGTCCTCCTTCTTGTTGTCTTCAACCTTCCTCTCTGCTAACTCTTCATTCTTGTCAACCTCATTGTTCACAACCAATTCATCTTTTGCAACTTCAACTTCTTTTTCAAGTAACTTGGTCTTCACATTTCCTTCAATTTCTTTCCCACTCCTCAATGTTATAGCCTTGCAATGCTCCTTGGGAGAACCTCCTAGATTGTTGATGGTGTCACTTGGAAAACTCCCTTGAGGCCTATTACTTAAGGCTTGGGCAAGTTGGCCAACTTGAGTCTCAAGATTTCTCAAGGAGGCCGCTTGACTTTGCATCAAAGCATCATGGGAAACAAGCCTTGAGTCGGTCTTAGTCATGTACTCTTGCTGGCTAGTCATGAACTGGGTAAACATCTTCTCCAAATTAGAAGTTGAAGTTGATGTTGAAGTTTGGGCTTGAAGGGGGCTCTGTTGTTGAAAACCTGGAGGAGCACGGGGAGTTTCCCTAGTCTGATAAGAAGAGGAAGAAGGACCTTGAACCTGTCCACCCCATGAGAGATTAGGATGGTTCTTCCAACTAGGATTATAAGAATTGCCCAAAACATTTGTTGTGAATTAGCTGACAGAATTGATTTGCATATTGCACACTTTCCAGGCTAGCTGTGTAATTAGCAGTTGAATGAAGGTCCCCACAATGATCACAAATATCAGCTGAATTATTGGCTCCACTTACTACAGAATTGACTCCCATGGTGTCCAACTTCTTAGAAAGAGCTGCCACTTGAGCTGTAAAAGATGTAAGAGCATCAACTTCATGAATACCTACTGCTAATCTCTTGGGAGTAACTCTCTTAGCTGGCCACTGATAATTATTATTAGTTATTTCCTCCAAAAGGTTGTAGGCTGCATCCACGGTCTTACTCATAAGAGCCCTTCCAGCTGCTGCATCAATTATGGATCGAATGGAGGTTGTCAAGCTATTGTAAAAAGTATGAACCAACATCCATTTTGCTATACCATGATGGAGGCATTTCCTTAGTAACTCCTTGAATCGCTCCCATGCCTCATACAAGGTTTCTCCTTCGAATTGTCTGAAGGATAGAGTCTTATTCCTGTACTTCATTGCCTTCATGGGAGGAAAGAATCGATCTAGGAACTTCTGAGCTAGCTCTTCCTAAGTAGTGATGGAATGTTCAGGTAATGATTGAAGCCATGCCTTGGCCCTATCTCTTAAGGAAAAAGAGAAAAGCCTCAAGCGAGCCGCATCATCAATCATCCCTTGATGCTTGAAAGTATCACAAATCTCCAGGAAGTTGGCTAAATGAGCATTAGGATCTTCATGGGGAAGATCCGCAAATTACAAATTATTCTGCACCATCTGGATAATAGCAGGCTTGATCTCAAAAGTCTGTGCTTGTACAGCTGGCCTTCTAATGCTAGATCGAATGTCCCTAGCATTTGGAGTGGCCTACTCTCTCAAGAGTCTTTCAGCATTCACTTCTTCTGCCATCTCCGACTCACTATCTAATTCAAGTGCCTTTCCTTATACTAGTCGTTCTCTTAGCAATCTACGAAAAGTCCTCTCGATCTAAGGATCATAAGGAAATCGAGATACACTTTGAGTCCTTCACATACAAGAGCTAAGTACCTGAAAAACAAAACAAAACAATAAAGAAAACTTGAAATAAGAATTGTGAATAATTGTAAGAAATAACACAAAATCTAAACTCAATCCCCGGCAACGGCGCTAAAAACTTATTGAATTAGTAAATCCGCAAGCGCACGGGTCGACAAGTAATATAAAGGAAAGTTAGAGTATCGTGTCCCAAGGGATTGAATAATTAGAAGAATGTTCAACTTAACCAAAATTCACAAATTTTTATCCAAGCAAACAAAGGAGAATGGGTTGCAATTAAAATAACAATTTAAGAAAAACAAAATAAGAAAACACCAAACACCAATTCCACTAGAGAAGATAAGAATGATTAAAGCCTAGGGGTCCCTATTCACTTGCTACTTCAATGAATAATTGCAATTAACAAGCACCAATAAATGAAATGACATTTGTTAGCTAATAACCATCAATATATAAGAGCCTCTGTCTAGGATAATTACCCATGCAAAACTTAGCTAATCCACTATGTGTCCATGTGAGATAGCATAAGAATCACTCATTGAGACCAATTATCAAACACTTGCCATGCATGACCAAGAGGTATGTGTCTATCCCCTTAGTTAATCAACACACTCATACCAATAGAATGTAATTGAACATACATCAATCATACCATATCCATATTCACAACACCCTATTTCAAGTTCAATTGGAATATTAAAAACATGCAATTGATGGCCAATCAATAATAAGCACTAAGCATAGATATGGATGAACAAAACCAATTTCATTCAAAGGATACCTAACTAATTACACATTAGTCAAATCTATAGCAAGATCCTAGAGAGCCCCTAGATTAGAGTTTAGTTACACATCATGAAAGAGAAGAAAACAAATGAAATAAAATGATCCATTAAGTTACAAATCAAGAGGTAAAGGGAAAGAATAGACAAAAATGGAGAGATTCCAAGCTTGATCCTCTTCCTTGATCTTGATTCTCCCTTGAGTCACCTTCAATCCAAATGGGTTCCTCCTCTTCTCACTTGCTCTCTGGAATTCATGGTTTGTTTTAAAAACATAATATCTTTCCCAATCCCCAAATCAGATATTAAAAGCTAATTTTCATGGATCAGGATTTTTTCCACGCCTAGGCGTGGTTAAGAAGTACGTGGTCTCAGATGCAATCCACGCTTAGGCGAGATTTTCCCACGCCTAGGCGTGGGTGTCTCTTTTCTGAGTACCCTGAAAACCTGAGAGTTACACGCCTAGGCGTGACTTTTCCATGCCTAAGCGTGGAGGTCTCTGCTTGGAAATTCCTGAAATGCTGCGAGGATCATGCCTAGGCGTGATTTTGCCACGCCTAGGCATGAGTTGGTTGCCCTTGCTTCTCTTTTGCATCCTGCTCCATTTTGAACTCTTATTTGCTTCCTTATCTTTTCCAAGGTCTTTCCTTCTTGAATTTCTGCAACAAAAATAATGCTTTAATTCATCAAGCCATAATCCATCTCATTTTCTTAAATACAAGCATCAAAAATTGAATTCTTAAACAATTGAGATACAAAGCTTAAATCATCAAGATCATGTATGAAGTGGAACACTGGGTCTTGAAAATTTAAGGAAAGCATGCTCATATACATTCAAATTCATGTGAAATAACTTCATTTTCTGAAGTTATCAGAGCATTACTCAGTCATCACAGCCTAGTGGAGCTACCTATTGTCCACTTGTGGAAAACCCGTGTTCCTACGCCTCCAAGTTTAACACGTGAACTACACTACGCAATTCACACCTGCACTAAGATGTAATTCAACTCCTAGGAAACAATAGCCTTAACAGACACTGTCTGTCAAACAATGCATGTCCAAGGACTTAATGCACATTATAATCCACTACCGGCCACAAACATACAGTAATAATTCCCAATCCAATATATAGGCTCGACAGCAAAACTCGTTACTCTTCTCAATCGCGTAGCATTTTTATTGCATTTTCACAATCGTAGAAAACTTCTATTACGTTTTCAAGTCGCGTAACATTTTTCTAACATTTTCTCAATCGTGTAAAGATTTTAATACGTTTTCTTAATTGCGTAGCTAAAAATCATTATTTTTAAATCGCGTAAGAGTTTTTTTTATGTATTTTCAATGGTGAAAAATATTTTCTCAATATTCTAAGTTCAAATTAAAACTTTTCTTATTTAATATAAAAATTAGACTTAAATTCCAATATTTCCTTATTAAATCACCTTTAAATAGTATTTCTAACATTTTTCTCAAAACCTATATTATTTTAATTTTAAACAAAAATCCTTTTTCATTTAACTTATTTATATCATCATAAATAAAATACTTTAAGTCTCCAAATTACTTCTTAGTCCTAATTTCACTATATTTGGTCGAAAATCACTTTTCAATTAGTAATAAAAATATATTTATTTCTATTTTTATTTTTTAAATTCTTAATTAAATTTCTTACCACTAATCCTCTAAGTTAACATTTAATAAAACATTTTGCATTAGATTTTCCCTTTGGAGGGCTTAGAGGCCGTGAGCCTCATGGTCTTTGGAACCAAAAATTCCTTTCCTCTCAAGCACAATTTATAGCATACAACATACTTAAACATCAAAATCCTACTATAACAAATTCATGCATAATATCAAAGCAATAAAATCACATAGAACGAATAATTACAAATCACACAATCACACACAAATTTCGTATCCCTCACCACCACAAGTGGTTGATGAGGTTAATCTCCCTTTTACCTTAGATGTAGTTTCCACGCTCTTTGTAGGACTCCTTGCGTCAACTTTCTCCACCAAGTTACTCTTAAAAATCAAAGTAAACATACAAAAATTAATATCCAAGGCTTGATTAAGGTAACCATAAATCAAGTATGGTCTTTGAACTTAAAAATGAAACAAGAATTGAAAAATCAATAACTTGACCTTAGAACCCTAGGACTTGAACTAAGTCTTAATCACAACACCAAAGTTGCTTAGAATAATGTTTAGAATCAACTAGTAAGGTTGGTTTGAATTATGAAAGGTTGGAGAATAAGTTTTGGCACCTTGGTTGTGGGTTTTGAGTGAAAATGGAAGAGAGAGTTTTTGTATTTTTGGTTTTGCATGAAAAAGATAATAGCTTTGAGATGTGATAGCAAAAAGTGCTTTGGTCTCCTAAAGATGCGTAATGGCTGTGAGATACAAGGAGAGAAGGAGTGATCAATTTAATCACTTCAACTCCTCACAACCATTGATTAGAATCAAGGGTGGACAATCAAAGCTTCGCTTGTTTCTCATTGGTTCACCATAAAGGTGTCATAACCATCAACTTTGACTAGCCTAGATATTTTTCAGTAACTATTACCCAATGGACAAAGGCAGATATTTTCCAGTAGCTATTACCCAATGGACAAAGGCTACTGGTATTTATTGTCCAATGCATAATAACATTGCCTAATGCATAATAGTTTTACCCAATGGATAATAGAATTGAACAAAAACTCAGATAAAGAAAATTTTTGACAACTATTTCTGGTTTCAGGTTTGGTAAGTTCCCTCGGCCCCGCATTAACAGTCCAAACTTTCTGGTCTAAGAAAAATTTTATTTTTCGGGGCTCGCCTCAAACACACATATAGTCCAAAATAATATTAAAATAATCAAAATAAATTAAAAATTCACAAATATTATAAAACTCATATGTATCAAGAAAAACAAAAAAATGGGGTGTTACATATCTTGTCATCTTGATGTTTTCATTCTAAGAACTTGATATCTAGTTTATTTGCTTTATTTATCCCATAATCCAAGTTGTATTTCAGTAATCTACAATAGTTGTATCTTTGTTAGACTTATTCCGCTGCATGTATTGATTGAAAATATCAAAATGCATAATTTCTCAAAGTTACTTTGAAAATTTGTAATCACCCAATCCACCCCTCTCTTGGGTCATGGTTGTCATGGCTAACAAACTATAACTTGTTTCATACATTTGTGACCTACAAATAAATTATCCATATTTATTTCCCTCAGCTAAGCAATTTACACTACTTTGTAAGTCATTTTAAGCTACTTTTCACACTCTGGGTTGCAACAAAGTACCTAAATTAACTCAGTTTGTCACAAAATTAAACATACATGTTAAGCAAGTGATATGCTACCTTTTGAACACATACACAACTCTAACATGTCATTTAGGGTATTACATTTCTCCCCTCATTTTTAAAATTTTGACCTCAAAATTGCTCACCTGAAAGGAACAACTCTGAGTAGTCCTGCTACAAGTAGGACTTTAACTCCCAAGTAGCCTCCTCGATGTCATTGCCACCCCATAAAACCTTCACTAGAAGAATCTGCTTACCTCTAAGCTCTTTGACCCCTCTGTCCATGATCCTTACCGGATGTACATCATAAGACAAATCATCCCTTAACTGTACAAATTCATGTTCTATGATATGCAAATGATCTGGATTATAATTTCTTAGCTAAGACACTAGTGGGAATTGCAGATATAATATGCAGCAGAAAAAAGGGATTCCCACCGAGGATCCATGCGAAAAAGCCATAATATGATTTTTAAATGATTTACCTCTTGAACTGTGAATCAATAACACCGTAATAGAAACGATGTCTCTGCGGTATCCACATGAACAGACTCACGAACGTCCAACATCCGCAAAGAAGAGCCTCACGTCTCTCACACAGTGCTAGCTGCGAAGAGAAGAGAAGAAACTTGTCGCTCTCTCACTCACTTTTCTATAGGTGCGGCTAGGGTTTAGAATTGTGTATGTTAGCAGCCCCTTTAGCAGTACTATTTATAATAGTGACTGCCTTAAGTGAGTGTGAGCAGCAGCAAGGTAAGTTGTGCAACCCTAGACCCATCTGTTATGAGTCTGGCCCATATTTGAATCCGAGTCCAACTTGGATCCATTGCTCCAATTTTAGTCTGCTCTATGTGTGTGACCCTGCAGGTTCTTATTACGTTGGCAGTAATATTAAAATCCCATTTTAATATTACAAGCAGTGAGCGGTATCTAGCAACACATCGCTGCTACCCAAGTAATAAGAATGTCAGTGATTTGACATAACCTTTCCGTGACTAATGTTTCCGTGTCGTTTAGTCCCTTTGTCAAGATATCTAGATTGAACACAAGGCATGGAATGCATCACCCTTGTATAGTCCAATCATTGGTTTCCTGATACTCGAGTAGACTTTATAACAACAAATGATATCAATATCTCATATTGACTCATTTGAGCATGGCCATGCATTTTGCAGTCTCACTCAATCAGGGGACCCGAAGATATCGCTCCTGTTATGTAGGAGTGACAAATCCCATCTAGGTCACTCACATCCCTCTGCATAATTCGCGGTATGTCCAATAACTAACTTTATAATCACTTTGTTACAGATGACGTTTGATGGCATTAAAACACACAACTCCTCATGTAGGAATCGTAGTGATTTCAGGTCAAAGGACCACAAACACCATTGTCACTATAAGAATCGCTTATGACACTCATGTAACGATCCATGTAGCATTCTCATGGTAGGTCAGTCAAGTACATCATTACTCTAATATGTACCCATGTGAAGACTTGACATCTCATATCCATGACCCATGAGATATGGTCATCAGTCTATGCACATACTAGTCTCAATGTATTATTGTTGTCCTAATTAATAATAATACTTAACTAGGGACATTTAAGAATAGTGTTGTAACCAAAAGGATCTCACGATCAAGTCATTCACTTGATGTCCTGTGGCATCAAACTTACTATTCTAAGGACTTTATTATGTTTATAAAAAAAAACACAATAAATGAAATGCCTCACATATAAAATAGCATAATAGAATGTATATAAATACAGAAAATGTAATGGCCTCTAGGGCATACACCAACAAACACATGAAAAACATCATGAAGGTTTGACAAATTAGGAGGAAGGGCTATTTAGTAAGCTATGATCCAACTTTCTTTAGAATTTGGTAGGGACTAAGAAAATGAGAATTTAACTTTCAGGTTTTCAATGCTCTACTAATCCTTATTGTAGAAGTAACTCTTATGAATACATGATCTCCCTCATCAAACTCAAGAGGTCTCCTTCTCTTGTCAGCCTAGCTCTTTTGCTGACTCTGAGTAGTATTCACCCTATCCTTAATCATCTTAATTTGCTTTGTGTTTTGCTGAACCAACTCTAGATCTAAGATGGTTCTCTCACCTACTTCATACCAGCATAGTGGTGATCTACACTTCCTTCCATACAAAGCCTCATAGGTTGCCATGTTGGGAATTTTGCGGATATAACACGCAGTGGAAAATAGGGATTCCCACCGAGGATCCATGCGAAAAAGCCATAATATGAGTTTTTAAAAGATTTACCTCTTGAAGCGTGAATCACTAACACCGTAATAGAAACGATGTCTCTGCGAGTATCCACACGAACAGACTCACAAACGTCTAACGTCCACAAAGAGGAGCCTCACGTCTCTCACACAGTGCTAGCTGCGAAGAAAAGAGAAGAAACCTGTCGCTTTCTCACTCACTTTTCTGTAGGTGCGGCTAGGGTTCAGAATTATGTCACTTAGCAGCCCCTTTAGCAATACAATTTATAATAGTGACTGCCTTAAGTGAGTGTGAGCAGCAGTAAGGTAAGCTGTGCAACCCTAGACCCATCTGTTATGAGTCTGACCCATATTTGAATCCGAGTCCAACTTGCATCCATTGCTCCAATTTTAGTCTGCTCTATGTGTGTGACCCTGCAGGTTCTTATTACGTTGGCAGTAATATTAAAATCTCATTTTAATATTACAAGCAGTGAGCGGTATCTAGCAACACATCACAGCTACCCAAGTAATAAGAATGTCAGTGATTTGACATAACCTTTTCGTGACCAATGTTTTCGTGTCATTTAGTCCCTTTGTCAAGATATCTAGATTAAACACAAGGCATGGAATGCGTCACCCTTGTATAGTCCAATCATTTGTTTCCTGATACTCGAGCAGACTTTGTAATAACAAATGAGATCAATATCTCATATTGACTCATTTGAGCATGGCCATGCATTTCGCAGTCTCACTCAATCAGGGGGTCCGAAGATATCGCTCCTGTTATGTAGGAGTGACAAATCCCATCTACGTCACTCACATCCCTCTGCATGATTTGCGGTATGTCCAATAACCAACTTTATAATCACCTTGTTACAGATGATGTTTGATGGCATTAAAACACACAACTCCTCATATTGGAATCGTAGTGATTTCAAGTCAAAGGACCACAAACACCATTGTCACTATGAGAATCGCTTATGACACTCACGTAACGATCCATGTAGCGTTCTCATGGTGGGTCAGTCAAGTACATCATTACTCTAATATGTACCCATGTGAAGACTTGATATCTCATATCCATGACCCGTGAGATGTGGTCATCAGTCTCTGCACATACTAGTATCAATGTATTATTGTTGTCCTAATTAACAATAATACTTGACTAGGGACATTTAAGAATAGTGTTGTAACCAAAAGGATCTCACGATCAAGTCATCCACTTGATGTCCTATGGCATCAAACTTACTATTTTAAGGACTTTATTATGTTTATAAAAAAAGAACACAATAAATGAAATGCCTCATATATAAAATAGCATAATAGAATATATGTAAATACGAGAAAATGTATTAGCCTCTAAGGCATACACCAACAATCTCCCACTTGCACTAGAGCCAATCGAGGCATATATCTAATGCCTAAAGACCTAGTATGACCCTCATGCTTCTGCTGTGCAAGAGGCTTCGTCAGTGGATCAGCAATGTTATCATCTGTTGGTACTCTACATATCTTCACATCTCTTCTATCAATGATCTCTCGAATGAGATGGAAGCGCCTAAGCATATGTTTGGATCGCTGGTGAGATCTATGCTCCTTAGCTTGTGCAATGGCTCCATTATTATCACAATAGAGGTCCACTGGGTCCACAATGCTAGGAATAGTGCCAAGTTCAGTAATGAACTTCCTGATCCAAACGGCCTCCTTTTCGCATTGGAGGCAAAGCAATATACTCAAACCTACGTGGTAGAATCGGCGATTGTCTCTCGCTTTGAACTCTTCCACTCACAGCCCCATCATTTAGGCAAAAACATAACCTGATTGCGATCTGGAGTCGTCCTTATCGGTTTGGAAGCTAGCATCAGTGTAACCTTTTACAACTAGCTCTTCCTCGCCTCCATATACCAAGAACGAATCCTTAGTCCTTCTCAAGTACTTAAGGATGTTCTTGATAGCAGTCCAGTGACTCTCATCAGGATCAGACTGGTACCTACTTATCATGCTCAAAGCATATGAGATGTCTGGTCGAGTACATAACATGGCATACATGATAGATCCAATTGCAGATGCATATGGAATCTTGCTCATGCGATCCTTCTCATCCTGGGTGGAAGGGGATTGAGCCTTACATAGGCTTACACCATGTGACATAGGCAAGAGTCCTTTCTTGGATTCATGCATGTTAAATCGTCTTAACACTTTGTCTATGTATGTACTCTGACTTAGGCCAAGCAGTCTCAGTGATCTATCTCTATAGATCCTGATACCTAATACATAGGTGGCTTCGCCCAAGTCTTTCATAGAGAAGCAGTTCTCTAACCAAGTCTTTACGGACTGTAGGGTAGGGATGTCATTTCCAATAAGTAGTATGTCATCAACATACAATACCAGAAAGACAATAGTGCTCCCACTAACCTTCTTGAAGACACAAGATTTTTCTTCATTCTTGATGAAACCAAACTGTTTTATTGTATCATCAAAATGAAGATTCCAGCTTCTGGAAGCTTGCTCTAATCCATAAATAGATCGTTGCAACTTGCATACTTTTCTAGCATCCTTTGGAATGGCAAAACCCTCAGGTTGTGTCATGTACACATCTTCGAGAAGATTTCCATAAAGGAAAGCAATTATGACATCCATTTGCTAGATTTCATAATCATGGTATGCTGCAACAGCAAGCAAGATCCAAACAGATTTAAGCATCGCAACTGGGGAAAAAGTCTCATCATAGTCTACACCATGAATTTGTTTGAAACCTTTAGCCACCAATCGTGCCTTAAATGTATGCACATTACCATCCATGTCGGTTTTCTTCTTGAAAACCCACTTGCACCCAACGGGTTTTACCTCTTCAGGTGGGTTAACCAAGGTCTATACTTGGTTGGCATACATGGAATCCATTTCAGATCTCATGGCCTCAAGCCATTTCTCAGATTCTGGGCCAATAATGGCTTCCTGGTAAGTCACAGGCTCATCTTGATCCATGAGCAATACGTCACCTTGTTGGGTCATTAGAAATCCATATCTCTCTGGTTGATGACGTATCTGTTAGACCTACGCAGGTCTTGTGCTACTAGAAAAGGAGTTCTTTGTTCCACAACATTTTGTGGAGGCGCTCTATTTCCACCATTGGTTCATTCTTTGCTTTGTGAAACTTGAACTTCTTCAAGTTCTATTTTTCTCCCACTGGTTCTTTTGGAGATAAACTCCCTTTCTAGAAACACAGCTGTCCATGTGACAAACACTTTGCCCTCGGTAGGATTATAGAAAAAGTATCCCTTGATTTCCTTTGGATACCCCACAAAGAAACATTTATCTGATTTAGGTCCAAGCTTATCAGAAACTTGATGTTTCACTTAAGCTTCGTAGCCCCAAATCTTCAAGAAAGACATACTGGGCCGTTTCCCAGTCCATATCTCATATGGTGTCTTTTGAACCGTCTTAGATGGGACACGGTTAAGTGTGAAAGCTGCTATTAACAGAGCATGTCCCCAGAAGGAGCTTGGAAGGTTTACATGACTCATCATGGATTGGACCATGTCCAACAAGGTCCGGTTCCTCCTTTCAGAGACACCATTCCATTGTGGTGATCCTGGTGGAGTGAGTTGAGATATTATCCCACACTCTTTCAGATGATCATTAAACTATTGGCTTAAGTATTCTCCTCTTCGATCTGATCGAAGGATTTTAATACTCTTGCCAAGTTGGTTTTGTACTTCATTCTTGAACTCTTTGAACTTTTCAAAGGATTCTTATTTGTGCTTCATAAGATATACAAATCCATATCTACTGAAATCATCAGTAAATGTAATGAAGTATTGAAAACCGCCCCTAGCGAGTGTGTTTAGTGGCCCACATACATCACTATGTATAAGGCCTAAAAGATCACTAGCCCTTTCACCTTGTCCAGTGAATGGGGCCTTTGTCATCTTCCCCAATAAACAAGATTCACATGTCTCATATGATTCGAAATCAAATGAGTCCAAGAATCCATCTTTATGGAGTTTGGAGATGCGTTTCTCATTTATGTGGCCCAAACGACAATGCCAGAGAAAAGTTGGGTTCAGATCATTTGATTTAAACCTCTTTGTATTTATGTTATAGACGGGCGTTTCGAGATCAAGTACATAAAGTCCATTACTCAATTGTGCACTACCATAAAAAATATCATTCATATAAATAGAACAACACTTGTCCTTTATTATAAAAGAAAAACCTTTATTATCCAAACAAGAAACAGAAATGATATTCCTACTAATACCAGGCACAAAATAGCAGTTCTCTAACTCTATTACAAGCCCAGTGGGCAAAGATAATAAATAAGTCCCTACAGCTAATGCAGCAACCTTTGCTCCATTTCCAACTCGTAGGTCGACTTCACCCTTCGTCAATGGTCTATTGCTCTTTAGATCCTGCACATTTACACAAATGTGAGATCCACATCCAGTATCTAATACCCATGATGCAGAAGTAGATAAATTGACTTCAATAACAAAAATACCTAAAGTAAAAGTCTCACTTCCCTTCTTCTTTTTGAGCTGCTCTAGGAACTTGGCACAGTTTCTCTTCCAATGTCCGGTCTGACCACAATGGAAGCATGTACCTTCCTTAGCCACTCCACCCACTGGTTTCAAGCCAGAAGTGCTAGGCTTGGACTTGTCCTTGCCCTTGCCCTTCCAGTTGTCCTTGGGCTTTTTCTGTTGTTTCTTGCCCTTATTCTTTTGGACCATCATTATGGCCTTCCCTTTGCCTTTGTTAATGTTATGCTCGGCGAGTTCCCAACATGCCTAGCACTCTGGTAGTGATTTGTCAATCTCATTCATGTTGTAGTTCATGACAAATTGATTGAAACTTTCCTAAGCAACGATTGCGGGACTAAGTCGTGTGGCCAATCTTGGCCCAAAGAAAAACCGAGTCTCTCTAGGTTTTCAATGTACCCAATCATCTTGAGTACATGAGCACCAACAGGGCTTCCTTCTACCAGCTTGCACTGAAACAGTGCTTTAGAGACCTCAAATCTCTCATGCCTGGCCTACTCTTGATAGAGCTTCTTAAGGTGTACGATCATATCGTATGCATCCATGTTCTCATGTTGCTTTTCGAGCTCAGAGTTCATGGTGGCCAGCATTAGACATCCAATGTCCAAGGCATCATCCAATGTCCTAACTATCTTGTTGTTAAAACACGTGCTCTAAGCATATCTTCAAGGGTTTGGATAATCCTCTTTGTTTTCCCATCTGTCTATGGGTAATAAGTTGTGTTAAGGCTTAACTTAGTCCCAAAAGCCTCTTGCAAGGCTCCCCAGAATCTAGATGTGAATCGAGGATCCCTATCTTAAACTATGCTTATGGGGACTCCATGTAACCTAACTATCTCCTTCAAATATAGTTGAGCTAATTTCTCTAGAGGATAGCTAGCTCTCATTGGTAAAAAGTGGCCAGATTTGGTTAATCTATCCACTATGACCCAAATTACATCATACCCTTGTTGAGTCCTAGGTAGACCTATTATAAAGTCCATAGAAATCTTATCCCATTTCCACTCTGGGACTCCTAAAGACTGTAATGGTCCTACCGATATTTGGTGTTCAATCTCCATTCTTTGACAAACTAAACACCTTGCAACATACTCTGTTATGTCTTTTTTCATTCTAGACCACCAAAATATTCTCTTCAGATCTTGATACATCTTAGTGGTTCAGAGATGGATAGTATACTTACTACTGTGAGCTTCTTCTAGAATCCTCTCTCTAATCTTTGACTCTCTTGGAACACAAAGTCTGTATCTAAACTTTATCATTCCATAATCAGTTATATCAAAATCCTTTTGGGATCCTAAAAAGATCTGCTCACTAATGTCCATTAAAGCTTCATCCTCCTTTTGAGCTTCTAAGATTTGAATCCTTAAGTCATTTACTATATCCACTTTACTCACAAAGAGACTCTGTGGCATCACAGTCACCGCTAGACTCAAATCTCTAAAACTCTTGAGAACTTCACTCTCTTGGACCATCATTCGAGACACATGTAGGGATTTCCTACTTAGTGCATCAGCCACTACATTGGCCTTACCCGGATGATACTTTAACTCAAAGTCATAATCCTTTAAGAATTCCATCCACTTTCTTTGGCTCATGTTTAGCTCATTTTGATCAAACAAGTACTTTAAACTCTTGTGATCACTGAAAACCTCAAACTAGACTCCATAGAGATAATGCCTCCAAATCTTTAAGGCAAACACTATAGCTGCTAACTCCAAATCATGCGTAGGGTAGTTATCCTCATATGGCCTTAACTGCCTTGATGCATAAGCAACTACTCTCCTATTCTGCATCAAAACACACCCTAATCCCATCCTTGAAGCGTCACAAAAGACCTCAAAGTTCTCATGGGGATCCGGATTCACCAACACTAGCGTAGTAGTCAACCTCTTCTTTAACTCTTGGAAACCATTCTCACAATCCTAAGTCCACTCAAAAGTACTATCCTTCCTAATCAACCTAGTCAAAGGTAGTGCTAACTAAGAAAAACCCTTGATGAATCTTCTATAGTATCCAGCTAGGCCTATAAAGCTCTTGATCTCGGTCACAGTGGTGGGTCTCTCCCACTATAACACTGCTTCAACTTTGTTGGGGTCCACTGAAATTCCTCCTTTAGAAATAACATGGCCTAAAAACTGAACTTCCGTTAGCCAAAACTCATACTTGGACAATTTGGCAAATAGTTTCTTTTCTTTAAGGATGTCCAAAACTATCCTTACATGTTGTTCATGTTCTTCCTTTGTCTTTGAATAGATAAGGATGTCATCAATAAACACTACCACAAACTTGTCTAGGTAAGGTCTAAAAACTCTTTTCATGTAATCCATAAACATACTAGAGCATTCATCAACTCAAAAGACATCACAAGATACTCATAATGCCTATACCTAATTCTAAAAGCTGTCTTAAGGATATCTTTTCCCTTAGCTCTGATTTGATGATATCCAGATCTTAGATCAATCTTGGAAAACACTGAAGCTCCTCTTAATTGATCCATCAGATCATCTATTCTGGGCAAAGGATACTTGCTCTTGATGGTTGCCTTGTTCAACTGCCTGTAGTCAACACATAACCTCATGATACCATTTTTCTTCTTCACTAACAACATTGGTGCTCCCCACAAAGAAACACTAGGCCTAATGAATTGCTTGTCCAACAACTCCTCTAATTGTTTCTTGAGTTCTACTAACTCTAGAGGTGCCATCCTATAAGGTGCTATAGATATAGGTCCAGTACCTGACACTAAATCTTTAGTAAACTCTATTTCTCACTTTGGTGGCAACTCTACTACGTCACTTAGAAACACCTCAGGGTATTCCCTCACCACAAGTATATTGTCTAGGCTTTGCTCAACATCTACATATAATGAGAGAAGAAGAACATATCCTAGAGCTTCTTCTACCAAACAGTGATTGACCTGATTAGTATTGAGATAGATAGACTCAGAAGAAACAACTCTGGAAATAATATCAGAAAGAAAAACTAAAGTCTTATCTGAACAGTTCAAGACAACCTGATTGGACGATAACCAATTGTTGGGAATTTTTGCGGATACAACACGTAGCAGAAAACAGGGATTCCTACCGAGGATCCATGCGAAAAAGCCATAATCCGAGTTGTTAAAGGATTTACCTCTTGAAGCGTGAATCACTAACACCGTAATAGAAACGATGTCTCTGCGGTATCCATACGAACAGACTCATGAACGTCCAACATCCACAAAGAGGAGCCTCACGTCTCTCACACAATGCTAGCTGCGAAGAGAAGAGAAGAAACCTGTCGCTCACTCACTCACTATTCTGTAGGTGTGGCTAAGGTTCAGAATTATGTCACTTAGCAGCCCCTTTAGCAGTACTATTTATAATAGTGACTGCCTTAAGTGAGTATGAGCAGCAGCAAGGTAAGCTGTGCAACCCTAGACCCATCTGTTATGAGTCTGGCCCATATTTGAATCCGAGTCCAACTTGGATCCATTGTTCCAATTTTTAGTCTGCTCTATGTGTATGACCCTGCAGGTTCTTATTACGTTGGCAATAATATTAAAATCCCATTTTAATATTACAAGCAGTGAGCGGTATCTAGAAACACATCGCTGCTACCCAAGTAATAAGAATGTCAGTGATTTGACATAACCATTTCATGACCAATGTTTCTGTGTCGTTTAGTCCCTTTGTCAAGATATCTAGATTGAACACAAGGCATGGAATGCGTCACCCTTGTATAGTCCAATCATTCGTTTCCTGATACTCGAGCAGACTTTGTAACAACAAATGAGATCAATATCTCATATTGACTCATTTGAGCATGGCCATGCATTTCGCAGTCTCACTCAATCAGGGGGCTCAAAGATATAAGAGTGACAAATTCCATCTAGGTCACTCACATCCCTCTGCATGATTTGCGGTATGTCCAATAACCAACTTTATAATCACCTTGTTACAGATGACGTTTGATGGCATTAAAACACACAACTCCTCATGTAGGAATCGTAGTGATTTCAGGTCAGAGGACCACAAACACCATTGTCACTATGAGAATCGCTTATGACACTCACGTAACGATCCATGTAGCATTCTAATGGTGGGTCAGTCCAGTACATCATTACTCTAATATGTACCCATGTGAAGACTTGATATCTCATATCCATGACCCGTGAGATGCGGTTATCAGTCTCTACACATACTAGTCTCAATTTATTATTGTTGTCCTAATTAACAATAATACTTGACTAGGGACATTTAAGAATAGTGTTGTAACAAAAAAGGATCTCACGATCAAGTCATCCACTTGATGTCCTATGGCATCAAACTTACTATTCTAAGGACTTTATTATGTTTATCAAAAAAGAACACAATAAATGAAATGCCTCATATATAAAATAGCATAATAGAATGTATGTAAATACAGAAATTGTATTAGCCTCTAGGGCATACACCAACACCAATCTATAACAAGAATGACATATATGTCCACAAGGGGTAAACAGATAAGGTTTACTAAGAAAACTCTATCCTTGATTCTTATACAATAGTCAAGATATACTTTCAAAGTTATTACTAGCTTATCGATGGGTGTGGAAACAGATAAGTCATACGGTAACTCTGACATAGGCAAATCCAACATCCTTACACAATCATAAGAAACAAAGGAGTAGGATGCCCCTAAATCATACATGACATTTAAAAGATGATTATGAATTATGCCTTTACCTTGGATTAGATCAGAAGACTGGGCCACCTTTGTTCCTCCTAGAGTATAAACACGTCCTTTGGCTAGCGACTTTGGGATAGGCGCATCTTCCTTATCTGAGGACAAAGCTTGAAGAAATGTCCCGACTTCCCACATGTGTAATATACAGACTGGCCTGCCAAGCACTTGCCTCCATGCACTTTCTTGCATTTAGCACACCTCAGAATCTTAGATCCCATCTTGTTTTTTCGTTTGGGATTGCTTGCTTTAGAAGCACCTTGCTTATGCTTATCATCTTTTCGCTTTCTCTTCAGGACGTCTTGTACCCTTTCCTCTAATGGAGGACTATGAGTACTTGACACCACAATCCTACCTTTGTTGACCAAAGTAGGAAAGTCCTTAATCTCCATAGGTCTCACCATACTCTTGATCTCACTTCTCAAACCCATTTCGAATTTCAAACATCACCATTTCTCATCCGGATGGTAATAAAAATGTGAAGAGAATTTGACAACTCATCAAACTTAGCCACATACTAACCTACCAACATGATTCCTTGCTTTAATTGCATAAAATCCATTTCCTTGTCATCATGTAGAGTTTGCGAGAAAATTTCTCCAAAAAAGTTGTCTTGAAAACTTCCCATGACATCGGGGTTTCTGTGGCTTCAAATACCCTTTTGGTACCCTTCCACTAATGCTCCGCCTAACCCTTCAACATATATATAGCAAAGGCCACTTTTTGCTCCTCTAAGCAAACCATTGCGTCAAAGATATTTTCCATCTCATTGAGCCACTCTGCAGCCTTTGTCGGGTTGTACTCGCCTCTGAATGGTGGAGGGTTCATCTGACGGAAAGCTGTCAAGTCTAGGAATTTCTTATTCCTTCCAACTTGTTGTACATCTTGAACTGGGTGCTCAAGCGGTGGAGGCTACTGAGGTTTATTTGCTTCCATCCTCTCAAACACCCTTGTCATAATATTAGCCATAGCCATAAAAGCTTCGGCCATATCTAGACCTTGTGGGGTTGAGTTCCCTACTTTTCTAGTTCACCTTTTTGGTGCCATAATTTCCTGTACACACAGAAATAACATATATTGAGCTGCAATCTCAATATTGTGTAACTGTGCAATAGTAGCTAATAACAAACCAATTTAAGGCAAATCATGTAATTCTATCATCGTATCTAACATATGAAATAAGAAACATACAGTTTCTAAAAAGGAACTCCTAACATGCCTAAGCATAGTCAGTCCATACCTTGGCTCAATAGGATAAACTGCTTTGATACCATAATGTAACATCCCAATACTAATATCCCAATATGTGTAGTACACAAAGAGATATTTAGCACCACAACGTCTCTTCATAATTTCTAACATGATACGTATATCCATAATATTCATTGGAAACATTATAGAGAGCCATATGAAATGCAGAAAATATAACATTTATAACATAATGCATCTATATACATGTACATCATTAGCCTCCCTTAGGGCATGAAGTAATACATAACTATTTACATTATAAAAGAAGTATAAAGATACAAGGATTACAACAAAAAGCTAAATCTAGAACTAATTTAAGACTTTAGCATCCATTTCTTTTTATTCTTTGAAGAACTTTCACTTGGAATTACAGGATAGTACAACAGGGTGAGAATCAACATTTCTCAGTATGAGTAATCAAAATCAGTCATATATAACATAATAACATACTCTTAACAATTAAGAATAAGACAAGTTACATTCTTTACATGGGCTAACTTTAAAAACTAGATAAACCAAGTTAAACATACATACATTCATTCTTACATACTTAGCCCGTTTAAGATTTAGGCATGTTTTACTAGGAATTTTAACTTCTTATGTTTATCTCTTGTAGATAGGAAAACTGAAATTTCCATACTACATGCAACCCTAGCATTTGGTTAGGAATACTTGTCCTCTTAGGAACTTCTGACTCCCTTCCTTCTGGTCAATGACCTTTCTTTGTATAAAGTCACATTCATAGGTAGATAATGCCAACTTATCCTAGTTTACTTGTATCTAACACCCCTCATCATCACATCTCAAGTGAAGCTAAGTAACAATAAGTTACCATAAGTGCTAGACACTTATCTATAGGAAACCTTTACTCTTGGTTGCTTTAAAATGCATACATAACTTATACATACCAAAGGAACATCCTCTTATTGAATTAGCCCTAGTAGTATATTAAACATATCCTAAGTCCATCCATTGTTCTTAGATGTCCAAAGGCCTAGACTTTCTCATCTATGCTAGGTGATAATTTTCTTCTAGAAAATATCCTCATTTGTGTTTTAACAAACTTTAGGAAACATATATTAATGATCCCATTTAATACAAAACTTCAAAATATCAAAAATGACATTTTTGGAGTTCTAGGGCCTCATGCCTCGGTGTGACACTCCCACGCTACGACGTGTTGCTCTCTTCCTGTAGAAATGGTAAATCTAAGGCTTGTGCACTGCGACATACAACACCTTGCACTGCGGTGTGAGAAGCAGAACCTAGATTCTGTAGAATTCTACAGAACTGTGTTACTATTCCATTAGTTCATTTCATGGATTTTGGTCATTCCAAACCAGTTTCTAGGTGATACTAAGTCCCTAATCAGTTCTTAAACACATAGGAACCATCAAATACCAACTTAAACCTCTTAATTTAGATTATGAATCAAAATCACCTATTTGACGTAAAACTCATCTTATGTGAATCAAGGGTCTAAATGAGATGTTCTAAGCTTTTAGCTTCAACTTATGCTATGAACAATCTAGGTCATAATTTAGCTTCTAGCTTCATACATTTGTGACCTAAAAATAAATTATCCATATTTATTTCCCTTATCTAAGTAATTTATGCTACTATCTGAGTCATTTTAAGCTACTTTTCACACTTGGTTGCAACAAAGTACCTAAATTAACTCAGTTTATCACAAAATTAAACATGCATGTTAAGCAAGTCATATGCTACCTTTTGAACATATACACAAGTCTAACATGTCATTTAGGATATTACATTATGTATGTTGTGGTTACTGTTGCACTATTACATGAGTAATGAGCCTGATCAACTCAATATGGATGTTTTGTGTGTACAGGGACTATGGCATCATCTAGGAGGACACGAGGAGATGGAGCATTTGCTAGTGATAGCATGACAAATATGAGGAGATGTTTAAAGAGATGACTGCTATTATGAGGGAACAGAGAAAGATGGGTGCAACCATGATGCAGCAAACAACGGCTATTAACAGAGTGTTGGAAAGAATGGGTAACATCCCATATCCACAACAGGAGGATGGAGTACCATTCGTAAGGAATCAGGGATTCTATGATCTTTCCAAGTTCAAGAAGACTAACCCCCAATCATTCCAATGAGAGTATGATCTGGCTAAGGTAGAGGAATGGTTAACGGAGTTGGAGAAAAGTTTTGCTGTGATGGAATGTACAGACAACCAAAAGGTGTCCTTTGCTTCTTTTATGTTGAAAGGGTAAGCCGAGTTTTAGTGGAATGATACAAAAAGAATTCAAGAGGTAGGTAGGATAGAGATGACTTAGGAGACATTCAAGAAGGCTTTCTTGGATAAGTATTTTCCAAGGAACCTGCAAGAAGCGAAGGAGTTGGAATTCTTAAAATTGGAGCAAGGAAACATGACAATGGGACAATATGTGGTGAGATTTGAAGAGCTATCAAAGTTTTCTTCATACTTCTAGCATAATCCAGATGATATTTGGAAGTGTGTAAAGTTTGAATCCAGATTATGAGGTGAGGAAAATGGTAAGGCCTATTAAGATCAGGGATTTTTATACCTTTGTGAACAAATGCAGAATAGTAGAGTCAGATAGCTCAAGACTAGCATTACGAAAATGACAATAGGAGCAGAAGCCTCAAGGCTTTTAGAAGAGAAAGAAGACAAATGAGGACTCTAAGAAGAAGTTCTCCAAGTTCAATAACCAACAAGGGAAAGGGAAACAGATCCAGATAGAAGATAAAGGACCACAGTGTCCGAAGTGTGAGGAGTACCATGGAGACAGAGCTTGCAGGATTGATCAGATGGAGTGCTTCAATTGTGGCAAGAAGGGACATTATGCTAAGAATTGTCCCCAGAGACAAGAAGCAGCAGCTCCCAGACCCTTGACCCAAGGAAGAGTGTTCACCTTAAGTGGCAAGTAGGCAGCCCAATCTCTTGATCTAATATAGGGTAAGTGCATCGTTAAAAATACACTTTTAACTATATTGTACGATTCTGAAGCTTCTCACTCTTTCATTTTTTATGACAGCGTGAGGATGTCGGATTTGACTGTTTCTGACCTCCCCTATGACTTGAAGGTTTTTGTTCCCACAAGAAAACCTATAACCACCTCCAAAATATGTTTAAACTATGAGGTAACTGTTGAAAATAGACTCTTCTTAGAAAACTTTATATGCTTACCCCTTGTTGATTTAGACATTATTTTGGACATGGATCGGTTATCAGCAAACCATGTTGTCTTAAACTGTTCAGATAAAACTTTAGTGTTTATATCAAACCTTCCTTCTACAAACTTTTTTTCCGAGTCAATATATTTGAATGCTAGCCAAATGATCAACCACTTAGTAGAAGGAGCTCAAGGCTATGTTCTCCTTTTTTCATTGAATTCTGAAAGGGAATAGAGTTTCGAGAGTATACTTGTGGTAAAAGAGTACCCAGAGGTTTTCCTAGATGAAGTGAGTGAACTGCCACCTGAGACAGAGATTGAGTTAGCTAGACTTAGTGCCAAGAACAAGACTTATCTCCATAGCACCCTATAGGATGTCCCCTATAGAATTCTCTGAGCTTAAGAAACAGATAGAAGAGTTATTGTAACACTTGTGAAAATATGTTAGGCGTGTATAAGGATACAAAAGTTGCCTAATACTTTCTTAACATGCTTGTGTAATTTTGTGACTTTCTGAGCACATTTAGTGTTTATATGTAATCCGCAAGTGCACGGGTCAATAAGTAATATATGAGAGATAGAGTATCGTGTCCTAAGGGAGTGACAATTAGAGAAATGCTAAACTTAACCAATTTCCATAAAATCTTATCCAAGCAAATGAAATGTGAGAGAGGTTTGTAATTAAATAACAACTTAAAAGAATTAAAACAAGAGAGCACTAAACGCTAAATTCACAAGAGAAAGATGAGAATGATAAAGGCCTAGGAGTCCCTATTCACTTGCTACTTCAATGAATAACTTGTAATTCACAAGCATCTAACAATGAGTTGGTTTTGTTAGCTAAAATAAGCAATAGATAAAAGCCTATGTCTAAGATAATTACCCATGTGAAACCTAGTTAATCCACTATTTGTCCACGTGAGTTAGCATAGGAATCACTCATTGAGACTAATTATCAAACACTTGCTATGCGTGACTAATGGGTATGTGTCCATCCCATTAGCTAATCAACACACTTAACCCAAAATAATGTAATGGAACATACATTAACCATACTATATCCATCTTCACAACACCCTATTTCTAGTTCAATTAGAATACTAAAATCATGCAATTGATGGCCAATTAATAACAAGCATTAAGCATAGATATGGAAGAACAAAACTAATTTCATTGAAAGAATACTCAACCAATTAACAAGATAATCAAATCCATAGCAGTTGGGAATTGCGGTTACATCACGCAGTGAAAAAATTAGGATTCCCACTGAGGATCCATGAGAAAAGCCATAATCTGAGTTTTTAAATTATTTACCTCTTGAAGCGTGATCAAAGGAAGGATGTGAATCACCAACACCGTAATAGTAATGATGTCTCTACGGTATCTACACGAACAGACTCACGAACGTCCAACGTCCATAAAGAGGAGCCTCACATCTCTCACACAGTGCTAGCTGCAAAGAGAAGAGAAGAAACCTGTCACTCTCTCACTCATTTTTCTGTAGGTGCGTCTAAGGTTCTAAAAAAATTGTATCTCTTAGCAGTCCCTTAGTAGTACTATTTATAATAGTGACTGCCTTAAGTGAGTGTAAGCAGCAGCAAGGTAAGCTGTGCAACCTTAGACTCATCTGTTATGAGTCTAGCCCATATTTTAATCCGAGTCGTACTTAGATCCATTGATCTAATTTTAGTCTGCTCTATGTGTGTGACCCTGCAGGTTCTCATTACATTGGTAGTAATATTAAAATCCCATTTTAATATTACAAGCAGTGAGCAGAATCTAGCAACACATCGCTGCTACCCAAGTAATAAGAATGTCAGTGATTTGATATAACCTTTCTGTGACCAATGTTTTCATGTCGTTTAGTCCCTTTGTCAAGATATCAAGATTGAACACAAGGCATAGAACGCGTCACCCTTGTATAGTCCAATCATTCGTTTCCTGATACTCGAGTAGACTTTGTAACAACAAATGAAATCAATATCTCATATTAACTCATTTGAGCATGGCCATGCATTTCGCAGTCTCACTCAATCAGGGGGCCCAAAGATATCGCTCCGGTTATGCAAGAGTGACAAATCCTATCTAGGTCACCCACATCCCTCTGCATGATTTGCGGTATGTCTAATAACTAACTTTATAATTACCTTGTTACAGATGACGTTTGATGGTATTAAAACACAACTCCTCATGTAGGAATCGTAGTGATTTCAGGTCAAAGGACCATAGACACCATTGTCACTATGAGAATCGCTTATGACGCTCATGTAACGATCTATGTAGCGTTTTCATGGTGGGTCAGTCCAATACATCGTTACTCTAATATGTACCTATGTGAAGACTTGATATCTTATATCCATGACCCGTGAGATGTGGTAATCATTCTATGCACATACTAGTCTCAATGTATTATTGTTGTCCAAATTAACAATAATACTTGACTAGGGACATTTAAGAATAGTGATATAACCAAAAGGATCTCACGATCAAGTCATCCACTCGATAAGCTATGGCATCAAACTTACTATTCTAAGGACTTTATTATGTTTATCAAAAAAGAATACAATAAATGAAATGCCTCATATATTAAAATAAGCATAATAGAATGTATGTAAATACAGACAAATGTATCAGCCTCTAGGGCATATACCAATAATCTCCCACTTGCACTAGAGCCAATCAAGCATATGTCTAATGCCTGAAGACCTAGTGTGACCCTCATGCTTCTGCTGTACAAGAGGCTTCGTTAGTGGATCAGCAATGTTATCATCTGTGGGTACTCTACATATCTTCACATCTCCTCTATCGATGATCTCTCGAATGAGATGGAAGCGCCTATGTATATGTTTGGATCACTGGTGAGATCTAGGCTCCTTAGCTTGTGCAATGGCTCTATTATTATCACAATAGAGGTCCACTGGGTCCACAATGCTAGGAATAATGCCAAGTTCAACAATGAACTTCCTAATCCAAATGACCTCCTTTACTGCATTGGAGGCAGCAATATACTCAGCCTCTGTGGTTGAATTAGTGACTGTCTCCTGCTTTGAACTCTTCCAGCTCAAAGCCCTACCATTTAGGCAAAAAACATAACCTGATTGCGATCTGGAGTCGTCTTTATTGGTTTGGAAGCTAGCATCAGTGTAACCCTTTATAACTAGCTCTTCCTCACCTCCATATACCAAGAACGAATCCTTAGTCCTTCTCAAGTACTTAAGGATGTTCTTGACAATAGTCTAGTGACTCTCATCTGTTGCCAAGTGGCCTCAATACTCAAGAGGGGGGGTGAATTGAGTAGTTAAAAATAAGTTCACAAATCTTTCGTAAATCGTTTGACAATCAATTTTCGTTGAAGCTATTGAATGATCAGAAATAATTGAATAGATGAGTTAAGCACTTTTACTAATGAACGTAATAGTCAAGGAGACAATATCCAAATAAAACAATGAAAAAAGTGTACAAAGATAAACAGAGGAGAGTTTAGAGAAACAAACACAATCGTTTATCCTGGTTCAATCACTACTCCACTTGTGATCTACGTCCAAATTCCCAAGCAACACCTTGAGATTTTCCACTATATCTTCAAGCTTCAATGGGTGCTTGAAAACCACTACAACCTTGAGCACTCAACAATATGGGATACCTCACCCAAAAGCTTGAGCCTCTATTTTCCAAGGGATACCTCACCCTTACAATACTTGAGGATACCTCACCCTCACTAATCGAAAGTATAAGATTGAAATAGAAGAAGCTCTCTCTAGAGCAAGTGTTTACAAATTGAAGCTCTAATATGCTCTCAAAGATTTTTCACACGTTTTTTTCGTAAAAACAGAGCAAGAAATGATTTTAAGAATTGATTCACGTTTTGAAGTATAATGATCAGTTTTTGGTTCAAGGTCAACCAGTAAACAAAGACCCAACTTGGGTATTTATAAGTTTCTCAATTAATAGAGCCGTTGAGGTAGTTGGGCATGCATTTAATGCATTTAATATAGCCGTTGGACGTTGTCAGATGCGTGTAATCGATTACATATCTCGTAATCGATTACATTATTGTTCCAACGTTTTCGAACTTTCTGGCTCGTGTAATCGATTACATTATTGAGGTAATCGATTACATGGCTTCGACTTTGCTTGTAATCGATTACAATGATAATGTAATCGATTACATTACTTCGACTCTTTGTGTAATCAATTACAATATCCATGTAATCGATTACATGGCTCGTCGAACGTGTTCTTTGAGTTTTGGGTTTTGTGTAATCGATTACATACATTATGTAATCGATTACATGGCTTCGACTTTGTTTGTAATCGATTACAACATGAATGTAATCGATTACATTTCTTGTCGAACGTGTTCTTTGCCTTTCTGGGCTTTTGTGTAATCGATTACATATACTATGTAATCGATTACATGGCCTATGACTTGCTTGTAATCGATTACATTGTTCGTGTAATCGATTACATGCTTTCTATTTGATGTGTAATCGATTACAAACATTGTGTAATCGATTACATTGGCCTTTGAACACATTTTTCAAGTCCAATAACGCTTGTAAGTCATTTCCAACACCTCAAGATACTTGATTAAACATAAATCCTTTTAAGAGTGTTAGATTTAAAGTTGAAACTCAAGTTTTATTGAAAGCCATGTTTAACTTTGAAATTTCCCATTTATTTTGAAATCACATATTGAAAAACCATTTGAGAAATCTTGAGAGCATTTAACATTAATTTCCTAAGTCTAAATAACTAATTAAACCTTCTGTCTTCTTTCCTTGATCTTGATTTTTCCTTTTGTGCTTGATCTTCTCTTTTGCTTTTGTTATCATCAAAAACCTTTCGACATGCCTTAGAGACATAAGCATTCACATTCTCCCCCTTTTTGATGATGACAAACTGATCATAGGAAAAAGAAAGAGTTTTTGCAATTGTATATAATAGATATTTAGGTACAATGCTGCATGATATTGGGTTAGATTTTGCATATGAAAAGCTTAATAACTTAAGAGAACTTAAGAGGTCAATAACTCCCCCGTACTCATGCAACCTTTAATTTCATTTCATTTTTCCTTATTTTCTCCCCCGTTGGCATTATCAAAAAAACATAAGCATTTAAGAAAAAAATGGACAGATGATGTGACTATATTTCATGATTCCCAATTTGTTTGTCATAACAGAAAAGCCACAAAGATCAGTCCAATCAATATTCCAACAGCCAACCATTCAAAGTGAGAACAAGTTTATGTATTAATATTTAGCATGTACAAATAAACATGTCACAACCAGTAGGCAATAATCAAAAGATAACTATAAAGGTATACCAATTTTATATAATCAAATTTAAAACAGAATAAGTACAAGAAAGTCATCAATACAAGAAAATATATCAAGGCGTAAGGCCATGATCACTATCAGTGTCCTCGCTGTCACAGAAGACGTCACCCTCTGGATCCGCAGCAGAGTCTCCTAGATCAATGTTCTCATCGCTGGGCATAAGGTCGTCGTCAGAATCCAGAAGCTCCTCATCATCAGCAGGAACTCCAGATGGACCAGCGAAGGATATGGGATCCGGAGGGGCAGAGGATGTGGGGGGTGCAGCAGCAGCAGGACTCTCAGGAACAGGAGGTCCACGTAGGAGGGATCGAATGGAGGCAAGCTCCTGGTCTGAGTAGTCCATCCTCAGCTCAAGATGGTCGATCTTTTGCTCTATATGGTCCATGCGTGTGTTTACGTTGGCGCTCAGGTTGCGCATTTCTTGGAGCAGAAGATCAAGAGAAGCTGGAGCAGGAGCAGAGGCAGGGTACTGAGCCTCCTCATCATCACTATCTGGATCGTGATGGATATGGCCAAATGTGCCATGAGTAATGTAATGCCACCTATCCTCCATCTTGTAGAGCTGAAGCTTCTTCAGAGTATGCAGCCCAATTGATTGGGGTCCCTTTGAGCTGGTGTCCTTGGACTCTTCAGTCAGCGAAATGCGACAGTACTCAAGGATTGTGGTGACTAACATGGCGAAGGGGAGAGCAGAGTTCTTCTTTTTCTTGATGTCCAAGATATGCTCTAAAATATAGTATCCCAGTTTATTGAGTGCCCTGTGGTCATTGCCCATAATGCCACTACATCATCCTTGAGGACTTGGGAGTAATTCCCTCCTCTGGGAATCAATCCACGAACCAAGAGGTAGTGGAGGACCCTGTTTTCCATAGTGAGGCCAGTGGCCATTATTCGCGTCTAGGATCACCTGGGGAGGTGGTAGCCAGTCCTAATCAAGGAGAGAAGAAGCAGCCTTGTGCTCAAACTCATGCCCCCAGACTTTGGCATTCCCACAGAACTGAGCTCCATCAGGAGTGAGCTTGGTGAGCCTATACCACTCTGCCATGGTTAACCTAATTTGTTGCTTTTTCACCTCAGAGATGATACAATTATCTTCAACCTTCAGGTTAGCATAAAACACTCGGACAAGGTTAGGGTAGATGGCCTTCTCTATACTTAGGAATCCCAGCAAGCCTAAGTTTTCTATTGTCCTAAAGCTCTCTAAGGGTTCACTCTCGCAGAAGGTGATGGGTAGATACCTGGGAGAGATGATTTTGCGAAGCTGGAAGTTCTTCCGGAACAACTCAGCTTTCTTCACGGTGGAGAAGTGCCTCGTGAGGTCCAGCCCAGAGATATTGCGTGTAGAGCCACCAGAGGAACCTCCAACAGCAGCCCCTGTTCTTGGGCGCTTCGAGCGATGGGAGGATTCGGCCATTGATGAGAAGGAGAATCAAGGGTTGAGTGGTAAATGGTTGGGGATGAGTGAGGAGAGAGAGAGGGACGAAATTAGGTCAGAAAAGTGGAGAGGGTGTTCGTGAGAGAAGATGGGGAGATTTGGATGAGGGATTTGAGGGGATTTGATCGGTGGGTTATGTGGAGAGGGTATTTCCGAGATTGAGAGAGGCGAAATGATGGGTTTTGATGGAGATTTGAGTGAGAAATGAGAGGTTTTGAGATCTGAGGTGCGTGGGAGCGAAGGAGAGAACGAGGAAGATGAACAGTGGCCAAACAGAAATGACCACTACGCGCGTCGTCGAGCCTTTAAAAAAAAACCGTGTAATCGATTACATTCAAGTGTGTAATCGATTACATGCATTCTCAGTGGGTATGTAATCGATTACATTGTTGGTGTAATCGATTACATGCTTTCGGTAGGTATGTAATCGATTACATTTTTTAGTGTAATCGATTACATGCTTTCTGGGAACCTTGTAATCGATTACATAGATGATGTAATCGATTACTGAGTTCTGAGTTGGTTGTAATCGATTACAAAATGTGTGTAATCGATTACATACGTGATTAATGTGTAATCGATTACAAAGGCATTGTAATCGACACAAGACTCTTTAACTCAGATTTTGCATTCCAAACAAGATATAATCAATTTTAATCCATCCAAAACAGTTTTAAAGCAACTTAAATCAATTTAAATCATCATCCAAGCATATAGACTAATCACATTATGATTCAACTCATATAATTGAACAAAATTATCATTTTTCCCAAGAATTTCACCCTTTTTGGTGAAATTTGAGGTTGTTGAATTTCTTGTCAAAGTTGGACATGAGGGAGCACCTGCAAAATAATTTAAGGGAAACCTCCGACGCTCAAGTTAGTATGGGATTCAAATATATATAATGAAAATTCAGAGATTGTGCAGCAATGTGGCATAATTATGCAGAAAAATGCAAGCTTAGGCTTTTGTTTTAGGATTTTGCAAAGAAATATTTAATTTATGCATGAATGGTCCAATATACCCAATTGTTTCTAATGTAGAAAAATGCTTCTTTTGCAAGGGGTTTGGTGAAAATATCGCTAATTGCTTAGTTGTTTCAACAAATTCAAGTATGCAATCACCTCTTTGAACATGATCTCTAATGAAATGATGTCTTATTTCAATATGCTTAGTTCTAGAATGCAAAATGGGATTTTTTGACAAGTTAATTGCACTAGTGTTATCACATTTTATGGGAATGTGATCAAGCTCAAGACCATAGTCCAAGAGTTGCTGTTTGATCCAAAGGACTTGAGCACAAAGAACTCCCACCGCAACATATTCACTTCACTGTGGACAATGCCACACTATTTTGTTTCTTGTCTGTGCCAAGAAACTAGTGAGCTTCCTAGCAAGTGGCATGTCCCACTAGTGCTCTTTTTGATCCATTTTGCATCCAAAGAAAATCGAATCGAGTACCCAATAAGACTACATGAGGCACCCTTAGGGTACCATAAACCCATTTGTGATGTGCCTATTAGATATTTCATTATTCTCTTAACAAAGACTTAGGTGTGATTCCTTAGGATTAGCTTGATATCTAGCACACATGCATACACTAAACATTATATCATGCCTACTTGCAAAGTGAGATAAAGGAGTGAGCCAATCATACCTCTATATTTTGTAATTTCTACCGATTTACCTCCTTCATCCTTGTCCAAATAGCAAGAGGTGCCCATAGGAGTAGTCATATGCTTGGCATTGTCCATTCCAAACTTTTTGAGCAGCTCCTTGCAATACTTGGATTGGCTTATAAATGTTCCTTCTCTTGTTTGCTTGATTTGTAGACCAAGGAAGAAGTTGAGCTCACCCATCATGGACATCTCAAACTCACTTTGCATAATATTTGAAAATTCTTTACAAAGAGAGTTGTTAGTAGCTCCAAATATAATGTCATCAACATAGATTTGAACTAGAAGAATGTCATGCATTTTGTGTTTTATAAAAAGAGTGGTGTCAACTTTACCTCTAGAAAAGCCTTTTTCTAAAAGAAATTTGCTCAACCTTTCATACCAAGCTCTAGGGGCTTGTTTCAAGCCATACAAAGCCTTTTTCAATTTAAAAACATGGTTGGGCATTTCAAAGTCCTCAAAACCAGGAGGTTGTTCTACATACACCTCTTCTTGTATAAAACCATTTAAAAAAGCACTTTTGACATCCATTTGATAGAGTTTGAAATCCATGATGCAAGCATATGCAAGTAGCATTCTAATGGCCTCTAATCTAGCTACGGGAGCATAAGTTTCTTCATAATCTATGCCTTCTTCTTGATTATATCCCTTAGCTACGAGCCTAGCTTTATTTCTTATTATTAAACCTGTTTCATCAAGTTTGTTCCTAAAGACCCATTTGGTGCCAATTATAGGATGATCATTGGGCCTTGGAACTAATTCCCAAACTTGATTCCTCTCAAATTGGTTTAGTTCTTCTTGCATGGCCAAGATCCAATGCTCATCATTAATGGCCTCATTTATGTCTTTAGGTTCAACTTGAGAGACAAAGGCTAGATGATTACATGCATCTCTAAGTGAGTTTCGAGTGATTACCCCTTTTGATACATCACCTATCACCTTGTCAAGAGGATGATACCTTGAAGTCCTCCATTCCTTGGGTAGATCCGAGATTTTAGAATCTTCTTGCGATGAGTGATCAAGGAGTCTCTCTTCTTTCTTCTTGGACTCTATCTCTTGATTTTCCAAGTGCGTCTTTGCCAAGATTTCTGCAACATCATCAACAAGTTCCTTTCTCGGCTCATTTGGGTTAGTTTCATCAAATGCAACATGTATGGATTCTTCTATGGTCATAGTTCGTTTATTATAGACTCTAAAGGCCTTGCTATGGATAGAATAACCAATGAATATTCCCTCATCAGATTTTGCATCAAACTTTCCCAAGTTATCCTTTCCATTATTCAAAACAAAGCATTTACATCCAAAGACATGAAAATGTGACACATTAGGTTTCCTTCCTTTGTACAATTCATATGGGGTTTTCTTTAAAATTGGCCTTATTAGGGCTCTATTCATAACATAACAAGCGGTGTTGACCGCATCCGCCTAAAAGTACTTAGGAAGATTGGCCTCATTGAGCATAGTTCTTGCCATTTCTTCTAAAGATCAATTTTTCCTTTCTACAACACCATTTTGTTGTGGTGTTCTAGGGGCAGAAAAATTATGCTCAATGCCATGTTCATCACAAAAAGTTTCAAATTCATGATTTTCAAATTCACCACCATGATCACTTCTTATGGATGCAATACAAAAACCTTTTTCGTTTTGGATAACTTTGGCAAGTTTTCTAAATGATTGAAAAGCATCATTTTTGTGAGCCAAGAATAATGTCCATGTAAATCTAGAAAAATCATCCACAATCACTAATGCATAGTAATTCCCACAAAAGCTCATAGTTCTAGAGGGTCCAAAAAGATCCATGTGCAAAAGTTGTAAAGGTCTAGAAGTTGAAACTATGTTTTTAGCTTTGAAAGAGACCTTTACTTGTTTTCCCTTTTGACATGCATCACAAAGTTTGTCTTTTTCAAATTTGAGCTTTGGAAGACCAATTACTAGTTCTTTAGAAACCAATTTGTTCAAGTGATCCATATGAATGTGAGCAATTCTTCTATGCCATAACCATGAATCATTTTCTCTACTCATAAAGCATTTAGCATCATTTGAGGAAATGTCATCAAGACTAATCATATATATGTTATTGACCCTATGACCAACAAACTTAACTTGCTTATCATCCTTTCCCTCAATTATACAACAAGAGGAATCAAATATAACTCTATTTCCTTTATCACACAATTGACTAATACTAAGTAAATTATGTTTAAGTCCTTCAACAAGTAAGACATTATCAATAGATGATGAAGGGATCTTACCAACTTTGCCAATTCCAAGAATCTTCCTTTGTTGTTGTCACCATATGTGACATGACCATGTTTCTTGTGTGTAAGGGAGGAGAACTTGGAGCCATCACCGGTCATGTGCTTGGAGCAACCACTATCAAGATACCAACTTGAGCTCTTGGTCTTCAAGCACACCTACAACACACATTCAAGATTTAACTTTTGGTACCCAAATTGTTTTGGGTCCTTGTGTGTTAGAATTAGGTATGGTGCCTTTAGGGACCCAAACCCTTTTGATTCCAACCTTGGTGTTTATGTTCTTTCTAACATTGCAAGTGGATGCACTATGCCCTTTCCTACCACAATGAAAACATTTAACAAAGGGGCTACTTGAAGTTTTTGAGGAAACAAAGAAGTTCTTATAAGATTTTTGATGGTTGTTTGGATTAAATCCTAAACCGGCTTTTTGGAAAACACATTTTTGTCTCCCTAACAACACATTCAAGTTGTCTCTTCCAAAAGTGAATTTTGCAAGAGTGTTGTTCAAGTCTTCAATTTCTTTTTCAAAAGCTTTGCATGATAAACAAGGTAATGATATGGATGCATTTTCATGTGAGGAACAAATCATGCATGATGAATTAGCATCTATGAGTCCTAAAGTCTCATTTTCAATTTTAAGTTCATTTATCTCCTTGGTTAAAGTAGAAACTTTCTTTGTCAATAGGGAGATTGTCTTATTGGAAGACAAAATCATTTTTGTGAGCCTCAAAGATTCATCATGCAATTCTTGAAAGGCATCTTGCAATTCATCATAAGAAGGTAGAGGTTCTAGGTTAGAAGAGGTTACCTCGGTGTCGCTTTCTCCACTTTCTTCTCCTTGAGCCATGAGGCAAAGATGGGCTTCCTCATTTTCAGAATCATCGGAAGAGCTTAAGTCATTGTCCTCCCAAGCTATATATGCTCTTCTTCCTTTCTTTTCCTTGGAGGGTCTTTTCTCAAACTTTTCCGTCTTCTTGAGATATATAGGACACTCCATTTTCATGTGCCCCGGTTTTCCACATTCATAGCATTTTGGAGGAGTGGAGGATCATTCTCCTTTGTGATATGCTTTCTTTTGAGGAAACGGTGGTCTTCTTTGAAATCCCTTTTTCTTCAAGAATCTTCCGAATTTTCTCACAAGGAGACTAAGATTCTCCTCACTTAGCTCAATATTTTCAGCATCCTCTTCACCATCTTCATCATCATCTTCAAGTATAGGAGAGGTGGCCTTGAGTGCAATTCCCTTCTTCTTTTTGTCATGTTCTTCATTTTGATTGAGCCTACTTAGTTCCAGCTCATGCTCTTGAAGTTTTCCGAATAGGGTGGCTAGAGACATGGTTGATAAATCTCTTGATTCCGCAATCGCCGTTACCTTGGGTTGCCAATTCCTCGCTAGACATCTCAAGACTTTGTTAATAAGATCCTCATTAGGAAATGTCTTTCCCAATGAGATGAGATGATTAACAATATGAGTAAATCTCTTTTGCATATCTTGAATACTCTCACCTTGATTCATTCTAAACAATTCATATTCATGAGTAAGAGTGTTTATTCGAGATCTTTTACCTCACTAGTACCTTCATGAGTTACTTGTAGGGTATCCCACATTTCTTTTTGCGGTCTTACAATTTGACACCTAAAGAATTCATCATACCCCAAAGATGTGGTGATGATGTTCTTGGCTCTCAAATTATATTGAACCTTCTTTTTATCATCATCGGTCCAATCACTTCTAGGTGTATTAATTGTCACACCATCCTTAGTTTGTGTAGGGACAAAAGCACCATTTTCAATCTGCGCCCCACACATCTAAGTCAATAGCTTCAATAAAAATTTTCATCCTTTCTTTCCAATAGGCATAGCCATCCCCATTGAAATAAGGAGGTCTATTTATAGAAGAACCTTCATTTGAAAAACCATTTGAAGCCATCACTTCTCTTGAAGCTGCTAAGCTCTTTATACAAGAGTCTAGCTCTGATACCACTTGTTGCCAAGTGGCCTCAATACTCAAGAGGGGGGGTGAATTGAGTAGTTAAAAATAAGTTCACAAATCTTTCACAAATCGTTTGACAATCAATTTTCGTTGAAGCTATTGAATGATCAGAAATAATTGAATAGATGAGTTAAGCACTTTTACTAATGAACGTAATAGTCAAGGAGACAATATCCAAATAAAATAATGAAACAGTGCACAAAGATAAACAGAGGAGAGTTTAGAGAAACAAACACAGTCGTTTATCCCTGGTTCAATCACTACTCCACTTGTGATCTACGTCCAAATTCCCAAGCAACACCTTGAGATTTTCCACTATATCTTCAAGCTTCAATGGGTGCTTGAAAACCACTACAACCTTGAGCACTCAACAATATGGGATACCTCACCCAAAAGCTTGAGCCTCTATTTTCTAAGGGATACCTCACCCTTACAATACTTGAGGGATACCTCACCCTCACTAATCAGAAAGTATAAGATTGAAATAGAAGAAGCTCTCTCTAGAGCAAGTGTTTACAAATTGAAGCTCTAATATGCTCTCAAAGATTTTTCACGTTTTTCGTCAGAAAACAGAGCAAGAAATGATTTTAAGAATTAATTCACGTTTTGAAGTATAATGATCAGTTTTTGGTTCAAGGTCAACCGTAAACAAAGACCCAACTTGGGTATTTATAAGTTTCTCAATTAATAGAGCCGTTGGAGGTAGTTGGGCATGCATTTAATGCATTTAATATAGCCGTTGGACGTTGTCAGATGCGTGTAATCGATTACATATCTCGGTAATCGATTACATTATTGTTCCAACGTTTTCGAACTTCAAGCTCGTGTAATCGATTACATTATTGAGGTAATCGATTACATGGCTTCGACTTTGCTTGTAATCGATTACAATGATAATGTAATCGATTACATTACTTCTGACTTGCTGTGTAATCAATTACAATATCCATGTAATCGATTACATGGCTCGTCGAACGTGTTCTTTGAGTTTCTGGGTTTTGTGTAATCGATTACATACATTATGTAATCGATTACATGGCTTCTGACTTTGTTTGTAATCGATTACAACATGAATGTAATCGATTACATTTCTTGTCGAACGTGTTCTTTGCCTTTCTGGGCTTTGTGTAATCGATTACATATACTATGTAATCGATTACATGGCCTATGACTTGCTTGTAATCGATTACATTGTTCGTGTAATCGATTACATGCTTTCTGTTTGATGTGTAATCGATTACAAACATTGTGTAATCGATTACATTGGCCTTTGAACACATTTTTCAAGTCCAATAACGCTTGTAAGTCATTTCCAACACCTCAAGATACTTGATTAAACATAAATCCTTTTAAGAGTGTTAGATTTAAAGTTGAAACTCAAGTTTTATTGAAAGCCATGTTTAACTTTGAAATTTCCCATTTATTTTGAAATCACATATTGAAAAACCATTTGAGAAATCTTGAGAGCATTTAACATTAATTTCCTAAGTCTAAATAACTAATTAAACCTTCTGTCTTCTTTCCTTGATCTTGATTTTTCCTTTTGTGCTTGATCTTCTCTTTTGCTTTTGTTATCATCAAAAACCTTTCGACATGCCTTAGAGACATAAGCATTCACATCATCTGGATCAGACTGGTACCTACTTATCATGCTCAAAGCATACGAGATGTCTAGTCGAGTACATAATATGGCATACATGATAGATCTAATTACAGATGTATATAAAATTTTGCTCATACGATCCTTCTCATCCTAGGTGGAAGGGGATTGAGCCTTAGATAGGATTACACTATGTGATATAGGCAAGAGTCTTTTCTTGGATTCATGCATATTAAATCGTCTTAACACTTTGTCTATGTTTGTACTCTGACTTAGGCCAAGCAGTCTCAGTGATCTACCTCTATAGATCCGGATACCTAACACATAAGTGGCTTCGCCTAAGTTCTTCATAGAGAAGTAGTTCCCTAACCAAGTCTTTACGGATTGTAGGCTAGGGATGTTATTTTCGATAAGTAGTATGTCATCTACATACAATACCAGAAAGACAATAGTGTTCCCACTAACCTTCTTGTAGACACAAGATTCTTCTTCATTCTTGATAAAACCAAACTATTTTATTGTATCATCAAAACAAAGATTCCAGCTTCTGGAAGCTTGCTTTAATCCATAAATAGATCGTTGCAACTTGTATACTTTTCTAGCATCCTCTAGAGTGGCAAAACCCTCAGGTTGTGTCATGTACACATCCTCGAGAAGATTTCCATTAAGGAAAGTAGTTTTGACATCCATTTGCCAGATTTCATAATCATGGTATGCTGCAATAGCAAGTAAGATCCGAACAGATTTAAGCATCGCAACTGGGGAAAAAGTCTCATCATAGTCTACACCATGAATTTGTTTGAAACCTTTAGCCACCAATCGTGCCTTAAAGGTATACACATTACCATTAATGTTAGTTTTCTTCTTGAAAACCCACTTGCACCCAATGGGTTTTATCCCTTCAGGTGGGTCAACCAAGGTCCATACCTGGCTGGCATACATGGAATCCATTTTCGATCTCATAGCCTCAAGCCATTTCTCATATTCTGGGCCAATAATGGCTTCTTGGTAAGTCACAGACTCATCTTGATCCATGAGTAATACGTCACCTTACTGGGTCATGAGAAATCCATATCTCTTTGGTTGATGACATATCCTGTCAGACCTACGCAGGTCTTGTGCTATTAAAGCAGGTTGTTGCTCCACAACATTTTGTGGAGGCTGCTCTATTTCCACCATTGGTTCATTACTGCTTTGTGAAACTTGAACTTCTTCAAGTTCTACTTTTCTCCTACTGGTTCCTTTGGAGATAAACTCCCTTTCTAGAAACACAGCTGTTCGTGCGATAAACATTTTGCCCTTGGTAGGATTATAGAAAAAGTATCCATTAGTTTCCTTTGGATACCCCAAAAAGAAGCATTTATCTGATTTAGGTCCAAGCTTATCAGAAACTTAACGTTTCATATAAGCTTCGCAGCCCCAAATCTTGAAGAAAGACATACTGGGCCGTTTCCCAGTCCATATCTCATATGGTGTCTTTTGAACCATCTTAGATGGAACACGGTTAAGTGTGAAAGCTATTGTTAACAGAGCAATTCCCCAGAAGGAGCCTGGAAGGTATGCATAACTCATCATGGATCGGACCATATCCAACAAGGTCCGGTTCCTCCTTTCAGAGACACTTTCCATTATGGTATTCTTGGTGGAGTGAGTTGAGATATTATCCCACACTCTTTCAGATGATCATCAAACTGTTGGCTTAAGTATTCCCCTCCTCGATCTGATTGAAGGATTTTAATACTCTTGCTAAGTTGGTTTTGTACTTCATTCTTGAACTCTTTGAACTTTTCAAAGGATTCTGATTTGTGCTTCATAAGATATACAAATTCATATCTACTGAAATCATCAGTAAATGTAATGAAGTATTGAAAACTGCCCTTAGCGAGTGTGTTTAGTAGCCCACATACATCACTATGTATAAGGCCTAAAAGATCACTAGCCTTTTCACCTTGTCCAGTGAATGGGGCCTTTGTCATCTTCCCCAATAAACAAGATTCACATGTCTCATATGATTCGAAATCAAACTAGTCCAAGAATCCATCTTTATGGAGTTTGGAGATGCATTTCTCATTTATGTGGCCCAAATGACAATGTCAGAGAAAAGTTAGGTTCAAATCGTTTGATTTAAACATCTTTGTATTTATGTTATAGACAGGCATTTCGAGATCAAGAACATAAAGTCCATTACTCAATTGTGCACTACCATAAAAAATATTATTCATATAAATGGAACAACACTTGTCCTTTATAATAAAAGAAAAACCTTTCTTGTCCAAACAAGAAACAGAAATGATATTCCTGCTAATAGTAGGCACAAAATAGCAGTTCTCTAACTCTATTACAAGCCCAGTGGGCAAAGATAATAAATAAGTCCCTACAGCTAATGCAGCAACCTTTGCTCAATTTCCCACTCGTAGGTCAACTTCGCCTTTCGTCAATGGTCTACTATTCTTTAGATCCTGCACATTTACACAAATGAGATGCACATCCAGTATCTAATACCCATGATGCAAAAGTAGATAACTTGACTTCAATAACAAAAATACCTGAAATAGAAGTCTCACTTCCCTTCTTTTTCTTGAGCTCCTCTAGGAACTTGGGACAGTTCCTTTTCTAATGTCTGGTCTGACCACAATGGAAGCATGTACCTGTTGGTGTATGCCCTAGAGGCTAATACATTTTCTGTATTTGCATATATTCTATTATGCTATTTTATATATATGAGGCATTTCATTTATTGTGTTCTTTTTTATAAACATAATAAAGTCCTTAGAATAGTAAGATTGATGCCATAGGACATCAAGTGGATGACTTGATCGTGAGATCCTTTTGGTTACAACACTATTCTTAAATGTCCCTAGTCAAGTATTATTGTTAATTAGGACAACAATAATGCATTGAGACTAGTATGTGCGTAGACTGATGACCACATCTCACGGGTCATGGATATGAGATATCAAGTCTACACATGGATACATATTAGAGTAATGATGTATTGGACAGACCCGCCATGAGAACGCTACGTGGATCGTTACGTGAGTGTCATAAGCGATTCTCATAGTGATAATGGTGTATGTGGTTCTTTGACCGAAATCACTACGATTCCTACATGAGGAGTTGTGTGTTTTAAATGCCATCAAACGTCATCTCGTAACAAGATGATTATAAACTTGGTTATTAGACATATTGCGATGCATGTGGAGGAATGTGAGTGACCTAGATAGGATTTGTCCCTCCTACATAACAGAGTGATATCTTTGGGCCCCCGATTGAGTGAGACTATGAAATGCATGGCCATGCTCAATGAGTCAATATGAGATATTGATCTCATTTGTTATTACTATGTCTACTCTAGAATTAGGAAACCGAAGATTGAATTAAACAAGGGTGACACGTTCCATGCCTTGTGTTCAATCCGGATATCCGGACAAAGGGACTAAACTACACGGAAACATTGATCACGGATAGGTTACGTCAAATCACCGACATTCTCATTACTTGGGTAGCAAAGTGATGTGTTGCTAGATACCGCTCACATCGTTTGTAATATTAAAATGAGATTTTAATATTACTACCAACGTCATGAGAACCTGCAGGGTCGCACACTTAGAACAGACTAAATTGGAGCAATAAGGATCCAAGTTGGACTCGGATTCAATTGTGGGCCTAACTCATGACAGATGGGTTTTAGGGTTGCACAACTTACCTTGCTACTGCTCGCACTCACTTAAGGCAGCCACTATTATAAATAATACTGTTAAAGGGGCTGCTATAGACGTTACATCACAACCCTAGCCGCACCTAAGAAAGTGAGTGAGAGACAGTGAAAGGTTCTTCTCTTCTATTCGCAGCTAGCACCGCGAAACAGAGGCGTGACTCTTTTTGCAAGTCTGTTCATGTGGATACCGCAGAAACATCGTCGCTATTACGGTGTTGGTGATTCACCTCGCTTGTGTTTATCACGTTTCAAGAGGTAATTTTTAAAAACTCGGATTATGGATTTTTCGCATGGATCCTGTGTGGGAATCCTATTATTCCGCTGTGAGATATTTTGATCCGCAATTCCTAACAGTGGTATCAGAGCCACTTGCGAAACTATGATTCAATTTTTCTGCTTTTCTTGTTATATGCGATAACATGTTATTTCTGAAATCGAAATAATACTGTATGAAACCGTGTTCTGTTTTATTTGTTGTTTACGAAACATGTTGATGTTTTTGAAACCATGAAGATGTTCATATAATTCTGTGAAAACGGTTTTGAATGCTTTCTGTTCTTGCATTTTTCTGATATCTGTATATGTGATATGTATGATTCTGCGAAAAACGATTATGAATGCGATATACACAAAGAAGGCGACACAAGGTTTTGGAAACCTTGTTTCCGTTTTTGCGACGGCTATGAAGCTTCCTCGTGACATAAAGTGTTCATGTCTTCACGACCTCGGGAAACCCCTGTTTCGGATAGGTGATGGCGGCATGTGAGTTACCCCCGCGACACATGAAGCGTTCATGTGTTTGTGGGCCTTAGGGTTCAAATGTTGTTGCCCTAGCCGTCATGGAGGCAGAAGGGGTCCAACTCGGCTTCCCTGACTTCCCCCGCCGACCGGCAATGGGACTTCAGTCAGGGGCGCCGCCCGAACCCCGTTGCATGGTGTGTGATATTCGAAAGCGCGATATTCAAATCTTTGTTTTATAATTCACAAAATAATAATGTGTTATTTCTTTGTGTTTATGTATTCTTAGAGATGCATGGTGCATGGTTATGGCCTTAGTCTTTATTTTATGCTATTTTGGTTATTTTAAATACGACTGCGTGTCGTGCCTTTCTCTCTACATTCGATTGTAGATTCTCTTCTCATCTAACTCCCTCGAATGTAAAAGAGGTTTCTATAATGTAATCATCATGTGGAGACAAGGAGATGGCATCAAGTGAGGACGTTGGTAGGAGACGCTTGGTGAAGCTGGCTTTTTTAAAGCTAATCTCTTAGAGGCCATAACCATGTCACATTTATTATTTGCTTTATATGTATGAGATGCATGGATGATGTTTATGGTATGTTAAACAAGTTTAATAAATGGTGAGATCTAATAATAAAATTCCCTCAAAGAAAATATTAAGTCATTATGTGATGCCTTCCAATGCATGGCACTCATCAAGACTAATATCAATTAAGTGTAGGTCTGCCAAAGTAGAGTGCCTTTATCTATATTAGTAAGATGCGATGGGATAAAAGTAATATCCAAATGCCAACCATTGGGTCTGACTTAACTAGGCCATTTCAATAGGATTGAAGGCTTAGAGGCATGAAGTTGGGCTTTAGTCCATTAGATGGATTAGAATAAGTGTTATTCACCCAACTATCCAAGAGTTACATGTGATGTAATTGTAAAGAGTTTCCTACCTAAATAACTGAATTTTGGGCGATCAGCCAAAGCTGACTCAAAGCTAGGTAAAATATGGATCTTGGCCCACTAGGAAATCTTTCGATGGGATTTTTCGAGTCAATGTTGAGGGTCATTGACTTGAATAAAATAGTGGGAGGCATATTTAATTAAAAGACCTCATTAAATATGTTTATGGCATGATACTTATATTTTTGCATGTTTCTGTTAATAGATAACCATGGCAACAAACACATCAGGTACTTTATCATTGCGATTCGTCCTTGAGAAGGACAAGTTGTCGGAACAAATTTTCTAGACTGGTACAGAATTTGAGGATTGTCCTCAAGCAAGAGAAAAAGTTGTATGTTTTGGAACAAACCTATTCCCGAGCCACCGCTACTAATGCCCCTAGAACTGAAAGAGATGCTTATAAGAAGCATCAAGATGATGCCTTGGACATTGGATGTCTAATGCTGGCCACCATGAACTCTGAGCTCCAAAAGCAACATGAGAACATGGATGCATACGATATGATCGTACACCTTAAGAAGCTCTATCAAGAGCAGGCCAGGCATGAGAGATTCGAGGTCTCTAAAGCACTGTTTCAGTGCAAGCTGGTAGAAGGAAGCCCTGTTGGTGCTCATGTACTTAAGATGATTGGGTACATTGAAAACCTAGAGAGACTGGGTTTTCCTTTGGGCCAAGAGTTGGCCACTGACTTAGTCCTGCAATCGTTGCCGGAAAGTTTCAGTCAATTTGTCATGAACTACAACATGAATGAGATTGACAAATCACTACCAGAGCTGCTAGGCATGTTGAGAAGCGCTGAGCGAGTAACATCAACAAAGGTAAAGGGAAGGCCATAATGATGGTCCAAAAGAATAAGGGCAAGAAACAAAGAGAAAAAGCCCAAGGACAATTTGGAAGGGCAAGGGCAAAGACAAGTCCAAGCCTAGTACTTCTAGCTTGAAACCAAGTGGGTGGAGTGGCTAAGGAAGGTACATGCTTCCATTGCGGTCGACCGGACATTGGAAGAGGAAGCGTGCCAAGTTCCTGGAGGAGCTCAAAAAGAAGAAGGAAGTGAGACTTCCACTGGTATTTTGTTATTGAAGTCAATTTATCTACTTACGCATCATGGGTATTAGATACTAGATGTGGATCTCACATTTGTGTAAATGTGCAGGATCTAAAAAGCGAAGAGACCATTGACGAAGGGCGAAGTCGACCTACGAGTTAGAAATGGAGCAAAAGTTACCGCATTAGTGTAGGGACTTATTTATTATCTCTCGCCCACCTTGGGCTTGTAATAGAGTTAGAGAATCGCTATTTTGTGCCTCGCTATTAGTAGGAATATCATTTCTATTTCTTGTTTGGACAAGAAAGGTTTTTCTTTTATAATAAAGGACAAGTGTTGTTCTATTTATATGAATGATATTTTTTATAGTAGTGCACAATTGAGTAATGGACTTTATGTACTTGATCTCGAAACGCCCATTTATAACATAAATACAAAGAGGTTTAAATCAAACGATCTGAACCCAACTTTTCTCTGGCATTGTCATTTGGGCCACATAAATGAGAAACGCATCTCCAAACTCCATAAAGATGGATTCTTTGACTCATTTGATTTCGAATCATATGAGATATGTGAATCTTGTTTATTAGGGAAGATGACAAAGGCCCCATTCACTGGACAAGGTGAAAGGGCTAGTGATCTTTTAGGCCTTATACATAGTGATGTATGTGGGCCACTAAACACGATCGCTAGAGGTGGTTTTCAATACTTCATTACATTTACCGATGATTTCGGTAGATATGGATTTGTATATCTTATGAAGCACAAATCAGAATCCTTTGAAAAGTTCAAAGAGTTCAAGAATGAAGTACAAAACCAACTTGGCAAAAGAATTAAAATCCTTCGATCAGATCGAGGAGGTGAATACTTAAGCCAACAGTTTGATGATCATCTGAAAGAGTGTGGGATAATATCTCAACTCACTCCTTCTCGAACACCACAATGGAATGGTGTTTCTGAAAGGAGGAACCGGACTTTGTTGGACATGGTCCGATCCACGATGAGTCATGCAGACCTTCCGGGCTCCTCTCGGGGACATGCTCGTTAATGCAGCGTTCACACTTAACCGTGTTCCATCTAAGACGGCTCAACGGACACCATATGAGATATGGACCGGGAGACGACCCAAGATGTCTTTCATGAAGATTTGGGGTTGCGAAGCTTATGTGAAACGTCAAGTTTCGATAAGCTTGGCCCTAAATCGATAAATGCTTCTTTGTGGGGTATCCAAAGGAAACCAAGGGATACTTTTTCTATAATCCTACCGAGGGCAAAGTGTTTGTCGCACGGACATTTGTGTTTCTAGAAAGGGAGTTTATCTCCAAAGGAACCAAAGTGGGAGAAAAGTAGAACTTGAAGAAGTTTAAGTTTCACAAAGCAAAGAATGAACCAATGGTGGAAATAGAGCAGCCTCCACAAAATGTTGTGGAACAAAGAACTGCTTCTAGTAGCACAAGACTCGCGTAGGTCTAACAGGATACGTCATCAACCGAGAGAGATATGGATTTCTCATGACCCAACAAGGTGACGTATTGCTCATGGATCAAGATGAGCCCGTGACTTACCAGAAGCCATTATTAGCCCAGACCGAGAAATGGCTTGAGGCCATGAGATCCGAAATGGATTCCATGTATGCCAACCAGGTATGGACCTTGGTTGACCCACCTGAAGGGTAAAACCCATTAGGTGCAAGTGGGTTTTCAAGAAGAAAAGCGACATGGATGGTAATGTGCATACCTTTAAGGCGCGATTGGTGGCTAAAGGTTTCAAACAAATTCATGGTGTAGACTATGATGAAACTTTTTCCCTGGGTTGCGATGCTTAAATCCGTTTGGATCTTGCTTGTCGTAAAGATACCATGATTATGAAATCGGCAAATGGATGTCAAAACTACTTTCCTTAATGGAAATCTTCTCGAAGATGTGTACATGACACAACCCGAGGGTTGTGCCACTCCGCAGGATGCTAGAAAAGTATGCAAGTTGCAACGATCTATTTATGGATTAAAGCAAGCTTCCAGTAAGTCGGAATCTTCGTTTTGATGATACAATCAAACAGTTTGGTTTCATCAAGAATGAAGAAGAATCTTGTGTCTACAAGAAGGTTAGTGGGAGCACAGTTGTCTTTCTAGTATTGTATGTAGATGACATACTACTAATTAGAAATGACATCCCTACCCTACAGTCTGTAAAGACTTGGTCAGGGAAGTGCTTTTCTATGAAGGACTTGGGTGAAGCCACCTATGTATTAGGTATCAGGATCTATAGAGATAGATCACTGAGACTGCTTGGCCTAAGTCAGAGTACATACGTAGACAAAGTGTTAAGACGATTTAACATGCATGAATCCAAGAAAGGACTCTTGCCTATGTCACATGGTGTAAGCTTATCTAAGGCTCAATCCCCTTCCACCCAGGATGAGAGGGATCGCATGAGCAAGATTCCATATGCATCTGCAATTGGATCTATCATGTATGCCATGTTATGTACTCGACCAGACATCTCATATGCTTTGAGCATGACGAGTAGGTACCAGTCTGATCCTGGTGAAAGTCACTGGACTGCTATCAAGAACATCCTTAAGTACTTAAGAAGGACTAAGGATTCGTTCTTGGTACATGGAGGTGAGGAAGAGCTAGTTGTAAAGGTTACACTGATGCTAGCTTCCAGACCGATAAGGACGACTCCGATCGCAATCGGTTATGTTTTTTGCCTAAATGGTGGGGTGTGAGTGGAAGAGTTCAAAGCAGGAGACATCGCCGATTCTACCACAGTAGGCGAGTATATTTCTTGCCTCCAATGCAAAGAAAGGAGGCCGTTTGGATCAGGAAGTTCATTACTGAACTTGGCACTATTCCTAGCATTGTGGACCCAGTGGACCTCTATTGTGATAATAATGGAGCCATTGCACAAGCTAAGGAGCCTAGATCTCACTAGCGATCCAAACATATACTTAGGCGCTTCCATCTCATTCGAGAGATCATCGATAGAGGAGATGTGAAGATATGCAGAGTACCAACAGATGATAACATTCTTGATCCATTGACGAAGCCTCTTGCACGTGCGAAGCATGAGGGTCACACTAGGTCTTTAGGCATTAGATATATGCCTGATTGGCTCTAGTACAAGTGGGAGATTGTTGGTGTATGCCCTAGAGGCTAATACATTTTCTGTATTTGCATATATTCTATTATGCTATTTTATATATATGAGGCATTTCATTTATTGTGTTCTTTTTTTATAAACATAATAAAGTCCTTAGAATAGTAAGATTGATGCCATAGGACATCAAGTGGATGACTTGATCGTGAGATCCTTTTGGTTACAACACTATTCTTAAATGTCCTTAGTCAAGTATTATTGTTAATTAGGACAACAATAATACATTGAGACTAGTATGTGCGTAGACTGATGACCACATCTCACGGGTCATGGATATGAGATATCAAGTCTACACATGGATTCATATTAGAGTAATGATGTATTGGACAGACCCGCCATGAGAACGCTACGTGGATCGTTACGTGAGTGTCATAAGCGATTCTCATAGTGATAATGGTGTATGTGGTTCTTTGACCTGAAATCACTACGATTCCTACATGAGGAGTTGTGTGTTTTAAATGCCATCAAACGTCATCTATAACAAGATGATTATAAAGTTGGTTATTAGACATATTGCGATGCATGTGGAGGAATGTGAGTGACCTAGATGGGATTTGTCCCTCCTACATAACAGGAGTGATATCTTTGGGCCCCCTGATTGAGTGAGACTATGAAATGCATGGCCATGCTCAAATGAGTCAATATGAGATATTGATCTCATTTGTTATTACTATGTCTACTCGGGAATCAGGAAACTGAAGATTGAATTAAACAAGGGTGACACGTTCCATGCCGTGTGTTCAATCTGGATATCTGGACAAAGGGACTAAACTACACGGAAACATTGATCACGGATAGGTTATGTCAAATCACTGACATTCTCATTACTTGGGTAGCAGTGATGTGTTGCTAGATACCGCTCACTGTTTGTAATATTAAAATGAGATTTTAATATTACTACCAACGTCATGAGAACCTGCAGGGTCGCACACTTAGAACAGACTAAATTGGAGCAATAAGGATCCAAGTTGGACTCGGATTCAATTGTGGGCCTAACTCATGACAGATGGGTTTTAGGATTGCACAGCTTACCTTGCTTACTCGCTCACACTCACTTAAGGTAGCCACTATTATAAATAGTACTGTTAAAGGGGCTGCTATAGACGTTACATCACAACCCTAGCCGCACCTAAGAAAGTGAGTGAGAGACAGTGAAAGGTTCTTCTCTTCTATTCGCAGCCTAGCACCGCGAAAAGCAGGCGTGACTCCTTTTGTAAGTCTATTCGTGTGGATACCGCAGAAACATCGTCGCTATTATGGTGTTGGTGATTCACCTCGCTTGTGTTTATCACGCTTCAAGAGGTAATTTTTAAAAACTCGGATTATGGATTTTTCGCATGGATCCTGTGTGGGAATCCTATTATTCCACTGCGAGATATTTTGATCCGCAATTCCCAACAGTACCTTCCTTAGCCACTCCACCCATTGGTTTCAAGCCAGAAGTGATGGCCTTAGACTTATCCTTGCCTTTGCCCTTCCAGTTGTCCTTGGGCTTTTTCTGCTGTTTCTTGCCCTTATTCTTTTGGACCATCATTATGGCCTTTCCTTTGCCTTTGTTAATGTTCTGCTCAACAGTTATCAACATGCCTAGTAGCTCTGGTAGTGATTTGTCAATCTTATTCATGTTGTAGTTCATGACAAATTAACTAAAACTTTCTGGCAACGATTGTAGGACTAAGTCAGTGGCCAACTCTTGGCCCAAAGGAAAACCAAGTCTCTCTAGGTTTTCAATATACCCAATCTTCTTGAGTACATGAGCATCAACAGGGCTTCCTTCTACCAGCTTGCACTGAAACAGTGCTTTAGAGACCTTGTATCTCTCATGCTTGGCCTACTTTTGATAAAGCTTCTTAAGGTGTACGATCATATCGTAGGCATCCATGTTCTCGTGTTGCTTTTGGAGCTCAGAGTTCACGGTGGCCAGCATAAGACATCTGATGTCCAAGGCATCATCTTAATGCTTCTTATAAGCATCCCTTTCAATTCTAAGGGCATTAGCAACAGGTGGCTCAGGAATAGGCTATTCTAGTACATACAACTTTTTCTCTTACTTGAGGACAATCCTCAAATTCCTGTACCAGTCTAGAAAATTTGTTCCAGAGAACTTGTCCTTCTCAAGGACGGATCGCAGTAATAAGTTATATGATGTGTTTATTGCCATGGTAATCTATCAACAGAAATAAGCAAAATATAAGTATCATACTATAAACATATTTAATGAGGTCTTTTAATTAACTATGCCTCCCACTATTTTATTCAAGTCAATGACCCTCAGCATTGACTTGGAAAATCCCATCGTAAGATTTTCTAGTGGACCAAGATCCATATTTCACCTAGTTTTGAGTCAGCTTTGGCTGATCACCCAAAGTTCAATTATTTAGGTAGGAAACATTTTCCAATTACATCACATGTAACTCTTAGATAGTTAGGTGAATAACACTTATTCAAATCCATCTAATGGACCAAAGCCCAACTTCATGCTTTTAAGCCTTCAATCCTATTGAAATGGCCTAGTTAAGTTAGACCCAATGGTTAGCAGTTGGATATTACATTTATCCCATCGCGTCTTACTAATATAGATAAAGGCATCCTGCTTTGGCAGACCTGCACTTAATCGATACTAGTCTTGACGAGTGCCACACATTGGAAGGCATCACATAATGACTTAATATTTTCTTTGAGGGAATTTATTATTATTATTATTATTAGATCTCACCATTTATTAAACTGTTTATCATACCATAAACATTATCCATGCATCTCATACATAAAAAGCATATAATAAAAGTTACGTGGTTATGGCCCCCTAAGAGAGTAGCATTAACTAAGCCAGCTTCACCAAGCGTGTAACATCCCGAAAACTGTTCATTCATTTATAAAATGTCATTTTATAATATTCTTGATTTTTAGGAATTTTTCTAGAATTTTACGGAAACGTCGAATATTTTAATATATTCCTCGTTTTGCGTACACACTGGGCTGAGAATTTCTGAGACCAGTGTAACACTCCAAAAATTGATTATTTCATCATCAATAGTCATTTTCTAATATTTGTGATTTATGGGAATTTTTTTGGAATTTTACGGAAATGACGAATATTTTAATATATTCCTCGTTTTGCGTGAATATGGAACAGAGTCGTGAAAACGACTTTAACGTTTCAAAAACTGGAAAATAACATGACGAATAATCGTTTTACAATATTTGCAATTTTTGAGAATTTTCTGGGAATTTTCCGGAAACGATGAATATTTTAATATATTCCTCGTTTATGTGCATCTTGCTAAACCGAGAAAATGTGACATTTTCTCTGTGAATCTTGGACTATGGATAAGTCGATGGGGGATCTTACTAAGCCGAGACTTGACACAGTTTACGAGGTTCGCACCATTTTTCGAGAAATCTTAACAGATAAAATAAATTAATACAGCGAAAAATTCATCTGTCAGATTAATTAAATTTTGATTTCTATCAACTGTAACTATTATCTATGGGATAATAGTGTGTAATAAAAATCCTATCACATTATCCTAATGCAATTTACTTTATGTCTAATCCATTCACTTTAATTCAAATTTAATAGTATTTTATTCTAAGCTTCCATGACAAGCTTTGACCCAAGCTTTGACTCAACCAATTAGCTTCCTTGGGAAGCCAAAAATTCTGATCACACTCTCTCCCCATCTCACGTCTGCTGCTGCTGTTTGGGAAGGAAAAAAAAATTGGTTTTAATTAACCAAATATCACAATTACATCATTTATCACCCAAAACACATTTTTCCTTCTTCATTTACGTTCTTCCTCTTCCATTTCCTTCTTCAACATTTCTTTCTTTTCTCTTCCACATGGCCACACGGCAGCCCACTCTCCCATTCCCCCAACCATCACAAAAACAATACTTGATCATACTTTCTTAATCTCCAACTCATTCTCTTCAACATTTGTGCTTGGAGTTTTCAAGAAAGCCATCATCTTCAACCTCTTTTCAAGCTTTGAAGGTAAGCTTCCATGGCTGAAAATTTTCAGAATTTAACTCCAATTTCGTTTTCCATTTTCACCTTGATTTTATAGCTATTCTCTTCTTCATTTTCACACCATTACCTTGTCCTAATTCATGTTGCATTTTCTAGGGTTTTTGGAGCCAAAATCCGAAAATCAAAGGGGTTCTTGGAAGTGTTCTTGGTTCTTCTTCTTGGTAAGAGGAAGATTAATCCCCCTCAACCTCTTTAGCAACTAGGGACCTTGTATTTGATTTTTGGAAGAAAAACCACATAGTGGTTATTCTTGAATGTGCTTGTAAATTTGCTTACTTGATTGTTATCTTAGTTTAGCCTTGAGAAATGGATTGAATGGTTGTTTAATCATGTATGCTTGTGATTGGAATCCATGTTAGCTTGCTGAAAAATTCTGGTTGCTGGACCTCCATGGTGTGCCACGGTTTTGGGGCTGTTTTGGCTTGGAAAATGCATGATGAATGATGCTTAATTTTTATCAATGCATGCTTAATTTAATCAAGTGGTTAATGTGGGTTTAAGTGGAGTAAAATTCTGGTTGTGTGATCCTAAGTGTGTCACGGTTTTGGGCTGGAAAATGTGGGGAAATTAAGTTAGAATTTTGATCAATGTAAAGCTTAATCAAGACAAGGAATTAAGGGCAAGTTAGGTGAACTAAAATCTAAAAATTTTGGCTAGAAGTTCCATGGTTCTTGGGGCTGTTTTGTGGGCTGAATTTGGATGGAATTTATGTCAAGCATGATGCTAGGTGAATTGAGTAAAGGAAGGACAAGTTAATGAAAAGAAAATAGTAATCTAGTAACCCCTTGAGTGTCACGGTTATGAGGGCTTGAATGAGGGAAATGATGACTAAAATTGTGAGATACTAAGACTTGAGTTAATCAAGAAATTAAGTAAAGCTTAATAGAAGATAATTTGTAACATTAATTTTCATAATGAATTATGGTTAAGACTTAGGAAATAAGCAAGAATTGTAAGGTAATCATAGTGATTAAATAAATTGGATCAAGCAACACTTAAATGGGACTAATCATGTGAATATGACTTAATTGAGACCTTGGGAAGGCCACGGCCTCTAAGTGAGATTTGGGCTAAAATTCCATAACCCATAACTTGAATTACAAGTATTTAAAGAGTACAAGAAATTAAGGGTTTCATAAATCTTAATGAGCCAATGAGATAATTATTATAAGACTTGAGGTTACTAGAAGAAAAGCACAAGAGAGTGTGAAACTTGGGGAGTTTGGGAAATCCATAATGAACCTAAAATGTACTTTGAGAAACATCTGGTTGACGATTGAGTCGGATGTACTTTGAGAAACATCTGGTTGACGATTGAGTTGGATGTACTTTGAGAAACATCTGGTTGACGATTGAGTCGGATGTACTTTGAGAAACATCTGGTTGACGATTGAGTCGGATATACTTTGGGAAACATCTGGTTGACGATCGAGTCGGATGTACTTTGGATTTATTCCCATTGTGTAGGTTATTGGGCGTCCATGCATATGCATCACATTATCATACATTTATTTATTGATGCTGTTTTGTATACTATGAATGGTTGACTGCTCTTATTATTATGGACTGCCTGGATTTAACTGCCTGGATTTAACTGTCTGGATTTAACTGCCTGGATTTAACTGCCTGGATTTAACTGCCTGGATTTAACTGTCTGGATTTAACTGCCTGGATTTAACTGCTTGGATTTAACTGCCTGGATTTAACTGTCTGGATATTATGACTTATTCATTATCCCTGTCGATGACTGCCTGACTGGTTATCTGTTTAGAAATTTATTTATTGCCTTTACATGCTACGTGGGCGCTATGCGCTGTTCGGTTCTTGGTTGCTGTATTGGTATTGATGGTAGGATATCTTACCTCTTTTTTGTATTGCTATTGTGCATTATTTGTATATACTTTATATTTGTCAAAGACGACGGCAAGGAGGTCGGTGCTACTGAACCTTCGAGCGGGTGGCCGTACCTCAACTAGCATTTGCTTGGAGATGGAGGCGCGCATGCACGGACTTCTGGGCGACGTGCGTCTGACCTTTTTGGGAGGGCCAGAATGCTGGCACATCAACCTCGCTCCGATCGTGTGTGTACCTCGGCGACGTGTCTATTGCTCTAGCCTGGAGGCGACACGAGATGCCGTTCTCACCGCCATATTCGACCACGTCCGGAGTTCTATCTACCCATTCGCGAGATGTAGGGTTCTCGTTTCCACAACCCGCGTGAAGACTCATTTGATTCTACGCCTAGGGCCCCGTCCCGTGTCTCTGCTATTCCTATGGTGATTTCCTCTGATGATGAGGAAGATCCTGAGGAAGATCCCGAGGAAGTCCCTGAGGACGACCTCGAAGAGGACCCTGAAGAGGATCCTGACACGATTCCTCCTCACATGAGGGATTGACACCACTGGTAGCTACTGATGGCTGCCAGTCTTTTATTTTGGGGGCCTGATGGTATTTTTGTCTTATGGGTTGTATATTTTGTTATTCTGGAGTAGTGTTGATATGTAAATCCATAGGCAGGTATAGTTTTGATTTTTGGATTGATTCCAGGCTTGTAACTAAAACACCGTTATATTTAAGTATATGTATGTATGTTATTCAGGTGAAATTTCATTTATTGCTTTATTTTATGGTAATTAACATTCCGCATTGTCATCATTATTATAAAAAAAAAAATATACTGCTATTTTTACATATTAAAGTATCAGGTAATTCAACCTTTAATTATTTAAACCGGGTCTTAAGTGATTAATTATTTAATTTTCGTATTTTATTTTATTTGAAAATGTGACGTTCCCTCCAGAAAAGGGGTGTTACAAAGCGTCTCCCATCAACGCCCTCACTTGATGTCGTCTTCTTGCCTCTGCATCATAATTACATTATATAGAAACCTCTTTTACATTTGAGGGGAGTTAGGAGCGAAGAGAATGTACAATCAGAATGTACAGAGAAAGGCACGACACGCAGGTCGTATTTATAAAAAACCAAAATAGCATAAAAAGATGACTAAGGCTATAACCATGCACCATGCATCACAAAGAACATATAAACTCATAACAATAATACATAATTATTTTCGTGAGTCATAAAATTGGATAGAAAATATTGCGCTTTCGAATAACACACTACGTAGAGGTAGCACGGGGGTCCCGCTGCCTGGTCAGCTGGCAGGGGTCAAGGGGAGGCCGCCCCTTGCAGGGTGCGGGGCCCTAAACCTGAAAAATTGAACCCGAAAACAAGAGTTGAATCTCTTGTTCCTCCCTTGACGGCTTGAACCCTAAACTGAAAATGCATGAACGCTTCGTGCGCCGCAGGGAACCCTTGTGCCGCTGTTCAACACTTGAACCCTTACGCCTCCTTAACGACTTGACATCAATACTTGATGCTGCTGCCGCAAGATAAGGATAGGGTTTCCAAAACCCCTTGCGCTGCGTCGCTCATGCAGAAACAAGGATTCCATAACCCTCGCTGCCGCAAACCAAAAACAAGGTTTCCTAAACCCTTGCATTGTGCATTGAGAATAAGGATTCCAAAACGTTGTACGTATCACATACATACCAGAAAGCTTCGCAAAAACATACATCTCAAACAAAACGGTTATCACAGAACATATGAACATCTTCATGGGTTTTTGAAAACAACATCTCAGTTTTGCATACAACACATAAAACAAAATATGTTTTCGCAAAGGGGTTTCACTCGTTTTTCTGAAATAACATATTAAATATCACATCTTTCATCAAAAACAAGAATGGCAAACATGTTATCTCAAGCAAAACGAAAACAAAAAATTGAATCTTGATTTCACAACCATGCTCTGATACCACTATTAGGAATTGCGGTTACATCACGCAATGGAAAAATTAGGATTCCCACCGAGGATCCATACGAAAAGCCATAATCTAAGTTTTTAAATTATTTACCTCTTGAAACGTGATCAAAAGGAAGGCCGTGAATCACCAACACCATAATAGTAACGATGTCTCTACAGTATCCACACAAATAGACTCATGAATGTCCAACGTCCGCAAAGAGGAGTCTCACGTCTCTCACACAGTGCTAGCTGCGAAGAAAAGAGAAGAAACTTGTCGCTCTCTCACTCACTTTTCTGTAGGTTCGACTAGGGTTCTGGAAAAATTGTATCTCTTAGCAGCCTCTTAGCAGTACTATTTATAATAGTGATTATCTTAAGTGAGTGCAAGCAGTAGCAAGGTAAGCTGTGCAACCCTAGACTTATCTGTTATAAGTCTGGCCTATATTTGAATCAGAGTCCAACTTAGATCCATTGCTCCAATTTTAGTCTGCTCTATGTGTGTGACCCTGCAGACTCTCATTACGTTGGCAGTAATATTAAAATCCCATTTTAATATTATAAGCAGTGAGCGGTATCTAGCAATACATCGCTGCTACCCAAGTAATAAGAATGTTAGTGATTTGACATAACCTTTCTGTGACCAATGTTTCCATGTCGTTTAGTCACTTTGTCAAGATATCTAGATTGATCACAAGGCATGGAATGCGTCACTCTTGTATAGTCCAATCATTCATTTCCTGATAGTCGAGTAGACTTTGTAATAACAAATGAAATCAATATCTCATATTGACTCATTTGAGCATGGCCATGCATTTCGCAGTCTCGCTCAATCAAGGGGCCGAAGATATCGCTCCTGTTATGTAGGAGTGACAAATCTTATCTAGGTCACTCACATCCCTCTGCATGATTTGCAGTATGTCCAATAACTAACTTTATAATCACCTTGTTACAGATGACATTTGATGGTATTAAAACATACAACTCCTCATGTAGGAATCGTAGTGATTTCAAGTCAAAGGACCACAAACACCATTGTCACTATGAGAATCGCTTATGATGCTCACGTAACGATCCATGTAACGTTCTCATGGTGGGTCAGTTCAATATATTGTTACTCTAATATGTACCCATGTGAAGACTTGATATCTCATATCCATGACCCGTGAGATGTGGTAATCAGTCTATGCATATACTAGTCTCAATGTATTATTGTTGTCCTAATTAACAATAATACTTGACTAGGGACATTTAAGAATAGTGTTATAACCAAAAGGATCTCACGATCAAGTCATCCACTCGAAACCTATGGCCTCAAACTTACTATTCTAATGACTTTATTATGTTTATCAAAAAAGAACGCAATAAATGATATGCCTCATATATTAAAATAAGCATAATAGAATGTATGTAAATACAGACAAATATATCAACTTCTAGGTCATACACCAACAATAGTAAGATCTTAGAGAGCCTTTAGATTAGAGTTTAGTTACACATCATGAAAGAAAAGCAAACATACAGAATTATAAAACCCATCAAGTTATAAATCAAGAGAGAAAGGGGAAAAAATGAACAAAAGTGGAGAGAATCCAAGCTTGATCTTCCTTCCTTGATCTTGATTCTTCACTTGAATCACCTTTATCTTGAGTGATTTTCTCCTCCTCCCACTTTCTCTAGGGATTTTATGCTTGGTCCAAAACAGAAGCTCCCATTCAAGTCTCAAAAATCAGATATTAAAGGCTAATTTCGCGAATCAGGATTTTTTCCACGCCTAGGCGTAGTTATGAAAGACGTGCTATCAGGTGCTGGCCATGCCTAGGCGTGTCTTTTACATGCCTAGGCGTGAGTGTCTCTGTCTAAAATTCCTGGAAACCTGAGAGTGCCACGCCTAGGCTTGACTTTTACACGCCTAGGTGTGGTGTCCCAAGGCCGACAGGGGCGGGGAGTGATCGCCGGTGCAATGAAGCACGGACAAGGAGCGACTCCTGGCAGGCTTCTAGGTGGAGGGTCTACATGAATGAACAGAATACGCACCGAAATGAGAGGGATTCAAAGACTGTGCAGGTATGGGACTGCATAGTTGAGGATGACTTAAAGGAATTGATTTGGCATAGCCATATCAACAAGTTGCAACTTCTTTTCGGGAGCCAAGAACATAAGAACTCCATGGTTAAGTGTGCTTAACCTGGAGCAATTATGGGATAGGTGACCTCTTGGGAAGTTTCCTAGGATACGTGTGAGTGAGGACAAACCACGCTGAAAAGACCTGTGTTGGTTTGTGGAGACACTCGTCAATCCTGCAGGCAGTCTTGGGTCGTTACATTAATGGTATTAGAGATGGAACCTCTCCCAGTATGGTGTGGTTCAGGGAAGAACCAAGGGGAAGTTGGTGGGCATGTGTCGTCCCGGGGCCGACAAGGGCGGGGAGTGATCACCGGTGCAATGAAGCACGGACAAAGAGTGGCTCGTGGCAGGCTTCTAGGCGGAGGTTCTGCATGAATGAATAGAATACGCACCGGAATGAGAGGGATTCAGAGACTGTGTAGGTATGAGACTGCATAGTTGAGGATGACTTAAAAGAATTGATTTGGCGTAGCCATATCAACAAGTTGTAACTTTTTTCGGGAGCCTAGAACATAAGAACTCCATGGTTAAGCATGCTTAACCTGGAGCAATTGTGGGATGGGTGACCTCCTGGGAAGTTTCCTAGGATACGTGTGAGTAAGGACAAACCATGCTAAAAAAACCTGTGTTTGTTTGTGGAGACACTCATCAATCCTGCAAGCAGTCCCGGGTCGTTACACTAGGCATGGGTTTTTCAAGCCTAGGCTGGGTTTGTCAAGCCTAGGCTTGGGTTAGCAACAACTTTTCCTTTCTTGCTTTCTTCCAAATTTGAGCTCCTTTTCGCTTTCCTCATTCCTTCCAAGGTTTTTCCTTCTTGAATACCTGTATCAAGATAATGCCAAAGCCCATCAAATCATGATCAATCCAAATTCTTTAAATAAAATCTTCAAAGATTCAATTCTCAATCATTTGAATTAATAAGCTTAAATCATTACAGACATGCATGAATTGAACCTTTGGCCTATAAAACTTACGGATAGCATACTCATATACATTCAAATTCATGTGAAATAACTTCATTTCCTAAAGTTATCACACCCCCAAACCTAAATATTTGTTAGTCCTTGAGCAAACTAAGCCAAGCAAGAGAAGAATGAACACAACTCAATACAAAAATCATAGAGCAAATTGAACTAGAACATAGTCAGCTTTCAATCATCATTCATACCCTCAGAAATCATTTCTTAACCTCTCAACAAGGTTCACACATGCAAGAAAAATTTCAACTGTCATGATTACCCTTGAATGCAATTTTTATACATGAATGATTTCCCAAACTCATGTGTTTAAGACCCTTTCCTAATCTTGAATAGCAACATGGATGAATTTATAAAATGCACATGCATTCTCATAAGAATGTCTTTCATCCCTTTCTCCACTAATGTAGGTAACACATAATCAAAGATCATAAGGGTCTTTTAAGCTTGTAATATGAGGCTAAGGGTAATGGCTAAAAAGGAAAGGGAAGGATTTAAAATCAAATATTAAACACATAATCACACACTTTCATTGAATCAAGTCAAGCATGCAAAATGTACAAAAGGATCCAATATGAAAAATCAACTCTCTTTATTCCATTTTTTTCTTTTTTTTTTCTTTTTTAGATAAACATATGTACATATTTATTTTCTTTGCAAAAGGGGGCTGCATTTTGTATAGCTCACATATTTTTCTTTCTCTTTTTTAATATTTTTTTTATTTTGAATAAGAGTTTATTCCAAATAGATCTTGGTTTCCTAGTATCATGCAAAACACTTTGACTCACACCAACAAAAATGCCCAATCATGTGTTCAACAAAGGACCTGTAATGAGGGTAAGAGATTTTCTCAACATAAGCAGGGGTGAAGGGTGGTGATTGTGGGTTTTAAGAAAAAAAAATTAGGCCACACACATGCACAATAGGCTTCAAAGGGGGTACTAGGGAACTCATTCAGTTAAGGTTGTCTTGAAAATGCCCAATCGGTCCAAAGAATTGCCCTAGTCATTTCCTCAAAAATGCATCGCCTAGGATTTTACCACGAAAGGGAATTAGACAAGCCTCTAAAATGCAAATTGACTTTATATATGCCATTCATAAATTTTCTCCAATCATGCATTTCATTCATATTCCAAGGTCCACCACACATGCAACAGGGAAATACACTCACACACATTTATGATAACAAGTGTAAGCACAACATTTGAATTTCTACATGTGGTTTCTCATGCAATGAGGCACATCTTTGATCCATACAATCATCGGATACTCAAATCAACATACTGGTATGTATAAATTCAAAATGCCACCTAGCACACTCATCAATTTAGTGTATATTTTTAGGCTGCCCACTAATCCTAAACAAGCTCTCTCAAATCCATCAAAACTACTTCATCAAAAAGATAAAGTAAATGCAAAGCCAAAAAGATGAGGTAAATAAAATCAAATGTAATCAAGAAATCAAAAACTCAACAAAATCAAAAGTAGGTAGATAACTAAACTAGGAATGCAAAAACATCAATAAAGAAAAATAAAGATAAGGTAAAGAACTTGGGTTGCCTCCCAAGAAGCACCCCGTTTATAGTCCTAGGCTGGACTTTCTCTATAATGGTAACTGGGAGATGTAGCTTTGTCACCAAAATAGGTATAGCTCAAATGAGATGGTAATAACTTGAGCTCTCTCAATTCCTCATCATCCCTTTCACATATCGAAAGCAAAAAAGCTTCAAAAGGGTCATATAGGACATTTGCACCAATTCTTTTAGTTCCCGTCCCACTAAGCGCATTCACATACAAACATTCTTCAAGATATTGAGGTAATTTCTTTGCTTTGAAAATATTAAAAGTTACCTCTTGATCTTGCACTGTCATGGAAAGCTCCCATTTTTTAACATCAATGAGAGTTCCTCCAGTTGCAAGGAACGATTTTCCAAGGATGAGAGGGACATTTCTATCTTCCTTCGAATCCAAGATGATGAAATCAGCTGGGAAAATGAACTTGTCACCTTGACCAAGACATCTTCTATGACTCCCTTAGGGTATGTGAGAGAACGGTCAGCTAGTTGCAAAGTAATCAAAGTCGGCTTTGCCTCCCCCAAACCTAGTCTTTGGTATATTGAAAAGGGCATGAGATTTACATTGACCCCCAAATCACATAACGCCCGACTAGAGAATTTCTCACCAATGGTGCAAGGAATGATGATGCTTCTGGGATCTTTGACCTTGGGAGGAAGTTTATTTTACAAGATAGGACTACATTCCTCCGTGAGAGTAATAGTTTCAAACTCACCAAGCTTTCTCTTCTTGGACAAGATGTCCTTGATGAACTTCACATAACTAGGCATTTTTTCAAAGCCTCAGCAAATGGTATGTTAATGTGAAGTTTCTTGAAAATCTCCAGAAATTTTTGAAATTGAGCATCGAGCTTTTGCTTAGCTAACTGGTTAGGGAAAGGTAGAGGTGGTGTATACAGTTTGTCCTCCTTCTTCTTGTCATCAACCTACCCCTTTGAAATTTGCTCATTTTTCTCCATCTCTTTGCTCAAAACCACTTCATCTTGTGCTACTTCAACTTCTTTCTCGTGTAGCTTGATCTTTGAATTTCCTTCAATTTCCTTCCCACTCCTCAATGATATGGCCTTGCAATGCTCAGGAGGGGCACCTTTTGGATTATTAATGGTGTCTCTTGGAAAAGTGCCTTAGGGCCTATTGTTTAGAGCTTGGGCTAGTTGACTAACCTGAGTCTCAAGATTCCTCAAGGAAGCCACTTGACTTTACATCAAGGCATCATGGGAAGCAAGCCTTGAATCACTTTTAGTCATATACTCTTGTTGGTTAGTCATGAACTGAGCAAACATCTTCTCCAAATTGGAAGTTAAAGTTGAACCTTGGGATTGAGGGGAGCTTTGTTGTTGGAAACCTGGGGGGGCACGTGGTGCTTCTCTGGGCTGATAGGAAGAAGAAGGACCTTGAGAATTTTCAGCCCAAGAAATGTTAGGATGGTTCTGCCAAGTAGAGTTATAAGTATTACTAAAAGCATTGTTGTGACTACTTGGGTGGAACTGACTGACATATTGAACACTCTCCATGCTAGTTATGCAACTCGCAGTAGAGTGACGGTCCCCACAATGATCATAAATCTCAGCTGAGATATTTGCTCCGCTCACCACTGAATTAATTGCCATGGTGTCAAACTTGGATAGTGCTGCCACTTAAGCTGAAAGTGATGTGAGAGAATCAACATCATGTATACCGGCCGCCACTCTCCTAGGAGTAACCCTCTCTGCTGGCCACTGATAGTTATTAGTGGTCATTTCCTCCAAAAGGTTGTAGGTAGCGTCTACAGTCTTCCTCATAAGAGTCCCTCCAGCTACTGCATCAATTATAGATCGAATGGATGTTATCAAGCTGTTATAGAAGGTATGGACTAACATCCATTTTGCTATGCCATGATGGGGGCACTTCCTCAGTAAATATTTAAATCGCTCCCACGCCTCATATAAGGTCTCTCCTTCAAACTGCCTGAAGGACAAAATGTCATTCATGTACTTCATTGCTTTCATGGGAGGAAAGAATCGGTCCAAAAACTTCTGAGCTAGCTCTTCCCAAGTAGTGATGAAATATTCACGTAATGATTGAAGCCATGCCTTAGCCATATCTCTTAAGGAAAAAGAGAAAAGCCTCAAACAAGCTGCATCGTCAGTCATTCCTTGGTGCTTGAAAGTATCACAAATCTCCAGAAAGTTGGTTAAATGAGCATTGGGATCTTCATGGGGTAGATCCGCAAATTGAAAATTATTCTGAACTATATGGATAATAGCAGGCTTGATCTCAAAAGTCCGTGCTTGTACAGCTGGCCTTCTAATGCTAGATATGATGTCTCTAGCATTTGGAATGGCATACTCTCGAAGGAGTCTTTCAGCATTTGCTTCTTCTGCCATCTCAAATTCACTTTTCAAATTTAGTGTTTGCCCTTGCACTTGTTGTTCTCTTAGCAATGTACAAAAGGTCCTCTCGATCTCAGGATTCTAAGGAAATCGAGATACACTTCGAGTCCTTCGCATACAAGAGCCAAGTACCTGAAAAACAAATATGAACAAATAAAACTTGAAATAAGCATTGTGAATTGAATAAGAAATAACACAAAATCTAAATTCAATTCTCGGCAATGGGGTCAAAAACTTATTTGTGTATAATCTGCAAGTACATAGGTCAACAAGTAATATATGAGAGTTAGAGTATCATGTCCCAAGGGATTGACAATTAGAGAAATTCTAAACTTAACCAATTTTCACAAAATCTTATCCAAGCAAACAAAATGTGAGAGAGGTTTTGTAATTAAATAACAACTTAAAAGAATTAAAATAAGAGAGCACCAAATGCTAAATTCACAAGAAAAAGATGAGAATGATAAAGGCCTAGGAGTCCCTATTCACTTGCTACTTCAATGAATAACTTGCAATTCACAAGCATCTAACAATGAGTTGGTTTTGTTAGCTAAAACAAGCAATAGATAAAATCCTATGTCTAGGACAATTACCCATGTGAAACTTAGTTAATCCACTATGTGTCCACGTGAGTTAGCATAAGAATCACTCATTGAGACCAATTATCAAAACATTTGCTATGCATGACTAATGGGTATGTGTCCATCCCATTAGCTAATCAACACACTCAACCCAAAAGAATGTAATTGAACATACATCAACCACACCATATCCATATTCACAACATCCTATTTCTAGTTCAATTGGAATACTAAAATCATGCAATTGATGACCAATCAATAACAAGCATTAAGCATAGATATGGAAGAACAAAACCAATTTCATTGAAAGAATACTTAACTAATTTACAAGATAATCAAATCCATAGCAAGATCCTAGAGAGCCCCTAGATTATATTTTAGTTACACATCATGAAAGAAGAAAAAAACATATGGAGTTATAGAACCCATCAAGTTACAAATCAAGAGAGAAAATGGAAAGGACGAACAAAAGTGGAGAGAATCCAAGCTTGATCTTCCTTCCTTGATCTTAATTCTTCACTTGAATCACCTCTATCTTGAGTGATTTTCTCCTCCTCCCACTTTCTCTAGAGATTTCGTGCTTGGTCCAAAATAGAAGCTCCCATTCAAGTCCCAAAAATCAGATATTAAAGGCTAATTTCTCAGACCAAGATTTTTCCTACGCCTAGGCATGTCTTTTCCACGCCTAGGCATAGTTATGAAACACGTGCTATCAGGTGTTGGCCACGCCTAGACGTGACTTTTACACACCTAGGCGTGAGTGTCCCTGTCTGAAATTTCTGAAAACCTGAGAGTGCCATGCCTAGGCATGACTTTTCCACGCCTAGGCATGGGTTTGTCAAGCCGAGGCATGGGTTTGTTAAGCCTAGGCTTGGGTTGTCAGCAACTTTTCCTTTCTTGCTTTCTTCCAAATTTGAGCTCCTCTTTGCTTTCCTCATCCCTTCCAAGGTTTTTCCTTCTTGAATACCTACATCAAGACAATGCCAAAGTCCATCAAATTATGATCAATCCAAATTCTTTAAATAAAATCCTCAAAGATTCAATTCTCAATCATTTGAATTAACAAAATTAAATCATTAAAGACATGTATGAATTAAACCTTTGGCCTATAAAACTTAAGGATAGCATACTCATATACATTCAAATTCATGTGAAATAACTTCATTTCCTAAAGTTATCATTTAGTCATTTTACTGTAACACTATGTGTGAAATGTAGTTGTTATTAGCTCTAAAATTGGCCTAAACTGCTTAATTAATAGAAATAAATGTGGAGAATTTGTTTCTAGGTCACAACTTTGTGGAAAATGATGTGCTTGAAGTTTGAAGATAATCAGAGTTAGTTTGACATTTTTAAGCATACTATGTGTGTGTTTTAATGTCAGATTGACTACTAGCAGATATGGAAAAGTATGTAAATGGTGAAACAAGTTTTTTGATGAATCTTAGGATTTATTTGAAACTTGTTGGAAGTTAAGAAACTAAATTTGGTGAAATCTAAGTGTTCTTAACAGATCGAAAGTTTTAGTACCTATTTACGAGAAGGGAGTTATCTTTCTAAGTATCCCACGGCTGAGGAAAGAAAAAAATTAGAACAAAGAAAAGAGAAAAGAGAGAAAGCAAAAGGAGAAGGAGGGGCTATGTAGAAGAGAAAGAGGAGAAGAAGAAGAGTGAAATCAAAAGACAAGCAAGGATTGAAGGATCATCTTCACAACTGAGGTAGGGGAAACTTTGTTTTGACTCTTTATTCCATTTTCTATACCTTGTTTCATGAGTTGGCTTAGTTAGGGAAAAGGGTTTGAAGGGTTATTTTTGGTATTCTTGGCTTGATTCTTGTGGTGGAACTTGAGGATAGCATGCTTGTGACTTGTTAGATGTGTGGAGATGAATGTTCATCTCTTAAATTCCTTTATTTCCACTTGAGCTAAGAGTTGGAAATTTAGAAATTTAAGTTAATGATTGGTTCATTGATTCATGTGGAAGTTAATTAAAAATTGTATGAGAGTTGTTATATGTTAATGGACCTTGTGTGGTGTTGGAAATCACTTGGATTTGAGATTAGAGGGATTGGAAGAGGGTTTATTCCCAATAGAACAGTGACCTAATTTGCAGAATTCTGTAGATTTGCTTTTGGCCAACCAGTGCTTGAGCACCCACTGCCCAGTAAGTTTGTGTGTGCAATTGTGCAGCCAATGCCTAAGCGCCCTTGGTTGAGCGCTTAAGCACGTAGTGAGCGCTTGGGCACCAGGCTTTATCACCTGAGCACCCATCGCTGGGAAGAATAGGGGAGGCTCTCTGCCATCGGAGCGCTTGAGCATCCAGTGCGGAGCGCCTAAGTGCTGTGCGAGCGCCTGAGCGCCCAGTCTAGAATTTGAGAGGACTTTGTTTTAGTGGAAATGAAGTACTTAACTTATGTAGTTCCTTCTTTTATGCTTCTTAATGAGTGATGAGATTCTAATAGGAGTTTGTCTGGTGAATGTAAATCAATTGGTATGTTGATTATTATAGTACTTAGCATCATTGTTGTCCTTGCTTGAGATGAGATGGGTGTAATTCAATTGACATGCTATCTATTGTGATAATTAATGTCATTGTTTTTCATGCTTGTAGTTATGAGTGTAAACTAATTGGCATGCTAGATAGTAGTAATTGACATCATTGTTTTTCTTAACTATGTTGATGAGGATGGATTCCTTATTATTGATGATCAAATATGATTTTGAATGAGATGGTAACCAACCCTTCCTATGATAGTGATCATTATTGAAGACCGTGTAGTTAATGAGACTTCACCACCCGGGGAGGGTGGATTCCTCTACAATGTCAAAGACTGCGTAGTTGATGAGACTTCACTACCCGGAGTGTGTAACACCCCAAAATTTTATTATTTCATGATATTTATACATTTTATAGTATTTATGATTTTTGTGAATTTTTCTAGAATTGTTTGAATTGTTTGATTATTTAATTTTATTTCTAGATTTACGTGCACATTAAGCGGGGCCAGAGAAATAACATATTCCTCCGAGGCTGGAAAAACTTTGGACTGTTAAACCGGGGTTAGGGGATCTTACTAAACCCGAAGTCAGACACAGTTTACGAAGTTTTCATTTTTTAAGATTTTATCTGATAGATAAAATTTGGATACACTCTATTAACCATTAGAAAATAGATACCGAATTTATTAACAGTTTGTAGTGGAGATTTAGTAGATTATTTTTATCTAGTCATTTTTATGACACCATCTAAGTGATATCATCACGTTACATCATTGATTGACCTTTTAGGAAAGCGTGCGAAGTTTCTCAAGCAAGCTTTGGAGAAGCTTCTAAGAAAAGCTTCATTTCCCTTTTCCTTAGGAGGGCACGCGGCCAAAGAGAGAAGAATGAGATAATTGGATAAGTTTTCAATCACTTTTCACTATCAAACTTTCCTATCAACTTCTCTCTCTTCACCCAAAATGTTTCTCTCTCTTTTCTCTTCATCTTCTTCCATTTTCTCTCCTATCACCACCCGGCCATCACCCCTTGCACCACCATTTCACATTCAAAAATTCTGGCAATTATATTTCTTGAATCCATACTTCCTCCTAAAATCATCAAGAATGAATATGTTAGTTATTCATCATTCTTCAAGCTTTCCTTCATGTTAGGGTTATGATTCCTAAGGTAAAGTTTCCTTTTTTTTCATTATTCTTCTTTTCTTCCTTTCAAAGTTTTGATCTTTGTTCTTAACTATTCTTTTCAAGTTTAAAAATGATTGTAACATCCCAAATTTTGGCTATTTTATAGTAATGACTGAATTTCACTATTTTGTGTTTTCTTTATGCTATAAAATTAATTTGATTGTTCTGAGACTGTTTTTGATCGTTGTGTGAGATTTGCTCCGGGTCAAGAAAATAATAATTTTCGGGCCGAGGAAAATCTTATTTGATTTATTCGGAGATGGGAGAACTTACTAAACTCGAATCTGAGAGACACATAAATTAATCTTTTAATTTTTAGAATTTAACTGTGAAATAAAAATATTTCCCAAAAAATTATTCGTTGTTTTATTTATAGCAGTTTCTGCTATAAATTATTGGACCTAGTATAATTTATTTGACAAAAAATGTACTTAGAATATTTTCTATAACCTAATTTAAAATGAACCAATAGAAACAATTCAAAAATGATGGTTGGACTTTTCTAACCAATAGAAATGGTCTATGTTGAAAAGTTTGACTAGTTACAAAGTAACTAAATAAAACTAATGTAGTTGCCTAAATTGCCTAATTAGAAACTAAATGAAACTAACCTAGTTACTAATTAGTTAGGATCTAGTTACTAGCTAAATATCCTAATTTCATCTAGAAGCAAGTGATTAGGCATGACATACTCAATGACCTAATTCACTAGTTAGCTATGTAACTAAATAGTTAATCAAGTAACTAGAAAACATAATCTAGTTAGTTGTTATTTGATAAAAGAGTAACTAGAACTAAATGGAAAGCAAACTAAGTTAGCTATAGCAAGAGAGCCACATGGCCAAGTGGGCTTCTCCAAGCTTCTTGAATGGTCTTTTATGACCGTTTGGTGATCCTAAGGTGACATAGGCCATGTGATGTTAAATGTGAATACAAGATGATATTTTACTATCATAATTATCTTCTAAATTTTCCTACACTACCTACACGGTTTTGCACTCAAAGGATTACTATCCATTTTCATTTTCTCTCACTAGAAAGCTAAGCCTTCATCTTTTCTCTCCAACACTCAAGAACATAAGAACATTTTCCTTTCTTTTTCTTCCTTGGAGTTTCGGCCAAACCACCCAAGTACCACTTCCAATCTTCTATATTTTTACTTCTCTACAATTTCTAAACCTAAACCATCTTCTAAACACTTTTCATCTTGGAGGTTTTGCCTAAATCAATCTCTAAGGGCTTCAAAAACCAAGCTTTGGTTTACTTCTCTAAAGGTAATCTATTGAATGTTTGATTCTAAATTGGAGATTTGATTTTCTAGACCATGATTGATCCATGGTTCTTTGTTCTTAAGCCTTGTTTGTGACTTTTAGAATTGTTTAAGATTTTTAGGGATTTGTTTGTGTGTCACACGAAATCAAGAGAAGGAGGGAGCTTGAAGATCTTGTCTTCCTTAAGGTAAGAGGGAGATTAACCTCATCAACTAAGTGTTGGTGGTGAGGAAATAGTTGTGTGGTGAAAAATCCATAAGTGTTTATTCACTTGTTGTTCTATGCTTCTTTGTTTATGATTGTGGTGTTTATGATTTTGAATTTATGGTTACATGTGTGATGGTATGACTATAGCTTTGATAATATGTTTGTATGTATACTTTTGGAAGCATGCAAATTTATGTGTAATTTAGGATGTGAACAACATGTTGGAAAGATTACATGAGAGCTCCAAAGAGCTTAGAGGCACACAGCCTCACTACTCTCAAGAGGACCAAGAGTCCTAAAATTATAATTTCAAATTGAGGATTACAGATTTTGTGATAATAAAATTAATTAAGAGATTTTACAAGGATTTAAAGTGTTAGAATATAAATTACAATGAATTTTGAAGCAAAAATGAAAATTCGGCCAACATGCCAAATGTTGTTATTTAAGATCCAAAAATATATATATTTTACTCAGTATAGAATTAAGTGTTTTAATAATAAGAATTCATTTTAGTAAGTTTGGGAATTTAAAATGAAAGTAACTTGATTTTTAGAATTAAAATTAGCTTACTAGGCTATGTAGTAAAATAAATGTAAATACTTGAAGTTTTCTAACGTATAGCTCACCCTATGGGTTTTGAAGCGCGTTAGGAAAATTTGAGCTGTAATATCTTAAGTAAATCAAAGAATTACAAATTTTTGGGAAATAGTAGAAATACTAATTTTTAGAGGGACTATATTGTAATTATCATTTAAAGAGAGACTATGTTGCAAATATTTTCTAAAAGAAGAACTATCTTGTAAATATTATTTTAAGAGGGACCATTATGAAAAATATTATTCAAATAAGGACTATTAGGTAAATATTGTTTAAATGAGGAACTATTATGCAGATAATGGAAATAAAATTAGATTTTTGAGAAAAACATAATTTTTTGTTTAAATAAGTTAAAAATATCTTACGTAGTAGAAAATACGTTGAAAAATATTTATGCGACTCAAAAATAGTAATTTTAGGCTACGCGATTGAGAAAATGCAATAAAATGTTTACGCGATTTTGAAAAACCCTTACACGATTTGAAAACATAAGAAAAATATTCCGCAATTTCAAAAATACAATAATATTGCTACGCGATTAAGCGTAAATAGCAATTTGCTGTCGGGCAGTTGTGGTGGGCTCAGTTGTGGTAAATCTTGATATCACCAAGAAGAGGTGAAGATATATGAGATGTTGCAGAAATTATAATGATTGTGTGTTTGAATCATATATCATATATAGTAAAGCATATTTTGCTTGTTTGGTTAAGGCTATATGCCTAGGAGATGAACTACACCTACGTGCGGGTGCGAGTAGACAAGTGTAGGTCACTTGTTGACCTTGGGGGCATCGGGGTGCGGGTACTTCGCAATGGATGGTTGGTAACTCTTCTGTCTGTGAGGTAGACCGATGCAAACGCACCGATAATCTGGACTGAGACACTGTCCTATATCGTGATCTTGTATAGAATGTATTGTCCAATGCCTGATGTGCACTTTTGACAAAATTGATATATTTTAGCACTTTTAGCCATGGCAGCCGAGTGACAGACATGTCTTCTGGATCTTCTCTCTGAAACTGTGTTTAGCTCCATGGAATAGGATTTGGTTTGTGTGCATTTGCATAGTGATCCACATAATAATATGATACTTATATACATCTATTCTATAATTATTGGATTTAATGTCTATGATGTGTGTTTTATTATTTTGATATTTATCTGTTTATTTGTTGTCATTTTCTCTACTGCTATACTAGTATTGATGTAGGGGATCTCACCTCTTTATTATACTATGTCTGTTCTATTACATATGTTTATAGAAGATCGAGAGAATGAGGAGGCAATGGACCCTGTTTATTTTCAGTAGCAGTTTTCTTTATTTTGTTATATGGCGACTAGACGACAAGTTCTAGGTTTTGTTAGGTTTCAGTTCCATGGGGGAGCTAACGCCTAGAGGTTGGACTACAATAATGAAAGAATTGTGTATACCGAGGACTTAACTATGACCTTAAGTGGAACCCTAGATGGGATCTCCGTGTTAACTCAACATGCAACTGTGCGGTTGGAATTCATGATACCTCTTCGTGAACTCTTGGTTGGAGTGGTATCTATCTACACACCCCAAGAGAATTCTGTGGTATCGTCTGCAAGGACCCCTGTGAGGCGTTTGTATCCGCCCGGGTTCTTTGATGATGAGGTAGAGGAGGAGGAGTAGTATCCTTCAGAGAAACCAAATCCTTAGGTTTGTTTAGAGTTCTGGTTATTAGTATGTTGTAGTTTTGCTTTTGGAATTAGTTTGTATTTATGTAAATTACTTGGAACAATGTTTGTAATATTAATATATATATTTCTTTTGGTGTGTTCATTATAAGTTTTACTAATGTTATAATTCGATTTACTTATTTTATTTTATTCCGCAATGAAATTTTAAAATTGACATTTTTACAAGATTTATTCTTTTACAACTTGGGTAAGTTCTTTGGGATTAGTCTTAAATGTGATACCCTACGGAGGGTGTTACAATGATGACTTTTGCTATGACATTTTTGGTTTTAAGGGGGTTCTTGAAGGAGGAAGTGTTGCTTCAAAAAGTTCTACTCAAGTTGTTGGATATCTCCTAAGGTAAGAGGGAGATTTTTTTCTCATCACCCATTCATGGGGGTGGGAGATGAAATTTATGTGTAGAAAGTGAGGGATCCATGTGAGGATCACTCACTTTATTATGTTGATTTTTTGTGCTTTGTGTGAATCTTCCCTTATGTGATTCTTGTGATTTAGTGCTATGTGTAACCTTGGTGAGATTTGTGATGGTTGATATGATTTATTTGGTTGAGATTACTTGTGAAAGTTGAAAAATTTGGAGCCCTAGTGTTCAAGGAAGCCTACAGCCATGAGGTCCAAATAGGGTATTCAAGATAAAAATGTTATGTTGAATTGAACTTAAGTATTAAGAAAAGAAAGGAACTAAATTAAGGAATGGTAATGATGAGTGAGTGGCAAGATAAATTTAGACACTTTGTTGGAGAGGAGTTCGGTCTTAAGAGAGAAAAATAGGTGAGGAAGAGAATTCATAATCAAGTAGAGTGCCATTAGGACTTATGAGAAAAGAGAAGTGAAATGTAAAATCAATATCTTATAATTTCTTTTGACCTTTATGAAGGATGATTCCTGAGAATCTTGTATTTGAAATGCCTTATGATTTGGACATAATATTATTATGCGGTTGAGCTAATGGACTGAATCTTGTTATGGTTTCTTTTGATGAAATAAATGTTCATTTGGCATATGATTATACATTGTAAAAGTCGGAATGGCTTGTTGATAAGGCGGAATGCCTATGTTCATTGTCACATGATCATACTTTGTAAAAGTCGAAATGACTTGTTGATAAGGCAGAATGTCTATGTTCATTGTCACATGATCATACATTGTAAAAGTCGGAATAACTTATTGTCAGGCAGAATGCCTAGGAGATGAATTACACCTTCACACGGATGCGAATTGTGTAGTGTAGTTTACTTGTTGAACTTGGAGGCGTCGGGGCGCGAGTATCCCACAAGTGGACAGTTGGTAGCTCCACTAGGCCGTGGTGACTATGCAATGCACCAACGATCTCGACCAGGCACTATCCTATTCCTGATCCAGTTGAGAATGTCTTGTATAGCCATGTTGCGGATATTGATTATATTAAAAAGCACATGATTGAGGCTAACGATATACAGACAATGGTTCTCCCATTCATTCTCTCCAATGTTTGTTTTAGCTCCATGGATTAAGCGTCTGTCCATTGTGCATACACATACCATTTAGCATTTCATTATAATGAACCTACATGGTGAAATTGTCTGTTAATATGCTATGGATTTACCTATGATATGTATTTTTGAGATATCTGTTAGGAAAGTTAACTTAACTGTAAATTGCTATGGTTGTATTTTGTGACCTTACCGTTGTTTGCTGTCTCTAGCTGCCATATTAGTAATGATGTAGGAAGTCTCACCTCTTTGTATTGTTATTCTGTCTGTCTCTGTTCATATGTTCCTATGGATAAAGACTGAGAGGAAGAGTTGCTGTCAGCTATTGTATTTTGGGATGGCTGCTAGAAGAGATCTTTTTGGTTATGTTCGAATCCAGTTTCATGAGCGTCTGTCACATTTATTGGGATAACGAACGCATTAGATATGTAGGGGATATAACTTTAACCATCCATAGGACCCGTAATGATGTCCCTTTCTTTTCTCTTACTATTGCTGTATATGTAAGGTTTTTCATGCCGATTAGGGAGTTGTGGGCTGACTTACATTACACCCCTAGGGAGGATCCGAACCCTGTGGTGTCTTCTGCTAGGACACCAGTTCGTGAACTGTTGCCTCAGTTGAGGAACTATGTTGACTTGGGGTTTGAGGACGAGGAAGACCCCGAGGAGGATCCTACAGAGGGTCCAGGGGAAAATCCTACTCCCTAGATGTCTAGACTTGGGCTAGTGTATATTTTGGAGTCAGTGGGCACTATATGTCTTTTGGCTATGAACTTGTATATTTAACTTTTATATTTTGGGTGGATTGTAATCCATGCCACTGATATGTACATAATCTTTTTCGTGTGTAATATTAAGTAGCTATATCTTGTATTGTTACCTTACTTCAAAGTTTATGCTTCTATAAAAAGGAATTTGGAACCCGTACTTTAATATATTATATATATTATCCGCGAAAAAGAAACCTAGTTTTTGGGACTTATACTTTATAACATCAAATATTTCATAACTTGGGTAAAGGGATTTAAAGGAATTAGTCCAAAATGTGACACTCAAGAAAGGGTCTTACATTAGTTGGTGTCAGAGCCCAAGTTTGAGTCTTTTGGGTTTGTGGGTAGGTTTGTTTTGTTTGTACTGTGTGGTTTCTCTAAGACTGAACACAGATATGTATTGTTTGCTTTCCGAAAGGAAGCAAAATTGTGTGAAAAGACCTCATCTGACTTTCATTGTATATTGTTTAATGTGACTTCGAAGGAACAAAATGGCATGTGTGGACGATAGAGATAGCGTATGTGTGAACCCCGATAGAGATAGCGATAGTATGGCTTGAGACTCATAATTTATCGAGTTTCATCGCAATAGGCAATGCAGAGAGAATGGCGGAGGTTATAACTCAACAAAATGGAGAAGATATTCAAAGGAATGGGATGCACTGATGCGCAAAAGGTAACCTATACTACCTTTATGCTCATGGGAGATACCGAAAACTGATGGAAGGGAGCTCGATGACTCATGGTAGCTGAGGGAACCATAATCACTTGGGAAGCCTTCATAAGAAGTACTTTCCAGCCAGTGCTAGACATGCCAAAGAGATGGAGTTTCTAGGCCTGAGGCCAGGAAACATGTTGGTAAATGAGTATGCTGCTAAATTTAATAGCTTGTCAAAGTTCTCGCAGTATCTGCAACTCTAGCCTGATGAAGCGTGGAAATACTGTAAGTTCGAAGAGGGCCTTAGAGTTGAATTGAACAAGGGAGTGCTGCCGATGAGAAAGAATCAGTTCTCAGCCCTAATGGACATGTGTTGCAGACTCGAGGAGTTAGAACCATCTCGGGACACAAGAAATCATAACTTTGGACCCTCTCAGTTCCAAATAGGGAGGAGTAGCGGTGCCAGTCGTTTTCAGCAAAAGCCATATTCGCGGCCATCAGGAAGTTAAGCTTAGCAACAACCCATGGAGAAGGTTCTAGTGGCCACAAGTTTGGTACAACCGGGGTGTCTACACCAAAATGTCTAAAGTATGGAAGGGACCACTGGACGAAGGACTGCACAATTAGAGGGATCATTTGCTTCAGATGTTGGAAGCCCGGACATATTTCCAAAGATTGCAATCAACCCAAGGTAGAGCCCTCTGTTAGTAATGTGCAAGCTGCAAGACCCCAGGCAGGAGGTAGAGTTTAGTGGAGCGGAGGCCTCTTAATCCAAAGATCTAATTAGAGGAGATTGTGAAATAGGAGGTTATCTTTTAACTGTGCTATATGACTCAGGGGCAACTTGAAACACCCCTCGATTTAATAACCACGGCACAATCGTCATTATGTCACGGTCACTAAATTTTGGCATGCTAACATTGCCAAATAACAAACTTTACAAAAATATTAATCATTTCTCTTATGAGGAAAATAGCAGCCACGAATAAATAGTCACATATACAACCAGTTAAAATATGAATTATAAGATATACTCAAATTACAGCATTCAAGTCTGGATAATCATCTCAAAACATATATATACCCAAAAACTCTTCATATAGGTAATGCAAAATAAAATATAAACTACCCATAATATATCTACAACTTAAGAGTTGGGCACTCCAACTGGATCGCGAGTGCGTGAGGCAACTCCGGACTCACCGGTGTAGTGAGAAATACAGAATAAGGTCTTCAAAAATTGCAGTCCTCTTCATGGTCAAGGTCAGATCCCTAACCTATCGCATATGCTTGTCGGTCCAGTCGACTTGCCAAGTCTTGACACCACCAGAGAACACAGTTCGAACGAACCCAATAAAACTCCCTTCGCGACGACATCGTCAGATATAGCGGGTCAAACTAATAAAACCCAAAGGAATCCAACCTCGTTCCCACTTACAGTCTTTAACCAAAATTGACATAGAGCAATAAAATTATAAGAAAGAGGTAAGACATCCTACTATCATTACCAATTATAGCACAAGAAACCAAACGGCGCCAAGCGCCCACATAGCATTTCCAAATAATAATCATGAGCATTAAATAGGAGAAATAAACAAATAAGAAGTTTCAGGAAGTTGTATTTATAACAGTAAGACAGCAATTCCAAATTATAATAATTACGAATGCCAGATAATTCATGGACTCACTATGCACATGCATATGATAGTCGAAATCCTACTCCATGGAGCTAGACACAAAACATTTGGAGAGAATGATCATGGAGACATGCTAGTATCTCGTCAGCCATACAACAAGTGCTTTCCAAGACATAATCAATCATTTTGCGCAACAAGGCTTTATACAGTGGCATTCCCACACGATCTCGACATAGGACTGTGGCCAGTTAGGATCGTCGGTGCGTGTGTATCGGTTTGTCCCACAGTCCAGAGGAGCTACCACTGCCCTCTATGAGACGCCCGCGCCCCGACGCCCTCAAGGTCATCTACAGGACCCCACTTGTCTATTCACACCCGCACTAAGGTGTGATTCAACTCCTAGGCTAAAGGCCTTACAAAGTCCAACGGACATTCACAATGCATACAATCTCTATGCATAATCATGTATGATCATTATTACATACAATTTACACAATATGCCACAATTGGCCCAAAGTAAGAATCAACACAATTATTGGTCACTCACATGGACCCACAATATCACAATATCAGAATTAAATGAATTAATGCATCTTTAAGGTGTATTATGAATTCTTGCTTAGGCTTAGCTTTTCTCACAAAGTTTTTCTCTAACGGAATCCTCTTAGGTGATTTATTCATATACACTTAGAAGGTTATTCTAGGATCTCAAAATCTCACACTCTCTTGTTCTTACCCTAATTAAATTATCCAAAGTCTTATGAAAGTTCCATTCTTGGTTCTTTAAAATTTATGAATCTCAGTATAATTTAAATTTTCCAATTTGCTAATTCTTGGTTCCTATTTCCATTGCTTAAATCACTAAGCGTTATGCGATAATTATAATTTCAGATTTGACAAAGAAATGTTTCTAGTGTACAATTGAGGCTGCCTTTCGACGGGAAATGACCTGACAGAAGTAATGTTGGTAGAAGGACATTGTTTGACAAGAATGGGCGTCGAATGAAGGTTTAGTGGTGTAAAGGGTTGTCGAATCCACTAGAAGATCTGCAGAAATCCCTAATTCGACGGGTGGGTGTCGACGTTAGAGAAATCTTCCAAGATTTTAACCGATGAAAACACTAAATGGACATGAATCCTAACTCGACGGATATTGACATTGCTGAAGTTTATATTTCTTGTTCAATCGATGAAAGTGTTTAATGGACGGAAATCCTAACTCAATGGATATTGACATACCAATTCGACATATATTAACATTGGAGAAGTTTCTCTCCTAAGTGGTCAAAAACTTTACTCAACGAATCTGGCATTCTAACTCGATGGATTTGGCATTGGAGAAGTTTCTCTCCTAAGTGGTCAGGAGTTCTATTCGATGGGTTTGGCATTAGAGAAGTTTCTCTACTATATGTTAGAAACTCTACTCGACGGATACTAACATTCTAACTCGACGGATATTGACATTGCTAACATTGCAGAAGTTTCTCTTGTTTAACCGACGAAAGTGTTTAATGGACAGGAGTCCTAATTCGATGAATATTGACATTGCTAACATTGCTGAAGTTTCTCTTGTTTAACCGATGAAAGTGTTTAATGGACAGGAGTCCTAACTCGACGAATATTGACATTGTTGAAGCTTATCTTTCTTGTTCACTCGACGAAAGTGTTTAATGGACAGAAGTCCTAACTCGACGGATATTGACATACCAATTCGATGGATATTAACATTGGAGAAGTTTCTCTCCTAAGTGGTCAGAAACTTTACTCGACGAATCTGGCATTCTAACTCGACGGATTTGGCATTGGAGAAGTTTCTCTCCTAAGTAGTCAGAAACTCTGCTCGACGGGTTTGGCCTGAAGATTAATTTCGATGGACATGGTCAGGGGTTCATACTCGACAAGTTTGGTAAAGGAATCAAATTCACCGAATATGGGTACTCTAACCCGACGGATTTTGACATTGTGTTTAATGGTCAGAAACTCAAGTTATTACAATTCCTCACGAAGAATCCCAAAATTTTAGCCTCAATACCGTGGCCATCCGAGAACCAGTTCGACGTCATTCCTTCCATATCATACGTTCCAATACATTCAGATATATCAAAACATACAAAACAATCAAATAGCACCCATACAACACCAACAACATGCAAACAAGAATGACCCTCCATACCAAACACAGACAACGTTCCTAAATGCTAAAAGAGGTTGAGGAGGAGTGTCTTCCTCTTACCTTAGTGAAGAACAAAGAAAGCAAGCTCCTTCTGTCCTTGAAATCTGGTTCCTCACCACCACCAAAAACCTTGGTGTTCAAATCTGAAAAATCAGAATCAAGGAGTGAAAATGGAATCCATAGTCACCAATGTGACCATGGAATACGAAAATGGGGAGAAAGGAAAAGAAAGTTGAGAGTTTTACCTTAAAGCTTGAAGCTTTGGTGCTGGTCGTGAAATAGGAAAATGGAGGAATAAAGAAGAACTCCACTAAGAAGAAAACTTGAAGATGGTGAGGGAAGAGCAATAGTTTGAGTTTGGCTTGAGTAAGGGAAGCTTGAAAATCAACAATGGTGTTTATGGGGGTGTAGCCGTATGGAGAAGAGAGGAAAGAATGAGAGCTGTGTGAGGGAGAAGGAGAGACCAGCGTGAATGAGAGAAAATGAGGGGGGGATAATTGTGATATTACCCCCAAACTGTGCTGCACCATGAGAGTGAGGAGAGAGAGTGAATAGTGGTTGGGAAGGAAGCTTCCTAGAAACTTCCCTCAAAGCTTCCTTGAGAAGCTTCATGCGCTTATCGATAAAGTGCATAGTAAGCTTATCTCTTTAATTAAATACATCTAATAGATGATTTAATTACACTATTAGAATTATTTTCTTAGTGAATGAAAGTTACAATTGATAAGAGTAATATTTTATTATTCATCAGATGATTTTATGATACAGTGATTTTATGTATCAGATAAAATCTTGAAAAGCACAAACCTCACAAACTGTGCCTGGCCTCGAGTTTAGTAAGATCCCCCGTCGACACGTTGACAGTTCAAGGTTTACCAGCCTCAAGGAAAACATTTCGTTATCTCGGCTCCGCTCAGTGCACAGGCAAAACGAGGAATATATTAAAATAATCGTCATTTCCAGAAAATTCCATAAAAATTCTTAAAAATCATAAATATTATAAAATGATTATTTATAATGAAATAAATAATTTTCGGGATGTCACAACACTCCTCTTCTAAAAAGGAATTTCGTCTTCGAAATTCATCATATCTTAGAACAAACGCGACTATGTTTCTTTCATTTTGTCTCCTAGTTCTTGTGTTGTATCTTCAGCTGCATCAATCCAAATCACCGGAAATAAGGTTACTTCTTTCCACTGAGTATCTTATATTAACGGGCAAAAACGTGTTGATGTCATAGGCCGATCAATAAAAGATTCTACGCCCTTGAGCCTTTCGCCATCCAACAGCCAACTTTCCAAACAACTGTACATCGTTGAGTGGCTCTATCGAACTTTTTCTCCTTACTCACCGTAGCAGACAAACTAAGCTTGTTTTCTTCTTAAGGCATCCGCTACGACATTCGCCTCTCTTGGATTATACTAAAATGAAAAAGAAAAAAGAATCAAAATCTTTTGGAACTTCTAATCATCGTCTCTGCCTCATATTCAACTCATTCCAATGGACCAAAATACCTTTGGCTCCTAAGATTACCATAGGCATTGAGAATTTCTCCTTGTAGAAAATACTTCCAGATCTTTCAATGCAACTACAAGGCTAACTCTAAGTTGGTGTAAGGTAATCCTTCTCATGTATTCTCAATTATCTCAAAATATACGCTATCATTCTTTCTATTCTGATCAAACACACGTTCTAAACTTCCAATGCGAAGCATCACTAGGCATCCCAAAAGTTCATTGGGATTTGGGTAGAATCATCTTTAGCGAAGAAATCGAGTGTCTCTTCAATCCTTGCAAATCTTTCCTTATATGCACCAATCCTACAAACTTGACTCTCATGCATGAGTCTGACGAGAAATCTTGCCACTTTAGAAAATTCTGCGATGAGTCTCTCGTATTAACCAGCTGATCTTATAAAGTTACGAATCTTTGTTATAGTTGTCAGCCTTTCCCATTAAAGAAATACTGCGAGTTCTGATGGGTTTACAACAATTCCTTCCCTCGAGATCGCGTAACTTAAAGGTTGAACTACCTCCAACTAGAATTCGTACTTAGATATGTTTACGCATAACTTCTTCTTCTTCTTCGAGATTTTAAGAATTATTCCGAGAGATTCAGTACGTTCCTCCAAACATTAAGAATGGGTCAGAATGTCGCCAACAAGGACAACGACAAATCTTTGAGTGAACTCTATGATAGTCCAGAATACAAGTTGATCTTGGAGAAAATAGCGTCATCCTTTTAATTGATTTGCCAAACCATTTTTCCTTAATTCGAACAAAATGTCTCAGAGGGTAAGTTCTCACTTAATTGTGCTGCACTTAGTGCATTGCTATGGCTCAAATTCGGGAATACATCCACTCAATCGAAGTATACTAGAAACGTTATAAGGATTAGAAAGAAAAATAGGGAAGTCACTTGATTTACCACTGGACCCGCCTAACGAAGAGTATAATATGGTCCAATAAAACTTAGGAGTGAGTTTCATGGATTCAAATCTAGGAAATTTCTGTCTCAAGAAACACTAAGTTTCTGTTGAAATCGAATGATGAGACCCGTTTAGAAAATGATCAATCTCCTTCCTGAGATCAAGCCTATTCATGAAGTAGATAAGTGAATTGGTAAAAGGGTTCCATTTTTATAACAATAATAGGATAGTTTTAAATAAACTTATTGCAACGAGAGTAGGCTTACAAACGAGAATAGTATCATTCAAGTCGATGGGGAGTAAATACACTAACAACTCAATTCCAAAAAATGAACTCTTAGAATTTCATTGAAACATTTTCAACAGAATATGGCTAGAAGATAACCAATCCCTTCGTTAACATTACATCCAGTTTGAAAAGAAAGAAAAAAAAAGTGAACAAATCAGATCAACAGAAGGACTTAGTCTTTAACAAGTCATAGAATAATTTGAACAACTAGGCTACCATCAAAAGTTCTTAGCAGCCAAAAGAGAAATAGCTTAGTCAAAAGGTGTCAGAGGTACATACGACCCTAACATACCCATACAGTCATGCGTCATAAAGTAATGGGCTATCCCCAGAATTATACAACGAAGTCACAGGGTCATCCATTGTAGCACAGTCCCTTTCTTCATTTCAGTCTTCAGTCTTGGTGGAGGAATTAACTTTTCCTTTTTCATGAGATTTCGAAGTACGTACATCTTCGAGGTAAGGCTTCATCCTTTGTGAAGTATAGTTCTTCGCCACATGTCCTAGCCCTCAGCATTTGGAACAAATTATCCCTGTGGTCGCACATGGAGGCTTCGTCCCATGTAAAGCACAATCTCTTGACACATGTCCTCGCTTTTCGCACTTGAAACAAATTATTCCTTCGATCTTACAGTCCCTCGTGAAGTGGTCATTTCCGCACTTCTTACACCTTGATAACGGTACCACAGTTGGATTGGATTTACTACCACTCGCACTCCCTTTCACTGTTCATTGTTACTATTGTCCCTTCGGTTGTTGCGAATACAATTTTTGCTTAAACTGATTGATCATCCTTTTATTCCTCCTTTGGAACTTAGGTAGATCAGAATTACCCAAAAACTGACTTTCTCCCAACAAATTCTGAACTTCGACTTCTAATTCCTGCTGTTGTGCGATCCTCTGATTCGGTTGTACTGTTACGCTAGCCATTCCTTGCATTGTTTCCATAGTCGCATCCACTCCTTGGTTGTTGCGTTCCACATTCCCACGCATACGTCTTCCGCGAGCCATGACCTTCCCTCGAAAACAGACAATCAGGCACAATCGAGACAAGAAGTAACCATTTTAAATAATAATGTCTCCTTTCGAAAACCAAACACATGGAGTCACACAACACACAAGGGTGAAAATGATGACAAATCCTAAACAAGTTCAGTCATACTTGCTGAGCTTCTTACTAGAAGAATTCCTATTACCTTAATACGCGTAGGTGAAGTCATAGTTTCCTGTAGACACAGAACATTACACATTGAGTGGGCCAGTACTCAACCTCATGTAATAGTACAACAGTAGCTACTAACATTCAACCTACAGCAAGCCATGCCTTCCTTTCCCAACATCTTAATCAAGCGACAAGGAAGTACATAACACACAAAAACTTTTAACATGTCTAAGCATCGTCAGTCCATACCCCAGCTCAATAGGATGAACTGAGCTCTGATACCACCTTAATGAAACACCCCTCAATTTAATAACCACGGCATAATCGTCATTAAGTCATGGTCACTAAATTTTGGCATGCTAACATTGTCAAATAACAAACTTTACAAAAATATTAATCATTTCTCTTATGAGGAAAATAGGAGCCACGAATGAATAATTACATATACAACCAGTCAAAATATGAATTATAAAATATACTCAAATTACAGTATTCAAGTCTGGATAATCATCTCAAAACATACATATACCCAAAAACTCTTCATATAGGTAATGCAAAATAAAATATAAACTACCCATAATATATCTACGACTCAGGAGTTGGGCACTCCATTTGGATCCCGAGTGCGTGAGGCAACTCCGGACTCACCGGTGTAGTGAGAAATACAGAATAAGGTCTTCAATCGTAGTCATCTTCATGGTCAAGGTCAGATCCCCAACCTATCGCATATGCTTATTGGTCCAGTCGACTTGCCAAGTCTTGACACCACCAGAGAACACAGTTCGAACGAACCCAATAGAACTCCCTTCGCGACGACATCGCCAGATATAGCGGGTCAAACCAATAAAATCCAAAGGAATCCAACCTCGTTCCCACTTACAGTCTTTAACCAAAATTGACTAGAGCAAGAAAATTACAAGAAAGAGGTAAGACATCCTACCATCATTACCAATTATAGCACAAGAAACCAAACGGCGCCAAGTGCCCACATAGCATTTCCAAATAATAATCATGAGTATTAAATAGGAGAAATAAACAAATAAGAAGTTCCAGGCAGTTGTATTTATAACAGTAAGACAACAATTCCAAATTATAATAATTACGAATGCCAGATAATTCATGGACTCACTATGCACATGCATATGATAGTCGAAATCCTACTCCATGGAGCTAGACACAAAACATTTGGAGAGAATGATCATGAAGACATGCCAGTATCTCGTCAGCCAAACAACAAGTGCTTTCCAGGACATAATCAATCATTTTGTGCAACAAGGCTTTATACAGCGGCATTCCCTCAAGATCTCGACATAGGACTGTGGCCAGTTAGGATCGTCGGTGCGTGTGTATCGGTTTATCCCATGGTCCAGAGGAGCTACCACTGCCCTCTGTGAGACGCCCGCGCCCCGACGCCCTCAAGGTCATCTACAGGACCCCACTTGTCTATTCGCACCCGCACTAAGGTGTGATTCAACTCCTAGGCTAATGGCCTTACAAAGTCCAACGGACATTCACAATGCATACAATCTCTATGCATAATCATGTATGATCATTATTACATACAATTTACACAATATGCCACAATTGGCCCAAAGTAAGAATCAACACAATTATTGGTCACTCACATGGACCCACAATATCACAATATTAGAATTAAATGAATTAATGCATCTTTAAGGTGTATTATGAATTCTTGCTTAGGCTTAGTTTTCATATACAAGGTTATTCTAGGATCTCAAAATCTCACACTCTCTTGTTCTTACCCTAATTAAATTATCTAAAGTCTTATGAAAGTTCCATTCTTGGTTCTTTAAAATTTATGAATCTCAGTATAATTTAAATTTTCCAATTTGCTAATTATTGCTTCCTATTTCCATTGCTTAAATCACCAAGCGTTAGGCGATAATTATAATTTTGGATTCGACGAAGAAATGTTTCTAATGTACAATTGAGGCTGCCTTTCGATGGGAAATGACTTGACAGAAGTAACGTTGGTAGAAGGACATTGTTTAACAAGAATGGCTAAAAAATCAATGTCTGTTGAACGAAGGTTCGGTCGAGTGGTGTATAGGGTTGTCAAATCCACTAGAAGATCTGCAGAAATCCCTAATTCGACGGGTAGGTGTCGACGTTGGAGAAATCTTCCAAGAGTTTAACCGACGAAAACACTAAATGGACATGAATCCTAACTCGACGGATATTGACATTGCTGAAGTTTATCTTTCTTGTTCAATCGATGAAAGTGTTTAATGGACGGAAATCCTAACTCGACGGATATTGACATACCAATTCGATGGATATTAACATTGGATAAGTTTCTCTCCTAAGTGGTCAGAAACTTTACTCGATGAATCTGGCATTCTAACTCGACGGATTTGCAATTGGAGAAGTTTCTCTCCTAAGTGGTCAGAAACTCTGCTCGACGGGTTTGACCTGAAAATTAATTTCGACGGGCATGGTCAGGGGTTCACACTCGACGGGTTTGGTAAGGGAATCAAATTCACCGAATATGGGTACTCTAACCCGACAGATTTTGACATTGTGCTTAATGGTCAGAAACTCAAGTTATTACAATTCCTCACGAAGAATCCCAAAATTTTAGCCTCAATACCGTGGCCATCCGAGAACCAGTCTGACGTCATTCCTTCCATATCATACGTTTCAATACATTCAGATATATCAAAACACACAACACAATCAAATAGCACCCATACAACACCAACAACATGCAAACAAGAATGACCCTCCATACCAAACACAGACAACGTTCCTAAATGCTAAAAGAGGTTGAGGAGGAGTGTCTTCCTCTTACCTTAGTGAAGAACAAAGAAAGCAAGCTCCTTTTGTCCTTGAAATCTGGTTCCTCACCACCACCAAAAACCTTGGTGTTCAAATCCAAAAAATCAGAATCAAAGAGTGAAAATGGAATCCATAGTCACCAATGTGACCATGGAATACGAAAATAGGGAGAAAGGAAAAGAAAGTTGAGAGTTTTACCTTAAAGCTTGAAGCTTTGGTGCTGGCCGTGAAATAGGAAAATGGAGGAATAAAGAAGAACTCCACCAAGAAGAAAACTTGAAGATGGTGAGGGAAGAGCAATGGTTTGAGTTAGGCTTGAGTAAGGGAAGCTTGAAAATCAACAATGGTGTTTGTGGAGGTGTAGCCGTATGGAGAAGAGAGGAAAGAATAAGAGCTACGTGAGGGAGGAGGAGAGACCAGCGTGAATGAGAGAAAATAGGGGGGATAATTGTGATATTACCCCCAAACCGTGCTGCACCATGAGAGTGAGGAGAGAGAGTGAATAGTGGTTGAGAAAGAAGCTTCCTAGAAACTTCCCTCAAAGCTTCCTTGAGAAGCTTCACGCGCTTCTTGATAAAGTGCATAGTAAGCTTATCTCTTTGATTAAATACATCTGATAGATGATTTAATTACACTGTTAGAATTATTTTCTTAGTGAATAAAAGTTACAATTGATGAGAATAATATTTTATTATTCATCAGATGATTTTATGATACAGTGATTTTATGTATCAGATAAAATCTTGAAAAGCGCAAACCTCACAAACTGTGCCCGGCCTCGGGTTTAGTAAGATCCCCTGTCGACACGTTGACAGTTCAAGGTTTACCAGCCTCAGGGAAAACATTTCGTTATCCCGGCTTCGCTCAGTGCACACGCAAAATAAGGAATATATTAAAATATTCATCATTTCCAGAAAATTCTACAAAAATTCTTAAAAATCATAAATATTATACAATGATTATTTATAATGAAATAAATAATTTTCGAGTGTTACACAACTTATTCTTTTATTTTCTATGATTGTGTACACCAATTAGATTTGCTTGTGTCTTCCTTACCTTTTTATTTGAGTATTTCTACTCCTACTGCTAAATCTATTGTTACTACTCAAGTCTGTTTGAATTATCCTATTTCTGTAGAAGGTCGAGTCTTTTCAGTCAATTTGATCTGTTCACCCCTTTCCCAAATACATGTCATTTTAGGAATGGAAAAATGACTATTCATCACAAAACAAACAATTTTCCAGAGCGTTTGACTGACTCCACTCAGTGTGCACGTAAAATGAGAAATATATTAAAATATTTGATATTTTCAAAAAAAAATCTAGAAAAATTCCTAAAAAAGATCATAAATATTATAAAATGATTATTTATAATGAAATAAATAATTTTCGGGATGTTACAGCAAAGGCAAGGATAAGTCCAAGCCCAGCACTTCTAGCTTGAAACCAGTGGGTGGAGTGGCTAAGGAAGGTACATGCTTCCACTGTGGTCAGACCGGACATTGGAAGAGGAATTGTGCCAAGTTCCTAGAGGAGCTCAAGAAAAAGAAGGGAAGTTAGACTTCCACTTCAGGTATTTTTGTTATTGAAGTCAATTTATCTACTTCTGCATCATAGGTATTAGATACTAGATGTAGATCTCACATTTTTGTAATTGTGCAGGATCTAAAGAGCAGTAGACCATTGACAAAGGGCGAAGTCGACCTACGAGTGGGAAATGGAGCAAAGGTTACTGCATTAGCTGTAGGGACTTACTTATTATCTTTGCCCACTGGGCTTGTAATAGAGTTAGAGAATTGTTATTTTGTGCCTGCTATTAGTAGGAATATCATTTCTGTTTCTTATTTGGACAAGAAAGGTTTTTATTTTATTATAAAGGACAAATGTTGTTCTGTTTATATGAATGATATTTTTTATGGTAGTGCACAATTGAGTAATAGACTTTATGTCCTTGATCTCGAAACGCCCGTCTATAACCTAAATACAAAGAGGTTTAAATCAAATGTTCTAAACCCAACTTTTCTCTAGCATTGTCGTTTAGGCCACATAAATGAGAAACGCATCTCCAAACTCCATAAAGATGGATTCTTAGACTCGTTTAATTTCAAATCATAATGTGAATCTTGTTTATTGGAGAAGATGACAAAGGCCCCATTCACTGGACAAGGTGAAAGGGCTAGTGATCTTTTAGGCCTCATATATAGTGATGTATGTGAGCCACTAAACACACTGGCTAGAGGCGATTTTCAATACTTCATTACATTTACTGATGATTTCAGTAGATATGGATTTGTATATCTTATGAAGCATAAATTAGAATCCTTTGAAAAGTTCAAAGAATTCAAGAATGAATTACAAAACCAACTTGGAAAGAGTATTAAAATCCTTCGATCAGATCGAGGAGGTGAATACTTAAGCCAATAGTTTGATGATCATCTGAAAAAGTGTGGGATACTATCTCAACTCACTCCTCCAGGAACACCATAATGGAATGGTGTCTCTGAAAGGAGGAACCGGACCTTGTTGGACATGGTCTAATCCATGATGAGTCATGCAGACCTTCCAGGCTCTTTCTGGGGACATGCTCTATTAACAGCAGCTTTCACACTTAACTGTGTTCAATCTAAGATGGTTCAAAAGACACCATATGAGATATAGACTGGGAGATGGCCCAGTATATCTTTCTTGAAGATTTGGGGTTGCGAAGCTTATATGAAATGTCAAGTTTCTGATAAGCTTGAACCTAAATTAGATAAATGCTTCTTTGTGGGGTATCTAAAGGAAACCAATGGATACTTTTTCTATAATCCTACCGAGGGCAAATTGTTTGTCGTACGGACTGCTGTATTTCTAGAAAAGGAATTTATCTTCAAAGGAATTAGTGGGAGGAAAATAGAACTTGAAGAAGTTCAAGTTTCACAAAGCAGCAATAAACCAATGGTGGAAATAGAGCAGCCTCCACAAAATGTTGTGGAATAGCAACCTGCTCTAGTAGCACAAGACCTGCGTAGGTCTAGCAAGATACGTCACCAACCAGAGAGATATGGATTTCTAATAACCCAACAACGTGACGTATTGCTCATGGATCAAGATGAGCCTGTGACTTACCAGGAAGCCATTATTGGCCCAAAATCTGAGAAATGGCTTGAGGCCATGAGATCTGAAATGAATTCCATGCATGCCAACCAGGTATGGACCTTAGTTGGCCCACCTGAAGGGGTAAAACCCACTGGGTGCAAGTGGATTTTCAAGAAGAAAATTGACATGGATGGTAATGTGCATACCTTTAAGGCGTGACTGGTGGCTAAAGGTTTTAAACAAATTCATGATGTAGACTATGATGAGACTTTTTCCCTAGTTGCGATGCTGAAATCCGTTCAGATCTGGCTTGCTATTGCAATATACCATGATTATGAAATCTGGAAAAGGGATGTCAAAACTACTTTCCTTAATGGAAATCTTCTCGAGGATGTGTATGTTAGGGTCAAAACGTGTTTGCCCATTTGCTAACCGCAAGTGCACGGGTCGCACAAGTAATAAAATGATGAGTACAGATATCGTTCCCACGAGGATAATTTTATTTCCAATGCTAAGTATTAACCGATAGCTCACCTAATTCTATTCAAGAACATAAAAATGGATAAAAGTAAAGAAAGTAAAGACATAAAGCAATAATGATAAATGGTTAGAGTTTAGGGAAATCCTTCTTCACCCTTTACATCAACTAACAACATGCAATCCTCTTCATAAATATGAATGCAATGATTATGTTAGCTTGAGAATTTACATTAGCTAAACGCCTATGCCTAGGTCATCTAACCATGATGTCATTTACCTAACTCTCTAAGTGTCCTTGAGAGTTAACACAAAATCCACTCTTTAAGGTCTATTCTCAAACACTTGCTATGCATGGCTAAGAGGTATATGTCTATCCCATTAGCGAATCAACTCATCCCGTCATTGGAATAGAATCGAACATGCATCAACCATACATACGATCTCAAACCCAAATCCCTATGTCTAGGTTCATTAGATTTTACCAGATCACTCAAATGTTGGCCAAACACTCAAGAGCATTAAGCGCAATATGATTGAACAAAATCAAAGATCCACACAAAGTCAAAGAAGAACAAATCATTAATATTAATAAAAGGATCCAAAGTCATCCTTAAATAAAGCTTAGCTATACAATGAACATGAGAACAAATTACAAAATACATGTTCAAGAAATAAGGAAGAGAAAAGAGAAAAGAGAGAAGGAGAAAGCTTATGGATTTCGCCATTAAAGCTCGGATCCTCCTCCAAGAGAAAGAGGGCTTCCATCCTTAGCTCCCCAAGCTCCAATCTCCACCTCCAATGGAGGTCTAGCCGTAGCCTCTAACCCAGAAAACTAAAAACCTAAAACCTAAAAGAGAGAAACTGAGAGAGACTAAGAGAGAGCATGAAAAATAGAATAAATAGGCTCAGCTCGCCGACGCGCGCCGCGGCGTGCATATTCCCACGCCTCGGCGTGGAGCTGTCTGTCCTGTCAGTATGTGGCTGGCTGAGACCCTCACGCCGCGGCGTGAACATTTCCACGCCGCGGCGTGGAACTCTGGAATGCTTCCTTGGCTTCTTTCCTCCAATGCTGGGCCTTGGCTTGCATCAATTTGTCTCTTTTGAGCCCTTCCTACATTAGAGAAAGCACCAAATTAAATATAATTACAAATCTGCTTAATCATTCAACATATATGCACAAATTGCTCAAAAACATAAAGGAAGGTATCCGAATGACATTTGACAAATATGAGCATAAAACCTTCCAAATATGCATAAGAACGAGGACTAAGCATGCCATGAAGCACAATTATGGGGCATAAATAACTACATTTTATGGAGTTATCACACCCCCAAACTTAAGATGTTGCTAGTCCTCGAGCAACACAAAGTATGACTAAGAAAACTCACTTTGACAATTCATGCTCACATGCATTCAACAATGATAAATTCAATTTTCATTTAACCACAACTAGTGCACAATGATTATAATGGCCCTCAAAGAATGCGCATGCCTCACAGTTAAGTTCAACACATACACAATCTTAACATGCCATCAATCAAGCTTCCAATCATGCACATGACATCTCTCACAAACATGCAAGCTCAACTTATCTTTTTCAAATCATGCTCATTCGGATAAGTTTATGAACCTACACATAGATACAAATCAAGATTCCACAAAATTGTAGCACAACTCTCTCTCCACTAATGTAAATCACACATGATTGAGGATCAAGAGGGACTTTAATAGCTTATAATGTAAGGCCAAGGTGATGGGGTGAAGAACAAAGGGGAATGGAAAACATACAAATATTGAGAAACATAACATGATATTTCAAGACTTGAGTCACTACAACAAGGGTATACAAAATGAAACAAATAACACTATTCAGAACCACTCGATGCTTTTTTCATTTATGCTTTCTTTCTTTCATTTGTTTTTTCTTTTCTTTTCTTTTTCTCTTTTTGTATTTTCTTTTTCTTTAACAAAAATAACTTTTTGTGCAACAAACGGTTCCTTCCAGCCACTTTTTGTATTGAACAACATAAATACCCTAAACCTTGGACTCAAGTGAAGAAATAACATATCATGAACTCAACAAACATAAAGGGAAGGAAAAAAATGCAATACTTTCGCATGCATTAGAATGGTTACAAGGTAGGAAATATGAGGGTGAAAGAAGAACATAGAAGGCCAAACAATTAGAAGGCTTCAAAAGGGGACCTAGGGATATAATCATGTAAGGGTAAGCTTAAAGGCTCAACCGGTCCAAACAATGCCCTAATCACTTCCTCAATCATGCATAATCTAGGATTTTTCCTCAAGAGAGTTGCAAAAAAATTTCAAGGATAGTAGAAATCATCCACATGCACAATTCATAAACATTCTCTAGACAAGCACTCAAATCTTTCCAAAGTTAAACAAGCATCTAAGTGAGAAACACATCATGCATAAAAACAAACAAGATTGCTTAAGCATGCTTCAAGATTGTAAATGGTTACATAAAAGAATCGAGGATAATTGCAAGCATTTATATCATTGGCCAACCATCACACACTAGCAAATGGCAACAAATCATGCATTCAAAAGATTTATCATTTTTCATTCAAGCATGCATAACATCATGTAGAAAATGTTGAAAATTGAAACTTTTATCAACAGCCCACCAGCAATAGCCAAAACAAGATAGAATCATGAAAGTATGATGACTATCACTAGCAATTACTTAAAGTATCAAAACATGTGTAAACATTAAGCATTAAGGGTGAAAAACATGCGATGATACTCCCCCAAACCAAAGTGATATGTGTTCTTGGTGTTCATGGTCTATAGGGTACTTGAGCAAGTCAAAATAACATCCAAACTAGAACTGAGCATTATTAAATAAAGAAAAATAGAGAAAAACAACAGAAAAATGCAAAAACAGGGGCCACGCCAAAGGCGTGAACATTTCCACGCGAGAGCTCTCTAGTGCGTTCTTGATCGGTGCAGAGATCGTCACGCCACGGCGTGGACATTCTCACGCCGCGGCGTGAGAGGTCGGTCTGCGTTGCACTGCGACAAACTTGTCTCCGCCTGAAATTGGTGCTCCATTTTGGCCCCTAGCACCTCCAAAACATGTCTAAAAACTTAAAACACAGAATGTATAACAAAAACTTAACAAAAACACAAAATCAAACTATAACTACTTATCTAAACAAACCAACAACAAAACATAAAAACTTGAATTAGAACTAAGCAAACTCATTGTCAATATTAGCAATACGGAAATAATGCCTTATCCCCGGCAACGGCGCCAAAAACTTGTTAGGGTCAAAACGTGTTTGCCCATTTGCTAACCGCAAGTGCACGGGTCGCACAAGTAATAAAATGATGAGTACAGATATCGTTCCCACGAGGATAATTTTATTTCCAATGCTAAGTATTAACCGATAGCTCACCTAATTCTATTCAAGAACATAAAAATGGATAAAAGTAAAGAAAGTAAAGACATAAAGCAATAATGATAAATGGTTAGAGTTTAGGGAAATCCTTCTTCACCCTTTACATCAACTAACAACATGCAATCCTCTTCATAAATATGAATGCAATGATTATGTTAGCTTAAGAATCTACATTAGCTAAACGCCTATGCCTAGGTCATCTAACCATGGTGTCATTTACCCAACTCTCTAAGTGTCCTTGAGAGTTAACACAAAATCCACTCTTTAAGGTCTATTCTCAAACACTTGCTATGCATGGCTAAGAGGTATATGTCTATCCCATTAGCGAATCAACTCATCCCGCCATTGGAATAGAATCGAACATGCATCAACCATACATACGATCTCAAACCCAAATCCCTATGTCTAGGTTCATTAGATTTTACCAGATCACTCAAATGTTGGCCAAACACTCAAGAGCATTAAGCGCAATATGATTGAACAAAATCAAAGATCCACACAAAGTCAAAGAAGAACAAATCATTAATATTAATAAAAGGATCCAAAGTCATCCTTAAATAAAGCTTAGCTATACAATGAACATGAGAACAAATTACAAAATACATGTTCAAGAAATGAGGAAGAGAAAAGAGAAAAGAGAGAAGGAGAAAGCTTATGGATTTCGCCATTAAAGCTCAGATCCTCCTCCAAGAGAAAGAGGGCTTCCATCCTTAGCTCCCCAAGCTCCAATCTCCACCTCCAATGGAGGTCTAGCCATAGCCTCTAACCCAGAAAACTAAAAACCTAAAACCTAAAAGAGAGAAACTGAGAGAGACTAAGAGAGAACGTGAAAAATAGAATAAATAGGCTCAGCTCGCTGACGCGCGCCGCGGCGTGCATATTCCCACGCCTCGGCGTGGAGCTGTCTGTCCTGTCAGTATGTGGCTGGCTGAGACCCTCACGCCGCGGCGTGAACATTTCCACGCCGCGGCGTGGAACTCTGGAATGCTTCCTTGGCTTCTTTCCTCCAATGCTGGGCCTTGGCTTGCATCAATTTGTCTCTTTTGAGCCCTTCCTATATTAGAGAAAGCACCAAATTAAATATAATTGCAAATCTGCTTAATCAATCAACATATATGCACAAATTGCTCAAAAACATAAAGGAAGGTATCCAAATGACATTTAACAAATATGAGCATAAAACCTTCCAAATATGCATAAGAACGAGGACTAAGCATGCCATGAAGCACAATTATGGGGCATAAATAACTACATTTTATGGAGTTATCACACCCCCAAACTTAAGATGTTGCTAGTCCTCGAGCAACACAAAGTATGACTAAGAAAACTCACTTTGACAATTCATGCTCACATGCATTCAACAATGATAAATTCAATTTTCATTTAACCACAACTAGTGCACAATGATTATACTGGCCCTCAAAGAATGCGCATGCCTCACAGTTAAGTTCAACACATACACAATCTTAACATGCCATCAATCAAGCTTCCAATCATGCACATGACATCTCTCACAAACATGCAAGCTCAACTTATCTTTTTCAAATCATGCTCATTCGGATAAGTTTATGAACCTACACATAGATACAAATCAAGATTCCACAAAATTGTAGCACAACTCTCTCTCCACTAATGTAAATCACACATGATTGAAGATCAAGAGGGACTTTAATAGCTTATAATGTAAGGCCAAGGTGATGGGGTGAAGAACAAAGGGGAATGGAAAACATACAAATATTGAGAAACATAATATGATATTTCAAGACTTGAGTCACTACAACAAGGGTATACAAAATGAAACAAATAACACTATTCAGAACCACTCGATGCTTTTTTCATTTATGCTTTCTTTCTTTCATTTGTTTTTTCTTTTCTTTTTTTTTCTCTTTTTGCATTTTCCTTTTCTTTAACAAAAATAACTTTTTGTGCAACAAACGGTTCCTTCCAGCCACTTTTTGTATTGAACAACATAAATACCCTAAACCTTGGACTCAAGTGAAGAAATAACATATCATGAACTCAACAAACATAAAGGGAAGGAAAAAAAATGCAATACTTTCGCATGCATTAGAATGGTTACAAGGTAGGAAATATGAGGGTGAAAGAAGAACATAGAAGGCCAAATAATTAGAAGGCTTCAAAAGGGGACCTAGGGATAAAATCATGTAAGGGTAAGCTTAAAGGCTCAACCGGTCCAAACAATGCCCTAATCACTTTCTCAATCATGCATAATCTAGGATTTTGCCTCAAGAGAGTTGCAAAACAATTTCAAGGATAGTAGAAATCATCCACATGCACAATCCATAAACATTCTCTAGACAAGCACTCAAATCTTTCCAAAGTTAAACAAGCATCTAAGTGAGAAACACATCATGCATAAAAACAAACAAGATTGCTTAAGCATGCTTCAAGATTGTAAATGGTTACATAAAAGAATCGAGGATAATTGCAAGCATTTATATCATTGGCCAACCATCACACACTAGCAAATGGCAACAAATCATGCATTCAAAAGATTTATCGTTTTTCATTCAAGCATGCATAACATCATGTAGAAAATGTTGAAAATTGAAACTTTTATCAACAGCCCACTAGCAATAGCCAAAACAAGATAGAATCATGAAAGTATGATGACTATCACTAGCAATTACTTAAAGTATCAAAACATGTGTAAACATTAAGCATTAAGGGTGAAAAACATGCGATGATACTCCCCCAAACCAAAGTGATATGTGTTCTTGGTGTTCATGGTCTATAGGGTACTTGAGCAAGTCAAAACAACATCCAAACTAGAACTGAGCATTATTAAATAAAGAAAAATAGAGAAAAACAACAGAAAAATGCAAAAACAGGGGCCACGCCGAGGCGTGAACATTTCCACGCCGAGGCGTGGAGCTCTCTGGTGCGTTCCTGATCAGGCAGAGACTGTCACGCCGCGGCGTGGACATTCTCACGCCGCGGCGTGGGAGGTCAGTCTGCAGAATTCTGCAGCAAACTTGTCTCCGCTGAAATTGGTGCTCCATTTTGGCCCCTAGCACCTCCAAAACATGTCTAAAAACTTAAAACACAGAATGTATAACAAAAACTTAACAAAAACACAAAATCAAACTATAACTACTTATCTAAACCAACCAACAACAAAACATAAAAACTTGAATTAGAACTAAGCAAACTCATTGTCAATATTAGCAATACGGAAATAATGCCTTATCCCCGTTAACGGCGCCTAAAACTTGTTAGGGTCAAAACGTGTTTGTCCATTTGCTAACCACAAGTGCACGGGTCGCACAAGTAATAAAATGATGAGTACAGATATCGTTCCCACGAGGATAATTTTATTTCCAATGCTAAGTATTAACCGATAGCTCACCTAATTCTATTCAAGAACATAAAAATGGATAAAAGTAAAGAAAGTAAATATATAAAGCAATAATGATAAATGGTTAGAGTTTAGGGAAATCCTTCTTCACCCTTTACATCAACTAACAACATGCAATGCTCTTCATAAATATGAATGCAATGATTATGTTAGCTTGAGAATCTACATTAGCTAAACGCCTATGCCTAGGTCATCTAACCATGGTGTCATTTACCCAACTCTCTAAGTGTCCTTGAGAGTTAACATAAAATCTACTCTTTAAGGTCTATTCTCAAACACTTGCTATGCATGGCTAAGAGGTATATGTCTATCCCATTAGCGAATCAACTCATCCCGCCATTGGAATAGAATCGAACATGCATCAACCATACATACGATCTCAAACCCAAATCCCTATGTCTAAGTTCATTAGATTTTACCAGATCACTCAAATGTTGGCCAAACACTCAAGAGCATTAAGCGCAATATGATTGAACAAAATCAAAGATCCACACAAAGTCAAAGAAGAACAAATCATTAATATTAATAAAAGGATCCAAAGTCATCCTTAAATAAAGCTTAGCTATACAATGAACATGAGAACAAATTACAAAATACATGTTCAAGAAATGAGGAAGAGAAAAGAGAAAAGAGAGAAGGAGAAAGCTTATGGATTTCGCCATTAAAGCTCGGATCCTCCTCCAAGAGAAAGAGGGCTTCCATCCTTAGCTCCCCAAGCTCCAATCTCCACCTCCAATGGAGGTCTAGCCGTAGCCTCTAACCCAGAAAACTAAAAACCTAAAACCTAAAAGAGAGAAACTGAGAGAGACTAAGAGAGAGCGTGAAAAATAGAATAAATAGGCTCAGCTCGCCGACGCGCGCCGTGGCGTGCATATTCCCACGCCTCGGCGTGGAGCTGTCTGTCCTGTTAGTATGTGGCTGGCTGAGACCCTCACGCCGCGGCGTGAACATTTCCACGCCGCGGCGTGGAACTCTGGAATGCTTCCTTGGCTTCTTTCCTCCAATGCTGGGCCTTTGCTTACATCAATTTGTCTCTTTTGAGCCCTTCCTACATTAGAGAAAGCACCAAATTAAATATAATTGCAAATCTGCTTAATCAATCAACATATATGCACAAATTGCTCAAAAACATAAAGGAAGGTATCCAAATGACATTTAACAAATATGAGCATAAAACCTTCCAAATATGCATAAGAACGAGGACTAAGCATGCCATGAAGCACAATTATGGGGCATAAATAACTACATTTTATGGAGTTATCAGTGTACATGACACAACCTGAGGGTTTTGCCACTCCAGAGGATGCTGGAAAGGTGTGCAAATTGTAACGATCTATTTATGGATTGAAGCAAGCTTCAGAAACTGGAATATTCATTTTGATGATACAATAAAACAATTTAGTTTGATCAAGAATGAAGAAGAATCTTGTGTCTACAAGAAGGTTAATGGGAGCACTATTGTCTTTCTGGTATTGTATGTAGATGATATACTACCTATCGAAAATGATATCCCTACCCTACAGTCCGTAAAGACTTAGTTAGGGAATTGCTTCTTTATGAAGGACTTCGGCGAAGCCACCTATATGTTAGGTATCAGGATCTATAGAGATAGATCATTGAGACTGCTTGGCCTAAGTCAGAGTACATACATAGACAAAGTGTTAAGATGGTTTAACATGCATGAATCTAAGAAAGGACTCTTGCCTATGTCGCATTGTGTAAGCCTGTCTAAGGCTTAATCCCCTTCCACACAGGATAAGAGGGATCGCATGAGCAAGATTTCATATGCATCTGCAATTAGATCTATCATGTATGTCATGTTATGAACTCGATCGGACATCTCGTATGCTTTGAGCATTACGTGCAGGTACCAGTCTGATCCTTGTAAGAGTCACTAGACTGCTATCAAGAATATCCTTAAGTACTTGAGAAGGACTAAGGATTCGTTCTTGGTATATGGAGGCGAGGAAGAGCTAGTTGTAAAGGGTTACACTAATGCTAGCTTCCAAATCGATAAGGACAACTCTAGATCGCAATCGGGTTATGTTTTTTGCCTAAATGGTGGGGCTGAGAGCTAGAAGAGTTCAAAGCAGGAGACAATCACCGATTCTACCACAGAGGCTGAGTATTTTGCTGCCTCTAATGCAGCAAAGGAGGCCGTTTGGATTAGGAAGTTCATTGCTGAACTTGGTGCTATTCCTAGCGTTGTGGACCCAGTGGACCTTGTAACACCCTTGTGGGGATGTCACATTTATGAATGCAATAAAATAAAATAAAATAAAACTCTTACCTAAGTTGTAAAACATTTGATAATTAAATAATATTAGTGGTAAATTTTTTTTTCCTTTTATACTTATAACATTAAATAAAATAACACGAAACAGGAAATATAACAAAACATAGTCACACCATAATATACATATGATTTTTTTGTAGTACACACATAATTTACAACTACAAGTATTTAACAAAGCAGTAAAAAGTTGACATAAAACTAAAACATAGTATTGCCCAAGTCCATCTCGAAAGATTTCTAACCCTCCGATGGATCATCCTCAGGAAGATCATCGAAAAGCTGACATCTTGGAGATCCTACAACTCTACGGACACGAGTCCGGGCTATTGACTCACTACTGAGCTCACTAGGAGCATGGAATATTCCCTGCCAGTAACGCCTAAGAGTCAGTGGCAACTCTAGATGTAAATATAACATAGTAGTAAATATGACATCTCCATCATACTCTCTACCTAGGGACACAGTCAAACGTCCCACGTAAACAACTATTCCTCTATCCACTCGCATACGCCAGGTCTCAGAACCTCCGTGAAACTCAAGTCTCACAAACCCGAAAAATCCTGGCAATGCCATGATCTCAAGATCAGTCTTGGTGATAAGGATGGTCTACTGGCTCTTCTTCCTTGTACAGCTCACCCCGGTTGTCGCTCGTCTGGATACTATATCTCAAGAGGCTGTTCCTCCTCTTCCTCAAACTCTTTACGGAAATAATATAATAATATCAAGAAAACATATAGAGAGGTGAGACAATCTACACCATTACCTGCATGGCAATAAAGAAAACGACAATACAACACATGACAATACAATACATATTAAAATAACACATACCATTATATCATGCATAATATATTAAAGCAATAAATCATACATTTTATCACAGATTATGGTAAGCAGTAAAATGCAGATAATGCATGAACACACACCGACTCATTCTTACTCCATGGAGCTAAACACAGATATCTGAGAGAAAGATCTGAATAGAAACTAATAATACTTTATGGCTGCCTAACCAAACTATTGCATTGTCTAACGTCGTGTCTATAGCCCACAGTCCAAACATCGTGTAGTAGTACACAGTCCAACATCGTACATTACAGGCATAGTACTTAGTAGTCTCCTTAAGATCTCGATTAAGAATAGTGCTGGTTAAGATCATTAGTGTGTTGCCCGTTACCATAGCTCAGAGGAGCAACCCACTGTCCCCATGTGGAATTCTCCGCACACTAATACCTCTAAGTTCATATAATGAACCATACTACGCCTATCACACCAAAACACGATGTAATTTGTCTCATCAATCAATCACCAATTATAAACCAAATTGGCACAACACTCTAAGCATGATCTAAAATTACAAAAAAACCCTTAATATCCATATTTTACCATAATTATGAAAATGCCTTTAGTCACAATACACTGAAACATAGCCTGTCCCACCTGACAGTACTATCTCACAACATGTCTGGGTCCACCACTTTGGCCCGACAGTAAAACTCACTGTATCGTTTAATCGCGTAGAAATTTTATCGCGTTTTCACAATCCCATCATTTTCACAAATGTTTTTAAATCGCGTAAATATATTTTGACATTTTTGAACATCGCGTAATGTTTTTAAATCATTTTCTCAATTGCGTAAGATTTTTAATTCATTTTCTTAACTGAATAGCTTAAAATTATCATTTTAAATATGTGTAGACAATATCTAGTATATTTAAAATACGTAGAGTATTTTCCTTGTGTTTTAAATATAGTATGCAATCTTTTCATTTTATTCATCTAATTTTAGTAAATTTTGGTAGCATTTTGCCTATAAAATCAGTATAAGATATTTTTAACGCTTTCCTCTAAATTCTATTTATTTTAATTCTACCCATCAGTTACACTTTAAAACTTGCTAACGCGCTTCAAAACTTATCGAGTGAGCTCTACGTTAGTATTTTTCAAGCGTTTGATTTATTTCTTACTTTAAATTAAATTCTGCTAAGTTAGATTTCTATAACCAAATTTATTCCTTTTGTTTTCACAAAGATTCATTGGAATCAGTTTATTTTGTAAATCCATTACCTAACCTATCTTAAAAAATAAAATGGCATTCAATTATACATTAAATGGCATGTTGGCCATAATTAAATCAAAATCATTCTTAAATTTATTATTTTACCTAGATTCTTTAAATCATTGATTTAGAAAATGGTTGAGAACATTTTGGTTCTCTGTTTGATGATAAGGTCGTGAGGCTCTTTGTGTTCTTTGGAACACTCATGCAAATCATTACATATTATTCACATCCTACTTTAATAATTACACAATTATAAACATATACAACTATAAACACATACAATATACATACAATGTATTTTAAAGCTATAAACATGCATAGCAAAAATAAATCACAAATTGGAAAGCATTTAAACAATCACACAAATAATAAAAAAATAAAACAACCACACAAATGAATCCTTATGGATTCTTTATACACAATCAAATTCATTTTCCCATCACCACTTAGGGTTGATGAGATTAAATCTCCCTCTTACCTCTTGAAGACAATAATCAGTTAGTCTCCTCCTTCTCTTTAAAATTTCGTATATCCTCTAAACAAATCCCTAAAATTCTTAAACAATTAGTAAAAACACATACAATGATCAATATTGAAAAATCATGGAACAATCATGGTTAGGAAAATTAAAAATCAAACTTTGAACCAAAGAATCAAAACTTACCCTTTTGAAAGTGAACAAAAGGTTGGATTTTGAACTAGATAGAGTAGGTTTTTGGCAAAACCTTGTGAAGGAAAAGTGTTTAGAATATGATTTTGGTGTAAGAAAAGTAAAGAGGTAAAATTACTGAAGATTGATGGTAGGGTTTGGGTGCTTGGCCGAATAGAGAGAGAAAAATGGAAGAGAAAGTTTGCTTGGGTTCTTGGTGTTTTGAGAGAAAATAGAAAGCTTGATTATGATAAGTGTGAAAAGTAAATATTGAGTGTAAAAATTGAGGGGCTGCTGTGAGGTGAGTGTGGGTGAGGTTGAGTGTTTAACTTGAATAGGTAAATATCTAAATGTGTTCACATTAAACAAGCACATGGCTTATGTCATGGATAGTTCAAGAACCATGTAGAACTTGACCACCTAGCCTCCTTGGCCATGGGGTTCTTTGGGTTTAGGGGCTTGGATTAGTTTTAATTACAAGCTAATTAAGTAGAAAATTAATTAGGTTAAATATCCTATTAATACTTAATTAACATTCTAATGACATAACTAATTAGTTTAACATATATTAGCATATATTATAACCTTTAAACAATATTAGGATATCTAATTAGTATTTAGATTATAACTAATTAATAACTAAGTTAGTTTACTTAGTTTGCTAATTAGGTAATTGGATTAACCAAATTAGGTTTAATTAACTACTAATCAAATTCAAGCCACTATGTTTGACTTAATTCTAACCATTGATTTCAACTTTAATTCCTAGCCCTAGATTAGATCTATGGCCTACATTCAATGCTTGCTAATCAAGTTTACATCCACACCATTGATTTGATCAATGGTTAAGGTTAAAGGATTCCTAACTAAGTCTTCATCTAACGGTCCATATTAAAGTCCATGCTCCTTTTGTTGACCTATTCCTATTGGTTCAAATAAGTCAAGCCACTTTCGTTAACTCGCTCCTATTAGTTTAGAATTTGTCCAGTCAGAATCGTTGACTGCTTCTCCTAAACGCGAGTCCCACAGACTTTTAAAGATCCGTGGTCATTTTAAAGTAGATTTCTACTATTTTTGAGACAAGTAGGTCGTAATATAAAATAATATTATAATAATATAAAATTATTTTATTACACAATTAAATTCTAAAAATTACGAGATTAATATATATATCAATCAGAATTGGGTTTAGTAAGATCCCCCAGCTCCAATTAATTAAAATAAAAATTTTTCGGCCAAAAAATTATTATTTTCCTGGCTCGGAGCAAATCACATACAACAATCAAATACACTCACGAAACAATCAAATTTAATTTACTATTCACAGAATTCACAAAACAGTACATTTCAGGATAATATTATAATTATCCCAAAAGTTGGGGTGTTACAGACCTCTATTGTGATAATAATGGAGTCATTGCATAAGCTAAGGAACTTAGATCTCACCAGTGATCCAAACATATACTTACTTCCATCTCATTCAAGAGATCATCGATAGAGGAGATGTGAAGATATGCAGAGTACCAACAGATAATAACATTGTTGATCCACTGACGAAGCCTCTTGCACAGCAGAAGCATGAGGGTCACACTAGGTCTTTAGGCATTAGACATATGCCTGATTGGCTCTAGTGCAAGTGGGAGATTGTTGGTGTATGCCCTAGAGGCCGATACATTTTCTGTATTTACATACATTCTATTATGCTATTTTAATATATGAGGCATTTCATTTATTGTGTTCTTTTTTAATAAACATAATAAAATCCTTAGAATAGTAAGTTTGATGACATAGGACATCAAGTGGATGACTTGATCGTGAGATCCTTTTGGTTATAACACTATTCTTAAATGTCCCTAGTTAAGTATTATTGTTAATTAGGACAACAATAATGCATTGAGACTAGTATGTGCATAGACTGATGACCACATCTCACGGGTCATGGATATGAGATATCAAGTCTTCACATGTGTACATATTAGAGTAATGATGTACTAGACTGACCCGCCATGAGAACGCTACATGGATCGTTACGTGAGTGTCATAAGTGATTCTCATAGTGATAATGGTGTCTGTGGTCCTTTGACCTGAAATCACTATGATTTCTACATGAGAAATTGTGTATTTTAATGCCATCAAACGTAATCTGTAACAAGGTGATTATAAAGTTAGTTATTGGACATACCGCAAATCATGTAGAGGGATGTGAGTGACCTGGATGGGATTTGTCACTCCTACATAACAGGAGCGATATCTTCGGGCCCCATAATTGAGTGAGACTGTGAAATGCATAACCATGCTCAAATGAGTCAATATGAGATATTGATTTCATTTGTTGTTACAAAGTCTACTCGAGTATCAGGAAATAAAATATTGGACTATACAAGGATGATGCATTCCACGCCTGGTGTTCAATCTAGATATTTTGACAAAGGGACTAAACGACACAGAAACATTGGTCACAGAAAGATTATGTCAAATCACTGACATTCTTATTATTTGGGCAGCAGTGATGTGTTGCTAGATACCGTTCACTGCTTGTAATATTAAAATGGGATTTAATATTACTGCTAACGTAATGAGAACTTGTAGGGTCTCACACATAGAGCAGACTAAAATTGGAGCAATAAATCCAAGTTGGACTCAGATTCAAATATGGGCTAGACTCATAACAAATGAGTCTAGGGTTGCACAACTTACCTTACTGCTGCTCACACGCACTTAAGGTAGTCACTATTATAAATAGTACTGCTAAGGGACTGTTAAGACACACATATTACATAACCCTAGCCACAACTACAGAAAAGTGAGTGAGAGAGCGACAGGTTTCTTATCTTCTCTTCGTAGCTAGTACTGTGTGAGAGGCGTGAGACTCCTCTTTGTGGACGTTGGACATTCGTGAGTCTGTTCATGTGGATACCGTAAAGATATCATTGCTATTACGGTGTTGGTGATTCATATCCCTTGTTTTTGTTCACGCTTCAAGAGGTAAATATTTTAAAACTTAGATTATGGCTTTTGGCATGGATCTTTGGTGGGAATCCTATTTTTTCATTGCGTGATGTATCTGTAATTCCCAATATGTGATGCTTCATATCAAGGTTTAGGCTGCGTTCTCATACAGAATAGAAGAGTGGTGGCATATGCTTTGAGGCAATTGAGGATCCATGAGAAGAACTATCCTACACATGACTTAGAGTTAGCTGCAATTGTGTTTGCATTAAAAATATGGAGGCATTTTTTGTATGGGGCTATGTTCAATGTTTATAGTGATAAAAAAAGCTTGAAATACTTGTTTGACCAAAAAGAGCTAAATATGAGACAGATACGGTGGCTAGAGTTTCTTAAAGCCTATGATTTTCAACTCTAGTATCATCCCGGGAAGGCAAATGTCGTAGCGGATGCTTTAAGTAGAAAGACACTTAGTGTTTCTACTATGATGCTCAAGGAAAGAGAGTTGATAAAACAATTTAGAGATATACAGTTGTCAGTGGAACTGACTCAAGAAAGGATATGTTTGAGTATAATCACCATTTCTAATGGTTTAATGGAAGAGATTAGAGAGAAACAAGGAAGTGACCTATATTTATAAGAGGAGAAGGAGCTAGTAGACTGAGGCACTATATCTAAATTTTCAGACGGACTAGATGGAGTCCTAAGATTCGAAAGCAGAGTTTGTGTACTAGATGATCCCGAACTCAATGGGGTAATTCTTGAGGAAGCCCATAAGAGCAAGCTAAGTATGAACCCCGGGACTACCAAAATGTACCAAGACCTAAAACGACTGTATTGGTGGCAGGGGATGAAGAGGGATGTTGCCGAGTATGTCTCATCGTGCTTAGTTTGCCAAAAGGCAAAAGTAGAACACCAAAGGCCTTCTGGAATGCTGCAACCGTTGACTATTCTTGAATGGAAATGGGATAGTATTGCGATGGACTTTGTGAGCAGACTGCCAAAGACTAGAAGAGGGTACGACTCGATATGGGTAACTGTTGATCGGCTTACGAAGTCAGCACACTTCTTGCCAATCAACATGAAGTATTCCATGGAGAAGTTAACTCAAGTGTATACTAGTGAGATTGTAAGACTACATGGTGTGCCATCGAGTATTATTTATGACAGAGATCCGAGGTTCACATCAAGATTTTGGCAAAGTCTGCAAAAAGCCATGGGAATGAACCTTCATTTGAGTTCTGCTTACCACCCGCAGACGGACGGTCAATCAGAGAGAACAATCCAATCATTGGAGGATTTGTTAAGGGCTTGTGTTTTGGAGCAGACTAGGAGTTGGGATGAATTCCTACCTTTGATAGAGTTCACCTATAATAACAGTTTCCATGCAAGCATCGGAATGGCACCTTATGAAGCATTGTATGGGCAACGGTGTAGAACACCATTATGTTGGTACCAAGATGGTGAAAGTTTTACGGTGGGACCTGAACTGGTACAGCAAACGACTGAAAAGGTTAAGATGATTTAGGAAAGAATGAGAACAACTCAAAGCAAACAAAAAATCTATGCTGAGAAGAGACGATGACCTCTCGAATTCGAGGAAAGAGATCATGTGTTTTTGAGGGTCACACCTACGACTAGTGTTGGAAGGGTTCTTAAATCTAGAAAACTTATTCCAAAATTCATTGGACCCTACCAAATTCTTTGTTGGATAGGTCCAGTAGCCTACCAAATAGCTTTACCACATTTTCTTTCCAAACTTCAAGATGTCTTCCACGTGTCACAGTTATGAATGTATATTCTTGATCTAGCCCATGTCATAGAACCAGATACAGTACAGCTAAAGGAGAATTTGACCTATGAAACACTTCCCATCAAGATTGAGGATAGGAGGGTGAAGCAACTTAGGGACAAAGAAATTTTATTAGTCAAAGTAATCTAGAATGACGTGACCAGAGATGCAACTTGGGAGATAGAGGACAAGATGAGGGAGCAATATCCGCATTTATTTTTAAGGTACGATGAATTTCGGGGACAAAATTCTTTTTAGAGTTGGAGAGTTAGAACACCCTAAAATTTATTATTTCATAATATTTGTGATTTTTGTGAATTTTTCTGGAATTATTTAAATTATTTGATTATTTTATTATATTTCTAAATTTGCATGCACGTTAAGCGGGGCCGAAGAAATAACATATTCCTCCGAGGCCGAAAAAACTTTGGACTGTTAAATCGGGGCCGGGGGATCTTACTAAACCCGAAACCGGACACAGTTTATGAAGTTTTCATTTTTTGAGATTTTATCTGACAGATAAAATTTGGGTACACTCTATTAACCATTAGAAAATAAATACTGAATTTATTGACAGTGACTTTTATCCATTGGATAATAATTTGTAGCGGACATCTAGTAGATTATTTTTATCTAGTCATTTTTATGACACCATGTAAGTGATATCATCACATCACATCGTTGATTGACCTTTTAAGGAAGCGTGCGAAGCTTCTCAAGCAAGCTTTGGAGAAGCTTCCAAGAGAAGCTTCATTTCCCTATTCCCTAGGAGGTACGCGGCCAAAGAGAGAAGGAGGAAATGATTGGACAAGTTTTCAATCACTTTTCACTATCAAACTTTCCTATCAACTTCTCTCTCTTCACCCAAAACGTCTATCTCTCTTTTCTCTTCATCTTCTTCCATTTTCTCTCCTATCACCACACGGCCATCACCCCTTGCACCACCATTTCACATTCAAAAATTCTAGAAACTATATTTCTTGAATCCATACTTGCTCCTAAAATCATCAAGAGTGAAGATCTTAGTTGTTCATCATACTTCAAGCTTTCCTTCAAGTTAGGGTTGTGATTCCTAAGGTAAAGTTTCCTTTTTTCTTTCATCATTCTTCTCTTCTTCATTTCAAAGCTTTGATCTTTGTTCTTAACTATTATTTTCAAGTCTAAAAATGATAACTTTTGTTATGACATTTTCGGTTTCAAAGGGGTTCTTGAAGGAGGAAGTGTTGCTTGAAAAAGTTCTACTCAAGTTGTTGGATATCTCCTAAAGTAAGAGAGAGATTTTTTCTCATCACCCATTCATGGTGGTGGGGGATGAAATTTATGTGTGGAAAGTGAGCGATCTATGTGAGGATCACTCACTTTATTGTGTTGATTTTTGGTGCTTTGTGTGAATCTTCCCTTATGTGATTTCTATGATTTAGTCCTATGTGTGACCTTGGTGAGATTTGTGATGGTTGATATAATTTATTTGCTTGAGATTACTTGCGAAAGTTAAAAAATTTGAAGCCCTAGTGCTCTAGGAAGCCCACGACCATGAGGTCTAAATGGGGTATTCAAGATAAAAATGTTATGTTGAATTGAACCTAAGTATTAAGAAGAGAAAGGAAGTAAATTGAGGATTAGTAATGGTGAGTGAGTGGCAAGATAAATTTAGACACTTTGTTGGAGAGGAATTCGGTCTTAAGAGAGAAAAATAGGTGAGGAAAAGAATTCATAATCAAGTAAAGTGCCATTAGGACTTATGAGAAAAGAGAAGTAAAATGTAAAATCAATATCTTATAATTTCTTTTGATCTTTATGAAGGATGATTCCTGAGAATCTTATATTTGAAATGCCTTATGATTTGGACATAATATTATTATGCGGTTGAGCTAATGGACTGAATCCTATTATGGTTTCTTTTGATGAAATAAATGTTCATTTGGCATATGATTATACATTGTAAAAGTCAGAATGACTTTTTGATAAGGCAGAATGCTTATGTTCATTGTCACATGATCATACTTTCTAAAAGTCAGAACGACTTGTTGATAAGGCAGAATGCCTATGTTCATTATCACATGATCATACATTGTAAAAGTCGGGATGACTTATTGCCAGGCAGAATACCTAGGAGATGAATTACACCTTCGTGCGGGTGCGAATTGTGTAGTGTAGTACACTTGTTGAACTTGGAGGCATTGAGGCATGGGTATCCCACAAGTGGACAGTTGGTAGCTCCATTGAGTCGTGGTGACTGTACAATGCACCGACGATCTCGACTAGGCACTATCCTATTCCCGATCCGGTTGAGAGTGTCTTGTATAGCCATGTTGAGCATATTGGTTATATTGAAAAGCACATGATTGAGGCTAACAATATATAGATAGTGGTTCTCCCGATCATTCTCTCTGATGTTTGTTTTAGCTCTATGGAGTAGGTGTCTGTCCATTGTGCATACACATACCATTTAGCATTTCATTATGATGAACCTATATGGTGAAATCGTCTATTAATATACTGTGGATTTACTTGAGATTTGTATTTTTGATATATTTGTTAGGAAAGTTAACTTAATTGTAAATTGCTATGATTGTATTTTGTGACCTTACCATTGTTTGTTGTCTCTAGCTGCCATGTTGGTAATGATGTAGAAAGTCTCACCTCTTTGGATTGTTATTCTGTCTGTCTCTGTTCATATGTTCCTATGGATAAAGACTGAGAGGAAGAGTTACTGTCTGCTATTGTGTTTTGGGATAGCTGCTAGAAGAGATCTTTTTGGATATGTTTCAAATCCAGTTTAATGATGGTGCGAGCACCTGGTGCATTGATTAGGATAACAAAGGCATTGATTGGAATTACACCCCTAGGGAGGATCTGAACCCTGTGGTGTCTTCTGCTAGGACACCAGTTCGTGACCTGTTGCCTCAGTTGAGGAACTATGTTGACTTGGGGTTTGAGGATGAGGAAGACCCCGAGGAGGATCCTACGGAGAGTCTAGGGGAAGATCCTGCTCCGTAGATGTCTAGACTTTGGCCAGTGTATATTTTGGAGTCAGTGGGCATTATATGTCTTTTGACTATGAACTTGTATATTTTAGGTGGATTGTAATCCCTGCCACTAATATGTATATAATCTTTTTGGTGTGTAATATTAAGTAGCTATATCTTGTACTGTTACCTTACTTCAAAGTTTACACTTCTATAAAAAGGAATTTGGAACCCTTACTTTAATATGTTATATATATTATCCGCAAAAAAGAAACCTAGTTTTTGGGACTTATACTTTATAACATCAAATATTTCTTAACTTGGGTAAAGGGATTTAAAGGAATTCATCAAAAATGTGACACTCAAGAGAGGGTGTTACAGAGTGGGTGATCATATATGATTGTAAGAGAAGAGGTAACATACTTTCCCTATCATAGTGATAAGTTGAGGATGGTTCATTCCCTCACACCCCATGGATAACTGGAACTAGGTTCCAGTGCTTGTTCAAGACTTGTGAAACCGAGTTCCTTTGTTTTGTTCAAGGCTCATGCATTCATGACATTACCATGGAATTGGATCCCTGTAAATGGTATCATGCCTTTTCCACATTCATGTTTAGGTTATTACATAGGCATGAACATGAGGCATAATTAGGTATATGTTGGCAATTGTATAGGCAGTTGTTAATCATAACATATTTATGCATTGCAATTGTAAGGGCAATTGTGTATCTCTAAGATGGAGATGTTGTTCTTGTATCTCTGAGATGGAGATGTTGTTTATGTGAGTGTGAAGACTGTTTGTGATAAATGAGTTTTTATACAAACTTATAAAAATGAGAATCTATTTCGAGAAGAGAAAGGACATGGTTTTGACTTTTTCCACCTTTCTAGCTTTTACATGTATAAGGCTTGAGTTTAGAATTGTGTTTTTCCCCGAAATGACTGGAATGATTGTGATGATATGTTTTATGGATTTAACTATTGAGAATATGTTATTCTCAACACATGTGTGCGTTTCGATGATGATTCCATGGAGGAAGACTTATGGGAAGTGAAGACAATGCAAGAACTAGAAGACTTAGCTTAGAGTAGCTTTGTAGTTTCTTTTGTAATGTTGTACGTATTGTATTTGTCATAAATATAGATATTGTGTATTATTTACTCATTCGAGGCTTATATTTTATGTATATATAGAACTGTCATATTTGAAAATGTTTAGTAGTAGTAAGGAGCATGTCTGAGTCTAATTACTATGGTATAATACAAATTATACTATGGTTATTAAATTTGGGATGTTACATTATGGTATCAGAGTAGTTCATCCTGTTGAGTCGGGGTATGGACTGACTATGCTAAGACATGTTAAAAGTTCTTTTGTGATTTATGCATTTCTTTGTCTCTTGTTTGAGATGTTTAAAAAGAATTGCATGACTTGCCTTAGGTTATAATGTTAGTAACAACTATTACATGGTTACATGATATTGAGGATTGATCCACTCAATATGTAATGTTCTATAAAGACAGGAAACTTTGACTTCACCTAGGTGAACTAGGGGAATTGGAAGTTCTTTTAATGAGGATCTAGTTGGTATGACTGAACTCTCTTAGGAATTGTTTGCATCTACACCCTTTGGAGTGGTACCTAGAGCCCATGGGTTAGATAAACGGTTGTTAGAAAATACTTGAAAGGTTATGGACAGTATGGACAAAGGAGTCCAAGAGTTTTGTGGAAAAAAGAGTTTTAAGGTGAAGAATATCTGGCATAGGTTTGGCTTTAGAGGATACTTGGGAGCTGGAGACTTGTGTAAAACAGGATTGTCTAGAGTTGACAATGATGAGTTAGATATCACTAAGGGAGGTGGGAATCCTTTAAGTGTGATGTTTGATGGAGATCTTGGAACTCTAGTTGTGAGAGACTATACGTTTGAGGGGAGCAAATTTTGGGGACAAAATTCTAAAAAGGAGGGGAGAAATGTAACACCTATGTAAACATTTTAGGCTTGTATATGGATACAGAGGTGACATAATACTTGCTTAACATGCTTGTGTAATTTTATGACTTTCTGAGCACGTTTAGTTACTTTGCTGTAGTGCTACGTGTGAAATATAGCTATTATTAGCTCTGGAATTGACCTAAACTGCTTTGTTAATAGAAATAGATGTGTAGAATTTATTTTTAGGTAAAAAAATGTGTGAACAATGATGTGGTTGAAGTTTGAGGATAATTGGAGTTTGTTTGGCATTTTTAAGCATATTGAGTGTGTGTTTTAATATCGAATTAACTACCAACAGATATGGAAAAGTATAGAAATGGTGAAACAAGATTTTTGATGAATCTTAAGATTTATTTGAAACTTGTTGGAAGTTAGAAATTGGATTTGGTGAAATATAAGTGTTCTTAATAGATCAGAGTTTTAGTACATATCCATGAGAAGCCAATTTTGACTTCTCTTTATAAGTATCCCACAGCTAAGGAAAGAAAGAAAAACAGAAGAAAGAGAAGAGAAAAGAGAGAAAGGAAAGGGAGAAGGAGGGGCTACGTAGAAGAGAAAGAGAAGGACAAGAAGAGTGAAATGCAAGCAAGGATTGGAGGATCATCTTCACAAGTGAGGTAGGGGAAAACTTTATTTTGACTCTTTATTCTATTTTCTATACCTTGTTTCATGATTTAGCTCGGTTAGAGAAAGGGGTTTGAAGGGTTGTTTTTGGTGTTCTTGGCTTGATTCTTATGGTGAAACTTGAGGATAGCCTATTTTTGACTTATTGGATGTGTGGAGATGAATTTTCATCTCTTGAATTCCTTTGTTTCCACTTGAGCTAAGGGTTGGAAATTTAGGAATTTAGGTTAATGATTGGTTCATTGATCCACGTGGGAGTTAATTAAAAATTGTATGAGAGTTGTAATATGTTGATGGACCTTGTGAGGTGTTGAAAATCACTTCGATTTGAGGTTTGAGTGATTGGAATAGGGTCTGTTCCTAATGGAGCAGTGACCTAATCTGCAGATTTGCTACTGGGCAACCAGTGCTTGAGCACCCACTGCCCAGTAAGTTTGTGCGTGCTGCTATGCAGCTAGCACCTAAGCGCCCTTGGTTGAGCGCCTAAGTGCACAGCGAGCACCTAGGTGCTAGGCTTGAGCGCCCATCGCTAGAAGAACAGGGAAGGCTCTTTGCCACCGGAGCGCTTGAGCATCCAGTGTGGAGCGCCTGAGCACTGTGCGAGTGCTTGAGCGCCCAGTCCAAAATTTGATAAGACTTTGTTTTAGTGGAAATGAAGTATTTAACTTATGTAGTTTCTTCTTTATGCTTCTTAATGAATGATAAGATTCTAATAGGAGTATTTAACAAGGAGTTTATGTGGTGAATGTAAATTAATTAGTATGTTGATTACTATAGTACTTAGCATCATTGTTGTCCATGCTTGAAATGAGATGGGTGTAATTCAATTGGCATACTTTCTATTGCGATAATTGACATCACTTTTTTTCATGCTTGTAGTTATGAGTGTAAACTAATTGGCATGCTAGTTAGTAATAATTAGCATCATTGTTTTTCTTAACTATGTTGATGAGGGTGGATTCCTCATTGTTGATGATCAAATATGATTTTGAATGAGAACGTAACCAACCCTTCCTATCATAGTGATCATTGTTGAAGACCATGTAGTTGATGACACTTCACTAGCCGGGGAGGATGGATTCCTCTACAATGTCGAAGGTTGCGTTGTAGATGAGGCTTCAATACCCGAAGAGGGTGATCATACATGATTGTAGGAGAAAAGGTAACATACCTTCCCTATCATAGTGATGAGTTGAGGATGGTTTATTCCCTCACACGCTGTGGATAACTGGAACTGGGTTCCAGTGCTTGTTCAAGACTTGTGAAATAGGGTTCCTTTACTTTGTTCAAGGCTCATGTATTCATAAAATTGCCATAGAATTAGATTCCCGTAAATGGTATCATACATTTTTCACATACATGGTTAGGTTATTGCATAGGCATGAACATAAGGCATAATTTGGCATAGCTTGACAATTGTATAGGCAGTTGCTAATTATAACATATTCATGCATTGCAATTGTATGGGCAATTGTGTATCTCTGAGATGAAGATGTTGTTTATATGAGTGTTAAGACTATTTGTGATAAATGAGTTTTCATACAAACTTATAAAAATGAGAATCTATTTCGGGAAGAGAAAAGGCATGGTTTTGACTTTTGCCACATTTCTACCTTTTATATGTATGAGACTTAAGTTTAGAATTGTGTTTTCCCTCGGAATGGCTAGAATGATTGGATTGACATGTTTTATGGATTTAATGTAATATCCCTTCTAAATTAAATATGACAATATTTATTTTGCATTCTGTATTCATAAAGACATATGCGTAATTTATTAAATTGTTATTAGGGACGTACATGAAATTAAAAAATTTTACGTAGAAATTGAATTAATTGTACACAGTAAGTCCAAAGGACTAATACAAGATTTCCTAGAACACTACAAATTGTAAAAAAGATTTATAAGTTATTTATGATATAAATTTACTAGTAGACAACTTATTAATTATAGAAATTGGAGTAGTCTAAATTTGATTGGTTGATGATTTACCAATAGTAAGAAGGCATCAATTCTAAGGTGATTGGCTAATGAATTACACTAGTTTCAATGTGACTGGTTAGTAATGAGTAATCAATGGGAGTTAGACAACTTAGTGTGATCAACCAATAAAAAGTAGACAACATACAAGACATAAGTAGAAAATTGATTAGTTAATGATTAACCAATAGGAATTTGACATTATTCAAGACATGAGTTTAAAATGATTGGTTCTTAAAAACACTAGGTTATTTCCTATTGGTGGATTGAAGACACTAAACCCATTCTAAGTGGTTGGTTTAGTGTCCAGATGTCCTAACTAGAAGTTAGATTAGTTTGGTTAGTAATTTAGTTAGTTTATGTAACTAGATTGTTAACTAAGTTAGGTTAGTTTAGTTACTCTAACTAAGTCATCATGATACAACTAAGAACTAATGAAAATATAGACATTTGGCAAGCTTTCTATTGGTTAGAAACTTGGAGAAGTTATACTTGCTACACTTATCATTGGATGTCATCATAACCTAACTAAGAACCAATAGAAACACAGACATTTGTTAGGCTTTTTATTGGTTAGAAGTTTAGAGAAGCTACACTTGTTTCAATTTCTTTTGGTTAATTAGAAAATATAAAAGGAAAAGAATTGAAAGGAAAAAGAAAAAGATGAATACTCCATGAACTAGGGAGTTTCAACCAAGAGAGAAACAAGGAGGAAGAAAAGGAGATCTTCAAGGAATCTAGGCTAGAATCAAGCTTCAAATCCTTTTTTGTTCATATTTCTTACAAGTTCAAGAGGTAGGGAGTCATACCTTTTCTCTAAAGTTTTTTTCTAAGATGTTTTTGTTTCTAAAAGTGTTTTAGTATGCCTTTCACCATGTATTTAGATCAAGGAGTCTTGTTTATAACTATTTATGTTAGATTGAAACCCTAGGTTAGTAAGATTTAATTTATGCTCTTGAGAATTTGTTTGGGTTTTCTATGGAAGTTTATTGAAGAATAAGGTTGTTGGTGGAGAAAGAATCATAAAGATGAAGTTAATTTTGAGAAATTGTGGTTAAGAAATGAATATTTAAGAACTAGGGTTTTGTCCAAATTAATTTGGGGATTTTGATCTAAACTTTGATTTTAAATGAAATTGAAGTTAAAAATGATCTTTTGATGCTAAAAGTAATCTAGTAATGATGAGAATGAGAATAAAATCTTCTTTGTCCAAAAATAGGTGTCTCAGCCAAGCATCAATTTTAGGGTTGGAATTGTTTGTTTATATGTTATAATGTAGTCTATTGTTATAATTGTAACACCTCGAAATTTCTTTTTCTATTAATTATGATTTTTCTATATTTTTTTATAATTTTTGTGATTTTTGTGAATCATTAAATCTATTTTGATTATTTTATTATTATTTTTAGACTTTTGTGTGTTTGAAAACGGTGCTGGAAAAAATAAAAATATTTCAGGGCCAGAAAAATTTTGACTATTGACACGGGGTCGAGGGAGCTCAATAAACTCGAAATTGGGAACAGATTTTAAAATTTTTCTTTTTCTAAGATTTTATCTGACTAATGAAATTTAGGTACGTTCTATTATCCATTGGACAATAAATACTGATTTTGCTAGTAGTCGCCTTTGTCCATTGGTTAATAGCTACCGGTAAATATCTAGTTAGATGACTAGTCATGAGCCTAGTCATGACCTTTCATCATTTTCTTTCATGACTCATTTGTTTTTGAGCTAATGAAAAGAAAGCTTCCAAGGGAAGCTTGATGGAGTCAAGTTTAGTGGCTTTGACTCATTGTGTTCCACCAATGGAAGGCAAGCTTAGAGGAGAAGCTTTGACCACTCTACACCATGAAGGGCTCACGACTAAGAGGAGCTTCTAGGACAATCTAAGGAGACCAAATTGGTTACTTAACATCTCTTAAGTTTATCTTGTCCTGTTTTAAGAAACAAACTATCAAAACTCTCTTTTTTTCTCTCCTTGCAAGTTTCGGCCAACACCCTTCCAAATACCTTCCAACCTTGTTCAATCTAAACTAACCTTATATCTTGATTCTAAACATCATTTGAAGATACTTTCATGTTGTGAGTTTCTTCAAATTCATCCATCTTCAATCTTTTTCTCAAAGGTAAAGTTTGAAGGTTTTTAGGTGAAGTTCTTGACCTTCATTTCTAAATTTTATTCTCAAGTTGTAGACCATAATCTTGATCCTTGATCATCTTATTTCAAGCCTTAGATTTTAATAATTATATGTTTGATTTGTTTGAAGGATCTTTTTAGAGGTAGAAGTTTGTTTCAAGAAGGCAACAAAGGAGTTTTTTATCATCATTGAAGGTAAGAGGGAGATTAACCTCATCAACCAACTTGGTGGTGAGAAACGAAATTGTGATTTGTTGGTGAAAAATCCATGTGAGGATTTATTCACTTGGTTGTGTGTATTTAATGGTTTGTGCTTGTTTGGATATATGTGATTATATGTTTTTTATGGTATGCATGAAATTTCTAAGGTAGGAATTGATGATTGAAATATTTTACATGCTTTGAATCTTGTGTGAATGGAAACATTTTTGGTCCCAAAGACCTTATATGGCTCACGGCCATTTAGCCTAAGAATGGGTATTCATGACAAAAATATTTTATTAATTGAGAACTTAGATGATTAAGGGACTAAAATAGGATTTAAGGATTTACAAGTTAAAAAGAAGATGAATCAAATTTTATTATTTAAAAAGGATTAAATTTTTATCATGATAATGGAAATAAGTTTTGAAAGATGAGATTTGGTAAGAAAATGTTGGAATTAAGGTTCAAATTTTATATTAAACATAGAAAGTCTCAAAATTAAGCATAGAATGTCAATAAACATTTTACGTGATTAAAAAGTATTGGTAAAACCTTAAGCGATTAAAAAATGTGGATTTTTGAGTTACGTGATTAAGAAAATGTTTTAAAATCTTTATGCGATTGAAAAATGATATGAAAATATTACATGATTTAGAGATGTAACAAAAAGTGTTACGCGTTTGTGATAATACAATAAAAATACTTCGCATTTGAGAAAAATAGTAGATTATTGTTAGGCCAACGTACTGGACCCAGAGATGTCAATTGACGACTTAAGCACAGCGGTGGCTTGTTTTTGTGGAATTTATGTAGTTACTGATTATTGATTTATTAAGTCATTTGATCATGCATTGTAAAAGTTGTTGTGACTTTGTTTGTAAAGGCTATATGTCTAGGAGATTGAATTACACCTTTGTGCGGGTGCGAATTACGTAGTGAACGTCAATAACCGATCTTGGGGGCATTGGGATGAGGGTATCCCATAAGTGGCCAGTTAGAAGCTCTACTGTGCCGTGGTGACTGATGCAAATGCACCGACGATCTCAATGAGACACTATTCTTATTCCTGTTCTGGTGTAGAATGTCTTGTATAAGCCATGATGTGTATGCTGATAAATTTGAAGCACCTGAATTGAGGCTGACGATATACTGACATATCTCCCGATTATTCTCTCCGATGTTTGGTTTTAGCTCCATGGAGTAAGGGTCGATTCATTATACATTTGCATAGTCAATAGACATGTTGTTGTGATATATATATTGATAATTTATCTGTTATTTGATATCATGACTATCATTATTGAATCTATACTATATGGCTTTATTTTTATTACTATTTCTTTACTGTCATACTGGTATGTGATGTAGGGTATCTCACCTCTTTATGATATTGTTCTGCCTATTCTGTTTTATGTTTATGTTCTATGAAGACTACGATGGCGATAAGGCGGGATCTTCTGGGTTTCGTTAGAGTGTAGTTCCACGGGGACACGAACGCATGGCGTGTCCATTTGGATACGAAGCGCATGGAGTTCTATGGAGATATTACTCCATCTTTGAGTAGGATCCGCCATGTGGTTACTACTTTTTCTTTTAATGCTACTATTTATCTAGAGTTCTATATGCCTATTAGGGATTTATGGGGTGATTTTCACTACACTCCTAGGGAGGATTTCGAGGTATCTTCTGCTCGGACTCCCATTCATCGAGACATACCCCGACTGGGGAATTTGTCTGCTGAGGATTTAGAGGAGGATCCGGAGGAGGATCCAGTGGAGGACCTTTCCCTCCGGGTGTTTTGAACTTGGGCTAGTTTAGGTTTGTTATGTTGGTTGTATTTATGCTTTTTGGGTATGTAAGTCTGGTGTATTTATGTTCCCAGTAAACTATGTATATATATGTAGAGTGTATTCTTCAATTCTTTATGACTTGTGTTCTTTATATTCTGTTAAGTTTATGTTATCTGTGAAAAGAAATTTTAAAACCTGTATTTTATAATATTAAATCTTTTATCACTTAGGTTGATTTTTTTTTTAAAAAAAGTTTAGTCTGAAATGTAATTCCCAAGCAAAGGTGTTACAATAATATTATAAATAAATGACATAGATTCTATTAATGTTTAAATTTTGAGTAAATGATTGACTATGTTAATGTCACCTATTATAAGCTATTGAAGTTGTTTTGTGAAAAAATGATTCAAAGTTGTGACATTTATTTCATTGGCTTGGTGTAACATCCCGAAAATTTATTTATTTCATTATAAACAATCATTTTATAATATTTGTGATTTTTGGTGATTTTTGTGGAATTTTCTAAAATATTGAATATTTTAATATATTCTTCGTTTTACGTGTGCGCTAAGCAGAGCCGGGAAAATAAAATATTTTCCCTGAGGCTGGTAAACCTTGAACTGTCAATGTGTCGATGGGGGATCTTACTAAACTCAGGGCCGAGCATAGTTTGCGAGGTTTGCGTTTTTCAAGATTTTATCTGATAAATAAATTCACTGTGTCATAAAATCATTTGATGAATAATAAAATATTATTTTCATCAACTGTAACTTTTATTCACGGAGAAAATAATTCTAATAGTGTAATTAAATCATCTGTCAGATGCATTCAATTAAATAGACAAGTTTACTATGCACTTTATCGAGAAGCGCACGAAGCTTCTCAAGGAAGCTTCAAGGAAACTTCTAGGAAGCTTCCTCCTGCCATTATTCACTCGCTCTCCTCCCTCTCATTGTGCAGCATGGTTTTGGGGAAATATCACAATTAATCCTTCCCCATTTTCTGTAACACCCTGTCTGGGGATGTCACATTTATGATGCAGAAAAATAAAATAAATAAAATCCTTACCCAAGTTATAAAACATTTGATACTTAAATAATATTTGTGGTATATTTTTTTTTTCCTTTAATAATTATAACATTAAATAAAATAATAAAGAACACAAAATTAAACAAAGTATAATCACGCCATAATATACATATAATTCTTCTTTATTACACACCTAATTTACATCTATTGATATCTAATAAAAAATAGTAAAAGACAACATATTACTCAAACATAATTGCTAAGACATGAGCCCTCGTCATAAGACAGTTTCCCTAGTTAGAAATGTCTTGACCGATAGAAAATCGACCCAAAACTATGTCGAAATTCTCTCTAGGAGTATAGTGAAACTCGTCCCACAACTCCCTAATATGTAAAATGATCTCTACAAAAGTAACTGTATAACGTGTAGTAACGAACCTATGTCGAGTCCTACTTACTGATAAGTCACGTTACCACTGTACTCTATGTGCCCTGTGTCCCAGTGGACATACCAAGCCTCAGCGCCTTCGAGAAATTGTAGCCTAAAGAAACCTAATTGATCTCGCCTTGCCGCCATTGTAGTCTTCAATGATGTAAACATAAAGTAGAAACAGACAGAACAATACAATAAAGAGGTGAGACAATCTACACCATTACCCGCATGGCAATAAAGAAAACGACAATACAAACAGATATTACAACAACAAGCAGATATTTCAATAACACATACTATTTTATCATATACAGTAAAGTAATTTAATACATCATGCATAATATATCTAAGCAATAGATCATGCATTTTATCACAGTTTATAGTAAGCAGTAAAATGCAAATAATGTATGAACAGTAAAGTGCAGATAATGCATGAACACACACTGACTCGTTCCTACTCCATGGAGCTAAACACGAATATCTGAGAGAATGATCCGAATAGAAACTAATAATACTTTATGGCTGCCCAACCAAACTATATTGCCTTTGTCAAACGTCGTGTCTATAGCCCACATCCAAAACATCGTGTAGCAAGACACAAAGTCCAAACATCGTGTACCACAGGCATAGTACTTATTAATCTCCTCAAGATCTCGATTAAGAATAGTGCTTGTCAAGATCATTAGTGTGTTGCCCGTTACCACGGCCCAGAGGTGCTACCACTGTCCACATATGGGATCCTCCGCACACTAATGCCTCCAAGTTCATAAATGAACCACACTACGCTTATCACACAATTACGGTGTAATTCACCTCATCAATCAATCGCCAATTATAAACCAAATTGGCACAACACTCTAAACATGATCTAAAATTAAAAAAATAACCTTATAAACCAAATTTTCCATAATTACGAAAAATTACCAAAATTACCAAAATACCCTTAGTCACAAAATACCAAAATATAGTACGTCCCACCGACAAGATTACATCTCAACAAGATAGCACGTCCCACCCGACAAGATTTATACCACATGTCTGGGTCCACCACTTTGGCCCGACAGCGAAACTCGATAGTATTTTTCTAAATCGCGTAGGAATTTTATCGCATTTTCACAATCTCGTTGTTTTCACAAACGTTTTAAAATCGTGTAAACATATTTTGACATTTTTAATCATCGCAAAATCTTTTAAATCATTTTCTCAATCGCGTAGGATTTTTAATTCATTTTTTTAACCGAATAGCTTAAAATTATCATTTTTAATATGTGTAAAACTATATCTAATACTTTTAAAATACGTAATGTATTTTCCTTGTGTTCTAAATATAGTATGGAATCTTTTCATTTTAAGCGTCTCGATTTTAATAAATTTTGGCAACATTTTGCCTATAAAATCAAGTATAAGGTATTTTTAATATTTTCCTCTAAATATAGTTTATTTTATTTTTACCCAATAATTTCACTTGAAACTTACTAACGCGCTTCAAAATTTATAGAATGAGCTCTACGTTAGTATTTTTCAAGCGTCTGAATTAATTCTTACTTAAACTAATATTCTCGCTAAGTTAAAATTCTAGAACTGAATCAATTTCCTTTGATTTTCTCAATGATTCTTTGGAATCAATTTTATGTTGTAAAACCATTACCTAACCTTATCTTAGAAAATAAAATGGTATGTTGGCCAAATTAAAAATAAAATGGCATTTGATTATACACTAAATGGCATGTTGGCCATAATTAACTTAAATCATTTTTAATTTAATTATTTTACCTAGATTCCTCAAATCAAGTAATTTAGAAAATTACATTGAGAACATTTTGGTTCTCTTTTTGGATGTAAGGTAGTGAGCCTCATAGTGTATTCTTTGGAATACTCATGCATTTCGTACATGTTATTCACATCCTACTTTAATAGTTATATAATTATAAACACATACAATTATTAAATCACATATAATATACATACAATATATTTAAAGCCATAAACATGCATAACAAAAATAATAAAAGCTATAATCATGCATAGCAAAATAAATCACAAATAAGAAAGCATTTAAACAATCACAAAAATAATAAAAAAAAACATAAACAATCACACAATAATAATACAAGCAATAAAACAATCACACAAATGAATCCTTATGGATTCTACACACACATACAAATCCATTTTCTCATCACCATACAAGGTTGATGAGATTAAATCTCCCTCTTACCTCTTGTAGACAAAATAATCGGTAAGATCTCCTCCTTTCCTCTAAATTTCGTACAAGCTCCAAAACAATTCCTAAAATTCTTAAATAATTAGTAAAAACACATACAAGGTACAAAATAGAGAAACCATGGAACAAGCATGGTTAGAAAAATTAAAATTTCAATTTTGAACCATAGAAACCAAACTTACCCTTAAGTAAGTAAGCAAAAACTTGGATTTTAGGCAAGATAGAGTAGGAATTTGGGAAAGTTTTGTGAATGAAAGATGCTTAGAATGGGATTTGGGTTCAAGAAATGTGATTGGATAAAATTATGAAGGTTTGGTGAGTATGTAAGGGTGTTGGCCGAATAGAGAGAAGAAAAATGGAAGGAAAAGCATGCATGGGTTCTTGGCATTTTTGGAGAGAAGATGAATAGCTTAAACTAAGATAAGTGTAAAAATAAAAGTGAAGAATGAATATCAAGGGGCTGATGCCGTGTGAGTGCTTTAGGTGAGGTTGAGTGTTGAATTTTGCTAGGTAAATATCCTAATATGTGTTCACATGATGTGCACATGATTTAAGACACTTGGAGACTTCAAGAAGCTAGTAGAACCAAGCCACCAAGCTCCCTTGGCTGCTGGAAAACCGTGGTGCCCCTTGCCATTTTAAGGGTTTAATTGTTTTCCATTTACTCCTAATTATATACTAGTTAATTAGGTAATTTGTTAGGTTAATTATCCTAACCAATTTTAATTAACATACTAATAATATAACTAATTAATTTAGTATATATTAACATATATTATAACCTTTAATCAATATTAACATATCTAATTAGTATTTAGATTAAAATAAATTAAGAATTAAACTAGTTCACTTAGTTAGCTAATTAAGTAATTAGATTAGTCAAATTAAGCTTAATTAGCTACTAATCAAAGTCAAGCCTACAATTTTTGACTTAATCCTAACCCTTGATTCATCTTTAATTCCTAACCATAGATTAGATCTAAGGTAGATATTACTTGGTCATCAATCTTGAATTTAATCTCACCATTGATTTGATCAACGGTTGAAATCAAAGGCTTCCTAACTAAGTCTTCATCCAATCTGTTCATACTAAAGTCCAAGCCACTAAGTTTGACTTCATCTTAGCCATTGAAATCATCTTGATTTCCTATCCATTGATCTCATCTCTACGGTGGATATTACTTAGTGATTTTATCTAGATTCGCTTTTACACCATTGATCGGATCAACGGTTAAGATCAAAAGCATCTAAATTATGCTTTTCATCCAACGGTCCTAAATGAAAACACATGCTCCCTTAGGTGTCCAATTCCTATTGGTTTACAAAAGTCAAGCCTACCTATTTTGACCATTTCCTATTGGTTTAGATTTCATATAAATCAAGACAGTTGGATTTATTTACACTAAACGTGGGCCCCACGAACTTTTTAGGGTCCACAAATAATTTTTTACTATTTTTGAGACGGTTAGATCTTGTTGAATAAAATAATATTATAAAAATATAAAATTATTTTATTGTACAGTTAAATCCAAAAAATTACGAGATTAATATATATATCAATCAATTGGGTTTAGTAAGATCCCCTGACTCCAATTAATTAAAATAAGATTTATCCCATTTTAAAATTTTTATTTTCTTAGGATTTGAGTAAATCACATACAACAATCAAGTACACTCATATAACAGTTAAATTAAATTTATCTCACAGAAATTCACAAAAAGACAAATCGGGACTATATTGTAATTATCCCAAAAGTTGGGGTGTTACAACTCTCCCTACTAAAAAGAATTTCGTCCCGAAATTCATCATACATCAAAACAATTGAGGTATTACTCCTCATCCTATCTTCTAGCTCCCATGTAGCTCCACTACTACATTATTCTAAACTAGTTTAACTAATGCGATCTCCTTTCCTTGAAGTTGCTTTGTCCTTCGATCTTCAATCTTGGCTGAAAACGTCTCATAGGCTAGATTCTCCTTGATTGTAACGTTGTTTGATTCGATGACGTGAGTCGGATCGAAATATATTTTCGTAGTTGTGATACGTAAAATACATCACGAAGATTCGATAAGAATGGTGGTTGTGAAATCTGATAAGCTACCAGATCTATCGATGAAGCATTTGATACAGCCCGATAAACTCCAGAGTAAGCTTCCTTGACTTAATCACTCGTCTAACTCCAGTCATTGGGTGTCACACGTAGGAATACATGATCACCTCCTTCGGATTTCAAGCGGTCTCTATCTTTTACCAATATAACTCTTTCGTAGCGTCCGAGTTGTCTTCATCTTGTTTTGGATCATCTTTCACTTTCTCAGTTGTCCGCTGCACAAATTCTGGTCCTACAATCTTACTTTCACTAGTATGATACCAACGCAATGGTGTTCTACAGCGTCTCCTATATAACGCCTCACAGGGTGTCATCCCTATGCTCGCACGAAACTATCGTTGTATGTGAACTGTCAATACTAGAAATTCATCTCAACAAGTCTTTTGAAAATTCTAACTATTCGTCTCTTCTTGATATCCAAGTCCCTCTTGATTGAACATGTACTTCAAGCCTTTGAAATTATTGTGAATTTTATAAGAAAGAAAACGTCTTGATTTTCCTTGCAACACAACTATCGCGTATCCTAAAATGTAAATCAGATTATTCTTCTCACGCACGTTCCACTGCCTTGAAGCATACGCCACGACCTTTCGATTTGATCTTAACACTCAATCCAAATCCACGAGTTGAACTCTTTCTAACGAATTTACGTTTGACTAATTTCACGCATAACTCCTTCTTTTCTTTAAATTTGAAGAACTACATTGAGATCTTCAAGATGTTCCTTTGAATTTCGAGAATAGGTCAAAATATTGCCAATAATGACAAATTTGCCTAGATGAGAAAGAAAGATCCTATATATTCGTAAACATCGTTAAAACATTCCCTACCATTCGGGGTAATATTAAATACTCATAATGTTTGTAATACATCCGCAAAACTGTATTGGAACATTCTCCACCTTTACGCGAATCTGATAACAACCAACACACAAGTCGATCTTGGAGCAAACAGTGATTTCCTTCATTTGATCTTCTGGCGCCCCTGTTACCACATTATTCCAGATTTTCTTCATCAAGAGAAGTTATTCTACTTGTCTATTTTTTTTAATCTTAACAGAAAATGTCTCATAGATCAAGTTTTCTTCTAATTGCACTGTATTTGGTAGTATGACATAAGTTGGATCAAGAATAATCCTTCTTAATTGAAATTCATGAAAAATACTATGAAGGTTACAAGAAAAGTAATAAGACTATTCAGTAGATTACTAGATTAGTCCAACAAAGAATTTGAGATGGTCTAACAGATTTCGAAATGAACATGGTTCAAAAATTTTAGAAATGAACTTTCTGGATTCAAATCCAAAAATCTCAGATCAAAGAAATACTAAATTGCATTGCAACAATGTAGTAGGATATGGTTGGAAAATAACCAATCCATTTAAAAAGTCAGGATCTCAGATAGATGTGATTTTGGATAAACAAATCAAATCAATGATAAAGGATTTGATATTCAATGAATATAGAGTAGAGTTAGAAAATTTGAGTATAAGCAACAAGTTTTAATCAAGAAGAATTGAAATACTCAAATCATTCTATAACAAAGGCACGGATAAATCAAATTAATTTACTCAGTCTATTTGAGAAAGAAATAGACAAACCAGATCAATAGAAAAATTTTGAACTCTAATAATAATTGGGTAGTTTTAAACAGGCTCAAATAGTAATGGCAAGTTTAGAAGTGAAGTAACATTATGAAAAGAAGTAAAACAGATAACTCCAAAAGATTTGCACAATCACAGATCACAAGAGAATGAGTTACCCCACTAATTATACAAAGAATTTTAGCTTTAAGATTACTCTCTATGGCACGACTTTTCGCTTCTTAAGTTTTAATATTTTAAACTTTCTTATTACACTCCTTGCATTGGCTCTTTCTTCGTTTCGAGATTTTGAAACACATGCATTACTAACGAAGTTTCCATCTTCGGTGATCACACTTCTTTGAATAAGTGTTCGGGCTTTCCACACTTCAAGTACTTCATTGGTGATGCTTGATCGACCAAAATCGTTGCCACTCGTACTTCTTTTCTTTGTTCGTTATTGCTTTCCGGTGATTGTACATACGACTTTCATTGAAAACGATTAACCTTACGCTTCCTTCTACTTTGAATTATTGAAGATTCTAAGTTACAAACTTCTCGCATCCAGGCTATGAAGTTCGATTATCGATTCCATTTGTTGAACGACCATCTGTCCCTCGTAGTACTACTACTTCAATCGCCTTAGTGCATCACGCTTCTAGCTATAGCTATACGATCTTCATTACGTTTCGCATCCACATGCTCATGTTCGTAATGTTCCATTATCTTTCTTCAAAGATAAACTAAATCGACGCACAACAAACTAAATGTAGCGATTTGAGACAAAAAGCGATTTCCTTTCAAATGAAACATATCTCTCGGGTTCAATATCGAGAGATTCACACAAAGACAAACAAGACAAACCTACCCACAAACCCAAAAGACTCTAACTTGGGCTCTGATACCAACTAATGTAACACCCTGTCTGGGGATGTCACATTTATGATGCAGAAAAATAAAATAAATAAAATCCTTACCCAAGTTATAAAACATTTGATACTTAAATAATATTTGTGGTATATTTTTTTTTTCCTTTAATAATTATAACATTAAATAAAATAATAAAGAACACAAAATTAAACAAAGTATAATCACGCCATAATATACATATAATTCTTCTTTATTACACCTAATTTACATCTATTGATATCTAATAAAAAATAGTAAAAGACAACATATTACTCAAACATAATTGCTAAGACATGAGCCCTCGTCATAAGACAGTTTCCCTAGTTAGAAATGTCTTGACCGATAGAAAATCGACCCAAAACTATGTCGAAATTCTCTCTAGGAGTATAGTGAAACTCGTCCCACAACTCCCTAATATGTAAAATGATCTCTACAAAAGTAACCGTATAACGTGTAGTAACGAACCTATGTCGAGTCCTACTTACTGATAAGTCACGTTACCACTTTGTACTCTATGTGCCCTGTGTCCCGGTGGACATACCAAGCCTCGGCGCCTTCGAGAAATTGTAGCCTAAAGAAACCTAATTGATCTCGCATTTGCCGCCATTGTAGTCTTCAATGATGTAAACATAAAGTAGAAACAGACAGAACAATACAATAAAGAGGTGAGACAATCTACACCATTACCCGCATGGCAATAAAGAAAACGACAATACAAACAGATATTACAACAACAAGCGAGATATTTCAATAACACATACTATTTTATCATATACAAGTAAAGTAATTTAATACATCATGCATAATATATCTAGGCAATAGATCATGCATTTTATCACGTTTATAGTAAGCAAGAAATGCAAATAATGTATGAACGGAAAGTGCGAGATAATGCATGAACACACACCGACTCGTTCCTACTCCATGGAGCTAAACACGAATATCCGAGAGAATGATCCGAATAGAAACTAATAATACTTTATGGCTGCCCAACCAAACTATTGCCTTTGTCAAACGTCGTGTCTATAGCCTTTGATCAAAACATCGTGTAGCAAGATTACAGTCCAAACATCGTGTACCACTATGCATAGTACTTATTAATCTCCTCAAGATCTCGATTAAGAATAGTGCTTGTCAAGATCATTAGTGTGTTGCCCGTTACCACGGCCCGAGGTGCTACCACTTGTCCACATATGGGATCCTCCGCACACTAATGCCTCCAAGTTCATAAATGAACCACACTACGCTTATCACACCAATTACGTGTAATTCACCTCATCAATCAATCAATCGCCAATTATAAACCAAATTGGCACAACACTCTAAACATGATCTAAAATTAAAAAAATAACCTTATAAACCAAATTTTCCATAATTACGAAAAATTACCAAAATTACCAAAATACCCTTAGTCACAAAATACCAAAATATAGTACGTCCCCCGACAAGATTACTACATCTCAACAGGAGATAGCACGTCCCATTGACAAGACTATACCGCAACATGTCTGGGTCCACCACTTTGGCCCGACAAAGACAAAACCGATAGTATTTTTCAGATCAGTAGGAATTTTATCGCATTTTCACAATCTCGTTGTTTTCACAAACGTTTTAAAATCGTGTAAACATATTTTGACATTTTTAATCATCGCAAAATCTTTTAAATCATTTTCTCAATCGCGTAGGATTTTTAATTCATTTTTTTAACCGAATAGCTTAAAATTATCATTTTTAATATGTGTAAAACTATATCTAATACTTTTAAAATACGTAATGTATTTTCCTTGTGTTCTAAATATAGTATGGAATCTTTTCATTTTAAGCGTCGATTTTAATAAATTTTGGCAACATTTTGCCTATAAAATCAAGTATAAGGTATTTTTAATATTTTCCTCTAAATATAGTTTATTTTATTTTTACCCAATAATTTCACTTGAAACTTACTAACGCGCTTCAAAATTTATAGAATGAGCTCTACGTTAGTATTTTTCAAGCGTCTGAATTAATTCTTACTTAAACTAATATTCGCTAAGTTAAAATTCTAGAATCTGAATCAATTTCCTTTGATTTTCTCAATGATTCTTTGGAATCAATTTTATGTTGTAAAACCATTACCTAACCTTATCTTAGAAAATAAAATGGTATGTTGGCCAAATTAAAAATAAAATGGCATTTGATTATACACTAAATGGCATGTTGGCCATAATTAACTTAAATCATTTTTAATTTAATTATTTTACCTAGATTCCTCAAATCAAGTAATTTAGAAAATTACTTGAGAACATTTTGGTTCTCTTTTTGGATGTAAGGCCGTGAGCCTCATAGTGTATTCTTTGGAATACTCATGCATTTCGATACATGTTATTCACATCCTACTTTAATAGTTATATAATTATAAACACATACAATTATTAAATCACATATAATATACATACAATATATTTAAAGCCATAAACATGCATAACAAAAATAATAAAAGCTATAATCATGCATAGCAAAATAAATCACAAATAAGAAAGCATTTAAACAATCACAAAAATAATAAAAAAAAAACATAAACAATCACACAATAATAATACAAGCAATAAAACAATCACACAAATGAATCCTTATGGATTCTACACACACATACAAATCCATTTTCTCATCACCATACAAGGTTGATGAGATTAAATCTCCCTCTTACCTCTTGTAGACAAAATAATCGGTAAGATCTCCTCCTTTCCTCTAAATTTCAGTACAAGCTCCAAAACAATTCCTAAAATTCTTAAATAATTAGTAAAAACACATACAAGGTACAAAATAGAGAAACCATGGAACAAGCATGGTTAGAAAAATTAAAATTTCAATTTTGAACCATAGAAACCAAACTTACCCTTAAGTAAGTAAGCAAAAACTTGGATTTTAGGCAAGATAGAGTAGGAATTTGGGAAAGTTTTGTGAATGAAAGATGCTTAGAATGGGATTTGGGTTCAAGAAATGTGATTGGATAAAATTATGAAGGTTTGGGTGAGTATGAGGGTGTTGGCGAATAGAGAGAAGAAAAATGGAAGGAAAAGCATGCATGGGTTCTTGGCATTTTTGGAGAGAAGATGAATAGCTTAAACTAAGATAAGTGTAAAAATAAAAGTGAAGAATGAATATCAAGGGGCTGATGCCGTGTGAGTGCTTTAGGTGAGGTTGAGTGTTGAATTTTGCTAGGTAAATATCCTAATATGTGTTCACATGATGTGCACATGATTTAAGACACTTGGAGACTTCAAGAAGCTAGTAGAACCAAGCCACCAAGCTCCCTTGGCTGCTGGAAAACCGTGGTGCCCCTTGCCATTTTAAGGGTTTAATTGTTTTCCATTTACTCCTAATTATATACTAGTTAATTAGGTAATTTGTTAGGTTAATTATCCTAACCAATTTTAATTAACATACTAATAATATAACTAATTAATTTAGTATATATTAACATATATTATAACCTTTAATCAATATTAACATATCTAATTAGTATTTAGATTAAAATAAATTAAGAATTAAACTAGTTCACTTAGTTAGCTAATTAAGTAATTAGATTAGTCAAATTAAGCTTAATTAGCTACTAATCAAAGTCAAGCCTACAATTTTTGACTTAATCCTAACCCTTGATTCATCTTTAATTCCTAACCATAGATTAGATCTAAGGTAGATATTACTTGGTCATCAATCTTGAATTCTAATCTCACCATTGATTTGATCAACGGTTGAAATCAAAGGCTTCCTAACTAAGTCTTCATCCAACGGTTCATACTAAAGTCCAAGCCACTAAGTTTGACTTCATCTTAGCCATTGAAATCATCTTGATTTCCTATCCATTGATCTCATCTACGGTGGATATTACTTAGTGATTTTATCTAGATTCGTTTTACACCATTGATCGGATCAACGGTTAAGATCAAAAGCATCTAAATTATGCTTTTCATCCAACGGTCCTAAATGAAAACACATGCTCCCTTAGGTGTCCAATTCCTATTGGTTTACAAAAGTCAAGCCTACCTATTTTGACCATTTCCTATTGGTTTAGATTTACATATCGGCCACAAGTTAAGCTTGATCACACTAAACGTGGGCCCCACGAACTTTTTCGTCCACAAATAATTTTTTTACTATTTTTGAGACGGAAAAGAGGTCTTGTTGAATAAAATAATATTATAAAAATATAAAATTATTTTATAGTAATAGAGTTAAATCAGAAAAATTACGAGATTAATATATATATCAATCAATTGGGTTTAGTAAGATCCCCACTCCAATTAATTAAAATAAGATTTATCCAGGCCGAGAAAATTTTTATTTTCTTAGGTGGAGTAAATCACATACAACTTGATCAAGTACACTCACGGAACAGTCAAATTAAATTTACTGCTCACAGAATTCACAAAACAGTACAAATCGGGACTATATTGTAATTATCCCAAAAGTTGGGGTGTTACATTTTCTCTCATTCATGCTGGTCTCCTTCTCCCTCACATCTACTCTCATTTCTCTTCCTTCTCTTCTCCATATGGCTACACACCCATAAACACCATGATGATTTTCAAGCTTCCCATACTCAAGCTAACATAAACCATTGTTTCTTCCTCACTATCTTCTAGTTTTCTTCTTGGTGGAGTTCTTCTTTATTCCCCCATTCTCGTACTCCACAGCCAGCAACAAAGCTTCAAGCTTTAAGGTAAAAGCTCTCAACTTTCTTCTCCTTTCTCCCCATTTTCATGTTCCTGGTCACATTGGTGACTATGGATTCCATTTTCACTCTATGATCTTGACTTTTTTATGGATCTGAACACCAAGGTTTTGGTGGTGGTGAAGAACCAGATTTCAAGGATAGAAGGAGCTTGCTTTCTTTGTGCTTCTCCAAGGTAAAAGGAAGACACTCCTCCTCAACCTCTTTTAGCATTTAGGGACGTTGTTTGTGATTGGTACTGAGAGTCATCTTTGTTTACATGCTATTGGTGATGTATATATGCTATTTGATTGTTTGTGTGTCTTGATATATATCTGGATGTATTGGAACGTGTAATATGGAAGGGAATGACTTCCAATTGGTTCTCAGATGGTCACAGTGTTGAGCCCAGAAATTTGGAAATTTCATGTGAAAACTAGTAACAGTATGAACTCCTGGCCAAACCCGTCGAATATGATATCCTAATCATCTAATGAAATGTTAAAATCCGTCGAGTATGAACTCCTGGCCAAACCCGTCGAATGTGATATCCTAATCACTTAGTGAAATGTTAAAATCCGTCGAGTATGAACTCCTGGCCAAACCCGTCGAATTTGATGTCTTGATCACTTAGTAAAGTTAAAATCCGTTGAGTATGAACTCCTGGCCAAACCCGTCGAATGTGATATCCTAATCACTTAGTGAAACGTTAAAATTCGTCGAATATGAACTCTTGGCCAAACCCGTTGAATTTGATGTCTAGATCACTTAGTAAAGTTAAAATCCGTCGAGTATGAACTCTTGGCCAAACCCGTCGAATGTGATATCCTAATCACTTAGTGAAATGTTAAAATCCATCGAATATGAACTCCTAGCCAAACCCGTTGAATTTGATATCTTGATCACTTAGTAAAATGTTGAAAATCCGTCGAGTATGAATGACAACTCCGTCGAGTTAGAATGCTAAATTCGTTGAGTAGAGTTCTGACCTTTTTAGAGAGATTTCTCCAAATCCGTCGAGTAGAGTTCTGACCATCTACCTGTCAAGTAGATCTTTTGTCCATTTATCAGAAGCTTCCCAAAGTTAATATTCATCGAGTAGAATGTCAAGATCCATCGAATTAGAGTTCTGACCACAGTGTTTTTCATCGGTTCGACACTTGGGAGATTTCTCCAACATCGACACCCACATCCGTCGAAATAGGACTTCTGCTAACCTTCTGGAAAAATTCGACAGTTTTGATCTCTGTTCGACAGAACCTCCATCTGACAGAAATTGGTTTTTATCCAATCTTGTTATAAAATGTTCCCCCATCTTTCATCCTCTTGCCATGTCATTTTTTGTCGAATGGCAGCCTCAATCCTTCACTAAATACATTGTCTCCGTCGAATTCCCAACTATGGTTTATCACCCAATACCTAGCAATTAAATCTGTGACGTTGTTGGTGATTCTGGCCATGTATCTTCCTGGATTCAAAACCCTTGGATTAATAAAAGCACATAAATCATAAATGATTGGATGACTAGAGATTAAGTAGGGATTCATAAACAGGGAAGAACATGAGTATGGGTGAGCTTGTGAGGCACATAATGAATTTAATGGTTGACTTCTATCGTGACTATGAATGGAAATTGTGGTTATCCTTAAAATGTACTATTGGTTTGTTGTGGATCCGTGAATGGGATCAGATCTTGTTGATAAATGATATGACATGCATTTGAAGCATGATGGACCTAGTTGGTCATGAAGAGTATGATTGTGTCATGCATTGAACAAAAAGAAAGAGATTCCTTTGGACTTAGTTAAGGCCGGTAGCCTAGGAGTTGAACTTACACCTTTGTGCGGGTGCGAATAGACAAGTGTAGTTACTTGTTGACCTTGGGGGCGTCAGGGTCCGGGTACCTCACAATGGGCAGCTGGTAGTTCTCTATCCGTGGGGCAGACCGATGCAAACACACTGACGATCCGGACCGAGACGCTGTCCTATGTCGAGATCTGTGTAGAATGTCTTGTAAAATGCCATGATGTACACAATGATAATTTGAGAATTTTAGCACTTGAGGGCCTGGGCAGCCAAGAATACAGACATACCTCCTGATCGTTCTCTCCGACTGTTTTGTGTCTAGCTCCATGGAGTAGGATTTTGACTATTGAGGGCACATGTGCATAGTGAGTCCATGAATTATCTGGCATACATTGTAATTATAATTGGAATTGTTGTCTTACTGTTATATATATATGACTGCTTAGAACTGCTTATTTGTTTACTTCTTCTATTCAATGCCTATGCTTATTATTTGAAAATGCTATGTGGGCGCTTTGTGCCGTTTGGTTTCTTGAAGCTATGATTGGTAATGATGGTAGGATGTCTTACCTCTTTCTTGTACTTTTCTTGCTCTATATAAATCTTTGGTTAAAAACTGTAAGTGAGAGCGAGGTTGGATTCTTTTACACTTTCTTGGTTTGACCCACTGTATCTGGTGATGTCGTCGCGAAGAGAGTTTTATTAGTTCGTTCAAACTATGTTCACTGGTGGTGTCAAGACCTGGCGAGTCGATTGGACCGACAAGCATATACGACCTGCTGGGGATCTGACCTTATGAAGAGGACTGCGGTTGAAGATCATATTTCGTATTTTTCACTACACCGGTGAGCCCTAATTGCCTCACGCATTCAGGATTCGATGGAGTGCCCAACTCCTTAGTTGTAGATAGGGTGTGGGTAGTTGATATTTTATTTTGCATTACCTATATAAAAATGATTTTTGGGAATGTGTATGTTTTAAGGTGATTATCCAGACTTAAAGGTTGTAAATTGAGTACATTCTATAATTCATATTTTAGTTGGCTGTATATGTAACTACTCATTCGTGGCTCCTATTTTCCTCATATGAGAAATGTTTTAATTTATTTGTAAGGGTTTTGTTATTTGAAAATGTTAGCACGCCGAAATTTAGTGACCGTGACATAATGACGATTGTGCCGTGGTTATTAAATCGAGGGGTGTTGCACTTGGAGCCTAAAGATGTGACATTAATATTTTGAAAAAATATGTGTATCTTCTAGGACTCATTAAGGTGAGTCCATGGGCTAACGCACAATGGGATTTAATGGGAAGTCTTACATGGGTCACTTTTATTTGATTCTTAGAGTGGGGGAATAACCATTGAGCTAGGAGACACCCTAGAAAGTTTGAGATCTCATCTATATGGTATGTTATTGGCCATGTGAGCAAGAAGATAAAGTAAAATTTAATAGAATGTGAAATGATACTATTTAGTATGTATTTTATTAATATAAAGTATAATTATGAAGTACTCTGTTTGAAAAGTATTTTCTGCAGTGAATGTAGCTAGACATAGCATAATTCAAAATAAATAATTTTATTAACTGTATGATTTTCCTACTGAGAATTATAAATTCTCACCCCTTATTTGTTATGTTTAGAGAAATAGGATGGTATGCATCACTCTATTGATTGATATTGATGCTTACTTTGTGTTTCGTCCTGCTATTGAAGAATTTCATTTGGCTATAAATACATGTATATAGCTGACTTGGTTGCATTGTGGGTGTGAACTGTCTACTGATGTACTGACCTTTTTTATTTATTCAGACATTTGAGATGTCTTTTTTATGTAGTTTTGTAACTTTTGAGGTTTTGTAAATATTTTAGACAACTGTTTTGGCACACCAGATGTAAATATTAATTATAAATGTAACTAGTGTGTTAATAAAAGTTTTCTGTTTGTATTTTATTAGCTTTATATTCCATTGATATGTTTATCGTATGAGTTATAAAATTTAAATATGCTATATATAGGAACTTTAGCTTGATTAATTTAAGTTTTAAATTAATTCCATTACATATTTAACTACGCACATATTTAATTAAAACCTAAATAAATAATGAATTACGTAATATTCTATCTACGCTAAGTAAATATAAATATAAATGAGATACATATCAATTATTTACTATATTATTAAAATATAAATAAATTACTTGTAGGATGTTACATTATGGTATTAGAGCAATAGTCTTGGTGTCCCTAGGGTAATTAGGTCAAAAAATTTCTTATGCATGGTGCATAGGTTAGATAGATATTTCTAGAATTATACTTTTACATATTTGCTTATGTGTAACGATGTGGATATTTACCTATGAGTGCTGTGATATTGAGACTGATCACCTCAATGTTGCAATCAATGTAGGAAGAAATATTGGACCAATATATGGTCTAAATTTGGGAAACTATAAATAATGCAGTAAGGATTTTAGTAAGTAAGAATTATCAGGTATGTATATATATATATATATGAAAAATGTATAAAACAGTGAAGAAGAATTCACTCGAAAAGAATATAAAATAATAATAATAAATAAACTTATCACTGTATTGTTTGACCCAAGAGTTATTCACTCATTGTGATTATAAATTGTGTAATTTAAGTAAACGTACTAGTGTTTAGATTTTTTTGTGATCTTTCAAGTATGATTGTTATGTTCTGTTTATGTTACGTCCTATTAAAGGATAACATTATTTGTTAATTGTGGATTTGGTTTGTTACCAATGTTTTGCCTTATTGTGCTTGAAGTGAGGCTGAATTTGGATATAACTTACATGAGTTTTGTTGTTTAGTTCTATATAAAATTTTGGTGAAGATATGCTTGGCAAGCTATTAGAATTTTTGCTAATATGATAGGATTGCTTACTGTCGTGGTTGGCTCAATTCTTAGATGTTTAGCATACTTCAATAATAGTAGTTTCTTAGTAGGATTTGTGTGAATTGTGACTGTCCTATTATGAACAAGTCTTCATCATTTAAATGGCTTATATTGTCACCAAGTTAGTTTAGATGTAGGCAAATGGATACTACCCTAATAGAACCAAATTAATTGAGTACCATAAAACAAATTTTGCATGATGAACTTGTTCTATGATACTCTCAATACTATCTTGTTTGTAAAATAATAATAATAATAATAATAATAATAATAATAATTATTATTATTATTATTATTATTATTATTAATTAACTAGTGAATGAGATGTTGTCGAGATGAGATAGATAATAATCAACTTTAAAAGGGTCAACTAGAGTTTATGAATTAGGTTCTAATTAAGGAAAAATGATAAGAACAAACTAAAAAAAAATTGTTGTTGGAATGGTCTAGATGTCTTAAATATCAAGTTGTCTAAAACATAAGCTATCATCAAATATCATTTAAGCCCATTTACAAGCATAATTTAGGTTTTTGTTTTTTTTTAATAAAAAAAGGCATGCAAAGGAATCACAATGACAACTGACATCCCAACTAAGTTGGCACCCCAGAAGCCACCTATCATCTGCAGCACACCAAAATTTATTAAAAGATTAAAAGAAAGAATACAAAAGGGCAATGGGGGGACATAGACCAAGACCCACGCCAAAAATTATTTGAACCTATAATTAGGAAGACTAACCCAAGTCTTCACTAATTAAACTAGGAAAAGAATCCTACCAATAAAAACTTTGCATAATGCAACTATTTGAGGCAATTTTATCTGCACAATTATTACCTTCACAAAAAATATGTGAAAAAAAAATTCATCCTAGAGGCTAAGGTAATACAATTTTTCCATCTATTCCTAATCTTCCAAGGAACAATACTAAAAGATTTGAAAGCTTGAATTACTAACTGAGAGTCACATTCAATCCAAAGCTTATGCCATCCTTTCCTATGAGCCAACTCAATTGCATACATAACACCATTAAGATCAACAAAAAGAGCACTATTATTACCAAGGTTGACTCCAAAGCAGCCCAAGAAATCAGCCTTGAAGTTCCTAAAGACATCACCACAACCTACAATACAAGGAGTGCCTCTAGCAGCCCCATCAGTGTTGCATTTGACCTAACCATAAGCTGAAGGATGCCATAGCACAACTTTATTAGATGGAGCTTTTGAAAACTTCTGATTGATTTTGAAAAAATGCAGAATATCATAGTTATTGTTTGAGGAAGAGCCACAACTTAAATTACCAGGCATTCTAACATTTGCAACAATCATGTTCATGGCTGACCTTGTAGAGACTATTTTGTCCTCAAACCTCAATTTATTCCTATAAAACCAAATAGCCCAAATGACATTCACCAAACCTGCCAATGCTATATCTTTCATTTGAGATGACCAGGATCTTTCACAAATTGATAGAATGCTGTCCATTGAAGATGAGTCAATATTAATATTGAGAATTGAACCAAGCCAGCTTCATAATTGCTTGACAAAACTGCAATCACTGAATATATGTTGTGTAGATTCCCCATTCTTTTCATATAAATAACACATAGAAACCACTACACAGCCCCTACACCATAAGTTCTCATCTGTTGGAAGTTTATTCTGCATAATTCTCCAAATTAAGAAAAACTTTGAAGGAGGAATGAAAGAATTCCAAATCAGCTTGCACCAATTAAGAACCTATCTGGCTGGTTTATGAAAGGAGTAAGCATCCTTGAAAGATAGCTCCTCTGATTCAGTTAGACTCCAAATCATACAATCATCACAGCTTGAAGCTGGAATTGTTACCTTCCTTAATTCTGAACCAAGATCAGGAATTTTCTGCCATAAGATATCAAGGATGCGGCATGAACCATTGCAGATGAAATCTTTCACTTTAGCATTCAATTGAGAATGAAGCTGAGTTGGAAAGTTTAAAAGATTCACTAATGGCTGAGAAGTTCATGTATCTGTCTAGAATTTTATGTTTTGGCCATTGCCTAGCTGCCAACACAGATGTTGCATCATAATAGGAAGTCTATTTCTAAGCCCTACCCAAATGGATGAATTAATATGGTATGTGATAGCAGATGAATTGCTTCTGAAAACTCTAGCCTTAAGAAGACTAGCCCATTGCATATCAGAAGTGATTAGCTCCCAACATAGTTTCAAAGAAGCTGCATCATTAAAATCCCTAATGGCTCTCAATCCCAATCCTCCCTCAGTAAATGGTAGACATACTTTGTTCCAAGATACTGTAACAGTTTTCCTTTTGTTTGTATCACTTGACCAAATGAAATTGCGAATCCACTTTTCAACAGTGTTAATAAGTCTAACAGGCCTCACATAAATCATGAAACTATGTTGAAACATTCCATGAATCACAGATTTCACAAGCTGGACTCTCCCAGTGATGGACAATAAGGGTGCTTTCCAAGCTGCCAATTTGGATTTGATCCTATCAGTAATTGGTTGCAAGTGAGAGATTTTAGGCTTACCTTTAAAGATTGGAATACCCAAATAGGTAAAAGGAAGCTTTCCAATGGAAAAGCCAAGAATATCAGCAAGCATAGCCTGTCTTCTAGCTGAGATCAAACCTGGATAGAAGGTGGATTTGGATGGATTGATAGCCTGACTAGAGACCTCACTATACCTTTTGAACAAATCCATTAGATTAAGCAGATTTTGCTTTGTTCCTTTGCAGAATATCATAACATCATCTGCAAAATGAACATGAAAGGGGAAATGAGTACCTCTAGGACCAGCCATCAAGCTAAGCTTTCCATTAAGAATCGTTTTGGATAGACTTCTACTCAACACTTCTTCTCCCAAGCAAAAAAGGAGAGAGGACAAAGGATCGCCTTGTCTAACTCCTCTTTTGTAAGAAAAGTACCTTGCAGCCTTACCATTGACTGATATGGACTACTTGGCCAATTTCAAGATGATATCCACCTATTTACAGAACTTACTATCAAATCCAAAAGCATGAAGAACTTTAATGAGGAAGTTCCAATCTAGAGAATCAAAAGCCTTCCTAATGTCAATTTTTAGAGCAACATTACCTCCAAAGACTTTTTTGTCCAACAAGTTAATAGCTTTTCATGTTAGACATATGCAATCAGTAATCTTTCTTCCATGTATGAAGCCCCTTTGATTATTTGAAATGATTTGTGGAGTAATTCTTGCTAATCTATCTGCCATGACTTTAGAGATGATTTTAAATTTGAAGTTGGCTAAAGCAATAGGTCTATACTGCTCCACTCTCTCTACACCATTAACTTTAGGAATCAACACCACCATGTTGGCATTTATGTTAGGAAGCAACCAATCTTGGGTAAAAAAATTACAGCACAGCACTGCAGACATTCTCAGACACTATATCCCAATATTTTTGAAAGAAATAGGCACCAAAGCCATCAGGGCCTGGAGTTCCATCCGAATTCATAAAGAAAACAACTTGCTTGATCTCTTCAACTATTGGAGTACCGATCAGCATTGAATTATCAACAGCAGAAACCATAGGAGATATTACCTTTTCAATTAATCCATTATCAGCACAAATGTTTTTAGAACTGAACAATGTCTCATAATAGCTAACTATATGACTCTCAATATTAACTGAATTATTCAGAATTATATCCTCTTTCTTTATAATACTGATTTGCTTAGTGACATTCTTGATCCTGGTCATTCTATGAAAGAAGTTAATATTCCTATCACCAAGAGTGTGCCAGTTGAGTCTTGACTTTTCTAACCAAAACTCCTCCTGCAAATGCAATGCTTGCTCCAGCTCGATTTGAGCATTCCTGTCCTGATCAAGCAATGAATCAGAGGTTCCATTTGCATCAATCATTAATTGAATGCTGTCCAAAATCTGTTTAGCAGGTGTGACCCTGAGATTAACATCCCCAAAAACATTTTTGTTCCAATCCTTTAGCCTAGCTTTCAAATTTTTGAGTTTCTGAGATAAAATAAACATGGGGTAGCTAGAAATATTATCATTCCAAATAGACTGAACTAGCTTAAGATAATCCGGGTGGCTTGACCACATTTTCATAAACTTAAAGGAGGATGGATGCATACTGTTTTCCTTCTGTAGATCCAACAATAAAAGAAAATGATCAGACCTATTCTTTATCAAAGTACAGTAAGAGACAGAAGACCAGTAGTTGATCCAAGCCTCATTGCAAATGGCTTGATCAAGCCTTTTTTCAGTAAGAGCACTGCCTCTTCTACCATTTAACCAAGTGTACTGAGCATCACCTCTTATCATTAAATGGATTAATTGATTGTTGTCTGTCCAACATTTAAATTCCTCACTAGCAGATTATAAAGGAGATCCTTTCCCTCTATACTCATGAGCACCCATGACTACATTGTAGTCACCAAAAAAAGCACCAGGGATGCTTATAAGTCTACATCAAATTTGTAAGATCCTTCTAGAGAACTTTTCTACCAATGTAACTTGTAGAAGCATAAATAGTAGACATAAAGACCACCTCATTATCCAAAACTAAAGAAAAGGAAACATGTTGATCAGAACAAAAGATGATGGTAGGATCTAAGAGAATAGCACATGCACACCAAATGCTAGGATTCAAGTTATTCCTATCATTCATAGCAAATATTTTAAGGTTCAATTTTCTCCAAAATATTGCAGGAAATCTACTAGATAACATCCAAGATTCAGAAATGAAGACAAAATCTGGGTTTTGGGACAAGTATAAATTTTTTAAAACTACCCTTATAGGAGGACTGGCAATACCTCTAGCATTCTAGTAGAGACACTTTATCAAACAAGATTATGGTAAGCAGCCCTAGATCAGGTACAATGGGCTTTAGCAGCTTTTTTAGCTTTCTATTTTTCTTTCTTCTTTTTTGACTTAGATTGAACCACCAAAAAACCAACATTTGGAACATAATCTTTTCCATGCCGATTTAGGTCATGGATATGATCATTATCCTCAGTACCATCATCCCTAATTTAGTTGTAAGCCTTAAATCCTGCACAATAGCATAGGGAAAAACTTCTTTATCTGCCACCACTTGAGAAGTAGGGGTCTACATATCCTGATCCTGCAAATTACGATTCTTAACTCCTGTACAATTCACTGGTGGGTCCAAGACTGAATCAGCAACAAAAGCAGACCTGACTGAGTCTCTCATAATCACATTGTTAGTATTTTCCACTAAAATGTTATTTGAAACAGGAGATACATTAGCCTAAAAACCAACAGACTCATAAAAAATAGTTTCAATGGAATCTGAGTCTTCATCATCTTGACTAATTACCTGAACCATATTGCCCAATTCTTTCAAAACATGAGGATATATAATGTTAAACCAACATACTGAACCATAATCACATTTGATATATAATGTAAAGCATGTATCATATTATCAACCATGCAATGTTAGCTCTAACAAGAATGCGTGAAGTACATATGCACTTGAATCCAAAAAATATGGTTTAAGCATTTTAAGACATGATTCAAGTTTATCAAGAAACACATGATCATCATCGAAACTTATATAGGCATTTTAGGCAAACAATGATCATGTTAAGCATGTTATATCAAGTAAGGAATACTAGTATGCATACATGCCAAGAGTAAAATTTTGGAGAGGGTTTCGTGAGGGTAAAGAGAGAAAGGATAAGTTATAGGCCAAAAAAGTTGTTCGCGTCTGGGACCCTTTTAAACCCTTGTGTAATCAATTACAATGGGTGTGTAATCGATTACACGCTTTTCATGGACTTTGTAATTGATTACATGGTGAGTGTAATTGATTACATGAGTTTTAGAAATTTTGTAATCAATTACATAGTGTGTGTAATCAATTACACGCTCTCTACCTTTGCTTGGGACGCTTAGCAGAGTCTCTATAATCGATTACAAAAGGTCTTGTGATCGATTACGAGCTTACTAAATTTAGTTTTTGCACTTCAAACAGTAAAGGACCAAACTCAAAAGCTTTCAATTTAGTTCTAAAACTTCCCAAAATAGATCCAAACATCATGTAAGTATAAAAACTGACTAGTTCTTAATCCAAAACACATGTTCTTACAAAATTACAATCTTTGTCAAAGATCAATCCATTTTACCAGGATTGGTGAATTTTGAGCTATTTGGAGGACTTAGTCATAATGGAGTAACTGCAAAACAAACTTAGGGGAGCCTCCGAAGCTCAAGTCAATATTGGATTCAAAATTGATTGAAGCAAAGAAATTTTGCAACAAAAATGACATATTATGTACCAAATCAATAAACTTATGAACCAAATTTTAGATTTTACAGAAGATTGTAACTTTTATGCAGCAAAAGTAACAAATTATGCATCAAAATGACAGATTATATAGCAGATAACACATTATGCAGCAAAAGAGGATTATGCAGCAAACATCAAATGGTGCAGCAAATGAAGTTATATAGTAAAATGAATTTGTGCAGCAAAATAAAGTTATGTAGCAAAATTTAAGTGCATGAAAGATCCAAAAAAAAAAGTTCATAGATATTTTCATTAAGTATGCTATTTCAAACAAGAAGTGAACTTATCTATTATATTATCACAAGTAGAGATATTTTTCAAAATATGAAGCTAGAAGCAAATTAAAGCATAGAACAAGTCTCCACTTATCCAAAGATTGCAAGTCTAAGCTTCTTGGAAATAAGGAAAAGAACTTGAAGTTTTTTCTGGTCTTGTGCTTAAAGCAGCCACTTGTAAGATTCCAAAGTCAGCTCTTGGCCTTCAACCACACCTACAATGCACTTCAATTTTTGGCTTTTGGATCCCAAATTTCCTTGGGTCCTTGTGCGTTAACTTTTGGCAAAGTGCCTTTGGGAAGCTAAACCATTTTAGTCCCTAACTTATTATTGATATTCTTCCTTACATTGCAAGTTAATGCACTATGTCCTTTCTTACCACAATGAAAACACTTTATGAAAGGACTTGTTGATGTGTTTGTGAGAACAAAGAAATTCATGTAAAGTTTTTGTTGGTTTTTGGAATTGTACCCTAAACCAGCCTTTTGAAAAACATATATTTGCTTCCCAAGTAATATGTTCAAATTATCTCTTCCAGAGGTAGATTTTGAAAGAGTAAATTTCAAATCTTCAATTTGCTTTTCAAAAGTCTTGCATGATGAACAAGAAAAGGATATAGGTGCATTTTCATGTAAAGAGCATGTTATGCATGAAGAATTTGCATCTATCAACCTAAGAGTTTCATTTTCAAATTTCAATTCCTCAATTTCTTTGTTTAAAGTAGAAATTTGATTTTCAAATGAGGAAATTGTTTTCTTTGAACATGAAATCATTTTTGCAAGCCTCATAGATTCATTATGCAATTCTTTAAATGCATCTAGCAATTCATCATAAGAAGGGGAAGAGTTTGATTCAGAATTTGAGGATGTTACCTCCATGTCATCTTCATCTTCCTCTTCTCCTCTAGTCATGAAACATAGATTGGCTTTCTCATTGTCTGAGCTATCGGTTGAATCCATGTCATTATCATCCCAAGCTATGTAGGCTCTTCTTTCTTTCTTCTCTTTTGAGGACCTCTTCTCATACTTTTTCACTTTTCTCTGATAAATTGGGCACTCCATTTTCATGTGTCCTAATTCTCCACATTCATAGCATTTAGGAGTAGATGAGGTTCCTTCCCCTCTGTGATAGACATTCATTTGGGGAAAGGGAGGTATTCTTTGAGCTTCATTCTTCTTGAAGAATTTTCTAAATTTCTTTACTAGAATACCAAAATTCTCCTCATTTATTTTCAAGCCATTTTTATCATCTTCATCATCATCATCATTGACCTTGGAGGAAGTGGCCTTAAGAGCTATTCCCTTCTTTTTCTTGTCAAGCTCCTCATTTTGGCTGAGTCTATTCAATTCCAATTCATGTTCTTGGAGCTTGCCAAAAACTGTGGCTAGGGTCATAGTTGAAATATTTCTTAAGTTCGCAATAGCCGTCACTTTAGGTTGCCAATGCCTGCTTAAAAATCTCAGCACTTTATTAATAAGATCTTCATTAGGAAAAGTCTTTTACAATGAAGCAAGATGATTAGTAATATGTATGAACCGTTTTTGTATTTCTTGAATACTTTCACCTTAGTTCATTCTAAAAAGCTCATACTCATGAGTGAGAGTATTTATCCTTGATCTTTTCACTTCACTAGTACCCTCATAGGTTACTTGTAGAGTGTCTCATATTTCTTAGACATATTTACAATTTGAGACTCTAAAGAACTCATCATACCCCAAGGTTGTGATAATGATGTTTTTGGCTCTAAAATTGTATTGGACCTTTTTCTTATCATCATCAGTCCATTCACTTCTTGGTGTGTTAAATCTTACACCATTAATAACTTCCTTGGGGACAAAAATGACCATTTTCAATAGCCTCTCATACATCTAAGTCAATAGCTTCAATAAAAATTTTCATTCATTCTTTCCAATAAGCATACCTATCCCCATTGAAAAAATGAGGTCTAGAGAGAGAAGAACTTTCTGAAAAATCATTTGAGGAGGCCATCACTTTCTTTTGAAGCTGCTACACTCTTTACACAAGAGCCTAGCTTTGATACCACTTGTTACCAAGTGGTCTCAATACTCAAGAGGAGGGTGAATTGAGTTTATAAAATATTTTCGTAAATCTTTCGCAAAACACTTGATTACCAATTTTCGTTGAAGCTATTGATTGAATGAAGTGAATAAATAGATGAGATTGAATAACTCACTCACAAATAAAGAAGACAAGATAAAAAGTATTCAAGCAAGCATATAAGATTAAAGCACACATGTAAAGAGATAGAGTTGAGAAGATCAAGCACAAGATTTATCCTGGTTCAGCCACCAATCCACTTGTGGCCTACATCTAGTCGTCAAGCAATCACTTGAGATTTTCACTATATCTTCAAGCTTCAACAAGTGCTTGTAACCTTTTCACAATAAAGCACTCACCACACCTTGGGATTCCTTATCCTTTGTGCTTGAGCCTCAACTTCAAGGGATACCTCACCCTTTTTACTAACTAGGGATACCTCACCCTTTACAACTTGGAGGGATGCCTCACCCTCTTCACAAATTATTGAAGTATATACAAGATAAAACTCTCACAAGAGTAGTTAATACAAATTGAAGCTCTAGAATGCTCTTCAAGAATATCTCAAGTGATTTACAAAAACAAAGCAATAAGGATTTGAAAGATTGATTCTCGGATTAAGGTGATAGAAATATGTTTCAAGTTATTGGTTAGCCATTAATGAAGACTCAAGACATGTATGTATAAGTTTTCAAATTAAAGGAGCCATTGGGTGCATTAATGGGCAGCATTAAATGCTGATAAAATAATCGTTGGGCAGTGTCAGACCAGTTGTAATTGATTACACAAGGCTTGTAATCGATTACATGACTGTTTGAACATGTTCTTGGCTTTCTGGGCAGGATGTAATCGATTACAACCTTCAACTAATTCATTACATGGCCTCTGCCAAACTTGTAATCGATTACAATCTCAATGTAATCAATTACAAGGCTTCTGCAATGCTTATAATCGATTATAACATCAATGTAATTGATTACAAAGCCTCTATTTGTCTTGTAATTGATTACAAGAACTATGTAATCAATTACAGTGGCCCTAAAACACATTTTTCAAGTTCAATCAAGTTTGATGGCCATGCCTAACTTAGAAAAACATGGATTTGTTGAGATATGAACGTGATTTACAAAATCCAAGATTGAAATCAATATTTTTTTCAAAAATGAACTTTGAATTTCAAGTTGATTTGAAAGATCTTTGAAAAACCATTTAGAGATTGTTGAGATACTTGAGAGCATTTTACATTTAGATTCTAAGGCCTATGACCTATACCAAATATACCTCTTTTGATCTCTTTTGATCTTGGTCACTTTTTTTTATCTTGATCTTCATCTTGACTTTTGGTATCATCAAAAACTTCATTTGATATGCTTCATGACATATGCATTCACATCCTTGTATTGAGAGAATTTCCAAAAGTATTTCCTCAAAAATAAATGAGTTACCTCCAGAAAGGGAAATCTTTTTCTCTATTGACTAGATACTAAGAACAGGTCCTATCTTAATAGCACCCTATAGAATGTTCCCATTAGAATTAAGTGACCTTAAAAAGCAAATAGAGGAACTCCTAGCCGAGAAATTTATTCGGCCTAGTGTGTCACCCTAGGGAGCCCCTGTTCTCTTTGTAAAGAAGAAGAGCTTTAAGGTTGTGTGTAGATTATAAATAATTTAATAAAGTAAACATTAAAAATAAATACCTACATTCAAGAATTGATGATTTATTGGATCAACGTAGGGGAGCATCAATATTTTCTAGGATAGGTTTGAGATCAGGATACCATCAAATTAGGATTAAGCTGGAGAACATTCCTAAAACTGCTTTTAGAACTAGATATGGACACTATGAATATCTAGTCATGCCTTTTGGATTGACCAATGCCCCAACAATATTTAATGATTACATGAATCACATTTTTTAACCTTATTTGAATATATTTGTGGTTGTTTACATATATGATATTCTCATCTATTCAAAGATAATAGAAGAGCATAAGCAACATCTTAGATAGGTCTTTCAAATCTTAAAAGAAAACAATTGTTTGCTAAGTTAGAAAAATGTGAATTCTGGGTTTAAGAAGTAAAATTTTTAGGGCATGTAATATCATAAGGAGGAGTTTCAGTTGATCCTAGTAAAGTAGAAGTGGTAATGCAATAGGAGAGACCAATAACCATCACTAAAATCAGGAGTTTACTAAGATTAGTTGGATATTATAGAAGATTCATTAAAGGACTTTCTCAATTGGTGTTACCTTTGACTAGATTAACTAGGAAAGAAAAGCCTTTTGAGTGGACTGATAAATATGAAAATTGTTTTAGGAGTTAAAAGTCAGGTTGACTACAACTCCTATATTGATTATCCCTGATCCTAAAGAAAAATTTACAGTGTATAGTGATGCGTCCAAGAAAGGTCTAGGATGTGTGTTTATGCAAAATGAAAGAGTAGTGACTTATGCTTCAAGACAATTGAGATCACATTAGGAAAACTATCCAACCCATGATTTAGAATTAACAGCAATGGTTTTGCTTTGAAAATATGAAGGCATTATCTATATGGAGTTGAATTTGAAGTATTCAGTGATCATAAGAGTTTGAAATATCTTTTTGATTAGAAAAAACTTAACATGAAGCAAAAAAGATGGGTAGAATTTCTGAAAGATTATGATTTTGAATTGAAATATCACCTAGGAAAAGCTAATATGGTAGCTGATGCCTTTAGCAGAAAGTCACTACATGTATCCTATTTGATAATTCAAGAATTTGAGTTGTTAGAGAAATTTTGAGATTTAAATCTCTTAATAACCGTGCAACCTAAAATTTTGTGCATGAGTCAAACAAAAATTGTCAGTGTAATTAAATCACAAATTAGACAAAAATAGAACACTGATCAATTTTTGCAAATGATCAAATATCAGGTTGCTCAAGGAAAATCAAAGGAAATTTCAAGTAACAAATGATGGGACTATGATGTATAAGGACAAACTGTGTATTCTAGTTGATAAAGAATTGAGAAATTAAATACAGGAGAAAGCTCATTATAGTAAGTATACCATACATCCAGGAACCACCAAAATGTACCAAGATCTTAAGAAAGTTTTGTAGTGGCCAAAGATGAAAGAGGAAATTGCAAGATTTGTAAATAAGTGCTTAATATGTCAAAAAATTAAGATAGAATACCAAAGACCAACTAGTCTGCTTCAACCATTAGAGATCTCTGAATGGAAATGGGACAGTGTGGCAATGGATTTTGTGATAGGATTACCACAAACTTCTTCAGGCATGATGCTATTTGGATTATTGTAGATAGATTAACCAAAACAGCCTACTTTTTAGCAATCAAAGCCACTGACTCATTAGATAAATTGGCTCAAATATATATTAATGAGATTGTCAAATTACATGATATTCCTTCTAGTATCATATCTGACAGGGACCCTAGGTTTACCTTTTCATTTTGGGGAACACTACAGCAGGCATTAGGCATTAAACTTTATTTTAGTACAACCTATCATTCCCAAACTAATGGACAAACTAAAAAGACCATTCAAACATTAGAGAATATGGTGAGAGTTTGTGTCTTAGAATAGAGAAGAAATTAGGATCAATATTTACCATTAATAGAGTTTGCATATAATAACAATCACCATTCTAGTATAGGGATGGCACCTTATGAAACTCTATGTGGCAGGAGGTATAGATCACAATTATGCTAATATGAAGTTGAAGAAAGAATTTATTTGGGCCAGACATAGTACAACAAACTTCAAAGAAAATAAAATTTATCAGGGATAAACTGCTTAATGCACAAAAAAGGCAAAAAAGTTATACTAATCAAAGAAGAAGACCTCTAGAATTTCATGGAGAGCATGTATTTTTAAAAATTTCTCCTATAACTGGAATAAGTAGAGCACTTAAATCCAAGAAATTGAGTTCTTGATTCCTAGGTCCATTTTAAATTCTTAAGAAAGTAGGATCAGTAGCTTATCAAATAGCTCTTCCACCCAGTCTATTATATCTTCATGATGTCTTCCATGTATCTTAATTTAGAAAATATTGTTCAGATCCTTCTCTCATCGTGTAACACCCCAAAAATTTCTTGTTTTCTGTTATAAATGCTTTTTATAATATTTGTGATTTTTGAGAATTTTTGTGAATTATTTCGGTGATTTTGATTATTTTAATATATTTCTCACTTTGCTTGCGCGTTGAGCGGGGCTGGAAAAATTCAATATTTTCCCCGAGGCCGGAAAACTTTGGACTGTGAAAACATTGACGAGAGATCTTACTAAACCTGAGGCTGGACACGGTTTACAAAGTTTTTATTTTTTAAGATTTTATCTGATAAATAAAATCGCGATAACATTTTATTATCCGTTGGATGATAAATACTATTTTTGCTAATTATAACATTTATCCACTAGATAATAGCTTTAGTGGAGTGTTAGTCATCTTTCCTAGAGAGCAGTTTAATGACATCACCAATATGATATCATCACTATGACATCACCCTTAACTTTTTTAAAAAGTGTGTGAAACTTCTTAAGGAAGCTTTATACCAAGCTTCTCAAGGAAGCTTCACCTTTTCTCTCTCCTCCCTTTATGACCCCACAGTAATTTGGGGGGGAAAGATGACCAAAATTTCATTGGTGGTGGAGGACCAAAATTGCAAGGAAGCATCAAGGAGCTTGCTTTCTTTTGTTATCTCTTTAGGTAAAAGGGAGATCATCCTTTTCAACCTATCATGGTGGTGAGGAACACATTTTTGTGTTGATGGTGAGGAATCCATGTGTGGGTTGCTCACTTTGTTATGTGATTTTTGGTAATGTTGTGATTGGTTGTGTTGTGTGACTTACTTGCTATTGTGTAACTTGATGGATTTGGAATGCATTGGATGCATTGATGTATGTATGAAAAGCAAAGGATTCTTACCCCTTTGGTTTGGAGGCTCATGGCCAAGAGGCCTTTGATGGGTCCAAGATGGAACTTTTGTGCTAATTTGGGACTTAAGCAATTAAATAATGAGCGGTTAGAGAGGTGATTAAAAATGTTGGATTCCTAGTCCCTTGGAGGCTCACGGCCTCATTGGGCATTCAATGTGAGACCTTTGTATGAAGCTAAAACTTAGTTAATTAAATGAGTAGACACTTAAATAGAAATTCATAATACGGAAATAACAAAGAACAAAACTTTATCCTATAGCCTAGAGTGATTTTTAGGCCAAAGAAAGAACATGAGCGTGAGTTAGGTTTTGAGAAACTTAAAATGCGTATTCTAAATGAGTTTGGTCTAAAACAAAGGAAATAACTTATTTAATTAAAAGTAATAAAGATTGATTGAAAAATACTAGAGAATTTCCCTAGAGAAGTTAATAATAAATAAATAAATGAGGAAATTAAGGCGTAACTTTCATATCAAACTTTAAAAAGTATGTTTTCACCCTTTAGATTTGGATAATGACTTGTTGTGGGTCCATAAGTGGGACCAAGGATTTTTGATAATTGATTGGGCCTAATGTGGGGTGTAATCAAGGACAAGTCATACTATTATTGAATATCTATATATATATGCATTTAGTCATCATGCATTGTGAAAGTTTGTTGGACTCTATTAGTAAGGCTGTATGCTTAGGAGATGAATCACACTTACGTACGGGTGCGAACAGACTAATGTAGGTCACTTGTTGACCTTGGGGGTGACGGGGTACGGGTATCTCACAATGGACAGTTGATAGCTCATCTGTGCCATGGGACAGACCGATGCAAATGCACCAACGATCTGGACCGAGACACTGTCCTATATTGCGATCTTGTGAAGAATGCCTTGTATAAGCCATGTTGCGTAATCTGTTGATATTGAAAGCACTTGATTTGAGGCTGATGAGATACAGGCATGTCTCCTTGATCATTCTCTCTAATGTTGCGTCTAGCTCCATGGAGTAAGATTTTGGTACCTCATGCATGTGCATAATCGGTCAACATATTTATCTGGCGTAAATATATGTGATTATGGAACTGTTTATTTTAATGACATTATGACTATCTCTATTATCAAATTGTTTATCATCTGAATCTTGATGTTGTGTATTATGTTTGCCATGTTGTATGGCGTCTTGCACCGTTTGTGGTTCTTTACTGCCATAACTGGTATTAATGTTGGATATCTCACCTCTTTTTTGTATTCTACTATTTTGTTTATATCTATGCTTCTTAAAAGACAGAGGCGAGGAAGAGCCTGAGTTTCTTGGTTTTGGGGCGAGTTAGTCTTCTGCTCGGCTATGGCACCCTGGTGAGGTTTTCTTGGGTATGCCTGACTGAGGTTTCACGGAGGCAGTGACTCTTGGCACGTCGACTTGATCACTGAGCATTTCGTCTACATGGGAGATGTGACTATATCTTTGGCTTGGGGTTATTATGATCCACCTGTTTTCTCTTTGATGTTGCGGTATCGCTGGAGTTCTACATGTCGATACGTGAGGTGTGGGGTGATCGCGAGTATACTCCACACGAGGATTCGTTCCTATTCTCTGCACGAACTTCTGCTCGTGAATCTATTGCTCCTGTAAGGATTTCCTCTTCTGAGAAGGATCCAGAGGAGGATCCTGAGGAGGACCCCTCTGAGGCTCTTTCTCAGTAATTTGCTAGGGGCATGATACTTTTTGTAGCCTTGGTGGCTATCTGTATATATCTTTTTGGGCATGTAAAGCTTTTGCTTTCTTTTTCTAATTGTTGATGTATTTAATTACTTATATTATGTATCTAAATATATATATGGTATGTATCTTTTGTATAAATGTATGAGTTGATCTTCATGTTGAGTTTCGCTAAGTTTATGTTTTTCGCTTACAAAAAAAAAGAATTGCTAAGTTAGGATACTTTATTGATGAACAAGTTAATACCTATAGATAAAATAAAATGGGTCTTAATAGTTTCTTTTGAGTTCCGTTTGGTGTGTGTGACACCCTTGCAAAGAGGGCATTACATATCCGATCCAATAAACTAGTATAGTTAAGAAAAGACTTGACCAATCCCATCAAACCTATTTAAAATTTGGACACTTCTGATAAACAGTTAAGAGGAAAAAAAATTCTTTGGTCAAAGTATTATGGGAAGAATTAACACCAGACGAAGCAACTTGGGAAAAGATAGAGGAAAATACAACGGAGGTATCTAGAGTTATTCTCACCAGGTAAATTTTGAGGACAAGTTTTTTTTGTAAATGAGGGGAGAAATGTAATATATCTTCTAAATTAAATATAACAATATTTATTTTGTATTCTATATTCATAAGACATACGCATAATTTATTAAATTGTTATTAGGGATGTACGTGGAATTAAAAAATTTTACGCACAAGAGACGTACGTGGAATTAAAAACTTTTGCGTACAAATTGAATTATTTGCATACAGTAAGTACAAAGGACTAATAGAAAATTTCCTTGAACACTAGAAAATTGTGAAAAGGTTTATAAGTTATTTAAGATATAAATTTACTAGTAGACAACTTAATAATTATAGAAATTGGAGTAGTCTTAATTTGATTGGTTGATGATTAACCAATAGTAAGAAGACATCAATTCTAAGGTGATTGGCTAATGAATTACACTAATTTCAATGTGATTGGTTAGTAAGGAGTAGTCAATGGGAGTTAAACAACTAAGTATGGTCAACCAATAGAAATTAGACAACATACAAGACATAAATACAAAATTGATTGGTTAATGATTAACCAATAGGAATTTGACATTATGCAAGACATGAGTTTAAAATGATTAGTTCTTAGAAACACTAGGTTATTTTCTATTGGCAGATTGAAGACACTAAATCCATTCTAAGTGGTTGGTTTAGTGGCCAATGAAGGTTAGACACCATAGAAACTCCTAACTAGATGTCCTAACTAGAAGTTAGATTAGTTTGGTTAGTAATTTAGTTAGTTTATATAACTAGATAGTTAACTAAGTTAGGTTAGTTTAGTTACTCTAACTAAGTCATCATGATTCAACTAAGAACCAATGAAAATCTAGACATTTGGCAAGCTTTGTATTGGTTAGAAACTTGGAGAAGTTACACTTGTTACATTTATCATTGGATGTCATCATAACCTAACTAAGAATCTATAGAAACATAGACATTTGTTAGGCTTTTCATTGATTAGAAGTTTAGAGAAGCTACACTTGTTTCAATTTCTATTGGTTAGTTAGAAAATATAAAAGGAAAAGAATTGAAAGGAAAAAGAAAAAGATGAATACTCCATGAACTAGGGAGTTTCGGCTAAGAGAGAAACAAGGACGAAGAAAAAGAGCAAAACAAAGAGAAAAGTGGAAGAAGATAAAAATCAACAAGCTAGTGGAGGAACAAGAAGATCTTCAAGGAATCTAGGCTAGAATCAAGCTTCAAATCCTTCTTTGTTCAAGTTTCTTACAAGATCAAGAGGTAGGGAGTCATACCTTTTCTCTAAAGTTTTTTCTAAGATGTTTTTGTTTCTAAAAGTGTTTTAGTATGCCTTGCACCATGTATTTAGATCAAGGAGTCTTGTTTATTACTATTTAAGTTGGATTTAAACCCTATGTTAGTAAGATTTAATTTATGCTCTTGAGAATTTGTTTGGGTTTTCTATGGAAGTTTATTGAAGAATAAGGTTGTTGGTGGAGAAAGAATCATAAAGATGAAGTTAATTTTGAGAAATTGTGCTTAAGAAATGAAGATTTAAGAACTAGGGTTTTGTCCAAATTAATTTGGGGATTTTAATCTAGACAATGATTTTAAATGAAATTGAAGTTAAAAATGATCTTTTAATGCTAGAAGTAATCTAGTAATGATGAGAATGAGAAGAAAATCTTCTTTGTCTAAAAATAGGTGTCTCGGCCAAGTATCAATTTTAGGGTTGGAATTGTTTGTTGATGTATTATAATGTAGTCTATTGTTATAATATTAAAAATAAATGACATAGATTCTATTGATGTTTAAATTTTGAGTAAATGATTGATTATGTTAATGTCACCTATTATGAGCTATTGAAGTTGTTTTGTGAAAGAATGGTTCAAAGTTGTGACATTCATTTTATTCGCTTGGAGCCTAAAGATGTGACATTAATATTTTGAGACAAGATATGTATCTTCTAGGACTTATTTTGGTGAGTCCATGGGCTAACGCACAGTGGAACTTAATGGGAAGTCTTACATGGGTCACTTTTATTTGATTCCACGTGTGGGATTTATTTGATTCCCGAAGTGGGAATAACCATTGAGTTAGGGGATGCCCTAGAAAGTTTGAGATCTCAACTATATATGGCATGTTGTTGGCCATGTGAGGAAGAAGATAAATTAAAATTTAATGGAATGTGAAATGATACTATTTAGTATTTATTTTATTGATATAAACTACAATTATATAGTACTCGATTTGAAAAGTATTTTCTGCAGTGAATGCAGCTGGACATAGCATAGTTCAAAATAAATGATTTTATTAACTGTTTGATTTCCCTACTAAGAATTATAAATTCTCATCCCTTATCTATTATGTTTAGAGAAACGGGATAGTACGCATCACTCTATTGATTGATATTGATACTCACTTTGTGTTTCGCCCTGCTACTGAAGAATTTCGTTTGGTTGTAAATAGATGTATATAGTTGACTTAGCTACAATATGGGTGTGTACTATCTACTGATATATTGACCTCATTTATTTATTCAGACATTTGAGATGTCTTCTTTCTGTAGTTTTGTAACTTTTGAGGTTTTGTAAATATTTTAGACAAATATACTAGCATACCAAATGTAAAAATTAATTATAAATGCAACTAGTGTGTTACTAGAAATTTTCTGTTTGTATTTTATTAGATTTATATTCCGTTGATATGTTTATCATATGAGTTATAAAATTTAATTATGTTATATACGAGAATTTTAGCTTAATTAATTTAATTTTTAAATTAATTCCATTATGTATTTAATTACTATACATATTTAATTAAAATATAAATAAATAATGAAGTACATAATATTCTTCCAACGTTAAGTAAATATAAATATAAATGAGATACGTATCAATTATTTACTACATTATTAAAAAATAATTAAATTACTGGTAGGATGTTACATTTAACTATTAAGAATATGTGATTCTCACCTATATGTGTGTTTCCATGATGATTCCAGGGAGGAAGACTTATAGGAAGTGAAGATAAGCAGGAACTGGAAGACTTAGCTTAAAGTAGCTTTATAGTTTCTTTTGAAATGATGTACATATTGTATTTATGATAAATATAGGTATTGTGTATTATTTATTCATTCGAGGCTCATATTTTTTGTATATGCATAATTGTTATATTTGAAAATGTTTAGTAGTAGTAAGTAGCATACCTAAGTCTAATTACTATGGTATAATACAAATTATACTATGGTTATTAAATATAGGATGTTATAGCTGTTGGATAAAATGTTTATTTGACCTAGTGTCTTACCTTAGGGAGCCTCTATGCTTTTAGTGAAGAAAAATGACAACAACATGAGATTATGTGTGAACTATAGACAATTGAATAAGGTCACAATCAAGAACAAATACTCACTACCTAGGATAGATGATTTGATGGACTAGTTTAGAGGAGCTGTAGTGCTTTCAAAGATTGACTTAAGGTCAGGTTACCATCAAATCAGGATCAGAGAGAAGGATATTCCTAAGACTACCTTTAAGACCAGGTTTGGGCATTATGAGTATCTTGTAATGTCCTTTGGTCTGACAAATGCACCTATCATTTTTATGGACTATATGAATAGGATTTTTGGGTCATACCTTGAAAAGTTTGTGGTTGTCTTTATAAATGATATTCTTATTTATTCAAAGACAATTGAGGAGCATAAGGAACATCTTAGGGTGGTTCTAGAAATTCTTAAGGAAAAGAAATTTTTTCTAAGTTGTCGAAATGTGAGTTTTGGATGAAGGAGGTATAGTTTCTGGGACACGTAATCTCTAAAGAAGGGATATCCGTGGAGCCCATCAAGATAGACGCAGTGTTGCGATGGGAGAGACCTACCACCGTAACCGAAGTTAAGAGTTTCTTGGGATTAGCTGGGTATTATAGAAGGTTCATAAATGGTTTTTCTCAGATAGCTTTGCCTTTAACTATGTTGACTAGGAAAGGCAGCACTTTTGAGTGAACCTAGAAATGTGAAAATAGCTTCCAAGAGCTAAAAAAGAAGTTGACCACCACACATGTTGTAATACCCTAGAAAACATGTTAGGCATGTAAATAGTTACAAAGGTAGCCTAATACTTGTTTAACATGTCTGTGTAATTTTGTGACTTTTTAAGCAAGTTTAGTCACTTTGCTATAATACTAATGTGGAAAATAACTATTATTACCCCAAAATTGCCTTAAACAACTTGGTTAATAGAAATAATTGTGGGAAATTTGTTTCTAGGCCATAAATGTGTGGAGGATGATGTAGTTAAAATTTGAGGTGAATCAGAGTTAGTTTGGTATTTTTAAGCATACTGAGAGTGTGTTTTAATGCTGGATTGACTAGTCGCTGATATGAAAAAATAAAGAAATTGTGAAACAAGATTTTTGATGAATCTTAGGATTTATTTTAAACTTGTTGAAAGTTAGGAAACTTGATTTGGTGAAATCTAAGTGTTCTTAATAGATTGGAAGTTTTAGCAAACCTTAGAGGTTATCTATAAGAAGCCAATTTTAACTTCTTCTCTCCATTCTCTCATGGCAACAAAAGAAAAAAAAAGAGAAATAAAAGAAAGGAAGAAGAAGGAGAAAATGTAGAGGGAGAAGGAAGTAAAGAAGAAAGAGGAAGAAGTGAAGGTGGAAGCTTGAGTTCAATCATCAATACCTTGAGGTAGAGAAAGCTTTTTATTCATCTTTCTCTTTTGTTTCTCCTTGTGTGATGTTAGGTTACATAAGTAGAAGGAAAGGGGTTTGATGAGCAAAATTGTGTTATTGGCTTGATCTTAGTTCGAAGAGTTGAGTTTGACTTTTTTTTTCCAACTTGTTTGTTTTGACTTGGTAGAATTCCACAGGCCTCCTTGATGAGTAAGTTGGTATACGGGATTTTCTTATTAGAAATAAGCATAAATCCATAGCTTGATAAGTTGAATTCAATTTTTGAGGAATATAACATGTTAAGGAGACATGATTGATGTTAGAAATCATTTGGGATTGATCATGGAGTGAAGAAAAGAGGGTATATTCCTAATGGAAAGGTGACCTGTTTATACAGAAATATGCAGAGTTTGGGTTGGGCAAGCAATGCCTAGGCACTGCGAGTTGGGCGCCTAGGCGCCCAATGCCCAGAATGTGAGCATTAGAAGGATGCGTGCTTGGCGCCTGAGCACCCATTATAGAACACTTAAGTGCATGTTGAGCACTTTAGCACCAAGCAAGGAGTGCTTGACCGCCCATCGCAGGGGAGAAAAGGGGAGGCTCTCTACCACCCTAGTGCCTGAGTGCCCTTTTGGAATGCTTGAGCGTTGAGCTAACACTTGAACGTCTAAAGGCTAGCGCCTGAGCTGCCAGACCAGGATTTTGAGAGGAATTTCATTGTGATGAAATGAAGTTCTTAACTTAAGTAGACCTTTATTATATGCTTCTTAATTAGTGATGAGACTCTAATGGGGGTATTTAATGAAGTGTTTGTCTGATGAATGTAAATCAATTGGTATGTTAATTATTATGATATTTAGCATCATTGTTGTTCATACTTGAGATGATGAATGTAATCCAATTGGTATCCTATCTATTGTGGTAATTGACATCATTGTATTTCATGCTTATGGTTATGAATGTAAACCAAATGGCATGCTAGTTATTGTAGTAATTGGCATCATTGCTTTTCATAACTACATTGAAAGAGGATGAGATCCTCACCTTTGGTGATCATATATGATTTTGAATAGGGAGGAAACTAGCCCTCCCTATCATAGTGATCTTTGTTGAAGACCGCATAGTTGACAAGGTCATTACACAGAGAGAAGACTTTTGGAACTGTGTTCCAATGCTTGTTCAAGGCTTATGGAATCGAGTTCCTTTGCTCTGTTCAAGGCTCATGCATATCATAACAATTCCTGAATGGCTTAAGATGAGTTCCCTAACTATGTCTGAGGAATCATGACATTAACTGCATACATTTTTAGGCTATTCAATAGGCATGAACATAAGGCATAATTTTGGCATAGCATGGCAATTGTATGGGCAATTGCTTATTTTTTTTGAGAATGTGATGTTTTGTGTGGAAATGAGTTTTCTATACAAATTTATAAATGGGATTCTATTTCTGGAAGAGAAAGGAAGATGTTTTGGCTTTTACCACCTTTCTAGTTTATATATTAATATGACTTGAGTTTAGAAATGTATTTTCCTCGAAATAGCTGGAATGATTATGATGAAATGTTTTATGGAATTACTATTGAGAATATATGATTCTCACCCCGTGTGTGTATTTCTATGATGATTCCAAGGAAGAGGACTTGTGGCAAATGAAGAGGACACAAGAACTGGAAGACTTAAAATAGTGTTACTTTTTAGTTCTTTTTGAAACATGCATCTTATGTGCCTTGAAAGGCCCAGTTTACATTTTTTTGTACATATTGTATTTGTGAGAAATACAGATACTGTGTATTATATTCATTATGTGGCTCATGTTTTCTTTATAAATGTATTAGTTATAGTAGAAAATGCACAGTTATTGAAAGTAGCATGCCTGGATATAAGCACTTTGGTATAATAAAGATTATACTATTGGTATTAAATTTGGGATGTTACACCTGTGCTAGTGATTCCAAACCCATAAGAAAACTTTGAGGTTTATTATGATGTTTCAAAAAATGGGTTAGGTGATAGCAATATATTTTAATCATTTAATAATCCTCTCACTGGGCTTCTTAAGGTTCAATTGGGTTTAATTAAATTAGTTTTGACACATTTTATGATATTGGGCCTAATTGAATCAGTGAAAGAATTATTGCATGAATTGGCCTTAATTTTTTTATTTGGCAACGTTTAGTAAATAGGCTATAATTTGCATTGCAAATATTTGATTAATGTGATTCTGGTCTTGTAGGAAAGTTAAGACAATTCTCTACAAGTTTTGTGAAGACCTCAAGAGATGAATCACACGTTTGGATAATTTAAATTGAAGTGGAAGCAAGAGTCAGAATTTTGATCCTAACAACATGACCTTTGCGCATTCATCAGCCTATTTCTTAAGCTATAGGAGTACAATTGTAACACCCCAAAATCTGCTATTTGATAGTAATGATGAAATTGTACTGTTTTGCATATTCTGTGTTACAAAAAATTATTTTGACTTTTCTAAGACTGCTTTTGATCATTGTGTGAAATTTGTTCTAAGTCAGGAAAATAATAATTTTCGAGTCGGGGAAATCTTTATTGATTTATTCAGAGACGGGGGATCCTACTAAACCTGAATCTGAGAGACAGGAAAACAAATCTTTTAATTTTTAGAATTTATCTGTGAAATAAAAATATTTCACGGGAAAATATTTGCTATTTTATTAACAGTAGTTTCTGTTATCGAGTAATGGACCCGATATATTTTATTTGTGACAAAATAGATTGAGAATAATTTTTGTAACTTATTTTAAAATGAACTAATAAAAATGAGTCAACATTAGTGATTAGACTTTTTCTAGACTAATAGAAAATGGTCAATATAAATGGCTGGACTAGTCACTAAGTAACTAGAAGAGCTAACTAAATTACTCTAATTAGTTTAACTAGTAACTAAATGGAATTAACTTAGTTACTAAATATTTAGAATCTAATTACTAGTTAAATATCTAATCATCTAGAAACATGACATAACCATGACATAACAATCATCTAATAATGTAACTAACTAGTTAGAATGTAATTAGAAATCCTAACTAGATTAGTTTAAGTGTAACTAGATGGAGTAACTAATTAGTTCAAGTATAACTAGGAAGTTAGAATGAAACCAAATTGGTTCCATTCCTCCTAGAGCCACACGGCCATGAAGGCCTTTCTACCATGTTCTAAGTTCATCTAAATGACCACTTGATTACTATTGTGTGACCTAAGCCATGTGTACACCATGTGAGACCATGTGACTGAATTTCTATCATATTAAGTTACTATCCATGCAACCACACGGCTTCTCACTTCAATATAGGCATCCATTTGCATTTTAATCACATTTCATAATATCAAGCCTTCATCTTTTTCTCTCAAAACTCAAGAACACTTAAGAACTTTTCATCTTCTCCTACCTTGAACCCCACGGCCTCCTACTCTATACCCTACCTCTCAACTTCAAAAATTTCATCTCTTCATACTTCCTAAAGCTAAGCCTTATTCTAAACACTTTTCTTTCAGAGAGTTTTATCAAAATCCTACTCTAAGTGTATCAAAAACCAAGCTTTAGTTTACTACTCCAAAGGTAATCTTTTGATTCTTTGATCCTAAGTTGGATTATTGATTTTCTAGACCATGATTGATCCATGATTCTTTGTTCTTGAGCTTTGTTTATGACTTTAGAATTTGTTTAAGATTTTTAGGAATTTTTGTTTGAAGCTCATGAATTCAAGAGGAAGAAAGAACTTGAAGATTTTGTCTCCCTTGAGGTAAGAGGGAGATTAACCTCATCAACTATGTGTTGGTGGTGAGCAAATGGATTGTTTGTGGTGAAAAATCCATAAGGATTTATTCACTTGATTTTCTATACTCTCTTTGTTATGTTTGTTATGCTATGGTTTTGAAAATATGTTTACATGTGTGTTAGTATGATTATAGCTTTGATAATATGCTTGTATGTATGCATTGGAAAGCATGCAAATTTATGTGTAATTTAGGATGTGAATAACATGTTGAAAAAATTGTATAAAGGCCCCAAATAGCCTACAGGCACACGGCCTCACTATCTCAAGGAGGATCAAGGATCCTAAATTATTTTTCTTAATTGAGAATTAAATGAATTTATGGCTAGAAATTTAATTAAATGTGTTTATAAGGATTAAAGTGTTAGAAAATGATTTAAATATGAATTTTGAAACACAATGGGAATTCGGCCAATATGCCAATTTTCGATGATCAAGATCCAAAATTATTTTACCAAGTGTAAAGTTAGGTATTTTAATTGTAAGAACTCAATTTGGTAAGTTTAGGAATTTAAAATGAAAGTAATTTAATTTTTAGAACTAAAATTGGCTTAATTAAGCTATGTAATGAAGTAAAAGTGAATACTTGAAATTTACTGACGTATAGCTCACCTTATGGGTTTTGAAGCACGTTAGAAAATTTTGAGCTGAAATATCCCAAGTAATTAAAGAAACACAATTTTCTGGAAAATAGTAAAAGTACTGATTTTTAGAGGGACTATATTACAAATATTAACTAAAGAATGACTATTTTGCAAATATTATTTTAGGAGGGACAATTATGGAAATATTATTTAAACAAGGATTATTATGTAAATATTATTTAATGAGGAACTATTATGCAAATAATGGAAATAAAGTTAAATTTTTGAGAAAAACAATATTTTTGGTTTAAATATGTTAGAAATATTTTACTCACTTGAAAATACGTCAAAAAATATTTACGCGACTCAAAAATAGTAATTTTAGGCTACGCGATTGAGAAAATGCAATAAAATGTTTACGTAATTTAAAAATGTAAGAAAAATGTTTTGCGATTTTAAAAATGTGATAATATCTCTATGCGGTTTAGCTTAAACAGCAGTTTGCTGTCGGGCAGTTATGGTGGGCCCGATTGTGTTAAATATTGATACTGCTAAGGAAAGGCGAGAATATATAAGGTATTGTAAAAATAATAATAGTATGTATGTTTGAATCATATATCATGCATAGAAAACCGTATTCGCTTGTTTGGTTAAGGATGTATGCTTAGGAGATGAATTAGACCTATGTGTGGGTGCGAGTAGAGAAGTGTAGGTCACTTGTGACCTTGGGGGTATCGGGGTGCGGGTACCGCGCAATGCACGGTTGGTAGCTCATCTATCTGTGAGGTAAACCGATGCAAACGCACCGATGATCCGGACCGAGACACTGTCCTATATCGTGATCTAGCTTAGAATGTCTTGTCCAATGCCTGATGTACACTTTTAACAAAATTGATATATTATAGCACTTTTGGCCACGACGGGCGAGTGACAAAAATATCATCTGGATCTTTTCTCTGAAACTGTTTAGTGTAACACCCCTCGATTTAATAACCACGGCACAATCGTCATTATACCACGGTCATTAAATTTTTGGTGTGCTACAACTCAAATAACAAGTTTCCAAAATATATCATTGTGTATATAAAGAAAATAAGAGCCACGAATGAATAGTTACATATACTGCCATAATGAAATATGATGAACAAAATTTTACTCGGATATACAACATGTAAGACTGGATAATCACCTTAAAACATACATATACTCAATAGAAACTTTATACGGGTAGTGCAAAAGAAACACAACTACCCATAAATAAATCTACGACTAAGGAGTTGGGCACTCCATCGGATCTTGAATGCGTAAGGCAACTCTGGACACACTGGCGTAGTGAGAATACAAGATAGGATCTTCAATCGCAATCCTCTTCACAGTTAAGGTCAGATCCCCAACATATCGCATATGCTTGTCAGTCCAGTCGACTCGCCAAGCATTGACGCCCCTAGTGAACTCAATCCTGACGAAACCAATAGAACTCCTTCTTGTCGCCCTCGTCAAACATGGGAGATCATACCATGTATGGTCTAGGAAATTCAACCTCATCCCCTTTACAGTCTTTACCCAAAAATCACATAGAACAAAAATAGTGCAAGCAAGAGGTGAGAGATCCTACATCATTACCAACATGGCAGCAAAGGAGCATAACACGAATGACATAGTCATTCCATACATACAAATATTACAAATACATTCAAGTTAACATTTGCATAGATATCATCAGAAAGCATATTCCATAATAATATAAATATCAATAGCACTATAACAACAAGTATCCACTATAGATATATATATCAAATATTTATGTCTCCACAATATGTATGTTGACCATGCCATGACAATAAGTAAACTGACCATGCATATGCACAATACGTATGCTGACTATCCTCATGTATAATGTATTCATTTCCTACTCCATGGAGCTAGACACAAAACATTCGGAGAGAATGATCAGGGGGATATGCCAGTATCTCATCAGCCGTAAAATCAAGTGCTTTTCAAGAAAATAATCAATCATTTTGTGCAATAAGGCTTTATACAGAGGCATTCCTACAAGATCGCGATATAGGACAGTGTCTCACGTTAGGATCGTCGGTACGTTTGCATCGGTTTGTCCCACGGCCCAGAAGGGATACCAACTGTCCGCTATGAGACGCCCGCACCCCGACGGCCCCAAGGTCAACTGCAGGACCTACACTAGTCTATTCGCACCCGCACTAAGGTGTGATTCAACTCCTAGGCAACTTGGCCTTAACAATAGTTCAATCACCATTGTACCACTCCTAATGGTATTGAAGCAACTGTCCATACAATTGTTCAATACCATTTTAATTAATGATATTATATAGCCATCCATATGACTACATAGTACCACTATTATCTGGGTTTCCTCTGATAACCAGTCCCATCTGACTCGCTCGTCTATCTGACGTTTCTGGTTATAAAGGCGAACCACATCTGACAAAATTGTCCATCTGATATTTCTTGATCTGGTACTTCAGTTTCATAATCACAATGTCGATGCATGCTCATCATGCTTGACTTTCTCAATCATGCCACAATGCATATGGATTCAATGCGTGTATATATATATATACATAGATTCACAATGATAACATAACTTATCCAAATTCTCAAGCCACAACAAATCAATATTAAGACCTCTACTATTCAAAGTTACTACGAAAGTTATGCTCTAATTCCAATATTTTCTTGCATTAACTCTCCTAGAATACTTACTTTGAGTTCCTCACAACCTTCCTCACACTCATGTTTTTTCTTTATCCAACCTCACTCTATGTCTTCTGATAAGGTCGTGTTCTTTATCCATTCCACGTTATGATTTCCTAAGTAAGTGTATATTCCTTTAATTAACTAAGTTTTAGCTTGTTATAAAGCCTCACAATGAGTGCCCAAGGAGATTGTGAGCCTCTAAGGGACTAGAAAAGAACCAACCATTCTTCATTACCCAAAATACATGGTCGTACCAAAATACACGGCCTGGAGTACACGACCGTGCCAAAATACACGGCCTAGGCCATGTACGCCTTTGGAAAAATGCTCATTTTTACGTTGCTCGATTACACGGCCATGCAATATTGCACGGCCTAGGCCGTGTATGCCTCTGCTCTGTGGATCTACCACCAGAAACTTGCAAAAATGCTCCCCCAAGCCTCCAAATCGAATGGGTATGAATCCCTTGCTTTGCAAACATATATCCAAGCATTTATATACTTTCATAACCATCAAGATTCACAATATTAAGCATATAAAATCATGCAATCACAATCTAATCTTAACATTATTAAAAATCACAATAAAGTGAGAAACCCACAATAGATTCCTAACCTTCAACATCAAAGACACTTCCTCACCACCAAGATTGGGTGAAGAAATGAGAAGACAAGAGAACAAGCTCCTTGATGCCTCTTGAAATTCGTCCAACACCTCAAAGAAAATCCCTCAAAAGCTTCAAGCTTGATCTTCAATGGTGGAAGATGAAAGAGGAAGATTTAGCGGATGACCACCAAAGAGAAAAGTCTTAAGATGAGGAGAGGATACAAGAAATGAGGTTATATTAGCAAGAAATGGTGGATGGCCACCAATGGTGATCTGTGGCCGTGTGGGAGAAGAGAGGAAGAGAGAAGAGTATGCGTGAGAGAGAGGGAGAAGAGAACGTGAGAGGGAAATAGAGGAAAGAGAGAAATGAAATAATAAGATGAAAAACAATTTTTCCTTGGCTCCAAAAAGGCTCAGCCGTGGAGTGTGGGAGGGAGGAGAGAGAATGTGTGTGTTGAAGCTTCCTCGATAAAGTGAAAGATAATGATGTCACTTAGATGCTATCATAAAAGTGATCAGATAGAAATAATCTGCTAGAGCTATTATTCAGTGGACAATTGTTACAGTTAGCAAAAATAATATTTTATTATTTCACAGATAATAAAATATATTGCGATTTTATTTATCAGATAAAATCTAGAAAAACAAAAACTTCATAAACTGTGTCCAACCTCGGGTTTAGTAAGATCCCCCATTGACGTTTCTACAGTTCAAAGTTTTCTGGCCATAGGGAAAATATTTCATTTTCCCAGCCTCGCTCAGCGGCACGTAAATTGAGAAAAATATTAAAATAATGAAACAATTCAGAAAACTCTAGAAAAATTCTCAAAAATCATAAATATTATAAAATAATTATTTATAATGAAATAAATAATTTTCGGGATGTTACAACTCTCCCCTTCTAAAAGGAATTTTATCCTCGAAATTTATCATAGCTTAGAACAAACGCGACTATGTTTCTTTCATTTTGTCTTCTAGTTTTCATGCTGCATCTCCAACTGCATCAATCCAAATCACCAGTACTAAGGTTGCTTCCTTCCATTGAGTATCTTATATTAATGGGAAAAGGCGTGTTGACATCGTAGGCTGATTAATAAAAGATTCTACGCCCTTTGAGTCTTCAACCATTCCAATAGCCAACTCCCCAAACAACTGTACATTGCTGAGTGACTCTATCGAACTTATTCTCCTTGCTCACCGTAGCAGACAAACTAAGCTTCTTTTCTTCTTAAGGCATCCGCTATGTGTTAAGGGTCAAAACGTGTTTGCCCATTTGCTAACCGCAAGTGCACGGGTCGCACAAGTAATAAAATGATGAGTACAGATATATACGAGGATAATTTTATTTCCAATGCTAAGGATAGCTTACCTAATTCTATTCAAGAACACAAAAATGGATAAGAGTAAAGAAAGAAATCGGTTAGAGTTTAGGGAAATCCTTCTTCACCCTTTACATCAACTAACAACAAGCAATCCTCCTCATAAATATGAATGCAATGATTATGTTAGCTTGAGAATCTACATTAGCTAAACGCCTATGTCTAGGTCATCTAACCATGGTGTCATTTATCCAACTCTCAAGTGTCCTTGAGAGCTAACACAAAATCCACTCTTTAAGGTCTATTCTCGAGACACGTGCTATGCATGGCTAAGAGGTATATGTCTATTAGCGAATCAACTCATCCCATCATTGGAATAGAATCGAACATGCATCAACCAAACATATGATTTCAAACCCAAATCCCTATGTCTAGGTTCATTAGATTTTATCAAATCACTCAAATGTTGCCAAACACTCAAAGCATTAAGATCAATATGATTGAACAAAAGCAAAGATCCACACAAACTTAGAGAAGAACAAATCATTAATATTAATAAAAGGATTCAAAGTCATCCCTAAATAAAGTGTATACAATGAAATGAGAACAAATTACAAAATACATGTTCTGAGGAAGAGAAAAGAGAAAAGAGAGAAGGAGAAATATGATTTCGCCATTGAAGATCGATCCTCCTCCAATGGAAAGAGGGCTTCCATCCTTAGCTCCCCAAGCTCCATCTCCACCTCCAATGGAGTTCTAGCCGCGCCTCTAACCCGTAAACTAAAAACCTAAAAACCTAAAAGAGAGAAAACCGAGTCGAAAGGGTGCGTGAAAAACTAAATAAATAGGCTCACTGGCCGACGCGCGCGCGCGGCTTTCAAATTCCCACGCGTATTGGGCTGGGCGATCACACACCGCGGCGTGCATCTTGGCGCGTGGACAATCGGAATGCTTCTTTGGGTTCGTTCCATGCCGGGCCTTGCTTGCAATTTGAGCCCTTCCTACATTAGAGAACGGCAAATTAAATATAATTCAAATTTACTTAATCAATAAACAAATATGCACAACTTGCTCAAAAACATAAAGGAAGGTATCCAAATGACATTTAACAAGTATGAGCACAAAACCTTCCAAATATTAAGATCAATGGGGCATAAATAACTACATTTCATGGAGAAAATCTTTCTTAGGTATTATACTAAAATGGAAAAATTGAAATCTTTCAAAACTTCTAATCAATCCTATATTTTAACTCACATGACAAAATACTTCTGACTCTTGAGATTACTATAGACATTAGAAATTTCTCCTTGTAGAAAACGCCTTCAGATCTTTAATGCAACTGCAAAGGCTAACTCTGAGTTAGTGTAAAATAATACTTCTCATGTGTTCTCAATTGTCTCAAAGCGTACATTACCATTCCTTCTATTCTGATTAAGCAAACATTCAAAACTTTCAAATGCGAAGTATCACTAGGCATCCTAAAAAGGTTCATTGGAATTTGGGCAGAATCATCATCGGTAAGGTAGTTGAGTGTCTCTTCAATCCTTGAAAATCTTTCCTTATATGCATCAATCCTATAAACATGACTCTATCGTACAAGTTAGATGAGAAGTCTCGCCATTTTGGAGAGTTCTGTGATGAGTCTCCTATGTTAACCAGTTAATCCTATAAAGTTACAAATCTCCGTTACGGTTGTCGGTCGTTCTCATTTAAGAACCGCTTCAACTTTTGACAGATCCATAATAACTCCTTCCTTTGAGATCACGTGACCCAAAAGTTAAATTGCCTTTAACCTAAATCCACACTTAAATAACTTTACGAGTAACATCTTTTTCTTTAGAATTTAAAGAATCAAGATGAGAGGTTTAGTACGTTCCGTCGAACTTCAAGAGTGGATCAGAATATCATCAACAAGGACAATGACAAATCTATTTTTAACAAGGAAGAGAGACTCTTTTCAGGTAATCGATGAATATTACTGAAGCGTTCATTACATGGAACGACATTACAGAATACCCGTAGTGCCCATAACGCGTTAAAAAAAAGTTGTTTTGGAAAAGTCTTCCACCCTTGAGCGAATTTAATGATAGCCCAAAACACAAGTTGATCTTGGAGAAAACGACGGCTTCCTTTAGTTGATTCATTAAGCCATCTATCCTTGATCTTAACAGAAATGTCTCATAGGGTATGTTCTTTTCTAATTGTACTACATTCGGCATGGATTCATCTGATGGAGAATTTGACATAGTTCAACAGAATTTTGGAATGAGCTTCACAGATTTAGATCCAGAAATATCTGTCGCAAGAAACACTAAGGTTTGATTGGGATAATTTAACAGGATATGGTTGGAAAATAACCAATCCATTTCCAATATTACATCTAATTTGTGAAAGAAGTAAACAAATTAGATCAATAGGAAAGATTCTATCTTTAACAGGTCATAAGATAATTTAAACAACTTGGCCACCATCAACAAGTTCTTAGTAGTAGAAGTAGAAATAACTTAGTCAAAAGATGATGAAGATACAAATGACCCTACTGGACTCATACAGTCATATGCCGTAAAGAAATGTGTTACTCCCGGAATTATACAGTACAATCACAGGGTCATTTATCGCAATACAAGCTCCCTCGTTTAGGTCTTCAGTATTGGATGTTTCTACCCCACTTGAGAAATTAACTCTCCCTTCTTCATGAGATCTTAAAGTACGTATATCTCCAATGAAAGGCTTCGTCCTATGCAAGGTATAATTCCTAGCCACATGTCCTAACTTTCCACACTTGAAACAAATTATTCCTTCAATCGTACAGTGCCTTGTTAAGTGCCCTTTTCCGCACTTCTTACATTTTGGTGAAGATACCATAGTTGGATTGGATTTACTACCACACGCACCTCCTTCATGCATTTGTTGTCGTTGTTGCTCCTTCGATCGTCATGAATACGTTTTCTGCTTAAACTAATTAACTTTTCTATTATTCCTCCTTTAGAATTTAGGTAATCCAGAGTTACCCCAACGTCGACTTTCTTCCATCAGATTCTGAACCTCAACTTCCAATTCTTGCTATTGTGCGGCCCTCTGATCCTGCCATGTTATTACATTAACCATCCTTTGCATTACTCCTGCTATCGCAGTTGTATCACCATCGTCACCCCCCCGTACTCACACGCTTATGTCTACCCCAAGCCATTGCCTTCCTTCAAGGGAAAACAAATCAAAACATAAGGAAAATCCAAAGCAATCAATCCAAACATTATTGTCTCCTTTCGGAAACCAAACACAAAGAGTCACACAACACAGAAAGACAAACGTAACCACCAAAACCCAAAGAACTATAACTTGAGCTCCTTCATTCTGCCTTCTACGACGCGATCTCCTGTAAGTTTTTCTCTCCCAAGAAGTTTCTCGAACTAAACTTACACTAGATACTCCTTTCCTAAGGGAATCAATTTTCCAAACCTTTTAGATGTCTCAGTCCACAAACCTTGTATGTTTTATTTAACTACCCTTTTCCTAATCCATTGGCTTAAACAATTCTAGAGGTAACACAACAAGGGTGTAAATACAAATAAATCCTAAGCAAGTTCAGTCATACCAGCTGAGCTTCTTTCTAAAGAACACCTATTGCCTTAATACGCCTAAGTGAAGTCATAATTTCCCGTAAACATAGAACATTACACATTGAGTGGGCCAATACTCAATATCATGTAACTGTGCAACAGTAGCTACCAACATTCAACCTATGGCAAGCCATGCCTTCCTTTCCCAACATCTCAATCAAGAGACAAGGAAGTATACAACATACAAAGAAACTTCTAATATATCTAAGTATAGTCAGTCCATACCCCGACTCAACAGGATGAACTGCGCTTTGATACCACCTAATGTAACACCCCTCAATTTAATAACCATGGCACAATCGTTATTATACCACGATCACTAAATTTTTTATGTGCTACAACTTAAATAACAAGTTTCCAAAATATATCATTGTGTATATAAAGAAATTAGGAGCCACGAATGAATAGTTACATATACTGCCATAATGAAATATGATTTAACAAAATTTTACTCAGATATATAGCATGAAAGACTGGATAATCACCTTAAAACATACATATACTCAATAGAAACTTTATACAAGTAGTGCAAAAGAAACATAACTACCCATAAATAAATCTACGACTAAGGAGTTGGGTACTCCATCGGATCCCGGATGCGTAAGGCAACTCCGGACACACTGGTGTAGTGAGAATACAGGATAGGATCTGTAATTGCAATCCTCTTCATGGTCAAGGTCAGATCCCCAACATATTGCATACACTTATCGGTCCAGTCGACTCGCTAAGCATTGACACCCCTGGTGAACTCAATCCTGACGAAACCAATAAAACTCCTTCTTGTCACCCTCGTCAAACACAGGAGATCATACCATGTATGGTCTAGGAAATTCAACCTCTTCCCCATTACAGTCTTTACCCAAAAATCACATAGAACAAGAATAGTGCAAGCAAGAGGTGAGACATCCTACATCATTACCAATATGGCAGCAAAAGAACATAACACGAATGACGTAGTCATTCCATACATACAGATATTACAAATACATTGAAGTTAACATTTGCATAGATATCATCAGAAAGTATAGTCCACAATAATATAAATATCACCAGCACTATAATAGCAAGTATCCACTATAGATATATATATCAAATATTTATGTCTCCACAATATGTATGTTGACTATGCCATGACAATATGTAAGTTGACCATGCACATACACAATGCATATGCTGACTATCCTCATGTACAATGTACTCTTTTCCGACTCCATGGAGCTAGACACAAAACATTCAGAGAGAATGATCAGGGGGACATGCCAGTATCTCGTTAGCCGTAAAATCAAGTGTTTTTCAAGAAAATAATCAATCATTTTGCGCAATAAGGCTTTATACAGCGACATTCCCACAAGATCGCGATATAGGACAGTGTCTCACGTCAGGATCGTTGGTGCATTTGCATCGGTTTGTCCCACGGCCCAAAGGGGCTACCAACTATCTGCTATGAGATGCTCGCACCCCGACGCCCCCAAGGTCAACTGCAGGACCTACACTAGTGTATTCGCACTCGCACTAAGGTGTGATTCAACTCCTAGGCAACTTGGCCTTAATAATAGTTCAATCATCGTTGTACCACTCCCAATGGTATTGAAGCAACTGTCCATACAATTGTTCAATACCATTTTCATCAGTGACATTATATAGCCATCCATACGACTACATAGTACCACTATTATCTGGGTTTCCTCTGATAACCAGTCCCATCTGACTTGCTCGTCTATCTGACGTTTCTGGTTATAAAGGCGAACCACATTTGAGTAAATTGTCCATCTGATATTTCTTGATCCGGTACTCCGATTTCATAATCACAATGTCGATGTATGCTCATCATGTTCGACTTTCTCAATCATGCCACAATGCATGTGGATTCAATGCGTATATATATATATATATATATATATATACACACACACACATACATAGATTCACAATGATAACATAACTTATCCAAATTCTCATGCCATAACAAATCAATATTAAGACCTCAAAGGTGAACAAATACTATCCAAAGTTACTATGAAAGTTATGCTTTAATTCCATTATGTTCTTGCGTTAACTCTCCTAGAATATTTACTTTGAGTTCCTCACACTCATGTTCTTTCTTTATCCAACCACACTCTAAGTCTTATGGTAAGGTCATGTTCTTTATCCATTCCACGTTATGATTTCCTAAGTAAGTGTATATTCCTTTAATTAACTAAGTTTTAGCTTGATATAAAGCCTCACAATGAGTGCCCAAGGAGACTGTGAGCCTCTAAGGGACTAGAAAAGAACCAATCATTCTTCATTACCCAAAATACATGGTTGTGCCAAAATACACGGCCTGGAGTACACAGTCGTGCTAAAATACACGGCCTAGGCCATGTACGCCTCTAGAAAAATGCTCATTTTTAGGTTGCTCGATTACACGGCCGTGTATGCCTCTGCTTTGTGGATCTACCACTAGAAACTTGCAAAAATGCTCCCCCAAGCCTCCAAATCAAATGGGTATGAATCCCTTGTTTCCCAAACACATATCCAAGCATTTATATACTTTCATAACCATCAAGATTCACAATATTAAGCATATAAAATCATGCAATCACAATCAAATCTTAACATTATTAAAAATCACAACAAAATGAGAAACCCACAGTGGATTCCTCACCTTCAACATCAAAGACACTTCCTCACCACCAAGATTGGGTGAAGAGGATTATCTCCCCCTTACCTCAATGAGAAGACAAGAGAACAAGCTCCTTGATGCCTCTTGAAATTCGTCCAACACCTCAAAGAAAATCCCTCAAAAGCTTCAAGCTTGAGCTTCAATGGTGGAACATGAAAGAGAAAGATTTAGGGGATGGCCCCCATGGAGAAAAGTCTTAAGATGAGGAGAGGATGCAAGAAATGAGGTTGTCTTGGCAAGAAATGGTGGATGGCCACCAATGGTGATGTGTGGCCGTGTGGGAGAATAGTGGAAGAGAGAAAAGTGTGCGTGAGAGAGAGGGAGAAGAGAACGTGAGAGGGAAAGAGAGGAAAGAGAGAAATGAAATAATAAGGTGAAAAGTAATTTTTCCTTGGCTCCAAAAAGCCTCAGCCATGGAGTGTGGGAGGGAGGAGAGAAAATATGAGTGTAGGACGCTTCCTTGAGATACTTCGCACACTTCTCGATAAAGTGAAGGATGATGATGTCACTTAGATGCTATCATAAAAATGATCAGATAGAAATAATCTGTTAGAGCTATTATTCAATGGACAACTGTTACCGTTAGTAGAAATAATATTTTATTATTCCACAGATAATAAAATATAGTATGATTTTATTTATCAGATAAAATATAGAGAAACAAAAACCTCGTAAACTATGTCTAGCCTCGGGTTTAGTAAAATCCTTCATCGACGTTTCTACAGTTCAAAGTTTTCTGGCCACAGGAAAAATATTTCATTTTTCCAGCCTCGCTTAGCGTGCATGCAAATCGAGAAAAATATTAAAATAATCAAACAATTCAGAAAATTCTAAAAAAATTCTTAAAAATCACATATATTATAAAATGATTATTTATAATGAAATAAAAAATTTTCGGGATGTTACGTTTAGCTCCATGGAGTAGGAATTGGTCATTATACCTATGCATTGTGGGTTAGCATATTAATTAGTTATTTGAGTTGTTTAATTTATTATCTGTGATATGATAATATGATTTAATGTTTTAATATAATATGATGTTTATTTGCTGTCATTTCTTTTACTGCCACACTAGTATTGATGTAGGGGATCTCATCTCGTTGTTATGTTATATTTGTTTCATTGTATGTGTTTATTAAAGATCGAGGGAACGAGGAGGCAAATGACTCTGTTTATCATTAGTAGCTCTCTTCTTTGTTTATTAGTATAGCGACAAGATGATAAGTCTTAGGTTTTGTTAGGGTCCAGTTCCACGGCAGAACTGACACGTGGAGGTTTGATTATAATAATGAGAGGTTTGTTTACACCGGGGATTTGACTATGAGTTTGAGTGGAACACTAAATGGGATTTTCGTGTTGACTCAACATGCCACTGTACATCTGGAATTCACGATACCCATTCGTGAACTCTGGGATGGAATTGTGTCTGTCTACACACCCCAAGAGAATACTGTAGTATCATCAGCAAGGACGCTCATGAGACATCTATATCCGCGTGGGTTCTTCAATGATAATGTAGAGGAGGAGGAGGATCCTTCCGAGGAACCTAATCCTTAGGTTTATTTTTAGAAACTGCTTAGTGGTTATATTTGTATTTTACTTTTGAAACTGGGTTGTATTTATGTAAATTATTTGGACAAGGTTTGTAATATGATATATATATATATATATATATATATATATATATATATCTATATATATAGATATATATATATATCTATATATATATGTGTGTGTGTGTGTGTGTGTGTGTGTGTTTATTACAAGTCTTATTAATGTTATAATTTAGTTTACTTATTTTATTTTATTCCGTAAACGAAACCTTAAAATTGACATTTTTACAAGATTAATTCTTTTACAACTTAGATAAGTTCTATTAGGATTAGTCTTAAATGTGATACCCTACGGTGGGTGTTACAACAATTGACACCAAAAATAAGCCCAAATGAAAGCTAAGACCCAAATCTACAACTTTCATGAGAACACGAGAGATGTATTGGATGTCTAGTAGGTCATATTGGGTCTAAAAGTTAGAACAGAGGTGCTGTTGCTAGAACCCAAACACTGTGCAAAGATTGGGCTATATCATGGGCTGTAGGAGTTAGATTAGGCTGAAACTAGTGGCATTGGAAAGTTAAAACAAAAACCTTCAACATTCAGGATTCCACTTATGCAATAGGTGACGTTATGACAGAGTTATAGTCATGTGAAGACATCTAAATTAGTTGAGCAGGAAGATAAGCATGGCAATAATTTTTCACTAATCCACTCACTCATTAAACAACTTTATTGTCAATTTCTACTCATTCACCCACTCATAAACAACTCCCTTGACATTTTGTACCCTTCATGCTCTATAAAAGGCACCATTGGTTGCTCATTAGAATCATCTTGGTTTAGAGATCAAGATATTGTTCTTGTATTATTTGTTTCTGTTGTAGTAGTTTTCTTTTGTTCTAAATAGAAATTATGTCCATCTTCTTCTTGTTTATGAGTAACTAATTTTCATTTTGCTTAGGTGAAAGGGTGAAGCTTTTGGTAATGAAATAAGGTTAGATTAATATCTTTCGTGTGCTTGAATGATATATTATCAAGTGATCATTATATATGTTGTATTCTATTTCCAATCAATTTAGAAACCCTCCTTGTAAAGTGGAGATCTTGATTTGTTGTAGGAAAGAGATTGACACAATGAATGCTTGAACCTATTTACAAGTGTTGGCGTTATTAACCTTCCTTGTAAACTGAAGATCTTGATTTGTTGTAGACAAAAGATTGGCACAATAAATGCTTGAACCCATTTATAAGTGTTGGCATCAGTGGATAATTATAGGAACCACAATATAACTACATATATAACTTTAAAAGAACTTTGAATGTTGTATTTTTCAATTGGAACCTCTATTATGCGTGGATTCTAATTGAGTTATAAAAAGAAAAAATATTTACCTTAATTTATATACCAAGAGTGGATCCCCTAACCCAAGCAAATCCTTTTTGATTGTGAACAAGTTTAATCACCTTTATTGTTCTAACGAGTCCTTTCCTTATCTCAAAGAATTTTTCTTAGTCAATTCCCTGTGGATCGACCTTGGACTCCTAAGAATTTATTACTTGAGACAACTTGCACTTGGGTTTACGACACATATCAATTCACATCAAGTTTTTAGCATCATTGCTAGGGACTTGATTTAAAGAAGAAATTCCTTAACCTTGTGAAAAAGATGATGAATCAATTCCCTTAGATAAGGAAGGGGTCGATAAGCCACCTGCCCAAAAGGAGACCAAACTCTCATCTTCACCCTTCTTTCCTCAAGCATTAAATAATTTGAGGAAATTGAATCACAACATTGAAATTTTTGAAATTTTTAAATAAGTGAAAGTCAATATTCCTCTGTTAGATGCTATCAAATAGGTTTTCTCTTATGCCAAAATTTTGAAGGACATGTGCACTGTTAAAAGGAAACTAAGTGTGAAAAAGAAAGCATTTTTTGGCTAAATAGGTAAGCTCCATTCTTCAGAATAATAATGCATTGAAATATAAAGACCCTGATTGTCCTACAGTTTCGTACATTATTGGAGAACATAAAATTGAACAAGCTTTACTTGATCTTGGTGCTAGTGTTAATTTGCTTCCATATTAAGTTTTTCAACAACTCAACCTGGGTGAGTTAAAACCAACTTCTGTAACTCTTCTGCTTGCTAATAGATTAATTAAAATTCCAAAATGAATAGTAGAAGATGTAATAGTACAAGTTGATAAATTCATATATCTTGTGTATTTTATTGTCTTAGAAATTGAACCTACGGTTAATAGCTACAGGTCAATTCTTGTTATTTTAAATCACCCATTTTTAGCAACATCTAATGCTTTTATAAATTACAGAAATGGAGTGATGAAGCTAACATTTGGAAATATAATGCTGGAGCTTAATGTTTTCAACATGTGTAAGCAACCACAGGAAGTCCATGACGAAAAGGAGGAAGTTGAAGGGATTGAGGCCATTATAGATGATCATCTTCAAAGCAGGAGTTCTTCTAACCCATTAGAAATTTGTTTAATCAATTCATTTGACTCAGGTATGAAATTAGATGATGATATTTCTAAAATATGTTCTTTGCTTGATTATACACAGGTGATGGAATACAAAGGATGGAAGCCGAAATTCGAAGAGCTAAAACCCATGAATGATAATACCCATGAAGAAGTACCTACACTGGAACTAAAGTCATTACCTGCTAGGTTGAAGTACACATTTTTGGGAGAAGAGCAAAGTTTTCCAGTAGTAATTTCCTCGACCCTTACTAGAGAACAAGAAGGTATGTTGATAGAAGTACTTAAAAGGCATAAAAGTGCAATTGAATGGACATTAAAAAACATAAAAGACATTAATCCATTAATTTGTGCACATAAAATACATTTAGAGAATAATGCTAAATTATTTCAATAACTTCAAAGAAGATTAAATCCAGGCATGAAAGAGGTAGTTAGTGTTGGTGTATGCCCTAGAGGCTAATACATTTTCTGTATTTACATACATTCTATTATGCTATTTTATATATGAGGCATTTCATTTATTGTGTTCTTTTTGATAAACATAATAAAGTCCTTAGAATAGTAAGTTTGATGCCATAGGACATCAAGTGGATGACTTGATCGTGAGATCCTTTTGGTTACAACACTATTCTTAAATGTCCCTAGTCAAGTATTATTGTTAATTAGGACAATAATAATACATTGAGACTAGTATGTGTAGAGACTGATGACCGCATCTCACGGGTCATGGATATGAGATATCAAGTCTTCACATGGGTACATATTAGAGTAATGATGTACTGGACTGACCCACCATGAGAACGCTACATGGATCGTTACGTGAGTGTCATAAGCGATTCTCATAGTGACAATGGTGTTTGTGGTCCTTTGACCTGAAATCACTACGATTCCTACATGAGGAGTTGTGTGTTTTAATGCCATCAAACGTCATCTATAACAAGGTGATTATAAAAATGGTTATTGGACATACCGCAAATCATGCAGAGGGATGTGAGTGACCTAGATGGAATTTGTCACTCCTACATAATAGGAGCAATATCTTCGGGCCCCTTGATTGAATGAGACTGCGAAATGCATGGCCATGCTCAAATGAGTCAATATGAGATATTGATCTCATTTGTTGTTACAAAGTCTACTCGAGTATCAGGAAACGAATGATTGGACTATACAAGGGTGACGCATTCCATGCCTTGTGTTCAATCTAGATATCTTGACAAAGGGACTAAACGACACAGAAACATTGGTCACGAAAAGGTTATGTCAAATCACTGACATTCTTATTACTTGGGTAGCAGCGATGTGTTGCTAGATACCATTCACTGCTTGTAATATTAAAATGGGATTTTAATATTACTGCCAACGTAATAAGAACCTGCAGGGTCACACACATAGAGCAGACTAAAATTGGAGCAATGGATCCAAGTTGGACTCGGATTCAAATATGGGCCAGACTCATAACAAATGGGTCTAGGGTTGCACAGCTTACCTTGCTACTGCTCACACTCACTTAAGGCAGTCACTATTATAAATAGTACTGCTAAGGGGGCTGCTATGTGATATAATTCTGAACCCTAGCCGCACCTACAAAAAGTGAGTGAGAGAGCGACAGGTTTCTTCTCTTCTCTTCGCAGCTAGCACTGTGTGAGAGACGTGAGGCTCCTCCTTGCGGACGTTGGACGTTCGTGAGTCTGTTCGTGTGGATATCGCAGAGACATCATTTCTATTACGGTGTTAGTGATTCACGCTTTAAGAGGTAAATCATTTAAAACTCGGATTATGACTTTTTCGCATGGATCCTCGGTGGGAATCCCTGTTTTTCGCTGCGTGTTGTATCCGCAAAATTCCCAACAGTTAGAGCTAAAGTCCTCAAATTACTTGATGTTGGAATTATCTACCCTATCTCTGATAGCCAGTGGGTTAGCCCTATACAAGTTATGCCTAAGAAATATGGAATAACAATGGTTGAAAATGAAAAAGGTGAATTAATACCTATGCGAGTCTCATCCAGTTGGCGTATATGTATTAATTTTAGAAAATTAAATGTTGCCACCAAGGAAGATCATTTCCCCTTGTCATTTCTTGATCAAATTCAGGAAAAGGTAGTAGGACATTCCTACTACTATTTTCTTGATGGTTATTCGGGCTATTATTAAATACCCAATGCATTAGATGATCAAGAAAAGACCACTTTTACATGTCCCTTTGACACTTTTGCATACAGAAGAATGTATTTTACCCTTTGTAATGCTCTGGCAACATTCCAAAGATGCATGCTAAGCATTTTTAATGACATGGTTGAGCATTATTTAGAGGTTTTCATGGATGACTTGACATTTTTTGGAAATACATTTGAAATTTGGATTGGTTCCAGCTCTCGTTTTCTTTCAAAGAAATAAAAAATAGAAAAATAATAAAATAATAATAATAATAATAATAATAATAATAATAATAATAATTAAAGAAAAAATATGTGTTTCTTAATTTTAAACTTTTCTGACAACAATGGCCAACCTATCCATATAGGTGCTATCATTACATTTTCCATTCTTTTCCCTATTTAAACACTTCATTTTCTTCATTTTCATCCAACTCATAATCATTCAAAGCAAAGGTAAGTAAAGAATTGGAGGGAGCTTCTGTTCATCGATTTATAAATATTTGTTTATTTTATGGGTCAAGTTTTGGGAAGGGTACAGAGTTTGTAGAAGCAGCAATTACTCTTGGTTGAGCGCTTGTCGCGAGGAAAATTCATGTAGTATATGGAGGAGGTAGCATTGGGTTAATGGGGGTTATGTCAATCACTGCACATATAGGAGGCAGTCAAGTTTTAGGTATCATTCTTAAAGCTTTAACTTGAAGGAACATCACTGGAAAGACAATTGGAGAGGAACTACGAGTATCAACTATGCATGAACAAATGGCTAAAATGCTTAACAATTCTGATACATTCATTGCCTTACCAGCTGTCTATGGTACTTTGACAAAAGTTTTTTAAATTGTCTTTTGGGCCCAACTAAATATCCACCATAAACCCATAGTGTAACGCCCCCTTCGCAAGGGCGTCACACACACTAAACAGAACTAAAAAAAAAACTATTAAGACTCGATTTATTTTATCTATAGGTATTAACTTGTCTATCAATAAAGTATCCTAACTTAGCAATTCTCTTTTTTTTGTAAGCGAAAAACATCAACTTAGCAGAACTCAACATGAAGATCAAACCATACATTTATACAAAAGATATATACTACATATATATTTAGATACATAACATAAGTAATTAAATACATCAATAGTTAGCAAAAGAAAGCAGAAGCTTTACATGCCCAAAAAGATATATACAGACAACCACCAAGACTACAAAAAGTATCATGCCCCAAACAAAATACTAAGAAGAAGCATCAGAGGGTTCCTCCTCAAGATCCTCCTCAGAAGAGGAAATCCTTACAAGAGCAACAGATTCACGAGCAGGAGCTCGTGTAGAGGATAGGAACGAATCCTTGTGTGAAGTATACTCGCGATCACCCTACACCTCACGTATCGGCATGTAGAACTCCAACAATACGGCAACATTGAAAGAAAAAATAGGTGGATCTTAACGACCCCAAGCCAAAGATATAGTCACATCTCCTACGTAGACGAAACGCTCGGTGATCAAGTCGACGAGTCACCGCCTCCGTCGAACCTCAGTCTGGCATACCCAAGAAAACCTCACCGGGATGCCATAGCCAAGTAGAAGAGTAACTCGCCCCATAACCAAGAAACTCAGGCTCTTCCTCGCCTTGGTCTTTTAAGAAGCATAGATATAAATAGAATAACAGAATACAAAAAAGAGGTGAGATATCCAACATTAATACTAGTTATGGCAATAAAGAACTATAAGTGGCGCAGGATGCCATACAACATGGCAAACATAATAAACAACATCAGGATTCAGATGATTAACAATTTGATAATACAGATAGTTATAACATCATTAAAAGAAATAGTTCCATAATCATATATATATTTATGCCAGATAAATATGTTGACAGACTATGCACATGCACAAGGTACCAACATCCTACTCTATGGAGCCAAACACAACATCGAAGAGAATGATCAATGAGACATGCCTGTATCTCATTAGCCTCAAATCAAGTGCTTTCAATATCAACAAATTGCGCAGCATGGCTTATTCAAGGCATTCTTCACAAGATCAGGATATAGGACAAAGTCTCGGCCTGGATCGTTTGTGTGTTTGCATCGGTCTATCCCACGGTACAGAGGAGCTACCAACTTTCTATTGTGAGATACCAGCACCCTAACACCCCCAAGGTCCACAAGTGACCTATACTAGTCTATTTGCACCCACACGTAGGTGTGATTCATCTCCTAGGCATATAGCCTTACTAACAGAGTCCAACGGACTTTCATAATGCATGATGATTCAATGCACATATATATAGATATTCAATAATAGTATGACTTATCCATGATTACACGCCACATTAGGCCCAATAAATTATTAACAATTCTTGGTCCCACTTATGAACCCACAAGAAGTCATTGTCCAACTCTCAAGGGTGAAAATATACTTTTTAAAGTTTAATATGAAAGTTACGCCTCAATTTCATTATTTTTTTATTAACCTCTCTAGGGAGATTCTCTAGTATTTTTCATTCAATCCTTATTACCTTTAATTAAATAAGTTCTTTCCTTTGTTTTAGACCAAACTCATTTAGAATAATCATTTTAAGTTTCTCAAAACCTAACTCACACTCATGTTCTTTCTTTGGCCCAAAAATCACTTTAGGCTATAGGATAAAGTTTTGTTCTTTGTGCTTTCCGTATTATGAATTTCTAATTAAGTGTCTACTCATTTAATTATCTAAGTTTTAGCTTGATACAAAAGTCTCACATTGAGTGCCGGATGAGGTCGTGAGCATCCAAAGGACTAGGAATCCAAAATTTTTCATCACCTCTCTAACCACTCATCATTTAATTGCTTAAGTCCCAAATTAGCACAAAAGTTCTATCTTGGACCTATCAAAGTGCCTCTTGGCCATGAGCCACCAAACCAAAGGGGTAAGAATCCTTTGCTTTCCATACATACATCCAAGCATCTAATGCATTCCAAATCCATCAAGTTTCACAATAGAAAGTATTAAAGTCATACAACACAACCAATCATAAAATTACCAAAAAATCACACAACAAAGTGAGCAGCCCACACATGGATTCCTCACCATCAACACTAAAAGGTGTTCCTCACCACCATGATAGGTTGAAGAAGATGATCTCCCTCTTACCTAAAGAGACGACAAAAGAAAGCAAGCTCCTTGATGCTTCCTTGCAATTTTCATCCACCACCACCAACAAAACCCTAGGATAGTCAAACTCACACAATCAACAACCAAAGCTTGAAAAGAGAAGTCCTTTATCACAAAGGTGACCAAGGATCACGAAAATGAGAAGAGAAAAGATCAAAATCAAGAACTTTACCTCAAAGCTTTAAGTTTTAGGGCTTGGTAAAAAGTGATAAAGATGGAAGAATCAAGAGATGATCATCGAAGAGAAAAGCTTCTATGTGACAAGGAGATTCAAGAACTAAGGTTGGTTGGAGGGAACAAAGATGGATGGCCAAAATGGTGTGTATAGCCGTGAAAATGGAGAGGAAGAATGGAGAAGAGGAAGTGTGAGAGAGAAAAGAGAAAAGTGAGAGTGAAAAACGATGAAACCTTTTTTTTTTTGAATGGTAAAGTGAAAAGTGAATGTGTGGTAAAGTGAAAAGATGACAATTGATGTCATCTTTCCCTCCAATTATCGTGGAGTCCAAGGAGGAGAGAGGAAAGGTGAAGCTTCCTTGAGAAGCTTGGTATAAAGCTTCCTTGAGAAGTTTCACACACTTTTTGAAAAAGTCAAGGGTGATGTCATGGTGATGATGTCATTAAAGTGCTCTCTAGAAGATATGACTAACACTCTACCAAAGCTATTATCCAGTAGACAAAGGTTATAGTTAGTAAAAACAGTATTTATCGTCCAATGGATAATAAAACGTTATCGCGATTTTATTTATCAGATCAAATCTCAAAAAATAAAAATTTCATAAATTATGTCCGACCTCGGGTTTAGTATGATCCCCCATCGACATTTCCACAGTCCAAAGTTTTCTGGTCTTGGGAAAAATATTTTATTTTCTCGGCCTCGCCCAACGTGCACGCAAAATGAGAAATATATTAAAATAATCAAAATCACTGAAATAATTCACAAAAATTCTCAAAAATCACAAATATTATAAAAAATATTTATAAATAAAAAACAAGAAATTTTTGGGATATTACAACTCTCCCCTTCTAAAAAGAAATTTTTTCCTCAATTTTCATACCTCAGAATAGATATGGATGTTGTTCCTTCATCTTGTCCTCTAACTCCCACGTCGCATCTCCAGTTATGTCATTCCAAATCACTTTCACAAATGGAATCTCCTTTCCTCTGAGATGCTTCACTCTCCTATCCTCAATCTTTACAGGAAGTGTTTCATAAGTTAAATTCTCTTTTAGTTGTACTGTATCTAGTGCAATGACGTGGTTTGGATCAGGAATGTATTTTCGCAATTGCGACACATGAAAAACATTGTGATGGTTAGAAAGAAAAGGTGGTAAAGCTATTTGGTAGGCTACTGGACCTATCCAATGAAGAATTTAGTAAGGTCCAATGAACTTTGGAGTGAGTTTTCTAGATTTAAGAACTCGGTCGACCCCTGTCGTGGGTGTGACTTTCAAAAACACATACTCGCCTTCTTCAAATTCAAGAGGCTTCCTTCGTTTATCCGCATAGTTTTTCTGTCGACTCTGAGCTGACCACATTTTTTCCTGAATCATCTTAACGTTTTCCGTTGTCTGTTGCACAAGATCATATTTGATCGTGAATTGATCTCCATCTTGGTACCAACATAAAGGAGTTCTGCACCGTCATCCATATAGAGCTTCATAGGGTGCCATCCCTATGCTTGAGTGAAAACTGTTATTGTAGGTGAACTCTATCAAAGGCAAAACTTCATCCCAACTTCTAGTCTGTTCTAGAGTACAAGCTCTCAGTAGATCTTCCAGCGATTGGATCATCTTTTCTGTTTAACCATCTGTTTGAGGATGATAAGTAGAACTCAAATGAAGTTTTGTTCCCATTACTTATTGTAGGCTCTACCAAAGCCTTGATGTAAACCTCGGATCTCTATCAGAAACAATACTGGAAGGCACACCATGAAGTCTAACAACCTCGTCAATATACAATTGAGCTAACCTCTCCATCGAATACCTTATGTTGATCGGTAAGAAGTGAGCAGACTTCGTAAGCCGATCCACAATTACCCATATCGAGTTGTAACCTTTTTGAGTCTTTGGTAATCCCACCACAAAATCCATTGCGATGCTATCCCATTTCCATTCGGGAATAGCTAGAGGTTGTAACATTCCTGAAGGTCTCTGATGTTCAACCTTGGCTTTCTGACAAACCAGACAAGACGACATATACTTGGCAACGTCCCTCTTCATTCCATACCACCAGAATAACTACTTCAGATCTTAGTACATTTTGGTCATTCCTGGGTGTATACTTAACTAGCTCGTATGCGCTTCATCAAGAATTAATTTCCTTAGCTCCGGATCACTAGGCACACAAACCCTGCCGTTGAACCTTAGAATACCATCATGTCCTTCCTGAATTGTTGACACAATGTCTCGCTTCATCAGCTCCCTTTCATTTTGTAGAAACTCGTCATCTTTCTGTTTCTCTTAGATTTCTTCCATCAAATCACTTGAGATGGTAATTCACTATAAGAATTTTATAAATTAGCTACTAAATTTAGCTATGAAAAATTTTGGTAGCTAATCCGTAGCTAATTAGCTACGAATTAAATTTTCGTAACTAAATTCTGAATAAAATTTGATCAAACAAATAGCTACAAATTAGTTATGGTTTAGCTACGAAAAATTTTAGTAGCTAATCCATAGCAAATTAACTACGGATTAGCTACGAAATAAAATTCCCTAGCTAAATTTCAAATCACAAAGAGAAAATTTTTATCAAGTAAATAATTATGGAATTGTTTCAATTTAGCCACGAAATTTAACTAAAAATTATTTTGCGACTAATCCATAGGTAAATCATAGCTAATTAGTTACGGATTAGCTACCAAATTTTTTCGTAGCTAAATTTCAATTGCATAACAAAAAATTGACCAAATCAACTCTGTGTGATGTTTTATGCGGACCGTACTCAACTTTCCCAAATGCTCAAATCTCTCCTCCGTCTTTCCCTCCCTCTCTCAAATCCCTCAGGGCAGACCAAATCACATGCAATATATACCAAATATATATATATATATATATATATATATATATATATATATCTAAAGTGAAACATTTAGAAATTCACAAACCAGACCCCTGACCCTATATATATATCGAGAGCGAAATTGAGGCCGTGAGGGACGCCGATGATGTCTGGAACAGCTTGGCGGCAGGGCTCGGCACCGGTGTGTTGTATCAAGTGGCGAGAGGGGTGCGATCGACAGCGGTGGCGGCACTTCATCCTCTTGTTCTTAGTGAAATCCCCAATATTATTAGGGTTTCTCCTTCACTCTCTGCTCGTACCATTTTCACATATTTTCCTTCATTTACCTCCTTTTCCTACCTTGTTTCTTTCTCGTATTTTCTAATTTAATTTTCTCAGGAAAATTTTGACCATTTTTGTGTACCGCAAGTGTACGGGTCGCGCAAGTAATAAAGTGAGAAGTTAAGTTCATTCCCTCGAGGATTAGGACTAATATCTAAGCTAACTATTAACTAGCAGTTTAAGAAATTCTATTCAAGGACATTCAAATTGGGAGAAAAGGTGTGAATTGATTAAGAGACTAGAAAACTTTAATAAGAGATTAAGAGTCAAGGATTGGAGAATAGGGATTCCTTCTTCACCAACTATTTCACTTGATAATATGTAACCAATGTGAGCATTATGCATGAATGAATTTGTTGGCATAAGAAACTCCACTAGCTAAAAGCCTATGTCTAGGTCGATTGATCCTATGTTGTTTGCCTAGCTCACTATGTGTCCATGGAAACTAGAGCAAATTCCATGCATTAAGATTGATTCTTAACAATTTCCATGCATGACCAAATGGTATATTTCTATCCCGTTAGCTAATTAACTCACTCATCCATTAGAATGAAATTAAACATGCATCAACCATATTCATGATCTAAAACTAAATCCCTATGTCTAGTTCAATAGATTTAACTAAAACACAATAAATGTTGGTCACACATTCATGAGCATTAAGAGAAATATGGATGAACAGACCATAACATCATAAATAAATCACAAGGTTACAAAATCATCAAGTTTACATAGAAAGATCCAAAAGAATCCCTAAAATTAACTTAGCTAGCCATGGAACACAAAAATGCCACAGCCATTTTTGTGCCCATGCCCTAGAATGAGAGAGAGTAAAGAGAGAAGACAGGAAACACTATAATGTTGGTGCTTGGAAGAGTGATCCTCCTTGAAGTATAGTGGATTCCACTTCTAGTCCCTTCACAGCTCTCCAAAAATGTCAACAAATGAGCCCTAGCTGCGTTTTCTCATGACCCAGAACTCTTGTTCTCTTTCTGTTCTGATAGCATCGTATTTATAGGCGTTGCTGGCATCAACGCGCCGCGGCATACAAACTATCACGTCGTGGCATGAGAAACTGAGATGTCTCCTAGTTCTTATCTTCCCATGTTGGGCCATAGGTTGCTCCAATTCATTTATTTTTTAGCTCATCCTACAATTTATGGTCCACCCAGTTAATCTAAAGTGCAAAATCAACATAATCTAACAAAAGAATTGGAAATATGTTCACAAAACAAAGAGCAATACATCAACAAACATTTGAATGAATATAAGGCTAAAGTATTCCAATTATGTCTAAGAACAAGGACTGAACAATCAATAAGACACTAATATAGGGCACAAATAACTACATTTTATAGAGTTATCATTCCCCCAAACCTAGATTTTTGCTAGTCCTCGAGCAAAACTAAGTATGAGCGGACATGCATTGATAAAATCTACCCATCATGCAATCAGTAGCTAACATAGATTCCAAATTCACTTTCACCTCTCCTAGTGCATAATGGTTGCATAATCCTCAAAGAATGCTCATGTCTCACAATTTACTTAACACACATACAATCCCTATCATGTTAACAATCACAGCTTCCTTTCATGTAAATCACCTTTCCCACAAGCATGCAAGCCAACTTTTCCAATCAAATCATGTTCATCCAGATGAGTTTATGAGCATACATATGGATATGAATCAAAGAATCCACAAGATTATAATTCAACTCTTTCTCCACTAATGTAAATTGCACACAACTGAGGATCAAAAGGGACTTTAATAGCTTGTAATGTAAGGTCAAGGTGATGGGGTGAAGAACAAGGGGGAAAGGAAAACATACAAATATTAAGAATATAACATAACATTTCAGGACTTGAGCCATAACAAGGGTACGCAAAATGATATAATTAACACTATCCAAAACCACTTAATGCTTTTTCACATTTGCTTCTTTTCTTGTATTTTCTTTTGTTTTGTTTTTGTTTATTTTTTTGGATTTTGACTTTCCTATTTTCTTTTCTTTTCTTTACAAACAAAAGTAAATTTTTGCATAGCAAGTGGTTCCTTCAAGTCACTCTTGTATTGAACAACATAAACACCCTAGTCATTGCACTCAAATCAAGAAACAACATATTATGCACTCAACAACCCACATTGATGGTAAGATGAAAATGCAATGAAATTTCATATGCATTAGAATGGTTACGTGGGTTGGGAGAAATGAAGGTGATAAAGGAAAATAGAAGGCCAAACATTTATAAAGCTTCAAAGGGGGCCTATGAATATGATCATGTAAAGGTAAGCTTTTTAGGCTCAATCGGTCCAAACAATGCCCTAATCATTTCCTCAATTAAGCACAACCTAGGATTTCACCTCAAAAGAGTTGGAAGATAATTTTTCTGGATAAAAGAAATCTCCACATGTACAATTCATAAACATTCTCTAGATTTGCATTTAACCCATTTCAAAGTTACATATGCATACAAATGGGATGTAACTCATACTAGATTATTTCATCTTGCATTAGAGGTTGTATATGGATTCACATAAATAATGAGATCAAAACACATCCATACTCATCATTGGACAACCATCAATGCCCTAGCAATTGGCATAAACAATGCATTCCAAAAGATTTTTGCTTTTCAACATGTATTCAGATCAAAACAATCATGTGCACCATCTAACTTCAAAATTAAAAAGATTCAACACTACTACTAGCAATAGTCAAAATATAAGAAGTACCAAATACAAAAATAACAAAGCATGTTAGACACCCCCCAAACCTGAGGGAAACAGTGTCCTCACTGCTCAAAATATCTGAAAAGTAAAGACAAAATAAGATAGAAAGATGCCCTGGCTGCACCATAACTACGCATCATCATCGTCCAGGTCATCTGGGATGATCTCAGTATCACCACCACTATCCTAATCATGAGCTACTGGATCCTGGGGCTGATGGGAGGGTCCAGCACCATCGTAGGGAGAGGAGTTGGGCCCTGGAAAGCTGTCCATAGGAAACCCAGTACGCTCAGCTAACCACCTCAGCATGGCAGTCATCTGAGTCAGCCGAGCATCCACAGAAGCATGCCACTCATCGTCAGATGGAGGGGCCACTCTGGCTGCTCTCTGCCACTACCTCTGCCACTGTCCTATAGGATAGTATCATTAAGAGGCTATTTGATATCAACGAGCTCCTCATGAGGGCCCCATTGTACCTGACATTTGCTGTAACGTTAGTGGATGAGGAATGGGAAAAAGAGGCTCCTGGACTCATTTATTGATTTGTTAATCTGCACATGGATGATCCTAGCAACATCAATGGACTTGTGCTCAAGAATGGAATAGATCAAGATGGCCCGATCCCTAGTCACCTCAAACATGTTGGCAGAAGGGATGATTCGGGCATTGATAAAATAATACCAAACGCGAGCCTCAGGAGTCAGATATGAGCGGGAGAAGTTCCTTGGCCGCTGATCTTGAACACTGAGGACCCATTGCATAGGTTATGCCTCCGGGATGCAGATACGAGCAGTGATAACATCCGGGTCAAGGCCCTCCTCCGGCTTCACGAGGAGGAACTCTGAGTACTCACATATCTCCTCGGGAGTAAGTAAGCCCAATGCTCACCGAATATTCTCAATGGAGAAGGAGACTTGGCGGCCACGCACTCTGACTATAGAAGTCTGTCGGTTAGAGAATGCAGCATTCGCGTAGAACTCATGAACGATCGGAAGAACGACAGACACTGGGTGTTTTGCAAACCTTTTCCATTTGTAGTGGTCAATGGTCTGCTGGATCTCTTGGTGGAGAGCCTGCTTGAAGTCGAACCCTGTCTCAGGAATTACTAGTTTAGAAACGAATTTCACCCTATCAAATTAGCGAGGTGGAGAAGGCACCCTGTTGCTCTGGCTACTATCACCCTTCTGGCACTTTTGTGTCATGGTGTAGTGAAAATAGGGTACCTAGTTCTGTCAAAAACAAAGTGCCAAAGTTAGAACAATAAATTGCCAAAGTGCCTAAGATATGTACATAAATAGAAAAAATAATTAAGTTAAATACAAAACATGGTGACAAATTGCATAAAACATGTAAATTAGAGAAAAAAACAACAAAGCCACCAACACAAAAAAATAGCAACAAGCTTAGAAATCTTGGAAACAATAAAAAGGGGCCACGCCACGGCGTGTGCATGCTTGTGCCACGGCGCACAGGTGCAGCTACGGCCAGGGGGTTGCAGCCACCAATGGCACCCCAACTTCCACAATAAACAGACAGGAACAACCCCTAGAAAACATTTTCTCTCATTATCAGTAATCAAAAACAGAGATTAAAAACAAAAAAATAACAAAAAGTAAATTCATTGTGAAAAATCAAAGAAAAAGAGAAAAACAAAAACGCAAAGTGAAAGGAGAAGAGGGTGAACAGAATGTTACCTGGAGGGGGAGTGAAAGTGTGGGTGGAAGAAAGTGTAGCAAAACAAGAGTAGAATATGGGGAGAGTGGGGGGAAAAGGAGAGCAAATAGAGGAGAAAAAAGGGAGAAATGGAGAGGAAATGGGAGAATGAGGGCTCATGCCCCATTTTAATGCAGCAGCTAGGGCTCTTCAGTGAAACGCAAGTTTCACATTGAGCAGCGCCACCCCCCTCTTTTTTTTTTCTTGCATCTGGCATTGTCGCGCTGCGGCATGATTATTGTTAGGGTCAAAACGTGTTTGCTCATTTGCTAACCATAAGTGCACGGGTCACATAAGTAATACAGATATAGAGGAAAAGTTCATTCCCACGAGGATATTCGATTATAAAGCTAAGTACCAACCAATAGCTTAATCAATTCTAGACAAGGACATAAAAATAAGAAAATAATAAACTAATCTAATCTATAAAAACAATAAACCTAAAAGCGGTTAGGTTTCAGGAAATCCTCCTTCACCCCCTACATCTATCAACAACATGCAATCCCCCTTATAAACACAAATGCATTGATTAGGTTAGCTTGAGAATCTTCATTAGTCAAAAGCCTATGTCTAGGTCAATCAACCCTGGTTTCTACTTGCCTAACTCACTAAGTTTCCTTGAGAGCCAGAGCAACTTCCACTCATGAACGATCTATTCTCAATCACACACTATACATGGCCAATAAGTATATTTCTATCCTATTAATGAATCAACTCATCCAAGCTAATTGAACTCGCTGAACATGCATCAATCATACCATATCCATATCAACAAATCCCTATGTCTAGTTCATTTGCCAATATTAGGATCATGCAATTGAGGCCAACCAAGAACAAGCATTAAACACAGATCATGATTGAACCATAATCAAACATCCACACAAACTTAGAGAAGAACACATCATTAATATATATAAAAGGATCCAAAATATTCTTAAACAAAGCTTAGCTATACAAAAGATAAGGAAGAGAAGAGAGAAAGAGAAAAGAGAGAAAGAAGCTCATTGATTTGTCTCTGAAGCTTAAATCCTCCTTCAATCCTTTGATCCTTGACTCCAATCCACCAGCAATGAAGATCTAGCCAAACTATCTAACCTAAAACTAACTAAAAGAGAGAAACTAGAAATGGAAATGGCCAGAACCCAGAGAAAAACGTAACAAATCTATTTATAGGCTCAGCTTGTAACATCCCGAAAATTTATTATTTTGTTAAAAACGATCATTTTATAATATTTGCAATTTTTAAGAATTTTTGTGGAATTTTCTGGAGATGATGAATATTTTAATATATTCTTCGTTTTATGTGTGTGCTGAGTGGAGCCGGGAGAATAGAATATTTTCCCGATTTTGGTAAACCTTGGACCGTCAACGTGTCAACGGGGATCTTACTAAACCCGAGTCAGACACGAGTTCGAGGTCTACATTTTTAGGGTTTTATCTGCTAGTGTAATAAATCATCTGTTGTATTTAATCAAGGAGGCAAGCTTACTATGCACTTCGTAGAGAAGCGTGCGAAGCTTCTCAAGGAAGCTTCTTTGAATCATTTTTTATTATTTCTCTCTCCTCCTATTTTTTGTCTGCACATTTGAATTAAGGGGCTTAATTCATTCGCACTCCACACATTTCCTCCTCCGTACGTAGCACTCATCTTTCTCTCTTTCCATTTCTCCTTCAGTGACACCATCCACCCACCTTCATATTTTCATCCTCCAATACCATCACACTCCAGCACCATTTCGTGTCTGGAGAAGCACCACACTGAGGGAATCATCTTCAAAGTCCTACATCTTCTTCATCTTCTTTTCCTCCACGGTTGAAGCTTAAAGGTTGGAACTTTAAGGTAAAGTCCTTAGCTTTTTCCTCATCTCTTCTCATTTTCGTAACCCACTGTCATTTTGATGACCATGGGTACCCATTTCAACACTTGATTCTGATTTTGGTGAGCTTGAATATTCAAGGATCTCTCGGGGAAGCTGAAAATATAATTTCTGACCAAAAGGAGCAGCCTTTCTTTGTGCTTCTCTAAGGTAAGAGGAAGACACTCCTCCTCAACCTCTCTTAGCATTTAGGAACGTCGGTGATTTTGTTGAGGGTCTTTACTGCTTTTGTATGTTGTTTGTATGGTATATGTGTTATTTGATTGTTTGAGTTTTGAATGTACATATATATATAAATGATAACTGGATATATTGGAATGTGTAATATTGAAGGGAATGAGTTCCGAGAGATTTTCGGATAGTTACGGTGTTGAGCCCAGGATTTGGAAACTTAATGTGGAAAACTAGTAATAGTAAGAAATTTGGCCAAACTCGTCGAATATAGTGCCTTGATCTTTTGGTGATATGTCAAAATCCGTCGAATGAAGATTTCTGACCATTTTCGTCGAATGATAAAATCCGTCGAGTAAGGACCCATGGCTAAAACCTGTCGAACATGATCACCTAATCTCTTAGTAAAATGTTAAAATCCGTCGAGTAAGGACCCATGGCCAAACCTGTCGAACATGACAACCTAAAACCTGTCGAACATGATAACCTGAAACCTGTCGAACGTGATAACCTAAAACCTGTCGAACATGATAACCTAAAACCTGTCGAACGTGATAACCTAAAACACCGTCGAACGTGATAACCTAAAACCTGTCGAACGTGATAACCTGATTAACTTAGTAAAATGTTGAAATCCGTCGAGTTTAGACTCCTGACCCTTTTCGTCGAATGTCAAACTCGTCGAATTTAGATTTCTGACCAGTAAACACAATGTCAATATCCGTCGAGTATGAACCTCGATCATGCCCGTCGAGATTGATCTTCCGACCACAAACCCGTCGAATAGAGTCCCTGGACACTTACAAGAAAATGACCCAAAGTCAATAATCGTCGAATTTGAGAGACAATGCCTGTCGAGTAGATGAATTTCTCCCGACCGTCGAAATTAGGGATTTCGACCAGTGTTCGTCGGTTCGACACTTGGGAGATTTTCTCCAACGTCGACACCTATACCCGTCGAATTGAGGTTGTTCTTCGACCATCCGGAGGGTTCGGCAGTTTTGATCTTCGTCCGTGAGAACCCCATCCGACGAGAAAGTGATTTCTTCGTCCGAATGAAACCCCATCCGATAGAAAATGATTTCTTACCAATCCTATTATAAAAATGCTTTCCCCATTCTTTCCTCCCCTGTTACACTATTCTTCGTCGAATGGCAACTTCAACCATTCATAAAACGTAGTCTCTGTCGAATTCAAACGTATACTTATCACCCAACACCTAGTAATTGAAATCGTGATTCAAATTGGTGATTCCGACCGTGTAGTTTTCCTGGACCCAAAACCTTGGGACTAATAGAGGAATATTGATCATAAATAAAAGGGATGACTAGAAATTACTTAGGGATGCATAGCGAGGGAAGAACACGAGAGTGTGAGATTTTGAGATCTTAGAATAACCTTCTAAGGGCATATGAATAAATTACCTAAGAGGAATTAAGTTAACTAAAAGAATTCCTTTAGAGGCAAACCACTTGTAAGTAAAGCTAAACCTAAGCAAGAACTCATAATACGTTTTGAAAAGGGTATTGATCTATTTAATGACAATATTATGCTATTGTGGGTCCATGTGAGAGACCATTATTTGTATTAATTCTTACTTTGGCAAATTGTGACATATGATGGAATAGTATGTGATAATGATCATACACGATTATGCATAGAGTAGTCGTATGCATTGTGATTTGTCCGTTGAATTTGTCGTAAGGCCTAGTTGCCTAGGAGTTGAACACACCTTAGTGCGGGTGCGAATAGACAAGTGGGGTCCTGTAGTTGGCCTTGAGGGCGTTAGGCGCGGGTGTTTCACAAAAAGGCGGTGGTAGCCCCTACGGGACCGTGAGACAAACCGATGCAAACGCACCAACGATCTGGACCAGCCACGATCCTATATCGAGATCTTGTGAGAATCTTTGATGTATAAAGCCTTGTTGCGCAAAATAGTGATTATTTTACGGAAAGCACTTGTTTTTATGGTGACGAGATACTAGCATGTCTCACGATCATTCTCTCGAGTGTTTTGTGTCTAGCTCCATGGAGTAGGATCTTGGTTATTGAGGGCTCATGTGTATAGAGTCAGGTGCATTATTTGCATTTATCATTATTATGGTGCGGCATTGATATATTGTTGATATACCTATGGTACTGCTGGAACTGTCTGCTTGATTCATAAGCGCTCTTGAATGTCTATTACTATTACTGTTGTTGTAAATGCTATGTGGGCGCTTGCTTTGGTTTGGTTTCTTGATGCTATAATTGGTAATGATGGAAGGATGTCTTACCTCTTTTCCTTCCTGTCTTTCCGTTTCTGTTTATCTGTACATTGCGTCTCATCGAAGACAACCGTGAGGAACCGGAAGCTCCCAACTTCCCTGGTTTTTGGCCTTACCTTGACTGAGCGACCACAGAAGACTATGGAGCCCCGTATGCACAGATTTTTGGGAGATGTACGTCTGACTTTCTTAGGAGGGCCGGAGTGCTGGTATATCAACTACAGTTCTGAACGCTGTGTCTACACGGGAGATGTCTCGATATCACTAGCACTGGAGATGCCACGAACCACTGTCTTCACTGTCTGTATCAGCCTACGTTTGGAGTTTCAGCTACCGATCCGTGAGATGTGGGGCGATCGTTACTTCACTCCGAGAGAGGACTCTTTTCGTTCTACAGCTCGGGCCCCGTCCCGTGTCTCTGCTATTCCTATGGTGATTTCCTCTGATGATGAGGAAGGAGGAAGATCGAGGAAGTCCACGAGGACGACCCGAAGAGGACCACGAAGAGGATCGACACGATTCCTCCTCACTTGAGGGATTGATGTTACTCGTAGCTACCGAAGGCTACCGGTATTTTATTTTGGGGGCCGATGTTTTGTTTGTAGTGGGTTTGTAAATTCGATACCGTGGTGGGGATGTGTATGTAATATTTTGGGGGCAGGTATAGCTTTGCTTTTGATGTACCAGGCTTGTAACTAAATGCTTTGATAAACTTATATATATATATATATATATGATGATGCAGATATTAATTCCTATGCATGTTTTTACTTCTGTTTGATCTTTTATTTCCATTGATGTCTCGTCAACATGGTTACTAATTAAAAAAAAAAAAAAAGTACATATATAACATAACCGCCAATTAAAATACCCAACTATAATCTAGTGAATATACGCGTCTTATTAAAATGGACCAGGGTCTCAACTCACCTAACTTTATTTTCGCATTGTAATCGACCATGTGACGTTCCCTTGGAAGAGGGCGTTACATTTTGGTATCGAGCCCGGTTTATGTTTCTTTGGGTCTTGTGGTTGAGTCTGTCTTGTTTGTCTTTGTGTGTTCTCACGAATGGTATTCGTAAAGGAGTAGTGTTTGGTATTCTTAGTGAATGCAAGCGACTTTTACTGTGTTTTCGGATAATCGAATCGAGAAAGTGAGATGGCACGAAGGGAAGACATGGCGGCGGCTATTACGGCGATGCAAAGGATGGTGAGGTCATCGCACAACAAACGGAGCAAGCCGCACGACGGCAAGAGAGAGTTACGCAACAACAAGAGCGAGGCTGCTCAACAGTTAGAGGCTACTGCGATGCTCGAATTTAGCGAGTTTCGACGCCATAATCCTCCTCAATTTAAAGGAGAATTTGATCCGGACAAAGCTAGTCTGTGGATCAAGGAGTTGGAGAAGGTATTTCGAGGAATGAATGGTGCGGCGAGGGTAAGAAGGTGGATTATGCTACTTTTATCTTTGGTAGGTAACGCGAGAAGCGGGTGGAACGGAGTGCGGAGGATGCTAGAAGCTGCGAACCGAGATATTACTTGGGAGTTGTTCAAAGAAAAGTTCTTGGACAAGTATTTTCTGCGAGTGCAAGGCATGCGAAGGAGTCGAATTCCTCAACCTACGACGGGGAATATTTGTTAGCGAGTACGCGGCGAGATTCGAAAATTTGTCACAGTTTTCGACCTACTTTCGAGAACCAACCGGATGAGGCTTGGAAGTGCCGAAGATTCACGGAAGGATTGAGGTACGAAGCGAGGAAAGCTGTAATCACCTTGAGGATCAATGAATTCTCACAAGCCGCCGGATACTTCTTTGTGATGTAGAGGCTCTGGAGCAATCTAGAGATATGAGGAATAGAAACTTTGGGCTGCGAGATTCCGAGAGGCGGCAATAACGCAGTGCTAACCGCTTCCCGGAAGAAGCCATACTCTCGACCAATGGGAAGTCACCAACAAGCCATGGGTGGAAGTTCTAGTGGAGGTTCTAGTGGGGCAGGATGGCCAAAACTTGGCATATCCCTCCAAATGCCGGAAGTGTGGAAAGATCATCGACAAGGGATTGTCCTATCAAAGGGATTATCTGTTTTCGATGTGGGAAACCTGGACACATCTACGAGAGGCGCAATCAAGCGAAGGTCGAACCTTCAATGAATCTTTGCGAAAGCCAAGAAACCCATAAGTGGAGGACGAGTTTACACTATGAGCGGGTGAAGCCTCGAATCAGAAGATTTGATACAAGGAGAAGGCATCATAGAAGGTAATCTTTTAAGCTGCATCTTTGTATGACTCGGGGCAACCCATTCTTTTTATTCGTATGTTGTGTGCAAAAAGCGAGTCTACTGTGTCGTCCTTACCTTTTGACTTAACCGTTTCTACCCCAGCGATAAACCGGTAGTTACTACCAAAGTTTGTCTAAAGCTGTCCATTGATTGTTGAAGGTCGATCCTTTTACGGTAGATCGATTTGTTTACCTCTTTCCCAATTAGATATTATCCTAGGGATGGGTGGTTGTCTTCTAACCATGTTACGTTGAAACTGTTCCCGAGAAAGACCATAGTTTTTCCCATAAATGAGAATTCTAGATTTTCGACGGCCAACCGAGTTCAAGCTCTCTTGAAAGAAGGAGCTCACGGATACATGCTCTTGTCTTCTTTGAAAATCGAGAACGAGGTTGATGTGGACACAATTCCGGTGGTGAATGAGTTTCCGAAGTCTTTCACGAGAGTGTGCACTGGTTTACCACCGGCTCGAGAGATAGAGTTTGCTATCGACTTAGTACCGGGGCTGGTCTGTGTCTATAACACCGTCCGGATGGCACCAACGAGTTAGCCGAGCTAAAGAAACTTGACTAGAAGAGCTTTTGGAAAAGCAATTTGTCGGGCCAAGTGTGTCACCATGGGGAGCACCGGTCTTTGTTAGTTCGCAAGAAGGATGGCACCTCAAGGTTATGTGTGGACTATCGGCGGTGAACAAAGTGACGATTAAGAACAAATATCCACTCCCAGAGGATTGACGACTTGATGGACCAAGCTGAAGGGAGCGGCGGTGTTTTCCAAGATTGATCTGCGATCCGGGTATCATCGGATACGAGTGAAGACAGAGGATGTGCCCAAGGCGCTTTTCGCACCGATACGGTCACTACGAGTATTTGGTGATGCCGTTTGGTGTGACGAATGCACCAGCTATCTTCATGGACTACATGAACCGAATCTTTCGACCTACTTGGATAAATTCGTTGTGGTCTTCATTGATGACATTCGGTATACTCTCAAAGTCGGGAGGACCATCTTTGAACACCTCGGTATAGTTCTTGATTCGAAGGAGAAGGAATTGTATGCCAAATTTGTCAAAATGTGAGTTTTGGCTGGAAGAAGTCAAGTTTCTAGGTCACGTGATCTCAAAGAGTGGGATTCTTTGTGGATCCATCGAAAGTGGAGGCGTACTACGATGGGAAAGGCCGAAGTCGATAACGGAGATTCGAAGCTTTGTGGGTTTAGCGGGATATTACCGGAGGTTCATTGAGGATTCTCCAAGATTCTTTGGACCACTTACGCAACTCACAAGGAAAAACCAAACTTTTGAGTGGGACCAAGCGGTTGTGAGCAAAGTTTCCAAGAGTTGAAGAATCGGTGACTACCTCACCGGTGTTAGTGCTACCCGATCCGAATGAGCAGTTTGAAGTGTCTTGTGACGCTTCATACCAAGGGCTAGGATACGTACTTATGCAACATGGAAGAGTGGTGGCTTATGCTTCAAGACAGTTGCGAGTGCACGAGAAGAATTATCCGAGCGCACGACACGGAGCTAGCGGCTGTAGTTTTTGCTACGAAAATATGGAGGCATTTTCTCTACGGGGCAACGTTTAACATTTTCGGTGATCACAAAAGTCGAAGTATTTGTATGATCGGAAGGAGTTGAACATGAGGCAACGGAGGTGGTTAGAATTCTACGAAGGATTACGATTTCCAACACGTATCATCTGGCAAGGCAAATGTTGTGAGACGCTCTAAGTAGAAAGATGATCGGTGTCTACGCTTACGATGATCAAGGAAAAGGATCTAATAGAGCAATTCAGAGATGTATGGTCTTTTGTGAAGTTAGAACCTGGAAAGATTTGCATGAATATGGTTACCATCTCAAGCGAGTTGATGGACAGCATAAGGAAAGAGCAGAGAAGAAGGACAAATTCTTGCAAGAAGTGAGGGAACAGATGAACCAAGGAAATGAAACGAGAGTTTGCGAGAGGGAACGGATGGAATTTTGAGATTCCGGGGGAGAGTTTGTGTCCCACGGAATCAAGAACTTAGAGAATACATCATTAATCATGCTCACACAAGCCAAGCGAGTATGCACCGGGCATGACGAAGATGTATCAAGACTTGAAGAAGTTGTTACGGTGGCACGGAATGAAGAGTGACGTTACTAGACGTGTATCTACTTGTCTGGTTTGTCAAAAAGCTAAAGTGGAACATCGAGAGACCGGCGGGATTGCTGCAACCGTTATCTATTCGGAATGGAAGTGGGACGAGATTGCAATGGACTTTGTAGTCGGATTACCAAGGACAAGAAAAGGTTATGATTCGATTTGGGTAATTGTGGACCGACTCACGAAATCGGCACATTTTCTTCCGATCGACATCAAGTACAAGCTAGAGATTGACTCGGATCTATATTGGAGAGATTGTCGGTGCACGGTGTGCCTACAAGTATTGTTTCGAGATAGAGATCCGAGGTTTACTTCAAATTTACGGGAGAGTTTGCAAGAAGCATTGGGGACAAAATTACAACTTAGTTACGCTTATCATCCATGAGACCGACGGTCGATCGGAGAGAACAATCAATCTTTGGAAGATTTGCTTAGAGCTTGCACCATAGAGCAAGCGGGAGTTGGGATGATATTCTACCCTTGATAGAATTCACCTACAACAATGATTATCATTCGAGCATAGGGATGGCACCTATGAAGCTCGTATGGACGACGATGTCGAACACCTATGTGTTGGTACCAAGACGGCGAGCGCCTTACTATTGGACCGAGATTATACAACGGACAAGCGAGAAGGTTAAAATGATTCGGGAAAAGATGAGGACGGCTCGAGTCGACAAAGAGTTATGCGAGACCGAAGGAGAAAACCTCTTGAGTTTGAGGAAGGTGAGCATGTATTCTGAAAGTCACACCTACGACCGGGGTGGGCCGGGCTTTAAAATCTAGAAAACTCACTCCTAAATTCCTTGGACCATACCAAATCATTGGTCGTGTAGGTCTGTAGCATACCAAATATCCTTACCTCCTTTTCTTTCAAACCTTCATAATGTTTTCCATGTGTCACAACTTCGGAAATACCTTCACGACCCAAGTCATATCATAGCACCAGATACAAGTACAACTAAAAGAAAACTTAACTTATGAGACGTCTCCTATAAGAATCGAGGATAGCAGGATAAAGCAATTAAGAGGCAAGGAGATCGCATTGGTGAAAGTGATCTGGAACGAGGTAACTGGAGATGCAACCTGGGAATTGGAAGACAAGATGAGAGAGCAATACCCACTGACTATTCTAAGGTATGCAAATTTCGAGGACGAAATTTCTTTTTAGAAGGGAGTGTTGTAACATCCCGAAAATTTATTATTTTGTTAAAAACGATCATTTTATAATATTTGCAATTTTTAAGAATTTTTGTGGAATTTTACGGAGATGATGAATATTTTAATATATTCTTCGTTTTATGTGTGTCTTGAGTGGAGCGGGAGAATAGAATATTTTCCACGAATTTAGTAAACCTTGGATTTGTCAACGTGTCAACGGGGATCTTACTAAACCCGAGTCAGGCACACGGTTCTGAGGTCTACATTTTGGGGTTTTATCGCTAGTGTAATAAATCATCTGTTGTATTTAATCAAGGAGGCAAGCTTACTATGCACTTCGTAGAGAAGCGTGCGAAGCTTCTCAAGGAAGCTTCTTTGAATCATTTTTTATTATTTCTCTCTCCTCCTATTTTTGTCTTGCACATTTGAATTAAGGGGCTTAATTCATTTACGCACTCCACACATTTCCTCCTCTGTACGTAGCACTCATCTTTCTCTCTTTCCATTTCTCCTTCCAGTGACACCATCCACCCACCTTCATATTTTCATCCTCCAATACCATCACACTCTAGCACCATTTCGTGTGTGGAGAAGCACCACACTGAGGGAATCATCTTCAAAGTCCTACGTCTTCTTCATCTTCTTTTCCTCCACGGTTGAAGCTTAAAGGTTGGAACTTTAAGGTAAAGTCCTTAGCTTTTTCCTCATCTCTTCTCATTTTCGTAACCCACTGTCATTTTGATGACCATGGGTACCCATTTCAACACTTGATTCTGATTTTGGTGAGCTTGAATATTCAAGGATCTCACGGGAGAAATTTGAAAATATAATTTCGACCAAAAGGAAGCGACCTTTCTTTGTGCTTCTCTAAGGTAAGAGGAAGACACTCCTCCTCAACCTCTCTTAGCATTTAGGAACGTCTGTGATTTTGTTGAGGTCTTTACTGCTTTTGTATGTTGTTTGTATGGTATATGTGTTATTTGATTGTTTGAGTTTTGAATGTACATATATATATAAATGATAAGCTTGGATATATTGGAATGTGTAATATTGAAGGGAATGAGTTAGAGATTTTCGGATAGTTACGGTGTTGAGCCCAGGATTTGGAAACTTAATGTGGAAAACTAGTAATAGTAAGAAATTTGGCCAAACTCGTCGAATATAGTGCCTTGATCTTTTGGTGATATGTCAAAATCCGTCGAATGAAGATTTCGACCATTTTCGTCGAATGATAAAATCCGTCGAGTAAGGACCCATGGCTAAAACACGTCGAACATGATCACCTAATCTCTTAGTAAAATGTTAAAATCGTCGAGTAAGGACCCATGGCCAAACTGTCGAACATGACAACCTAAAACTGTCGAACATGATAACCTAAAACACGTCGAACATGACAACCTAAAACTGTCGAACATGATAACCTAAAACACGTCGAACGTGATAACCTAAAACCGTCGAACGTGATAACCTAAAACTGTCGAACGTGATAACCGATTACTTAGTAAAATGTTGAAATCCGTCGAGTTTAGACTCCACGACCCTTTTCGTCGAATGTCAAACTCGTCGAATTTAGATTTCGACCGGTAAACACAATGTCAATATCCGTCGAGTATGAACCTCGATCATGCCGTCGAGATTGATCTTCCGACCACAAACCCGTCGAATAGAGTCCCTGGACACTTACAAGAAAATGACCCAAAGTCAATAATCGTCGAATTTGAGAGACAATGCCTGTCGAGTAGATGAATTTCTCCCGACCGTCGAAATTAGGGATTTCGACCAGTGTTCGTCGGTTCGACACTTGGGAGATTTTCTCCAACGTCGACACCTATACCCGTCGAATTGAGGTTGTTGCTGACCATCTGGAGGGTTCGACAGTTTTGATCTTCGTCCGACAGAACCCCATCCGACAGAAAGTGATTTCTTCGTCCGACAGAACCCCCATCCGATAGAAAATGATTTCTTACCAATCCTATTATAAAAATGCTTTCCCCATTCTTTCCTCCCCCTGTTACACTATTCTTCGTCGAATGGCAACTTCAACCATTCATAAAACGTAGTCTCTGTCGAATTCAAACGTATACTTATCACCCAACACCTAGTAATTGAAATCTGTGATTCAAATTGGTGATTCCGACCGTGTAGTTTCCTGGACCCAAAACCTTGGGACTAATAGAGGAATATTGATCATAAATAAAAGGGATGACTAGAAATTACTTAGGGATGCATAAGCAGGGAAGAACCTGAGAGTGTGAGATTTTGAGATCTTAGAATAACCTTCTAAGGGCATATGAATAAATTACCTAAGAGGAATTAAGTTAACTAAAAGAATTCCTTTAGAGGCAAACCCTGTAAGTAAAGCTAAACCTAAGCAAGAACTCATAATACGTTTTGAAAAGGGTATTGATCTATTTAATGACAATATTATGCTATTGTGGGTCCATGTGAGAGACCATTGATTTGTATTAATTCTTACTTTGGCAAATTGTGACATATGATGGAATAGTATGTGATAATGATCATACGATTATGCATAGAGTACGTATGCATTGTGATTTGTCCGTTGGAATTTGTCGTAAGGCCTAGTTGCCTAGGAGTTGAACACACCTTAGTGTGGGTGCGAATAGACAAGTGGGGTCTGTAGTTGGCCTTGAGGGCGTTGGGGCGCGGGTGTTTCACAAAGAGGCGGTGGTAGCCCCTACGGGACCGTGAGACAAACCGATGCAAACGCACCAACGATCGACTAGCCACGGTCCTATATCGAGATCTTGTGAGAATCTTGATGTATAAAGCCTTGTTGCGCAAAATGTGATTATTTTACGGAAAGCACTTGTTTTTATGGTGACGAGATACTAGCATGTCTCCACGATCATTCTCTCCGAGTGTTTTGTGTCTAGCTCCATGGAGTAGGATCTTGGTTATTGAGGGCTCATGTGTATAGAGTCCGTGCATTATTTGCATTTATCATTATTATGGTGCGGCATTGATATATTGTTGATATACCTATATTTGCACTGGCTATCTGCTTGATTCATAAGCGCTCTTGAATGTCTATTACTATTCTTGTTGTTGTAAATGCTATGTGGGCGCTTTGCTTGTGGTTTGGTTTCTTGATGCTATAATTGGTAATGATGGAAGGATGTCTTACCTCTTTTCCTTCTGTCTTTCCGTTTACGTTTATACGTACATTGCGTCTCATCGAAGACAACCGTGAGGAACGGAAGCTCCCAACTTCCCTGGTTTTGGCCTTACCTTGGTGAGCGACCACGAAGACTATGGAGCCCCGTATGCACTGATTTTTGGGAGATGTACGTCGACTTTCTTAGGAGGGCCGAGAGTCTTTGGTATATCAACTACGATTCGACATTTGTGTCTACACGGGAGATGTCTCGATATCACTAGCCCGGGAGACGCCACGAACCCACTGTCTTCACTGCTTTGTATCGCCCTACGTTTGGAGTTTCGGCTCTACCGATCCGTGAGATGTGGGGCGATCGTTACTTCACTCGAGAGAGGACTCTTTTCGTTCTACGGCTCGGGCCCCGTCCCGTGTCTCTGCTATTCCTATGGTGATTTCCTCGATGATGAGGAAGATCCGAGGAAGATCCCGAGGAAGTCCACGAGGACGACCCGAAGAGGACCACGAAGAGGATCGACACGATTCCTCCTCACTTGAGGGATTGATGTTACTCGTAGCTACGAAGGCTACCAGTATTTTATTTTGGGGCCCGATGTTTTGTTTGTAGTGGGTGTAAATTCTGATACCGTGGGGATGTGTATGTAATATTTTGGGGGCAGGTATAGCTTTGCTTTTGATGTACCAGGCTTGTAACTAAATGCTTTGATAAACTTATATATATATATATATATATATGATGATCTGAGATATTAATTCCTATGCATGTTTTACTTCTGTTTGATCTTTTATTTCCATTGATGTCTCGTCAACATGGTTACTAATTAAGAAAAAAAAAAGTACATATATAACATAACCGCCAATTAAAATACCCAACTATAATCTAGTGAATATACGCGTCTTATTAAAATGGACCGGGTCTCAACTCACCTAACTTTATTTCCGCATTGTAATCGACCATGTGACGTTCCCTTGGAAGAGGGGCGTTACACAGCTGGCCGCCTCCATGCCGCGGCACCCACATACTCACGCCGCAGCGCCCAATGGGTCGGTCTACTTACGTCGCGGCGCTCATTTCATCTGGGTCGCGACGCTCTTGCCTCGGGTCCAAGTATGGCCTGGCTGAAAATCCTCTCAGAGCCGCGGCGTGCTCTGCCTTGCGCCGCGGCGTTGACCACTGAATTGCTAATTTGGCTTCCTCTTCCTCTTTAAGCTCAATTGCTCCATATTTAACCTTGTTTGGAGCTTTTCCTAACATAGAGAAAACACCAAATCAGTAACATATATAAATCTACCTAATCCATGATCATTTAAGCACAAATTGCTATAAAACATACAAGAAAGGTTTAGAATCAGAATATATCAAATATAAGCACAAAACCTCCAAATATGCATTATAAATAAGGACTAAGCATTCATTCTAGCACAAGGATAGGCACAAATAACTGCATTCTATGTAGCTATCAATTATACCTGCACCACGGTGTGCTACTCGCGGCCTCAAATTCCTGATCAAACAAAGACAGGCACGTCGTGGCGTACACATTATCACGTTGTGGCGTGAGACACCAGACTGCTAAATTATGTAGCAAACCTGATTCATCAACTGCAATTGCTTCCCAGAGGTATCCACCACCTGCAAAATTAGTCCAATAAGCATAACTACTATAAGCATGATCAAAATAGCATGAAACCTTAAAATTAAAGGCATTAGTTGTGCTGGACTCAAAATCAAAGGGGAAAGAATAAGGGTGGTTCCCTCTCAAAAAAGGTAAGGGCCATTTTTATAGTCCAGGAAGGATTTTTTCTGCTACTATGCTGGGGTAGCCAATGTGAGGCAGGTCTTCTCCCTATCAATTTCTCCTCCTAGATAAGGCTTCAAGCACTGGCCATTGACTTTAAAGGTTGACTTTCCCTCAAGATCTACGACTTCAACAACTCCATAGGGAAACACCTTTTCCACTTGAAATGGACCTGACCACCTTGATATTAGCTTTCCTGGAAAGAGTTTGAGCTTGGAATTGTAAAGGAGGACTTTTGGCCTTGCTCAAATCTCTTATGCACAATCTTCTTGTCATGCTAACTCTTCACCTTCTCCTTGTATAGTTTTACATTTTCATAGGCTTGAAGCCTAAATTCGTCAAGTTCATTGAGCTACAATAGTCTCTTCTCACCAGAAGCTTGCAAATCAAAATTCAATCACTTTATGGCCCAATAAGCATGATGCTCTAACTCAACGGGCAAATGGCAAGCCTTCCCAAATACAAGCTTATATGGAGACATACCAATGGGATTTTTATAAGCTGTCCTGTATGCCTATAGTGCATCATCAAGCCTTCTTGATCCTTATGGGATTGACATATCGTCTTCTCAAGTATTCGCTTAACTTCACGATTGGACACCTCTGCTTGCCCACTTGTCTGTCGATGGTATGCGGTGGCAATCCGATGAGTTACCCCATACTTGGCCAGGAGAGCATCAAAGTACTTATTGCAAAAATGTGACTCTCTGTCACTAATAATGGCCTTAGGAAACCAAAGCGGGTGAATACTTGTTTCTTCATGAAGTTTATCACTACCTTAGAGTCATTGGTAGGAAATACACATGCTTCCACCCACTAGGACATATAGTCCACTGCCACAAGAATGTACAGATTCCCAAAGGAGGGGATAAAAAGGCCCATGAAGTTAATGCCTCACACGTCAAAAATCTCAACCTCAAGAATGGTATTGAGGGGCATCTCATTTCTCCTTGAGATGCTTCCTGCTTTTTGGCATCTATCACATTTGCTGACATAAAAGTGCGCATCCTTGAAGAAAGATGGCCAATAAAATCCCGATTGTAGCACCTTGGTTGCTGTCTTCTCCCCACTATAGTGTCCACCATATAGAGAAGAATGGCATTGGCTCAAAATTTGTTCAACTTCCTCCATAGGCACACATCTTCGCAACATGTGGTTAAGGCACTGTTTAAACAAGAATGGTTCATCCTAGAGATAGTGCCTGACATCATGCAAGAACTTCTTCTTTTGATGACAGGTAAGATCCAGAGGCAACACTCCACCCATTATGTGATTCACAATGTCAGCGTACCAAGGGTATGGACAAGTTGCTATAGCAAAGAGTTGCTCAACGGGGAATGCCTTATTAATCGTGATTAGTTCAATTTGATATTCCTTATTCTCCAATCTAGAGAGGTGATCTGCAACTTGATTCTTTGCCCCTTTCTTATCCCGAATCTCTAAATCAAATTCTTACAACAATAAGACCCAACGAATCAACCGCGATTTTGCATCCTTTTTGCTCACCAGGTATTTAATTGCAGAGTGATCTGTGTAGACTATCACCTTAGTGCCCACTAAGTATACCCGAAACTTGTCAAATGCAAAAGACAACTGCTAGAAGTTCCTTTTCTATTGTTGTGTAGTTTAGTTGCGCATCATTGAGAGTTTTGCTTGCATAATATATAGAGCGAAACACCTTATCCTTCCTTTGCCCCAAAACTGCACCAACAGCATAGTCACTGGCATCACACATCAATTCGAAGGGCAATTCCTAATCCGGAGTGATTATCACCGGGGCTGACACTAGTCTCCTTTTTAGTTCCACAAATGCATCCAGGCATGATTCATCAAAGTTGAACTGGATGTCCTTCTCGAAAAAGTTGCAAAAGGGCTTAGAAATCTTGGAGAAGTCTTTTATGAATCTCTGGTAAAAACCAGCATGACCAAGAAAGCTGCGAATTCCTTTTACTGTATTTGGTAGAGGAAGTTTGTCAATCACCTCAATCTTCACCTTGTCAACCTCCAACCCCTTGATAAAAACCTTATGGCCAAGAACAATGCCTTCTTGAACCATGAAATAGCATTTCTCCCAATTTAGGACTAGGTTGGTCTCTTCACATCTTTTCAACACAGAAGAAAGAATCTGCAGACAACTATTGTAAGAATCTCTAAACACCAAAAAATCATTCATAAAGACTTCCACGCCATGCTCAATCATATCCATAAAGATAGCTATCATATAACGCTGAAAGGTTGTTGGTGCATTACATAACCTAAATGGCATTCTCCAGAAAGCAAATGTACCATAGGGACATATGAATGTTGTTTTTTCTTGATCTTCAGGTGCTATGACAATTTGGTCGTATCCAGAGTAACCATCAAGGAAGTAGTAATAAGCCTTTCCATCCAATCTATCCAACATTTGGTCAATGAAAGGGAGTGGGAAATGATCCTTCTGGGTAGCCTTATTCAATTTCTGGTAATCTATGCATATCCTCTATCCAGTGACCTTGCGAGAAGGGATGAGCTCATTATTTTCATTGGTAACCACCGTCATACCTCCTTTCTTTGGAACACATTGGACTGGAGAAACCCACGGGCTATCGAAAATAGGATATACTATGCTAGCATCAAGCCATTTAATTATCTCTTTCCTCACACTTCCTTCATTATTGGATTCAGTCGCCTTTAGTGATCCATAACTCCACTCAGATTATCCTCCAACAGAATCTTGTGCGTACAAATGGAGGGGCTAATGCTATGAATATCAGCAATAGTCCATCCAGTGACATATTTGTACTTCCAGAGCACACGAAGAAGTTTTTCCTCTTGCTCATCAGTGAGTGATGATGATATGATTACTGGCAAGGTAGACATTACTCCCAAGTAAGCATATTGTAAGTGATTCTGCAAAGGCTTCAACTCAAGCTTTGGGGGTTCCTCAATAGAAGGCTTAGGCAACTCCGTAGATACTTGGGACTCCAGGGGCTCAAACTTGGATGACCTTAAATACTTAGGAAGAGCATCAAACCGTTTAACAAACGAGCACAACATCCCTAGTATCATCTTCCTGGTCAGTTGAAGTAGTCAATGCTAATGCAAGAGGGTCATCAAGAAAGTTAGCATGAAATGCATCAACAATTATATTATCGAGCATGCCTATATATGAACACTCTGCAGGATCATGAGGAAATTTAATTGTCTTGAAAATGTTAAAAGTTACCTCTTGATCCTGAACTCTCATAGTCAATTCACCTTTTTGGACGTCAATGAGTATTCTTCCTGTGGCCAGAAATGGTCTGCCAAGGATTAGAGGCACATTTCAATCTTCCTCCATATCCAGAATTATGAAGTTTGCAAGGAATATGAACTTGTCCACCTTAAGTAAGACATCTTCAATAATTCCTTTCGGGTAAGAGTAGGAGCGATCTGCTAGTTGGAGGGTAACTGATGTAGGCTTACATTCCCCCAAACCTAGCTTCTAGAAAATGGATAGGGGCATGAGATTAATACTTGCCCCCAAGTCACATAAGGCTTGTCCACAGAATTTTTCTCCAATTGTACATGGAATTGTGAAGCTCCCTAGATCTTTCAATTTTGGAGGAAGCTTCTGTTACAAAATAGCACTGTACTCTTTTGACAATGCCACTGTCTCAAACTCACCTAGTTTCCACTTTTTAGACAATATATCCTTCATGAACTTCACGTAACTAGGTATTTGTTCTAATGCCTCTGCAAATGGAATGTTTATTTAAAGCTTTTTGAAGACTTCCAAAAATTTCTTGAACTGTGCATCCATTTTATGCTTGGCAAAGCGATTAGGAAACGACAAGGCAGGGGAAATGCTTTCTTCTTTCTTCTTGATTTCTTCCTTATTTGGCTCATCTTTGCTCTTGGCAACCACCTTACTCTTTTGGTCTTCCTTGTACACAATCTCTTCTTCTTGTGTCACCTCAGCATCATCAACAAGTAGTTTGGTCTTGGGATTCCCTTCTAAGTTCTTCCCACTTCTAAGGGAAATAGCTTTGTAATCCTTTGGGTCACCTTTTAGATTACTGATGGTGTCACTTGGAAAAGACCCCGAAGGTTAGTTGTTGATAGCATTTGCCAATTGCCCCATCTGTGTTTCCAATGCTCTCATTAAAGTTGTTTGGCTTTGAATCATTGCATCATTTCTAGCTAAATGAGCATCGATTTTAGACATATAAGTATCGGATTTAACCATAAGCTGTATGAACATGTCCTCAAGTGATGCCTTCTTCTCTTGTGGTGGTGGTCTTGCTTATGAAGAGAAACCAGGAGGATAATGTGGTCTCTCATTTCCAGCTGATGAAGAAGTTGCTCTTTGGTTATCCCTCCATGAGAAGTTTGGGTGATTCCTCCACCTAAGATTATACTGCTGTGAATAGGGGTTATTCTGAGGAGGATGGTAGTTTCCCACATATTAAGCACTCTCCATATTAGAAGGGCATCTATTCGTTGCATGATTATCCCCACATCAGTCACACAACACGAATGGGCTTTGATGACAGCTTACTCCTGAACTGTCAAACTGGTTAGCAATTGCAGCCACTTGAGCAGAAAGTGACGTAATTACATCTACATCATGCACTCCAGCCACTCTTTTTGGGTTATTTCTTGCAGATGGCTATTGATAGCTATTAGCGGCCAATTCCTCCAACAATTAGTGTGCCTCATCAAATGATTTGTTAAGCAATGAACCACCGGAAGCTGCATCCATAATTGGACGGTGGTGAGGCAACAGGCCTTTATGAAATGAATAGATTTGGTGCCATGGTGGTATCTCATGGTGAGGACACCTTCTCAGAAGATCCTTGTACCTCTCCCAGGCTTCATACAAGGATTCAGATTCAGCTTGTGTGAATGAGGTGATATCATTCACCATCTCCGCAGTCTTTGTAACGACCTGGGACTGCCTGCAGGATTGATGAGTGTCTCCACAAACCAACACGGGTCTTTTCAGCGTGCTTTGTCCTCACTCACGCACATCTTAGGAAACTTCCCAAGATGTCACCCATCCCACAATTGCTCCAGGTCAAGCACGCTTAACCATGGAGTTCTTATGTTCTAGGCTCCCGAAAAGAAGTTGCAACTTGTTGATATGGCTATACCAAATCAATTCCTTTAAGCCATCCTCAACTATGCAGTCCCATACCTGCACAGTCTCTGAATCCCTCTCATTCCGGTGCGTATTCAGTTCATTCATGCAGACCCTCCACCTAGAAGCCTGCCAGGAGCCGCTACTTGTCCGTGCTTCATTGCACCGGCGATCACTCCCCGCCCTTGTCGGCCCTGAGACGCCACATGCCCACCAACTTCCGCTTGGTTCGTCCCCGAACCACACTGTACTGGGAGAGGTCCCGTCTCTAATACCATTAATGTAACGACCCGGGACTGCCTGCAGGATTGATGAGTGTCTCCACAAACCAACATGGGTCTTTTCAGCGTGCTTTGTCCTCACTCACACGCATCTTAGGAAACTTCCCAAGAGGTCACCCATCCCACAATTGCTCCAGGTCATGCACGTTTAACCATGGAGTTCTTATGTTCTAGGCTCCCAAAAAGAAGTTGCAACTTGTTGATATGGCTACACCAAATCAATTCTTTTAAGCCACCCTCAACTATGCAGTCCCATACCTGTACAGTCTCTGAATCCCTCTCATTCCAGTGCGTATTCAGTTCATTCATGCAGACCCTCCGCCTAGAAGCCTGCCAGGAGCCGCTCCTTGTCCGTGCTTCATTGCACCGGTGATCATTCCCCGCCCTAGTCGGCCCCGGGACACCATATGCAAACTAATGTAACACTCTTGTGGGGATGTCACATTTATGAATGCAATAAAATAAAATAAAATAAAATAAAATACTTACCCAAGTTATAAAACATTTGTTACTTAAATAATATTTGTGGTAATTTTTTTTCCTTTTATACTAATAACATTAAATAAAATAACACGAAACACGAAATATAACAAACATAACCACACTGTAATATACATATGAGTTTTTCTTTAGTACACACGTAATTTACAACTACAAGTATTTAACAAAGCAGTAAAAAGTTGACATAAAACTAAAACATAGTATTTCCCAAGTGCATTTCGAAAGATTTCTAACCCTCCGATGGATCATCCTCAGGAAGATCATCGAAAAGCTGACATCTTGGAGATCCTACAACTCTACGGACACGAGTCCGGGCTGTTGACTCACTATTGAGCTTACTAGGTGCATGGAATACTCCCTGCCAGTAACGCCTAAGAGTCAGTGGCAACTCTAGATGTAAATATAACATAGTAGTAAATATGACATCTCCATCATGCTCTCTACATAGGGACACAGTCAAACGTCCCACGTAAACAACTGTTCCTCTATCCACTCGCATACGCCAAGCCTCAGAACCTCCGCGAAACTCAAGTCTCACAAAATCGAAGAATCCCGGCAATGTCATGATCTCAATATCAGTCTTGATGATAAGGATGGTCTACTGGCTCTTCTTCCTCGTACAGCTTGCCCGGCGGTCGCTCGTCCGGATACTGTATCTCAAGAGGCGGTTCCTCCTCTTCCTCAAACTCTTTACGGAATTAATATAGTAATATCAAAAAAACATATAGAGAGGTGAGACAATCTACACCATTACTTGCATGGCAATAAAGAAAATGACAATACAGCACATGACAATACAATACATATTAAAATAACACATACCACTATATCATGCATAATATATTAAAGTAATAAATCATACATTTTATCAAAGATTATGGTAAGCAGAAAAATACAGATAATGCATGAACACACACCGGCTCGCTCCTACTCCATAGAGCTAAACACGAATATCTGAGAGAATGATCCGAATAGAAACTAATAATACTTTATGGCTGCCCAACCAAACTATTGCACTGTCTAACGTCGTGTCTATAACCCACAGTCCAAACATCGTGTAGTAGTACACAGTCCAACATCGTGCATTACAGGCATAGTACTTAGTAGTCCCCTTAAGATCTCGATTAAGAATAGTGCTCGTCAAGATCATTAATGTGTTGCCCGTTACCACGGCCCAGAGGAGCAACCCACTATCCCCATGTGGAATTCTCCGCACACTAATGCCTCCAAGTTCATATAATGAACCACACTACGCCTATCACACTGAAATATGGTGTAGTTCGTCTCGTCAATCAATCACTAATTATCAACCAAATTGGCACAACACTCTAAGTATGATCTAAAATTACAAAAATATCCTTAATATCAATATTTTATCATAATTACGAAAATGCCTTTAGTCACAATATACCAAAACATAGCCTGTCCCACCTGACAGTACTATCTCACAACATGTTCAGGTTCACCACTTTGGCCCGACAGCAAAACTCACTGTATCATTTAATCGCGTAGAAATTTTATCGCATTTTCACAATCTTGTCATTTTCACAAATATTTTAAAATTGCGTAAATATATTTTGACATTTTTTAACATCGCGTAATGTTTTTAAATCATTTTCTCAATCGCGTAAGATTTTAAATTCATTTTCTTAACCGAATAGCTTAAAATTATTATTTTTAATATGTGTAGACTATATATAGTACACTTAAAATACGTACAGTATTTTTCTTGTGTTCTAAATATAGTATGGAATCTTTTCTTTTTATTCATCTGATTTTAGTAAATTTTGGCAGCATTTTGCCTATAAAATCAGTATAAGGTATTTTTAACATTTTTCTCTAAATTCTGTTTATTTTAATTCTACCCATCAGTTACACTTTGAAACATGCAAACGCGCTTCAAAACTTATTGAGTGAGCTCTACGTTAGTATTCTTCAAGCGTTTGATTTATTTCTTACTTTAAAATAAATTCTGCTAAGTTAGATTTTTAGAACCAAATTTATTCCTTTTGTTTTCACAAAGATTCATTGGAATTAGTTTATCTTGTAAATCTATTACCTAACCTATCTTAGACAATAAAATGGCATTCAATTATACATTAAATGGCATGTTGGCCATAATTAATCAAAATCATTCTTAAACTTATTATTTTACCTAGATTCTTTAAATCATTGATTTAGAAAATGGTTGAGAACATTTTGGTTCTCTATTTAATGGTAAGGCTGTGAGCCTCAAATGTGTTCTTCGGAACACTCATGCCAAACGTTGCATGTTATTCACATCCTACTTTAATAAATATACAATTATAAACACATACAACTATAAACACATACAATACACATACAATATATTTTAAAGCTATAGACATGCATAGTAAAAATAAATCACAAATAGGAAAATATTTTAAACAATCGCACAAATAATTAAAAATAATAAAGCAACCACACAAATGAATCCTTATGGATTCTTTATATACAATCAAATCCATTTTCCCATCACCACTTAGGGTTGATGAGATTAAATCTCCCTCTTACCTCTTGAAGACAATAATCGGTTAGTCTCCTCCTTTTCCTTGTTTTCTTTAAAATCAACACAAAATCCTAATAATTCTTAAACAATTAGTAAAAACACATACAAGTATTAAGATTGAAAAACCATGGAACAATCATGGTTAGGAAAATTAAAAATCAAACTTTGAACCAAAGAATCAAGACTTACCCTTTGGAAAGTGAACAAAAGGTTGGATTTTGAACTAGATAGAGTAGGTTTTTGGCAAAACCTTGTGAAGGAAAAGTGTTTAGAATATGATTTGGGTTTAAGAAAAGCTAAGATGCAAAATTATAGAGGATTGGTGGTGTGGGTTTGGGTGTTGGCCGAAAATAGGAAAGAAAATGGAAGAGAAAGTGTGCTTGGGTTTTTGGTGTTTTTGAGAGAAAATAGAAAGCTTGATTAGGATAAGTGTGAAAATGAAATTGAAGAGTGTAAAATGAGGGGGCTGCTGCCATGAGGTTGTTTGTGAGTGAGGTTGAGTGTTTGATTTGGATGGTAAATATCCAAGTGTGTTCACATTAGTTAAGCACATTGCTTATGTCATGGATGGTTCAAGAACCATGTAGAACTTGACCACCTAGCCTCCCAAGGCTGCTGCCCAAAACCATGTGGCTCTTTAGGATTTTAGAGACTTAATTTTTTTTCAATTTACACCTAATTACATGCTAATTAATTAGCTAATTAGTTAGGTTAAATATCCTATTAACAATTGATTAACATTCTAATCACATAACTAATTAGTTTAGCATATATTATAATCTTTCAACAATATTAGGATATCTAATTAGCATGTAATTAGGTGTAAATTGAAAACAATTAAGTCTCTAAAATCCTAAAGAGCCACACAGTTTTGGGCAGCAGCCTTGGGAGGCTAGGTGGTCAAGTTCTACATGGTTCTTGAACCATCCATGACATAAACCATGTGCTTAACTAATGTGAACACACTTGGATATTTACCATCCAAATCAAACACTCAACCTCACTCACAAACAACCTCATGGCAGCAGCCCCCTCATTTTACACTCTTTAATTTCATTTTCACACTTATCCTAATCAAGCTTTCTATTTTCTCTCAAAAACACCAAAAACCCAAGCACACTTTCTCTTCCATTTTCTTTCCCATTTTCGGCGAACACCCAAACCCACACCACCAATCCTCTATAATTTTACCTCTTAGCTTTTCTTAAACCCAAATCATATTCTAAACACTTTTCCTTCATAAGGTTTTGCCAAAAACCTACTCTATCTAGTTCAAAATCCAACCTTTTGTTCACTTTCCAAAAGGTAAATCTTGATTCTTTGGTTCAAAGTTTGATTTTTAATTTTCCTAACCATGATTGTTCCATGATTTTTTAATCTTAATACTTGTATGTGTTTTTACTAATTGTTTAAGAATTATTAGGATTTTGTGTTGATTTTAAAGAAAACAAGGAAAAGGAGGAGACTAACCAATTATTGTCTTCAAGAGGTAAGAGGGAGATTTAATCTCATCAACCCTAAGTGGTGATGGAAAAATGGATTTGATTGTGTATAAAGAATCCATAAGGATTCATTTGTGTTGTTGTTTTATTATTTTTATTATTTATGTGATTGTTTAAAATGCTTTCCTATTTGTGATTTATTTTTGCTATGCATGTCTATAGCTTTAAAATATATTGTATGTGTATTGTATGTGTTTATAGTTGTATGTGTTTATAATTGTATATTTCTTAAGGTAGGATGTGAATAACATGTAACGTTTAGCATGAGTGTTCCAAAGAACACATTTGAGCCTCACGGCCTTACCATCAAATAGAGAACCAAAATGTTCTCAACCATTTTCTAAATCAATGATTTAAAGAATCTAGGTAAAATAATAAGTTTAAGAATGATTTTGATTAATTATGGCCAACATGTCATTTAATGTATAATTGAATGCCATTTTATTTTCTAAGATAGGTTAGGTAACGGATTTACAAAATAAACTAATTCCAATGAATCTTTGTGAAAACAAAAGGAAAAATTTGGTTCTAAAATCTAACTTAGCATAATTTATTTTAAAGTAAGAAATAAATCAAACGCTTGAAGAATACTAACGTAGAGCTCACTCAATAAGTTTTGAAGCGCGTTTGCATGTTTCAAAGTGTAACTGATGGGTAGAATTAAAATAAACAGAATTTAGAGGAAAATGTTAAAAATACCTTATATTGATTTTATAGGCAAAATGCTGCCGAAATTTACTAAAATCAGATGAATAAAAAGAAAAGATTCCATACTATATTTAGAACACAAAGAAAATACTCTACGTATTTTAAGTGTACTATATATAGTCTACACATATTAAAAATAATAATTTTAAGCTATTCGGTTAAGAAAATGAATTTAAAATCTTACGCGATTAAGAAAATGATTTAAAAACATTACGCGATGTTCAAAAATGTCAATATATATTTATGTGATTTTAAAACATTTGTGAAAATGACAAGATTGTGAAAACATGATAAAATTTTTATGCGATTAAACGATACTGATGAGTTTTGTCATTGGTTAACAAAGTGTTAATGGACCCAGTTGACATGTTGTGAGATAGTACCTTGTCAGTGGGTTTGATCTATGTTTTGGTATATTGTGACTAAGGGCATTTTTGTAATTATGGTAAAATATTGATATTAAGGATATTTTTGTAATTTTAGATCATGCTTAGAGTGTTGTGCCAATTTGGTTGATAATTGGTGATTGATTGACGAGACGAATTACACCATATTTCAGTGTGATAGGCATAGTGTGGTTCATTATATCAACTTGGAGGCATTAGTGTGCGGAGAATTCTACATGGGGACAGTGGGTTGCTCCTCTGGGCCGTGGTAACGGGCAACACACTAATGATCTTGACGAGCACTATTCTTAATCGAGATCTTGAGGGGACTACTAAGTACTATGCCTGTAGTGCACGATGTTGGACTGTGTACTACTACACGATGTTTTGACTGTGGGCTATAGACACGACGTTAGACAGTGCAATAGTTTGGTTGGGCAGCCATAAAGTATTATTAGTTTCTATTCGGATCATTCTCTCAGATATCCATGTTTAGCTCCATGGAGTAGGAACGAGTCGGTGTGTGTTCATGCATTATCTGCATTTTTCTGCTTACTATAATCTGTGATAAAATGTATGATTTATTGCTTTAATATATTATGCATGATATAGTGGTATGTGTTATTTTAATATGTATTGTATTGTCATGTGCTGCATTATCGTTTTCTTTATTGCCATGCGGGTAATGGTGTAGATTGTCTTACCTCTCTATATGTTTTCTCGATATTACTATATTAATTCCGTAAAGAGTTTGAGGAAGAGGAGGAACAACCTCTTGAGATACAGTATCTGGACGAGCGATTGCCGGGCGAGCTGTACGAGGAAGAAGAGCCAGTAGACCATCCTTATCATCAAGACTGATCTTGAGATCATGACATTATCGGGATTCTTCGGTTTTGTGAGACTTAAGTTTCACGGAGGTTCTGAGGCCTGGCGTATGCGAGTGGATAGAGGAACAGTTGTTTACGTGGGACATTTGACTGTGTCCCTGTGTAGAGAGTATGATGGAGATGTCATATTTACTACTATGTTATATTTACATCTAGAGTTGCCACTGACTCTTAGGCATTACTGGCAGGGAGTATTCCATGCGCCTAGTGAGCTCAGTAGTGAGTCAACAGCCCGGACTCATGTCTGTAACGCTGTGAGATCTCCAAGATGTCAGCTTTTCGATGATCTTTCTGAGGATGATCCATCGGAGGGTTAGAAATCTTTCGAGATGCACTTGGGAAATATATGTTTTAGTTTTATGTCAACTTTTTACTGCTTTGTTAAATACTTGTAGTTGTAAATTACGTCTGTACTAAAGAAAAACTCATATGTATATTACAGTGTGGTTATGTTTGTTATATTTCGTGTTTCGTGTTATTTTATTTAATGTTATTAGTATAAAAGGAAAAAAAATTACCACAAATATTATTTAAGTAACAAATGTTTTACAACTTGGGTAAGTATTTTGTTTTATTTTATTTTATTACATTTATAAATTTGACATCCCCACAAGGGTGTTAAAGTCTTGGCATGTGGGAAATATTTGTTCAGAAACTTTCCACATACATCATTCTAAGTGCTTATAGACCCTGCTGGTAAAGATTGCAACCAGCTCTTGGCTCTATCCCTGAGAAAGAAAGGAAAGAGCCTTAAACGAATGGCGTCTTCAGAAACACCGTTATGCTTGAAGGTGTCACATATCTCCAAGTAATTTGATAGATGAGCATTTGGGTCTTCACTTGGAAAACCACCAAATATCACCGATGTTTGTATCATCTGTATGATGGCAGGCTTGATTTCAAAATTATTGGCTCGGATGGGAGGCCTTATGATACTTGATTGAAGATTACTCATCTGAGGAGTAGCAAACTCCCTCAAAGGCCTTGTGTGATCATTGTGCTCCGCCATTGTAAGTGTACCTAAAACAAGACAAAGAATGAAACTTGAATTAAAAGGAAATAAAAGAAAAACTTCAACTAGAACTAATCAAACTTGTTGTCAATATTAGCAAAGCAGAAATTAGCCATAATCCCCGGCAACGACGCCAAAAACTTGTTGACCACTTTTGTGTACCGCAACTGTACGGGTCGCGCAAGTAATAAAGTGAGAAGTTAAGTTCGTTCCCTTGAGGATTAGGATTAATATCTAAGCTAACTATTAACCAATAGTTTAAGAAATTCTATTCAATAACATTCAAATTGGGAGAAAAGGTGTGAATTGATTAAGAGACTAGAAAACTTTAATAAGAGATTAAGAGTCAAGGATTGGAGAATAAGAATTCCTTCTTCACCAACTATTCCACTTGATAATATGCAACCAATGTGAGCATTATGCATGAATGAATTTGTTGGCATAAAAAACTCTACTAGCTAAAAGCCTATGTCTAGGTTAATTAACCTTATGTTGTTTGCTTAGCTCACTATGTGTCCAAGGAAACTAGAGCAAATTCCATGCATTAAGATTGATTCCTAACAATTGCCATGCAAGACAAAAGGGTATATTTCTATCCCATTAGCTAATTAACTCACTCATCCATTAGAATGAAATTAAACATGCATCAACCATATTCATGATCTAACACCTAAATCCTATGTCTAGTTCAATAGATTTAAGCAAAACACAATAAATGTTGGCCACACATTCATGAGCATTAAGAGAAATATGGATGAAGAAACCATATCATCATAAATAAATCACAAGGTTACAAAATCATCAAGTTTACATAGAAAGATCCAAAAGAATCCCTAAAATTAACTTAGCTAGCCATGGAACACGAAAATGCCACAGCCATTTTCGTGCCTATGCCCTAGAATGAGAGAGAGTAAAGAAAGAAGAGAGGAAACACTATAATGTTAGTGCTTGGAAAAGTGATCGTCCTTGAAGTTTGGTGGATCTCACTTCTAGTCCCTTCACAGCTCTCCAAAAATGTCAACAAATGAGCCCTAGCTTCGTTTTCTCACGACCCAGAACTCTTATCCTCTTTCTGATCTGATAGCATCATATTTATAGGTGTTGCTGGCATCAACGCGCCGCGGCATACTAACTATCACGCCGCAGTGTGAGAAACTGAGATGTCTCCTAGTTCTTCTCTTCCCATGCTGGGCCAATTCATCTATTTTTTAGCCCATCCTACAATTTATGCTCCACCCAGTTAATCAAAAGTGCAAAATCACCATAATCTAACTAAAGAATTGGAAATATGTTTACAAAACAAAGAGGAAGACATCAACAAACATTTGAATGAAAATAAGGCTAAAGTATTCCAATTATATCTAAGAACAATGACTGAGCAATCAATAAAGCACTAATATAGGGCACAAATCACTACATTTTATGGAGTTATTAGAAAATCATGGTGAAAGGTCCAGGTCTCTACATTGATATCAGTAAGAGAGCTCGAAGTAGCCATTTTATTATTTTCTTTTTATCCTCTTTGTGTTTTTTGTTAATCATTCTGCTCATTCTTTTTGTTTTCCTTTAATTTTCTTGTTTTTATTTGTATTTATCTCTATGAATATCTCACTTACACTGAAAATCGCAATTCAGATCTTCTGTTCAATGATTATCAGAATGACCACAAGTTCACCATCACCACTTACACTTCCACTGGAGTGGTAAGTTCTTTTTTTTTTTTTAATTTTAGCAAGAATATTTGCCTTTGAAGTAGCATCTCTATTGAAATTTGATCATGGAAATGTTATTTTGTTGATTGGAATTCTTTTTTGTGATTTTTGTCATTTTCTAAGTTTTATGGCATGTTTCTACATTATATATATATATATAATGTAGAAACCTTATATGTATGTACTTTTAACTTAATTATAAGAATCAAACCAAATATTGTGTAACTTGCTTGCTCATTCAAAGTTGAGACCTCTGTTGTGACCGAAAGAACCAGAGCAAATAGGGCAAAGAAATTGTGCATGGAGAGAACATGGCTTTTATTTAGAGTGAAAAGAGTAATAAAGACTTAATACCTAACAAAATTCTTATCTACCAAAAATATTTGAAGGAATTCATCCTTGTTATCAATAAGAGTTTTAGCAAATATTGCCTTTTCAAAATAACATTATTGGGCAAGAGATTCAATCACTTTTTTGTATTAAACTATTAATCATAATTAATCTCATCGAATTATATTTCTGATCATTCATTCAATCAAATGGGGGAGCCTTCTTTAGTTGTTTTAGTTTAGAGATTGGTTTCTTCGAAACACAGATTTGTAATTACTTGCATGTATAATATTTTACATACCCATTTGTGTCTTCTTTTAATATGTAATCCTCAATGCTTGTTTCTTATAGATTGATCTTATTGTCCTTGGTTGCCCGGTCCTCTTTTATTTGCTCTATATAGAGATGGAATTTGCAATATTGGGCTTTTAATTATCTAATTATAAGTTTTAATTTTGGTAGTTGTATTAAATTCTATTGGCAATAAGTTCAGGATATATGTTTTTTAGTTCATAGTACAAACAATATTTTCTATAAAAAAGGAACTAATATTCATTGAAGTCTATTATTATTACTTTGTGTGGAAGTTATGGAGAAATTATGAGCAATATGTGAAGTTTTACATTGTGCAGTGCCTATTTGGTTGGATGATTTTGTTATGATGTTTTGTGCTATCAGTTAACGAAGAAAGAACATCCAATTTGCCTGAAAGAGCAAAGGAAGAATTTGTGGGTATATTGCATCCTCAGAAGTCACTTTGCGATCATAACAGGGAAACTCATGGACTGCATAATGGCACCGAGGAGAACACCTCATTAGATGATAGGGCTCCAAATGTGTTTGACCGAGCAAAGGAGGAGTTTCAAGCCCAATAATGGGTAACGAAGCTAATCATCCTTAATATATTCTGATAATCTCATTAGTTATCTCTTAATAATTTGGTAAGATAATGTGTTATCCTTTTATGAATTGTTAAGATTATTAAGAGCTAGACTAGGAAGTGATAGGTTAGGTTGACACATCTTATGCTAGGACCATTCTTTACTATTTCCTTGAAGGATTAATTAGGAAAATAATGGAGATATATTCTGGAAAGTAAAAAAGATAATAGGTATTATTTGTAACAATCCCGATTTAAGTGATGTAAGAATTGTACTCTCATACTCATATGTCTATTGTTGAAATTGGAAAACTAAGTATTGATGTGCTAAATTATGCGATCTGTATAGAACTTTCTGAAAGATAATTATTTTTATATATCTTCTGTAACGTCTTTTTTTGGGAGGGAACGTCACATTATCATTTACAATGCAAAAAATAAAAATAAAAAATAAAAATTAAGACCCGGTTCTTTATATAAATATAAATTTACTTAGTTGTAATTGTGTGATTAAATTAGCGAGTATATTTTTTTTTGTTATAATTAATAAAATTAGTGATAAGACATAATTGTAATGAATTGTAAAATAGAAATAAAGCATACATCAAACCAACATACATAAACAACGATATATCATTATATTAAACTTGTTTGATTACAGCGCCTGAATGTACAAAAATTAAAGTTATACATGTATGCCCCAAGAGATCACAAATATACAGCCCACCAAAATAATGACACATCAGGCCCCCAAAATATACCCTGATAGCCATCAGTAGCTATCGACAGTATCAATCCCTAAAATGAAGAGGAACCGTGTCAGGATCCTCCTTGGGATCCTCCTTAGGATCTTCCTCATCCGAGGAAACCTCCATCGGAACCACCGAGTTACGGGCCGGGGCTCGAGCAGTGGAATCAAAAGAATCCTCCTATGGGGTGTAATAACTATCACCCCACATCTCCCTAATGGGCAAATAAAACTCCAAACGTAAACTGACACTGTAAGTGAAGATCGGCGGTTCATGACACCTCTAAGCCAGTGAAATCGACACGTCTCCTAGGTAGACACAGCAATCGGAGTTTAGGTTGATGTGCCAATAGTCTGGCCCTCCAAGGAAGGTCAGACGCACATCACCTAAAATTCTGCGTGAGCTTGCCGCCATGATCCATGTTGGTCCGTAATTGATCCATAAATCCGCAAGCGCACGGGTCGACAAGTAATATAAAGGAGAGTTAAAGTATCGTGTCCCAAGGGATTGATTAATTAGAAGAATGTTAAACTTAATCAAAATTCACAAATTTTTATCCAAGCAAACGAATTGTGAGAATGGGTTGCAATTTAAATAACAATTTAAAGAAACAAAATAAGAAAACACCAAACACTAATTCCACAAGAGAAGATGAGAATGATTAAAGCCTAGGGGTCCCTATTCACTTGCTACTTCAATGAATAAATGCAATCAACAAGCACCAATCAATAAAATGGTATTTGTTAGCTGATAACCTTCAATAGATAAGAGCCTATGTCTAGGACAATTACCCATGCAAAACTTAGCTAATCCACTATGTGTCCATGTGAATTAACATAAGAATCACTCATTAAGACCAATTATCAAACACTTGCTATGCATGACTAATGGGTATGTGTCCATCCCATTAGCTAATCAACACCTCAATGCAATAGAATGTAATTGAACATACATCAACCATACCATATCCATATTCACAACTCCCTATCTCTAGTTCAATTGGAATACTAAAATCATGCACTTGATGGCCAATCAACAACAAGCATTAAGCATAGATATGGATGAACAAAACCAAATTCATTGAAAGGATACCCAATTAATTACAAATTAATCAAATCCATAGCAAGATCCTAGAGAGCCCCTAGATTAGAGTTTAGCTACACATCATGAAGGAGAAGAAAACAAATGAAATCAAATGATCCATCAAGTTACAATCAAGAGGTAAAGGGAGAGAATAGACAAAAATGGAGAGATTCCAAGCTTGATCCTCTTCCTTGATCTTGATTCTCCCTTGAGTCACCTTCAATCCAAATGGGTTCCTCCTCTTCTCACTTGCTCTCTGAAATTCGTGGTTTAGTGTCTCTAAAACAGAATATCTCTCCTCCCCCAAAAATCAGAATAAGAAGGCTGAAATTTACGTGCTAGGGTTTTTCCCACGCCTAGGCGTGTATTTACCACGCCTAGGCGTGGTTATGAATCACGTGCCCTTCTCCTGCTTGTCACGCCTAGGCGTGGTGGTCTCACGCCCAGGCGTGGTGGATTCCCGGGATTCACGATAAAGCGCAAGGAACACGCCTAGGCGTGGATTGTCCGCGCTTAGGCGTGGATTTCTTGCCTTTGCTTCCTTTTTGCATCTTTCTTCATTTTGAACTCTTCTATGCTTCCATTCCAAGGTCTTTCCTTCTTGAATCTCGCAACAAAAACAAAGCTTTAACTCATCAAGCCATGATCAATCTCAATTTCTTATTACAAGCATTAACAATTAAAGTATCAAACAATTGAGATACAAAGCTTAAAGAATCAAGATCATGCATGAATTTGGACCATTGGGTAATGTCAATTTAAGGAAAGCATGCTCCTATACATTCAAAGACATGTGAAATAACTTCATTTTCCGAAGTTATCACACCCCCAAACCTAAAGTTTTGCTAGTCCTCGAGCAAACTAAACCAAGCAAGAAAAGGAAACACAATCCAATCCCAAGGTCAAGAAATATGAGGCAAATTGAATTAGGGCAAATCCAGCTTCCAATTATCATTCGTACCCTCAGAAATCACATTTCAATCCTTACAACAAGGTCCACACATGCAAGAAATTCACAACTATCATGCTCACCCTCTAATGCCATCTTTTGTGCATGAAATATTTCCCAAGCTCATGAATTTAAAACCCTTTCCTAATCATGAAGAACAAGGTGGATGAATTTATAAAATGCACATGCACTCTCAAAAGAATGTCCTTCATCCCTTTCTCCACTAATGTAGGCAACATATGATCAAGAATCATGAGGGTCTTTTAGGCTTGTAATGTGAGGCTAAGGGTAATGGTTAAGAAAGAAGGGGAAGGAATTAAATTCAAATATCAAACACATAATCACACATTCCCATTGAATCAAGCCAAGCATGCAAGATGTACAAAAAGGATCCAAAAAAAAATCAACTCTCTTTATTCCATTTTTTTCTTTTTTTCTTTTTTTTTTCTTTTTTTTTCTTTTTTCTTTTTTGTAAAAGGGGGCTACATTTTGTGCAACTCACGCAATTTTTCTTTCTTTTCTTTTTATACTTTTTTTTTAATAGAGTTTGTTCCAAAAAAGATCCTGATTTTCTATTACCATGCACAAATATTGATTTGGCTCAACTCAACAAAAATGTCAGATCATGCATTCAACAAGGGACATGTAATCAAGAGTAAAATGATTTTTCTCATGCAGGGATAACAGGGTGGACAATTGAAGTTTAAAGAAGGAAAAATTAGGCAGCACATACACACACACTAGGCTTCAAAGGGGGTACTAGGAAACTCATTAAGTCAAGGTTGGCTTGAAAGGCCCAATCACTTCAAAGAACTGCCCTAGTCATTTCCTTGAAAACACATCACCTAGGATTTCGCCTTGAAAGGGAATCAGACAAGCTTCTAAGATGCAAAATGACTATACACATGCCTTTTATAAATTTTTCTCCAAACATGCATTTCATTTATATTCCAAGATTTATCACACATGCAACTGGGAAATCCACTCATACACTAATATAACAAAAGTGTAAGCACAAAATTTGAAATTTTTACATGTGATTTCCCAAGTAATGAGGCATATCTGTGATCCACACAATCATTGGATAATCAAATCAAAATTCCAGCATGCATAAGTTCAATTTGCCTCTCAACATACTCATCAATTAAGAGCATAATTCAGGCAGCCCATTAATCCTAATCAATCAAGCACACTCACATCTACAAATTTGGAAAAACAAAGCAAGACCAAAGGAATGAGAAAGAAATCCATAATATCAACAAAAACTGATTCAGCAATTAACAGAGAAAGTACTAAATCTCCCCCAAACCCAAGTCATGCAGTGTCTCACTGCATACAAAATAGGGAATGTATCCAATAAATACAGACAGTGCACTGAAAGTCAAGATAGAAAAACAAAGCAGAAAATAGCATGAAAGTAATAGGCCCTGGCGCCTCAAATCAAGTCATCCTCATTCAACAGGTCATCGCCCTCTGCGCCCATCTCCGGATCATCAGCAGGTGGGGGAGGTGGATGAGAAGGTGAAGCTGCTACTGGTGGAGATGCAAAAGGTGGAAAAGCTGGAAAATCATCCATCGGGCGCCCCTGACCCAAGGCCATCCAATGAATGCCCTGGTAAAGCGAAGCCAGCATCTCCTGCTGCGTAGTCAGCATCTCCTGCTGCCGATCCAGGCGCTGCTCAATGGAGTGTGCCCGGTGGCATCAAAAGCGGAACAGCCGTGGAGCAGAGAGCGGTGTAGGTGCAGGAGCAGGCTCAGGATCTGGAACAGGGGGCTGGACCGGGGCTCGCCACGCTCTCTCTGGGCGTCATAATGGTTTGCACCGCACTTGCCCGTTACGTCATAGGAGTCTTCAGCTTCACACGGACTTCAGTGTCCTTCCAAGGCACCTTCGCATGCGCACACAGTTGACATATGAGGAATGGAAAGAACAAGGACTTGAGCTTTTCGGTGATGCACAGCCGGATTTGATCATAGAGTATCTGAGCGGTGTCCACCTGAAGAAGATTATAAATTGCATAAAGCATGTAGGCACGCTCGGGATAAATTTCCGACCGTGCTCGGTAGGAAGCAAACGAGGAACACACAAAATGGTTCCACGGGCGCAGCTCACGGCGCAAACTCTCCGCTTGAGAAAGCGGATGGAATTATCGGTGTTCCTCCGGACTTGGGACCGGGAAAGTGGAGTCACAAATACCTGTCCATCACGGTGCTAAAGGGGTGCCCCCCCGCTCCTCGGTAATTGCATCTCTCTCGTATGAACGGACTAGTGGAGGGGGGCCAAGGTCCGGGACTTGCTTGGGATGCGCTCCACGGAGTAGTCAACTGTCCGTCTTCTAACTCTAACGGTTGTAGAAGACCTTTGCTCGCATGGGCATTAGCATAGAACTCTTTCACCACTGCGCACCACTTGGTTCTTCAATGGGATGTTCAAGCAAAAGTTTGCCAATGAAAAGCAGCTGTGGCGCGAGAGATGGCTGGATAACGCACCACATTTAACTCATGGAACCCCCTTTCCGGTATGATATTGATTTTTCGCAAGTGCTTCCAAAAGTGGTCAAAGGCCTGCTGTGAAATGAAAAAGGCAGGGTCATATGCTGGAATTGCTTCACTTTCATCAGGGTTACTTGGCCCAGCTTCAACATTTTTTTCTCTGACGCTTTGACATGGTGAATGATGACCTGAACAGAAGAAGGGCTGGTTATTAGCATTGGAACAAAGACTGAGAATAATTAGAAGGAAATCATCACTTCCAAGAAGATAGCATGCAAGGCAATCAAGCAACCCAAGTCAAATAACCAACCAAAAATGCATGCGAGAACCAAAAATAAGGCAACATACCACAACATGCAACAGGGTCCTACTCAGTAATAAGCAGTGAAGGATAGATCCCAATCAGTTCAAATATACGCATGCAATTGCAACAGGTCCAGCATAGTCAACAAGGCCAACTATCCAAACCAAGGTCATCCCCAAATCAAAAGAATCAGAAATAGGTAAACAGGTCCAACCAGTTAAGTTTCAAGCAATTAGCAATAAGCAAGTGACAATGCAAACCAGTCTCATCTTAGCCAGTGCACAACTGAGAATCAAACCCCATCAATCACTCAAAAGATGACAACAGATACTAAGAACAACTACAGGGTGATTTACACTGAAGGAACACCTCACGTATGTCAACAGGCAGAGGATTAACACAAATAGGCATGTAACATAGTCCTTGTTCATCAGAAATAATCAAGCCACAAGCCCAATAGAAATCAACAAATATAAAAAGAAATCAAATTGCAAAACACAAACAGGACACATGAAAATCAAAAGACAAAAGGAAGAGGAGGAAATGGAGAAGCAATCTAACCTTGAAGAAGGGGGAAATGGACAAGGTACCCAAAACTAGCAAGAAACCCCAATCAAGCACACAAACAAGCAGCAGGAAGATGTATTGGTGGATTGGCCGTGTGGTGGGTACGGTGGAAATGTGGTGTGTTTGGTGAAGTGTTTGTACGGTGGAGAGGAAAGAGAAAAGAAGGAGGGAAGGAGGAAAGGGGTTACGGTGGTGGTGATATAGTGAGAAGGTGGATATGGTGATGTGGGTGTTGTGGGGAAGAAGATTGGAGGAAAAAATGAGGAGGGAGGGGTACGGTGGTGGTGATATGTGGTGGAAATGTGGGTGTTGTGGGGAAGAAGATTGGAGGAAGAGGGAAGAAGGATGTAGTGGTTACGGTGGAGGGGAAGTTTGTAGGAGGAAGAAGGCTAAGTTTAGAGAAGAAAAGAGATGAGGGACAGTGGAATGAGAAAGAAATGAGGTAAAAGAAATGAGAAAGAAACAAGTAGATCAACAAAGAGAGGAGGGGGGGGAAATTAGGGATTTAGGGGCTAAATGGGGGGGGGCTGCGTTTTGTGCAAGAGGGAGGCTCATCACGCCTAGGCGTGACCATACCACGCTTAGGCGTGTAATTTTTTTTTTTTTTTTTTTGAATTTTGGTTTTTTTTTTTTTTTTGAACACGCGCTTAGGCGTGTAAAAACCACGCCTAGGCGTGATGCTCGCATGAGTTACAACAACCGAAAACACAGAGAGGACCACGCTAGGCGTGATAAAACCACGCCTAGGCGTGGAACTCTCTGGAAAAATATTCGATAGCAGCTGAGAGGGACACGCTTAGGCGTGTAAAACCCACGCCTAGGCGTGGATTACTAGAACAAAATACTAAACAAAAACACCAGAAAACCCCACAACCAAGCATCAAACACACTCTCCTGAGTCTCAAACACCTAAGAAAAAGCATAAGACTAATATGAACAGCCAAATCCTCCAAATGAAAATCAAACACAACAAAACAATAAAACAACATTCAATCAAACTATAGAATAAGAGAAAAAGCATGCAAAATAATGTCCTAAGTGATGAGATAGGGTTAGGAAATTGGGTTGCCTCCCAACAAGCGCCTTATTTATAGTCTTGGCTGGACTTTGTAGATTGTCAAGTTGGAGGAGCCAAGGTGAGTGAGGTTTTGTGCCTCTCCACCTCACCACCTAAGTAGAGCTTAAGCCGCTGGCCGTTGGCCTTGAACGTTGACTTTGAAACTGGATCCTCTAAGGTTACAGCACCATGGGGAAACACTTCCACCACTAAAAATGGACCTGACCATCTGGATTTGAGCTTGCCAAGAAACAATTTCAGACTTGAGTTGAATAAGAGGACCTTCTGGCCTAACTCAAAGCTTCTTGGGATAATGTGCTTGTCATGCCACCGCTTCACTTTCTCCTTATATAATTTAGCATTCTCATATGCTTGTAAGCGGAATTCCTCAAGTGCATTCAGTTGCAACAATCTCTTCTCCCCACAAGCATTGGAATCCCAGTTCAAATGTTTGATGGCCCAATAAGCGTGGTGCTCAAGCTCAACAGGAAGATGGCAAGCCTTACCAAAGACCATTTGATAAGGAGACATGCCAAGAGGGGTTTTGTAGGCAGTGCGATAAGCCCATAAAGCGTCGTCCAACTTCTTAGACCAATCCTTCCTAGAAGGACTTACAGTCTTTTCAAGGATCCGCTTCAACTCTCTATTAGAAATCTCAGCTTGACCACTGGACTGTGGATGGTAGGCTGTGGCTACCCTATGTTTCACACCATATTTAGCAAGTAGAGTAGCAAAATGCCTGTTGCAGAAGTGTGATCCTCCATCACTGATAATGGCTCTAGGGGTCCCAAACCTTGTGAAAATGTTCTTTTTGAGGAAAACTAGAACCACCTTAGAATCACTAGTTGGTAAGGCACAAGCTTCTACCCACTTTGACACATAATCCACCGCCACAAGGATGTAGCGGTTACCAAAAGATGATACAAAAGGCCCCATAAAGTCAATGCCCCACACATCAAAGAGCTCCACTTCCAAAATGGAATTCAATGGCATCTCATTCTTCCTGGAGATATTTCCAGTCCTCTGACATCTATCACACTTTGCTGCAAATGAGTGGGCGTCACGAAACAAAGTTGGCCAATAAAACCAGATTGCAACACCTTAGCTGCTGTTCGTTCACCCCCATAATGACCTCCATAAGGTGAAGCATGACAATGCTCAAGTACAGCACTAGTCTCTTCCATAGGAATGCACCTCCGAAGCACCTGATCTGCACCTTGTTTAAAGAGATATGGTTCATCCCAAACATAGTATCGGACATCCCGGAGGAATTTCTTCTTCTGCTGATAAGACCATTCAGTTGGTAACAATCCACTCACAATGTAATTAGCAAAATCAGCATACCATGGATCTGAACAAGCTAACACAGCAAATAGTTGTTCATCTGGGAATGTCTCACAAATCAAAGTTGGGTTCTTTTGATATTTCTCATTTTCCAACCTGGAAAGATGGTCAGCCACCTGATTTTCAGCACCCTTTCGATCCCTAATCTCAAGGTCAAACTCTTGCAGTAATAATACCCATCGAATCAATCTTGGCTTAGCATCCTTTTTGCTCACTAGATATTTGATGGCTGAGTGATCCGTGAAGACAATGACTTTAGTACCAACCAAATAAGCCCGGAATTTGTCAAATGCAAAGACAACTGCAAGGAGCTCCTTCTCAGTGGTGGTGTAGTTCAACTGAGCATCAGTGAGTGTTCGGATCGCATAATAGATGGAATGAAAGATTTTTTTTTTCCTTTGGCCCAATACCGCTCCAATAGCATAATCGCTAGCGTCACACATGAGCTCAAAAGGTAAGGACCAATCAGGAGTGGTAATAATGGGCACTGAGACAAGTCTCTTCTTAAGCTCCACAAAAGCTTCCATACATGGCTCGTCAAACTTGAAGGTCATATCTTTTTCCAGCAAATTGCACAATGGTTTGGCAAGCTTAGAAAAGTCTTTGATAAACCGTCGATAAAAGCCGGCATGCCCTAGGAAACTCCGAACTCCTTTCACTGAAATTGGTGGTGGTAATTTCTCAATCACCTCAATCTTGGCTCTATCCACCTCCATTCCCTTATAAGACACTCTATAGCCCAGTACTATGCCCTCCTGAACCATAAAATGACATTTTTCCCAATTAAGCACCAAACTTGTCTCCTCACACCTTTGAAGTACAAGGGCCAAGTTATGGAGACACTCATCAAAGGAATCACCAAACACAGAGAAGTCATCCATAAATATTTCCAAACAGTTCTCCACCATGTCAGTGAAAATAGCCATCATACATCTCTGAAACGTAGCTGGGGCATTGCATAACCCAAAGGGCATTCTTCTGAAGGCATAAGTACCATATGGACAGGTGAATGTTGTCTTCTCTTGATCTTCCGGGGAAATGGCAATTTGGTTGTACCCCGAATACCCATCCAAAAAATAGTAGAAAGCACGTCCTGCCAACCTATCCAGCATCTGATCAATAAATGGTAATGGAAAATGATCCTTCCGGGTTGCAGTGTTAAGCTTCCTATAGTCCATGCAAATGCGCCATCCTGTGTGATCCTAGTGGGAATCAAATCATTATTCTCATTGGCGACCACAGTCATCCCACCCTTTTAGGCACGCACCGAAGCGGGCTCACCCATTTGCTATCGAGAGATAGGGTATATGATACCCGCATCCACCACTTAATGATCTCTTTCTTGACTACCTCCTTCATGATAGGATTAAGGCGCCTTTGATGTTCAATTGTTGGCTTATGATCGATTCCAACAATATTTTGTGCATGCATATGGTGGGGCTAATGCCTCGATATCTCGCAATAGACCACCCCAAGGCCCTTTTGTATTCTCTGAGCACTCTAAGCAACTTGGATTCTTGCTCCTCTGACAAATATGAAGAAATAATGACTGGCAATGTGGATGAATCCCCCAAATATGAATACCTCAAATGATCAGGCAATGGCTTGAGCTCTAACGTGGGAGGAGTGATTATAGAAGGTGGAGAATGGGCTTGTCGAAGGTATGTTCAACGGTTCAAAGCCTGGTGTCTGAAACACTTAGCAGACGAGTCAAGCAGTTTAATACATTCCAAAACATCTTCCCTATCTACATGCTCATATATGGATGTCAATGATAAAGCAAGAGAGTCATTAGTGAAATTAGCATGGAATGCATTATTAACTACTTGATCAATCATACCTATGTAAGAACACTCTTCATGATCATTTGGAAATTTCATGGCCTTGTAAATATTAAAAGTTACCTTCTCATCATTGACTTGCATAGTGAGCTCACCTTTTTGAACATCAATCATAGTCTTACCGGTGGCTAGGAAAGGTCTTCCAAGAATCAAAGGTACATTGCGATCTTCCTCCATGTCCAGGATGATGAAATCCATTTGGAAAGATGAACTTGTCAACCTTGACCAAGACATCTTCAATGACCCCTTAGGATAAGTGAGAGATCGGTCAACAAGTTGCAATGTAATCGAAGTTGGCTTCGCCTCCCCCCCAAACCTAGCCGTTGGAAGATGGATAGAGGCATCAAGTTTATGCTTGCCCCTAGGTCACACAAAGCCTTTCCAAAGAATTGGTTACCAATGGTGCATGGAATGGTGAAGCCCCTGGATCCTTCAACTTAGGAGGTAGCTTATTTTGCAAAATGGCACTGCATTCTTCAGTAAGTGCAACAGTTTCATAATCCCCAAACCTTCTCTTCTTAGACAAGATGTCCTTCATAAACTTCACATAACTAGGCATTTGTTCCAAAGCCTCAGCAAACGGTATGTTTATGTGAAGTTTCTTGAAAATATCCAAAAACTTTTGGAATTGAGCATCAAGCTTTTGTTTAGCTAGCCGGTTGGGAAAAGGTGGAGGTAGTGTATAAGGCTTGTCCTCCTTCTTCTTGTCTTCAACCTTACTCTCTGCTAGCTCTTTATTCTTCTCTACCCTTTGGCTCACAACCTCTTCATCTTGAGTTACCTCCACTTCTTCTTCAAGCAGTTTAGTCTTGGGATTCCCTTCAATTTCTTTCCCACTCCTCAGTGTTATAGCCTTACAATGCTCCTTGGGAGAACCTCCGGGATTGTTGATGGTGTCACTAGGAAAACTCCCTTGAGGCCTACTACTTAAGGCTTGGGCAAGTTGGCCAACTTGGGTCTCAAGATTTCTCAAAGAGGCTGCTTGACCTTGCATCAAAGCATCATGCGAAGCAAGCCTTGAGTCGGTCTTAGACATGTACTCTTGCTGGCTAGTCATAAACTGAGCAAACATCTTCTCCAAATTGGATGTGGATGTTGAGGTTTGGGCTTGAAGGGGGCTCTGTTGTTGAAAACCCGGAGGAGCACGGGGAGCTTCCCTATTCTGATAAGAAGAAGAGGAAGGACCTTGAACTTGACCACCCCATGAGAGATTAGGATGGTTCTTCCAACTCGGATTATAAGAATTGCCCAACACATTGTTGTGAATTGGTTGACGGAATTGATTTGCATATTGCACACTTTCCAGGCTGGCTGTGCAATTAGCAGTTGAATGAAGGTCCCCACAGTGATCACAAATTTCAGCTGAGTTACTAACTCCACTTGCTACAGAATTGACTCCCATGGTGTCCAGCTTCTTAGAAAGAGCTGCTACTTGAGCTGTAAGAGATGTAAGAGCATCAACTTCATGAATACCTGCTGCTGATCTCTTGGGAGTCACTCTCTCAGCTGGCCACTGATAGTTGTTATTAGCCATTTCCTCCAAAAGGTTGTAGGCTGCATCCACGGTCTTGCTCATGAGAGCCCCTCCAGCTGCTGCATCAATTATGGATCTAATGGAGGTTGTCAAGCTATTGTAAAAAGTATGAACCAACATCCATTTTGCTATACCATGATGGGGGCACTTCCTTAGCAACTCCTTGAATCGCTCCCAAGCCTCATACAAGGTTTCTCCTTCGAATTGTCTGAAGGACAAGATGTCATTCCTATACTTCATTGCTTTCATGGGAGGAAAGAATCGATCCAAGAACTTCGAGCCAGCTCTTCCCAAGTAGTGATGGAATGTTCGGGTAATGATTGAAGCCATGCCTTGGCCCTATCTCTTAAGGAAAAGAGAAAAGCCTCAATCGAGCCGCATCATCAGTCATCCCTTGATGCTTGAGGTATCACAAATCTCCAGAAAATTGGCTAAATGAGCATTAGGATCTTCATGGGGAAGATCCGCAAATTACAAATTATTCTGCACCATCTGGATAATAGCAGGCTTGATCTCAAAAGTCTGAGCCTGAACAGCTGGCCTTCTAATGCTAGATCGAATGTCTCTAGCATTTGGAGTGGCATACTCTCTCAAGAGTCTTTCAGCATTCGCTTCTTCCGCCATCTCCGATTCACTATCCAATTCAAGTACCTTCCCTTGTACTAGTCGTTCTCTTAGCAATCTACGAAAGGTCCTTTCGATCTCAGGGTCGTAAGGAAATCGAGATACACTTTGAGTCCTTCGCATACAAGAGCTAAGTACCTGAAAATCAAAACAAAACAACAAAGAAAACTTGAAATAAGAATTGTGAATAATTGTAAGAAATAACAAAAAATCTAAACTCAATCCCCGGCAACGGCGCCAAAAACTTGTTGGTCCGTAATTGATCCGTAAATCCGCAAGCGCACGGGTCGACAAGTAATATAAAGGAGAGTTAAAGTATCGTGTCCCAAGGGATTGATTAATTAGAAGAATGTTAAACTTAATCAAAATTCACAAATTTTTATCCAAGCAAATGAATTGTGAGAATGGGTTGCAATTTAAATAACAATTTAAAGAAACAAAATAAGAAAACACCAAACACTAATTCCACAAGAGAAGATGAGAATGATTAAAGCCTAGGGGTCCCTATTCACTTGCTACTTCAATGAATAAATGCAATCAACAGGCACCAATCAATAAAATGGTATTTGTTAGCTGATAACCTTCAATAGATAAGAGCCTATGTCTAGGACAATTACCCATGCAAAACTTACCTAATCCACTATGTGTCCATGTGAATTAACATAAGAATCACTCATTAAGACCAATTATCAAACACTTGCTATGCATGACTAATGGGTATGTGTCCATCCCATTAGCTAATCAACACCCTCAATGCAATAGAATGTAATTGAACATACATCAACCATACCATATCCATATTCACAACTCCCTATCTCTAGTTCAATTGGAATACTAAAGTCATGCACTTGATGGCCAATCAACAACAAGCATTAAGCATAGATATGGATGAACAAAACTAAATTCATTGAAAGGATACCCAATTAATTACAAATTAATCAAATCCATAGCAAGATCCTAGAGAGCCCCTAGATTAGAGTTTAGCTACACATCATGAAGGAGAAGAAAACAAATGAAATCAAATGATCCATCAAGTTACAATCAAGAGGTAAAGGGAGAGAATAGACAAAAATGGAGAGATTCCAAGCTTGATCCTCTTCCTTGATCTTGATTCTCCCTTGAGTCACCTTCAATCCAAATGGGTTCCTCCTCTTCTCACTTGCTCTCTGAAATTCGTGGTTTAGTGTCTCCAAAACAGAATATCTCTCCTCCCCCAAAAATCAGAATAAGAAGGCTGAAATTTGCGTGCCAGGGTTTTTCCCACGCCTAGGCGTGTATTTACCACGCCTAGGCGTGGTTATGAATCACGTGCCCTTCTCCTGCTTGTCACGCCTAGGCGTGACTTTACCACGCCTAGGCGTGGTGGTCTCTGCCTGGGATTCCTGATAAACTGCAAGGAACACGCCTAGGCGTGGATTATCTGCGCTTAGGCGTGGATTTGCTGCCTTTGCTTCCTTTTTGCATCTTTCTTCATTTTGAACTCTTCTATGCTTCCATTCCAAGGTCTATCCTTCTTGAATCTCTGCAACAAAAACAAAGCTTTAACTCATCAAGCCATGATCAATCTCAATTTCTTATTACAAGCATTAACAATTAAAGTATCAAACAATTGAGATACAAAGCTTAAAGAATCAAGATCACGCATGAATTTGGACCATTGGGTAATGTCAATTTAAGGAAAGCATGCTCCTATACATTCAAAGACATGTGAAATAACTTCATTTTCCGAAGTTATCACACAATATGTACTAGTCGCGGTCAAGCCAGAAGCCGGGAAATTCGGGAGCTTCACCCTCCTTGCCGACGTCTTTGATGAAACATATTTATAAATAGGCAGAAATAATAGAAATACAGGAAAAAGGTAAGACATCCTACCATCATTACCAATTATGGCAGTAGAGAAACATAACGGTGCGAAGCGCCCACATAACATTTCAACAGCAATAATAATAAGCATTAAATAGCAGTAATAAACAAATTAATTAGTTCCAGGCAGTTATACATCAGTAATACAATAATTCCAATTATAATAAGGATTAAATGCCAAATAATATATGAACTCACTATGCACATGCGTACAATGTCAAAATCCTACTCCATGGAGCTAGACACAAACAGTCGGAGAGAAAGATCAGGAGACATGTCTGCAACTCGGATGCTGCAGCCAAAGTGCTATAATTCATCAGTTTATCCACGTGCATATTAAGGCATTGTATAGACATTCTACACTAGATCACGATATAGGACAGTGTCACATCCGGATCGTCGGTGCATTCGCATCGATTTATCTCACGGCCCAGTGGGGCTACCAACTGTCCACTGTGAGATGCCAGTACCCCGACACCCCCCAAGGTCAACAGAATGACCTACACTAGTCTACTCGCACCCGCACAAAGGTGTATTCAATATCCTAGGCAATATGGCCTTAACAATAGTTCAACGGACTTTCACAATGCATGATGACTCAATGCATATAACATGTATATTTATCATTACATATATTTCCACAATATGCCACAACTGGCCAAAGTAAGCATCATAATATTCTTGGTCCCACACATGGACCCATATTAAATAGTCTAAAGCCTTCTAATGGTACATTACATTTTTGGTACCTTATGGAATTAATTAGTGTTCTTACTTACACTCATGTTCTTACTTTAATTGAAAATTATTCTAAGTCTTTTAGGTAAAGTTCCATTCTTGGTTCTTTCCATTTTATGAAATCCTAGATAATTCCTAATTGTCCAAATTAGTTAAGTTTCACTTCAATGTGATGTCCCTTATGAAATTCTTTTCATAATTAGGTTCCTTACTTTGAACTTAGTCTTATTCACTTAAAGAATTAATTCTAAGTCTTACCAAGTCTCACACATCCTTATTTGTGTTTAAGATTCAAAGAATTCCTTTAGGTTAATAAATTTATTTCCTTCCATTACATAATCCTCTTATTTATTTACTTGATTAATTAAATGTCATAGTTGTATGAATTTACATAATTAGGCTATTATTAACCCTAGAGGCCGTGAGCCTCACTAAATTTTAGGATCCCAAATTTTCAATCCATTAATTACATATTGTCCACTTGATTAGCTATGTCTTCCACTTGTTATAAATTTTCACCAAGAACCCAAATTTTGGCCCCAAAACCGTGAGCCCCCTAGAGGAAATCTAGGTCATTTTCTTCCATTTCAAGTGTTCCAATCCATCCAAGTATATCAATGTACATAACCAATAAATCAAACAACTTAAACAAATTAACAATAACATGTAATCATGCAAATCATACAAGCAAAGAATAACCCTCAATAGAATTTTCTCCCAATCAATCACAATACAAGGTTTCTTACTACCAAGAGAGGTTGAGGAGGAGTATCTTCCTCTTTCCCAAGAGAAGAAAACAAAAGAACTCTTCTAGAAGCTCCTTACAATTTTAGGATTTGACACCTCCAAGAACCCTAAAATTTACAACTTCATCAAATCAACAAGAAGACTTGAAAAAGAATGGATCAATGGTCATAAGAATGACCTTGAACACGAAAAATGAAGAGAAAAGGGGGAGGAGTCAAGAACCTTACCCAAAAGCTTAAAGCTTGTAGCTTGGAGAAGATGGTGAAAATGAAAGCTTTTCAAGAAACCACCAACTAGAGAAGTGTTTAGATGATGGAGGAGATTAAGAAAATATATTTGGTTGGAATTTTAGTGATGGTGGAGGGCTTGAGGAGGTGCTGGCCGTGAGCCTCTCTTAGAGAGAAAGAGGAGAAAATGCAAAAGAAGAAGAAGGTAGAGAGAGAAAGTGCATAGGAAAATAAAGATGATAGCTTTTTAGGATTTTTGAAAATGTGAATAGGTTGATTAATTAAATTGATGCACAATTTTGGGCTCCCAAGGGTGCAGCAGCCATGAGTGAGAGGGAGGAGAGAGGGAGTGAGTAGCTTCCTTGGGAAGCTTGGGAGGAAATTTCCTAGAAACTTCCTTGAGGCTTCCTTGAGAAGCTTCACACGTTTCTCGATAAAGTAAAAAATAAGGTTGTCTCCTTAATTAAACACTCTAGAACAGATAATTAATTACTCTGCTAGAATTATTTTCCAGTGAACAAAAGTTACAATTAATGAAAATGATGTTTACTATTCATAAAAAAAATTCGGTACAGTGATTTTATTGATCAGCTAGAACCTTAAAAAATATAAACCTAGTAAACTGTGTCCAACCTCGAGTTTAGTAAGATCTCCTATCGATAGGTCGATAGTTCAAGGTTTTACTAGCCTCAGGGAAAACATTTCACTTTTCTGACTCCGCCCAGTGTGCACGTAAAATAAGAAATATACTAAAATATTCGACGTTTTCAGAAAAATCTAGAAAATTTCCCAAAAATCATAAATATTGAAAAATGAGTATTCATCACAAAACAAACACTTTCTGGGGTGTTTCACTAGCTCTGCTCAGTGTGCATGCAAAACGAGGAATATATTAAAATATTTGACATTTTCGAAAAATTCCAAAAAAATTCCTAAAAATCTTAAATATTATGAAATGATTATCTATGATGAAATAAATAATTTTCGGGGTGTTACATCTTCCTCTTTTTAAATGTAATTGATATTTTCCTATACAGGAGTTGAGCTATGGTTATTTCAATAGATAATTTTTTCCTCCTTCTACCTCAAGATTGTAAGTGAGAAATTCTTTACTATAGCTTATAATCTACATATGTAATCTGCATGCATCCACTTGCTATATATTACATATGTACAGGGTTACCATTGAAGCTCATATATGCTGATTGTGATTGATAGGTGAAGTAATACATTCTTTACCAATAACAAAGATCATCACTGACGCTTGAGCGGTAGTTGCAGTTGTAGTTAGAAGAAAGAAATCAAGTCTGATTAGGGACTCTTTAGCTGAAGCTAGTTGTCATCTTCCTTGTTTTGTTTGTACTCGAAAGCTCAAAGCTCAAAGCCAAAGAGAATTGCAACCCTTGTTGTTGTTCCACCTCACACTCCTCTAGTCGCTTCCATTTTCTGACTCTTTCCTTCTCCACTTATTCTCATTATGTTATACTGTACGGGTAAGAATACTAATAAGCTATTTTTGGAACTAGAAATTAAAAATGATATTGGAAATTAATTACTTTGAATTCTATATATTTTTCTCTAAAATTTTGCCTTGGATTTCATACAAATCCCATTGACAATTATTTCATGTTTCTAAAGCTGTAGTAGTTACTTTTATAGCATGTCACCCTTTCCAAGAGTGAATATATTTTTGTTGTCATTGTTTCCCTTTCACATCTGTTTACACCTGATATGCTTCTTTTAGCACAAGTTTAACAGTGCTTACATTTGACTCGTTGATAAATGATTTGTGGCAGAAAAGAATAATTATTAAATTGATAGATTAGATGCCATTCTTCATATATATATTCATGTAAATTTAGGTTTCTAGGTTATAATCATGTATTTCCTTGTATATTGATGATAGTTTTAAAATTCAATGCTTTCTTCCAAACTTTCATTTCATTTTATAAGAAGTGGCTTGAATTTAAAGATTGATAACATTTGATTGCTTTCATTAGTTCATTGTCTGGTTGCTCTTAGTTTATTATGGTGTGTTCCTATTAATTAACGCCCGTGTGATGAATATGGCTAATGTTTTGCTGTATATTCTGGTGCCATTATTGTTTATTAAGACTGGATTTTTTGGATAGGGTATAATTGAACTTTTTGAGTTATTGAAATCATACTAATTAGGAGACTGCTGTTTAATATCTCTTTTTAGCTTCCATCGTTTGATAGTGATTTAGTTTACCATATAAGAAGTCTATTATTTGATAGTAAGTACTAAATGGCATCAAATTAATGTATTTTTTTCTATTGCATTTAATGTCTCCATGAAAAATTAAAACTAATCATATTTGTTAAGTTGTTGATTATTTTGATAAAATTTTCTAGGTTTTCTGTTTCAAGACTTTTATGACACCACGATATTAGACAAGTATGGAGAAGACTCTTCATTGCATCCTATGGTAAATCGTGAGGTGTGGATGGAGGTGACGGGTCCCAATAAGAAGGGACGAGTCCATGGCATGAGTCACAGTTTGAGTATTGGTATTCATAGATCTAGCTCTTGTTCATCCTCACAGGTTGGTGGTTCTTCTTACACTGTTCCGACACAAGCCATAAAGGAAGCTGTTAATGAAGCGATGGCTTCCTTTGTCCAGATGCAGTTAGTGCCCATCCTCCGTGAGATTGTTGGCTCCAAAGCAGGAAGTGGTGTGTCGCAGACACCATTACAAAGCGATGCAGTTGGGGACGATCATGAAGTTGATGATCATGGGGTTAACTTGGATTGATTAGTTGTGTTTGTTGATGATAAAGCTAAATTGTTTAGAACTATTTGTATTAACTTAGACTTATTGATAAGTTATCCTTTCTTTGTAGAACATGTTTTGATCTTACAATGCAATTATGATATTTTATTGCTTTGTACAACTTAATTGTTTAGTTTTTTTGTTTGGATTGAAATATTTATACATGTATAATTTAAAAATATATTATTTATTATTATAAAATTAATTTTGGTTAGCTAGGGAATAACCACGAAATTGTTATGAATTAGCTATGGGTTAGCTACAGATAATTGCTATGGATTTAGCAACATAATAGCTAGGAAATAGCTACAGAATTGCTAGGGATAATTAGCTACATATTAGCTACAGAATTGCTACGGATTTAGCGACATAAAAGCTAGGAAATAGCTATAGAATTACTACAAATTGTTAAAATTAGCTACAGATTAACTATGAAATTGCTACAGAATTTTTCATAGCTAATTACCTACGAAAATGAAGGAAACTGTAAATGAAAATTAGCCACAGCTTAGCTTCGGATTAGCTACGAAAATTTTAAAATTTTCTACGAATTAGGTATGAAAATTTTTGGTAGCTAATTAGCTATGAGATTTAGACTACGGACCAATCCGTAGCTAATCTGTAACTAATTCGTAGCTAATAAATTTAGCTATGGATTAGCTATGAATTTTTTCATAGCTAATTTGTAAAATTCTTGTTATGTTATATAACCATATTCAAACAAATCTTCTCCGGTGTCAACTCCACAGACATCCACATATTCCATAATTGTTCTATTAATTCCTTTTCCTTGATCATCATAGCAGAGATAATAAGCATCTTTCTACTTAAAGCGTCTGCCACCACGTTTGCCTTTCCAGGATGATATTGGAGTTGAAAATTGTAGTCTTTCGAAAATTCTAACCACCTTCTTTGCCTCATGTTCAACTCATTTTGCTGAAATAGGTACTTTAGACTCTTATGGTCATTGAAGACATTGAATGTTGCTCTATAAAGAAATGCGGCATAAGTTACCTTGCGGTCGTCTATACATCTCATTCCTTCAAAAATCTTTTCTAACTCTTGAATCCATAAACTTGCCTTTTTCGGATCAAACTCGCCCCTAAATTGTGGAGTTTTGTTTCGATGGAATTCAGATAAATTCTGAGCATCAGCATTTGCCTCTTGCTATTGTGCTGCTCATTGATTCTGTTGCAAAATAACTTCTGCCATCCGTTGCATAGTTTCAGCAGCTGCAGTCATTGCATCATTGTCGCATTCCACATTAACATGTCCTCCTCTACCACGTACCATTACTTTTCTCCAGAGTCAACTTAACAAAACACAAGGAAAGTTTAGATGTAACCTTTTGGAAACCAAATACAAAAGGTCACACAACACAAACAAGATAGGCCTAACCACAAAACCCAAAAGAAAACTCAAACCGGGGCTCTAATACCAAAATTAGTGTAACGCCTCCTTCGTAAGGGAGTCACACACACTAAACGGAACTCAAAAGAAACTATTAAGACCCGGTTTATTTTATCTATAGGTATTAACCTATCCATCAATAAAGTATCCTAACTTCGCAATTCTCTTTTTTTATTTTGTAAGCGAAAAATATAAACTTAGTGGAACTCAACATGAAGATCAAACTATACATTTATACAAAAGATACATACTATATATATATATATATATATATATATATATATATTTACGTACATGACATAAGTAATTAAATACATCAACACTTAGCAAAAGAAAGCAGAAGCTTTACATGCCCAAAATGATATATACAATAGCCACCAAGGCTACAAAAAGTATCATGCCCCCAAAAAAATACTGAGAAGGAGCCTCAGAGGGGTCCTCCTCAAGTTCCTCCTCAGGATCCTCCTCAGAAGAGGAAATCCTTACAGGAGCAACAGATTCACAAGCAAGAGCTTATGCAGAGAATAGGAATGAATCCTTGTGTGGAGTATACTCGCAATCACCCCACACCTTATGTAATACAGCAACATTAAAAGAGAAAACATGTGGATCATAATGACCATAAGTCAAAGATATAGTCACATCTCCCACGTAGACGAAACGCTCGGTGATCAAGTCGACATGCCAAGAGTCATCGCCTCCGTGGAACCTCATTCTGGCATACCCAAGAAAACCTCATCGGGATGCCATAGCCAAGCAAAAGACTAACTCGCCCCACAACCAAGTAACTCAGGCTCTTCCTCGCCTCGGTCTTTTAAGAAGCATAGATATAAACAGAATAGCAGAATACATAAAAGAGGTGAGATATCCAAAATCAATACCAGTTATGGCAGTAAAGAACCAAAAAAGGTGCAGGATGCCATACAACATGGCAAACATAATAAATAACATCAGGATTCAGATGATAAACAATTTGATAATACATATAGTTATAACATCATTAAAAGAAACAGTTCCATAATCATATATATTTATACCAGATAAATATGTTGGCAGACTATGCACATGCACAAGGTACCAAAATCCTACTCCATGGAGCTAAACACAACATCCAAGAGAATGATCAAAGAAACATGCCCGTATCTCATCAGCCTCAAATCAAGTGCTTTCAATATTAACAAATTACACAACATGGCTTATACAAGGCATTCTTCACAAGATCGCGATATAGGATAATGTCTCGGTCTGGATCGTCGGTGTGTTTGCATTGGTCTATCCCATGGCACAGAGGAGCTACCAACTGTCCATTGTGAGATACCAGCACCCCGATGCCCCCAAGGTTAACAAGTGACCTACACTAGTCTATTCGCACCTGCACATAGGTGTGATTCATCTCCTTGGCATACAGCCTTACTAACAGAGTCCAACGGACTTTCATAATGCATGATGACTCAATACACATATATACAGATATTCAATAATAGTATAACTTGTCCATGATTACATGCCATATTAGGCCCAATCAATTATCAATAATCCTTGGTCCCACTTATGGACCCACAACAAGTCATTGTCCAACTCTCAAGGCTGAAAACATACTTTTTAAAGTTTGATATAAAAGTTACGCCTCAATTTCATTTTTTTATCAACCTCTCTAAGGAGATTCTCTAGTATTTTTCATTCAATCCTTATTACTTTTAATTAAAAAAGTTATTTCCTTTGTTTCAGACCAAACTCATTTAGAATAATCAGTTTAAGTTTCTCAAAACTTAACTCACTCTCATGTTCTTTCTTTGGCCCAAAAATCACTCTAGGCTATAGGATAAAGTTTTGCCCTTTGTTATTTCCATATTAAGAATTTCTAATCAAGTGTCTACTCATTTAATTAACTAAGTTTTAGCTTGATACAAAAGTCTCACATTGAGTGCCCAATGAGGCCGTGAGCCTCTAAGGGACTAAGAAGCCAACATTTTTCACCACCTCTCTAACCATTCATCATTTCATTGCTTAAGTCCCAAATTAGCATAAAAGTTCCATCTTGGACCCATCAAAGGGCCTTTTGGCCGTGAGCCTCCAAACCAAAGGGGTAAGAATCCTTTGCTTTCCATACATACATCCAAGCATCTAATGCATTTCAAATCCATCAAGTTACACAATAGTAAGTAATAAAGTCATACAACACAACCAATCACAACATTACCAAAAAATCACACAACAAATTGAGCAACCCACACATGGATTCCTCACCATCAACACAAAAATGTGTTCCTCACCACCATGATAGGTTGAAGAGGATGATCCCCCACTTACCTATAGAGACAACAAAAGAAAGCAAGCAACCTGATGCTTCCTTGCAATTTTCGTCCATCACCACTAACAAAAACCTAGGATAGTCAAACTCACATAATCAACAACCAAAGCTTGAAAGAGGAGTCCTTGATCATAAAGGTGACCATAGATCACAAAATTGAGAAGATAAAATATGAAAATCAATAACTTTACCTCAAAGCTTCAAGTTTTAGGGCTTGGTAAAAAGTGATGAAGATGGAAGAATCAAGAGATGATCACCAAAGGGAAAAGCTTCTATGTGACAAGGAAATCCAAGAACCAAGGTTGGTTGGAGGGAACAAAGATGGATGGCCAAAATGGTGTATATGGCCATGAGAATGGAGAGGAAGAATGGAGAAGAGGAAATGTGAGAGAGAAAGGAGAAAAGTGAGAGTGAAAAATGATGAAACCTTTTATTTTGAAATGGTAAAGTGAAAAGCGAATGTGTGGTAAAGTGAAAATGTAACGGCCCCTTTTTTGGGGGGAGGACGTCACACCAAACGTACAAAAATTCAAAAGAAAACTATTATTAAGACCTGATTTATTTTATCTATAGGTATTAGGCTGTTTATCAATGGAGTATCCTAACGTAGCCATTTTCTTTTAATTATATTATATATATATATATATTATATATATATATATTATTTTCTTTTTGTAAGCGAAAAACATAAACTTAGCAGAACATAGCATAAAGATCAAACCATACATTTATACAAAAGATACATACCATATATATGTTTAGTTACATAAGTCATTCAATACATCAGCACTTCGCAAAAGAAAGAAAAAGCTTTACATGCCCCAAAAGGTTATACAGACAGCCACCAAGCTACAAAAAGTATCATGCCTCCAACGACTACTGAGAAGGAACCTCAGAGGGGTCCTCCTCAGATTCCTCTATAGGATCCTCCTCAGATGAGGAAATCCTCACAAAAGCTATAGATACACGAGCAAGAGTTCGTGCAAAAGACAGAAATGAATCCTCGTGTGGGGTATACTCACAGTTGCCCCACACCTCACGCATTGGCATATAGAACTCCATCCATATAGAAATGTCAAAAGAGAAGACAGGTGGATCATAGCGACCCCAAGCCAAAGATAGAGTCACTTCTCCCACGTAGACGAAGCGCTCGGTGATCAAGTCAACATGCCAACAGTCAATGTCTCTGTGGAACCTCAATCTAGCATATACCCTAGAAAGCCTCGCTGGGATGCCATGGCTAAACAGAAGACTAGCTTGCCATAAAACCAGGAAACTCAGGCTCTTCCTAGCCTCAATCTTTTAAGAAGCATAAATATAAACAGAATAGCAGAATACATATAGAGGTGAGATACCCAACATTATTACCAGTTATGGCAGTAAAGAAGTAGAAACGGCGCAGGACGTCATACAGCATGGCAACATAATAAACAGCCTCAAGATTCAGATGATAAGCAATTTTATAATACAGATAGGTATAACATCATTAAAAGAAATAGTTCCATAATCATATATATTTATGCCAGATAAATATGTTGACAGACTATGCACATGCACAAGGTACCAAAATCCTACTCCATGGAGTTAGACACAACATCGGAGAGAATGATCAAGGGGTCATGCCTGTATCTCATTAGTGTCAAATCAAGTGCTTTCAATATCAACAAATTGTGCAATATGGCTTATACAAGGCATTCTTCACAAGATCACGATATAGGACTGTGTCTCAGTCCAGATCGTCGGTGCGTTTGCGTCGGTCTGTCCCATGACATAGAGGAGCTACCAACTATCTATTGTGAGATACCCACATCCCGATGCCCCTAAGGTCAACAAGTGACCTACACTAGTCTATTCGCACCCACACATAGGTGTGATTCAATCTCCTAGGCATACAGCCTTACAATCAGAATCCAATGGACTTTCATAATGCATGATGACTCGATGCATATGTATATATAGATATTCAATAATAGTATGACTTGTCCATGATTACACGCCACATTAGGCCCAACGAATTACCAATAGTTGTTGGTCCCACTTATGGACCCTCAACAAGTCAATATCCAATCTCAAGAGTAAAGACATACTTTTTAAAATTTAGTTCGAAAGTTGTGCCACATTTTTATTATATTTTTCTATTAACCTCTCTAGGCAAGTTCTTTAGTATTTCTCTTTCAACCTTTATTGCTCTTAATTAGATAAGTCATTTCCTTTATTTTAGATCAAATTCACTCAAATTAATTATTTTAGGCTCCTCACAACCTCACCCACACATGTTCTTTCTTTGTCCAAAAATCACTGTAGGCTATAAGATGATAGTCTGTTCTTTATTCTTTCTATATTATGAATTCCTAATTAATTATCTAATCACCTAATTACCTAAGTTTTAATTGATACAAAATTTTTGTCCAAGGGTGCCCTACATGGCCGTGACCTCTCAAGGGCTAGGAACCCAAAATTTTCATCATATTATTAATTACTTATTACTTGATTGCTTAAGTCCTAAAGTAGCACAAAAATTCTATCTTGGGCCCATTAAAGGCCTCTTGGCCATGAGCCTCCAAGCAAAAGGGGTAAGAATCCCTTGCTTTCCATATGCACATCCAAGCATCCAATGAATTCCAAATCCATCCAGTTACACAAAAGCAAGTATTAAAGTCATACAACACCATAAATCACAACATTACCAAAGAAAATCATACAACAAAGTGAGCAACCCATGTAACACCCCAACTTTTGGGTTAATTACAATATTGTCCTGAATGTACTGTTTTGTAATTTTTATGAGTAGTAAATTGAATTTGACTGTTTCGTGAGTGTATTTGCCTGTTGTATGTGTTTTGCTCCGAGCTAGGGAAATAATAATTTTCTAGCCGAAAAAATCTTATTTTAATTAATTGGAGCTGGGGGATCTTACTAAACCCAATTCTGATTGATATATATATTAATCTTTTAATTTTTAGGATTTAACTGTGCAATAAAATAATTTTATATTATTATAATATTATTTTATTTAACAAGATCTCCTCTTGTCTCAAAAATAGTAGAAATCTGCTTCAAAATGACTGTGGACCATGAAAAGTCTGTGGGACACGCATTTAGAAAAGCAGTCAATAATTCTGACTGGACTAAATTCTAAGCCAATAGGAATCAGTCAACGAAAGTGGCTTGAATTTTCTAACCAATAAGAAATGGTCAAACAAAGAGGCAAAGACTTCTTTGTGGATCCTTGGATGAAAAGCATGATTTAGATACCTTTGATCTTAATCGTTGATCAAATCAATGGTGTAAGAACAATTCTAGTTTACTTACTATGCAATATCCACCTTAGATCAAATCAAAGGCTAGGAATTAAAGTTAAAATCAAAGGTTAAGACTGAGTCAAACATAGTGGCTTGACTTTGCTTAGAAGCTAATTAAACCTAATTTAGTTAATCTAATTACTTAATTAGCAAACTAAGTAAACTAACCTCGTTATTAATTAGTTATAATCTAAATATTAATTAGATATCCTAATATTGTTTAGAAGCTATGATCTATACTAATATATATTAAACTAATTAGTTATGTAATTAGAATGTTAATTAAGTGTTAATAGGAGACTTAACCTAATTAACTAGCCATTTAATTAGTATATGATTAGTCATTAATTAAAATCAAATTAAGCCCCTAAATTCCCTTGAGTCTCACGGCCAAGGAGGCTAAAATTCCAAGTTCCACATTGTTCTTGAACCATCCAAGTGACCATGCATGACAAGTTGATGACATAAGCCATGTGCCATACAATTGTGATATTTGTGTTCAAGTAAATCCTTTCATTTCTCCTACAACACTCACACGGCAGCCCCTCCATATTTTACACTTTCATTATTCACTTTTCACACATCTAAAGACTTAGCCTATTTTCTCTCAAAATTCCAAGAACTCAAGAACACATTTCTTTTCCATTTTCTCTCTCAAATTCGGCTTTCATCCTCAAACCCACCATCAATCTTCTATAATTTTACCTCTTCACTTTTCCTAAACCAAAACTATCTCCTAAACACTTTTCCTTTACAAGATTTTGTCAAAAACTTATTCCTTCTAGTTCAAAATCCAATCTTTATCTTACTTCCGTAAGGGTAAGTTTTTTATTCCTTGGTTTAAAGTTTGATTTTTGATTTTCTTAACCATGATTGTTCCATGGTTTTTCAATATTGAGCCTTGTATGTGATTTTACTAATTATTTAAGAATTATTAGGGTTTTGTATTAGTTTTCAAGAAAGTAAGGAGAAGGAGGAGACCAGGAGATCTTTGTCTTCAAGAGGTAAGAGGGAGATTTAATCTCATCAACCTTGTCTGGTGATGAGAAAATGGATTGTATGTGTGTGAAGAATCCATAAGGATTCATTTGTGTGGTTGTTTATTGTTTTCTTATTTGTGATTGATTTTATTTGCAAGCATGTTTATAGCTTTAAAATATATTGCATGTGTTTATATATTGCATGTGTTTATAGATATATGATTATTAATGTACGATGTGAATAACATGTTACGATTGTATGTGTTCTAAAGAACACAAAGGAGCTCACGACTTCTTCATGAAAAAGAGAACCAAAATATTCTCAATCATTTTCTAAAACACTGATTAATAAATTTAGGTAAAATAATGAGAATTGGCCAACATGCCATTTTATTTTCTAAGATAGGTTAAGTAATTAATTTACAAAAGAATTTGATTCCAATGAATCTTTGAGAAATAAAATTGATGAACTTGGTTTTAGAATTCTAAATTAGTAGAATTTGTAGTAAGTAAGAAATAAAGTGAACACTTGAAAAATACTAACGTAGAGCTCACTATCTGAGTTTTGAAGCGCATTAGCAAGTTTCAAGATGTAAATGATGGGTAAGGTAAAAAAGAACAATATTTAGAGAAAAACGTTAAAAATACCATATACTGATTTTATAGGCAAAATGCTGCCGAAATTTACTAAAATCAGATAAATAAAATGAAAAGATTCCATAATATATTTATAACATAAGAAAAATACTTTACGTAGTTTAAAAGTACTAGATATAGTCTACACATATTTAAAATGATGATTTTAAGCTATATGGTTAAGAAAATAATTTAAAAATCTTATGCGACTAAGAAAATGATTTAAAAACATTATGCGATGTTCAAAAATGTCAAAATGTATTTACGCAATTTTAAAACATTTGTAAAAGCGATGCGATTGTGAAAATGCGATAAAATTTCTACGCGATTAAATGATACAACGAGTTTTACTATCAGGCCAAAGTGGTGGATCCGGACATGTTGTGAGATAGTACTGTCAAGTGGAGACATGCTATATCTTGGTATATTGAGACTAAGGGTATTTTCATAAATATGGTAATATATTAGAACTAAGGGTATTTTGGTAATTCTTGATCATGCTTAGAGTGTTGTGTCAATTTGGTTGATAATTGGTGATTGGTTGACGAGACGAATTACACTGTGTTGTGGTGTGATAGGCGTAGTGTGGTTCATTATATGAATCTTGGAGGCATTAGTGTGCGGATAATTCCACATATGGACAGTAGGTTGCTCCTCTGGGCCGTGGTAACGAGTAACACACTAATGATCTTCACAAGCACTATTCTTAATCGAGATCTTATGGAGACTATTTAGTACAATTCCTGTAGTGCACAATGTATTGGACTGTGTACTGCTACACGATGTTTTGGACTGTGGACTATAGACACAACATTGGACAATGTAATAGTTTGGTTGGGCAGCTTGAGGTACTATTAGTTCTTTTCGGATCATTCTCTCAGATATCTGTGTTTAGCTCCATGGAGTAGGAATGAGTCAGTGTGTGTTCATTCATTATCTACATTTTAATGTTTACTATAATCTGTGATAAAATGTATGATATATTATTTTGTTATACTGTATGTGATACAATGGTATGTATTGCTGTGATATCTATTGTACTGTCATTTTCTTTATTGCCATGCTAGTAATGATATAGATTGTCTCACCTCTCTATATATATTCCTTTGTATTATTATTATACTCCGTAAAGAGTTTGAGGAGGAGGAAGAGGAATAGCCTCTTGAGATACAGTATCCAGATGAGCGACAGCCAAGCGAGCAGCACAAGGACGGTGAGCAGATAGATCACCCCTATCATATAGACTGATCTTGAGATCATGGCATTGCTGGGATTCTTCAGTTTCGTGAGACTTGACTTTCATGGAGGTTCGGAGGCCTAGCGCATGCGTGAGGATAGAAAATCTATAGTCTACGTGGGACGTCTGACTGTGTCCCTGAGTAAAGAGTTTGATAGGGAGATTATATTTACTATTACTTTGTATTTACATCTTGAGTTGCCTCTGACTCTTAGGCGTTATTGGGAAGGAAGTTTCCATGCGCCTAGCGAGCTTAGTAGTGAGTCAACATCCCGGACTCAGGTCCGTAGAGCTGTGGGACCTCCAGGATTTCTGTCTTTCGATGATATCTCTGAAGATGATCCATCGGAGGGTTAGAAAATCTTCGAGGTGCACTTGGGCAATGTTATTTCTTTGGTATTATGTTGACACTTTACTGCTTTGATAAATATTTGTAGTTGTAAATTATTTGTGTATTTAAGACAAAAATCATATGTATATTATGGTGTGATTTTGTTTTGTTTCATTTTGTGTTTTGTGTTATTTTATTTAATGTTATAAATATAAAAGAAAAATTTTTACCACTAATATTATTTATGTTCCAAACATTTTACAACTTGGGTAAGAATTTTATTTTATTTTATTTTATTGCATCATAAATGTGACATCCCCACGAGGGTGTTACAACCCACACATGGATTCCTCACCATCACCATAAAATGGTGTTCCTCACTACCAAGATAGGTTGAAGAGGATGATCTCCCTCTTACCTCAAGAGACAACAAAAGAAAGCAAGCTTCTTAAGACCTCCTTGTGATTTTCGTCCACCACTACTAACAAAACCCTAGGATAGTCAAACTCACCCAATCAACAATCAAAGCTTGAAAAGAGGAGTCCTTGATCACAAAGGTGACCAAGGATCACGAAAATGCGAAGAGAAAAGATGAAAGTCAAGGACTTTTTCTCAAAGCTTCAAGTTTTAGGGCTTGGTAGAAAATGATGAAGATAGAGGAATCACGAGAGGATCACTAAATAGAAAAGCTTCTATGACAAGGAGAATCAAGAACCAAGGTTGGTCGGAGGAAGCAAGGATGGATGGCCAAAAATGGTGTAGTGGCCGTGAGGATGAAGAGAAAATAGAGAAGAGAAAAAAAATAAGAGAAAAGAAAAAATAAGAGAAAGAAAATAAAATTTTGTTTGAAATGGAAAAAGTGATAGGTAAGTGAAAAGATAATAACTTTTTGGTCATATTTTCCCCCCCAAAACCGTGGGGTAACAAAGAGAGGAGAGAGGGAAGTGACTTCCTTGGGAAGCTTGAGACAAAGTTTCCTTGAGAAGCTTTACACACTTTTTGAAAAAGTCAAGGGTGATGTCATGGTGATGATGTCATGTTGGTGATGTCATTAAAGTGCTCTCTAGAAAAGATGACTAACACTCTCCTAGAGCTATTATCCAGTGGTTAGAGGTTACAGTTAGCCAAAATAATATTTATTGTTCAACAGATAATAAAATGTACCGTAATTTTATTTATCAGATAAAATCTAAAAAAATGAAAACTTCGTAAACTGTGCCCAGCCTCAGGTTTAGTAAGATCCACTGTCGATGTTCCCACAATCCAAAGTTTTTCGGCCTCCAAAAAAATATTTATTTTTTCAGCCTCGCTCAGTGTATATATAAATCGAGAAAAATATTAAAATAATTAAACAATTCAGATAATTCTAGAAAAATTCTCAAAAATCATAAATATTATAAATGAATATATCTCATGAAACAAGCAATTTTTGGAGTGTTACAACTCTCCCCTTCTAAAAAGAAATTTTGTCCTCAAAATTTTCATACCTCAGAATAAATGTAGATGTTGTTCCTTCATCTTGTCCTCTAACTCCTACATCGCATCTCCGGTTATGTCATGTCAAATCACTTTCGCCAATGGAATCTCATTTCCTCTGAGTCGTTTCACTCTCCTATCCTCAATCCTTATGGGAAGTGTCTCATAGGTCAAATTCTCTTTTAATTATACTATATCCTGTGCTATAACATAGTTTGGATCAAGAATGTATTTTTGCAATTGCGATACATGAAAAAAATTGTGAAGGTTAGAAAGAAAAGGTTGTAAAGCTATTTGGTAAGTTATTGGACCTATCTGATGAAGAATTTGGTAAGGTCCAATGAATTTTGGAGTCATTTTTCTAGATTTAAGAACTCGGCCGACCCCAGATGTGGGTGTGACTTCCAAAAACACATGCTCGCCTTCTTCAAACTTGAGAGGCTTCCTTCTTTTATCCGCATAGCTTTTCTGTTGACTTTGAGTCGACCGCATCCTTTCCTGAATCATCTTAACCTTTACCGTTGTTTGCTGCATAAGATTAGGTCTGATCGTAAAGTGCTCCCCATCTTGGTGCCGACACAAAGGTGTTTTGCACCGTCGTCCAAATAGAGCCTCATAGGGTGCCATCCCTATAGTCGAGTGAAAACTATTATTGCAGGTGAACTCTATCAAAGGCAAAACTTCATCCCAACTTCCAGTCTGTTCTAAAGTACAAGCTCTCAGTAGATCTTCCAGCGATTGGATCGTCCTTTCTGATTGACCATCGATTTCAGGATGATAAGCAGAACTCAATCGAAGTTTCATTCCCATTACTTCTTAAAGACTCTGCCAACCTCAATGTGAACCTCAGATCTCTATCGGAGATAATACTAGAAGGCACACCATGAAGCCTAACAATCTTGCTGATATACAGTTGGGCTAACTTCTCTATCAGATACCTTATGTTGATCGGTAAGAAGTAAGTAGACTTCGTAAGCTGATCCATAATTACCCATATTAAGTGGTAACCTTTTCGAGTTTTCAATAATCCAACCATAAAATCCATCGCGATGCTATCCTATTTCTATTCGGGGATAACCAGAGGTTCCAACATTCCTGAAGGTCTCTGGTGTTCAACCTTGGCTTTCTGACAAACCAGACAAGACGACACGTACTTGGAAATATCCCTCTTCATTCCGTGCTAGCAGAATAACCACTTCAGGTCTTGGTACATTTTTGTCATTCCAGGGTGTATACTTAACTGGCTCATGTGGGCTTCATCAAGAATTAATTTCCTCAGCCCCGAATCACTAGGCACACAAACTTTGCCTTTGAACCTCAGAATACCATCATGTTCTTCCTGAATTATTGACATAATATCTCGCTTCATTAGCTCCCTCTCATTTTATAGAAACTCGTCATCTTTCTGTTTCTCTTGGATTTCTTCCATCAATTCACTTGAGATAGTAATCATATTCAATCAAATCTTCCCCGGTGTCAATTCCACGGACGTCCACATATTTCAGAATTATTCTATTAATTCATTTTCCTTGATCATCATAGTAGAGATACTCAACATATTTCTGCTTAAAGCATTTGCCACCACGTTTGCCTTTCTAGGATGATATTGGAGTTGAAAATCGTAGTCCTTCAAAAATTCTAACCACCTCCTTTGCCTCATGTTTAGCTCCTTTTGATCGAACAGGTACTTCAAACTCTTATGATCACTGTAGACGTTGAACATTGCTCCGTACAGAAAATGCCTCCATATTTTCAAAGCAAACACCACCGGCGCTAACTCCAAGTCATGCGTAGGATAATTCTTTTCATGTACTCTCAGCTGTCTTGAAGCATAAGCCACCACTTTCCTATTTTGCATGAGCACACATCCTAATCCTTGATGTGAAGCATCACAATATACTTCAAAGGGTTCATTGGGATCAGGTAGAACCAAAACTGGTGAAGTAATCAGTCGTCTCTACAATTCTTGAAAATTCTCTTCACAATTATCGGTCCATAGAAAGGCTTGGTTCTTTCTTGTAAGTTGAGTGAGAGGTCCTGCTATCTTAGAAAATCCTTTAATGAATCTTCGATAATAACTAGCTAATCCCACGAAGCTACGGATCTCTGTCACATTCTTTGGCCTTTCCCATTGTAGAACTGCTTCAACTTTCAATGGATCCACTGCAATTCTATCCTTCGAGATCACATGACCCAAAAACTTAACCTCTTCTAGCCAGAATTCACACTTTGACAACTTGGCATATAACTTCTTCTCCTTCATAATCTAGAGAACTATACTGAGATGTTCAGTATGTTCCTCCTGATTTCGAGAATAGATCAGAATGTAATCGATGAAGACGACGACGAATCTGTCTAAGTAAGGATGAAAAATCCTATTCATGTAATCCATGAATATGGCAGGTGCATTCGTCACACCAAACGGAATCACAAGATACTCATAATGTCCATAACATGTACGCAAAGCCATTTTAGGAATATCCACTACCTTCACTCGGATTTGATGATAACCCGAACGCAGATCGATCTTAGAGAAAACAGAAGCTTGTTTTAGCTGATCCATCAAATCGTCTATCCTCGGAAGTGGATACTTGTTCTTGATCGTGAACTTGTTTAGATGATGATAATCTACACATAAGCGTGAAGTTCCATCCTTTTTCTTGACCAATAGCACTGGCGTTCCCTAGGGTGACACACTAGGCCTGATGAACTATTTTTTCAAGAGCTCCACTAACTACTACTTGAGCTCAACTAATTCTAATGGTGACATCCTGTAGGGTGCTATGGATACAGGACCAGATCTAGGCACAAGATCAATAGTAAACTCTATCTCCCGCTCGGGCGGTAAACTAGGTACCTCATCAAGAAAGATTTTAGGAAACTCGTTGACTATCGGAATAGTGTTCACATCCATCTTGCTCTCAACTTTTAAGGAAGACAATAACATATATCCCTCAGCTCCTTCTTTCAAGAAAGCTTGAACTTGGTTGGTCGTAAAAAATATAGAAACTTTAGCCTTAGGAAAAACTATGGTTTTACTGGAACAGTCTAACAGGATATGGTTAAAAGATAACCAATCCATTCTTAAAATTATATCTATTTGAGAAAGAGGTAAACAGATCAAATCAACAGAAAAGATTCAACCTTTAATAGATAAAGGACAGTTCAAGCAAACACGAGTGGTAACAATAGGTTTAGTAGTAGGGGTAGAAACGCTCAAATCAAAAGGTAAAGAAGACACAGGTAAACCTAATCGATGCATATAGTCATAAGCAATAAAAGAATGGGTTATTCCCGAATCATTCAATACAGATAAAAGATTACCTCCTATGGTACCATCTCCCCTTATCAGATCTTCAGATTGAGAGGCTTCTGCTTTACTCATCATGTAAACTCTGCCTCCTACCTGAGGTCTTGCAACTCATGTATTATTGACAGAAGGCTTCACCTTGAGTTGGTTGCAATCTCGGGAGAGATGTCCAAGCTTTCCACATCTGAAGTAGATAATCCCTTTGATTGTATAGTCCTTTATCGGGTGGTCCTTTCCACATTTCATACACTTTGGTGAAGACGCTAGAGTCTGACCAAATCTATTGCCACTAGAATTTCCACTAGAGCCTCCACCAGGTGATTGTTGTTGACTTCCCAATGGTCGGGAATAAGGCTTCCTCTAAAATCGGTTGTTGTTGTTTCCTCCCCTTTGGAACCTAGATGGCCTAAAGTTATGATTCCTTGTCTCTCGAGATGTTCTTAATGCCTCAAGTCTGCAGCACATGTCCATCAAAGCTGAGAATTGATTCATTCTCATTGGCAGTACTCCTCTCTTCAATTCAACCCTTAACCTTCTTCAAACTTACGACATTTCCACACCTCATCAGGATGGATTTGAAGATACTGTGAGAACTTTGACAAACTCTCAAACTTTGCAGCATACTCGTTAACAGTCATCCCTCCTTTTTGTAACCCAAGAAATTCCATTTCCTTGGCTTGCCTTGCACTATCCGAAAAGTACTTTTCCAAAAATGCATTATAGAATACTTCCTATGTAATCTCCCTTCCTTCCGCTTATAGCAATCTCTGAGTTCCTTTCCACCAGTTTTCACCATCTCCCACTACCATAAATGCGGCATAAGTTACCTTGCGATCATCTGCACATCCTATTCCTTCAAAAATCTTTTCCAGCTCTTGAATCCATAAACTTGCCTTTTCTAGATCAAACTCGCCTCAGACAAATTTTGGGCATCAGCATTCACCTCTTGCTGTTGTGCTGCTCGTTGATTTTGTTGCACAATAACTTTTGCCATCTGCTGCATAGCTTCTGTAGCTGCAGTCATCACGTCACTGTCATGTTCCACGTTAACGCATTCTCCTCTACCTCATGCCATTACTTTTCTCCAGAGTCAACTAATCAAAACATAAGGAAAGTTTAGATGTAACCTTTTAGAAACTAACCACAGAGAATCACACAGCACAAACAATACAGACCTAACCACAAAACCCAAAAGAAAACTCAAACTGGGGCTCTGATACCAAACTAGTGTAATGCCCCCTTTTTCAGGAAGAATACGTCACACCAAACATACAAAAATTCAAAAGAAAACTATTATTAAGACCCAATTTATTTTATCTATAGGCATTAGCCTATTTATTAATGGAGTATCCTAACTTAGCCATTTTCTTTTAATTATATTATATATATATATTCTTTTCTTTTTGTATGCGAAAAACATAAACTTAGCAGAACATAGCATAAAGATCAAATCATATATTTATACAAAAGATACATACCATATATATGTTCAGTTACATAACATAAGTCATTAAATACATCAACAATTCGTAAAAGAAAGCAGAAGCTTTACATACCCCAAAAGGTTATACAAACAGCCACCAAGGCTACAAAAAGTATCAAACCCCTAACGACTATTGAGAAGGAACCTTAGAAGGGTCCTCCTCAAGTTCCTCCATAAGATCCTCCTCAGAAGAAGAAATCCTCACCGAAGCTAGAGATTCACGAGCAGGTGCTCGTGCAAAAGACAAAAATGAATCCTCGTGTAGGCTATACTCACGGTCGCCCCACACCTCATGCATCGGCATGTAGAACTCCAGCCATACAGAAACATCAAAAGAGAAGACAGGTGGATCATAGCGACCCCAAGCCAAAGATATAGTCACTTCTCCCACGTAGATGAAGCGCTCGATGATAAAGTCGACGTGCCAACAATCAATGCCTCCGTGGAACCTCAGTCTGGCATACCCTAGAAAGCCTCACCGGGATGCCATAGCCAAACAGAAGACTAACTCGTCCCAAAACCAAGAAACTCAGGATCTTCCTTGCCTTGATTTTTAAAAAGCATAAATATAAACAGAATAGCAGAATACAGAAAAGAAGTTAGATACCCAACATCATTGCCAGTTATGTTAGTAAAGAACCAGAAATGGTGTAGGATGCCATACAATATGGCGACATAATAAACAGCCTCAAGATTCATATGATAAGCAATTTAATAATACAGATAGGCATAAGATCATTAAAAGAAATAGTTCCATAATCATATATATTTATGCCAGATAAATATGTTGACAAACTATGCACATGCACAAGGTACCAAAATCCAACTCCATGGAGCTAGACACAACATCGGAGAGAATGATCAAGAAGATATGCCTGTATCTCATCAGCCTCAAATCAAGTGCTTTCAATATTGACAAATTGCGCCACATGGCTTATACAAGGCATTCTTCATAAGATCGCTATACAAGACAATGTCTCGATCTGGATCGTCGGTGCGTTCGCATCGATCTGTCCCATGGCACAGAGGAGTGACCAATTGTCCATTGTGAGATACCAGCACCCCGACGCCCCCAAGGTCAACAAGTGATCTACACTAGTCTATTTGCACCCGCATGTAGGTGTGATTCAATCTCCTAGGCGTACAGCCTTACAATAAGAGTCCAACGGACTTTCATAATGCATGACGACTCCATGCACATGTATATATAGATATTCAATAATAGTAAGACTTGTCTATGATTACACGCCACATTAGGCCCAATGAATTATCAACAGTCCTTGGTCCCACATATGGACCCTCAATAAGTCAATATCCAATCTTAAGAGTAAAGACATACTTTTTAAAATTTAGTGTGAAAGTTGCGCCTCATTTTCATTATATTTTTCTAGTAACCTCTCTAGAGAAGTTCTCTAGTATTTCTCATTCAACCTTTATTGCTCTTAATTAGATAAGTCCTCTTCTTTGTTTTAGATGAAATTTGCTTAAATTAATTATTTTAAGCTCCTCACAACCTCACCCACACTCATGTTCTTTCTTTGTCCAAAAATCACTCTAGGCTATAGGATGAGAGTTTGTTCTTTATTCTTTCCATATTATGAATTCCTAATTAATTATTTAATTGCGTAATTACCTAAGTTTTAATTGATACAAAATTTTTGTCCAAGGTGCCCTCCATGGCTGTGACCTCTCACAGGCTAAGAACCAAAAATTTTCATCATATTATTAATTACTTATTACTATTGGTGTATGCCCTAGAGGCCAATACATTTTCTGTATTTATGTACATTCTATTATGCTATTTTTATATATGAGGCATTTCATTTATTGTGTTCTTTTTTGATAAACATAATAAAGTCCTTAGAATAGTAAGTTTGATGCCATAGGACATCAAGTAGATGATTTGATTGTGAGATCCTTTTGGTTACAACACTATTCTTAAATGTCCCTAGTCAAGTATTATTGTTAATTAGGACAACAATAATACATTGAGACTAGTATGTGCATAGACTGATGACCATATCTCACGGGTCATGGATATGAGATATCAAGTCTTCACATTGGTACATATTAGAGTAATGATGTACTGGACTGACCCACCATGAGAACGCTACATGGATCGTTACGTGAGTGTCATAAGTGATTCTCATAGTGACAATGGTGTTTGTGATCCTTTGACCTGAAATCACTACAATTCCTACATGAGGAGTTGTGTGTTTAATGTCATCAAACGACATCTGTAACAAGGTGATTATAAAGTTGGTTATTGGACATACCGTGAATCATGCAGAGGGATATGAGTGACCTAGATGGGATTTGTCACTCTTACATAATAGGAGCGATATCTTCGGGCCCCCTAATTGAGTGAGACTACGAAATGCATGGCCATGCTCAAATGAGTCAATATGAGATATTGATCTCATTTGTTATTACAAAGTCTACTCGAATATCAGGAAACGAATGATTGGACTATACAAGGGTGATGTATTCCATGCCTTGTGTTCAATCTAGATATCTAGACAAAGGGACTAAACGACACGGAAACATTAGTCACGGAAAGGTTATGTCAAATCATTGACATTCTTATTACTTGGGTAGCAGTGATATGTTGCTAGATACCACTCATTGCTTGTAATATTAAAATGAGATTTTAATATTACTGCCAACGTAATAAGAACCTGTAGGGTCACACATATAGAGCAGACTAAAATTGGAGCAATGGATCCAAGCTGGACTCGGTTTCAAATATGGGCCAGACTCATAACAGATGGGTCTAGGGTTGCACAACTTACCTTGCTGCTACTCACACTCACTTAAGGCAGTCACTATTATAAATAGTACTGCTAAGGGGGCTGCTAAGATACACAATTCAGAACCCTAGCCTCACCTACAGAAAAGTGAGTGAGAGAGCGACAGGCTTATTCTCTTCTCTACGCAGCTAGCACTGTGTGTGAGACGTGAGGCTTCTCTTTGCGGACGTTGGATGTTTGTGAGTCTATTCGTGTGGATACCGCAGAGACATCGTTTCTATTGCAGTGTTGGTGATTCACGCTTCAAGAGGTAAATCATTTAAAAACTCGGATTATGGCTTTTTTGCATGGATCCTCGGTGGGAATCCCTGTTTTTCGTTGCGTGATGTATCCGCAAAAAATTCCCAACAATTACTTGATTGCTTAAGTCCTAAAGTAGCACAAAAATTCTATCTTGGACCCATTAAAGGCCTCTTGGCCATGAGCCTCCAAGCAAAATGAGTAAGAATCCCTTGCTTTTTATATACAAATCCAAGCATCCAATGTATTCCAAATCCATCAAGTTACACAAAAGTAAGTATTAAAGTCATACAATACCATCAATCATAACATTACCAAAGAAAATCATACAACAAAGTGAGCAACCTACATATGGATTCCTCACTATCACCACAAGAATGTGTTCCTTACTACCAAGACAGGTTGAAGAGGATGATCTCCCTCTTACCTCAAGAGACAACAAAAGAAAGTATGCTTCTTGAGACCTCCTTGTGATTTTCATCCACCACCACCAACAAAACCCTAGGATAGTCAAACTCACCCAATCAACAACCAAGGCTTGAAAAGAGGAGTCCTTGATCACAAAGGTGACCAAGGATCATGAAAATGAGAAGAGAAAAAATGAAAGTCAAGGACTTTACCTCAAAGCTTCAAGTTTTAGGGCTTAGTAGAAAATGATGAAGATGGAGGAATCAAGAGATGATCATCAAAGAGAAAAGCTTCTATGTAATAAGGAGAATCAAGAACCAAGGTTGGTTGGAGGAAGCAAGGATGGATGGCCAAAAAAGATGTAGTGGCCGTGAGGATGAAGAGAAAATGGAGAAGAGAAAAAAAATGAGAGAAAGGAGAAAGTGAGAGAAAGAAAATGAAATTTTGTTTGAAATGGAAAAGGTGATAGGTAAGTGAAAAGATGAAATCTTTTTGGTCATCTTTTCACCCCAAAACCGTGGGGTCACAAAGAGAGGAGAGAGGGAAGTGGCTTCCTTGAGAAGTTTGAGGCAAAGGTTCCTTGAGAAGCTTCACACGCTTTTTGAAAAAGTCAAGGGTGATGTCATTAAAGTGCTCTCTAGAAAAGATGATTAACACTCTACTAGAGCTATTATCCAGTGGACAAAGGTTACAGTTAGCAAAAATAGTATTTATTGTTCAATAGATAATAAAATGTACCGCAATTTTATTTATCAAATAAATCTCAAAAAATAAAACTTCGTAAATTGTGCCCAACCTCGGGTTTAGTAAGATCCTCCATCGACATTCCCACAGTCCAAAGTTTTTTGGCCTTGAGGAAAATATTTTATTTTCTCGATTCTGCTCAGTGTGCAAACAAATCGAGAAAAATATTAAAATAATCAAATAATTCAAATAATTCTAAAAAAATTCTCAAAAATCACAAATATTATAAAATGAATATATATCATAAAACAAGCAATTTTTAGAGTGTTACAAAAAAGATGACAATTGGTGTTATATTTCCCTCCAATTATCGTGGAGTCCAAGGAGGAGAGAGGAAAGGTGAAGCTTCCTTGAGAAGCTTGGTATAAACCTTCCTTGAGAAGTTTCATATACTTTTTGAAAAAGTCAAGGGTGATGTCATGGTGATGATGTCATCTTGATGATGTCATTAAAGTGCTCTCTAGAAGATATGACTAACACTCTACTAAAGCTATTATCTAGTGGACAAAGGTTACAGTTAGCAAAAGTAGTATTTATCGTCCAACGGATAATAAAACATTATCGCAATTTTATTTATCAGATAAAATCTCAAAAAAAAAAACTTCATAAACTGTGTCCGGCCTTGGGTTTAGTAAGATCCCTTGTCGACATTTCCACAGTCCAAAGTTTTCCAGCTTCGAGGAAAACATTTTATTTTCCAGCCCCGCCCAACGCGCACGTAAAATGAGAAATATATTAAAATAATCAAAATCACCGAAATAATTCACAAAAATTCTCAAAAATCACAAATATTATAAAAAGCATTTATAACAGAAAATAAGAAATTTTTGGGGTGTTACACATAGGTTTGTTGAATGTTAATAATTTCTTTGATGGTTTACTATCTTTTCTTGACCATGCTATGAAACAGAACTTTATCACTCATTCGGCCAGGCAGATCCTTGTCTTTGGTTCCACTGTCGATGAGTTAATTGATAAATTACAAACTTTTGTTTATGAACCTGATCCAGTAATAGCTCAAATAGATTGGTCAGAGGGAAGTAACAAGGAACGTGGATTTGATCTAGCACTAAGTCTATAACTCACCTTTACCTTTGGTTTTATTTATCGTACTTTATTTCTATTTAAATTTGTGTCAGGTTTCTCTTTTCCATAATAGCCACAACAGGTAATATCTTCTATCCTTTACTCATCTATGTTTTAACATTGAGGATAATGTTGTGATCTAGTTAGGAGGAAGGATAGTTGACATAAAAATAATTTTTTTTTGTCAATAACTTACTAACAGCAAAACCAATTAAGTTTGGAAGAGTAAGGAGTAAATTTTACTCTTGAAGTAATTTTACTTTTGAGATACTTCTAAATTGGGGAAGTAACAATTTTGTATAGAAGTAGCAATTGAAATTCAGGGATCATAACATTATTGAATAAATTATCTTCTTTCTTAAATTTCACAAGCTTGGTTTTGGATGTTGAATTGGTGGATTAAAAATGATAGATGTATGGCTTGTGAGATTTTAAGCCTATTGATGAATGGATTGAACGTTTGCACTATTCTCTTCTTTCTTGTGTGATTTTCAATCATGGAATTGATACTCTAGAACTTGCTTTGGCTCTATTTGAGGCTACATTTTCACATGCATACACAAACATGATTGAGGCATTTTTTTTGAAATATCTACTTTAACCAAATAGCCAACTTTGCATATTTTCCTTTGCTTAACCCCTTTTAGCTTATTTAACCATTCATTGTTTCTAGCTTATTTCATGCCTTAAATGAAAAACTATGTTCTTACCCAACCTTAGGGAATAAAAGAGCATTGACTTTGTTTTTGGATAAGTTCTTGATCATGTGTGTGGTTGTATATGCAAAATGGTTGGTGAAAAAGGAAAGAGTAGCAAATTGAAAAAAAAATAATGAATATATTTACAAAAAAAAAATTGTGTGAAGAAAGCCCAACATATTTTCCCTTGATTATTAAATCATTCCTTATTTCTAGCTCACAACATGCCTTAAATGAAAAACATGTTCTTACCCAATGTAACACCCCGAAATTTCTCATTTTTTAGTAAAATGTGATTTTACTAATTTTTGTGATTTTCTGTGTGCTGTAAATTTATTTTGACTATTCTGTGACTTTTTTGTATCTTTGTGTGTGATTTACTCAAGGCCAGGAAAATAATAATTTTTGAGTGGGAAAATTTTTTACTGATTTATTCGGAGCGAGGGATCTTACTAAACCCAAAGCCGAGAGATATGTTACCCGATCTTTTATTTTTAGAATTTATCTGACTAATATTTTTTGTATTTTATTATCCAGTGGATAGTAATCACTGGTATTTCAGCAGTATACTCTATCCATTGGATAGTAACTTTCAAAAATATCTAGTGGATAGTTGTCCATAAGCCAAAATATCTTAGAGCTCATCAGGAGTAATCATGATAAGCTTTTGTGTTGCATAAATAGGAGACCTTGCTTGCTTAGCAAGTTGTTTGAAAAGTCCACAAAGGTGGCTTGCTCAAAGGTGGACCAATGGAGAGGTTGCTTGGTGGCTAAACTGGTGACTCGCGTATTCTAGAAGATTCTATAGCTGACTCACCTTGTATGTACCAATGAGGGGCTGGTCAAACTTAGCGGCTGTGACTCATCCTGGAGGACCAATAGAAGCTGGACACTTTGCGTGACACCTCAGCACCATGACTCAGCGTGTTCTAGAAGCTTGTAGAAGCGATGACTCACCATGTTCTAGAATGGTGACTCGCCACATTCTAGAAGGTTGTAGAACATTGACTCACTCTGTGATTCGCCACAGTGGGTGACACGTTCTAGAGACTTCTCTGTGATGACTCACCTAGTAAAATATCTAAGGATAAATATCTAATAGAAATTATCTTTATCTGAGTATTTATTATCTGTTGGATAGAGCTATTATCCATTGTGTAATGTTATTTATTGGACAATAACTATCAGTATTCTTTGTCCATTGAGTAATAGTTTCATAAAACTATTTTTTGGAAAATATCTCAGTAAAATATCTTAGTAAAATATCTACGTAAAATATTTGGGTGAAAATATCTAAGCTTAAATATCTTAGAAGCTAATTATGACAAGCTTTATGTGTGCACCAATGGGAGAAGCAAGCTTGCTTGCTAAGTTGTTGAATAGTCAACAAAAGTGCCTAACTAATAGAAATTGGCCAAGCTTAGTGGGTAGCCAATGGGAGGAGAGAGCTTGGAGAACAAGTTTTGAACATCAACCATTGATCTAATCAACAGTTGAGAAGCAAACTTGATGAAGAAGCCTTGGATGATCACCATCGATCTAATCAATGGTTAAGAAGAAAACTTGATAAAGAAGCCTTGGATGATCACCATTGATCTAATCAATGGTGTGAGAGCAAACTTTGTAAGGAAGCTTTGGATGTTTACCATTGATCTCGTCAACGGTTGTGGGAGTAAGCTTAATGTAGAACTCTTAGATATCCACCATTGATTTAATCAATGGCTATGAATGATTGAAAAATAGTCAACATTATCATGCTCCTTTCTCTCCAAACTCACGGCTATTACATTTCTAAGGAGACCAAAGGATGACCATTTGATGACCTAGGCCATGTGAAATCATGTGATTGTTTCCTATCTTGTTGAACAAGCTTTAAGCTTTTTATTCACTCACCTACACAGCCAAGGACTTGCAAAATAGGATATTTCATTTCATTCTCTAACACTTTATAACATAAACCTATCATCTTTTTCTCTCTCTTCCAAGAACTCCAAGAACATACACAAAAGAACTTCAATCTTCTTTCTTCTTGAAGCATTTGGTTCCTACATCCAACACCTAACTCCAATCTTCTATAATTCTATCCAACATTATTTCCTAAACCTATACACCATCCCTAAACACTTCTATGTTGTAGTTTTCTCTGAATCTCTATTCTAATTCTTGGAAAGCCAAAAAGTTTTCTCATTTTCTCTATAAAGAGACTCACGGCCAAAACCTATAGAAACACCTTCCAAGCTTCAATAATTCTACACAACCTTAGATCTAGAATCTATACACAGTTCTAAAATACTTTTTAGTTGAGATCTTAACCTAGACCATCCATCTTCAATCTTGTTCTTCAAGTTGAAAATCAAAAAGTTCTTACCTTATTCACCCAAGGAAGCTCACGGCTATACCCCTCCACTAACATTCAATCACTTTTGATTCAATCCAACTCCATTTCTCACTACAACAACTTTGCCCTTTGGCAAGGGCTGAAAAACGTTGCCTTTAGTTGAAAACTGTTGCCTAAAGTCTATGGCAACGCTTTCCAGCCCTTGCCAAGCCGTTGCCTTTTCCATCGTGGCCTATTATAACAGGCAACGTTTTTTTAAACTTTTGGCAACATTTTATAAAAAATGTTGCGTATTCCTAACTTTTGGCGACGCTTTTTCAACGTTGTCTATGAATAGTATTGGCAACGCTTTTGAAATGTTGGATATAGGTACTTCTTTAGGCAACGCTTTCCTGTTGTTGCTGTTAAGTATGCCATAAGACAACGTTTAAAAACCGTTGCCTATAGGTCAAGCTTTTGGCAACATTTTGCGCAAGTTGGTTATAGGTGCTGCTTTAGGCAACGTTTTCTACCTGTTGCTTTTAAGTTTGACGTAAGGCAACTTGTAAAAAACGTTGCCTATAAGTCTAAGGTTTTGGCAACGTTTTTCAAACGTTGGTTATAGGTGCTTCTTTGGGCAACATTTTACGACTGTTGCTTTTAAGTTTGCCTTAAGGCAAGTTGTAAAAAACGTTTCCTATAGGTTCAGATTTTACTTTTAAACAACGGTTTTAGTAAGTTTGTTACTTTTAAATATGCTATAAAGCAACTTGTATGAAACGTTGCCTATAGGCCTTTTCTTTTAAATTTACTGTATGCTACTTTTAGGCAACACTTTCTACTTGCATATTAAAAAATCACGTATTAAAAACTAATAATACATTAAAAAACTAATTCTTCTCAAATAAAATATATTAAATTATGTAATGTATTTACTTTATATATACACCTAACTAAAAAAAAGTCATTTACTACTATTTTACAAAAGTAGTGCGATTGTTCTTGATCATATCTAACACAAATGAAAGAACCAAAAAAACTAAAGCTGAATATCCTTCGTAAATCTCCATAATTGTATCTGATTGCTTTATCTGGTATATTCTCACTGCAAAAGAAAAACAATAAATATATATAAATATATATTTTGAAATACATAAGTATTCGTCCTCGATACATATTGAAGTTAGCAAAAAAATAAAATATTAAAGTGGTTAGTTACATATACTGTAACTACTAATTAACTAAGAAATTGAACTTATGAATCAATAATGCTTAGTTAGTGGTAGGTACAAATTGAAGGATGACAGCATGGGAAATAAAGAATACACACATATCAGGAAGAAATTGACAACAAAAATCAATAATAATAAAGAGTACAGTTTCTACATGGCTTCTCTTAATTCTCAATAGTCAACACATACATGAGATGCACAATAACAATACCAACTCTGCAGCTACACAAGAACCAACCAAAAATAAAATGATAAGCTCAAGTTATGCCCATACTAAATTCAAGAGCAAAAACGTTCATCCAAATAAATGACCCCACAACATTATCAGTCCATATTCCAAACATATTTAACATCAAAACCAGTCATAGCACCCTTAGTTAAAGCTAGAATATCTGGTGACAAATAAAATTACCGATTAATTCTAATCTCAACAAGATTTTCCAGTGTCCAAATCCCACTTGGATAATAAAGAGAAAGAACCCCAGAACAAAAAATTAATTATTTTTTCTCATTTCATCAAATAAGTTCCATGGAATCAGACAAAGCATAGAGAAACTAATACATGCAACAGATTTCAACATGTGTATCATGACCCACGAACCATAGCATTTTCAGATCTAGGGAAGAAACATAATAAATAGAAAAATGATTTACTTTCGTGAAACTTATCCAAAGTTCTAAACAAATACAGATTAGATGATTTATTTAAAAACAGAACCTTATCAACATAGACCATCATACTTGGGATTTCAAACTTAATCTTCAAAAACAGAAAATCATACTTGATTACAAACTCATCAATTTTTTCCAAAACTAAAACATGCATCATTAATCATTCATCAAGGTTTGTATACATGGAAACAGGAGCCTCAAATTTAGGTTTCCCAAGGCTATATAAACAAGCCTCAAGTTTGATGTAGTGTTTGAAAGACAAAGAATATGGATTTTCATTGTCTTTTTGTATGTATTCAACCAACCAGCACCTCATTTGCACAATCTAGGAAGCTATTAGATTCTCTATCGATTATGCCAAGTACCCAAGTACATCTTTACCATATTAATTTATGACAAACATTTGTGAAACATATATAATTAATGGCCCATTAACAACAAGCATTCTATGAAAGCATACCTCTACTTGGTTAAACTTTCAAAATAGCAAGTTAACTAAAATTGATTTATTATCACCAAGATAACTCTTAGTCAATCAGTAACAATAATGAGGAAATGGAGGATAGAGTTTGATGTAGTGTTTGAAAGACAAAGAATATGGATTTTCATTGTCTTTTTGTATGTATTCAACTAACCAGTACCTCATTTGCACAATCTAGGAAGCTATTAGATTCTCTACCGATTATGCCAAGTACCCAAGTACATCTTTACCATATTAATTTATGACAAACATTTGTGAAACATATATAATTAATAGCCCATTAACAACAAGCATTCTATGAAAGTATACCTCTACTTGGTTAAACTTTCAAAACAGCAAGTTAACTAAAAAATAAAACGAAAGCAAACCCTCAAAAAGACCAAGAATAGTCCCAACAAAATTTATCAACAGTCCATGAGAGATTAGAATCTATCCAAACAAACAAAAATCAGTAGAACAGTCCCAATAATCCAAAAAGAAAATAGTCCCAAACATTACACAAAAAATTAAATCCAAGAGATCATATTAAGACAAACTAGACCACCATTATGTAAAACCAAAATCAAACAACCAAGGATTATAGCATCAATTAATGCTCCCATTATTCATTAACAGATATTACATCCTTTTTCAATCAAATTAATATGCAAAGATCAAGAATAAAACCAGAACAATAACCCATCCATTCATATCAAACTGAAACTGAAACAAAATTCAAATCACTATTCTAAATCAACATGTTATTATTACCTTTTCTTGGTTTGGAATATGCATTGATGTAGAAGAGTGTGGAAGACCATTTTTATCCATGTTAGGTGCACTATTCGCATCAGCTGGAGATGAGTGCATTAAGGGTGCCAAGTCTTCCAAGTTAACACTAGGGCTAGCTCTTTGAAGTAAAGCCTTCACAAGAATTTCTGATCCCTCTACTTGTTTCTTCATGTTATTCATCTGATTGTCAGTATCCTGCTTCTGATTTTCCATCTCAGTTTTCAAGGTTAACATTTCTTCTGAATGCTTGCGCTTTACAGCGTCAATCTCAGCATCCATTTTTAAACTAGTTTTAGTGACACCTCTTCCATACCCTCGAACTCTCCCTAGCCTTTCCTTGCCGAACACAGCTTGAAAGGCTTCATCAGCATTCTCTCCAGAGTTTTCAATCCGATCTTGAACTTCATCCTGCAAAAAGATGGAGCACTCATCAAAACATAATGTTAAACATCAATAAAAGATTTGCATTTGTTATAATTTTACATTATATAACTTACAATTGCACTCTTAGTTTCTAAATCCAATTCCTTTCCTTTTGTTCCCGTGCGAGTTGTAATGAATAAATCAACTTGGGTGACATCTTCATCATTCTCATTTGCCAAATGCTTCAACAAATTTAAAAAAAGTAAGTAAAATATTTATCAATGAGTAAAATTCACAAATTTTCAAGCACAATACCAAACGATTCCGAACTCTAGCAAAATTCACAGGTCCCATTCGATGGTTCCACCTTTGACGCTTTCTATTTTCAGAATTCATCTTACCGATTGCCTATATTCCATAAAACAAAAAAAGAATTATAATGTTATGAAAAATACATCTCATAAGTTACATGAAATTGAAATATGACCTTATAATTTAGATCTTACTTGAATGGCAGGAAAACTCCAAAAGGCAATCAATTTTTTAAAAATTGAAATTGGTACATCTCTTGGACGATTCGTTAACATATCTTCGGAGTTGTCATAAGGCTTAAAATGCTTTTTCTTGATCTTACACTTGTGCCTCTTCCAAGCTTCCTTTACTCCTGACAGTACCCAATCTTCTCCTTCTTTTGGAATGATGAATTTTGACTAAGGAAAGTACCACAATGATGTTAGCATCATTAATATACTAATATTGCATTTAAAATGATAGAAATTAATCCTACGCATACCCGAATATATTTCATAATATTATTTGTGTAGCTTTTTGGAATGGCCTTAAAATTGGTGTAGTTCAAGGGGCAAAATTTTGAATTTCTAACAATTGTGCCTAAGAACAAGCTTAAATTAGAAACACTTTTATCAGTGGGCCCAATTGCTACTCTTTTCTCCAAAATGATTTCTTCTTGTTCTTCCTCCGATCTAGCATGGATATCTTTGCATTCAGTCTTGCCTCGAGTTTTTTTCTTCTTCACTGTCCCTAATTTTACATAAGTAGAGGCATAAGTTTTATAAGTCAATGCATACAAAGTATTTAAGAAATATTAGTGAAAACTAAGTAGTTGGAAAAATAGTAGTTGAAGACAATGATGTTACCTTCTGGATTATTATCCATTTCCTCAACTTCCTCTCTGTCAACATCTTGGTCAATGAAGTTATCATCTACCTGATGATTTTGACCTACTTCTCCAACTTCTTGAACTACTCTTTCATTTTCAGTTTCTTGTTCTTCATCATGTAGCAATTGATTTTCTTCTTCATACACACCATTTTCTTCAAGGAAGTCATCAAGAGACATTGCTGGGCAAACTGCATTCATCCTCTTAACTTTAGGACCATGATCATTTTGGTTCGACCCTTGGTTCACACTTGTGGTGATTGATTGTCTCTTTTTTTTGTTTGGAACTTGTTTTCCACTTGTTTCTTTCAATAAAGGTAAACTTGGTGTCATGAGACAACCACCTTGGACTTCCATTTGAGTGACTCGTGTTTGAGTCAAATTTCTAAATAAGGGTTATCTCATTGCCATTTCGCTAGAGCCTCCAACTTGTGCAGTCATTTTAGTACTGTTAGGCAGCCTCTTTTCCATTTGAGTAACTTGTGTTTGAGTCACATTTGTAGGCAAGGACTGCCTCATTCCCATTTGACTAGCTCCTCCAACTTGTGAATTCATTTTAGTGCTCTTAGGCTGCCTCTCATCCTTTTGAGTGACTTGTGAAGGAGTTGCATGCTTTCTTTTTAAAGATTTACTATTCTCTTCACTTTGGGTTGTATGTGTAGCATTTAACTACCTACCATCTACTTTATTCTTTCCAAGCTTCTCAACTTCTTCTTGCTTGATTTTAAATATTTTTGACAATTCAGCACTTGACCTTGCACTGAAATTGAGATCCAAATTGCCTCTCTTATTGGGACCTTCACATCCCTTGTTTAAAGTTGACACCCTTTTTTTGTTGTTTTCTCCCTTGTTCATTTTGTTTCAAAGTGAAGGTTTTAATCTGAAAAATTGGCAAATTGAAATTCATTAGCTTATAACATTACAATTGCCAACTTAAATACTACAAGCAAAAGCTTAGAAAATGAAGAACAAGCAAAAAGCATGGAAAATGAACAATAATAGATTCTGTGGATTTAATAAATTGCACCAAAATGAATTGGCAATACAAGACATATTAACAATATGTAATGTCAAACTCAGAGGGAATTACTGTCAGAAACAATATCCCTGTTTTAATTTATAAAAAGGAAAAAAAATCACATAAATGAAAATTAAGCTATTGTTTAAAAATTGAGCTATTATGGGAAACTTGGGTGAAGTAACAATGGATTGATCTATATTCCTCCCTGCAGAGTTCCTAGTCTGAATTAAAGATAAAAGCACCACTAAGAGAGAATAAGAGATAAATCCATGATTTATGGTCAAAGAATATAGAGCTTACAGATACAATTGGGAAAACTGAAAGCAAGACTGAAGTATAAGACAACAACATTAAGACTATAGTTTGAATTCACTTATATAACAGGGAGTCATTCTAGTCACACAACTATACATTCATAGAATAACACAACTCTGCTTCTGTACCAGTGATCTCAGAGACAATCAGTCAAATTAACAGCACAAAATAAATAGTTGTGACATTTTGAAGCCACAAGGGTTGTGGATTTATCTTTTCTCCTAAAAATAAACACATTAGATTTTCAAAATCACACAAATTACACAAATCTATGTCAAGAAAAAATGAGATAAAAGAAACCTCAAGGGGAAGATGGCAGTAATGTATAACCACTAACTTAGAAACTCTGAAACTGCAAGTGTTCAAGACTCATCATCAAAATCACTTGAAAGATTTGACAGCAGCAGACAGTAAGCAAATTAAAAGGGATAGTGAACACAAATCTAACTGCCATTAAATCACACTACGATCTCAATTGTAAGTTTAATGGGTGCTGAACCCTATCAAAATGTAAAGAAATTCAGAAGCAATGGCTATAATTAAAGCCTCAGATGACTTCATATGGCTCAGCCAATCTGAAGTAAATGAACATAAATTTAGATTAAAAGAGTTTGCTATCATGGTTGTCAAACTAGTACGATTTTACGTGTTTGGAAGACTAAAGCGATCCCGATCCCAGTAACAAACTCGTTTTGCTGGGATCGGATTATGGTGGGATCGCGTTTCAGCACATAAAATCGGTAGGATCGTTCCACTGTTGAGTATTTATTCCTTTATGGAAAATGTGTACGTTAAAACTATCTTATAGAAAATCTGCCTGGCCTCAAGCATCTGTGTAGGTCAAATTAAATTTTTGAAGCCAACAATGACTTAAATACAGCCTTGACAAATAGTGGATGTGATATACGTATGTGTAGATTTCATTTGACATAAAAGCACAGAGCATTCACTTTTGGGCTTGGTATATGTATGAAGGGAGTCAGTATAATAGTTTCTTGCAAATCAGAATATATTTCTGAGAACAAATTTTGGAATATACAAACTGCTAGATCATAAAACTTAAACCACGTATGGTAAAATCCTGAATTTCACATAACTTTTATCTTTACATTATTTGTAATGCTTGCTTTGGTTTTGTATTTTATTTGTAGTCGTAGTATTGTTAAGGATTATTTGATTACTTCATTCACAGTCATGTATTAGCATTCTTCAAGCTTCTGAGTGATAGAAAGGACGCTAGAAAAGTTCCCCAAAACATTGACAGAGATAGAAGAACAAGGGGTTGAAATACTCAATTACAGCTTAGTAAGAATGACATGTATCCTGTAATCTCTGGTGGCTGCTTTCTTCATTGTTGTCAAAGGAGTATTTTGGGGAAAAAAAGTGTAATTGTAATATTAGCATAATTGATTTTCAAGCAGGATGCAGCCACATGATACCGCATATACAACCACGGATAGACCCATGTTAATGAAAGTGGGGGCATGTGCCCCCACTGACTTCTCTATCTTTCTATTATTATACAATTAAATTATTAATTTTACTTTCAAAGTTATTTACAATTTACTTTTATTCATGAAATTTATTAAGTAATTTTTATGACATTAACATTTTTCATATGAAGGATAGATAAAATTTTAATAAAAAATTCACTAACTTTCTTCATATGTGAACATTCAATAAACTATTTAGCTAAATTTCTAACTCTCATATTCCCTGACCACTAAGAATTCTTGGTTCTGTCACTACAACCACCCTTAGTTATTGGTTAAATTGGAGGGTCTTTTACGTGCAACTTGTCTTATTTTGCCTATATTACTGCTACCGTTCACTTTCATTTCCTCTGTTGCATTGAAACCAAAGCTAATTATTATCCTTGCAATCTCATCATGCTTTTATATTGAATTAGATTTTATTTTTTGATTCTTTTTGGTCAAACATTCTTCTTTTGCTTATCATGAATTTTTTTCCCCCAGTTACATGATGTTACACATAGCAGGATAAAACAATTCCTCTAAGAGAGGCCATGTAGATATACGGGTCTGTCACATTCTCATATTGCATATTGAACCAATGGTAAAACACTTTTAATCATAACTCAGAAAGATCATGTACCTCCATTCCATTTTCCTAAACAAATAGTGGAGCATTTTCAACCATAAATAAGTCCGATAAAACAGTTTTAAACTATGCTATTTTGGTGACTAAATCCTATCATTGACAAAAAGGACAACCCCGATGTTAAAGGATGTCTTTACCTTAAGGGGCAGCCAAACTCTTTAAAACCAAGCTCATAGGCCTTTTGACCTCTGAACACTACATCTACATCCTAAAAAATATCGAATCCTAATGCTATAAGATATGTGTTCTGATTTTTTGAAACAAAAGCACAGTTTCAGTTAAGCTAAGCTAATTTACTGAAACTAAAGAGATTTAGTAGAGGACGAAGATTAGAAGATGAAATTCAGTACCTGAAAGGCCAGAGACTGTCTTCATAGCTTTCTGCTTGATTCTATCATCATATAAATCTACCTTCAACACTAATTTCTGTTACAGAACAAATCAAAGAGCTTTTAGGACCCAACAATTACATCTAAGTCTACCATTTGAAAGGTAATAATCAATGTTGATTATTACCTTGAAATTCAAACACTAAAATATGAATCTTAAATTTCAAATATCAATGAGGTACTTCGATTCAAAGTAAAAATGTAAAATTCACCAGTTATGCATTAAAGCAGAGAAAAACTCAGAAAAAGCTGAACAAATGGGATTAGTGCATTGATGAGGGAGATAAATGAAGTGTTTGAATAATATTGTTATTAATTGTTTTTTACTATATAAGAATAATTTGCTTTTTCATCAGTGACAATGATCCTAGCTAACCTAGTACATTCATTATGATTATGTTCGTGTTTAGTTTCTCAAATTTGGTTCCACAAGTGAAGCTTGAGAAGTTCAATTATTAGAATTGATGCAATCACATGTACACGTGGTTTGACTTATGACTAGCTAGGCAATATAAAAACATGCAGAATGAGTAAAACAAACAAATTGTGAAGTGATTTGTTTTTCCTGTGAAAGAAGTGTCATTCTCATGTTGAAGACAACATCTGAGAGATAAAAGCAAATAGGTCGTTTCCATTAATAAAGGTCAAGTTCTGCTAACAATTAATGGACAACAAGCAAAAGATTACAAAATCATGTAGCAGTCTACTTTCTCTTTTAATAAAGTATCCAAAATGCAAATGAAAGCCTTTGTTTCCTTAAAACTTCGCTTTCAAATATCAATTCAGCAGGCTCAAGTTTTCAATATCTGAAATTTAGGTAATTGTGATCATCAGGTAATCTATTTGATCGAATTGCTAAAATTTGCAGTTATGTATACCTAAACAATATGTGAATCTAGAGGAAATTATAAAATCTAGCTAGCTAGAAATGCTAGCCTACCAATCAATGCTTGATTATTATCTTCTCTCTTTTGCTTTCTTTAATGGTTTTGTGAATATCCGATATGAGAATTTGAGTGAATATCATCAACTCAAGGACCACAAGACAACAAAAAAATTGGCTTAAATAACCAATAAAACAAAGGTTGGAATAGGATGCTTTTCTATGAATCTGGTGACTGCAAACCGAACCAACAATTGTCCATTCATGCAAGAAAACATAATATCTCCCCACATAGAAAATAACAAAGGCCTGTTTGGTAGTAGTGATTTTGAGAATTATATACATAACATTACACTAAGAAAATTGCTTTCTTATAATTTACTTATGAATTTTCAATGTTGTTGTTTTGCAGAATTTAATTATTATTTTCACTCCTTTGTTGTCCAAATAATAATAATGGCATTCATATGTTATGATCTCATGATTCTCTTACTACTCCATACATGCTCAAGTGGTTGAGTGTGAGAACATTAGCTGATTGTTTATATTAATACAGTTTCAAGAACAACCCAAGACTTCAAGGTCCAGAATTAATGGGATTCGTCAGATATGATATTGGAGGAAATTTGTAAATGAAATATTATATCTACTGAATAACGATCAGGAGGAAGCCAAATTATATTGTAGACATTAAAATGTACAGGGGGCTACTAGGCCAAATTTATGAATGTCTTCCAAAATTGTAGACATTTTCTAATTGGGTTGAATAAGATCTTTTACAAGATATGCACAAAATGAGATAAAAACTGCAGCACCTCAAAATTGATAACATTTCAATATCCTATATACAACCCTATATACTTGCATCAAAGTCTTACATCATGTCCTCAAAATCAGAATCTATTTCTTGTTCAATTTCATCGGACAACGAATCATCCATGCCAATAATGGTTTCTGGAACATCTCTTCTCACAAGTTCAATGTCACCATCATCATTGGGAATAGCAAGACTTATAGAATGGTTAGACAGCTCATTACCATAAATTTCTTGAGCATCAGAAATTAGTTCATCACTTAGGCTAAACAAGTCTCTTGGAACTGTCTTCATGACATAATGCTTGCTTTCATCAATGGGGTCTTAGATATAGAAGCATTGGCGTGCTTGAGATGCAAGAATAAAAGGCTCATCATGGTAACATCTCTTATAAAAGTGAACATAAGTAAGTCCAAACATGTCTTCTTGAGCTTCAAACCAATCACATCTAAACACCACAACTTTAAAATGGCCATAATAATCTAATTCGATCATGTCATTTATTCTTCTATAATAAGTTACATTTGCTGTGATTGGGTGCTCATCCTTAGAGCTAGCAAAGCTTGTAGTTAATGCCATCAATGTTACACCGCTATTTTGAGTCTTCCATCTCGCATCACGCCGCATTATATGAAATCAATATCTATTAATAAGATACCCATTAAATCTTTTTGCAACAGAATTAGGCCCTCTAGACAAAGCTTTAATGAAGTCTGGAGTATCCTCTTTCATGGCACGAGTTTCAAACCATTCAATGAAGTCTTGGCTTTGAATTATTGCTTTCTTCCACGTTGTTCTTCTAGCTTGATTTTTAGCAACATTCTCAAGCTCTCTAAAGTGGAAAAAATTAAAGGCATTAATATAATTATAATCTTAACCTACTTATGAAAAAGAAAGATAATGTAGGAAAGCATCGTACCTAAGGTATTCTTGTACTTCATCACAATTGATCAATATGTATCCATGTGCTTAGTTTAGTGACTTGTGATCTACAGAAATTAGAACACCTTTCTTTTTCCCTCCTATAGAACGTCCTTTGCTAGGAAAAAGATCTAATGAGTCAGCCTCACTATAGCATTCATCATTGTTTCAGCTTAATTTATTCAACATAGTTTGCACACCTTCATGCAAATATCTTGAGCAAAATGTCAAGCATTCTTCAGCCAAATATGCCTCTGCAATTGAGCCTTCTGGACGACTTCTATTGCGAACATAAGACTTCAACTTACACATATATCTTTCCGGAGAGTACATCCACTGAAATTGAACTGGGCCACCTAATCTCACTTCATTTGCTAGATGAATAGGCAAATGAACCATTATATCAAAAAAACATGGAGGAAAAATTCTCTCCAATTGACAAAGTGTTTCTGCAATCTCTGCTTCCAAGTGATCTAATTCTTCTAGTGTAACAACTTTCTGACATAAACATCGAAAGAAAGAACAAAGACGGATCAAAGGGATGGCAACAGGATTAGGCAGTATGCTTTTTATTGGTATTTGCAACAGGTAATGCAACATGAAATGAGCATCATGGGTCTTATAGCCTGATATTTTTCTTTCACCAACTTGAACACATCGAGAGATATTTGATGCACTACCATCTGGCAATTTTGCTGACTTCAAGACACCACAAAATAAAGATTTTTCTGCTGCTGTCATAGAAAAACAAGCTTTTGCAAACTTAGTGGTTTTTCCATCTTTTGTCTCCTTTGGTTGAAGGTTCTTTCTTATGCCCATTTCTTTTAGGTCAAAACGAGCTTTTGCATGATCCTTTGTCTTCCCAGAGATATCTAACAGAGTTCCAATAATATTATCACATATATTTTTCTCTATGTGCATCACATCAAGGTTATGGCGCATGGGGTTATGCTTCCAATATGGCAACTCAAAGAAAATTGACCTCTTTTTCCATGGACCATCATTCTTTTTCTTTTGCTTCTTTCCGAACACATTGTCAAAGTCTTCTAATTCAGTTAAGATTTCTATCCCACTTAATGTTGGTGGTGGAGATCTAAATTCTGTATCTCCATTAAAAGACCTTTTATTAGATCTCTATGGATGACTCATGGGCAGAAAAATTTGATGATCCATATAGCAAATCTTTCGACTATGTTTCAAATAAGTAGAACAAGTCCCATAATTACAATAAGGACAAGCCAACTTTCCTTTGGTGCTCCAACCAGACAACATAGCATAAGCAGGGAAATCACTAATAGTCCATAAAAGAGCTGCTCGCATTTGAAAAGTCTGGTTGGCTGAAGCATCATACGTTTCTATTCCCAAATCCCATAACAACTTTAACTCCTCAATCAATGGTTCTAGATAAATATCAATGTCATTTCCAGGTGAATGTCTTCCAGGGATTAGTAAGGATAACATGCAATATTCTGGCTTCATGCACAACCATGGAGGTAAATTATATGCCATCAGCACCACAGGCCATGTACTATGAGATATACTCATGGTCCGATATGGATTGAATCCATCGCTAGCCAACCTAAGCCTTACGTTGCGAGAATCCTTTGCAAAATTAGGATTATGCCTATCAAAGTCCTTCCATGCTTGACCATCGGCAGGATGTCTCAACTTTCCATCCTTTGAACACTCGTCTTCATGCCACTTAAGCGTATTAGCTGTCCTTGAAGACATAAACATCCTTTGGAGTCTGGGAATCAAAGGAAAGTGTCTTAAGATCTTAGCATTTACATTAGGTTTCTTGGAAGATTCAGCCTCACAATTGACGCTAGGATATTGAATATATCGTGAAGCTCCACATATATGGCAAAACTCTTTATCAGCATAACAACCCCTATATAGCATGCAATCATTGGGACATGCAGGGATCTTCTCGTAGTCAAGACCCAAGTCCTTTATCATGGCCTTGGTTTTGTTGAAAGATGGAGGAATATTCAAATTAGGTATAGCTTCTTTCAACAACTCAAGGACAGATGTGAAAGATGCATTGCTCCATCCATGAAGACACTTCAACAAATAAAGCCGGATGGTGAATGACAATGTAGAGAAGTTTTCACAACCTGGGTACAGTTCTTGATTTGAATCCTCAACCAGTTTATAAAACTTTTTTGCATCTTCATTAGCACCTTCATGAAGCCCATCCTCTTGCACTACATCTCTAAACCTATCGTTCAATAAGTTATCAATGTCATCACATGGGTCTTCAACATCCATGTCAGCATCAAGACCCGATGCGCTTAGCCCCTCTCCGTGGTTGATCCATTTTCGGTAGCCCACAACAAATCCCTTGCATATTAAATGTTCGTACACAACATCTCTTGTTCTCCAATAAGAATTTGCACATTTTGCACAAGGGCATAATATCTCCTCCCCATCAGGTTCTCCAATAGTAAATGCAAAATCTAAGAAAAAATGGACACCATCAATGTACTCTTTGCTAAACCTCGGTAAATCCATCCACTCCTTGAATTCATCTTTTAATTCACTGATAAGAAAGTTATTTTTGGTATTAATATTCAAATGCTAACACAAATATTCATAGTACTAAATTAGTCTAAACAATGATACCATATATACCAGTTCAGGTAAATAATACGGGATAAAAAGTAAGACTTAAATAGGAGAATTTTATGTCTTACCAGGTAAAAGAGTTGGGATCAGCCATCCTTTTTGAGTTCAGACTCTAGGAGCTAATTGAGTACCTTTATAATGCTAGAAAAAACAAAAAGAGAAATTATGAAATTGGGTGAAATATTGGCAAAAAATCCATTCTGAATATTTCAAATATATTATAATTATATTTGACTGCACTTGCTCATTTTCTTTGCCATATATATTTTAATATATTTGAAACTCTGTCTCTGTTACTTGTTTATTCTATCAACGTACAACCAACTTTAAAGATATGGGAAACAAGAGCTCATTGTACATAAGCAAGAAAATAATAGTTCTAAGAAAGAAAAATTGATCTACTTAACATATCTGATCAACATAATATGATCGATGTAATCTCATCATGAAATTTATTTATTTAGTTTTTTAAAAAAGAAATTGCAAGACCAAAATAATAATCTGTAACCCAAATAGAAGTAACTTATTTTTATATTATAAATTACTTATTTAACTTATAAAAATATTAGGATACTCACTTGATATCATGAGACATGTATAGTTTTTTTTCTCTTGGTGAACGACATGTATAAAGATTTTAATTTTAATTAGGTTATACGTAATTATAATTTTTTTTAATGATGTAGATGATATTAAAATCTATCTACCCTCACCTCCATCATTATAGTTTAAAACAAATATATTTTTATCGATTAAAGGATAACATTTATATCATTATTTTTTAAAACAAATCTATTTTTATCGATTAAAGGATAACTATTTTATCATTATATTTTAAAAAGCAAATCTATTTTTATAGATTAATAGCTACTATTTTTTCAAACAATTATGTTTTTACCGATTAAAGGATAACAATTATATCATTATATTTTGAAAACAAATATATTTTTATAGATTAATAGTTATAATTTTTTAAAATAATTTTGTTTTTATTTATTAAAGGATGACTATTATCTTTTACGTTAAAGTAGGAGATTCCACAAACTGAAATAGTATCAGTTGTTATCACTAAGGCAATAAAGAGGCTTAAAACAAAATACAAATTAATTCATTATCCTAACCTTAGTTGAAGAAGATCAGACATGGAAGCGAAATATATCAACAACTGGCTTCCCATCACTAAATCGAGGAATGCAAAGTGGTGGTATTCTGCTTTTCACAATGTCACTGCCGTGGTTGGAGCTGGAGCTTTGGGATTCCCCTACGCTATGTCAAGGTAGAAATTCCAGGTTTGTAGAAAATTATCATCATTTAATATGAACTGAGAGCGAAACCTTGAGTCACATAGAATAACATAAATGGCGAAGCAACTAGTTGGCATAAGAAATAGACCCTTCATTAAAATGGACTGGCCAATGATGTAGCAGTAGCCATATTCTAACCAAAATGCTAGAAAAACAAAGGCAGCAATCACACTGATGACTAACCATTACAGAAGTTGGTTTGCCAATCATCCACAGATTGACCTTGTGATCATCCTCTCCTGTAATGAAATGATGGCACGCCTTCTTCCCAATATTTGAACAATTGACACTGGCTGAATGAGCCACAAATTCCTCTATAGTTGATTGGCTTAGGGAAACACATTATCAAATACACTCATCACAGTCAACAACAGGCTAAACTAGATTGAAAAAATAAAGAACCCAACACAAATAAAAAATCACCCTTTTAAGCTAAACTGCAACTAGAAAATTCCCATTCACTTCTGCAACAATTTCCCAGCAACAAAAACAGAGCAAATAAAAACCTACCATTTAAACTTTTCATGATAACTTAAAAAATTTGCATAACATTTTTTCCCAAAAAACAAACAAAGCATTAGTTCTACATCCCATGTTGCCCCCTCCCAAAGTAAAAAACCCAAAAAGGGTTTAAAGAAACTAAAAAAAAAAACCCACCTTCGAAGTCAGTAAAGAAAAACCTCGTCCGATTTCAATAGAAACCACTACAAGTAACTACTTTTAATTTAAAAAACAAAAAAGACAAAAAAAAAAATGAACCAGAAGCAGTTCCAGATTTTTAAAACTGACATCCCACTAGGTGCAGATAACTAAGATCTATAAAGAGGCTAATGGCATTTCTAACACCCTTTCAATCTAATGTGTTGCTTTTAATAGACTCCATCTATATGGCTCCACAAAAATATCAAAAAATTCTAACAACATTAATATCTACCAATGACAAACAAAACCACTTTCTGAATACCTCATAAATGCTTGATGTGATCTTCAAATGATAATTTTTTATCATTAAATAAAATTAATTTAGTTCTGCTAAATAACAATTTTTATACTATTTTGATGTAAATCAATTTACTCCTGAAAGGAAAAATTAATATAATAATATAATCATAGATGAGAGAGAAGATAACCTTCTAGATATATTTGGAGGCCACGAGACAAAAGACAAAAGAACAGGCTTGGCTTTCTCTACACCAAGAGTAGAGGATCTAACGTTGCTGGAAGCAATGGCGACGAACGACGAGAAAGAGAAATGAGAGTGATATTTTCTTCACACTAAGACACTTTCAGTCTAGGGCATCGAGATAGAGAGAGTGGATTAGTATTTTTTTTTCAATAAGTCTCTAAATGTTTCAGAGAAATGAGTGGGTTAAAAAAAATTGCCATTCCCGCAGAATAGCTTTAGTTATTTGCGCCTTTTTTGGCCAAATAATTTGAAAGAAGCTAATAAGTATTAAAAAAAAAATCTTAAGCAATATTATAATGATGTCTTAAAAAGCAATATAACTGGGAATAGCTTTAAAATGTTGCCTATTATGTTTCTGGCAACATTTTATTAAAGGTTGTTAAAAAATCATTTTCTAAATATGATTAAATGCAAAGAACACTCAAAAAGCGTTGCCTGTAGACTCTATGGCAACGTTTTTGAAACGTTGCCTAAAAAATGTTGCCTATACTAAGAATTAATAGCAACTTTCAAAAAGCGTTGCTTATGCAACTTTAGACAACGCTTATGAAGCGTTGCTAAAAGTAGCATTGCCTAAAGTCAAAAATGTTGTAGTGTCTTGAATCCTTATATCATTCTAAGACTCTTTGGTGTTGAGACTTTAGTCTAAACCCATCATTCTCTATCACTTTTATCAAAGCTCTAATCAAGAGTTTTAAGGTAAAGGTTATTAATCTTTGCTTTCCAAAATTCATTTTAAAGTTCTAGGCTATGTTTTGATCCATAGTCATCTTAGATAAGTTTTAAATGTTAACTTGTATGTTGTCTTTGATTTTACGCAAATCTTGGACGTGGTGCACGAAATCTTCAAGAAAGACAATCAAGAAGAGTTTTTGATCTTCCTTTGATGTAAGAGGGAGATTAACCTCATCAGCCATATGTGATGGTGAGGGAATGGAATTGTTGTGTTTGTTGGTGAAAATTCCTTTAAGGAATTATTCACTTGATTTTGTATGTTTATGTGTTCTATGTTCTGCTATATGTGATTTTGTTGTTTATTAATTATGCATGATTTTATTGCTTGAATAATTATATAAGATGGTATGATTTTGATTGAATTGTGATTAGATGCTTAATATGATTTTATTGCTTTAATCGTAAGTGATATCATGAGTGATATATTGTATATGATGTGAATCATGTGGAAAAGAAAACTATTTTGGTTTCAAAGAACCAAGAGGCTCATGGTTTCCATGAGAATTTTGGAGTAAAGCACTTAAAATATTTTACTAAGTGTGGATTTTAGATGATTATGTAACAAGTAACTGGATTAAAGATTTTTATAAAGAAAAATGAGATAGGAAATGAATAAATATTTGGTTATGGAATTTAATTTGATTTTCGGCCAACATGCCAAGAATTGGTATTTTAAACCAAAAATATTTTCTCAAGTGTAGTCTTAAAGGATTAACTATCAAGAACTCAATTTAGTGAATTTTGAGATATAAAAAGAAAGTAAACTAAGTTTTGGAATTAATTAAATTAATAAATTAATGTTAAGATGGGAAATAAATGTATAAGTTAAAGTTTACTGACGTATAGCTCACCCTTTGGGTTTTGAAGCGCGTTAGAAAACTTTAAGCTGTAATATTTGATTTAAATCATGAAAGTGTAAAATTTTGTGAAGAAAATATTAGAAAGTATTATTTAGAGGAGTTTTAGCAAGGAAATAATTTTTTAGGATGGTTTGGAACTTAAAGTATTTTATTTAAAGTTTTATTGAGAGTAATGAACAAATATTTTTGAGATATCCTGAGTTAATTAAAATAGTATAAGTTTTGTGGAAAACATTTGAAGATATTATTCAAAGGTGATTTATTAAGGAAATATTGGGAATAAAGTCTAATTTTACTATTAAATGAGAAAAGTTTTAATTTAAGCTTAGAATATGGTTAAAATGTTTTATGCGGTTAAAAATACATAGAAAAACTCTTACGTGATTTCAAAATGGTGATTTTTAGTTACATGATTGAGAAAATGTTTTAAAATCTTTACGCGATTGAGAAAATGTTGAAAATCATTACATGATTTGAAAACGTAACAGAAGTTTTTGGTAATTTTTGAAAATGTGATAATATCGCTACATGATTGAGAGGAACAGCGAGTAATGCTGTAGGGCCGACGTACTGGACCCATGTGAATTGTGGAACTGAAGTACTAGACCCGAGTGGATCATTGGTATTATGTAATTGTATGGGCGGTTATATAATATCATTGATACTAATGGTATTAGACAATTGTATGGGCGGTTGCTTTAATATCATTGGGAACAGTTCAACGGTGTTTGATTTTATTGAGTATGCATTTGAGCATTATACAGTTAGTGGCTGTTGTGGCATTTTATGCCTAAGAGTGAATGAGAACTTACAGGATAGTGGGATCTTGATAGATCTTGGGGGACGTTAGGGCACGGTGATTCACTTAGTGATTATGTTATCACATTATATACCCCTGGTCGTGAAGAACAGTTGCAACGCACTGGCAGCCCGACAAATACTATTTCTTTTCATGGTCTGGTGTAGACCGTCTTTTAAGAGGGGACAGATCTTCTGGAACGTTCATCTCTGAAATTGAGTTTAGCTCCATGGAGTAGGAAATGAGTGCATTGTGCATAAGAATGGTCAGTATACTTATTGGGCAAGTGCTTGGTCTGTATATATATTGGTCATATGCATAGTCATCATTTATACTGTTATGATATAATATTATTGTGGTATTATCATTATGTCTAATATTGTTTTGCAAGTTCATTGGATTATTTATTTATTAAATATCATGAATATATCTGCTGATTTTATGGTATTTTATGGATTGTATGTTGAATTGTGTTGGCATGTTTATCGTTTCTTTGTTGCCATATTGGAATGCGATGTAGGGGATTTCACCTCTTTGCTGTATTGTTTATCTGTTACGTTTTTATGTTTATGTTTGATAAAGATCGTAAGAAGAACGAGGTTGGATTCGCCTAGGCTTGAGTTGGATCGACTATGTTTGATCGATCTGCAATGGCTGCAAGGAGGGATTTCTCTTACTACATGTAAGCGCAGTTCCACGGAGGCACTGATGTCTGGCGCTATGATGCTAATTTTGAGTATGTTGTTTATTTTGGGAAGTTTGTCTGTTAGGGGTCCCGAGGAGGATCTGGAAAAAGATCGGGTGTAGGACCCTAATCTTCAAGTGTTTGACTTGGGCCAGGTCGAGTTTTTATATGGTAATTATATATTCTTTGGAGTACGTAGGTTTTATGTAATTAAGTTGTTACTAATTTATGATGTGTATATGAGAAGTGTTTTATTCAGTCTTTATATCTTGTATTTCTTTAATTCAGTAAGTTTATGTTATCCGCAAAAAAGAAATTTTGAAATCAATATTACAATAATATTAAATATTTTATAACTTGGGTAAAGTATATAAAGGAGTTGGTCTAAAATGTGATACCCTAAAGAGGGTGTTACATTAGTTGGTATCAGAACCCAAGTTTAGAGTCTTTTGGGTTTGTGGGTAGGTTTATCTTGTTTGTGCTGTGTGTTTCTCTGATATTTAACATAGAGATATATTGCTTGGTTTCCGAAATGAGACAATATTGTTTGAAATGGTTATGTTTAGTTTCATTGTGTTTTGATTTATTTGTCTTTGAAGAAAGACAATGGATCGTAGTAGATGTAAGCATATGGATGTGAGGCGTGACAATGATCATGTGGCTGCAGCTAGAGGAGTAATGCAAAGAATGACTAAAGTAGCGGTACAACAGAGTCAGAAGATCACTCAGTAGCAGGAACTGATAACTAAACTTCAGAACTTGTTAGAGTTGGAGCAGTCTCAGGATGCAAGAAGATGTAACTTTGGATCCTTGATGATCCAAAAAGGAAGGAAATGTAAGGTCAATCAATTTCAGCAAAAGCCGTATACACGACCACTGGGGAATCAACAACGAACAAATGAAGGAAGTACTAGTGGCAGTAGTTTTAGGCAGACCGTGAAGTTTTCACCATATTGTAAGAAGTGTGGAAACAACCATTTGACAAAGGAGTGCAGGGGTAAGGAAAAGGTCTGCTACTAGTGCAGGAAACTTGGACACGTTTATAGAGATTGTGCTCAGTTCAAGACGAAGCCTTCCGTTAGTAATGCACATGTTTCAAAAATTCAAGTAGGAGGAATAGTCAATACAAAGAGTGGAACGGAAGCATTCAAATATAACGACTTAAGAAACAAGGAAGCTGTGCTATAGAGAGTAATCCTAAAATGATACCGTATAATTCAAGGGGCAATCCTTTCTTTTATGGCCTATGACTGAGTAAATCAATTTTGATTATCTGTGTCTTTGTTATCTTTTGATCTGAGTATTTCTACTCTTCTTGTTAAACTTGCTATTTATACTCAAGTTTTCTAAATCTACCCTATTTCTATCAAAGATCAAATCTTTTCTGTTGATTTGATTTGTTTCCCTAAAATCACATCTATTTAAGTTCATGATTTTATGAATGGATTGGTTATTTTCCAACCATATCTTGCTAGATTGTTTCAATAAAACCTTAGTTTTCTTTGAGACTAAGATTTTCGGATTTCTAACAACCAACAAAGTTGAAGTTCTGTCGAGGGAAGGAGTTTAAGGATAAATATTATTGTATTCCTTGGAGGTCAAGAATGAGAAGGATGTGAATGTTGTTTCAGTAGTCTCTAAATTTCTAAAGTTTTCTGATAATGTACCCGGAATATCACAGAAAAGAGATAGAGAGTTTTCTGTTGATCTTATATTAGGATTTAAATCCTATATCTGTGTTACTTCATTAGTTGTCATTGTCAGAATTAGCTGAATTCAAGAAGCGGTTTGTAACACCCTTGTGGGGATGTCACATTTATGATGCAACAAAATAAAATAAGATAAAATTCTTACCCAAGTTGTGAAACGTTTAGTACATAAATAATATTAGTGGTAAAATTTTTCCTTTTTATACTTATAACGTTAAATAAAAAAAACATGGAATACGAAATGAGATAAAACATCATCACACCATAATATACATATGATTTTGTCTAAAGTATACAATTACTTTACAACTACAAATATTTAATAAAGCTGTAAAAAGTCAGTATGATACTAAGACATAATGCCTAAGACATGAGCCCTTGTCAAAAGACAATTTCCCTAGTTGGGAATATCTTGACCGATATAAATTCAACCCAAAACTATGTCGAAGTTCTCTCTAGAAGTATAGTGAAACTCATCCCACAACTCCCCAATAGGTAAAATAACCTGTACGAAAGTAACCGTATAATGTGTAGTAACGAACCCATGTCGAGTCCTACTTACTGATAAAGTAACATCACCACTGTACTCTATGTGTCTTGTGTCCCAGTGAACATACCAAGCCTCAGCGCCTTCGAGAAACTGAAGTCTAAAGAAACCTAATTGACCTCCTCTTACCGCCATTGTAGTCTTTGATGATATAAACATAAAATAGAAACAGGCAGAACAATACACTAAAGAGGTGAGACAATCTACATCATTACCAGCATGGCAAATAAGAAAACGATAACACAAAATAATTATCACAATAGTACATACCTGCATTTCATGCATAATGTAGCACAGTAATACATACCATTATATCACATATAGTATAGCAAAACAATACATCATACATGTTATCACAGATTATAGTAAGCAGTAAAATGTAGATAATGAATGATACACACATTGACTCGTTCCTACTCCATGGAGCTAAACACGGATATCTGAGAGAATGACCTGAATAGAAACTAATAATACTTTATAGCTGCCCAACCAAACTATTGCACTATCTAACGTCGTGTCTATAGCCCACAGTCCAAATATCGTGTAGTAGTATACAGTCAATACATCGTGCACTACAGGCATAATACTTAATAGTCTCCTCAAGATCTTGATTAAGAATAGTGCTTGTCAAGATCATTAGTGTGTTGTCCGTTACCATGGCCCAAAGGTGCTACCACTGTCCACATATGGGATTCTCCGCACACTAATGCCTCCAAGTTCAATAAATAAACCACACGACGCCTATCACACCAAAACACGGTGTAATTCGCCTCATCAATCAATCACCAATTATCAACCAAATTGACACAACACTCTAAGCATGATCTAAAATTACAAAAATACCCTTAATATCCATATATTACCATATTTATGAAAATACCCTCAATCTCAATATACCAAAATATAGCATGTCCCACCTTACAGTACTATCTCACATCATGTCTGGGTCCACCACTTTGGCCTAACAACAAAACTCACTGTATCGTTTAATCGCGTAGAAATTTAATCGTGTTTCCACAATTGCATCATTTTCACAAACGTTTTAAAATTGCATAAATATATTTTAACATTTTTGAACATCGCATAATCTTTTTAAATCATTTTCTCAATCGTGTAAGATTTTTAATTCATTTTCTTAACCGAATAGCTTAACATCATCATTTTAAATATGTGTAGACTATATCTAGTACATTTAAAATACGTAGAATATTTTCCTTATGTTATAAATATAGTATGGAATCTTTTCATTTTATTCACCTGATTTTAGTAAATTTCAGCAGTATTTTGCCTATAAAATCAGTATAAGGTATTTTAAACATTTTCCTCTAAATTCTGTTTTATTTTAATCTTACCCAATAGTTACACTTTGAAACTTGCTAACGCGCTTCAAAACTTAGAGAGTGAGCTCTACATTAGTATTTTTCAAGCGTTCACTTTATTTTCTTGCTTATAATAAATTCTGCTAAACTTAGAATTCTAAACTAGGTTTATTCATTTCATCTCTCAAAGATTCATTGGGAATCAATTTCTTTTGCAAATCAATTACCTAACCTATCTTGGAAAATAAAATGGCATTTAATTATACACTAAATGGTATGTTGGCCATAATTAACCTAAATCATTCTTGAATTTATTATTTCACCTAGATTCTTTAAATCATTGATTTAGAAAATGGCTAAGAACATTTTGGTTCTCGATTTTTATGATAAGGTCATGAGCCTCTTTTGTGTTCTTTGGAACACTCATGCAAATCGTTACATATTATTCACATCCTACTTTAATAATTATACAATTATAAACACATACAACTATAAACACATACAATATACTTACAATATATTTTAAAGCTATAAACATACATAGCAATCAAAATCAATAATAGAAACTATAAACATGCATAGCAATTAAATCAATCACAATTAGGAAAGCATTTAAACAATCACATAAATAATAAAAACAATAAACAACCACACAAAGGAATCCTTATGGATTCTTCACATACATACAAATCCATTTTCCCATCACCACTTAGGGTTGATGAGATTAAATCTCCCTCTTACCTCTTGGTGACAATAATCGGTTAGTCTCCTCCTCTCCTTGAAATTTCGTGTAACCTCCAAAACAAATCCCTAAAATTCTTAAACAATTAGTAAAAACACATACAAGGATTAAGATTGATAAACCATAGAATAATCATGGTTAAGAAAATCAAAAATCAAACTTTAAACCAAAGGATCAAAACTTACCCTTAGGAAAGTGAACAAAAGGTTGGATTTTGAACTAGATAGAGTAGGTTTTTGACAAAACCTTGTAAAGGAAAAGTGTTTAGAATATGATTTTGGTTTAGGAAATATGAAGAGGTAACATTGTAGAAGTTTGATGGTGGTGTTTTAGGTGTTGGCCGAAATATAGAGGAGAAAATAAAAGAGAAATGGTGCTTAGTGTTCTTGGTATTTTTGGAGAGAATAAAAAGCTTTGATTTGGAAAAGTGTTAAAATGAAGCTTTAGAGGATAATGGGAGGGGGCTGCCGTAGTGAGCTTGTAGGAGAGTTTAGAGGAGTTACTTGAATAGCAAAATATCATAAATGGGTTCACACTTGAAGCACATGGCATATGTCATCATTTGGCCACCTAATGTGCATGCAAGATGGTTCAAGAACCATGTAGAACTTGTCAAATTTTGCCTCCCAAGGCTGCTGCAAAACCGTGTGGTTCAAGGGCATTTAGGGACTCAATTTGCTTTTAATTCAAGTCTAATTACTTGTTAATTAAATAGCTAATTAATTAGGTTTAATTTCCTAACCAATTGTAATCAATTATCCAATTACATAACTAATCAATTTGACATATAATTACATATATTATAATCTCTAATTAAAATTAGGATATCTAATTAATAATTAGATTATAATTAATTAACAACTAGGTTAGTTTACTTAGTTTGCTAATTAAGTAATTAGATTAATCAAATTAGGTTTAATTAGCTACTAATCAAATTCAAGCCACTATGTTTGACTTAATTTTAACCATTGATTTCAACTTTAATTCCTAGCCCTAGATGTAATCTAAGGTAGATATTGATTAGTCATAAAATTAGAATTCTAATCTCACCATTGGTTTGATCAACGGTTAAGGTTAAAGGCTTCCTAACTGAGTTTTCATCCAACGGTCCATATTAAAGTCCATGCTCCTTTTGTTGACTTATTCCTATTGGTTCAAAATAGTTAAGCCACTTTCGTTGACTTGCTCCCATTAGCTTAGAAATCTGTCCAGTCAGAATCATTGACTGCTTTTCCTAAACGCGGGTCCCACAAACTTTTAAGGATCCGTGGTCATTTTGGAGCAAATTTCTACTGTTTTGAGACAGTAAGTACTGTAATATAAAATTATTTTATTGCACAATTAAATCCTAAAAATTAGAAGATTAATATATATATCAATCAGAATTGGGTTTAGTAAGATCCCCCAACTCTAATTAATTAAAAATAAGATTTTTCTGGCTAAAAAATTATTATTTCCTTGGCTCAGAGCAAATCACACAAAACAATCAAATACACTTACAAAACAGTCAAATTCATTTTACTACTCACAGAAATTACAAAACAGTGCCTTTCAGGACTATATTATAATTATCCCAAAAGTTAGGGTGTTACAACTCTCCCCTACTAATAAGAATTTCGTCCCCGAAATTCATCATACATCAAAACAACTGAGGGTATTGCTCCCTTGTCTTATTTTCTAGCTCCCATGTGGCTCCGCCACTTACCTCGTTCCAAACTCCTTTAACTAATACGATCTCCTTTCCTCGAAATTGCTTTGTCCTTCGATCTTCACCCTTGACTGGAAAACATCTCATAGGTTAAATTCTCCTTCAGTTGTACGGTGTCTGATTCGATGACGTGAGTCAGATCAAAAATATATTTCCGTAGTTATAATACATAAAATACATTATGAAGATTCGATAAGAATGGTGGTGCTGAAATCTGATAAACTACCAGTCCTACCCGACGAAGTATCTGATATGACTCAATGAACTTTGGAGTGAGCTTCCTCGACTTGACCACTTATTCAACTCCAGTCATAAGGGTCACACGTAGAAACACATGGTCACCTTCTTCAAATTCAAGCAGTCTTCATCTTTTATCAGCATAACTCTTTTGCCGCGTCTGAGTTGTCCTCATCTTGTCTTGAATCATCTTCACTTTCTCAGATATCTGCTGCACGAATTCTGGTCCTACAATATTACCTTCACCATCACGATACCAACACAATGGTGTTCTACAGCATCTCCCATATAATGCCTCATAGGGTGTCATCCCTATGCTCGAACGAAACTATCATTGTATATGAACTCTATCAATGGTAGAAATTCATCTCAACAAGTCCTTTGAAAATTCTAACTATTCGTCTCTTCCTTATATCCAAGTCCCTCTTGATTGAATAAGTACTTCAAGTCTTCAAAATTATTATGAATTTTATAGGAAAGAAAATGTCTTCAGATCTTCCTTGCGAAATGACCATTGCGTATCCTAAAACATAAATCCACCACCTTGAAGTATACGCCACAACCTTCCTATTTGATCCCAACACTCAATCTAAATCGACGAGTTGAACTTCTTCTAATAGAATTTGCATTCAACTAATTTTGCGCATAGCTCCTTCTTCTCCTTCAGAAATTGAAGAACTACATTGAGGTCTTCAGCATGTTCCTTCGAATTTCAAGAATAGGTCAAAATATTACCAATAAGGATAATGACAAATTTGCCTAGATGAGAAAGAGAGATCCTATTTATATAATTCGTGAATATCACCAAAAACATTCTTCACCCCGAATGGTAGTACTAAGTATTCATAGTGCCTGCAACGCATCTGAAAAACTGTCTTGGAACATTCTCTACCTTTACGCGAATCTGATAACAACCAACACACAAATCGATCTTGGAGCAAATAGCAATTTCCTTCATTTGGTCTTCTAGTTCCCTTATTGTCACATTATTCCAGATTTTCTGTATCAAGATAAGTTGTTCTACTTGCCTATTTTTAATCTTAACAGAAAATGCCTCATAAATCAAGTTTTCTTCTAATTGCACTGTATTTGGTACTATGACACAAGTTGAATCAGGATTGATCCTTCTTAATTAAAAGACACAAAAGACACTATGAAGGTCATAAGGAAAAGTAATGAGACTATTCAGTAGGTTACTAGATTAGTCCAATAAAGAATTTGAGATGGTCTAATAGATTTTGAAATGAACATAGTCTAATAATCTTAGAAATGAACTTTCTGGATTCAAATCCAAAAATATCAGGTCAAGGAAACACTAAAATTGCTTTGCAATAATCTAGTAGGATATGGTTGGAAATTAACCAATCCATTTAAAAAGTCAGGCTCTCAAATAGATGTGATTTTAGATAAACAAATCAAATCAACAGAAAAGATTTGATATTCAATAGATATATGGTAGAGTTAGAAAACTTGAGTATAAATAACAAGTTTAACAAGAAGAGTAGAAATACTCAGATCATACTATAATAAAGACACAGATAAATCAAATTGATTTACTCAGTCTATTTGAGAAAGAAATAGACAAACCAGATTAATAAAAAGTTTCAAACTCCAACAATAATAAGATAGTTTTAAACAGGCTCAAGTAGTAATAGCAAGTTTAGAAGATGAAGTAACATTTTGAAAAGAAGTAAAACACAGATAACTCCAAAAGATTTGCACAATCACATATCACAAAAGAACGAGTTACCTTGCGAATTATACAGCACAGTTTTTAAGATTACCTTCTATGGCACAACTTTCTCACTTCTTTAAGTTTTTGTATTTAAACGTTCTCGTTACACTCTTTACACCGGCTCTTTCTTTTTTTTGAGATTTTGAAACATGTGTATTACTAACAGAAGTATCCATCTTCAACTGATCACATTCTTTGGAGAAGTGTCCAGGCTTTCCATATTTATAACAATTTAAATTCTTAATCGTGTAGTTTCTTATCATATGATTCTTTCCACACTTCAAGCACTTCGTTGGTGATGCCACAGTCTGACCAAAATTGTCGCCACTAGTACTTCCTCTCTTTGTTTGTTGTTGCTTCCCCCGTGGTTGTACATACGACTTTCGCTAAAAACGATTGACCTTACGCTTCCTTCTATTTTGGATTATCGAAGGTTCTAAGTCACAACTTCTCGCATTCGATGGCTGCTCCAATCCTAATAAGCTATGAAGTTCGATTATCAGTTCCAGCTGTGGAGCGATCATCTGTCTCTGTTGTACTGCTACTTCAATCATCTTTTGCATCACACTTCGAGCTGCGGTTATACGATTTTCATCACGTTTCGCATCCACATGCTCATGTTTGTAACGTTCCATTATCTTTCTTCAAAGATAAACAAAATCAACATACAACAAACTAAACGTAGTGATTTCACACAAAATTGTTTCCTTTCTGAAACCAAAACATATCTCTATGTTCAATATCAGAGATTCACATAGCACAAACAAGACAAACCTACCCACAAACCCAAAAGACTTTAGCTTGGGCTCTGATACCAACTAATGTAACAGCCTTGTGGGGATGTAACATTTATGATGAAACAAAATAAAATAAGATAAAATTCTTACCCAAGTTGTGAAACGTTTGGTACATAAATAATATTAGTGGTAAAATTTTTCCTTTTTATACTTATAACATTAAATAAAATAACACAGAATATGAAATGAGATAAAGCATCATCACACCATAATATACATATGATTTTGTCTAAAGTATACAATTAATTTACAACTACAAATATTTAATAAAGCTGTAAAAAGTCAGTATGATACTAAGACATAATGCCTAAGACATGAGCCCTTGTTAAAAGATAATTTCCCTAGTTGGGAATGTCTTGACTGATAGAAATTCGACCCAAAACTATGTCGAAGTTCTCTCTAGGAGTATAGTGAAACTCATCCCACAACTCCCCAATAGGTAAAATAACCTGTACGAAAGTAACCGTATAACGTGTAGTAATGAACCCATGTCAAGTCCTACTTACTGATAAAGTAACATCACCACTGTACTCCATGTGTCCTGTGTCCCAATGGACATACCAAGCCTCAGTGCCTTCGAGAAATTGAAGTCTAAAGAAACCTAATTGACCTCCTCTTACCGCCATTGTAGTCTTTGATGATATAAACATAAAATAGAAATAGGAAGAACAATACACTAAAGAGGTGAGATAATCTACATCATTACCAGCATGGCAAATAAGAAAACGATAACACAAAACAATTATCACAATAGTACATACCAGCATTTCATGCATAATGTAGCAAAGTAATACATACCATTATATCACATATAGTATAGCAAAACAATACATCATACATGTTATCACAGATTATAGTAAGTAGTAAAATGTAGATAATGAATGATACACACACTGACTCGTTCCTACTCCATGGAGCTAAACACGGATATCTGAGAGAATGACCCGAATAGAAACTAATAATACTTTATGGCTGCCTAACCAAACTATTGCACTGTCTAACGTCGTGTCTGTAACCCACAGTCCAAATATCATGTAGTAGTATACAGTCAATACATCGTGCACCACAGGCATAGTACTTAATAGTCTCCTCAAGATCTTGATTAAGAATAGTGCTTGTCAAGATCATTAGTGTGTTGCCCGTTACCACGGCCCAGAGGTGCTACCACTGTCCATATATGGGATTCTCCACACACTAATGCCTCCAAGTTCAATAAATAAACCACACTACGCCTATCACACCAAAACACGGTGTAATTTGCCTCATCAATCAAACGCCAATTATCAACCAAATTGACACAACACTCTAAGCATGATCTAAAATTACAAAAATACCCTTAATATCCATATTTTACCATATTTACAAAAATACCCTCAATCTCAATATACCAAAATATAGCATATCTCACCTGACAGTACTATCTCACAACATGTCCGAGTCCACCACTTTGCCCCGACAACAAAACTCATGTATCATTTAATCGCATAAAAATTTTATCGCGTTTCCACGATCGCATCATTTTCACAAATGTTTTAAAATTGCGTAAATATATTTTAACATTTTTGAACATCGCGTAATGTTTTTAAATCATTTTCTCAATCGCATAAGATTTTTAATTCATTTTCTTAACCGAATAGCTTAACATCATCATTTTAAATATGTGTAGACTATATCTCGTACATTTAAAATACGTAGAGTATTTTCCTTGTGTTTTAAATATAGTATGGAATCTTTTCATTTCATTCGCCTGATTTTAGTAAATTTTCGCAGCATTTTGCCTATAAAATCAGCATAAGGTATTTTAAATGTTTTCCTCCAAATTCTGTTTTATTTTAATCTTACCCAATAGTTACACTTTGAAACTTGCTAACGCGCTTCAAAACTTAGAGAGTGAGCTCTACGTTAGTATTTTTCAAGCGTTCACTTTATTTTCTTGCTTATAATAAATTCTGCTAAACTTAGAATTCTAAACTAGGTTTATTCATTTCATCTCTCAAAGATTCATTGGGAATCAATTTCTTTTGCAAATCAATTACCTAACCTATCTTGGAAAATAAAATGACATTCAATACTACACTAAATGGCATGTTGACCATAATTAACCTAAATCATTCTTGAATTTATTATTTCACCTAGATTCTTTAAATCATTGATTTAGAAAATGGTTGAGAACATTTTGGTTCTCAATTTTTATGATAAGGCCGTGAACCTCTTTTGTGTTCTTTAGAACACTCATGCAAATCGTTACATGTTATTCACATCCTGCTCTAATAATTATACAATTATAAACACATACAACTATAAACACATACAATATACATACAATATATTTTAAATCTATAAACATGCATAGCAATCAAAATCAATAATAAAAACTATAAACATGCATAGCAATTAAATCAATCACAATTAGGAAAGCATTTAAACAATCACATAAATAATAAAAATAATAAACAACCACACAAATGCATCCTTATGGATTCTTCACACACATACAAATCCATTTTCCCATCACCACTTAGGGTTGATGAGATTAAATCTCCCTCTTACCTCTTGAAGACAATAATCAGTTAGCCTCCTCCTCTCCTTGAAATTTCGTGTAACCTCCAAAATAAATCCCTAAAATTCTTAAACAATTAGTAAAAACACATACAAGGATTAAGATTGATAAACCATGGAACAATCATGGTTAACAAAATCAAAAATCAAAATTTAAACCAAAGGATCAAAACTTACCCTTAGGAAAGTGAACAAAAGGTTGGATTTTGAACTAGATAGAGTAGGTTTTTGACAAAACCTTGTGAAGGAAAAGTGTTTAGAATATGATTTTGGTTTAGGAAATATAAAGAGGTAAAATTATAAAAGTTTGATGGTGGTGTTTTGGGTGTTGGCTGAAATATAGAGGAGAAAATAAAAGAGAAATGGTGCTTAGTGTTCTTGGTATTTTTGGAGAGAATAAAAAGCTTTGATTTGGAATAGTGTTAAAATGAAATTTGAGAGGGTAATGGGAGGGGCTGCGTAGTGAGCTTATAGGAGAGTTTAGAGGATTTACTTGAATAGCAAAATATCATAAATGGGTTCACACTTGAAGCAAATGGCATATGTCATCATTTGGCCACCTAATGTGCATGCAAGATTGTTCAAGAACCATGTAGAACTTGTCAAATTTTGCCTCCCAAGGCTGCTGCAAAACCGTGTGGTTCAAGGGCATTTAGGAACTCAATTTGCTTTTAATTCAAGTCTAATTACTTGTTAATTAAATAGCTAATTAATTAGGTTTAATTTCCTAACTAATCTTAATCAATTATCCAATTACATAACTAATTAATTTGACATATAATTACATATATTATAATCTCTAATTAAAATTAGGATATCTAATTAATAATTAGATTATAACTAATTAACAACTAGGTTAGTTTACTTAGTTTGCTAATTAGGTAATTAGATTAATCAAATTAGGTTTAATTAGCTACTAATCAAATTTAAGCCACTATGTTTGACTTAATTTTAACCATTGATTTCAACTTTAATTCCTAACCCTAGATGTAATCTAAGGTAGATATTGATTAGTCATAAAACTTGAATTCTAATCTCACCATTGGTTTGATCAACGATTAAGGTTAAAGGCTTCCTAACTAAGTTTTCATCAAACGGTCCATATTAAAGTCCATGCTCCTTTTGTTGACTTATTCCTATTGGTTCAAAATAGTCAAGCCACTTTCGTTGACTTGCTCCCATTGGCTTAGAAATCTGTCCAGTCAGAATCGTTGACTGCTTTTCCTAAACGCGGGTCCCACAGACTTTTAAGGATCCGTGGTCATTTTGAAGCAGATTTCTACTATTTTTGAGACAGTAGGTACTGTACTATAAAATAATATTTTAATAATATAAAAGTATTTTATTACATAGTTAAATCCTAAAAATTAAAAGATTAATATATATATCAATCAGAATTGGGTTTAGTAAGATCCCCCAGCTCTAATTAATTAAAAATAAGATTTTTTCGGCCAAAAAATTATTATTTCCCTGGCTCGGAGCAAATCACACAAAACAATCAAATATACTTACAAAACAGTCAAATTCATTTTACTACTCACAAAAATTGCAAAACAGTGCCTTTCAGGACTATATTATAATTATCCCAAAAGTTGGGGTGTTACACGGTTAGTAGAATGATTAGGAAATAGTTCTTCAATGAGAAAGATTGAAGACGTAGCAGATGTTCATAACTTGGTTAAAGTTAGATGTTGTAGTGGTTGCATTGAAGATTTGGAAGTATTTTTCGTATGGAGTAATATTCAACATCTACAGTGATCGCAAGGGTTTGAAGTACCTGTTCAAGTAGAAGGAGCTGAATTTGAAACTTTATGTGGACGACAATATAGAACATCTTTATGGTGGCAAAAGATAGGGGAAATTTGGACATTAGGATTTGAGCTTATGCAACAAACGATGGGAAGAATTATGGTGCGATCTGGAATGATGTAACTGAAGACGTAATGTGGAAGCTAGAAGATAAAATTAAAGAACAATGTGTGTGACTATTTTAAGGTATGATGAATTTCAAGGATGAAATTCTTTTTAGAGGGGGAGTGTTGTAACACCCCAAAATTTCTCATTTTTTCAGTAAAATGTGATTTTTCTAATTTTTGTGATTTCTATGTACTGTAAATTTATTTTGACTATTCTGTGACTATTTTTGTTCTTTGTGTGTGATTTACTCCGAGCTAAGAAAATAATAATTTTTAGGCTGTGAAATTTTTTTACTAATTTATTCAGAGCCGGGGGATCTTACTAAACCCGAATCTAATAGATACGTTACCCGATCTTTTATTTTTAAAATTTATCTGACCAATAAAAATTTTCTATATTTTATTATCCATTGGATAGTAATCGCTGGTATTTCCACAGTACACTCTATCCATTGGATAGTAACTTCTGAAAATATCTAGTGGATAGTTGTCCATAAGCCAAAATATCTTGGAGCTCATCATGAGTAATCATGACAAGCTTTTGTGTTGCACCAATAGGAGACCTTGCTTGCTTAGCAAGTTGTTTGAAAAGTCAACAAAGGTGGCTTGCTCAAATGTGGACCAATGGAGAGGTTGCTTAGTGACTAAGCTGGTGACTCGCGTATTCTAGAAGATTCTAGTAGCTGACTCACCTTGTATGTACTAATGAGGGGCTGGTCAAACTTGGTGGCTGTGACTCATCATGGAGGACCAATAGAAGCTGGACACTTTGCATGACACCTCAACACCATGACTCAGCGTGTTCTAGAAGCTTGTAGAAGCAATGACTCGCCATGTTCTAGAATGATGACTCGCCACATTCTAGAAGGTTGTAGAACACGGACTCACTCTGTGACTCGCCACAGTGGGAGACACGTTCTAGAGACTTCTCTGTGATGACTCACCTAGTAAAATATCTAAGGATAAATATCTAATAGAAATTTTTTTTATCTGAGTTTTTATTATCTGTTGGATAGAGCTATTATCCATTGTGTAATGTTGTTATTTATTGGACAATAACTATCAGTAATCTTTGTCCATTGGGTAGTAGTTTCAGAAAATATCTATCTTTTGGAAAATATTTTAGTAAAATATCTTAGTAAAATATCTATGTAAAATATCTGGGTGAAAAATCTAAGCTTAAATATCTTAGAAGCTAATTATGACAAGCTTGATGTGTGCACCAATGGGAGAAGCAAGCTTTCTTGCTAAGTTGTTGAATAGTCAACAAAAGTGTCTAACCTATAGAAATTGGTCAAGCTTATTGGCCAGCCAATGGGAGGAGAGCTTGGAGAACAAGTTTTGAACATCAACCATTGATCTAATCAACGGTTGAGAAGCAAACTTGATGAAGAAGCCTTGGATGATCACCATTGATTATATCAATGGTGTGAGAGCAAGCTTTGTAAAGAAGCTTTGGATGTTTACCATTGATCTCGTCAACGGTTGTGGGAGTAAGCTTAATGTAGAAGTCATCGATATCCACCATTGATTTAATCAATGGCTATGAATGATTGAAAATAGTCAACATTATCATGCTCCTTTCTCTCCAAACTCACGGCTATTAGGTTTCTAAGGAGACCAAAGGATGACCATTTGATGACCTAGGCCATGTGAAATCATGTGATTGTTTCCTATCTTGTTGAACAAGCTTTAAGCTTTCTATTCACTCACCTACACGGCCAAGGACTTGCAAAATAGGATATTTCATTTCATTCTCTAACACTTTATAACATAAACCTATCATCTTTTTCTTTCTCTTCCAAGAACTCCAAGAACAAACACGAACGAACTTCATTCTTTTTTCTTCTTGAAGCATTCGGTTCCTACATCCAACACCTACCTCCAATCTTCTATAATTCTATCCAACATCATTTCCTAAACCTATACACCATTCCTAAACACTTCTATGTTGTAGTTTTCTCTAAATCTCTATTCTAATTCTTGGAAAGCCAAAAAGTTTTCTCATTTTCTCTATAAAGAGACTCATGGCCAAAACCTATAGAAACACCTTCCAAGCTTCAATAATTCTAAACAACCTTAGATCTAGAATCTATACACAGTTCTAAAATACTTTGTAGTTGAGATCTTAGCCAAGATCATCCATCTTCAATCTTGTTCTTCAAGTTGAAAATCAAAAAGTTCTTACCTTGTTCACCCAAGGAAGCTCACGGCTATACCCCTCCACTAACATTCAATCACTTTTGATTCAATCCAACTCCATTTCTTGAATCCTCATATCATTCTAAGACTCTTTGGTGTTGAGACTTTAGTCTAAATCGATCATTTTCTATCACTTTCATCAAAGCTCTAATCAAGAGTTTTAAGGTAAAGGTTATTAATCTTTGCTTTTCTATTCATTTTAAAGTTCTAGACTATGTTTTGATCCATAGTCATCTTAGATAAGTTTTAAATGTTAACTTGTATGTTGTCTTTGATTTTACACAAATCTTGGACGTGGTGCACGAAATCTTCAAGAAAGACAATCAAGAAGAGTTTTTGATCTTCCTTTGATGTAAGAGGGAGATTAACCTCATCGGCCATATATGGAGGTGAGGGAATAGAATTGTTGTGTTTGTTAGTGAAAATTCCTTTAAGGAATTATTCACTTGATTTTGTATGTTTATGTATTCTATGTTCTGCTATATGTGATTTTGTTGTTTATTAATTATGCATGATTTTATTGCTTGAATAATTATATGAGATGGTATGATTTTGATTGAATTATGATTAGATGCTTAATATGATTTTATTGCTTTAATAGTAAGCATGAATATGTGATAGTAGTAATATCATGAGTGATATGTTGTAGATGATGAGAATTATGTGGAAAGGAAAACTATTTTGGTTTCAAAGAACCAAGAGGCTCACGATTTCCATGAGAATTTTGGAGTAAAGCACTTAAAATATTTTACTAAGTGTGGATTTTAGATGATTATGTAACAAGTAATTGGATTAAAGATTTTTACAAAGAAAAATGAGATAGGAAATGAATAAATATTTGGTTATGGAATTTAGTTTGATTTTCGGCCAACATGCCAAGAATTGGTATTTTAAACCAAAAATATTTTCTCAAGTGTAGTCTTAAAGGATTAACTATCAAGAACTCAATTTAGTGAATTTTGAGATATAAAAAAAAAGCAAACTAATATTTAGAATTAATTAAATTAATGAATTAAGGTTAAGATGGGAAATAAATTTATAAGTTTAAGTTTACTGACGTATAGCTCACCTTTTGGATTTTGAAGCGCGTTAGAAGACTTTGAGCTGCAATATTTGATTTAAATCATGAAAGTGTAAATTTTTGTGAAGAAAATATTAGAAAGTATTATTTAGAGGAGTTTTATCAAGGAAATAATTTTTTGGGATTGTTTGGAACTTAAAGTATTTTATTTAAAGTTTTATTGAGAGTAATGAACAAATATTTTTAAGATATCCTGAGTTAATTAAAATAATATAAGTTTTGTGGAAAACATTTGAAGATATTATTCAAAGGTGATTTATTAAGGAAATATTGGGAATAAAGTCTAATTTTAATATTAAATGAGAAATATTTTAATTTAAGCTTAGAATATGGTTAAAATGTTTTACGCGATTGAAAATACGTAGAAAAACTCTTACATGATTTAAAAATGGTGATTTTTAGTTACGCGATTGAGGAAAAAATTTAAAATCTTTATGCGATTCAGAAAATGTTGAAAAATCATTACGTGATTTAAAAATGTAACAGAATTTTTCTGCGATTGTGAAAATGCGATAATATCACTATGCGATTGAGAGGAACAGTGAGTTTTGTTGTAGGGTCGATGTACTGGACCGAAGTGAATTGTGGTTTTAGCATTGTGCTTTTGGGCCGACGTACTGGACCCATGTGAATTGTGGAACCAAAGTACTAGACCTGAGTGGATCATTGTATTATGTAATTGTATAGGCGGTTATTGATACTAATGGTATTAGACAATTGTATGGGCAGTTGCTTTAATATCATTGGGAACCGTTCAACGGTGTTTGATTTCATTGAGTATGCATTTGAGCATTATACAGTTGGTGGCTGTTGTGGCGTTTTATGCCTAAGAGTGAACGAGAACTTATAGGATAGTGGGATCTTGATAGATCTTGGGGGACATCAAGGCGCGGTGATTCACTTAGTGATTATGTTATCATATTATATACCCTTGGCCGTGAAGAACCGTTGCAGCACACTGGCAGCTCGACAAATACTATTTCTTTTCGTGGTCCAGTGTAGATTGTCTTTTGAAGGGGGACAGATCTTCTGGAACGTTCATATCTGAAATTGAGTTTAGCTCCATGGAATAGGAAATGGGTGCATTATGCATAAGAATTGTTCGTATACTCATTGGGCTAATGCATGGTCAGTATACATATTGGTCATATGCATAGTCAACATTTATACTATTATGATATAATATTTTTGTGGTATTATCATTATGTCTGATATTGTGTTGCAGGTTCATTGGATTATTTATTTATTAAATATCATGAATATATCTGCTGATTTTATGTTATTTTATGGATTGTATGTTGAACTGTGTTGGCATGTTTATCGTTTCTTTGCTGCCATATTGGTATGCGATGTAGGGGATCTCACCTCTTTGTTGTATTGTTTGTTTGTTTTGTTTTTATGTTTATGTTTGATAAAGACTGTAAGAAGGATGAGGTTGGATTCGCCTAGGTTTGAGTTGGATTGACTATATTTGATTGATCTGCAATGGCTGCAAGGAGGGATTTCTCTGACTACACGTAAGCGCAGTTCCACGGAGGCATTGATGTCTGGCCCTATGATGCCAATTTTGAGTATGTTCTTTATTTTGGGAAGTTTGTCTGTTAGGGATCCCAAGGAGGATCTGGAAGAAGATCAGGTGTAGGACCCTAATTTGCAAGTGTTTGACTTGGGCCAGGTCGAGTTTTTATATGATAATTATATATTATTTGGAGTACGTAGGTTTTATGTAATTAAGTTGTTACTAATCTATGATGTTTATATGAGAAGTGTTTTATTCAGTCTTTATATCTTGTGTTTTTTAATTCAGTAAGTTTATGTTATCCGCAAAAAAGAAATTTTGAAATCAGTATTACAATAATATTAAATATTTATAACTTGGGTAAAGTATAAAAAGGAGTTGGTCTAAAATGTGATGCCCTAAAGAGGGTGTTACACCTAACCTTAGGGAATAAGAGAGTATTCACTTTGGTTTTGAATGAGTTTTGAGCAAGTGTGGGGGTGTGTATGCAAAATGGTTGGTGAAAAAGGAAAGAGTGGCAAAATGAATAAAAAAAAGTAAAAAAGTAATATATATATATAAAGAAATGTCAACAAGGCAAAAAGGGAAGGGAAAAGAATATATAAAGGGAAATTGCATTATGTTTAGTTGGGATGAACTTTTCATGTTCATTAATTGAACTTAACCCTAATGCTCTTTTATTCTCTTTGGTATTTAACTTGTCATATTCATATTACCCTATTCCTTTACCTTGACCCCATTACAATATTGAATAAAGTCCTCTTGATTTGTGTGTGCATGTGTTTTTGAGTAGTGGAGAAGTAGAAGAAAAGCAAGCTTATGGTAGTGTAATTTTTCATGGGTTTAATTGAGTGAAATACTTACCTTTCAAACACATGAGGGATTAAGAGTGAATCTTGTGAGGATCTATCATTCTTGACTCATGCTTTTCAATTGAAGCTTCTTTGCTTGTTGGTTTGAGATGTGAAGAAACGTTACCCCATAAATGTTTTGATCGCTTGAATCTTTGATTGCCCTTATTGTTTATAAACTTTTGCATTCTTGAATATCATTGGAAATTGAGTCTTTTAGAGTTTTTAGCTTTTGAGTTTGAGTTATTTTTCTTTATTCCCTAGCTTTGGTCTTATGTGTTTTGCTAAGGAGTGCAAAAGCTAAGTGCATGAGAATTTGATAGCAATATATTTTATTCATTTAATAATCCTCTCACTGGGCTTCTTAAGGTTCAATTGGATTTAATTAAGTTAGTTTTGTCACATTTTATGATATTGGACCTAATTGAATCATTAAAGGAATTATTGCACGAATTGGCCTTAAATTGTCTATTTAGCAATGTACAATAAATTGGCTATAATCTAAGTTGCAAATATTTGATTGATGTGATTCTAATCTTGTAAGAAATCTAAGATAATTCTCTACAAGTTTTGTGAAGATCTCAAGAGATGAATTACACGATTGGATAATTTAAACAGAACTGCAAGCAAGAGTCAGAATTCTAATCCTAACATCTTGACCTCTACGTATTTATTAGCCCTTTTCTTGAGTTATAGGAGTACAATTGACACCAAACTAAGCCCAAATGAAAGCTAAGACCCAAATCTACAACTTTCATGAAGAATATGAGAGATGTATTGGATGTCTAGTAGGTCATATTAGGCCTAGAAGTCAGAACAAATGTGCTATTATTGGAACCCAGACACTGTGCAAATATTGGGCCATATATTGGGCTGTAGGAGTTGGATTAGGCTGAAACTGGTGGCATTAGAAAGTTGAGACAAAACCCTTCAACTTTCATGAGACCACTTATGCAATAGGTGATGTTATGATAGAGTCATAGCCAAGTGAAGATATTTAAATTGGTTGAGTGGGGAGACAAGCATGACAATAATTTTCAACTCATCCACCCACTCATTAAACAACTCTATTGTCATTTTCCACCCATCCACGAACTCATCCACCCACTCATTAAACAACTTCCTTATTATTTTGTACCCTTCATTCTCTATAAATGGCACCATTGGTTTCTTATTAGAATCATCCTGGTTTAGAGATCAAGATCTTGTTCTTGTATTATTTGTTTCTCTTGTTATAGTTTTCTTTTGTTCTAAATAGAAATTATGTTCTTCTTCTTCTTCTTCTCTCTTTCTTTCTTCTTGTTTATGAGTAACTAATTTTTATTTTGCTTGGGTGAAAGGGTGAAGCTTTTGGTAATGAAATAAGATTAGATAAATCTCTTTCTTGTGCTTGACTGATATATTATCAAGTGATCATTATATATGTTGTATTTTTATTTTCAATTAATTTAGAAACCCTCATTATAAAGTGGAGATCTTGATTTATTGTAGACAAGAGATTGTCAAAATGAATACTTGAACCCATTTACAAGTGTTGGCGTTATTAACCCTCCTAGTAAAGTAGAGATATTGATTTGTTGTAGACAAGAAATTGGCACAATAAATGCTTGAACTCATTTACAAGTGTTGGCATTAGTGGATAATTAAAGGAACCACAATATAACTACATATATAACTTTAAAAGAATTTTGAATTTTATATTTTCAAATTGGAACCTCCATTATGTATGGATTTTAATTGAGTTATAAAAAGAAATAATCTTGACCTTAATTTATATATCAAGAGTGGATCTCCTAACCCAAGCAAATCCTTTTTAATTGTGAATAAGTTTTATCACCTTTATTGTTTTGACAAATCCTTTCCTTACGTCAAAGAATTTTGCTTCATCAATTTCCTCTAGATTGACCTCGAACTCCTAAGAATTTATTACTTGAGACAACCTGTGTAACACCCTCGCTTGGGAATTACATTTCATACCAATAAATTAAAAAAACTAAACCTAAGTCATAAATAATTTAATAACATAATATACGGATTTCAAAATTTCTTTTTGCTGATAGCATAAATTTAACATAATATAAAGAACATGAGACATAAAGAATTGAATAAAACACTTTACATATATATACATAGTTTACTAAAAACATAAGTACATCTGACTTACACACCTAAAAAACATAAATACAACTATCATAACAAACCTAGACTGACCTAAGTTCAAAACACCTAAAGGGAAGGGTCCTCCATTGAATCCTCCTCCGAATCCTCCTCAAAATCCTCAGAAGACAAATCCCCCAGCCAAGGCATCTCTCGACAAACGGGAGTCTGAGCAAAAGATATCTCGGAATCCTCCCTAGGAGTGTAGTGAAGATCACCCCATAAGTTCCTTACAGGCATATGAAACTCTAAATAAACAGTAGCATTAATAGAAAAAGTAGTAACCCCATGGCGAGTCCTACTCAAGGATAAAGTAATATCTTCACAATACTCTATGCACTACGTATCCAAATGGACGCGCTATGCATCTGTTCCTTCGTGGAACTTGTAACACCCCAAACTTTCTATGTATTAAATAAGTAATTTTAACAGTTAGCAGAATTCTACTGTTTAGTAATTTCTGTGCACTGTAAAATTATTTTAAATATTCCATCTGCATATTTGATTGTTTTGAGGGATTTGTTCCGTGTCAGGAAAATAATAATTTTTGGGCCAGAAAAATTTACGTAATTTAATTTTTACTGTTTAGTCTTAATTAATTTACGTAATCTGATTTGATATTTGTGAATTTTTTAATTTTTGTGATTTTATGTGTGATTTTGATTTTTTTACCATTTGTGGGTCCCGTGAGGTGTTTTGTGTATACTTTGGCCCAGTGGGTCCATAAAGTGAAAATTTTTTCTACGCACAAAAAAATTTGTACTGTTTAGACGAAGACAGGGGATCTTACAAAACCTGAATCCGAAAATAATTTTAGAAAATTTCTTTTACTATATTTTGTACTGTATTTAATTATCGAATAATAAAAATACAGTGAATGTATTCTTTTATGAGGTTATGATAGATAAAAATAAAATTCTATGCTATTAAGTCAGTATTGGTGGTTTGGATATCCACTATCAAATTAATTACCATTGGAGATTTAATCTTGATTTAATCAACGGTGGAGATGTGATCTTAAAAGTAAATAGGATCAATTATAACCGTTGGATGGAAATTAAATCAAGGGTATAGATTTAACCTTATAAAAGACTATGACCATTATCAACCCTTGGATGTAAAATAAATCAATGGTGGAGATGGATCATTAATGACCACTGGATTTGGATTTAGATCAATGGTGGAGAATTGATCATCAAAAAAAAAAATTTCTACAACCATTTTGCACCCTTGGATGTAAAGTTTGAAGGTGTAATCTTGACCCTTCATTTTGGAGACACATCTAATGGCTAAGATTTAAAGAAAAAAGATCCAATAGCCTAGATTTTGTCTTCTAAAAATCAAAATCTACTTAAATCCCAACCATTGAATAAATCAATGGCTAGAAAGGCTTCAAATAATTGTTTGAAAAGATGACAATTTGCATGAATCATGCAAGGGGGCGATTTTGAAGAAGCAAGGAGAAAGGGAGATAAAGTTAGTATAGCCTTTTTAGGCCAAGGAAAATGATGAAGACAATGGTCAAATCACAAGACCAGTTCCTATTGATCAATTAATGAGCATGTTTTTCAAACTTCACTTTTCATTTCTCTCCATGAAGGCCACGGCCATGCATAGTTAGGATACCAAATAATTCATTTCTACACTTCACATTTTCATTTCTTCATTCTCTCACTCATGTTTCATGAACCAACCAAATGAAAAACTTCATTCTTTCTCCCTAAAGAGCCATTCGGCCAAGCACTCTCATCCACTCTTCATCACTCTTTAATTTCATACAACCTAGTTTCTTGAATCCTTACCTTATTCTAAACAACTTTCATGTTGAAGACTTTCTCTAAATCTTCTATCTTGAAGGACTTTTACTAAGATCAAGTTCTAGAGCTTTTGTTGGTGAAGAGTAAGGAAATTTCTTTCATTCTTTTCTTTTTCATGTTCTAAACCATGTTTGATCCATGGTTCCTCTTAATCAAGCTCAATATACTAATTTTCTTGCATTTGTTTTATGTTCAAGAGACTTTTCTTGGTGGAGATCTTGTTCTAAATCCAAAACAAGGAGCTTTTAGAGTTCTTCAAGAGGTAAGAGGGAGATTTATCTCACCAACCAAGCATGGTGGTGAGAGATGGTTATATTTGATGGATGATGAATCCATGTGAGGATTCATATCCATGGTCATGTAATAAATTATTTGTGTTATGTGTTTTTAATTATTTTGTTTATGCTTGATATACTTTGCATGAATTAATTGTGTATGCATGCTTAGTATGATTTTTACTTGTTTATATGGTATGCTTATAATATGCATGATGATATATGTTAAATATATTATGATGGATGTATGTTGAAATAAGCAAAATTTTGGCTCCAATGGCCAAAGGAGAGGTTCAGTTTTGATGCCCAAAATTAGGGTTCATGTTGAAAATTTTTCAAGAACAAAGAAATTGATTTTTGGGTCCTTAGAACAATAAGATTTTTTGGCCAAGACATCTCAAATTAGGTGTTCACCAAATTAATATTTTCATGAATAATAAAATTTTATGATTTGAGAAGTAAAGGAAATAAACAAAAGGATTTTGGTTTTGCAAAAGAGAATGCACACGTTTTCTTTTTAGTTATGTTGATATTAATTAATTTTGCGTAGAAACAAAAATGTAATTCATTTAAGTTATAAGAAAAATCTTTCATGGTTCCAATGGCCATTTTTAAGGTCTTGATAATTTAGAAAAAAAATGTTTTGATGTTATAAAATGTAAGAATTTTCAAATAAGGATTTTGAAAAGAGAATTAAAGTGTTGTCAAGTGGAATTTTCATAAATAAAAGAAAAAGGGAGATTGAAGGTGCTAAACTTCAAATTGTTTTCAAGGAGAATTAATTTTTGAAAGTGATTTAGAAATATAAAAGAAAACGTTTGTAACTTAAATTTACTAACAAAGAATTTATTTATTGGGTTTTGGAAAAACGTTAGGAAATTTAAAAGTTAGAAAGCGGTAATTAAATAAACTAAATGTGATTTTGTAAAACTAGATCAATAAAAAAAAAAGCAATTTTGAGAAAATATATTAAGAAAAAGATTTTTTTACTAAGAATAGGAAGAAAATAAAGTAAGGAATTATATTATTGTAAGAAAAGTCCAAAATAATATTTTTAAAGTTAAGGAATATTTTATGAAGGGTAAAAACGGTAAAAAATGATTTATGGAACTTCAAAACGTAAATTTTGAGTTACGCGATTTGAAAAAAAAATTAAAATATTTCTACGCAATTTAAAATGTTCAAATATTTTATACGATCGAAATGTTGTAGAAAAATTGCTATGTGATTTAAAAAAAATGATAAAAGAATATTTTTACGCACTTTAGAAAATAATAAAAAAAAATTATGCGAATTTTAAACGTAATAGAAATGTTACAAATCGTTGATTACGTAATAAAATATTACGTGACTATGAAAATAGGACAAAAATGTTTTTGTGAATGAGAAAAGTGCAATAATGCAATCACTGTTAATTATACAGTAAACTTGACAGTTAAAAATACTATTTGAACTTGGTATGAGAAATTATGTGATTTACCATTGGTTGGTAATTGGTGCATTACACATGCATTGAAAATGGTCCGATGGACTGGATATGGCTAATTGCCTAGGAGAAACGTACACCTCTTGAGTGGGTGCGATACGTGTAGTGTAGGTCACTTGTGGACCTTGGGGGCATCGGGGTGCGAGTTACTCACAATGGGCAGTTGGTAGCTCTTCTGCACCGTGGGTTAAACCGATGCAACACACCGGTGATCCGGACCGAGACACTATTCTTAATCGAGATCTGACAAAGGCGTTGTGTATGTGCTAGATGTGCAAGATATAATTATAAGCACGCAGTGCGAAGCACGAAATACCAAGTGACTCTTTTCGATCAATTTCTCGACTTGAGTATTAGCTCCATGGAGTAGGACATTGAGTCTATGTTCGCATGCATGAAAGCGAGCATCTATATCTATATGATGGTGTTCTTGTAATTGTTGTATGATTTAAACGGTGATAGTGGCATAATGGTAATTATTATTTTGCACTATGATGATGGTATAATTGTGATCATGATATGATATTTTTGCATGATGTGTTGTTTGTATTATCTACGTACTTTCATGCTTATATTGGCGTAGATAATCTCACCTCTTTGTATGTATATCGTATATTGTATTGATAATTGGGTGAAGACGTTGAGAAAGAAACAAGTACAAGAAGCGAGAAGAAGAGTTACTTCTCATGGTGGGAACGTCGAATCGACGAGATAACGACAAGAGCCGGTTTCTTCGGATATGTACGTCTACAATTTCACGGAGGAGAATTTGGAGAATGGAGGTCAAGTCCAGATGAGCGAGGACTTATTTACGAGGGTTTTTGTTAGCATTAGTAGGCATTTCATGGAAATCCATTTTTCTGTGTAACTATTTTAGTTCATGTTGAATTTTCGTTGAATATCAGGCGACACTGGGACACTAGGAATTATGTCCCAACGGAAATCAGTATAGTATCGTCAGCCCGGACACCTGTCCGTAGGGCTACTTGTCATAACGGATTTCTATCTACTGAGGAATCCGAGGACGACCCATCTGAGGGGTCCGCTGCTTAGGTAAACTTGGGCAAGTTTGAACTCTGATATGAACTATGTGTGTAATTTATTTAAGTGTGTTTTAGTTTGAGACATGGGCTGTAAAATAAATAATTCCAATAGTACGTTTGTAATATGTATATGATGTAATCTATGTGTGAGGTTGCTATAATGTTTTATTTTTCGCTAAGTTTATTTTATGGTCGTCAAAAAAAAATTTGACTTATCTTTTTATTACAATGTCACCTTATATGAACTTGGGGTTATTAAGTAACATAAATGTGACACCCTACGGCTTAGGGTGTTACATTAGTTGGTATCAGAGCCCAAGTTTGAGTCTTTTGGGGTTGTGGTTAGGTCTGTCTTGTTTGTGTTGTGTGATTCTCTTATTGTTTCCGAAAAGAAACAATATTGTTTGAAGATTGACTTTACTTTCTTTGTATTCAGTTTGAGTGGAGAAAGTAATGAGACGAGGACGTGGATGTAGAATTGAAAGCACAGATATGGAACTTAATGGGAATGATAATTTGAACATGGCTGCATTTTGTACAGCAATGCAGAAGAATGGCGAAAGTGGTTGCACAACAAAATCAACGGGCTAATGAAAATGTGCACAGTTTGTCTGAGTTTCGAAGGAATAATCCACCGAAGTTTCGTGGAGAGTTTGATCCGGAGAAAGATGAACTTTGGATCCAAGAACTTGAAAAGATATTTGATGGTATGGGTTGTGCTGATGAACGGAAGCTTACGCTGGCAACGTTTATGCTGGTAGGAGATGGTGAACGTTGGTGGGCAGGAGCTAGAAGACTGTTGGAAGCCGAAGGAAGGATGGTGACATGGCAAGTTTTTAAGCAAAAGTTTCTGGAGAAATATTTTCCAGCAAGTGTGAGGCATATGAAGGAAATGGAATTTCTGAGCTTACGACAAGGATTGATGTCCGTAAGTGAGTATGCGGCAAAATTTGAAAGTCTGTCTCAGTTTTCAAGATATTTGCAGATGAATCCAGATGAGGGCTGGAAATGCAGGAAATTTGAAGAAGGATTAAAGCTGGATATTAAGAGAGCTGTATCGATGTTGGAGATTAATCAATTTCCAACTTTGATTGAAAAATGTCGTAAAATTGAAGAGATTGATCATCAACGAGCGGTAAGAGACAAGAATTTTGGACCTGCAAGGTTCCAAAAAGGAAAGAGTACTCAAGAAAGTCACTCTCAGCAAAAGCCATATATGAAACCTGTAGGAAGTCAGACTAAGAAGCAATTTGTGGGTGGAAGTTCTAGCGGCAATAAGACAAGTCAAGCTGGGACTCCTATTCGATGTTTCAAATGTGGGAAGGATCATCTCACGAAAGATTGTCAACATAAAGAAGTTGTTTGTTTTAAGTGTGGAAAGCTTGGACATTTCTCTAAAGACTGTGATCAGATAAAGAAGGAATCCTCTGTGGGAAATGTTCGAACTGCAAGACCACAGGCGGGAGGTCGTGTCTATACAATGAGCGGAGAAGTAGCAGCTAAATCTGAGAACTTGATAATGGAGGAGGGTACTATTGGAGGCAATCCTTTAACCATACTCTATGATTCAGGAGCAACACATTCTTTCATTGCATGTGATTGTGTTGAACGTTTGGGATTGATTTGTGTTGCTTTGCCATATGATCTGAATGTTGCTACTCCTACTGATAAGTTTGTAGTTACATCAACAGTATGCCTGAATTGTCCTGTCTGCTTTAGGGATAGAATCTTTTATGTGGACTTGATCTGTCTGCCTCTTTCTAAGATTAATGTAATCTTGGCAATGGATTGGTTGTCTTCTAACCATATCCAAATTGATTGTTCGAATAAGACGTTAGTGTTTCCTGAGGCTAAGGATCCTAAATTCCTAACGGCTACTCAAGTGGAAGCTTGTTTGAAGGAAGGAGATCATGGGTATCTATTGTTATCTTCTTTAGAGGTGCAATGTGAAGATGCCTTGAAGGATATTTTTGTAGTTAATGAATTTCCTGAAGTGTTTCCTGAAGATATACCAGGACTACCACCGGTAAGGGAAATCGAGTTTGCCATTGATCTTGTACCTGGAGCTGGACCAATATCTATAGCGCCCTATCGAATGTCACCGGTAGAATTAGCCGAACTGAAGAAACAGTTAGAGGATTTATTAGAGAAACAATTTGTGAGACCTAGTGTGTCACCATGGGGAGCTCCAGTACTGTTGGTTAAGAAGAAGGATGGAACTTCACGTCTATGTGTAGACTATCGGAAATTAAACAAAATCGCGATTAAGAACAAATATCCACTTCCAAGGATAGATGATCTGATGGATCAATTGCGAGGAGCCGCAATATTTTCCAAGATTGATCTACGTTCTGGGTATCACCAAATACGTGTGAAAGTGGAGGATATTCCCAAAACAGCTTTTCGAACTCGTTATGGGCATTATGAATATTTAGTGATGCCGTTTGGTGTGACAAATGCACCAGCCATATTCATGGACTTCATGAACAGAATTTTTCGTTCATACTTGGATAAGTTTGTTGTTGTCTTTATAGATGACATTTTAATTTATTCTCGAAGTCAGGAGGAACATGCTGAACATCTCAGGGTGGTTCTCCAGATTCTAAAGGAGAATAAGATGTATGCCAAGTTGTCCAAATGTGAATTTTGGTTGAGCGAAGTTCAATTTTTGGGACACGTGATATCGGAGAAAGGAATTGAAGTTGATGCTTCAAAGGTGAAGACAGTTTTTGAATGGGAAAGACCAAAGACTGTAACAGAAATCCATAGTTTTGTCGGATTAGCTGGTTATTATAGACGTTTCATTGAGGGGTTTTCAAAGATTATAGGACCTCTTACCCAACTTACATGAAAGAATCAACTGTTCGTGTGGACTAATGCATGCGAAGAAAGTTTTGAAGAATTGAAAAGACGATTGACTACTTCACCAGTGTTGATTCTACCTGATCCAAACGAACCTTTCAAAGTGTATTGTGATGCTTCATACCAAGGATTGGGTGGTGTACTTATGCAAAACCGTAAGGTGGTGGCTTATGCTTCAAGACAGTTGAAAAATCATGAGAAGAATTATCCGACTCATGACTTGGAGTTGGCAGCTGTGGTGTTTGCGTTGAAAGTATGGAGACATTTTCTTTATGGAGCTACGTTCACTATTTTTAGTGATCATAAAAGCTTGAAGTACTTGTTTGACCAAAAAGAGTTGAACATGAGGCAGAGGCGTTGGTTAGAGTTTCTGAAAGATTATGATTTTCAATTGCAGTATCATCCTGGAAAGGCGAATGTCGTAGCAGATGCATTGAGTAGAAAAATACTTAGTGCATCTGTTATGATGATCAAAGAAAAGGAGTTGATAGAAGAATTTCGGGATATGCGATTATCTGTGAAATTGACGCCGGGCAAGATGTGTTTAAATATGATCACCATTTCAAATGATTTGATGGATAGAATCCGTGAAGGACAAAATAGTGACCAATATTTGTAAGAAGCAAAAGAAGCAAAGAGTCAAGGGGCAGTGTTGGATTTTAGCGAATGTGTTAATGGAATTTTGAAGTTTCAAGGAAGAGTTTGTGTGCCTAATGATCCGAATCTTAGAAGATTGATTTTGGAGGAAGCTCATAGGAGTAAACTGAGTATGCATCCAGGAGCCACAAAGATGTATCAAGATTTAAAATAATTATATTGGTGGCAAGGAATGAAGAAAGATGTTGCGAGTATGTATCATCTGTTTAGTCTGTCAGAAGGCTAAGGTGGAACATCAAAGACCTTCGAGAATGTTGCAACTTTTGCCTATTCCCGAATGGAAATGGGATGACATAGCAATGGATTTTATGATGGGACTACCAAAGACTCGGAAGGGTCATGATGCCATTTGGGTAATTGTTGATTGGCTTACTAAGTCAGGGCACTTTTTGCCGATTAATATTAAATACTCAATGGAAAAGTTGGCTCAAGTGTACATCAGTGAAATTGTTAGACTTCATGGTGTACCATCCAGTATCATTTCAGATCGAGATCCAAGGTTTACATCGAGATTTTGGGATAGTTTGCAAGAAGCGATGGGAACAAAGCTACGTTTAAGTTCGCTTACCATCCACATGAGGCGATGGTTAGTCGAAAGGACGATTCAATCGTTAGAAGACTTGTTGAGATCATGTGTTCGGAAGAAACTGGAGGTTGGGATGAATTCTTGCCATTGATAGAATTCACATATAATAATAGTTTCCATTCAAGTATAGGGATGGCACCCTATGAGGCATTATATGGAAGACGATGTAGAATACCGTTATGTTGGTATCAAGACGGTGAGAGTATTATGTTAGGACCAGAGATTGTTCAACAGACAACTGAGAAAGTGAAGATGATACAAGACAAAATGAGAATGAGTCAAACTCGGCAAAAGAGCTATGCTGATAAAAAGAGAAAATTTCTCGAGTTTGAAGAAGGTGACCATGTATTTTTGCGAGTGACGCCTGTGACGGGTGTTGGGCGAGTGCTTAAATCTAAGAAGCTCACTCCAAAATTTATTGGACCATATCAGATTTTACGTCGGGTAGGTTCGGTGGCATATTAGATTGCATTACCACCTTTTCTGTCAAACCTTCACAATGTATTTCACGTATCACAACTACGGAAATATATTTCTGATCCTACTCATGTTATCAAGCCAGACACAGTACAGCTGAAGGAAAATTTAACCTATGAAACTGTTCCAGTAAAGATTGAGGATCGAAAGACAAAGCAACTTCGAGGTAAGGAAATTTCATTGGTTAAAATTATTTGGGATGATGTAAGCGGGGAAGCTACATGGGAACTAGAAGAAAAGATAAAAAACGAGTATCCCTTTTTATTTTAAGGATGTGAAATCAAGTTTGTCAAGTTTCGAGGATGAAACTTTTGTAGAGGGGGAGAATTGTAACACCCCAAACTTTCTATGTATTAAATAAGTAATTTTAATAGTTAGCAGAATTCTACTATTTAGTAATTTCTGTGCACTGTAAAATTATTTTAAATATTCCATCTGCATATTTGATTGTTTTGAGGGATTTGTTCCGTGTCAGGAAAATAATAATTTTTGGGCTAGAAAAATTTATGTAATTTAATTTTTACTGTTTAGTCTTAATTAATTTACGTAATCTGATTTGATATTTGTGAATTTTCTAATTTTTGTGATTTTATGTGTGATTTTGATTTTTTTTACCATTTGTGGGCCCCTTGGTGTTTGTGGGCCCGGTGGTATACGTGGGCCCAGGTGGGTCCATAAAAGTGAAAATATTTTCTATGCATAGAAAAATTTGTACTGTTTAGACGGAGACAGGGGATCTTACTAAACCTGAATCCGAAAACAGTTTTAGAAAATTTTTTTTACTATATTTTGTACTGTATTTAATTATCAAATGATAAAAATACAGTGAATGTATTCTTTTATGAGGTTATGATAGATAAAAATAAAATTCTATGCTATTAAGTCAGTATTGGTGGTTTGGATATCCACCATCGAATTAATTACCATTGGAGATTTAATCTTGATTTAATCAACGGTGGAGATTTGATCTTAAAAGTAAATAGGATCAATTATAACCGTTGGATGGAAATTAAATCAAGGGTACAAATTTAATCTTATAAAAGACTATGACCATTATCAACCCTTGGATGTAAAATAAATCAATGGTGGAGATGGATCATTAATGACCATTGGATTTGGATTTAGATCAATGGTGGAGAATTGATCATAAAAAAAAAAAAATTTCTACAACCATTTTGGACCCTTGGATGTAAAGTTTGAAGATGTAATCTTGACCCTTCATTTTGGAGACACATCTAATGGCTAAGATTTAAAGAAGAAAGATCCAATAGCCTAGATTTTGTCTTCTAAAAATCAAAATCTACTTAAATCCCAATCATTGAATAAATCAATAGCTAGAAAGGCTTCAAATAATTGTTTGAAAAGATGACAATTTGTATGAATCATGCAAGGGGGCGGTTTTGAAGAAGCAAGGAGAAAGGGAGACAAAGTTAGTATAGGCTTTTTAGGCCAAGAAAAATGATGAAGACAATGGTCAAATCACAAGACAAGTTCCTATTGATCAATTAATGAGCATGTTTTTCAAACTTCACTTTTCATTTCTCTCCATGAAGGCCACGGCCATGCATAGTTAGGATACCAAATAATTCATTTCTACACTTCACATTTTCATTTCTTCATTCTCTCACTCATGTTTCATGAACCAACCAAATGAAAAACTTCATTCTCTCTCCCTAAAGAGCCATTCGGCCAAGCACTCTCATCCACCCTCCATCACTCTTTAATTTCATACAACCGAGTTTCTTGAATCCTTACCTTATTCTAAACAACTTTCATGTTGAAGACTTTCTCTAAATCTTCTATCTTGAAGGACTTTTACTAAGATCAAGTTCTAGAGCTTTTGTTGGTGAAGAGTAAGGAAATTTCTTTCATTCTTTTCTTTTTCATGTTCTAAACCATGTTTGATCCATGGTTCCTCTTAATCAAGCTCAATATACTAATTTTCTTGCATTAGTTTTATGTTCAAGAGACTTTTCTTGGTGGAGATCTTGTTCTAAATCCAAAACAAGGAGCCTTTGGAGTTCTTCAAGAGGTAAGAGGGAGATTTATCTCACCAACCAAGCATGGTGGTGAGAGATGGTTATATTTGATGGATGATGAATCCATGTGAGGATTCATATCCATGGTCATGTAATAAATTATTTGTATTATGTGTTTTTAATTATTTTGTTTATGCTTGATATGCTTTGCATGAATTAATTGTGTATGCATGCTTAGTATGATTTTTACTTGTTTATATGGTATGCTTATAATATGCATGATGATATATGTTAAATATATTATGATGGATGTATGTTGAAATAAGCAAAATTTTGGCTCCAATGGCCAAAGGAGAGGTTCGGTTTTGATGCCCAAAATTAGGGTTCATGTTGAAAATTTTTCAAGAACAAAGAAATTGATTTTTGGGTCCTTAGAACAATAAGATTTTTGGCCAAGACATCTCAAATTAGGTGTTCACCAAATTAATATTTTCATGAATAATAAAATTTTATGATTTGAGAAGTAAAGGAAATAAACAAAAGGATTTTGGTTTTGCAAAAGAGAATGCACACGTTTTCTTTTTAGTTATGTTGATATTAATTAATTTTGCGTAGAAACAAAAATGTAATTCATTTAAGTTATAAGAAAAATCTTTCATGGTTCCAATGGCCATTTTTAAGGTCTTGATAATTTAAAAAAAAATGTTTTGATGTTATAAAATATAAGAATTTTCAAATAAGGATTTTGAAAAAAGAATTAAAGTGTTGTTAAGTGGAATTTTCATAAATAAAAGAAAAAGGGAGATTGAATGTGCTAAACTTCAAATTGTTTTCAAGGAGAATTAATTTTTGAAAGTGATTTAGAAATATAAAAGAAAACATTTGTAACTTAAATTTACTAACAAAGAATTTATTTATTGGGTTTTGGAAAAACGTTAGGAAATTTAAAAGTTAGAAACGGTAATTAAATAAACTAAATGTGATTTTGTAAAACTAGATCAATAAAAAAAGTAATTTTGAGAAAATATATTAAGAAAAAGATTTTTTACTAAGAATAGGAAGAAAATAAAGTAAGGAATTATATTATTGTAAGAAAAGTCCAAAATAATAATTTTAAAGTTAAGGAATATTTTACGAAGGGTAAAAACGGTGAAAAATGATTTATGGAACTTAAAAACGTAAATTTTGAGTTACGCGATTTGAAAAAAAAAATAAAAATATTTCTACGCAATTTAAAATGTTCAAATATTTTATACGATCGAAATGTTGTAGAAAAATTGCTACGTGATTAAAAAAAATGATGAAAGAATATTTTTACGCACTTTAGAAAATAATAGAAAATTTTTACGCGAATTTTAAACGTAATAGAAATGTTACAAATCGTTGATTACGTAATAAAATATTACATGACTGTGAAAATGGGACAAAAATGTTTTTGTGAATGAGAAAAGTGCGATAATGCAATCGCTGTTAATTATACAGTAAAGTTGACAGTTAAAAATACTATTTGAACTTGGTATGAGAAATTATGTGATTTACCATTGGTTGGTAATTGGTGCATTACACATGCATTGAAAATAGTCCGATGAACTGGATATGGCTAATTGTCTAGGAGAAACGTACACCTCTTGAGTGGGTGCGATACGCGTAGTGTAGGTCACTTGTGGACCTTGGGGGCATCGGGGTGCGAGTTGTTCACAATGGGCAGTTGGTAGCTCTTCTGCACCATGGGTTAGACCGATGCAACACACTAGTGATCCGGACCGAGACACTATTCTTAATCGAGATCTGACAAAGACTGTTGTGTATGTGCTAGATGTGCAAGATATAATTATAAGCACTTGGTCTGAAGCACGAAATACTAGCAGCTCTTTTCGATCAATTTCTTCGACTTGAGTATTAGCTCCATAGAGTAGGACATTGAGTCTATGTGCGCATGCATGAAACTGAGCATCTATATCTATATGATGGTGTTACTGTAATTGTTGTATGATTTAAACAGTGATAGTGGCATAATGGTCATTATTATTTTGCACTATGATGATGGTATAATTGTGATCATGATATGATATTTTTGCATGATGTGTTGTTTGTATTATCTCTGTACTATCATGCTTATATTGGCGTAGATAATCTCAGTGATAATTATGATTTTTAACATATTAATTATCCACACAATTACCTTATTAATGATGTCCAGATTGTAATTAAGTGATCTTAGCACTCATTTAGATCATTGGGTTGAATTGGGCTTTAAAGCAAAATTTTCGGATTTTAATGCATATTGACAGTGGTTCAGTATTTTAACCATAACTTGAGTTGTAGATCTCTGATTTTGATGTTCTTTATATGCTAGGAAAGATGAGAAAAATATCTACAAGTTTTGTGAAATGTCAAATTGGAAGATTTGGATGGTTACATGGTCAAATACAGCCTTGAAGTTGGACTAGTGGTACTGTTACAAATTCTGGACACACCTTCACTATTTTGGGCATATCTCACTCATTTCAAGCCCAAATTAAGCATATGAGTACTCCTTGGAAAGCTTACTTCAAAGGCTATCTGATGGACTTGATTTGAATTTGAGATTATGACAGAAATTGAAAAAATAGCAATGTGGAAAAAATGGAGGAATCATTAGAAGGTGGGAGACACACTTTCATAATGAGAAAATAATTCAATGGAAGGTGGGAGACATACTTTGATAATGGATGAATAATTAACAAGAGTGGGTGAACTACTTTTGATTCTTTGTGAATGATTAAGAGGAGAGCAATCAGATTTGTAAAGAAAGAGGGGAGAGCTTCTACGCAGAGTGTGATTTGTAGTTGGTTATTGTAGTTTTAGTGTTTTCATATTTTGGAGAATTCTCTTCTTCTCTTCCTCTCCTCTTCTCTCTTTGTTATTTTCATTTTTGTATGGTTCTTGAAGGTTCTCCAATGGTGATGGCTATGGAGAGCTAAACTTCTTTAATCAATCCAAGAGATTGACAAGCTTGATGATTAATCTTGAGATCTTGTTTTAATTGCTATACATTCATCTATTAATCAAGTTTCTCTTTTTCTTCTTCTCTTGTTTAAATTCTGATTTAATGCTTAATTTGATTGGGATTTGCATATGTTAATTGCGTAATTATCATGTGCCAAGAGATGAATTCAGAGGTTAAATAATGCATCAAAGGTGTTTGATGAATGTTTAGCTTGGTTGGATCTTGGTTTTTAAGTTAATTTGGGTTTTGGATGGATGCTTAATTTGTCTAACTTTAATTAATTAAATTCTAGAAGCATTTCTAGTAGAAGATCCATGGATCATTGAGAGGCGTCTTGATGTGATCTAAGATCAAGGATTTGGTTGATAGTTGAACGGATCTATAAAGATCAAGGATGGATTAAAATCAAGATTGGTTAACTCTCTTGGATTGGTTGTTTTCCTAATCTTGTTTACTCTTTTTAATTGCTCTTTGTTGTTTAATTTTCCAAAGCTTTTTCCCCCTGTTTATTAACCTCTTAATCTGACTTCATAATTAGAATGATCTACGGGCTCGACCCGGTGTTACCTTATGCTACAAGTAGTTTTGGTAAATCGGTTAGTTATTGATTTAAATTTGGTAATCTCGACAGTTGTCAAATTTTTGGCGCCGTTGCCGGGGACCATTCTGATTTTGTTCAATCTTATTAAGAGTATATTTAACTACTAATCCCTCACTAACCTTTGTGTTGCTGTGTTGTGGTGATTTTTAGGAGAAAACAAGTGATTACGGGTCATTTTGTAGAATTTTGTCTTGAGAAAATGTGCCCGAGAATGTGTTGAAACTTGGTGGAGTTGAAGGAAAACGGCCTAATAAACAAGACTCACAATATCTTTGTGAGGTCACCCCTGGTTTTTCCAAAATCCATCGTTTAGACCAGTTTTTCAATTTTTTAATATTTTTTTATTGTATTTTTTAGTTTCATTTTTGTGTAGTTTTTATGCTGCACAAGTCCCATAATTTTTAAAAATGTTTAGATAGGTGAATTATATTTATTTTGGTAGATTTTTAGTGTTGTCTAGTGTATTCTGCTTGTTTGTTATTTTTGTGTTTTATGTGCTTTGGATAATGCATGACTAGGTCTTTTGCTAGGCAATTACTTGATATTGATTCTGAGATTGATATGACTTTGCATAATGGAGTACAAACTTGAGGAATTGACTTCTTTGGTGAGACAGTTAGTACAAACTTGAGGAATTGACTTCCCTGGCAACGGCGCCAAAAATTTGACAACTGTCGAGATTACCAAATTTAAATCAATTTATAACCGATTTACCAAAACTACTTGTAGCATAAGGTAACACCGGGTCGAGCCCGTAGATCATTCTAATTATGAAGTCAGATTAAGAGGTTAATAAACAGGGGGGAAAAGTTTTGCAAGATTAAACAACAAAGAACAATTAAAATGAGTAAACAAGATTGAGAAAACAACCAATCCAAGAGAATTAACCAATCTTGATTTTAATCCATCCTTGATCTTTATAGATCCGTTCAACTATCAACCAAATCCTTGATCTTAGATCACATCAAGACGCCTCTCAATGATCCATGGATCTTCTACTAGAAATGCTTCTAGAATTTAATTAATTAAGGTTAGACAAATTAAGCATCCATCCAAAACCCAAATTAACTTAAAAACCAAGATCCAACCAAGCTAAACATTCATCAAACACCTTTGATGCATTATTTAACCTCTGAATTCATCTCTTGGCACATGATAATTACGCAATTAACATATACAAATCCCAATCAAATTAAGCATTAAATTAGAATTTAAACAAGAGAAGAAGAGAAAGAGTAACTTGATTAATAGATGAATGTATAGCAATTAAAACAAGATCTCAAGATTAATCATCAAGCTTGTCAATCTCTTGGATTGATTAAAGAAGTTTAGCTCTCCATAGCCATCACCATTGGAGAACCTTCAAGAACCATACAAAAATGAAAATAACAAAGAGAGAAGAGGAGAGGAAGAGAAGAAGAGAATTCTCCAAAATATGAAAACACTAAAACTACAATAACCAACTACAAATCACACTCTGCGTAGAAGCTCTCCCCTCTTTCTTTACAAATCTGATTGCTCTCCTCTTAATCATTCACAAAGAATCAAAAGTAGTTCACCCACTCTTGTTAATTATTCATCCATTATCAAAGTATGTCTCCCACCTTCCATTGAATTATTTTCTCATTATGAAAGTGTGTCTCCCACCTTCTAATGATTCCTCCATTTTTTCCACATTGCTATTTTTTCAATTTCTGTCATAATCTCAAATTCAAATCAAGTCCATCAGATAGCCTTTGAAGTAAGCTTTCCAAGGAGTACTCATATGCTTAATTTGGGCTTGAAATGAGTGAGATATGCCCAAAATAGTGAAGGTGTGTCCAGAATTTGTAACAGTACCGCTGGTCTAACTTCAAGGCTGTATTTGACCATGTGAACATCCGAATCTTCCAATTTGACATTTCACAAAACTTGTAGATCTTTTTCGCATCTTTCCTAGCATATAAAGAACATCAAAATTAGATATCTACAACTCAAGTTATGGTTAAAATACTGAACCACTGTCAATATGCATTAAAATCCAAAAATTTTGCTTTAAAGCCCAATTCAACCCAATGATCTAAATGAGTGCTAAGATCACTTAATTACAATCTGGACATCATTAATAAGATAATTGTGTGGATAATTAATATGTTAAAAATCATAATTATGAAATACCCCCACACTTACTCTTTTGCACGTCCTCGGACAAAACAAAAAAAATAAAATAAAATAAAATAGACTCAAAAGTTAAACATTCTAAAAGACTCAATTTCTAATAATATTTAAGAATGAAGAGCAATTAATAATTCAAGTAATCAAAACATTCATGAGGTAACACATCTTCAGATCTCAAATCAACAAGTAAGGATACTTCAATTGAAAAGCATGAGTAAAGAATGATAGATCCTCACAGAATTCACTCTCAATCTCTCAAGTATTTAAAAGGTAGGTATTTCACTCAATTCAACCATGAAAATTGCACTACCATAAGCTTGCTTATCTTCTACTTCTCCACTACTCAAAACAAATGCATACACAAATCATGAGGACTTTATTCAAGGTTGTAGTGAGGTCAAGGTAACAGAAGAGGGTAAAATGGATATGAGAGGATAAATACTAAAGAGAATAAAAGCAAATGAGAGTTGAGTTCAAATAACAAGTATAAAAGTTCATCCTAACTCTAATGTATATTTCTTTACATATTCATTTCTCAATCCTTTTCTTTTCTTTTTTTTTTTGAACATAACTATATACATACATTTTTCCTCTTTTTTTTTTTTTAAGGAACTCTTTCCTTTTTCAACAACTTTTTTGTACACACACCCCCACACTTGTTCAAAAACTCATCCATTAACCAAGCTAATGTTCTTTTATTCCCTAAGGTAAAGTAAGAACACGATTTTTCATTTAAGGCACATAATGAGCTAGAAACAAGGAATGGTCAAATAAGCTCAAAGGGGTTAAGTAAAGGAAAATATACAAGGTTGGCAAGAATCGAGAAAATTTTCAAGAAGTCAAAAGAGTGCTTGATATCATATTGAAACAAGGTTGGCTATTTGGTTAAACTAGCTAAGAAAGAGGGCCTCAATCATGTTCATGCATGCAAGTGAAATGTAGCCTCAAAAAGAATCAAAGCAAGTTCTAGAGTGATCATTAACATGAGTGAAAATCACACAAGAAAGAAGAGAATGGCATAAATGTTGAATCCATCCATTAGGCTCAAAATCTCACAAGGTATGCATCTATCAAACTCAATTCATCAATTCAATCATCCATAACCAAGCATATCAGTTCAAGAAGGGAGAAACATTATTCAATCATGCAATGAACCCCTTTTTTGTTTTTTTATTTTTTTTTATTTTTATTTTTTGTTTTTTTAAACAACAAAACAAAACAAAAACAGAAAAAAATGCTAAAATCTCTCCCTCACACTTAATATAACATTGTCCTTAATGTAAAAGAGAGAGATAGAAAAGAGCAACACAACCTGATAAGAAGTGAATCAACGCCAAGCAGGAAAAGAAGCAAACTGTCAGTGACACATCAGACCCTAAAAAGAAATCAAATCATAAAACTTTAGTACTTCTACAATTTAATACTAATTAATTACTACCTAAAAACACTCCTTACTCGCCACCAATTAAGATGCGTCTCAAGAGTAAATAATTTACTCTTTTTACTCGCCATCCCTAACTACTAAATTGATGACAAATACAACAAACATATTAACAAACACAATTTTTTTCAATTTTTTTTTTTTTTTTTTTTTTTTTTTACAACAACCATCCTTCCCCCAACCAGATCACAACATTGTCCTCAATGTCAAAACATAGATAGGTAAAGGATAGAATATATTACCTGTTCTTTGCAATTCTTGAAAAGAAAAATCTCACACAAATTTAAACAGAAAGAAAAAAAAAATACGATAAATAAAACTAAAGATAAAGGAAAGTTATAGATGAAGTGATAAATCACACTCTTGCTCCTTCTTTGCCTCCCTTATTGTTGCCTCTCTTCTTCTGCACTGTCTTTGACCAATCTATACGAGTACATTCTTGGATCGGGTTTATAAACAAAAACTTCTAATTTATCAATCAACTCATCAAGTGGAAGCAAAATAAGGAGTTGTCTTGCCGAAAGTGTGATGAATTTCCGTTCCACAACATAGTCAAGAAAATATAACAAAAGATCAAAGAAATTATTAACATTCAGCAAACCTATGGGTTTATGGTGGATGTTCGATTGAGCCCAAGAGACAATTTGAAAAATTTCTTCCAAAGTACCAAAACCACACTGGTAAGGCTATGAATGCATCGAATTTGCAAGCATTGTCTTCATTCGTTCATCCATAGATGATACTTGAAGCTCTTCTCCAAGCTGTCTTGCCGGTGATGTTATTTTCACTAAAGGTTTAGGAATAACACCTAAAACCTGACTGCCTCCTATAAAAGCGAGAAAGTGAAACACCCCCATTAACCCACGACAAGCTCCCCCATATACAAGATGAATATTCCTCGCAGCAAGAGATCGACCAAGAGAGCTAGCTGCGTTTACAAATTCTAATCCCTTCCCATAACTCGACCCACAAAAAACACAGACATTTTTGAGGTTACGAATAGAAGGCCCCATTCTATACTCTTCTTCTCTTTGAGTGTTTCTAAGTTGAAGGTTAGTAAAGAAAATGGAGTGTTTAAATAAGAAAAAGAATGGGAAGGGAAATAATTGCACCTATAAGGGTAGGTTGGCTGTTGTCAGAAAAGGTTGAATTTTAGAAACATAAAATCTTTTTTTTTGTGTTTTTTTTGTTTTTTTTTTTCGAAAGATGACATGAAGAAGAAGAAGAGGATGATACGTACAGATTGTTTGTGGATATGGCTCACATCTGCCTCTGGTTTAACGTCAAGTAACGGCTTAAACGTCTTCTATGAGTCGAGGATAAGCTTCCCATCCAATTTTCTTATAAATTGGCAAACAGGGTCTTTTAGAGTCAGATTCCCAAGACTGTAGCGTTTTTCTTCATCCTTGAAGAGATTCCACAATTTAAGAATTTCACGATGCACCAATCCACAAGAATGCATCTCAAGAGTCAATAAGATATCATCTAATGACTCCTTACTCAGTCCATTCTTAATGAAGAAAATTTTATCTTCTCTATTTGCGGAAACCATCCCCAAAGTACGACATCGCTTGTTACAGTTCCATCGTCCACGTGACAAACTTGTAACCTTTTTGTTCTTCTCCTTTTAGAATATGAACTTCTTCCAAAACCAGGCATATATGAGTTAAATGAAATTGAGGACTCACCTGCTAATCGGACATTTGCTTCAATTATCCAGCGTACATCTTCTGGCATACCTTTGTGTATTAACAGTCTCAATCTTTCACATCGAACTTTGTAGATTGTTCTCAGAGCATTTTGAGGAAGAGAAGGAAAATATTTGCTCAGGTTTTAAAGAATGACATCCATTTTGAAGGAGAAGAAGGATTCAGTTATTTTGGGAAACTGAAAAATAAATCGACTTGAGAGTCACGGAGTACTGTATCCGCCACTTAACCGGTAACACAAAGAACTCAAGAACTTGGTTTTTCCAGGAATGGTTGAGTCTTTGGCCATTAACTTTAAGCGCATTACCATTCCTAGGATCCTCAATATCTACGGCCCCACGTGTTTGACAACCAAAGAACCGCGCCAACTAGATCTCAATTTTCCAAGGAGTAGGTGCAGATGATAATCTCAAAGAGAACTTTTGTTGACCAATTTCGTAGCTTTTGCAAAATGTGTAATGACCTTGCATAAAGTAGGCCAATAAAATCCATCTTGCAAGATTTTCGCAGATTGTTGTCGTTGAAGAAGAAAAATGACCTCCACATGCGTCCGAGTGACAAAAGTCAATGACACTACTTACCTCATTGTCGGGTACAAATCTCAAAAGATTTGATCAGGACAATAATTGAACAAATATGGGTCATCATAAATTTTTTTTTTTTACCTTAATCAAAAACTTTTTTTTTTTGTTTTTCTTTTTTTTGTGTTTTTTTTGTCCATTAGGCGGCATCTTACTTATCAAGTGGGGTAGACGACTTCTTGCAAGTGGACCTCCTCCAAAATATCTTCTTGAGCTCCCTCATAAAAAGGTTTGAGGCGATGTCCATTGATTTGTGAAAGCTTTTGTAGTAGTCTCACTTGTAATCTGCATGACACCATAAGGAAAAATCTTAGTAACAACAAATGGACCAAGCCACCTAGATCCGAGCTTTCGGGCATGAGCTTGAGGCGGGAGTTATAGAGAAACTCCCAGGGGTCCTATTGCTTGAAGTATAATGTCCGAGACCAAGTTAAGCTTGAAACATATTTGGAAACATGACTTGAAACAGGAGAGCTTCCATCGGGGTCCCATTGGCCTTCCTTAATTCCTTTGGCTTCAAAGACTAGAATGCAATATGTATACTTGATCAACTTGATTTTCCTTGTTTATGTTGGACCATGGCTCAAAAATAAAATCCACCACGTAGTGACCGCCATCCGGTGCTCTTCTTCTCCCTTTTCTCGAAAATTCTTCAATGGCTTTCAACTCGAGGGTAGCGTGGTTGCCTTGAAGGTATCAAGCTAGTTGAAGAAATTAATTCTCTGGTGATTTAATTGTAAAGCATCATCGTAATATGTGTACCATCTTCCAAAACAACATGATCATAACTCTTAGAATAAGGAAATTTCGAACATGTAGCAGTATCTCCCACAACAGTAAAAATTTCAAAACATATAGCACACAACTTATCACCATCACAAGAAGCACACAAATCACCACACACAAAGTCATCAAAATCAGCAATCTCAGGAAACTCCTCACACAAGTCAGCATATGAATTATCAACCAAATCATCAATTAAATCAATATGAAAAATAGAATGTTCTTCATGGAGCTCTTTATCCTTCTCAGCCTCATGTATCTTTTTGGTCTCAATGGCTCTCTGTGGAAAGGAAAAAGCCATCGCAGGCTATTGCTGCTGCTCATGGGCAACAACTGATTTCTTCTGACCCTCAGATTCTTGGGCTGGTTCATCAGAAAATGTTTCTTCTACTGGTTGATGCTTGCTGGCTAGTTGAGGCTCAGATGATGCTTCTATAGATTTTTTAGACCTCAGCATAATGGCACTCACATTCCCATTTGGATTGGGAATTGTTTAGGAAGGGAGTTGGCTAGAACCTTGGGCCTGTTGCTGACTCAATGAGGAGGCCAATTGTCCAATCTGGGTTTCTAAATTGTGTGTGATTGCCTCTGTCCTCTGTTGGAATTGAATATTGTTAGTGGCCATCTGTTTTACCAAATCTTCCAATGATGGCTCAGGTTTCATGGCTATTGGACTTGGTTGTTGCATAGGTCATTTCTTGGTATGGTGGTTTACTAAGAAAGACACTGTTGTAGCAACAGATTGATATGGAAAAACAGAACTACCATCTTGAAGTGTATGACATGCATATGTGGGATGAGATGAACAAGAACAAATGGCACACACTGATTGCAGCTATTTGCATGGTAATTGTTGTCTCACTACTAACTATCTCACCAAAGAAGTCAATTCCTCAAGTTTGTACTCCATTATGCAAAGTCATATCAATCTCAAAATCAATATCAAGTAATTGCCTAGCAAAAGACCTAGTCATGCATTATCCAAAGCACATAAAACACAAAAATAACAAACAAGCAGAATACACTAGACAACACTAAAAATCTACCAAAATAAATATAATTCACCTATCTAAACATTTTTAAAAATTATGGGACTTGTCTGACATAAAAACTACACAAAAATGAAACTAAAAAATACAATAAAAAATATTAAAAAATTGAAAAACTGGTCTAAATGATGGATTTTGGGAAAAACAGGGGTGACCTCACTGTGAGTCTTGTTTATTAGGCCGTTTTCCTTCAACTGACCAAGTTTCAACACATTCTGGGCAATAATTGAACAAATATGGGTCATCACAATTTTTTTTTTTTTACCTTAATCAAAAACTTTTTTTTTTGTTTTTCTTTTTTTTTGTGTTTTTTTTTTGTCCATTGAGGCGGCATCTTACTTATCAAGTGGGGTAGACGACTTCTTGCAAGTGGACCTCCTCCAAAATATCTTCTTGAGCTCCCTCATAAAAAGGTTTGAGGCGATGTCCATTGACTGTGAAAGCTTTTGTAGTAGTCTCACTTGTAATCTGCACAGCACCATAAGGAAAAATCTTAGTAACAACAAATGGACCAAGCCACCTAGATCTGAGCTTTCTAGGCATGAGCTTGAGGTAAGAGTTATAGAGAAACTCCCACCGGGGTCCCATTGCTTGAAGTATAATGTCCGAGACCAAGTTAAGCTTGAAACATGACTGGAAACATGACTTGAAACAGGAGAGCTTCCATCGGGGTCCCATTGGCCTTCCTTAATTCCTTTGGCTTCAGCACTAGAATGCAATATGTATACTTGATCAACTTGATTTTCCTTGTTTATGTTGGACCATGGCTCAAAAATAAAATCCACCACAAGTAGTGACCGCCATCCGGTGCTCTTCTTCTCCCTTTTCGAAAATTCTTCAATGGCTTTCAACTCAAGGGTAGGTGGTTCTTTGCCTTGAAGGTATCAAGCTAGTTGAAGAAATTAATTCGATGATTTAATTGCAGCATCACCTGTAATATGTGTACCATCTTCCAAAACAACATGATCATAACTCTTAGAATAAGGAAATTTTGAACATGTAGCAGTATCTCCCACAACAGTAAAAATTTCAGAACATATAGCACACAACTTATCACCATCACAAGAAGCACACAAATCAACACACACAAAGTCATCAAAATCAGAAATCTCAGGAAACTCCTCACACAAGTCAGCATATGAATTATCAACCAAATCATCAATTAAATCAATATGAAAAATAGAATGTTCTTCATGGAGCTCTTTATCCTTCTCAGCCTCATATATCTTTTTGGTCTCAATGGCTCTCTGTGGAAAGGAAAAAGCCACTGCAGGCTATTGCTGCTGCTCATGGGCAACAACTGATTTCTTCTGACCCTCAGATTCTTGGGCTGGTTCATCAGAAAATGTTTCTTCTACTGGTTGATGCTTGCTGGCTAGTTGAGGCTCAGATGATGCTTCTACAAATTTTTTAGACCTCAGCATAATGGCACTCACATTCCCATTTGGATTGGGAATTGTTTAGGAAGGGAGTTGGCTAGAACCTTGGGCCTGTTGCTGACTCAATGAGGAGGCCAATTGTCCAATCTGGGTTTCTAAATTGTGTGTGATTGCCTCTGTCCTCTGTTGGAATTGATATTGTTAGTGGCCATCTGTTTTACCAAATCTTCCAATGATTGCTCAGGTTTCATGGCTACTGGACTTGGTTGTTGCATAGGCTGCTGGTATGGTGGTTTACTAAGAAAGACACCTGTTGTAGCAACAGATTGATATGGAAAAACAGAACTACCATCTTGAAGTGTATGACATGCATATATGGGATGAGATGAACAAGAACAAATGGCACACACAGTTGTAGCTATTTGCACAGGTAATTGTTGTCTCACTACTAACTGTCTCACCAAAGAAGTCAATTCCTCAAGTTTGTACTCCATTATGCAAAGTCATATCAATCTCGAGAATCAATATCAAGTAATTGCCTAGCAAAAGACCTAGTCATGCATTATCCAAAGCACATAAAACACAAAAATAACAAACAAGCGAGAATACACTAGACAACACTAAAAATCTACCAAAATAAATATAATTCACCTATCTAAATATTTTTAAAAATTATGGGACTTGTACTGACATAAAAACTACACAAAAATGAAACTAAAAAATACAATAAAAAATATTAAAAAATTGAAAAACTGGTCTAAACGATGGATTTTGGGAAAAATAGGGGTGACCTCACAATTTTTGTGAGTCTTGTTTATTAGGCCGTTTTCCTTCAACTGACCAAGTTTCAACACATTCGGGCACATTTTTTCTGTCATAAAAAGTGCTGAAATTGTCGCAAAATGACCCGTAATCACCCATTTTCTCCTAAAAATCACCAAAACACAGACAACACAAAGGTTAGTGAGGGATTAGTAGTTAAATATACTCTTAATAAGATTGAACAAAATCAGAATGATCCGACAACGCCAAAAATTTGACAAGCTGTCAAGATTACCAAATTTAAATCAATAAACTAACCGATTTACCAAAACTACTTGTAGCATAAGGTAACATGGAGTCGAGCAGTAGATCATTCTAATTATGAAGTCAGATTAAGAGGTTAATAAACAGGGGGGAAAAGTTTTGCAAGATTAAACAACAAAGAACAATTAAAATGAGTAAACAAGATTGAGAAAACAACCAATCCAAGAGAATTAACCAATCTTGATTTTAATCCATCCTTGATCTTTATAGATCCGTTCAACTATCAACCAAATCCTTGATCTTAGATCACATCAAGACGCCTCTCAATGATCCATGGATCATTGAGAGGCGTCTTGATGTGATCTAAGATCAAGGATTTGGTTGATAGTTGAACGGATCTATAAAGATCAAGGATGGATTAAAATCAAGATTGGTTAATTCTCTTGGATTGGTTGTTTTCTCAATCTTGTTTACTCATTTTAATTGTTCTTTGTTGTTTAATCTTGCAAAACTTTCCCCCCCTGTTTATTAACCTCTTAATCTGACTTCATAATTAGAATGATCTACGGGCTCGACCCGGTGTTACCTTATGTTACAAGTAGTTTTGGTAAATCGGTTATAAATTGATTTAAATTTGGTAATCTCGACAGTTGTCACTCACCTCTTTGTATGTATATCTGTATATTGTATTGATAATTGGGTGAAGACGTTGAGAAAGAAATGGTACAAGAAGCAGAAGAAGAGTTACTTCTCACGGCTGGGAACGCTGAATTCTGACAGTACGACGACAAGAGCCAGTTTCTTCGAATATGTACATCTACAATTTCATAGAGGAGCTGGAGAATGGAGGTCAAGTCCCGATGAGCAAGGACTTATTTACGAGGGGTACCTAACTGTTAGTATTAGTAGACTATTTCATGGAAATCCATTTTTCTGTGTAACTATTTTAGTTCATGTTGAATTTCCGTTGAATATCAGGCGACACTGGGACACTAGGAATTATGTCCCAATGGAAATCAGTATAGTATCGTCGGCCGGACACCTGTCCGTAGGGCTACTCATCATAATGATTTCTATCTGTGCCGAGGAATCCGAGGAGGACCCATCCGAGGGGTCCTTCGCTTAGTTAAACTTGGGTAAGTTTGAACTCGATATGAACTATGTGTGTAATTTATTTAAGTGTGTTTTAGTTTGAGACATGAAATTTGTAAAATAAATAATTCCAACAGTATGTTTGTAATATGTATATGATGTAATCTATGTGTGAGGTTGCTATAATGTTTTATTTTCGCTAAGTTTATTTTATGGTCGTCAAAAAAAAAATTTGACTTATCTTTTTATTACAACGTCACCTTATATGAACTTGGGGGTTATTAAGTAACATAAATGTGACACCCTACGGCTTAGGGTGTTACAGAACTGCACTCTAACGAAACCCAGAAGATCCTGTCTTGTAGCTATAACACCCCGATTTTTTGTTTTCCTTGAAAATAAATACTTTCATAATATTTAAGAATTTTTGTGAATTTTTGAAATTTTTTTATTATTTTGAATATTTTAATATTATTTTATTATTTTAATATTATTTTTGAAATATATGTCCGAATTTTATTTTTCTAAAAATATATGAGTTTTATACTTTTTATGATTTTTGGGAATTTTTGTGGAATTTTCTGAGTCTGTGATTATTTTAATATTATATTGAGCTGTATGTGTGTTTGAGGCAGACCTGGAAAAATAAAAAAAATTTCCTAGACCAGAAAGTTTCAGACTGTCGAGGCGGGATCAGGAAATCTTACTAAACCCGAAATCGGGAACAGTTGACAAAGATTTTCTGTATCTGAGTTGTTTATTACCCATTGTATAATAATAGTAGTAGCTATTATCTATTGGGTAATATCTGTTAGAAAAATATCTTGATGACTCAGCTGGTGACTCAGCATTACGACTCACCATGCTGACTCAGCTAATTTAGAAAATTCTATGATGACTCACCTAGTAAATATCTAAGGATAAATATTTAGGAATAAATATCTATCGGGAAAATATCTTAATAAAATATCTCAAGTGTAATCATGAAAGCTGAAAATATCTAAGTTAAATATCTTAAGGATAATGATGAGCCATCATTACATAGCTTTATGACTAACCAATAGGAATTGGTCAAACATAGTGGCTTGGACTTTATTATGAACCTTTGGATGGAAAACTTGATGAAAAAGCCTTATATCATCACCATTGATCTAATCAATGGTGTGAGAGCAATCTTGATAAAGAAACTTATGATATCCACCTTAGATTTAATCAATGGTTAGGACATGAAGTTAATTTTAATGGTTATATTTGTTAGTTGAGAAACTAGATAATCTAACTTAGTTACTCTAATAGCTAAATTAGTAACTAAATGAACCAACTCAGTTACTAAATATTTAGAAGCTAGTTACTAGATAAATATCTATTATCTAGAAACATGCCATAATCATGACCTATACAACGACATAATAATGTAACTAACTAATTAGAATGTAATTAGAAATCCTAACTAAATTAGTTTAAGAGAAACTAGATGAACTAACTATTTAATTAAGGTGTAACTAAGAATTAAAATAGAATTAAAACTTAATTATTTGTTCCTTGAGCCCCACGGCCAACAAGGCCTTCTACCAAGTTCTTGAACCATCCTTATGACCACATGATGACTCCTAAATGACCTATACCATGTGAATGCCTGTGATGTTTTATTACAATGATTAAATCTTGATATTTTCCTACACACTAAAGCCCACGGCTATTCACTTTCAAGTTGATCATTTTATTTTCATTTTCTCTCACTTTGTGAAGCTAAACTCTTCATCATTTTCTCTCACCATCCAAGAACATCAAGAACACCATTCTTCTTCCCACCTTGGAGCTCATGGCCTCCTACCTAAAATCATACCTCCTCAATTCTATAATTTCATCTAACCTTACTTTCTAAATCCAAACATCATTCTAAACACTTTTTCTTTAGTGATTTTTGTCTAAATCTCTCTCTAAGTGCTTCAAAAATCAAGCTTTGATTTCTTATATCAAAGGTAATTTCTTGAATCTTTGATTCTAAGTTGGATTTCTAATTTTCTACACAATGATTAATCCATGGTTTGCTATTTTCAAGCCTTGTTTATAACTTTTAGATTTGTTTAAGTTTGCTTAGGATTTTTCTTGGTGTCACACGAATTCAAGAGGAAGGAGAGGCTTGAAGTTTGTTATCTTTCTTAAGGTAAGAGAGAGATTAACCTCATCAACCACATATGGTGGTGAGGGAATGGATCTGTTTGTGCTTGTGGTGAAAAGTCCATAAGGATTTATTCACTTGTTTGTTTAAGTTCTCTTTGTTTGTGCTTGTTATGTTTATAGTTTTGAAGTTATGCTTACATATGTGTTTGTAGGATTATAGTTTTGATAATATCCTTGTATGTGTAAATTGTAAAGCATGCAAATTTATGTCTAATTTAGGATGTGAATAACATGATGAGAAAAATTGTATGAAGGCCCCAAAGAGCCTAAAGGCACACGGCCTCATTACTAAAAGGGGATCAAGAGTCCTAAATTGTTTTCTTATTTAAGGATTAAAGGATTTTATGACAAGGAATTTAATTAAGTGATTTTATAAGAATTAAAGAGTTAGAAAATGATTTATATATGAATTTTGAAGCAATATGTGAATTCGGCCAACATGCCAATTTTTTATGTTCAAGATCCAAAATTATTTTACTAAGTGTAAACTTAAGTGTTTTCTTAGTAAGAACTCAATTTGGTAAGTTTAGGAATTTAAAATGAAAGTAATTTAATTTTTAGAATTGAAATTAGTCTAATTAATCTATGAAGTAAAATAAAGGGGAATACTTGAAATTTATTGACGTATAGCTCACCCTATGAGTTTTGAAGCGCGTTAAGAAATTTTGAGCTGTAATATCCCAAGTAAATTAAAGAAACACAATTTTCTAGGAAATAGTAGAAATACTGATTTAAAGAGGGACTATATTGAAAATATTATTTAAAAAGGGACTATATTAAAAATATTATTTAAAGGGGGACTATATTGAAAATATTCTTTAAAAATGGATTATTTCAAAAATATTATTTAAAGAGAGACTATTATGTAAATATTATTTTATAGAAGGACTATTATGTAAATAATGAAAATAAAGTTAATTTTTTTATATTAAATGAGAAAAATCTTATTTTGGACTTAAAATATGTTAGAATTACTTTACGCAATTGAAAATACATAGAAAAACTCTTACGCAATTTAAAAATAGTAATTTTTATCTACGCGATTGAGAAAATGTTTTAAAATCTTTACGCAATTTAGAAAATGTTAAAAAATCTTTACACAATTTGAAAACGTAACAAAAGTGTTACGCAATTGTGAAAATGCGATAATACTGCTACGCGATTGAGAGGAACGACTAGTTTTGCTGTAGGACCAACGTATTGATCCAAGTAATTTGTGAAACTGAAGTATTGGACTCGAGTGGATCTTTGGTATTATCGATTGTATGGGCGGTTATATAATATCATAGATACTAATGGTATTGGACAATTGTATGTATGGTTGCGTTAATATCATTGGGAACAATACAATGGTACTTTGTTTCAATTAAAAATACTTTTGAGCATTGTACTGTGATACCGCTATATGACGGTGAGTGAATAAGAGATACTATGTGATCAATGACAGTATATGTTTGAATTATTTATCATGCATAGAAAAGCATATTTGCTTGAATTGTTGTGCCATTTTATGCCTAAGGAGTGAACGAGAACTTACAGGATAGTGGGAGGGATCCTGAGGCGTCAGGGTGCGGTGATTCACACGGTGGGGTTGTTACCACCCGTGATTATTATATCACGTAATACCCCTGGTTTGTGGACACTGATTGCAACGCACTGACTTCCCGACAAACACTATTGCTTTTCATTATCCAGCATAGACTGTCTTTTTAAGGGGCCAGATCTTCTGGGCGTTCATCTCTGAATTTGAGTAAACTCCATGGAGTAGGAACTGGATGCATTGTGCATAATGATGATCATCATACACATCGTGCATATGCATAATCAGCATTTCGTACTGTCATAATGTTGTATTATTGTGATATAATATGATTGTGGTATTATCATTATGTCTGATATTGTGTTGCCAATCTATTGAATTGTTTATCTATTAAATGGCATAAATATATCTACTGATTTTATTTTATTATATGCACAGTGTGTATGGAATAACATTGTTGTTCGTATCATTTCTTTGCTGCCATATTGGTATGCGATGTAGGGGATCTCACCTCTTTGTTATTTTATTCTATCTATTACTATTTTATGTCTACATCTGTGAAGACGACCCTGGCTGCAAGGAGGGATCAGTTAGGTTTCTTTAAACTAAAGTTTCTTGAAGGCGCTGCTACTTGGCGTGTCCATTGGGACACAGGGCACGTAGAGTATTGTGGTGACATTACTTTATCAGTAAGCAGGACTCGCCATGGGATCGTTACTTCATTTTATATGGTTGCTTATGTAGAGGTTATTTTACCTAGTAAGGAGTTGTGGAATGAATTTCACTATACTCCTAGAGAGAACTTTGATATATCTTTGAGTCGCATTTCTATCGGTCGAGACATTCCCAGCTAAGGAATTTGTCTTCTGACAAGGGCTCATATCTTAAATGTTATGTCTTTGGGTATGTAAAGATAATGAATGTATAATTGTCGTAAACTCTGTTTATATGAAAAGTATATTATTCAGTTATTACATTTTGAGTTACTTTAATTTGATTAATTGATGTTTTCCACGAGAAAGAGATTTTGAAACCCGTATTTAAACAAGATTAAATATTTTATAACTTGGGAAATTAATTATTTATAAGGATATTGTTTGAAATGTGATACCCTTTTGAGGGGGTGTTACATTAGTTGGTATCAGAGCCCAAGTTAGAGTCTTTTGGGTTTGTGGGTAGGTTTATCTTGTTTATGTTGTGTGTTTCGCTGACACCGAACGCAGAGATATATTGTTTGGTTTCCGAAAGGAGAAAATGTTGTTTGAAATAGTTACGTTTAGTTTCATTGTGTTTTGATTTTGTTTGTCTTTGAAGAAAGACAATGGATTGTAGTAGATGTGGACATGTGGACACGAGACGTGATGATGATCGTATAGCCGCAGCTAGAAGTGTGATGTAGAGGATGACTGACTTAGCAGTACAACAGAGTCAAATGATCATTCAGCAATAGAAACTGATATTCGAACTTCAGAATTTGTTAGAATTAGAATAGTCTCAAGATGTAAGAAGCTGTAATGTTGGGTCCTCGATGATCCAAAATGGAAGGAAATGTAAGGTCAACCGATTTCAGCAAAAGCCGTATACATGATCACCAGGGAAGCAACAACGAATAAATAGAGAAAGTACTAGTGGCAACAAATTTGGTCAAACTGAGGCACCGCCGATAAAGTGTTTGAAGTATGGAAAGAGACATATGACAAGAGATTGCACGATCAAAGGTATAATTTGCTTCAGATGCAGGAAGCCTGGACACGTTTCTAAAGACTGTATGCAACTGAAGACAGAACCTTCCGTTAGTAATGCACGTGTTTCAAAATCTCAAGTAGAAGAAAGAGCCGATGCAACGAGTGGAATGGAAGCATTCCAAATATAAAGACTTAAGAAACAAGGAAGCTGTACTATAGAGAGTAATCCTAAAACAGTATTGTATAACTCACAAGATAACCCATTCTCTTATGGTTTGTGACTGTGTGAACCTTTTGGGGTTATCAGTGTTTTTGTTTCCTTTTATAGTGCTACTTTAACTTCTAAACTTGTTATCATTACTCAGCCTGTTTAAAACTATCCTATTATTACTTGAGATTGGAACTTTTCTGTTGATTTGGTTTGTCTATTTCTTTCACAAATAGACAAAGTAAGTCAATTTGAGTTATCCGTATCTTTATTATCATTTAATTTGAGTATTTCTACTTTTTTTGTTAAACTTGTTGTTTATACTTAAGTTTTCTAAATCTACCCTGTTTTTGTTAAAAATCAAATCTTTTCTGTTCATTTGATTTGCTTATCTAAAATCACATTTATTTGAGAGCCTAACTTTATAAATAGATTGGTTATTTTCCAACCATATCCTACTAGATTGTTTCAATGAAACTTTAATGTTTCCTTCAACTAAGATTTTTGGATTTGAATCCAGAAAATTCATTTTTAAATTTATTGGATCATGTTCATTTCAAAAATCTATTAGACCATCTTAAATTCTTTGTTGGATAAATCCGGTAATCTACCGAATAGCCTTATCACTTTTCTTTCTAACCTTTAAAGTGTCTTCTATGAATCCTAATTGAGAAAATATGTTCTTGATTCAAACCATGTTATAGTACTAAATACAGTACAATTAGAAAGAGAACCTAATTTATGATACTTTTTTATGTTAAAATTAAGGATAAGCAAGTGAAACAACTTATCGTGGAAAAGGTAATCTAGAACAATATGGCAGGAGATACAACATGGGAACTAGAAGATCAAATGAAGAAAGTTGTTGTCTCCAAGATCGATTTGCGTTCTGGTTATCATCAAATTCGTATACAAATAGAAGGAGTTTCAAGATAGTTTTTTTTTAGATGCGTTATAGTTACTATGAGTATTTACAAATACCATTCTAGGTGACAAGTGCTTCTGTGATATTCAAGAATTACATGAATAAGATTTTTCTTTCCTATCTAGGCAGATTTGTTATTGTCTTTATTGATGACATCCTGATCTATTCTCGAAGTCCAAAGGAAAATGTTGAATATTTCAATGTGGTTCTTCAATTTCTAAAGAAGAAAAAGAAGTTATACGCAAAGCTGTTCAAGTGCGAATTTTGATTGAAAGAAAGGTAGTGACATATGCTTCAAAGCAGTGGAACGTACATGAAAAGAATTATTCGATTCATGATTTGGAGTTTACGATAGCTGTTTTGCGAGGAAATTTTGAAGACATTTTCTTTCCTACAATGTTTATAATAATTTCAAGAGCTTAGGGTAACTGTTCAATCAAGAAGGGCTTGGATACGAGGAAGAACCGATAGTTAGAATTTTCAAAGGACTACGATTTTCAACTTCAATGTCATTCCGGAAAGACAAATGTCGTGGCGAACGCCTTAAGTGGAAAATGTACCTAGTGTATTTGCTATGATGGTTAAGGAGAACGAATAGATTGATCAATTCAAGAATATGTGATTATCTATAGATCTGTTTGAATACAATTACTTATTCAAATAGTTTGATGAAGGAAATTCGAGAGAAGCAACAATGTCATCTAGATTGACATAACTGGAAATGCTACATGGGAGCAGAAAGGAAAGATAAAGATGTAATGTCCTTTTTGTTTTTATATGTAAGAGAAATTTTGAGTACAAAATTATTTTTTAGAGGGGAAGAATTGTAACACCCGGATTTTTTATTTTCCTTGAAAATAAATACATTTTATAATATTTAAGAGTTTTTGAGAATTTTTGGGAATTTTTAATTTTGAATAGTTTAATATTATTTTGAATATTTTAATATTATTTGATTATTTTAATATTATTTTTGAGATATATGTCCGAATTTAGTTTTTCTGAAAATATATGAGTTTTATAATTTTTACGATTTTTGGGAATTTTTGTGAAACTTTCTGAGTCTGTGATTATTTTAATATTATATTGAGTTGTATGTGTTTGAGGCGGGCCCTGAAAAATAAAAAATTTTCCTAGACCAGAAAGTTTCGAACTGTCAAGGCGGGATCGACGGATCTTACTAAACTCGAAATCGGGAATAGTTGACAGAGATTTTCTGTATCTAAGTTTTCTATTACCCATTGTATAATAATAGCAGTAGCTATTATCCATTGGGTAATATTTGTTAGAAAAATATCTTGATGACTCAGCTGGTGACTCAGCATTACGACTCACCATGTTGACTTAGCTGTTTTAGAAAATTCTATGATGACTCACCTAGTAAATATCTAAGGATAAATATTTAGGAATAAATATCTATCGGGAAAATATCTTAATAAAATATCTCAAGTGTAATCATGAAAGCTAAAAATATCTAAGTTAAACATCTTAAGGATAATGATGAGCCATCATTACATAGCTTTATGACTAACCAGTAGGAATTGGTCAAACATAGTGGCTTGGACTTTATTTTGAACCGTTGGATGGAAAACTTGATGAAAAAGCCTTAGATCATCACCATTGATCTAATCAATGGTGTGAGAGCAATCTTGATAAAGAAACTTATGATATTCACCTTAGATTTAATCAATGGTTAGGAGATGAAGTTAATTTTAATGGTTAGATTTGTTAATTGAGAAACTAGATAATCTAACTTAGTTACTCTAATAGCTAAATTAGTAACTAATTGAACTAACTTAGTTACTAAATATTTAGAAGTTAGTTACTAGATAAATATCTATTATCTAGAAACATGCCATAATCATGACCTATACAATGACATAATAATGTAACTAACTAATTAGAATGTAATTAGAAATCCTAACTAAATTAGTTTAAGAGAAACTAGATGAACTAACTATTTAATTAAGGTGTAACTAAGAATTAAAATAGAATCAAAACTTAATTATTTGCTCCTTGAGCCCCACGGCCAACAAGGCCTTCTACCAAGTTCTTGAACCATCCTTATGACCACATGATGACTCCTAAATGACCTATGCCATGTGATTGCATGTGATGTTTTATTACAATGATTAAATCTTGATATTTTCCTACACACTAAAGCCCATGGCCATTCACTTTCAAGTTGATCATTTTATTTTCATTTTCTCTCACTTTGTGAAGCTAAACTCTTCATCATTTTCTCCCACCATCCAAGAACATCAAGAACACCGCCTCCTACCCTAAATCATATCTCCTCACTTCTATAATTTCATCTAACTTTACTTTCTAAATCAAAACATCATTCTAAACACTTTTCCTTCAGTGATTTTTGTCTAAATCTCTCTCTAAGTGCTTCAAAAATCAAGCTTTGATTTCTTATATCAAAGGTAATTTCTTGAATCTTTGATTCTAAGTTGGATTTCTAATTTTCTATACCATGATTGATCCATGGTTTGTTGTTTTCAAGCCTTGTTTATGACTTTTAGATTTGTTTAAGATTGCTTATGATTTTTCTTGGTGCCACACGAATTCAAGAGGAAGGAGAGGCTTGAAGTTTATTGTCTTTCTTAAGGTAAGAGGGAGATTAACCTCATCAGCAAAATGTGGTGGTGAGGGAATGGATCTGTTTGTGCTTGTGGTGAAAAGTCCATAAGGATTTATTCACTTGTTTGTTTAAGTTCTCTTTGTTTGTGCTTGTTATGTTTATAGTTTTGAAGTTATGCTTACATATGTGTTTGTATGATTATAGTTTTGATAATATGCTTGTATGTGTAAATTGAAAAGTATGCAAATTTATGTGTAATTTAGGATGTGAATAACATGATGAGGAAAATTGTATGAACACCCCAAAGAGCCTAGAGGCACATGGCCTCATTACTAAAAGGGGATCAAGAGTCCTAAATTATTTTCTTAATTAAGAATTAAAGGATTTAAGACAAGGAATTTAATTAAGTGATTTTATAGATTAAAGAGTTAGAAAATGATTTATATATGAATTTTGAAGCAATATGTGAATTCGGCCAACATGTCAATTTTTGATGTTCAAGATCCAAAATTATTTTACTAAGTGTAAACTTAAGTGTTTTAATAGTAAGAACTCAATTTGGTAAGTTTAGGAATTTAAAATGAAAGCAATTTAATTTTTAGAATTAAAATTAGTCTAACTAATCTATGAAATAAAATAAAGGGGAATACTTGAAATTTACTAACGTATAGCTCACCCTATGGGTTTTGAAGCGCGTTAGGAAATTTTGAGCTGTCATATCCTAAGTAAATTAAAGAAACACAATTTTCTAGGAAACAGTAAAAATACTGATTTAAAAGAGGGACTATATTGAAAATATTAGTTAAAGAGGAACTATATTGAAAATATTATTTAGAGGGGGACTATATTGAAAATATTCTTTAAAAATGAATTATTTTAGAAATATTATTTGAAGAGAGACTATTATGTAAATATTATTTTATAGAAGGACTATTATGCAAATAATGAAAATAAAGTCAATTTTTTTATATTAAATGAGAAAAATCTTATTTTGGACTTAAAATATGTTAGAATTACTTTACGCAATTGAAAATACATAGAAAAACTCTTACGCGATTTGAAAATAGTAATTTTTATCTACGCGATTGAGAAAATGTTTTAAAATCTTTAAGCAATTTAGAAAATGTTAAAAAATCTTTACGCAATTTGAAAATGTAACAAAAGTGTTACATGATTGTGAAAATGCGATAATACTGCTACGCGATTGAGAGGAATGACTAGATTTGCTGTAGGGCCAACGCATTGAACCAAGTAATTTATGATGCTGAAGTATTGGACCCGAGTGGATCTTTGGTATTATTGATTGTATGGGAGATTATATAATATTATAGATACTAATGGTATTGGACAACTGTATGTATGGTTGCGTTAATATCATTGGGAACAGTACAACGATACTTTGTTTCAATTAAAAATGCTTTTGAGCATTGTACTGTGATACCGCCATATGACGGTGAATGAATAACAAATACTGTGTCATCAGTGATAGTATATGTTTGAATCATTTATCATGCATAGAAAAGCATATTCACTTGAATTGTTGTGGTGTTTTATGCCTAAGGAGTGAACGAGAACTTACAGGATAATGGGAGGGATCCTGGGAACGTCAGGGCATAGTGATTCACACAGTGGAGTTGTTACCACTTGTGATTATTATATCACGTAATACCCCTGGCCTGTGGACACTTATTTCAATGCACTGACATCTCGACAAACACTATTACTTTTCATTATCCAGCATAGACTATCTTTTTAGGTGAAACAGATCTTCTGGGCGTTCATATCTGAATTTGAGTAAACTCCACGGAGTAGGAACTAGATGCATTATGCATAATGATGTTCAGCATACACATCGTGCGTATGCATAATCAGCATTTCATACTATCATAATGTAGTATTATTGTGATATAATATGATTGTGGTATTATCATTATGTTTGATATTGTGTTGCCAATCTATTGAATTGTTTATCTATTAAATGACATGAATATATCTGCTGATTTTATTTTATTATATGCACTGTGTGTATGGAACAACGTTGTTGTTTGTATCGTTTCTTTGCTGCCATATTGGTATGCGATGTAGGGGATCTCACCTCTTTGCTGTTTTATTCTGTCTATTTCTATTTTATATCTACATCTGTGAAGACAGCGATGGCTGCAAGGGGGGATCAGTTAGGTTTCTTTAGACTATAGTTTCTTGAAAGCGTTGCTGCTTGGCATGTCCATTGGGACACAAGGCATATAGAGTATTGTGGTAACATTACTTTATTAGTAAGTAGGACTCGCCATGGGATCGTTACTTCATTTTATACGGTTGCTTATGTAGATGTTATTTTACCTATTAGGGAGTTATGGAATGAATTTCACTATACTCCTAGAGAGAACTTCGATATATCTTTGGGTCGTATTTCTATCGGTCAAGACATTCCCAGCTAAGGAATTTTTCTTCTGACAAGGGCTCATATCTTAAATGTTATGTCTTTAGGTATGCAAAGATAATGAATGTATAATTGTTCTAAACTTTATTTATATGAAAAGTATATTATTCAGTTATTACATTTTGAGTTACTTTAATTTGATTAATTGATGTTTTTCGCGAGAAAGAGATTTTGAAACCCATATTTAAATAAGATTAAATATTTTATAACTTGAGAAATTAATTATTTATAAGGATGTTGTTTGTAATGTGATACCCTTTGGAGGGGGTGTTACAGTTGCCATCACTGTCTTCATAGAACATAAACATAAACAGAACAAACAAAATAATTCCATAAAGAAGTGATATCCCCTACATCACATACTAATATGGCAGCAAAGAAACAATAATAAAAATAAAGCCATACAGTGCAGATTCAACAATTACAGTGATGATATTTCTTAACAGATAACTCAACGAATATGCATATACATATTTCACAGAAATATGTCTACAGACTATGCATATGTACAATGAACAGACCCCTACTCCATGGAGCTAAAACCAAACATCAGAGAGAATGATTGGGAGATATGTCTATATATCGTCAGCCTTAATTCAAGTGCTTCAAATTATCAGCGTATGTGTCATGGCTTATGCAAGACATTTTACGCTGGACCGTGAATAGGAATAGTGTCTCGTTGAGATCGTTGATGCGTTTGCATCAGTCAGCATAGCACAGTAAAGCTACTGACTGGTCACTTATGGGTTACCCGCGCCCCGATGCCCCAAAGATCAGTTATTGAACTTCACTATGCAATTCACACCCGCACAAAGGTGTAATTCAATCTCCTACGCACACAGCCTTAACAAACAAAGTTACCACAACTTTCACAATGCATGATCGAATGACTTAATAAAAAATCAATAATCAATAACTACGTGACTTCCACGTAAAATAAGCCACCACTGGGCTTAAACCATCAATTGATGTCACTAGGTCCAGTATGTCGGCCCGACAGTAATCTGCTATTTTTCTCAAATGCGAAGTATTTTCACTGTATTGCCCACTGATGGCTCTGCCTTCAACTGATCACAATCTCTGGAAAAATGTCCAGGCTTCCCACATCTATAGCAGATCACTCCCTTATGCTGACAGTCCCTAGTAAGATGTCCTTTCCCACACTTAAAACATTTAAGTGTAGAAGTTCCCGTTGAAGCTGTCTTACTACCACTTGAATTTCCCCCAATTGATTGCTGTCGATTCTGACTTGCTGCTGGTTTAGTGTAGGGTTTTTGTTGATAACAGTTGCCACCGCTAACTCCGCTACCTTTCCCTTTTGGAACCGTGCTGGTCCAAAGTTTTTAGTCCTTGCCGCCCGCTGGTTGTCGATCTCCTCAATCTTGCGGCACTTGTCCAATAACACTGGAAATTGATCAATATCCACCGTCGCCAAAGCTCTCTTGATGTCAAGCCTCAACCCTTCTTCGAATTTCCTACACTTCCATTCCTCATCTGGATGCATCTAAAAGTACCTCGAAAACTTAGATAAGCTTTCGAACATTGCTGCTTACTCGCTCACAGTCATTGCTCCTTGCCTCAGACTAAGGAACTCCATCTCCTTAGCATCTTGTACGCACACAGCCTTAACAAACAAAGTCACCACAACTTTCACAATGCATGATCGAATGACTTAATAAAAAATCAATAATCAATAACTACGTGACTTCCACGTAAAATAAGCCACCACTGGGCTTAAACCATCAATTGACGTCACTAGGTCCAGTATGTCGGCCCGACAATAATCTGCTATTTTTCTCAAATGCGAAGTATTTTCACTGTATTTTCACAAACGTGTAACACTTTTGGTTACGTCTTTAAACCACACATCATTTTTACATCATTTTTCAATTGCGTAAAATTTTTTAAAATATTTTCTTAATCACGTAACTAAAAATCAATATTTTTTAATCACATAAGGTTTTATCTACACTTTTTAATTGCGTAAAATGTTTTATTGATATTCTAAGCTTAATTCTAAACTTTCCTTATTTAATATAAAATTTGGACTTTAATTTCAACATTTTCTTACTAAACCTCCTCTAAGTGATATTTTCTATTTTCTAACGTTTTTCATAAAAATCTATATTATTTTAATTAAATCAAGATATTTCAAAAATCTTTCTCCATTACTCTTACTAAAACTTTCTTAAATAGAATATTTTAATTTTCAAAACATCCTTCTAAACTTATTTCCATTACTAACACTGAAAATTAATTCTTTTTGAATAATAAAATTTTTGTTCATCTTATTTTTAACTTCTAAAATTCTTAAATAATATTCTTATCACCTAATCACCTATGTTTTCACTTCATAAAATATTTTTGCCTTGGATACCCCTTTTTGGGCTAGATGGCCGTGAGCCATAAGTGGTCTTTGGGACCAAAAATCTTGCCTTTCTCACATAATTCAAAACATAGAAAGCATTTCAATCATCAATTCCTACTATAACAATTCACATGCATACTATAACAATCATATAATCACATATAGCTAAGCAAGCATAAACAATTAAAATCACATAAGCAAGTGAATAAATCATCACATGGATTTTTCATGAACAAACCACAAACTTTGTTTCTCATCACCAAGATGGTCGATGAGCTTAATCTCACTCTTACCTTAAGCGATGATCAAGAACTCCTTTGTTGTCTTCTTGAAGCAACTTCTACCTTCAAAAAGACCCTTAAAACAAATCAAACATAAATTTATTAAAATCTAGGGCTTGAAATAAGATGACCATGGATCAAGATTATGGTCTAAGACTTGAGAATAAAATTTAGAAGTGAAGATTAAGAACTTCACCTAGAACCTTGAAACTTTAAGCTTTGAGAAAGTGGTTGAATATGGTTGAATTTGAAGAAACTCGCAGCATGAAAGTGTCTCAAAATGGTGTTTAGATTCAAGATATGTGATTGGTTTGAATTGATTAGGATTTGAGAGGGATTGGAAGGTGTTGGCCGAGACTTTCAAAGGAGAGAAAAAAAGAGAGCTTTGATAGTTTGTTTCTTGAAAACTAGACAAGATAGACTTAAGAGAGTTAAGTAAACACTTTTGTCTCCTAAGCTTGTCCTAGAACTCCCCTTGGCCATGAGCTCCTCAAGGGATTGAGTGGTCAAAGCTTCTCCTCCAAGCTTACCTTCCAATGGTGCAACACTATGAGTCATAGCCACTAAGGTTGACTCCATGCAAACTTCTCTTGTAAGCTTCCTTCTCATTGGCTCAAAACAAGTGAGTTATGAAAAGAAATGATGAAAGGTTATGAGGCTCATGACTAGCCATCCAACTAGATATTTATAGGTAGCTATTAACCAATGGACAAAGGCTACTGCTAGAAAACCAGTGGCTATTGTCCAATGGATAATAGAACGTACTTAGATTTCATCAGTTAGATAAAATCTCAAAAAAAGAAAAACTTCAAAATCTGTTCCCAATTTCAGGTTTAGTAAGCTCCCCCAGCCACGCGTTAATAGTCAAATTTTTTTTTGCCCCAATTTTTTTTTTATTTTTTTGGCATTGCTTTAAACACACAGAAGTCCAAAAATAATAATAAAATAATTAAAGTAAATTAAATAATTCATAAAAATCACAAAAATCATAGAAAAATCACATATAACAGGAAAAAAAATTTTGAGGTGTTACAACCTGCACTTGGGTTTGCAATACATATCAATTTGCATCATTAGGTTGTGTGTTGATGCAAAATAGATGATTAGTTGCTTATGCTTCTTGGCAACTAAGACTCCATGAAGAAAACTACACAACCCATGACCTGGAACTAGCAGTAGTTATGTTTTCCTTGAAGATATGGAGGCATTATCTGTATGGGGTCAAGTTTGAGGTCTTTAATGATCACCAGAGTTTGAAGTACTTGTTTGATAAAAAAAGTTGAATATGAGGCAAAGGAGGTGGATGGAGTTTCTAAAAGACTATGACTTTGAATTAAAGTATCATCTGGGTAAGGTTGTAACGCCCTAATACTGATATCTCAATATATGTAACATTTATGAAGATAAACAACATTACAATGTATCCATAATACCCATTGGAGTCATTATAGAGAGGCTTATGAAATGCAAAAAAGATAATTACATAAAAATATGCATATATACAACATTAGCCTCCTAAAAGGGCTTGAAGTATTACATAAATTTTTTTTACATTACAAAACAAGTATAATTAATACAAGCTTGAACTAAGAAAAAAAGAAACTAAAGCTACACTAGTCTTTCAACTGTTTTTTCTTCTTTCTCTTTGAAGAACCTTCACCTGGAATTACATGACAACACAACGGGGTAAGGATCAATAATTCTCAGTATGAGTAAACCAAAACTAGTCATACAAAATATTATAAACATAATCTTAACACATGCTATAATAAGATATGTCTAAATTCCTTACAAGGTTTAACTTTAATGACTAGGTAAACTAAGTTAACCATACAAACATTCATACTTACACACTTAACTTATATAAGGCCTAAGCATGTTTTATTAGGAACTCTAGCTTCTCATGTTTACCTGTTGTAGAGAGAAAAATATGTAACCTTGTACTAAATGTAACCCTAACTCTTGGTCAGGAATGACTTGTTCCTATAAGAACTTTTGATTCCTTTCCTTCTAGCCAAATCACATAATATCATGTAAGGTCACATTCATAGGAAAAACACTACTAGTCCATCCTAGTCTAGTTACATCTAATACACTAAATCATCATATCTTAAGTTATATCTGAAGCAACACTAAGTTACCATTGGTGCTAGATACTCGCCTAATGCAAACCATTACTTTTGATTGCATCAAAGTTCATACAATTCTCAAAATTTCTAGATGATCATTCCTCTCTTGAATTATCCTTAGTAGTACCTTAACATACTCTAGAAATCATGTATAAAGAATCCCAACAAGTAGGAAACTTAAGTTCCTCAGGATATAAATCCTAGAAATCATTGCCTAAGCGCCCACTTTCTCAGCACTTAAGCATTGGATGACAGAAACTCTGCTATGATTTACCTGTCATTAGGTGCTTAATCAGCCAAACTCTAAGCACTTAATCACTCAACACTTGAGCCCTCTGGACTAGCGCACTTAAGTGCTCTCAATTTAGACGCTTAATCGCTAGCTTCTAGAACCTAAAATGAACTCTCAAGCCTTAGGCACTTAATTGGCCAAAAGCTGGGCACTTAGGTGTCAGGCACCTGAAACTTCAGTTACTATTATATTGGTTTCCTAACCATCTCTAAACCTCTCAATTCAGGTTCTAAGTGGTCTTCAACCTTGAGTATGGTCTCTAAGCATGCTAAATCCTCATGCTCACAAATTAACTCACCCATCATGGAATCATGACCTAGAAAACAAAGAGCTTGCTACCCATTTCTCAACATTGAACTTAAGCATCCAAATGGATTTCTCTAAGTTTCCAAACATTAACCATGCATAGACTAAGCTAAAAATAGACCAATTCAACCGTTGGAAACAATAACCAAGCAAGAAACAACATATTCTCCTCAAAACCCACTTTTTATTCATGAACAAGAACATGAAGAAAAGATGAAGTTATGGAGAAAAGAAGCACATAAACACAACCACCCCTACCTCTTATAGTGTAGCTGATCTTCACACTTTTGCTTTCCCTTTGGCCTTTCTCTTTTTCTCCTCTTCTTCCTCTTGCTTTTCCTCTTCTTCTTTCCTCTTCCCCTCTTTTCTATTCTTTGTTTCATTCTCTACTTCTCCTTTTACTAGAATGTATGAGATGATGAGAAACAAAATGAGCAAAAGTCAAAGAAAGAAGATAAGAATGGTTGGCAAGAGAGGCAACTTAAGTTCCTATACTGAAACTTTATATTTGTTAAGAACACTTAGATTTTACTAAATCAAGTTTCCTAACTTCCATAGGTATTAGAATAAATCCTAACATTCATCTAAAAATTTGTTTCATCATTATCATGATTTTCTATATCTGCTACAAGGCAATCTGATATTATCACACACAACCAGTATGCCTAAAAATACAAAATTGACTCAGTTCATCTTGAAACTTCAACTACATCTTGGTTCATACTTTTGTGACCTAGAAATAGATTATCCATATTTATTTCCTTCATCTAAGCAATTTATGTTATTATCTGAGTCATTTTAGACTACTTTTCACCTTCTGTGTTGCAGCAAAGTGCCTAAACTAACTCAATTTGTTACAAAATTAAATAGGCATGTTAAGCAAGTAATACGCTACCTCTATAACTTTATACAAGTGTAACATGTTACTAAGGGTATTACAAGGCCAATATTATGGCTGATGCACTAAGCAGAAAACTTCTGCATGCATCCTAAATGATGGTATAAGAGATAGAACTCCTTGAGAGCTTTAGAAATTTTAGCCTAGTTGTAACCCCCCAAAAATTATTTGTTTCATCATAAATAATTATTTTATAATATTTATGATTTTTTGGAATTTTTGTAGATTTTTCTGGAAATGTCAAATATTTTAATATATTCCTCGTTTTGCATGCACACTGAGCAGAGTCAGCGTAATACCCCAAAAATTATTTGTTTTATGATGAATAGACATTTGCTAATATTTGTGACTTTTGAGAATTTTTGTAAAATTTTCTAGAAATATAAAATATTTTAATATATTTCTCATTTTGCGTGCGCACTGAGCGGAGCTGGGAAAAACAAAATATTTTCCCCGAGGCTGGTAAACTTTGAACAGTGGAAACGTCAATGGGGAATCTTACTAAACCTAAGGTTGAGCACAGTTTATGAGGTTTACGTTTTGTGAGATTTTATCTGATAAATAAAATCACAGAAATATTTCATTATCTGAGAGATAATAAAATATTATTTCTGCTAACTATAACTTTTGTCCACTGAGTAATAGTTCTAGTAGATTATTTATATCTAGTTGCTTTTATGACATCATCTAAGTGACCTCACATTTCACTCTATCGAAAAACGTGCGAAGCTTCTTAAGGAAGCCTCAAGGAAGCTTCAAGGAAGCTTCCTCCCCAGCTTCTCAAAGAAGCTTCATCTTCTCTCTCCTCCCTAAAGTGCTGCATGACTGGAGGGAAGGAAAACAAAGAATTATTTCATTTTACTTCCCCTATTCACATTTCATTTCTCTCATCTTCTCCAACCTCACGCACATCTCTCTCTCTCTTTCTCTCTTCTCCCACACGGCTACACACCCCATTGTTGAGCCTTCAAGCTTTCTTGCTCAAGCCAACTTAGACCATTGTTTCCCCTTGTCATCTTGAAGCTTTCTTCTTTGTAGGACTCCTCTTGACTCTTCCATTTTTGCCATTCATAGCCCAGCTCCAAAGCTTGAAGCTTTGAGGTAAAGCTCTCAACTTTCTTCTCTTTTTCTCCTCTCCTTGGTCACCATTGTGACCAAGGACTCCTCTTTTCAAGTTTTAATGGTTGATTTGGTAAGTTGATCATCTTAGGTTCTTCTTGTGGGTCGTGGATGAAAAGCTTGAAAAGAGCTCACTTTCCTTATTGTCTCTTAAGATAAGATGAAGATTATTCTCTTCAACCCATTTTGGTGGTGAGAAACTCATTGTTGTATTGATGGGGTTGAACCCATTTGTGGGATACCCATTTGTTTAAGTGATTTTGGTTATATGTTAATTATTTGAATGATATGATTTAGATGTATGTTGGTGGATCTTCGATTGTATGAAGGATGGTTTGAGTTTGGGTGATTTTATACATTTACAGAGGATTACACGGCCTAGGCCGTGTGAGGGCACATGGCCGTGTAATCCAAACTGGTCAGGTAGTGATTTGCTGAGCTCTAGAGGAGTACATGGCCATGTAATCGGGGCCGTGTAACTCCTCACAGTCGTGTAACTTGCTGGTGAGAAATTGTAGGCTTTTATAGCCCGTTGGAGGCTCATGGTCTCCTTGGACACTTGACACAAGGCTTTAACACTAAGATAAACTTATTAAACTTAATTAATTGAATGATTAGAAGTTGAATAGGGATTCATAAAATGGAAAGAACCAAGGATGGAAGTTTGTCTTATAGCTTAGAATAATTTTGAATAAAGAAAGAACATGAGTATAGGTGAAGTTGTGAGAAACATAATGAAATTAAGGTTTAACATTTATGATAACTATGAATGGTGTTGTGTTCACCCTTAAGGTTCAATATTGACTTGATGTGGGTCCATGAATGGGACCAATGATTGTTGATAAATAATATGACATGTGATTTTAGATATGATATGACATGGTTGTGAATCCATATATGAATATATATGTGTGCGTTGAATCCTTATGCATTTGAATCATGATTGATATAGTCTGACATGAGGAGTATGATTGAAACATGCATTGAAAAGTCTATTGGACTATTATTAAGGCCAAGTTGCCTAGGAGTTGAATCACACCTATGTGCAAGTGCGAATAGACAAGTGTAAGTCACTTGTTGACCTTGGGGGCGTCGGGGTATGGGTACCTCGCAATGGACAGTTGGTAGCTCTTCTGTCCGTGGGGCAGACCAATGCAAGCGCATTGATGATCCAGACCGAGACACTATCCTATATCGAGATTTGTGTAGAATGTCTTGTACAATGCCATGATGTGCACCATGATAAATTGAGAATTTTAGCACTTGAAGACCTCGGCAGTCGTGATACAGATATGTCTCCTGATCATTCTCTCTGATGTTTTGTGTCTAGCTCCATGGAGTAGGATTTTTGGTATCATATGCATGTGCATAATGAGTCACCATATCATTTGATATTTAGTTATTTATATGAAGATTTAATCTATTATCTTATTACTATCATAATTGCTTGGGATTTGCTAAATTGTTTATTTTCTGTTTTAATACTGGTTATTATTCCTGAAATGTTATATGGGCGTCATGCGCCGTTTTGTTTCAGTATTGTCATAATAGGTAATGAATGTAGAATGTCTTACCTCTTTTCTGTATTTTCTGTTATTCTGTTTTATCTATGTGATTCTCTGAAGACGTTGGCGAAGAAGGGGAAGTTCATAAGTTCCCCAGTTTTTGGCCCGACTTCAACTAGCACTTGCTTTTGGATCATGGCGGCACGTCCACGAGGATTTTTGGGTTATGTGCGGTTGGCCTTCCTCAGAGGTCCAGACTGCTGGCACATTAACTTCAGCTCGGATCGCTGTGTCTATGTGGGAGATGTGACGGTATCACTAGCTTGGGGGCATTATGATCTGCCCATCTTCTTCAGCAGTGTTAGATTACATTTGGAGTTTTACATGCCCATCAGGGACATGTGGGGTGATCGTTACTGCACCCCACAAAAGGATTCATTCCTCTCCACTGCTCGAGCCCCAGCCCGTAATTCGATGGCTCCAATGAGGGTTTCCTCTGATGAGGAAGACCTTAAGGAGGAACTTGAGGAGGATCCTGACACGATTCCTTCTTTCTCTTCTTAGGGGCTGATTACTGTCGATAGTCACTAATGACTATTTGTGTTCTTTTTGGGGCCTTGATATTCATTTTGGGGGTTTGTATATCATTTTTAGGGGCTTGTAAAGCTTAGGCTTCTTTTTGATGAGCCTTGATGTAATTGGTGACTTATAGTCTGTATTTAAATAGTGCATATATATATATATGATATATTTTTTGCCTAGATGCATGGATTAGTCTTTATTTTTCCGCTTACAATTAAATAAAAATATATATATGCATTACTTGTGAATCTCTTGTAAGCATTTGTACTTTTGAATCCTTCCCTAATGAACAGGTTATCGTGTACAAATATATATACATATAATGAAAGAAGAAAAAAAAATATATTCACCATTTTATTTATGCAACTATGATCAAATAAGTTTAATTGTGATTTAATGAACTGGGTCTTAATTTATATTTTTGTAAATAATGATGTGACGTTCCCTCCCAAAAAGGGGTATTACATTAGGTTGGTTTCAGAGCCCTGGTTTATGTTTTCTTTGGGTTTTTGTTGTTTGTTCTGTCTTGGTTGTGCTGTGTGATTCTCTGTGTTTGGTATTCAGAAAGGATATGTCTAATTCTTCCTTGTGTATTTTAGTTAGTATCACTTAAAAGAACGAAATGGCACAAGACGGAGATATGGCAGCAGCAATTGAGGCTCTGCAACAAATGGCTGAGGTTATCATGCAACAAATGGAGAGAGCTGCTCAACAGTAAGAAAGAGCTGCTCAACAGTAAGAAAGAGCTGCTCAACAACTCAAAGCTACTGCTAACGCATAAAATTTGGCAGAGTTCCATCGCCACAACCCTCCTCAATTCAAAGGAGAATTTGATCTGGAGAAAGCTAGTTTATCGATCAAGGAACTGGAGAAAATTTTTAGACGCATGAACTATGCCAACGACAAGAAGGTGACTTATGCCACTTTTATGCTGATTGGGGATGCTGAAGACTGGTGGAATGGAGCACAGAGAGTGTTAGAAGCTGAAGGTAGCGCAGTCAATTGGGAGGTATTCAAGAATAAGTTCTTGGACAAATATTTCCCCACAAGCGCCAGACATGCAAAAGAAATGAAGTTCCTCAGCTTGAGGCAAGGAAACTTGTCCATTAGTGAATACGCTACGAAGTTTGAAAGCTTGTCCAAGTTTTCAATGTATTTCCAGCACCAACCAAATGAGGTGTGGAAATGTCAAAATTTTGAGGAAGGACTGAGGCATGAAGTGAAGAGGGCAGTTATCACTTTAAAGATCCACCAATTTTTGGAGCTGTTGGATACATGTTGCCAAGTGGAAGCTCTAGATCAAGCTCGAGACACAAGAAATCACAAACTTTGGACCTACCAGGTTCCAAAGAGGAGTTGGTAACAACGCAAGTCGTTTCTAAAAGAAACCTTATTCCCGACCATCGGGAAGTCAGTAGCAAACATCTAGTGGAGGTCCTAGTGGAGGTTCTGGTGGGAACCGAACCGGACGAATGTGACATCTTCGCCAAGGTGTATGAAATGCAGGAAGGATCACCTAACGAGGAATTATTCCATCAAGGGAATTATCTGTTATCGATGTGGAAAACCTAGACATGTCTCCAGAGATTGCAACCAAGTTAAGGCTGAGCCTTCAGTCAATACTACACGGACTGCAAAGCCGCAAACAGGAGGCAGAGTTTACATCATGAGTGGAGCAGAAGCCTCTGAATCTGAAGACCTTATACAAGGAGAGGGCATTATAGGAGGTAATCTTTTAAATGTACTGTATGACTCTAGGGTAACCCACTCTTTCATTTCCTATGACTGTGTGTGACGACTTGGTTTACCTGTGTCTTCCTTACCTTTTGACTTGACTATTTCTACTCCTATTGATAAACCTATTGTTATTACCAAAGTCTATTTGAATTGTCCATTGATTGTTGAGGGTCGAATCTTTTCTGTTGATTTGATCTGTTTACCCCTTTCTCAGTTAGATGTAATTTTAGGAATGGATTGGTTGTCTTCCAACCATATCCTGTTGGATTGCTCTAGTAAAACCATAGTTTTTCCCATGGATTAGGATTCTAGATTTTTGACGGCCAACCAAGTTCGAGCTTTCTTGAAAGAAGGAGCTCAGGGATATGTGCTATTGTCTTCCTTGAAAGTCGAGAGCGAGGCTGATGTGAATGCAATCCCAGTGGTTAATGAGTTTCTCGAAGTCTTTCCTGATGATGTATCTAGTCTACCGCCAGAGCGGGAGATAGAGTTCGCTATTGATCTTATACCCGGATCTGGTCTTGTATCTATAGCGCTTTACAGAATGTCACCATCGGAGTTAGCAGAGCTTAAGAAATAATTGGAAGAGCTTTTGGAAAAGCAGTTCATTAGACCTAGTGTGTCACCTTGGGGGGCACCAGTGTTGCTAGTCCGAAAGAAGGATGGTACCTCGTGATTGTGTGTGGATTATCGCCAGCTGAATAAGGTCACAATTAAGAAAAGTATCCGCTTTCGAGGATAGATGACTTAATGGATCAACTAAAGGAAGCAGCAGTGTTCTCTAAGATCGATTTGCGATCAGGTTACCATCAGATTCGAGTAAAAGTGGAGGACATTCCTAAGATGGCTTTTCGTACCCGATATAGTCATTACGAATATCTTGTGATGTCGTTTGGTGTAATGAATACACCTGCCGTCTTCATGGACTACATGAACAGGATCTTTCATCCTTACTTGGACAGATTCGTTGTTATTTTCATTGACGACATCCTAATCTACTCTCAAAATCAGGAGGATCATGCTGAACACCTCAGTATAGTTCTCTAGATTCTGAAGGAGAAGAAGTTGTATGCTAAATTGTCAAAATATGAATTTTGGTTAGACGAAATCAAGTTTTTGGGCCATGTAATCTTGAAGGAAGGGATTGTAGTGCATCCATCAAAGGTGGAAGTAGTTCTACAATGGGAACGACTGAAGACAGTGACGAAAATTGGAAGCTTTGTGGGTTTGGCTGGATACTATCGGAGGTTCATTGAAGGATTCTCTAAAATTGCAGGACCTCTCACTTAACTCACAAGAAAGAACCAAGCCTTTGAATAGACTGATGTTTACGAAGAAGGTTTTCAAGAATTGAAGAGACAGCTTGTAACACCCTCCTTAGGGCATCACATTTTTGACTCCTGACTCATAATCTGAAAAGAAGTTCGCACAAAGTTTGAGTTATAAAAGATGGGTTTCAAAATTTCTTCTTTACTAACACGTAAATTTACTGAAAATATTAGGTAATACTGAAAATCATATTTCAACTATTCATTATGCAATATTGACACCAATTACTATCACAATTTAAAGAGAAATATAAAATTAACAAACTTATTTTTTTTTGATAGTAGCAAACCCCATGACGGGTCCTACTTAATGGCACGGTACAACACTAACGAGAAACTTTAACATACTTATTCCTTTTTCTGTCCATCTTGATGCATCAGAACTTTACTCCTTATCTACTCGGCACATCTTCGAACTTGAGACAGCCATTTTTCTATGTTTCCATCAATCTCTGAGTATCTACCACTCGTTATGTCTAAGACAACTCATTCCTTCTACTGTATAATTTTAACAATACAGACAAAGCAAAACAATATAATAAAGAGGTGAGATCACCTACACCAATACCAACATGGTAGCACAGAGATAACACAAACAACAATATCATATAGATAGATCATACCGCAATTATGATCATGCCATCAACATTAATCAACTATCATCATCCAATCATTTGTCAATTCAATTATCATCCAAGTATTCAAAACAATTGTCATAACCAATAACCAATATTCCTCAATTAATATATCACACAGATATAAATGCTCAGATTTATGCATATGCACAAAGACTCATTTTATAAAAAATAACTCCATGGAGGTTTTCACAATTTCGAGAAGAATGCTCTGGTTAATTGTCAGCCTTAGCCCAAAGACAATCTCCCAGTTGTTGAAAAGAATCGTGTTCTTGTCGGGTATCGTCAATGCATTGCAACGGACTGCATCGCCAAGTGGCACAGTGGTACTCGCTAAGCGTCCACGGTCGATGGTCGACCGCCGCGCCTCGACGCCCCAAGATCCATCATAGACCTCACTATCAATTCGATTCCTCTTCAACCACAAGGGCCATAATAGCTATTAGCTATATTTTATACAATGCATGAATATATCAGTGCAAGTCCAACCCCAAAGGGCCAAATCTTTTTAATTTCATTTGTTCAATGTAATCATATGCTTCAACGCATATTTTATACAATGCACGAATATATCAGTGCAAGTCCAACCCCAAAGAGCCAAATCTTTTCAATTTCATTTGTTCAATGTAATCATATGCTTCAATGCATATTTTTTTTTTCAGTGCACGTATAATGCACCAAATTCAATCACAGACATATCTTTCCAATGCATGTATAATGCACCAAATGCCAATCACAGGCAAAACATGACATTTTCTCACATAGCATTCATATACTGGTTCTACAGTATTTATACTATATTTTTAACAGGAAAATCATATTATCACATTTTCATAGTTATAAAATTCTTTCATCGTGTTTTCACAAAATTGCGTAACATTTTCATTTTGTTTTCACAATTCCAAAACATTTCTGTTACATTTTCACAATACTATAACTCTTCTGTTGCACCTTTAAATCACGTATTAAATTTTTCAACATTTTTCTCAATCGCATAAAAATATACATTTCTCAAATCGCGTAATGATTTTTCATCATTTTCAAAATCACATAACTTAAAAATCATTCTTTTAAGTTGTGTAAATCATTTTCCATCATTCTTAAAATATTTAAAACACTTTCCAAATCACATAATAATTTTTCGTCATTTTCACAATCACGTAAAAATATTCTCTCATTATTTAATCACATAGTGATTTTTCAACAGTAGTTCAAATTACGTAAAATATTTAAACGTAATTCAAATCACTTAAAAATGTTTCAACGCATCTCCAATCGCGTAGTAATATTTTATCATATTTCAAATCACATAAAAATATTTTACTGTATTTCCAAACACTTGAAAATATTTTACTATATTTCAAATCACGTACTTTAAAAATTATATTTTTAAGATACGTAAATAATTGTTTTTCACCACAATTCCATTACAAAAAATATTTCTCATTTCTTCAAAAATTCCATTTCAACTTTCCTCAAAATAATATGACTTTATACTTTATTTAATACATTTTCTTCACTCAAGAAAATTTTTTCCACATTTCTTTACTCAAGAAATCTTTTTCCAAAATATAATTCACAAAATCACTCTTCCATTGATATAAATCAACGTTTCAAAACTTAACATTTTCTAATGTACTTCAAAACTCAAAAATAAGTTATACGTTAGTAGATTTTCATAATACCACTATATTCTTCATTTTTCCCAAATCATTTCCAAATCAACCTTCCTCAAAATAATATAACTTTCTACTTCATTTAATATATCTTCTTATTCAAGAAAATCCTTTTTCATAGTATATTTCACAAATTCACAATTCCATTGAATTAAATCAATGTTTCAAAACTTTAAAAATTACTAATGCTTTCCAAAATCCAACGGGATTTTAATAAATTCTTTTTAAAACAAATTGAGGCTCACTTGCAACTTCTTTTTTTCATTTACATAAAAATTCATTTCTCAAGTGCTAAAATACTCTGATTCCCTTTTCAATTTCCTTGTATTAAATTAATTATATTTTCACTTGGAGAATCACTTTGTTTCATCAAAATCAATGCATTACAAGCCTTCGAAAACGTGGACATGACTATTGAAATCATCAAATATTTTTCCTTCTAAATTGATATGGTTTTACACAAACAAAACCATTTAAAATTTTGTTTTCAAAACCGCAAGACTTATGGTTATAAAACCAAACCCATTTGTTCAAATTCATTTTTATTTTCTTTGCAAATCTTTTTTTTTTCACTTTCTTTGTAAATCCTTAAAATTATCATTGCCATTTTCATTTAAATCTCATGTTTTGTAAAACACTTAGAAACTTTTTACACAAAATAAATCAATAAAAATTTCTCAAAAACCATGTTCTTGTACTCTTTGAAAAATAAACTCTTTGTATATTTTCCTTGTTTTTCTAAACATCCATTTTCATCATTCATGAAAATATTCATTTATGAACACCTATCTTGAGGTGTCTTAACCGATATTCACCATGTTTCTAGGGATCAAAAATTAATTCCCTTGTTCTTGAAATTTTTTAATATGAACCCTAATCAAGGGCATCAAAACCGTAGTCTTTCCTTGGCCATTGGGACCAAAAATTAATTTTCTTTCTATCATCAAATCATGGCATACACATACATACACATCATATATATATATCAAAAGCATGCCATATTATCATCATGCATAGTATAAGCATACCATCAAAATCATAAAATCATACAAAGTATATCAAGCATAAGTAAATAAATCAAAGCTCATAAAACACACATAAATTATTACATGACAATGGATTGGAATCCTCACATGGATTCACCATCCATCAAATTTAAGACCATCTCTCACCACCATACTTGGTTGGTGAGATGGATCTCCCTCTTACCTCTTGAAGATCCTCAAAAACTCCTTGATTTGCTTCTTTTTCCAAGTCCTTCACCACCAAAGGCTTCTCAAATACAAAACAAAATATATAGAAATTAGTATACTAAGCTTGATTAAGAGGAACCATGGATCAAACATGGTTTAGAACATGAAAAAGAAGAGAAGAAATAAAGTCTTCTTATACTTCACCTCAAAAACCCAATAACTTTGATCTTGAAGAAAGTCCATGAAGATGAATGATTTAGAGAAAATCTCCAACATGAAAGTTGCTTATAATATCATGTAAATTCAAGATCAATGGTTGGATTAAATTAAAAAAACTTGAAGGGTGGTCTTAGGGTGGTTGACCGAATTCCTCACAAGAAGGAAAACATAAGCTTTTTGATTTTTAACTTGAAGGACAAGGTTGTAGATGATAGAATTTTGAGAAGTTCCTAACAATTCTAAAACAATTAGTAAAATCACAAACAAAGCTTAATAATAACAAACCATGGAACAAACATGGCTTAGAAAATCATAAACATGAATTTAAAACATAGAAATCAAAGTTTACCTCCAAGGAAGTAAGCTAAAAGTGGGATTTTGAAGCACTTAGAGTGGGATTTTGAGAAAACTTTCTAAATAAAAAGTGTTTAGAATATTGTTTAGCTTTAGGAAATAATGAGAGTGAAAATTATAGTTGAGTGATGGTGTATTTGGGTGGAGAGACCGAACCAATGGAGAAAAAAGGAAGGAAAAATGGTTGCTTGGTTCTTGGAATTTTGAGAGAATAAGATGGAGGCTTTTTGGGTGAAAGAAAAAAATGAATATGCATGCTCAAAATGAGTGGGCTACCGTGAGAATGAAAGAATAGAGAGATAGAAATTTCTTTAGCATAATTGAAGGCTATCACATGCATGCAAAAGTCTTCCACTTTGTCATCTTTTTCCTTGGCCTAAAAAGGCTACTCCAATTTGTCTCCTTCTTTCCAAGCATCTCCAACCATCCCCCCCTCTTCATAATGCATGCAAAGTTGTCATCTTTTCATGCCATTATTTGAAGCATTTCTAGCCATTGATTAATTCAATGGTTAGGATTTAGGTAGACTTTTGATTTTTAGGAGACTTAATCTAGGCCATTAGATCTTTTTCCTTTAAATTCTAGCCATTAGATGTGTCTCCAAAATAAAGGGTCAAGATCGCTCCTTCAAACTTTAAATACAAGGGTTATAATTAGTCATAGCCTTTTTAGAAGACCAATTCTCCACCTTTGATTAATTCTTCATCCAATGGTCATAAATGGTCTTTGTCACTTTTTAAGACTAAATCTCCACCCTTGATCAATTCCAAATCCAATGGTTGTAAATGGTCACTTTATATAATCAAATTTACACCGTTGATTAAATCTACGGTTGATATTGAAGCTTGCCTAACTAAGTTTATTCTCACACCATTGATTAAATCAATGGTGATTATCCAATGCTTCTTTATTAAATTTATTTCTTAACCGTTAATTAAATCAAGATCAAGTCTTCACCATTAAATAAATCAATGGTGGATATCTAAACCACCAATGTTGACTTAAGCAATATAATTTCTATTTTTATCTACTAAAAACCCCACGAAAGAATATATTTACTGTATTTTTATCACCCGATAATTAAATGCAGTGCCAAACACAAAACAAGAAAATTTCTAAAACTATTTTCGGATTCAGGTTTAGTAAGATCCCCTGTCTCCGTCTAAACAGTACAAATTTTTCTATGCGTAGAAAAATTTTCACTTTGTGAGACCCACCTGAGCCCACGTAAGGTCACCTAGGCCCACATACAGTCAAAAAAATTCATAATCATTCACAAAAATTACAAATATTAAAAAATGTATGAAAATCAAGTCAGATTGTTAAAAATAATTAATAGTCAAGAGAAATAAATACAGAAAGATTTTTTCCGGCCTGAAAATTAATATTTTCCTAACACGGAGTAAATCACTCAAAACGATCAAATACGCTGACGGAATAATCAAAATAATTTTATAGTATCTAGAAATTACTAAATAGTAAAATTCTGTTAACTGTCAAAACTACTGTTTACAAGATAGGAAATTTTGGGGTGTTACATAGCTAACTACTTCACCAGTGTTAGTCCTACCCGATTCGAATGAACAGTTTGAAGTGTACTACGATGCTTCATATCAAGGTTTGGGAGCTGTGCTTATGCAGAATGGAAAAGTGGTGGCTTATGCTTCGAGACAGTTGCAAGTGCATGAGAAGAGCTATCCAACACATGACTTGGAGTTAGCAGCTGTGGTTTTTGCTTTAAAAATATGGAGACACTTCCTGTATGGAGCAATGTTCAACATCTTCAGTGGCCACAAGAGCTTGAAGTACTTATATGATCAAAAGGAGCTGAATATGAGACAGCGCAGGTGGTTAGAATTCCTGAAGGATTATGATTTCTGACTTTTGTATCACCCTAGAAAGGTAAACGTCGTGGTAGACACATTAAGTAGGAAGATGCTCAGTATATCAGCCATGATGATTAAGGAAAAAGATTTGATAGAGAAGTTCAGGGATGTATGGTCTTTCGTGGAATTAGAACCAAAAAAATTTTTCATGAACATGGTTACTATCTCAAGCGAACTAATGGAAGACATCTGGGAAAAACAAAAAATTGATAAGTTCTTACAAGAGGAAAGAGAACTGATGAGGTAGGGCAACGCGACAACATTCGAGGAAGGAACAGATGGAATTCTGAGGTTCTGAGGTAGGGTTTGTATACTCAGGGATCAAGAGTTAAGGAATTATATTCTTGAGCACGCTCACACGAGCAAGTTAAGTATGCATCCAGGGATAACCAAAATGTACTAAGACTTGAAGAAGTTATTTTGGTGGCATTGAATGAAGAGTGATATTACCAGATGTGTGTCTTCTTGTCTGGTTTGCTATAAAGCAAAGGTAGAACATCAGAGACCATCAGGACTATTGCAACCTCTATCTATTCCTGAATGGAAATGGGATAGCATTGGGATGGATTTCGTGGCTGGATTGCCAAAGACTAGGAAGGGTTATGACTCAATATGGGTAGTCGTTAATCGACTCACGAAGTCAGCACACTTCTTGTCGATCAACATAATAAACAACATGGAGAAGCTGACCCAACTGTACATCAGTGAGATTGTTAAACTACATGGTGTACCTACCAGTATTGTTTCTAACAGGGATCCAAGGTTTACTTCCAAGTTTTGGCAAATTTTGCAAGAAGCATTGGGAACAAAGCTACGGGCAATCGGAAAGGACGATCCAATCATTGGAGGATTTTGCTCAGGGCTTGAGCTTTAGAACAGACTAGGAGTTGGGATGAAGTTTTACCTTTGGTAGAATTCACCTACAACAACAGTTTTCATTCAAGCATAGGGATGGCACCCTATAAAGCTCTATATGGACGATGGTGCCGAACACCTTTGTGTTGGTACCAAGATAACAAGCGCCTTACTGTTGGACTTGATATTATACAACAGATGACTAAAAATGTTAAGATGATTCAAGAAAAGATGAGGACGACTCAAAGTCGGTAGAAGAGCTATGCGGACAAGAGGAGAAAGCCTCTTGAGTTTGAGGAAGGCGAGCATGTGTTTTTGAAAGTCACACCAACGACTGGGGTCGGCGGAGTTCTAAAATCTAGAAAACTCACTCCCAAATTCCTTAGACCTTACCAAATTCTTCACCGGATAGGTCCAGTAGCTTACCAGATAGCCTTACCACCTTTTCTTTCAAACTTTCACAATGTCTTTCATGTGTCACAACTACGAAGTATTTTCCTGACCCGAACCATGTCTTAGCACCGGACACAGTACAATTGAAAGAGAACTTAACCTATGAGGCACCTCCTATAAGAATTGAAGATAGAAGAGTAAAACAACTCAAAGGAAAAGAAATCTCATTAGTGAAAGTGATCTGGAATGAAATGACCGGAGATGCGACATGGGAACTAGAAGACAAGATGAAAGAGCAACACTCACAACTGTTCTAAGGTATAAAAATTTCGAGAACGAAATTTCTTTTTAGAAGGGGAGAGTTGTAACACTGCAAAAATTATTTGTTTCATCATAAATAATCATTTTATAATATTTATGATTTTTGAGAATTTTTATGGATTTTTTCAGAAACATCAAATATTTTAAGATATTCCTCATTTTACGTGCACACTGAGCATAGTTAGTGTCACACCCCAGAAATTATTAGTTTTGTGATGAATGGACATTTTCTAATATTTGTGATTTTTGAGAATTTTTGTGGAATTTTCTGGAAACGTCAAATATTTTAATATATTCCTCGTTTTGCATGCGCGTTGAGCGGAGCCAGGAAAAACGAAATATTTTTCCTGAAGATGGTAAATTTTGAACTGTGAAAACGTCGACAGGGGATCTTACTAAACCCGAGGCCAAGCACAGTATACGAGGTTTACATTTTGTGAGATTTTATCTGATAAATAAAATCAGAGAAATATTTAATTATCTGAGATAATAAAATATTATTTTTACTAACTGTAACTTTTGTCCATGGAGTAATAGTTCTAGTAGATTATTTCTATTTAGTTGCTTTTATGACATTATCTAAGTGACCTCACACTTCACTCTATCAAGAAGTGTGCGAAGCTTCTCAAGGAAGCCTCAAGCAAGCTTCCTCCTAAGCTTCTCAAAGAAGCTTCATCTTCTCTCTCCTCCCTAAGGTGCTGCACGACTAGAGGGAAGGAAAACAAAGGATTATTTCATTTTACTTCCCTTATTCACATTTCATTTCTCTCATTTTCTTTTCCCTCACGCATATTTCTCTCTCTTTCTCTCTTCTCCCACACGGCTGCATGCCCCATTATTGAGCCTTCAAGCTTTCTTGCTCAAGCCAACTTAGACCATTGTTTCCCCTTGTCATCTTGAAACTTTCTTCTTTGTGGGACTCCTCTTGACTCTTCCATTTTTGCCATTCACATCCCAGCTCCAAAGCTTGAAGCTTTGAGGTAAAGCTCTCAACTTTCTTCTCTTTTTCTCCTCATTTTCGTGGTCCTTGGTCACCATTGTGACCAAGGACTCCTCTTTTCAAGTTTTAGTGGCTGATTTGGTAAGTTGATCATCTTAGGTTCTTTTTGTGGGTGGTGGACGAAAAGCTTGAAAGGAGCTCACTTTCCTTATTGTCTCTTAAGGTAAGAGGAAGATTCTTCTCTTCGACCATTTTGGTGGTGAGAAACTCATTATTATATTAGTGGGGTTGAACCCATTTGTGGGATACCCATTTGTTTGAGTGATTTTGGTTGTATACTAATTGTTTGAATGGTATGATTTTGATGTATATTGGTGGATCTTCGATTGTATGAAGGATGGTTTGAGTTTGGGTGATTTTCTGCATTTACCGAGGATTACACGGCCTAGGCCGTGTGAGGGCACATGATCGTGTAATCCAAACTGGTTAGGTCGTGATTTGCTGAGCTCTAGAGGAGTACACAGCCTAGGCCGTGTAATTTTACATGGCCGTGTAATAGGGGCCGTGTAACTCCTCATGGCCGTGTAACTTGCTGGTGAGAAATTATAGGCTTTTATAGCCCCTTGGAGGCTCATGGTCTCCTTGGGCACTTGACACAAGACTTTAGCACTTAGATAAACTTATTAAACTTAATTAATTGAATGATTAGAAGTTGATTAGGGATTCATAAAATGGAAAGAACCAAGGATGGAAGTTTGTCTTATAGCTTAGAATAATTTTGAATAAAGAAAGAACATGAGTATAGATGAGGTTATGAGAAACATAATGAAATTAAGGTTTAACTTTTATGATAACTATGAATGGTGTTGTGTTCACCCTTAAGGTTCGATATTGACTTGATGTGGGTCCGTGAATGGGACCAATGATTGTTGATAAACAATATGACATATGATTTTGGATATGATATGACATGGTTGTGAATCCATATATGAATATGTATGTGTGTGTTTAATCCTTATGCATTTGAATCATATTGATATAGTCTAACATGAGGAGCATGATTGAAACATGCATTGAAAAGTCCATTGGACTATTGTTAAGGCCAAGTTGCCTAGGAGTTGAATCACACCTATGTGCGGGTGCGAATAGACAAATGTAAGTCACTTGTTAACCTTAGGGGCGTTGGGGTGCGGGTATCTCGCAATGGACAGTTGGTAGCTCTTCTATCTATGGGATAGACCGATGCAAACACACCGACGACACTATCCAATATCAAGATCTGTGTAGAATGTCTTGTACAATGCCATGATGTGCACCATGATAAATTGAGAATTTTAGCACTTGAAGGCCTCGACAGTCGCGATACAGACATGTCTCCTGATCATTCTCTTCGATGTTTTGTGTGTAGCTCCATAGAGTGAGATTTTTGGTATCATGTGCATGTGCATAATGAGTCACCATATCATTTGACATTTACTTATTTATATAAAGATGTAATCTGTTGTCTTATTACTGTCACAACTACTTAAGATTTGCTAAATTATTTATTTTCTATTTTAATACTGGTTATTATTCCTGAAATGTTATATGGGCGCCGTTTTGTTTCCTTACTGCCATAATAGGTAATGAATGTAGAATGTCTTACCTCTTTTCTATATTTTCTGCTATTCTATTTTATCTATGTGATTCTCTGAAGACATCGGTGAAGAAGGAGAAGTTCAAGAGTTTCCCGATTTTTGGCCCAACTTCAACTAGCACCTGCTTTTGGATCTTGGCGGCACGTCCACGAGGATTTTTAGGTTATGTGCGGTTGGCCTTCCTCGGAGGTCCAAACTGCTAGCACATTAACTTCAACTCGGATCGTTGTGTCTACGTGGAAGATGTGACGGTATCGCTGGCTTGGGGGCATTATGATCCACCCATCTTCTCCTGCAGTGTTAGATTACATTTAGAGTTTTACATGCCCATTAGGGACATATGGGGTGATAGTTACTACACCCCACAAGAGGATTCATTCCTCTCCACTGCCTGAGCCCCGGCCCGTAATTCAGTGGCTCCGATGAGGGTTTCCTCTTACGAGGAAGACCTTGAGGAGGAACCTGAGAAAGATCTTGACACAGTTCCTTCTCTCTCTTCTTAGGGGCTAATTACTGTCGATAGTCACTGATGGCTATCTATGTTCTTTTTGGGGCCTTGATATTCATTTTGGGGGTCTGTATATCATTTTTTGGGGCTTGTAAAGCTTAGGCTTCTTTTTGATGAGCCTTGATGTAATTAGTGACTCATAGTCAGTATTTAAATAGTGCATATATATATATATATATGATGTATCTTTTGCATGGATGCATGGATTAGTCTTTACGTTTTTCTGCTTATAATAATAAATATATATATATATATATACACGTTACTTGTGAATCTCTTGTAAGCATTGGTACTTTTGAATCCTTCCCTAATGAACAGGTTATCAAATACAAATATATATACATATAATGAAAGAAGAAAAAAAATATTCACCATTTTATTTACGCAAGTATGATCAAATAAGTTTAATTGTGATTTAATGAACTGGGTCTTAATTTATATTTTCATTTTTTGCATTGTAAATAATGATGTGACGTTCCCTCCCAAAAAAGGGTGTTACACTGGTAACGACTGTGTTACCACATAGTCATTGTTTGAAGAGATTAGAGATTCAAAATGATTTGATGGCTCAAATTAAAGAGGCTCAAGAGGATGATGAAGCTTTAAAATTGATAGAGGAACATATCTATTTAGGAAAGAAGAAAGATTTCAAGAGGGCTCAGGATGGGACACTTATGTTAAGAGATAGACTTTGTGTTTGCAAGAGAAAATGAGATCAAAGAAAAGATCTTAGAAGATGCCCATAAGAGTAGATACACCATCCATCTCGGAGCCACAAAAATGTATCAAGACCTCAAAAAGATGTTTTGGTGGCCAAACATGAAAGGAGATATAGCTAAATATGTGTCCAAATGCTTAGTTTGTCAAAAAGTGAAAATAGAACACCAAAAACCCTTAGGACTTCTCCAACCCTTGGAAATTCCCGAGTGGAAATGGGAAAGTATATCAATGGATTTTGTCATGGGATTACCAAGGACACAGTCAGGCCATGATTCCATTTGGATTATAGTGGATAGATTAATGAAGTCTACATACTTTTTAGATATAAAGGCTACTTGGCCATTAGATAGATTGGCCCAGTTGTATCTCTAAGAGATTATCAGATTGCACGGAATCCCCTCTAGTATAGTATTAGATAGAGATCCTAGATTCACCTTTAGATTTTGGGGAGCCATATAGAAAGCCTTTTGGACTAAGTTGAGGTTTAGCACAGCCTACCATCCACAGACAGATGGCTAAATTAAGAGAACTATCCAAACTTTAGAAAATATGCTGAGAGCTTGTGTGCTAGACCAATAGGGAAGTTGGAATAAGTTTTTAACCCTTATAGAGTTTGTTTACAACAACAGTTACTATACTAGCATAGGAATGGCACCCTATGAGGCTTTGTATGGCAAAAAATGTAGATCACCCTTATGTTGGTATGAACAGGGCAACAGACTATCCTAAGACCAGATTTGGTGCAACAGCCACAAAATAGATTAAGATGATTAAGGATTGGATGTTGACAACCCAAAGTAGGCAGAAACGATATGTGGATGAGAAGAGAAAACCTTTAGAATTTAATGAGGGAGAACATGTGTTCTTCAGAGTCACTCCTACTACGGGAGTTGGTAGGGCTATCAAAACCAAAAAATTGACTCCTCAGTTTCTTGGTCCCGTTCAGATTTTAAAAAATGTCAGACCTATTGCTTACCAAATAGCCTTACTCCCCCAGATTGTCAAACCTCCATGATGTTTTTAATGTTTCCAAACTCCGAAAGTATAATCCGGATCCTTCACACATTTTGAAAAATAAGTCAATATAGTTAAAAGATGATTTAACTTTTGTGGTTAAACCTGTAAAGATCATGGATAGAGCTGTCAAAGAACTCAGAGGGAAACAAATTCCTTTGGTAAAGGTGTTTTAGGAGGGAGGTGACTCAGAGGAGGCCACATGGGAGCTTGAATCCCACATGATGAGAGACTATCCAAAACTTTTTGAATAAGGTAAGCAAATTTTCATGACAAAATTTATAAAAGGGGAAGAATTGTAATAGGGGAGAATTGTAACATTCTCCCCAACCCAATGGATTTAATCATGGTTATAGAAGTTCAAAAACATTGGTACAGGACAATAGTTAATTCTGGTAGCTAACTAGTGTAGTTTGATCTATAATACTAAATGTGAGAAATAACTCCTATAAAATTTGGACTTTTTTGAAAATAGATGAAAAAATAGAAATAAATGAGGAAGATTTATTTATAACCTATGTAGAATTAAAATAGATATCTGAAAAGGTGGTTGAGGATGGATATTTTCTTACCACCTAAGTTTTTGAGGCCGAGGACAGATAATTCCCTCCTTCTTTACCTGAGCTCTCCCTGGATTAAATTGTATTGAGGATGAATAATTCCCTCACTACTTGAGGTACTGATAATTGTCGTGGGTACCAAATTTATCAATTTATAACTACTTTACGAAAATAACTTTTAAGGTAACATCGGGTCAAGCCCATAGATCACTCTGATTATGATCACAAAATTAAATTAAGATGTAAGTAAATAGGGGGAAAAGGGGTTTGTAAGATCAAATAACAGAAACAAAAAGCAATTAAAGAAGAGAAAATAGAATTAAGAAATAACCAGTCTAAGAGAATTATCCAATCTTGATTTTAATCTATCCTTGATCACTATAGGTCCATTTAATTATGAACTGAATCCATGGTCTTAGAGCATATCAAGATGCCTTAAAGTGATCCATGGATCTTCCACTAGATATGCATCTATAATTCAATTAATTAAGGTCAGACAAATTAACCATCCATCCAAAACCCGAATTAATTTAAAAACCAAGATCCAACCAAGCTAAATATTTCATCAAACACCATTGATGCCTTGTTTAGTCTCTAAAATCCTCTTCTAGCACTTAGTAGTTACACAATTATCATATGCAAATCCCAATTAAATTAAGCATTCAATTAGAATTAAACAAAGAGAAAAATGACAGAAACTAGATTAACAATTAAAATAGAATCTTAAGATTAAACATCAAGAATGTCAATCCCTTGTATTGATTAAAGGCTCTACCCCTCCATGAATGGGGGGAAGAAATTAGAAAAAAAAGGGAAAATCTAGAGAGAAGAGAGATCTAGAGAGAGAGTGAAAAATGCTGAATGAGAAGATGGTTCTCAGACTTCTCTTTTAACCCTCTTAAATTAACTTCTAATATTGCCTTACATGATCAAAATTCTAATGGCTACAAAGTTGGGTCAATTAGGAATTATTGGGCCCAAGTCCCATGTCATTTAGAGGCCTACAACTCAAGTTATGCTCAATTAAGTGGCCAAACTCGTCATCAACATTTCTTTGTTTTACAACTTCAATTGCATGCCCAAAATGATGCAGTTTAGCTTATGAGTCTTCATAAAAGTTGTAGCTTAAAGTCTTATATTTTATTTGGGCTTAGTTTGACATCCATTGAACTCCTATAACTCAATATATGGGCTGATGAGTGCGCAGAGGTCAAGCTGTCAGGATCAACATTCTGGCTTGCTTCAAGTTTAATTTAAATTATCCAAACGCATGATTCAACTCCTGAGGTCTTTATGAAACTTGTAGATATTTGTCTTAGCTTTCCTAAAAGACCAGAATCACACCAATCAGATATTTGAAATTCAGATTATAGCCAATATACTAAACACTACCAAATAGACAAATAAAGGCTAATTCATGCAATAATTCCTTCAATGATCCAATTAAACCCAATATCATAAAATGTGACAAAATCAATTTAATTAAGCCAAGTTGAACATTAAGACACCTAGTGAGAGGATCATTAAATGAATAAAATATACTGCTATTAAATTCTCCCACACTTAGCTTTTTACACTATTGGGCAAAACATATAAGACCAAAACTAGGGAATAAGGAAAAATAATACAAATTCAAAACTAAAAACTCTAAAAGACTCATTTCCAATGATATTCAAGAATGCAAAAGTTTATAAGCAATAAGGGAAACCAAAGATTCAAGGGATTAAAACATTCACGAGGTAACATTTCTTCAATTCCATTTCCATATAATTCACATTCTCTTTACAGATTCCTTCTTTTTTTTTCAATTTCTTTTCTTTCAAAACCTTCTTGCATTTATTCTTTTTCTTTTCCTTTTTTTAATTAGCTCTTTTTCTTTCTTTTTCTTCCACCAAACACCTTGTATATTGTACATCAATTTGCACAAATCCCACACTTGTACTATAATTACCCACAAGCAAAAGAGCTCCTCTAATGAAAATGAATCAGTGCTCTCCCATTCCCTAAAGTAAGGTGAAAACATGGTTTTCATATAAGGCATATAATGAGCTAAGACAAATGATAGGTAAATAGGCTCAAAGGGGTTAATCAAAGGAAAATGATGCAAGGTTGGCTAATTGGCCAAAGTAGCTAATTCAAGAAATAAGGCCTCAATCATGTTTATGTATACAAGTGAAAATGTAGCCTAAAAAAGAATCAAAGCAAGCTCTAGATTGATCAATTGCCATGAGTGAAAATCACACAAGAAAGAAGAGAATAACACAAATGCTAAATCAATCCATCAATAGGCACAAAATCTCACAAGATATACATCTATCAAACTCAATCCACCAATCAAATATCCAAAACCATGCATGTGAAATTCAAGAAGGAAGATAATTTAATCAATCATGCTATGAACCTTGAATTCCAATTTTTTCAAACTCATATGCTTCACAAATCCCAAAACATCATTGGAAAGGCAATTAAGAACACACATTTTGTTTTTTTTTCAAAAACAATAAGAATAGAATTGAAGGTAAACAATAAAACAACAAAAACAACAAAAATAGTAAACATAGCAAAAATAGTAAAAATAGTAAAACAAAAAACAAAAAAGAAAATAGAAATAGTAAATAGCAACATAAATAGCAACAATAAATAACAATAGAAAAAAATAGAACAACATAATTATAAAAAAAAACTAGAAACACCGAGAAAATAACAAATTAAAAATAGAAACAGAAAAATAGAATTAGAATAGTAATAGTAAAATAGAAACAAAAAAGAAATATAAAAAATAGGAAGTAATGTGAGAAAATAGCAAAAATAGAAAATTAAAAACAAATAGAAGACAACATAAAATAGAAAATTAAGACAAAAAATTAAAACAACAATGAAATTAAACACAAAAAATAGAAATAAAATAGAAAATAGAATTAAAACAGAAAGTAACATGTAAATTCCTCCCTCACACTTAAATTCTACATTATTCTCAATGTAAAGCTTAAAAGAAAACAACATCCTTTAATTAGCATCAATTAATCTAGGACAATTAAAATAAAAGAGAGAGAGGGAGAGAATAAACATTCTTATCAAGTGAAGAGACTTCTACTAGGGTTAGCTACAGTAGTGTTCGCCACAAAGGTTTGCAGACATTACTTGTATGGAGTTCAATTTAGGGCGTTCACTGATCACAAGAGTTTGAAGTACTTATTTGATCAAAAGGAGCTGAACATGAAACAACGAAGATGGATGGAGTTTTTGATAAATTACAACTTTAAGTTAAAGTTCCATCTGAGTAAAGCCTAGGTGCTGGCTGATGCACTAAGTAGGAAATCCCTACATGTGTCCTAGATGATGATCCAGGAGAGTGAACTTCTTGAGAGTTTTAGAGACATGAGCTTTTTAGTAACTATGTTACCATAAAGTCTCAGTGCGAGACATGTGGACATAATAAGTGACTTTAGGACTCAGATCTTAGAAGCTTAAAAGGAAAATGAGACTTTTAGTGATGTAAGTGAGTATATCTTTTTAGGAAATCTTAGAAAGTTTGATATATCGGATGATGGGATAATCAAGTTTAGAGGTAGACTTTGCATTCCACGTGAATTCGGAATCAAGGAAAGGATCCTTGAGGAAGCTAACTGTAGTCAGTACACTATCCATCTCAGGGCCACTAAGATGTATCAACATTTGAAGAAGTTGTTTTGGTGGTCTGGTATGAAGAGGGACATAGCTAAGTTTGTGTCTAGGTGCCTAACTTGTCAGAAGGTCAAGATAGAACACCAAAAACCCTCTGGACCTCTTCAATCTTTAGGAATCCCTGAGTGGAAATGGGATCGTATCACAATGGATTTTGTGATAGGCTTACCCAGGACTCAGTTAGGATTTGATGCAATATGGGTTGTAGTGGATAGACTAACTAAGTCTGCCCATGTTATACCTATTAGAGCTAACTACTCCATAGATAGACTTGCCCAGTTATACCTTCAGGAGATAATTAGGATGCATGGTATTCCCTTTAGTATAGTTTTTGATAAAAACCCTAGATTTACATCTAGATTTTGGGGAGCCTTGCTGAAAGCTTTTGAAACAAAGCTTAGTCTAAGTATAACATATCATCCATAGACTGACGGTCAATCGGACATGACTATCCAAACCCTTGAGGATATGTTGAAAGCATGTGTGCTAGAGTAGAAAGGAAGTTAGGATAAGTTCTTACCCCTAGTAGAGTTTACCTACAACAATAGTTATTATACCAACATAGGCATGGAACCGTATGAAGCACTTTATGGTAGAAAATGTAAGTCCCCTTTGTGTTGGTATGAGGTTGGAGAGAGAATCATCCTAGGTCCTGAGTTGGTACTGCAGACCACAAATCAGATTAAAATGATCTGGGATAGGTTGGTTATGGTTTAGAGTAGACAAAAGAACTATGCTGATAAAAGAAGAAGACCTCTAGAGTTCAGTGAGGGAGATCATGTATTCTTGAGAGTCACTCCTACAACAGGGATTAGTAGAGCAATGAGAACATAGAAGTTGAACCCTCGTTTCATTGGTCCCAACCAGATCCTAAAGAGAATTGGACTCGTAGCCTACCAAATTACCCTTCCTCCAAGTTTGTCAAACTTTCGTGATGTCTTCCATGTGTCACATCTTAGGAAGTACAATCTAGATCCTTCACATGTCATAAGAAAAGAATATGTGCAGTTAAGAGAGGATTTGTCTTATGTTATGCAGCCGATGAGGATCGTGGACAGAGAGGTCAAATGTAACACCCCAGGATGACCTCGATGGCGTTAACACTATACTCGGTATTGTACACCCATGGGGCGGATATTCAATCTCACCTTCGTGCACAACTCAACTACTGAGAGGCGATTCTGCAAGGAATGTAAAGATCCTTGGGACATGTGTTTGATCCTAGGAAGTGTTGCAGCATAAAGGTGAGATTGAATATCCGCCCTATGGGTGTACAATACCGAGTATAGTGTTAACTCTTCCAAGGTCAGCCTAAGGTGTTACATCAAAGAGCTTAGAGGTAAGTGAATTCCTCTGGTGAAGGTGCTTTGGGATGGTACTGGTTTTGAGGTGGCGACTTGGGAGTTGGAGTCCCACATATAGCAAAATTATCTGCAGTTGTTTATTTGAGGTAAGCAAATTTGGGGACAAAATTTTAGAAAGGGGGGAGAAATGTAACATCCTCTACAAAAGGTAGTTTAATACTTGCTTAACATGTTTAATTTTGTGACAATTTGAGTTAGTTAAGGCACTTTGCTGAAACCCAAAAGGTGAAAAGTTGCATAAAATGACCCAGATATTAATATAAAATGGCTTAGTTAATGGAAAAAGATGTGAATAATTTATTTCTAAGTCACAAATGTATATTCTGTGATGTGGTTAAATTTTGAGAATAATCGGAGTCCGTTTAGTTTTTTTAGGCATAGTAGCTGTGTGTTTTAATGCTGGATTGACTAGTCACAGATATGAAAAATTATGATACTGGTGAAACGACATTTTGAATGAATCTTAGTATTTATTTTAAGGTTATTAGAACTTGGAAAACTTGATTTAGCTAAATCTGAGTGTTTTAAGTTTTTTTCTTTTTTGGATAAGTTTTAAGTGTAGTTTATGACTTGTTCATGTTAAGACTTTAGATTAGAAATTGAAAACTGTAACACCCACCTTAGGGTGCCACACTTCATGTTACTCAAATACCAAATTACCCTTTCATTAGAAAATGTGCTTGTAATATAAATACGAGTTGTAAAATTTCTTGATGATAGTAAGATAAACCTAGCAGAAAATAAAAACATTACAACAACATCATAAATAATATACATCATATATATATACAAATCATAGTATTGTCATATTTTAGCATTTACTACTAGACTCTCAAAATATTTAAACTTTAATTTAGACTAACATACTGCCCAAGTACTACTAAACAGTAGAACCCTCAGATGGGTCCTCTTAGACTCCTCGAGAAAATAGAAGTCCGACTTGACGCGAAGTCCTACGGATAGGTATCCGCGAGACAACACTATACTAGTCGCACTCAGAGTACGATAGTATATTGCCCTAATACTGTCTATGTGGCAAATATGTTTTCCAACAAGAAAGACGTGCTACACCTTTGGTCCTCATATACCCTCAGAAAAACTCGGCGTCTCCATCTCTTTAGAACTCTACTTCTACAGGAATCTGCTCCTTCTCAGCTTCTTGCTCAAGTTCTCGCTCAACGTCTTTAAAATTATAAATACAATACAGAATAGACATACAAAGATGTGAGATCACCTACGCCAATACCAGTATGGTAGCAATGAAGATAAACACATACAAATTCTCATACCAACACATCATACATTATTACAATTATGTCACCGATATCATTTATCTAACACATATCATATCTCATATCAACACATCATACATAATTACACTTATGCCAACAATATCATTTATCATCATAATTCATACAATAAGCCATAATTACGATCATATCCTTATCAACATTCAATTGTTCAATAATTCAATTATCATAAACAATACTTACGATAATACTCTCAGTATCTCTGCACATTCACCTAGACTCAATTTCCTACTCCATGGAGCTACAACTCAGATCGGAAAGAGTGATCGTAAAGATCTGTCTGCACTACATGCCTCGGACCACGTGCTCAATTTTTGCACATCTAGCATATGCACCAGTCTTTATCAAATCTTGATTACGGATAGTGTCTCGGTCCGGATCATTGGTGTGTTATATCGGTCTAACCCACGTACAGAAGAGCTACCAACTGTACATTGTAGGCAACCCGCACCCCAATGCCCCCAAGGTCAACGAAAAACCTACACTACGCATATCGCACCCACTCAGGAGGTGTATTCTCTCCTTCCTAGGCAAATAGCCTTATCCAGTCCATCGGACCTTTTCAATGCATATACAAATGCACCATTCTCAGTTCAATTCATTCTATCATATTCTCAATTAAATTTTCTTTATCTCAAGTTCGGGGTCCTCATATTGGCCCAACAGTGTCATTACTGTAATTTCATCGCGAAACCATATTTTTCACATTTTCTCAATCGTGTAACAGTTCTGTCGCATTTTCAAATCACATATCAATTTTTCATCGTTTCTCAATCGCATAAAATATTTTTCATACGTTTTAAATCAAAAATACTATTTTCCCCATTTAACACCAGAATTCAACTTCATTTTTCATATTTGCATAATAACCCCTCAAAACATAATATTTGCATTATAATCTTCATTTAAATAATATTTTCACAACAGTCCTTCATAAAATTCATATTTCCAATATAGTCCCTTATCAATTTCATATTTTCCAAAATAGTCTCTCATCAAATTCATATTTCCAAAATAGTCTCTCCAAAACATAATATTTACATTTTAGGCCCTCAAAAATTGTTATTTACAATATGGCCCTATTAAAAATGAAAATTACTATTTTGCCCCTCTAAAAATTATAATTACAATATTGCCCCTTTAAAAATCATAATTACAGTATGGCCCCTTTTAAAAACAAAAATTACAATATTGCCCTTCTAAAAATCATATTTATAATAATTCATTTTCCCAAAAATCATTTTACTTTGCTATACTCAAATTCGTCTCAAATTCATTTTAAATCTCTCAGTTCTCATTTTAATTCATCAGTTTAATTATATCCAATTATTTTCCCACAACCTTCAAACTTGTTCAAATTCATTTCTTTTTCATTTAAATCCTTCATTTTCAATTGAATCTCTCATTTTCAGGACTTTGGTCCTTTCTAGCCTAGTATGGCCGTAAGCCTTAAGCTCTTTGGAGCTCTCATAAAATCAGTTCATCATATTATTCACATCTTACTTTACTCATACATTTTCATGCACACAATTTCATACATACAAACATATATCAAAGCAATAGACATAATATCACACATGCAAGCACAAAAACACAATCATACACAACACAAACACAATCAAATAGCATCAAACAATCGGTGAAGAACCCTTATGGATTTTTCCACCGTACAAAAACCATCCCCACACCACCAAAACATGGTTGGTGAGGTAAAATCTCCCTCTTACCTCCTGAAGACAATTTAATCGGTTAGTTCTCCTCCTTTCCTTCAAATTCGTGCAATCTCCCAAACAAATCCCTAAAATTCTTAAATAATTAGTAAAAACACATACCAGGTTCAATATTGAAAAACCATGGAACAATCATGGCTTAGAAAATCAGAAACATGAATTTAAACCATAGAAACTCAAGTTTACCTCTAGGGAAGTAAGATAGAAGTGGGTTTTTGAAGCACTTAGAGTGGGATTTTGGGAAAACTTTCTAAATGAAAAGTGTTTAGAATGGTGTTTAGCTTTAGGAAATGATGTGAACAAAAATTATAGGTGAGTGATGGTGCTTGTAGTTGCTAGGGCCGAACCAATGGAGAGAAAAGGAAGGAAAAATAAGCTTTGGTGTTCTTGGTATTTTGGAGAGAAAATGGAAAGCTTGATTTAGGATAAGTGTGAGATAAAAGTGAAGAATGAAATGTGAAAGGGCTACTGCTGCCGTGTGGTTAATTTTAGTGAGGTTGAGTGATTGAATTTGCATGTTAAAATATCCTAGAGTGTTCACATTGGTGCACATGGCTTATGTCATGTTGGAGGCTTCAAGAACCTTGTAGAATCAAGCCATCCAAGCCTCCTTGGCTGCTGAAAACCGTGGGCTTCAAGTGAGTTTAGGGACTTTATTTTGTTTTAATTTAAGTCTACTTAATTGCTAATCAATTCACTAGTTAATTAGGTTTAATTTCCTAACTAATCTTAATTAACATCCTAATCATATAACTAATTAGTTTAATATATATTAGCATATATTATAACCTTTAATCAATATTAGTATATCTAATTAGTATTTAGATTATAATTAATTAATAACTAAGTTAGTTCACTTAGTTTGCTAATTAGGTAATCATTAGTCAAATTAAGCTTAATTAGCTACTAACCAAATTCAAGCCTACAATTTTTGACTTAATTCTAACCATTGATTCATCTTTAATTCCTAGCCATAGATTAGATCTAAGGTAGATATCAATTGGTCATAAAACTAGCATTCTAATCTCACCATTGATTAGATCAACGGCTAAGGTTAAAGGCTTCCTAACTAAGTCTTCATCCAACGGTTCATACTAAAGTCCAAGCCACTAAGTTTGACTTCATCTTAGCCATTGAAATCATCTTGATTTCCTATCCATTGATCTCATCTACGGTGTATATTACTTAGTGGTTTTATCAAGATTTGTTTTACACCATTGATCGGATCAACGGTTAAGATCAAAAGCATCTAAATTATGCTTTTCATCCAACGGTCCTAAATAAAGTCTATGCTTCTTTTGTTGACCTTTTCCTATTGGTTTAGAAAGTCCAGCCTACTTTCGTTGACTTGCTTTCATTGGCTAGAATTTGTCCAGTCAGCACAGTTGACTGTTTTTCCTAAACGTGGGCCCCACGAACTTTTTAGGGTCAACAAATAATTTTTCTACTATTTTTGAGATAGTAGGTACTGTTGAATAAAATAATATTATAATAATATAAAATTATTTTATTACACAGTTAAATCCTAAAAATTATAAGATTAATATATATATCAATCAGAATTGGGTTTAGTAAGATCCCCCAGCTCTAATTAATTAAAATAAGAATTTTCTCGGCCCAAAAATTATTATTTTCCTGACCTGGAGCAAATCACACAAAATAATCAAAAACAGTATCGGAATAATCAAATTATTTTTATATTGCACAGAAAACACAAAACAGTGTAATTCTATCAGTTCTATAACATAGTCTAAAATTTGGGGTGTTACAATACTCCCCTTCTAAAAAGAAGTTTCGTCCTCGAAACTTGATGCACTTAAAATAAAAACGGATACTATTCTCTTATCTTATCTTCTAATTCCCATATTGCTTCACCACGTATATCGTTCCAAGCCACTTAACTAATGCGATTTCTTTATCTCGAAGTTGCTTTGTCCCTCGATCTTCAATCTTGACTGGAAATGTCTCCTAGGTTGAATTTTCCATCATTTGTACGATCTCCAACGGAGTATCCAATACGGTCCGATAAACTTCAGAGTGGGTTTTCCTCGACTTAATCACTCGTCCAACTCTAGTCATAGGCGTCACACGTAGAGACACATGGTCACCTTCTTCAATTTCAAGCGGTCTTCGTCTTTTATCTGCATAACTCTTTTGTCGCGTCTGAGTTGTCCTCATCTTGTCTTAGATCATCTTCACTTCTTTAGTAGTCTACTGCACAAATTCTGGTCCTACCTCAGTACTTTCAGCATCATGATGCTAACACAATGACGTTCTACATCTTCTTCCATATAATACCTCATAGGGTACCATCCCTATACTCAAACGAAAACTATTGTTGTATGTGAATTCTATCAATGGTAGAAATTCATTCTGACAACCAGCTTGTTCTAGAACACAAGCTCTCAACGAGTCCTTTAAAAATTCTAGTTATTGTCTTTTCCTTATATCCAAACCCCTCTTGATTGTACAGGTACTTCAAGCCCTTGTAATTATTATAGACTTTATAGGAAAGAAAATGTTTTCAAATTCTCCTTGCAAAACGACTATCACAGATCCTAAAACGTAAATTGAATAATTCTTCTCATGCACGTTCCACTGCCTCGAAGCATACGCCACCACCTTTCTATTTGATCTCAATACTCAATCTAAATTCACGAGTTGAACTTCTAACAGAATTTGTATTTGACTAGTTTTTACGCATAACTCCTTCTTACTTGAGATACATGAAAGACACTTTGAAAGTTATAAGGAAAAATAATAAGACTATTCAATAGGTTACTAGATTAGTCCAATAAGAAATTTGAAATGGTCTAATAGATTTTCAAAATGAACATGGTCTAATAATTCTAGAAATGGACTTTCTGGATTCAAACCCAAAAATCTCAGATCAAGGAAACACTAAAGTTACATTGTAACAATCTAGTAGGATATAGTTGAAAAATAACCAATCCATTTATAAAGTCAGGTTCTCAAATAGATGTAATTTTAGATAAACAAATCAAATCAACAGAAAAGATTTGATATCCAATAAATATAGGGTAGAGTTAGAAAACTTGAGTATAAACAACAAGTTTAACAAGAAGAGTAGAAATACTCCGATCACATTATAACGAAGACATGGATAAGTCAAATTGATCTACTCAGTCTATTTGAGAAAGAAATAGACAAACCAGATCAACAGAAAAGTTTCAAACTCCGATAATAATAAGATAGTTTCAAACAGACTCGAGTAGTAAAAACAAGTTTAGTAGTTGAAGTAATATTATGAAAAGAAACAAAACACAGATAACCCCTAAAGATTTTACACAGTCACAGATCGCAAGAGACTGGGTTACCTTACGCATCATACAGTACAGTTTTAAGATTACCCTCTATGGCACAATTTCCTCGCTCCTTAAGTTTTTGTATTTGAACGTTCTCACTACACTCTTTGCATCAACTCTTTCTTCTTCTTAAGATTTTGAAATACGTGTATCACTAATGGAAAGTTCCATCTTCAGTTGATCACAATCTCTGGAGAAATGTCCGGGCTTCCCACATCCATAACAAATAAACCCTTTATGCTGACAATCTTTGGTGAGATGATTTTTCCCACACTTGAAACATTTCATGGTTGATGCCACAGTCTGACCAAAATCATTGCCACTAGTACTCCCCCTTTTTGTTCGTTGTTGCTTCCCCAATGGTCGTACATATGACTTTTGCTGAACACGATCGACTTTATGCTTCCTTCTATCTTGGATTATCGAAGGTTCTAAGTTACAGCTTCTCACATCCGATGGCTGCTCTAATCCTAGTAAGCTATGAAGTTCGATTCTCAGTTCCTGCTGCTGAGTGATTATCTGTCTCTGTTGTACTGCTACTTCATTCATCTTTTGCATCACACTTCTAGCTGCGGCTATACGATCTTCATCACGTCTCGCGTCCACATGCTCATGTTCGCTACGTTCCATTATCTTTCTTCAAAGATAAATAAAATCAAAACACGACGAACTAAACGTAACTATTTCACACAACTTCATCTCCTTTCGGAAACCAAAATATATCTCTGCATTCAACATCAGAGATTCACACAGCACAAACAAGACAAACCTACCCACAAACCCAAAAGACTCTAACTTGGGCTCTGATACCAACTAATGTAACACCCACCTTAGGGTGCCACACTTCATGTTACTCAAATACCAAATTACCCTTTCATTAGAAAATGTGCTTGTAATATAAATACGAGTTGTAAAATTTCTTAATGATAGTAAGATAAACCTAGCAGAAAATAAAAACATTACAACAACATCATAAATAATATACATCATATATATATACAAATCATAGTATTGTCATATTTTAGCATTTACAACTAGACTCTCAAAATATTTAAACTTTAATTTAGACTAACATACTGCCCAAGTACTACTAAACAGTAGAACCCTCAGATGGGTCCTCTTCAGACTCCTCAGAAAATAGAAGTCTGACTTGACGCAAAGTCCTACGGATAGGTATCCGCGCAGACAACACTATACTAGTCACACTCAGAGTACGATAGTATATTTCCCTAATACTGTCTATGTGGTAAATACGTTTTCCAACAAGAAAGACGTGCTACACCATTGGTCCTCATATACCCTCAGAAAAACTCGTCGTCTCCATCTCTTTAGGACTCTACTTCTACAAGAATCTGCTCCTTCTCAGCTTCTTGCTCAAGTTCTCGCTCAACGTCTTTAAAATTATAAATACAATACAGAATAGACATACAAAGAAGTGAGATCACCTACGCCAACACCAGTATGGTAGCAATGAAGATAAACACATACAAATTCTCATACCAACACATCATACATTATTACAATTATGTCACCGATATCATTTATCTAACACATATCATATCTCATATCAACACATCATACATAATTACACTTATGCCAACAATATCATTTATCATCGTAATTCATACAATAAGCCATAATTACGATCATATCCTTATCAACATTCAATTGTTCAATAATTCAATTATCATAAACAATAATTATGATAATACTCTCAGTATCTCTGCACATTCACCTAGACTCAATTTCCTACTCCATGGAGCTACAACTCAGATCGGAAAGAGTGATCGTAAAGATCTGTCTGCACTACATGCCTCGGACCACGTGCTCAATTTTTGCACATCTAGCATATGCACTAGTCTTTATCAAATCTTGATTACGAATAGTGTCTCAGTCCGGATCATTGGTGTGTTATATCGGTCTAACCCACGTACAGAAGAGCTACCAACTGTACATTGTAGGCAACCCGCACCCCAATGCCCCCAAGGTCAACGAAAGACCTACACTACGCATATCGCACCCACTCAGGAGGTGTATTCTCTCCTTCCTAGGCAAATAGCCTTATCCAGTCCATCGGACCTTTTCAATGCATATACAAATGCACCATTCTTAGTTCAATTCATTCTATCATATTCTCAATTAAATTTTCTTTATCTCAAGTTCGGGGTCCTCATATTGGCCCAACAGTGTCATTACTGTAATTTCATTGCGAAACCATATTTTTTGCATTTTCTCAATCGCAATGCAGATTCTGTCGCATTTTCAAATCACATATCAATTTTTCATCGTTTCTCAATCGCGTAAAATATTTTTCACACGTTTTAAATCAAAAATACTATTTTCCCCATTTAACACCAGAATTCAACTTCATTTTTCATATTTGCATAATAACCCCTCAAAACATAATATTTGCATTATAATCTTCATTTAAACAATATTTTCACAACAGTCCTTCATAAAATTCATATTTCCAATATAGTCCCTCATCAATTTCATATTTCCAAAATAGTCTCTCATCAAATTCATATTTCCAAAATAGTCTCTCCAAAACATAATATTTACATTTTAGGCCCTCAAAAATTGTTATTTACAATATGGCCCTATTAAAAATGAAAATTACTATTTTGCCCCTCTAAAAATTATAATTATAATATTGCCCCTTTAAAAATCATAATTACAGTATGGCCCCTTTTAAAAATGAAAATTACAATATTGCCATTCTAAAAATCATATTTATAATAATTCATTTTCTCAAAAATCATTTTACTTTGCTATACTCAAATTCGTCTCAAATTCATTTTAAATCTCTCAGTTCTCATTTTAATTCATCAGTTTAATTATATCCAATTATTTTCCCACAACCTTCAAACTTGTTCAAATTCATTTCTTTTTCATTTAAATCCTTCATTTTCAATTGAATCTCTCATTTTCAGGACTTTGGTCCTTTCTAGCCTAGTATGGCCGTAAGCCTTAAGCTCTTTGGAGCTCTCATAAAATCAGTTCATCATATTATTCACATCTTACTTTACTCATACATTTTCATGCACACAATTTCATACATACAAACATATATCAAAGCAATAGACATAATATCACACATGCAAGCACAAAAACACAATCATACACAACACAAACACAATCAAATAGCATCAAACAATCGGTGAAGAACCCTTATGGATTTTTCCACCGTACAAAAACCATCCCCACACCACCAAAACATGGTTGGTGAGGTAAAATCTCCCTCTTACCTCTTGAAGACAATTTAATCGGTTAGTTCTCCTCCTTTCCTTCAAATTCGTGCAATCTCCCAAACAAATCCCTAAAATTCTTAAGTAATTAGTAAAAACACATACCAGGTTCAATATTGAAAAACCATGGAACAATCATGGCTTAGAAAATCACAAACATGAATTTAAACCATAGAAACTCAAGTTTACCTCTAGGGAAGTAAGATAGAAGTGGGTTTTTGAAGCACTTAGAGTGGGATTTTGGGAAAACTTTCTAAATGAAAAGTGTTTAGAATGGTGTTTAGCTTTAGGAAATGATGTGAACAAAAATTATAGGTGAGTGATGGTGCTTGTAGTTGCTAGGGCCGAACCAATGGAGAGAAAAGGAAGGAAAAATAAGCTTTGGTGTTCTTGGTATTTTGGAGAGAAAATGGAAAGCTTGATTTAGGATAAGTGTGAGATAAAAGTGAAGAATGAAATGTGAAAGGGCTACTGCTGCCGTGTGGTTAATTTTAGTGAGGTTGAGTGATTGAATTTGCATGTTAAAATATCCTAGAGTGTTCACATTGGTGCACATGGCTTATGTCATGTTGGAGGCTTCAAGAACCTTGTAGAATCAAGCCATCCAAGCCTCCTTGGCTGCTGAAAACCGTGGGCTTCAAGTGAGTTTAGGGACTTTATTTTGTTTTAATTTAAGTCTACTTAATTGCTAATCAATTCACTAGTTAATTAGGTTTAATTTCCTAACTAATCTTAATTAACATCCTAATCATATAACTAATTAGTTTAATATATATTAGCATATATTATAACATTTAATCAATATTAGTATATCCCTAATTAGTATTTAGATTATAATTAATTAATAACTAAGTTAGTTCACTTAGTTTGCTAATTAGGTAATCAGATTAGTCAAATTAAGCTTAATTAGCTACTAACCAAATTCAAGCCTACAATTTTTGACTTAATTCTATCCATTGATTCATCTTTAATTCCTAGCCATAGATTAGATCTAAGGTAGATATCAATTGGTCATAAAACTAGCATTCTAATCTCACCATTGATTAGATCAACGGCTAAGGTTAAAGGCTTCCTAACTAAGTCTTCATCCAACGGTTCATACTAAAGTCCAAGCCACTAAGTTTGACTTCATCTTAGCCATTGAAATCATCTTGATTTCCTATCCATTGATCTCATCTACGGTGTATATTACTTAGTGGTTTTATCAAGATTCGTTTTACACCATTGATCGGATCAACGGTTAAGATCAAAAGCATCTAAATTATGCTTTTCATCCAACGGTCCTAAATAAAGTCTATGCTTCTTTTGTTGACCTTTTCCTATTGGTTTAGAAAGTCAAGCCTACTTTCGTTGACTTGCTCTCATTGGCTAGAATTTGTCCAGTCAGCACAGTTGACTGTTTTTCCTAAACGTGGGCCCCATGAACTTTTTAGGGTCCACAAATAATTTTTCTACTGTTTTTGAGACAGTAGGTACTGTTGAATAAAATAATATTATAATAATATAAAATTATTTTATTACACAGTTAAATCCTAAAAATTATAAGATTAATATATATATATCAATCAGAATTGGGTTTAGTAAGATCCCCCAGCTCTAATTAATTAAAATAAGAATTTTTTCGGCCCAAAAATTATTATTTTCCTGACCCGGAGCAAATCACACAAAATAATCAAAAACAGTATCGGAATAATCAAATTATTTTTATATTGCACAGAAAACACAAAACAGTGTAATTCTGTCAGTTCTATAACATAGTCTAAAATTTGGGGTGTTACAAAAACTCTCTATTTGGACCTAAAATGCTCAAAGTGTAGGTTTTGTTGTTTCGATGAGTGATTTGGTGTTTGGATCCATTTTTTATGAAATGAATTAGTGTTTTATATTTCCTTCATATTAGTGAACTTGTTAGGGACTTAAAATCACCTAGAAACTAATTTGAAGTGATCAAATTTCATTTTTGGCACCAATGCAATAGTGCTCAAATCTACAAAATTCTACAGATTTGACTCTAGTCATTGTAACGACCTATTTTAAAACCATGTAACATCCTAAATTACAATGTTCTTTATAATATGATTCCTTTTTAGTTTACATAATTATTAAAGATCAGCAAGTCATAATTATTATATAAAAGTGATAACGTAATCCTTAAAACTAGAGTTAAAAAGAGTTCATTCCAACGTTGGATGAGGTGGGTACATTGTTTCAAGAAGTTACATCAAAATTTGACCATGAAAGGTCACGTACATCCATCAAATAAACTTAAAAAAACAAACAGCAACAGAAACCACAACATCTCCTCCATTCGAGCACTGTTAGGGAGGAGGACTAGGCAGAAAGTTTCAAACCAACATTTCTCAACTTTGCCACCCTTAGGATCACCAAGGTGGTAAGACCAACTGGAAAGTAAAGAAGCCAGAGATAGTGACTGTCCTATATTCCGAGTGGGTAGACACCTGAACCTGAATGGTGATCTATTCGAAAAATATGAAGAGCTGAGTGTCCTCATCGTAGTTTCTCCTACCTTTGCCAAGCCAAACAATAATAGAAGTCAAACTTACTAGTTTGGAATACCATAAAAACATCAAAAGGGGTGAGAACAAAAAATTCTCAATAGGAAAATAAAAATAGAACTAATGGCATTCTAGGGGAATCCATTTTCATAAACGTTATCAATAATAAAGAAAAAGGCTCAAAATGTGAAGTCATAATGCTTATTACTCCCACAATCAAGTCCTACCCGAACCTGTAAAGTCACAATGGCTTGTTACTCCCAAAATGTTCTAGCACCCTCCTAGTCTACTCATCATATATCTTGTGAAACTAATCCTAAGGAACTTTGTTTTAAATTTTAACTTATCATATAATTTGTAACACCCCCTCCGAAGGGTATCATATTCATACCAATTCCTTATAAATAATTAATTTCCCAAGTTATAAAATATTTAATCTCATTTAAATACAGGGTTCAAAATGTTTTTTTTGCGGAAAATAGTAACTTTACAAAATCAGAAAGGCATAAAATATAAAAAATGAATAAAATACATCTTTCGTATATAACATAGATTCGTAACGTCTTCACTACATAAAGCTTACATACTATAAGCAATATTTAATTACACATAAAAACTCGACCAAGCCCAAGCCAAAACACTTACAGAGTAAGGTTCTGAATCTGATCCTCTCCCGGATCCTCTAAAGGCACATTCTCTGGTCGAGACGTGTCTCTTTGAACAGGAGTCCGAGTAGTTGACTCCGTAGAGTCTTCACTAGGCAAACAGTGAGCAATGTCCCATAATTCTACAATAGGCATGGAGAACTCTACATGTACACAAGCATTATATGTAATAGTAGGGTTTCCATGGTAAGTATCACTCTGAGATAGAGTCACCTCTCCTATATAACTAAAACGTTCAGTATCTTAGTCGACATGCCAGACATCAATGCCATCGTGGAACTGTGCTTGCATATAATTAGAGAAATTCCTCCTTGCAGCCATCGTAGTCTTCACAAACGTAGACATAAAATAGAGACAGACAAAATAATACAACAAAGAGATGAGGTCCCCTACATCGTATACCAATATGATAGCAAAGAAACGATATGAACAACAATGTTGTTCCATACATACAATCCATAAATTAATATAAAATTAACAGATATATTCATGATATTTAATAGATAAATAATCCAATAAACTTGCAGTATAATAGCAGACACAGTGGTAATACCACAATCATATTATATTCCCATAATACTATATCACAACAATATGAAATACTGACTATGCATATGCACAATGCAACCAATTCCTACTCCATGGAGCTAACTCAAGATCAAAGATGAACGTTCCAGAAGATCGCCCCCCTAAAAGACAGTCTATACTGGATCATGAAAAGCAACTGTGGTTGTTAGGCCTGCCAGTGCGTTGCAATCAGTGTCCACAGGCCAGGGGTATTACGTGATATAATAATCACGGGTGGTAACATCTCCACCGTGTGAATCACCACACCCTGACATCTCCCAAGATCTATCTTGATCCACTATCTTGTAAGTTTCTGTTCATTCTTTAGCATAAAATGCCCCAACAAATCAAGTGAATACGTTTTTCTATGCATGATAAATGATTCAAACATATACTGTCATTGATCACACAGTATGCCGTCACATGGCGGTATCACCGTATAATGCTCAAAACCACCTTTAAAGTACTGTTGTATTGTTCCTAATTATATTAACGCAATCGCACATACAGTTGTCTAATACCACTAGTACCTATGATATTATATGACCGCTTATATAATCAATAATACCAAAGATCCACTCAAGTCTAGTACTTCAGTTTCACAAACATCGGCCCTACAGTACAACTTGTTGTTCCTCTCAATCACGTAGCAATAATTATCGTGTTTTTACAATCGCGTATTACTTCTGTTACGTAAAGATTTTCTCAATCGCGTAAAGATTTTAAAATATTTTCTCAATCGCATAGCTAAAAATTACTATTTTTAAATTGTGTAAGAGTTTTTCTATATATTTTCAATCATGTAAATTATTTCTAACATGTTCTAAGCTTAAAATAATATTTTTCTCATTTATTATCAAAATTTGATTTTTATTTCCATAATAATCCTTCTTAAAATAATATTTCCAAGATATTCTCATTAAAATCAGTATTTTTTACTATTTTCCAAAAAATTGTATTTCTTTAATTTACTTGAGACATTACAGCTCAAATTTCCTAACGCGCTTCAAAACCCAAAGCGTGAGCTATACGTTAACAAATTTCAAGTTTCAACTTTTATTTTAGTACATAACTTAATTAGGTCAATTTTTATTCTAAAAAGTTAATTACATTCATTTAGATTCAAAAACTTGCCAAATTGATTCCTTACTATTTAAGCACCTAAGTCTACACTTAGTAAATAATTTTGGATCTTGAACATCAAAATGGCATGTTGGCCGAATTTCCTACTATGCTTCATAAATCATATATAATTATTTTCCAACACTTTCTTCTTTAAAAAAGTTACTTAATTAAATTCCTTGTCATAAAATCATTTAATCTTTAATTTAGGAAAACATTTTAGAACTCTTGGTTCCCTTAGTAGTATTGAGGTCGTGTGCCTCTAGGTTCTTTGGAACTATCATACAATTTCCATCATGTGAATCACATCCTAAGTTACACAAAAATTAACATGCTTTCCAAATCACACATGTAAGCATATTATCAAAACTATAAGCATACCAAACACATATGTAAATCATGCATACTTATCAAAGTAATAAAATAATCACACAATATAATCCAATCAACATTAACCAAAAACCACACAATCGAGTGAATAAATCCTCACATGGATTTTTCACTCACAAACACAATTAATTCCATTCCTTTACCACCACATATGGCCGATGAGGTTAATCTCTCTCTTACCTGGTTGATATCCTCCTAGCTCCTCGTAAGACTCTTTTTGTATCAAACTTTCACCACTAAAAAGATCTTAGAATCAAAACAAACACATACAAATTAGTATCTAAAGCTTGATTAAGATGACCATAGATCAAACATGGTCTCAGGATTCTAAAAATTAAATAAGAAATCAAGTTTCAAGATATTTACCTTAAAACCTTAAAACTTAAATTCAAGATTCAAGCTTGAAGAAGATGGAATTTGATCTTGATTACAACATGAAAGTTACTTAGATCGATGAGAGGATTCAAGAAGTATGGTTGGATAAAATTAAACAAAATTGGAAGATGGTGTTTGGATGGTTGGCCATGAGCCACTTCAAGAAGAAAAGCAAGAGCTTTTTGATCTTCAACTTGACGAACAAGGTTGAAGATTATAGAATTAGGCTAAGATCTCAACTACAAAGTATCTTAGAATTGTGTCTAGATTCTAGATCTAAGGTTATATAAAATTATTGAAGCTTGGAAGTGTTTCCATGGGTCTTGGCTGAATTCTACAAGAAGAGAGAAAGAATAGAGTTCTTTGGTTGTTCTTGGTGTTCTTGAATTTTGAGAGAAAGATGATAGACTTTTGTCTTCACAAAGTATTATAGAAATGAAATACAAAGTCCAAGTTTGCATGCCTTGGCCGTTGGATGCAATAGGAAAGGAAGGCTATGGCTTGTTTTGAAAGACAAAACATAAGACTATGGGCTCACATGGGTGCACATGGTTTAGATTATCAAGTGGTCATTATTTGACCATAAAAGATGAATCAAGAACCTCCTAGAATAGCCTAGTGGCTGTGGAGCACATGGAGCATACTAACCAAATTTTAATTTCAATTAGATTCTAATTACAATTAGCTTAGATAGTTAATTCATCTAATTACATCTAAACTAATTTAGTTAGGGCATTTAGTTACATTCTAGCCATTTAGTTACTTGATTAAGTCATTGCATATGTCATGCTTTATCACACCTTCTAGATGAATTTAGATCTTTTGTGTAGTTAGGGTTTCTAAACATTTAGTAACTTAGTTAGTTCCATCTAGTTACTAATTAAGCTATTAGTAACTAGTCTAGCCATTTTTGTTGACTACTTCCTAACCATTGATTTAATCTAGGGTTGATATCCTAAGCTTCCTTATCAAGTTTGCTCTCACACCATTAATTAGATCAATGGTGATGATTTAAGGCTTTTTCATCAAGTTTTCCATCCAATGATTCATAGCAAAGTCCAAGCCACTATGTTTTACCAATTTCTATTAGTTAGCCATAAAGCTATGTAATGATGGTTCATCATTACTCTTAAGATATTTAACCTAGATATTTGTATTCAGATATTTATCTAAGATATTTTCGTGAGATATTTTTCTATTAAATATTTATTCCTAGATATTTATCCTTAGATATTTACTGGGTGAGTCATCATAGAATTTTTGAGAACAGTTGAGTCAGCATGGTGGGTCGTATTGCTGAGTCATCAGTTGAGTCGTCAAGAGAAGCTTCTGGAATGTGCGACTCATCGTGACAAGTCACTGGGTGAGTCATCATTCCACATTTTTCTAGAATATGGTGAGTCACCATTATAGAATATGGCAAGTCATCACTTCTAGAAAAAGAATGACAAGACGAGCTCAAAATATCTTGAAAGAGTAAGTAGTCAAATTGAATTTATCTTCTAGCTTGAGTAGTCAATTTGAATTTCTCTTCTTCAACTTGAGTATCCAATTTGCCTTCTTCATGCTTGCCATTGGTCCATCGCTTTGACTCATCGCCACCAAGATGTTTTCTAACAGATATTACCCAATGGACAATAGCTACTGCTATTATTACACAAAGGATAATAAAAAACTCAGATACAGAAAATTTCTGTCAACTGTTTCCAATTTTGAGTTTAGTAGATCCACCGATCCCGCCTTGACAGTCCAAAACTTTTTGGTACAGCAAAAATTTTTATTTTTCCAAGCTCGCCTCAAACGCATACAGCTTAATATAATATTAAAATAATCACAGACTCAGAAAATTCCACAAAAATTGTCAAAAATCATAAAAATTATAAAACTCATATATTTTCAAAAAAAATGAAGTTTCGGACATATATTTCAAAAATAATATTAAAATAATCAAAATAATATTAAAATATTCAAAATAATTAAAAATTCTCAAAAATTCACAAAAACTCATAAATATTGTAAAACTTATTTATTTTCAAGGAAAACAAAAAATTAGGGTGTTATATAATTAAACATCATTAATTATCCAAGATGTTCCAAGGCTCTCAGCCACAAGCAAAAACAAATCAATGTATTCCAAGAAAATTTTCCAAGGCTCACGACCTTCATCATCATATCCAAGGTCTATATGTTGGATCCAAGCATAGGTACCATGCATGTCATGTCCATACGAGTCCAAAGAAACTTCAAATAAAGCATAGGTATAATAGTAAAGTTTATACAAGTCCAAAGAAACTCCAAAGAAACTCCAAATAAAGCATAGGTATAATAGTAAAGTCTATACATGTCCAAAGAAACTCTAAGTAAAGCATAGGTAAATTCATAGGTCCAAAGTCAATAATTAACATTATCAATCTTTAAGTCACAATTAAGTATACCTTCTTGATTAATCCAGCTTAATCTTACTTAATCATATAGTGTACTTTAGTCAAGTTAGTAAGAGAACAATATAGGACAACATTAGTCTTTCTTTGGAAAATGATTACCTAAGCTTAAATAATAAGTTCATATACTTATTAATACTTTATATTAAGATTAATTTATATTAAGATGAGAACATAACATGGTTATCAATTTAAACCACCTCTAAGTTAATTTAACAAATAAAAATAGCAGCTACATTTAAAAGAGAAAAAGAAAGGGTAGAGGTAGAAAGAAATCCAATAAAAGTTCCAAGTTAAAGAAATATGTAGAGAAGCTTTAACCTCCATTTTTGTACCTTGCTTGTCCTTCCGCCAAGTGAAGAAGCTGATCTTCTAGCACTCCCAAGAACATAATTTATATTAAGAGAACAATATTAGTCTTTCTTTGGAAAATGATTACCTAAGCTTAAATAATAAGTTCATATACTTATTAATACTTTATATTAAGATTAATTTATATTAAGATGAGAACATAACATGGTTATCAATTTAAACCACCTCTAAGTTAATTTAACAAATAAAAATAGCAGCTACATTTAAAAGAGAAAAAGAAAGGGTAGAGGTAGAAAGAAATCCAATAAAAGTTCCAAGTTAAAGAAATATGTAGAGAAGCTTTAACCTCCATTTTTGTACCTTGCTTGTCCTTCCGCCAAGTGAAGAAGCTGATCTTCTAGCACTCCCAAGAACACACAAACTAAGCAAAAGAAAGTGGAGAGACTTAGAGGAAATAGAAAGGAAGGTTTGGCCTTGGGTGGCTCACGGTTTGGAAATGTTCCAAGAACAAGATAGGTACTGTATATACCCTTAAATACATCCCTTTCAGCCGTGATTTTCCTCCCTTGAGGCAGATCTATAGCTGCAATATTTGAAAGATGACTAGGCTAGGCACAGGCTTCATGTTGTGGCTATTTGCATGAATGTTTTGCATCCAAAGCTGCCAGCCCATGAAGACAGCCTTGAAGCATCACAAATTTCTCTATGATTGAAAGGAATTGAAAAATGTTGAGTGATAACACTGTATTTTATACATTTTTGTAATCCTCTCACTAGGCTTATTAAGGTTCAATTAGGCTTAATTAAGTTGGTTTTGACACATTTTATGATTTTGAGTTGAATTGGATAATTAAATAAATTATTGCATAAATTAGCCTTAATTATCTCTTTGGAAGTGTTTAGTAAATTGGCTATAACTTGAGTTACAAATATCTGATTGATGTGATTTTGGTCTTGTAGGAAAGCTTATACAATTCCCTACAACTTTGATGTTGAACACTTTTCCAGAATCGGACTCCTTGGAGCTGATATTGGGCTTTGAAGTCAAAATAGAGGAGCTAAAATTGGGTCTAAATACTCTACAGTAATTGGACCATATCTTGAGTTCTAGGAATGATTTTGGACTGAAACCAAAGCCATTTTAAAGTAAATATCCAGACCTACAACTTTCATGAAGACCACTTCTCTCAAAAATGAAAAAAAAAGGAGACACAGCTGTACACGTTTGCTCAATTATTATTAAAAAGAAAAGAAAAAAAAGGAGAAAATACGTCACAAACTTAGCCACTAAGTTTCCACTGTAGCTACAGTGGCCAAATTTGCCTATATAAAGGCAATTGAAGAATTGAATTAGAGGTTACGAAGAGGAGCCTCTGGGCTTATTTCCAGAGGAGGAGAGTTCCTCCTCTCCTCAGTCTCCCTTCACTTTTCTTTTCTTTTCTCTTTCTCTTTTTCTCTTTTCTAGTTTATGGGTAAATAAGTTCTAGTGTACTTGGGTTAAAGTGTGAAGCTCTTGGTAATAAAATAAGGTTAGATTTATTCCTCTCTTGTACTTTAATGATTTATATTTTCAAGTAATTATTTATACATATTATATTTTGTTTCGATAATTTAGAAATGCTTTACATTTTGTAGAAATTCTCCTTGTAAAGGAGTTCTTGATTTATTGTAGACAAAATATTGGCACAGTGAATGCTTGATCCCATTTATGAGTGGTGATGTTAATAAATGATTAAAGGAAACAAAATATAATTACGTATATTATTTTAATGGACTTTTAACGTTGTATTTTCCGATTGGAACCTCCATGTTGCGAGGATTCTAATTGAGTTATAAAAGGAATTAATCTTACTTTTCCTTTATTTACCAAGAGTGGATCTTTTTACCCAAGTAAATAATTTCTACCGTAGTAACAAAATATTTACTTCACCTTAATCTTCAATAATTCCCTGTGGATTGACCTCGGACTCACCGAGAAATTTATTACTTGAGACAACCTGCACTTGGGTTTGCAATGCAACAATTAAAAAGTGTGCATCAAGTTTTTGGCACCGTTGCTGGGGACTTGTTTTGAAGAATAAATTTCTGGTGTAAATATTTTTGTACATAGTAAAAAGTAAATAGTATGTGAATAGTGTGTGAATAATGCGTTAATAGTGTGTGAATAATGCGTAAATAGTAATGAATAGTATTGTGAATAATAATATGAATAGTAATGAATAGTATTGTAAATAGTAACATGAATAGTATATGAATAGTAACATAAATAGTATATGAATAGTAATGTGAATAGTGTGTGAATAGAAAAAAAATAAAAAAAAAAAAAAAAAAAAAAAAAAAAAAAAAAAAACAAAAAAAAATAAAAAAATGAAAAAAATGAAAAAAATAAAAAAATGAAAAAAAAATGAAAATGAAAAAAAAAAAATAAAAACAGTGGGGTTAATTCTCTCTTTTATTTTCTTGTACAGTGGGGTTAATTCTCCCTTTTATTTTCTTGTCTAGTGGGGGAACCTCTCCCTTTTATTTTCTTTGTACATATTAACTTAGTGGGGGTAACTCTCCCTTTTATTTTCTGTACATACTAACTTAGTGGGGGAAACTCCCTTAACCCTCTATAATTTGCAATCATTAATGAAATAATCTTTTTCTTCTCTTCTCTCTCGTTGAGCAAAAAATCGGCTTGCCGATTCTCCAATTTTCATATTTTAAATTTATTTTTTTACTTTATTTTTTTGTTATTTTATTTTTTCATTTATTTTTTTTGTTATTTATTTTTGTCATTTATTTTTGTTATTTTTTTGTCATTTATTTATTTTTTGTCATTTATTTTATGTCATTTATTTTTGTTATTTATTTATTTTTTTTTTTGTCATTTATTTTTGTTTACTAACTTATTAACTTTCTTACTAACTATCTAACTTTTTATTTTACCCGCTTCTAACATGTTAATTTATCTCGCATACTAACTTTTTATTTTTGTTTTTTATTTTTACTTATTAACTTATTTGGTGGTTGGTTTATTACCCCACCTTTGTTATTTTTTTTATTTGGTGGTTGGTTTCTACCACAGTATTTTTAATTTCTTATTTGGTGGTTGGTTTATTACCCCACCTTTGTTATTTTTTTTATTTGGTGGTTGGTTTCTACCACACCATTCTTAATTTTTTTTTGGCGGTTGGTTTAATACCACACCTTTATTTTATTTTTATTTTTATTTTTGGTGGTTGGTTTCTACCACACCATTTTTAAGTCTTATTTAGTGGTTGGTTTCTACCACACCATTTTTAATTTTTATTTGGTGGTTGGTTTATTCCACATCTTTGTTAATATTTAATGGTAGGTTTATACCGCTTACTTTTTAATATTTTTTTAATAGCAGGTTTATACCACCTACTTTTTAATATATTTTTTTATCATGGCAGGTTTATACCACCTACTTGTAATATATATATATATATATATATATATATATATATATATATATATATATTTTTTTTTTTAAAAAAAGTCTTGGGAATCGACTCAAAAAGACATTGTTTGCCAATTTATAAGAAAATTGGATGGGAAGCTTATCCTCGACTCATAGAAGGCGTTTAAGCCGTTACTGGACGTAAAACCAGAGGAAGATGTGAGCCACAATCACAACTACATCTATATATTGTATAGAATATAAAAAAAAAAAGAGAGCAAGAAGTGGTCCGAAGGAAATGTTATGTGAAGCAGTAGGAATCCATCTGTTTAAATAATTTCAATCTTTGGTCATACTTTGTTTCTGTTTATATTTGTGTGAGGTTTCTCTTTTCAGTAATTGCGATAACAGGTACTATCTTCTATCTTTTTCCTTTCTATTTTTTAACATTAAGGACAATGTTGTGATCTGGTTGGGGGGAAGGATAGTTGTGTAAATTGTTGTGTGAATAATTGTGTGAAAAATGCTTAAAAAAATTTTGAAAGTGTGTTTATGTTTGTTTTATTTATATGTTTGCCAATAATTTTCTAACAACTAAACCAATTAAGGATAGCAGAGTAAGGAGTAAATTTTGCTGTGATTGTAATTTTACTCTTGAGACGCATCTAGATTCGGGTAGATACCTAGTTTGTGTAGAAGTAGTAATTCAGATACAGGGAAATTTACATGATTGAGTAAATTGTCTTCTTTCTTAAACATCACATGCTTGGTTATTGATGTTAAAATTTTTGTGGATTGAGAATGATGGATATATGCCTTGTGAGATTTTGAGCCTATAAATGAATGGATTGAAAATCTGTACCATTCTCTTCTTTCTTGTGTGATTTTTTTTCTCATGGAATTGTTACTCTAGAACTTGCTTTGATTCTTTTTGAGACTACATTTTCACATGCATACATAAACATGGTTGAGGCAAATTTTCTTGAATTAACTACTTTGACCAAATAGCTAACCTTACATATTTTCCTTTGCTTAACCCCTTTGAGCTTATTTGGCCATTCTTTATTTCTAACTCATTATGTACCTTAAATGAAAAACCATGTTTTAACCCAACTTTAGGGAATAAGAGAGCATTGACTTTGTTATTTGATGAATTCTTGAACAAGTGTAGGGGTGCGTGTGCAGATTGGTTATATAAAAAAAAAAAGAAACAATGTTTCTATAAAAAAAAGAGCTGATTATTGCTACAATCAAAAGAATGCACTGTGTGATATATTCATACCTAGAATGAGAGTGGATGATTGGAAATAACAGGAATAGAAGGAGAATGTTCAAGCCTAAATGAATTCAATCTACCAATTGATCTTTAACGAAACATTAGTCAAATATTGGTCAATGCCGTTTATGAGAAAAAAAAAAAACAAACAGAGAAAGAATTAAGAAAATCTTGGGAAAGTTAGATTGAATGTTCTCAAACATCTTCTCCACTCTAACTGTAACATAATGCTCTTTATTCTCTTTGGTATTTAACTTGTCTTATCTATATTACTTTCACCTTTACCTTGACCCCATTATAACCGTGAATAAAGTCCTCATGATTTGTGTATATATGTTATTTTTGAGTAGCTGAGAAGTAGAAGATAAGCAAGCTTATGGCAGTACAATTATTCATGAGTTGAATAGAGTGAAATACTAACCTTTTTAAACACTTGAGAGATTAAGAGTGAATTCTGTAAAGATCTATCATTCTTGATTCATTCTTTTCAACTGAAGTTTCCTTGCTTGTTGGTTTGAGATGTGAAGAAATGTTATCTCATGAATGTTTTGATCCCTTGAATCTTTGGTTGCTCTTCATTATTATCATTGGAAATTAAATCTTTTAGAGTTTTTAGTTTTTGAGTTTGTGTTGTTTTTCTTTATTCCTTGGTTTTTGTCTTTTGTGTTTTGCCCAGGAGTGCAAAAGTTAAGTGTGGGGGAATTTGATAACACTGTATTTTATACATTTTTGTAATCCTCTCACTAAGCTTCTTAAGGTTCAATTAGGCTTAATTAAGTTGGTTTTGACACATTTTATGATTTTGAGCCGAATTGGATAATTAAATAAATTATTGCATAAATTAGCCTTAATTATCTCTTTGGAAGTGTTTAGTAAATTGGCTATAACTTGAGTTACAAATATCTGATTGATGTGATTTTGGTCTTGTATGAAAGCTTAGACAATTTCCTACAACTTTGATGTTGAACACTTTTCCAGAATCGGACTCCTTGGAGGTGATATTGGGTTTTGAAGTCAAAATAGAGGAGCTAAAATTGGGTCTAAACACTCTACAGTAATTGGACCATATCTTGAGTTCTAGGAATGATTTTGGACTGAAACCAAAGCCAATTTAAAGTAAATATCCAGACCTACAACGTTCATGAAGACCACTTCTCTCAAAAATGAAGAAAAAAGAGACACAACTGTACACGTTTACTCAATTATTATTAAAAAGAAAAGAAAAAAAAAAGGAGAAATACGTCACAAACTTAGCCACTAAGTTTCCACTGTAGCTACAGTGGCCAAATTTGCCTATATAAAGGCATTTGAAGAATTGAATTGGAGGTTACGAAGAGGAGCCTCTGGGCTTATTTCCAGAGGAGGAGAGTTCCTCCTCTCCTCAGTCTCCCTTCACTTTTCTTTTCTTTTCTCTTTCTCTTTTTCTCTTTTCTAGTTTATGTGTAAATAAGTTCCAGTCTACTTGGATTAAAGTGTGAAGCTCTTGGTAATAAAATAAGATTAGATTTATTTCTCTCTTGTACTTTAATGATTTATATTTTCAAGTAATTATTATACGTGTTATATTTTGTTTCTGATAATTTAGAAACTACTTTTGTAAAGAGGAGTTCTTGATTCATTGTAGACAAAATATTGGCACAGTGAATGCTTTAACCCATTTACAAGTGGTAGTGTTAGAAATTCTCCTTGTAAAGTGCAGATCTTGATTTATTGTAGACAAAATGTTGGCACAGTGAATGCTTGATCCCATTTATGAGTGGTGATGTTAATAGATGATTAAAGGAAACAAAATATAATTACGTATATTATTTTAATGGACTTTTAATGTTGTATTTTCCGATTGGAACCTCCATGTTGCAAGGATTCTAATTGAGTTATAAAAGGATTTAATCTTACTTTTCCTTTATTTACCAAGAGTGGATATTTTTACCCAAGTAAATAATTTTTACCGTAGTAACAAAATATTTACTTCACCTTAATCTTCAACAATTCCCTGTGGATCGACCTCAGACTCACCGAGAAATTTATTACTTGAGACAACCTGCACTTAGGTTTGCAATGCAACAATTAAAAAGTGTGCATCATTGAGGTGAAAGGAGGAAGTAGTATGGAAGCCTTCATCCTTGTAGGTTTGAAATGATTTTCTCATAGAATAAGGATGTGTCATCTTGCATGTTTGGAGTGCATGCAGCTTCACACTTGTCTTGGTCGTGTGAGGTGTCATTGTGCATGCCTTGGAGGTGTGCATATTGCTACAATTTGTCTTGGCATTCTAAAATGATTAGAGAGGTGTCATTTGCATGTTTGAAAGTGTGCATGTTGCTGCACACTTGTCACTTGTTATGGGTTCTCTTGGAGTTTGAAGGAGTATATTCCTTGTTTCCTCATTGACAACTGTGAGGTCATCTTGTGCTTGAATTCCAAGTGTCCTTTCTTGCTTTCCTACTCTTGTAGCCGTGTAGTCTAGATGGATAGCATCACTTAGTTTACAAATTCTAGTCTAAATGTATTAATTTCCTCTTCTTGCTAAGTTATAACCAATTTTTGACTCTTAGCTTTTAACATGCAAGCATGCATGCTGCCATATGTCCACTTGCATAAGTTTTTCTTTCTTTCTTTGCTAAGCCATTTGACAACATGATGAGATGCTTCTCTTTGTGTTTGCAGCAGCCATTGAAAAGATTCCTTTCCTTTGAATTTGATAGAGGCAGTGTGAAGTTCATAGTGTAGGGAGAATATGTTTTTGTCAAACCATAGGTTTGAAATTGTGTCTTTAAAACATGAAACCAAGTGGCTAGTTTCCTTGGGAGGCCATGAACTCATTAATGGTTAATTAGGAAATCTTAAGTTTGAAGCTTCTTAATTCATGTAATCCTTTACTTAATTTAATCTCAACAATTTTACTTAAGTCTTGTACATAATTCTCTAAATAAACTAATATAAGAATTCTTAAGATTACTAAGTCATAATTTTAAGGTAATAAGAATTTTAGGATGTTAAATTTCTCCCCTACTAAAAAAATTATGTCCTCAAATTTTACATACCTTAAAATAAAAATGGATATTCCTTCTTCATAGCTATCTCTAGCTCTTATGCGGCTTCTTGAATGTCTGCTCCTTCCCACAACACCTTGACCAATGAAATTGTCTTGCCCTGAAGTTACTTTTCATGACTGTCTATGATTCGTACTGGGTTAATTTTGTAAGACAAATTTTCTTTTAGCATTACAGATTCAGGAGTTAGCACATAAGAAGGATCTGGAATATATTTTCAGAGTTTAGAAACATGGAACACATTATGAAGATTGGAAAGTTGTGGTGGTAAAGTGACACGGTAAGTAACTAGTCTGATCTGATTTAAGATCTGGTATAAACCAAAGAATCAAGGACTTAGTTTATTGGCTTTCAAGACCCGATGAAGTCCGGTCACTGGAGAAATTCAAATGAAGACATGTTCTCCTTCTTGAGATTCTAGTGGTTTTTTTCTTCGATTAGCATAACTCTTTTGTCCGCTTTGAGCAGCCTTCAATTTCTCTCGCATCATCTTGATTTGTTCCATGGTTTGTTGTACAAATTTAGGTCTGAAAAGAGACCTTTCTCCAATTTTATACTAGCAAAGAGGTTATCTACATTTTCTTCCATACAGGGGCCTCGTATGGGGCCATTCCTATGTTGGAGTTGAACCTGTTACTATAGGCAAATTCCACTAATGGTAGATGTCTATCGCAACTTCATCCTTGTTTGAGAATGTAGGCTCTCAGCATATCCTCCATGGTTTGAATAGTCCTTTTAGTTTGTCCATCCGTTTGGGGGTGATGAGTTGTGCTAAGTTGAATCCTAGTCCCAAAAGATTTCTAAAGCGCATTCCAAGCTCTAGAAGTAAAATGGGGTCTTTATCTGGTGTTATGTTGCAAGGAACACCGTGTAGTCTTACTATTTCTTGAATATAGATCCGTGCTAATCTTTCCAAGGAATAGTTTAACCTAACAGATAGAAAATGAGAACTCTTGGTGAGGTGGTCCACTATAACCCAAATTGAATCATGACCTAGTGCTGTTCTAGGTAATCCCATCATAAAATCCATATTGATTTTATCCCATTTCCATTCTAGGATATGTTGGGAATTGCGGATACATCACGCAGCGGAAAACAGGGATTCCCACCGAGGATCTATGCGAAAAAGCCATAATCTGAGTTTTTAAATGATTTACCTCTTGAAGCGTGAATCACCAACACCGTAATAGAAATGATGTCTCTGCGGTATCCACACGAACAGACTCACGAACATCCAACATCCACAAAGAGGAACCTCATGTCTCTTACATAGTGCTAGCTGTGAAGAGAAGAGAAGAAACCTGTCGCTCTGTCACTCACTTTTTCTGTAGCTGCGGCTAGGGTTCTGAAATTATATCTCTTAGCATCCCCTTAGAAGTCCTATTCATAATAGTGATTGCCTTAAGTGAGTGTGAGCAGCAGCAAGATAAGCTGTACAACCCTAGACCCATCTGTTATGAGTCTGGCCCATATTTGAATCCGAGTCGAACTTGGATCCATTGCTCCAATTTTAGTCTGCTCTAGGTATGTGACCCTGTAGGTTCTTATTACATTGGCAATGAAACACCCCAACTTTTAGGATAATTACAATATAGTCCTGAAATGTACTGTTTTGTGAATTCTGTGAGCAGTAAATTTAATTTGACTGTTTTGTGAGTGTACTTGACTGTTGTATGTGATTTGCTCCGACCTAGGGAAATAATAATTTTTTGGCCGGATAAATCTTATTTTAATTAATTGGAGCTGGGGGATCTTACTAAACCCAATTCTGATTGATATATATATTAATCTCGTAATTTTTTAGATTTAAGTGTGCAATAAAATAATTTTATATTATTATAATATTATTTTATATTACGATTACATAGTGTCTCAAAAATAGTAAAAATCGCTTTGATTTGACCACAGATCTTTAAAAGTCTTGTGGGACCCGTTTAGAAAAAATAGTCAATCTGATGTTGTTGTACAAATTCTAGCCAATGAGAGCAAGTCAACAAAAGTGGCTTGACTTTCTAAACCAATAGGAATTGGTCAACGAAGGGAGCATAGACTTTCATTTGGACCGTTGGATGAAGACTTAGTTAAGAAGCCTTTAACCTAAGCCGTTGATCTAATCAATGGTGAGATTAGAATGATAGTTTTATGACTAATTGATATCTACCTTAGATCTAATCTAGGGCTAAGAATTAAAGATGAATCAATGGTTAGAATTAAGTCAAAAATTGTAGGCTTGAATTTGGTTAGTAACCTAATTAAGCTTAATTTGACAAATCTAATTACTTAATTAGCATACTAAGTGAACTAACTTAGTTATGAATTGATTATAATCTAAATACTAATTAGATATCCTAATATTAATTAAAGGTTATAATATATGTTAATATATACTAAATTAATTAGTTATATGATTAAGATGTTAATTAAGTTTGGTTAGGATGTTTAACCTAACAAATTACCTAATTAGTTAGCATGTAATTAGGAGTAATTGGAAAGCAATTAACCCCTAAAAAGATGAAGGAGCACACGATTTTGGGCAGCAGCAAGTGGGCTTGGATTGGCTTGGTTCTACATGGTTCTTGAAGTATCCAACATGACATAGGCCATGTGCTTAACCATGTGAACACTCTATGATATTTTACCATGCAAAGTTGATCACTCAACCTCACCAACACTCACTCACGGCTGTAGCTCTATCTATTCATTCTTTACTTTTTTATTTCACACTTATCACATTTAGCTATCCATTTTTCTCTCTAAAATATCAAAAACTCAAGCACACTTCTCTTTCACTTTCTCTCCCTAGTTTCGGCCAACACCCACACCCACACAACCAAACCTTCATAATTTCATCTCATCATATTTCCTAAACCCAAATCCCATTCTAAACACTTTTTGTCAACAAAGTTTTTTCAAATTCCTACTCTATCTTGTCCAAAATCCAACCTTTTGGTTACTTACTTAAGGGTAAGTTTTGTTTCTATGGTTCAAAATTACATTTCTAATTTTTCTAACCATGATTGTTCCATGGTTTTTCTATTTTGTACCTTGTATGTGTTTTTACTAATTGTTTAAGAATTTTAGGAATTTGTTTGGGAGTCACACGAAATTTGAAGGAAAGGAGGAAAACTAACCGATTAAATTGTCTACAAGAGGTAAGAGGGAGATTTAATCTCATCAACCCTAAGTGGTGATGAGAAAATGGATTAATTGTGTATGAAGAATCCATAAGGATTCGATTTGTGTGATTGTTTATGGTTTTATTATTTTTGTGATTGTTTAGATGCTTTCCTATTTGTGATTATTTTTACTATGCATGATTATAGCTTTTATTATTTTTGCTATGCATGTTTATGGCTTTAAATATACTGTATGTATATTATATGTGATTAAATAATTGTATGTGTTTATAACTGTATAATTATTAAAGTAGGATGTGAATAACATATAACGATTTGCATGAGTGTTCCAAAGAACACATTGAGGCTCACGACCTTCTCATGAAATTAGAGAACCAAAATGTTCTCCACAATTTTCTAAATCAATGATTTAATGAACCTAGGTAAAATAATGGATTTGAAAATGATTTAAGTTAATTGTGGCCAATATGCCATTTAGTGTATAATCAAATACCATTTTATTTTTGATTTGGCCAACATGCTATTTTATTTGCTAAGAAAGGTTAGGTAAGTGATTTATAATATAAATGGATTCCAATGATTCATTGAGAAAAATAAAAGGAATAAATTCAGTTCTAGAAATTTAACTTAGCAGAATTTAGTTTAAGTAAGAAATAAAACAGACGCTAGAAAAATACTAACATAAAGCTCATTTTATAAAATTTGAAGCGCGTTAGCAAGTTTCAAAGCGTAATTATTGGGTAAAAATAAAATTAACTATATTTAGTGGAAAATGTTGAAAATACCTTATACTGATTTTATAGGCAAAATGCTGTCGAAATTTATTAAAATCAGGTGCATAAAATGAAAAGATTCCATACTATATTTAGAACATAAGGAAAATACTCTTTTAAAAGTACTAGATATAGTTTTACACATAGCAGAAATGATGATTTTAAGCTATTCGGTTAAGAAAATGAATTAAAAATCTTACGCGATTGAGAAAAGGATTTAAAAACATTTTACGATGTTTAAAAATGTCAAAATATCTTTACGCGATTTAAAAATGTTTGTGAAAATGACGAGATTATGAAAATGCGATAAAATTCCTACGCGATTGAGCAATACTGTGAGTTTTGCTGTCAAGCCAAAGTGGTGGACCCAGACATATTGTAGTGTAGTACTGTCAGGTGGGACGTACTATACTTTGTTATTTTGTAACTAAGGGTATTTTTGTAATTTTTTGTAATTATGGTAAAATTTGGATAATAAGGGTATTTTTGTAATTTTAGATCATGCTTAGAGTGTTGTGCCAATTTGGATTATAATTGGTGATTGATTGACGAGGCAAATTACACTGTGTTTTGGTGTGATAAGCGTAGTGTGGTTCATTTATGAACTTGGAGGCGTTAGTGTGCGGAGAATTCCACATGCGGACAGTGGGTTGCTCCTCTGGGCCATGGTAACGGGCAACACACTAATGATCTTGACAAGCACTATTCTTAATCGGGATCTTGAGGGGACTATTAAGTACTATGCCTGTGGTACACGATGTTGGACTGTGTACTGCTACACGATGTTTTGGACTGTGGGCTATAGACACAAAGATTGGACAGTGTAATAGTTTGGTTGGGCAGCCATAAAGTATTATTAGTTTCTATTCGGATCATTCTCTCAGATATCCGTGTTTCGGTCCATGGAGTAGGAACGAGTCGGTGTGTGTTCATGCATTACCTGCATTTTATTACTTATCATAATCTGTGATAAATTGTATGATTTATCGCTTTAATAGATTATGCATGATATAATGGTATGTATTATTGTTATATATATTGCTTGATATATTATGCATGATATATTGGTATGTACTGTTGTGATGACTATTTTGTACTGTCATTTTCTTTATTGCCATGCGGGTAGTGATGTAGATTGTCTCACCTCTCTATATGTTTTCTCGATATTACTATATTGTTTCCGTAAAGAGTTTGTGGAAGAAGAGGATCAGCCTCTTGAGGTACAGTATCCTGACGAGCAACAGTCGGGTGAATTATACGAGGAGGAGGAGCCGATAGATCACACTGATCGTCAAGACTGATCTTGAGATCATGGCATTGCTAGGATTCTTCGGGTTCGTGAGACTGGAGTTTCATGGGGGTTCCGAGGCATGGCGTATGCATGCAGATCGAGGGACAGTTGCTTATGTGGGACGTTTGACCGTGTCCCTATGTAGAGAGTATGACGGAGAGGTCATATTCACTACTATGCTTTATTTACATTTAGAGTTACCTCTGACCATTAGGCGTTATTGGCAGGGAGTATTCCATGCGCCTAGTGAGCTCAGTCGCGAGTCGACAGCTCAGATTCGAGTCCGTCGTGCTGTGAGATCTCCGAGATGTGAACTTTTCGATGGTTATTCTGGAGGTTCTGGAAGATGATCCATCGGAGGGTTATATATCTTGAGATGCACTTGGGCAGTACTATGTTATAGCTTTGTGTCAATTCTTTACTGCTTTATTAAATACATGTAGTTGTAAATTATGTGTGTACTAAAAGAGAATCATATGTATATTATGGTGAGTTTATGTTTGTTATATTTTGTGTTTCGTGTTATTTTATTTAATGTTATAATTATAAAAGGAAAAAAAATATTACCACAAATATTATGTAAGTATCAAATGTTTTATAACTTGGGTAAGAATTTTATTTTATTTTATTTCATTGTATTCATAAATGTGACATCCCCACAAGGGTGTTACATTAGTTAGTATCAGAGCCCAAGTTAGAGTCTTTTGGGGTTGTGGTTAGGTCTATTTTTGCTTGTGTTGTGTGAATTTCTGTGATTTGTTTCCGAAAGGTTACATCTGACATTGTTTTGTCTTGTTGAAGAAAGAAGATGTTTGGAGGAAGAGGAACGCGTGCAAATGCGGCACGTAATGTTGACCCAATGATTGCTGTTGCTGAGGCTATGCAGCAAATGGCAGAAGCGATTACCCAGGAAAATCAAAAAGCAGCTCAACATCAAGATGCAACTGCTGATGCTTTGAATTTGTCTGAGTTTAGGAGCAACAATCCGCCACAGTTTAGAGGCGAGTTTGACCCTGAGAAGGCTAGTCTTTGGATTCAAGACTTGGAGCGAGTATTCGAAGGAATGGGGTACGCGGAAAATAAGAAGGTAACATATGCTGTGTACATGTTGAGAGGAGATGCTGAGAATTGGTGGAGAAATACCCGTCAATTGTTGCAAGCTGAAGGAACTGAGATCACCTGGGAGGTGTTTTGTGAAGTATTTCTGGAGAAATACTTTCCCAGTACTGCTCGACATGCCAAGGAGATGGAATTTCTTAGTCTACGTCAAGGGAATATAACTGTTGGAGAATATGCTGCAAAATTTGAGAGTTTGTCACAATTCTCAAGGTATTTCCAAAACCGACTAGATGAGGTATGCAAGTTCCAGAAGTTTGAAGATGGGTTAAGGTTAGAGCTGAGGCGTGCAGTTCTGCCAATGCGAATGAGGGAGTTTCCTGTGTTGATGGATACTTGTCGACGACTGGAAGTGTTGGAGCCATCCCGAGATAAGAGGAATCGTAATTTTGGACCGACTAGGTTCTAAAGAGGAGGTAGTAGCAGTGGTGGTCGATTTCAGAGAAAGCCTTATGCGAGACCGTTAGGAAATTAGCCGCAACGTCCATCTATTGGGGGAAGGTCTAGTGGAAATCGAGCTGGTCAGAGTGTGGCGTTTACGCTGACATGTTTTAAATGTGGCAAGAGTGGCCATATCTCTACCGATTGTCTAATCAGAGGAACGATCTATTTCAACTGCAGAAAACCTGGACATGTTTCTAGGGATTGCACTCAGCCGGAGAGGAAGCCTGCTGTGAGAAATGTTCGTGCTACTCAGCCGAGATCTGGAGGGCGAGTGTATACGATGACTGGAACCGAAGCTTCTCAATCTGAGGATCTTATTCAAGGAGAATGTGTCATTGAAGGTAATCACCTGACTTTGCTATATGATTCAGGTGCAACACACTCATTTATTGCATATGATTGTGTGGAACGTTTGAAACTGCCTGTGTTTTCTCTGAGTTTTCAACTGATTATTTCTACATCGACTGCCAAGCCTGTTGTTACATCCAAGATATGTATGAACTGTCCTGTTGTTATAAAGGATCGTAAATTTTTGGTCAACTTGATTTGTTTACCTCTTGTTGAGATAGACATAATATTAGGAATGGATTGGTTATCTTCTAACCATATCCTTATAGACTGTGCGAGCAAAACCATAGTTTTTCCTAAGGAAGAAAGTTCTGGATTCTTGACAGCTGTTAAGGTCAAGTCATTGTTGAGGGATAGAGCTCAAGGGTTTATGTTGCTGTCTTCTTTGGAAGTCAAGTGTGAGAAGGATGTGAGCACTATTCCTGTCATCAATGAGTTTCCAGAAATTTTTCCTGACGATGTACCTGGTTTGCCACCAGAAAGGGAGATCGAATTCTCTATCGACTTAGTATCAGGAGAAGGTCCTATTTCGATTGCACCGTACCGAATGTCGCCTATAGAGTTGACAGAGTTGAAGAAGCAATTGGAGGAACTGTTGGAGAAGCAGTTTGTGCGACCTAGTGTTTCACCATAGGGAGCACCAGTGCTGCTAGTCAAGAAGAAGGATGGAACTTCGCGTCTTTGTGTTGATTATCGACAGCTGAATAAGGTTACTATAAAGAATAAATATCCACTACTGAGGATTGATGACTTGATGGATCAATTGAAGGGAGCCGCTGTATTCTCTAAGATAGATTTGCAATCAGGTTATCATCAGATTCGTGTCAAGGTCGACGATGTACCTAAAACCGCTTTCCGAACTCGTTATGGACATTATGAGTATCAAGTGATGCCGTTCGGAGTGATGAATGCTCCTGCGATATTCATGGACTATATGAATAGGATTTTTCATCCGTACTTAGACAGATTTGTCATTGTTTTTATCGATGACATTCTGATCTATTCTCAAAGTCGAGAAGAGCATGCTGAACATCTCAGTATAGTTCTCCATATTTTGAAGGAGAAGAAGCTGTATGCGAAGTTGGCAAAGTGCGAGTTTTGGTTGGAAGAAGTTCAATTTCTAGGTCATGTAATTTCCAAGGAAGGTATTGCGGTAAACCCATCGAAGGTGGAAACTATTTTACAGTGAGAAAGGCCTAAGACTGTGACTGAGGTTCGAAGTTTTGTTGGATTAGCCGGATATTACCAAAGGTTTATTGAAGGTTTTTCCAAGATAGCTGGACCACTTACACAACTCACGAGGAAGAGTCAAGCTTTTGATTGGACGGAGGAACGTGAAGCGAGTTTCCAAGAGCTAAAGAAGAGATTAACGACTGCACCAGTGTTAATTTTTCCAGATCCTAACAGATCTTTTGAGGTGTATTGTGATGCATCTTATCAAGGGTTAGGATGTGTGTTGATGCAGGATCGGAATGTAGTAGCTTATGCTTAAAGACAGTTGAAGGTTCATGAGAGGAACTACCTAACGCACAATTTGGAGCTAGCTGCAGTAGTTTTTGCGTTGAAAGTGTGGAGGCATTTTCTGTATGGAGCTATGTTCAATGTCTTTAGCGATCACAAGAGCTTAAAATACTTGTTCGATCAAAAAGAATTGAATATGAGACAGAGGCGATGGTTGGAATTTTTGAAGGACTATGATTTTCAGCTTCAATACCATCCAAGAAAAGTGAATGTGGTGGCAGATGCCTTGAGCAGAAAGGTGGTTAGCGTTTCTACTATGATGATAAATGAGGAAGAGCTGATGAATCAATTCAGAGATCTATGGTTATCGATAGAATTGGTACCTGGAAAGATTCGTCTAAGTAGAGTTGTGGTTTTGAATGACTTGTTGGAGATAATAAAAGAGAAACAAGATGAAGATGCATTTTTACAGAATGAGAAGGAGTTGTTGAAGCAAGGTCATAAAGCGACGGTGGAGGAAGGATCTGATGGAGTCTTAAGGTTTGAAGGAAGAGTTTGTATACCTGATGATCCTGAACTCAAGAGAGCAATTTTGGATGAAGCTCATACAAGTAATTTGAGTATGCATCCGGGGATGACGAAGAGGTATCAAGACTTGAAACGACTGTTTTGGTAGCCAAGAATGAAGAGAGATGTAGCTGAACGTGTGACGTCTTGTCTTGTCTGTCAAAAGTCAAAGGTGGAACATCAAAGGCCTGCTGGTATGTTACAACCTTTGACTATTCCAGAGTGGAAGTGGGATAGTATCTTGATGGATTTCATTACTGGATTTCCGAGGACAAGGAAGGGGCATGATTCGATATCGGTTATAGTTGATAGGTTTACGAAATCAGCGCATTTCTTGCCGATCAATATTAAGTATTCGTTGAAACGCTTAACCCAGATATATATCGACGAAGTTGTTAGACTTCATCGTGTGCCTGTAAGTATAGTTTCTGATAGAGATCCGAGGTTTACGTCAAGACTCTGGCAAAGTTTGCAAGAAGCCATAGGAACTAAATTGCGATTGAGTTCTGCATATCATCCACAGACTGATGGTCAGATAGAGAGAACGATTCAGTCGTTGGAAGATCTGTTGCGTGCTTGTGTGTTGGAACAACAAGGGAGTTGGGATGAATTTCTGTCTTTGATAGAATTCACCTACAACAATAGTTTTCACTCAAGCATAGGAATGGCACCCTATGAAGCACTTTATGGACGATGATGCCGAACACCTTTGTGTTGGTATCAGGATGGGGAGAGTATGACTATTGGTCCTGATCTTGTGCAGCAGACTACGGAAAAGGTGAAGATGATATAAGAAAAGATGCGAACGACTCAGAGCCGACAGAAAAGCTATGCTGATAAACGAAGTCGACCTTTGGAATTTGAAGAAGGCGATCATGTATTCTTACGAGTTACGCCTACGACGGGTGTCAAAAGAGTTCTTAAATCAAGGAAGCTTACACCTAAGTTTATAGGGCCTTATCAGATTATTCATCGGATTGGTCCTGTAGCTTACCAAATAGCTTTACCGACATTTCTATCCAATCTCCATAATGTATTTCATGTGTCTCAGTTGAGGAAATACATTCCTGATCCAACCCATGTGATACAACCTGGTGAAGTATAGCTGAAGGATAATTTGACGTATGAAACACTTCCTGTTAGAATCGAGGACAGGAGAGTGAAACAACTTCGAGGGAAGATGATAGAACTGGTCAAGGTAGTGTGGAACAATGTAACGGGAGATGCTACATGGGAATTAGAGGATAGGATGAGGGAACTATACCCTCAATTGCTTGATGTATGATGAATTTTGGGGACGAAATTCTTATTAGTAGGGGAGAGTTGTAACACCCTAACTTTTGGGATAATTATAATATAGTCCTGAAATGTACTGTTTTGTGAATTCTGTGAGCAGTAAATTTAATTTGACTGTTTCGTGAGTGTACTTGACTGTTGTATGTGATTTGCTCCGACCTAGGGAAATAATAATTTTTTGGCCGGATAAATCTTATTTTAATTAATTGGAGTTGGGGGATCTTACTAAACCCAATTCTGATTGATATATATATTAATCTCATAATTTTTTAGATTTAACTGTGCAATAAAATAATTTTATATTATTATAATATTATTTTATATTACAGTACCTACTGTCTCAAAAATAGTAAAAATCTGCTTCGATTTGACCACAGATCTTTAAAAGTACTGTGGGACCCGCGTTTAGGAAAAATAGTCAACTGTGCTGACTGTACAAATTCTAGCCAATGAGAGCAAGTCAACAAAAGTGGCTTGACTTTCTAAACCAATAGGAATTGGTCAACGAAGGAAGCATAGACTTTCATTTGGACCGTTGGATGAAGACTTAGTTAAGAAGCCTTTAACCTAAGCCGTTGATCTAATCAATGGTGAGATTAGAATGATAGTTTTATGACTAATTGATATCTACCTTAGATCTAATCTAGGGCTAAGAATTAAAGATGAATCAATGGTTAGAATTAAGTCAAAAATTGTAGGCTTGAATTTGGTTAGTAACCTAATTAAGCTTAATTTGACAAATCTAATTACTTAATTAGCATACTAAGTGAACTAACTTAGTTATGAATTGATTATAATCTAAATACTAATTAGATATCCTAATATTAATTAAAGGTTATAATATATGTTAATATATACTAAATTAATTAGTTATATGATTAGGATGTTAATTAAGTTTGGTTAGGATGTTGAACCTAACAAATTACCTAATTAGTTAGCATGTAATTAGGAGTAATTGGAAAGCAATTAACCCCCCAAAAAGATGAAGGAGCACACAGTTTTGGGCAGCAGCAAGTGGGCTTGGATTGGCTTGGTTCTACATGGTTCTTGAAGTATCCAACATGACATAGGCCATGTGCTTAACCATGTGAACACTCTATGATATTTTACCATGCAAAGTTGATCATTCAACCTCACCATCGCTCACTCGCAGCTGCAGCTCTATCTATTCACTCTTTACTTTTTTATTTCACACTTATCACATTTAGCTATCTATTTTCTCTCTCTAAAATATCAAAAACTCAAGCACACTTCTCTTTCACTTTCTCTCCCTAGTTTCGGCCAACACCCACACCCACACAACCAAACCTTCATAATTTCATCTCATCATATTTCCTAAACCCAAATCCCATTCTAAACACTTTTTGTTCACAAAGTTTTTTCAAATTCCTACTCTATCTTGTCCAAAATCCAACCTTTTGGTTACTTACTTAAGGGTAAGTTTTGTTTCTATCGTTCAAAATTACATTTCTAATTTTTCTAATCATGATTGTTCCATGTTTTTTCTATTTTGTACCTTGTATGTGTTTTTACTAATTGTTTAAGAATTTTAGGAATTTGTTTGGGAGTCACATGAAATTTGAAGGAAAGGAGGAAAACTAACCAATTAAATTGTCTATAAGAGGTAAGAGGGAGATTTAATTTCATCAACCCTAAGTGGTGATGAGAAAATGGATTAATTGTGTATGAAGAATCCATAAGGATTCGATTTGTGTGATTGTTTATGGTTTTATTATTTTTGTGATTGTTTAGATGCTTTCTTATTTGTGATTATTTTTACTATGCATGATTATAGCTTTTATTATTTTTGCTATGCATGTTTATGGCTTTAAATATACTGTATGTATATTATATGCGATTAAATAATTGTATGTGTTTATAACTGTATAATTATTAAAGTAGGATGTGAATAATATGTAACGATTTGCATGAGTGTTCCAAAGAACACATTGAGGCTTATGGCCTTCTCATGAAAATAGAGAACCAAAATGTTCTCCACAATTTTCTAAATCAATGATTTAATGAACCTAGGTAAAATAATGGATTTGAAAATGATTTAAGTTAATTGTGGCCAATATGCCATTTAGTGTATAATCAAATACCATTTTATTTTTGATTTGGCCAACATGCTATTTTATTTGCTAAGATAGGTTAGGTAAGTGATTTATAACATAAATGGATTCCAATGATTCATTGAGAAAAATAAAAGGAATAAATTCAATTCTAGAAATTTAACTTAGCAGAATTTAGTTTAAGTAAGAAATAAAACAGACGCTAGAAAAATACTAACGTAAAGCTCATTTTATAAATTTTGAAGCGCGTTAGAAAGTTTCAAAGCGTAATTATTGGGTAAAAATAAAATGAACTATATTTAGTGGAAAAAGTTGAAAATACCTTATACTGATTTTATAGGCAAAATGCAGCCAAAATTTATTAAAATCAGATGCATAAAATGAAAAGATTCCATACTATATTTAGAACATAAGAAAAATACTCTACGTATTTTAAAAGTACTAGATATAGTTTTACACATAGCAGAAATGATGATTTTAAGCTATTCGGTTAAGAAAATGAATTAAAAATATTACACGATTGAGAAAATGATTTAAAAACATTTTACGATATTTAAAAATGTCAAAATATCTTTACGCGATTTAAAAATGTTTGTGAAAATGACGAGATTGTGAAAATGCGATAAAATTCCTACGCGATTGAACAATACTGTGAGTTTTGCTGTCGGGCCAAAGTGGTGGACCCAGACATATTGTAGTGTAGTACTGTCAGGTGGGACGTACTATACTTTGTTATTTTGTAACTAAGGGTATTTTTATAATTTTTTGTAATTATGGTAAAATTTGGATAATAAGGGTATTTTTGTAATTTTAGATCATGCTTAGAGTGTTATGCTTTTAGATCATGCTTAGAGTGTTGTGCCAATTTGGGTTATAATTGGTGATTGATTGACGGGGTGAATTACATCGTGTTTTGGTGTGATAAGCGTAGTGTGGTTCATTTATGAACTTGGAGGCGTTAGTGTGCGGAGAATTCCACATGTGGACAATGGGTTGCTCCTCTGGGCCGTGGTAACGGGCAACACACTAATGATCTTGACAAACACTATTCTTAATCGGGATCTTGAGGGGACTATTAAGTACTATGCCTGTGGTACACGATGTTGGACTGTGTACTGCTACACGATGTTTTGGACTGTGGGCTATAGACACAAAGATTGGACAGTGCAATAGTTTGGTTGGGCAGCCATAAAGTATTATTAGTTTCTATTTGGATCATTCTCTCAGATATCCGTGTTTAGCTCCATGGAGTAGGAACGAGTCGGTGTGTGTTCATGCATTACCTGCATTTTATTACTTATCATAATCTGTGATAAATTGTATGATTTATCACTTTAATATATTATGCATGATATAATGGTATGTATTATTGTTATATATATTGCTTGATATATTATGCATGATATATTGGTATGTACTGTTGTGATGACTATTTTGTACTGTCGTTTTCTTTATTGCAATGCAGGTAGTGATGTAGATTGTCTCACCTCTCTATATGTTTTCTCGATATTACTATATTGTTTTCGTAAAGAGTTTGTGGAAGAAGAGGATCAGCCTCTTGAGGTACAGTATCCTGACGAGCAACAGTCGGGTGAATTATACGAGGAGGAGGAGCCGGTAGATCACACTGATCGTCAAGACTGATCTTGAGATCATAGCATTGCCAGGATTCTTCGTTTTCGTGAGACTGGAGTTTCATGGGGGTTCCGAGGCATGGCCTATGCATGCGGACCGAGGGACAGTTGCTTATGTGGGACGTTTGACCGTGTCCCTATGTAGAGAGTATGATGGAGAGGTCATATTCACTACTATGCTTTATTTACATTTAGAGTTACCTCGACCATTAGGCGTTATTGGCGGGGAGTATTCCATGCGCCTAGTGAGCTCGATAGCGAGTCGACAATGACTCGAGACTCGAGTCCGTCGTGGCTTTGTGAGATCTCCGAGATGTGAACTTTTCAATGGTTATTCTGGAGGTTCTGGAAGATGATCCATCGGAGGGTTATATATCTTGAGATGCACTTGGGCAGTACTATGTTATAGCTTTGTGTCAATTCTTTACTGCTTTATTAAATACATGTAGTTGTAAATTATGTGTGTACTAAAAGAGAATCATATGTATATTATGGTGAGTTTATGTTTGTTATATTTTGTGTTTCGTGTTATTTTATTTAATGTTATAATTATAAAAGGAAAAAAAATATTACCACAAATATTATGTAAGTATCAAATGTTTTACAACTTGGGTAAGAATTTTAGTTTATTTTATTTCATTGCATTCATAAATGTGACATCCCCACAAGGGTGTTACAGGCAGTAATATTAAAATCCCATTTTAATATTACAAGCAGTGAGCGGTATCTAGCAACACATCACTGCTACCCAAGTAATAAGAATGTCAATGATTTGACATAACCTTTTCGTGACCAATGTTTCCGTGTCGTTTAGTCCCTTTGTCAAGATATCTAGATTGAACACAAGGCATGGAATGCGTCACCTTTGTATAGTCCAATCATTCGTTTCCTGATACTCGAGTAGACTTTGTAACAACAAATGAGATCAATATCTCATATTGACTCATTTGAGCATGGCCATGCATTTCGCAGTCTTACTCAATCAGGGGCCCCGAAGATATCACTCTTGTTATGTAGGAGTGACAAATCCCATCTAGGTCACTCACATCCCTTTGCATGATTCACGGTATGTCCAATAACCAACTTTATAATCACCTTGTTACAGATGACGTTTGATGGCATTAAAACACACAACTCTTCATGTAGGAATCGTAGTGATTTCAAGTCAAAGGACCACAAACACCATTGTCACTATGAGAATCGCTTATGACACTCACATAACTATCCATGTAGCATTCTCATGGTGGGTCAGTCCAGTACATCATTACTCTAATATGTACCCATGTGAAGACTTGATATCTCATATCTATGACCCGTGAGATGTGGTCATCAGTCTATGCACATACTACTCTCAATGTATTATTATTTTCCTAATTAACAATAATACTTGACTAGGAACATTTAAGAATAGTGTTGTAACTAAAAGGATGTCACGATCAAGTCATCCATTTGATGTCCTAATGCATCAAACTTACTATTCTAAGGACTTTATTATGTTTATCAAAAAAGAACACAATAAATGAAATGCCTCATATATAAAAATAGCATAATAGAATGTATGTAAATACAGAAAATGTATTGGCCTCTAGGGCATACACCAACAGGATACTTAAGAGTTGATGAGGTCCTAGGCTTCTGGTGTTCTATCTTCACTTTTTGACAAGTTAAACATGAAGCTACATACCTTGCTATATCTGTTTTCAGCTTAGGCCACCAGAATCTTTTCTTAAGATCCCTATACATTTTATTTGCACCAGGATGAATAGTGAATTTACTCCTATGGGCTTCTTCTAAAATTTTCTGCCTTAATTCTAGCTTATTGGGTTTGCACAATCAGTCATCAAACTTAAGCATTCCTTTTGGGGTTTGACTAAATCTTGTTGGAATGTTTCCCTGAATTTGCTTCCTAAAGGGTTCCAAAGAGGCATCTTGTTGTTAAGCTTCTATGATTTGCTGAAATAATTCATTTTCTATGGTCATTGCACTCAGTTTTATATTGCTAAAAGTGGGTTCTACAAAATATCCTAAGTCTCTAAAATCCTCAAGAAGCTTCATCTCCTATACCATAAAGGTAGCCATATGTATTGATTTTGAACTTAGAGCATCAGCTACTACACTTGCCTTTCTGGGATGGTATTTTAAAATTCAAAATCATAATCTTTTAAAAATTCCATCCATCTATGTTGCCTCATATTCAATTCCTTTTGATCAAACAAATATTTCAAACTCTTATGGTCATTGTATACCTCAAATTTGACTCCATAAAGATAATGTCTCCACACCTTTAAAGCAAAAACTATAGTTGCCAATTCTAGATCACATGTGCGGTAATTTTTTTCATGGGATCGTAATTGTCTAAAGGCATAAGCAACTACTCCTTTGTTCTACTTCAGAACATATCCCAGTCCAAGCCTAGATGCATCACCGTACTCTTCAAAGGGTCCTTGTGGATCAGGAAGAACTAATACTAGGGTGGTGGTAAGTCCACTTTTAAATTTTTGAAAACTTTTTCCATAGGGGTCCATTCAAAGGGTTTTTCTTTCCTAGTTAATCTGGTCAAAGGTAAGGCTAATTGGGAAAATCCTTTAATAAACCTCCGATAGTATCCAGTAAATTCTACAAAACTTCTAACTTTAGTAACTATCTTAGGTCTCTCCCATTGTATCACAACCTCTATTTTATTTGGATCTATTAAAATTCTTGCCTATGAAACCATATGTCCTAAAAATTTCACCTCTTTGAGCCAAAATTCATATTTAGACAGCTTGGCATATAGTTTCTTCTCCCTAAGAGCCTCAAGCACAATCCTAAGATGTTGGGTATGTTCTTCCATGGTTCTAGAATAAATTAAAATATCATCTATGAATACTACAACGAATTGATCAAGATATGGCCTACAAATTCTACTCATGTAATCCATTAAAATTGTTAGAGCATTTGTAAGACCAAAGGGCATCACCAGAAATTCATAATGTCCATACCTTATTCTGAAAGCAATTTTGGGAACATCTTCTAGTTTCACTCTAATTTGATGATATCCAAACCTAATATCTATCTTTGAAAATACAGAAGCCCTTGTCAACTGGTTCATTAAATCGTCAATCCTAGGTAACATATATTTATTTTTAATGGACACTTTGTTTAATTGACGATAATCTATGCACAACCTTATATTGCTATCTTTCTTCTTAACCAAAAGAACGGGAGATCCCCAGGGTGATACACTTGGATGAATGAACTATTTTTCTAACAATTCTTCTAGTTGCCTCTTTAATTCGCTCAGTTCCATGGGTGATATCGTATAGGGTGCTACAGAGATAGGACATGTCCCAGGTGCCAAGTCTATACTAAATTGCATCTCACGCTCAAGTGGTAATCTAGGAATATCATTAGAGAACACATCAGAGTACTCCCTTACCATGAGAATATCATTTAAAGATTGCTTAGACCCTACAACAGATGAAGAGAAAAACATGTATTCTTTGACTTTCTCTGGCGATTCGGTACAAGAAGAAAAAGGAAAGGAAGATGATGAAGGAGAGAGATTTTGGAAAACTACAGTCCTATCAGAACAATTTAGGAGTACCTTATTTTTAGAGAGCCAATCTATCCCTAAAATGACGTCGAGATGACTCAAAGGTAAACAGACAAAATCTTGACTAAATTTCCTGCCTTCGATTTCAAGAGAATAATTTAAACATACGTGTGAAGTCAACACAGATTTAAGGGTTGGAGTATGATAACACTGTATTTTATACATTTTATAATCCTCTCACTAGGCTTCTTAAGGTTCAATTAAGCTTAATTAAGTTAGTTTTGACACATTTTATGATATTGGACCTTATTGGATCATTAAATAAATTATTGCATAAATTAACCGTAATTATCTCTTTGGCAATATTTAGTAACCTGGCTATAACTTGAGTTACAAATATCTGATTAATGTGATTTTGGTCTTGTAGGAAAGCTAAGACAATCCCCTACAACTTTCATGTTGAACACTTTTCCAAATTCTGAAGTCTAATAGGTGATATTGAGCTTTAAAGTCAGAACAGAGGAGCTAAAATCGGGTCTAAACACTCCGCAGTAATTGGACCATATCTTGAGTTCTATGCATGATTTTGGACTCAAACTAAAGCTATTTTAAAGCAAATATTCAGGCCTACAACTTTCATGAAGATCACTTCTCTCAAAAATGAAAAAATGACTAGACGCACGGCTGTGCATTTGCTCAATTATTATTTAAAAAAAAAGAAGAAAAATAATAAAACATCATTGATTACGTAGGAAAACTTAACAATTAAGTTTCACTATTCATATTACTATGCATTACACAGTAACATGAATTTGCCTATAAATAGGCAATTGCATTCAGGAGATGTACACATTCGGGGAGGGGGAACTCTGAGGAATTTCCCTCTCCCTCCAATTTTCTCTCTCTCTTTTTCTCTTTTTCTCTTTTTCTCTCTTTTAATCTATGTGTAAATAAGTTTCAATCTACTTAGGTCAAAGTGTGAAGCTCTTGGTAATAAAATAAGGTTAGATTTATTCCTCTCTTGTGCTTTAATGATTTATCTTTCTAGTAGCTATTATACGAGTTATATTTTGTTTCTGATAATTTAGAAACTACCCTTGTAAAGAGGAGTTCTTAATTTGTTGTAGACAAGATTTTGGCACAGTGAATGCTTTAACCCATTTACAAGTGGTGGTAATAATTAAAGGAAACATAATATAATTATGTATATTATTTTAATGGACTTTTCTTAAATGATGTATTTTTCAAGCAGTCATTATACTTATTGTATTTTGTTTCCAATCAATTTAGAAACCCTCATTGTAAATTGGAGTTCTTGATTTGTTGTAGATAAGAGATTGACACAATGAATGCTTTAACCCATTTACAAGTGTTGGTGTTAGAAACTCTCCTTATAAAGTGGAGATATTGATTTGTTGTAGACAATATTTTGGCACAATGAATGCTTGATCCCATTTATGAGTGGTGGTATTAATAGATGATTAAAGGAAACATAATATAATTACGTATATTATTTTAAATGGACTCTTAATGTTGTATTTTCCAATTGGAACCTCCATGTTGCGAGGATTCTAATATAGTTATAAAAAGAATTAATCTTACCTTTATTTTATTTACCAAAAGTGAATCTTTTAACCCAGGTAAATAATTTTTACTGTAGTAATAAAATATTTACTTCACCTTAATTAATCTTCAACAATTCCCTGTGGATCGACCTCAGACTCCCAAGAAATTTATTACTTGAGACAACCTGCATTTGGGTTCGCAATGCAACAATTAATCCCACATCAAGCTTTTGGACTTGAATGAAAAAGTGTGCATCAAGTTTTTGGCGTCGTTGCTAGGGACTTGTTTTGAAGAATAAATTTATGATGTAAATACTTTTGTACATAGTAAAAAGTGAATAGTGCATGAATAGTATATGAATAGTGCATAAATAGTGCATGGATAGTGCATGAATAGTGTGTGAATAGTGCGTGAATAATAAAGGCTGTCCCCGGTGAAAGAAATGAAAAAGAAAGGTGGTCACGGGTGTGACCACCCAAAAAAAAAAAAACCAAAAAAATGAAAAAAAATGAAAATAATAAATAATAAAAAAATTAAAAAATTAAAAAAAAGATTAAAAAAAATTAAAAAAAGTTAAGCCTTTTATTTTCTTGTACATACTAACAAAGTGGGAGAAACTCTCCCTTTTATTTTCTTATACATATTAACAGTGGGGGAAACTCTCCCTTTTATTTTTTATACATATTAACAGTGGGGGTAATTCTTTCTTTTAATTTCTGTACAGTGGGGGTAATTCTCTCTTTTATTTTCTGTACATATTAACTTTGTGGGAGAAATCTCTCCCTTTTATTTTTTTGTACATATTAACAGTGGGGGAATTTCTCTCTTTTACTTTTCTGTAATTTACTTTTCACATTTTATTTTCTGTATGTTATTTTTTTTATTTGGTGGTTGGTTCATACCACACCTTTGTTATTTTTTATTTGGTGTTTGGTTTTTACCACACCATTTTTAATTTTTATTTGGTGGTTGGTTTATACCACATCCGTGTAAATATTTATTCGGTGGTTGGTTTAATACCACACATTTGTTTATATTTTTCTTTATTTGGTGGTTGGTTTAATACTACACCTTTATTAATATTTAATGGCAAGTTTATACCGTCTACTTTTTAATATTATTTTTTTTATCATGGCAGGTTTATACCGCCTATTTTTTTAATATTATTTTTCATGATAGGTTTATACCGCCTACTTATAAATATATATATATTAAAAAAGAGAGTTGAGTTTTGTATAAATTTTTATTTTATTTTCTTATTTCTTTTTCTCTTTTAATCAAGTGAAGGTTGATCCTTAGTGTTTTAATTTCTTGTGTCTTAGTGATTCTTTTTCTTTTCCCCTTTAATCACTTTGGCAATTCGGTGCACCTATCAAAGAATCTCTTCAAGGACTAGTAAGTACATTATAGTCTTGGGAATCTGACTCAAAAAGACTCTGTTTGTCAATCTATAAGAAAATTGGATGGGAAGCCTATCCTCGACTCATAGAAGGCGTTTAAGCCAATACTGGATGTAAAACCAGAGGAAGATGTGAGCCACAATCACAACTACATGTATATATTTTCTTGTATAGATTTTAAACAACAACAACAAAAAAAAAAAGAGAACAAGAAGTGGTCCGAAGGAAATGTTGAGAGAAGCAGTAAGAAAAGGAAGCCAGTCAAGGCACTCCATCTGTTTAAATAATTTTAATCTTTGGTTTTGTTTGTCGTACTTTGTTTCTGTTTATATTTGTGTGAGGTTTCTCTTTTCAGTAATTGCAGTAACAGGTACTATCTTCTTTTCTTTACCTATCTATTTTATTTTAACATTGAGGACAATGTTGTGATCTTGTTAGGGGGAAGGATAGTTGTGTAAATAGTTGTGTGAATAATTGTGTAAAAAAATTATTTGAAAAAAAAATTTAGGAAGTGTGTTTATTAATATGTTTGTCGTGTTTATATGTTTGTCAGTAATTTTCTAACCTAAACTAATTAAGGATAGCAGAGTAAGGAGTAAATTTTCCTGTGATTGTAATTTTACTCTTGAGACACATCTAGATTGGGGTAGATACCTTGTTTGTGTAGAAGTAGCAAATGGATTCAGTGAAATTTGCATGATTGAGTTAATTGTCTTTTTTCTTAAACATCACATGCTTGGTTATAGATGTCAAATTTTTTTTTTGGACTGAGAATGATGGATATATGCCTTGTGAGATTTTGAGCCTATCGATGAATGGATTGAACATCTGTATCATTCTCTTCTTTCTTGTGTGATTTTTTCTCATGGAATTGTTACTCTAGAACTTGCTTTGATTCTTTTTGAAGCTACATTTTCACATGCATACATAAACATGATTGAGACAATTTTCTTGAATTAACTACTTTGACCAAATAGTTAACCTTACATATTTTCCTTTGCTTAACCCCTTTGAGCTTATTTGACCATTCTTTGTTTCTAACTCATTACGTGCCTTAAATGAAAAACTATGTTCTAACCCAACCTTAGGGAATAAGAGAGCATTGACTTTGTTATTTGATGAGTTCTTGAACAAATGTGAGGGTATGTGTGCAGATTGGTATAAAAAAGAAAAAAAAAAGGAAAAAATGTTCCTATAAAAAAAGAGAGCTAATTATTGCTATAATCAAAAGAATGCACCATGTGATATATTCATACCTAGAATAAGAGTGGATGATTGGAAATAACAGGAATAGAAGGAGAATGGTCAAGCCTAATAATGAATTCAACCTACCAATTGATCTTTAATGAAACATTAGTCAAATATTAGTCAATGCCCTTTATGAAAAAAAAACAAATAGAGAAGGAATTAAGAAAATCTTAGGAAAGTAAGACTAAATGTTCTCAAACATCTTTTCCACTCTAACTGTAACATAATGCTCTTCTATTCTCTTTAGTATTTAACTTGTCTTATCTATATTACTTCCACCTTTACCTTGACCCCATTATAACCTTGATTAAAGTCCTCATGATTTGTGTATATATGTTATTTTTGAGTAGCGAAGAAGTAGAAGATAAGCAAGCTTATGGTAGTGCAATTATTCATGAGTTGAATAGAATGAAATACTAACCTTTTTAAACACTTGAGAGATTGAGAATGAATTCTGTGAGGATCTATCATTCTTGATTCATTCTTTTCAACTGAAGTTTCCTTGCTTGTTGGTTTGAGATGTGAAGACATGTTACCTCATGAATGTTTTGATCCTTGAATGTCTAGTTGCTCTTTTTAAGTCATTGAATCCTTTGGAGTTTTTAGTTTTTAAGTTTGTGTTGTTTTTCTTTATTCCTTGGTTTTTGTTTCTTGTGTTTTGCCCAGGAGTGCAAAAGTTAAGTGTAGGAAAATTTGATAATACTGTATTTTTTACATTTTATAATCCTCTCACTAGGCTTCTTAAGGTTCAATTAAGCTTAATTAAGTTAGTTTTGTCACATTTTATGATATTGGACCTTATTGGATCATTAAATAAATTATTGCATAAATTAGCCGTAATTATCTCTTTGATAATGTTTAGTAAACTGGCTATAACTTGAGTTGTAAATATCTGATTAATGTGATTTTAGTCTTGTAGGAAAGCTAAGACAATCCCCTACAACTTTCATGTTGAACACTTTTCCAAATTCTGAGGTCTAATAGGTGATATTGGGCTTTAAAGTTAGAACAGAGGAGCTGAAATTGGGTCTAAACACTCTGCAGTAATTGGACCATATCTTGAGTTCTGGGCATGATTTTGGACTCAAACTGAAGCCATTTTAAACTAAATATTTAGGCCTATAACTTTCATGAAGACCATTTCTCTCAAAAATGAAAAAATGAATGGATGCACGGCTGTGCATTTGCTCAATTATTATTTAAAAAAAAGAAAAAAAATAATAAAATTTCATTGATTACGTAGGAAAACTTAACAATTAAGTTTTACTATTCATGCTACTATACATTGCATAGTAACATGAATTTGCCTATAAATAGGCAATTGCATTCAAAAGATGTACACATTCGGGGAGGGGGAATTCTGAGGAATTTCCCCCTCCCTCCAATTTTCTTTCTCTCTCTTTTTCTCTTTTTCTTTTTTTCTCTCTTTTAATCTATGTGTAAATAAGTTTCAATCTACTTGGATCAAAGTATGAAGCTCTTGGTATTAAAATAAGGTTAGATTTATTCTTCTCTTGTGCTTTAATGATTTATCTTTCTAGTAGCTATTATACGAGTTATATTTTGTTTCTGATAATTTAGAAACTACCCTTATAAAGAGGAGTTCTTGATTTGTTGTAGACAAGATTTTGGCACAGTGAATGCTTTAACCCATTTACAAGTGGTGGTAATAATGAAAGGAAACATAATATAATTATGTATATTATTTTAATGGACTTTTCTTAAATGATGTATTTTTCAAGCAGTCATTATACGTATTGTATTTTGTTTCCAATTAATTTAGAAACCCTCATTGTAAATTGGAGTTCTTGATTTGTTGTAGACAATAGATTGGCACAATGAATGCTTTAACCCATTTACAAGTGTTGGTGTTAGAAACTCTCTTTATAAAGTGGAGATCTTGATTTGTTGTAGACAATATTTTGACACAATAAATGCTTGATCCCATTTATGAGTGGTGGTGTTAATAGATTATTAAAGGAAATATAATATAATTACGTATATTATTTTAAATGGACTTTTAACATTGTATTTTCTGATTGGAACCTCCATGCTGCGAGGATTCTAATTGAGTTATAAAAGGAATTAATCTTACCTTTACTTTATTTACCAAGAGTGAATCTTTTAACTCAAATAAATAATTTTTACCGTAGTAACAAAATATTTACTTCACCTTAATTAATCTTCAACAATTTCCTGTGGATCGACCTCAGACTCTCGAGAAATTTATTACTTGAGATAATCTGCACTTGAATTCGCAATGCAGCAATTAATCCCGCATCAAGCTTTTGGACTTGAATGAAAAAGTGTGCATCAGAGTAGACACAATCAGATCATAGGGTAAATAAGACACAAATAACTGTAATTGTTTCACACAATCATGAGAGATAAAAGAATAAGTCTCATGAATCAAATAACACATTTACAATATTTTCATTAATTTTACACTTATCCTATATGAGATCATTCGACTTGGCCACTTCTTCACCACTTTGGGTAAAGACTCTTCTGGTGGTCTTTACTTTAGAGTTGGAGGAAGTAACAACATTCCCCTGATTACGTGGACAGTTGTTCTAGTAGTGTCCAAATTCTCCACATCCATAACATATCAAGCAACATGGTGGCCCAAACCTTTATGGTTGGGGCGGTCAGTTTTTTTCCTGAGAAGCCTTAAACTTGATGTTTCTGTTTCCTTACTTAGGAAGGAATTTCCTTTTTAGTTGATAGGAATTTTTCTGAGGTGGCTCCGCTCAGGCATTATACCCTTCTATAATTTGGCACTTATTAACAAGTGTCGAAAAGTGACAAATCTCCATGGGTCCCACAACCTTTAAAATTTCAGGGTGTAACCTAGCTTCATACTTAATGCACTTCCACCTTTCATCAGGATGATGTGTGTAATAAGTGGAGAATTTAGATAACTCTTCAAATTTTGATACATACTGACCAACTATCATGCTTCCATGCTCAAGACGAAGAAATTCTAACTCTCAAGCATTCCTTAGATTTTTGGAAAAATATTTATTAAAGAAAGTAGTTTTAAATAATTCCCAAGAAATCTGAGTCCCATCTACCTCCACAAGCCTATGGGTACTATTCTACCAATGTTTTGCCTCACCTACAAGCATATATATAGCAAAAAGTACCTTTTAGGTGTCACTATAATCCATCGCCCACAAATATCTTTTCCGTCTCTTTTATCTATAATTCAGCCTTAATAGGATTAGGATTGCCATGAAAGACGAGGGTTTGGCCTTCCAAAATTCTACTAGACTGAAGAATTCGTCTCTTTCACGCTGGAGCTCAGCTATATGTGGATGTTGATTTCCTTGTAGCTGTTCCAAGATTTTGTTTGTGTTTTCTGCCTATGCTTGCATGGCGTTGGCCATGTCTCTAATCGTTCCAACTAGGTTTTTCATGTCCCGGCCGACGTTCCTTCTTGCCATTAATTACTACAAAGGAAAAGTAACATTTAGCACCATAATATCAAATGTAAATAGTTCTTACCTTGAATCTTCATAAGCATTGGTTAGTCCACACCTTATACTGTATCAGGACGAAATGCTCTGATACCAACAAAAATTGTAATGACTTATTTCAAAACCATGTAACGTCCTAAATTATAATGTTCTTTATAATATGATTCCTTTAGTTTATTGTCATTATTAAAGATCAGTAAATCGTAATTATTATATAAAAGTGATAACGTAATCCTTAGAATCAGAGTTAAATAGAGTTCATTCCAACGTTGGATGAGGTGGGTACATTGTTACAAGAAGTTACAGCAAAATTTGACCATGAAAGGTCATGTACATCCGTCAAAGAAACTTTAAAAAAAATAGCAATAGAAACCACAACATCTCCTCCATTCGAGTTGTGTTAAGGAGGAGGATAAGGCAAAAAGTATGAAACCAACATTTCACAACTTTGCCACCCTTGGGATCACCAAGGTGGTAAGACCAACTAGAAAGTAAAGAGGCTAGAGATGGTGACTATCCCATATTCCCAGTGGGCAGACACCTGAACCTGAATGGTGATCTATCCGACAAACGTGAAGAGCTGAGTGTCCTCATCATAGTTTCTCCTACCTTTGCCTTGCCAAACAAAAATAGAGCTCATACTTACTATTCTGGAATACCACAAAAACATCAAAGGGAGTGAGAACAAAAATTTCTCAATAGGAAAATAAAAATAGAACTAATGGCATTCCAGGGGAATCTATTTTCGCAAATGTTATCAATAATAAAGCAAAAGGCTTTGGTATTTGAAATCTCTGATCCCCAAAACATTTTATTTTATCTTTCAAAAATCTCTTCTCTACTCGATGAAACAATATTTAGAGAATAAGAATGATTAAGGAGATATCGCAAGAAAATGTTATTTTAACAACAAAACATTAATGATTTACACAATTTATTACCAATAACAATAAGAATAATTTAAAATACAAGCACGTCAATATTAATAGAAGTGAAATGTAAAACAAAAAAAAATATCTAAATCATAACGCAAACACTAAAGTAAAACATGATAAGAAAACTAACAAATCAACAACATAATATATGGAAACATAGACGATAAAGAAGATTATAAGCAAAGGATATAAGAAAGATATAACACATAAAGATTTAAATTCTTTTACTCATTACTCCGTGGAGTGCTCCACTGGGATAGCAAATTGGATGAGAGAACACATGCACCCTCTGCATGTTCTCCATCTCCCACAGAGAAAAAAAGATCTGTCGGATGTAACTCCATTTCTGGAAGCGATCTTCACAGTAAAATCAAGTCCTACCCAGACCCGTGAAGTCACAATGGCTTGTTACTCCCAAAGGGTTCCAACACCTTCCTAGTCTACTCCTCACATATCTTATGAAACTCATCCTAAGGAACTTTGTTTTTAATTTTATCTTATCATATAATTAAACATCATCAATTATCCAAGATGTTCTAAGGCTTTTGGCCACAAGCAAAGGCAACATATCAATGTATTCCAAGAAAATTTTCCAAGGCTCATGGCCTTCATCATCATATCCAAGGTCCATATGTTCAATCCAAGCATAGGTACTATGTATGACATGTCCATACAAGTCCAAAGAAACTCCAAATAAAGTATAGGTATAATAGTAAAGTCCATACAAGTCCAAAGAAACTCCAAGAAAAGTATACGTAAATTCATAGGTCCAAAGTCAATAATTAACATTATCAATCTCTAAGTCACAATTAAGTGTATCTTCTTGATTAATCCAGCTTAATCTCACTTAACCTTATAGTGTAATTTAGTCAAGTTAGTAAGAGAACAATATAGGACAGCATTAGTCTTTCTTTGGAAAATGATTACCGAAGCTTAAATAGTATGTTCATATACTTATTCAAAGTTTATATTAATATGAGAATACAATATGGTTTTCAATTTAAACCATCTCTAAGTTAATTTAACAAATAAAAAGAACAGCTACATTTAAAAGAGAAAAGAAGGGATAGAGGTAGAAAGAAATCCAATAAAAGTTCTAAGTTAAAGAAATAAGTAGAGACGCTTTAACCCCTATTTTCCTACCTTGCTTGTCTTTCCACCAATTAAAGAAGCTGATCTTCTAGAATTCCTAAGAACACACAAACTAAGCAAAAGAAAATGGAGAGAATTATAGGAAAGAGAAAGGAAGGTTTAGCCTTGAGTGGCTCACGGTTTGGAAATGTTCTAAGAACAAGATAGGTACTATATATACCCTTAAATACATTCTTTCCAGTAGTAATTTTTCTCCCTTGAGGCAGATACATAGCTTACATGATTTAAAAGAAGACTAGGGTAGGCATAGGCTTGATGTAGTGGCTATTTGCATGAATGGTTTGTGTCCAAAGATGCCAACCCTGAAGACAACCTTGAAGCATCACAAATGTCTCTATGATTGAAAGGAAATGAAAAATGTTGAGGTAAAAGGATGAAGCAGTTTGAAATGACTTTCTCATAGAATAAGGAGGTATCATCTTGCATGTTTGGTGTGCATGCAGCTTCACACTTGTCTTGGTCGTGTGAGGTGTCATTGTGCATGCCTTGGAGGTGTGCATGTTGCTACACATTTGTCTTGGCATTGTAAAATGATTAGAGAGGTGTCATTTGCATGTTTGAAAGTGTGCATGCTGCTGCACACTTGTTACTCGCCGTGGGTTCTCTTGGAATTTGAAAGAATATATTCCTTGTTTGCTCCTTAACAAGTGTGAGGCCATCTTGTGCTTGAATTCCAAGTGTCCTTTCTTGCTTTCCTTCTCTTGTAGTCGCGTAGTCTAGATGGATTGTATAACTTAGTTTACAAATTCTAGTTTTAATGTATTAATTTCCTCTTCTTTCTAATTTATAACCAATTTTTGACACTTAGCTTTTAACATGCAAACATGCATGCAGCCACATGTCCTCTTGCATGAGTTTTTCTTTTTTTCTTTGCCAAGTTGTTGGACAACATGATGAGATGCTTCTCTTTGTGTTTGCAACAGCCATTGAAAGGATTCCTTTCCTTGGAATTTATTAGAGGCAGCGTGAAGTTCATAGTGTAGGGAGAATATGCTTTTGCCAAATCATAGGTTTGAAATTGTGTGTTTAAAACATGAAACCAAGTGGCTAGTTTCTTTGGGAGGCCATGAACTCATTAATGGTTAATTAGGAAATCTTAATTAGTTTGAAGCTTCTTAATTTTCTAATCCTTTACTTAATTTAATCTCTATAATTTTTCTTAAGTCTTGGACTTAATTCTCTAAATAACCTAATCTAAGAATTCTTACAATTACTAAGTCATAATTTTAAGGTAATAAGAATTTTAGGATGTTAAAGTCGTTCAGCGCTCAATCACTCATGGCGACACGCTCAAGCACCCATCGCCTAAAGAATGTGTGATTATGTTGTTCGTGCACTCAAGCACTTGTGTTTGCACGCTCAAGTGCTGAGACAGGGCAGAAACATGATTTTAGCATTGTGATGCTAATTTAATTTCCTACTTGGTGGGATCATTTGTGTAACACCTCGATTTTTCATTTTTCTTCAAATAAATAAGTTTTATAATATTTATGAGTTTTTGTGAATTTTTAGGAATTTTTAATAATTTTGAATATTCTAATATTATTTTGATTATTTTAATATTATTTTTGAAATATATGTTCGAACTTCCTTTTTCTGAATATATATGATTTTTATAATTTTTATGATTTTTGAGAATTTTTGTGGAATTTTCTGAGTCTGTGATTATTTTAATATTATTTTAGACTGTATGTGTGTTTGAGGCGGGCCCAGAAAAAGAAAATTTTTTCCTAGATCAGAAAGTTCCGGACTGTCAAGGTGGGATCGGGGGATCTTACTAAACTCGAAACTGGGAATAATTGATGGAGATTTTCTATATTTGAGTTTTCTATTATTCATTGAGTAATAATAGCAGTAGCTATTGTCCATTGGGTAATATCTGTTAGAAAATTTCTAAGCAGAAAATATCTAAGTAGAAAATATCTAAGCTAAATATCTTAAGGGTAATCATGAACCATTATTACTAAGCTTTATGACTAACCAATAGGAATTGGTCAAACATAGTAGCTTGGACTTTGTTATGAACCATTGGATGGAAAACCTGATGAAAAAGCCTTAGATCATCACCATTGATCTAATCAATAGTATGAGAACAACCTTGATAAAGAAGCTTATAATATCCACCTTAGATTTAATCAATGGTTAGGATGTAGTAAAAAAAAATGGCTAGATTAGTTACTAAGTAATTAGATAAGTTAACTTAGTTACTCTAATAGCTTAATTAGTAACTAAATGAACTAATTTAGTTGCTAAATAATTAGAAGCTAGTTACTAGATAAATATCTATTATCTAGAAACATGACATAATCATGACCTATACAGTGACATAATATTGTAACTAACTAATTAGAATGTAAATAGAAATCCTAACTAAATTAGTTTAAGAGAAACTAGATGAACTAACTATTTAATTAAGGTGTAACTAGGAGTTATAACTAAAACAAACTTAGTTACACTCACCATAGAGCCACATGGCCAACGTGGCTATTCTACCATGTTCTTGATTCTTCTAAATGACCAAGTGATGACCATTATGTGACATAGACCATGTAAGAGCCATGTGAACACTTCTGATGTTTTATTGTCTTGAATAAACAATTATATCTCCTACACATTACATCACACGGCCATGCACTTCAATAATAGCTATTCAATTGCATTTTATCACACTTTGAAATATTAAGTCTTCATTTTTTTCTCTCAAAACTCAAGAACACAAAAACACTTCCTTTCTTTCTCTCTTGAACTCTACGGCCTTCACACCAAAATCCCACCTCCACACTTCTGTAATTTCATTTAACCTTACTTTCTAAAGCCAAACATGATTCTGAACACTTTTCCTTTAGGGAGTTTTGGTGCTTCAAAAATCAAGCTTTGATTTCCTACATCAAAGGTAATTTCTTGAATATTTGATTCTAAGTTGGATTTTTGATTTTCTAGACCATGATTGTTCCAAAGCTTTGTTTATGACTTTTAAAATTGTTTAAGTTTGATTAGGGTTTTATTTGGTTACGAAATCAAGAGGAGGAGAGGCTTGAAGTTTATCGTCTTCCTTGAGGTAAGAGGGAGATTAACCTCATCAACTATGTGTTGGTGGTGAGGAAATGGATTATTTGTGGTGAAAAATTCATAAGGATTTATTCACTTGATTCTCTATGCTTTCTTTGTTTGTGTTTGATAAGTCTTTGGTTTTGAAAATATGCTTGCATGTGTGTTTAATATGGTTATAGCTTTGATAGTATACTTGTCTATATGAATTTGAAAGCATGATGATACTTGTGTAATTTAGGATGTGAATCACATGAAGGCAATGTGTATGAAGGTTCCAAAGAACCTATGAGGCATTCGGCCTCCACACAACAAAAGGGGATCAAGGATCCTAAATTGTTTTCCTAATCTAGAATTGATTGGCTTTGTGACAAATAATTAAATCAAGAGTTTTATAAAGAATAAATGATAGAAAGAAATAAAGAATGAATTATGAAATATATATATATATATATATATATATAAATTTGGGCCAAGATGCGAGAATCAATAAATTAGATCCAAATTTATTTTGTTAAGTGTAGATTTAGGTGTTTTATATGGTAAGAAATTAATTTACTAGACTTTGAACTTAAAATTAAAGTAATATGTTTTTTTTAGAATTAAATTGGTATAATTAAGTTATACGGTAAAATAAATGCTTATACTTGAAATTTATTGATGTATAGCTCACCCTATGGGTTTTGAAGCGCGTTAGAAAATTTTGAGTTGTAATATCCCAAGTAAAAAAATTAAGAAAATAATTTTCTGGGAAACATAAAAAAATAATTTTTAGAGGGACTATATTAAAAATATTAATTTTTAGAAGAGGGACTATATTGAAAATATTCTTTAAAAATAGACTTTATTGCAAATATTATTTAAAGAAGGACTATTTTAGAAATATTATTTAATGAAGGACTATATTGTAAATATTATTTTATAGAAGGACTATTATGCAAATAATAAAAATAAAGTTAATTATTGGTATTAAAATGAGAAAAATCTTATTTTGGATTTAAAACATATTAGAAATATTTTACGCATTTGGAAATACGTTGAAAAATCTTTATGCGACCCAAAAATAGTAATTTTTGGCTACGCGATTGAGAAAACGTGTTAAGATATTTACGCGCTTTAGAAAATGATGGAAAATCTTTATGCAATTTGAAAATGTTACAAAAATATTACGCGATTGTGAAAATGTGATAATATCGCTACGCGATTGAGAGGAACAACGAGTTTACTGTAGGGCCGAGGTACTGGACCCGAGTGGATCATTAGTATTATGTAATTGTATGGGTGGTTATACAATATCATTGACACTAATGACATTAGACAATTGTATGGGCGGTTGATTTAATACCATTGGGGACGGTTCAACGGTGTTTGACCCAGCTATGTTGAATAATGAGATCGCCAAGTGATGGCGTGTGAATATGAAATACTGTGAGATTAACGACAATATGTGTATTTGGATCATACATCATGCATAGAAAAGTGTATTCGCTTATTGATTAAGGCTATGTGCCTAGGAGATTGATTTACACCTAAGTGCGGGTGCGATGGTCGTAGTGTAGGTCAAATATAGACCTTAGGGGTGTCGGGGTGCGGGTTTTCCATAATGGCCAGTTATTAGCGCCCCTGTACCATGGATCAGATCGATGCAAACACACCGACGATCCGAACTAAGACACTATCGCTAATCACGATCTAATGTAGAATGTCTTGTCCAATGCCTGATGTACATTTTGATAAATTGATAAATTATAGCACTTTTAGCCACGGCAGCTGAGTGACAGACATATCTTCTGGATCTTCTCTCCGAAATTATGTTTAGCTCCACGGAGTAGGAATGGGTCTGTGTGCATATGCATAGTCAGCATTTATACTATTGTAATATAGTATTTTTGTGAATAATATGATTGTGGTGTTATCATTATGTCTGATATTGCGTTTGCAAGTTTATTGGATTATTTATCTATTAAATGCTATGAAATGTATCTGCTGATTTTATGTTATTCTATGGACTGTGTGTATGGAACAACGTTGTTGTTCGTATCATTTCTTTACTGCTATACTAGTATTGATGTAGGGGATCTCACCTCTTTGCTATGTTGTTCTATCTGTGTTTATTTTTATGACTACGTTTGTGAAGATCACGATGACTGCAAGGAGGAATTTCTCTGATTATATGCAAGCGCAGTTCCACAATGAAATTGACGCCTGGCGTGTTGACTTAGCTACTGAACATTTTAATTATATAGGAGAGGTGACTCTATCCCAGAGTGATACCTACCATGGAAACCCTACTATTACATATAATGCTACTTGTGTACATGTAGAGTTTTCCATGCCTATTGTAGAATTATGGGACATTGCTCACCTTTTGCCTAGTGAAAGTCAACTGCTCGGACTCTTGTTCAAAGAGACACATCCCGACCAGAGAATGTGCCTTTAGAGGATCCGAGAGAGGATCAGGTTCAGAACCTTACTCTCCAGGTGTTTTGGCTTAGGCCAGGTCAAGTTTATATGTGGTAATTAAATATTGCCTAGAATATATAAGTTTTATGTAATGAAGATATTATGAATCTATGTTATATGCGAGTAATATATTTTAGTCAGTTCTTATGATTTGTGTTTTTCTAATTCAGTAAAGTTTCTATTATCCGTGAAAAGAGAAATTTTGAAATTCATATTTGGTTATATTAAATATTTTATAACTTGGGTAATTAATTATAAAGAGTTAGTCTGAAATGTGATACCCTTCGGAGGGGGTGTTACAATTTGTACATGTATTTTAGGGTGTAAAGAGACACTTTTGGGTATATTTATTAGAGAGAATTATCAACTTGTATATGTGAAAAGTTTGGGAATTCTTAGACATTCACAATATGACAGAATGCCTAGGTTAGTGTTTAGAACCTTAATCAACATGAGGCTAGTTTCTAAATCACTTGTGAGGTGATTGTGTGATGTTCTAGATACTATTTAGCTAGTAATGTGAATTTTACTACTTTGTTGGATAAGTGAGGCTAAGATTCCTATGTGCTAGTGTTAAAATGTAGCTTGGATATTTGGTTTTCAAACTTGGTATTTACTAATTTCCTATGTATTGTGACCTTTGACAGTGTGCACAACCATATGATTTAAGTATAAGGTGTTGGATCTAAATTCTCCTTGCATTTATGTTTGCATGGTTAGGGTTACCAGTATGGGGGTGACAATAGTACTCTTACGCTGGTGAGGGAAAAATGTCTACCTATTACTAAATGGGTTTAGGCTTTTAGTCTTATCCTGCTTTGTATATACAAGAAATAGAGGTTTCTAAGAAATAAGTGTGTTTGGATGCATACTTTTGAAGACTTGTTTTGATGATAACAAACGTGAAGAATAAATGAAGATGATAAATAGACCAAGTCCAAGTTTATATTTGATTAGCATTAGGACTTAGGATCTATTGTACGGAACTCACATTAATATATCTTTGTTTTTGAAAGAAAAGATAAAGCTTGTTTTTAAACTTAGTTTTCAAAACGTTTTTTGAACTGAGTTATTCGAATAGAACCTAGTCTATTCGAATAAATCCTTTTACGAGACTCTGTGTTTTAAGTTCTTATTCGAATAGCATGGCCTTTTATCCGAATAAATGGGGTTTTTCAGAACTGTGCTTTAAGTGAGTTATTCGAATAACTCATACGTTATTCGAATAAATCCATTCTTTCTGAACTTCTTTTAAACTACGTTATTCGAATAGATAAGCTGTTATTCGAATAACCCTTCAGTTTTTAAACTCTGGTTTTAACAGAGTTATTGAATAACATATTGGTTATTCGAATAACCCATTTGAATGAGTTTTTAATTTGGTTTCAGAAAGCAGTGTTATTCGAATAAGCTTTTGCTCTATTCGAATAAACACGAAGCTTTTGTTTACGTATATGGAAACAGACAAGTTTTCAATCTGTGTTAAATGCTATTAATTTTACCAACGACTAATTCATCTGTTTTTCCCTATAAATAGTAAGCTTGGGTCACGTTTTTCATTGCCCATAACTCTGAATTATTTTCTAAATGCTCTAATCTGTGAAAACTTTTTTCTACGCTCTTTTTGATTAAAAACTTTGAGATATTTTTGTGAGAGCTCCATTAGCACTTCAATTTGTATTACTTACTCTGAGTGAGAGTTTCTCTTCATCTATTTTCTGATATTCTATATCGAGGGTGAGGTATCCCTCAAGGTTAGTATAAGGGTGAGGTATCCCTGCAGGCTAAGACTTTAGCACAAGGGTAGAGTGTCCTTGTGTGTGAAAATTGCTCTATTTTGTAAGGGTAGCAAGCACCTATTGAAGCTTGTATACTTAGTGAAAAATCTTGGCTTTCGAGGACTGGACGTAGACCACAAGTGGGTTAGTGGTCGAACCAGGATAAATACTGTGCCTGCTTCTCTTTTCCCTAATCTCTTTATTTTATGCAATTTAATTTGTTGCACATTTATATTTCACTGCTCTTTATTGTTTCTTTTCTTCTTCTCGTTCCTTCTGTGCATTTATTTATTAAGTTTTTAATTTTTGTCTTAATTAAAAAGAGGTTTTACGAAAAAGTTTTATACTCAATTCACCCCCCTCTTGAGTACTGGAAGCCACTTGGTAACAAGTGGTATCAGAGCTAGACTCTTGTATAAAGAGCTTAGCAGCTTCAAGAGAACATGACTTCTTCAAATGGTTTTTCAGAAGGATCCTCCATAAACCGACCACCCTTTTTCAATGGGGATGGTTACGCATATTGGAAGGAAAGAATGAAAATCTTCATCGAAGCTATTCATCTAGATGTTTGGAATGCTGTCGAAAATGGTACTTTTATACCCACACATGAGGTCGATGGCGTAAGGACCGAAACACCACGAAATAAATGGTCTGATGAAGACAAAAGAAAAGTTCAATTTAATTTAAAAGCCAAAAATATTATTACTACTGCTTTGGGATATGATGAGTTTTTTAGAATTTCAAATTGTAAAACTGCTAAAGAAATGTGGGACACTTTGCAAGTTACTCTTGAGGGTACTAGTGAAGTTAAGAGGTCGAGAATCAATTCTCTAACTCGTGAATATGAACTATTCAGAATGAACCAAGGAGAAAGCATTCAGGAAATGCAAAAGAGGTTCACCCACATAGTTAATCATCTTGTATCTTTAGGCAAAAGTTTTTCTAATGAAGATTTGATTAATAAAGTTTTGAGATGTCTTAGCAGGATTTGGCAACCCAAAGTGACAGCAATATCAAAATCAAGGGATTTGTCCACAATGACTTTAGCTACCCTCTTTGGAAAACTTCATGAGCATGAACTCGAACTGAGCAGACTAAGTCAAAGCGAAGAGAACGATAAAAAGAAAAAGGGGATAGCACTCAAAGCCACTTCTTCATTAATCGATAATGATGATGAATAAAATGAAGAAAGCTCAGAGAACATCGAGGTAAGTGAAGAAAATCTAAGTTTGCTAGTTAAAAAGTTTGGTAAATTTTTCAGGAAAAAGGGAACGCAAAGAAGACCTCCCTTCCCTCCGAAAAAGACACATTTCAAAGGCGAAGGAGCTTCATCGACTCCAACTTGCTATGAATATGGGAAACCTGGTCACATGAAAATGGAGTGCCCAGTTTATCAAAAGATGAAGGAGAAATTTGAAAAGAAGTCCTTCAAGGAAAGAAAAGGAAGAAAAGCCTACATAGCGTGGGATGAAAATGACATGGATTCAACTGACAGCTCAGATAGCGAGGAAGCTCAACTATGTCTCATGGCAAAAGGAGAAGAAGAAGAAAGCGAAAATGAGGTAAGTTCTAATACTACTTTATTACCTTCTTACGACGAGTTACAAGACGCTTTTGAAGAATTACATGAAGAATCTTTAAAATTGACAAAAATCATTTCTTCTTCTAAGAAAACAATTTCTTCTTTAGAAAATCAAATTCTTGTTTTAAATAAAGAAATAGAAGAATTGAAAATTGAAAACAAAACTTTAGGAATCATTGATGCTTGCACAAATCACTCTTCACATGCTTCTACTTCTTCATCTTGTTCTTCATATCATATACTTGAAAAAGAAATCAAAGACCTAAAGAACATTCTTTCTAAATTCACCTTTGGAAGGGATAACTTAAATATTTTATTAGGAAGACAAAGAGTGGTTTTTCAAAAAGCCGGGATAGGTTACAACCCGAAAAATCAACAAAAACTCTATAAAAACTTCTTTGTGCATTCTAGTGTTTCAAGTAGCCCTTTTATTAAATGTTTTTATTGTGGAAGAAAAGGACATAGTGCTTCAACATGTAATGCAAGGAAAAACATAAATACAAAAATTGGAACAAAAATGGTTTGGGTTCCCAAGGGTACTATACTCAAAACTGACACACAGGGACCCAAGAAAGTTTGGGTACCAAAAGTTAAAAACTAAACTTGTGTTGTAGGTGTGCTTGAAAGGCAGGAGTTCAAATTGGTATCTTGATAGCGGCTGCTTCAAGCACATGACCGGGGATGATTCAAAATTCACCATGCTTATTCCCAAGAATCATGGACACGTCACGTATGGTGATAACAACAAGGGTAAAATTCTTGGAATTGGCAAAGTCGGTAAGAACCCTAACTCTTCTATTGAAAATGTGCTGCTTGTTGAAGGCTTGAAACATAACTTGCTTAGTATTAGCCAATTATGTGATAAAGGAAATAAAGTTATATTTGATTCAAACTGTTGCATAATTGAAGATAAAAATGACAAGTATGTTAAATTCATTAGTCATAGAGTAAACAACATCTATATGATTAGTCTTGATGATATATCTTCAAATGATGCGAAATGCCTTTTAAGTAAGAATGATGATTCATAGTTATGACATAGGAGAATTGCACACATTCACATGGATCACTTAAAGAAGTTGGTCTCTAAAGAGCTAGTAATTGGACTACCCAAGCTTAATTTTATTAAAGATAAATTATGTGATGCATGTCAAAAGGGTAAAAAAATAAAGGTCTCTTTTAAAGCAAAAAATATAGTTTCAACCACTAGACCTTTACAACTTTTGCACATGGATCTATTTGGACCTTCTAGAACTATGAGCTTTGGTGGGAATTACTATGCTTTAGTGATTGTGGATGATTTTTCTAGGTTTACATGGACTTTATTTCTTGCAAATAAAAATGATGCATTTCTAGCTTTTAAAAGACTTGCCAAAGTTATTCAAAATGAAAAAGGTTTTCAAATCTCTTCTATAAGAAGTGATCACGGTCACGGTTAATTTGAAAATAATGTTTTTAAAAATTACTGTGATGAACATGGCATTAATCATAATTTCTCTGCCCCTAGAACTCCGCAACAAAACGGAGTTGTAGAAAGGAAAAATCATTCTTTAGAAGAAATGGCGAGAACTATGCTTAATGAGGCTGCTCTTCCTAAATACTTTTGGGCAGATGCTGTAAGTACAGCTTGTTATGTAATGAATCGGGCTCTTATAAGGCCTATTTTAAAGAAAACCCCATATGAGTTGTATAAGGGAAGAAAGCCGAATGTCTCACACTTTCATGTTTTTGGTTGCAAATGTTTTGTTTTAAACAATGGAAAAGATAATTTAGGCAAGTTTGATGCTAAGTCTGATGAAGGTATATTTCTTGGCTATTCAAATCATAGTAAAGTTTTTCGCATTTACAATAAAAGAACTATGACTATTGAAGAATGTATACATGTTGCATTTGATGAAACTGACCCAAATAGATCGAGAAAGGATCTTATTGTTGATGATGTTGCAGAAATCTTGGCGAAAACATATTTGGACAGTAAAGAAAAGGAAATCAAGGAGAAAGAGGATGAACAAAGATAAGAAGATTCGCAAGCTTTGGAACTTCCCAAAGAATGGCGAACTTCAAAATATCACTCTCTTGATCAGATCATCGGTAATGTATCTAAAGGTATAAGTACTCGTAACTCTCTCAGAAATGCTTGTAATCACTTAGCTTTTGTTTCTCAAATTGAACCTAAGGATTTAATTGAAGCTTTTGATGATGAACATTGGATCTTAGCTATGCATGAGAAATTAAATCAGTTTGAAAGAAATCAAGTTTGGGAATTAGTCGCTAGACCTAATAATCACCCTATAATTGGAACTAAATGGGTTTTTAGAAACAAACTTGATGAAAATGGGTTAATAACTAGAAACAAAGCTAGATTGGTTGCTAAAGGGTATAATCAAGAAGAAGGAATAGATTATGAAGAAACCTATGCACCAGTAGCTAGATTAGAAGCTATTAGAATGTTACTTGTTTATGCTTGCATCATGGATTTCAAATTATATCAAATGGATGTCAAGAGTGCTTTTCTAAATGGTTTTATTCAAGAGGAGGTATACGTTGAACAACCTCCAGGTTTTGAAAATCATGAACTACCCAACCATGTTTTTAAACTTAAAAAGGCTTTATATGGTTTAAAGCAAGCTCCTAGAGCTTGGTATGAAAGGTTGAGTAAGTTTCTTTTAGAAAATGGTTTTTCAAGAGGAAAAGTAGATACTACTCTTTTTATTAAAAATAAAAAACGTGATATTCTTCTTGTGCAAGTATATGTGGATGATATTATCTTCGGTGCTACTAATGAATCCCTTTGCAAAGAATTTGCTAAGTCAATGCAGAATGAATTTGAAATGTCAATGATGGGAGAATTGAATTTCTTCCTCGGACTTCAAATCAAACAAACGAATGAAGGGACTTTCATAAGTCAAACAAAATACTGCAAGGAATTGCTCAAGAGATTCGAAATGGAAAATGCTAAACACATGGCCACTCCGATGGGCACGTCTTGCTACTTGGACAAAGATGAAGGAGGTAAATCAGTAGAAATAACGAAATATAGAGGTATAATTAGATCTCTCCTTTATCTTACTGCTAGTAGGCCAGATATAATGTTTAGTGTATGCATGTGTGCTAGATATCAGGCAAACCCTAAGGAATCTCATTTAATTGCTGTTAAACGAATAATGAAATACCTAGTAGGCACTTCACAAATGGGCTTGTGGTACCCTAAGGGTGCCTCTTGTAGCCTAATAGGCTATTCTGACTCTGATTTTGCTGGGTGCAAATTAGACAGAAAAAGTACTAGTGGGACATGCCACTTGCTTGGTAGTTCTTTAGTTTCTTGGCATAGTAAGAAACAAAATAGTGTGGCTTTGTCTACCGCTGAGGCTGAATATGTTGCAGCCGGGAGTTGTTGTGCTCAAATCCTATGGATGAAGCAACAACTCTTAGACTACGGTCTTCAGCTTGATCACATCCCAATAAAATATGATAACACTAGTGCAATAAATATCTCTAAGAATCCCATACTGCATTCCAAAACAAAGCATATAGAGATAAGACATCACTTTATCAGAGATCATGTACAAAAAGGGGATTGCATTCTTGAGTTTGTTGAAACATCTAAGCAACTTGCAGATATCTTCACTAAACCCTTAGCAAAAGAAGCATTCTTTTATATTCGAGGAGAATTGGGCATAATTGATCAATCTAATATTTAAATTGCTTGTTTATTATTATGAATATATGCTCTCAATTTCATGAACGTATGTTTTTTTTTTCTCTGTGCTTCTTTGTTAGATTTATTTTAATAAACAAACCTTTATTCGAATAAACCTCTTTACTGCTTGTTAAAATGTGTGTTGAACATCAGCCTTATTCAAATAGAACTTAGTTTATTCGAATAAACTGATTCCTTTGTCAAAACCTGTGTGTTTTTCATCTCTGTTTATTCGAATAACACCCTCCCTATTCGAATAACCAGAAGCCTTCGTTTATCAGTGTTTCTCTCTGTCCTCTTCTTATTCGAATAAGTCCCTCTTTATTCGAATAACCACAGTCCCTCTTTTATCAAGTTCTGGTCTTGGTCTCTATCTATTCGAATAGACCCCAGGTTATTCGAATAACCTGCACTTGTTTCTATCAGTGTTGACTGGTTGGCCTCAGTCTATTCGAATAACTCCCATAGTTATTCGAATAAACCCTGTCAGCTAGCCAAAACGCTTGGCTTTCCCAGTTGTTTTATTCAAATAGAACCCTTCCTATTTGAATAAACCATAGCAGCCACACCTTTTCAGTTTCCTGCGTGCCTGTCTGTTTAGCTTTCCAGCAAGGTTTATTCGAATAAACCTCAGTTTATTCAAATAAACACGGGTTTCCTTTAAATAACCCCCTGCGCGACCAAAACCTTTTCACCCTCCATCTTCTCTGTTCTTCACGTCTCCTTTGCTCCTGCCTCTCAAACCTTTTTACCTTCTATGTTTTTCACTTTCTCTCACCTTCCTCCATGGCCTCCTCCTCCAGCAAGCGTCCTCGCACGAAGAATGCACCAACCCTCTTAATCTGAGAAGGCTCTCCTCCAACGAAGAGCATCGTGCACGCTTTATCTCGCACTTCTGGGAGTGAAACTTGGTTCAACCTAAGTACCTAGACCTCTCTTTCTTCCAGCAGCATCGCGGCTTCGACTTCCTGACTCTACTGCAAAGCTAGGGAGTTCTTCAGCTTTGCTTTCACCGAGCCACCATCTATCCAGCTTTGGTGAAGATGTTCTTCTGCAATCTGGCTTTCGATGGCTAGAATCTCCTCTCCGAGGTATGTGATCAGAACATTGTGATCACACTGCTGGACTGGCTGACTTTGTTCGGGCTGCAGTTCTCTGGCACCCTTGTAGAAGATGGTGACACCCCGTTTCTTGAAGAGTTCAACAAGCTTCAGGCGGTTGAAGACCTGCTGAAGCCTGGCCTAGCCCTGCTTGACAAGGGTCTCAAGGGTGGAATGCTAAAGAGCCAAGATAGGCTTCTGCATTACGCCTATGCTCACATCCTGGCTCCTCGTGGTGGAAACTACGCCTACCTTAGCGAGGAAGATGTCTTCATGTTGTGGTTTCTGAAGAATGGCCATCAGGTCAACTGGCCTGTGTTCATCATGAGGCACATGATGAGGGCCAAGGGCAAGGAGAAATCTGACTTGCCTTATGGCATTCTTGTCACTACCTTGCTGAGCAAGTATCCTCAGGTCTTGGAGACTGAGTGGGCCATTGCTCTGACTCACCACAACGTCTTTGGAGCTCACACCTTACGGAAGATGAAGATGATCCAAATCGATGAAGGCTGGGTGTACCCAGATGAGGTCGCTGAAGATGAGCTTGACCCTGCTGATGCCCCTGCTGTTGCCTCTGCTGCTCCTGCTGATGCACCTACTGCTGCTCCTACTCTGGTCACCCTAGAACAGATCATGGCCACCTTGCAAGATAACCGAGCTTACATGGAACATACCTTCTTTATTCTGTTTGATAGAATAGAAGGCGTTGAACGTGAGGTTGCTACTCTTCGATCTGCTTCACCTGCTCCTGCACCAGCTTCTTCACCACCACCTCCAGATGCTTACTTCTAGGAACTTTAGTTCTTAGGCTGTCTATTTTTGGCTTCATGTTATCTATTCTCTGGCCTTTGTATTTGACTCTCTTTATTATTAATGCATAAATAATATTTCCTGTTGATCTATTGATATGAGTATATTTACTTTTATGCATTCTTACTTTGATATATGGGACTTACCCTCCTTTTTGCTTATGACAAAAGGGGGAGAAATATTTGATCATGTGACTTTAATTGAGAAAAGACAGGTAAATTTGAAATGAGATTGGATTCAAATTGAAAGGGGGAGCTGCGCACATATCTGATATACATTACCTCTTATAATTAAAGAGGGGGAGTAAGCTTTTATACCTTTTATTCCAATTATATGCACTAACGCTTTTCTCATTGCTAGTCTCATTGATAGTTTGTCATCATCAAAAAGGGGGAGAATGTGTTTGGATGCATACTTTTGAAGACTTGTTTTAATGATAACAAACATGAAGAATAAATGAAGATGATAAATAGACCAAGTCCAAGTTTATATTTGATTAGCATTAGGACTTAGGATCTATTGTACGGAGCTCACATTGATATCTCTTTGTTTTTGAAAGAAAAGATAAAGCTTGTTTCTAAACTTAGTTTTCAAAACGTTTTTTGAACTGAGTTATTCGAATAGAACCTAGTCTATTCGAATAAATCCTTTTACGAGACTCTGTGTTTTAAGTTCTTATTCGAATAGCATGGCCTTTTATCCGAATAAATGAGGTTTTTCAGAACTGTGCTTTAAGTGAGTTATTCGAATAACTCATACGTTATTCGAATAAATCCATTCTGTCTGAACTTCTTTTAAACTACGTTATTCGAATAGATAAGCTGTTATTCGAATAACCCTTCAGTTTTTAAACTCTGGTTTTAACAGAGTTATTCGAATAACATATTGGTTATTCGAATAACCCATTTCAGATGAGTTTTTAATTTGGTTTCAGAAACAGTGTTATTCGAATAAGCTTTTGCTCTATTCGAATAAACACGAAGCTTTTGTTTACGTATATGGAAACAGACAAGTTTTCAATCTGTGTTAAATGTTATTAATTTTACCCAACGGCTAATTCATTTGTTTTTCCCTATAAATAGCAAGCTTGGGTCACGTTTTTCATTGCCCATAACTCTGAATTATTTTCTAAATGCTCTAATCTGTGAAAACTTTTTTCTACGCTCTTTTTGATTAAAAACTTTGAGATATTTTTGTGAGAGCTCCATTAGCACTTCAATTTGTATTACTTACTCTGAGTGAGAGTTTCTCTTTATCTAATTTCTGATATTCTGTATCAAGGGTGAGGTATCCCTCAAGGTTAGTATAAGGGTGAGGTATCCCTGCAGGCTGAGACGTTAGCACAAGGGTAGAGTGTCCCTGTGTGCGAAAAGTGCTCTATTTTGTAACGATAGCAAGCACCTATTGAAGCTTGTATACTTAGTGAAAAATCTCGGCTTTCGAGGACTGGACGTAGACCACAAGTGGGTTAGTGGTCGAACTAGGATAAATATTGTGCCTGCTTCTCTTTTCCCTAATCTCTTTATTTTATGCAATTTAATTTGTTGCACATTTATATTTCACTGCTCTTTATTGTTTCTTTTCTTCTTCTCATTCCTTCTGTGCATTTATTTATTAAGCTTTTAATTTTTGTCTTAATTAAAAAGAGGTTTTGCGAAAAAAATTTATACTCAATTCACCCCCTCTTGAGTACTGGAAGCCACTTGGTAACAATAAGTAAGTAGCTTGTGTTTTCAAACTTTAAAACCTGCATTAGCATTGCAGATTCATAATATTAGGACATTGTTTGAGCATAATCATATCTCATAACATAAAATATTGCATTGTTGACAATTGTATGAGTAGTTGTCTTGCTTGATCGGTTGATTGCTTGGTTACTTGTCGATGGTATCTTAGGATTGTATAGGTGATTATTTGATGTTATTTACTTTAAGATATTCCATTACATAGAGTGTTTGTATGTGTTCAGTTGATTTATTTGTTGTTAAATAAATAACTGTTGGTCTTAGTGTGTGTATACTAAGAAATTATGATTTTTCAGCCTTGTGTGTTCCATGTAAATATAGGTGAAGTCCCTCCAAAGGGAAAAGGCAAGAAAAAGAAGAAGCAGAAGACTTAGTTTAGTTGCTTTATTTCTTTTTGAATTAAATTATACATTTGTACTTTTCTAGTTGTTTGTAAAAGTTTATGTATATAGTATGGCTTGTTAGCTAGTGATGTATGTATATATGGTCTTTTTATCATTCATGGCTCTCTATAATAACTATACAAGTTATTATGAATTTATGTTTTATGCATTTTAGAAAGTGGCATCCTTAATATACTTTATCTTGAAATATACTGCTTATTTTACGATAATTTATATTAGGATATTACACGCGACACGAAAATAGCACAAGGCTGTGTTCTGGCTAGCGAGTGCTCAGGCACTCAAGGAGAGGGCATCTAGGTGTCCATTGTAGCATTCAACAAGAAGTTGATTTTTAATGTTTGTAAGTCCTTGGCCAGTTGGAATCATTAGTATATGTTTCCTAAGGTGTGTTAAGGCACAAATAGGGATATTTTCAATAGGGAATTTATCACCTAGCATAGATGATAATGTTTAAACCTTTGAGCATTCAAGAGTTATGGTTTACTTTTAGTAAGTATCTAGTACCTTAGGCCACTTTTGTGAAAATGTATATCACTTAAGAGTAATAAGTGATGATCTGGTGTTTAGATATATGTATGATGGAAATGATTGATAATATTGATCTTTGTGAGCATCCTTTGATGTTGTACACCATCATTAAGGCCAAGGGAGATAAGTGGGAAGTCCAAAAGGTTCTTTTGAACAAGGATTCAGCCTGAACTTCTCGATAATGCTAGGATATATGTAATGTGAGGATGAGCTTTCCCTCTATTTACTACAAAATAATACACTAAACCAATATTTCTAAGTTTAACATCTTAGTTCAAAGTTGGACTAAGTATGTACAAGAAGTAAATGATTCATTTTTGTGCCTTGAACTTGCCTTTGACCTTCAATGGTTTTTGCAATGAAGTATATCTTGAAATGAATCATGAATGGTTTCAAAAGTTATAGTTCCATGGTTTTCCAATTCTTTCATTACAATAAGAGACTTATTGTTCTTGATTGGCATGTGTGCATACTAGAATTCCTTACTTGATATTACATGCCTTACATGATCATTGTTTGCCCCAAAATGCTTATATAAGTTTTGATGTTGATCATGTGTTTCTTGATAAACTTGAATCTTGCCTTGAAAATGCTTAAACTATGCTTTTGGATTCAAGTGCATATATCATTCTTTTGTTCTCTTTAGAGCTAACAATTCATGGTTGATAATGTGGTACATATTTTACATTATATATCAACCTAAATTATGCTTATAAATGAGCTTAAATGATATTTGATGCTAACCTATGTTTTAGAGCACTTTTAGAGTTAGCTTTGCAAGTGTCTCTATGTGCTTCAAAGATAGTCATCAAATATTGAAATGTCAAGCATATGTGGACAAAGAGAAGAGTTGGATGAAAAGAGACAAGCGGAGACTTTCTTCAAGAACAATGGAATGGAATACTCAATGGAAGAAAGCCTAAACTCAAAGATCTAATAAACGAAGAACATTCTAACGAAGCATCACTCTCTCAATAAGTATCTCTATCCCTAAGTTATTATGGTATGTGTTATATGATACTTGTTGATAATTTGATCTTAAATTATTAGATGCTTTCCTTACATGAGAAGTATGCTTAGCATTGACAAAGTGCCTAATTGGATATTAACTTGCTATTTTTGTCATTGCATATAGGGTGGATGATATTAGTTCTATACATGCTTTGATCCCTATAACATATTTCATCATGGTGAATGTTTGATATCTATGATTCTCTTGATCTATGGTTTCTTAATGGTATAACTCTTATGAGAATCATGCTCTTGTTTTGAAAAAATTTTTTAGTTTGATTAAAAAAGTTTTTAAAGCAAAATCTCTTATCATATTTGAAAGAAGCTTTTCAAGTTCCATATCATTGAGAATCTTTTGAACTTGTCTTAAGAACTTGAAAGTATTTTCACCTTATATTTGTCTTGAAAATTTGGAAATTATTTGATTTGTGCTATAAATGTAGTATTCTCTTCTTTTGCTTTGAAAAATGTTATTAAATCTTGAGAGAATGCTTAAGTTTCTAAATAGATATTTTGAAATGTTCTATAGAGCTCTTCTTGATACTTCAAAAGATAAGCCTTGTTCTTCAAAAGTGTTTTATCTTTTCAAGACTCTTGTTTAGTGAGAAAAGGAAGAGATGAACTTTCAAATGCTCTTTTGACTTAGGTTTGATCATTTTCAAGGAATATGTGGTTTTAATATAAAACCCTTCTATCCTTCTAAAATGCTTTTGGAAATGTAATGTGTTATTATAAAATTCTTTTTGAAAGGGAGAGAAGTTTTTAAAATAATTTTTGATTGAGGGATTAAGAATATATATTTTTGGCTTGCTTTTTGGTAATATGCTTACATGATCTTGGCATACATATATCTCTTTATTTATCTTGTGCTTCAATAAGGAGTAGCTTATCTTACTTATCTTACATATTTTACTTCCATATCCTTGTTGGCTATAAATATATGCATGACTATGTTAAAATATTATGTTTTATATCTTGATAATATGCATATTTTGAGAGAGAGCCTAGCTCTTAAATTGTTGCTTATATCTCTTGGCTTACATCCTTGTTTGACATGAAGTATTTTATTGTTAATACTATCAATATGTAACAAAGATCCTCGTTTATTCTCTTTCCCTCTATCAAATGAAAGAAGGTAAACATTCTTAAACTTCATATCCTTTGATTCTTTCATTAAGAAATGCTTAATATGTGGTAAGTTGTATGATCTTTCTTTTGAAAACCTCAATTCCATGATCTTAAGTGATATCAAGTGGTACTTATTTATCATGTGGTATGCAAGATATTATATGCTAGACATAATTTCTTAAGCTTATTGTTATCATATGCTAAATGTTGAAGTACCAAAATATGACAAGTATTGCATGAATAATCTTTTATATCTTGAAAGCATACTTGTTTCATCTATTTGTTCTTGAATCATGTGTAAAATTTAAAAATAAAATGGGAGATAGTTATGCTTTGAATAACTTAAAGAAGTTTTTGATTTTGATGATCCTCTTTTTTGACAACATGAGTTTTATCTATAAGGGGAGAGAAAATTATTATCTTTCTTTTCTAAGCCTTTTTATTGATGTCAAATAGGGGAGAGAAAATTAGAAAGAAAAATACGTTCTTGTGCTTAATTGTTTGATATACTTATATGAATATCTATTATTTTAAATTGTTTAACATATTTTTCTTTAGTGATTTGTCATCATCAAAAATGGGGAGATTGTGGAAATAGGTTTGCCCCAATGGTTTAATATGTTAAGTTTTGATGATGACAAATACAAAACAAAAAGAATGATGCTTATGCTTTATAGTTATGCTTAATAAATGATAAATGCATCATAAAAGAATGTTGACCATGTTACATAAATGTGTTTAATGAGATATATTATATCATGCATGATTATGTACTTTATCTAGTTATATTTCACTTAATAATCATGCAATGAGATATATGTAACATTCATCATATAATATATCCAATAATATTTTATATGAGTTATAAATGAATTAATATTGGATATGTCTATGAAAGTCTTGTATGCATGTTAGACTAACTAGAGTTATACATTTATGAATCATGCATATGAAGATATTGAGTTATGAATTTAGACTAACTATGTTTGGTTAAGTGAGCAATACTTTGTAGGATAGTCCAAGTACCAAGAGTGAGCAATGCAACAAGAAAGCAAAATATCACAACTATGCTCAACTCAAGGAGAATGAAAATGAAAAGATGTTCCAAGCATTTGTAAGTCTTGAAGAGAAGATTTTCTTTGGAAGCTTGGATTACATCAAGAAGTGATGGTGGCAAAAGATCTAGTCCAACATCTTCAAGAATAGCTTATAGGACTTAGATATTGTGTAAAGGTAAATGAGATTCACATTAAGCTCAAAATATGTTTTAACGTCATTAAAATTGTTTCTTACATTCTAAAATGCCCAACAAACTATTTTTGGAAAGCTAGACATGGTGGTATTTCAAATCTATGAAAAATAGTCAAATTTGTGTTTTGCAAAACTGATATATAGTTACTCTTTTGATCACAACTTTCAAACTACATTGAGTTTTGTCACAAAACTTTTTGCATATGAAAATAGACTCTAATATCTTTCTAATGAGTGGTCATTCACTTTAAACGAATAGGAAACGAAAAAGTTATAACCAATTAAAGTTTGAGTTTTGAAAATCTAACATTTGGTTACTATCTTCATCATATCTTTCAAAATACTTTGAGTTTTATTCTGAAACTTCTTTCATATGAAAATATACTCAAAGATCTTTCCAATGAGTGGTTATCCGCTTTAATCGGATAAGAAATGAAGAAGTTATGACCTTTTAAAGTCAGTTTTCAAAACCAGAAATGGTATAATTGATTACATAAGTCATGTAATCGATTACAACGTTGATAGAAGCCGTGTAATCGATTATAAAGTGCCCAAAAAGCTTGTAACCGATTACATGAAGCTTGTAATCGATTACCAAGTGCCCAGGAACGTTTCTAATGGCTATAAATGACTAGTTTTCATAGAAAATCATTATAAGACACTACCAATGGCTATTTTATCACTTGGGCTTTATATATAAGTGTTGTCTAAAGCTTATACACCTCTTGAACACTAGAATTGATCCTTGAATCATAAAAATCATATTTTGAGCTTTAAAGTGTGAATCCTTTATACCCATTGAGCTTCAACTTGTATTATTCACTCTTGAGAGAGTTTTCTTATTATCCATACTTTGTTCTTCAAGTTGTATATCCACTCTTGTGAGAGTTTCTATTCTTTCTCTTCATCTTGAAATCATTGTAAGAGGGTGAGGTATCCCTCAAGAGAGAAAAGGGTGAGGTATCCCTTATAGTGAGACTCAAACATAAAGGGTGAGGTATCCCAAAGGTGTTGTGAGTGCTCTTCATTGTAAAGGTAATCAAGCACCTGTGAAGCTTGAAGAATTGGAGGCTCTAACACAAGGGTGAGGTATCCCAAGGTGTGAGGAGTGCTCTTGCATGTATAAAGATTTTCCTAGCACCCGTGAAGTCTAGGAGATAGTGAAAAAAATCTCAAGTTAAGCTTGGGGACTGGACATAGGCCACAAGTGGTTGATGACTAAACCAGGATAAATCTCAATGCTTGCTCTTCTCAACTCTATCTCTTTATATTTGTACTTTAACTATATATGCTTGAATTGATCTTGATATCTAGTTTATTTGCTTGATTTATCCTTTAACCCAAGTTATATTTGAGTAATCCTTAATAATTGTACCTTTGCTATGCATGTTCCGCTGCATTTATTAATTGAGTGATTTAAAATGCGTAATTTGCCAAAGTTGCATTAAAACTTGTCATCACTCAATTCACCCCCCCTCTTGAGTAATGGTTGCCATGGCTAACACAATTGTCTTGAGGTGTTAGAATTAGCTTACAAGCTTTATTAGACTTGAAAAATGTGTTCAAAGGCCAATATAATCGATTACATGATGTTTGTAATCGATTACACAGCAAACAAAGGCCTTGTAATCGATTACATGAGCAATGTAATCGATTACATGCATGTCAGAGGCCATGTAATCGATTATACAAATAATGTAATCGATTACAATAGGCCCAGAAAGGCAAGAACACATTCAAAGAGATATCGATTACATGGATATTGTAATCGATTACACAGCAAGACAGAAGTCATGTAATCGATTACATGGATATTGTAATCAATTACAAGCAAGTCAGAAGCTATGTAATTGATTACACCAATAATGTAATCGATTACACAGAGCCCAGAAAGCCAAGAACACGTTGGAACAACAATGTAATTGATTACACTTGTTGTGTAATCGATTACACGCACCTGACAACGTCCAACGGCTATATTAAATGCATTTAATGCTTGGCTAAAACCCTCCAACGGCTCCATTTTTTGCAAAACTTATAAATACCAATGTTGGGTCTTCATTAGAAGTTGACATTGAACCAAAAACTGATTACCAATACTTCCAAACGTGATTCAATCCTCAAATCCATTCTTGCTCTGTTTTATGTGAAAAACGTGGGTTAATCTTTGAGAGCATAATAGAGCTTCAATTTGTAATCATCTACTCTAGTGAGAGCTTCATTCAATCAATTTATATTACTTTGTAAAGAGGGTGAGGCATCCCTCCAAAAGTGTAAAGGGTGAGGTACCCCTTAGTTGAAGAGACTCAAGCTCTAAGAGTGAGGTATCCCAAAGTGTTGAATGCTCAAGGTTGTAAAAGTCATCTAGCACCTATTGAAACTTGAAGAAATAGTGGAAAATCTTTACCAGTTGCTTGAGGACTGGACGTAGATCACAAGGGGATTAGTGTCGAACCAAGATAAATCATTATGTTTGTTTTCTCTAAACCCTTTTCTTTACATTGAGTACTGTTTTATTAAATTGCTTGAATATTGGTCCCTTTAGCTATTGCGTTTATAAGTGAAAGTGTTTATCTCTTATATCCAATCATCTCTAATCATCAATTAGCTTCAACAAAAATTGTTTATTAAACGATTTGCGAAAGATTTACGAACTTGGTTTTCATACTCAATTCTCCCCCCATATTGAGTATTGAGGCCACTTGGTAACAAGTGGTATCAGAGCTAGACTCTTGTATGAAGAGCTTAGCAGCTTCAAGAGAAGTGATGGTTTCAAATGGTTTTTCAAATGAAGGTTCTTCTATAAACAAACCTCCTTATTTCAATGGGGATGGTTATGCCTATTGGAAAGAAAGGATGAAAATTTTCAGTGAAGCTATTGATTTAGATGTGTGGGATGCCGTTGAAAATGATGCTTTTGTTCCAACACAAACTAAAGATGGTGTGAAAATCAATACACCTAGAAATGAATGGACCGATGATGATAAAAGGAAGGTTCAATACAATTTGAGAGCCAAGAACATCATCACCACATCCTTGGGGTATGATGAATTCTTTAGGGTGTCAAATTGCAAGACCGCAAAAGAAATGTGGGATACCCTACAAGTAACTCATGAAGGTACTAGTGAGGTAAAATGATCTCGAATAAACACTCTTACTCATGAATACGAATTATTTAGAATGAACCAAGGTGAGAGTATTCAAGATATGCAAAAGAGGTTTACTCATATTGTTAATCATCTTATCTCATTGGGAAAGACATTTCCTAATGAGGATCTTATTAATAAAGTCTTGAGATGTCTAAGAAGGAATTGGCAACCCAAAGTAACGGCGATTGCGGAATCAAGAGATTTATCAACAATGTCTCTAGCCACCTTATTCGGAAAGCTTCAAGAACATGAGCTGGAACTAAATAGGCTCAATCAAAATAAAGAGCATGACAAAGAGAAGAAGGGAATCGCACTCAAAGCCACTTCCTCTATAATTGAAGATGATGATGAAGATGGTGAAGAGGATGCTGAAAGTATTCAGCTAAGTGAGGAGAATCTTAGTCTCCTTGTGAGAAAGTTTGGAAGATTCCTAAAGAAAAAGGGATTTCAAAGAAGACCACCCTTTCCTCAAAAGAAAGTGTATCACAAAGGAGAAGGATCCTCTACTCCTCCAAAATGCTATGAATGTGGAAAACAGGGGCACATGAAAATAGAGTGTCCTATGTATCTCAAGAAGATGGAGAAATTTGAGAAAAGGCCTTCCAAAGAAAAGAAAGGAAGGAGAGCATACATAGCTTGGGAGGACAATGACTTAATCTCTTCCGATAGTTCAGAGAATGAAGAACCTCATCTTTGTCTCATGGCTCAAGGAGAAGAAAGTGGAGAGAGCGACACCGAGGTAACTTCTTCTAACTCAGAATCTCTACCTTCATATGATGAATTACAAGATGCTTTTCAAGAATTGCATGATGAATCCTTAAGGCTCACAAAAATAGTTTTATCCTCTAACAAAACAATTACCTTATTAGTAAACAAAGTTTCTATCTTAAGTAAGGAGATAAATGAGCTTAAGATTAAAAATGAGACCTTAGGACTTATTGATGCTAATTCACTATGCATGACTTGTTCCTCACATGATAACACATCCACATCATTACCTTGTTCATCATGTAAAGCATTTGAAAAAGAAATTTAAGACTTGAACAACACTCTTACAAAATTTACTTTTGGAAGAGACAACTTGAATGTATTGTTAGGGAAACAAAAATGTGTTTTTCAAAAAGCCGGTTTGGGATTTAATCCAAACAATCACCAAAAGTCTTATAAGAATTTCTTTGTTTCCTCAAATACTTTAAGTAGTCCCTTTGTTAAATGTTTTCACTGTGGTAAGAAAGAGCATAGTGCATCCACTTGCAATGTTAGAAAGAATATAAACACTAAAGTTGGAATAAAAAGGATTTGGGTTCCTAAAGGCACCATGCCTAACTCTAACACACAAGGACCCAAGACAATTTGGGTACCAAAGGTTAAAACTTGAATGTGTGTTGTAGGTGTGCTTGAAGACCAAGAGCTCAAGTTCGTATCTTGATAGTGGTTGCTCCAAGCACATGACCGGTGATGGCTCCAAGTTCGCCTCCTTTACTTACAAGAAACATGGTCATGTCACATATGGTGATAACAACAAAGGAAAGATTTTTGGAATTGAGAAAGTTGGTAAGATCCTTTCATCATCTATTGATAATGTTTTGCTTGTTGAAGGACTTAAACATAATTTGCTTAGCATTAGTCAATTGTGTGATAAAGGTAATAAAGTTATATTTGATTCTTCTTGTTGCATAATTGAGGGAAAGGATGATAAGCAAGTTAAGTTTGTTGGTCATAGAGTCAATAATATATATATGATTAGTTTTGATGATATTTCCTCAAATGATGCTAAATGTTTTATGAGTAAAGAAAATGATTCATGGTTATGGCATAGAAGAATTACTCACATTCATATGAATTACTTAAACAAATTGGTTTCTAAAGAACTAGTAATTGGTCTTCCGAAACTCAAATTTGAAAAAGACAAACTTTGTGATGCATGTCAAAAGGGAAAACAAGTAAAGGTCTCTTTTAAAGCTAAAAACATGGTTTCAACTTCTAGACCTTTACAGCTTTTGCACATGGATATTTTTGGGCCCTCTAGAACTATAAGCTTTCGTGGGAATTACTATGTATTAGTGATTGTGGATGATTTTTATAGGTTTACATGGACATTATTCTTGGCCCACAAGAATGATGGCTTTCAGTCATTTAAAAAGCTTGCCAAAGTTATCCAAAACAAAAAAGGTTTTTGTATTACATCCATAAGAAGTGACCATGGTGGTGAATTTGAAAATCAAGAATTTAAAACCTTTTGTGATGAACATGGCATTGAGCATAATTTTTCTGCCCTTAGAACACCACAACAAAATGGTGCTGTAGAAAGGAAAAATCGATCTTTAGAGGAAATGGCAAGAACTATGCTTAATGAGGTCAACCTTCCTAAATACTTTTAGGCTGATGCGGTTAACACCGCTTGTTATGTTATGAATAGAGCCTTAATAAGGCCAATTTTAAAGAAAATCCCATATGAATTGTACAAAGGAAGGAAACCAAATGTGTCACATTTTCACGTCTTTGGATGTAAATGCTTTGTTTTGAATAATGGAAAGGATAACTTAGGGAAGTTTGAAGCAAAATATGATGAGGGAATATTCATTGGTTATTCTATGCATAGTAAGGCCTTTAGAGTCTATAATAAATGAACTATAACCATAGAAGAGTCCATATATGTTATATTTGATGAAACTAACCCAAATGAGCCGAGAAATGAGCTTGTTGATGATGTTGCAGAAATCTTGAAAAAAACGCACTTGAAAAATCAAGAGAAAGAGTCCAAGAAGCAAGAAGAGAGACTCCTTGATCACTCATGGCAAAAAGATTCAGAAATCTTGGATCTACCCAAGGAATAGAGGACTTCAAGATATCATCCTCTCGACAAGGTGATAGGTGATGTATCCAAAGGGGTAATCACTCGAAACTCACTTAGAGATGCATGTAATCACTTAGCCTTTATTTCTCAAGTTGAACCTAAAGACATAAATGAGGCCATTAATGATGAGCATTGGATCTTGGCCATGCAAGAAGAACTAAACCAATTTGAGAGAAATCAAGTTTGGGAATTAGTTCCAAGGCCCAATGATTATCCTTTAATTGGCACCAAATGGGTCTTTAGGAACAAACTTGATGAAACGGGCTTAATAATAAGAAATAAAGCTAGGCTTGTAGCTAAGGGATATAATCAAGAAGAAGGCATAGACTATGAAGAAACTTATGCTCCTGTAGCTAGATTAGAGGCCATTAGAATGTTACTTGCATATGCTTGCATCATGGATTTCAAACTCTATCAAATGGATGTCAAAAGTGCCTTTTTAAATGGTTTTATACAAGATGAGGTGTATGTAGAACAACCTCCTAGTTTTGAAGATTTTGAAATGCCCAACTATGTTTTTAAACTGAAAAAGGCCTTGTATGGCTTGAAACAAGCTCCTAGAGCTTGGTATGAAAGGTTGAGCAAATTCCTTTTAGAAAAAGGTTTTTCTAGAGGCAAAGTTGACACTACCCTTTTCATAAAACATAAAATGCATGACATACTTCTAGTTCAAATCTATGTTGATGACATTATATTTGGAGCTACTAACAACTCTCTTTGTAAAGAATTTTCAAATATTATGTAAAGTGAGTTTGAAATGTCCATGATGAGTGAGCTCAACTTCTTCCTTGGTCTCCAAATCAGGCAAACAAGAGAAGGAACTTTCATAAGCCAATCCAAGTATTGCAAGGAGCTGCTCAAGAAGTTTATAATGGACAATGCCAAGCATATGGCTACTCCTATGGGCACCTCTTGCTATTTGGACAAGGATGAAAGAGGTAAATCAGTAGAAATTACAAAATATAGAGGTATGATTGGCTCACTCCTTGATCTCACTGCAAGTAGGCCTGATATAATGTTTAGTGTATGCATGTGTGCCAGATATCAAGCTAATCCTAAAGAATCACACCTAAATGCTGTTAAAAGAATAATAAAATATCTAATAGGCACATCACAAATGGGTTTATGGTACCCTAAAGGTGCCTCATGTAGCCTTATTGGTATTCGATTCGATTTTCTTGGATGCAAAATGGATAGAAAGAGCACTAGTGGGACATGCCACTTGCTTGGAAGCTCACTAGTTTCTTGGCATAGCAAGAAGCAAAATAGTGTGGCATTGTCTACAGCTGAAGCTGAATATGTTGCAGCTGGGAGTTGTTGTTCTCAAATCCTTTGGATGAAACAACAACTCTTGGACTATGGTCTTGAGCTTGATCACAACCCCATAAGATGTGATAATACTAGTGCAATCAATTTGTACAAAAATCCCATTTTGCACTCTAGGACCAAACATATTGAAATAAAATATCATTTCATTAGAGACCATGTTCAAAAGGGTGATTGTATGCTTGAATTTGTAGAAACCACTAAGCAACTAGCTGACATTTTCACTAAACCCCTAGCAAAAGAAGCATTTTTCTATATAAGAAATGAACTTGGTATATTGGATCAATCATGCATAAATTAACTATTTGCTGCATAATCCTAAAACTAATGCATAACTTGTATTTTTCTGCATAATCATGCCACATTGCTGCATAATCTCTGAATTTTTTCATCATATTTGAATCCAATACTGACTTGAGCGTCGGAGATTTCCCCTAAGTTGTTTTGCAGGTGCTCCCTCATGCCCAAAACTCCTAAGCAACTCAACAACCTCACAATTTCACCAAAAAAGGTGTAATTCTTGGTAAAAATAGTAATTTTGAACAATTATGTGATTTCAATCATAATATGATTAGATTATATGTTTGCATGATGATTTGAATTGATCTAAGTTGCTTTGGAACTGTTTTGAATAGTTTAAAATTGATTCTATGCTGATTGGAATGCAAAATTTGAGTTAAAGTGTGCTGGTAATCGATTACAATGCCTTTGTAATCGATTACACAGGTTCTGTCAAGCATGTAATCGATTACACAACTTTTGTAATCGATTACAATCAACTCAGAACTCAGGTAATCGATTATATCAACCATGTAATCGATTACAAGGTTCCCCAGAAGCATGTAATCGATTACACCAAAAATGTAATCGATTACATATGAACCAGAACGCTTGTAATCGATTACAAACCCAATGTAATCGATTACACAAGGTTTTTTAAAAGGTTTCTGACGCACGCAGAGCTCATTTCTCAGAAACTCTTTAACTCCTTCGTCTTCTTCCTTTGCTCCCACGCAACCCAAACCTCCCAATCTCTCATTTCCCACTCAAACCTCCCTCAAAATCCTTTATTTCATCTCCCTCTAACTCGAAAAACTCCTCTCCACACTGCCCTATCTCTCAAATCCCATCACATCCCTCACCCAAATCTCCCATCACCTCTCACGAACCCAATCCCCACTCCTCTGCCCTAACCTCGTCCCTCTATCTCTCCTCACTCCTCTCCAAACACTTACCACTCATCCCACTCTACTCCTTCTCATCACATGGCTGAATCCTCTCATCGCTCAAAGTGCCTAAGAACAGGGGCTGCCATTAGAGGGTCCTCTGGTGGAGCTTCACGCAATATCTCTAGCCTGGACCTCACGCACCACTTCTCCACAGTGAAGAGAGCTGAGTTGTTCTGGAAGAACTTCCAGCTACGCAAGATCATTTCTCTCAGGTATCTTCCTATCACCTTCTGTGAGAGTGAACCTCTGGAGAGTTTTAGAACCATTGAGAATTTAAGATTGCTGGGTTTCCTGAGTATAGAGAAGGCTATCTACCCAAACCTAGTGAGAGTCTTTTATGCAAATTTGAAATTTGAAGATAATTGTTTAATATCTGAAGTGAAAAAGCAACAAATAAGGATAACTATCGCTGAGTGGCATAGGCTGACGAAGCTCACCCCTGATGGAGCAAACTTCTGTGGGAATGAAAATATCTGGGGTCATGAGTTTGAGCATAAGGCTGCTCTTCTCTCACTGATTAGGACTGGTTACTGCCCCCTAGTGATCCCAAAAGGAGAATCATAGCCACTGGCCTAACTATGGAGAACAGGGTTCTCCACTACCTTTTGGTCAGAGGGTTGATTCCTAGGGGAGGGAATTACTCCCAGGTTCTCAAGGATGATGTAGCGTCCTTATGGGCAATGACCACAGGGCGGCCAATAAACTGGGGTTAGTACATTATGGAGCATATGTTGGATGTAAAGAAAAAGAAGAACTCTGCTCTCCCATTTGCTATGTTGGTAACAACCATCCTAGAGCATTGTCGCATTTCCCTAGCTGAGGAGTCTAAGGACACCAGCTCGAAAGGACCACAATCCATTGACTTGCATACCTTAAAGAAGCTTCAGCTCTACAAAGTGGATGATAGGTGGCATTACATTGCTCATGACACTTTTGGTCATATCTATCATGATCCGGATAGTGATGATGATGAAGAGGCTCAGCATCCTGCCCTTGCTCCTGCTCCTGCTCCAGCTACACTTGACCTCCTGCTCCAAGAGATGCGAAACCTGAACGCTACTGTAGACATAGGCATGGATCGCATTGAGCAGAAGATAGATCACCTTGAGCTGAGAATGGACTACTCAGATCAGGAGCTTGCCTCCATTCGATCCCCCCTGGGTGGACCTCATATTCCTCTGAGTGCTGCTGCTGCACCTCCCACATCCTCTGCCTCTCCAGTTCCCCTGTCCTTTGCTGTTCCATCTGGCGTCCCTGCTGATAATGAGGAGCTTCTAGACTCTGAGGACAATCTTGAGCCCGATGATGATAACGTTGATCTAGGAGACATTGCTGCAGATCCAGACAGTGACAGCGAGGCTACTGATAGTGATCATAGCCCATTGCCCTGATGTTTCTGATGACTACATTGTATTTTTTTTTCTTTTTTTGGCTCAGTTATATAACATTGGTATACATTTCTGGTGTTTTTGGTTATTGGCTATACTGGTTGAGATAAGTTACATTGTACATGCTTCTTTTTAATGATATATGAACTTGACTTAGCTTTGATTCTATTCTCTGAATGTTTGGCTTTTTGAAAAATTGATTGGACTGATTATTCTCTCTAGATTTCTTATTCTGGAAAAACTTGGGAAATCATGAAATATAGCTGTCATGCTGTCCATTTTTTTAAATGCTTATGTCTTTTTGATAATGCCAACGGGGGAGAGAATAGTGAAAAAATGAAAGGAAATCTAATTAAGGTTGCATGTGTATGAGGGATTTATTGAGCTTTTGAGCTCTTAAGCTTTTTACATGAAAAAAAAAACTAACTCAATATCATGCATAAACTCCAGGGGAGCGTTGCACCTAAATCTCTGTTATATACAAATGTAAAAACTTTTTCTTTTTCCTATGATCAGTTTGTCATCATCAAAAAAGGGGAGAATGTGAATGCTTATGTCCCTAAAGCATGTCAAATAGCTTTTGATGATAACAAAGGCAAAAGTGAAGATCAAGTGCAAAAGGAAAGATCAAGATCAAAGAAAGAAGTCAAGAGGTTTATTTAGTTATAAGACTTAGAACATGAATGTTAAATGCTCTCAGGATTTCTCAAATGGTTTTTCATTATATCATTTCAAAATAAATGGGAAAATTCAAAGCTAAACATGTTTTTCCAAGAAACTTGAGTTTTAATCTTAAATCTAACACTTTTAAAAGGATTTATGTTTAATCAATTGTCTTGAGGTGTTAGAATTAGCTTACAAGCTTTATTAGACTTGAAAAATGTGTTCAAAGGCCAATGTAATCGATTACATGATGTTTGTAATCGATTACACAGCAAACAGAGGCCTTGTAATCGATTACATGAGTAATGTAATCGATTACAAGTAAGTCAGAGGCCATGTAATCGATTACACAAATAATGTAATCGATTACAATAAGCCCAGAAAGGCAAGAACATGTTCAAAGAGTCATGTAATCGATTACATGGATATTGTAGTCGATTACACAGCAAGACAAAAGTCATGTAATCGATTACATGGATATTGTAATTGATTACAAGCAAGTCAGAAACCATGTAATCGATTACACCAATAGTGTAATTGATTACACAGAGCCTAGAAAGCCAAGAACACGTTGGAACAACAATGTAATCGATTATATTTGCTGTGTAATCGATTACACGCACCCTGACAACGTCCAACGGCTATATTAAATGCATTTAATGCTTGACTAAAACCCTCCCACGGCTCCATTTATTGCAAAACTTATAAATACCAATGTTGGGTCTTCATTAGAGGTTGACTTTAAACCAAAAACTGATTACTAATACTTCCAAACGTGATTCAATCCTCAAATCCATTCTTGCTCTATTTTTTATGAAAAATATGGGTTAATCTTTGAGAGCATAATAGAGCTTCAATTTGTAATCATCTACTCTAGTGAGAGCTTCATTCAATCAATCTATATTACTTTGTAAAGAGGGTGAGACATCCTTCCAAAAGTGTAAAGAGTGAGGTATCCCTTAGTTGAAGAGACTCAAGCTCCAAGGGTGAGGTATCCCAAAATGTTAAGTGCTCAAGGTTGTAAAGGTCATCAAGCACCTATTGAAACTTGAAGAAATAGTGGAAAATGTCTAGTGGTTGCTTGAGGACTGGACGTAGATCACAAGTGGATTAGTGATCGAACCAGGATAAATCATTGTGTTTGTTTTCTCTAAACCATTCTCTTTACATTGAGTACTATTTTATTGAATTGCTTGAATGTTGGTCCCTTTAGCTATTGCGTTTATAAGTGAAAGTGTTTATCTCTTATATCCAATCATCTTTAATCATCAATTAGCTTCAATGAAAATTGTTTATCAAACGATTTGCGAAAGATTTGCGAACTTGATTTTCATACTCAATACACCCCCCTCTTGAGTATTGAGGCCATTTAGTAACACAACCAAGGTCCATACCTGGTTGGCATACATGGAATCGATTTCAGATCTCATGGCGTCAAGCCATTTATCAGATTGTGGGCCAATAATGGCTTCCTTGTAAGTCACAGTCTCATCTTGATCCATGAGCAATACGTCACCTTATTAGATCATGAGAAATCCATATCTCTCTGGTTAGTGACATATCCTGTTAGAAATAGTAGGATTATAGAAATAGTATCCCTTGGTTTCCTTGGGATAACCCACAAAAAAGTATTTATCTGATTTGGGTCCAAGTTTATCAGAAACTTGACGTTTCACATAAGCTTCGCTACCCCAAATCTTCATGAAAGATATACTGGGCCGTCTCCTAGTCCATATCTCATATGCTGTCTTTTGAATAGTCTTAGATGGAACATGATTAAGTGTGAAAGCTACTGTTAACAGAGTATGTCCCCAGAAGGAGTCTAGAAGGTCTGCATGATTCATCATGGATTAGACCATGTCCAACAAGGTTCGGTTCCTCCTTTCAGAGACACCATTCCATTGTGGAGTTCCTGGAGGAGTGAGTTGAGATATTATCCCACACTCTTTCAGATGATCATCAAATTGTCAGCTTAAGTATTCATCTCCTCGATCTGATCGAAGGATTTTAATACTCTTTCTAAGTTGGTTTTGTACTTCATTCTTGAATTCTTTGAACTTTTCAAAGGATTCTGATTTGTGCTTCATAAGATATACAAATCCATATCTACTGAAATCATCAGTAAATGTAATGAAGTATTGAAAACTGCCTCTAGCTAGTGTGTTTAGTGGCCCACATACATCACTATGCATGATGCCTAAAAGATCACTAGTCCTTTCACCTTGTCCAGTGAATGAGACCTTTGTCATCTTCCCCAATAAATAAGATTCATATATCTCGTATGATTCGAAATCAAACGAGTCCAAGAATCCATTTTTATGGAGTTTGGAGATGCGTTTCTCATTTATGTGGCCCAAACGATAAAGCTAGAGAAAAGTTAGGTTCAGATCGTTTGATTTAAACCTCTTTGTATTTATGTTATAGACGGGCTTTTCGAGATCAAGGACATAAAGTCCAATATCAAGGACAAAAAGTCCAATACTCAATTGTGCACTACCATAAAAAATATCATTCATATAAATAGAACAGCATTTGTCCTTTATAATAAAAGAAAAACCTTTCTTGTCCAAACAAGAAATAGAAATAATATTCCTGCTAATAGCAGGCACAAAATAGCAGTTCTCTAACTCTATTACAAGCCTAATGGGCAAAGATAATAAGTAAGTCCCTACAGCTAATGCAACAACCTTTGCTCCATTTTCCACTTGTAGGTCGACTTCGCCCTTCGTCAATGGTCTACTGCTCTTTAGATCCTACACATTTACACAAATGTGAGATCCACATCTAGTATCTAATACTCATGATGCAGAAGTGGATAAATTGATTTCAATAACAAAAATACCTAAAGTGGAAGTCTCACTTCCCTTTTCTTCTTGAGCTCCTCCAGGAACTTGGCATAATTCCTTTTCTAATGTCCGGTCTGACTATAGTGGAAGCATATACCTTTGTTAGCCACTCCACCCACTGGTTTCAAGCCAGAAGTGCTGGACTTGGACTTATCCTTGCCCTTGCCCTTCCAGTTGTCCTTGGGCTTTTTCTATTGTTTCTTGCCCTTATTCTTTTGGACCATCATTATGGCCTTTCCTTTTCCTTTGTTAATGTTCTGCTCAGCAGTTCTCAACATGTCTAGTAGTTCTGGTAGTGATTTGTCAATCTTATTCATGTTGTAGTTCATGACAAATTGACTAAAACTTTCCGGCAACGATTGCAGGACTAAGTCAGTGGCCAACTCTTGGCCCAAAGGAAAACCAAGTCCCTCTAGGTTTTCAATGTACCCAATCATCTTGAGTACATGAGCACCAATAGGCCTTCCTTCTACTAGCTTGCACTGAAACAGTGCTTTAGAGACCTCGTATCTTTCATGTCTAGCCTGCTCTTGATAGAGCTTCTTAAGGTGTACGATCATATCATAGGCATCCATGTTCTCGTGTTGCTTTTGGAGCTCAGAGTTCATGGTGGCCAGCATTAGACATCCGATGTCCAAGGCATCATCTTGATGCTTCTTATAAGCATCCTTTTCAATTCTAGGGGCATTAGTCGTAGGTGGCTCAAGAATAGGCTGTTCTAATACATACAACTTTTTCTCTTGCTTGAGGAGAATCCTCAAATTCCTATACTAGTCTAGAAAATTCATTCCAGATAGCTTGTCTTTCTTAAGGACGGATCGTAGTGATAAGTTACTTGATGTGTTTGTTGCCATGGCAATCTATCAATAGAAATATGCAAAATATAAGTATCATACAATAAACATATTTAATGAATGCAAAATATAAGTATCATGTAATAAATATATTTAATGAGGTCGTTTAATTAAATATGCCTCCCACTATATTTTTCAAATCAATGACCTTCAGCATTGACTCGAAAAATCCCATCGAAAGATTTCCTAATGGACCAAGATCATATTTCACCTAGTTTTGAGTCAGCTTTGGCTGATCACCCAAAATTCAGTTATTTAGATAGGAAACACTTTTCAATTACATCACATGTAACTCTTGGATAGTTAGGTAAATAACACTTATTCCAATCCATCTAATGGACTAAAGCCCAACTCCATGCCTCTAAGTCTTCAATCTTATTGAAATGGCCTAGTTAAGTCAGACCCAATGGTTGGCAGTTGGATATTACCCTTATCCCATCGCGTCTTACTAATATAAATAAAGGCATATTGCTTTGGTAGAGCTGCACTTGATCGATACAAGTCTTGACGAGTGCCACACATTGGAAGGCATAACAAAATGACTTAATATTTACTTTTAGGGAATTTTTATTATTATTAGATCTCACCATTTATTAAATTGTTTATCATACCATAAACATCATTCATGCATCTCATACATATAAAGCATATAATAAAAGTGACATGGTTATGGCCCCCTAAGAGAGTAGCATTAACTAAGCAAGCTTCACCAAGCGTCTCCCACCAACGTCCTCACTTGATGTCGTCTTCTTGCCTCCATATCAAGATTACATTATATAGAAACCTCTTTTACATTCGAGGGGAGTTAGGTGAGAAGAAAATGTACAATCAAAATGTAGAGAGAAAGGCACGACATGCAGGTCATATTTATATAAACCAAAATAGCATAAAAGGAGGACTAAGGCCATAACTATGCACCATGCATCACAAAGAACATACAAACTCAAAACAATAATACATTATTATTTTCGTGAGTCATAAAAATGGATAGAAAAATGTGCTTTCGAATAACACATGCTACGCAACGAGGTTTGGGGCAGCGCCCTGACCACGGGGGTCCCGCTGCCCCAGTCAGCAGGCAGGAGTGCCGCATCCCGTAAACAAGAGTTGAATCTCTTGCGCCTCCTTTGATGGCTAGGGTATCAACACTTGAACCCTAAACTCGAAAGCACATGAACACTTCATGCGCTGTAGGGAACCCTTTTGCCATTGTTCAACACTTGAACTATGCCGCTTGTGCAGAAACAAGAATTTCATAATCCTTGCTGCCGCAAACTAAGAACAAGGTTTCCCAAACCCTTGCGTCGTGCATTAAGAATAAGGATTCCATAATGTTGTACGTATCACATACATACCAGAAAGCTTCGCAAAAACATACATCTTAATACAAAACAGTTTTCACAGAACTTATGAACATCTTCATGGGTTTTTGAAAACAACATCACAGTTTTGTATACAACACATAAAACAGAATCTGTTTTTGCAAAAGGGTTTCATTTGTTTTCTGAAATAACATATTAAAGATCATATCTTTTATCAAAACAAGAACAACAAACATGTTATCTCATGCAAAATGAAAATAGAAATCGAATCATGATTTCGCAAGATGCTCTAATACCACTGTTGGGAATTGCGAATACATCACGCAGCAGAAAAACATGATTCCCACCAAGGATCCATGCGAAAAAGTCATAATCTGAGTTTTAAAATATTTACCTCTTGAAGCATGATCAAAAGGAAGTGACTTGAATCACCAACACTGTAATAGCAATGATGTCTCTGCGGTATCCATATGAACAAACTCACGAACGTCCATAGTTCACAAAGAGGAGCCTCACATCTCTCACAAAGTGACCCTGCAGGTGACCCTGGTCCATATTTGAATCTGAGTCCAACTTGGATTTATTGCTCTAATTTTAGTCTGCTCTATGTGTGTGACCCTGCAGGTTCTCATTACATTGGCAGTAATATTAAAATATTATTTTAATATTACAAGCAGTGAGAGGTATCTAGCAACACATTGCTGCTACCCAAGTAATAAGAATGTCAGTGATTTGACATAACCTTTCCGTGACCAATGTTTTCGTGTCGTTTTGTCCCTTTGTCAAGATATCTAGATTGAACACAAGGCATGAAATGCGTCACCCTTGTATAGTCCAATCCTTTGTTTCTTGATACTCGAGTATACTTTGCAACAACAAATGAAATCAATATCTCATATTGACTCATTTGAGCATAGCTATGGAGTGACGAAGAATCCTTATGTAGGAGTGACAAATCCTATCTAGGTCACTCACATTCCTCTGCATGATTCACAGTATGTTCAATAACTAACTTTATAATCACCTTGTTACAGATGACATTTGATGACATTAAAATACACAACTCTTCATGCAAGAATCATAGTGATTTCAGGTCAAAAGACTACAAACACCATTGTCAATATGAGAATTGCTTATGACACTCACGTAACGATCCATGTAGCATTCTTATGACGGGTCAGTCCAGTACATTATTACTCTAATATGTACCTATGTGAAAAACTTGATATCTCATATCCATGACTTGTGAGATGTGGTCATCAGTCTATGCACATCCTAGTCTCAATGCATTATTATTGTCCTAATTAATAATAATACTTGACTAGGGACATTTAAGAACAGTGTTCTAATTTTATCCAATTGGATCTCACGATCAAGTCAACCACTTGATGTCCTATGGCATCAAACTTACTATTCTAAGGACTTTATTATGTTTATTAAAAAGAACACAATAAATGAAATGCCTCATATGTTAAAAAATAGCATAATAGAATGTATGTAAATACAGACAAATGTATCAGCCTCTAGGGCATACACCAACATCCTAAGGGTCAGTACAGTCTAAATGAGGGTAGTTCAGAAAACTAACAAATAGATCAAGTTAGGTTAGTGATAACTCTTAGGAGTGAAAAAGTTATTGAAAAACAAATTCATGAACCTTGTGAGAGAGATGATGAATCAATCCCCTAAGATAAAGAAGAGGTTGATAAGCCATCTGGCCAAAATGAGACCAAACTCTTGCCTCCACCCCCATTTCCTCAAGCATTAAACAATTCAAGGAAATTGAACCACCACACTAAAATTTTTGAAATTTTTAAACAAGTTAAGGTCAATATTCAGTTGTTAGATGTTATCAAATAGGTTTTTTCTTATGCCAAATTTTTGAAGGACTTATGCACTATTAAAAGGAAATTAAATGTGAAAAAGAAGGCCTTTTTGGCTGAACAAGTAAGCTCCATTATTCAGAGCAATAATGTTTTGAAACATAAAAGACCCAGGTTGTCCTATGGTCTCATGCATTATTTGAGAACATAAAATTGAACAAGCTGTACTTGATCTTGGTGCTAGTATTAATTTGGTTCCATATTCATTTTATCAGCAACTCAACCTGGGTGAACTAAAACCAACATCTGTAACTCTTCTACTTGCCGATAGATTAATTAAAATTCCAAAAGGAATAGTGGAAGATGTGTTGGTACAAGTTGATAAATTCATATATCCTATAGATTTTATTGTCTTGGAAACTGAACCTATGGTCATAAGTTGCAAGTCAATTCCTGCTATTTTAGGTTGCCCATTTTTAGCAACATCTAATGCTTTGATAAATTGCAGAAATGAAGTGATGAAGCTAACATTTGGTAATATGATACTTGAGCTTAATGCTTTCAACATGTGCAAGCAACCACAAGAAGTCCATGACGAAAAGGAGGAAGCTAATGGAATTGAGGCCATTATAGATGATCATCTTCAAAAAAAGAGTTCTTCTAACCCACTAAAATTTTATTTAATTAATTTATTTGATTCAAGTACACAATTGGATGATGATATTTCTAAAATATGCTCTTTGCTTGATTGTACATAAGTAATGGAATACAAAGGATGGAAGCCGAGATTCGAAGAGTTAAAACCCATGAATGATAATACCCATGAAGAAGTACCCACACTGGAACTAAAGTCATTACTTGCTGGGTTGAAGTACACATTTTTGGGAGAAGAACGAAGCTTTCCAGTGGTAATTTCCTCATCCCTTACTAGAGAACAAGAAGTTATATTGATAGAATTACTTAAAAGGCATAAAAGTGTAATTGGATGGACATTAAAGGACATAAAAGGTATTAATCCATTAATTTGTACACATAGAATACATTTAGAGGATAATGCTAAAACATCTCAATAATCTCAAAGAAGATTAAATTCACACATGAAAGAGGTAGTTAAAGCTGAAGTTCTCAAATTATTTGATGTTAGAATTATCTACCCTATCTTTGATAGCCAGTGCGTAAGCCCTACACAAGTTGTGCCTAAAAAATCTGGAATAACAGTGGTTGAAAATGAAAAAGGTGAATTAATACCTACGCAAGTCTCATCTAGTTGGCGTATGTGTATTGATTTTAGAAAATTAAATGCAACCACTAGGAAAGATCATTTTCCCTTACCATTTCTTGATCAAATTTTAGAAAGAGTAGCAGGACATCCCTACTACTATTTTCTTGATGGTTATTCAAGGTATAATCAAATACCAATTGCATTAGAGGATCAAGAAAATATCATTTTTACGTGCTCCTTTGGCACTTTTGCGTATAGAAGAATGCCTTTTGGCCTTTGTAATGCTCCGGTAACTTTTCAAAGATGAATGCTAAGTATTTTTAGTGACATGATTGAGCATTATTTAGAGGTTATCATGGATGACCTGACAGTTTTTGAAAATTCATTTGAAAATTATCTTAATAATTTGGAAAAAGATTTTAAAAGATACGAAGAAAAATGATTTGTGTTAAATTGGGAAAAATGTCATTACATGGGTATCTCAGGAACAGTGTTAGATCATGTGATATCTTCTAAGGGAATTTAAGTTAATAAGGCTAAAGTTGAATTAATAGCTCATTTGTCTTCCCCAAAAATAGTCAGAGAAGTTTGTTCCTTTTTAGGACATGCAAGATTTTACAGAAGATTCATTAAGGACTTTAGTGTCATATCTAGACCATTATGTAATCTTCTAATAAAAGATGCACCATTTGATTGGACTCAAGAATGTCAAAAATCTTTTGAAAAATTAACCGGTGTTCTGACATCTGCTCCTATCATGCAATCCTCTGACCGGTCTTTGCCTTTTGAGTTGATGGGTGATGTTAGTGATATTGCTATTGGCGCTGTTGTAGGCCAAAGAAAGGAAGGTAAGCCTCATATAATTTATTACACAAGTCAAACTCTGAATAGTACAAAAATGAATTACACCACTACTGAAAAAGAACTACTTGCTGTAATTTTTGCATTCGACAAATTTTGAGCTTATTTAATTAGTTATTCTACTGTTGTTTTCACTGATCATGCTGCTGTTAGATATTTAATGTCTAAGCAAGATGTCAAACCTAGGTTAATATAGTGGATCTTGTTGCTTTAAGAATTCAACATCATAATAAAAGATAAGAAATGATCCAAAAATATTGTTGTAGATCATTTATCCAGACTTACAATAGGCTCATCTTTTGATAACATACATATCCATGATTCTTTTCTTGATGAATTTTCATTTTCTGTCAAATTCATGCCTTGGTTTGCTAACATAGTCAATTTTCTTGTAACAGAAAAGATGCCGCCTCAGTGGACACACCAAGACAGGAAGAAGTTTTTGACTGAGGTGAAATTTTTTTATTAAGATGACCTATATTTGTTCAAATATTGTCCTGATCAAATCTTTCAGAGATGTGTACCCGACAGTGAGGTAGGTAGTGTCATTAAATTTTGTCACTCAGAAGCATGTGGAGGTTATTTTTCTTCAAAGAAAACAGCTACAAAAATCTTGTAGTGTGGATTTTATTGGCTCACTTTATTTAAGGACAGTTATACCTTTTGCAAAAATTGAGAAAATTGTCAGAATTAGGGTTCCATTTCTAAATGAAACATAAGGCCTTTGAACCCTATCCTTGTCATGGAAATTTTTTGTTATTGGGGATTTGATTTCATGGGTCCATTTCCATCATCATTTGGATTTGTGTATATTTTGGTTGCAGTTGATTATGTCTCAAAATGGAGAGGCAATTGCATGTCAATACAATGATCATAAAATTATTCTTAAATTTTTAAAAGAAAATGCTTTGAGTCGATTTAGAATCCCTCGAGCTATCATCAGTGATGGGGGAACACATTTTTGTAATAAAACCATTTGATTCCTTAATGAAGAAATATGTCATTACCCATAAAATTACCACCCCTTATCATCCTCAAAAAAGTGGACAAGTAGAATTAGCAAATAGGGAGATTAAATAAATTTTGAAAAAAATAGTTAACTGAATTTGTAAAGATTAATCTTTAAGATTAAATGATGCACTTTGGGCTTACCGTACTACTTTCAAAATATCTTTAGGCATATCACACTATCGATTAATCTATGGAAAACCTTGTCACTTGCTTGTAGAACTAGAGCATAAAGCATTTTGGGCCATTAAAAGCTTTCAACTTAAATCTTGATGATACTTGTAAGATACGTAAATTACAATTAAATGAACTTGAGAAATTGAGAAATGATGCATATGAAAACTAAAAAATTTATAAAGTTAGAACAAAAGCTTTTCATGACAAATCAATTTTGAGAAAATCTTTTGAAATTGGTCAAAAAGTTCTGCTTTATAATTTTTGCCTTCACCTATTCCTTGGAAAATTGAGATCTTGGTGGACTGACCCTTCTATTGTCAAACATGTGTATCTTCATAGGGCCATAGACATTGAGAACCCTAGGAATGGTAATGTGTTTAAGGTCAATGGACAAAGACCTAAACCATTTCTGGAAAACTAAATTGTTGAGGAAAAATTCATCTTTCTTTCTAATCCTTGTTATGAGCAAAATTTATTTTAATTTTGCGGCTTTCTTTTTGCAGTTTATTGTGACCTCGGTTAAGTGGAGGATAACGGTACTCTACGGCTCTCAAGTCGGTTTATTTTTTAGTTTCCCATAATAACTGATTCTTTCTCCTTTAAAATGGATGTCATTTTTTTGAATTTAAGAAAACATTTTTTCTCTTCTTTAAAATGCTTTAACAAAAATCTACAAAGCTAGATGTGAAAGATTGAGAATGTTGATGCACAAGGGCATCCTGGAAAATACACGATAGTTAATCGAAGCAATGGTCCGTTTAGCAGGTGAATGCAAGTTTGTCACAAATGTGGGCAATGGAATTGTAACAAGCGATGTCATTCTTTGGGGATGGTTTCCACAAACTGACAAGATAAAATATACTTTATTAAGAATGGACTGAGTAAGGAGTCATTAGATGATATCTTATTGACTCTTGAGATGCATTCTTGTGGAGTTATGCATCGTGAGCTACTTAATTTGTGGAATCTCTTCAAAGACGAGCATAAATGTTACAGTCTTGGGAATTTGACTCTAAAAGACCCTGTTTGCCAATTTATAAGAAAATTAGATGGGAAGCTTATCATCGACTCATAGAAGGCGTTTAAGTCATTACTGGATGTAAAATCAGAGGAAAATGTGAGCCACAATCACAACAACATGTATGTTATTATTTTGTTCATTTCTTTTAAAAAAAAGGGAGGGCGAAACTTCGATTGTACCTGGTCTTTAAGTAGATCAAGTGCCCCAAGCGGATGTCCATCCTGTTATAGACTCAGGAGGAGACCTTCACATGTCGGTCTGTAAATAAGGTTCGTGTGCCATGCTGTGTAGAGAGCACGTGCTACATTCCCATTTCTTGGAACCTAGGCTCTGTAGCACTCTTGGACCGAAAATGGAGTCTCATCTTTGTTTTGAAATGTAAATTGCTACTGAGCATTATCTTGTACTTAACTATATGAGCTTTGATGCGCCAGGTCATGTCGCTGGGTGTCGAGCACTCACGAATGCCAGATTTTATGCGCTAACGAGTACATGACTTCCTAGGGTGTAATTCTAGTCTAAGCAGAGATTTGAAGCCATGGTTTGTAGGGATGGACTGCACTTATGATGCGCAGTATAAAGATACGCCAAGACAACTGCACTGATGACACGCAATATAAAGATATGCCATCTTTGTTGAATAAACAAGCGTGAGAGCCTAGCCTCTAGTTTTGGACTGGTTCCAACTCTTATTTTCCTTCAGAGAAAAAAATAATAAAATAATAATAATAGTAAAACAAAATAAAAAAATTTTTGCTTCAAACTTTTTTAACAATAGCCAACCTACCCATATAGGTGCTATCATTACATTTTCTATTTACCTATTTAAACACTTCATTTTCTTCACTTTCTTCCAACTCATAATCATTCAAAGGGAGGGATCTTCTGTTTGTAGACTTACCAATATTTGTGTATTTTGTGGGTCAAGTTATGGGAAGGGTTTAGAGTTTGTAAACGCAGCAAACACTATTGGTCGAACACTTGCTGTGAGGAACATTCGTCTAGAATATGGTAAAGGTAGCATTGGGTTAATGTGGGCTGTATCACTTTTTATACATCTAAAAGGCAGTCAAGTTTTAGGTATCATTCTTGGAGCTTTAACTCAAAAGAACATCATTGGAAAGAAAATTGGGCAGGAACTTCAAGTATCATCTATGCATGGACGAATGAGGATAATGCTTGAAAACTCTGATGCATTCATTGCCTTATCGAGTGGTTTTGGTACTTTGGAAGAAGTTTTTCAAATAATCTCTTGGGCCCAACTGAACATCCACTATAGACCCATAGGTTTGTTGAATGTTAATAATTTCTTTGATAATTTGTTATCTTTTCTTGACCATGCTGTGGAACAGAACTTTATCACACCTTCGGCAAGATGACTCCTTATCGCTACTTCCACTATTGATGAATTAATTGATAAATTATAAACTTTTGTTTATGAACTTGATCCAGTAATAGCTCAGATAGATTAGATAGATGGAAGCAGTAAGGGAAGCAGTAAGGAATGTGGGTTTGATCTGACACTTCATCTATAACTTTCCTTTACCTATGATTTTATTCTTCATACTTTGTTTCTGTTTAAATTTGTGTAAGGTTTCTTTTTTCAGTAATTACCACTACAGGTAATAAGTTCTATCCTTTACTTAACTATATTTTAAGATTAAGGACAATGTTGTGATCTGGTTATGGGGAAGGATAGTTGAAAAAAAATCAAAAAAATAATAATTAGGGAAGTATGTCTGTTGATATGTTTGTCAACAACATACTAATAGTAAAACCAATTAAGGATGGCAAAGTAAGGATCAAATTATGCCCTTGAGATAAATTTAGTCTTGAGATGCATCTAAATTTGAGGCAGAGTATGGAGTAATTAGGTAAATAATTATTTTGTGTTGAAGTAGCAAATGGATTCATGGATCATAGCATAAATTGTCTTCTTTCTTAAAAATCACATGCTTGGTTATGGATGTTGAATTGGTGGATTGAGAATGATAGAAATATGCCTTGTGAGATTTTAAGCTTATTGATGAATGGATTGAACATTTGTACCATTCTCTTCTTTCTTGTGTGATTTTCATTCATGAAATTATTAGTCTAGAACTTGCTTTGATTCTTTTTTAGGCTACATTTTAACATGCATACATAAACATGATTGAGGCATTTTTCTTGAAATAGCTACTTTAACTAAATATTGTTACCAAGTGGCTTCTAGTACTCAAGAGGGGGGGTGAATTGAGTATAAAAACTTTTTTTACAAAACTTCTTTTTAATTAAAACAAATATCAAAAGCTTAATAAATAAATACACAGAAAGAATGAGAAGAAGAGAATAAACAATAAATAACAGCGTAAAAAGAATATGCAATAAAATAAATTACTTAAAATAAAGAGATTAGGGAAAAGAGAAGCAGGCACAGTATTTATCCTGGTTCGACCACTAACCCACTTGTGGTCTACGTCCAAATCCTCGAAAGTCGAGATTTTCACTAAGTATACAAGCTTCAATAGGTGCTTGCTACCGTTACAAAATAGAGCACTTTTCACACACGGGGACACTATACCCTTGTGCTAAAGTCTCAACCTGTAGGATACCTCACCCTTATACAAACCTTGAGGGATACCTCACCCTCGATACAGATTATCAGAAAATAGAGATGAAGAGAAACTCTCAAACAGAGTATGTAATACAAGTTGAAGTGCTAATAGAGCTCTCACAGAAATATCTCAAAGTTTTTAAGCAAGAAGAGCGTAGAAAAAAATAGTTTTCACAAAGATAGAGTAATCAGAAAATAGTTCAGAATAAGGGTTATGGAAAACGTGACCCAGGCTTACTATTTATAGGGAAAATTAAGTTAAACAGTCATTGGGTACAATTTAATGGCAATTAAAATTCTTGTTTGTTTCCATTTACGTAAACACAGGTTCGTGTTTATTCGAATAAAGCAACAGCTTATTCGAATAAAACGCATCGTGTAAAACTCATCTGAAAAGGGTTATTCGAATAACCATCCTGTTATTCGAATAACTCTATTAAAACCAGAATTCAAAAACCAAAGGTTATTCGAATAGCAACTTGGTTATTCGAATAACGTATTTAAAAGGAAGTTCAGATAGAAACCTTTATTCGAATAACAGATGAGTTATTCGAATAACTCATTAAAAGCTTGTTTCTGAAAAACTTAGTTATTCGAATAAACAAATGTCTATTCGAATAGCCACTTTAAAAACCAGATTCTCGTGAAGACATTTATTCGAATAGGCAATGTTTTATTCGAATAAATCAAGCCAAAAACTATTTTGAAAACGAGATGATTCAAAGATACTGAGTTTGTTTCAAAACAGATTTTTTTATTTTTTCTTTCAAAAACAAAGAGATATTAATATGAGCTCCGTACAATAGATCCTAAGTCCTAATACTAATCACATATAAACTTGGACTTGGTCTATTACTCATCTTCATTTAATCTTCTCGTTTGTTATCATCAAAACAAATCTTCAATGGTAAGCATCCAAACACAAATATCCAATCGTCCATACTTTCCCTTGCTTAGCCCCTTTGATCTTATTTGACTATTCATTGTTTCTAGCTCATTATATGCTTTAAATGAAAAACCATGTTCTTACCCAACCTTAGGGAATAAGAAAGCATTAACTTTGTTATTGGATAAGTTCTTGAACAAGTGTGGGGGTGTGTATGCAAAATGATTGGTGAAAAATGAAAGATAGGCCAATTAAAAATAAAAAAATAAAAAATAAACAATAAATATATTTATAAAAAAATGTACAAAGAAAGGCCAACAAGGCAAAAAGGGAAGGGAAAAGAATATGTAAAGGGAATTAGTATTATGTTGGGATAAACTTTTCATGTTTGTTATTTTAACTCAACCCTAATGCTCTTTTATTCTCTTTGGTATTTAACTTGTCATATCCATATTACCCCCTTCCTTTACCTTGACCCCATTACAACCTTGAATAAAGTCCTTTTGATTTGTGTGTGCATGTGTTTTGAGTAGTGGATAAGTAGAAGATAAGTAAGCTTATGGTAGTGCAATTATTCATGGGTTTAATTGAGTGAAATACTTATGTTTCAAACACATGAGGGATTAAGAGTGAATCTTGTGAGGATCTATCATTCTTGAATCATGATTTTCAATTGAAGTTTTCTTACTTATTGGTTTGAGATGTGAAGAAACGTTACCTCATAAATGTTTCGATCCCTTGAATCTTTGGTTGTTCTTTTTACTTATAAACTTTTGCATTCTTGAATATGATTAGAAATTGAGTCTTTTAGAAGTTTTAGCTTTTGAGTTTGTATTGTTTTTCCTTGTTCCCTAGCTTTGGTCTTATGTGTTTTGCTTGGGATGTGTGGGAGAATTTAACAGTAATATATTTTATTCATTTTATAATCCTTTCACTAGGCTTCTTAAGGTTCAATTAGGCTTAATTAAGTTGTTTTTGTTACATTTTATGATATTGAGCTTAATTGGATCATTGAAGGAATTATTGCTTGAATTGGCCTTAATTTGTCTATTTGGTAGCATTCAGTAAACTGACTATAATTTGAATTACAAATATCTGGTTGATGTGATTCTAGTCTTGTAGGAAAGTTAAGACAATTATATAAAACTTTCATGAAGAACTCGAGTTAAATCACACGTTTGGATAATTTAAATTAGAGTTGAAGCAAGATCTAGAGTACTGATCTTGACAGCTTGACCTCTACGCACTCATCAGCCCATCTCTTGAGCTATAGGAATGATATTAGGTTGAAACAGTGGCATTCAAAATTTAAGACCCAAATCTACAACTTTCATAAAGAACACAAGAGCTTATTTGGATAGCTTGGAAGTTAGATTGGGCTTGGAAGTTAGAACATAGGAGTCGTAGCTAGGCCTTAACAGTATGCAAAGATTAAGTCATATCTTGAGCTGTAGGAGTGGTATTGGGATGAAACTAGTAGGATTGGAAAGCTAAGACAAAAACCTACAACTTTTATGTAGACCACTTTTTCAAATTCTGATGGTAGCCATAAGCTCAGTACTGAATCATTTGGGAGACAAGCATCTCAATAATTTCCCACTTATTCACAATTATCAAACAACTCCCTTGGCATTTTCCACTAATTATCAAACAACTCCATTATCATTTTGTTTTCCTCAAGCTCTATAAAAGGGAGCATTGGCTGCTCATTTTTGACATCTTGGCTTAGAGATCAAGATCATGCTATTGTGTTATTTGTTTCTCTAGTGGTAGTTTTCTTTTGTTCTAAATAGAAGTTATGTTCATCTTTTTCTTCTTTTCTCTTTCTTTCTTCTTATTCATGAGTAATTAATTTTCATTATGCTTGGGTGAAAGGGTGAAGTTTTTGGTAAAAAATTAAGGTCATATTAATTTCTTTCTTGTGCTTGAATGATGTATTATCCAGTGGTCATTATATGTGTTGTATTTTGTTTCCAATTAATTTAGAAACCCTCCTTATAAAGTGGAGATCATGATTCATTATAAACTAGAGGTTGACACAATGAATGCTTGAACCCATTTACAAGTGTTGGCATTAGTGAATAATTAAATGAACCATAATATAATTACATATATAATCTTAATTGAACTTTGAATGTTGTATTTTCCGATTAGAACCTCCGTTATGTGTGGATTTGAATTGAGTTATAAAAAGAAATAATTTTGTTTTTAATTTATTACCAAGAGTGGATCTTCTAGCCCAAGCAAATCCTTTTTCATTTGTGAACAACTTTTATCACCTTTATTGTTGTGACAAATCTTTTCCTTAACTCAGAATTTTTCTTCATCAATTCCTTGTAGATCGACCTCGGACTCCCGAGAATTTATTACTTGAAACAACTTATACTTGGGTTTGCAACTTATAATTCGCATCATCCATCAAATCATCACTTATTCAACCTAATGCATAATCTAATCAATCTCGTCATGGGTATTCAGTCATCATGAAATCATTTATCAAGTCATTAGTCTCAATTAATTCAATCATGTCTTGGCACAAGGCCTCATATTTCATCAAATGCAATAGTAAGCAAATTCACCATTAAATTCATGCATGATCACATTTATCATAGCCTTATTTGTGCTTATTCTTATCTAATATGTCTCAAAAATAGCATTTCATTACATGTGGAAATCAATTTCTCATATACCAGGTCAAAAATCACTTGCTGCTAACCACCCAGAGCCTGGGCGCTCCACGCGCTACAGCATGAGAACCCTGGCACCGAGGCATGAACTGCAAACCAACACCATATTTTTCTAGTTTTTAGCCGAGAAATCCATCATCAAACCAAAGCCAGTCCAAAAATCAGCAACAAGCCATCAAAATTATCTTATTCAAGCATCAAAATCCTTATCCAAAATCACAAATCAAAAGTGGATTTCAAACCCCTTTTATTATCTTTTACAATCCATGATAAATAATAACATCAATCTTATACCCATACTTCAAAAACCAAGTACAAACCCTTATTGAACTCAAAGGAATGAAATCAAGCATAAAAGTCTCGGTCAACATAGAAAAATGCCCTCATCTTTTCATGGCAAAACAACAACTAAAAAGGAAATGAATACCAAGCAAGTAAGAGAACCTTTTCCCCTACCACTAGCTTGAAGCTTCCTCTTGATTTCCTTTGATTTTTTCATCTTTTCCCCTCTTTGTTTCGGCTCTGATTCCTTCATTTCTACCCCCATTCTATCAGATCGGGTGACGGCGAGAGCAAACCAGTGAGGGAAAGAGCAACAAAAATGAACGAGTGAACCGATGAGCGAGAGAGACGAGCGAACGAGAGAACAAAGAGAGACGAGTAGAAAGTGAGAAAATTTCTCACTTAAGGAATCAAGCCCCAAGGGTAATCTTGTCTTTTCACCAAAATTTCCTATTTCTTAGGAACACTTTATTATTTCAAGTTTTTTAACCTCTCTAGGTATTAGAATAAATCCTAAAATTTATCAAATTACCAAATTCTTTATTTCCACTAGTTTCCATATTTGCACTAAGTTCATTCGGTATCTAAACACTTACTTGATGTGCTTAAAAATACTAAACAAACTCAATTTACCTTCAAATTTTAACTACATCTTACTTAACTCATTTATGACCTGAGAATAACCTATCCATGATTATTTCTATTTTCTAGGAAATTTATGCCATTTTTTGAGCCCTTTTTAGGACACTTTCCACATTCTGTGTTGCGGTAAAGTGTCTAAACTAACTCAGTTTATCATAGAACTTCACAGCTATGTTAAACAAGTATTAGGCTACCTCTGTAACCTTATACAAGCCTAACATGTTATCGGGAATGTTACAACCACAATTAATCATTAATAAGCATAAAGTTTCAAAGTAAATCATAATATCATTCACAATTACATAAGAGTATATCATAGTTAATATTCATATTAAGAATACCCTTACAAATTCATCCAACACACATTATTTCTTTAACAACTCAATTACCAAATATTTATAGAAGTATGGTGAATCACAAAGTTTAGCACAAACCCTCTCCATTTAGGGTTTGACCATGACCATTTAGGTTAGAGAACAACTCAAAAGAATTATTAGCAAGGAAAGTATAAATTAAAAAATTGGAGTCACCACTATCTAATCTTAGCCATGAGCCTCTCTCAGCAAGGTTTGTCCATAAACTTTTTATCAACAAATCATAAATTCAATTTAACTATCAAAGGGAAAATAAACACAAATTAAAAAGCAAGGAAACTGTACTATTGCTTGGTTTGATCGTAGGTTTCCATAAACACTAAGTCACTAATATGAACAAGCCATAAACTCAATTCAAAATTCTAATGATGAAAAGGAATTAATCAAAAGCATAGACTACCTATTTTCTTATCTTTTGGCCATGAATCATGGCCTTCAAATTATACTTTTAATAACAGAAATTTTCACTTAAAATCCATTAAGAAAAATAGCAAAATAAGGCAAGAAAAATAGAAAGTTGAAAGCTTGTATCCCCTACCTTTCCTCCTTGCTACTCAAGCATGATTCTCCTTCTTTTTCTTTTCTTTTCTCCTCTTCCTCCCTTGGTCGTGCTCTTTTATTTTCTGTTATGTTTTTGCCTCTATTTTTGGGGCTGTTACCGTGTAGAAATAATAGAGGGAGAATAAGGACTTACAAGGTTAGATATGGTTGGAAATGGAAGTATGAAAAAATGAAGAATGAAGTGGAGAGAATGGTATCCGTAGAAGCTTTTCTTCTCTATTTTTAATTCTGTTTCACGCAGGAAGTTTAGAGAGAAAGGTGAAGAAAAACAATAATAAACTAGAAAGTTATTGTCGGTGGAGTGAGGAGAGAATGAGAAATCTTTTTCAAGCTATAACTTTGATATCTATTACATACTTTTTAATCTTTCAAAGCTAAGTTTTCAAGTTACCATAAGTGTTATGGAAAATTTTAAGACTCAACTTAGTCCACGGATCTATTTTTCTGCAATCCTCCATATACTGCTATTTATCATTTAAGCTTTATTATTCAGTCCCAAATTGAATTAAATTAATGGAGTAAGTAATAAGCTTACGGATACTTATCGTAGTTGGTATTTTATACAAAATTATTCTCCATATCCTACTTTTCACATGCATGAAATTTCATAATTTTTTGTGTTATATAACTATTCCATTAATCCTTCTTTGATATCCTTAAAAAATACTAAACTGGCTCAATTGATTATCCAAAATTTACTATAACTCTTATCAATGGTTCTTTGCTAGGAAATAAATTTTTTGTATTTATTTCCATTATATCAATTGTTTATACAAATACTTTAATTATCCTCTTATATTTAGTGTTACAAAATTATGCTTAAACTGGTTCAGAAAATTACTTGAATTAATAGATAACTCTTACCAGTATTACTGAGCTTCTATAACCCTGATTAGGACCATTAGGTTAGGGAATATGTTACGATTCTCCCCCCTTTTAAAAATTTTGTCCTCAAAATTTGCTTAACATATGCAAAAAACTTTAAGCAGTTTCACATCATTCCAAATTTAAGCTTCCATACAACCTCTTCCAAATAAATTCTCATCTCACATATCACCTTTCTTACTTGTATTCAACTTATCATACCTAGCTTAAAAATTTCAAATACTCCTAAATTTTTCCTCATTGACCTTTTTTCTTTTCTAGAAACCTTATTGTCTAAATTTCTATTGTGACTTTGAGTTTTCTGACTCCATAATACTGCCTTTATTCACCATTATTCAACTTCTTCTAGCATATAAATAATAAATGACACTTTTAGGTCATCCACACATCTTATTACTGCAAATATCTTCTCTAATTCCCTTATCCATTCCTCTGCTTTTATTGGGTCATAACTTCCTATAATATTCTAATGATCATAGCTGCTCTATGTTTCTAAAGGCCTCTAACATGTCTAGCATATTATTGCTTACAAGGGTTCTATTATCTTGGCCACAGGTACACTCAATTGATGCCACGGTCTCCTACTCACATAGCATGTGACACCCGGGGCCGACGAGGGTAGGGAGTGGTCGCTAGTGCAAAAGATAAAGCACAGACAAGGAGCGGTTCCTGGCAGGCTTCTAGGCGGAGGGACACATGAATGAACTGAATACACAAGTATAGGACTGCATAGTTGAGGATGACTTAAAGGAATTAATTAGCATCACCTATATAAACAAGATGCATATTCTTTTTGGGAGCCAAGAACATAAGTACTACATAGTTAAGCGTACTTGACTTGGAGCACTTGTGGGAAAGGAGACCTCCTGGGAAGTTTCCTAGGATGCGTGTGAGTTAGGACAAAACACGCTGAAAAGACCTGTGTTGGTTTATGGGGATACTCATCAATCCTACTGGCAGTCTTGGGACATTACAAATGGTATTAGAGACTGGTTTCGATCTAGTGACCTGTGGGTTATGGGCCCACCACACTTCACGTCCCCTTTCTCGAATGGGAGGACGTCACACCAAACATACGTAACTCAAAGGAAATTTATTATTAAGACTTGGTTTATTTTTATCTAAGGTTATTAACTGTTCATCAATAAAGTATATATATATATATATATATATATATATATATATATATATATATATATATATATATATATATATATATTTGAAAGTGGGAAACGTAAACTTAGTGAAACTCAACATGAAGATCAAACTAAACATTTGTACAAAAGATACATGTCATATATATATGTTTAGTTGCATAACATAAGTCAGTAAATACATCAATAGCTAGTAAAAGAAACAGAAGCTTTACATGCTCCAAAAAGTTATATACAAACAGCCACCTAGGCTACAAAAAGTATCATACCCCCAAAAGCTATCGAGAAGGAGCCTTAGAGGGATCCTCATCAGGTTCCTCCATAGGATCCTCCTTAGAAAAGGAAATCCTTATAGGAGCAAACGATTCACGAGTAAGAGCTCGTACGAAAGACGAAAACGAATCCTCGTGTGGGGTATACTCATGGTCGCCCCACACCTCACGCATCGCTATGTAGAACTCCAACCATATAGAAACGTCAAGAGAGAAAACGGGTGGATCATAGAGACCCTAAGCCAAAGATACTGTCACTTCTCCTACGTAGATGAAGCACTCGGTGATCAGGTTGACGTGCTAGCAGTCAATGCATCCATGGAACCTCAGTTTGGCATACCCAAGAAAACCTCACTGGGATGCCATAGTCAAACAGAAGGCTAATTCGTCTCAAAATCAGGAAGCTTAGGCTTTTCCTCGCCTCAGTCTATTAAGAGCATAAATACAAATAGAATAGTAGAAATACAAAAAAGAGGTGAGATATTCAACATCAATACCAATTATGGCAGTAAAGAATCAGAAACGACGTAGGACGCCTCACAGCATGGCAAATATAATAAGCAACATCAAGATACAGGTAGATGCAATTTAATAATACAGATAGTCATAGCATCCTTAAATTAAACGATTCCATAAATCATATATATTTATGCTAGATAAATATGTGAATAGACTATGCACATGATCAAGGTAAAAAAATCCTACTCTATGGAGCTAGACACAACATCGGAGAGAATGATCAGGAGACATGTCTGTAACTCGGTTGTTATGGCCAACAGGCTATAATTTATCAACTTATCAACGTGCACATCAAGGCATTGTACAAGACATTCTACACTAGATTGTGATATAGGACAGTGTCTCAATCCGGATTGTCGATGCGTTTGCATCGGTCCATCCCACGGTACAGAGGAGCTACCAACTGTCTATTGTGAAATACTCATACCCCGACGCCCCCAAGGTCAACAAATAACCTACACTAGTCTATTCACACCCGCACATAGGTGTGATTCATCTCTTAGGCATGCAACCTTTCAACAGAGTCCAACGGACTTTCTCAATGCGTGTTTCAATCATGCTCATCATGTTGGACTTTCTCAATGCATGTGGACTCGATGCACATACATATACAGATATTTAATAACATGATGACATTAGGCCCAATCATTCATCAATAATCTTGCACATTAGGCCACATTAGGCCCAATCATGATGACATCATGTTTCAATCATGTGGCCACATTAGGCCCAATCATTCATCAATAATCTTTGTCCCCATATTCGGACCCACAACAAGTCAATATCCAAATCTCAAGGGTAAATACATACCTTTTAAAGTTGATATAAAAGTTATGTCTCAATTTCATTACATTCCTCCATTAACCTCTCTAGGGAAATTCTCTAGTATTTTTCATTCAACCTTTATTACTCTCAATTAGATAAGCCATTCCCATTTGTTCTAGATCAAACTCGCTTACATAAATCATTTTTAAGATCCTCACAACCTCACCCACACTCATGTTCTTTCTTTGTCCAAAAATCACTCTAGACTACAGGATAAAGTTTTATTCTTTATTTTTTTCCATATTATGAATTTCTAATTAAGTGTCTACTCATTTAATTTGCTAAGTTTTAACTTGATATAAAGGTCTCACATTGAGTACCCAATGAGGCCGTGAGCCTCCAAGGAACTAGGAATCCAAAAAATTTTCATCACCCCTCTTACACGGTCGTGTCCCATTACACGGCCTGACCAACACGGTCGTGTCTCATTACACGGCCTAGGTCGTGTAATCCTTTGCCCTGTGACGTGTGCAACTGTGTTTCCAGCAAGAAACACGGCCTGGCCCGTGTATCTTGCACCAGAATCTTAAAAGTAGGCTTCCATAAGCCTCTAAATCAAAGGGGTAAGAATCCCTTGCCTTCCACAAACACATTCAAGTATTCAAAATCCACCAAGTTACCAAATAGCAAATATTAAAATCATACAAAACAACCAATCACAACATTTCTAAAGAAAATCATACAACAAAGTGAGCAACCCACACATGAATTCCTCACCATCAACACAAAAACATGATCCTCACCACCAAGATAGGTTGAAGAGAATGATCTCTCTATCTTGAAGAGAATGATCTCTCTCTTACCTCAAGAGACAACCAAAGAAAGCAAGCTCCTTGCAAGATTTCGTCCACCACCTATGTAACACCCCAAAAATTACTTATTTCGTGATATATGTTCATTTTATAATATTTGTGACTTTTGGGAATTTTTTTGAACATTTTTGAATTGTTTGATTATTTTAATATATATTTTGATTTACGTGCACACTGAGCGGGACTGAGAAAATGAAATATTTTCCCCGAGACTGAAAAACTTTGAACTGTAGAAACGTCGATGGGGGATCTTACAAAACCCGAGGCCGGACACAATTTACAAGGTTTTCATTTTATGATATTTTATTTGATAAATAAAATCACAAAATTTTTTATTATCTATGAGACAACAAAATATTATTTCTGTAACGCCCCTCTTCCAAGGGAACGCCACATGGTCAATTACAATGCGGAAATAAAGTTAGGTGAGTTGAGACCCGGTTCGTTTTAATAAGACGCGTATATTCACTAGATTATAGTTGGGTGTTTTAATTGGCGGTTAGGTTATATATATACTTTGTTTTCCTTTTTAATTATAATTAGTAACCATGTTGACGAGACATCAATGGGAATAAAAGATCAAACACAAGTAAAATATGCATAGAAATTAACATCTGCATCATCATATATATATATATAAGTTTATCAAAGCATTTAGTTACAAGCCTGGTACATCAAAAGCAAAGCTATACCTGCCCCCAAAATATTACATACACATCCCCACGGTATCAGAATTTACAGCCCACTACAAACAAAACATCGGGCCCCCAAAATAAAATACCGGTAGCCTTCAGTAGCTACGAGTAACATCAATCCCTCAAGTGAGGAGGAATCGTGTCGATCCTCTTCGTGGTCCTCTTCTGGGTCGTCCTCGTGGACTTCCTCGGGATCTTCCTCGGGATCTTCCTCATCATCGGAGGAAATCACCATAGGAATAGCGAGAGACACGGGACGGGGCCCGAGCGTAGAACGAAAAGAGTCCTCTCGGAGTGAAGTAACGATCGCCCCACATCTCACGTATCGTAGTAGTGAAACTCCAAACGTAGGCTAATACAAAGTGAAGACGGGTGGTTCGTGGCGTCCCCAGTGCTAGTGATATCGAGACATCTCCCGTGTAGACACGGCGTTCGAATCGTAGTTGATATACCAAAGACTCGGCCCTCCTAAGAATGTCGACGTACATCTCCCAAAAATCGTGTGTACGGGGCTCCATAGTCTTTTGTGGTCGCTCACGGTCAAGATAAGGCCAAAACCGGGAAGTTGGGAGCTTAGGTTGCCTCACGGTTGTCTTCGATGAGACGCAATGTACGATAAACGAAATGGAGAGACGGGAAGGAAAAGAGGTAAGACATCCTTCCGTCATTACCAATTATAGCATCAAGAAACCAAACGGCGCAAGGCGCCCACATAGCATTTACAACAACAGTAATAGTAATAGACATTCAAGAGCAGTTATGTTCAAGCAAACAGTTCCAGGAAGTCATAGGTATATCAACAATATATCAATGCCAGACCATAATAATGATAAATGCAAATAATGCACGGACTCTATACACATGAGCCCTCAATAACCAAGATCCTACTCCATGGAGCTAGACACAAAATACTCGGAGAGAATGATCGGGAGACATGCTAGTATCTCGTCACCATAAAAACAAGTGCTTTCCGAGAAAATAATCGGTCATTTTGCGCAACAAGGCTTTTATACAAGAAGATTCTCACAAGATCTCGATATAGGACGTGGCCGGTCAGATCGTTGGTGCGTTTGCATCGGTTTGTCTCACGGCCCGTAGGGGCTACCACTGCCCTTTGTGAAACACCCGCGCCCCAACGCCCTCAAGGCCAACTACGAGGACCCCACTTGTCTATTCGCACCCGCACTAAGGTGTGTTCAACTCCTAGGCAACTAGGCCTTACGACAAAGTCCAACGGACAAATCACAATGCATACAGACTCTATGCATAATCATGTATGATCATTATCGCATACTATTCCATCAAATGTCACAATTTGCCAAAGTAAGAATTAATACAGTCAATGGTCTCTCACATGGACCCACAATAGCATAATATTGTCATTAAATAGATCACTATCTTTTCAAAATGTATTATGAATTCTTGCTTAGGTTTAGCTTTACTTACAGGGTTTGTCTCTAAAGGAATTCTCTTCGTTAACTTAAGTCCTCTTAGGTAATTTATTCATATGCCCTTAGAAGGTTATTTTAAGATCTCAAAATCTCACACTCTCAGGTTCTTCCCTGTTTATGCATCCCTAAGTAATTTCTAGTCATCCCATTTATTTATAATCAATATTCCTCTATTAGTCCCAAGGTTTTGGGTGATAGGTATACATTTGAATTCGACAGAGACTACGTTTTATGAATAATTGAAGTTGCCATTCGACGAAGAATAATGTAACAGGAGGAGGAAAGAATGGGGAAAACATTTTTCTGTCGGATGGGGGTTCTGTCGAACGAAGATATTATTTGCTGTCGGATGGGGGTTCTGTCGGACGAAGATCAAAACTGTCGGACCCTCCAGATGGTCAGCAAAAGCCTCCATTCGACGGGTATAGGTGTCGACGTTGGAGAAAATCTCCCAGTGTCGAACCGACGAACACTGGTCGAAATCTCTAATTTCGACTGGGAGAAATTCATCTACTCGACAGGCATTGTCTCTCGATCGATGATTATTGACTTTGGGGCATTTTCTTGTAAGTGTCCAGGGACTCTATTCGACGGGTTTTGGTCGGAAGATCAATCTCGACGGGCATGATCGAGGTTCATACTCGACGGATATTGACATTGTGTTTAGTGGTCGAAGATCTAAACTCGACGGATTTTCACTTAGTGTTTTTGGTCGAAATCTAAATTCGACGGGTTTGACATTCGACGGAAAGGGTCAGGAGTCTAAACTCGACGGATTTTAACATTTCACTAAGTAGTTAGGACATCAAATTCGACAGGTTTGGCCATGAGTCCTTACTCGACGGATTTTAACATTTTATTAAGTAATTAGGTTATCACGTTCGACAGGTTTTAGGTTATCACGTTCGACAGGTTTTGGGTTATCACGTTCGACAGGTTTTGGGTTATCACGTTCGACAGGTTTTGGGTTATCACGTTCGACAGGTTTGGCCATGGGTCCTTACTCGACGGATTTTATCATTCGACGAAAATGGTCAGAAATCTTCATTCGACGGATTTTGACATATCACCCAAAAGATCAAGGCATTATATTCGACGAGTTTGGCCAAATTTCTTACTATTACTAGTTTCCACCTTAAGTTTCCAAATTCTGGGCTCAACACCGTAACTATCCGAAAATCACTCGGAACTCATTCCCTTCAATATTACACATTCCAATACATCCAGTTATATTTATATATATGTACATTCAAAACTCAAACAATCAAATAACACATATACCATACAAACAACATACAAAAGCAGAAAGACCCTCAACAAAATCACAGACGTTCCTAAATGCTAAGAGAGGTTGAGGAGAAGTGTCTTCCTCTTACCTTAGAGAAGCACAAAGAAAGGCTGCTCCTTTTGGTCAGAAATTATATTTTCAGCTCCCAGAGATCCTTGAATATTCAAGCTCACCAAAATCAGAATCAAGTATTGAAATGGATACCCATGGTCATCAAAATGACAGTGGGTTACGAAAATGAGAAGAGATGAGGAAAAAGCTAAGGACTTTACCTTAAAGTTCCAGCCTTTAAGCTTCAACCGTGGAGGAAAAGAAGATGAAGAAAACGTAGAGCTTTGAAGATGATTCCCTCAGGTGTGGTGCTTCTCCAAACACGAAATGGTCTTTGGAGTGTGACGGTATTGGAGGATGAAAATATGAAGGTGGGTGGATGGTCTTCTTTGGAAGGAGAAATGGAAAGAGAGAAAGATGAGTGCTACGTACAGGAGGAGGAAAATGTGGGGATTGAAGAATGAATTAAGTCCCTTAATTCAAATGTGCAGCACAAAAATGGGAGGAGAGAGAGAAATAATAAAAATGATTCAAAGAAGCTTCTTGAGAAGCTTCGCACGCTTCTCTACGAAGTGCATAGTAAGCTTGTCTCCTTGATTAAATACCTCGACGGATGATTTATTACACTAGCAGATAAAACCTCAAAAATGTAGACCTCGTAAAGCGTGCCCCGGACTCGGGTTTAGTAAGATCCCCGTTGACACGTTGATGAGTCCAAGGTTTACCGACCTCGGGAAAATATTTTATTCTCCCGGCTCCACTCAGCACACACATAAAACGAAGAATATATTAAAATATTCATCATCTCCAGAAAATTCCACAAAAATTCTTAAAAATTACAAATATTATAAAATGATCGTTTTTAACAAAATAATAAATTTTCGGGATGTTACAATTTCTGCTACTTATAACTTTTATCCACTGAGTAATAGCTCTAATAGATTATTTCTATCTAGTTACTTTTATGTATCATCTAACTGACATCACACTTCACTTTATTAAGAAGTGTGCAAAGCTTCTCAAGGAAGCTTCAAGGAAACTTCAAGGAAGCTTCCTACACACATTCTCTCTCCTCTCAATTTTTGGCTCCACGGTTGGAGGGAAGAAAAGATGACCAAGCCATCATGTTTTACATTTTCCCTATCACTGGGGTCGCTACGATCCACCGTTCTTTACCTTGGACGTTCGTATATCGCTAGAGTTCTACATGCCATTACGCGATGTGTGGGGTGATCATGAGTACACCCCACACGAGGATTCTTTCCAATTTTCTGCACGAGCTCCTGCTTATGAATCTGCTGCTCCTGCGAGGATTTCCTCTTTTGAGGAGGATCCTATGGGGGAGCTTGAGGAGGATCTAGCTGAGGTTCCTTCTCAGTAGCTGTTGGGGGCTTGATATTCTTTTTGTAGTCTTGATGGCTATTTGTATATGATAATTTTTGGGGCATGTAAAGCTTTGGCTTCTTTTTGATGAGTCTTAATGTGACTTAATGTGACTTATAGTTCGTATCTAAACATATATATATATATATATATATTATGTATCTTTTGCATGAAAGTATGGGTTGATCTTTATGTTTTTCGCTTACAAAGTAGAAATGTATAATATATGTATTTGAATGAGACTTACTATGTATGATACTTCATTGATGAACAGGCTAATGTCTATACATATAAGATAAAAACTGAGTCTTAATAATAATGACATAATGTTCTTTGAATTTCATTTGTTCAGTGTGACGTCCTCTCCTCCTCCTGTGAAAGGGGGCGTTACACTACTTTGGTATTAGAGCCCCAGTTTGAGTTTTCTTTTAGGTCTTTGTGGTTAGGTCTGCCTTGTTTGTACTGTGTGATTCTCTGTGGTTGGTATTCCGAAAGGATACATCTAATTCTTCCTTGTGTTTTTATTCAGTCTACCCTAAAAAAGTGAAATGGCATGTGGTGGAGGCATGGTAGCAGCAATCGAAGCAATACAATGAATGGCAGATGTCATTGTACAACAAACTAAGAGAGCTGCTCAACAGCAGGGAAGGGCTGCACAACAGCAAGAAGCTTCAGCCGATGCTCAAAATCTGTTGGAGTTCCATCGTAACAACCCTCCTCAGTTTAAGGGAGAATTTGATCCAGAGAAGGCTAGTCTTTGGATCAAGGAGTTGGAGAAATTTTTTAGAGGTATGAACTGTGCTGATGACAAGAAGGTATCTTATGCTATTTTTATGATGATCGGAGACGCGAAAGATTAGTGGAGTGGAGCGCAGGGATTACTAGAAGCTGAAGGTTGAGTAATCACCTGGGGGTATTCAAGGATAAATTCTTAGAGAAGTATTTCCCAGCAAGCACAAGACATGCCAAAGAGATGGAGTTCCTTAGTTTGAGGCAAGGGAACTTGACTGTCAGTGAGTACGCCACGAGGTTCGAGAGTTTGTCCAAAATTTCAACGTATTTCCAACACCAGCCAGACGAGGTGTGGAAGTGTCAAAAATTTGAGGAAGGATTGAGGCATGACGTAAAAAAGGCTGTCTTAACCTTGAGAATCAACCAGTTTTTAAAGCTATTGGACACGTGTCACCGAGTGGAAGATCTAGATCAGGCACGAGACATGAGGAATCGTAACTTTGGACCTACTAGGTTCCAAAGAGGAGGTGGCAACAATGCAAACCATTTTCAGAAGAAACCCTATTCTCGACCACCGGGAAATCAACAACAATCATTTGGTGGAAGTTTTAGTGGAGACTTTGGTGGCCATCGAGCTTGTCAAACAATGGCATCATCGTCAAAGTGTATGAAATGTAGGAAAGACCACCTGACAAGAAATTATGCGATCAAAGGAATTATTTGTTTCAGATGTGAAAAACCTGGACATCTTTCTCGAGACTGCAATCAAGCTAAGGCGAAGCCTTCGATCAACACTGCACAAGCTACAAAACCATAGGCAAGAGGCCGAGTCTACACCATGAGTGGAGCGGAAGCCTCTAAATCTGAAGATCTGATATAAGGAGAGGGTACCATAAAAGGTAATCTTTTGACTGTACCGTATGACTATGGGGCAACCCACTCTTTCATTTCTTATGACTATGTGCGACGACTTGGTTTACCTATGTCTTCCTTACCTTTTTGACTTAACTGTCTCTACCCCTACTACAAAATGTAACACTCCGAAAATTGTTTATTTTATCATTAATCATCATTTTATAATATTTATAATTTTTGGAAATTTTTGTTGATTTTTTCAGAAATGTCGAATATTTTAATATATTCCTCATTTTACATGCACACTGAGCAGAGTCAGTGTAACACCTCAGAAATGATTTGTTTCATCACAAATAGTCATTTCCCAATATTCATGATTTTTGGAGATTTTTCTAGAATTTTCCTGAAACGTTGAATATTTTAATATATTTCTCATTTTATGTGCGCACTGAGCAGAGTCAGTCAAACGCCCCGAAAAATTGTTTATTTCATGACAAATATCCATTTTCTAATATTTGTGATTTTTAAGAATTTTTGTGAATTTTTCTGAAAATGTCAAACATTTTAGTATATTATTCGTTTTGCGTGCGCCCTGAGCAGAGCCGGGATAACGAAATGTTTTCCCTAAGTCTGGTAAACGTTGAATTGTCAACGTGTTGACAGGGGATCTTACTAAACCCGAGGCTGGGAACAGTTTACGAAGTTTATATTTTTTGAGGTTTTATCTGATAAATAAAATCACTGTATCATAAAATTATCCGATGAATAATAAAATATTATTTTCATCAACTGTAACTTTTATTCACTAGGAAAATAATTCTAACATTGTAATTAATCATCTGTTCAAGAGTATTTAATTTAGGAGACAAGCTTACTTTTCACTTTATTAAGAAATGTGCAAAGCTTCTCAAGGAAGCTTATAGGAAATTTCCTCCAAGCTTCCCAAGGAAGCCATGCACTCTCTCTCCTCTCTCCCTAGCTCATGGCAGCAGCACCCAAAAATGAGGGGGGAAAGTTGTGCTTCACAAAAATTAATTACATCACATTATTTTCAAAAACTAAAAAGCATCTTTCACTTTCTACTATTAACTTCTCTCTCTAAGCTTCATCTTTATTCTTCCTTTGAGCTTTTTCTCCTCCTTCTCTCTAGGAAGCCATAAGGCCAGTAGCCCTCCATGCACCCATCCATCACAAAAATTTCATCCAACCCCATTTTCTTAATCCTCTCCATCTTCTAAACACTTCTCTAGTTGGTGGTTCTTTGAAAAGCTTCCATTTTCACCATTTTCTTCAAGCTTCAAGCTTAAGGTTTTTGGGTAAGCTTCTTGATTCTTCACTTTCCTTTTCTTATTTTCATTTCTATGATCTTCTTTGTCACCATCCATGCTTTATTTTTCAAGCATTGGTGTTGTTTTGATGAGATTGAAATTTTAGGGTTCTTGGTGGTGTCCAATCCAAAAATTACAAGGAAATTCTAGGAGGCGTCTCTTGTTTTCTTCTCTTAGGTAAGAGGAAGACACTCCTCCTCAACCTCTATTAGCACTAAGAAACCTTGTTTGTGATTGATTGTGAGAAAACCCTATTGAGGGTTATTCTTTGTGTGCATGATTAGTATGTTTACATGTTGTTTGCAATTTGTTTCTGCTATTAGATTGATTGTTTATGTATATTGATATATTGATATATTTGAAGGCATGAAATGGAAGAAAATGATATTGGAATTTCTCTTGGATGGCCACGGTTTTGAGGGCTCAAAATTAGGGTTCTTGATGAACAATTGTAATAAGTGAAAGACATAATTAATCAAGTGTGTAATGTGCAATTAATGGAATGAAAAATTTGGGAACTTAATCCCCTAGGGAGACCACGGCCTCTATGGGCCATTTAGGGCTTGATTATGCTATTTTGGTAACCTTGGAACTTAAATAATCAAGTAATTAAATTATTGATAATGGGATAGAAAATTAGAAAAATTGGAAGATTAGGATATACTTTGAGATTCATAAATTTTAAAGAACTAAGAATGAAATTTTTCATAAGAAGTAGGGAAATTTTAATTAGGGCAACAACAAGAGAGTGTGAGACTTTGAGACTCTTAGGATAACTTTCTAAGTGTATGAGAATAAATTACAATAGAGAATTTAATTGATTAGAATTCTTCTAGAGACAAACTTTGTAAGAAAGGCTAAATTTAAGTAAGAATTCATTATAAACCTTAAAAATGTATTAATTCATTTTATTCCAATATTATGATATTGTGGGTCCATGTGAGTGAACAATGATGTATTGATACGTAGTTTGGCCAATTGTGGCATATTATGGAATAGTACGTAATGATGATCATACATGATTATGCATAGAGTCTTTACGCATTGTGAAAGTCCTTTGGATTGTTGTTAAGGCCATGTTGCCTAGGAGATTGATCACACCTTAGTGCAGGTACGAGTAGGCTAGTGTAGGTCATATTGTCGACCATGGGAGCGTTGGGGTGCGGGTACTTCGCAATGGATAGTTAGTAGCTCTTCTATCCGTAGGGCAAACCGATGCAAACGCACCGATGATCCTGACCGCGTACTGTCCTATATCGTGATCTAGTGTAGACTATCTGTACAATGCCTTGATGTGCACGTGGATAAACTGAGGAGTTATAACACTTTGGCCGTGGCAGCCGAGTTGCAGACGTGTCTCCTGATCTTTCCCTCCAACTGTTTGTGTCTAGCTCCATGGAGTAGGATTTTGACTTTGTATGCATATGCATAGTGAGTCCATGTATTATCTGGCATCTGTTTATCTTTATAAATGGATTTGTTGTAGTGTTGATACATACTGCCTGGAACTGCTTGGTTGTTATTACAGTTATTAAATGCTTATTATTATTATTACTGTTGAAATACTATGTGGGCACCTTGCGCCATTTTGTTTCTCCCTGGTATAATTTGTAATGAAGGTAGGATGTCTTACCTCTTTCTTGTATTTCCATTATTTTCCATCTGTACATTGTGTCCCATCGAAGACGACGGCAAGGAGGTTGGAGCTTCCAATTTCCCCGGCTTTTAGCCTGATCACGATTAGCATCTACTGTGGTTCATGGAGGCACGCATGCATGGATTCTTAGGTGATATACGTCTGACCTTCCTTGGAGGGCTAGACTGCTGGCACATCAACCTGAATTCCGACCGCTGTGTCTACTTGGGAGACGTGTCAATCTCTTTGGCCTGGAGGCGTCATGAGCCATCGATCTTTACCTGCTACATCAGCCTGCATTTGGAATTTTATCTACCCATCCGGGAGATTTGGGTGACCGCTACTACACCCCGCAGGAGGACTCTTTTGATTCCACTGCTCGGGCTCCGGCCCGTGGCTCTGTGACTTCTATGTGGGTTTCCTCGGATGAGGAAGACCCCGAGGAGCTTCTCGAGGAGGACCTCGTGGAGGATTCTGATACGATTCCTCCTCATCTGAAGGATTGATATTACTGGTAGCTACTGAGGGCTACCAGTGTTTTATTTTGGGGGCCTGATGTCATTATTTTGGGTGGGCTGTATATTTCTAATATCTTGGGGATGTATATGTATGATCCTTTGGGCATATATAGTTTTGCTTTTTGGTATATCGGGCTTTGTAACTAAACAGATTTGATATAAACTATATATATATATATATATATATATATATGAATATGCAATGTTGATCAAATGTATGCTTTACTTCTGTCTTGCTCTTTTATTACCATTTACGGTAATCATCGTTATTATGCCTTATCGCTAAATTTTATTAATTACAAACAAACAAAAATATTCACCAATTTAATTACATGACTATAATCAATTAAATTTATATTATATTATAAAGAACTAGGTCTTAACTTATAATTATTTATTTTTTGCATTGTAATTGACAATGTGACATTCTCTCCCAAAAAGGGACGTTACATTAAGTTGGTATCAGAGCCCCGATTTATGTTTCTTTGGGTCTTGTGATTGAGTCTGTCTTGTTTGTGCTGTGTGTTTCTCTGAAAAACTAAACACAGAGATGTACTGTTTGGTATTCCTAGTGGATGCAACTGACTTTCCTTGTGTTTTTCAGTTATTCTGACTTGAGACAGTAAGATGGTACGACGCGAAGAGATGGCAGCTACTATTGAGGCCATGTAGAGAATGGCTGAGGCCATCGCACAACAAACTAAACGAGTTACTCAGCAATAAGAGAGAGTCACTCAACAACAAGAAAGGGCTGCTCAATAGCTCGAAGCTACGGTAGATGCTCAGAACTTGGCAGAGTTTCGTCGCCACAACCCTCCCTAATTCAAATAAGAGTTCGATCCGGACAAGGCTAGTCTATGGATTAAGGAGTTAGAGAAAGTTTTTCGAGGCATGAACTGTGTTGAGAACAAGAAGGTGACCTATGCAACCTTTATGCTGGTGGGTAATGCTGAAAACTGGTGGAATGAAGTGCAGAGAATGCTGGAAGCTGCAAACTGCAAGATCACTTAGGATTTATTCAAGGACAAATTCTTGGATAAGTATTTTCTTGCAAGCGCAAGGCACGCGAAGGAGTCAGAGTTTCTCAACTTACAATAAAGGAATATGACCGTCAGTGAGTATGCAGTAAGATTCGAAAACTTGTCACAGTTTCAACGTACTTTCAGCACTAACCAAATGAAGACTGGAAGTGCCGGAGATTTACAGAAGGACTGAGGTATAAGGTGAAGAAAGCTGTGATCACCCTGAAGATCAATGAGTTCTCGGAGCTGCTGGATATATGTTGTGAAGTAAAAGCTCTAGAGCAATCTAGAGATACGAGGAACAAGAACTTTGGGCCTACAAGGTTCCAAAGAGGCAGCGGCAATAGTTCTGACCGCTTCCAAAAGAAGCCCTATTCTCGACCAATGGGAAATCAGCAACAGACCATGGGTGGAAGCTCTGGTGGAGATTCTGCTGGGAACTGGACTAGCCAGAACATGGCGTATCCTTCAAGATGCCTGAAGTACGGGAAAGATCATCTCATAAGGGACTGCACCATAAAATGGATCATCTGCTTCAGATATGGCGAACCTGGCCATGTATCCCGAGACTATAATCAAGCGAAGGCTGAACCTTCAATCAATGTTGCAAGAGCCAAGAAACCACAAGCAGGAGGGCGAGTTTATACCATGAGCGGAGCTGAAGCCTCCGAGTCCGAAGACTTGATTCAAGGGGAAGGCACCATAGAAGGTAACCTTTTAACTATACTGTATGACTCTGGGGTAACCCATTCTTTGATATCATATGACTGTATGCAAAGACTTGGTTTACCAGTGTCTACTTTACCTTTTGACTTAACTGTTTCTACCCCCACTGATAAACCTATAGTTACTACCAAAGTCTATTAAAAATTGTCCATTGGTTGTTGAAGGTCGAATCTTTTCTGTCGACCTGATTTGTTTACCCTTTTCCTAACTAGATATAATTTTAGGGATGCACTGGTTGTTTTCCAACCATGTTCTATTAGACTATTCAAGAAAAATCATAGTTTTTTTCATAGATGAGGATTCTAGATTTTTGACGGCCAACCGAGTTCAAGCTCTCTTGAAAGAAGGAACTCACGGATACATGCTACTGTCTTCTTTGCAAGTCAAGAACGAGGTCGATATGAATACAATTTCAGTGGTGAATGAGTTTCCCGAAGTTTTTCCTAAGGATGTACTTGGTTTACCACCGGCGCGAGAAATAGAATTTGCTATTGACCTTGTACTGGGAGCTGGTCCCATGTCTATAGCACCTTATAGGATGGCACCAACAGAATTAGCTGAGCTCAAGAAGCAGCTAGAGGAGCTTTTGGAAAAGCAATTTGTCAAACCGAGTATGTCACCGTGGGGAGCACCAGTACTGTTAGTTCGCAAGAAGGATGGTTCATCAAGATTGTGTGTGGACTACCAGTAGCTGAACAAAGTGACGATCAAGAATAAATATCCACTCCTAAGAATTGACGACTTAATGGACCAACTGAAGAGAGCAGCGGTGTTTTCAAAGATCGACTTGCGATTTGGGTATCATCAGATACGCTAAAGATGGAGGATATACTCAAGACTGTTTTTCGTACCCGTTACAGCCATTATGAATATCTCGTGATGCCATTTAGCGTGATGAATGCACCAGCTATCTTTATGGACTACATGAATCGAATCTTTTGTCCTTACTTAGATAGACTCGTTATGGTCTTCATTGATGACATTCTAGTATACTCTCAAAATCAGGAGGACCATGCTGAACACCTCAGTATAGTTCTCCAGATTTTAAAGGAGAAAATGTAACACCCTAGCTCTGATACCAACTAATGTAACACCCTAGCTAGGGCATCACATTTCTGACTTCTGACTCATAATCTGAAAATAAGTTCGCACAAAGTTTGAGTTATAAAATATGGGTTTCAAAATTTGATTTCCTTACTGAAACGTAAATTTACTGAAAATATTAGGTAATATTGAAAATCATATTTCAACTATTCATTATGCAATATTGACACCAATTAATATCACAATTTAAAGAGAAATATAAAATTAACAGACTTATTTTTTTTTTTACAAAGTAGCAAACCCCATGACGGGTCCTACTTAATAGCACGGTACAACACTAACGAAAACTTTAACGTACTTATTCCTTTTTCTCGTCCATCTTGATGCATCGACATCCGTTCCTTTGTCAACACCGCACACCTTCGAGTCCGAATGTCCACTCCTTATTGTTATCACCAATCTCGAGTATCCATCGCTTGTTATGTCTAAGACAACTCGATCCTTCTATTATTTGATTTTAACAAGATCTGAGACACGACAAAACAACATAACAAAGAGGTGAGATCACCTACACCAATACCAACATGGCAGCACCAGAGATAACACACGCCAAAAATTATCATACAAATAGATCATACCATAATCATGTTATCAGCATTATCATCATCATCATCCAAGTATTCATAACAATCGTTATAACCAATATTCCTCAATTAATATATCACACAGATATAAATGTTCAGATTATGCATATGCACAAAGACTCAGTTTTTCAAAAACAACTCCATGGAGGTTTTCACAATTTCGAGAAGAATGCTCTGGTCAATTGTCAGCCTTAGCCCAAAGACAATCTCCCAGTCGTTGAAAAGAATCGTGTTCTTGTCGGGTATCGTCAATGCGTTGCAACGGACTGCATCGCCAAGTGGCACAGGGTACTCGCTAGCTGTCCACTGGTCGACCACCGCACCTCGACGCCCCCAAGATCCATCATAGACCTCACTATCAATTCTCATTCCCTCTTCAACCACAAGGGCCATAATAGCTATTAGTTATATTTTATACAATGCACGAATATATCAGTGCAAGTCCAACCCCAAAGGGCCAAATCTTTTCAATTTCATTTGTTCAATGTAATCATATACTTCAACGCATATTTTTTTCAATACACGTATAATGCACCAAATCCAATCACAGACATATCTTTCCAATGCATGTATAATGCACCAAATGTCAATCATAGGCAAAACATGTCATTTTCTCATACAGTATCCATACACTGGTTTAACAGTAATTATACTATATTTTCAATACAAAATCATGTTATCATGTTTTCATAGTTATAAAACACTTTCTCTGTGTTTTCACAAAATTGCATAACATTTCCATTACGTTTTCACAATTCCAAAATGTTTCTGTTACATTTTCAAAATTCTGAAACATTTCTGTTATATTTTCCCAATACTGTAACACTTTTGTTACGTTTTCAAAATGCCGCAGCTCTTCTGTTGCACTTTTAAATCACGTATTAAATTTTCAATGTCTTTCTCAATCGCGTAAAAATATATGTTTATCAAATCGCATATTTTTCCACTGTTTCAAAATTGCGTATATTTTTCAATAATATTTTCAATAGTGTAAAATATTTAAACGCTTCCCAAATCTCATAACAATTTTCTACCATTTTTCATAATTATGTAAAAATATTCTATCAATATTTAATCACATAGTGATTTTTTAACTGTATTTCAAATCACGTAAAATATTTAAACTTACATAAAATATTTAAACGTAATTCAAATCACGTAAAAATATTTTAACATATTTCAAATTACGTAGAAGTATCATTTTTAAGATACGTAAATCATTTTTCACCATTTTACAATCATGTAAAATATTTCTCAATATTCCAAACATTATTTTGGACTTTCAAATAAGTCAATATCATTTTTAACACATTTTCTTACTCAAGAAAATCTTTTTCCCCGTTTCTTTACTCAAGAAATTCTTTTTCAAATATAATCCACAAAATTACTTTTTCATTGATATAAATCAATGTTTCAAATCTTAAAATTTTCTAACGTGCTTCAAAACTCAAAAATAAGTTATACGTTAGTAGATTTTCATAATACCACTATATTCTTTATTTTTCCTAAATCATTTCCAAACACAACATTCTTCAAAATAAATTGAAGTTCGAAAACATTCTTGTTTACAAAAACTTAATTTCTCAAGTGATTAAAATGCTCTGATTCCCTTTTCAAATTCCTTGTATTAAATCAATTATATTTTCACTTGAAAAATTACTTTGTTTCATCAAAATCTAGGCATTACAAGCCTTCAAAAACGTGGACATGACTATTGAAAATTATCAAAATGTTTTTCCTTCTAAATTGATATGGTTTTACACAAACAAAATCATTAAAATTTTATTTTCAAAATCGAAGTACCGATGGTTATAAAAACCAAACCCATTTGTTCAAATCTTTTTTCACTTTCTTTACAAATCCTTTTTCACTTTCTTTGCAAATCCTTGTTCACTTTCTTTACAAATCCTTAAAATCAATGTTTGCCCGTTTCATTTAAAACTCATATTTAGAAAAACACTTAGGATCTTTTTACACAAAATAAATTAATAAAAATTCCTCAAAGACCGTATTCTTGTTCACAAAATCACTTTTTATTTATCTAGTCTTACAAAATCACATTTAGTTGATTTAATTATTGTTTCTAACTTTAAATTTCCTAACGTTTTCCAAAACCCAATAAATAAATTCTACCTTAGTAAATTTAAGTTACAAACATTTTCTTTTATATTTCTAAATCACTTCTAAAATTAATTCTCTTTAAAATAATTTGAAGTTCAATACTTTCAATCTTCTTTTTATGAAAATTCCACTTCACCTAATTTATAACACTTAATTCCCTTTTCAAAAATCCTTATTTGAAAATTCTTGTATTTCATAGCATCAAAACATTTTTCTAAATTATTAAAACCGTATAGATGGTCATTGGAACCATGAAATATTTTTCTTCTAACTTAAATAAATTCCATTCTTGTTTCTACACAAAATAAATCAATAAAATTTCATTCTAAAATTTGTGTTCATGTTTTCTTAAAAAAAACAAACTTTTAGTTCATTTTTCATACTCCTCAAATCAATCCAATTTTATTCTTCCATAAACATATTAATTTGTAAACACCTATTTTGAGGTGTCTTGGCTGAAATTCTCATTGTTTTAGGGATCAAAATTTAATTTCCTTGTTCTTGAAAATTTTCAACATTGACCCAAATCAAGGCATCAAAACCGTAGCTCTTCTTTGGCCATTGGAACCAAGATCAATTTTCTTTCCATCCACACATCATGGCATACATATATATATTTCATCATAAATATCACAAACATGCCATATACTAATCATGCATATTATAAGTATACTATCAAAGCCATAAAATCATGCAAAACATATTAAGCATAGACAAAATAATCAAGGCACAAGAAAATAAAGCAAAGCTCATAAACACACAATTAATTATTACATGACCATGGATTAGAATTCTCACATGAATTCATAATCCATCAAATATAAGACCATCTCCCACCACCATAATTGGTTGGTGAGATGGATCTCCCTCTTACCTCTTGAAGATCCTCAAAGCTTCTTGATTTTGCTTCTCTTTCCAAGTCCTTCAACACCAAGGGCTTCTCAAATTCAAAACAAAATACATAGAAATTAGTATACCAAGCTTGATTAAGAGGAACCATGGATCAAATATGGTTTAAATCATGAAAAAGAAGAGAAGAAATGAAGTCTTCTTATACTTCACCTCAAAAACCCCATAACTTTGTTCTTGAAGAAAGTCTATGAAGATGAATAATTTAGAGAAAGTCTCCAACATAAAAGTGTTTTGAATTGATGAAAGGATTCAAGATATGTAGCTAGATAAAATTATGAAAGATTGGAAGTGGTTCTATGGGTGGTGACCGAATAGCTCAAAGAATAGAGAAAATGGTATTCTTTGTATTTGTTCTTGGTATTCTTGAACAATTGGAAGAGAGAGAAGAGAGAGAAGAGAGAGAATGGTCTTTGTGTTACTAAGTGTGATAGAAAATCAAAATAGAGGGCTGAATTGAAGTGGGTAACCGTAGGAGTGAAAGAATGGAGAGATAGAAATTTGTTTAGCATAATTGAAGGCTATCACATGCATGCAAAAGTCTTCCACTTTGTCATCTTTTTCTTTGGCCTAAAAAGGCTACTCCAACATGTCTCAACATGTCTCTTCTTCTTTCTTGCTTCTCCAACCGTCCCCCCTTCATCATGCACTCCAAAGTTGTCATAATTACTTGCTAATTGATTAGTTAATTCATTAGATTAAGTTTCCTAATCAATCTTAACTAATTTTCTAATTACATAACTAATTAATTAGACATATTATTTCATATATTATAATCTCTAATTAAAATTAGGATATCTAATTAAGAATTAGATTATAATAATTTAACATTTAATTTAGTTTACTTGACTTGTTAATTAGGCCATTATTTGAAGCATTTCTAGCCATTGATTAATTCAATGGTTAGGATTTAGGTAGACTTTTAATTTTTAGAAGACTAAATCTAAGCCATTGGATCTTTCTCCTTTAGATTCTAACCATTAGATGTGTCTCCAAAATAAAGGGTCAAGATTACTTCTTCTTACTTTTAATCCAAGGGTCATAATTAGTCTTTGTTACTTTTTAAGACCAAATCTCCACCCTTGATTAATTCTTCATCCAATGGTCATAAATGGTCTTTGTCACTTTTTAAGACCAAATCTCCACCCTTGATCAACTCTAAATCCAATGATTGTAAATGGTCACTTTATATAATTAATTTTACACCGTTGATTAAATCTACGGTTGATATTGAAGCTTGCCTAATTAAGTTTATTCTCACACCATTGATTAAATCAATGATGATTATCTTATGTTTTTTTATTAAATTTATTTCTTAACCGTTAATTGAATCAATAGTGGATATCTAAACCACCAATGTTGACTTAAGCAATATAATTTCTATTTTTATCTACTAAAAATCCCACGAAAGAATATATTTACTGTATTTTTATCTTCTGATAAATAAATATAGTACAAAACAAATTTTCTAAAACTGTTTCCGGATTCAGGTTTAGTAAGATCCCTTGTCTCCGTCTAAACAGTACAAATTTTTCTATGCGTAGAAAAATTTTTCACTTTGCGGGACCCACCTGAGCCCACGTATGGTCACCTGGGCCCACCTAGGACCACCTGGGCCCACATACAATCAAAAAAATTCATAATCATCCACAAAATCACAAATATTAGAAAATGTATGAAAATCAAGTCAGATTATTAAAAATAATTAACAGTCAAGAGAAATAAATACAGAAAGATTTTTCCCGGCCTAGAAATTATTATTTTCCTGACACGGAGTAAATCACTCAAAATGATCAAATACGCTGACGGAATAAACAAAATAATTTTACAGTATCCAGAAATTACTAAACAGTAAAATTCTATTAGCTGTCAAAATTACTATTTATAGGATAGGAAATTTTGGGGTGTTACAGAAAGAACTATATGCCAAACGGTCAAAATGTGAATTTTGTCTAGAAGAAGTTAAATTTTTGGGTCACGTAATCTCAAAGATGGGATTGCAGTGGATCCATCAAAAGTGGAGGCAGTGCTACAATGGGAAAGGCCAAAGTTAGTGACAGAGATTCGTAGCTTCGTGGGATTGGCAGGATATTGCCAAAGGTTCATTGAGGGATTCTCCAAGATTGCTGGACCTTTTACTCAACTCACAAGAAAGAACCAAACTTTTGATTGGACCGATAATTGTGAACAAAGTTTCCAAGAGTTGAAGAATCGGCTAACTACCTCGCCAGTGTTAGTGCTACCCGATCCGAATGAACAGTTTGAAGTGTACTGTGACGCTTCATACCAAGGACTAGGATCTGTACTTATGCAGCAAGGAAGAGTAGTGGCTTATGCTTCAAGGCAATTGCGATTGCATGACAAGAATTACCCGACACATGACTTGGAGTTAGCGGCTGTGGTTTTCGCTCTAAAGATATAGAGGCATTTTCCCTACGGAGCGACGTTTAACAAATTCAATGATCACAAGAGCCTGAAGTACTTGTACGATCAAAAGGAATTGAACATGAGGCAGGGAAGGTGGCTAGAGTTTCTGAAAGACTATGATTTCCAACTTCTGTATCACCCTGGCAAGGCAAACGTCGTGGCAGACGCCTTGAGCAGAAAAATGATCAGTGTCTCTACCCTGATGATCAAGGAAAAGGATCTAGTAGAGCAGTTTAAAGATGTATGGTTTTTTGTGGAGTTAGAACCGGGAAAAATTCGCATGAATATGATTACTATCTCAAGTGAGTTGATGGAGGACATACGGGAAAAGCAAAAGGTTGATGAGTTCTTGCAAGAAGTGAGAGAGCAAATGAAGCAAGGCAACAAAATAGCATTTGCGGAAGAAACAGATGGAATTCTGAGATTCTGAGGCAGAGTCTGTATTCTCCGTGACCAAGAGCTTAGAGAGTATATCATCAATCTTGCTCACACAAGACAACTGAGTATGCATTCGGGCATAACAAAAATGTATCAAGACTTGAAGAAGTTATTCTGGTGGCATGGAATAAAGAGTGACGTCACTAGACGTGTATCGACTTGTATGGTTTGTCAAAAAACTAAAGTGGAACATCAAAGACTAGCGGGATTACTGCAACCATTGTCTATTCCTAAATGGAAATGGGACAACATTGCAATGAATTTTGTAGTGGGTTTGCCAAGGACAAGAAAAGGTCATGACTTGATTTGGGTAATTTTGGACCGACTCACGAAATTAGCACATTTTCTCCCGATTAACATAAGATACAAACTGGAGAGACTAACCCATATCTATATTAGAGAGATTGTTAGACTGCATGGTGTGCCTACAAGTATTATTTCAGATAGGGATCTGAGATTTACTTCAAATATCTGGTAAAGTCTACAAGAAGCATTAGGGACAAAGTTACGTCCAAGTTTTGCTTATCACCCACAAACTGATGGTCAATCGGAGAAGACAATCCAATCACTGGAGGATTTGCTTAGAGCTTGCACCATAGAACGGACTGGAAGTTGGGATGACATTCTACCATTGATAGAATTCACCTACAACAACAGTTACCATTCAAGCATAGGGATGACACCCTATGAGGCTCTGTATGGACAACGGTGTCGTACACCTTTATGTTGGTACCAAGACGGCGAACGCCTTACTATTGGACCAGATATTATATAGCAGACAACCGAGAAGGTTAAGATGATTCAGGAGAAGATGAAGACGGCTCAGAGCCGATAGAAGATTTATGCAGACAAAAGAAGAAAGTCTCTTGAGTTTGAAGAAGACGAGCATGTATTTCTGAAAGTCACACCTACGACTGGGGTAGGCCGGGCCTTGAAATCTAGAAAAATCACTCCAAAATTTCTTGGACCATACCAAATTATTTACCGAGTAGGTCCTGTAGCCTATCAAATAGCCTTACCCCCTTTCCTCTCAAACATTCACAATGTTTTCTATGTGTCACAACTACGAAAATACCTTCCTGACCCAAGCCATGTCATAGCACCAGATACAGTACAATTAAAAGAGAACTTAACCTATGAGGCACCTCCTGTAAGAATTGAGAATAAAAAGATAAAGCAACTAAGAGGCAAGGATATCTCATTGGTGAAGGTAATCTGGAACGAAATAACTAGAGATGCAACCTAGGAGCTGGAAGACAAAATGAGGGAGCAACACCCACAATTATTCTAAGGTATGTAAATTTCGAGGACGAAATTTCTTTTTAGAAGGGGAGAGTTGTAACACCCCGAAAATTATTTATTTTATCATTAATCATCATTTGATAATATTTATAAATTTTGAGAATTTTTGTGGATTTTTTTGGAAACGTTGAATATTTTAATATATTCCTCGTTTTGCATGCACACTGAGCAGAGTCAGTGTAACACATCGGAAATGAGTTGTTTCATCATGAATAGTCATTTCCCAATATTCTTGATTTTTAGATATTTTTCTGGAATTTTTTAGAAATGTTGAATATTTTAATATATTTCTCATTTTACGTGTACACTGAGCAGAGTCAGTCAAACGCCCTGGAAAATTGTTTATTTCATGACAAATATCCATTTTCTAATATTTGTGATTTTTAGGAATTTTTATGGATTTTTCTAAAAAAGTCAAATATTTTAGTATATTTTTCGTTTTGCGTGTGCACTGAGCGGAGCTGGGATAACGAAATGTTTTCCCTGAGGCTGGTAAACCTTGAACTGTTAACGTGTCGATGGGGGATCTTACTAAACCCGAGGCTGGGCAAAGTTTGCGAGGTTTGCATTTTTTGAGGTTTTATCTGATAAATAAAATCACTGTATCATAAAATTATCCGATGAATAATAAAATATTATTTTCATCAACTGTAACTTTTATTCACTGGAAAAATAATTCTAATAGTATAATTAATCATCTGTTCAAGAGTATTTAATTTAGGAGACAAGCTTACTTTGCACTTTATTAAGAAATGTGCAAAGCTTCTCAAGGAAGCTTCTAGGAAATTTCCTCTAAGCTTCCCAAGGAAGCCATGCACTCTCTCTCCTCTCTCCTTAGCTCACGGCAGCAGCACCCAAAAATGAGGGGAGAAAGTTGTGCTTCACAAAAATTAATTACATCACATTATTTTCAAAAACTAAGAAGCATCTTTCACTTTCTACTATTAACTTCTCTCTCTAAGCTTCATCTTTCTTCTTCCTTTGAGCTTTTTCTCCTCCTTCTCTCTAGGAAGCCATATGGCCAACAACCTTCCATGCACCCATCCATCACAAAAATTTTATCCAACCCAATTTTCTTAATCCTCTCCATCTTCTAAACAATTCTCTAGTTGGTGGTTCTTTGAAAAGCTTCCATTTTCACCATTTTCTTCAAGCTTCAAGTTTAGAGTTTTTGGGTAAGCTTCTTGATTCTTCACTTTCCTTTTCTCATTTTCGTTTCTATGGTCGTCTTTGTGACCATCCATGCTTTTCTAGGAGGCTTCTCTTGTTTTCTTCTCTTAGGTAAGAGGAAGACACTCCTCCTCTGTAACACCCCTCGATTTAATAACCACGGCACAATCGTCATTATGTCACGGTCACTAAATGTCGGCGTGCTAACATTGTCAAATAACAAACTTTACAAAATTATTAAAATTTTTTGCATATGAAGAAAATAGGAGCCACGAATGAATAGTTATGTATACAACCAGTAAAAAAATATGAAGTATAAGATGTATTCAAATTACTACATTCAAGATTGGATAATCATCTTAAAACATACATATACCCAAAAACACGCTTAATATAGATAATGCAAAATAAAACATAAACTACCCATAATATATCTACGACTAAGGAGTTGGGCACTCCATCGAATCCCGAATGCGTGAGGCAACTCCGGGCTCACCGGTGTAGTGAGAAATATGGAATGAGGTCTTCAATCGTAGTCCTTGCCATGGTCAAGGTCAGATCCCCAACATATCGCATATGCTTGTCGGTCCAGTCAACTCGCCAAGCCTTGGCACCTCCAGTGAACACAATTTGAACGAATCCAATAGAACTCCCTTCGCGACGACACCACCGAATACAGTGGGTCTAACCAAGAAATCCAAAAGAATCCAACCTCTGTAACACCCTCCTTAGGGCGCCACACTTTATGTTACTTAATTACCAAATTACCCTTCAATTAAAAATCATGCTTGTATTATAAATACGATTTATAAAATTTATTGATGATAATAAAATAAACTTAGCAGAAAATAAAAACATAACAACATTGTCACAAATAATTTTACATCACATATACATACAAGCGTTTAGTACTGTCACACTTTGATATCTTACAAACTAGACTTCCAAACATATTTAAACTTTTCATTTAAAACTAACATATAGCCCAAATCTTACTAGACAGCAGAACCCTCAGATGGGTCCTCCTCAGATTCCTCAGCACGTAGGAATCCGTCATGATGTGCAGTCCTACGGACAGGTGTCCGAGCAGACGACACAATACTAATCACACTAGGAGTACGATAATAAGCTTCCCAATACCGCCTAATAGATATTGGAACTCTATAATAGATACTCTCTCTCTCTAAATCTACAGTCCATGCCTCATCTCCTCCAATGAATGTCATCGGGTAGCCAAGGAAACTAGGCATCTGCATCTCTTCAAAACTCGACGTCCTCATGTAAATCTGCTCCTCCTCAGCTTCTCGCTCTTTTTCTTGCTCGACGTCTTAACAAATATAAATATAATACCAAACATACATGCAAAGAGGTGAGATCACCTACGCCAATACCAGTATGGCAGTAATGAAGATAAACACATACAATATCTCATACAGTTATCATACCATAATTATAATTATGCCATTAACATCAATATCATCACAAAACATGTAATACACAATAATTACAGTCATGTCATTATCAATAATCAATAAATCAATAAATCAATTATCATAAATAGAAATTATGATAATACCCTCTATCATTATATGTATGCACACAGACTCAATTTCCTACTCCATGGAGCTACAACTCAGGTCGGAGAGAGTGATCGAAAAGAAGTGTCGGTACCAACATGCCTTGGACCACGTGCTCAGTTTTGCACATCCAGCATATACACGACAGTCTTTATCAGATCTTGATTAATGATAGTGTCTCGGTCCGGATCATTGGTGTGTTGCGTCGGTCTAACCCACAGTACAGAAGAGCTACCATCTGCCCATTGTAGGCAACCTGCACCCCAATGCCCCCACAGTCAACAAGTGACTTACACTACGCATATCGCACCCACTCAGGAGATGTAGTCTCTCCTAGGCAACTAGCCTCATACAGTCCATCGGACCTTCCAAATGCATGTACTATGCAATATTCACATTTTAAATTTATATCTCATAATCGGGGTCCACACAGTAATATAATAGTACTATTACTGTACTTTAATCGCGTAGTCATATTTTCACATTTTCTCAATTGCGACTCAATTCTGTCACCTTTTCAAAATCGCGTAGCGACTTTTCAACATTTTCCAATCGCGTAAATATTTTTTCTTACGTTTTAAATCAGAAATACTATTTTTCTCATTTTAATACCAAAATTAGCTTCATTTTCCATATTTGCACTTTAGTCCCTCAAAAACTCATATTTACAAAACAACCCCTCATAAAATCTATATTTACAAAATAGTCCCTCAAAATTTAATATTTGTAGAAAGTCCCTCATAAATTATTATTTATAAAAAAGTCCCTCTTTTATAAAATATTTACAGTTTGACCCTTCTAAAAATAATATTTACATTATGACCCCTCAAAAATCAATATTTATACTATGGCCCCTCATTTTGATAAAATTTGCAATTTAGTCCTTCTTTTATAAAAATTTGCGGTATAACTCCTCTAAAAATCGGTAAATGGTATTGTTTTCAAAATTTGTTATTCCCTTTCTTTAATACCCATAAAATCATATTATTTTACCATACTCAAATTTTTCCCAGATTCATTTAAATGTCTCAGTTCTCATTTTAATTCATCAGTGTAAGGACTTTGGTCCTTTTTCCATTGTATAGCCGTAAGCCTCAGTACTCTTTGGAGTACACATACAATCGATTCATCATATTATTCACATCCTAAAATTACACATACAATCTCATACTTTCATAATTTCACATACACACATAATAGCAAAACTTTAAGCATTTAATCACACATGCAAGCACAGAAACACAATGAAACATAACAAAAACACAATCAAATAATCGGTGAAGAACCCTTATGAGTTTTTCACCGTACAAAACCATCCTCACACCACCAAAACCTGGTTGGTGAGGTTAAATCTCCCTTTTACCTCTTGTAGACAATTTTAATCGGTTGGTTCTCCTTCCTTCCTTCAAATTCGTACTATCCACCAAATAAATCCCTAAAATTCTTAAACAATTAGTAAAAACACATACAAGGTACAATATTGAAAAACCATGGAACAATCATGGTTAGAAAAATTAAAAATTCAGTTTTGAACCATAGAAACCAAACTTACCCTTAAGTAAGTAAGCAAGAAGTGGAATTTTAGGCAAGATAGAGTAGGAATTTGGGAAAACTTTGTGAATGAAAGATGCTTAGAATGGTATTTGGCTTTAGGAAATATGATAGGAAAAAATTATAGAAGTTTGGTAGTATATGTAAGGTGCATGGCCGAATATAGAGAGAAAAAGAGAAAGGAAAGTTTGCTTGGTTCTTGATAGCTTTTTTGAGAGAAAGTAGATGCTTTGATTTGTGATAAGTGAAAGAAATGAAAGTGAAATGGAAATAGAAGTGCAGCTGCAATGAGTGGCTTTAGGTGAGGTTGAGTGAATGAATTTGCATGCTAAAATATCTAAAGTGTTCACACTTGGTGCACATGGCTTATGTCATGTTGGATGGTTCTTGAATATTGTAGAACCAAGCCACTTGCCTCCTTGTTGCAGCCCCCAAAAACCGTGCAGCCCCCCTCCATTTTAATGGCTTAATTGCTTCTATATTAGTCCTAATTATATGCTAACTAATTAAAGAATTAGTTAGGTTAAATATCCTAACCAATTTTAATTAACATACTAATCATATAACTACTTAATTTAATATATATTAACATATATTATAACCTTTAATTAATATTAGGATACCTAATTAGTATTTAAATTATAATTAATTAATAACTAAGCTAGTTCATTTAGTTTACTAATTAAGTAATTTGATTAGTTGAATTAAGCTTAATTAGGTTACTAACCATTTTTAAGCCTACAATCTTTGACTAAATCCTAACCCTTGATTCATCTTTAATTTCTAGCCATAGATCACATCTAGGGTAGATATCAATTGGTCATAAAACTATCCTTCTAATCTCACCATTGATTAGATCAACGGCTAAGATTAAAGCTTCTAAAGTAAGCTTCACAATCCAATGGCTCACAAAGAAGTCAATGCTTCTTTTGTTGACTCTTTCTAATTGGTTTAGAAAGTCAAGCCATCCATTTTGACCATTTCCTATTGGTTTAGGTTTCTATCCAGTCAGCATCGTTGACTGCTATACTAAACGTGGGCCCCATAAACTTTTTCGGGTCCATAAATAATTTTTCTACTATTTTTGAGACAAGAGTCTTGTTGAATAAAATAATATTATAAAAATATAAAATTATTTTATTACACGTTAAATTCTAAAAATTACGAGATTAATATTTATATCAATCAGAATTGGGTTTAGTAAGATCCCCCAGCTCTAATTAATTAAATAAGATTTTTCTCGGTCAGAAAATTATTATTTTCTTGACTCGGAGCAAATCACACAAAATGATCAAAAATGATCTCAGAACAGTCAAATTATTTTTATAACACATAGAAAATGAAAAACAGTGTAATTCTGCTATTACTATTCACATAGTCAGAATTTGGGGTGTTACAACTCTCCCCCTCTAAAATAAAGTTTCGTCCTCGAAACTTGACATACATATTCAAAATAAAAACGGATACTGCTCTCTTATCTTCTCTTCCAACTCCCATGTGGCTTCACCACTTACATCATTCCATACCACTTTAACCAATGCGATGTCCTTTCCTCGAAGTTGCTTAACTCTTCGATCTTCAATTCTGGTCGGAAATGTCTCATAGGTCAAATTCTCCTTTAGTTGTACAGTGTCTGGCTCGATCACATGAGTCGGATCAGAAATATATTTCCGCAGTTGTGATACGTGAAATACATTGTGAAGATTTGATAAGAACGGTGGTAATGCAATCTGATAAGCTACCGGACCTACCCGATGAAGTATCTGATATGGTCCAATAAACTTCGGAGTGAGCTTCCTCGACTTGATTACTCGTCCAACTCCAGTCATAGGCGTCACACGTAGAAATACATGGTCACCTTCTTGAAATTCTAGCGGTCTTCTTCTTCTATCTGCATAACTCTTTTGCCGCGTCTGAGTTGTGCTCATCTTATCTTGGATCATCTTCACTTTCTCAGTTGTCTGTTACACAAACTCGGGTCCTACCACAGTACTTTCACCATCATGGTACTAACACAATGGCGTTCTACATCTTCTCCCATATAAAGCTTTATAGGGTGCCATCCCTATGCTTGAATGGAAACTATTGTTGTAAGTGAACTCTATCAACGGTAGAAATTCATCCCAACAACCAGTTTGCTCTAGAACACAAGCCCTCAACAAGTCCTCCAATGACTGAATCGTCCTTTCTGACTGACCATCAGTTTGTGGATGGTAAGCAGAACTCAAACGTAGCTTCGTTCCCTTCGCTTCTTGCAAACTGTTCCAGAATCTCAATGTAAATCACGGATCTCGATCAGAAATTATACTGGATGGTACACCATGAAGTCTGAAAATTTCATTGATGTACACTTGAGCCAACTTCTCCATTGAGTACTTAATATTAATCGGTAAAAAGTGCGCTAACTTTGTAAGCCGATCAATAATTACCCATATAGAATCGTGACCCTTCCGAGTCTTCGGCAGTGTAGTTACGAAATCCATTGCTATGTCATCCCATTTCCACTCAGGAATAAGCAAAGGTTGCAACATTCCCGATGGTCTCTGGTGTTCCACTTTGGCCTTCTGACAAATTAAATAGGATGATACATATTCTTCTACATCCCTCTTCACCCCTTGCCACCAATATAGCTGTTTTAAATCTTGGTACATCTTCGTGGCTCCTGGATGCATACTCAACTTGCTTCGATGAGCTTCATCCAAAATTGATCTCCTCAGTTCTGGATCATTTGGTACACAAACTCTCCATTTGAACTTCAAAATTCCATCAACACCCTCGCTGAATTCCAATTCCGCTCCTTGACTTCTTGCTTCCTTTGCTTCTTGCAAATACTGATCACTGTTTTGCCCTTCTCGTATTCTATCCATCAAGTTATTCGAAATAATGATCAGGTTCAAACACATCTTCCCCGATGTCAACTTCACAGATAATCGCATATCCCGAAATTCTTCTATTAGTTCCTTCTCCTTTATCATCATAATAGAAGCATTAAGTGCTTTCCTACTTAGAGCATCCGCTACGACATTCGCCTTCCCGGGATGATACTGTAACTGAAAGTCATAATCTTTCAGAAACTCGAGCCAACGCCTTTGTCTCATGTTCAACTCTTTCTGGTCAAACAGATACTTCCAACTTTTATGGTCACTAAAAACAGTGAACGTTGCCCCATAGAGAAAATGTCTCCATACCTTCAATGCAAACACCACTGCTGCTAACTCCAAGTCATGAGTCGAATAATTCCTCTTATGCACTTTCAACTGCCTCGACGCATATGCCACAACCTTACGATTTTGCATAAGTACACAACCCAATCCTTGATACGAAGCATCACAATACACCTCGAAAGGTTCACTCGGATCAGGCAGAATCAAAACTGGTGAAGTAGTCAGTCGTCGTTTCAACTCCTGAAAACTTTCCTCACATGCTTCATTCCATGTAAACGGTTGATTCTTTCATGTAAGTTGGGTAAGAGGTCCTGCAATCTTCGAAAACCCTTCTATGAATCGTCGATAGTAACCGGCCAATCCAATGAAACTACGGATCTCCGATACAGTCTTCGGTCTCTCCCATTGAACAACTGTTTCCACCTTTGAAGCATCAACTTCAATTCCATCTGCAGATATGACATGCCCCAAAAATTGTACTTCGCTCAACCAAAACTCACATTTGGACAACTTGGCATACAACTTATTCTCCCTCAAAATCTGGAGAACCACTCTGAGATGTTCAGCATGTTCCTCCTGACTTCGAGAATAAATCAAGATGTCATCAATAAAGACAACAATAAATTTATCCAAGTATGAACGGAAAATCCAGTTCATGAAGTCCATAAATATCGCAGGTGCATTAGTCACACCAAAAGGCATCACTTGATACTCGTAATGCCCATATCGTGTCCGAAACGCAGTCTTCGGGATATCCTCCACCTTCACACATATCTGGTGATAACCAGAACGTAAATCAATTTTAGAAAATATTGCAGCTCCTCGCAATTGATCCATCAAATCATCGATTCTTGGTAGTGGATATTTATTCTTGATCGTAATCTTGTTCAATTGTCGGTAGTCTACACATAGACGAGAAGTCCCATCCTTCTTCTTTACCAACAATACTGGAGCTCCCCAAGGTGATACACTTAGTCTCACAAACTGCTTCTCCAACAAATCCTCTAACTGCTTCTTAAGCTCTGCTAACTCTACTGGTGACATTCGATAAGGCGCCATAGATATAGGTCCAGCTCTAGGTACCAAATCAATAGAGAATTCAATCTCTCTTTCCGGCGGTATTCCAGGTATATCTTCAGGAAACACTTTTGAAAACTCATTCACTACGAAAATATCCTTTAAAATATCCTCACAGTGAACCTCTATAGAAGACATCAACAAGTACCCTTGATCTCCTTCCTTTAAACAAGCTTCCACTTGCGTAGCCGTTAAGAATCTAGGATCCTTAATCTCAGGAAAAACTAATGTCTTATTCGAACAGTCTATCAAGATATGGTTGGAAGACAACCAATCCATTCCTAAGATTACATTAATCTTGGAAAGAGGCAAACAAATCAAATCCACATGAAAGATTCTATCTCTAACAGTTACAGGGCAATTCAAGCATACTCTTGTAGTTATCACAGGCTTATCAGTAGGAGTACTAACACTCAAATCATATGGCAATGTAGTCACAGTTAATCCCAAACGCTCCACACAATCACATGTAATGAAAGAATGTGTTGCTCCCAAATCATATAATGCTGTTAAAGGATTACCTTCAATAGCACACTCCTCCATTATCAAGTCCTCGGATTTTGCGGCTTCTTCCCCGCTCATAGTATACACTCGACCACCCGCCTGTGGCCTTGCAGTACGAACATTGCCCACTGATGGCTCTGCCTTTTGCTGATCACACTCCCTAGAGAAATGTCCAGGCTTCCCATATCTATAACAAATCACTCCCTTGTGCTGACAGTCCCTAGTGAGATGCCCTTTCCCACACTTAAAACATTTAAGTGCAGAAGTTCCAGTTGAAACTGCTCTACTACCACTAGAGCTTCCCCCAAACGATTGTTGCCGATTCTGACTTACTGCTGGTTTAGTATATGGTTTCTGCTGGTAACGGTTGCCACCGCTACTCTTCCCCCTTTGGAACCGTGCTGGTCCAAAATTCTTATTTCTCGCCTCTCTCAGATGATCAATCTCCTCAACCTTTCGGCACTTATCTAGCAATACCGGAAACTGATCAATGTCAACAGTTGCTAAAGCTCGCTTGATGTCAAGCCTCAGCCCCTCTTCAAACTTCCTACACTTCCACTCCTCATCTAGATGCATTTGGAAGTACCTCGAAAACTTAGACAAGCTTTCGAACCGTGCCGCGTACTCATTTACAGCCATCGCCCCTTGCCTCAGACTAAGGAACTCCATCTCCTTAGCATGTCGAACACTGGTTGGGAAATACTTTCCCAGAAACTTCGTCTAAAGAGCTGCCACGTCACAACTCTCCCTTCAGCTTGGATTAACCTCCGGGCTCCTGCCCACCAAGCCTCTCCGTCACCGACTAGCACGAATGTGGCGAAAGTAAGCTTCCGCTCATCATTACACCCCATGCCCTCAAATATCTTTTCCAGTTCCTTTATCCACATATCAGCCTTCTCTGGGTCGAATTCTCCATGAAATTTCGGTGGATTGTTCCTCCGAAATTCTGACAAGCTATGAGCATCATCATGTGCTCTTTGATTCTGCTGTGCAACAACCTCAGCCATTCGTTGCATTACTGCTACAGCTGCAGCCATATTCTGATTATCGTCGCCGGCATTTCCAGCTGCTGCCCTCGCATTCATGCGTCCTCTTCCACGTCCTGCCATTTCGCTCTATCAATCAGACTGAACAACACAAAGAAAAGTGAAGGTCAGTCTTCAAACAATATTGTTTTTCTTTCGGAAAACAATTACAGAGAATCACACAACTTAGACAAGACAGACCTAACCACAAACCCAAAAGACTCTAACTTGGGCTCTGATACCAACTAATGTAACACCCTCCTTAGGGCGCCACACTTTATGTTACTTAATTACCAAATTACCCTTCAATTAAAAATCGTGCTTGTATTATAAATACGAGTTATAAAATTTCTTGATGATAATAAAATAAACTTAGCAGAAAATAAAAACATAATAACATTGTCACAAATAATTTTACATCACATATACATACAAGCGTTTAGTACTGTCACACTTTGATATCTTACAAACTAGACTTCCAAACATATTTAAACTTTTCATTTAAAATTAACATATAGCCCAAATCTTACTAGACAAGAGAACCCTCAGATGGGTCCTCCTCGAGATTCCTCAAAGACGTAGGAATCCGTCATGATGTGCAGTCCTACGGACAGGTGTCCGAGCAGACGACACAATACTAATCACACTAGGAGTACGATAATAAGCTTCCCAATATCGCCTAATAGATATTGGAACTCTATAATAGATATTCTCTCTCTCTAAATCTACAGTCCATGCCTCATCTCCTCCAATGAATGTTAGCTTCAGGTAGCCAAGGAAACTAGGCATCTGCATCTCATCAGAACTCGACGTCCTCAACAGGAATCTGCTCCTCCTCAGCTTCTCGCTCTTTTTCTTGCTTGACGTCTTAACAAATATAAATATAATACCAAACATACATGCAAAGAGGTGAGATCACCTATGCCAATACCAGTATGGCAATAATGAAGATAAACACATACAATATCTCATACAGTTATCATACCATAATTATAATTATGCCACTAACATCAATATCATCACAAAACATGTAATACACAATAATTACAGTCATGTCATTATCAATAATCAATAAATCAATAAATCAATTATCATAAACAGAAATTACGATAATACCCTCTATCATTATATGTATGCACACAGACTCAATTTCCTACTCTATGGAGCTACAACTCAAGTCGGAGAGAGTGATCGAAAAGAAGTGTCGGTACCAACATGCCTTGACCACGTGCTCAGTTTTGCACATCCAGCATATACACGACGGTCTTTATCGATCTTGATTAAGGATAGTGTCTCGGTCCGGATCATTGGTGTGTTGCGTCGGTCTAACCCACGGTACAGAAGAGCTACCATCTGCCCATTGTAGGCAACCCGCACCCCAATGCCCCCACAGTCAACAAGTGACTTACACTACGCATATCGCACCCACTCAGGAGGTGTAGTCTCTCCTAGGCAACTAGCCTCATACAGTCCATCGGACCTTCCTAATGCATGTACTATGCATTATTCACATTTCAAATTTATATCTCATAATCGGGGTCCACACAGTAATATAACAGTACTATTACTGTACTTTAATCGCGTAGTCATATTTTCACATTTTCTCAATTGCGACTCAATTTTGCCGCCTTTTCAAAATCGCGTAACGACTTTTCAACATTTTCCAATCGCATAAATATTTTTTCTTACGTTTTAAATCGGAAATACTATTTTTCTCATTTTAATACCAAAATTAGCTTCATTTTCCATGTTTGCACTTTAGTCCCTCAAAAACTCATATTTACAAAACAACCTCTCATAAAATCCATATTTACAAAATAGTCCCTCAAAATTTAATATTTATAGAAAAGTCCCTCATAAATTATTATTTACGAAAAAGTCCCTCTTTTATAAAATATTTATAGTTTGACCCCTCTAAAAATAATATTTACATTATGACCCCTCAAAAATCAATATTTATACTATGGCCCCTCATTTTGAAAAAAATTGCAATTTAGTCCTTCTTTTATACAAATTTGCGGTATAACTCCTCTAAAAATCGGTAAATGGTATTGTTTTCAAAATTTGTTATTCCCTTTCTTTAATACCCATTAAATCATATTATTTTACCATACTCAAATTTTTCCCAGATTCATTTAAATGTCTCAGTTCTCATTTTAATTCATCAGTGTAAGGACTTTGGTCCTTTTTCCATTGTATAGTCAGTAAGCCTCGATTACTCTTTGGAGTACACATACAATCGATTCATCATATTATTCACATCCTAAAATTACACATACAATCTCATGCTTTCATAATTTCACATACACACATAATAGCAAAACTTTAAGCATTTAATCACACATGCAAGCACAGAAACACAATCAAACATAACAAAAACACAATCAAATAATCGGTGAAGAACCCTTATGAATTTTTCACCGTACAAAACCATCCTCACACCACCAAAACCTGGTTGGTGAGGTTAAATCTCCCTCTTACCTCTTGTAGACAATTTTAATCGGTTGGTTCTCCTTCCTTCCTTCAAATTCGTACTATCCACCAAATAAATCCCTAAAATTCTTAAACAATTAGTAAAAACACATACAAGGTACAATATTGAAAAATCATGGAACAATCATGGTTAGAAAAATTAAAAATTCAGTTTTGAACCATAGAAACCAAACTTACCCTTAAGTAAGTAAGCAAGAAGTGGAATTTTAGGCAAGATAGAGTAGGAATTTGGGAAAACTTTGTGAATGAAAGATGCTTAGAATGGTATTTGGCTTTAGGAAATATGATAGGAAAAAATTATAGAAGTTTGGTAGTATATGTAAGGTGCATGGCGAATATAGAGAGAGAAAAGAGAAAGGAAAGTTTGCTTGGTTCTTGATAGCTTTTTGGAGAGAAAGTAGATGCTTTGATTTGTGATAAGTGAAAGAAATGAAAGTGAAATGGAAATAGAAGTGCAGCTGCCGTGAGTAGCTTTAGGTGAGGTTGAGTGAATGAATTTGCATGCTAAAATATCTAAAGTGTTCACACTTGGTGCACATGGCTTATGTCATGTTGGATGGTTCTTGAATATTGTAGAACCAAGCCACTTGCCTCCTTGTTGCAGCCCCAAAAACCGTGCAGCCCCCTCCATTTTAATGGCTTAATTGCTTCTATATTAGTCCTAATTATATGCTAACTAATTAAAGAATTAGTTAGGTTAAATATCCTAACCAATTTTAATTAACATACTAATCATATAACTACTTAATTTAATATATATTAACATATATTATAACCTTTAATTAATATTAGGATACCTAATTAGTATTTAGATTATAATTAATTAATAACTAAGCTAGTTCATTTAGTTTACTAATTAAGTAATTTGATTAGTTGAATTAAGCTTAATTAGGTTACTAACCATTTTCAAGCCTACAATCTTTGACTAAATCCTAACCCTTGATTCATCTTTAATTTCTAGCCATAGATCACATCAAGGGTAGATATCAATTGGTCATAAAACTATCCTTCTAATCTCACCATTGATTAGATCAACGGCTAAGATTAAAGCTTCTAAAGTAAGCTTCACAATCCAATGGCTCACAAAGAAGTCAATGCTTCTTTTGTTGACTCTTTCTAATTGGTTTAGAAAGTCAAGCCATCCATTTTGACCATTTCCTATTGGTTTAGGTTTCTATCCAGTCAGCATCGTTGACTGCTACACTAAACGTGGGCCCCACGAACTTTTTCGGGTCCACAAATAATTTTTCTACTATTTTTGAGACAGTAGGTACTGTTGAATAAAATAATATTATAAAAATATAAAATTATTTTATTACACAGTTAAATTCTAAAAATTACGAGATTAATATATATATCAATCAGAATTGGGTTTAGTAAGATCCCCCAGCTCTAATTAATTAAATAAGATTTTTCCCGGTCAGAAAATTATTATTTTCTTGACTCGGAGCAAATCACACAAAATGATCAAAAATGATCTCAGAACAGTCAAATTATTTTTATAACACATAGAAAATGAGAAACAGTGTAATTCTGCTATTACTATTCACATAGTCAGAATTTGGGGTGTTACAACCTCGTTCCCACTTACAGTCTTTAACCAAAAATTCACATAGAGCAAGAAAAGTACAAGAAAGAGGTAAGACATCCTACCATCTTTACCAATTATAGCATCAAGAAACCAAACGGCGCAAAGCGTCCACATAGCATTTCCAAATAATAAGCATAAGCATTGAATAGCAGAAGTAAACAAATAAGTAGTTCCAGACAGTTATATATATATAACAGTAAGACAACAATTTCAATTATAATGACAATGTATTCCAGATAATTCATGAACTCTCTATGCACATGCATTCAATAGTCAAAATCCTACTCCATGGAGCTAGACACAAAACAGTCGAAGAGAACGATCAGGAGGTATGTCTGTACTCCTTGGCTGCCCAGGCCCTCAAGTGCTATAATTCTCAAATTATCATCGTGTACATCATGGCATTTTACAAGACATTCTACACAGATCACGATATAGGACAGTGTCTTGGTCTGGATTGTCAGTGTGTGTGTATCGGTCTGCCCCACCGACAGAGAGCTACCAACTGCCCATCGTGAGGTACCCGCACCCTGACGCCCCCAAGGTCAACGAGTAACCTACACTTATCTATTCGCACCCGCACATAGGTGCAAGTTCAACTCCTAGGCTAAAGGCCTTAACAAAGTCCAACGGACAATCACAATGCATACAGACTCTGTGCATCAACATGTATGATCATTATTACATACAATTCCACCATATGCCACAATTTACCAAAGCTAGAATCAACACAAATCGTTGGTCACTCACATGGACCCACAATATCATAATATTAGAATTAAATGAATTAATGCATTTTTAAGGTGTATTATGAATTCTTGCACATGTTTAGCTGTTCTTACAAAGTTTGTCTCTAAAGAAAATCCTCTTAATTAATCATGTAAATTCTCTCAGGTGATTTATTCATGTGCACTTAGGAGGTTATTCTAAGATCTCAATGTCTCACACTCTCTTGTTCTTATCCCAACTAAAACTGTCCTAAGTGTTATGAAACTTCCATTCTGGGTTCTTTAAAGCTTATGAATCTCAAAGTATAATTTAATTTCCAATCAGCTAATTCTTGCATCCTATTACCCTTAGTTTACTCATTAAGTGTTGGGTGATAATTTATAATTCTGGATCCAACGGACATGGCTGTGTTACAATTTTGACAAGAATGGCTAAAAATCAATTTCTGTCGAACGAAGGTTCTGTCGGATGAAGGTCAAAAACTGTCGAATATACTAGAAGATCAGCAGAAATCCTAATTCAACGGATATTCACATTGGAGAAGTTTCCCTACTAAAGGTTCAGGACTCTACTCGATGGATTTGGAGAAATCTCACTATTAAAGTCAGAACTCTACTCGACGGATTTGGAGAAATCTCTATTAAAGGTCAGAACTCTACGCGACGGATTTGGAGAAATCTCACTATTAAAGGTCAGAACTCTACTTGACGGATTTGGAGAAATCTCACTATTAAAGGTCAGAACTCTACTCGATGGATTTGGAGAAATCTCACTATTAAAGTCAGAACTCTACTCGATGGATTTGGAGAAATCTCTATTAAAAGTCAGAACTCTACTCGACAGATTTGGAGAAATCTCACTATTGAAGGTCAGAACTCTACTCGACGGATTTTGACATTCTACTTGACGAATATTAACTTTGGGAAATTCCTGTTAAACGGACAGAAAATCTACTCGACGGATATTGACATTCAAACTCGACGGGTTTGGTATTGGAGAAGTTTCACAACGGATTTGGCTTTGGAGAAGTTTCTTTCCTAAGTGGTCTGGAATTCTATTCGACGGATTTGGCATTGGAGAAGTTTCTCTCCTAAGTGGTTAGAAATTCTATTCGACGGATTTTGCATTGGAGAAGTTTCTCTCCTACGTGGTCGGAAACTCTGCTCGACGGGTTTGGCATGAAGATTAATTTCGACGGGCATGGCCAGAGGTTCATACTCGACAGATTTTGACATTGAACTAAATAATCATGAAATCAAATTCGATGGGCATGGTCAGGGGTTCATGCACGACGGATCTTGACATTCTACTAAATGGTCGGAAGATCTAACTCGACGGATATTGGTACTCTAACCCGACGGATTTTGACATTGTGCTTAATGGTCAGAACTCAAGTTATTACAATTTCTCACAAAGGATCCCAAAATTTTAGCCTCAAAACCGTGACCATCCGAGAACTGGTCGGACGTCGTTTCCTTCCCTATTTACGTTCCAATTCATACAAATATATCAAAACACACAAAAATAACCAAATAGCACACATACATTACAAATAACATGCAAAACAGGATGACCCTCAATACCAATCACAGACATTATTCCTAAATGCTAAAAGAGGTTGAGGAGGAGTGTCTTCCTCTTACCTTAGTGAAGAACAAAAAAAGCAAGCTCCTTCTATCCTTGAAATCTGGTTCTTCACCACCACCAAAACCTTGGTGTTCAAATCCATAAAAAATCAAGATCAAAGAGTGAAAATGGAATCCATAGTCACTAATGTGACCAGGAACACGAAAATGGGGAGAAAGGAGAAGAAAGTTGAGAGCTTTACCTTAAAGCTTGAAGCTTTGTTGCTAGCTGTAGAGTACGAAAATGGGGGAATAAAGAAGAACTCCACCAAGAAGAAAACTGGAAGATAGTGAGGAGGAAACAACGGTTTATGTTAGCTTGAGTATGGGAAGCTTGAAAATCATCATGGTGTTTGTGGGTGTGTAGCCGTATGGAGAAGAGAAGGAAGAGATATGAGAGTAGACGTGAAGGAGAAGGAGAGACCAGCGTAAATGAGAAAATGGGGGAATAATTGTGATATTACCCCCCCCACAACCGTGCTGCAAAATGAGGGTGAGGAGAGAGGGTGAATAGTAGTTAGGAAGGAAGCTTCCTAGAAACTTCCCTCAAAGCTTCCTTGAGAAGCTTCGTGCGCTTCTCGATAAAGTACATAGTAAGCTTGTCTCCTTAATTAAATACATCTGACAAATGATTTATTTACACTGTTAGAATTATTTTACCAATGAATAAAAGTTACAGTTGATGAAAATAATATTTTATTATTCATTAGATGATTTTATGATACAACGATTTTATCCTAGCAGATAAAACCTCGAAAAACCCAAACCTCGCAAACTGTGCCCGGCCTCGGGTTTAGTAAGATCCCCCATCGACACGTTGACAGTTCAAGGTTTACCATCCTTAGGGAAAATATTTCGTTTTCCCTGGCTCAGCTCAATATATGCAAAACGAGGAATATATTAAAATATTCAATGTTTCCAAAAAATTTCACAAAAATCACCAAAAATCACAAATATTATAAAGCGATTGTTTATAACGAAATAACTAATTTTCGGGATGTTACATCCTCAACCTCTATTAGCACTAAGAAACCTTGTTTGTGATTGATTGTGAGAAAACCCTATTGAGGGTTATTCTTTGTATGCATGATTAGTATGTTTACATGTTGTTTATAATTTGTTTATGCTATTGGATTGATTGTTTGTGTATATTAATATATTGGAATGGATTGGAAGGCATGAAATGAAAGAAAATGATGTTGGATTTTCTCTTGGATGGCCACGGTTTTGAGGGCTCAAAATTAGGGTTCTTGATGAACAATTGTAATAAGTGAAAGACATAATTAATCAAGTGTGTAATGTGCAATTAATGGAATGAAAAATTTGGGAACTTAATCCCCTAGGGAGGCCACAACCTCTATGGGCCATTTAGGGCTTGATTATGCTATTTTGGTAACCTTAGAACTTAAATAATCAAGTGATTAAATTATTGATAATGGGATAGAAAATTAGCAAAATTGGAAGATTAGGATATACTTTGAGATTCATAAATTTTAAAGAACCAAGAATGAAATTTTTCATAAGACTTAGGGAAATTTTAATTAGGGCAAAAACAAGAGAGTGTGAGACTTTGAGACTCTTAGGATAACTTTCTAAGTTTATGAGAATAAATTACAATAGAGAATTTAATTGATTAAGAGAATTCCTATAGAGACAAACTTTGTAAGAAAGACTAAATTTAAGTAAGAATTCATTATAAACCTTTAAAATGTATTAATCTATTTAATTCTAATATTATGATATTGTGGGTCCATGTGAGTGAACAATGATGTGTTAATACGTAGTTTGGCCAATTGTGGCATATTGTGGAATAATATGTAATGATGATCATATATGATTATGCATAGAGTCTTTATGTATTGTGAAAGTCCTTTGGACTATTGTTAAGGCTATGTTGCCTAGGAGATTGAACATACCTTAGTGCGTGTATGAGTAGACTAATGTAGGTCATATTATTGACTATGGGGGCGTCGGGGTGCGGGTACCTCGCAATGGACAGTTGGTAGCTCTTCTGTCCGTGGGGCAAACCAATGCAAACGCATCGACGATCCGTACTGGGCACTGTCCTATATCGTGATCTAGTGTAGACTGTCTGTACAATGCCTTGATGTGCACGTGGATATACTGATGAGTTATAGCACTTTGGCCGCAGCAGCCGAGTTGCAGACGTGTCTCCTGATCTTTCTCTCCAACTGTTTGTGTCTAGCTCCATGGAGTAGGATTTTGACTTTGTATACATGTGCATTGTGAGTCCATGTATTATCTGGCATCTGTTTATCTTTATAAATGGATTTGTTGTAGTGTTGATATATACTGCCTGGAACTGCTTGGTTGTTATTATAGTTATTAAATGCTTATTATTATTTTTACTGTTGAAATACTATGTGGGCACCTTGTGCCGTTTTGTTTTTTGCTGCTATAATTGGTAATGAAGGTAGGATGTCTTACCTCTTTCTTATATTTCCATTATTTTCCATCTGTACATTGTGTCCCATCGAAGACGACGACAAGGAGGTTGGAGCTCCCGATTTCCCTAGCTTCTGGCCTGATCACGATTAGTATCTACTATGGAGCATGGAAGCACGCACGCACAGATTCCTAGGTGATGTGCGTCTGACCTTCCTTGGAGGGCCAGACTACTGGCACATCAACCTGAATTCTGACTGCTGTGTCTACCTGGGAGACGTGTCGATCTCTTTGGCCTGGAGGTGTCATGAGCCACCGATCTTTACCTACTGCATCAGCCTGCATTTAGAGTTTTATCTGCCCATCCGGGAGATGTGGGGTGACCGCTACTACACCCCGCAGGAGGACTCTTTTGATTCCACTGCTCAGGCTCCGGCCCGTGGCTCTGTGGCTCCTATGTGGGTTTCCTCGGATGAGGAAGATCCCGAGGAGGTTCCCAAGGAGGACCTTGCAGAGGATCCTGAAGAGGATCCTGATACGATTCCTCCTCATCTGAGGGACTGATATTATTGGTATCTACTGAGGGCTACCAGTGTTTTATTTTGGGGGCCTGATGCCTTTATTTTGGTGGGCTGTATATTTCGATATCTTGGGGATGTATATGTATGATCCTTTGGGCGGTATAATTTTACTTTTTGGTATATCGGGCTTTGTAACTAAACAGATTTGATATAAATAAATAAATAAATAAATAAATATATATAAATATATATATATATATATATATATATGAATATGCAATGTTGATCAAATGTATGCTTTACTTTTGTCTTGCTTTTTTATTGCCATTTATGGTAATCATCGTTATTATGCCTTATCGCTAAATTTTATTAATTATAAAAAAAATGTATTCACCAATTTAATTACATGACTATAATCAAGTAAATTTATATTATATTGTAAAGAATTGTGTCTTAACTTATAATTATTTATTTTTCGCATTGTAATTGATAATATGATGTTCCCTCCCAAAAAAGAGCGTTACTCTAAACCTGTTGTTACCACCACAGTTTGTTTAAATTTCCCTTTAATTGTTAAAGATCGAATATTTTCTATTGATTTGATCTGTTTACCTATTTCCCAATTAGACATAATTTTAGGAATGGATTAGTTGTCTTCTAACCATATCCTGTTAGATTTTTCTAGTAAAACCATAGTTTTCCCTAAGGATGAAGTTTCTAGATTTTTGACGGCCAACCAAGTTTGAGCTTTCTTAAAAGAATGAGCTTAGGGATACATGCTATTGTCTTCTTTAAAAGTCGAGAGCGAGATGGATGTGAAGGCTATTCCAGTAGTCAATGAGTTTCTTGAAATTTTTCCAAATGAAGTACCTGGTTTACCACCTAAGCGGGAGATAGAGTTTGTTATTGATCTTGTGCCTGGATCTGGTCCCGCATCCATAGCACCCTACAGGATGTCACTGTTAGAACTAGTTGAGCTCAAGAAGCAGTTGGTGGAACTCTTGGAAAAATAGTTTGTCAGGCCTAGTGTGTCACCATGGGGAGCGCCAGTGTTATTGGTCAATAAGAAAGATGGAACTTCACGCATATATGTGGATTATCGCTAACTGAACAAGGTCACGATCAAGAACAAACATCCATTTCCGAGGATAGATGATTTTATGGATTAGTTAAAAAGTGCTTTTGTTTTCTCTAAGATTGATCTGCAATCGGGTAATCATCAGATCCGAGTGAAGGTAGAGGATATTCCTAAAACAGCTTTTCGCACACGTTACGGACATTATGAGTATCTTGTGATGCCATTTGGAGTGATGAATGTACCTCCCATATTCATGGATTACATGAATAGGACTTTTCGTCCTTACCTAGACAGATTCGTCATCGTCTTCATCGATGACATTCTGATTTATTCTCGAGATCAGGAGGAGCATGCTAAACATCTCAGTATAGTTCTCCAAATTCTACAGGAAAAGAAATTGTATGCCAAGTTGTCGAAGTGTGAATTCTGGCTGGACGAGGTTAAATTTTTGGGTATGTAATTTCGAAGGATGGAATTGCAGTGGATCTGTCGAAAGTTAAAGCAGTTCTGCAATGGGAAAGGCCGAAGACTATAACAGAGATTCATAGTTTCGTGAGATTAGTTGGTTATTATCGAAGGTTCATTGAAGGATTTTCTAAAATAGCTGGACCTCTCACTTAACTTATGAAGAAGAACCAAGCTTTTTAATGGACCGATGATTGTGAAGAGAGTTTCCAAGAATTGAAGAGACGACCGACTATTTCACCTGTTTTGGTTCTACTTGATCCCAATGAGCCCATTGAAGTGTATTGTGATGCTTCGCATCAAGGACTAGGTTGTATGCTCATGCAAAATGGGAAAGTAGTGGCCTATACTTCAAGGAAATTGAGGGTACATGAAAAGAACTATTTAATGCATGACCTGGAATTAGCGACTGTGGTGCCAGACGCTTTGAAAATATGGAGACATTTTCTGTATGGAACAACGTTCAACATCTACAGCGACCATAAAAGCCTGAAGTACCTGTTTGACCTGAAGAAGCTGAATATGAGGCAAAGGAGGTGGCTAGAATTCTTGAAAGATTATGATTTCCAACTCCAGTATCATCCTGGAAAGGCAAACGTGGTGGCAGACGCTTTGAGTAGAAAGATGCTCAGCATCTCTGCTATGATGATCAAGGAAAAAGAATTGATAGAACAATTTCAGAATATGTGGACGTTTGTTGAGTTAACACCGGGGAAGATTTGTTTGAATATGGTTACTATCTCAAGTGACTTGATGGAAGAAATCTGAGAGAAACAGAAAGATGATGAATTTCTGCAAACTGAGAAGGAGCTGATGAAGTGAGACATTGTGCCAGCGGTTCAAGAAGGAGATGATGGTATTCTTAGGTTCGAAGGTAAGGTTTTTGAGCCCAGTGACCCGGAGCTGAGGAAGTTAATTCTTGATGAAGCCCACACAAGCCAGTTGAGTATACACCCAGGAATGACCAAAATGTACCAAGATTTGAAACGGTTATTCTAATGGCATAGAATGAAGAGAGACGTTGCCAATTATGTGTCGTCTTGTCTGATTTGTCAGAAGGCCATGGTTGAACATCAGAGACCTTCAGGAATGTTGCAACCTCTAGCTATTCTCGAATGGAAATGGGATAGCATCACGATGGATTTTGTAGTCGGATTGCCAAAGACCCAAAAAGGTTACGACTCAATATGGGTAATTGTGGATCGGCTTATGAAATCTGTACACTTCTTACTGATTAACATAAGGTATCTAATGGAGAAGTTAGCCCAACTGTATATTGGCAAGATTGTTAGACTTCATGGTGTACCTTCTAGTATTATTTCTGATAGAGATCCGAGATTTACATCAAGGTTTTGGTAGAGTCTACAAGAAGCATTGGGAACGAAACTTCGTTTGAGTTCTGTTTATCATCCTCAAACCAATGGTCAATCGGAAAGGATGATACAATCATTGGAAGATCTACTAAGAGCTTGCACTTTAGAATAGATGAGAAGTTGGGATGAAGTTTTGCCCTTAATAGAGTTCACCTACAATCATAGTTTTCACTCGAGCATAGGGATGGCACCCTATGAGGCTCTATATGGACGACAGTGCTGAACACCCTTGTGTTGGTACCAAGATGGAGAGCACCTTCCAATCAGACCTGATCTTGTGCAACAAACAATAGAGAAGGTTAAGATAATTCAGGAAAAGATGCAGACGACTCAGAGTCGACAGAAAAGCTATGTAGATAAAAGGAGGAAGCCTCTTGAGTTTGAAGAAGGTAAACATGTGTTTTTGAAAGTCACGCCTATGACTAGGTCAGCCGAGTTCTTAAATCTAGAAAACTTACTCCTAAATTCATCGGACCTTATCAAATTCTTCGTCGGATAGGTCCAGTAGCCTACCAAATAGCCTTTCCACCTTTTCTTTCTAACCTTCACAATGTCTTTCATATGTCACAATTGCGAAAATACATTCTTGATCTGAACCATGTCATAGCACCAGATGCAGTACAATTGAAATATAATTTAACCTATGAGACACTTCCTATAAGGATTGAGGATAGAAGGGTGAATCAACTTAGACGAAGGAGATTCCATTGGTGAAAGTGATTTGGAATGACACAACCGAAGATGCGACATGGGAATTAGAGGACAAGAAGAAGGAACAACATCCACATCTATTCTGAGGTATGAAAATTTCGAGGACGGAATTTCTTTTTAGAAGGGGAGAGTCGTAACACCCCAAAAATTACTTATTTCATGATATATGTTCATTTTATAATATTTTTGATTTTTGAAAATTTTTCTGAAATTTTCTGAATTGTTTGATTATTTTAATATATTTCTCGATTTTGTGTGCGTGCTGAGCGGTGCCAAGAAAATGAAATATTTTCCCCAAGGTTAAAAAACTTTAGACTATAGAAATGTCAATAGGGGATCTTACTAAACCAGAGGTCGGGCACAGTTTACGAAGTTTTGTTTTACGATATTTTATCTGATAAATAAAATCACAGAATATTTTATTATCTGTGAGACAACAAAATATTATTTTTGCTAGCTGTAACTTTTGTCTACTGAGTAATAGCTCTAGTAGATTATTTCTATTTAGTTACTTTTATGATATCATCTAAGTGACATCACACTTCACTTTATTGAGAAATGTGCAAAGCTTCTCAAGTAAGCTTCAAGGAAACTTCAAGGAAGCTTCCTACACACATTCTTTCTCCTCTCAATTTTTGGCTCTACTGTTGGAGGGAAGAAAAGATGACCAAGCCATCATCTTTTTCATTTTCCATATCACTTTTCATTTTCAAACTCATTTCACTTTTCTCTCCCTCACGCTATCTCCTCTCCTCTCCTCCCATCTTCTTCCACACGGCTGCACCACCATTGGAGGCCCTTCATGTTTGTTTGATCAAGCCAACCTAGGCTATTGACTCTCTTCATCATCTTGAAGCTTTCTTCCTTGAAAGACACCTTTTGATTCCTCCATTTTCACCATTTTCTATCAAGCTCCAAAGCTTGAAACTTTGAGGCAAAGCTCTTAACTTTATTGTCCTTTTCTTCTCATTTTCGTGGTCCTTAGTCACAATTGTGATCAAGGACTCTTCTTTTCAAGTTTTGGTGGTTGATTTTGTGAGTTGACCATCTTAGGGTTTTCTTGTGGGTCATGGATGAAAATCTAAAAAGGAGCTTACTTTCCTTGTTTTCTCTTCAGGTAAGAGAGAGATCATTCTCTTCAATCTATGTTGGTGGTGAGGAACCCATGTGTGGGTTACCCATTTGTTTGTTTGATTTTTAGTTGTGTTGTGATTGTTTATGTGGTGTGATTTTAATATAAGTTATTGTATAACTTGATGGATTTCGAAATACATGAACAATTAGAGGTGTTTGGAGTTTTTTTGCACATCCAGTGGGTTACACCGCCTAGCTGTGTAAGGGTACACGGCCGTGTAATGTGACAGGCGTGGACTGGATGGTGTTTGGCTGAATTCTAGAGGAGTACATGGCCCAGGCCGTGTAATGTGTCACGGCTGTGTAATCTAGGTCGTGTAATGGGACACAGCTGTGTAATTCAGGTCGTGTAATGGGACATGGTCGTGTGATCTGAGTGATGAAAAATGGTTAGTTTGCTAGTCCCTTGGAGGTTCATGGTCCCTTTGGGCACTCGATATGAGGCCTTTGTACTAAGAAGAACTTAATTAATTGAACGATTAGATGCTTAATTAGGATTTCATAATATGGAAAGAATAAAGAGCAAACCCTTAACCCATAACTTGGAGTGGCCCTTGGAATAAAGAAAGAACATGAGTGTGGGTGAGATTGTGAGGAACTTAAAATAAATATTCTAAGCGAGTTCAATGCAAAAACATAATGGAATTGAGACATAACTTTGATAACAACTTTGAATAGTATGTATTTACTTTTGTGTTTTGATATTGACTTGATGTGGGTCCGTAAATGGGATCTAAGGATTATTGATGAGTGATTGAGCCTAATGTGGCGTTTAATTATGAACAAATCATCCCTATATTGAATGTATATATATATATATATATATATATATATATATATATATATATATATATGTATCTATGTGTGCATTGAGACCATATGTATTGAGGAAGTCTAACATGATGAGCATGATTGAAACATGCATTGAGAAAGTCCGTTGGACTATGTTGAAAGGCTGTAAGCCTAGAAGTTGAATCTCACCTATGTGCGGGTGCGAGTAGACAAGTGTAGGTCACTTGTTGACCTTGGGGGTATCGGGGTATGGGTACCCCAAAATGGGTAGTTAGTAGCTCTTCTGTCCTTAGGGTAGATCGATGCAAACACACCAACGATCTGGACCGAGACACTATCTTATATCGTGATCTAGTATAGAATGTCTTATGCAATGCCATGATGTACACGTTGATAAAATGATAAATTATAGCACTTGATTAGCCACAGCAGCCGAGTCACAGACATATCTCCTGATCATTCTCTCCGATGTTGCGTCTAGCTCCATAGAGTAGGAATTTGGTACCATTGTGCACGTGCATAGTTTGTCAACATATTCATTTGGCATACATAAGTGTGATTATAAGAATGCTTCTTTTAATGTCATGTATGATTATCTGTACTATTAAATTGTTTACTATCTGTACTTTGATGTTGTTTATTACGTATGTTGTGCTGTGAGGCGCCTTGCACCGTTTCTGTTTCTTACTGCCATAATTGGTAATGAAGTTGGATATCTCACCTCTTTTTGTATTTTGTTATTCGGTATTTTGTTTATGTTTCTTAAAAGACCAAGGCGAGGAAGAGCCTGAGTTTCCTAATTTTGGAATGAACAAGTTATCTGCTTGACTATGGCATCCCGACGAGGCTTCTTAGGGTATGCCCTCCTGAGGTTCCATGGAGGCATGGATTGTTAGCACATTGATGTGATCACTGAACACTATATCTATATGGGAGAGGTGACTGTATCATTGGCCTGGGGTTGCTATGATCCACCGTTCTTTTCCTTGGACGTTTGTGTATAGCTGGAGCTCTACTTGCCAATACGCGATGTATGGGGTGATCGTGAGTACACCCCATATGAGAATTCTTTCCTATCTTCTGCACGAGCTCCTACCCGTGAATCTGCTGCTCCAGCGAGGATTTCCTCTTCTGAGGAGGATCCAGTTGAGGTTCCTTCTTAGTAGCTATTGCGGGCTTAATATTCTTTTTCTACTCTTGATGGCTATTTGTATATGATAATTTTTAGGGCTTGTAAAGCTTCGGCTTCTTTTTAATGAGCCTTAATGTAATTAATGACTTACAGTCTGTATCTAAACATATATATATATATATATATATATATATATATATATATATATATATATATATATATATTATGTATCTTTTGCATGAAAGTATAGTTTGATCTTTATGTTTTTTGCTTACAATGTAAAAATGTATAATACATGTATTTGAACGAGACTTGCTATGTACAATACTTCATTGATGAACAGGATAATGTCTATACATATAAGATATAAACCGAGTCTTAATAATAATGACATAATGTTCTTTGAATTTCGTCTGTTTGGTATGACGTCCTCTCATCCTCCTGTGAAAGGGGGCATTACAACTAACAAGAAGACCCTAGGATAGTCAACTCACATAATCAACCACCAAAACTTGAAAAGAGAAGTCTTTGATCACAAAGGTGACCATGGATCACGAAAATAAGAAGAGAAAAGAAGAAAGTCAAGAACTTTACCTCAAAGTTTCAAGCTTTAGGGCTTGGTAGAATATGATGAAGATGGAGGAACTAATAAATGCTCACCAAGGAGAAAAGCTTCTGTGTGACAAGGAGAATCAAGAATCAAGGTTGGTTGGAGCAAACAAACTTGAGTGGCCAAAAATGGTGTAGTGCAACCGTGTGGGTGAAGAGAAAATAGAGGAGAGAAAACGTGAAAGAGAGAAAAGGGAAAAGTGTTTGAAATGAAAAGATGATAGGAAAAGTGAAAAGATGATGACTTTGGTCATCTTTTCCCTCCCAACCGTGAAGCCAAAAAGAGAAGAGAGGAAAGGTGAAGCTTCCTTGAGAAGCTTAGTAGGAAGCTTCCTTAAGAAGCTTTACACACTTTTTAATAAAGTGAATGGTGATGTCTTGGTGATGATATCATCTTGGTGATGTCATTAAAGTGCTCTCTAGAAAAGGTGACTAACACTCTACTAGAGCTGTTATCCAGTGGGCAAAAGTTACAGTCAGCAGAAACAGTAATTATTTTCCCGCAGATAATAAAATATACTGCAATATTATTTATCAGATAAAATCTCAAAAAATAAAAAATTCGTAAACTGTGCCCGGCCTTGGGTTTAGAAGATCCCCCATCGACGTTTCTACAGTCCAAAGTTTTTCGGCCTTAGGGAAAATATTTTATTTTCTCAGCCCCGCTCAATGTGCATGCAAATCGAGAAAAATATTAAAATAATCAAATAATTCAAATAATTTCAAAAAAATTATACAAAATCACAAATATTATAAAATGAATATATATCATAAAATAAATGATTTTCGGGGTGTTACAACTCTCCCCTTCTAAAAAGAAATTTCATCCTTAAAATTCTCATACCTCAGAATAAATGTGGATGTTGTTCCTTCATCTTGTCCTCTAACTCCCACATCCCATCTCCAATTACGTCATTCCAAATTACTTTCACTAATGGAATCTCCTTTCCTCTGAGTCGCTTCACTCTCCTATCCTCAATCCTTATGGGAAGTGTCTCATAGATCAAATTCTCTCTTAATTGTACTATATCCGGTGCTATGACATGGTTTGGATCAGGAATGTATTTTTACAATTGCGACACATGAAAAACATTGTGAATGTTAGAAAGAAAAGGTGGTAAAGCTATTTGGTGAGCTACTGGACCTATCCAACGAAGAATTTGATAAGGTCCAATGAATTTGGGAGTAACTTTTCTAGATTTAAGAACTCGGCCGACACCAATCGTGGGCGTGACTTTCAAAAACACATGCTCACCTTATTTAAACTTAAGAGGTTTTCTTCTTCTATCTGCATAGCTCATTTGTCTACTCTAAGCCATCCACATCTCTTCTTGAATCATCTTAACCTTCTCCGTTGTTTGTTGCACAAGATCAGGTTCGATCGTAAGGTGCTCTCCACCTTGGTACCAACACAAAGGTGTTCTGCACTGTCGTCCGTATAGAGCCTCATAGGGTGCTATCCTTATGCTAGAATGAAAATTGTTATTATAGGTGAACTATATCAAGGGCAAAACTTAATCCCAACTTCCAGTCTGTTCTAGAGTACAAGCTCTCAGTAGATCTTCCAGCGATTGGATCGTCCTTTCCGATTGACCATTAGTTTGAGGATGATAAGTAGAACTTAAAGGAAGTTTCATTCCCATTGCCTCTTGAAGACTTTGCCAAAACCTCAATGTGAACCTCAGATCTCTATCGTAGACAATACTGGAAGCCACACCATGAAGTCTAACAATCTCGCTAATATACAGTTGGGCTAACCTCTCCGTCAGATACCTTATGTTGATTGGTAAGAAGTGAGCAGACTTTGTAAGCTGGTCCACAATTACCCATATCGAGTCGTAACCTTTTCGAGTCTTCGGTAATCCAACCACAAAATCCATTGCGATGCCATCCCAATTCTATTCGGGAATAGCTAGAGGTTGCAACATTCCAGAAGGTCTCTGATGTTTAACCTTGGCTTTTTGACAAACCAGACAAGACGACACGTACTTAGCAACACTCTTCATTCCGTGCCACTAGAATAACCGCTTCAGGTCTTGGTACATTTTTGTCATTCCAAGGTGTATGCTTAACTGGCTCGTGTGGGCTTCATCAATAATTAATTTCCTCAGCTCCGGATCACTAGGCACACAAACCCTGCCTTGGAACCTTAGAATACCATCATGCCCTTCCTAAACTGTTGACATAATGTCTCGCTTCATCATCTCCCTCTCGTTTTGTAGAAACTCGTCATCTTTCTGTTTCTCTTGGATTTTTTCCATTAATTCACTTGAGATAGTAACCATATTCAAACAAATCTTCCCCGGTGTCAATTCCATGGAAGTCCACATATTCTGAAATTGTTCTATTAATTCTTTTTCCTTGATCATCATAGTAGAGATACTCAATATCTTTCTACTTAAAGCATCTGCCACCACATTTGCCTTTCCAGGATGATACTGGAGTTGAAAATCATAGTCCTTCAAAAATTCTAACCACCTCATTTGCCTTATGTTCAGCTCCTTTTGGTTGAACAGGTAATTTAGACTCTTATGATCACTGTAGACGTTGAATGTGGCTCCGTACAGAAAATGCCTCCATATTTTCAAAGAAAACACCACCGCTGCTAACTCCAGGTCATGTGTAGGATAATTCTTTTCATGTACTCTCAGCTGCCTTGAAGCATAAACCACCGTTTTCCTATTTTGCATGAGCACGCATCCTAATCCTTGATGTGAAGCATCACAATATACTTCAAAGGGTTCATTAGGATCAGGTAGAATCAAAACTGGTGAAGTAGTCAGTCGTCTCTTCAATTCTTGAAAACTCTCTTCACAATCATCAGTCCATACAAAGGCTTGGTTCTTTCTCATAAGTTGAGTGAGAGGTCCTGCTATCTTAAAAAATCCTTCAATGAATCTTTGATAATAACCAGCTAATCCCACGAAGCTACAGATCTCTGTCACAGTCTTCAGCCTTTCCCATTGTAGAACTGCTTCAACTTTCGACATATCAACTGTAATTCTATCCTTCAAGATCACATGCCCCAAAAACTTAAGCTTTTCCAGCCAGAATTCACAATTTGACAACTTGGCATACAGTGTCTTCTCTTTCAGAATCTGGAGAACTACACTAAGGTGTTCAGCATGTTCCTCCTGATTTTGAGAATAGATCAGAATGTCATCGATGAAGAAGAGGACGAATCTGTCTAGGTAAGGACAAAAAATCCTATTCATGTAATCTATGAATATGGTAGGTGTATTCGTCACTCCAAACGGCATCACAAGATACTCGTAATGTCCGTAACGTGTACGAAAAGTCGGTTTAGGAATATCCTCTACCTTCACTCAGATCTGATGATAACCTGAACGCAGATCGATCTTAGAGAAAACAAAAGCTCCTTTCAGCTGATCCATCAAATCATTTATCCTTGGAAGTGGATACTTGTTCTTGATCGTGACCTTGTTAAGTTAACGATAATCTACACATAAGCATGAAGTTCCATCCTTTATCTTGAGCAACAGCACTGGTGCTCCCTAGGGTGACACACTAGGCCTGACGAACTGCTTTTCCAGGAGCTCCACTAACTGCTTCTTGAGCTCAACTAATTTTGACGATGACATCCTGTAGGGTACTATGGATACAAGACCAGATCTAGGCACAAGATCGATGGTAAACTCTATCTCTTGCTCAGGTGGTAAACTAGGTACATCATCAGGAAAGATTTCAGAAAACTCATTAACTACCAGAATAGTCCTCACATCCATCTAGCTCTCGACTTTTAAAGAAGACAATAGCATGTATCCCTGAGCTCCTTCTTTCAAGAAAGATTGAACTTAGTTAGCCGTCAAAAATCTAGAAACTTCAGCCGTAGGAAGAACTATGATTTTACTGGAACAGTCTAACAGGATAAGGTTAAAAGATAACCAATCCATTCCTAAGATTATATCTATTTGAGAAAGAGGTAAACAGATCAAATCAACAGAAAAGATTCGACCTTCAATAGATAAAGGACAGCTCAAACAAACATGGGTGGTAACAACAGGTTCAGTAGTAGGGTAGAAACTCTCAAATCAAAAGGTAAAGAAGACATAGGTAAACCTAATCGATGCACACAGGCATATGCAATAAAAGAATAGGTCGCTCCCGAATCATACAGTACAGATAAAAGATTACCTCCTATGGTACCATCTCTCCTTATCAGATCTTTAGATTGAGAAGCTTCTGCTCCACTCATCGTGTAAACTCTACCTCCTACTTGAGGTCTTGCAACTCGTGCATTATTGACAGAAGGCTTTGCCTTTGATTGGTTGCAATCTCAGGAGAGATGTCTAAGTTTTCCACATCTGAAGTAGATAATCCCTTTGATTGTACAATCCCTTGTCAAGTGGTCCTTTCCTTATTTCATATGAAACACCCTCCTTAGGGTATCATATTTCAGACTAACTCCTTTATATCCTCTTTTTACCCAAGTTATAAAATATTTAATATTATTTTAAAACAGGTTTCAAAATTTCTTTTTCGCAGATAACATAAACTTACCAAGCCTTTAGAGATTGTAAATATAATTAACTGATTAACACACATGACTTAAAATAATATAATTCACTAATATTATTTAATACATAAGATTTACAAAACTCAAAGCTTACGCCTAACTACCATATAAAAACTCGACCTGGCCCAAGTCCACACACTAGAAGATTAGGGTCCTGCACCTGATCTTCCTCCAGATCCTCCTCGGGATCCTTAACAGACAAATTCCCAAAATAAACAATACGCTCAACATCAGTATCATAGCGCCAGGCATCAGTGCCTCCGTGGAACTACGCTTGCACGTAAACAGAGAAATCCCTCTTTGCAGCCATTGCATACCGATTAAACAAAGTCAATCAAACTCAAATCTAGGCGATCCAACCTCATCCTTCTTACAGTCTTTATCAAATATAATCATGAAGACATAACAAAAAAACAATACAGCAAAGAGGTGAGATCCCCTACATCGCATACCAATATGGCAGCAATAAAATGATAAACATGTTAACACAGTTCAACATACAATCCATAAAATAACATAAAATTAGCAGATATATTCATGATATTTAATAAATGAATAATCCAATAAACTTGCAACACAATATTTGACATAATGATAATACCACATTTATATCACAATAATATTATATCACAATAGTATAAATGCTGACTATGCATATGAATAATATGAACACTAACTATGCATATGGCCAACAAGTATACTGACCATTCTTATGACAATGCAACCAATTCCTACTCCATGGAGCTAGACTCAAATTTAGAGATGAATGTCCCAGAAGATCTGTCCCCACTCAAAAGAAAGTCTACACCGGACTTTGAAAAGTAATAGTGTATTGTCAGGCTGCCAGTGTGTTGCAACGGTTCTTCACGGCTAGGGGTATATAATATGATAACATAATCACTAAGTGAATCACCGCGCCTTGACGTCCCCCAAGATCTATCAAGGATCCCATTATTCTGTAAGTTCTCGTTCACTCCTAGGCATAAAACGCCATGACAACCAACAACTGTATAATGCTCAAATGCATATTCAACGAAATCAAACCACCGTTGAACTGTTCTCAATGATATTTAAGCAACCGCCCATACAATTTTCTAATACTATTAGTATCCATGATGTTATATAACCGCTCATACAACTACATAATACCAAAGATCCACTCGGGTTAAGTACTTCGGTTCCACAATCCACATGGGTCCAGTACGTCGGCCCAAAAGAACAATGCTAAATCACAAACCACTTGGGTCTAGTACTTCAGACATAATGCAAAAACTCGTTGTTCCTCTCAGTCGCGTAGCGATATTATTGCGTTTTCACAATCGTAAAAGACTTCTGTCACTTTTTCAAATCGCGTAATGATTTTTCAACATTTTCTCAATTGCGTAAAGATTTTAAAATATTTTCTCAATCGCGTAGTTAAAAATCACTATTTTTAAATCGCGTAAGAGTTTTTCTGCGTATTTTCAATCTCATAAAACATTTTAATCATATTCTAAGCTTAAATTAAAAATTTTATCATTTATTTTCAAAATCAAACTTTAATTTTAATATTTCCTTAATAATCCATCTTTAAATAATATTCTAACATTTTCTCATTAAAATCCTTTAAAAATTATTTTCTATTGTTTTTCACAAAGTTACATTTTTCTGAGTTAATTTGGATGTTACAGCTCAAAATTTTCTAACGCACTTCAAAATCAAAAGGGTGAGCTATACGTCAATAAATTTCATGTTTTAAATTATAACTTATGTAATAACCTAATTATACTAATTTAATTCTAAAAATGAGTTTACTTTCTTTTAGGTCTAAAAACCTATCAAATAAATTCCTATTAATCAAATACCTAAGTTTACACTTAGTAAAATAATTTTGGACTTAGAAAATAAAAAATTAGTATGTTGGCCGAAATTCTCTATATATTTCATAAATCATATTTTATTAAAATCTCTAATCCAATTTCTTATCATTAAATCTTTAATTGGTAAAATAATTTTTTTGAACACTTTGTTCCAAAACTTGATGTTGAGGCCGTGAGCCTCTAGGGTTCTTTATAACCAAAATAATTTTCCTTCCCACATGATTCTTATCAAATCCAACATATCACTCAAGATATTGCTACTATGACATATAGATGCTTACCATTAAAGCAAAAAATCATATTAAGCATCAAATCACAATTCAATCAAAATCATACCATCTCATATAATTATTCAAGCAATAAAATCATGCATAATTAATAAACAACAAAATCATATATAATAGAACATAGAACAGATAAACATACACAATCAAGTGAATAAATTCTTTAAGAGATTTTTCACTGACAAACGCAAACAAATCCATTCCCTCACCACCACATATGGCCGATGAGGTTAATCTCCCTCTTACCTCGGTTGATGCCTCCTAGCTCTTTGTAGGACTCCCTTTGTATGAAACTTTCACCACTAAGTAGATCTTAGAATAAAAACAATCACATAAAAATTAGCATCTAAGGCTTGATTAAGATGACCATAGATCAAACATGGTCTTAGGATTCCAAGAATCAAGTAAGAAATCAAGTTTCAAGATCTTTACCTTAAACCCCTAAAACTTAAATCCAAGAATTAAGCTTGAAGATGATAAAATTAGGTCTTGATCACAACATGAAAGTTGCTTAGAATGAAGTTTAGGATCAAGTGATGTGATTAGATGGAATTATGAGTGATTGGAAGATAAATCTAGAGAGTGAGGCCGTGAGCTAAAGGAGAGAAAAGGTAAGAGCCTTTGTGTTCTTTGCTTGATAGAAGGATGAAGATGAATGAATCTTGAAAAGTTTACAACATGAAAGTTTCTTGGATTGATGAGAGGATTCAAGAAGTATGGTTGGATGAAATTATAGAAACTTGGAAGTAGGCTTTGGGTGTGAAGGCCGAATGCTCCAAGAAGGAAAAAGATGAAGTTCTTTGGTTGTTCTTGGATGAGAGAGAAAAAGATGATAGTTTTCCATTGTCACAAAATGGCAGGAAATGAAATACGAAGTCCTATTTTGTAAGACTTGGCCGTGTAGGTTGCTTGGATAGAAAGTTTAAGACTTATTTAGCAAGATAAAAATCTATCACATGGCTTTACATGGCTTCACATGGCTTAGGTCACTAAGTAGTCATCCTTTGGTCATTAGATTATACATGAACATCCTAGAATTACCTACTTGGCCATGGAGCACATAGATGGAAGTAACTATGTTTTGTTTCATTTAAATTCCTAATTGCACTTAAGCTAACTTAGTTACGTCATTTAGTTACATAACTAACTATCAAGTTACATGCTTAGGTCATGCATTTGTCATACATTGGTCATGCTTCTAGAAAACTCTAGATCCTCCTTGTAACTATAGACTCTAAAGAATAGCAAACTAAGTTATCTCCATTTAGTTACTATATAGGCTTTTGGAGTAACTTAGTTAGATTACTTAGTTTCTTAATTAGTTAGTCTAGCCATTATTATTGACTTTTTGACAAACAAGCTTGATTATAATTGGTTGGTCATAAAGCTATGTAATGATGGTTCATGATTACAGTTAAGATATTTAGCGTAGATATTTTCACCCAGATATTTTACGTAGATCTTTTACTAAGATATTTTACTGAGATATTTTTTGTTAGATATTTATCCTTAGATATTTATCTCTAGATATTTTACTAGGTGAGTCATTACCGAGAAGTATCTAGAACGTATGACTCACTGTGGCGAGTCACAGAGTGAGTCAGTGTTCTTCTACCTTCTAGAATGTGGCAAGTCATCGCTTCTACAAACTTCTAGAACACGCTGAGTCATGGTGCTGAGGTGTCACACAAGGTGTCCAGCTTCTATTGGTCCTCCATGATGAGTCACAACTGCCAAGTTTGACCAGCTCCTCATTGGTGCATACAAGGTGAGTCACAACTACTAAAATCTTCTAGAACATTCTAGAATATGCGAGTCACCAGCTTAGTCACCTAGCAACCTCTCCATTGGTCCACCTTTGAGCAAGCCACCTTTGTTGACTTTTCATACAACTTGCTAAGCAAGCTAGGTCTCCTATTGGTGCAACACATAAGCTTATCATGATTACTCATGATAAGCTCCACGATATTTGGGCTTATGGATAACCATTCACTAGATATTTCTAGAAGCTAGTATCCAATAAATAATAACATTACCCAATGGATAATAGAGTGAAACAAAAACTCAAATGAAGAAAATTTCTGTCAACTGTTTCCGGTTTCGGGTTTAATATGATCCCTCGGTCTCGCCTTGACAATCCGAAACTTTTTGGTCCAAGAAAATTTTTTATTTTTCTGAGCCCACCTCAAACACACATACAACTTAAAATAATATTAAAATAATCAAAACTCAGCAAAATCCATAAAAATTATAAAACTTATATATTCAGAAAAAAAAGAAATTTGAGCATACAACCTAAAATAATATTAATATAATCAAAATACTTAAAAATTTCTAAAAATTCACAAAAATTCACAAATATTGTAAAACGTATTTATATTAAGAAAAATAAAAATCGGGGTGTTACAACTCCCCCTTCTAAAAAATATTTCGTCCTCGAAATTTCTCTTATATTTAAAACAAAAGAGGATATTGTTCCTTTATCTTGTCTTCAAGATTCCACGTAGCATTTCCAGTTACATCGTTCCAGATCACCCTTCTACCTCTCTCGTATTTCCTCCATCAAACTATTCGAAACAGTAATCATAATCAAACAAATTCCCCCCAATGTCAAATCTACAGACAACCACATATTCCTAAATTGATAGAACAATTCACTCTCCTTAACCATCATAGCAAATATACTAAGTACATTTCTACTTAAGGCATTTGCCACAACATTCGCCTTTCCAGAATGATATTGAAGTTAAAAATTGTAGTCTTTCAAAATTTCTAACTATCGTCTCTGCCTCTTATCAAACTCCTTCTGATCGACTAAGTACTCCAAGCTCTTGTGATGTGTGTAGATATTGTAGGTTGATCCATAAAGAAAATGTCTCCAAATTTTCAACGCAAAAATGACTATCACAAATTCCAACACGTGAATCGGATAATTCTTCTCATGCACGTTACATTGCCTTGAAGCATGCGCCACTACCTTTCTATTTTGCAATCAACACATAACCTAGACCTAAAAGTTGAACTTCCTTTAACTAGACTTTGCACTCAAATAACTTTGCGTATAACTTCTTCTTCTTAAGAATTTGAAGAACCGTATTAAGATGTTCAGCATGTTCCTTCGAACTACGAGAATAGATCAGAATGTCGTCAACAAGGACAACGACAAATCTGTCTAAATAAGGACAAAAGATCCTATTTATGTAATTCATTAATATCGCAAAAGCATTCATTACCCCGAATGGTATTACTAAATACTCGTAGTACCTATAACGCGTTTGAAAAATTGTCTTGGAACATCTTCTACTTTCACGCGAATCTGATAATAGCCAAAATGCAATTCAATCTTGGAGAAAACAACTGCTCCCTTTATTTGGTTTTTTAGTTTCCGTGTCATGTCTCTCGTCACATCGTTCCAAATTACCTTTACCAAGATAAGTTGTTTCACTCGCCTTTCCTTAATCTTAATAGGAAACATCTCATAGATCAAGTTCTCTTTCTAATCGTACTGTATCTTGTACTATGACATGGTTTGAATTAGGAATATGTTTTCTCAAATGAGATACATGGAAGACACTATGAAGATTAGAAAGAAAAGTGATAAGGATTCGGTAGATTACCGGATTTATCCAACAAAGAATTTGATATGGCCCAATAAATTTAGAAATGAACTTTCTTGATTCAAATCCAAAAATCTCAGTTTTAGGGAACACTAAAGTTTTATTGAAATAATATAACAGGATATGGTTAGAAAGTAACCAATCCATCCCAAGATTTTGTCTATTTGTGAAAAAAGTAGACAAATCAGATCAACAGAAAAGTTCCAATGTCGAATAATAATAGGATAGTTTTAAACAGGCTTGAGTAGTAATAACAAGTTTAGCAGTTGAAGTAGCAACATCCAATTCAAAAGGAAATGAAAACACAACTAGCCCAAAATGTTCACATAGTCATAGGCCATAAAAGAATGGGTTGCCCCCCGAGTTATACAACACAATTAAAGGATTACTCTCTATGGCACAATCTCCCTCAATAAGATCTTCAGATTGGGAGGCTTCTGCTCCACTTAACATATAGACTCTTCCTCCATCTTGAGATCTTATCAAACGTTTGTTACTCATGGAAAGTTCCATCTTTGATTCAGTACAACCTCTAGCAATATGTCCAGGCTTCCTGCACTTGAAACAAATTATTTCCATGCTCCTACACTCCTTCGTCAAATGGCCATTTCCATACTTCTTACAATATGGTGAAAACTTCACGATCTGCCTAAAACTACTACCACTTGTATTTCTTTCATTTGTTCATGGTTGTCGTTGATTTCCTGGTGGTTGTGAATACAATTTTCCCTGGGACCATTTGACTTTACGATTTTTCCTTTTTCGGAACCAATATGATCCAACGTTACAACTTCTTGCATCTTGAGACTGATTCAATTCTAACAAGTTCTGTAGTTCAGTTATCAGTTCGTTCTACTGAACGATCTTTTGATTCAGTCGTACCGCTATGTCAGCCATTCTCTACATTGCTATCGCAACTGCAGCCATACGATCTTTGTCATGTCTTGCGTCCTCATGTTTACATCTACCCTGAGCCATTGCCTTTTCTTCGAAAATAGACAAATCAAAACATAATGAAACCGAACGTAACCATTTCAACCAACATTGTCTCCTTTCAGAAACCAAACAATATATCTCTGTGTTCGGTGTCAGAGAAACACATAGTACAAACAAGACAAACGTACTCACAAACCCAAAAGACTCTAACATGGGCTCTGATACCGACTAATGAAACACCCTCCTTAGGGTATCATATTTCAGACTAACTCCTTTATATCCTCTTTTTACCCAAGTTATAAAATATTTAATATTATTTTAATACGGGTTTCAAAATTTTTTTTTCGTGGATAACATAAACTTACAAACCTTTAGAGATTGTAAATATAATTAACTGATTAACATAAATTACTTAAAAAAAATAATTCACCAATATTATTTAAGATTTACAAAACTCAAAGCTTATGCCCAACTACCATATAAAAACACGACTTGGCCCAAGTCCACATACTAGAAGATTAGGGTCCTGCACTCGATCTTCCTCCAGATCCTCTTCGGGATCCCTAACAGACAAATTCCATAAATAAACAACACGTTCAACATCAGTATCATAGCTCTAGGCATCAGTGCCTTCGTGGAACTACGCTTGCACGTAAACAGAGAAATCCCTCTTTGCAGCCATTGCGTACCGATCAAATAAAGTCAATCTAACTCAAATCTAGGTGATCCAACCTCGTCCTTCTTACGGTCTTTATCAAACATAATCATAAAGACATAACAGACAAACAATACAGCAAAGAGGTGAGATCCCCTACATCGCATACCAATATGGCAGCAAGAAAATGATAAACATGCCAACACAATTCAACATACAAGCCATTAAAATAACATAAAATCAGCAGATATATTCATGATATTTAATAAATGACTAATCCAATAAACTTGCAACACAATATCTGGCATAATGATAATACCACATTTATATGACAATAATACTATATCACAACAGTATAAATGCTGACTATGCATATGAATAATATGAACACTAACTATGCATATGCCTAATGAGTATACTGACCATTCTTATGCACAATGCAACTAGTTCCTACTCCATGGAACTAGACTCAAATTCAGAGATGAACGTCCCAGAAGATCTGTCCCCCCTCAAAAGAAAGTCTACGCCAGACTTTAAAAAGTAATAGTGTATTGTCGGGCTGCCAGTGCATTGCAACGATTCTTCTCGGCCAGGGGTATATAATGTGATAGCATAATCACTAAGTGAATCACTGCGCCCTGACGTCCCCCAAGATCTATCAAAGATCCCACTATCTTGTAAGTTCTTGTTCACTCCTAGGCATAAAATGCCATGACAACCATCAACTGTATAATGCTCAAATGCATATTCAATGAAATCAAGCTACCGTTAAATTGTTCCCAATGATATTAAAGTAACCGCCCATACAATTGTCTAATACCATTAGTATCCATGATATTATATAACCGCCCATACAACTACATAATACCAAAGATCCACTCGGGTCCAGTACTTCGGTTCCACAATCCATATGGGTCCAGTACGTCGGCCCAAAAGCACAATGCTAAATCACAAACCACTTGGGTCCAATACTTCAAACCTACCGCAAAAACTCGCTGTTCCTCTCAGTCGCATAGTGATATTATCGAGTTTTCATAATTGTAGAAGACTTCTATTACTTTTTCAAATTACGTAATGATTTTTTAACGTTTTCTCAATCGTGTAAAGATTTTAAAACTTTTTCTCAATCGCGTAGTTAAAAATCACTATTTTTAATTCGTGTAAGATTTTTTTTTTTGCGTATTTTTAATCGCGTAAAATATTTTAATCATATTCTAAGCTTAAATTAAAACTTGTATCATTTATTTTCAAAATCAGACTTTAATTTCAATATTTCCTTAATAATCCATTTTTAAATAATATTTCTAACATTTTCTCATTAAAATCCTTTAAGAAATATTTTCTACTGTTTCTCACAAAATTACATTTTTCTGAGTTAATTTGGATATTACAGCTCAAAATTTTCTAATGCTCTTCAAAACCCAAAGGGTGAGCTATACGTCAGTAAATTTTAAGTTTTAAATTATAACTTACATAATAACTAATTATACTAATTTAATTCTAAAAGTGAGTTTACTTTCTTTTTAGGTCTAAAAACCTATCAAATTAATTTCCTATTAATCAAATAACTAAGTTTACACTTAGTAAAATAAATTTGGACTTAGAATATGAAAAATTAGTATGATGGCCGAAATTCACTATATATTTCATAAATCATATTTTGTTAAAATCTCTAATACAATTTCTTATCATTAAATCATTAAATGTTTAATTGGTAAAATATTTTTTTTTTTGAATACATTGTTCCAAAACTTGATGTTGAGGCTGTGAGCCTCTAGGGTTCTTTATAACCAAAATAATTTTCCTTTCGACATGATTCTTATCAAATCCAACATATCACTCACGATATTGCTACTATGACATATTCATGCTTACCATTGAAGCAATAAATCATTTTAAGTATCAAATCACAATTCAATCAAAATCATACCATCTCATATAATTATTCAAGCAATAAAATCATGCATAATTAATAAACAACAAAATCACATATAATAGAACATAGAACACATAAACATACACAATTAAGTGAATAAATCCTTTAAGAGATTTTTCACTCACAAACACAAACAAATCAATTCCCTCATCACCACATATGGTCGATGAGGTTAATCTCCCTCTTACCTCAGTTGATGCCTCCTAGCTCTCTGTAGGACTCCCTTTGTATTAAACTTTCACCACTAAGTAGATCTTAGAATCAAAACAAACACATAAAAATTAACATCTAAGGCTTGATTAAGATGACCATAGATTAAACATGGTCTTAGGATTCCAAGAATCAAGTAAGAAATCAAGTTTCAAGATCTTTACCTTGAACCCCTAAAACTCAAATCCAAGAATTAAGCTTGAAGATGATAAAATTAGGTCTTGATCACAACATGAAAGTTGCTTAGAATGAAGTTTAGGATCAAGTGATGTGATTAGATGGAATTATGAGTGATTGGAAGATAAATCTAGAGAGTGAGGTCGTGAGCTAAAAGAGAGAAAAAAGGAAGAGCCTTTGTGTTCTTTGCTTGATAGAAGGATGAAGATGAATGAATCTTGAAAAGTTCACAACATTAAAGTGTCTTGGATTGATGAGAGGATTCAAGAAGTATGGTTGGATGAAATTATAGAAACTTGGAAGTAGGCTTTGGGTGTGAAGGCCGAATGCTCCAAAAAGGAAAAGGATGAAGTTCTTTGGTTGTTCTTGGATGAGAGAGAAAAAGATGATAGTTTTCCTTTGTCACAAAGTGTTAGAAAATGAAATGCAAAGTCCTATTTTGCAAGACTTGGCCATGTAGGTTGCTTGGATAAAAAGTTTAAGACTTGTTTAGCAAGATAAAAATCTATCACATGGCTTCACATAGTCTAAGTCACTAAGTAGTCATCCTTTGGTCATTAGATGATTCATGAACATCCTAGAATTACCTACTTGGCCGTGGAGCACATGGATGAAAGTAACTAAGTTTTGTTTCATTTTAATTCCTAATTGCACCTAAGCTAACTTAGTTAGGTCATTTAGTTACTTAACTAACTGTCTAGTTACATGCTTAGGTCATGCATTTGTCATGTATTAGTCATGCTTCTAGAAAACTCTGGATCCTCCTTGTAACTATAGACTCTAAAGAATAGCAAACTAAGTTTGCTCCATTTAGTTACTACATAGGCTTTTAGAGTAACTTAGTCCGATTACTTAGTTTCTTAATTAATTAGTCTAGCCATTATTATTTACTTTTTGACAAACAAGGTTAATTATAATTAGTTGGTCATAAAGCTATGTAATGATGGTTCATGATTACACTTAAGATATTTAGTTTAGATATTTTCACCTAGATATTTTACATAGATCTTTTACTAAGATATTTTACTGAGATATTTTTCGTTAGATATTTATCCTTAGATATTTATCTCTAGATATTTTACTAGGTGAGTCATTACCGAGAAGTCTCTAGAACATGTGACTCACTGTGGCGAGTCGCAGGGTGAGTCAGTGTTCTTCTACCTTCTAGCATGTGGCGAGTCATCGCTTCTACAAACTTCTAGAACACGCTGAGTCATGGTGCTGAGGTGTCACGCAAGGTGTCCAGCTTCTGTTGGTCCTCCACGATGAGTCACAGTCGCCAAGTTTGACCAGCTCCTTATTGGTGCATACAAGGTAAGTCACAGCTACTAAAATCTTCTAGAACATTCTAGAATATGCGAGTCACCAGCTTAATCACCAAGCAACCTCTCCATTGGTCCACCTTTGAGCAAGCCACCTTTGTTGACATTTCATACAACTTGCTAAGCAAGCAAAGTCTCCTATTGGTGCAACACAAAAGCTTATCATGATTGCTCATGATGAGCTCCAAGATATTTTGGCTTATGGATATCCATTCACTAGATATTTCCAGAAGTTAATACCCAATAGATAACAACATTACCCAATAGATAATAGAATAAAACAAAACCAAAATAAACCCATAATGCCTATGACATGAAATGCTTTTCTTTGGATCCCTTACGCAATAAGGTTGAACCTAGTGAATTAGATCCTTTATGCATTAAGGTTGAACCTAGTGAATTGAATCTCTTATGCATTATGGTTGAACCTAGTAAATTGGATCTCTTATGCAATAAGGTTGAACTTAGTGAATTGGACCCCTTATGCTATAAGGTTGAACCTAGTAAATTGGTTCCCTTATGCATTAAGGTTGAACCTAGTAAATTGGGTCCCTTATGTAATAAGGTTGAACCTAGTGAATTGGACCCCTTATGCAATAAGGGGTTGAACCTAGTGAACTGAATCCCTTATGCAATTAGGTTAAACCCAGTGAATTTGACCCCTTATGCAATAAGGTTAAACCTAGTAAATTGATTTCCTTAATGAGGTTGAACCTTGGCAAGACTTAGTTCCTTTATTTATTAAAGTTGAGCCTAATAAAATATGGATTAGTATATCCTATGCTAGGCTAAGGATGAATATATCCTATGGTAAGCTAAGAATAAGTAAGTAATATGCCAGATGAAGGAATTCCGTTCCTAAAAATAGTTAAGCTACATGTATGAGCTTAGTGAAAGATTATATAGTTGTTGGATGAATGTTTACATAAAGTTAGAGTGTGAAAGTTCTAGTGGTAGTGAGTATAGTCTGTAACACCCTCCTTAGGGCGTCACACTTCATGTTACTTAATTACCAAATTACCCCTTCATTAGAAATCGTGCTTGTAATATAAATACGAGTTGTAAAATTTCTTAATAATAATAAGATAAACTTAGCGCAAAATAAAAACTTAACAATATTGTCACAAATAATTTACATCATATAAACATACACAAGTCTTTAGTACTGTCATATTTTAATATTTACAAACTAGACTCTCAAAATATTTAAAACATTATTTAAACTAACACACTGCCCAAGTCCTACTAGACAGTAGAACCCTCAGATGGGTCCTCTTCAGATTCCTTAGCATATAGGAATCCAGCTTGACGTGAAGTCCTACAGACAGGTGTCCGAGCAGATGACACAATACTGACCTTACTAGGGGTATGGTAGTAAGTCACCCAGTATTACCTAATAGATATTGGAAACTCTAGTTGTACATAAATATTAACACTAAAGTAATGATGTCCAAGTTGTTGTCTACTCAATCTAATATTTAGGTCGCCCAAGTAGTAAATACGCTCTCTATCCAAATCAACGTTCTATGCCTCTGATCCTCCAAGAAACGTCAATCTCATATATCCAAGGAAACACGGCATCTCCATCTCTTCAAAACTCAGAGTCCTCAACAGGGATCTACTCTTCCTCAACTTCTCGCTTAACTTCTTGCTCAACGTCTTTTAAAATATAAATACAATATAGAATAGACATACAAAGAGGTGAGATTACCTACGCCATTACCTGTATGGTAGCAATGAAGATAAACACATACAATATCTCATACAACTATCATACCATAATTACAGTTATGCCACTAACAACATTATCATCACAAAACATGTAATATACAATAATTACAATCATGCTATTATCAATAACCAAATATTCAATAGTTCAATTATCATAAATCATAATAACGATAATGCCCTCAATAACTATATGTATGCACACAGATTCAATTTCTTACTCCATGGAGCTAAAACTCAGGTTAGAGAGAGTGATCGAAAAGATTTGTCAGTACCAACATGCCTCAGACCATGTGCTCAATCTTGCACATCTAGCATATACACGACAATCTTTATCAGATCTTGATTAAGAATAGTGTCTCAGTTAGGATCATTGGTGTGTTGCGTCGGTCTAACCTACGGTACAGAAGAGCTACCAACTGCCCATTGTAGGAAACTCGCACCTACTCAAGAGGTGTCGTCTCTCCTAGGCAAATAGCCTCATACAGTCCATCAAACCTTTCCAATGCATGTACTATGCATCATTCACAGTTCCAATTTATTATATCATATTCGGGGTCCACTCAATACCCAACAGTATTATTACTGTATTTTCATCGTGTAATCTTATTTTCATATTTTCTTAATCGCGCAACAATTCTGTCGCATTTTTCAAATTGCGTAGCGATTTTTCAACATTTCTCAATCGCGTAAAATATTTTTCATACGTTTTAAATCAAAAATACTATTTTTCTCATTTAACACTAAAATTTGTCTTTATTTTCCATATTTACATAATAGTCCCTCAAAAACATAAGAATTACATTATAGTCCTGATTTAAATAATATTTTCACAATAGTCTCTCATAAAATTTATATTGACAAAATAGTCCATCTTTTATAAAATATTTGTAATATGACCCCTCATTTATAACATATTTGTAATATGGTCCTTCTTAAAATATTAATTACAATTTTGTCCCTCTTTTATGAAAATTTACAATATAACCCCTCTAAAAATTGATATTTGTAATGTTTCCAAAAAATGATATTTCTTTCTTTTACTTCATATATTACAACTCAAATTTTACGAACGCGCTTCAAACCCCATAGAGTGAGCTATACGTCAGTAAACTTCAAGTATTTGACACCCGAATTAATTTCATAATTCATTTATTTAATTCTATCAATTTGCTTTCTAAAAAAATTCATTTAGCTTACTACTAAATTCCAATTGTTCCAAAATCAATTCTTTCTCAGTTAAACCTTCAATTCTCAAATCTGAACCCATCATTTTCAAGACTTTGGTCCTCTTTTCCATGGTAAGGTCGTGAGCCTCAAGCTCTTTAGAGCTCTCATAAATTCGTTTCATCATGTTATTCACATCTTACTTTACTCATACATTTTCATGCTTACACAATCATACATACAAGCATATATCAAAGCAATAATCATAATATCACACATGCAATTATAAAAACAAAGCATAAACACCACAAACAAAAATCAAAGAAGCATTAAACAATAGGTGAATAAACCCTTATGGATTTTTCACCACACAAAATCATCTTCTCACCACCAAAACATGGTTGGTAAGGTTAAATCTCCCTTTTACCTCTTGAAGACCAGATCCTCAAGCTCTTTTTCCTTCTCTTGATTTCGTGTGAGTCGCAAAACAATTCCCTAAAATTCTTAAAAAATAAGTAAAATCACAAACAAAGCTTAATAATGAAAAACCATAGAAACAATCATGGTTCAGAAAATCACAAACTAAATTTTAAACCATAAAAACCAAAGTTTACCTTTAGGGGAAGTAAACCAACTTGGATTTTGAAGCACTTAGGGTAGGATTTTCACAAAACTTCCTAAATGAAAAGTGTTTAGGAGGTGGTTTAGGTTTAGGAAATGTTAAGAACAAAAATTATAGAAGATGGATAGTGGTATTGGGTGAAGGGGCCGAAACACTAGAGAGAAAATGGAAGGGAAAAGTGATCTGTTAATAATTTCAGCTCTTGAATGTTCTTTGTTTGATCTAATTGGATTCCCAATGTGTTTAATTGCTGACATTTAGTTAAGTTTCTGATTTAGAGTTGTCTTTGGATGTTTATTGTGAAACTTTGCTTAAATGAGGTTATAGACACTCATAAACATATTGTGATTTTCAGGAGATCTATGAGTGATGGAGTCCATTGGTATTGAGCTGTTGAGAAGAGAGTTAAGAGACTTAAGGGAATCAGTATCAACCTCTAGAAGCAAAGGAAGAAGAGCATTCATGAAGAATCAAGGCTAAATTCGAAGAAAGTGATTAACACGGCCCGTGTGAAATAACACGGGGTAGGCCGTGTGTCATTCGACTTTGAAGAGGCGGAAAGTTTTGATCAACACGGCCCGTGTCAATTGACACGGGGTAGGCCGTGTACGCCTCGACTTCACGAGGAAGGATGATTTGAAGCCTTGACCGAGAACACGGCCCGTGTCAATTGACACGGGGTAGGCCGTGTTCCTTTCTGACCTTGGAATAGTTGAAAATTTGTCTCCAGAATCAGACACGGGTTGGGCCGTGTATAATGACACGGCCCGTGTCGTCGCACCAGGAAGTTAATTTCGTGCTTTAATGTTAAATTAGGTTCCCAAACCTATAAATAGTGTGGCTTAGAGCCCTTTAAGCTATTCTGGACGTAGAGAGACGTGAAGGAAACTGAGAGAAACACAAAGACCAAGAAGGGGAAGGATTTGATCGAGGATTGGAGACTCGGATTCGAGCGATCAAAGATCAATCACTCTCAAGCCTTGGAAACTAGTTTGATCTTTAGTTTTTCTTTTCTTCTTTTGTTCTGAACAATGTTTTCTTTTAATTCTTCTTCTGTTTTTGAATTTGCCATGTGTGGCTAAACTTCTTGATTGGTTAAGGGAGGATGAAACTCTAGTTTTGATTATGTGAATCTTGCATACCTCTTTATATCAATACAATTATGTTTTTATTCATATGTTTCTGTTCATAAATCAATATAAAGGTTTTTATATTCTTGCCAAACTTCGAATGTGGTAAAACTAGGATTGCTATGCGCGGTTGCGATGGTATGACTAGTGAGACATATGATCTAAGTAATTTAATCCCGGTGTGTGATTAGATCTTAGTGTGATTGGTTTTCTAATTCTTAATGCAATCATTAGGTAAGTGTAAGAGCGGTTGCTTTACAAATAACTAATGGTTAGGGTTTGATTTGAGCGGTTGCTGAATTAAGCGAAACTTAAGGAAGACATGGGATTTATCTCACAATTACATAAGAACATAATTGATCATGTTGGTATAAAGGGTATGTAAGTTAGCATAATCATATAAATCTAGTGGTGGATTCCATCTCTTAACGAATATCTTTAACTTGATAATTCAATTTGTGTTTACTGTTTTGGTTTAAGTTTAATTTCTGTTTTTAGTTTTAATCAACAAAACCCCCCTTTTTACTTTTACTGTTTATTTTTCATCAGAGTTTAATTTAGGAATTGGATTGATAGTGTTAATTGAATTGATTCTCTGTGGATCGACCCTTGCTTACTACAATTGGTTGCAAGGTTTTTATATTTTTGGTGGAACTTGGCAACTATTTTTAATATTAATTTTTAATCGCATTCCACACCACACCAAAAAGCTTCTATGTGTGCTTGGAATTTTTTTGAGAGAAAATGATGCTTGCTTTTTGGTGAGAGAAAAATTGAATATTGATAGTAATCTTGAGTGTGCAGTCGTGTGAGGTGAGTGTAGGAGTGATTAAAGGATTTACTTGAAGTAAAATATCACAAGTGTGTTCACACTTGAAGCACATGGCCTATGTCACATGGATGAACCTAGAAGCTTGTGGAACTTGGTAGAATGGCCCTCCTTGGCCGTGGAACACTTAGAGGATTAGGGACTTAATTTGACTTCAATTAAAGCCTAATTGCATGCTAATTAATTAGGTTAAGTTTCCTAATTACACTTAATTAACATTCTAATTACATAACTAATTAATTAAATATATAATTACATATATCATAGCCTCTAAATAAAATTAAGATATCTAACTAGAAATTAGATTATATCTAATTAATAACTAGGTTAGTTTACCTAGTTTCTTAATTAGGCAATTAAGATGACTAAATTAGGTTTAATTAATTACTAAGTAAAAGTCAAGCCACTATATTTGACTCAATCCTAGCCATTGAATTTAACTTTGTTTCCTATCCATTGATCTAATTTAAGGTGGATATCACTTAGTGATTTTATCAGGATTCATTTCACACCATTGATCTGATCAATGGTTATGATAAAAAACATCTTAATCAAGCTTTTCATCCGATGGTCCACAATAAAGTCCATGCCCCTTTATTTGACCACTTCCCATTGGATAGAAAAAGTCCAGCCACCTATTTTGACTAGTTCCTATTGGTTCACTCTCAATTAGCTTACAGAAAATATTCTAAACACATTTTCTATCAACTAAAATATACTTGGTCAAATAAATTATAGCAGTAATTTCTATAAATAAAACAGCAGATATTTATCTATAAAATATTTTTATTTCACAGATAAATTCTAAAAATTAAAAGATTCTTTTCTGTGTCACTTAGATTTGGGTTTAGTAAGATCCCCCGCCTCCGAATAAATCAGATAAGAATTTTCCAGGCCCGAAAATTGTTATTTTTCTGACTCAGAGCAAATCACAAAAAATAATCAAAAATAATATCAGAACAGTCCAATTATTTTTATAACACACAGAAAACACAAAACAACGTAATTCTGCTATTACTATTAACATAGTCAGAATTTGGGGTGTTACAACTCTCCCCCTCTAAATATAAGTTTCGTCCTCGAAACTTGACACACAAAATAAAAATGGATATTGCTCTCTTATCTTCTCTTCTAACTCCCATGTGGCTTCACCATTTACATCGTGCCAAACCACTTTAACCAATGCGATCTCCTTTCCTCGAAGTTGCTTTGTTCTTCGATCTTCAATCTTGACCGGAAACGTCTCATAGGTTAAATTTTCCTTCAGTTGTATGGTGTCTGGTTCGATAACATGAGTCGGATCAGAAATATATTTCTGTAGTTATGATACGTGAAATACATTATGAAGATTTGATAAGAATGGTGGTAGTGTAATCTGATAAGCTATCAGACCTACCTGACGAAGTATCTGATACGGCCCGATAAACTTCGGAGTGAGTTTCCTCGACTTAATCACTCGTCCAACTCCAGTCATAGGTGTCACGCGTAGAAATACATGGTCACCTTCTTCAAATTCAAGCTGTTTTTTTCTTTTATCAGCATAACTCTTTTGTCGCGTCTGAGTTATCCTCATCTTGTCTTGGATCATCTTCACTTTCTTAGTTGTCTGCTGCACAAATTCTGGTCCTACCATAGTACTTTTACCATCATGGTACCAACACAACGACGTTCTACATCTTCTCCCATATAATGCCTCATAGGGTGCCATCCCTATGCTCGAATGGAAACTATTGTTGTAGGTGAACTCTATCAATGGTAGAAATTTATCCCAACAACCAGTTTGCTCTAGAACACAAGCTCTCAACAAGTCCTCCAATGACTGAATCGTCCTTTCTGACTGACCATCTGTTTGTGGATGGTAAGCAGAACTCAAATGTAGCTTTGTTCCCATCGCTTCATGCAAACTATTCCAAAATCTTGATGTAAATTGTAGATATCGATCAGAAATAATATTGGATGGTACACCATGAAGTCTAATAATTTCATTGATGTACACTTGAGCTAACTTTTCCATTGAATACTTAATATTAATCGAAAAAAAGTGTGCTGACTTTGTAAGCCAATTAATAATTACCCATATAGAATTGTGACCCTTCCGAGTTCTTGGTAGTCTCGTGATGAAATCCATAGCTATGTCATCCCATTTCCATTCAAGAATAGGCAAAGGTTGCAACATTCCCGATGGTCTTTGATGTTCCACCTTGGCCTTTTGACAAATCAAACAGGATGATACATACTCAGCGACATTCTTCTTCATTCCTTGCCACCAATATAGCTGTTTCAAATCTTGATACATCTTCGTGGCTCCTGGATGCATACTCAACTTACTTCTATGAGCTTCATCCAAAATCAACTTTCTCAATTCTGGATCGTTTGGTACACAAACTCTCCCCTTGAATTTCAGAATTCCATCTACACCTTCGTTGAATTCCAATTTTGCTCATTGACTTCTTGCTTCTTTTGCTTCTTGCAAATACTGATCACTATTTTGTCCTTCTCATATTCTATCCATCAAATCATTTGTAATAGTGATCATGTTCAAACACATCTTTCCCAGTGTCAACTTCACAGATAATCACATATCCCAAAATTCTTCTATCAGTTCCTTCTCCTTAATCATTATAACAGAAGCATTAAGTGTTTTTCTACTTAAAACATCCGCTACGACATTCGCCTTCCCAGGATGATACTGTAACTGAAAGTCATAGTCCTTTAGAAACTCTAGCCAACACCTTTGTCTCATGTTCAACTCTTTCTAGTCAAACAGATATTTCAAACTTTTATGATCACTAAAGACAGTGAACGTTGCCCGATAGAGAAAATGTCTCCACACCTTCAATGCAAACACTACTGCTGCCAACTCCAAGTCATGAGTCAGATAATTCCTCTCATGCACTTTCAATTGTCTCGACGCATATGCCACAACCTTATGGTTCTGTATAAGTACACAACCTAATCCTTGGTACGAAGCATCACAATACACTTCGAAAGATTCGTTCAGATCAGGTAGAATCAAAACTGGTGAAGTAGTCAGTTGTCTTTTCAACTCATGAAAACTTTCTTCGCATACATCAGTCCATACAAATAGTTGATTCTTTCGTGTAAGTTGGGTAAGAGGTCCTGCTATCTTCAAAAACCCCTCAATAAATCGTCAATAATAACCGGCCAATCCGATGAAACTACGGATCTCCGATACAGTATTCGGTCTTTCCCATTCTACAACTGTCTCTACTTTTGCAGCATCAACTTCAATTCCATCCGCCGAAATAACGTGCCCCAAAAATTGAACTTTGCTTAACCAAAATTCATATTTGGACAACTTGGCATACAACTTATTCTCCCTCAGAATCTGGAGAACCACTCTGAGATGTTCAGCATGCTCCTCCTGACTTCGAGAATAAATCAAGATGTTATCAATAAAGACAACAATAAAACATATCCAAGAATGAACGGAAAATCCGATTCATAAAGTCCATAAAAATCGCAGGTGCATTAATCACTCCAAACGGCATCACTTGATACTCGTAATGCCCATATCGTGTCCGAAATGCAATTTTTGGAATATCCTCCAACTTCACACGTATCTGGTGATAACCAGAACGTAAGTCAATCTTAGAAAATATTACGGCTCCTCGCAATTGGTCCATCAGGTCATCGATCCTTGGTAGTGGATACTTGTTCTTGATTATAATCTTGTTCAATTGCTGGTAGTTTACACATAGACGAGAAGTCCCATCCTTCTTCTTTACCAACAATACTGGAGCTCCCCATGGTGATACACTTGGTCTCACAAATTGCTTCTCTAATAAATCCTCCAATTGTTTCTTAAGCTCTGCCAATTCGACTGGTGACATCTGATAAGGCGCCATAGATATAGGTCCAGCTCCAGGTACCAAATCAATAGAGAATTCAATTTCTCTTTCTGGTGGTAGTCCAGGTATATTTTCAGGAAATACCTCAGGAAATTCATTCACAACAAAAATATCCTTCAGAACGTCTTCACATTGAACCTCCAAAGAAGACATCAACAAGTACCCTTGATCTCCTTCCTTCAAACAAGCTTCCACTTGAGTAACCGTTAGGAATCTAGAATCCTTAACTTCAGGAAAGACTAACGTCTTACTCGAATAGTCTATCAGGATATGGTTTGAAGATAACCAATCCATTCCTAAGATTACATTAATCTTGGAAAGAGGCAAATAGATCAAATCCACATGATAGATTCTATCCCTAACACATACAGGGCAATTCAAACATACTTTTGTAGTTATCACAGGCTTATTGGTAGAAGTAGTAACATTCAAATCATACGATAATGTAGTCACAGTTAATCCCAAATGCTCCACACAATCACATGCAATGAAAGAATATGTTGCTCCCGAATCATATAATACTATTAAAGGATTACCTTCAATGGCGCACTTCTCCATAATCAAGTCCTCGAATTTAGCAGCTTCTTCCCCGCTCATAGTACATACACGACCACCCGCCTATGGCCTCGCAGTACGAACACTGCCTACTGATAGTTTTGCCTTTTGTTGATCACATTCTCTGGAAAAATATCCAGGCTTCCCACATTGATAACAAAGCACCCCCTTATATTGACAATCCTTGGTGAGATGTCATTTGCCACACTTAAAACATTTAAGTGTAGAAGTTTCAGTTGAAACTACCCTACTACCACTAGAACTTCCTCCATAAGATTGTTGCCGATTCTGACTTGCCGCTAGTTTAGTGTATGGTTTCCGTTGGTAACGGTTGCCACCACTACTCTTTCCTCTTTGGAACCGTGTTGTCCCAAAGTTCTTATTCCTCGCTTCACAGAGATGATCAATTTCTTCCACCTTTTGGCACTTGTCTAATAATATTGAAAACTGATCAATATCCACAGTTGCTAATGCTCGCTTGATATCAAGTCTCAACCCCTCTTCGAACTTTCTGTATTTCCACTCCTCATCTGGATGCATTTGGAAATACCTCAAAAACTTAGACAAGCTTTCGAATCTTGCAGCGTACTCACTTACAGTCATTGCTCCATGTCTCAAACTAAGGAATTCCATCTCCGTAGCATGTCGAACACTGGCTAGGAAATACTTTCCCAGAAACTTCTGTTTGAAGAGCTGCCATGTCACAACTCTCCTTTCAGCTTGAATTAATCTCTGGGCTCCTGCCCACCAAGCCTCTCCATCACCGACTAGCACAAACGTCACGAAAGTAAGCTTCCTCTCATCAGTACAACCAATGCCATCAAATATCTTCTCCAGTTCTTTGATCCACAGATCAGCTTTCTCTGGATCAAACTTTCCATGAAATTTCGGTGGATTGTTCCACCAAAATTTCGACAAGCTGTGAGCATCATCAGTTGCTCTTTGGTTTTGCTATGCAACAACCTCAACCATTCGTTGTATTGCTGCTACAGCTGCAGCCATATTCTGATTGTCGTCGCCACCTTTTCCAATGCCTACCCTCACATTCGCGCGTCCTCTTCCTTGTCCAGCCATTTCGTTATCTCAAATAGACTAAACAACACAAAGAAGAGTTGAAGTCAATTTCCTAAACAATATTGTTTTCTTTCAGAAAACAAACACATAGAATCACACAACTTAAACAAGACAGACCTAACCACAAACCCAAAAGACTCTAACTTGGGCTCTGATACCAACTAATGTAACACCCTCCTTAGGGCGTCACACTTCATGTTACTTAATTACCAAATTACCCCTTCATTAGAAATCGTGCTTGTAATATAAATACGAGTTGTAAAATTTCTTAACAATAATAAGATACACTTAGCAAAAAATAAAAACATAACAACATTGTTACAAATAATTTACATCATATAAACATACACAAGTCTTTAGTACTGTCATATTTTAACATTTACAAACTAGACTCACAAAATATTTAAAACATTATTTAAACTAACACACTGCCCAAGTCCTACTAGACAGTAGAACCCTCAGATGGGTCCTCCTCAGATTCCTCAGCATATAGGAATCCAGCTTGATGTGAAGTCCTACGGACAGGTGTCCGAGCAGATGACACAATACTGACCTCACTAGGGTTACGGTAGTAAGTCCCCCAGTACTGCCTAATAGATATTGGAAACTCTAGTTGTACATAAATAATAACACTAAAGTAATGATGTCCAAGTTGTTGTCTACTCAATCTAATATTTAGGTCGCCCAAGTAGTAAATACGCTCTCTATCCAAATCAATGTTCTATGCATCTAATCCTCAAGAAACGTTAATCTCATATATCCAAGGAAGCATGACATCTCCATCTCTTCAAAACTTAGCGTCCTCAACAAGGATATGCTCTTTCTCAACTTTTCACTCAACTTCTTGCTCAACGTCTTTTAAATTATAAATACAATATAGAATAGACATACAAAGAGATGAGATCACCTACGCCATTACCAGTATGATAGTAATGAAGATAAACACATACAATATCTCATACAACTATCATACCATAATTACAATTATGCCACTAACAACATTATCATCACAAAACATGTAATATACAATAATTACAATCATGCTATTATCAATAACCAAATATTCAATAGTTGAATTATCATAAACCATAATTATGATAATGCCCTCAATAACTATATGTATGCACACAGACTCAATTTCCTACTCTATGGAGCTAAAACTCAGGTCAGAGAGAGTGATCGAAAAGATTTGTCGGTACCAACATGCCTCAGACCACATGCTCAATCTTGCACATTTAGCATATACACGACAGTCTTTATCAGATCTTGATTAAGAATAGTGTCTTGGTTAGGATCATTGGTGTGTTGTGTCGGTCTAACCTACGGTACAGAAGAGCTACCAACTGCCCATTGTAGGCAACTCGCACCCCAATGCCCCCAAGGCCAACAAGTGACTTACACTACGCATATCGCACCCACTTAAGAGGGGCAGTCTTTCCTAGGCAAATAGTCTCATACAGTCCATCGGACCTTTCCAATGTATGTATTATGCACTATTCACAGTTCTAATTTATTATATCATATTCGGGGTCCACTCAATAACCCAACAGTATTATTACAGTATTTTCATCACGAATCATATTTTTGCATTTTGTCAATCGCGCAACAATTCTGCTGCATTTTTCAACTCGCGTAGTGATTTTTCAACATTTCTCAATTGCGTAAAATATTTTTCATACGTTTTAAATCAAAAATACTATTTTTCTCATTTAACACTAAAATTTGTCTTTATTTTCCATATTTGCATAATAGTCCCTCAAAAATATAATAATTACATTATAGTCCTCATTTAAATAATATTTTCACAATAGTCCCTCGTAAAATTCATATTTACGAAATAGGTCCCTCTTTTATAAAATATTTATAATATGACCCCTCATTTATAACATATTTGTAATATGGTCCTTCTTAAAATATTAATTATAATTTTGTCCCTCTTTTATAAAAATTTACAGTATAATCCTTCTAAAAATTGGTATTTGTAATGTTTCCCAAAAATGATATTTCTTTCTTTTACTTCACATATTACAGCTCAAATTTTACGAACGTGCTTCAAAACCCATAGGGTGAGCTATACGTCATTAAACTTCAAGTATTTGACACCCGAATTAATTTCATAATTCATTTATTTAATTCTATTAATTTGCTTTCTAAAAAAATTCATTTAGCTTACTACTAAATTCCAATTATTCCAAAATCAATTATTTCTTAGTTAAAACTTATTTCTCAAATCTGAACCCATCATTTTTAGGACCTTGGTCCTCTTTTTCATGGTAAGGCCATGAGCCTCAAGCTCTTTGGAGCTCTCATAAATTCGTTTCATCATGTTATTCACATCTTACTTTACTCATACATTTTCATGCTTACACAATCATACATACAAGCATATATCAAAGCAATAATCATAATATCTCACATGCAATTATAAAAATAAAGCATAAACACCACAAACAAAAATCATTTCACCACACAAAATCATCTTCTCACCACCAAAACATGGTTGGTAAGGTTAAATCTTCCTCTTACCTCTTGAAGACAAGATCCTCAAGCTCTTTTTCCTTCTCTTGATTTCGTGTGAGTCACAAAACAATTCCCTAAAATTCTTAAACAATAAGTAAAATCACAAACAAAGCTTAATAATGAAAAACCATGGGACAATCATGGTTCATAAAATCACAAACTAAATTTTAAACCATAAAAACCAAAGTTTACCTTTAGGGAAGTAAACCAACTTGGATTTTGAAGCACTTAGGGTAGGATTTTCACAAAACTTCCTAAATGAAAAGTGTTTAGGAGGTGGTTTAGGTTTAGGAAATGTTGAGAACAAAAATTATAGATGATGGATAATGGTATTGGGTGAAGGGGCCGAAACACTAGAGAGAAAATGGAAGGGAAAAGCTTCTGTGTTCTTGGAATTTTTTTGAGAGAAAATGATGCTTGCTTTTTGGTGAGAGAAAAAGTGAATATTGATAGTAATCTTGAGTGTGCAGCCGTGTGAGGTGAGTATAGGAGTGATTAAAGGATTTACTTGAAGTAAAATATCATAAGTGTGTTCACACTTGAAGCACATGGCCTATGTCACATGGATGAACCTAGAAGCTTGTGGAACTTGGTAGAATGGCCCTCCTTGGCCGTGGAACACTTAGAGGATTAGGGACTTAATTTGACTTTAATTAAAGCCTAATTGTGTAACACCCTTGTGGGGATGTCACATTTATGATGCAATAAAATAAAATAAAATAAAATCCTTACCCAAGTTGTAAAAACATTTGATACTTAAATAATATTTGTGGTATATTTTTTTTCCTTTTATAATTATAACATTAAATAAAATAACACGGAACACAAAATATAACAAACATAAACTCACCATAATATAAATGTGATTTTTCTTTAGTACACGTATAATTTACATCTACAAGTATTTGATAAAGCAGTAAAGAGTTGACACAAAATTAAGACATAGCATTGCCCAAGTGCACCTCAGAGCTCTCTAACCCTCCGATGGATCATCCTCAGAAAGATCCTCGAAAGTCAGAGCTCTTGGAGGTCCCATAGTTCTACAGACACGAGTCCGAGCTGTTGACTCGCTACTGAGCTCACTAGGCGCATGGAATATTCCCTGCCAGTAACGCCTAAGAGTCAGTGGTAACTCTAAATGTAAATATAACATAGTAGTGAATATGACATCTCCATCATACTCTCTACATAGGGACACAGTTAAACGTCCCACGTATACAACTGTCCCTCTATCCACTCGCATACGCCAGGCTTCAAAACCTCCGTGAAACTCAAGTCTCACAAACCCGAAAAATCCTGGCAACGTCATGATCTCAAGATCAGTCTTGATGATAAGGATGATCTACTGACTCCTCTTCCTCGTATAGCTCGCATGGCTGTCACTCGTACGGATACTGTATCTCAAGAGGCTGATCCCCTTCTTCCTCAAAATCTTTACGAAAATAATATAATAATATCGAGAAAACATATAGAGAGGTGAGACAATCTACACCATTACCCGCATGGTAATAGAGAAAACGACAATACAAATAATTATCACAATAGTACATACCAACATATCATGCATAATAATATATATATCAAAACAATACATATTAAAATAACACATATCAACATATCATACATAATATATTAAAGCAATAAATCATACATTTTATCACAGATTATAGTAAACAGTAAAATACAAATAATGCATGAACAGTAATACAAATAATGCATGAACAGTAATATGCAGATAATGCATGAACACACACTGACTCGTTCCTACTCCATGGAGCTAAACACGGATATCTGAGAGAATGATCCGAATAGAAACTAATAATACTTTATGGCTGCCCAACCAAACTATTGCACTGTCTAATCTTTGTGTCTATAGTCCACAGTCCAAACATCGTGTAGCAGTACACAGTCCAAACATCGTGTACCACAGGCATAGTACTTAATAGTCCCCTCAAGATTCCAATTAAGAATAGTCCTTATCAAGATCATTAGTGTGTTGCCCGTTACCACGGCCCAGAGGTGCTACCACTGTCCACATATGGGATTCTCTGCACACTAATGCCTCCAAGTTCGTAAATGAACCACACTACGCCTATCACACCAGAATACGGTGTAATTCGCCTCATCAATCAATCGCCAATTATCAACCAAATTGACACAACACTCAAAGTAAGATCTAAAATTACAAAAATACCCTTACTATGTAAATTTTACTATAATTATAAAAAATTACAAAAATGCCCTTAGTCACAAAATACCAAAGTATAGTATATCTCACCTGACAGTACTACACCATAACATGTCTGGGTCCACCACTTTGGCCTGACAGCAAAACTCATAGTATTGTTCAATTGCATAGGAATTTTATCGCGTTTTTACAATCTCATCATTTTCACAAACATTTTTAAATTGCGTAAGTACATTTTGACATTTTTGAATATCGCGTAATGTTTTTAAATCATTTTCTCAATCGCGTAACATTTTTAATTCATTTTCTTAACCGAATAGCTTAAAATTATCATTTTAAATATGTGTAAACTATATCTAGTACTTTTAAAATACGTAGAGTATTTTCCTTGTGTTATAAATATAGTATGGAATCTTTTCATTTTATTCGCCTGATTTTAGTAAATTTCGGCAGCATTTTACCTAGAAAATCAGTATAAAGTATTTTTGATGTTTTCCACTAAATATAGTTTCATTTTATTTTTACCCAATAATTTTGCTTTGAAACTTGCTAACGCGCTTCAAAATTCATAAAATGAGCTTTACGTTAGTATTTTTCAAGCGTCTGATTTAGTTCTTACTTAAACTAAATTATGCTAATTTAGAATTCTAGGACTGAGTTTATTCCTTTTATTTTCTCAAAGATTCATTGGAATCAGTTTATTTTGTAAATCCATTACTTAACCTATCTTAGAAAATAAAATGATATGTTGGCCAAAGTTGAGAATAAAATGGCATTCAATTATACATTAAGTGGCATGTTGGCCATAATTAACTTAAATCATCCTTAATTTGATTATTTTACCTAGATTCCTTAAATCAGTAATTTAGAAAATTACTGAGAACATTTTGGTTCTCTATTTTGATGTAAGGTCGTGAGCCTCATTCTGTGTTCTTTGGAACACTCATGCAAATCGTACATGTTATTCACATCCTACTTTAATAATTATTCAATTATAAACACATGCAATTATATAATCACATACAATATACATACAATTTATTTAAAGCCATAAACATGCATAGCAAAAATAATAATAAAAACTATAATCATGCATAGCAAAATAAATCACAAATAGGAAAGCATCTAAACAATTACAAAAATAATAAAAACCATAAACAATCGCACAAATGAATCCTTATGGATTCTACACACACATACAAATCCATTTTCCCATCACCACTTAGGGTTGATGAGATTAAATCTCCCTCTTACCTCTTGAAGACAATTAATCGGTTAGTTTCCTCCTTTCTTTCAAATTCGTACAATCTCCTAAACAAATCCCTAAAATTCTTAAACAATTAGTAAAAGCACATACAAGGTACAATATTGAAAAACCATGGAACAATCATGGTTAGAAAAATTAGAAATCCAATTTTGAGCCATAGAATCAAGACTTACCCTTAAGTAAGTAAGCAAAAGGTTGGATTTGGACAAGATAGAGTAGTTTTTTGGCAAAACCTTGTGAATGAAAAGTGTTTAGAATAGGATTTGGGTTTAGGAAATATGATGAGATAAAATTATAGAGGTTTGGTGGTATGAGTAGTGTGTATGGTTGAATAGAGAGGGAAAGAAAATAGAAGAAAAATAGCTTGAGTTCTTGGTAGTTTTTGGAGAGAAAATAGAATGCTTGATTAGGATAAGTGTGAAAATAAAAGTGAAGAGTGTAATATTAGGGGCTGCTTCTGTGAGAGTGCTTTGGGTGAGGTTGAGTGTTCAATTTTGCATGGTAAATATCCAATTGAATGCACATGGTGGTGCACATGGTTTATGACAATTTGGAGAGTTCAAGAACCTAGTAGAACTTAGCCACCAAGCCCCCTTGGCTGCTGCCCAAACCGTGTGCCCTCCTTGGATTTTAGGGGTTTAATTGTTTTCCATTTACACCTAATTACATGTTAATTAATTAGGCAATTAGTTAGGTTAAATATCCTAATCAATCTTAATTAACATTCTAATCATATAACTAATTAGTTTAATATATATTAGCATATATTATAACCTTTAATTAATATTAGGATATCTAATTAGTATTTAGATTATAATTAATTAATAACTAAGCTAGTTCACTTAGTTTGCTAATTAGGTAATTAGATTAGTCAAATTAAGCTTAATTAGCTACTAACCAAATTCAAGCCTACTATTTTTGACTTAATTCTAACCATTGATTTCATCTTTAATTCCTAGCCATAGATGTCATCTAAGGTAGATATTGATTAGTCATAAAGTTTGAATTCTAATCTCACCATTGATTTGATCTACGTTTGAAATCAAAGGCTTCCTAACTAAGTCTTCATCCAATGGTCCAAATCAAAGTCTATGCTCCCTTTGTTGACTCATTCTTATTGGTTTAAAAAGTCAAGCCACTTTCGTTGACTTGCTCTCATTGGCTAGAATTTGTCCAGTCAGCATAGTTGACTGCTTTTCCTAAACGCGGGTCCCACAGTACTTTTAAAGGTCCGTGGTCAAATCAAAGCGATTTTTACACAAGAGGGTATCTTGTAATATAAAATAATATTATAATAATATAAAATTATTTTATTGCACAGTTAAATCCTAAAAATTACGAGATTAATATATATATCAATCAGAATTGGGTTTAGTAAGATCCCCCAGCTCCAATTAATTAAAATAAGATTTTTCTGGCCAGAAAATTATTATTTCCCTGGCTCGGAGCAAATCACACACAACAGTTAAGTACACTCACGGAATAGTCAAATTTAATTTACTGCTCACAGAATTCACAAAATAGTACATTTTGGGACTATATTGTAATTATCCCAAAAGTTGGGGTGTTACAAATTGCATGCTAATTAATTAGCTAATTAATTAGGTTAAGTTTCCTAATTACACTTAATTAACATTCTAATTATATAACTAATTAATTAAATATATAATTGCTTATATCATAGCCTCCATAAAATTAGGATATCTAATTAGAAATTAGATTATAACTAATTAATAACTAGGTTAGTTTACTTAGTTTCTTAATTAGGCAATTAAGATGACTAAATTAGGTTTAATTAATTACTAAGTAAAAGTCAAGCCACTATATTTGACTCAATCCTAGCCATTGAATTTAACTTTGTTTCCTATCCATTGATCTAATCTAAGGTGGATATCACTTAGTGATTTTATCAGGATTCATTTCACACCATTGATCTGATCAACGGTTATGATCAAAACATCTTAATCAAGCTTTTCATCCGATGGTCCACAATAAAGTCTATGCCCCTTTATTTGACCACTTCCTATTGGATAGAAAAAGTCCAGCCACCTATTTTGACTGGTTCCTATTGGTTCACTCTCAATTAGCTTACAGAAAATATTCTAAACACATTTTCTGTCAACTAAAATATACCGGGTCAAATAAATTATAGCACTAATTGCTATAAATAAAACAACAGATATTTATCCATGAAATATTTTTATTTCACGGATAAATTCTAAAAATTGAAAGATTCTTTTCTATGTCACTTAGATTTGGGTTTAGTAAGATCCCTCGCCTCTGAATAAATCAGATAAGAATTTTCTCGACCCAAAAATTATTATTTTCCTGACCCAGAGCAAATCACACAAAACAATCAAAAATAGTATCGAAATAGTCAAATTATTTTTATAACACACAGAAAACACAAAACAGCATAATTTTGCTATTACTATTAGCATAGTCAGAATTTGGGGTGTTACATAGTCTCACTTACCTAGTGTAATTGTTAATCCAATGTTGATAGTGTTATTCATTAGAAGGTGATATTCATATAGTACTTATATCATGATAATGAATAACTAGACTAGAAAAAATTAATATAGTATATTTAGTTTCAGAGAACATTTATTCTGTATAAATGCTTAGTACTGGTATTGGTTACTCATACTAAGATTTTTATTTCTCATCCCGTTGTGCTTCCATGTAACTAGATGAAGATGAAGATATAGAAAAACTAGATGAGTTTAGTTATGTTTTTAGTTCAAATCTTTTGTATTAATTTATATTTGCTTTGAGAATGTAAAAGTTGTATGTATAATGTTGTATATATGTATGACTTTTAGTTATAGCTCTCCATAATTATTTGTTTAAATGTTATGGATTAGTTGATGATTAAGTTAGAAGTAGTATGACTAATACTGTTTATCCAGGTATGTGTCAGATATATTGAGGTATTAGTATCAGGATGTTACGTTATGGTATCAGAGCCTTTCATCTTGTGAGCCGGCGTGTGGAGTGACTATGTTTAGAGTTTTTCGCTAAGTGTTGTGCATTTCTTGTCCCATATGCGGGGTACGTGGATAGGATTGCATGACATGCCTTAGGTTGGAGTGTTAATGGTTGCCGTTTCACATAGTGTGATAGGGGAACCATTACTTCATTAGGGCAAACTAGGAGAAGTGAGAATTCTTCTAGTGAAGATTAAGCTAAAATAGCTGAAGACGTTCCAAGAGATGGCAACTGCTAAGAGGAAGCAAATTACTATCGCAAGCAAAGTTTCTGAAGGGATGGAAGTAATTTCACCTCAACAGCTAGTATCACTAGTACAATCAGTGTATGAAGTAATGGTAGTAAAAGACCAAAACTCCCCAAATCTCTCAAAGTTTAGAAAGGCTCATCCTACATCCTATAAGGGTAAGTAGGACCCGTAGGGAGTAGGTGAAAGTGGCTTAAGACAATGGAGAAAATCATCATAGTTGAGGTTTGTTCAGATGACTTGAGAGTTTTGGTTGTCTCCTATATGTTAGAAAGGGAGGCAGAGTTTTGGTGAGCAGAATGCCAAGAAGATAGAGTTCTCAAGACCTTAACAAGGTGGCATGTTACTATGCCAGTAAATGGCTAAGTTTAAGAAGTAATAAGTACCGAGCAAGCTACAGAATCAAACTTCAACCCATATAACTCTGAGTTAAGTGGTTGTGGCATTCATTTTTCTGTGATTATCATTCTTTGTTTGTGAAGGCTAACGAAGAATGGATAGTATCGAGTTCTTCATGATATTTGAAGTAAAATCATGAATACGAGAAGTTGAGTTTCTAATTCTTTTCTACGTGAGTTATGGTATCGTTAGATACTTGTAGAACAAAGGATTGGTAGAGAAGTGAAAGAGTAAGAAAGTCATTGTTCTAGAAATTTTCAGTTTATCCTCCTGCAATATTCTTTTCGAATTAGACCGGAGTGGTAAGTTTGAATAAAATAGATGGTAGCAGGTTTTTGTTGCAATAGTTATTCAAATTTGTTGGATTTCAGTAATGAAAAGTTTACCAAGCAAGTTTCAAATAACATGGTCCTTAAGGCTAATTGAATAGACTAAGAGCTATTCAATTGGCACAGTTTAGGGAGACATACTAGCTTTAATCGGGTAGACTATGTGTGCTATTGGATTAAGTAAGATTTCGATGTTAATCGAAATATAATATCAGCTTTTGAGTAGTAATTCAAAATGACGTACTTTAAAAGGTGGTTGAATAGATGGAGAACTATTCGAGTAGACCATTACAGAATGGTATGTTAAGCTAATCGAGTAGACAAAGGGAACTATTTGTTTGGCAATAGTTCAAGGTTAATCGCGTTTATAAGAGTTATTCGATTAGCATAGTTTTTATTGGTAGAAACAAGAAAAGAAAGGTTTATATTTTATTGATCTAGAAAGACAGAATGGTGCTGTTAGTACTAATCAAATAGAGCAGTTGAGGGTCCCTATGGCTAGCCTAAAGTGGAGCAGAAGTTGCAAGGTTCTCAGAAGAGGAAGTGAGAGGATGATAGGTATATAAAGTCTGCTTATAGACCTAGTCATCCTCAAGATAAATAGCTCAATTGGTGAGAGGCGTTCCCTTTAAGGGAAACAAAAGGCTTGGTTGTGGGTTTGATTCCTAGGAAGGGTTACAGGCTGAAGGTAGGAATTGAATGTTGTGCCAATGTCAGACAATACCTGAGCAAATGTTAACAGCCCCCTAAGAGTAGAGGGAGGGTGTTACATGGACATGAGTGAGCTTAAGTAAAAGTGATGGGACCAAAGTGTGATAGATGTGGGAGTTAACATGGTAGCAGACTTTGTTAAGCTGACCAAATAGTATGTTATACTTATGGTTGATTAGAACACTTTTAAACAAGTGTACAGAGAAGCAAGGAGCAGTGCCTAACCTCAAATCTCAAGTTAGAATAAAAGTATATACTCTGAATAGTAAGGAGGCGGCCCAAACTCCCGATCTCATATGAGGTAAGAACATAGTTAAAGATGATCTCTAAGTTTTGGTATATGATTTCGGAGTACCCCTACTCCATGATTTCATATGAGAATAGAAAGAGATCAGATTTGTCTATGTTTGAGTTTCCCCATGTTTCATCCTTATCTACACCAACAATAAAGCTACTCATAACCTCCTTAGTAAGTTTGGATTGTTGTGTAGAGTTAAAGATAATATTTCCTTTGGAGAATCTTATTAGTTTATCTTTCCTTAACATGGATGTTAGACTAGACATCATTTTGGATTAATCAGATTAGACATTGAGGTTTATATCTGATAATTATTATGTGCCTATTTCTTTCAAGTCTATGTTTTAAGAGTTAAACAAGTGAACAACTCCTTAGTAGAGGAGGCTTAAGGATTTGTTTTCCTTTTTCTCCTCGAATGTGGAAGTTAAATGAGTCTTAGGAAATATAATTGTGATAATAAGACATCCAGAGGTATTTCCTAGGAAAGTAGTTGAGTACCACCAAGAGAGAAGGAGAACTCTTTATAGGTATGGTACAAGTTAAGCTAGTAAATGGCTTTGAGGTGTTCGATGATCATACATGTTTGCAACACTTGTTTGATCAGAAGAAGCTGCACATGAGGCATAGATGATGGATGGAATGCTAAGTAGAACTCGGTTGTGATGAAAGGATTGCAACTTTGAGTTATAGTATCATCTGGGTAAAGCCATTATAATGGCTGATGCACTAGATAAGAAAATCCTACATGCATCCCCAATGAAGGTTTGAGAGAGAGAACTTCTTGAGAGTTTTAGAAATTTGAATCTCACAGTTACTGTGATGCCACATAGTTTTATAGCAAGCAGAGTAGGCATAGTAGTGACTTACGGACTCAGATTTTAGAAAATTATAAGGAAGATGAAGCTCTAAGGGACATTAATGAGCATATCCTCTTAGGAACCCAAAAGGATGTTATTATGCCTTGTTAGTCATGGCAATCATCACCCAAGAGGGAGGTGAATTAGGTGATTACAAATTTTCAAAGCAACTTTGAGAAATTATGCATTTTGATAATTTCAATCAACATATGCAGCGGAATAAGTCTAACAAAGATACAACTATTGTAGATTACTCAAATATAATTTGGGTTCTGGGATAAATCAAACAAATAAACTAGATATCAATTCAATTCAAGCATATATAATTAAAGTACAAATTTAAAGGAGATAGAAACTCTTTGAAAACTTTTATCAAACACTTGAAAAATAATTTTCTTTGAAGCTATTTATCAATTGAAGTGAATGAATAGAGAAGATAGAAAGATGCACTTGTAAATGAATAACCTACATAGAAAGTAGTCGAGCAAATATATGAAATTAAAAGACAAATATAATGGAGTTTGAGTTTAAAGAAGAAAACACAGTGATTTATCCTGATTTAGCTACTAACCACTTGTGGCCTACGTCCATTCCTCAAGTAACCACCTAAGATTTTTCACTATCAATGCAAGCTTGAACAAGTGTTTGCTACTGTTACAGACTAGAGCGCTCCTCACACCTTGGGATACCCCACCCTTGTGTTTGAGCCTCAACTTTTAGGGATACCTCACCCTTACAATTTCTCTGAGGGATACCTTACCCTTGTTACAATTTCTCTTAGGGATACCTCACCCTCGTTACAAAGAATCAAAGAATAGAATAAGAAAAAACCTCTCTCAATAGTGCGTATTACAAATTGAAGCCCTGTGAAGCTCTTTCAAGGATATCTCAAAATTTCTCAAAAACAGAGCATATAGAGGATAGACATGAAATTTGGATTAAATCCAATTGAAAGATGTTTTTCAATGTTAGCTGTATGTAAAAGATGACCCAAGAACATCTATTTATAGTGTTCTATAAAAAAGAGTCAATGAGGGGTAATTAATATCACATTAAAAGCATAAAAAATAGTCGTTATAGACTTTCAGACTGGTTATAATTGATTACATAGATGTTGTATTAATTACATGGCTCTTAGAACACATTCTGAGCTTTCTGGGTAGGATGTAATCAATTACAACATTCATGTAATCGATTACAGAGCCTCTGCCAGAGTGCTAATTGATTACGACACTCTTGTTTCAAAAACTGGCTTTAAATGGTCATAACTTCTTCATTTCTTATTTGTTTAAAGCAAATCACCACTCATTAGAAAGAGCTTTGAGTATATTTTCACATGAAATAAGTTTAACAACAAAAATTAAAGTATTTTGAAACTTATGATCAAAATAGTAAGTAAAGGTCAGTTTTTCAAAACTCATACTTGACTATTTTTCATAATTTTTAACTACCACAATGACTAACTTTTCAAAACATGTTTGTTGGGCATTTTAACATGTAAAAACCATTTGTAAAGATTTAAATAATATTTGAGTTCTTTCAAAACACATCATAAAATATTTTGAGATATATTGAGAGCTTCTCACATAAAATACTCTAAGTTCTATTAACTATACCAATTGTACTTCCTTCGGACTTGGTCTTCGACTTAGCTTTGTTATTATCAAAACCTTCATGAAATAGGCATTCACATTCTCCTTGAGTTGAGTATAATTGATATCTTTTACTTTCTAGTTGCAATGCTCACTCTTGGTACTCGTACTATCCTTCAAAGTATTACTCACTTAAAACATAGTTAGTCCAAACTCATAATTCAATATATTTATATGCATGATTCATAAATGTATAACTCTAGTTAGTCTAACATGCATATAAGACTTTCATAGACATGTTCAAATAAGACATTTATCAATTACTAATAAATATGCTCTATATAAGATGCAACAAAGAACACTTTGCACATTTTCATTTAAGTAGAGCCAAATCTAATACTAATTTAATACCACTCATGTAACATATTATTGAATATATGCTATAAAAGATGCTATAAAGAGTATGCATGATTCTCATATGAAATATGACAAGATAGAGTACATGATCATGTATGATCCAATATAATCTATTATGAACATCTATGTAGCATAAACATCATTCTTTTTGTCTTGTATTTATCATCATCAAAACTTAACATATTAAACCATTGGAGCAAACTTATTTCCACATGCCTGAGGATAGAGTGACGAAGTTTAAAGGTAAACTTTGTGTTCTAAGAGAGTCAAGCATCAGAGAAAGGATTCCAGAGGAGGCTCATAAGAGAAGGTATACTATCCGTCTAGAGGCTATTAAGATGTATCAAGATCTTTGGATAATGTTTGGTGGCCAAGCACGAAAGAGGACGTAACAGAATATGTGTCTAGGTGCCTTTTTACCAGAAGATAGCATAAGGTGTGTGAATCCTTATGTCTTGAAGCATATCAAATGAATTTTTGATGATAAATAAAGCAAAGATCAAGATCAATATCAAAAGAGAATACCAAGATAAAAAGAAGGAAACCAAGAGGTATATAGATATAGGTCTTAGAATACTAATGTAAAATGCTCTCAAGGTATCTCAATTATCTTCAAATGGTTTTTCAGGATCCTTTTAAGTCAACTTAAAATTCAAAGTTTATCTTTTTAAGGTTATGTTGATTTCAATTTTTGATTTCATATTTCAAATGTAAATCTTGTCAAAATCCAAGTTTCTATAAGCAATAATTGACTAATACACTTAATTGGGCTTGAAAAATATGTTCAAAAAATAAGGTAATCGATTACACATGTGTTGTAATCGATTACAAGCTAAACAGAGGCCTTGTAATCGATTATATTGAGCATGTAATAGATTACAAGCATGGCAGAAGCCTTGTAATCGATTACACTAAGGTTGTAATAGATTACAAGTCTGGCAGAGGCCATATAATCAATTACACTAGGCTGGTAATTGATTACATCCTGCCCAAAAAGCCAAGAACACGTTCAAACAGCCATATAATCTATTACCATTAGTGTGTAATCGATTACCACTAGTCTGACAATGCCCAATGGCTATATTAGGTGCATTAAATGCTGGACATTAAAGCTCCCAATGGCTCCTTTAATCAAAATAACGTTATATTATCTTGTTGGGGCATCATTAATGACTGACCTTGATCCTTGAAACATCTTTCTAACACTTTATAAGTGAATCAATCCTTGAAAATCATTCTTGCTCTATTTTTCTAAAACTCCTTAAGATATCTTTGAAGAGCATTCTAGATCTTCAATTTGTATCAATTACTCTTGTGAGAGTTGCATTCTATCAAACCTTGATTATTCTATAGAAGAGGGTGAGGTATCCCTCCAATTGTAAAAGGGTGAGGCATCCCTTATTTGGAAAGGCTCAAGCTACAAAGAGTGAGATATTCCAAGGTGGTGTTGAGTGCTCAAATTTGTAAAGGTCATAAGCACCTGATTCAAGCTTGGAATTTAGTGAAAAATCTCGAGTGATTGCTTGAGGACTGGATGTAGGTCACAAGGGGTGGTTGAACTAGAATAAACCATTGTGTTTGATTCTCTAAACCCTTTTCTTTACATTTCTGCATTGGTTTATTTGTTTGCTTGAATATTTCTCTCCTAAATTGGTTCATTAATTTGCAATATCTTTTTATCTTATCGATTCATTCATTTTCATCAATTAATAGTTTTAACAAAAATTGACAATCAAAAGTTTCTCGAAAGATTTGTGAAAAGTTTTTATAAACTCAATTTACTTTCCCTCTTGAGTTTTGAGGCCACTTGGTAACAAGTGAAGTTGGCACTAAGGAGCTTTTAGGAGTTGGAGTCGCATATAAAGTAATATTGCCTAGAGTTGTGGCAAGAGAGAAGCAATTTTGAAGACAAAATTTTAAAAAGGAGGGGAGAAATGTAACACCCTTGGTAGTATGTTAGGGTAATAAACAGGTTTCAAAGGTAGCCTAATACTTGTTTAACATGTCAGTTCAGTTTTGTGACAAATTGAGTTAGTTTAGGCATTTTGTTGCAACATAGAAGGTGAAAAGTAGCCTAAAATAACTCAAAAAATAGCTTTAACGACTAAGTTGAGGGAAACAGGTATGGATAACTTGTTTCTAGGTTACAAATAAGCTAAGTAAGATGTAGTTAAAATTTGAGAATAATCAGAGTCAGTTTGATATTTTTAAGCATACTAGTTGTGTGTTTTAATACCGATTGATTAGCAGTAGATATGGAAAAAGATGATAAAAGTGAAACAACAATTTAGATGAATCCTAGTAATTATTCTAAAGTTGTTGGAAGTTAGAAAACTTGAATTAGTGTGATTCAAGTATCCTTAGTAGATACTAAAACTTAAGTTTCCAAGTTTGCCCTTTTCTCCTATTTTTCTCTCCTCTCTCTCACGAAGTCCCCAATAGAAACAAAGAAAGAAAGAAATGAAAGGGAGAAAAAAAGCAAGGAAAAGAAGGAAAGGAGGGGAAGAAGAAGAAAAGAAGAAGGACCCAAGGAAGATCAAGAGCAAGATCAAGAGACCCCAAGATAGGTCATCACCACAAGGTTGGGGAGTTCTTACTATCTTTTTCCTTTTTGTTTCTCTCGAAAGAAATTAGGGATTTGGATGGGGGAAATGGATTTGGGGAGTCAAATCCTAGTTCTTAGCTTGATTCTTGATTTCAAGGATTAAGTTAGGATAGTTTTAGCTTAATGAGTGCTAGTTGGTCATTTATGGTTTAAGTTAATCCATTTTTGGTTCAGGAGGAACTTAGAAAAATGAATTAGAGTTATTGAGATTTCTAGCCTAAATTTGTTCCTAGGTGAACCAATAGGTTGTAAAAGAGTTACAACAAGTTTAGGGGCCTACATTGGTGTTAGAAATCACTTAGAATCCATGATTTGAGGTTTAGGGATTGGTTTGGAACCAAGAATTCTACAGAACACATTATGCAGAACTCAGTTTGATCTACGGGCGCTCAAGCACTGGCACTTGGGCATCTAGGTGCCAAGAGACCCAAAAGCAATTACTGGGCGCTGCCCAGATGCTGAAAAATGGGCGTCTAGGTACCCAAATATCAGTAAAAATCTAAACAGGGGAAGCATCCTAATAGCCTATGGTTTTAGTTGGATAACTTGAGTTGCAGTCATCAGATTGACTAATTCTTGTTGCATTTGAAAGCTAAGACATAAGGTTTTATGTAGTCAAAATTTTAGAATTTAATCACAACCCAATTAGCACCAGTTTAGGTTTGAATTTGGGTCAGATTTTGTAAAAACAAGTAGACTGACACCTGTTATACCAGATCGCATAACTTCCTCCTTCGAGGTCGTATTTGCATGAGACGAGTGGAATTCTAAAGAAAACATGTAAGGCTATGAGTGGTAAAAACTTCAAGAATTTATCACTCTTTATGCATTCCCAGTTCCTATTTAAAGTAAGGTCAGAATCTGATAAGTTAGCTAATTGCCATATTTCAGCTACAACATTTTGTGGCATATCTTTAGTTTAACGTCCCAAGACTGCCTGCAGGATTGATGAGTGTCTCCACAAACTAACATGGGTCTTTTCAGTGTGCTCTTTTCAGTGTGCTTTGTCCTCACTCACACGCATCCTAGCAAAACTTCTCAGCAGGTCACCCATCCACAATTGCTCCAGGTCAAGCACGCTTAACCATGCAGTTCTTATGTTCTAGGCTCCCGAAAAGAAGTTACAACTTGTTGATATAGTTACGCCAAATCAATTCCTTTAAGCCATCCTCAACTATGCAGTCCCATACCTACGCAGTCTTTAAATCCCTCTCATTCCGGTGCGTATTCAGTTCATTCATGTAGACCATCCGCCTAGAAGCCTGCCAGGAGCCGCTTCTTGTTCGTGCTTCATTGCACCGGTGATGAATGAAGCACAGACAAGGAGTGGCTCCTGGCAGGCTTCTAGGCGGAGGGTCTGCATGAATGAACTAAATACGCACAGGAATGAGAGGGATTCAGAGACTGTGTAGGTATGGGACTGCATAGTTGAGGATGGTTTAAAGGAATTGATTTGACGTAGCCATATCAACAAGTTGCAACTTCTTTTCGGGAGCCTAGAACATAAGAACTCCATGGTTAAGCGTGATTGACCTGGAGCAATTATGGGATCGGTGACCTCCTGGGAAGTTTCCTAGGATGCGTGTGAGTGAGGACAAAGCACACTGAAAAGACCCGTGTTAGTTTGTGGAGACACTCTTCAATCCTGCAGGCAGTCCCGGGTCGTTACAAATGGTATCAGAGATGGGACCTCTCCCAGTACGATGTGGTTCGAGGACGAACCAAGCGGAAGTTGGTGGGCATGTGGCGTCCCGGGGCCGACGAGGGCGAGGAGTGATCGCTGGTGCAATGAAGCACGGATAAAGAGCAGCTCCTAACAGGTTTCTAGGCAGAGGGTCTGCATGAATGAACTGAATACACACCGGAATGAGAGGGATTCAGAGACTGTGTAGGTATGGGACTGCATAGTTAAGGATGGCTTAAAGGAATTGATTTGACGTAACTATATCAACAAGTTGCAACTTCTTTTTAGGAGCCTAGAACATAAGAACTCCATGGTTAAGCGTGCTTGACCTGGAGCAATTGTGGGATGGGTGACCTCCTAGGAAGTTTCCTAGGATGCGTGTGAGTGAGGACAAAGCACGCTGAAAAGACCCGTGTTGGTTTGTGGAGACACTCTTCAATCCTGCAGGAAGTCCCAGGTCATTACAAATGATATCAGAGATGGGACTTCTCCCAGTACGGTGTGGTTCGGGGATGAACGAAGCCGAAGTTAGTGGGCATGTGGTGTCCCTAGGCCGACAAGATCGGGGAGTGATCGCCGGTGCAATGAAGCATGGACAAGGAGCGGCTCCTGGCAGGCTTCTAGGCGGAGGGTCTACATGAATGAACTGAATACGTATCGGAGTGAGAGGGATTCAAATACTGTGTAGGTATGGGACTGTATAGTTGAGGATGGCTTAAAGGAATTGATTTGACGTAGCCATATCAACAAGTTACAACTCTTTTTTGGGAGCCTAGAACATAAGAACTCCATGGTTAAACATGCTTGGCTTGGAGCAATTGTGGGATTGGTGACCTCCTGGGAAGTTTCCTAGGATGCGTGTGAGTGAAGACAAAACACGCTGAAAAGACCTGTGTTGGTTTGGGGAGACACTCTTCAATCCTGCAGGCAGTCCCGGGTCGTTACATTTAGCTATACAAATTCAAACAAAATTAGGCTTCTTTCATTTGAAATATATAGGATAAGATTTTTTGCCTATAAAATTCTAGAATTTTAGAAGTTAGAATGTAGATTCGGTGCATTCTTGAAAATTAGCCTTTTTAGGCAAGAATTGAGATATTTTGAGATGGTTCCCTTATTCATTGAGGTTGAACCATAGTAAAGTTAGTTCGGTTATGTATTATGTAACACCCCAATTTCTTTTCTTTCTTTCTTTTTGGTTATTTGTGATTTTTGTAAATTTTTTTATGAATTATTTGACTTATTTTGATTATATTAATATTATTTTTGAAAAAATTTGGACTGTTGAAACGGGGCCGAGGGATCTTGCTAAACCCGAAACTAGAGCCAGTTTTCGAAGTTTTCTTTGTCTAAGATTTTATCTAGAAAATAAAATCTAGGTATGTTTGATTATCCATTGGACGATAAATTCCTATTTTGTTAACTTTATCTTTTGTCTATTGGATAATAGCTTTTAGTAAAGATCTAATAGATGGTTCTAGATATAAGCCTAGTCTCCTTTTTCTAGAGGTTTCTTTTTATGACATTACCCTTGGGACCCATTCCTTTATGTCTCATCAAATATGGACCAATAGGAAGGAAGCTTCCTAAGGAAGGTTTGAGGAAGCTTGTTGGAGAAGCTTTGGACACCCTCCCAAGGAGAGAAGTGCACGGCCAAGGGGGAGCCAAGAGGCTTCTAGAGTAAACTTTTACTTAACTCGTTTTTATCATTTCCATTCATCTTTTAACAACCAAAAAGCTACACACTTTTCTCTCTCACCTTTTCCTCTCATTTTTTCTCCACCAAGCTCATGGCCACACCCCCAAAACCCATTCTCCACTCTTCTTTAATATCAACCATCCACATTTCTTGAATTCAAACCTCATTCTAAGACACTTTGGTGTTGTGATCTTGACCTTGTTCATCCATTTTCAAGTGCTTCTTCAAGTTAGGGTTTGAAAGCTTTCAAGGTAAAATTCCTCCATCTCCATTCTTCTTTTCATTTTGCTTTCTAAGACCATGATTTTGATCCATGGTCATTCTATGCCAAGCCTTAGATGTTGATCTCTTTTGCATGTTGATTTCATTTTCAAGAGCCTCTTAGAAGAGAAAGTTTGATTCAAGAAGGTACCCAAGAAGTGGTTGGTCATCATCTAAGGTAAAAGGGAGATTACTCTCATCAACTTTTCATGGTGGTGAGAAACGAATTGATGTATTAAAAATGAATAACCCATGTGAGGGTTGTTCACTTGATTGTATTGACTTTTGATGATTTTGTAATTATTTGCCCTATATTATTTTATGGCTTAATGTTGTGCATAATCTTGGTAGAATAAAAAGTTTTGATGATTAAAATATGTTGTTAGCTTGGAATCTTGTTGTTGAAGATGGAAATTTTGAGGTCCAAAGACTTTAGGGCTCATGGCCAAGTGACCCTAAATAGGGTCCAAGACAAAAATTTTGTGTTGATTTAGAACTTAGATGCTTAGGTGAAAAAGGAATTGGATTAAGAATTTATTATGATGAAGGAGTAATAAAACAAGATTTAGTCATTTAATAAGAGAGGGATTTCAGCCTTGAGTGGAAAAATAAGCTTGAGAGAGAGATAATGAAAGCTTAAGGCACTTTTAGGATTTAGGAAAAGGAAAAGAATTTATGATATTAAGATAATGTGGTTTTCTCTTTATGTTCTTCGTGAAAAATATTAGGAGGTATTACCTAGAGGAGCCTAGCTAGAAGAGTATTAGAACTAAAGTTAACTTCTATATTAATCCTTAAAAGTTTCAAAAATTAAGCTTACAAGTGAAATAAAAGTTTTACATGTTAGAAATATTTATGAAAATGTCTTATGTAATTGAGAATGATGATTTCTAAATTATGTGATTAAAATGCTTACATATGAAAATAACAGCATTGTGCTGTCGGGTTCTCGAACGAAACTCGGAGATGTTAATGACTGGCTTGGCTTATGAGTAGCTCATGTTTATAGAAAATCATGATATTAATATGTGCGCATACATTGAGTCTTTGATCATGCATTATACTAGCGGTGTCGGTTGAGGCTTTTTGCCTAAGAGTTGAATTACACCTTAGTGCGGGTGCGAATTGCATAGTGTGGTTCACTTGTTGAACTTGGAGGTGTCGGGGCGCTGGTATCCTACAAGTGGCCAGTTGGTAGCTCCACTGGGCCGTGGTGACTGAGCAACGCACTGTGTAACACCCTCATTAGTATCACATTTCAGACCTTTTTTATTATTCTTTACCCAAGTTTTAAAATATTTAATATTATTTTAATACGGGTTTCAAAATTTCTTTTTCGAGGATAACATAAACTTACCGAATTAGAGAAACACAAGATATAAAGACTGAATAAAACACTTCTCATATACACATCATAGATTAGTAACAACTTAATTACATAAAACTTACATACTCCAAATAATATATAATTACCATATGAAAACTCGACCTGGCCCAAGCCCAAAAACCTGGAGAGTAAGGTCCTGAACCTGATCCTCTCTCGGAGCCTCTACGGGCATATTCTCTGGTCGAGATGTGTCTCTACGGACAGGAGTCCGAGTAGTTGACTCGATAGAGTCTTCTCCAGGCAAACAGTGAGCAATGTCCCACAGTTCTTTAATAGACATAGAGAACTCTACATGTACATAAGCATTATATGTAACAGTAGGGGTTCCATGGTAGGTCATACTCTGGGATAGAGTCATCTCTCCTATATAACTAAAACATTGACTATCTGGGTTGACATGCTAGGCATCAGTGCCTCCATGGAATTGTGCTTACACATAATCAAAGAAATCCCTCCTTCCAGCCAACGCAAATCGAACAAACAAAGTCTAACCAACTCAAATCTAGGCAATCCAACCTCGTCCTTCTTATGGTCTTTATCAAACATAAACATAAAAACATAACAGACAAACAATACAGCAAAGAGGTGAAATCTCCTACATCGCATACCAATATGGCAGCAAGGAAATGATAAACATGCCAACACAGTTCAACATATAATCCATAAAATAACATAAAATCAGCAGATATATTCATGATATTTAATAAATAAATAACCCAATAAACTTGCAACACAATATCAGGCATAATGATAATACCACAATAATATGTGTATCACAATAATACTATATCATAACAATATAAATGCTGACTATGCATATAAACAATATATATACTGGCCATGCAAATGCCCAATGAGTATATTGACCATCCTTATGCACAATGCACCCATTTCCTACTCCATGGAGCTAAACTCAATTTCAGATATGAACGTTCTAGAAGATCTGTTCCCCCTCAAAAGACAGTCTACACCAGACCACAAAAAGAAATAGTATTTGTCGGGCTGCCAGTGCGTTGCAACAATTCTTCATGGCCAGGGGTATAGAATGTGATAACATAATCACTAAGTGAATCACCGCGCCCTGACGTCCCCCAAGATCTATCAAGATCCCACTATCTTTTAAGTTATCGTTCACTCTTAGGCATAAAATGCCACAACAGCTACTAACTGTATAATGCTCAAATGCATACTCAATGAAATCAAACATCGTTGAACTATTCCCAATGATATTAAAGCAACCGCCGATACAGTTGTCTAATACCATTAGTATCAATGATATTATATAACCGCCCATACAATTATATAATACCAATGATCCACTTGGCTCCAGTACTTCAGTTCCATAATTCACATGGGTCCAGTACGTCGGCTCAAAAGCATAATGCTAAAACCACAATTCACATGGGTCCAGTACATCGGCTCAAAAGCACAATGCTAAAACCACAATTCACTTGGGTCTAGTACGTCGGCCCTACAGCAAAACTTGTTGTTCCTCTCAATCGCATAGCGATATTATCTCATTTTCATAATCGCATAGAATTTCTGTTACATTTTCAAATCACGTAATGATTTTTTAATGTTTTCTCAATCGCGTAAAGATTTTAAAAAATTTTCTCAATCGCGTAACTAAAAATCACCATTTTTAAATCACGTAAGAGTTTTTCTACGTATTTTCAATCGCATAAAACATTTTAACCATATTCTAAGCTTAAATTAAATCTTTTTCTCATTTAATATTAAAATTAGACTTTATTCCCAATATTTCCTTAATAAATCACCTTTGAATAATATCTTTAAACGTTTTCCACAAAACTTATATTATTTAAATTAACTCAGGATATCTCAAAAATATTTGTTCATTACTGTCAATAAAACCTTAAATAAAATACTTTAAGTTCCAAATCATCCTCAAAAATTATTTCCTTGCTAAAACTCCTTTAAATAATACTTTCTAATATTTTCTTCACAAAATTTTGCACTTTCATGATTTAAATCAAATATTACAGCTCAAAGTTTTCTAACACGCTTCAAAACCCAAAGGGTGAGCTATACGTCAGTAAATTTTAACTTATAAATTTATTTCCCATCTTAACCTTAATTCATTAATTTAATTAATTCCAAAAATTAGTTTACTTTCTTTTTATATCTTAAAATTCACTAAATTGAGTTCTTGATAATTAATCCTTTAAGACTACACTTGAGAAAATATTTTTGGTTTAAAATACCAATTCTTGGCATGTTGGCTGAAAATCAAATTAAATTCCATAACCAAATATTTATTTATTTTCTATCTCATTTTTCTTTGTAAAAATCTTTAATCCAATTACTTGTTACATAATTATCTAAAATCCATACTTAGTAAAATATTTTAAGTGCTTTACTCCAAAATTCTCATGGAAATCGTGAGCCTCTTGGTTCTTTGAAACCAAAATAGTTTTCCTTTCCACATGATTCTCATCATATACAATATATCACTCATGATATTTCAACTATCATATATTCATGCTTACTATTAAAAAAATAAAATCATATTAAGCATCTAATCACAATTCAATCAAAATCATATCATCTCATATACTTATTCAAGTAATAAAATCATGCATAATTAATAAACAACAAAATCACATATAGCAGAACATAGAACACATAAACATATAAAATCAAGTGAATAATTCCTTAAAGGAATTTTCACCAACAAACACAACAATTCCATTCCCTCACCACCACATACAGCTAATGAGGTTAATCTCCCTCTTACCACAAAGGAAGATCAAAAAACTCTTCTTGATTGTCTTTCTTGAAGATTTTGTGCACCACCTCCAAGATTTGCTTAAAACTCTTGATTAGAGCTTTGATGAAAGTGATAGAAAATGATGGATTTAGACTAAAGTCTCAACACCAAAGAGTCTTAGAATGATATGAGGATTCAAGAAATGGAGTTAGATTGAATCAAAAGTGATTGAATGTTGGTGCAGGGGTATAGCCGTGAGCTTCCTTGGGTGAACAAGGTAAGAACTTTTTGATTTTCAACTTGAAGAACAAGATTGAAGTTGGATAATCTAGGCTAAGATCTCAACTACAAAGTATTTTAGAATTGTGTATAGATTCTAGATCTCAGGTTGTTTAGAATTATTGACGCTTGGAAGGTTTTTCTATAGGTTTTGGTCGTGAGTCTCTTTAGAGAGAAAATGAGAAAACTTTTTGGCTTTCCAAGAATTAGAATAGAGATTTAGAGAAAACTACAACATAGAAGTGTTTAGGGATCGTGTATAGGTTTAGGAAATGATGTTGGATAGAATAATAGAAGATTGGAGGTAGGTGTTGGATGTAGGAACCGAATGCTTCAAGAAAAAAGAAGAATGAAGTTCTTTTGTGTTTGTTCTTGGAGTTCTTGGAAGAGAGAGAAAAAGATGATAGGTTTATGTCACAAAGTATTAGAGAATGAAACAAAATGTCCTATTTTGAAAGTCCTTGGCCGTTTAGGTGAGTGAATAGAAAGCTTAAAGCTTGTTCAACAAGATAGGAAACAATCACATGATTTCACATGGCCTAGGTCATCAAATGGTCATCCTTTGATCTCCTTAGAAACCTAATAGCCGTGATTTTGGAGAGAAATGAGCATGATAATGTTGACCATTTTCAATCATTCATAGCCATTGATTAAATCAATGGTGGATATCCAAGACTTCTACATTAAGCTTACTCCCACAACCGTTGATTAGATCAATGGTAAACATCCGAAGCTTCCTTACAAAGTTTGCTCTCACACCATTGATTAGATCAATGGTGATCATCCAAGGCTTCTTCATCAAGTTTGCTTCTCAATCGCTGATTAGATCAATGGTTGATGTTCAAAACTTGTTCTCCAAGCTTTCCTCCCATTGGCTAGCCACTAAGCTTGACCAATTTCTATTAGTTGGACACTTTTGTTGACTATTCAATAACTTAGCAAGAAAGCTTACTTCTCCTATTGGTACACACATAAAGCTTGTCATAATTAGCTTCTAAGATATTTAAGCTTAGATATTTTCACCCAAATATTATACTAAGATATTTTATTGAGATATTTTTCAAAAGATATATATTTTCTGAAACTATTATCCAATGGACAAATATTATTGATAGTTATTATCCAATAAATAACAACATTACACAATGGATAATAGCACTATCCAACAGATAATAGAAACTCAGATAAAGAAAATTTGCGTTAGATATTTATCCTTAGATATTTTACTTGGTGAGTCATCACAGAGAAGTCTCTAGAACGTGTCACCCACTGTGGCGAGTCACAGAGTAAGTCAATGTTCTACAACCTTCTAGAACGTGGCAAGTCACCATTCTAGAACATGGTGAGTCATCGCTTCTACAAGCTTCTAGAACATGCTGAGTCATGGTACTGAGGTGTCACGCAAAGTGTCTAGCTTCTATTGACATGCCTATGACGTGAAAGTTGAACCATAGCAAAGTTGGTTTCCTTATGCAATAAGGTTGAACCTAGTGAACTGGATCCCTTATGCAATAAGGTTGAACCTACTGAATTGGATCGCTTGTACATTAAGGTTGAACCCAATCAATTGGATCCCTTATGCATTTAAGGTTGAACCTAGTGAATTAGATCCCTTATGCAATAAGGTTAAACTTACTGAATTGGATCCCTTATGCAATAAGGTTGAACCTATTGAATTGGATCCCTTATGCATTAAGGTTGAACCTAGTGAATTGGATCCCTTATGCAATAAGGTTGAACCTAGTGAATTGGACCCCTTATGCAATAAGGTTGAACTTAGTAAACTGGTTCCCTTAATGAGGTTGAACCCTAGCAAGACTTGGTTCCTTTATTTATTAAAGTTGAGCCCATAAAAAATGGATCAGTATATCCTATGTTAGGCTAAGGATGAGTACATCCTATGATAGGCTAATAATAAGTAAGTAATATGCCAGATGAAGGAATTCAGTTCCTAAAAAAAAATTAAGCCACATGCATGGGCTTAGTGATAAATTATATAATTGTTAGATGAATGTTTACATAAAGTTAGAATGTGAACATTCTATTGGTAGTGAGTATAGTCTCACTTACCTGGTGTAACTATTAATCCAATATTGATAGTGTTATTCATTATAAGGTGATATTTGTATAGTACTTATATCATGATAATGAATAACTAGACCAGAAAAAATTAGTATAATATAGTTAGTTTCAGAGAACATTTATTCAGTATATATGCTTTAGTACTGGTATTGGTTACTCATACTAAGAATTTTATTTCTCACCCCACTGTGTTTCCATATAAATCCAGGTCAAGACCCTTTAAAAGGGTATGAAGATATAGAAGAACTAGATGAGCTTAGTTATGTTTTAGTTCAAAGCTTATGTATTAATTTATATTTGCTTTGAGAATGTAAAAGTTGTATATATAATGTTGTATATATCTATGACTTTTAGTTATGGCTCTCTATAATTATTTATTTAAATGTTATGGATTAGTTGATGATTAAGTTAAAAGTAGCATGACAAATACTATTTATACAGGTATGTGTGAGATATACTAGGGTACTGGTATTAGAATGTTATATTTTACCTTTATCTTATTTTTCCATATCTGCAGAGATCAATCTAATATTAAAATACATAACTAGTGTACTTAAAAATACCAAACTAACTCTGATTCTTCTCAAATTTTAACTGCATCTTACTTAGCTTATTTGTGACCTAGAAACAAGTTATTCATACCTGTTTCCCTCAACTTATCAATTTATGCTACTATTTGACTCATTTTAAGCTAGTTTTCAACTTCTATGTTGCAACAAAGTTCCTAAATTGACTCAGTTTGTCACAAAACTGAACTACATGTTAAGTAAGTATTATGGTACCTCTGTAACCTTTTTATAAGCCTAACATGCTATTGAGGATGTTATAATAACCATGTCATATTCTTTTTATACTTTACATGTATGAGGTGTATGAATGTTTATGGTATGTTAAATAATTTAATAAATGGTGAGATCTAATAATAATTATAAAAATTCCCTCAAAATAAATATTAAGTCATTGTGTGATGCCTTCTAATGCATGGCACACGTCAAGGCTAGTATCGATTAAATGTATGTCTGCCAAAGCAGGATGCCTTTACCTATATTAGTAAGACGCGATGAGATAAAGGTAATATCCAACTACCAATCATTGGGTCTGACTTAACTAGGCAATTTCAATAAGATTGAAGGCTTAAAGGCATAGAGTTGTGCTTTAGTCCATTATATGGAATAGAATAAGTGCTATTCACCTAACTATCCAAGAGTTGCATGTGATGTAATTAGAAAATGTTTCCTACCTAAATAACTAAACTTTGAGCAATCAGCCAAAGCTAAATCAAAGCTAGGTGAAATATGGATCATGGCCCACTAGGAAATCTTACGATAAGATTTTCTGAGTCAATGCTGAGGGTCATTGATTTGAATAAAATAGTGGGAGGCATATTTAATTAAAGACCTTGTTAAATATGTTTATGGCATGATACTTATACTTTGCATTTTTTCTGTTAATAGATTACCATGGCAACAAATACTTCAAATAACTTATCATTGCAATCTGTCCTTGAGAAGGACAAATTGTCTGGGACAAATTTCCTAGACTAGTACAGGAATATGAGAATTGTCCTCAAACATAAGAAAAAGTTGTATTTGTAACACCCTAAATTTTCTAACTACTTGATACTAATAACAGAATTCTACTGTTTAGTGATTTCTGTATACTGTAAAATTATTTTAAGGATTTCATGAATGTATTTGATCGTTTTGTGTGATTTACTCCGTGTTAGGAAAATAATAAGTTTCAAGCTGGGAAAAATCGACAGGAATTTATTTATTACTGTTGATTCTTAATTCTTTTTGCTAATCTGAGTTTCATAAGTTTTATAATTTTTATGATTTTGTGGATTATTATGAGATTTTTATATTCTTTTGATTATTTTAATATTATTCGAGGCTGTTTGTGGGCCCAGGGGGGTTGCATGTGGGCCCAGGCGGAGCTAGAAAAGTGAAAAAAAATTTAGCGCCAGAAAATTTTGTACTGTTAAGACGGGGACGATGGATCTTACTAAACCTGAAACTAGAAACAATTTTGAAAATTTTCTTTTACTGTGTTATGTACTGTATTTAATTATCGGGCGATAAAAACTATAGTTAATTGTGTCCGTATGGTAATAGCAGATAAAAATAATACTGCTTAGTCAACATTAGTGGTTATGACGACTTTATGATGGACAAATAGGAAGCAAGCTTAATGTTGAAGCCTTTGGATATCCACCATTGATTTAATCAAGGATGGAGATTTGGTCTTACAAAGTGGCTACAACCATTTGTGACCATTGGATGTAAAGTATGAAGAAGAGATCTTGACCTTTCATTTTGGAGATGCATCTAATGGCTAGGATTACAAGGAGAAAGATCTAATGGCCTAGATTTGGTCTTATCAATATAGAACCTATACTTAGGAGCTATGTTAATGTTAACCATTAATAGAGGTGGCAAAATGGGCCAACCCGCCCCGACCCGCCCCGACCCGCTTCAACCCGCTAAAATGCGGGGCGGGGTGGGTTGGCCCATTTTAAAAAATGGGTTGGAAGTGCTAACCCACCCTGCTTTAAGGCGGGTTGGCGGTGTGGCAGGTGTTAGCGGGTTCCGCATAAAAAATAAAATGAGAAAAAATAGATGAGTTGGCGGGTCAACCGCTTAATCGCCTAAAAAATAAAAAAAAAATTATACAAAAAATTAATAAATACTATAAAAAATTATAAATCACATATCTAAAATATAATTTTTAAAATAGTCTAATTAAGTATTCAAACATAAATTATATAACATCAAAAAAAAATTTATTATAGTATTAGTTATCATTTTTTTTTTAAAAAGAGTCAACCCGCAAGGCCAACCCACCCCCGCCTTGCTTAACCTGTGGGTTATGCGGGGCGGGTTATGCGGGTTGGAAACAAAATATGGGTTCAATTCTTGAACCCAACCCGCAAAAAAGTGGCGGGTTGGCGGGTTAACTCGACGGGTTGAACCCGTTTTGCCAGCTCTAACCATTGATCTAATCGATGGTTAACAATGCTCAAAATGGTGGCTGCACTCATTGAGTGTACAAGAGGGGGGGACGATTTTTGTGAGGCATAAGGCCATAGAGAATTTTCAAGACCACTTCATCTTCTCCAAAATCCTAAAGCATTCAAAGAATTTTCTCTCCTTTCTTTCAAAGTGGGTTTCGGCCAAGACACCCTAAATGCCTTCCATCACTCTATAATTTTAACTAACCACATATCTTGCATCCTTACATCAATTCAAGAATCTTTGTAGTTAAACCCAAGCTGTAAATCTTTCATATTCAAGGACTTTCTTCAAGATCAAGTTCTAGGTTTTTAAGGTGAAGTGTAATGAAACTTCACTACTTGTCTTATTTTCATGTTCTAAGCCATGTTTGATCCATGGTTCTCCTTGTTCAAGCTTAATATGCTAATAAAATTGTGTTTTATTTTGTGTTTGAGAAGCTTTTGGTGGTGAATCACTCACTCAAGGAGCAAATTAAGAAGCTTGGGAGGTTCTTCAAGAGGTAAGAGGGACATCCATCTCACCAACCAAGTATGGTGGTGGGAGATGTATTTTGTATTTGATGGATGGTGAATCCATGTGAGGATTCATATCCTTGGTTGTGTAATTATGTGTGAGTGTTTATGTGCTTTAAATTATTTATTTGTGTTTGCATGCTTTATGTGATTTTTATTGCTTTAAAGTATGCTTGATTATATGATATAATGAATATATATGTGCATGCTACGATTTGACGATGAAAGGAAAACAAATTTTTGGTTCCAATGACCATAAGGATTTCGACCATAACACCTCAAAATAGGTGTTTCCAAACTAAAATTTTCATGAATGGTAAAATTGAATTATTAGAAAGGAAAGGAAAAAGAAAAATGGATTGGTTTCAAAGAACAATGGTTCATGGTTTTGGAGGGATTTTAATGGTGGTGTTTGTGTAAAACCATGAATGGAACTTAGTTGATTTAGAAGGAAAAATGTATAACGGTTTCAATGGCCATGAACCATGGTTTTTGAAGCCTTGTATTGCCTTGCTTTTGTGAGACAATGTGACTTTAAAGTGGAAGTATGATTGATTAAGTACAAGGATTAAAGAAATGGAAACAAAGTGTTTTGTCACTTGAAAATTGGAATTTATTATATGAATGGAAAAAAGAGGTTGAAAGTGTTCGAACCTCAATTTATTTTAAAGAGGACTGATTTTTAGAATTGTTGTGAGAATTAAGGAGAATATGTTGATAACTTGAAATTTATTGACGTATAGCTCACCCTCTGGGTTTTGAAGCGCTGATAATTATGATTTTTAACATATTAATTATCCACACAATTACCTTATTAATGATGTCCAGATTGTAATTAAGTAATCTTAGCACTTATTTAGATCATTGGGTTGAATTGGCCTTTAAAGCAAAATTTTCAGATTTTAATGCATATTGACATTGGTTCAGTATTTTGATGATAACTTGAGTTGTATATCTTTGATTTTGATGTTCTTTATATACTAGGAAAGACGAGAAAAAGATCTACAAGTTTAGTGAAATGTCAAATTGGAAGATTCAGATGTTTCAGTGGTCAAATATAGCCTTGAAGTTGGACTAGTGGTGCTGTCACGAATTTCTGGACACACCTTCACTATTTTTGGCATATCTCACTCATTTCAAGCCCAAATTAAGCATGTGAGCACTCCTTGGAAAGCTTACTTCAAAGGCTGTGTGATGGGCTTAATTTTAATCTGAAATTGGGATAGAAATTTGGACTACAGAGAAGATGGAAACATGGGACAAGTGGGAGACAAACTTTCATAATGGAGAAAATAAATCATTAGAAGGTGGGAGACACACTTTCATAATGAGAAAATAAAATATTGAAAGGTGGGAGACACACTTTGATAATGGAGGAATAATTAACAAAAGTGGGTGAACCACTTTTGACTCTTATTGGATGATTAAGAGGAGAGCAATCAGATTTTTGATAAAAGATTGGAGAGCTTCTACGTAGAAGTGTGGTTATTGTAGTTTTAGTTTTTGGATTTTGAGACTTCTCTTCTTCTCTTTCTTTTCCCCCTCTCTTTTTGTTATTTTTCATTTTTTGTATGGTTCTTGAAGGTTCTCCAATGGTGATGGCTATGGAGAGCTAAACTTCTTTAATCAATCCAAGAGATTGACATTCTTGATGATTAATTTTGAGATATTGTTTTAATTGTTATACATTCATCTATTAATCAAATTTCTCTTTCTCTTATTCTCTTGTTTAAATTCTGATTTAATGCTTAATTTGATTGGGATTTGCATATGTTAATTGCGTAATTATCATGTGCCAAGAGATGAATTCAGAGGTTAAACAATGCATCAAAGGTGTTTGATGAAATATTTAGCTTGGTTGGATTTTGGTTTTTAAGTTGATTTGGGTTTGGATGAATGCTTAATTTTTCTAACCTCGATTAATTGAATTCTAGAAACATTTCTAGTAAAATATCCATGGATCATTGAGAGGCTTCTTGATGTAATCTAAGATCAAGGATTTGGTTGATAGTTGAACGGATCTATAAAGATCAAGGATGGATTAAAATCAAGATTAGTTAATTCTCTTGGATTAGTTGTTTTCCTAATTTTGTTTACTCATTTTAATTGTTCTTTGTTGTTTAATCTTGTAAAACTTTTGCCCCTGTTTATTAACCTCTTAATCTGACTTCATAATTAGAGTGATCTATGGGCTCGACCCAGTGTTACCTTATGCTGCAAGTAATTTTGGTAAATCGATTATAAATTGATTTAAATTTGGTAATCTCGACAGTTATCAAATTTTTGACACTGTTGCCGGGGATCATTCTGATTTTGTTCAATTTATTCAGAGTATATTTAACTGTTAATCCTTCACTAACCTCTGTATTGCTATGTTTTGGTGATTTTTAGGAGAAAACAGGTGATTACGGGTCACTTTACAGAATTTCGTACTGATAGAAAATGTGCCCAGAATGCGCTGAAACTTGGTCAGTTGAAGGAAAATGGCCTAATAAACAAGACTCATAAAATACTATGAGGTCACCCCTGGTTTTCCCAAAATCCATCATTTAGACTAGTTTTTCAATTTTTTAATATTTTTTATTACATTTTTTAGTTTCATTTTTGTGTAGTTTTCATGCTGTACAAGTCTCATAATTTTTAAAAATCATTGCATAGGTCAATTAGATTTATTTTGGTATATTTTTAGTGTTATCTAGTGTATTTTGCTTGTTTACTGATTTTGTTTTTTTTTTTTTTGTGTTTTGATTGGTGCATGACTAGGTCTAATCCTGATATCTTGCTTGAATTTGATCCTGAGATTGATAGAACATTGTATAGGTTGATTAGAGCTCATAGGTTAAGTGAAAGAATTGGTTCTGAATTTAGTTGTGACATTGAATCTGAAGGTGCACTTGAGATCTTAAGTGATTCTAAAATCATGGCTGATAACAGGCAAAATAGGACCCTTAAAGAACTTGCTGCTCTTGATGTAACTTACCAGTCTTTGTGCATTCAATATCCTGATCTTGATGTTGACTTTGAGTTAAAATCTAGATTGATACACTTGTTGCCCAAGTTTCATGGTCTTGCAGGTGAGGATCCCCATAAGCACTTAAAGGAGTTCCATGTGGTCTGTTCAACCATGAAGCCGCATGGAATCTCTGAGGAGCATATCAAGTTGAGGGCATTCCCTTTCTCTCTTGCTGATGTAGCCAAGGATTGACTGTTCTACCTTTCACCAAGTTCTGTCACGAGTTGGGATGATATGAAGAAGTTATTCTTGGAGAGGTTCTTCCCTGCATCCAGAGCAGCTGCCATTAGAAAAGACATTTATGGCATAAGGCAAATGACTGGTGAGACCTTGCATGAATATTGGGAGAGATTCAATAAGTTGTGTCTGAGCTGTCCCCACCATCAAATTAGTGATCAGCTTTTGATTCAATATTTCTATGAGGGCTTGCTGCCGATGGATAGAAGTATGGTGGATGCCGCATCTGGAGGTGCCTTGGTGGATAAAACCCCTGCTATAGCAAGAGATTTAATAGTAAATATGGTAGCCAATGCTCAATAATTTGGTACAAGAATCCTTACCTTCACCGAGGAGTCAATAAGGTTCAATTGTCTCAAGTCAACCAACAGAGAATGGAATACAGACTTGATGAATTGACTTATTTGGTGAGGCAATTAGTAGTGGGACAACATGTACCAGTTTCTGTACAAGAGCTTGCAAGAGTGTGTGGCATTTGCTCTTATTCATCTTATCCTACTGATGCATGCCCCACACTTCAGGATGGTGGTTCTATTTTTCCAGAGCAGTCAGTTGCAGTAGTTGGCATTTTTCCTAGTAGACCTCAATATTAGCAGTCCCAGTAGCCAAGATATGATCTATATTCTAATACTTATAACCCTGGCTAGAGGGACCATCCTAACTTGAGATATGAGAATTTTGGTCAACAACAACAACCGCAACAGCAACAACAATTTAGATATCAAGCTGCAGGTCCAAATACCAACCACCTACATTCAGGCAGCAACAAACTATACAGCCACCAATGCAACAACCCCTCATGTTGCCAAGTCCAGCAACCACTCCATCTGAGCCATCATTAGAAGATTTGATGAAATTGATGGCCACAAATAATGTTCAGTTCCAGCAAAATATCAATGCCACTATTCAGAACCTACAAACTCAGATTGGGCAGCTAGCCACCACTATTAGTGTGCTGAAAAGCCAAGGATGAAGACAATTGCCTTCACAAACAGTCAATAATCCAAGAGGCAATATAAGTGCCATTTGCTTGAGAAGTGGCAAAAAAATTGATGGTCCTAGTCTGCCACAACCAGAGCTCTCATTGCAGCAACCAGATACTAAATCAGTCCAGAAGAAATGTGCAGAGAATTCAGACTTGGTCATTCCACTACCCTTCCCAAATAGAGTGACACAATCTAAGCAGATAGCATAAGCAGAAACGGAAAAGGAAGTCATGGAGACATTCAGGAAGGTGGAAATTAATATTCCCTTCCTAGATGCAATCAAGCAAATTCCCAAGTATGCCAAATTCCTCAAGGAGTTGTGTACTCACAAGAGAAGACTTAAGGGTACTGAGAGGGTTAGTATGGGCAAAAATATTTCTGCAATGATTCAGCCAAGCATGCCAAAGAAATGTAAAGATCCTGGAATTTCACAATCCCTTGCACTATAGGTAGTTCCAGATTTGACCATGCAATGCTAGATTTGGGTGCTTCTATTAATGTCATGCCTATGTCAGTGTATAAGTCTTTGAACATTGGCACCATACAACCAACTGGTATAGTGATTCAGTTAGCAAACAGGACCACTGCTCATCTTGCAGAAGTGCTGGAAGATGTGTTAGTGCAGGTGAATGAGCTGATTTTTCCAATAGACTTCTACATTCTGGACATGGAAGATGAGTCTTTAACAAATCATGCTCCATTGATTCTAGGAAGACCATTCCTCAAGACAGCCAAGACCAAGATAGATGTGCATACTGGCACCATTTCTATGGAATTTGGTGAAAATGTGGTACAGTTTAACATTTTTGATGCTATGAGACATCCCTTTGAGGAGCATTCAGTTTTTCATGTTGATGTGATTGAAATGCTGGTTGATGATACTTGTGCTGATATGAGTGCTGAATTCCCTGATATTGCTGACTTTCTAGATTCTGTCACTTGTGATATATGTGTTAGCTGTGATACTGAACCATGTGCTGCATGTGCTGAGATTTATACAGTTATGAGTGATGATGCAGCTACTTATTTGACTGATGCAGCATATGAAAATGTGAGTCAAAATTATGTTAAATTTAAAGCTGCTAAGTTACTTGTTTCAAATAGCTTACTACCTTCCATTGTGCATCCCCCATCCTTAGAGCTAAAGACTTTGCCAGACCACCTTAAATATGCATATTTGGAAGATGGTGAGAAGCTGCCAGTAATTGTCGCTAAGAATCTGTAACCTGAACAAGAAGAAAAATTACTGCAGGTTTTGAGGCAGCATAAGTAGGCCATCGGATGGACACTTGTAGACATTCTTAGTATTAGTCCCCCCACATGTATGCATAGGATTTTATTGGAGGAAGGTATAAGCCAGTGAGGCAGCCCCAAAGGAGACTAAACCGCCTGATTCTGGATGTGGTGAAGAAGGAAGTGACCAAGCTGTTGCAAGCTGGCATTATTTATCCCATATCTGATAGTAAATGGGTAAACCCCGTGCAAGTTGTTCCAAAGAAATTTGGAGTCACAGTAGTTTCAAATCAGAACAATGACCTCCTACCCACAAGAATCTAGAACAGTTGGCGGGTGTGCATTGATTATAGGTGGCTTAACCAGACCACTAGAAAAGATCATTTTCCATTGCCTTTCACTAATCAGATGTTGGAGAGACTGGCTGGAAAGTCACATTACTATTTCTTGGATGGATATTCAGGGTATTTTCATATTCATATAGCCTCAGAAGACCAAGAGAAGACCACTTTCACCTGCCCATTTGGAACATTTGCATATAGGAGAATGCCCTTCGGTCTGTGCAACGCTCCGAAAACCTTTCAAAGGTGTATGGTCAGTATCTTCTCTGAATTTTTAGAGAGTTGCATGGATGTGTTTATGGATGATTTTACTGTCTATGGCTCTTCCTTTTATGTATGTTTGGATAGTTTGGCTCGAGTGTTGTATAGGTGCATTGAAACTAACCTTGTCCTGAATTTTGAGAAATGTCAATTCATAGTAGAACAGGGTATAGTTCTAGGGCATGTAGTATCTAGCAAGGGTGTTGAGGTAGATCCTGCAAAAATAGATATCATTTCATGCCTATCTTACCCCACATACGTGCGGGAGGTTCGTTCTTTCCTTGGTCATGCAGGTTTCTATCGGTGATTCACAAAGGATTTTAGCAAAATTGTCCTTCCACTGTCCAACTTGCTACAAAAGGATGTAGAGTTTCACTTTGACTAGAGATGCAAGGATGCCTTCAATCACTTGAAGTAAGCATTGACCAGTACACCTATCATCTAGCCACCAGATTGGACACTCCCATTTGAACTCATGTGTGATACCTCTAATTATGCATTTGGAGCTGTCCTTGCACAGAGAGTCGGCAAAGTACCTCATGTCATTTCCTATGCTTCAAGGACTTTAGATGCTGCACAAGCCAACTACACCACAACCGAAAAGAAACTTTTAGCAATTATTTTTGCTTTAGATAAATTTCAATCATATTTGCTTGGTTCTAGAGTAGTTGTGTTTTCAAATCATGCAGCTTTAAAACTTCTCCTGAAGAAGCCCGATGCAAAGCCCCGGTTGATTAGGTGGATGTTGCTCTTACAAGAGTTTGATATTGAGATCAGAGATAAGAGTGGAGCAGAGAACCTGGTGGCAGATCACTTGAGTCAGATTGAGAGAAAGACAGATTCTTCTCCTATCCATGATGCCTTTCCTGATGAGCAACTTTTCAAGATGCAAGGTAACGTCCCTTGGTTTGCAGATTTGGTTAATTTCTTAGTTACTAGAGCACTACCTGCATATTTCACTATGGCACAGATTGATAAACTGAAAAGTGAATCAAAATATTATGTGTGGGATGACCCTTATTTGTGGAGATTTTTTAGTGACCAAGTCATTAGGAGATGCATTCCTGATCATGAGTTTGATTCTGTTCTTAGCTTTTGTCATGCATTTGCCTATGGTGGACATTTTGGACCTACTCGTACAGTTAGGAAAGTTTTGGATTCTGGATTATATTGGCCCACTCTATTTCATGATGCATATTTATTTTGTAAATCTTGTGAACAATGTCAGAGAACAGGAATATTTCTCGTTGGAATGAGATGCCCCAATAACCTTTGTTGTTCTGTGAGATATTTGATGCTTGGGGTATTGATTTTATTAGTCCTTTTCCTGTGTCATTTGGTTTTGTTTACATTCTTCTTGCTATGGATTATGTATCTAAATGGGTGGAGGCAAAAGCCACTCGGACTGATGATTCCAAAGTTGTTGTGGATTTTGTTAGATCATATATTTTCTGCAAGTTTGGAGTCCCAAAAGCCATCATTAGTGACCAGGGTTCGCATTTCTGTAATCAAAGCATGGAAGCCTTGATGAAAAAGTATGGAGTCTTGCACAGAGTTTCTACACCTTACCATCTCCAGACTAATGGGCAAGCCAAGGTTTCCAATAGAGAGATCAAGCAGATACTTCAGAAAACAGTTCAACCTAACAGAAATGACTAGAGCAAAAGGCTTGAGGATGTTTTATAGGCTTATAGGACCGCCTATAAGACTCTGATTGGGATGTCTCCTTATCGGATTGTTTTTGGCAAAGCATGCCACTTGCCGGTGGAAATTGAGCATCGCGCATTTTGGGCAATAAAGATGTGTAACTTGGACCTAAATCAAGCGGGCATAGAGCGAAAGCTACAGTTGCAGGAATTGGAGGAGATCCACTTGGAGGCTTATGAGAGTTCCAAACTTTATAAAGAGAAGACCAAAGCCTTCCATGATAAGCTGATCATGAGAAAAATATTTGAGATTGGTCAAAAAGTTCTCCTCTAGAACTCCCGCCTCAAGCTCATGCCCGGGAAGCTCAGATCTAGGTGGCTTGGTCCATTTGTTGTTACTAAGATTTTTCCTTATGGTGTTGTGGAAGTTATAAGTGAGAATACTACCAAAGCTTTCACAGTCAATGGACATCGCCTCAAACCATTTTATGAGGGAGCTCAAGAGGATGTTTTGGAAGAGGTCCACTTGCAAGAAGTCGTCTACCCCACTTGATAAGGATGTTTCTTTCCTTTTCTCTCTTTTATTTTACTTGTCCTTCATTAATTGATGATTTTGATGGAATATTATTTTTCTTGTGAGCTTTACATTGCGGACAATGTATAATTTAAGTGTGGGGGAGGAATTTTAGCATTCTGTTTTTGTTTCTATTTTCAATTTTAATGCTTCTTCTATTTTTGCTATTTTGATATTTCAACCCTGTTGTTTATTTTTCTGTTACTAATTTGGTTATTATTTTGGTTGTTTTCTGTGTTTGTTTATTGCAAAAAAAAAAGAAAAAAAACAAAAATAATGCTTTGAAAGAAAAATGTGTCTTTGAATGGATTTTAAGCTGTGTTAAAGTGATGAGTAGAAATAAATCAAGTAAAAGGTTCATGATTTGAATTAGTGGATTGAGTTTGATAGATGCATACCTTGTGAGTTTTTGAGCATATTGGTGGATTTTAACATTCATTCTCCTCTTTCTTGTGTGATTTTCATTCATGTTAATTGATCACTCTAGAACTTGCTTTGATTCTTTTTGAGACTACATTTTCACTTGCATGCATAAACATGATTGAGGCCTTCTTTCTTTTATTAGCTACATTAGCTAAATAGCCAACCCTGCATTATTTCCTTTGTTTAACCCCCTTAAGCCTACTTACCTATTCTTTGTTTTAGCTCAGTATATGTCTTATATGAAAAATCATATTTTACCTTATCTTAGGGAATGGAAGAGCATTGGTTCATTTTCATTGGAAGAGCTCTTTGACTTGTGAATAATTAACAGTTCAAGTGTAGGGATTGTGCAATATTGATTAGTGTGTGTCCGCAATATTCAAAGTGTTTGAAGAAAAAATGTATATTTAAAAAAATAAAGTAAGATAAAAAGAAAAAAAATTGCAAGAGAGGTTGAATTTTTCAAAAAAAAATAAATAAATAAGAGAAGGAAAGTGAAGGAAATATGTGAAGAGAATGTGTATTATTTGGAGTTGGGGGATAAAAATTCATGTTTGTTACTTGTCATTTGAGTTCCTTCCCAATGCTCTTTTATTCTCTTGGGTGTTTAACTTGTCATATCTATATTGTTTCCTTTCCTTACCTTGGCCCTATTTCAACCTTGAATAAAGTCCTCTTGATTTTTGTGTGTATGTGTTTTGAGTAGCAGAGAAGTAGAAAATAAGCAAACTTATGGTAGTGCAATTTTTATGGATTGAATTGAGTGAAATACTTATCCTGTAAACACTTGAGGGATTGAGAGTGTATCTTGTGAGGATCTATCATTCTTAATTCATTCTTTTCAAATTGATGATACCTTGCTTGTTCCCTTAAATCTTTAGTTGTTGTTTTTTCTTGCTTATAGCTTTTTCATTCTTGAATGTCATTTGAAATTGAGTCTCTTAGAGTTTTTAGCTTTTGAGTTTGTTTTGTTTTTCTTTCTTCCCTAGTTTTGGTTTTTTCTGTTTTGCCCGAGGACGTGCAAAAAAGTAAGTGTGGGGGTATTTGATAATTATAATTTTTAAAATATTAATTATCCACACAATTATCTTATTAATGGTGTCTAGATTGTAATTAAGTGATCTTAGCACTCATTTAGATCATTGGGTTAAATTGGCCTTTAAAGCAAAATTTTCAGATTTTAATGCATATTGACATTAGTTCAGTATTTTAACCATAACTTGAGTTGTAGATCTCTGATTTTGATGTTCTTTATATATTAGGAAATATGAGAAAAAGATCTACAAGTTTAGTGAAATGTCAAATTGGAAGATTCAGATGTTTAAGTGGTCAAATATAGCCTTGAAGTTGGACTAGCGGTGCTGTCACGAATTTCTGGACACACCTTCACTATTTTGGGCATATCTTACTCATTTCAAGCCCAAATTAAGCATGTGAGTACTCCTTGGAAAGCTTACTTCAAAGGCTGCGTGATGCACTTGATTTTAATCTAAAATTGGGACAGAAATTTAGACTATAGAGAAGATGGAAATGTGGGACAAGTAGGAGACAAACTTTCATAATGGAGAAAATAAATCATTGGAAGGTGGGAGACACATTTTCATAATGAGAAAATAAAATATTAGAAGGTGGGAGACACACTTTCATAATAGAGGAATAATTAACAAAAGTGGGTGAACCACTTTTGACTCTTAGTGGATGATTAAGAGGAGAGCAATCAGATTTTTGATAAAAGAATGGAGAGCTTCTACGTAGAAGTGTGGTTATTGTAGTTTTAGTTTTTGGATTTTGAGACTTCTCTTCTTCTCTTCCTTTCCCCCTCTCTCTTTGTTATTTTTCATTTTTTGTATGGTTCTTGAAGGTTCTCTAATGGTGATGGCTATGGAGAGCTAAACTTCTTTAATCAATCCAATAGATTGACATTCTTGATGATTAATCTTGAGATCTTGTTTTAATTGTTATACATTCATCTATTAATCAAATTTCTCTTTCTCTTCTTCTCTTGTTTAAATTCTGATTTAATGCTTAATTTGATTGGGATTTGCATATGTTAATTGCGTAATTATCATGTGCCAAGAGATGAATTCAGAGGTTAAACAATGCATCAAAGGTGTTTGATGAAATATTTAGCTTGGTTGGATTTTGGTTTTTAAGTTGATTTGGGTTTGGATGAATGCTTAATTTTTCTAACCTTAATTAATTGAATTCTAGGAGCATTTCTAGTAAAATATGCATGGATCATTGAGAGGCTTCTTGATGTGATCTAAGATCAAGGATTTGGTTGATAGTTGAACGGATCTATAAAGATCAAGGATGGATTAAAATCAAGATTGGTTAATTCTCTTGGATTGGTGGTTTTCCTAATTTTGTTTACTCATTTTAATTGTTCTTTGTTGTTTAATCTTGCAAAACTTTTCCCCCTGTTTATTAACCTCTTAATCTGACTTCATAACTAGAGTGATCTACGGGCTCGACCCGGTGTTACCTTATGTTGCAAGTAGTTTTGGTAAATCGATTATAAATTGATTTGAATTTGGTAATCTCGGCAGTTATCAAGCGTGTTAAGGAATTTTGAGCTGTAATATCTCAAGTAAATGTAAGAAATACAATTTTCTGGGAAATAGTAGAAATACTGATTTTTAGAGGGACTATATTGAAAATATTAAAAAATTTTGGGGAAATAGTAAAATATTAATTTTTAGAGGGGTTATATTAAAAATATTCTTTAAAAATAGACTTTATTACAAATATTATTTTATGAAGGACTATTTTTAAAATATTAATTGAAGAGGGGTTATTATATAAATATTACTTTATAAAGAAGGGCAATTATGTAAATATTTGTTTATAGAAAGGCTAATATGCAAATAATGAAAATAAGGTTGAAATGGGTTTTTTGGAAGGTTGAAAAATCAATATGTGATTTAAAAATACGACAAAAATGTCTCGCAATGGAGAAAATGCAAAAATATTATTATGTGATGAAAATACAGTAAAGATACTCTTGGGCAAATGTGTGAACCCGGAATATAAGATAATGAATTTGAACTGAGAATGATGCATTTGTACATCCATTGGAAAGGTCCGATGGACTGTATGAGACTAATTACCTAGGAGAGAATACACCTCTTGAGTGGGTGCGATATACGTAGTGTAAGTCACTTGTTGACTTTGGGGGCGTTGGCGTGCGGGTTGCCTATAGAGGGCAGTTGGTAGCTCTCCTGTACCGTGGGTTTGACCGATGTAACACACTGATGATCCTGACCGAGACATTATTCTTAATTAAGATCTGATAAAGACTGTAGTGTATATGCTAAGTGTGCAAATACATATGAGAAATGTAGCACGTGGTCTGAGGCATGTTGGTACAGACAGATCTTTTCGATCACTCTCTTCGACTTGAGTTTTAGCTCCATGGAGTAGGAAATTGAGTCTATGTACACATGCATAATTATTGAGTATTGATATCGGTGTGATATTTGAACTGCTGGATATTTGGAAAATACTAAGGGCATTATCATAATTATTATTTATTACATTTATTGTGATGATAATTAATGTTGATGGCATGATTGTAATTACGGTATGATGTATCTGTATGGTATATTGTATGTGTTTTCTCCATGCTACCATGTTGGTATTGGCGTAGGTGATCTCACCTCTTTGTATGCATATTTTGCACTGTATTTATATTTGTAAAGATGTTGAGCAAGGAATTGAACAAGAAGGTAAAGAGGAGCAGATTCCTGTAGAGGAAACTGAATTCTGAGAAGATGGCGATGCCCAGTTTCCTAGGATATATGAGGTTGCAATTTCGTGGAGGTCCAGAAGCGTGGCATGTTGACCTAGACCGAGCGTGTATTTACTACATAGGAGACTTAAAGATTACCCTAAGTAGGCTTTATCGAGGGAGCCCTTATTTTAGTGTAAATATTAATGTACACTTAGAGTTTCCGTTATCCATTAGGCAGTACTGGGGAACTTACTACCGTACTCCTAGTTAGATTAGTATCGTGTCGTCTGCGCGGACACCTGTCCGTAGGACTTCGCGTCAAGTCGGATTCCTACCTGTTGAGGAATCTAAGGAGGACCCGTCTAAGGGTTTCGCTGTTTAATAGTACTTAGGTAGTATGCTAGTTTTAAATAATGTTCAAATACTTTAAGAACCTGGTCTGCAAGTATTTAAGTATGACAGTACTAAGACTTATGTATGTATGATGTAAATTATTTGTGATGATGTTGTAATATTTTTATTTTCCACTAAGTTTATCTTATTAATATCAAGAAATTTTACAACTCGTATTTACATTACAAAGCATATTTTATAATGAAGTGGTAATTTGGTAATTAAGTAACGTAAATGTGATACCCTACGATGGGTGTTACATTAGTTGGTATTAGAGCCCAAGTTAGAGTCTTTTTGGGTTTGTGGTTTGGTCTGTCTTGTTTAAGTTGTGTGATTCTCTGTGTTTTTTTTAAAGAAAACAATATTGATTGAAGATTGATTTTCACTCTTCTTTGTGTTGTTTAGTCTGATTTGAGAAAACGTAATGGCTGGATGAGGAAGAGGATGCGTGAATACTAGAGCAGGATTTGGAAATATTGGTGACGATAACCAAAACATGGTTGCAGCTGTAGCAGCAATGCAATGGATGGCTAATGTTGTTGTGTAGCAAAACCAAAGAGCAAGTGAGGATGCTCAAAGTTTGTCAGAATTTCGTAGAAACAATCCACCGAAGTTTCATGGAGAATTTGACCCAGAGAAAGCTAATATGTGGATTAAAGAATTAGAAAATATATTTGAAGGTATGGGTTGTACTAATGAGCGGAAGCTTACTTTTGTAACTTTTGTGTTAGTAGGAGATGGAGAAGCTTGGTGGGCAGGAGCCCGAAGATTGATTCAAGCTGAGGGAAGAGTTGTGACATGGCAGCTCTTTAAATATAAATTTCTGGGGAAGTATATTCCAGCTAGTGTTCGTCATGCTAAGGAGATGCAATTTCTTAGTTTGAGGCAAGGGGTGATGTCCATAAGTGAGTATACTGCAAAATTCAAAAGCTTGTCTAAGTTTTCGAGGTATTTTCAGATGCACCCAGATGAGGAATAGAAATGCAGAAAATTTGAAGAGGGGTTGAGATTTGACATTAAGCGAGTTGTAACAACCTTGGACATTGACCAGTTTCTAGTATTATTGGATAAGTGTCAAAAGGTTGAAGACATTGATCGTCAACATGAGGCAAGGAATAGGAACTTTGGACCTACACGGTTCCAAAGAGGAAAGGGTAGTGGTGGCAACCGTCATTAGTAGAACCGTATACCAAACCGGCAGGAGGTCAGAATCGACAACAATCTTTTGGAGGAAGTTATAGTGGTAATAAGGCGAGTCAAGCTGGAACCTCTATACTTAAATGCTTCAAGTGTGGGAAAGATCATCTCACCAAAGATTGTCAACATAAAGGGGTTATCTGTTATAGATGTGGAAAGCCTAGACATTTCTCTAGAGATTGTGATCAGTTGAAGGTGGAACCATCAGTGAGGAGTGTTCGTACTGCGAGGCCACAGGTGGGTGGTCGTGTGTATACTATGAGTGGGGAAGAAGCCGCAAAATCTAAGGACTTGATTATGGAGGAGTGTGCCATCGAAGGTAATACTTTAACAGTGTTATATGATTCGGGAGCAACACATTCTTTCATTACATGTGATTGTGTAGAGCATTTGGGATTGACTGTGACTACATTGCCTTATGATTTGAGTGTTGTTACTCCTACTGATAAGCCTGTGATAACTACAAAAGTATGTTTGAATTGCCCTGTATGTGTTAGGGGTAGAATATTTTATATGGACTTAATTTGTTTGCCTCTTTCCAAGATTAATGTAATCTTAGGAATGGATTGGTTATCTTCTAACCATATCCTGATAGACTGTTCCAGTAAGATGTTAGTTTTTCCTGAGGTTAAGGATTCTAGATTCCTAATGGCTACTCATGTAGAAGCTTGTTTGAAGGAAGGAGATCAGGGGTACTTGTTAATATTTTCTTTAGAGGTTCAGAGTAAAGATGTCTTTAAGGATATTTTCGTAGTTAATGAATTTCCTGAGGTATTTCCTGAAGATATACCTGGATTACCGCCGGAAAGAGAAATTAATTTTTCTATTAATTTAGTACCTGGAGCTGGACCTATATCTATGGCACCTTACAGGATGTCGCCAGTAGAGTTGGCAGAGCTTAAGAAACAGTTGGAGGATTTATTGGAAAAGTAATTTGTGAGACCAAGTGTATCACCTTAGGGAGCTTCATTATTATTGGTAAAGAAGAAGGATGGGACTTCTCATCTATGTGTAGACTACCGATAGTTGAACAAGATTACGATTAAGAATAAATATCACTCCCAAGAATCGATGATCTGATGGATCAATTGCGAGGAGCCGCAATATTTTCCAAGATTGACTTACATTCTGGATATCACCAGATATGTGTGAAAGAGGAGGATATTTCCAAAACTACGTTTTGGACACGTTATGGGTATTACAAATATCAAGTGATGCCGTTTGGTGTGACTAATGCACCTGCCATATTCATGGACTTTATGAACAGGATTTTCCTTTCGTACTTGGATAAGTTTGTTGTTGTTTTTATTGATGACATTTTGATCTATTCTTAAAGTCAGGAGGAACATGCTGAGCATCTCAGAGTGGTTCTCCAGATTCTGAAGGAGAATAAGTTGTATGCCAAGTTGTCCAAATGTGAATTTTGGTTAAGCGAAGTTCAATTTTTGGGACATGTCATATCTGAGGAAGGAATTGAAGTTGATGCTTCAAAAGTGGAAACAATTGTTGAATGGGAAAGATCGAAGACTGTATCAAAAATCTGTAGTTTTATCAGATTAGCCAGTTACTATCGATAATTTATTAAGGGGTTTTCGAAGATAGTAGGACCTCTTACCCAACTTACACGAAAGAATTAACTGTTTGTATGGACTGATGAATGCGAAGAAAGTTTTCAGGAGTTGAAAAGACGACTGACTACTTCACCAGTTTTGATTCTACCTGATCTGAATGAACCTTTCGAGGTATATTATGATGCTTCGTACCAAGGATTGGGTTATGTACTTTGCAGAACCGTAAGGTTGTAGCATATGCATCAAGGCAGTTGAAAGTGCATGAGAGGAATTATCCGACTCATGATTTGGAGTTGGCAGCTGTAGTGTTTGCATTGAAAGTGTGGAGACATTTTCTTTATGGGGCAACATTCACTGTCTTTAGTGATCATAAAAGTTTGAAGTATCTGTTTGACCAAAAAGAGTTGAACATGAGAGAAAGGCGTTGGCTAGAGTTTCTGAAGGACTATGACTTTCAGTTACAGTATCATCCTGGAAAACGAATGTTGTAGCGGATGCTTTAAGTAGGAAAATGCTTAATGCTTTTGTTATGATGATTAAGGAGAAGGAATTGATAGAAAAATTTTGGGATATACATTTATCTGTGAAATTGACACCGGAGAAGATGTGTTTAAAGATGATTACCATTTCAAATGATTTAATGGATAGAATACGAGTAGGACAAAACAGTGACCAGTATTTGCAAGAAGCCAAGGAAGCAAGGAATCAAGGAGAAGTATTGGAATTTAGCGAAGGTGCTGATGGAATTCTGAAGTTTAAAGGAAGAGTTTGTGTGCCAAATGATCCAGAACTTAGGAAATTGATTTTGGACGAAGCCCCTAGGAGTAAGTTGAGTATGCATCCAGGAGCCACAAAAATGTATCAAGACTTGAAACAACTATATTGGTGGCAAGGAATGAAGAAGGATGTCGCTGAATATGTATCATCCTATTTAATTTGTCAGAAGGCTAAGGTGGAAAATCAAAGACCATCGGGAATGTTGCAACCTTTGCCTATTCCTGAATGGAAATAGGATAACATAGCAATGGATTTCGTAACAGGACTACCAAAGACTTGGAAAGGTCACAATTCTATTTGGGTAATTGTTGACCGGCTTACAAAGTCGACGCACTTTTTACCGATTAATATTAAGTACTCAATGGAAAAGTTAGCATAAGTGTACATCAATGAAATTGTTAGACTTCATGGTGTACCATCCAGTACTATTTCAGATCAAGATCTACGATTTACATTCAGATTTTGGAATAGTTTGCAAGAAGCGATGGGAACAAAGTTATGTCTAAGTTTTGCTTACCATCCACAAACAAATGGTCAATCAGAAAGGACGATTCAGTCATTTGAGGACTTGTTGAGAGCTTGTGTTCTATAACAAACTAGTTGTTAGGATGAATTTTTGCCATTCATAGAGTTTACATATAACAACAGTTTTCATTCGAGCATAGGGATGGCACCCTATGAGGCACTGTATGGGAGACGATGCAGAATGCCGTTATGTTGGTATCATGATGGTGAAAGTGTTGTTGTAGGACCAGAATTTATACAACAGACAATTGAGAAAGTGAAGATGATTCAAGACAAGATAAGAATAACTCAGACTCGACAAAAGAGTTATGCTGATCAAAGATGAAGACCGCTTGAGTTTGAAGAAGGTGATCATGTGTTTCTATGTGTGACACCTATAACTGGAGCTGGACGAGTGATTAAGTCAAGGAAACTCACTCCAAAGTTTATCGGACCGTATCAGATACTTCGTCGGGTAGGTCCGGTAGCTTATCAGATTGCATTACCACCTTTACTATCAAATCTTCACAATGTATTTCACGTATCATAACTACAGAAATATATTTCTGATCCTACACATGTTATCCAACCAGACACCGTACAATTGAAGGAAAATTTAACCTATGAAACATTTCCAGTCAAGATTGAAGATCGAAGGACAAAGCAACTTCGAAGTAAGGAAATTACATTGGTTAAAGTAGTTTGGAACGATGTAAGTTGTGAAGCTATGTGGGAGTTGGAAGATAAGATAAAAGAGCAACATCGATATTTATTTTGAGGGTGTGAAGTCAAGTTTCGAGGACAAAAATTCTTTTTAGAGAGGGAGAGTTGTAACACCCCAAATTTTCTAACTACTTGCAGTAATAGCAGAATTCTACTATTTAGTGATTTCTGTGTACTGTAAAATTATTTTAAGGATTCCGTGAATGTATTTGATCATTTTGTGTGATTTACTCTGTGTTAGAAAAATAATAATTTTTGGGCCGAGGATAATCTACAGTAATTTATTTATTGCTGTTGATTCTTAATTCTTTTTGCTAATCTAATTTGAGTTTCATAAGTTTCATAATTTTTATGATTTTGTGGATTACTATGAGATTTTTATATTTCTCTAATTATTTTAATATTATTCTGGGCTGTTTGTGGGCTCAGGCGGAGCTAGAAAAGTGAAAATTTTTTTGAAGTCAAAAAATTTTTTTGGAGTCAAAAAATTTTGTACTGTTAAGACGGGGACGGGGGATCTTACTAAACCCAAAATTGGAAACAGTTTTAAAATTTTTCTTTTACTGTGTTTTATACTGTATTTAATTATCGAGTGACAAAAACTATAGTTAATTGTGTCCATATGGTAATAGCAGATAAAAATAAATGTTATATTGCTTAGTCAACATTAGTGGTTACGACGACTTTATGACAGACCAATAGAAAGCAAGCTTAATGTTGAAGCCTTTGGATATCCACCATTGATTTAATCAAGGATGGAGATTTGGTCTTACAAAGTGGCTATGATCATTTGTGACCATTGGATGTAAAGTATGAAGAGGAGATCTTGACCTTTCATTTTGGAGATGCATCTAATGGGTAGGATTACAAGGAGAAAGATCTAATGGCCAAGATTTGGTCTTATCAATATAGAACCTATACTTAGAAGCTATGTTAATGTTAACCATTGATCTAATCAATGGTTAACAATGCTCAAAATGGTGGCTGCACTCATTGAGTGTACAAGAGGGGGGACAATTTTTGTGAGGCATAAGGCCATAGAGAATTTTCAAGACCACTTCATCTTCTCCAAAATCCTAAAGCATTGAAAAAAAATTTCTCTCATCTCTCTTAAAGTGGGTTTCGGCCAAGAGACCCTAAATGCCTTCCATCACTCTATAATTTTAACCAACCACATATCTTCCATTCTTACATCAATTCAAGAACCTTTGTAGTTAAGCCCAAGCTCTAAATCTTTCATCTTCAAGGACTTTTTTCAAGATCAAGTTCTAGGTTTTTAAGGTGAAGTGTAAGGAAACTTCACTACTTGTCTTATTTTCATGTTCTAAGTCATGTTTGATCCATGGTTCTCTTTGTTCAAGCTTAATAATAAGCTTGTGTTTTATGTTGTGTTTGAGAAGCTTTTGGTGGTGAATCACTCACTCAAGGAGCAAGCCAAGAAGTTTGGGAGGTTCTTCAAGAGGTAAGAAGGAGATCCATCTCACTAACCAAGTATGGTGGTGGGAGATGTATTTTGTATTTGATGGATGGTGAATCTATGTGAGGATTCATATCCTTGGTTATGTAATTAAGTGTGGGTGTTTATGTGCTTTAAATTATTTATTTGTGTTTGCATGCTTTATGTGATTTTTATTGCTTTAAGGTATGCTTGATTATATGATATGATAAATATATACATGTATGCTATGATTTGATGATGAAAGGAAAACAAATTTTTGGTTCCAATGACCATGAGGATTTCGGCCATAACACCTCAAAATAGGTGTTTCCAAACTAAAATTTTCATGAATGGTAAAATTGAATTCTTAGAAAGGAAAGGAAAAAGAAAAATGGATTGGTTTCAAAGAACAATGGTTCACGGTTTTGGAGGGATTTTAACGGTGGTGTTTGTGTAAAACCATGAATGGAACTCAGTTGATTTAGAAGGAAAAATGTATAATGGTTTCAATGGCCATGAACCATGGTTTTTGAAGGCTTGTATTGCCTTGGTTTTGTGAGACAATGTGACTTCAAAGTGGAAGTATGATTGATTAAGTACAAGGATTAAAGAAATGGAAACAATATTTTGTCACTTGAAAAATGGAATTTTCGTATATGAATGGAAAAAATAGGTTGAAAGTGTTTGAACCTCAATTTATTTTAAAGAGGACTGATTTTTAGAATTGTTGTGAGTGTTAAGGAGAATACGTTGATAACTTGAAATTTATTGACGTATAGCTCACCCTCTGAGTTTTGAAGCGTGTTAAGAAATTTTGAGCTGTAATATCTCAAGTAAATGTAAGAAATACAATTTTCTAGGAAACAGCAGAAATACTAATTTTTAGAGGGATTATATTGAAAACATTTAAAATTTTCTGGAAAATAGTAGAAATATTATTTTTAGAGGGGCTATATTGAAAATATTCTTTAAAAATGGACTTTATTATAAATATTATTTAATGAAGGACTATTTTGAAAATATTAATTGAAGAGGAGCTATTATGTAAATATTACTTTATGAAGAAGGGTAATTATGTAAATATTAGTTTATAGAAGGACTAACATGGAAATAATGAAAATAAGGTTGAAATGGAATTTTCGGAAGGTTGAAAAATCAATATGTGATTTGAAAATACGACAGAAATGTCGCACGATTGAGAAAATGTGAAAATATTATTATGTGATGAAAATACAGTAAAGATACTGTTGGGTAAATGTGTGAACCCGAAATATGAGATAATGAATTTGAACTGAGAATGGTGCATTTGTACATGCATTGGAAAGGTCTGATGGACTGTATGAGGCTAATTTCCTAGGAGAGAATATACCTCTTGAGTGGGTGCGATATGCGTAATGTAAGTCACTTGTTGACTTTGGGGGCGTCGGGTGTGGGTTGCCTACAGTGGGCAGTTGGTAGCTCTCCTGTACCGTGGATTGGACCGATGCAACACACTGATGATCCTGACCGAGACACTATTCTTAATCAAGATCTGAGAAAGACTGTAGTATATATGCTAGATGTGCAAATACATATGAGAAATGTAGCACGTGGTTTGAGGCATGTTGGTATAGGCAAATCTGTTCGATCACTCTCTCCTAATTATTGAGTATTGATATCGGTGTGATATTTGAACTGCTAAATATTTGGAAAATATTGAGGGCATTATCATAATTATTATTTATTACATTTATTGTGATGATAATTAATGTTGATGGCATGATTGTAATTATGGTATGATGTATCTGTATGGTATATTGTATGTGTTATCTCCATGCTACCATGTTGGTATTGGCGTAGGTGATCTCACCTCTTTGTATGCATATTTTGTATTGTATTTATATTTGTAAAGACGTTGAGCAAGGAATTGAACAAGAGGGTGAAGAGGAGCAGATTCCTATGGAGGAAACTGAATTCTGAGAAGATGGCGATGTCCAGTTTCCTAGGATATATGAGGTTGCAATTTCGTGGAGGTCCGAAAGCATGGCATGTTGACCTAGACAGAGCGTGTATTTACTACATTGGAGACTTAAAGATTACCCTAAATAGGCTTTATTGAGGGAACCCTTATTTCAGTATAAATATTAATGTACACTTAGAGTTTTTGTTATCCATTAGGCAGTACTGGGGAACTTACTACCATACTCCTAGTTAGATTAGTATCGTGTCGTCTGCGAGGACACCTGTCCGTAGGACTTCGCGTCAAGTCAGATTCCTACTTGCTGAGGAATCTGAGGAGGAATCGTCTGAGGGTTCTGCTGTTTAGTAGTACTTGGGCAGTATGCTAGTTTTAAATAATGTTCAAATACTTTAATAACCTAGTCTGTAAATATTTAAGTATGACAGTACTAAGACTTATGTATATATGATGTAAATTATTTGTGATGATGTTGTAATATTTTCTATTTTTCACTAAGTTTATCTTATTAATATCAAGAAATTTTACAACTCGTATTTACATTACAAAATATATTTTATAATGAAGGGGTAATTTGGTAATTAAGTAACATAAATGTGATACCCTACAATGGGTGTTACAGTATGCTCTAGAGTAGCCCATTCTTGAGCCACCAGCTACAAATGCCCCAAGAGCTGAAAAGGATGCTTATAAGAAGCATAAAGATGACGCCTTGGATGTCAGATGTCTCATGCTAGCCACCATGAACTCTGAGCTTCAGAAGCAACATGAGAACATGGATGTTTACGATATGATTGTGTACTTGAAGAAGCTTTATCAAGAGCAAGCTAGGCATAAGAGATTCGAAGTCTCTAAGGAACTGTTTCAGTGCAAACTGGTAGAGGGAAGCCTTGTTGGTGCACATGTGCTTAAAATGATTTGGTACATTGAAAACCTATAGAGGCTTAGTTTTCCATTGGGTCAAGAATTGGCCACTGATCTAGTCCTGCAATAGTTGCCAGAAAGTTTTAGTCAATTTGTCATGAATTGCAACATGAACAAAATTAACAAATCTCTACTAGAGTTGCTAAGCATGTTGAGAACTACTGAGCAAAACATTAATAAAGGAAAAGGAAAGGCCATTATGATGGTCCAAAAGAATAAGGGCAAGAAACAGCAGAAGAAGCCCAAGGACAAGTGGAAGGGCAAGGGCAAGGATAATTGCACACCCAGCATTTCTGGCTTGAAACCAGTAGGTGGAGTGGCCAAGGAAGGTGTGTGCTTCCATTTTGGTCAGACCAGACATTGGAAAAGGAACTGCGCCAGATACCTAGAAGAGCTTAAGAAGAAGAAGGGAAGTGAGACTTCTACTTCATATATTTTTGTTATAAAAGTCAATTTATGTACTTTTGCATCATGGGTATTAGATACTGTATGTGGGTCTCACATTTGTGTGAATGTGCAGGATCTCAAAAGGAGTAGACCTTTGACTAAGGGTGAAGTCAACCTACGAGTTGGAAATGGAGCAAAGATTGCTGCTTTAGTCATACGGACTTATCTTTTATCTTTACCCATTGGGCTTGTAATTGAGCAAAGATTGCTTTGCATGATTTTATGGCTTTGATGATGTGCTTATATTATGCATGATAAGTATATGGCATGCTTATAGTATTTATGGTGAAATATATATATGTGTATGTCATGATGTGGTAATGAAAAAAAATTTAATTTTTGGCTCCAATAGCCAAAGGAGAGGGTTCGGTTTTTGATGCTCTTGATTAGGGTTCATGTTAAAATTTTTCAAGAACAAGGGAATTGATTTTTGGGTCCCTAGAACAATGAGTATTTCAGCCAAGACACCTCAAAATAGGTGTTCACAAATTAATATTTTCATGAAAAATGAAAATGGATGATTTGAAGAGTATGGAAAATAAACAAAGAGTTTGTTTTTCAAGAGAACAAGAATACGGTCTTTGAGGAATTTTTATTGATTTATTTTGGGTAAAAAGATCCTAAGTGTTTTTCTAAATATGAGTTTTGAATGAAACGGGCAAACATTGATTTTAAGGATTTGCAAAGAAAGTGAACAAGGATTTGCAAAGAAAGTGAAAAAGGATTTGTAATGAAAGTAAAAATGAATTTGAACAAATGGGTTTGGTTTTTATAACCATCGGTACTTCAGTTTTGAAAATAAAATTTTAATGGTTTTGTTTGTGTAAAACCATATCAATTTAGAAGGAAAAATGTTTTGATAATTTTCAATAGTCTTGTCCAAGTTTTTGAAGGCTTATAATGCCTAGATTTTGATGAAACAAAGTAATTTTTCAAGTGAAAATATAATTGATTTAATACAAGGAATTTGGAAAGGGAATCAGAGCATTTTAATCACTTGAGAAATTAAGTTTTTGTAAACGAAAATATTTTTGAACTTCAATTTATTTTGAAGAAGGTTGTGTTTGGAAATGATTTGGAAAAAATGAAGACTATAGTGGTATTATGAAAATCTACTAACGTATAACTTATCTTTGAGTTTTGAAGTACGTTAGAAAATGTTAAGTTTTGAAACGTTGATTTATATCAATGGAAAAGTGATTTTGTGAATTATATTTTAGAAAAAGGATTTCTTGAATTAAGAAATGTGGAAAAAGATTTTCTTGAATAAGGAAAATATGAAAAATAAAATACAAAGTTATATTATTTTGAGAAAAGTTAAAAAGGAATTTTCGAAGGTTAATAAATATTTTTACGTAATGAAATTGTGATGAAAAATGTTTTATGTATCTTAAAAATGTGATTTTTAAGCTATGTAATTTGAAGAATGTGTTGAAATTAATATTGATTTATTTAAGTCCAAAATAATGTTTGGAATATTGAGGAATATTTTACGTAATTGTAAAATGTTGAAAAATATTTTACATATCTTAAAAATGATTTGAAATACAGTAAAATATTTCTACGAGATTTAAAAAATATTAACGTATTTCTACGCGATTTGAAAAATGTTAAAATAATTCTACGCGATTTGGAAAGAGTTTAAATATTTTACACTATTGAAAATATTATTGAAAAATCACTATGTGATTAAATAATGAGAATATTTTTACGTGACTTGAACTATTGTTAAAAAATCACTATATGATTTAAAAGTGATAGAATATTTTTACGTGATTGTGAGAAAATGACATGTTTTGCCTGTGATTGGCATTTGGTGCATTATACATGCATTGGAAAGACATGTCAGTGATTGGATTTGGTGCATTATACGTGCATTGGAAAAATATGCGTTGAAGCATATGATTACATTGAACAAATGAAATTGAAAAGATTTGGCCCTTTGGGGTTGGACTTGCACTGATATATTCGTGCATTGTATAAAATATAGTTAATAGCTATTATGGCCCTTGTGGTTGAAGAGGGAATGAGAATTGATAGTGAGGTCGATGATGGATCTTGGGGGCGTCAAGGCGCGGCGATCGACCAATGGACAATTGGCGAGTACCCTGTGCCATTTGGCGATGCAGTCCGTTGCAACGCATTGACGATACCCAACAAGAACATGATTCTTTTCAACGACTGAGAGATTGTCTTTGGGCTAAGGCTGACAATTAACCAGAGCATTCTTCTCGAAATTGTGAAAACCTCCATGGAGTTGTTTTTGATAAACTGAGTCTTTGTGCATATGCATAAATCTGAGCATTTATATCTGTGTGATATATTAATTGAGGAATATTGGTTATGACAATTGTTTTGAATACTTGGAAGATGATGATGATGATAATGTTGAGGGCATTATCATAATTATTATTTATGATAATTGAATTGATAAATGATTAGATGATGATAGTTGATTAATGTTGATGGTATGATCATAATTGTGGTATGATCTATCTATATGATATTACTATTTGTGTTATCTATGTGCTGCCATGTTGGTATTGGTGTAGGTGATCTCACCTCTTTGTTATATTGTTTTGCTTTGTCTGTATTGTTAAAATTATACAGTAGAAGGAATGAGTTGTCTTAGACATAGCGGGTGGTAGACACTCAAAGATTGATGGAAACATTGAAAAGTGGCTCTCTCAAGTTCGAAGATGTGCCGGGTAGACAAGGAGTAAAGTTCTGATGCATCAAGTTGATACAAGAGAAGGAACGAGTATGTTAAGATTTAATGTTAGTGTTGTACCGTGCTATTAAGTAGGACCGTCATGGGGTTTGCTCTAATTGTTAAAAAAAAAAAATAAGTTTGTTAATTTTATATTTCTCTTTAAATTGTGATATTAATTGGTGTCAATATTGCATAATGAATAGTTGAAATATGATTTTCAATATTACCTAATATTTTTAGTAAATTTACGTTTCAGTAAAGAAGAAATTTTGAAACTCATCTTTTATAACTCAAACTTTGTGCGAACTTCTTTTCAGATTATGAGTCGGGAGTCGGAAATGTGATGCCCTAACGAGGGTGTTACATTAGTTGGTATCAGAGCATGGTTTGAGTCTTTTGGGGTTTGTGGTTAGGTCTATTTTGCTTGTGTTGTGTTCTCTGTTTTTGTTTTCCAAAAGGAAATAATGTTGTTTATAATGGATATTAGATCCATTGTATTTCGATCCGCACGCCTCAAAAAAAAAAAAAAAGAAATGGCTCGAGATAGTTATACTTATGTGGAAGTGGAACATGTTACTAGTAATGCAGTTGTAGCTACAGGAGCAATAGGAGCAATGTGGAAAGACAACTGCACGAACAAAGGACTGCTGTTTAGTGGGAACTGGAATTTGAAGTTCAGAATCTGATGGAAGAGAATCAGTCTTGGAATATAAGATTTTGTAATTTTGGAACTTGGTATTTTTTTAGGATATTGAGAAAGTAATTAATTTCGAAGGAAGATGTATTTACAGCCATTGAGGAAACTAAAAGCAGTAAGTGATGTGAAAGAAAGTACTTAAATGAAGGAATGTACGTCAAGGAAACAAATTGTGAAAAAGTTGGACACATTTTCCCAAAGATTATGCTCTTTGAAAACAGAGTTTTCTATTTGTAAAATTTTTGATAGTAAGGGAAGTTGTTACTCTGAATGGAACAGGAGTGTTTTAAGCGGAAGATTTAAACAATGGAGATTGTGTCATTGGAGCTAATCCTATAAACCATACTAAATATTTCTGTGAGTGACCTATTCTTTATAACATATGATTGAGTAGATCAATTATATGTTAGAGTTATTCGTTATCCTCTGATTTGTTTACTTCTGTTTCTATTCTTAGCTGATCAAGCTATTCAAGTTATTCAAATTGTTGTTGCGGATCAAATCTTTATATTAGTTTGATCTGTTGTTCAAAATTTTTGTGTTAGTTTGATCTGTTTCATAAACAGACGTGGTCTTTGAAAATGGATTGGTTATTTTCCAACCATATCAAATGAGATTATTTCAACAGAGTGTGAGTAATCTAGAGAAAATTCATTTTTGAAAATCGGGTTACATCCAATTCTTTGCTGGATATGTTCGATAACAGGTTCGATTCGTTTTGTTATCTTCCATGATGTTTTCTTTCGTCTCCTGCAGTTGAAGGAATATCTTGCAAGAAAGGATATTTCTATATTTGTATCCGTGTTAACGTATCTAAGTGACGCAGTAGAAGCGTGGTGAATTCTTCAAATGATTGGAACAATTCTTCTATGGGAAAATTTAAGACGGTAATGGAAAATCGTAGAAAAAAAAATTTATGGATGTATTTGGTATCGTGCTGTGGAAAGGAGAATTCGGTTAGTGAGACATTTCCTGTTAAAAGCAAAAACTGGAATATGTAGTGATATGAGAATAAGGAAATTTTAAATAATACATTACATTAGTTGGAAATTATCTGAGAAAAACTATTCTAGGCATGAATGAAGATTGGTTGTCATTATGTTGGTATCAGAGATATGAAAATTCTTTCTTTCTAGAGTAACATTCAACATCTTCAGTAATTATAGGAGTCTGAGATATCTGTTTGATCAGGAGAAGTTGAACATCAGCAAAGAGATTTTGTTAGTTAGAATAGTATAGCAAGGTGTAAGTGTAACACCCTAGCTCTTATACCAACTAATGTAACACCCTAGCTAGGGCATCACATTTCTGACTTCTGACTCATAATTTGAAAATAAGTTCACACAAAGTTTGAGTTATAAAAGATGAGTTTCAAAATTCCTTCTTTACTGAAACGTAAATTTACTAAAAATATTAGGTAATATTAAAAATCATATTTCAACTATTCATTATGCAATATTGACACCAATTAATATCACAATTTAAAGAGAAATATAAAATTAAAAGACTTATTTTTTTTCTTTTTTGATAGTAGCAAACCCCATGACGGGTCCTACTTAATAGCACGATACAACACTAATAAGAAACTTTAACATACTTATTCCTTTTTCTGTCCATCTTGATGCATCAGACATATGTTTCTTTGTCAACACTGCACACCTTCGAGTCTTGAATGTCCACTCCTTATTGTTGTCACTAATCTCAAAGTATTTATCGCCCGTTATGTCTAAGATAACTCGATCCTTCTATTGTTTGATTTTAACAATATAGACACAGCAAAACAACATAACAAAGAGGTGAGATCACCTACACCAATACCAACATGGCAAAGACTTGAGATAACACAGGACCATCAATATCATACGACAGATCATACCATAATCATGTTATCAGCATTATCATCATCATTATCCAATCATTTATCAGTTTAATCATCATCCAATCATTTATCAGATCAATTATCATAACCAATAACTAATATTCCTCAATTAATATATCACACAGGTATAAATGCTCATATTTATGCATATGTACAAAGACTCAAATTTTCAAAAACAACTCCATGGAGGTTTTCACAATTTCGAGAAGAATGCTCTGGTTAATTGTCAGCCTTAGCCCAAAGACAATCTCCCAGTCGTTGAAAAGAATCGTGTCCTTATCGGGTATCGTCAATTCATTGCAACGGACTGCATCGCCAAGTGGCACAGGGTACTCGCCAGCTGTCCACTGGTCGACCACTGCGCCTCGACGCCCCCAAGATCCATCATAGACCTCACTATCAATTCTCATTCCCTCTTCAACCACAAGGGCCATAATAGTTATACTATATTTTATATATTTATAGTCCAATGCGGGCCAAATCTTTTCAATTTCATCAATGCAAGTATATCAACAAGTCCAACCCCAACAGGCCAAATCTTTTCAATGCATGTATAATGCACCAAATCCAAATACGAGCATCTCTTTCCAATGCATATAAAATGCACCAAATACCAATCATAGGCAAAATACGTTACTCTCTCATACAGTGTCCATACACTGGTTAAATAGTAATTATACTGTATTTTCAACACAAAATCATGTTATCATGTTTTCATAGTTATAAAACACTTTCGCCATATTTTCACAAGATTGGGCAACATTTTCATTATATTTTCACAATTCTAAAATGTTTTCATTATGTTTTCAAAATATCATAACACTTACATTACGTTTTCAAAATTAAACGTTTCGTTATATTTTCACAATACTAGTAAAAATATTCTATTACTTTTAAATCACATAGTGATTTTTCAACAAGACGTGAAATATTTAAACTCACATAAAATATTTAAACGTAATTCAAATCAATGAGAAATATTTTAACATATTTTAAATCGCATAGGAATATTTTACTATATTCTAAATCATTTTTAAGATACATAAATCATTTTTCACCACAATTCTATTACGAAAAATATTTCTTAACCTTCAAAAATTCTATTTCATCCTTTCTCAAAATATTATGACTTTGTACTTCATTTTTCTCATTTTCTTACTCAAGAAAATCTTTTTCCACGTTTCTTTACTCAAGAAATTCTTTTTCAAATATAATCCACAAAATTATCTTTCCATTGATATAAATCAATGTTTCAAATCTTAAAATTTCCAAACGTACTTCAAAACTTGAAAATAAGTTATACTTGAGTAAATTCTCAAAATACCATTATATTCTCCATTTTTCCCCAAATCATTTCCAAATTAACCTACTTCAAAATAAATTGAAGTTTGAAAACATTTTCATTTACAAAACTTAATTTCTCAAGTGATTAAAATGCCCTGATTTCCTTTTCAAATTCCTTGTATTAAATCAATTTACGTTTCCACTTTGAAAATCACTTTGTTCATAAAAATCAAGGCATTACAAGCCTTCAAAACATGGACATGACTATTGAAACCAGCAAATATTTTTTCTTCTAAATTGATATGGTTTTACATAAACAAAACCATTAAGATTTTATTTTCAAAACCAAAGTACCGATGGTTATAAAAACCAAACTCATTTGTTCAAATTCATTTTCACTTTCTTTGCAATTCCTTTTTCATTCTTAGTCAAAAATCTTTTCCTTAATATATATTTTCTCAAAATCACTTTTTATTAATCTAGTCCTACAAAATCATATTGAGTTAATTTAATTATTGTTTCTTAACTTTAAATTTTCTAACAATTTTCAAAACCCAATAAATAAATTCTCTGTTAGAAATTTTAAGTTACAAACGTTTTCCTTTATATTTCTAAATCACTTCTAGAAATTGATTAATTTGAAGTTCAATACTTTCAATCTTCTTTTTCTTTTATTTATGAAAATTTCACTTCACTTAATTTATAACACTTAATTCCCTTTTCAAAAATCCTTATTTGAAAATTCTTGTATGTCATAGCATCAAAACATTTTTCTAAATTATCAAAACCTTATAGATGGCCATTGGAACCATGAAATATTTTTCTTCTAACTTAAATAAATTCCATTCTTGTTTCTACAAAATAAATCAATAAAATTTCATTCTAAAATTTGTGTTCATGTTTTCTTAAAAAAAACAAACCTTTAGTTCATTTTTCATACTCCTCAAATCAATCCAATTTTATTCTTCCATAAACATATTAATTTGTAAACACCTATTTTGAGGTGTCTTGGCCGAAATTCTCATTGTTCTAGGGATCAAAATTTAATTTCCTTGTTCTTGAAAAATTTCAACATTGACCCTCATCAAGGGCATCAAAACCGTAGCTCTTCCTTGGCCATTGGAACCAAGATCAATTTTCTTTCCATCCACACATCATGGCATACATATATATATTTCATCATAAATATCACAAACATGCCATATACTCATCATGCATATTATAAGTATACTATCAAAGCCATAAAATCATGTAAAGCATATTAAGCATAGACAAAATAATCAAGGCACAAGAAAATAAAGCAAAGCTCATATCCACACAATTAATTATTACATAACCATGGATTGGAATTCTCACATGAATTCACAATCCATCAAATATAAGACCATCTCCCACCACCATAATTGGTTAGTGAGATGGATCTCCCTCTTACCTCTTGAAGATCCTCAAAGCTTCTTGATTTTGCTTCTCTTTCCAAGTCCTTCACCACCAAGGGCTTCTCAAATTCAAAACAAAATACATAGAAATTAGTATACTAAGCTTGATTAAGAGGAACCATGGATCAAACATGGTTTAGATCATGAAAAAGAGATAAGAATTGAAGTCTTCTTACACTTCACCTTAAAAACTCAATAACTTGGCTCTTGAAGAAAGTCCATGAAGATGAATGATTTTGAGAAAGTCTCCAACATGAAAGTTGCTTAGAATATCATGTAGATTCAAGATCTATGGTTGGATGAAATTAAAAGTGATGGGTGGTGCTTTTGGTGGTCATGGTCGAACCATTTGGTGAGAAAATGAAGGAAAATGGTTGTTTTGTGTTCTTGGCTAGGTTGAGTGATGAAGATGATGGAATTTTGAGAAGTTCCCAACATGAAAGTGTTTTAGATTGATGAGAGGATTCAAGATATGTAGCTAAATAAAATTATGGAAGATTGGAAGTGGTTCCATGGGTGGTGACCGAATGCTCAAGGAAGGAAAGAAAATGGTGTTGTTCTTGGGGTTCTTGACATATTGGAAGAGAGAGAAGAGAGAGAATGAGTTAAGTGTTATAAAATGTGATACAAATGAAATCAAATGGCTGAATTGAAGTGGGCAGCCGTAGCATTGCATGGAGAGAAAGAAGAAAATAACTTTGCTTTAGGAAAATGACTAATAATTGGTTAAGACATCTAATTAATGTCTTCAAGCTTTTTCTTTGGCTTAAAAAGGCTACTCCAACATGTCTCAACGTGTCTCTTCTTCTTTCTTGCTTCTCCAACCGTCCCCCCTTCATCATGCAATCCAAAAGAAGCAAACAAAACAATAATGGTGATATTGACCATGACAAACAATAATGATCATTAATTTAGTTTGCATGGCTATTATTGCTGGTTCAAGAACCATGTAAAAGTCTCCCCAAGCTGCATGAATACTGTGTGGCTCATTGAGTATTTTAAGGAATTAATTGTTCTCAATTTACACCTAATTGCATGCTAATTAATTAGGTAATTAGTTAGGTTATATTTTCTAACCAATCTTAACTAACATTCTAACTATATAACTAATTAATTAACATATTATTTCATATATTATAATCTCTAATTAAAATTAGGATATCTAATTAAGAATTAGTTTATAACAATTTAACATTTAATTTAGTTTACTTAACTTGTTAATTAGGCCATTAGATTAATCAAATTAGCCTTAATTAGTTACTAAACAAATCATTGTTGACTTCATTTTTTCTTTAGCCTAAAAAGGCTACGAAAAAAATTGTCTCCTCCTTGTCCAAGCACTCCAAAACCGTCCCCCCTTCCATAATGCATGAAGTTGTCATCTTTTTTTTTTATACAATTATTTGAAGCATTCCTAGTCATTGATTAATTCAATGGTTAGGATTTAGGTAGACTTTTAATTTAGAAGACTAAATCTAAGCCATTGGATCCTTCTCCTTTAAATTCTAGCCATTAGATGTGTCTCCAAAATAAAGGGTCAAGATTACTTCTTCTTACTTTTAATCCAAGGGTCATAATTAGTCTTTGCTACTTTTTAAGATCAAATCTCCACCCTTGATTAATTCTTCATCCAATGGTCATAAATGGTCTTTGTCACTTTTTAAGACCAAATCTCCACCCTTGATCAACTCTAAATCCAATGGTTGTAAATGGTCACTTTATATAATTAATTTTACACCGTTGATTAAATCTACGGCTGATATTGAAGCTTGCCTAATTAAGTTTATTCTCACACCATTGAATAAATCAATGATGATTATCTTATGTTTCTTTATTAAATTTATTTCTTAACCGTTAATTGTATCAATAGTGGATATCCAAACTACCAATGTTGACTTAAGTAATATAATTTCTATTTTTATCTACTAAAAATCCCACGAAAGAATATATTTACTGTATTTTTATCTTTTGATAAATAAATATAGTACAAAACAAATTTTCTAAAACTATTTTCGGATTCAGGTTTAGTAAGATCCCCTGTCTCCGTCTAAACAGTACAAATTTTTCTATGCGTAGAAAATTTTTTCACTTTGCGGGACCCACCCCGGCCCATGTATGGTCACCTGGGCCCACCTAGGACCACTTGGGCCCACATACAGTCAAAAAATTTAAAATCACACATAAAATCACAAAAATTAGAAAACGTATGAAAATCAAGTCAGATTGTTAAAAATAATTAATAGTCAAGAGAAATAAATACAAAAAAATTTTCCCCGACCCGAAAATTATTATTTTCCTGACACGGAGTAAATCACTCAAAATGATCAAATATGCTGATGGAATAATCAAAATAATTTTACAGTATCCAGAAATTACTAAACAGTAAAATTCTATTAACTGTCAAAATTACTGTTTAAGAGATGGAAAATTTGGGGTGTTACAATACTCCCCCTCTAAAAAGAAATTTCATCCTCGAAATTTGAGAAACATGATTTCACACCCTCAGAATAAATATGGATATGGTGCTTTCATCTTATTTTTCAATTCCCATGAAGCTTCCTCTCTTACATCTTACTATACTATTCTAATCCCACAAAATCTCTTTGCTGATGTTCAACTTCTCCTAATCAAACAGATATCTCAGACTCCTATCATAGAGATTTTGTTAGTTATTACTAAAGATGTTGAATGTTACTCCAGAAAGAAAGAATTTCCATATCTCTGATACAAACATAACGACAACCAATCTTCATTCACGCCTAGAATAGTTTTTCCCAGATAACTTCCAATTAATGTAATGTATTACTTAAAATTTCCTTATCCTCGTATCACTACATATTCTAGATTTTTACTTTTAACAGGAAATGTCTCACTAACCTAGTTCTCCTTTCCACAGCACTATACCAAATACTATGACATAGAGTTAAATAGGAATATCATTTTTTGTTCGTTCAATTGCAGGAGATGAAAGAAAACATCATGGAAGATAACAAAATGAATCAAACCTGTTATCGAACATATCCAGCAAAGAATTAGATGTAACCCGATTTTCAAGAATGAATTTTCTCTGGATTATTCACAGTCTGTTGAAATAATCTCATTGGATATGGTTGGAAAATAACCAATCCATTTTCAAAGACCACGTCTGTTTATGAAACAGATCAAACTAACACAAAAATTTTGAACAACAGATCAAATTAATACAAAGTTTTGATCTATAACAACAATTTGAATAACTTGAATAACTCGATTAGCTAAGAATAGAAACAGAAGTAAACAAATCAGAGGATAACGAATAACTCTAGCATATAATTGATCTACTCAATCATATGCCATAAGGATAGGTTATTCACAGAAATATTCAGTATGGTTTACAAGATTAGCTCCAATGACGCAATCTCCATTTATTAAATCTTCCGTTCAGAACACTCCCGTTCCATTCAGAGTAACAACTTCCCTTACTATCTAAAATTTTTACTAATAGAAAACTCTATTTTCAAAGAACACATAAGAGATTATACTCTTTGAAAATGTGTCCAACTTTTCCATAAATTATTTTCTTGACGTACATTCCTTCATTTAAGTACTTTCTTTCACATCACTTACTGTAACACCCTAACTTTTGGGATAATTATAATATAGTCCCGATTTGTACTGTTTTGTGAATTCTGTGAGCAGTAAATTTAATTTGACTGTTCCGTGAGTGTACTTGACTGTTGTATGTGATTTGCTCGACCTAAGAAAATAAAAATTTTTAATTTGGATAAATCTTATTTTAATTAATTGGAGTAGGGAATCTTACTAAACCCAATTGATTGATATATAAATTAATAGCGTAATTTTTAGATTTAAGCGTGCAATAAAATAATTTTATATTTTTATAATATTATTTTATATTACAGTACCTACTGTCTCAAAAATAGTAAAAATCTGCTTCGATTTGACCACAGATCTTTAAAAGTGCTGTGGGACCCGCATGTAGGAAAAATAGTCAACTGTGCTGACTGTACAATTTCTAACCAATGGGAGCAAGTCAATAAAGGTAGGCTTGACTTTCTAAACCAATAGGAATTGTACACCTAAGGGAGCATGTGTTTTCATTTGGACCGTTGGATGAAGACTTAATGATGAAGCCTTTAATCTAAGCCGTTGATCTAATCAATGGTGAGATTAGAATGATAGGTTTTTAACCAAGTGATATCTACCCTAGATCTAATCAATGGTTAGGAATTAAAGATGAATCAAGGGCTAGGATTGAGTCAAAGATTGTAGGCTTGAAAATGGTTAGTAACCTAATTAAGCTTAATCTAACTAATCTAATTACTTAATTAGCATGCTAAGTGAACTAGCTTAGTTATGAATTAATTATAATCTAAATATTAAATAGATATATAAATATTAATTAAAGGTTATAATATATGTTAATATATACTAAATTAATTAGTTATGTTGTTAGTAAGTTAAATTAGATTGGTTAGGCTAATTAACCTAACTAACTATCTAATCTATTACCATGTAATTAAGTGTATTTGGAAATCAATTAACCCCCTAATAAGATGAAGGAGTGCACGGTTTTTGGGCTGCATAAGGAGGCAAGGTGGCTTGGTTCTACAAGGTTCAAGAAGGATCCAACATGACTAGGCCATGTGCTAACTAGTGTGAACACATTTGTGATATTTTTACCAAGCAAATTCACTCACTCAAGCTCACCTAAAGGCCACTCACGGCTGCTGCCCTCTTTATTCACTCTTCACTTTAGTTTTTCATCTTTATCACATTTTGGCTATTCACTTCTCTCTCTAAAATATCAAAAAGCTCAAGCAAATATTTCTCTCCTATTTCTCTGACTAGATTCAGCCAGCCCCCTTCCATACACACCCAAGCTCTCATAATTTTATCCAATCACATTTCTTGAACCCAAATACCATTCTAAGCATCTTTCATTCACAAACTTTTCCCAAATTCCCACTCTATCTTGCCTAAAATTCCACTTCTTGCTTACTTACTTAAGGGTAAGTTTGGTTTCTATGGTTCAAAATTTAAATTCTGATTTTTCTAACCATGATTGTTCCATGGTTTTCCTATTTTGTACCTTGTATGTGTATTTACTAATTGATTGAGAATTTTAGGAATTTTTTTGGAGGTCACACGAAATTTGGAGGAAAGGAAGGAATCTTACCGATTGTTTTGTCTACAAGAGGTAAGAGGGAGATTTAATCTCATCAACCCTAAGTGGTGATGAGAAAATGGATTGTGTTTGTGTGCAGAATCCATAAGGATTCGGTTGTATGGTTTATTTGTGATTTTATTGTTTTCGATTGTTTAAATGCTTTACTAATTGTGATTTTTAATTTGCTATGCATGATTATAGTTTTTATTATTTTTGCTATGCATGATTATGGCTTAAAATATATTGTATGTGTTTTATATGTGATTACATAATTGTATGTAATTATAAATGTGTATTTATTTAAGTAGGATGTGAATAACATGTACGAAATGCATGAGTGTTCCAAAGAACACATTTGAGGCTCACGGCCTTCTCACAAAAATAGAGGACCAAAATGTTCTCACAATTTTCTAAATCAAGGATTTAATGAGCCTAGGTAAATAATGGATTATTTAAGTTAATTATGGCCAACATGCCATTTAGTGTATAACCAAATGCCATTTTATTTTGATTTGGCCAACATGCCATTTTATTTACTAAGATAGGTTAGGTAATTATTTTATAACATAAATTGATTCCAAAGAATCATTGAGAAAATCAAAGGAATTAATTCTGTTCTAGAATTTTAACTTAGCAGAATTCAGTTTAAGTAAGAAATTAATCAGACACTTGAAAAGTACTAACGTAGAGCTTATATTATGAATTTTGAAGCGCGTTAGTGAATTTCAAAGTGAAATTATTGGGTAAAAATAAAATAAACTATATTTAGAGGAAAACATTAAAAATACCTTGTATTGATTTTATAGGCAAAATCTGCCAAAATTTATTAAAATCAGACGCATAAAATGAAAAGATTTCATACTATATTTAGAACACAAGGAGAATACATTACGTATTTTAAAAGTACTAGATATAGTTTTACACATATTAAAAATGATAAATTTAAGCTATTCGGTTAAGAAAATGAATTAAAAATCCTACACGATTGAGAAAATGATTCAAAAACAATTTACGAAGTTTAAAAATGATAAAATATCTTTACGCGATTTAAAAATGTTTTGTGAAAACGTCGAGACTGTGAAAACGCGATAAAATTCCTATGTGATTGAACAATACTGTGAGTTTTGCTGTCGGGCCAAAGTGGTGGACCCAGACATGTTGTAGTGTAGTACTGTCAGGTGGGACGTACTATACTTTGTTTTCTGGTGACTAGGGGTATTTTGGTAATTTCTCATAAATATGGTAAAATTTGGATAATAAGGGTATTTCTGTAATTTTAGCTCATGTTTAGAGTGTTGTGCCAATTTGGGTTATAATTGATGATTGATTGACGAGGCGAATTACACCGTATTTGGTGTGATAAGCGTAGTGTGGTTCATTTATGAACTTGGAAGCATTAGTGTGCGGAGAATTCCACATGCGGACAGTGGGTTGCTCCTCTGGGCCGTGGTAACGGGCAACACACTAATGATCTTGACAAGCACTATTCTTAGTCAAGATCTTGAGGGGACTATTAAGTACTATGCTGTGGTACACGATGGTTGGGCATGTGTACTGCTACACGATGTTTTGATTTGTGGGCTATAGACACGACGTGTTGACAAAGTGCAATAGCTTGGTTGGGCAGCCATAAAGTATTATTAGTTTCTATTCGGATCATTCTCTCGGATATCCGTGTTTAGCTCCATGGAGTAGGAACGAGTCAGTGTGTGTATCATTCATCATCTGCATTTTAATGTTCATGCATTATCTGCATTTTACTGTTTATTATAATCTGTGATAAATTATATGATTTATTGTTTTAATATATTAGGCATGACATTGTGATAGATATTATTGTTATATATATTACTTGATATATTATGCATGATGTATTGGTATATACTGTTGTGATAACTGTTTTGTACTGTCGTTTTCTTTGTTGCCATGCAGGTAGTGATGTAGATTGTCTCACCTCTCTATATGTTTTCTCGATATTACTATATTGTTTCCGTAAAGAGTTTGAGGTAGAGGAGGATCAGCCTCTTGAGGTGCAGTACCCTGACGAGCAACAGTCGGGCGACATCTACGAGGAGGAGGAACCAGTGGATCACACTGATCGTCAACACTGATCTTGAGATCATGGCACTGCCAGGATTCTTCGGGTTCGTGCGACTGGAGTTCCATGGGGGTTCCGAGGCGTGGCGTTTGCATGCTGACCGAGGGACAGTAGCTTATGTGGGACGATTGACTGTGTCCCTATGTAGGGAGTATGACGGGGAGGTCATATTCACTACTATGCTTTATTTACATTTAGAGTTACCTTTGACCATTAGGCGTTATTGGCAGGGAGTTTTCCAGGCGCCTAGTGAGTTGAGTAGCGAGTCGACGGCTCGGACTCGTGTCCGAAGTGCTGTGAGATCTCATAGATGCACACTTTTCGATGGTTATTCTGGAGGTGACGGATAGTGATTCATCGGAGGGTTTGTTATCTACTGGGATGCACTTGGGCAGTACTATGTTTTAGCTTTGTGTCAACTCTTTATTGCTTTATTTAAATACTTGTAGTTTGTGAATTATGTTTGTACTAAAAGAGAATCTTATGTATATTATGGTGAGTTTATGTTTGTTACATCTTGTATTTCGTGTTACTTTATTTAATGTTATAATTATAAAAAGAAAAAAAATATTCCGCAAATTTTATATAAGTATCAAATGTTTTATAACTTGGGTAAGAGTTTTATTTCATTTTATTTCATTGCATTCATAAATGTGGCATCCCCACAAGGGTGTTACATTAGTTGGTATCAGAGCCCAAGTTAGAGTCTTTTGGGGTTGTGGTTAGGTCTGTTTTTGCTTGTGTTGTGTGAATCTTTGTGATTTGTTTCCGAAAGGTTACATCTGACATTGCTTTATCTTATTGAAGAAAGAAGATGTCAGGAGGAAGAGGAAGGCGTGCAAACGTGGCACCTAATGTGGACCTGATGGTTACAGTTGCTGAGGCTATTCAGCAAATGGCAGCAGTGATTGCTCAACAAAATCAGCAAAATCAAAGAGCAGCCCAACATCAAGATATGATTCTCCGATGCTTTGAATTTGTCTGAGTTCAGACGCAATAATCCGCCACAGTTTAGAGGCGAGTTTGACCCTGAGAAGGCAAGTCTTTGGATTCAAGACTTGGAACGAATATTCGAAGGAATGGGGTGCGCAGAGAATAAGAAGGTAACATTTGCTGTTTATATGTTGAAAGGAGATGCCGAACATTGGTGGAGGAATACCCGCCAATTGTTGCAAGCGGAAGGAGCAGAAATCACCTGGGAGGTGTTTTGTGAAGTATTTCTGGAGAAGTACTTTCCCGGTACTGCTCGACATGCCAAGGAAATGGAATTTCTTGGTCTGCGTCAAGGGAATATGACTGTGGGAGAATATGCTGCAAAATTTGAGAGTTTGTCATAATTCTCGAGGTATTTCCAGAACCAACCAGATGAGGTATGGAAGTGCCAGAAGTTTGAGGATGGGTTAAGAATGGAGTTGAGACGTGCAGTGCTACCGATGAGAATGAAGGAGTTTCCTGTGTTGATAGACACTTGTCGAAGACTCAAGGCATTGGAGCCATCCCGAGATCAAAGGAATCGTAATTTTGGGCCGACTAGGTTCCAAAGAGGAAGTAGTAGCAGTGGTGGTAGGTTTCAGAGGAAGCCTTATGCGAGACCGTCGGGGAGTCAACCTCAACGTCCATCTGTTGGGGGAAGTTTTGGTGGAAATCAAGCTAATCAGAATGTGGCGTTTACGCCGACCTGTTTCAAATGTGGCAAGAAAGGCCATCTATCTACAGATTGTCCGATAAGAGGAACGATCTGTTTTAAATGCAAAAAGCCTGGACATATTTCAAGGGATTGTACGCAGCCTGAGAGGAAACCTACAGTGAGGAATGTCCGTGCTACTCAGCCAAGATCTGGAGGGCGAGTTTATACAATGACTGGAACTGAAGCTTCTCAGTCTGAGGATCTTATACAAGGGGAAAGTGTCATTGAAGGTAATCACCTGACTTTGCTATATGATTCGGGTGCAACACACTCATTTATTGCATATGATTGTGTGAAACGTTTGAAACTTCCTGTGTCTTCTCTGAGTTTTCAATTGATTGTTTCTACACCGACTGTCAAGCCTATTGTTACATCCAAGATATGCATGAACTGTCCTATTGTCATAAAGGATCGTAAGTTTTCGGTCAACTTGATTTGTTTACCTCTTGTTGAGATAGACATAATATTAGGAATGGATTGGTTATCTTCTAATCATATCCTTATGGACTGTGCGAGTAAGGCCATAGTTTTTCCTAAGGAAGAAAGTTCTGGATTCTTGACTGCTGTAAAGGTCAAGTCGTTGTTGAGGGATGGAGCTCAAGGGTTTATGTTGCTGTCTTCTTTGGAAGTCAAGTCTGAAAAGGATGTGAGCACTATTCCTGTCGTCAATGAATTTCCAGAGATTTTTCCTGACGATGTACCTGGTTTGCCACCGAAAAGGGAGATCGAATTCTCTATCGACTTAGTGCCTGGAGCGGGTTCTATTTCGATTACACCGTACCGAATGTCACCGGTAGAGTTGGCAGAGTTGAAGAAGCAATTGGAGGAACTATTGGAGAAGCAGTTTGTGCGACCTAGTGTTTTACCATGGGGAGCACCAGTGCTGCTAGTTAAAAAGAAGGATGGAACTTCACGTCTTTGTGTGGATTATCAACAACTGAACAAGGTGACTATAAAGAACAAGTATCCGCTACCGAGGATTGATGACTTGATGGATCAATTGAAGGGAGCCGCTGTATTCTCTAAGATAGATCTGCGATCAGGTTATCATCAGATTCGTGTCAAGGTCGAGGATGTGCCTAAAACAGCTTTCTGAACTCGTTATGGACATTATGAGTATCAAGTGATGCCGTTCGGAGTGACGAATGCTCCTGTAATATTCATGGACTATATGAATAGGATTTTTCATCCATACTTAGACAGATTTGTCGTTGTCTTCATCGATGACATTCTGATCTATTCTCAAAGTCAAGAAGAGCATGCTGAACATCTCAGTATAGTTCTCCAGATTTTGAAGGAGAAGAAGCTGTTTGCGAAGTTGTCAAAGTGCGAGTTTTGGTTGGATGAAGTTCAATTTTTAGGTCACGTAATTTCTAAGGAAGGTATTGCGGTAGACCCATCAAAGGTGGAGACTGTTTTATAGTGGGAAAGGCCAAAGACTGTGACTGAGGTTCGAAGCTTTGTTGGATTAGCCGGATACTATAGAAGATTTATTGAAGGTTTTTCCAAGATAGCTAGACCACTTACACAACTCACGAGGAAGAGTCAAGCTTTCGATTGGACGGAGGAACGTGAAGCGAGTTTTCAAGAACTGAAGAAAAGATTAACGACAGCACCAGTGTTAATTTTGCCGAATCCTAACAAATCTTTTGAGGTGTATTGTGATGCATCTTATCAGGGGTTAGGATGTGTGTTGATGCAAAATCGGAACGTGGTAGCTTATGCTTCAAGACAATTGAAGGTTCATGAGAGGAACTACCCAACGCACGATTTGGAGCTAGCTGTAGTAGTTTTTGCGTTAAAAGTGTGGAGGCATTTTCTGTATGGGGCTATGTTCAATGTCTTTAGTGATCACAAGAGCTTAAAATACTTGTTTGATCAGAGAGAATTGAATATGAGGCAGAGGCGATGGTTGGAATTTTTGAAGGATTATGATTTTCAGCTTCAATACCATCCAGGAAAAGCGAATGCAGTGGCTGATGCCTTAAGTAGAAAGGTAGTAAGTGTTTCTACTATGATGATTAAAGAGGAGGAGTTGATGAAGCAATTCAGAGATCTATGGTTATCAATAGAATTGGTACCTGGAAAAATTCGTCTAAGTAGAGTTGTGGTTTTGAATGACTTGTTGGAGATAATAAAGGAGAAACAATATGTAGATGCGTTTTTACAGAATGAGAAGGAATTGTTGAAGCAAGGTCATAAAGCGACGGTGGAAGAAGGATCTGATGGAGTCTTAAGGTTTGAAGGAAGAGTTTGTATACCTGATGATCCCGAACTCAAGAGAGCAATTTTGGATGAAGCTCATACAAGTAATTTGAGTATGCATCCGGGGATGACGAAGATGTATCAAGACTTGAAATGACTGTTTTGGTGGCCAAGAATGAAGAGAGATGTAGCTGAACGTGTGGCGTCTTGTCTTGTCTGTCAGAAGGCAAAGGTGGAACACCAAAGGCCTGCTGGTATGTTACAACCTTTGACTATTCCAGAGTAGAAGTGGGATAGTATCTCGATGGATTTCGTTACTGGATTTCCAAGGACGAGGAAAGGTTATGATTCGATATGGGTTATAGTTGATAGGCTTACGAAATCAGCACATTTCTTGCCGATCAATATTAAGTATCCATTAGAACGCTTAACCCAGATATATATCGACGAGGTTGTTAGACTTCATGGTGTGCCAGTAAGTATAGTTTCTGATAGAGATCCAAGGTTTACGTCAAGACTCTGGCAAAGTTTGCAAGAAGCTATGGGGACTAAATTGCGATTGAGTTCTGCATACCATCCGCATGGTCGATGGTCGACAGAGAGAACAATTCAGTCATTGGAAGATCTATTGCGTGCTTGTGTGTTAGAACAGCAAGGAAGTTGGGATGAATTTCTGTCTTTGATAGAATTCACCTACAACAATAGTTTTCACTCGAGCATAGGAATGGCGCCCTATGAAGCACTTTATGGACGACGATGCCAAACACCTTTGTGTTGGTATCAGGATGGAGAGAGTATGACTGTTGGTCCTGATCTTGTGCAGCAGACTACAGAAAAAGTGAAGATGATACAAGAAAAGATGCGAATGACTCAGAGCCGTCAGAAAAGTTGTGCTGATAAACGAAGACGACCTTTAGAATTTGAAGAAGGCGATCATGTGTTCTTGCGAGTTACGCCTACGACCGGTGTCGGAAGGGTTCTTAAGTCAAGGAAGCTTACACCTAAGTTTATAGGACCTTATCAGATTATTCGTCAGATTGGTCCTGTAGCTTATCAGATCGCTTTACCGACTTTTCTATCCAATCTTCATAATGTATTTCATGTGTCTCAGTTGAGGAAATACATTCTCGATCCAACCCATGTGATACAACCTGATGAAGTACAGCTGAAAGATAATTTGACGTATGAAACACTTCCTGTTAGAATTGAAGACAGGAGAGTGAAACAACTTCGAGGGAAGATGATAGAACTGGTGAAGGTAGTGTGGAATGATGTATCGGGAGATGCTACGTGGGAATTAGAGGATAGGATGAGGGAGCAATACCCTCAATTGTTTGATGTATGATGAATTTCGGGGACGAAATTCTTATTAGTAGGGGGGAGTTGTAACACCCTAACTTTTGGGATAATTACAATATAGTCCCGATTTGTACTGTTTTGTGAATTCTGTGAGCAGTAAATTTAATTTGACTATTCCGTGAGTGTACTTGACTATTGTATGTGATTTGTTCGACCTAAGAAAATAAAAATTTTCTCGGCTGGGATAAATCTTATTTTAATTAATTGGAGCTGGGGAATCTTACTAAACCCAATTCTGATTGATATATAAATCAATAGCATAATTTTTTGGATTTAACTGTGCAATAAAATAATTTTATATTTTTATAATATTATTTTATATTACAGTACCTACTGTCTTAAAAACAGTAAAAATCTGCTTCGGTTTGACCACAGATCTTTAAAAGTGCTGTGGGACCCGCGTGTAGGAAAAACAGTCAACTGTGCTGACTGTACAATTTCTAACCAATGGGAGCAAGTCAATAAAGGTAGGCTTGACTTTCTAAACCAATAGGAATTGGACACCTAAGGGAGCATGTGTTTTCATTTGGACCGTTGGATGAAGACTTAATGATGAAGCCTTTAATCTAAGCCGTTGATCTAATCAATGGTGAGATTAGAATGATAGGTTTTTAACCAAGTGATATCTACCCTAGATCTAATCAATGGTTAGGAATTAAAGATGAATCAAGGGCTAGGATTGAGTCAAAGATTGTAGGCTTGAAAATGGTTAGTAACCTAATTAAGCTTAATCTAACTAATCTAATTACTTAATTAGCATGCTAAGTGAACTAGCTTAGTTATGAATTAATTATAATCTAAATATTAAATAGATATATAAATATTAATTAAAGGTTATAATATATGTTAATATATACTAAATTAATTAGTTATGTTGTTAGTAAGTTAAATTAGATTGGTTAGGCTAATTAACCTAACTAACTATCTAATCTATTACCATGTAATTAAGTGTATTTGGAAATCAATTAACCCCTAATAAGATGAAGGAGTGCACGGTTTTTGGGCTGCATAAGGAGGCAAGGTGGCTTGGTTCTACAAGGTTCAAGAAGGATCCAACATGACTAGGCCATGTGCTAACTAGTGTGAACACATTTGTGATATTTTTACCAAGCAAATTCACTCACTCAAGCTCACCTAAAGGCCACTCACGGCTGCTGCCCTCTTTATTCACTCTTCACTTTAGTTTTTCATCTTTATCACATTTTGGCTATTCACTTCTCTCTCTAAAATATCAAAAAGCTCAAGCAAATATTTCTCTCCTATTTCTCTGACTAGATTCGGCCAGCCCCCTTCCATACACACCCAAGCTCTCATAATTTTATCCAATCACATTTCTTGAACCCAAATACCATTCTAAGCATCTTTCATTCACAAACTTTTCCCAAATTCCCACTCTATCTTGCCTAAAATTCCACTTCTTGCTTACTTACTTAAGGGTAAGTTTGGTTTCTATGGTTCAAAATTTAAATTCTGATTTTTCTAACCATGATTGTTCCATGGTTTTCCTATTTTGTACCTTGTATGTGTATTTACTAATTGATTGAGAATTTTAGGAATTTTTTTGGAGGTCACACGAAATTTGGAGGAAAGGAAGGAATCTTACCGATTGTTTTGTCTACAAGAGGTAAGAGGGAGATTTAATCTCATCAACCCTAAGTGGTGATGAGAAAATGGATTGTGTTTGTGTGCAGAATCCATAAGGATTGATTGTATGGTTTATTTGTGATTTTATTGTTTTCGATTGTTTAAATGCTTTACTAATTGTGATTTTTAATTTGCTATGCATGATTATAGTTTTTATTATTTTTGCTATGCATGATTATGGCTTAAAATATATTGTATGTGTTTTATATGTGATTACATAATTGTATGTAATTATAAATGTGTATTTATTTAAGTAGGATGTGAATAACATGTACGAAATGCATGAGTGTTCCAAAGAACACATTTGAGGCTCACGGCCTTCTCACAAAAATAGAGGACCAAAATGTTCTCACAATTTTCTAAATCAAGGATTTAATGAGCCTAGGTAAATAATGGATTATTTAAGTTAATTATGGCCAACATGCCATTTAGTGTATAACCAAATGCCATTTTATTTTGATTTGGCCAACATGCCATTTTATTTACTAAGATAGGTTAGGTAATTATTTTATAACATAAATTGATTCCAAAGAATCATTAAGAAAATCAAAGGAATTAATTCTATTCTAGAATTTTAACTTAGCATAATTTAGTTTAAGTAAGAAATTAATCAGACACTTGAAAAGTACTAACGTAGAGCTTATATTATGAATTTTGAAGCGCGTTAGTGAATTTCAAAGTGAAATTATTGGGTAAAAATAAAATAAACTATATTTAGAGGAAAACGTTAAAAATACCTTGTACTGATTTTATAGGCAAAATGCTGCCAAAATTTATTAAAATCAGACGCATAAAATGAAAAGATTCCATACTATATTTAGAACACAAGGAGAATACATTACGTATTTTAAAAGTACTAGATATAGTTTTACACATATTAAAAATGATAAATTTAAGCTATTCGGTTAAGAAAATGAATTAAAAATCCTACGCGATTGAGAAAATGATTCAAAAATAATTTACGATGTTTAAAAATGATAAAATATCTTTACGCGATTTAAAAATGTTTTGTGAAAACGTTGAGACTGTGAAAACGCGATAAAATTCCTACGCGATTGAACAATACTGAGTTTTGCTGTCGGGCCAAAGTGGTGGACCCAGACATGTTGTAGTGTAGTACTGTCAGGTGGGACGTACTATACTTTGTTTTCTGGTGACTAGGGGTATTTTGGTAATTTCTCATAAATATGGTAAAATTTGGATAATAGGGGTATTTCTGTAATTTTAGCTCATGTTTAGAGTGTTGTGCCAATTTGGGTTATAATTGGTGATTGATTGACGAGGCGAATTACACCGTATTTGGTGTGATAAGCGTAGTGTGGTTCATTTATGAACTTGGAGGCATTAGTGTGCGGAGAATTCCACATGCGGACAGTGGGTTGCTCCTCTGGGCCGTGGTAACGGGCAACACACTAATGATCTTGACAATCACTATTCTTAGTCAAGATCTTGAGGGGACTATTAAGTACTATGCCTGTGGTACACGATGGTTGGACTGTGTACTGCTACACGATGTTTTGGACTGTGGGCTATAGACACGACGTGTTGACAGTGCAATAGCTTGGTTGGGCAGCCATAAAGTATTATTAGTTTCTATTCGGATCATTCTCTCAGATATCCGTGTTTAGCTCCATGGAGTAGGAACGAGTCAGTGTGTGTATCATTCATCATCTGCATTTTAATGTTCATGCATTATCTGCATTTTACTGTTTATTATAATCTGTGATAAATTATATGATTTATTGTTTTAATATATTAGGCATGACATTGTGATAGATATTATTGTTATATATATTACTTGATATATTATGCATGATGTATTGGTATGTACTGTTGTGATAACTGTTTTGTACTGTCGTTTTCTTTATTGTCATGCGGGTAGTGATGTAGATTGTCTCACCTCTCTATATGTTTTCTCGATATTACTATATTGTTTCCGTAAAGAGTTTGAGGTAGAGGAGGATCAGCCTCTTGAGGTGCAGTACCCTGACGAGCAACAATCGGGCGACATCTACGAGGAGGAGGAACCAGTGGATCACACTGATCGTCAAGACTGATCTTGAGATCATGGCACTGCCAGGATTCTTCGGGTTCGTGCGACTGGAGTTCCATGGGGGTTCCGAGGCGTGGCGTCTGCATGCTGACCGAGGGACAGTAGCTTATGTGGGACGATTGACTGTGTCCCTATGTAGGGAGTATGACGGGGAGGTCATATTCACTACTATGCTTTATTTACATTTAGAGTTACCTTTGACCATTAGGCGTTATTGGCAGGGAGTTTTCCACGCGCCTAGTGAGTTGAGTAGCGAGTCGACAGCTCGGACTCGTGTCCGAAGTGTTGTGAGATCTCATAGATGCACACTTTTCGATGGTTATTCTGGAGGTGACGGATGGTGATTCATCGGAGGGCTTGTTATCTACTGGGATGCACTTGGGCAGTACTATGTTTTAGTTTTGTGTCAACTCTTTATTGCTTTATTTAAATACTTGTAGTTTGTGAATTATGTTTGTACTAAAAGAGAATCTTATGTATATTATGGTGAGTTTATGTTTGTTACATCTTGTGTTTCGTGTTACTTTATTTAATGTTATAATTATAAAAAGAAAAAAAAATATTCCGCAAATTTTATGTAAGTATCAAATGTTTTATAACTTGAGTAAGAGTTTTATTTCATTTTATTTCATTGCATTCATAAATGTGGCATCCCCACAAGGGTGTTACACTTACTACTTTTGGTTTCCTCAATGGTTGTAAATTCATCTTCCGTCGAAATCAATTACTTTTTCAATATCCTAAAAAAAATACCAGGTTCCAAAATTACGAAATCTTGTATTCTAAGACTATTTCTCTTCCATCAGATCCTAAACTTCAACTTCCAGTTTCCACTGAACAGCGGTCCTTTGTTCGTGCATTCGCCTTTCCACATTGCTCCCGTTGTTCCCGTAGCTGCAACTTCATTACTAGTAACATGTTTCACTTCCACACAAGTATAACTATCCCGAGCCATTCCCTTTTTTTTTTTCGAGGCGTGCGGATCGAAATACAATGGATCTAATATCCATTATAAACAACATTATTTCCTTTCATAAAACAAACACAGAGAACACAACACAAGCAAAATAGACCTAACCACAAACCCCAAAAGACTCAAACCGTGCTCTGATACCAACTAATGTAACACCCTAGCTCTGATACCAACTAATGTAACACCCTGGCTCTGATACCAACCAATGTAACACCCTAGCTAGGGCATCACATTTTTGACTTCTGACTCATAATCTGAAAATAAGTTCGCACAAAGTTTGAGTTATAAAAGATGAGTTTCAAAATTCCTTCTTTACTGAAACGTAAATTTACTAAAAATAATAGGTAATATTGAAAATCATATTTCAACTATTCATTATGCAATATTGACACCAATTAATATCACAATTTAAAGAGAAATATAAAATTAACAGACTTATTTTTTTTTCTTTTTTGACAGTAGCAAACCCCATGACGGGTCCTACTTAATAGCACGGTACAACACTAACAAGAAACTTTAACATACTTATTCCTTTTTCTGTCCATCTTGATGCATCAGACATCTGTTTCTTTGTCAACACTGCACATCTTCGAGTCTTGAATGTCCACTCTTTATTGTTGTCACCAATCTCAGAGTATTTATCGCTCGTTATGTCTAAGACAACTCGATCCTTCTATTGTTTGATTTTAACAATATAGACACAGCAAAACAACATAACAAAGAGGTGAGATCACCTACACCAATACCAACATGGCAGCACAGAGATAACACATAGCCAATAATATCATACAGACAGATCATACCATAATCATGTTATCAGCATTATCATCATCATCATCCAATCATTTATCAGTTTAATCATCATCCAATCATTTATCAATTCAATTATCATAACCAATAACTAATATTCCTCAATTAATATATCACACAGATATAAATGCTCAGATTTACGCATATGTACAAAGACTCAGTTTTTCAAAAACAACTCCATAGAGGTTTTCACAATTTCGAGAAGAATGCTCTGGTTAATTGTCAGCCTTAGCCCAAAGACAATCTCCCAGTCATTGAAAAGAATCATGTTCTTGTCGGGTATCGTCAATGCGTTGCAACGGACTACATCGCCAAGTGGCACAAGGTACTCGCCAGCTGTCCACTGGTCGGCCGCCGCGCCTCGACGCCTCCAAGATCCATCATAGACCTCACTATCAATTCTCATTCCCTCTTCAACCACAAGGGCCATAATAGCTATCAGCTATCTTTTATACAATGCACGAATTTATCAGTGCAAGTCTAACCCCAATGGGCCAAATCTTTTCAATTTCATTTGTACAATGCACGAGTATATCAGTGCAAGTCCAACCCTAACGGGCCAAATCTTTTCAATGCATGTATAATGCACCAAATCCAAATACGAGCATCTCTTTCCAATGCATATAAAATGCACCAAATACCAATCATAGGCAAAACACGTTACTCTCTCATATAGTGTCCATACACTCGTTAAACAGTAATTATACTGTATTTTCAACACAAAATCATGTTATCATGTTTTCATAGTTATAAAACACTTTTGCCGTATTTTCACAAGATTGCGCAACATTTTCATTATGTTTTCACAATTCCAAAATGTTTCTGTTATGTTTTCAAAATATCGTAATACTTCTGTTAAGTTTTCAAAATTCTGAAACGTTTTTGTTATATTTTCACAATACCGTAAAAATATTCTATTACTTTTAAATCACATAGTGATTTTTCAACAGTATGTCAAATATTTAAACTCGCATAAAATATTTAAACGTAATTCAAATCATGTAGAAATATTTTAACATATTTTTAATTGCGTAGGAATATTTTACTATATTCTAAATCATTTTTAAGATACGTAAATCATTTTTCACCACAATTCTATTACAAAAAATATTTCTTAACCTTCAAAAATTCTATTTCATCCTTTCTCAAAATATTATGACTTTGTACTTCATTTTTCTCATTTTCTTACTCAAGAAAATATTTTTCCACGTTTCTTTACTCAAGAAATTCTTTTTCAAATATAATCCACAAAATTACTTTTCCATTGATATAAATCAATGTTTCAAATCTTAAAATTTCCAAATGTACTTCAAAACTTGAAAATAAGTTATACTTAAGTAAATTCTCAAAATACCATTATATTCTCCATTTTTTCCCAAATCATTTCCAAATTAACCTACTTCAAAATAAATTGAAATTTGAAAACATTTTCGTTTACAAAACTTAATTTCTCAAGTGATTAAAATGCTCTGATTCCCTTTTCAAATTCCTTGTATTAAATCAATTTACGTTTCCACTTTGAAAATCACTTTGTTCATAAAAATTAAGGCATTACAAGCCTTCAAAAATGTGGACATGACTATTGAAACCATCAAATATTTTTCCTTCTAAATTGATATGGTTTTACATAAACAAAACCATTAAGATTTTATTTTCAAAACCAAAGTACCGATGGTTATAAAAACCAAACCCATTTGTTCAAATTCATTTTTACTTTCTTTGCAATTCCTTTTTCATTCTTAGTCAAAAATCTTTTTCTTAATATATATTTTCTCAAAATCACTTTTTATTAATCTAGTCCTACAAAATCATATTGAGTTTATTTAATTATTGTTTCTTAACTTTAAATTTCCTAACATTTTCCAAAACCCAATAAATAAATTCTCTGTTAGAAATTTTAAGTTACAAACATTTTCCTTTATATTTCTAAAAATCACTTCTAAAAATTGATTAATTTGAAGTTCAATACTTTCAATCTTCTTTTTCTTTTATTTATGAAAATTTCACTTTACTTAATTTATAACACTTAATTCCCTTTTCAAAAATCCTTATTTGAAAATTCTTGTATGTCATAGCATCAAAACATTTTTCTAAATTATCAAAACCTTATAGATGGCCATTGGAACCATGAAATATTTTTCTTCTAACTTAAATAAATTCCATTCTTGTTTCTACAAAATAAATCAATAAAATTTCATTCTAAAATTTGTGTTCATGTTTTCTTAAAAAAAACAAACCTTTAGTTCATTTTCCATACTCCTCAAATCAATCCAATTTTATTCTTCCATAAACATATTAATTTGTAAACACCTATTTTGAGGTGTCTTGGCCGAAATTCTCATTGTTCTAGGGATCAAAATTTAATTTTCTTGTTCTTGAAAAATTTCAACATTGACCCTCATCAAGGGCATCAAAACCGTAGCTCTTCCTTGGCCATTGGAACCAAGATCAATTTTCTTTCCATCCACACATCATGGCATACATATATATATATTTCATCATAAATATCACAAACATGCCATATACTCATCATGCATATTATAAGTATACTATCAAAGCCATAAAATCATGCAAAGCATATTAAGCATAGACAAAATAATCAAGGCACAAGAAAATAAAGCAAAGCTCATAAACACACAATTAATTATTACATAACGATGGATTGAAATTCTCACTTGAATTCACAATCCATCAAATATAAGACCATCTCCCACCACCATAATTGGTTGGTGAGATGGATCTCCCTCTTACCTCTTGAAGATCCTCAAAGCTTCTTGATTTTCCTTCTCTTTCCAAGTCCTTCACCACCAAGGGCTTCTCAAATTCAAAACAAAATACATAGAAATTAGTATACTAAGCTTGATTAAGAGGAATCATGGATCAAACATGGTTTTGATCTTGAAAAAGAGATAAGAATTGAAGTCTTCTTAGCTTAAAAACTTAGCTCTTGAAGAAAGTCCATGAAGATGAATGATTTTGAGAAAGTCTCCAACATGAAAGTTGCTTAGAATATCATGTAGATTCAAGATCTATGGTTGGATGAAATTAAAAGTGATGGGTGGTGCTTTTGGTGGTCATGGCCAAACCATTTGGTGAGAAAATGAAGGAAGATGGTTGTTTTGTGTTCTTGGCTTGGTTGAGTGATGAAGATGATGGAATTTTGAGAAGTTCCCAACATGAAAGTATTTTAGATTGATGAGAGGATTCAAGATATGTAACTAGATAAAATTATGGAAGATTGGAAGTGGTTCCATGGGTGGTGACCGAATGCTCAAGGAAGGAAAGAAAATGGTATTGTTCTTGGTGTTCTTGACATATTGGAAGAGAGAAGAGAGAGAATGAGTTAAGTGTTATAAAATGTGATACAAATGAAATCAAATGGAAGTGGGCAGCCGTTGTAATGCCCTGAATTGAAGTGGGCAGCCATAGCATTGCATGGAGAGAAAGAAGAAAATAACTTTGCTTTAGGAAAATGACTAATAATTGGTCAAGACATCTAATTAATGTCTTCAAGCGATATAGAAATTTTCTTTGGCCTTGAAAAGGCTACTCCAACATGTCTCAACATGTCTCTCTTCTTCTTTCTTGATTCTCCAACCGCCCCCTTCATCATGCAGTTTTGGGAATTTTGGATGTTTTAAGTTTCCACTACTTGTTCCAAAGGAAGCAAACAAAACAATAATGGTCATATTGACCAAGACAAACAATAATGGTCATTAATTTAGTTTGCAAAATCTAATATTTTAGCCATTGGCTATTATTGGTGGTTCAAGAACCATGTGGGATCACTTATAAAAGTCTAACCATTCAACCCAAGCTGCATGAAAACCGTGTGGCTCATTGAGTATTTTAGGGAATTAATTGTTCTCAATTTACACCTAATTGCATGCTAATTAATTAGGTAATTAGTTAGGTTAAATTTCCTAACTAATCTTAACTAACATTCTAACTATATAACTAATTGAGGAGTTGTTACTTCTATTATTGAAGTATCAACAAGATAATTATGCCATTAACATATTATTTCATATATTATAATCTCTAATTAAAATTAGGATATCTAATTAAGAATTAGTTTATAACAATTTAACATTTAATTTAGTTTACTTAACTTGTTAATTAGGCCATTAGATTAATCAAATTAAGTTTTAATTAGTTACTAATCAAATCATTGTTGACTTCATTTTTTCTTTAGCCTAAAAAGGCTACTAAAAAAATTGTCTCCTCCTTGTCCAAGCACTCCAAAACCGTCCCCCTTCCATAATGCATGAAGTTGTCATCTTTTTTTTTTAAACAATTATTTGAAGCATTCCTAGCATTAATTGATTAATTCAATGGTTAGAATTTCCCCAAGGTAGAACTTTTAATTTAGAAGACTAAATCTAAGCCATTGGATCCTTCTCCTTTAAATTCTAAGCCATTAGATGTGTCTATAAAATAAAGGGTCAAGATTACTTCTTCTTACTTTTAATCCAAGTGTCATAATTAGTCTTGGCTACTTTTTAAGACTTAGTTATTTTTCAAGATTAAATCTCCACCCTTGTATAATTCTTCATCCAATGGTCATAAATGGTCTTTGTCACTTTTTAAGACCAAATCTCCACCCTTGATCAACTCTAAATCCAATGGTTGTAAATGGTCACTTTATATAATTAATTTTACACCGTTGATTAAATCTACGGTTGATATTGAAGCTTGCCTAATTAAGTTTATTCTCACACGATTGATTAAATCAATGATGATTATCTTATGTTTCTTTATTAAATTTATTTCTTAACCATTAATTGAATCAATATTGGATATCCAAACCACCAATGTTGACTTAATAATATAATTTCTATTTTTATCTACTAAAAATCCCACGAAAGAATATATTTCTTGTATTTTTATCTTCGATAAATAAATACAAAGATAAAACAAATTTTCTAAAACTGTTTCAGATTCAAAGTTTAGTAAGATCCCCTGTCTCCTTCTAAACAGTACAAATTTTTCTATGCGTAGAAAATTTTTTCACTTTGCGGGACCTACTTGGGCCCACGTATGGTCACCTAGGCCCATCTGGGCCCACATACAGTCAAAAAATTCAAAATCACACATAAAATTACAAAAATTAGAAAACATATGAAAATCAAATCAGATTGTTAAAAATAATTAATAGTCAAGAGAAATAAATACAAAAAGATTTTTTCCGGCCCGAAAATTATTATTTTCCTGACACGGAGTAAATCACTCAAAATGATCAAATATGCTGACGGAATAATCAAAATAATTTTACAGTATCCAGAAATTACTAAACAGTAAAATTCTATTAATTGTCAAAATTACAGTTTAAGAGATGAAAAATTTGGGGTGTTACAGTAAGAGAGGAAACTTCATGAGAATTGGAAAATAAGATACAAGAGTAATGTTCATATTTATTTTGAGAGTGTGAAATCACGGTTATTAAATTTCGAGGATGAAATTTCTTTTTAGAGGGGGAGTAATGTAACACCCCAAAATTTTCTATCTCTTAAACAGTAATTTTGACAGTTAACAGAATTTTACTATTTAGTAATTTCTGGATATTGTAAAATTATTTTGATTATTCCGTCAGCGTATTTGATCGTTTTGAGTGATTTACTCTGAGTCAAGAAAATAAAAATTTTTGGGCCAGGGAAAACTTTACGTAATTTAATTTTTACCATTAGGTTTTAATTATTTTACATGATCTGATTTGATATTTGTGTGTTTTCTAATATTTGTGATTTTTGTAGATGATTATGAATTTTTTTACTGTATGTGGGCCCAGGTGGTCCTATGTGGGTCCAGGTGGCCATACGTGGGCCCAAGTGGGTCCTGCAAAGTAAAAATTTTTCTGCAGATAAAAAATTTGTACTGTTTAGACAGAGACAGGGGATCTTACTAAACCTGAATCTGGAAACAATTTTTATAATTTTCTTTTACTATGTTTTGTACTGTATTTATTTATCAGGTGATAAAAATACAGTAAAAATATTATTTGTAGGGTTATAGCAGATAAAAATAATAAAAATTATACTGTGTAGTCAACAAAGAGGGCTTGACTTGATTTGTACCCTTGGATGAGAATACTTAGTTTGAAGATTAACCATTGATTTAATCAACGGTTAAGAAACAAACTTAATAAAGAAGCATTGGATAATCACCATTGATTTAATCAATGGTGTGAGAATAAACTTAGTTAGGAAGGCTTTGATATCAACCGTCGATTTAATCAATGGTGTAGAATTGGTCTTGAAAAGTGACAGAGACCATTTATAACTATTGGATTTAGATTTAATCTACGGTGGAGATTTAGTCTTATAAAGTAACAAGGACCATTTATGACCATTGGATTTGGATTTAATCAATGGTAGAGATTTGGTCTTCTAAAAAGGCTATGACTAATTATAACCCTTAGATTAAAAGTAAGAAGGAGTAATCTTGACCCTTTATTTTGGAGACACATCTAAGGGCTAGGATTTAAAGGAGAAAGATCCAATGGCCTAGATTGAGTCTTCTAATCAAAAGTCTACCTAAATCCTAACCATTAAATTAATCAATGGCTAGAAATGCTTCAAATAATGGCTTGAAAAAGATGACAATATTATTGCATGCATAATGCAAGGAGGGGACGGTTTTTGTAGTATTTTGGAGCTAAAGGTGATTTGATGACCATTATTACTTGTCATGGTCAATATTACATCATTCTTGACCATTATTACTTTGTTTGCTTCGTTAGAAGAATGCTTGGAGGAGGGGCACGGTTTTGGTGGCTTAATAGCTTAGCCAAGTTTCAAGACATCAATTATATGTTGTCTTGGTCATTATTGATTCATTTTTCAAGAAGCTAGATAAATATTTAATTATCTAGAAATATGACATGACCATAAGAATGTAATTAAATAATTAAAATATAGTTATAAAATCCTAACTAAACTAATTTAAGAGAAACTAAATAAATTAATTATTTGATTAAGGAGTAATTAAGAATTGAAATAGAATTAAAACTTGGTTAATCTAATGGCCTAATTAACAAGCTAAGTGAACTAATCTAATTATTAATTAGTGATAATCTAATTACTAATTAAATGTCCTAATTTTATTTAGAGACTATGATATATGCCATAATATGCTTAATTAATTAGTTATATAGTTAGAATGTTAATTAAGTGAAATTAGGAAACTAGACGTAATTAATTAACTAATTAATTAGCATACAATTAGGGTTTAATTGAAAACAATTAAGTCCCTAATCCTATGAAGAGCCACACGGTCATGCAGCTTGGAGAGCTTCTCCAAGGTTCTTGAATGGACTTTTATGACCAATGGATGGCATTTAGTGACTTAGACCATGTGAAGACCATGTGCATGCACGTGATAGCCTTCAATTATGCTAAATAAATTTTTATCTCTCCATTCTTTCACTCCTACGGCTGCCCACTTCAAATTCAGCCTTCTATTTTTATTTTTATCACACTTAGCAACACAAAGACCATTCTCTCTCTTCTTTCTCTTCCAATTGTTCGAGAACACCAAGAACAAATACAAAGAACACCATTTTCTCTCTTCTTTGAGCTATTCGGTCACCACCCATAGAACCACTTCTAATCTTCCATAATTTTATCTAGCTACATATCTTGAATCCTCTCATCAATCCAAAACACTTTCATGTTAGGAACTTCTCAAAATTCTATCATCTACAACCTTGTCCTTCAAGTTAAAGATCAAAAAGCTTATGTTTTCCTTCTTGTGAGGAATTCGGTCAACCACCCTAAGACTGTAACACCCCAAATTCTGACTATGTGAATAGTAATAGTAGAATAACACTGTTTTACATTTTCTGTGTGTTATAAAAATAGTTTGACTGTTCTGAGATCATTTTTGATCATTTTGTGTGATTTGCTCCGAGTCAAGAAAATAATAATTTTCTGACTGGAAAAAATCTTATTTTAATTAATTAGAGCTGGGGGATCTTACTAAACCCAATTCTGATTGATATGTATGTTAATCTTATAATTTTTAGGATTTAACTGTGCAATAAAATAATTTTGTATTATTATAATATTATTTTATTCAACAGTACCTACTGTCTCAAAAATAGTAAAAAAATTATTTGTGGACCCGAAAAAGTTCGTGGGGCCCACGTTCTATCGTAATACCAACAATTAAATTTGGATAGAAATCTAAACCAATAGGAATTAGTCAAAATAGGTGGCTTGACTTTTTTTAAACCAATTAGAATGAGTCAACAAAAGAAGCATTGACTTCTTTGTGAACCATTAGATTGTAAAGCTTACTTTAGAAGCTTTAATCTTAACCGTTGATCCGATCAATGGTGTAAAATGAATCTTGACAAAACCACTAAGTAATATCCACCGTAGATGAGATCAATGGATAGGAAATCAAGATGATTTCAATGGCTAAGATGAAGTCAACAATAGTGGCTTTAAATTGATTAGTAACTAATTAAGCCTAATTTGGTTAATCTAATGGCCTAATTAGTAAGTTAAGTAAACTAACTTAATAATTAATTAGTTATAAATTAATTACCAATTAAATATCCTAATTATTATTAGAGGATATAATATATATAATTATATGTCTAATTAATCAATTATGTAATTGGAAAGTTAATTAAGATTGGTTAGGAAACTAAACCTAATTAACTAGTGAATTGATTAGCAAGTAATTAGACTTGAATTAAAATAAATTAAAGTCCCTAAATTCACTTGAAGCCCACGGTTTGCAGCAGCTTGGAGGAGTCATCTACATGGTTCTTGAACCATCCATAATAGCCACACAAGTCAAATTGATGACCTATGCCATGTGCACCTCCATGTGCATCCAATTTGTGATATTTTGACTCAAGTAAATCCTCTAATTTCACTGCCCATTCACAGCAGCAGCCTTCCATAATTCAATCTCACAAATTTCATTTTCTCTCTCATCCAAAAAGTTTTCATCTTTTCTCTCAAAAAAATCCCAAGAACCAAGCAACCATTTTTCCTTCCTTTTCCTTGAGTGGTTCGGCCAAGCACCCTATAATCACCATCACTCACCTATAATTTTCACTCTCACCATTTCTTAAAGCTAAACAATATTCTAAACACTTTCCATTTAGAAAGTTTTCCCAAAATCACATCCTAAGTGCTTCAAAAACCCATTTCTAGCTTACTTCCCTAGAGGTAAACTTGGATTTCTATGGTTTAAATTCATGTTTATAATTTTCTAAGCCATGTTTGTTCCATGATTTGTTATTATTAAGCTTTGTTTGTGATTTTACTAATTGTTTTAGAATTGTTAGGAATTGTTGTGAGTCACACGAAAATTGAGGAGAAGGAGGAGAGCTTGAAAAGCTTGTCTTCAAGAGGTAAGAGGGAGATTTAACCTCACCAACCAAGTTTTGGTGGTGTGAGGATGGTTTTGTACGGTGAAAAATCCATAAGGGTTCTTCACCGATTATTTGATGTGTTTTGATTGTGTTTGTGTTGTGTTTGATTGTGTTTCTATGCTTGCATGTGTGATAAAATGCTTAAAGCTTTGATATTATGTGTGTATGCGTAATTATGAAAGCATGAGATTGTATGTGTAATTTAGGATGTGAATAACATGATGAACCGATTGTATGAGTACTCCAAAGAGCACTAAGGCTCACGGCCATACCATGGAAAAAGGACCAAAGTCCTTACACTGATGAATTAAAATGAGAACTGAGCGATTTAAATGAATTTGGAAAAAAATTGAGTATAATAAGGTAAAATGATTTTTATGGGTAGTAAAGGAAAGAAATAACAATTTTTGAAAAAACAATACAAATACTGATTTTTAGAGGAGTTATACCGCAAATTTTTATAAAAGAGGGATTAAATTATAAATATTATGTAAATAAAGGGCCATTATATAAATATTTATTTTTAGAGTGGTCATATTACAAAAATTATTTTTCAAAGGGTCAAATTGTAAATATTTTATAAAAGAGGGACTGTTTCATAAATATTAATTTTTGAGGGATAATTTTGCAAATATAACTTTTATGAGGGACTATTTTATAAATATTAATTTTTGAGGGACTATTTTGTAAATATAAATTTTATGAGGGACTATTTTGTAAATATGAGTTTTTGAGGGACTAGTGTGCAAATATGGAAAATAAAGCCAATTTTAGTATTAAAATGAGAAAAATTGTATTTTTGATTTAAAACATAAGAAAAATATTTACGCGATTTGAAAATGTTGAAAAATCGCTACGTGATTTTGAAAAGGTGACAAAATTGAGTCGCAATTGAGAAAATGTGAAAATATGATTACACGATTAAAATACAGTAATAATACTGTTAGATTATTATGTGAACCCCGAATATGTGATATAAATTGAAAATGTGAATAGTGCATAGTACATGCATTGGAAAGGTCCGATGAACTGTGTGAGGCTAGTTGCTTAGGAGAGACCACACCTCCTGAGTGGGTGCGATATGCGTAGTGTAAGTCACTCGTTGACCTTGGGGCATTAGGGTGCGGGTTGCCTACAATGGGCAGTTGGTAGCTCTTCTGTACCGTGAGTTAGACCGACGCAACACACCAATGATCCGGACCGAGACACTATCCCTAATCATGATCTGATAAAGACTGTCGTGTATATGCTGGATGTGCAAGACTGAGCACGTGGTCTGAGGTATGTTGGTACCGACAAATCTTTTCGATCACTCTCTCCGACCTGAGTTGTAGCTCCATGGAGTAGGAAATTGAGTCTGTGTGCATACATATAATGATAGAAGGTATTATCGTAATTCATGTTTATTATAATTGATTTATTGGTTATTTGATCATTGATAATGGCATGATTGTAATTATGGTATATTACATGTTTTATGATAATAATGTTTGTGGCATAATTGTAATTACAGTATGATAGCTGTATGAGATATTGTAGGTGTTTATCTTCATTGCTACCATACTGGTATTGGCGTAGGTGATCTCACCTCTTTGTATGTATGTTCTGTGTTATAATTACATTTGTTAAGACGTCGAGCAAGAGATAGAGCGAGAAACTGAGGAGGAGCAGATTCCTGCTGAGGACGTCGAGTTTTGAAGAGATGGAGATGCCTAGTTTCCTTGGCTACCTAAAGCTGACATTCATCGGAGGAGATGAGGCATGGACTGTAGATTTAGAGAGAGAGAGTATATATTACATGGGAGACCTAAATATTAGACTGAGTAAACAACATTTAGGACACCCTTACTTTTCTGTCAATGTTTATGTACAACTAAAGTTCCTAATATCTATTAGGCAGTATTGGGGAGCTTACTATCGTACTCCCAGTACGGTTAGTATTGTGTCGTCTGCTCAGACACTTGTCCGTAGGACTACACATCATGACAGATTCCTATATGCTGAGGAATCTGAGGAGGACCCGTCTGAGGGTTCTGCTGTCTAGTAGGACTTGGGCAGTATAATAGTTTAAATTATAGTTTAAAGTTTAAATATTTTAGAAGTCTAGTTTGTAAGATATCTAAGTGTGACAGTACTAAACGCTTGTATGTATATATGATGTAAATTATTTGTGACAATGTTGTTATGTTTTTATTTTCTGTTAAGTTTATCTTATTATTATTAAGAAATTTTATAACTCGTATTTATATTACAAGCACGATTTCTAATGAAGGGGTAATTTAGTAATTAAGTAACATAAAGTGTGGCACCCTAAGGAGGGTGTTACAAAGACCACCCTTCAAGTTTGTTTAATTTAATCCAACCATAGATCTTGAATCTACATTATATTCTAAGCAAACTTCATGTTGGAGACTTTCTCTAAATCATTCATCTTCATGGACTTTCTTCAAGAGCCAAGTTATAGGGTATTTGTGGTGAAGTCCTTTGGTGGTGAAAGACTTGGAAAAAGAAGCAAATCAAGAAGCTTTTGAGGATCTTCAAGAGGTAAGAGGGAGATCCATCTCACCAACTAAGTATGGTGGTGAGAGATGGTCTTATATTTGATGGATGGTGAATCCATGTGAGGATTCCAATCCATGGTCATGTAATAATTTATGTGTGTTTATGAGCTTTGATTTATTTGCTTATGCTTGATATGCTTTGCATGATTTTATGGCTTTGATGATATGCTTATATTATGCATGATAAGTATATGGCATGCTTATAGTATTTATGATGAAATATATATATGTGTATGTCATGATGTGGTGATGAAAATGAATTCAATTTTTGGCTCCAATAGCCAAAAGAGAGGGTTCAGTTTTTGATGCTCTTGATTAGGGTTCATGTTAAAATTTTTCAAGAACAATGGAATTGATTTTTGGGTCCCTAGAACAATGAGAATTTCAGGCAAGACACCTCAAAATAGGTGTTCACAAATTAATATTTTCATGAAAAATAAAAATGGATGATTTGAAGAGTATGGAAAATAAACAAAGGGTTTGTTTTTCAAGAGAACAAGAATACGATCTTTGAGAAATTTTTATTGATTTATTTTGGGTAAAAAGATCCTAAGTGTTTTTCTAAATATGAGTTTTGAATGAAACGGGCAAACATTGATTTTAAGGATTTGCAAAGAAAGTGAACAAGGATTTGCAAAGAAAGTGAAAAAGGATTTGTAATGAAAGTAAAAATGAATTTGAACAAATGGGTTTGGTTTTTATAACCATCGGTACTTCAGTTTTGAAAATAAAATTTTAATGGTTTTGTTTGTGTAAAATCATATCAATTTAGAAGGAAAAATATTTTGATAATTTTCAATAGTCATGTCCACGTTTTCGAAGGCTTATAATGCCTAGATTTTGATGAAACAAAGTAATTTTCCAAGTGGAAATATAATTGATTTAATACAAGGAATTTAGAAAGGGAATCAGAGCATTTTAATCACTTGAGAAATTAAGTTTTTGTAAACGAAAATGTTTTCAAACTTTAATTTATTTTGAAGAAGGTTGTGTTTGGAAATGATTTGGGAAAAATGAAGAATATAGTGGTATTATGAAAATCTACTAACGTATAACTTATTTTTGAGTTTTGAAGTATGTTAGAAAATGTTAAGTTTTGAAACGTTGATTTATATCAATGGAAAAATGATTTTGTGAATTATATTTTGGAAAAAGGATTTCTTGAATTAAGAAATGTGGAAAAAGATTTTCTTGAATAAGAAAAATATGAAAAATAAAATACAAAGTTATATTATTTTGAGAAAAGTTAAAAATGAATTTTCGAAGGTTAAGAAATTTTTTCTGTAATGAAATTGTGATGAAAAATGTTTTATGTATCTTAAAAATGTGATTTTTATGCTACGCAATTTGAAGAATGTGTTGAAATTAATATTGATTTATTTAAGTCCAAAATAATGTTTAGAATATTGAAGAAAATTTTACGTAATTGTAAAATGTTGAAAAATATTTTACGTATCTTAAAAACGATTTGAAATGTAAAATATTTCTACAAGATTTGAAAAATGTTAACGTATTTCTACACAATTTGAAAAATGTTAAAATAATTCTATGCGATTTGGAAAGCGTTTAAATATTTTACACTATTAAAAATATTATTGAAAAATCACTACGTGATTAAATAATGAGAGAATATTTTTACGTGATTTGAACTATTGTTAAAAAATCACTATGTGATTTAAAAGTGATAGAATATTTTTACGTGATTGTGAGAAAATGACATGTTTTGCCTGTGATTGGCATTTGGTGCATTATACATGCATTGGAAAGATATGTCTGTGATTGGATTTGGTGCATTATACGTGCATTGAAAAAATATACGTTGAAGCATATGATTACATTGAACAAATGAAATTGAAAAGATTTGGCCCTTTGGGGTTGGACTTGCACTGATATATTCGTGCATTGTATAAAATATAGCTAATAGCTATTATGGCCCTTGTGGTTGAAGAGGAATGAGAATTGATAGTGAGGTCTATGATGGATCTTGGGGTGTCAAGGCGCGGATGTCGACAGTGGACGAGTTGGTGAGTACCCCTGTGCCATTTGGCGATGATCCGTTGCAACGCATTGACGATACCCGACAAGAACACGATTCTTTTCAACGACTGGGAGATTGTCTTTGGGCTAAGGCTGACAATTAACCAGAGCATTCTTCTCGAAATTGTGAAAACCTCCATGGAGCTATTTTTGATAAACTGAGTCTTTGTGTATATGCATAAATCTAAGCATTTATATCTGTGTGATATATTAATTGAGGAATATTGGTTATGACAATTGTTTTGAATACTTGGAAGATTATGATGATGATAATGCTGAGGGCATTATCATAATTATTGTTTATGATAATTGAATTGATAAATGATTGGATGATGATAGTTGATTAATGTTGATGGCATGATCATAATTGTGGTATGATCTATCGTATGATATTGTCTTGTTTGTGTTATCTCTCTGCTGCCATGTTGGTATTGGTGTAGGTGATCTCACCTCTTTGTTATATTGTTTTGCTTTGTCTGTATTGTTAAAATTATACAGTAGAAGGAATGAGTTGCCTTAGACATAGCGAGTGGTAGATACTCAGAGATTGATGGAAACATTGAAAAGTGGTTGTCTCAAGTTCGAAGATGTGCCAGGTAGACAAGGAGTAAAGTTCTGATGCATCAAGTTGATACAAGAGAAGGAACGAGTATGTTAAGATTTAATGTTAGTGTTGTACCGTGCTATTAAGTAGGACCCGTCATGGGATTTGCTACTGTTAAAAAAAATAAGTCTGTTAATTTTATATTTCTCTTTAAATTGTGATATTAATTGGTGTCAATATTGCATAATGAATAGTTGAAATATGATTTTCAATATTACCTAATATTTGCAGTAAATTTACGTTTCAGTAAACAAGAAATTTTGAAACCCATCTTTTATAGCTCAAACTTTGTGCGAACTTCTTTTCAGATTATGAGTCGGGAGTTAGAAATGTGATGCCGTAAGGAGGGTGTTACACATTCCATGCCTTGTGTTTAATCTAGATATCTGGACAAAGGGAGTAAACTACATGGTAACATTGATCACGGAAAAGTTATGTCAAATCATTGACATTCTCATTACTTGGGTAGCAGCGATGTGTTGCGAGATACAACTCACTGCTTGTAATATTAAAATAAGATTTTAATATTGCTGCCAATGTTATGAGACCCTATAGGGTTGCACACTTAGAACAGACTTAGTTGGAGCAATAAGGATCTAAGTTGGACTAGGATTCAATCATGGGCCAGACTCATAACAAATGAGTCTAGGGTTGCACAATTTACTTTGCTGCTGCTCTCACTCACATAAGGCAGCAACTATTGTAAATAACATGGCTAAAGGGCTGTGAAGGCACGCATGACAAACCCTAGCTGCACTTGATAGAATTAGTTAGTGAGAGAGTGACAAGTTTCGATTCTCTTTGTTAAGACTATGTTATTATGTTATGTATGACTAGTTTTGATTACTCATACTGAGAAATGTTGATTCTCACCCCGCTGTGTTATCATGTAATTCCAGGTGAAGGTTCTTCAAAGAACAAGAAGAAAAAAGGATGCTAAAGTCTTAGATTAGACTAGATTTAGCTTTTACGTTGCAATCTTTGTATCTTTATACTTCTTTGGTAATGTAAATAGTTATGTATTACTTCATGCCCCAAGGGAGGCTAATGATGTATATGTATATAGATGCATTAGGTTATAAATGTTGTGTTTTCTATATTTCATAAAGCTTTATGTAATGTTTCCAATGAACATTATGGATATATCTATCAAGTTTTTATGTATGTAGTGACGTTGTAATGCTAGGGATCTCCTTGTATGCTATATATATTGAGATACTGGTATTAGGATGTTATACTATTCATGTTATCCATGAATATTGCCAGAGCATTTGTCAACCCAAAGAACATCACGAGGTACTCATAATGTCCATACCTAGCTCTAAAAGCAGCCTTAGGGATATCCTCTTCCCTAACCCGTATCTGATGATAACCATACCAAAGATCAATCTTTGAGAAAATCGCAGCTCCTTTCAGTTAATCCATTAGATCGTCTATCCTAGGTGACAAATACTTGTACAAAACCTATGAGAATATCCTGATGAGTTTCCAATTAATGGCACACACCAAAGAATACCTTTCATAGGATCAGGCATAGCTCCATGTCTCTGTGAACACTATTTCACAAAGTGTCCCTACTTACCGCACACAAAATGCACAACACATGCCTTGTGGCCATGCTGCTTTCCAGATTTTAAGCACTTTTGGTTCCACATTCCAACTTGAATCTACTTTCCTCTAACTAATAGAAACTGAGACCAAGAGATACTCTCACTAACATCAACACTTGACCTTTTCCTTTTTGGAGAGCCTACTAAAACGTTCTCCCTTTCATTGAACTACTCCTCAGCTCCTACTGGATGAACTAGTTGTTGAGATGAATTAGCTTCTATCCTTTCAAGAATCCTGTTAACAATAGCAACCTGCTCCCTTATAGTCGTTGCCATTGCCATGAACGCTTTCACCAAAGTAGGACCCTCACTGGATGAGCTCTTATTCCCATGGTTTCACCTTGGAGATGCTATAGTTTCCTGTACACACAGAACAACACATATTGAGGTAGCTAATCCTAATATCATGTAACCGTATAACAGTAGCTAAAAACAGTCATGTCATAGGCAGGTCATGCAATTCAATCAAACATCTCACACGAGAGACAGAGAAATTCATAACACAAAAAGGAACTCCTAAACACACCTAAGCATAGTCAGTCCATACCCCAGCTCAATAAGATGAACTACTCTGATATCATAATGTAATAACCTAATACAGATTATCATAAAATAAGTAGTATATTTTAGGATAAAGTACATTAAGCATGCCACTTTCTAAAATGCATAAAACATTAATCCATAATAAACCGTAAAGTCATTATAAAGAGCCACAAAGATGAAAAAGGTCATATATACATTATTAGCTAAAAAGCCATACTTTAATACATAAACTTTTACAAACAAGTTTGTAAAGTAAATAAATACAAGCTAATGTAAAAAGAAATAAAGCAAAAAAACTAAGCCTTCTGCTTCTTCTTTTTCTTACCCTTTCCCTTTGGAAGGTCTTTGTAACGCCCTTTTTTAAGGAGGGAACGTCACACCATAACCACGAAGCAGAAAATAAAATGTATAAACTAAAACCCGGTTCATTATAATATGGATAAGTCTATTTAGTTATAGTCATACAAATGATTAGGCGAATTCTTTTTTTTTTTTGTTACAAAATAATAAAATGAAATAGTAAGAGGTAGTTACAGGAGAAAGTAACATGGAAAGTAAACCATACATTCGTACATCATACTTATATATATTTATATGACACTTGTTTAAATACATCATTAGATATACAAAAAGTAAAAACTTTACATACCCCAAAATGATTACACATTTACAGCCCACCAAAAAGACAAAACATCAAGCCCCCAAAAGATTTATCGATAGCCATCAGCGGCTATCAACAGTAACTGCCCCTAAGGTGAATGAGAAGCAACCATAGTTGGATCCTCCTCAGGGTCTTCCTCGTCAGAGGAAACCCTCATCGAGGCAACCGAGTTACGAGCGGGGGCTCGTGTAGAGGATAAGAAAGAATCCTCTTGTGGGGAATAATAATGTTCTCCCCACATATCACGTATGGGCAAGTAAAACTCTAAATATAAGCGAGCATGAAAAATAAAGATAGGCGGATCATAATGTCCCCAAGCAAGAGTCACAGTCACGTCCCCGAGGTAGACACAACGATCTGTACCCAAATTGATATGCCAGCAGTCTAGACCTCCATGAAAAGTCACCCTCGTATAACCTAAGAAGCCTTACGGATGAGATGTCATATCCAAACAGGAAGCTAATCAAAATCAGGCCAGAAGCTAAGGAATTCGTGCACTCCCCCTTCTTCACCGATGTCTTCAGAGAAACATATAAATAAATTGAATATAAAAAATACAAAAAAGAGGTAAGGCACCCTACATTCATTACCAATTATGGCAGTAAAGAAACAGAACGGCGCAAAACGCCCACATAGCATATCAGAAATAATAATCTGCATCAAGAAATAAATAATGAACAACCTAACAATTTCAAGTAGTTATAACATTAATAAAACAACAGTTCCAATCATCATATGAATAAATGCTAAATAATATGTTGACTCACTATGCATGTGCACATGATACCAAAATCCTACTTCATGGAGCTAGACACAAATAATCGAAAAGAATGATCAGGAGACAAGTCTGTAACTTGGCTGTCGGGCCAATGTAACATCCCAAAAATTCTTTATTTCATTATAAATAATTATTTTATAATATTTATGATTTTTAGGAATTTTTGTGGATTTTTCTGGAAATGATGAATATTTTAATATATTCTTCGTTTTGCGTGTGCACTGAGCGGAGTCAAAAAATAGAATATTTTTCCTGAGGCTGGTAAACCTTGAACTGTCAATGCGTCGACCGAGGATCTTACTAAACTCGAGGTTGGGCACAGTTTGCGAGGTTTGTATTTTTTGAAGTTTTATTTGCTGGATAAATCGCTGTATCATAAAATTATCTGATGAATAATAAAATATTATTTTCATCAATTGTAACTTTATTCACTGAGAAAATAATTCTAACAGTATAATTAATCATCTGTCGGATGTATTTAATTAGGAGACAAGCTTACTATGTACTTTATCGAGAAGCGCACGAAGCTTCTCAAGGAAGCTTTGAGGGAAGCTTCCTCCTACCACTACTTTCTCTCTTCTCCTTTTTGGTGCTGCACGGTTGACTAAGGGGGCATATTACATTTCATTTCTCTCATTTCCCTCCCTCACGTCTGCTTTCTTCCTCCCTTCTCTCTTCTTCACACAATAGCAACACCATTACCACCCACACCTCCATTTTCTCTTCAAGCTGTCACACTCCTTGCACCATCTTCATGTTTGGAGGACCACCATCTTTGAGGAAGTCATCTTCAAAGTTCACCATTCTCTCCATCTTCATTCTCTTCCATCTTTGAAGCTTAAAGGTTGGAGCTTTAAGGTAAAGCTTTCAGCTTTCTCTTCCTCTCTTCTCATTTTCGTAACCCATGGTCATTTTGGTGACCATGGGTATCCATTTCAACATTTGGTTTTGATTTTGTAAGCTTGAATGTTTTAGGACTTCTAGGAAGCTAAGCATGAAATTTTTGACCAAAAAGGAGCAGCCTTTCTTTGTGCTTCTCTAAGGTAAGAGGGAGACACTCCTCCTCAACCTCTATTAGCATTTAGGAATGTTGTCTGTGATTGATAGTGAGGGAAACCGATTGAGGGCCACCCTTTGTTTGCATGTGTTTGTAAGGTGTTTATGCTATTGGAATGTCTGTGTGTATATTGATATATATTGGATTGGATTGGAATGTATAATATGGAAGGAAATGACGTCGAATTGGTTCTCGGATGGCCACGGTTTAGAGCCTAAACTTTGGGGTCCTTTGTGAACAATTGTGATAATTTGAACTCCTGACAGTAGAATGTCAAAATTCGTCAAGTATAGACTTCTGACCATATCCGTCGAATTTGATTTTTTGACCAAAATCCATTGAGTTTGGACTTTTGACCCTTAAGCACAATGTCAATATCTGTCGAGTTTGAATGTCAATATTCGTCGAGCGACCTATCCGTCGAGTAGAGTTTCTGACCACTTGGGAGAGAAACTTCTCCAATGCCAAATCTGTCGAGTTAGAATGCCAAATCCGTCGAGTTTAGACTCCTGACCAAATCTGTCGAATTTGATCTCCTGACCAAATTCGTCGAGTTTAGACTCCTGACCATATCCGTCGAATTTGATCTTACCATTAAGTACAATGTTAATATCCATCGAGATAGGATGTCGAGATTTGTCGAGTCCGAATGCCAGTATCTGTCAAGTTAAAATTCTGACCATTGAATAGAAACTTCTCCAATGTCAATATCCGTCGAATTTGGACTTCTGATCATTTCGTGTTTTTGTCAGTTCAATGCTTTGAAGATTTCTCCAACGTCAACACCCATCCATCGAAAATAGGGTTTCTGCTAATTTTCTAGTATATCATGTCATTATAAATTTGATCTTTAAATTGACCAAATGATATTCTTTCAAAATTTAGACTTCGACCTTATGACCGTCAAACCAGTTTTAAGTACAATGTTAATATTCCATCGAGAAAATGTCGAGTTTCAATTTTATACTAGATACATTACCTCCGTCGAATTCAAAAGTGTAGGTTATCACCCAACACCTAGAAATTAAACTAGTGGTATTGCTAGTGATTCCAGCCGTGTACCCTCCTGGACTCAAGACTTTTAGACTAATAAAAGCATATTAATTGTAAATAATTGGATGACTAGAAACTAATTAGGGATTCATAAATAGGGAAAAATAATGAGCGTGAGCATGCCTTACAACTAGTGAGAATTTTGAATAAAGGAAAAACATGAGTAATGTCATAATGAACCTAATGATTGACTTTTATTTTGACTCGAATGGGATCGTGGTTATCCTTAAAAATTGGCTTGATGTAGATCCGTGAATGGGATCAAACCTTGTTGTTAAATCATATGACATCATTTGAAGCATGATTTTTGTCATGAGGAGCATGATTGAATGCATTGCACAAAAAGAAAAAGAACGTCGTTGGACTTTGTTTCGAGTTGCCTAGGAGATGATCGGTGCGAACCTTAGGGTCCCGTAGTGCGAGGGCATAGACGTCCTCGGAAAAATGCGCACCGATGACCATATAAAGCCGTGAGACAAAGATGCAAACGCCGATGATGATCGGCCATAGTCCTATATTGAGATTGAATTAGTATAGTTTTATGGCCGACGAGAACGGCATGTCTCTCGATCATTCTCTCCGACTGTTTTGTGTATAGCTCCATGGAGTAGGATTTTTGACTATTTAATGCATATGCATAGTGAGTCCATGAATTATCTGGCATTTGTTATTATTATATTGGGGTGTAGATTATCGATATATATTGGAACTATTTGGTTGATTATAATCTACTAAATGTTTATTACCATTATTGCTATTTGCTATGTGGACGCTTAAGCACAATGCCGTTGAGTTTTGATGCAATTAGTAATGATGGTAGGATGTCTTACCTTTTTTCTGTTTCTCCACTACGATTTTTCCTGTATATTGCGTTCCATAGAAAACGACTGCAAGGAAGCGGAAGCCCCAGACTTCCCCGACTTTTGGCCTTTCCTCGACTAGCGACTGCTGAAGAATATGGAGACACACACGCACAAATTTCTGGGAGATGTGCACCTGACCTTCTTAGGAGGGCCAGAGTACTGGCACATCAATTTTGGCTCTGAGCGTTGCGTTTACTTGGGGGATGTATCATTATCTCTAGCCTGGAGGCGCCATGAGCCTGTTTTCAACGTCCCATCTTCCTATACGTGAGATGTGGGGTGACCGTTATTACACCCCGCGGGAAGACTCTTTTTGATTCCATGGCTCGGATCGAAGTAACTTCTATTGGTTTCAATGAGGAAATCACATTACGATTCCTCCTCACTTGAGGGACTGACATTACTTACCGAGGGCTCAAAATTTTATTTTGGGGTAGCCCGATGTTTTGTTTGTAGTCAATAATTCACGTGGGGATGTGTATGTATAATCCTCACATCTCTCAGTTTTCTTTTGATATCTTTGTAACCCATGATAAATAATTTGAATATGAAAGGTAGTTTCATGTATTTTACTTTTGCCTTTACTAGATACATTACCTCCATCTCAATTCAAAAGTGTAGGTTATCACACAACACCTAGAAATTAAACTAGTGGTATTAACTATTTTGATTCGTCAATTGACAATGTACGTTCCTCCTGGACTCAAGACTTTTAGACTAATAAAAGCATATTAATAGTATACGTAAATAATTGGATCTAGAAACTAATTATGGGATTCATAAATAAGGGAAAAACATGGCAAAGAATGAGCGTGAGCATGCCTTACAACTAGTGAGAATTTTGAATAAAGGAAAAACATGAGTATGGGTGAGGCCGTGAGGAAGTTTCGACATAATGAACCTAATGATTGACTTTTATTTTGACTGGGAATGGGATCGTGGTTATCCTTAAAATGTGCTATTGGCTTGATGTAGATCCGTGAATCGGCCGACCTGGACAAGGAAAAATGGCCGGGTTATCTGTCGAAGGGATCAAACCTTGTTGTTAAATCATATGACATGCATTTGAAGCATGATTGAACTAGTTGTCATGAGGAGCATGATTGAGTCATGCATTGCACAAAAAGCAAAAAGAACGTCATGGTTGAGACTTTGTTAAGGCCGAGTTCACCTTGAGGAGATGATCACACCTTGGTACTTGGTGCGAAGGCTCGGGAGACAGAGTAGGGAGCTGAAAGTTGGCCTTGAGGGCGGTAACAAGTGGCCTACTTCACAAGGCCATACTCTCGACCAATGGGGTAGGTTTTCGGGAACCAAACTAGCCAAACCATAGCGACAAACCAGGAATGCGGAAAGGCATCCAACAAAGGATTGTTCTATTGATCTTTCGATGTGGAAAACCTAGACCATATCCTATATTGAGGTTGAATCAATGAATGTGAGAATTTGGAGGACGAGTTTATACCATGAGCGTATAAAGCCGAATCCGAAGATTTGATACAAGGGAAAACCATAGAAGTTAATCTTTAGCTGTCTTGTATCGGAAAGCACATTAGTTTCATATGGTGACGCTAAAGATCATTGGTCTACAAGGTCAAACTTTTCGTGTCGATCCTTTACCTTTTGACTTAACTCTAGGCATTGATAAATTGGTAAGTTACTACCTCTCTAAAGCTCCATTGGTTATCAAAGGTCAAACTTTTGAATTTCATCCGATCTCTTTCCCAACTAGATATTTTCTTAGGGATGGTCTAGTTGTCTTCCAACCATGTCTCGTTCTTCCAGAAAAGACCATAGTTTTTGTGATAGCTCCATCAAGTAGAAGGAGCTTTTGACTATTTAATGCATGATGCATAAGTGAGAATCCATGAAGTCTATCCTCATTTGTTATTATTATCGATTGGAACTGTTGATGTCTATATTATAGGATGATACGATTAGCCGAGCTCAAGAAACTTGACTAGAAGAGCTTTTGGAAAACTAATTTGGACTTGATCATAAGAAGGATAGCACATCAAGATTATGTTTATTACGAACAAATTACGATCAAGAACAAATATCATTCTCGAGAAATGACTTAATGGATGTAAAGATGGAAGATGTACCCAAGACTGCGCTTTTCGTACCGATACGGTCATTACGAATTGAATCTTTCGTCCCTACTTGGACAGATTCGATGCTATAATTAGTCTCAAAATGATGGAACACCTAGGATAGTTCTTGATTTTGAAGGAGAAGAAATTGTGTGTCGAAATATGAGTTGGAAGAAGTTAAGTTTCTGGGTCACGTGATCTCGAAGGATGGGATTGTAATGGATCCATCGAAAGTGGAGGCAGTGTTGCAGTGGGAAAGGCCAACGTCAGTGACGGAGATCCGAAGCTTCGTGGGCTTAACTGGATATTACCGGAGGTTCCTTGAGGAATTCTCCAAGATTGCTGGACCACTTACACAACTCACAAGGAAGAACCAAGCATTTGAGTGGACCGACAACTGTGAGCAAAGTTTCCAAGAGTTGAAGAATTGGCTGACTACCTCACCAGTGTTAGTGTTACCCGATCCGAATGAGCAGTTTGAAGTGTACTACGACACTTCATACCAAGGACTAGGATCTGTACTTATACAACATGGAAGGGTAGTAGCTTATGCTTCAAGGCAGTTGCGAGTGCACGAGAAGAACTACCCGACGCACGACTTGGAGTTAGCGGCTGTAGTTTTTTCTCTGAAGATATGGAGGCATTTTCTCTACGGAGCGACATTCAATATTTTCAGTGATCACAAGAGCCTGAAGTATTTGTATGATCGAGAAAAAGGTGGTTAGAGTTCTTGAAGGATTATGATTTCCAACTTCTGTATCACCCTGGCAAGGCAAATGTTGTGGCAGACGCTCTAAGTAGGAAGATGATCAATGTCTCTGCCTTGATGATCAAGGAAAAGGATATGCTAGAGCAGTTTAGAGATGTGTGGTCTTTTGTCGAGTTAGAACCAGGGAAGATTCACATGAATATGGTTACCATCACAAGTGAGCTAATGGATGACATAAAGGAAAAGCAGAAGGTTGACAAGTTCTTACAAGAAGTGAGAGATTAAGTGAAGCAAGGCGATGAAACAGTGTTTACGGAAGGAACGGACGGAATTTTGAGATTCCGTGGAAGAGTTTGTATTCCCCGTGACAAAGAGCTTAGAGAATATATCATCAACCATGCTCACACAAGCCAGCTGAGTATACATCCGGGCATAACAAAAATGTACCAAGACTTGAAGAAGTTGTTCTGGTGGCATGGAATGAAGAGTGACGTCACTAGACGTGTATCAACTTGCCTCATTTGTCAAAAAGCTAAAGTGGAATATCACAGACCAGCGGGATTGCTACAACCGTTGTCTATTCCTGAATGGAAGTGGGACAGTATTGCCATGGATTTTGTAGTTGGATTACCAAGAACAAGAAAAGGTCATGATTCAATTTGGGTAATTGTGGACCGACTCACGAAATTAGCATATTTTCTCCCAATCGACATAAAATACAAACTGGAGAGATTGACTCAGATCTATATTGGAGAGATTGTTAGACTGCACGGTGTGCCTACAAGTATTATTTCGGATAGAGATCCGAGATTTACTTTAAATTTCTGAGAGAGTTTGCAAGAAGCGTTAGGGACGAAGTTACGTCTGAGTTCTGCTTATCACTCGCAGACCGACGGTCAATCTGAGAGGACGATCCAATCTTTGGAAGATTTGCTTAGAGCTTATACCATAGAATAGACTGGAAGTTGGGATGACGTTCTACCATTGATAGAATTCACCTACAACAATAGTTATCATTCGAGCATAGGGATGGCACCCTATGAAGCTCTGTATGGACGACGGTGTCGAACACCTCTGTGTTGGTACCAAGATGGCGAGCGCCTTACTATTGGACTAGAGATTATACAGCGGAACCGAGAACTCGAGTTAGAAAAAGAGTTATACGGACCAAAGGAGAAAGCCTCTTGAGTTTGAGGAAGGCGAGCATGTATTCCTGAAAGTCACACCTACGACTGGGGTAGGCCGGGCTCTAAAATCTAAAAAACTCACTCTAAAAAATTTCTTGGACTGTACCAAATCATTCATCGAGTAGGTCTTGTAGCCTACCAAATAGCCTTACCTCATTTCCTTTCAAACATTCATAATGTTTTCCATGTGTCACAACTTCAAAAATACCTTCCTGACCCAAGTCATGTCATAGCACTGGATACAGTACAATTAAAAGAAAACTTAACTTATGTGGCACCTCTTGTAAGAATCGAGGATAGAAGGATAAAGCAATTAATAGGTAAAGAGATCGCATTGGTGAAGGTAATGGAACGAGTATTTGGAGATGCAACTCGAGAGCAGTGGAAGACAAGATGAAGGAGCAACACCACGTTATTCGAGGTATGCAAATTTCGAGGATGAAATTCCTTTCTAGAATAGGAGTGTTGTAACATCTCGAAAATTCTTTATTTCATTATAAATAAATGATTTTTAAGAATTTTTATAAATTTTTCTGGAAATGATGAATATTTTAATATATTCTTCGTTTTGCGTGTGTACGGAGCGGAGTTGGAAAATAGAATATTTTCCTTGAGGCCAGTAAACCTTGAACTGTCAACGCGTCGATGGGAGATCTTACTAAACCCGAGGCCGGGCACAATTTGTGAGGTTTACGTTTTTCAAGGTTTTATCTACTGGATAAAATCGCTGTATCATAAAATTATCTGATGAATAATAAAATATTATTTTCATCAATTGTAACTTTATTCACTGAGAAAATAATTCTAACCGTGTAATTAATCATCTATTGGATGTATTTAATTAGGAGACAAGCTTACTATGCACTTTATCGAGAAGCGCGCAAAGCTTCTCAAGGAAGCTTTGAGGGAAGCTTCTAGGAAGCTTCCTCCAACCACTACTTTCTCTCTCCTCCTTTTTGGTGCTGCATGGTTGACTAAGGGGGACATATTACATTTCATTTCTCTCATTTTCCCTCCCTCACGTCTGCTCTCTTCCTCCCTTCTCTCTTCTTCACACAGCAGCAACACCATTACCACCCATACCTCCATTTTCTCTTCAAGCTGTCACACTCCTTGCACCATCTTTGTGTTTGGAGGACCACCATCTTTGAGGAAGTCATCTTCAAAGTTCACCATTCTCTCCATCTTCATTCTCTTCCATCTTTGAAGCTTAAAGGTTGGAGCTTTAAGGTAAAGCTCTCAGCTTTCTCTTCCTCTTTTCTCATTTTCGTAACCCACGATCATTTTGGTGACCATGGGTATCCATTTCAACATTTGGTTTTGATTTTGTAAGATTGAATGTTTTAAGACTTCCAAGAAGCTAAGCACGAAATTTCTGACCAAAAAAGAGCAGCCTTTCTTTGTGCTTCTCCAAGGTAAGAGGAAGACACTCCTCCTCAACCTCTATTAGCATTTAGGAACGTTGTCTGTGATTGATAGTGAGGGAAACCTATTGAGGGCCACCCTTTGTTTGCATGTGCTTGTAAGGTGTTTATGCTATTGGAATGTTTGTGTGTATATTGATATATATTGGATTGGATTGGAATGTATAATATGGAAGGAAATGACGTCGAATTAGTTCTCGGATGGCCACGATTTAGAGCCTAAACTTTGGGGTACTTTGTGAACAATTGTGATAATTTGAACTCCTGACAATAGAATGTCAAAATTCCTTGAGTATAGACTTTTGACCATATCCGTCGAATTTGATTTTCTGACCAAAATCCGTCGAGTTTGGACTTTTGACCCTTAAGCACAATGTCAATATCCATCGAGTTTGAATGTCAATATTCGTCGAGCGACCTATCCGTCGAGTAAAGTTTCTGACCACTTGGGAGAAACTTCTCCAATGCCAAATCCGTCGAGTTAGAATGCCAAATCCGTCGAGTTTAGACTCCTGACCATATCCATCGAATTTGATCTCCTGACCAAATTCGTCGAGTTTAGACTCCTGACCATATCCATCGAATTTGATCTTCTGACCAAATCCGTCGAGTTTAGACTTCTGACCATCAAGTACAATGTCAATATCCGTCGAGATAGGATGTCGAGATCCATCGAGTCCGAATGCCAATATCCGTCGAGTTAAAATTCTGACCATTGAATAGAAACTTCTCCAATGTCAATATCCGTCGAATTTGGACTTCTGATCATTTCGTGTTTTCGTTGGTTCAACGCTTGGAAGATTTCTCCAACGTCAACACCCATCCATCGAAAATAGGGTTTCTGCTAATTTTCTAGTATATTCGACAGTTTTTGATCCCCATTCGATAGAACCTTCATTCAACAGAAATTGATTTTTAACCATTCTTGTCAAAATTGTAACGCAGCCCTTCCGTCAATAACTCACCTTATGACTCACATCTCTTATCAATCAGCCATGTTAATTTTCGTCGAAAGGTAGTTTCAATTTTATACTAGATACATTACCTCCGTCGAACTCAAGAGTGTAAGTTATCACCCAACACCTAGAAATTAAACTAGTGGTATCGCTGGTGATTCCAGCCGTGTACCCTCCTGGACTCAAGACTTTTGGACTAATAAAAGCATATTAATCGTAAATAATTGGATGACTAGAAACTAATTAGGGATTCATAAACAGGAAAAAACAAGGAGCGTGAGCATGCCTTACAACTAATGAGAATTTTGAATAAAGGAAAAACATGAGTATGGGTGAGGCCGTGACGAACATAATGAACCTAATGATTGACTTTTATTTTGACTCTGAATGGGATCGTGGTTATCCTTAAAATATGCTATTGGCTTGATGTGGATCCGTGAATGGGATCAAACCTTGTTGTTAAATCATATGACATGCATTTGAAGCATGATTGACCTAGTTGTCATGAGGAGCATGATTGAGTCATGCATTGCACAAAAAGAAAAAGAACGTCTGTTGGACTTTGTTAAGGCCGAGTTGCCTAGGAGATGATGACACCTTAGTGCGGGTGCGAATAGACAAGTGGGGTCCTGTAGTTGGCCTTGAGGGTGTCGGGGCGCGGGCGTCTCACAGTGGGCAGTGGTAACCCCTCTGGACCGTGAGACGAACCGATGCAAACGTACCGACGATCCTGACTGGCCACAGTCCTATATCGAGATCTTGTGAGAATGTCGTTGTATAAAGCCTTGTTGCGCAAAATGACTGATTATTTTCTGGAAAGCACTTGTTTTATGGCTGACAAGATACTAGTATGTCTCCCTGATCATTCTCTCTGACTGTTTTGTGTCTAGCTCCATGGAGTAGGATTTTTGACTATTGAATGCATATGCATAGTGAGTCCATGAATTATCTGGCATTTATTGTTATTATATTGGAACTGTTGTATTATCGATATATATACATATAACTGCCTAGAACTGTTTGGTTGATTATAACTGCTACTAAATGTTTATTACCATTATTGCTGTCATAAATGCTATGTGGGCGCTTTGTGCCATCTGGTTTCTTGATGCTATAGTTGGTAATGATGGTAGGATGTCTTACCTCTTTTCTGTTTCTCCACTACTATTTTTCCTGTATACTGCGTTGCATAGAAGATGACTGCAAGGAAGCGAAAGCCCCAGACTTCCCCGACTTTTGGCCTTACCTTGACTAGCGACTGTTGAAGAATATGGAGACACACACGCACAGATTTCTGGGAGATGTGCGCCTGACCTTCTTAGGAGGGCCAAAGTGTTGGCACATCAATTTTGGCTCTGAACGTTGCATTTACTTGGGGGATGTATCATTATCTCTAGCCTAGAGGCGCCATGAGCTGCCTGTTTTCACCTACTGTATTAGCCTACGTCTGGAATTTCAACTTCCTATACGTGAGATGTGGGGTGACCATTATTACACCCCGCGGGAATACTCTTTTCATTCCACGGCTCGGGCCATGTCCCGTAACTCTGCTGTTCCTATGGTGGTTTCCTCTGATGAGGAAAATCCTGAGGAAGACCCTAAGGAGGTCCCTGAGGACGACCCCGAGAAGGATCCTGAAGAGGATCCTGACATGATTCCTCCTCACTTGAGGGACTGACATTACTTGTAGCTACTGAGGGTTACCAGTATTTTATTTTGGGGGCCTGATGTTTTGTTTGTAGTGGGTTGTATATTCTAATACCGTGGGGATGTGTATATATAATCGCTCTTGGGAGCAGGTATAGTTTTGCTTTTTGATATACCAGGCTTTGTAACCAAACAATTTGATAAATATATATATGAATATGAAATATTAATTCTGATGTATGCTTTACTTTTGCCTTTATTTCTTTATTTCCATTTATGTTCCATCTCCGTGGTTATCGACTATTGTTATTATTATTGTACAACACAAAAAAAATAAATACACTTGCCAATTTAATTACCCAGCTATAACCAGGTAAATATACATACTATAAAAAGGAACCGGGTTTTAACTTATATAATTTTGTTTCCGCATCATAATTGACAATATGACGTTCCTTTACAAAAAGGGGCGTTACAGCCAACAAGTGCTATAATTTCTCAATTTATCAATGTGCACATCATGGCATTGTATAAGACATTCTACATTAGATCGCGATATGGGACAGCGTCTCAGTCCGGATAGTCGGTGCATTTGCATTGGTCTATCCCACGGCCTAGAGGAGCTACCTACTGACCATTGTGAGACACTCGCGCCCCGACGCCCCCAAGGTCAATAGTATGACCTACACTAGTCTATTTGCACCCGCACATAGGTGTAATTCAATCTCCTAGGCAATATGGGCTTAACAATAGTCCATCGAATTTTTACAATGCATGATGACTCAATGCATATTCATGTATATTCGACAATGATATACTTTTCCATAGCATGCCACAATTTGGTTAAGTTAAACATCAACAAAATTTTGGTCTCACTCATGGACCCATATTAATATATTAATCAAATTCTCAAATATGACAATACATTTTTAAGGTTCATTATGGAGTTTCACTTTAATCTAACATTTCTTATGAAAGCTTTCTTTAGAGGAATTCTCTTATAATTCTTATTAAATCTTTATTTCTCTTAATTAGTCAAGTCTTTTACTCAAATTGAATTATACTTACTTAGAAAATTATCTAAGGTTCTCTAAGTCTCACATGCTCTTGTTCTTCCTTTAAGTTCCAATAGAATCACACTAGGTCATCGAATAAGTTTCTTTCCTTCTTATGAATCCTTAATAAATTCTTAATTTGCTTAATCACCTAAGCCTTAGCTTAATGCATAATTTTTAACCAACATGGCCTTTGAGGCCGTGACCTCCCAAGGACAAGAGTCCAACTAAATTTTTTTCATCACATTGTTAATTACTTAATACTTAATTACTTAAGTTTCAAGGTTACCCAAAAATTACATATTTAGGCCCAAAAAGCCTTAGGGGCCGTGAGCCTCCCAAAGGGGTAAGAATCTAAACTTTTCATTGCTCCATTTATTGTTATTCACTTGATTAGTTATATCTCCATCTTATTACAAAATTTTAACCATGAACACCCTATGAAAGGGGTATGGTCGTGAGCCTCACTAAGGAGAGCAAGGACCCTTGCTTCCAATTCATGTTTCTAATTCATCAAAATCAATCCAAGATCATCAATATACACAAATACAACTAATAAACCACATAGAGGAAAATTAATACAAGAATCATTAGAATAACACATAACTATGAGAGTAACCCTAACATGAGTTTCTCACAACCAACACACAAACAAGTTTACCACTACCAATAGAGGTTGAAGTGGATAATCTTTCTCTTACCAAGAGAGAAAACAAGCAAAGAAACCTTCTTGATGGCTCCTTGATGATTTCAGCCAAGCTTCTCCAAAACCCTAAGAATCACAACTCATCGAATCAACACCAAGGCTTGAGGAAGAAAGGATCAATGGTCATGGTGATGGCCGTGGAAATGAAAAAGAAGAAGAGAAGGTGCAGAATCAAGAACATTACCTTAAAGCTTCAAGTCTAGGGCTTGAGAGAAAGTGGTGAAAATGGAGGAATCAAGTGATGCTATCCAAAGAGAAAAGGATTATGGTGATGAAAGGATTTAAGAAATGTGATTAGTTAGAGCAAAAAAAATGGAGAGGTGATGGTGGTGTGTATGTGTGGCCGTGAGTTTGGAGAGGAAAAGGAGAAGAGAAAAGTGAAGAGTAGAAAATGAGAGAAGAGAAGTGTGGAGAGAGAAAGTGATAGTAAAGTGGTTTCAAAATTAGAAATGAAGAGGGATAAAGTGAAAAGCTAATCTTTTGGCTCTAATTTGGGCCTCATGGCCGTGGAGTGTGTGGGTGAGAGAGGAGGGAAATTGGCTTCTCTAACAAGCCAATAGGAAGTTGCTAGGAAGCTTCCTCCAAAAATCACATTTTTGAAAAGTCAACGATGATGTCACTTGTGTGATGTGATCAAGGTGATGTCACTTAAAGTGAACACTCTAGAAAAGATGATTAACACTCTGCTAGAGTTATTATCCAGTAGACAAAAGTTACAGTTAATAAAATAGTATTTATTGTTCATCGAATAATTTCATGGTACAGCGATTTCATTTATCAGATGAAATCTTGAAAAACGTAAATCTTGTAAATTGTGCCCGACCTCGAGTTTAGTAAGATCCCCCATCAACGTTTTCACAGTTCAAAGTTTATCAGCCTCAAGAAAAATATTTCATTTTCCCGGCTCTGCTCAGCGTACATGCAAATCGAGAAATATATTAAAATAATCAAAAGTTCTGGAAAAATTTCAAAAAATTTTCAAAAATCACAAATATTATAAAATGACCATTTATCATGAAATAAACAATTTTTGGGGTCTTACAGTCTTCACCTGGATTTACGTGAAACACACTAAGGTGAGAAATCACAATTTCTCAATATAAGCATACCATGACCAGCAATCATTTATTTAACAAAAAATAAATAAAACTGAACACACATTTACACTCTATATAACAAAATATACGAGAATCAATAATATCAAAGAACTGCCTATACAATTCTAAGATACTATCAAATAAGCAACCAAACAATTAAGCAAGACAACTGCCCATACAATTGTCACCAACCCAATGCTTTATGTTATGAGGTATGATTATGCTAAAACAATATCCTAATAGAATGATTATGTAATGCTAATGTAGGTTTTGGTTTTGAAAACACATACCACTTACTTGTTTCCTAGGAACTTTGTTCCCTTGTATATCCTAAGCAGGTTAGGCCTAAAAGCGTTTACCTTACTTGGTAAGAGGTGAGTACTTTCCCCTCACTAACGTAAGAGTACTACTACGACCCCTATACCAATAACCCTGACCATACGAGCATAAATGCAAGGAGAATTTAGATCCAACACTTCATTCTCAGGTCAAATGGTCGTGCACACCATTTAAGGTTACAATACATAGGAAATAGCAAATAACAAGTTTGAAAACTAAATATGCATATTTGTTATCAAAACATACATACTTATCACAAGGTTTACAATAACTAAGTGAAAAGCAAAGACTAGTGACTCAAGGCTTTACTTCAACTTAACACATAAGTAGTAGAACTTGTGTCACTAGTGTCCTCATATCTAGCACCTCACACCATCACTTCGTAAGTGATTTCAAGGCAACCTCAAGTTGCTCAAGGTTCTAGACACTTCTTTATAGCATTCCATAACTCTTGGATGGCCAAGGTTTTACCAACTCCCATCACAAGGTTTACCCTAACCTAGTGAAAATGGTATAGCTAGAAAACATGCACTCTTGGCTCAACTCTAACATATAAAGGAACTAACCTATGTCTCTAACCATTCACGAAGCTTAACTTGAACAATCAAGGAAACATGCTTTAATTATGCTTTTCAAACTTAACTTTAACTCTAAAGGAGTAATCTTTGTATATAGATAAGCATACCATCATACTAAGGAAGCCTAAAGTGTCCCAACACACTAACCCTTGACACTCCACCACATTTTTGGGTGTTTAGGGTTCCTTAACTCTATTCTAAAGCATTACCCACACTTTGGATATCTAAAATCCCCAAACTTTTCACATATGCAAGTTGATAATTCTCTCCAAGAAATATCCCCAAAAGTGTCTCATTGCACCCTAAAAGACTTACACAAATGATCCCATCAAGTAGGGAATTTAATTAGCATCACAATGCTAAAAATAGCCCTTGCTCTGTCTTGGCGCTTGAGCGCATAAAGCTCGAGCTCTTTAGCGTGCGGCTGGTATCAGGCACAGCTATATAGTCGTTGCGCGCTTGAGCGTGCGCATCTCTGGCACTAAAGCGCTCTTAAACCATATGCTTGCCTTGTTCTACTGGGCGATGAGTGCTTGAGCACGCAAAGACCGAGCGCTGAACACCCAACAGCAAATCTACAGAATTTTGCATATTTGTGCACTGTTCCATTAGTGCCAAATACGAGATTCAACCCCTCCATTTTGGTTTCTAGGTGATTTTAAGTCCCTAATAAGTCCACTAACATGAAGGAAACATAAAACACTAATTCATTTAATCAATTATGGAGTCTTGAGTCAAATCACTCATCCAAACCCTAAAATCCTCACTTTGAGCATTAATCGTCCAAATGGAGAGTTTTAAGTTTCTAATCCAAACTCTTATCATGAACAAGTCATAAACAACTATTAAAACTTATCCAAGCAATAAAATAACTCAAAACACCGCAAAATCTCATTTTGACATGTCAAACCTTAAACAAGCCTAAACATGAAAATGAGAAAAAATGAAGTTTTGAGCTTAAGAACCCCTATCTTTAACAACTGATGATGGGGATTCAAGCCTCACACTTTGATCTTGGATTTCCTCTACCTCTTGTGCTCCTTATTTTCCCTTTTCACCGCTTTACACTTCCTCCTTTGCTACCCTTGGTGTTCAACCGTGAAGAGAAAAGAGAAAATGAGAAATGAGAAACCAAATATCATTGAAAAGGGTCAAGGAAAGTGGCTATTTTCAGCCTTTAAAATCTTAACAAATAAGATATTTTGCAGTATAACTTATATTTGCTAAAAACACTTGGATTTCTCCAAATCAAGTTTTCTAAGTTCCAACAACTTTAAAATAAATACTAAGATTCATTAAAAAAATTATTTCACTAGTATCATATTTTTTTCATATCTGTGACTAGTTAATCCAGCATTAAAACACATAACCAGTATGTCTAAAAATACCAAACTAACTCCGATCATTCTAATTAACCATATCACAATCTTCAAATTTGTACCTTAGAAAAAAATTATCCATATATATTTCCATTAGCTAAGTCATTTATGCTAATATCTTGGCCATTTTAAGTTACTTTTTACCTTTCGTGTTGCAACAAAGTGCCTAAATTAACTTAGATTATCACAAAATTAAGCAGGCATGTTAAGTAAGTATTAAGCTACCTCTGTAACTATTTACAAGTCTAACATGTTGAAGAGGATGTTATATGACGCATGATTATGTTCTTTCTTATTGTACCATAGCTCATTAATTTGTTATATATCTTGGTACATAAGGTTCTACAATGCCTCGGTATGCTTGCTATGTTTTGAATTGTCTATATATCAGGAAAATAAGCATGTTATTGACTGTGTGCTTAATAATGATTGATTACTCAATTTGTGTGCTCAATTTACATACTATGGAAAAATTGATCTTTATAGGAGCATAATGGATTAATAATCAATGACTAACACCTGGATCCAAAATTGGTGGATACCAAAAAAAGTACTTTGAATTATGTTGCAGGGTGACTATTAGCTCAAGCATGCATTGAAGTGAAATATAACTATACTACTTGAGGTTGGAAAATTTTGAAATGGTCCAAGTTCTCCAAGAGTAATGAAAAAATAAAAGGATAGCATGTAGAACCATAACATTCTCAAGGAGCCTTAAGGCATGGAAGTTGGAGTCACCTACAAAAACTTAAAGAGTACACTTTTGGTGATATTAATCAATTATCATTATTTATGCTTTAAATTGAATATCATGTGATATTTGGAGAAGTAGAGAGTTGTGTTATGCCTTAACATGCCTAACATAATCATTGCATTCCCTAAAATGTCTATATAAGTTTTTATGATGATCATGTTTTTCTAGATAAACTTGAATCTTGCTTTGGAAATACTTAAACTATGCTTTTGGATTCAAGTGCATATGTCTTTCTTTTATTCTTGTTAGAGCTAACATTGCATGCTTGATAATATGATACATGTTTTGCATTATATATCAACCTAAATTATGCTTGTAAATGGGCTTAAATAATATTTGATGATAACTTATGATTTAGAGAACTTTTGAAGTTAGCTTTGCAACTTTCTCTATGTGTTTCAAATATAGCCATCAATTTTTTTAATACAAGCATATGTGGATAAATGAGAAGAGTTGAATGGAGTTCAAATGAAGAGGAAGATAAAGGAGACTTTCTTCTAGTGCAATAGAATGTAGTACTCAAAGAAAGAAAGCTCAAAATTAAAGGATCAATAAATAAAGAGCACCACTCTCTGTCTAACTCAATAAGTATCTCTATCCCTAAGCTATTGTGATATTCTATATGCTATTAACAAGTGGCCTCAATACTCAAGAGGGGGAATGAATTGAGTTTGAAAAATATTTTCACAAATATTTCTCAAAACACTTGATTACTAATTTTCGTTGAAGCTATTGATTGATAGAGATTAATGAATAAAGAAGATTGAATACTTTTACTCACAAATGAATAAACTAAAATAGAGAGTGTTCAAGCAAGCATGCAAAATAAATACACAAATGTAAAGGAGTTGAGTTTAGAAGATCAAACACAAGGTTTATCTTGGTTCAACTACCAATCCACTTGTGGCCTACGTCCAGTCCTCAAGCAATCACTCGAGATTTTCCACTATATCTTCAGGCTTCAACAAGTGCTTGCAACTTTTACATAATAGAGCACTCACCACACCTTGGGTACTTCACCCTTTGTGCTTGAGCCTCAACTACAAGGGATGCCTCACCCTTTATAACTTTTAGGGATGTCTCACCCTCTTTTATAGATTAATCAAAGTATAGATGAATTGAAACTCTCTCATGAGTGGATAATACAATTTGAAGCTCTATGAGTATCAAGGAATCATACAATTAAAGCTCAAAATAGGGGTTTTTATGAAATGATAGTGAAATACGAATTTAATGCTCAAGAATATTTTCCAGATTGATTTTCAACTTATCTTTAATGCCCAAACACTTTCATTTATAGCCCAAAGCATTTAAGAGTTGTTGTTGGTGGTTGGGAGCATTAGATGCATAGTTATAATTGTTAGAAAACCTTTTCTGCTTGCTCAGATAACTAGTTATTGATTTACAATAACTAGTTATTTGGTTTTGAATAACTAGTTATTTGAATATCTAAAACCAGTTAGGTGCCTTTTAAAAAGAATAGTGTGCTCCTGACTTGATGAATAACCGGTTATGGGAATTCCATAATCGGTTATTCCTTTTTAAAAACATTAAGGCGCGTTTTCTATTTTGGCAAATAACCTGTTATTGAACAGTGATAACCAGTTATTGAACAATGATAATCAGTTATTGTTTGTCAGGAAAACAAGATATTCTAAAGGATTTTACAACCAAAGATTCCCAAAACCTTTTCAACCTTTCTAAAACCATTTTGCTTCAAACTTAAACAAAATTTTCATAAGTGTAAAGTATGATTTTGCAATGAGGTTTAAGATGAATGAAAACCTAGAAATGAGCTTAGTGTGATTCCTATTTACTTTTACACAAGTTCTAAGTCCTATAAACTAACCTTTAAGAACCTTGGGACTTGATCTTTGCGCAGACATTTCTTTCTTGTTTGTTATCATCAAAACCATTGCTATTGCCAATGCCAATTACATTCTCACCTTTTTTGATTATGACAAACAACTATTAAGAAAAGAGTTAGTTCAGATAAATTGGAACTCACAAGAAGGTGTTAGGGACTTACTCCCCCTTTATTTTACAAGAGGTGATTAGTTCAGAGATGCACAGTTCCTCCTTAAGTTTGGAATCCTAAAAACTTCTCCCCCTTTTGTCATGATAAAAAAGATATGCAATATAGATTTTGACAAAGATAGAAGTTGCACAAAACCATTGCCACACAACAAATATGCAATCAATATTGTAGCAACAAGATAATCAGACCAACACAATATTCATGTTAACAGAATATCCATTTGTAAACTATCCATTTCAAAATAAACATAGTTAAAGCCAGCTAAGATAATAAACATCATGCTCAAGAGATAAATCTACAAAGGTTAGAGTTTGAAACATAATGATAAAGCTAAATTAGAAACATATTAGTTAAAGGAGGTGAGCCATGCCTAAGCCCCATCATCGTCCATTGGTGGAGGGCGACGCTCAATTTTGTCCTAGCGCTCCTTCAAAGCTCTTAACCGGTCATAGATAGCTTCATTAGTATGCTCATGATAGACCCAAAAATTCATAATATGAGCTTATATACTGACTTGCATATTTGAAAGGGCAGCCAAGATGTGGTCTTCATTGGTGGCAAGGGCCTCTTCCATAGGCACATAAGCAGGGGCAGTGTAACATCCAAATATCGTTACCTTAGTATAACTAACAAATACCTGGATAAATAATAATAGCTATGTTACTTCTAAATTGAACATTAACTAATCCATAGCATTTATAAATAATTATGGAGAGCCATATCTAAAAGTAATATATATATACATCAATAGCCCCAAAGGCAAAGTGTTATATATACAACTTATACATCATCAAAGCTAATATAAATAAATACACCAACTCTGTCTATAAAAGAAACAAATAAAACTGATCTATGCTAGTTCTTTTGTTTCTTTATCTTCTTACTCTCTAAAAAATCTTGACCTTCTATTACCATGGAAACATAGAAAAGGGGTGAGAACATAAAAATCCTCAGTATAAACATGTATATCATGGCATTCTATAATATAAATTACACATAAAACATAATCCATATCAACATTATACAATCACCCATACAACTGTATAACGTATCAAAGATGTCTCATACTCATATAATAAGAATAACTATCTACACAACTGCAACATATCACAACTAGTTCATTTATAAACTTATTATAGTTACTACACAAATAACTTTTACTATGAATAAACTCACTACTCTGAAATGTGGGGTTAGCAACAAGCAATGAAGTCTTTACTCCATGCTACTCGAACATTTACATTCTCTTACTCTATGTAAACGTTCACTAAGCCAATACCTAACCTTAAACTCATAAACATACCATCAATAATGTTGAACAACCACCTATACAATTGTACAATATCATCTATCCTAGACATCTGCCCATACAATTTCCAAGGAACAAGAAGTATATATGGTTGTGTGTGTGTCCCTTACTTATTCCACATTCTCTTTAAACTTGTAGATAGGAAGACTTATTCTTTGAACTACCTGGAAATAAGTGGACTGGTTCCTACTCACACAAGTGAGAGTACTAATTGCACTATATAAACCTAGTAATCTTGGCACTAACGAGAAGCTAGGACTGAATCCTCACTCAAAGAGACTTCTAGACTTTCCTATCTATCTCCTTTAGCCATATGATTATTCATCATTAGAGATTACTCTACTTTGGAATTAGCAAGTTATAGCAAACTAAGCAGTATTCTGTATAACTCATACAAAACCACCACTTTAACTCATCACATGGTTCTCTCTAACTAAGTGAAGAACTAAACTCTAGCAAACACTTACTCACAGCTCACTACTAACTTATAAAGGAGCATATTCCATGTTTCTAGCTAAGTAGTCATAATAATGATTCTTGTATCTAACTTGCCTTACTATCACACCACTAGTGGTTACTTATGCCACACTAGTGTGCTCAAGGTCTTAGATACCTACTTTAGGCAATCCACTACTCTTGGTTACCTTAAGGCTCATAACTCTAACTTACAAACTAGATGATCATCCTCTTATTGAAAAACTCCTAGCAACATATTAAAACACACTAGAAAGCATGTATAAGAGATCCTAACAAGTAAGAAACTTCATTTCATCAAGAAACATATCTTGTCATTTTCTGGTTTGTCACCTAAAAAGGTTGATTTTTACGAATGCACCAAAAGCACATCGTAACTTCTAAAACTTTGGAATTTTATAGGAAAATAGCCTTATCTCATATCTTTCAAATGAAAAAACCTCACTTCATTTGACTAAGTGTAGATAAAGTTATGCATCAAAATGCAAAGGTTGAAATAGGATAACTACCTGTTATACCAAAATCTGACCTAACTTTAAACAGAAATTGGGAACGTATAAAGAGTACTATGTTACTAAGTGGCTTCTAGTACTCAAAAGGGGGGTGAGTTGAGTATAAAAACTTTTTGCAAACCTCTTTTAGAGAAAACACAAATATTAAAACTATTAAATAAAAGCACAGAAATAACGAGATGTAGAAGAAAGGCTTAAAAAAAGAAACAGCAAAGGATAAATATGTAATAAAATAAAGTTGCATAAAATAAAGAGATTAAGAAGAGAGAAGCAAGCACAGTATTTATCCTTGTTCGACCACTAACCCATTTGTGGTCTACGTCCAGTCTTCAAAACAATAGCTGAGATTTTTCATTATGTATATAAGCTTCAATAGGTGCTTGCAACCGTTACACAAAAGAGCACTTTTCACACACAGGGAAACTCTACCCTTGTGCTAAAGTCTCAGCCTGCAGGGATAGCTCACCCTTACACAAACCTTAGAGGGATACCTCACCCCCTTTACAGTATAGCAAAAAATAGATGAAGAGAAACTCTCACTCAGAGCAAATTCTACAAATTGAAGTGCTAATGGAGCTCTCATAGAATATCTCAAAGTTTTGATCGAAAATAAAGCATAGAAAATAAATTCACGAGTTGGTGCAAGTAGAAAATAATTCAGAGTATTAGGCAATTTTAGAAATGACCCGAAGCTTCTATTTATAGAGAAATTTCAAGGACATAACCGTTGGGTATGATTAAAACTCATAAATGCCAAAACTTATTTCTATATCAGTACGTGAAAGACTGTGTTTATTCAAATAGAGTAAACTATTATTCGAATAACATTGTTCATAACATCATCATGAAAAGCAAACTGATATGGGTTATTCGAATAACATCAAGTTTATTCGAATAACACTTTAAAAATAGAGTTTCAAAAGAGAGGGATTATTCGAATAACAGCTGAGTTATTCGAATAATGTTTTGATAAAAACATTTCTGAGAAGATCATTTATTCGAATAGTTAACTTGCTATTCGAATAGCAAGTTAAAAACTTCAAACTTGTAGCATGGTTTATTCGAATAGAGCAAGCTTTATTCGAATAAAACAACAAAAACCCAATTTTGAAGAAATCATTTCAAAAACACTTAAGTTTCTTTTTAAGGCCAATTTTATCTTCTCTTTCAAAATAGTGAGATATTAAGGTGAGCTCTGTACAAAAAGACTCTAAGTCCTAAAGCTATTCTTTTAAGATCTTGGACTTGGTCTTTCCATCATCTTCATTTTTCTTCACGTTTGTTATCATCAAAACAAAGTCTTCAAAGGTATATGTCCAATCACATTCTCCCCTTTTTTGATGATGACAAACTATCAATGAGAAAAGAATTAGTGCATATAATTGAAATTCACAAAGAGGCATTAAAAGCTTACTCCCCCTCTTTAATTATAAGAGGTAATGTTTATTAGAGATGTGCACAGCTCCCCTTTTCATGTGGAATCCAAACTCTTTATAAGAGGTAACGTTTATCAGAGATGTGCACAGCTCCCCCTTTCATATGGAATCCAAACTCTTTTTTAATTTTGCCTGTCTTTTCTCAATTAAATTCAAATTTTTCTCCCCCTTTTGTCATGAGCAAAAAGGAGGGGTAAGTCCCATAAATAGATATTCAAGTATAAGCACATAAAAAAAGCCAAATAACTAAAAAATATACTGATATCAATGCAAGATGAATAGACTATCAAAAACTTTGTTTATTTATTAATAAAAAAGGATGCAATTACAGGAGCCAGAAATAAAAAACAGACAAAAATAAAAATCTTAAGAACTAAAGCTCCTAGAAATAGGTATGTGGTGGCGGAGGTGAAGAAGCAGGTGCTGGAGTAGGTGATGCAACTCATAAGGCAGTAACCTCACGTTTAACACCTTTTATTCTATCAAAAAGAATAGAGAAGGTGTGTTCCATATAAGCGCGGTTATCATGCAAAGTAGCCATGATTTACGCCAAAGTGACTGGAGCAGGAGCAGCAGCAGGAGCATCAGCAGGGTAAAGCTCATCATCAACCTCATCTGGGTACACCCAGCCTTCATCAGTCTCAATCGTCTTCATTTTACGCAAGGTGTGGGAGCCGAAGACATTGTGATGAGTCAAGGTGATAGCATGCTCAGTCTCCAACACCTGAGGATACTTGTTGAGCAAGGTAGTGATGAGTGTAACATCCCAAAAAAATTATTTATTTCATTATAAATAATCATTTTTCCATATTTGTGATTTTTAAGAATTTTTGTGGATTTTTCTGAAAACGTCGAATATTATAGTATATTCCTTATATTACGTGCACGCTGAACGAAGCCAAGATAATGAAATGTTTTCCCTGAGGCTGGTAAACCTTGAACTGTCAATATGTCAATGGGGGATCTTACTAAACTCGAGGCCGGGCACAGTTTGTGAGGTTTACAGTTTTCGAGATTTTAATTGATAAATAAAATCACTGTATCATAAAATCATCTGATGAATAATAAAATATTATTTTCATCAATTATAACTTTTATTCACTGGGAAAATAATTCTAACCAGGTAATTAATCATCTGTCAGATGTATTTAATTTAAGAGACAAGCTTACTATGCATTTTATTGAGAATTGTGCAAAGCTTCTCAAGGAAGCTTGAGGGAACTTCTAGGAAGCTTCCTCTAACCACTTTACACTCTTTCTCCTCCCTCCCCCTATGTGCTGCACGGTTGGGCTAGGGGGGCATATTATATTTTCACTTCTCTTATTTTCTCTCCCTCACGTCTGCACTCTTTCTCCCTCTCCTATCTCCCTTCTCTTTTCACTCCACAACAGCAACACCCTTACCACCCACACCTCCATTGTTAAGCTTTCAAGCTTTCCTTGCTCAAGCTAACTCAAGCCATCGTCTTTCCTCTCCATCTTCAAGCTTTCCTTTTTGTGGGACTCCTCTTGGCTCCATCATTTTCGTGTTCCACAGCCAACATCAAAGGTTGGAGCTTTGAGGTAAAAGCTCTCAACTTTCTTCTCCTCTTCTCCTCATTTTCATGTTCCATTGTCACCTTGGTGACTATGGCTACCATTTCCCCTCTTTGATCTTGATTTTTATGGATTTCAACACCCAAGGTTCTACGGTGGTGAAGCACGAAATTTCTAAGCAAAAAGGAGCTTCCTTTTCCTTATTCTTCACTAAGGTAAGATGAAGACACTCCTCCTCAACCTCTATTAGCATTTAGAAACCTTGTCTGTGATTGATTGTGAGAAAACCCTATTGAGGGTTATTCTTGGTTTGTATGATTAGTATGTTTGCATGTTGTTTATAATGTGTCTGTGCTATTAGATTGTTTGTTGGTGTATATTGATGTATTTGAATGAATTAGAATGCATGAAATTGAAGAAAATGATGTCGAATTGGTTCTCGGAGGGCCACGGTTTTGAGGCCCAAAATTTGGGGTTCTTTGTGAACAATTGTAAAAAAAAATTGGAATTCATAATTAATCAAGTGTATATTATGTAATTAATGAAGAGAAACTCCTCCAATGTCAACACCCATCCGTCAAGTTAGAATTTCTAACCCTTTAACACTTTCATCGGTTCAACATAAGATAAACTCCTCCAATGTCAATATCCATCGAATTTGAATTTCTAACCCTTTAGCACTTTCGTCTGTTCAACACGAGAGAAACTCCTCCAATGTCAATATCCGTCGAATTAGAATTTCTAACTCTTTAGCATTTTCATTAGTTCAACACGAGAGAAACTCCTCTAATGTCAATATTCGTCAAATTAGAACTTCTAACCCTTTAGCACTTTCGTCGGTTCAACACGAGAGAAACTCCTCCAATGTCAATATCCATCGAATTAGAATTTCTGACCCTTTAGTACTTTCATCGGTTCAACACTTGGAAGATTTCTCCAAATGTCAACACCCATTTATCGAATTAGGATTTCTGCTGATTTTCTAGCATATTCGACAGATATATGCATCATTCAACAGATCTGATCTTCATTCGATAGAATCTTCATTTGACAGAACTTGACTTTTAGCCATTCTTGTCAAATAATGTTTTCCTATCAACATTGATTCTGTTAAATTGAAACTTACCCATTTCCGTCACCAAATCATATTAAGGCTGACATCTTTCATCATTCTGTCATATTATTTTTTGTCAAAAAGTAGCCTCACCTTTGTACACTAGAGCCATTGTCTCTGTTGAATCCAAAATTATAATTTATCACCTAACACCTAGTGATTAAATTAATGGTAATAGGATGCAAGAATTAACAATTTGGAAAATTAAATTATACTTTGAGATTCATAAATTTTAAAGAACCAAGAATGAAATTTTCATAAGTTATAGGATAATTTTAATTAGGGTAAGAATAAGAGAGTGTGAGACATTGAGATCTTAGAATAACCTTCTAAGTGTATATGAATAAATTACCTAAGAGAATTTAATTAACTAAGAGAATTCCTTTAGAGACAAACTTTGTAAGAAAAGCTAAACCTAAGCAAGAATTCATAATACACCTTCAAAATACATTAATTCATTTAATTCTAATATTATGATATTGTGGGTCCATGTGAGTGACCAATGTTTATGGTGATTCTTGCTTTGGCCAATTGTGGCATATTGTGGAATAATATATAATAATGATCATACACAATTATGCATAGAGTCTGTATGCATTTTGAATGTCTGTTGGACTATGTTAAGGCCGAGTTACCTAGGAGTTGAGCACACATTTGTGCGGGTGCGAATAGACAAGTGAAGGCCATATTGTTGATCATGGGGGCGTTGGGGTGCGGGTACCTCATAATGGACAGTTGGTAGCTCTTCTGTCCGTAGGGCAAACCGATGCAAACGCACTGACGATCCTAACTGGGCACTGTCCTATATCGTGATCTAGTATAGACTGTCTGTACAATGCCATGATGTGCACGTAGATAAATTAATGAATTATAGCACTTTGGCCTCGGCAGCTGAGTTGCAGACATGTCTCCTGATCTTTCTCTCCGATCGTTTGTGTCTAGCTCCATGGAGTAGGATTTTTTACTTTGTATGCATGTGCATAGTAGGTCCATGAATTATCTGGCATTTATCATTATTATAATTGGAACTGTTGTATTACTGATATACATAATTGCCTGGAACTGCTTGGTTGATTATTACTGCAACTTAATGTTTATTATCATAATCATCTGTCAAAAATGCTATGTGGGTGCTTTGCGCCATTTTGTTTCTGGCTGCTATAACTGGTAATGATGGTAGGATGTCTTACCTCTTTCTTGTACTTTTCTTGTTCTATACCAATTCTTGGCTAAAGACTGTAAGTGGGAACGAGGTTGGATTCTTTTGGACTTTCTTGGTTGACCCACTGCATCTGGTGATGTCGTCGCGAAGCGAGTTCTATTGGGTTCATTCGAATTGTGTTCACTGGTGGTGCCAAGACTTGGCGAGTCGACTGGACTGACAAGTGTATGCGATATGTTGGGGATCTGACCTTGACCATGAAGAGGACATGAAGAGGACTGCGATTGAAGACCTTATTCTGTATTTCTCACTACACCAATGAGCCCAGAATTGCCTCACGCATTCGGGATCCGATGGAGTGCCCAACTCCATAGTTGTGGATGTGTTGTGGGTAGTTTATATTTTATTTTACATGACCTGTATAAAGTGTATTTTGGGTATATGTAGGTTTTAAGATGATTATCCAGTCTTAAATGCTGTAACTTGAGTACATCTTATAATTCATATTTTAACTGGTTGTATATGTAACTATTCATTCGTGGCTCCTATTTTCCTCTTATGAGAAATGTCTAAATTTTTTCAAAATTTGTTATTTGACAATTGTAATACACCGAAATTTAGTGACCGTGACATAATGACGATTGTGCCATGGTTATTAAAACGAGGGGTGTTACAATGAGAATACCATAAGGCAAGTCAGATTTTTCCTTGCCCTTGGCCTTCATCATGTGTTTCATGATAAACATAGGCCAGTTGATCTGATGACCATTCTTTAGGATCCAGAGCATGAACATGTCATCTTCACTGAAGTAGGCGTAATTCCTACCACGAGGAGCCAGGATGTAAGCAAAGGCATAATGCATAAGCCTATCTTGGCTCTTTAGCATGCCACCCTTGAGGCCCTTGTCAGGCAAGGCTAGACCAGGTTTTAGCAGGTCCTCAGTTGCCCGAATCCTGTTGAACTCTTCAAGAAAGGGGTTGTCATCATCTTCAATGAGTGTGTCGGTGAACCGCAACCCAAACAGAGTCTGCCAGTCCTGCGAAGTGATTATGATGTTCTGATCACAGACTTTAGAGAGGAGGTTTTGGCCATTAAATGCCATATTACAGAAAAACATCTTCACCAGAGCTGGGTAGAGAGTAGCCCGGTGAGAACAGAGCTGTAGAACCCCTTGGTTTTGCAACAGGGTCAGAAAGTCAAAGCCTCTATTTTACTGAAAAGGAGAGGTTAAGGTATTTGGGCTGGATAAGGTTACGCTCCCAGAAGTGGGTAATGAAGCGGCCACAGTGCTCTTTGTTGGAGGAGAGCCTTCGCAAGTCAAGCGAATTGTTACAAGGTGCAGTCTTCGTGCGAGGACGCTTAGAAGAAAAGGCCATGGTCTTTGGAGGGTTGGTGGAGAGAGAGAGAGAGAAATGGTGGAGGTGTGGCTAGTGAAGGAGAATAGTAGAGGAGGAAATAGAGAGAAGAAGAGTGAGACGTTTGAGCACATAAGGGGCCTTTTAAATAGAGGCCTATGGTTATTTGAATGACCAAGAGGTTTATTCGAATAACCCTTCAAAGAAAACTCAAATGTCAGGATGTCTGCTAGGTTTTATTCAAATAAATGAGGATCCTATTCAAATAAAGGGTCAGGGAAGGCTAAGCGTTGTGGCCTTTTAACAGGTTTTATTCGAATAACCTAGGGGTTATTCGAATAGACAGAGAGCAGCCAAACAAGACTGATAAATCAAGTCTCGGGTTATTCGAATAAGCTTGATTTTATTCGAATAGACAAAGAGTAAAAGTAAATGATTGATAAAACAAGTTTCTGGTTATTCGAATGATCTGAAATTTATTCGAATAGACAGAGAGCACAACAAATACAGAACTGACATAGAAGTCAATTTATTCAAATAAACTTAGATTTATTCAAATAAAACTATCAAAAGTCACAGTAAAGCATATGTTTAGAATGTGATTTAAAAGAGAATTAACTTACCCAAATATAAGCTACCTGCAAAACAAGATTTGGGATATCTCTGAAGCTTAAGTCAGATTCAAGAGAGATAAAAACCATACTTGAGCAATAAATTCAAGCAATTATATATTGGATTGATCAATTATGCCTAATTCTCCTCTAATATAAAAGAATGCTTCTTTTGCTAAGGGTTTAGTGAAGATATCTGCAAGTTGCTTAGTTGTTTCAACAATCACAAGAATGCAATCCTCTCTTTGTACATGATCTCTGATAAAGTGATGTCTTATATTTATATGCTTTGTTCTGGAATGCAGAATGAGATTCTTAGAGAGATTTATTACACTAGTGTTATTACATCTTATCGGGATGTAATCAAGCTGAAGACCGTAGTCTAGAAATTATTGCTTCATCCATAGGATTTGAGTACAACAACTCCTGGATGCAACATATTCAGCCTCAGTAGTAGACAAAACCACATTATTTTGTTTCTTGCTATGCTAAGAAACTAAAGAACTACCAAGCAAGTGGCATGTCCCACTAGTACTCTTCCTATCCAATTTGTACCCAGCAAAATTAAAGTCAAAATTGTAACACCCCAAAATTTATTTATTTTATCGTCAATCATCATTTTATAATATTCATAATTTTTGAAAATTTTTGTGGATTTTTTTGGAAACATTGAATATTTTAATATATTCTTCATTTTGCGTGCACACTGAGCAGAGTCAGTCAAACGCTCTGGAAAATTGTTTGTTTTATGATGAATAGTTATTTTTCAATTTTTGTGATTTTTAAGAATTTTTGTGGATTTTTCTAAAAATATCAAATATTATAGTATATTTCTTATTTTACGTGCGCGTTGAGCGGAGCTAGGATAACGAAATGTTTTTCCTAAGGCTAGTAAATCTTGAACTGTCAACGTGTCAATGGGGGATCTTACTAAACTCGAGACCGGGCACAGTTTGTGAAGTTTACGTTTTTTGAGATTTTATCTGATAAATAAAATCACTGTATCATAAAATTATCCAATGAATAATAAAATATTATTTTCATCAACTGTAACTTTTATTCACTGGAAAAATAATTCTAACAGTGTAAGTAATCATCTGTCGGATGTATTTAATTAAGGAGACAAGCTTACTATGCACTTTATTGAGAATTGTGCAAAGCTTCTCAAGGAAGCTTCTTAGAAATTTTCTTCAAGCTTCCTATGGAAGCCACACACTCTCTCTCCTCTCCCCATGCACTCACGGCAGCAACCCCCTTGGGAGCACAAATTTGTGCTTCAATTCATTTAATCAATTATATTTAAGTTTTCAAAATTCAAAAGCTATCACTTTATTTCCTATGCACTTTCTCTTCTTCCTTCATCTTTTTCAAGCTTTTTCTCCTCCTTCTCTCTACCAAGGCTCACGGCCACCACTTCTTACTCCCCTCATCCATGTCAAAATTTTCATCCAACCCCATTTTCTTAATCCTCTCCATCTCCTGAATACTTTTCTAATTGGTGGTTCCTTGAAAATCCATCATTTTCACCATTTTCTTCAAGCTTCAAGCTTAGGGTTTTTTGGGTAAGTTCTTGATTCTTTACTTCCTTTGTCTCATTTTCGTTTCTATGGTCTTCTTGGTCACCATCCATGCTTTATTTTTCAAGAATTGGTGCTATTTTAATGAGTTTAAAATTTTAGGGTTCTTGGAGGTACCAAATCCGAAAATCCAAAGAGCTTCAAGGGAGTTCTTTGTTTGTTCTTCACTTAGGTAAAAGGAAGACACTCCTCCTCAACCTCTCTTAGCATTAAGAAACTTTATTTGTGATTGATTGTGAGAAAACCTTATTGAGGGTTATTCTTTGTTTGCTTGATTGGCATGATTATGTGTTGTATTTAATTTGTTTAAGTTGTTTGTTTGATTAGTTGTGTATATTGATATATTTGAATGGATTGGAATGCATGAAATAGAAGAAAATAATGTTGGGTTTGTTCCTGGATGGCCACGGTTTTGGGGGTCCAAATTTAGGGTTCTTCGTGAACAATTGTAACAATTGGATTTCATAATTAATCAAGTGTACATTAGGTAATTAATGGAATGAAAAATTTGGGAACTTAATCCCTAGGGAGGCCACGACCTCTAGGGCCTTTTTAGGGCTTAATTATGCAACTTTTGGTAACCTTGAAACTTAATTCATCAAGTGATTAAATCATTGGTAATAGGATAGAAAATTAGCAAATTGGAAGAATTGGATATACTTTGAGATTCATAAATTTTAAAGAACGAAGAATGAAATTTATCATAAGACTTAGGGTAATTTTATTTAAGGCAAGAACAAGAGAGTATCAGACTTTGAGATCTTAGAATAACCTTCTAAGTGTATGAGAATAAATTACTTTAAAAAATTTAATTAATTTTGAGAATTCAATTAGAGACGAACCTTATAAGAAAGGCTAACTTTAAGTAAGAATTCATAATAGACCTTAAAAATGTATTCATTTATTTAATTTCAATATTATGATATTGTGGGTCCATGTGAGTGACCAATGATGTGTTGATTCTTACTTTGGCCAATTGTCGCATATTGTGAAATAGTATGTAATGATGATTATACATGATTATGCATAGAGTCTGTTTGCATTGTGAATGTCCGTTTGGACTGTGTTAAGGCCGAGTTGCCTAGGAGTTGAACACACCTTAGTGCGGGTGCGAGTAGACTAGTGTAGGTCATATTATTGACTATGGGGGCGTCGGGGTGCGGGTACCTCGCAATGGACAGTTGGTAGCTCTTCTGTCCATGGGGCAGACCGATGCAAACGCACCGATGATCCTGACCGGGCACTATCCTATATCGTGATCTTGTGTAGACTGTCTGTACAATGCCATGATGTGCACGTGGATAAACTGATGAATTATAGCACTTTAGCCGCGGCAGCCGAGTTGCAGACAGGTCTCCTGATCTTTCTCTTCGACCGTTTGTGTCTAGCTCCATGGAGTAGGATTGTGAATTTGTATGCATGTGCATAGTGAGTCCATGTATTATCTAGCATCTATTATTATTATAATTGGAACTGCTGTGTTAGTAATATATATAACTACCTGGAACTGCTTAGTTGATTATTACTCCTGCTTAATGTTTATTATTTTTATTGCTGTCAAATATGCTATGTGGGCGTTTTGCGCCATTTTGTTTCTTGCTGCTATAACTGGTAATGATGGTAGGATGTCTTACCTCTTTCCAGTACTTCTATTATTTTCTATCTGTATATTGTATCCCATCGAAGATGACGGCAAGGAAGTTGGAGCTCCCGATTTCCCTAACTTCTAGCCTGATTATGATTAGCATCTACTGTGGAGCATGGAGGCACGCATGCGTGGATTTCTGGGTGATGTGCGTCTGACCTTCCTTCGAGGGCCAGAATACTGGCACATTAACCTGAACTCCGATCGTTGTGTCTACCTGGGAGACAGGTCGATCTCTTTGGCTTGGAGGCGTCATGAGCCGCTGATCTTTACCTGCTGCATCAGCCTGCGTTTGGAGTTTTATCTGCCTATCCGGGAGATGTGGGTTAACTGCTTCTACACCCCGCCGAAGGACTCTTTTGATTCCACTGCTCGGGCCCCAACCCGTGGCTCTGTGGCTCCTACGAAAGTTTCCTCAGATGAGGAAGACCCCGAGGAGGTCCCTGAGAATGACCTCGCGGAGGATCCTGATATGGTTCCTCCTCATCTGAGGGACTGATATTGCTGGTAGCTACTGATGGCTGCCAGTGTTTTTATTTTGGGGGCCTGATGTCTTTTGTAGTGGGCTGTATATTTATGATATCTTGGGGATGTATATGTATGATCCTTTGGGGCAGGTATAGTTTTGCTTTTTGGTATACCAGGCTTTGTAACCAAACAGTTTGATAAATATATATATATATATATAAATATGCAATGCTAATTCCAGTGTATGCTTTACCTCCATTTTGCTCTTTTATTCCCATTTATGTTTCGTCACTGTGTTTATTAATTATTGTTATTACAAAAAAAAAATATTCACTAATTTAATTACATGTCTCAAATCAAGTAAATTTATATTATATTTTAAAGAACCGGGTCTTAACTTATAATTTTATTTTCGTATTATAATTGACAATGTGACGTTCCCTCACAAAAAGGGGTGTTACAGAAATAGCCTATTAGGCTACATGAGGCACCCTTAGGGTACCACAAGCCCATTTGTGAAGTACCTACTAGGTATTTCATTATTCGTTTAACAGCACTTAGATGAGATTCCTTAGGATTTGCCTGATATCTAGTACACATATATACACTAAATATAATATCTGCTTTACTAGCAATAAGATAAAGGAGAGATCCAATCATACCTCTGTATTTCATTATTTCTATTGATTTACCTCCTTCATCTTTATCCAAATAGCAAGAGGTGCCCATTGGAGTGGCCATATGTTTAGCATTTTCCATCTCGAACCTTTTGAGCAATTCCTTGCAGTATTAGGTTTGACTTATGAATGTCCCTTCATTTGTTTGTTTGATTTGAAGTCCGAGGAAAAAATTCAACTCTCCCATCATTGACATTTCAAATTCATCACCTTTAGACACATCACCTATTATTTGATCAAGGGAATGATATTTTGAAGTCCGCCATTCTTTGGGAAGTTCCAAGACTTGTGGATCTTCTTGTCTTTGTTTATCTTCTTGCTCCTTCACTTCTTTTTCTTTGCTGCCCAAATGAGTTTCTGCCAAAATTTCTATGACATCATCAATAACAAGATCCTTTCTCTATCCTTTTGGGTCAGTTTCATCAAATGCAACATGAATAGATTCTTCAATAGTCATAGTTCTTTTATTATATATACGAAAAGCCTTACTATGGTTGGAGTAACCAAGAAATATACTTCATCAGACTTAGCATCAAACTTGCCTAAGTTATCTTTTCCATTATTTAAAACAAAACTTTTACAACCAAAAACATGAAAATGTTAGACATTTGGCTTTCTTCCCTTGTATAACTCATATGGAGTTTTCTTTAAAATAGGCCTTATAAGGGTCCTGTTCATTACCTAACAAGCTGTACTTACAGCATCTGCCCAAAAATACTTAGGAAGAGCAGCCTCATTAAGCATAGTTCTTGCCATTTATTCTAAAGAACGATTTTTTCTTTCTACAACTCCATTTTGTTGCGGAGTTCTAGGGGCAGAGAAATTATGATTAATGTCATGTTCATCACAATAATTTTCAAAAACATTGTTTTGAAATTCGCCATCATGATCACTTCTTATTAAGGAAATTGAAAAACCTTTTTTTTTTTGTTTTGAATAACTTTGGCTAGTCTTTTTAAAGCTAGAAATGCATCATTTTTATTTGTAAGAAATAAAGTCCATGTAAACCTAGAAAAATCATCCACAATCACTAAAGCATAGTAATTCCCACCAATGCTCATAGTTCTAGATGGTCCAAAAAGATCCATGTACAAAAGTTGTAAAGGTCTAGTAGTTAAAACTATATTTTTTGCTTTCAAATAGACCTTTATTTGTTTACCCTTTTGACATGCACCACATAATTTATCTTTTACAAAATTAAGCTTGGGTAGTCCAATTACTAGCTCTTTAGAGACCAACTTCTTTAAGTGATCTATGTGAATGTGTGCAATTCTCCTATGCCATAACCATGAATCATCATTCTTACTTAAAAGGCATTTCGCATCATTTGAAGATATATCATCAAGACTAATCATATAAATGTTGTTTACTCTATGACTAATAAACTTAATATGCTTATCATTTTTATCTTCAATTATGCAATAATTTGAATAAAAAATTACTTTATTTCCTTTATCACATAATTGGCTAATACTAAGCAAGTTATGTTTCAAGCCTTCAACAAGCAATACATTTTCAATAGAGGAACTAGGATTTTTACCAACTTTGTTGATTCTAAGAATTTTTCCTTTGTTGTTGTTGTAATGTCCCGAAAATTCACTTATTTCATTATAAATAATCGTTTTATAATATTTATGATTTTTGAGAATTTTTCTAGAATTTTCTAGAAATGTTGAATATTTTAATATATTCTTTATTTTGCGTGACCACTGAGCGGAGCCGGGAAAATGAAATATTTTCCCTAAGGCTGGTAAACTTTAAACTATAGAAACGTTAATGGGAAATCTTACTAAACCCGAGGCTGGACACAGTTTACGAGATTTATGTTTTACGAGATTTTATTTGATAAATAAAATCACAGTATATTTTATTATCTGTGGAATAATAAAATATTATTACGCTAACTGTAAAATTTTGTCCACTGAGAAATAGTTCTAGTAGATTATTTCTACCTACTTATTTTTATGACATCATTTAAGTGACCACACACTTCACTTTATCAAGAAACGTGTGAAGCTTCTCAAGGAAGTTCCAAGGAAGCTTTTAGGAAGCTTCCTCCCCACCTACTTTTCACTCTTTCTCCTCCCTCTCACTGTGCAGTATGGTTTTAGGGGGGGTATCTCAAAGCATTCTCCCATCTTCTCTCATTCACGCTGGCCTCACTCTCTCTCACGCAGCTCACTCTCTTTCTCTCTTCTTCCACCCACACACACTCCATTGTTAAGCTTTCAAGCTTCCCTTGCTCAAGCCAAACTTAAACCATTGCTCTTCCCTCACCATCTTCAAGCTTTCTTCATGGTGGAACTCTTCTTGGCTCTCCCATTTTCGTGGTTGGAAGCCCAACACCAAAGCTCCAAGCTTTAAGGTAAAGCTCTCAACTCTCTTCTCCTTTTCTCCCCATTTTCGTGGTCCATGGTCACATTGGTGACTATGGATGCCATTTCCACTCTTTGATCTTGATTTGTTTGATTTGAACTACCAAGGATCTTGTGGTGGTGAAGCATGAAATTCCAAGGACAAAAGGAGCTTGCTTTCTTTGTTCTTCACTAAGGTAAGAGGAAGATTATTCTCTTCAACCTATTTTGGTAGTAAGAAACTCTTTGTTTGCATGATTAGTATGTTTGCATGTTGTTTATAATGTGTTTATGCTTTTAGATTGTTTGTTTGTGTATATTGATATATTGGATTGGATTAGAATGCATGAAATGGAAGAAATTGATGTCGGATTTTCCCTTGGGTGGCCACGGTTTTGAGGCCCAAAATTTGGGGTTCTTTGTAAACAATTATAACAATCGAAATTCATAATAAATCAAGTGTACATTATGTGATTAATGAGAGAAACTTCTCCAATGTCAATATCCGTCGAATTAGAATTTCTAACCATTTAGCACTTTTGTCAGTTCAACAAGTGAGAAACTTTTTGAATGTCAATATCCATCGAATTAGAATTCCTGACCATTTAGTACAGTGTCAATATTTGTTGAATTAGAATTCCTGACCATTTAGTACAATGTCAATATCCGTCGAATTAGAATTCCTAACCATTTAGTCCAACGTCCATATCCGTCGAATTAGAATTTCTAACCATTTAGCACTTTCATCGGTTCAACACGAGAGAAACTTCTCCAATGTCAATATCTATTGAATTAGAATTCCTGACCATTTAGTACAATGTCAATATCCGTCGAATTAGAATTCCTAACCATTTAGTCCAATGTCAATATCCGTCGAATTAGAATTTCTAACCATTTTGCACTTTCATCGGTTCAACATGAGAGAAACTTCTCCAATGTCAATATCCATCGGATTAGAATTCTTGACCATTTAGTACAATGTCAATATCCGTTGAATTAGAATTCCTGACCATTTAGTACAATGTCAATATCTGTCGAATTATAGTTTCTAACCATTTAGTACTTTCATCGGTTCAACACTTGGAAGATTTCTCCAACATCAACACTCATCCGTCGAATTAGGATTTCTGTTGATCTTCTAGCATATTCGACAGCTTTATACATCATTCGACAGAACTGACCTTCTAGCATATTCGATAACTTTATACATCATTCGATAGAACTGACCTTCTAGCATATTCGACAGCTTTATGCATCATTCGACAGAACCGATCTTCATTCGACAGAACTTGACTTTTAGCCATTCTTGTCAAATAATGATTTTCCTATCAGCATTGATTCTGTCAAATTGAAACTTACCTATTTTTGTCACCAAATCACATTATGGCTGACACCTTTCATCATTCTGTCATATTATTTTTCGTCAAAAGGTAGCCTCACATTTGTACACTAGAGGCATTTTCTCCGTCGAATCCAAAATTAAAAATTTATCACCTAACACCTAGTGATTAAATTAATGGTAATAGGATGCAAGGATTAGTAAATTGGAAAATTTAATTGTACTTTAAGATTCATAAATTTTAAAGAACCAAGAATGATAGTTTGCCTTATAGCTTAGAGCAATTTTTGGAATAAAAGGAAGAACAAGAGTGTGAGAAGGGCTGTGAGGAACTTAAACTAAATATTCAAATAGAGTTAATGCGAGAACATAATGGAAATAACGTATAACTTTCATAGTAACTTTGAATAGTATGTGTTCACCTGTGAGATTTTGATGTTGATTCGTAATGGCGTGTGAATTTGAATAAGTTATGCTATCATTGTGAATCTATATATATATATATATATATATATATATATATATATATATATATATATATATATATGTATGTATGCATTAAGCATGGTTGAAGCATGCATCGACATTGTGATTATGGAACCGAAGTACCGGACCAAGAAACCTCAAGTAGACTATTTAGTCAGATGTGGTTTTCTTTTATAACCAGAACCATCAGGTAGACGATTTAGTCAGAAATGACTGGTTATCAAAGGAAACCCAGTTAATAGTGATACTATGTCGTCGTATGGGCGATTATATAATATCACTGATACAAATGGTATTGAAACAATTGTATGGATGGTTGCTTCAATACCATTGGGAATGGTACAACGGAGGGTTGAATCCCATTGAATATGCATTTGTGCATTATACAGTTATGACGTATTATGCCTAGGAGTGGACAAGGACTTACAGGATAGTGGGGTCTTGTATAGACCTAAGGGGACTCCAGGGTGCGATGTTTCACTTGTGATCAAGTTATCACCTTATATATATACCCCTGGCCTTGAAACACTGTTGCAACACACTGGCAGCCCAACTTAGCATTATTGCTTTCCATGGCCTGGCGTAGATTGTCTTTTGAGGGGGGACAGATCTTCTGGGGCATTCATCTCTGAAAAAGCTTGAGTTAGCTCCATGGAGTAGGAAATGAGTACATTGTACATGAGGATGGTCAGCATACGCATTGTGCATATGTATGGTTAGTCTACATATTATCATGAGCATGGTTAACATACATATTGTGGAAACATAAATACTTATTATATATCTATGCAATTGATAACTTGAACATATTTGTAATATCTGTATGTATGGAATGACTTCGTCATTCGTGTTATATTTCTTTGCTGCCATCATAGGTAATGAAAGTAGAATGTCTTACCTCTTTTTTGTATTTGTTACTATCCTGTGTGGTTTTTGGTTAAAGTCTGTAAAGGGGCCAAAGTCGAATCTCTTAGATTTCGCTATGGTTTGATCTTCTGTGTTCGGTAAGGACAACTTGAAGGGATTCTATTGGTTTTGTCATAATTGAATTCACCAAAGGTGCCAAGGCTTGGCGAGTCGACCGGACCGACAAACGTATGCGATTTGTTGGGAATCTGACCTTGACTGTGAAGAGGATTGCGATTGAAGACTTTATCCCATATCTCTCACTACACCGGTGTGCCCGGGGTTGCCTTACACATTCAGGATCCGAGGGAGTGCCAAACTCCTTTGTTGTGGATATGTTATGGGTAATTTATATTTTATTTTGCATTACCTGTATAAAGTGTATTTTTGGTATATATATGTTCTAAGGTGATTACCTAGTCTTAAATGTTGTAAATTGAGTACATCTTATAATTTATATTTTAATTGGTTGTATATGTAACTATTCATTCGTGGCTCCTATTTTCCTCATATGTGAAATGATTAATTTGTTTTGGAAAATTTGTTGTTTGACAATTGTAACGCGCCAAAATTTAGTGATCGTGACATAATGACGATTGTGCCGTGGTTATTAAATCGAGGGGTGTTACATTAGGTGGTATCAGAGCTCAATTCATCCTGTTGAACCGGGGTATAGACTGACTATGCTTAGACATGTTAAAAGTTTCTTTGTATGTTGTGTATTTCCTTGTCTCTTGATGGAGATGTTGGGAAAGGAAGGCATGGCTTGCGATAGGTTGAGTGTTGGTAGCTACTGTTACACAGTTACATGATATTGAGTATTGGCCCACTCAATGTGTAATGTTCTGTGTCTACGGGAAACTATGACTTCACCTAAGCGTATTAACGTAATAGGAGTTCTTTAGAAAGAAGTTTAGCTGGTATGACTGAACTTGCTTAGGATTTGATATTACATTTATACCCTTGCTATGTTACCCCTAGAATTGTTTGAGCCAATGGGTTAGAAAAAGGGTAGCTAAATAAGACTTGCGAGGTTGTGGACTGAGGTGTCTATGAGGTTTTGGAAAATCGATTCTCTTGGGAAAAGAGTATCTGGCGTAAGTTTGGTTCGAGGAGCTACATAGGAGTCGAAGACTTACAGGAGATCGCACCGCAGAAGGCAGAATGAAGGAGCTCAAGTTAGAGTCTTTTAGGTTTGTCTCGTTGGGTTGTGTGACATATTGTGTTTGGTTTCCAAAATGAGACAATATTGTTTGGACTGAATGCTTTTAATTTTCCTTATGGTTTGATTTGTTTGTCCTTGAAGGAAGACAATGACTCGAAGTAGACATAAGCGTGTGAATGCGGGGAGTGCAATGATGGCACGACTGCGGCAGCTGAAGAAATGCAAAGAATGGTTGATGTAACAACACATCAGGATCAGAGGGCCGCACAACAACAGGAATTGGAAGTTGAGGTCCAGAATTTGATGGAAGAAAGTCGACTTTGGGGAAACTCTGGTTTACCAAAGTTCCAAAGGAGGAACAATAGGAAGGCCAATCGGTTTAAGCAGAAACCGTATACACTACAACCGAAGGAGCAACAGCGACAGCGAACATATAAAGGGGATGCGTGTAGTAGTAAATCCAAACTAGTACCTTTATCGAAATATAAGAAGTGCAGGAAAGACCACTTAACAAGGCATTGTACTATCGAAGGAATGATTTGTTTCAAGTGCGGAAACAAGGACATGTGTCAAGGGATTGTGCTTTGCATGGGACGAAGCCTCCATATGCAATCAAGAAGGTAATCTGCCTCAAGTGCGAAAAGAACCACTTAACAAGGGACTGTAAGATTGAAGGAGTAATCTATTTCAAATGCAGAGAGCTAGGACATGTGGCTAAGAACTGTACTTCGCAAAGGATGAAGCCTTTCGCTAGAGATGTATGTACTTCAAGATCTCATGGAGAAGGAAGAGTTAAATTCTCAAGTGGAGTGGAAACATCCAAGACTAAAGACTTGAACAAGGGAGCTTATGCTACAACCAATGACCCTGTGATTTTACTGTATAATTCTGGGGGTAACCCGTTTCTTTATGACGTATGACTGTATGAGTCTATTAAGGTTGTTTGAATCTTTGTCATCTTTTGACTAAGTTATTTCTACTTCTGCTACTAAGAACTTGTTGATGGTAGCCAAGTTGTTCAAATTACCCTATGACTTGTTAAAGACTGAATCCTTCTGTTAATCTGATTTGTTTACCTCTTTTACAAATTAGATGTAATGTTAACGAAGGGATTGGTTATCTTCCAACCATATCCTGTTAAAATGTTCCAGTGAAATTTTAAGAGTTTGTTTCTGGAATTGGGTTGTCTGTGTATTTACTTCCTTTCAACCTAAATGATACTATTCACGTTTGTAAGCCTGCTCTTATTGCAACAAGTTTATTTAAAAACTATCCTATTGTTGTTAGAAATTGGAACCTTTTTTATCGATTCGATTACCTACTCTCTTCATGAATAGGCTTGATCTCAAAAAAAGGGATTGGTTATTTTCTAACCACGTTTCGTCGTTCGATTCCAACGAAAACTTAGTGTTTCTGGAGACAAAAATTTCCTAGATGTGAATCAATGGAACTCACTCCTAAGTTTTATTGGACCATATCATATTCTTTGCAGGATAGGTCCAGTGGTAAATCAAGTGACTCCTCTACTTTTTTCTTTGACCATTATAATGTTTCTAGTATACTTCGATTGAGTAAATGTGTTCCCAAATGTGAACCCTAACAATGTGACAAGTGTAGCACAATTAGGTGAGAACTTACCCTATGAGACATTTTGTTTGAATCAAGGAAAGATGGTTTGACAATCAATTGAAGAACCCCGCTATTTTCTCCAAGATCAACTTGTATTCTAGACTATCATTGAGTTCGCTCAAAGATTTGTCGTTGTCCTTGTTGGCGACATTCTGATCTATTCTTGATGTTTGGAGGAACGTACCGGATCTCTCTTAGTGATTCTTCAAATCCTGAAGAAGAAGAAAAATTTATGCGTAAAGTTGTCCAAGTACGAATTCCAGTCGAAGGCAGTTCAACCTTTGGGTTACGCGATCTCAAGGGAAGGAATTGCTGTGAACCCATCAGAACTCGAAGCATTTTTTTTATGGGAAGGACGGACGACCGTAACGAAGATTTGTAGCTATATAGGAGTAGCTGGTTAATACGGGAGACTCGTCGTAGAATTTTCCAATGTAGCAAAACTTCACATCTAACTCATGTATGAGGGTCAAGTTTTGTATAAACTGATGTATACGGGGGAAATTTTCAAGGGTAGAAGAGACACTCAACTGCTTCACCAGTGATGATTCTTCCCAAATCCCAATGAATGTTTGGAGTACCTAGTGATGCTTCGCATTGGAAGTTTAGCATGTATGCTTGATCAGAATAGAAGGAATAGTAACGTACACTTTGGGACATTCGAGAGCACATGAGAGGGATTACCTTACACCAACTCGGTATTAGCTTTGTAGTTGCATTGGAGATCTGGAAGCATTTTCTACAAGGAGAAATTCTCAATGCCTATGGTAATCTCAAGAGTCAGAGGCATTTTGTCCTATTGGAATGAGTTGAACATGAAGCATAGACGGTGATTAGAAGTTTTGAAAGATTTCAATTTTTTCCGTTCTGGTATAATCCTGGAAGAGGCCAAGATCGTAGCAGATGCCTTAAGAAGAAAACAAGCTTAGTTTGTCTGCTATGGTGAGCAAGGAGAATAAGTTCGATAGAGCCACTCAGTAATGTACAGTTGTTTGGAGAGTTGTGTGCTGGAATGGTGGAAGACTCAAGGAGCATAGGATCTCTTGTTAATCGACCTATGGCGTCAACACGTTTTTATCCGTTAATATAAGATACTCCATGGACGGAGGTAACCTTAGTACCAGTAATTTGGATTGATGCAGCTGAAGATACAACATGAGAACTAGAAGACAAGATGAAGGAAACATAGTCGCGTTTGTTCTAAGATATGATGAATTTCGAGGACAAAATTCCTTTTTAGAAGGGGAGAGTTGTAACGTCCTGAAAATTCACTTATTTGATTATAAAAAATTGTTTTATTATATTTATGATTTTTGAGAATTTTTTAAGAATTTTTTGGAAACGTTGAATATTTTAATATATTCTTCATTTTGCGTGCCCACTGAGCGCAGCCGAAAAAACGAAATATTTTTCCTGAGGCTGGTAAACTTTAAAATGTAGAAACGTCGACGAGGGATCTTACTAAACCCGAGGTTGGACACAGTTTATGAAGTTTACGTTTTACGAGATTTTATCTGATAAATAAAATTGTAGTATATTTTATTATCTGTAGAATAATAAAATATTATTACGCTAACTGTAAAATTTTGTCCACTGAGAAATAGTTCTAGTAGATTATTTCTACCTAGTTATTTTTATGACATCATTTAAGTGACCACACACTTCACTTTATCGAGAAGCGTGTGATGCTTCTCAAGGAAGCTCCAACGAAGCTTCTAGGAAGCTTCCTCCCCACCCACTTTTCACTCTCTCTCCTCCCTTTCATTGTGCAGCACGGTTTTGGGGGGTGATATCTCAATGTATTCTCCCATTTTCTCTCATTCACGCTGACCTCACTCTCCCTCACGTAGCTCACTCTCTTTCTCTCTTCTTCCACCCACACACGCTCCATTGTAAGCTTTCAAGCTTCCCTTGCTTAAGCCAAACTAAAATCATTGCTCTTCCCTCACCATCTTCAAGCTTTCTTCTTAGTAGAACTCTTCTTGGCTCTCCCATTTTTGTGGTTGGCAGCCCAACACCAAAGCTCCAAGCTTTAAGGTAAAGTTCTCAACTTTCTTCTCCTTTTGTCCCCAATTTTGTGGTCCATGGTTACATTGGTGACTATGGATGCCATTTCCACTCTTTGATCTTGATTTGTTGGATTTGAACCCCCAAGGATCTTGTGGTGGTGAAGCACGAAATTCCAAGGACAAAAGGAGCTTGCTTTTTTTGATCTTCACTAAGGTAAGAGGAAGATTATTCTCTTCAACCTCTTTTGGTAGTAAGAAACTCTTTGTTTGCATGATTAGTATGTTTGCATGTTGTTTATAATGTGTTTATACTTTTAGATTGTTTGTTTGTGTATATTGATATATTGGATTGGATTTGAATGCATGAAATGGAAGAAATTGATGTCGGATTTTCCCTTGGGTGGCCACGGTTTTGAAGCCCAAAATTTGGGGTTCTTTGTAAACAATTGTAATAATTAGAATTCATAATAAATCAAGTGTACATTATGTAATTAATGAGAGAAACTTCTCTAATGTCAATATCCGTCGAATTAGAATTTCTAACCATTTAGCACTTTCGTCGGTTCAACACGAGAAAAACTTCTCCAATGTCAATATCCATCGATTTAGAATTCCTAACCATTTAGTATAATGTCAATATCCGTCGAATTAGAATTCCTGACCATTTAGTTCAATGTCAATATCCGTCGAATTAGAATTTCAAACCATTTAGCACTTTCATCGGTTCAACAAGAGAGAAACTTCTCCAATGTCAATATCTGTCGAATTAGAATTTCTAACCATTTAGCACTTTCATCAGTTCAACACGAGAGAAACTTCTCCAATGTCAATATCCATTGAATTAGAATTCCTGACCATTTTGTACAATGTCAATATCCGTCGAATTAGAATTCCTGACCATTTAGTACAATGTCAATATCCGTCGAATTAGAGTTTCTAACCATTTAGTACTTTCGTCGGTTCAACACTTGGAAGATTTCTCCAACGTCAACACCCATCCGTTGAATTAGGATTTCTGCTGATCTTCTAGTATATTCAACAACTTTATACATCATTCGACAGAATTGACCTTCTAGCATATTCAACAGCTTTATACATATTCGACAGAATTGACCTTCTAGCATATTCGACAGCTTTATGCATCATTTGACAGAACTGATCTTCATTCGATAGAATCTTCATTCGACAGAGCTTGACTTTTAGCCACTCTTGTCAAATAATGTTTTTCCTATCAGCATTGATTCTATCAAATTGAAACTTACCCATTTTTGTCACCAAATCACATTATGGCTGACATCTTTCATCATTCTGTCATATTATTTTTCGTCGAAAGGTAGCCTCACATTTGTACACTAGAGGCATTTTCTCCGTCGAATCCAAAATTAAAAATTTATCACCTAACACCTAGTGATAAAATTAATGGTAATAGGATGCAAGGATTAGTAAATTGGAAAATTTAATTGTACTTTAAGATTCATAAATTTTAAAGAACCAAGAATGATAGTTTGCCTTATAGTTTAGAGCAATTTTTGGAATAAAAGGAAGAACAAGAGTGTGAGAAGGGCAGTGAGAAACTTAAACTAAATATTCTAAGAGAGTTAACACGAGAACACAATGGAATTAAAGCATAACTTTCATTATAACTTTGAATAGTATGTGTTCACCTATGAGATTTTGATGTTGATTCGTAATGGCGTGTGAATTTGAATCAGTTATGCTATCATTGTGAATCTATATATATATCTGTATGCATTGAATCCATATGCATTGAGCATGGTTGAAGCATGCATCAACATTGGGATTATGGAACCGAAGTACCGGACCAAGAAACCTCAAGTAGACTATTTAGTCAGATGTGGTTTGTTTTTATAACCAAAATCATTAGGTAGACGATTTAGTCAGAAATGACTGGTTATCAAAGGAAACCTAGTTAATAGTGATACTATGTAGTCGTATGGGCGATTATATAATATCACTGATGCAAATGGTATTGAAACAATTGCATGGATGGTTGCTTCAATACTGTTGGGAATAGTACAACGGAGGGTTGAATCCCATTGAATAAGCATTTGTGCATTATACAGTTATGGCGTATTATGCCTAGGAGTGGACGAGGACTTACAGGATAGTGGGGTCTTGTATAGACCTAAGGGGACTCCAGGGCGCGGTGTTTCACTTGTGATCAAGTTATCACCTTATATATATACCCCTGGCCATGAAACACTATTGCAACGCACTGGCAGCCCGACTTAGCACTATTGCTTTCCATGGCCCGGCGTAGACTGTCTTTTGAGGGGGGAACAGATCTTTTGGGGTGTTCATCTCTGAAAAACCTTAAGTTAGCTCCATGGAGTAGGAAATGAGTACATTGTACATGAGGATGGTCAGCATACGCAATGTGCATATGCATGGTTAGTCTACATATTATCATGGGCATGGTTAACATACATATTGTGGAAACATAAATACTTGTTATATATCTATAGTGAATACTTGTTGTTATAGTGTTGTTGATAATTGTATTATCGTGGTTTATATTTTCTAAAAATATCTATGCAATTGATAACTTGAACATGTTTGTAATATCTATATGTATGGAATGACTTCGTCATTCGTGTTATATTTCTTTGCTTCCATCATAGGTAATGAAAGTAGAATGTCTTTCCTCTTTTCTGTATTTGTTGCTATCCTACGTGGTTTTTGGTTAAATTCTGTAAATGGGGCAAGGTCGAATCTCTTATATTTCGCTATGATTTGATCTTCTGCATTCGGTAAGGACAACTTGAAGGGATTCTATTGGCTTTGTCATAATTGAATTCACCGAAGGTGCCAAGGCTTGGCGAGTCGACCGGACTGACAAACGTATGTGATTTGTTGGGAATCTGACCTTGACCGTGAAGAGGACTGCGATTGAAGACTTTATCCCATATCTCTCACTACACCGGTGTGCCTGGGGTTACCTGTAACGCCCCTCCCAAGGGAACGCCACATGGTCGATTACAATGCGGAAATAAAATTAGGTGAGTTGAGACCCGGTTCGTTTTAATAAGACGCGTATATTCACTAGATCATAGTTGGGTATTTTAATTGGCGGTTATATTATATATATATACTTTTTTTTTTATAATTAATAACCATGTTGACGAGACATCAATGGAAATAAAAGATCAAACAGAAGTAAAACATGCATAGGAATTAACATCTGCATCATCATATATATATATATATAAGTTTATCAAAACATTTAGTTACAAGCCTGGTACATCAAAAAGCAAAGCTATACCTGCCCCCAAAGTATTACATACACATCCCCACGGTATCAGAATTTACAGCCCTTTACAAACAAAACATCGGGCCCCCAAAATAAAACACTGGTAGCCTTCAGTAGCTACGAGTAACATCAATCCCTCAAGTGAGGAGGAATCGTGTCAGGATCCTCTTCAGGGTCCTCTTTGGGGTCGTCCCCAGGGACTTCCTCGGGATCTTCCTCAGGATCTTCCTCATCATCGAGGAAATCACCATAGGAATAGCAGAGACACGGGACGGGGCCCGAGCTGTAGAACGAAAAGAGTCCTCTCTCGGAGTGAAGTAACGATCGCCCCACATCTCACGTATCGGTAGCTGAAACTCCAAACGTAGGCTAATACAGCAGGTGAAGACAGGTGGTTCGTGGCGTCTCCAGGCTAGTGATATCGAGACATCTCCCGTGTAGACACAGCGTTCAGAACTGTAGTTGATATACCAGCACTCTGGCCCTCCTAAGAAAGTCAGACGTACATCTCCCAAAAAAATCGTGCGTACGGGGCTCCATAGCCTCTCAGTCGCTCGGTCAAGATAAGGCCAAAACCGGGGAAGTTGGGAGCTTCCTGGTTCCTCACGGTTGTCTTCGATGAGACGCAATGTACGATAAACAGTAAATGGAGAGACAGAAGGAAAAGAGGTAAGACATCCTTCCGTCATTACCAATTATAGCATCAAGAAACCAAACGGCGCAAAGCACCCACATAGCATTTACAACAACAAGTAATAGTAATAGACATTCAAGAAAGTTATGATCAAGCAAACAGTTCCAGGCAGTCATAGGTATATCAACAATATATCAATGCCAAACCGTAATAATGATAAATGCAAATAATGCACGGACTCTATACACATGAGCCCTCAATAACCAAGATCCTACTCCATGGAGCTAGACACAAAACACTCGGAGAGAATGATCAGGGAGACATGCCAGTATCTCGTCAGCCATAAAAACAAGTGCTTTCCAGAAAATAATCAGTCATTTTGCGCAACAAGGCTTTATACAAGAAAGATTCTCACAAGATCTCGATATAGGATGTATCGGGATCGTTAGTGCGTTTGCATCGGTTTGTCTCACGGCCCGAGGGGCTACCACCGCCCTTTGTGAAACACCCGCGCCCCAACGCCCAAGGCCAACTACGGGACCCCACTTGTCTATTCGCACCCGCACTAAGGTGTGTTCAACTCCTAGGCAACTAGGCCTTACGACAAATCCAACGGACAAATCACAATGCATGGACTCTATGCATAATCATGTATGATCATTATTACATACTATTCCATCATATGTCACAATTTGCCAAAGTAAGAATTAATACGATCAATGGTCTCTCACATGGACCCACAATAGCATAATATTGTCATTAAATAAATCAATACCTTTTTAAAACGTATTATGAATTCTTGCTTAGGTTTAGCTTTACTTATGTGGTTTGTCTCTAAAGGAATTCTCTTAGTTAACTTAAGTCCTCTTAGGTAATTTATTCATATGCCCTTAGAAGGTTATTTTAAGATCTCAAAATCTCACACTCTCATGTTCTTCCTCGTTTATGCATCCCTAAGTAATTTCTAGTCATCCCATTTATTTATAATCAATATTCCTCTATTAGTCCCAAGGTTTTGGGTCCAGGAAACTACACGGTCGGAATCACAAATTGAGTCACAGATTTCAATTACTAGGTGTTGGGTGATAGGTATACGTTTGAATTCGACAGAGACTACGTTTTATGAATGATTGAAGTTGCCATTCGACGAAGAATAATGTAACAGGAGGAGGAAAGAATGGGAAACACATTTTATAATAGGATTGGCAAGAAATCATTTTTACGTCGGATGGGGGTTACGTCGGATTATTTCTACTCTAGTTATTTTTATGACATCACGGACGAGGATCAAAACCGTCGAACCCTCGGATGGTCGACAAAAGCCTCAATTCGACGGGTATAGGTGTCGACGTTGGAGAAAATCTCCCAAGTGTCGAACCGACGAACACCGGTCGAAATCTCTAATTTCGACGGGTCTGGAGAAATTCATCTACTCGACAGCATTGTCTCTCAAATTCGACGATTATTAACTTTGGGGCGCTTTCTCCGAGTGTCCAGGGACTCTATTCGACGGGTTTTGGTCGGAAGATCAATCTCGACGGGCATGATAGGGGTTCATACTCGACGGATTTTGACATTGTGTTTAGTGGTCAAAGATCTAAACTCGACGGGTTTTAACATTCGACGGAAATGGTCAGAAGTCTAAACTCGACGGATTTTAACATTTTACTAAGTGATCAAGATATCAAATTCGACAGGTTTAGCCATGAATCCTTACTCGACGGGTTTTATGCTTGCCAGTCAAAATTTGGGGTTCTTAGAAACAATTTAATAATTAGAATTCATAATAAATCAAGTGTACATTATGTAATTAATGAGAGAAACTTCTCTAATGTCAATAATCGTCGAATTAGAATTTCTAACCATTTAGCATGAAAAACTTCTCCAATGTCAATATCAAAATCGATTTAGGAATTCCTAACCATTTAAGTGTATTAAGTGATTAGGTGATCACGTTCGACAGGTTTGGCCATGAGTCCTTACTCGACGGATTTTAACATTTTACTAAGAGATTAGGTTATCACGTTCGACAGGTTTGGCCATGAGTCCTTACTCGACGGGTTTTAACATTTTACTAAGTGATCAAGATATCAAATTCCACAGGTTTGGCCATGAGTCCTTACTCAACGGGTTTTAACATTTTACTAAGTGATTAGGTGATCACGTTCGACAGGTTTGGCCATGAGTCCTTACTCGACGGATTTTAACATTTTACTAAGAGATTAGGTTATCACGTTCGACAGGTTTGGCTATGAGTCCTTACTCGACGGATTTTAACATATCACCAAAAGATCAGGTTATTGTATTTGATGAGTTTGGCCAGATTTCATACTATTACTAATTTCCACATGAAGTTTCCACATTCTGGGCTCAACATCGTAACTATCCGAGAACAAATTGGAACTCATTCCCTTCAATATTACACATTCCAATACATCCAGTTATATATATATACATATATACATTCAAAACTCAAACAATCAAATAGCACATATACAATACAAACAACATACAAAAGCAGATAGACCCTCAACACAAATCACAGACGTTCCTAAATGCTAAGAGAGGTTGAGGAGGAGTGTCTTCCTCTTACCTTAGAGAAGCACAAAGAAAGGCTGCTCCTTTTGGTCAGAAATTATATTTTCAGCTCCCAAGAGATCCTTGAATATTCAAGCTCACCAAAATCAGAATCAAGTGTTGAAATGGATACCCATGGTCATCAAAATGACAGTGGGTTACGAAAATGAGGAGAGATGAGGAAAAAGCTAAGGACTTTACCTTAAAGTTCCAACCTTTAAGCTTCAACCGTGGAGGAAAATGAAGATGAAGAAAATGTAGAACTTTGAAGATGATTCCCCTCAGATATGGTGTTTCTCCAAACACGGAATGGTGCTAGGAGTGTGACGGTATTGGAGGATAAAATATGAAGGTGGGTGGATGGTGCTGCTGTAAGGAGAAATGGAAAGAGAGGAAGATGAGTGAATAGTGAGTGCTACGTATAGGAGGAGGAAAATGTGTGGATTGAAGAATGAATTAAGTCCCTTAATTCAAATGTGCAGCACAAAAATGGGAGGAGAGAGAAATAATAAAAAAATGATTCAAAGAAGCTTCCTTGAGAAGCTTCGCACGCTTCTCTACGAAGTGCATAGTAAGCTTGTCTCCTTGATTAAATACCTCTGACAGATGATTTATTACACTAGCAGATAAAACCTCAAAAATGTAGACCTCGTAAACTGTGCCCGGACTCGGGTTTAGTAAGATCCCCCGTTGACACGTTGACAGTCAAGGTTTACTTCAAATGTGGAAAATGCTCCACTCAGCACACACATAAAATGAAGAATATATTAAAATATTCATCATCTCCAGAAAATTCCACAAAAATTCTTAAAAATTACTAATATTATAAAATGATTGTTTTTAACAAAATAATAAATTTTCGGGATGTTACATTACCTTACGCATTCAGGATCCAAGGGAGTGCTCAACTCCTTAGTTGTGGATATGTTATGGTTAGTTTATATTTTATTTTGCATTACCTGTATAAAGTGTATTTTTTGTATTTATATGTTCTAAGGTGATTATCTAGCCTTAAATGTTGTAATTTGAGTACATCTTATAATTCATATTTTAATTGATTGTATATGTAACTATTCATTCGTGGCTCCTATTTTTCTCATATGTGAAATGATTAATTTATTTTGGAAAATTTGTTGTTTGACAATCGTAACGCACCGAAATTTAGCGACCGTGACATAATGACGATTGTGCTGTGGTTATTAAATCGAGGGGTGTTACATTAGGTGGTACCAAAGCTCAGTTCATCCTGTTGAGCCGGGGTATGGACTGACTATGCTTAGACATGTTAGAAGTTTCTCTGTATATTGTGTACTTCCTTGTCTCTTGACGGAGATGTTGGGAAAGGAAGGCATGGCTTGCAATAGGTTGAGTGTTGGTAGCTACTGTTGCACAGTTACATGATATTGAGTATTGGCCTACTCAATGTGTAATGTTCTATGTCTACGAGAAACTATGACTTCACTTAGGCATATTAAGGCAATAGGAGTTCTTTGGAAAGAAGCTCAGCTGGTATAACTGAACTTGCTTAGGATTTGATTGCATTTACACCCTTGCTATGTTACCTCTAGAATTATTTGAGCCAATGGGTTGGAAAAAGGGCAGCTAAATAAGACTTGCGAGGTTATGGACTGAGGTGTCCAAGAGGTTTTAGAAAACTGATTCTCTTGGAAAAAGAGTATCTAGCGTAAATTTGGTTTGAGGAGCTACATAGGAGTCGAAGACTTACAACAGATCGCGCCGCAGAAGGCAGAATGAAGGAGCTCTAGTTAGAGTATTTTGGGTTTGTCTCGTTGGGTTGTGTGACATATTGTGTTTGGTTTTCGAAAGGAGACAATATTATTTGGACTAAATGCTTTTAATTTTCCTTATGGTTTGATTTGTTTGTCCTTGAAGGAAGACAATGACTCGAAGTAGACGTAAGTGCGTGAACGCGGGGAGTGACAATGATGGCACGATTGCAGCAGCTAAAGAAATGCAAAAAATGGTTGATGTAACAACACATCAGGATCAGAGGGCCACATGTAACATCCCGAAAATTCTTTATTTCATTTTAAATAATCATTTTATAATATGTATGATTTTTAGGAATTTTTGTGGATTTTTCTGGGAACGATAAATATTTTAATATATTCTTCATTTTACGTGCACACTAAGCGGAGCCGGGATAACGAAATGTTTTCCCTGAGGCTCGTAAACCTTGAACTGTCAACATGTCGACGGGGGATCTTACTAAATCTGAGGTCGGGCACAGTTTACGAGGTTTATATTTTTTGAGGTTTTATCTGCTAGTTAAAATCGCGGTGTCATAAAATTATCGGATGAATAATATAATATTATTTTCATCAATTTTAACTTTTATTCACTGAGAAAATAATTCTAACAGTGTAATTAATCATCTGTTAGATGTATTTGATTAAGGGGACAAGCTTACTATACACTTTATCGAGAAGCACGCGAAGCTTCTCAAGGAAGCTTCCTCCAACCACTTCTTTCTCTCTCCTCCCTTTCTGGTGCTGCACGGTTGACTAAAGTGGGGCATATTTCATTTCCTTTCTCTCATTTCCCTTCCTCCCAATACGCAGCTCACTGCTCACTCATCTTTCTCCCTTCTCTTTTCACTCCACAGTAGCAACACCATTACCACCAACACCTCCATTTTAGCTTCAATGCTGTCACACTCCTAGCACCCTCTTTGTGTTTGGAGGACCACCGCCTTTGAGGAAGTCATCTTCAAAGTTCACCATTCTCTCCATCTTCATCCTTTTCCACCTTTGAAGCTTAAAGGTTGGAGCTTTAAGGTAAAGCTCTCAGCTTTCTCTTCCTCTCTTCTCATTTTTGTAACCCACTGTCATTTTGGTGACCATGGGTATTCGTTTCAAGATTTGGTTTTGATTTTGTAAGTTTAAATGTTCTAGGACTTCCAGGAAGCAAAGCACGAAATTTTTGACCAAAAAGGAGTAGCCTTTCTTTGTGTTTCTCTAAGGTAAGAGGAAGACACTCCTCCTCAATCTCTATTAGCATTTAGGAACGTTGTCTGTGATTAATAGTGAGGGAGCCCTATTGAGGGTCATCCACTGTTTGCATGTTGTTGTAAGGTGTTTATGCTATTAGAATGTCTGTTTGTGCATATTGATATATTGGATTGGAATGGAATTCCTGAAATGGAAGGAATGACGTCGGATTAGTTCTCGGATGGCCACGGTTTTGAGAACAAAATTTTGGGATTCTTTGTGAGAAATTGTAATAACTTGAATTTCTGACCATTAAGCACAATGTCAAAATCCGTCGGGTTAGAGTATTAATATCCGTAGTATTTGATCTTCCGACCATTGAGTAGAATGTCAAAATTTGTCGAGTTTAGACTTCTAACCATTTAGTAGAATGTCAATGTCTGTCAAGATTAGATTTCTGACCATATCCATCGAGTTTGATCTTTCGACCATTGAGTAGAATGTCAAAATCCGTATAGTTTAGACTTCTGACCATTTAGTAGAATGTCAATGTCCGTCGAGATTAGACTTCTGACCATATCCATCGAATTTGATCTTCCGACTATTGAGTAGAATGCCAAAATCCGTCGAGTTTAGACTTCTGACCATTTAGTAGAATGTTAATATCCGTCGAGATTAGACTTCTGACCATATTTGTTGAATTTGATCTTATGACCAAATCCGTCGAGTCCAGACTTCTGACCATTAAACACAATGTCAATATCCATCGAGTTAGGATGTCAAGATCCGTCGAGTCAGAATGCCAATATCCGTCGAGTTAAAATCCTGACCATTGAATAGAAACTTCTCCAATGTCAATATCCGTCGAATTTGAATTTCTGACCATTCTGTGTTTTCATCGGTTCGACACTTAGAAGACTTCTTCAACATCAACACCCATCCGTCGAATTAGGATTTCTGCTAATCTTCTAGTATATTCGACAGTTTTTGATTTTCATTCGACAGAATCTTCATTCGACAGTAATTGATTTTTTAAACCACTCTTGTCAAAATTGTAACTCAGCCCTTTCTGTCACCAAATCATCTTATGACTGACATCTCATTATTCTGCCATGTTAGTTTTTGTCGAATGGCAGCCTCAATTTTTCATTAAATACATTGTCTCCGTCAAATTCAAAAGTATAATTTATCACCTAACACCTAGTGATCAAATTAATGGTTTTGCTGGTGATTCCGGCCGTGTATCTTCCTGGACTCAAGGTTTTTGGACTAATATAAACATATTAATCGTAAATAATTAGAGAACTAGAAACTAATTAGGGATTCATAAAGAGGGAAAAACAAGGAACATGAGCATGCCTTACCACTAGTGAGAAGTTTGAATAAAGGAAGAACATGAGTATGGGTGAGGTTGTGAGGAACATAATGAACCTAATGGAGGACTTCTATCATGACTATGAATGGGATTGTGGTTATCCTTAAAATGTGCTATTGGCTTGATATGGATCCGTGAATGGGATCAAACCTTGTTGTTAAATGATATGACATGCATTTGAAGCATGATTGACCTAGTTTGTCATGAGGAGCATGATCGAGTCATGTATTGAACAAAAAGAAAGAGAACGTCCGTTGGACTTTGTTAAGGCCGAGTTGCCTAGGAGATGATCACACCTTAGTGCGGGTGCGAATAGATATGTGTGGTCCTGTAGTTGACCTTGAGGGCGTCGGGGCGTGGGCGTCTCACAACGGGCAGTGGTAGCCCCTCTGGACCATGAGACAGACCGATGCAAACGCACCGATGATCTTGACTAGACACAGTCCTATATCGAGATCTTGTGAGAATGCCACTGTATAAAGCCTTGTTGCGCAAAATGACCAATTATTTTCTGGAAAGCACTTGTTTTATGGCTGACGAGATACTGGCATGTCTCCCTGATCATTCTCTCCGACTGTTTTGTGTCTAGCTCCATGGAGTAGGATTTTGACTATTGAATGCATGTGCATAGTGAGTCCATGAATTATTTGGCATTTATTGTTATTATATTGGAATTATTGTATTATCGATGCGTACATACAACTGCCTGGAACTGTTTGGTTGATTATAACTGCTGCTAAATGTTTATTACCATTATTGCTGTTGAAAATGCTATGTGGGCACTTTGTGTCGTTTGGTTTCTTGATGCTATAATTGGTAATGATGGTAGGATGTCTTACCTCTTTTCTGTTTCTCCATTACTGTGTGTCTGTATATTATGTCCCATTGAAGACGACTGCAAGTAATCAAAAGCTCTTGATTTCCCCGGCTTTTAGCCTTACCTTGAGTAGCGACTGTTGAAGAGCATGGAGGCACGCGCGGGTAGATTTTTGGGGGATGTGTGTCTGACCTTCTTAAGAGGGCTAGAGTGCTGGCACATCAACTTTGGCTCCGAGCGCTGTGTTTACTTGGGGGATGTATCATTATCTCTAGCCTGGAGGCGCCATGAGCCGCCTATATTCACCTGCTATATTAGCCTACGCCTAGAATTCTGCTTCCCTATACCGGAAATGTGGGGTGACCACTATTACACCCCGCGGGAAGACTCTTTTGATTCTACAGCTCGGGCCGTGGCCCGTAACTCTGTAGTTCCTATAGTGGTTTCCTCTGACGAGGAAGACCCCGAGGAGGTCCCTGAGGACGACCCCGAGGAGGATCCTAAAGAGGATCCTGACACAATTCCTCCTCATCTGAGGGACTGATTTTTTACTAGTAGCTACTGAGGGCTACCAGTATTTTATTTTGGGGGTCTGATGTTTTGACTGTAGTGAGTTGTATATTCTGATACCATGGGGATATTTATGTATAATCCTTTGGGGGTAGGTATAGTTTTGCTTTTTGATATACCAGGCTTTGTAACTAAACAGTTTGACAGATATATATATGAATATGAAATGTTAATTTCCATTGTACGCTTTACTTCTGCTTTCGTTCTCTATTTCCATTGATGTTCTTTCACCGTGGTTATTAATTATTATCATCACTATTATTGTAAAAAAAAAAAAAAAAATATATATATATATATATATATAAATATACACTCACCAATTTAATTACCCAACCATAATCAAGTAAATATACATATTATTAAAAAGAACCGGGTCTTAACTTATACAATTTTATTTTCGCATTGTAATTGACAATGTGACGTTCCCTTCCAAAAAGGGGCGTTACATTAAGTTGGTATCAGAGCCCCGGTTTATGTTTCTTTGGGTCTTGTGATTGAGTCTGTCTTGTTTGTGCTGTGTGTTCTCTGAATAGTATACGTAAAGGTGTATTTTTTGGTATTCCTAGTGAATGCAACTGACTTTTCAATGTTTTCAGTTAATCTGACCTAAGAAAGTAAGATGGCGCGAAGGGAAGACATGGCAGCAGCTATTACGGCGATGCAGAGGATGGCTGAGGCCATCGCACACCAGACTGAGCAAGCTGCACAACAGCAAGAGAGAGTTGTGCAACAACAAGATCGAGCTGCTTAACAGCAAGAGGCTACTGCTGATGCTCAGAACTTGGCAGAGTTTCGATGCCACAACCCTCCTCAATTCAAAGGAGAATTTGATCCGAACAAGGCTAGTTTGTGGATCAAGGAGTTGGAGAAAGTCTTTCGAGGAATGAACTGCACTGAGGACAAGAAGGTGAACTATGCTACTTTTATGCTGGTAGGCAATGCTGAAAACTGGTGGAATGGAGTGCAGAGAATATTGGAAGCAGCAAACCGAGAGATTACTTGGGAGTTATTCAAGGAAAAGTTCTTGGATAAGTACTTTCCTACGAGCACAAGGCATGCGAAGGAGTCAGAATTTCTTAACCTACGACAAGGGAATATGACTGTTAGCGAGTATGCAGCGAGATTCGAAAACTTGTCACAGTTTTCAACATACTTTCAGTATCAACCAGATGAAGTCTGGAAGTGTCGAAGATTTGTCGAAGGATTGAGGTACGAGGTGAAGAAGGCCGTGATCACTTTGAATATCAACGAGTTCTCAGAACTGTTGGATACTTGCTGTGATGTAGAGGCTCTAGAGCAATCTAGAGATACGAGGAACAGAAACTTTGGGCCTACGAGGTTCCAGAGAGGTGGCAGTAACAGTGCTAATCATTTCCAGAAGAAGCCATACTCCATACTAATAGGAAATCAGCAACAGTCCATAGGTGAAAGTTCTGGTGGAGGTTTTACTGGGAACCGGACTGACTAGAATGTGGCGTACCCTTCCAAATGCCGGAAGTGCGCAAAGGATCATCTAACAAGGGATTGTTCTATCAAAGGGGTTATCTATTTTCAATGTGGAAAACCTGGACACATCTACAGAGACTGCAATCAAGCGAAAGTTGAACCTTCAATGAATGCTACAAAAGCCAAGAAACCACAAGCTGGAGGACGAGTTTACACTATGAGCGGAGCTGAAACCTCCGAATCTGAAGATTTGATACAAGGGGAAGGCACCATAGAAGGTAATCTTTTAACTGTACTGTATAACTCTGGGGCAACCCATTCTTTTATATCGTATGACTGTGTGCGAAGACTGGGTCTACCTGTGTCATCTTTACCTTTTGACCTAACTGTTTCTACCCCCACTGATAAACTGGTAGTTACTACCAAAGTCTGTCTAAACTGTCCATTGGTTGTTGAAGGTCAAACTTTTTCGGTCGATCTGGTCTGTTTACCCCTTTCCTAACTAGATATTATCTTAGGGATGGATTGGTTGTCTTTTAACCATGTTTTGTTAGACTATTCCAGAAAGATCATAGTTTTTCCCATAGATGAGAATTCTAGATTTCTGACGGCCAACCGAGCTCAAGCTCTCTTGAAAGAAGGAGCTCACAGATACATGCTACTGTCTTCTTTGAAAATTGAGAGCGAGGTTGATATAAACACAATTCAAGTGGTGAATGAGTTTCCCGAAGTCTTTCCTGAGGATGTACCTGGTTTACCACCGGCTCGAGAGATAGAGTTTGCTATTGACCTAGTACCAGGAGCTAGTCCCGTGTCTATCGCACCTTATAGGATGGCACCGAAAAAGTTAGCTGAGCTCAAGAAACAGCTAGAAGAGCTTTTGGAAAAGCAATTTGTCAGACCAAGTGTGTCACCGTGGGGAGCACCAGTGCTGTTAGTTCGCAAGAAGGATTGCACCTCAAGATTATATGTGGACTATCGGCAACTGAACAAAGTAACGATCAAGAATAAGTATCCACTCCCGAGATCGATCTGCGATCTGGGTATCATCAGATACGAGTAAAGAGGAAAGATGTACCCAAGACTGCTTTTCGTACCCGATACGGTCATTACGAATACTTGTGATGCCGTTTGGCGTGACGAATGTGTGTTTGGATGCTTACCATTGAAGACTTGTTTTGATGATAACAAACGAGAAGATTAAATGAAGATGAGTAATAGACCAAGTCCAAGTTTATATTTGATTAGTTTTAGGACTTAGGATCTATTGTACGGAGCTCACATTTAATATCTCTTTGTTTTTTGAAAGAAAAGTTAAAACTTGTTTTTGAACTCAGCATCTTTGAAAATCCTTTTCAAAATAGTTTTTTAACTTGAATTATTCGAATAAAACATTGCCTATTCGAATAAATGTCTTCATGAGAAACCTGTTTTCAAAGTGGCTATTCGAATAAACATTCGTTTATTCGAATAACTAAGCTTTTCAGAAACTTCGTTTTAAATGAATTATTCGAATAACTCATCTATTATTCGAATAAAGGTTTCTATCTGAACTTCGTTTTAAATACGTTATTCGAATAACTAAGTTGCTATTCGAATAACCCTTTTAGATGAGCTTTTTCACGTTGAGCTTTATTCAAATAAACTGCTGCCTATTCGAATAAACACAAACCTTCAGTTTACGAAAATGGAAACAGACAGAATTTAAATTTGTTTTCAATCAGCGTTTAATGTCTTTTATTACACCCAATGGCTGTTTAACCTAATTTTCTCTATAAATAGCAAGCCTGGGTCACGTTTTCCATTACCCATTATTCTGAATGTTTTTCTGATTACTCTGTCTTTGTGAAAACTTTTCCCTACGCTCTTCTTGCTTAAAAACTTTGAGATATTTCTGTGAGAGCTCCATTAGCACTTCAACTTGTATTACATACTCTGTTTGAGAGTTTCTCTTCATCTCTATTTTCTGATTATTTGTATCGAGGGTGAGGTATCCCTCAAAGGTTTGTATAAGGGTGAGGTATCCCTGCAGGCTGAGACTTTAGCACAAGGGTATAGTGTCCCTGTGTGTGAAAAGTGCTCTATTTTGTAACGATAGCAAGCGCCTATTGAAGCTTGTATACTTAGTGAAAAATCTTGACTTTCGAGGACTGGACGTAGACCACAAGTGGGTTAGTGGTCGAACCAGGATAAATACTGTGCCTGCTTCTCTTTTCCCTAATCTCTTTAATTTAAGCAATTTAATTTATTGCACATTTATTTTACGCTGCTTCTTTACTTGTTTATTCTCTTTTTCTTGTTCCTTCTGTGCTTTTATTTATCAAGTTTATATTTGTATTTTATTTTAAAAAGGGTTTTGTGAAAAAGTTTTTATACTCAATTCACCCCCCCTCTTGAGTACTGGAAGCCACTTGGTAACAAGTGGTATCAGAGCTAGACTCTTGTATAAAGAGCTTAGCAGCTTCAAGAGTATATAGCTTCTTCAAATGGTTTTTCAGAAGGATCCTCCATAAACCGACCACCCTTTTTCAATGGGGATGGTTACGCATATTGGAAGGAAAGAATGAAAATCTTCATCGAAGCTATTGATCTAGATGTTTGGGATGCTGTTGAAAATGACACTTTTATACCCACACATGAGATCGATGGTGTAAGGACCGAAACACCTCGAAATAAATGGTCTGATGAAGACAAACGAAAAGTTCAATTTAATTTAAAAGCCAAAAATATTATTACTACTGCTTTGGGTTATGATGAGTTTTTTAGAATTTCAAATTGTAAAACTGCTAAAGAAATGTGGGATACTTTACAAGTTACCCATGAGGGTACTAGTGAAGTTAAGAGGTCGAGAATAAATTCTCTAACTCGCGAATATGAATTTTTTAGAATGAACCAAGGAGAAAGCATTCAGGAAATGCAAAAGAGGTTCACCCACATAGTTAATCATCTTGCATCTTTAGGTAAAAGTTTTTCTAATGAAGATTTGATTAACAAAGTGTTGAGATGTCTTAGCAGGATTTGGCAACCCAAGGTAACAGCCATATCAGAATCAAGGGATTTGTCTACAATGACTTTGGCTACTCTCTTTGGAAAACTTCATGAGCACGAACTTGAACTGAGCAGACTGAATCAAAGTGAAGAGAATGATAAAAAGAAAAAGGGGATAGCTCTTAAAGCCACTTCATCAACATTCGACAACAATGATGAAGAAAATGAAGAAGGCTCGAGAGAACATTGAGGTAAGTGAAGAAAATTTTAGTTTATTAGTTAAAAAATTTGGTAAATTTCTCGGGGAAAAAGGGAACGCAAAGGAGACCTCCCTTCCTCCGAAAAAGACACACTTTAAAGGCGAAGGAGCTTCATCTACTCCAACTTGCTATGAATGTAGGAAACCTGGACACATGAAAATGGAGTGCCCAGTTTATCAAAAGAAGAAGCAGAAATTCGAAAAGAAGCCCTTCAAGGATAGAAAAGGAAGAAAAGCCTACATAGCGTGGGATGAAAACGACATGGACTCAACTGACAGCTCAGATAGCGAAGAAGCTCAATTGTGTCTAATGGCAAAAGGAGATGAAGAAGAAAGTGAAAACGAGGTAAGTTCTAATACTACTTCTTTATTACCCTCGTATGATGAGTTACAAGATGCTTTTGAAGAACTACATGTAGAATCTCTAAAACTCACAAAAATTATTTCTTCTTCTAAGAAAATAATTTCTTCTTTAGAAAATAAAATTCTTGTTTTAAATAAAAAAATAGAAGAATTAAAAATTAAAAACGAAACTTTAGGGATCATTGATGCTTGCACAAATCATTCCTCACATGCTTCTACTTCTTCATCTTGTTCTTCATGTCATATACTTGAAAAAGAAATAGAGGATTTAAAAAACACTCTTTCTAAATTCACTTTTGGAAGGGATAACCTAAATATTTTATTAGGAAGACAAATAGTGGTTTTAAAAAAGTCGGGATAGGTTATAACGCGAAAAATCAACAAAAACTCTATAAAAATTTCTTTGTGCATTCTAGTGTTTCAAGTAGTCCTTTTATTAAATGTTTTTATTGTGGAAGAAGAGGACATAGTGCTTCAACATGTAATGCAAGGAAAAACATAAATACTAAAGTTGGAACAAAAATGGTTTGGGTTCCCAAGGGTACCATACCCAAAACTGACACACAAGGACCCAAGAAAATTTGGGTACCAAAAGTTAAAACCTAAACTTATGTTGTAGGTGTGCTTGAAAGCCAGGAGTTCAAATTGGTATCTCGACAGCGGCTGCTCCAAGCACATGACTGGGGACGACTTAAAGTTCACAATGCTTATTCCCAAGAATCATGGACACGTCACTTATGGCGATAACAACAAGGGTAAAATTCTTGGAATCGGCAAAGTCGGTAAGAACCCTAACTCCTCTATTGAAAATGTGCTACTTGTTGAAGGTTTGAAACATAACTTGCTTAGTATCAGCCAATTATGTGATAAAGGAAATAGGGTAATATTTGATTCAAACTGTTGCATAATTGAAGATAAAAATGATAAACATGTTAAATTCATTGGTCAGAGAGTTAATAACATCTATATGATTAGCTTGGATGATATATCTTCAAATGATGCGAAATGCCTTTTAAGCAAAAATGATGATTCATGGTTATGGCACAGGAGAATTGCACACATTCACATGGATCACTTAAAAAAGCTGGTCTCTAAAGAGCTAGTAATTGGACTACCCAAGCTTAATTTTATAAAAGATAAATTATGTGATGCATGTCAAAAGGGTAAACAAATAAAGGTTTTTTTTAAAGCGAAAAATATAGTTTCTACTACTAGACCTTTACAACTTTTGCACATGGATCTGTTTGGACCTTCTAGAACTATGAGCTTTTGTGGGAATTACTATGCTTTAGTGATTGTGGATGATTTTTCTAGGTTTACATGGACTTTATTTCTTGCAAATAAAAATGATGCATTTCTAGCTTTTAAAAGACTTGCCAAAATTATTCAAAATGAAAAAGGTTTTCAAATTTCTTCTATAAGAAGCGATCATGGTGGCGAATTTGAAAACAATGTTTTTGAAAATTACTGTGATGAACATGGCATTAATCATAATTTCTCTGCCCCTAGAACTCCGCAACAAAACGGAGTTGTAGAAAGGAAAAACCGTTCTTTAGAAGAAATGGCGAGAACTATGCTTAATGAGGTCTGCTTCTTCCTAAATACTTTTGGGCAGATGCTGTAAATACAGCTTGTTATGTAATGAACCGGGCCCTTATAAGGCCTATTTTAAAGAAAACCCCATATGAATTGTATAAGGGAAGAAAGCCTAATGTCTCACACTTTCATGTTTTTGGTTGCAAATGTTTTGTTTTAAACAATGGAAAAGATAATTTAGGCAAGTTTGATGCTAAGTCTGATGAAGGTATTTTTCTTGGCTATTCAAATCATAGTAAAGCTTTTCGTATATATAATAAAAGAACTATGACCATTGAAGAATCTATTCATGTTGCTTTTGATGAAACTGACCCAAGTGGATCGAGAAAGGATCTTGCTATTGATGATGTTGCAGAAGTCTTAGCGAAAACTCACTTGGATAGCAAAGAAAAACAAATCAAGGAGCAAGAGGATAAACAAAGACACGAAGATTCGCAAGCTTTAGAACTTCCCAAAGAATGGCGGACTTCAAAAGATCACTCTCTTGATCAGATCATCGGTGATGTATCTAAAGGTGTTAGTACTCGTAACTCCCTTAGAAATACTTGTAATCACTTAGCTTTTGTCTCTCAAACTGAACCTAAGGATTTAAATGAAGCTTTTGATGATGAACATTGGATCTTGGCTATGCATGAGGAATTAAATTAGTTTGAAAGAAATCAAGTTTGGGAATTAGTTGCTAGACCTAATAATCACCCCATAATTGGAACTAAATGGGTTTTTAGAAACAAACTTGATGAAAATGGGTTAATAACTAGGAACAAAGCTAGATTGGTTGCTAAAGGATATAATCAAGAAGAAGGGATAGATTATGAAGAAACCTATGCACCTGTAGCTAGATTAGAAGCTATTAGGATGTTGCTTGCTTATGCTTGCATCATGGATTTCAAATTATATCAAATGGATGTCTAAAGTGCTTTTCTAAATGGTTTTATTCAAGAGGAGGTACACGTTGAACAACCTCCAGGTTTTGAAAATCATAAACTGCCCAACCATGTTTTCAAACTTAAAAAGGCTTTATATGGTTTAAAGCAAGCTCTTAGAGCTTGGTATGAAAGGTTAAGTAAGTTTCTTTTGGAAAATGGTTTTTCAAGAGGAAAAGTCGATACTACCCTTTTTATTAAAAATAAAAAGCATGACATTCTTCTTGTGCAAGTTTATGTGGATGATATTATATTTGGTGCTACTAATGAATCCCTTTGCAAGGATTTTGCTAAGTCAATGCAGAATGAATTTGAAATGTCAATGATGGGAGAATTGAACTTCTTCCTCGGACTTCAAATCAAACAAACGGACGAAGGGACTTTCATAAGTCAAACCAAATACTGCAAGGAGTTGATCAAAAGATTCGATATGGAAAACGCTAAACACATGGCCACTCCGATGGGCACGTCTTGCTACTTGGACAAAGATGAAGGAGGTAAATCAGTAGAAATAACGAAATATAGAGGTATGATTGGATCTCTCCTTTATCTTACTGCTAGTAGGCCCGATATTATGTTTAGTGTATGCATGTGTGCTAGATATCAGGAAAACCCTAAGGAATCTCACTTAAGTGCTGTTAAACGTATAATGAAATACCTAGTAGGCACTTCACAAATGGGCTTGTGGTACCCTAAGGGTGCCTCTTGTAGCCTAATAGGTTATTCTGACTCTGATTTTGCTGGGTGCAAATTGGACAGAAAAAGTACTAGTGAGACATGCCACTTGCTTGGTAACTCTTTAGTTTCTTGGCATAGTAAGAAACAAAATAGTGTGGCTTTGTCTACTGTTGAGGCTGAATATGTTGCAGCCGGGAGTTGTTGTGCTCAAATCCTATGGATGAAGCAACAACTTTTAGACTACGGTCTTCAGCTTGATCGCATCCCGATAAAATGTGATAACATTAGTGCAATAAATATCTCTAAGAATCCCATACTGCATTCAAGAACAAAGCATATAGAGATAAGACATCACTTTATCAGAGATCACGTACAAAAAGGGGATTGCATTCTTGAGTTTGTTGAAACATCTAAGCAACTTGCAGATATCTTCACTAAACCCTTAGCAAAAGAAGCATTCTTTTATATTCGAGGAGAATTGGGCATAATTGATCAATCTAATGTTTAAATTGCATGTTTGATTGCTGGTTGTTTTCACATGAATATATGCTTTAAATGTTATAAACGTATGCATCTGTGTTAGTTTTATTCGAATAAGCATGCCTTCACTCGAATAAAATTCTTTGCTGCTCGTTAATATATGTGTTTAACATCAGCTTTATTCGAATAAAACTTAGTTTATTCGAATAAACTGACTCCTTTGCTTTACACTGTGTGCTTCTCGTCTCTGTTTATTCGAATAGCTCTTCTCTTTATTCGAATAACCAGAAACCTGTGTTTATCAGTGCTTCCTTCTGCCCTCTGCTTATTCGAATAAGCCCCTTCTTATTCGAATAACCAGCGTCCCTCTTTATCAGGCTCTGGTCTTGATCTCTGCTTATTCGAATAGACCCCAGGTTATTCGAATAACCTGAACCTCATTTTATCAGTTTTTGACTGATGGGTCTCTGCCTATTCGAATAACTCCATAGTTATTCGAATAAAACCTTTCCAAACAGCCAACACGTTTGGCTTTCCAAGTTATTTTATTCGAATGGATCCTCTTCTATTCAAATAAACCTTAGTCGTTTTCAACCCTCCAGTTTCTTGCGCGCCTGTCTATTCAGCTGTCCAGCAAGGTTTATTCGAATAAACCTCGGTTTATTCAAATAAACACGGGTTCTTTAAATAACCCCTACGCGCCCAAGTCTTTCACCCTCCATCTTCTCTATTCTTTTCTGACTTCTCACTTCTTCCTCTTAAACCGTCTTACCATCTGCGTCTTTTCACCTCTTCTCCACCTTCCTCCATGGCTTCCTCCTCCAGCAAACGTCCTCGCACGAAAAATGCTCCAGGCACCAACCCGCTTGATCTTTAAAGGCTCTCCTCAAATGATGAGTACCGTGCACGCTTCATTTCTCATTTCTGGGAGCGTAACTTGGTTCAACCCAAGTATCTGGATGTTTCCTTCTTCCAGCAGCACCGCGGCTTCGACTTCCTGACTCTACTGCAAAACCAAGGAGTTCTTCAGCTTTGCTCTCACCGGGCCAACATCTATCCAGCTCTGGTGAAGATGTTCTTCTGCAATCTGGCTTTTGACGGCCAGAATCTTCTCACTGAGGTCTGTGATCAGCAGGTTGTGATCACACCGCAGGACTGGCTGACGCTGTTCGGGCTGCAGTTCTCCGGCGCCCTTGTTGAACATGATGACACGCCCTTTCTTGAAGACTTCAACAAACTTCAAGCAGTTGAAGACCTGCTGAAGCCTGGCCTGGCCCTTCCTGATAAATGTCTCAAGGGTGGAATGCTGAAGAGCCAAGATAGGCTTTTGCATTACGCCTATGCTCACATTCTGGCTCCTCGCGGTGGAAACTACGCTTATCTCAACGAGGAAGATGTCTTCATGCTGTGGTTTCTCAAGAATGGTCATCAGGTCAACTGGCCTATGTTCATCATGAGGCACATGATGAGGGCCAAGGGCAAGGACAAATCAGACCTACCTTATGGCTTCCTCGTCACTACCCTGTTGGGTAAGGCCCTCGAGGTCCTAGAGATCGAGCGAGCTATCGCCCGACGCACCACAACGTGTTTGGAGCTCACACCTTAAGAAAGATGAAGATGATCCAAACCGATGAAGGCTGGGTGTACCCGGATGAGGTTGCTTGAGGACGAGCTTGACCCCGCCGCTGCCCCTGCTGCTCCTGCTAATGTACCTGCTGCTGCTCCGCTCCGGTCACTCTAGAACAGATCATGGCCACCTTACAGATAACCGAGCTTACATGGAATATACCTTCTCTATTCTCGTTTGATAGAATAGAAGGTGTTGAACGTGAGGTTGCTTGCCCTCCGATCTGCTTCACCTGCCTCTGCACCAGCGTCTTCACCACCACCTCCGGATGCTTACTTTTAGGAACTGTAGTTCTTAGGCTTTCTATGTTTTTGACTTTGTGTAATTTGTTTTCTGGCTTGTAATTTTTTTTCTCCTGTTATTAATGCATAAATAAAGTTTCCTGTTGTTCTAAATGACATGAGTATGTTTATGAGACTTATTATGCATTCTTATCTGTTTATGAGACTTACCCCTCCTTTTTGCTCATGACAAAAAGGGGATAAATATTTATTTGATCATTTGACTTTAATTGAGAAAATACAGGTAAAATTGAAATAAGATTGGATTCAAATTGAAAGGGGAGTCACAAGCACATATCTCGATATACATTACCTCTTATAATTAAAGAGGGGAGTAAGCTTTTATACCTTTTGTGAATTCCAATTATATGCACTAACGCTTTTCTCTTTGATAGTCTCTTTAATAGTTTGTCATCATCAAAAAGGGGGAGAATGTGTTTGGATGCTTACCATTGAAGACTTGTTTTGATGATAACAAATGAGAAGATTAAATGAAGATGAGTAATAGACCAAGTCCAAGTTTATATTTGATTAGTTTTAGGACTTAGGATCTATTGTACGGAGCTCACATTTAATATCTCCTTGTTTTTTGAAAGAAAAGTTAAAACTTGTTTTTGAACTCAAGATCTTTGAAAATCCTTTTCAAAACAGTTTTTTAACTTGAATTATTCGAATAAAACATTGCCTATTCGAATAAATGTCTTCATGAGAAACCTGTTTTCAAAGTGGCTATTCGAATAAACATTCGTTTATTCGAATAACTAAGCTTTCGTAAACTTCATTTTAAATGAATTATTCGAATAACTCATCCGTTATTCGAATAAAGTTTCTATCCGAACTTCGTTTTAAATACGTTATTCGAATAACCAAGTTGCTATTCGAATAACCCTTTCGAATGAGCTTTTTCACGTTGAGCTTTATTCGAATAAGCTGCCGCCTATTCGAATAAACACGAACCTTCGCTTTATGAAAATGGAAACAGATTAATTTAAATTTGTTTTCAATCGCGTTTAATGTCTTTTATTACACCCAACGGTTGTTTAACCTAATTTTCTCTATAAATAGCAAGCCTGGGTCACGTTTTCCATTACCCATTATTGAATGTTTTTCTAATTACTCTCTGTCTTTGTGAAAACTTTTCCCTACGCTCTTCTTGCTTAAAAACTTTGAGATATTTCGTGAGAGCTCCATTAGCACTTCAACTTGTATTACATACTGTTTGAGAGTTTCTCTTCATCTCTATTTTCTCGATTATTTGTATCGAGGGTGAGGTATCCTCAAAGGTTTGTATAAGGGTGAGGTATCCTGCAGGTGAGACTTTAGCACAAGGGTATAGTGTCCCCTGTGTGTGAAAAGTGCTCTATTTTGTAACGGTAGCAAGCACCTATTGAAGCTTGTATACTTAGTGAAAAATCTCGACTTTCGAGGACCGGACGTAGACCACAAGTAGGTTAGTGGTCGAACCGGGATAAATACCGTACGCTTCTCTTTTCCCTAATCTCTTTAATTTAAGCAATTTAATTTACCGCACATTTATTTTACGCTGCTCTTTACTGTTTATTCTCTTTTTCTTGTTCCTTCTGTGCTTTTATTTATCAAGTTTATATTTGTATTTTATTTTAAAAAGGGTTTTACGAAAAAGTTTTTATACTCAATTCACCCCCCCTCTTGAGTACTGGAAGCCACTTGGTAACAGAATGCACCAGCTATCTTCATGGACTACATGAACCGAATCTTTCGTCCCTACTTGGATAAATTCGTCGTGGTATTCATTGATGACATTCTGGTATACTCTCAAAATCAGGAGGACCATGTTGAACACCTCAGTATAGTTCTTCAAATTCTGAAGGAGAAGGAATTGTATGCCAAACTGTCGAAATGTGAGTTCTGGCTGGAAGAAGTTAAGTTTTTGGGTCACGTGATCTTGAAGGATGGGATTGCAGTGGATCCATCGAAGGTGGAGGCAGTGCTACAATGGGAAAGGCCGAAGTCAGTGACAGAGATTCATAGCTTCGTGGGTTTAGCAAGATATTACCGGAGGTTCATTGAGAGATTCTCCAAGATTACAGGACCACTGACACAACTCACAAGGAAAAACCAAACTTTTGAGTGGATCGACAGCTGTGAGCAGAGTTTCCAAGAGTTGAAGAATCGACTGACTACCTCACCGGTGTTAGTACTACCCGATCCGAATGAGCAATTTGAGGTGTATTGCGATGCTTCATACCAAGGACTAAGATCTGTACTTATGCAACATGGAAGAGTAGTGACTTATGCTTCAGGGCAGTTGCGAGTGCACAAGAAGAACTACCCGACGCACGAGTTAGAGTTAGCGGCTGTAGTTTTTGCTCTGAAGATATGGAGGCATTTTCTCTACAGAGCGACGTTCAATATTTTCAGTGATCACAAGAGTCTTAAGTATTTGTATGATCAGAAGGAGTTGAACATGAGGCAGCGAAGGTGGTTAGAGTTCCTAAAGGATTATGATTTCCAACTTCTGTATCACCCTGGCAAGGTAAATGTTGTGGCAGATGCCCTGAGCAGGAAGATGATTAGTGTCTCTGCCTTGATGATCAAGGAAAAGGATATACTAGAGCAATTTAAAGATGTGTGGTCTTTTCTGGAGTTAGAACCAGGGAAGATTTGTATGAATATGGTTACCATCACAAGTGAGCTGATGGATGACATAAGGGAAAAGCAGAAGGTTGATGATTTTTTGCAAGAAGTGAGGGAACAGATGAAGCAAGGTAATGAAACAGCGTTTGCGAAAGGAACGGACGAAATTCTGAGATTTCGTGGGAGAGTTTGTATTCCCCATGACCGATAGCTTAGAGAATACATCATTAACCATGCTCATACAAGCCAGCTGAGTATGCATCCGGGCATAATAAAAATGTACTAAGATTTGAAGAAGTTGTTCTGGTGGCATGGAATGAAGAGTGACGTCACTAGACATGTATCGACTTGTCTGGTTTGTCAAAAAGCTAAAGTGGAACATCAGAGACCAGCGGGATTGCTGTAACCATTGTCTATTCCTGAATAGAAGTGGGACAATATTGTAATGGATTTTGTAGTCGGATTTCCAAAAACAAGAAAAGGTCATAATTCGATTTGGGTAGTCGTGGACCGACTCACGAAATCGGCATATTTTCTCCCGATCAACATAAAATACAAACTAGAGAGACTGACTCAGATCTATATTGGAGAAATTGTTAGACTGCACGATGTGCCTACAAGTATTATTTCGGATAGAGATCCGAGATTTACTTCAAATATCTGGGAGAGTTTGCAAGAAGCGTTGGGGATGAAGTTACGTCTGAGTTCTGCTTATCACCCACAGACCGACGGTCAATCAGAGAGGACTATCCAATCTTTGGAAGATTTGCTTAGAGCTTGTACCATGGAGCAGACTGGAAGTTGGGATGATGTTCTACCATTGATAGAATTCACCTACAACAACAGTTATCATTCGAGCATAGGGATGGCACCCTATGAAGCTCTGTATGGACGATGGTGTCGAACACCACTGTGTTGGTACCAAGATGGCGAGCGCCTTACTATTGGACCAGAGATTATACAACAGATAACTGAGAAGGTTAAGATGATTCAGGAAAAGATAAGGACAGCTTAGAGTTGGCAAAAGAGTTATGCAGACCAAAGGAGAAAGCCTCTTGAGTTTGAGGAAGGCGAGCATGTATTCCTGAAAGTCACACCTACGACTGGGGTAGGCTGGGCTCTAAAATCTAGAAAACTCACTCCCAAATTCCTTGGACCATACCAAATCATTCGTCGAGTAGGTCCTGTAGCCTACCAAATAGCCTTACCTCCTTTCCTTTCAAACATTCATAACGTTTTCCATGTGTTACAACTTCGAAAATACCTTCCTGACCTAAGTCATGTCATAGCACTGGATACAGTGCAATTAAAAGAAAACTTAACTTATGTGGCACCTCCTGTAAGAATCGAGGATAGAAGGATGAAGCAATTAAGAGGCAAGGAGATCGCATTAGTAAAGGTAATATGGAACGAGGTGACTGGAGATGCAACTTGGGAACTGGAAGACAAAATGAAGGAGCAACACCCACAATTATTCTAAGGTATGTAAATTCCGAGGACAAAATTCCTTTTAACAAGGGGAGTGTTGTAACATCCTGAAAATTCTTTATTTCATTATAAATAATCATTTTATAATATTTATGATTTTTAGGAATTTTTGTGGATTTTTCTGGGAACTATGAATATTTTAATATATTTTTTATTTTACGTGCACACTGAGCGGAGCTGGGACAACGAAATGTTTTCCCTGAAGTTGGTAAACCTTGAACTATCAACATATCGATGAGGGATCTTATTAAACTTGAGGCCGGACACAGTTTGCGAGGTTTGTGTTTTTTGAGATTTTATCTGCTAAATAAAATCGCGGTATCATAAAATTATTGGATGAATAATAAAATATTATTTTCATCAATTGTAACTTTTATTCACTGAGAAAATAATTCTAACAGTGTAATTAATCATCTGTCAGATGTATTTGATTAAGGGGACAAGCTTACTATACACTTTATCGAGAAGCGCGTGAAGCTTCTCAAGGAAGCTTCCTCCAACCACTTCTTTCTCTCTCCTTCCTTTTTCGTGCTGCACGATTGACTAAAAAGGGGCATATTTCATTTCCTTTCTCTTATTTCCCCTCCTCCCAATACGCAGCTCACTGGTCACTCATCTTTCTCCCTTCTCTTTTCACTCCACAGCAGCAACACCATTACCACCAACACCTCCATTTTATCTTCAATGTTGTCACACTCCTAGCACCTTCTTTGTGTTTGGAGGACCACCGCCTTTGAGGAAGTCATCTTCAAAGTTCACCATTCTCTCCACCTTCATCCTTTTCCACCTTTGGAGCTTAAAGGTTGGAGGTTTAAGGTAAAGCCCTCAGCTTTCTCTTCCTCTCTTCTCATTTTCGTAACCCACGGTCATTTTGGTGACCATGGGTATCCGTTTCAAGATTTTGTTTTTATTTTGTAAGTTTGAATGTTCTAGGACTTCCAGGAAGCTAAGCACGAAATTTCTGACCAAAAAGGAGCAGCCTTTCTTTGTGTTTCTCTTAGGTAAGAGGAAGACACTCCTCCTCAACCTCTATTAGCATTTAGGAATGTTGTCTGTGATTAATAGTGAGGGAGCCCTACTGAGGGTCATCCTTTGTTTGCATGTTGTTGTAAGGTGTTTATGCTATTAGAATGTCTGTCTGTGCATATTGATATATTGGATTGGATTGGAATGCCTAAAATGGAAGGAATGACGTCGGATTGGTTATCGGATGGCCACGGTTTTGAGACCAAAATGTTGGGATTCTTTGTGAGAAATTATAATAACTTGAATTTCTGACCATTAAGCATAATGTCAAAATTCGTCAGGTTAGAGTATCAATATCCATCGAATTTGATCTTCCAACCATTGAGTAGAATGTCAAAATCCGTCGAGTTTAGACTTCTGACCATTTTGTAGAATGTCAATGTCCGTCGAGATTAGACATGTGACCATATCCGTCGAATTTGATCTTCCAACCATTGAGTAAAATGTTAAAATCCGTCGAGTTTAGACTTCTAACCATTTAGTAGAATGTCAATGTCCATCAAGATTAGACTTCTGACCATATCCGTCAAATTTGATCTTCCGACCATTGAGTAGAATGTCAAAATCCGTCGAGTTTAGACTTCTGACCATTTAGTAGAATGTCAATATCCGTCGAGATTAGACTTCTGACCATATCCATCGAATTTGATCTTATGACCAAATCCGTCGAGTCTGGACTTCTGACCATTAAACACAATGTCAATATCCGTCGAGTTAGGATGTCAAGATCCATCGAGTCAGAATGCCAATATCCATCGAGTTAAAATCCTGACCATTGAATAGAAACTTCTCCAATGTCAATATCCATCGAATTTGAATTTCTGACCATTCTGTGTTTTAGTCAGGTTCGACACTTAGAAGACTTCTTCAACATCAACACCCATCTGTTGAATTAGGATTTCTGCTAATCTTCTAGTATATTCGACAATTTTTGATCTTCATTCGACAGAACGTTCATTTGACAGTAATTGATTTTTTTAACCACTCTTGTCAAAATTGTAACTCAGGCCTTTTTGTCACCAAATCATCTTATGACTGACATCTCATTATTCTGCCATGTTAGTTTTCGTCGAATGGCAGCCTTAATTTTTCATTAAATACATTATCTCCGTCGAATTCAAAAGTATAATTTATCACCCAACACCTAGTGATCAAATTAATGGTTTTGCTAGTGATTTCGGCCGTGTATCTTCCTGGACTCAAGGCTTTTGGACTAATATAAACATATTAATCGTAAATAATTGGAGGACCAGAAACTAATTAGGGATTCATAAAGAGGGAAAAACAAGGAACGTGAGCATGCCTTACCACTAGTGAGAAGTTTGAAAAAAGGAAGAACATGAGTATGGGTGAGGTTGTGAGGAACATAATGAACCTAATGGTAGACTTCTATCATGACTATGAATGGGATTGTGTTTATCCTTAAAATGTGCTATTGGCTTGATGTGGATCTGTGAATGGGATCAAATCTTGTTGTTAAATGATATGACATGCATTTGAAGCATGATTGACCTAGTTTGTCATGAGGAGCATGATCGAGTCATGCATTGAACAAAAAGAAAGAGAACGTCCGTTGGACTTTGTTAAGGCCGAGTTGCCTAGGAGATGATCACACCTTAGTGTGGGTGCGAATAGACATGTGTGATCCTGTAGTTGACCTTGAGGGCGTCGGGGCGCAGGCGTCTCACAGTGGGCAGTGGTAGCCCCTCTGGACCGTGAGACAAACCGATGCAAATGCACCGACGATCTTGACTGGACACAGTCCTATATCGAGATCTTATGAGAATGTCGCTGTATAAAGCCTTGTTGCTCAAAATGACTGATTATTTTCTGGAAAACACTTGTTTTATGGTTGACAAGATACTGGCATGTCTCCCTGATCATTCTCTCCGACTGTTTTGTGTCTAGCCCCATGGAGTAGGATTTCGACTATTGAATGCATGTGCATAGTAAGTCCATGAATTATCTAGCATTCATTGTTATTATATTGGAACTGTTGTATTATCGATACATACATACAACTTCCTGGAACTGTTTGGTTGATTATAATTGCTGCTAAATGTTTATTACCATTATTGTTGTCGAAAATGCTATGTGGGCGCTTTGTGCCATTTGGTTTCTTGATGCTATAATTAGTAATGATGGTAGGATGTCTTACCTCTTTTCTGTTTCTCTATTACTGTGTGTCTGTATATTGTGTCCCATTGAAGATGACTGCAAGGAAATAGAAGCTCCTAATTTCCCCGGCTTTTGGCCTTACCTTGAGTAGCAACTGTTGAAGAGCATAGAGGCATGCGCGAGTAGATGTTTGGGGGATGTGCATCTGACCTTCTTAGGAGGGCCAGAGTGCTGGCACATCAACTTTGGCTCCAAGCGTTGCGTCTACTTGGGGCATGTATCATTATCTCTAGCCTGGAGGCGCCATGAGCCGCCTATATTCACCTACTGTATTAGCCTACGGCTAGAATTCTGCTTCCCTATATGGGAAATGTGGGTTGACCGCTATTACACCCCGCGGGAAGACTCTTTTGATTCTACAGCTCGGGCCCCGTCCTATAACTCTATAGTTCCTATGGTGGTTTCCTCTGACGAGGAAGACCCCGAGGAGGTCCCTGAGGATGACCCCGACGAGGATCCTGACACAATTCCTCCTCATCTGAGGGACTGATTTTTTACTAGTTGCTACTGAGGGCTACCAGTATTTTATTTTGGGGGCCTGATGTTTTGACTGTAGTGGGCTGTATATTCTGATATAGTGGGGATATTTATGTATAATTCTTTAGGGGCAGGTATAGTTTTGCTTTTTGATATACCAGGCTTTGTAACTAAACAGTTTGACAAATATATATATGAATATGAAATGTTAATTTCCAATGTACGCTTTACTTCTGCTTTCGTTCTCTATTTCCATTGATGTTCTTTCACCGTGGTTATTAATTATTGTCATCACTATTATTGTAAAAAATATATATATATATATATATAAATATATATACTCGCCAATTTAATTACCCAACTATAATCAAGTAAATATACATATTATTAAAAAGAACCGGGTCTTAACTTATACAATTTTATTTTCGCTTTGTAATTGACAATGTGATGTTCCCTTCCGAAAAGGGGCCTTACACTGCACAACAGCAAGAATTGGAAGTTGAGGTCCAGAATTTGATGGAAGAAAGTCGACTATGGGGAAACTCTAGTTTACCAAAGTTCCAAAGGAGGAACAATAGGAAGGCTAATCAATTTAAGCAGAAACCGTATACACTATGACCGAAGGAGCAACAGCTACAGCGAACGTATAAAGGGGATGCGAGTGGTAGTAAATCCAAACTAGTACCTTTATCGAAATGTAAGAAGTGTGGGAAGGACCACTTAACAAGGCATTGCACGATCGAAGGAATGATTTGTTTCAAGTACGGAAAGCAAGGACATGTGTCAAGGGATTGTGCTTTGCATGGGACGAAGCCTCTATATGCAATCAAGAGGATAATCTGCCTTAAGTGCGGAAAGAACCACTTAACAAGGGACTGTAAGATTGAAGGAGTAATGTGTTTCAAGTGCAGAGAGCTAGGACACGTGGCTAAGAACTGTACTTCGCAAAGGATAAAGCCTTTCGCTGGAGATGTATGTACTTCAAGATCTCACGGAGAAGGAAGAGTTAAATTCTCAAGTGGAGTGAAAACATCCAAGACTGAATACTTGAACGAGGGAGCTTGTACTACAACCGATGACCCTGTGATTTTACTGTATAATGCTGGGGGTAACCCATTTCTTTATGACATATGACTGTATGAGTCTATTAAGGTTGTTTGAATCTTCGTCATCTTTTGACTAAGTTATTTCTATTTCTGCTACTAAGAACTTGTTGATGGTAGCCAAGTTGTTCAAATTACCCTATGACTTGTTAAAGACTGAATCCTTCTGTTGATCTGATTTGTTTACCTCTTTTACAAATTAGATGTAATGTTAACGAAGGGATTAGTTATCTTCCAACCATATCTTGTTAAAATGTTCCAGAGAAATTTTAAGAGTCCGTTTCTGGAATTGGGTTGTCTGTGTATTTACTTACTTTCAACCCAAATGATACTATTCACGTTTGTAAGCCTGCTCTTATTGCAACAAGTTTATTTAAAAACTATCCTATTATTGTTAGAAATTAGAACCCTTTTTACTAATTCGATTACCTACTCTCTTCATGAATAGGCTTGATCTCAAAAAAAGGGATTAGTTGTTTTCTAGCCACGTTTCGTCGTTTGATTCCAACGAAAACTTAGTGTTTCTGGAGACAGAAATTTCCTAAATGTGAATCAATGGAACTCACTCCTAAGTTTTATTGGACCATATCATATTCTTTGTGGGATGGGTCCAGTGGTAAATCAAGTGACTCCTCTACTTTTCCCTTTGACCATTATAATGTTTCTAGTATACTTCGATTGAGTAAATGTGTTCCCGAATCTGAACCCTAACAATGCGACAAGTGTAGTACAATTAGGTGAGAACTTACCCTATGAGACATTTTGTTCGAACCAAGGAAAGATGGTTTGACAAATCAATTGAAGAACGCCGCTATTTTCTCCAAAATCAACTTGTATTCTAGACTATCATTGAGTTCGTCTAAAGATTTGTTGTTGTCCTTGTTGGCGACATTCTGATCTATTCTTGATGTTTGGAGGAACATACCGGATCTCTCGTAGTGATTCTTCAAATCCTGAAGAAGAAAAAAAAGTTATGCATAAAGTTGTCCAAGTACGAATTCCAGTTGAAGGCAGTTCAACCTTTCGGTTATGCGATCTCAAGGGAAGGAATTGTTGTGAACCAATCGGAACTCGAAGCATTTTTTTTATAGGAAGGACAGACGACCATAACGAAGATTCGTAGCTATATAGGAGTAACTGGTTAATACGGGAGACTCGTCGTAGAATTTTCCAATGTAGCAAAACTTCTCATCTATCTCATGTATGAGGGTCAAGTTTTGTACAGACTGATGTATATGGGGGAAATTTTCAAGGGCAGAAGAGACACTCAACTGCTTCACCAGTGATGATTCTTCCCAAATCCCAATGAATGTTTGGAGTACCTAGTGATGCTTCGCATTGGAAGTTTAGAACGTATGCTTGATCAGAATAGAAGGAATAGTAACATATGCTTTGGGACAATCGAAAGCACATGAGAGGGATTACCTTACACCAACTCGGTATTAGCTTTGTAGTTACATTGGAGATCTAGAAGCATTTTCTACAAGGAGAAATTCTTAATGCCTATGGTAATCTCAAGAGTCAGAGGCATTTTGTCCTATTGGAATTAGTTGAGCATAAAGCATAGACGGTGATTAAAAGTTTCGAAAGATTTCAATTTTTTCTGTTCTGGTATAATCCTGGAAGAGGCCAAGATCGTAGCGGATGCCTTAAGAAGAAAACAAGCTTAGTTTGTCTACTATGGTGAGCAAGGAGAATAAGTTTGATAGAGCTACTCAGCAATGTATAGTTGTTTGGAGAGTTGTGTGTTGGAATGGCAGAAGACTCAAGGAGCGTAGGATCTTTTGTTAATCGGCCTACGGCGTCAACACATTTTTACCCGTTAATATAAGACACTCGATGGACGGAGGTAACCTTAGTACCAGTAATTTGGATTAATGCAGCTGAAGATACAACATGAGAACTAGAAGACAAGATGAAGGAAACATAGTCGTGTTTGTTCTAAGATATGATGAATTTCGAGGATGAAATTCCTTTTTAGAAGGCGAGAGTTGTAACGTCCCAAAAATTCACTTATTTCATTATAAATAATCGTTTTATAATATTTATGATTTTTGAGAATTTTTTTAGAATTTTCTGGAAATGTTGAATATTTTAATATATTCTTCATTTTGCGTGCCCACTGAACAGAGTCGGGAAAACAAAATATTTTCCCTGAGGCTGGTAAACTTTAAACTGTAGAAACATTGACGGGAGATCTTACTAAACCCGAGGTTGGACACAGTTTACGAGATTTACGTTTTACAATACGATTCCTCCTCATTTGAGGGACTGATATCGCTGGTAGCTACTGATGGCTGCCAGTGTTTTATTTTGGGGGCCTGATGTCTTTATTTTGATGGGCTGTATATTTCGATATCTTGGGGATGTATATGCAGGATCCTTTGGGCAGGTATAGTTTTGCTTTTTGGTTAATCTCAAGCTTCTTTTTGATGAGCCTTGATGTAATTATTGACTCATAGTTTGTATCTAAACAAGTATATATATATATATATATATATATATATATATATATATATATATGATGTATCTCATGCAATGGATGTATGGTTTAGTCTTTATGTTTTCCGTCAAAGTTTATGTTTTTCGCTTATAATTTGACAAGAGTTTATATACGCATCTTGATGAATCTTTTATAAATGTTAATACTTCTGAATATTGAATTGATGGATAGGTTATTGAGTATAATTATATATATATACTTACGAAAAAAAAAATATTCACCATTTTATTTATACAACTAAAATCAAATATGTTTAAGGATGAGAATGAACCGGGTCTTACCTATTTCATTATACTTATATTTTCCGCATTGTATTTAATTGACAATGTGACGTCTCCTTTTTAAAAGGGGCGTTACGTTACATAATATCTCAAAGTTTTGATTGAAAATAGAGCGTAGAAAATAAATTCACGAGTTAGTGCAAGTAGAAAATAATTCAAAGTGTTAGGCAATTTTAGAAATGACCCGAAGCTTCTATTTATAGAGAAATTTCAAGGAAATAGCCGTTGGGTATGATTAAAACTCATAAATGCTAAAACTTATTTCTATACCAATACATGAAAGACCGTGTTTATTCGAATAGAGTAAACTATTATTCGAATAACATTGTTCATAACATCATTGTGAAAAGCAAACTGATATGGGTTATTCGAATAACATCAAGTTTATTCGAATAACACTCTAAAAATAGAGTTTCAAAAGAAAGGGATTATTTGAATAATAGCTGGGTTATTCGAATAATGTTTTGATAAAAACATTTCTGAGAAGCTCATTTATTCGAATAGTTAACTTGCTATTCGAATAGCAAGTTAAAAACTTCAAACTCGTAGCATGGTTTATTCGAATAGAGCAAGCTTTATTCGAATAAAACAACAAAAAACCAGTTTTGAAGAAATCATTTTAAAAACACTTAAGTTTCTTTTTAAGGCCAATTTTATCTTTTCTTTCAAAACAGTGAGATATTAAGGTGAGCTCCGTATAAAAAGACTCTAAGTCCTAAAGCTATTCTTATAAGATCTTGGACTTGGTCTTTCCATCATCTTTATTTTTCTTCACGTTTGTTATCATTAAAACAAAGTCTTCAAAGGCATATGTCCAATCACATACTAAAATTCTAAAATTTTTACCACTCATAGCCTTATATGTTAGCTTCAAAATGCCATTAGTCTCATATAAATATGACCTCTGAGCAAGAAGTTATATAATTTGGTCTAACGGGTGTCAGTCTACTTTTTTTTGCAGAATCTGACTTAAATTCAAACCTAAAATAGGGCTAATTTGGTAATGATAAAAAGCTAAAATTTTTACTACATAAGGCCTTAAGTCTTAGCTTTCAAATCAAATAAGAAGAAAGTAATTTCAATGTCTATAGCTCAAGTTATGCAGCTAACACCATAGGTTGTCAGGATGGTTCCCCTATTGTACGTTCTACTTGTCTTTAGGCGCCCAGACACCCAAACTCTGGCGCCTAGGCACCAGAACACCAAAAAATGATCTATATAAATGGTGCTCCAACCAATTTCTAACTCTCATATCATCGATTCTAAGTGATTTCCAATCCTAAATATGATCTATAATCATATTAGAATCATCAAACACTAATTTGAACTCATTAAAATGTGGATTAAAAATGAGCATTTCTCATATCATAACTTTCTTATGGACTCAACTCAACCTAGCGAAAGAGTTTATCTTAGCTAATGCCTCATTCAACCTTACTTAAGGAAATAAATGAGTATTTCTCTAGAACTATGCATATTCAACTACTCTCATGAATATGACAAGCTTACTAGTCTCAATTCTTCCTATTGTGTATTTAGCAATGTATAAGATCTCTTTTACTAACTTCATGCATAAACATTCCCTCACTTAGGAACCTAAAATACACAATCTTATCTCCACTCAAGTGAATCTAATTCAAGAGCAGTTCTCACTTATAACTCTTTGTTGCTTAAGGGTTTAGGTACCTTCCGAAGTTAATCCACTACTCTTGGATATCCTAAGGTTCATACCATCCTCCTCCTTATTAGAGTGAACATCATTAATCCATCCTAGTATCCTTGTATCTAATACACTACATTATCACATGTTAAGTAATATCTAAAGCAACACCAAGTTTGCTAAAGGTGTTGGGCACTTACTTAGATCTAACCATTTCTCTAGGTTATTCTAAGTCTCATACATTCATATACTAACTGTAACACCCTCCTTAGGGTGCCACATTTATTTATTAAAAACATCAATGACTTAACCAAAACGTGAGGAAGGTTTAATCTTTGGAAAATATAGATTTCAAATTTTCTTTTCAAAAGCATAACTTAAATGAAACATAAACATCACATGATATACCTTACTAAATATTACACACCAAAAAGAATATATACCTCAGTGACATGGATCATAGTCCACCCAAAATGTACAAAGTTTATACACAAAGGACATAAATAATTGTTTAACAAAACATAACTAGCCTAAGTTTAAAGACCTTGGGAGTAAGGTCTCCTCTTGGACCCTCCATTGGATCCTCCTCGGAATCCTCTGTTGGATCCTCCTTGGAATCCTCTGTTCGATCCTTCTCCTCGGACTCCTCCCCAGTCAGATCCTTCAGCCCAGGTAAGAGCTCGCGGACAGGTGTTCTAGCAGATGACACCACAGGGTCCGGGTCCTCCCTCGGGGTGTTATACAAATCACCCCATAGCTCCTTGATACCCATAACGAACTCTAGATGTAACATCCCAAAATTTTTTTATTTCACTATAAATGATCATTTTATAATATTAATGATTTTTAGGAATTTTTGTGGATTTTTCTGGAAATGATGAATATTTTAGTATATTCTTCATTTTACGTGCACACTGAGCGAAGCCGGGATAACAAAATGTTTTCCCTGAGGTTGGTAAACCTTGAACTGTCAACGTGTCGACGGGGGATCTTACTAAACCCAAGGTCGGGCACAGTTTGCGAGGTTTATATTTTTTGAGGTTTTATCTGTTAGATAAAATCGCTGTGTCATAAAATTATATGATGAATAATAAAATATTATTTTCATCAATTGTAATTTTTATTCACTGAGAAAATAATTTTTAACAGTGCAATTAAATCATCTGTCAGATGTATTTAATTAAGGAGACAAGCTTACTATGCATTTCATCGAGAAGCGCACAAAGCTTCCCAAGGAAGCTTCTTCCAACAACTCACTCTCTCTCTCTCTCTCTCCTCCTTTTTGGTGCCGCACGTTTGACAAAAAGGGGCATATTTCATTCATTTTCTCATTTCCCTCCTCCCATACGCAGCCATTTGTCTTTCTTTTTCTCCATACAGCAGCAACCTTACCACCCGCACCTCTATTTCATCTTCAAGCTTTCACATTCCTTGCACCCACTTTGTGCTTGGACGACCACCTTCTTTGAGGAAGCCATCTCCAGGAGCACACCATTCTCTCCACCTTCATTCTCTTACATCTTTGAAGTTTAAAGGTTGGAGCTTTAAGGTAAAGCTCATGGCTTTTTCCTCCTCTCTTCTCATTTTCGTAAACCATGGCCATTTTGGTGACCATGAGTATTCATTACAAAGTTTGGTCTTGATTTTGTACGGTTGAATGTTCTTGAGCTTTCAGGAAGCTGAAAACTAAATTTCTGACCAAAAAGGAGCAGCCTTTCTTTGTGCTTCTCTAAGGTAAGAGGAAGACACTCCTCCTCAACCTCCTGTAGCATTTAGGAACGTTGTCTGTGAATTATATTGACGGTCATCCCTGTTTGCATGCTGTTTTTAATATATTGTGCTATTTGATTGTTTTTGTGGGTATTGATATGCCTAAATGATTTGGAATGTGCAATATGGAAAGAAGTGACGTCCGGTGTGGTTTTCGGATGGCCACGGTTTTTGAGCCCAGAAACTTGGGGATCTTTAGTTGAAAAATTGTAACAATTTGATCTTCCTGACCATTTAGTGTAATGTCAAAATCCGTCGACTTTGAACTTCTGACCATGGCTGTCGAAATTGATCTCCCGACCATATAAGGGAATGTCAAAATCCGTCGAGTCTGAATTCTTGACATGCCTGTCGAAATGATTCTCCAGGCCAAATCTGTCGAGTAGAGTTTCTGATTACTTAGGAGAGAAACTTCTCCAATGCCAAACCTGTCGAGGTAAAATGCAAAATCCATCGAGTAGAGTTTCTGATCACATAGGAGAGAAACTTCTCCAATACCAAACATGTCGAGATAGAATGCCAAATCCGTCGAGTAGAGTTTCTGACTACTTAGGAGAGAAACTCCTCCAATGCCAAATCCATCGAGTTTGAATGTCAACATCCATCGAGTGACATATCCGTCGAGTAGAATTTTTATCCGTTTAACAGAAACTTCCCAATGTTAATATCCGTCGAGTTGGATGTCAACATCCGTCGAGTGACGTACCCATCGAATTTGAACTTTTGACCATTTAGGGCAACGTCAAAATCCGTCGAGTCTGAACTTCAGACCACATCCATCGAATTTGATCTTCTGACCAGTTAGTAGAGGAACTTCTCCAGATCCGTCAAATTAGAGTTTTTGACCATAGTGTTTTCGTCGATTCGACAGTTTTTGGCCTCCGTTCGACAGAACCTCCATTCGACAGGGATTGATTTATGGCCAATCTTGTTATATAATGTTCCGCCATCTTTCACCTTTCTGCCATGTTATTTTTCGTCGAATGGCAGCCTCAATTTTTCACTAAATACATTGTCTCCGTCGAATTCGCAAGTATAGTTTATCACCCAACACCTAGCAATTAAATTAGTGGCTTTGCTGGTGATTCTGGCCGTGTATCTTGTTGGACTCAAGACTTTCGGGACAAATATAAGCATGTTAATCGTAAATAATTGGATAACTAGAAACTAATTAGGGATACATAAACAGGGAAAAACAAGGAACGTGAGCATGCCTTATAACTAGTGAGAATTTTGAGTACAGAAAGAACATGAGTATGGGTGAGGTTGTGAGGAACATAATGAACCTAATGGTTGACTTCTATCATGATTATGAATAGGATTGTGGTTATCCTTAAAATGTGCTATTGGCTTGATGTGGATCCGTGAATGGGATCAAACCTTGTTGTTAAATCATATGACATGCATTTGAAGCATGATTGACCTAGTTGTCATGAGGAGCATGATTGAGTCATGCATTGCACAGAAAGAAAGAGAATGTCCGTTGGACTTTGTTAAGGCCAAGTTGCCTAGGAGATGATCATACCATAGTGCGGGTACGAATAGACAAGTGGGGTCCTGTAATTGGCCTTGAGGGCGTCGGGGCACGGGCGTCTCACAAAGGGCAGTGGTAGCTCCTCTGGACCGTGGGACAAACCGATGCAAACGCACCGACGATCCTGACTGGCCACAGTCCTATGTCAAGGTCTTGTGAGAATGCCACTGTATAAAGCCTTGACGCGCAAAATGATTGATTATTTTCTGGAAAGCACTTATTTTATGGCTGACGAGATACTGGCATGTCTCCCTGATCATTCTCTCCGATTGTTTTGTGTCTAGCTCCATGGAGTAGGATCTTGATTATTGAGGGCACATGTGCATAGCGAGTCCATGAATTATCTGGCATACATTGTTATTATAATTAGAACTATTGTACTTCTGATATATATATATATATATACATATGATTACCTGGAACTGTTGGATTGATTATAACTGCTACTAAATGTTTATTTCCATTATTGCTGTCATAAATGCTATGTGGGCGCTTTGCGCCGTTTGGTTTCTTGATGCTATAATTGGTAATGATGGTAGGATGTCTTACCTCTTCTCTATTTCTCCATTATTGTTTGTCTGTATACTGCGTCTCATCGAAGACAATGGTAAGGAACCCGAAGCTCCTGACTTCGTCGGTTTCTGGCCTTACCTCGACTAAGCAACTGCTATAGGATATGGAGCCACGCACGCGCAGATTTTTGGGAGATGTGCGCCTGACCTTCATAGGAGGGCCAAAGTGCTGGCACATCAACTTTGATGCTGAGCGCTGTGCATGTTTGGGGGACGTATCGATATCTCTAGCCTGGAGGCGCCACAAGCCGCCTGTTTTCACCTGCTGTCTTAGCCTATGTCTGGACTTTCACTTTCCTATACATGAGATGTGGGGTGACCATTATTATACCCTGCGGGAAGACTCTTTTCATTCCAAAGCTCGGGCCCCGTCCCGTAACTCTACAATTCCTATGGTGATTTCCTCTGATGAGGAAGATCTTGAGGAAGATCCCGAGGAAGTCCCTGAGGACGACCCCGAGGAGGATCCTGAAGAGGATCCTGACATGATTCCTCCTCACTTAAGGGATTGACTTTACTTGTAGTTACTGAGGGCTACCAGTATTTTATTTTTGGGGGCCTGATGTCTTGTTTGTAGTGGGTTTTATATTTTGATACCGTGAGAATTTGTATGTATAATCCTTTGGGGGGTAGGTATAGTTTTGCTTTTTGATGTACCAGGCTTTGTAACTAAACAGTTTGATGAAGTATATATATATATGATGATGCAACATTAATTCCCATGTATGCTTTACTTCTACTTTTGTTCTTTATTTTCCATGTATGTTTCGTCACCATGGACATTAATTATCGTTATCATTAATGTAACAAAAAAATAATATACTCGCCAATTTAATTACCCAACTATAATCAAGTAAATACATATTATTAAAATGAACCGGGTCTTAACTCTTATAATTTTATTTCTGCATTGTAATCCACAATGTGACGCTCCCTTCACGAAAAGGGGTGTTGCATTAAGTTGGTATCAGAGCCCCGGTTTATGTTTCTTTGGGTCTTGTGGTTGAGTCTGTCTTGTTTGTGCTGTGTGTTCTCTGAATAGTATATGTAAAGGAGTATTGTTTGGTATTCCTAATGAATGCAACTGACTCTTCTATGTTTTCAGTTAATCTGATCTAAGAAAGAAAGATGGCGTGAAGGGAAGACATAGCAGCGGCTATTACAGCAATGTAGAGGATGGCTGAGGCTGTCGCACGGCAAACCGAGCAAGCTACTCAGCGGCAAGAGAGAGTTGCATAACAACAAGAACGAGCTGCTCAACAGCTAGAGGCTACTGTAGACGCTCAGAATTTAGCGGAGTTTCGACGCCCTAACCCTCCTCAATTCAAAGGAAAATTTGATCCGGACAAGGCTAGTCTGTGGATCAAGGAATTAGAAAAAGTCTTTAGAGGAATGAACTGCGCTGAGGACAAGAAGGTGAACTATGCTACTTTTATGCTGGTGGGCAACGCTGAGGATTGGTGGAATGGAGTGCAGAGAATGCTAGAAGCTACAAACCGAGAGATCACTTGGGAGTTATTCAAGGAAAAATTCTTTGACAAATATTTTCCTACGAGCGCCAGGCATGCGAAGGAGTCAGAATTCTTCAACCTACGACAGGGGAATATGACCGTTAGCGAGTACGCAGCAAAATTTGAAAACTTGTCATAGTTTTCAACGTACTTTCAGAATCAACCAGGCGAAGCATAGAAATACCGAAGATTCACGGAAGGACTGAGGTACGATGTGAAGAAGGCCGTGATCACCTTGAGGATCAATGAATTCTCAGCATTACTAGATACCTGTTGTGATGTAGAGGCTCTAGAGCAATCTAGAGATATGAGAAAAAAGAACTTTGGGCCTACGAGGTTCCAAAGAGGCGGCAGTAATAGTGCTAACCATTTCCAAAAGAAGCCATACTCCCGACTGACGGGAAATCAACAACAACATATGGGTGGAAGTTCTGGTGGAGGTTTTACGGGGAATCGGACTGGCCAAAGCGCGGCGTACCCCTCTAAATGTCGGAAGTGCAAGAAAGATCATCTAACAAAGGATTGTTCTATCAGAGGGATTATCTACTTCCGATGTGGAAAACCTGGACACATCTCCAGAGATTGCAATCAGACGAAGGCCGAACCTTCAATGAATGCTGCAAAAGCCAAGAGACCAAAAGCTGGAGGACGAGTTTACACTATAAGTAGAGCTGAAGCCTCCGAATCCGAAGATTTGATACAGGGAGAAGGCATCATAGAAGGTAATCTTTTAACTGTACTTCATGACTCTGGGGCAACCCATTCTTTCATATCTTATGATTGTGTATGAAGACTGGGTCTACCTGTGTCGTCTTTACCTTTTGACTTAACTGTTTCTACCCCCACTGATAAACCTGTGGTTACTACCAGAGTCTATTTAAACTGTCCATTGGTTGTTGAAGGTCGAACCTTTTCGGTTAATCTGATCTGTTTACCCCTTTCCCAATTAGATATTATCTTAGGGATGGACTGCTTGTCTTCTAACCATGTTCTGTTAGACTGTTCCAGAAAGACCATAGTTTTTCCCATAGGTGAGAATTCTAGATTTCTGACGGCCAACGGAGTTCAAGCTCTCTTGAAAGAAGGAGCACATAGATACATGCTACTGTCTTCTTTGAAAGTCGAGAACGAGGTGGATGTGAGCACCATTCCTGGTGAATGAGTTTCCCGAAGTCTTTCTTGAGAATGTACCTAGTTTACCACTGGCTCGAGAGATAGAGTTTGCTATCGACCTAGTACCAAGAGCAAGTCCCGTATCTATAGCACCGTATAGGATGGCACCGACCGAGTTAGCTAAGCTCAAGAAACAGCTGGAAGAGCTTTTGGAAAAGTAATTTGTCAAACCAAGTGTGTCACAGTGGGGAGCACCAGTGCTGTTAGTTCGCAAGAAGGATGGCACCTCAAGATTGTGTGTGGACTATCGGCAGCTGAACAAGGTAACGATTAAGAACAAGTATCCACTCTCGAGAATTGATGACTTAATGGACCAACTGAAGGGAGCGGAGGTGTTTTCGAAGATCGATCTGCGATCTGGGTATCATCAGATACGAGTAAAAACAGAGGATGTACCCAAGACTGCTTTTCGTACCCGATACGGTCACTACGAATACCTCGTAATGCTGTTTGGTCTGACGAATGCACCAGCTATCTTTATGGACTACATGAACCAAATCTTTCGTCCTTATTTGGACAGGTTTGTTGTGGTATTCATTGATGATATTTTGGTATACTCTCAAAATCGAAAGGACCATGCTGAACACCTCAGTATAGTTCTCCAGATTCTGAAGGAGAAGGAATTATATGCCAAACTATCAAAATGTGAGTTTTGGCTGGAAGAAGTTAAGTTTCTGGGTCACGTGATCTCGAAGGATGGAATTGCAGTGGATCTATCGAAGGTGGAGGCAGTGCTACAATAGGAAAGGCCGAAGTCAGTGACAGAGATCCGAAGCTTCATGGGTTTAGCAGGATATTACCGGAGGTTCATTGAAGGATTCTCCAAGATTGCTGGGCCACTTACACAACTCACAAGGAAAAAGCAAGCTTTTGAGTGGACCGACAGCTGTGAGCAGAGTTCCCAAGAGTTGAAGAATCGGTTGACTACCTCATCGGTGTTAGTGCTACCTGATCCGAATGAGCAGTTTGAAGTGTACTGTGACGCTTCATACCAAGGGCTAGGATCTGTACTTATGCAGCATGGAAGAGTAGTGGCTTATGCTTCAAGGCAGTTGCGAGTGCACGAGAAGAACTACCCGACGCACGACTTGGAGTTAGCGGCTGTAGTTTTTTCCCTGAAGATATGGAGGCATTTTCTCTACGGAGCAACGTTCAACATTTTCAGTGATCATAAGAGTCTGAAATATTTGTATGATCAGAAGGAGTTGAACATGAGGCAGCGAAGGTGGTTAGAGTTCCTGAAGGATTATGATTTCCAACTTCTATATCACCCTGGCAAGGCCAATGTCATGGCAGATGCTCTGAGTAGAAAGATGATCAGTGTCTCTGCCCTGATGATCAAGGAAAAGGATATGCTAGAGCAGTTTAGATATGTGTGGTCTTTTGTGGAGTTAGAACCTGGAAAGATTTGCATGAATGTGGTTACCATCTCAAGCGAGTTGATGGACAACATAAGGGAAAAGCAGAAGAGTGACAAATTCTTGCAAGAAGTGAGGGAACAGATGAAGCAGGGTAATGAAACAGTGTTTACGGAAGGAAAAGATAGAATTCTGAGATTCCGTGGAAGAGTTTGTATTCCCCGGGACCAAGAACTTAGAGAATACATCATTAACCATGCTCATACAAGCCAGCTGAGTATGCATCCGGGCATAACAAAAATGTATCAAGACTTGAAGAAGTTGTTCTAGTGGCATGGAAAGAAGAGTGACGTCACTAGACGAGTATCGACTTGTCTGGTTTGTCAAAAGGCTAAAGTGAAACATCAGAGACCAACGGGGTTGCTGCAACTGTTGCCTATTCCTGAATGGAAGTGGGATAGTATTGCAATGAATTTTGTAGTCAGATTGCCAAGAACAAGAAAAGGCCATGATTCGATTTGGGTAATTGTGGACCGACTCACGAAATCAGCACATTTTCTCCCGATCGACATAAAATACAAACTGGAGAGTTTGACTCAGATCTATATTGGAGAGATTATCAGACTGCACGGTGTGCCTACGAGTATTGTTTCGGATAGGGATCCGAGATTTACTTCAAATTTCTGGGAAAGTTTGCAAGAAGCATTGGGGACGCAGTTACGTCTGAGTTCTACTTATCACGCACAGACCGATGGTCAATCTGAGAGGACGATCTAATCTTTGGAAGATTTGCTTAGAGCTTGTACCCTAGAGCAGACTGGAAGTTGGGATGACGTTCTACCATTGATAGAATTCACCGACAACAACAGTTATCATTCAAGCATAGGAATGGCACCCTATGAAGCTCTGTATTGATGACAGTTTTGGACACCTCTGTGTTGGTACCAAGATGGCGAGCACCTTACCGTTGGACCAGAGATTATACAGCAAACAACTGAGAAGGTTAAGATGATTCAGGAAAAGATAAGGACGGCTCAGAGTCGGAAAAAGAGTTATGCAGACCAAAGGAGAAAGCCTCTTGAGTTTGAGGAAGGTGAACATGTATTCTTGAAAATCACACCCACGATTGGGGTAGGCCGAGCTCTAAAATCTAGAAAACTCACTCCGAAATTCCTTGGACCATACCAAATCATTCGTCGAGTAGGTCCTGTAGCCTATCAAATAGCCTTACCTCCTTTCCTTTCAAACTTTCATAATGTTTTCCATGTGTCACAACTTCGAAAATACCTTCCTGACCCAAGTCATGTCATAGCACCGGATACAGTACAATTAAAAGAAAACTTGACTTATGAGACGTCTCTTATAAGAATCAAGGATAGAAGGATAAAGCAATTAAGAGGCAAGGAGATCGCATTAGTGAAGATAATATGGAACGAGGTAACTGGAGATGCAACCTGGGAGCTGGAAGACAAGATGAAGGAGCAACATCCACATTTATTCTAAGGTATGCAAATTTCGAGGACGAAATTTCTTTTAAGAAGGGGAGTGTTGTAATATCCCAAAAATTCTTTATTTCACTATAAATGATCATTTTATAATATTAATGATTTTTAGGATTTTTTGTGGATTTTTCTGGAAATGATGAATATTTTAATATATTTCTCATTTTGCGTGCATACTGAGCGGAGCGGGGATAATGAAATGTTTTCCCTGAGGCTGGTAAACCTTGAACTGTCAACGTGTCGACGGGGGATCTTATTAAACCCAAGGTCGGGCACAGTTTGCGAGGTTTACGTTTTTGAGGTTTTATCTATTAGATAAAATCGCTGTGTCATAAAATTATCTGATGAATAATAAAATATTATTTTCATCAATTATAATTTTTATTCACTAAGAAAATAATTTTAACAGTGTAATTAAATCATCTGTCAGATGTATTTAATTAAGGAGACAAGCTTACTATGCATTTCATCGAGAAGCATGTGAAGCTTCTCAAGGAAGCTTCCTCCAACAATTCTCTCTCTCTCTCTCTCTCCTCCTTTTTGGTGCTGCACGTTTAACAAAAAGGGGCATATTTCATTCATTCTCTCATTTCCCTCCTCCCATACGTAGCCATTCGTCTTTCTTTTTCTCCATACTGCAGCAACCTTACCACCCACACCTCCATTTCATCTTCAAGCTTTCACATTCCTTGCACCCACTTTGCGCTTAGACGACCACCATCTTTGAGGAAGCCATCTCCAGGAGCTCACCATTCTCTCCACCTTCATTCTCTTACATCTTTGAAGCTTAAAGGTTGGAGCTTTAAGGTAAAGCTCATGGCTTTTTCCTCCTCTCTTCTCATTTTCGTAAACCATGGCCATTTTGGTGACCATGAGCATTCATTTCAAAGTTTGGTCTTGATTTTGTACGGTTGAATGTTCTTGAGCTTTCAGGAAGCTGAAAATGAAATTTCTGACCAAAAAGGAGCAGCCTTTCTTTGTGCTTCTCCAAGGTAAGAGGAAGATACTCCTCCTCAACCTCCTGTAGCATTTAGGAACGTTGTTTGTGAATTATATTGAGGATCATCCCTGTTTGCTTGCTGTTTTTAATATATTTGTGCTATTTGATTGTTTTTGTGGGTATTGATATGTCTGAATGATTTGGAATGTACAATATGGAAGGAAGTGACGTCCGGTGTGGTTTTCGGATGGCCACGATTTTTGAGCCCAGAAACTTGGGGATCTTTAGTTGAAAATTTGTAACAATTTGATCTTCCTGACCGTTTAGTGTAATGTCAAAATCCGTCGAGTTTGAACTTCTGACCATGCCTGTCGAAATTGATCTCCCGACCATTTAGGGGAATGTCAAAATCTGTCGAGTTTGAATTCCTGACCATGCCCGTCGAAATGATTCTCCAGGCCAAATCCTTCGAGTAAAGTTTCTGATCACTTAGGTGAGAAACTTCTCCAATGCCAAACCTGTCGAGGTGAAATGCAAAATTCGTCGAGTAGAGTTTCTAATCACTTAGGAGAGAAACCTCTCCAATACCACACCTATCGAGATAGAATGCTAAATTCGTTGAGTAGAGTTTCTGACCACTTAGGAGAGAAACTCCTCCAATGCCAAATCCGTCGAGTTTGAATGTCAACATCCGTCGAGTGACATATCCGTTGAGTAGAATTTTGTCCGTTTAACAGAAACTTCCCAATGTTAATATCCATCGAGTTGGATGTCAACATCCGTCGAGTGACGTACCCGTCGAATTTGAACTCCTGACCATTTAAGGCAACGTCAAAATCCGTCAAGTCTGAACTTAGGACCACATCCGTCGAATTTGATCTTTTGACCAGTTAGTAGAGGAACTTTTCCAGATCCGTCGAATTAGAGTTTTTGACCATGGTGTTTTCGTCGGTTCGACAGTTTTTGGCCTCTGTTCGACAGAACCTCCATTCGACAGGGATTGATTTATGGCCAATCTTGTTATATAATGTTCCCCCATCTTTCACCTTTCTGCCATGTTATTTTTCGTCGAATGGTAGCCTCGATTTTTCACTAAATACATTGTCTCCATCGAATTCGCAAGTATGGTTTATCACCCAACACCTAGCAATTAAATTAGTGGCTTTGCTGGTGATTCTGGCCGTGTATCTTCCTAGACTTAAGACTTTTGGGACAAATATAAGCATATTAATCGTAAATAATTGGATAACTAGAAACTAATTAGGGATACATAAATAGGGAAAAACAAGGAACGTGAGCATGCCTTACAACTAGTGAGAATTTTGAGTACAGAAAGAAAATGAGTATGGGTGAGGTTGTGAGGAACATAATGAACCTAATGGTTGACTTCTATTATGATTATGAATAGGATTGTGGTTATCCTTAAAATGTGCTATTGGCTTGATGTGGATCCGTGAATGGGATCAAACTATGTTGTTAAATCATATAACATGCATTTGAAGCATGATTGACCTAGTTGTCATAAAGAGCATGATTGAGTCATGCATTGCACAAAAAGAAAGAGAATGTCCGTTGGACTTTGTTAAGGCCAAGTTGCCTAGGAGATGATCACACCTTAGTGCGGGTGCAAATAGACAAGTGGGGTCCTGTAGTTGGCCTTGAGGGCGTCGGGGCACTGGAGTCTCACAATGGGCAATGGTAGCTCCTCTGGACCGTGGGACAAACCGATGCAAACGCACCGACGATCCTGACTGGCCACAGTCCTATATCGAGATCTTGTGAGAACGCCGCTGTATAAAGCCTTGACGCACAAAATGATTGATTATTTTCTAGAAAGCACTTATTTTATGGCTGACGAGATACTGGCATGTCTCCCTGATCATTCTCTCCGACTATTTTGTGTCTAGCTCCATGGAGTAGGATCTTGATTATTGAGGGCACATGTGCATAGCGAGTCCATGAATTATCTGGCATACATTGTTATTATAATTAGAATTGTTGTACTTCGATATATATATATATATATATATATATATATATATATATACATATGACTCGCCTCGGAAGCTCGTTGGATTGATTATAACTACTACTAAATGTTTATTACCATTAAAATATATGCGCCGTTTGGTTTCTTGATGCTATAATTGGTAATGATGGTAATGTCTTGCCTCTTCTCTATATTATTTTCGTATATTACGTCTCATTGAATAAAATGGCAAGGAACCCGAAGCTCCCGATTCTTACTCGACTAAGCAAAGGAATGGAGCCACACACGCAATTTTGGGAGATGTGTGCCTCGACCTTCATAGGAGGGCCGCAGTGCCGGCACCGATGTATGTTTGGGGGACGTATCGATATCTCTTTGAAGGCGCCACTATGTTTTCACCTGTTGTCTTAGCCTACGTCCGGAGTTTCACTTTCCTATACGTGAGACAAGTTATTACACCCCGCGAGAAGACTCTTTTCATTCCACAGCTCGGCCCCGTCCCGTAACTCGCAATTCCTATGGTGATTTCCTCGATGAGGAAGATCCTGAGGAAGATCTCGAGGAAGTCCCCGAGGACGACCCGAGGAGGATCCGAAGAGGATCCCGACACGATTCCTCCTCCGAGGGATTGACTTTACTTGTAGCTACTGAGGGCTACCAGTATTTTATTTTTGGGGCTTGATGTCTTGTCTATATGTATATTTTGATACCGTGGGGATTTGTATGTATAATCCTTTGGGGGGTAGGTATAGTTTTGCTTTTTGATGTACCAGGCTTTGTAAATAAACAGTTTGATGAAGTATATATATATATGATGATGCAACGTTAATTCCCATGTATACTTTACTTATGCTTTTGTTCTTTATTTTCCATGTATGTTTCGTCACCGTGGACATTAATTATCGTTATCGTTAATGTAACAAAAAAAAATATACTCGCCAATTTAATTACCCAACTATAATCAAGTAAATACATATTATTAAAATGAACTGGGTCTTAACTCTTATAATTTTATTTCTGCATTGTAATCCACAATGTGATGCTCCCTTCACGAAAAGGGGCGTTGCACTAGACGCACAAGAACACTAAGAGAAAAGAAAGGTTCCCCATCGCGGGTTCTACGAACAGATAAAGTTACATCTCCTACGTATCTAATACGTTCAATGTCCCAATCGATGCGCCATGCGTCTGCACCTTCGTGGAATTGAACTTTCACAAAACCAACAAAATCCCTTCTAGTAGCCATCCTAAAATAAAACAATAGGAAACTGCAAATATTCTTCTTCTTCCTTTTAGTCTTTATCAACAGGAGCACACAAAATAGAAAATAGACAGAATAATAAACAAAAAGGTGAGATTCCCTACATCAATACCAGCATGGCAGCAAGAGACAGCAATATTAGAAAGGTCACAGAGTATAGAAATAACATTACAGTCATAAAATTTCTTAGCAGGTATTGCAGTAATATATCAACAGACAATTCCATAGTATAATAGTAGATAATTCCATAGTAGAAATGTATCATATAAAATGTTCGATGACTATGTGAATGCATAATGGACTGACACCTACTCCATGGAGTTAAACCAAACATCAGAGAGAATAATCGAGGAGTCATGTCTGTATATCGTTAGCCTCAAATCATGTGCTTTTCTAATATAATCAACATGTACAACATGGCTTATACAAAACACTCTCAATCGGATCGGGAATAGGAATAGGGTCTCGTTGAGGTCGTCGATGCGTTGCACAGTCACCATGGCCCAGTGGACCTACTAATTGTCCACTTGTGGGATACCTGCACCCCGACGCCACCTAGGTCATTCATAAACCTTCCCTACGCAATTCGCACCCGCAAAAAGGTGTAATTCATCTCCTAGGCATACAGCCTTAACAACAAGTCATTTTGACTTTCACAATGCATGATCATATGACAAAGATAAGATGATATTCATTAATAGCACAAATTCCACCAAAAAGAGCCACAGTAGGGCTTAAGTCAACCACTGACATCTCCGGGTCTAGTACGTCGGCCCGACAGTACAATGCTATTATATTTAGTCACAAAGCACTTCCATTGTGCAAATTCAGGAATCATCATTTTCAATTTACATGGAACATTCTCACAAACTTATTTATTATGTAGAACTATTATTACACTTTTAGGCTTTATTATTATTATTATTTTATACTTTCGTGGATAACTGTAGAAATTAACTCTAATCACCAAAGTCTTCTAGCTAAGTTCTTCTAGTAATACTTCCTCATATTTTTCACAAGAACCTAAAAATAAATCACATTGTCTTAACCTCACAAAATCTTTTCCTTTTTCCCTAAGCTTTAAAAGTGCCTTAAGTCTTCATTATTTCTCTCTTAAGCTTGTTTTTCCCACTCAAGGCCGAAATCCCTCTTTATTAAAATGACTAAGTTTTATTTTATCACTCTTTCATTCTCATAAATCCTTAAGCATATTCTTTCTTCACCTTAGTATCTAAGTTCCAAATTAACACAAAAATTTTATCTGGGATACCTTCTCTAAAGTCTCTTGGGCATGAGCACTAAGGGCTTTGGGTCTCAAAATTTTCATCATCCACAATGAGATTCCAATCAAATAATATATATCAATCATCAAAGTTTTTCATTCTACCAAGATCATGCACCATACCAAACCATAAAATCATATAAGGCAAAAATTTTAAAATCACCAAAAGTCAACACAAACAAGTGAACAACCCATACATGGATTCTTCACTTTTGGCCATGAGCATTAAGGGCTTTGGGTCTCAATTTTTTCATCATCCACAATGAGATTCCAATCAAATAATATATATCAATCATCAAAGTTTTTCATTCTACCAAGATCATGCACCATACGAAACCATAAAATCATATAAGGAAAAAATTTTAAAATCACCAAAAGTCAACACAAACAAGTGAACAACCCACACATGGATTCTTCACTTTCAATATAACAAAACATCCCTCACCACCTTGAAAGGTTGATGAGAGTAATCTTCCTCTTACCTTAGGGGATGTCTGTAACACCCTCCTTAAGGCATCACATTTCAAACCAATTCCTTTTAATTCTTTACCCAAGTTATAAAATATTTCATATTATTCTAATACGGGTTTCAAAATTAATTTTTCGCAGATAACATAAACTTACTGAATTTTAGAAGACATAAAACTGAATAATATACTTTACATATAAACAAAGTTTACTACAACCGTACGTACATTGTACTTACATACCAAAACACATAAAACATCTAACATAACCAACCTAGACTGGCCCAAATTCACAACATCTAAAGAAAAGAATCCTCCTCAGAAGACAAATTCCCTAACTGGGAATATCTTGACAGATAGAAATCCAAGCAAAAGATATCTCGAAGTCTTCCCTAGGAGTATAGTAAAGATCATTCCACAACTCCCTGATCGGTAAAACAAACTCTACATAAGCAACAGTAAAAGAAGAAGTAGTGACTCCATGTCGAGTCCTACTTATAGATAGAGTAATGTCACCACAATACTCTAAATACTTTGTGTCCCAATAGACACGCCAAACATTAGCACCTTCAAGAAACTGTAGTTTAAAGAAACCTAACTGATCCCTCCTTGTTGCCATCGCAGTCTTCACAAATGTAAGCATAAAAGAGAAACAGACAAAATAATACAATAAAGAGGTGAGATATCTTACATCAATACCATCAGGACAACAAAGAACAATAATGACAATAATGTCATTCATATACAGCAATATCACAGAATAACAGATATAATCATGTTATCAACTAATAGATAATTTAACAATGTATATCACAATAACATGAATACTAGTCACACCACAAAACAAGTATATTGACGATACTTATGCATAATGAATTAACCCCTTTTATGCACAATGCACTCATTTCCTACTCCATGGAGCTAAACACAATTTCGGAGAGAATGATCCAGAAGATATGTCTGTATCTCAGTTGCCATGGCCCAAGTGCTATAATTTATCAATGTGTACATCATGGCATAATACAAGACATTCTACGCCGGATCGGGAATAGGAATAGTGTTGTGTCGAGATCTTCGGTACATTTGTATTGGTCACCACCGCACAGTAGTGCTTTCGAACTGACTATAGGTAGAATCCCTCGTCTCGACACCTCCAAGATCCATTATAGACCATCACTATGCAATTCGCACCCGCACTTAGGTGTAATTCAACTCCTAGGCAACAATAGCCTTAACAGACACCGTCTGACAAATGATGCATGACAAATGACTCAATGTACTATCACAAGCCACTACCAGCTATAACCACACGTTAATATATATTTGGGTCAAATACATTAGCTTGACAGCAAATTACTGTGTTTCTCATCTGCGAAGTATTTTTATCACATTTTCACAATCGCGTAACACTTGTGTTACGTTTTCAAATTGCGTAATAGTTTTTCAACATTTTCTCAATCGCGTAAAGATTTTAAAACATTTTCTTAATCGCGTAGCTAAAAATCATCATTTTAAAATCACGTAAGAGTTTTTCTACGTATTTTCAATCGCGTAAAATATTTTCTTAATATTCTAAGCTCAAATTAAAACTTTTCTCATTTAATATCAAAATTAGATTTTAATTCCATTATTTCCTTAATAAAATCACCTTTAGATAATATTTCTAACATTTTTATACTAAACCTCCTCCAAATAATATTTCTTAATGTTTTCCACAAAAACTTATATCATCTAAATTAATTCAAGATATCTCTTAATCTTTGTTCTTTACTCTTAATAAAACTTTCTTAATTAAAATATTTTTAACTTCAAACTATCATTAAAAAAATTATTTTCTTGCTAAAACTCCTCTAAATAATATTTTCTAATATCCTTTCCAAAACTTACATTTATTTTAATTAAATAAATCATTTTCCATCTTTCTTATTAAAAATCCTCTTAAATAAAATACTTTGAGTTTCAAACTTAATTCTCAATCCTATTTCCCAATACCATGGCTGAAAATCACTCTTTTGCTTAATAATAAAATTTATTCATTTCATTCTTATTTTAAAAATCCTTAATTAAATTTCTTAACATTACACCACTAAGGTCACAATTTATAAATCATTTTCATCTTTCCAACTAAAACTCCACTAAATAAAATACTTCAAATCTCCAAATTACTTCGTAGTCCTAATTTCACTATATTAACCAAAAATCACTTTTTAATTAGTAATAAAAATACATTCATTTACATTTTTATTTTGTAATCCCATAATTAGCTTTCTTATCACTAATCCTCTAGGTTAACATTTAATAAAACATTTTGCATTAGATTACCCATTTGTGGGCATAGAGGTCGTGAGCCTCATGGTCTTTGGAACCAAAAATTGTTTCTTGTCAATTACAATTTATAGCATACAATGCAACATAAAGCATCAAAATCCTACTTAAACAAGTTCATGCATAATATCAAAGCAATAAAATCACATAAAGCAATTAAACACAAATCACAAAATCATACAAACAAGGTGAATAATCCTCACATGGATTCATCACCTTCATACAAATTTTGTTCCTCACCACCATAATTAGTTGATGAGGTTAGTCTCCCTCTTACCTTAGATGTAGCTTCCTAAGCTCCTTGTATAGCTCTTTGTATCAACTTCTACCACCAAGTAGTCTCTTGAAATCCAAACAAACACATAAAAATTAACATTTAAATCTTGATTAAGGTAACCATAGATCAAATATGGTCTTAGAATTTCAAGATTCAAATAAGAACTCAAGTTTCAAGATTTTTACCTTGAAACCCTAGAACTTAAATCCAAGAATCAAGCTTGAAGATGATGGAATCAAGGCTTGATCACAACATAGAAGTTGCTTGGAATGATGTTTAGGACTAAGTGGTGTTATTACATGGAATTATGAGTGATTGGAAGGTAGTTTTAGAGAGTGAGGCCATGAGCTAGAAGGAGAGAAAATGAGAGAAAATGGTGTTAGCTTTTTAGAGAAAAGATGATAGCTTTCTTGAATGTAATAGAAAATGAAAACTTAGCCACTTTGAAGCTAAATGGTCGTGAGATAGGAGAGAGAAAAGTATGACAATGTTGACCATTTTCAACCATTGATTCAATTATGGGTAGATATCCTAAGCTTCCTCACTAAGCTTTCCTTCATAACCATTGATTAGATCAATAGTGGACATCCAAAGCTTTTTTACTGAGCTTGCTATCACAACCATTAATTAGATCAAAGGTTGATAAGCAAAGCTTCTCCTCCAAGTCTCACCATCCAATGGCTCAAACCAAATTCCATGCCCTCTTTGTTGACTTCAACTAGCTTCACCATTATGCTTTCTTCCTATTGGTTGGTGATCTGTTAATAATTTCAGTTCTTAAATTGATTTTGTTTGATTTAATTGGACTTCATATGTGCTCAATTGTTGACATTTAGCTAAGTTTTTGATTAGAGCTTAATTGGATGTTTATTTTGAAACTATCTTAAATGTGGTTATAAACACTCATAAATGAATTATGCTTTTCAAGATATCTTTAAGTGTTTGAGTCCATTAGCATTGAACCAAGCTTGATGACCATTTGAGGAGAGAGATGAATACTGAAGAAGATCAATTTTACCCTTAGAAGCAAAGGAAGAAGGGCATTTATGAAGAATTAAGGTTGGATTTGAAGAAAGTGATTAACACGACCCGTGTCAAATGACATAGGGTAGGCCGTGTACTCCTCTGACTATGTAGACTGGAATTTTTGGACCAACATAGCCCGTGTCAAATGACACGGGGTAGGCCGTGTACTTCTCTAACTTCACGAGGAAAATCAGTTTTCAGCCCTGACCGAGAACACGGCCCGTGTCACATGACACGGGTTGGGCCGTGTTCTTCTATGACTTTGAAATCAGTTGAAAATATGTTACCAGATTCAGACACGAGTTGGGCCGTGTCATATGACCCAGCCCGTGTCATCGATTCAGAAGTTTCAATTCATATTTTAATGTTAAATTAGGTATCCAAACCTATAAATAGGGTTGCTTAGAGTCCCTAAAGGAGATCTGAACAGAGAGAGCCGTCAAGGAAACTGAGAGAAACACGAAGACCAACAAAGAGAGGGATTCGATTGAGGATTAGAGACTCGGATTCGAGCGATCAAAGATCAATCATTCTCAAGCCTTGGAAACTAGTTTGATCTTTAGTTTTTCTTTTCTTCTTTTGATCTGAACATGTTTTTCTTTAATTCTTCTTCTGTTTTTAACTTTGCCATGTGTGGCTAAACTTCTTGATTAGTTAAGGAAAGATGAAACTCTAGTTTTGATTATGTGAATCTTGGATATTTCTTTATATCAATACAATTATGTTTTTATTCATATGTTTCTATTCTTAAATTAATATAAAGATTTTTATATTCTTGCCAAATTTTGAAAGTGGTAAAACTAGGATTGCTATGCGCGATTGCGGTGGTAAAACTAGTGAAACATATGATCTAAGTAATTTAATCCCGGTGTGTGATTAGATCTTAGTGTGATTGGTTTTCTAATTCTTAATGCAATCATAAGGGAGGTGTAAGAGCGGTTGCTTTACAAATAACTAATGGTTAGAGTTTGATTTGAGCGATTGTTGAATTAAGCGAAACTTAAGGAAAACAGGGGATTTATCTCATAATCACATAAGAACATAATTGATCATGTTGGTATCAAGAGTATGTAAGTTAGCATAATCATATAAATCTAGTGGTGGATTTCATCTCTCAACCAATATCTTTAACTTGATAATTCAATTTGTGTTTACTGTTTTGGGTTAAGTTTAATTTCTTTTTTTAGTTTTACTTAACAAAACCCCCTTTTTACTTTCACTGTTTACTTTTCATCACAATTTAATTTAGGAATTGGATTGATAGTGTCAATTGAATTAGTTCTCTGTGGATCGACCATTGCTTACTACAACTGGTTGTAAGGTTTTCATATTTTTGGTGGAACTTGGCAATTATTTTTAATATTAATTTTTAATCATATTTCACACCACACCAAATTTTGGCGTCGTTGCCGGGGAACTAATTTTCCAATTACACTATGAATTTGTTTCCTATTTTTCTCTCTATTTTTTGTTTTAATTTTAATAGTTTCAGTTTTTCTCTTTAACTGTCTTGTAGGTGTTCATGTCCGGTGAAGAAGTGAACGAGCAATTGAGAAATTTAAGGCATTACTTTGAACAAATCAGCTCGCAATTCACACCTACTGATGTTGAATGTAACACCCTAAAAATTATTTATTTTATCATTAATCATCATTTTAAAATATTTATAATTTTTGGAAATTTTTGTGAATTTTTTCAGAAATGTTGAATATTTTAGTATATTCTTCATTTTACGTGCACACTGAGCAGAGTCAGTGTAATACTACAAAAATGATTTGTTTCATCATGAACAATCATGTCCCAATATTCGTGATTTTTGGATATTTTTCTAAAATTTTTCAGAAATGTTGAATATTTTAATATATTTCTCATTTTACGTGCGCACTGAGCAGAGTTAGCCAAACGCCCCAAAATATTATTTGTTTCATGACAAATATTCATTTTCTAATATTTGTGATATTTAGAAATTTTTGTGGATTTTTCTAAAAACATCAAATTTTATAGTTTATTTCTCGTTTTACGTGCACACTGAGCGGAGCCGGGATAACAAAATATTTTTCTCGAGGCTGGTGAACCTTGAACTGTCAACGTGTCAACGGGGGATCTTACTAAACCCAAGGCAAGGCACAATTTACGAGGATTCACATTTTCTAAGATTTTATCTGATAAATAAAATCGCTATATCATAAAATTATCTGATGAATAATAAAATATTATTTTTATCAACTGTAACTTTTATTCACTGGGAAAAAAATTCTAGCAGTGTAATTAATTATCTGTCAAGTGTATTTAATTGAGGAGACAAGCTTACTATGCACTTTATTGAGAAATGTGCAAAGCTTCTCAAGGAAGCTTCAAGGAAATTTCCTCCAAGCTTCCCACGGAAGCCATGCACTCTCTCTCTCCTCTCTCCATGCACACGGCAGCAGCACCCTAGGGAGCACAAATTTGTGCTTCAATTCATTTAATCAATTCTATTCAAGCTTTCAAAATTCAAAAGCTATCACCTTTAATTTTTCTATTCACTTTCTCTCTCTACCTTCTTCTTCTTCCTTTGAAATTTTTTTCTCCTCCTTCTCTCTAGAGCCAATCGGCCAACAGCCCCTCCATGCACTCATCCATCACAAAATTTTCATCCAACCCTATTTTCTTAATCCTCTCCATCTCTTAAACACTTTTCTAGTTGGCAGTTCTTTGAAAATCCATCATTTTCACCATTTTCCTCAAGCTTCAAGCTTAGGGTTTTTGGGTAAGCTTCTTGAATCTTCACTGTCTTTTACTCATTTTCATTTCTATGGTCTTCTTGGTGACCATCCATGCTTTATTTTCAAGCATTGGTGTTATTTTGATGAGATTGAAATTTTAGGATTCTTGGTGGTGCCCAATCCGAAAATTGCAAGGAGAATCTAGGAGGCTTCTCTTGTTTTCTTCACTTTGGTACGAGGAAGACACTCCTCCTCAACCTCTATTAGCACTAAGAAACCTTGTTTGTGATTGATTGTGAGAAAACCCTATTGAGAGTTATTCTTTGATTGTAAGATTAGTATGTTTACATGTTGTTTGCAATTTGTTTATGCTATTGGATTGATTGTTTGTGTACATTGATATATTGGAATGGATTGGAATGCATGAAATGGAAGGAAATGATGTTGGATTTTCTCTTGGATGGCCACGATTTTACGGCCCAAAAATTGGGGTTCTTTGTGAACAATTGTAATAAGTGAAAGACTTGATTAATCAAGTGTGTAATGTGCAATTAATGGAATAGAAAAATTGGGAACTTAATTTCCTTAGGGAGGCCATGGCCTCTACGACCTTTTTGGGGCTTAATTATGCAGTTTTGGTAACCTTGGAACTTAGACAATCTAGTGATTAAATCATTGGTAATAGGATAGAAAATTAGCGAATTGGAAGAATTTGATATACTTTGAGATTCATAATTTTAAAGAACCACGAACGAAATTTATCATAACACTCAAGGTAATTTTAATTAGGGCAAGAACAAGAGAGTGTGAGACTTTGAGATCTTAGAATAACCTTCTAAGTGTATGAGAATAAATTACATTAGAAAATTTAACTAATTATGAGAATTCATTTAGAGATGAACCTTATAAGAAAGGCTAACTTTAAGATGGAATTCATAATAGACCTTAAAATGGTATTAATTTATGTAATTCTAATAATTATAATATTGTGGGTCCATGTGAGTGACTAATGATGTGTTGATTCTTACTTTGGCTAATTGTGGCATATTGTGAAATAGTATGTAATGATGATCATACATGATTATGCATAGAGTCTTTATGCATTGTGAAAATCCTTTGGACTGTTGTTAAGGCCATGTTGCCTAGGAGATTGAACACACCTTAGTGCGGGTGCGAGTAGACTAGTGTAGGTTATATTGTTGACCATGGGGGCGTCGGGGTGCGGGTACCTCGCAATGGACAGTTAGTAGCTCTTTTGTCCATGGGGCAGACCGATGCAAACGCACCAACAATCCTGACCGGGTACTGTCCTATATCGTGATCTAGTGTAGACTATCTGTACAATGCCATGATATGCACTTGGATAAACTGATGAATTATAGCACTTTGGCCGCGGCAGCCGAGTTGCAGACATGTCTCCTGATCTTTCTCTCTGATCGTTTGTGTCTAGCTCCATGGAGTAGGATTTTGACTTTGTATGCATGTACATAGTAGGTCCATATATTATCTGGCATTTGTTTATTATTATAATCGGAATTGTCGTGATACTGTTATATATTTGCCTGTAACTGCTTATTTGTCTTTTTCTGTTATTTAATGTTTATGGTTATTATTTGATATGCTCTGTGGGCTCTTCGCGCCGTTTTGTTTCTTGCTACTATAATTGGTAATGATGGTAGGATGTCTTACCTCTTTCCTGTATTTCTATTATTTTCTATCTGTATATTGTGTCCCATCGAAGACGATGGTAAGGAGGTTGGAGCTCTTGATTTCCCCGGCTTCTAGCCTGATCACGATTAGCATCTACTATGGAGCATGGAGGCACGCATGCACAGATTTCTGGGTGATGTGCGTCTGACCTTCCTTGGAGGGCCAGAATGCTGGCACATTAACTTGAATTCCGACCGCAATGTCTACCTGAGAGACGTGTCGATCTCTTTGGCCTGGAGTCATCATGAGCCACCGATCTTTACCTGCTGCATCAACCTGCATTTGGAGTTTTATCTGCCCATCCGGGAGATGTGGGGTGATCACTACTACACCCCGCAGGAGGACTCTTTTGATTCCACTGCTCGGGCTCTGGCCGGTGGCTCTGTGGCTCCTATGGAGGTTTCCTCGGATGAGGAAGACCCCCGAGGAGGTTCTCGAGGAGGACCTCACTGTAACATCCCAAAAATTCTTTATTTCATTGTAAACGATCATTTTATAATATTTATGATTTTTAGGATTTTTTGTGGATTTTTTTTGGAAAATGATGAATATTTTAATATATTCTTCATTTTGCGTGTACACTGAGCGGAGCTGGGAAAATAGAATATTTTTCCTGAGGTTGGTAAACCTTGAACTGTCAACGTGTCAATGGGGGATCTTACTAAACCCGAGGTCGGGCACAGTTTGCGAGGTTTGTATTTTTCAAGGTTTTATCTGTTAAATAAAATTGCGGTATCATAAAATTATCTGATGAATAACAAAATATTATTTTCATCAATTATAAATTTTATTCACTGAGAAAATAATTCCACAGTGTAATTAATCATCTGTCAGATGTATTTAATATGGAGAAAAACTTACTATGCACTTTATTGAGGAGCGCACGAAGCTTCTCAAGGAAGCTTCCTCTAACCATTATTTTTATTATTTCTCTCTCCTCCCATTATGTGCAGCACGTTTGAATTAAAGGGTCTAATTCATTTTCTTTCTCACATTTCCCCTCCTCCCAATACGCAGCTACTATTCACTCATCTTTCTCTCTTCTCTTTCACCCTATAGCAGCAACACCATCCACCCACACCTCCATTTTGTTCTTCAAAACCGTCACAATCCTAGCACCATTTTGTGTTGGAGGACCACCATCATTGAGGAAATCATCTTCAAAGTTCTGCCATTTTCTCCATCTTCATTCTCTTCTACTTTGAAGCTTAAAGGTTGGAGCTTTAAGGTAAAGCTCTTAGCTTTTTCTTCCTCCCCTCTCATTCTCGTAACCCACTGTCATTTTGATGACCATGGGTATTCATTTCAATATTGGGTTCTGATTTTACACGTTTAAATGTTTAAGGATTTCCTGGAAGCTGAAAATGAAATCCTGACCAAAAGGAGTAACCTTTCTTTGTGCTTCTCCAAGGTAAGAGGAAGACACTCCTCCTCAACCTCTTTTAGCATTTAGGGACGTCGTTTGTGATTGGTACTGAGAGTCATCTTTGTTTGTATGCTGTTGGTGATGTATATATGCTAGTTGATTATTTTGTGTGTTTTGATATATCTGTATGTGCTGGAATGTATAATCTGGAAGGAATGCAGTCGGGCTGGCTCTCGGATGGCCACGCTTTGAGACTAAAATTTTGGGATTCTTGGTGAGAAATGGTAATAACTTGAGTTTCTGACCATTAAGTGTAATGTCAGAATCCGTCGAGTATGAACTCCTGGCCAAACCCATCGAATTTGACATCTTGATCACTTAGTAAAATGTTAGAATCCGTCGAGTATGAACTCCTGGCCAAACCCGTCGAATTTGACATCTTGATCACTTAGTAAAATGTTAGAATCCGTCGAGTATGAACTCCTGGCCAAACCCATCGAATTTGATATCCTAATTATCTAGTGAAATATTAAAATCCATCGAGTATGAACCCTGGCCGTGCCCGTCGAATTTGATTCCTGGTCATTTAGTGCAATGTCAAAATCCGTTGAGTATGAACTCCTGACCATGTCTGTCGAGATTCATCTTCAGGCTAAACCCGTCGAATTAGAGTTTCTGACCACTTAGGAGAGAAACTCCTCCAATGCTAAATCCGTCGAATTGGAATGACCACATCCGTCGAGTAACATATTCATCGAGTTAGAATGCCAATACCCATCGAGAGACATACCCATCGAGTAGATTTTCTGTCCATTTAACAGAAGCTTTCCAAAGTTAATATTCATCGAGTAGAATGTCAAGATCCGTCGAATTAGAGTTTCTGACCATAGTGTTCTTCGTCGGTTCGACACTTGGGAGATTTCTCCAATGTCGACACCCATGTTCGTCGAATTAGGACTTCTGCGGATCTTCTGGAATAATTCGACAATTTTGATCTCCATTCGACAGAACCTCCATCCGATGGAAATTGATTTTTAGCCAATCTTGTTATAAAATGTTCCCCCATCTTTCATCCTTCTGCCATGTCATTTTTCGTCGAATGGCAGCCTCAATCCTCCACTAAATACATTGTCTCCGTCGAATTCACAAGTATGGTTTATCACCCAATACCTAGCAATTAAATCTGTGACTTTGTTGGTGATTCTGGCCGTGTATCTTCTTGGACTCAAAACCTTTGGATTAATAAAAACACATAAATCATAAATAATTGGATGACTAGAAATTAATTAGGGATTCACAAACAGGGAAGAACATGAGTATAGGCGAGCTTGTGAGGCACATATTGAATTTAATGGTTGACTTCTATCATGACTATGAATGGAAATTGTGGTTATCCTTAAAATGTACTATTGGCTTGTTGTGGATCCGTGAATGGGATCAATTCTTGTTGTTAAATGATATGACATGCATTTGAAGCATGATGGACCTAGTTGGTCATGAAGAGTATGATTGAGTCATGCATTGAACAAAAAAAAGAAAGAGATTGTCCATTGAACTTGGTTAAGTCCGGTAGCCTAGGAGTTGAACTTACACCTTTGTGCGGGTGGGAATAGACAAGTGTAGGTTACTTGTTGACCTTGGGGGTGTCAGGGTGCGGGTACCTCGCAATGGGCAGTTGGTAGCTCTCTGTCCATGGGGCAGACCGATGCAAACACGCTGACGATCCGGACCGAGACGCTGTCCTATATCGAGATCTGTGTAGAATGTCTTGTAAAATGCCATGATGTGCACGATGATAATTTGAGAATTATAGCACTTGAGGGCCTGGGCAACCAAGGAATACCGACATACCTCCTGATCGTTCTCTCCGACTGTTTTGTGTCTAGCTCCATGGAGTAGGATTTTGGTTATTGGGGGCACGTGTGCATAGTGAGTCCATGAATTATCTGGCATGCATTGTTATTATAATTGGAACTGTTGTACTTCTGATATATCTATATGTATACGACTGCCTGGAACTGTTTGGTTGATCATAATTGCTATTGATTGTTTATTACCATTATTGCTGTCATAAATGCTATGTGGGCGCTTTGCGTCGTTTGGTTTCTCGATGCTATGATTGGTAATGATGGTAGGATGTCTTACCTCTTCTCTGTCTCTCCATTACTGTTTTGTCCATATACTGCGTTCTATAGAAGATAACTGCAAGGAACCAGAAGCTCTCGACTTCCCTGGTTTTTGGCTTTATCTCGACTGAGCGACTGCAGAAGAATATGGAGCCACGCACGCAAAGATTTTTGGGAGATGTGCGCCTGACTTTCTTGGGAGGGCTAGAGTGCTGGTACATCAACTATGGTTCTGGGCGTTGCGTCTATACGGGGGATGTATCGATATCTCTAACCTGGAGGCGCCACGAGCCGCTTGTCTTCACCTGCTGTATTAGTTTACATTTGGAGTTTCAACTACCGATACGCGAGATGTGGGGTGACCGTTATTTCACTCCGCAGGAAGACTCTTTTTGTTCCACAGCTCGGGCCCCGTCCCGTGACTCTGCGATTCCTATGGTGATTTCCTCTGACGAAGAAGATCCTGAGGAAGATCCCGAAGAAGTTCCTGAGGACGACCCCGAAGAGGATCCTGACTCGATTCCTCCTCACTTGAGGGACTGACTTTACTTATAGCTACTGAGGGCTACCAGTATTTTATTTTGGAGGGGGCTGATGTTTTGTCTATAGTGGTAAATTTGTATATTCGATATCGTGGGGATACTTATGTATAATCCTTTGGGGCGTGTATAGTTTTGGTTTTGATGTACCAGGCTTTGTGACTAAACAGTTTGATATATATATATATATATATATAATGATGCAACATTAATTCCTATGTATGCTTTACTTCTGTTTCATTCTTTGTCCCATTTATGCTTCGTCAACATGGTTATTAATTATGATTGTTATTGTAACATCCCGAAAATTGCTTATTTCATTATAAATAATCATTTTATAATATTTGTGATTTTTGGTGATTTTTGTGAAATTTTCTGGAAGCGTTGAATATTTTATTATATTCCTCGTTTTGCGTATGCACTTGAGCGGAGCCGGGATAACGAAATGTTCTCCCGAACTGTAAACCTTGGACCGTCAACGTGTCAACGGGGATCTTACTAAACCCGAGGCACGATTCGCGAGGTTTGCATTTTTCAAGGTTTTATCTGCTAGATAAAATCGCGGTATCATAAAATTATCGGATGAATAATAAAATATTATTTTCATCACTTGTAATTTTATTCATTCGAGAAAATAATTCTACAACGTAATTGATCATCTATCGATGTATTTAATTTGGAGACTAGCTTACCATACACTTTATCGAGGAGCGTGCGAAGCTTCTCAAGGAAGCTTCTTCCAACTATTATTTTATTGTTTCTCTCTCCCCTATTTTTGTCTGCACATTTGAATTAAGGGATCCAATTCATTTTTTCATCCACACATTTTCCTCCTCCCGTACGTAGACCACTATTCACTCATCTTTCTTCCTTCCATTTCTCCTTACTGAAAGCACCATCCACCCACATTCACATTTTTATCTTCCAAAACCGTCACACTCCTAGCACTATTTTGATTTTGGAGAAACACCATATCTGAAGGAATCATCTTCAAAGTTCTACGTTTTCTTCATCTTCATTTTCTTCCACGGTTGAAGCTTAAAGGTTGGAACTTTAAGGATCTCCTGGAAACTGAAAACGTGATTTCTGACCAAAAAGGAGCTAGCCTTTCTTTGTGCTTCTCCAAGGTAAGAGGAAGACACTCCTCCTCAACCTCTTCTAGCATTAAGGATCTCCTTTGCTTGCTTGGTTTTTATGATTCTGTTTGTCTTTGTATTTAGTTGTTTACTGTTGTTTGCATGATTTGTTAAGTTTGATAATATATTCGACAGTGGAATGTATGATGTTTTGGTTTGACAATTTTGCATGTTAATATGTTCACATGTTCGACCGAAAATTGGAAAGCATGGTACTTGGATGATTTTGCATGTCAATATATATATTCGACGAATGCATGAGAGTGGAAGGAAATGACGTCGGATTCATCCTCGGGATGGCCATGGTTTTGAGGCCCGAACTGGAACTCGGGTGAACTAGGATAATAAATGGAATTCAAATCTATTAGGTATCCAATCTTTGTAAGCCGTGAATTCAACTATTCGACACTTGAACCTTGTCCAACTTTTGACAACCAACTTCTAAACCTTTAATGCTTCCGTCGAATAGACACATGGGGCCCTTTACAATGTCAAAATTTGTCGAGCTAGTGACCCCTTAACACCTCCGTCGGTTTGACATGCGAGAAAACTTATTTATGACTCAAAATCCGTCGGATTAGAACTTGTGACCCTTTGGCACCACCTTTGGTCGAACATGAATGAAACTTCTCCAATAACACAATTCGTGGACTTAAAACTTATGACTCTTAACATTTCCGTCGGATCAGTATGAGTGAGAATCTTCCCTATTATTCAAAATTCGTCGAATTAGGAATTGTAACCCTCTTAGCATTCCTTCGGATCAGCATGAGTGAAACTTCCCTATTGTCCCAGAAACCTGTCGAATTTAATATCCTAATTACTTAGTGAAATGTGAAAACCCGTCGAGTAAGGACTCATGACCAAACCTGTCGAATTTGATATCCTAATTACTTAGTGAAATGTTAAAATCCGTCGAGTTTAGACTTCTGACCATTTCCGTCGAATGTCAAAACCCGTCGAGTTCAGATCTTTGACCACTAAACACAATGTCAAAATCCGTCGAGTATGAACCCCGATCATGCCTGTCGAGATTGATCTCCCGACCATAACCCGTCGAATAGAGTCCCTAGACACTTGGGAGAAACTGTCCCAAAGTCAATAATCGTCGAGTTTGAGAGACAATGCCTGTCGAGTAGATGAATTTCTCCAGAACCGTCGAAATTGGAGATTTCGACGAGTGTTTCGTCGGTTCGACGCTTGGGAGATTTTCTCCAATGTCGACACCCATACCCGTCGAATTGAGGCTTTTCTTTGACCTTTTGGAGGATTCAGCCCCGATCTTTGTTCGACAGTGTAAATTGATTTCTTACCAATCCTATTATAAAATGTTCTCCCCATTCTTCCCTCCTCCTGTTACATTATTTTCCGTCGAATGGCAGCTTCAATTATTCATAAAACGTATTGTCTTTGTCGAATTCAAAAGTATACCTATCACCCAACACCTAGTAATTGAAATATCTGACTCGTTTGTGATTCGACCGTGTATTTCCCTGGACCCAAAACCTTAGGACTAATAGAGGCATATTGATTATAAATAAATGGGATGACTAGAAATTACTTAAGGATGCATAAACAGGGAAGAACATGAGAGTGTGAGATTTTGAGATCTTAGAATAACCTTCTAAGGGCATATGAATAAATTACCTAAGAGGATTCAAGTTAACTAAGAGAATTCCTTTAGAGACAAACTCTGTAAGTAAAGCTAAACCTAAGTAAGAATTCATAATACGCTTTAAAATGTATTAATTTATTTAACAACAATATCATGCTATTGTGGGTCCATGTGGGTGACCATTGATTGGGTTAATTCTTACTTGGGTAAATTGTGACGTATGATGGAATAGTATGTAATGATGATCATACATGATTATGCATAGAGTCTGTATGCATTGTGGATAAATCATATGACATGCATTTGAGGCATGATAGACCGAGTTGTCATGAGAAGCATGATAGAGTCATGCATTGCACAAAAGAACGAGAATGTCCGTTGGACTTTGTTAAGGCCGAGTTGCCTAGGAGTTGAATCACACCTTAGTGCGGGTGCGAATAGATACGTGGGGTCCCGTAGATGACCTTGAGGGCGTCGGGCGCGGGCGTCTCGCAGAGGCGATGGTAGCTCCTCCGGGACCGTGGAGACAGACCGATACACACGCACCGACGATCCTAACTCGGCCACGATCCTATATCAAGATCTTGTGAGAATGCCGCCATTTGTATAAAGCCTTGTTGCGCAAAAAATGTGATTATTTTCTCGAAAAGCACTTGTTTTTATGGTCGACGAGAATCGGCATGTCTCCTGAATCATTCTCTCCGAGTGTTTTGTGTCTAGCTCCATGGAGTAGGATTTTGATTATTGAGGGCACATGTGCATAGTGAGTCCATGAATTATCGGCATACATTGTTATTATAATTGGAACCGTTGTATTTCGATATATCCATATATACATATGATTGCCTGAAGCTAATACGGTTGAGCTACTAAATGTTTATTACCATTATTGCTATCATAAATGCTATGTAGGCGCCTTGCGCCGTTTGGTTTCTTGATGCTATGACTGGTAATGATGGTAGGATGTCTTACCTCTTTCTTGTACTTTTCTTGCTCTATGTTAATTTTTGGTTAAAGACTATAAGTGGGAACGAAGTTGGATTCCTTTGGATTCTATTGGTTTGACCTACTACATCTGGTGATGCCGTCGCGAAGGGAGCTCTTTTTGGGGTTTGTTCGAATTGTGTTCGCTTTGATACCAAGACCTGTAGAGTCGACTGGACCGACAAGCGTATGTGACATTTGGGGATCGACTTTGACCATGAAGAGGACTGTGATTGAAGACCTTATCTTGTATTTCTCACTACACTTAGGTGAACCAATTGCCTCACGCATTCGGGATACGATGGAGTGCCCAACTCCTTAGTCGTAGATATATTATGGGTAGTTCATATTTTATTTTGCATTACCTATATAAAGTGTATTTTTGAGTACATGTATGCTTCAAGGCAATTATCCAGGACTTAAATATTATAAATTGAGTACATATTATAATTCATAATTTAACTGGTTGTATATATAACTACTCATTCGTGGCTCTCATTTTCCTCATATAAGAAATGTTTAATATTTATGGTAAATTTGTTATTTGACAATGTTAGCACGCCGACATTTAGTAACCGTGACATAATGACGATTGTGCATTGGTTGTTAAATCGAGGGGTGTTGCAGTTATAACAACAATAAAATATATATATATATAACATACTCACCAATTTAAATTCCCAACCATAATCGAGTACATATACATATTATTAAAACGAACCGGGTCTTAACTCATATAATTTTTATTTCCGCATTGTAATCGAAAATGAGACGTTCCCTTGGGAAAAAGGGGCGTCGTATTAAGTTGGTATCAGAGCCCCAGTTTATGTTTCTTTGGGTCTTGTGATTGAGTCTGTCTTGTTTATGCTGTGTGTTCTCTGAGTAGCATACGTAAAGGTGTATTGTTTGGTGTTCCTAGTGAATGCAACTGACTTTTCTATGTTTTTAGTTAATCTGATCTAAGAAAGTAAGATGGCACGAAGGGAAGATATGGCAAAGACTATTACGATGATGAGAGGATGGTGAGGGATCGCCTGACAAAGAACCGAGAAGCAAGCTCAAGAAGACAAGAGAGAGTTGCACAACAACAAGAGCGAGTTGCTCAACAGCTAGAGGCCACTGCTGATGTTCAGAATTTAGTAGAGTTTCGACGCCATAACCCTCAAAAATTCAAAGGAGAATTTGATCCGGACAAGGCTAGTCTATGGATCAAGGAATTGGAGAAAGTCTTTCAAGGAATGAGCTACGCCGAGGACAAGAAGGTGAACTATGCTACATTTATGCTGGTAGGCAATGCTAAAAATTGGTGGAATGGAGTGCAGCAAATGCTGGAAGCTGCAAACCGAGAGATTACTTGGGGCTTATTCAAGAAACAGTTCTTGGATAAGTATTTTCCTGCGCAAGGCATGCGAAGGAGTCGGAATTCCTCAACCTGTGACAAGGAAATATGACTGTTAGCGAGTATGCAGCGAAATTTGAAAACTTGTCATAGTTTTCGATGTACTTTCAGAACCAACCAGATGAAGCATGGAAATACCGAAGATTTACGGAAGGACTGAGGTATGAAGTGAAGAAGGCTGTGATCACCTTGAGGATTAATGAATTCTCACGACTACTGGATACTTGCTGTGATGTAGAGGCTCTGGAGCAGTCTAGAGAAATGAGGAGCAGAAACTTTGGGCCTATGAGATTCCAGAGAGGCGGTAGTAACAGTGCTAACCATTTCCAAAAGAAGCCGTACTCCCGACCCACGGGGAATCGGCAACAAGCCATAGGTGGAAGTTCTGGTGGAGGTTCTACTGGGAACCGAACTGGCCAGAACACGGCGTATCCTTCCTGTAACACCCCAAATTCTGGCTATATGAATAGTAATAGCAGAATTGTACTATTTTGTATTTTTTGTGTGGTATAAAAATAATTTGACTGTTCTGAGATCATACTTGATCATGTTGTGTGATTTGCTCCTGGCTAGGAAAAATAATATTTTTAGGTAGGAAATTCGATCTGCCTCATTTGGAGACGGGGATCTTACTAAACCCGAATCGAGTGACTTAGAAAAGAATCTTTTAATTTTTAGAACCTATCTATAAAAACAAAAATATTGTATTGATAAATATCTCGTGATTATATTTATAGCGATCGTTGCTATGAACGTTGGACCCGATAAGTTTTAATTAATAGAAAATGTGTTTAGAATATTTCTTGTAATTAAAATTAAAGTGAACCAATAGGATGTAGTCAAAACAAATGGTTGGACTTTTCTAACCAATGAGAATTGGTCAAGGAAAGAAGTTTAGACTTCCTTGTGGACCATTAGATTTGAAGCTTGACTTAGGAGCTTTGATCTTCACCATTGATCCAATCAATGGTGTAAAACAAATCCTACCAAAACTATCAAGTAATATCCACCATAGATAAGATTAATGGATAAGATTGAGTCAACATAAATTGCTTGACTTTTATTTAGGAAACTAATTAACTTTAATTTAGTTGTCCTAATTACCTAATTAAGAAATTAAGTAAACTAACTTGATTAGGGAATTGTTATAACTTAATCCTTAATTTAATATTCTAATTCTAATTAGAAGTGATGATGCATGCTAAATATGTATTAGATGCATGTTAAATATGTTAAATTAGATTAGTTATATACTTGAAGGATTAAGTAAGAATGGTTAGAAAATTAAACCCAATCAAATAGCTAATCAACTAACTAGTAATTAGGCTTGAACTAATGATGAATTAAGGATTTAAACTCACCTAAACCATCATGGACCAGGAGCAAAAATTGGGCAGCCCAGCAGCACCTAAGCTCCACGGTCCAGCTGAATTGGAGCAGCAGAATTGAGCTTGGAATTAGCAACCAATTAAAGGGTTCAAACTCACCTAAACATGCCACGGTCCAGCATGCAGAATGAAGACGTCCAGCAGCAGCAGCAGCCCACGGTCCAGCCGAATTTGAAGAAGCTTCCAAGTGATATTTGAATATCACAAAGTCATGCAAAGTCATGCAAAGTCAAGATGGTAACCAATGAGAAGTGAGTGTCCTTGTGCAATTAATGAATGGCTATTTATTCAAGCAAAATGTTCATTCACGGTCACACCAAGACAGCATGCAGCAGCTGTAAAATTGGGAGAATTATCCAAATAATTCTCATCATTTCTCCTCACAAATCACACGGCTGCAGCTGGAAACAAATTGGACAATTAATCACTTAATTCCCTTTATTTTATCCTCACAATTCACTCAAGGCAGCAGCTGTCCTTATGCAATCAGAATTTGGATAATTACTCATGTAAAGCATTCCAAATTTCACAAGAAAATCACACGGCCAGCAGCCTTTCCCAAACGTCCTCACTCTTCATTTTCCTACTTCTCAAACATAAGCCTATTTCTCTCAAAGTTCCAAGGGAAAACTCACGCATCTCTCTCCCATTTCTTTTCTTCACATTCGGTCACCATCTCCAAATCACACCATCAAGCCTTTAAACATTCATCTCTTGATTTTATTTTGACTCAAGTTGTGTTCTAACCATTTCTCCTTCACAAGTTTTGTCACAAACCTTTGCCTAAAGAGGTAAGCTTTGATTTAATGATTCAAAGCTTGATTTTTTTATTTTGTTAACCATGATTTTTCCATGGTTCTCAACCTTGATTCTTGTATAGTCCTTCACTAATTTTTCTTGAAAATTCTAGGGCTTGTTAGGAGATTAACAAAGTTTCAAGGCAAGGGAGGAAAGCTTACAAAGCTTGTCTTCAAGAGGTAAGAGGGAGACTCAACCTTACCACCCATGTTCTGGTAGTATGAGGATGGTTTATTCGGTGAAAAATCCTTAAGGATTTATTCACCTATTGTTTGAGGTTCTTGACCGTATTGATTGACCGTATTGATTGATTTGTATTGAGATGTGCTTGATTGTGTTTCTATGTTTGGATTGTATTTGGGATGCGCTTGTGTTTCTATGTCTGTACGTGTAGTATCTGTGAGATCTGATTTTATTTCGATTCTTGCCTGTATGCTATAATGCTTAAGGAACTGATAATATGTGTGTATGTAAAATATATACTATACCAAAATTTATACTGTATGTATGTGAAATTTACACGGTAAATTTTATAAGGAAGGGGCTCAATTGGAAATGCCATGGAAATATGGGGTTATTATGTAAATATAAAATTTTGAGGGGTTATAGTGAAAATACTGTATTTTGAGGAACGAAAATGTAAATTATGTGTTTTGAGGGACGAAAGTATAATTAATCTGTTTTGAGGGATGATTATGTAATTATGTATTTTAAAGGACTATTTTGCAAATATGAGAAAAATACAGTAAATTTTAATATTAAAATGAGTAAAACAATAATTCTGATTTAAAATGTATGAAAAATAGTTACGCGATTGGAAAACACTGAAAAATCACTACGTGATTTGAAAAGGCGACAGAATTGAGTCGCGAGTGAGAAAATACGAAAATATGATTACGCGATTAAATTACAGTAACATTGCTGTTAAATTATTATATGAACCCTGCACATGGGATATCAATGGAAATTGTGAATAATGCATAGTACATGCATTGAAAAGGTCCAAAGGACTATGTAAGGCAAGTTGCCTAGGAGAGATTACACCTCCTGAGTGGGTGCGATAAGCGTAGTGTAGGTCACTGATTGACCTTGGGGGCATTGGGGTGCGAGTTGCCTACAATGGACAGTTGGTAGCTCTTCTGTACCGTGGGTTAGACCGATGCAACACACCAATGATCCGGACCGAGACACTATCCCTAATCATGATTTGATAAAGACTGTCGTGCATATGCTAGATGTGCAGAACTTAAGCATGTGGTCTGAAGCATGTTGGTGCCGACAGATCTTTTCAGTCACTCTCTCCGACTTGAGTTGTAGCTCCATGGAGTAGGATATTGAGTCAGTGTACATTGCATTCACATTTGCATTCATAGGGGATATATTATTGTAATTCTTACTCATGTGTAATTCTTGCTTGTGATAATTAAAATATTGAATACTTGAGTATTGAAGATAGCATAGTCGTAATTCTTATCTTTATTTCCTGTGTAATGATGATATATAAGGTTAATGGCATAACTGTAATTATAGTATAACATCTGTATGATATTTTGTATGTGATTATCTTCATTGCTACCATACTGGTATTGGCATAGGTGATCTCACCTCTTGTATATATATGTTGTATCATGTTTATATGTTGTTAAGATACTGAGCCAGACATAGAGCGAGAAGCAGAGAAAGGTCCAGATTCCGTTGAGAACTTCGAGTTTTAATGGCTGTGGAGATCCCTAGTTTCTTGGGTTACATGAGACTGACGTTTATCGGAGGGGACGAGGCATGGACTGAAGATCTAGAGAGAGAGAGTATATATTATTTAGGAGATGTAAATATTAGACTGAGTAGACTATAGTCAGGGAACCCTTACTTTTCTGTTACTATTTATGTACAATTAGAGTTTCCTATATCCATTAGGCAGCACTGGGGAGCATACTATCGCACCCCTAGAGAGAGTAGTGTTGTATCGTCCGCTCGGACATTCCCTCCCTGGACTTTACGTAGAGTTGGAATTCCCCCACCCGGGGAATCTGAGGAGGACCCATCTGAGGGTCCGGCTACTTCTGAGGGCTCAGCTGCCTAGTAGTACTTGGGCAAAGATGTTAATGTAAATAGTGTTTATAATTTTTGGAGTGACTAGTTTGTAATATTTACAGTATGATAGTGTTAAAGACTTGTATATGTATAACAAGAGACTTGGATATGTATAAATGATGTAAATTATTTATAATGATGCTGTGATGTTTTATTTTCTGCTAAATTTATTTTCTTGTAATTAAGAAATTTTGAAATTCGTATATTTTCTTACAAAGTACGTTATCTAAATAAGGTTAATTTAGTAATTTTGTAACATAAATGTGGCATCCTAAGGTGGGTGTTACATTAGTTGGTATCAGAGCCCAAGTTAGAGTCTTTTGGGTTTGTGGTTAGGTCTGTCTTGTTTAAATTGCGTGTTTCTCTGTGATTGTTTGTCGGAAAGGAAATCATATTACTAGAAGATTGATTTCAACTATTATTTGTGTTGTCCAGTTGACTTGAGAAAGACGAAATGGCTGGACGAGGAAGAGGGCGTGTTAATACTAGAGCAGAATACGAGAACGCCGGCAATGAAAATCAGAATATGGCTGCAGCTATAGCAGCAATACAAAGGATTGCTGAAGTTGTTGTACAGCAGAATCAGAGAGCAACTGACGATGCTCATAGCTTGTCAGAATTTCGAAGGAATAATTCGCTAAGTTTCATGGAGAGTTTGATCCAGAGAAGGCTGATCTGTGGATTAAGGAACTAGAGAAGATATTTAATGGGATGGGTTGTACTGATGAGCAAAAACTTACTTTTGCGACGTTTGTGCTAGTTGGTGATGGAGAGGCCTGGTGGGCAGGAGCTCGAAGATTAATTGAAGCTGAAGGAAGAATTGTAACATGGCAGCTCTTTAGACAGAAGTTTTTGGCAAAATATTTTCCAGCGAGTGTACAAGATGCTAAGGAGATAGAGTTCCTTAGTCTGAGGCAAGGAGCAATGACTGTGAGCGAGTACGCAGCAATGTTCGAAAGCTTATCTAAGTTTTCGAGGTGCTTTCAGATGCATCCAGATGAGGAATGGAAGTGTAGGAAATTCGAAGAAGGGTTGAGGCTTGACATCAAGAGAGCTTTGGCGACGGTGGATATTAATCAATTTCCAGTGTTATTGGACAAGTGCCGCAAGATTGAGGAGATCGACAACCAGCGGGCGGCAAGGACTAAAAACTTTGGACCAGCACGGTTCCAAAAGGGAAGAGGTAGCGGAGTTAGCGGTGGCAATCGTTATCAACAAAAACCCTACACTAAACCAACAGCAAGTCAGAATCGACAACAATCAATTGGGGGAAGTTCAAGTGGTAGTAAGACAGCTTCAACTGGAACTTCTACACTTAAATGTTTTAAGTGTGGGAAAGGACATCTTACTAGGGACTGTCAGCATAAGGGGGTGATCTGCTATAGATGTGGGAAGCCTGGACATTTTTCCAGAGATTGTGATCAGTTGAAGGCAAAGCCATCAGTGGGCAATGTTCGTACTACAAGGCCACAGGCGGGTGGTCGAGTATATACTATGAGCGAGGAGGAAGCCGCTAAATCTGAGGACTTGATAATGGAGGAGTGTGCCATTAAAGGTAACCCTTTAACAGTGTTATATGATTCGGGAGCAACACATTCTTTCATTGCATGTGATTGTGTGGAGCGTTTGGGATTGACTGTGACTACATTGCCATATGATTTGACTGTGGTTACTCCTACTGATAAACCTGTGATAACTATAAAAGTATGCTTGAATTGCCCTGTATGTGTTAGAGATAGAGTCTTTCATGTGGATTTGATCTGTTTGCCTCTTTCTAAGATTAATGTAATCTTAGGAATGGATTGGTTATCCTCTAACCATATCCTGATTGACTGTTCGAGTAAGACATTAGTTTTCCCTGAGGTTAAGGATTCTAAATTCTTAACGGCTACTCAAGTGGAAGCTTGTTTAAAGGAAGGAGACCTAGGATATTTGTTGATATCTTCTTTGGAAGTTCACTGTGAAGATGTTCTGAAGGATATCTTTGTAGTGAATGAATTTCCCGAAGTGTTTCCTGAAGATATACCGGGATTACCACCGGAAAGGGAGATTGAATTCTCTATTGATTTGGTACCTGGAGCTGGACCTATATCTATGGCACCTTACAGAATGTCACCAGTAGAGTTGGCCGAACTGAAGAAGCAATTGGAACATTTGTTGGAAAAGCAATTTATGAGACCAAGTGTATCACCCTGGGGAGCTCCAGTGTTGTTGGTAAAGAAGAAGGATGGGACTTCTCGGCTATGTGTGAACTATCGGCAGCTGAACAAAATTACAATCAAGAATAAGTATCCCCTACCGAGGATTGATGATCTGCTGGATCAATTGCGAGGAGCCACCATATTTTCTAAGATTGATTTACGTTCTGGTTATCACCAGATACGTGTAAAAGTGGAGGATATCCCGAAGACTGCGTTCCGGACTCGATACGGGCATTATGAGTACCAAGTGATGCCTTTTGGTGTGACTAATGCACCTGCAATATTTATGGACTTCATGAACAGACTTTTCGTTCATACTTGGATAAGTTTATTGTTGTCTTTATTGATGACATCTTGATTTATTCTCGAAGTTAGGAGGAACATGCTGAACACCTCAGAGTGGTTCTCCAGATTTTGAAGGAAAATAAACTATATGCCAAGTTGTCCAAGTGTGAATTTTGGTTGAGCGAAGTACAATTCTTGGGGCATGTCATATCGGCAGATGGAATTGAGGTTGATGCTTCGAAAGTGGAGACAGTTGTTGAATGGGAAAGACCGAAGACTGTATCGGAGATCCGTAGTTTCATCGGATTAGCCGGCTACTATCGACGATTCATAGAAGGGTTTTCAAAGATTGCAGGACCTCTTACCCAACTTACACGAAAGAATCAACCATTTGTGTGGACTGAAGCCTGTGAAGAAAGTTTTCAGGAGTTAAAATGACGACTGACTACTTCACCAGTTTTGATTCTACCTGATCCGAATGAACCTTTCGAGGTGTACTGTGATGCTTTTTATCAAGGATTGGGTTGTGTACTTATGCAGAACCGTAAGGTTGTGGCATATGCGTCGAGGCAGTTGAAAGTGCATGAGAGGAATTATCCGACTCATGACTTGGAGCTAGCAGCAGTGGTGTTTGCGTTGAAGGTATGGAGACATTTTCTCTATGGGGCACCATTTACTGTGTTTAGTGACTATAAAAGTTTGAACTATCTGTTTGACCAGAAAGAGTTGAACATGAGACAAAGGCGTTGGCTCGAGTTTCTGAAAGATTATGACTTTTAGTTACAATATCATCCCGGAAAGGCGAATGTCGTAGCGGATGCTTTGAGTAGAAAATCGCTTAATGCTTCTATTATGATGATGAAGGAGAAGGAGTTGATAGAAGAATTTCGGGATATGCGATTATCTGTGAAGTTTACACCGGGGAAGATGTGTTTAAATATGATCACCATTTCGAATGATCTGATGGATAAAATACGAGAAGGACAGAATAGTGATCAATATCTGCAAGAAGCAAAGGAAGCAAAAAGTCAATGAGCAAAATTAGAATTCAACGAAGGTGTTGATGGAATTTTGAAGTTCAAAGGGAGAGTTTGTGTACCAAACGATCCAGAACTTAGGAGATTGATTTTGAATGAAGCTCATAGAAGCAAGTTAAGTATGCATCCAGGAGCCACGAAGATGTACCAAGATTTGAAGCAGCTGTATTGGTGGCAAGGAATGAAGAGGGATGTCGCAGAATATGTATCATCCTGTTTGACTTGTCAGAAGGCCAAAGTAGAACACCAGAGGCCATCAGGAATGTTGCAACCTTTGCCTATTCTTGAATGGAAATGGGATGACATAGCAATGGATCTCGTCACGGGGCTACCAAGAACTCGGAAAGGTCACGACTCTATATGGGTAATTATTGATCGGCTTACAAAGTCGGCGCACTTTTTACCAATTAATATTAAGTACTTAATGGAGAAGTTGGCTCAGATATACATCAATGAAATTGTTAGACTTCATGGTGTACCATCCAGTATAATTTCTGATCGAGATCCATGATTCACATCAAGATTTTGGACCAGTCTACAAGAAGCAATGGGAACCAATCTACATTTAAGTTCTGCTTACCATCCACAAACTAATGGTCAGTCAGAAAGAACAATTCAGTCATTGGAGGATTTGTTGAGGGCTTGCGTTCTAGAGCAAACTGGTTGTTGGGATGAATTTCTGCCATTGATAGAGTTCATCTACAACAATAGTTTTCATTCAAGTATAGGGATGGCACCCTATGAAGCCTTATATGGGAGAAGATGTAGGACACCATTGTGTTGGTACCAGGATGGTGAAAGTACTGTGGTAGGACCTGAATTTGTGCAGCAGACAACTGAAAAGGTAAAGATGATCCAAGACAAGATGAGGACAGCTCAGACGCGACAAAAGAGTTATGCAGATAAAAGGCGAAGACCACTGGAATTCGAAGAAGGTGACCATGTATTTTTACGTGTGACGCCTATGACTGGAGTTGGACGAGTAATTAAGTCGAGGAAGCTTACTCCTAAGTTTATCGGACCGTATCAGATACTTCGTCGGATAGGTCCGGTAGCTTATCAAGTTGCGCTGCCACCGTTTTTATCAAATCTTCATAATGTATTTCACGTATCACAACTACGGAAATATATTCCAGATCCGGCTCACATTATCGAACCAGACATTGTACAACTAAAGGAGAACTTGACCTATGAGACAGTTCCAGTCAAGATTGAAGACCGAAGGATAAAGCAGCTTCGAGGAAAGGACATTGCATTAGTTAAAGTAGTTTGGAACGATGTAAGTGGTGAAGCCACATGGGAATTGGAAGAAAAGATTAGAGAGCAGTATTCGTTTTTGTGTTAAGTGTATGTCAAGTTTCGAGGACGAAACTTTTTTTTTAGAGGGGGAGAGTTGTAACACCCCAAATTCTGGCTATATGAATAGTAATAGAAGAATTGCACTGTTTTGTATTTTCTGTGTGGTATAAAAATAATTTGACTGTTCTGAGATCATACTTGATCATGTTGTGTGATTTGCTCCTGGCTAGGAAAAATAATATTTTTCAGGCCGGGGAAATTCTGATCTGCCTCATTTGGAGACAGGGGATCTTACTAAACCCGAATCTGAGTGACTTAGAAAATAATCTTTTAATTTTTAGAACCTATCTATAAAAACAAAAATATTGTACTGATAAATATCTGTGATTATATTTATAGCAGTCGTTGCTATGAACGTTGGACCCGATAAGTTTTAATTAATAGAAAATGTGTTTAGAATATTTCTTGTAATTAAAATTAAAGTGAACCAATAGGATGTAGTCAAAACAAATGGTTGGACTTTTCTAACCAATGAGAATTGGTCAAGGAAAGAAGTTTAGACTTCCTTGTGGACCATTAGATTTGAAGCTTGACTTAGGAGCTTTGATCTTCACCATTGATCCAATCAATGGTGTAAAACAAATCCTACCAAAACTATCAAGTAATATCCACCATAGATAAGATTAATGGATAAGATTGAGTCAACATAAATTGCTTGACTTTTATTTAGGAAACTAATTAACTTTAATTTAGTTGTCCTAATTACTTAATTAAGAAATTAAGTAAACTAACTTGATTAGGGAATTGTTATAACTTAATCCTTAATTTAATATTCTAATTCTAATTAGAAGTGATGATGCATGCTAAATATGTATTAGATGCATGTTAAATATGTTAAATTAGATTAGTTATATACTTGAAGGATTAAGTAAGAATGGTTAGAAAATTAAACCCAATCAAATAGCTAATCAACTAACTAGTAATTAGGCTTGAACTAATGATGAATTAAGGATTTAAACTCACCTAAACCATCATGGACCAGGAGCAAAAATTGGGCAGCCCAGCAGCACCTAGGCTCCACGGTCCAGCTGAATTGGAGCAGCAGAATTGAGCTTGGAATTAGCAACCAATTAAAGGGTTCAAACTCACCTAAACATGCCACGGTCCGGTCCAAAGATGCGAGAATGAAGACGTCAGTAAAGAAGAAGAAGAAGAAATTTCACGGTCCAAAGAATTTGAAGAAGCTTCCAAGTGATATTTGAATATCACAAAGTCATGCAAAGTCATGCAAAGTCAAGATGGTAACCAATGAGAAGTGAGTGTCCTTGTGCAATTAATGAATGGCTATTTATTCAAGCAAAATGTTCATTCACGGTCACACCAAGACAGCATGCAGCAGCTGTAAAATTGGAAGAATTATCCAAATAATTCTCATCATTTCTCCTCACAAATCACACGGCTGCAGCTGGAAACAAATTGGACAATTAATCACTTAATTCCCTTTATTTTATCCTCACAATTCACTCAAGGCAGCAGCTGTCCTTATGCAATCAGAATTTGGATAATTACTCACGTAAAGCATTCCAAATTTCACAAAAAATCACACAAAGAATGACCTTTCCCAAACGTCCTCACTCTTCATTTTCCTACTTCTCAAACATAAGCCTATTTCTCTCAAAGTTCCAAGGGAAAACTCACGCATCTCTCTCCCATTTCTTTTCTTCACATTCGGTCACCATCTCCAAATCACACCATCAAGCCTTTAAACATTCATCTCTTGATTTTATTTTGACTCAAGTTGTGTTCTAACCATTTCTCCTTCACAAGTTTTGTCACAAAACCTTTTCCTAAAGAGGTAAGCTTTGATTTAATGATTCAAAGCTTGATTTTTTTATTTTGTTAACCATGATTTTTCTATGGTTCTCAACCTTGATTCTTGTATAGTCCTTCACTAATTTTTCTTGAAAATTCTAGGGCTTGTTAGGAGATTAACAAAGTTTCATGGCAATGGAGGAAAGCTTACAAAGCTTGTCTTCAAGAGGTAAGAGGGAGACTCAACCTTACCACCCATGTTCTGGTAGTATGAGGATGGTTTATTTTAAAAATCCTTAAGGATTTATTCACCTATTGTTTGAGGTTCTTAGACCGTATTGATTGGATTTGTATTGAGATGTGCTTGATTGTGTTTCTATGTTTGGATTGTATTTGGGATGTGATTTGCTTGTGTTTCTATGTCTGTACGTGTAGTATCTGTGAGATCTGATTTTATTTCGATTCTTGCCTGTATGCTATAATGCTTAAGGAACTGATAATATGTGTGTATGTGAAATATATATTGTAGCGAAACTTATCTTTGTATGTATGTGAAATTTACACGGTAAATTTTATAAGGAAGGGGCTCAATTGGAAATGCCATGGAAATATGGGGTTATTATGTAAATATAAAATTTTGAGGGGTTATAGTGAAAATACTGTATTTTGAGGAACGAAAATGTAAATTATGTGTTTTGAGGGACGAAAGTATAATTAATCTGTTTTGAGGGATGAATATGTAATTATGTATTTTAAAGGACTATTTTGCAAATATGAGAAAAATACAGTAAATTTTAATATTAAAATGAGTAAAACAGTAATTCTGATTTAAAACGTATGAAAAATAGTTACGCGATTGGAAAACACTGAAAAATCACTATGTGATTTGAAAAGGCGACAGAATTGAGTCGCGAGTGAGAAAATCCGAAAATATGATTACGCGATTAAATTATAGTAACATTGCTGTTAAATTATTATATGAGCCCTGCACATGGGATATCAATGGAAATTGTGAATAGTGCATAGTACATGCATTGAAAAGGTCCAAAGGACTGTGTAAGGCAAGTTGCCTAGGAGAGATTACACCTCCTGAGTGGGTGCTATAAGCGTAGTGTAGGTCACTGATTGACCTTGGGGGCATTGGGGTGCGGGTTGCCTACAATGGACAGCTGGTAGCTCTTGTGTACCGTGGGTTAGACCGATGCAACACACCAATGATCCGGACCGAGACACTATCCCTAATCATGATTTGATAAAGACTGTCGTGCATATGCTAGATGTGCAGAACTTAAGCACGTGGCCTGAAGCATGTTGGTGCCAACAGATCTTTTCAGTCACTCTCTCCGACTTGAGTTGTAGCTCCATGGAGTAGGATATTGAGTCAGTGTACATTGCATTCACATTTGCATTCATAGGGGATATATTATTATAATTCTTACTCATGTGTAATTCTTGCTTGTGATAATTAAAATATTGAATACTTGAGTATTGAAGATAGCATAGTCGTAATTCTTATTTTTATTTCTTGTGTAATGATGATATATAAGGTTAATGGCATAACTGTAATTATAGTATAACATCTGTAAGATATTTTGTATGTGATTATCTTCATTGCTACCATACTGGTATTGGCATAGGTGATCTCACCTCTTGTATATATATGTTGTATCATGTTTATATGTTGTTAAGATACTGAGCCAGACGTAGAGCGAGAAGCAGAGAAAGGTCCAGATTCTGTTGAGAACTTCGAGTTTTAATGGCTGTGGAGATCCCTAGTTTCTTGGGTTACATGAGACTGACGTTTATCGGAGGGGACGAGGCATGGACTGAAGATCTAGAGAGAGAGAGTATATATTATTTAGGAGATGTAAATATTAGACTGAGTAGACTACAGTCAGGGAACCCTTACTTTTCTGTTACTATTTATGTACAATTAGAGTTCCCTATATCCATTAGGCAGCACTGGGGAGCGTACTATCGCACCCCTAGAGAGAGTAGTGTTGTATCGTCTGCTCGGACATTCCCTCCCCGGACTTTACGTAGAGTTGGAATTCCCCCACCCGGGGAATCTGAGGAGGACCCATCTGAGGGTCCGGCTACTTCTGAGGGCTCAGTTGCCTAGTAGTACTTGGGCAAAGATGTCAATGTAAATAGTGTTTATAATTTTTGGAGTGACTAGTTTGTAATATTTACAGTATGATAGTGTTAAAGACTTGTATATGTATAACAAGAGACTTGGATATGTATAAATGATGTAAATTATTTATAATGATGCTGTGATGTTTTATTTTCTGCTAAATTTATTTTCTTGTAATTAAGAAATTTTGAAATTCGTATTTTTTCTTACAAAGTACGTTATCTAAATAAGGTTAATTTAGTAATTTTGTAACATAAATGTGGCATCCTAAGGTGGGTGTTACACTTCCAGATGTCTGATGTGTGGGAAAGACCATCTCACAAGGGACTGTACCATGAAGGGATTCATCTGCTTCAAATGTAGCAAACCTGGCCACGTGTCCCGAGACTACAATCAAACGAAGGCCGAACCTTCAGTGAATGCTGCAATAGCTAAGAAACCATAGGCTGGAAGGCGAGTCTACACTATGAGCGGAGCTGAGGCCTCCGAATTCAAAGATTTGATACAGGGGGAAGGTTCCATAGAAGGTAATCTTTTAAATGTGCTGTATGACTCTAGGGCAACCCATTTTTTTATATCATATAACTGTGTGCAAAGACTGGGTCTATCTGTGTCGTCTTTACCTTTTGACTTAACTGTTTCTACCCCCACTGATAAACCAGTAGTTAGTACCAAAGTCTGTCTAAATTGTCCATTGGTTGTTGAAGGTCGAACCTTTTCGGTCGATCTGATCTGTTTACCCCTTTCCCAACTAGATATTATCCTAGGGATGGACTGGTTGTCTTCCAACCATGTTCTATTAGACTGTTCCAGAAAGACCATAGTTTTTCCCATAGAGGAGAATTCTAGATTTTTGACGGCCAACCGAGTTCAAGCTCTCTTGAAAGAAGGAGCTCACGGATACATGCTACTGTCTTCTTTGAAAGTCGAGAACGAGGTTGATGTGAACACAATTCCAGTGGTGAATGAGTTTCTGGAAGTCTTTCCTGATGATGTACTTGGTTTACCACTGGCTCGAGAGATAGAGTTTACTATCGACCTAGTACCGGGAGCTGGTCCCGTGTCTATAGCACCGTATAGGATGGCACCGACAGAGTTAGCTGAACTCAAGAAATAGCTAGAAGAACTTTTGAAAAAAACAATTTGTCAAGCCAAGTGTGTCACCATGGGGAGCACCAGTGCTGTTAGTTCGCAAGACGGATGGCACCTTAAGATTATGTGTGGACTATCGGTAGCTGAACAAGGTAACGATTAAGAACAAGTATCCACTCCCGAGAATTGATGACTTAATGGACCAACTGAAGGGAGCAGCGGTGTTTTCAAAGATCGATCTGCGGTTCGGGTATCATCAGATACGAGTGAAGATGGAGGATATACCCAAGACAGCTTTTCGTACCCGATACGGTCATTACACATACCCTGTGATGCCATTTGGTGTGACGAACGCACCAGCTATCTTTATGGACTACATGAACCGAATCTTTCGTCCTTACTTGGACAGATTCGTTGTGGTCTTCATTGATGACATTCTAGTATACTCTCAAAATCAGGAAGACCATGCTGAACACCTCAGTATAGTTCTTCAGATTCTGAAGGAGAAGGAATTGTATGCCAAACTGTCAAAATGTGAGTTCTGGTTGGAAGAAGTTAAGTTTCTGGGTCACGTGATCTCGAAGGATGGGATTTCAGTGGATCCATCGAAGGTGGAGGCAATGCTGCAATGGGAAAGACCAACGTTCGTGACGGAGATTCGAAGCTTCGTGGGTTTAGCTGGATATTACCGGAGGTTCATTGAGGGATTCTCCAAGATTACTGGACCACTTACACAACTCACGAGGAAAAACCAAGCTTTTGAGTGGACCGACAGCTGCGAGCAAAGTTTCCAAGAGTTGAAGAATCGACTGACTACCTCTTGGTGTTAGTGCTACCCGATCCGAATGAGCAGTTTGAAGTATACTTGCGATGCTTCATACCAAGGGCTAGGATCTGTACTTATGCAGCATGGAAGAGTAGTGGCTTATGCTTCAAGGCAGTTGCGAGTGCATGAGAAGAATTACCCGACGCACGACTTGGAGTTAGCGACTGTAGTTTTTGCTCTGAAGATATGGAGGCATTTTCTCTACGGAGCAACGTTCAACATTTTCAGTGATCACAAGAGTTTGAAGTATTTGTATGATCAGAAGGAGTTGAACATGAGGCAACGAAGGTGGTTAGAATTCCTGAAGGATTATGATTTCCAACTTCTGTATCACCCTGGCAAGGCAAATGTTATGGCAGATACTCTAAGTAGGAAGATGATCAGTGTCTCTGCCCTGATGATCAAGGAAAAGGATATGCTAGAGCAGTTTAGAGATGTGTGGTCTTTTGTGGAGTTAGAGCTTGGAAAGATTTGCATGAATATGGTTACCATCACAAGTGAGCTACTGGATGACATAAAGGAAAAGCAAAAGATTGACAAGTTCTTACAAGAAGTGAGAGAGCAAGTGGAGCAAGGAGATGAAACAGAGTTTGCGGAAGGAACGGATAGAATTTTGAGGTTTCGTGGAAGAGTTTGTATTCCCCGTGACAAAGACCTTAGAGAATACATCATTAACCATGCTCATACAAGCCAACTGAGTATGCATCCAGGCATAACAAAGATGTACCAAGACTTGAAGAAGTTGTTCTGGTGGCATGGAATGAAGAGTGACGTCACTAGACGTGTATCGACTTGTCTAGTTTGTCAAAAAGCTAAGGTGAAACATCAGAGACCAGTGGGTTTGCTGCAACCGTTATCTATTCCGAAATGGAAGTGGGACAGTATTGCAATGTATTTTGTAGTCGGATTGCCAAGGACAAGAAAAGGTCATGATTCGATTTGGGTAATTGTGGACCGACTCATGAAATCAGCACACTTTCTCCCGATCGACATAAAATACAAACTGGAGAGATTGAATCAGATCTATATTGGAGAAATTGTTAGACTACACGGTGTGCCTACGAGTATTGTTTCGGATAGAGATCCGAGATTTACTTCAAATCTTTGGGAGAGTTTGCAAGAAGCATTGGGGACGAAGCTACGTCTGAGTTCTGCCTATCATCCGTAGACCGACGGTCAATCAAAAAGAACGATCCAATCTTTGGAGGATTTGCTTAGAGCCTGTACCATAGAGCAAACTGGAAGTTGGGATAACATTCTACCCTTGATAGAATTCACCTACAACAACAGTTATCATTCGAGCATAGGGATGGCACCCTATGAAGCTCTGTATGGACGACGGTGTCGAACACCTCTGTGTTGGTACCAAGACGGTGAGCGCCTTACTGTTGGACCAGAGATTATATAGCAGACAACCGAGAAGGTTAAGATAATTCAGGAAAAGACGAGAATGGCTCAGAGTCGGCAAAAGAGTTATGCAGACCGAAGGAGAAAACCTCTTGAGTTTGAGGAAGGCGAGCATGTATTCCTGAAAGTCACACCTACGACTGGGGTAGGCCGGGCTTTAAAATCTAGAAAACTCACTCCTAAATTCCTTAGACCATACCAAATTATTCATCGTGTAGGTCCTGTAGCGTACCAAATATCCGTACCTCCTTTCCTTTCAAACATTCATAATGTTTTCCACGTGTCACAACTTCGAAAATACCTTCCTGACCCAAGTCATGTCATAGCACCGGATGCAGTACAATTAAAAGAAAACTTAACTTATGAGATGTCTCCTGTAAGAATCGAGGATAGGAAGATAAAACAATTAAGAGGCAAGGAGATCGCATTAGTGAAAGTAATCTGGAACGAGGTGACATGAGATGCAACCTGGGAGTTGAAAGACAAGATGAAGGAGCAACACCCACAGTTATTCTAAAGTATGCAAATTTCGAGGACGAAATTCCTTTTTAGAAGGGGAGTGTTGTAACATCCCGAAAATTCTTTATTTCATTATAAACGATCATTTTATAATATTTATGATTTTTAGAAATTTTTGTGGATTTTTTTTGGAAAATGATGAATATTTTAATATATTCTTCATTTTACGTATACACTGAGCGGAGCTGGGAAAATAGAATATTTTCCCAGAGGCTGGTAAACCTTGAACTGTCAACGTGTCAATGGGGGATCTTACTAAACCCGAGGAAGGCACGAGTTTGCGAGGTTTGCATTTTTTAAGGTTTTATTTGTTAAATAAAATTGTGGTATCATAAAATTATCTGATGAATAATAAAATATTATTTTCATCAATTGTAAATTTTATTCACTGAGAAAATAATTTCACAGTGTAATTAATCATCTGTCAGATGTATTTAATTTGGAGACAAGCTTACTATGCACTTTATCGAGGAGCGCACGAAGCTTCTCAAGGAAGCTTCCTCCAACTATTATTTTTATTATTTCTCTCTCCTCCCATTATGTGCAGCACGTTTGAATTAAGGGGTCTAATTCATTTTCTTTCTCACATTTCCCCTCCTCCCAATACGCAGCTATTATTCACTTATCTTTCTCTCTTCTCTTTCACCCTACGGCAGCAACACCAGCCACCCACACCTCCATTTTGTTCTTCAAAACCGTCACAATCCTAGCACCATTTTGTGTTGGAGGACCACCATCATTGAGGAAATCATCTTCAAAGTTCTGCCATTTTGTCTATCTTCATTCTCTTCTACTTTGAAGCTTAAAGGTTGGAGCTTAAAGGTAAAGCTCTTAGCTTTTTCTTCCTCCCCTCTCATTCTCGTAACCCACTGTCATTTTGATGACCATGGGTATTCATTTCAATATTGGGTTCTGATTTTACACGTTTAAAAGTTTAAGGATTTCCTAGAAGTTGAAAACGAAATCCTAACCAAAAAGGAGCAACCTTTCTTTGTGCTTCTCCAAGGTAAGAGGAAGACACTCCTCCTCAACCTCTTTTAGCATTTAGGGACATCGTTTGTGATTGGAACTGAGAGTCATCTTTGTTTGTATGCTGTTGGTGATGTATATATGCTAGTTGATTGTTTTGTGTGTTTTGATATATCTGTATGTGCTGGAATGTATAATCTGGAAGGAATACCGTTGGGCTGGCTCTCGGATGGCCACGCTTTGAGACTAAAATTTTGGGATTCTTGGTGAGAAATGGTAATAACTTGAGTTTCTGACCATTAAGTGTAATGTCAGAATCCGTCGAGTATGAACTCCTGGCCAAACCCGTCGAATTTGACATCTTGATCACTTAGTAAAATGTTAGAATCGGTCGAGTATGAACTCCTGGCTAAACCCGTCGAATTTGACATCTTGATCACTTAGTAAAATGTTAGAATCCATCGAGTATGAACTCCTGGCCAAACCCGTCGAATTTGACATCTTGATCACTTAGTAAAATGTTAGAATCTGTCGAGTATGAACTCCTGGCCAAACCCGTCGAATATGATATCCTAATCATCTAGTGAAATATTAAAATCCGTCGAGTATGAACCCTGGCCGTGCCCGTCGAATTTGATTCTTGGTCATTTAGTGCAATGTCAAAATCCGTCGAGTATGAACTCCTTACCATGTCCGTCGAAATTCATCTTCAGGCCAAACCCGTCAAATTAGAGTTTCTGACCACTTAGGAGAGAAAGTCCTCCAATGCTAAATCCGTCGAATTGGAATGACCACATCCGTCGAGTGACATATTCGTCGAGTTAGAATGCCAATACCCATCGAGAGACATACCCGTCGAGTAGATTTTCTGTCCGTTTAACAAGAGCTTTCCAAAGTTAATATTCGTCGAGTAGAATGTCAAGATCCGTCGAATTAGAGTTTCTGACCATAGTGTTCTTCGTCGGTTCGACACTTGGGAGATTTCTCCAATGTCGACACCCATCTTCGTCGAATTAGGACTTCTGCTGATCTTCTAGAATAATTCGACAATTTTGATCTCCGTTCGACAGAACCTCCATCCGACAAAAATTGATTTTTAGCCAATCTTGTTATAAAATGTTCCCCCATCTTTCATCCTTCTGCCATGTCATTTTTCGTCAAATGGCAGCCTCAATCCTCCACTAAATACATTGTCTCCGTCGAATTCACAAGTATAGTTTATCGCCCACTACATAGCAATTAAATCTGTGACTTTGTTGGTGATTCTGACCGTGTATCTTCTTGGACTCAAAACCTTTGGATTAATAAAAGCACATAAATCATAAATAATTAGATAACTAAAAATTAATTAGTGATTCATAAACAGGGAAGAACATGAGTATGGGCGAGCTTGTGAGGCACATAATGAATTTAATGGTTGACTTCTATCGTGACTATGAATGGAAATTGTGGTTATCCTTAAAATGTACTATTGGCTTGTTGTGGATTCGTGAATGGGATCAATTCTTGTTGTTAAATGATATGACATGCATTTGAAGCATGATGGACCTAGTTGGTCATGAAGAGTATGATTGAGTCATGCATTGAACAAAAAAAAGAAAGAGATTGTCCATTGAACTTGGTTAAGGCCGGTAGCCTAGGAGTTGAACTTACACCTTTGTACGGGTGCGAATAGACAAGTGTAGGTTACTTGTTGACCTTGGGGGCATCAGGGTGCGGGTACCTCGCAATGGGCAGTTGGTAGCTCTCTGTCCGTGTGGCGGACCGATGCAAACACACTGACGATCCGGACCGAGACACTGTCCTATATCGAGATCTGTGTAGAATGTCTTGTAAAATGCCATGATGTGCATGATGATAATTTGAGAATTATAGCACTTGAGGGCCTGGGCAGCCAAGGAATACAGACATACCTCCTGATCGTTCTCTCTGACTGTTTTGTGTCTAGCTCCATGGAGTAGGATTTTGGTTATTGGGGGCACGTGTGCATAGTGAGTCCATGAATTATCTGGCATGCATTGTTATTATAATTGGAACTGTTATACTTCTGATATATCTATATGTATATGATTGCTTGGAACTGTTTGGTTGATCATAATTGCTATTGAATGTTTATTACCATTATTGCTGTCATAAATGCTATGTGGGCGCTTTGCGCCGTTTGGTTTCTCGATGCTATGATTGGTAATGATGGTAGGATGTCTTACCTCTTCTCTGTCTCTCCATTACTGTTTTGTCTGTATACTATGTTCCATAGAAGATAACTGCAAGGAGATGTGCGACTGCAGAAGAATATGGAGCCATGCACGCAAAGATTTTTGGGAGATGTGCGCCTGACTTTCTTGGGAGGGCCAGAGTGCTGGTACATCAACTATGGTTCTGAGCATTGCGTCTATACAGGGGATGTATCGATATCTCTAGCCTGGAGGCGCCACGAGCCGCTTGTCTTCACCTGCTGTATTAGTTTACATTTGGAGTTTCAATTACCGATACGCGAAATGTGGGGTGACCGTTATTTCACTCCGCAAGAAGACTCTTTTCGTTCCACAGCTCAGGCCCCGTCCCGTGACTCTGCAATTCTTATGGTGATTTCCTCTAACGAAGAAGATCCTGAGGAAGATCCCGAAGAAGTTCCTGAGGACGACCCCGAAGAGGATCCTGAAGAGGATCCTGACTCGATTCCTTCTCACTTGAGGGACTGACTTTACTTGTAGCTACTGAGGGCTACCAGTATTTTATTTTGGGGGGGGGCTGATGTTTTGTCTATAGTGGGCTGTATATTCTGATACCGTGGGGATACTTATGTATAATCCTTTGGGGCGGTATAGTTTTGCTTTTTGATGTACCAGGCTTTGTGACTAAACAGTTTGATATATATATATATATTATATATATATATATATATATACATATAATGATGCAATGTTAATTCCTATGTATGCTTTACTTCTGTTTCATTCTTTGTCCCATTTATGCTTCGTCAACATGGTTATTAATTATGATTGTTATAACAACAACAAAAAAAATATATATATATAACATACTCACCAATTTAAATACCCAACCATAATGAAGTACATATATATATTATTAAAACGAACCGGGTCTTAACACATATAATTTTTATTTCTGCATTGTAATCGAAAATGAGACGTTCCCTTGGGAAAAAGGGACGTCGCACTCACGGAGGATCCTAATACGATGCCTCCTCATCTGAGGGACTGATATTGCTTGTAGCTACTGATGGCTGCTAGTGTTTTATGGCCTGATGTCTTTTTGTAGTGGGCTGTATATTTTTGATATCTTGGGGATATACATGTATGATTCTTTGGGCAAGTGTAGTTTTGATTTTTGGTATATCGGGCTTTGTAACTAAATAGATTTGATATAAATATATATATATAAATGAATATGCAATGTTGATCAAATGTAAGCTTTACTTCTATCTTGCTTTTTTATTGCCATTTACGGTAATCATCGTTATTATGCCTTATCACTAAATTTTACTAATTATAAAAAAAAAATATTCACCAATTTAATTATATGACTATAATCAAGTAAATTTATATTATATTATATAGAATCGGTTCTTAACTTATAAATTTTATTTCCGCATTGTAATTGACAATGTGACGTTCCCTCCCAAAAATGGGCATTACATTAAGTTAGTATCAGAGCCCCGGTTTATGTTTCTTTGGGTCTTGTGATTGAGTCCATCTTGTTTATGCTGTGTGTTCTCTAAAAATCAAACGCAGAGATGTATTGTTTGGTATTCCTAGTGGATGCAACTGACTTTTCTGTGTTTTTAGTTAATCCGATCTGAGAAAGTAAGATGGCATGAAGGGAAGACATGGCAGCTGCTATAGCGGTGATGCAGATGATGGCTGAGGTCATCGCACAACAAACTGAGCAAACTACTTAACAACAAGAGAGAGTTGCTCAATAATAAGAAAGGGCTGCTCAACAGCTCGAAGCTACGGAAGATGCTCAAAACTTGGCAGAGTTCTATCGCCACAACCCTCCTTAATTCAAAGGAGAGTTTGATCCGGACTAGGCTAGTCTATGGATCAAGGAGTTAGAGAAGATCTTTCAAGGCATGAACTGCGCTGAGGACAAGAAGGTGAACTATGCTACCTTTATGCTGGTCGATAATGCTGAAAACTAGTGGAATGGAGTGCAGAGAATGCTGGAAGCTGCAAACTGCGAGATCACTTGGGACTTATTCAAGGACAAATTCTTAGATAAGTATTTCCCCGCAAGTGTGAGGCACGCTAAGGAGTCATAATTTCTCAACTTACGATAAGGAAATATGACCGTTAGCGAATATGCAGCGAGGTTTGAAAACTTGTCACAGTTTTCAACATACTTTCAGCACCAACCAAATGAAGCCTCGAAGTGTGGGAGATTTACTGAAAGAATGAGGTATAAGGTGAAGAAGGCTGTGATCACCCTTAAGATCAATGAATTCTCGGAGCTGCTAGATACATGCTGTGAAGTAAAGGCTGTGGAGTAATCTAGAGATACGAGAAACATAAACTTTGGGCCTACAAGGTTCCAAAGAGGCAGCGATAACAGTTCTAACCGCTTCTAGAAGAAGCCCTATTCCTGACCAATGGGAAATCAGCAACAAACCATGGGCAGAAGTGTTAGTGTATGCCCTAGAGGCTAATACATTTTCTGTATTTACATATATTCTATTATGCTACTTTATATATGAGGCATTTCATTTATTGTGTTCTTTTTGATAAATATAATAAAGTCCTTAGAATAGTAAGTTTGATGCCATAGGACATCAAGTGGATGGCTTGATCGTGAGATCCTTTTGGTTACAACACTATTCTTAAATGTCCCTAGTCAAGTATTATTGTTAATTAGGACAACAATAATACATTGAGACTAGTATGTGCAGAGGCTGATGACCACATCTCACGGGTCATGGATATGAGATATCAAGTCTTCACATGGGTACATATTAGAGTAATGATGTACTGGACTGACCCACCATGAGAACGCTACATGGATCGTTACATGAGTGTCATAAGCGATTCTCATAGTGACAATGGTGTTTGGGGTCCTTTGACCTGAAATCACTACGATTCCTACATGAGGAGTTGTGTGTTTTAATGCCATCAAACGTCATCTGTAACAAGGTGATTATAAAGTTGGTTATTGGATATACCACAAATCATGCAGAGGGATGTGAGTGACCTAGATGGGATTTGTCACTCCTACATAACAGGAGCGATATCTTCGGGCCCCCTGATTGAGTGAGACTGCGAAATGCATGGCCATGCTCAAATGAGTCAATATGAGATATTGATCTCATTTGTTGTTACAAAGTCTGCTCGAGTATCAGGAAACGAATGATTAGACTATACAAGGGTGACGCATTCCATGCCTTGTGTTCAATTTAGATATCTTGACAAAGGGACTAAACGACACGAAAACATTGGTCACGAAAAAGTTATGTCAAATCACTGACATTCTTATTACTTAGGTAGCAGTGATGTGTCGCTAGATACCGCTCACTGCTTGTAATATTAAAATGGGATTTTAATATTACTGCCAACGTAATAAGAACCTGCAGGGTCACACACATAGAGCAGACTAAAATTGGAGCAATGGATCCAAGTTGGACTCGGATTCAAATATGGGCCAGACTCATAACAGATGGGTCTAGGGTTACACTGACTTACCTTCTTCTTGCTCACACTCACTTAAGGCAGTCACTATTATAAATAGTACTGCTAAGGGGGCTACTAAGTGATATAATTCTGAACCCTAGCTGCACCTACAGAAAAGTGAGTGAGAGAGCAACAGGTTTCTTCTCTTCTCTTCGCAGCTAGCACTGTGTGAGAGACGTGAGGTTCCTCTTTGCGGACGTTGGATGTTCGTGAGTCTGTTCGTGTGGATATCGCAGAGACATCGTTTCTATTATGGTGTTAGTGATTCACGCTTCAAGAAGTAAATCATTTAAAAACTCGGATTATGGCTTTTTCGCATGGATCCTCGGTGGGAATCCCTGTTTTCCGCTACGTGTTGTATCCGTAAAATTCCCAACAAGAAGTTCTGGTGGAGGTTCAGCTAGGAACCAAACTGGCCAGAACATGGCGTATCCTTCGAATTGCCTAAAGTTTAGGAAAGATCATCTCACAAGGGACTGCACCATAAAGGGGATCATCTGCTTCAGATGTGGCAAACCTGGCCACGTATCCCGAGGTTGCAATCAAGCGAAGGCCGAACCTTCGATCAATGCTTCAAGAGCCAAGAAACCACAAGCTGGAGGGCGAGTTTATACTATGAGCGGAGCTGGAGCCTCCGAGTCCGAAGACTTAATCCAAGGGGAAGGCACCATAAAAGGTAACCTTTTAACTATACTGTATGACTCTGGGGCAACCCATTCTTTCATATCATATGACTGTATGCAAAGACTTGGTTTACCAGTGTCTACCTTACCTTTTGACTTAACTATTTTTACCCCAACTAATAAACCTATAGTTACTACTAAAGTCTGTCTAAATTGTCCAGTGATTGTTGAAGGTCAAACTTTTTCTGTCGATCTGATCTGTTTACCTCTTTCTTAACTAGATATAATTTTAGGGATGTACTGGTTGTCTTCCAACCATGTTCTATTAGATTGTTCAAGAAAAACCATATTTTTTCCCATAGATGAGGATTCTAGATTTCTGACAGCCAACCGAGTTCAATCTCTCTTAAAAGAAGGAGCTCACGGATACATGCTACTGTCTTCTTTGAAAATCGAGAGCGAGTTTGATGTGAATACAATTCCAGTGGTGAATGAGTTTCCCGAAGTCTTTCCTGAGGATGTACCTGGTTTACCACCGGCGCGAGAAATAGAATTTGCTATGGACTTATTACCAGGAGCTGGTCCCGTGTCTATAGAACCTTATAGGATGGCACCGACAGAATTAGTTGAGCTCAAGAAACAGCTAGAGGAGCTTTTGGAAAAGCAATTCGTCAGACCGAGTGTGTCACCGTGGGGAGCACCAGTACTGTTAGTTCGTAAGAAGGATGGTACATCAAGATTATGTGTGGACTACCAGTAGCTGAACAAAGTGACGATCAAGAATAAATATCCACTCCTAAGAATTGATGACTTAATGGACCAACTGAAGGGAGCAGCGGTGTTCTCAAAGATCGATCTGCAATCTGGGTATCATCAGATACGAGTAAAGACAGAGGATATACCCAAGACTGCTTTTCGTACCCGATACGGTCATTACGAGTACCTTGTGATGTCGTTTGGTGTGATGAATGCTGATAATCACATATTTTATTCATTAAGAAACCCTTATGTTTAGTCATTTACACTCTCCATATTCTTAATTGATTGAGTATGGTATGATTTTGTGAGTTTGAGCTCAAATTAGTCCTAATTGAATATTTTCAGCATTATTGAGATTTGACACTGTTTCTGTATTTTGGCCATAACTTGAGTTCCTGATATCTGATAATCATGAATTTTACTCTACTCACCAACCCACTCAACCACCCCACTCATCCACCCACTCCCCATTGTCATTTTGTTACCCTAAACTTCTATAAAAGGCACCATTGGTTATCATGAAAGTAACAAGTTGTATTCTCCTTCATTTCTCTCATAGTTTCTTCTTGTTTCTTCATAGTTTCTCATAGCTTTTGTATATTTTGATGCTCCCCTTCGTGGTAATGGAGGGCTAAGCTACTTTCGGTCAATTTAGAACTCTTGAAGAGATTGTGGTTTGGATTCTTGAGACCTTGGTTATGTATTGTATTTGATTTGTAATTGAATTCATCTTTTCTTCTTCTCTTTTTCTTCTTCTTGATCTTGAATGCATGAATGGTGATTCTATTTATGTTGATCTGATTTGATCTTGGTTTAAGATTGAGATTTGTGATGAAACTTAGAACTGATTGATCTAAACTAATCACATAAATAAAGATTGAGATTTGTGATGAAACTTAGAACTGCTTGATCTAAATTAATCACAGAATTGAAAAGGTTAGGTTACTGATTTGTGCCTAAGTTAATTGAATTTGTTACTTGAAATTAACATAGATCTTCATGAATGGCGTGATTGTGGATTTGTGTTTATCACTTGTTAATTGAATTCTAAACAATCGTCTAGTATGAATTCTGGATTTGATGCAGAGATCTCGACTAGATCCAAATTAACAATTCAATTGCACTTTAAGTGTTCTATGAAGGGTCTATGATTGAATCCACCCAATCTTGGATAGGTTTCTAAATTGACTACTCTTTAATTGTTATTTCTTCCTTTAAATTTGTTAAGTGCGATCTTAAATTGTCAAACCCCCCTTTGCTAAACTTTCACTTGATTTGATTAAATTGCATCTATAATCCTCGTGGAGATGATCCAGTGTTGTCACTATGCTACAAGCTTAGGTAATAACTTCGATTTTAATTTTGACTGAGTTCGGCGCTCGTCAAAATTTTGCGCATGATTCTTAGGGGATTAGTAAGTGTAGTCTTTTCATTTTAAGTGTTTTTACTAACTTTTGCTTTTTATTAACTTTTCTAACATTTTTATCCATTGTCTAGTATATTTTGCTTATTTATTTGTTTTTGTATGATGCGTGACTAGGTCCGAGCCTGATAACTTGGTTGACTTTGATCCTGAGATTGATAGAACCTTGCATAGGTTGATTAGAGCTCGTAGGCCAAATGCAAGAATTAATTCTGAATTTGATCTTAATATTGGGAGTGAACTTGAGATCTTGAATAATTCTGAAACCATGGCTAATAACATATAGAATAGAACTCTTAAGGAACTTGCTGCTCCTGATATAACTAACCAGTCTTTGTGTATTCAATACCCAGATCTTGATGCTAATTTTGAGTTAAAATCGGATTGATACATTTGTTGTCCAAGTTTCACGGTTTTGCGGTGAGGATCCCCATAAGCATCTAAAGGAGTTCCATGTGGTTTGTTCAACCATGAAGCCACATGGGATCTCGAAGAGCACATCAAGTGAGGGCATTTCCTTTCTCACTTACGATACTGACCAAGGATTAGTTATTTTATCTTTCACCAGGTTCAAGTAACAAGTTTGACATGAAGTGGTTGTTCTTAGAGAAAATTTTCCCGCCTCTAGAAATTTGTTGCCATTAGAAAAGATATATGTGGCATAAGACAAATGACGGAGAGACCTTGCATGAATATTGGGAAAGATTCAAGAAGCGTGCTCGAGTGTCCCCACCACCAAATCACCGATCAACTCTTAATTCAATATTTCTATGAAGGCTTCTTCGCCAAATCACGAAGCATGGTGGATCTTTGCCCTCGGAGGAGCCTTAGTAGATAAGACTCCTGCAGCAGCGAGAGATTTGATAGCAAACATGGCAGCCAACACCCAACAATTTGGCACACGAATTATTACCTCAACCAGAGGAGTCAACGAGATTCAATCATCTCATGTAGACCAACAGAGAATGGAACACAGACTTGATGAATTGACTTCTTTGGTGAGGCAGTTAGCAGTGGGACAACAAGCCCCAATGCAGATGGCTGCAAATGTGTGTGGCATTTGCTCTTGTTCATCTCATCCTACTGATGCATGCCCCACACTTCAGGATGGTGGTTCTATTTTTCCAGAGCAATCTGTTGCAGCAGCTGGTATTTTTCCTGGTAGACCCCAATATCAGCAATCACAGCAGCAGCCCAGATATGATCCATTTTCTAATACCTATAACCCTGGCTGGAGGGACTATCCCAACCTGAGATATGGAAATTCTGGTCAATAACAATAACAACCTTACCAACAGCAGCAACCGCAGTTTAGATACTAAGCTACAGGCCCTAGCAATAAGTACCAACCACCTGCATTTAGGCAAGCACAACCTGCGCCGCCACCCATGCAGCAGCCACTCCAGCTACCTATTCCAGCAGCCACTCCAGCTGAGCCACCTTTCGAAGACTTGATGAAACAGTTTCAGCAGAATGTCAATGCCACCATCCAGAATTTACAAACTCAAATTAGGCAGATGGCAACCACTCTGAGTGAGTGAAAAGTCAAAGGTCAAACCAATTGCCTTCACAAACAGTCAACAACCCAAGAGGCAATGTAAGTGCCATTAGCTTGAGAAGTGGCAGAGAAGTTGACGGTCCTACTCCACCACAACCTGAACTATAAGTGCAGCAACCAGAAGGTGACCAGAAATAGAAGAAAGTAGATAGCTTAGTCCAAAAATCTGTGACACAGAAGAAATGTGCAGAGAATTCAAATCTGGCCATTCTACTACCTTTTCCAAACAAAGTTACACAGTCCAAGCATACTGCGCAAACAGAAATAGAAAGAGAAGTCATGGACACATTCAGGAAGGTGGAAATCAATATTCCCCTCCTTGATGCAATCAAGCAGATTCCCAAGTATGCCAAATTCCTCAAAGAGTTGTATACTCACAAGAGAAGACTTAAGGGTACTGAGAAAATAAGCATGGGCAGAAATGTTTCTGTAATGATTCTACCAAGTATGCCACAAAAATGCAAAGATCCTGGAACTTTCACAATTCCTTGTACGATAGGTAACTCCAAATTTGAACATACAATGCTAGACTTGGGTGCTTCGATTAATGTCATGCCTATGTCAATATATCAGTCCTTGAACATTGGCACTTTGCAACCTACTGGTATAGTGATTCAGTTGGCAAATAGGACCACTTGCTCATCTGCGGGAGTGCTAGAAGATGTGTTAGTTCGGGTGAATGAGCTAATTTTTCCAGCGGACTTCTATATTCTGAACATGGAAGATGAGTCTTCAACAAACCATGCTCCATTGATCCTAGGCAGACCTTTCCTCAAGACAACCAGGACCAAGATAGACGTGCATTCTGGCACCCATTCCATGGAATTTGGTGATGATGTGGTACAATTTAACATTTTTGAGGCCATGAGACATCCCCTAGAGGAGCATTCTGTTTTCCATGTTGATATGATTGATATGCTAGTTGACGATGCTTATGCTGATATTTATGCTAAATTTCCTGATATTGCTGATTTTTTGATTCTGTTACCTATGAAACATGTGTTGTTTGTGATATTGTACCATGTGCCGCATGTCTTGAGATTTATGAGTTATGAGTGGTGATGTAGTCGCGACTTGAATGATGCAAAGACATATGAAAATAAGAGTCGAAGTATGTTGAATTTAATGTTGTTGAGTTAGTTGTTTCAAACGACTTCTTGCGCCTCCATTGTACTGACCTCCATCCTTAGAATTAAAGATTTCTTGGGACCATCTTAAATATGCATATTTGGAAGATGGTGAGAAGTCTACCGTGATTGTTGCTAAAAATTTACAACCTAATCAAGAAGAAAAATTACTGCTGGTTTTGAGGCAGAATAAACAAGCCATCGGATGGACACTTGCAGATCTTCCTGGTATCAGTCCCTCCACATGCATGCATAGGATTTTGTTGGAGGAAGATACTAAACCAGTACGACAAACCCAAAAGGAGACCGACCCCCCGACTCTGGATGTGGTAAAAAAGGAAGTTACCAAGCTACTGCAAGCTGGCATTATTTATCCCATATCTGATAGTAAATGGGTGAGCCCCGTACAGGTTGTTCCAAAGAAATCTGGGGTCACAGTAGTTGAAAATCAAAACAATGAGCTACTACCCACAAGAATTCAAAACAGCTGGCAAGTTTGCATTGATTACAGATGACTTAACCAAGCCACCAGGAAAGATCATTTCCCATTACCTTTCATTGATCAGATGTTAGAGAGACTAGCTGGCAAGTCGCATTACTGTTTCTTGGATGGATATTCGGGTTATTTTCAGATCCATATAGCCCCAGAAGACCAAGATAAAATAACTTTCACTTGCCCATTTGGCACATTTGCATATAGAAGGATGCCTTTTGGTCTGTGCAACGCTCCAGGCACCTTTCAAAGGTGTATGGTAAGTATATTTTTCGACTTTTAGAAAATTGCATGGTTGTATTCATGGATGACTTTCTTGTCTATGGCTCTTCCTTTGATGCATGTTTGGATAGTTTGACTCGGGTTTTGCATAAATGCATTAAGGCTAACCTTGTTCTGAATTTTGAGAAATGTCATTTCATGGTAGAGCAAGGCATAGTTTTAGGGCATATAATATCTAGCAAGGGTATTGAGGTAGATCCTGCAAAAATAGATGTTATTTCATGTCTATCTTACCCCACATGCGTGCGGGAGGTTCGTTCTTTCCTTGGTCATGTAGGTTTCTATAGGCGATTCATAAAAGATTTCAGCAAAATTACTCTTCCACTATCCAACTTGCTACAAAAAGAAATGGAGTTCCATTTTGACCAGAAATGCAAGGATGCCTTCAATCACTTGAAGCAAGCATTGACCAGCACACCTAATCCAGCCACTAGATTAGTCACTCCCATTTGAGCTCATGTGTGATGTCTCTAATTATGCTTTGGGAGCTGTTCTTGCACAAAGGGTCAGTAAAATATCTCATGTCATCTCCTATGCTTCAAGAACTTTAGATCCTGCACAAGTCAACTACACCACCACTGAAAAGGAACTTTTAGCAATTGTTTTTGCTTTAGACAAATTTTGATCATATTTGCTTGGTTCTAAAGTGGTTGTGTTTTCAGATCATACAGCTCTGAAGTTTCTCCTGAAGAAGCTTGATGCAAAGCCTAGGTTGATTAGGTGGATTTTGCTCCTCCAAGAGTTCGATATTGAAATCCGTGATAAAAGTGGAGCGAAGAATTTAGTGGCTGATCACCTAAGCCGAATTGAAAGGGAGGCGAGATACTTTTCCTATCCATGATGTCTTCCTTGATGATGACTTTTCAAGCTGCAAGGTAACACTCCTTGGTTTGCTGATTTGATAAATTTCTTAGTTACTGGTGTTTTCCCTGCACATTTTATTAGGTCTCAGATTGATAAATTGAAGAGTGAGTCAAAATATTATGTGTGGGACGACCCTTATCTGTGGAAATTTTGTAGTGACCAAGTCATTAGGAGATGCGTGCCTGATAATGAATTCCATTCTATTCTTAGCTTTTGTCATACACTTGCATGTGGCGGTCATTTTGGTCTCCAAATGACTGCTAGGAAAGTTTTGGAATCTGGATTATATTGGCCCACTCTATTTCATGGTGCATATGTATTTTGTAAATCTTGTGATCAATGCTAAAGAATAGGAAACACTTCTCGAAGGAATGAGATGCCCCAGAAATCCTTATCGTTCTGTGAGATTTTTGATGTATGGGGTATTGATTTTATGGGACCCTTTCCTGTTTCTTTTGGTTTTGTTTACATTTTGCTAGTTGTTGATTATGTATCCAAGTAGGTGGAGGCGAAAGCTACTCGGACTAATGATTCCAAAGTTATTATGGATTTTGTTAGATCACAGATTTTCTGCAGGTTTGGAGTTCCGAAGGCCATCATCAGTGATCAGGGTTCACATTTTTGTAATCGAAGCATGAAAGCTTTGATGAAAAAGTATGGGGTCTTGCACAGAGTTTCTACACCTTACCATCCCCAAACTAATGGGTAAGCCGAGATTTCCAATAGGGAGATCAAGCAGATACTCCAGAAGATAGTTCAACCTAACAGAAAGGATTGGAGCAAGAGGCTTGAGGATGCTTTATGGGCTTACCGGACTGCTTATAAGACACCAATCGGGATGTCTCCGTATCAGATTATTTTTGAAAAAGCCTGCCACCTGCCGGTGGAAATTGACCATCGTGCATTCTGGGCGGTGAAAAGGTGTAACTTGGACCTAGATCAAGCAGGTATAGAGAGGAAGCTGCAGCTGCAGCAATTGGAGGAGATCCGCTTGGAGGCTTATGAAAGTTCCAAACTTTATAAGGAGAAGACCAAAGCCTTCCATGATAAGTTGATTATGAGGAAAACATTCGAGATTGGTCAAAAAGTTCTCCTCTATAACTCCCGTCTCCGACTCATGCCTGGCAAATTAAGGTCTAGATGGGATGGACCATTTATTGTTAATAAGGTTTTTCCTTCTGGTGCTGTTCAGATTAAAAGTGAGGTCACTGCCAAAGCTTTCATCGTAAATGGACACCGCCTCAAACAGTATCATGAATTTTTAGAGAATGCAGAAATGGAGGTGATGAACCTTCTCCATCCGCATTATGAATAAAAAAAAAGAAAAAAAAAGTGAAAAGAAAAAAAAAAGCTGTGTGCCCGACAATGAGGTAGGTAGTGACATTAAATTTTGTCACTCGGAAGCATGTGGAGGTCATTTTTTTTTTAGCGACAACAACTGCGAAAATCTTGCAGTATGGATTTTATTGGCCTACTTTATGCAAGGTCTGTTATACCTTTTGCAAAAGCTACAAAAATTGGTCAAAAAAGTTCTGCTTTGAGATTATCATCTGCACCTACTCTTTGGAAAATTGAGATCTAGGTGGCGCGGTTCTTTTGTTATCAAACATGTGTATCCTCTGGGGCCATAGATATTGAGGATCCTAGGAATGGTAATGCGCTTAAAGTTAATGGACAAAGACTCAACCATTCCTGGAAAACCAAGTTCTTGAGTTCTTTATGTTACCGGTTAAGTGGCGGATATGGTACTCCGTGACTTTCAAGTCGATTTATTTTTCAGTTTCCCAAAATAACTGAACCCTTCTTCTCCTTCAAAATGGATGTCATTCTTTCAAACCTGAGTAAACATTTTCTTTCTTTTCCTCAAAATGCTCTAAGAAAAATCAACAAAGTTCGATTTGAAAGATTGAGACTGTTAATGCACAAAGGGATGCCAGAAGATGTACACTAGATAATTGAAGCAAAGGTCCGATTAGCAGGTGAGTCCTCAATTTCATTTGACTCATATATGCTCGGTCTTGGAAGAAGTTCATATTCTAAAAGGAGAAGAGCAAAAAGGTTACAAGTCTGTCACAAATGTGGACGATGGAACTGTACAAACGATGTCGTACTTTGGGGAAGGTTTCCACAAATAGAGAAGATAAAATTCTCTTCATTAAGAATGGACTGAGTAAGGAGTCATTAGATGATATCTTATTGACTCTTGAGATGCATTCTTGTGGATTGGTGCATCGTGAAATTCCTAAATTGTGGAATCTCTTCAAGGATGAATAAAAACGCTACAGTCTTAGGAATCTGACTCTAAAAGACCCTGTTTGCCAATTTATAAGAAAATTGGATGGGAAGCTTATCCTCGACTCATAGAAGACGTTTAAGCTGTTACTGGACGTTAAACCAGAGGCAGATATGAGCCATATCCACAAATAATCTGTACGTATCATCCTCTTCTTCTTCTTCATGTCATCTTTCAAACAAAAAACAAAAACAAAAAAAAAAAAAAAAAAAACCAAAAAAAAGAAAGAAAAGATTTTGTGTTTCTTAAATTCAACCTTTTTCTGACAACCGTCAACCTACCCTTATAGGTGCAATTATTCCCCTTTCCATTCTTTTTCTTATTTAAACACTCCATTTTCTCCATTTTTGTGGGTCGAGTTATGGGAAGGGATTAGAGTTTGTAAACGCAGCTAGCACTCTTGGTCGATCACTTGCTGCGAGGAATATTCATCTTGTATATGGGGGAGGTTGTCGTGGGTTAATGGGGGCTGTATCCATTTCTGCTTTTATAGGAGGCAGTCAGGTTTTAGGTGTTATTCCTAAACCTTTAGCTGAAAATAACATCACTGGCAAGACAGTTGGAGAAGAAATTTAGGTAACATCTATGCATGGATGAATGAAAACAATGGTTGACAATTCTGATGCATTTCTTGTCTTACTAGGTGGTTTTGGTACTTTGGAAGAAATTTTTCAAATTATCTCTTAGGCCGAACTGAACATCCACCATAAACCCATTGGTTTGTTGAATGTTAATAATTTCTTTGATCTTTTGTTATCTTTTCTTGACAAAGCTGTGGAACAGAAATTTATCACTCCTTCTAAGAAGACAACTTCTTATCTCTACCTCCACTATTGATGAGCTCATTGATAAATTAGAAGCTTTTGAGTATGTACCTGATAAGGTATTAGCTCAGATAGATTGGTTAACAGGAAGCAGCGAAGGAAGTAACAAGAAAAGAAAGCCAGATCTGACACTTTCTCTTTAATCGGTTTGATTTTATTGTACTTTGTTTCTGTTTAAATTTGTGTCAGCTTTCTCCAACAGGTAATATCTTCTATCCTTTACTCATCTATATTTTAACATTGATGACAATGTTGTAATCTAGTTGGGAGGGAAGGATAGTTGACCAAAAAAAAAATTTGTTGTTGTTTTGTTTGGAAAGTATGATATGATTATCATGGACTTATTAAACCAATTAGTGATGGCAGAGTAAGGAGTAATTTTACTCTTGAGACGCATCTTAATTGGTGGCAGAGTAAGGAGTTTTTTAGGTAGTAATTAATTAGTTATTAAATTGTGGAAGTACTAAAATTTTATTATTTGATTTCTTTTCAGGGTCTGATACGGCACTGACAGTATGCTTCTTTTCTGCTTAGCATTGATTCACTTCTTATCAGGTTGTGTTGCTCTTTTCTATATCTCTCTTTCACATTGAGGGCAATGTTATATTAAGTATAGGGGAGAGATTTTAGCATTTTTTTTGTTTTTTTTGTTTTGTTTAAAAAAAAAAGGGTTCATTGCATAATTGAATAATTTTTCTCCCTTCTTGAATTGATATGCTTGGTGATGGATGATTGAATTGATAAATTGAGTTTGATGGATGCATACCTTGTGAGATTTTGAGCCTAATGGATGGATTTAACATTTATGCTATTCTCTTCTTTCTTGTGTGATTTTCACTCATGTTAATGACCACTCTAGAACTTGCTTTGATTCTTTTTGAGGCTACATTTCACTTGCATGCATGAACATGATTGAGGCCCTCTTTCTTAATTAGCTAGTTTAACTGAATAGCCAACCTTGTTTTTACTATGATATTAAGCACTCTTTTGACTTCTTGAAAATTCTCTGATTATTGCCAACCTTGTATATTTTCCTTTACTTAACCCTTTTAAGCTTATTTGACCATTCCTTGTTTCTAGCTCATTATGTGCCTTAAATGAAAAATCGTGTTCTTACTTTACCTTAGGGAATAAAAGAACATTAGCTTGGTTAATGGATGAGTTTTTGAACAAGTGTGGGGGTGTGTGTACAAAATGGTTGTTGAAAAAGGAAAGAGTGCTTAAAAAAAAAAAGAGGAAAAATGTATATATATAGTTATGTTCATATATATATAAAAAAAAAAAAAAAAAAAGAAAAGGATTGGGAAATGAATATGTAAAGGGATATACATTAGAGTTGGGATGAACTTTTATGCTTGTTATTTGAACTCAGCCCTCATTTGCTTTTATTCCCTTTAGTATTTATCTTCTCATATCCATTTTATCTTCTTCTGTTACCTTGACCTCACTACAACCTTGAATAAAGTCCTCATGATTTGTGTGCATGTGTTTTGAGTAGTGGAGAATTAGAAGATAAGCAAGCTTATGGTAGTGCAATTTTCATGGGTTGAATTGAGTGAAATACCTACCTTTTAAACACTTGAGAGATTGAGAGGGAATCTTGTGAAGATCTATCATTCTCGATTCATATTGAAGATACCTTGCTTGTTGGTTTGAGATATGGAGAATTGTTAACTCATGAATGTTTTGATCCCTTGAACCTTTGGTTGTTCTTCTTGATTGTAAAATTTTGGGCTTTTGAATGTCGTTGAAATTTAAATTTTTGTTATCTCTTATGTCCTTATTTTGGTCTTGAGTTTTGCCCAGGAGTGCAAAAGGCTAAGTGTGGGGGAATTTGATAATCACATATTTTATTCATTAAGAAACCTTTATATTTAGTCATTTACACTCTCCATATTCTTAATTGATTGAGTTTGGTATGATTTTGAGTTTGAGCTCAAATTGGTCCTAATTGAATATTTTCAGCATTATTGAGATTTGACACTGTTTCTGTATTTTGGCCATAACTTGAGTTCTTGATATCTAATAATCATGAATTTTACCTTGTAGGAAAGCTAAGAGGAAGCTCTACAACTTTGATGAACAGCTCAAAGTCCTAAATAGATGTCTAAGGGACCTAAGTTTACATGGAATTTAGAATACAGGTTCTGTCACTAGAATCCGAATGGTGTGCACTCATAAAATCATATCTCAAGCTGTAATAATGAAGATGAGCTAAAATTTGGATAGTTGATAGTTAAGATCCAAATAAACAACTTTCATGAAGAACACTTTTTGAAAAAATGAAGTCTAATGGGTCAGTTTGAGCTTGCAAGTCGGAACAGAGTTGCTAAAGTTGGGTTTGAGCAACCTGTGGTATTTGGGTCATATCTTGGGCTGTAGGAAGCCAAATTGGACAATCTAGATATGCATGTTATAGCCAAGACAAAGATCTACAACTTTCATGAAGAGTACTTTTCATGGGTCTGAAGTATAGTTGGTCGTTTTTGGCTTCCAAGTCAGACAAGAAATTTTTGTCCTCAACAACCCACTCAACTACTCCACTCACCAACCCTCTCAACTACTCCACTCACCAACCCTCTCAACTACTCTACTCACCAACCCACTCAACCACCCCAATCATCCACCCACTTCTCTTTGTCATTTTGTTACCCTAGACTTCTATAAAAGGCACCATTGGTTATCATGAAAGTAACAAGTTGTATTCTCCTTCATTTCTCTCATAGTTTCTTCTTGTTTCTTCATAGTTTCTCATAACTTTTGTATATTTTGATGCTCCCCTTCGTGGTAATGGAGGGCTAAGCTACTTTCGGTCAATTTAGAACTCTTGAAGAGATTATGGTTTAGATTCTTGAGACCTTGGTTATGTATTGTATTTGATTTGTAATTGAATTCCTCTTTTCTTCTTCTCTTTTTCTTCTTCTTGATCTTGAATGCATGAATGGTGATTCTATTTATGTTGATCTGATTTGATCTTGGTTTAAGATTAAGATTTGTGATGAAACTTAGAACTGATTGATCTAAACTAATCACATAAATGAAGATTGAGATTTATGATGAAACCTAGAACTGATTGATCTAAATTAATCACAGAATTGAAAAGGTTAGGTTACTAATTTGTGCCTAAGTTAATTGAATTTGGTACTTGAAATTAACATAGATCTTCATGAATGGCGTGATTACGGATTTGTGTTTATCACTTGTTAATTGAATTCTAGACGATTGTCTAGTATGAATTCTGGATTTGATGCAGAGATCTCGGTTAGATCCAAATTAACAATTCAATTGCACTTCAAGTGTTCTATGAAGGGTCTATGATTGAATCCACCCAATCTTAGATAGGTTTCTAAATTGACTGTTCTTTAATTGTTATTTCTTCCTTTAAATTTGTTAAGTGCGATCTTAAACTGTCAAACCCCCCTTTGCTAAACTTTCACTTGATTTGATTAAATTGCATCTACAATCTTCGTGGAGATGATCCGGTGTTGTCACTATGCTACAAGCTTAGGTAATAACTTCGGTTACAATTTTGACTGAGTTCAGCGCTCGTCAAATGCACCAACTATCTTTATGGACTACATGAACCGGATCTTTCGTCCTTACTTGGATAGATTTGTTGTGGTCTTCATTGATGACATTCTGGTATACTCTCAAAATCAAGAGGACCATGCTGAACACCTCAGTATAGTTCTTCAGATTCTAAAGGAGAAAGAACTGTATGCTAAACTGTCAAAATGTGAATTTTGGCTGGAAGAAGTTAAATTTTTGGGACACGTAATCTCGAAGGAAGGGATTGCGGTAGATCCATCAAAAGTGGAAGTAGTGCTACAATGGGAAAGGCCAAAGTCAATGACGGAGATTTATAGCTTCGTGGGATTGGCAGGATATTACCGGAGGTTCATCGAGGGATTCTCCAAGATTGCTGGACCACTTACTCAACTCACGAGGAAGAACCAAGCTTCTGAGTGGACCGACAGCTGTGAGCAGAGTTTCCAAGAGTTGAAGAATTGACTGACTACCTCGCTAATGTTAGTGCTACCCGATCCGAATGAACAGTTTGAAGTGTACTGTGACGCTTCGTACCAAGGACTAGGATCTGTACTTATGCAGCATAGAAGAGTAGTGACTTATGCTTCAAGGCAATTGCAAGTACATGAGAAGAATTACCCGACGCACGACTTGGAATTAGCGGCTGTGGTTTTTGCTCTGAAGATATGGAGGCATTTTCTCTACAGAGCGACGTTCAACATCTTTAGTGATCACAGGAGTCTGAAGTACCTGTATGATCAAAAAGAGTTGAACATGAGGAAGTGAAGGTGGCTGGAGTTCCTAAAGGACTATGATTTCCAACTTCTGTATCACCCCGGCAAGGCAAACGTCATGGCAAATGCCCTGAGTAGGAAGATGATCAGTGTCTCAGCCCTGATGATCAACGAAAAGGACCTAGTAGAGCAGTTCAGAGATGTATGGTCTTTTGTGGAGTTAGAACCAGTAAAGATCTGCATGAATATGGTTACCATCTCAAATGAGCTAATGGATAACATACGGGAAAAGCAGAAGGTTGACAAGTTTTTGAAAGAAGTGAGAGAGCAAATGAAGCAAGGCAATGAAACAACATTTGCGGAAGGAACAGACAGAATTATGAGATTCCAAGGGAGAGTTTCTATTCCCCGTGACCAAGAGCTTAGAGAGTATATCATCAACCATGCTCACACAAGTCAGCTGAGTATGCATCCGGGCATAACAAAAATGTATCAAGACTTGAAGAAGTTGTTTTGGTGGCATGGAATGAAGAGTGACATCACTAGACATGTATTGACTTGTTTGGTTTGTCAAAAAGCTAAAGTGGAACATCAGAGACTAGCGGGATTACTGCAACCATTGTCTATTCCTAAATGGAGGTGAGACAGTATTTTGTAGTGGGTTTGCTAAGGACGAGAAAAGGTCATGACTCGATTTGGGTAATCATGGACCGACTCACGAAATCAGCACATTTTTTTCCAATCAATATAAGATACAAACTGGAAGACTGACCCAGATCTATATGGGAGAGATTGTTAGACTACATGGTGTGCCTATGAGTATTGTTTCGAATAGGGATCCAAGATTTATTTCACAGTTCTGGAAGAGTTTGTAAGAAGCGTTAGGGACAAAGTTATGTCTGAGTTCTGCTTATCACCTACAGACCGATGGTCGATCAGAGAGGACGATCCAATCTTTGGAAGATTTGCTTAGAGCTTGCACCATAGAACAGATTGGAAGTTGGGATGACGTTCTACCGTTGATAGAATTCACCTACAACAACAGTTATCATTCGAGCATAGGGATGGCACCTTATGAGGCTCTGTATGGACGGCGGTGTCGGACGCCCTTATGTTGGTACCAAGATGGCGAGCGCCTTACTATTGGACCAGATATTATACAGCAGACAACTGAGAATGTTAAGATGATTCAGGAGAAGATGAGGATGGCTCAGAGTCGACAAAAGAGTTATGCAGACCAAAGGAGAAAGCCTCTTGAGTTTGAGGAAGGCAAACATGTATTCCTGAAAGTCACACCTACGACTAGGGTAGGCCGGGCCTTGAAATCTAGAAAACTCACTCCAAAATTCCTTGGACCATACCAAATTATTCACCGAGTAGGTCCTGTAGCCTATCAAATAGCCTTACCTCATTTCCTCTCAAACATTCATAGTGTCTTCCATGTGTCACAACTTCGAAAATACATTCTTGACCCAAGTCATGTCATAACACCAGATATAGTACAATTAAAAGAGAACTTAACCTATGAGGCACCTCTTGTAACAATTGAGGATTGAAGAATAAAGCAACTAAGAGGCAAGGAGATCTCATTAGTGAAGGTAATCTGGAACGAGATGACTGGTGTAACACCCCTCGATTTAATAACCACGGCACAATCGTCATTATGTCACGGTCACTAAATTTTGGCGTGCTAACATTGTCAAATAACAAACTCTTACAAATAAATTAAAACATTTCTTATATGAGGAAAATAGGAGCCACGAATGAATAGTTACATATACAACCAGTTAAAATATGAATTATAGAATGTACTTAATTTACAACCTTTAAGTCTGGATAATCACCTCAATGCATACACATACTCAAAATACACTTTACACAAGTGATGCAAAATAAAGTATAAACTACCCACACCCTATCTACAACTAAGGAGTTGGGCACTCCATCGAATCCTGAATGCGTGAGGCAATTCCGGGCTCACCGGTGTAGTGAAAAATACAGAATATGATCTTCAACCACAATCCTTTTCATGGTCAAGGTCAGATCCCCAGCAGGTCGCATACGATTGTCGGTCCAGTTGACTCGCCAAGTCTTGACACCACCAGTGAACATAGTTTGAACGAACCAATAAAACTCTCTTCGCGATGACATCACCGAATACAGTGGGTCAAACCAAGAAAGTGTAAAAGAATCCAACCTCGTTCCCACTTACAGTCTTTAACCAAAGATTTACATAGAGTAAGAAAAGTACAAGAAAAAGGTAAGACATCCTACCATCATTACCAGTCATAGCATCAAGAAACCAAACGGCGCAAAGCGCCCACATAGCATTTCAAAATAATAAGCATAGGCATTGAATAGCAGAAGTAAACAAATAAGCAGTTCCAAGCAGTTATATATATACAACAGTAAGACAACAATTCCAATTATAATGACAATGTATGCCAGATAATTCATGGACTCACTATGCACATGTGCCCTCAATAGTCAAAATCCTACTCCATGGAGCTAGACACAAAACAGTCGGAGAGAACGATCAGGAGGTATGTCTGTATTCTTGGCTGCCCAGGCCCTCAAGTGCTAAAATTCTCAAATTATCATTGTGTACATCATGACATTTTACAAGACATTCTACACAGATCACGATATAGGACAGCGTCTCGGTCCGGATCGTCGGTGTGTTTAACGGTCCGCCCCACGGACAGAGAGCTACCAACTGCCCATCGCGAGGTACCCACACCCTGACGCCCCCAAGGTCAACAAGTAACCTACACTTGTCTATTCGCACCCGCACAAAGGTGTAAGTTCAACTCCTAGGCTACCGGCCTTAACCAAGTCCAACGGATAATCTCTTTCTTTTTGTTCAATGCATGACACAATCATACTCTTCATGACCAACTAGGTCCATCATGCTTCAAATGCATGTCATATCATTTATTAACAAGATCTGATCCCATTCACGGGTCCACAACAAGCTAATAGTACGTTTTAAGGATATCCATAATTTTCATTCATAGTCATGATAGAAGTCAACCATTAAATTCATTATGTGCCTCAAAAGCTCACCCATACTCATGTTCTTCCCTGTTTATGAATCCCTACTTAATCTCTAGTCATCCAATCATTTATGATTTATGTGCTTTTATTAATCCAAGGATTTTGAATCTAGGAAGATACATGGCCAGAATCACCAACAACGTCACAGATTTAATTGCTAGGTATTGGGTGATAAACCATAGTTGTGAATTCGACGGAGACAATGCATTTAGTGGAAAATTGAGGCTGCCATTCGACAAAAAATAATATGGCAGAAGGATGAAAGATGGGAGAACATTTTATAACAAGATTGGATAAAAATCAATTTCTGTCGGATAGAGGTTCTGTCGAACAGAGATCAAAACTGTTGAATTTTTCCAGAAGGTCAGCAGAAGTCTTATTTCGATGGATGTGGGTGTCGATGTTGGAGAAATCTCCCAAGTGTCGAACAGACGAAAAACACTATGGTCAGAACTCTAATTCAACGGATCTTGACATTCCACTCGACGAATATTAACTTTGGGAAGCTTCTGATAAATGGACAGAAGATCTACTCGACAGGTATGTCTCTCGATGGGTATTGGCATTCTAACTCAACGAATGTGTCACTCGACGGATGTGGTCATTCAAATTCGATGGATTTTGCATTGGAGGAGTTTCTCTCCTAAGTGGTTAGGAGTTCATACTCGACGGATTTTGATATTGCACTAAATGACCAGGAATCAAATTCGACGGGCATGGCCAAGGGTTCATACTTAACGGATTTTAACTTTACTAAGTGATCAAGACATCAAATTCGACAGGTTTGGCCAGGAGTTCATACTCGACGAATTTTAACTTTACTAAGTGATCAAGACATCAAATTCGATGGGTTTGGCCAGGAGTTCATACTCGACGGATTTTAACTTTACTAAGTGATCAAGACATCAAATTCGACGGGTTTGGCCAGGAGTTCATACTCGACGGATTTTAACATTTCATTAGATGATTAGGATATCATATTCGACGGGTTTGGCCAGGAGTTCATACTGTTACTAGTTTTCACATGAAATTTCCAAATTTTTGGGCTCAACACCGTGACCATCCGAGAACCAATCAGAAGTCATTCCCTACCATATTACACGTTCCAATACATCCAGATATATATCAAAACACACAAACAATCAAATAGCATATATACATCACCAACAGCATGTAAACAAAGATGACTCTCAGTACCAATCACAAACAACGTCCCTAAATGCTAAAAGAGGTTGAGGAGGAGTGTCTTCCTCTTACCTTAGAGAAGCACAAAGAAAGGCTGCTCTTTTTTGGCCAGAAACTTCGTTTTCAGCTTCTTGAAAATCCTTGAATATTCAAACTTACCAAATCAGAACCAAATATTGAAATGGATACCCATGCTCATCAAAATGACCATGGGTTACGAAAATGAGAAGGGAGGAAGAAAAAGCTGAGAGCTTTACCTTAAAGCTCCAACCTTTAAGCTTTAAAGTTTTGTGCGCTTCTCGATAAAATGAATAGTGGCTGGGAAGGAAGCTTCCTAGAAGCTTCCTTGAAGCTTCCTTGAGAAGTTTTGTGCGCTTCTCGATAAAGTGCATAGTAAACTTGTCTCCTCAATTAAGTACATTTGACAGATGATTTGATTACACTGTTAGAATTATTTTCTCAGTGAATGAAAGTTACAACTGATGAAAATAATATTTTATTATTCATCAAATAATTTTATGATACAGCGATTTTATCTAGCAATAAAATCTCAAAAAATGCAAACCTCGCAAACTGTGCCCGGCCTCGGGTTTTGTAAGATCCCCCGTCGACATGTTGACAGTTCGAGGTTTACCAGCCTCAAGGAAAATATTTTATTTTCCCAGCTCCGCTTAGCGCGCATGCAAAACGAGGAATATATTAAAATATTCAATATTTTTATAAAATTCCACAAAAATCACCAAAAATCACAAATATTATAAAATGATTATTTATAATGAAATAAATAAATTTTCGGGATGTTACAACTGGAGATGCAACCTGAGAGCTAGAAGACAAAATGAAGGAGCAACACCCACAATTATTCTAAGGTATAAAAATTTCGAAGACAAAATTTCTTTTTAGAAGGGGAGTGTTGTAACACCCCGAAAAATTATTTATTTTATCCTTAATCATCATTTTAAAATATTTATAATTTTTGGAAATTTTTGTGGATTTTTCCAAAAATGTTGAATATTTTAATATATTTTTCATTTTGCATGCACACTGAGCAGAGTCAGTGTAACACTAGGAAAATGATTTCTTTCATCATGAATAGTCATTTTTCAATATTCGTGATTTTTGGAGATTTTTCTAAAATTTTCTAGAAATGTTGAATATTTTAATATATTCTTCGTTTTACGTGCACACTGAGTAGAGTCAGTCAAACGCCCCAGAAAATTGTTTGTTTCATAACAAATATCCATTTTCTAATATTTGTGATTTTTTAAAATTTTTGTGGATTTTTTTGAAAACATCAAATATTATAGTTTATTCCTCATTTTGCATGCGCACTGAGCGGAACCGGGATAACAAAATGTTTTTCCCGAGACTGGTAAACCTTGAACTGTCAACGTGTCGATGGGGGATCTTACTAAACCTGAGGCCGGGCATAGTTTGCGTAGATTCATGTTTTCCAAGATTTATCTGATAAATAAAATCGCTGTATCATAAAATTATCCGATGAATAATAAAATATTATTTTCATCAACTGTAACTTTTATTCACTGGGAAAATAATTTTAATAGTGTAATTAATTATCTGTCAATTGTATTTTATTGATGAGACAAGCTTACTATGCATTTTATTGAGAAATGTGCAAAGCTTCTCAAGGAAGCTTCTAGGAAATTTCCTCCAAGCTTCCCATGGAAGTCATGCACTCCCTCTCTCCTCTCTCCATGCACATGGCAGCAGCACACTAGGGAGCACAAATTTGTGCTTCAATTCATTTAATCAATTCTATTCAAGCTTTCAAAATTCAAAAGCTACCACCTTTAATTTTTCTATTCACTTTCTCTCTCTACCTTCTTCTTCTTCCTTTGAAATTTTTTTCTCCTCCTTCTCTCTAGAGCCATTTGGCCAGCAGCCCCTCCATGCACTCATCCATCACAAAATTTTCACCCAACCCCATTTTCTTAATCTTCTACATCTCCTAAACACTTTTCTAGTTGGTGATTCTTTGAAAATCCATCATTTTCACCATTTTCTTCAAGCTTCAAGCTTAGGGTTTTTGGGTAAGCTTCTTGAATCTTCACTCTCTTTTACTCATTTTCATTTCTATGGTCTTCTTGGTGACCATCCATGCTTTATTTTTCAAGCATTGGTGTTGTTTTGATGAGATTGAAATTTTAGGGTTCTTGGTGGTGCCCAATCCGAAAATTACAAATAGAATGTAGGAGGCTTCTCTTGTTTTTTTCATTTTGGTATGAAGAAGACACTCCTCCTCAACCTCTATTAGCACTAAGAAACCTTGTTTGTGATTGATTGTGAGAAAACCCTATTGAGGGTTATTCTTTGATTGTAAGATTAGTATGTTTACATATTGTTTACAATTTGTTTATGCTATTGGATTGATTGTTTGTGTACATTAATATATTGGAATGGATTGGAATGCATGAAATGGAAGGAAATGATGTTGGATTTTCTCTTGGATGGCCACGGTTTTAGGGTCCAAAAATTGGGGTTCTTTGTGAACAATTGTAACAAGTGAAAGACTTAATTAATCAAGTGTGTAATGTGTAATTAATGGAATGGAAAAATTGGGAACTTAATTTCCTTAGGGAGGCCATGGCCTCTAGGGCCTTTTTGGGGCTTAATTATGCAATTTTGGTAACCTTGGAACTTAGATAATCTAGTGATTAAATCATTGGTAATAGGATAGAAAATTAGCAAGTTGGAAGAATTTGATATACTTTGAGATTCATAAATTTTAAAGAACCACAAATGAAATTTATCATAACACTCAAGGTAATTTTAATTAGGGCAAGAACAAGAGAGTGTGAAACTTTGAGATCTTAGAATAACCTTCTAAGTGTATGAGAATAAATTACATTAGAAAATTTAATTAATTATGAGAAATCATTTAGAGACGAACCTTGTAAGAAAGGCTAACTTTAAGATGGAATTCACAATAGACCTTAAAAATGTATTAATTTATTTAATTCCAATAATTATGATATTGTGGGTTCATGTGAGTGGCCAATGATGTGTTGATTCTTACTTTGACTAATTGTGGCATATTATGGAATAATATGTAATGATGATCATACATGATTATGCATAGAGTCTTTATGCATTGTGAAAGTCCTTTGGACTGTTGTTAAGGCCATGTTGCCTAGGAGATTGAACACACCTTAGTGCAGGTGCGAGTAGACTAGTGTAGGTCATATTGTTGACCATGGGGGCGTCGGGGTGCGGGTACCTCGCAATGGACAGTTGGTAGCTCTTCTATCCGTGGGGCAGACCGATGCAAATGCACCGACGATCCTGACCGGGCACTGTCCTATATCGTGATCTAGTGTAGACTGTCTGTACAATGTCATGATGTACACGTGGATAAACTGATGAATTATAGCACTTTGGCCGCGACAGCCGAGTTACAGACGTGTCTCCTGATCTTTCTTTCCGACCGTTTGTGTCTAGCTCCATGGAGTAGGATTTTGACTTTGTATGCATGTGCATAGTGGGTCCATATGTTATTTGGCATTTGTTTATTATTATAATTGGAACTATTGTGATACTATTATATATTTGCCTGCAACTGCTTATTTGTCTATTTCTGCTATTTAATGCTTATGGTTATTATTTGATATGCTCTGTGAGCGCTTCGTGCCGTTTTATTTCTTGCTGCTATAATTGGTAATGATAGTAGGAGGTCTTACCTCTTTCCTGTATTTCTGTTATTTTCTATTTGTATATTGTGTCCCATCGAAGACAACAACAAGGAGGTTGGAGCTCCCGATTTCCCCGGCTTCTGGCCTGATCACGATTAGCATCTACTGTGGAGCATGGAGGCATGCATGCGTGGATTTCTGGGTGATGTGCATCTGACCATCCTCGGAAGGCCAGAATGCTGGCACATTAACCTGAATTTCGACTGCTGTGTCTACTTGGGAGACGTGTCAATCTCTTTGGCTTGGAGGCGTCATGAGCCATCGATCTTTACCTACTGCATCAGCCTGCATTTGGAGTTTTATCTACCTATCCGGGAGATGTGAGGTGACCGCTACTGCACCCCGCAGGAGGACTCTTTTGATTCCACTGCTCGGGCTCCGACCCGTGGCTTTGTGGCTCCTATGGAGGTTTCCTCGGATGAGGAAGACCCCGAGGAGGTTCCCGAGGAGGACCTCGCGGAGGATCCTGATACGATTCCTCCTCATCTGAGGGACTGATATTGCTGGTAGCTACTGATGGTTGCCAGTGTTTTATTTTGGGGGCCTGATGTCTTTTTGTAGTGGGCTGTATATTTCTGATATCTTGGGGATGTATATGTATGATCCTTTGGGCAGGTATAGTTTTACTTTTTGGTATATCGGGCTTTGTAACTAAACAGATTTGATATAAATATATATATATATAAATGAATACGCAATGTTGATCAAATGTATGCTTTACTTTTGTCTTGCTCTTTTATTGCCATTTACGGTAATCATCGTTGTTATGCTTTATCACTAAATTTTATTAATTATAAAAAAAATATTCACCAATTTAATTATATGACTATAATCAAGTAAATTTATATTATATTATAAAGAACCGGGTCTTAATTTATAAATTTTATTTTCGCATTGTAATTGACAATGTGACGTTCCTTCCCAAAAAGGGGCGTTACATTGAAGCTGCCCGTTATATAGACCTTTCAAGTTCTGCGGCATCTGAGATATTTGAGTCACCTGAAGAAGTAGTGATGACAAAAAATACATTAAGGATGTTGGGTGCTCCAGACTTGGACCAACAACCTTTGTGTATAGAAATTCCTGAGAATGAGGAGGCATTTGAGTTAAAATCTGGTCTAATCCATCTTTTGCCATCTTTCAATAGACTAGCCGGAGAAGACCCTAACAAGCATCTGAAGAAAATCCATGTTTTGTGTTCTAGCATGAAACCCACAGGAATTTCAGTGGAGCAAGTCAAGTTAAGAGCTTTTCCATTTTCCTTGAAGGATTCTGCAAAGGAGTGGCTGTACTATTTGCCACCCGGATCAATTCAGACATGGCAGGACATGGCTCGAACTTTCCTAGATAGATATTTCCCTACTTCAAAAGCCGCCACTATCAGAAAAGAAATTTGCGGCATCCAACAAAGGCATGGGGAATCACTTCATGAATATTGGGAGAGATTTAAGAGATTGTGTGCTAGCTGCCCTCAGCATCAAATTAGTGAACAGCTTCTGATACAGTGCTTCTATGAAGGTTTGCTAGTGATGGACCGCAACATGATTGATGTTGCTAGTGGAGGAGCCTTGGTTGATAAGACTCCTCGAGAAGCTAGAAACTTGATATCCAGAATGGCTGCAAACACTCAACAAATTTTCACTCAAAATGATACAGGAGTGAGAGCAGTTAAAGAGGCCGATACTACTAGTTTGCAGCATCAAATGACCCAGTTAACTGCCATGGTTTAGAAGTTGATGGACAATGGGAAAGTACCAGTACAGGCATGTGGGATTTATTGCTCTTGAGGACATCCCACCGATATGTGTCCCACTCTACAAGAGGACACAAATGAAGAGGCCAAGGCAGTGGGGGGATTTTCTACTCCATCCAAGAATTACAACCCCTACTCCAACACATATAATCCGGGGTGGAGAGATCATCCCAACTTTTGTTATGCAAAGCAACCTCAAGCTCAACCTCAAGCTTATGGGCCTCCAATGTTTCAGCAAAGACAAATACCCTTTCCTCAGAGGCAACCACAAGCTCAAGCTCCTAGGCATCCTGAACTTTTATTGGAAGAGTTAATGAGACAAATGGCCACCAATAATATTCAGTTTCAGCAAGAAATAAGGGTCACAGTCAGTACCTTGCAAAACCAAGTGGGACAGTTAGCCACTGAGATCAACAAGGTTTAGAGTCAGATTTCTGGGAAACTTCCCTCGCAGCCAGAGGTGAACCCAAGAGAAAATACTAGTGTTGTCACCTTGCAAAGTGGGAAAACACTTGACAAACCACATCTTCCCAAGTCACTGAAGACAAAGCTCAAAAACCTAAGGAGGTAGATGAGAAGGGGCTCAATTCTAAGACCCCTAAGGTAAGTGTTTCTGAACCACTCCCTAAATATGTCACTATGACCCCTTTTTTGAGTAGGTTAGTTAAAAATAAGAAAGAAGAAGTGGATAAAGAGATCTTAGAGACTTTTAGGAAAGTTGAAGTTAACATTCCTTTGTTAGATGTCATTAAGCAAGTGCCTAGATATGCTAAGTTCTTAAAAGAATTATGTACTAACAAAAGGAAGTTAAAAGGTAATGAATGGGTCCAGGTGGGAGCAAATGTTTCAGCTGTTTTTAATAGAAACTCCCAACTAAATGTAAAGATCCTAGCACATTCACTATACCATGCACTATTGGTAATACCAGGTTTGAGAGGGCAATGTTAGATTTAGGTGCATCCATTAATGTCATGCCCTTTTCTATTTATGCATATTTACATCTAGGACCTTTAGAACCTACAGGAGTTATCATTCAACTGGCAGACGGGTCTAACGCATACCCTAAGAGGGTTGTTGAAGATGTTTTGGTGCAGGTAAATGAATTAGTGTTTCCAACAGATTTCTATGAGCTGGACATGGAGGAGGACAAATCCCCCAACTCTGCCCCCATTCTATTGGGGAGGCCATTCCTAAAGACTGCACGAACTAAAATTGATGTGCATTCGGGAACATTGACAATGGAATTTGATGGAGAGTTGATCAGATTCAACATCTTCGAAGCCATGAGATACTTGAGTGATGTGTACTCTGCTTATGTTATTGATTCCTTTGATGTTTTTGAGTCTTTAATTTCTGTTGTTTTTGAGTTTGATCAATTTGATGTCCTTGATACAGTTATGACTCGCAGTTTAGATTTTCAAGAATCAAAGAATGATGACCAAGGAGAGCCAAAGAGCGAGGAGGTTGATGAAGTAGTAGCAGCCTTGCATACACTATCTTCCATCTCAGAAGGACATAAGGTATCATATGTTGAGCTACCTATTACCACTGATATACCTAAACCTTATGTTGTGCAGGAACCAGAGTTGGAATTAAAGGAATTGCCTGCCCATTTAAAATATATTTTTCTGGGGAAGAAGGAGACACTCCCGGTGATAATTGCTAACTCCCTTACCCAAGAGCAAGAGGAGAGCTTAATTTCTGTGTTGAAGGAACACAAGACATCCATCGGGTGGACTATTACGGACATCAAAGGTATTAGCCCCTCTATTTGCATGCATAGAATCTTAATGGAGAAGGGGGCTAAGCCAGTGAGAGAACCACTAAGGAGGTTGAATCCCCCAATGATGGATGTTGTAAAGAAGGAGATACTAAGGCTCCTAAGTGTGGGGGTCATCTACCCTATTTCTGACAGCAAGTAGGTAAGCCTGGTCTAGGTAGTACCAAAGAAATCTAGCATTACTGTGGTAAGAAATGTTGAGAATGAGCTTATTCCTACTAGATTACAAACAATGTGGCGTGTTTGTATAGACTATAGAAAATTGAATGCTACTACCAGAAAAGACCACTTCCCTTTACTCTTTATTGATCAAATGTTAGAAAGGTTAGTTGGTCATTCTCATTATTGTTTCCTAGATGGATTTTCAGGTTATAACCAGATTGCTATTGCTCCGGAAGATCAGGACAAGACTACTTTTACTTATCCTTTTGGTACCTTTGCCTATAGGCGAATGCCTTTTGGACTTTGCAATGCGCCAGGGACTTTTCAGAGATGTATGGTGAGTCTATTTTCTGATTATATAGAGAACATCATTGAGGTCTTCATGGATGATTTTAGTGTATTTGGGAATAGCTTTGAGAAATGCTTAGAACATTTAGCTTTGGTTTTAAAAAGATGCATTGACACTAGCCTTGTTTTAAATTGGGAAAAATGTCATTTCATGGTAGAAGAAGGTATTGTGTTAGGTCATGTTATCTCTGATAGGAGCATTGAAGTTGATAAAGCTAAGGTAGAACTTGTGCGTTCATTACCCCCGCCCATTAGTGTGCGGGACATTCGTTCTTTTCTTGGTCATGTAGGTTTCTATCAGCGCTTCATCAAGGACTTCTCCAAGATATTAGTGCCCCTCTGCACACTTCTCCAAAAAGATGTGCCATTCCATTTCAATGAGAAGTGTATGAAGGCTTTCACTAAAATTAAGGAGTTGATGACCGAGGCACCTATCATTAGGCCACCAAATTGGGAGCTTCCATTCGAGTTAATGTGTGATGCAACTGACTTTGTAGTAGGGGCTGTCTTAGGACAGCGAGTTGATAGGGTTCCTTATGCTATTTACTATGCATCAAGGGCCCTAAATGATGCTCAACTGAATTATTCCACAACTGAGAAAGAGCTTCTTACTGTTGTTTTTGCTTTAGAAAAATTTAGATCATATTTAATTGGTTCTAAAGTAATTATTTTTTCTGATCATGTAGAATTGAAGTACCTTCTGGAAAAGAAGGAGGCTAAGCCAAGATTGCTCTGATGGATTCTGTTGCTCCAAGAGTTTGACTTGGAGATTAAAGATAAAAAATGAAGCGAAAACTTGGTGGCAGACCATTTGAGCAGGTTGGTGACTGAAGAGGAGGACATACCTATTCAAAAGAGCTTTTCGGATGAGCATTTAATGGTTATCACAACCACCATTCCGTGGTATGCTGACATTGCCAATTACTTGGCCACCGAGGACTTTCCGGAGGGCCTGAACAAGGCGCAGCGAGATAAGTTAAGGAGTCATTGCAAGTATTACATTTGGGATGATCCTTACCTTTGGAAGCATTGTATGGATCAAGTGATTCGGAGATGTATTCCGGATTCAGAGACTCACTCCGTTCTCTCTTTTTGCCATACCTATGCCTATGGAGGATATTTGGGCATGAAGAGGACAGCCAATAAAGTACTTGACAGTGGTTTCTACTGGCCCACCATCTTTAAGGATGCTTATAATTTCTGTAAGTCATGTGACCGCTGCCAAAGAACAAGTAACATTGGTCCGCAAAATCAAATGGCTCAAACTCCAATAATCTTTATGGAAATCTTTGATGTTTGCGGCATTGACTTCATAGGACCATTCCCTCCTTCTTTCGATTTCTCCTATATTCTTTTAGCTGTGGATTATGTTTCAAAATGGGTGGAAGCTAAAGCCACTAAATCTGATGATTCTAAGACTGTTGTGAATTTTGTGAAGTCCTATATTTTTTTCAGGTTTGGTACTCCCAGAGCCATCATTAGTGACTAAGGGACATATTTTTGCAATAAAATCTTTGAAGCCCTTTTGAAGAAATATAGTGTGGTGCATCAGACCTCTACTCCTTACCATCCTCAGAAGAATGGCCAGACTGAGGTGTCAAACTGGGAGATTAAGTCTATTCTTGAAAAAAATGTGAATCCAATGCACAAGGATTGGAGTACTAGACTTGTTGATGCTTTGTGGGCTTATCGGACTGCATACAAGACCCTTATTGGCATGTCCCCATTTCGATTGGTCTATGAGAAGCCCTGTCACTTGCCAGTAGAGTTGGAACATCGATCCTACTGGGCTATCAAGCAAGTTAACTTGATCTTGGAAGGTGCTGGCAAGCAGAGAAAGCTCCAAATTTAAGAGTTGGAAGAATTGAGGAATGAGGCCTTTGAGAGTGCCCTCATTTAGAAGGCCAAGACCAAAGCATTCCATGATCACATGATCTCCAGGAAAAGTTTCCACTAAGGCCAAAGAGTGTTGCTTTACCAATTCAGACTTAAATTATTTCCAGGTAAGCTACGTTCTAAATGGATTGGCCCATTTGTAGTAACTATTGTTTTTCCTTCTGGTGCAGTGGAGATTATGAATGAGGCATCTGGAAAGACATTCAAGGTCAATGGGCACCGTCTCATGCTGTACCATGAGCTTTTGAAGAATGCTGAAGTTAAGGACATGTCTATTCTCCATCCATCTTACGCAGAACAATAAGGAGCATCGTAATATCTGGCTGAGGACAATAAACTAAGCGCTTATTGGGAGGCAACCCAATCAGATTTGCTTTCTTTTCCCTTTCTGTTTTGCGTTGTTTAGTATCTTAGTTTAGCCCATTTTCATGTGTTTCTTGCTTGATGATACCTATATCTTTGCCGGTATTTGTGTTTTGACTTACTTAGTTTTGGTTTGATTGCTTGAGTTCATCGTTTGTTAAGTGCGTGCAGTCTTGAGGCACAGTTTGGAGTGATTTTTATAAGATAGTAGCCTACACGGGGTGAGCCGTGTCATATGACACAGCCCGTGTCCTCATGACAGTAACCCCAACTCCTGCAGAAAAGTACATAGGGTAGGTCGTGTCATATGACACGGCCTGTGTTTTCGTAGGTAGTAGGTTCTGTGGTGATTACAAAGAAGTACACGGGGTGGGCCATGTCACATGACACGGCCCATGTTGTCATGCCCAGCAGAACACATGTTCCAGAGAGGTACACGGGGTGGGCCGTGTCACATGACACGACCCGTGTTGTCATCCGCAGAAGATCACTTGGTTGACAGAGGAGTACACGGGTGTGGCTGTGTCATATGACACGGCTCGTGTACTCGTGGCAGATTTTACTTAAACCCTGATTTAGGGTTTTCTTTCCTAATTTTCCCCAAATTCCCCTCCTTCTCCTATTCTCTGCGCAACCACCACCCTTTTTCTCCTCCACATATCTTCTTGACCCACCACCCTCTCCACCATTTTCCACCATTTTTCACTTTACATCTCTCAAATCTCTCTTCCTTATTTCTTTCTCCTTTTATTTTTCCCCGATTATCACCTCCCCATCTCCCCACACGCAGCTCCATAGCCACCCTCTCCACTATTTTTCTTCCATTTTCTAACCACCACCACAATCTTCCATTGTTTTTCCCCTTTCTCACAAATTTCTCCTTACATTCCCACGTTCACGGTCCCATTCCCTTTCTTCTTCTTCCTTTCTTCTGCTTCTTCGGTGATGGGTCCTAAAGAGCGCATCAAGGCCACAACTGCTTCCTGTTCACACCACCCCCATCATACTTCCTCTAGGCGTGCTCAGTCTCCGTCACCCCCGCATGAGCCCTCACCCCCTCAGGTGCTAGTCAACCCTATAGACAGAAAGGTAGTTGTTCCCACTCACTTTTTAGATGTAGATACCCTTAGAGCTATAGGGTTATATGATGAGGTGTTTGCTTTATTGAGTAGGATTAGTTAGGTAGACTTTGCATTGTTAAAAAGGCCTACATTTACTGAGTTAACTGGGGAGTTTATTTCTATTTTTAATCGTAAATTGTATCCCCTGAGTGATCAAGAAAAGTGGCCTAGTGAGATCACATTTAGGCTGCTAGGCAGTTCTTATTCTGTTAACATTCACTTGTTTAAAGCTATTTTTGGTTTTCCTAAGGGGCATAATATGTTACCCCGTGATTTTATTCCTGACCGTGTGTGGTCTGCTCTAACTGTGTCTGGGTCTGGTGACTATGACCCTAAGATGTCTAAAGCTTCTAGGCTTAGGTGCCCTGCCCATCGCTATATTCAAAAATGGTTGGCTAATACCATCTGTGGTAGGGGGAAAGTTAAGGCACAATTAGTCATTCTGAATTATTTTTCTTGCACTGCACGCTTGATAGAGAACCTGCAAATGGGGGGTATTGGCTCTGTAATCAATTTCACCATGTAGGGACCACTTTAGCTGGCCATATAGTGGTGGGGAGTATGTGACTGCCATTGCTGATCATTTTGATTATCTAGATCTACTGGAGGAGGCACCGGTTCAGGGTCCCAATGCTATTGATGGGGCTATTTTGGCATCTATGAAGCTATGCACCCGTCTAAATGGTGTTCTCCTCTTGATCGGAGCTGATGGAGCTGCCCTGCCTAGGACAGATCTAATCCCTGAGGCTCATGAGGATGTTGCAGTCTTCCCACCTCCAGCGTTTGCTGATGATGTCGGACTTTCCACTCAGCATGGTGTAGCTTCCTATGATGCTCTTTTGGCTCGTATTGACTACTAAGAGCTAGATCATGCTGCTCGCTTCCAGCGCTTAGAGGATTGCTTTCAAGCTTTGGAGGTTGCTCGTGATCAGAGGATGGATGCCATTGATGGCAAGCTTGATCTTTTGTTTCAGCGTTTTTCCTATCCCCCTCCCCCATCTTGATGTATTTGTATTTTTTTTGGACATTGTACTTGATTTTGCCTGGATTAGTGGATATTGTATTGGTTACCATTTTGAATTTGACTGTGCTTCATTATCCAGTAATTATTTTCTTTGCATATACTTTGCTAATTTATTCGAGTTCCTTTTATCTGTTGTGTATGCTTTGACATTGAGGACACTATCTATTTTAAGTGTGGGAAGAAGTCTGGGTTTGACCTTAATTATACATTCTAATCTTAATTGTATATCTGGTGCATGTCTTTCTAACTAGTTTTTAGAGTATGTTGAGCAATGAGCAAGCGATTGATTTTTATTGATAGGTTTTTAAGCTTAAAGGAACTAACTTTCTTGCTTCTTAACCCATACTGGCAGGTTTTGAAAATTGAAAGGGTTGATTCACATAAAATTGGGACCTAGTGAGTTTTTGGGCTTTGATGTGAATGACTAGTTCTGAGTCATCTTTGTTCTTTGTTGAGTGATTCCACTTGTGATTATATGTTCTTTAGAACTTAGTTTGACTCTCTTTTAAACTGCAAATGATCGCTGCACATTTTTGAGATGATAAAGGCATTTCTTTCTTTCAGCTACTGGCCACACAGTTGTCCTTGTATTTTGATCCATTGTTTTACCCCTTTGAGCCTGAATGATATCCTTTCTTTTTATTATAGCTCAATACAAGCCTAACAGTGAAAAACCATTGCTACCCTACCTTAGGGAGTAGAAGAGCTTGATAATTCTATTGGGAATTATGTTTGAATAAGTGTGGGGGTGATTACACTGTTTTGCCTAGTTTTGATTAAAAAAAAAGCTCTCAAAAGAGAAAAGAAAGAAATAAAAAAGAAAATGGTAAAGTTGGTTGTTGAATGGAGAAAGTCAAGCAAAAGATGAAGATGGGTTGAAAAGTGTTGGGGTAATTGTGCAAAAGCATTTGATTTTTATATTCCCCTTTGCTCTTCTATTTCCGATGGTCTAACTTTGTTTATCCTTGCTATATCCTACCTTGACCTTGACCCCATTACAACATGATTAAAGACCTTTTGATCTTTGTGTGCATGTGATTTAGGTGGTGGAGAAGTAGAGGCTTGTTAAGCCTATGATAGGGCATGTTTTCATGAGCTGGTTGAGAGTAAGTACAAGCCCAAAACACTTGAGTGAAAGAGAATATATCAGTGAGGATTTATCATGTTGATTTAACCCTAATATTGGATTGACTTGACTTGCTGATTTGGACTATTGAGAGAGGAAATTCCTGATTGCTTAGATTCCTTGAAAGGACTAATGTGTGTAGATCTTTGCTCATTGTTTAGTACTTTTATTACTTTTTGGGAAGCATGTGCTTGATTTTATGTTTTTGCCCAGGAGTGCAAAAGGTTAAGTGTGGGAGTATTTGATCTGCTAATAATTTCAATTCTTAAATGACTTTTGTTTGATCTAATTGGACTCCATATGTGCTCAATTGTTGACATTTAGCTAAGTTTCTGATTTAGAGCTTAATTGGATGTTTATTTTGAAACTATGCTTAAATATGATTATAAACACTCATAAATGAATTATGCTTTTCAGGATGTCTTTGCGTGTTTGAGTCCTTTAGCATTGAACCAAGCTTGATGACCATTTGAGGAGAGAGATGAATACTGAAGAAGATCAATTTTACCCTTAGAAGCAAAGGAAGAAGGGCATTTATGAAGAATCAAGGTTGGATTTGAAGAAAGTGATCAACACGGCCCGTGTCAAATGACACAGGGTAGGCCGTGTACTCTTCTGACTATGAAGACTGGAATTTTTGGACCAACACGGCCCATGTCAAATGACACGAGGTAGGCCATGTACTTCTCTGACTTCACGAGGAAAATCAGTTTTCAGCCCTGACCGAGAACATGGCCCGTGTCACATGACACGGGTTGGGCCATGTTCTTCTCTGACTTTGAAATCAGTTGAAAATATGTTACCAGATTCAGACACGGGTTGGGCTGTGTCATATGACACGGCCCGTGTCATCGACTCAGAAGTTTCAATTCATATTTTAATGTTAAATTAGGTATCCAAACCTATAAATAGGATTGCTTAGAGTCCCTAAAGGAGATCTGGACAGAGAGAGCCGTCAAGGAAACTGAGAGAAACACGAAGACCAAGAAAGAGAGGGATTTGATTAAGGATTGGAGACTCGGATTCGAGCGATCAAAGATCAATCATTCTCAAGCCTTGAAAACTAGTTTGATATTTAGTTTTTCTTTGCTTCTTTTGTTCTGAACAATGTTTTTCTTTAATTCTTCTTCTATTTTTAACTTTGCCATGTGAGGCTAAACTTCTTGATTAGTTAAGGGAAGATGAAACTCTAGTTTTGATTATGTGAATCTTGCATATTTCTTTATATCAATACAATTATGTTTTTATTCATATGTTTCTGTCCTTAAATTAATATAAAGGTTTTTATATTCTTGCCAAATTTTGAAAGTGGTAAAACTAGGATTGCTATGCGCAGTTGCAGTGGTAAAACTAGTGAAACATATGATCTAAGTAATTTAATCCCGGTGTGTGATTAGATCTTAGTGTAATTGGTTTTCTAATTCTTAATGCAATCATTAGGGAGGTGTAAGAGCGGTTGCTTTACAAGTAACTAATGGTTAGGGTTTGATTTGAGCGGTTGCTTAATTAAGCGAAACTTAAGAAAAATAGGGGATTTATCTCACAATCACATAAGAATATAATTGATCATATTGGTATAAAGAGTATGTAAGTTAGCATAATCATATAAATCTAGTGGTGGATTCCATCTCTTAACCAATATCTTTAACTTGATAATTCAATTTGTGTTTACTGTTTTGGGTTAAGTTTAATTTCTTTTTTTAGTTTTACTTAACAAAACTCCCCTTTTTACTTTTACTGTTTACTTTTCATTAGAGTTTAATTTAAGAATTAGATTGATAGTGTCAATTGAATTAATTCTTTGTGGATCGACCTTTACTTACTACAACTGGTTGCAAGGTTTTTATATTTTTGGTGGAACTTGGCAACTATTTTTAATATTAATTTTTAATCGTATTCCACACTACACCAGTTAGCTTCACAAGTAAGCTTCCTTTCTATTAGTTCTTCATAAAGTTGTAGTCTCTTTAGTTGACTAATCTCAAGATATTTTTCAAAAGATATTTTTAGAAACTATTACCCATTGGATAACAACTACTGCTAGTTATTGTTCAATGGATAATAACATTACACAATGAATAAAGTATTACCCTATGGATAGTAACATTATCCAATGGATAATAGAAAACTCATACAAAAAATTTTCGTCAACTGTTCCCGACCTCGCATTAACAGTCCAATACTTTTGATCTAAGAAAATTTTTTATTTTTTCGGACCTGCCTCAAACACACTTACAATCTAAAGTAATATTAAAATAATCAAATTTTAAAAAAAAATCACAAAAATTCAAAAAATTCATAAAAATTATAAAGCTCATATATATTCAAAAAAATGAAATTCAAGCATATAATTCAAAATAATATTAAAATAATTAAAATAATTTAAAAATTCTCAAAAATTCACAAAAGCTCACAAATATTAGAAAACTTATAAATATCAAGAAAAATAAAAAATAAGGGTGTTACAATGTCCAACCAACCCTTAAAAATCTTCTTGAAACGAACTTTCTCTTCCAAGAGCCTTTTGAAAATGAAAATACATACAAAAGGTCAACATCAAGGGCTTGTAATAGAATGACCATGGATCAAAGTCATGGTCTTAGAAGGAAGAAAAGAATGAGAAGAAGGAAGAAGGAAAGAATGAAAAGAAGAAAGAAGATGGAGGAATTTTACCTTAGAAGCTTCCAAGCCCTAACTTTAAGAAACACTTGAAAAGGATGAACAAAGTCAAGATCTCTACACCAAAGTGTCTTAGAAAGAGATTTAGATTCAAGAAATGTGAATGGTTGAAATTAAAGAAGATTGGAGGGTGGGTGGAGGGGTGTGGCCATGAGCTTTGAGGGGAGAAAATGAGAGAAGAAAATGTGTAGCTTTTGGTTGATGAGAATGAATAGAAAGTGATGAAAATGAGAGTTAGAGGGAAGCTTACTGTAGAAGCCTCTTGCTCCCTTCATGGCCGTGCACTACACCTAGGGAGAGGCTCCAAAGCTTCTCCAACAAGCGTCTCCTAAAGCTTCCTTAGGAAGCTTCCTCCTTGGTCCAAAAAGTCAAAGAGTGATGTCACATGGATGATGTGGTAAAGATGACTAGATATAAACAATCTACTAGATTTTTACTGAAAGCTATTATCCAGTGGACAAAAGTTATAGTTAACAAAGTTGGTATCTATTGTCCAATAGATAATAGAGCGTACCCAAATTTTATTAGTCAGATAAGATCTCAAATAATGAAAACTTTGATAACTGTCTCTGGTTTCAGATTTAGTAAGATCCCCCGACCCCGTCTCAACAATCCAAAATTTTTTTAAAAAAAATTAAAATAATCATAATAAATCAAATAATTCATAAAAATCCATAAAAATCACAAAAACTCACAACATCACAGATAAACCAAAAATAATAGAAAATCGGGGTGTTACAAATCTCATCTTATAAAAAGAATTTTGTCCTCAAAATTCATCATACCTTAGAATAAATGCGGATATTATTCTTTCATTTTGTCTTCTAGCTCCCATGTTGCATCTCCGATCACATCGTTCCAGATCACTTTTTCTAATGCAATGTCCTTGCCTCTGAGTTGCTTTACTCTTCTATCCTCAAATTTTACAAGAAGTGTTTCATAGGTCAAGTTCTCTTTTAGTTGTACTGTATCTGGCTCTATGACATGGGTTGGATCAGGAATATACTTCCGCAATTGTGACACATGGAAGACATTATGAAGGTTGGAAAGCAAAGGTGGTAAAGCTACTTGGTAGGCTACCGGACCTATCCAACGAAGAATTTGATACGGTCCGATAAATTTTTGAGTGAGTTTTCTGGACTTAATAACCCTTCCGACACCAATCATAGGTGTAACTCTCAAAAACATATGCTCACCTTCCTCAAATTCAAGAGGTTGCCATCTTTTATCGGCCTAGCTTTTCTGTCGACTTTGAGTCACTCTCATTCTTTCCTAAATCATCTTAATCTTTTCAGTCGTTTATCGCACAAGCTCAGGTCCTACCGTGAAACTTTTGCCATCTTGGTACCAACACAAGGGTGTTCTAGACCATCGTCCATACAATGCCTCGTAGGGTGCCATCCCGATACTTGCGTGGAAACTATTATTGTAGGTGAACTCTATCAAAGGCAAGAATTCATCCCAACTCCAGTCTGTTCCAAGACAAAAGCTCTTAATAGATCTTCTAATGACTAGATTATTCTCTCTGACTGACCATCCATTTGTGGGTGATATCCAGAACTTAGATGAAGCTTCGTTCATATGGCTCCTTGCAAAATCTGCCAGAATCTTGATGTAAACCTCGGGTCTCTATCAGAAACAATACTCGAAGGCACACCATGTAGTCTAACGATCTCATCAACATACACTTGAGCCAATCTCTCCATCAAATACCTTATATCAATATGCAAGAAGTGCGCTGACTTCGTAAGTCAATCAATAATTACCCATATTGAATCATATCCCTTTCTAGTCCTTAGTATTCCACTCACAAAATCTATTGCAACGCTATCCCATTTCCATTCTGGAATAGTCAAAGGTTGTAGTACTCCAGATGGTTTTTGGTGTTACACTTTAGCTTTTTGGAAAACTAAACAAGATGATACATACTTGGCAACATCCCTCTTCATTCCTTGCCACCAATATAATTGTTTTTAATCTTGGCACATCTTAATAGTTCCGAGGTGCATGCTCAACTTGCTCTTATGGGCTTCATCAAGAATCATCTTCCTAAGCTCAGAATCACTTAGCACACAAACTCTATCTTTGAATCTTAGGATTCCATCTGGTCCTTCCGTGAATTCAGATATAGTACCTCGCTTTACCAGCTCCATCTCATCTTATAAGTATAAGTCATTTCTCTACTTCTCTCGGATTTCTTCCTATAGTCCACTCGAAATAGTAATCATACTTATGCACATCCTCCCCGATGTCAACTCCACAAACAACCGTATGCCCCGAAACTATTCTATCAACTCACTTTCCCTGAGCATCATAGCAGAAACACTAAGCATCTTCCTACTCAAAGCATCCGCTACGAAGTTTGCCTTTCCAGGATGATATTGAAGTTGAAAGTCATAGTCTTTCAAAAACTCTAATCATTACCTTTGCCTCATATTTAGCTCCTTTTGATCGAACAGGTATTTTAGGCTCTTGTGGTCACTGTAGACATTAAAGATCCCCCATAAAGAAAATACCTCTAGATTTTCAATGCAAACACAATAGCAGCAAACTCCAAGTCATGCGTGGGATAGTTCTTCTCATGTACTCTCAATTAGCTTGAAGCATATGCCACCACTCTTCTATTCTGTATAAGGACGCATCCTAAACCCTGATATGAAGCATCACAATACACCTCAAAAGGTTCACCGGGATCAGGTAGGATCAATATTGGCGAAGTAGTCAACCGTCTCTTCAACTCTCGAAAACTCTCTTCACATGCATTAGTCCATATGAAAGCTTGATTCTTTCTTGTAAGCTGAGTGAGAGCACCTGCTAACTTAGAGAATCCTTCAATAAATCGTCGATAATAACCGACCAATCCCACAAAGCTATGAATTTCTGTTACAGTCTTCAGCCTTTCCCATTGAAGAATTGCCCCCACTTTCGATGGATCCACTGCAATTCCTTCCTTTGAAATCATGTGATCCAGAAAATTGAACCTCCTCCAACCAGAACTCATATTTAGAAAGCTTAGCATATAATTTTTTCTGCTTCAAGATATGAAGTACCACCTTGAGATGTTAGGCATGTTCCTCTTGACTTCGTGAATAGACTAAAATGTCATCAATAAAGACAACAACAAACTTATCCAGATAAGGACGAAAGATCTGATCCATATAATCCATGAATACAGTAGGAGCATTTGTTACTCCGAACGACATCACAAGATACTCATAACGCGTCTGAAAAGCTATCTTAGGAACATCCTCTAATTTCACGCGAATCTAATGATAGCCAGAATATAGATTAATCTTGGAGAAAATAATGGCTCCCTTCAGTTGATCCATTAAATCATCTATCCTTGGAAGTGGGTACTTGTTCTTGATTGTAATATTGTTTAGCTGACGATAGTCCACACATAACCGAGAAGTTCCATCATTCTTCTTAACTAACAGCACTGAAACTTCCTACGGTGAAACACTAGGTCTGACAAACTTCTTTTCTAATAGTTCCTCTAACTGCTTCTTGAGCTTGACTAACTCTGATGGCGACATTCGATATGGTGCCATAAATATAGGACCAGATCTTGGCACAAGATCGATAGAAAATTCTACCTCTCTTTCTAGTGGTAATCCAGGTATATCATCTGAAAAGACTTTAGGAAACTTATTGACCATAGGAATCGCATTCACATTGGTCTCACCCTTGACCTCCAAGGAAGACAAAAGCATGTATCCTCGAGCTCCTTCCCTCAAGAAAACTTTGATTTGGTTAGCAGTTATAAATCTAGAAATCTGAGAATCAGGAAATCCTAAGGTTTAATTAGAACAGTCCAATAGGATATGGTTAGAAGATAACCAATCCATTCCTAGAATAACGTTTAGTTGAGAAAGAGGCAAACAAATAAAATCAACCTAAAAGGTTCGGCCTTCCACAAAAATAGGATAGATCAAACAAACTTGAGTAGTAACAACAGGTCTAGTAGTGGGAGTAGAAATACTCAAATCAAAAGATAAGGAAGACACAGATAATCCTAATTAGTGCACATAATCATAGGCAATAAAAGAATGGGTCACTCTTGAGTCATACAGTACAGTTAAAAGATTACCTCCTATGGTACAATCTCCCCTAGTCAGATCTTCAGATTGGGAGGCTTCTGCTGTACTCATAGTGTAAACCCTTCCTCTCATCTGAGGTCTTACAGCATGTACATTGTCGACAGAGGGCTCTGCCTTGGGTTGATTGCAATCTCTTGAGATGTGTTCGAGCTTCCCGCATTTGAAACAGATGATCTTCTTGATTGTGCATTCCTTTGTCAAGTGGTCTTTTCCATACTTGAGACATTTTGGCCCCGATGCCCTGGTCTGACCAAACTTGTAGTTACCAGAACCTCCTCCATGTGGTTATTACTAAGATTGATTCCCCAGTGGGCTCGAATATGGCTTTTGCTGAAAGCGATTTCCACCACTATTCCTTCCCTTTTGGAACCGAGAGGGTCCAAAGTTACAGTTTATGGTCTCTCGTGATTGATCCAACTTCTCAATCCTGCGACATTTGTCTAGAAGGGCTGGGAACTAATCAATTACCAAAGGTAGCATTGCTCTTCGAACTTGCGGCACTTCCACTCCTCATCGGGCTGTAGCTGGAAATACCTTGAGAACTTTGACAAGCTTTCAAACTTGGCAGCATACTCACTGACTGAAATGCTTCCTTACTTTAGGCATAGAAACTCCATCTCTTTCACGTGCCTGGCACTGGTTGGAAAGTACTTCTCCAGGAACTTGCCTTTGAAGACTTCCCAAGTGATCATTGTTCCCTCAGCTTCCATCAATCGATGGGCTCCTGCCCACCAGTCTTCAGCATCTCCAACAAGCATGAAGGTAGCAGAGGTTACCTTATGAGCATCAGTACATCTCATTTCTTTAAATATCTTCTCTAACTCTTTGATCCAAAGGCTTGCTTTCTCCGAATCGAACTCTCATTTGAATTGTGGTGGATTATTAGGACGAAACTCTGACAGGTTCTGAGTCTCAGCGGTAGCTTCTTGTTGTTGGGCAGCTCTTTGGTTCTATTGCATTATAACCTCTGCCTTCCTCTGCATTGCCCCAGCTGCTGCAACCATACTCTCATTGTCTCATCCAGAATTCGTACGTGCATCTCCACCACCAGCCATCACGTTCCTTTGGAGTCAGACTAAACAGTACACAATGAAAGTCAGGTGAAATCATTTTAAACAATCTTATCTCTTTTCGAAAACCAAACACAGAGAATCACACAACACAAGCAAGATAGACTTAACCACAAACCCCAGAAAACTCAAACTTGGGCTCTGATGCCACCTAATGTAACACACTCCTTCGGGTGCCACATTTACTTATTAAAAACATCAATGACTTAACCAAAATGTGAGGAAGGTTTAATCTTTGGAAAATATGGATTTCAAATTTTATTTTCAAAAGCATAACTTAAACAAAACATAAACATCACAAGATATACCATACTAAAAATTACACACCAAAAAGAAGATATACATCAGTGGCATGGATCATAGGCCACCCAAAATTTATAAGGTTTATACATAAAGGACATAAATAATTGTTTAACAAAACATAACTAGCCCAAGTCTAAAGACCTAGGGAGTACGGTCTCCCCCAGGACCAACCATTGGATCCTCCTCAAAATCTTCCATTAGATCCTCCTCCTCGGACTCCTCCCTAGTCAGATCCCTCAGCCGGGGTAAGAGCTCGGGGATGGGTGTTCTAGCAGATGACACCACAGGGTCTGGGTCCTCCCTCGGGGTGTAATATAAATCACCCCATAGCTACATCAATACCAGCATGGCAGTAAGAGACATCAATATTAGCAAGGTCACAGAGTTTAGAAATAACAACTACAGTCATAAAATTTCTCACCAGGTATTGCAGTAATATATCAATAGACAATTCCATAGCATAACAGTAGATAATTCCATTGTATAAATGTATCATATAAAATGTTTGATGACTATATGAATGCACAATGGACTGACATCTACTCCATGGAGTTAAACCAAATGTCAGAGAGAATGATCGGGGAGTCATATCTATATATCGTTAGCCTCAAATCATGTGTTTTTCCAATATAATCAATATGCGCAACATGGCTTACATAAGACACTCTCAACCAGATCAAGAATAGGAATAGGGTCTCGTCGAGGTCGTCGATGCGTTGCATAGTCACCACGGCCCAGTGGAACTACCAATTGTCCAGTTGTGGGATACCCGTGCCCCGACGCCTCCTAGGTCTTTCATAGACCTTCTCTATGCAATTCGCACCTGCAAAAATGTGTAATTCATCTCCTAGGCATACAGCCTTAACAACAAGTCATTTTGACTTTCACAATGCATGATCATATGACAAAGATAAGATGATATTCATTAATAGCACAAATTCCACCAAAAAGAGCCATAGTAGGGCTTAAGTCAACCACTGACATCTCCGGATCTAGTACATCGGCCTGACAGTACAATGCTATTATATTTAGTCACAAAGCACTTCCGTTATGCAAATTTAGGAATCATCATTTTCAATTTACATGGAACATTCTCACAAACTTCTTTATTATGTAGAACTATATTATTCCACTTTTAGGCTTTATTATTATTATTATTATTATTATTATTATTATTATTATTATTATTATTCTTATTATACTTTCAAGGATAACTATAGAAATTAACTCTAATCACCAAACTCTTCTAGCTAAGTTCTTCTAGTAATATTTCCTCATATTTTTCACAAGAACCTAAAAGTAAATCACATTGTCTTAACCTCTCAAATTCTTTTCCTTTTTCCCTAAGCTTTAAAAGTGCCTTAAGTCTTCATCATTTCTCTCTTAAGCTTGTTTTTCCCACTCAAGGCTGAAATCGCTCTTTATTAAAATGACTAAGTTTTATTCTATCGCTCTTTTATTCTCACCAATCCTTAAGCATATTCTTTATTCACCTAAGCATCTAAGTTCTAAATCAACACAAAATTTTTGTCTTGGATACTGTAACACCCCAAATTTTAGACTATGTTACAAGAGCTGACAGAATTACACTACCTTGTGTTTTCTGTGCATTATAAAAATAATTTGATTATTCCGATACTATTTGTGATTGTTTTGTGTGATTTGCTCCTGGTCAAGAAAATAATAATTTTCTAAGTATGGGAAATTCTTTGTCGATTATTTAGAGACGGGGATCTTACTTAACCCGAATCCGAGTAACACGAGAAAAGAATCTCTTAATTTTAGAATTTATCCGTAAAATAATTCTATTTTCTTGATAAATATATGTTGCTTGATGCATAGCTGTTATTGCTATGAATTATTTTGACCCGGTATAGTTTAATTTGCCATTATACTCAACCGATCAAAATTCTAGAATTCCCAATTCGACCAAAATTCTTGGGATAGGATCCCAACCCTACAGAAGTTCCTCAAGACTTCCTCTAACTGTTTTCATTTCAAGTCTATTTTCGACAAGTCTATTTCGACAATCCAAGATTTTTGAAGATCTTGACACCGACGGAATTCGAACAAGGTCCAAATACTTTTGAAGACATGTTTCTAACATTTTGATGCCATCGGATTTAATTAATAAGACTACATGTAAGCATATGCTAATAGTGAGTTGAATCCGACACCTTCAGAGCATTTTCCCGACAACATCAATCGGTAGTTCGACAAAACCCAAAATACCTCAAGACTGGATGAAACTGATTCTCAATTCTTGAATCAGAAATCAAAGATTTTGGCTGTTATGGCTGCCTCTTCCGACAAAGACCATCTATTCCGACCAAGACCATCTTTCCGACAGAAGACCATCTATTTAAAACATGGGAGAAGTCCTCAGGTTCGACAAAGCGATGGACGTTCTGTTAGCAAAGAATCAGTTAAGAACAATATGGTTCTCCTTTTTCCCTAAATCTTGTCGGACGATTCTCCAAATCAAAATGAAGATGACTGCTATGTAATCGACCTAACTAATCATAAAAAGTACTACTATTTGTTGTCGAACACTATTTTATGTCGAAGGTTGCTCATTGTTAGACAAACACTTGTCGTCGAATTTTATCTTCAGATCATTTAGGAGAATGTTAATATCCGTCGAATTTGATCTTATCTTTTAGTACAATGTTAATATTCGTCGAGTGAAAATGTCAATATCTGTCGAGTGAGGATGCTCTTGTCTGTAGAGTTAGAATGTCAATTTTCGTCGAGTAGGGATACTAATGTTCGTCGAATTATGGTGCTAACGACCGTCGAGTAAGAATTCCTGATTTCAGTAGAAAACTTCTCTAATGTCAAAATCCGTCGAATTTGATCTTCTGACCATATAGTATTTCATCGATTCGACAATTGGAAGATTTCTTCAACGTTAACACCCGTCCGACGAATTAGGATTCTGTTGACATTTTAAGTTCATTCGACAATTTTGATCTTCGTTCGACAGAATTCCCATCCGACAGAACTTGATATTTAGCCATTCTTGGAAAATAACGTTCTCCCATTTTACATCATTCTGTCAGGTTGATTTTCGTCAAAAATTACCCTTGAAACTCACCGCCATGCAGCAGCTTGGAGGAGGTTCTACATGATTCTTGAACAATCCAAAAGCCTTGAAAGTCAAGTGGATGACGTAAGCCATGTGGAATAGCAGGTGCACTCAGAGAATGACGTAAGCATCATTAGTGGTGGAACATTCAAGAGCTTGTGACAAGGCTTGGATTAGCCAATGGAAGACAAGCTTGGTGATCAAGTTTTAATCTTGACCCTTGGTGAATTCTAAGGCTTGGATGAAGTCTTGGAGAGTCAAACAAAGTGGCTTCTTTCCATTTAGCTTCTACAAACAATTCACCCTTGGTGAAATCCTACAATTAGCTATTTCAATTTATATTCATTTTTCCTCTCAAATGCATTTACGGCCATGCATTTGAATAAAAGCCGATTTACCTATTTAAATATATTTGGCCACGGTTTTCGGCAAAGCAGCTTGGAGAGCTTTCTCCAAGGTTCTTGAACCTCTATGTGGACCCCTACATGACCAAGCCATGTGCACTTGAATTATTAGACTTTTGTTCAAGTAAATCCATTCATTTTGCCTTGGACTTCTACTAAAACAAAGAAGACTCCTCTCCATTTCATCCTCACAAATTCTCCTTCTCTCACCCAAAGACTTCACTCCATTTTCTCTCAAAATGGTTTTACGGCCATGCATAGTCAAAGTCTTCTTTTTTCTCCAAAATTCTCCAAATAGCAAAAGCTCTCAAATTTCCTCCTTCTTTTCTTCTCCAACCTCACGGCCTTCCACCCTCTTTCCATCAATCACTCTTCTATAATTCTAAACTACCTTATTTCTTGCTTTCCTACTTCATTTCAAGACATTTTGTAGTTAAAACCTAAGCCTAAATCATCTATTTTTTTTATCTTGTTCTTCAAAGCTCAAGTTTGAAGCCTTGAAGGTAGGATTCTTTAATCTTTATGTTTCTCTTCATTTCAAAGTTCTAATCATGATTTTAATCCATGATTATTTTAGTTTAGAGCCTTAGGTATTAATATTGTATGTTTTCTTTTTTTTTTTTTTAAGAAGCTCTTGGTGGAGAAAATTTGATTGAAGGAGACATACAAGGAACTTGGAGGTTCTTCAAGAGGTAAGAGGGAGATTACCCTCATCAACCATGTGTTGGTGGTGAGGAATGTTTGTGTTGTGGTGAAGAAATCCATAAGGATTCATTCACTTGATTGTTTATTGTTTTTCCTAATTGTGATTGATTATATGTGCAAGCATGTCTAATAGCTTTAATGGTTTGTATGTGTTTTATGATCGCTTTAAAATATGGTATGTGTTCATAGATGCATGATAAAAATATGGTATGTATTGTTAAATTGATTTGTTAATTTTATAATGTTGCTAGTTTTTATAATGTTGTATGTATTAGTATAATGTTAGAAATGCATGAGTATTCCAAAGAATACAACACCCTAGGTTCGGCCATAACCCTGAAAAGTGGATTTTGGATGTTTTTAAATTAATTTCAAAGAGTGTTTAAGGGTATTTAATGGAATTAATAATGTTTAAATGTTGTTCATATTTACATTAATACAAAAATATTTTACAGTTACTTGAAAAATATTTTAAGCAGTTTTAAACTATTTAATAATTTTTTCTGTTAGAAAAAAATAAACTGTATATTTAAGGAAAATATCGGGATTTTAAAAATGTAATAAAAATTTTACGCGATTGATGAGAACAGCAAATTTTACTGTTGGACCAAAATGGTGGACCAGGATATGTGGAAAGTTAAAGTGCGCCAAGTGGGTGCGTATTATAACCTGGTTATATGGAAAACATAGTGCGCCAAGAGGGAGCGTACTGTATTTTGAGATTTGTGCCACTGAGGGCATTTACATAATTATTTTTGCCATTGAGGGCATTTTTGTAAATATTTGAATTTTGAGGGCATTTTTGTAAATATTTGAATTTTGAGGGCGTTTTTGTAAATATTTGAAGTTTGAGGGTATTTTCGTAAATAATTAAAGTTTGAGAGGTCTATTTTACTGCTTGTAGTTACACGATGTTTTGATTGTGTACTACGCCATGGTGTTTTCGTGGGCTATAGACACAAAGTATTGACAGTTCAATAGCAATCACAACGATCGATTATAGACACAAATAAAGTACATCGACAAGGTAATACCGGCCGGGATAGCCAAGCTATAGACACAAAGTCTCGATAAATTGCAATAGCTGGTCGGGGTAGTCAAGCTATAGACACAAAGGGTGGACAAGTCAATACCTGGTCAGGCAAGATATTAGAACTTTCAGATCATTCTCTCGATATTGATGTGTGTGTTGTAGCTCCATGGAGTAGGATCGTGTCATATTGCATATGTCTATATGTGGTACATTATTATTGTTTATTGGTGATCTTTTATCCGTGATCTTTTATTTGTGATATTATATGTTGTTATTGTATTTAATCTTTATTTTATATTATTATAGTTTCTTGTTATGGCATCTTATATGGTATGAATTGTTATATCTATCTTGGTGATGTTATTGCTGTTTATTTAGTTACAATATATGCTTATTAGAATTAATTGTAAATTGATAACATGACTAAATTTGTGATATCTATGTGTATGGAATGACCTTGTCATTCGAATCATTCTTTGCTACCGTACTGGTGTTGGTGAAAGGGGATCTCACCTCTTTACTGTATTACTTGTTGTGTTTGTATTCGTTCAATTTGTATAGTAGGCGGAGCACATTCTTAAACCTATGGGAGACAACATTCTAAAGACGGTGACGGCGTTAAGGAGTGGTCTTCCAGACTTCAATAGGATGCAGTTGGTGAAGAAGCAGGACATGTAGGTTGGGTTTTTTTCTCGTTAGTGTTGTTACCGTGCTATTAGTAGTAACCTTCATTGGGTTTGCTACTGTTTCTCTGAGTCTGTAAATGTTATGTTTTAAATTGTTGTTGAATATTTTGTGGCATATATGACATGTGTATAAATCAATTCAATATAATTTCTGTTTTACTTATAATTTTTGGTAAGTTTATATTTCCGCAAAAAGAAATGTTTAAAATTTAACTTTTAGAATTCAAAGCTTTTATAAAATGATTTAATTTGGTTTTATGTTTTATGTTTTATTTAAAAATGTGACGCCCTATGGAGGGTGTTACATTAGTTGGTATCAGAGCACGGTTAGAGTCTTTTTGGGTTTGTGGGTAGGTTTGTCTTGTTTGTGCTATGTGAATCTCTGATGTTGAATACAGAGATATGTTTTGGTTTCCGAAAGGAGACGAAGTTGTGTGAAATAATTATATTTAGTTCGACGTGTTTTTGATTTTGTTTATCTTTGAAGAAAGATAATGGAACGAAACGAACATGAGCATGTGGACGCGAGACGTGATGAAGATCGTATAGTCGTAGCTAGAAGTGTGATGCAAAAGATTATTGAAGTAGCAGTACAACAGAGACAGATGATCGTTCAGAAGCAGGAATTAATAATCAAACTTTATAGCTTATTAGGATTGGAACAGTCGTCGGATGCGAGAAGCAGTAATTTGGAATCTTCGATAATTCAAGATGGAAGGAAGCGTAAAGTCGATCGTGTCTAGCAAAAGCAGTGTGTACGACCATTGAAGAAGCAACAACGAACAAAGAGGGGGAGTAATAGTGGCAACGATTTTGGTCAGACTGTGGCATTATCACTGAAATGTTTCAAGTGTGGAAAAAAAAAATCATCTTACCAAAGATTGTCAGCATAAAGGGTTTATTTGTTATCGATGTGGGAAGCTTGGACATTTCTTCAAAGATTGTGATCCATTAAAGATGGAACTTTCCATTAGTGATACACGTATTTCAAAATCTCAAGAAGAAGAAGAAGAAAGAGCCGGTGCAAAGAGTGTAGTGAGAACGTTCAAATACAAAACTTAACGAGCGAGGAAGTTGTGCCATAGAGGGTAGTCTTAAAATTGTGCTGTATAATCCATAAGGTAACCCAGTCTCTTGTGATTTATGATTGTGTGAATCTTTTGGGGTTATCTGTGTTTTGTTTCTTTTCATAATATTACTTCAACTTCTAAACTTGTTATTACTACTCGAGTCTGTTTGAAACTATTCTCTTATTATTGGAGTTTGAAGTTTTTCTATTGATCTGGTTTGTCTATTTCTTTTTCAAATAGACTGAGTGAATTAATTCGACTTATCCGTGTCTTTGTTATAATGTGATTAGAGTATTTCTGTCCTTCTTGTTAAACTTGTTGTTTATACTCAAGTTTTCTAACTCTACCCTATACCTATTGGATATCAAATCTTTTCTGTTGATTTGATTTGTTTATCTAAAATTACATCTATTTGAGAATCTGACTTTATAAATGGATTGGTTATTTTCCAACCATATCCTACTAGATTGTTACAATGTAACCTTAGTGTTTCCTTGACCTGAGATTTTTGGATTCGAATTCAGAAAGTTCATTTCTAAAATTTTTGGACTATGTTCATTTCGAAATTTATTAGACCATTTCAAATTCTTGTTGGACTAATCTAGTAACCTACCAAATAGTCTTGTTACTTTTCCCTATCACTTTCAAAGTGTCTTTCATATATCTCAATTAAGAAGGAGTTATGCGTAAAAACTAGTCAAATACAAATTCTGTTAGAAGTTCAACTCGTGAATTTAAATTGAGAGTTGAGATCAAATAGAAAGGTAGTGCCGTATATTTCGAGGCAGTAAAACGTGCATGAAAAGAATTATTCAAATTATGTTTAGGATATGCAATGGTCGTTTTGCAAGGAAAATTTGAAGACATTTTCTTTCCTGAAAAATCTGCAGTAATTTCAAGGGTTTGAAGTACCTATACAATCAAGAGGGGCATGGATATAAGGAAGAGACGATAGCTAGAATTTTTAAAGGACTTGATGAGAGTTTGTGATCTAGAACAAACTAGTTGTTGGAATGAATTTCTATCATTGATAGAGTTCACATATAATAATAGTTTTCGTTCGAGTATAGGGATGGTACCCTATGAAGTATTATATGGAAGAAGATGTAGAACATTATTGTGTTAGCATCATGATTCTGAAAGTACTGAGGTATGACCAGAATTTTTGTAGTAGACTACTGAGAAAGTAAAGACGATCTAAGGCAAAATAAGGACAACTCAGACACGACAAAAGAGTTATGAAGATAAAAGACGAAGACCGCTTGAATTTGAAGAAGGTGACCATGTGTCTCTACGTGTGACACCTATGACAAGAGATGGACGAGTGATTAAGTCGAGGAAACCCACTCCGAAGTTTCTTAGACAGTATCGGATACTCTGTTGGACATCGTACAAATGAAGGAAAATTCAACCTACGAGACGTTTCTAGTCAAGATTGAAGATCAAAGGCCAAAGCAACTTCGAGGAAAAGAAAGCGCATTGGTTACAGTGGTTTGGAATAACATACGTGGTGAAGCAACATAGGAATTAGAAGATAAGATAAGAGAGTAGTATCCATTTTTATTTTAAGTGTGTCAAGTTTCGAGGACGAAACTTATTTTAGAGGGGGAGAGTTGTAACACCCCAAATTTTAGACTATGTTGCAAGAGCTGACAGAATTACACTACCTTGTGTTTTCTGTGCATTATAAAAATAATTTGATTATTCCGATACTATATGTGTGATTTGCTCTTGGTCAAGAAAATAATAATTTTTTTGGGGAAATTCTTGTCCGATTATTTAGAGACGGGGATCTTACTTAACCCGAATCTGAGTAACACGAGAAAAGAATCTCTTAATTTTTAGAATTTATCTCGTAAAATAATTCTATTTTATTGATAAATATATGTTGCTTGATGCATAGCTGTTATTGCTATGAATTATTTTGACCCGGTATAGTTTAATTTGCCATTATACTCAACCGACCAAAATTCTGGAATTCCCAATTCGACCAAAATTCTTGGGATAGGATCCCAACCCGACAGAAGTTCCTCAAGACTTCCTCTAACTATTTTCATTTCAAGTCTATTTTCGACAAGTCTATTTCGACAATCCAAGAGTTTTGAAGATCTTGACACCGACAGAATTCAGACAAGGTCCAAATACTTTTGAAGACATGTTTCTAACATTTTGATCCCGTCGGATTTAATTAATAAGACTACATGTAAGCATATGCTAATGGTGAGTTGAATCCGACACCTTCAGAGCATTTTCCGACAACATCAATCGGTAGTTCGACAAAACCCAAAATACCTCAAGACTGGATGAAACTGATTCTCAATTCTTGAATCAGAAATCAAAGATTTTGGCTGTTATGGCTGCCTCTTCCGACAAAGACCATCTATTCCGACCAAGACCATCTTTCCGACAGAAGACCATCTATTTAAAACATGGGAGAAGTCCTCAGGTTCGACAAAGCGATGGACGTTCTGTTAGCAAAGAATCAGTTAAGAACAATATGGTTCTCCTTTTTCCCTAAATCTTGTCGGACGATTCTCCAAATCAAAATGAAGATGATTGCTATGTAATCGACCTAACTAATCATAAATAGTACTACTATTTGTTGTTGAACACTATTTTATGTCGAAGGTTGCTCATTGTTGGACAAACACTTGTCGTCGAATTTTATCTTCAGATCATTTAGGAGAATGTTAATATCCGTCGAATTTGATCTTATCTTTTAGTACAATGTTAATATTCGTCGAGTGAAAATGTCAATATCTGTCGAGTAAGGATGCTCTTGTCTGTTGAGTTAGAATGTCAATTTCCGTCGAGTAGGGATACTAATGTTCGTCGAATTATGGTGCTAACGACCGACGAGTAAGAATTCCTGATTTCAGTAGAAAACTTCTCTAATGTCAAAATCCGTCGAATTTGATCTTCTGACCATATAGTATTTCGTCGATTCGACAATTGGAAGATTTCTTCAACGTTAACACCCGTCCGATGAATTAGGATTCTGTTGACCTTTTAAGTTCATTCGACAATTTTGATCTTCGTTCGACAGAATTCCGATCCGACAGAACTTGATATTTAGCCATTCTTGGAAAATAACGTTCTCCCATTTTACATCATTCTGTCAGGTTGATTTTCGTCAAAAATTACCCTTGAAACTCACCGCCATGCAGCAGCTTGGAGGAGGTTCTACATGATTCTTGAACAATCCAAAAGCCTTGAAAGTCAAGTGGATGACGTAAGCCATGTGGAATAGCAGGTGCACTCAGAGAATGACGTAAGCATCATTAGTGGTGGAACATTCAAGAGCTTGTGACAAGGCTTGGATTAGCCAATGGAAGACAAGCTTGGTGATCAAGTTTTAATCTTGACCCTTGGTGAATTCTAAGGCTTGGATGAAGTCTTGGAGAGTCAAACAAAGTGGCTTCTTTCCATTTAGCTTCTACTGACAATTCACCCTTGGTGAAATCCTACAATTAGCTATTTCATTTTATATTCATTTTTCCTCTCAAATGCATTTACGACCATGCATTTGAATAAAAGCCGATTTACCTATTTAAATATATTTGGCCACGGTTTTCAGCAGACTTGGAGAGCTTTCTCCAAGGTTCTTGAACCCTCTATGTGGACCCCTACATGACCAAGCCATGTGCACTTGAATTATTAGACTTTTGTTCAAGTAAATCCATTCATTTGGCCTTGGACTTCTACGGCAGAAAACAGCAGCAGCTCCTCTCCATTTCATCCTCACAAATTCTCCTTCTCTCACCCAAAGACTTCACTCCATTTTCTCTCAAAATGGTTTACGGCCATGCATAGTCAAAGTCTTCTTTTTTCTCCAAAATTCTCCAAATAGCAAAAGCTCTCAAATTTCCTCCTTCTTTTCTTCTCCAACCTCACGGCCTTCCACCCTCTTTCTATCAATCACTCTTCTATAATTCTAAACTACCTTATTTCTTGCTTTCCTACTTCATTTCAAGACATTTTGTAGTTAAAACCTAAGCCTAAATCATCTATTTTTTTTATCTTGTTCTTCAAAGCTCAAGTTTGAAGCCTTGAAGGTAGGATTCTTTAATATTTATGTTTCTCTTCATTTCAAAGTTCTAATCATGATTTTAATCCATGATTATTTTAGTTTAGAGCCTTAGGTATTAATATTGTATGTTTTCTTTGTTTTTTTTTAAGAAGCTCTTAGTGGAGAAAATTTGATTGAAGGAGACATACAAGGAACTTGGAGGTTCTTCAAGAGGTAAGAGGGAAATTACCCTCATCAACCATGTGTTGGTGGTGAGGAATGTTTGTGTTGTGGTGAAGAAATCCATAAGGATTCATTCACTTGATTGTTTATTGTTTTTCCTAATTGTGATTGATTATATGTGCAAGCATGTCTAATAGCTTTAATGGTTTGTATGTGTTTTATGATCGCTTTAAAATATGGTATGTGTTCATAGATGCATGATAAAAATATGGTATGTATTGTTAAATTGATTTGTTAATTTTATAATGTTGCTAGTTTTTATAATGTTGTATGTATTAGTATAATGTTAGAAATGCATGAGTATTCCAAAGAATACAACACCCTAGGTTCGGCCATAACCCTGAAAAGTGGATTTTGGATGTTTTTAAATTAATTTCAAAGAGTGTTTAAGGGTATTTAATGGAATTAATAATGTTTAAATGTTGTTCGTATTTACATTAATACAAAAATATTTTCTGATTACTTGAAAAATATTTTAAGCAATTTTAAACTATTTAATAAATTTTTACGTTAGAAAAAAAATAAACTGTATATTTAAGGAAAATATCGGGATTTTAAAAACGTAATAAAAATTTTACGCGATTGATGAGAACAACAAATTTTACTGTTGGGCCAAAATGGTGGACCCGGATATGTGGAAAGTTATAGTGCGCCAAGTGGGTGCGTATTATAACCTGGTTATATGGAAAACATAGTGCGCCAAGAGGGAGCGTACTGTATTTTGAGATTTGTGCCACTGAGGGCATTTATATAATTATTTTTGCCATTGAGGGCATTTTTGTAAATATTTGAATTTTGAGGGTATTTTTGTAAATATTTGAATTTTGAGGGCATTTTTGTAAATATTTGAAGTTTGAGGGTATTTTCGTAAATAATTGAAGTTTGAGAGGTCTATTTTACTGCCTGTAGTTACACGATGTTTTGACTGTGTACTACGCCATGGTGTTTTCGTGGGCTATAGACACAAAGTATTGACAGTGCAATAGCAATCACAACGATCAGTTATAGACACAAAGTGCTGACAGTGTAATAGTTGGTCGGGATAGCCAAGCTATAGACACAAAGGGTGGTAGTCAAGCTATAGACCGGGTCAAGTCAAAGATTATTAGAACTTTCAGATCATTCTCTCTGATATTGATGTGTGTGTTGTAGCTCCATGGAGTAGGATCGTGTCATATTGCATATGTCTATATGTGGTACATTATTATTGTTTATTGGTGATCTTTTATTTGTGATCTTTTATTTGTGATATTATATGTTGTTATTGTATTTAATCTTTATTTTATATTATTATAGTTTACTATTATGGCATCTTATATGGTATGAATTGTTATATCTATCTTGGTGATGTTATTGCTGTTTATTTAGTTACAATATATGCTTATTAGAATTAATTGTAAATTGATAACATGACTAAATTTGTGATATCTATGTGTATGGAATGACCTTGTCATTCGAATCATTCTTTGCTACCATACTGGTGTTGGTGAAAGGGGATCTCACCTCTTTACTGTATTACTTGTTGTGTTTGTATTCGTTCAATTTGTATAGTAGGAGGAGCACATTCTTAAACCTATGGGAGACAACATTCTGAAGACGATGACGGCGTCAAGGAGTGGTCTTCCAGACTTCAATAGGATGCAGTTGGTGAAGAAGCAGGACATGTAGGTTGGGTTTTTTTCTCGTTAGTGTTGTTACCGTGCTATTAGTAGTAACCTTCATTGGGTTTGCTACTTGTTTCTCCGAAAGTCTGTAAATGTTATGTTTTAAATTGTTGTTGAATATTTTGTGGCATATATGACATGTGTATAAATCAATTCAATATAATTTCTATTTTACTTATAATTTTTGGTAAGTTTATATTTCCGCAAAAAGGAATGTTTAAAATTTAACTTTTAGAATTCAAAGCTTTTATAAAATGATTTAATTTGGTTTTATGTTTTATGTTTTATTTAAAAATGTGACGCCCTATGGAGGGTGTTACAGATACCGTCTCTAAGGTCTCTTGGCTGTGAGCACTAAGGGCTTTGGGTCTCAAAATTTTCATCATCCACAATGAGATTCCAATCACATAATATATATTAATCATCAAAGTTTTTCATTCTACCAAGATCATGCACCATACCAAACCATAAAATCATATAAGGAAAAAATTTCAAAATCACCAAAAGTCAACACAAACAAGTGAACAACCCACACATGGATTATTCACTTTCAATATAACAAAACGTCCCTCACCACCATGAATGATTGATGAGAGTAATCTCCCTCTTACCTTAGGGGATATCCAACCAACTCTTGAAAATCTTCTTGAAATAAACTTTCTCTTCCAAGAACCTCTTGAAAATAGAAATTCATACAAAAGGTCAACATCAAGGGCTTGTAATAGAATGACCATGGATCAAAGTCATGGTCTTAGAAGGAAGAAAAGAATGAGAAGAAGGAAGAAAGAATGAATGAAAAGAAGAAAGAAGATGGAGGAATTTTACTTTAGAAGCTTCCAAGCCCTAACTTTAAGAGACTCTTGAAAAGGGTGAACAAAGTCAAGATCTCCACACCAAAGTATCTTAGAAATATACTTAGAATCAAGAAATCTGAATTGTTGAAATTAAAGAAGATTGGAGGGCGGGTGGAGGGGTATGGCCGTGAGGCTTGAGGGGAGAAAATAAGAGAAGAAAATGTGTAGCTTTTGGTTGATGAGAATGAATAGAAAGTGATGAAAATGAGAGTTAGAGGGAAGCTTACTGTAGAAGCCTCTTGCTCCCTTCATGGCCATGCACTACACTTAGGGAGAGGCTCCAAAGCTTCTCCAACAAGCTTCCTTAGGAAGCTTCCTCCTTAGTCCAAAAAGTCAAAGAGTAATGTCACATGGATGATGTCGTAAAGATGACTAGATATAAACAGTCTACTAGATTTTTACTAAAAGCTATTATCCAGTGGACAAAAGTTACAGTTAACAAAGCTGGTATCTATTGTCCAATAGATAATAGAGCGTACTCAAATTTTGTTAGTCAGATAAAATCTCAGATAATGAAAACTTCGATAATTGTCTCCGGTTTCGGGTTTAGTAAGATCCCTCGGCCCCGTCTCAACAATCCAAAATTTTCAAAAATAATATATTAAAATAATCAAAATAAATCAAATAATTCATAAAAATCCACAAAAACTCATAACATCAAGATAAACCAAAAACAAAGGAAAATCGGGGTGTTACACTAACTAGGTAGTTGTTTTCCTTTTGAAATACCCCTAGTAATACCTTAACATATGCTAAAAAGCATGCATAAGGGATCCAAGCAATTAGGCAACCCTGTTAAAACAACATAAAAATTCTATGAATTCTGTACAATCTTGACCTTTGACCTTTGCGTAGTAAAATGAGCATAACTTGAGCAACGAAGATCAAAATGAGGTGATTCCGGTGGCATTAAAAAGTTGAGAAAAAAAGTTACAACTTTCACAGATAAAGGTCATTCACCCCGAGAGATTCACCCCCCTTGGAATTTTCCACTAGGTCGTGGAATCTGGAAAAACAGGTCGTGGAATAAGGAGAAATATAGTTTTTCCTATTTTCAATCAACCAAAACCAACTTCAATATCAATTTCATGAATTTTTTTATATCAACTAGTCCTAAACATGATCTAATATATGATAGAATCATCAAATACTTTCTTAATCTATTTATCATAGGTCAATGAGCAAGAATTAACTCATAAACCTAACTTTTCTAACTTTGAAGATTACGAAAAAACAAGGGCTTAACCAAGTTCCTAATCATCATTAAACATCATACTTGTTAAATTCAAGCCATTATCATATTCACAAACACAAATCAAGCATGAATAACCATAAACAACAATCAATCCCAATTCTACCCAACAAACCACCTTTATGTAGCAAGTTGAAACAAAAGGGAAGAGATTAAGTTATGAAACAAAACCCCTATCTCTTGTATTGATGAAGATCTTGAAGTCTTGCTTTTGCTCTTGGATTTTCTCCTTTAATTTCATTTTCTTTCTTCTCTTCTTTCTGTCCTACAGCTGCTCCCTTTCTTTCTCTTTTCTCTTTCTCTCTTTTCTATTTTGTTTCCGCTGTGGGAGGGGATGAGAAATAAGTAGCAAAGTCTAACTTTGGTACTTATTGGAAAGGAACTAACATACACTGAAAATCCCTATCTACTAAGAACACTTAGATTCCTCCAAAACCAGTCTTCCAACTTCTAACAACTTTAGAATAAATCATAAGATTCATCTAAATTATTGTTTCATTATTTTCATGGCTTTCCATATCTACTGCTAGTCGATCTGACATTAAAGTACACAACTAGTATGCTCAAAAATACTAAACTAACTCTAATTATCTTGAAACTTTAACTGCATCTTGTTTCATACATATATGACCTAGAAAAATTATTCATATTTATTTCTCTCATGTAAGCATTTAATGCCAATTTCTGAGTCATTTTAAGCTACTTTTCAACTTCTGTGTTGCAACTAAGTGCACAAATGAACTCAGTTTGTCATAAAACTTAACTGGCATGTTAAATAAGTCAAATGCCACCTTTGATAACCATTTGCTAGTCTAACATATGATTAAGGGTATTACATTTCTCCTTCCTTTTTAAAATTTTGTCCCCAAAATTACTTATTTCTGATAAACAACCTTGGGTAAACTCTCTTTACATAGGATTCTAACTCTCAAGTAGCTCTTTCATACCAACTTTTCAGAACCAAACATTCACTAGAGGAAATCTGCTTACTTCTAAGCTCTTGACCCCTCTATTTATGGATGGTAAGCTGTACCAAAACTTAACTTAGTCTTGAACTTCTTTTGCAATGCTTCCCAAAAACTAGATGTGAATTTAGGATCTCTATAAGACACTACATTCACTGGGACCTCATGCACTTTGACTATCTCCTTCAAAAGTAGTCAAACTACTTTATGTAGAGAATAACTAACTTTATTTGGTAAAAAGTGGGCAGATTACTTAATCTATCCACCATTACCTACAACTTAACTCTCTACCCTCGATTATAATGGTTGCTCTTACCATTGTACCTCTATTTAAACTTTGCTAGGGTTCTCTGCAATTCCCACCTTTAGAAATTACATGGCCCTTAAACTGTACCACTTACAACCCAAAACTGACTTTTGGCTATCTTAGCAGTAACCACTTTCTTCAAAAGTTTCCAAAACTACTTTTAACATACTCTTCATATCCTTTCATAATCCTAGAAAAATCTTAGAGATATCGTCTTCTTAACTCTGATTCTATGACAACCAAATCTTAGATCATCTCATGAGAAAATCCAAAGCTTCTCTCAATTGATCTACTCGATCATCCTATCTAGAGAAAGACATTTATTCTTGATAGTCTCTTTGTTCGACTGCCTATCATTAAACACAGCCTCACACTTCAACTAAACAAGAGCATAATATCATTTTTCTCCAAAACAACCAAACCATACCAACAAGGTAAGCAAGCTAGATTCACAAAGTAAACCAACATGATTTACAAAGTAAATTCAAACTCTCCTTATACACATCTTAAAAGATTTCCCTTTACATGTATTCTTACCACATACTAAGTTGGAAGATTTCTTCGCTTCAGCTACGCCACTTTGATTGCGCATATAAGAAGCACAGAAATTTGCTCGCCAAGAATGGTCTACTCCCATGTACTATCTTCATCTAGCATATCTTGGTACCTTAGAGTCCAATTTACCTCTTTCCTTTAAGGTTGCTCATCTCAAAAGCACCCTACTCAAACTTATCGTTACCCCAAGCTTCCACTTGAACCTATTTTCCTTTGTTTGATAAAAATTGAGACCAAGAGGCACCCTCACTGGTCTCAACATCTGATCTTTTCCTCTTTAAAGAACTTTCTAACTCTTATTCCGTTGTAGCTCTGAGATTATCTGCTTCTACTACTCTACACTCACTGACTAGAGTGGAGAAGTCCTTAACCTCCATTGCTTCGTAACTCCTCTAATGTCTTCTCCAAGTTCCACTTCAAATTGTACTCACTTACAGTCTTCATCTGGATTACTCATAAAATAAGAAGAGAACTTAGGACATTCTCTGAATTGCTTCACATACTGGTCCACGGTAATATCCCCTTACTTAAACCTCAGAAATTCCAATTCCTTTGCCTTCCATAACTCAAGGAAATAATACTTGTCTAGGAAAGTAGCTTTAAACACCTACCAGGTAAGTCAAGTACCAACCATCTCTAGTAACCTATCAGCTTTAACTTATCAGCTTTTGGCTTCACTTACTAATACATAAGAAGCAAAGGTCACCTCTTGTTCATCAGCGCATGCTATGACCTTAAAGATCTCTTCCATCACATGAAGCCATCCTTTAGCTCTGACTGAACCATACTCTCCCTTGAAGAACAAAGCAGTAACGCTTTTGAACTTTGAGAAATATAGATCCCTCAAAAGTTCCTCATTGTCTCGTAAGTTACAAAGCGAGTCTTTTCTAACTATTCTAACATTCTTCTACTAATGGCAGTCCGCTCTCTCAATACAATAGCCATTTCTCTAAGAGCTCTGGTTATCTCCTCCTCTACCAGTCTCCTAGTCTCATAGGTTCACCTAGTAGTTGCCATAGTTTCCTGTACACATAAAATATTACATATTGAGTTAGCTAGACTCAGTATCATGTAACCATGCAACAGTAGCCATTAGCATCTCTACCTAAGGCTAGTTATACAATTCTCTGTTCACATACCTCGCAGTGAGATACAAGAATGCACAAAACTTTGCTAAACTATTACTTATGCCTAAGCACAGTCAGTCCATACCCAGGCTCAGTAGGATGAACTGCTCTGATACCAAAATGTAATATCCTAATATAGACATTTAGATATATAATAGATATACAAAGATATACAATGTTAGAATTATCACTTCTACATACTACATACTAACCTATATTCATAATCACAACTGAGTAATTATAGAAAGTCTTAAGAGATTACGAAAAACTTAAACCTCATACAATATATATATATACAACACTAGCCATAAAAGGGTATATTGTAATACATAACTCATAAAACAAACATAGCAAATATAAACTTATACATAAGCTTTGTCTACTAAAGCATATAAAACTAATCTAGTCTTCATGCTTCGTCTTCTTTCCCTTAGCAAGGTCTGTACCTAGATTTACACGAAAGAACAATTGGGGTAAGAATTACAATTCTCAATAAAAGCAATTCCAAAACCAGCTAGTTATACATTGTATAAACAATTTATAACATCTAACATAGGAGTTTCCTCCTTTTTTCTCATAACTGCACACTATATAGTAGTGTGTTCTAAACCGATAGCATACACACTGTTAGATATAAATAACTACCCATATAATTGTAAATACCAACAGGAACAGATAATGCTCATACAATTGTCCATAAATGCAATGAGAATGATATACAATATGATTATGTCTAAGAAAGATCCTACAGATATGCTTGTGCAATGTTTTGTTTTGAAATACATACAGAGGTTTATTTTGAAAAGCAAGAATTTCATTAGGAATTGGTTCAGTATATTATCCTGTGGTAAATAAAGGAAAAGCTATCCTCACATCACACGTACCTTGGCACGCTGAGAAGTTCAAGATGAATCCTTGTTCAAAAGAACCTTACAGACTTCCCACTTATCTCTTTTGGCCTTAATGATGGTGTACAATATCAAAGAATACTCATAAAGATTAATACTATTAGACCATTTCCATAGACATATATGCTTATATCTAAACACCACCTCATCACTCATTACCTCTGAAGTGATCTTTATGCAACACTATAGTGTTAGATACTCACCTATGGCAAACTGTTACTCTTGGTTGCACTAAGGCTCTCATAAATTTCCTATAGACTTAACTCAACCTAGTGAAAAAGTCTATCTTAACTAATGCTTCATTTCCACCTTACCTAAAGAAACAAATGAGCATTTCTCTAGAACTTTGCATATTCAACTACTCTCATGAATATGACAAGCTCCCTAATCTCAATTCATTCTATTATGCATTTAGTAATGCACAAGGTCTCACTTAACAAGAGACTTAGTACATAAACATTCTCTCTTCGGAACTAAGTACACAACCTTATCTCCACTTAAGTGAATCTAATTCAAGAGTGGTTCTCACTTGCAACTCTTTGTTACTTAAGGGTCTAGGTACCTTCACAAGGTAATCCATTACTTTTGGCTATCCTAAAGGTCATACTTTTCTCATACTTACTAAAGTGAGTACTACTAATTCATCCTATTATATTTGTATCCCATGCACCACATCATCACATCTTGAGTGATATATAATGTAACACTAAGTTTCCAAAGGTGATAGATACCTATCTGTGGTAACCCATGTCAGATGGATACACAAAGTCTTTCCTTCATATGCCACTTGGTCTTTCTCTTTAAGAAGTACCCTTTCTAGTACCTCAACACATTCTACTAGGCATAAATAAAGGATCCTAACAACAAGGGATCTTAAATCATCAAAATAAAGATTCTGATGAAATATGCTCTAGGCTTCTAGATGCCCTATCCTGAGCGTCTAGGCGCTCATCGCCCTGCTACGCAATTATTCTTATCTAGACCACGAGCGTCTAGGCGCTCTATGTAGAGTGTCTTAACACTCTCTTCATGACAACAATTCTGTAGAATTTTTGCAGATTGTTCTAACTATTCCAAAATCGCATCTTAACTTCCAATCATCCAAGATCGATTTCCTTGTGATTTATAGCACCAATCTAGGTCCCTAAACTTATTGTAACTCTTATATAACCTATTGATTCACTTAGGCATAGATTTAGGTCCAAAACCACATAACTCCAACCCTATCTAACACTCACTAAACTAGAACTACCCTAACTCAATCCTTGAAATCAAGAATTAAGTCAATAACATAGATTTGGATATCCTTATTACATTCATGGAACCCTATGTTCAAAATAAGATGAACTAAAGGAGAAAGATTAATAGAAACCCCTTACCTCTTATATGGATGATCCATCTTCAAGCCTTGAGCATTGATCTTGATCTTCTTCTCCTCCTTCTTTTTCTCCTTTTCTTTTCTTTCCCTTTCTCTCTTCTCTTTGTTCATTTCTTCTTTCTCTATTTTTCTGAGGCTTTATGAGAGAGGATGGAAATAAAGGAGAAAAAGGTAAACTTGGTAACTTAAGTTTCTCTATTGAAACTTATATCTACTAAGGACACCCGAATTATACTAATTTAAGTTTTCTAGCTTCCAACAACTTTAGAATAAATCATAAGATTCATCTAAATTGTTGTTCTATCATTTTCATGATTTTTTATATCTGCTGCTAGCCAATCCGGTATTAAACACACAACCAGAATGCTTAAAAATGCCAAACTAACTTAGATCATCTTGAAACTTTAACTACATCTTACTTAGCTCATTTGTGACTTAGAAAAAAGTTATCCATACTTGTTTCCCTCAACACAGCCTTTAAAGTCATTTTTATGAGTCATTTTAGTCTACTTTTTAACTTCTGGGTTACAACTAAGTGCCTAAACGAACTCAAATTGTCACAAAACTTTGCAGACTTGTTAAGCCAGTTATACGCTACCTTTTGAAACCATATATAAGACTAACATGTTACTAAGGGTATTACATCCATCATCAAGAAAAACTAAGAATAAGATGAAGATAAGAAGAAAAAGATGAAGTTAAGCTCCCCTACCTCTTGTATGGATGATTAACCTTCAAGCTTGAGTTTTGATTTTGATCTTCCCTTTAATCTTCTAGTTCCCCTTCTCTTTTCCTCCTTTTTTCCCCTCTTATTCCTCCTCTTAGGTTTCTATTTTTATTTTGGTATGCTCTTAGCTGAGAGATAAGAGAGAAAAATGAGAAAGCAAAGTCCAACTTGGGCTCTTATAAGGTCACTTAAGCCATACTGGAACTTTATATATGCTAAGGACACTTGAGTTATGCTAAATAAAGTTTTCTAACTTCCAACAATTTTAGAATAAATATTAGGATTCATCTAATTTATTGTTTCACCATTATTCTATTTTTCTATATTTGCTACTAGTCAATCCGATATTAAAACGCACAACCAGTATGCCTAAAAATACCAAACTAACTCTGATTATTCTCAAATTTTAACTACATCCTCTCCTACCTATTTGTGACTTAGAAACAAACTCTCTACATTTATTTCCCTCAACTTAGTAATTTATGCTACTATCTGAGTCATTTTAAGTTACTTTTCACACTATAGGTTGCAACAAAGTGCCTAAACTAACTCAGTTTATCACAAAACTAAGCAGACATGTTAATCAAGTGTTATGCTACCTCTGTAACAATAAACTAGTCTAACATTCAAAATAGAGGATGTTACATTTCTTCCCTCCTTTTTAAAATTTTATCCCCAAAATTTCCTTACTTTATATCAGATATGATATCATACTTGAGAGATTGTCACCTCCCTTAACTGTATCTAACTCAACCTTAAAGGTTATCATTCTATAGGATTAACTTACTGAATTTAAGAACATCTACTAACTTAACTTGTTCCAAACCTAAAGTGAGTTATGCTGCTCTCTTAGGTGTTAACTCAGTTATCTTACTAGGAAACACTTCTGGATATTCTCTTATCATAGCTATATTCCCTAAGACTAGCTTAACTTCATAAACAAGGAGGAAAGGAAACCATATCCTTAAGTCTCCTTTTTCTAAGAATTTTCTCACTTGTTTAACTTTCAAAACACAGACTCTAAAGGAGTGGGCACAGAAGAATCATCAAACATAAACCTCAAAATCCAATCTGATCAATCCATAATAACGTGGTTTACTAATAACCAAAACCATGCCTAGTCCAATGTCCATGTCAAATAGAGATAAACTAATAAGATTCACATAGGAAATCCTACCTTCTATCTTCACATAATAATCCAAACATATATGAGGAAGTTATGACTAGCCTTGCTGTTGGTGTAGACAAATATGAAACATGGGGAAACTCAAACATAGGTAAACATAATCTCTTTTCTAACTCATATGAAATCAAGGAATGGGGATATTCAAGAATCATATAATACAACCTAGAGATCATGTTTAACTATGTCCTTACCTCGTATAAGATCGGGAGATAGAGCCACCTCCTTACTATTTAGAGTATAAACTCTTACTCTAACTTGAGGTTAAGAACTGCTCCCTATTTCTATATACACTTACTTAAAAGTGTTCTGGTCAGCCATAAGTATAACATACTACTTGGCTTGCTTAACAAGCTTTGCCATCATGTTGACTTTTACATCTAACACACTTTGGTCCCTTCATTCCTACTTAAACTAACTTGACTTTATCTTAAGGATAACAAAGTTTAAAAGCACGCTGCTTAGACCTATCATCCACTATCTTCCTCTTGTGAAAACCTTGTAACTTTTGTTCCACTTGAGGTTGGTTGTAGTAACTCTCAATTGTTCTCTTTGAATGGCACTAAAATCACCATTCTATCTTTTTCAATTAATTGAAATTAGGCTCATCTTTTCCTATTTTGACTAATCGAACCTATGCTAGTCAAACTACTCTCTATTCAGTTTGATTCTTATCGAATATACGCCTATAGAATAACTATTTATTCACTAGGCCTTCTCCGAATCATAAATGAAAACTTGCTAATCGAATAACTCTTCTAGTATATTTAATTAACCTGAAACTCTTGCTAGTCGAATAGCTCCCTTTGTCTAATCAGTTAGCCTAACTTACCATTCTAAAATAGTCTATTCGTATAGTTCTCTAAGTCTATTGGATAAACATTGAACTTTAATCAATCTAAACTACTGTTTAAAACTATCTTGACTACTTGGCAAAGTGTTTAACTCACTTCTTTTCCTGGAATAGGACTTAACTCATCCCACTTCCCTTGGTAATAAGCTTTTCTCACTTTACTACCTTTTACTTGAGACCCTTGGTAGAGAGCTTAACTCACTCTTACTACCTCTTATATATTGGCTTTCCTTACTCCTTATGTTTCTTGACAAAGAGCTTAACTCACTACTTTGTCCAAGGTAGAGTGCTTAACTCACTCCTCTACCATTACTAGGTAAAATGTTTTTCTCACTCCTTTACCACACTTGGCAAGATTTGGTGTCTTTGGTCTCGCTTGCTTGCCTATGTAGAGAGCTTCTCCTTCTACATATTGGTAAAGTGTTTTACGCACATTTTTACCCTCACAAGGTGTTTTCCTCGCTCCTTTGTCTCATAACTCCATCTGTAGCAAAGTGTTTTTCTCACTCCTTTGCAAAGTCAAGGGGCTTATCTCACTCCCTTAGTTAGGATAATTGTGCTAAGGTTCAACTTTAACAAATAAAGGAACCTTCTATTTACTAATACTCAATTTCATCTCAACTTAAGGAGACACTAGAGTATTTCTCTAAAACTTGCATATTTAACTTAACTTTAACTACAAGGGAGTAAATCATGCCTCTATAATAAGTATAACTTTCTTACCATACTTGTATCTATAATTCTGATAAATGTCTCTACTTATATATACTTAGATATAAATTCAGAAAACAAAACTCAGCTTTGCTAAATCATGATTTTACTTTGAGTATTATGAAAAACTCAATACTATTCATCACTTGTCAGCATTCACAAATAAAGAATGATGAACTTGGAAAAACGAACACCATAACCCTCTTAACTCAAAGTTCTATGGATAGAAGTTCAATTCTATAACTTACTTTGTACTTAGCTCTTTCTTCTTCTGACTTAGCCACTTACTGGCCTACTAACATGCCACCTTATTAAGGTCTTAGGAACTCTATATCCTTGGCATCCTATAGGTTCTTAGCGTAGTATTTATCCATCAAAGAATCCCTAAACACTCCCCAAGTAATCTAAGTGTCAAAGGTCTTAACAACTCCTTGGCACCTATTCACTAAAACTCTGCCTCCCTTTCAAATGCATAGGAGACAACCAAAACTCTTAGGTCATTTGAACAAACCTCAATTATTAAGATTTTTCTCCATTAAGTCATCTCCCTATTTCAATCAGGTTTTACTTTCTATTAAAGAATGCAGGGTTGGCCTTTCTAAACTTTGAGATATCTGGAATGTTTTGGTTCTCTATAACTACAGCGATAGCAGTCTGCTCTCTCAAGCAGTTGCCATCTCTATGAACACTTCAACCATATTAGCTGAACCTTCATTAGAAGAACTTCTATTTCTCCTAGTTCACCTTGGTGAAGTAATAGTTTCCTTCACACATTATTTGTGGCAATAACCATTAACATTCAAACTTATGGCCTGTCATGCAATTCTATCAACACTTCTCACATATGAGACAATAAATGAATAACACTTAGCAAAAAACTCTAAACTTGCCTAAACCTATTCAGTCCATACCCCGACTGTTGGGAATTACAGTTACATCACGCAATGAAAAAATTAGGATTACCACCGAGGATCCATGCGAAAAGCCATAATCTGATTTTTTAAATTATTTACCTCTTGAAGCGTGATCAAAAGGAAGGATGTGAATCACCAACACCGTAATAGAAACGATGTCTTTGTGGTATCCACATGAACAGACTCATGAATGTCCAACATCCACAAAGAAGAGCCTCACGTCTCTCACACAGTGCTAGCTGCAAAGAGAAGAGAAGAAACCTGTCACTCTCCCACTCACTTTTCTATAAGTGCGGCTAGGGTTCTAACATTGTATGTCTTAGCAGCCCCTTAGCAGTACTATTTATAATAGTAACTGCCTTAAATGAGTGTGAGAACCAGCAAGGTAAGCTATGCAACCCTAGACTCATCTGTTATGAGTCTGACCCATATTTGAATCCAAGTCCAACTTGGATCCATTGCTCCAATTTTAGTCTGCTCTATGTGTGTGACCCTGCAGGTTCTCATTACATTGGCAGTAATATTAAAATACTATTTTAATATTACAAGTAGTGAGCGATATCTAGCAACACATCACTACTACCCAAGTAATAAGAATGTCAGTGATTTGACATAACCTTTCTGTAACTAATGTTTCCTTATCGTTTAGTCCCTTTGTCAAGATATCTAGACTTAACACAAGGCATGGAATACGTCACCCTTGTATAGTCTAATCATTCGTTTCCTGATACTCGAGTAGACTTTATAACATCAAATAAAATCAATATCTCATATTGACTCATTTGAGCATGGCCATGGATTTCGCAGTCTCACTCAATCAGGGGGCCCGAAGATATCGCTCCTGTTATGTAGGAGTGACAAATCCCATTTAGTTCACTCACATCCCTCTGCATGATTTGCGGTATATCTAATAACAAACTTTATAATCACTTTGTTACAGATGACATTTGATGGTATTAAAACACACAACTCTTCATGTAAGAATCGTAGTGATTTCAGGTCAAAGGACCACAGGCACCACTGTCACTATGAGAATTGCTTTTGACACTCACGTAACGATCCATGTAGTGTTCTCATGGTGGGTCAGTCCAATACATCATTACTCTAATATGTACCCATGTGAAGACTTGATATCTCATATCCATGACCCGTGAGATATGGTCATCAGTCTATACACATACTAGTATCAATGTATTATTGTTGTCCTAATTAACAATAATACTTGACTAAGGACATTTAAGAATACTGTTATAACCAAAAGGATCTCACGATCAAGTCATCCACTCGATAACCTATGGCATCAAACTTACTATTCTAAGGACTTTATTATGTTTATAAAAAAGAACACAATAAATGAAATGCCTCATATATTAAAATAAGCATCATAGAATGTATGTAAATATAGACAAATGTATCAGCCTCTAGGGCATACACCAACATCGACTCCATAGGATGAACTGCTTTGATACCATAATGTAACATCCTATACCGTTACCCAAGTATTGTGAATGCTTATGTCCCTAAAGCATGTCAAATGGTTTTTAATGATAACAAAGGCAAAAGTGAAGATCAAGTGCAAAAGTGAAGATCAAGTGCAAAAGAAAAGATCAAGATCAAAGAAAGAAGTCAAGAGGTTTATTTAGTTATAAGACTTAGAACATTAATGTTAAATGCTCTCAAGATTTCTCAAATGGTTTTTCAATATATCACTTCAAAATAAATGGGAAAATTCAAAGCTAAACATGTCTTTCAAGAAACTTGAGTTTCAATCTTAAATCTAACACTCATAAAAGGATTTATGTTTAATCAAATGTCTTGAGGTGTTAGAAATGGCTTACAAGCTTTATTGGACTTGAAAAATATGTTCAAAGGCCAATGTAATCGATTACATGATGTTTGTAATCGATTACACAGCAAACAGAGGCCTTGTAATCGATTACATAATCAATGTAATCGATTACAAGCAAGTCAGAGGTCATGTAATCGATTACACTAATAATGTAATCGATTACAATGAGCTCAGAAAGGCAAGAACACGTTCAAAGAGTCATGTAATCGATTACATGGATATTGTAATCAATTACACAGTAAGACAGAAGTCATGTAATCGATTACATGGATATTGTAATCGATTACAAGCAAGTCAGAAGCCATGTAATCGATTACAACAATAATGTAATTGATTACATAGAGGCTAGAAAGCCAAGAACACGTTGGAACAACAATGTAATTGATTACATTTGGTTTGTAATCGATTACACGCATCCTGACAATGTCCAACGGCTATATTAAATGCATTTAATGCTTGGCTAAAACCCTCCAACGACTCTATTTATTGCAAAACTTATAAATACCAATATTAGGTCTTCATTAGAGGTTGACCTTGAACCAAAAACTGATTGCCAATACTTCAAAACATGATTCAATCCTCAAATCCATTCTTGCTCTATTTTTGTGAAAAACGTGGGTTAATCTTTGAGAGCGTATTAGAACTTCAATTTGTAATCATCTACTCTAGTGAGAGCTTTATTTAATCAATCTATATTGCTTTGTAAAGAGGGTGAGGCATCCTTCCAAAAGTGTAAAAGGTGAGGTATCCCTTAGTTGAAGAGACTCAAGCTCCAAGGGTGAGGTATCCCAAAGTGTTGAGTGCTCAATGTTGTAAAGGTTATCAAGCACCTATTGAAACTTGAAGAATTAGTAGAAAATCTCTAGCGGTTGCTTAAGGACTGGGCGTAGATCACAAGTGGATTGGTGATCGAACCAGGATAAATCATTGTGTTTGTTTTCTCTAAACCCTTCTCCTTATATTGAGTACTATTTTATTGAATTGGTTGAATATTGGTCCCTTTGGCTATTGTATTTATAAGTAAAAGTGTTTATCTCTTATATCCAATCATCTCTAATCATCAATTAGCTTCAACAAAAATTATTTATCAAACGATTTGTGAAAGATTTGTAAACTTTTTTTTCATACTCAATTCACCCCCCTCTTGAGTATTGAGGCCACTTGGTAACAAGTGGTATCAAAGCTAGACTATTGTATAAAGAACTTAGCATCTTCAAGAGAAGTGATGGCTTCAAATGGTTTTTCAAATAAAGGTTCTTCTATAAACAGACCTCCTTATTTCAATGGGGATGGTTATGCCTATTAGAAAGAAATGATGAAAATTTTCATTGAAGCTATTGATTTAGATGTGTGAAACGCCATTGAAAATGGTGCTTTTGTTCCAACACAAACTAAAGATGGTGTGAAAATTAATACACCTAGAAATGAATGGACTGATGATGATAAAAAGAAGGTTAAATACAATTTGAGAGCCAAGAACATCATCACCACATCCTTGGGGTATGATGAATTCTTTAGGGTGTCAAATTGCAAGACCACAAAAGAAATATGGGATACCCTATAAGTAACTCATGAAGGTATTAGTGAGGTAAAATGATCTCGAATAAACACTCTTACTCATGAATACAAATTGTTTAGAATGAACCAAGGTGAGAGTATTCAAGATATGCAAAAGAGGTTTACTCATATTATTAATCATCTTATCTCATTGGGAAAGACATTTCCTAATGAGGATCTTATTAGCAAAATCTTGAGATGTCTAAGCAGGAATTGGTAACCCAAAGTAACGGCTATTGCGGAATCAAGAGATTTATCAACAGTGTCTCTAGCCACCTTATTCGAAAAGCTTCAAGAACATGAGCTGAAACTAAATAGGCTCAATCAAAATGAAGAGCATGATAAAAAGAAGAAGGGAATCATACTCAAAGCCACTTCTTCTACAATTAAAGTGATGATGAAAATGGTGAAGAGGATGCTGAAAGTGTTGAGCTAAGTGAGGAGAATCTTAGTTTCCTTGTGAGAAAGTTTAGAAGATTCCTAAAGAAAAAGGGATTTTAAAGAAAACCACCCTTTTCTCAAAAAAAAGTATATCACAAAGGAGAAGGATCATCTACTCTTCCACAATGCTATAAATGTGGAAAACTGGGGTATATGAAAATGGAGTGTCCAATGTATCTCAAGAAAACGGAGAAGTTTGAGAAAAGGCCTTCCAAAGAAAAGAAAGGAAGGAGAGCATACATAGCTTGGGAGGATAATGACTTAAGCTTTTCTGATAGTTCAGAGAATAAAAAACCTCATCTTTGTCTCATGGCTCAAGGAGAAGAAAGTGAAGAGAGCGACATCGAGGTGTGCTTAAAGACAAAGAGCTCAAATTGGTATCTTGATAGCGGTTGCTCCAAGCACATGACCGGTGATGGCTCCAAGTTCTCCTCCCTTACCCACAAGAAACATGGTCATGTCACATATGGTGATAACAACAAAGGGAAGATTCTTGGAATTGGCAAAGTTAGTAAGATCTCTTCATCATCTATTGATAATGTTTTGCTTGTTGAAAGACTTAAACATAATTTGCTTAGCATTAGTCAATTATGTGATAAAGGCAATAGAGTTATATTTGATTCTTCTTGTTGCATAATTGAGGGAAAGGATGATAAGCAAGTTAAGTTTGTTGGTCATAGAGTCAATAATATATATATGATTAGTCTTGATGATATTTCCTCAAATGATGCTAAATGCTTTATGAGTAAAGAAAATGATTCATGGTTATGGCATAGAAGAATTGCTCACATTCATATGGATCACTTAAACAAATTGGTTTTTAAAGAACTAGTAATTAGTCTTCCAAAGCTCAAATTTCAAAAAGACAAACTTTGTGATGCATGTCAAAAGGAAAAACAAGTAAAGGTCTCTTTTAAAGCTAAAAACATGGTTTCAACTTCTAGACATTTACAGTTTTTGCACATAGATCTTTTTGGGCCCTCTAGAACTATAAGCTTTGGTGGGAATTACTATGCATTGGTGATTGTGGATGATTTTTCTAGATTTACATGGACATTATTCTTAGCCCACAAAAATGATGCTTTTCAATCATTTAAAAAGCTTGCCAAAATTATCCAAAAAGAAAAAGGTTTTTGTATTGCATCCATAAGAAGTGACCATAGTGGTGAATTTGAAAACCATGAATTTGAAACCTTTTGTGATAAACATGGCATTGAGCATAATTTTTTTACCCCTAGAACACCACAATAAAATGGTTTTGTAGAAAGGAAAAATCGATCTTTAGAGGAAATGACAAAAACTATGCTCAATGAGGCCAACCTTCCTAACTATTTTTGGGTGGATGCGGTTAACACCGCTTGTTATGTTATGAATAGAGCCCTAATAAGGCCAATCTTAAAGAAAACCCCATATGAATTGTACAAAGGAAGGAAGTCAAGTGTGTCACATTTTTATGTCTTTGGGTATAAATGTTTTGTCTTGAATAATGGAATGGATAATTTGGGAAAGTTTGATGCAAAATCTGATGAGGGAATATTCATTGGCTATTGTAACACCCTAAAAATTCTGACTTTAGGGTAAATGACAATTATGTCCCCAATGTACTATTTTATGCTTGTCTGTATAAAATGTTATTTTTGTTTTATTGTCTGTGTCTTTATTTAACTGAAATGTTCTATGTATTACTTGAGTAAGGAAAATGTGAATTTTTCTGGTTAGAAGAATTTTGTTTTGGTCTTTTAGAGCAGAAGGAGTTTGGTAAACTCAATTCTAAAAGACACTGTTATGAATATTTTAATTTTTAGAATTTAACTGTGTGATAAAATAATTTTCAGTATTATTTTATTACTCAGTATAAATTTTGACAGTGGACCAATTCTGTGTTTGCGGGACCCACGTACAAGTAAAGTAACCTATGGATAGATTAGAAACTTGGACCAATAAAAACAAGACACCTAGAAGTCAAACTAATCAAGACAAGTCAACAAAAGTGGCTAAGCTAGTTAGATTGGAACTAGAACATTTAATTTAGTTAGTCTAGTTACCTTGAAATTTAACTAAGTTAATTACTACAACCTTGTAAATAACTAAATGATAATAACTAGTTTAGTAATCTAGTTATGCCTAATTAACTAGAAACTTTAAACTAACTAAGTTACCATAATGTAACTAGAAGGTAACTAATTAGTTAATGGAGTAACCAAGCCTTCACCTAAGCAAGTAACTAGCTAGTTGAAGAAAGCAAACCAAGTTGGCCATCTAGTTAGGGAATTCGGCCAAAGCAAGGAAAAACCACCCAAGAAAATTCTAGACCAAGCCTAGTCATGCCATGACTCATTACCATTCAACCAATAGGAAACAAGTTTCTTTTACAATACTTAATCATAGCCATTGAACCATTGGATGGCCTAGATTTGTTCTTGAATTTTAACACATGCATTAAGACCATTTTCTATTCACTTCTACGGCCAACACTTCAAGTAATTATCCAACTAATTCCTTCATTCTCTCCTTCGTTTTCACCGTCCACCATTGGAGACCCCAAAGAGACTATTCGGTCAAAGCTTCATTCTCTATCATCCTTTCACTCAAAATTTCTCTTTTCTTATTTTTCTACTCCTAAACATCACTATAAGACTATCTCTAGTTGAAAGCTTCTTCTATTTCTTCCATTTTCAAGCTTGAAGATCACTTTGGAGATTCTTCTTCAAAGGTAAAATCTCTTGTTTTTCAATTCTATTTTCATTTCTAAGCTTCCAAGCCATGATTGAACCATGGTATGGTTCTATTTTCTAATATTAACCTTTAGAAAATTTTGTTCATTTTTCCTAGATTCTAAGGAGAAGAACCGAAACCATAAGGAAGAGAAAGAGAAGAGATTTTCTTCATTTAGGGTAAGAGGAAGACAAAAATTTAATTAAATTAAAGTGGTATTAAGAAATTAGGGTTTGATTGTATTTGTAAAATCCATAAGGATTCTTCTATGTGTTGATTTTTATAGCTTTTTATTTACTTGTTTAAGCTTTGATGCATTGTATATGTTATACATTGTATGTGTTAGATTAATGTTAGAAATGCATGAGCATTCCAAAGAATGCAAAAACCCTAGGTTCGGTCACATTATTGAATGGGAGGAATTAAAATGTTTTACAATGTTGATTAATGAATACCAAATGAATTTTTGAAGCCAATTTAAGTGTTGTTAATATTTACAAAGAAAACATAGTAATTTAAAATATTTTACAGTAATTGAAAAAAAAAATATTTTAGTGGTCTTAAATAATTTAATAATTATTTTTTTATATAGTTAAGAAATATTTATTTGAGTAAATGAGACGAGAAAATGATTTAAAAAGCTTACGCGATTGAGAAAATAGCAAAATATATTTATGCGATTTGGAAATGTGATGTATATTGTGAAAACGGCAAGATTTTGAAAATAAAATAAAATTTCTACGCGATTGATGAAAACAACGAATTTTTCTGTCGGGCCAAAGTGGTGGACCCGGATGTGTGGACTGTATGAGTGCGCCAAGTGGGAGCGTACTGTATTTGGAGATTTTTGCCACTGAGGGCATTTATGTAATTATTTTAGCCATTGAGGGCGTTTTTGAAAATATTTGAAATTTGAGGGCATTTTTGTAATTATTCAAAATTTAATGGCATTTTTGTAAATAATGGAGATTTGATAGTATTTTTGTAAATAATTGAAAATTGATGGCACTTATATAAATAATTGAAACCTGAGGATATTTTTGTAATTACGCATTTGTTCATGCACTGAGTCATGCCAAAATTAAAAATTGGTGATTTGATTGACGAGATGAATAACATCGTGTTGTCGATGTGATAGGCTTAGTGTGTTCACTTTCTGATATGGACTTGGAGTTCATAGTGTGCACTATTCCATATGTGGATGGAGGTAGTCCTTCATATGGGGCCGTGGTGCGTGATAACACACTTATGTTCTCGACGAGCACTATCCTTAATCAAGTTTTGAGAGGACTATCTCGATTTTTGTAGTACACAATTAATTGGTGTGTGTCCGGGTTGTGTACTATGCCATTATATTTATTTTTCGTGGGCTATAGACACAAAGTATTGACAAGTGCAATAGCAATCACAATGGTCAGCTATAGACACAAAGTATCGACAAGGCTGCAATATTTGGTTCGGGGTAGCCAAAGCTATAGACACAAAGGGTGGACAAGTCTGATGCAATAGTTGGATTGGTCAAGCAAGATTTACTAATAGAAATCTCATCTCATTCTCTCTGATATCTGAGTATGTGTTGTAGCTCCATGGAGTAGGAATGAGTCATTTTACACTTTGACATATTCATTTTAAATTCATTATATTGTGTGGTGAGTATTTTGAACTGTTATGGGATTTATGTACATTATGGATTTTATTTATGTTAATGTTGTATTATTATTTCATATGTGACATTTATTGGTTATTTCGAGTTGTCTTACCTCTCTATTTGTGGTATATATTGTTTGTTTTGTTTGTTGTATGTATATATATATATATATATATAGATTATGAAGAAGGGGTCGAAGAAACAGTGTTGGGCAGTGAATACATAGCAGAGGAAGAACCACGATCCACAGATTTTCAGTCCGAAGACCCGGAGCCTTAGATCATCCCTAGTGTTAGTATTGAGAGGGTGAAATGTCGACACCCAGATTTTTGGGTTTTATCAGTTTGGAATTCCACGGAGGAGCTGACAGTTGGCGCATCTATGGAGAACGTAACGTTGTTGCTTATACAGGAGTAATTACTTTGTCTTTGCGACCAGAGTCTATTTCTGCCCCAGTTTTTGTAGCAGATTTATATGTTCAGTTGGAACTACCATTGGGGATTCGCCGTCACTGGAACGGTCTTTTTCGGGTTCCCAATGAGTATAGTTTTGTGTCTTCTGCTCGGACACCTTCTGTTAGGACCCCTAATTATATTCCGGTCCACAGAGCACCCAGAGTTCCTGCTCATAGGTCCTCTGGGAGGCGTCATGTATTTATGTCATTGGAGGAATCATCCAGGAATGTTTCTCCAAGTGACTAAAAATGTGTGACGTGCACTTGGGTTTGTTATCCTTTCTGATGCTGGGTTGTAAATATAAACCTTTTATGTTTTCTTTTCTTTTGGTATGCGTTTTTTTTTATTTTATTTGGGTTGTAAATTATGTGTAAATTATTTGTACAACTTATGAAAACAAAACTTATGTAAATTTTTGTATATTAGTATCTGATGGATATGTATATGAATGGATATGTTTATGGATATAATGTATATTGTACAGGGGGTGTGCCGATATTATCTATGTGTGTGTGTATGAATATTTTATAGGTGTAATATCTTGAGGATACAACTTTCATGTTTTCAAACAAAGTACGTGTACAAGTTTTATTATTTAAGTTTTCTCGTTATCGTTGTTTTATTTTAATTTTAAATGTGACACCCCACAAGGGAGTTACATTAGTTGGTATCAGAGCCCAAGTTAGAGTCTTTTGGGCTTGTGGGTAGGTTTGCCTTAATTGTACTATGTGAATCTCGACCCAGAGCCCAAGTTAGAGTCTTTAGAGGTTTTGGATGGGTCTCTGTTTGTGCTTGTGTTGTGTGAATTCTCGTGATTTATTTTCGAAAGGAAAAATCTAACTTTTATGTTTCATGCGATTAAAGAAAGAAGATGTCCGAAGAAGAGGAAGACATGCGGATATTCCTAGAGAAGTGGATCCTATAGTAGCGGCCGCAGAGGCTATGCGGCGGATGGCGAAAGCAATGATTCACAGAACCCAGAGAAGCACTCAACAAAGAAGAAGCTATGCAGATGCCCTAAATTTATCTGAATTTAGGCGTAGTAACCCGCCACAGTTTAGAGGCGAGCTCAATCCGGAGAAAGCAAGTTTATGGATTCAGGAGCTAGAGAAGATATTTGAAGGGATGGGATGCCCAGATGACAAAAAGGTAACGTATGCTACCTATATGTTAAGAGGAGATGGAGAAAGTTAGTGGAAAGGAACCCGTCGGTTGTTGCAAGCTGAAGGCACTGTAATAACTTGGGAAGTGTTTTCTACTAGGTTTATGGACAAGTATTTTCCTACCAGTGCTCGATATGCCAAGGAAAGAGAATTTCTTGGTCTACGTCAAGGAAATATGACAGTTCCCAAGTATGCATCTAAATTTGAGAGTTTGTCTCAATTCTCAGATTATGCTCAAACCAGGCCAAATGATGAGTGGCGATGTAGGAAGTTTGAAGCAGGATTGCGAGTGGAGTTAAGACAAGGAGTACTGCCTTTGAGAATGACTCAATTCCATGCTTTAGTAGATACATGTGTGCATTGGAGGAATTGGAATCGTTAAAGGATCCCAAGACTCGTAATTTTGGACCAATGAGGTTTTAGGGGAGGTACCATAATAATCGGTGCCCAACAGTAAGCCATACTCGAGACCACAGGGAAACCAATTACAACGACCACCTGTTGGAGGAAGCTCGCTAGTACTACTCCTAGTCGAAAGCGGCGTTTGTACCAACCTATTTTAAGTGTGGGAAGAAAAGCCATGTTTCTTCGATTGTCCAATTAAAGGAACAATTTGTTAATTGTGCAACCTGGACATTTTTCTAAGGATTGTCCTCGTTGGAAAAGAAACCCGCCTTGAAGACTGTATTCGGGCAAGTCACCAAGATCCAGGAGGACGAGTCTATACTATGACAGAACCAAGTTTCTCGGCCCGACAATCTTATTCAAGGGGAGGAACCATAGAGGTAAGCCTTTGACTGTCTTGTATGATTCAGCGCAACGCATTCTTTTATTGCCTATAGTTGTGTTAAGAAGTTGAAGCGCTCTGTGTCTTCTTTGAATTTTCCATTGGTTGTTTCTACACCAACTACTAAGCTCGTGGTCACATCCAAAATATGTTTGGATTGTCCCTGTTGTTGTGAAGGACCGTATGTTTATAGTCAACTTGATTTGTTTACCTCTAGTGGAGATAGATGTGATATTAGGAATGGATTGGTTGTCTTCTAACCATATCCTGATAGATGTGCAACTAAAGCCATAGTTTTTCCAAAGGAAGAGAACTCTGGATTTTTGACTGTTAAAGCTAAGTCATTGCTGAGAAATGGGGCGCAGGGATTTGTATTATTATCTTCTCTAAAAGTTGAGGATGAGAAAGATATACGTGCAATTCCTGTTGTTAATGAATTTTCAGAAGTCTTTCCAGATGATGTACCTGGTTTGCCGCCAGAAAGAGAAATCGAATTTGCTATCGATTTGGTAAGAACAGTCCTATTTCGATTGCACCGTATCGAATATCACCAAGCTGAATTGATGGAGTTGAAAAAGCAATTGGAAGAGTTGTTGGAAAAGCAGTTTGTGCGACCAAGTGTTTCACCATGGGGAGCACCAGTGCTTCTAGTCAAGAAGAAGGATGGAACTTCTCGACTCTGTGTGGACTATCGTCAGTTGAATAAGGTTACCATAAAGAATAAATATCCACTCCCACGGATTGATAATTTGATGGACCAATTGAAGGGAGCAAGTATATTTTCTAAAATAGATCCGAGATCGAGGTTACCATCGATCCGTGTTAAGATGGAGGATGTACCTAAAACAGCCTTCCGAACTCGTTATGGGCATTATGAATATCGTGTTATGCCTTTTGGAGTGACAAATGCTCCTGCTATATTCATGGATTATATGAATAGGATTTTTCGCCCGTACCTTGATAGATTTGTTGTTGTCTTTATAGATGACATTCTAATCTATTCTCGGTCTAAAGAAGAGCACATGCCGAACATCTCGGTATAGTTCTTCGTGTTTTGAAGGATAAGCGATTATATGCAAAGTTGGCTAAATGTGAATTTTGGTTGGAAGAAGTGCAATTTCTAGGTCACGTAATTTCTAAGGAGAGTATTGCAAGTGGATCCATCCAAGATAGAAACTATTCTCGCAATGGGAGAGACCGAAACAAGGATGTGAAGTTCGAAGTTTTGTTGGATTGGCCGGGTATTATCGGAGGTTCATAGAGGGTTTTTCCAAGATCGCTGGACCACTTACACAACTTACCAGGAAGAATCAAGCTTTTGAATGGACGGATGAACGTGAATCCAGTTTTCAAGAGCTGAAGAGAAAGCTAACAACCGCACCAGTGTTGATCTTACCAGATTCTAATAGATCTTTTGATGTGTACTGTGACGCTTCATACCAAGGGCTAGGATGCGTGCTAATGCAAGATCGGAATGTGGTGGCGTATGCTTCGAGGCAATTAAAAGTTCATGAGAGAAATTACCCAACTCATGATTTGGAATTAGCAGCGGTGGTGTTTGCATTAAAGATATGGAGGCATTATTTGTATGGGGCCATGTTCAATGTCTTTAGTGATCACAAAAGTTTGAAATACTTGTTTGATCAGAAAGAATTGAATATGAGACAAAACGATGGCTTGAGTTTCTCAAAGATTATGATTTTCAACTCCAATATCATCCAGGAAAAGCTAATGTGGTAGCAGATGCCCTGAGTAGAAAAGTACTTAGTGTTTCTACAATGATGATAAAGGAAGAGGAATTACTCAACGAGTTCAGAAATTTAGAAGTGTCAATGGAATTAGTGCCTGGGAAGATTCGTGTAGGCATAATGGTAATCTTAAATGACTTGCTTAATATAATTCGAGATAAACAGGAGGAGGATGCGTTTTTGCGAGAATGAAAGAGAAGCTGTAAAGCAAGGTCACAAGGCAACTAGTGGAAGAGGATCAGATAGAATTTTAAGATTTCAAGGAAGAATTTGTATACCCGACAATGTTGAACTAAAGACGGCAATATTGGATGAAGCTCATACTAGTAATCTAAGTTTGCATCCAGGAATGACCAAGATGTATCAAGATTTGAAGAAATTATTTTGGTGGCCAAGGATGAAAAGAGACGTAGCGGAACATGTGGCGTCTTGTTTGGTTTGTCAGAAAGCGAAAGTAGAACATCAGAGGCCAGGTGGAATGTTACAACCGCTCTCTATTCCGAGAATGGAAGTGGGATAGTATCTCTATGGATTTTGTTTTGGACTACCAAGAACGAGAAAAGGTCATGACTCAATCTGGGTTATTGTTGATAGGCTCACGAAGTCACTCATTTCTTGCCCTGTTAATATTAAGTATTCGTTGGAAAGATTAGCCCAAATTTATATCAATGAGATTGCTAGATTACATGGGGTACCTATTTCCATAATTTCTGATAGAGACCCAAGGTTTACATCAAGGTTTTGGCCAAATCTACAAAAAGCAATGGGAACTAAGCTACATTTGAGCTTATCATCCACAGATCGATGGCGACCGAAAGAACTATACAATCTTTGGAAGATCGTTACGTGCTTGTGTCTTTGGAGCAACAAGGGAGTTGGGATGAATTTTTATCTTTGATAGAATTCACTTACAACAATAGTTTTCATGCAAGTATAGGGATGGCACCCTATGAAGCATTGTATGGACGACGATGCCGTAACACCTTTGTGTTGGTATCAAGACTAGAAAGTATGACTATTAAATTGGTACAACAGACTACGAGAGAAAGTAAAAATGATTCAAGAGAAGATGCGACTACCCAGAGTAGGCAAAAGAGTTATGCAGATAAAAGAAGGCGACCGTTGGAATTTGAAGAAGGTGAGCATGTATTTTTAGGGTGACTCCTACGACTGGTATTGGAAGAGTTATCAAATCTAAGAAGCTTACACCTAAGTTTATTGGACCTTATCGATTATCCGTAGGATAGGTCTGTCGCTTATCAAGTAGCCTTACCACCGTTTTTGTCTAATCGCATAATGTGTTTCATGTGTCCCAATTAAAGAAATATATTCAGATCGACACATGTGATACAACCCTGATGTGTAAATTGAAGGAAAATCGACGTACGAGACATTCCCTGTAAGGATTGAAGACAAAAAAGTGAAGCAGCTCAGGAAAGATGATTGAGTTGGTCAAAGTTATATGGAACGATGTGACCGGAGATGCTACATGGGAATTGGAGGATAAGATGAGGGAACAATATCCTCAATTGTTTTAGGTATAACAAATTTCGAGGACGAAATTTTTGTTTGTTGGGGAGAGTTGTAACACCCTAAAAATTCTGACTTTAGGGTAAATGACAATTATGTTCCCAATGTACTATTTTATGCTTGTCTGTATAAAATATTATTTTTGTTTTATTGTCTGTGTCTTTATTTAACTGAAATGTTCTATGTATTACTTGAGTAAGGAAAATGTGAATTTTTACTGGTTAGAAGAATTTTGTTTTGGTCTTTTAGAGCGATGAGTTTAGTAAACTCAATTGAAAGAACCAAGGTATGAATATTTTAATTTTTAGAATTTAATGTGATAAAATAATTTTCAGTATTATTTTATTACTCAGTATAAATTTTGACAGTGGACCCGTTACTGTGTTTGCGGGACCCACGTACAAGTAAAGTAACCTATGGATAGATTAGAAACTTGGACCAATAAAAACAAGACACCTAGAAGTCAAACTAATCAAGACAAGTCAACAAAAGTGGCTAAGCTAGTTAGATTGGAACTAGAACATTTAATTTAGTTAGTCTAGTTACCTTGAAATTTAACTAAGTTAATTACTACAACCTTGTAAATAACTAAATGATAATAACTAGTTTAGTAATCTAGTTATGCCTAATTAACTAGAAACTTTAAACTAACTAAGTTACCATAATGTAACTAGAAGGTAACTAATTAGTTAATGGAGTAACCAAGCCTTCACCTAAGCAAGTAACTAGCTAGTTGAAGAAAGCAAACCAAGTTGGCCATCTAGTTAGGGAATTCGGCCAAAGCAAGGAAAAACCACCCAAGAAAATTCTAGACCAAGCCTAGTCATGCCATGACTCATTACCATTCAACCAATAGGAAACAAGCTTCTTTTACAAGACTTAATCATAGCCATTGAACCATTGGATGGCCTAGATTTGTTCTTGAATTTTAACACATGCATTAAGACCATTTTCTATTCACTTCTACTACCAACACTTCAAGTAATTATCCAACTAATTCCTTCATTCTCTCCTTCGTTTTCACCGTCCACCATTGGAGACCCCAAAGAGACTATTCGGTCAAAGCTTCATTCTCTATCATCCTTTCACTCAAAATTTCTCTTTTCTTATTTTTCTACTCCTAAACATCACTATAAGACTATCTCTAGTTGAAAGCTTCTTCTATTTCTTCCATTTTCAAGCTTGAAGATCACTTTGGAGATTCTTCTTCAAAGGTAAAATCTCTTGTTTTTCAATTCTATTTTCATTTCTAAGCTTCCAAGCCATGATTAAACCATGGTATGGTTCTATTTTCTAATATTAACCTTTAGAAAATTTTGTTCATTTTTCCTAGATTCTAAGAAGAAGAACCGAAACCATAAGGAAGAGAAAGAGAAGAGATTTTCTTCATTTAGGGTAAGAGGAAGACAAAAATTTAATTAAATTAAAGTGGTATTAAGAAATTAGGGTTTGATTGTATTTGTAAAATCCATAAGGATTCTTCTATGTGTTGATTTTTATAGCTTTTTATTTACTTGTTTAAGCTTTGATGCATTGTATATGTTATACATTGTATGTGTTAGATTAATGTTAGAAATGCATGAGCATTCCAAAGAATGCAAAAACCCTAGGTTCATCACATTATTGAATGGGAGGAATTAAAATGTTTTACAATGTTGATTAATGAATACCAAATGAATTTTTGAAGCCAATTTAAGTGTTGTTAATATTTACAAAGAAAACATAGTAATTTAAAATATTTTACGATGAATTGAAAAAAAAAATATTTTAGTGGTCTTAAATAATTTAATAATTATTTTTTTATATAGTTAAGAAATATTTATTTGAGTAAATGAGACGAGAAAATGATTTAAAAAGCTTACGCGATTGAGAAAATAGCAAAATATATTTATGCGATTTAGAAATGTGATGTATATTGTGAAAACGGCAAGATTTTGAAAATAAAATAAAATTTCTACACGATTGATGAAAACAACGAATTTTTCTGTCGGGCCAAAGTGGTGGACCCGGATGTGTGGACTGTATGAGTGCGCCAAGTGGGAGCGTACTGTATTTGGAGATTTTTGCCACTGAGGGCATTTATGTAATTATTTTAGCCATTGAGGGCGTTTTTGAAAATATTTGAAATTTGAGGGCATTTTTGTAATTATTCAAAATTTAATGGCATTTTTGTAAATAATGGAGATTTGATAGTATTTTTGTAAATAATTGAAAATTGATGGCACTTATATAAATAATTGAAACCTGAGGATATTTTGGTAATTACGCATTTGTTCATGCACTGAGTCATGCCAAAATTAAAAATTGGTGATTTGATTGACGAGATGAATAACATCGTGTTGTCGATGTGATAGGCTTAGTGTGTTCACTTTCTGATATGGACTTGGAGTTCATAGTGTGCACTATTCCATATGTGTGGTAGCTCCTTCTCGTGTGGTGCGTGATAACACACTTATGTTCTCGACGAGCACTATCCTTAATCAAGTTTTGAGAGGACTATCGATCACTGTAGTACACAATTAATTGTTTGTGTGTCGGGTTGTGTACTATGCCATTATATTTATTTTTCGTGGGCTATAGACACAAAGTATTTGCAATAGCAATCACAATGGTCAGCTATAGACACAAAGTATTGTGATGCAATAGGTGGTTTAGGTAGCCAAAGCTATAGACACAAAGGGTGGACAAAGGTCTGGATTGGTTAAAGTACTAATAGAAATCTCATCTCATTCTCTCTCGATATCTGAGTATGTGTTGTAGCTCCATGGAGTAGGAATGAGTCATTTTACACTTTGACATATTCATTTTAAATTCATTATATTGTGTGGTGAGTATTTTGAACTGTTATGGGATTTATGTACATTATGGGTTTTATTTATGTTAATGTTGTATTATTATTTCATATGTGACGTTTATTGGTTATTTCGAGTTGTCTTACCTCTCATTTGTGGTATATATTGTTTGTTTTGTTTGTTGTATGTATATATATATATATATATATAGATTATGAAGAAGGGTCGAAGAAAAAGGTGTTGGGTAGTGAATACATAGCAGAGGAAGAACCACGATCCACAGATTTTCAATCCAAAGACCCGGAGCCTTAGATCATCCCTAGTGTTAGTATTGAGAGGGTGAAATGTCGACACCCGATTTTTGGGTTTTATCAGTTTGGAATTCCACGGAGGAACACGGTTGGCACATCTATGGAGAACATAACGTTGTTGCTTATATAGAGTAATTACTTTGTCTTTGCGACGAGTCTAAATGGCTTTTTGTAGAAAGATTTATATGTTCGATTGGAACTACCATGGGGATTCGCCGTCACGGAACGGTCTTTTCGGGTTCCCAATGAGTATAGTTTTGTGTCTTCTGCTTCGGACACCTTCCGTTAGGACCCCTAATTATATTTAGGTCCTTGAGCACCCGAGTTCCTGCTCATAGGTCCTCTCGGGAGGCGTCATGTATTTATGTCATTGGAGGAATCATCCAGAATGTTTCTCCAAGTGACTAAAAATGTGTGACGTGCACTTGGGTTTGTTATCCTTTTCGATCTTTGGGTTGTAAATATAAACCTTTTATGCTTTCTTTTCTTTTGGTATGCGTTTGTATTTATTTATTTGGGTTGTAAATTATGTGTAAATTATTTGTACAACTTATGAAAACAAAACTTATGTAAATTTTTGTATATTAGTATCTGATGGATATGTATATGAATGGATATGTTTATGGATATAATGTATATTGTACAGGGGTGTGCCGATATTATCTATGTGTGTGTGTATGAATATTTTATAGGTGTAATATCTTGAGGATACAACTTTCATGTTTTCAAACAAAGTACGTGTACAAGTTTTATTATTTAAGTTTTCTCGTTATCGTTGTTTTATTTTAATTTTAAATGTGACACCCCCACAAGGGTGTTACAGCTATTCTATACATAGTAAGGCCTTTAGAGTCTATAATAAATGAACTATGACCATAGAAGAGTCTATACATGTTGTATTTGATGAAACTAACCCAAATGAGCTGAGAAAGGAGCTTGTTGATGATGTTGTAGAAATCTTGGCAAACGCACTTGGAAAATCAAGAGAAAGAGTCCAAGAAGCAAGAAGATAGACTCCTTGATCACTCATGGCAAAAAGATTCAGAAATCTTGGATCTACCCAAGGAATGGAAGACTTCAAGATATCACCCTCTCGACAAGGTGATAGGTGATGTATCAAAAGGGGTAATCACTCGAAACTCACTTAGAGATGCATGTAATCACTTAGCCTTTGTCTCTCAAGTTGAACCTAAAGACATAAATGAGGCCATTAATGATAAGCATTGGATCTTGGCCATGCAAGAAGAACTAAACCAATTTGAGAGAAATCAAGTTTGGAAATTAGTTCCAAGGCCCAATGATCATCCTATAATTGGCACCAAATGGGTCTTTAGGAACAAACTTGATGAAACGAGCTTAATAATAAGAAACAAAGCTAGGCTTGTAGCTAAGGGTTATAATCAAGAAGAAGGCATAGACTATGAAGAAACTTATGCTCCCGTAGCTAGATTAGAGGCCATTAGAATGTTACTTGCATATGCTTGCATCATGAATTTCAAACTCTATCAAATGGATGTCAAAAGTGCCTTTTTAAATGGTTTTATACAAGAAGAAGTGTATGTGGAATAACCTCCTAGTTTTGAGGATTTTGAAATGCCCAACCATGTTTTTAAACTGAAAAAGACCTTGTATGGCTTGAAACAAACTCCTAGAGCCTGGTATGAAAGGTTGAGCAAATTTCTTTTAGAAAAAGGTTTTTCTAGAGGCAAAGTTGACACTACCCTTTTTATAAAACACAAAATGCATGACATACTTCTAGTTCAAATCTATGTTGATGACATTATATTTGGAGCTACTAACAACTCTCATTGTAAAGAATTTTCAAATACTATGCAAAGTGAGTTTGAAATATCCATGATGGGTGAGTTCAACTTCTTCCTTGGTCTCCAAATCAAGCAAACAAGAGAAGGAACTTTCATAAGCCAATCCAAGTATTGCAAGGAGCTGCTCAAGAAGTTTGGAATGGACAATGTCAAGCATATGACTACTCCTATGGGCATCTCTTGCTATTTGGACAAGGATGAATGAGGTAAATCAGTAGAAATTACAAAATATAGAGGTATGATTGGTTCACTCCTTTATCTCCCTGCAAGTAGGCCTGATATAATGTTTAGTGTATGCATGTGTACTAGATATCAAGCTAATCCGAAAGAATCACACCTAAGTGCTATTAAAAGAATAATGAAATATCTAATGGCACATCAGAAATGGGTTTATGGTATCCTAAATGTGCCTCATGTAGCCTTATTGGGTATTCCGATTTTGATTTTGCTGGATGCAAAATGGATAGGAAGAGCACTAGTGGGACATGCCACTTGCTTGGAAGCTCACTAGTTTCTTGGCATAGCAAGAAACAAAATAGTGTGGCATTGTCTACAGCTGAAGCTGAATATGTTGCAGCTGGGAGTTATTGTGCTCAAATCCTTTAGATGAAACAACAACTCTTAGACTATGGTCTTGAGCTTGATCACATCCCCATAAGATGCGATAATACTAGTGCAATTAATTTGTCCAAAAATCCTATTTTGCATTCTAGGACTAAACATATTGAAATAAGACATCATTTCACTAGAGACCATGTTCAAAAGGGTGATTGTATGCTTGAATTTGTAGAAACCACTAAGCAACTAGCTGATATTTTCACTAAATCCCTAGCAAAAGAAGCATTTTTCTATATAAGAAATGAACTTGGTATATTGGATCAATCATGCATAAATTAACTATGTGTTGCATAATCCTAAAACTAATGCATAACTTGTGATTTTTCTGCATAATCATGCCACTTTGCTGCATAACCTCTGAGTTTTTAATCATATTTGAATCCAATACTGACTTGAGCATCGGAGATTTCTCCTAAGTTATTTTGCAGGTGCTCCCTCATGTCCAAGACTCCCAAGCAACTCAGCAACCTCACAATTTCACCAAAAAGGGTGTAATTCTTGGTAAAAATAGTAATTTTAAACAATTATGTGATTTGAATCATAATATGATTAGATTATATGCTTGCATAATGATTTGAATTGATCTAAGATGCTCTGGAACTATTTTGAATGGTTTGAAATTGATTATATGCTGTTTGGAATGCAAAATCTAAGTTAAAGTGTGCTGGTAATCGATTACAATGCCTTTGTAATCGATTACACAGGTTCTATCAAGCATGTAATCGATTACACAACTTTTGTAATCGATTACAATCAACTCAAAACTCAGGTAATCGATTACATCAACCATGTAATCGATTACATATGAACCAGAACGCTTGTAATTGATTACAAACCCAATGTAATCGATTACACAGGGTTTTTTAAAAGGTTTATGACGCGCGCAGAGCTCATTTCTCAGAAACTCTTCAACTCCTTCGTCTTCCTCCTCTGCTCCCACGCAACCTAAACCTCCCAATCTCTCTTTTCTCACTCAAGTCTCCCTCAAATTCCTCTATTTCACCTCCCTCTAACTCGAAAAACTCCTCTCCACCCTGTCCATCTCTCAAATCACATCACAATTCCTCACCCAAAACTCCCCATCACCACTCACGAACACTCTTCACTTCTCTACCCTAAACTCATCCCTCTTTCTTTCCTCACTCATCTCCAAACATTTTCCACTCATCCCACTCTCCTCTTCCTCATCAAATGGCTGAATCCTCTCATCGTTCAAAGCGCCCAAGAATAGGGGTTGCCATTGGAGGGTCCTCTGGTGGATCTTCACGCAACATCTCTAGCGTGGACCTCACTCGCCACTTCTCCATAGTGAAGAAAGCTGAGTTATTCTGGAAGAACTTCCAGCTACGCAAGATTATTTCCCCCAGGTATCTTCCCATCACCTTCTGTGAGAGTGAACCTCTGGAGAGTTTTAGAACCATTGAAAACTTGGGTTTGCTAGGTTTCCTTAGTATAGAGAAGGCTATTTATCCAAACCTAGTGAGAGTCTTTTATGCAAATCTAAAATTTGAAGATAATTGCTTAATATCTGAGGTGAAAAAGTAACAAATCAAGATAACTATGGCTGAGTGGTATAGGCTGACGAAGCTCACTACTGATGGAGCTAACTTCTGTGGAAATGCCAATATCTGGGGTCATGAGTTTAAGCATAAGGCTACTCTTCTTTCACTGATTAGGACTGGTTACTAACCCCTAGTGATCCCAAAAAGAGAACCACGGTCACTGGCCTAACTATGGAGAATAGGGTTCTCCACTATCTTTTGGTTAGGGGGTTGATTCCCAGGGGAAGGAATTACTCCCAGGTTCTCAAGGATGATGTGGTGTCCCTATAGGCAATGACTACTGGAAGACCAATAAACTGGGGTTACTACATTATAGAGCACATGTTGGATGTAAAGAAAAAGAAGAACTTTGCTCTCCCATTTGCCATGCTGGTAACAGTCATCCTAGAGCATTGCCGCATTTCCTTGGCTGAGGAGTCCAAGGACACTAGCTCCAAAGGACCACAATCCATTGGCTTGCATACCTTGAAGAAGTTTCAGCTCTATAAAGTCGATGATAGGTGGCATTACATTGCCCATGACACCTTTGGACATATCCATCATAATCCAGATAGTGATGATGATGAAGAGGCTCAGCATCCTACCTCTGCTCCTGCTCCAGCTACACTAGACCTCCTGCTCCAAGAGATGCGAAACCTGAGCGCTATTGTAGACACTCACATGGATTACATTGAGTAGAAGATAGATCACCTTGAGCTGAGGATGGACTACTCCGATTAGGAGCTTGCTTCCATTCGATCCCTCTTGGGTGGACCTCATATTCCTCCGAGTGCTGCTGCTACACCTCCCACATCCTCTGCCTCTCCTATTCCCCTGTCCTTTGCTGGTCCATCTGGCGTCCCTGCAGATAATGAGGAGCTCCTAGACTCTGAGGACGATCTTGAGCACGGCGATGATAACGTTGATCTAGGAGACATTACTGTGGATCCAGATAGTAACAACGAGGCTACTGATAGTGATCATGGCCAATTGCCCTGATGTTTCTCATTGTTATTTGCTTATGACTACATTGTATTTTTTCTTTTTCGCTAAGTTATATAACATTGGTATACATTTTTGGTGATTTTGGTTATTGGCTATACTGGTTATGATAAGTTACATTGTACATATTTTTTAATGATATATGAACTTGAATCAGCTTTAATTATATTCTCTAAATGTTTGGCTTTTTGAATATTGGTTGGATTGAATATTCTTTTTGGATTTTTGGTTTTGGCAATACTTGGGAAATAATGAAATATAGTTGAAATGCTGTCCATTTTTTTTAAAATGCTTATGTCTTTTTGATAAAGCCAACGGGGGAGAGAATAGTGAAAAATGAAATGAAAAATGAAATCTAATTAAGGTTGCATGTGAAAAATGAAATCTAATTAAGGTTGCATGTGTACGGGGGAGTTATTGAGCTTTTGAGCTCTTAAGATTTTTAACATGAAAAATCTAACTCAATATTATGCATAAACTCTGGGGGAGCGTTGCGCCTAAATCTCTGTTATATATAAATGCAAAAACTCTTTCTTTTTCCTATGATCAGTTTGTCATCACCAAAAAGGGGGAGAATGTGAATGCTTATGTTCCTTAAGCATATCAAATGGTTTTTGATGATAATAAAGGCAAAAGTGAAGATCAAGTGCAAAAGAAAATATCAAGATCAAAGAAAGAAGTCAAGAGGTTTATTTAGTTATAAGACTTAGAACATTAATGTTAAATGCTCTCAAGATTTCTCAAATGGTTTTTCTAAATAAATGGAAAATTTCAAAGCTAAATATGTCTTTCAAGAAACTTGAGTTTCAATCTTAAATCTAACACTCATAAAAGGATTTATGTTTAATCAAATGTCTTGAGGTATTAGAAATGGCTTACAAGCTTTATTGGACTTAAAAAATGTGTTCAAAGGCCAATGTAATCAATTACATGATATTTGTAATCGATTACACAGCAAACAGAGGCCTTGTAATCGATTACATGATCAATGTAATCGATTACAAGCAAGTCAGAGGCCATGTAATCAATTATACCAATAATGTAATCGATTACAATGAGCCCAGAAAGGCAAGAACACGTTCAAAGAGTCATGTAATCGATTACATGGATATTGTAATCGATTACACAGCAAGACAGAAGTCATGTAATCGATTACATGGATATTGTAATCGATTACAAGTAAGTCAGAAGCCATGTAATCGATTACACTAATAATGTAATTAATTACACAGAGCCCAGGAAGCCAAGAACACGTTAGAACAACAATGTAATCGATTACATTTGGTTTGTAATCGATTACACGCATCCTGACAATGTCCAATGGCTATATTAAATGCATTTAATGCTTGGCTAAAACCCTCCAACGGCTCCATTTATTGCAAAACTTATAAATACCAATATTGGGTCTTCATTAGAGGTTGACCTTGAACCAAAAACTGAATACCAATACTTCAAAACGTGATTCAATCCTCAAATCCATGTTTGCTTTGTTTTTGTGAAAAACGTGGGTTAATCTTTGAGAGCATATTAGAGCTTCAATTTGTAATCATCTACTCTAGTGAGAACTCCATTCAATCAATCTATATTGCTTTGTAAAGAGGGTGAGGCATCCCTCCAAAAGTGTAAAGGGTAAGGTATCCCTTAGTTGAAGAGACTCAAGCTCCAAGGGTGAGGTATCCCAAAGTGTTGAGTGCTCAAGGTTGTAAAGGTTATTAAGCACCTATTGAAGCTTGAAGAATTAGTGGAAAATCTCTAGCGGTTGCTTGAGGACTGGACGTAGATCACAAGTGGATTGGTGATCGAACCAGGATAAATCATTGTGTTTATTTTCTCTAAACCCTTCTCCTTACATTGAGTACTATTTTATTGAATTGCTTGAATATTGGTCCCTTTGGCTATTGCATTTATAAGTAAAAGTGTTTATCTCTTATATCCAATCATCTCTAATCATCAACTAGCTTCAACGAAAATTGTTTATCAAACGATTTGTGAAAGATTTGTGAACTTATTTTTCATACTCAATTCACCCCCCTCTTGAGTATTGAGGCCACTTGGTAACAAGTATAACTAACAAATACCTGGATAAACAGTAATAGTTATGCTACTTCTAACTTGAACATTAACTAATCCATAACATTTATAAATAATTATGGAGAGCCGTATCTAAAAGTCATACACATATACATCAATAGCCCCAAAGGACAAGTGTTATATACATAACTTATACATCATCAAAGCTAATATAAATAAATACACCAACTCTGTTTATAAAAGAAACAAATAAAACTAGTCTATGCTAGTTCTTCTATTTCTTTATCTTCTTACTCTTTGAAAGGTCTTGACCTGCTATTACCACGGAAACACAGAAAGGGGGTGAGAACATAAAAACCCTCACCATAAACATGTATCTCATGGCATTCTATAATATAAATTGCACATAAACATAATCCATATAAGCATCATACAATTGCCCATACAACTATAAAACGTATCAGAGATGTCTCATACTCATATGATAAAAACAACTATCTACACAGCTGTAACATATCATAAGTAGTCTATTCATAAACTTATTATAGTTACTACACATATAACTTTTACTATGAATAAACTCACTACTCTGTAATGTGGGATTAGCAATAACCAATGAAGTCTTTACTCCATGCTACTCGAACATTTACGTTCTCTTACTCTATGTAAACGATCACTAAGCCAATACCTAACCTTAAACTCATAAACATATCATCAATGATGTTGAACAACCGCCCACACAATTGTACAATATCATCTATCCTAGACAATTGCCCAAACAAGTTCCAAGGAATAAGAAGTGTGTATAGTTGTGTGTGTATCCCTCGCTTATTCCACATTCTCTTTAAACTTGTAGATAAGAAGACTGATTCTTAGAACTACTTGGTAATAAGTGGACTGCTTCCTACTCACATTAGTGAGAGTACTAATTCCACTATATAAAACTAGTAATCCTGGCACTAACGAGATGCTGGGACTAAATCTTCATTCAAAGAGATTTTTGGACTTTCCTATCTATCTCCTTTGGCCATATGATTATTCATCATTAAAGATTACTTTACATTGGAATTAGTAAGTAACAGGAAACTAAGCAATGTTCTATATAACTCATACAAAACCACCACCTTAACTCATTACATAGTTCTCTCTAACTAAGTGAAGAACTAAACTCTAGCAAACACTTACTCTCAGCTCACTACTAACTCATAGAGGAGCATATTCCATGTTTCTACCTAAGTAATCAAAATAATGATTCTTGTATCTAGCTTGCCTTACTATCACACCACAAGTGGTTACTTATGCTGCACTAGTGTGCTCAAGGTCCTTGATACCTACTTTAGGCAATCCACTACTCTTGGTTACCTTAAGTCTCATAACTCTCACTTACAAACTATATGGTCATCCTCTTAATGAAAAACCCATAGTATCAATTTAACACACACTGGAAAGCATGTATAAGAGATCCTCACAAGTATGAAACTTCATTTCAACAAGAAATATATCTTGTCAAATTCTGGTTTGTCTCCTAAAAAGGCTGATTTTCATGAATACACCAAAATTACATCCTAACTTCCAAAATTTTGGAATTTTATAGGAAAATAGCCTGATAAGAGAATGCTAAGGATCATCTTGAAATAAGTAAAAAATAAAAGAGCTTAGCCCTAATCGTGACCTACCGATAGAACTAGAGTTATCAAGTGAAGCGTGACCCTAGCTGCAACTTGCCGGTAGAACCAACACTATAAGATTTAATTCTTAGCCCAAGAACAAAAGGTAAGCTCTAACAAAGGAGAAACACTCAAATTTCATTAATGTTCTAAAAAACTCCTCATTGAAGTACATGAGTTCCATATTTATAGGCCAAGCTAGAAGCTATTTACAACTCTTGAAATACAAGAATTAAATTCCCATTATGATGCAATTACCAAGAAACTAGCTTAGGAAACACCAACGGACATTGTCACTAAGAAAATAAGCATAAACATGGTAATAAATTCCCACTAGCCATCATAGTGACTTAGAAACTGACTTGGGAAATACTAAAGGACATATGAACTTATTCCATCAAAATTAAATACAAAAATATTTAAAAAATTAAGCAAAGTGGCATAATTAATATTAGCTAATTAGACCCCTACTAATTGGCCCAATAACTAAAGAAATTGCAGCGTATGAATGCTTCTTAAGTAATGTGAATTGGGCTTCGTTGGCTCTCCAAGTTATTGTATTCAAGTTGGGCTCAAATCATTTTCAAGTTGTAGAAGAGACCTATAACACCCCCTCTGAGAGAGCATTATATTTAAGATCGACTCTTTTAAAAACTCTTTACCAAAGTTATAAAAGTTGATATTATAAAATACTAGTTTCAAAACTTCTTTTCGAGAATAACATAAAGTTATCAAATTATAGAGACACAAAAACATAAGAACCATAAAATAGACTTTTCATAAAACAAAGTTTACTACATCCATGAATATATTATCTCATGTTCCAAAAGCATAAAACTCACATACTCCAAAAATAAATATATATATATAACTACCATATGAAGACTGAGCCTAGTCCAAGTCCAAACATTTGAAGAGCTAGTCCTATACCCGATCTTCCTCCAGATCCCCTTCGGGATCCTAGCAAGCAAAACCCCAGTCGAGCATGTTCCTACAGACAAGAGTTTGAGTAGTCGACTCCACATAGTCCTCCCTAGAGGAAGCTCTCTAATCATCCCAAAGCTCCCCAAGAGGCATACAAAACTCCTAGTGAACAGGTATGTCCCCAGTAAACATAGCAGCGTCATGCCGAGTCCTACTCCAAAGTAAGGTGACCTCTCCAATGTACTGAATGCGCCCCATATCCTAATAGATAGTCCACGAATCGATGCCCTCATAGAACTATAATCTAGTGAAACTTCGCGGATCTTGTCTTGCCACCATTGTAGTTTTTACAAACATGAGCATAAAATAGAGGCAAACAGGATAATACAATGAAAGAGGTGAGATTCCCTACATCAATACCATCATGGCAGCATGAAACAACAACAAAGACACTAATGCCTTTCATACACAACAACATTAAATAATAGCAGATATGATCATGTCAATACGGGGATATCACAGAACAACAAGCATAATCATGTTATCAACTGCTAGATAATTCAGTAATGTACATCGGAATACATAAGTATGGACTATGCCATAATAATAGATATACTGACTATGCATATGCACGATGTGTATACTGACCATCCTTATGCATAATGCAACCAATTCCTACTCCACAGGGCTAAAATTTAGATATGAACATTCTAGAAAATCTGTCCTCCCTCAAAAGGCAGTCTACACCAGACCACAAAAAGGATAGTGTTTGTCGGGTCCTCGTCGTGCGTTACAATAATTTTTCACAGCCAGGGGTAAACAATGAGATATCAAATCACTAAGTGAATCACCTCGCCCTGACGCCCCTTGAGATCCATCTGGGATCACACTATCCAAATTCTCGTTCACTCCTAGGCAACAAAAGTTGACAGTAGAATACTCAAGTGCATGATCAATGAAAATCAAACCACCGCCTGTTCCCAATGGTATTAAAGTAACCGCCCATACAATCGTCTAATACAATTAGTATCAATGATAGTATATAATCACCCATATAATTACATAATACCATTGATCCACACAGGTCCAGAACATCAGTCTCACGATCCACTGGGGTCCAGTATGTCAGCCCAAAAGCATAATGCTAATGCATTCTTTCACAAGGTATTTCAGTCGTGCAAATTCAAAAGTCATCACTATCAAATCACATGAAGCATTCGCACAAATTTCTCAAAGTTCATAGAACCATTGTTTCATCTTTAGGCTTTAATTGTAACACTTTCAAGTAAAGGGTAGAAATTAACCCTAATCACTAGACTGTTCTAACTAAGCTCCTCGAGTGACCTTTCCTCATATCATTCAAAAAAAATTAAGAAAACAAAGAAACACGTTGTCTTATTCTCACGATTCCCTTCCTCTTTCCCTAAATCTTTCAAGTTTTCACTATTTCTTCCTCAAGCTCATTTTCTTTCTCAAGACCGAAAATCACTCTTTTGCTTAATGATAAAAATTTATTCTTTTTCATCCTCATCTTATAAATCATTAATTAAACTTCCTTACTATCAAACCAACTAGATTCACCACTAATAAATCATTTCCATTATTCCAATTATCTCCAAAATTATTTCTATTAGTATATCCAAAAGTCATTACTCCTCAAATCATAACATTGTGATTATCTTCTCTTTTGCTTATAAATCCTTTGATCCTATATTATTCCCTAAATCATCTAAGTAATATTTCCCAATGTTCTTTCTAAACCTTTCATTATTCAAATTGTAAATAAAATCCTTTCCATCCTAATTACTTGTGCATCCCATTATCAAATATTTTAGGTCTCCAATTCACTCTTTCATCCAATTAACAAATACCCTAACTGCAAATCAAATCTTTTCAATGGTAAAAACTTTATTCCTTTCCTCTTTCAACTTGTACCCTCATAAATCATATTCTTGCTACGTAATCATCTAAGTTCTTAATCAATGAAATATTTTAAACTTGAACACCCTATTTTCCACATCATGGTCGTGAGCCACCTTGTTTATGGGGACTCAAATACTTTTCTTTTCTAACACCATTTAAAGCAGACAACAAAATCTTGAGCATCATAATCATGCTATAAAAGTTCATATATAATAACAAAGTAGTAAAGTCACATAATGCATATAACCACAAGCCATAAAGTCATACAATCATGGTGAATAAATCCTCACATGGATTTATCACCCACAAGAAATTTGTTCCTCACCACCATGAGTGGTTGATGAGGTTAATCCCCCTCTTACCTTAGAAGATAACAAGAAAAAGAACTCCCTTTATGCCTCTTGAAATTTGTCCAACTCCTCCACCAAAACCCTAGGATGATCAAACTCACACAATCAACAACCAAAACTTGAAAAGAGGAGTCCTTGATCACCAAGGTGACCAAGAATCACGAAAATGAAGGAAAGAAAATAGAAAGTCAAGAACTTTACCTCAAAGCTTCAAGTTTAGGGCTTTATGGAAGAAGATGAAGATGGAAGAATCAAGTGATGGTCATAAAAGGAAAAAGCTTGTAGGTGATGAGTAAATGCAAGAAATAAGGTTGGCTAAGTAAGTAAGCATGGATGGCCATCAATGATGGTGCTTGGCCATGAGAGTGATGAGAGAAAATGAGAGAAGAAAATGAGAGAAAACCAAGATCTCCTCACCAAAATGCCTTAGGATAGTAGTTTAAATTCAAGGATGTAGATAGTTGAGATTAAAGAAAATGAATGGGTGCTTGAAGGATGGATGAACTAAAGGTTGATTCTCCACACAAGAGTGTCTTGTAATAGTGTAGAGATTCAAGATCTAAGGTTACCTTGAATTATGGAAGGTTGGGTGATGAGTTTTGGGGGTTTTGGCCTATCCAAGAGAAAAAAAGGGAGTTTTGTATTTTGGATTCTTGATTTTTGATAAAAAGATGGAAATAGACTAAGTGATAGCAAAAAAATCAAATATTTGTTCTTCCAAAGTGGTATTGGCCGTGAGGTGTAGAGGAAAATGAGAGGAGAAAAATAGAAATCAAGAATCTTACCTTAAGAGCTTCAAGTTAGGGCTTGAAAGAAAATGATGAAGATGAGGGTTTTTAATGATGATCACAACATAGAAAATCATCCAAAGGGTGTGTAGATTCTAGATGTATGATTGATTGGAGCAAACAAAATAGAAGAGGGAAAATGGAGAGTGATGGTCCTAAGGTAGGGAGAGAAGATGGAAAGAAAGAATGAGAGAAAAAAAATAAGAGAAGAGAAAAGTGAGAGAGAAAGTGATAGATTTTATGAAAAGATGACAACTTTGTCATCTTTTCCTCCTTCAAAAATCGTGCACCTCCTAGGAGAAAGGAGCTAAACTTTTCTTGTAATTTTCTCCTAAAGCATCCTCAAGAAGCTTCTCCCAAAGCCTAGAAAGTCAGACCATGATGTCATGTAGTGATGTTAATTAGATGATATCATAAAAGTGACTAGATAGAAATAATCTACTAGATTTTTATTGCGAGCTATTATCCAGTGGACAAAAGTTACAGTTAACAAAACCAGTATTTATTATCCAACGGATAATAAAATGTACCGCAATGTTATTTATCGGATCAAATCTCGAAAAATAAAACTTCGTAAACTGGGTCCGACCTCGGATTTAGTAAGATCCCCCATCACCGTTTTCACAGTCCAAGGTTTTTCGGCCTCGGGAAAAATATTTTATTTTCTTGGCCTCGCTCAATGCGCACACAAATCCAAGAATATATTATAATAATCAAATAATTCAAATAATTTCAGAAAAATTCACAAAATCACAAATATTATAAAATAAAAATATATCATGAAACAAGAAATTTTTGGGGGCTTACAACTCTCCCCTTCTAAAAAGAAATTTTGTCCTCGAAATTTGTTATACCTTAGAATACATGCAGATATTGCGCCTTATAAAAAATGTCTCCGGATCTTCAATGCAACCACAAAAGGTAACTCTGAGTTTATGTAGGGTAGTTCTTCTTATGTACTCTTGGTTGCCTTGAAGCATACGCTACTACTCCTTCTATTCTAATCAAGCACACGTTCTAAACTTCAACGTGAAGCATCATGAGACGTCTCAAAAGGTTCGTTGGGATTGGACAGAATCACCACTGGCGAAGTAGTTGAGTTCCATTTCAACTCTTGAAAAATTTCCGCACATGCATTAGTCCATACAAAAGCTTAACTGTTTCTTGTAAGTTGGATAAGAGGTCCTGCTGTCTTGGAAAATCCTTCGATGAATCTCCAATGATAACCAGCTAATCCCACAAAGTTACGAATCTCCGTTACGGTCTTTAGCCTTTCCTATTGAAGAACTGCTCCAACTTTTGACAGATCCGCAACAATCCCTTCCTTTGAAATCACATGACTTAAAAATTTAACCTTTTCTAACCAGAATTCACACTTTGATAACTTGACACATAACTTCTTCTCTTTCCGAATCTAGAGAACTATACCGAGGTGTTCAGCATGTTCCTCCTGACTTTGAGAATAGATCAGAATGTCATTGATAAGGACAATGACAATTCTATCCAGATAAGGATGAAAGATTCTGTTCATGTAATCCATGAGTATCGCAGGAGCATTTGTTACTCCGAATGGTATCACCAGATACCCGTAATTTCCATAATGCGTTGGAAAAATTTTTTTTCTTGGAATCATCCACTACTTCCATGCGAATCTGAGGATAGCCAGAACGTAGAATGATCTTGGAGAAAACAACAGTTCCCTTCCAAATGGCTTGTAATTTCCTTTTCTTTGTATCGCTTTACTCTCCTGTCCTTGTTCTTAACATGAAGTGTCCTATCCAACAAAGAATTTGATATGGCCCGATCTTTGAAATAAACTTCTAAAATTTTACTGGAACAATTTAACAGGACATGGTTGGATGATAACTAGTCCATTTTCAAGATCACATCTAATTTGTGAAAGAGGTAAACAAATCAAATCAACAGAAAAGATCTATCTTTAACAGGCATAGGATAACTTAATCAACTTGGTCATTAACAACAGGTCTTTGTAGTAAAAGCAGAAATAGCTTGGTCAAAAGATAACGAAGAGACAGAAAACTTGAATTGACCTATATAATTATATGATATAAAGAAATGGGTTACCCCCATAATGATACAGTATAGTCAAAGGATCATCTCTTGTGACACAGTCTCCTTCGTTCAGGTCTTCAGTCTGGGATGCTTTTACTTCACTTGGGGAATCAACTCTCCCTTCTACATGAGATCTTGAAGCACATAAATCCCTAATGGAAGGCTTCGTCTTTTGCGAGGTGCAATTCCTAAACACGTGTCTTGGCTTTTCGCACTTGAAATAAACTTTTTCCTTGGCCATATAAGTTCTCGTTGCATGACTTTTTGCACACTCCTTACAGATCTGCAAAAGTGCCACTAGCTGACTGGGTCTACCATCGCTAGCATGACCTCCATATGGTTGCTGTTGTTATTGATTTCTTGGTGTTCGTGAATACGATTTTCGTAGGGATCGCTTGACCTTACGACTTCTCCTTTTTCAGAACCAATGTGGTCCAACATTATGGGGTCCCATATCTTGACATTGATCTAACTCTAACAAAATTTGAGCCTCGGCTATCAATTCCTGCTGCTGAGCGGCCCTCTAAATCTGCTGTACTGTTATGCCAGCCATCCATTGTATTACTTCTGTTGCCATAGCCATTCCATTGTTATCGCGTTCCGCATTCACACACGTACGTCCACCGTGAACCATTGTCTTTTCTTCAAAAACAGACAAATCAAAACATAATGGGAACAAGAAGTAACTTTTTCTAACAATATTGTCTCCTTTCGGAAACCAAGTACTACACCTTTGTGTTTAGTTTCAAAGAAACACACAGCACAGCAAGGTAATTCTAGTCACAAACCCAAAAGACTCGGACTTGGACTCTACTTACACTAGAGCTACCACCCCAAAGGGTGTAGGTACAAACAATTCTACACGAGTTCAGTCATCCAATTGGACTCTGACTAGAAGAACTCCAATTTCTCCTTGTCCACCCAGTTGAAGTCATAGTTCCTTGTCCACATAGAACATTACATATTGAGTTAGCCAGTCCTCAATATTATGTGAACACGTAACAGTAACTACTAACATCCAACCTAAAGCAACTTATGCAATCCTCTTTTAACATCTCAAACAAGAGATAAGGAAATGCATAACTCACATATAGAATTTTTTACATTTCTAAGCATAGTCAGTCCATACCCCGGCTCGACAGGATGGACTGCTCCGATACCACCTAATGTAACACCCCCTCCTAGAGGGCATTACATTTAAGATTGACTCCTTTAAAAACTTTTTACCTAAGTCATAAATGTTGATATTATAAAATACGAGTTTCAAAACTTTTTTTCATGGATAACATAAACTTATCAAAGTATAGAGACACAAAACATAAGAACCATAAAATAGACTTTTCATAAAACAAAATTTACTACATCAATGAATATATTATCTCATGTTCCAAAAGCATAAAACTCACATTCTCCAAAAATAAATATATATATAACTACCATATAAAGACTGAGCCTAGTCCAAGTCCAAACACTTGAAGAGTAGGGTCCTATACCTGATCTTCCTCTAGATCCCCTTCGGGATCCCTAGTAGGCAAAACCCCCAGTTGGGGCTTGTCCCCACGAACAAGAGTCTGAGCAGTCGACTCCACAGAGTCCTCCTTAGAGAAAGCTCTCTAATCATCCCAAAGCTCCCCAATAAGCATGCAAAACTCCAAGTGAACAGCTACGTCCATAGTAAATGTAGCAGTGTCATATCGGGTCCTACTCTAAAGTAAGGTGACCTCTTCGATGTACAGAATGCACCCCGTATCCTAATGGATAGTCCACGCGTCGATGCCCCCGTGGAACTATAATCTAGTGAAACCTCGCGGATCATATCTTGCCGCCATTGCAGTCTTTATAAACATGAGTATAAAACAGAGGCAAACAGGATAATACAATGAAAGAGGTGAGATCCCCTACATCAATACCATCATGGCAGCAAGAAACAACAGCAAAGATACTAATGGCTTTCATACACAACAACATTAAATAATAGCAGATATGATCATGTCAATACGGGAAGATCACAGAACAATAAGCATAATCATGTCATCAACTGAAAGATAATTCAACAATGTACATCAGAATACATAAGTATGGACCATGCTACAATAACAGATATAGTGACTATGCATATGGACGATATGTATGCTGACCATCCTTATGCATAATGCAACCAATTCCTACTCCATGGAGCTAAAATTCAGAGATGAATATTCTAAAAGATTTGTCCCCCCTCAAAAGGCAGTCTACACCAGACCATAAAAAGGATACTGTTTGTCGGGTTCTCGTCGTGTGTTGCAATGGTTTTTGACGGCCAGGGGCATACAATATGATATCAGATCACTAAGTGAATCACCTCGCCCTGACGCCCTCTGAGATCCATTTGAGATCACACTATCCAAATTCTCGTTCACTCTTAGGCAACAAAAGCCGATAGTATAATACTCAAGTGCATGATCAACGAAAATCAAACTACCGTTAGACTGTTCCTAATGGTATTAAAGAAACCGCCCATACAGTTGTCTAATACCATTAGTATCAATTATATTATATAATCGCCCATACAATTACATAATACCACTGATCCAATCAGGTCCAGATCATCGGTCCCACGATCCACTCAGGTCTAGCACGTTGCCCCAAAAGCACAATGCTAATGCATTCTTTCACAAGGTATTTTAGTCGTGCAAATTCAAAAGTCATCACTATCAAATCACATGAAGCATTCTCATAAATTTCTTAAGTTCATAGAACCATTGTTTCATCTTTAGGCTTTAATTGTAACACTTTCAAGTAAAAGGTAGAAATTAACCCTAATGACTAGGTTGTCTAACTAAATTCCTTGAGTGGCCTTTCCTCATATCATTCAAGAAAAATTAAGAAAAAAAAACACGTTGTCTTAATCTCACGATTCCCTTCCTCTTTCCCTAAATCTTTCAAGTTTTCACTATTTCTTCCTCAAGCTCATTTTCTTTCTCAAGACTAAAAATCACTCTTTTGCTTAATGATAAAAAATTGTTCTTTTTCATCATCATCTTATAAATCATTAATTAAACTTCTTTACTATCAAACCAACTAGATTCACCACTAATAAATCATTTTCATTATTCTAATTTTCTCCAAAATTATTTCCATTGGTATATCCAAAAGTCATTACTCCCCAAATCATAACATTGTGATTATCTTCTCTTTTACTTATAAATCCTTTGACCCTAAGTAGTTCCCCAAATCATCTAAGTTATATTTCCTAATGTTCTTTCTAAACCTTTCATTATTAAAATTCTGAATAAAATCCTTTCCATCCTAATTACTTGTCCATGCCATTATCAAATATTTTAGGTCTCCAATTCACTCTTTCATCCAATTATCAAATACCTTAACCATAAATCAATTCTTTTTAATGGTAAAAACTTTATTCCTTTCTTCTTTCAACTTGTACCCTCATAAATCATATTCTTGCTACCTAATCATCTAAGTTCTTAATCAATGAAATATTTTAACCTTGAACACCCTATTTTCCACATTATGGCTATGAGCCACCTTGTTTATGGGGACCTAAATACTTTTCTTTTCTAACACGATTTAAAGCATACAATAATATCTTAAGCATCACAATCATGCTATGAAAGTTCATACATAACAACAAAGTAGTAAAGTCACATAAAGTATATAACCACAAGTCATAAAGTCATACAATCATGGTGAATAAATCCTCACATGGATTTATCACCCATAAGAAATTCGTTCCTCACCACCATGAGTGGTTGATGAGGTTAATCCCCTTCTTACCTTAGAAGATAACAAGAAAAAGAACTCCATTTATGCCTCTTGAAATTCGTCCAACTCCTCTACCAAAACCCTAGGATGATCAATCTCACACAATCAGCAACCAAAGTTTGAAAAGAGGAGTCCTTGATCACCAAGGTGACAAAGAATCACGAAAATGAAGGAAAGAAAATAGAAAGTCAATAACTTTACCTCAAAGCTTCAAGTTTAAGGCTTTATGAAATAATATGAAGATAGAAGAATCAAGTGATGGTTATAAAAGGACAAAGCTTCTAGTTGATGAGTAGATACAAGAAATAAGGTTGGTTGAGCAAGTAAACATGGATGGCCATCAATGGTGGTGCTTGACCATGAGAGTGAGGAAAGAAAATGAGAGAAGAAAATGAGAGAAAACCAAGATCTCCTCACGAAAATGCCTTAGGATGGTGGTTTAGATTCAAAGATGTAGATGGTTAAGATTAAAGAAAATGAATGGGTGCTTGAAGGATGGATGAAGTTAAGATTGATTCTCCACACAAGAATGTCTTATAATGGTATAGAAATTCAAGATCTAAGGTTACCTTGAATTATAGAAGGTTGGGTGATGGGTTTGGGGGGTTTGGCCATGGCCTATCCAAGAGAAAAGAAGGGAGTTTTATATTTTGGCTTCTTGATTTTTGATAGAAAGATGGAAATGGACTAAGTGATAGCAAAAAAATTAAATATTTAGTCTTCCAAAGTGATCTTGGCTGTGAGGTGTAGAGGAAAATGAGAGGAGAAAAATAGAAATCAGGAATCTTACCTTAAGAGCTTCAAGTTAGGGCTTGAAAGAAAATGATGAAGATGAAAGTTTTTGATGATGATCACAACATAGAAAATCATCCAAAGGGTGTGTAGATTCTAGAAGTATAATTGATTGGAGCAAACAAAATAGAAGAGGGAAAATGGAGAGTGATGGCCGTGAGGTAGGGAAAGAAGATGGAAGGAGAGAATGAGAGAAAAAAAATGAGTGACGAGGAAAGTGAGAGAGAAAGTGATAGCTTTTGTGAAAAGATGACAACTTTCTCATCTTTTCCTCCTCCAAAAATTGTGCACCTCCTAGGAGAAAGGAGCCAAACTTTTCTTGCAAATTTCTCCTAAAGCTTCCTCAAGAAGCTTCTCCCAAAGCCCAAAAAGTCAAACCATGATATCATGTAGTGATGTCACTTAGATGATATCATAAAAGTGGCTTGATAGAAATAATCTACTAGATTTTTATTGCGAGCTATTATCTAGCGGGCAAAAGCTACAAACCCAGTATTTATTGTCTAACGGATAATAAAATGTACCGCAGTTTTATTTATCGAATCAAATATCGAAAAACAAAAACTTCGTACACTGTTCTGACCTTGGGTTTAGTAAGATCCCCCGTCACCGTTTCCACAGTCCAAGGTTTTTTGGCCTCGGGATCTATTTCTCAGCCTCGCTTAGCGTGCACACAAATCTGAGAATATATTAAAATAATCAAACAGTTCAAATAATTTCAAAAATATTCACAAAATCACAAATATCATAAAATGTATATATATTATGAAACAAGAAATTTTCGGGGTATTACAACTCTTCTATTCTAAAAAGAAATTTCATCCTCAAAATTTGTTATACCTTAGAATACATGCGGATATTGCTCCTTGTAGAAAATGTCTCCAAATCTTCAATGCAGCCATAAAAGCTAACTCCGAGTTTGTATAGGGTAGTTCTTCTTATGTACTCTTAGTTGCCTTGAAGCATACGCTACTACTCCTTCTATTCTGAACAAGCACACGTTCTAAACTTCAATGTGAAGCATCACAAGACATCTCAAAAGGTTCATTAGGATTGGATAGAATCACCACTGGCGAAGTAGTCGAGTTTCATTTCAACTCTTGAAAAATTCCTGCACATGCATTAGTCCATACAAAAGCTTGACTATTTCGTGTGAGCTGGATAAGAGGTCCTGCTGTCTTGGAAAATCCTTCGATGAATCTCCAATGATAACCAGCTAATCCCACAAAGTTACGAATCTCTGTTATGATCTTCAGCCTTTCCTATTGAAGAAATGTTCTAACTTTTGATAGATCCGCAACAATCCCTTCCTTTGAAATCACATGACCCAAAAATTTAACCTTTTCTAACCAGAATTCACACTTTGATAACTTGACACATAACTTCTTCTCTTTCCAAATCTAGAGAACTATACCGAGGTGTTCAGCATGTTCCTCCTGACTTTGAGAATAGATCAGAATGTCATTGATAAGGACAATGACAATTCTATCTAGATAAGGATGAAAGATTCTGTTCATGTAATCCATGAGTATCACAGGAGCATTTGTTACTCCGAACGGTATCACCAGATACCCGTAATTTCCATAATGCATTGGAAAAAAATTATCTTGAAATCATCCTCTACTTCCATGCGAATCTGAGGATAGCCAGAGCGTAGAACGATTTAGGCGAAAACAACGGTTCCCTTCCAGATGGGTTGTTATTTCCTTTCCTTCGTATCACTTCGCTCTCCTGTCCTTGTTCTTAACATGAAGTGTCTTATCAATCAAGTTTTATTTCAACCATATAGTATTTGATACTATGACATGATTTAGACCATAAATATTCTTTCTTGCAATTGTGGTGCAAGGGAAAACATTATAAAGGTCAGGAAGAAAAAGATACCAAACTATTTGATGTGTTACTGGACATATCCAATAAAGAATTTGATATGGCCTGATCTTTGAAATAAACTTCTAAAATTTTACTAGAATAATTTTAGAGGACATGGTTAGAAGATAACCAGTCCATTTTCAAGATCACATCTAATTTGTGAAAGAGGTAAACAAATCAAATCAACAGAAAAGATCTAATATTTAACAGGCATAGGATAACTTAAGCAACTTGGCAATTAACAACAGGTCTTTGTAGTAAAAGTAGAAATAGCTTGGTCAAAGGATAACGAAGACACAAAGAACTCAAATTGACCCATACAGTCATATGATATAAAGAAATGGGTTATCCCCATAATGATACAGTATAGTTGAAGGATCATCTCCTGTGACACAGTCTCCTTCATTCAGGTCTTCAGTCTAGGATGCTTTTACTCCACTTGGGGAATCAACTCTCCCTTCTACGTGATATTTTGAAGCACATAAATCCCTAACGGAAGGCTTCGTCTTTTGCGAGGTGCAATTCCTAAACATGTGTCTTGGCCTTCCGCACTTGAAACAAACTTTTTCCTTGGCCGTACAAGTTCTCGTTGCATGACTTTTTATGTAATACCCCTAAAATTATTTGTTTCATCATAAATAATCATTTTATAATATTTATGAAATTTGTGAATTTTTTTGGATTTTTTCAAAAATGTCAAATATTTTAATATATTTTTCGTTTTATGTGCACATTGAGAGAGTCAGTGTAACACCTCAGAAATTATTTGTTTCATGATGAATAGTCATTTTCTAATATTTGTGATTTTTGAGAATTTTTTTGAATTTTTTGGAAAATTCGAATACTTTAATATGTTCTTCGTTTTGCGTATGCACTGAGCGGAGCCAGGAAAACGAAATGTTTTCCCTGACGCTGGTAAACTTTGAATTATTGAAGGGTCAATGAGGGATCTTACTAAACCCGAGGCTGGGCACAGTTTACGAGTTTATGTTTTTTAATATTTTATCTGATAAATAAAATCTCTATACGTACTGTTAAGTAAAATTTTGTGATACAATTTATTATCCGTTGGACAATTAATACTAGCTTTGTACACTGTAACAATTATCCATTGGGTAATAGCTTATAGTTAAAATCCTAATCACCTTATTATTTTAATTACTTTATCACCTAATTATCTTATCCAAATGTAATCCACTTTATGTCTAATCAAATCCTCTTTTTGAAAAAGCTACCAAGCTTCTCAAAGAAGCTACACACTCTTCTCTCTCCTTCCCCCTCACACACAGCTGCATGTCTCTCTTGGAGTCCAAAATTTGTGCTTCACTTAATTAAATTAACTATTCCAATTTCAAAAATCCAAAGTCATCATCTTTATTTCTACTATCAACTTCTCTCTCTACCCTTTCTCTTCTCTCAAGTTCTCCTCCTTCTCTCTACCACCACACCACACGGCTGCCCCTCTTTCATGCCCTCCACCATTTCAAAAATTTCAAATAACCACATTTTCTTAATCTCCACTACATTCTAAACACCTTTATAGTTGAAGATTTCTTGAAAAGCTTCCATCTTCATCATCTTCTTTAAGCTTCAAGTTTGAAGCTTTAGGGTAAGATTCTTGGTTCCTCATCTTCTCCTCTCTATTTTCTTATCTTTATGACCATTTATCTTCTCTTTTTCAAGCATTGGTGTTGATTGGTTGAAGTTGGAATTTCTAGGGTTTTGAAGAGTGTGGCCGAAATTGTCAAGGAGCAAGCAAGGAGATTTCTTTTGTGTTGGTTGTGAGAAACCCTAGTTAGAGTTACTCTCTTTAATGTGTGATTTTCACGACTAAGTGTTAATTTTACCTTGTTTAATTTATTTGATTGTATGTACATGTGTGTTGATGATCTTGGATTATTTTGGATGGATTGGAAAGATGGAATGGGGGAAAGAGTTCCTTGCCCTCCTTCATGAGGCTCATGGCCACACCCTTGAAATAGGGTGTTCATGGTTTAAAAATTTGTATCAAGTTGGCAACATACCTAATCAAGTGATTAAAATGTAATGGAGTTAAGAAAAACTTAGGGTACCACCCTTGGGAGGCCACGGCCTCTAGGGCCAACTTAGGACCAAATTGTGTAACATCATGCAACTTTGGACTTTAAATGATCAAGTGATTAAATGGCTAATAATGTAATGGATAGAAGCCAATTTGATAACCTAAAGTAATTCTTTAGACCTAAGACAAGAATGAGAATGTGTGGTGTTGGGAATTTTTGCGGATACAACACGCAGCGAAAAACAGGGATTCCCACCGAGGATCCATGCAAAAAAGCCATAATCCAAGTTTTTAAATGATTTACCTCTTGAAGCGTGAATCACTAACACCGTAATAGAAATGATGTCTCTGCAGTATCCACACGAACAGACTCACGAACGTCTAACGTCCGCAAAGAGGAGCCTCACGTCTCTCACACAGTGCTAGCTGCGAAGAGAAGAGAAGAAACCTGTCGCTCTCTCACTCACTATTCTGTAGGTGCGGCTAGGGTTCAGAATTATCTCACTTAGCAGCCCCCTTAGCAGTACTATTTATAATAGTGACTGCCTTAAGTGAGTGTGAGCAGCAGCAAGGTAAGCTGTGCAACCCTAGACCCATCTGTTATGAGTCTGACCCATATTTGAATCCGAGTCCAACTTGGATCCATTGCTCCAATTTTAGTCTGCTCTATATGTGTGACCCTGCAAGTTCTTATTACGTTGGCAGTAATATTAAAATCCCATTTTAATATTACAAGCTGTGAGCGGTATCTAGCAACACATCGCTGCTACCCAAGTAATAAGAATGTCAGTGATTTGACATAACCTTTTCGTTACCAATGTTTTCGTGTCGTTTAGTCCCTTTGTCAAGATATCTAGATTGAACACAAGGCATGGAATGCGTCACCCTTGTATAGTCCAATCATTCATTTCCTGATACTCGAGTAGACTTTATAACAACAAATGAGATCAATATCTTATATTGACTCATTTGAGCATGGCCATGCATTTCGCAGTCTCACTCAATCAGGGGGCCCGAAGATATCGCTCCTGTTATGTAGGAGTGATAAATTCCATCTAGGTCACTCACATCCCTCTGCATGATTTGCGGTATGTCCAATAACTAACTTTATAATCACCTTGTTACAGATGACGTTTGATGGCATTAAAACACACAACTCCTCATGTAGGAATCGTAGTGATTTCAGGTCAAAGGACCACAAACACCATTGTCACTATGAGAATCGCTTATGACACTCACGTAACGATCCATGTAGCGTTCTCATGGTGGGTCAATCCAGTACATCATTACTCTAATATGTACCAATGTGAAGACTTGATATCTCATATCCATGACCCGTGAGATGCGGTCATCAGTCTCTGCACATACTAGTCTCAATGTATTATTGTTGTCCTAATTAACAATAATACTTGACTAGGGACATTTAAGAATAGTGTTGTAACCAAAAGGATCTCACGATCAAGTCATCCACTTGATGTCCTATGGCATCAAACTTACTATTCTAAGGACTTTATTATGTTTATAAAAAAGAACACAATAAATGAAATGCCTCATATATAAAATAGCATAATAGAATATATGTAAATACAGAAAATGTATTAGCCTCTAGGGCATACACCAACATGTGGGACTTGGAAAACTTAGAATAATTCTCTAAGTGAGTTTTGAATAAACTTAAAGTAACGAACTTAACAATCAAGAGAATTCCTCTAGAGAAGAATTTCATAAGAAATATTAAATTAAAGTGAAACTTAATTAATTGGATAATTAGGAATTAATTAGGATTTCATAAAATGGAAAGAACCAAGAATGAAGTTTTATCCAAAAACTTAGAATAATTTTCAATTAAAGTAAGACTATGAGTGTAAGTAAGAATGTTAAATAATTCCATAATGTACCCTAAAAGTGTAATGTATTATTTAAGGACTTAATAATATTTATTGTGGGTTCATGAGTGAGACTAAGAATGTATTGATGCTTATCATAGCCAAATTACGTCATGACATAGCAAGTATATTACTAATGAATATACATGATATATGCATTGAGTCATCATGCATTGTGAAAGTCTGATGGACTATTGTTAAGGCCATGTTGCCTAGGAGATTGAACACACCTTAGTGCGGGTGCGAGTAGACTAGTGTAGGTAATAATTTTGACCTTAGGGGCGTTGGGGTATGGGTACCTCGCAATGGACAGTTGATAGCTCTTCTGTTCATAGGGCAGACCAATGCAAACGCACTGATAATTCGAACCGAGGCACTATCCTATATTGCGATCTAGTGATGAATGTCTGTACAATGCCATGATATGCACATGAATAAATTGATGATTTATAGCACTTTGGCCGCGACAGCTGAGTTACAGACATATTTCCTGATCTTTCTCTCCTAATGTTTGTGTCTAACTCCATGGAGTAGGTTTTTTATATCGTATGCATGTGCATAGTGAGTCCAAATATTATCTGGCATTTCATTCTTATGATAATCGGAACTATTACCTCATTGATGTATAATTGTCTCGGATTATTAAGTTATTTAATATTTGCCTCTTGATTACTTTAAAAACTCTTTAAACAAGTTATAAAAGTTGATATTATAAAATACGAGTTTCAAAACTTCTTTTCACAGATAACATAAACTTATCAAATTATAGAGACACAAAACATAAGAACCATAAAATAGACTTTTCATAAAACAAAGTTTACTATATCCATGAATATATTTTCTCATGTTCCAAATGCATAAAACACATATACTCCAAAAATAAAAATATATATAACTACCATATGAAGACTGAGCCTAGTCTTAGTCTAAGTTCAAACACTTAAAGAGTAGGGTCCTATACTCGATCTTCCTCCAGATCCCCTTCGGGATCCCTAGCAAGTAAAATCGCCAATCGGGGCATGTCCCCAGGAACGAGAGTCTAAGCAGTCGACTCCACAGAGTCCTCCCTAGAGGAAGCTCTCCAATCATCCTGAAGCTTCCCAAGAGGCATGCAAAACTCCAAGTGAACAGCTACGTCCATAGTAAACATAAAAGTGTCATGCCGGGTCCAACTCCAAAGTAAGCTGACCTCTCTGATGTACTGAATGTGCCCCGTATCCCAATGAATAGTCCACGTGTCGATGCCCCCATAAAACTGTAATCTAGTGAAACCTCGCAGATCTTGTATTTCTGCCATTACAGTATTTACAGACATAAGCATAAAACAGAGGCAAATAGGATAATCAATGAAAGAGGTGAGATCCCCTACATCAATACCATCATGGCAGCAAGAAACAACAACAAAGCCACTAATGCCTTTTATACACAATAACATTAAATAATAGCAAATATGATCATGTCGATACGGGAATATCACAAAACAACAAGCATAATCATGTTATCAACTGATAGATAATTCAGCAATGTACATCAGAATACATAAGTATGGACCATGCCACAATAACAGATATACTGACTATGCATATGCACGATGTGTACGCTAACCATCCTTATGCACAATGCAACCAATTTCTTCATAGAGCTAAAATTCAGAGATGAACTTTCCAGAAGATCTGTCCCCCCCTCAAAAGATAGTCTACACCAGACCACAAAAAGGATAGTGTTTGTTGGGTCCTCATCATGCATTACAACAGTTTTTCACAGCCATGAGTATATAATATGATATCAGATCACTAAGTGAATAACCTCACCCTGACGCCCTCTGAGATCCATCCGGGATCACACTATCCAAATTCTCATTCACTCATAGGCAACAAAAGCCAATAGTATAATGCTAAAGTGCATGATCAATGAAAATCAAACCACTGTTGGACTATTCCCAATGGTATTAAAGCAACTGCCCATACAATCATCTAAACCGCCCACCATGAGTAACCTTTCTATCAAATTGCCATGGACGCCCAAGAAGTAGATGTCCAGTATGCATGGGTACCACATCACAAAGAACCTCATGCTTATATTTGCTAATGGAAAATGAAACCAACACTTGCTTAGTCACCCTTATGTCTCCACAATCATTCAGTCATTGTAGTCTATACGGATTAGGATGCTTTAATATGGGTAAATCTAATTTCTCAACCAATAAGGTGCTAGCAACATTAGTACAACTTCCTCTATCAATGATCAAATTGTATACCTTGTCATTTATATGGCATCTTGTGTGAAAGATATGCTCACGATGCTCTTCATCATCATCTACCTTAGGCTGTATGTTAAGAGAACACCTAGTAACAAGTACATCTCCATTCATAGGTTCAGCAACTTTAACATCATTGTAATCCTCCAATGGTGGCATTTCATCATCACTTGAGCTTACACTCTCTATGTCTCCATTATCCAGTAAAATAATTGCCCTTTTATTTAGGCATTGAGAAGCAATATGTCTAACTCCTTGACACTTGAAACATTTGATATCACGTGATCTAGAAGATGTATTAGTTTCAGTTTTACCTTTAGGAGCAGCAACTGAATGTTTGGCCTTTGCATTTTCTTTAGGCTTTGACATAGTTTTGTTATTATGCCAATTTGATTTCCATGAAGAACTAGAAGCAAATTTGGAAGTACCCTTAGCTTTCAATTGCTTTTCCACTTGATTAGCTTTGTGCAGCAAATCCTCCATTTCCACATAATGTTACAATTCTACAACACTAGTTGTCTCTCTCCTTAAGCCCCCAATAAATCTAGCCATAGTTGCTTCACAGTCTTCTTCTACATTGGCTCTAATCATGGCTATTTCCATCTCCTTATAGTAATCCTCCACACTCATGGAACCTTGAGTTAGACTTTACAATTTTCGATGCAAGTCACTATGGTAGTGGCTAAGTACAAATCTCCTTCTCATGACAACCTTCATCTCTTCCCATGTAGAAATAGGCCTCTCCTCATTCCTACGCCTACTACTCATAAATTGATCCCACTAAATACTAGTATATAGTTAATTCAACAACTACTAGTTTAACCTTCTTCTCCTCTGAATAATTATGATAGTCAAACACATGTTCAACTTTTCTCTCCCACTCCAAGTACAATTCAAGATCATTTCTTCCTTGGAAAGTAGGGATTGTCATCTTAATACTACCCAAATGATTGTCTCCTTTTGATTCATCTCTTCTTCTCATTTCAGTACTTCTTCCATCTGAATACTTATCTTCCTCCTCTTCAAAAATGTGTTGCCTTGGGGTTCTAGATCTCGATGGGGTTTGTAGGCTATCCAATCTTCTATTTAGGGCCTAGAATTACTCTTGAACATCCTTCAAGAATCCTCACACAAACACTCTCTCATGTGTTTACACTCAATTATATTTTTTTTTCACTCGTGGTTCACTCTAGTTGGCTCTTTCCCTATGATAGTCTTACCACTCTTTGCCTTTTACCATTCTACTTCTCCTTATGAGCTTAGGTAAAGAACCTTTATATGATTCCATATAATAAGAAGTAGCAAGGGATTGATGATAAGTTTAGTGGAAAGTAATCTAGCAAGAAGTAATTAAAATGGAAACAACAAAGAATTCAACAAGAGATTTAAACGAACAAGATCAATGAAAGGGTTTTGAAATCCAACAAGGAATATTGAGTCCTCTTAATTCACAGTTTTTTTTTGGGGATGTGTAATACAGATTTTGATGCACACAATGCTGCTCAGATTTTATTTTTTAAAATTTTTTTCACTAATTTTTTTTTGAATAATAGAACTTGGACACAATTATATAAAGGGATATTGATACTAGGTATAATTTTGGAAATAAAATACGTATATTTGAAAAGAACTAGAGGAATTGACTAAGATAGAGTTTGAGCAGAGGAAGATGACAAAAAAAAAAGATAAGTAACAATGGAAATAATATATATATATATATATATATATATATATATATATATATATATATTAAATTTGAAGAAGATGACCAGACAAAGGATAGATATCACACTGATTTCAAGAGCTGAAGCTTTCTGATACCAAATGATAAGAGAATGCAAAGGATCGTCTTGAAATACACAAAAAATAAAAGGAACTTGACCCTAACTGTGACCTGCCGGTAGAACCAGAGTTACTAAGTGAAGTGTGACCCTAGTCGCAACCTTCCTGGTAGAGCCAATACTATAAGATTTAGTTCTTAGCCCAAGAACAAAAGGGAAGCTCTCATAATGGAGAAACACTCAAATTTCATTAATGTTTGAAAAAAATTCCTCATTAAAGTACATGAGTTCCCTATTTATAGGCTAAGCTAGAAGCTATTTGTAACTCTTGAAATACAATAATTAAATTCTCATTATCATGCAATTACCAAGAAACTGACTTGGGAAAGGTCAAAGGACATTATCACCTAGAAAATAAGCATAAACATGGTAATAAATTCCCACTAGCCATCATAGTGACTTAGAAACTGACTTGCGAAAGACCAAAGGACATCTAAACTTATTCCATCAAAATTAAATATAAAAATATTAAAAATATTAAGCAAAGTGGCCTTATTATTATTAGCTAATCAAACCCCTACTAATTGGCCCAATAACTAAAGAGATTGCAGCCCATGAATGCTTCTTAAGTAATGTGAATTGGGCTTTATTTTGCTCTCCAAGTTATTATCTTCAAGTTGGGCTCAAATTATCTTCAAGTTGTAGAAAAGAGACCTATTTTGGTGCAGCCTCTATTCCATGTCGATCTTCTTTTTCTTTAATCTCCATAATTAGGCCTTGCAAAGCTTGCTTTATCCTCTTAGTCTTGGTCCTAGTCATTGGACCTCCAATTCCATGCAAAGGATCTTTAGGTTGGCTGGTTGCATCTCTATCACAGCCTTATCTCATATATTTCAAGTGAAACAAACCTCACTTTATTTGACTTAGTGTAGCTAAAGTTATGCATCAAAATGTAGAAGTTGAAACAAGATAACTACCTGTTATACAAGAATCTGACCTAACTTTAAACAAAATCTGGGACTGCATAGAGTGCTAAAATTCTAAAAATTTTACCATGCATAGCCTTACATGTTAGCTTCAAAATTCCACTAGTGTCATGTAAATAAGACCTATGAATAAGAAGTTATGCAATATGGTTTAATAGGTGTGAGTCTACTTATTTCTACAGAATCTGACACAAATTCAAACCTAAAATGGGGCTAATTGGGTTGTGATAAAAATATGAAAATTTTACTACATGAAGCCTTATGTCTTAGCTTTCAAATGAAAAAGAAGTAAGTCATTTCGATGTATATAGCTCAAGTTATGTAGCTAACACCATAGGTTGTCAGGATGGTTCCTTTATTCTACGTTCTGCTAGTCTTTAGGCGTCTAGGTGCCCTAACTCTGGCGCCTAGGTGCCAAAACACCATAAAATGATATGTATAAGTTGTTTCTGCATAGTTAGTGCTCCAACCAATTTCTAACTCTCATATCATGGATTCTAAGTATTTCCAATCCTAAATATGATTTCTAATCATATTAGAATCGTCAAACACTAACTTGAACTCATTAAAACATGGATTAAACACTAATCATCAACCTAAAACTCCATTTCTCAAAACATATCTCAAATGGATATCATGGTTTTTAAGGAAAATTGACAAGCATACATCAAACTAGCTATCAACTAACTCACTTCAACTATAAAAGTAAGAATCAAACCTCAACCTTCACTAACAACACTAAAACTCATTTCTCCTTCATCAAGAAAAACTAAGAATAAGATGAAGATTGAGAAGAAAAAAATGAAGTTAAGCTCCCCTACCTCTTGTATGGATTATCAACCTTCAAGCTTGAGCTTTGATTTTGATCTTCTGTTTGATCTTCTAGTTCCCCTTGGCTTTTCCTCCTCTTTCCCCTCTTCTTCCTCCCCTTACGTTTTTTGTTTTTGTTTTGGTATGATCTCAGTCGAGAGATAAGAGAGAAAAATGAGAAAACAAAGTCCAACTTAGGCTCTTATAAGGCCACTTAAGCCATACTAGAACTTTATATCTGCTAAGGACACTTGAGTTATGCTAAATCAAGTTTTCTAACTTCCAATAACTTTTGAATAAATACTAGGATTCATTTAATTTATTGTTTCACCATTATTTTATTTTTTCATATCTGCTACTAGTCAATTTGACATTAAAATGCACAACCAGTATGCCTAAAATACCAAACTAACTTTGATTATTCTCAAATTTTAACTACATCCTCTCTTGCCTATTTATGACCTAGAAACAAATTGTCTAGGTTTATTTTCCTCAACTTAGCAATTTGTGCTACTATCTAAGCCATTTTAAGCTACTTTTCACATTCTGAGTTGTAACAAAGTGGCTTAACTAACTCAGTTTATCACAAAACTAAGCAGACATGTTAATCAAGTGTTATGCTATTTCTGTAACCATAAACTAGTCTAACATGCTAAAAAGAGAATGTTACAGGCAGTGGGCATTCCTCCTTCTGGTGCGGCTGCCTCACGTCCACGACCATAAACACATTCATCATTTATTTTCTTTATTTGCATGCAATTGATAGAGACCTTTCCAAACATGTTATGACGAGTAGTTTCAATGACTCCATCATCACTTAAGCTGAGCTTGTATTGATATAGGATTTTAGTGATGATCAAGGTGTATGGGAGATCCATCATCATCTTTTCTTTAGTCTTCATCATGTGATGCATGATGTAATAGGGCTAATTGATATGCAATCGCTATTTAGGGGCCTATGTAACACCCCGATTTTTTTATTTTTCTTTATATTTATGAGCTTTAAAATATTTGGGAATTTTCATGAATTTTTGGAAATTTTTAATTTATTTTAATATTATTTTGGACTGTATGTGTGCTGAGGCGAACCCGAAAAAATAAAAAAAAATTCCTAGACCAGAAAGTTTCAGGCTGTTAATGCGGGGTCGGAGGAACTTACAAAACCTGAAATCGGGAACAATTGACAAAAAATTTCTGTATCTGGGTTTTCTATTATCCATTGGATAATATTATTATCCATTGGGTAATGCTTTTATTCTTTGTGTAATGTTATTATCCATTGGACAATGACTAGCAGCAGCTATTATCCATTGGGTAATAGTTTCTAAAAATATCTAGAAAATATTTTTTGAAAAATATCTTGAGATTAGTCAACTAAAGAGGCTATGACTTTTATGATGGACCAATAGAAAATAAGCTAGGAGGAGAAGCTTTGCATATCCACCCTTGATCTAATCAATGGTGGTGAGGGCAAGCTTAGTGAAGAAGCTTAGGATATCTACGCTTGATCTAATCAATGGATGTGATGAGTTGAGTGTAAACTTAGTGGAGAAGTTTTGGATATCCACTTTTGATTTAACCAATGGTTGTGATGGCTTGTAGCAAAACAAAATGTCTTTTTCTCTCTCCATGAAGGCCCACGGCTATAAGGCTCAAAAAGTGACCAAAGTTAATTTTTATCTATCACATTCTTAAAACTATCATCTTTTCTCTCAAAGCTAAACACCATTTTCTCTCACTTTTTCTCATTTTCTCTCCTCTAACTCACGACCTTGGTGCCTAAAAACACCTTCTAATCACTTATAATTTAAACCAACCATACTTCTTGATCCTAAACACCATTCTAAGCAACTTTCATGTTGTGATCAAGACCTAATTCCATCATCTTCAAGCTTGATTATTGGATTCAAGTTCTAGGGTTCTAAGGTGAAGTTCATGATTTTTCATTTCTTATTTGATTTTTGAAATCCTAAGACCATATTTGATGTATGGTTGCCTTACTCTAGCCTTGGATGTTAATAAGTTTGTGTTTGCTTTGGTTTTTAAGAGTTACTTGGTGGAGGAAGTTGATACAAAAGAGCTATACAAGGAGCTTAGGAAGCTACATCTAAGGTAAGAGGGAGATTAACCTCATCAACCAATTATGGTGGTGAGGAATGAAATTTGTATGAAGGTGATAAATTCATGTGAAGATTATTCACCTTGTTTGTATGATTTTGTGATTTGTGTTTAATTGTTTTATGTGATTTTATTGCTTTGATATTATGCATAAATTTGATATAGTAGGATTATGATGTTTTATGCATGTTGTATGATATAAATTGTGATTGAGAAGAAAATAATTTTTGGTTCCAAAGACCAAGAGTCTCACGGACACTTTGCCCACAAATGGGTAATTTTATGCAAAAAAATGGCTTATTAAATGTTACCTAGATGATTAAGGGACGAAATAAGGTTTAAGGATTTTACAAGTTAAAAAGTTGATGAACAAACTTTTTTATTCATAAAGGAATCGATTTTTGGCTTCAATTATAGAAATAAGTTAGAAAGATGATTTGAAATTTAAAGCATTTTATTTAATAGAGTTTCAGTTGAAATTATGAAAATAATTTATTAATTGTGAATTTAGTTTTTATTGATAATAAATTTGATTAAGGAATTAAAAAATTAAAATGGAAATGAAAATATTTTTACCACTAATTAAGAAGTGATTTTCGGCCATTATAGTGAATTTAGGACTAAGGAGTAATTTTGGGATTTCAAGTATTTTAGTTAAATAGATTTTTAATAAATTAAATGGAAAAGGATTTGATTTAAAATTGAAATAATATAGATTTTGAGAATAATGTAAGTTTTGGAAAAATATTAGAAAATATTATTCAAAAGAGTTTTAGCAAGAAAATAATTTTTAAGGATATTTTGGAGTGTAAAATATTTTATTTAAGAGAGTTTTATTAAGAGTAAAGAACAAAGATTTTGAGATATCTTGAATTAATTTAGATGATATAAGTTTTTGTGGAAACATTAGGAAATATTATTTGGAGGAGGTTTAGTAAAAAATGTTAGAAATATTATTTAAAGGTGATTTATTAAGAAAATAATGAAATTAAAGTCCAATTTTGATATTAAATAAAAAAAGTTTTAATTTGAGTTTAGAATATTGAGAAAATGTTTTACGCGATTGCAAATACATAGAAAAACTCTTACGCGATTTGAAAATGATGATTTTTAGCTACGCGATTAAGAAAACATTTTAAAATCTCTATGCGATTGAGAAAACGTTGAAAATTTGTTACGTGATTTGAAAACGTAACAAAGGTATTATGCAATTGTGAAAATGCGATAAAAATGTTAAGCGATTGAGAAATACAATGATTTGATGTCGGGCTAAAGTATTGAACCTAGATATATCAACATTGATCATGCATTATTTGTTAGTCGGTGTCTATTAAGGCTATTGTTGCCTAGGAGTTGAATTACACCTTGTGCGAGTGCGAATTGCATAGTGAAGGTCTATAATGGATCTTGGAGGCGTCGGGACGCGGGATTCCATATATGGTCAGTTAGAAAGTACTATTGTGTCGTGACAACCGATGCAAACGTACCAATGATCTCAACAAATCACTATTCCTATTCCCGATCTAGCATAAAATGTGTAACACTCCAAAAATTATTTATTTTATCATTAATCATCATTTTATAATGTTTATAATTTTTGTGAATTTTTGTGAATTTTTTCGAAAACGTTAAATATTTTAATATATTTCTCGTTTTACGTACACATTGAGCAGAGTCATTGTAACACCTCAAAAATGATTTGTTTCATCATGAATAGTCATTTCCCAATATTCGTGATTTTTGGAGATTTTTCTAAAATTTTTTGAAAATTCTAAATATTTTAATATATTTTTCGTTTTATGTGTGCACTGGGCAGAGTCAGTCAAACGCTCCAGAAAATTATTTGTTTTATGACAAATATCAATTTTCTAATATTTGTAATTTTTAGAAATTTTTGTAGATTTTTCTGAAAAATGTCAAATATTTTAGTATATTTCTCGTTTTGCGTACGCGCTGAGCAGAGCCAGGATAACGAAATGTCTTCCCTGAGGCTGGTAAACCTTGAACTGTCAATGTGTCGACGGGGGATCTTACTAAACCTGAGGTCGGGCACAGTTTGCGAGGTTTGTATTTTTTGAGATTTTATCTGATAAATAAAATTGTTGTATCATAAAATTATTCGATGAATAATAAAATATTATTTTCATCAACTGTAACTTTTATTCTCTGGGAAAATAATTCTAACAGTGTAATTAATCACCTATTCAATAGTATTTAATTAAGGAGATAAGCTTATTTTGTACTTTATTAAGAAACGTGCCAAGCTTCTCAAGGTAGCTTCTAGGAAATTTCTTCCAAGCTTCCTAAGGAAGCTACTCACTCTCTCTCCTCTCTCCCAAGCTCACGACTACTGCACCTCTTTTGGGGGGAAAAATTTTGTTTCATAAATTAATTATATCACATTAATTTCAAAAACTAAAAAGCATCTTTCACTTTCTACTATTAACTTCTCTCTCTAAGCTTCATCTTTCTCCTTCACAAAACATTTTCTCCTCCTTCTCTCTAGGAGCTCACGGCCAGCAGCCCCTTCCATACCTCATCCATCACAAAAATTTCATCCAACCTCATTTTCTTAATCCTCTACATCTTCTAAACGCTTCTCTAGTTGGTGGTTCATTGAAAAGCTTTCATTTTCACCATTTTCTTCAAGCTTCAAGCTTCAAGCTTTTGGGTAAGCTTCTTGATTCTTCATTCTCTTTTACCCGTTTTCGTTTTTATGGTCTCCTTTGTGACCATCCATGCCTTATTTTTCAAGCATTGATGCTATTTTAATGAGATTGAAATTTTAGGGTTCTTGGTAGTGTCCACTCCGAAAATTGCAAGGAAATTCTAGGAGGCTTCTCTTGTTTTCTTCTCTTAGGTAAGAGGAAGACACTCCTCCTCAACCTCTATTAGCAATAAGAAACCTTGTTTGTGATTGATTGTGAGAAAATCCTATTGAGGGTTATTCTTTGTTTGCATGATTAGTATGTTTACATGTTGTTTGCAATTTATTTATGCTATTGGATTGATTGTTTATGTATATTGACATATTGGAATGGATTGGAAGGCATGAAATAGAAGAAAATAATGTTGGATTCTCTCTTGGATGGCTACGGTTTTGGTGGCCCAAAATTAGGGTCCTTGATGAACAATTATAACAAGTGGAAGACATAATTAAATCAAGTGTACAATATTTAATTAATGGAATGAAAAATTTGGGAACTTAATTCCCTAGGGAGGCTACGGCCTTTAGGGCCATTTAGGGCTTGGTTATGCAATTTTTAGTAATCTTGGAACATAATTAATCAAGTGATTAATCTATTGGTAAATCATGAGATTAGAAAATAAATTAGGATTGATAAATTTGAAAGAACCAAGAATGAAATTTATCATAAGACTTAGAGTAATTTTAATTAGGGAAAGAACAAGAGAGTGTGAGACTTTGAGATCCTTAGAATAACTTTCTAAGTGTATGAGAATAAATTTCCTTAGAGAATTTAATTAATTAAGAGAATTCCTCTAGAGACGAACATTGTAAGAATTCATAATAAATCTTAAAAATGTATTAATTCATTTAATTTCAATATTATGATATTGTGGGTCCATGTGAGTGACCAATGATGTGTTGATACTTAGTTTGGCCAATCGTGGCATATTGTGGAAAAGTATGTAATGATGAACATACAAGTTTATGCATAGAGTTGTCATGCTTTGTGAATGTCCGTTGGACTGTTGTTAAGGCCGAGTTGCCTAGGAGATGAACAGACCTTAGTACGGGTGCGAGTAGACTAGTGTAGGTCATATTGTTGACCATGGGAGCATCGGGGTATGGGTACCCCACATTGGACAGTTGGTAGCTCTTCTGTCCGTAGGGCAAACCGATGCAAACGCACCGATGATCCTGACCGGGCATTGTCCTATGTCATGATCTAGTATAGACTGTCTGTACAATGCCTTGATGTGCACGTGGATAAACTGATGAATTATAGTACTTTGGCCGCGGCAACCGAGTTGCAAACGTGTCTCCTGATCTTTCTCTCCGACTGTTTGTGTCTAGCTCCATGGAGTAGGATTTTGACGTTGTATGCATGTGCATATGGGACCATATGTCATCTGGCATCTATTTACTATTATGATTGGAACTTTTGTATTGCTGATATATAATTGCCTGCAACTGCTTATTTGTCTATTTCTGCTATTTAAAGCTTATGATTATTATTTGATATGCTCTGTGGGCGCTTCGCGTCGTTTTGTTTCTTACTGCTATAATTGGTAATGATGGTAGGATGTCTTACCTCTTTCCTGTATTTCTGTTATTTTCTATCTGTATATTGTGTCCCATCGAAGACGACGGCAAGGAGGATAGAGCTCCCGATTTCCCCAGCTTCTAGCCCGATCACGATTAGAATCTACTGTCAATCATGGAGGCACGCTCACGCGAATTTCTAGGTGATGTGCATCTGACCTTCCTTAAAGGGCCAGACTACTGGCACATCAACCTAAATTTCGATCGCTGTGTCTACCTGGGAGACATGCCGATCTCTTTGGCCTGGAGGCATCATGAGCTGCTGATCTTTACCTGCTGCATCAGCCTGCATTTGGAGTTTTATCTGCCCATCCGAGAGATGTGGGGTGACCGCTGTTACACCCCGCAGGAGGATTCTTTTGATTCCACTGCTCAGGCTCTGGCCCGTGGCTCTGTGGCTCCTATGTGGGTTTCCTCGGATGAGGAAGACCTCGAGGAGGATCTCATGGAGGATCCTGATATGATTCCTCCTCATCTGAGGGACTGATATTGCTGGTAGCTACTGATGGCTACCAGTGTTTTATTTTGGGGGCCTGATGTCTTTATTTTGGTGGGCTGTATATTTCTGATATCTTGGGGATGTATATGTGTGATCCTTTGGGCAGGTATAGTTTTGCTTTTGGTATATCGGGCTTTGTAACTAAACAGATTTGGTATAATTATATATATACATGAATATGCGATGTTAATCAAATGTATGCTTTACTTCTGTTTTACTCATTTTTGCCATTTATGTTTCGTCACTACAGTTTATTAATTATTATAAATATATATATATATATATATATATATATATATATATTATCGCCATTTTATTTATGCAGCTTTAACCAGATAAATTTAAACAATCAAATGAACCGGGTCTTAATTCATCATTTTTATTTTTTGCATTGTAAATGACAATGTGACGTTCCCTCCCAAAAAGGGGCGTTACAAAATGTTTGGTATAATGCCTGATGTACACATTGAAAAATTATAGCACTTGGTTTGAGGCGGCTGACATACGGACATATCTTTTGGATCATTCTCTCTGAAATTTTATTTAGCTCCATGGAGTAGGAAATTAATTCATTGTGCATGTGCATAGTCAGTCCTCATATTGTTGTGATATATATATGTATATTCGTGGTAATTATCTATTATTTGATGAAATGATTTTATGATGTCATGAATATGTTGTTATTGTTGTATATGTATAGTATGATTGTTGTTATTGTTCTTTACTGCCATGATGGTATTGATGTAGGGGATCTCACTTCTTTATTATATTATTCTATATGTTTCTGTTTTATGTTTACGTTTGTGAAGACTGCGATGGCGTTAAGGAGGGATCGATTAGGTTTCTTTAGATTACAGTTTCTTGAAGGTGCTAATGCTTGGCGTGTCCATTGGGACACAAAGCATATAGAGTATTGTGGTGACATTACTCTATCTATAAGTAGGACCTGACATGGAGTCACTACTTCTTTTACTGTTGCCTATGTAGAGTTTGTTTTACCTATCAGGGAGTTGTGGAATGATCTTCATTATACTCCTAAGGAGGACTCCGAGATTTCTTTTGCTCAGATTTCTATCCGTCGAGACATTCCTGGCTAGGAAATTTGTCTTCTAAGAAGGACTCTTTTCTTTAGATGTTGTGAATTTGGGTCAGTCTAGGTTAGTTATGTTAGACGTTTTATGTTTTTAGGTATGTAAGTTTAATGTACGTATAGTTGTAGTAAACTTTGTTTATATGTAAAGTATATCATTCAGTTCTTATGTTTGGTATTTCTAAAATTCGGTAAGTTTATGTTATCTGCGAAAAAGAAATTTTGAAACCCGTATTACTATAATATTAAATATTTTATAACTTAGGTAAAGAATTAAAAGGAATTGGTCCGAAATGTGATACCATAAGGAGGGTGTTACAACCTATAGTAGGAAGATGTTTTCGTCTTTCACTATGGCAAAGTTGCTTGCCCTAGGAAACAATATATGTATCACCACAAAATGAAGAAGACGATCCTGAGGAGTCAGACATCCAACAAAGAAAGATTCGTCTAGTACTTGAATGCCCCGCTGAAGCATGCTCTCGACATCCTGAACTCTACTATATCCCTCCCAAGTTTTATGACTATCCACCGTAAAGGTTTCCCCAGCATGAGTGAGACCAAACAGAGGAGTCCACTGACTGAGGGTCACAATAACTCTATGCTGTTTGACATCAGGGACTAGATTTGCTCCAATGATACTCAAATTGCAGAAGAAAACTTTAGTTGCTTCAAGGTAGTAGTACTCATAGTGGGAAGTGACGAAAGTTTTCAACCTATGGAATTCCAAGAGCTCTGTGAGGAACGTGAATCCTTCTCTGACATAGTAATCCCAATCCATGTACTTAGGTTGAATGATTTTTCGAGCTTGAAACTCCAATTGATACTTTTTCATCTGATTCTGATTAGAAAATAGTCTTCTATGGTCCAAGCTTAGGAGAATGTTGTTAGCAATGGCAATCATCACCCAAGAGGGGAGTGAATTGGGTGATTACAAATTTTTAAAACATCTTTGAGAAATTAAACATTTTGATATTTTTAATCAACACATGCAGCGGAATAAGTTTAACAAAGGTACAACTATTAGAGATTTCTCAAATACCACTTGGGCTATTGGATAACCAAGCAAATAAGCTAGATATCAAATTCAAATCAAGCAAATATAATTAAGAGATAAATGTAAAGGAGATAGAGTTGAGAGAAGCAAACACAATATTTATCCTGATTTAGCCACCAACTACTTGCGACTTACGTCCAGTCCTCAAGTGAATCACCCAAGATTTTCCACTAAACCTTTAAGCTTGAATAGGTGCTTGAAAACCTTTATAACAAAGAGTACTCAACACACCTTTGGGATACCTTACCCTTTGTGCTTGAGCCTCAAAATAGGGATACCTCACCCTTTACAACTTTTGAAGGATACCTCACCCTCTTTACAATCAAATGATACCTCACCATTTTCTCTAGAGGGATACCTCACCCTCTTTATAGGAAATCAAAGAGTTTAAGAAAGATAAACTCTCAAAAGAGTGGATATTACAAATTGAAGCTCAATGGGTATATGGATATTCACACTTTAGCTCATAAATAGAGATTTTATCGAAATGGCAGTTAAAGCTCGTATTAATGCTCAACAATGATTTTCAAATTGATCTCTAACATTTCTTTGATGCCCAAATACTTGTATTTATAGCCCAATGCATTTTAGAGTCTTTGGTGGTGGTTGGGAGCATTAAATGCTCAAAAAGAGCCGTTGGAAATCTGTTTCTACTACCCAGATAATCGGTTATCAATTTCACCTAATCAGTTATGAACCTTAACAATTGGCTCTTGACTTACCCAATAACCGATTAGAGAAAAGTCCTAATCGATTAGGAGCTTTTAAAATTGGCTCAATAACTAATTAGGAAAATAGTCTAATCGGTTAGGATTAGGGAAATGGCCTAATCGGTTAGGAGCTTTAGAAATTGGCTCAATAACCAATCAGGGAAATAGCCTAATCAGTTAGGAGCTTTAGAAATTGCCTCAATAACTAATTAGGGAAATAGACTAATTAGTTAAGAGCTTTAAAAACATGAAAACTGCTCTTGAGTTGGTGAATAATCGATTATGAAAAATCCATAATCGGTTATTGCACTCTGGTTTTGAAAACTGACTTTAAATGGTCATAACTTCTTCATTTCTTATCCATTTAAAGCAAATGATCACTCATTGGAAAGATCTTTGAGTCTATTTTCATATGAAATTAGAAAAATCAAAGTATTTTGAAAGTTATGATCAAAAGAGTAACCAAAGGTCAGTTTTATAAAACACAAACGTGGCTATTTTTCATAGATTTGAATTACCACCAAGACTAGCTTTTCAAAACATGTTTGTTAGGCATTTTAGAATGTAAGAAACACTTTTAAATATGTTAAAACTTAATTGAGTTTAATGTGATTCCCATTTACCTTTATATAAGATGTAAGTCCTACAAGCTATTCTCGAAGATCTTGGACTTGATCTTGCTATCATCAAATCTAGTCTTTAGGCTTGTTGATGTAATCCAAGCTTCCAAAAAATTTCGTCTCTTCAAATCTTGCAAATGCTTAGAACATCTTATCATTTTAATTCTTCTTGAGTTGAGCATAGTTGTGATCTTTTACTTTCTTGTTGCAATGCTCACTCTTGGTACTTGAACTATCCTACAAAGTATTGCTTATTTAAACAAACATAGTTAGTCCAAATTCATAACTCAATATCTTCATATGCATTATTCATAAATGTATAACTCTAGTTAGTCTAACATACATATAAGACTTTCATAGACACATCCAAATAAGATATTTATCAATTACTAATAGATATGCTTTATGTAGGATGCAACAAAGAACACTTTGCACATTTTCATTTAAATAGAGTCAAATCCAATATTAATCCATTATAACTCATTTAAAGCATTATTGGATATATTATATAAAGAATGCTACACATATCTCATTACATGATTATTAATTGAAATATAACTAGATAAAGTACATAATCATGCATGATCCAATATAATATATTTAGCACATCTATATAACATGATCAATATTCTTTTTGTAATGCATTTATCATCTATTAGGCACATCTATGAAGTATATTCATCATTCTTTTTGTCTTGTGTTTGTCATCATCAAAACTTAACATATTAAACCATTGGGATAAATTTATTTCCACAAATGTCTGGGTCGATGGCTGGGGTAGGTGTTTCCTTTGGTACAGAGGGATTCTTGGAGTGTGATCTCTTGGGGTTAGAGGAGGTACTGGCCATGGTGGAAATAAAGGTTAGGGCTTAGTTTAGGAGAGAGAAATCATGAAGGGTTGTGAAATTTTGGAAGAAAATGTGAGTTTTAATCAGTGGAAATTGAGGGATATGAGAAGAAATGGTGTTAGAGTGGTGGGTTTTGGTGAGATTTGAGGTGGGTGAGGTGTTTGAGGGTGTGGGTGTTGGTGAGAGAAGAGAGGAAGAAGATGGAGAGGGAGAGGGACACGTGTGAATGGTGAGGGAGGCTACTAGGTTGTTGTTTAAACGAGGTGCAATAATCGGTTATGCAAAGTCTCTAACCGGTTATTTTCGTGGCTTGAGAAAATACAACCTCTATGAGAAGTTAATAATTGGTTATGGTGCATTTCTAGTGAGACCACGACAAGTATACCGGATTGTCAAATAATAAAAATGGTGAGATACCATATATCGTTCTTAGGGATGAATAGCCAAATATCGATTCTCAAAATTAACTACTATTTAAACTAAAATTTGGATCAAACGAAGATCTAATAACAATAACAAAAGAAACAAACGAACTAATGCACAGATAATATTTTTTATTTATTTTGATATTTAGTAATTCAATAAACACTTAATATGTGATATGACTAAAATTCAATTAATGAAAGAGTTGAGATCAAGCTTCATTTGATTTCACCTACTGCATATCAATTAGAATTAATACAAGCTACTATTCCGATTTTGTTACCGAATTCTCTAAACTAATCAAATCCTAATTCCTTAGGCAATTGATCCTTTATTTTCAATTAAAACCCCTAATTCCTTAGGCAATTCTAAGGGATAACAAGCATTAAGATTTAGAATTCAATGAGGTAACGAGCAAATCAATGATTATTCCTAGCCTAAAGATAAGCAAGGTTCATAATCTTATAACACAATTATACATCAAATTTACATTCAACATATAATCCTAAAATCGTTCCAAAAAGAATCAATCTTTAGAAAGTATTAAGAGAAGAGATCATAAACTCAAAATAGAAATAGCAACTTATATTAATTGAATCCAATGTCAAAAGCAATCAAGATCCATCAAAATCCACCTAATCCCAACAAAGAGAGTTTAGCTAGACATGAAAACAGCAACAACAACTAAAATAAGAGAAGAGATCAAAGAAAACTCCAAAAGTCGATGAAGGTTTGAATCATTTCTGCGTCTCCTCCCTTCAAACCACCGTAGAGCTATTCAAATAGGGTTCCCATCTACAATCGTCCTTCCACAACTGCCAAAAAGATCCCCCAATTATGGAAAGAATAGGTTTTTATACGTATCAAGAACAAGCAGGGTGGTTGGTGCTCTGAAGTCCAGCGCTTGGCGCTTGGAATCACTTAAAAACTAGGTCTCGGGAAGGTGAGCACCTGGTGCTCAACATTTGGGCGCCTAGTGCCTGGACTCTAGTATGCTTCTTCATCATGTTGAGCTTCATCCTATTTTCCTTGATGCCTACAATCAAAACATCATCAAATAAGCTAAAACACCAATAATTCTAATCAAAACGAACTCAATCTAATGAACTAAAATGGAACAACTAAAAAGATAAAATAAAGTTGTCTTAAGGTCAAAACAATGTCAAAAGTTGGGCTTAAGTTGTGAAATCCACTCAAAAAACTTTGGAATAACAGATAATCTAGCAGATTATCAATTTCATAACTGGTTATTTTCGTGTTCCAGAGAACACCAAACAACCTTGTAACCGGTTATACTTGCCAAATAATAGGTTATTTTCCTGTGTAGAAAGGAGGCTTCCTCTGACTTTGGTAATAACCGGCTGTGGGATTCTCCTAACTGGTTATTTTAGCTTGGTAGAGAGTAATACCAACGTATCATGACATTTTCAAAGAGCAATAACTGGTTATTTACTTCTTATAACTGGTTGTTTCACCACTAAAACCAAAGAATCTTCAAGAAATTAGCCCTTGAAACAACAACTCATGCCTTCTTGAGGATCATTTCAGCTTAGTCTCATTTTCTATATCCTCTAAAATACCAAAGAATTAGCCCACTAACAGATTTTTCTTCTTCAAAAGTACCAGAAAGCAATTTTATCAACAAGAGTTTGAGATTTGAAATTGGGGGACTCAAGCATGGATCAAGCACCTACAAAACAAACTTAGGGGAAACTCTGACACTCAAGTCAGTATTGGATTCATAAATGATTAAAACATAGTAATTATGCAACAAAAAAATGAATTATGCAACAAAAATTGAGAAAATTTAAATGCATAATTAATCAAATATGCGAAGTTCCCTTCTTATGTAAAAGAAAGTTTCTTTATTCAAAGGTTTAGTAAAGATATCAGCCAATTGTTTAGTGGTTTCAACAAACTCAATCATGCAATCACATTTTGTAACATGGTCTCTAATAAAGTGATGTTTTATTTCAATATGCTTTGTTCTTTAATGCAAAATAGGATTTTTTGACAAATTGATTGCACTAGTGTTATCACACCTTATAAGGATGTGATCAAGCTCAAGTCTGTAGTCTAGAAGTTGTTGCATCATCCAAAGGATTTGAGCACAATAACTCCTAGCTACAATATATTCAGCTTTAGCTGTAGACAATGTTACACTATTTTGTTTCTTGCTATGCCAAGAAACTAGTGAGCTTCCAAGCAAGTGGCATGTCCCACTAGTTCATTTCCTATCTATTTTGCATCTAGCAAAATCATAATTAGAATAACCAATTAGGCTACATGAGGAACCCTTAGGGTACCACAAACCCATTTGTGAAGTGCCTATTAGATATTTTATAATTCTTTTTACAGCACATAAGTGTGATTCTTTAGGATTTGCTTGAAATCTGACACACATGCACACACTAAACAAAATATCTGGCCTACTTGTTGTAAGATAAATGAGTTAGCCAATCATACCTCTATATTTTGAGATTTATATAGATTTTCCTTATTCATCCTTATCCAAGTAACAAGAAGTGCCTATTGGTGTAACACCCTAGAAATTGCTTATTTCATGATAAATACTTATTTTATAATATTTATGATTTTTGTGAATTTTTCTAGAATTATTTGAATTGTTTGATTATTTTAATATATTTCTCAATTTACATGCACGTCAAATGGAGCTGGGAAAATGAAAGAACTTGGATTGTGGAAATGGTGACAGGGGGATTTTACTAAACCCGAGGCCGGACATAGTTTATGAAGTTTTCATTTTTCAAGAGTTTATTTGACGGATAAAATTTGGGTGCATCCTATTGTCCATTGGACAATAGATACTAGCATTGATAACTATGACTTTTATCCATTGGATAATAGCTTGTAGTAAACATCTAGTAGATTATTTCTATCAAGTCACTTTTATGATATCATCTAAGTGATATCGTCCTATCACTACATGACAACCTGATTTGGCATTTTTGGGAATCGTGTGAAGCTTCTCAAAGAAGCTTTAGGAGAAACTTGCTATGGAAGTTTTGCTCCATTTTCCTAGGGAGGCACGCGATTTTAGGGAAAAAAAAGATGACAAAATGTCATCTTTTCACAAGCCATCATCAATCACCTTTCACCCAAAAAGCTATCATCTTTTCAATTTCAAAATTTTCTATCACTTTCTCTCTCTACCCTAAAGTTTCTATCTCATTTTCTATTATTTTTTCTCTTCTTCCTCTTCTCTCTAAACCACATGGTCATACCTTCTTCTACACCCTCCATGTTTGCTTAATTTCAAGCAATCACATTGCTTGAAACTATATGTTGCTTGAAGACATTTTCTTGTTGAAATCACTTCCTAAAGCTCTAATCTTCCATTTTCTCTCAACCTCATGGCTACCACCTTCATCCTCATCTTCTATTTTTGTTTCCTCCATTCAATCATGTTTCTTGGATCTACACACTTTATGGATGACTTTCTATGTTAAGATCACCATCAAGTTCTCTCATCTTCATTATTTTCTTTCAAACCCTAACTTGAAGATCTTAGGGTGAGATTCTTAATTTCTATTCTTCCTCTCTAATTTTCCTATATACCTCACGGCCACTTCCACTAAAATCCTTATTTCATTTCCTTTGATTTCATTCATCTACCTTCTTGGATCTTAATCCTTTTCCTAAGAACATTTAGGTGAGGATTTTGGGTTGTTCAAGTGATTCTACAATCAAGGGTTTGGCAACTTCTAAGGTAAAGTTCTCATCTTTCCTAAGCTCTCCATATTTGTATCAAACACCTTCTTTCATTTAGTTCTCCCAAGGCTCACGGTCATTGACCTTTGAAGGACCAAAGATTTGATTTTTATATTAGCACCTAGTTCATTTCCATTTTTTTTATCAAAAATCAAGAAAACAAAATATGAAAACTCTCTTCTTTTCTCTTAGGGAGGCTAATGGCCACACCATTAAATCACTATCCTATCCTTCTTTAATTTCATCCATCCACATTTCTTGAATTAAAACCCTAGACTAAGACATTTTGTTGTTATGAGTCCTTTCAAAATCATCTTATTTCCAAGCCCTAAATGTTGATATTTGTGTGTTGTTTTGTTTTAAGGATCTCCTTGGAAGGAGGAGCTCTTCAAAGGGACCTTATAAGGAGCTAAGGAGCTACACTTAAGGTAAGAGAGAGATTAACCTCATTGACCATGCTATGGTGGTGAGGAACGAATGGTTGTGTTGGGAGTGGAGAGTCCACGTGAGGATTCATCCACTCGATTGTGTGATTTTGATTTATATTTATCTGATTTGGTATGATTATATGATGTTGTTATATGAAAAGATGATTTTTGATGACTTAATGGATATTATGTGATTTTGATAATGAGCATGAATTTAATTGAATGTGACGATTAAAGTAAGTGGCATACCATGATTGTGTTGTGGAAGAATAAAATAATTGGTTCCTTTGAATCCTTGAGGCTCACGGCCACCTTGGTCCAAAAAAAAAAGATATCCATGAGAAAAATATTTAGTTATTAAGGACCTAGAAGATTAGGTGATAAAGACATGAAATTTGATAATTAGATGGAAGAGTGAATTGGAGATCTAAAATATTTGATAATGAGTTGGAAGAGTAATTAGGGTGGAGAGAATTTTATTTAGAAGTTGAATAATGGAAATTTTAGGAAGAATGTTAGGGAATGTTGTTTAGATGATTTGGAAGACAAATTAGGGTTTAAGAATTTATAAGTAAGATTAGAAATGATTATAACGTCATAATCTGAGGAGTAATGACTTTTGAATGTACCAAATGGGAAAAATCTTGGAGATAATTGGAATCATGGAAAAGGATTTAGTAGTAGTAAATCTAGGTAACTTGACAATCGAGAAAATTAATTAAGGATTATAAGATAAGAATGGAAGAGAATAAAATTGATTCTTAAGCAAAAAATTGATTTACAGTCTTGAGAGGAAAAACAAGCTTGTGAAAGAAATAAAGAAAATTTGAAAGACTTAGATAAAAAAAAAGGAAAAGAATGTGAGGTAAGAACATTGCGATTTCTTTTTAGGATTCATAAATGATATGAGGATAGGTTATTCGATGAACTTAGTTAGAAGAAGCTAGTGATTTGGATTCATTTCTATCTTCATTCTCAAGAGTATGAAAATTAAAGACTAAAGGAGACCTAATGTTTCTACATGCCAGAGAAATCTGTGAAAATGCTCCACGTGACTTGATAATAATGATTCTTGAAATTTGCTCGACTGAAATCCTTTGTGATAGCATGCATTGACATTGTGCCTTGGGCCAACGTACTGGACCCAAGTGGAGTATGGATGTGAACCTTGTGCGTTTGGGCCGAAGTGCTGGACCCGAGTGGATCACTGATATTATGTAGTTGTATGGGCGGCTATATAATATCATTAATACTAATGGTATTGGACAATCGTATAGGCGATTGCCTTAATACTGTTAGGGATGGTACAATGGTGGTTTGATTGTTTGAGCATGAAATTGAGCATTAGACTGTCGGCTTTTGATGCCTAGGAGTGAGCGAGAACTTACAAGATGGTGCGATCCCTGATGGATCTTGGGGGACACCCAGGGCAAGTGATTCACTAGTGACCACTGTCACATTGTATACCCCTGGCCGTGAACACCGTTGCAACGCACTGGAAGCCCGACAAAATAATATTTCTTTTCGTGGTCTGGTGTAGACTGTCTTTTGAGGGGGGCAAATCTTCTGGAACGCTCATCTCTGAATCTTAGCTCCATAAAGTAGGACTTGGTCACATTGTACATGAGGATGGTCAGCATACACATCGTGCATATGCATAGTCTGCACATCTATTTTTGTGACATGATCCATACACACACATATATATGTCTTAATGTGCCTTACTGATTTACTTATCAGTTGATAATGTGATTATGTTTGTTATTCTATGAATATTCCTATATTGACATGATCATATCTGCTATTACTTGGTGTTGTCATGTATGAAAGGAACTACTGTCTTTCGTTGTGTTTCTTGCTACCATAATGGTATTGATGTAGAGGATCTCACCTTTTCTGCTGTATTATTCTTTCTGTTTCTATCTTTATACTTTTGTTGGAAAAGACTGTGATGGTAGTGAGACCAGACCCGCGAGGTTTTACTAGGCTACAGTTCTATGGGGGCATCAGAGTATGGAGTGTTCAATGGGACACTGGGCGTGTTCGGTATGACGGAGTTGTCTCATTGTGTTGGAGTAGGACCAGGCATGAGGCGGTCTTGTTTACTATAGATGCAGATGTTCACTTGGAGTTCTACATGCCCCTTGGGGAGCTTTGGGATGATCGGAGAGCTTCCTATAGGGAGGGCTCTATGGAGTCGACTACTCGGACTCTTGTTCGCAGTGACATGCCCCAACTGGGTGCTTTGTCTATTGGGGATCCCAAAGGGGATCTGGGCGAAGGTCGAGTACAGGAGCCCGTTCTTCAAGTGTTTGGACTTGGTCAAGGCTTAATTTTCATTTGGTAGTTATATGTATAACTATGTCTATTTTGGAGCACTTAAATTTTATGCTTTTAGAATATATATTGATGTACTTAAGGATGCAGTAAACTTTTTTTTATGAAAAGCCTTTTATTCAGTTCTTATGACTTGAGTCTTTTATTTATTTCAGTCAACTTATATCATTTGTTAAAAGGTAATTATTGAATCTCACATTTTATAATCTTTGCTACTTCATAGTTTGATAAGTTTTTACACAAAAAGAGTAGTTTTAAAGTGTAAAGTGATGTTTGATAAATTTTAAAATAAGAGTCGATCTGTAAATGTAATGCCTCCTTAGGGGTGTTGCAATTGGTATAATCATATGGTTGGCATTATCCATTCTAAACTTTTTGAGTAGCTCATTGCATTATTTGGACTAACTTACGAAAGTCCCATCTTTTGTTTGCTTGATTTAGAGTCCAAGGAAGAAGTTAAGCTCACCCATCATAGACATCTCAAACTTATTTTGCATAGTATTAGCAAACTCCTTACAAAGAGTCTCATTAGTAGCACCAAATATTATATCATCAACATATATTTGAACAAGAAGTATATCATACATTTTATGCTTGATAAAGAGAGTAGTGTCAATCTTTCCTCTAGAGAAGCCTACATTTTATGCTTGATAAAGAGAATAGTGTCAATCTTTCCTCTAGAGAAGCCTTTTTTCCAAAAGGAACTTGCTCAACCTTTCACACCAAGCTCTAGGAGCTTGATTTAAGCCATACAAGGCCTTTTTCAATTTAAAAACATGGTTAGGTAGTTCAAAGTTTTCAAAACCAGGAGGTTGTTCCACATACACCTCTTCTTATATAAAACCATTTAAGAAAGCACTTTTAACATCTGTTTGATAAAGTTTGAAATCCATGATGCATGCATATGCAAGTACCATTTTTATGGCCTCTAATCTAGCTACGGGAGCATATGTTTCGTCATAACCTATGCTTTCTTCTTAATTATAACATTTAGCAACAAGCCTAGCTTTGTTTCTTATTATTAAGCCTGTTTCATTAACTTTGTTCCTAAAGACCCATTTGGTGCCAATTATGGGCTGATCATTGGGCCTTGGAACTATTTTCCAAATTTGATTTCTCTCAAATTGGTTTAGTTCATATTGCTTGGCCAAGATCTAATGTTCGTCATTAATGACCTCAGTTATGTCTTTAGGTTCAACTTGAAAGGCAAAAGTCATATGTTTATATGCATCTCTAAGAGAGGTATGAGCGGTTACCCCTTTTGATACATCACCTATCACCTTATCAAGAGGAAGATATCTTGATGTCCTCCATTCCTTGGGAAGGTTCATGATTTGTGAATCCTTTTGCCTTGGGGGATCAAAGGGTATTTCTTTTTGCTTCTTGGCTTCTTTTTTTTTGTTCTCCAAGTGTGTTCTTTCCAAGAATTCTGCAACATCATCAACCAAATCTTTTCTCGGTCCATTTGGATTAGTTTCATCAAATGCAACATGAATGAACTCTTCTATGGTCATAGTTATTTTATTGTAAACGCTAAAAACTTTACTATGCATGGAATAGCTAAGAAATATTCCTTCATTAGACTTAGCATCAAACTTCCCTAAGTTATCCTTTCCATTGTTCAAAACAAAACATTTACATCCAAAGACATGAAAGTGTAAAACATTTGGCTTCCTTCCCTTGTACAACTCAGAAGGGGTTTTCTGTAAAATTGACCTTATTAGGACCCTATTCATAATATAACAAGCGATATTTACTGCATCTACCCAAAAGTACTTATGAAGGTTAGCCTCATTGAGCATAGCTGTCATTTCTTCTAAAGATCGATTTTCCTTTCTATAACCTCATTTTGTTTTGGAGTTCTAGGGGAAAAAATTATGCTCAATGCCATGTTCTTCACAAAAGGTTTCAAAATCATGATTTTCAAACTCACCACCATGATTACTTCTTATGGATGCAATACAAAAACCTTTTTCATTTTGGATAACTTTGACAAGTCTCTTAAAAGATGGAAAAACATTTTTTTTGTGATATAGGAATAATGTCCATATAAACCTAAAGAAACCATCAACAATCACTAATGCATAGTAATTTCTACCAAAGCTCATAGTTCTAGAGGGACCAAAAAGATCCATGTGCAAAAGTTGTAAAGGTCTAGAAGTTGAAACCATATTTTTAGCTTTAAAAGAAACCTTTAGTTGTTTTTCTTTTTGACATGCATACCAAAGTTTATCTTTTTCAAATTTGAGCTTTAAAAATCTAATTATTAGCACTTTTGAGACTAACTTATTTAAGTGATCCCTATGAATATGGGCAATCCTTGTAACACCCTTGTGGGGATGTCACATTTATGAATGCAATGAAATAAAATAAAAATAAAACTCTTACCCAAGTTGTAAAACATTTGATACTTACGTAATATTTGTGGTAGTATTTTTTTTCCTTTTTATAATTATAACATTAAATAAAATAACATGAAACACAAAATATAACAAACGTAAACTCACCATAATATACATATGATTCTCTTTTAGTACACACATAATTTACAACTACATGTATTTAATAAAGCAGCAAAGAGTTGACATAAAGCTAAAACATAGTACTGCCCAAGTGCATCTCGGTAGATATCAAACCCTTCGATGGATCATCGCCCGAACCTCCAGAATAACCATCGAAAAGTTCACATCTATGAGATCTCACAAGACGACGGACACGAGTCCGAGCTGTCGACTCATTCGAGCTCACTAGGCGCGTGGAATATTCCCTGCCAATAACGCCTAATGGTCAGAGGTAACTCTAAATGTAAATAAAGCATAGTAGTGAATATGACCTCTCCGTCATACTCTCTACATAGGGACACGGTCAAACGTCCCACATAAGCAACAGTCCCTCGGTCCACATGCATACGCCAGGCCTCGGAACCCCCATGAAACTCCAGTCTCACGAACCCGAAGAATCCTGGCAATGCCATGATCTCAGAATCAGTCTTGACGATCAGTGTGATCTACCGGCTCCTCCTCCTCGTATACTTCGCCCGACTATTGCTCGTCGGAGATCTCGTATCTCAAGAGGCTGATCCTCTTCTTCCTCTAACTCTTTACGAATATAATATAATAATTTCGAGAAAACATATAGAGAGGTGAGACAATCTACATCGCTACCCGCATGGCAATAAAGAAAACGATAGTACAAAACAGTTATCACAACAGTACATACCAATATATCATGCATAATATATCAAGCAATATATAGCAATAATACATACCATTATATTATGCATAATATATTAAAGCAATAAATCATACAATTTATCACAGATTATGGTAAGCAGTAAAATGCAGGTAATGCATGAACACACACCGACTCGTTCCTACTCCATGGAGCTAAACACGGATATCTGAGAGAATGATCCGATTAGAAACTAATAATACTTTATGGCTGCCCAACCAAACTATTACACTGTCAAATCTTTGTGTCTATAGCCCACAGTCCAAAACATCGTGTAGTAGTACACAGTCCAACATCGTGTACCACAGGCATAGTACTTAATAGTCCCCTCAAGATCTCGACTAAGAATAGTGCTTGTCAAGATCATTAGTGTGTTGTCCGTTACCACGGCCCAGAGGAGCAACCCACTGTTCGCATGTGGAATTCTTCGCATACTAATGCCTCCAAGTTCATAAATGAACCACATTACGCTTATCACACCAAACACGGTGTAATTCGCCTCGTCAATCAATCACCAATTATAACCCAAATTGGCACAACACTCTAAGCATGATCTAAAATTACAAAAATACCCTTATTATCCAAATTTTACCATAATTATGAAAAATTACAAAAATACCCTTAGTCACAAAATAACAAAGTAAAGTACGTCCCACCTGACAGTACTACACTGCAATATGTCTGGGTCCACCACTTTGGCCTGACAGCAAAACTCATAGTATTGTTCAATCGCGTAGGAATTTTATCGCATTTTCACAATCTCGTCGCTTTCACAAATGTTTTTAAATCGCGTAAAGATATTTTTACATTTTTAAACATCGTAAAATGTTTTTAAATCATTTTCTCAATCGCGTAATGTTTTTAATTCATTTTCTTAACCGAATAGCTTAAAATCATCATTTCTGCTATGTGTAAAACTATATCTAGTACTTTTAAAATACGTAGAGTATTTTCCTTATGTTCTAAATATAGTATGGAATCTTTTCATTTTATGCGTCTGATTTTAATAAATTTTAGCAGCATTTTGCCTATAAAATCAGTATAAGGTATTTTCAACTTGTTCCACTAAATATAGTTCATTTTATTTTTACCCAATAATTACGCTTTGAAACTTGCTAATGCGCTTCAAAATTTATAAAATGAGCTTTACGTTAGTATTTTTCTAGCGTCTATTTTATTTCTTACTTAAACTAAATTCTGCTAAGTTAAATTTCTAGAACTGAATTTATTCATTTTATTTTTCTCAATGAATCATTGGAATCCATTTATGTTGTAAATCACTTACCTAACCTATCTTAGCAAATAAAATGGCATGTTGGCCAAATCAAAATAAAATGGTATTTGATTATACACTAAATGGCATATTGGCCACAATTAACTTAAACCACTTTTAACTTGATTATTTTACCTAGGTTTCTTTAAATCAGTGATTTAGAAAATTGCTGAGAACATTTTGGTTCTCTATTTTGATGTAAGGCCGTGAGCCTCATAATGTGTTCTTTGGAACACTCATGCAAATTGCACATGTTATTCACATCCTACTTTAATAATTATACAGTTATAACCACATACAATTATTAAATCACATATAATATACATACAATATATTGAAAACCATAAACATGCATAGCAAAAATAATAAAAGTTATAATCATGCATAGCAAAAATAATCACAAATAGGAAAGCATTTTAAACAATCAAAAACAATAAAAACCACAAATAAACCATACAAACCGAATCCTTATGGATTCTACACACAAACACAAATCCATTTTACCATCACCACTTAGGGTTGATGAGATTAAATCTCCCTTTTACCTCTTGTAGACAATTTAACCGGTTAGTTTTCCTCCTTTCCTTCAAATTTCGTGTGACTCCCAAACAAATCCCTAAAATTCTTAAACAATTAGTAAAAACACATACAAGGTACAAAATAGAAAAACCATGGAACAATCATGGTTAGAAAAATTAAAAATCCAATATTGAACCATAGAAACAAAACTTACCCTTAAGTAAGTAAGCAAAAGGTTGGATTTTGGACAAGATAGAGTAGGAATTTGGGAAAACTTTGTGAACAAAAAGTGTTTAGAATGGGATTTGGGTTTAGGAAATATGATGAGATGAAATTATGAAGGTTTGGTTGTGTGAGTGTGGGTGTTGGCCGAATTCATGGAGAGAAAAATGAAAGAGAAGTGTGCTTGGGTTTTTGGTATTTGAGAGAGAGAAATGAATAGCTAAATGTGATAAGTGTGAAAAATAAAGTGAAGAGTGAATAGATAGAGCTGCAGCCATGAGTGAGTGTGGGTGAGGTTGAGTGATCAACTTTGCATGGTAAAATATCATAGAGTGTTCACATGGTTAAGCACATGGCTTATGTCATGTTGGAGCCTTCAAGAACCATGTAGAACCAAGCAAATCCAAGCCCACTTGCTGCTACCTAAAATTGTGTGCTCCTTCATCTTTTTTTAGGGGGTCAATTGCTCTCCAATTACTCTTAATTACATGCTAACTAATTAGGTAATTTGTTAGGTTAATTATCCTAACCAATCTTAATTAACATACTAATAATATAACTAATTAATTTAACGTATATTAACACATATTATAACCTTTAATCAATATTAATATATCTAATTAGTATTTAGATTATAATTAATTAATAACTAAGCTAGTTCACTTAGTTTGTTAATTAAGTAATTAGATTAGTCAAATTAAGCTTAATTAGGTTACTAACCAAATTCAGGCCTACAATTTTTGACTTAATTATAACCATTGATTCATCTTTAATTCTTAGCCCTAGATTAGATCTAAGGTAGATATCAATTAGTCATAAAACTATCATTCTAATCTCACCATTGATTAGATCAACGGCTTAGGTTAAAGGCTTCCTAACTAAGTCTTCATCCAATGGTCCAAACGAAAGTCTATGCTCCCTTCGTTGACCAATTCCTATTGGTTTAGAAAGTCAAGCCACTTTTGTTGACTTGCTCTCATTGGCTAGATTTTGCACCTGATCAGCAAGACTGATTGACTGCTTTTTCCTAAACGGGTCCCACAATACTTTTAAAGATCTGTGGTCAAATCAAAGCTGATTTTTACTAAATTGTAATATAAAATAATATTATAATAATATAAAATTATTTTATTGCACGCTTAAATCCAAAAAATTACGAGATTAATATATATATCAATAATTGGGTTTAGTAAGATCCCCACTCAATTAATTAAAATAAGATTTATCCGGCCAGTAAAATTATTATTTCCCTAGGCCTGAGCAAATCACATGCAAGAGTCAAGTACACTCAAAACGGTCAAATTAAATTTATCGCTAGAATTCACAAAACAAGACATTTCAGACTAGATTGTAATTACCCCAAAAGTTGGGGTGTTACAATCCTTCTATGTCATAACCATGAATCATCTTCTTTATCATATAGCATTTAGCATCATAATATAGGCTAAATTATGTTATTATTGACCAACAAACTTAACTTGCTTATTATCTTTTCCTTCAATTATGCAACAATTAGAATCAAATATAAATTTATTTCCATTATCACATAATTAACTAATACTAAGCAAATTATTTTTAAGCCCTTCAACAAGTAAAGCATTATCAATAGAAAAGGAAGGAATTTTACCAACTTTGCCGACTCCAAGGATCTTCCCTTTGTTGTTGTCACCATATGTTACATGTCCATTCTTCTTAGGGACAAGGAAGGAAAACTTGGAGCCATTTCCAGTCATGTGCTTAGAGCAACCAATATCAAGATACCAACTTGAGCTCTTGGCCTTCAAGCACACCTACAACACACATTTAGATTTTAACCTTAGGTTAAAGGCTTTCTAACTAAGTCTTCATCCAACGGTCCAAACGAAAGTCTATGCTCCCTTCGTTGACCAATTCCTATTGGTTTAGAAAGTCAAGCCACTTTTGTTGACTTGCTCTCATTGGCTAGAATTTGTACAGTCAGCACAGTTGACTATTTTTCCTAAACGCGGGTCCCACAGTACTTTTAAAGATTTGTGGTCAAATCGAAGCAGATTTTTACTATTTTTGAGACAGTAGGTACCGTAATATAAAATAATATTATAATAATATAAAATTATTTTATTACACAGTTAAATCTGAAAAATTATGAGATTAATATATATATCAATCAATTGGGTTTAGTAAGATCCCCACTCCAATTAATTAAAATAAGATTTATCCATTCACTTATTATTTCCCTAAGTCGGAGCAAATCACATGCAAGAGTCAAGTACACTCACGAAACAGTCAAATTAAATTTACTGCTCACAAAATTCACAAAACAGTACATTTCAGGACTAGATTGTAATTACCCCAAAAGTTGGGGTGTTACAACTCTCCCCTACTAATAAGAATTTCGTCCCCGAAATTCATCATACATCAAACAATTGAGGGTATAGTTCCCTCATCCTATCCTCTAATTCCCATGTAGCATCTCTCGTTACATTATTCCACATTACCTTCACCAGTTCAATCATCTTCCCTCGAAGTTGTTTCACTCTCCTATCCTCGATTCTAACAGGAAGTGTTTCATACGTCAAATTATCCTTCAGCTGTACTTTATCAGGTTGTATCACATGAGTTGGATCGGGAATGTATTTCCTCAACTGAGACACATGAAATACATTATGGAGATTGGATAGAAAAGTCGGTAAAGCTATTTGGTAAGCTACAAGACCAATCCGACGAATAATCTGATAAGGCCCTATAAACTTAGGTGTAAGCTTCCTAGATTTAAGAACTCTTTCGACACCCGTCGTAGGCGTAACTCGTAAGAATTCATGATCGCCTTCTTCAAATTCTAGGGGTCATCTTCGTTTATCAGCATAACTCTTCTGACGGCTCTGAGTCGTTCGCATCTTTTCTTGTATCATCTTCATCTTTTCCGTAGTCTGCTGTACAAGATCAAGACCAATAATCATACTCTCTCCATCCTGATACCAACACAAAGGTGTTCAGCATCGTCGTCCATAAAGTGCTTCATAGGGCGCCATTCCTATGCTTGAGTGAAAACTATTGTTGTAGGTGAATTCTATCAAAGACAGAAATTCATCCTAACTCCCTTGCTGTTCTAACACACAAGCACGCAACAGATCTTCCAACGACTGAATCGTTCTCTCTGTCTGACCATCAGTCTGTGGATGATATGCAGAACTCAATCGCAATTTAGTCCCCATTGCTTCTTACAAGCTTTGCCAGAGTCTTGACGTAAACCTCGGATCTCTATCAGAAACTATACTTACAAGCACACCATGTAGTCTAACAATTTCATCGATATATATCTGGGTTAAGCGTTCCAACGAATACTTAATATTGATCGACAAGAAATGCGCTGATTTTGTAAGCCTATCAACTATAACCCATACCGAATCATGCCCCTTCCTTGTCCTCGGAAATCCAATAACGAAATCCATCGAGATACTATCCCACTTCCACTCTGGAATAGTCAAAGGTTGTAACATACCAGCAGGCCTTTGATGTTCCACCTTTGCCTTCTGACAGACAAGACAAGACGTCACACGTTCAGCTACATCTCTCTTCATTCTTGGCCACCAAAACAGTCGTTTCAAGTCTTGATACATCTTCGTCATCCCCGGATGCATACTCAAATTACTTGTATGAGCTTCATCCAAAATTGCTCTCTTGAGTTCAGAATCATCAGGTATACAAACTCTTCCTTCAAACCTCAAGATTCCATCAGATCCTTCCTCCACCGTCGCTTTATGACCTTGCTTCAACAATTCCTTCTCATTCTGTAAGAACGTATCTTCATCTTGTTTCTCTTTTATTATCTCCAATAAGTCATTCAAAACCACAACTCTACTTAGACGAATCTTCCTAAGTACTAATTCTATTGATAACCATAGATCTCTGAATTGATTCATCAGCTCTTCCTCTTTAATCATCATAGCAGAAACGCTAACCAGCTTTCTGCTCAAGGCATCTGCCACCACATTCACTTTTCCTGGATGGTATTGAAGCTGAAAATCATAGTCCTTCAAAAATTTCAACCATCGCCTCTGTCTCATATTCAATTCTTTTTTATCAAACAAGTATTTTAAGCTCTTGTGATCGCTAAAGACATTGAACATAGCTCCATACAGAAAATGCCTCCACATTTTCAACGCAAAAACTACTGCAGCTAGCTCCAAATCGTGCATTGGGTAGTTCTTCTCATGAACCTTCAACTGTCTTGAAGCATAAGCTACTATATTCCGATCCTGCATCAACACACATCCTAACCCTTGATAAGATGCATCACAATACACCTCAAAAGATTTGTTAGGATCCGACAAAATTAACACTGGTGCAGTCGTTAATCTCTTCTTCAGCTCTTGAAAACTCGCTTCACGTTCTTCCGTCCAATCAAAAGCTTGGCTCTTCCTCGTGAGTTGTGTAAGTGGTCCAGCTATCTTGGAAAAACCTTCAATAAACCTTCGGTAATATCCGGCTAATCCAACAAAACTTCGAACCTCAGTCACAGTCTTAGGCCTTTCCCACTGTAAAACAGTTTCCACCTTCGATGGGTCTACCGCAATACCTTCTTTGGAAATTACGTGACCTAGAAATTGAACTTCGTCCAACCAAAACTCACACTTTGCCAACTTTGCATACAGCTTCTTCTCCTTCAAAATATGGAGAACTATACTGAGATGTTCAGCATGCTCCTCTTGACTTTGAGAATAGATCAGAATGTCATCAATAAAGACAACGACAAATCTGTCTAAGTACGGATGAAAAATCCTATTCATATAGTCCATGAATATCGCAGGAGCATTCGTCACTCCGAACGGCATTACTTGATACTCATAATGTCCATAACAAGTTCGGAAAGCTATTTTAGGTACATCGTCGACCTTGACACGAATCTGATGATAACCTGATCGCAGATCTATCTTAGAGAATACAACGGCTCCCTTCAATTGATCCATCAAGTCATCAATCCTCGGTAGTGGATATTTATTCTTTATAGTAACCTTGTTCAGCTGTCGATAATCCACACAAAGACGCGAAGTTCCATCCTTCTTCTTGACTAGCAGCACTGGTGCTCCCCATGGTGAAACATTAGGTCACACAAACTGCTTCTCCAATAGTTCCTCCAATTGCTTCTTCAGCTCCGCCAATTCTACAGGCGACATTCGGTATGCTGCAATCGAAATAGGACTTGCTCCTGGTACTAAGTCGATAGAGAATTCGATTTCCCTTTCCGGTGGCAAACCAGGTACATCATCAGGAAAAATCTCTGGAAATTCATTGACGACAGGAATAGTGCTCACATCCTTCTTACACTTGACTTCTAAAGAAGACAGCAACATAAACCCTTGAGCTCTATCCCTCAACAATGACTTGACCTTAACAGCTGTAAAGAATGCAGAACTTTCTTCCTTAGGAAAAACTATGGTTTTGCTCGCACAGTCTATAAGGATATGGTTAGAAGATAACCAGTCCATTCCTAGTATTATGTCTATCTCAACAAGAGGTAAACAAATCAAGTTGACCGAAAACATATGATCCTTTATAACAACAGGATAGTTCATACACATCTTGGATGTAACAACAAGCTTAGCAGTCGGTGTAGAAACAATCAATTGAAAACTCAGAGAAGACACAGGCAGTTTCAAACGTTCCACACAATCATATGCAATAAATGAGTGTGTTGCACCCGAATCATATAGCAAAGTCAGGTGATTACCTTCAATGACACCTTCTCCTTGAATAAGATCCTCAAACTGAGAAGCTTCGGTTCTGGTCATCGTATACACTCGCCCTCCAGATCTTGGCTGAGTAGCACGGACATTCCTCACAGTAGGCTTTCTCTCCGGCTGAGTGCAATCCCTAAAAACATGTCCAGGTTTTCTGCAGTTGAAACAGATTGTCCCTCTGATGGGGCAATCTGTAGAGATATGGCCACTCTTGCCACATTTAAAACATGTCGGCATAAACGCCACATTCTGACCAGCTCAATTTCCACTAGAACTTCCCCTAACAGATGGACGTTGCGGCTGATTTCCTAACGGTCTCGCATAAGGCTTTCTTTGAAATCGACCACCACTGCTACTACCTCCTCGTTGGAACCTAGTCGGTCCAAAATTACGATTCCTCTGATCTCTGGACGGCTCCAATGCTTCAAGTCGTCTACAAGTATCCATCAATACAGGAAACTCCCTCATTCGCATTGGTAGAACTGCACGCCTCAGTTCCATCCTTAACCCATCTTCAAACTTCTGGCACTTCCATACCTCATCTGGTCGGTTTTGGAAATACCTTGAGAATTGCGGCAAACTCTTAAACTTTGCAGCATATTCTCCAACAGTCGTATTCCCTTGATGCAGACCAAGAAATTCCATCTCCTTGGCATGTCGAGCAGTACTAGGAAAGTACTTCTCTAGAAATATTTCACAAAACACCTCCCAGGTGATCTCAGTTCCTTCCGCTTGCAACAATTGGCGTGTATTTCTCCACCAATTCTTAGCATCTCCTCTCAACATGTACACAGCATATGTTACCTTCTTATTTTTCGCGCACCCCATTCCTTCGAATACTCGCTCCAAGTCTTGAATCCAAAAACTTGCCTTCTCTGGGTTAAACTAGCCTCTAAACTGTGGCGGATTGTTGTGTCTGAACTCAGACAAATTCAAAGCATCAGCAGTTGCATCTTAATGTTGAGCTGTTCTTCGATTTTGCTGAGTAATCGCTTCTGCCATTTGCTGCATAGCCTCAGCAACAGCAATCATTGGGTCTACATTACGTGCTGCATTTGCACGCGTTCCTCTTCCTCCAGACATCTTCTTTCGTCAACAAGACAAAACAATGTCAGGTGTAACCTTTCGGAAACAAAACACAGAGATTCACACAACACAAGCAAAAACAGACCTAACCACAACCCCAAAAGACTCTAACTTGGGCTCTGATACCAACTAATGTAACACCCTTGTGGGGATGTCACATTTATGAATGCAATGAAATAAAATAAAAATAAAACTCTTACCCAAGTTGTAAAATATTTGATACTTACGTAATATTTGTGGTAGTATTTTTTTTTCCTTTTTATAATTATAACATTAAATAAAATAACATGAAACACAAAATATAACAAACGTAAACTCACCATAATATACATATGATTCTCTTTTAGTACACACATAATTTACAACTACATGTATTTAATAAAGCAGTAAAGAGTTGACACAATGCTAAAACATAGTCGCCCAGCATCTCGGTAGATATCAAACCCTTCGATGGATCATCGTCCAAACCTCCAGAATAACCATCGAAAAGTTCACATCTATGAGATCTCACAAAGCCACGATGGACACGAGTCCGAAATTTGTCGACTCATTCTGCTGAGCTCACTAGGCGCGTGGAATATTCCCTGCCAATAACGCCTAATGGTCAGAGGTAACTCTAAATGTAAATAAAGCATAGTAGTGAATATGACCTCTCCGTCATACTCTCTACATAGGGACACGGTCAAACGTCCCACATAAGCAACTGTCCCTCGGTCCACATGCATACGCCACGCCTCGGAACCCCCATGAAACTCCAGTCTCACGAACCCGAAGAATCCTGGCAATGCCATGATCTCAGAATCAGTCTTGACGATCAGTGTGATCTACCGGCTCCTCCTCCTCGTATACTTCGCCCGACTGTTGCTCGTCAGGATACTGTATCTCAAGAGGCTGATCCTCTTCTTCCTCTAACTCTTTACGAATATAATATAATAATTTCGAGAAAACATATAGAGAGGTGAGACAATCTACATCACTACCCGCATGACAATAAAGAAAATGACAGTACAAAACAGTTATCACAACAGTACATACCAATATATCATGCATAATATATCAAGCAATATATAGCAATAATACATACCATTATATTATGCATAATATATTAAAGCAATAAATCATACAATTTATCACAGATTATGGTAAGCAGTAAAATGCAGGTAATGCATGAACACACACCGACTCGTTCCTACTCCATGGAGCTAAACACGGATATCTGAGAGAATGATACGATTAGAAACTAATAATACTTTATGGCTGCCCAACCAAACTATTACACTGTCAAATCTTTGTGTCTATAGCCCACAGTCCAAAACATCGTGTAGTAGTACACAGTCCAACATCGTGTACCACAGGCATAGTACTTAATAGTCCCCTCAAGATCTCGACTAAGAATAGTACTTGTCAAGATCATTAGTGTGTTGCCCGTTACCACGACCCAGAGGAGCAACCCACTGTTCGCATGTGGAATTCTCCGCACACTAACACCTCTAAGTTCATAAATGAACCACACTACGCTTATCACACCAAACACGGTGTAATTCGCCTCGTCAATCAATCACCAATTATAACCCAAATTGGCACAACACTCTAAGCATGATCTAAAATTACAAAAATACCCTTATTATCCAAATTTTACCATAATTATGAAAAATTACAAAAATACCCTTAGTCACAAAATAAGAAAGTATAGTACGTTTCACCTGACAGTACTACACTGCAATATGTCTGGGTCCACCACCTTGGCCCGATAGCAAAACTCACAGTATTGTTCAATCGCGTAAGAATTTTATCGCATTTTCACAATCTCATCGCTTTCACAAATGTTTTTAAATCGCGTAAAGATATTTTGACATTTTTAAACATCGTAAAATGTTTTTAAATCATTTTCTCAATCGCGTAAGGTTTTTAATTCATTTTCTTAACCGAATAGCTTAAAATCATCATTTCTGTTATGTGTAAAATTATATCTAGTACTTTTAAAATACATAGAGTATTTTCCTTATGTTCTAAATATAGTATGGAATCTTTTCATTTTATGCGTCTGATTTTAATAAAATTTGGCAGCATTTTGCCTATAAAATCAGTATAAGGTATTTTCAACTTGTTCCACTAAATATAGTTCATTTTATTTTTACCCAATAATTACGCTTTGAAACTTGCTAACGCGCTTCAAAATTTATAAAATGAGCTTTACATTAGTATTTTTCTAGCGTCTGTTTTATTTCTTACTTAAACTAAATTCTTTTAAGTTAAATTTCTAGAACTGAATTTATTCCTTTTATTTTTCTCAATGAATCATTGGAATCCATTTATGTTGTAAATCATTTACCTAACCTATCTTAGAAAATAAAATGGCATGTTGGCCAAATCAAAATAAAATGGTATTTGATTATACACTAAATGGCATATTGGCCACAATTAACTTAAACCACTTTTAACTTGATTATTTTACCTAGGTTTCTTTAAATCAGTGATTTAGAAAATTGCTGAGAACATTTTGGTTCTCTATTTTGATGTAAGGCCGTGAGCCTCATAATGTGTTCTTCGGAACACTTATGCAAATCGCACATGTTATTCACATCCTACTTTAATAATTATACAGTTATAAGCACATACAATTATTAAATCACATATAATATACATACAATATATTGAAAACCATAAACATGCATAGCAAAAATAATAAAAGCTATAATCATGCATAGCAAAAATAATCACAAATAGGAAAGCATTTTAAACAATCAAAAATAATAAAAACCACAAATAAACCATACAAACCGAATCCTTATGGATTCTACACACAAACACAAATCCATTTTCCCATCACCACTTAGGGTTGATGAGATTAAATCTCCCTCTTACCTCTTGTAGACAATTTAACCAGTTAGTTTTTCTCCTTTCCTTCAAATTTCGTGTGACTCCCAAACAAATCCCTAAAATTCTTAAACAATTAGTAAAAACACATACAAGGTACCAAATAGAAAAACCATGGAACAATCATGGTTATTAAAATTAAAAATCCAATATTGAACTATAGAAACAAAACTTACCCTTAAGTAAGTAAGCAAAAGGTTGGATTTTGGACAAGATAAAGTAGGAATTTGGGAAAACTTTGTGAACAAAAAGTGTTTAGAATGGGATTTGGGTTTAGGAAATATGATGAGATGAAATTATGAAGGTTTGGTTATGTGGGTGTGGGTGTTGGCCGAATTCATGGAGAGAAAAATGAAAGAGAAGTGTGCTTGGGTTTTTGGTATTTTAGAGAGAGAAATGAATAGCTAAATGTGATAAGTGTGAAAAATAAAGTGAAGAGTGAATAGATAGAGCTGCAGCCGTGAGTGAGTGTGGGTGAGGTTGAGTGATCAACTTTGCATGGTAAAATATCATAGAGTGTTCACATGGTTAAGCACATGGCTTATGTCATGTTGGAGCCTTCAAGAACCATGTAGAACCAAGCAAATCCAAGCCCACTTGCTGCTGCCCAAAACCGTGTGCTCCTTCATCTTTTTTTAGGGGGTCAATTGCTCTCCAATTACTCCTAATTACATGCTAACTAATTAGGTAATTTGTTAGGTTAATTATCCTAACCAATCTTAATTAACATACTAATAATATAACTAATTAATTTAACGTATATTAACACATATTATAACCTTTAATCAATATTAATATATCTAATTAGTATTTAGATTATAATTAATTAATAACTAAGTTAGTTCACTTAGTTTGTTAATTAAGTAATTAGATTAGTCAAATTAAGCTTAATTAGATTACTAACCAAATTCAAGCCTACAATTTTTGACTTAATTATAACCATTGATTCATCTTTAATTCTTAGCCCTAGATTAGATCTAAGGTAGATATCAATTAGTCATAAAACTATCATTCTAATCTCACCATTGATTAGATCAACGGCTTAGGTTAAAGGCTTCCTAACTAAGTCTTCATCCAATGGTCCAAACGAAAGTCTATGCTCCCTTCGTTGACCAATTCCTATTGGTTTAGAAAGTCAAGCCACTTTTGTTGACTTGCTCTCATTGGCTAGATTTTGCACAGTCAGCACAGTTGACTGTTTTTCCTAAACGCGGGTCCCACAATACTTTTAAAGATCTGTGGTCAAATCAAAGCAGATTTTTACTATTTTTGAGACAGTAGGTACTGTAATATAAAATAATATTATAATAATATAAAATTATTTTATTGCACAGTTAAATCTAAAAAATTACGAGATTAATATATATATCAATCAGAATTGGGTTTAGTAAGATCCCCCAGCTCCAATTAATTAAAATAAGATTTATCCGGCCAGAAAATTATTATTTCCCTAGGTCGGAGCAAATCACATGCAAGAGTCAAGTACACTCACGAAACAGTCAAATTAAATTTACTGCTCACAGAATTCACAAAACAGTACATTTCAGGACTAGATTGTAATTACCCCAAAAGTTGGGGTGTTACAATCCTTCTATGTCATAACCATGAATCATCTTCTTTACTCATATAGCATTTAGCATCATTTGACGATATATCTTCAAGGCTAATCATGTATATGTTATTGACCCTATGACCAACAAACTTAACTTGCTTATTATCTTTTCCTTCAATTATGCAACAATTAGAATCAAATATAAATTTATTTCCATTATCACATAATTAACTAATACTAAGCAAATTATTTTTAAGCCCTTCAACAAGTAAAGCATTATCAATAGAAAAGGAAGGAATTTTACCAACTTTGCCGACTCCAAGGATCTTCCCTTTGTTGTTGTCACCATATGTTACATGTCCATTCTTCTTAGGGACAAGGAAGGAAAACTTGGAGCCATTTCCAGTCATGTGCTTAGAGCAACCAATATCAAGATACCAACTTGAGCTCTTGGCCTTCAAGCACACCTACAACACACATTTAGATTTTAACCTTTGGTACCCAAATTATCTTGGGTCCTTGTATATTAGATTTAGGCAAGGTACCCTTAGGGACCCAAACCATTTTAGTCCCAACCTTAGTGTTTAAGTTTTTCCTAACATTGCATGTTGAGGCACTATGCCCTTTCTTCCCACAATGAAAGCAATTGATAAATGAGCTACTTGATGTACTTGAGGAAATAAATAAATTCTTATAAAACTTTTGTTGGTTATTGGGATTATACCCCAAACTGGCTTTTTAGAAAACACATCTTTATTTCCCTAGCAATACATTCAAGTTGTCTATTCCAAAAGTAAATTTTGAAAGAGTGTTTTTCAAATCTTCAATTTCATTTTCAAATGCTTTATATAATGAGCAAGATGAGAGTATAGGTGCATTATCATATGAAGAACAAATCATGCGTGATGAGTTAGCATCAATAAGTCATAGAGTCTCATTCTCAAATTTTTGTTCATTAATCTCCTTGTCTAAAATAGAAATTTTGTTTACCAATAAGAAGATTGTCTTGTTGGAAGATAAAATCATTTTTATGAGCCTCGTGGATTCATCATGAAATTCTTCAAAAGCATATTGTAGTTCACTATAGGAAGGTGAAGAGTCTAGGTTAGAAGAAGTTACATTGGTGTCACTTTCTTCTTCTTATTCTCCTCTAGCCATGAGACATAGATGAGCTTCTTCATTTTTTGAACTATCAAAAAAATCCATGTTATTGCCCTTCCATGCTATGTAGACTTTCTTTCCTTTCTATTTTTTATAAGGTCTCTTCTCAAAATTCTTCATCTTAAGATATACGGGATATTCCATCTTCATGTGCCCCGGTTTCCACATTCATGGCATGTTGGAGTAGATGAGGTTCCTTTCCCTTTATGATAGGTATTTTTTGAAGGGAAAGATGACCTTCTTTGAATTCCTTTCTTCTTAAGGAATCTTCTAAACTTTCTTACAAGGAGACTAAGATTCTCCTCATTAAGCTCAAGGTTTTCTACACCATCTCCATCATCTTCATCATCGTATTCAATTATTGAGGTGGTGGCTTTGAGTGCAATCCCCTTTTTCTTCTTGTCATACTCCTTATTTTGATTGAGCCTATTTAGCTCCAATTCATGCTCTTGGAGCTTCTCAAATAGAGTGGCTAATGTCATTGTTGATAGATTCCTTGACTCTGCAATAGCTGTCACTTTGGGTTATCAATTCCTATTCAAATATCTCAAAACTTTGTTAATAAGATCTTCATTAGGAAAAGTTTTTCTCAATGAAGCAAGATAATTTACAATATGAGTGAACCTCTTTTGCATTTCTTGAATGTTTTCTCCTTAGTGCATTCTAAACAACTCGTATTCATGAGTGAGAGTATTTATTCTCGATCTTTTTACTTCACTTGTACCCATATAGGTTACTTGTAAAGTATCCCACATTTCTTAGGTGGTCTTACAATTTGACACCCTAAAGAATTCATCATACCCTAAGGATGTGGTAATGATGTTCTTGGCTCTCAAATTGTATTGAACCTTCTTTTTGTCCTCATCGATCCATTCACTTCTTGGTGTATTGGTTCTTACACCATCAACCATACGTGTGGGAACAAAGGGGTTATTTTCAATAGCATCCCACACATTAAGATCAATAACTTCAATAAAAATCTTAATCCTTTCTTTCCAGTAGGCATAACCATCCCCATTAAAAATAGGGGATTTATTTATAGAAGAACTTTTGGAAGAAAACCATTTGAAGTCATCACTTCTCTTGAAGCTGCTAAGCTCTTTACACAAGCATCTAGCTTTGATACCACTTACTACCAAGTGGCCTCAATACTCAAGAGGGTGGTGAATTGAGTTTGAAACAAATTTTTTAAAATCTTTCGCAAAACACTTGATTACTAATTTTAGTTGAAGCTATTGATTGATAGAGATGAATGGATAGAAAAGATTGAATACATTCATTCACAAATGAATAAACCAAAATAGAGAGTGTTCAAGCAAACATGTAAAATAAATTCATAAATGTAAAGGAGTTAAGTTTAGAAGATCAAATACAAGGTTTATCCTGGTTTAGCTACCAATCCATTTGTGGCCTACATCTAGTTCTCAAGCAATCACTCGAGATTTTCCACTATATCTTGAAGTTTCAATAGGTGCTTGTAACATTTACACAATAAAACACTCACCATACCTTGGGATACCTCACCCTTTGTGCTTGAGCCTTAATTACAAGGGATAACTCAACCTTTACAACTTTTAAGGATATCTCACCATTTTTTACAGATTAATTAAAGTATAGATGAATTAAAAGCTCTATGAGCATTGTAACATCCCGAAAATTCTTCATTTCATTATAAATAATCATTTTATAATATTTATGATTTTTAATAATTTTTGTGGATTTTTTTGGAAATGATGAATATTTTCATATATTTTTCATTTTGCGTGCGCACTGAGCGGAGCCGGGATAACGAAATGTTTCCCTGAGGCTAGTAAACCTTGAACTGTCAACGTGTTGACGGGGGATCTTACTAAACTCGAGGCCGGGCATAGTTTGGAGGTTTGCATTTTTTGAGGTTTTATCTGTGGGATAAAATCGCTACATCATAAAATTATCTAATGATTAATAAAATATTATTTTCATCAATTGTAACTTTTATTCACTGAAAATAATTCTAACAGTGTAATTAATCATCTGTCAGATGTATTTAATGAGGAGACAAACTTACTATGCACTTTATTGAGAAGTGCGTGAAGCTTCTCAAGGAAGCTTTGAGGGAAGCTTTTAGGAAGCTTCCTCCAACCACTACTTTCTCTCTCCTCCTTTTTGGTGCTGCACGGCAGATTAAGGGGGGGCCATATTGCATTTTCATTCTCTCATTTTCCCTCCCTCACGTCTGCTCTCTTTCTCCCTTCTCTTTTCACTCCATAGCAGCAACACCATTACCACCCACACCTCCATTTTATCTTCAAGCTATCACACTCCTTGCACCATCTTTGTGTTTGGAGGACCACTATCATTGAGGAAGTCATCTTCAAGAGTTCACCATTCTCTCCATCTTCATCCTTTTCCACCTTTGAAGCTTAAAGGTTGGAGCTTTAAGGTAAAGCTCTCAACTTTCTCTTCCTCTCTTCTCATTTTCGTAACCCACGGTCATTTTGATGACCATGGGTATCCATTTCAATATTTGGTTTTGATTTTGGAAGTTTGAATGTTCTAGGACTTCCAGGAAGCTAAGCACTAAATTTCTGACTAAAAAGGAGCAGCCTTTCTTTGTGCTTCTCTAAGGTAAGAGGAAGACACTCCTCCTCAACCTCTATTAGCATTTAGGAATGTTGTCTGTGATTGATAGTGAGGGAAACCTATTGAGGGCCACCCTTTGTTTGCATGTGTTTGTAAGGTGTTTATGCTACTGGAATGTATAATATGGAAGGAAATGACGTCGGATTGGTTCTCAGATGGCCACGGTTTAGAGCCTAAACTTTGGGGTCCTTTGTGAACACTTGTGATAATTTGAACTCCTGACCATTTAGTAGAATGTCAAAATTCGTCGAGTATAGACTTCTGACCATATCCGTCGAATTTGATTTTTTGACCAAATTCGTCGAGTTTGGACTTCTGACCCTTAAGCACAATGTCAATATCCATCGAGTTTAAATGTCAATATTCGTTGAGTGACCTATCCGTCGAGTAGAGTTTCTGACCACTTGGGAGAGAAACTTACCCAATGTCAATATCCGTTGAGTTAGAATGCCAAATCCGTCGAGTAGAATTCCTGGCCATTCAATAGAGAAACTTACCCAATGTCAATATCCGTCGAGTTAGAATGCCAAATCCGTCGAGTAGAATTCCTGACCGTTCAATAGAGAAACTTACCCAATGTCAATATCCATCGAGTGACATATCCGTCGAATTTGAATTTCTGACCATTTTGTGTCTTTGTCGATTCAACACTTAGAAGCTTTCTCCAACGTCAACACCCATCCGTCGAAAATAGGATTTCTGCTAACCTTCTAGTATATTCAACAGTTTTTTATCCCCATTCAATAGAACCTTCATTTGACAGAAATTGATTTTCAACCATTCTTGTCAAAATTGTAACGCAGCCCTTCCGTCAATAACTCACCTTATGACTCACATCTCTCATCAATCAGCCATGTTAATTTTCGTCGAATGGTAGCTTCAATTTTATCCTAGATACATTGCCTCCGTCGAATTCAAGAATGTAAGTTATCACCCAACATCTAGAAAATAAATTAGTGGTATTACTGGTGATTCTAGCCATGTATCTTCCTGGACTCAAGACTTTTGGACTAATAAAAGCATATTAATCGTAAATAATTGGATGACTAGAAACTAATTAGGGATTCATAAACAGAGAAAAACAAGGAACGTGAGCATGCCTTACAACTAGTGAGAATTTTGAATAAAGGAAAAACATGAGTATGGGTGAGGCCGTGAGGAACATAATGAACCTAATGATTGACTTTTATTTTGACTCTGAATAAGATCGTGGTTATCCTTAAAATATGCTATTGGCTTGATGTGGATCCGTGAATGGGATCAAACCTTATTGTTAAATCATATGACATGCATTTGAAGCATGATTGACCTAGTTGTCATAAGGAGCATGATTGAGTCATGCATTGCACAAAAAGAAAAAGAACGTCCGTTGGACTTTGTTAAGGCCGAGTTGCCTAGGAGATGATCACACCTTATTGCGTGTGTGAATAGACAAGTGGGGTCCTGTAGTTGTCCTTGAAGGCGTCGGGGCGCGGGTGTCTCACAGAGGGCAGTGGTAGCCCCTCTGGACCGTGGGACAAACCGATACAAGCGCACCGACGATTCTGACTGGCCACAGTCCTATATCGAGATCTTGTGAGAATGCCGCTGTATAAAACCTTGTTGCGCAAAATGACTGATTATTTTCTAGAAAGCACTTGATTTATGGCTGACGAGATACTGGCATGTCTCCCTGATCATTCTCTCCGACTGTTTTGTGTCTAGCTCCATGGAGTAGGATTTTGACTATTGAATGCATGTGCATAGTGAGTCCATGAATTATCTGGCATTTATTATTATTATATTAGAACTGTTGTATTATCGATACATACATACAACTGCCTGGAACTGTTTAGTTAATTATAACTGCTGCTAAATGTTTATTACCATTATTGCTATCAAAAAAACTATTTAGGCGCTTTGTGCCGTTTGGTTTCTTAATGCTATAATTGGTAATGATGGTAGGATGTCTTACCTCTTTTCTGTTTCTCCATTACTGTGTGTCTGTATATTGTATCCCATTGAAGACGACTGCAAGGAAACAGAAGCCCCAGACTTCCCTGGCTTTTGGCCTTACCTCAACTAAGCGACTGCTGAAGAATATGGAGACACGCACGCACAGATTTCTGGGAGATGTGCGCCTGACCTTCTTAGGAGGGCCAGAGTGCTGGCACATCGACTTTGGCTCTGAGCGCTGGGTCTACTTGGGTGATGTATCGATATCTCTAGCCTGGAGGTGCCATGAGCCGCCTGTTTTCACCTACTGTATTAGCCTACGTCTGGAATTTCATCTTCCTATACGCGAGATGTGGGGTGACCGTTATTACACCCCGCGGGAAGACTCTTTTCATTCCACGGCTTGGGCCCCGTCCTGTAACTCTACTGTTCCTATGGTGGTTTCCTTTGATGAGGAAGATCTTGAGGAAGATCCCGAGGAGGTCCCTGAGGACGACCCCGAGGAGGATCCTGAAGAGGATCTTGACATGATTCCTCCTCACTTTTGGGATTGACATTACTTGTAGCTACTGAGGGCTACCAGTGTTTTATTTTGGGTGCCTGATGTTTTGTTTGTAGTGGGCTGTATATTCTGATACCGTAGGGATGTGTATGTATAATCCTCTAAGGGTAGGTATAGTTTTGCTTTTTGATATACCAGGCTTTATAACCAAACAATTTGATAAATATATATGAATATGAAATGTTAATTCCAATGTATGCTTTATTTTTGCCTTTATTTCTTTATTTCCATTTATGTTCCATCTCCGTGGTTATTGACTATTGTTATTATTATTGTATTACAAAAAAAAAATATAATACACTCGCCAATTTAATTACCCAACTATAACCAGGTAAATATACATACTATTAAAAGGAATCGGGTCTTAACTTATATAATTTTGTCTCTGCATCGTAATTGACAATGTGACGTTCCCTTATGAAAAGGGGCGTTATATTAAGTTGGTATCAGAGCCCCGGTTTATGTTTCTTTTGGTCTTGTGATTGAGTCTATCTTGTTTGTGCTGTGTGTTCTCTAAATAGTATACGTAAAGGTGTATTGTTTGGTATTGCTAGTGAATGCAACTGACTTTTCTATGTTTTCAGTTAATCTGATCTAAGAAAGTAAGATGGCGTGAAGGGAAGACATGGCAGCAGCTATTATAGTAATGCAGAGGATGGATGAGGCCGTTGCACAACAAACCGAGCAAGCTGCACAATAACAAGAGAGAGTTGTGCAACAATAAGATCGAGCTGCTCAACAGCTAGAGGCTACTGTTGATGCTCAGAATTTAGTGGAGTTTCGATGCCATAACCCTCCTCAATTCAAAGGAGAATTTGATGTGGACAAGGCTAGTCTGTGGATCAAGGAGTTAGAAAAAGTCTTTCGAGGAATGAACTGCGCTGAGGACAAGAAGGTGAACTATGCTACTTTTATGCTGGTAGGCAATGCTGAGAATTGGTGGAGTGGGGTGCAAAGAATGCTGGAAACTGCAAACCGAGAGATTACTTGGGAGTTATTGAAAGAAAAGTTCTTGGATAAGTATTTTCCTGCAAGCGCAAGACATGCGAAGGAGTCAGAATTCCTCAACCTACGACAAGGGAATATGACCGTTAGTGAGTATGCGGCCAGATTTGAAAACTTGTCGCAGTTTTCAACGTACTTTCAGAATCAACCAAATGAAGCATGGAAATGCCGAAGATTCACTGAAAGACTGAGGTATGAAGTGAAGAAGGTTGTGATCACCTTAAGGATCAATGAATTCTCAGAACTGTTGGATACTTGCTGTGACGTAGAGGCTCTGGAGCAATCTAAGGACACGAGGAGCAAAAACTTTGGGCCTACGAGGTCCCAGAGAGGCAGCAGTAATAGTGCTAACCACTTCCAGAAGAAGCCATACTCCCGACTAACGGGAAATCAGCAATAGGCCATGGGTGGAAGTTCTGGTGGAGGTTTTACTAGGAATCGGACTATCCAAAACGTGGCGTACCCCTCCAAATGCTGGAAGTGCGGAAAGGATCATCCAACAATGGATTGTTCTATTAAAGGGATTATCTGTTTCTGATGTGGAAAACCTGGACACATCTATAGAGACTGCAATCAAGCGAAGGTTGAACCTTCAATGAATGCTACAAAAGCCAAGAAACCATAAGCTGGAGGACGAGTTTATACCATGAGCGGAGCTGAAGTCTCCGAGTCCAAAGATTTGATACAAGGGGAAGGCACCATAGAAGGTAATCTTTTAACTGTACTGTATGACTCTGGGGCAACCCATTCTTTCATATCTTATGACTGTGTGCAAAGACTGGGTCTAACTGTGTCGTCTTTACCTTTTGATTTAACTGTTTCTACCCCCACTGATAAATCGGTAGTTACTACTAAAGTCTGTCTAAACTGTCCATTGGTTGTTGAAGGTCAAACCTTTTCGGTCGATCTGATCTATTTACCCCTTTCCCAACTAGATATTATCTTAGGGATAGACTGGTTGTCTTCCAACCATGTTCTGTTAGACTGTTCTAGAAAGACCATAGTTTTTCCCATAGATGGGAATTCTAGATTTCTGACGGCCAACCGAGTTCAAGCTCTCTTGAAAGAAGGAGCTCACGGATACATGCTACTGTCTTCTTTGAAAGTCGAGAGCGAGGTTGATGTGAACACAATTCTAGTGGTGAATGAATTTCTCGAAGTCTTTCCTGAGGATGTACCTGGTTTACCACTGGCTCGAGAGATAGAGTTTGCTATCAACCTAGTACCGGGAGCTGGTCCCGTGTCTATAGCACCTTATAGGATGGCACCGATAGAGTTAGTTGAGCTCAAGAAATAGCTAGAAGAGCTTTTGGAAAAGCAATTTGTCAGACCAAGTGTGTCACCGTGGGGAGCACCAGTGCTGTTAGTTCACAAGAAGGATGGCACATCAAGATTATGTGTGGACTATCAGCAGCTGAACAAAGTAACGATCAAGAACAAATATCCACTCCTGAGAATTGATGACTTAATAGACCAACTGAAGGGAGCAGCGGTGTTTTTGAAGATCGATCTGCGATCTGGGTATCATCAGATACGAGTAAAGACGGAGGATGTACCTAAGATTGCTTTTCATACCCGATACGGTCATTACGAATACCTTATGATACCGTTTAGCGTGATGAATGCACCAGCTATCTTTATGGACTACATGAACCAAATCTTTCGTCCTTACTTGGACAGATTCGTTGTGGTCTTCATTGATGACATTCTGGTATACTCTCAAAATCAGGAGGACCATGCTGAACACCTCAGTATAGTTCTTCAGATTCTGAAGGAGAAGGAATTGTATGCCAAACTGTCAAAATGTGAGTTCTGGCTGGAAGAAGTTAAGTTTCTGGGTCACGCGATCTCAAAGGATGGGATTGTGGTGGATCCATCGAAAGTAGAGGTAGTGTTATAGTGGGAAAGGCCAACATCAATGACGGAGATCCGAAGCTTTGTGGGTTTAGCAGGATATTACCGGAGGTTCATTGAGGGATTCTCCAAGATTACTGAACCACTTACACAACTCACAAGGAAGAACCAAGCATTTGAGTGGACCGACAACTGTGAGCAAAGTTTCCAAGAGTTGAAGAATCGACTGACTACCTCACCAGTGTTAGTGCTACCCGATCCGAATGAGCAATTTGAAGTGTACTGTGACGCTTCATACCAGGGACTAGGATCTGTTCTTATGCAGCATGGAAGAGTAGTGGCTTATGCTTCAAGGCAGTTGTGAGTGCACGAGAAGAACTACCCGACACACGACTTGGAGTTAGCGGTTGTAGTCTTTGCTCTGAAGATATGGAGGCATTTTCTCTACGGAACGACGTTCAACATTTTCAGTGATCACAAGAGTTTGAAGTATTTGTATGATCAGAAGGACTTGAACATGAGGCAACAAAGGTGGTTAGAGTTCTTGAAGGATTATGATTTCCAACTTCTGTATCACCCTGGCAAGGCAAATGTTGTGGCAGACGCTCTAAGTAGAAAGATAATCAGTGTCTCTGCCTTGATGATCAAGGAAAAGGATATGCTAGAGCAGTTTAGAGATGTGTGGTCTTTTGTCGAGTTAGAACTAGGGAAGATTCGCGTGAATATGGTTACCATCACAAGTGAGCTAATGGATGACATAAGGGAAAAGCAAAAGGTTGACAAGTTCTTAAAGAGGTGAGAGATCAAGTGAAACAAGGCGATGAAACAGTGTTTACGGAAGGAATGGACGGAATTTTGAGATTCCGTGGAAGAGTTTGTATTCCCCGAGACCAAGAACTTAGAGAATACATCATTAACCATGCTCATACAAGCCAGCTGAGTATGCATCCGGGCATAACAAAAATGTACCAAGATTTGAAGAAATTGTTCTGGTGGCATGGAATGAAGAGTGACGTCACTAAACGTGTATCGACTTATCTCGTCTGTCAAAAAGCTAAAGTGGAACATCAGAGACCAGCAGCATTGCTGCAACCATTGTTTATTCCTGAATGGAAGTGCGACAGTATTGCCATGGATTTTATAGTCGGATTGCCAAGAACGAGAAAAGGTCATGATTCGATTTGGGTAATTGTGGACTGACTCACGAAATCAGCACATTTTCTCCCGATTGACATAAGATACAAACTAGAGAGACTGACTCAGATCTATATTAGAGAGATTGTTAAACTACACGGTGTGCCTACAAGTATTGTTTCGGATAGAGATCCGAGATTTACTTTAAATTTCTAAGAGAGTTTGCAAGAAGCATTAGGGACGAAGTTACATCTGAGTTCTGCTTATCACCCGCAGACCGACGGTCAATCTGAGAGGACGATCCAATCTTTGGAAGATTTGCTTAGAGCTTGTACCATAGAACAGACTGGAAGTTGGGATGATGTTCTACCATTGATAGAATTCACCTACAACAACAGTTATCATTCGAGCATAGGGATGACACCCTATGAAGCTCTGTATGGACGATGGTGTCGAACACCTCTGTGTTGGTACCAAGATGGCGAGCGCCTTACTATTGGACCAGAGATTATATAGTAGACAACTGAGAAGGTTAAGATGATTCAGGAAAAGATGAGGACGACTCAGAGTCGGCAAAAGAGTTATGCAGACCAAAGGAGAAAGCCTCTTGAGTTTGAGGAAGGCGAGCATGTATTCCTGAAAGTCACACCTACGACAGGGGTAAGCCGGGCTCTAAAATCTAGAAAACTCACTCCAAAATTTCTTAGACCATACCAAATCATTCGTCGAGTAGGTCTTGTAGCCTACCAAATAGCCTTACCTCATTTCCTTTCAAACATTCATAATGTTTTCCATGTGTCACAACTTCGAAAATACCTTCCCAACCCAAGTCATGTCATAGCACCGGATACAGTACAATTAAAAGAAAACTTAACTTATGTGGCACCTCCTATAAGAATCAAGGATAGAAGGATAAAGGAATTAAGAGGCAAGGAGATCGCATTGGTGAAGGTATTTTGGAACGAGGTGACTGGAGATGCAACTTGGGAGCTAGAAGACAAGATGAAGGAGCAACACCCACAGTTATTCTAAGGTATACAAATTTCGAGGATGAAATTCCTTTTTAGAAGGGGAGTGTTGTAACATCCCGAAAATTCTTTATTTCATTATAAATAATCATTTCATAATATTTATGATTTTTAGGAATTTCTGTGGATTTTTCTGGAAATGATGAATATTTTAATATATTCTTCATTTTGCGTGCGTGTAACACCCCAAAATTTTCTATCCTATAAATAGTAATTTTGACAGCTAACAAAATTTTACTTTTTAGTAATTTCTGGATACTGTAAAATTATTTTGTTTATTCCGTCAGCATATTTGATCGTTTTGAGTGATTTACTCCGTGTTAGGAAAATAAAAATTTTCGGGCTGGAAAAAACTTTACATAATTTAATTTTTACCGTTAAGTAATTATTTTACGTAATCTGATTTGATATTTGAATGTTTTCTATTTTTTGTGATTTTATGGATGATTATGAAATTCTTGACTGTATGTGGGCCCGGGTGGTCTTAGGTGGGCCCAGGTGACCTTACGTGGGCTCAGGTAGGTCCCGTAAAGTAAAAATTTTCTACACATAGAAAAATTTGTACTGTTTAGACGGAGACAGGGGATCTTACTAAACCTGAATCCGAAAACAGTTTTAGAAAATTTCCTTTACCGTATTTTTACTATATTTATTTACTGTGACGGTAAAAATACAGTAAATGTATGTTTTTTGTGGGGTTACAGTGAATCAAAATAATATTCTATATTATTAAGTTAATATTGGTGGATTGGATATTCACCATTAATTTAATTAACATTGGAGATTTAATCTTGATTTAATCAACGGTGGAGATTTAATCTTGAAAATAAATAGGATTAATTATAACCATTGGATGGAAAATTAAATCAAGGGTGGAGATTTAGTCTTGTAAAATAACTTTGACCATTATGAACCCTTGGATGAAGATTAAATCAATGGTTGAGATGGACCATTAATAACCATTGGATTTGAATTAATGGTGTAGATTTAGTCAACAAAAATTTACTACAACCATTTTGGACCCTTGGATGTAAAGTTTGAAGGTGTAATCTTGACCCTCCATTTTGAAGACTCATCTAAGGGCTAGGAATTAAAGGAGAAAGATCCAATGGCTCAAAAAAAAAGTCTTCCATCTACAACCTAAACCTAATGGCTATTTTAATCCAAACCATCCTTTTAATCAAGGGCTAGGATGGCTTAGGAAAGATGACCATGCAAATTAATCACATGTTGCATGCAAGGAGAAGGGGGGGACGGTTTTGCATGCATTTTGGAGAGGAGACAAAGCTAGCATAGGCTTTTTAGGCCAAGGAAAAAGATGAAGTCAATAATAGCCATTTGAATTTGATTAGTAACTATTTAAGCCTAATTTGATTAATCTAATGGCCTAATTAACAAGTTAAGTAAACTAAATTAAATGTTAAATTGTTATAATCTAATTCTTAATTAAATATCCTAAATTTATTTAGAGGTTATAACATATGTAATTATATATCTAATTAATTAGTTATTTAATTAGATAATTAATTAAGATTTATTAGGAAACTAAACTTAATTAATTACCTACTTAATTAGCAAGTAATTGGACTTGAATTAAAAACAAATTAAGTCCCTAATTCATGAGAGGCCACACGGCCATGCAGCCCAAGGAGGCTTCTTAAGTCTTCTTGAATGGACTTTTATGATTATTGGAGGACATATAGGGACATAGGCCATGTGCTACTCCATATGCATCCAATTGGTGATATTGTGAGTCAAGCATATCACTTAATCTCTCCAAGACTCCCACGGCAGCTGCTCACTTTCATTCACCCTCCTAATTTCATTTTCTATCACATCAAAAAGCTTACAACACTTTCTCTCAAAAACTCCAAGAACCCAAGCACACATTTCTTTCCATTTTCTCTCTCAAATTCGGTCAAGCACCTTAGAACCATCATCCAAATTTCTATAATTTCATCCAACTTGATTTTCTAAACCTAAACACCATTCTAAGAACATCTCTAGTTATGAGTTTTTCGAAAATATTCATCTTGAGCTTCAAATCTGAGCTTCAAGTTTCTATCAAAAATCAAAAAATTCCATCTTTGTGCTTCAAGAGAAACCATTCGGTCAAGACACTCAAAACCACCATCCAATCTCTTTTAATTTCATCCAACCATGGATCTTGAATCTACATGATATTCTAAGCAACTTTCATGTTGGAGATTTTCTCTAAATCATCCATCTTCATGGACTTTCTTCAAGATCAAAGTTATTGGATTTTTGAGGTGAAGTGTAAAGAAACTTCAATTCTTTTCTCTTTTTCATGATCTAAACCATGTTTGATCCATGGTTCCTCTTAATCAAGCTTAGTATACTAATTTCTATGTATTTTGTTTTGTATTTGAGAAGCCCTTGGTGGTGAAGGACTTGGAAAGAGAAGCAAAATCAAGAAGCTTTGAGGATCTTCAAGAGGTAAGAGGGAGATCCATCTCACCAACCAATTATGGTGGTGGGAGATGGTCTTATATTTGATGGATTGTGAATTCATGTGAGAATTCCAATCCATGGTTATGTAATAATTAATTGTGTGTTTATGAGCTTTACTTTATTTTCTTGTGCTTTGATTATTTTTGTCTATACTTAATATGCTTTGCATGATTTTATGGCTTTGATAGTATACTTATAATATGCATGATGAGTATATGGCATGTTTGTGATATTTATGATGAAATATATATATGTATGTCATGATGTGTGGATGGAAAGAAAATTGATCTTGGTTTCAATGGCCAAGGAAGAGCTACGGTTTTGATGCCCTTGATGAGGGTCAATGTTAAAATTTTTCAAGAACAAGGAAATTAAATTTTGATCCCTAGAACAATGAGAATTTCGGCCAAGACACCTCAAAATAGGTGTTTACAAATTAATATGTTTATGGAAGAATAAAATTGGATTGATTTGAGGAGTATGGAAAATGAACTAAAGGTTTATTTTTTTAAGAAAACATGAACACAAATTTTAGAATGAAATTTTATTGATTTATTTTGTGTAGAAACAAGAATGGAATTTATTTAAGTTAGAAGAAAAATATTTCATGGTTCCAATGGCCATCTATAAGGTTTTGATAATTTAAAAAAATGTTTTGATGTTATAAAATACAAGAACTTTCAAATAAGGATTTTTGAAAAGGGAATTAAGTGTTATAAATTAGGTGAAGTGGAATTTTCATAAAAAGAAGATTGAAAGTATTGAACTTCAAATTAATTTAAAAAGAATCAATTTTTGGAAGTGATTTAGAAATATAAAAGAAAATGTTTGTAACTTAAATTTACTCACGAAGAATTTATTTGAGTTTTGGAAAACGTTAGGAAATTTAAAGTTAAGAAACAATAATTAAAACAACTCAATATGATTTTGTAGGACTAGATCAATAAAAAGTGATTTTGAGAAAATATATATTAAGGAAAAGATTTTTGACTAAGAATGAAAATGGATTTGCAAAGAAAGTGAAAATGAATTTGAACAAATGGGTTTGGTTTTTATAACCATTGGTACTTCCGTTTTGAAAATAAAATTTTAATGGTTTTGTTTGTGTAAAACCATATCAATTTAGAAAGAAAAATATTTAATGGTTTCAATAGTCATATCCACGTTTTTGAAGGCTTGTAATGCCTTGATTTTTATGAACAAAGTGATTTTCAAAGTGGAAACGTAACTTAAGTTAATACAAGAATTTGGAAATGGAATTAGAGCATTTATCACTTGAGAAATTAAGTTTTTGTAAACAAAAAATGTTTTCGAACTTCAATTTATTTTGAAGAAGGTTGTGTTTGGAAATGCTTTGAGAAAAATAGAAAATATAATGGTGATTTGAGAATTTACTAAAGTATAACTTATTTTCAAGTTTTGAAGTACGTGTGGAAATTTTAAGATTTGAAACATTGATTTATATCAATGAAAGAGTAGTTTTGTGGATTATATTTGAAAAAGAATTTTTTGAGTAAAGAAACGGGAAAAAAAAATTTTTGAGTAAGAAAATGTGTTAAAAATGATATTGACTTATTTGAAAGTACAAAATAATGTTTGGAATATTGAGGAATATTTTACATGATTGTAAAATGGTAAAAAATGATTTACGTATCTTAAAAATGATACTTCTACGCTAATTTGAAATATGTTAAAATATTTCTATGTGATTTGAATTACGTTTAAATATTTTATATAAGTTTAAATATTTTACGTGATTTGAAATACAGTTGAAAAATCACTATGTGATTAAATAATGATAGAATATTTTTACGTAATTATGAAAAATGATAGAAAATTGTTATGAGATTTGGGAAGCGTTTAAATATTTTACACTATTGAAAATATTATTAAAAAATATGCATAATTTTGAAACAGTGGAAAAATAATATGCGATTTGAGAAACGTATATTTTTACGCGATTGAGAAAGACATTGAAAGATTAATACGTGATTTAAAAGTGCAACAGAAGAGCTGCGGCATTTTGAAAACGTAACAAAAGTGTTACAGTATTGAGAAAATATAACAAAAACGTTTCAGAATTTTGAAAATGTAACAGAAACATTTTGGAATTGTGAAAACATAATGGAAATGTTATGCAATTTTGTGAAAACACGGTGAAAGTATTTTATAACTATGAAAACATGATAACATGATTTCGTGTTGAAAATATAGTATAATTACTGTTGAACCAGTGTATGGAAACTGTATGAGAAAATGACGTGTTTTGCCTATGACTGGTATTTGGTGCATTTTGTATGCATTGGAAAGAGATGCCTGTGAATGGATTTAGTGCATTATACATGCATTGAAAAAGTATGTGTTGAAGCATATGATATAAATTGAACAAATGAAATTGAAAAGATTTGGCCCTTTGGGGTTGAACTTGCACTGATATATTCGTGCATTGTATAAAATATAGCTAATAGCTATTATGGCCCTTGTGGTTGAAGAGGGAATGAGAATTGATAGTGAGGTCTATGATGGATCTTGGGGGCGTCGAGGCGCGGCGGTCGACCAGTGGACAGCTGGTGAGTACCCTATGCTACTTGGCGATGCAGTCCGTTGCAACACATTGACGATACCCGACAAGAACACGATTCTTTTCAACAACTGGGAGATTATCTTTGGGCTAAGGCTGACAATTGACCAGAACATTCTTCTCGAAATTGTGAAAACCTCCATGGAGTTGTTTTTGAAAAATTGAGTCTTTGTACATATGCATAAATCTGAGCATTTATATCTGTGTGATATATTAATTGAGGAATATTGGTTATTAGTTATTATAATTGAATTGATAAATGATTGGATGATGATTGAACAGATAATTGATTAGATGATGATAGTTGATTAATGCTGATAGCATGATTATGGCATGATCTGTCTGTATGATATTGTTAGCTGTGTGTTATCTCTATGCTGCCATATTGGTATTGGTGTAGGTGATCTCACCTCTTTGTTATGTTGTTTTGCTGTGTCTGTATTGTTAAAATCAAATAATAGAAGGACCGAGTTGTCTTAGACATAACGGGCGATAAATACTCTGAGATTGGTGACAACAATAAGGAGTAGACATTCAGGACTCGAAGGTGTGCAGTGTTGACAAAGGAACAGATGTCTGATGCATCAAGATGAATAGAAAAAGGAATAAGTATGTTAAAGTTTCTTGTTAGTGTTGTATCGTGCTATTAAGTAGGACCCGTCATGGGGTTTGCTACTGTAAAAAAAAAATAAGTCTGTTAATTTTATATTTCTCTTTAAATTGTGTTATTAATTGGTGTCAATATTGTATAATGAATAGTTGAAATATGATTTTCAATATTACCTAATATTTTCAGTAAATTTACGTTTCAGTAAAGAAGAAATTTTGAAACCCATCTTTTATAACTCAAACTTTGTACGAACTTATTTTCAGATTATGAGTCGGAAGTCAGAAATGAGATGCCCTAGCTAGGGTGTTACATTAGTTGGTATCAGAGATAGGGTGTTACATTAGTTGGTATCAGAGCACGGTTTGAGTCTTTTGGGGTTTGTGGTTAGGTCTATTTTGCTTGTGTTGTGTTCTCTGTGTTTATTTTTTGAAAGGAAATAATGCTATTTATAATGGATATTAGATCTATTGTATTTCGATCCGCACGCCTCGAAAAAAAAAAAGGGAATGGCTCAGGATAGTTATACTTGTGTGGAAGTGAAACATGTTACTAGTAATGCAGTTGCAGCTACGAGAGCAATGGGAGCAATGAGGAAAGACGACTGCACGAACAAAGGATTGCTGTTCAGTGGAAACTAGAAGTTGAAGTTTAGGATCTGATGGAAGAGAATCAATCTTGGAATATAAGATTTCATAATTTTGGAACCTGGTATTTTTTAGGATATTGAGAAAGTAATTGATTTCGACGGAAGATGTATTTACAACTATTGAGGAAACCAAAAATAGTAAAGGATGTGAAAGAATGTACTTAATGAAGGAATGTACGTCAAGAAAACAATTTACGAAAAAGTTGGACACATTTTCAAAGAGTATAATCTCTTATGTGTTCTTTGAAAATAGAGTTTTCTATTAGTAAAAATTTTAGATAGTAAGGGAAGTTGTTACTCTGAATGGAACGGGAGTGTTCTGAGCGGAAGATTTAATCAATGGAGATTGTGTCATTAGAGCCAATCCTATAAACCATACTGAATATTTCTGTGAATAACCTATTCCTTATGACATATGATTGAGTAGATCAATTATATATTAGAGTTATTCGTTATCCTCTGATTTGTTTACTTCTGTTTCTATTCTTAGCTAATCGAGCAATTCAAGTTGTTGTTATAGATCAAATATTTGTATTAGTTTGATCTGTTGTTCAAAATTTTGTGTTAGTTTGATCTGTTTCATAAACAGACGTGGTCTTTGAAAATGAATTGGTTATTTTCCAGCCATATCCAATGAGATTATTTTAACAGACTATGAGTAATCCAGAGAAAATTCATTTTTGAAAATCGGGTTACATCCAATTCTTTGTTGGATATGTTTGATAACAAGTTTGATTCATTTTGTTATCTTCCATGATGTTTTCTTTCATCTCCTGCAATTGAAGGAATATTTTGCAAGAAAGGATATTTCTATATTTGTATCCGTGTTAACGTATCTGAGTAACGCAGCAGAAGCGTGGTGAATTTTTCAAAAGATTGGAACAATTCTTCTATGGGAAAATTTAATACGGTAATGGAAAACCGTAGAAAATTTTTTTTTTATAGAAGTATTTGGTATCGTGCTGTGGAAAGAAGAATTCGGTTAGTGAGACATTTCCTGTTAAAAGCAAAAATCTAAAATATGTAGTAATACGAGGATAAGGAAATTTTAAGTAATACATTACATTAGCTAAACATTACATTACATTAGTTGGAAGTTATCTGAGAAAAACTATTCTAGGCATGAACGAAGATCGGTTGTTGTTATGTTGATATCAGAGATATGAAAATTCTTTTTTTCTGGAGTAACATTCAACATCTTCAGTAATAACCAACAAAATCTCTATGATAGGAGTCTGAGATATCTATTTGATCAGGAGAAGTTGAACATCAGCAAAGAGATTTTGTGGGATTAGAATAGTATAGCAAGATGTAAGAGAGGAAGCTTCATGAGAATCAGAAAATAAGATGAAAGCACCATATCCGTATTTATTCTGAGGGTGTGAAATCATGTTTCTCAAATTTCGAGGACGAAATTTCTTTATAGAGGGGGAGAATTGTAACACCATAAAATTTCCTATCCTATAAACAGTAATTTTGACAACTAATGTAATTTTCTTGTTTAGTAATTTTGGATACTGTAAAATTATTTTGTTTATTCCGTCAACGTATTTGATCGTTTTGAGTGATTTACTTCGTGTCAGGAAAATAAAAATTTTTGGGCCGAAGAAAACTTTATGTAATTTAATTTTTACCGTTAGGTAATTATTTTACGTAATCTGATTTGATATTTGAGTGTTTTCTATTTTTTGTAATTTTATGGATGATTATGAAATTCTTGACTGTATGTGGGCCCGGGTGGTCTTAGGTGGGCCCAGGTGACCTTACGTGGGCCCAGGTCGGTCCCGCAAAGTAAAAATTTTTCAACGCATAAAAAAATTTGTACTATTTAGACGGAGACAGGGGATCTTACTAAACCTGAATCCGAAAACAGTTTTAGAAAATTTTCTTTACCGTATTTTTACTATATTTATTTACTATGACGGTAAAAATACAGTAAATGTATATTTTGTGGGGTTACAGTGAATCAAAATAATATTCTATATTATTAAGTTAATATTGGTGGATTGGATATCCACCATTAATTTAATTAACATTGGAGATTTAATCTTGATTTAATCAACGGTGGAGATTTAATCTTGAAAATAAATAGGATTAATTATAACCATTGGAATGAAAATTAAATCAAGGGTGGAGATTTAGTCTTGTAAAATAACTTTGACCATTATGAACCCTTGGATGAAGATTAAATCAATGGTTGAGATGGACCATTAATAACCATTGGATTTGAATTAATGGTGTAGATTTAGTCAACAAAAATTTACTACAACCATTTTGGACCCTTGGATGTAAAGTTTGAAGGTGTAATCTTGACCCTCCATTTTGAAGACTCATCTAAGGGCTAGGAATTAAAGGAGAAAGATCCAATGGCTCAAAAAAAAAAAAGTCTTCCATCTACAACCTAAACCTAATGGTTATTTTAATCCAAACCATCCTTTTAATCAAGGGCTAGGATGGCTTAGGAAAGATGACCATGCAAATTAATCACATGTTGCATGCAAGGAGAAGGGGGACGGTTTTGCATGCATTTTGGAGAGGAGACAAAGCTAGATAGGCTTTTTAGGCCAAGGAAAAAGATGAAGTCAATAATAGCCATTTGAATTTGATTAGTAACTATTTAAGCCTAATTTGATTAATCTAATGGCCTAATTAATAAGTTAAGTCAACTAAATTAAATGTTAAATAGTTATAATCTAATTCTTAATTAAATATCCTAAATTTATTTAGAGGTTATAATATATGTAATTATATATCTAATTAATTAGTTATTTAATTAGATAATTAATTAAGATTGGTTAGGAAACTAAACCTAATTAATTAGCTACTTAATTAGCAAGTAATTGGACTTGAATTAAAAACAAATTAAGTCCCTAATTCATGAGAGGCCACACGGCCATGCAGCCCAAGGAGGCTTCTCAAGTCTTCTTGAATGGACTTTTATGATTATTGGAGGACATATAGGGACATAGGCCATGTGCTACTCCATATGCATCCAATTGGTGATATTGTGAGTCAAGCATATCACTTAATCTCTCCAAGACTCCCACAGCAGCTGCTCACTTTCATTCACCCTCCTAATTTCATTTTCTCTCACATCAAAAAGCTTACAACACTTTCTCTCAAAAACTCCAAGAACCCAAGCACACATTTCTTTCTATTTTCTCTCTCAAATTCGGTCAAGCACCTTAGAACCATCATCCAAATTTCTATAATTTCATCCAACTTGATTTTCTAAACCTAAACACCATTCTAAGAACATCTCTAATTATGAGTTTTTCCAAAATCATTTATCTTGAGCTTCAAATCCAAGCTTCAAGTTTCTATCAAAAATCAAAAAATTCCATCTTTGTGCTTCAAGAGAAACCATCCGGTCAAGACACTCAAAACCACCATCCAATCTCTTTTAATTTCATCCAACCATAGATCTTGAATCTACATGATATTCTATGCAACTTTCATGTTGGAGATTTTCTCTAAATCATCCATCTTCATGGACTTTCTTCAAGATCAAAGTTATTGATTTTTGAGGTGAAGTGTAAGGAAACTTCAATTCTTTTCTCTTTTTCATGATCTAAACCATGTTTGATCCATGGTTCCTCTTAATCAAGCTTAGTATACTAATTTCTATGTATTTTGTTTTGTATTTGAGAAGCCCTTGGTGGTGAAGGACTTGGAAAGAGAAGCAAAATCAAGAAACTTTGAGGATCTTCAAGAGGTAAGAGGGAGATCCATCTCACCAACCAATTATGGTGGTGGGAGATGGTCTTATATTTGATGGATTATGAATTCATGTGAGACTTCCAATCCATGGTTATGTAATAATTAATTGTGTGTTTATGAGCTTTGCTTTATTTTCTTGTGCTTTGATTATTTTTGTCTATGCTTAATATGCTTTGCATGATTTTGTGGCTTTGATAGTATACTTATAATATGCATTATGAGTATATGGCATGTTTGTGATATTTATGATGAAATATATATATGTATGCCATAATGTGTGGATGGAAAGAAAATTGATATTGGTTCCAATGGCCAAGGAAGAGCGACGGTTTTGATGCCCCTGATGAGGGTCAATGTTAAAATTTTTTAAGAACAAGGAAATTAAATTTTGATCCCTAGAATAATGAGAATTTCGGCCAAGACACCTCAAAATAGGTGTTTACAAATTAATATGTTTATGGAAGAATAAAATTGGATTGATTTGAGGAGTATGAAAAATGAACTAAAGGTTTGTTTTTTTAAGAAAACATGAACACAAATTTTAGAATGAAATTTTATTGATTTATGTTGTGTAGAAACAAGAATGAAATTTATTTAAGTTAGAAGAAAAATATTTCATGGTTCCAATGGCCATCTATAAGGTTTTGATAATTTAGAAAAATGTTTTGATGTTATAAAATACAAGAACTTTCAAATAAGGATTTTTGAAAAGGGAATTAAGTGTTATAAATTAGGTGAAGTAGAATTTTCATTAAAAGAAGATTGAAAGTATTGAACTTCAAATTAATTTAAAAAAATCAATTTTTAGAAGTGATTTAGAAATATAAAAGAAAATGTTTGTAACTTAAATTTACTCACGAAGAATTTATTTGAGTTTTGGAAAACGTTAGAAAATTTAAAGTTAAGAAATAATAATTAAAACAACTCAATATGATTTTGTAGGACTAGATCAATAAAAAGTGATTTTGAGAAAATATATATTAAGGAAAAGATTTTTGACTAAGAATGAAAAAGGATTTGCAAAGAAAGTGAAAATAAATTTGAACAAATGGGTTTGGTTTTTATAACCATTGGTACTTCCATTTTGAAAATAAAATTTTAATGGTTTTGTTTGTGTAAAACTATATCAATTTAGAAGAAAAAATATTTAATGATTTCAATAGTCATGTCCACGTTTTTGAAGGCTTGTAATGCCTTGATTTTTATGAACAAAGTGATTTTCAAAGTGGAAACGTAACTTAAGTTAATACAAGAATTTGGAAATGGAATTAGAGCATTTATCACTTGAGAAATTAAGTTTTTGTAAACAAAAATGTTTTCGAACTTCAATTTATTTTGAAGAAGGTTGTGTTTGGAAATGCTTTGAGAAAAATGGAGAATATAATGGTGATTTGACAATTTACTAAAGTATAACTTATTTTCAAGTTTTGAAGTACGTGTGGAAATTTTAAGATTTGAAACATTGATTTATATCAATGAAAGAGTAATTTTGTGGATTATATTTGAAAAAGAATTTCTTGAGTAAAGAAACGGGAAAAAAGATTTTCTTGAGTAAGAAAATGTGTTAAAAATGATATTGACTTATTTGAAAGTCCAAAATAATGTTTGGAATATTGAGGAATATTTTACATGATTGTAAAATGGTGAAAAATGATTTACGTATCTTAAAAATGATACTTCTACGTAATTTGAAATATGTTAAAATATTTCTACGTGATTTGAATTACGTTTAAATATTTTATATAAGTTTAAATATTTTACGTGATTTGAAATACAGTTGAAAAATCACTATGTGATTAAATAATGATAGAATATTTTTACGTAATTATGAAAAATGGTAGAAAATTGTTATGAGATTTGGGAAGCGTTTAAATATTTTACACTATTGAAAATATTATTAAAAAATATACGCAATTTTGAAACAGTGGAAAAATAATATGCGATTTGAGAAACGTATATTTTTACGCGATTGAGAAAGACATTGAAAAATTAATACGTGATTTAAAAGTGCAACAGAAGAGCTGCGACATTTTGAAAATGTAACAAAAGTGTTACAGTATTGAGAAAATATAACAGAAACGTTTCAGAATTTTGAAAATGTAACAGAAACATTTTGGAATTGTGAAAACATAATGGAAATGTTATGCAATTTTGTAAAAACACAGTGAAAGTATTTTATAACTATGAAAACATGATAACATGATTTCGTGTTGAAAATATAGTATAATTACTGTTGAAACAGTGTGTGGACACTGTATGAGAAAATGACGTGTTTTGCCTATGATTGGTATTTGGTGCATTTTGTATGCATTGGAAAGAGATGCCTGTGAATGGATTTGGTGCATTATACATGCATTGAAAAAGTATGTGTTGAAGCATATGATATAAATTGAACAAATGAAATTGAAAAGATTTGGCCCTTTGGGGTTAGACTTGCACTGATATATTTGTGCATTGTATAAAATATAGCTAATAGCTATTATGGCCCTTGTGGTTGAAGAGGGAATGAGAATTGATAGTGAGGTATATGATGGATCTAGGGGCGTCAGAGGCGAATGGCGGTCGACCGAGTGGACGGTGGCGAGTACCACTGTGCCACTTGGCGATGCGATCCGTTGCAACGCATTGACGATACCCGACAAGAACACAATTCTTTTCAACAACCGGGAGATTGTCTTTGGGCTAAAGTGACAATTGACGAGCATTCTTCTGAAATTGTGAAAACCTCCATGGAGTTGTTTTTGAAAAAGCGAGTCTTTGTACATATGCATAAATCGAGCATTTATATCGTGGTGATATATTAATTGAGGAATATTGGTTATTGGTTATTATAATTGAATTGATAAATGATTGGATGATGATTGAACTGATAAATGATTAGATGATGATAGTTGATTAATCGATAGCATGATTATGGCATGATCTGTTTGTATGATATTGTTGGTCTGTGTGTTATCTCTGTCGTGCCGCCATGTTGATATTGGTGTAGGTGATCTCACCTCTTTGTTATGTTGTTTCTTGTGTCTACGTATTGTTAAAATCAAACTATAGAAGGACCGAGTTGTCTTAGACATAACAGGCGATAAATACTACGAGATTGGTGACAACAATAAGGAGTGGACATTCAGGACTCGAAGGTGTGCAGTGTTGACAAAGGAACAGATGTCTGATGCATCAAGATGAACAGAAAAAGGAATAAGTATGTTAAAGTTTCTTGTTAGTGTTGTACCGTGCTATTAAGTAGGACCCGTCATGGGGTTTGCTACTGTCAAAAAAAATAAGTCTGTTAATTTTATATTTCTCTTTAAATTGTGTTATTAATTGGTGTCAATATTGTATAATGAATAGTTGAAATATGATTTTCAATATTACCTAATATTTTCAGTAAATTTACATTTCAGTAAAGAAGAAATTTTGAAACCCATCTTTTATAACTCAAACTTTGTACGAACTTATTTTTAGATTATGAGTCAGAAGTCAGAAATGTGATGCCCTAGCTAGGGTGTTACAGTGCGCACTGAGCTGAGCCGGGATAACGAAATGTTTCCTTGAGATTGGTAAACCTTGAACTGTCAACATGTCGATGGGAGATCTTACTAAACCCGAGGCTGGGCACAGTTTGCGAGGTTTGCGTTTTTCATGGTTTTATCTGTGGGATAAAATTGCTGCATCATAAAATTATCTGATGATTAATAAAATATTATTTTCATCAATTGTAACTTTTATTCACTGAGAAAATAATTCCAACAGTGTAATTAATCATCTGTCGGATGTATTTAATTAGACGACAAACTTACTATGCACTTTATCGAGAAGCACACGAAACTTCTCAAGGAAGCTTTGAGGGAAGCTTCTAGGAAGCTTCCTCCAACCACTACTTTCTCTCTCCTCCTTTTTGGTGCTGCACGGTTGACTAAGGGGGGCATATTGCATTTTCATTCTCTCATTTTCCCTCCCTCACGTCTACTCTCTTTCTCCCTTCTCTTTTTACTCCACAGCAGCAACACCATTACCACCCACACCTCCATTTTATCTTTAAGCTGTCACACTCCTTGCACCATCTTTGTGTTTGGAGGACCACCATCATTGAGGAAGTCATCTTCAAGAGTTCACCATTCTCTCCATCTTCATCCTTTTCCACCTTTGAAGCTTAAAGGTTGGAGCTTTAAGGTAAAGCTCTCAACTTTCTCTTCCACTCTTCTCATTTTCGTAACCCACGGTCATTTTGATGACCATGGGTATCCATTTCAATATTTGGTTTTGATTTTGTAAGTTAGAATGTTCTAAGACTTCCAGTATGCTAAGCACGAAATTTCAGACCAAAAAGGAGCAGCCTTTCTTTGTGCTTCTCTAAGGTAAGAGGAAGACACTCCTCCTCAACCTCTATTAGCATTTAGGAACGTTGTCTGTGATTGATAGTGAGGGAAACCTATTGAGGGCCACCCTTTGTTTGCATGTGTTTGTAAGGTGTTTATGCTATTGGAATGTCTGTGTGTATATTGATATATATTGGATTGGATTGGAATGTATAATATGGAAGGAAATGACGTCGGATTGGTTCTCGGATGGCCACAATTTAGAGCCTAAACTTTGGGGTCCTTTATGAACACTTGTGATAATTTGAACTCCTGACCATTTAGTAGAATGTCAAAATTCGTCGAGTATAGACTTCTGACCATCGAATTTGATTTTCGGACTAAATCCGTCGAGTTTGGACTTCTGACCCTTAAGCACAATGTCAATATCCGTCGAGTTTGAATGTCAATATTCGTCGAGTGACCTATCCGTTGAGTAGAGTTTCTGACCACTTGGGAGAGAAACCTACCCAATGTCAATATCCGTTGAGTTAGAATGCCAAATCCGTCGAGTAGAATTCCTGGCCGTTCAATAAAGAAACTTACCCAATGTCAATATTCGTCGAGTTAGAATGCCAAATCTGTCGAGTAGAATTCCTGACCGTTCAATAGAGAAACTTACCCAATGTCAATATCCGTCGAGTGACATATCTGTCGAATTTGAATTTCTGACCATTTTGTGTCTTCGTCGGTTCAACACTTAAAAGCTTTCTCCAACGTCAACGCCCATCCATCGAAAATAGGATTTCTGCTAACCTTCTAGTATATTCGACAGTTTTTGATCCCCATTCGACAGAACCTTCATTTGACAGAAATTGATTTTTAACCATTCTTGTCAAAATTGTAACGCAGCCCTTCCGTCAATAACTCACCTTATGACTCACATCTCTCATCAATCAGCCATGTTAATTTCCATTGAAAGGTAGCTTCAATTTTATACTAGATACATTGCCTTCGTCGAATTCAAGAGTGTAAGTTATCACCCAACACTTAGAAATTAAATTAGTGGTATTGCTGGTGATTCCAGCCGTGTATCTTCCTGGACTCAAGACTTTTGGACTAATAAAAGCATATTAATCGTAAATAATTGGATGACTAGAAACTAATTAGGAATTCATAAACAGGGAAAGACAAGGAACGTGAGCATACCTTACAACTAGTGAGAATTTTGAATAAAGGAAAAACATGAGTATGGGTGAGGCCGTGAGGAACATAATGAACCTAATGATTGACTTTTATTTTGACTCTGAATGGGATCGTGGTTATCCTTAAAATGTGCTATTGGCTTGATGTGGATCCGTGAATGGGATCAAACCTTGTTGTTAAATCATATGACATACATTTGAAGCATGATTGACCTAGTTGTCATGAGGAGCATGATTGAGTCATGCATTGCACAAAAAGAAAAAGAACATCCGTTGGACTTTGTTAAGGCCGAGTTGCCTAAGAGATGATCACACCTTAGTGCGGGTACGAATAGACAAGTGGGGTCCTGTAGTTGGCCTTGAGGGTGTCGGGGCGCGGGTGTCTCACAAAGGGCAGTGGTAGCCCCCCTGGACCGTGGGACAAACCGATGCAAATGCACCGACGATCCTGACTGGCCACAGTCCTATATCGAGATCTTGTGAGAATGCCACTGTATAAAGCCTTGTTGCACAAAATGACTAATTATTTTCTGGAAAGCACTTGTTTTATGGCTGACGAGATACTGGCATGTCTCCCTGATCATTCTCTCCGACTATTTTGTGTCTAGCTCCATGGAGTAGGATTTTGACTATTGAATGTATGTGCATAGTGAGTCCATAAATTATCTGGCATTTATTGTTATTATATTGGAACTGTTGTATTATCGATATATACATACAACTGCCTAGAACTGTTTGGTTGATTATAACTGCTGCTAAATGTTTATTACCATTATTGCTGTCGAAAATGCTATGTGTGCGCTTTGTGCCATTTGGTTTCTTGATGCTATAATTGGTAATGATGGTAGGATGTCTTACCTCTTTTTCTGTTTCTTCATTACTGTGTGTTTATATATTGTGTCCCATTGAAGATGACTGTAAGGAAACAGAAGCCCCAGACTTCCCTGGCTTTTGGCCTTACCTCGACTAAGCGACTGCTGAAGAATATGGAGACACGCATGCACAGATTTCTGGGAGATATGCGCCTGACCTTCTTAGGAGGGCCAGAGTGCTGGCACATCAACTTTGGCTCTAAGCGCTGCGTCTACTTGGGGGATGTATCGATATCTCTAGCCTGGAGGCACCATGAGCTGCCTGTTTTCACCTGCTGTATTAGCCTACGTCTGGAATTTCATCTTCCTATACGCGAGATGTGGGGTGACTGTTATTACACCCTGTAGGAAGACTCTTTTCATTCCACGGCTCGGGCCCCGTCCCGTAACTCTGCTATTCCTATGGTGGTTTCCTCTGATGAGGAAGATCTTGAGGAAGATCCCGAGGAGGTCCTTCAGGACGACCCCGAGGAGGATCCTGACACGATTCCTCTTCACTTGAGGGACTGACATTACTTGTAGCTACTGAGGGCTACTAGTATTTTATTTTGGGGGCCTGATGTTTTGTTTATAGTGGGTTGTATATTCTAATACCATGGGGATGTGTATATATAATCCTCTAGGGGCAGGTATAGTTTTGCTTTTTGATATACCAGGCTTTATAACCAAATAATTTGATAAATATATATGATATACCAGGCTTTATTTCTTTATTTCCATTTATGTTCCATCTCTGTGGTTATTGACTATTGTTATTATTATTGTATTACAAAAAAAAATATAATACACTCGCCAATTTAATTACCCAACTATAACCAGGTAAATATACATACTATTGAAAGGAACCGGGTCTTAACTTATATAATTTTGTCTCTGCATCGTAATTGACAATGTGACATTCCCTTACAAAAAGGGGCATTACAGGTATTAAGAAAAAACACACTTAAAACTAAAAATAGAGGATTTTGTGAAATGATAGTGAAACACAAATTTAATGCTCAAGAATGATTTTCAGATTGATTTCCAACTTATCTTTATTGCCCAAACACTTTCATTTATAGTCTAAAGCATTTAAAAGCCGTTGGTGGTGGTTAGGAGCATTAAATGCCAAGTTATAGTCGTTAGAAATCCTTTTCTACTTGCCCAGATAATCGGTTATTGATTTCCAATAACTGGTTATTTGGTTTTCAATAACCAATTTTTTGAATATTCGTAACTAGTTAGGAGCCTTTTAGAAAGAAGGGTGCACTCCTGACTTGATGAATAACCAATTATGGGAATTCCATAATCGGCTATTCCCTTTTAAAAACATTAAGGTACGTTTTCTATTTTGACAAATAACTTGTTATTGAGCAGTGATGACCAGTTATTGAACAGTGATAATCAATTATTGGTTTATCAAGAAAACAAGATTTTCTAAAGGATTTTGTAACCAAAGATTTGCAAAACCTTTTCAACCTTTCTAAAACCATTTTGCTTCAAACTTAAACAAAATTTTCATAAGTGTAAAACATGATTTTGAAAAAAGGTTTAAGTTGAATGAAAACCAAGAAATGAGCTTAGTATGATTCCTATTTACCTTTACACAAGATCTAAGTCTTATAAACTATTCTTGAAGAACCTTGGGACTTGATCTTTGAGCAAACATTTCTCTCTTATTTGTTATCATCCAAACCATTGCTATTTCCAATGCCAATTACATATGTTATGTGTAACATCCTCTAAAATATGTTAGTATTGTATATGGTTACATAGGTAGCATATTACTCGTATGATATGTCAGTTAAGTTTTGTGACAAGCTGAGTTAGTTTAGGCACTTTGCTGCAGCATAGAATGTGGAAAGTAGCTTTTAATAACTCAAATAATAGCATAAAAGACGTAGTTGAAGGAAATAAACACAGAGAACTTATTTCTAGATCACAAAAGTATGAACTGAGATGTAGTTAAAGTTTCAAGATAATCAGAGTTAGTTTGGTATTTTTAAGCATACTGGTTGTGTGTTTTAATGCTGGATTGATTAGTAGCAGCTATGAAAAATAGAGCAAATGTGAAACAAGAATTTAGATGAATCTTAGGATTTATTCTAAAGTTGTTAGAAGTTAAGAAACTTGATTTTGTTAAATCTAAGTGTTCTTAACAGATAAGGAAGTTCTAACAAAATATCTAAGGGATATTTTGGTCACTCATTTTCTCTCCCTCTCGTATAAGCAGTTGTTGCTGCCAAAAAAGAAAGAAAATAGAAACCAAAGAGAAAAGAAAGAAGGAACCGAAGGGGGAGAAAAGGGGAAAAGAAAGAGGAGTAAAGGAAGATCAAAATCAAAACTCAAGCTTGAAGGTTGATCATCCATACAAGAGGTAGGGGTGTTCCTTCCTAAAATCTAACTTTCCTCTCCATCTCTTGTAGTTTATGCATATATGTATGGGGAAAAATGACTATTTGAGGTATATGGTTTTTTTAGCTAGTTCTTACTTTCAATGGCTGAGTTTAGTTTTGTTCTAGCTTGACTTATGCTTGGTTGTTGACTGTTAGGTTAGAAACACTCTCTTGAGTGTTTGAATCAAAAGTGGAGAATTAGCTTTTGATTTATTAAGTTTTGTTCCTAATCTAAGTTTAATCGGTTAATGTTAGTGTTTGATGATTCAAATATGATTAGAGATCATCTTTAGGATTGGAAATCACTTAGAATAAATGATTTAAGGATTGAGACTTGGTTAGAAACCAATATTATGCAGAACCCGATTATATAGAAACAGGATAGCATCTGATCAGCCTGTGGTGTTTGTAGCATAACTTAAGCTATAGTCATCAGATTGACCTACTTCTTATTGAATTTGAAAGCTAAGATACACGGATTCATGCAGTAAAAATTTCATATTTTTAGGCCAACCCAATTAGCACCAGTTAGGCCAACCAAGTTAGCACCACTAGTATGGCACCCCATAAACCAGATTGAATAACTTCATGCTCCAAGATCGTATTTACATGAGACTAGTGGAATTTTGAAGCTAACATGTAAGGGTATAAGGGGTAAAAATTTCAGAATTTTTGCACTCCTCATGCATTCCCAGTTTCAGTTTAAAGTATGGTCAGATTCTAGGAAAACAGGTAGTTGCCCTGTTGTAGCTTTTGCATTTTGTTGCATAATTTTGGCCACACTACGTCAAATTAAGTGAGGATTATTACATTTTAAAGATATGAGATAAAGCTATTTTCTTAAAACAATTCAGAATTTTAGAAGTTAGGATGTACATTTGGTGCATTCATGAAAATCATCTTTTTTAGGTGACAAACCAGAAAATGTCAAGATATATCCTTGTTGAAATGAGGTTTCCTACTTGTTATGATCTCTTATACATGCTTTTTAATGTGTGTTAAGATGTTATTAGGGGTTTTTCCTTAAGTGAATGACCATCTAGTATATATGTGAGAGGTATGAGTCTTAGGATATCCAAGAGTAAGGAATTGCCTTGGGAAGGTACCTAGGAACTTAAGCAACAAAGTGTTGCAATTTCTAACCACTCTGGCACTAGATTCACTTGAGTGGAGATAGAGTTATGTATTTAGTTCCTTAATGAGGGGATGTTTTATATACTAAGTTCACTAGGCAAGTGGGATATTGTACATTACTAAATACACAATAGGATGAACTGTGAGTTGTAAGCTTGTCATATTCATTTAGTGTAGCAGAAACATGCTTAACTCCTTTATTAGTAAAGTTGAGTTAGAATTACATGATGAATGAGATTTACTTCTTTAAATACTAAGTTAAGTATGGAAGTTCAAGTCTTTAGGTATTCCAATAGTTAAAAGTTACCTAAAATAGGTATTTGGGACCTTAAACACTCTAGTGTGGCATAGGTTACTATTGGGTGTGATAATAGGGAAAGCTAGATGCAACCAAGATAGGTATATTCAACTTATCTAGATGCATGAATTACTCACTTCTAGTTAAAGTTAAGCTAAGTATGCATTATTCTAGAGAAATGCTCATTTATTTCCGTAAGTTAAACTAAAATGAAGCATTAGCTGTGATAGGCTCTTTCACAAGGTTGACTTGAGTCCATAGGAAAGGTTTGTGGTGTAAATTTTTTTATAATATAACACTGCATGTGTTGGTGTATGCCCTAGAGGCTGATACATTTGTTTGTATTTACATACATTCTATTATGTTAATTTTAATATATGAGGTATTTCATTTATTGTGTTCTTTTTAATAAACATAATAAAGTCCTTAGAATAGTAAGTTTAATGCCATAGGACATCAAGTGGTTGACTTGATTGTGAGATCTTATTGGATAAAATTAGAACACTATTCTTAAATATCTTTAGTCAAGTATTATTGTTAATTAGGACAATAATAATGCATTGAGACTAGTATGTGCGTAGACTGATGACCACATCTCACGGGTCATGGATATGAGATATCAAGTCTTCACATGGGTACATATTAGAGTAATGATGTACTGGACTGACCCACCATGAGAATGCTACATGGATCGTTACGTGAGTGTCATAAGCGATTCTCATTGTGACAATGGTGTCTGTGGTCCTTTGACCTGAAATCACTACGATTCCTACATGATGAGTTATGTGTTTTAATGCCATCAAACGTTATCTATAACATGGTGATTATAAAGTTAGTTCTTAGATATATTGCGAATCATGCAAAGGGATGTGAGTAACCTAGATAGGATTTGTCACTCTTACATAACAAGAGTGATAGCTTCGGGCTCCCTGATTGAGTGAGATTGTGAAATGCATGGCCATGCTCAAATGAGTCAATATGAGATATTGATTTCATTTGTTGTTACAAAGTCTACTCGAGTATCAAGAAACGAAGGATTGGACTATACAAGGGTGACACATTCCATGCCTTGTGTTCAATCTAGATATCGTGACAAATGGACTAAATGACGCAGAAACATTAGTCACAGAAAGGTTATGTCAAATCAATGACATTCTCATTACTTGGGTAGTAGTGATGTGTTGCTAGATACCGCTCACTGTTTGTAATATTAAAATGGGATTTTAATATTTCTGCCAATGTAATGAGAACCTACAGGTTCACACACATAGAGAAGACTAAAATTGGAGTAATAAATCCAAGTTAGACTCAGATTCAAATGTGGGCCAGACTTATAACAGATGAGTCTAGGGTTGCACAGTTTATCTAACTGCTGCTCACACTCACTTAAGGCAATCACTATTATAAATAGTACTGCTAAGGGGGCTACTAAGACACACATTACAAAACCCTAGCCGCACCTATAGAAAAGTGAGTGAGTGAGTGACAGATTTCTTCTCTTCTCTTCGCAGCTAGCACTGTGTGAGAGACGCGAGGTTCCTTTTTGCGAACGTTGGACATTCGTGAGTCTGTTTGTGTGGATATCATAGAGACATCGTCGTTGTTACGGTGTTGGTGATTCACGTCACTTTCTTAGATCACACTTCAAGAGGTAAACATTTTTAAAACTTGGATTATGGCTTTTTCACATGGATCCTTGGTGGGAATTCTTTTTCCGCTGCATGATGTATCCGCGATTCCTAATAACATGTTGCTTGCTCTTCCAATGTATGGTAACCTTATATGATATGCACAATCATTTGGCTAGAGGAAGGGAATTAGCTATTCCTGAACTTAATCCTTAAAAAGGTAGGGAACTAGCTATTCCTAAACATATTCCTCATGAGCCAAAGGTTACAGGTAGAGTGAGGATAAGCTTTCCCTCCCTACTATAGCAGATTACATGGAGCATTTAGGTTCCCAGAATGAGTAGGTATTCATAGTTTTCAAAACAAAACCCTGCATGGATTTAAAAATAAAACCTTGCATCGGCATAACTATAGGACATTACTTAGGCATAATCATATTACATATTACAAGCATTGCATTTGAATGACAGTTATATAGGCAATTATCTGTTACTATTTATATTTACATTTGTATGACAGTGTGTTAGCTATCCTTTGAACCACACTACAAAGTAGTGTGCAGTTATGAGTAATAGTAGAGGAAACTCCTATGTTAGTTGTTGTAATTGTCTATACATTGTTATAATTAACTAGTATCAGAATTGCTTTTACTAAGAATTATAATTCTCACCCTGATTGTGTTTCCATGTAAATCCAGGTCAAGACCCTACTAAGGGAAAGAATACGAAGCATGAAAACTAGTTTTGTTTTACTGCTTCATAGACAGAGCTTATGTATATAGTTTATATTTTCTTTGTATGTATTAAGAGTTATGTATTATAATATACCTTTTGTGGCTAAGGTTGTATATATATATATGAGTTTTAGTTTTTCGCATTCTCTCAAGGCTCTCTATAATGACTTGTTTGTTATTATGGATATATTATTAGCTAGTTATGTAGTAAGTAACATTGCTAGTACTGTTTATCTCTATATATTCTAGATATATCCAGATATATGTATTAGGGCATTACATTATGGTATTAGAGTAATTCATCCTGTTGAGTCGGGGTATGGATTGGCTATGCTTTAGACATATGTAGATGTTTCAGTTTTAGGTCATGCATTCTTCTATCCCGATGTGAGAAATGTGAATAGAATTGTATGATAGCCCTAGGTATGGATGCTAATGTTTACTATTGTACTATTACATGATATTGAGACTAATTAACCCAATATCTAATATTCTATGTGTACAGGAAACTATGGCAAATACCAGGTGAACCCATGAGACTGGGAATCTTGTAAATGAAGAAATAACTTAATCTCTTAGAGAAATGGCTGCTGCGGTGAGAAAGCAAACTGCCATTAGTAGAAGACTATTAGAAAATATAGAAAAGGACTTGCTTGGAAAGTTGATGGACAATAGGGAACTTAAGAGAATCAGAATTTCTCAAAGTTAAGTAAAGTTACTCCTTCGTTCATTAAAGGAGAGTATGGTTTAGTCAGAGCTGAAAGATGGCTTCAAGAGATAGAAGAGATCTTTGTGGTCATAGCATGCACGGATGAACAGAAAGTGATCTTTGCTTCTTATAAGTTAATAGGAGAGGTAGAAAGCTAGTGGGTCAAAACAAAGAGGTTACTAGAGATAGTTAGTACTCAAATCACCTGGGAGGTGTTTAGAGCTACTTTCTTGGACAAATATTATTCCTTTGAGTTATAGAAAATAAAGGAATTGGAATTTTCTGAGGCCTAAACAAGGGGATATGACTGTGGACCAGTATGTAGAGCTTTTTGAAGAATGTTCTAAGTTCTTTTCTTTTTTTATGAGTAATCTAGATGAAGATTGGAAGTATGTAAAATTTGAAATGGGACTTAGAGAAGATATTAGAAGAGTTGTGAAACAAATGGAGATTAAGGACTTTTACACTCTAGTTAGTAAGTGTAAGGTGGTAGAAGCAGATAATATCAGAACCACAATGCAGCAAGAATTACAATGTTCCCTAAGGAGGAAAAGAACAGATGTTGAGATCAGCGAGGGTTCTTCTTGGTCTCAATTTTAACCAGACGAAGGAAAACAGATTCAAGTGGAAGCTTGGGGTGATGATATGTATAAGTAGGGTGCTTCTAAATCAAGCAACCCTAAGAGAAAAGGTAAATCGGACTCCAAGGCACTAAGATGTGCTAAATGTAAGAAGATATATGGAGGCATAAAAGATTGTCCATAGAAAAAGGGAGCTGCGAAATCTTCCAACTTGTTATGAGGTAAAAGCACATTTAAAGAGAAATCTTTTAAAAATGTGTATAAGTATATATTTACTTTGTGAATCTAGTTTGTTTACCTTTGTTGGTATGGTTTGGTTTGGTTGCTTTATAGACAAAAGATATTACGTTCTTGTTTAGTTAGAAGGGTGATACTGTGCTTAGATTATAGGCAGTTGAATAAAAGACTATCGAGAATAAATATCTTTGGCTAGAGTAGATGATTAGATAGATCAGCTAAGAGAAGCTTAGGATTTCTTAAGAGTTGATCTCAGATCTGATTGTCATAGAATCAAAGTTAGGAAGAGAATATCTCTAAAAAAATTTCCTAGATTATGAAAAAACATGGTAGTATGTTAAAATAATTTTGAAAACTTGAAGAGAAAGGTGGTTGCGTGCCAAGTTAACCAAGAGTAAGTTTTTGTTACAGGTGGTACAATTTTAGGGTCATGTAATTTCTCAAAGAGGAATTTCAGAGACCCTAGCAAAGTCTAAAGCAGTGGTATAATAGGAAAGACCAACCATTGTGACCAAGGTTAGATAGTTTATCAGTAGACTTTCTCAATTAGTGCTACCCTGACTAGGTTAACTAGGAAAGGTAGTAGTTTCAGTGGACTCTAGGTTGTGAGAATAGTTTCCAAGAGCTAAAGTTTAGGTTGACTACTACATTAGTGTTAGTAATTCTGGATCCCCATGAGAACTTTTAGGTAGTTAGTAATACTTCGAAGATGATACTGGGGTGTGTTTTGATACCACAGAGAGAAGTAAATGCTTATGCATCGAGGCAGTCAAACTTGCACTAAGAAAACTACCCTATGTATGATTTGGAATATGCTGCAATAGTGTTTGCCTTAAAATTTTTGAGACATTACTTGTAAGGAGTCTAGTTTTAGGTGTTCAGTGGTCAAAGAAGTGTGCAATACTTGTTTAATCAGAAGGAATTAAACATAAGGTAGAAAAGATGGATGGAATTCTCAAAAGATAATAACTTTGAGTTATAGTATCATCCAGGTAAAGCCAACATAGTGGTTGATGCACTAAGTAGGAAATCACTAAGTGTCCCAAAAGATGGTCCAAGAGAGTGAATTTCTTGAGGGTTTTGGGAATTTGAATCTCATGGTGACTATTATGCTAAATAGTTTCTCAGTGAACAAGGTGTACATCATAAACGACTTAAGGACTTAAATTTTTTTAAGCTCAGAAGGAGGATGAAGCTCTAAGGGACCTTAGTGAGCAAATCTTTGTAAGAAGCCAAAAGGATTTCTAAATGGCAAATGATGGAATGATAAAGTTTAGAGACAGACTTTTTGTTCCAAGAGAGATAGAAATCAAGGAACGAATTTGATAATAACATATTTTATACATTAATAAACCCTTATTTTTATTCGTTTACACTCTCCATATACTTTATTGATTGAGCTTGGTCATGTTTTGTAAGTTTGGGCTCAAATTAGACTTAATTGATTTTTTCAGCATCATTGAGGTTTGACACTGTTTCTATATTTCGGTCATATCTTGAGTTTTAGATGTCTAAAAATTATGTATATTACCTTATAGGAAAGATGAGAGAGATCTCTAAAACTTTCATTAGAGCTCCAGGGCAGAATCAGACATCTAGCGGAGCTAATTGGGCTTGGAAGTCAGAACATAAGTTCAGAGACCCTTTGAGAATGTTTTATCCATAACTTGAGTTGTAGACCTCCAAATGACATGGGGTTTGGGCCCAATTACTCATAATAGACCCAGCTTTGTATATAATGGGGTTTTAATGACGTGAGGAAAAAAGAGGAGTTAGTTTATAGCTATAGAAGCAGAAATCCAAAAGATATTATTTTTTTTACACACTTTTCTCACCTTCTCTCTAGCTCCTTCATGGTGATGGCTATAGAGAAATAAACTTTTGTAATCAATTTAGAGATTCTTGAAGAAATTGTGGTTGGATTATTGAGATATTGGTTCTATTTTGTGTTTGAATTGTATTTGGATTGCTCTTCTTCTTCTTCTTGATCTTGAATGCATGAATAGTCATTCTGTTTTATCATATTGGATCTCGATTTAAGATTGAGAATTGTGATAGATTTAGGATTGATTGATCTAAATTAATCATAGAATTGCAGAAGTTAGGTTACTGATTTGTGCCTAGGTTAATTGAATTCGGAGATCAAATTAACATAGATCTAACATGAATTGTACGATTGCAAATTTGTGTGTCAGTTGTTAATTGAATTCTAGATGATTGTCCAGTATAAATTCTGGATTTGATGTAGGGATTTCGGTTAAATCCAAATTAACCATTCAAATACACTTCAAATGTTTGTTGAATGATCTATGATAGAATCAACCCAATTTTTGGATAGGTTTCTAAATTTATTGCCTTTTTAGTTGAATTTATCACTTTAATTCTATTATTCACATATTATGAGTTCTCAAATCTCTCTCCCAATTTTACCTTGATCTGATCAAATTGCATTTACAATCCTTTAGAGACGATCCAATGTTGTTTCCTATGCTATAAGTCATAGTTATAACTTGGTTACAATTTTGATTGAGTTCGACCCTCATCAAAATTTTGGCGCCGTTGTTGGGGATTGTGAGTTGCAATCTGATCATATTAAATGGCCATACTAACTCTTGTTCTTACTAACAATTAACTCTTGTTCAATCGCATAACTGTTGTATTGTATTCTGCTACATTGGTTACTATTACATTGGCTTTTATTCTTGTTGATCATTCTTTTGTTGCCTTTAATGATAATTGCATTGCAAGATTTCATTATAAGTGTCATTCAATCATTTTGGATGTGTTCCTAACTTCCTAACACTATTTCATACCCAACTAACACCTTTTCGCCTAGTTTTTAATTTCTTTTGGTGCAGAGGGAGACTAGTGTTGATCTGACTATGGAGTTTGGAGCAGAGACCTGGTCCCCAAGGTTAAATCACCATTTTGATCAAAGTGATCTCTTACGGATCTTTCCCTTGGATTTTAGGCAAATTCCATCATCTGATAGGGTTTTTGAGAAAACTAGGGACATAACAATAATTTTAGTAATTGTTTTAATAACTCAGAATGACCTGAATTTTTGCTAGTTGCTAGGAAAAAAATAATTAAACATGGCCAATTATAAGCTATGCTCCTTTTTCCCAAAATCCATCGTTTATACCACTTTCTCAATTTTTGAAATATTTTCTTTGCATGATAATTTTCCAAATCAGTGTAGTTTCATTTTGTGCTAGTCCCATGATTTTAAAATTCATTTGATGTGTTTTTAATTTTTTTCTAGCCATTTCTATAGTTTAGATTTGTGTGTTTTTGTGTTTTTGTGTTTTTGGCATTCTTACACCTCTATGGCCCTATGTGGTGCATGACTAAGTCTAATTTTGATAACTTACTTGATTTTGATCCTGAGATTGATAAGATTTTGCATGCACTGATTAAAGCTCGTAAGCTTAGCCAAAGAATTGCTTCTGAATTTGATTTTGACATTGCATCTATAAGTGCATCCAGGTGCTTAAGCGATTTTGAAACCATGGCTGATTACATGCATAATATCATGGAAGGCTTTGGTATTCTCCTTGTAAATTTTGAAGTTCTTATAGGCCTCCAGGCGTATCTCCTCTAATTCTTGCAACTATAACTTCCTTTCCATGCCCGCTTGATTTAGGTCCAAGTTACACCTCTTCACCACCCAAAATGCGCAATGCTAAATTTCCACTAGCAAGTGACATGCTTTGCCAAAAATAATCCAATAAAGAGACATCCTAATCGGTGTCTTATAGTCAATCCAATAAGCCTATAAAGCACCCTCAAGCCTCTTTCTCTAGTCTTTTCTATTAGGTTGAACTATCTTTTGAAGTATCTGCTTGATCTCTCTATTGGAAACCTCAGCCTGCCCATTAGTCTGGGGGTAGTAAGGTGTAGAAACTTTGTGCACGACTCCATGATGTCACTGATAACATGCATAATAGGACTCTTAAAGAGCTTGCTACCCCTGACGTCACTTCTCAACTATTATGCATTCATTATCCTGATATTGATGCTAACTTTGAATTAAAGTCTGGACTAATCCATTTTTTGCCTAAGTTTCATGGACTTGCAAGGAAGGATCCCCACAAGCATTTGAAGGAGTTCCATGTTGTGTGCTCAACTATGAAACCTCATGGCATCCATGAAGAACACATCAAGTTAAGAGAATTCCCCTTCTCCCTTGCTGATGTAGCCAAGGACTGGCTTTATTATCTTTCACCAATTTTCTATGACTTGCTGGAATGATATGAAGAAACTATTTTTGGAGAAGTTTTTCCCTACCTCGATAGCTACTACAATTAAGAAAGACATATGTGGCATTAGACCGATTTCAGGTGAAACCTTGCATGAGTATTAGGAGAGATTCAAGAAGTTGTGATGAAGCAGTCCACACCACCAAATCAGTGATTAGTTGTTGAAGCAATACTTTTATGAGGAACTGATGCTAATGGACAGAAGCATGATTAATGCTGCCAGTGGAGGAGCTTTGGTAAATAAGACCCCTACTGTTGCCAGAGACTTGATTACTAATATAGCTGCTAATTCACAGTAATTTGGGACAAGAATGGTAACTCTAAGCAGAGGTATAAATGAGATCTATATGGCTCAGGCAGACCAGAAGAGGATGGAAAACAGGCTTAATGAGTTAACCTCACTAGTGCGGCAATTAGTCGTGGGACATGTACCAGTTCCTGTACAAGAGCCTACAAGGGTGTGTGGATTTTCTCTTTTCTATCTCATCCTACAAATTCCTGTCCAACACTTCAAGAAGATAATTATACCATCCAAGCCTATCTTATTGCTGCAATAAGCATTTTTCCTGGTAGACCCTAATATCAGAAGTAGCAGAAGCAGCCCAGATATGATCCATTTTCTAGTACTTATAACCCTGGCCAGAAGGACCATCCTAACTTGAGATATGAGAATTCTGCTCAGTAATACTAGCCACCTGCATTCAGACAGCAACAACCTGTGTAGCAGCTTATCCAAGCCACTTCAGTCGAGCTATCATTGGAAGCTTTGATGAAATAGATGGCCACAAACAACATTCAGTTCTAGCGGAATGTCAATGCCACCATTCAGAATCTACAGACTCAGATTGGGAAGTTGGCAACCACAGTGAGTGAGCTGAAAAGTCAAGGGTTAAGCCAATCGCCTTCACAAACAATCAATAACCAAATAGGAAATGTGAGTGTCATTACCTTGAGAAGTGGCAGAGAAGTTAATGGTCCTAGTCTACCACAACCAAAGCTACCAGTGCAGCAACCAGATGTTGACTAGAAACAAAAAAAATTCATTGAAAATAAATAGCTAAATCTAGAAATTCATGACACAGAAGAAATATGCAGAGAATTCAGACTTGGCCATTCCACTACCTTTCCCAAATAGGTTCACACAGTCCAAGTAGATAGCACAAGTAGAAGCGGAAAGCAAAGTCATGGACACATTCAGGAAGGTGGAAATTATTATTCCCCTCCTGGATGCAATCAAGCAAATACCAAAGTATGTCAAATTCTTGACGAATTTGTACACTCATAAGAGAAGGTTGAAAAGAAATGAGAAAGTGAGCATGGGAAGAAATGTTTTTGCCTTGATCCAACCAAATATGCCTACTAAATGCAAGAATCCTAGAACATTCACCATTCCTTGCATAATAGGCAACCAGAAATTCACTCATGAAATGTTGGATTTGGGTGCTTCAATCAATGTGATGCCATAATCAGTCTTTGAATCCTTACAGATTGGAGAGTTGAAGCCCACCGGAGTTATCATTCAGCTAGCAAATAGGTGCACAACTCATCCTGTAGGAGTGCTTGAGGATGTTTTGGTAAAGGTAAATGATTTAATATTTCCAACAGAATTTTATGTTCTGATCATAGAAGAGGAATCTGCATCTAGTTAGCCACCATTGATTTTAAGGAGACCCTCTTTGAAAACTACCAAGACTAAGATTGATGTGCATGCTAGTACCCTTTCTATAGAATTTAGGGATAACATAGTTTAATTCAATATCTTTGATGCCATGAAATATTCTTTAGAAGAGTATCCTGTTTTTCAGTTAGATGTCATTGATTTGCCTATTGATGATATGCATGTTAATATGCAAGCTGAATTTCCTGAAATTGTGGATTTTTTGGATAGTGTAGATTTTCCTGAATGTTCTGGATATGCTATTTTTTATTGTGATGAGACTAGTATGTGTGTTGCATGTTCTGAATCTTTTGCTATTATGGGAGATGATGCTATATTTTCTGAATTTACTTCTTCTATAAGATATGATCATGTTATTTTGGAAGATTGTACACAGATTATAGGTGATGCTGTAGTTAAATTAGCAGACCTAATTTATTCAACTGAATTAATACCTTCAATGTAGCAACCACCTACCCTTGAGCTGAAGGCCATTGAAGAATTTTCAGAGAAGGGAGACGCGCACCAGCACCGGATGGTGGTCACTATTGTGGTGAATTTTGTTTTTCAGCCATGGTCCAACATAAACAAAGAAAATGAAGTTAACAAAGTACACATATTACATTCTAGTGGTGAAGCCAAGGAAATTAAGGAAGGCCAATGGGACCCCAGTGGTAGCTCTCATGCTTCAAGTCATGCTGCAAGCTTATCTTGGTCTTGGTCATTAGACTTCAAGCAATGGGACCCTGGTGGAAATCCCTTCACTTGATAAGGATGTTTCTTTCTTTCTCTCTTTTATTTTACTTATCTTAGATTAATTGATGATTTTGATGGATGTCGTTTTTCATTTGAGATTTACATTGAGGACAATGTAAAATTTAATTTTGGAGGAGAAATTTTAGCATTCTATTTTTGTTGTTGTTTACAATTTTAATGCTGCTATTTTTGTTATTTCTATTTTATTGATTTTTCTATTAATGTTTTGTTATTTGTTGTTTAATTTTCTAGTTCTCATTATTTCTATTTTATTTATATTTTTTTCTGCATTTAAATTTATTTTTGTGTTAATGTTGGTCTTAATTTCGGATTTCTATTTTAAATGTCTACTATTTTCTATTACTAAATTCTGCTATTTTCTGTTACTAATTTTTGCTACTAACATGTTTTTTTTAATTTTTTTTGTTTTTAAAGAAAAAAGTGTGTTTTTAATTGTTTTCCAATAATGTTTTGTGATTTGTGAAGTTTATGAGTTTGAAAAAATTAAAATTCAAGGTTCATAGCATAATTGAATAAATTTTCTTCCTTCTTAAATTTGACATGCTTTGTTTTGGATGTTTGGTTAGTGGATTGAGTTTGATAGATATATACCATGTGAGATTTTGAGCCTATTCAGGGATGAATTTATCATTTATGTCATTCTCTTCTTTCTTGTGTGATTTGCACTCATGTTAATTGATCACTCTAGAACTTTCTTTGATTCTTTTTTAGGCTACATTTTCACTTGCATGCATAAACATGATTGAGGCCTTCTTTCTTTAATTAGCTACTTTTTAGCCAAATAGTCAACCTTGCATCATTTTCCTTTGATTAACCCCCTTGAGCCTATTAGCCTATTCTTTGTCTTAGCTCATTATATGTCTTATGTGAAAAACTATGTTTTTACCTTACATTAGGGAATGCGAGAGCATTGGTTCATTTTCATTGGAAGAGCTCTTTTTCTTATGGGAAAATAATAATTCAAGTGTGAGAGTTATGTAATTTGATGTGCAATATACAAAGTGTTTGGTGGAAAAAAAAAGAAAAAAAAAGATCCAATTGAAAAGAAAAGAAAAAAACAAACTGTAAAAAAAAATGAAAAAATGCAAGGTTGTGAAAGAAAAAAATGAATAAATAAGTGAAGGAAATATGTAAAGAGAATGTGCATTAATAGATTTTGGGAGATAAAATTTCATGCTTGTTACTTGTTATTTGAGTTCCTCCCCAATGCTCTTTTATTCTCTTGGATGTTTAACTTGTCATATCCATATTGTTTCCTTCCCTTACCATGGCCCGATTTCAACCTTGAATAAAGTTCTCTTGATTTGTGTGTGCATGTGTTTAAGTTGTGGAGAAGTAGAAGATAAGCAAGCTTATGGTAGTGCAATTTTCATGAGTTGAATTGAGTGAAATACTTACCTTGTAAACACTTGAGGGATTGAGAGTGTATCTTGTAAGGATCTATGATTCTTGATTCATGCTTTTCAAATTGAAGATACCTTGTTTGTTGGTTTGAGATGTGAATAAATATTACCCCATGAATGCTTTGTTCGCTGAAATCTTTGGTTTCTCTACTAGCCTATAACTTTTGCATTCTTGGACGTCATTAGAATTTAAGTCTTTTAGAGTTTTTAGCTTTTGAGTTTGTTCTATTTTTCTTTGTTCCCTAGTTTTGGTCTTATGGGATTTGTCCAAGAGTGCAAAAAGCTAAGTGTGGTAGAATTTGATAATCACATGTTTTATATGTTAATAAACCCTCATTTTTAGTCATTTACACTCTCCATGTACTTAATTGATTGAGCTTAGTCATGTTTTGTAAGTTTGGGCTCAAATTGGGCTTATTGATTTTTCCCAACATTATTGAGGTTTGACACTATTTCTGTATTTCGGTATATCTTGAGTTCTAGATGTATAAAAATTTTATATCTTACGTTGTAGTAAAGATGAGAGAGAGCTCTACAACTTTCACAAGAGCTCCAGGGTAGAATCAGACATCTAGTGGAGCTAATTGGGTCTGGAAGTCAAAACACGAGTTTAAAGACCCTTTTAGAATATTTTTATCTATAACTTGAGTTGTAAACCTCTAAATGACATGGGGTTTGGGCCCAATTACTCATAATGGACCTAACTTTGTAATTAATGGGGTTCTAATGATGTGATGCCAAACATACAAAACATGATCAAGCTCAATGAATTAAGTACATGGAGAGTGTAAATGACTAAAAATGAGGGTTTATTAATGTATAAAATATGTTATTATCAAATTCTCTCATACTTAGCTTTTTGCACTCTTGGGCAAATCACATACGACCAAAACTAGGTAACAAAGAAAAACAAAACAAACTCAAAAGCTAAAAACTCTAACATACTCAAATTCCGATGACATTCAAGTATGCAAAAGTTATAAGCAAAAAGAGTAACCAAAGATTTAAGGGAACAAATCATTTATGAGATAACATGTATTCACATCTCAAACCAATAAGTAAGGTATCTTCAATTTGAAAAGCGTAAATCAAGAATGAGAGATCCTCACAAGATAAACTCTAAATCCCTCAAGTGTTTACAAGGTAAGTATTTCACTCAATTCAACCTATGAAAATTGCACTACCATAAGCTTGCTTATCTTCTAATTCTCCACTACTCAAACACATGCACACAAAAATCAAGAGAACTTTATTTAAGGTTGTAATGGCGTCAAGGTAAGGGAAGAAAACAATATGAATATAACAAATTAAATACCCAAGAGAATAAAAGAGCACTGGGAGGAATTCAAATGACAAGTAACAAGTATGGAATTTTATCCCCCAAAATCCATATAATGCACATTCTCTTTACATATTCATTCTCTTATTTATTTTTCTTTCTTTCTTTCTTTCTTTCTTTCTTTCTTTCTTTCTTTCTTTCATAACCTTTTTTGCATTTATTCTTTTTCTATTTTTTTTCTCTTTTTCTACATTTTATTTTTCTTTTCTTTTCTTTTTGCTCTTTTTCTTTCTTTCTTTTGTTTTTTTCACTAAACACTTTGCATTTTGCACATCAAATTACATAACCCCCATACTTGAACTATTAATTACCTACAAGCAAAAGAGCTCCTCCAATGAAAATGAACCAATGCTCTCCCATTCCCTAAGGTAAGGTAAAAATATGATTTTTCACATAAGGCAAATAAAGAGCTAAGACAAAGAATAGGCTAATAGGCTTAAGGGGGTTAATCATAGGAAAATAATGCAAGGTTAGCTATTTGGCTAAAGTAACTAATTAAAGAAAGAATGTCTCAATCATGTTTATGCATGCAAGTGAAAATACATCCTAAAAAAGAATCAAAGCAAGTTCTAGAGTTATCAATTGACATAAGTGAAAATCACACAAGAAAGAGGAGAACGACATAAATGTTAAATCCATCTATGAAAAGGCTCAAAGTCTCACAAGGTATACATCTATCAAACTCAATCCACTAATCAAACATCCAAAACCAAGCATGTCAAATTTAAGAAGGAAGAAACTTTATTCAATCATGTTATGAACCTTGAAATTTAATTATTCAAACTCATAAACTTCACAAATCTCAAAACATCATTGGAAAGCAATTAAAAACACACATTTTTCCTTAAAAAATAGAAAATAGAATAAAAAACAAAAATGGAATTAAAAATAGAAAATAAAATAGTAATAGAAAAATAACATAAATAGCAGAAACAAAAACAACATAAATAGCACAAAAACAAAAATAAGCATGAGAAAAATAGCAAAATTAAGATAGTGCAAAGAAAATTAACAATAGAAACATAAAAATAGAATTAGAAACACTAAATAGCAGAATTAAGATAGTAAAACAGAAAATAGAAAACAAAAGCAGTAATTGAAAGTAGTAGCAAAAATAGAAAATAGAAATAATACTAAAAATAGCATAAAATTTATTTCATCCCCCCCACTTGAATTTTACATTGCCCTCAATGTAAAGCATAAAAAAATCCATAATGCAAATGACCAAAATATGCATGACAAGTAAAGTAAAAGTGTGGCAAGGGCCTCCCTCATTATCCATCTATGTAAATGGCATCAAACAAAGTCATCACTTCCACGTTGTGCTCTTGACAATCTTCATGAAAATGATTAAGTTTATGCCCATTGACCTTAAACGTTCTCTTAGTTGTCACATCTTGGATCTCAACTACACCAAAAGGAAAAACATTAGTAACAACAAATGGTCCATCCCATCTAGACCTTAACTTACCTAGTAATAACCTAAGACAAGAATTATAAAAGAGAACTTTTTAACCACTTTTGAATTCTTTTCTAGCAATCATGCTATCATGGAAGGCTTTGGTCTTCTCCTTGTAAATTTGGAGTTCTCATAGGCCTCCAGGCAGATCTCCTCCAATTCCAGCAACTGTAACTTCCTTTCCATGCCCGCTTGATTTAGGTCCATGTTGCACCTCTTCACCGCCCAAAATACGTGATGCTCAATTTTCACCGATAAGTAGCATGCTTTGCCAAAAAAAAATCAATAAGGAGACATCCCAATCGGTATCTTATAGGCAATCTGGTAAGCCCATAAAGCATCCTCAAGTCTCTTGCTCTAGTCTTTTCTTTTAGGTTGAACTATCTTTTGAAGTATCTTCTTGATCTCTCTATTAGAAACCTCGACTTGCCTATTAGTCTGGGGGTGGTAAGGTGTAGAAACTTTGTGCACTACTCCATGATGTCACAAATAACATGCATAATAGGACTCCTAAAGAGCTTGCTACCCCTGATGTCACTTATCAACCATTATGCATTCATTATCCTAATATTGATGCTAACTTTGAATTAAAGTCTGGACTAATCCATTTGCTGCCTAAGTTTCATGGACTTGTAAGTGAGGATCCCTACAAGTATTTGAAGGAGCTCCATGTTGTGTGCTCAATCATGAGACCTCAAGGCATCCATATAGAACATATTATGTTGAGAGCATTACCTTTCTCCCTTGCTAATGCAGCCAAGGACTGGCTTTATTATCTTCACCAAGTTTTGTGACTTGCTGGAATGATATAATGAAACTATTTTAAGAAAAGTTTATCCCTGCCTCTAATGCTACTGTAATTTGGAAAGACAAAAGTGACATTAGACAGATTTCAAGTGAAACCTTGCATAAGTAATGGGAGAGATTCAAGAAGTTATGTACAAGGTGTCCACACCACCAAATTAGTGATCATTTGTTGATCCAATATTTTTATAAGGGACTGATATTAATGGACAGAAGTATGATTGATGTTGCTAGTGGAGGAGCTGTTGGTGTATGCCCTAGAGGCTAATACATTTTCTGTATTTGCATATATTCTATTATGCTATTTTATATATGAGGCATTTCATTTATTGTGTTCTTTTTTGATAAACATAATAAAGTCCTTAGAATAGTAAGTTTGATGCCATAGGACATCAAGTGGATGACTTGATCGTGAGATCCTTTTGGTTACAACACTATTCTTAAATGTCCCTAGTCAAGTATTATTGTTAATTAGGACAACAATAATACATTGAGACTAGTATGTGGACGATGACCGCATCTCACGGGTCATGGATATGAGATATCAAGTCTTCACATTGGTACATATTAGAGTAATGATGTACTTGGGTGACCCACCATGAGAACGCTACATGGATCGTTACGTGAGTGTCATAAGCGATTCTCATAGTGATAATGGTGTTTGTGGTCCTTTGACCTGAAATCACTACGATTCCTACATGAGGAGTTTTGTGTTTTAATGCCATCAAACGTCATCTGTAACAAGGTGATTATAAAGTTGGTTATTGGACATACCGCAAATCATGCAGAGGGATGTGAGTGACCTAGATGGAATTTGTCACTCCTACATAACGGGAGCGATATCTTGGGCCCCCGATTGAGTGAGATTGCGAAATGCATGGCCATGCTCAAATGAGTCAATATGAGATATTGATCTCATTTATTGTTACAAAGTCTACTCGAATATCAGAAACGAATGATTGGACTATACAAGGGTGACGCATTCCATGCCTTGTGTTCAATCTAGATATCTTGACAAAGGGACTAAACTACACGGAAACATTGATCACGGATAGGTTATGTCAAATCACCGACATTCTCATTACTTGGGTAGCAAAGTGATGTGTTGCTAGATACGCTCATTGTTTGTAATATTAAAATGAGATTTTAATATTACTACCAACGTCATGAGAACTGCAGGGTCGCACACTTAGAACAGACTAAATTGGAGCAATAAGGATCCAAGTTGGACTCGGATTCAATTGTGGGCCTAACTCATGACAGATGGGTTTTAGTTGGTTGCACTTTTTTGCTTCTGCTCACACTCACTTAAGACAGCCACTATTATAAATAGTTGTTAAGGGGCTGCTATAGATGTTACATCACAACCCTAGCCGCACCTAAGAAAGTGAGTGAGAGACAGTGAAAGGTTCTTCTCTTCTATTCGCAGCTAGCACCGCGAAACAGAGACGTGACTCCTTTTGCAAGTCTGTTCGTGTGGATATCGCAGAAACATCGTCGTTATTGCGGTGTTGGTGATTCACCTCGCTTGTGTTTATCACGCTTCAAGAGGTAAATTTTAAAAAAAACTCGGATTATGGACTTTTCGCATGGATCCTGTGTGGGAATCCTATTATTCCGCTGCGAGATATTTTGATCCGCAATTCCCAACAAGAGCTTTGGTGGATAAAACCCCTACTACTACTAAAGACTTGATCGCTAACATGGCTGCCAATTCATAGTAATTTGGGACAAGAATGGTAACTCTAAGTAGGGGTGTGAATGAGATTTATATGGCTTAGGCAGACTAGAGGAGGATGGAAAATAGGCTTGATGAGTTAACCTCACTAGTGTGGCAATTAGCAATGGGACAACATGTACCAGTTTATGTACAAGAGCCTGCAAGGGTGTATGGAATTTACTCTTGTCCATCTCATCCTACAGATGCCTATACAACACTTAAGGAAGATATTTCTGCCACCCAAGTCTATCCTATTGCTGCAGCAGGCATTTTTCCTGGTACACCCCAATATTAGCAGTCACAATAACAGCCCAGATATGATCCATTTTCTAGTACTTATAACCCCGGCTAGAGGGACTATCCTAACCTAAGATATGGGAATTCTGGTCAGCCTAACTAACCACCTATATTTAGACAACAATAACTTGTGCAACAGTCTATCCAAGTCATACCAGTCGAGCTATCAATGGTAGATTTGAGGAAACAGATGACCACAAACAACATTCAGCTCTAGAAAAATGTCAATGCCACCATTCAGAATTTACAGACTCAAATTGGGCAGTTGGCAACCACTGTGAATGAGCTGAAAAGTCAAGGGTCAAGCTAATTCCCTTCACAAACATTCAATAACCCAATAGGCAATGTGAGTGTCATTACCTTGAGAAGTGACAAAGAAGTTAACAGTCCTAGTCTACCACAACCAGACCTACCAGTGCAATAACCAGAGATTGACCAGAAACAACAAAATTCGTAGGAAATAAATAGCTCAGTCCAAAAATATGTGACACAGAAGAAATGTGCAGAGAATTTAGACTTGGTCATTCCACTACCTTTCCTAAATAGGGTCACATAGTCCAAGCAAATAGCGCAAGCGGAAATGGAAAGAGAAATCATGGAGACATTTGAGAAGGTGGAAATCAATACTCCCCAATTGGATACAATCAAGTAGATTCCAAAGTATGCCAAATTCTTGAAGGAGTTGTGCACTCATAAGAGAAGGTTGAAAAGAAATGAGAATGTGAGCATGGGAAGAAATGTTTCAGCCTTGATCCAACTAAATATGCCTCCTAAATACAAGGATCTTGCAGTATTCACCATTCTTTGCATAATCAGCAACTAGCAATTCACTTATGCAATGTTGGATTTGGGTGTTGCAATTAATATCATGCCCAAGTCAATTTTTGAATCCTTACATATTGGAGAATTGAAGCCCACCAGAGTTATCATTCAGCTAGCAAATAGGTGCACAACTCATCCTGTAGGAGTGCTTGAGGATGTTTTGGTAAGGGTAAATGATTTAATATTTCCAGTAGATTTTTATGTTCTAAACATGTATGAGGAATCTACCTCTAGTCAGCCACCATTGATTTTAGGTAGACCCTTCTTGAAAACTGCAAAAACTAAGATTGATGTGGATGCTAGTACCCTTTCCATGGAATTTGGGGATAATATAGTTCAATTCAATATCTTTGATGCATTGAAATCTCCTTTAGAAGAGCATCCTATTTTTCACTTAGATGTCATTGATTTTCCTGCTTATGATATGCATGTTGATATGCTAACTGAATTTCCTGAAATTGTGGATTTTATAGATAGTGTAGATTTTCCTAGATGTTTGAGATGTGTTGTTTCTGATTGTGATGAGACTAGTATGTGTGCTGTATGTTTTGAAATTTTTGTTGTTGTGGGAGATGATGTTGAATGTTCTGTTCCTTACTATGATATATGATCATGTTGGTTTGGAAGATTATACACAAATTACAAGTGTTGCTGTAGTTAAATTAGCAAAATTAATTTCTTCAACCAGATTGTTACCTTCAGTGTAGCAAACACCTACCATTGAGTTGAAGGCCATTGAAGAATTTTCAAAGAAGGCAGACAAGCATCAGATGACGGTCACTATTGTGGTGAATTTTGTTTTTGGGTCATGGTCTAACATAAATAAGGAAAATGAAGTTGATAAAGTACACATATTGCATTCTAGTGGTGAAGCTAAGGAAATTAAGGAAGGCCAATGGGACCTCGATGGACGTTGTCATGCTTCAAGCATAACTTGGTCTTGGTCATTACACTTCAACCAATGGGACCCTAGTGGAAGTATCTTCACTAGATAAGGATGTTTCTTTCTTTCTCTCTTTTATTTTACTTTTCCTAGATTAATTGATGATTTTAATAGATGTTGTTTTTCTTTTGAGCTTTACATTGAGGACAACGTAAAATTTAAGTGTGAGGGAGAAATTTTAGAATTCTATTTTTGTTACTATTTACAATTTTATTGTTGCTATTTTTGCTGTTTCTATTTTGTTGATTTTTTTATTATTGTTTTGTTATTTGTTTGTTTAATTTTTTGGTTATCTTGTTTCTATTTTATTTCTATTTTCAATTTTTTGCATTTAAATTCTTTTCTATTTTAATGTTCAGTCTTAATTTCTATTTCTATTTACTATCTACTATTTTTTGTTATTGATTTCTACTATTTTCTATTTCTACTATTTATGTTATTTTTCGCAACTATTTTTGTTTTCAAATTTTAATTCTATTTTTATTTTTAATTCTATTTTCTATTTTTTTTAAATTGTGTTTTTAATTGTTTTCCAATGATGTTCCATGATTTGTGAAGTTTATGAGTTTGAAACAATTAAAATTTAAGGTTCATAGCATGATTGAATAAATTTTCTTCATTCTTAAATTTGACATGCTAGGTTTTGGATGTTTGATTGGTGGATTGAGTTTGATAGATTTATACCTTGTAAGACTTTTGATGAATGGATTTAGCATTTCCACCATTCTCCTCTTTCTTATGTGATTTTCACTCATGTCAATTGATCACTCTAGAACTTACTTTGATTCTTTTTTAGGCTGCATTTTCACTTGCATGCATAAATATGATTGATGCATTCTTTCTTTAATTAGCTACTTTTGCCAAATAGCCAACATTGCATCATTTCCCTTTGATTAACCCCTTTGAGCCTATTTGCCTATTCTTTATTTTAGCTTATTATATGTCTTAAGTAAAAAACTATATTTTTACCTTACCTTAGGGAATAAGAGAGCATTGGTTAATTTTCATTGGACGAGCTCTTTTGCTTATGGGTAATTAATAGTTCAAGTGTGAGGGTTGTGTAAATTGATGTGTAATATGCAAAGTGTTTGGTGAAAAAAAAGAAAAAGAAAAATAAAAACAAAGAAAAGAAAAGAAAAAGAGCCAAATGAAATGAAAGAAAAATAGAATGTAAAAAAATATAATAAAGAAAAAGAATAAATATAAGAAAGGTTGTAAAAATTAATAATAAATAAGAGAAGAAAATATATAAAGAGAATGTGCATTATATGGATTTGGGGGGATAAAATTTCTTGCTTATTACTTGTCATTTGAGTTCCTCCCTAATGCTCTTTTATTTTCTTGAGTATTTAATTTGTCATATCTATATTATTTCCTTCCCTTACCTTGGCCCCATTGCAACCTTGAATAAAGTCCTCTTAATTTGTGTGTGCATGTGTTTGAGTAATGGAGAAGTAGAAGATAAGCAAGCTTATGGTAGTGATATTTTCATAGGTTGAATTGACTGAAATACTTACCTTGTAAACACTTGAGGGATTGAGAGTGTATCTTGTGAGGATCTATCATTTTGGATTCATGCTTTTCAAATTGAAACTACCTTACTTATTGGTTTGAGATGTGAATAAATGTTTCTTCGTGAATATTTTGATCCCTTAAATCTTTGGTTACTCTTCTTGCTTGTAAACTTTTGCATTCTTAAATATCATTGAAAATTGAATCTTATAGAGTTTTTAGCTTTTGAGTTGTTTGTGTTGTTTTTCCTTATTCCCTAGTTTTGGCCTTATATGACTTGCTCAGGAATGCAACAAGCTAAGTGTGGGGGAATTTGATAATCACATATTTTATACATTAATAAACTTTCATTTTTAGTCATTTACACTCTCCATGTACTTAATTGATTGAGTTTGGTCATGTTTCGTAAGTTTGGGCTCAAATTGGGCTTAATTGACCTTTTCCAGCATTATTCAGATTTTACACCATTTTTGTATTTTGGTCATATCTTGAGTTCTATATGTCTAAAAATTAGGTATCTTTCCTTGTAGGAAATATGAGAGAGATCTCTACAACTTTCATGAAGAGCTCCAGGGTTAATTCAGATATCTAGTGGAGCTAATTGGGCCTGGAAGTCAGAGCATGGGTTCTATCATTAGAACCCGAGCAGTGTGCACTAATCAGGGCATAACGTGGGTTGTGGATGTGACATGGTCTTGACACTGGTGGCATTTGAAAGCTAAGATTAATACGAAGACTACTTTTCTAAACTATGATGTTTTGAGAGAGTTTTCGTCCCTTGAAGTCAGCCAATGGAATCAGAGACCCTTTGAGAATGATTTGTCCATAACTTGAGTTGTTAGACCTCCAATTAACATGAGTTTTGGGCCCAATTACTCAAGATGGACCTAGATTTGTAACTAATAGGATTCTAATCATGTTAGTCCAAATTAGGGGGTAGTTATAGTGGATTTGAACCAGAAAAATGAGATCATCTCTTTCCACACTTTTCTCTCTAGATTAGTTCTTTCTCTCTTCTTATTCTTTCTTCCTCAAGCTCTTTCATGGTGATGGCTATGGAGAGATAAACTTCTGTAATCAATTAAAAAATTCTTGAAGAAATTGTTGTTTGGATTCTTGAGATCTTGGTTCTATTTTTGTGTTTGAATTGCATTTGGATTCCTCTTACTCCTCTTCTTCTTGATCTTGAATGCATGAATAGTAATTTGTTTATGTTTGATCTGATTGGATCTTGATTTAAGATTGAGAATTGTGATAAATTTAGGATTGATTGATCTGAATTAATCATGGAATTAAAGAGGTTAGGTTACTGATTTGTGCCTAGATTAGTTGAATTTGGAGATGAAATAAACATAGATCTAATATGAATTGTGCGATTGTGCATTTGTGTGTCAATTATTAATTGAATTCTAGATTATTGTCTAGTATGAATTCTGGATTTGATGCACAAATTTCGATTAAATCCAAATTAACCATTCACATGCACTTCAAATGTTTGTTGAATGATCTATGATAGAATCAACCCAATTTTGGAGAAGTTTCTGAATTGACTACTCTTTTAATTGAATTTCTCTCACTTTCATTGTATTATTTACATATTCTGAGTTCTCAAATCTCTCCCCTAATTTTAGCCTGATCTGATCAAATTGCATTTATAATCCTTGAGAGACGATCCGTGTAACACCCCGAATTTCCTTTCTTTCTTTGATATATGTGTTTTTGTGTTTTTATGTGATTTTTGTGAATTATTTAATTTATTTTGATTATTTTATTATTTTTCTTAAGCTTCTGTGTGTTTGAGGCAGTGCCGGAAAAATAAAAATTTTTCGAAGCCGAAAATTTTTTGACTATTCACGTGGGGTTAGGGGAGCTTACTAAACCCGATGCTGGGAACAAATTTCAAATTTTTTCTTTTCTAAGATTTATCTGACCGATAAAATCTAGGTACGTCCTATTATCCATTGGACAATAAATGCTGGTTTTGCTAGCATTAGCCTTTGTCCATTGGGTAATAGCTACCAGTAAATATCTAGTTTGATGACTAGTCATGAACCTAGTCATAACCTTTTATCTTTTCTTTTCATGACTCACTTGTTTTTGAGCCAATGGGAAGAAAACTTCCAAGACAAGCTTGGTAAAAAGCTTCCTAAACAAGCTTGGAAGAAAGCTTCCTAAAACAAGCTTGGAGTGAATCTTGTAGGAGAAGCCTTGCCCAAAATGCCCTTGATGGCCCACGGCCAAGGGAGCTTCTTGGAGAAGCTTTGTGACCAAAATTAGTTTCTTATCTCTCTTAAGTTTTTCTTGTTTTGTTTTTGAGAAACCTTCTTTCAAAACACTCTCCTTTTTCTCTCCTTATGATCCACGACCATCACCCAAGAACCTCCCTTCAATCTTGATCAATTCCAAACAACCTCACTTCTTGAATCTAAACACCTTTTTGAGACGCTTTGTTGTTGTGAGTTTCTTCAAAATCATCCATCTTCAATCTCTTTCTCAAAGCTTAAAGTTTGAAGTTTCTAGGTGAAGTTTCTTATCTTCATTTCTAAGTTTTCTTCTCAAGTTCTTGGCCATAATCTTGACTCATGGTCATTTTGTTTCAAGCCCTAGATGTTGATGCTTGCATATTTGTTTTGTTTTAAGGATCTTTTTGGAAGGAGAAGCTTTTTCAAGAGGACATCAAGGAGCTTTGATCATCACCTAAGGTTAGAGGGAGATTAACCTCATCAACCATCTTGGTGGTGAGGAACAAATTTTGTGATTGGTTGGTGAAAAATCCATGTGAGGATTTATTTTAGTTGTGTGCATTTGATGATTTATGTTTATTTGGATATATGTGATTATGTGATTTTTATAGTATACATGAAATTGCTACTGCATGAATTGATGATTGAAATGTTTTACATGCTTTGAATCATGTGTGAAAGGCAAGCTTTTTGGTTCCAAGGATTGCTAAGGCTCACGACCATGTAGCCTAAAATAGGGTATTCAAGGAAAAAATGTTTTATTAATTGAAAACTTAGATGATTAGGGACTATAATAGGATTTAAGAATTCACAAATTAAAAAGAACATGAAAAAAGTTTTGTTATTTAAAAAGAATTAATTTTTGATAATGGAAATAAGTTTTGAAGGATGATTGAAATTTAAAATGTTTTGCTTAAGTGAGTTTTTAGTAACAGTAAAGGAAAATGTTTCAAAATGTTTCTACAATTAAAAAATGATGTAAAGATGTTACGTGTTTATGAAAATATAGTGAAAATGCTTCACATTTGAGAAAAATAGCAGTTTGCTGTCGGGTCGACGTATTGGACCTAGAGATGCCAGCGGATGACCTAAGCCTAGTGGTGGCTCATTTTTCATGGAATTTAAGCTATTAATGATTATTGATTTTATCATGTCATGTGATCATGCATTGTGAAAGTCGTGTTGACTTTGTTGTTAAGGTTGTATACTTAGGAGATGAATTACACTTTTGTGTGGGTGCAAATTGCGTAGTAAAGGTCTATGAATGACCCAGGAAGCGTAGGGGCGCGGGTATCCCACAAGTGGCCAGTTAGTAGCTCTACTGGGCCGTGGTGACTGTGAAACGCACCGACGATCTCGATGATACACTATTCCTATTCCAGATCCGGTGTAGAATGTCTTGTATAAGCCATGATGCGTATGCTGATATATTTGAAAGCACTTGATTTGAGGCTAACGATATACAAACATGACTCCCCGATCATTCTCTCCAATGTTTGGTTTTAGCTCCATGGAGTAGGTGTCATTTCATTGTGCATTTGTATAGTCAGTAAACATTTTGTGGTGAAATATTTATATTATTTAACTATCTGCTGATAAATATCATGACTATAATTGTTAATTCCATACTCTGTGACTTAATTGTTATTACTATTTCTTGCTGCCATACTGGTATGTGATGTAGAGGATCTCACCTCTTTATGTTTTGTTCTGTCTACTCTATTTTATGTTTATGCTCTTTGAAGACTACGATGGCGGTGAGGAGAGACCTACTAGGGTACGTGACAGTCCAGTTTCATGCAGGCACTGATGCCTGGCGTGTCCGTTTGGATACGAAACGTATAGAGTATTTTGGAGACATTACTTTATCCTTGAGTAGGACCTGCCATGGGGACACTACTTTTTCTTTTTCTACTACCGTTTATCTATAGTTTCATATGCCTTTAAGGGCTTTGTGGGGTGATCTTCAATATTCTCTTAGGGAGAATTCTGAGATATCTTCTGCTCGGACTCTCTTTCACCGAGACATTCCATTGCTAGAGAATTTGTCTAGTGAGGATCTTGAGGAGGATCCAGTAGAAGACCCTTCCCTTAGGTGTAATGAACTTAGGCCAGTTTAAGTTTATTATGTTAAGTTGTTTTTACATCCTTTTGGTATGCAAGTCTTAAGTACTTATATTTTACTCGGTTCCTTATGTGTGTGTGTATATATATATATATATATATATATATATATATATATATATGTGTGTGTGTGTGTGTGTGTGTGTGTGTGGAATATTTTATTCAGTTCTCTATATCTTGAGTTTATTTATGTTCTGTTAAGTTTATGCTATCCACGAAAAAAGAATTTTAAAACTCATATATTATAATATTAAATCTTAATTATGGCTTGGGTAAAGTCTTAAAAATAAAATAAAGTTTTAAGATAAAAGGAGAGTTAGTCTGAAAATGTAATTCCCTTTGGAGGGTGTTACAATCTAGTGTTGTTTCCTATGCTACAAGCCATAAGTATAACTTGGTTACATTTTTTATTGAGTTCGGTGCTCGTCAAAATTTTAGCGCCGAACTCAATAAAAAGAGTAAGTATACCACCCATCAAAAGAATAGGTATATCAAAATTTTAGGTACATCAATCAGTTATGCAGATTCTTGTTCAGGAAGCTCATAAGAGTAAGTATATCATCCATCCTACAGCTACTAAGATGTACCAAGGTTTGGGGAAGATGTTTTGGTGGCCTAGAATGAAAGGGATGCAACAAAATATGATGTGTTTTAGGTAATAGTGGATAGATTAAGTAATCTACCCACTTTTTGCCAAGTAAAGCTAGCTATTCTCTAGATAAATTAGTTCATCTATATTTAAAGGAGATAGTTAGATTTCAGGAAGTCCCTATGAGTATAGTGTCTAACGGAGATACTAGATTCACACCTGGTTTTTGGGAAACTTTGAAAAGTCATTTGAGACTAAGTTGAGTGTTAGTACAACTTACCATCCGCAAATAGAGGGGTCAAAGAGCTTATAGATAAGCAGATTCCTCTGGTGAAGGTTTGGTTAGGGGAAAATAGCACTAAAGAAGCTATTTGGGAGATCGAATCCCATGCAAAGTAAGATTACCCAGAGTTATCTGTATAAGGTGAGCAATTTTGGGGTCAAATTTTTAAAAAGGAAGGGAGAAATGTAACATCCTCTAAAACATGTTAGTCTTATATATAGTTACATAGGTATCATATTACTTGTATGACATATCAGTTAAGTTTTGTGACAAACTAAGTTAGTTTAGGCACTTTGCTGCAACATAGAATGTCGAAATTAGCTTCAAATGACTCAAATAATAGCATAAAAGGCGTAGTTGAAGGAAATAAATATGGAGAATTTATTTCTATGTCAAAAAAGTATAAACTGAGATGTAGTTAAAGTTTCAAGATAATCAGAGTTAGTTTGATATTTTTAAGCATACTAGTTGTGTGTTTTAATGTCAGATTAACTAGCAGCAGATATGGAAAAGTAGAGCAAAGTTGAAACAAGAATTTAGATGAATCCTGTAACACCCCAAAATTTCCTATCCTATAAACAGTAATTTTGACAGCTAATAGAATTTTACTGTTCAGTAATTTCTGGATACTGTAAAATTATTTTGTTTATTCCGTCAGCGTATTTGATCGTTTTGAGTGATTTACTCCGTGTCAGGAAAATAATAATTTTGGTAGGAAAAATCTTTCGTATTTATTTCTCTTGATTTGTTAATTATTTTTAACAATCGACTTGATTTTCATACATTTTCTAATTTTTGTGATTTTATGTGTGATTTTGAATTTTTTTCTATTTGTGGGCCCCACGAGGTGTTTGTGGGCCTGGTGACCATACGTGGGCCCAGGTGGGTCCCGCAAAGTGAAAAAAATTTCTACGCATAGAAAAATTTGTACTGTTTAGACAGAGACAGGGGATGTTACTAAACCTGAATCCGGAAACAGTTTTAGAAAATTTATTTTGTACTGTATTTATTTATCGAAAGATAAAAATATAGTAAATATATTCTTTTGTGGGATTTTTAGTAGATAAAAATAGAAATTATATTGCTTAAGTCAACATTGGTGGTTTGGATATCCACTATTGATTCAATTAACGGTTAAGAAATAAATTTAATAAAGAAACATAAGATAATCATCATTGATTTAATCAATGGTGTGAAAATAAACTTAGTAGCAAGGTTCAATATCAACCGTAGATTTAATCAACGGTGTAAAATTAATTATATAAAGTGACCATTTACAACCATTGGATTTAGAGTTGATCAAGGGTGGAGATTTGGTCTTAAAAAGTGACAAAGACCATTTATGACCATTGGATGAAGAATTAATCAAGGGTGGAGATTTGGTCTTAAAAAGTAGCAAAGACAAATTATGACCCTTGGATTAAAAGTAAGAAGAAGTAATCTTGACCCTTTATTTTGGAGACACATCTAATGGCTAGAATTTAAAGGAGAAGGATCCAATGGCTTAGATTAAGTCTTCTAAATTAAAAGTCTACCTAAATCCTAACCATTGAATTAATCAATGGCTAGGAATGCTTCAAATAATTGTATAAAAAAAAAGATGACAACTTCATGCATTATGGAAGGGGGGACAGTTTTGGAGTGCTTGGACAAGGAGGAGACAATTTTTTTAGTAGCCTTTTTAGGCTAAAGAAAAGATGAAGTCAACAATGATTTGATTAGTAACTAATTAAGCCTAATTTGATTAATCTAATGGCCTAATTAACAAGTTAAGTAAACTAAATTAAATATTAAATTGTTATAATCTAATTCTTAATTAGATATCCTAATTTTAATTAGAGATTATAATATGTGAAATAATATGTAAATTAATTAGTTATATAGTTAGAATGTTGGTTAAGATTGGTTCGGAAATTTAACTTAACTAATTACCTAATTAATTAGCATGCAATTAGGCAAAAATTGAGAACAATTAACTCCCTAAAATACTCAAGGAGCCACACGGTTTTCACGCAGCTTGGGGAGACTTTTACATGGTTCTTGAACCACCAATAATAGCCATGCAAACTAAATTAATGACCATTATTGTTTGTCATGGTTAATATGACCATTATTGTTTTGTTTGCTTCCTTTGGATTGCATGATGAAGGGGGGGGAACGGTTGGAGAAGCAAGAAAGAAGAAGAGACATGTTGAGACATGTTGGAGTAGCCATTTTAGGCCAAAGAAAAAGCTTGAAGACATTAATTAGATGTCTTGACCAATTATTAGTCATTTTCCTAAAGCAAAGTTATTTTCTTCTTTCTCTCCATGCAATGCTACGGCTCCCCACTTCAATTTAGCCATTTGATTTCATTTGTATCACATTTTATAACACTTAACTCATTCTCTCTCTTCTCTCTCTTCCAATTTGTCAAAAACACCAAGAACAACCACTACAAGAATTTTAGAAATTTGCTACGAAAAAATCCGTAGCTAATCCGTAGCTAATCCATAGCTAAATTTATTAGCTACGGATTAGCTATGGATTAGCTACTGATTGGTTTGTAGTTAAATTCTCGTAGCTAATCCGTAGCTATATTTTAAATTTCCGTAGCAAATTCGAAGCTAATCTGTAGGTAATTTTCGTTTAGAATTTTCTTCATTTTCATAGGTAATTAGCTATGAAATATTTCGTAGCAATTTCGTAGCTAATCAGTAGCAAATTTTAAAATTTCGTAGCAATTCTGTAGCTATTTTATAGCTATTATATTGCTAAATTTGTAGCAATTTCGTAGCTAATTCGTAGCAATTATCCGTAGCAATTTCATAGTTATTTCCTAGCTATAATATTGCTAAATCTGTAGTAATTCCATAGCTAATCCGTAGCAATTATCCGTAGCAATTTCGTAGCTAATCTGTAGCAATTTTTCGTAGCAATTCTGTAGCTAATCCGTAGCAATTTTTCGTAGCTATTCTGTAGCTAATCCGTAGCAATTTTTCGTAGCTGTTCTGTAGCTAATCCGTAGCAATTTATATTTTGCTAAATCCATTGCAATTTTGTATAGCTAATTATACCTGGTACAATAATATTTCAATCCAAACAGAAAAAATCCAATAAATAAGTTGTACAAAGTAACATAAAATATCATATTTCCATTAATAAGTTCCAAAACATGTTCTACAAAGAACGGATAACTAATTAATCTATGTTAATACAAATAGTTCTAAACAAATTAACCGTCTCATTAATAATAAACACACCTAATCAACCTAAGTTAGTATCATGATCATCCCTAACTGCATCGCCTTGTGAACTAGCCTGTGGCACACCACTATGAGCTTGGGAGCCTGTTATCTCACGGAGGATGGGCATCAACTGCGTCTGGACAAAGGAAGTCATCGCTTCACTAACAGCTTCCTTTATGGCTTGTGTGGGAACAGTGTAGGAGGAACCACCAACCTGTGAGGCTGAACTAGATCCATAAATGTCAATACCTAAACTGTGACTCATGCCATGAACCCGTCCCTTCTTGTTGGGACCCGTCACTTCCATCCACACCTCTTGATCTACCACAGGATGCAGTGAAGAGTCTTCTCCATACTTGTCTAACATCGTAGTATCGTAAGAGTCCTGAAATGAAAAATGTAGAAAACTTTATCAAAACAATCAACAACTTAACAAATATAGTTAGTTTAAATTTTAAAGACACCTACAATGAAATTCTTTGAACGTTGAGTGACATATTCTCCATTTTTCCTCTTATGAACACTTTCATACAAATCTCTGAAAGGGACTGGACGATTCAACTCTGCCTCCTGTAATCAAAATCTATTAGAATATAGAAAAACAATAACAACAATCAAGTCTTTTCCCACTAGGTGGGGTCAGCATGGATCAAACAATGTCATAATGCCCTATCATAAAAAATCACTACACAAATAATGCACCAAAACCACATATTTTAGCATCTTCAGTAAATATGAGATATGATGAACTTGTTCAAAACCAAATGTCCTGTCATTTCATTTAGTCAAGGGATATTGTATGAAATGTGAGATCAAACAAACCCTTATAATCATGGTTTACCATTAATGAATTCAATTACAAGCAATATTATTAATATTTATGTTTCTAGTTTTAACACCATAAAACTCCAATTTATCAAAAATGATAGTTTTGCATAGGAAACAAAAGCCAATATACTCAGAATGAATATCCAAAAACAAATAAGAGCCAACGATAAGAGATCCTCAGTTTCAAACAACAGGGGCAGCCATCCAGCAACCAGAATGAGAGAATCAATCACACAGTAGCTCAGCTTCAAACAACAATTCTTTTAATAAATTATAGAGGGAAGTTTCAGACAAGGGTTAAGGTTTTCTTCATATGTTAATAGAATTATTAAAGGCATAATAACTTTATACAAAAGAGAAGTCAATGCAAGTCTCAATCAGAAAAACCAGACCAAAAATGGCCACATCTTGTCTCTTGACAAAAGCCCAACAAACCTGAAAAAAATGTAATCCCTTGGTAAAGGCTACTCGCTAGTGTACAAATTTCAAGGCAAGCTTGAACTACATGAGCATATTTTATTTGTTAAATGCTTATTATTTGTAAACTAACTGTCATTCTAATATGATTAAAACCATCATCGACATAAGATGTTTAAGGTGCAAACATTTATAGACACATTATCTGGATATACTAAGCTGTCATTCCCATTTGTTGCTTAACAACATCATTCTCAACCTAATTTCAAGGAATAAGAGACAACAACAAACATAAAATCTACACTCCATATACTACACATGCTGATGCAATTGATCTCTTCCTACTTCCTTCCTCACTGATTTCCCGATTAAGATTAGTGTATATATTCTATCTTTAATAGTAAAATTGATAGAGTTCTGTTTATGAGGTTTTTTCTTGGGAATTTCGGATAGTGGAAATTGACTCGTTAACATAGCAAAGTATAGAAGGAAATGCAGATTCAACATTTTCAGGCTCACTAGTACTATAATTATACAATAGTATAAGATAAAATTATTAGAATGTTACAACAAACACATAAGAAATTCTATATTACCATATTCTTTTTATGTTGACCGAAGCTTATTGAGCCTGCAGTGTGTAGCATAGCATCAGGCATGGCCGCTCTATTGCTTCGACCAGCAACAGACTTCTTTTGCCACTCTGGTGTTAACCAAATGTCAACTAGGCCATCCCACACTTCTGACTTCAAAGCTGGGGGCCCGTGGCCCTTAAGGTCAGCTATATTTGATGTCCTCAACTTTTTCATGATTGTCTTTCTATGATTCTTTAAATCATCTGAATAACGATCCATGCATGTTCTTTCCCAAATAGTTCTTGCTATGGAACGATCATAATCTGATGCAAATCGATATTTATTCTAAAACAAAGTCATGTTAGTATATTTCTCTATCTAGATAATTATATAATAAAATGACGCTAGAAACATAATTACTTACCATAAAATCCTGAAATAGTTCATCCTTCATGTACACGAGGATAATTTTTCCATTTTTCAGTGGAATGGGCATCCGTGTGATCACAGTGGCCATAATCTCACGAGTCATAGACTGCGGGACAAACCTCCTCCTATAAGTTCAGGATATGTTAATAATCTAAAAATAAAATAAACGTAATAAAATATGACATTCATTATTACTCACGGTTGAGAGATGTCCTCCACAGATATAACTGGTCTTCTATCAGTTTGTTTGGGATGCTCCACTTGAAGGCATCGAAATTGGGTCGCTAGTTGGAAGCACGGTGGGGGTGGGATAGAGAGGCGACAGTGGGGGTGGGTCGGGGACAATAGTGGAGGGTGGGACGGCGGTTGATGGGTCACCGGTGGTCAAGGGCTAGTATTTGAAATAACACCTAACATAATTATAGGCAATCTAAATTCATAAATACATATAAATCAAGAGTTAATAATAAAAAGATTATTATATAGCTATACTGGGAGTGCGAGAGAGAGAAGGTCGAGTGGGGGTGAACTAGTGTGCGGTTGAGAAAACTCGGGTGGATTGTTGCGGCCTCCCCTCGACCACGTCCATTGCCCCTACCTCGAATTACCATGATAAATGTCTGCAATAATGAAACATATTATAAAACAAACTACATACATAAATATTGTCAAGAATCTCATAAAATATAAAAATGACATTTCAGTGTAAATACCATAAACAAAGTTCAACTGCTACTACTTGAGCTTGAATCATATAGTTCCTCATCTTCATCTATGAACTCAGTATTTTCATCTTCTTCGTTGTCATCAATGAATTGGTCGACAAAAAGAACATTATTTGGATTATGTATTTCATTTATGTCCACTTCTTCCACTGGAGCATGTGCATCAAACAAGGAAATCACTCCATCATCTGTGATGATATTAGGTGTTCTCAAGGATCCATCATCTTGGTAGTAATCAATAGCAGTTGCCTCATTCGATCCATCACATTCATCATTGAATGTTTCATCTGCAAAGAGTCTTGCTCTAACCTTACAAGCTGCCCACCATTCGTCACTAGTTCGACCCCCGCATTGTGGGTATACTGTATAGTATACTTGTTGTGCTTGTTCAGCTAATACAAATGGCTCATTTGAGTGAAGTCTCGATTTGTGCTTGACATCAATCAATCCATATCTCTCATCAACATTGACTCCATTAATTGGGTCAAACCACTGGCACCGTAAAAGAAATACTTTGTTCTGACCTAGATATGACAATTCCAATATCTCTTCAACGATGCCATAATAGTCTAAGTCATTCTCGCCATATATACTTCCTCTAACACAAACCCCACTATTCATGGTAGCTTTATTTTGTCCGTACTCCTTAGTATGAAACCTATACCCATTAACTATTAAGCCATTGTAAGAAGTAACAGACTTGGATGGACCATAACTCATCTGTCGAATCATTCCATCCTCAATTTGACCTATATTTACCTGTGAATCATTACAAAGAGAACAAATAGCTGTAACATATAGTATTGGTATGACAAACATTATTTTTTATATGATATATATGATTATAGATGAAAGGACTCACTAGATGTTTTAGCCACCTACTGAAGTCCTTATCCCGAAGTTCCAATATTTGATCTTCAGAGATACTAGAATTTGTCTCCCTCAGCGAATCCTCGAATTGTCTAATCAATACAATAATTAATATTGAACATAATGTAATTAAAAATTTATTAAATAGCTAAGTTAGTGAGTACACTTACTGGAGATAGGGTTCTACTTCTCTGCAATTTACAAGCACATAAGTCTCAGCTATTTGAAGCTCCACATCCGACAAGAACCTATTACGACCTCTCCCGATAGGGCGGCATGGATGTTTAAAAATAGACAAGCATTCATTAGTCATATCTTCCCCACCATCGTCGTTTCGAGGAACTTGAGTGCGCCTTGTCTGTATTTGTGGATCAAAATACATGGAAGCAAAATTAGAAATTTCTTCTAGATTATATGCTTCACAGATAGACCCTTCAATTCTCGCCTTATTTCGAACCTTCCTTTTCAAGTATAGCATACACCTCTCAAATGGATACATCCATCTATATTGCACGGGTCCTCCAACCTTTGCTTCATAGGGAAGATGCACAACTAGATGTTCCATCACATCAAAGAATGCTGGCGGAAAAATCTTCTCTAACTTGCAAATTGTTTCAATAATGGAAAGTTCGGCATTCTCCATAATGGAAGTACGTATTTCAGTTGCACAAATTTCTTTAAAGAACAAGCTAAGCTCTGTTAATGCTCCCCATATAGGTTTTGGTAACATATGACGAAACGCTAGAGGAATTAACCTTTGCATAAAAACATGACAATCGTGACTTTTCATTCCATATATCTTCCCATCATCTAAATTAATGCAACGTGCAATGTTTGATGCATACCCATCAGGAAATTTCAATTGTTTTATCCATTCACACACTGTTCTTCTTTGATTGGCATTTAACACATAAGTTGCCTTTGGTTTTTTATACTTGCCATTCTCAACAATCAATTCTAAGGTGGGACGTTTGCATATCATCTTCAAATCTTCTCTTGCATTTGCATTGTCTTTTGTCTTGCCCTTTATGTCCATAACAGTGTTAAAAATATTCTCAAACACATTCTTCTCAACATGCATGACATCCAAATTATGTCGTATTAGATTAGTGGACCAATAAGGCAATTCCCAAAATATGCTTTTCTTCACCCAGTTGTGAAACTGACCAAAGCCACGTTGTTTTTGGTTACGTGAATTCAAGCCAAAAATGACTTCATCAAGTTGAGTCACTCTATTCAAAACATGTGTCCCACTCAATCGTTGTGGCGGTAGAAATTTTTGCACTGTTGAATTCTTCTTAAAAGAGTACCGATCACGACGAAACGGATGTTCAGGAGGCAGATATTGACGATGACAATCAAACCAGCAACACTTCCTACCATGCTTCAATACAAATGACGTATTGTTCTCCATACAGTAAGGACAAACAAGTTTTCCATGAGTACTCCATCCACTTAGCATTCCATAAGCTGGAAAGTCACTTATTGTCCACAACAAAGCTGCTTTCATATTAAAATTTTGCTTATTCCACGCATCAAAAGTGTTCACCCCATTGTCCCACAAAATCTTTAAGTCATCAATCAAGGGTCTCAGATAGACATCTAAACTTTTACCCGGTGACTTCGGTCCAGGAATCACAAGAGTAAGGAATATGTATTCCCTTTTCATACACATACTTGGGGGGAAATTATAAGATGTGACAAAAACTGGCCAACATGAGTATGGAGTAGCTGAACCACTAAATGGATTAAAACCATCTGTACAAAGGCCAAGCCTAACATTTCGAGTTTCTAGCGCAAATGTTGAATGGATGGCGTCAAAATATTTCCAAGCCTCGGCATCAGCTGGATGCATGATCACTGATTTATCTTGACGCACTCCATCCGCATGCCAGCGCATATATTGTGCAGTCTTTTTGGACATAAACAAGCGTTGGAGTCTCGGAATAATGGGAAAATATCGCAACACTGAGAATGGCACATCTTTCTGATTTTTAGAACGTCCCACCTTTGGTTTGAATCGCGGATGTCCGCATACTAAGCACACTGAGTAAACACTCTTGTCCATGTACTCTCCATAATACAACATGCAATGATTAGGACATGCATCTATCTTCTCATATCCTAATCCCAACTCATTAACCATTCTCTTTGATCTATAATAATTTTCGGGTAACCTTTCTGACTCTGGAAGCATGCTCTTAATTATGACAATCATTCGATTATAACAACTCTCACTCATGTTGAACTCTGACTTCAAATTCAAGAGTTGAGTTACAGCTGACAATTTTGTGTGCTTATGGCAACCATCCCATAAAGGTTCGTCAGCATCTCTCAACAAATCATAAAACTTTGAAGCCGATGAATTCGGATCCTCTTCCAAATCTTCAACTTCTGGATTTAATATATCACCCGCAGCATCCATAACCATATCTACGTATGGATTCCTAGTCTCCACTTCAACATCATGGACAATGGAAGTTGAGCCACTATCCCCCCATCTGTCCTCACCATGAATAGTCCAATTTACATAACCCTCCACAAATCCATACTTATACAGATGGTTCTCTACTGAAAATGACTCCATCCAAACATGGTTCTTACATTTTGCACATGGACAAGGAATGCGACTTAATGCATCAAAAACTATCGGGTGTCCTCTGACGACCTTAATGAAATCATCAACTCCATTTTTGAATTCTTCACTTACAAGACCAGTGTGATCCTTTCTTCGTAACATCCAACTTCGATCAGGTTTCATGATTACTGAAGTTAATTTAACACATTAGTATTGTTATTTCCAAAATCCTCATCTCTCTTAACATGGTGTGGCCCTATCCCATTCGAGAAGACACTTTTTCATCACTTGATGAAATAGTACTCACAAAAATCACACATCGTATACTTGACGAAATTTCAGCAGCATTTTCCATTGGTCTCCAAGTGTACGACTAGAAAGTGGGTGACATGTACCACAATCAAGTGTGCACCCAGAGAACAGAAGGAAATGTTACACAACAAAATTTCATCAAGTATATGATATGAGATTTAAGGAGTAATTATAATCAAGTGAAGGAAAAGTTTCTTCCCAAACTGTCCAACTTGGACAATTCAAAATTCAATACAATGAGCAGTACCTTCAAAAAGTACATGTACTCACTAATATTGAATCTCAAACGGGAAACTAAGGTTTCGCTCACCAAAACGATTATATATGACAAAGAATGTTATAAAAAAATAAACTAAATTCTCAATAGTATACAAAAAAAGTAATATTGACTCAATTATAAGAACTACATAGTATAAACAAGAGTCCCAAAATATTCTGAAAATACAGCTCAGTTCATGACATAACTATGCATACATAGATCATGAAAACTTACTAGGAAATTATGATAAATGAAAGCTCTTTTGATTCCCCTCACCAAGCTATCAGTGCAGTAAAAAGAATGGCATGACACTTGCTTCCTACAAGATCAAAGAATAATTTTTTTTTATGAAATGTTGAAATTTGATTCTAAAATTTACATGAAAACATTAAACGCAATAAAAAGAACATTAATTTGATGTAACTTAATCACTTACTATCAAACAAGAGACTTTTAATAATCTTAACAATTCATAATAGTTTTAGTTACTAGGCCCAACTTGAAATCTAATGGGCTATATTGTACGATCGAATATAGCAACTTTCATTAAAGCCACTAATATAACATATTTTAGTAGTACATATAATTCCTATATATTTTATCAATTGAACAAAAATGATGAAAGAATAATGGCCCCCAATAAACAGTCAATGAATACACTAAAACTAAAAAGATTAGTAGAGCCAGGGGATAAAATTGGCAGTAGTATATGGTTGCTGAAGTGAATTACTTTAGTTTTAACCCAAAAAATGAAATATAGAGATTAAGATGAAAAGGTTACTCATATATACAGTAGTATATTGAGGATTGTTCTCTGGAGCATGACCCCATTGCTAGATGTTTCTTTTCCATCTTCTAGACAATATTACGGGTCAAATAATGAACTTTGTTGCCTTAATAAGAATTATGCTATATCTGTCAAATATGATGGTCATCTCGTATTATACTTTTAGGGGTGTCAATATATAGAATGATCAAATTGCTAAAGCTTCCATACTACTTAAAATTCCCACTGCTGCTGGGTATGAGATGCAGAGATTATTGATGTTTGGACCAGCACATACTCATATAAAGTGCAATCTAAAATAATCTGAACAGCATTGGGATAGACACTCTGAGAAGTGCTTATGCAGGTATAAGTTTGACAATTCATTAAAGTTAGTTTAGTAAAATATTATTATATTATTATCATTAAAGTTAGCTAGTTTAGCATATGCTCTGACCTACAGTACAATTCCAAATGATAACCAAGCAAATATAAAGTCACAGAGAAGTAATCAACAACTCTTTATTGAAACCAAAAATAAACAAAACTACCCTTAAAACTGAGAAACAGGTACTACATATATCCTTCCATCTATTTGTTTTCAGCTACCCTTAAATTCTTATGTTCAATTAATTGCATGCCCAGTAGTACCCCATCCATTGGTTAATAAAGAAAACAGAATCTCAACTTTGAATAAGCAAGCAAGTTAAACAATATTTAGCTTGATTCTTATAATTAAGTTAAAAGTACATATATATAAGGTTGAACTAATAACCACGACTCCACGAACGTTTATATATATATATATATATATATATTCTACTTTTAAGTTGTTAGATTATGACTCCACGATCGTTAATATATATATATATATATTCTACTTTTACGTTGTTTGTTAGATTATGACTCCATGATCGTTAATATATATATATATATATATATATATATATATATATATATATATATATTCTACTTTTAAGTTGTTTGTTAGATTATGACTCCACGATCGTTAATATATATATATTCTACTTCTAAGTTGTTAGATTATGATTTATGAGTAACCATATTTTTTCCTCCTGTTCATAATGTACGTGGTGATTTTGGTAGTGAGGGAAAGAAAATGTTCCAAGTGACTATAGGGAAGGAATGGAGATGGAAGTAGATGTCGCCCATTGCTCGAGAAATTCAGAACTGGAATGTAGGATTGAGGGAGAAGCAGCTTTTGGTCATGTGGGGAAGAATATCAAGAGGATCTAGGATATGATAATTCTGGGAGGACAGAGTCGTGGGGGTGAGAAGTAGCTGATCATAGAAGTTTAGTTGTCAGCAAACACAAATGAAAGAGTATATCTCTATAACGTATAATGGAGTCAAGCCTCTGCAACCACAGTTGCTGCTTAAACCTCCTTATAAAATCATCAGCTAAATAATGGCACTAATTACATGAGGCAAACACCAACCAGTTAGAAACTACACAGGCAGAAAGACAACAGTAACACCAACCACATTGAATTACATCCAACCAAGATATCATCCATTCCTTCTTCAAGTCCAAACACCAATTACAATAAACACAATAGAACCCCCATAATAATGGCACTAAACAGAACATAGAACACAAATATCATTGTTTCCCACAAGCGAGTTACATTGCTGTACCGTCAAGTGGAAAAATTGTGAATATGGGGGGCAGGGGCCCCCTCCTCAAGTTGTCTCAATATCTCATAAAAGGGAAGGTGCTTAGATAGTGATAATTTGTACATCAGAGAAAAGGTAAACCCACAAAGGATTGAATATGACAAGGATACAAAAAGAGGAAGTGAAGTTGGGCCCATAGCAGCCAAGAGGCGTGCACTCTCATTTTTGGGTACTTTTTGGAACAACAGTCTTCTTATTCAAAGCAGCTCATATCCCATGCCACTGTGAGTGCTACTTTCTCAAACCCTAAGACATGGACTAATGATTCACATTACCTTTATTAGCTTACTAGTACTAGACATGATTGTCTCTAGTATAGAAAAGTATCAATTGCATTTTTCCTCTTAATTTCACCAAGTTTGATAAGTAAATGGTGTTTAGCTCGTGTGAGTTATAAGAAACTCGTTGACTTGGATAACTTTCATTGAACCGACTGAGTGGGTCTACACATTTTTTAACTAAAAAATTAAAGGCATCACACAGGTACACGCTAAAGCATGAAACAGATAGTATATATGGGACCACTAGAGGATGAAAGCATCCTGGTCTGGCTCATTTGTTTTTGAAATTCTGTTCCTAGCAGAAAGGTAGTGAAGTGGAATATATAAACTCTCCACACCAGACCGTTATGAGAGTCGAGCAACTCAGCAAAGAAAGCAGAAAATGGGTGGTGTACCCCATTGTTATTCTTGTGCAGTGAATGGCGTGAAAATAATTAGATCTAGTCAGATCTGATACTTGGTGTTGTCCACTAGAAGGATCCATCCATACGATAATTAGATCTAAGCACTCCTCACTTAGAAACTTGAAACTCGAAAGGCATGCTTTTGCTTGCTTTTGTGTATGTGGGTGTAATAGTGAACTTGTCTGTGTGAGTTTGTAGTGATACCGTATGGAAAAAAAGAAGAAGAAAAAAGTACCTATTTACTTGGCTGTATGCATTTGTAATAGTGTACCGCAATGTCTGGGTGAGAGTGATGATAGAGGCTGCAGCAATGAGATTGAGAGATAGCAAGTATAAGGATGGAGGGATTTGAGATTGGTTTGGGCTGGCAGATTTGAGAGAGCGAGAAAGAATAAGAGGGAAGGAAGGACGGAGGAGGGATTTCAGATTTGGGAAAGTTTACTACGGGCGCGCGTAAAGATAATTGATTTGGTCAATTTTTTTTTATGCAATTAAAATTTAGCTACGAAAAATTATGGTAGCTAATCCGTAGTTAATTAGCTTTGGCTTAGCTACGGATTAGCTAAGAAATAATTTTTTTAGTCAAATTCTGTAGCTAAATTGTAGCAATTCCATAGCTATTTTTACTTGATCAATTTTTTTTTCGTGATTCAAAATTTAGCTAGGGAATTTTATTTTGTAGCTAATCCGTAGCTATTTTGCTACTGATTAGCTACCAAATTTTTCAGTAGCTAAATTTTGTAGCTAAACCGTAGTTAATCTGTAGCTATTTGTTGGACAGAATTTTATTTGAAATTTAGCTACGAAAATTTAATCTGTAGCTAATCCGTAGCTAATTAGCTACGGATTAGCTACCAAAATTTTCCGTAGCTAAATTTAGTAGCTAATTTATAAAATTCTTGTAGTGAACACCATTTTCTTTCCTTCCTTGAGCATTCGGTCACCACCCATGGAACCACTTCCAATCTTCCATAACTTTATCTAGCTATATATCTTGAATCCTCTCATCAATTCAAAACACTTTCATGTTGGAGACTTTCTCTAAATCATTCATCTTCATCACTCAACCAAGCCAAGAACACAAAACAACCATTTTCCTTCATTTTGTCACCAAATGGTTCGGCCATGACCACCAAAAGCACCACCCATCACTTTTAATTTCATCCAACCATAGATCTTGAATCTACATGATATTCTAAGCAACTTTCATGTTGGAGACTTTCTCTAAATCATTCATCTTCATGGACTTTCATCAAGAACAGAGTTATGGGGTTTTTGAGGTGAAGTATAAGAAGACTTCATTTCTTCTCTTCTTTTTCATGATCTAAACCATGTTTGATCTATGGTTCCTCTTAATCAAGCTTAGTATACTAATTTCTATGTATTTTGTTTTGAATTTGAGAAGCCCTTGGTGTTGAAGGACTTGGAAAGAGAAGCAAAATCAAGAAGCTTTGAGGATCTTCAAGAGGTAAGAGGGAGATGGTCTTATATTTGATGAATTGTGAATTCATGTGAGAATTCTAATCCATGGTCATGTAATAATTAATTGTGTGTTTATGAGCTTTGCTTTATTTTCTTGTGCCTTGATTATTTTGTCTATGCTTAATATGCTTTGCATGATTTTATGGCTTTGATAGTATACTTATAATATGCATGATGAGTATATGGCATGTTTGTGATATTTATGATGAAATATATATATGTATGCCATGATGTGTGGATGGAAAGAAAATTGATCTTGGTTTCAATGGCCAAAGAAGAGCTACGGTTTTGATGCCCTTGATGAGGGTCAATGTTAAAATTTTTCAAGAACAAGGAAATTAAATTTTGATCCCTAGAACAATGAGAATTTCGGCCAAGACACCTCAAAATAGGTGTTTACAAATTAATATGTTTATGGAAGAATAAAATTGGATTGATTTGAGGAGTATGGAAAATGAACTAAAGGTTTATTTTTTTTTAAGAAAACATGAACACAAATTTTAGAATGAAATTTTATTGATTTATTTTGTGTAGAAACAAGAATGGAATTTATTTAAGTTAGAAGAAAAATATTTCATGGTTCCAATGACCATCTATAGGGTTTTGATAATTTAGAAAAATGTTTTGATGCTATGAAATACAAGAATTTTCAAATAAGGATTTTTGAAAAGGGAATTAAGTGTTATAAATTAAGTGAAGTGGAATTTTCATAAATAAAAGAAAAAGAAGATTGAAAGTATTGAACTTCAAATTAATTTAAAAAGAATCAATTTTTAGAAGTGATTTAGAAATATAAAAGAAAATGTTTGTAACTTAAATTTACTCACGAAGAATTTATTTGGGTTTTGGAAAACGTTAAGAAATTTAAAGTTAAGAAACAATAATTAAAACAACTCAATATGATTTTGTAGGACTAGATCAATAAAAAGTGATTTTGAGAAAATATATATTAAGGAAAAGATTTTTGACTAAGAATGAAAAAGGATTTGCAAAGAAAGTAAAAAAGAATTTCAACAAATGGGTTTGTTATATGACCAATCGGTACTTTGGTTTTGAAAATAAAACTTTAATGATTTTGTTTGTGTAAAACCATATCAATTTAAAAAGGAAAAATGTTTTGATAATTTTTCAAATAGTAATGCCTAGATTTTGATGAAACAAAGTAATTTTTCAAGTGGAAATATAATTGATTTAATACAAGAAATTTGAAAAGGGAATCAGAGTATTTTACTCACTTGAAAAATTAAGTTTTGTAAACGAAAATGTTTTCAAACTTCAATTTATTTTGAAGTAGGTTAATTTGGAAATGATTTGGGGAAAAATAGAGAATATAATGGTATTTTGAGAATTTACTCAAGTATAACTTATTTTCAAGTTTTGAAGTACGTTTGGAAATTTTAAGATTTGAAACATTGATTTATATCAATGAAAAAGTAATTTTGTGGATTATATATGAAAAAGAATTTCTTGAGTAAAGAAACGTGGAAAAATATTTTCTTGAGTAAGAAAATGTGAAAAATGAAGTACAAAGTCATAATATTTTGAGAAAGGATGAAATGGAATTTTTGAAGGGTAAGAAATATTTTTCGTAATAGAATGGTGGTGAAAAATGATTTACGTATCTTAAAAATGATTTAGAATATAGTAAAATATTCCTATGCGATTTAAAATATGTTAAAATATTTTACGTGATTTGAATTATGTTTAAATATTTTACGTGAGTTTAAATATTTGATGAAGTGTTGAAAAATCACTATGTGATTTAAAAGTAATAGAATATTTTTACAGTATTGTGAAAATATAACAAAAACGTTCAAAATTTTGAAAGCGTAATGAAGTGTTACAATATTTTGAAAACGTAATGAAACATTTTGGAATTTTGAAAACATAATGAAAATGTTGCGCAATCTTTTAAAAATACTGGCGAAAGTGTTTTATAACTATGAAAACATGATAACATGATTTTGTGTTGAAAATACGATTATAATTCTTGTTTAACGGTGTATGGACCTTTGTATGAGAGAGTGACGTGTTTTGCCTATGATTGGTATTTGGTGCATTTTAAGTGCATTGGAAAGAGATGCCCATATTTGGATTTGGTGCATTATACATGCATTGAAAAGATTTGGCCCGTTGGGGTTGGACTTGCACTGATATACTCGTGCATTGTACAAATGAAATTGAAAAGATTTGGCGTTGGGGTTGGACTTGCACTGATAAATTCGTGCATTGTATAAAAGATAGCTAATAGCTATTATGGCCCTTGTGGTTGAAGAGGGAATTAGAATTGATAGCGAGGTCTATGATGGATCTTGGGGGCGTCGAGGCATGGCGGTCGACCGGTGGGACGGTGGCGAGTACCCCTGTGCCACTTGGCGATGCAGTCCGTTGCAATGCATTGACGATACCCGACAAGAACATGATTCTTTTCAACGACTGAGAGATTGTCTTTGGGCTAAGGCTGACAATTAACCAGAGCATTCTTCTCGAAATTGTGAAAACCTCCATGGAGTCATTTTTGATAAAATATGTCTTTGTACATATGCATAAATCTGAGCATTTATATCTGTGTGATATATTAATTGGGGAATATTGGTTATTAGTTATGACAATTGTTTTGAGTACTTGGATGATGATTGAACTGATAAATGATTAGATGATAATAGTTGATTAATGCTGATAGCATGTTTATGGTATGATCTATCTGTATGATATAGCTATTTGTGTTATCTCTGTCTTTGCCATGTTGGTATTGGTGTAGGTGATCTCACCTCTTTGTTATATTGTTTTGTTGTGTCTCTGATCTTGTTAAAATCAAATAATAGAAGGATCGAGTTGTCTTAGACATAACGGGCGATGGATACTCTGAGATTGGTGATAACAATAAGGAGTGGACATTCAGAACTCGAAGGTGTGCAGTGCTGACAAAGGAACAGATGTCTGATGCATCAAGATGGACAGAAAAAGGAATAATTATGTTAAAATTTCTCGTTAGTGTTGTACCGTGCTATTAAGTAGGACCCGTCATGGGGTTTGCTACTGTCAAAAAAAAATATAAGTCTGTTAATTTTATATTTCTCTTTAAATTGTGATATTAATTGGTGTCAATATTGCATAATGAATAGTTGAAATATGATTTTCATTATTACCTAATATTTTCAGTAAATTTACGTTTCAATAAAGAAGAAATTTTGAAACCCATCTTTTATAACTCAAACTTTGTGCGAACTTATTTTCAGATTATGAGTCGGGAGTCAGAAATGTGATGCCCTAGCTAAGGTGTTACATTAGTTGGTATCAGAGCTAGGGTGTTACATTAGTTAGTATCAGAGCACAGTTTGAGTCTTTTGGGGTTTGTGATTAGGTCTATTTTGCTTGTGTTGTGTTCTCTGTGTTTGTTTTTTGAAAGGAAATAATGTTATTTATAATGAATATTAGATCTATTATATTTCGATCTGCACGCCTTAGTTATACTTGTGTGGAAGTGGAACATGTTACTAGTAATGCAATTGCAGCTATGAGAGCAACGGGAGCAATGTGTAAAGACGACTGCATGAACAAAGGACCATTGTTCGATTGGAAAGCGGAAGTTGAAGTTTAGAATCGAGAAGAGAATCAGTCTTGGAATATAAGATTTCGTAATTTTGGAACACGATATTTTTTAGGATATTGAGAAAGTAATTGATTTCGACGGAAGATGTATTTACAACCATTGAGGAAACCAAAAATAGTAAAGGATGTGAAAGAAGGTAATGAAGGAATGTACGTCAAGAAAATAATTTACGAAAAAGTTGGACACATTTTCAAAGAGTATAATCTCTGATGTGTTCTTTGAAAATAGAGTTTTCTATTAATAAAAATTTTAGATAGTAAGGGAAGTTGTTACTCTGAATGGAATGGGAGTGTTCTGAGCGGAAGATTTAATCAATGGAGATTGTGTCATTAGAGCTAATCCTATAAACCATATTGAATATTTTGTGAATAACCTATTCCTTATGACATATGATTGAGTAGATCAATTATATGTTAGAGTTATTCGTTATCCTCTGATTTGTTTACTTCTGTTTCTATTCTTAGCTAATCGAGCTATTCAAGTTGTTGTTATAGATCAAATCTTTGTATTAGTTTGATCTGTTGTTTAAAATTTTGTGTTAGTTTGATCTGTTTCATAAACAGACGTGGTCTTTGAAAATGGATTGGTTATTTTCCAACCATATCCAATGAGATTATTTCAACAGATTGTGAGTAATCCAGAGAAAATTCATTTTTCAAAATCGGGTTACATTCAATTCTTTGCTGGATATGTTCGATAACAAGTTCGATTCATTTTGTTATCTTCCATGATGTTTTCTTTCATCTCCTGCAATTGAAGGAATATCTTGCAAGAAAGGATATTTTTATATTTGTATCCGTGTTAACGTACCTGAGTAACGCAGCAGAAGCGTGGTGAATTCTTCCAAAGATTGGAACAATTCTTCTATGGGAAAATTTAAGACAGTAATGGAAAATCGTAGAAATTTTTTTTTTTTTGCAGAAGTATCCGGTATAGTGCTGTGGAAAGGAGAACTCGGTTAGTGAGACATTTCTTGTTAAAAGCAAAAATCTAGAATATGTAGTGATACGAAGATAAGAAAATTTTAAGTAATACATTACATTAGCTGAACATTACATTACATTAGTTAGAAGTTATCTGAGAAAAACTATTATAGGCATGAATGAAGATCGGTTGTTGTTATGTTGGTATTAGAGATATGGAGATTCTTTCTTTCTAGGGTAACATTCAACATCTTCAGTAATTATAGGAGTCTGAGATATCTATTTGATCAGAAGAAGTTGAATATCAGCAAAGAGATTTTGTTGGTTAGAATAGTATAGCAAGATGTAAGAGATGAAGCTTCATGAGAATTGGAAAATAAGATGAAAGCACCATATCCGTATTTATTCTGAGGGTGTGAAATCATGTTTCTCAAATTTCGAGGACGAAATTTCTTTTTAGAGGGGGAGAATTGTAACACCCCAAAATTTCCTATCCTATAAATAGTAATTTTTGACAATGCAATTTTCTTGTTTAGTAATTTGGATCTTGTAAAATTATTTTGTTTATTCCGTCAGCGTATTTGATCGTTTTGAGTGATTTACTCCGTGTCAGGAAAATAATAATTTTTGAGCCGGGAAAAATCTTTTTATATTTATTTCTCTTGACTGTTAATTATTTTTAACAATTTGACTTGATTTTCATACATTTTCTAATTTTTGTGATTTTATGTGTAATTTTAAATTTTTTTCTGTTTGTGGGCCCCACGAGGTGTTTGTGGACCCAGGTGAACATACGTGAGCCCAGGTGGGTCCCGCAAAGTGAAAAAATTTTCTACGCATAGAAAAATTTGTACTATTTAGACGGAGACAGGGGATCTTACTAAACCTGAATCCAGAAACAGTTTTAGAAAATTTGTTTTGTACTGTATTTATTTATCGGAAGATAAAAATACAGTAAATATATTCTTTCGTGAGATTTTTAGTAGATAAAAATAGAAATTATATTACTTAAGTCAACATTGGTGGTTTGGATATCCACTATTGATTCAATTAACGGTTAAGAAATAAATTTAATAAAGAAACATAAGATAATCATCATTGATTTAATCAATGGTGTGAAAATAAACTTAGTTAGGCAAGCTTCAATATCAACTATAGATTTAATCAATGTTATAAAATTAATTATATAAAGTGACAATTTACAACCATTGGATTTAGAGTTGATCAAGGGTGGAGATTTGGTCTTAAAAAGTGACAAAGACCATTTATGACTATTGGATGAAGAATTAATCAAGGGTGGAAATTTGGTCTTAAAAAGTAGCAAAGCCTAATTATGACCCTTGGATTAAAAGTAAGAAGAAGTAATCTTGACCCTTTATTTTGGAGACACATCTAATGGCTAGAATTTAAAGGAGAAGGATCCAATGGCTTAGATTAAGTCTTCCAAATTAAAAGTCTACCTAAATCCTAACCATTGAATTAATCAATGGCTAGGAATGCTTCAAATAATTGTATAAAAAAAAAAAGATGACAACTTCATGCATTATGGAAGGGGGACAGTTTTGGAGTGCTTGGACAAGGAGGAGACAATTTTTTTTATTAGCCTTTTTAGGCTAAAGAAAAGATGAAGTCAACAATGATTTGATTAGTAACTAATTAAGCCTAATTTGATTAATCTAATGGCCTAATTAACAAGTTAAGTAAACTAAATTAAATATTAAATTGTTATAATCTAATTCTTAATTAGATATCCTAATTTTAATTAGAGATTATAATATGTGAAATAATATGTTAATTAATTAGTTATATAGTTAGAATGTTAGTTAAGATTGGTTAGGAAATTTAACCTAACTAATTACCTAATTAATTAGCATGCAATTAGGTGAAAATTGAGAACAATTAATTCCCTAGAATACTCAAGGAGCCACACGGTTTTCATGCAGCTTGGGGAGACTTTTACATGGTTCTTAAACCACTAATAATAGCCATACAAACTAAATTAATGACCATTATTGTTTGTCATGGTCAATATGACCATTATTGTTTTGTTTGCTTCTTTTGGATTGCATGATGAAGGGGGGGAACGGTTGGAGAAGCAAGAAAGAAGAAGAGACATGTTGAGACATGTTGGAGTAGCCATTTTAGGCCAAAGAAAAAGCTTGAAGACATTAATTAGATGTCTTGACCAATTATTGGTCATTTTCCTAAAGCAAAATTTTTTTCTTCTTTCTCTCCATGCAATGCTACGGCTGCCCACTTCAATTCAGCCATTTGATTTCATTTGTATCACATTTTATAACACTTAACTCATTCTCTCTCTTCTCTCTCTTCCAATTTGTCAAGAACACCAAGAACAACACCATTTTCTTTCCTTCCTTGAGCATTCGGTCACCACCCATGGAACCACTTCCAATCTTCCATAATTTTATCTAGCTACATATCTTGAATCCTCTCATCAATTCAAAACTTTCATGTTGGAGACTTTCTCTAAATCATTCATCTTCATCACTCAACCAAGCCAAGAACACAAAACAACCATTTTCCTTCATTTTGTCACCAAATGGTTCGGCCATGACCACCAAAAGCACCACCCATCACTTTTAATTTCATCCAACCATAGATCTTGAATCTAAATGATATTCTAAGCAACTTTCATGTTGGAGACTTTCTCTAAATCATTCATCTTCATGGACTTTCTTCAAGAACAAAGTTATGGGGTTTTTTAGGTGAAGTATAAGAAGACTTTATTTCTTCTCTTCTTTTTCAATATCTAAACCATGTTTGATCCATGGTTCCTCTTAATCAAGCTCAGTATACTAATTTCTATGTATTTTTTTTTTTTGAATTTGAGAAGCCCTTAGTGTTGAAGGACTTGGAAAGAGAAGCAAAATCAAGAAGCTTTGAGGATCTTCAAGAGGTAAGAGGGAGATCCATCTCACCAACCAATTATGGTGGTGGGAGATGGTCTTATATTTGATGAATTGTGAATTCATGTGAGAATTCCAATCCATGGTCATGTAATAATTAATTGTGTGTTTATGAGCTTTGCTTTATTTTCTTGTGCCTTGATTATTTTGTCTATGCTTAATATGCTTTGCATGATTTTATGGCTTTGATAGTATACTTATAATATGCATGATGAGTATATGGCATGTTTGTGATATTTATGATGAAATATATATATGTATGTCATGATATGTGGATGGAAAGAAAATTGATCTTGGTTTCAATGGCCAAGGAAGAGCTACGGTTTTGATGCCCTTGATGAGGGTCAATGTTAAAATTTTTCAAGAACAAGGAAATTAAATTTTGATCCCTAGAACAATGAGAATTTCGGCCAAGACACCTCAAAATAGGTGTTTACAAATTAATATGTTTATGGAAGAATAAAATTGGATTGATTTGAGGAGTATGGAAAATGAACTAAAGGTTTATTTTTTTTTAAGAAAACATGAACACAAATTTTAGAATGAAATTTTATTGATTTATTTTTTGTAGAAACAAGAATGAAATTTATTTAAGTTAGAAGAAAAATATTTCATGGTTCCAATGACCATCTATAAGGTTTTGATAATTTAGAAAAATGTTTTGATGCTATGAAATACAAGAGTTTTCAAATAAGGATTTTTGAAAAGGGAATTAAGTGTTATAAGTTAAGTGAAGTAGAATTTTCATAAATAAAAGAAAAAGAAGATTGAAAGTATTGAACTTCAAATTAATTTAAAAAGAATCAATTTTTAGAAGTGATTTAGAAATATAAAAGAAAATGTTTGTAACTTAAATTTACTCACGAAGAATTTATTTGGGATTTGGAAAACGTTAGGAAATTTCAAGTTAAGAAACAATAATTAAAACAACTCAATATGATTTTGTAGGACTAGATCAATAAAAGGTGATTTTGAGAAAATATATATTAAGGAAATTTTTTTTGACTAAGAATGAAAAAGGATTTGCAAAGAAAGTGAAAATGAATTTGAACAAATGGGTTTGTTATATGACCAATCGGTACTTTGGTTTTGAAAATAAAACTTTAATGGTTTTGTTTGTGTAAAACCATATCAATTTAAAAAGGAAAAATGTTTTGATAATTTTTCAAATAGTAATGCCTAGATTTTGATGAAACAAAGTAATTTTTCAAGTGGAAATATAATTGATTTAATACAAGAAATTTGAAAAGGGAATCAGAGTATTTTACTCACTTGAAAAATTAAGTTTTGTAAGCGAAAATGTTTTCAAACTTCAATTTATTTTGAAGTAGGTTAATTTGGAAATGATTTGGGGAAAAATGGAGAATATAATGGTATTTTGAGAATTTACTCAAGTATAACTTATTTTCAAGTTTTGAAATACGTTTGGAAATTTTAAGATTTGAAACATTGATTTATATCAATGGAAAAGTAATTTTGTGGATTATATTTGAAAAAGAATTTCTTGAGTAAAGAAAGCGTGGAAAAAGATTTTCTTGAGTAAGAAAATGTGAAAAATGAAGTACAAAGTCATAATATTTTGAGAAAGGATGAAATGGAATTTTTGAAGGGTAAGAAATATTTTTAAGTAATAGAATTGTGGTGAAAAATGATTTACGTATCTTAAAAATGATTTAGAATATAGTAAAATATTCCTATGCAATTTAAAATATGTTAAAATATTTCTCACGTGATTTGAATTACGTTTAAATATTTTATGTGAGTTTAAATATTTGGCGTAGTGTTGAAAAATCACTATGTGATTTAAAAGTAATAGAATATTTTTATGGTATTGTGAAAATATAATGAAACGTTTTAATTTTGAAAGCGTAATGAAGTGTTACGATATTTTGAAAAGCATAAGAAACATTTTGGAATTGTGAAAACATAATGAAAATGTTGCGCAATCTTGTGAAAATCTGACGAAAGTGTTTTATAACTATGAAAACATGATAACATGATTTTGTGTTGAAAATACGAGTATAATTACTATTTAACGGTGTATGGACCTTTGTATGAGAGAGTGACGTGTTTTGCCTATGATTGGTATTTGGTGCATTTTATATGCATTGGAAAGAGATGCCGTATTTGGATTTGGTGCATTATACATGCATTGAAAAGATTTGGCCGTTGGGGTTGAACTTGCACCGATATACTCGTGCATTGTACAAATGAAATTGAAAAGATTTGGCCGTTGGGGTTGGACTTGCACCTTGATAAATTCGTGCATTGTATAAAAGATAGCTAATAGCTATTATGGCCCTTGTGGTTGAAGAGGGAATGAGAATTGATAGTGAGGTCTATGATGGATCTTGGGGCGTCGAGCGCGGCGGTCGACCGGTGGACAAGCTGGCGAGTACCTGTGCCACTTAGCGATGCGATCCGTTGCAACGCATTGACGATACCCGACAAGAACATGATTCTTTTAACGGTGAGAGATTGTCTTTGGGCTAAGGTGACAATTAACGAGCATTCTTCTCGAAATTGTGAAAACCTCCATGGAGTCGTTTTTGATAAAATGAGTCTTTGTACACATATGTATAAATCTGAGCATTTATATCTGTGTGATATATTAATTGGGGAGTATTGGTTATTGGTTATGACAATTGTTTTGAGTACTTGGATGATGATTGAACTGATAAATGATTAGATGATAATAGTTGATTAATGCTGATAGCATGATTATGGTATGATCTATCTGTATGATATAGCTATTTGTGTTATCTCTGTGCTGCTATATTGGTATTGGTGTAGGTGATCTCACCTCTTTGTTATATTGTTTTGTTGTGTCTGTACTGTTAAAATCAAATAATAGAAGGATCGAGTTGTCTTAGACATAACGGGCGATGGATACTCTGAGATTGGTGATAACAATAAGGAGTGGACATTCAGGACTCGAAGGTGTGCAGTGTTGACAAAGGAACAGATGTTTGATGCATCAAGATGGACAGAAAAAGGAATAAGTATGTTAAAGTTTCTCATTAGTGTTGTACCGTGCTATTAAGTAGGACTCGTCATGGGGTTTGCTACTGTAAAAAAAAAATATAAGTCTGTTAATTTTATATTTCTCTTTAAATTGTGATATTAATTGGTGTCAATATTGCATAATGAATAGTTGAAATATGATTTTCAATATTACCTAATATTTTCAGTAAATTTACGTTTCTGTAAAGAAGAAATTTTGAAACCCATCTTTTATAATTCAAACTTTGTGCGAACTTATTTTCAGATTATGAGTCGGGAGTCAGAAATGTGATGCCCTCGCTAGGGTGTTACATTAGTTGGTATCAGAGCTAGGGTGTTACAAATCCTAGGATTTATTTTAAAGTTGTTGGAACTTAAGAAATTTGATTTGGTTAAATCTAAGTGTTCTTAATAGATAAGAAAGTCCCAGCAAAATATCTAAGGGATATTTCAGTCACTCATTTTCTCTTCCTCTCGTATAAGCAATTGTTGCTGCCAAAAAAGAAAGAAAATAAAAACCAAAGAGAAAAGAAAGAAGGAAACGAAGAGGGAGAAAAGGGGAAAATAAATAGGAGCAAGGGAAGGTCAAAATCAAAGCTCAAGCTTGAAGTTGATTATCCATACAAGAGGTAGGGGTGTTCCTTCCTAAAATCCAACTTTTCTCTCCATCTCTTGTAGTTTATGCATGTATGTATGGTTTGAGGGAAAATGGCTATTTAGGGTAAAGATGGTTTTTTTTTTTATTATTATCTAGTTCTTGCTTTCAATGGCTGAGTTTAGTTTGATTCTACCTTGACCTATGCTTGGTTGTTGATTGTGAGGTTAGAAACACACTCTTGAGTGTTTGAATAAAAAGTTGAGAATTAGGTTTTGAATCATTAAGTTTTGTTCCTAATCTAAGTTTAATGAGTTAAAGTTAGTGTTTGATGATTCTAATCTGATTAAAGATCATGTTTAGTATTGGAAATCGCTTAGAATCCATGATTTGAGGATTAGGACTTAGTTAGAAACCAAGATTATGTAGAACCCACTTTTGTAGAAATAAGGCAGCATCCGAATAGCCTGTGGTGTTTGTAGCATAACTTGAGCTATACTCATTGGATTGACCTGATTCTTATTGCATTTGAAAGCTAAGATATAAGGCTTCAGGTAGTAAAAATATCAAATTTTTAGGCCAACCCAATTACCACCAATTTTGGTTTGAATCTGAGACAGATTCTACTGAAACAAGCAGTCTGGCACCCCATAAACCAGATGGAATAACTTCCTACTCTGAGGTTGTATTTACATGAGACTAGTGCCATTTTGAAGCTAACATATAAGGCTATAAGGGGTAAAAAATTTAGAATTTTTGCCCTCCTCATGCATTGCCAATTCCAGTTTAAAGTAAGTTCAAATTCTAGGAAATCCAGTAGTTGCCCTGTTTCAGTTTATACATTTTGTTGCATAATGTTGGCTACACTAAGTCAAATGAAGTGAGGTTTATTCCATTTTAAAGATACGAGATAAGTCTATTTGTTTATAAAATTTTAGAATTTTATAAGTTAGGATGTGGTGCATTCATGAAAATTAGCCTTTTTAGGTGACAAACCAAAAAATGTCAAGATATGTTCTTGTTGAAATGAGGTTTCCTACTTGTTAGAATCTTTTATACATGCTTTTTAGTCTGTGTTGATATGTTATTAGGGGTTTTTCATTAAGTGAATGACCATCTAGTATGTATGTGAGAGATATGAGCCTTAGGATATCCAAAAGTAAGGAATTTCCTTGGGAAGGTAACTAGGAACTTAAGCAACAAAGTGTTGCAATTTCTAATCACTCTTGCACTAGATTCACTTGAGTGGAGATAGAGTTATGTATTTAGTTCATAAGTGAGGGGATGTTTTGCGTACTAAGTTCACTAGGCAAGTGGGATCTTGTACATTACTAAATACACAATAAGATGAATTGTGACTTATAAGCTTGTCATATTCATGAAGTGTAGCAGAAACATGCTTAACTCCTTTATTAGTAAAGTCAAGTTGGAATTATATGATGAATGAGATTTATTTCCTTAAATTCTAAGTTAAGTATGGAAATTCAAGTCTTTAGGTATTCCAAAAGTTAGGAGATACTTAAAATAGGTATCTAGGACCTTAAACACTCTAGTGTGACATAGGTTACTACTCGGGTGTGTGTAACATCCTAATATTGCTATTCCAATATATTTGACATATATAAGAACTACCAATACTCGACATGCTACTTCAAACTCATACAACAAACAAATCTATAACATTCATATACATAAATCATTATGGAGAGCCACGTGATCCAACTGTTATATATATATACAACACTGCCACAGAAGGGCGTATGGTCATACATAACTTTAAACAACTAAACAAATATAAAATATATACAAGCTTAGCCTAAAAGAGCACTTATACTATGCATCTTCAAATGACTTCCTCTTTCCTTTTGATATACTTCCACCAAGATTTACATGGAAACATAAACAGGGTGAGAAATCATAATTTCTCAGTATATGCATTGCAATACCAACATTTATCCATTCGCAAAGAATAAATCAAACGATAACATCAGTGTTATATTTGCAATAGGTATAAGAGTCACTACTCACTACCAAAAGAATAACTCACATACTAACTCTATGCATTATTGTCAAGCAAATCATATCAATAAACATGCATTATAAAAACTATCATCAATATTATACAATCGCTCATACAATCATAAATATCTTTGATTAAGGTAACTGCCTATACAATTACCATGCAAATGCAATGCTTGTTATGTTGTATGTTTATGCCTAGCATGTCCTAAAACAATGATTATGCAATGAGGTAAAAATAGTATTGGTGCAATGTCATGAAACTCAACTATTCCCAGGAACTCCATTCCTTGTATTTTCCCTGAGTAGTATGGCTCTGACCATTTAGCACTACCTGGCAATGAATGGACAAATCCATCTCACAACAATGAGTGTATTTTTACCATCTTATATACCATTCATAGATACGTGGGAATAGTAAGTGTGTGAAAAAACATGCAAAGTGATAAATAACTCACATTCAACATTACATTGGATATTCTCCTACACGATTTCATAACTAATGCCCTTAAACATATCTATCCTCCTCCACAAGGTTTTCCATCTATCAAATTAGGAATACTCACATGCTCACTTTATGTGCCATTCCCATCACATATCAGTATCATAAGTGATAATAAATCAAACCCATATGGATCAAGAGTCCAGGTGTTAGCCTATGGCATTCCCAAACCATTGGTTGCCTAAGGTTTCACACTTTCCTCACATATACTAGATAGTAATTTCCTCCTTGAAATACTCTCATAGGTGCCTCAACGCACTTTAAAAGGTATAAAAGAGTGATCCCACCACTTAGGGAATTCCAAAACATAAAAAAAATAATGTTGGAAGTTCCTGCAGCTCACGCTGCGAGATCACATATCCATGCCACGGTGCCCTGCTCTTGGGTTACAAAATTGGAAATGCACTACTCGCATGCCACGGCGTGCCACACTTTGCACCCTGACGTAAACAACAGAAACCAAGTTCTGCAGAACCGGTTATTGTTCCATTGGAACATTTCACGAATTTTGGCCACTCCAATTCAGTTTCTAGGTGATCTAAGGTTCCTAACTAGTTCACTAACACATGGGAATCATTAATTCACCAACGAAAACCTCTAATTGGATTCAAGGACAAAAATCATTCATCAAGACCTAACTTTCTCACTTTTAGCTTCAAAGGTTCAAATGACAAGTTCTTGGTTTCTAACACAAAGCTATTACTTGAACAAGTCATAAACAGCCAAGGAAACTCAATCAAGCAAGAAAAACACTTCAAACACCTCTAGAAACTAATTTGACCTATTATGCATCTCATATGCATAAGTGGTGAAAATGAAAGGAAAGAAGTGATAAGAACACATGAACCCCTACCTCTTCACTACAAAAAAATGTGCAAATTACGATAGTTTTAATATGATAGTTTTAAACATATAACATAATATGTAGTATAATACATTAATTATTGACCTACCATATTTTACAAGTAAAAATGACAATTAAATGTACAAAATGACAGTTTCAACTGCCATTTTTTTATTTTAAATTTTAATTAAAATATTTTAATGAATCTTAAATTTTCACATTCCCTCCCCATAACCAAAAACCCCAATTTCATATTCCCTATCTCTCTCTCACCCCTCTCCCTCTCACTCTTTTTCCCTCTCTTTGCTCTCACCGCATGGCAACTTTCTCCATTGTCGTCTATTTAATCCTTCCAATGACCACCATGACGCCACTATCGTAGCTGGAGTTACCACAGCTTGCTGAGATCACTTCTCGCTCTCCAACACCCAACTACTTTTTCCTTGTCTCCTTGTCTCCTTGTCAAGGTATTTATTCCACTATATCATTTTCACCATCTTCAAAATCTAACGATACAGCTTGTCTTTGGGTTTAGGGTTTTCAATTTGTAGCTCTATCATTTTTCAATTTCTATCCTTCCAACCAAAGACTACAATTTTCAATTTCCCTCTCAAACTAATCTAACCCTCATGAGAGGGGCTGAGACGGTGAGAGTGACACCTCATTATTACAGCTTCAGATGGTGCTTTAGGCCCACTTGTAGTTGTAGCTACTCTCTCCAGTCCAAGTATTGCAGCGGTGCATTGGTGGAGTAGTACAACAACTCGATAAGCACCATTGCTTTGCAGACGACCTAGCAGTGGCATGACTGGACCACGAACCAAACCACCTGGCTATGGCAATGATGACAACCCACATAGCCATCAACGGTGTAGCAAACTGGCCAGCCACATCCCTTGCATGTGATCAACACCTACTCTTTTTTTGCTAGATATGCTCTCAACAGGGGCACTCCATTGGTAACATGATATGTCATTTTCTCCCTTTTTGTACTTAAATTGAATCTAGAGATTGTAGTGGTATGAAACTATATGTCAATGTACTGAAGTTTGTTTAACTGCTTATAATCTATTTCAAGTAAATTCTGAATGGCAGTGCTCTTCTGAGTATGTTTATGTTGTGTTGTATGCTTTCATAGCTATTAAAGGTTAGCAAGCTAGTGTTTGGGGTTTTCAATTTTCAACAAAAATCACGCTAACTATTCATTTTTGTAGCTCCCGCACTAGTGTTTTCTCTTGCCATTTGCTTGAAAGTTTTTTTTTATTCTTTTTTTCCTTGGACCTTCTAATTATGATGTTGACTTTGCTTATTGAAAATAAAGATTGAAGTGCTTGTGCAGAGCTTATAACTTGATGCTTTATTTGGTGGTTCCTTTTCTTGGTTTGGGATAGTGTCTCTTTCTGTTCATACTTATGAACCTATGTGAAGGGGTAGTATTTCTTTTCTTGTTTGAGAATATATCTATCTACTTGAGATCTGTATCAATTTAGTTTACATGATCTTTTATTAAAAAAATTTACATCATTGTCATTTGGGAGTTGATATCTTTTGATCAATGGAAAGTGTTTACTTTGTTTGTAGAGTTGCTTGGTTGATTGGCTGGGCCTTGATACTGGAATATACAATTGGTGGAGCTACTGCTACTCGTGGCATAACCCCCAATTTAGTATGAAGCTATTTTAACTCTTCTATTTAGTTTTTATTTGTCTTAGAGTGTGTTGAATATATCATCCCGCTTTATTCTTTTTATATTTCAAATAATTTGAGGTTGATTAATTTCTTCTATCATCCTGTTTTAATTATATATATAATATAAATCAAAACACTAGTGAAGAGCGATACAAGAAAACCCCATCTATTGTTAATTTCTTTTTTTTCCCTTTAAAATATTAAATTGCAATAGACTCTAATAATATGCCACTCATTTGTCTAGGCAGTTATAAGCATAGGAGAGTTTGGCGCTTTAGGACTTGATGGTAACTGCTGGCCCCAGATGGCTGGCATGGTACCTTCTTCTGATGATGATGAGGTACTTTATTTATTTTTGTGGTTATTTACTTATTTTCCTCTTTTATTTTTTTTATTAATTCTTTTCCTTAAAATTTTCAAAAACTAAATTTCACTATTTATTCTTGCTATGCAACTTGTTTAGTTTGACTAGGAAGGAGAATTACCTATGAGGTATAAAAAAGAGGATCATATTATATATGAAATGCATGTGTGAGGGTTCACAAAGCATGAGTCAAGCAAGACCAAGTTCCCCAGTACATATCTTGGTATAGTGGAGAAGCTTGACCACTTAAAGGTGAAGTTTCTTATCTTTTTCTAAAATAATTGAAAGAGTTCATTGGGACATTTCTTTCTACCAGTGGATATTATGTGAAAACAGTCTAGTATCTTGTTAAAACTTAGAAGTTATAGCTTCAATAATTTGTTAATTTCTTTGCTGAAATTAATTGTTGATTTTTATATGTGTCATTGTGTGGATTGAAAAAAGAAATTCATCAAAAGAAGAAAATTACATAGAAGAAGATAAGGTGACCTCTAAAAGGAAGTAATATTAGATCAAATAAACAATGCCTGCCAATCTGTCCTTATATCTGCATGAGTTATACCCTTGAGTGGCCTTGACAAAAAGCCTTGAACTAAATGCCAAAATGAAATCATAATGTTCATTTTGATGCAGTTGAAGATACAAGGTAGAATCTTAATCTAAAAACTTCTAGCATCTTTCTCATGGCAATAACATTATATAATCAAATAGATTGTACACTTCTTAGTCCACACAATTTTCACATGCTTTTGAATCTACAATATTTGTTTTTCATGAACTTGGGATTGCATTATTTGTTTTGCCATTGTATTGCATTATTGCATAAAGCAGATATATTCATAAACTATTATCTACTCCATAATGAAACTGTTTTCATTTGGGATTATTCATTTTGCAAGAACTTGGAGTAAATTGTATAGAATTAATGTCATGTCATGGGTTCAATGAGTTGGAATACTTCAGTTACAATTCTGTACTAGGGGACTATAAGTAAGAGATTCCTTTAGCGAATCACATAGCAGTATATAATTATACATTTTCTTGATTATCCTACTGATGAACTAACATCCAAATTTGTATTTTCTGATGATATCATTACCATTTTTATCACTGGCTTCTAGTTATATTGGAATCTTCAAGTCAGATGCTAGTCATAGTTGCCATTTCTTAGAATCTTTGAGATAACATTTTCACCCTTGATGCACTTGCATCCTGCAAAATACTATGCCAAACTCTTCCTTCCAATCTTGTAGCATAATTATCTTATTGGATAGTATTCTACATTTGTGGCTTTGTACAATTCTTATTTTGACTTTTTTTTTAATTTTATTTTCAAGTGTATGATAATGCTATATCTTTTTTTCATTTAGGGTAAATTTTTGGGGGTATTCAATCATCAATTACTTTTCACCAATGATTATATACTCCACTGCTGGTATAAGAAATTATGGTCGTGATGGGGTTAATGAAATTAAGTTCCTGATCAAAGAGGCACAAACGAGGAATAAAGGTGACCAGGATAACATATGATTTCATTTTGTCAATTGTCTTTGGTTTCTTCTTTTTTATTTTTTTAAAATTAGATTATCTTTTCATTACTATATTACTAGAGCAGGTTATTAGAGGGTGGTTTTTTTGTTGGTTTTAGGTGAATTATGACAGCTCTAAAGTGCCATTTTATATTTTTTTTGTTTTAGGTGAATTACACCAGTTTAGAACTGTCGTTTTAAGTTTTTCTTTTGGTTTGTTTTAAGTAAATTATGGCATTTCTAACCATCGTTTTTGGCAAAAAATAAACCACCATTTTATACATGATAAAATTATGGTGGTTAATAGGAATTCGCCGTATTACACCCAATGGCAGAGGTAATTACATTAGTTTTGGAAATCACCACTGAGGCAAAAAATGGTAGTTATAACTGCCATAATTTACAACAAATAACTACCATTTTAAACCTATTTTTTTATAGTGCTTAGATCAAAGATGATGAAGCCTTGGTTTTCCCCTTCCTTTTCCTTTCCTCATTTTCCTCCTTTTTTGCGTGGTTCTCCTTTTCCTCTTCTTTGGCAACTGCAACCGTGAGAGAAGATGAGAGAAAAGAGCAAAAAAGAGATAAAATATCTCATCTCAAGCCTTAAATATCAAGGCTACTGCAACACATGGTCGTGAGTGACTTTGGTCACTTAAGTGACCATGTGATGATTCTCGATCTGCTAAGAAAACTTAGATTTCACCAAATTCAGGTTCCTAACTTCTAACAGATTCAAAATAAATCCTAAGATTCATTAAAAGTCTTGTTTTTCCATTTCCATAATTTTTCATATCAGCTACTAGTCAAACCGACATTAAAACACTCAACTAGTATGCTTAAAAATGCCAAAATAGCTCTGGTTATCCTCATATTTTAACTGTAGCACAGTTCACACTTTTGTGACTTAGAAATAAATTCTTCATGCTTATTTTCATTAACTAAGTAATTTAAGTCATTTTTTGGGCTAATAACATATATTTATCACACATAGTGTTACAGCAAAGTGACTAAACATGTTCAGAAAGCCACAAAATTCAACAAAAATGTTAGGCAAGTATTAGGCTACCTCTGTAACCATTTACAAGTCTAACATGATTTTCGGGGTATTACATTTCTCCCCTCCTTTTTAGAATTTTGTCCCCAAAATTTAGTCTCTCTATACTAACAACTATGAGGTCTCAAACAAACATAAACTTATATTCAAAAGTTACCTAACATAGAGTCTGAAGGTTGCACCTCTTCTTTCCCTCTCAGAATATACACCCTTCCTTGAGCTTGTGGTCTAGGATTGGGTGTATCTCCTTGTTTGCATGGGCATTTACTCACAAAGTGTCCCGATTGATCGCACACAAAGTAAACTGCACAAGGTTTGTCACCATGTGGTCTTTTGCACTTAGGACATTCAAGCTCCACTGTCTCCATCTGAACTCGCTCACCTTTAACTTGTTGATAACTAGATTTAGAAACGCATTTTCCAAATCCATCATCCGCCTTTTTCCTTTTCTGAAGACATTATGATTTTTGCTCCGCTTGAAACTAGAGGTTATCAGATTGCACAATTCTGCACTTATTCACCAAAGATGGGAAATCTCTAATCTCCAAAGGCCTCACTACTCTTTTAACATTTCCCCTCAATCCAGACTCAAACTTGACACACTTTTAGTTCTCATTCGGATTGAGCCTCAACTGAGATGAGAACTTGGACAACTCATGAAACTTTGCCTCATATTGCCTAGTTGTCATGTCCCCTTGTTGAAGACCAAGGAACTCCATCTCTTTATCTTCCTGTAGACTTCTTGGAAGATATTTCTCCAAAAGAGTATTCTAAAATACTTCCCATGTAATCAACGTCCTACTGCCTCTAGCAGTCTTCTGGAACCTCGCTACCATTACTCCACTTCTCCCCCTAACATAAAGGAAGCGAAGGATACTTTTTACTCATCCGAGCAAATCATGACTTCAAAGATCTTTTCTATCTCATCCAACCATTCTTTAGCTTTCACTGGATCGTAGTTGCCCTTGAATATAAAAGGGTTCATCCTTCCAAACTCCAAAATATCAAGAAAATTTTGGTTTTTCCTAACTGGTACCTCTTGTACTGGTGGTAGTACTGTTTGCTGAGGTCCCAACCTTTTTAGCACCCTAGCAGTACTGTTATTGCGTTAGCAGTAGCGGCTGCCCGCTCTATTTTCTGTCTCATAATGTAACACCCTGATTTTTTATTTTTCTTGATATTTATAAGTTTTATAATTTTTATGAATTTTTTATGAATTTTTAATTTATTTTAATTATTTTAATATTATTTTGGATTGTATATGTGTTTGAGGCGGGCTCAAAAAAATAAAATCTTTTCATGGACTAGAAAGTTTTGGACTGTTAATTCAGGGCTGGGGGAACTTACTAAACCCAAAATCGAAAACAGTTTTCAAAAATTTTGTTTATCTGAATTTTTGTTCTATTCTATTATCCATTGGATAAAGCTATTATCCATTGAGTAATGTTATTGTCCATTGGACAATATTTGAGTTTTTTTGTTACATTCTATTATCCATTAGATAATATTATTATTCATTAGGTAATGCTATTATCCATTGTGTAATGTTATTATTCATTAGATAATGAATAGTAGTAGCTTTTGTCTATTGGGTAATAGCTTTTGGAAAATATCTAGGTTGGTCAAAGATGATGGTTATGACATCTTTATGAATAACCAATTAGAAACAAGCTTGGAGGAGAAGCTTTGGATGTCCACCCTTAATTTAATTAATGGATGTGAGGGGTTGTAGTAAACTAAATGATCACTACTTCTCTCCTTGTATCTCACGGCCATGAGGGCTTTAGGAGACAAAAAATCATAATTCAAAGTTATCATCTTTTTCATGCAAAACACAAAAAACTCTCTCTTACATTTTCTCTTAAAGCTCACAGTCTCACTACCTAAAATCACCCTTCAACCTTTCATAATTTAAACCAACCTTACCACTTGATTCTAAACACAATCCTAAGCAACTTTGGTGTTGTGATCAAGACTTTGTTCAACCATTTTCAAGCTTGACTTTCAAACTCAAGTTCTAGGGTTCTAAGGTGAAGTTCTTGATTTTCCATTTCTTGTTTCATTTTTGAAGTTCTAAAACCATACTTGATCTATGGTTATCTTAATCAAGCATTAGATGTTAATATGTTTGTGTTTACTTTGATTTTTAAGAGCAACTTGGTGGTGAAAGTTAACACAAGGATTCCTACAAGGAGCTAGGAGGCTACATCTAAGGTAAGAGGGAGATTAACCTCATCAACTAATTATAGTGGTGAGGGACACAAAATTTGTATGAAGGTGATGAATCCATGTGAGGATTTATTCACCATATTTGTGTAATTGTGTGATTTGTATTTATTTTGTTTATGTGATTTTATTACTTTGATATTATGCATGAACTTGATATAGTAGGATTGTGATGCTTAAAGTATGTTGTATGCTATAATTGTGTTAGAAAGGAAAATATTTTTTGGTTCCAATCCATGAGGCTCACGGCCTCTATGCTCACAAATGGCTAATCCAATGTAAAAATGGTTTATTAAATGTTAACCTAGAGGATTAATGACAAGAAACTTAATTAAGGAATTACAAAATATAAATGGAAGTGAATATATTTTTATCACTAAATCAAAAGTAATTTTCAGTCAAGAGATTAAAAATAGGAATGAGAATTAATTTGGAGACTTAAAGTATTTTATTTAAGAGGATTTTGGTAAGGTAAATGGAATAGATTTTATTAAATTAAAATAATGAAAGTTTTGGAAAGAATGTTAGAAAATATTACTTAGACGATTAGAGGACTAAATTAGAATTTAAGGATTTGCAAGTGAAAAAGAAGATGAACACAATTTTATAATTTAAGAAGTAATGATTTTTGGCTATGTCAATGGAAATGATTTTTAAGGATGATTTGGAATTTAAAATATTTTATTTAAGAATGTTTTTATTTAGAGTAATGAACAAAGAGTGATTTTTGGCCTTAGTATGGAAATAAAGTTAGAATAATGTTTTGAAAATGAAGTATTTTATTTAATAAGAAGGATTTATGAGATATCTTGATTTAAATTAAATAATATAAGTTTTTGTGAAAAATGTTTGGACATATTAATTAAAGGAGGTTTGGTGAGAAAATGTTGGAATTAATGTCCAATTTTTATAAACTATGAGAAAAGTTTTAAATGGAGCTTAGAATATTGAGAAAATGTTTTATGTGATTGAAAATACGTAGAAAAACCTTTACACAATTTAAAAATGATGATTTTTAGCTACGCAATTGAGAAAACATTTTAAAATCTTTATGTGATTGCGAAAATGTTGGAAAACTGTTACGCAATTTGAAAATGTAACAAAGTTATTACACGATTGTGAAAATGCGATAAAAGTGCTTCGCGATTGAGTAGAACAGTAAGTTTGTTGTCGGGCCGATATACTGGACTCAAAAATATTAATGTGTGGTTATAGCCAGTAGTGGCTTGTGATATGCATTGAGTCAGTAATCATGCATTATTTGTCAGACGGTGTCTGTTAAGGCTATTGTTGCCTATGAGTTGAATTACACTTTCGTGTGGATGCGAATTGCGTTAGTGAAGGTCTATGAATGACCTTGGAGGCATAGGAGTACGGGTATCCTATAAGTGGACAGTTGGTAGCTCCATTGGGCCGTGGTGACTGAGCAATGCTCTGACGATCTTGATGAGACACTGCTCTATTCACGATTTAGCATAGAATGTCTTGTACAAGCCATGATGTATGTGACACTCGGGACTGACGAGGGTGGGGAGTGGTCACCGATGCAAAAGATGAAGCACGGACAAAGAGCGGCTCTTGACAGGCTTTTAGGCGGAGGGACACACGAATAAATTGAATACACACCGGAATGAGAGGGATCTAGAGACTGTGCAGGTATAGGACTGCATAGTTGAGGATGGTTTAAAGGAATTGATTAGCACCACCCATATCAACAAGATGCATCTTCTTTTCGGGAGCCAAGAACAAAAGTACTCCATAGTTAAGCGTGCTTGACTTGGAGTACTTGTGGGATGGGTGACCTCTTGGGAACTTTCCTAGAATACGTGTGAGTGAGGACAAAGCACGCTGAAAAGACCTGTGTTGGTTTGTGGGGACACTTATCGATCCTGCAGGCAGTCTCGAGATGTTACAATGTATACACTGAGAAAATTTTTATAGCACTTGAATTGAGGTGGATGACGTACAAACATATCTTTTGGATCATTTTATCTGAAATTGTGTTTAGCTCCATGGAGTAGGAAATGGGTGCATTGTGCATAAGAATGGTCAGTATACACATTGTGCAATAGTAAGTGTGCATATTGTTCTGGCATAGTCAGTATACTTATTTTTGTGGTATGATCAGTATTCATATATTGTGATATATAATGTTAAATTATTTGTTAGTTGATAACATGATTATACTTATTGTTCTGTGATATTGCTGTATATGAATGGCATTATTGTCATTATTGTTTCTTTACTGCCATGATGGTATTTATGTAGGGGATCTCACCTCTTTATTATATTGTTCTATTTGTTTTGTTCTATATTTATGTTTTTGAGAAAACTGTGATGGCGACGAGGCAGAATCTTCAGGATTTCGTTAGTTTATAGTTTCATGGGGGCAACGAAGCGTGGCTTGTCCATTGGGACATGAGGCACATTCAATATGTTGGAGAGGTTACTTTGCTTTGGAGTAGGACCCGGCATGGGGTTTGCTACGTTTTCTATGAATGCTGCTGTTTATTTGGAGTTCTCTATGCCTATTATTGAGTTATGGAGTAATCATTATAACGCTCCTAGGGAAGACTCTGAGGAGTCGATCGCTCGGACTCCTATCCATAGTGACATGCCCCGACTGGGGAATTTGTCCGTTAGGGATCCCGAAGAGGATCTAAAGGAAGATCGGGTTCAGGACCTTACTCTTCAAGTTTTTGGACTTGGGTTAGGTTCAGTCTTTATATGGTAGCTATACATATTATTTGGTGCAAGTAACCTTTATGTATTTAAGTTATTACTAATTTATGTTACGTACATGAGATATGTATTATTTAGTTTTTATGTCTTGTGTTTCAAAAATTTGGTAAGTTTATGTTATCTGCGAAAAAGAAATTTTATAACTCGTATTTTATAATATAAAATATTTTATAACTTGGGTAAAGAATTAAAAGTAGTTGGCTTGAAATGCAATGCCCTTTGGAGGGTGTTACACATAACATTGGTCATTTCTATAATAGCTGTGGCCATATCAATGCCTTCACCTAGTGTGTTCTTGGTTTCTCTAGCTCACCTCTTGGGTGTCATAGTTTCCTGTACACGCAGAATAATCCAAATTGAGTTGATCAGTCTCAATATCATGTAACAGTACAATAGTAGCTAACAACACACAATACAAGGCAAGACATGCAATTTTCACTCAAACATCACATGTAAGAGACAAGAAATGCACAACCAACTCTAAATATGTCTAACATAGTCAGTCCATACCCCGACTCAACAAGATGAACTCCTTTGATAGCAAAATGTAACATCCTAATATTGATATTCCAATATATCTAACATATATAAGAATAACCAATACTATCCATGATACTTCAAACTTATACAACAAACTAAATCCATAACATTCATATAAATAAATCATTATGGAGAGCCACATTATCGATTATATATATATATATATATATATATATATATATATATATATAAACACACACAAACAAATCACTGCCATAGAAGGGCTTACAGTCATACATAGCCTTAAACAAATATAAAATATATTAAAGCTTACCTAAAAGAGCATTTATATCATGCGTCTTCAAATGACTTCCTCTTTCCTTTTGATACGCTCCGACCAAGATTTACATGGAAATACAAACAGGGTGAGAAATCACAATTTCTCAATATAAGCATTCCAATACTAGCATTTATCCATTCACAAAGAATAAATCAAACCATAACATCAGGGTTATATTTGCAACAGGTATAAGAGTTATTACTCACTACCAGAAGAATAACTCACATACTAACTCTATGCATTATTCTCAAGCAAATCATATCCCTAAACATGCATTATAAAAACTATCATTGATATTATGCAATCGCCCATACAATCTTAAATATCTTTGATTAAGGTAACTGCCCATACAATTACCATGGAAATGCAACGCTTGTTATGTTGTATGTTTATGCCTAACATGTCCTAAGACAATGATTATGCAATGAGGTAAAAATAGTGTTGGTGCAATGTCATGAAACTCAACTATTCCCAGGAACTCCATTCCTTGTATTTTCCCTGAGTAGTATGGCTCCGACCATTTAACACTACCTAGCAATGAATGGACAATTCCATCTCACAACAGTGAGTGTACTGTTACCATCTCATATACCATTCACAGATACATGGGAATAGCAAGTGTATAAACAAACGTGCAAAGTGATAAATAACACACATTCAACGCTACATTGGATATTCTCCTACACGAGTTCATAACTAATGCCCTTAAACATGTCTATCCTCCTCCATGAGTTTTTCCATATATCGAATTAGGAATAGTCACATACTCACTTTATGTGCCATTCCCATCACATATCAGCATCACAAGTGATAATAAAATCAAATCCCACATAGATCAAGAGTCTAGGTGTTAGCGTATGACATTGCAAAACCATTAGTTGCCTAAGGTTTCACATTTCCTTACATAACTAGGTAGTAATTTTCTCCTTGAAATACTCCCATATGTGCCTCAACACACTTAAAAAGGCATAAAAGAGTGATCCAATCACTTAGAAAATAGCAAAACATCAAAAAAACAATGTTGGAAGTTCCTGTAGCTCATGTCGTGACATCACTTGGGCATGCCACGGTGCCCTGCTCTCGGGTTGCAAAACTAGAAATGCACCACTCGCACACTGCGGCATGCCACACCTTGTGCCCTGTGTGAGAATAGCTAAAACTAGGTTCTACAGAACTGGGTATTATTCCATTGGAACAATTCACGGATTTTGGCCACTCTAATTCAGTTTATAAGTGATCTAAGGTTCTTAACTCGTTCACTAACACATAAGAATCATTAATCCACCAACAAAAACCTCTAATTGGATTCAAGGACAAAAATCACTCATCAAGACCTAAGTTTCTCACTTTTAGCTTCAAAGGTTCAAATGACAAGTTCTAGGTTTCTAACACAAAGCTATTAACCGAACAAGTCATAAACAGCCAAGGAAACTCAATCAAGTAAGAAAAATACTTCAAACACTTCTAGAAACCAATTTGACCTATTATGCATCTCATATACATAAGTGGATAAAATGGAAGAAAGAAGTGATAAGAACACATGAACTCTACCTCTTGGATCAAAGATGATGAAGCCTTAGCTTTCCCCTTCCTTTTCCTTTCCTCCTCTTCCTCCTTCTTTGCTTGATTATCCTTTTCCTCTCTTTTAGCAATTACAATCATGAGAGAAGATCAGAGAAAAGAGTGAAAATGAGATAAAATATCTCATCTCAAGCCTTATATATCAAGGCTACAGCAGTATATGGTCGTAATTGACTTTGGTCACTTAAGTGACCTTGTGATGATTCTCGATCTACTAAGAACACTATGATTTCATCAAATCCAAGTTCCTAACTTTTAACAAATTCAAAATAAATCTTAGGATTCATTAAAACTCTTGTTTCAACATTTTCATAATTTTCCATATCAGCTACTAGTCAAACTGGCATTAAAGCACACAACCAATATGCTTAGAAATGTCAAACTAGCTCTGATTATCCTCAAATTTTAACTGTAGCATAGTTCACACATTTGTGACCTAAAAATAAAGTCTTCACACTTATTTCCATTAACTGAGTTATTTAAGTCATTTTCGTGGCTAATAATAGCTATTTATCGCACATAGGGTTACAGCAAAGTGACTAAACGTGCTCAAAAAGTCACAAAATTCAACAGACATGTTAGACAAGTATTAGGCTATCTCTGTAAGCATTTACAAGTCTAACATGATTTTCAGGGTATTATAGTATGATAATAGGGAAAGTTAGATATAACCAAGATAGGTATATTCTACTTATCTAGATGCATGAATTACTCACTTCTAGTTAAAGTTAAGTTAAGTATGCAGAGTTCCACATAAATGCTTATTTATTTCCATAAGTTGAACTAAAATGAAACATTAGCTATGATAGGCTCTTTCACTAGCTTGACTTGAGTCTATAGGAAAGGTTTGTGGTATGTATGTTTTTATAATATAACATTGCATGTTTTTGCTTGCTCTTCCAATGTATGGTAAGCTTATATGATGTGCACAATCATTTGGCCTGAGGAAGGGAATTAGCTATTCCTGAACATATTCCTTAAAAAGGAAAGGAACTAGCTATTCCTAAACATATTCCTCATGAGCCAACGGTTACAGGTAGTGTGAGGATGAGCTTTCCCTCCCTACCATAGCAGATCACATGGAGCATTTACGTTCCCGGAATAAGTAGGTATTCATAGTTTTCAAAACAAAATCCTGCATAGATTTAAAAATAAAACCCTACATCGGCATAACTATAGGACATTACTTAGGCATAATCATATTTCATATTACGAGATTTGCATTTGAATGCTAGTTGTATAGGTAATTGTCTATTACTATTGATATTTACAATTGTATAGGAAATTGTTTATATTTTGACAGTGTGTTGGCTATCTGTTGAACCACACTACAAAGTAGTGTGCAGTTATGAGTAATAGTGGAGGAAACTCTTATGTTAGTTGTTATAATTGTCTATATAATGTGATAACTAACTGGTATTGGAATTACTTTTACTGAGAATTATAATTCACACCTCAATTGTGTTTCCATGTAAATCCAAGTCAAGACCCTGCTAAGGGAAAGAAGACGAAGCATGAAGACTAGTTTTGTTTTATTGCTTCATAGACAAAGCTTATGTATATAGTTTATATTTGCTTTATATGTATTAAGAGTTATGCATTACAATATGCCTTTTGTGGCTAAGGTTGTATATATATATGTTTATGTTTTCCGTTCTCTCAAGGCTCTCTATAATGACTTGATTGTGATTATGGATATATTATTAGCTAGTTATGTAGTAAGTAACGTAGCTAGTAGTGTTTATCTTTGTATATTCTAGATATATCTATATATCTATATTGGGGTGTTACACTATGGATTGTATGATACTTGTTAATAAATTGATCTTAAATGATTAGATGTTTTCCTTACATGAGAAGTATTCTTAGCATTGACAAAATGCCTAATTAGATATTAACTTATTAATTTTGTCATTGCATATTGGGTGGATGATATTAGTTCTAAACATGCTTTGATCCCTATAGCATATTTCATCAGGGTGTATGTTTGATATCTACAATTCTCTTGATTTATGGTTTCTTAGTGGTATAACACATATGAGAATCATGCTATTATTTTGAAAAGAGTTTCTGGTTTGATTAAAAAGTTTTTTAAAGAAAAATATTTTATTATATTTGAAAGAAGCTTTTCAAGTTCTATATCCTTGAAAATCTTTTCAACTTGTCTTAAGACCTTAAAAGTATTTTCACCTCCTAATTGTCTTGAAAATTTGGAAATAATTGGATATATGCTATAAATATAGTACTCTCTTCATTTGCTTTGAAAAGTTTTATTAAATCCAGAGAGAATGGTTAAGAAAGCTTTCAATTTAATCTTTTGAAATGTTCTATAGAGCTCATCTTGATACTTCAAAAGATAAGCGTTATTCTTCTAAGTATTTTATTTTCTCAAGGCTCTTGTTCAATGAGAAAGAGAGGAGATGAACTTTCAGATGATCCTTTGACTTAGGTTTTATCACTCTCAAGAAATATGTGGTTTTAATAAAAAAGCTCTCTACCCTTATAAAATGCTTTTGAAAATATAACATGTTCTTGTAAAATTCTTTTTAAAAGGGAGAGAAGTTTTAAAATGATTTTTGATTGATGAATTAAGAATAAGAATCTTTTTCCTAGCTTTACTTTATGGTAATGCACTTATATGGTCTTGACGTGCACATTTCACTTTATTCATCTTGTGCTTCAATAAGGGGAAGCCTAGCTCTTAAGTTGTTTATATATCTTGCCTTACATCATTGCTTGATTATATAAAGTGTTTTATTGCTATCATATGTTAAATCCTGATATACCAAAATATGACAAGCATTGCATGAATAATCTTTTACATCTTAAAAGCATTCCTGTTTCACATCTCTATTGTTGAATCATATGTAGAATCAAATAGGGGGAGATAGTTATGTTTTGAATAACTTAAAGAAGTTTTTGGTTTTGATGATCCTACTCTTTTTGGAAACATGAGTTTTATCTATAGGGGGAGAGAAAATATTATATTTCCTTCCTCAACTTTTTTGTTCATGTCAAATAGGGAAAGTGAGAATTGGAAAGAAAAATATGTTCTTATACTTATTGTTTGATATGCTTACACAAATATTTATTCTTCTACATTGGTCAACATATTTTTTTCTTTAGTGATTTGTCATCATAAAAAAAAAGGAAATTGTAGAAATAAGTGTGTCCCAATGGGTTAATATGTGAAGTTTTGATGATGACAAATACCAGACAAAAAGAATGATGTTTATAGATGTGCTTAATAGATTATATTGGATTATGCATGATCATGCACTCCACCTTGTTATATTTCATATAAGAATCATGCATATTCTTTATATCATATTTTATAGGGTATATCCAATAATATGTTATATGAGTGATTAAATTAATATTAGATTTGACTCTATTTAAATGAAAATTTGCAAAGTATTTTTTGTTGTATCCTATATAGAGTATATCTATTAGTAATTGATAAATGTCTTATTTAGTGTCTATGAAAGTCTTATATGCATGTTAGACTAACTAGAGTTATACATTTATGAATCATGCATATGAAGATATTGAATTATGAATTTGGACCAACTATGTTTGTTTAAGTGAGCAATACTTTATAAGATAGTCTAAGTACCAAGAGTGAGCATTGAAACAAGAAAGAAAAAAATTATAATTATGCTAAACTCAAGAAGAATGAGAATGATAAGATGTTTTCAACATTTACAAGATTTGAAGAGAATAAATTTGTGGAAGCTTGGATTACATCAATAAGCCTAAGGACTAGAATTAGTATATTTTCATTTTAGGCTTTCTCTTATGTAAAGATAGAGGTTTTACAAGAAAAGAGGTAAAATTTATTTTTAAATCTTTACAAATGGTTCTTACATGCTAAAATGTCCAACAAACTTGTTTTGAAAAGCTAGTCATGGTGGTATTTAAAGACTATGAAAAATAGTCAAGTTTGAGTTTTGAAAAGCTGACCTTTAGTTCCTATTTTGATCATAACATTCAAAATATATTGAGTTTTGTTTTAAAAATTATTTAATTTAAAAATAGACTCAAAGATATTTTTAATGAGTGATCATTTGCTTTAAACAAATGAGAAATGAAGAAGTTATGACCATTTAAAGTTAGATTTCAAAACTAGAGTGGCTTATTCGAATAAGCACGTATTTATTCGAATAAAACACCCCAGACAATGCTCCCAACGGCTATAAATGACTAGATTTCATAAGAAATCATTTCTAAATACTACCAACAACTATTTTGTCACTTAGGCTCTATATATAAGTGATGTTTGAAGTTTTTACAACTTTTGAACACTTGATTTGATTCTTGAATCATCAAAATCATATTTTGAGCTCTTTATTACAAAATCATTATATTCCTTTGTTCTTCAAGTTGTATATCTATACTTGTGAAAGTTTCTAATCTTCCTCTTTATCTTAAAATCATTGTAAGAGGGTGATGTATCTCTCAAGAGAGAAAAGGGTGAGGTATCCCTTGTAGTGAGGCTTAAACACAAAGGGTGAGGTATCCCAAAGGTGTTGTAAGTGCTCTTGAATGTAAAGGTTTTTCAAGTACCTGTAAAGCTTGAAGAGCTGGAGGTTTTTAGCCCAAGGGTGTAGGATCCCAATGTATAAGGGGTGCTCTTGCTTGTACAAAGGTTTTCCTAGTACCGTGAAGTCTAGGAGATAGTGAAGAAAATCTCAAGTTACGCTTGGGGACTGGATGTAGGCCATAAGTGGTTAGCGGCTGAATTATGATAAATCTTTGTGTTGGGGTGATAGTTGGGGTGATAGTTGCCATGGCTAACAAAATCAAAGAAACTCTACTATTGCTTGGTTTGACTGTAGGTTTCCATAAACACCAAGTCACCAAAAATCATATGAACAAGCCATAAACTCAATTCAAAATTCTAATGATGAAAAGGAATTAATTAAAAACAAAGACTAACTATTTTCTCATCTTTTGGCCGTGAATCATGGCCTTCAAATTATACTTTCAAAAAAAAAATTCACTTAAAATCCATCAATAAAAATAGCAAAATAAGACAAGAAAAACAGTAAGTTGAAAGCTTATATCCCCTACCTATCCTCCTTGCTACTTAAGCTTCATTCTCCTTCTTTTTCTTTTCCTTTCTCCTGTTCCTCTCTTATTTGTTTTCCCCTATTTTCTGCTATGTTTCTGCCTCTGTTTTTGGGTCTATTACCATGTAGAAATAATAGCGGGAGAATAGGAGAATAACAAGGTTAGATATGGTTGGAAATGGTAGTATGAAAAAATGAAGAATGAAGTGGAGAGAATGGTTGCTATGATAAGCTTTTCTTCTTTGTTTTAATTTTATTTTATGCAGGAAGTTTGGAGAGAAAGATGAAGAAAAGTCAAGAATAAACTAGAAGGTGATTGGTGGTGGACTGAGGAAAGAATGAGAAAACTTTTTCATGCTGTAACTTTTATATCTATTACACACTCTTTAATCTTTCAAAGCTAAGTTTTCAAGTTATCATAAGTGTTATGAAAAATTTTAAGACTCAACTTAGTCCTTGGATCCATTTTTTCATAATCTTCCATATACTGCTATTTATCAGTTAAGCTTCATTACTCAGTCCTGAATTGAAATAAACCGGCGGATTAAGTAATATGCTAACTGATACTTTTCGTAATTGGTATTTTATACCAAACTATTCACCATATCTTACTTTTACCTCCATGAAATTTCATAGTTTTCTGTGTTATTTAACTGTTTCATAACTGTTCCATTAATCCTTCTTCAATATACTTAAAAATACCAAACTAGCTCAGTTGATTCTCCAAAATTTACTACAACTCTTACCAATGGTTCTTAGCTAGGAAATAAATTTTTTATTTTTTTCCATCATATCAATTTTTTATGCAAATACTTTAATTATCCTCTTGTATTTAGTGTTACAGAATTACTCTTAAACTAGTTCAAAAAATTATCCGAATTAACAGATAACTCTTACTAGTGTTAGTGAGCTTCTACAACTATGATTAGGACCATTAGGTTAGGGAGGATGTTATAATTCTCTTTCCCTTTTAAAAATTTTGTCCTCAAAATTTGCTTACCATATACAAAAAGCTCCAAGCAGTTTCACATCATTCCAAATTTAATCTTCTATACAACCTCTTCTAAATAAATTCTCATCTCACATATCACATTTCTTACTTGTATTCAACTTATCATACCCAACTTAAAGATTTCAAATACGCCTAAACTTTTCCTCATTCATCCTTTTTCTCTTCTAGAAGCCTTGTTGTCTAAACTCTTGCTGTGACTTTGAGTTCTCCGACTCCACAATACTGCCTTTATTCACCCATATTCAACTTCTTCATTTAGCATATAAACAACAAATGACACTTTTAGGTCATCCACGTATCTCATTACTGCAAATATCTTCTCTAATTCCCTTATCCATTCCTCTGCTTTTATTAGATAATACCTTCCTCTAATATTCTAATGATCATAGCTGCTCTATGTTTCTAAAGACCTCTAACATGTCTGGCACTTTATTTCTCGTAGGGGTTCTATTATCTCAGCCACAGGTACACTTAGTCGATGCAACAATATCCTACTCACACAACACATTACATATTGAGTTGATCACGGTTAATGTCATGTAATAGTGTGACAGTTAACCATAAACATTCACACCCAAGGCTATTATGCAATTCTATCTATGCTCATCATCAAGATAAGACAAATGCATAACAAAGCATGCTAGTCCACACCCCGGCTCAACAGGATGAACTACTCTGATACGATAATGTGACATCCTTAACCCTGTTACTAATAACATATCCAGAACTATGCATTAGTCAAAGAAATTAAGTATGTCAATTGTACATAACATAATATATTTGAAAATAAATATAAGAAATATACAAAAATATGAGCCTGTTGTGGGTGAATAATATACAAATATTATAAAGAACAATATACAAAATATATTACAATACCCAATGTTTACATAATTTGTTACTAAGTACTAAATGTACAACCCAAAATACAACACAACACCAAAGCTAGTCTATGTCTTTGTCTTCTGTCTCATTGTTGAAGTACGCATTCCTAGAAATATTATGGAATATAGATAGAAAGGGGCGAGAATTTTAAGAAGTCTTAGTAATACTATTAAAAATATGTGTCATCATAATGCTTCCAACTATTTCAAGGGAAAATTGTGACGCCTCTTTTTTTTTTATCCAAGGGAACGTCTCACTTTCAATTACAATGCGGAAATAAAATTTATGTGAGTTAAGACCCGGTTCATTTTAATAATATATATATTTACTTAATTGTAGTTGGGTAATTAAATTAGCGAGTATATTTTTTTTTCTGTTCATTTTGTTACATTTACGTTAACGATAATCAATATCCACGGTGACGAAACATACATGGGAAATTAAAATTTCATTCATATATATATAAAATTATCAAACTGTTTAGTTACAAAGCCTAGCATATCAAAAAGCAAAACTATACCTGCCCCCAAAGGATTATACATACATATCCCTACGGTATCAGAATATACTGACCCACTACGAGACAAAACATCGAGGCCCCAAAATAAAATACCGGTAGCCCTCGGTAGCTACAAGTAAAGTCAATCCCTCAAGTGAGGAGGAATCGAGTCGGGGTCCTTTTCGGGATCCTCTTGGTCGTCCTCGGGAACTTCTTCGGGATCTTCCTCGGGATCTTCTTCGTCGGAGGAAATCACCATAGGAATCGCGAGTCACGGGATGGGGCCCGAGGCTGTGGAACGAAAAGAGTCTTCCGCGGAGTGAAATAACGGTCACCCCACATCTCGCGTATCGGTGGCTGAAACTCCAAACATAAACTAATACGGCGGTGAAGACGGGTGGCTCGTGACGCCTCCGGGCTAGAGATAACGACACATCCCTCGTATAGATGCAACGCTCGAACCATAGTTGATGTACCGGCAAAGACTGCGGCCTCCCAAGAAAGTCAGGCGCACATCTCCCAAAAATCTTTGCGTGCGTGGCTCCATATTCTTTTGCAGTCGCTCAGTCAAGATGAGGCCAAAAACTAGGGAAGTCGGGGGCTTCCGGTTCTTTACAGTTATCTTCTATGGAACGCAGTATACGGACAAAATAGAAGTGGAGAGACAGAGAAGAGGTAAGATATCCTACCATCATTACCAATCATAGCATCGAGAAACCAAACGGTGCAAAGCGCCCACATAGCATTTATGACAGCAATAATGGTAATAAACATTCAATAGCAATTATGATCAACCAAACAGTTCCAGGCAGTCATGTACATACAGATTTATCGGAGGTACAATAGTTCCAATTATAATAGCAATGTATGCCAGATAATTCATGGACTTACTATGCACACGTGCCCTCAATAACCAAAACCCTACTCCATGGAGCTAGACACAAAACAGTTGGAGAGAACGATCAGGAGGTATGTCTGTATTCTTGGCTGCCTAGGCCCTCAAGTGCTAAAATTCTCAAATTATCATTTTGTACAGCATGGCATTTTACAAGACATTCTACACAGATCTCGACATAGGACAGCGTCTCGGTTCGAATAGTCAGTGTGTTTGCATCGGTCTGCCCCACGGATAGAGAGCTACCAGCTGCCCATTGTGAGGTACCAGCACCCTGACGCCCCCAAGGTCAACAAGTAACCTACACTTGTCTATTCGCACCCGCACAAAGGTGTAAGTTCAACTCCTAGGCTACCGGCCTTAACCAAGTCCAATGGACAATCTCTTTCTTTTTGTTCAATGCATGACACAATCATACTCCTCATGACCAACTAGGCCCATCATGCTTCAAATGCATGTCATATCATTTATCAACAAAATCTGATCCCATTCACGGGTCTACAACAATCCAATAGTACATTTTAAGGATATCCACAATTTCCATTCATAGTCATGATAAAAGTCAACCATTAAATTCATTATGTGCCTCAAAAGCTCACCCATACTTATGTTCTTCCCTGTTTATGAATCCTTACTTAATCTCTAGTCATCCAATCATTTATGATTTATGTGCTTTTATTAATCCAAGGGTTTTGAATCCAGGAAGATACATGGCCAGAATCACCAACAATGTCACAGATTTAATTACTAGGTATTGGGTGATAAACCATAGTTATGAATTCGATGGAGACAATGCATTTAGTGGAAAATTGAGGCTGCCATTCGACGAAAACTAACATGGCAGAAGGATGAAAGATGGGAGAACATTTTATAACAAGATTGGATAAAAACCAATTTCTGTCGGATGGAGGTTCTGTCGAACAGAGATCAAAACTGTCGAATTTTTTCAGAAGGTCAACAGAGGTCCTATTTTGACAGATGTGGGTGTCGATGTTGGAGAAATCTCCCAAGTGTCGGATCGATGAAAAACACTGTGGTTAGAACTCTAATTCGACGGATCTTGACATTCGACTCGACGAATATTAACTTTAGGAAGCTTCTGATAAATGGACAGAAGATCTACTCGACAGGTATGTCTCTCAATGGGTATTGGCATTCTAACTCGACGAATATGTCACTCAACGGATGTGGTCATTCAAATTTGACAGATTTTGCATTAGAGGCGTTTCTCTCCTAAGTGGTCAGGAGTTCATACTTGACGGATTTTGATATTGCACTAAATGACCAGGAATCAAATTTGACGGGCATGGCCAAGGGTTCATACTCGACGGATTTTATCTTTTCTAAGTGATCAAGACATCAAATTCGACGGGTTTGGCCAGGAGTTCATACTCGACGGATTTTGACTTTACTAAGTGATTAAGACATCACATTCGACGGGTTTGGCCAGGAGTTCATACTCGACGGATTTTAACTTTACTAAGTGATCAAGACATCACATTCGATGGGTTTGGCCAGGGGTTCATACACGACAGATTTTGACATTTCACTTAATAGTCAGAAACTCAAGTTATTACCATTTCTCACCAAGAATCCCAAAATTTTAGTCTCAAGGCGTGGCCATCCGAGAGCCAGCCCGACAGCGTTCCTTTAGATTATACGTTCTAGTACACATAAATATATCAAAACACACAAAACAATCAACTAGCATATGTATACATCTCCAGCCACATATAAACAGAGATGAATCTAAGTACTAATCACAAATAACGTCCCTAAATGCTAAAAGAGGTTGAGGAGGAGTGTCTTCCTCTTACCTTGGAGAAGCACAAAGAAAGGTGGCTCCTTTTTGGTCAGGATTTCGTTTCCAGCTTCCAGGAAATCCTTAAACATTTAAACTTGCAAGAATCAGGATCCTAATATTGAAATGGATACCCATTGTCATCAAAATGACAGTGGGTTACGAAAAAGAGAAGAGAGGGAGAAAAAGCTAAGAGCTTTACCTTAAAGCTCCAACCTTTAAGCTTCAAAGACGTAGGAGAATGAAGATGGAGGAAATAGCAGAACCTTGAAGCTAATTTCCTCAATGATGGTGGTTCTCCAAACACGAAATGGTGCTAAGATTGGGACGGTTTGAAGAACAAAATAGAGGTGTGGGTGGATGGTGTTGCTATTGTAGGATGAAAGAGAAGAGAGAAAATGAGTGAATAGTAGCTGCGTATTGGGAGGAGAGGAAATGTGAGAAAAAGAAATGAATTAGACCCCTTAATTTCTAACGTCTTTGTACAAATTGGGAGGAGAGAGAAATGATAAAAATAATGGTTGGAGGAAGCTTCCTTGAGAAGCTTCACGCGCTTCTCGATAAAGCACATAGTAAGCTTGTCTCCAAATTAAATACATCTGACAGATGATTAATTACACTGTGGAATTACTTTCTCAGTGAATAAAATTTACCATTGATGAAAATAATATTTTATTATTCATCAGATGATTTTATGATATCGTAATTTTATTTAACGGATAAAACCTCAAAAAAATGTAAACCTCGCAAACTGTGCCCGACCTCGGGTTTAATAAGATCCCCCGTTTTGACACGTTGACAGTTCAAAGTTTACCAGCCTCAGGGAAAATATTCTAGTTTCTCGGCAAAAGCTCAAGTGTACACGTAAAACGAAAGAATATATTAAAATATTCATCATTTTCAGAAAAATTCACAAAAATTCCTAAAAATCATAAATATTATAAAATGATCATTTATAATGAAATAAAGAATTTTCGGGATGTTACAATACTCCCCTTCTAAAAGGAATTTCATCCTCGAAATTTGCATACCTTAGAATAACTGTGGGTGTTGCTCCTTCATCTTGTCTTCCAGCTCCTAAGTTGCATCTCCGGTCACCTCGTTCCAGATCACTTTCACTAATGCGATCTCCTTGCCTCTTAATTGCTTTATCTTCCTATCCTCGATTCTTACAGGAGACATCTCATAAGTTAAGTTTTCTTTTAATTGTACTGCATCCGGTGCTATAACATGACTTGGGTCAGGGAGGTATTTTTGGAGTTGTGACACATGGAAAACATTATGAATGTTTGAAAGGAAAGGAGGTAAGGATATTTGGTACGCTACAGGACCTACACGACGAATGATTTGGTATGGTCCAAGGAATTTAGGAGTGAGTTTTCTAGATTTTAAAGCCCGGTCTACCCTAGTCGTAGGTGTGACTTTCAGGAATACATGCTCGCCTTCCTCAAACTCAAGAGGTTTTCTCCTTCGGTCTGCATAACTCTTTTGCCGACTTTGAGCCGTTCTCATCTTTTCCTGAATCATCTTAACCTTCTCAGTTGTCTGCTGTATAATCTCTGGTCCAACAGTAAGGCGCTCGCCGTCTTGGTACCAACGAGAGGTGTTCGACATCGTCGTCCATACGAGCTTCATAGGGTGCCATCCCCATGCTCGAATGATAACTGTTGTTGTAGGTGAATTCTATCAAGGGTAGAATGTCGTCCCAACTTCCAGTTTGCTCTATGGTACAGGCTCGAAGCAAATCTTCCAAAGATTGGATTGTCCTTTCTGATTGACCGTCGGTCTGCGGATGATAAGCAGAACTCAGACGTAGCTTTGTCCCCAATGTTTCTTGCAAACTCTCCCAGAGATTTGAAGTAAATCTCGGATCTCTATCTGAAACAATACTTGTAGGCACACCGTGTAGTCTAACAATTTCTCCAATATAGATTTGAGTCCATCTCTCCAGTTTGTATTTTATGTCGATCGGGAGAAAGTGTGCCGACTTCGTGAGTCGGTCCACAATTACCCAAATCGAATCATGACCTTTTCTTGTCCTTGGTAATCCGACTATAAAATCCATTGCAATACTGTCCCACTTCCATTTTGGAATAGACAACGGTTGCAGCAACCCCGCTGGTCTCTGATGTTCCACCTTAGCTTTTTGACAAACTAGACAAGTCGATACACGTCTAGTGACGTCATTCTTCATTCCATGCCACTAGAACAACTTCTTCAAGTCTTGGTACATTTTTGTTATGCCTGGATGCATACTCAGCTGGCTTGTATGAGCATGGTTAATGATGTATTCTCTAAGTTCCTTGTCACGGGGAATACAAACTCTTCCACGAAACCTCAGAATTCCATCCGTTCCTTCCGCAAACTCTGTTTCACCTCCTTGCTCCACTTGCTCTCTCACTTCTTGTAAGAACTTGTCAATCTTCTGCTTTTCCTATATGTCATCCAGTAGCTCACTTGTAATGGTAACCATATTCATGCAAATCTTTCCAGGTTCTAACTCCACAAAAGACCACACATCTCTAAACTGCTCTAGCATATCCTTTTCCTTGATCATCAGGGCAGAGACACTGATCATCTTCCTACTTAGACCATCTGCCACAACATTTGCCTTGCCAGGGTGATACAGAAGTTGGAAATCGTAATCCTTCAGGAATTCTAACCACCTTCGTTGCCTCATGTTCAACTCCTTCTGATCATACAAATACTTCAGACTCTTGTGATCACTAAAAATATTGAACGTTGCTCCGTAGAGAAAATGCCTCCATATCTTCAGAGCAAAAACTACAGCCGCTAACTCCAAGTCGTGTGTCGGGTAATTCTTCTCGTGCACTCGCAACTGCCTTGAAGCATAAGCCACAACTCTTCCATGCTGCATAAGTACAAATCCTAGCCCTTGGTATGAAGCATCGCAGTACACTTCAAACTGCTCATTCGGATCGGGTAGCACTAACACCGGTGAGGTAGTCAGTCGATTCTTCAACTCTTGGAAACTTTGCTCACAGCTGTCGGTCCACTCAAAAGCTTAGTTTTTCCTCGTGAGTTGTGTAAGTGGTCCAGCAATCTTGGAGAATCCCTCAATGAACCTCCGGTAATATCCAGCTAAACCCACGAAGCTTTGAATCTCTGTCACAGACGTTGGTCTTTCCCATTGCAGCACTGCCTCCACCTTCGATGGATCCACGGCAATCCCATCCTTCGAGATCACGTGACCCAGAAACTTAACTTCTTCTATCCAGAACTCATACTTTGATAGCTTGGCATACAATTCCTTCTCCTTCAGAATCTGAAGAACTATACTGAGGTGTTCAGCATGGTCCTCCTGATTTTGAGAGTATACCAGAATGTCATCAATGAAGACCACAACGAATATGTCCAAGTAAGGACGAAAGATTCGGTTCATGTAGTCCATAAAGATAGCTGGTGCGTTCGTCATACCAAACGGCATCACTAGGTATTCGTAATGACCATATCGGGTACGAAAAGCTGTCTTGGGTATATCCTCCGTCTTCACTAGTATTTGATGATACTCAGACCGTAGATCGATCTTCGAAAACACCGCTGCTCCCTTCAGTTGGTCCATTAAGTCATCAATTCTCGGGAGTGGATACTTGTTCTTAATCGTTACCTTATTCAGCTACCGATAGTCCACACATAATCTTGAGGTGCCATCCTTCTTGCGAACTAACAGCGCTCCCCATGGTGACACACTTGGCCTGACAAATTGCTTTTCCAAAAGCTCTTCTAGCTATTTCTTGAGCTCAGCTAACTTTGTCGGTGCCATCCTATACGGTGCTATAGACACGGGACCAGCTCCTGGTACTAGGTCGATAGCAAACTCTATCTCTCGAGCCGGTGGTAAACCAGGTACATCATCAGAAAAGATTTTGGGAAACTCATTCACCACTGGAATTGTGCTCACATCAACCTCGTTCTCGACTTTCAAAGAAGACAGTAGCATGTATCCGTGAGCTCCTTCTTTCAAGAGAGCTTGAACTCGGTTGGCCGTCAAAAATCTAGAATCCTCCATTATGGGAAAAACTATGGTCTTTCTGGAACAGTCTAACGAGAACATGGTTGGCAAGACAACCAATCCATCCCTAAGATAATATCTAGTTGGGAAAGGGGTAAACAGATCAGATCGACCGAAAAGGTTCGACCTTCAATAACCAATGGACAATTTAGACAGACTTTGGTAGTAACTACCGATTTCTCAGTAGGGGTAGAAACAGTTAAGTCAAAAGGTAATGACGACACAGATAGACCCAGTCTTTGCACACAGTCATATGATATAAAAGAATGGGTTGCCCCAGAGTCATACAGCACAATTAAAAGATTACCTTCTATGATACCTTCCCCCTGTATCAAATCTTCGGATTCGGAAGCCTCAGCTCCGCTCATAGTGTAGACTCGCCCTCCAGCCTGTGGTTTCTTGGCTCTTGCAGCATTCACTAAAGGTTCGGCCTTCGTTTGGTTCCAGTCTCGGGACACGTGGCCAGGTTTGCCACATTTGAAGCAGATGAATCCCTTCATGGTACAGTCCCTTGTGAGATGGTCTTTCCCACACTTCAGACATCTGGAAGGATACGCCGTGTTTTGGCCAATCCGATTCCCAGTAGAACCTCCACCAGAACTTCCACCCATGGCTTGTTGTCGATTCCCCGTGGGTCGGGAGTACGGCTTCTTCTGGAAACGGTTAGCACTGTTACTGCCGCCTCTCTGGAATCTCGTAGGCCTAAAGTTTCTGCTCCTCATGTCTCTAGATTGCTCCAGAGCCTCTACATCACAGCAAGTATCCAGTAGTTGTGAGAATTCATTGATCCTCAAGGTGATCACAACCTTCTTCATTTCATACCTCAGTCCTTCTATAAATCTTCGGCATTTCCATGCTTCATCTGGTTGGTTCTGAAAGTACGTCGAAAACTGTGACAAGTTTTCAAATTTCACTGCGTACTCGCTAACAGTCATATTTCCTTGTCGCAGGTTGAGGAATTCTGACTCCTTCGCATGCCTTGCGCTTGCAGGAAAATACTTATCTAAGAACTTTTCCTTGAATAAGCCCTAAGTAATCTCTCGGTTCGCAGCTTCCAGCATTTGCTGCACTCCATTCCACCAATTTTCAGCGTTGCCTACCAGCATAAATGTAGTATAGTTCACCTTCTTGTCCTCGGCGCAACTCATTCCTTGAAAAATTTTCTCCAATTCCTTGATCCACAGACTAGCCTTGTCCGGATCAAATTCCCCTTTAAATTGAGGAGGGTTATGGCATCGAAACTCTGCTAAATTCTGAGCATCAGCAGTGGCCTCTAGCTATTGAGCAGCTCGCTCTTGTTGTTGTGCAACTCTCTCTTGCTGCTGGGCAGCTTGCTCGGTTTGCTGTGCGACGGCCTCACCATCCTCTCTGCATCGCATTGTAATAGTCGCTGCGCCATATCTTCCCCTCGCGCCATCTTACTTTCTTAGATCAGATTAACTGAAAACATAGAAAAGTCAGTTGCATTCACTAGGAACACCAAACAATACACCTTTACGTATACTACTCAGAGAACACACAACACAAACAAGACAGACTCAAACACAAGACCCAAAGAAACATAAACTGGGACTCTGATACCAACTTAGTGTGACGCCCCTTTTTTTTTATCCAAGGGAACGTCTCACTTTCAATTACAATGTGGAAATAAAATTTATGTGAGTTAAGACCCGGTTCATTTTAATAATAAATATATTTACTTAATTGTAGTTGGGTAATTAAATTAGCGAGTATTTTTTTTTCTGTTCATTTTGTTACATTTACGTTAACGATAATCAATATCCACGGTGATGAAACATACATGGGAAATTAACATTTCATTCATATATATATAAAATTATCAAATTGTTTAGTTACAAAGCCTGGCATATCAAAAAGCAAAACTATACCTGCCCCCAAAGGATTATACATACATATCCCTATGGTATCAGAATATACAGCCCACTACAGACAAAATATCAGGCCCCCAAAATAAAATACTGGTAGCCCTCAGTAGCTACAAGTAAAGTCAGTCCCTCAAGTGAGGAGGAATCGAGTCAAGGTCCTCTTCAGGATCCTCTTCGGGGTCGTCCTCAGGATCTTCTTCGTCAGAGGAAATCACCATAGGAATCGCAAAGTCACGGGACGGGGCCCGAGCTGTGGAACGAAAAGAGTCTTCCCGCGGAGTGAAATAACGGTCACCCCACATCTCGCGTATCGGTAGCTGAAACTCCAAACATAAACTAATACAGCAGGTGAAGACAGGTGGCTCGTGACGCCTCCAGGCTAGAGATAACGACACATCCCCCGTATAGATGCAACGCTCAGAACCATAGTTGATGTACCAGCACTCTGGCCCTCCCAAGAAAGTCAGGCACACATCTCCCAAAAATCTTTGCGTGTGTGGCTCCATATTCTTCTGCAGTCGCTCAGTCAAGATGAGGCCAAAAACTAGGGAAGTCGGGGGCTTCTGGTTCCTTGCAGTTATTTTCTATGGAATGCAGTATACGGACAAAACAGAAGTGGAGAGACAGAGAAAAGGTAAGACATCCTACCATAATTACCAATCATAGCATCGAGAAACCAAACGGCGCAAAGCGCCCACATAGCATTTATGACAGCAATAATGGTAATAAACATTCAATAGCAATTATTGTTGGTGTATGCCCTAGTGGCCAATACATTTTGTTTGTATTGACATACATTATATTATGCTATTTTATATATGAGGCATTTCATTTATTGTGTTCTTTTTGATAAACATAATAAAGTCCTTAGAATAGTAAGTTTGATGCCATAGGACATCAAGTGGATGACTTGATCGTGAGATCCTTTTGGTTACAACACTATTCTTAAATGTCTCCTAGTCAAGTATTATTGTTAATAGGACAACAATAATACATTGAGACTAGTATGTGTAGAGACTAATGACCGCATCTCACGGGTCATGGATATGAGATATCAAGTCTTCATATTGGTACATATTAGAGCTAGTAATGATGTGAGGTGACCCGACCCACCATGAGAACGCTACATGGATCGTTACGTGAGTGTCATAAGCGATTCTCATAGTGATAATGGTGTTTGTGGTCCTTTGACCTAAAATCACTACGATTCCTACATGAGGAGTTGTGTGTTTTAATGCCATCAAACGTCATCCGTAACAAGGTGATTATAAAGTTGGTTATTGGACATACCGCAAATCATGCGACCAGAGGGATGTGAGTGACCTAGATGGAATTTGTCACTCCTACATCAGAGCGATATCTTCGGGCCCCGTTCGATTGAGTGAGTGCTAAATGCATGGCCATGCTCAAATGAGTCAATATGAGATATTGATCTCATTTATTGTTACAAAGTCTACTCGAGTATCAGGAAACGAATGATTGGACTATACAAGGGTGACGCATTCCATGCCTTGTGTTCAATCTAGATATCTTGACAAAGGGACTAAACTACACGGAAACATTGATCATGGATAGGTTATGTCAAATCACTGACATTCTCATTACTTGGGTAGCAGTGATGTGTTGCTAGATACCGCTCACTGTTTGTAATATTAAAATGAGATTTTAATATTACTACCAACGTCATGAGAACTCGCAGGTCGCACACTTAGAAATTTAGACTAAATTGGAGCAATAAGGATCCAAGTTGGACTCGGATTCAATTGTGGGCCTAACTTATGACGGAAAGATGGGTTTTAGGGTTGCACTGACTTACCTTGCTACTACTCACACTCACTTAAGGCAGCCACTATTATAAATAGTGCACGTTGGGGGAACTGCTATAGATGTTACATCACAACCCTAGCCGCACCTAAGAAAGTGAGTGAGAGACGGTGAAAGGTTCTTCTCTCGACAATAGCCTAGCACCGCGAAACAGAGGCGTGACTCCTTTTGCAAGTCCTGATTCGTGTGGATACCGAGAAACATCATCGCTATTACGGTGTTGGTGATTCACCTCGCTTGTGTTTATCACGCTTAGAGGTAATTTTTTAAAAACTTGGATTATGGATTTTTCGCATGGATCCCGTGTGGGAATCCTATTATTCGCTACGAGATATTTTGATCCGCAATTCCCAAAGAATGGTATCGAGACACTTGCGAAACTATGGCATGGCGAGGGGTTTTTTTGCTTTTCTTGTTATATGCGATAACATGATTCGTTGCTTTCCTTTCATAAAAGATATGATCTTTATATGTTATTTCGAAATCAAAATAATCATTTGTATGAAACCGTGTTCTGTTTTATTTGTTGTTTACGAAACATGTTGATGTTTTTGAAACCATGAAGATGTTCATATAATTCTGCGAAAATGGTTTTGAATGCTTTCTGTTTTTGCATTTTTCTGATATCTATATATGTGATATGTATGATTCTGCGAAAACGGTTTTGAATGCTTTCTGTTCTTGCGTTTTTCGATATCGTATATGTGATATGTATGATTCTGCGAAAAATGATTATGAATGCGATATACGGCCGCCTACACAAGGTTTTGGAAACCTTGTTTCCATTTTGCGACTGCTATGAAGCTTCCTCGTGACATGAAGTGCTCATGTCTTCACGAATTTTGGAAACCCTGTTTCTGGATAGATGATGGCGGCTGTGAGTTACCCCTGCGGCACATGAAGCGTTCATGTGTTTGTGGGCCTTAGGGTTCAAATGTTGTTGCCCTAGCCGTCATGGAGGCGAAGAGGGTCCAACTAAGAGCTTTACCCGAAGCCCAATCTTTAAGCTTGCGTGGTGTGTGATATTCGAAAGCGCGACATTCAAATCTTTGTTTTATAATTCACAAAATAATAATGTGTTATTTCTTTGTGTTTATGTATTCTTAGAGATGCATGGTGCATGGTTATGGCCTTAGTCTTTATTTTATGCTATTTTGGTTATTTTAAATACGACCTGCGTGTCGTGCCTTTCTCTTTACATTCTGATTGTACATTCTCTTCTCATCTAACTCCCCTCGAATGTAAAAGAGGTTTCTATAATGTAATCATCATGTGGAGACAAGGAGATGGCATCAAGTGAGGACGTTGGTGGGAACGCCTTGAAGCTGGCTTTTTTAAAGCTAATCTCTTAGAGGCCATAACCATGTCACATTTATTATTTGCTTTATATGTATGAGATGCATGGATGATGTTTATGGTATGTTAAACAAGTTTAATAAATGGTGAGATCTAATAATAAAATTCCCTCAAAGAAAATATTAAGTCATTATGTGATGCCTTCCAATTCATCAAGACTAATATCGATTAAGTGTAGGTCCGCCAAAGCAGAGTGCCTTTATCTATATTAGTAAGATGCGATGGGATAAGAGTAATATCCAAATGCCAACCATTGTCGACTTAACTAGGCCATTTCAATAGGATTGAAGGCTTAGAGGCATGAAGTTGGGCTTTAGTCCATTAGATGGATTAGAATAAGTGTTATTCACCCAACTATCCAAGAGTTGCATGTGATGTAATTGGAAGAGTTTCCTACCTAAATAACCGAATTTTGGGCGATCGTCACCAAAGCCGACTCAAAGCTAGGTAAAATATGGATCTTGGCCCACTAGAAAATCTTTCGATGGGATTTTCCGAGTCAATGCCGAGGGTCATTGACTTGAATAAAATAGTGGGAGGCATATTTAATTAAAAGACCTCATTAAATATGTTTATGGCATGATACTTATATTTTTGCATGTTTTTGTTAATAGATAACCATGGCAACAAACACATCGGGTACTTTATCATTGCGATCCGTCCTTCGAAGGACAAGTTAAGAACAAATTTTCTAGACGAGTAAGGAATTTGAGGATTGTCCTCAAGCAAGAGAAAAAGCTGTATGTTTTGGAACCCTATTCTGAGCCCCTAATGCTAATGCCCCTAGAACTGAAAGAGATGCTTATAAGAAGCATCAAGATGATGCCTTGGACATTGGATGTCTAATGCTGGCCACCATGAACTCGAGCTCCAAAAGCAACATGAGAACATGGATGCATACGATATGATCGTACACCTTAAGAAGCTCTATCAAGAAGCGAGGCCGAGGAATGAGAGATTCGAGGTCTCTAAAGCACTTGTTTCAAGGCAAGATTCTAATGGTAGAAGGAAGCCCCCGTTGGTGCTCATGTACTTAAGATGATTGGGTACATTGAAAACCTAGAGAGATCGGGTTTTCCTTTGGGCCAAGAGTTGGCCATCGACTTAGTCCTGCAATCATTCAAGGAAAGTTTCCAATCAATTTGTCATGAACTACAACATGAATGAGATTGACAAATCACTACAATTTGTTAGGCATGTTGAGAACTAGCTCAACGAGCGTAACATCAACAAAGGTAAAGGGAAGGCCATAATGATGGTCCAAAAGAATAAGGGCAAGAAAAAGCAGATAAAAGCCCAAGGACAACTGGAAGGGCAAGGGCAAGGACAAGTCCAAGCCTAGCACTTCTAGCTTGAAACCGAGTGGGTGGAGTGGCTAAGGAAGGTACATGCTTCCATTGCGGTCGACATCAGGACATTGGAAGAGGAAGCGTGCAAGTTCTGGAGGAGCTCAAAAGAAGAAGGAAGTGAGACTTCCACTTCGGGTATTTTTGTTATTGAAGTCAATTTATCTACTACGCATCATGGGTATTAGATCTTTGGATGTGGATCTCACATTTGTGTAAATGTGCAGGATCTAAAGAGCGATTAGACCATTGACGAAGGGCGAAGTCGACCTACGAGTTGGAAATGGAGCAAAAGTTCTGCATTAGTTGTAGGGACTTATTTATTATCTCTCGCCAATTGGGCTTGTAATAGAGTTAGAGAATCGCTATTTTGTGCCTCGCTATTAGTAGGAATATCATTTCTGCTTTCTTGTTTGGACAAGAAAGGTTTTTTCTTTTATAATAAAGGACAAGTGTTGTTCTATTTATATGAACGATATTTTTTATGGTAGTGCACAATTGAGTAATGGACTTTATGTACTTGATCTCGAAACGCCCATTTATAACATAAATACAAAGAGGTTTAAATCAAACGATCTGAACCCAACTTTTCTCTGCGGCATTGTCGTTTGGGCCACATAAATGAGAAACGCATCTCCAAACTCCATAAAGATGGATTCTTGGACTCATTTGATTTCGAATCATATGAGATATGTGAATCTTGTTTATTAGGGAAGATGACAAAGGCCCCATTCTTGGACAAGGTGAAAGGGCTAGTGATCTTTTAGGCCTTATACATAGTGATGTATATGGGCCACTAAACACGATCGCTAGAGGTGATTTTCAATACTTCATTACATTTACTGATGATTTCAGTAGATATGGATTTGTATATCTTATGAAGCACAAATCAGAATCCTTTGAAAAGTTCAAAGAGTTCAAGAATGAAGTACAAAACCAACTTGGCAAAAGAATTAAAATCCTTCGATCAGATCGAGGAGGTGAATACTTAAGCCAACAGTTTGATGATCATCTGAAAGAATGTGGGATAATATCTCAACTCACTCCTCCTGGAACACCACAATGGAATGGTGTTTCTGAAAGGAGGAACCGGACTTTGTTGGACGTGGTCCGATCCATGATGAGTCATGCAGACCTTCCAGGCTCCTTCTGGGGACATGCTCTGTTAACAGCAGCTTTCACACTTAACCGTGTTCCATCTAAGACAGTTCAACAAACACCATATGAGATATGGACTGGGAGACGGCCCAGTATGTCTTTCATGAAGATTTGGGGTTGCGAAGCTTATGTGAAACGTCAAGTTTCTGATAAGCTTGGCCCTAAATCAGATAAATGCTTCTTTGTGGGGTATCCAAAGGAAACCAAGGGATACTTTTTCTATAATCCTACCGAGGGCAAAGTGTTCGTCGCACGGACAGTTGTGTTTCTAGAAAGGGAGTTTATCTCCAAAGGAACTAGTGGGAGAAAAGTAGAACTTGAAGAAGTTCAAGTTTCATAAAGCAGCAATGAACCAATGGTGGAAATAGAGCAGCCTCCACAAAATGTTGTGGAACAGCAACCTGCTCTAGTAGCACAAGACCTGCGTAGGTCTAATAGGATACGTCATCAACCAGAGAGATATGGATTTCTCATGACCCAACAAGGTGACGTATTGCTCATGGATCAAGATGAGCCTGTGACTTACCAGGAAGCCATTATTGGCCGAGAATCGAGAAATGGCTTGAGGCCATGAGATTCGAAATGGATTCCATGTATGCCAACCAGGTATGGACCTTGGTTGACCCATTGAAGGGGTAAAACCCATTGGGTGCAAGTGGGTTTTTACGACATGGATGGTAATGTGCATACCTTTAAGGCGCGATTGGTGGCTAAAGGTTTCAAACAAATTCATAGTGTAGACTATGATGAAACTTTTCCCCGGTTGCGATGCTTAAATCTCGTTCGGATCTTGCTTTTTTAAAGATACCATGATTATGAAATCGGCAAATGGATGTCAAACCTGCTTTCCTTAATGGAAATCTTCTCGAAGATGTGTACATATAACCGAGGGTTTTGCCACTCCGAGAGGATGCTAGAAAAGTATGCAAGTTGCAACGATCTATTTATGGATTAAAGCAAGCTTCCGAAAGTGGAATCTTCGCATTTTGATGATACAATCAAAATTTGGTTTCATCAAGAATGAAGAAGAATCTTGTGTCTACAAGAAGGTTAGTGGGAGCAGAGTTATCTTTCTAGTATTGTATGTAGATGACATACTACTAATTGGAAATGACATCCCACCCTTTTCTGTAAAGACTTGGTTAGGGAAGTGCTTTTCTATGAAGGACTTGGGCGAAGCCACCTATGTATTAAGTATCGGGATCTATAGAGATAGATCAGAGACCTTTTAGCAGCCTAAGTCATTAGTACATACATAGACAAAGTGTTAAGACGATTTAACATGCATGAATCCAAGAAAGGACTCTTGCCTATGTCACATGGTGTAAGCTTATCTAAGGCTCAATCCCCTTCCACCCAGGATGAGAGGGATCGCATGAGCAAGATTCCATATGCATACGCAATTGGATCTATCATGTATGCCATGTTATGTACTCGACGGACATCTCGTATGCTTTGAGCATACATCATAATGAGTAGGTACGATCGATCCCTCTATGAAAGTCACTTCAAATGCTATCAAGAACATCCTTAAGTACTTAAGAAGGACTAAGGATTCGTTCTTGGTATATGGAGGCGAGGAAGAGCTAGTCGTAAAGGTTGTGATGCTAGCTTTCAAACCGATAGGACGACTCAGATCGCAATCGAGGTTATTTTTTTGCCTAAATGGTGGGTTTGTGAGTGGAAGAGTTCAAAGCGAGAGACAGTCACCGATTCTACCACGGAGAGGTCGAGTATATTGCGCCTCCAATGCAAAGAAAGGAGGCCGTTTGGATCGGGAAGTTCATTACCGAACTTGGCACTATTCCTAGCATTATGGACCCGGTGGACCTCTATTGTGATAACAATGGAGCCATTGCACAAGCTAAGGAGCCTAGATCTCACAGCCGATCCAAACATATACTTAGGCACTTCCATCTCATTCGAGAGATCATCGATAGAGGAGATGTGAAGATATGTAGAGTACCAATATAGATGATAACATTTTGATCCATCGACGAAGCCTCTTGCAATAGAAGCATGAGCTTGGTCACACTAGGTCTTTAGGCATTAGATATATGCTTGATTGGCTCTAGTGCAAGTGGGAGATTGTTGGTGTATGCCTAGTGGCCAATACATTTTGTTTGTATTGACATACATTATATTATGCTATTTTATATATGAGGCATTTCATTTATTGTGTTCTTTTTTGATAAACATAATAAAGTCCTTAGAATAGTAAGTTTGATGCCATAGGACATCAAGTGGATGACTTGATCGTGAGATCCTTTTGGTTACAACACTATTCTTAAATGTCCTAGTCAAGTATTATTGTTAATTAGGACAACAATAATACATTGAGACTAGTATGTGTAGAGACTGATGACCGCATCTCACGGGTCATGGATATGAGATATCAAGTCTTCACATTGGTACATATTAGAGTAATGATGTGATCTTGGGATGACCCACCATGAGAACGCTACATGGATCATTACGTGAGTGTCATAAGCGATTCTCATAGTGATAATGGTGTTTGTGGTCCTTTGACCGAAATCACTACGATTCCTACATGAGGAGTTGTGTGTTTTAATGCCATCAAACGTCATCCGTAACAAGGTGATTATAAAGTTGGTTATTGGACATACCGCAAATCATGCGAGAGGGATGTGAGTGACCTAGATGGAATTTGTCACTCCTACATAACAGGGAGCGATATCTTCGGGCCCCCTGATTGAGTGAGACTGCGAAATGCATGGCCATGCTCAAATGAGTCAATATGAGATATTGATCTCATTTATTGTTACAAAGTCTACTCGAGTATCAGGAAACGAATGATTGGACTATACAAGGGTGACGCATTCCATGCCTTGTGTTCAATCTAGATATCTTGACAAAGGGACTAAACTACACGGAAACATTGATCACGGATAGGTTATGTCAAATCACTGACATTCTCATTACTTGGGTAGCAGTGATGTGTTGCTAGATACCGCTCACTGTTTGTAATATTAAAATGAGATTTTAATATTACTACCAACGTCATGAGAACCTGCAGGGTCGCACACTTAGAACAGACTAAATTGGAGCAATAAGGATCCAAGTTGGACTCGGATTCAATTGTGGGCCTAACTCATGACAGATGGGTTTTAGGGTTGCACTGACTTACCTTATTCTTGCTCACACTCACTTAAGGCGCCACTATTATAAATAATCGGTTAAGGGGGCTGCTATAGATGTTACATCACAACCCTAGCCGCACCTAAGAAAGTGAGTGAGAGACAGTGAAAGGTTCTTCTCTTCTATTCGCAGCTAGCACCGCGAAACAGAGGCGTGACTCCTTTTGCAAGTCTGTTCGTGTGGATACCGCAGAAACATCGTCGCTATTACGGTGTTGGTGATTCACCTTGCTTGTGTTTATCACGCTTCAAGAGGTAATTTTTTTAAAAACTCGGATTATGGATTTTTCGCATGGATCCTGTGTGGGAATCCTATTATTCCGCTGCGAGATATTTTGATCCGCAATTCCCAACAATTATGATCAACTAAACAGTTCCAGGCAGTCATGTACATACAGATATATCGGAGGTATAACAGTTCCAATTATAATAGCAATGTATGCCAGATAATTCATGGACTCACTATGCACACGTGCCCTCAATAACCAAAACCCTACTCCATGGAGCTAGACACAAAACAGTCGGAGAAAACGATCAGGAGGTATGTCTGTATTCTTGGTCGCCTGTGCCCTCAAGTGCTAAAATTCTCAAATTATCATTTTGTCTTGCATAGCATTTTACAAGACATTCTACACAGATCTCGACATAGGACATGCGTCTCTGGTCCGGATCGTCGGTGTGTTTGCATCGATCGGTCCGCCCACGGACAGAGAGAGCTACCTTGCCCATTGTGAGGTACCCGCACCCGACGCCCCAAGGTCAACAAGTAACCTACACATTTGTATTCGCACCCGCACAAAGGTGTAAGTTCAACTCCTAGGCTACCGGCCTTAACCAAGTCCAACGGACAATCTCTTTCTTTTTGTTCAATGCATGACACAATCATACTCCTCATGACCAACTAGGCCCATCATGCTTCAAATGCATGTCATATCATTTATCAACAAGATCTGATCCCATTCATGGGTCTACAACAATCCAATAGTACATTTTAAGGATATCCACAATTTCCATTCATAGTCATGATAAAAGTCAACCATTAAATTCATTATGTGCCTCAAAAGCTCACCCATACTCATGTTCTTCCCTGTTTATGAATCCCTACTTAATCTCTAGTCATCCAATCATTTATGATTTATGTGCTTTTATTAATCCAAGGGTTTTGAATCCAGGAAGATACATGGCCAGAATCACCAACAACGTCACAGATTTAATTGCTAGGTATTGGGTGATAAACCATAGTTGTGAATTCAACGGAGACAATGCATTTAGTGGAAAATTGAGGCTGCCATTCGACGAAAACTAACATGGCAGAAGGATGAAAGATGGGAGAACATTTTATAACAAGATTGGATAAAAACCAATTTCTGTCAGATGGAGGTTCTGTCGAACAGAGATCAAAATTGTCGAATTTTTCCAGAAGGTCAGCAGAGGTCCTATTTCGACGGATGTGGGTGTCAACGTTGGAGAAATCTCCCAAGTGTCGAACCGACGAAAAACACTGTGGTCAGAACTCTAATTCAATGGATCTTGACATTCTACTCGACGAATATTAACTTTGGGAAGCTTCTGATAAATGGACAGAAGATCTACTCGACAAGTATGTCTCTCGATGGGTATTGGCATTCTAACTCGATGAATATGTCACTTGACGGATGTAGTCATTCAAATTCGACGGATTTTGCATTAGAGGAGTTTCTCTCCTAAATGGTCAGGAGTTCATACTCGACGGATTTTGATATTGCACTAAATGACCAGGAATCAAATTCGACGGGCATGGCCAGGGGTTCATACTCGACGAATTTTAACTTTACTAAGTGATTGAGACATTAAATTCGACGGGTTTGGCCAGGAGTTCATACTCGACGGATTTTGACTTTACTAAGTGATCAAGACATCACATTCGACGGGTTTGGCCAGGAGTTCATACTCGACGGATTTTAACTTTACTAAGTGATCAAGACATCACATTCGACGGGTTTGGCCAGGGGTTCATACACGACAGATTTTGACATTTCACTTAATGGTCAGAAACTCAAGTTATTACCATTTCTCGCCAAGAATCCCAAAATTTTAGTCTCAAGGCGTGGCCATCCGAGAGCCAGCCCGACAGTGTTCCTTTTAGATTGTACGTTCCAGTACACATAAATATATCAAAACACACAAAACAATCAACTAGCATATGTATACATCACCAGCCGCATACAAACAAAGATGAATCTCAGTACCAATCACAAACAACATCCCTAAATGCTAAAAGAGGTTGAGGAGGAGTGTCTTCCTCTTACCTTGGAGAAGCACAAAGAAAGGTGGCTTCTTTTTGGTCAGGATTTCATTTCTAGCTTCCAGGAAATCCTTAAACATTTAAACTTGCAAGAATCAGAATCCTAATATTGAAATGGATACCCATTGTCATCAAAATGACAGTGGGTTATGAAAAAGAGAAGAGAGGGAGAAAAAGCTAAGAGCTTTACCTTAAAGCTCCAATCTTTAAGCTTCAAAGACGTAGGAGAATGAAGATGGAGGAAATGGCAGAACCTTGAAGCTGATTTCCTCAATGATGGTGGTTCTCCAAACACGAAATGGTGCTAAGATTGGGACGATTTGAAGAACAAAATGGAGGTGTGGGTGGATGGTGTTGCTGCTGTAGGATGAAAGAGAAGAGAGAAGATGAGTGAATAGTAGCTATGTATTGGGAGGAGAGGAAATGTGAGAAAAGAAAATGAATTAAACCCCCTTAATTTCAAACGTGCTACACAAATTGGGAGGAGAGAGAAATGATAAAAATAATGGTTGGAGGAAGCTTCCTTGAGAAGCTTCGTGCGCTCCTCGATAAAGCACATAGTAAGCTTGTCTCTAAATTAAATACATCTGACAGATGATTAATTACACTATGGAATTATTTTCTCAGTGAATAAAATTTACCATTGATGAAAATAATATTTTATTATTCATCAAATGATTTTATGATACCGCAATTTTATTTAACAGATAAAACCTCAAAAAAATGTAAACCTCGCAAACTATGCCCGGCCTCTGGTTTAGTAAGATCCCCCGTTGACACGTTGACAATTCAAAGTTTACCAAATTTCGGGAAAATATTCTAGTTGTACATGCAAAACGAAGAATATATTAAAATATTCATCATTTTCAAAAAAATCCACAAAAATTCCTAAAAATCATAAATATTATAAAATGATCGTTTATAATGAAATAAAGAATTTTCAGAATGTTACAAAAATACATTTTAAAACTCAAGTTATATGTATATATGCTAGAAAGGTGGCAAAAAGTCAAATCTTATCTTTTCTCTTCCTGAAACAAAATTCTAATTATTAATGTTTTCCAAAAACATTTGTTATCAAACATTACAATTTATTAACAATCACACAATTTATATCTTTAAATACTTTCAAAAATAATTTTCAGACAAAAATCAGAATCACAAATTAATTCTTTGATCTTTATAACATAAGTAAGTCATAACATGACATTCAAATTCAATTCCATCTTAGTGTTCATTCAAATATCCACTTATTTCTATAGAACCCATATCACATGCACCATAATAGGTGAGAGCCATCTCATATAGCTCAGATTCTATATACTCATAATATCCGCCTTTTCCCACAGAACCCATATCACATGCACCATAATAGGTGAGAGCCACCTCATATAGCTTGAGTTCTATATACTCATAATAGGGAGTGAATTAGAGGCTTACATTACCACTAGTATCCTATGAGGGAAACATAGTGAGGAAACATAATGAGGAATTTAAGAACACAGGATCCTCTTCCACACGGAGGATCATCTCCATGATTCTAATGAAATTTTGGATACCCTTCCCTCATATAGGATCAACTCCAAAATCTGCTATATCAAGTGAAACAACAATTCACATAAAAAGGATACTCTAAGTGGGAAAGGCATATCAGGATCATTTTCTTTCCCATTCAAGGATAAATATCCCAAAATTCTCATGAACATTTCAAATACAAATACCATGCACACTGATTACTCAAATACAATTTCATTCGCAAATACTAGCTCAACGTTTAAGAAATAAGGGAGCAAATTCTCACATTCCTTTCAAATAGCTCAACTTTGCATTCAAAGGAGCAATACAAATCCAAATACACTACAAGTGCACAAGTTTATTCCATTTACTACATTTCATGAGATCTCATCAAGTGATTAATTCCAAACACATCTAATCAATAATTAACATCAATGAATATATTCAACTTCATTTAACTTAACAGTCAACTCTTAAAGAAATTCCCATACAAACAATAATTCAAATATCACAATTCAAGCATTTAAGCTTCAAATCTTAAGTTCAACTTGGAGATTATCCTTCCTCCTTGGATTCAACTTACATGGCCAAAAATGACATTTCAAAGATTATAACATCCAATTAGAATCATATTAAACATTTCATATTCAATACAATAATCTCTAGTACAAGGGTTCTTCCATAAACTATTACTACTACAATTCGTCATTGATAAGCATAATGTATCAAAGTAAATCATAATATCATTCACAATTACACAAGAGTGTATCATGGTTAAGATTCATATTAAGGATACCCTTACAAATTCATCCAACACACATTATTTCTTTAACAACTCAATTACCAAATATTTATAGAAGTATGGTGAATCACAAAGTTTAGCACAAACTGTAACAATTAAACTTTTCGTTAAATTCTACACAATTAAACTATAATAATTAAATTGTAACAAAGTTTGGCACAAACTGTAACAATTAAATTCTACACAATACTTTGCTAGTATCTACAACTAAACTTTTTGTTCACAACTCTGATCTTCACTTTTGCTTGCTGGTGCCTTCATTATCACTGAAAATATTATGGAAATACAAATATATGGGGGTGAGAATTCAAAGAATTCTCAGTAGTTTTATAAAAACATGCTATCGTAACACTTCCAGTTGTTTCGAGAAAAAATTCATTTTTATTTAAAAATTAAAGATATATATATATATATATATATATATATATATATATATATATATATATATATATATATATATATATATATATATAAGTTAGAAATGTGGCAAACTACCAAATCTAGTTCTTTCTCTTCCGAAACAGAGGTTTCATTATTATTTCGCTTTATAAAAAAATCCTTTGCACAAACTAATAAATCATACAGTATCAAATCAATCAATATTCTTATTCAAAATCAATTACATAATCAAATTAAGTATCATAACTAGTCACACACACACACACACACACACACACACACATATATATATATATATATATATATATATATATAATATACAACATACTTATTCATTCTTGATAATAAAACTTAAAGTAATAATTTAAAATCAGTTGTTATATTCCATCATATCCATTTATTTCTCATAATATCTTTTTATTTCTCCTTATTCTCATATTCTTGTATTACATCATGCTTCGAGTTCTATAACTCATCATAATACATTCCATATCTTTTATTTCATAAATCAAATGCTTCATCTTTATTCATAATTCATTCTTTCTTTCTTTATTGTATCTTATTCATTGTTTGTATACCGTTCACTTGCATATTCATCATTCATTGTGTCTCTATTCATTGTTGTTCAAGGATCATAATTCATCACATCATATTCTTTGGCAACTCTTATCATATCTTACATTCATCATATTCATTTATTCCTCATATCATTTCATTATATCGCAATCTTTTCGAGATACTCTTATATTCGAGGTTATATCCCATTCTATTTTGGATACTCTCATACTCGAGGTTTTATCCAATTCTTATATACTATGATAGGGAGGGAATGTCCATCCTCACACTACTATTCCATTCTCATTCATATACTCTTGGAAGTAGTCTGCTTTTAGGTTGGTGCACTTTAACCTTTTAAGAAACTATTCCATATTCAGGGTAACCCAAACCACAACTTATGAGGGAAATACCATCCTCATTTCAGACTTGTGGGTTTGAGGGAAATACCATCGTCATATACTATGATAGGGAAAGAAATATCATCCTCAACCTATCATTTCATTCTCATACATACTCTTGGTAAGTGAGGGAAATACCATCCTCACAATACCATTCATACTAGGATCACCTCTGCCAACTAGGAAGAGCTTGGGTGAAAAGGAAGTGGGCATTATCCATCCTCAATCCTCAACAACTCCGAAAAGGAGGGAATGTCCATCCTAAACATTTCATTCTAACATAGGATGAGGATCCTTTTCTTATTCTATCATTCATCTAGGATCACCTCCAGTAGAAGAGGGAATATTCATCCTCGACTACTTTTCACCTAAGGAGAAAACTCAAGTAAAGAGGGGGGAATGTCCATCCTCAACCTCAATAACTTTGGTGATAAGGGAAATGCCATCCTTAATCACCATTCTCTAAGTCTCACCCCAAGTAATAAGGATGATCCTAGACAATGGGTTACCCCCATTCTCATTCAATATCCTTTTAGTTCTTGTCTGGATCTTCAAATTCATTATACATACATTAATATCATTCTCAATATTATTCATTAATGTTTTTCTCAATATCATTCTTACACCAAACTCATCTTAGTTGTCATTCATAATACATACAAAGTGTATACAAGAATCCACAACATAAGTTATTTAATTCATCATTCATTCTCAAATCACAACATAATGTTATTCATCCTCTAAATTCCATAAATTCAAGATACTTCCTATGAATCAATCTCATATTATGCATACTTCATAATATTATACATTTTAATTCACATCTATACTCAATACATATTCAACTTACAAATCTTAGTAATCATAAATATACTTATGCATAATCATACTCTACATAGCATTCTTATGCTTATCGTAATCTAATATAACTTATAGTAGCATTACATTGCATTACAAATCATGTTCTCAAGTAATAAAATAATATATCACTTTCTTCCCTTTGGGCGCTTGGGTGCTGGGCGCTGGGTGCTTAGGCGCCCAAGCAGCAGAGAAATGCTCTATTCTGTTTCATGGCTGACGCTTAAATGTAACACCCTAACTTTTGGGATAAATACGATATTGTCTTGAATGTACTGTTTTGTAATTTCTGTGAGTAGTAAATTGAATTTGACTGTTTCGTGAGAGTATTTGACTGTTGTATGTGATTTGCTCCGAGTCAAAAAAATAATAATTTTCTAGCCAAAAAAATCTTATTTTAATTATTCGGAGCTGGGAGATCTTACTAAATGTAATTTCGATTGATATATATATTAATCTTTTAATTTTTAAGATTTAACTGTGTAATAAAATAATTTTATATTAGTATAATATTTTTTTATTTGACAGTATCTACTGTCTCAAAAACAGTAGAAATCTACTTCAAAATGACCATGGACCTGAAAAAATCTGTGGGACCCACGTATAGAGTAGCAGTCAACGATTCTGACTGGACTGAATTCTAAGCCCATAGGAACCAGTCAACGAAAGTGGCTTGAAATTTCTAAACCAATAGGAATTGGTCAAATAAAGAAGCATAGACTTCATTAAAGATCATTGGATGAAAAGTTTGATTAAGATGCTTTTGATCATAACCGTTGATCAAATCAATGGTGTAAGAGCAATCCTAATTAAATCACTAAGTGATATCCACCTTAGATTACATCAAGGGAAAGGAAACAAAGTTAAATTCAATGGCTAGGACTGAGTCAAATATAGTGGCTTGACTTTCACTTAGTAGCTAATTAAACCTAATTTTGTTAATCTAATTTCCTAATTAACAAACTAAGTAGACTAGCCTAGTTATTGATTAGTTATAATCTAATTACTAATTAGATATCCTAATTTTATTTAGAAGCTATGATATATGCAATTATATATTTAATTAATTAGTTATGTAATTAGAATACTAATTAAGTGTAATTAGGAAACTTAACCTAATTCATTAGCTAATTAATTAGCATGTAATTAGTCTTTAATGGAAATCAAATTAAGCCCCTAATCCCCTTGAGTCCCACAGCCAAAGAGGCTAAATTGCCAAGTTCCACAAGCTTCTTGAACCATCCAAGTGACCATTAGGTGACTACTTGGTGACATAGGTCATATGCCATTCAAATGTGACATAAATGGATATTTACTATCCAAACTTATCTCTTAATCTCTCCTACAAGCCACTCACGGCAGCACCCTTCCATTGCACTCTCAAACTTTCACTATTACACTCATAAAATACTTAGCCAAATATCCTCTCAAATTCCCAAGAACACCAAGCAACTTTTCTCTTCCATTTTCTCTCTAGTTTTCGGCCCAAGCACCCAAATCCACCACCTATCTTCTATAATTTTATCTCTTAACTTTTCCTAAACCTAAACTATCTCCTAAACACTTTTCTTTTAGAAGGTTTTGTCAAAAACCTACTCCTTCTACTTCAAAATGCAAGCTTTTGTTTACTTCCCTAAAGGTAAACTTTGGTTTTTATGGTTTAAAATTTAGTTTGTGATTTTCTAAACCATGTTTGTTCCATGGTTTTCCATTATGAAGCCTTGTATGTGATTTTGCTTATTATTTAAGAATTTTAAGGATTTATTTTGAGGGCTACACAAAAATCAAAGGAGAGAAGGAGACTAGGAGATCTTTGTCTTCAAGAGGAAGAGGGAGAGGAATAGCCTCTTGAGATTCAGTATCCCGACGAGCGCCACCCGAGTGAGCAGTGCGAGGACGGCAAACCGATAGATCACCCCTAACATTTGGATTGATCCTGCGATCATGGCGTTACTGGGATTCTTCGATTTCATGAGACTTGATTTTCATAGAGGTTCGAAAGCCTGGCGAATGCATGAGAAGAGAGGATCAGTAGTCTACGTGGGACGTCTGACTATGTCCCTGAGTAGAGAGTTTGATGGGGAGGTTATATTTACTACTACTTTGTATTTACATCTTGAGTTGCCTCTAACTCTTAGGCGTTGTTGGGAAGGAATTTTCCATGCGCCTAGCGAGCTTAGTAGTGAGTCAACAGCATAGACTCATGTCCATAGAGCTGTGAGACCTCCAGGATTTCTGTCATTCGATGATCTCTCTGAAGATGATCCATCGGAGGGTTAGAAAATCTTTGAGGTGCACTTGGGCAATGTTATGTTTTACTATTATACTCACTTTTTACTGCTATGTTAAATATTTGTAGTTGTAAATTATTTGTATACTTAAGACAAAATCATATGTATATTATGGTGTGATTATGTTTTGCATTATTTCGTGTTTTGTGTTATTTTGTTTAACATTATCAAGTATAAAAAGGAAAAATTTTACAACTCATATTAGTAAGTATCAAATGTTTTATAACTTGGGTAAGAATTTTATTTTATTTTATTTTTATTGCATCAAAATGTGACATCCCCACAAGGGTGTTACATTAAACGCTAGCTTTCCAGTGCTCAAGCACTTGTTGGATGCTCATGTACCCCACAATGGGCACTCAAACGCTTAGCGTGCAGCAGCATGCTGTGAGCCTCTGGGCTCCGGGTGCTTGGGCCCTCAACAACCAGTGCCTAGGCGCTCGTACCCAGAAACCGATGCTATGTTTTTCAATCCTCCAAACCAATTCCAAATCTTACAAACTTTGATCCTAAATAATTTCTAATCTCTTATAAGACATCTATAGCATCTAAAAACATTCTCAAACAAATTTCAATCCATTCACATAATAAATCCTCACCCAAAATCATTAAATCATTCATTCAAACTCATAACCATTGCTCAACACAAGTCATGGAAATCCTTATCAATCACTTCAAAATCATACATAATACTCCTAAACATAAAGATAAGAGTAACAGAAGATATTAGAAGAAAACAATACCCCTACTTTCCTTCCTTAAGCTCCTCAAAGCTTGGTTCTTCAATTTTTCCCCTCTTTCTTTCCTTTCATTCTTGCTTCTCCTCCTCTCCCTTTTCCTTCCTTTCCCTTTCTTATCTTTCTCTTCATTGCTAGCTGTTGCTATGATTGCCGTTGGAAAATTAAACAAAATGAGAGAAAAGAAAGCCAAATGGCTTAATAGAAAATGAAGAGAAAGAGAGGTGGTGGAGGGGTTAAAAATCTAACCCACTATAAATACTAAAACTTTTGTATCTCTTAGGAACACTATAATCTTCCAAAACCATACTTTCTAACCTCGATAAGTGTTCCAAAAAATCACAAGTCTTAACTAAATTTTTATATTCATATTTTCATAATTTTTCATATACTACTATTCATCAAGTAAGTTCCACTACTTTACTTAAATTAAATCAAACCTGTGAAGTAAGTGAACATTCATGCCTTAACTTATTTTTCATACCAAAATATCCTCCATATTCTACTTATCATCTCCAAATAGTTTCATAATTTTCTGAGCTACCTAGCTATTTTATTTGATTTTTAAACACTTTCTCAATGTTATTAAAAATATCAAAAATGGTCCTTCAAAATTTACTACAATTCATACTACTTATCTTCATCCTAGGGAATAAATTTTTCATATTTATTTCCTTCATTTTAGCTATTTTTCTCAAAATATGAGTTATTATTCACTTTCTGTGTTATAGAAATGTGCTCAAACTTATTCAAAAGATTTCTAAAATTTAGCAAGTACTTATACTCACATTATTGAGCTTCTATAACACTAATTAAAATTTATTAGGTCAACGAGGATGTCACACAAACCCTCTGCATTAGGGTTTGGCCATGACCATTTAGGTTAGAGAACAACTCAAAAGAATTATTAGCAAGGAAAGTATAAATTAAAAAAAATGGAGTCACCACTATCTAATCTTGGCCGTGAGCCTTTCTAAGCAAGGTTTGTCCATAAACTTTGGATCAACAAATCATAATTTCAATTTAACCATCAAAGGAAAAATAAACACAAATTAAAAGCAAGGAAACTCTAGTATTGCTTGGTTTGACCGTTGGTTTCCATAAACACCAAGTCACCAAAACTCATATGAACAAGCCATAAACTCAATTCAAAATTCTAATGATGAAAATGAATTAATCAAAAGCAAATACTACGTATTTTCTTATCTTTTGGCCGTGAATCATGGCCTTCAAATTATACTTTCAAAAACAGAAATTTTCACTTAAAATCCATCAAGGAAATCAACAAAATAAGATAAGAAAAATAGTAAGTTGAAAGCATGTATCCCCTACCTTTCCTCCTTACTACTCAAGCTTGATTCTCCTTCTTTTTCTTTTCCTTTCTCCTCTTCCTCTCTTTGTCGTGCTCCTCTATTTTCTGTTTTGTTTCTTCCTCTATTTTTGGGGCTATTACCATGTAGAAATAATAGAGGGAGAATAAGGAATAACAAGGCTAGATATGGTTAGAAATGGAAGTATGAAAAAATGAAGAATGAAGTGGAGAGAATGGTATCCGTAGAATGGGAACCGTGAAAAGCTTTTCTCTCTGTTTTTAATTCTATTTGACCCAGGAAGTTTGGAGAGAAAGATGAAGAAAAATCAAGAATAAACTAGAAGGTGATTGGCGGTGGAGTGAGGAAAGAATGAGAAAAATTTTTCTTGTCGTAACTTTTATATCTATTATGTACTATTTAATCTTTCAAAGCTAAGTTTTCAAGTTACCATAAGTGTTATGAAAAATTTTAGGACTCAACTTAGTCCTTGGATCTATTTTTCCATATTATTCGATATACTGCTATTTATCAATTAAACTTCATTACTTGGTCCCGAATTGAATTAAACCGATGGATTAAGTAATAAGTTTGCTGATACTTATCGTAGTTAGTATTTTATGTAACATCCTCCCTAACCTAATAAATTCTGAATAATGTTATAGAAGCTCAATAATGTGGATAAAGGTTGTTAGCCATGGTAACCATTACCCAAGAGGGGGTGAATTGGGTGATGACAAGTTTTAATGCAACTTTGACAAATTATGCATTTTGATATCTCCAATCAACACATGGAATGGAATAAGTCTAACAAAAGTATAACTATTATACATTACTCAAATGTAACTTAGGTTATGGGATAAATTATGCAAATAAGCTAGATATTAAGATCAACTCAAGCATATATAGTTAAAACACAAATATAAAGAGATAGAGTTGAGAGAATCAAACACAAGGATTTATCCTGGTTCAGCCACCCCTTGTGACCTACATCCAGTCCTCAAGCGAACCATTTGTGATTTTCCACTAAATTTGAAGCTTGAATGGGTGCTTGAAAACTTTTACAGATTGGAGCACTCAACAACACTTTGGGATACCTCACCCTTGTGCTTTGAGCCTCAAAACAGGGATGCCTCACCCTATACAACCTTTGAGGGATACCTCACCCTCTTTACACCTTTGAAGGATACCTCACCTTCTTCTCAACAAGGGATACCTCACCCTCTTTACACAATAAACAAAGTGTTTGAATGATAGAAACTCTCTCAAAGAGTAGATTGATATCAATTGAAGCTCTAACAATGCCCCTTTTGAATAACTCAAGTTTTCTCACAAAAACAGGGCAAAAACATTTTCAGGATTTGATTCTCGTATATGAGTGTTAGATTGATGTTCTAAATTGAAGTTTAACCCTTAAAGAAGCCCCAAGGCAAGTATTTATAAGTTGTTAGAAGAAAGGAGCCGTTGGGACATATTTAGCCAAGCATTAAATGCCATTAATGCTTATAATCGATTACACAGCAAATGTAATTGATTACATTATTGTTCCAATGTGTTCTTGGCTTTCTGGGCTCTGTGTAATCGATTACATTCTTGGTGTAATAGATTACAAGGACTCTGACTTGGTTTGTAATCGATTACCATTTCCATGTAATCGATTTCATACCTTCTTGAACGTGTTCTTGCTTTTCTGGGTTCAATGTAATCGATTACTGTAATTTGCTAGTATCTCATGACGAAAGTGTTTTGATGATAACAAACTTAAAGATGTTGTAAGATCAAGTCCAAGACTCTCAAGACCGTCAAGTATAGCTTTTAGAACTTCAATCAATTTGTAAAGGTATATAAAGATTCACAATTGCTCAATCTTACATTTCAAAATAGCACACAAGTTTTCAAGTCTTCAATATGGTTTTTAATTTCCAAAGAAACAACCATCTCGTGTCCATAAGCTTACAAGATCATATGGAATCAAGAGCATCTCTTAAAAAGGTATAAAACATGTTTTTCATGTATTATTCGAATAAGGGGTTCCTTATTCGAATAATATAAGTCAGAGATTCCAAATAATCTTTCAAGAAAATATTTATTCGAATGAGCCCTGTGTTATTTGAATAAATGGTTCAAAAAATGTTTTGGTATGAATGAGTTATTCGAATAACAAAGTGTTATTCGAATAACACATCTCCAGGAAATCATTTTATTAAATGGTTATTCGAATAACATATTCGTTATTCGAATAACAAGCCTTTCCACAAAACCATATATTTAAATGGTTATTCAAATAACAAACCTATTATTCGAATAACAAGATCCCAGGAAATCAAAAATTCGAATGGGTTATTCGAATAACATGAGTGTTATTCGAATAACATGTTTTCCCAGAAGCCATATATTTAAGTGGTTATTCGAATAACACATTACAGAGGAAAACATGCTTGTGCTATTTAAAGCCTTATTCGAATAAGAATTCTCTTATTCAAATAAAAGAGCTTTCCAGAAACAGAAATTAACGGATAGTTACGAAACATTTAATGCTCCAACCACCTCCAAACGGCTCTAAACTTCAATGACTTATAAATAGAAGTTGTTGGGCATTTATGAATATTAGACAATCAATCTGAAAAATCTTGGTTGAGCATTAAAAATGAGTTTCTATCTTTTCTTCATTAATACTTTGTTTCTGAGCATAAACTGTGAATCTGATACCCATTGAACTTTCATTTGTATCATCTGCTCTTTGAAGAGAGTTTCTACCTATTCAATCTTTGTATAATCTCTAGAGAGGGTGAGGCATCCCTCCAAATTGTAAAAGGGTGAGGTATCCCTTGGAAATAGAGGCTTAAGCATAAGGGTGAGGTATCCCAAAGTGTTGAGTACTCAAGGTTGTAAAGGTTGTCAAGCACCCATTGAAGCTTGAAAATATAGTGAAAAATCTCAAGTAGTTGCATGGGAACTGGACGTAGATCACAAGTGGATTGGTGATTGAACCAGGATAAATCATTGTGTTTGTTTTCTCTAAACCCTTCTCTTTACTTTGTACACTGCTTTATTGAATTGCTTGAATATTGTTTCCTTTGGCTATCATATTTATAAGTAGAAGTGTTTATCTCATTTATCCAATCATCTCTAATCATTCAATAGCTTCAACGAAAATTGATTATCAAACGATTTGCGAAAGATTTGCGAACTTGTTTTACATACTTAATTCGCCCCCCTCTTGAGTATTGAGGCCACTTGGTAACAAGTGGTATCAGAGCTAGACTCTTGTATAAAGAGCTTAGCAGCTTCAAGAGAAGTGATAACTTTAAATGGTTTTTCAAATGAAGCTTCTTCTATAAACAGACCTCCTTATTTCAATGGGGATGGTTATGCCTATTGGAAAGAAATGATGAAAATTTTCCTTGAAGCTATTGACTTAGTTGTGTGGGATGTCATTGAAAATGGTGCTTTTATTCCCACACAAACTAAATATGGTGTGAAAATTAATACACCTAGAAATAAATAGACCAATGATGATAAAAAGAAGGTTCAATACAATTTGAAAGCCAAAAACATCATCACCACATCCTTGGGGTATGATGAATTCTTTAAGGTATCAAATTGCAAGACCGCAAAAGAAATATGGGATACCTTACAAGTAACTCATGAAGGTACTAGTGAGGTTAAGCGATCTCCAATAAACACTTGTACTTGTGAATACGAATTGTTTAGAATGAACCAAGGTGAGAGTATTCAAGATATACAAAAGAGGTTTACTCATATTGTTAATCATCTTATCTCATTGGGAAAGACATTTCCTAATGAGGATCTTATTAACAAAGTGTTAATATGCTTAAGCAAGAATTGGTAACCCAAAGTAACGACTATTGCGAAATCAAGAGATTTATCAACTATGTCTCTAACCACTTTATTCGGGAAGCTTCAAGAACATGAGTTGGAACTAAATAAGCTCAATCAAAATGAAGAGCATGATAAAAAGAAGAAGGGAATTGCACTCAAAGCCACCTCTTCTATAATTGAAGATGATGATGAAGATGGTGAAGAAGATGTTGAAAATATTGAGTTAAGTGAGGAGAATCTTAGTCTTCTTATAAGAAAGTTTGAAATATTCCTAAAGAAAAAGGAATTTCAAAGAAGACCACCTTTTCCTCAAAAGAAAATGTATCACAAAGGAGAAGGATCCTCTACTCCTCCAAAATACTATGAATGTGGAAAATCAGGGTACATGAAGATGGAGTGTCCTATGTATCTCAAGAAGACGGAGAAGTTTGAGAAAAGACCTTCTAAAGAAAGAAAGGAATGAGAGCATACATAGCTTGGGAGGAAAATGACTTAAGCTCTTCCGATAGTTCGGAGAATGAAGCCTATCTTTGTCTCATGGCTCAAGGAGAAGAAAGTGGAGAAAGCGACACTGAGGTAACTTCTTTTAACTTAGAATCTCCATCTTCTTATGATGAATTGCAAGATACCTTTCAAGAATTGCATGATGAATCTTTAAGGCTCACAAAAATAGTTTTATCTTCTAACAAAACAATCTCCTTATTGGTAAACAAAGTTTCTATTTTAAACAAGGAGATAAATGAGCTTAAGATTGAAAATGAGACCTTAGGACTCATTGATGCTAATTCATTATACATGACTTGTTCCTCACATGATAATACATCCATATCACTACCTTGTTTATCATGCAAAGCTTTTGAAAAAGAAATTGAAGATTTGAACAACACTCTTGAAAAATTTACTTTTGGAAGAGACAACTTGAATGTGTTGTTAGGGAAACAAAAATGTGTTTTTCAAAAAGCCGGTTTAGGATTTAATCCAAATAACTATCAAAAGTCTTATAAGAATTTCTTTGTTTCCTAAAAAATTTCAAGTAGTCCCTTTGTCAAATGTTTTTATTATGGTAAGAAAGGACATAGTGCATCCACTTGCAATGTTAGAAAGAACATAAGCACCAAGGTTGGAATCAAAAGGGTTTGGGTTCCTAAAGGCACCATGTCTAACTCTAACACACAAGGACCCAAAACAATTTGGGTACCAAAGGTTAAAATTTGAATGTGTGTTGTAGGTGTGCTTGAAGACCAAAAGCTCAAGTTGGTATCTTGATAGTGGTTGCTCCAAGCACATGATCGGTGATGGCTCCAAGTTCTCCTCGCTTACCCACAAGAAACATGGTCAAGTCACATATGGTGATAACAACAAAGGGAAGATTCTTGGAATTGGCAAAGTTGGTAAGATCCCTTCATTATCTATTGATAATGTTTTGCTTGTTGAAGGGCTTAAACATAATTTGCTTAGCATTAGTCAATTATGTGATAAAGGCAATAGAGTTATATTTGATTCTTCTTGTTGCATAATTGAGGGAAAAGATGATAAACAAGTTAAGTTTGTTGGTCATAGGGTCAATAATATATATATGATTAGTCTTGATGATATTTTCTCAAATGATTCTAAATGCTTTATGAGTAAAGAAAATGATTCATGGTTATGGCATAGAAGAATTGCTCACATTCACATGGATCACTTAAACAAATTAGTTTCTAAAGAACTAGTAATTGGTCTTCCAACGCTCAAATTTGAAAAAGACAAACTTTGTGATGCATGTCAAAAGGAAAAATAAGTAAAGGTCTCTTTTAAAGCTAAAAACATGGTTTCAACTTCTAGACCTTTACAACTTTTGTACATGGATCTTTTTGGCCCCTCTCGAACTATGAGCTTTGGTGGAAATTACTATACATTGGTGATTGTGGATGATTTTTTTAGATTTATATGGACATTATTCTTAGCCCACAAAAATGATGCTTTTTAATCATTTAAAAAGTTTGCCAAAGTTATCCAAAACGAAAAAGGTTTTTGTATTACATCCATAAGAAGTGACCATGGTGGTGAATTTGAAAACCATGAATTTGAAACCTTTTGTGATGAACATGGCATTGAGCATAATTTTTTCTGCCCCTAGAACACCACAACAAAATGGTGTTGTAGAAAGGAAAAATCAATCTTTAGAGGAAATGGCAAGAACTATGCTCAATGAGGCCAATATTCCTAAGTACTTTTGGGCGGATGCGATTAATATCGCTTGTTATGTTATGAATAGAGCCCTAATAAGGCCAATTTTAAAGAAAATCCCATATGAATTGTACAAAGAAAGGAAGCCAAATGTGTCACATTTTCATGTCTTTGAATGTAAATGTTTTGTTTTGAATAATGGAAAGGATAACTTGGGGAAGTTTAATGTAAAATCTGATGAGGGGATATTCATTGGCTATTCTATACATAGTAAGGCCTTTAGAGTCTATAATAAATGAACTATGACCATCGAGGAGTCTATACATGTTGCATTTGATGAAACCAACCTAAATGAGTCGAGAAAGGAGCTTATTGATGATGTTTAGAAATCTTGGCAAAAACACACTTGGAAAATCAAGAGAAAGGGTCCAAGAAGCAAGAAGAGAGACTTATTGATCACTTATGGCAAAAGGATTCAGAAAACATGGATCTACCCAAGGAATGGAGGACATCAAGATATCACCCTCTCGACAAGGTGATAGGTGATATATCAAAAGGGGTAATCACTCGAAACTCACTTAGAGATGCATGTAATCGCTTAGCTTTCATCTCTCAAGTTGAACCTAAAGACATAAATCAGGCCATTAATGATGAATATTGGATCTTGGCCATGCAAGAAGAACTAAACCAATTTGAGAGAAATCAAGTTTGGGAATTAGTTTCAAGGCCCAATGATCATCCTATAATTGGCACCAAATGGGTCTTTAGGAACAAACTTGATGAAATGGGCTTAATAATAAGAAACAAAGTTAGGTTTGTAGGTAAGGGTTATAATCAGGAAGAAGGCATAGATTATGAAGAAACTTATGCTCCCGTAACTAGATTAGAGGTCATTAGAATGTTACTTGCATATGCTTGCATCGTGGATTTCAAACTCTATCAAATGGATGTCAAAAGTGCCCTTTTAAATGGTTTTATACAAGAAGAGGTGTATGTGGAACAACCTCCTGGTTTTGAGGATTTTAAAATGCCCAACCATGTTTTTAAATTGAAAAAGGCCTTCTATGGTTTAAAACAAGCTCCTAGAACTTGGTATGAAAGGTTGAGCAAATTCTTTTTAGAAAAAGGTTTTTCTAGAGGCAAAGTTGACACTACCCTTTTCATAAAACACAAAATGCATGACATACTTCTAGTTCAAATCTATATTGATGACATTATATTTAGAGCTACTAAAAACTCTCTTTGTAAAGAATTTTCAAATATTATGCAAAGTGAGTTTGAGATGTCCATGATGGGTGAGCTCAACTTCTTCCTTGGTCTCCAAATCAAGCAAACAAGAGAAGAAACTTTCATAAGTCAATCCAAGTATTGCAAGGAGCTGCTCAAGAAGTTTGGAATGGACAATGCCAAGCATATGGCTACTCCTATGGGCACCTCTTGCTATTTGGACAAGGATGAATGAGGTAAATTAGTAGAAATTACAAAATATAGAGGTATGATTGGCTTACTCCTTTATCTCACTACAAGTAGGCCTGATATAATGTTTAGTGTATGCATGTGTGCTAGATATTAAGCTAATCCTAAAGAATCACACCTAAGTGCTATTAAAAGAATAATGAAATATCTAATAGGCACATCACAAATGGGTTTGTGGTACCCTAAAGGTGCCTCATGTAGCCTCATTGGGTATTCCGATTCTGATTTTGCTGGATGCAAAATGGATAGGAAAAGCACTAGTGCGACATGCCACTTGCTTGGAAGCTCACTAGTTTCTTGGCATAGCAAGAAACAAAATAGTGTGGCATTGTCTACAGCTGAAGCTGAATATGTTGCAGCTAGGAGTTATTGTGCCCAAATCCTTTGGATAAAGCAATAACTCTTGGACTATGGTCTTGAGCTTAATCACATCCCTATAAGATGTGATAATACTAGTGCAATTAATTTGTCCAAAAATCTCATCTTGCATTCTAGGGCTAAACATATTGAAATAAGACATCATTTCATTAGAGATCATGTTCAAAAGGGTGATTGTATGCTTGAAATTGTAGAAACCACTAAGCAACTAGCTGACATTATCACTAAACCCTTAGCAAAAGAAGCATTTTTCTATATAAGAAATGAACTTAGTATATTGGATCAATCATGCATAAATTGACCACTTACTGCATAATCCTAAAATCAAAGCATGTTGATTTTTGCATAATCATGCCATTTGCTGCATAATCTCTGAGTTTTTGAATCCAATACTGACTTGAGCATCGGAGATTTCTCTTAGGTTGTTTTGCAGGTGCTCTCTCATGTCAAAAACTCCCAAGCAACTCAACAACTTCACAATTTCACCAAAAAGAGTGTATTTCTTGGTAAAAGTAGTATTCTTGTACAATTGTGTGATTTGAATCATAAATATGATTAGATTATATGCTTATATGATGATTTGAATTGATTTAAGATGTTCTGGAACTGATTTGAATGATTTAAAATTGATTATATGTTGTTTTGAATTAAATTGGCATGTCTTTGAACTAAATGAATGATAGAAAATTGATCATTTACTAATTAATGCGTAAAACTATTTTTCATCAAATGCCCTATTCGAATAAGAAGTCCATTATTCGAATAAAACCTTCCAGTAAAGCCTAGTTAATTTTCTAACATGTCTGTATTATTCAAATAAGGATTCCCTTATTCGAATAACACTTCATAGAACGTGTTATAAAATCTTAATATCAACTGATTATTCGAATAACTAACTAGTTATTCGAATAAAGCATGTCCGTGGCAAAAACCATTTTCATGTTATTCGAATAACAAAGTATGTTATTTGAATAAAGGATGACAGAAACCCACAACGTTTGAGCTACTCGTTGTTATTCGAATAACAACATTGTTATTCGAATAACGCTTAGCAGTGAGCCAAGATGCTTTAGGAACCACTTTGTTATTTGAATAACACCACTGTTATTCGAATAACACGCGAGTTATATAAGGATTTCACGCGCTTCCTCTCTCCTTTCATATGTTTTCATTTTCCCCCCTTCTGATTTTATCTTCTTCGTATCACACCCATCTACTCCTTCTCTCCAAATCCCACCAATATTCCACCATGGCATCTTCCTCCAAACACCCACGTAGGAAAACCGCTCCCACCAACAACCCTATTGATCTTCGAAGGCTTTCGTCCAATAATGACGATCTCAAACACTTCAAGGAAGATTTCTAGACCAGGGACATCATTCAGCCCAAATATATGGATCGACAGTTCTTTGAAGATGATGGAGTATTTGATTTCCTCGATGATCTCACCCACCAGGGCATGCTCGATCTCTGCAGCTACAAGGACTCCATTTTCCTAGATTTGGTGAAAATATTCTACTACAACCTGAAGATAGATGGTTCTAACCTCATCTCTGAAGTAAAGGACTAGGAAATTATCATCACTCCAGCTGATTGGATGGCGTTCTTCAAACGAGAAGCCACGGGTGCCGCTGTCGAACCAGATAGCATACCATATGTGAAGGCATACAACAGAGAGGATGCTGTGTCACTATTGGTGAAGCCTAGAACAGTTGGGCCTAAGGTTGGTTTGAAGAGTGGGATGCTGAAAAGCCAATAAAGGCTTCTTCACTACTCATACGCACACATTCTTGCTCCTCGTGGAGGTAACTATGCTTATCTGATTGAGGATGATATTTTTCTTCTTTGCGTGTTGAAGAAAAATTGGAAGATCAACTGGCCAAATTTCGTTGGGAAATACATGATGAAAGTCAAGACCACCAAGAATTCTGACCTGCCATATGCCCTGCTTATCTCAAGTTTTTTAAAGAAATACTCACTTCTCAGGAAAACTGAACGGGCAATGGAACTGAACCACTTTAACATCTTTGGGGAATTCACTCTAAAGAAAATGAAGATAATTTCGAACAATGTTGGAGGCTGGGTATACCCTGATGAACTGGGAGAAGCTGCAGCAGATGAAGACATTGAAGATGCCCCTGTTCTTGTTGATGACTTTGTTCCTGCTGATCAGCCTACTAAAGCTCCTACTCCTGCTCCAGTAACCTTGGAAGGCATTATGACCACTCTGCTCGATAATCGTGCTTACATGGAACACACATTTTCTATTCTCTTTGATATAACAAAAGGTGTTGAACGCGAGATTGCTGCCCTGTGAGTTGCACCTCCTACCCCTGCACCAGACTCACCTCCTCCTCCACCAGATACTTATTTTTAATACATAAGAATTTAGGTTTTTAGATCTTTGTTTTGATGTTTCTGCTGTATTTTTGGCTGCTTTCACCTAAACTTGTATATCCTTGGCCATGCTTGCAATAGATGAATAAAATGTTAATTGGCTTCCTGGCTGACTTCGCACTTTTTAAGCCTGTTCTTGCCTTATATCTCTTTCTAAATGTTCATTGGATTCCTTGCTGACTGTTATGAAAGCATGTCTGTGAATACTGGATATATGCATATCTTGCCCCATCTTTTTGATCATGACAAAAGGAGGAGAAGAACAAGCTAAAGTTAACTTTGTTAAAATTGTACTTAAAAAAAATTACATTTGACAATTTTTTTTTGGTTTTGGAAATTGTGTTGAGAAAAAACAAATTTGAAAGTATAATTTGAAAAGGACCAAGAAACTCCAAAAGAAAGGGGGAGTTGCGCTTGTCTCTGAAAATTTATGCTCCTCTTACAAACTAGAGGGGGAGTAAGTCTCCTTGATTAATCCTGTGAGTTCTAAGTTACAAATAAGCTAACTCTTTTCTCAATGGTTGTTTGTTATCATCAAAAAGGGGGAGAATGTAATTGGCTAGTATCTCATGAAAAATGTGTTTTGATGATAACAAACTTAAAGATGTTGCAAGATCAAATCCAAGACTCTCAATACCGTCAAGTATAGCTTTTAGGACTTCAATCAATTTGTAAAGGTATATAAAGATTCACAATTGCTCAATCTTACATTTCAAAATAGCACACAAGTTTTCAAGGCTTCAATAAGGTTTTTAATTTCCAAAAAAATAACCACCTCGTGTCCATAAGCTTACAAGATCATATGGAATCAAGAGCATCTCTTAAAAAGGTATAAAACATGTTTTTCATGTATTATTCGAATAAGGGATTCCTTATTCGAATAACACAAGTCAGAGATTCCAAATAATCTTTCAAGAAAAGATTTATTCGAATAAACCATGTGTTATTCGAATAAATGGTTCAAAAAATGTTTTGGCACGAATGAGTTATTCGAATAACAAAATGTTATTCGAATAACACATCTCCAGGAAATCATTTTATTAAATGGTTATTCGAATAACAGATTCGTTATTCGAATAACAAGCCTTTCCACAAAACCATATATTTAAATGGCTATTCGAATAACAAACGTGTTATTTGAATAACGAGATCCCAGGAAATCAAAAATTCCAATGAGTTATTCGAATAACATGAATGTTATTCGAATAACATGTTTTCCCAGAAGCCATATATTTAAGTGGTTATTCGAATAACAAAGATGTTATTCGAATAACATATTACAGAGGAAAACACGCTTGTGCTATTTAAAGCCTTATTCGAATAAGGATTCTCTTATTCGAACAAGAGAGCTTTCCAGAAACAGAAATTAACAGATAGTTACGAAACATTTAATGCTCCAACTACCTCCCAACGGCTCTAAACTTTAATGACTTATAAATAGAAGTTGTTGGGCATTTATGAATGTTAGACAATCAATCTAAAAAACCTTGGTTAAGCATTAAAAATGAGTTTCCATCTTTTCTTCATTAATACTCTGTTTCAGAGCGTAAACAGTGAGTCCGATACCCATTGAACTTCCATTTGTATCATCTACTCTTTGAAGAGAGTTTCTACCTATTCAATCTTTGTATAATCTCTAGAGAGGGTAAGGCATCCCTTCAAACTGTAAAAGGGTGAGGTATCTCTTGGAAATAGAGGCTCAAGCATAAGAGTGAGGTATCCCAAAGTGTTGAGTGCTCAAGGTTGTAAAGGTTGTCAAGCACTCATTGAAGCTTGAAGATATAGTGGAAAATCTCAAGTAGTTGCTTAGGGACTGGACGTAGATCACAAGTGGATTGGTGATCGAAACAGGATAAATCATTGTGTTTGTTTTCTCTAAACTCTTCTCTTTACTTTGTACACTACTTTATTGAATTGCTTGAATATTATTTCCTTTGGCTATCACATTTATAAGTAAAAGTGTTTATCTCATCTATCCAATCATCTCTAATCATTCAATAGCTTCAACAAAATTGATTATCAAACGATTTGCGAAAGATTTGCGAACTTGTTTTACATTCTCAATTCACCCCCCCTCTTGAGTATTGAGGCCACTTGGTAACAATTACATTACTGGTGTAATTGATTACAAGGCCTCTGACTTGCTTGTAATCGATTACAAAACATGTGTAATCGATTACCTTGGCCTTTGAACACATTTTTCAACTCCAATTAAGTATGTAAGCCATTTCTAACACTTAGATCATTAGATTAAACGTAAATGCCTTCATGAATATTGAATCCAAGATTAAAAACAATATTTCTTGAAAAACATGTTTAACTTTGAGTTTACAAGCTGATTTTAAAAAAGATATTCGGAAAAACATTTGAGAATCATTGAGATACTTAAAAGGCATTTTACATTAATATTCTAAGACTTATATCTATATATCTCTTGGTTTCCTTCTTTTGATCTTGGTCTTTTCTTTTGCTCTTGATCTTCTCTTTTTGCTTTTTTTTATCATAAAAAGCTCATTTGACATGCTTCAAGACATAAGTATTCACATTCTCCCCCTTTTCGATGATGACAAACTAAACATTCAATAGAAGGAGAAATATTTTCATTTATTTGATTATTAGATATTTAAACGCAACTCTCCCCCGTAATGTATGCATGGGATAGAATATGTGAAAGCGCAAAACTCCCACATACATATGCAATATATTTCACTAATCTCTCCCCCGTTGGCATTATCAAAAAGAAGACAAAAGCATTCAAATTGGATATAATCATTTCAGCCATGCAAGATCAATATCAGAGTATAAACCATTTAGCACAGTAATATGGGATACCACATCAAGATTAAGCAAAATTATGAAAAATAAGATAACCACTTTACTAAAAGTTCAAATTTGCATTTTTAAACAGTAAAGGGCTAATTTTAAAGCATTCAAATTAGTTCCAAAATTTCTCAAGGCAATTTCAAACATCATGCAAGCATACCAAGGCATTTTAGAACCTTAAGTTACAAATCATGTGCTAAACATAATATTCAAATTTTATCAAGTATACATAATTATATCCTTTACCTAAGGCCTATAAGGAATATACCTCAAATTCATTGACTTGACAAGTGAATGTGCATAAGAGGTAGAAACTTTTAATACCTTGGCCTTGGTAATCAAGGAAACTCTTTTCCTTACCCATTGCTTCTCTTTTGGTGTTTTGAACTTTGCAAGTTCCAATTTTGTACTTGAGAAGCTTTAGTTGAAGTCATCTTCCTTCTTTGATCAAAACTTCTACTAATGGGCTTTGGAAGCATTTCCCTTGATGCTTCCTTCTTCAGTTGACTGATTTGTCCATCCTTTTGAGAAATTTTTTGCATAATTGAAACACTAGGAGGACATTTTGGTAACCATTTCATTTTGGGTCCTTGAATATTAGTACTAGGATATTTAATATCTTTAGGGACCTATACCATACCATTTCTCATATAAGGATTTTTTCTATAGTTGCATAAGTGAGAAATATGTCTTTGATGACTACAAAAATTACAAACAAGTGAATTCAATGATGGTTTTGTTCTTCGAAGATCATCTTTGGAAAACTTAGGCTTTTTGTTGTTATTACATTCTATATTATTTTTGCCACAAACTTTACTTGAATTTCCATGTGGAATAACATCAATTGCATTCTTACTAACACACATGGATTGTAAGCAAATAGAATTATTAGCTTCGGTAAATTTAGAAGATAAGTCCTCAACTTGATTTTCTAAATCAATGCACTTTTCATAAGTTGAGGTTTTACATTTCAAAGTCATTTCTTCATCAAGAAAAGCATATTCATTTTTCAAAATCTCAATTTCATTTTTAATGAAAGAAATGTTTTCCAAACAAGATAAATTTTTCTTTTCTAATTTCAACAAACCATCATATAATTCATCATATGCACATTGTAGCTCATTATAAGAAAGACTATAATCAAGATAAGCATCATTTACCTCAAAGTCCTTTTTAGCCATATATGAAGTATTCTTAATTTCTAACATGCTTGGCTCTTTAAGGGAATCACTTTCTTCCTCATTGTTGACCATCCAAGATTCAAGAACATTTTCTTGAGGACATTTTTTAATATTGTCTTCCTTTAGAGGCTTTTGCTCTTCTTGCTCTCTATATACAACATTTTGCAAGAAATCATTGTTAGCAAGATAAAAATCATCAAGAGTATCCCATATATCTTTAGCACTAGAGCAACTCTTAATTTTAGCATAAGCATCATTATTCAAACCACTTCTCAAGATTTGCATAGCTCTAATGTTCAAGGAAAATCATTTCTAATCATAGTCATTCCAAGTTTGTTTTAATTTGCAAGTAAATCCATCAAGCACATTATCTCACAAATCAAGATCAATAGATTGCATATAAATTTTCATTCTACCTTTCCAATAAACAAAATTCACACTATCAAAGAATGGTGGTTTATTAATTTCAAAATCTTTCATTTTGAAAAGCTTTTAATGGTTGCCAAACAAACAAGGATCTTTAACTCCAAGCGATTAAACTTTTACCAAAGCACGAAGCTCGATACTACTTATTAGTCATGACAACCATTACCCAAGAGGGGGGTGAATTGGGTGATGACAAGTTTTAATGCAACTTTGACAAATTATGCATTTTGATATTTTCAATCAGCACATGCAATGGAATAAGTCAAACAAAAGTATAACTATTATAGATTACTCAAATATAACTTAGGTTATAGGATAAATCATGTAAATAAGCTAGATATCAAGATCAACTCAAGCATATATAGTTAAAGCACAAATATAAAGAGATTTAGTTGAGAGAATCAAACACAAGGATTTATCCTGGTTCAGCCACCCCTTGTGACATACGTCTAGTCCTCAAACGAACCACTTGAGATTTTTCACTAAACTTCAAGCTTGAATGGGTGCTTGAAAACCTTTACAGATTGGAGCACTCAACAACACCTTGGGATACCTCACCCTTGTGGTTTGAGCCTTAAAATAGGGATGTCTCACCCTATACAACCTTTGAGGGATACCTCACCCTCTTTACACCTTTGAAGGATACCTCACCTTCTTCTCAACAAGGGATACCTCACCCTTTTTCACTAGAGGGATACCACACCCTCTTTACACAATAAACAAAGTGTTTGAATGATAGAAACTCTCTCAAAGAGTAGATTGATACAAATAGAAGCCCTAACAATGCCCATTTTGAATATCTCAAGTTTTCTCACAAAAATAGGGCAAAAATATTTTCAGGATTTGATTCTCGTATATGAGTATTAGATTAATGTTCTAAATTAAAGTTCAACCCTTAAAGAAGCCCCAAGGCAAGTATTTATAAGTTGTTGGAAGAAAGGAGCCATTGGGACATATTTAGCCAAGCATTAAATGCCATTAATATAGTCGTTGGACTCTGTCAAATTGCTTGTAATCAATTACACAGCAAATGTAATCGATTACATTATTATTTCAACGTGTTCTTGGCTTTCTGGGGTCTGTGTAATTGATTACAAGGCCTCTGACTTGCTTTGTAATTGATTACCATTTCCATGTAATCGATTACATACCTTCTTGAACGTGTTCTTGCTTTTCTGGGTTCAATGTAATCGATTACATTACTGGTGTAATCGATTACAAGGCATTTGACTTGCTTGTAATCGATTACATTTCCATGTAATCGATTACCAGCTCTTTATTTAGCTTGTAATCGATTACAAAACATGTGTAATCGATTACTTTGGCCTTTGAACACATTTTTCAAGTCCAATTAAGTATGTAAGCCATTTCTAACACTTAGATCATTAGATTAAACATAAATGCCTTCATGAATATTGAATCCAAGATTAAAAACAACATTTCTTGAAAAACATGTTTAACTTTGAGTTTACAAGATGATTTTGAAAAAGATATTCGAAAAAACATTTGAGAATCATTGAGATACTTAAAGGGCATTTTACATTGATATTCTAAGACTTATATCTATATACCTCTTGGTATCCTTCTTTTGAACTTGGTCTTTTCTTTTGCTCTTGATCTTCTCTTTTTGATCTTGATCTTTTCTTTTTGCTTTTGTTATCATCAAAAACTCGTTTGACATGCTTTAAGACATAAGCATTCACAAAGGATATATGTTACATTTGGTAATCTTTTGGATAAGTTTGAGCACAAATCTATAACATAAAGAGTGAATAATAGTTCATATTTTGAAAATAGGTTAAAGGAAGGAAATAAATATGGGAAAATGTATTCCTAGGATGAAGATAATCATTATGAGTTGTAGTAAATTCTGAAAAATCAAATGGATTAGTTAGGTATTTTTAATAACACTAAGAAAGTGTTTAAAGGACAAATAAAATAGCTAGACGGCTTGGAAATTATGAAACTGCTTAGAGACGATAAGTGTAATACGAAGAATGTAACGTCCCGGGATTGCCTGCAGGATTGACAAGTGTCTCCACTAACCAACACAGGTCTTTTCAGCGTGCTTTGTCCTCACTCACACGCATCCTAGGAAACTTCCCAAGAGGTCACCCATCCCACAATTGCTCCAGTTTAAGCACGCTTAACCATGGAGTTCTTATGTTCTAGGCCCCTGAAAAGAAGTTACAACTTGTTGATACGGCTACACCAAATCAATTCCTTTAAGTCATCCTCAACTATGCAGTCCAATACCTGCACAGTCTCTGAATCCCTCTCATTCCAGTGCGTATTCAGCTCATTCATAAGACCCATTGCCTAGGAGCCTACCAGAAGTCGCTCCTTGTTTGTGCTTCATTGCACCAGCGATCACTTCCCGCCCTCGTCAGCCCCAGGACATACATGCCCACCAACTTCTACTTAGTTCGTCCCTGAACCATACCGTACTAGGAGAGGTCCCATCTCTGATACCATCTGTAACGTCCCGGCACTGCCTGCAGGATTGACGAGTGTCTCCACAAACCAGCACAGGTCTTTTCAGCGTGCTTTGTCCTCACTCACACGCATCCTAGGAAGCTTCCCAGGAGGTCACTCATCCCACAATTGCTCCAGGTTAACCATGGAGTTCTTATGTTCTAGGCTCCCGAAAAGAAGTTGTAACTTATTGATATGGCTACGCCAAATTAATTCCTTTATGCCATCCTCAACTATGTAGTCCCATACCTACACAGTCTCTGAGTCCCTCTTATTCTAGTACGTATTCAGTTCATTCATGCGACCTTTCGCCTAAAAGCCTGCCAAAAGCTACTCCTTGTTCGTGCTTCATTGCACCAGCGATCACTCCCCGACCTTGTCGGCCCTAGGACACATATGATGCCCACCAACTTCTGCTCTTTTTCCTGATTTTTCATTTTTCTTGATATAAATATGTTTTATAATATTTGTAAGTTTTTGTGAATTTTGGAAATTTTTAAGTATTTTAATTATTTTAATATTATTTTTGAACTGTATGCTTGAATTTTATTTTTTTTTAATATATAAGTTTTATAATTTTTATGATTTTTGGCAATTTTTATGGAATTTTTTGAGTTTTTTATTATTTTAATAATATTTTGAGATATGTGTGGGCCCGGGGAGGACCCGAGGCAGGCCCGAAAAAATATAAATTTTTCTTAGACCAGAAAGTTTTGGACTGTTAAGGCGGGATCGGGGGATCTTACTAAACCCGAAATCGAGAATAGTTGACAGAGATTTTCTTTATCTGAGTTTTCTATTACCCATTGTGTAATAATAGCAGTAGCTATTATCCATTGGGTAATATCTTCGAAAAAAGTATCTTGATGGCGATGACTCAAAGTGATGGACCAATGGCAAGCAGGAAGAAGTCAAAATGGATACTCAAGTTAAAGAAGAGAAATTCAAATTGGCTACTCAAATTGGATACTCTTTCAAGCTTATCATATCATTATTTTTGTAAAAGCTTGTAGAAACAATGACTTACCTACTAAAATATCTACGAATAAATATCTAAGGATAAAATATCTAACAAAAAATATCTCCGTAAATATCTTAATAAAATATCTATGTAAAATATCTAAGTGAAAATATCTAAGCAGAAAATATTTAAGCAAAATATCTTAAGTGTACTTATGAACCATCATTATCAAACTTTATGACTAACCAATAGGAATTGGTCAAGTTTAGTGGCATAGACTTTGTTTTGAACCGTCGGATGGAAAACTTGATGAAGAAACCTTCGATCACCACCATTGACCTAATCAATGGTGTGAGAACAAACTTGTCAAGGAAGCTTAGGATATCTACCTTAGATTAAATCAATGGTTAGGAAATGAAGTCAACATTAATGGTTGGACTAATTACTAAGTAACTAGATAAACTAACTAAGGTACCCTAATAGCCTAATTAGTAACTAAGTGGAACTAACTAAGTTAACTAATACTTGGAGTCTATGGTTACAAGAAAAGATCTAGAGTTTTTCTAGAAGGATGATCAAGGCATGACAAATGCACGATCTAATCAAGTAACTCGATTGTTAGTTATGTAACTAAAGAACCTAACTAAGTTAGCTTAATTGAACTAACTACCTAAACTAGAGGTAACTAGAAACTAGTTGAAAATCAAAACTAAGTTAGCTTTCCATTGAGACACACGATTACTAGGCTATTCTAGCATGTTCTTGAATGACCTTTTATGACCAATAGGTGACCACTTGATGACCTATACCATGTTAAGCCAAGTGAGACCATGTGATAGTTTTCTATCTTGCTAAACAAGCTTCTATCTCTCCATTCACTCACCTACACGGCCAAGGCTTAGTGAAATAGGATATTCACTTTCATTTCTAACACTTTGTGACCATAAACTTCTATCATCTTTTCTCTCTCATCCATGAACACCAAGAACAACCAAAAAGTTCTCTCTTTTTCTCTCCAAAGCACCTCACGGCCATGACCCATAGAAACACTTCCAAGCTTCAATAATTCTATACAATCTTAGACATAGAATCTATACACAATTCTAAGATACTTTGTAGTTGATATATTAGCCTAGATCATCCATCTTCAACCTTGTTCTTCAAGTTGAAAATCAAAAAGTTCTCACCTTGTTCATCAAAGGGAGCTCACGACCTCACTCTCTAAGTTATCTTCAAATCACTCATAATTCTATCTAATCCCATCACTTGATCCTAAACTTCATTCTAAGCAACTTTCATGTTGTGATCAAGACCTAAATCTATCATCTTTAAGCTTGATTCTTGAATTCAAGCTCTAGGGTTTTTAAGGTGATGTTCATGATTTTCTTTTCTTCTTTGATTTTTGGAATCCTAATACCATGTTTGATTTATGGTCATCTTAGTCAGGCCATAGATACTAATTTTTATGTGTTTGTTTTGATTCTAAGATTTACTTGGTGGTGAAAGATTCATACAAAGAAAGTTTTACAAGGAGCTTAGGAAGCTACACACCAGGTAAGAGGGAGATTAACCTCATCGGCCATATGTGGTGGTGAAGGAATGGATTATTTGTGTTTGTGAGTGGAAAATCCAAGTGAGGATTTATTCACTCGATTGTGTGGTTATTGGTTTGTGCTTGCTTGATTATGCATTTTTATATATTGTGATATTATGCATGGAATTGTTATGGTTGATTTTTGAATATATATGATGATATTTGATCTTGATAGTATGTATGAAATGTTTATAGTATAGTTTTGATGGTTGATATATGTTGTATACTATAAATCACATGAGAAAGGAAAGAATTTTGGATCCAATGACCAATTGATGGCTCACGGCCTCAACCTCACCAAGGGAGCCAAGTGTTCTAAATTATTTTTCTAAACATGAATTAAATGTTTTAATGATAAGAAATTGGATTAAGAGTTTTTGTAAAGAATAAAGTGATAGAAAATAATTAATGTGATTTGAGAAACCTAGAGTGAAATTTCGGCTAACATGCCATTTTTAATGTCTTAGATCCAAAATTATTTTACTAAGTGTAAACTTAGGTATTTGATTAATAGGAAAATAATTTGATAGGTTTTTAGACCTAGAAATAAAGCAAACAAATTTTCACAATTAGATTAGTGTAAATAAGTTATTAACTAAAGAAAAGAGTTAAAACTTAAAATTTACTAACATATAGCTCACCCTTTGGGTTTTGAAGTGCGTTAGAAAAATTTTGAGCTGTATTATTTCAATTTAATCAAAGAAATGAAATTTTGTGGAAAACGTTTGGAAATAGTAATTAAAAGAAGTTTAGTGAAAAAATGTTAGAAATAGTATTTAAAGGTGATTTATTAAAGAAATAATGGAATTAAAGTCCAAAATTTGATATTAAATAAGAAAAGTTTTATTTTAAGCTTAGAATATTAAAGAAATAGTTTACGCAATTGAAAATACGTAGAAAAACTCTTATGCAATTTAAAAATAATGATTTTAGCTACGCGATTAAGAAAATGTTTTAAAATCTTTATGCAATTAAGAAAACGTTGAAAAATCATTACGCGATTGAAAAACATAACAAAAGTGTTACACGAATATGAAAATGCGATAATATTGCTACGCAATTGAGAGGAACAGCGAGTTGTACTGTAGAACCAACGTACTATACCTAAGTAGTTGTGGTTTCGCATTGTGCTTGTGGAACTAAAGTTATGGACCCGAGTGGATCATTGGTATTATGTAGTTGTATGAGCTGTTATATAAGATTGTTGATACTAGTGGTATTGGACAATTGTATGAGCAATTGCTTTAATATCATTGGGAAGGGTACAACGGTAGTTTGATATGTATTTGAGCATTATACAGCTGGTGGCTGTTGTGGTGTTTTATGCCTAAAGAGTGAACAGGAATTCGTAGGATAGTGGATTTGGACTAGATCTTGGGGGATGTCAGGGCGCGATGATTCACTTTGTGATTATGCTATCATAATATATATATACCCCTGGTCGTGATCAACCGACTGCAATGCACCGGCTGCCCGACAACTACTATTCATTTTCATTATCCGGTGTTAGACTGTCTTTTGAGGGGGGATAGATCTTCTAGAATGTTCATCTCTGAATTGAGTCTAACTCCATGGAGTAGTAACTGGTTGCATTGTGTATAAGGATGGTCAGCATACACATCATGCATATGCATAGTCAATATTTCATACTGTCGTGATATAGTGTTATTGTGATATAATATGATTGTGGTATTATCATTATGTCTACTATTATGCTGCAAGTTTATTGGATTGTTTATTTGTTAATTATCATGAATATATCTGCTGATTTTATACTAGTTAACGGAATGCATGCTGTACTGTATTCGTATGCTTGTCATTTCTTTGCTGCCATATTAGTATGCGATGTAGGGGATCTCACCTCTTTGCTGTATTGTTCTGTTTGTTTCTATTTTATGCTTATTTCTATGAAGACTACGATTGCGACAAGAAAGGATCAGCTAGGTTTCTTTAGACTACAGTTTCTTGAAGGCGCTGCTGCTTGGCGTGTCCATTGGGACTCAGAGTATATAGAGTATTGTGGTGACATTACTCTATCCACAAGTAGGACCCACTATAAGGTCATTACTTCTTCTTTTACGATTGCATATGTAGAGTTTGTTTTACCTATCAGGGAGTTGTGGAATGATCTTCATTATACTCCTACGGAGGACTTGGAGATATCACTTGCTCGGATTTCTATCCGTCGAGACATTCCCGGCTAGGGAATTTGTCTTTTGAGAAAGACTTATATCTTTAAGTGTTGTGAACTTGGGCCAAGTCGAGTTTTTATATGGTAATTATATTTTATTTAGAATACGTGAGTTCTATGTAATGAGGATGCTACGAATCTGTTATATACGAGAGATGTATTTAATCCAGTCTTTATATCTTGTGTTTTTCTAATTCAGTAAAGTTTATATTATCCTTGAAAAGAAATTTTGAAACCTGTATTTTAATAATATTAAATATTTTATAACTTGGGTAAAGGATTTTATAAAAAGTTGGTTTGAAATGCGATAACCTAAGGTGGGTGTTACATTAGTTGGTATTAGAGCCCAAGTTAGAGTCTTTTGGATTTGTGGATAGGTTTATCTTGTTTGTGTTGTGTGTTTCTCTGACACCGAACATAGAGATATATTGTTTGGTTTCTGAAAGGAGACAATGTTGATTGAAATGGTGACGATTTGTTTCTTCGTGTTTTGATTTGTTTATCTTTGAAGAAAGACGATGGGTCATAGTAGATGTAAGCATGTGGACGTGAGATGTGAGACGTGATGATGATCGTATACTCACAACTAGAAGTGTAATGCAGAGGATGGCTAACGTAGCAGCATAATAGAGTCAGAAAATTGTTCAGCAGTAGGAACTGATAACCGAACTTCAGAACTTGTTAGAGTTGGAGCATTCTCAGGATGTGAGATGCTGTAACTTTGGACTAACTAGGATCCAAAAGGGAAGGAAGTGTAAGATCAATTGATTTCATCAAAAACCATATATACAACCACTGGGGAAGCAATAACGAACAAATAGAGGAAGTACTAGTGGCAACGAATTTGGTCAGACTGTAGCATCAGTATCAAAATGTTGGAAGTGTGGAAAGCCTCATTTAACAAAGGAATGTACAATCAAAGGAATTATTTGTTTCAAGTGCGAAAATCCTGGACACGTTGCCAGAGACTGTACTAAATCAAAGATGGAATCTTCCATTAGTAATGAACGTGCAATAGGATCTCAAGTAGAAGAAAGAGTCAATACAAAGAGTGGAATGGAAGCGTTCAAATATAAAGACTTAAGAAACAAGGAAGTTGTGCCATAGAGAGTAATCCTAAAACTGTACTGTATAACTCGCAAGGTAACCCATTCTTTTATGGTCTGTGACTGTGTGAACTATTTAGGTTATCTGTGTTTCTATTTCCTTTTGACTTGAAATAGTGCTACTTCAACTTCTAAACTTGTTATCATTACTCAGCCTGCTTAAAACTATCCTATTACTATTCTCGATTGGAACTTTTCTATTAATTTTTTTTGTCTATTTCTTTCACAAATAAGGCTGAGTAAATCGATTTCAGTTATCCATGTCTTTATTATCTTTTGATCTGAGTATTTCTACTTTTGTTGTTAAACTTGTTGTTTACACTCAAGTTTTCTAAATTTACCCTATTTTTGTTGAATATCAAATCTTTTATGTTGATTTGATTTGCTTGTCTAAAATAATATCTATTTGAGTTCATGATTTTATGAAAGGATTAGTTATCTTCCAACCATATACTGTTATATTGTTTCAATAAAATTTTAGTGTTTCCTTAGATTGAGATTTTTGGATTTGAATTCAGAAAGTTCATTTCTAAATTCATTGGACTATATCAAATTCTTTGTTGGATAAATCTGGTAATCTACCAAATAGCCTTATCACTTTTCTTTCTAACCTTCACAGTGTCTTCCTTGTATCTCAACTGAGAAGATATATTCTTGATCCAAACCATGTCATAGTACCAAATATAGTACGATTATAAAGAGAACTCGATCTATGAGACATTTTCTGTTAAGATTATAAATAGGCGAGTGGAACAACTTACCTTGATGAAGATAATCTGAAACTATATGATAGGAGATACAACACGGAAACTAGAAGATCAAATGAAGGGCGTCATTGTTTTCTTCAAAATCGACTTGCGCTCTGATTATCATCAGATTTGCGAGAAAGTAGAAGATATTCCAAGACAGTTTTTCAGATGTGTTATAGGCACTATGAGTATCTTGTAATACCGTTCGGGGTAATGAATGTTTTTGTGATATTCACAAATTATATGAATAGGATCTTTCGTCTCTATTTAGACAGATTTGTCATTTTCCTTGTTATCGATATTCTAATCTATTCTCGAAGTCTGAAAGAACGTGCTAAACATCTCAATGCAGTTCTTCAGTCTCTGAAGAAGGAGAAGAAGTTATACGCAAAGCTGTCCAAGTGCGAGTTCTGGTAGAGGAAGTTCAACTTTTGGATTGAGGTTGGGTGGTAATGCAAAATAGGAAGATTATGACATATACTTCAAGGCAGTGGAACGTGCATGAGAAGAATTATCTAATTCACATTTTAGAATTTTATGATAGTCGTATTTGCATGGAAAATTCGGAGACATTTTCTTTATGGATCAGCCTATGATGTCTACATCAATCATAAGAGCTTCGAGTGTCTGTTCGATTAGAAGATGATAGTTAAAATTTTGGAAAGTCTACGATTTTTAACTTCAATATCATTCCGAAAAGGCGAATGTCGTGGCGGATGCCTTAAGTAGAAAATTTACTTAGTATATCTGCTATGATGGTTAAGGAGAATTTGTTTGAACACAGTTGTTATTCTGAATAGTCTGATAGAGAAAATTCGAGAAAAGTAGAAAGATCTAGAAATGACGTAACTGGAGATGTTACGGGGGAGCTTGAAGACAGATAAAGGAGCAATACCCTTATTTGTTTTAAATGCAAGAGAAATTTCGAGGACAAAATTCTTTTTAGAGGGGGAGAGTTGTAACACTCTGATTTTTTCGTTTTTCTTGATATAAATACATTTTATAATATTTGTAAGTTTTTATGAGTTTCGAGAATTTTTAAGTATTTTAATCATTTTATTATTATTTTAATTATTTTAATATTATTTTTGAACTGTTTGCCTGAATTTTATTTTTTAAAAAAATACATAAGTTTTATAATTTTTATGATTTTTGGGATTTTTTGTGAAATTTTTTGAGTTTTTGATTCTTTTAATAATATTTGGAGATATGTGTGGGCTTAGGGAGGACCCGAGGCAAGCCCGAAAAAATAAAAAATTTTCTTGGACTAGAAAGTTTCGGACTGTTAAGGCAGGATTAGGGGATCTTACTAAACCCGAAAATGAGAACAGTTAATAGAGATTTTCTTTATCTGAGTTTTCTATTACCCATTGTGTACTAATAGTAGTAGCTATTACCCATTGGGTAATATCTTCGGGAAAAGTATCTTGATGGCAATGACTCAAAGTGATGGACCAATGGCAAACAGGAAGAATTCAAAATGGATACTCAAGTTAAAGAAGAGAAATTCAAATTGACTACTCAAGCTAGAAGACAAATTCAAATTGGCTACTTACTTTTTCAAGCTTATCATATCATTCTTTTTCTAAAAGCTTGTAGGAACAATGACTTCCCTAGTAAAATATCTACGGATAAAATATTTAACAAAAAATATCTCCATAAATATCTCAATAAAATATCTATGTAAAATATCTAAGTGAAAATATCTAAGCAGAAAATATCTAAGCGAAATATCTTAAGTGTAATTATGAACCATTATTACCTAGATTTATGACTAATCAATAGAAATTGGTCAAGTTTAATGGCATAGACTTTGTTTTGAACCGTTGGATGGAAAACTTGATGAAGAAGCCTTCGATCACCACCATTGATCTAATCAATGGTGTGAGAACAAACTTGTTAAGGAAGCTCAGGATATCCACCTTAGATTAAATCAATGGTTAGGAAATGAAGTCAACATTAATGGTTAGGCTAGTTACTAAGTAACTAGATAAACTAACTAAGTTGCCCTAATAACCTAATTAGTAACTAAGTGGAACTAACTAAGTTAACTAATACTTGGAGTCTATGGTTACAAGAAAAGATCTAGGGTTTTCCTAGAAGGATGATCAAGGCATGACAAATGCATGATCTAATCAAGTAACTCGATAGTTAGTTATATAACTAAATAACCTAACTAAGTTAGCTTAATTGAACTAACTACCTAAACTAGAGGTAACTAGAAACTAGTTGAAAATCAAAACTAAGTTAGCTTTCCATTGAGCCACACGGTTACTAGGCTATTCTAGCATGTTCTTGAATGATCTTTTATGACCAATAGGTGACCACTTGATGACCTATGCCATGTGACGCCATGTGAGACCATGTGATAGTTTTCTATCTTGCTAAACAAGCTTCTATCTCTCCATTCACTCACCTACACGGCCAAGGCTTACTGAAATAGGATATTCACTTTCATTTCTAACACTTTGTGACCATAAACTTCTATCATCTTTTCTCTCTCATCCAAGAACAACCAAAAAGTTCTCTCTTTTTCTCTCCAAAGCACCTCACGGCCATGACCCATAGAAACACTTCCAAGCTTCAATAATTCTATACAATCTTAGATCTAGAACCTATACACAATTCTAAGATACTTTGTAGTTGATATATTAGCCTAGATCATCCATCATCAACCATGTCCTTCAAGTTGAAAATCAAAAAGTTCTCACTTTGTTCATCAAAGGGAGCTCACGGCCTCACTCTCTAAGTTATCTTCCAATCACTCATAATTCTATTTAATCCCATCACTTGATCCTAAACTTCATTCTAAGCAACTTTCATGTTGTGATCAAGACCTAAATCTATCATCTTTAAGCTTGATTCTTGAATTAAAGCTCTAGGATTTTTAAGGTGATGTTCATGATTTTCTTTTCTTCTTTGATTTTTGGAATCCTAAGACTATGTTTGATCTCTGGTAATCTTAGTCAAGCCTTAGATACTAATTTTTATGTGTTTATTTTGATTCTAAGATTTACTTGGTGGTGAAAGATTCATACAAAGAAAGTTTTAAAAGGAGCTTAGGAAGCTACACACCAAGTAAGAGGGAGATTAACCTCATCGGCCATATGTGGTGGTGAAGGAATGGATTATTTGTGTTTGTGAGTGAAAAATCCATATGAGGATTTATTCACACGATTATGTGGTTATTGGTTTATGCTTGCTTGATTATGCATTTTTATATGCTGTGATATTATGCATGGAATTGTTATGGTTGATTTTTGAATATATGTGATGATATATAATCTTGATAGTATGTCTGAAATGTTTATGGTATAGTTTTGATGGTTGATATATGTTGCATACTATAAATCACATGAGAAAGGAAAGAATTTTGGTTCCAATGATCAATTGATGGCTCACGGCCTCAACCTCACCAAGGGAGTCAAGTGTTCTAAATTATTCTCCTAAACATGAATGAAATGTTTTAATGATAAGAAATTGGATTAAGAGTTTTTGTAAAGAATAAAGTGATAGAAAATAATTAATGTGATTTGAGAAACCTATTGTGAAATTTCGGCCAATATGCCATTTTTAATGTCTTAGATCCAAAATTATTTTACTAAGTGTAAACTTAGATATTTGATTAATCAGAAAATAATTTGATAGGTTTTTAGACCTAGAAATAAAGCAAAAAAAAAAAATTAGAATTAAATTAGTGTAAATAAGTTATTAAGTAAGATAAGAGTTAAAACTTGAAATTTACTGATGTATAGCTCACCCTTTGGGTTTTGAAGCGCGTTAGAAAAATTTTGAGTTATAATATTTCAATTTAATCAAAGAAATGTAATTTTGTGGAAAGCGTTTGGAAATAGTAATTAAAGGAAGTTTAGTGAGAAAATGTTAGAAATAGTATTTAAAGGTGATTTATTAAGGAAATATTGGAATAAAAGTCCAAAATTTTATATTAAATAAGAAAAGTTTTATTTTAAGCTTAGAATATTAAAGAATAGTTTATGCGATTGAAAATATGTAGAAAAACTCTTACGCAAAAATAGTGATTTTTAGCTACGCGATTGAGAAAATGTTTTAAAATCTTTACAAGATTGACAAAACGTTGAAAAATCATTACGCGATTAGAAAACGTAACAAAAGTGTTACGTGAATGTGAAAACACAATAACATTGCTATGCGATTGAGACGAACAGTGAGTTGTGCTATAGAACCAACGTACTATACCTAAGTAGTTGTGGTTTCGCATTGTGCTAGTGGAACTGATGTTCTGGACCCGAGTGGATCATTGGTATTATGTAGTTGTATGGGTGGTTATATAATATCATTGATACTAGTGGTATTGGACAATTGTATCGATAGTTGCTTTAATATCATTGGGAATGGTACAACGGTAGTTTGATATGCATTTGAGCATTATACAGCCAGTGGTTATAGTGGCGTTTTATGCCTAAAGAGTGAACAAGAATTTGTAGGATAGTGGATCTGGACCAGATCTTGGGGGATGTCAGGGCGCAGTGATTCACTTTGTGATTATACTGTCACAATATATATATACCCTTGGCCGTGATCAACCGACTGCAATGCACTGGCAGCCCGACAACCACTATTCCTTTTCATTATCCGACATTAGACTATCTATTGAAGGGGGACAGATCTTCTAGAATGTTCATCTCTGAATTGAGTCTAACTCCATGGAGTAGTAACTGGTTGCATTGTGCATAAGGATGGTCAGCATACACATCGTGCATATGCATAGTCAGCATTTCATACTGTCGTGATATAGTATTATTGTGATATAATATGATTGTGGTATTATCATTATGTCTACTATTATGTTGCAAGTTTATTGGATTGTTTATTTGTTAATTATCTTGAATATATCTGTTGATTTTATACTATTTAATGGATTGCATGTTGTACTGTATTGGTATGCTTGTAATTTCTTTGCTGTCATATTGGTATGCGATGTAGGGGAACTCAACTCTTTGTTGTATTGTTCTGTTTGTTTCTATTTTGTTCTTACTTCTATGAAGACTACGATGGCGACAAGAAAGGATCAATTAGGTTTCTTTAGATTACAGTTTCTTGAAGGCGCTACTGCTTGGCGTGTCCATTGGGACTCAGAGTATATAGAGTATTATGGTGACATTACTCTATCCGCAAGTAGGACCCGCTATAGGGTCATTACTTCTTCTTTTACGATTGCATATGTAGAGTTTGTTTTACTTATCAAGGAGTTGTGGAATGATCTTCACTATACTCCTAGGGAGGACTATGAGATATCACTTGCTCAGATTTCTATCCGTCGAGACATTCCCGGCTAGGGAATTTGTCTTCTGAGAAAGACTTATGTATTTAGGTGTTGTGAACTAAGGCCAAGTCGAGTTTTGATATGGTAATTATATTTTATTTAGAATACGCGAGTTCTATGTAATGAAGATGTTACGAATCTATGTTATATACAAGAGATGTATTTAATCCAGTCTTTATATCTTGTGTTTTTCTAATTTAGTAAAGTTTATGTTATCCACGAAAAGAAATTTTGAAACTCGTATTTTAATAATATTAAATATTTTATAACTTGGGTAAAGGATTTTATAAGAAGTTGGTTTGAAATGTGATACCCTAAGGTGGGTGTTACAAAGAATATTTTAGTATGGAAAATGATTTAAGGCAAGTGTATTTTCTTACCTTACATTTTCAATTTAATTTAAGAAAAATAGTTAATGGATAGCAATGTATGAAGAATTACGGAAATTTGAATATAATAATTTAGTTAAGACCAGTAATTTTCTGGAACACTTATGGAAGTTGGAAAAATATGATTTTGGAAGGTTAAAGTGTTTCAAAGAGATATAGAAGTTATGGATGGAATTTCCATCCTTATCTTATATTAATAGAAAAGAAAGAAAAGAGGGAGGAGTAAGAAACAAAAAATAGAGAAGAGAGAAACAGAGAAAGAAAATAGGGAAGAAGGAAAGAAGCAAAAAAACAAAGGAGAAAGAAGAAAAGAGGAAAGGGAAGAAAGGAAAACAAGGAAGAAAGTGAAGAACCAAGCTTCAAGGAAGGAAAGAGAGAAGAGAAAGAAGAGGAGAGCTTCAAATAGCTTAAAGAATGAGGTAGGGGGAATGTTTTCTTTTACTATCTTCAAGTTTATGAATTATTTGTATGACTTTGAAAGTGATTTTGTATGGATTTTCATGATTTTGAAGGAATGATTTGAGAATTTAAGGATTTGATTCTTTGATATATGAGTTTAGGGTTTGAAAAAGGGATTTCATACCCCCATTGAAAATTGTTGTTTTATAAGTTATTTGGATACATGTTTATGTTGGTTTGAAGTTGTTCTTGGTGTTTAATGGTTTGATTTGGGATTGGAATGGCTTGAAGGATTTGTTTTCTGTATATTTTCACATGGTAATTGATTACATAGCCCTTGTAATCGATTACCAAGCTTCTAGAGCTGAAAAAATGAGTTTTTGGATAGCTTGTAATGGATTACATGGCCCATGTAATCAATTACAAGGTTTTTGGGCCAGATGTAATCGATTACCAAGGCCATGTAATTGATTACCAGGCTCCTGATTTAAGGATTTTGATTTGAAAATGATGAAAATAGAGCTCCTTGATCCTTGGGACCTAAAAACAAACCTTAAACTTTGAACTATGTGATTGAATTCATTAAATTATGGAATGAATATGCATCCAAACCACTTTGTGAAATGAATTGTATAATTAGTTTGAATTGAATAAAGTATGATGAATTGAAATATTTATGATATGAATCATTATATATATATATATATATATTATTAAATGGAATGTGATAATGAAGATGGATTTAGTGTATGAATGATATGGAGAAGCATAGTAATGAACAACATTGAGAAGTATATTGATATATGCATAATGAAGAATGATATTAGTAAGAATGAAAATGGAAAGCATAAGAATGTAAGTATAATAAATTTGATGAACAAGGAAATGAATAAAAGAATATTGAATGAATAGTATGGGTAACCCAATATCTAGGATTATCCTCATACCAAGGGAAAGACTCAAAAAATGATGGGTAAGGATGGTATTTCCATTGCCACCAGAATTATTGAGGTTGAGGATAATATTTCCCTCCCTCCTTACTTGAGTTTTCTCCCTAGGTGAAAGAGAGTCGAGGATGGATATTTCCTCTTCTACTGGAGGTAATATTGGATTCAGTATAGAATAAGAAATGGATCCTCACTCTGGTTAAACTAGGAGGCTATGGATGGTATTTCCCTTCCTCCTGGAGTAGTTAAGGATTGAGGATGAATGATGCCCGCTTCCTCTTCACTCATGTTCTTCCCAGTTAGGAGAGGTGATCCTGATATGCGTGGTATTATGAGGATAGTATTCCCTCACCCCCACAACTTTGAAATAAGGATGGTATTTCTCTCATAAGTTGTGGTTTGGGTTACCCTGAATATGGAGTAGTTCTATGTGACATACCCAGCAGTGTCACGAATAGGTTGAAGTACACCAACCTGAAAGTAGACTGCTACTAAGTGAATAAGAATGAGAATGAAATGATAGAGTGAGGATGGTATTTCCCTCCTTATCATAGTATATAAGTACTGGATATAAACTCGGGTAAGAGAATATCTCTTTGTATGAGAATTGGGATATAACCTTGAGTATGAGATTATCCCGAAATGATTATGCAATAATGAGAAGATATGAGCAATAAATGAGTATAACAAATGCAAGGAATAATGAGAATTGCCGAAGAATAAGAATTGATGAATTATGAATCTTGAATAATGATAATAAGAGACACAAAGAATGAGGACTTAATGATGAATAAGATACAATAAAGAATGAAAAGAATGGAATATTTATAAATAATTACGCAAATATGAGAATGATAAGATATACAGAAATATTATGAGGAAATGAGTAAATACGAAGAAATATACAATTAGTTACAATATTTGATTTTGATACGGAATTAGATTTGAAATTGTATGATTTATTGGTTTGTATAAATGGTTTTTATAAAGCATAATAATTGAACCTCTATTTCGGGGAGAGGACCAATTTTGGCAGTTTGCCACCTCTCTAACTTATATATATATATAATGTTGAGTTTTTAACAAAGGATGTGTTTTCCCCGAAACAGTTAGAAATACTATGATGATATGTTTTTATAAAACTACTGAGAATTTTTTGAATTCTCACCCCTGCATATTTTGTATTTTTTGTATTAATTCCAAGCACACAGAAGACATCAGTGAGAAAAAGAGAATATCAGAGACATGAAGAAAGAGTTACCCATAAATGCCAGAAGAGCTTTGAATAGAATTTATATAGTTAGTGCCATGGAGGCATAAAATGTATTATCGTTGTATTTATATTAGAATGAATTTATCTATAAAAAACTTTCCTTTCGATGTATGTATGTTATTATACTTGTAACAGGATGATATTTTCGTATATGTTACAAATATTTTCTCACATTTTGTTGTAAGTATCAAAGTGACATACCTAATCCTAACTACTAATGCATGATCCTAGACATGTTATTAGTATTAGTATTAGGGTGTTACATTTTATACCAAATTATTCTCCATATCTTACTTGTCACCTCCATGAAATTTCATAATTTTTCATGTTATTTAACTGTTCCATTAATCCTTCTTCGGTGTCCTTAAAAATACAGAACTAGCTCTATTAATTCTCCAAAATTTATTACAACTCTTATCAATGGTTCTTAGCTTGGAAATAAAATTTTCATATTTATTTCCATTATATCAACTATTTATGTAGATACTTTAATTATCCTCTTGTATTCAGTGTCATAGAATTACGCTCAAACTGGTTTAGAAAATTACTAGAATTAACATATAACACTTACCAGTATTACTAAGCTTTTATAACCCTGATTAGGACCATTAGGTAAGGGAAGATGTTACAATTCTCCTCCATTTTAAAAATTTTGTCCATAAAATTTGCTTAATGTAACACTCGTGAAAACATAATAGACTTGTATAATGTTACGGAGGTAGCCTAATACATGATTATCATGCCTATTAAGTTTTGTGTCCTTCTAAGCACATTTAGTCACTTTGTTGTAACACTATGTGTGAAAAATAGATGTTATTATCCCCAGAAGTGGCTTAAACTACCTAATTAATGAAAATAAATGTGAAAAATTTGTTTCTAGGCTACAACTGTGGGGAAAAGAATACAATTAAAATTTGAGGTTAATTGGAGTTAGTTTGACATTTTTGAGCATACTATGAGTGTATTTTAATGTTGGATTGACTACCAGCTGATAACTTCTGGAAATGAAGTTATTTCACTTGATTTTGAATGTATATGAACATGCTATCCTTAAGTTTTAGAGGCCAAAGGTTCAATTCATGCATGACTTTGATGATTTAAGCTTGTTAACTCAAATGATTGAGAATTGAATCTTTGAGGATTTTATTTAAAGAAATTGGATTGATTATGATTTGATGGACTTTAACATTGTCTTGATGTAGGTATTCAACATGGAAAAGCTTTGGAAGGGCCAAGGAACTCAAAAAGGAGCTCAAATTTGGAAAAAAATGCAAAAAAGGAGATGCTGCTGCCAACCCATGCCTAGGCGTGGAACTCTCAGGTTTTCAGGAATTTCAGATAGAGACACTCACGCCTAGGCGTGTGAAAGTCACGCCTAGGCATGTCCAATACCAGACAGCATGTGTTTCATAACCACGCCTAGGCGTGGTAAAAACACGCCTAGGCGTGGTAAGAGCCCTGGTCCGCGAATTTGACCCTTTTTATCTAATTTTTGAGGGGATTCTGCATATTCTATTTTTGGGACTAACCACGAAATCCCTAGAGAAAGTGGGAGGAGGAGAAAACCTTGGAAGATTGAGGTGATTCAAGTGAAGAATCAAGATCAAGGAGAAAGATCAAGCATTGGATTCTCACCATTCTTGTTCATTCTTTCCCTTTTCTCTCTTGATTTGTAACTTGATGGGTTCTATGATTCCATTAGTTTTCTTCTCTTTCATGATGTGTAACTAAACTCTAATTTAGGGGCTCTCTAGGATCTTGCTATGGATTTGAATAATGTGTAATTAGTTGGGTATCCTTTCAATGAAATTGGTTTTGTTCATCCATATCTATGCTTAATGCTTGTTGTTGATTGGCCATCAATTGCATGATTTTATTATTCCAATTGAACTAGAAATAGGGTGTTGAGAATATTGATATGGTATGGTTGATGTATGTTCAATTACATTCTATTGGGTTTAGTGTATTGATTAGCTAATGGGATGGACACATACCCATTAGTCATGCATAGCAAGTGTTTGATAATTGGTCTCAATGAGTGATTCTTATGTTAATTCACATGGACACATAGTGGATTAGTTAGGTTTTGCATGGGTAATTGTCCTAGACATAGGCTCTTATCTATTGAAGGTTATCAGCTAACAAATATCATTTCATTAATTGGTGCTTGTTGATTGCATTTAGTCATTGAAGTAGCAAGTGAATAGGGACCCCTAGGCTTTAATCATTCTCATCTTCTCTTGTGGAATTAGTGTTTGGTGTTTTCTTATTTTGTTTCTTTAAATTGTTATTTTAATTGCAACCCATTCTCACAATTCGTTTGCTTAGATAAAAATTTGTGAATTTTGATTAAGTTTAACATTCTTCTAATTAATCAATCCCTTGGGACACGATACTCTAACTCTCCTTTATATTACTTGTCGACCCGTGCGCTTGCGGATTTACGGATCAATTACCAACAAGTTTTTTGGCGCCGTTGCCGGGGATTGAGTTTAGAATTTGTGTTATTTCTTATAATTATTCACAATTCTTATTTCAAGTTTTCTTTGTTGTTTTGTTTTGTTTTTCAGGTACTTAACTCTTGTATGCGAAGGACTCAAAGTGTATCTCAATTTCCTTACGATCCTGAGATCGAGAAGACTTTTCGTAGATTACTAAGAGAACGACTAGTACAAGGGAAGACACTTGAATTGGATAGTGACTCGGAGATGGCGGAAGAAACGAATGCTGAAAGACTCTTGAGAGAGTATGCTACTCCAAAAGCTAGAGACATCCGATCTAGCATTAGAAGGCCAGCTGTGCAAGCTCAAACTTTTGAGATCAAGCCTGCTATTATCCAGATGGTTCAAAATAATTTACAATTTGCGAATCTACCCCATGAAGATCCTAATGCTCATCTAGCTAACTTTCTGGAGATTTGTGATACGTTCAAGCATCAAGGGATGACTGATGATGCAGCTCGCTTGAGGCTCTTCTCTTTTTCCTTGAGAGATAGGGCCAAGGCTTGGCTTCACTCCTTACCTGAGCATTCCATCACTACTTGGGAAGAGCTAGCTCAGAAGTTTCTGGATCGATTTTTCCCTCCCATGAAGTCAATGAAGTACAGAAATGATATATTGTCCTTCAGGCAGTTTGAAGGAGAAACATTATATGAGGCTTGGGAGCGCTTTAAGGAGATGTTGAGGAAGTGCCCCAATCATGGCATAGCAAAATGGATGCTAGTCCATACCTTCTATAATAGCTTGACAACATCCATTCGATCTATAATTGATGCAGCAGCTGGAGGGACTCTCATGAGCAAGACTGTAGACGCTGCCTACAACCTTTTGGAGGAAATGGCCACTAATAACTATCAGTGGCCAGCAGAGAGGGTTACTCTTAGGAGAGTGGCGGCCGGTATACATGAAGTTGATGCTCTTACATCACTTTCAGCTCAAGTGGCAGCATTATCCAAGAAGTTTGACACCATGACAGTTAATTCAGTGGCGAGTGGAGCTAATATCTCAGCTGAGATTTGTGATCATTGTGGGGACCGTCACTCTACTGCGAGTTGCACAGCTAGCTTGGAGAGTGTGCAATATGCCAGTCAGTTCCACCCAAGTAGTCACACTAATGTTTTGGGCAACACTTATCATCCTACTTGGCGAAACCATCCTAATCTTTCTTGGGGTGAAAATTCTCAAGGTCCTTCTTCTTCCTATTAGCCTAGAGAAGCACCACATGCCCCTCCAAGTTTCCAACAACAGAGCTCCCCTCAATCCCAAGGTTTAGCTTCAACTTTCAATTTAGAGAAGATGTTTGCTCAGTTCATGACTAGCCAACAAGAGTATATGACTAAAACTGATTCAAGGCTTGCTTCCCATGATGCCTTGATGCAAAGTCAAGCGGCTTCCTTGAGGAATCTTGAGACTCAAGTTGGTCAACTAGCCCAGACTCTAAACAATAGGCCCCAAGGCACTTTTCCAAGTGACACCATTAATAATCCAAAAGGTGCCCCTCCTGAGCATTGCAAGGCCATATCATTGAGGAGTGGGAAGGAAATTGAAGGAAATTCAAAGATCAAACTACTTGAGAAAGAAGTTGAGGTGGCACAAGATGAAGTGGTTTTAAGCAAAGAGGTGGAGAAAAATGAGGAAATTACAAAAGGGAAGGTTGAAGACAAGAAGAAGAAGGACAAGCCGTATACACCACCTCCACCTTTCCCTAACCGGTTAGCTAAGCAAAAGCTTGATGCTCAATTTCAAAAATTTCTAGAGATTTTCAAGAAACTTCACATTAACATACCATTTGCTGAGGCTTTGGAAAAAATGCCTAGTTATGTGAAGTTTATGAAGGACATCTTGTCCAAGAAGAGAAAGCTTGGTGAGTTTGAAATTGTTGCTCTCACGGAGGAATGTAGTGCTATCTTGCAAAATAAACTTCCTCCCAAGCTCAAAGATCCTGGAAGCTTCACCATTCCTTGCACCATTAGTGAGAAATTCTTTGGTCGGGCATTATGTGATTTGGGGGCCAGTGTAAATCTCATGCCCTTTTCAATATATCAAAGACTATGTTTGGGGGAGGTAAAACCGACTTCTGTTACTTTGTAACTAGCTGACCGTTCCCTCACATACCCTAAGGGAGTCATTGAAGATGTCTTGCTCAAGGTGGACAAGTTCATTTTCCCAGCTGATTTCATCATCCTAGATATGGAGGAAGATAGAAATGTCCCTCTCATCCTTGGAAGACCGTTCCTTGCAACTGGAGGAACTCTTATTGATGTTCAAAAAGGGGAGCTTACCATGAGAGTGCAAGATCAAGAGGTAACCTTTAATATTTTCAAAGCAATGAAATTACCTCAAGATCTTGAAGAATGTTCGTATGTGAATGTGCTTGGTGGGACGGGAACTAAAAGAATTGGTGCTAATGTCCCGTGTGACCCTTTTGAAGCTTCTATGCTTTCTACATTTGAAAGGGAAGATGAAGAATTGAGAAAGCTCATGTTATTACCATCTCATTTGAGCTATGCCTATCTTGGTGACAAAGCTACATCTCCCAGTTACCATTACAGAGAAAGTCCAGCCTAGGACTATAAACGGGGCGCTTCTTGGGAGGCAACCCAAGTTCTTTACCTTATCTTTATTTTTCTTTATTAATGTTTTTACATTCCTAGTTTAGTTATCTACCTGCTTTTGATTCTGTTGAGTTTCTCAATTCTTGTTTATGTTTGATTTTGTTTATCTTATCTTTTTAGCTTTGCATTTACCTTATCTTTTTTATGAAGTAGTTTTGATGAATTTGAGAGAGCTTGTTTAGGATTAGTGGGCTGCCTGGAATTTTGCACTAAGTTGATGAGTGTGTTTGGTGGCATTTTGAATTTGTGCATGCCAGTATGCTGATTTGAGTATCCAATGATTGTGTGGATCAAAGATGTGCCTCATTGCATGGGAAATCACATGTAGAAATTCAAATGTTATGCTTACACTTGTTATCATAATTGTGTGTGAGTGTATTTCCCTCTTATATGTGTGGTGGACCTTGGAATATGAATGAAATGCATGATTGGAAAAAAATTTATGATTGGCATGTGTAGAGTCAATTTGCTTCTTTGAGGCTTGTCTGATTCCCTTTCGAGGCGAAATCCTAGGTGAAACATTATTGAGGAAATGATTAGGGCAATTCTTTGGACCGATTGGGCCTTTTCAAGCCAACCTTAACTGAATGAGTTCCCTAGTACCCCCTTTGAAGCCTAGTGTGCATGTGTGTGGCCTAATTTTTCTTTCTTAAAAAACCAAAATCTCCACCCCTTCACCCTTGCTTGTGTTAAGAAAATTTCTTACCCCCATTATAGGTCCTTTGTTGAACACATGATTGGGCATTTTTGTTGGTGTGAGTCAAAGTGTTTTGCATGATACTAAGAAACCAAGATCTATTTGGAACAAACTCTTGTTCAAAAAAAATAATAAAAAAAGAGAGAAAAATGTGTGATCTGCACAAAATGTAGCCCCTTTTGCAAAAAAATAAACATGTACATATGTTTTTCTAAAAGGAAAAAAAAAAAAAAAAAAGAATAAAAAAGAATAAAGAGAGTTGATTTTTCATATTGGATCCTTGTGTACATTTTGCATGCTTGACTTGATTCAATGGAAATGTGTGATTATGTGTTTAATATTTGATTTTAAATCCTTCCCCTTCCTTCTTAGCCATTACCCTTAGCCTCACATTACAAGCTTAAAAGACCCTAATGATCTTTGATTTTGTGTTGCCTACATTAGTGGAGAAAGGGATGAAAGACATTCTTTTGAGAGTGCAAGTGCATTCTATAAATTCATCCATCTTACTCTTCAAGATTAAAAAAGGGTCTTAAACACATGAGTTTGGGAAATCATTTATGTACAAAAATGACATTCAAGGGTAATCATGATAATTGGAAATTTCTTGCATGTGTGAACCTTGTGTGAGGTTAAGAAGTGATTTCTGAGGCTATGAATGATGATTAGAAGTTGGATATGCTCTAGTTCAATTTGCCCATGTTTTCTATTCTTTGTATTGGAGTGTATTCCTTCTTTTCTTGCTTAGATTAGTTTACTCGAGGACTAGTAAATCTTTAGGTTTGGGAGTGTGATAACTTCTGGAAATGAAGTTATTTCACTTGATTTTGAATGTATATGAACATGCTATCCTTAAGTTTTAGAGGCCAAAGGTTCAATTCATGCATGACTTTGATGATTTAAGCTTGTTAACTCAAATGATTGAGAATTGAATCTTTGAGGATTTTATTTAAAGAAATTGGATTGATTATGATTTGATGGACTTTAACATTGTCTTGATGTAGGTATTCAACATGAAAAAGCTTTGGAAGGGCCAAGGAACTCAAAAAGGAGCTCAAATTTGGAAAAAAATGCAAAAAGGAGATCTTTGCTGCCAACCCACGCCTAGGCTTGACAAAACCATGCTTAGGAGTGGAAAAACCACGCCTAGGCGTGGAACTCTCAGGTTTTCAGGAATTTCAGACAGAGACACTTACGCCTAGGCGTGTGAAAGTCACGCCTAGGCGTGTCCAATACCAGACAGCACGTGTTTCATAACCACGCCTAGGCGTGGTAAAAACACGCCTAGGCGTGGTAAGAGCCCTGGTCCGCGAATTTGACCCTTTTTATCTGATTTTTGAGGGGATTCTGCATATTCTGTTTTTGGGACTAACCACGAAATCCCTAGAGAAAGTGGGAGGAGGAGAAAACCTTGGAAGATTGAGGTGATTCAAGTGAAGAATCAAGATCAAGGAGGAAGATCAAGCATTGGATTCTCACCATTCTTGTTCATTCTTTCCCTTTTCTCTCTTGATTTGTAACTTGATGGGTTCTATGATTCCATTAGTTTTCTTCTCTTTCATGATGTGTAACTAAACTCTAATCTAGGGGCTCTCTAGGATCTTGCTATGGATTTGAATAATGTGTAATTAGTTGGGTATCCTTTCAATGAAATTGGTTTTGTTCATCCTTATTTATGCTTAATGCTTGTTGTTGATTGGCCATCAATTGCATGATTTTATTATTCCAATTGAACTAGAAATAGGGTGTTGAGAATATTGATATGGTATGGTTGATGTATGTTCAATTACATTCTATTGGGTTTAGTGTATTGATTAGCTAATGGGATGGACACATACCCATTAGTCATGCATAGCAAGTGTTTGATAATTGGTCTCAATGAGTGATTCTTATGTTAATTCACATGGACACATAGTGGATTAGTTAGGTTTTGCATGGGTAATTGTCCTAGACATAGGCTCTTATCTATTGAAGGTTATCAGCTAACAAATATCATTTCATTAATTGGTGCTTGTTGATTACATTTAGTCATTGAAGTAGCAAGTGAATAGGGACCCCTAGGCTTTAATCATTCTCATCTTCTCTTGTGGAATTAGTGTTTAGTGTTTTCTTATTTTGTTTTCTTATTTTGTTTTTTTAAATTGTTATTTTAATTGCAACCCATTCTCACAATTCGTTTGCTTAGATAAAAATTTGTGAATTTTGATTAAGTTTAACATTCTTCTAATTAATCAATCCCTTGGGACACGATACTCTAACTCTCCTTTATATTACTTGTCAACCTGTGCGCTTGCGGATTTACGGATCAATTACCAACACCAGCAGATATGAAAAATGTGGTTATAGCGAAACAAGATTTTTGATGGATGTTAGGATTTATTTTAAACTTGTTGGAAGTTAGAAAACTTGGTTTGATGAAATCCAAGTGTTCTTAACAGATCAAGTTTTATGGTAATTCACTTAAGTGACTTTGTGAGACATGGCTCTCGCCCTTCTGTTGCCTTGGTCTATTTAAGGCCAAAATGAGATTTTTGTCTCATTTCTCTCTTCTCTTTCATAGCTAAAGCAGGAAAACACAAAGGGAAAAAGAAGCAAGGAGTAAAAGGAGTTCAAGCATCATCCAAAGAGGAGGAAGAAGGAAGAGGTGGCAATGAGTTGCTTAGTGACTTCATTTCTGGCCATTAGAGGTAGGGGACCTTGTTTTAACACTTCCTTTTCATTTTCTTCATCTTATCCATGAGGTGGTTTGACAAGGGGAATGGATTTTTAGTGCTGTTCTTTGATGTTTTATGCTTGGATCTTGTTGTGAAACTTGAGAATAGCAAGAACTTAGGTTGTTTGATGATTGATGATGAGATTTCATCACTTAAACACCTTGGTTTTATTTTGAGATAGAAGATGAGTTTTAGGGTTCAAGATGGATATGATTTGGTTCTATGATTCATAGTTTTGAGTGAAATCAAAATGGAATAAGAGTCGCTATGTGTAGATGGACCTTGTGTAAGGTTGAAAATCACTTGGATATGAAGTTTGAGTGATTCGAGGAGGGGTAAGTTCCAATGGAATACCACCCAAATTTTGCAGAAGTTTGTAGAATCTATTTTCTATTGTTTGCTCCACGACGCAAGGTGTTGCATGCCACGATGTGTGAGTGATGCACTTCCAGTATTGGAACCTGAGAGCAGAGCGTCGCGGTGTGGCTATGTTTGTACCGCGGCATGAGATCTAGTTTTTGGGCAAAAAGTTGTTGAGTGATGCAACACAGCCTTTTAAAGGTGTAGTTTCTTCTTTTATGCTTCTTAGTGAGTAATAAGACTCTAGTAGGAATATTTAATGAAGCGAGAATACGTTAACTCAAGAATGATTTGTAATGCTAATTATGGAAAGTAATTAGACATGGTTGTACATATGTTATATATATGTGATTGTTGAAAAGTGTGAGCTTCACATTTGAGGATAATCTATGATATGTAAGGAGGATAGTTTCCTTCCTTTTATAATGATGAGTTGAGGATGAATTTCATTGTTAGTTATTGAAAACCGTGTAGTTGATGGATTTCACTACCCGGGGAGGATGGATTTCCTTTGCGATGTTAAGACCTCATGGTTAATGGATTTCACTACCCAGAGAGAAAATTACTGGAACTGGGTTCCAGTGCTTGTTCAAGGTTTATAGATGTGATTTCCATTACTTTGTTCAAGACTTATGCATATTATGACATTTGATGCGGGATTAAAAGTTGCAAACCCAAGTGCAAGTTATCTCAAGTAATAAATTCTTGGTGAGTCCGAGGTCAAACCACAGAGACTTGATGAAGAAAAATTAATTAAAGTAAAGTAAATATTTTATTACAATAATAAAGATGATAAATAAAATTGTTTACAAGTAAAAAGGAATTGCTTGGGTTAGGAGATCCACTCTTGGTAAATAAATTAAGGATAAGATTAATACTTTTATAACTCAATTAGAATCCACACATAACGGAGGTTCCAATTGGAGAATACAACGTTCAAAGTTCATTAAAAATTATATACGTAATTATATTATGATTCCTTTAATCATCTATTAACACCATCACTTATAAATGGGATCAAGCATTCATTGTGCCAAAATCTTGTCTACGACAAATCAAGATCTCCACTTTATAAGGAGAGTTTCTAGCACCACCACTTGTAAATGGGTTAAAACATTCATTGTGCCAATCTCTTGTCTACAACAAATCAAGAACTCCACTTTACAAGCAGGGTTTTTAAATTAATTGGAAATAAAATATAATACGTATAATGACCACTTGAAAATATATCATTTAAGCACAAGAGAGAAATTAATCTAACCTTATTTCATTACCAAGAGCTTCACTCTTTCACCCAAGCAAAATGAAACTTAGTTACTCATAGATAAGAAGAAAGAAAGAGAGAAGAAGAAGAAGAAGAAGAACGTGACTTCAATTTAGAACAAAGGAAAATTACTATAAGAAAACCTAGTAACAAACTAGCATCATTTTGGTGCCTAACACCTAACACCTTCAATGATCTGCCAAGGCCCCCCTTTTATAGAGGATTAGAGATACAAAATGAAAAGGGGGCTGAGTCATTAGTGAGTGGATGAGTGGAAAATGCCAAATGACTTTTGGTGAGTGGAAAATTATGGAGATTCATTGTCTCCGAAATCATTTAGCTCTGAAGTCATTGAATACGTCAGAATAAGCAAATATGATCTTCATTAAAGTTTTAGGCCTAGATCTTAGCTTTCAAATGGATTTAGTTTGAATTCAATATCATTTCTATAACTCTAGATACGTTCAAATTACTGCACATTGCTCAGGCCAAGTCACAGCTCCTCTGTTCTGACTTGCAAGTCTAATATCACCCATTAGGCCTCCGATTCTGGAAAAGTGTTCAACATGAAACTTGTAGATATAGGTCTCAACTATTCAACATCAACATTTTATCCCATTTGACAACATCTAGCCTGAAAAATGGCATGAACAGTATACATAGGTCAAGCTGTCAGGAACAGCACTCTAGTTCTTGCTTCAACCCCAATTTGAGTTATCTACTCGTGTGATTGGGCCTTTGAGGTCTTCATGAAAGTTATAGAGCTCTCTCTTATCTTTAAAATGCTATCAGATTCACCTCATTTTACCACCTACATCCCAAGATTTAGCCCAAATATAGAAACAACGTAAGACGTAAATTATGCTGCAAAATTCAATTAAGTCCAATTTGAGTCCAAACTTACAAAACATAATCAAAATCAATCAATTAAGTACATAGAGAGTGTAAATGACTAAAAATGAAGGCTTATTAATGTATCAAATATGTGATCATCAAATTCTCCCACACTTAGCTTTTTGCACTCTTGACAAAACACACAAGACCAAAACTAAAAAAAAAAAACATAACAGACTCAAAAGTTAAATACTCTAAAAGACTTAATTTCTAATAATATTTAAAAATGAAGAGCAACCAATCATTCAAGTAATCAAAACATTCATGAGGTAACATATCTTCACATCTCAAACCAACAAGTAAGGAAACTTCAATTGAAAAGCATGAGTCAAGAATGATAGATCTTCACAAGATTCACTCTCAATCCCTCAAGTGTTTAAAAGGTAGGTATTTCACTCAATTCAACCCATGAAAATTACACTACCATAAGCTTACTTATCTTCTACTTCTCCACTACTCAAAACACATGCACACACAAATCATGAGAACTTTATTCAAGGTTGTAATGGAGTCAAGCTAAAGAAGAAGGTAATATAGATATGATAAGTTAAATACCAAAGAGAATAAAAGAACATGAAAGTTGAGTTCAATTGACAAGCATGAAAGTTCATCCCAACTCAACCTAATACAAATTCTCTTTACATATTCTTTTTTTTCCTTTATTGCCTTGTTGACACTCTTTTTCTTTTTACATTTTTTTTATTTTTGATTTTTGATTTTGATTTTTATTTTTATTTTTATTTTTTATTTTTATTTTTACAAAAAGAACATCATATATACATTTTTTTAACCATTCTGCATACACACCCCTATACTTGTTCAAGAACTCATCGAATGACAAAGCTAATGTTCTCTTATTCTCTAAGGTTAGGTAAGAACATGGTTTTTCAATTAAGGCACATAATGAGTTCGAAACAAAGAATGGTCAAATAAGCTCAAAGGGGTTAAGCAAGGGGAAATAGGCTATTTCCAATGCTTTACGTTCGCAGGAATCAGAGAATTTCCAAGACGTCATAAGAGTACTTGATATCATATTGAGACAATATGCTGCTAAGTAAGGGTGGCTATTTGATTAAAGTAGCTATTTCAAAAAAATGCCTTAATCATATTCATGTATGTATATGAAAATATAGTCTCAAAAAGAATCGAAGCAAGTTCTAGAGCAACAATTTCATGAGTGAAATTCACACAAGAAAGAAGAGAATAGTACAAATGTTCAATCCATTCATCAATAGGCTCAAAATCTCACAAGGCATAGTTCTATCAATCTCAGTCCACCAATTCAACATTCATAACCAAGCATGTGATTTTTAAGAAAGAAGACAATTAACTCAATCATGCAAATTTTTCTGAACTTGAATTGCTACTTCCACACAAACTAGTTGTCTACCCCAATTAAGATGCGTCTCAAGAGTAAAATTTACTCCTTAATCTACCATCCTTAACTGATTTAGTAAATTACTGACAAACATAACAAACATATTAATACACACACTTCCTAATTTTTTTTTTTGGTTTTTTTTTACACAACTATCCTTCCCCCCAAGCAGATCACAACATTGTCCTCAATGTTAACAATTAAATCCAGACTGAAGAAATAATCATCAATATACATCAAAGAAATTATTGGGATAAAATTAAACAAAGTAATGGGGAGAAGTCACATACCCGAAATACTTAGACGAGAAGAGAATAACTACATCTTGACAATGGTTAGCAATGACAGAAAAATGAAATAAAATGAAATAAACAAGCATGCAAACATTTTTTTTTGGGTTCTTTTGTTTTATAATTTTTTTTGTTGGCCGACACTATTTATATCCCCATACAAAGGCTCCGAAATTTGGGAGACACTTAAGCCGACTCAATAAAAACACGAAATACTAAAAACTTACCTCAACTTTGGTAGACAGGGTCGTCTACCAAAGTTTCTGCTACATCTGGATCCTTCAACTCAAGTTATAGCTTTAACCGCTGACCATTTACCTTCTTCCAAATTAATTTTATAAGAACAGACCAAGGGACAAACATCTTTTTTATCAGCAATATTCCAACCTTTCTTAGGAAACTCCTTAAACTTTGGTTGCTATGCCTAAGTGTCATGATCCTAAGTTTTATAAAAAAAAGTAGAAATATCAACTACATCAGAGGGATTACTGATAGAATCAAACTCAGAATTGATAAGAAAATTCTCAAGGGGATCAAAATCATAGGTTGTAGAAACTCCCCTATCCATGATTGAGTCAATCATGTATGTCTGGTGGCCCTCGTCATCATTTTTTGACATAACAAGACTTTTTGTCACCTCAGGTTCCTTGGGTAGCTCAGCATCACTACTATCTTAATTTTTTTCTACATCCTCTAGCTCATTCACACTCAAGGAGTTCATCACTTTGGACACGTGACTCTTTATCTGTTTGCTTTCTTCAACAACCTTTCCATTCCTAAGGGTTATCACTGACTTGACTTGATCTATTTGTTAGTTTTTTGAATTACCGTCATTTAGATTGTATTGACCCTTGGGATTTAGTTGAGGCTGAGAAGTAAATTTTTCTTTCTCGTGAATGGTGAGTGCAGAAGAAAGTTTAGCAAAAGTGTCTTTTATGTCAATCATGGCTTGAGTGTTTTGATGAATAATGACATCTTGCGTTTTCCATGAATGCATGCAATGTTTCTTCAAGGTTATTCCTGTATGGTGGGACAAAAGGTACATATCCTTGAAAATTTTTAGAGCCCTGTTGTGCCTGAGGATGTGGTGGTTGCATGAATTGTGCCTGATTGTTGGTCCTCCAACTGAAGTTCGGGTGATTTCTCCATCTCGAATTGTATGTATCTAAAAAAGAAGAAGTGAATGGCTTTTTAAAATTGTTCATTGCATTTACTTGCTCATGCACAACTTCTTTAAAAATAGAAATTTTTGGACATTCATTTGTTGAGTGTCCCAATTCATCACAAATACTACAAATTTCTTCATTTTGCACAGATTTAATTTCTTTCACTTTCCTTGATTCCATAGCTTCAATCTTTCTAGCCAAACTGGAAAACCTTGCATTTAGATCTTCTTCTTGACTGAGGTGATATTTTCCTTTACTAGAATTCGCAAGGTTAGATCTAATTGAATTTTTAGAAGGATTAATACCATGCCAAGATTGAGAATTTTCAGCCAAATGGTCTAAATAGTCTAAAGTTTCTTCAGGTTCTTTATCAAGAAACTCACCATTGCACATTGTTTCTACAAATTGTTTAGTTTCAGGTGTTAACCCTTCAAAAAAGAAGCATATAGTGTGCCATTTTTCAAAACCATGATATGGGCAAGAATTTAACAAATCTTTAAAACGTTCCTAACTTTGAAAATATGATTCATTTGAATTTTGGGAAAAATTTTGAATTTGTCTTTTCAAAGCATTGGTTTTATGTGTTGGAAAAAATTTCTTTAAAAACTCACATTGTATTTCTTGCCATATGCCAATTGATCTTGGTTTCAAAGTGTTAAGCTAAGTTTTTACTTTATCTTTCAAAGAAAAAGAAAACAATTTAAACTTAACAACCTCTTCAATGCAAGTTTGATCATGAAAAGCAGTACATACTTCCTTAAATTCTTTTAAATGTAAATATGGGCTTTCAGATTCTAAACCATGGAAATTAGGAAGTAAAAAAATCATACCTGGCTTGAATCTAAAATTGTTAGCATTGAGTGGAAAGATAAAACATGATGGACTAGAATTTTAAGATTGTTGCAAATACTCACGCATGATTCGCAACGGTTGATTTTCATGTTCATCATGCACACTTTCATTTTCAGCCATTGTATTTGATATGTGTGATTGTGATCTAGACAAATCAATATATAAAGTACTAGGATTAACTTTAACCAAACGACCAGCATTTGAATCATGATACCAATTAAGCATAAATAAGTAACTTAAAATAGAAAAGAAAATGTACAAGCTAGCTGTATAAACCATCCATTAAATATTGACAAAGATGTGATATAAACCAGCCACCAAATATATATTAACACTAAGGTGTGGTAATAAACCAACCACTAAATAAAAAAATAACAAAGATGTGGTATGAACTAACCACCAAATATAAAAATAACAAAGGTATGGTATGAACTAACCACTAAATAAAAAAAAAATAACATACAAAAAATAAAATGTGAAAAGTAAATTACAGAAAAGTAAAAGGGAGAGTTTCTCCCACTGTTAGTATGTAAAAAAAATAAAAGGGAGAGATTTCTCCCACAAAGTTAGTAAAGTACAAAAAAAAATAAAAAGGAGAGATTCCCCTACTAAGTTAGTGCGTAAAATAAAAGGGAGAGTTTCCCCCCACTAAGTTAGTATATACAGAAAATAAAAAGGAAAGTTTCCCCCACTAAATTAATATGTACAAGAAAATAAAAGGGAGAATTATTCCCACTGTATAGAAATTAAAAGGGAGAATTACCCCAACTAAGTTAATAAAGTACAAAAAAAAATAAAAGGGAGAGGTTCCCTCACTAAGTTAGTATGTATAGAAAATAAAAGGGAGAGTTACCCACACTAAGTTAATATGTACAAAGAAAATAAAAGGGAGAGGTTCCCCCACTGTTAATAAGTTAGTATGTACAAAATAAAAAAAATTAAAAGAGTAAAAAATATATACAAAATATTTACACCAGAAATTTGTTCTTCAAATCAAGTCCTCGGCAATGGCGCCAAAAACTTGATGCAAGATTAAAAGTTGCAAACCCAAGTGCAGGTTATCTCAAGTAATAAATTCTTGGTGAGTCTAAGGTCGAACCACAAAGACTTGATAAAGAAAAATTAATTAAAGTAAAGTCAATATTTTGTTACAACAATAAAGATGATAAATAAAATTGTTTACAAGTAAAAATGAATTGCTTGGGTTAGGAGATCCACTCTTAGTAAATAAATTAAGGACAATATTAATTCTTTTATAACTCAATTAGAATCCACACATAACGGAGGTTCCAATTGGAGAATACAACGTTCAAAGTTTATTAAAAATTATATACGTAATTATATTATGATTCCTTTAATCATTTATTAACACTATCACTTATAAATGGGATCAAGCATTTATTGTGCCAAAATCTTGTCTACAACAAATCAAGATCTCCACTTTATAAGGAGAGTTTCTAGCACCACCACTTGTAAATGGGTTAAAGCATTCATTGTGCCAATCTCTTGTCTACAATAAATCAAGAACTCCACTTTACAAGCAGGGTTTTTAAATTAATTGGAAATAAAATATAATACGTATAATGACCACTTGAAAATATATCATTTAAGCACAAGAGAGAAATTAATCTAACCTTATTTCATTACCAAGAGCATCACTCTTTCACCAAAGAAAAATGAAACTTAGTTACTCATAGATAAGAAGAAAGAAAGAGAGAAGAAGAAGAAGAAGAACATGACTTCAATTTAGAACAAAGGAAAATTACTACAAGAAAACCTAGTAACAAACTAGCATCATTTTGGTGCCTAACACCTAACACCTTCAATGATCTGCTAAGGCCCCCCTTTTATAGAGGATTAGAGATACAAAATGACAAGGGGGCTGAGTCATTAGTGAGTGGATGAGTGGAAAATGAGTGGAAAATGCCAAATGACTTTTGGTGAGTGAAAAATTATGGAGATTCCTTGTCTCCGAAATCATTTAGCTCTGAAGTCATTGAATACGTCAGAATGAGCAAATATGATCTTCATCAAAGTTGTAGGCCTGGATCTTATCTATCAAATGGCTTTAGTTTGAATCCAATATCATTTCTATAACTCTAGATACATTCAAATTACTGCACATTGCTCAGGCCCAGTCACAGCTCCTCTGTTCTGACTTGCAAGCCCAATATCACCTATTAGGCCTCCGATTCTGGAAAAGTGTTCAACATGAAACTTGTAGATATAGGTCTCAATTGTTTTGACATAGCATGGTGATTGTATAGGCAATTGCCATCATGACATGAACTCATGACATTGCAATTGTATAGGCGACTTCGTATCTCTAAGATGGAGATGTTGTGTACTTATGTGATTAAAGTGTTAATTTAATAGATATGTATTCTTTATGAATGTATAAAATGTTGGTTTTGAAATACTTCTACTGAGAATTGTGATTTCTCACTCGGTTTTTGTTGCCATATAAATCCAGGTGCAAGTTCCTTAAAAGGAAAGCAGAAGATGTATGAAGACTAATATAGTTTATATGCTTTTTGTGGACAAAGCAATTATATATATATATATTATATACTAGATCTTGTTGTTATGAAAGTTTATGTATTACAATGTGCCTGTTGAAGCAATGATGTATATATATATCAATTATTATCGTGGCTCTCCATAACTATTTGTATAAATGTTATGGGTTTGGTGTTTGTCCCTTTTTTAACTACAAGCGCACGGATCGCATAAGTAATAAAATGATAGGTAAAGTTCATTCCTACGAGGATAGTGACTAATTTCAATGCCAAATAATAACCAACAGCTTAATTATCTCTATTCAAGAACATTCAAAAAGGGAAAAGGGGTGTGAATTGATTATGGTTCTCAAGACTAAAAAGCAGTAAATTGAGAATAAGAGACAATGATTAGAGAATAAGGAATCTTCCTTCACCAACTACTTTACTTGGCAATATGCAACCCTTGTAAGTAACATGCATGAATGGTTTTGCTAGCATAAGAAACTACATTAGCTAAATGCCTATGTATAGGTGAATTAACCATATATCATTTACCTAGTTCACTATATGTCCATGAGAACTAGGGCAAACTCCACTCATTAAGATTGATTGTTCGATAATTGCTATGCATGACTAAGGAGTATATTTCTATCTCATTAGCTAATTAATTCACCCTTCCATTAGAATGAAATTAAACATGCATAAATCATATCCATTATCTAAAACCTAAATCCCTATGTCTAGTTCAATAGATTTAATCAAAACACATTAAATGTTGGCCAAACATTCAAGAGCATTAAGAGAAACATGGATGAACAAAACGAATCATCATAATTAACTCAAAAAGGTTACAAAATCACCAATTTACATAGAAGGATCCAAAGGAATCCCTAAAAATAGCTTAGCTAGCCATGGAACACGAAAATCCAACCACAATATTCATGTCCATGACCTAAAATAAGAGAGAATAAAGAGAAAATAAGGAAAACACTATGATTGTAGTCCTTGGTTGGTTGATTCTCCTTGAAGAATGACGGCTTCCACTTCAACTCCCTTTGATGCTCTCAAAATGATGAAATTTGAGCCCTAGCTGCGTTTTTTCACTTCTCAAAGCTCTCCTTAAAAATATCTAATGAAACAATATTTATAGGTGCAGCTAGTGACCATGCGCCGCGGCATAAAGACCTATATGCCGCAGCGTGCTAGCCTTGGGTTTTCAATGTGTTGCAAGCTGAATGCTCCACGCCGCGGCATGAACTTGCCTGCACCGCAGCGTGAGGTACTGAATTGCTCCTTTGTTTTTCTCTTCCAATGTTGGGCTTTGGCTTGCTTCAATTTATATGTTTTAAACCCATCCTACTATTGAAAATTCTCCCAGTTAATTACAAGTGAAAATCTACTTAATCCAACAAAGAATCGAAAAGATTTTCTCGAGATCATAAAAGAAGACATCAATATGAAATTAAATGAATATGAGGCTAAAGCCTTCCATTCATGCCTAAGAACAAGGACTAAGTAATCTATAAAGCACAAATATAGGGCACAAATAACTATATTTTATGGAATTATCACACCCCCAAACCTAGATTTTTGCTAGTCCTCTAGCAAAACAAAGTATGATTACACATGCACTGACAGTTTCTACTTAACATGCATTCAGCAACTAATATGGATTCTAACTTCAATTACTCCACAACTAGTGTATGATGATTGCACAAAACCTCAAAGAATGCAATTTCCTCATAATCAACTTCACACATTCACAATCCTTAGAATGTTAACAATCAAAGCTTCCTTTCATGCAAATCACAATCTCCACAATCATGCAAGCCAAACTTCTCCTATTCAATTCATACCAATCCGGATAAGTTTATGAGCATACATGATAGCAATATAATTTATTCATTTTATAATCCTCTCACTTGGCTTCTTAAGGTTCAATTGGGCACAATTAAGTTCGTTTTATCACATTTTATGAAATTGAGCTTAATTGGATCATTGAAGGAATTATTGCTTGAATTGTCCTTAATCTGGGTGATTGCATGTTTTAGTAAACTGACTATAATTTGAGTTGTAAATATCTGATTGATATGATTCTAGTCTTTTGGAAAGCTAAGACAATTATCTACAACTTTCATGAAGACTTCAAGATCCCAATCACACTTTTGGATAATTTAAATTGGAGTTGAAGAAAGATCTAGAGTGCCAATCCTGACAGCTTGACCTTTGTGCAATCATTCGACCATATCTTGAGATATAGGAGTTAAATTAACCCCAAAAGTGTCATTCAAAAGTTAAGACTCAAATATACAACTTTCATGAAGAACACAAGTGGAAATTAGGATGGCTTGGAGGTCATATTGGACTTGGAAGTCAGAATAAAGGAGCTGTAGCTGGGCTTGAGCAGTGTGCATTGATTGGGCCATATCACAAGTTGTAAGAATGCCTTTGGGATGAAACTAGCAGCATTCAAAAGCTAAGACAAAATCCTACAAATGAATACCACTTAGCAAGATTCTGACATATGTCATGAGTTCAATATTAAATTATTTTCGGGACAAGAATCTCTATAATTTTTCACTCATTAAATTACTATTTGGCATTTTCCACTCATTCACCCACTCATCCACTCACTCATTAATTAGCCCCTTGTCATTTTGTATCCCTCATCCTCTATAAAAAGGAGCCATGTCTGATCATTTGGAAGGGTTAGCTTAGAGATCAATATCATGTTTGTGTATTAATTATTTTCTTTGTGGTAGTTTTCTTTTGTTCTAAATAGAAGTTATGTTCATCATCTTCTTCTTCTCTCTTTCTTTCCTCTTGTTTATGAGTAACTAATTTTCATTTTACTTGGGTGAAATGGTGAAGCTATTGGTAATGAAATAAGGTTAGAATAATCTCTTTCTTGTGCTTAAATGATATATTATCAAGTGGTCATTACATGTATTGTATTTTGTTTCCATTAATTTTAGAAACCCTTCTTGTAAAGTGGAGATCTTGATTTGTTGTAAACAAGATATTGGCACAATGAATGCTTGAGCCCATTTATAAGTGGTGGTGATAATAGATAATTAAAGGAACCATAATATAATTACATATATAATCTTAAATGAACATTGAATGTTATATTTTCTGATTGGAACCTCAATTAAGCGTGGATTCTAATTGAGTTATAAATAGAATTAATCTTGTCCCTAATTTACTTACCAAGAGTGGATCTCCTAACTCAAGTAAATTCTTTTTATTTGTGATTAAGTTTTATCATCTTTATTATTGTGACAAAATATTTTCCTTACCTCAAAGAATTTTTTTTCATCAATTTCCTATGGATCGACCTCGGACTCCCGAGATTTTATTACTTGAGACAACCTACACTTGGGTTTGTAACTTATAATTACCATCAAGTTTTTGACACTATTGTTGGGGACTTGATTTGAATTTTTAATTTATTGAGGTTCTTTTTCTTTAAGTAAACTTCACCATCTTGTATATATATATATATATATATATATATATATATATATATATATTCTTTTCTACTCTTTTACTTACTAACTTTTAATTTTCTTGCTTACTAATGTACTAACTTAGTGAGAGAAACTCTCCCTTCTCCCTCTATAATCTTCAATCATTAATGAAATAATCTTTCTTCTTCTTTTCTAGCTTGCTCAAGCAAAAAATTGGTTTCCGATTCTCTGGTTTTCATGTTTTAAATTTACTTTTTACACTTTACTTTCGCACTTTATTTTTTGTATTTTACTTTCTATATTTTATTTTCTATAATTTACTTTCTACACTTTATTTTTTATATTTTTTTTGTATTTTAATTTCTGCATTTTATTTCAAACTTTCTAACTTACTAACTTACTAACTTAATTATTAACTTTCTAACTATCTAATTTTTTTTTTATTTTATCGTTTCTTTTACTTTTTACTTTATCAGTTTATTAACTTACTACTTGTTAATATTTATTTGGTGGCTGGTTTATATCACATCCTTGTTAATATTTAATGGCCAGTTTATACTGTCAGCTTATACATTTTTTATTTTATTTCAAGTCACTTATTTATACTTAATTGATATCGTGATTTAAATTTTGGTCGTTTGGTTAAAATTAATCATGGTACTCTATATATTGATTTGTTTGAATCACAATCACACATAATAAACACAATGACTAAAAATGAAAGTGTACATGATAAACATGAAAATCAACCATTGTGAACCATGCGTGAATATTTGCAACCACTTCGAAATTCTAGTCCATCATGTTTTGTCTTTCCACTTAATGCTAACAATTTTAGATTTAAGCTGGGTATGATTTTTTTACTTCCTAATTTCCATGGTTTAGAATCTAAAAACTCATATTTACATCTGAAAGAATCTGAGGAAGTATGTATCACTTTTAATAATCAAACTTGCACTGAAGAAATTGTTAAGCTTAAATTGTTTCCTTTTTCTTTGAAACATAAAGCAAAAACTTGGCTTAACGTTTTGAAACTAAGATCAATTGGCACATGGCAAGAAATGCAAAATGAGTTTTTAAAGAAATTTTTTCCAATACATAAAACCAATGCTTTGAAAAAATAAATCCAATTTTTTTGCCAAAATTAAAATGAAGCATATTTTTAATGTTGGAAACGTTTTAAAGATTTCTTAAATTCTTACCTACATCATAGTTTTGAAAAATGGCGCACTATAAGCTTCTTTTATGAAGGTTTAACATCTGAAACTAAACAATTTGTGGAAACAATGTGCAATGGTGAGTTTCTTGATAAAGAACCTGAAGAAGCTTTATATTATTTAAACCATTTCGCTGGAAATTCTCAATCTTGGCATGGTACTAATCCTTCTGAAAATTTAATTAGATATCACCTTGCAAATGCTAGTAAAGGAAAATATCATCTTAGTTAAGAAGAAGATCTAAATGCTAGGTATGCCATTTTGGCTAGAAAGGTTAAAGCCATGGAATCAGGGAAAGTGAAACAAATCAAATCTGTGCAAAATGAAGAAATTTGTGGCATTTGTGATGAATTAGGACACTCAACAAATGAATGTCTAAAAATTCCTATTTTTAAAGAAGTTATACATGAGCAAGTAAATGCAATGAACAATTTTAAAAAGTCATTCACTTCTTCTTTTTCATATTCATACAATCTGGGATGGAGAAATCACTCGAACTTCAGCTGGAGGACTAATAATCAGACACAATTTATGCAACCACCACCTCCTCAGGCACAGCAGGACTCTCAGAATTCTCAAGGATATGCACCCTATGTCCTACCATATAGGAAAAACCTTGAAAGAACATTGCATGTATTCATAGAATAGCAAGAGGCCATTAATAATCAAAACACTCAAACTATGAATGACATAAAAGATACTCTTGCCAAAATTACTTCTGCTCTCACCATTCATAAGAAAAGAAAATTTCCTTCTCAACCTCAACCGAATCCCAAGGGTTAGTACAGTCTAAATGAAGGTAGTTCAAAAAACTAACAAATAGATCAAGTCAAGTCAGTGTTAACTCTTAGGAGTGGAAAAGTTGTTGAAAAATAAGTTCCTGAACCTTGTGAGAGATATGATAAGTCAATTCCCCAAGATAAGGAAGATGTTGATAAGCCATCTATCCAAAATGAGACCAAACTCTCGCCTCCACCCCCATTTCCACAAGCATTAAACAAATCAAAGAAATTGAACCTCCACATTGAAATTTATGAAATTTTAGAGCAAGTGATGGTCAATATTCTGTTCTTAGATGCTATCAAACAAATTCCTTATTATGTCAAATCTTTGAAAGACTTATGTACTGTTAAAAGGAAATTAAATGTGAAAAAGAATGCATTTTTGGCTGAACAGGTAAGCTCCATTATTCAAAGCAATAATGTTTTGAAACATAAAGACCCTGGTTGTCCTACGGTTTGATGCATTATTAAAGAACATAAAATTGAACAAGCTTTACTTGATCTTCGTGTTAGTGTTAATTTGCTTCCATATTCAGTTTATCAGCAACTTAACATGGGTGAGTTAAAACCAACTTCTGTAACTCTTCTACTTGCCAATAGATCAATTAAAATTCCAAAAGGAATAGTGGAAGATATGTTGGTACAAGTTGATAAATTCATATTCCCTGTGGATTTTATTGTCTTGGAAACTGAACCTTTGGTTAATAATTGCAAGTTAATTCCTGTTATTTTAGGTCGCTCATTTTTAGCAACATCTAATGCTTTGATAAATTACAAAAATGGATTGATGAAGCTAACATTTGGAAACATGACATTGGAGCTTAATGTTTTCAACATGTGCAAGCAACCACAAGAAATCTACGATGAAAAGGAGGAAGTTGATGGGATTGAGGCCATTATAGATTATCATCTTCAAAATAAGAGTTCTTCTGACCCATTAGAAGTTTGTTTAATTAATTCTTTTGATTCATGTACGCAATTAGATGATGATATTTCTGAAATATGTTCTTTACTTGATTGTACACAAGTAATGGAATACAAAGGATGGAAGTCAAAATTCAAAGATTTAAAATCCATGAATGATAATACCCATGAAGAAGTACCACACTGGAACTAAAGCCATTATCTACTGGGTTGAAGTACACATTTTTGGGAGAAGAACAAAGCTTCCTAGTAGTAATTTACTCAACCCTTACTAGGGAACAATAAGGTATGTTGTTAAAAGTACTTAAAAGGCATAAAAGTGCAATTGGATGGACATTAAAGGATATAAAAGGTATCAATCCATTAAATTGTGCATATAGAATATGTTTAGCAAATAATGCTAAAACATCTCAACAACCTCAAAGAAGATTAAATTCACATATGAAAGAGGTAGTTAGAGCTGAAGTTCTTAAATTACTTGATGTTAGAATTATCAACCCTATTTCTGATAGCCAATGGGTAAGCCCTACACAAGCTGTCCCTAAGAAATCTAGAATAATAGTAGTTGAAAATGAAAAAGATGAATTAATACCTACCTGAGTCTCATCCAATTGGCGTATATATATTGATTTTAGAAAATTAAATGCAGCCACTAGGAAATATCATTTTCCCTTGCCATTTCTTGATCAAATTCTGGAAAGAGTAGCAGGACATCCCTACTATTGTTTTCTTGATGGTTATTTAAGGTATAATGAAATACCAATTGCATTAGAAGATCAAGAAAAGACCACTTTTACGTGCCCCTTTGACATTTTTGCATATAGAAGAATGCCTTTCGGCCTTTGTAATGCTCCGGCTGTAACACCCCCTCCGAAGGGTATCACATTTCAAACAATATCCTTATAAATAATTAATTTCTCAAGTTATAAAATATTTAATCTTATTTAAATACGAGTTTCAAAATCTCTTTCTCGCAGAAAACATCAATTAATCAAATTAAAGTAACTCAAAATGTAATAATTGAATAATATATTTTTCAAATAAACAGAGTTTACAATAACTATACATTCATTATCTTTACATACCCAAAAACATAACACCTAAGACATGAGCCCTTGTCAGAAGACAAATTCCCTAACTGGGAATGTCTCGACCGATAGAAATGCGACCCAAAGATATATCGAAGTTCTCTCTAGGAGTATAGTGAAATTCATTCCACAACTCCCTAATAAGTAAAATAACCTTTACATAAGCAACCATATAAAATGAAGTAACGATCCCATGGCGAGTCCTACTTATTGATAAAGTAATGTCACCATAATACTCTATGTGCCCTGTGTCCCAATGGACACGCCAAGCAGCAGCGCCTTCAAGAAACTATAGTCTAAAGAAACCTAACTGATCCCTCCTTGCAGCCATCGCCGTATTCATAGATGTAGACATAAAATAGAAATAGACAGAATAAAATAGCAAAAAAGTGAGATACCCTACATCGTATACCAATATGGTAGCAAAGAAACGATACGAACAACAATGTTGTTCCATACACACAGTCCATATAATAAAATAAAATCAGCAAATATATTCATGTCATTTAATAGATAAACAATTCAATAGATTGGCAACACAATATCAGACATAATGATAATACCACAATTATATTATATCACAATAATACTACATTATGACCGTACGAAATGCTGATTATGCATATGCACAATGTGTATATTGATCATCATTATGCACAATGCATCCAGTTCCTACTTTATGTAGTTTACTCAAATTCAGAGATGAACGACCAGAAGATCTGTCCCCCCTAAAAAGACAGTCTATGCTGGATAATGAAAAGTAATAGCGTTTGTCGGGATGTCAGTGCGTTGCAATCAGTGTCCACAGGCCAGGGGTATTACGTGATATAATAATCATGGGTGGTAACAACTCCACCGTGTGAATCACCGCGCCCTGACGTCCCCAAGATCCCTCCCACTATCCTGTAAGTTCTCGTTCACTCCTTAGGCATAAAACGCCATAAAAATTAAAGCGAATACGCTTTTCTTTGCATGATAAATGATTCTAACATATACTGTCATTGATCACCCAGTATTTCTTATTAACACGCCGTTATATGGTGGTATCATAGTATAATGCTGAAAAGCATTTTTAATTGAAACAAAGTACCATTGTACTGTTTCTAATGATATTAACGCAACCGTACAAATAGTTGCCCAATACTATTAGTATCTATGATATTATATAATCGCCCATACAATCGATAATACCAAAGATCCACTCGGGTCCAATACTTCAGCTTCACAAATTACTTGGTTCAATACGTTGACCCTACAGCAAAACTAGTTGTTCCTCTCAATCGCGTAGCAGTATTATCGCATTTTCACAATTGCGTAACACTTTTATTACGTTTTCAAATTGCATAAAAATTTTCTAACGTTTTCTAAATCACGTAAAGATTTTAAAACATTTTCTCAATTGCGTAGCTAAAAATTATTATTTTTAAATCGCGTAAGAGTTTTTCTACGCATTTTCAAATGCGTAAAATAATTGTAACATATTTTAAGTCCAAAATAAGATTTTTCTCATTTAATATAAAAATTTGATTTATTTTCATTATTTGCATAATAATCCTTCTATAAAATAATATTTACATAATAGTCTCTCTTTAAATAATATTTCCAAAATAATTCATTTTTAAAGAATATTTTTAATATAGTCCCCCTTTAAATAATATTTTCATTATAGTCCCTCTTTAAATCAAGTATTTCTACTGTTTACCAAAAAATTATGTTTCTTTAATTTACTTGGGATATTATAGCTCAAAATTTCCTAACGCGCTTCAAAACCCATAGGATGAGCTATACGTAAGTAAATTTTAAGTATTCACTTTTATTTTACTACATAGCTTAATTAGACTAATTTTAATTCTAAAAATTAAATTACTTTCATTTTAAATTCCTAAACTTACCAAATTGAGTTCTTACTATTAAAACACTTAAATTTACACTTAGTAAAATAATTTTGGATCTTGAACATCAAAGATTAGCATATTGGCCAAATTCACATATTGCTTTAAAATTCATATATAAATCATTTTCTAACTCTTTAATTCTTATAAAATCACTTGATTAAATTCCTTGTCATAAAATCCTTTAATCCTTAATTAAGAAAATAATTTAGGACCCTTGATCCCCTTTTGGTAATGAGGGCGTGTGCCTCTAGGCTCTTTGGGGCCTTCATACAATTTTTCTCATCATGTTATTCACATCCTAAATTACACATAAATTTGCATGCTTTACAATTTACACATACAAGCATATTATCAAAACTATAATCATACCAACACATATGTAAGCATAACTTCAAAACTATAAACATAACAAACACAAACAAAGAGAACTTAAACAAACAAGTGAATAAATCTTTATGGACTTTTCACCACAAGCACAAATAGATCCATTCCCTCACCACCACATGTGGCCGATAAGGTTAATCTCCCTCTTACCTTAAGGAAGACAACAAACTTCAAGCTTCTCCTTCCTCTTGAATTCGTGTGGCACCAAGAAAAATCCTAAGCAATCTTAAACAAATTTAAAAGTCATAAACAAGGCTTGAAAATAACAAACCATGGATCAATCATGGTATAGAAAATTAGAAATCCAACTTAGAATCAAAGATTGAAGAAATTACCTTTGATATAAGAAATCAAAGCTTGATTTTTGAAGCACTTAGAGAGAGATTTAGATAAAACTCACTAAAGGAAAAATGTTTAGAATGATGTTTGGATTTAGAAAGTAAGGTTAAATGAAATTATAGAAGTGAGGAGGTATTATTTAGGGTAGGAGACCGTGAGCTCCAAGGTGGGAAGAAGAATGGTGTTCTTGATGTTCTTGGATGGTGAGAGAAAATGATGAAAAGTTTAGCTTCACAAAGTGAGAAAATGAAAATAAAATGATCAACTTGAAAGTGAATGGCCGTGGGCTTTAGTGTGTAGGAAAATATCAAGATTTAATCATTGTAATAAAACATCACATGCATTCACATGGCATAGGTCATTTAGGAGTCATCATGTGGTCATAAGGATGGTTCAAGAACTTGGTAGAAGGCCTTGTTGGCCGTGGGGCTCAAGGAGCAAATAATTAAGTTTTGATTCTATTTTAATTCTTTGTTACACCTTAATTAAATAGTTAGTTCATCTAGTTTCTCTTAAACAAATTTAGTTAGGATTTCTAATTACATTCTAATTAGTTAGTTATGTTATTATGTCATTGTATTGGTCATGATTATGGCATGTTTCTAGATAATAGATATTTATCTAGTAACTAGCTTCTAAATATTTAGTAACTAAGTTAGTTCATTTAGTTACTAATTTAGCTATTAGAGTAACTAAGTTAGATTATGTAGTTTCTCAACTAACAAATCTAACCATTAAAATTAACTTCATCTCCTAACCATTGATTAAATCTAATGTGGATATCACAAGTTTCTTTATCAAGATTGCTCTCATACCATTAATTAGATCAATGGTGATGATCTAAGGTTTTTTCATCAAGTTTTTCATCGAACAGTTCATAATAAAGTCCAAGCCACTATGTTTGACCAATTCCTATTGGTTTGTCATAAAGCTATGTAATGATCGCTCATCATTATCCTTAAGATATTTAACGTAGATATTTTCAGCTTTCATAATTACACTTGAGATATTTTATTAAGATATTTTTTCGATAGATATTTATTCCTAAATATTTATCCTTAGATATTTACTAGGTGAGTCATCATAGAAATTTCTAAAATAGCTGAGTCAGCATGGTGAGTCGTAATGCTGAGTCACCAGCTGAGTCATCAAGATATTTTTCTAACAGATATTACCCAATAAATAATAGCTACTGCTATTATTATACAATGGGTAATAGAAAACTCAGATACAAAAAATCTCTATCAACTATTCCCGATTTCGGGGTTAATAAGATCCCCCTATCCCACCTTGACAGTCCGAAACTTTCTAGTCTAGGAAAAATTTTTATTTTTCTGAGCCCGTCTCAAACACACATACAACTTAAAATAATATTAAAATAATCATAACCTCAGAAAATTCCACAAAAATGTCCAAAAATCATAAAAATTATAAAACTCATATTTTTAGAAAAAACTAAATTTGGACATATATTTCAAAAATAATATTAAAATATCAAAATAATATTAAAATATTCAAAATAATTAAAATTTTTCAAAAATTCACAAAAACTCTTAAATATTATAAAACTTATTTACTTTCAAGGAAAACAAAAAATTGGGGTGTTACATCAGCAACTTTCCAAAGATACATGGTAAGTATTTTTAGTGACATGATTGAGCATTACTTAAAGGTTTTCATGGATGACCTGATAGTTTTTGAAAATTCTTTTGAAAATTGTCTTGTTAATTTAGAAAAAGTTTTTAAAAGATGCGAAGAAAAATGATTTGTGTTAAACTGAAAAAAATGTCATTACATGGTTACCTCAGGAATCGTGTTAGGTCATATAATATCTTCTAAAGGAATTGAAGTTAATAAGGCCAAAGTTGAATTAATTGCTCATTTGGCTTCTCCAAAAACAGTCAAAGAAGTTTGTTCCTTTTCAGGACATGCAGGATTTTACAGAAGATTCATTAAGAACTTTAGTGTCATATCTAGACTATTATGTAATCTTCTGACAAAAGATGCACCATTTGATTGGACTCAAGAATGTCAAAAATCTTTTGAAAAATTAATTAGTCTTCTGACATATGCTCCTATCATGCAATCCCTTGATTGGTTTTCACCTTTTGAGTTGATATGTGATGCTAGTGATTTTGCTGTTAGTGTTTTTTTAGGCCAGAGAAAGGAAGGTAAGCCTCATGTGATTTGTTATGCAAGTAGAACTTTAAATAGTACACAAATGAATTACACCACTGCTGAAAAAGAACTACTTGCTGTATTTTTTGCATTGGACAAATTTTGAGCTTATTTAGTTGGTTCTTCTATTGTTGTTTTCACCGATCATGTTGTTGTTAGATATTTAATGTCTAAACAGGATTCCAAACCTAGGTTGATACGGTGGATCTTGTTGCTTCAAGAATTCAACATCACAATAAAAGATAAGAAAGAAGTCGAAAATGTTGTTACAGATCATTTGTCCAGACTTACAACAAGCTCATCTTTTGATAACACATCTATCAATGATCCTTTTTCTGATGAATTTTTATTTTCTGTCAATTCCATGTCTTGGTTTGCTAACATTATCAATTTTCTTGTAACAGGAAAAATGCCGCTTCAGTGGACACACCAAGACAGAAAGAAGTTTTTGATTGAGGTGAAAAAATTTTATTAGGATGACCTATATTTGTTCAAATATTGTCCTAATCAAATCTTTCAGAGATGTTTACTCGACAGTGAGATAGGTAGTGTCATTACATTTTGTCATTCAGAAGCATGTGGATGTCATTTTTCTTTAAAAAAAATAGCTACAAAAATCTTACAATGTGGATTTTATTGGCCTACTTTATTTAAGGACAACTATACCTTTTGCAAAAGTTGTGAAAATTGTCAAAATATGGGGTCTATTTTTAAAAGAAATATGATGCCTTTGAACCCTATCCTTGTCATTGAAATTTTTTATTGTTGGGGAATTGATTTCATGGGTCCATTTCTATCTTCATTTGGATTTTTGTATATTTTGGTTGAAGTTAATTCTGTCTCAAAATGGATTGAGGCGATTCTATGTTGACACAATGACCATAAAACTGTTCTTAAATTTTTAAAATAAAATGTCTTGAGTCGATTTGGAATCCCTCGAGCTATCATTAATGATGGGGGAACACATTTTTACAATAAACCATTTAAATCTTTAATGAAGAAATATGGTATTACCCACAAAATTGTCACCCCTTATCACCTTCAGACAAGTGGACAAGTAGAATTAGCAAATAGAGAGATTAAACAAATTTTGAAAAAAATGGTTAACCGAAATTGTAAAGATTAGCCTTTAAGACTAAATGATGCACTTTAGGCTTACCTTACTGCTTTTAAAACATCTTTAAACATGTCACCCTATCGGTTATTCTATGAAAAACATTGTCATTTGCCTGTAGAACTGGAGCATAAAGCATTTTGGGCCATTAAAACTTTCAATTTAAATCTTGATAATGCTTGCAAGTTACACAAATTGCAATTGAATGAACTTAAGGAATTGAGAAATGAGGCATATGAAAATTAAAAAATTTATAAACATAGAACAAAAGTTTTTCATGACAAATCAATTTTGAGAAAATCTTTTGAAATTAGTCAAAAAGTTCTGCTTTATAATTCTCGTCTTCACCTATTTCCTGAAAAATTGAGATCTAGGTGGACTGGCCCTTTTATTGTCAAACATGTGTATCCTTATAGGGCCATAGACATTGAGAATCCTAAGAATTGTAATGTTTTAAAGGTCAATGGATAAAAATTCAAACCATTTCTGGAAAACCAAGTTATTGAGGTAGAATTCATCTCCCTTTCTAATCCATGTTATGAGTAGAATTTATTTTAATTTTATTGCTTTCTTTTTGCAGTTCTTTGTGTCCCCGGTTAGGTGGCGGATAACGGTACTCCGTGACTTTCAAGTCAGTTTATTTTTCAGTTTCCCTTAATAACTAATTCCTTCTCATTTAAAATGGATGTCATTCTCTCAAATCTAAGAAAGCATTTTCCTTCTCTTCCTCAAAATGCTCGAACAAAAATTTACAAAGCTAGATGTGAAAGACTGAGACTATTAATGAACAAGGGCATGTCAAAAGATGTAAGCTGGATAATCGAAGCACAAGTCCATCTAGCAGGTGAATCTTCAATTTCATTTGACTCTTAGATGATAGGTCTCGGTAGAAGTTCATATTCTAAAAGGAGAAGAGCAAAAAGGTTACAAGTTTATCACAAATGTGCACGATGGAATTGTAACAAGCTATATCGTTCTTTGGGGATGGTTTCCACAAACAAAGAAGATAAAATATTCTTCATTAAGAATGGACTGAGTAAGGAGTCATTAGATAATATCATATTGACTCTTGAGACACATTCTTGTGGATATGTGCAGCGTTAACTTCTTAACTTGTGGAATCTCTTCAAGGACGAACAAGAACATTACAGTCTTAGGAATCTGACTCAAAAAGACCCTATTTACCAACTTATAAGAAAATTGGATGAGAAGCTTATCCTCGACTCATAGAAGGCATTTAAGCCATTATTGGACGTAAAACCAGAGGAAGAGGTGAGTCACAATCACAACATGTATATATTATCTTGTTCTTCTTATTTAAAAAAAAAAGATAGAGTATGTACATATCTTGGGTTTGACCTTGGTAAACACAAAATGTGAATGGGGAAATGCGCGCATCCTGATCTAGACTTCTTCATTGAAAAGCAAAGTAGGTAAATTGTATCCCACATGTGAGGCAGCCAGTCGCATTATAGCCACTTGTCCCTTTTGGGAGCAATATGTTGCGCTGGTCTTGAATGGGTCTAATACTGGTCAATGATGCTTTGGCACAAAGCCGAAAGAGCAGACTACCTCCATCCCATTCTCAAGTGAGTATACACTCACCTTTCATCAGGTTGTTAGTAACTTGGTATTTAGTCCATGAAATCCTTGTGCATGGATCCTTACACCGTTTGTTCGAAAAGTTCCTTAGGGGTATTGTAGTCTTAAGACCAACTTCTCATTGAGAGTCACCCTAATTGGCTTGAGGGCATAGGTTTTTATGCGTATTCCCGTTGTGTGAAAGTATTTTTATTTCAAAAATAAAAATAAAAATAAAAATCTTAATTTCAAACTTTTATGACAACAACCAACCTACCCATATAGGAGCTAACTCTTCCCTATTTTAAAGACTCTATTTTCTTCACTTTCCTCTAACTCATAATCATTCAAAGGGAGTGTGAGTGTAGAAATGGAGGGAGCTTGATAACTTCTAGAAATGAAGTTATTTCACTTGAATTTGAATGTATATGAGCATGTTATCCTTAAGTTTTATAGGCCAAAGGTTCAACTCATGCATGACTTTAATGATTTAAGCTTGTTAACTCAAATGATTGAGAATTGAATCTTTGAGGATTTTATTTAAAGAATTTGGATTGATCATGATTTAATGGACTTTGGCATTATCTTGATGCAGGTATTCAAGATGGAAAAGCTTTAGAAGGGCCAAGGAACTCAAAGAGGAGCTCAAATTTGGAAGAAAGTAAAAAATGAGAAGCTACTACCAACCCACGCCTAGGTGTGGCCCTTTCAGGTTTTCAGGAATTTCAGACAGAGACACTTACGCCTAGGCATGGAAAAGCTACGCCTAGGCATGGGAAAAGCCCTGGTCCGTGAATTTGGCCCTTTTTATCTTATTTTGGAGGGCATTTTGAGTGGGGCTATTTTTTGACCAAGCACGAAAACCCTAGAGAAAGTGGGAGGAGGAGAAAACCACTCAAGATAGAGGTGATTCAAGGGATGAATCAAGATCAAGGAAGGAAGATCAAGCATGGATTCTCTCCACTTTTGTTCATTCTTCCTCTTTTCTCTCTTGATTTGTAACTTGATGGATTCTATGATTCCATATGTTTTCTCTTCTTTTATGATGTGTAACTAAACTCTAATCTAGGGGCTCTCTAGGATCTTGCTATGGATTTGAATATTTTGTAAATGGTTGAGTTTCTATTAATGAATTTGGTTTTGTTCTTCCATATCTATGCTTAATACTTGTTATTGATTGGCCATCAATTGCATGATTTTAGTATTCTAATTGAACTAGAAATAGGCTGTTATGATTATGGATAATGTATGGTTGATGTATGTTGAATTATATTCTATTGGGTTGAGTGTGTTAATTAGCTAATGGGATGGACACATAGTGGATTAGATAGGTTTCACATGGGTAATTGTCCTAGACATAGGCTCTTATCTATTGCTTGTTTTAGCTAACAAAACCAACTCATTGATAGGTGCTTATGAATTGTAAATACTCATTGAAGTAGCAAGTGAATAAGGACCCTAGGCCTTAATCATTCTCATCTTTCTCTTGTGTATTCGGTGTTTGGTGCATTTTTGTTTTGTTTCTCTTAAGTTGTAATTTTAATTGCAACCCACTCTCACATTTTGATTTCTTGGATAAGAATTTGTGGAATTTGGTTAAGCTTAGCATTCTTCTAATTGTCAATCCCTTGGGACACGATACTCTAACTCTCATATATTACTTGTTGACCTGTGCATTTGCGGATTACACACAAACAAGTTTTTGGTACCGTTGTCGGGGATTGAATTTAGATTTTGTGTTATTTTTTATATCTATTCACAACTCTTATTTCAAGTTTTGTTTGTTTGTTTTTTGTTTTTTAGGTACTTAGCTCTTGTATGCGAAGGACTTGAAGTGTATCTCGATTTTTTTACGATCCTGAGATCGAGAGGAATTTTCGTAGATTGCTAAGAGAACGATGATTATAAGGGAAGACACTTGAATTGGATAGTGAATCGGAGATGGTAGAAGAAGTGAATGTTGAAAGACTCTTGAGGGAGTATGCCGCTCCAAATGCTAGGGACATTCGATCTAGCCTTAGAAGACCAACTGTAGAAGCACATACTTTTGAGATCAAGCCTACTATTATCCAGATGGTTCAAAATAATTTACAATTTACAGATCTACCCCACGAAGATCCTAATGCACATCTAGCCAACTTTCTGGAGATTTATGATACTTTCAAGCACCAAGGAATAACTGATGATGCAGCTCATTTGAGGCTTTTCTCTTTTTCCTTGAGAGATAGGGCCAAGGCTTGGCTTCAATCCTTACATGAACATTCCATCACTACTTGGGATGAACTTGCACAAAAGTTTTTGGATTGATTCTTCCCTCCGATGAAGTCAATGAAGTAAAGAAATGATATCTTGTCCTTTAAGCAGTTTGAAGGAGAAACATTATATGAGGCGTGGGAGCGCTTTAAGGAGATGCTGAGGAAGTGCCCCCATCATGGCATAGCAAAATGGATGTTGGTCCACACCTTCTATAGCAACTTGACAACATCCATTCGATCTATAGTAGATGCAGCAGCAGGAGGGGCTCTCATGAGCAAGACTGTAGATGCGGCATGCGACATTTTAGAGGAAATGGCCACTAATAACTATCAGTGGCCAGTAGAGAGGGTTACTCCTAGGAGAGTGGCAGCCGGTATGCATGAAGTTGATGCTCTCACATCACTTTTAGCTTAAGTAGCAGCACTATCCAAGAAGTTTGACACCATGGCAGTTAATTCAGTGGCGAGTGGAGCTAATATCTCAGTTGAGATTTGTGATCATTATGGGGACCGACACTCTACTGTGAGTTGCACAGCTAGCCTAGAGAGTGTGCAATATGCCAGTCAGTTCCACCTAAGTAGTCACAACAATGCTTTTGGTAATACTTACAACTCTACTTGGCGGAACCATCCTAATCTTTCTTGGGGTGGAAATTCTCAAGGTCCTTCTTCTTCCTATCAGGCCAGAGAAGCACCCCATGCCCCTCTAGGTTTCTAACAACAAAGCTCCCTTCAATCCCAAGGTTTAACTTCCAACTTCCAATTTGGAGAAGATGTTTGCTCAATTCATGACTAGCCAACAAGAATATATGACTAAAACTGATTCAAGGCTTGCTTCCCATGATGCCTTAATGCAAAGTCAATCAGCTTCCTTGAGGAATCTTGAGACTCAAGTTAGTTAATTAGCCCAAGCTCTAAACAATAGGCCCCAAGGGACTTTTCATAGCAACACCATTAATAATCCAAAAGGTGCCCCTCCTGAGCATTGCAAGACCATATCATTAAGGAGTGGGAAGGAAATTGAAGGAAATTCAAAGACCAAGCTACTTGAGAAAGAAGTTGAAGTTACAAAAGATGAGGTGGTTGTGAACAATAAGGTTGACAAGAATGAAGAGCTAGCAAAGAGGAAGGTTGAAGACAACAAGAAGGAGGATAAACTTTACATACCACCTCTACCTTTCCCCAACCGGCTGGCCAAACAAAAACTAGATGCTCAATTTTAAAGGTTTTTGGATATTTTCAAGAAACTTCACATTCACATACCATTTGTTGAGGCTTTGGAACAAATGCCTAGTTATGTGAAGTTTATAAGGGATATATTGCCTAAGAAGAGAAGGCTTGGGGATTTTGAAACTGTTGCTCTCACGGATGAATGTAGTGCTATCTAGCAAAATAAACTTCCTCCCAAGCTCAAAGATCCCGGAAGCTTCACTATCCCTTACACCATTGGTGAGAAATTCTCTGGTCGAACTTTATGTGATTTGGGGGCCAATGTAAATCTCATGCCCTTTTCAATATACCAAAGACTAGGTTTGAGGGAGGTGAAACCAACTTCAATTACTCTATAATTAGCTGACCATTCTCTCACTTATCCTAAAGGAGTCATAGAAGATGTCTTGGCCAAGGTAGACAAGTTAATTTTCCCAACTGATTTCATCAACCTGGATATAGAGGAAGATAGAAATGTCCCTCTCATCCTTGGAAGACCATTCCTTGCAACTGGAGGAACTCTCATTGATGTTCAAAAAGGGGAGCTTACCATGAGAGTGCAAGATTAAAAGGCAACCTTTAATATTTTCAAAGCAATGAAATTACCTCAAGATCTTGAAGAATGTTCGAATGTGAATGTGCTTGGTGGGACGGGAACTGAAAGATTTGGTGCAAGTGTCCCGTGTGACCCTCTTGAAGCTTCTTTGCTTTCTAAATATGAAAGGGAAGATGAGGAATTGAGAGAGCTCAAGTTATTACCATCTCATTTGAGTTATGCCTATCTTGGTGACAAAGCTACATCTCCCAACTACTATTACTTAGAAAGTCTAGCCTAGGACTATACAAGGGCGCTTCATGGGAGGCAACCCAAGTTCTTTACCTTATCTTTATTTTGCTTTATTGATGTTTTTACATTCCTAGTTTAGTTATCTACTTGCTTTTAATTCTGTTGAGTTTTGATTTCTTGATTATGTTTGATTTTGTTGACCTTATCTTTTTAGCTTTGCATTTACCTTATCTTTTTGATGAAGTAGTTTTTATGTTTTAATTGCTTTAGGATATTGGTGATTATTTTTTGTTTTGTAATTGATGGATTTGAGAGAGCTTGTTTAGGATTAATGGGCTACCTGAGAATATGCGTTAAAATGATGTGTGTGCTTAGAGGCAAGTTGAATTTGTGCATGCCAGAATTTTGATTTGAATATCCAATGATTGTGTGGATCAAAGATATGCCTCATTACTTGGGAAATCACATATAAAAATTCAAAATTTGTGCTTACACTTATTGCTATATTTGTTTATGAGTGTATTTCCCTTTCACATGTTTAGTAGATTTCGGAATGTGAATGAAATGCATGATTAGAGAAAATTTATGAATGGCATATGTAAAGTCAATTTGCATCTTTGAAGCTTGTCTGATTCACTTTCAAGGCGAAATCCTAGGTGATGTGTTTCAAGGAAATGACTAGGGCAATTTTTTGTGAACCAATTGAGCCTTTTCAAGCCAACCCTAATTGAATGATATCCCTAGATCCCCTTTGAAGCCTTGTGTGCATGTGTGTGGCCTAATTATTCCTTCTGTAAACCTAAATTTTCTACCCACTTCACCCCTACTTGTGAAAAATCTTTCTACCCTTGTTACATGTCCCTTATTGAATGCATGATTGAGCATTTTTGTTGGTTTGAGCCAAATTGTTTGCATGATACCAGGAATCCAGGATCTATTCAGAACAAACTCTTGTTCAAAATGAAAAATATATATATAAATAAAAAAAATAAAAATAAAAATAAAAAAATATGTGAGTGCAAAAAAATGTAGCCCCCTTTTGCAAAGAAAATAAACATGTACATATGTTCTTCTAAAAAAAAGAAAAAAATGGAATAAAGAGAGTTGATTTTTTATATTGGATCATTTTGTACATCTTGCATGTTGGGCTTAATTCAATGAAAATGTGTGATTATGTGTTTGATATTTGAATTTAAATCCTTCCCCTTCTTTCTTAACCATTACCTTTAGCCTCACATTACAAGCTTAAAAAACCCCTATGATCTTTAATTTTGTGTTGTCTACATTAAAGGAGAAAGGGATGAAAGACATTCTTTTGAGAGTGCATGTGCATATTATAAATTCATCCATCTTGCTCTTCAAGATTAGGAAAGGGTCTTAAACAAACGAGTTTGGAAAATCATTTATGTACAAAAATTGCATTCAAGGGTAATTATGATAGTTAAAAATTTCTTATATGTGTGAACCTTGTGTGAGGTTAGGAGGTGATTTCTGAGGGTATGAATGATGATTGGAAGGTGAATATGCTCTAGCTCAATTTGCCCCATGTTTTCTGTTCTTTGTATTGGAGTGTATTCCTTCTTCCCTTGCTTGGATTAGTTACTCGAGGACTAGCAAATCTTTAGGTTTGGGGGTATGGCAACTTCTGGAAATGAAGTTATTTCACTTGAATTTGAATGTACATGAGCATTCTATCCTTAAGTTTTATAGGCCAAAGGTTCAATTCATACATATTAATGATTTAAGCTTATTAACTCAAATGATTAAGAATTGAATGTTTGAGGATTTTATTTAAAGAATTTTGATTGATCATGATTTGATGGACTTTGGCATTGTCTTGATGCAGGTATTCAAGATGGAAAAGCTTTGGAAGGGCCAAGGAACTCAAAGAGGAGCTCAAATTTGGAAGAAAGCAAAAAAGGAGAAGTTGTTGCCAACCCATGCCTAGGCTTGACAAAACCACACCTAGGCTTGACAAAACCATGCCTAGACATGGCCCTCTCAGGTTTTCAGGAATTTCAGACAGAGACACCCACGCCTAGGCACAGAAAAGCTGCGCCTAGGCGTGGGAAAAGCCTGGTCGTGAATTTGGCCCTTTTTATCCGATTTTGGAGGGCATTTTGAGTAGGGCTATTTTTGGACTAAGCACGAAATCCCTAGAGAAAGTGGGAGGAGGAGAAAACCACTTAAAATAGAGGTGATTCAAGGGAAGAATCAAGATCAAGGAAGGAAGATCAAGCTTGGATTCTCTCCACTTTTGTTCATTCTTTCTTTTTTCTCTCTTGATTTGTAACTTGATGGGCTCTATGATTCCATATGTTTTCTCTTCTTTCATGATGTGTAACTAAACTCTAATCTATGGGCTCTCTAGGATCTTGCTATGGATTTTAATATCTTGTAAATGGTTGAGTTTCTATAAATGAATTTGGTTTTGTTCTTCCATATCTATGCTTAATGCTTTTTATTGATTGGCCATCAATTGCATGATTTTAGTATTCCAATTGAACTAGAAATAGGGTGTTGTGATTATGGATATGGTATGGTTGATGTATGTTCAATTACATTCTATTGGGTTAAGTGTGTTGATTAGCTAATGGGATGGACACATACTCATTAGTCACGCATAACAAGTGTTTGATATTTGATCTCAATGAGTGATTCTTATGCTAACTCACATGGACACATAGTGGATTAGATAGGTTTCACATGGATAATTGTCCTAGACATAGACTCTTATCTATTGCTTGTTTCAGCTGACAAAACTAACTTATTGATAAGTGCTTGTGAATTGTAAATACTAATTGAAGTAGCAAGTGAATAGGGATGCCTAGGCCTTAATCATTCTTATCTTTCTCTTGTGTATTTGATGTGTGTGAAACAACATCATGTTTTGTTCTTGTTTTGCATGCATTCTTGAGCATTTTAGGCATTTTAGTTTCCCTTTTTGGTTTGTTTTTCCCTTAGTTCGGATAACTGCGGTGTTTTTGGTGTTCTTGTGCAGGATTAATGTTGAATTGGCCTTGGATTGAATGGAATGCTTGCATGTTTGAAGTTGGAGCTTAATGGATAGCAATAAAGGTGCAAGAAAGGCCATTCCAGAGGGATCCACGGTCTGCCCGTGGTTTCTACCACGGCCATGGTTTGAGGGAATCAAGAAAATGAAAAAGTTTCAAACAGACTCAACCACGGCCTGGCCTTGGTGGCCACCACGGCCATGGTTGAGAGTCAGCATTAGAATTTCCATCTCAGAACTGACCACGGCCTGGCCGTGGTGCCCACCACGGCCGTGGTTCGCAGCGCGCAGTAATTTTTATGTTTTTCTTTTTATTTCTTTTGGGAGCTTTTTAGCCAATTAAAACCCTAGGGTTATAAATAGAGGTTCTGAATACAATGAGGGTCTAACCTAGTTCTAATTTGGTTTTGGAAGAGGCACATTGGAGGCTTTGGTTCTTGATCTTTCTTCCCTCTTCTCTCTTGGATTACAGGTTTGGACGTTCTTGAACATGTTTTCTGATTCTTTCTTCTCTATGTCTGAGTAGTTTCCTTTGTTTCTAGGATTGGGCAATGCCCTTTGATACATTGATATTGATTAATTGACGCTGTTTCCCCTTTTATTAATCTTGAATGTTCTTTGATTCAATCCTTATTACTTTTATTCATGTGAATTTGCTGGCCACTTATTTGCATCTCATAGGCATTTAGGGACGTACTGAAAGGTGAACCTAAGTGTTGGAATCATAAGAATTGAACTTAAGGTCTAAATCACGAGGGTAGTTTTAGCCTTTCGAGGATTCAATGAATTACCACAAAGCGTAATGGGTTCAATTTAAATTCAATTACCACGAGAGTAGGAATTGGTTTAATTGGGCGCAGATCTTGTATCTTGAGAAAGAACATTAACTAATTTAGGGTAATTCACCTTCAATTGAATTTCAGATTTAATAAAAGGGTTGTTAATTAGGATTTATCTTGTATCATTGTGGTATCCCAATCTTGGAAGCTTTCTTGAATCTGAATACCTTTCTTGATAACTTGCTATTTTTGTTCTAAATTCTGCACTTTGATTTTTATTTAATTGCTTTGTTACTACATTCTTCTTAATCAATAATCATATTCCCTTTTGTTTAATTGAATTGAATTAATTAATTAATTGGTATTCATAGACACAGTCCTTGTGGATTCGATCTTTTTATTACTTGACGATGAAACCGTACACTTGCGGATTTCACGCATCAGTATTCGATGTTTGGTGTATTTTTTTTGTTTCTCTTAAGTTGTTATTTTAATTGCAACTCACTCTCACATTTTGATTTCTTGGATAAGAATTTGTGGAATTTGGTTAAGTTCAGCATTCTTCTAATTGTCAATCCCTTGGGACACGATACTCTAACTCTCATATATTACTTGTTGACCCGTGCACTTGTGGATTACATACAAACAGGGCTTCTTCTCTGGTTCATAAATTTGCCAGTATCTGTGTATTTTGTGCAGAGTTTGTAAATGCAACAAGCATTATTGGTAGAACACTTGCTGCAAGGAACATTCGTGTAGTATATGGGGGAGGTAGCATTGGGTTAATGGGGGTTGTATCACTTTTTGCACATCTAAGAGGTGGTCAAGTTTTAGGTATTATTCTTGAACCTTTAACTCGAAGGAACATCATTGGAAAGACAATTTGGCTGGAAATTCAAGTATCATCTATGCATAGACGAATGATGTAACACCCCGATTTTTCTTTCTTTCTACGTTATATATATTTTTCTAATTTTTGTGATTTTATGAATTATTTACATTATTTTAATTATTTTATTATTATTTTGGACTTCTGTGTGCTTGAAGGCAGGCCCAGAAAAAAAAAATTTGGGGCTTAAAAATTTTGGACTGTTAATGCGGGGCCAAGGGAACTTACTAAACTCGAAATTGAAAACAATTTTCAAAAATTTTCTTTATCTGAGTTTTAGTTACATTCTATTATCCATTAAGTAATGTTATTATTCAATGGATAATGCTATTAACCATTGGGTAATGTTAGTGTTTTTCTTCCATTTTATTATCCATTGGACAATAAATAGCAGTAGCTTTTGTCCATTGGGTAATAGCTTCTTAAAAATTTCTTCATGTTAGTCAAACTTCATGGTTATAACACCTTTATGGTGAGCCAATAAGAAACAAGCTTGGAGAAGAAGATTTGTTATCCACCCTTATCTAATCTATGGATGTGATAAGTTAAAGTGATCCAACTGATCACTCCTTCTCTCCATTGAACTCACGACCATTAAGGATCAAAGGAGACCAAAATACATTTTTCTATCACATTTCAAAACTTATCATCTTTTTTATGCAAAGCTAAACACAAAATTCTCTCTTTTTCTCTCTCTCAAGCTCATGGCCAAACCCCCATTTTCCACTCTCCAACCTTTCATAATTCAAACCAACCTTACTACTTGATTCTAAACACCATTCTAAGAAACTTTGATGTTGTGATCAAGAGCTAGATCAATTATCTTCAAGCTTATTTTTCAAGCTTGAGTTCAAGAGTTCTTAGGTAAAATTCTTGAATATCCATTTCTTGTTTCATTTTTCAAGTTCTAAGATCATACTTGATCCATGGTCATCTTAATCAAGCCTTAGATGTTATTATATTTGTGTTACATTGATTTTAAGATCAACTTGGTGGTGAAAGTTGACTCAAGGAGACCAACAAGGATCTAGGAAGCTACACCTAAGGTTAGGGGGAGATTAACTGCATCAACCAATTATGGTGGTGAGGAACACGAAATTTGTATGAAGGCGATGAATCCATGTGAGGATTTATTCACCATATTTGGGTAATTGTGTGATTTGTATTTATTTGTTCTATGTGATTTTTATTGCTTTGATATTTGTACGAACTTGATATAGTAGGTTTATGATACTTAAAGTTATGTTGTATGCTATAAATTGTGATTAAGAGGAAAGGAATTTTTCGTTCCAAAGACCAAGAGGCTCACGGCCTTTATGCCCACAAATGGGTAAACCTATGCAAAAATGGTTTATTAAATGTTAACCTAAGTGATTAGTGATAAGAAATTTAATTAAGGAGTTACAAAATAAAAATGGAAATGAACAAATTTTATTATCAATTAAAAAGGTAATTTTTGGCCATGGTATTTGAAAATAGGATGAAGAAGTAATTTGGAGACTTAAAGTATTTTATTTAAGATAATTTTTGATAAGTTAAATAGAAAGAATTTTATTTGGAATTAGAATAATGAAAGTTTTGGAAAGAATGTTAGAAAATATTACTTAGAAGATTTGGGGACTAAATTAGGATTAGGGGTATGGCAACTTCTGGAAATGAAGTATTTCACTTGAATTTGAATGTACATGAGCATTCTATCCTTAAGTTTTATAGGCCAAAGGTTCAATTCATACATATTAATGATTTAAGCTTATTAACTCAAATGATTAAGAATTGAATCTTTGAGGATTTAATTTAAAGAATTTGGATTGATCATGATTTGATGGACTTTGGCATTGTCTTGATGCAGGTATTCAAGATGGAAAAGCTTTGGAAGGGCCAAGGAACTCAAAGAGGAGCTCAAACTTGGAAGAAAGCAAAAAAGGAGAAGTTGTTGCCAACCCATGCCTAGGCTTGACAAAACCACACCTAGGCTTGACAAAACCACGCCTAGACATGGCCCTCTCAGGTTTTCAGGAATTTCAGATAGAGACACCCACGCCTAGGCACGGAAAAGCTGCGCCTAGGCGTGGGAAAAGCCTGGTCGCGAATTTGGCCCTTTTTATCCGATTTTGGAGGGCATTTTGAGTGGGGCTATTTTTGGACTAAGCACGAAATCCCTATTGAAAGTGGGAGGAGGAGAAAACCACTTAAAATAGAGGTGATTCAAGGGAAGAATCAAGATCAAGGAAGGAAGATCAAGCTTGGATTCTCTCCACTTTTGTTCATTCTTCCCTTTTTCTCTCTTGATTTGTAACTTGATGGGTTCTATGATTCCATATGTTTTCTCTTCTTTCATGATGTGTAACTAAACTCTAATCTATGGGCTCTCTAGGATCTTGCTATGGATTTTAATATCTTGTAAATGGTTGAGTTTCTATCAATGAATTTGGTTTTGTTCTTCCATATCTATGCTTAATGCTTTTTATTGATTGGCCATCAATTGCATGATTTTAGTATTCCAATTGAACTAGAAATAGGGTGTTGTGATTATGGATATGGTATGGTTGATGTATGTTCAATTACATTCTATCGGATTAAGTGTGTTGATTAGCTAATGGGATGGACACATACTCATTAGTCATGCATAACAAGTGTTTGATATTTGATCTCAATGAGTGATTCTTATGCTAACTCACATGGACACATAGTGGATTAGATAGGTTTCACATGGATAATTGTCCTAGACATAGACTCTTATCTATTGCTTGTTTCAGCTAACAAAACTAACTTATTGATAAGTGCTTGTGAATTGTAAATACTAATTGAAGTAGCAAGTGAATAGGGATGCCTAGGCCTTAATCATTCTCATCTTTCTCTTGTGTATTTGATGTGTGTGAAACAACATCATGTTTTGTTCTTATTTTGCATGCATTCTTGAGCATTTTAGGCATTTTAGTTTCCCTTTTTGGTTTGTTTTTCCCTTAGTTTGGATAACTGCGGTGTTTTTGGTGTTCTTATGCAGGATTAATGTTGAATTGGCCTTGGATTGAATGGAATGCTTGCATGTTTGAAGTTGGAGCTTAATGGATAGCAATAAAGGTGCAAGAAAGGCCATTCCAGAGGGATCCACGGTCTGCCCGTGGTTTCTACCACAGCCATGGTTTGAGGGAATCAAGAAAATGAAAAAGTTTCAAACAGACTCAACCACGGCCTGGCCTTGGTGGCCACCACGGCCGTGGTTGAGAGTCAGCATTAGAATTTCCATCTCAGAACTGACCACGGCCTGGCCGTGGTGCCCACCACGGCCGTGGTTCGCAGCACGCAGTAGTTTTTATGTTTTTCTTTTTATTTCTTTTGGGGGCTTTTTAGCCAATTAAAACCCTAGGGTTATAAATAGAGGTTCTGAATACAATGAGGGTCTAACCTAGTTCTAATTTGGTTTTGGAAGAGGCAAATTGGAGGCTTTGGTTCTTGATCTTTCTTCCCTCTTCTCTCTTGGATTACGGGTTTCGATGTTCTTGAACATGTTTTCTGATTCTTTCTTCTCTTTGTCTGAGTAGTTTCCTTTGTTTCTAGGATTGGGCAATGCCCTTTGATACATTGATAATGATTAATTGACGTTGTTTCCCCTTTTATTAATCTTGAATGTTCTTTGATTCAATCCTTATTACTTTTATTCATGTGAATTTGCTGGCCACTTATTTGCATCTCATAGGCATTTAGGGACGTACTGAGAGGTGAACCTAAGTGTTGGAACCATAAGAATTGAACTTAAGGTCTAAATCACGAGGGTAGTTTTAGCCTTTCGAGGATTCAATGAATTACCACAAAGCGTAATGGGTTCAATTTAAATTCAATTACCACGAGAGTAGGAATTGGTTTAATTGGGCGCGGATCTTGTATCTTGAGAAAGAACATTAACTAATTTAGGGTAATTCACCTTCAATTGAATTTCAGATTTAATAAAAGGGTTGTCAATTAGGATTTATCTTGTATCATTGTGGTATCCCAATCTTGGAAGCTTTCTTGAATCTGAATACCTTTCTTGATAACTTGCTATTTTTGTTCTAAATTCTGCACTTTGATTTTTATTTAATTGCTTTGTTACTACGTTCTTCTTAATCAATAATCATATTCCCTTTTATTTAATTTAATTGAATTAATTAATTAATTGGTATTCATAGACACAGTCCTTGTGGATTCGATCTTTTTATTACTTGACGACAAAACCATACACTTGCGTATTTCACGCATCAGTATTCGATGTTTGGTGTATTTTTTTTGTTTCTCTTAAGTTGTTATATTAATTGCAACTCACTCTCACATTTTGATTTCTTGGATAAGAATTTGTGGAATTTGGTTAAGTTTAGCATTCTTCTAATTGTCAATCCCTTGGGACACGATACTCTAACTCTCATATGTTACTTGTCGACCCGTGCACTTGTGGATTACACACAAACAGGGCTTCTTCTCTGGTTCGTAAATTTGCCAGTATCTGTGTATTTTGTGCAGAGTTTGTAAATGCAACAAGCATTATTGGTAGAACACTTGCTGCAAGGAACATTCGCGTAGTATATGGGGGAGGTAGCATTGGGTTAATGGGGGTTGTATCACTTTTTGCACATCTAAGAGGTGGTCAAGTTTTAGGAATTATTCCTGAACCTTTAACTCGAAGGAACATCATTGGAAAGACAATTGGGCTGGAAATTCAAGTATCATCTATGCATAGACGAATGATGTAACACCCCGATTTTTCTTTCTTTCTACGTTATATATATTTTTCTAATTTTTGTGATTTTATGAATTATTTACATTATTTTAATTATTTTATTATTATTTTGGACTTATGTGTGCTTGAAGGCGGGCCCAGAAAAATAAAAAAAATTTGGGGCTTAAAAATTTTGGACTGTCAATGCGGGGCCAAGGGAACTTACTAAACTCGAAATCGAAAACAGTTTTCAAAAATTTTCTTTATCTGAGTTTTAGTTACATTCTATTATCCATTAGGTAATGTTATTATTCAATGGATAATGCTATTAACCATTGGGTAATGTTAGTGTTTTTCTTCTATTTTATTATCCATTGGACAATAAATAGCAGTAGCTTTTGTCCATTGGGTAATAGCTTCAGAAAAATTTCTTCATGTTAGTCAAACTTCATGGTTATAACACCTTTATGGTAAGCCAATAAGAAACAAGCTTGGAGAAGAAGATTTGTTATCCACCCTTATCTAATCTATGGATTTGAAAAGTTAAAGTGATCCAACTGATCACTCCTTCTCTCCATTGAACTCACGACCATTAAGGGTCAAAGGAGACCAAAATACATTTTTCTATCACATTTCAAAACTTATCATCTTTTTTATGCAAAGCTAAACACAAAATTCTCTCTTTTTCTCTCTCTCAAGCTCATGGCCAAACCACCATTTTCCACTCTCCAACCTTTCATAATTCAAACCAACCTTACTACTTGATTCTAAACACCATTCTAAGAAACTTTGATGTTGTGATCAAGAGCTAGATCAATTATCTTCAAGCTTGTTTTTCCTTGAAGCTTGAGTTCAAGAGTTCTTAGGTAAAATTCTTGAATATCCATTTCTTGTTTCATTTTTGAAGTTCTAAGATCATACTTGATTCATGGTCATCTTAATCAAGCCTTAGATGTTAATATATTTGTGTTACATTGATTTTAAGATCAACTTGGTGGTGAAAGTTGACTCAAGGAGACCTACAAGGATCTAGGAAGCTACACCTAAGGTTAGGGGGAGATTAACTGCATCAACCAATTATGGTGGTGAGGGACACGAAATTTGTATGAAGGTGATGAATCCATGTGAGGATTTATTCACCATATTTGGGTAATTGTGTGATTTGTATTTATTTGTTCTATGTGATTTTTATTGCTTTGATATTTGTACGAACTTGATATAGTAGGTTTATGATACTTAAAGTTATATTGTATGCTATAAATTGTGATTAAGAGGAAAGGAATTTTTCGTTCCAAAGACCAAGAGGCTCACGGCCTTTATGCCCACAAATGGGTGAACCTATGCAAAAATGGTTTCTTAAATGCTAACCTAAGTGATTAGTGATAAGAAATTTAATTATGGAGTTACAAAATAAAAATGGAGATGAACAAATTTTATTATCAATTAAAAAGGTAATTTTTGGCCATGGTATTTGATAATAGGATGAAGAAGTAATTTGGAGACTTAAAGTATTTTATTTAAGATAATATTTGATAAGTTAAATAGAAAGAATTTTATTTGGAATTAGAATAATGAAAGTTTTGGAAAGAATGTTAGAAAATATTACTTAGAAGATTTGGGGACTAAATTAGGATTATAGGATTATAGGATTTACAAGTTAAAAAGAAGTTGAATACAATTTTATAATTTAAGAAGTAATGATTTTGAATATACCAATAGAAATGATTTTTAAGGATAGTTAGAATTTCAAATATTTTAATTTAAGAAATTTTTTGTGAACAAATAGTTATTTTCGCCCTTAGTATGAAAATAAAGTTGGAATGATGTTTTGAAAATAAAGTATTTTATTTAATAAGTAAGATTTCTGAGATATCTTGGTTTAATTTAAATAATATAAGTTTTTGTGAAAAACATTAGGAAATATTATTTAAAGGAAGTTTAATGAGAAAATTTTGGAATTAAAGTCAAAATTTATATTAAATGAAAAAAGCTTTAAATTGGGTTTAGAATATCATTAAAATGCTTAACACGATTGAAAATATGTAGAAAAAAATTTATGCGATTTTAAAAAGGATGATTTTTAGCTACGCGATTAAGAAAATGTTTTAAAATCTTTACGCGATTGAGAAAACATTGAAAAAATATTACGCGATTTGAAAATGTAACAAATGTGTTACGCGATTGTAAAAATGTGATAAAAATGCTACGTGATTGGTTGTAGCCAGTAATGGCTTATGATATGCATTAAGTCATTAATCATGCATTATTTCCCAGACAATGTCTATTAAGACTATTGTTGCCTAGGAGTTGAATTACACCTTCGTGCGGTTGTGAATTGCATAGTGAAGGTTTATGAATGATCTTAGAGGCGTCGGGGCACGAAATTCCACATACGGCCAGTTAGTAGCACTACTGTGTCGCGGCAATCGATGCAAATATACCGACGATCTCGATGAGACACTATTCTTACTCCTATTCTAGCGTAGAATGTCTCGTACAAGCCATGATGTATACACTAAGAAAAATTATAGCACTTGAATTAAGGCAGATGACTTATAGACATATCTTCTGGATCATTCCCTCCGATATTGTGTTTTTACTCCATGGAGTAGGAAATTGGTACATTGTGCATATGCATAGTCAGTTGACATTCTATTGTGATATATACATATGTTTCTGATATTATCTATTATTTGATGCAATGAATATATTTGTTATTGCTATATATGAATAGCATTGTTGTTATTGTTGTTTCTTTGCTGCCATGCTGGTATTGATGTAGGGGATCTAACCTTTTTGTATTATTGTTCTGTCTGTTTCTGTTTTATGCTTATGTTTGTGAAGACTTTGATGGCGATAAGGAGGGATCTGCTAGGTTTTGTTAGACTATAGTTTCTCGAAGGCGCTAATGCTTGGCGTGTCTATTGGGACACAGAGCAAATAGAATATTGTGGTGACATTACTCTATCCGTAAGTAGGACCCGCCAAGGGGTCATGACTTTTTCTTTTGATGCTGTATATGTAGAGTTTGTTATACCTATCAAGGAGTTATGGGGTGATCTTCACTATACTCCTAGGTGTAACACCCTAGCTCTGACACCAATTAATGTAACACCCTAGCTAGGGCATCACATTTCTGACTTCCGACTCATAATCTGAAAATAAGTTCGCACAAAGTTTGAGTTATAAAAGATGGGTTTCAAAATTTCTTCTTTACTGAAACGTAAATTTACTGAAAATATTAGGTAATATTGAAAATCATATTTCAACTATTCATTATGCAATATTGACACCAATTAATATCACAATTTAAAGAGAAATATAAAATTAACAGACTTATTTTTTTTTCTTTTTTTTGTTGATGTAGCAAACCCCATGACGGGTCCTACTTAATAGCACTATAGAACACTAACGGAAAACTTTAACATACTTATTCATTTTTCTATCCATCTTGATGCATCGACATCTGTTCCTTTGTCAACACTACACACCTTCGAGTCCTGAATGTCCACTCCTTATTGTTATCTCCAATCTCAGAGTATCCATCACCCGTTATGTCTAAGACAACTCGATCTTTCTATTATTTGATTTTAACAATACAGACACAGCAAAACAATATAACAAAGAGGTGAGATCACTTACACCAATACCAATATGGCATCACAGAGATAACACAAACAGCAATATTATACAGATAGATCATACCATAATCATGCTATCAGCATTAATCAACTATCATCATCTAATCATTTATCAGTTCAATCATCATCCAAGTACTCAAAACAATTTTCATAGCCAACATTCCTCAATTAATATATCATACAGATATAAATGCTCAGATTTATGCATATGTACAAAGACTCAGTTTATCAAAAACGACTCCATGGAGGTTTTCACAATTTTGAGAAGAATGCTCTGGTTAATTGTCAGCCTTAGCCCAAAGACAATCTCCCAATCGTTGAAAAGAATCGTGTTCTTGTCGGGTATCGTCAATGCGTTGCAACGGACTGCATCGCCAAGTGGCACAGGGTACTCGCCAGCTGTCCACTGGTCGACCGCCGCGCCTCGACGCCCCCAAGATCCATCATAGACCTCACTATCAATTCTCATTCCCTCTTCAACCACAAGGGCCATAATAGCTATTAGCTATATTTTATACAATGCACGAATATATCAGTGCAAGTTCAACCCTAACGGGCCAAATCTTTTCAATTTCATTTGTACAATGCACGAGTATATCAATGCAAGTCCAACCCCAACGGGCCAAATCTTTTCAATGCATGTATAATGCACCAAATGCCAATCACAGACAAAACATGTCATTTTCTCACACAACATCCATATACTGGTTCTTCGGTATTTATACTGTATTTTCAATAGAAAAATCATATTATCACATTTTCATAGTTATGAAACACTTTCGTCGTGTTTTTCACAAAATTATGCAACATTTCCATTTCATTTTTACAATTCCAAAACGTTTCTGTTACGTTTTCACAATATCGTAACACTTCTGTTACGTTTTCAAAATTTTGAAACGTTTCTGTTATATTTTCACAATATTCTATTACTTTTAAATCACATAGTGATTTTTTAACAGTACGTCAAATATTTAAACTTACGTAAAATATTTAAATGTAATTCAAATCACGTAGAAATATTTTAACATATTTTAAATCGCATAGGAATATTTTACTATATTCTAAATCATTTTTAAGATACATAAATCATTTTTCACCACAATTCTATTACAAAAAATATTTCTTAACCTTCAAAAATTTCATTTCATCCTTTCTCAAAATATTATGACTTTGTACTTCATTTTTCACATTTTCTTACTCAAGAAAATCTTTTTCCACGTTTCTTTACTCAAGAAATTCTTTTTCAAATATAATCCACAAAATTACTTTTCCATTGATATAAATCAATGTTTCAAATCTTAAAATTTCCAAACGTACTTCAAAACTTGAAAATAAGTTATACTTGAGTTAATTTTCAAAATTTCATTATATTCTCCATTTTTCCCCAAATCATTTCCATATTAACCTACTTCAAAATAAATTGAAGTTTGAAAATATTTTCGTTTACAAAACTTAATTTTTCAAGTGAGTAAAATACTCTGATTCCCTTTTCAAATTTCTTGTATTAAATCAATTATATTTCTACTTGGAGAATTACTTTGTTTCATCAAAATCTAGGCATTACTATTTGAAAAATTATCAAAACATTTTTCTTTTTTAAATTGATATGGTTTTACACAAACAAAACCATTAAAGTTTTATTTTTAAAACCAAAGTACCGATTGGTCATATAACAAACCCATTTGTTCAAATTCATTTTCACTTTCTTTGCAAATCCTTTTTCATTCTTAGTCAAAAATCTTTTCCTTAATATATATTTTCTCAAAATCACTTTTTATTGATCTAGTCCTACAAAATCATATTGAGTTGTTTTAATTATTGTTTCTTAACTTTAAATTTCCTAACGTTTTCCAAAACCCAAATAAATTCTTCGTGAGTAAATTTAAGTTACAAACATTTTCTTTTATATTTCTAAATCACTTCTAAAAATTGATTCTTTTAAAATTAATTTGAAGTTCAATACTTTCAATCTTCTTTTTCTTTTATTTATGAAAATTCCACTTCACTTAATTTATAACACTTAATTCCCTTTTCAAAAATTCTTATTTGAAAATTCTTGTATTTCATAGCATCAAAACATTTTTCTAAATTATCAAAACCTTATAGATGGTCATTGGAACCATGAAATATTTTTCTTCTAACTTAAATAAATTCCATTCTTGTTTCTACACAAAATAAATCAATAAAATTTCATTCTAAAATTTGTGTTCATGTTTTCTTAAAAAAAAAAAAACCTTTAGTTCATTTTCCATACTCCTCAAATCAATCCAATTTTATTCTTCTATAAACATATTAATTTGTAAACACCTATTTTGAGGTGTCTTGGCCGAAATTCTCATTGTTCTAGGGATCAAAATTTAATTTCCTTATTCTTGAAAAATTTCAACATTGACCCTCATCAAGGGCATCAAAATCGTAGCTCTTCCTTGGCCATTGGAACCAAGATCAATTTTCTTTCCATCCACACATCATGGCATACATATATATATTTCATCATAAATACCACAAACATGCCATATACTCATCATGCATATTATCGGTATACTATCAAAGCCATAAAATCATGCAAAGCATATTAAGCATAGACAAAATAATCAAGGCACAAGAAAATAAAGCAAAACTCATAAACACACAATTAATTATTACATGACCATGGATTGGAATTCTCACATGAATTCAAAATTCATCAAATATAAGACCATCTCCCACCACCATAATTGGTTGGTGAGATGGATCTCCCTCTTACCTCTTGAAGATCCTCAAAGCTTCTTGATTTTGCTTCTCTTTCCAAGTCCTTCACCACCAAGGGCTTCTCAAATTCAAAACAAAATACATAGAAATTAGTATACTAAGCTTGATTAAGAGGGACCATGGATCAAACATGGTTTAGATCATGAAAAAGAAGAGAAGAAATGAAGTCTTCTTATACTTCACCTCAAAAACTCAATAACTTGACTCTTGAAGAAAGTCCATGAAGATGAATGATTTTGAGAAAGTCTCTAACATGAAAGTTACTTAGAATATCATTTAGATTCAAGATCTATGGTTGGATGAAATTAAAAGTGATGGGTGGTGCTTTTGGTGGTCATGGCCGAACCATTTGGTGAGAAAATGAAGGAAAATAGTTGTTTTGTGTTCTTGGCTTGGTTGAGTGATGAAGATGATGGAATTTTGAGAAGTTCCCAACATGAAAGTGTTTTAGATTGATGAAAGGATTCAAGATATGTAGCTAGATAAAATTATGGAAGATTGGAAGTGGTTCCATGGGTGGTGACCGAATGCTCAAGGAAGGAAAGAAAATGGTGTTGTTCTTGGTGTTCTTGACAAATTGGAGGAGAGAGAAGAGAGAGAATGAGTTAAGTGTTATAAAATGTGTTACAAATGAAATCAAATAGCTGAATTGAAGTGGGCAGCCGTAGCATTGCATGGAGAGAAAGAAGAAAATAATTTTGCTTTAGGAAAATGATCAATAATTGGTCAAGACATCTAATTAATGTCTTCAAGCTTTTTCTTTGGCCTAAAAAGGCTACTCCAACATGTCTCAACATGTCTCTTCTTCTTTCTTGCTTCTCCAACCTTTCCCCCCCCCCTTTATCATGCAATCCAAAGGAAGCAAACAAAACAATAATGGTCATATTGACCATGACAAACAATAATGGTCATTAATTTAGTTTGCATGGCTATTATTGGTGGTTCAAGAACCATGTAAAAGTCTCCCCAAGCTGCATGAAACCCGTGTGACTCCTTGAGTATTTTAGGGAATTCATTGTTCTCAATTTACACCTAATTGCATGCTAATTAATTAGGTAATTAGTTAGGTTAAATTTCCTAACCAATCTTAACTAACATTCTAACTATATAACTAATTAATTAACATATTATTTCATATATTATAATCTCTAATTAAAATTAGGATATCTAATTAAGAATTAGATTATAACAATTTAACATTTAATTTAGTTTACTTAACTTGTTAATTAGGCCATTAGATTAATCAAATTAGGCTTAATTAGTTACTAATCAAATCATTGTTGACTTCATCTTTTCTTTAGCCTAAAAAGGCTACTAAAAAAAATTGTCTCCTCCTTGTCCAAGCACTCCAAAACTGCCCCCCCTTCCATAATGCATGAAGTTGTCATAATTATTAGTTACCATCTAGAGCATTTCTAGCCATTGATTAATTCAATGGTTAGGATTTAGGTAGACTTTTAATTTAGAAGACTTAATCTAAGCCATTGGATCCTTCTCCTTTAAATTCTAGCCATTAGATGTGTCTCCAAAATAAAGGGTCAAGATTACTTCTTCTTACTTTTAATCCAAGGGTCATAATTAGTCTTTGCTACTTTTTAAGACCAAACCTCCACCCTTGATTAATTCTTCATCCAATGGTCATAAATGGTCTTTGTCACTTTTTAAGACCAAATCTCCACCCTTGATCAACTCTAAATCAAGGGTTGTAAATGGTCACTTTATATAATTAATTTTACACCGTTGATTAAATCTACGGTTGATATTGAAGCTTGCCTAATTAAGTTTATTCTCACACCATTGATTAAATCAATGATGATTATCTTATGTTTCTTTATTAAATTTATTTCTTAACTGTTAATTGAATCAATAGTGGATATCCAAACCACCAATGTTGACTTAAGCAATATAATTTTTATTTTTATCTACTAAAAATCCCACGAAAGAATATATTTACTGTATTTTTATCACCCGATAATTAAATACAGTACAAAATAAATTTTCTAAAACTGTTTCCGAATTTAAGTTTAGTAAGATCCCCTGTTTCCGTCTAAACAGTACAAATTTTTCTATGCGTAGAAAATTTTTTACTTTATGGACCCACTGGGCCCGTGGTATGGTCACCTGGGCCCACAAACACCTCGTAGGGCCCACAAACAGGAAAAAAAATTCAAAATCACACATAAAATCACAAAAATTAGAAAATATATGAAAATCAAGTCAGATTGTTAAAAATAATTAACAGTCAAGAGAAATAAATACAAAAAGATTTTTTCTGGCCCAAAAATTATTATTTTCCTGACACGGAGTAAATCACTCAAAATGATCAAATACGCTGACAGAATAAACAAAATAATTTTACAGTATCCAGAAATTACTAAACAGTAAAATTTTGTTAACTGTCAAAATTACTGATTAAGAGATACAAAATTTGGGGTGTTACACTAGGGAGGACTCCGAGATATCTTCTGCTCAGATTTCTATCCGTCGAGACAGTCCTGTCTACGAAATTTGTCTTCTGAGGAGGACTCTTTTCTTCAGGTGTTGTGAATTTGGGCCAGTCTAGGTTGGTCATGTTAGATGTTTATGCTTTTCGGGTATATAACTATGATGAACTTATGGTTGTAGTAAACTTTGTTTATATGCAAAGTATATTATTCAGTTTTTATGTCTTGTGTTTCTATAATTCGGTAAACTTATGTTATCTGCGAATAAGAAATTTTCAACTTGTATTTTATAATATCAAATATTTTATAACTTGGGTAAAGAATTAAAATGGGTTGGTTTGAAATGCAATGCCCTTCGGAGGGTGTTACATTAGTTGGTATCAGAGCCCAAGTTTGAGTCTTTTGGGTTTGTGGGTAGGTTTGTCTTGTTTGTAATGTGTGTCTCTCTGTGTTTGGTTTCTAAAAGGAGACAACCTTGTTTGAAATGGTTACATTTAGTTTTTGTTGTATTGTTGTTTGTTTGACGTTGAAGAAAGGCAATGGCTCATGGTGGTAGAGGTGCACATATGAACGCAGGACGTGATAATGAAAGTATGGTTGTAGCTACAATAGCAATACAAGGAATGACTGATGTAACAGTATCACAGAATCAGAGGACTGATCAGTAGCAGAAAGCAACAGCCGAGGCTCAAAATCTGTTAGAGTTAAATTAATCTCGGGATACGACACTCTGTAACTTTGGACCATCTAGGTTCCAAAGAGGGAGGAAATGTAAGGTTAATCGATCCTAGCGAAAATCATACTTACGACCATCGGGGAATCAGCAGCAACAACAAACAAATGGAGGAAGTATTAGTGGAAGTAGATTTAGTCAGACAGTATCATCTTTACTTATGTGCATGACGTGTGGAAGGGGTCACTTGACAAAGGGTTGTACGAGCAAGGAGATAATCTGTTTCAAGTGCGGGAAGCTCGATCATATTTCTAGAGACTATACACAATTGAAGATGGAGCCTTTCGTGAGTAACATACATGCGATGAGACCTCAAGCAGGAGGAAGAGTCCACACGGTGAGTGGAGCAGAAGCCTCCCAATCTGAAGATTTTATCAAGTGAGACTGTGTCATAGGAGATAAACCTTCGAATGTACTGTTTGACACAAGGGCAACCCATTCTTTTGTTGCCTATAACTGTGTGAACCATTTGAGTTTGTCTGTATTTTCATTTCCTTTTGACTTGAATATTGTTATTCCCAACCTGCTATTACTATGCAAGTTTGTTTCAACTACCCTATAATTGTTCGAGATCAGAACTTTTAGGTCAATTTGATCTGTTTACCTCTTTCACAAATAGACATGATCTCAAGAATGGATTGGTTATTTGTAACCATATCTTGCTATATTATTCCAATAAAACTTTAGTATTCCCTGAGATTGAGATTTCTGGATTTGAATTCAGAAAATTCACTCCTAAATTCATTGGACCAGATTAAAAAAAATTTTGTTGGATTGGTCTGGTAGTATACCAAACAGCTTTACCATTTTTCTTTCTAACTTTCATAATATTTTCCATGTGTCTCAATTTAGAAAATATATTCCTGATCCAAATCATGTCAAAGCGCTAGATACAGTACAATTAAAAAAGAGAACTTGATTTATGAGACACTTGCTGTTAAGATTAAAGATAGGTGAGTGAAACAACTCAGAAGCAATAGGAATTGCCTCGGTAAAGGTAATCTGGAATGACGCGACTAGAGATGCAACATGGGAACTAGAAGATAAAATGAAGGAGCAATATTCGTAGTTGCTCTAAGATAAGATAATTTTGGGGATGAAATTCTTTTTAGAGGGGGAGTATTACAACACCCTGATTTTTCTTTCATTATTTGTTATATATGTTTTATAATTTTTGTGATTTTTTGTGAATTATTTGAATTATTTTGATTATTTTATTATTATTTTAGACTTTTATGTGTTTGAAGACAGGTCCGAAAAAATAAAAATTTTTCGGGGCCGAAAAATTTTGGATTGCTAATGCGGAGTCAGGAGAACTTACTAAACCCGAAACTAGAAACAGTTTTAAAAAATTTTCTTTATCTAATTTTTTGTTACATTTTATTTTCCATTGGATAATGCTATTATTCATTGAGTAATGTTAGTGTGTTTTTGTTCAATTCTATTATTCATTGGATAATGTTATTATCTATTGGGTAATGTTATTATCCATTAGGTAATGTTATTATCCATTGGATAATAAATAACAGTAGCTTTTGTCCTTTGTGTAATAGCTTTTGGAAAATATCTTGATGCTAGTCAAACTTGATGGTTATGACACCTTTATGGTGAGCCAATGAGAAACAAGCTTGGAGAAGAAGATTTGATATCCTTCCTTGATCTAATCTATAGCTATGATGAGTTGAAGTGATCAAATTGACCACTCCTTCTCTCCATTGAACTCACGACCATTAAGGCTCAAAAGAGACCAAAATACATTTTTCTATCACATTTCAAAGCTTATCATATTTTTCATGCAAAGCTAAACACAAAATTCTCTTTTTTTCTCTCTTTTTCTCTCTCTCAAGCTCACGGCCAAACCACCATTTTCTACTCTCCAACCTTTCATAATTCAAACCAACCTTACTACTTGATTCTAAACACCATTCTAAGAAACTTTGATGTTGTGATCAAGAGCTAGATCAATTATCTTCAAGCTTATTTTTCAAGTTTGGGTTCAAGAGTTCTTAGGTAAAATTCTTGAATATCCATTTCTTGTTTCATTTTTGAAGTTCTAAGACCATACTTGATCCATGGTCATCTTAATCAAGCCTTAGATGTTAATATGGTTGTGTTACTTTGATTTTAAGATCAAGTTGGTGGTGAAAGTTGACTCAAGGAGACCTACAAGGAGCTAGGAAGCTACACCTAAGGTAAGAGGGAGATTAACCTCATTAACCAATTATGGTGGTGAGAGACACGAAATTTGTATGAAGGTGATGAATCTATGTGAGGATTTATTCACCATATTTGGGTAATTGTGTGATTTGTATTTATTTATTCTATGTGATTTTTCTTTCTTTGATATTTGCAGGAACTTGATATAGTAAGTTTATGATGCTTAAAGTTATGTTGTATGCCATAAATTGTTATTAAGAGGAAAAGAATTTTTGATTCCAAAGACCAAGAGGCTCACGACCTTTATGCCCACAAATGGGTAAACCTATGCAAAAATGGTTTATTAAATGCTAACCTAGGTGATAAGTGATAAGAAATTTAATTAAGGAGTTACAAAATAAAAATAGAAATGAACAAATTTTATTATCAATTAAAAAGGTGATTTTCGGTCATGGTATTTGATAATAGGATGAAGAAGTAATTTGGAGACTTAAAGTATTTTATTTAAAATGATTTTTGATAAGTTAAATGGAAAGGATTTTATTTGGAATTAGAATAATGAAAGTTTTGAAAAGAATGTTAGAAAATATTACATAGATGATTTGGGGACTAAATTAGGATTAAAGGATTTACAAGTTAAAAAGAAGTTGAATGCAATTTATAATTTAAGAAGTAATGATTTTGGCTATATCAATGGAAATAATTTTTAAGGATAGTTAGAATTTCAATTATTTTAATTTAAGAAAGTTTTTATGAACAAAGAGTGATTTTCGACCTTAGTATGGAAATAAAGTTAGAATGATGTTTTGAAAACAAAGTATTTTATTTAATAAGAAGGATTTATGAGATATCTTGATTTAATTTAAATAATATAAATTTTTGTGAAAAACATTAGGAAATATTATTTAGAGGAGGATTAGTGAGAAAATATTAGAATTAAAGTTCAAATTTTATATTAAATGAGAAAAGTTTTAAATTGGATTTAGAATATCAATAAAATGCTTTACACGATTAAAAATATGTAGAAAAACCTTTACGCAATTTTAAAATGATTAACTAGGCGATTAAGAAAATGTTTTAAAATCTTTATGCGATTGAGAAAACAATGAAAAAATGTTATGCAATTTGAAAACGTAACAAAAGTGTTACGCGATTGTGAAAACGTGATAAAAATGCTACGCGATTGGTTGTAACCTGTAGTGGCTTGTGATATGCATTGAGTCATTAATCATGCATTATTTGTCAGACGGTGTCTGTTAAGACTATTAATGCCTAGGAATTGAATTACACCTTCGTGCGGGTGCAAATTGCGAAGTAAAGGTCTATGAATGATCTTGCAGGTGTCGGGGTGCGGAATTCCACATGTGGCCAGTTAGTAGCACTACTGTGCCGTGGAAACCGATGCAAACGTACCGATGATCTCGATGAGAAACTATTTTAATTCCCGATTTAGCGTAGAATGTCTTGTACAAGCTATAATGATTACATTGAGAAAAATTATAGCACTTAAATTAAGGCGGATGATGTGTAGACATATCTTCAGGATCATTCTCTCCGATATTGTGTTTTACCTCCATGAAGTAGGAAATTGGTACATTGTGCATATGCATAGTCAGTTAACATTCTATTGTGATATATACATATGTTTGTGATATTATTTGTTATTTGATGCAATGAATATATTTGTTATTGTTGTACATGAATAGCATTGTTGTTATTGTTGTTTCTTTGCTGCCATGCTGGTATTGATGTAGGGGATCTAACTTTTTTGTATTATTGTTCTGTCTATTTCTATTTTATGCTTATGTCTGTGAAGATTGCGATGGCGATTAGGAGGGATCTGCTAAGTTTTGTTAAACTATAGTTTCTCGAAGGCGCTGATGCTTGGCGTGTCCATTGGGACACAGAGCATATAGGGTATATTGGTGACATTACTCTATCCATAGGTAGGACCCACCAAGGGGTCACTACTTTTTCTTTTGCTGCTGTATATGTAGAGTTTGTTATACCTATCAGGGAGTTATGGGTTGATTTTCATAATACTCCTAGGGAAGACTCCGAGATATCTTTTGCTCGGATTTCTATCCATTGAGACATTCCCGTCTAGGGAATTTATCTTCTAAGGATGACTCTTTTCTTAAGGTGTTGTGAATTTGGGTCAGTCTAGGTTGGTTATGTTAGATGTTTATAATTGTTGGGTATGTAACTATGATGAACTTATAGTTGTAGTAAACTTTGTTTATATGTAAAGTATATTATTCAATTTTTATGTCTTGTGCTTCTATAATTCGGTAAGTTTATGTTATCCGTGAAAAAGAAATTTTCAACTCGTATTTTATAATATTAAATATTTTATAACTTGGGTAAAGAATTAAAAGGAGTAGGTCTGAAATGTAATGCCCTTCGGAAGGTGTTACATTAGTTGGTATCAGAGCCCAAGTTCAAGTCTTTTCGGGTTTGTGGGTAGGTTTGTCTTGTTTGTGCTGTGTGTTTCTCTGTATTTGGTTTTCGAAAGGAGATAGCCTTGTTTGAAATGGTTACATTTAGTTTTCGTTGTATTGTTGTTAGTTTGACGTTGAAGAAAGGCAATGGCTCGTGGTGGTAGAGGTACACATATGAACACTAGACGTGATATTGAAAGTATGGCTACAGTTGCGATAGCAATGCAAGGAATGGTGGATGTAACAGTACCACAAAATCAGAGGATCGATCAGCAGCAGGAAGCAACAGCCGAGGCTCAAAATTTGTTAGAGTTGAATTAATCTTGGGATATGAGACTCTGTAACTTTGGACCATCTAGGTTCCAAAGAGGGAGGAAATGTAAGGTTAATTGATCCCAGTGAAAATCGTACTTACGACCATCGGGGAATCAGCAACAACAACAAACAATTAGAGGAAGTACTAGTAGCAGTAGATTTAGTCAAACATTATCATCTTTACCTATGTGCATGAAGGGTGGAAGGGGTCACTTAACAAAAGGTTATACGGGCAAGGAGATAATCTGTTTCAAGTGCAGGAAGCTCAGTCATATTTCTAAAGACCGTACACAATCAAAGATGGAGCCTTCCGTGAGTAACGTACATGCGACGAGACCTCAAGCAGGGGAAAGAGTCTACACGATGAGTGGAGCAGAAGCCTCCCAATCTGAAGATCTTATCAAGTGAGACTGTGTCATAGGAGGTAAGCCTTTGAATGTACTGTTTGACTCAGGGGCAACCCATTCTTTGTTGCCTATGACAGTGTACACCATTTGGGTTTGTTTGTGTTTTCATTTCCTTTTGACTTGAATATTGCTATTCCTATTGCTAAACCTGTTATTACTATGCAAGTTTGTTTAAACTACCCTATTATTGTTCGAGATTAGAACTTTTCGATCAATTTGATTTGTTTACCTCTTTCACAAATAGACATGATCTCAGGAATGGATTGGTTGTTTCTAACCATATCTTGCTATATTGTTTCAATAAAACATTAGTGTTCCTTGAGATTGAGATTTTTGGATTTGAATTCAGAAAGTTCACTCCTAAATTCATTGGACCATATCAAAAAAAATTTCGTTGGATAAGTCTGGTAGTATACCAAACAGCTTTACCACTTTTCTTTCTAACCTTCGTAATGTTTTCCTTGTGTCTTAATTGAGAAAATATATTCCTGATCCAAACCATGTCATAGTTCCAGATACTATACAATTAAAAAGAGAACTTGATTTATGAGACACTTCTTGTTAATATTAAAGATAGGCAAGTGAAACAACTCCGAAGTAATAGGAATTACCTTGGTAAAGGTAATCTGGAATGAAGCAACTAGAGATACAACATGGGAACTAGAAGATAAAATGAGGGAGCTATATCCGCAGTTGCTCTAAGGTAAAGTAATTTCGGGGATGAAATTCTTTTTAGATGGGGAGCATTTCAACACCCTGGTTTTTCTTTCTTTGTTTGTTATATATGTTTTTCTAATTTTTATGATTTTGTGAATTATTTGAATTATTTTGATTATTTTATTATTATTTTGGACTTTTTTGTGTTTAAGGGGGACCCAAAAAAATAAAAAATTTTCGGAGCCAAGAAATTTTGGACTGTTAATGCGAGGCCGGGAGAACTTACCAAACCCGAAATCGGAAACAGTTTTCAAAAATTTTCTTTATCTAAGTTTTTGTTACATTATATTTTTCATTTGATAATGCTATTATCCTTTGGGTAATGTTATTATTCATTGGATAATGTCATTATTTATTAGATAATGCTATTATCCATTGGGTAATGTTATTGCATTTTTGTTCCATTCTATTATCCATTGGACAATAAATAGCAATAATTTTTGTCCATTGGGTAATAGCTTTTGGAAAATATTTGATGCTAGTCAAACTTGATGGTTATGACACCTTTATGGTGAGCCAATGATAAACAAGCTTGGAGAAGAAGATTTGATATCCTTCCTTGAACTAATCTATGGATGTGATGAGTTGAAGTGATCAAATTGATCACTCCTTCTCTCCATTGAACTCACGGCCATTAAGGCTTAAAAGAGACCAAAATACATTTTTCTATCACATTTCAAAGCTTATCATTTTTTTCATGCAAAGTTAAACATAAAATTCTCTCTCTTTTTCTCTCTCTCATGCTCATGGCCAAACCACCATTTTCCACTCTCAAACCTTTCATAATTCAAACCAACCTTGCTACTTGATTCTAAACACCATTCTAAGAAACTTTGATGTTGTGATCAAGAGCTAGATCAATTATCTTCAAGCTTATTTTTCAAGCTTGAGTTCAAGAGTTCTTAGGTAAAATTCTTGAATATTCATTTCTTATTTCATTTTTGAAGTTCTAAGACCATATTTGATCCATAGTCATCTTAATCAAACCTTGGATGTTAATATGTTTGTGTTACTTTGATTTTAAGATCAAGTTGGTGATGAAAGTTGACTCAAGGAGACCTACAAGGAGCTAGGAAGCTACACCTAAGGTAAGAAGGAGATTAACTTCATCAACCAATTATGGTGATGATGGACACGAAATTTGTATGAAGGTTATGAATCCATGTGAGGATTTATTCACCATATTTGGGGGAATTGTGTGATTTGTATTTATTTGTTCTATGAGATTTTTATTGCTTTGATATTTACATGAACTTAATATAGTAGATTTATGATGCTTAAAATTATGTTGTATGCTATAAATTGTGATTAAGAGGAAAGAAATTTTTGGTTCCAAAGATCAAGAGGCTCACGGCCTTTATGCCCACAAAGAGGGTAAACCAATGCTAACCTAGGTGATTAGTGATAAGAAATTTAATTAAGGCGTTACAAAATAAAAATGAAAATGAACAAATTTTATTATCAATTAAAAAGGTGATTTTCGGCCATGGTATTTGATAATAGGATGAATAAGTAATTTGAAGACTTAAAATATTTTATTTAAGATAATTTTTGATAAGTTAAATGGAAATGATTTTATTTGGAATTAGAATAATGAAAGTTTTGGAAAGAATGTTAGAAAATATTACTTAGATGATTTGGGTACTAAATGAGGATTAAAGGATTTACAAGTTAAAAAGAAGTTGAATGCAATTTTATAATTTAAGAAGTAATGATTTTGGCTATATCAATGGAAATGATTTGTAAGGATAATTAGAATTTCAAATATTTTAATTTAAAAAAAATTATGAACAAAGTGTGATTTTCGGCCTTAGTATGGAAATAAAGTTAGAATGATGTTTTGAAAATAAAGTATTTTATTTAATAAGAAGGATTTGAGATATCTTAATTTAATTTAAATAATATAAGTTTTTGTGAAAAACATTAGGAAATATCATTTAAAGGAGGTTTAGTGAGAAAATGTTGGAATTAAAGTCCAAATTTTATATTAAATAAGAAAAGTTTTAAATTGGGTTTAGAATATCAATAAAATGTTTTGCACGATTAAAAATTTATAGAAAAACTTTTACGCGATTTTAAAATGATGATTTTTGGCTACGCAATTAAGAAAACTTTTTAAAATCTTTACACGATTGAGAAAACATTGAAAAAAATGTTACACGATTTAAAAACGTAACAAAAGTGTTACGCGATTGTGAAAATGTAATAAAAATGCTACGCAATTGGTTGTAGCTGGTAGTGGCTTATGATATGCATCGAGTCATTAATCGTACATTATTTGTCAGACGGTGTCTGTTAAGGCTATTGCTACCTAGGAGTTGAATCACACCTTCGTGTGGGTGCAAATTGCGTAGTGAAGGTTTATGAATGATCTTGGAGGGGTCAGGTGTAACACCCCGAAAATTTTTTGTTTAATGATAAATAGTCATTTTATAATATTTGTGTTTTTAGTGAATTTTTTTGAATTTTTTCAGAACTGTTGATTATTTTAATATATTTCTTAATTTACGTGCGCACTGAGTGGAGTCAGAAAAATGAAATATTTTTCCCGAGACTGATAAACCTTGAACTATGAAAACATTGACAGGGGATCTTACTAAACCCGAGGCTAGGCATGATTTACGAGGTTTACGTTTTTCAAAATTTTATCTAATAAATAAAATCATTGTACCATGAAATTAATGGTAACCTTTGTCCACTGAACAATAAATACTATTTTTATTAACTGTAACCTTTGTCCACTGAACAATAAATACTAATTTTATTAACTGTAACCTTTGTCCACTGAATAATAGCCTTAGTAGAGTGTTAGTCATATTTTGTAGATAACACTTTAATAACATCATCAAAGATGACATCATATATATGACATCATCATTTGACTTTTGGAAAAGTGTTCCAAAACTTCCTAAAGAAGCTTTATCTTCTCTCTCCTCCCTTCCACACTCCACGACAATGAGACCTATTTTGGAGCCAAAAATTAGCTTTTCACTTTATCACTTTTCATTTTTAATTTTGAAATCACCAAAAGCTATCACCTTTCTTCTTTCTTCATCTTCTTTTTCCTCTCTAGTTTCTCTCTTCCTCTCTTCTCCATGGCACTAACACCATTGGGAGGCCATTATCTCTAGCTTGATAAAATAATCTCATTTCTTGCTTCCTCTCATCATCCTAAGACTTTTCTCTTTGGTGATCATCCCCTAAATCTTCCTTTTTCATCTTCTACCATTGAAGCCCAAACTTGAAGCTCTAAGGTAATGTTCTTGCCTTTTCCTTTCTTTTCTTCTCTTTTCCATTTTTCTTGGTCACCTATGTGACCAAGGACTCCTCTTTTCATGGTTTGAGTGAAGATTTTAAAAAGTTGCTCATCTTAGGGTTTTATTGGAGGCTTGGATGAATTTTGCAAGGAAAAGACCAAGAAGCTTGCTTTCTTGTGTTGTCTTCTATAGGTAAGAGGGAGATGATCCTCTTCAACCCATCTTGGTGGTGAGGAAATGTTTTTGGTGCTGTTGATGAGGATTTCATGTGGGATTGCTCTCTTTGTTGTGTTGTTCTTCATGATTTTGTAGCTATTTTGACTTGTATGAATTTATTGATTGTCATTATGCATCTTGATGGCTATGGAATTATATATTGGATTGCTTGGATTGATATATGGAAAATCTAGGACTCTTTGCCCCTTTTGGATTCACAGCCAAGAGGCCAAATTTGTGGGTGTTCAAGATTTAATTTTTGTAGAAATTGGAACTTAAGAAATTAAGTGTTAAGTAATTAACAATGTGATGGAAAAATTACTTGGACTCTTGTCCTTGGGAGGTCATGGCCTCAAGGGCCATTTTGACTAAAAGTTATGCATCAAGCTAAGGCTTAGGTGATTAGGTAACTTAAGAATTTATTATGGATTCATAAGATGGAAAGAAACTTATTTGATGACCTAGGGTGATTCTTTTGAACTAAAGGGAAGAACAAGAGTGTGTGTGAGACTTGGAGAACCTTAGATAATTCTCTAAGTAAGTATAATTTAATTTGAGTAAAGGACTTGGCTAATTAAGAGAAATAGAGATTGAATGAGAATTGCAAGAGAATTCCTCTAGGGAAAAATTTTATAAGAAATGTTAGAGTAAAGTGAAACTCCATAATGAACCTTAAAAGTGTATTGTCATATTTGAGAATTTGATAATATGTTAATATGGGTCTATGAGTGGGACCAAAATTCTGTTGATGTTTAACTTGGCCAAATTGTGGCATGTTATGGGATGAGTACATCATTGTTGAGTATACATGAATACGCGTTGAGTCATCATGCATTGTGAAAGTCCGGTGGACTATTGTTAAGGCCATGTTGCCTAGGAGATTGAATCACACCTTAGTGCGGGTGCGAATAGACTAGTGTAGGTCATAATGTTGACCTTAGGGGCATCGGGGTACGGGTGTCTCACAATGGTCAATTGGTAGCTCCTCTGGGCCGTGAGATAGACCGATGCAAACGCACCGATGATCCGGACAGAGACACTGTCCTATATCGCGATCTTGTGAAGAATGCCGCTATATAAAGCCTTGTTGCGCAAAATTATTGATTTTCTAGAAAGCACTTGATTTTAGGCTGACGAGATACTGGCATGTCTCTCTGATCATTCTCTCTGATGTTTGTGTCTAGCTCTATGGAGTAGGATTTCGGTATCATATGTACGTGCATAGTGAGTCAACATATTACTTGGCATTTATTTATACAATGATTGGAACTGTTGCCTTATTGATGTTATAACTGCCTGGATTTGTTAAGTTATTTACTATTTTACTTCTTGATGCTGATTATTATTTCTGAAATGCTATGTGGGCATTTTGCGCCGTTCTGTTTCTTTACTGCCTTAATTGGTTCTGAATGTAAGATGTCTTGCCTCTTTTCTGTATATTCTGCGATTCTGTTTATTTATGTTTTTCTTTGAAGACGTCAGTGAAGAAAGGGAAGTGCACGAATTCCCTGGCTTTTGTACTGATTTTGATTAGTTTCCTGTTTGAACATGGCGTCCCGTCTGCGTGGCTTTTTAAGTTATGTGAGACTGACTTTTCATAGAGGTCCGAACTGTTGACACATCAACCTGAGTACGGATTGCCGCATCTACCTCAAAGACATGACTGTGTCTCTGGCTTGGGGACGTTAGGATCCACTTGTCTTTACTTTTAATGCTCACTTGTATTTAGAGTTTTACTTGCCCATATGTGATATGTGGGGTGATCGCCATTACTCTCCACAAGAGGATTCATTCTTATCCTCTGCACGAGCCCCTACTCATCACTCGGTTGCTCCGATGAGGATTTCCTCTGACAAGGAAGACCCTGAGGAGGATCCAACTATGGTTCCTTCTCATTCGCTTTAGGGGCTAATGCTGTTGATAGCCACTGATGGCTATCTGTAAATCTTTTTGGGGGGCTTGATGTTTTGTCTTTTGGTGGGTTGTATATGTGTAATTATTTTGGGACATGTAAAGCTTCTGCTTTTTGTATATCTAATGATGTACCTAAACAAGTATGATATAAGTATATATATATGTACGAGGTATGAATGTATGGTTTACTTCTCATGTTACTTTCTGCTGTAACTATGTCTTATCATCTTATTTTATAAAAAAAAAAAAGAGAATTCGCCAAATCATTTGTACGATTACAACTAAACAAGCTTATCTATATTATAATGAACTGGGTCTTAGTTTATATATTTTGTTTCCATTTCATGGTTATGGTGTGACATTCTTTCCTAGAAAAAGGGGCATTACATGGGGGCACAAAAATCCACATGTGACCAGTTAGTAGCACTGCTGTGCCGTGGCAACTAATGCAAACGTACCGACGATCTCGATGAGACATTATTCCTATTCCCGATCTGGCGTAGAATGTCTTGTACAATCCATGATGTTTACACTAAAAAAAAATTATAGCACTTGAATTAAGGCAGATGACGTGCAGACATATCTTTTGAATCATTCTCTTCGATACTGTGTTTTAGCTCCATGGAGTAGGAAATTAGTACATTGTGCATATGCATAATCAGTTGACATTCTATTGTGATATATACATATGTTTGTCATATTATCTGTTATTTGATGCAATAGTTATTTGATGCAATGAATATATTTGTTATTGTTGTATATGAATAGCGTTGTTGTTATTATTATTTCTTTATTGTCATGCTGGTATTGATGTAGGGGATCTCACCTCATTGTATTATTGTTCTGTCTGTTTCTGTTTTATGCCTATGTCTGTGAAGACTACTATGGCGACAAGGAGAAATCTGCTAGGTTTTGTTAAACTATAGTTTTTTCGAAGGCGCTGATGTTTAGCGTGTCTATTGGGACACAAAGCATATAGAGTATTGTGGTGACATTACTCTATCCGTAAGTAGGACACGCCAATGGGTCACTACTTTTTCTTTTGCTACTGTATATGTAGAGTTTGTTATAACTATCAAGGAGTTATGGGGTGATCTTCACTATACTCCTAGGGAGGACTCCAACATATCTTCTGGTCCGATTTCTATCCATTGAGACATTCCCGTCTAGGGAATTTGTCTTCTGAGGAAGACTCTTTTCTTTAGGTGGTGTGAATTTGGGCCAGTCTAGGTTGGTTATGTTAAATGTTTATGCTTTTTGGGTATGTAAGTATGATGTACATATGGTTGTAGTAAACTTTGTTTATATGTAAAGTATATTATTCAGTTTTTATGTCTAGTGTTTCTATAATTCAGTAAGCTTATGTTATCCATAAAAAAGAAATTTTTAACTCGTATTTTATAATATCAAATATTTTATAACTTGGGTAAAGAATTAAAAAGAGTTAGTCTGAAATGTAATGCCCTTCGGAGGATGTTACAAATGAGGATAATGCTTGAAAACTCTGATGCATTCATTGCCTTACCGGGTAGTTTTGGTACTTTGGAAGAAGCTTTTCAAATTATATATTGGGCCCAATTGAACTTCCACCATAAACCTATAGGTTTGTTGAATGTTAATAATTTCTTTGATAATTTGTTATCTTTTGATGACCAGGCTGTGGAACAGAACTATATCACACCTTCGGCAAGACAACTCCTTATATCTGCATCCACTATTGATGAATTAATTGATAAATTACAAACTTTTGTTTATGAACCTGAACCAAAAATAACTCAGATAGATTAGTCAGAAGGAAATAGCAAGGAACGTGAATGTGATTTGACACTTCATCTATAATTTTCCTTTACCTTTAGTTTTTATTCATTGTACTTTATTTCTGTTTAAAAATGTGAAGGTTTCTCTTTTTAGTAATTGCAACAACAGGTAATATCTTCTAACCTTAATCTATCTATGTTTTGACATTGAGGACAATGTTGTGATTTGGTTGGGTGGAATGATAGTTGTGTGAAAAAAAATTGAAAAAAAAAATAAAAAAATAAGGTAATGTGTTTACTAATATGTTTGTCAGTAATTTATTAACAACAAAAGTATTAGGATGGTAGAGTAAGGAGTAAATTATGCCCTAGAGGTAAATTTGCTCTTGAGACGTATCAAAATTAGTGATAGAGTAAGGAGTAATTAGGTAGTTAACTATGTTGTGTGGAAGTAACAATTCAAATTCAGGAAACATAGCATGATTGAGTAAATTATCTTCTTTCTTAAAAATCACATACTTGGTTATGGATGTTGAATTGGTGAACTGAGAATGATAGAAACATGTCTTGTGAGATTTTGAGCATATTGATGAATGGATTGAACATTTGTACCATTCTCTTCTTTCTTGTGTGATTTTCACTCATGGAATTGTTACTCTAAAACTTGCTTTGACTCTATTTGAGGCTACATTTTCACATACATACATAAATATGATTGAGGCATTTTTCTTGAAATTGCTACTTTAACCAAATAGCCAAGAATGATTGGCGCACAAATAGGTAGTCTTGCTCAGCAGCATATTGTCTCAATATGATATCAAGCACTCTCATAACTTCTTAGAAATTCTCTAATTCCTGTCAACATAAGGTATTGGAAATAACCTATTTCTCCTTACTTAACCCCTTTGAGCTGATTTGACCATTTTTTATTTCGAGCTCATTATGTGCCTTAAAAGAAAAACATGTTCTTACCTAACCTTAGGGAATAAGAGAACATTAACTTTGTCATTGGATGAGTTCTTGAACAAATGTAAGGGTGTGTGTGCAGAATGGTTAGTAAAAAAAATGTTTAATTAAAAAAATATATATTATGTTCATCTTGTAAAATAAAAAAACAAAAAAAAAATTGTAAAGAAGGGCCAACAAGGCAATAAAGGAAAAGAAATGAATATGTAAAGGGAATTTGTATTAGGTGGAGTTGAGATAGACTTTCATGCTTGTTAATTGAACTCAGCTCTCACGCTCTTTTATTCTCTTTGGTATTTAACTTGTCATATCTATATTACCTCTTCCTTTACCTTGACCCTATTACAACCTTAAATAAAGTCCACATGATTTGTATGTGCATGTGTTCTGAGTAGTGGAGAAGTAGAAGAAAAGTAAGCTTATGGTAGTACAATTTTTCATAGGTTGAATTGAGTGAAATACCTACCTTTTAAATACTTGAGGGATTGAGAGTGAATCCTATGAAGATCTATCATTCTTGACTCATGCTTTGGTTTGAGATGTGAAGAAACGTTGCATCATAAATGTTTTGATCCGTTGAATCTTTGGTTGCTCTTCATTCTTTAATATTATCGAAAATTGAGTCTTTGAGAATTTTTTTTTAGTTTTTGAGTTTGTGTTGTTTGTCCTTGTTCATTAGTTTTGGTTTTAAGTATTTTGCCTGAGAGTGCAAAAGTCAAGTGTGAGAGAATTTGATGGCAATATAATTTATTCATTTTATAATCCTCTCACTTGGCTTCTTAAGGTTCAATTTGGCATAATTAAGTTGATTTTGTCATATTTTATGAAATTGAACTTAATTGGATCATTGAAGAAATTATTGCTTGAATTGTCCTTAATCTAGGTGATTCCATGTTTCAGTAAACTATCTATAATTTAAGTTACAAATATCTGATTAATGTGATTATGGTCTTATTGAAAAGCTAAGACAATTTTCTACAACTTTCATGAAGACCTCAAGATTCCAATCACATGTTTAAATAATTTAAATTAGAGTTTAAGCAAGATCTAGAGTACTGATCTTGGCAGTTTGACCTCTTTGCAATCATTCGACCATATCTTGAGATATAGGAGTTCAATTAACCCCAAACTAGTGTCATTCAAAATTTAAGACCCAAATCTACAACTTTTATGAGAATACAAGAGGAAATTCGGATGGGTTGGAGTTCATATTGAGCTTGGAAGTCAGAATAGAGGAGTTGTAGCTGGGCCTAAGTAGTGTGCAGCGATTGGGCCATATCTCCAGCAGTAGGAATGATTTTGGATTAAAACCGATGGCATTGGAAAGCTAAGACAAAATCTACAACTCTTATGAAGACCACTTGGCGAGATTCTGACGCATGCCATGAGTTTAGCACTGAATGATTTTCAGGACAAGAATCTGTATCACTCGTCCTCTATAAAAGAGAGTCATGACTGATCATTTGAAAGGGTTAGCTTAGAGATCAATATCATGTTTGTGTATTAATTGTTTCCTTTGTGGTAATTTTTTTTTGTTCTAAATAGAAATTATGTTCATCTTATTCTTCTTCTCTCTTTCTTTCCTCATGTCTATGAGTAACTAATTTTCATTTTACTTTAGTGAAAGGGTGAAGCTCTTGATAATGAAATAAGGTTAGATTAATCTATTTCTTGTGCTTAAATGATATATTATCAAGTGGTCATTATATGTATTGTATTTTGTTTTCAATAATTTTAGAAACCCTTCTTGTAAAGTAGAGATCTTGATTTGTTGTAAACAAGATATTGACACAATGAATGCTTGAACCCATTTATAAGTGGTGGTCATAATAGATAATTAAAGGAACTAATTACATATATAATCTTAAATGAACGTTGAATGTTATATTTTCTTATTGGAACCTCTATTATGCGTGAATTCTAATTGAGTTATAAAAATAATTAATTTTGTCCTTAATTTACTTACCAAGAGTGGATCTCCTAACCCAAGTAAATTCTTTTTATTTGTGACTAAGTTTTATCACCTTTATTGTTGTGACAAAATATTTTCCTTACCTCAAAGAATTTTTCTTCATCAATTCCCTGTGGATCAACTTTGGACTCCCGAGATTTTATTACTTGAGACAACTTGCACTTGGGTTTGTAACTTATAATCCGCATCAATACACATAGATAAGAATCATATGATCCACAAGATTGTAATTCAACTCTCTCTCCACTAATTTAAATCACACATAATTGAGGATCAAAAGGTTCTTCAACAACTTGTAATGTAAGGCTAATAGTTATGGGTTAAAGAACAAAAAGGAAAGGATTTAATACAAATATTGAGAAACATAAACATCTGATTTTAAGACTTAAGTCACTATATGATACAATTAGGGAATATTAAATAAAAGAATAAAACTATCCAGAACCATTGAATGTTTTTTTGTATTTTTCTTATTCTTTCATTTATTTGATTTTGGCTGTTTTGTTTTGTTTTTTATGTTTAACAGAAGCAATGATTTTTCTTCTACTGCATATGGTTCCTTCAAGCCAATTTTGAATTGACACAAGCATTAATACCCTAATCATCGGACTCAAGTCAAGAAATAACATTATGTACTCAACCAACATAGAGGGAAGGAAAAGAATGCAATGCTCTCATATGCATAAGAAGGGTTAGCAAGGTTGGGAAAATGAAGGTGATGAAGAACATATAAGGCCAAACATTTATAAAGCTTGAAAGGGAACCTATAGATAGAATCATGTAAAGGTAAGCTTGAAAGGCTCAACCAGTCCAAACATTGCCCTAATCATTTCCTTAATCATACACAATCTAGGATTTCGCTTCAAGAGAGTTGCAAGACAATTTCAAGGATAGTTGAAGTCTCCACATATATAATCCATAAACATTCTCTAGACAAGCACTCATATCCTTTTCAAAGTTACATGTGCATGCAAGTCAAATGTAAATCATGCATAAAATGTGACTAGATTGTTTCAGCATGCTTCAAAGATCGCATAAGGATTCAAAGAATAATTAAGGTTAAATTGCATCCATTTTTAACATTGGACAACCATTCCAACACTAGCGATTGACACATGTTATGCATTCTAATAGTTTCAATAATTTTAACCATGCATATAAACCATCATGTGCACAATATCAAAAAAAATTATCAAAACTAACTATTAGCAATAGTCAAAGTTAATAACCATGTAAGTACAGCAATAGATAAATACCAAAACATTAAATACCACATACATTAAATACCAAAATAGTTATACACGCCCCAAACCTAAGGGAAATAATGTCCTCACTGTACAACATAACTAAAGAGTAAAAGCCCTGTAATGTATGCATCATATCTAGTTGTCTACATCATCAGTAGCAGTCTCCTCCTCATCAGCATCACTCTTCTCATCATCATCGGAATCATCCTCCTGGATAGGCTGTGCTGCATCAGCTCCTTTAGGAACTTGCTGTGGTGAGGGAAGGTGAGCTACCGCCTCGGGTGGGAAATCAAGTACAAGGAAGTTGTCCATAAGAAGCCCTAATTGCTCCACCATCCACCAGAGACTCTGGATCATATAAGACTACATGGCTTCATATGCACCATCTGTGCGCGCCAGCCATCATCAGGTGGAGGAGCAGCTCTGGGCTCTCTTCGAGCCTATCTCTGTTTGGCAGGTGCTGGGGTTGGAGTTGCTTTTAGCCTTTGAATGATATAATCATTAAGAGGCTGTTTAACATCAACAAGCTCCTTGTGAGGGCCCCACTGTACATGTTGTTTGTTGTAGAGTATGTGCATATGAAAAGGGAAAAAGAGGCTCATGTATTCACTCGCTTACCTTTTTATCTGGTCGTGGATGAGCTGGGCAACATCTATGGTGCGGTGCTCAAGAATGGCATATATAAGGATTGCCTGATCTCTTGTCACCTCAGACAAGTTTACAAATGGGAGGATCTGGGTGGAGATGAAGTGGTACCACACCCGTGCTTCCGGAGTCAGGTATGATCGAGGGAAGTTTCTAGGCCACTAGGTCTATACACTGATGGTCCAAACTATAGGCTGTGCATCTGGGGTGCATATACGGGCTTGGACGACGTTAAGGTCAATTCCTTCCTTCTGTTCCCAACGAAAGAACTCCGAGGGAGCAGACAAGCCCAAGGATGCTCTAATGGCCGCAGTGGAGAAGGAGACCACGCGTCCACACACTCTAACTATAGAAGTATATGGGTCAAAGAAGGTTACGTTTGCGTAGAACTAGCGAACGACTGGCAAAATGGCATACTCTGGATATTTAGCAAATACACCCCATTTGTGGTACCGGGTGGTCCTCTCGAGCTCCTGATGGATGGCCTCTTTGAAGGAGAAGCCCCGCTTAGAAATTACTGGCCTGGTGACCAGTTTAGTATATCTCTGCTCACCTGCTGCTGAAAACAAATGTCCTCCTATCGAACTCCTGAGGGGGAGAAGGCTCCCTGTTACGCTGGCTGCTCGACCCTCTCAGGCACTTTGGAGGCATGATGATGGCAAAAGTAGGGAACTTAGACCTGTCAAAAAGATTTCCACAGTGACAATAGTAATAAAATATTCAAAAATATGAAAAATGTGTAAAATAGAAAAAATATGCACAATATAGGGGTATATGTCGCGACATCAACAGGCACGCCACGGCATTCAAGCAAAACCAGATCATGCCGTGACATCAATAAGCACGCCATGGCGCGCGATTGAGAATGGTGCGTTTGCCCAACAGAATCCAGGGCACACCAATGGCCACACAAATGCACATTAGAAACCACATAATGCAAACATAGACAACCTAACATATGCACGTCTACTCATAGAAATCAAAGGAACTTATACCAAAAACAGAAAATCAAAGCAAACCAAAAATAAATTGTGAAATAACAAGAAAATGTGAGAAAGTGTTCCCTAGAGAGAAATTGAGAGATTGGGTGCGAGAATGTGAGAAAATGCAAGAAAAGTGTTTTGGAAAATAAAAGAAAATGGGGGAAAATGAGAAGGGATAATGAGAGAGAGCGAGAAGAAAAGAGAAATACAATGTGCCACAATGCGACCCTTTTGTCTTTTAGCTAGGTCTACTGCATCATGCCACGGCATGAGCCAACTTGTGCCGCGGCGCATGTTCTAGTGGAACGCGCATTTCACTTTAGGCTTTTTTTTAAAAAATAAAATAAACCACGCATAATAGGAATACAGTAGCACCGCGGTGTGGCGCTCTCAGCCTCTCAAGCCTTATAATCCAAAGGCTAGCACTCTGCGATATGAGGTTGGTGCGTTGCGGCGTGTAGCTCACGGGTTTGAAACCCTGATAAGGCAGAGGCCAATGTGTTGCGCCGTATAAATTGCATGCCGTGATGTGAGGAGTCTATCTGCAAAATTATGTAGCAAACTCAATTTAGTAGCAACTGCAACTGCCTAGGGGTCTCCACCACCTACAAAATTAGTCTAGATGTTCAAAAATTCAATTATTGCACGCACATCCAAAATAATATGAAATCTCAAAATTAAAGGTACTAAATGTGCAAGAAACTAAACTAAACTAAAGGATTGAGAACTTGGGTTCCCTCCCAAGAAGGGCCTTAGTTATAGTCCAAGCAAGACTTGTTCTGCCTTTTATTCTTGGGCAGCCAATGTGAGGGAAGTCTTGCCCCTATCAATCTCTCCTCTAAGATAAGGCTTCAATCGCTAGCCATTAACTTTAATAGTTGACTTTCCATCAAGATCTGCAACCTCGACCGCTACATGGGGAAACACCTTTACCACATAAAACAGACTTGACGACCTAGATTTAAGCTTTCCTGGGAAATGCTTGATCATGGAATTGTAAAGGAGGACTTGCTGGACTTGCTCGAATCTCTTCTGAACAATCTTCTTGTCATGCTAATTTTTCACCTTCTCCTTGTACAGTTTTGCTCTAGGTCACTCACATCCCTCTGCATGATTCGTGGTATGTCTAATAACCAACTTTATAATCACCTTGTTACAGATGACGTTTGATGACATTAAAACACATAACTCCTCATGTAGGAATCGTAGTGAGTTCAGGTCAAAGGACCACAGACACCATTGTCACTATGAGAATCACTTATGACACTCACATAACAATCCATGTAGTGTTCTTATGGTGGGTCAGTCTAGTACATCATTACTCAAATATGTACCCATGTGAAGACTTGATATCTCATATCCATGACCCGTGAGATGTGGTGATCAGTCTATACACATACTAGTCTCAATGTATTATTGTTGTCCTAATTAACAATAATACTTGATTAGGGACATTTAAGAATAGTGTTGTAACCAAAAAGATCTTACGATCAAGTCATCCACTTGATGTCCTATGGCATCAAACTTACTATTCTAAGGACTTTATTATGTTTATCAAAAAAGAACACAATAAATGAAATGCCTCATATATAAAATAACATAATAGAATGTATGTAAATACAGAAAATGTATTGGCCTGTAGGACATACACCAACAATACCTAACTAGTATTAGAATTCCTTTTATTGAGAATTGTAATTCTCACCTCAGTTGTTCTTCCATGTAAATTTGGTAAAGACCTTGCTAAGGGAAAGAAGATGAAGCATAAAGACTAGTATAATTTTATATGCTTTAGTAGACAAAGCTGATGTATAAAGTTTTTATTTGCTTGTATGTTTTAAGTAGTATGTATTACAATATTCCCTTTTGTGGCAAGTGTTGTGTGTGTGTGTGTATATATATATATATATGTATGTATGTATGTATAAGTTTAAGTTTTTTCGTATTCTCTCAAGGCTTTCTATGATTACTCAGTTGTGATTATGGATATAGGCATTAGTTAGTTATGTAGAAGTGACATCTTTAGTACTGGTTATCTTTATATATCTCTGTTTATCTAGGATATATCTAGATATCTGTATTAGGATGTTACAAACTGCTTTGATACTAAAATGTAACACCCTTACTACTAACACTAATATTATATTCGAAATTACACCATAGTAATTAGGAATAAGCACATCATTTAAAATATTAAAAATTTGAATATACTTTTCAATAAAATACAAAAGTATGAGCCTAGAAGGGTGAAATAATATATATATACTGAAAAGATGTTTATACAAAGAGTACATTATAGTAAAACTATACATCACATGCCTTCAAGGCATTAACCATACATCCTTAATACAAAATACAAAATTCTAAAACAAACTACATCTTCTACTTCTATTGTTGTGCTGCAAGATTCAACCTTGGAATTATCATAGAATGTAATACAAAAATGGGGTGAGAATACTAATTCTCAGTAGATTCTATTATGAAAAAGGTGTCATTATAATAATTTCAACTGTTTCAGAGAAAAATACATTCTTTTTCAAAATCCCAATTAATAATAGTTTCCAAAAATATTCATTATCAACAAATACAAATTCAATCATAAATAGTTTCAGTACTTATCTCCAATTACAAATACTATGATATCAAATTCATTGAATGATTCATATAAACATTCAATTCATAATATGACATACAAATTCAATTACATTTCAATGCTCATTCAAATACTCGCTTATCCCACAGAACCCATATCTTAAGCACCATAAAGGGTGAGAACCATCTTAACCAATCAGAAAATCTCAGACTCCACTCTGCCGCAAAGCCGGTGACCGGCTGGATTAGAACTGAGATACTCAGAACAGGGCTAACAAAACAGATTGATTAGTCAGTACGATCTCTGGAGGGTTTACAAGAGGAGGCTCATCTAGTAACTCTCGGAAGAAGCACTACAGACTACGGTATTGAGCATTTCTGGCTCCACACGCAGACCCCGTATTGACGACAAAGAAGAACCGCCGATATCATTCACCACCAAGGACTATGGTGACATCATCCGAGATCATGATGATCCACTCGTCATATCCGGAATAATATCCAATGTCGAAGTCTGACATATTTTCGTAGACTAGGGTAGCTCGACGGATATAATGTTTATGGATGCCTTCCAGAAACTAGATTTCCCCATGTTTGCTTTGACTCCCTATGAGGGTGAGCTCATGGGATTCTTCAGGGAGAAGATTACCCCAGTGGGATATTTTGAAACATTCCTAACCCTTGGGGATAGTAGAATCTACAGAATCATAAAGGTCAGATTTTTAGTTGTGGTTTGCCCGTCTACTTACAATATAATCCTGGGGTGACCCACCCTGAATGGTATTATCGCTGTAGTTTCCACTGCCCACCTGACCATGAAATTCTTGAACAAAAATAATGAGGTGGTCATGGTTAAAGGCGACCAAATTGCAGCACGCAAATGTTATAACGGAAGCCTCAAGATCTGCAGAACTCCCAAGATAGCACGAGCACTTGCAACTACCCCAACGTTAGATCAAGTGAACATCCTCATGACTGAATTAGATGTTAAGGAAGAAATTTGGGGTACAGACCCCAACCAAAAGGAGAATTACTTCCCTTTCAACTAGGTGATAAGCCCGATCAAGTCACCCAAATAGAAGCAAACCTGGAGGAACAGGAGAAACACTAGCTGATAGAGTTCCTTCAATGAAATAAGAACCTATTTGCATGGACGTCGTCCAACATGCTTGGGCTTGACCCTACTTTCGTCTGCCATCATTTATCTATTAAACTGGACACAAAGCTAATTTCCCAGAAGAAAAGAAATGACAGCCCGAAAAGACAGCAGATCATTGAAGAGTAAGTTAAGGACCTACTCAATGCCAGATTTATCAGGGAAATCTCCTACACTACATGGCTCTCCAATGTGGTTCTAGTCAAGAAGTCAAATGGCAAGTGGAGGATATGTGTGGACTATACAAACTTGAATAAAGTATGCCCTAAAGATCCATACCCCTCCCTAACATCGACAAGTTAGTTGACAGCTCATCTGGATTCTAGCTACTATCCTTTATGGACTCCTACTTAGGATACAATCAAATTCCCATGTATCCCAGAGATGAAAACAAGGCTGCTTTCATTACCGAAAAGGTGAGCTACTGCTACATGGTCATGCATTTCGGTTTAAAGAATGCCGGAGCCACCTATCAGCACATGATGAATAAAGTCTCTGAGCGTCAAATATGAAGAGTGCTTGAAGTGTACATTGATGAAATGATCGTCAAAACCCCGGGGTCCAGATCCTACACTGCCGACCTCAAGGAAGTATTCGCAGAAGTCAGAAAGCACAATATGAGACTTAACCCTAAAAAATGCACTTTCGGGATTCGAGCCGGGAAGTTTCTGGGCTTTATGTTGACGCATCATGGGATTTAGGCAAATCCTAATAAATGCCAAGTAGTGCTCGATATACATAGCCCTTGGAATATAAAAGAGGTCCAGCAGCTCACAAGACAAATCATGGCACTTACACGTTTCCTCACTAAAGCCGTTCACAAATCTCTCCCTCTGTCCAAATTGTTAAAAAAAGGGACGGGTTTTTAGTGGACCCAGGAGTGTGAAGACGCCTTCATGTCCCTTAAGAATCAACTATCATCTCCCCCTATATTAACTAGACCGGATCCTGAATAGACACTATATATATACTTCTCTGTTTATGAAGAAGCCATTAGCTCGGTTCTTATCCAAGAAACTGTTGAAGGACAGAAGTCAGTCTATTTTGTGAGCAAGGTGCTGCAAGGCCCCGAGCTCCGTTATCAGAAGATAGAGGAGGTTGCCTTCACCTTAGTCATCACAACCAGGAGATTAAGGCAATACTTCTAATGCCACCCGGTCGTAGTAGGGACGGATCAACCAATCTGCTGAATATTGCATAAACCGAACTTAGCAGGAATGATGATTTCCTGGTCCATCGATCTATCCGAGTTCAGAATTTCATATGAACCCAGAATAATAGTAAAGGCACGAGCTCTTTTGGACTTCCTTACTAAACTTACATCGGATCCCGATGACCATGAACAAGCATCATGGACTGTATTCGTTGATGGGTCATCTAACCGTAAAGGAAGTGGTGCCAGGGTAATCCTAGAAAATCCAGAAGGCATGATAATTGAGAGCTCCTTGAAGTTCGAGTTCCCTACCTCGAACAACCAAGCGAAATATAAAGCATGCATCACTCGATTAATGATGGCTAAGGAACTGGGCGCAACAAGGATCACACTATGTAGCGATTCCCAGCTTGTGACATCCCCGATCTAGGGCGATTACCAAGTTAAAGAGCCCTTCTTGTAGAGATACCTCACCAAGGTACAAGGACTCCTTAAGGAGTTTCAAGTGGTGAACGTGGAATACATCCCTCGAAAATAAAACTCAAGGGCCGACCTCTTATCCAAGCTGGCCAGTACAAAGAGCCCAGGGAACAATCACTCAGTGGTACAAGAGACCCTTGCCTAGCCTTCAATCTACTTCACAACCTTTCTAGCACAAGATGCTCTTGGGGGGTATCGTGGTAATTTATCTATCTAGGAAGTTATGAGATGAGAAGAAAGTCTCACTTTGTTTTATTAACTCAAAAGAGGACTAAGGTCCATACAAAGTGTTGTCGTAGTGTTTAAGGCAGATTGAGCATAAAATAAACTAAGACTAGGCCTTAAGAGGCACTTAGCTATAGTACTTTTTGAGCTTGTCCGTGTTTCAAAAGTTCTTCATTGGCTTGCTTGTTAGCGTTTTGATGGTATAAGCTTCATTGCCGGTGCTGGTCACAATGTGGTAGGGGCCTTCCCAATTTGGGGCTAACTTCCCCTGGGAGGCGTTCTTCCCTCTAATGTCAGTCCAGCGGAGTACAAGGTCATATACTTGGAACATTCTAGGCACAACCTTCAGGTTGTACCATGCTGTCATTTTCTGCTTGATGGCGGCATCGCGTATGTGAGAGATATGCCTTCTTTCTCCCAAGAAATCCAGGTCTTCCATGATCAGGCTGGGATTACTGTCTGCAAAGAAGTGTTATAGGCACCAGTTGGGTTCTCCTATTTCCACTAGGATCATCGCCTCACACCTGTAAGTGAGCTTGAAGGGAGTTTTGCCCATTGTAGAGTGGGGCGTAGTCTAGTAGGCCCATAGGACGTGGTTAAGCTATTCGGCCCAATTCCCTTTGGCTTCATCCAGTCTTCTTTTGAGCCCACAGATAATAACTCAGTTGGCGGCTTCAGCTTGCTCATTTATTTGGGGGTTTTCTACTACTTCCAATGCCACCCGGTCGTAGTAAGGACAGATTAACCGATTTGCCAAATATTGCATAAACTGGACTTAGCAGGAAGGATGATTGCCTGGTCCATTGAGCTATACGAATTCAGAATTTTATATGAACCCAGAATAGCAGTTAAGGCACAAGCTCTTTCAGACTTCCTTGTCGAACTTACATCGAATCTCAGTGACTATGAACAAGCATCATGGACTGTATTTACTGATAGGTCATCTAACCCTAAGGGAAGTGGTGCCGGGAAAATCCTAAAAAATCCAGAAGGCATGATGATCGAGAGCTCCTTGAAGTTCGAGTTCCCTACCTTGAACAACCAGGCGAAATATGAAGCATGCATCACTCGATTAATAATGGCTAAGGAACTAGGCACAACAAGGATCACACTATGTAGTGATTCCCAGCTTGTGACATCCCAGATCCAGGGCGATTACCAAGCTAAAGAGCCCCTCTTGCAGAAATATCTCGCCAAGGTACAAGGACTCCTCAAGGAGTTTCAAGTGATGAATGTGGAATACATCTCCCAGAAATAAAACTCAAGGGCTGACCTTTTATCCAAGCTGGCCAGTACGAAGAGCTCGGGGAACAATCGCTCGGTGGTACAAGAGACCTTAGCCCAGCATTCGATCATGGTTTTGGTTATTTTCTAGATTGAAGATTCAAAACCCACGTGGATTACTCCTATCATGAAATATTTATAGTCCAGTGTCTGGCCTGAGGACTGAAAGGAAGCCACCAAGCTGATCAAGATTGTAGTTCGATACACCATTTACGATGGGAAGTTATACTGGCGAGGATTCTCTTCACCTCTTCTCAAATGCTTAATACCCAAAGAAGCAAAGTAGGTATTAGGAGAAGTCCATGAGGGGAGTTATGGATACATTTGGGAGATAAAGCCCTACCCTTGAAGGCTCTCAAGGCTGGTTATTATTGGCCCACTATAGAAGCCAACACAATAGCACATGTCCAATTTTACGACAAATGCTAGCACCATTTAGACTATTACCCTGCTCCACCCGAGGAGCACTCCACAACATCCGTACCCTGGCCGTTCTATAGGTGGGGTAAGGACATTCTAGGCCTTCTTCCTCAGCATCTAGACAACTGAAGTTTCTAGTGGTAGCAATTGATTATTTCATCAAATGGATTGAAGCCGAACCTCTGGTTACCATTAGCTCAGCCAAAATACAAAAGTTCACATGGCGCCACATCATTATAAGATTTGGAATCCTGGAATCCATCGTGATGAATAATGGGACGCAATTTAAAGACAAATGGTTCAAAGAACTGCTCGCTGGTCTGAAAATCAAGCATCATTGCAATGTTGTAGAAAACCCCCCAATAAACGGGCAAGCTGAAGCCGCTAACCGAGTTATTATCTGTGGGCTCAAAAGAAGACTGGACAAAGCCAAAGGGAATTGGGCAAAACAACTTGACCACGTCCTATGGGCCTACCAGACTATGCCTTACTCTACAACGAGCGAAACTTCCTTCAAGCTCACTTACGGGTGTGAGGCGATGATCCCAGTGGAAATAGGAGAACCTATCTAGCGCCTATAACACTTCTGTGCAGACAGTAATCCTGGCCTGATCAGGGAAGACCTAGATCTCTTGGAAGAAAGAAGGTACATCGCTCACATACGCGATGCCGCTATCAAGCAGAAAATGACAGCATGCTACAACCTGAAGGTTATCCCCAGAAGGTTCCAAGTAGGCGACCTTGTACTCCACCGAGCTGACATTAGAGGGAAGAACACCTCTCAAGGGAAGTTAGCCCTAAATTGGGAAGGCCCCTACCGCATTATGACTAGCACTGGCAAGGGAGCTTACACCATCGAAATGCTAATAGGCAAACCGGTGAAGAACTTTTGGAATGCGAACAAGCTCAAAAAGTACTATAGCTAAGTGCCTCTTAAGGCCTAGTCTTAGTTTACTTTATGCTCAATTTGCCCTAAACACTATGACAACACTTTGTATGGACCTTAGCCCTTTTTTGAGTTAATAAAACAAAGTGAGACTTTTTTCTCATCTCATAACTTCCTAGATAAATTACCACAGTACCCCCTGAGAGCGTCTTGTGCTAGAAATGTTGTGAAGTAGAAAAATCCCAAGTCATGGGAAAATTCTTACACTCAACTATATGTACTAAAGACCCCAGCAAGGACCACTTATGCCAAGGTCAAGAGGGATCGTAAACACCCAAATAAATGGTAATGGACCCCAGACAAAGCTTTACTTATGCCAAGGTCAAGAGGGATCCTAAACACCCAAATGATTAGTGATGGACCCTAGACAAGGCTTTAACCAAAGTCAAGAGGGATCTTAAAAACCAAAAGTAATTGGTGATTGACCCTCTCTATCCAAGATTTCTTATCCCAAAGTCCCAAAGGGAACCGTAGGTCTAAAAAGGGTGTTGGATCCCAGACCGTGGATTCTGATCACAAACTTAACATCTTGATGGGCATTAGACCCAAAGCAATCAATACGAAAACAAGCATGCTAGGCAACACAAAGATTACAGGGAAAATAAATTAAAAACCCTAGGAACTCAAGAAATCATTTATACAAAGTTAACAAACCCCACACAAGGGGTAGAAGCAAAAACAAATATAAGCAATTTTTAATTCTCGGTGGTCCCCTAATTGATAGCCATCACGAATGAAGTTCCAGCAGCACTCGGGTTAGCCTTGGGATTCGCCAACTGCCCATCTCGCGCCACCTTGCCAGAATCTAGAGTGCTCAATTCCAGAGCCACCCCAAGGTTAAAGAGTTGGACTTGATCAATGGTGTTTTGGAATTGCCCTCCACTAATGTCGGTGCAAATGCTAACCAGCTTCTGGACATCATCTCAGAGCAGCTTGATCTCTGTAATTGATTGTCGATCCTTGTCATGAAGGCCCTCGTTTTCAGCTTTTAGTATAGTCACGTACCTTTTAAAGTCTACCAAGATGGAGTTCTTCTGCTTCCCGACATCTTTCAGGGCAACCACCTCCCTCTCCAACTCTTGACTCCGGGATTCAGCCTCACTTTTGGCCTTTACAGCGTCCCCCATAGCCTTGAGAGCTTGGTTTTCACTTTGCTTAGTAGCCACTGCCTTCTCCCTTAACTCCCGTTCACGCTCCTCATAAACTTGTTCTAGGTATTGAGTTTCCACAGCGAGGCGAAGACCAAAAGTCTAAAATCACGCGAAACTATCCTTCTTGTTCCGAAAGGCAAGGTGGTTTGTTACTTATTCATCTAGGAGGTTATAGTCAATGAACTCTCGGGGATCTGAATCCTTGAGATATAGATTTATTGGGCCATTGACGTTGCCTTCCACCATCTTTTTATTTTGGCTGCTCGACGACCCATCCTCCGTCGTTTTCCTCTTTCGGTTCACGATTGCTTCAAGAGAGTCCTCCACCTAGATGGGCTCCGTATTCATCCTCGAAACTTCAATAGGTGGAGGCGAAGGAACCACGACCATGTCCGTTTCATGATCCAGTGGCTCGGTTGAGTTCCTGGCCCGGAAGGCTGCAAGAATTGCTAAGGCATTCCCAGTAGACATCTCGGTCAAACTTTCTACAAAATAAAAAATAGAAGATCATAATTAAGAAATTACCACAAGGTCTAAGCCCGTGAATCAACGTACGGGCAGTGTTTTAAAACTACCTAACACGGCCAAGAAAGTCTCGTCATCCAGGGAATCTAAAATGTCCTTGGGTCGAATTGAGCCAACCTCTTCGACCCACATTTCGAAGACATTAACGCATTCTAGCTCTTCGTCGTTCAAATAGCTCGCTTCCCTCTCAAAGGTTTGAGTAAGAATACTCCAAGCCCTCAGGTTCCAGTACAGACTGAATGTCGGTTCACCATCACTGCTCAACAAGAAAGGGTGCACGCTGCGAGTCACTTTTAACTTGAAGAACTTCTCCTTCAAATCTTTATAACTCTCAAGGTATGGGAGAAAAACCTTTCATCCTTGACACGATCGAGCTGAAAGCTAGGTCTTTTGAGTGGCCTTGGCCCCGTGAGTGGAGTACCTGGTATGAAGTAGAAGAACGCTCTATCTGTGCACCGCAACCTGACCAACCGGCATATCCTTTCAAACGCCATGATGTTGGCCCAACCGTTGGGATGAATCTGGGTTGGAGTGGCATTCAGAGTTTGGAGGATGGCAATTTGGAAGTCGGTGAAGGGAAGCCAGAGTCCAAACCTGACAAAAAAGTTCTCATACATATAGGTGAAGTGTTCCCCTGCCTGGCAAGTCAAACACATCCTTTCATTCCTCAGTAAAAGGACCTCGAATTCGTGGTCCCTACTCTTCAAATCCTCTAGAAGCTCCCTCTATTGGAAATGGGATATCCGACCATAGGCGTCATTTACAACACAATGATATACTAACCTTAGACCACGACAGATATAAATTTCATCTTCCACGACCATTTCTTCTTCTCTTGGCTCCCCTCCTTCCGGAACCAGGGCAACATCTGGCACTGGTTCTTCGATTCTCACCACTCTTCTTCTCGCCATTAGAGTTTCTGGGTACACATAGAGGCCGACAGTTAGAACCATTTAAGTTTAAAGATCCAAAAAGGGATGTGAAAAAGTAGAAAACTGCTCACACCCACACACTGGCCTCCGCTCCTACTAAGACAGAAGTCTCAGTAGGACACCCCTACCGCATAAGATGAGATGGAGGAGGCGATCCACAGGGCAACATCATTGAAAGGAAGAAAGATGTTCCCCTTTCCCTTAATTGCAGGGAAAACATGGGATGTGCACTCTATTAAGGGTCGCACAACCACTCATGAAGCAAAATGGAAGAAGGATAAGTCAGAGAAAAGTGAATACTTTAAAAGAAATAGAAAGAAGTGACAAAAAATCCAGTCACCAGAATGGCAAAGTGCTGAATAGAAAGTGCTGAATAGAAAGTACTGAAACTGCCTCCCACCACCGCTGTGAAAATCATCGGATGTCACCTCAAGCCACCAGTTTCGAGAGATGAATAATGAGACGAAAAGAGGAAACTTAAACCCCTATTTATAATGGCTAGATGGTTTTAAGGGTAATTTTGTCTAGTCAATCTGAATTTGAAAAGATGCTCATTATGGCGTGCAAAACATTATGCACGTCTCCTCAACCAAAATACGCCATGTGGCTCACGCAGCTGTCATAGCAATTAAGAAGATGGTTGCGCAGTAAGCCAAGGGATACCGGGATTGTGGGAAAAAACCCAAGGTCTGACGTTAATTTTTTAGACTCTTATGTCAGCTGTATGCCCGGATGAACTTATTAAAACTTAACACTTGGCTATCCTACCAAGCTCCAAGCTGGGGGCAACTATTCTAGACTGTGATCCGAGATCCCGTTTAATTGGATCAACCCAGCACATGGCTCACCGTACTCTGCCCTGGACAACATAGCTAAGGCCTTGAAGGTAGTACGGGCCTCAGAGCCATGCATACTGAGCAACGTTGGGCCATAATATCAAGATAATTAGATATGCACTAAAGATATATCCTAAATATTTGTAACTGTCAATCATCTACTTACGATATTATAGGACTCATAACTGTTTCAGATTGATACGTGGCTCTCGCATTGAGAGTTCCTAACTTATAAGGATTTATCCCAATAATAGTAGGAAAGTAATCCTTGCCAGGATACTAATCCTAAATACCTATATATAATACAGATTGCATGAAGATTCTATACACGCTCTATAAATACAAGGCTAAATAGCCTTAATTAGGTATCAGTAAATTACTCAACATATACTACCTTACTTGTGCATAGCCTAACTTGAGCATTGGACTCCCTTTGCAGGTACCCACCCCCTATTTCAACATGCTCCATCGCTGCTGCTCAAGGAGGAAACCACCATTCACATGCCTTTTTCAGGTACCCTTTGAATCCATTTCAGAACAACATGGTTTTTCCAAAATAAAATCAGTGGCTTGATGCTATTAAGAATACCCATCACAGCATCTCAAATCAGGACTAAAATCTTTAAGTGTTCCAATTCAAAGACCCCGCAAACCATTACTGCCACTTCATGAAAGGCATGCCTTGACAAGTACTGCAAATAAGAAAAATAATGGATTAACAATTAAGCAACAAAATGATGATCTTTAATTCATGCATCATCAAAAACAATAAGAATCACACAATAAGTCATAGCATGTTAGCATGTGAACCTAGTAACCAAAAATAAGCCATCACTTCCCAATGTATTAACAAAATCAAGAAGACAACAACCTTTTTTTTTTGTACATAGACTGCAACATTTATTAATGAAGCAGGACATACAAAATTAGACTAAAGGAAAAACTGAATAGTAAGGTTTATGGCACTTATTCATGCAAAAATAATGGCACATATTATGGTCAACAATGTGAATCACCCAGAAAAACAAATGACCAAACCATGAGCAAAGTAATATGAAATTCCATGCAATGAATGCCAAGAGCCTATGACAGAATTTAGAGTTAAATGGATGTTATGCATCTTGGCATCATTCTTTCTCACAGTAAGCTAAACATTAAGGCCAACTATCCAGTAAACCATCACATGCCATGAGAGGAGAACTAATCAATCCATAAACATTTTTCAAGCAGAGAAATAAACCAAATTAATATAAATCCCCAAAATGGTTCCAAGCATCAATTTATTAACCATATATTCAAGACCCAAACATCCAAACAATACAGATTAATACATTACAAATTTTTTTGCACACAAACCACCTAAATATTTTCTGCAATGACAGCAGCAAGCACGCATAGATAGCAAACATACTCATTATGCAAAAAAGCATTACTTTCAACATTTAAGATCGACAAGAAATGTTCAGCTATTGTATAATCACCGATTCAAGGAGATAGATCCGAGTACTAGAAGAACTCAAACTAAACTAATTTTCACACCATCACTTTGCTAATATTCAACAACCATGAATTCACAAATGATTCTCATACTAAAGTTGAAATAGCAGCAAAAAAAAAAAGAAAATAAATAACTTTTCAGGCCAGTTTACATCTCAGACTTTGTGACAAACATATTATAAGCATAGTTTAACATCGAGAATTAGACATACGAGAGGTAGGAACTAAAACACTAAGACTCTCACATAATACACAAATATCAACTTACAAATTAAGACTCTCACATAATACACAAATATCAACTTACAAATTACATACAGTCACAAATGATTATGGGATCATCTGTCCATGTATCAGAACAATGAAAATTAGCAACTAAATACCAAAAGGGATGAGTTTACTAGTTACCAATTCAGGTCTTAGTAGAGCAAGGCACTGTGAAAGCTAGCCTTTGCAGACTCTGGCTTATCAATTCCTACAAGCGTGCCCCTTGAATCCTCACTAGGGAATAAACTGTGATCCTCAAATACTTCCCTTCTATTCTTTCTTGCCTCTCTCTGTGTTGGGATTGACTCAAATTCCTAATTTGAAGATTAGTATTGATAGTTTGCTATTTTTATTAGTAGATTTATATCTTGTAAGTAACATTAAGATGTGTGATAAGTTCATATTTTATAGTCTCAAACCAGATGAATTATGGTGATTTGCTTGTGTTTATTGGTGAATTTTATATGGTCCTTACCATTGTCTTCAATTTTTGTAGATTAAAAGAGATTTATTACATTTGGAGTGAAATCAAGCAAAGACACTGTGTTTTCAAAGCAAAAGAATATCATTTTTGCTTAGATAGGGTCTTGTATAAACTCAGAAGCGACTCTTAAGTTAGACATGGTCTCCCTAACACTGAAGTTACGTTGATTTATTGGTCACACGGCCATGTCGAGCCTAGACACAGCCGTGTGAGGTCTTTTGCACTTCAAAACATACAGTTTTGCCTCTTGCTAATATAAATGGCAATGAATCCCTAAACCTAAGAACACTTCAGCAGACTTTTGGAGAAACCTTTTGGAAATAAATCATGCTAAAGGACAGCCACGAATCTCTAGAAGATGGCCACAAAGAGAGGACTTAATTTTTGAAGGGTTGAAGATCATAATCTCCATTAAAGGGGTTTTGATTTCTATTCCCTCTAGTTTTTCCCTTTCTTTAGGTTTTTATTTCCATGGATTTGTATTATGATTTGGATTTGTTATTGAATAAGAATAGCCAAGCTCATAGCTAGGGCTATAGGGAATCTTGTTTTCCTGATTAATTGATTTTCAATTTGAATTTGATTAAGCTAATTTCATTGGGTTTATTGTATTGGTTGAATTCTTATCAAGACTTGATCACTTTTGGCATGTTTTAATTCATTATTTAAATGGTGGCCATCCGTATCCAATGAGTGGACCCATATAATAAACCTAGGATTCAGTTGGTGAATGGTCAAACATCAATTTATTATATTAATTGAATTGACAATTAGGATAGTTCATCTATTGAATTGGGGTTTAATGCATTCCTTGTTAATTCAACTAATTGACCAAATAAGTGATTAATTGGGAATAAAATATTGTTTATCCATCACCATTAAGACTCAATAGCAATTAAGAGGATTTGGCAAGAGAATTACCTTACATCATAAATGTAATACCCCTCGATTTAATAACCATGGCATAATCGTCATTATGTCACGGTCACTAAATTTTGGCGTGCTACAATTGTCAAATAACAAATTTGACAAAATTTTAGACATTTCATATATGAGGAAAATAGGAGCCATGAATGAATAGTTACATATATCACCAGTTAAAAATATGAATTATAAGATATTCTCAAATTATAACATTCAAGACTGGATAATCACCTTAAAACATATATATACCCAAAATACACTTTATACAGGTAATTCAAAATAAAATATAAACTACCCATAACATATCCACGACTAAGGAGTTGGGCACTCCATCGGATCCCGAATACGTAAAGAAACTACGGGCTCACTGGTGTAGTGAGAAATACAGAATAAGGTCTTCAATCGCAGTCCTCTTCATGGTCAAGGTCAGATCCCCCAACATATCGCATACGCTTGTTGGTCCAATCGACTAAGCCAAGTCTTGGCACCACCCGTGAACACAATTTGAACGAACCCAATAGAAACCCTTCAAGTTGTCCTTACCGAACGCAGAAGATCAACCCAAGTGAAATCTAGGAGATTTAACCTCGCCCCCTTTACAGACTTTAACCAAGAGTTGACGTACAACAAGAAAAGTACAAGAAAGAGTTAAGACATCCTACCATCATTACCAGTTATAGCAGCCAGAAACAAAACGGCGCAAAGTGCCCACGGAGCATTTCCAAATAATAATCATAAGCATTAAATAGCAGAAATATACAAATAAGTAATTCCAAGCAGTCATATATATAACAGTAAGATAACAATTCCAAATTATAATAACAAATAAATGCCAGATAATGCGTGGACTCACTATGCACATGCATACAATAGTCAAAATCCTACTCCATGGAGCTAGATATAAACGGTCAGAGAGAAAGATCAGGAGACACGTCTACAACTTGACTGCCGAGGCCAAAGTGCTATAATTCATCAATTTATCCATGTGTACATCATGGCATTGTACAGACAGTCTACGCTAGATCGCGATGTAGGACTGTGTCCAGTCAGGCTATTCAGTACGTTTGCTTCGGTTTACCCCACGAACAGAAGAACTACCAACTGTCCATTACGAGGTCCCCGCACCTTGACGCCCCCTGGTCAACAATATGACCTCAACTTGTCTATTCGCACCTGCACAAAGGTGAGTTCAACTCCTAGGCAACTCGGCCTTAACATAGTCCAACGGACATTCACAATGCATACAGACTCTATGCATAATCATGTATGATCATTATTACATACTATTCCACAATATGCCACAATTCGCCAAAGCAAGAATCAACACAATCATTGGTCACTCGCATGGACCCACAATATCATAATATTGGAATTAAATGAATTAATGTATTTTCAAGGTGTATTATGAATTCTTGCTTGGGTTTAGCTTTTCTTACAAAGTTTGACTCTAAGGGAATTCTCTTAGTTGATTAAATTCTCTTAGGTAATTTATTCATATACACTTAGAAGGTTATTCTAAGATCTCAATGTCTCACACTCTCTTGTTCTTACCCTAATTAAAATTATCCCAAGTCTTATGAAAATTTCATTCTTGGTTCTTTAAAATTTATGAATCTTAAAGTATAATTTAATTTTCTAATTTGCTAATTCTTGCATCCTATTACCATTAATTTAATCACTAGGTGTTAGGTGATAAATTATAATTTTGGATTCGACGGAGACAATGGCTCTAGTGTACAAAGGTGAGGTTACCTTTCGATGAAAAATAACATAACAGAATGATGAAAGATGGGAGAACATTATTTCTCAAGAATGACTAAAGGTCAAGTTCTGTTGAATGAAGATTCTGTCGAATGAAGATCAAAAACTATAGATTATACTAGAAGGTTAGCAGAAATCCTAATTCGATGGACGGGTGTTGACGTTGGAGAAATCTTCCAAGTGTTGAATCGACGAAAGTACTATATGGTCATAAATTCTAATTCGACAGATATTGACATTGAAGAAGTTTCTCTACTGAATGGTCAGGAATTCTAACTCGACGGACATGGTCAGATGATCAAATTCGATGGATATGGTCCGAAGATCAAATTGTTACAATTGTTCACAAAGAATCCCCAAATTTTGGGCCTCAAAACCGTGGCCATCCCAGAACCAATCTGACATCATTTTTTTCTATGTCATATATTGCAATCTATTCAGATACATCAATATACACAAACAATAATCTAATAGCATAAACACATCATAAACAACATGCAAACAAAGGATAACCCTCAATAGGGTTTCCTCACAATCAATCACAAACAAGGTTTCTAAATGCAAATAGAGGTTGAGGAGGAGTGTCTTCCTCTTACCTTAGAGAAGCACAAAGAAAGGATGCTCATTTTTGCTTAGAAATTTCGTTCTTCACCACCACCAAAACCTTGGGTGTTCAAATCCACAAAATCAAGATTAAAGAGGGGAAATGGTAGCCATAGTCACTAAGGTGACCATGGAACATGAAAACGAGGAGAAGAGGAGAAGAAAGTTGAGAGCTTTTACCTTAAAGCTCTAAGCTTTGAGCAGGGCTGCCAACCACGAAAATAGAGGAATAAAGAAAAGCCCCACCGAGAAGAAAGCTTGAAGATTGTGAGGAAAGACAATGGTCTTTATTGGCTTGAGCATGGAAGCTTGAAGGCTTAACAATGGAGGGTGTGTAGGTGTGGAAGAAGAGAGGAAGAAAGTGAGTTGTGCGAGGGAGAGTGAGACTAGTGTGAATGAGAGAAAATGGGAGGGAATAATTGTGATATTCTCCCCAAAATCGTGCTGCACAACGAGTTGGAGGAGAGAGAGAAAAAATGGTAGGAGGAAGCTTCCTAGAAGTTTCATTGAGAAGCTTTGCACAATTCTCATGAAAGTGCATAGTAAGCTTATCTCCTTAATTAAATACATCTGACAGATGATTAATTACACTGTTAGAATTATTTTTCCAGTGAATAAAAGTTGCAGTTGATGAAAATAATATTTTGTTATTCATCAGATGATTTTATGATACCGTGATTTTATTTATCAGATAAAATCTAAAAAATGTAAACCTCGCAAACTGTGTCCGACCTCGGGTTTAGTAAGATTCCCCGTCGACACGTTGACAGTTCAAAGTTTACCAGCCTTAGGAAAATATTTTGTTTTCCCAGCTCCGCTCAGTGGGCACGCAAAATGAAGAATATATTAAAATATTCAATATTTCCAAAAAATTCTACAAAAATTCCTAAAAATCATAAATATTATAAAATGATTATTTATAATGAAATAAATAATTTTCAGGATGTTACAACTCTCCCCTTCTAAAAAGGAATTTCATCCTTGAAATTCATCATATCTTAGAACAAACATGACTGTGTTTCTTTCATTTTACCTCCTAGTTCTCGTGTTGTATCTTCAGCTGCATCAATCCCAATCACTGGCAATAAGGTTGCTTCCTTCCACTGAGTATCTTATATTAACGGGCAAAAACGTGTTGACATCATAGGTCGATCAATAAAAGATTCTACGCTCTTGGAGTCTTCAGCCATCCAACAGCCAACTCTCCAAACAACTGTCCATCGCTGAGTGGCTCTATCGAACTTATTCTCCTTGCTTTCTGTAGTAGACAACTAAGCTTATTTTCTTCTTAAGGCATCCATTATGACATTCGCCTCTTCTGGGATTATACTAAAATGAAAAATCAAAATCTTTCGAAACTTCTAATCATCGTCTCTGCCTCATATTCAACTCATTCCAATAGACCAAAATACCTTTGGCTCTTAAGATTACCATAGGCATTGAGAATTTCTCCTTGTAGAAAATGCTTCTAGATCTTCAATGCAACTACAAAGCTAACTCTAAGTTAGTGTAAGGTAATCCTTCTCATGTATTCTTGATTGTCTCTAAACGTACGTTACCATTCCTTCTATCCTAATCAAGCACACATTCTAAACTTCCAATGCGAAGCATCACTAGGCATCCCAAAAAGGTTAGTTGGGATTGGGCAGAATCATCATCGGGCAGGTAGTCAAGTGTCTCTTCAATCCTTGAAAATCTTTCCTTATATGCACCAATCCTACAAACTTGACTCTCATGCATGAGTTTGACAAGAAATCTTGCCACTTTGGAGAATTCTGTGACGAGTCTCCCATATTAACCAGCTAATCCTATAAAGTTACGAATCTCCATTGCGATCATCGGTCTTTCTCATTAAAGAAATGCTGCGAGTTCTGATGGGTTAACAGCAATTCCTTCCCTTGAGATCGCGTAACCCAAAGGTTGAACTGCCTCTAACTAGAATTTGCACTTAGACATCTTTATGCATAACTTCTTCTTCTTATTCAGGATTTTAAGAATCACTCCGAGAGATTCGGTACATTCCTCCAAACATCAAGAATAGATCAGAATGTCACCAACAAGGACACGACAAATCTGTGGGCGAACTCGATGATAATCCAGAATACAAGTTGATCTTGGAGAAAACAGTGGCGTTTTTCAATTGATTCGTTAAACCATCTTTCCTTAATTCAAACAAGATGTCTTATAGGTTAAGTTCTCACCTAATTGTGCTACACTTGGCGCATTGTTATGGTTCAGATTCGGGAACACATTTACTCAATCGAAGTATACTAGAAACGTTATAAAGGTTAGAAAGAAAAGTAGGGAAATCACTTGATTTACCACTGGACCCGTCCAGTGAAGAATATGATATGGTCCAATAAAACTTAGGAGTGAGTTTCATGGATTCACATCTAGGAAATTTCTGTCTCTAAAAACACTAAGTTTCCATTGGAATCGAACGACGAAACATGGGTAGAAAACAACCAATCCCCTTTTCGAGATCAAGCCTATTCATGAAGAGAGTAAATAATTAAATTAGTAAAAAGGGTTCCAATTTCTAACAACAAAAGGATAGCTTTTAAATAAACTTGTTGCAATGACAGCAAGCTTACAAACGAGAATAGTATCATTCGAGTCGAAGGGAAATAAATACACAGATAATCCAATTCCAGAAATGTACTCTTAGAATTTCATTGGAATTTTTCAACAGGATATGGTTGGAAGATAACCAATCCCTCCGTTAACATTATATCTAATTTGTAAAAGAAGTATACAAATCAGATCAACAGAAGGATTTAGTCTTTAACAGGTCATAGGACAATTTAAACAACTTGGCTACCATCAACAAGTTCTTAGCAGCCAAAATAGAAATAACTTAGTCAAAAGATGTCAGAGGTACATATGACCCTAACATACTCATACAGTCATGCGTCATAAAGTAATGGGCTATCCCCAGAATTATACAATGAAGTCATAGGGTCATCCACTGTAGCACAGTCCCTTTCTTCATTTCGATCTTCAGTCTGGGTGGAGGAATTAACTTTCCTTTCTTCATGAGATTTTGAAGTACGTACATCTCCTATGTAAGGCTTCATCCTTTGTGAAGTATAGTTCCTCGCTACATGTCCTAGCCCTCTGCATTTGGAATAAATTATCCCCGTGATCGCACATGGAGGCTTCGTCCCATGTAAAGCACAATCCCTTGACACATGTCCTTGCTTCCTACACTTGAAACAAATTATTCCTTCGATCTTACAGTCCCTCGTGAAGTGGTCCTTTCCGCACTTCTTACACCTTGATAATGGTACCATAGTTGGATTGGACTTACTACCACTCGCACTCCCTTTCAACGTTTGTTGTTGCTGTTATCCCTTCAGTTATCGCGAATATAGCTTCTGCTTAAACTGATTGATCATCCTTTTATTCCTCCTTTGGAACTTAGGTATTTCAGAATTACCCAAAAACTGACTTTCTCCCAACAAATTCTGAACCTCAACATCCAATTCCTGTTGTCGTGCGGCCCTCTGTTTCAGTTGTACTTTTATGCTAACCATTCTTCGCATTACTTTGGCTGCCGCGGTCATACCATCATTGTCACTCCCCACGTTCACACGCTTTCATCTACTTCAAGTCATTGTCTTCTTTCAAGGACAAACAAATCAAACTATAAGGAAAATCAAAAGCATTCAGTCCAAAGAATATTGTCTCCTTTCGAAAACCAAATACAAAAGTCACAAAACCCAACTAGACAAACCCAAAAGACTTTAACTTGAGCTTATTCACTCTGCCTTCTGCGGCACGATCCCCTGTAAGTCTTTGACTTCTATGTAGCTCCTCGAACCAAACTTATGCCAGATACTCTTTTCCAAAGAGAATGAGTTTTTGAAAACTTCTTTGACACCTCAGTCCACCAACTTTGCAAGTCTTATTTAACTACACTTTTTCTAACCCAATGGCTCAAACAATTCTAGAGGTAACACAGCAAGGGTATAAATGCAAATAGATCTTAAGTAAGTTCAATCATACTAGTTGAGCTTCTTTCTAAAAGAACTCCTATTATCTTAATACGCCTAGGTGAAGTCATAGTTTCCCGTAGACACAGAACATTACACATTGAGTGGGCCAGTACTCAATATCATGTAACTGTGCAACAGTAGCTGCCAACACTCAACCTATGGCAAGCCATGCCTTCCTTTCCCAACATCTCAATTCAAGAGACAAGGAAGTACACAACATACAAATAAACTTCTAACATGTCTAAGGATAGTCAGTCCATACCCCGGCTCAATAGGATGAACTGAGCTCTGATACCACCTTAATGTAACACCCCTCGATTTAATAACCACGGCACAATCGTCATTATGTCATGGTCACTAAATTTCAGCATGCTACAATTGTCAAATAACAAATTTTACAAAATTTTAGACATTTCGCATCTGAGGAAAATAGGAGCCACAAATGAATAGTTACATATACAACCAGTTAAAAATATGAATTGTAAGATATACTCAAATTACAGCATTCAAGACTGGATAATCACCTTAAAACATATATATACCCAAAATACACTTTATACAGGTAATTCAAAATAAAATATAAACTACCCATAACATATCCACGACTAAGGAGTTGGACACTCCATCGGATCCTGAATGCGTAAGGCAACTCCGGGCTCACCGGTGTAGTGAGAAATACAGAATAAGGTCTTCTATCGCAGTCCTCTTCATGGTCAAGGTCAGATCCCCCAACATATCACATACGCTTGTCGGTCCAGTCGACTAAGCCAAGTCTTGGCACTACCCGTGAACACAATTTAAACAAACCTAATAGAATCCCTTCAAGTTGTCCTTACCGAACGCAGAAGATCAACCCAAGTGAAATCTAGGAGATTTAACCTCGCCCCCTTTACAGACTTTAACCAAGAATTGACGTAGAACAAGAAAAGTACAAGAAAGAGGTAAGACATCCTACCATCATTACCAGTTATAGCAGCCAGAAACAAAACGGCGCAAAGCGCGCATAAGGCATTTCCAAATAATAATCATAAGCATTAAATAGCAGAAATAAACAAATAAGCAGATCCAAGCAGTCATATATATAATAGTAAGATAACAATTCCAAATTATAATAATGAATAAATGCCAGATAATGCGTGGACTCACTATGCACATGCATGCAATAGTCAAAATCCTACTCCATGGAGCTAGACATAAACGGTCGGAGAGAAAGATCAGGAGACACGTCTGCAACTCGACTGCTGTAACACCCCAACTTTTAGGATAATTTCAATATTGTCCTAAAATGTATTGTTTTGTGAATTCTGTGAGTAGTAAAATGAATTTGACTGTTTAGTGAGTGTATTTGACAGTTATATGTGATTTGCTCCGAGCTAGGGAAATAATAATTTTCTGGCTAAAAAAATCTTATTTTAATTAATTGGAGTTGGGGGATCTTACTAAACCCAATTCTAATTGATATATATATTAATCTTGTAATTTTTAGGATTTAACTATGCAATAAAATAATTTTATATTATTATAATATTATTTTATATTACAGTACCTACTGTCTCAAAAATAATAGAAATCTGCTTCAAAATGACCACGGATCTTTAAAAGTCTGTGGGACCCGCGTTTAGGAAAAGTAGTCAACGATTCTGACTGGACAATTTCTAAACCAATGGGAGCAAGTCAATGAAAGTGGCTTGACTATTTTGAACCAATAAGAATAGGTCAAAGAAGGAAGCATGGACTTTGATGTGGACTGTTGGATGAAGACTTAGTTAGGAAGCCTTTAACCTTAACCGTTGATCAAATCAATGGTGTAGATGTGAACTTGATTAGCAAGCCTTGAATATTGGCCATAGATGAAATCAATGGATAGGAATTAAAGATGAAACCAATGGTTAGGATTAAGTCAAACATAGTGGCTTGAATTTGGTTGGTAGCTAATTAAGCTTAATTTGGCTAATCTAATTACCTAATTAGCAAACTAAGTAAACTAGCTTAGTTATTAATTAGTTATAGTTTAAATACTAATTAGATATCCTAATATTGTTTAAAGATTATAATATGTGCTAATGTATGTTAAACTAATTAGTTATATGATTAGAATGTTGATTAAGTGTTAATAGGATATTTAACCTAACTAATTACCTAATTAGTTAGCATGTAATTAGGTGTAAATTGAAAACAATTAAGTCACTAAAATGTTAAAGAGCCACATGGTTTTGGGCAGCAGCCTTAGGAGGCTAGATGGCTAAGTTCTACATGGTTCTTGAACCCTCCAAAGTGACATAAGCCATGTGCATCTTAATGTGAACACACTTGGATATTTACTACTCAAATCAAACACTCAACCTCACTCACAAACAACCTCACGGTAGCAGCCCTCCCTCTTTGTCTCTCAATATTCACTTTTCACACTTATCCTAATCAAGCATTCTATTTTCTCTCAAAACACCAAAAACCAAACAACACTTTCTCTTCCATTTTCTTTCCCATTTTCGGCCAAGCACCAAACCCACACCACCAATCTTCTATAATTTTACCTCTTAGCTTTTCTTAAACCCAAATCATATTCTAAACACTTTTCCTTCACAAGGTTTTGCCAAAAATCTACTCTATCTAGTCCAAAATCCAACCTTTTGTTCACTTTCAAAAGGGTAAGTTTTGATTCTTTGGTTCAAAACTTTATTTTTAATTTTTCTAACCATGATTGTTCCATGATTTTTCAATATTAATCATTGTATGTGTTTTTACTAATTGTTTAAGAATTTTAGGGATTTGTTTGGGAGTCACACGAAATTTTAAAGAGAAGGAGGAGAGTAACCGATTATTGTCTTCAAGAGGTAAGAGGGAGATTTAATCTCATCAACCTTGTATGGTGATGAGAAAATGGATTTGTATGTGTGTGAAGAATCCATAAGGATTCATTTGTGTGGTTGTTTATTGTTTTTATTATTTGTGTGATTGTTTAAATGTTTTCCTAATTGTGATTGATTAAATTGCTATGCATGTTTATAGTTTTTATTATTGATTTTGATTGCTATGTATGTTTATAGCTTTAAAATATATTGTATGTGTATTGTATGTGTTTATAGTTGTATGTGTTTATAATTGTATAATTATTAAAGTAGGATGTGAATAACATGTAACGTTTGGCATGAGTGTTCCAAAGAACACATTGAGGCTCACGGCCTTATCATAAAACAGAGAACCAAAATGTTCTCAACCATTTTCTAAATCACTGATTTAAAGAATCTAGGTAAAATAATAAATTTAAGAATGATTTTGATTAATTATGGCCAACATGCCATTTAGTGTATAATTGAATGCCATTTTATTTTCTAAGATATGTTAGGTAATGGATTTACAAAATAAACTGATTCTAATGAATCTTTGAGAAAATAAAAGGAATGAATTTGGTTTTAGAATTTTAAAATTAGCAGAATTTAGTTTAAGAAAGAATTAAATCAAACGCTTGAAAAATACTAACGTAGAGCTCACTCTCTGAGTTTTGAAGTGCGTTAGCAAGTTTCAAAGTGTAACTATTGGGTAAGATTAAAATAAATAGAATTTAGAGAAAAACGTTAAAAATACCTTATACTTATTTTATGGGCAAAATGCTGCCGAAATTTATTAAAATCAGACGAATAAAATGAAAAGATTCCATACTATATTTATAACACAAGGAATATACTCTACGTATTTTAAAAGTATTAGATATAGTCTACACATATTTAAAATGATGATTTTAAGCTTATCGGTTAAGAAAATAATTTAAAAATCTTACGCGATTGAGAAAATGATTTAAAAACATTACGCGATATTCAAAAATGGCAAAATGTATTTACGCGATTTAAAAACGTTTGTGAAAACAACGAGATTGTGAAAACGCGATAAAATTCCTATGCGATTAAACGATACAGTGAGTTTTGTTGTCGGGCCAAAGTGGTGGACCCGGACATGTTGTGATGTAGTATTGTTAGGTGGGACGTACGATACTTTGGTATTTTGTGACTAAGGTTATTTTTGTAATTTTGGTAAAATATGGATATTAAGGGTATTTTTATAATTTTAGATCATGATTAGGGTGTTGTGTCAATTTGGTTGATAATTGGCGATTGATTGATGAGACAAATTACACCGTGTTTTGGTGTGATAAGCGTAGTGTGGTTCATTTATGAATTTAGAGGCATTAGTGTGCAGAGAATTCCATATGTGGACAGTGGTAGCACCTCTGGGCCGTGGTAACGGGCAACACACTAATGATCTTGACAAGCACTATTTTTAATCGAGATCTTGAGGAGACTACTAAGTACTATGCCTGTAGTGCACAATGTTGGACTGTGTACTACTACACGATGTTTGGACTGTGGGCTATAGACACGACGTTAGATAGTGCAATAGTTTGGTTGGGCAGCCATAAAGTATTATTAGTTTCTATTCGAATCATTCTCTCAGATATCCGTGTTTAGCTCCATGGAGTAGGAACGAGTCAGTGTGTGTTCATACATTATCTGTATTTTTCTGCTTACCATAATCTGTGATAAAATGTATGATTTATTGCTTTAATATATTATGCATGATATAATTGTATGTGTTATTTTAATATGTATTGTATTGTCCTGTGTTGTATTGTCATTTTCTTTATTGCCATACGGGTAATGATGTAGATTGTCTCACCACTTTATTGTATTGTTCTGTTTTGTTTCTACTTTATGTTTATATCATCAAAGACTACAATGGTGGCAAGAGAAGGTCAATTAGGTTTCTTTAGACTACAGTTTCTCGAAGGCGTTGAGGCTTGGTATGTCCACTAGGACACAGGACACATAGAGTACAGTGGTAACGTGACTTTATCAGAAAGTAGGACTCGACATGGGTTCGTTACTACACGTTATACGGTTGCTTTCGTAGAGATCATTTTACCTATTAGGGAGTTGTGGGACGAATTTCACTATACTCCTAGAGAGAACTTCGACATAGTTTTGGGTCGAATTTCTATCGGTCAAGACATTCCCAACTAGGGAATTTGTTTTCTGACAAGGGCTCATGTCTTAGGCATTATGTCTTAGTATTATACTGACTTTTTACTGCTTTATTAAATATTTGCAGTTGTAAATAATTTGTATACTTAAGACAAGAATCATATGTATATTATGGTGTGATTATGTTTTGTTTTATTTGGTGTTCCATGTTATTTTATTTAACGTTATAAATATAAAAAGGAAAAATTTTACCACTAATATTATTTATGTACCAAATATTTTATAACTTGGGTAAGAATTTTATTTAATTTTATTTTATTGCATCATAAATGTGACATCCCCACAAGAGTGTTACAGCTGCCGAGGCCAAAGTGCTATAGTTCATCAATTTATCCACGTGCACATCATGACATTGTACAGATAGTCTACTCTAGATCGCGATATAGGACTGTGTCCAGTCAGGATCGTCAGTGCGTTTGCTTCGGTTTGCCCCACGGACAGAAGAGCTACCAACTGTCCATTGCGAGGTCCCCGCACCCTGACGCCCCCTGGTCAATAATATGACCCCCACTTGTCTATTCGCACCCGCACAAAGGTGTGTTCAACTCCTAGGCAACTCGACTTTAACATAGTCCAACGGACATTCACAATGCATGCAAACTCTATGCATAATCATGTATGATCATTATTACATACTATTCCACAATATGCCACAATTCGCCAAAGCAAGAATCAACACAATCATTGGTCACTCGCATAGACCCACAATATCATAATATTAGAATTAAATGAATTAATGTATTTTAAAGGTGTATTATGAATTCTTGCTTGGGTTTAGCTTTTCTTACAAAGTTTGACTCTAAAGGAATTCTCTTAGTTGATTAAATTCTCTTAGGTAATTTATTCATATACACTTAGAAGGTTATTCTAAGATCTCAATGTCTCACACTCTCTTGTTCTTACCCTAATTAAAATTATCTCAAGTCTTATGAAAATTCCATTCTTGGTTCTTTAAAATTTATGAATCTCAAAGTATAATTTAATTTTCCAATTTGCTAATTCTTGCATCCTATTACCATTAATTTAATCACTAGGTGTTAGGTGATAAATTATAATTTTGGATTCGAAGGAGACAATGGCTCTAGTGTACAAAGGTGAGGCTACCTTTCAATGAAAAATAACATAACAGAATGATGAAAGATGGGAGAACATTATTTCACAAGAATGGCTAAAAGTCAAGTTCTGTCGAATGAAGATTCTATCGAATGAAGATCAAAAACTATAGAATATACTAGAAGGTTAGCAAAAATCCTAATTCGACGGACGGGTGTTGACGTTGGAGAAATCTTCCAAGTGTTGAATCGACGAAAATACTATATGGTCATAAATTCTAATTCGACAGATATTGACATTGGAGAAGTTTCTCTACTAAATGGTCAGGAATTCTAACTCGACGGACATGGTCAGAAGATCAAATTCAACGGATAGGGTCAGAAGATCAAATTCTACGGATATGGTTAGAAGATCAAATTATTACAATTGTTCACAAAGAATCCCCAAATTTTGGGCCTCAAAACCGTGGCCATCCGAGAACCAATCCGATATCATTTTCTTCCATGTCATACATTCCAATCCATTCAGATACATCAATATACACAAACAATAATCTAATAGCATAAACACATCATAAATAACATGCAAACAAAGGATAACCCTCAATAGGGTTTCCTCATAATCAATCACAGACAAGGTTTCTAAATGCTAATAGAGGTTGAGGAGGAGTGTCTTTCTCTTACCTGAGAGAAGCACAAACAAAGGATGCTCATTTTTACTTAGAAATTTCATTCTTCACCACCACCAAAACCTTGGGTGTTCAAATCCACAAAATCAAGATCAAAGAGGGGAAATGGTAGCCATAGTCACTAAGGTGACCATGGAACACGAAAACGAGGAGAAGAGGAGAAGAAAGTTGAGAGCTTTTACCTTAAAGCTCTAAGCTTTGAGCTGGGCTGCCAACCACGAAAATGGAGGAATAAAGAAGAGCTCCACCGAGAAGAAAGCTTGAAGATGGTGAGGAAAGACAATGGTCTTTATTGGCTTGAGCATGGAAGCTTGAAGGCTTAACAATGGAGTGTGTGAGTGGAAGAAGAGAGGAAGAAAGTGAGCTGCGTGAGGGAGAGTGAGACCAGCGTGATTGAGAGAAAATGGGAGGGAATAATTATGGTTTTCCCCCTAAAATCATGCTGCACAACGAGTGGGAGGAGAGAGAGAGAAAGTGGTTGGAGGAAGCTTCCTAGAAGTTTCCTTGAAGCTTCCTTGAGAAGCTTTGCACAATTCTCAATAAAGTGCCTAGTAAGCTTGTCTCCTTAATTAAATACATCTGAAAGATGATTAATTACACTGTTAGAATTATTTTCCCAGTGAATAAAAGTTATAGTTGATGAAAATAATATTTTATTATTCATCACATGATTTTATGATACTATGATTTTATTTATCAGATAAAACCTCAAAAAATGCAAACCTCGCAAACTATGTCCGGCCTCGGGTTTAGTAAGATCCCCCATCGACACGTTGACAGTTCAAGATTTACCAGCCTTAGGAAAATATTTTGTTTTCCCAGCTCCGCTCATTGGGCACGTAAAATGGAAAATATATTAAAATATTCAACATTTTCAAAAAATTCCACAAAAATTCCTAAAAATCATAAATATTATAAAATGTTTATTTATAATAAAATAAATAATTTTTGGGATGTTACAACTCTCCCCTTCTAAAAAGGAATTTCGTCCTCGAAATTCAACATATCTTAAAACAAACGCGATTGTGTTTCTTTCATTTTGCCTCCTAGTTCTCGTGTTGTATCTTCAGCTGCATCAATCCCAATCACTAGCAATAAGGTTGCTTCCTTCCACTGAGTATCTTATATTAATGGGGAAAAACGTGTTGACGTCATAGGCCAATCAATAAAAGATTCTATACCCTTTGAGTCTTCAGCTATCCAACAGCCAACTCTTCAAACAACTGTCCATCGTTGAGTGGCTCAATCGAACTTATTCTCCTTGCTTACTGTAGTAGATAGCTAAGCTTATTTTCTTCTTAAGGCATCCATTATGACATTCGCCTCTTCTGGGATTATACTAAAACGAAAAATCAAAATCTTTTGGAACTTCTAATCATCGTCTCTGCCTCATATTCAACTCATTCCAATAGACCAAAATACCTTTGGCTCTTAAGATTACCATAGGCATTGAGAATTTCTCCTTGTAGAAAATGCTTCTAGATCTTCAATGCAACTACAAAGCTAACTCTGAGTTAGTGTAAGGTAATCCTTCTCATGTATTCTTGATTGTCTCTAAGTGTACGTTACCATTCCTTCTATCCTAATCAAGCACATGTTCTAAACTTCCAATGTGAAGGATCACTAGGCATCCCAAAAAGGTTCGTTGGGGTTGGATAGAATCATCGTCGGCAAGGTAGTCGAGTGTCTCTTCAATCCTTGTAAATCTTTCCTTATATGCACCAATCCTACAAACTTGACTCTCATGCATGAATTTGACAAGAAATCTTGCCACTTTGGAGAATTTTGTGACGAGTCTCCCATATTAACCAGCTAATCCTATAAAGTTACGAATCTCCATTGTGGTCATCGGTCTTTCTCATTAAAGAAATACTATGAGTTCTGATGGGTTTACAACAATTCTTTCCCTTGAGATCGTGTAACCCAGAGGTTGAACTACCTCCAACTAGAATTTGTACTTAGACATCTTTATGCATAACTTCTTCTTCTTCTTCAGGATTTTAAGAATCACTCCGAGAGATTTGGTACATTCCTCCAAACGTCAAGAATAGATCAAAATGTCGCCAACAAGGACACGACAAATCTATGAGCGAACTCGATGATAATCCAGAATACAAGTTGATCTTGGAGAAAACGGTGGCGTTTTTTAATGGATTCATTAAACCATCTTTCCTTAATTCAAACAAGATGTCTTATAGGGTAAGTTCTCACCTAATTATGCTACACTTGGCACATTGTTATGGTTCAGATTCAGGAACACATTTACTCAATCGAAGTATACTAGAAACGTTATAAAGGTTAGAAAGAAAAGTAGAGAAATCACTTGATTTACCACTGGACCCGTCTAGTGAAGAATATGATATGGTCCAATAAATCTTAGGAGTGAGTTTTATGGATTCACATCTAGGAAATTTCTGTCCCCAGAAACACTAAGTTTCCATTGGAATCGAATGACGAAACGTGGGTAGAAAACAACCAATCCCCTTTTTGAGATCAAGCCTATTCATGAAGAGAGTACATGATTGAATTGGTAAAAAAGGTTCCAATTTCTAACAAAAATAGGATAGTTTTTAAATAAACTTGTTGCAATGAGAGCAAGCTTACAAATGAGAATAGTATCATTTGAGTCGAAGGGAAATAAATACACAGATAATCCAATTCCAAAAATGTACTCTTAGAATTACATTGGAATTTTTCAACAGGATATGGTTGGAAGATAACCAATCCCTTCGTTAACATTATATCTAATTTGTAAAAGAAGTACACAAATCAGATCAACAGAAGGATTCAGTCTTTAACAGGTCATAAGACAATTTAAACAACTTGGCTACCATCAACAAGTTCTTAGCAGCCAAAATAGAAATAACTTAGTCAAAAGAAGTCAGAGGTACATACGACCCTAACATACTCATACATTCATGCGTCATAAAGTAATGGGCTATCCCCAGAATTATACAATGAAGTCATTGGGGTCATCCATCAGTAGTACGTCCCTTTCTTCATTTTGGTCTTCGATGCCCTGGGTGGAGGAATTAACTTTCCCTTCTTCATGAGATTTTGAAGTACGTACATCTCTGATGTAAGGCTTCATCCTTTGTGAAGTATAGTTCCTCGCCACATGTCCTAGCCCTCTGCATTTGGAACAAATTATCCCCGTGATCGCACATGGAGGCTTCTTCCCATGTAAAGCACAATCCCTTGACACATGTCCATGCTTCCCACACTTGAAACAAATTATTCCTTTGATCTTACAGTCCCTCATGAAGTGGTCCTTTTCGCACTTCTTACACCTTGATAATGGTACCACAGTTGGATTGGACTTACTACCACTCGCATCCTTTTCGTTTGTTGTTGTTGTTGTCCCTTGGGTTGTCGTGAATACAGTTTCTGCTTAAACAGATTGACCATCCTTTTATTCCTCCTTTGGAACTTAGGTAGTTCAGAATTACCCAAAAACTGACTTTCTCCCAACAAATTCTGAACCTCAACTTCCAATTCCTGCTGTTGTGCGGCCCTCTGTTTCGGTTGTACTGTTATGCTAACCATTCTTTGCATTACTTTGGCTGCCATAGTCGTACCATCATTGTCACTCCCCGCGTTCACACGCTTACATCTACTTCGAGTCATTGTCTTCATTCAAGGACAAATAAATCAAACTATAAGAAAAATCAAAAGCATTCAGTCCAAACAATATTGTCTCATTTCGGAAACCAAACACAAAAGTCACACAACCTAACTAGACAAACCCAAAAGACTTTAACTTGAGCTCCTTCACTCTGCCTTCTGTGGTGCGATCCCTGTAAGTCTTCGACTTCTATGTAGCTCCTCGAACCAAACTTATGCCAGATACTCTTTACCAAAGAAAATCAGTTTTTGAAAACTTCTTGGACACCTCAGTCCACCAACTTTGCAAGTCATATTTGACTACACTTTTTCTAACCCAATGGCTTAAACAATTCTAGAGGTAACACAGCAAGGGTATAAATGCAAACAGATCTTAAGTAAGTTCAGTCATACCAGTTGAGCTTCTTTCTAAAAGAACTCCTATTATCTTAATATGCCTAGGTGAAGTCATAGTTTCCCGTAGACACAGAACATTACACATTGAGTGGGCCAGTACTCAATATCATGTAACTGTGCAACAGTAGCTACCAACACTCAACCTATGGCAAGCCATGCCTTCCTTTCCCAACATCTCAATTCAAGAGACAAGGAAGTACGTAACATACAAATAAACTTCTAACATGTCTAAGCATAGTCAGTCCATACCTCGGCTCAACAGGATGAACTGAGTCTGATACCACCTTAATGTAATACCCCTCGATTTAATAACCATGGCACAATCGTCATTATGTCACGGTCATTAAATTTTGGCGTGCTACAATTGTCAAATAACAAAATTTACAAAATTTTAGACATTTCGCATATGAGGAAAATAGGAGCCACGGATGAATAGTTACATATACAACCAATTAAAAATATGAATTATAAGATATACTCAAATTACAGCATTCAAGACTGGATAATCACCTTAAAACATATATATACGAAAAAATACACTTTATACAGGAAAGTCAAAATAAAATATAAACTACCCATAACATATCCACGACTAAGGAGTTGGGCACTCCATCGGATCCCGAATGCGTAAGGCAACTCCTGGCTCACGGGTATAGTGAGAAATACAGAATAAGGTCTTCAATCACAGTCCTCTTCATGGTCAAGGTCAGATCCCCCAACATATCGCATACGCTTCTCGGTCTAGTCGACTAAGCCAAGTCTTGGCACCACCTGTGAACACAATTCGAACGAACCTAATAGAACCCCTTCAAGTTGTCTTTACCGAACGCAGAAGATCAACCCGAGTCCCGCCCCTTTTACAGACTTTAACCAAGAATTGACGTAGAACAAGAAAAATACAAGAAAGAGGTAAGACATCCTACCATCATTACCAGTTATAACAGCCAGAAACAAAACGGCGCAAAGCGCCCACAAAGCATTTCCAAATAATAATCATAACATTAAATAGCAGAAATAAACAAATAAACAGTTCCAAGCAGTCATATATATAACAATAAGATAACAATTCCAATTTATAATAACGAATAAATGCCAGATAATGCGTGGACTCACTGTGCACATGCATACAATAGTCAAAATCCTACTCCATGGAGCTAGACACAAACAGTCGAAGAGAAAGATCAGGAGACACGTCTGCAACTCGACTGCCGAGGCCAAAGTGCTATAATTCATCAATTTATCCACGTGCACATCATGGCATTGTATAGACAGTCTACGCTAGATCGCGATATAGGACTATGTTCAGTCAGGATCGTCAGTGCGTTTGCTTCGGTTTGCCCCACGGACAGAAGAGCTACTAACTATCCATTGTGAGGTCCCCGTACCCTGACGCCCCCTGGTCAACAATATGACATCCACTTGTCTATTTGCACCCGCACGAAGGTGTGTTCAACTCCTAGGCAACTCGGCCTTAACATAATCCAACGAACATTCACAATACATACAAACTCTATGCATAATCATGTATGATCATTATTACATACTATTCCACAATATGTCATAATTTGCCAAAGCAAGAATCAACACAAGCATTGGTCACTCACATGGACCAACAATATCATAATATTAGAATTAAATGAATTAATGCATTTTCAAGGTGTATAATGAATTCTTGCTTAGGTTTAGCTTTTCTTACAAAGTTTGTCTCTAAAGGAATTCTCTTAGTTAATTAAATTCTTTTAGGTAATTTATTCATATACACTTAGAAGGTTATTCTAAGATCTCAATGTCTCACACTCTCTTATTCTTACCCTAATTAAAATTATCCCAAGACTTATGAAAATTCCATTCTTGGTTCTTTAAAATTTATGAATCTCAAAGTATAATTTAATTTTTCAATTTGCTAATTCTTGCATCCTATTACCATTAATTTAATCACTAGGTGTTAGGTGATAAATTATAATTTTGGATTCGACGGAGACAATGGCTCTAGTGTACAATGGTAAGGCTACCTTTCGACGAAAAGTAACATGATAGAATGATGAAAGATGGTTGAACATTATTTCACAAGAATGGCTAAAAGTCAAGTTCTATCGAATGAAGATTCTATCGAATGAAGATCAAAAACTATCAAATATACTAAAAGGTCAGCAGAAATCCTAATTAGACGGACAAGTGTTGACGTTGGAGAAATCTTCCAAGTGTTGAACCAACGAAAGTACTATATGGTCAGAAATTCTAATTCGACGGATATTGACATTAGAGAAGTTTCTCTACTAAATGGTTAGAAATTCTAACTCGATGGACATGGTCAGAAGATGATCAAATTTGACGGATAGGGTCAGAAGATCAAATTCGACGGATAGGGTCAGAAGATCAAATTGTTACAATTATTCACAAAGAATCCCCAAATTTTGGGCCTCAAAATTGTGGCCATCCAAGAACCAATTCGATATCATTTTCTTCCATGTCATACATTCCAATCCATTCTGATACATCAATATACATAAACAACAATCTAATAACATAAACACATCATAAACAACATGCAAACAAAGGATAACCCTTAATAGGGTTTCCTCACAATCAATCACAGACAAGGTTTCTAAATGCTAATAGAGGTTGAGGAGGAGTGTCTTCCTCTTACCTGAGAGAAGCACAAAGAAAGGATGCTCCTTTTCGCTAAGAAATTTTATTCTTCACCACCACTAAAACCTTGGGTGTTCAACTCCACAAAATCAAGATCAAAGAGGGGAAATGGTAGCCATAGTCACCAAGGTGACCATGGAATACGAAAACGAGGAGAAGAGGAGAAGAAAGTTGAGAGCTTTTACCTTAAAGTTCTAAGCTTTGAGCTAGGCTGGCAACCACGAAAATGGAGGAATAAAGAGGAGCTCCACTGAGAAGAAAGCTTGAAGATGGTGAGGAAAGACAATGGTCTTTATTGGCTTGAGCATGGAAGCTTGAAGGCTTAACAATGGAGGGTGTGTGGGTGTGGAAGAAGAGAGGAAGAAAGTGAGCTGCGTGAGGGAGAGTGAGACCAGCGTGAATAAGAGAAAATGGGAGGGAATAATTGTGATATGCCCCCCAAAATCGTGCTGCACAATGAGTGGGAGGAGAAAGAGAAAAAGTGGTTGGAGGAAGCTTCCTAGAAGTTTCCTTGAAGCTTCCTTGAGAAACTTTGCACAATTCTCAATAAAGTGCATAGTGAGCTTGTCTCCTTAATTAAATACATCTGACAGATGATTAATTACACTGTTAGAATTATTTTCCTTGTGAATAAAAGTTACAGTTGATGAAAATAATATTTTATTATTCATCAAATGATTTTATGATACCGTGATTTTATTTATCTGATAAAACCTCAAAAAATGTAAACCTCGCAAACTGTGCCCAGCCTCAGGTTTAGTAAGATCCCCCGTCGACAAGTTGACAGTTCAAGGTTTGCCAGCCTTAGGAAATATTTTGTTTTCCCAGCTCCGCTCAGTGGGCACGTAAAATGAAGAATATATTAAAATATTCAACATTTCCAAAAAATTTCACAAAAATTCTTAAAAATCATAAATATTATAAAATAATTATTTATAATAAAATAAATAATTTTTAGGATGTTACGATAAATTAGTGAAAATCCAGTTAATTGGATTCAAGTGAACATTGCGCCCTAGTTTCCCTCTAAGTGATTTATCTCTACGTTGTTTAAACTTCCATCTTTCTTCTTTATTTGTTATTTGATTTTATTTTGAGTTTCTATTTACACCTACAATTGTTTAAATAACCAAGGATTTAGTGAATCTAGTAATTACCTCTTATTCCTCGTAGAACTGACGACTGAAACTCAAGTCCTATATTACTATACGATAGAGTACACTTGCTCTTAGTGTATTTTACGCATATCAAGTTTTTGGCGCCATTGTCGGGGAATAAGTTTTGTAATATTAGAGGCCAAAAAGCTCTAGTTAATTTAGATGAACTTTTATTTTATTTCTTATTTTATTTTTATTTTTAATTCATTTGTCAGTTCAGCTCCCTACTTATATTTCTTGTGTATGCTTACTCGTTCTTAATCTCCTAATCTACAATTTGATCTAGGAAATTGAGAAAATAGCTCGTAGGTTAAAGAAGCAATCTCATACTAAAGCTGTGGCTAAAGAAGCTATAAGGAGGATGGAGAGATAAATAATTGATGGGACTCATGAAGAACGAGCTACCCCAACAGAGCAGACAATGCTCAAATATTTTATGCCCAATGCTGGAGGATACGAAAGGAGTATTACAAGACCAGCTGTGATGACCAATAACTTTGAGATCAAACCGGCATTGATCTCCATGATTCAAGATTCTATTCAGTTTGGTGGATTGCCTTCTAATGATCTAAATTAACATTTGATCAAGTTCTTACAGTTGTGTGACACCATCAAATATAATGGGGTGACAGATGATGCAATCTTATTGCGACTCTTTCCTTTCTCTCTTAAGGATAGAGCGAGTCAATGATTAATGTCACTACCAAGGGGTTTCATCACCACGTGGGATCAGTTGACAAAATAATTTTTAGCTAAGTATTTTCATCCTTCCAAATTTGCTAAGTTAAGGAATGATATTTTTACTTTTGTGCAGTTTTATATGGATACTCTCTATGAAGCTTAGAAAAGTTTTCAAGAGTTAGTGTGTAGATGTCCACATCACGGATTGCTCGTATGGTAGCAGGTACAATCTTTTTACAATGGTCTATCATCTGCCAACTGTTCACTCATTAATGCTGCTGCAGGAGGTACAATCTGGAGGAAAACATCGATTGAAATCCATAGACTGATTGAAGAAATAAATGAGTGTCAGGTGACTAAGAAACAAGTTGGTGTGCATATTGTTGACTTCTTTACTGCCATTTTGAGTCAATTAGAAGCATTGACAAAAAAGGTTGAGACTCTGATGGTGGCAAATAGTGCAACCCCACCAATCATATGTGAAGTATGTGGCGAACAGGGACATAAAAGTTTAAACTATCAAGTTGGTAATCCCTTTGCCCTCAAGCTCAAAGGAGCAAATTTTGTTGGCAATTTCAATTGGCCGTAGTACAATCTATATTCCAATACGTATAATCTCGATTAGAGGGAACATCCTAATTTTAAATGGGCAAATCAATAAGGTAATCAACAAAGCCAACAGTGAGGTCTGCAACCACCCCCTAGTTTCCAAGCACCTGAAGAGAAGCCAAGCTTTGAAAATTTTGTAACAAAATACTTTGGAATTCAGAGGCTCGAATGAAGAGTATGGAAACTCAAATCAGCTAGTTGGCTACCTTGATGTCAGAAAGGGCACCAGGGACATTGTTTGGTAATACCAAGCCTAATCTGAAGGAACATGTCAAGGCAATTACCCTGAGAAGTGGCAAGGAGCTTGAGGAGCTCTCCAAGAAAAAGGAGAAGCAAATGCAAGAACATGAAGATACTCTTGATGAGTCAGTTAATGTGGAAAATGAGATGATAAGTGAAGCACCCTCCATGGTGCATGTAAGTGAGCCACAAAAGCCCTTTATTCCATTCTCTCAGAGGCTCAAGAACACTCAGCAAGACAAGTAATTTGTTAAATTCTTAGAGGTGTTCAAGAAATTGTAAATTAACATTTCGTTTGTTGATGCCATCTCCCAAATGTCCAAGTATGCAAAGTTCTTGAAGGAAATACTTATAAAAAATGTAAGCTTGAGGAATTTGAGATGATAAAGTAAACGAGAAGTGCTCTGCCATTCTATTGAAGAAGCTACCCCCAAAATTAAAAGATCCAAGGAGTTTCACTATCCATTGCTATATTAGTAACTCTTATTTTGGGAAAGCATTATGTGATTTAGGTGCTAGTATAAATTTGAAGCCTTTCTCTATTTTTAAGAAATTAGGAATGTAGGAATCAAAGCCTACTAACATTTCACTATACCTGGCCGATAGATCCATCACTTACCCTCGTGGTGTATTAGAGGATGTTTTGGTGAAGGTTGACAAATTCATTTTTTCAGCTGACTTCATTATGTTGGACATGGAGGAGGATGCCGAGGTCCCAATTATACTTGGATGTCCATTCCTCACCACTAGAATGACAGGGATTGATGTCCATCAAAGGAAGTTGACCTTGTGATTAAATGATGAGGAAATGGTTTTTAATGTTTTTAATTCAGTCAAAAATCCTAGTTCTTTTGATTCATGTAATTGCATAGATGCTACTGATGTTACATGTAACATCCTTAATAATATGTTAGGCTTGTATATGATTACAGAGGTAACATATTGCTAGTTTAGCATGTTTGTTAAATTTTGTGAGAATTTGAGTTAGTTTAAACACTTTGCTGCAACACAGAATGTGAAAAGTAGATTAAAATGGCTTAGATATTAGCATTAATGGCATAGCTAATGGAAATGAATATGGAGAATTTATTTCTAAGTCACAAATTTATGAAATACAATATGGTTAATTTTTTAGAGTTAACTGAGGTCATTTGGTATTTTTAAGTACACTAGAGTGTATTTTAATACTGGATTGACTTGTTGCAGATATGAAAACTTATGAGAATGGTGAATTTAGGATTGAGATAAATCTTAGAATTTATTTTAATGCCTATGGAATTTAGCAAACTTGATTTGGAGAAATCTAAGTGTTCTTAGAAAATACATAAGTTTCAGTGAAATATTCGAGAGTGTTTTAAGCCTCACGTTTTTCACCCACTCCCTTTTCACCATTTTAAATGGTTTTCTTTCACCATTATTTCTCTCTCTCACGCTTGTACAGTAGCAGCAAGGGGGAGGAACAAAAATAGAGAAAAAGGAGAGGAGGAAAAGTGGAGGAAGATCAAAGGCAAAGCTAAGCTTGGAGATCCATCACCTTGAGGTAGGGGTGTTTTCTATCTTGTTCCTCCATCTTCTTCTTCCTTTCTCTATATATGTTGTCATGTGAGTTTGGAATACGATATGGGTTTGGAAGAGTTTCTTTGAGTTTGAGTTGAAGGAACTCTTAAGAATCTTGAAATAGAATTATTTTTTAGTTGAGTTATGCATGATTTATGGCTTGAATCTCAGGGGTAGCCATGAAACTACTTGGGTTGAAGATTGTAAAATGGATATGAGAGTTAGGGTTTTGGTTCCAAAAATCATGCTTAGATGGTTTAGAAATCATACATGTGGTGTATTTGATGTTTAGAAGTGTTTAAGGATCATGTTTGTGATTAAAAACCCTTTGAATGGTTGAAAATGGTCAAGCTCGGAGTGTGTTTTGGAAAAATTCTAGGAAACCCAAAATTTTGAGGGAGAGCTGCGACATCATCTAGGGAGAGTCGCAACACTCCACTCCCTAGAACATAGGGAATTGCAGCCAGAGAGCAGGAAGTCATGACAACAGATAGGGAGCCGCGACACACTTGGAAGTAAAGCTACAACACCCCTATAGAATTTTGCCCAGACTTGTCTCCTTGTGTGATTTTTGATCCTTATGCATGATGGCATGATATAATATTGATGATTTGAGATGTGAAGCTATGACACACTTGTAAAATCCTTCTCGATAGTATTTTTACAATGCTTAAAGCCCTAGTTGCTTCCTTATAGGTTGAGGTTAAGTTTGTATGGTGTGTGAGCCATGTTTTGCTCTCTATGTGTGTAAGACTGAGCTAGACATTTGTGATAAAAGAGGGTTAGTTACTTTATGTGATAAAGTAGAGCCAATTACAATTGTCTAAGTGCTTAGAATGTTCCTTCATGGGTGAAGTTGAGTTAAAAAGCATGTGTGAGATCATCATTCTTTTATTTGCTAAGGTTGAGCAATGAGAAGTTCTAGAAATATGATCTTGCCCCTTCGGGTGATGAAGGTTAGCATGATTTGTAAGTTTGCTAGTTTCCTTCTTCCTTTTGGTTAATGAGAACCTTAACCATCCACGAGTGGTGTAAATGCCATGGATGAGTACCTAGGACCTTGTTCAACATGAGGTTGACTGTGGAATCACTTGTGAGGTGATGGTATGAGGTTCTAGATACAACAGTGTTATTGTTGAGACACTAATAGTGGTATTTCATGGAGAGAATAACCACCTAGCATAAGTGGAGATTTGAGTAAACCTTAGACATTCATAGTGTGGTGGAATGCTATAGGATAGTGTTGAGAAACCTTAGGAATCCTTTGAGATGTAGAATGTCATAGGTGAGTACCTAGGACCTTGTTCAACATGAGGTTGACTATGGAATCACTTGTGAAGTGATGATGTGAGGCCCTAGTTACAAGAATGCTAGTGACATGGGATTTACTGCTTATGTGATAGGTTGAGGTAAAGTCTTAAGTCACTAGTGTTGCTTTTCACTTGGTTGTGGAGAACCTTGTGTTGAGTGTCTATGCTTTAAAAATAACTTTGTATGTTTTGTTTTCAAACTTGCTATTTGCTTTTTCCTATGTATTGTAACCTTAGATGGTGTGCACAATCATATGGCCAGAGAATGAGGTGTTTGATCTATGTTCTCAGAGTGGAGGCTTATTGAGGTCAAGGTTACCGGTGTACGGGGTTGGCATTAGTACTCTTAGTTTTGTGAAGGGAACAAGTCCACATATCACTAGGTAGTGTTAGGGTTTTTGTGCCTATCCTACCCAGTATATACAAGGGAACGGAGGTTCTTAGGAAAGAAGTAAGTGACATGTGTTTTCAAAAACTAAAATTTGCATTAGCATTTCATAATCATATTATTAGGATATTGTGTGAGCATAACCATACATCATAACATAAAGCATTGCATTTGTTGACAATTATATGGGCGGTTGATCAATATCATTGATTGTTATACTTGTGAGTTAAGTTTATGACTTGCTTGGTGAATGTTATATAGAGTTATATGTATAATCTATTAATGTAAAGCAGTGGCTCATTTATCTATTGTAGGTATAATCTTATGTTTATAGTGTGGTTTTATTTATTGTGAATGATTAAACTCTAGTATTGGTTACTTATATTAAGAATTGTGAATTCTCACCCCGTGTGTTATCATGTAAATCCAGGTGGAAGCTCTTCCAAGGAAAAAAAGAAAAATGTATGAAGACTAGAGTAGTTTTTATGCTTATTAATTACAACTTGTATTTATTTTACATCGCTTTGAGTTGTATAAGAAGTTATGTATTACAATGTGGCCTTTTGTGGCAGTTATGTATATATAACTTTTTTTTTGTTCTTCAGGCTCTCCATATTTATTTGTGTGAATGAATGATATGAGTTTTGTTTGTTGTTTTAAGTTAGAAGTAACATAGCCAGTGCTAGACATCTTTGTATATGTCAGATATACCAAGATACCAGTATTGTGATGTTATATTATGGTATCAGAGCAGTTCATCTTGTTTAGCCGGGATATGGACTGACTATGCTTAGGCATGTTTAAAAGTTTCTTTGTGTGTTGTGCCTTTCCTTGTCTCTTGCTTAAGATATTTGAATGGAATTGCATACCTTGCTTTGTTTTTGGGTGTTATTAGCTACTATTGCGCGGTTACATGATATTGAGACAGATCAACTTAATATGTATTGTTCTATGCATACAGGAGCTGGGAGGATCTGGGAGCACTTCTAGTGAGAGCTTTTATATGGCTAAAGCGATTATGGCTATGACTAATGCCATGAAGGAGCAGGCAGTCGTGACCGCAGAGGCTATTAGAGAGCAGTTAGCCACCATTACTAGGATGTTTGAGAGAATGCAAGCGAACCAACCTTAGCAGCCTGGACCACCACCACCAATTCAGCCGGTGCAACCAGTTCCAATGGTACCCGTGGGGCAGAATTAGAGTTTCCAAGACTTCTCGAAGTTCAAGAAGGCTAATCCATCACCCTTCAAGGGGGAGTACGACCCAGTGAGAGTTAAGAGCTAGTTAAAGGAGATGGAGAAGATCTTCATTGCTATGGTTTTCTTAGATGGGTGGCGAGTTCTCTTTGCTTCCTATATGTTGGAGGGGGAAGCAGAGGATTAGTGGACAGACGCCAAGAGTTTGTTCGATATGTTGGGGACTCTTGTTACGTGAGAGATCTTCAAGAATTCTTTTTTGGAGAAGTATTTTCCACAAAATTTGTGAAACACAAAGGAAATGGAATTCTTGAGGTTGGAGCAAGGTGAGATGTCTATGGGTCAGTATATGGCCAAGTTCAATGAGTTGTCTAAATTCTCATCCTACATCAAATTTAGACCAAATGAGATTTGGAAGTGTGTTAAATTTGAGGAAGGATTGAGGGAGGACATTCAAAAGATGATATGACCTTTTGAGATCCAGAACTTCACAAATTTGTTGAACAAATGTAGAATTGTTAAGGACTGTGATGGTAAGTCTCAAGAGGAGCGAAGATCACAGGACCTTCGAAAGAGGAAATGCATGGGTGATGGGTATGATGAAAGTGTTTCTGCACTCAGTTGTGATTGGCTATGCGACAATGAAGATTGATTTTGATGATAACAAACATAAATATGATGAGAAGACCGAGTCCAAGAACTTGAAGATTAGCTTTAGGACTTAGAGTATTTGTGCATAGAGATCTTTTTGGATATCTCATGGTTTTTTACAAGATAAGATAAAAATGATTTTTCTAAAAATAGTCATGAAAATAAATTAAAAAGTTTTGGTGTTTTGAAAATCATCTGGGCTCTTTTTAAAGTATTTATAAATGTTTTAGAAACAGGGTTATTCGAATAAAGGTTTCTTTATTCGAATAAATCAAGTTTACAAAAAACTGTGCTTGAACTGAGTTATTTGAATAACCTAAGAGTTATTTGAATAATGTTTTCAAAATCTTGCTACGCGCCTTTGTTTTCACAAGTATTATTTGAATAGCATTTTGTTATTCGAATAAAACCTTTTTAGAATGACTTCCTTTTATATAAGCTATTCGAATAACTCTGAAGTTATTCGAATAGACCTATTTCTCTGAAAATGTTTTAAAACAGTGTTATTCAAATAAACATCATGTTATTTGAATAACTCATTTCAGAACTGGTTATTTTGAAAATGTGCTATTCGAATAACCCAAGGTTTATTCGAAAAAACACATGATCCTAATTTAGAAAGAAACGGCCATATTTGCATTCATTATGTAAATTAATGGCACCCAACAACAACTTTCTTCTATGACTCTATAAATAGAGATTAGGGGTTTCTTCTATTTTCCCCCAGATTAATCTTTGCTTGCTTTAAAACGTGATTTATAATTTTTTTGCATATTTTCTGTGCTCTTTTCACCAAAACTTTGAGATATCCTTAGAGAACTTCTTAGCGCTTCAATTTGTGATATTTGCTCTTTGTGAGAGTTTATCTTCATTTATTTTATGCTTCTTTGTACCGAGGGTAAGGTATCCCTCAAGGTTTGTATAAGGATGAGGTATACCTGAGAGTTGAGGCTTTAGCACAAGGGTAGAGTTTCCCTCTGTGTGAAAAGTGCTCTAATTTGCAACGGTAGCAAACACCTATTTAAGCTTGTATTCATAGTGAAAAATCTCAGATATTTTTCGAGAACTGGATATAAGTCATAAGTGGTTTAGTGGCCGAACTAGGATAAATATTGTGCCTGCCCTTCTATTCTTAATCTCTATATTTACTACAATTTATTTATTATTACTTAATTGTTTACTTCTTGTTCCTAAAGCTTTTTTATATCCTCTCTTATTTTCACATCTTTTATTAATAGCTTCAACGTTTGTTTTCTTTTAAAAGCATTTGCAAAAATTTTTTATACTCAATTCACCCCCCTCTTGAATACTAGAGCCACTTGGTAACAAGTGGTATCAGAGCTAGACTTTTGTTTAAAGAGCTTAGCAGCTTTAAGAGAACATGACTTCCTCAAATAGTTTTTCAAAGGGATCTTCCATAAACCGACCACCCTTTTTCAGTGGGGGTGGTTATGCCTAATGGAAGAAAAGAATGAAAATCTTCATCGAAACTATTGATCTTGATGTATGGGATGCTATTGAAAATGACGCTTTTATACCTACAAAAGAGGTCGATGGTGTAAAAACTGAGACACCAAGAAGTGATTAGTCTGATGAGGTTAAAAGAAAAGTTTAACACAATTTAAAAGTCAAAAACATCATTACCACTGCCTTGGGGTATGATGAATTTTTTAGAATTTCAAATGTAAAACTACTAAAGAAATGTGAGACACTTTACAAGTCACCCATAAGGGTACTAGTGAAGTGAAGAGGTTGAGAATCATTTCTCTTACTCGCGAATATGAATTATTTAGAATGAACTAAGGAGAAAGCATTCAACAAATGCAAAAGAAGTTCACCCACATTGTAAATCATCTGCATCATTAGGAAATAATTTTTTTAAAGAATATTTGATTAATAAAGTTTTGAGATGTCTGAGCAAGATTTGGCAACCCAAGGTGACAACCATATCAAAATCAAGGGATTTGTCAACAATGACATTAGCTACCCTCTTTGGAAAGCTCCATGAACACGAACTGGACCTGAGCAAATTAAGTCAAAGCGAAGAAAATGATAAGAGAAAAAAAAAAAGAAATCACACTTAAAGCCACCTCCTCCAATATCAATAATGAAGATGAAAATGATGGAGATGAAGCGGACAACTTTGAGCTAAATGAAGAGAACCTCAGTCTCCTAGTAAAGAAATTTGGAAGGTTCCTAAAAAAGAATGGAACTCAAAGAATACCGTCTTTCCCTCAAAAGAAGACACATCACAAAAAGGAATGAGCATCGTCAACTTTAACTAGTTACGAGTGCAGAAAACCAGGCCACATGAAGATGGAGTGCCCAATTTATCAAAAGAAAATGGAGAAAGTTAAAAAGAAACCCTTCAAGGACAGAAAAGGGAGAAGAGCCTACATATCATGAGATGACAATGATATGGACTCTACTGATAGCTCAGATAGCAAAGAAGCCCATCTATGTCTTATGGCCAAAGGAGAAGAAGAAGAAGAAAATGACAATGAGGTAAATTCTAACTATGACTTATTGCCCTCTTATGATGAATTACGAAATTGCTTTTGAAGAACTATATGACGAATCGATAAGGCTAACAAAATTAATTTCCTCATCTAAGAAAATAATTTCTTCTTTAGAAAATTGAATTGTTATTTTAAACAAAGAAATTGAAGAATTAAAATTTGAAAATGAAACGTTAAGATTAATTGATTCTTGCACAATCTGCTTTTCACATATCTCAACACCTTCATCTTATTTATCATGTCAAATTCTTGAAAAAGAAATTGAAGATTTAAAGAACACACTTTCTAAATTCACTTTTGGAAGTGATAACTTAAATATTTTGTTAGGAAAACAAATAGCAATTTTTCAAAAAGCTCGGATATTTTACAACCCCAAACATCAGCATAAATTCTATAAAAATTTCTTTATTCATTCAAGCACTTCAAGTAGTCCTTTTATTAAATGCTTTTATTGTGGGAAAAATGGACACAGTGTATCAATATGTAATGCAAGGAAAAATATCAACACAAAAATTAGAACTAAAATGGTTTGGGTTCCCAAAGGTACTATACCCAAAATCAACACTCAAGGACCCAAGAAAATTTGGATACCAAAAGTTAAAAATTAAACATGTGTTATAGGTGTACTTGAAGGCCAGGAGCTTACATTGGTACCTCGATAGCGGCTGCTCCAAGCACATGACCAGAGATGACTCCAAGTTCACATTCCTTGTTCCCAAGAATCATGGACATGTAACCTATGGAGATAATAACAAAGGAAAGATTCTTGGAATTGACAAAGTTAGTAAGAGTCCTAATTCTTCTATTGATGAAACTGACCTAATAACAAGAAATAAAACTAGCTTGTAGCTAAAAAGTATAATCAAGAGGAAGGAATAGATTATGAAGAAACCTATGCACCTGTAGCTAGACTAGAAGCTATTAAAATGTTACTTGCTTATGCTTGTATAATAGATTTAAGTTATATTAAATGGATGTTAAAAGTGCCATTTTAAATTATTTTATTCAAAAGAAGTTTACATTGAACAACCTCCAAGTTTTAAAAATCATGAATTACCCAACCATGTTTTCAAACTTAAAAAGGACTTATATGGCTTAAAACAAGCTCCTAGAGCTTGGTATGAAAGGTTGAGTAAGTTTCTTTTAAAACACGGTTTTACAAGAGGCTAAGTTGATACAACCCTTTTTATTAAAAATAAAAAGCATGATATTCTCCTTGTACAAGCTTTTGTTAATGATATTATCTTTAGTGCTACTAACGAGTCTTTATGTAAGAATTTTTCTAATATCATGCAAAGCGAATTTGAGATGTCCATGATAGGAGAGCTAAATTTCTTCCTTGGGCTTCAAATTAAGCAAATAAAGAGTGGAACCTTCATTAGCCAATCCAAGTATTACAAAGAACTCCTCAAAAGATTTGGAATGGATAACTCAAAGCATATGGACACTCTAACGGGCACCTCATGCTACTTAGACAAGGATGAAGCAAGTAATCCCGTTGAAATCACTAAATACAGAGGTATGATTGGATCCCTTCTCTATCTCACTACTAGTAGACCAGATATCATGTTTAGCATATGCATGTGTGCTAGATACTAAGCTAACCCTAAAAAATCATACTTAAGTGCAGTAAAATAAATTATGAAATATCTTAGTGGAACTTCACAAGTGGGCTTGTGGTACCCCAAAGGTGCCACTTGTAGTCTTACTGGTTATTCTGACTCTGATTTTGCTGGTTGTAAATTGGATAGGAAAAGTACTAATGGAACATGCCACTTGCTTGGAAGCTCTTTAGTTTCTTGGCATAACAAGAAACAAAACAGTGTGGCATTGTCTACTGCTGAGGCTGAATACGTTGCAGCCAGAAGTTGTTGTCTCCAAATCCTATAGATGAAGTAACAACTCCTAGACTTTAGTCTTCAGCTAAACCACATCCCTATAAGATGTGATAATACTAGTGCAATTAATTTGACTAAGAACCCTATTATGCATTCAAGGTCTAAACATATTGAGATAAGACATCATTGCATAAGGGATCATGTTCAAAAAGGTGATTGTGTTTTAGAATTTGTTCAAACATCTAATCAACTTGTTGATATTTTCACAAAACCTTTACCTAAAGGCACTTTCTTTCACTTAAGAAGAGAACTTTGAATTCTAGATCAATCTTGTATATAGTGCGTATATTTATTGATTCATCATTGAGCTATTAATCTTAAATTATTATTGACTTGAGCATTGGAAATATCCCTAAATCCTCTTTTTGCAGGTAAATCATCATGAGGTAAGCCTTTAGCTTTTAAAATTACACTTCTGGTCGTGTTTACTAAAGTTTTTCTGATCGGTTTATTCGAATAAACCTATGGTTATTCAAATAAACTCCATCAGCTGTTGAGAAAAATGTGTTGTATATTAGTTTTATTCAAATAAACTTCAATTTATTCGAATAAACTGAGACAACCAACCACAATTTTTATTATTCATATCTGTCTTATTCGAATAACTTCAATTTTATTCGAATATATGTGATGCATGTGCCTTTGTCTTCATACTTTATTTGAATAAACAGTGCCTTATTCAAATAAACTTGAAGTGGATCTCTTGATCCTATGTTTTCTCATCTTTGTCTTATTCGAATAACAGAACCTTATTCGAATAATGCTTTCACAAGGCTTTTGTCCATATTTGGTTATTTGCATAACCAGAAGGTTATTCGAATAAATCCTTAGCAGACAGCCATATTATAGAGCCCGTTATTCGAATAAACGCATAGCTATTGGAATAACTTCTGGCAGAAACATTATGTCCGTTGGTCTCCACGAAAGTTTATTCGAATAACACCCTTGCTATTCAAATAAACATGGCTCTTTATATATATATACCCAGCGCTGTCCAAGTGTTATTTCTTTGTTCTATTTGATTATCTCCTCTTTCTCTCTGTTCTACGCATACCCAACGCTCTCATTTTTTCCCCACCTTTTTTTCTCCACATCCACTATCATTCTCCACCCTCTCAACCATTCTCACCATGACCACCATCCAACCATGGCCTATTCTTCTTCTCGTGCCAAATGCCTTTGCATGAAGACCGCCCCCTGCAACAACCCATTGGACCTACGAAGGCTGTCCTCCAACCAAAAGGAATTGGGTCGCTTCATTTCACACTTTCTGGAGCATAATCTTGTGTAACTGAAGTATTTTGATTTGGGCTTCTTTGAGAATGAAGGAGGCTTCGAATTTCTCAATCTTCTGAACCACCAAGGTATGCTTCATCTCTGCGCACACAAATTTGTTCTCTACCCAGAGTTAGTGAAGATATTCTATTGCAACATAAAGATTGTTAGGGAGGATCACTCTGATGTCTTTGATCAGCATATGGTTATCAGCCCCAGTGATTGGGGACTAATGTTTGGGTTGCAAACTATTAGTTGCAACTTTGAGGAAGACATCAATACTCTGGACCAAGAGTACAAGAAGCTTCAGGCTATTGAAGACATGCTGAAACCTGGTCTAGCCTTGCCTCCAAAAAGGGTTAAGGGAGGAATGATGAAGAGCCAAGACAGGCTCTTACACTATGCCTATGCTCACATTCTAGCACCTCAGGGAGGCAACTACGCCTACTTGAGTGAAGATGACATCTTTATGATGTGGCTTATAAAGAATGGGTACCAGGTTATCTGGCTTATCTTTATCATGAAACATATAATAAAGGCAAAGGGTAAAGAACAGTCTAATTTACCCTATAGTTTGATCATTTCTGCCTTCTTAGGCAAGTACCTTTAGATTTTAGAAACTGAACGAGTGACCAAGCTTACTCATCATCATGTTTTTGGGTCCTTTACCTTGAACAAAATGAATATGATCAAAACTTCTGATGGCTGGGTGTACCCGGATGAAGTTGAAGATGAAGACCAAGAAGACATCGCTGCTGCCCCTGTTGCTAATGCTACTGCTCCTACTATTCTTGATCTAGTCACTTTGGATCAAATTATGGCAATCTTGCAGGACAACAGGGCCTATATAGAGAACACCTTTTCTATCCTATTTGATAGGATAGAAGGTGTAGAGCATCAGTAGGCTGCCCTTCGCACTTTGCTGACTCAGCGAGCACCTAACTCCCCTCCTCCACCACCGGATGCTTACTTTTAGGCTTCATTTTTTTGCTTTTCTTTTGTTTATTGGATTGCTTTTGTAATGGCTATTTTCTTATTGTACATGTATCTTTGTTTGGCCAAGATAATATTAATGAAATGCTTATTTTGATGCATTATCTATTTTTATCTAAATATCTGCTTTGCAAAGCATATTATCTATCTTTATTTTCCTTGGTCCCCTGTGCTTTTTGATCATGCCAAAAGGGAAGAAAAATAATAATAGGTAATTCTTGAGAAAAGTCAGGTAAAAATGAAACAATTATTGGATTCCAAAAATGCACATCTCTGATTTAAAATACCTCTTATGAAAAAGAGGGGGAGTAAGTTCTCCAAACTTTATCATGTGAATTCTAATTTATCTGAACTAATGCTTTTCTCAATGATAGTTTGTCATCATAAAAAAAATGGGAGAATGTGATTAGCTATGCTACAATGAATATTGATTTTGATGATAACAAACATGAAGATGATGAGAAGACCAAGTCCAAGAACTTCAAGATTAGCTTTAGGACTTAGAGTCTTTGTGTACAGAGATCTTTTTGGATGTCTCATGATTTTTTACAAGATAAGATAGAAATGATTTTTCTAAAAACAATCTTGAAAATAAATTAAAAGGTCTTAGTGTTTTGAAAATCATCTGGGCTCTTTTTAAAGTGTTTACAAACAAGGTTATTCGAATAAAGGTTTCTTTATTCGAATAAATCAACTTTAGAAAAATCGTGCTTGAATTGAGTTATTCGAATTGTTGAGAATTACAGTTACATCACGCAGCGAAAAATAGAATTTCCACCAAGGATCCAAGCGAAAAAACCATAATCCAAGTTTTAAAAATGTTTACCTCTTGAAGCTTGATCAAAGGAAGTGATGTAAATCACCAACACCGTAACAACGACGATGTCTCTGTGGTATCCACACGAATAGACTTACAAATGTCCAACATTCATAAAATGAGCCTCACGTCTCTCATACAGTGCTAGGTGTGAAGAGAAGAGAAGAAACCTGTCATACTCTCACTCACTTTTCTGTAGGTGTGGGTAGGGTTCTATAATGCATGTCTTACCAGCCCCCTTAGCAGCACTATTTATAATAGTGACTACCTTAAGTGAGTGTGAGCAGCAACAAGATAAGTTGTGTAACCCTAGACTTATCTGTTATGAGTTTGGCCCACATTTGAATATGAGTCCAACTTGGATCTATTGCTCCAAATTTAGTCTGCTCTATGTGTGTGACCCTGCAGGTTCTCATTATGTTGGCAGTAATATTAAAATCTCATTTTAATATTACAAGCAGTGAGCGATATCTAGCAACACATCGCTGCTACCCAAGTAATGAGAATGTCAGTGATTTGATATAACTTTTTCGTGACTAATGTTTTCGTGTCGTTTAGTCCCTTTGTCATGATATCTAGATTGAACATAAGGCATTAAATGTGTCACCCTTGTATAGTCCAATCCTTCATTTCCCGATACTCGAGTAGACTTTGTACCAAAAAATAAAATCAATATCTCATATTAACTCATTTGAGCATAGTCATGCATTTCACAATCTCACTCAATCAGGGGCCCTGAAGATATCGCTTCTATTATGTATGAGTGACAAATCCCATCTACGTCACTCATATCCCTCTGCATGATTCGTGGTATATCCAATAACTAACTTTATAATCACCTTGTTACAAATGACAATTGATGGCATTAAAACACACAACTCCTCATGTAGGAATCATAGTGATTTCAGGTCAAAGGACCACAGACACCATTGTCACAATGAGAATCATTTATGACACTCACGTAACAATCCATGTAGCGTTCTTATGACGGTTCAGTCCAGTACATCATTACTCTAATATGTACTCATGTGAAGACTTGATATCCCATATCCATGACCCGTGAGATGTGATCATCAGTGTACGCACATACTAGTCTCAATGCATTATTGTTGTCCTAATTAACAATAAAACTTGACTAGAGACATTTAAGAATAGTGTTCTAATTTTATCTAATAGGATCTCACGATGAAGTCAACCACTTGATGTCCTATGGCATCAAACTTACTATTCTAAGGACTTTATTCTATTTATTAAACAAGAACACAATAAATGAAATGCCTCATATATTAAAATTAGCATAATAGAATGTATATAAATACAGACAAATGTATCAGCCTCTAGGGTATACACCAACAATCTCCCACTTGTCCTAGAGCCAACCAGGCATATTTCTAATGCCTAAAGACCTAGTGTGACCCTTCTGTTTCTCCTGTGCAAGAGGTTTCGTCAGTGGATCAGCAATTTTATCATTTGTTAGTACTCTGCATATCTTCACATCTCCTCTATCGATGATCTCTCAAATGAGATAGAAGTGCTTAAGTATATGTTTGGATCGCTGGTGAGATCTAGGCTCCTTAGCTTGTGCAATGGCTCCATTATTATCACAATAGAGGTCCACTGGGTCTACAATGCTAGGAATAGCGCCAAGTTCAGCAATCAGCTTCTTGATCCAAATGCCCTCCTTTACTACATTCGAGGTAGTAATATACTCAGCCTCTGTGGTAGAATTGGCGACTGTCTCCTGCTTTGAACTCTTCCAGCTCATAGCCCCACCATTTAGGCAAAAAACATAACCCGATTGTGATCTGGAGTCATCCTTATCGGTTTGGAAGCTAGCATCAGTGTAACCCTTTACAATTAGCTCTTCCTCAACTCCATATACCAAGAACGAATCCTTAGTCCTTCTCAAGTACTTAGGGATGTTCTTGACAACAGTCCAATGACTCTCACCAGGATCAGACTGGTACTTGCTCGTCATGGTCAAAGCATATGAGATGTTTGGTCGAGTACATAACATGGCATACATGATAGATCCAATTGCAGATGCATATGGAATCTTGCTCATGTGATCCTTCTCATCATGGGTGGAAGGGGATTGAGCCTTAGATAGGCTTACACTATGTGACATAGGCAAGAGTCTTTTCTTGGATTCATGCATGTTAAACTATTTTAACACTTTGTCTATATATGTACTCTGACTTAGGCCAAGCAGTCTCAGTGATCTATCTCTATAGATCCTGATACTTAACACATAAGTGGCTTCGCCTAAGTCTATCATAGAGAAGCAGTTCCCTAACCAAGTCTTTACAGACTGTAAGGTAGGGATGTCATTTCCAACGAGTAGTATATCATCTACATACAACACCAAAAAGACAATAATGCTCCCACCAACTTTCTTGTAAACATAAGATTATTCTTCATTTTTGATGAAATCAAACTATTTTATTATATCATCAAAATAAAGATTCTAGCTTCTGGATGCTTACTTCAATTCATAAATAGATCGTTGCAACTTGCACACTTTTCCAGCATCCTCAAGAGTGGCAAACCCCTCAAGTTGTGTCATGTACACATCCTCGAGAAGATTTCCATTAAGGAAAGCAGTTTGACATCTATTTTCCACATTTCATAATCATGGTATGCTACAATAGCAAGTAAGATCCAAACGAATTTAAGAATCACAACTGGGGAAAAAGTCTCATTATAGTCTACACCATGAATTTGTTTAAAACTTTTAGCCACCAATTGTGCCTTAAAGGTATGCATATTACCATCTATGTTGGTTTTCTTCTTGAAAACCCACTTGCACCTAATGGGTTTTACCCCTTCAGGTGGGTCAACCAAGGTCCATATCTAGTTCGCATACATGGATTCCATTTCAGATTTCATGGCCTTAAGCAATTTCTCAGATTCTGGGCCAATAATGGCTTCCTGGTAAGTCACAGGCTCATCTTGATCTTTGAACAATACGTCATCTTGCTGGGTGATGAGAAATCCATATCTCTCTGGTTGATGATGTATCCTGTTAGTCCTACATAGGTCTAGTGCTACTAGAGCAGGTTGTTGTTCCACAACATTTTGTGGAGGCTGCTCTATTTCCACCGTCAATTCGTTACTACTCTGTGAACTTTAAACTTCTTCAAGTTCTACTTTCCTCCTGCTGGTTCCTTTGGAGATAAACTCCCTTTCTAGAAACACAGCAATCCGTGCGACAATCACTTTGCCCTTAGTAGGATTATAGAAATAGTATTCCTTGGTTTCCTTGGGATAACCCACAAAGAAGCATTTATCTAATTTGGGTCCAAGCATATCGAAAACTTAACGTTTCACATAAGCTTCGTAGCCCCAAATCTTCATGTACGAAATACTCGGCCGTCTCCTAGTCCATATTTCATATGGTGTCTTTTGAACCATCTTAGATGGAACATGGTTAAGTATGAAAGCTGCTGTTAACAGAGTATATCCCTAGAAGGAGTCTGGAAGGTTTGTATGACTCATCATAGATCGGGCCATGTCCAACAAGGTCCGGTTGCTCCTTTCAAAGACACCATTCCATTGTGGTGTTCCTAGAAGAGTGGGTTGAGATAATATCCAACACTCTTTTAGATGATCATCAAACTGTTGGCTTAAGTATTCACCTCCTCGATTTAATCAGAGGATTTTAATACTCTTGCCAAGTTGGTTTTGTACTTCATTGTTAAACTCTTTGAAGTTTTCAAAGGATTTTGATTTGTGCTTCATAAGATATACAAATCCATATTTACTGAAATCATCAGTAAATGTAATAAAGTATTGAAAATCGCCTCTAGCCAGTGTGTTTAGTGGCCCATATACATCACTATGTATAAGGCCTAAAAGATCACTAGCCCTTTCACCATGTCCAGTGAACGGGGCCTTTATCATCTTCCCCAATAAATAAGATTCACATATCTCATATGATTCGACATCAAATGAGTCCAAGAATCCATCTTTACAGAGTTTGGAGATGCGTTTCTCATTTATGTGGCCTAAACGATAATGCCAGAGAAAAGTTGAGTTTAGATTGTTTGATTTAAACCTCTTTGTATTTATGTTATAGACAGGCATTTTGAGATCAAGGACATAAAGTCCATTACTCAATTGTGCACTACCATAAAAAATATCATTCATATAAATGGAACAATATTTGTCCTTTATAATAAAAGAAAAGCCTTTCTTGTCTAAACAAGAAATAGAAATGATATTCCTGCTAATAGCAGGCACAAAATAGCAGTTCTCTAACTTTATTGCAAGCCCAGTGGGCAAAGATAATAAGTAAGTCCCTACAGCTAATGCAGCAACCTTTGCTCCATTTCGCACTCGTAAGTCAATTTCGCCCTTCGCCAATGGTCTACTGCTCTTTAGATCCTGCACATTTATACAAATATGAGATCCACATCCAGTATCTAATAGCCATGATGTAGAAGTAGATAAATTGACTTCTATAATAAAAATACCTGAAGTGGAAGTCTCATTTCCCTTCTTCTTCTTGAGCTCCTCCAGGTACTTGGCACAATTCCTCTTCCAATGTCCGGTTTGACCATAGTGGAAACATGTACCTTCCTTAGCCACCCCGTCCACTGGTTTCAAGCTAGAAGTGTTGGGCTTGGACTTATCCTTGCCCTTGCCCTTGCCCTTTCACTTGTCCTTGGGCATTTTCTACTGTTTCTTGCCCTTATTCTTTTGGACCATTATTATGGCCTTTCTTTCGCCTTTGTTTATGTTCTGCTCAGCAGTTCTCATCATGCTTAGCAGCTCTGGTAGTGATTTATCAATTTCATTCATGTTGTAGTTCATGACAAATTGACTAAAACTTTTCGACAATGATTGCAGAACTAAGTCAGTAGCCAACTCTTAGCCCAAAGGAAAACCAAGTCTCTTCAGGGCTTCCTTCTACCAACTTGCATTGAAATAATGCTTTAGAGAGCTTGTATCTATCATGTCTAGTCTGCTCTTAATAGAGCTTTTTGAGGTGTACGATCATATCGTAGGCATCCATGTTCTCATGTTGCTTTTGGAGCTCAGATTTCATGGTGGCTAGCATTACACATCCGATGTCCAAGGCATTATCTTGATGCTTCTTAAAAGCATCCTTTTCAGTTCTGAGGGCATTAGCAGCAGGTGGCTCAAGAATAGGCTGTTCTAGAACATAAAACTTTTTTTCTTGCTTGAGGACAATCCTCAAATTCCTATACCAGTCTAGAAAATTTGTTCCAGACAACTTGTCCTTCTTAAGGATGGATCGCAGTGATAAGTTATTTGATGTGTTTGTTGCCATGGTAATCTATCAACACAAATATGCAAAATATAAGTATCATGCCATAAACATATTTAACGAGGTCTTTAATTAAATATGCCCCCCACTATTTTATTCAAATCATTGACCCTCAGCATTGACTTAGAAAATCTTATCGTAAGATTTCCTAGTGGGTCAAGATCCATATTTCACCTAGTTTTGAGTCAGCTTTGGCTGATCACCCAAAATTCAGTTATTTAGGTAGGAAACACTGTCCAATTACATCACATGTAACTCTTAGATAGTTGGGTGAATAACACTTATTCCAATCCATTTAATGGACTAAAGCCTAACTCCATGCCTCTAAGCCTTTAATCCTATTGAAATGGCCTAGTTAAGTCAGACCCAATGGTTGGCAGTTGGATATTACCCTTATCCCATCGCGTTTTACTAATATAGATAAAGGCATCATGCTTTTCATACTTACACTTGATCGATACTAGTCTTGATGAGTGCTACGCATTAGAAGGCATCACATAATGACTTAATATTTGCTTTGAGGGAATTTTTTTTTATAATTATTAGATCTCACCATTTATTAAATTATTTATCATACCATAAACATCATCCATGTATCTCATACATATAAAGCATATAATAAAAGTGACATGGTTATAGCCCCTTAAGAGAGTAGCATTAATAAAGCCAGCTTCACCAAGCGTTTCCCACCAATGTCCTTACTTGATGTCATCTTCTTGCCTCCACATCATCATTACATTATATAGAAACCTCTTTTACATTTGAGGGGAGTTAGGTGAGAAGAAAATGTACAATCAGAATGTAGAGAGAAAGGCATAACACACAGGTCGTATTTATAATAACCAAAATAGCATAAAAGGAGGACTAAGGCCATAACCATGCACCATGCATCACAAAGAACATACAAACTCGAAACAATAATACATTATTATTTTGTGAGTTATAAAATGAATTTGAGTTACATGCCTCAGAAAAGATGCTCTACGCAGAGGTAGCACAGGGGTCCCGCTGAATCGAACTGTAAACAAGAGCTAAATCTCTTACACCTCCCTTGATGACTAGGGCATCAACACTTGAACCCTAAACCCGAAAAACACATGAACACTTCATGCATCGTGGGGAACCCTTATGCTATTGTTCAACACTGGAACCCTTGCACCTCCTTGACGGCTTGACATCAACACTTGATGCTGCTGTCGCAAAATAGGAATAGGGTTTCCAAAACCCCTTGCGCTATGCTGCTTGTGTAGAAACAAGGATTCCATAACCCATGCTACCGCAAACCAAGAACAAGGTTTCCTAAATCCTTGCGTCGCACATACATATGAACATCTCAATACAAAATGTTGTACATATCACATACGTACCAGAAAGCTTCGTAAAACCATCCATCTCAATACAAAATGATTTTCAAAGAACATATGAACATCTTAATGGGTTTTTGAAAACAACATCACAGTTTTGCATACAACATATAAAACAGAATATGTTTCGCAAAGGGTTTCATTCATTTTTCTGAAATAACATATTAAAGATTATATCTTTTATAAAAAACAAGATTAACAATCATGCTATCTCATGCAAAATAAAACTAGAAAATTGAATCATGGTTTCGAAGATACTCTGATACCACTATTAGGAATCGCAGATACATCACGCAGTAGAAAATAGAATTTCCACCAAGGATCCATGCGAAAAAGCCATAATCTGAGTTTTAAAAATATTTACCTCTTGAAGCATGACCAAAGGAAGTGACATGAATCACCAACACCGTAACAACGATGATGTCTCTACGGTATCCACACGAACAGACTCACGAACGTCCAACATTCACAAAAAGAGCCTTACGTCTCTCACACAGTGCTAACTGCGAAGAGAAGAGAAGAAATATGTCATTCTCTCACTCACTTTTTTGTAGGTGCGGCTAGGGTTATATAATGCATGTCTTAGTAGACCCCTTAGTAGTACTATTTATAATAGTGACTGTCTTAAGCGAGTGTGAACAGCAGCAAGGTAAGCTATGTATCCCTAGACTCATCTGTTATGAGTCTGGCCCACATTTGAATCTGAGTCTAACTTGGATCTATTGCTCTAATTTTAGTCTACTCTATGTGTGTGATCCTATAAGTTCTCATTACATTGGCAGTGAGATGTGGTCATCAGTCTATGGACATGCTAGTCTCAATGCATTATTATTGTCCTAATTAACTATAATACTTGACTATGGACATTTAAGAATAGTGTTCTAAATCTACCCAATAGGATCTCATGATCTTGTCATCCATTTGATGTCCTATGACATTAAACTTACTATTCTAAGGACTTTATTATGTTTATTATAAATAACACAATAAATGAAATGCCTTATGTATTAAATAATTAGCATAATACAATATATGTAAGTACGGTCAAAATAAATTGGCCTCTAGGGTATATGTTTAAATCGTTGGTGATATCCAAGATCCTTAGCTTGTGAAATAGCTCCATTGTTATCACAATAGAGGTGCACTGGGTACACAATGCTAGGAGCTGCACTAAGCTCAGTAATGAACTTTCTAATCCAAATGGTCTCTTTTGTTGTAATAGAAGCAGCAATATACTCTGCCTTTGTGGTAGAATCAGTGACTGTCTCTTACTTTGAGCTATTCCAGCTCACAGCCCCACCATTCAGGAAAGAAACAAAACTCGATTGCGATTTGGAGTCATCCTTATCAATATAGAAGCTAGTATCAGTGTAACCATTTACAACCAGCTCTTTCTCAGCTCCAAATACCAAGAACGAATCCTTAGTCCTTCTCAAGTATTTAAAGATGTTCTTGGTGGCAGTCCAGCGACTCTCACCAGGATTAAACTGGCACTTTCTCATTATGCTCAAAGCATATGAGATGTCTGGTTGAGTACATAAAATGACATACATGATAGATCCAAGTGTAGATGCATATGAAATCTTGCTCATGCGATCCCTCTCGTCCTGGGTGGAGGGGGATTGAGCCTTAGATAGCCTTACACTATGTGACAAAAGCAAGAGTTCTTTCTTAGATTCATGCTTATTAAACCATCTTAACACTTTGCATATGTATGTACTCTGACTTAGGCTAAGCAGTCTCTATAATCTATCTCTATAGTTCTTTATACCTAAGACATAGGTGGCTTGGACCAAGTCCTTCATGGAAAAGCATTGCCCTATCCAAGTCTTTACAGATTATAGGGTAGGGATGTAATTTCTGATGAGTAGTATGTTATCTACATACAACACCAGAAAGATAATTGTGCTCCCACTAGCCTTCTTGTAGACACAAGGTTCTCCTTCATTCTTAATGAATCCAAATTGTTTTATTGTATCATCAAAATGAAGATTTCAACTTTTAGAAGCTTGCTTCAATCCATAAATAGATCATTGCAACTTACATACCTTTCCAGCATCTTATGGAGTGGTAAAACCCTCAGGTTGTGTCATTTACACATCCTTGAGAATATTTCCATTAAAGAAAGCAATTTTGACATTCATTTTCTAGATTTCATAATTGTGGTATGCTGCAATAGCAAGCAAGATCCAAGCAGATTTAAGCATCGCAACTGGGGAAAAAGTCTTATCATAGTCTACACCATGAATTAGCTTAAAACCCTTAGCCACCAAACGCGCCTTAAAGGTATGCACGTTACCATCTATGTCAGTTTTCTTTATGAAAACCCACTTATACCCAATGGGTTTGACCCCTTCAGGTGGGTCAACCAAGGTCCATACCTCATTGGCATACATGGATTTCATTTTAGATCTCATGGCCTTAAGCTATTTCTCAAATTCTGGGCCCATAATGGCTTCCTAGTAAGTCACAAGCTCATCTTAATCCATGACCAGTACGTCACCTTACTGGATCATGAGAAATCCATATCTCCTTGGTTGATGACGTATCCTGCTAGACCTATGCGGGTCTTGTGCTACTAGAGCAGCTTGTTGTTCCACATGGTTTTGTGGAGGCTGCTTTATTTCCACCATCGGTTCGTTGCTACTCTATCAACTTTGAATTTCTTCAAGTTCTATTTTTCTCTAACTGGTTCCTTTCGAGATAAACTCCTTTTCTAGGAACATGACAGTCTGTGCGACAAGCAATTTTTCTTAATGGGATTATAGAAATAGTATCCCTTGGCTTCCTTGGGATACCCTACAAATAAGCATTTATTAGATTTGGGTCTTAGCTTGTCAGAAACTTGACGTTTCACATAAGCTTTGCAACCCCAAATCTTCATGAAAGACATACTAGGTGATCTCTTTGTCCATATCTCATATGATGTCTCTTGAACTGTCTTAGATGGAACACGGTTAAGTGTAAAAGCTATTGTTAATAAAGCATATCCCCAGAAGGAGCTTGGAAGGTCTGTATGACTTATTATGGATTAGATCATGTCCAACAAGATTCGATTCCTCTTTTCAGAAACACCATCCCATTGTGGTGTTCCAGGAGGAGTGAGTTGAGATATTATCCCACACTATTTCAGATGATCATCAAATTGTTGCCTTAAGTATTCATCACCTCAATCTGATCAAAGGACTTTAATACACTTGCCAAGTTAGTTTTGTACTTCATTCTTGAATTCTTTGAATTTTTCAAAGGATTCTAATTTATTTTTCATAAGATATACAAACCCATAACTACTGAAATCATCAATAAATGTAGTGAAGTATTGAAAATCACATCTAGTCAGTGTGTTTAGGGGTTCACATATATCATTATGTATGAGGCCCAAAAGACCACTAGCCCTTTCACCTTGTACAATGAATGGAGCTTTAGTCATCTTCCCCAATAAACAAGGGTAACATGTCTCATATGATTTAAAATCAAATGAGTCTAAGAATCCATCTTTATGGAGTTTGGAGATGCCTTTCTCATTGATGAACCTGCAAAAGTTCATATTTTTGCGGTTCAAAATCTTAGGTTTTCACCTTCTTTTAATCTTTTTGATTTAGTTTTATTGTCAAGTTTTGTTATATTTTTAGTATTTTAATTGTGTTCTTATTATGTATTTTTTTGTGTTTTTGGTAAGTGTTTGTACATAGAAAAGACTGGACACTTGAGTGATGAAGAAAAACTGTAAAATTAAGTTAAGTGAGCCAGCACTCAAGCACTGAAATCTCAATGCCCAAGCGCTCGTTGCGCGCAAAAGAGCTTCTTTTAAGTGAACCAGCCCACAAGTACTGGAAACTGAGTGCTCAAGCATTGGTTGCATAGGTTGTAGCGTGAATTTCTTATAAAAAAAGAAGGTTTTACTAAATACAATATAATTTTTTTTACACACTCTTACACACTTGGACAGAACGTAGCATCCGTCAAGAGGCACAAACCCTAAAGTGATTAATAACTCCTTGAAATGTAGTTATTTGTGCCCTATTTTTGTGTTATAAAGAATATTTAGTTCTTATGTATAATGCATATTTGGAAGGTTTTAAACTTATATCTGTCATATTCTAATATGGATACCTTCTTATGTGATATAGAGCAAATTATGTTAATTTGACAAGAGAATGAGTGAATTTGTAATTGATATTGATTTGGTGATTTCTCCATTATAGGAAGGGCTCCAAACAAGTTGATATATAGAGCATTTGAGACAAAAGTGGAAGAGAAAGCCAAATTTGCATCTCAGCAGGCAACGCCGCAGTGCAGGCATATCAATGCCGCGGTGGTGGTGTATTCCCCAACATCAGCACAAAGACCCGAGCCTAGAGCGCTTTGACGCTAAGAAGTGGATGCCAAGGCATCTGTGACCTAATTGTCATGCACCGCGGCGTAATTGCGCTTTACTTAGTTTAGAGAAGTTGTGCTAGGTTTTACTGTTTGGAGGCTGAGGGAGCTTAAGGAGGCAAGGTTGGAGGCCATCTTCTTCATGGAAGGAGATTCAAGCATTAAAGAGTCAAATTCATGAGCTTCCTTCCTTCACCTTTCTCTTTTCTCTTTTCATCTATCTTGAGCATGATTTTTGTGATTGTATTTTCGTGTTCATTGATTAGCTAAGATGTATTTAGGGATAACTTTGAATCCTCCTATGAATGTTAATGATTTTGTAATCTTTTGAGTATATATTGATATTTGGTTTTATTCAATCATATGGTTCTTAATGCTCTTGATTGTTTGATCAGCTTTTGAGTGATTTGTTGAAATCTAATGAACCTAGACATAGGAATTTGGATTTTAGATATAATGTATGGTTGATGCTTGTTCAATTTCATTCAATTGACTTGGATAAGTTGATTCGCTAACTGGATAGAAATATACCTTTTAGCCATGCATAGTGGGTAATTGAGAATAGATCGTTCACGAGTGGATTTTACGTCAAACTAAGGAGTTTTTGATAAATGAAACAATGGTTGATTGACCTAGATATAGGCTTTTAACTAAATCAAATTCTCAAGCTAACTTAACAATTCATTGATGTTGCTTATAAGATTGCATGTTATTAGTTGAAATAGGAGGTGAAGAAGGATTCTCTATAGCTCTAAACATTATCTTTATTGCTTTGTAGTTTAGATTTAGTTTATTTGCAGTTTCTCTATTTTTATGTTCTAGAATAGAATTAATTAAGCTATTGGTTAATATTTAACTTTGGAAGCTAACATCCTCATGGGAACGAACTTTATTCTTCACTGTATTACTTGAATGACCCATGCACTTGCGGTACACAAATGGTCTGACAAGTTTTTGGTACCGTTGCCAGGGATATGGTTTAATTCTATATTACTAATATCAACAATGAGTTTAGTTAGTTCTAATTCAAGTTGTATATAGTTCAAGTTGTATATAAATAATTTTGGTGACAAAGTACTACCAGGACTGTAAATTAGGCCCTTCTTGGGAGGAAACCCAAGTTTATGTTAAATTCTTGTCTTTACTTTTTACATAAATAAGTAGTATGTTGAATTTTGTATGTTAATATATATATGTTAATATGTTATATTAATTATGTTAGTATGTTGTTGTTGTTAATATGTTAATAGGTAATATATGTTAGTATGTTAATATGGTAGTTTTATGTTTTTGTTAATCTTTATGTTTTAGTTATGTTTTAAGTTTTAAATATGTTAGTATGCTGATTTTGCAGTTTTATTATATTTTTGTTGTACATTATGTAATCTAGCTTTTTGAACAGGTTTTGCAAGTGCTGGAGACCATTTTGAAGCAGAACCAGCAGTAAAACTGTTTTACCTGCAAGATTTTGCAGACTTACCTCTCACGCCGCGACGCACATCACTTAACATCGTGGCATTAGTGAGTGTTTTCTGCAGATGAGCTATATGTCGCGACGCAGGCATATCAATGTCATGGCATTGTGCTCTATTTTGTACATATTTCTTTTATTTTTCATGTTATTTCATATTTTAGTATGCTCAGACTAACAGTGTGCATAAATTTGAAAAGTTTAAGTATCCAATGTGCTAATGAAAGTGAGGACTTTGTCTCATTTTGGTTTGGGGGAGTATCATAACGCGCTTCGATGATTATGATGTATTAAGTATGCATGTGATGATATTTTTTGTATGCAGTAGTGATAGCCATCATGTTATCTTGTTTCTATATTGCTTTGGCTATTACTAATGGGCTTGAAAAAGAAATTTCAATTTTTAACATTATACAAATGATGTTATACATGCTTGATGAAAAAGTTAGATTTATTTGAATGCATGATATGTGGCAAAAATGATGGTGTTGTTATGGTAGTCCATTGATGTAGAAGGTTACTATTTGCCTACTTTTTAGTGAAACCTTATGTGATCTTGAAGTATGTGAAACAATTTAGTTGTTTTTTATGCATAATTTACATTCCACTTAGATGCAAGTATAACTTTGAAAATGATAATAGTGCATGTCTAGAGAATGTTTATGGATGCACATGTAGAGATTTCGATTATTCTTGAAATTGTTTTTTCAACTCTCTTAAGGCAAAATCCTAGGTTATGCATGATTAAGGAAATGATTAGGGCATTGTTTGGACCAACTGAGCCTTTCAAGTTTACCTGAATGATTTTATCATAGGTCCCTTTTTGAAACTTTATATTGTTTGGCCTTATTTGTTTTTCCACCACCATTGCATTCGTGAACCTGTTAACCATTCTAATGCATATGAAAGCATTGCATTTTCTTCCTACCCTCATTATTTGTTGAGTACATAATATATTATTTCTTGAAGTGAGTCTATTGATTAGGGTGTTAATGAATATTCAATACAAAATAAGCCTGAAGGAACTAGATGCAGTCAAAGAAAAGAAATTTTTGCTTTGTAAAAAAAAATGAAAAGAAAAGAAAGAAGCAAAAGATAAAATAAAAGAAAAGCAAAGCATAAGAATAGAAAAGTAAGAAAAGCATCAAAATGGTTCTGGCTAGTTTTCTACTCATACTGTTGAATACCCTGCTCATATCAGTTAGTAGCTCATGATTTAGAATAACATGTTTATGTTTCTCAATGTTTATGTTATATCCTATCCTTTCTGTTCTTTAACCCATTATCCTTGGCCTTATATTACAAGCTATTAAAGTCCCTATTGATCCTTAATTTTGTGTGATTTACATTAGTGGAGAGAGAGTTGGATTACAATCTTGTGGATTCTATGATTCATATATATGTAGGTTCATAAACTAATCCATATATGTATGACTTGATTAGGAAAAGTTTATCTTACATGTTTGTGGAAAGTGTGAATTACATGAAAGGAAGCTAGATTGTTAGCATGTGAAGGATTGTGTATGTGCGGAGCTAATTATGAGGCATTTGTACTTTATGAGGGCTATACAATCATTATTTGCTGGTTGTGATTTAGAATGAAAAATTGAAATTTTAATAAATGTTGAATGATATTTGAGAATGAATTGTTAAGCTTGTTTACTTAGTCCTATTTTATTTTGCTCAAGGACTAGCAAAATATAGGTTTGGGGATGTGATAACTCCATGAAATGTAGTTATTTGTGTCCTATTTCTATGTTATAAAGAATGCTTAGTTCTTGTGTATAATGCATATTTGGAAGGTTTTAAGCTTATATTTGTCATATTCTAATCTGGATACCTTCCTATGTGATATTGAGCAAATTGTGTTAATTTTCAAGAGATTAAGTGAATTTGTAATTAATATTGATTTGGTGATTTCTCTATTATAGGAAGGGCTCTAAATAAGTTGATATATGAAGCATTTGAGCCAAAAATGGAAAAGAAAGCCAAATTTGCATCTCAGCAGGAAACGCTGCGACGCAGGCATGTCAATGTCACGACAGTAGTGTATTCCCCTGCATCAGTACAAAGACCCGAGCCCAGAGCGCTACGACGCTAAGAAGTGGATGCCACGACGTCTGTGACCTAATTGTACACACACCACGGCGTTGACATTTTAATGTTGCGGCGTGCCCTGTATTTCTGAGCCTACAAATACTGTTTTATTAGATTTTATAATTACACTTTACTTAGTTTAGAGAAGCTGCGCTAGGTTTTACTATTTAGAGGCTGAGGGAGCCTAAGGAGGCAAGGTTGGAGGCCCTCTTCTTCATGGAAGGAGATTCAAGCATTAAAGAGTCAAATTCATGAGCTTCCTTCATTCTCCTTTCTCTTTTCTCTCTTTCATCTATCTTGAGCATGATTTTTGTGATTGTATTTTTGTGTTTAATGATTAGCTAAGCTGTATTTAGGGATAATTTTGAATCCTCTTATGAATATTAATGATTTTGTAATCTCTTAAGTATATATTGATGTTTGATTTTATTCAATCATATGGTTCTTAATGCTCTTGATTGTTTGATCAGCTTTTGAATGATTTGTTGAAATCTGATGAACCTAGACATAGGAATTTGGATTTTAGATCTAATGTATGGTTGATGCATGTTCGATTTCATTCAATTGGCTTGGATAAGTTTATTCGCTAACTAGATAGAAATATACCTTTTAGTCATGCATAGTGGGTGATTGAGAATAGATCGTTCATGAGTGGATTTTGCATCAAACTAAGGAGTTTTCGGTAAATGAAACTATGGTTGATTGACCTAGACATAGGCTTTTAACTAAATCAGATTCTCAAGCTAACTTAATAATTCATTGATGTTGCTTGTAAGGATTACATGTTATTAGTTAAAATAAGAGGTGAAGAAGGATTCTCTAAAGCTCTAAATATTATCTTTATTACTTTGTAGTTTAGATTTAGTTTATTTGCACTTTCTTTATTTTTGTGTTCTTGAATAGAATTAATTAAGTTATTGGTTAATATTTAGCTTTGGAAGCCAAAATCCTCTTGGGAACGAACTTTATTCTTCACTATATTACTTGAATGACCCGTGCCCTTACGGTACACAAATGGTTTGACAGTGGTGTGGGCACAATCAAGTGAAATTAGACCCTTAACATTTTCATATTATTGTTTTCCAACTCAACCCAATTAATTAAATTTGGTTTTTGTTATTTTTATTTATTCTTCCTTTTTATTATTTTTACCAACTCTCTTTTTGATAGCTAGAATAGTGTCGATTTGGCAAATTTAGTAATTGATAACATAATCCTTGTGAGAGCGATACTCTTATTCATTTTTTATTACTTTTGCGATTTGATGCACTTGCTGATTTTACAATAAGTTTTTGGCGCCGTTGCTGGGAATTATTATTTTCAATATTAAATAGTAGTTGAAGAGACACTAATTTGAGCACTTATTTTTCTTATTTAATTTTATTTTGCTTGATTTAATTTTTCTTTTTAATTTGTTTCTTTTTGTTCACTTTTGTTTTTCTTTGTTTATTTTTATTAGTCATTTTTTTATTTTTATTTTTAATTTATTTTCTTTACTTCACTCTGATCTGCTTGTTTATTTGTTTATGCAAGGTTCTGTGGAGTCAGAAGAATTGCTCTTTGATCCAGAGATAATAAAAACAAAAAGAGCAATTAGAAAAGCTATCAGAGAAGGAAAAATAATTGAAGAAGAAAAGATAGTTGAGAACACTAATGCACTGAAAAGATGTACTTTAGCTGATTATGCTACTCCTTCTTCTGAAAATGTCTCAACCAGTATTGTGCGACCTGCTATCCAAGCAAATATTTTTGAGATTAAACCAGCTCTTCTACTTGGTGCAACAAAATCAGTTTGGGGGAGGTAAGGTAGAAAATCCAAACTTGCACATTGCTAACTTCTTTCAACTCTGTGATACTATCAAATATAATGGAGCTCGTGATGATGTCATCGATTAAGACTTTTTCCATTTTCTTTGCGAGATAAAGCCAAGAGTTGGCTACAAGCCCAACCTCAAGGAAGCATCTCCACTTGGGATGATTTGGTTGGTAAGTTCCTCACTCAGTATTTTCCTCCATCAATGTTAGTGAAAATAAGGAGTGAGATTACTTGCTTTACTCAAAATCAAGGAGAATCTCTCTATGAAGCATGAGAAAGATTTAAGGAGCTGCTTAGAAAGTGTCCTCATCATGCATTTGAAGTTTGGCAGCAGGTGCAGATATTTTATAATGGTTTGATTCATTCCACAAGACTTGTGGTGGATGCATCTACAGGCGGATCTTTGAATACTAATACTGTTGAAGAGGCGCAAGAATTATTTGAGACTATGGCTACAAATGAATATCAGTTGCCTAGTGGAAGAGTAGTAATCAAACAGGGAGCTTGGCACTCTCGATGCTTTACTTGCTCAGAATAAAAGTATTTCTCAATAGGTAGCCAACCTCACCAAATGAGTTGAGAATATGCAGGTGAATTTAATGAACCACCAAGTGTTAATTTGTGACTTTTGTGGAGGCAATCATGCTAATGGTGGATGTGAGGCAAGCAATTCTTGTTTCATTTCTCCAGAACATGTCAATTTATAGGAAATCCTTCAAGACCCCAAGGTACTTCATTTTCAAATACATATCATCTAGGGTAGAGGAATCACCCCAATTTCTCTTGGAGCAATCAAATGGTACCATTGAATCCTTAACCAGAGAAGAAGTCTCCTCTTGAGAGTTCACTTGAAAAGTTTATGCAGGAGACTTCTTTTATGCAACAGACTTCCACTTTTATGGAAGAAACAAGGGTTACTTTTCATAATCAAGGAGCAGTTATTCGGAGTTTAGAGAATTAAATGGGTCAAATTGCAAAACAACTCTCCGAGAGAGCTCCAAGCACCTTACCAAGTGATACAGTGGTCAATTCAAAGGAGTAATGTCTGGAAATTTCTTTAAGAAGTGGAAGAGTTGTTAGCCTTCAGCTAAAAGAAGATAATGCCAAAGAAGGAATTGATATTCCAAGACAAGTCCAAGAGAAAGATGGTAATAGAGAAGAAGAGGTTGAGAAGCACAAACAACCAAGAAAAAGAAGAAAGAAGAAGGACTCAATTTTGGGTAAACCTTTTGACCCTTCATTGTATGTTAGACTTCCATTCCCTCAGCGTTTGAAGAAAGATACTCAGGAGAAACAGGAAATACAATTCTCCAAGTTCTTGGATGTCTTTAAGAAGTTACAAATCAATATTCCTTTTGCTGAGGCACTTGAACAGATGCCCTCTTATGCTAAATTCATGAAGAACTTGTTGTCTAAGAAGAGGAAGTTAGAAGAAGATGAGACTGTAGCACTTACTGAGGAGTGCAGTGCCATTATCCAGAGGAAGGTACCACCAAAGTTAAGGGATCCAGGAAGTTTTAACATCCCTTGCACCATTGAAAAGTTGAATGTTGATACGACCTTATGTGATCTAGGTGCCATTATTAATTTAATGCCATTGTCCATCTTACACAAGTTAGGAATTGAAAAATTTAAGCCTACTATGGTTTCCCTCTAATTAGCAGATAGATCAATCAGATGTCCGTACGGTATTGTGGAAGATTGGCTAGTGAAGGTAGACAAATTTATTTTTCCAATTGACTTTATGGTCTTATATATGGACGAGGATGTTGATATCCCGTTAATTCTAGGAAGACCATTCCTAGCAACTTCAGGAGAATTAATTGATGTGCCTAGAGGAGTGCTTATTTTGAGGGTGAATGGAGAACAAGTGACTATAAAATGTTTTTCATAAGTCTGCCCCAACATCAGATCTTCATGTCCCTATTAATTGCATTCAAGGTAAATTTCAAAAGGAGTTGGATGGTAAGAACTCTTCTTTGTCCATTATTATTGATTCTTGTACTTCTAAGATTGTTGATGAGAAAGCGAAAGCCCTCATGTCTCCTAGATTGCTAAAAATGAAAAAGATTCTTCCAGTTCTCAGAGTTTAGTGCAAGCTAATATGAAATCTTCTAACAAGATAAAACCTAGAACTTTACCTATTGATAAATTGAAAATCCCATGTCCTAGTGGAGTTTTTGATGCCAAGGCACACTTGGGACAACCAGCTCTAACTGGAGTTCAGAATATTTTTGGACAGAATTCCAAAGGTAGTGACTGAGTATGGAGACAAAGATCTAACAAAAGAAAGGTGTCATCATGTTTCTCTTATTTCAAGCCACTATGTTTAATTGAGAAAAGGTAGCGTCGAGCTAATGACATTAAACAAGAGCTTTTTAGGAGGCAACCCGAATTTTCTTTCTTTTCCTTTAATCTTTATTTTGTTATTTATTTTTATCTAGTTAGTTATTAGTCTTTTTTATTCTTTATTTTAGTGACTAACATTTTTCCTATTTTTTTTGTAGCTAATGTTGAGTCGGCTTAGGTGCCTCCCTGAATTCAGAACCTTTGTAGGGGGATGTATATAGTTGTCGGGCACCAAAAAGATTTTTCTTCTCTTTCCTTTAGCTTTTAGTTTCCGCATTTTGTTATTTGCTCTTTTTGATTTTATTTTGTTTCCATCACCTTATTGTATTTTGAGTCATTAACTGTGCATGCTGATGTATTGAATTGAATATATAATGATTACTTGAATTGTGGATTGATCTGATTTCTTGGGATAGCACATGAGAATCTATGAGTTGCATTTATCTCTATTATTTCAATTGTGTATGGATGTTCTTCCCATCTTTATGTTTGATAGACCTTGGAATTTAATTGCATGTTAGGCTTAGAGAAAGTTTATAGGATTGCATTTGTGTGGATGATTTGCATCTAGAAGTTGTTAGATTCTCTCTGGAGGTGAAATCCTAGGCAGTGCATGATTAAGGAAATGATGAGGGCCTTCTATGGACTATTTGAACCTTTCAAGCCAACTTGTACACACAGTATGTCCCTAGGTCCCTTTTGCAGCCTTGTGTATGTTTAGCCTTAATTTCTTTTCTTTACGCACATTTACCTTTTCCATACCCATAAAAAAATTTTTTCCTCTTACACACCCTTTGTTAAGTGCATATCTTGCATTATTTTATTATTCAAGGCTTCGTTATTTTTGTACATGAAGTATTTTAGGAGTTAAAAAAAATTCAAAGAGAAAGTCCACATAAAGTATTTCAAAGAAACAAGTTTGGGGGTGGAAGTTGTTAAAAAAAAGTAAAGAAAGCAATAAAGTGTTGATTCTTATGCTCCATTTTGCACTTGTTCTACATTTTGTAGCTTGAATTTTGAAATTTGCATGATTTTGTATCTCAACTTTTGTTTTCATTATCCTACCCTTTCTTTCTTAAACCATACCCTTAGCCTTACATTACAAGCTTTGTAAAGTCCCTTTAGATCTTTGTTTATGTGTTGTTTACATTAGTGGAGAGAGAGATGAAGAACAACTCTATGAATGCAGGTCTGATGTGCATTTGTAGTTTTATAAACCTATCTGGGTTTGTACTTTATGAGTAGATTTGATCTTTCATTCATGTTTTTGGGAAGTCATTTTTGCATGAAAGTTACATGTAGGAGACGATGTGGCAATTGGATTGTTCATGTGTGACACTTTTAAATTAGATTGTGAAGTAGTTTATGAGAATATGAATAATTTTCAATACCGGTGTTACCATGTTTGAGTTTGTGTATTTTGAGTTTTTTTTATTTATTTAGTCTTTTTGTTTTATTTTTATTTTTTTCTTTCTTTTTGCTTAAGGACAAGCAAAAGCTTAAGTTTGGGGGGTGATGAACCTATAAAAATTCATATATTTACGGTTCAAAATCTTGGGTTTTCATCCTCTTTTAATCTTTTTAATTTAGTTTTATTCTCAAATTTTGTTATATTTTTAATGTTTTAATTGTATTCCTATTACGTGTTTTTATGTGTTTTTGGTAGGTGTTTGCACATGGAAAAGATTGGACACTTGAGTGATGAAGAAAAGCTATAAAATCAAGTTAAGTGAGCCAGCGCTCAAGTGCTAGAGTCTCAGCACCCATTCGCTCGTTGCGCGCAAAAGAACTTCCTTTAAGTGAACTAGCACACAAGCGTTGGAAACTGAGCACTCAAGTGCTGGTTGCGTTGGTTGCAATGTGAATTTATTATAAAAGAGAAGGTTTTGCCAAATACAACAGATTTTTTTACACTTTTACACACTTGGACATAACGTAGCAGCTGTCAAGAGGCACAAACCATAAAGTGGTGTGGGCCCAATTAGGCTTGAAGATTATGAATTTTCTTCAACCTTTCCACCTTTCTACAATAGAGTTTATCATATTCTTCTCTTTGTGTTCTTCTTTTTCCTTGTGTAACTAAACCTCTTTTGTTAGGGTGATGATGAATTTTGATACTTGGATGATGTAAATTCTATTATAAGTTTAATCAATGTTTCTATTTCATGATTTATGTGTTTATCTCTTTTCTTAATGTTTTTCTAAATTTGGCCAATTTGGGAATGATTTTTGGTTTGATGTATGATTTGAGAAAATTTGCATGAACCTAGAACTTGTGATAAACACCATAATTTTTGCAATCACTAGGATTAGACATTGTGAATTATGTGGTCTTTCTTTTAATTCTCTCATTCTTGATAATTCCTTTCTATTTAGGATTAGACTAAGGGATTAGTTAATTTTAAATAGTGTAAGAGGATTAATATACCAAGGGACTGGATATTGAATAATTTTTGGAATTGACCATGAATCATTGGAATAGGACTTGATTAAACTAATATTTGATTTTGCATTTAAAGAGTTCAAGTGAAATCTGACCATTAACATTTTCATATCATTATATTCCAACTCAACCCAATTAATTAAATTTGGCTTTTGTTATTTTTGTTTATTCTTCCTTTTTATTGTTTTTACTAACTCTCTTTTTGATAGCTTGAATTGTATTGATTTGGCGAATTTAGTAATTGATAACATAATCCTCGTGAGAACGATACTCTTATTCACTTTTTATTACTTTTGTGATTTGGTGCACTTACCGATTTCACAACACTCATTTATATGGCCCAAACGACAATGCTAGAGATAAGTTGGGTTCATATTATTTGATTTGAACCTCTTAGTATTTATGTTATAGACGGACATTTCGAGATCGAGGATATAAAGTCCATTACTCAGTTGTATACTACCATAAAAAATATCATTTAAATAAATAGAATAACTTTTGTCCTACATTATAAACGAAAAACCTTTCTTGTCTAAACAAGAAACAGAAATGATATTCCTACTAATAGCAAGTACAAAATAATAGTTCTCCAACCATATAACAAGCCCAGTGGACAAAGATAAAAAATAAGTCCCTACGGTTAAAGCAGCAATTTTTGTTCCATTTCCAATTCGTAGGTTGACTTCACCCTTAGCAAACAATCCATTGTTCTTTAGATCCTACATTTTTACACAAATTTGAGACCCACATCTAGTATTTAATACCTAAGATGAAGAAGTAGATAAATTGACTTCTATAACAAAAATACTTGAAGTGGAAGTCTCACTTCCCTTCTTCTTCTTAAGCTTCTCCTGGTACCTGTCACAGTTCCTCTTCCAATGTTTAGTCTGACCACAGTGGAAGCACGCACCTTTCTTAGCCACTCCGCCCATAGGTTTCAAGCTAGAAGTGTTGGGCTTGGATTTATCCTTGCCCTTCCATTTGTCCTTGGGCTTCTTTATCTGCTTTTTGCCCTTACTCTTTTGGACCATCATAACGACCTTTCCTTTCCCATTATTGATATTTTTCTCAATAGTTCTTAACATGCTTAACAACTTTGGTAGAGGTTTGTCAATTTCGTTCATATTGTAATTCATAAACGAATTGACTGTAACTTTTCGGCAATGATTGAAGGACTAAATCAGTGGCCAGCTCTTGACCTAATAGGAAACCAAGCCTCTCTAGGTTCTTAATGTATCCAATCATTTTGAGCACATGAGTTCTCTAAGGACATTTGTAGCAGGTAGCTCAGGATTGGGCTGCTCTAGAACATATAATTTTTTCTCATGTTTGAGGACAATCCTCAGATTCCTATACTAATCTAGAAAATTTGTTCCAGACAATTTGTCCTTCTCAAGGACGGATCACAATGACAAGTTATTCGAAGTGTTTGCTGCCATGGTAATCTATCAATAGAAATATATATAGCATAAGTATCATGCCATAAACATATTTAACAAGGTCTTTCATTAAATATGCCTCCCACTATTTTATTCAAATCAATGACCCTCAATATTGACTCAGAAAATCTTATCATAAGATTTCCTAGTGGGCCAAGATCCATATTCAACCTAGCTTTGAGTCAGTTTTGGCTAATCACTCAAAATTTGGTTATTAATGTAGGAAACATTTTCCAATTACATCACATGTAACTCTTAGAGAGTTGGGTGAATAACACTTATTCTAATCCATCTAATGGACTAAAGCCCAACTCTATGCCTCTAACCTTTCAATCCTATTCAAATGGCCTAGTTAAGTCAGACTCGATGGTTGGCAGTTGGATATTACCTTTATCTTATCGCGTCTTACTAATATAGATAAAGGCATCCTGCTTTGGCAGACCTATACTTAATCGATACTAGCCTTGATGAGTGTCACGCATTGGAAGGCATCACACAATGACTTAATATTTGCTTTGAGGGATTTTTTATTATTTGATCTCACAATTTGTTAAACTATTTAACATACCATCAACATCCATGCATCTCATACATATGAAGCATATAAAGAATGTGACATGGTTATGATCCCTAACTTAATGATTTTCCTAAGCTAATAGGATTATCATTAACAAAACCTAGAGAACAAAAACCTTCACCAAACATTTACCATTAACGTCCTTATTTGATGCCGTGTTCTTGCCTCCACATCAAGATTACATTACAAAAGTATAAAGAAATCTCTTTTTACATATGAGGGGTGTTAGGTGAGAAGAGAATGTACAATAAAAATGTAAAGAGAAAGGCATGACATGCAAGCCGCATTTAAAAACCAAAAGGCAAAATAAGAGGACTATGACCATAACCATGCACCATACACCACAAAGAACACAAAGAGTCAAAATAATAATACATTATTATCTTTGTGAATCATAAAAACATATTTGAATTTCGCGCCTCAAAAAAGACACTCTATGCACGGGGGTCCTGTTACCCAGTTAGGGGGCGAGGGTCCCATTGCTCGGTCAGCAGGCAGTGCCTTGGCTGAAAATTTTTGAATCATAAACAAGAGCTGAACCTCTTGCGCCTCCTTGATGGCTAGGGCATCACCACTTGAAACCTCATAGCCGCGAGGACATGAACACTTCATGTCGTGGGGAACCCTTGTGCAACTGACCAGAAACAAGGTTTGTAACGCCCTTTTTTTGGAGGGAATGTCACATCATTATTTACGATGCGAAAAACAAAAGAATAAACTAAGACTCGGTTCATTATATTATAGATAAACTTGCTTGGTTAGAAATGTATAAATAAATTAGTGAATATATATATATTTTCTTTAATACCAAAAATGATAAAATACAGTGACGAGGCGTAGTTACAGCAAAGGGTGAATAAAAGTAACCCATGCATTCGAACAACATACAAATATATATATATATATAATTATATCAAACTTGTTTAGTTACAACACCTGATATACAAAAGGTAAATCATCAGGCCCCAAAAACGACACAGATGGTCATCAGTGACTATCGACAGTATCAGCCCCTAAGAAGAAAGAGAAGGAACTGTGTAAGGATCCTCCTCAGGGTCTTCATCATCAAAGGAAACCCTCATTAGAGCCACCAAATTACGCGTGGGGGCTCGGGCAGTAGAGAGGAAAGAATCCTCCCGTGGGGAGTTGTTGGGAATTGTGGTTACATCATGTAGCAGAAAAATAGGATTCCCATCGAGGATCCATGGGAAATGCTATAATCTGAGTTTTTAAATTATTTATCTCTTGAAGCGTGAATAAAAGGAAGGACGTGAATCACCAACACCGTAATAGAAACGATGTCTCTGGGGTATCCACACGAACAGACTCATGAACGTCCAACGTCCGCAAAGAGGAGCCTCACGTCTCTCACACAGTGCTAGCTACGAAGAGAAGAGAAGAAACCTGTCGCTCACTCACTCACTTTTCTATAGGTGCGGCTAGGGTTCTGAAATTATGTATCTTAGCAAACCCTTAGTAGTACTATTTATAATAGTGACTGCCTTAAGTGAGTGTGAGCAAGACCAAGGTAAGCTATGCAACCCTAGACTCATCTGTTATGAGTCTGGCCCATATTTGAATCTAAGTCCAACTTGGATCCATTGCTCCAATTTTAGGCTGCTCTATGTGTGTGACCATGTAGGTTCTTATTACGTTGGCAATAATATTAAAATCCCATTTTAATATTACAAGCAGTGAGCAGTATCTGGCAATACATCACTACTACCCAAGTAATAAGAATGTCAGTGATTTGACATAACCTTTCCGTGACTAATGTCTGTGTCGTTTAGTCTCTTTGTCAAGATATCTAGATTGAACACAAAGCATGGAATGCGTCATCCTTGTATAGTCTAATCAATCATTTCCTGATACTCGAGTAGACTTTGTAACAACAAATGAAATCAATATCTCATATTGACTCATTTGAGCATGGCCATGCATTTTGCAGTCTCACTCAATCAGCGGGCCCAAAAATATCGCTCCTGTTATGTAGGAGTGCTAAATCTCATCTAGGTCACTCACATTGCTCTGCATGATTTACGGTATGTCCAATAACCAACTTTATAATCACCTTGTTACAGATGACGTTTGATGGCATTAAAACACATAACTCTTCATGTAGGAATCGTGATTTCAGGTCAAAGGACCACAGACACCATTGTCACTATGAGAATTGCTTATAACACTCACATAATGATCCATGTAGCGTTCTCATGGTAGGTCAGTCCAGTACATCATTACTCTAATATGTACTCATGTGAAGACTTGATATCTCATATCCATGACCCGTGAGATGTGGTCATCAGTCTATGCACATACTAGTCTTAATGTATTATTGTTGTCCTAATTAATAATAATACTTGACTAGGGACATTTAAGAATAGTGTTATAACCAAAAGGATCTCATGATCAAGTCATCCACTCGATAACCTGTGGCATGAAACTTACTATTCTAAGGACTTTATTATGTTTATCAAAAAAGAACAAAATAAATGAAATGCCTCATATATTAAAATAAGCATAATAGAATGTATGTAAATATAAATAAATGTATCAGCTTCTAGGGCATACACCAACAATCTCCCACTTGCCCTAGAGCCAATCAAGCATATGTCTAATGCCTAAAGACTTAGTGTGACCCTCATGCTTCTACTGTGCAAGAGGCTTCGTTAGTGGATCAGCAATGTTATTATTTGTTGGTACTCTGCATATCTTCACATCTCCTCTATCGATGATCTCTCAAATAAGATGGAAGCTTCTAAGTATATGTTTGGATCACTGGTGAGATCTAGGATCCTTAGCTTGTGCAATGGCTCCATTATTATCATAATAGAGGTCCACTGGGTTCACAATGCTAGGAATAGCGCCAAGTTCAGCAATGAACTTCCTGATCCAAACGGCCTCCTTTGCTGCATTAGAGGCAGCAATATACTCAGCCTCTATGGTAGAATCGGCGACTGTCTCCTACTTTGATCTCTTCCAGCTCACAGCCCCACCATTTAGGCAAAAAACTTAACCCGATTGTGATTTGGAGTCGTCCTTATCAGTTTGGAAGCTAGCATTAGTATAACCCTTTATAACTAGCTCTTCCATGCCTCCATATACCAAGAACGAATCCTTAGTCCTTCTCAAGTACTTAAGGATGTTCTTGACAGTAGTCCAATGATTCTCACCGGGATCAGACCGGTACCTACTCGTCTTGCTCAAAACATACGAGATGTCTGGTCGAGTACATAACATGACATACATGATAGATCCAATTGTAGATGCATATGGAATCTTGCTCATGCGATCCTTCTCATCCTGGGTGGAAAAGGATTGAGCCTTAGATAGTCTTACACTATGTGACATAGGCAAGAGTCCTTTCTTGGATTCATGCATGTTAAATCGTCTTAACACTTTATCTATGTATGTACTCTGACTTAGGCCAAGCAGTCTCAGTGATCTATCTCTATAGATCCTGATACCTAACACATAGGTGGCTTCGCCCAAGTCCTTCATAGAGAAGCAGTTCCCTAACCATGTCTTTACGGATTGTAGGGTAGGGATATCATTTTTGATAAGTAGTATGTCATCTACATACAATACCAGAAAGATAATAGTGCTCCCACTAACCTTCTTGTAGACACAAGATTCTTCTTCATTCTTGATGCAACCAAACTATTTTATTGTATCATCAAAATGAAGATTCTAGCTTCTAGAAACTTGCTTCAATCCATAAATAGATTGTTGAAACTTGCATACCTTTCCAGCATCCTCTGGAGTGGCAAAACCCTCAAGTTGTGTCATGTACACATCCTCGAGAAGATTTCCATTAAGGAAAGCAGTTTTGACATCCATTTGCCAGATTTCTTAATCATGGTATGCTGCAATAGCAAGCAAGATCTGAATAGATTTAAGCATCACAACTGGGGAAAAAGTCTCATCATAGTCTACACCATGAATTTGTTTGAAACCTTTAGCCACCAATCGCGCCTTAAAGGTATGCACATTACCATCCATGTTGATTTTCTTCTTGAAAACCCACTTGCACCCAATGGGTTTTACCCCATCAGGTGGGTCAACCAAGGTCCATACCTGGTTGGCATACATAGAATCCATTTCAGATCTCATGGCCTCAAGCTATTTCTCAGATTCTAGGCCAATAATGGCTTCCTGGTAAGTCACAAGCTCATCTTAATCCATGAGCAATACATCACCTTGCTGGATCATGAGAAATCCATATCTCTCTGGTTGATGACGTATCCTGTTAGACCTATGCAGATCTTGCACTACAAGAGCAAGTTGTTGTTTTACAACTTTTTGAGGAGGCTACTCTATTTTCACCATTAGTTCATTGCTGCTTTGTGAAACTTGAACTTCTTCAAGTTCTACTTTTCTCCCACTGGTTCCTTTGGAGATAAAGTCCCTTTCTAGAAACACAGTTGTCCGCGTGACAAACATTTTGCCTCGTTAAGATTATAGAAAAAGTATCCCTTGGTTTCATTTGGATATCCCACAAAGAAGCATTTATCTGATTTAGGTCCAAGCTTATTAGAAACTTGACGTTTCACATAAGCTTCGCAGCTCCAAATCTTCAAGAAAGACATACTGGGTCGTCTCCTTGTCCATATCTCATATGGTGTCTTTTGAACCGTCTTAGATGGAACACGATTAAGTGTGAAAGTTGTTGTTAACACAGCATATCCCTAGATGGATCCTGGAAGGTTTGCATGACTCATCATGGATCGGACCATATCCAACAAGGTTCGGTTCCTCCTTTCAGAGACACTATTTCATTGTGGTGTTCCTGGTGGAGTGAGTTGAGATATTATCCCACACTCTTTTAGATGATCATCAAACTGTTGACTTAAGTATTCTCCTCCTCGATCTGATTAAAGGATTTTAATACTCTTGCCAAGTTGGTTTTGTACTTCATTCTTAAACTCTTTGAACTTTTCAAAGGATTCTAATTTGTGCTTCATAAGATATATAAATCCATATCTACTGAAATCATCAGTAAATGTAATGATGTATTGAAAACCGCCCTAGTGAGTGTGTTTAGTGACCCACATACATCACTATGTATAAGGCCTAAAAGATCACTAGCCCTTTCACCTTGTCCAATGAATGAGGCCTTTGTCATCCTCCCCAATAAATAAGATTCACATGTCTCATATGATTCGAAATCAAACGAGTCCAAGAATCCATCTTTATGGAGTTTGGAGATGCGTTTCTTATTTATGTGGCCCAAACGACAATGCTAGAGAAAAGTTGGGTTCAGATCGTTTAATTTAAACCTCTCTTTATTTATGTTATAGACGGACGTTTCGAGATCAAGGATATAAAGTCCATTACTCAATTGTGCACTACCATAAAAAATATCAGTCATATAAATGGAACAATACTTGTACTTTATAATAAAAGAAAAACCTTTCTTGTCCAAACAAGAAACAGAAATGATATTCCTGCTAATAGCAAGCACAAAATAGTAGTTCTCTAACTTTATTACAAGCCTAGTGGGCAAAGATAATAAATAAGTCCCTACAGCTAATGCAGTAACCTTTGCTCCATTTCTCACTCGTAGGTCGACTTCGCTCTTCGTCAATAGTCTACTGCTCTTTAGATCCTGCACATTTACACAAATGTGAGATCCACATCCAGCATCTAATACCTACGATGCAGAAGTAGATAAATTGACTTCAATAATAAAAATACCTAAAGTGGAAGTCTCACTTCCCTTCTTCTTTTTGAGCTCCTCCAGGAACTTGGCACAGTTCCTTTTCTAATATCTGGTCTGACCATAGTGGAAGCACGTACCTTCCTTAGGCACTCCACCCACTAGTTTCAAGCTAGAAGTGCTGGGCTTGGACTTATCCTTACCCTTGTCCTTCTAATTGTCCTTGGGATTTTTTTGCTGTTTCTTGCCCTTATTCTTTTGGACCATCATTATGGCCTTTCCTTTGCCTTTGTTAATGTTCTGCTCAGCAGTTCTCAACATGCCTAGCAACTCTAGTAGTGATTTGTCAATCTCATTCATGTTGTAGTTCATGACAAATTGACTAAAACTTTTCGGCAACGATTGCAGGACTAAGTTAGTGGCCAACTCTTGGCCCAAAGGAAAACCAAGTCTCTCTAGGTTTTCAATGTACCCAATCATCTTAAGTACATGGGCTTCCTTCTACCAACTTGCACTGAAACAGTGCTTTAGAGACCTCGTATCTCTCATGTCTGGCCTGCTCTTGATAGAGCTTCTTAAGGTGTACGATCATATCGTAGGCATCCATGTTCTCGTGTTGCTTTTGGAGCTCAGAGTTCATGGTGGCCAGCGTAAGACATCTGATGTCCAAGGCATCATCTTGATGCTTCTTATAAGTATCCCTTTCAATTCTAGGGGCATTAGCAACAAGTGGCTCAGGAATAGGCTGTTCTAGTATATACAACCTTTTTCTTTTACTAGAGGATAATCCTCGAATTCCTGTACCAATCTAAAAAATTCGTTCCAGATAACTTGTCCTTCTCAAGGATGGATCACAGTGATAAGTTACTTGATGTATTTTTTGCCATAGTAATCTATCAACAGAAAAATGCAAAATATAAGTATCATGCCATAAACATATTTAATGAGGTCTTTTTAATTAAATATGCCTCCCACTATTTTATTCAAGTCAATGACCCTCAGCATTGACTCGAAAAATCCCATTGTAAGATTTTCTAGTAGGTCAAGATCCATATTTCACCTAGTTTTGAGTCAGCTTTGGCTGATCACCCAAAATTCAGTTATTGAGGTAGGAAACACTTTCCAATTACATCACATGTAACTCTTGGATAGTTGGGTGAATAACACTTATTCAAATCCATCTAATGGACCAAAGCCTAACTTCATTTTTCTAAGTCTTCAATCTTATTGAAATGGCCTAGTTAAGTCAGACCCAATGGTTGGCAGTTGGATATTACCTTTATCCCATCGCGTCTTACTAATATAGATAGAGGCATCCTACTTTTGCAGACCTACACTTGATCGATACTAGTCTTGACGAGTGCCACACATTGGAAGGCATTACATTATGACTTAATATTTACTTTGAGGGAATTTTTATTATTATTAGATCTCACCATTTATTAAATTGTTTATCATACCATAAATATTATTCATGCATCTCATACATATAAAGCATATAATAAAAGTGACATGGTTATGTCCCCTAAGAAAGTAGCATTAAGTAAACCAGCTTCACCAAGCGTCTCTCACCAACGTCCTCACTTGATGCCATCTTCTTGCCTCCACATCATGATTACATTATATAGAAACCTCTTTTACATTCGAGGGGAGTTAGGTGAGAAAAGAATGTACAATTAGAATGTAGAGAGAAAGGCATGACACGCAGGTCGTATTTATAAAAACCAAAAAGCATAAAAGAGGACTAAGGCCATAACCATGCACCATGCATCATAAGAACATACAAACTCAAAACAATAATACATTATTATTTTCATGAGTCATAAAAAGGGATAGAAAAAGGTGTTTTCGAATAACACACGCTACGCAATGGGGTTCGGGGCAGCGCCCAGACTACGGGGGTCCCGCTGCCCAGTCAGCGGGAGGGAGTGCCGCATCCTGCTGCGCCTCTTGTGTAGAAACAAGGATTCTATAACCCCTGCTACTGCAAATCAATAACAAGTTTACCTAAACCCTTGCGTGGCGCATTGAAAATAAGGATTCCATAATGCTATACGTATCACATACATCTTAATACAAGCTTCGCAAAAATATACATCTTAATACAAAACTGTTTTCACCGAACATATGAACATCTTCATGGGTTTCTGAAAACAACATCACGGTTTTGCATACAACACATAAAACAGAATATGTTTTCGCAAAAGGTTTTCATACGTTTTCTGAAATAACATATTAAAGATCACATCTTTCATCAAAAACAAGAATGGCAAACATGTTATCTCATGCAAAACGAAAACAAAAATCAAATCATGGTTTCGCAAGACTCTCTGATACCACTGTTGGGAATTGCGATTACATCACGCAGCAGAAAAATAGGATTCCCATCGAGGATCCATGTGAAAAGGTATAATCCAAGTTTTTAAATTATTTACCTCTTGAAGCATGAATAAAAGGAAGGACGTGAATCACCAACACCGTAATAGAAATGATGTCTTTGTGGTATCCATACGAATAGACTCACGAATGTCCAACATTTGTAAAGAGGAGCCTCACGTCTCTCACACAGTGCTAGCTATGAAGAAAAGAGAAGAAACCTATCGCTCTCTCACTCATTTTTCTGTAGGTGCGGCTAGGGTTCTGAAATTATGTATCTTAGCAACCCCTTAGCAATACTATTTATAATAGTGACTGCCTTAAGTGAGTGTGAGCAGCAGTAAGGTAAGCTGTGCAACCCTAGACTCATCTGTTATGAGTCTGGCCCATATTTGAATCCAAGTCCAACTTGGATCCATTGCTCCAATTTTAGCCTGCTCTATGTGTGTGATCTTGCAGGTTCTTATTACATTGTCTGTAATATTAAAATCCCATTTTAATATTATAAGCAGTAAGCGGTATCTACAAACACATCGCTGCTACCCAAGTAATAAGAATGTCAGTGATTTGACATAACCTTTCCGTGACTAATGTTTCCGTGTCGTTTAGTCCCTTTATCAAGATATCTAAATTGAACACAAAGCATGGTATGCATCATCCTTGTATAGTCCAATAATTCGTTTCCTGATACTCGAGTAGACTTTCTAACAACAAATGAAATCAATATCTCATATTGACTCATTTGAGCATGGCCATGCATTTCGCAGTCTCACTCAATTAGGGGGCCCGAAGATATCGCTCCTGTTATGTAGGAGTGACAAATCCCATCTAGGTCACTCACATCCCTCTGCATGATTTGCGGTATGTCCAATAACCACCTTTATAATCACCTTGTTACAGATGACGTTTGATGGCATTAAAACACATAACTCCTCATGTAGGAATCATAGTGATTTCAGGTCAAAGGACCACAGACACCATTATCACTATGAGAATCGCTTATAACACTCACATAATGATCCATGTAGCGTTCTCATGATGGGTCAGTCCAGTACATCATTACTCTAATATGTACCCATGTGAAGACTTGATATCTCATATCCATGACCCGTGAGATGTGGTTATCAGTCTACGCACATACTAGTCTCAATGTATTATTGTTGTCCTAATTAACAATAATACTTGACTAGGGACATTTAAGAATAGTATTATAACCAAAAGGATCTCACGATCAAGTCATCCACTCGATAACCTATGGCATGAAACTTACTATTCTAAGGACTTTATTATGTTTATCAAAAAAGAACACAATAAATGAAATGCCTCATATATTAAAATAAGCATAATAGAATGTATGTAAATCCAGAAAAATGTATCAGCCTCTAGGACATACACCAACAGGAGTAATAACGTTCACCCCACATATCCCTAATAGGCAAATAAAATTCCAAATGCAGACGAACACTGCAGGTAAAAATGGGCAGATCATATCATCCCCAAGCTAGCGACACCGTCACGTCTCCTAGATAAACACAGTGATCCATAGCTAGGTTGATATGCCAGCAGTCCGAACCTTTAAGGAAAGTCAGTCGCACATACCCCAAAAAGCCTTGCAGACGGGTCGTCATGATCGAAACAGGTGCTAGTCAAAGTCAGGCCAAAAGCCTGGGAACTCATGTACTTCTCCCTCTTCGCCGACTTCTTCGAAGAAACATAAATATAAACAGAAATAGTAGAAATATAGGAAAAGAGGTGAGATATCCTATGTTCATTACCAGTTATGGCAGTAAAGAAACAAAACGGCGTAGGACGCCCACATAGCAGTACAAGAGTAATAAACAGTAATTGAGAGGCAATTATTAAACAACTTAACAATTCCAGGCAGTCATACATCAGTAAGGTAACAGTTCCAATTATCATAAGAATTAAATTCCAGATAATATATTGACTCACTATGCACATGCATACGATATCAAAATCCTACTCCATGGAGCTACACACACACATTTAGAGAGAAAGATCAGGAGACATGTCTATAACTCGGCTGCCGCGGCCAAAGTGTTAAAATCATCAATTTATCCACGTGCACATCAAGGCATTGTACAAGACATTCTTCACTAGATCACGATATAGGACAGTGTCTCAGTCCGGATCGTCGGTGCATTTGCATCGATCTACCCCACGGACAGAAAAGGTACCAACTGTCCATTGCGAGGTACCCGCATCCCGACGCCCACAAGGTCAACATTATGACCTACACTAGTCTACTCGCACCCGCACTAAGGTGTGTTCAATCTTCTAGGCAACATGACCTTAACAATAGTCCATCCGACTTTCACAATGCATGATGACTCAATGCATATACCATGTATATTTAACAATAATATACTTTCCATGTCACGCCACAATTCGGCTAAGATAAGCATCAACACATTCTTGGTCTCACTTATGGACCCACAATAAATATTATTAAGTCCTTAAATAATACATTACACTTTTAGGATACATTATGGAATTGTGCCTAAATTTCTACATTCTTCTTAATAAGTTTCTCTTTTAGAGAAATTCTCTCACATTATTCATTTAATCATTATTATTTTAATTAAATAAGTTCATCACTAAATTTTAAACCTAATTCCCTTAGAAGGATTTAAATTGAGTTATTCAACATTCTTACCTACACTCATGGTCTTACTTTAATTAAAAATTATTCTAAGTTTTTGGATAAAACTTCATTCTTGGTTCTTTCCATTTTATGAATCCGTAATTAACTTCTAATTATCCAATTAATTAAGTTTTACTTCAAATTAATATTTCTTATGAAATTCTCTTTAGAGGAATTCTCTTGATTGTTAAGTTCCTTACTTTAGGTTTATTCAAACTCACTTAGAGAATTGTTCTAAGGTTTTCTCAAGTCTCACACTCTTGTTCTTTAGTTAGGTGAAAAGATTTACTTTTAGGTTATCAATTAAATTTCTCTCCATCACCTTATTAAGTACTTATTACTTGATTATTGAATTTCTAAAGTTGCCTAAAAATTACATGTTTTGGACCCAAAATGGCCTACAGGCCGTGGCCTCCTAAGGGTAGTAACCCTAGCATTTTTCTTAACTCCAATACATTTTATTCACTTGATTAATTATGTTTCCATCTTGGTTACAAAATTTCAACTATGATTACCCCATTAGAGGGTCATGGCAGTGAGCTTTCATGAGAAAAGCAAGGGACTTTTATTTCCATTTCATATTTCTAATCCATCCAAGATCATCAATATACACATACAATCAATCAAATAGATTAAACAAGGTAAAATCAACACTTAGTCACAAAAATCATACATCAAAAAGAGTAACCCTAACAAGGGTTCCTCACAAACAACACAAAATCAAGTCTCTCAATACCAAGAGAGGTTGAAGTGGACCATCTCCCTCTTACCCAAGAGAAAACAAGAAAAGGAATAACTCATTGATGAATTCAGTTTCACTCCTTCAAAACCCCTAAAGCTTCAAACTTGAAGCTTGAAGAAGATGATGAAGATGGACGCTTTTCAAGTAGATTCAAGGTAGAAAGGTGTTTAGAATGTGATGGAGATTAAGGAAAGTAGTTGCTTGAAATTTTTGTGAACATGGAGGCAAAGAGAGGAGTGAGGCCGTGTGGGTGGTAGAGAGAAGGAGGAGAAAACTTTGAGAGAAGAAAATGTAGAGAGAGAAATTGATAATAAAGAAATGATAACTTTTTAGATTTGAAATTAGAAGTGTAATTGATAAAAATGAAAACAAATGTTTGGCTCCCAAAGGGCCTTCATGGCCGTGTGGTGAGAGGGAGGAGAGAGGAAGTGTGTAGCTTCCTTGAGAAGCTTGGTAGGAAGCTTCCTTGAGAAGCTTCGTGCGCTTCTCGATAAAGTGAAAAGTAAAGTTATATCCTAAAGTGAATACTCTAGAAAAGATGATTAACACTCTTCTAGAGCTATTATCTAGTGAACAAAAGTTACAGTTAATAGAAACAATATTTATTATTCATCGGATAATTTTACGATATAACAATTTTATTTATCAGATAAAATCTCAGAAAATATAAATCTCGTAAACTGTGCCTGACCTCGGTTTAGTAAGATCCTCTGTCGACATTTCTATAGTTCAAGGTTTATTAGCCTCAGGGAAAACATTTCATTTTCCCAGCTCCGCTCAACGCACATGCAAAACGAGAAATATATTAAAATATTCGATATTTCCAGAAAAATTCACAAAAATTGTCAAAAATCACAAATATTAGATAATGCCTATTCATCATGAAATAAACAATTTTCAAGGTGTTACACTGACTCTGCTCAGTGTGCATGCAAAACGAGGAATATATTAAAATATTCGACGTTTCTAAAAAAATCTAGAAAAATTCCTAAAAATCACAAATATTAGAAAATGATTATTTATGATGAAACAAATAATTTTCAGGGTGTTACAAGGTTTGCTTGACATCAATGCTTGATGCTGTCGCAGACCAAGAATAAGGTTTCCAGAACTCTTACATCGCTGTCCAGAAACAAGGTTTGCTTGACATCAACACTTGATGCTGCTACAGACCAAGAATAAGGTTTCCAGAACCTTTATGGTGCTACGCTGTATATATCACATATATACCAGAAAACTTCACAAAATAAACCTATACATAAATCGATTTTCACAGTCAACATATGAACATCTTCATGGTTTTGAAAACATCATCATGGTTTCGCATACAACATATCATACAGATTATGTTTTCATAAAGGATTCTTTTGATTTATGAAATAACACATTAAAGATCATATCTTTTACCAAAAAGAGAACAACTTATCATGTTATTTCATACAACACATAAACAGAAAAGACCGAATCATGGTTTCGCAAGTGGCTCTGATATCACTGTTGGGAAATCCGTGAACAAAAACACAGCGAAAAATGGATTCCCACTAAGGATCCTTGCAAAAAAGGGGCCATGATTCGTGATTTTTTAAGTTTACCTCTTGAAGCCAGAAGAATAACATTCAATGCAAATCACCAACACTGTAGCAACGATGATGCCTATACGTAATCCACATGAACAAACTCACAAACGTCCAACGTCTGCAATCTTGGAGTCCCATATCTCTAGCACAGTGTTAGCTGCGTGGAGAAGATAAACCTATCACTCTCTTACTCATTGTTTCTGTTAGGGTGAGGCTAGGGTTCGTTGGGTGTCCCTTGACAACGCTTTAGCAGTGCTATTTATAATAATGATTACCTTACGCTAGTGAGAGTAGCAACAGGGTTAGCAGTGCGACCTTGGACTCATCTATTATGAGTTTGGCCCACGATGGAATCCTTGTCCAACTTGGATTCTCATTGCTCCAATTTAGTCTGTTCTATGTGTGTGACCCTGTAGGTTCTCATGACATTGGCAACAATATTAAAATCCTATTTTAATATTACAAGTAGTGAGCGGTATCTAGTAAACACATCACTGCTACCCAAGTAATGAGAACGCCAGCGATTTGACATAACCTTTCCATGATCAATGTTTCTGTATAGTTTAGTCCCTTTGTCCAAATATCTAGATTGAACACAAGGTATGGTATGTGTCACCCTTGTATAGTTCAATCTTCTATTTCCTGATACTTGAGTAGACTTAGTAATAACAAATGAGATCAATATCCCATATTAACTCATTTAAGTATGACCATGCATTTCGTAGTCTCACTCAATCAGGGGGCTCGAAGATATCGCTCCTATTATGTAGGAGGGACAAATCCCATCTAGATCACTCATATCCCTTTGCATGATTCGCGGTATGTCTAATAACTAACTTTATAATCGCCTTGTTACAGATGACGTTTAATGGCATTAAAACATACAACTCCTCATGTAGGAATCGTACTGATTTCAGGTCAAAGAACTATATACACCATTGTCACTTTGAGAATCACTTATGACACACGTAACGATCCATGCAGCGTTCTCATTGTAGGTTTGTCCAATACATCATTACTCTAATATGTATCCTTGTGAAGACTTGATATCTCATATCCATGATCTGTGAGATGTGGTCATCTGTCTACACAAAAACTAGTCTCAATGCATTATTGTTGTCCTAATTAACAATAATACTTGACTAGGGACCTTTAAGAATAGTGTTCTAAATAGAATCTCACAATCAAGTCATGCACTTGATGTCTTATGACATTAAACTTACTATTCTAAGGACTTTATTATGTTTATTATAAATAACACAATAAATGAAATGCCTCATGTATTAAATATGTTAGTCATGGCAACCATTACCCAAGAGAGGGGGTGAATTAGGTATAAAAACTTTTTCACAAATGCTCTTAAAATAAACACAAATATTTAAGCTATTAAATAAAAGAAAAGAAATTGTGAGATGAAGAATAAAAGCTTCACGAACAGTAAATAAATAAATGTACAATAATATAAAATTATGTAAAATAAAGACATTGGGAAGAAAAAAGCAGGCACGATATTTATCCTGATTCGACCACTGACCCACTTGTGGTCTACGTCCAGTCCTCGAAAACAATTCAAGATTTTTCACTATGTATACAAGCTTCAATAGGTGCTTGCAACCGTTACATAAAAGAGCACTTTTCACACACAGAAAAACTCTACCCTTGTGCTAAAGTCTCAGCCTGCAAGGATACCTCACCCTTATACAAACCTTGAAGGGATACCTCACCCTTATACAAATCTTGAAGGATACCTCACCCTCAATATAGAAGAACAGAAATATAGATGAAGAGAAACTCTCGCAAAGAGTAGATAATACAATTTGAAGCTCTATGAAGCTCTCTAAGGATATCTCAAATTTTTGGCCAAAAAGAGCACAGAAATTTGGTAAAATATGTATCACAAAATAAAGCAAGAAAGAATTATTTCAGATAAATGGGTGTTTTTAAAAGATGTCCCAAAAACATGTATTTATAGTGGTCTAAGAAAAAGAGCCGTTGGGTATAAATTAATATCACATTAAAGCCTCTGAAAATAGCTGTTGTGTGAAACTAGATCGAGTTTATTCGAATAAACATAGTCCTATTCGAATAAATCACTTATAACGCATCAAGAGGTGTTTTCTGGAACCTTTTATTCGAATAAACCTTTAGTTATTCGAATAAACGTTTAGTTATTCGAATAAAACGTTAAAAACACGTTCAGTAACGTTTTCTAGGTCATGTTATTCGAATAACCCTTTGGTTATTCGAATAAACCTTTAAAAACACGTTCGGGTATGCTTTTTGTGGTGTGTTATTCGAATAACATATGCTTTATTCGAATAAACCACTCTGATTTCGAAAACTGACTTTAAATAGTCATAACTTCTTCATTTCTTATCCGTTTAAAGCAAATGACTAGTCATTGGAAAGATCTTTGAGTCTATTTTCAAATGAAATATTTCAAAACAAAACTCAAAGTATTTTGAAAGATATGATCAAAAGAGTGACCAAAGATCAGTTTTGCAAAACTCAAACTTGGCTATTTTTCATAAATTTGAACTACCACCATAAATAACTTTTCAAAACTTGTTTGTTGGGTATTTTAGCATAGGAAAACCATTTGTAAAAACATATTTGAGGTATCCATAAGGCTTCGTACATAAAGACTCTAAGTCCTATAAGCTATACCATTCAATCTTCCTTCGGACTTGGTCTTTGACATGACTTTGATGTTATTAATACCTTCATGAAATAGGCATTCACATTCTCCTTGTGTTGAGCTTAATTGAGATCTTTTGCTTTCTTATTATAATGCTCACTCTTAGTACTTGGACTATCCTACAAAGTATTGCTCACTTAAACAAGCATAGTTAGTCCAAAATCATAATTCAATGTCTTCATATGCATGATTCATAAATGTATAACTCTAGTTAGTTTAACATGCATATAAAACTTTCATATACACATCCAAATAAGATATTTATTAATTATTAATAGATATGCTCTATATATGATGCAACAAAGAATATAAGCAAGATATTCTTTTTGTCTTGTATTTGTCATCATCAAAACTTAACATATAAAACTATTTGGGGCAAACTTATTTCCACAATCTCCCCCTTTTTTATGATGACAAATCACCAAAGAAAAATATGTTGAGCAATATACAAGAATGGATATTCATGTAAGCATATCAAACAATAAGCACAAGAACATATTTTTCTTTCCAATTTTCACTCCCCCTATTTGACATCAACAAAAAGGTTTAGAAAGGAAAAAATATTTTCTCCCTCTTATAGATTCTATATATGATTCAAGAATAAAGAGATGAAACAAGCATGATTTTCAAGATATAGAAGATTATTCATGCAATGTTTGTCATATTTTTGTATGTCAATATTTAGCATATGATGACAATAAAACACTTTATGTAATCAAATAAGGATGTAAGCCAAAAAATATAAACAACAAGTTAAGGGCTAGACTCCCCCTCAAAATATGCATATTATCAAAATAATAGATAAAGAAAATATGTATACGAAGACAATGTAAGCACATTACCTTAAAGAAAAGCAAGGCAAATATACATCTTCTTAATTCCTCAAACAAAAACCATTTTAAAACTTCTCCCCCTTTCAAAAAGAATTTTAACATTATATTTTCAAAAGCATTTTAGAAGGGTAGAAATATTTTATATTTAAAAAATATATTCATTAAGACATATCAATCCAAGTCAAAATATCATAAGTACATTTCATTGATGAAATATGCTATAGAGATCAAAGCATGTATAGAACTAATATCATTCACCCTAAATGCAATGACACAAATATCAGGTTAATATCCAATTAGGCACTTTGTCAATGCTAAGCATACTTCTCATGTAAAGAAAGCATATAATTATTTAAGATCAATTTTTCAACAAGTATCATATGATTCATATCATATAGAATACCATAAAAGCTAAGGGATAGAGATACTTATTGAGTTAGATAAAGAGTGATGCTTCTTTAGAATGTTCTTTGTTTATTTGTCCTTTGACTTTGAGCTTTCTTCCTTTGAATTCTCCATTCCATTGCACTAGAAGAAAGTCTTCTTTATCTTCCTCTTCATTTGAGTTCTATTCAGCTTTTCTCATTTATCCACATATGCTTGTATGTAAAAAAAATCTGATGGCTATATTTGAAATACATAGAGAGACTTGCAAAGCTAACTTTAAAAGTCCTCTAAAACATAGGTTAGCATCAAATATCATTTAATCTCATTTACAAGCATAAATTAGGTTGATATATAATTTAAAGCATGTATCACATTATCAACCATGCAATATTAGTTCTAACAAGAGTGTATGAAGTACATATGAACTTGAATAGATGAAAAAATAGTTTAAGCATTTTAAGGCATGATTCAAGTTTATCAAGAAACATATGATCAATATCAAAACTTATATAAGCATTTTGGGGCAAACAATGATCATGTTAGGCATGTAATATCAAGTAAGAAATTTTAGTGCTCACACATGCCAAGAACAAAAAGTCCCTTATTGTAATGAAAGAATTGAAAAGCCATGGAGCTATAACTTTTGAAATCATTTACTTCTTGTTTTCAAAATTTAACATATCAAACAAGAAGACATGTAACATTTTACTTTCAAATCTCCAAGTGAGTATATGAGACAATTAGGCATCAAAGAGAAAGGATTAGAATGACTTCTGAGAATGTGAATTTACATATTTAAACAAAGAGAATTGATTACAAGCTTAATAACAAGGATATTACCATAGCATGTCATTCCAAGCAAAAAATGTATGCATATCTAGCATGTTAGCATATGTAGAGATATTTTCAAGACATAATGCTAGAAAAGCACAATTAAAACATGTTAAGGCATAAAAACAAATTTCTACTTATCCACATATCACATGATATTTAATTTAAAGAAAAAAAAAGATAATAGTTTAATATCACCAAAAGTGTACTCTTTGAGTTTTTGTAGGTGACTCCAACTTCCACCAACTTCCAAGCTTCAAGTTTTCATGAGGGAATAGAAATTCTTTGCACCCCTTTTATAAGTTGAATCCTTTTAAACTTTACTATCCTCAAATTGACTGAACTTATTCCATTTAAATGCTTGCTTGAGGTAGTTGACACCCTATAAAATAATTCAAAGCACTTTCTTTGGTATCCATCAAATTTGGATCCATAGAGGTTAGTCATTATGCCAAATTCATAAGCAAATAAGCATTCAAAATAGTAAAATAACAAATGAGTTCACAAGGGCAAAAGATATTTCATTTCATTGATTAATTTAGCCAAGTACATATATTTATCAAAAGAATAGTCAATTTGATTAAGCATATACATTTTCAGTCTAAAAAAAATCAGCATATATTAACGAAACGTAGCAGAACCTTTCAAACAAATTGGTTTTATTCGAATAAAATGGGTTTTATTCGAATAGAAGAAGATCCTATTCGAATAGAGGATCTACGACGGCCAAACATTTTGGCTATTTAACAGGATTTATTCGAATAACCTAGGGGTTATTCGAATAAATAAAGATCAAACGTAAGAGACTGATAAAACAAGGATTCAGGTTATTCGAATAGAAGATGATTTATTCGAATAGACAGAACATATATTAAACACAGGTTTAACACAGAAACTAATTTATTCGAATAGACTAAGAATTATTCGAATAAAGCTGATATGCAACACATTATTTGCCAAGCAGCAAAGAGATTTATTCGAATAAAAACCTTATAAAACTAACAAAGAAACACAGAGATGCATACGTTCAAGAATTCAAGACAAAGCATATATTCATATGATTTAAAGATTCAAGAGAGATAAAACTCAAGCTCAAAGATATTATCATTCGACATGTCATTTCAAGCCAGAATTATACTTCATCTAGCATATTAACATGTAGAGATATTTTCAAATTATAACGCTAGAAAAGCATAATAAAAGTTTTCACTTATCCAAAATTATAGGTCCAAACTTTATGGAGACAAGGAAAAGAGCTTGAAATTATTTCTGGTCTTTGTACTTGCAGCAACCACTTTCAAGATGTCAAAGTCAGTTCTTGGCCTTCAAGCACACCTATAACACACTTTAATTTTTGACTTGTGGTAACCAAATTTTCTTGGGTCCTTATGTGTTAGTTGTTGGCTATTAATCTATTATGCTCTCATAAAGATCAATTTTTCCATAATATATAAATTGAGCACAATAAATTTAGATAATCATTTTCCATTAAGCATATAACTGATAACATGCTTGCTTCATGATACATAGACAATTTTAAAGCATATAAAGCATACATAGGCTTTATAGAACTTTATGTACCAAGATATATAACAAATTAATAAAAACGAACATAATCATGTGTTAAGTATAATATTCAAAATTTATCAAGTACACATGATTCTATTAATCAATTAAGGGCTACAAGAAATATACCTCAAATTTATTGACTTTGCATGTAAATGCTCATAAGAGGTAAAAACTGTTGATACCTTGGCCTTGGTAATCAAGGGAACTATTTTCCTTACCCATTACTTCTCTTTTGATGTTTGGAACTTTGCAAGCTCTACATTTTGAACTTGAGAAACTTTGGTTGAAGTCATCTTCCTTCTTTGACCAAAGTTTCTACCATTGGGCTTTGGAAGCGTTCTCCTTGATGACTCCTCTTTCTTTTGACCAATTTGTCCATCCTTTTGAGAAATATTATGCAAAATTGAAACACTAGAAGGACATTTTGGTACCCACTTCATTTTGGGTCCTTGAATGTTAGTATTAGGGCCTTTAGGATTTTTAGGAACCCATACCATATAATTTCTCATATAAGGATTTCTTCTATAATTGCATAAATGAGAAATATGTCGTAGATGACCACAAAAATTACAAACAATTGAATTTAATGATGGCTTAATCATTTGAATATCATTTTTGAAAAACTTAAGCCTTTTGTTATTTTTATATTTTAAATTATTTTTGCCATAAGTCTTGCTTGAATTTTTTCACATGGAATAATACTAATTTTATTCTTATTAACAGGAATAGAATTTAAGCAATTACAATCATTAGCTTTGGCAAAATCAAAATATAAGTCCTCAACTCGATTTTTTAAATTACTGCACTTTTCACAAGAAGTTAGGGTTTTACATTTTAAAGACATTTCCTCATCAAGAAAGGCATACTCATTTTTCAAAGTTTCAATTTCATTTTCAATAAAGGAAATGTTTTCTAAACACGATAAGTTTTTCTTTTCTAAATTCAATAAACCATCATACAATTCATTATATGCACATTATAACTCATCATAGGAAGGACTATAATTTAGTTTAGAATTATTTACCTCAAAGTCTTTTTTAGTCATATAGGAAGTAGTCTCAATTTGTAGGGTACTTGCCTCTTTAAGAGAATCACATTCTTCCTCATCAATTTTGTTTTGCTTTGCCTCTTCTTCAAATTGAGCACCATTGTCACCAAGTGGCATTTGGCTCCCTTCAATAGTTTGAGTATCTCTTTGAGGATATTTTTCATGACAAGCTTCCTTCAATGGCGTTTGCTCTTCTTGCTTTCTATATACAACTTTATACACAAAATCATTATTAGCAAGACAAATAGCATCAAGAGTATCCCATATATCTTTAGCACTAAAGCAATTTTTAATTTTAGCATAAGCATCATCATTCAAACTGCTTCTCAAAATTTGCATAGCTCTAATATTCAAAGAAAAACATTTTTTGTCAAAACTATTCCAAGTTTGTTTTGGTTTACAAATAAATCCATTTAGCACAGCATCCCACAAATCCAAATCAAGAGATTGTATATAAAACTCTACTCTAGCTTTCCAATAAACAAAATTTACACCATCAAAGAATGGTGGTTTATCAATTTCAAAACCTTTCATTTTGAAAAACTTTCAAGGTTGCTAACAGACAAGGATCTTTAACTCTAAGCGGTTAAGCTTTCACCAGAGCACGAAGCTCTGATACCACTTGTTAGTCATGGCAACCATTACCCAAGAGGGAGGTGAATTGGGTATAAAAACTTTTTCACAAATGCTCTTAAAATAAACACAAATATTTAAGCTATTAAATAAAAGAAAAGAAATTATGAGATGAAGAATAAAAGCTTTAAGAACAGTAAATAAATAAATGTACAATAATATAAAATTATGTAAAATAAAGAGATTGAGAAGAAAAAAGCAGGCACGATATTTATTCTGGTTCGACCACCAACCCACTTGTGGTCTACGTCCAGTCCTCGAAAACAATTCGAGATTTTTCACTATGTATACAAGCTTCAATAGGTGCTTGCAACCGTTACATAAAAGAGCACTTTTCACACACAAGGAAACTCTACCCTTGTGCTAAAGTCTCAGCCTGCAGGGATACCTCACCCTTATACAAACCTTGAAGGGATACCTCACCCTTATACAAATCTTGAAGGATACCTCACCCTCAATATAGAAGAACAGAAATATAGATGAAGAGAAACTCTCACAAAGAGTAGATAATACAATTTGAAGCTCTATGAAGCTCTCTAAGGATACCTCAAATTTTTGGCAAAAAAGAACACATAAATTTGGTAAAATATGTATCACAAAATAAAGCAAGAAAGAATTATTTCAGATAAATGAGTGTTTTTAAAAGATGTCCCAAAAACATGTATTTATAATGGTCTAAGAAAAAAGGCCATTGGGTATAAATGAATATCACATTAAAGCCTCTGAAAATAGCCGTTGCGTGAAATTGGATCGAGTTTATTCAAATAAACATAGTCCTATTCGAATAAATCACTTATAACGCATCAAGAGGTGTTTTCTGGAACCTTTTATTCGAATAAACATTTAGTTATTCGAATAAAACGTTAAAAACACGTTCAGTAATGTTTTCTGGGTCATGTTATTTGAATAACCCGTTGGTTATTCGAATAAACCTTTAAAAACACGTTCTGGTATGCTTTTTGTGGTGTGTTATTCGAATAGCATATGCTTTATTCGAATAAACTACTCTAATTTCAAAAATTGACTTTAAATGGTCATAACTTCTTCATTTCTTATCTATTTAAAGCAAATGATTAGTCATTGGAAAGATCTTTGAGTCTATTTTCAAATGAAATAAGTTTCAAAACAAAACTCAAAGTATTTTGAAAGATATGATCAAAAGAGTGACCAAAGGTCAGTTTTGCAAAACTCAAACTTGGCTATTTTTCATAAATTTGAACTACCACCATAAATAACTTTTCAAAACTTGTTTGTTAGGTATTTTAGTATAGGAAAACCATTTGTAAAAATATATTTGAGATATCCATAAGGCTTCGTACATAAAGACCCTAAGTCCTATAAACTATACCATTCAATCTTCCTTCGGACTTGGTCTTTGACATGACTTTGATGTTATTAATACCTTCATGAAATAGGCATTCACATTCTCCTTGTGTTGAGCTTAATTGAGATCTTTTACTTTCTTGTTGCAAAGCTCACTCTTAGTACTTGGACTATCCTACAAAGTATTGCTCACTTAAACAAGCATAGTTAGTCCAAAATCATAATTCAATATCTTCATATGCATGATTCATAAATGTATAACTCTAGTTAGTTTAACATGCATATAAAACTTTCATATACACATCCAAATAAGATATTTATCAATTATTAATAGATATGCTCTATATATGATACAACAAAGAATATAAGCAAGATATTCTTTTTGTCTTATATTTGTCATCATCAAAACTTAACATATAAAACTATTTGGGGCAAACTTATTTCCACAAAATAAATAGCATAATATAATATATATAATTACTGTCAAAATAAATTGGCCTTTAGGGCATACACCAACAATCTCCCACTTGCACTAGAGCCAATCAAGAATATTCTAATGCCTAAAGATTTAGTATGACCCTCATGATTTTGCTGCGCAAGAGGCTTTGTTAGTGGATCAGCAATATTATCATCTGTTGGTACTCTACATATGTTCCCATATCCTCTATCGATGATCTCATGAATGAGATGAAAGCACCTAAGTATATGTTTAGATCGCTGGTGAGATCTAGTCTCCTTAGCTTGTGCAATGGCTCCATTATTATCACAATAGAGGTCCACTGCGTCGACTATGGTAAGAACTGCACCAAGCTCAGTAATGAACTTTCTAAACCAAATAGCCTCCTTTGCTGCTTTGGTGGCAGCAATATACTCAGCCTTTGTAGTAGAATCGGTGACTGTCTCCTGCTTTGAGCTTTTCCAACTCATAACTGCACCATTCAGGAAAAAAATAAAACCCAATTGCGATCTAGAGTCGTCCTTATTAGTCTGGAAGCTAGCATTAGTGTAACTGTTTATAACTAGCTCTTCCTCGATTCCATATACCAAGAATGAATCCTTAGTATTTCTCAAGTACTTAAGGATGTTCTTGGTGGCAATCTAGTGACTCTCACTAGGATCAGAGTGCTACTTGCTTGTCAGGCTCAAAGCATACGGGATGTCTGGTCGAGTACATAATATGGCATACACGATAGATCTAATTACAGATGCATATGGTTCTTTCTCATGCAATCCCTCTCGTGTTGGGTGGAGGGGGATTGAGTCTTAGTTTAGCTTAGACCATGTGACATAGGCTAGAGTCTTTTCTTGGATTCATGCATGTTAAATCTTCTTAACACTTTGTCTATGCATGTACTCTGACTTAGGCCAAGCAGTCTCTGTAATCTATCTCTATAGATCTTAATACTTAATACATAGGTGGCTTGGCCTAAGTCCTTCATGGAAAACCATTTTCTTAACTAAGTCTTTATAGACTGTAGGGCAGGGATGTCATTTCTGATTAGTAGTATGTCATCTATATATAATACCAAAAAGAAAATTATGCTCCCACTAACCTTCTTGTAGACACAAGGTTCTTCTTCATTCTTAACGAATCGAATTTGTTTTATTGTATCATCAAAATGAAGATTCCAGCTTCTAGAAGCTTGCTTCAATCCATAAATTGATCTTTGCAACTTACATACCTTTCTAACATTTTGTGGAGTGGCAAAACCCTTAAGTTGTGTCATGTACATATCCTCGAGAAGGCTTCCATTAAGAAATGCAGTTTTGACATCCATTTGCTAGATTTCATAATCGTGGTATGCTGCAATAGCTAGCAAGATCCTAACGGATTTAAGCATCGTAATTGGGAAAAAAGTCTCATTATAGTCTACACCATGAATTTGCTTGAAACCCTTAGCCACCAATTGCGCTTTAAAGGTATGCACGTTACCATCCATGACAGTTTTCTTTTTGAAAACCCATTTGCACCTAATGGGTTTTACCCCTTCAGGTGGGTCAACCAAGGTCCATGTGAATGCTTATGTCTCTAAGGCATGTCGAAAGGTTTTTGATGATAACAAAAGCAAAAGAGAAGATCAAGCACAAAAGGAAAAATCAAGATCAAAGAAAGAAGACAGAAGGTTTAATTAGTTATTTAGACTTAGGACATTAATGTTAAATGCTCTCAAGATTTCTCAAATGGTTTTTCAATATATATGATTTCAAAATAAATGGGAAATTTCAAAGATAAACATGGCTTTCAATAAAACCTGAGTTTCAACTTTAAATCTAACACTCTTAAAAGGATTTATGTTTAAACAAGTACCTTGAGGTGTTGGAAATGACTTACAAGAGTTATTGGACTTGAAAAATGTGTTCAAAGGCAAATGTAATCGATTACACAATGTTTGTAATCGATTACACATCAAACAGAAAGCATGTAATCGATTACATGAACAATGTAATCGATTACAAGCAAGTCAGAGGCCATGTAATCGATTACACAGTATATGTAATCGATTACACAAAGCCCAGAAAGGCAAAGAACATGTTCGACAAGAAATGTAATCGATTACACAATATATGTAATCGATTACACAAAACCCAGAAACTCAAAGAACACGTTCGACGAGCCATGTAATCGATTACAAGGATATTGTAATCGATTACACAGCAAGTCAGAAGTCATGTAATCGATTACATGAGCATTGTAATCAATTACAAGCAAAGTCAGAAGTTATGTAATCGATTACCTCAAGGATGTAATCGATTACACAGAGCCCAGAAAGTTGAAAACGTTGGAACAATAATGTAATCGATTACGAGATATGTAATCGATTACACGCATCGACAACGTCCAACGGCTATATTAAATGCATTAAATGCATGCCCAACTACCTCCAACGGCTCTATTAATTGAGAAACTTATAAATACCCAAGTTGGGTCTTTGTTTACGGTTGACCTTGAACCAAAACTGATCATTATACTTCAAAACGTGAATCAATCCTTAAAATCATTTCTTGCTCTGTTTTCGACTAAAAACGTGAAAAATCTTTGAGAGCATATTAGAGCTTCAATTTGTAAACACTTGCTCTAGAGAGAGCTTCTTCTATTTCAATCCTATACTTTCGATTAGTGAGGGTGAGGTATCCCTCAAGTATTGTAAGGGTGAGGTATCCCTTGGAAAATAGAGGCTCAAGCTTTTGGGTGAGGTATCCCATACTTGTTGAGTGCTCAAGGTTGTAGTGGTTTTTCAAGCACCCATTGAAGCTTGAAGATATAGTGGAAAATCTCAAGGTGTTGCTTGGGACCTGGACGTAGATCACAAGTGGAGTAGTGATTGAACCGGGATAAACGATTTGTGTTTGTTTCTCTAAACTCTCCCTCTGTTTATCTTTGTGCTTTGTTTCATTGCTTTATTTGGATATTGTCTCCTTGACTATTACGTTCATTAGTAAAAGTGCTTAACTCATCTATTCAATTATCTCGATCATTCAATAGCTTCAACGAAAATTGATTGTCAAACGATTTGCGAAAGATTTGTGAACTTATTTTTAACTACTCAATTCACCCCCCTCTTGAGTATTGAGGCCACTTGGTAACAAGTGGTATCGAGCTAGACTCTTGTATAAAGAGCTTAGCGGCTTCAAGAGAAGTGATGGCTTCAAATGGTTTTTCAAATGAAGGTTCTTCTATAAATAGACCTCCTTATTTCAATGGGGATGGCTATGCCTATTGGAAAGAAAGGATGAAAATTTTTATTGAAGCTATTGACTTAGATGTGTGGGACGCAGATTGAAAATGGTGCTTTTGTCCCTACACAAACTAAGGATGGTGTGACAATTAATACACCTAGAAGTGATTGGACCGATGATGATAAAAAGAAGGTTCAATATAATTTGAAAGCCAAGAACATCATCACCACATCTTTGGGGTATGATGAATTCTTTAGGGTGTCAAATTGTAAGACCGCAAAAGAAATGTGGGATACCCTACAAGTAACTCATGAAGGTACTAGTGAGGTAAAAAGATCTCGAATAAACACTCTTACTCATGAATATGAATTGTTTAGAATGAATCAAGGTGAGAGTATTCAAGATATGCAAAAGAGATTTACTCACATTGTTAATCATCTCATCTCATTGGGAAAGACATTTCCTAATGAGGATCTTATTAACAAAGTCTTGAGATGTCTAAGCAGGAATTGGCAACCCAAGGTAACTGCGATTGCGGAATCAAGAGATTTATCAACCATGTCTCTAGCCACCCTATTCGGAAAACTTCAAGAGCATGAGCTGGAACTAAGTAGGCTCAATCAAAATGAAGAACATGACAAAAAGAAGAAGGGAATTGCACTCAAGGCCACCTCTCCCATACTTGAAGATGATGATGAAGATGGTGAAGAGGATGCTGAAAATATTGAGCTAAGTGAGGAGAATCTTAGTCTCCTTGTGAGAAAATTCGGAAGATTCTTGAAGAAAAAGGGATTTCAAAGAAGACCACCGTTTCCTCAAAAGAAAGCATATCACAAAGGAGAAGGATCCTCCACTCCTCCAAAATGCTATGAATGTGAAAAACCGGGGCACATGAAAATGGAGTGTCCTATATATCTCAAGAAGACGGAGAAGTTTGAGAAAAGACCCTCCAAGGAAAAGAAAGGAAGAAGAGCATATATAGCTTGGGAGGACAATGACTTAAGCTCTTCCGATGATTCTGAAAATGAGGAAGCCCATCTTTGCCTCATGGCTCAAGGAGAGGAAAGTGGAGAAAGCGACACTGAGGTAACCTCTTCTAACCTAGAACCTCCACCTTCTTATGATGAATTGCTAGATGCCTTTCAAGAATTGCATGATGAATCTTTGAGGCTCACAAAAATGATTTTGTCCTCCAATAAAACAATCTCCCTATTGACAAAGAAAGTTTCTACTTTAACCAAGGAGATAAATGAACTTAAAATTGAAAATGAGACTTTAGGACTCATAGATGCTAATTCATCATGCATGATTTGTTCCTCACATGAAAATGCATCCATATCATTACCTTGTTTATCATGCAAAGCTTTTGAAAAAGAAATTGAAGACTTGAACAACACTCTTGCAAAATTCACTTTTGGAAGAGACAACTTGAATGTGTTGTTAGGAAGACAAAAATGTGTTTTCCAAAAAGCCGGTTTAGGATTTAATCCAAACAACCATAAAAAATCTTATAAGAACTTCTTTGTTTCCTCAAAAACTTCAAGTAGCCCCTTTGTTAAATGTTTTCATTGTGGTAGGAAAGGGCATAGTGCATCCACTTGCAATGTTAGAAAGAACATAAACACCAAGGTTGGAATCAAAGGGTTTGGGTCCCTAAAGGCACCATACCTAATTCTAACACACAAGGACCCAAAACAATTTGGGTACCAAAAGTTAAATCTTGAATGTGTGTTGTAGGTGTGCTTGAAGACCAAGAGCTCAAGTTGGTATCTTGATAGTGGTTGCTCCAAGCACATGACCGGAGATGGCTCCAAGTTCTCCTCCCTTACACACAAGAAACATGGTCATGTCACATATGGTGACAACAACAAAGGGAAGATTCTTGGAATTGGCAAAGTTGGTAAGATCCCTTCATCATCTATTGATAATGTCTTACTTGTTGAAGGACTTAAACATAATTTACTTAGTATTAGTCAATTGTGTGATAAAGGAAATAGAGTTATATTTGATTCCTCTTGTTGTATAATTGAGGAAAGGATGACAAGCAAGTTAAGTTTGTTGGTCATAGGGTCAATAACATATATATGATTAGTCTTGATGACATTTCCTCAAATGATGCTAAATGCTTTATGAGTAGAGAAAATGATTCATGGTTATGGCATAGAAGAATTGCTCACATTCACATAGATCACTTAAACAAATTGGTTTCTAAAGAACTAGTAATTGGTCTTCCAAAGCTCAAATTTGAAAAAGACAAACTTTGTGATGCATGTCAAAAGGGAAAACAAGTAAAGGCCTCTTTCAAAGCTAAAAACATAGTTTCAACTTCTAGACCTTTACAACTTTTGCACATGGATCTTTTTGGACCCTCTAGAACTATGAGCTTTGGTGGGAATTACTATGCATTAGTAATTGTGGATGATTTTTCTAGATTTACATGGACATTATTCTTAGCTCACAAAAATGATGCTTTTCAATCATTTAGAAAACTTGCCAAAGTTATCCAAAACGAAAAAGGTTTTTGTATTGCATCCATAAGAAGTGATCATGGTGGTGAATTTGAAAATCATGAATTTGAAACTTTTTGTGATGAACATGGCATTGAGCATAATTTTTCTGCCCCTAGAACACCACAACAAAATGGTGTTGTAGAAAGGAAAAATCGATCTTTAGAAGAAATGGCAAGAACTATGCTCAATGAGGCCAATCTTCCTAAGTACTTTTGAAAATGATGCGGTTAACACCGCTTGTTATGTTATGAATAGAGCCCTAATAAGGCCAATTTTAAAGAAAACCCCATATGAATTGTACAAAGGAAGGAAACCTAATGTGTCACATTTTCATGTCTTTGGATGTAAATGCTTTGTTTTGAATAATGGAAAGGATAACTTGGGGAAGTTTGATGCAAAATCGATGAGGGAATATTCATTAGTTATTCTATCCATAGCAAGGCCTTTAGAGTCTATAATAAACGAACTATGACCATAGAAGAATCCATACATGTTGCATTTGATGAAACTAACCCAAATGTGCCGAGAAAGGAACTTGTTGATGATGTTGCAGAAATCTTGGCAAAGACGCACTTGGAAAATCAAGAGATAGAGTCCAAGAAGAAAGAAGAGAGACTCCTTGATCACTCATGGCAAGAAAATTCTAAAATCTCGGATCTACCCAAGGAATGGAGGACTTCAAGGTATCATCCTCTTGACAAGGTGATAGGTGATGTATCAAAAGGGGTAATCACTCGAAATTCACTTAGAGATGCATGTAATCATCTAGCCTTTGTCTCTCAAGTTGAACCTAAAGACATAAATGAGGCCATTAATGATGAGCATTGGATCTTGGCCATGCAAGAAGAACTAAACCAATTTGAGAGGAATCAAGTTTGGGAATTAGTTCCAAGGCCCAATGATCATCCTATAATTGGCACCAAATGGGTCTTTAGGAACAAACTTGATGAAACGGGTTTAATAATAAGAAATAAAGCTAGGCTTGTAGCTAAGGGATATAATCAAGAAGAAGGCATAGATTATGAAGAAACTTATGCTCCCGTAGCTAGATTAGAGGCCATTAGAATGCTACTTGCATATGCTTGCATCATGGATTTCAAACTCTATCAAATGGATGTCAAAAGTGCCTTTTTAAATGGTTTTATACAAGAAGAGGTGTATGTAGAACAACCTCCTGGTTTTGAGGACTTTGAAATGCCCAACCATGTTTTTAAATTGAAAAAGGCTTTGTATGGCTTGAAACAAGCTCCTAGAGCTTGGTATGAAAGGTTGAGCAAATTTCTTTTAGAAAAAGGCTTTTCTAGAGGTAAAGTTGACACCACTCTTTTCATAAAACACAAAATGCATGACATTCTTCTAGTTCAAATCTATGTTGATGACATTATATTTGGAGCTACTAACAACTCTCTTTGTAAAGAATTTTCAAATATTATGCAAAGTGAGTTTGAGATGTCCATGATGGGTGAGCTCAACTTCTTCCTTGGTCTACAAATCAAGCAAACAAGAGAAGGAACATTTATAAGCCAATCCAAGTATTGCAAGGAGCTGCTCAAAAAATTTGGAATGGACAATGCCAAGCATATGGCTACTCCTATGGGCACCTCTTGCTATTTGGACAAGGATGAAGGAGGTAAATCGGTAGAAATTACAAAATATAGAGGTATGATTGGCTCACTCCTTTATCTCACGCAAGTAGGCCTGATATAATGTTTAGTGTATGCATGTGTGCTAGATATCAAGCTAATCCTAAGGAATCACACCTAAGTCTTTGTTAAGAGAATAATGAAATATCTAATAGGCACATCACAAATGGGTTTATGGTACCCTAAGGGTGCCTCATGTAGTCTTATTGGGTATTCGATTCTGATTTTTCTTGGATGCAAAATGGATCGAAAGAGCACTAGTGGGACATGCCACTTGCTAGGAAGCTCACTAGTTTCTTGGTAGAAGAAACAAAATAGTGTGGCATTGTCCACAGTGAAAGAAGTGAATATGTTGTATTTGGGAGTTCTTTGTGCTCAAGTCCTTTGGATGAAACAACAACTCTTGGACTATGGTCTTGAGTTTGATCACATTCCCATAAAATGTGATAATACTAGTGCAATTAACTTGTCAAAAAATCCCATTTTGCATTCTAGAACTAAGCATATTGAAATAAGACATCATTTCATTAGAGATCATGTTCAAAGAGGTGATTGCATACTTGAATTTGTTGAAACAACTAAGCAATTAGTGATATTTTCACCAAACCCCTTGCAAAAGAAGCATTTTTCTACATTAGAAACGAATGGGTATATTGGACCATTCATGCATAAATTAAATATTTGTTGCATAATCCTAAAACAAAAGCCTAAGCTTGCGTTTTTTCGCATAATTATACCACCTTCTTTGCACAATCTACGAATTTTCATTATATATATTTGAATTCCATACTAACTTGAGCGTCGGAGGTTTCCCTAAATTATTTTGCAGGTGCTCCCTCATGTCCAACTTTGACAAGAAATTCAACAGCCTCAAAATTCACCAAAAAGGATGAAATTCTTGGTAAACATGATAATTTTGATCAATTATATGAGTGGAATCATAATGTGATTAGTCTATATGCTTGGATGATGATTTGAATTGATTTAAGTTGCTTTAAAACTGTTTTGGATGGATTAAAATTGATTATATCTTTGTTTGGAACGCAAAATCTGAGTTAAAAGTCTTGTGTCGATTACAATGCCTTTGTAATCGATTACAGTTCAATCACGCATGTAATCGATTACACAAATTTTGTAATCGATTACAACCAACTCAGAACTTCAGTAATCGATTACATCATCTATGTAATCGATTACAAGGTTCCCAGAAAGCATGTAATCGATTACACTAAAAATGTAATCGATTACATACCTACCAGGAAGCACGTAATCGATTACACCAAAAATGTAATCGATTACATACCCACCAGAATGTATGTAATCGATTACACACTAAATGTAATCGATTACACAGGGTTTTTAAAAGGCTCCGATGCGCGTAGTGGTCATTTCTGTTTGGCCCTGTTCATCTTCCTCGTTCTCCTCATACGCACCCACGCACCTCGGATCTCAAAACCTCTCATTTCTCACTCAAATCTCGATCAAAACCCATCATTTCGCCTCTCTCAATCTCAGAAATCCCTCTCCACATAACCCACCGATCAAATCCCCTCAAATCCCTCATCCAAATCTCCCCATCTTCTCTCACGAACACCCTCTCCACTTTTCTAACCTAATTTCGTCCCTCTCTCTCTCCTCACTCATCCCCAACCATCTACCACTCAACCCTTGCTTCTCTTTCTCATCAATGGCTGAATCCTCCCATCGCTCGAAGCGCCCAAGAACAGGGGCTGCTGTTGGAGGTTCCTCTGGTGGCTCTACACGCAATATCTCTGGGTTGGACCTCACGAGGCACTTCTCCACCGTGAAGAAAGTGCTGAGTTGTTCGGAAGAACTTCCAGCTTCGCAAAATCATCTCTCCTGGTATCTACCCATCACCTTCTGAGAGTGAACCCTTAGAAAGCTTTAGGACAATAGAAAACTTAGGCTTGCTTTGGGATTCCTAAGTATAGAGAAGGCCATCTACCCTAACCTTGTCCGAGTGTTTTATGCTAACTGAAGGTTGAAGATAATTGCATCATCTCGAGGTGAAAAAGCAACAAATCGGGTTAACCATGGCAGAGTGGTATAGGCTCACCAAGCTCACTCCCGATGGAGCTCGGTTACGTGGGAATGCCAAAGTACGGGGGCATGAGTTTGAGCACAAGGCTGCTCTTCTCTCCTTGATTAGAAGCGGCTACCACCTCCCCGGTGATCCTAGACCGAGAATAATGGCCACTTGGCCTCACTATGGAAAACAGGGTCCTCCACTACCTCTTGGTTCGTGGATTGATTCCCGAGAGGAGGGAATTACTCCCAAGTCCTCAAGGACGATGTAGTGGCATTATGGGCAATGACCACAGGGCACCCAATAAACTGGGGATACTACATTCTACAGCATATGCTGGACATCAAGAAAAAGAAGAACTCTGCTCTCCCCTTCGCCATGTTAGTCACCACAATCCTTGAGTACTGTCGCATTTCGCTGACTGAAGAGTCCAAGGACACCAGCTCGAAGGGACCCCAATCAATTGGGCTGCATACTCTGAAGAAGCTTCAGCTCTACAAGATGGAAGATAGGTGGCATTACATTACTCATGGCACATTTGGCCATATCCATCACGATCCAGACAGTGATGATGAGGGGGCTCAGTATCCTGCCTCTGCTCCTGCTCCAGCTTCTCTTGATCTTGCTCCAAGAGATGCGCAACCTGAGCGCCAACGTCAACACGCGCATGGATCATATAGAGCAAAAGATCGACCATCTTGAGTGAGGATGGACTACTCAGACCAGGAGCTTGCCTCCATTCGATCCCTCTTACGTGGACCTCCTGTTCCTGAGAGTCCTGGCTGCCGCACCCCCACATCCTCTGCCCCTCAGGATCCCATATCCTTCGCTGGTCCATCTGGAGTTCTGGCGATGATGAGGAGCTTCTGGATTCTGACGACGATCTTATGCCCAGCGATGATGACATTGATCTAGAGGACTCTGCTGCGGATCCAGAGGGTGATGTCTTTTGTGATAGCGAGGACACTGATAGTGATCCTGGCCTTATGCCTTGATTTGTTTTTCCACCTTGTACTTATTTTTTGTTTTTTTAACTCTGATTATATAAAATTTGTATACCTTTATGGTTATCTTTTGATTATTGCCTACTGGTTGTGACATGTTTATTTGTACATGCGATTATTAATACATAAACGTGTTTTCACTTTGAATGGTTGCTGTTGGAATATTGTTTGGAGTGATCTTTGTGGCTTTTCTGTTATGGCAAACAATTGGGAATCATGAACTATAACTGTCATGCTGTCCATTTTTTTTTAATGCTTATGTCTTTTTGATAATGCCAACGGGGGAGAAAATAAGGAAAAATGAAATGTAATTAAAGGTTGCATGAGTACGGGGGAGTTATTGAACTTTTAAGTTATTAAGCTTTTCATATGCAAAATCTAACCCAATATCATGCATAATCTCCAGGGACATACATTGTAACTAAATGACTATGATATACAAATGCAAAAACTCTTTCTTTTTCCTATGATCAGTTTGTCATCATCAAAAGGGGAGAATGTGAATGCTTATGTCTCTAAGGCATGTCGAAAGGTTTTTGATGATAACAAAAGCAAAAGAGAAGATCAAGCACAAAAGGAAAAATCAAGATCAAAGAAAGAAGACAGAAGGTTTAATTAGTTATTTAGACTTAGGACATTAATGTTAAATGCTCTCAAGATTTCTCAAATGGTTTTTCAATATATATGATTTCAAAATAAATGAGAAATTTCAAAGATAAACATGGCTTTCAATAAAACCTGAGTTTCAACTTTAAATCTAACACTCTTAAAAGAATTTATGTTTAAACAAGTACCTTGAGGTGTTGGAAATGACTTACAAGAGTTATTGGACTTGAAAAATGTGTTCAAAGGCAAATATAATCGATTACACAATGTTTGTAATCGATTACACATCAAACAGAAAGCATGTAATCGATTACATGAACAATGTAATCGATTACAAGAAAGTCAGAGGCCATGTAATCGATTACACAGTATATGTAATCGATTACACAAAGCCCAGAAAGGCAAAGAACATGTTCGACAAGAAATGTAATCGATTACACAATATATGTAATCGATTACACAAAACCCAGAAACTCAAAGAACACGTTCGACGAGCCATGTAATCGATTACAAGGATATTGTAATCGATTACCAAAGAAGTCAGTCATGTAATCGATTACATGAGCATTGTAATCGATTACAAGCAAAGTCGAAGCTATGTAATCGATTACCTCAAGGATGTAATCGATTACACTGAGCCTGAAACCAGAAAGTTCGTAAAACGTTGGAACAATAATGTAATCGATTACCGAGATATGTAATCGATTACACGCATCGACAACGTCCAACGGCTATATTAAATGCATTAAATGCATGCCCAACTACCTCCAACGGCTCTATTAATTGAGAAACTTATAAATACCCAAGTTGGGTCTTTGTTTACGGTTGACCTTGAACCAAAAACTGATCATTATACTTCAAAACGTGAATCAATCCTTAAAATCATTTCTTGCTCTGTTTTCTGACTAAAAACGTGAAAAATCTTTGAGAGCATATTAGAGCTTCAATTTGTAAACACTTGCTCTAGAGAGAGCTTCTTCTATTTCAATCTATACTATACTTTCGATTAGTGAGGGTGAGGTATCCCTCAAGTATTGTAAGGGTGAGGTATCCCTTGGAAAATAGAGGCTCAAGCTTTTGGGTGAGGTATCCCATACTTGTTGAGTGCTCAAGGTTGTAGTGGTTTTTCAAGCACCCATTGAAGCTTGAAGATATAGTGGAAAATCTCAAGGTGTTGCTTGGGACCGGACGTAGATCACAAGTGGAGTAGTGATTGAACCAGGATAAACGACTGTGTTTGTTTCTCTAAACTCTCCTCTGTTTATCTTTGTGCACTTGTTTCATTGCTTTATTTGGATATTGTCTCCTTGACTATTACGTTCATTAGTAAAAGTGCTTAACTCATCTATTCAATTATCTCTGATCATTCAATAGCTTCAACGAAAATTGATTGTCAAACGATTTGCGAAAGATTTGTGAACTTATTTTTAACTACTCAATTCACCCCCCCTCTTGAGTATTGAGGCCACTTGGTAACAGTCCATACCTAGTTAGCATACATGTATTCCAATTCTGATCTCATGGCCTCAAGCCATTTCTTAAATTTTGAGCTCTTAATGGCTTCCTGGTAAGCCATGGGCTCATCTTGATCCATGAGTAATACGTCACCTTGTTGGTTTATAAGAAATCTATATCTCTCTGGTTAATGATGTATCTTGTTAGACCTATGTAGGTCTTGTGCTACTAGAGCAGCTTATTGTTCCAAATCGTTTTGTGGAGGCTGCTTTATTTCCACCATCAGTTCGTTGCTACTCTGTAAACTTTGAATTTCTTCAAGTTCTATTTTCCTCCCAGTTCTTTTGGAGATAAACTCCTTTTCTAGGAACACAGCAGTCCGTGCAACAAATAATTTTTCTTTGGTAGGATTATAGAAATAGTATCCCTTGGTTTCCTTGGGATACCCCACAATGATGCATTTATCTGATTTGGGTCCAAGCTTATCAGAAACTTGACGTTTCACATAAGCTTTGCAACCCCAAATCTTCAAGAAAGACATACAAGGCCGTCTCCCACTCTATATCTCATATGGTATCTTTTGAACCATCTTAGATAGAGCACGATTAAGTGTAAAAGCTACTGTTAATAGAGCATGTCCCCAAATGAGCTTGGAAGGCCTGCATGACTTATCATGGATCAGACCATGTCCAACAAGGTCTGGTTCCTCTTTTTAGAAACACAATTCCATTATGGCGTTCTAAGAGGAGTGAGTTGAGATATTATCTCACACTCTTTTAGATGATCATCAAATTGTTGGCTTAAGTATTCACCACCTTGATCTGATCGAAGGACTTTAATACTCTTGCAAACTTGGTTTTGTACTTCATTATGTATGAGGCCCAAAAGATCACTGGCCCTTTCACCTTGTCCAGTGAATGGGGCTTTAGTCATCTTCCCCAATAAACAAGGCTCACATATCATATATAATTAAAAATAAAATGAGTCCAAGAATCCATCTTTATGGAGTTTGGTGATGCGTTTCTCATTTATATGGTCGAAACGACAATGCTAGAGATAAGTCGGGTTCATATTATTTGATTTGAACCTCGTAGTATTTATGTTATAGATAGGCATTTCTAGATCGAGGACATAAAGTCCATTACTCAATTGTGCACTGCCATAAAAAATATCATTCAAATAAATAGAACAACTTTTGTCCTTTATGATAAAAGAAAAACCTTTCTTGTCTAAACAAGAAACAAAAATAATATTCCTACTAATAGCAAGCACAAAATAACAGTTCTCCAACTATATAACAACCCTAGTGGACAAAGATAAAAAAATAAGTCCCTACGACTAAAGCAGCAACTTTTGCTCCATTTTTAACTCGTAGGTCGACTTCACCCTTAGGCAACGGTCTACTCCTTTTGAGATCCTACACATTTACACAAATATGAGACCCACATCCAGTACCTAATATCCAAGATGAAGAAGTAGATAAATTGACTTCTATAACAAAAATACCTGAAGTGGAAGTCTCAGTTCCCTTCTTCTTCTTAAGCTCCTCCTGGTACCTGCCGCAGTTCCTCTTCCAATGTCTGGTCTAATCACAGTGGAAGCACGTGCCTTCCCTTAGCCACTCTGTCCATATGTTTCAAGCTAGAAGTATTGGGCTTAGATTTATCGTTGCCCTTGCCTTTCTATTTGTCCATGGGCTTCTTTAGCTGCTTTTGCCTTTACTCTTTCGGACCATCATAATGGCCTTTCCTTTTCCTTTATTGATATTCTACTTAGTAGTTCTTAAAATGCTTAATAGATTTGGTAGGGGTTTGTCAATTTCATTCATATTGTAATTCATAACTAATTGACTGTAACTTTCTTGCAATGATTGTAGGACTAAATGAGTGGCCAACTCTTGACCCAATGGGAAACCAAGCCTTTCTAGGCTCTCAATGTATCCAATCATTTTGAGCACATGAGTACCAACAGGGCTTCCTTCTACTAGTTTACACTAAAATAGTGCCTTTGAGACTTTGTACCTTTCATGGCTAGCCTGCTCTTAATAGAGCCTTTTTAGGTGAATGATCATATCGTAAGCATCCATGTTCCCATGTTACTTCTGAAGCTCAGAGTTCATGGTGGCTAGCATAAGACAGCTAACGTCCAAGGCATCATCTTGATGCTTCTAATAAGCATCATTTTCAGCTCTAGGGGTATTTGCAGCAGGTGGCTCAAGAATGGGCTGCTCTAGAACATATAAATTTTTCTCATGTTTAAGGACAATACTCAGATTCCTACACCAGTCTAGAAAATTTGTTCTAGAAAATTTGCCCTTCTCAAGGATGGATCGCAATGACATGCTATTCGAAGTGTTTGCTGCCATGGTAATCTATCAACATAAATATACAAAGTATAAGTATCATGCGATAAACATATGTAACAAGGTCGTTAATTAAATATGCGTCCCATTATTTTATTCAAATCAATGACCCTCAACATTGACTCAGAAAATCCTATTGTAAGATTTCTTAGTGGGCCAAGATCTATATTTCACCTAGCTTTGAGTTAGCTTTGGCTGATCACTTAAAATTTGGTTATTTAGGTAGGGAACATTTTCCAATTACATCACATGCAACTCTAGGATAATTGGGTGAATAAAACTTATTCTAACCCATCTAATGGACTAAAGCCCAACTCTATGCCTCTAAGCCTTCAATCTTATTAAAATGGCCTAGTTAAGTCAGACCCAATGGTTGGCTGTTGGATATTACTTTATCCTATCGTTTCTTACTAATATATATAAAGGCATCCTGCTTTGGTAGACCTACACTTAATCGATAGTAGCCTTGACGAGTGTCATGCATTGGAAGGTATCACACAATAACTTAATATTTACTTTGGGGGATTTTTTTTTATTTGATCTCACCATTTGTTAAACTATTGAACATACCATAAACATCCATGCATCTCATACATATAAAGGATATAAAGAATGTGACATGGTTATGGCCCCTAACACAATGTTTTTCCCAAGCCAATGGTATTATCATTAACTAAACCTAGAGAGCGAACAACTTCATCAAGTGTCTCCCATTAACATCCCCATTTGATGTCGTCTTCTTGCCTCCAGATCAAGATTACATTACAAAGTATAAAAATAGAATGTTGAGAGAAAGGCACGACACGCAGGCCGCATTTTAAAAAACCAAAAGGTAAAATAAGAGGACTAAGACCATAACCATGCACTATACACCACAAAGAACACATAGAGTCAAAATAATAATACATTATTATCTTTGTGAATCATAAAACTAAATTTGAATTTCGCGCCTCAGAAAAGGCACTTTACCCACGGGGGTCCTGTTGCCCAGTCAGCGGGCAGGGGTCCCGTTGCCTTGTTAGCGTGTAGCGCCCCATCCCAAAATTTTTGAATCATAAACAATAGCTGAACCTCTTGCTCCTCCTTTACGGCTAGGGTGTCAACACTTGAACCCTCACAGCCGTGAGGACATGAACACTTCATGTAGCGGGGAACCCTTGCGCTACTGCCCAGAAACAAGGTTTACTTGACATCAACACTTGATGCCACCGTAGACCAAGAACAAGGTTTCTAGAACTCTTGCACCGCTGTCTAGAAACAAGGTTTGCTTGACATCAACACTTGATGCCACTGCAGACCAAGAATAAGATTTTTAGAACCCTTGCGGTGCTATGCTGTATATATCATATATATACCAAAAAACTTTGCAAAACATACGTGCACGTAAATCGATTTTCACAGTCAACTTATGAACATCTTTATGGTTTCAAAAACATCATCATGATTTGTATACAATATATCACACAAATTATGTTTTCGTGAAGGATTCTTCCGATTTATGAAATAACACATTAAAGATCATATCTTTTACTAAAAAGAGAACAACTTATCTTGTTATTTTATACAACACATAAACAAAAAAGACCAAATCATGGTTTTGCAAGTGACTCTTGTAATACCCTTAGTAACATGTTAGACTTGTATATGATTACAAAAGGTAGCATATTACATGCTTAATATGCCAGTGAAGTTTTGTGACAAACTGAATTAGTTTAGGCACTTAGTTATAACATAGAAGTTAAAAAGTAGCTTAAAATGAATCATATAATAGCATAAGTTGCTAAATTGGGAGAAATAAATATAGAGAGTTTGTTTCTAAGTCACAAATAAGTGAAGTAAGATGTAATTAAAGTTTCAAGAGAATCTAAGTTAGTTTGGTATTTTTAGACATACTAGTTGTGCTTTTAATGCTGGATTGACTACCAGTAGATATGGAAAAAGAGAATATAGGTGAAACAATAATTTAAATGTATCTCATGATTTATTCTAAAGTTGTTGGAAGCTAAAAAAATTGAATTAGAATAATTAGGGTGTCCTTAGCAGATATGAGTTTCAGCATAGGAACTCAAGTTAGTTTCCTATTCCTTATTTCTTTCCTTTGTCTTGACTGAGAAGAAAAACTGAGAAACAAAGAAGAAAAAAATGAAGAGAAGAGAGAAATGGGAAGAAAAGAAGAAGGAGAAGGAGAAGGAGAAAGAGGAGAGGAAGAGTAAGAGCAAGAGGATTTAAGCTTCAAGATCTTCATCTTCTTCAAGAGGTATGGGATTTCCATTCATCATTCTCCTCTTGATTCTTATTGAATGAAGTTAGGGGTTTTTGAGTAGAAATTGGGGTTTAGAAAGCCAAATCTGAGTTCTTTGCTTGATTCTTGATTCCCAGGATTTGGTTAAGTTAGTTTAAGCATAGTAAATGTAAGATAGCCATTTATGACCCAAGATCAACCATTAGGATCCTTAAATTTAAGAATTGGACAATGGTTGAAGTTTTGTGATTTGGACCTAGATATTTATCTAAGAGAATCTATAGGTTGTAATTGAGTTACAACAAGTTTAGGGGCATGGATGAGTGTTAAAAATCACCAAGAAACCAATTTTAGATGATTGGAAGTAAGATTTGAACTATGGAACCTGGGTTCTACCATATGCACTGCGGAGGGAAGACGAATTGGCTTCAAGTGCCGTGGCATGAGAAGGTCACACCGTAGCATGAGGTAGAGTTTGCCTAGGGCACCGTGGCATGCCAAACGCCATGCCGCGGTGTGCTGCTCACAGTTTTCTATAGACTGAGAACCAGAGAATTGGGTGCCGCGGCGTGCTCAGAGTTGTGTCGCAGCGTAAGCACCAGATAGGCTAAAAATGTCATTGATGACGTTTTGAAGCTATGGACTAGATGAAATCATTAGTATATGCTTTCTAAAGTGTGTGAGGATACAAATAGGGATATTTCAAGAGAGAAACTGTCACCTAGTAATTATGAGAAAGTATAAAGCCTTTGAGCATTCAAAAGTAAAGGATTGCCCTATGTAAGGATATAGCACCTTAGGCAACCTAGTGTTACATTAGATATCACTCAAGATGTGAAGAGATAGTGCAATGGAGATGAGTATACTAGGATGGATTGTAGTATTCACTCTAGTAAGAATAAGGAAGGTATGAGCCTTAGGATATCCAAGAGTAGTGGATTACCTTTGGAAGGTACCTAGAACCTTAAGTAACAAAGAGTTGTAAGTAAAAACCACTTTGACTTAGATTCACTTGAGTGAAGATAAGGTTATGTATTTAGTTCCAAAGAGGGATGTTATGTACTAAGTATCTAGTTAAACGGGACTTTGTGCATTGTAGAATACACAATTGGATGAATGTTGACTTGTAAGCTTATTGCATTCATTAAGTATGCAAGGTTATAGTGAAATGCTCATTTGTTTCCTTAAGTAAGGTTGAATGAGGTGTTAGCTAAGATAGACTCTTTCACTAGGATGAGTTGAGTCTATAAAGTGGTGTTTATGTAAGAGGTAAACTTAACACTATATTTTTTACATACTAGTTAGTTAATCTAACTTGTATATGAAAGCTATGCGAACCTTAGTGCAACCAAGAGTAATGGTTTACCATAGGTGAGTATCTAACACCTCAGCAACATAGTGTTGCATAGAAATCACTTAAGAGTTATGAGTGATGAGGTGGTGTTTAGATAAAAGTATGTATGTCTATCGAAATGATCTACTAGTATTGATCTTGTTGAGTATCATTTGATGTCCATTCATGAAGGCCAAGGGAGATAGATGGGTGTCTGATAGACTCTTTTGAGGAAGGACATAACCCTGATATCTTGATAATGCCAAGGCCAAAAGAGATAAGTGGGAAATCTAAAGATGCTCTTTGAGTAAGGATGAAGCCCGGACTTCTCAGCGTGCCAGGATATGTGTAATGTGAGGATAAGCTTTCCCTTTATTTACCACGGGATAATATACTGAACCAGTTCCTAATAAACTTCTTTGTTTTTAAGATAAACCTCTGCATGTACTTCAAAATAAAACATTACATAAGCATATCTTTAGGATCTTTCTTAGGCATAATCATATTGCATATCATCTGCATTGCATTTACAAATAGTTGTATGAGCATTGTCTGTTGCTATTGATATTCACAATTGTATGGGAAATTATCTATATCCAATGATATGTAGGCTATCGGTTTAGACCACACTATATAGCAGTGTGCAGTTATGAGAATTAGTGGAGGAAACTTCTTTGTTTATAGTTATAGCAATTTTTATATTTGTTTATACAATGGTATAGCTAGCTGGTAATGAAATTACTTTGAATGAGAATTATAATTCTCAATCCAGTTGTTCTTTCATGTAAATCTAGGTAAAGACCTTGCTAAGGGAAAGAAGAAGAAGCATAAAGACTAGAATAGTTTTTATATGCTTTAGTAGATAAAGCTTATATATAAGTTTATATTTGCTTTGTATGTTTCTAGTAATATGTTTTACAATATGCTTTTTTGTGGCTAGACTTGTATATATATATGTATGAGTTTAAGTTTTTTCGCATTCTCTCAAGGCTTTCTATAATTACTCAGTTGTGATTAAGAATATATGTTATTAGTTAGTTATGTAGAAGTGACGTCTTTAATACTGGTTATCTTTATATATCTTGGTATATCTAGATATCTGTATTAGGATGTTACATTATGGTGTCAGAGCAGTTTATCCTATTGAGTCAGGGTATGGACTGACTATGCTTAGGCATAAGTAGCAGTTTAGTAAAATATTATGCATTCTTTTATCTCTTTATGAGATATGCAAATGGAATTGCATGACTAGCCTTAGGTATGGATGCTATTGGCTACTGTTACACAATTAAATGATATTGAGCCTAACTAACTCAATATGTAATGTTCTGTGTGTGCAAGAAATTATGGCAACTACCGGGTAAACCTATGAAACTAGGAGACTAGTTAAGGAGGACATAACCAAAGCTCTTAGAGAAATGGTTGTTGTTTTGAGAGAGTAGATTGCCATTTGTAGAAATCTATCAGAAGTGATAGAATAGAACTCACGTAGTAAGTTGCGGAACGAGAAGGAACTTTTAAGAGATCAGTATTTCTTGGAGTTCAAAAGAGTTACTCATTTATTTTTCAATGGAGAGTTTAGTTCAGTCAGAGCCGAAAGATGGCTTCATATGATGGAAGAGATCTTTGAGGCCATGACGTGCACTGATGGATAGAAGGTGACCTTGCTTCATAAGGGTTAGTAGAAAGAGCCGAAAGCTGTTGAGATGAAGCAGAGAGGTTACTAGAAGGGGTTGGTACTTGAATCACCTAATTGGTGTTTAGAGCTACTTTCCTAGACAAGTATTATTCCTTTGAGTTATGGAAGGCAAGAGAAATTTAGAAATTTCTAATGTCTGAGCAAGGGGATATTATTGAGGACCAGTATGTGGAGTAATTCAAGGAATGTCAGGAGTTCTTTTCTTATTTTAAGTCCAATCCAGATAAATACTGGAAATGAGTAAAATTTGAAGTAGAACTTAGAGAGGGCATCAAAAGAGTTGCGAAGCAAAAGGAGGTTAAGGACTTCTTCTTTCTAGTCAGTAAGTGCAGAGTTGTAGAAGTAGATAATCTCAGAGCCACGACGGAACACTAGTTAGAAGGTTCCCCAAAGAGGAATATCAGATGTTGAGACCAGTGAGGGTGTCTCTTAGTCTCAATTTTTTTATGAGGCAAAGGAACATAGGTTCAAGTAGTAGCTTGGGGTGATGATGAGTATAAGTAAGGTACTTTTAATATGAGTATCCTTAAAGGAAAGAGATAAATCAGACTCCAAGGTACCAAGATGCACAAGTAGAATATAGGTCATAGTGCGTAATGGAGGCGATGAAATCTTCCAACTTGGTATGAGGTAAGAGCATATATAAAAAGAAATCTTTCAAGGTGTGTATAAGGAGAGTATGGATTTACTTTGTAAATCATGTTGGTTTACTTTATGAATCTAGTTTGCTTACCTTGTTAGTATGGTTTAGTTGCTAAAAGAGACAAATGATGTTATGTTCTTGTTTAGTTTAAGTGTGAGATTGTGTTCATGTTAGGCAGTCGAACAAAGGAACTATTGAGACTAAATGTTTTTATCTAGAAAGGATGATAAGGTAGATTACTTGAGAGAAGCTTTGGATTTTCTCACGAGATGATCTAAGACTTGGTTATCAGAGGAGTAAATTTAAGAAGAGTAAATCTCAAAGAGTTTTCTAGGATTATGAAAAGATACGAAGAGTATGTCAAAGGTAGTTTTGGAAACTTTTGGAAAAGAAGGTGGTTAAGTGCCAAGTTAGTCAAAAGTCAGTTTGGGTTACAAGTGGTACAGTTTATGAGCTATATAATTTCTCAAGGAAGAAATTGTAAAGAACCCTAGTAAAGTTTAAGCAGAGGTACAATGGGAAGAATAATCATTGTAACTAAGGGCAGAGAGTTTATAAGTAGACTTTCTCAATTAGTTCTACCTAGATTAGGCCAGCTAAGAAAGGTAGCACTCAGTAGTAGACTCTGGAAAGTGAGTATGGTTTCCAAGAGTTGAAAAAGAGGTAGATTACTATGTTAGTGTTGGTAATTCCATATTCCCATGAGAACTTTGAGGTAGTCATTTATACTTCAAAGAAGGGACTAGGGTGTGTTCAAATGCATAAAAAGTAAGTAGAAGCCTGTGCATCAAGGCAGTTAAACCTGCACGAGGTGGACTACCCTAGGTAAGATTTGAAAATTTGCCATAGTGGTGTTTGCTTTACTGTTATGGAGACATAACTCATGAGGAGTCTAGTTCGAGATGCTCAGTGATCATGATAGCTCAAGAATGCTTGTTGATAAGATGAGTCTCACGATGACTATGATTCCAGATAGTCTCTCAGTGAGTAAGGTGGACATAGTAAGAGGCCTAAGGATTCAATTTTTAGAAGTTCAGAGGAAGAATGAAACTCTAAAGGATAAGATTGAGCAGATCTTTATAGGAACCCTAGAGGATTTTGTTATGACTAAGAGGGATTGCCGAAGTTTAGAGACAGACTTTGTTTTCCAAGAGAGTCAAAAATCAAGAAAAAGATCCCAGAGGAAGCTCATAAGAGAAAGTGTACCATCTATCTACAGGCTACCAAGGTTCTTCAATATTTAAGAAAGATGTATGGTGGCCTAGTATGTTAAAGAACGTAGTAGAATATGTTAAGCTACAGGTAAGGGTGGAGAGGTTAGGTAATATGCCCACCTTTCGCTAAGTAAAGTTAGTTATTTTCTAGATAAAGTGGTTTAACTACTTTTGAAAGAAATAGTTGGAGTGCATGGAGTTCTAGTAAATGTAGTGTCCGAAGGGGATACTAGGTTCACAGTTGATTTTGGAAAGCCTTACAAGGAGAAGTTCAAAGCTAAGTTATGCTTTAGTACAATTTACTATCCACAAATAGATAGGTCAAGAGCTTAGAGGTAAGCATATTTCCTCTTGAGAAGGTATAGTTAAGAGAAACTGGAACTAAAAAAGGATTACATGGTAGTAAGAATTCCAAGTTAAGAGAGTTACCCAGAGTTGTTTGCATGAGGTGATCAATTTTGAGGACAAAATTTTAAAAAGGAGGGGAGAAATGTAATACCTTTAGTAACATATTCGATTTGTATATGATTACAAAAGATAGCATCTTACTTGCTTAACATGCCAGTGAAGTTTTGTGACAAATTGAGTTCGTTTAGGCACTTAGTTACAACAAAGAAGTTCAAAAGTAGCTTAAAATGACTCAGATAATAGCATAAGTTGCTAAGTTGAGGGAAATAAACATAGAGAGTTTGTTTTTAAGTCACAAATAAGTGAAATAAAATGTAGTTAAAGTTTCAAGAGAATTTAAATTAGTTTGACATTTTTAGATATATTGGTTGTGCTTTTAATATCGGATTCATTACCAGTAGATATGGAAAAAGAGAATATAGGTGAAACAATAATTTAGATGAATCTCATAATTTATTCTAAAGTTGTTGGAAGCTAAAAAACTTGAATTAGCATAATTCAGGTATCCTTAGCAGATATGAGTTTCAACATAGGAACTCAAGCTGGTTTCCTATTCCTTATTTCTTTCCTTTCTCTTAGCTGAGAAAAGAAACCGAGAACCAGAGAAGAGAAAAATAAAGAGAAGAGAGAAATTGGGAGAAAGGAAGAAGGAGAAGGAGAAAGAGGAGAGGAAGAACAAGGGCAAGAGGATTTAAGCTTCAAGATCTTCATCTTCTTCAAGAGGTAAGGGGTTTCTATTCATCATTCTCCCTTTGATTCTTATTAAATGAAGTTTGAGGTTTTTGAGTAGAAATAGGGGTTTGGAGAGCTAAATCCAAGTTCTTGGCTTGATTCTTGATTCCAAGGATTATGTTAAGTTAGTTTAACTTAGCAAGTGTAAGATAGCCATTTATGGCCCAAGATCAACTATTAGGATACATAGATTTAAGAATTGGACAATGGTTGGAGTTATGTGATTTGGACCTAGATATTTGCCTAAGAGATTCTATAGGATATAATTGAGTTATAACAACTTTAGGGGCATGGATGAGTGTTAGAAATCACCAAGAAACCAATTTTGGATGATTGGAAGTAAGATTTGAACTATGAAATAGTGCCACGGTTCTGCAAAATTCTATAGAACTTGGGTTCTGCCATGTATGCCTCAGCATGAGGGACTTCGTGCCAAGGCGTGAAGACGAATTGGCTTCGAGTTCCGTGGCGTGAGAAGGTCACGCCGCAGCGTGAGGTAGAGTTTGCCCAAGGCGCTGCAGCGTGCCAGATGCTGTGTCGTGGCGTGCTGCTCGTAGCCTACTATAGACTGAGAACCTGAGAGCTGGGCGTCGTGGCGTGCTCAGTGTTGTGCCACAACGTGAGCACCAGATAGACTAAAAATGTCATTGATGATGTTTTGAAGGTATGGACTAGATAGAATCATTAGTATATGCTTCCTAAAGTGTGTGAGGACACAAATAAGGATATTTTAAGAGAGAAACTATCACCTAGTAAGTATGAGAAAGTATAAAGCCTTTGAGCATTCAAAGGTAAAGGATTGCCCTAGGTAAGGACATAGCACCTTAGGCAACCTAGTGTTGCATTATATATCACTCAAGATATGATGAGATGGTGCAATGGAGATGAGTATACTAGGATGAATTGTAGTATTCACTCTAGTAAGAATAAGGAAGTATGAGCCTTAAGATATCCACTAGTAGTGGATTACCTTTGGAAGGTACCTAGAACCTTAAGCAACAAAGAGTTATAAGTAAGAACCACTTTGAGTTAGATTCACTTGAGTGGAGATAAGGTTGTGTATTTAGTTCTAAAGAAGGAATGTCATGTACTAAGTCTCTAGTTAAATGGGACTTTGTGTATTGTAAAATACACAATAGGATGAATGTTGACTTGTAAGCTTGTTGCATTCATTAAGTATGCAAGGTTATAGTGAAATGCTCATTTGTTTCCTTAAGCAAGGTTAAATGAGGCATTAGCTAAAATAGACTCTTTCATTAGGATAAGTTACGCTTATAGGAAAGTTAAGGTGGTGTTTATGTAAGAAATAAACATAATACTAAGCTTTTTACATACTAGTTAGTTAATCTAGCTTGTATATGAAAACTATGAGAACATTAGTGAAACCAAGAGCAATGGTTTGCCATAGGTGAGTATCTAACACCTCAACAATATAGTGTTGCATAGAAATCACTTAAGAGTTATGAGTGATGAGATAATATTTAGATAAAAGCATGTATGTCTATTGAAATGGTCTATTAGTATTGATCTTAGTGAGTATCATTTGATGTCCATTCATGAAGGCCAAGGGAGATAGATGGGTGTCTGATAGACTCTTTTGAGAAAGGACATAACTCTAATATCTCAATAATGCCAAGGCCAAAAGAGATAAGTGAAAAATCTGAAGACGCTCTTTGAGTAAGGATGAAACCCGAACTTCTCAACGTGCCAGGATATGTGTAATGTGTTGGTGTATGCCCTAGAGACTGATACATTTGTCTATATTTACATACATTCTATTATGCTAATTTTAATATATGAGGTATTTCTTTTATTATGTTCTTTTTAATAAGCATAATAAAGTCCTTAGAATAGTAAGTTTAATGATATAGGACATCAAGTTGTTGACTTGATCGTGAGATCCTATTAGATAGAATTAGAACACTATTCTTAAATGTCTCTAGTCAAGTATTATTATTAATTAGGACAACAATAATGCATTGAGACTAGTATGTGCGTAGATTGATGACCATATCTCACGGGTCATGGATATGAGATATCAAGTCTTCACATCGGTACATGTTAGAGTAATGATGTATTGCACTGACCCACAATGAGAATGCTACATGGATCGTTACGTGAGTGTCATAAGCGATTCTCATAGTGACAATGATGTCTGTGGTCCTTTGACCTGAAATCACTATGATTTCTACATGAGGAGTTATGTATTTTAATGCCATCAAATGTCATCCGTAACAAGGTGATTATAAAGTTAGTTATTGGACATACCACGAATCATGCAGAGGGATGTGAGTAACCTAGATGAGATTTGTCACTCCTACATAATAGGAGCGATATCTTCAGACCCCTTGATTGAGTGAGACTGCGAAATGCATGGCCATGCTCAAATGAGTCAATATGAGATATTGATTTCATTTGTTGTTACAAAGTCTACTCGAGTATCAGGAAATGAAGGATTGGACTATACAAGGGTGGCGCATTCCATGCCTTGTGTTTGATCTAGATATCTTGACAAAAGGACTAAACGACATGGAAACATTAGTCATAGAAAGGTTAAGTCAAATCATTGACATTCTCATTACTTAGATTACAACGATGTATTGCTAGATACCGCTCACTACTTGTAATATTAAAATGGAATTTTAATATTACTGTTAACATAATGAGAACCTACAAGGTCACACACATAGAATAGACCAAAATTATAGCAATAGATCCAAGTTGGATTTGGATTCAAATGTGGGCCAGACTCATAATAGATGAGTCTAGAGTTACACAGCTTACGTTGCTGCTGCTCACACTCCCTTAAGGCAGTCACTATTATAAATAGTACTACTACGGGGGCTGCTAAGACACGCATTACAGAACCCTAGCCGCACCTACAGAAAAGTGAGTGGGAGACTGACAGGTTTCTTATCTTCTCTTTGCAGCTAGAACTATGTGAGAGACGTGAAGCTCCTTTTTATGAACGTTAGATGTTTATGAGTCTATTCGTGTGGATACTGCAGAGACATTGTCACTGTTACGGTGTTGGTGATTCACGTCACTTCCTTTGATCACGCTTCAAGAGGTAAACATTTTTTAAAAACTCAGATTATGGCTTTTTCGCATCGATCCTTGGTAAGAATTCTATTTTTCACTGCGTGATGTATCCGTGATTCCTAAGATAATGTGTGTTGGGAATTGCAGATACATCACGCAGTGGAAAAAGAAATATTCATACTAAGGAACTATGTGAAAAGACTATAATCCGTGTTTAAAAATTTCCTTTTGAAGTGAGATGAAAACATAAATGGCATGAATCACTAACATTGTAACAATAATGATGTCTCTATGGTATCCACACGAATAGACTCACGAACATCTAACATTCACAGAAGGAGTCTCATATCTCTCACATAGTGCTAGCTGCAAAGAGAAGAAAAGAAACTTGTCACTCACTCACTCACTCTTTCTGTAGGTGCGGCTAGGGTTTTGTTATATGTGCTTAGCATCCCCATAACAGTATTATTTATAATAGCGACTGCCTTAAGTGAGTGTTAGCAGTAACAAGATAAGCAGTGTAACCCAAAACTTAACTGTTATGAGTCCGACCCACATTTAAATCCGAGTCCAACTTGGATCTATTGCTCCAATTTAGTATGCTCTATGTGTATGACCCTGTAGGTTCTCATAACGTTGGCAGTAATATTAAAATCTCATTTTAATATTACAAGCAGTGAGCAGTATCTAGCAACCCATCGCTACTACCCAAGTAATGAGAATGTCAGTGATTTGACATAACCTTTTTGTGACTAATGTTTTTGTGTCGTTTAGTTCTTTTATCAAGATATCTAGATTGAACACAAGACATGGAATGTGTCACCCTTGCATAGTTTAATCCTTCATTTCTTGATACTCAATTAGACTTTGTAACAACAAATGAGATCAATATCTCATATTGACTCATTTGAACATGGCCATGCATTTTGTAGTCTCACTCAATCAGGGGCCCCAAAGATATCGCTCCTATTATGTAGGAGTGATAAATCCCATCTAGGTCACTCACATCCCTCTGCATGATTCGCGGTATGTCTAATAAATAACTTTATAATCACCTTGTCATAAATGACATTTGATGGCATTAAAACACACAACTTCTCATGTAGGAATCGTAGTGATTTTGGGTCAAAGGACCATAGACACCATTGTCACTATGAGAATCACTTATGACACTCACATAACGATCCATATATTGTTCTCATGGCGGGTCAGTCCAGTACATCATTACTCTAATATGTACCCATATGAAGACTTGATATCTCATATCCATGACCCGTGAGATGTGGTCATCAGTCTACAGACATACTAGTCTCAATGCATTATTATTGTCCTAATTAACAATAATACTTGACTAGGGACATTTAAGAATAGTGTTATAATTTTATCTATTAGGATCTCACGATCAAGTTATACACTTGATGTCCTACGACATCAAACTTACTATTCTAAGGACTTTATTATATTTATCATAAATAATACAATAAATGAAATGCCTCATATATTAAAAAGTAGCATAATATAATGCATGTAAGTACTGTCAAAATATATCGGCTTCTAGGCTATGCACCAATAATCTCCCACTTGCGCTAGAGCCAATCTGGCATATGTCTAATGCCTAAAGATCTAGTATGACCCTCATGCTTTTGCTGCGCAAGAGGCTTTGTCAGTGGATCAGCAATGGTATCATTTGTTAGTACTCTGCATATCTTCACATCTCCTCTATTGATGATCTCTCGAATGAGAAGGAAGCGCCTAAGTATATGTTTGGATTGCTAGTGAGATCTAGGCTCCTTAGCATGTGCAATGACTCCATTATTATCACAATAGAGGTTCACTGGGTCCATAATGCTAGGAATAGTGCCAAGTTTGACAATGAACTTCCTAATCCAAATGACCTCCTTTGTTTCATTAGAGGTAGCAATATACTCAACCTTTGTGGTACAATCAGCGACTGTCTCCTGCTTTGAGCTCTTCCAGCTCACAGCGCCACCATTTATGCAAAAAATGTAACCCGATTGCGATCTGGAGTCGTCCTTATCAGTTTGGAAACTAGCATCAGTGTAACCCTTTACAACTAGCTCTTCCTCGGCTCCATATACCAAAAATGAATGCTTAGTTCTTCTCAAGTACTTAAGGATATTCTTAACAGCAGTCCAGTGACTCTCACCGGGATCAGACTGGTAGCTTGTCATGCTCAAAGCATATGAGATGTCTGGCCGAGTACATAACATGATATACATGATAAATCCAATTGCAGATGTATATGGAATCTTGCTCATGCGATCCCTCTCATCCTGGGTGGGAGGGGATTGAGCCTTAGATAGGCTTATATCATGTGACATAGGCAAGAGTCTTTTCTTGGATTCGTGCATATTAAACCATCTTAACACTTTGTCTATATATGTACTTTGACTTAAGCTAAGTAGTCTCTATGATCTATCTCTATAGATCCTGATACCTAACACATAGGTGGCTTTGCCCAAGTCCTTCATAGAGAAGCAGTTCCCTAACCAAGTCTTTACAGACTATAGAGTAGGGATATCATTTTTGATGAGTAGTATGTCATCTACATATAGCACCAAAAGGACAATTGTGCTCCCACTAACCTTCTTGTAGACACAAGATTCTTCTTCATTCTTGATGAAACCAAATTGTTTTATTGTATCATCAAAATGAAGATTCCAGCTTCTGTAAGCTTGCTTCAATACATAAATAAATTGTTGTAACTTGCACACCTTTCAGTATCTTGTGGAGTGGCAAAACCCTCAGGTTGTGTCTTGTACACATCCTCAAGAAGATTTCCACTAAGGAAAGAAATTTTGACATCCATTTGCTCGATTTCATAATTGTGGTATGCTGAAATAGCAAGCAAGATCTGAACGGATTTAAGCATCATAATTAGGGAAAAAGTCTCATCATAGTCTACACCATGAATTTGCTTGAAACCTTTAGCCACCAATCGAGCCTTAAAGGTATGCACATTACCATCCATGTCGATTTTCTTCTTGAAAACCCACTTGCACCCAATGGGTTTTACCCCTTCTGGTGGGTCAACCAAGGTCTATATCTAGTTAGCATACATGGATTCCATTTCAGATCTTATGACCTCAAGCCATTTCTCATATTCTAGGCCTGTAACACCCCTCGATTTAATAACCAATGCACAATTGTCATTATGTCACGGTCACTAAATGTCGGCGTGCTAACTTTGTCAAACAACAAATTTACCATAAAATTTTAAACATTTCTTATATGAGGAAAATAAGAGCCACGAATGAGTAGTTACATATACAACCAGTTAAATTATGAATTATAATATGTACTCAATTTACAACATTTAAGTTTGGATAATTGCCTTGAAGCATACATGTACTCAAAAATACACTTTATATAGGTAATGCAAAATAAAATATAAACTACCCATAATATATCTACGACTAAGGAGTTGGGCACTCCATCGTATCCCGAATGCGTGAGGCAATTCCGGGTTCACCGGTGTAGTGAGAAATACAAGATAAGGTCTTCAATCACAGTCCTCTTCATGGTCAAAGTCAGATCCCCAGCATGTCACATACGCTTGTCGGTCCAGTCGACTCTATAGGTCTTGGTATCACCAGTGGAATAATTCGAACCAAAACCCAAAAGAAGCTCCCTTCGCGACGGCATCACCGAATGCAGTAGGTCAAACCAATAAAATCCAAAGGAATCCAACTTCGTTCCCACTTATAGTCTTTAACCAAAAATTAACATAGAACAAGAAAAGTACAAGAAAGAGGTAAGACATCTTACCATCATTACCAGTCATAGCATCAAGAAACCAAACGGCGCAAGGCGCCCACATAGCATTTATGATAGCAATAATGGTAATAAACATTTAGTAACAGTTATAATCAACCAGACAGTTTCAAGCAATCATATATATATATATATGGATATATCAGGAATACAACAGTTCCAATTATAATAACAATGTATGCCAGATAATTCATGGACTCACTATGCACATGTGCCCTCAATAATCAAAATCCTACTCCATGGAGCTAGACGCAAAAACACTCGGAGAGAATGATCAGGGAGACATGCCAGTATCTCGTCAGCCATACAAGTGCTTACCATATAATATAATCAGTCATTTTGCGCAACAAGGCTTTATACGCAAGCATTCTCACAAGATCTCGATATAGGACTGTGGCCGTTAGGATCGTCGGTGCGTGTGTATCGGTCTGTCTCCACGGTCCGGAGGAGCTACCACGCCCTCTGCGAGACGCCCGCGCCCGACGCCCTCAAGGTCATCTACAGGACCCCACGTGTCTATTCGCACCCGCACTAAGGTGTTATTCAACTCCTAGGCTAAAATCCTCAACAAAGTCCAACAGACATTCTCTTTTCTTTTTATGCCATGCATGACTCAATCATGCTCCTCATGACAAGCTAAGTCAATCATGCCTCAAATGCATATCATATGATTTAACAATCAGGTTTATTCCCATTCTTGGATCCACAAGACATTTACAATGCATAATATGTATGATTCAAAATTCCATACAATTTCATAATATGCCACAATTGGCCAAGAGAGCATCTATATACAAGTGGTCATTCACGCGGACCCTTAGCATCATAATATTAAGGTCAAACATTAGGTTCATTATGTTCCTTACTACCTCACCCATACTCGGTTCTTCCTTTATTCCAAGTTCTCACTAGTTGTAAGGCTCAATCACGCTCCTTGTTTTTCCTTCATTATGTGTCCCTACTTTGTTTCTAGTCATCTGATGTTATTTATGATTAATATAGTGTATATTAGTCCCAAAAGTTGAAATCAGGAGGTCACAAGGCCGAATCATCCATTCGTTTGCTAGGTAAAAAGAATTGAAATATACTTATAATTTCGACGAACAAAGTGTATCTAGTGAGAAGCTGGAGTCGCTGTTCGACGAGTAGTAGCACGACAGGATCAAGGTAAATGGAAAACAATCGTGGGGGATAAACTCTAAGTGCTATCGAATTGGGAACGAACTTCGACGGATGAAGTATATAAGCTGTCGAATATGCTACCACATTTACGTAAAACATGATTCGATGGACACCGACATTAGGTCGGTTCCTCTATTAAACCTTCGTAATTCTACTCGACGGATTTGGAGAAAATCTCTCTATTTAATAATCGGGAACTCCACTCGACGGGCATTCACATCCTAACTCGACGGATATAATTCTCACCTAACCCGATGGATTTTCACATCTTAACTCGAATGATTTCCACACTTTAGTTCGACGGATATTCTCATTGGGTAAGTTTCTCCATTAAACCTTCGAACTCTACTTGACGGGCATTCACATCCTAACTCGACGGATATTTCCATCCTAACTCGATGATTTTCACATCTTAACTCGACGGATGATGATTCACAGCCTAACTCGACGAATTTTAACTTTGAAGGAGTTTCACTCGTGTTCAACCAACGAATACGCTAAAAGTTCAATTCTAACTCGACAGATTTTGGATAATGGGGGAAAGTCCCGTTCCTGTCGAACCGACAAGAACGTTAGGGTTACAAGGTTCTAATTCGATGGATTCTGGAAACGTTGAGATTTCACTCCTACTGATCCGACAGATGCAACTCGACAGATCCTGGAAAACGCTAAGGTTTCACTCATGCTGATTCGACAGATACACTCGACAGATCCTGGAAAATGCTAAGGTTTCACTTATGCTAATTCGACAAATACACTCGACAGATCCTGGAAAATGCTAAGGTTTCACTCATGCTAATTCGACAAATACACTCGACGGGTTTTGACATTCAACGGAAAAGTAAGAAGTCTAAACTCGACGGATTTTCACACTTTAGTGGTCAGAAATCTAAACTCGACAGGTATGTCACTCGACGGATTCTGACTTTGGGAAAATGTTGAGGTCTCACTTAAGCTGATCCGACGGATTTAACTCGACCGATTTCTGGAAAAATGTTGAGGTTTCACCTATACTAGTCCGACAGACACTAAGAGGGCCACACTTTCTAATTCGACGAATTCACCGACGGAGGTGTTAATGGGGGGGTCACTAGCTTCGACAACTTTTGACATGATGAAGGGCCCCACTTGTCGACTGTGTTTGGCCAGAGCTCATACTCGATGGGTTTTAACATCTTAATTCGACGGACATGGCTTACTCACTCTCGATGGATTTTAACATTTACTTTAGGATAGATCAGCAAACCAAGTCATTACCATTTTCAATATAGGATCTCTGTTTTCTGGGTTCAAAACCGTGACCATACGAGAACCAAAACAGGGCTCATTTCTTTCCATATTACACATTCCAAATATATATATATATACATACAAAACTCCAGCAATCAGCTAGCATCTATACATCACAAACAACATTTAAAAACAGAAAGACCCTCAACACAAATTACTGACGTTCCTAAATGCTAAGAGAGGTTGAGGAGGAGTGTCTTCCTCTTACCTAAGTGAAGAACAGGGATAAAGAAGCTCCTTTCATGCTTGAAAATCTGATTTTCTTCACCACCACCACCAGAACCTTGGGCGTTCAAGATCCACAAAAATTAAGGTCAAAAGAGAGAATGGCAGTAGGAAACCGAGAATGCACGAAAATGAGGAGAAGAGAAAAAGTTAAGAACTTTACCTTAAAGGTCCAAGCTTTGGGGCTGTTTTGAGCGAGAAAGAAAAATGAAGACACGGGGAGGAGTTCCAGCAGAAGCAAGGTGTGAAGGTGGAGAGGGAAAATGGTCTCTGTCGGGTTGAGTAAAGAAGGCTTGAAGGATCAACAATGGTGAATGTGGGTGGTGTGCGGCCGTGAAAAAGAAGAGAGAAAAGAGAGTGAGAGCTGCGTGAGGGGAGGAGTAGCGTGAATGAGAGAAAATGGGAGAAATGAAATGGAAAATGTGAATGAGCGGCGCAGACGTGGGGGAGTGGGAAAAATGGAATAGTCAATGTAATAATTCCTCAACAAGATGGCCGTGTGCAAGCATAAATTGGGGAGGAGAGAGGAAAGGTTGATTAGATGGAAATAGGAAGCTTCCTTGAGAAGCTTTGTGCGCTTCTCGAGGAAATGAAGTGTAAGGTTGTCACCTTAATTAAATTCATCCGACGGATGAATAATTAAGTCTGCTAAAATTATTTTCTCGGTGAAATAAAATTACAATTGATGAAAATAATATTTTATTACTCATCGATGATTTTATGATACGGTGATTTCATGTATCGATAAGGCCTCGTGAAGCGTAAACCTCGTAAATGTGTCCAAACCTCGGGTTTAGTAAGATCCCCGTCAACGTTTCCACGGTCCAAAGTTTATCGGCCTTAGGAGAAAAAAAAAATATTTTATTTTCCTAGCTCAAAGAAAATATACACGTAAAACGAAAAATATATTAAAATATTCATCATTCACGAGTAAAAGAATCCGAGAAAATTTCCTAAAATTCACAAATATTATAAAATAATTATTTATAATGAAATAAAGAATTTTCAGGATGTTACAACACTCCCCTTCTAAAAGGAATTTCGTCCTCGAAATTAATCATATCTTAAAAATAAATGCTCCTTGAGTCTTCACCCCTTTCGATAGCTAATTCCCCAAACAACTGTACATCGCTAAGTGGTTCTATCGAACTTATTCTCCTTGCTTACTGCAGTAGACAACTAAGCTTGTTTACTTCTAAATGCTTCTACTACAACATTTGCTTTTTCTGGGATTATACCAACACGAAAAAATCAAAATCTTTCAGAATTTCTAATCACTGTTCCTGCTTCATATTTCAACTCATTCCGATCAGACAAAATACTTCTGACTCTTACGATCACTACAGACAATGAAAATTTCTCCTTGTAGAAAATGTTCCTAGATCTCTAATACAACTACAAGCTAACTCTAAGTTGTGTAAGGTAGTTCTCCTCATGTATTTTCAATTTGTCTCTAAGTATACGTTATCATTCCTTCTATTCTAATCAAGCACACGCTCTAAACTTCCAATGCGAAACATCACTAGGCATCCCTAAAAGTTCATTAGGATTTGGACAAAATCATCCTTGGCGAAGAAATCAAACGTTTCATCATTCTTTGAAAGTTTTCGCCCGTATACATCAGTCCATACAAAACTTGACCCTCATATATGAGTTAGGTGAGAAATCTTGTCACTTGAAGAATTCTGCTGTGAGTCTCCCGTATCAACCAGCTAATCCAAAAATTACAATTCTTCATTACGGTCGTCGGTTCCTCTCATTTGAATAAATGTTTCGAGTTTCGATGGTTCACAGCAATCTTCTTCCCTTGAGATTGCGTAACCCAAAAGTTGAATTGTCTCCAACTAGAATTCATACTTAGACATCTTCACGCATAACCTCTTCTTCAGGGTTTTAAGGATCACTCCGAGAGATTCAATACGTTTCTCCAAGCATCATGAATAAATCAAAATGCCGTCAATCAAGGACAATGATAAATCTTTGAGCGAATTCGATGATAGTCCATAATATAAGTTGATCTTGGAGAAAATAGCGTCGTCCTTCAATTGATTTGCCAAATCGTCTTTCCTTGATTCGAACAAACGTCTCATAGGGTAAGCTTTCACCTAATTGTGCTACACTTGTCGTGTCGTTAAGGTTCAGATTCGGGAACACAGATACTTAATTGAAGTATACTAGAAACGTTATAAAGGTCAGAAAGAAAAATAGGGAAGTCACGTGATTCACCACTGGACCCGCCTAACGAAGAATACGATATGGTCTAATAAAACTTAGGAGTGAGCTTCACGGATTCGCATCTAGAAAATTTCTGTCTCAAGAATCACTAAGTTTCCCTCAAAACTGAGTGACGAGACCCGTTCAGAAAACAATCAATCTCCTTCCTGAGATCAAGCCTATTCATGAAGAAAGTAGGTGATTGAATTGATAAAAAGGTTCCAATGTCTAACAACAATAGGATAGTTCTAAACAGACCTATTGTAATGAGAGTAGTCTTACAAACGAGAACAGTATCATTCGAGTCGAAAGGAAATAAATACACAGATAACTCAATTCCATAAACGAACTCTTAGAATTTCATTGGAATATTTCAACAGGATATGGTTGAAAGATAACCAATCCCTTTTGTTAACATTACATCTAATTTGTAAGAGAAGTAAACAAATCAGATCACCAAAAGATTCAGTCTTTAACAAGTCATTGGATAATTTAAACAACTTGGCTACCATCAACAAGTTCTTAGTAGCCAAAATAGGAATAGCTTAGTCAAAAGATAACGAGGGTATGAATATCCCTATTGAATTCATACATTCATACGTCATAAAGAAACGGGTTACCCCCGAAATTATACAGTATAATCACAGGGTCATCCACTGTAGAACAGTCCTTTCCTTTACTTCGATCTTCAGTCGGGGTAGAGGAATCAACTTTCCCTTCTTCATGAGATTTTGAAATACATGCCTTACCAACGAAAGGCTTCGTCCTCTGCAAGGTACAGTTTTTGGCCACGTGCCCTAACTCTTTGCATCTGAAACAGATTACTCCTTCAATTTCACAGTCCTTGGTTAAGTAATTCTTTCCGCACTTGAGGCAGATTGCTTTCTTGATCTCATATGGAGGCTTCGTCCCACGTAAAGCGCAATCCCTCCATACATGTCCTTGCTTTTCGCACTTGAAACAAATTCTTCCCTCGATCGTACAATGCCTTGTGAAGTGGTCCTTCCCGCACTTCTTACACATTGATAACGGCACCACAGTTGGGTTTGACTTGCTACTACTCGCACTCCCCTTCAGCGTTTGTTGTTGCCGTTGTCCCTTCGGTTGTCGCGAATACGTTTCTGCTTAAACTGATTAACAATCTGGTTGTTCCTCCTTTGGAACTTAGGTAGTTCAAAATTACCCAAAAATTGACTTTCTCCCAAAGCAAATTCGAACCTCGATTTCTAATCCTGTGTTGTGCGGTCCTCGATCCGGTTGTCTTGTCACACCGGTCATTCCTTGCAGTGTTTCCACAGTCGCATCCATTCTTCCGTTGTTGCGTACCACATTCCTACGCATGCGTCTTCCGCGAGCCATTACCTTCCTTTGAAAACAGATAGTCAAGCACACTGGAGACAAGAAGTAACCATCTCAGACAATACTGCCTCCTTTCTAAACCCAAACACAAAGAGTCACACAAAATACACAAGGGTGAATATGCAGACAAATCCTAAACAAGTTCAGTCATACCAGCTGAGCTTCTTTACTAAGAGAATTTCTATTCACTTAATACGCTTAGGTGAAGTCGTAGTTTTCCGTAAACACAGAACATTACACATCGAGTGGGCCAGTACTCAATATCATGTAACTGTGCAACAGTAGCTACCAACACTCATCCTATGGCAAGTTATGCCTTCCTTTCCCAACATCTCAAATAAGAGACAAGGAAGTACACAACAACTTCTAATATGTCTAAGCATAGTCAGTCCATACCCCGGCTCAACAGGATGAACTGCTCTGATACCATTTAATGTAACACCCCTCGATTTAATAACCAATGCACAATCGTCATTATGTCACAGTCACTAAATATCGGCGTGCTAACTTTGTCAAACAACAAATTTACCATAAAATTTTAAACATTTCTTATATGAGGAAAATAAGAGCCACGAATGAGTAGTTACATATACAACCAGTTAAATTATGAATTATAATATGTACTCAATTTACAACATTTAAGTTTGGATAATTGCCTTGAAGCATACATGTACTCAAAAATACACTTTATATAGGTAATGCAAAATAAAATATAAACTACCCATAATATATCTACGACTAAGGAGTTGGGCACTCCATCGTATCCCGAATGCGTGAGGCAATTCCGGGTTCACCGGTGTAGTGAGAAATACAAGATAAGGTCTTCAATCACAGTCCTCTTCATGGTCAAAGTCAGATCCCGAGCATGTCACATACGCTTGTCGGTCCAGTCGACTCTATAGGTCTTGGTATCACCAGTGAAACAATTCGAACCAAAACCCAAAAGAAGCTCCCTTCGCGACGGCATCACCGAATGCAGTAGGTCAAACCAATAAAATCCAAAGGAATCCAACTTCGTTCCCACTTATAGTCTTTAACCAAAAATTAACATAGAGCAAGAAAAGTACAAGAAAGAGGTAAGACATCCTACCATCATTACCAGTCATAGCATCAAGAAACCAAACGGCGCAAGGCGCCCACATAGCATTTATGATAGCAATAATGGTAATAAACATTTAGTACATGGTTATAATCAACCAGACAGTTTCAAGCAATCATATATATATATATATGGATATATCAGGAATACAACAGTTCCAATTATAATAACAATGTATGCCAGATAATTCATGGACTCACTATGCACATGTGCCCTCAATAATCAAAATCCTACTCCATGGAGCTAGACGCAAAAACACTCGGAGAGAATGATCAGGGAGACATGCCAAGTATCTCTCGTGCCATACAAGTGCTTACCATATAATATAATCAGTCATTTTGCGCAACAAGGCTTTATACAGCGGCATTCTCACAAGATCTCGATATAGGACTGTGGCCAGTTAGGATCGTCGGTGCGTGTGTATCGGTCTGTCTCCACGGTCCAGAGGAGCTACCACTGCCCTCTGCGAGACGCCCGCGCCCCGACGCCCTCAAGGTCATCTACAGGACCCCACGTGTCTATTCGCACCCGCACTAAGGTGTTATTCAACTCCTAGGCTAAAATCCTCAACAAAGTCCAACAGACATTCTCTTTCTCTTTTTATGCCATGCATGACTCAATCATGCTCCTCATGACAAGCTAAGTCAATCATGCCTCAAATGCATATCATATGATTTAACAATCAGGTTTATTCCCATTCTTGGATCCACAAGACATTTACAATGCATAATATGTATGATTCAAAATTCCATACAATTTCATAATATGCCACAATTGGCCAAGAGAGCATCTATATACAAGTGGTCATTCACGCGGACCCTTAGCATCATAATATTAAGGTCAAACATTAGGTTCATTATGTTCCTTACTACCTCACCCATACTCTGGTTCTTCCTTTATTCCAAGTTCTCACTAGTTGTAAGGCTCAATCACGCTCCTTGTTTTTCCTTCATTATGTGTCCCTACTTTGTTTCTAGTCATCTGATGTTATTTATGATTAATATAGTGTATATTAGTCCCAAAAGTTGAAATCAGGAGGTCACAAGGCCAGAATCATCCATTCGTTTGCTAGGTAAAAAGAATTGAAATATACTTATAATTTCGACGGAACAGTGTATCTAGTGAGAAACTGGAGCTGCTGTTCGACGAGTAGTAGCACGACAGGATCAAGGTAAATGGAAAACAATCTGGCAGGGGATAAACTCTAAGTGCTATCGAATTGGGAACGAACTTCGACCAGATGAAGTATATAACTGTCGAATATGCTACCACATTTACAGAAAACATGATTCGATGGACACTGACATTAGGTCGGTTCCTCTATTAAACCTTCAGAATTCTACTCGACGGATTTGGAGAAAATCTCTCTATTTAATAATCAGGAACTCCACTCGACGGGCATTCACATCCTAACTCGACGGATATAATTCTCAGCCTAACCCGATGGATTTTCACATCTTAACTCGACGGATTTCCACACTTTAGTTCGACGGATATTCTCATTGGGTAAGTTTCTCCATTAAACCTTCAGAACTCTACTTGACGGGCATTCACATCCTAACTCGACGGATATTTCCATCCTAACTCGACAGATTTTCACATCTTAACTCGACGGATATGATTCACAGCCTAACTCGACGAATTTTAACTTTGAAGGAGTTTCACTCGTGTTCAACCAACGAATACGCTAAAAGTTCAATTCTAACTCGATGATTTTGGATAATGGGGAAAGTCCGTTCTGTCGGCGAACCGACAAGAACATTAGGGTTACAAGGTTCTAATTCGACGGATTCGGAAACGTTGAGATTTCACTCCTACTGATCCGACAGATGCAACTCGACAGATCGGAAAACGCTAAGGTTTCACTCATGCTGATTCGACAGATACACTCGACAGATCCTGGAAAATGCTAAGGTTTCACTTATGCTAATTCGACAAATACACTCGACAGATCCTGGAAAATGCTAAGGTTTCACTCATGCTAATTCGACAAATACACTCGACGGGTTTTGACATTCAACGGAAAAGTAAGAAGTCTAAACTTGACGAATTTTCACACTTTAGTGGTCAGAAATCTAAACTCGACAGGTATGTCACTCGACGGATTCGACTTTGGGAAAATGTTGAGGTCTCACTTAAGCCGATCCGAGGATTTAACTCGACCGATTTCTGGAAAAATGTTGAGGTTTCACCTATACTAGTCCGACAGACACTAAGAGGGCCACACTTTCTAATTCGACGAATTCACCGACGGAGGTGTTAATGGGGGGGGGGGTCACTAGCTTCGACAACTTTTGACATGATGAAGGGCCCCACTTGTCGACGGGTTTGGCCAGGAGCTCATACTCGACGATGGTTTTAACATCTTAATTCGACGGACATGGCTTACTCACTCTCGATGGATTTTAACATTTACTTTAGGATAGATCAGCAAACCAAGTCATTACCATTTTCAATATAGGATCTCTGTTTTCTGGGTTCAAAACCGTGACCATACGAGAACCAAAACAGGGCTCATTTCTTTCCATATTACACATTCCAAATATATATATATATACATACAAAACTCCAGCAATCAGCTAGCATCTATACATCACAAACAACATTTAAAAACAGAAAGACCCTCAACACAAATTACTGACGTTCCTAAATGCTAAGAGAGGTTGAGGAGGAGTGTCTTCCTCTTACCTAAGTGAAGAACAGGGATAAAGAAGCTCCTTTCATGCTTGAAAATCTGATTTTCTTCACCACCACCAGAACCTTGGGCGTTCAAGATCCACAAAAATTAAGGTCAAAAGAGAGAATGGCAGCAGGAAACCAGAATGCACGAAAATGAGGAGAAGAGAAAAAGTTAAGAACTTTACCTTAAAGGTCCAAGCTTTGGGGCTGTTTTGAGCAGAAAGAAAAATGAAGACACAGGGAGGAGTTCCAGCAGAAGCAAGGTGTGAAGGTGGAGAGGGGAAAATGGTCTCTGTCGGGTTGAGTAAAGGAGGCTTGAAGGATCAACAATGGTGAATGTGGGTGGTGTGCAGCCGTGAAGAAGAAGAGAGAAAAGAGAGTGAGAGCTGCGTGAGGGGGAGGAGCAGCGTGAATGAGAGAAAATGGGAGAAATGAAATGGAAAATGTGAATGAGCAGCAGACGTGGGGGAGTGGGAAAAATGGAATAGTCAATGTAATAATTCCCTCAACGATGGAGTGCGGCATAAATTGGGGAGGAGAGAGGAAAGGTTGATTAGATGGAAATAGGAAGCTTCCTTGAGAAGCTTTGTGCGCTTCTCGAGGAAATGAAGTGTAAGGTTGTCACCTTAATTAAATTCATCTGACAGATGAATAATTAAGCTGCTAAAATTATTTTCTCAGTGAAATAAAATTACAATTGATGAAAATAATATTTTATTACTCATCAGATGATTTTATGATATAGTGATTTCATGTATCAGATAAGGCCTCGTGAAGCGTAAACCTCGTAAACTGTGTCCAGCCTCGGGTTTAGTAAGATCCCCCGTCAACGTTTCCACAGTCCAAAGTTTATCAGCCTTAGGAGAAAAAAAAATATTTTATTTTCCCGGCTCAGCAAAATATACACGTAAAACGAAAAATATATTAAAATATTCATCGTTCACAGAAAAGAATCCAGAAAATTTCCTAAAATTCACAAATATTATAAAATAATTATTTATAATGAAATAAAGAATTTTCAGGATGTTACAAGGCCAGTAATGGCTTCTTGATAAGTCACAGGCTCATCTTGATCCATGAGCAATACATCACCTTGATGGGTCATGAGAAATCCATATCTCTCTGGTTGATAACGTATCCTGTTAGACCTACGCAGGTCTTGTGCTACTAGAGCAGGTTGTTGTTCCACAACACTTTTTGGAGGCTGCTCTATTTTTACCATTAGTTCATTGCTACTCTATGAAACTTGAACTTCTTCAAGTTCTACTTTCTTCCCACTGATTCCTTTGGAGATAAACTCCTTTTCTAGAAATATAGTAGTCCGTGCAACAAACACTTTGCCTTCAGTAGGATTATAGAAAAAAATATCTCTTAGTTTCATTGGGATACCCCACAAAGAAGTATTTATCTGATTTAGGGCCAAGCTTATCAGAAACTAGACATTTCACATAAGCTTCGAAACCCCAAATCTTCATAAAAGACATATTGGGTCATCTCCTAGTCTACATCTCATATGGTATCTCTTGAACCATCTTAGATGGAACATGGTTAAGTGTGAAAATTGCTGTTAATAGAGCATGTCCCTATAAGGAGCCTGGAAGGTCTGCATGACTCATCATGGATCGGATCATGTCTAACAAGGTCTAGTTCCTCATTTCAGAGACACCATTCCATTACGGTGTTCTTGAAGGAATGAGTTGAGATATTATCCCACACTCTTTCAAATGATCATCAACCTGTTGGCTTAAGTATTCACCTCCTCGATTTGATTGAAGGACTTTAATACTCTTGCCAAGTTAGTTTTATACTTAATTCTTGAACTTTTTGAACTTTCCAAAGGAATCTCATTTGTGCTTCATAAGATATACAAATCCATATCTACTGAAATCATTAATAAATGTAATGAAGTATTGAAAATTGCCTCTAACCAGTGTGTTTAGTGGCCCATGTACATCACTATGTATAAGGCCTAAAAGATCACTAGCTCTTTCACCTTGTCCAGTGAACGGGGCCTTTGTCATCTTCCCTAATAAGTAAGATTCACATATCTCATATGATTCAAAATCAAACGAGTCCAAGAATCCATCTTTATGGAGTTTAGAGACACGTTTCTCATTTATGTGGCCCAAACGACAATGCCAGAGAAAAGTTGGGTTCAAATCATTTGATTGAAACCTCTTTGTATTTATGTTATAAACGGGCATTTTGAGATCAAGGATATAAAGTCCATTACTCAATTGTGCACTACCATAAAAAATATCATTCATATAAATAGAACAATATTTATCTTTTATAATAAAAGTAAAGCCTTTCTTGTCTAAACAAGAAATAGAAATGATATTCCTGCTAATAGCATGCACAAAATAGTAGTTCTCTAACTCTATTACAAGCCCAGTGGGAAAAGATAACAAGTAAGTCCCTACGGCTAAGGCAGCAATCTTTACTCCATTTCCCACTCGTAGGTTGATTTTGCCCTAAGTCAATGGTTTACTACTCTTTAGATCCTACACATTTACACAAATGTGAGATCCACATCCAGTATCTAATACCCATGATGTAGAAGAAGATAAATTGACTTCTATAACAAAAATACCTGAAGTGGAAGTCTCACTTCCCTTCTTCTTCTTGAGCTCCTCTAGGTACTTGGCACAGTTCTTCTTCTAATGTCCAGTCTGACCACAGTGAAAGCATGTACCTTCCTTTGCCACTCCACCTACTGGTTTCAAGCCAGAAGTGTTGGGCTTGGACTTATCGTTGCCATGCCCTTCCACTTGTCCTTGGGCCTTTTATGCTGTTTCTTGCCCTTATTCTTTTGGACCATCATTATGGCTTTTCCTTTGCCTTTGTTTATGTTCTGCTCAGCAGTTCTCAACATGCTAAGTAGCTCTGGTAGTGATTTGTCAATTTCATTCATGTTGTAGTTCATGATAAATTGACTAAAACTTTCCGATAACGATTGTAGGACTAAGTCAGTGGCCAACTCTTGGCCCAAAGGGAAACCAAGTCATTTTAGGTTTTCAATGTACCCAATCATCTTGAGTACATGAGGACCAATAAGGCTTCCTTCTACTAGCTTGCACTGAAACGGTACTTTTGAGACCTCGTATCTCTCATGCCTAGCCTGCTCTTGATAGAGCTTCTTGAGGTGTACGATCATATCATAGGCATCCATGTTCTTATGTTGCTTTTGAAGCTCAAAGTTCATGGTGGCTAGCATTAGATGTTTGACGTCCAAGGCATCATCTTAATGCTTCTTATAAGCATCCTTTTCAACTCTAGGGGCATTAGTAGCAAGTGGCTAAATAATAGGCTGTTCTAGAACATACAACTTTTTATCTTGTTTGAGGATAATCTTCAAATTCCTATACCAGTCTAGAAAATTCATTCCAGACAACTTGTCTTTCTCAAGGAAGATCGCAATGGTAAGTTACTTTATGTGTTTATTGCTATGATAATCTATTAACAGAAATATGCAAAATATAAGTATCATGCCATAAACATATTTAATGACGTCTTTACTTAAATATGTCTCCTACTATTTTATTCAAATTAATGACCCTCAACATTGACTCGAAAAATCCCATCGTAAGATTTCTTAGTGGACCAAGATCCATATTTCACCAAGCTTTGAGTCAGCTTTGGCTGATCACCCAAAATTCAGTTATTTAAGTAGGAAACATTTTCCAATTACATCACATGCAACTCTTGGATAGTTAGGTGAATAACACTTATTCTAATCCATCTAATGGACTAAAGCCCAACTCCATGCCTCTAAGCTTTCAATCTATTGAAATGGCCTAGTTAAGTTAGAACCAATGGTTAGCAGTTGGATATTACCTTTATCCCATCGCGTCTTACTAATATAGATAAAGACATCCTGCTTTGGTAGACCTACACTTGATCGATACTAGTCTTGACAAATGCCATACATTAGAAGGTATCATATAATGACTTAATATTTGCTTTGAGGGAATTTTTATTATTATTAGATCTCACTATTTATTAAACTATTTATAATACCATAGACATCATCCTTGCATCTCATACATATAAAGCATATAATAAAAGTGATATAGTTATGGCTCCCTAAGAGAGTAGTATTAACTAAGCCAGCTTCACCAAGCGTCTCCCACTAACGTCCTCACTTGATGTCGTCTTCTTACCTCCATATCAATATTACATTATATAGAAACCTTTTTTACATTCGAAGAGAGTTAGGTGAGAAGAAAATGTACAATCAGAATGTAGAGAGAAAGACACGACATGCAAGTCGTATTTAAAATAACCAAAATAGAATAAAAGGAGGACTAAGGCCATAACCATGCACCATGCATCACAAAGAACATACAAACTCAAAACAATAATATGTTATTATTTTGTGAGTCATAAAAATGGATTTGAGTTACACGCCTCAAAAAAGGCGCTCTATGCAGAGGTAGCGCCCCGACCCAAAAATTTGAACTATAAATAAGAGCTGAATCTCTTGCGCCTCCCTTGACGGCTAGAGTATCAACACTTGAACCGTAAACTCGAAAACACATGAACACTTCATGCGCCATGGGGAACCTTTGTGCCACTGTTTAACATTTGAACCTCTTGCGCCTCCTTGATGGCTTGACATCAACACTTGATGCTGCTGCTACAAAATAGGAACAAGGTTTCCAAAACCCCTGCGCCGTGCTACTTGTGCAGAAACAAGGATTCCATAACCCCTTGCTGTCGCAAACCAAGAACAAGGTTTCCTAAATCCTTGCTCCGCGCATTAAGAACAAGGATTCCATAACATTGTACGTATCACATGCATACCAGAAAGCTTAGCAAAAGCATACATCTTAATACAAAATGGCTTTCACAGAACATATGAACATCTTTATGGGTTTTTGAAAACAACATCACAGTTTTGAATACAACATATAAAATAGAATATGTTTTCGCAAAGGGTTTCATTTATTTTCTGAAATAACATATTAAAGATCATATTTTTTTTAACCAAAACTAGAACAACAATCATGTTATCTCATGCAAAACGAAAATAGAAAAACCAAATCATGGTTTCGCAAGTGGCTCTGATACCACTGTTGGGAATTATGGATACATCACGCAGTGGAGAAAGAAATATTCCCACCAAGGATCCATGTAAAAAGACCATAATCCGTGTTTAAAAATTATCTCTTGAAGCGAGATGAAAACACAAGCGACCTGAATCACTAACATCGTAATAGCATCGATGTCTCTGTGGTATCCACAGGAACAGACTTGTGAATGTTCAACGTCTGTAGAAGGAGCCTCATGTCTCTCACATGGTGCTATCTGTAAGTGCGGCTAAGGTTCTGTTATATGTGCTTAGCAGCCCCTTAACAATACTATTTATAATAGTCACTGCCTTAAGTGAGTGTGAGTAGTAACAAGGTAAGCTGTGTAACCCTAGACTTATCTGTTATGAGTCCAGCCCACATTTGAATTCAAGTCCAGCTTAGATCTATTGCTCTAATTTAGTCTACTCTATGTGTGTGACCCTGCAAGTTCTCATAATGTTAGCAGCAATATTAAAATCCCGTTTTAATATTACAAGCAGTGAGTGAGATCTTGCTATACATCGATGCTACTCAAATAATGAGAATGTCATTGATTTGACATAACCTTTCTGTGACCAATGTTTCCGTGTTATTTAGTCCCTTTATCAAGATATCTAGATTGAACACAAGGCATGGAATACGTCACCTTTATATAGTTCAATCCTTCGTTTTGTTGATACCCGAGTAGACTTTGTAATAACAAAAGAGATCAATATCTCATATTGACTCATTTGAGCATGGTCATGCATTTCGCAGTCTCACTCAATCAGGGGGCCCAAATATATCACCATTGTTATGTAGGAGTGACGAATCTCATCTAAGTCACTCACATCCCTCTACATGATTCGCGGTATGTCCAATAACTAACTTAATAATCACCATCTTACAAATGATGTTTGATGACATTAAAACACACAACTCCTCATGTAGGAATTGTAGTGATTTTAGGTCAAAGGACCACAGACACCATTGTCACTATCAGATTCACTTATGACACTCACATAACGATCTATGTAGGGTTCTCATGGCAGGTCAGTCCAATACATCAATGCTCAAATATGTACCCATGTGAAGACTTGATATCTCATATCCGTGACCCGTGAGATGTGGTCATCAGTCTACGCACATACTAGTCATAATGCATTATTGTTGTCCTAATTAATAATAAAACTTGACTAGGGACATTTAAGAATAGTGTTCTAATTTTATGCAATAGGATCTCACGATTAAGTCATCCACTTGATGTCCTATGGCATCAAACTTACTATTCTAAGGACTTTATTATGTTTATCATAAATAACACAATAAATGAAATGCATGATATATTAAAAAAAAGCATAATACAATGTATGTAAGTACTGTCAAAATATATCGGCCTCTAGGGCATACACCAACAATGTGAGGATGCATTTTCCCTCTATTTACCACAGGATAACATACTAAACCAGTTCCTAATGAACTTCTTTGTTTTTAAAATAAACCTCTGCATGTATTTCAAAACAAAACATTGCACAATCATATCTTTAGGATCTTTCTTAGGCATAATCATATTGCATATCATCTGCATTACATTTACAGATAGTTGTATGGGCATTGTTTGTTGCTGTTGATATTCACAATTGTATGGGCAGTTATCTATATCCAATGTTATGTAGGCTATCGGTTTAGACCACACTATATCGCTGTGTGTAGTTATGAGAATTAGTGGAGGAAACTCCTATATTTGTAGTTATAACAATTGTTATATTTGTTTATACAATGTTATAGCTAGCTGGTAATGGAATTATTTTAACTGAGAATTATAATTCTCACCCTAATTGTTCTTCCATGTAAATTCAAGTAAAGACCCGTCTAAGGGAAAAAAGATGAAGCATGAAAACTAGTATAGTTTTTATATGCTTTAGTAGACAAAGCTTATGTGTAAGTTTATATTTACTTTGTGTGTTTCTAGTAGTATGTATTACAATATACCCTTTTGTGGCTAGAATTGTATATATATATATATATATATATATATCCATATATGAGTTTAAGTTTTGTCGAATTCTCTTGAGGCTTTCTATAATTACTCAGTTGTGATTATGGATATATGTTATGAGTTAGTTATGTAGAAGTTACGTCTCTAGTGCTGGTTATCTTTATATATCTTGGTATATCTAGATATTTGTATTAGGATGTTATAGCTCTGATACCACTATTGGGAAATCCATGAACAAAAATGCAGTAGAAAAAGGATTCCTACCAAGGATCCATGCAAAAAGGGGGCCATAATTCATGATTTTTCAGGTTTAGCTCTAGAAGCCAGAAGAATAGCATTCAATGCAAATCACCAGCACCGTTGCAACGATGATGCCTTTACATAATCCACATGAGCAGACTCATAAATATCCAATGTTCATGATCTTGGAGTACTATGTCTCTAGCACAGTGCTACCTGCGTAGAGAAGAGAAACTTGTCACTCCCTCACTCACTATTTCTGTTAGGGTGCGGCTAGAATTCGTTGTGCATCCCTTGACAGCTCCTTAGCAATGTTATTTATAATAATGACTGCCTTATGCAAGTGAGAGTAGCAGTAGGGTTAGCAATGTGACCTTGGACTCATCTGTTATGAGTCTGGCCTTCGATGGAATCCTAGTCAAACTTGGACTCTCACTGCTCCAATTCAGTCTATTCTATGTGTGTGACCTTGTAAGTTCTCATGACATTGGCAGCAATATTAAAATCCTATTTTAATATTATAAGTAGTGACCATTATCTTGCAACACATCGCTGTTACGTAAGTAATGAGAAAGTTAGTAATTTGACATAACCTTTTCGTGGCCAAGTTTACGTATAGTTTAATCTCTTTGTCCAGATATCTAGATCGAATACAAGGCATAGTATGTGTCACCCTTGTATACTTCAATCTTCTATTTCTTGATACTCAAATAGACTTAGTAATAATAATGAGATTAATATCTCATATTGACTCATTTGAGCATGGCCATGCATTTCATAGTCTCACTCAATCAGGGGGCCCGAAGATATTGCTCCTATTATGTAGGAGGGACAAATCTCATCTAGATTACTCACATCCCTCTACATGATTTGCGGTATATCTAATAACCCATTTTATAATTACCTTGTTACAGATGACGTTTGATGGCATTAAAACATACAACTCCTCATATAGGAATCGTAGTGATTTCAGGTTAAAGAACTGCATACACCATTGTCATTTTTAGAATCACTTATGACACTCACGTAACGATCCATGCAGCGTTCTCATGGTGGGTCAGTCCAATACATCATTATTCTAATATGTATCTATGTGAAGACTTGATATCTCATATCCATGACCTATGAGATGTGGTCATCAATCTATGCACATATTAGTCTCAATGCATTATTGTTGTTCTAATTAGAAATAATACTTGACTAGGGACATTTAAGAATAGTGTTCTGAATCTATTTAATAGGATCTCATGATCAAGTCATCCACGTGATGTCCTATGACATTAAACTTACTATTCTAAGAACTTTATTATGTTTATTATAAATAACACAATAGATGAAATGTCTCATGCATTAAATAAATAACATAATACAATGTATATAAGTATGATCAAAATAAATTGACCTCTAGGGCATACACCAATAGATAAACCTTGTGTGATGTGCTTTTCGTGTGGTCAACTAGGGCATTATATAGGAGGTGTCCATAGAGGCAGGAAGCTATGCCCAATCCTAGACCGCAAGCTCCAGGATGGGTGTATACTCTAGCCAGGATAGAGAAGGCTTAATCTTCCGATCCTATGCAAGGTATCCTTTTGTGTGTGCCATTAGTTGGAAACTCATCAGGATATTCTAATAGGTTTTGTATGAGTTGAGTTATTAATTGGTGGCTGAATTCAGTAAGATATCACTAAGGAAAGATTAAATCCCTTTGAGTATGATATCATGTATGATATAAGGTAAACTAAATTTTGGGGACAAAATTCTTAAAAAGTAGGGGAGAATGTAACATTCTCAATAACATGTTAGCCTTGTATATAGTTACAGAGGTAACATAATGCTAGTTTAGCATGCTTGTTAAATTTTGTGATAATTTGAGTTAGTTTAAGCACTTTGCTACAACATAGAAGGTGAAAAGTAGCTTAAAATAACTCAGATATTAGCATTAATGGCATAGCTAATGGAAATGAATTTGGAGAATTTATTTCTAAGTCAAAAATGTGTGGAATGCAATATGATTAATTTTTGAGAGTTAATTGAGGTCATTTGGTATTTTTAAGTACACTGGGAGTGTATTTTAATACTAGATTAACTTGTCGCAAATATGGAAACTTATGAGAATGGTGAATTTAGGATTGAGATAAATCTTAGGATTTATTTTAATGCTTATAGAAGTTAGGAAACTTGATTTGGAGAGATCTAAGTGTTTTTAGCATATAAATAAGTTTCAGTGAAATATCATAGAGTGTTTTAAGCCTCACATTTTTTACCCACTCCCTTTTAACCCTTTTAAATGGTTTTCTCTCATCATTCCTTCTCTCTCACACTCATACTACAACAACAAGGGGAAGAAACAAAAATAAAGGAAAGGGAGAGGAGGAAAAGAGAAGGAAGATCAAAGGCAAAGCTAAACTTAGAGATCCATCACCTTGAGGTAGGGATGTTTACTATCTTGTTCCTCCATCTTCTTCTTCCTTTCTCCTTATATGTTGTCATATGAGTTTGGAATAGGATATGGGTTTGGAAGAGTTTCTTTGAGTTTAAGTTGAAGGAACTCTTAGGAATCTTGAAATAGAATTGTTTTTGAGTTGAGTTATGCATGATTTATGGCTTGAATCCTAGTGGTACCCATGAAGCTACTTGGGTTGAAGATTATAAAATGGATATGAGAGTTAGGGTTTTGGTTCTAAAAATCATGCTTAGATGGTTTAGAAATCATACATGTGATGTATTTGATGTTTAGAAGTGTTTAAGGATCATGTTTATGATTAAAAACCCTTTGAATGGTTGAAAATGGTCAAGCTCGGAGTGTGTTTTGGAAAAATTCTTGGGAACCTAGAATTTTAAAGGAGAGTCACGACACTATCTAGGGAGAACTGTGACACTATACTCTCTGGAACGTAGGGAATTATAACCAGAGAGCAGGAAGCTGCGACACAAACCAAAACAGATAGGGAGTCGCAACACACTTAGAAGTAAAGTCGTGGCACCCCTGTAGAATTTCACCCAGACTTGTCCCCTTATGTGATTTTCTATCCTTATACATGATGACATGATATGAGATTGATGATTGAAATGTGAGGCTATGGCACACTTGTAAAATCCTTCTCGAGGGTATTTTTACAATACTGAAAGCCCTAGTTTCTTCCTTATAGGTTGAGGTTGAGTTTGCATGATGTGTGAGCCATGTTTTGCTCTCTGTGTGGGTAAGGTTGAACTAGGCATTTGTGATAAAAGGGGGTTGGTTCCTTTATGTGATAAAGTCGAGCTAATTACAATTGTCTAGGTGCTTAGAATGTTCCTTCATTTGTGAAGTTAAGCTAGAAAGCATGTGTGAGACCATCACTCTTTTATTTGTTAAGGTTGAGTAATGGGAAGTTCTAGAGACATGATCTTTTCCCTTTGGGTGATGAAGGTTAGCATGATTTGTAAGTTTGCTAGTTTCCTTCTTCCTTTTGGTTGATGAGAACCTTGAGCATCCACAAGTGGTGGAAATGCCATGGATGAGTACCTAGGGCCTTATTCAACATGAGGTTGATTGTGGAATCACTTGTGAGGTGATGGTGTGAGGTTCTAGATATAAGAATATTAGTATTGATACACTAATAGGGGTATTTCTTGGAGATAATAATCATCTAGCATAAGTGGAGATTTGAGTAAACCTTAGGCATTCATAGTGTGGTGGAATACCATCAGGTAATGTTGAGAACCCTTAGGCATCCTTTGAGATGTGGAATATCATAGGTGAGTACCTAGGACCTTGTTCAACATGAGGTTGACTGTGTAATCACTTATGAAGTGATGATGTGAGGTCCTAGTTACAAGAATGCTAGTGACATGGGATTTACTGCTTATGTGATAGGTTGAGGTAAAGTCTTAAGTCACTAGTGTTGCTTTTGACATGGTTGTGGAGAACCTTGTGTTGAATGTGTATGCTTTAAAAATAACTTTGCATGTTTTGTTTTCAAATTTGCTATTTGCTTCTTCCTAGGTATTGTAACCTTAGATGGTGTGCACAACCATATAGTCAGAGAATGAGGTGTTTGATCCAAGTTCTCAAAGCGGAGGATCATTGAGGTCAGGGTTACCGGTGTATGGGGTTAGTATTAGTACTCTTACTTTTGTTAGGGGAACAAGTCTACACATCACTAGGTAGTGTCAGGGCTTTTATGCATATCCTACCCAGTATATATAAGGGAACAGAGGTTCCTGGGAAAGAAGTAAGTAATGTGTTTTCAAAAACTAAAATCTGCATTAGCATTTCATAATCATATTATTAGGATATTGTGTGAGCATAACCATACATCATAACATAAATCATTGTGTAACGCCCCTTTTTGAGGAGGGAACATCACACAATAATCACGAAATAGTAAACTAAATGATTAAACTAAGATCCAGTTCATTATATTTTAGATAAACTTGCTTGGTCGTAATCGTATAATTAAATTAGCGAATTTTTTTGTGTTATGATAAGATAATAATATATGGCTACAACAGAAAGGAATGTGAGGAATGATCCATACATCCATACATTATATTATATATATATATATACTTTATATATATATACTTATATCATGTTTGTTTAGTTACATCACTAGATATACAAAAAGCAAAGCTTTACATGCCTCCAAAAAGAATTACACATATATAACCCACCAAAAAGATAAAAAAGTCAAGACCCAAAAAGAATTATAGACAATCGTCAGCGGTCGTCAATAGCATCAGCCCCTACATAGAATGAGAAGCAACCGTAGTTGGGTCCTCCTCAGGGTCTTCTCGTCAGGGGAAACCCTCATCAGAGCCACCGAGTTACGAGCAAGGGCTCAGGTGGTAGAGAGGAACGAATCCTCCTATGGGGAGTAGTAGCGTTCACCCCATATATCACGTATGGGCAAGTAAAACTCTAAGTGCAAACGAACACTACAAGTAAAAATAGGCGGATATAACGCCCCTAAGCTAGAGACACAGTCACGTCTCCAAGGTAAATGTAGCAATTCGTACCCAGGTTGATATGACAGCAGTCCGGACCTCTAAGGAAAGTTAGTCTCATGTAACCCAAAAAGCCTTGCAGACAGGATACCATGATTAAAATAGATACTAGTCAAAGTCAGGCCAAAAGCCAGGGAACTCATGTACTTCCTCTTCGTCGTCGATGTCTTTGGAGAAACATACAAATAGACAGAACAGTAGAAATACAAAAAAGAGGTGAGACATCCTACGTTCAGTACTAATTTTGGCAGTAAAGAAACAGAACGGTGTGTGATTGGCATGTATCTCATAAAGAATGTGTTTTGATGATAACAAACTTAAATATGTTGCAAGATCAAGTCCAAGAGTCTCAAGACCATCAAATATAGCCTTTAGGACTTCAATCATTTTGTAAAGGTATATATAAAGATTCACAAATAGCTCAATCTTACATTTCGAAATAGCACACAAGTTTTCAAGGCTTCAATATGGTTTTTAACTTCCAAAGAATCAACCATCTTGTGTCCATAAGCCTACAAGATCATATGGAATCAAGAGCAACATTTAAAAAGGCATAAAACATGTTTTTCGCATATATTATTTGAATAAGGAGTTTCTTATTCGAATAACACAAGTCAGGGATTCCAAATAATCTTTCAAGAAAAGATTTATTCGAATAAGCCCTGTGCTATTCGAATAAATGGTTCAAAAAATGTTTTGACACGAATAAGTTATTCGAATAACAAAGTGTTATTCGAATAACACATCTCCAGGAAGTCATTTTATTAAATGGTTATTCGAATAGCAGAGTTGTTATTCGAATAACAAGCCTTTCAGCAAAACCATGTTTAAATGGTTATTCGAATAACAATGTTGTTATTCGAATAACGAGAACTCAGGAAATCAAATATTCGAATGAGTTATTCGAATAACATGAATGTTATTCGAATAACATGTTTTCCCAGAAGCCATACATTTAAGTGGTTATTCGAATAACCAAGATGTTATTCGAATAACACATTACAGAGAAAAACACGCTTGTGCTATTTAAAGCCTTATTCGAATAAGAATTCTCTTATTCGAATAAGAGAGCTTTCCAGAAACAGAAATTAACGGATAGGTACGTATCATTAAATGCTCCAACCACCTCCCAATGGCTCTAAACTTCAATGACTTATAAATAGAAGTTGTTGGGCATTTATGGAGGTTGGACAATCAATCTGAAAAACCTTGGTTGAGCATTAAAAACGAGTCTTCATCTTTTCCTCCGTTAATACTCTGTTTTTGAGCGTAAACCGTGAATCATATACCCATTGAATTTCCAGTTGTATTATTTGCTCTTTGAAGAGAGTTTCTACCTATTCAATCTTTGTATAATCTCTAGAGAGGGTGAGGCATCCCTCCAAACTGTAAAAGGGTGAAGTATCCCTTGGAAAATAGAGGCTCAAGCATAAGGGTGAGGTATCCCAAAGTGTTGAGTGCTCAAGGTTGTAGTGGTTGTCAAGCACCCATTGAAGCTTGAAGAAATAGTGGAAAATCTCAAGTTGTTGCTTGGGGACTGGACGTAGATCACAAGTGGATTAGTGATCGAACTAGGTTATGTTTGTTTTCTCTAAACCCTTCTCTTTATTTTGTGCACTATTTTATTGAATTACTTGAATATTGTCTCCTTTGTCTATCACATTTATAAGTAAAAGTGTTTATCTCATCTATCTAATTATCTCTAATCATTCAATAGCTTCAACGAAAATTGGTTATCAAACGATTTGCGAAAGATTTGCGAACTTGTTTTATTTACTCATTTCACCCCCGCTCTTGAGTATTGAGGCCACTTGGTAACAAGTGGTATCAGAGCTAGACTCTTGTATAAAGAGCTTAGCAGCTTCAAGAGAAGTGATGGCTTGAAATGGTTTTTCAAATGAAGGTTCTTCTATAAATAGACCTCCTTATTTCAATGGGGATGGTTATTGTAACACCCTTTGGGATATCACATTTTGAGATAAAAAAAAAATAAAGATAATAAATATTACCCAAGTTATAAAATAAATATTATAATTAGTACGTATATTTTGTTTATAAAACTTATAAATTACAACACATCACCGCATCTATACAACGTTACCATACATACCAAAACATTTACAACTATTGCAAAAACATAAAATATAAGTTTTATATACAGTACAACATCAAAAAGCAAAAAGTGCCCAAGTGCACATCATGGATATCTAGTTCTTGGGAATCATTCCTAGATAACTCTTCGGGTGACAGATAACCAGGATGTCTCACAGCAGTTCTACGAGCGGGGATCCGGGCTGCTCTACGGACGGAGTCGGGTTGTAGATACCACACTATTTTCATTGGGAACATGGAAAAGTCCATTCCAATGACGTCGGATCTCCAAAGGCAACTCTAACTGTACATACAAGTCAAAAGTAACCACAGGATCAGCATCGTATTCCGGACGCAAAGATAAAGTAATAGTCCCCATATACACCACAACATTGCTTTCTTCACGAGTACGCCAACCTTCTATTCCTCTATGGAACTCTATTCTTACAAAACCTAAGAATCTGGCGTAGTCATCTTCTTTGAGTCAATTCAACCAAGTACGGATGATCCGAAGCCTCCAAATATGGAAATACGTAGATTGTGGCTCCTCCTCTACATGATATTCACGCCTAATACTTGTTCTTCAATCTCTTCATTTTCGTCTATATATATATATAACACAATAATACAAACAACACATACAACAACAAAGAGGTAAGACAACCCAATATATCACAAGTGTGGCGCATAAGAAAACGACAATACAACGAAAATAGCAATTAATATCAACACAGATAATAAACATTAACAATAACTAATTATGGAAAAGAATAGAATCCATCACAATAAATTATAAATACACGATAAATACGCCAAAACCATAAAATGACTCAGTCCTACTCCATGGAGCTATAACACACACAACGATATCAGAGAGAATGATTTGAAAGTTCTAATAGTATGCTTGACCGGCTATTTTATCTTGTCCACCCTTTGTGTCTATAGCTTGACTACCCCGACCGGCTATTGCTTGATTGTCAAGACTTTGTGTCTATAGCTTGGCTACCCCGACCAGGCTAACTTTGTGTCTATAACTGATCGTTGTGATTGCTATTGCACTGTCAATACTTTGTGTCTATAGCCCACTAAAACACCATGGCGTAGTACACAGTCAAAACATCGTGTAACTACAGGCAGTTAAAATAGTCTTCTCAAATCTCGATTAAGTATAGTGCTTGTCGAGAACACTAGTGTGTTATCACGTACCACGGCCCAGAAGGAGCTACCTCCTGTCCATATATGGAGTAATGCACACCAATGCCTCCAAGTCCATATCAGAAATGAACCCACTACGCTCATCACATCGACAACACGATGTTATTCATCTCGTCAATCAAATCACCAATTCGTAAATTGGCACGACTCAGTGCATGAACAAAACAATAATTACCAAAACGTCCTCAAGTCTCAAATAATTACAGAAATGTCATCAATTCTCAATTATTTACAAAAATGCCATCAAACCCTCATTATTTACGAAAATGCCCTCAAACTTCAAATATTTACAAAAATATTACGAAAATACCCTTAAACTTCAATTATTTATGAAAATGCCCTCAATGGCAACAATAATTATGTAAATGCCCTCAGTGGCACAAATCTCAAAACACAGTACGCTCCCACTTGGCGCAATATATTTTTCACATAACCATGTTACAATACGCACCCACTTGGCGCACTATAACTTTCCACATATCCGGGTCCACCATTTTGGCCCAACAAGAAAATTTCTTTGTTCTCATCAATCGCATAAAATTTTTATTACGTTTTTAAAATCCTGATATTTTCCTTAAATAAACAGTTTATTTTTCTAACGAGAAAAATTTATTAAATAGTTTAAAAGCGCTTAAAATATTTTTCAAGTAATGTAAAATATTTTTGCATTAATGTAAATACGAACAACATTTAAACATTATTAATTCCATTAAATACCCTTAAACACTCTTTGAAATTAATTTAAAAACATCCAAAATCCACTTTTCGTGGTTATGACCGAACCTAGGGTGTTGTATTCTTTGGAATACTCATGCATTTCTAACATTAAACTAATACATACAAAATTATAAAAACTAGCCACATTATAAAATTAGCAAATCCAATTCACAATACAAAGCATACATGGAAAAATCATTACAATCCACATATAAAAGAATCCTTATGGATTCTACAACACACTAAAATTCCATTTTCTTACTACCACTCAAGAATAATTAGGTTATAGTCTTCCTCTTACCTTAAAACAAAGAAAATTCTTCTTTTATCCTTCCTTGAAATTTCAGTTTTTAGCTCCTTCAAATACCTAAAAAAATAAATAAAATTTTCTAAGAGTTACTACTAGAAAAGAAAACCATACCATGGATCAATCATGGCTTGGAAACTTGAAAATGAAAATAGAAAGGAAAAACAATGAATTTTACCTTTAAAGAAACAACTCCAAGATGAACATTCAAGCTTGCAAATGATGAAATTTGCAAAAACCTCCAACTAGAGATGAGTTTGGGTAGATGTTTAGAGTTAGAAAAACAAAGAAGGAAAATTTTTAAGTGAGTGGATAGTATGGTGGGAAGCTTGGCCGAATAGAGTGAAAGAAAAGGAAGAAGAAAGGCACATGGAGTCTTGGTATTTTTGAGAGAGAAAATGGAAGACTTATACGTAGAGAAGAGTGAAAATAAAAGTGAAGAAAGCCTCCCAAAGAGCTGCTGCCGTGAAGGTCTTTTTGGGTGAGATTAAGTGATTAAACTTGCATGAAACCATCCTAGCCATCCATCCATTCAACGGTTGAGATGTTGCCTTGTTGGAGTGCTTAGGAAGCCTTGAAAAACTTGTCCTCCAAGCTGCTGCCCAGCCGTGTTACCCAAGGCCATTTAAGGAACCAATTTATGTTAATTACATGTTTAATTACTTGCTAATTAGTTAGCTAATTAATTAGGTTTAATTTCCTAACCAATTTTAATCAATTATCTAATTACAATACTAATTAATTAGACATATAATTACATAATTTTACAATATTAGCACATCTAATTAATATTTAGATTGTAATTATTTAATAACTAAGCTAGTTTAATTAGTTTGCTAATTAGATAATTAACTTAGTTAAACTAAGCTTAATTAGCTACTAACCCAAATATAATTACATAATTTATAATTTCTAAACAATATTAGCACATCTAATTAATATTTAGATTGTAATTATTTAATAACTAAGCTAGTTTAATTAGTTTGCTAATTAGATAATTAACTTAGTTAAACTAAGCTTAATTAGCTACTAACCCAAAGTCAAGCCTACCAATTTTGACTTAATCCTAGCCACTAATTCATCTTTAAATCCTATCCATTGATCAAATCTATGGTCATCATCCAAGCTTGCTCACCAAGATTCAATCCTAGCCATTTATCAAATCTATGGTCATCATCCAAGCTTGCTCACCAAGATTCAATCCTATGGTCCAAAATGGTCAAGCCACTTTTGTTGACTTCTCTTTATTAGTTTGACTTCTAAGTGTCTTATTTCTATTGGTCCAAGTTTCTAATCTATCCATTGGTTACTTTATTTATACGTGGGTCCCCACTTTACTGATGTCGGGTCCATTTGTCAAAATTTATCTTGAGTAATAAAATAATACTAAAAATTATTTTATCGCACAGTTAAATTCTAAAAATTACGAAACTAATATATATATCAATCGGAACTGGGTTTAGTAAGATCCCCCAGCTCTAATTAATTAAAATAATATTTTTTCGGCCAGAAATTTTTTATTTCCCTGGCTCAGAGCAAATCACATACAATGATCAAATACACTCACGAAACAGTCAAATTCAGTTTACTACTCATAGAAATTACAAAACAGTATATTGGGGACGCAATTGTCATTTATCTTAAAGTTAGAAAAATTCAGGGTGTTACAGTTATGCCTATTGGAAAGAAAGGATGAAAATTTTCATTGAAGCTATTGACTTAGATGTGTGGGACGCCGTTGAAAATGGTGCTTTTGTCCCAACACAAACTAAAGATGGTGTGAAAATTAATACACCTAGAAATGAATGGACCGATGATGATAAAAAGAATATTCAATACAATTTGAGGGTCAAGAATGTAATGCCCCTTTTTGAGAAGGAACGTCACATTGTCAATTACAATGCGGAAATAAAGTTATCTAAGTTAAGACCCGGTTCCTTTTAATATAATATATATTTACTTGATTATAGTCAGGTAATTAAATTGGCAAATATATTTTCTTTGTTTTTGTTATAATAGCAATAATAACAATAATTAATAACCACGGTGACGGAGCATCAATGAAAATAAAGAATAAAGCAGAAGTAGAGCATACATGGGAATTAACATTGCATCTTTATATATATATTTATCAAACTATTTGATTACAAGCCTAGTATACCAAAAAGCAAAACTATACCTGCCCCTAAAGGATTATATATACACATCCCCATGGTATCAAAAAATATACAGCCCACTATAGTCAAAACATCAGGCCCCCAAAATAAAATACTGGTAGCCCTCAGTAGCTACAAGTAATATCAGTCCCTCAAATGAGGAGGAATCGTGTCAGGATCCTCTTCAGGATCCTCCGCAAGGTCATCCTCAGGGACCTCCTCAGGGTATTCCTCATCAGAGGAAACCACCATAGGAGCCATGGAACTACGGGACGGGGTCCGAGCTGTGGAATCAAAAGAGTCTTCCCGCGGGGTGTAGTAGCAGTCACCCCACATCTCTCGTATAGGAAAATGAAATTCCAAACGTAGGTTGATACAGCAGGTGAAAATTGGTGGCTCGCAATGCCTCCAGGCCAAAGCTAACGACACGTCCCCCAAGTAGACGCAGTGCTCAGAATCAAAGTTGATGTGCCAGTACTCTGGCCCTCCTAAGAAGGTCAGGCGCATATCTCCCAAAAACCCGCGTATGCGTGCCTCCATGCTCTTCGCTAGTCGCTAATCGAGGTCAGGCCAGAAGCCGGGGAAATATAGGGCTTCCGTTTCCTTGCAGTCGTCTTCTATGGGACGCAATATATAGACAAACAGTAATGGAAAAATAGAGAAGAGGTAAGACATCCTACCATCATTACCAATTATAGCAACAAGAAACCAAACGGCGCAAAGCGCCCACATAACATTTTTTATAATAATCATAAGCATTGAATAGCAGAAATAAACAAATAAGTAGTTCCAGGCAGTCATATATATATAACAGTAAGACAATAATTCTAAGTCATAATAACGAATAAATGCCAGATAATGCATGAACTCACTATGCACATGCATACAATAGTCAAATCCTACTCCATGGAGCTAGACACAAATGGTCGGAGAGAAAAATCAGGAGACACATTTGTAACTCGGCTGCCGAGGCCAAAGTGCTATAATCCATCAATTTATCCACGTGCACATCATGGCATTGTACAGATAGTCTACGCTAGATCACGACATAGGACAGTGTCTCAATCCGGATCGTCAGTGCGTTTGCATCGGTCTGCCCCACGAACAGAAGAGCTACCAACTGTCCATTGCGAGGTACCCGCACCCTGATGCCCCCAAGGTCAACAAATGACCTACACTTGTCTATTGGCACCCGCACTAAGGTGTGTTCAACTCCTAGGCAACTCGGCCTTAACATAGTCCAACGGACATTCACAATGCATACCGACTCTATGCATAATCATGTATGATCATTATTACATACAGTTCCGCCATATGCCACAATTTGCCAGAGCAAAAATCAATAAAATCATTGGTCACTCACATGGACCCACAATATCATAATATTAGAATTAAATGAATTAATGCATTTTCAATGTGTATTATGAATTCTTGGTTCTTTAAAATTTATGAATCTCAGTATAATTTAATTTTCCAATTTGCTAATTCTTGTATCCTATTTCCATTAATTTAATCACTAGGTATTAGGTGATAAATTATGATTTTGGATTTCGACGGAGACAATGGCTCTAGTGTACAAAAATGAGGCTACCTTTTGACGAAAAAGAACCTGACAGAATGATGAAGGATGGGAGAACATTATTTCACAAGAATAGCAAAGAATCAATTTCTGTTGAATGAAGACTCTATCGAATGGAAATCAAAAACTGTCGAATATACTAAAAGGCCAGCAGAAATCCTAATTCAACGGATGGGTGTTGACGTTGGAGAAATCTTCTCCACTGAATGGTCAGAAGTTCTAACTTGACGGATATCAACATTCTAACTCGACGGAAATTTACATTACACTAAATGGTCAGAAGATCAAAATTGACGGAATGGTCAGAAGGTCAAATTCGATGGATGTTGACATTCTAACTCGACGGATATTGATACCCTAACTCGACGGATATTGACATGGTGCTTGGTGGTCAAAGATCAAATTCGACGAATATGGTTAGAAGATCAAATTCGACGGGTATTGACATTGCACTAAATGATCAGAAGTCCAAACTCGATGGATATTGACAATGTACTATATGGTCAGAAGTCTAAACTCGACGGACATTGACATTCTACTAAATGGTCAGAAGTTCAAATTGTTACAATTGTTCACAAAGAATCCCTAAATTTTATTGGTCTTAACCCGTGGCCATCCGAGAACCTATCTGACATCATTTCCTTCCATGTTATACATTCCAATCCATTTAGATACATCAATACACACAAAAAAAACTATTAGCACCAACACATTACCAACAACATGCAACAAAGGATGACCCTCAATAGGGTTCCCTCATTATCAATCACAGACAATGTTTCTAAATGCTAATAGAGGTTGAGGAGGAGTGTCTTCCTCTTACCTTAGTGAAGAGCAAGGAAAGCAAGCTCCTTCTGTCCTTGAAATCTGGTTCTTCACCACCACCAAAAACCTTGGTGTTTAAATCCAAAAAATCAAAATCAAAGAGTGAAAATGGAATCCATAGTCACCAATGTGACCATGGAATACGAAAATGGGGAGAAGGAAGAAGAAAGTTGAGAGCTTTTCCTTAAAGCTCCAAGCTTTGATGTTGGGCTGCCAACCACGAAAATGGAGGAATAAAGAAGAGCTCCACCAAGAAGAAAGCTTGAAGACGCTGAGGGGAAAAATAGTCTCTATTGAGTTGAGTAAAGGAAGCTTGAAATCAACAATGGTGGTTGTGGGTGTCTGCAGCCGTGTGAAGAAGAGAGAAAGAGAGTGAGCTACGTATAGGATGAGAGGAAATGAGAGAATGAAAATGTAATATCCTTTGTTGCCAACCGTGTAGCACCAAAAAGGGAGGAGAGAGAGTGAAGTGGTTGGGAAGGAAGCTTCTCCTAGAAGCTTCCCTCAAAGCTTCCTTGAGAAGCTTCGCGCACTTCTCGATAAAGTGCATAGTAAGCTTGTCTCTTTAATTAAATACATCCGACAGATGATTAATTACACTGTTAGAATTATTTTCTCAGTGAATAAAAGTTACTATTAATGAAAATAATATTTTATTATTTATCAGATAATTTTATGATACAACAATTTTATTTAGCAGATAAAAACTCAAAAAATGCAAACCTCTCAAACTGTGCCTGACCTCGGGTTTAGTAAGATCCCCTGTCGACGCGTTGACAGTTCAAGGTTTACCAGCCTCAGGGAAAATATTCTATTTTCCCAACTCCGCTCAGTGCACACGTAAAATGAGGAATATATTAAAATATTCCTCATTTCCAGAAAAATCCACAAAAATTCTTAAAAATCATAAATATTGTAAAACGACTATTTATAATGAAATAAAGAATATTCGGGATGTTACAACACTTCCCTCCTAAAAAAGAATTTCGTCCTTAAAATTTGCATACCTTAGAACAACTGTGGGTGTTGCTCTTTCATCTGGTCTTCCAGCTCCTAGGTTGCATCTCCAGTCACCTCGTTCCAGATTACCTTCACCAATGCGATCTCCTTGCCTTTTAATTACTTTATCCTTCTATCCTCGATTCTTACAAGAGACGCCTCATAAGTTATGTTTTCTTTTAATTGTACTCTATTCGGTGCTATTACATGACTTGGATCAGGAAGGTTTTTTCGAAGTTGTGACACATGAAAAACATTATGAATGTTTGAAATGAAAGGAGGTAAGGCTATTTGGTAGGCTACAGGACCTACTCAGCGAATGATTTGGTATGGTCCAAGAAATTTTGGAGTGAGTTTTCTAGATTTCAAAGTCCGGCCTACCCCAGTCGTAGCTGTGACTTTTAGGAATACATGCTCGCCTTCCTCAAACTTAAGAGGCTTTCTCCTTTGGTCTGCATAACTCTTTTGCCGACTTTGAGTTGTCCTCATCTTTTCCTGAATCATCTTAACTTTCTCAGTTGTCTGCTGTATAATCTCTGGTCCAATAGTAAGGCGCTCGCTGTCTTGGTACCAACACAAAGGTGTTCGACACCGTCGTCCATACAAAGCTTCATAGGGTGCCATCCCTATGCTCGAATAATAACTGTTGTTGTAGGTGAATTCTATCAATGGTAGAACGTCATCCCAACTTCCAGTTTGCTCTATGGTACAAGCTCTAAGCAAATATTCCAAAGATTGGATCATCCTCTCTGATTGACTGTCGGTCTGTGGGTGATAAGTAGAACTCAGACTTAACTTCATCCCCAACGCTTCTTGCAAACTCTCCCAGAAATTCGAAGTAAATCTCAGATCTCTATCTGAAACAATACTTGTCGGCACACCGTGCAGTCTAATAATTTCCCCAATATAGATCTGAGTCAGTCTTTCCAGTTTGTATCTTATGTCGATCGAGAGAAAATGTGCTGATTTCGTGAGTCGGTCCATGATTAGCCAAATCGAATCGTGACCTTTTCTTGCTCTTGACAATCTGACTACAAAATCCATTGCAATGCTATCCCACTTCCATTCAAGAATAGGCAGCGGTTGCAACAATCCCGCTGGCCTCTGATGTTCCACTTTAGCTTTTTGACAAACCAGACAAGTCAATACACGTCTAATGACGTCACTCTTCATTCCATGCCACCAGAATAACTTCTTCAAGTCTTGGTACATTTTTGTTATGCCTGGATGCATACTCAGTTGGCTTGTGTGAGCATGGTTAATGATATATTCTCTAAGCTCTTGGTCTAGGGGAATACAAACTCTCCCACAAAATCTCAGAATTCCATTCGTTCCATCCGCGAACGCTATTTCATTACCTTGCTTCATCTGTTCCCTCACTTCTTGCAAAAACTCGTTAACCTTCTGCTTCTCCCTTATGCCATCCATTAGCTCACTAGTGATGGTAACCATATTCATGCATATCTTCCCTGGTTCTAACTCCATAAAAGACCATACATCTCTAAACTGCTCTAGTATATCCTTTTCCTTGATCATTAGGGCAGAGACACTGATCATCTTTCTACTTAGAGCGTCTGCCACAATATTTGCCTTGCCAGGGTGATACAGAAGTTGAAAATCATAATCCTTCAGGAACTCTAACCACCTTCGCTGCCTCATGTTCAACTCTTTCTGATCATACAAATACTTCAGACTTTTGTGATCAATGAAAATGTTGAACGTCGCTCCGTAGAGAAAATACCTCCATATCTTCAAAGCAAAAACTATAACTGCTAACTCCAAGTCATGCGTCGGGTAGTTCTTCTCGTGCACTCGCAACTGCCTTGAAGCATAAGCCACTACTCTTCCATGTTGCATAAGTACGGATCCTAGTCCTTAGTGTGAAACGTCGCAATACACCTCAAATTGCTCATTCAGATTGGGTAGCACTAATACTGGCGAGGTAGTCAGTCGATTCTTCAACTCTTGGAAACTTTGCTCACAACTGTCGGTCCACTCAAAAGCTTGGTTCTTCTTTGTGAGTTATGTAAGTGATCCTTCAATCCTGGAGAATCCCTCAATGAACCTCTGCTAATATCCTGCTAAGCCCACGAAGCTTCAGATTTCCATCACTGACTTCGGCCTTTCCCATTGTAGTACTGCCTCCACCTTTGATGGATCCACTATAATCCCATCCTTCGAGATTACGTGACCCAGAAACTTAACTTCTTCCAGCCAAAATTCACATTTCGACAGTTTGGCATACAGTTCCTTCTCCTTTAGAATTTGAAGAACTATACTGAGGTGTTCAGCATTGTCCTCCTGATTTTGGGAGTATACCAGAATGTCATCAATGAAGACCACAACGAATTTGTCCAAGTAAGGACGAAAGATTCGGTTCAAGTATTTCATAAAGATAGCTGGTGCATTTATCATACCAAACGGCATCACGAGATATTCGTAATGACCATATCGGGTACGAAAGGCAGTCTTGGGTACATCCTCCATTTTTACTCGTATCTGATGATACCCAGATCATAGATCAATCTTGGAGAACACCGCTGCTCCCTTCAGTTGGTCCATTAAATCGTCAATTCTTAGGAGTGGATACTTATTCTTGATCGTTACTTTGTTCAGCTGCCGATAGTCCACACATAATCTTGAGGTACTATCCTTTTTGCGAACTAACAGCACTGGTGCTCCCCACGGTGACACACTTGGTCTGACAAATTACTTTTCCAAAAGCTCTTCTAGCTGTTTCTTGAGCTCAGCTAACTCTGTCTGTGCCATCCTATAAGGCACTATAGACACGGGACCAGCTCTCGGTACTAGGTCGATAGCAAACTCTATCTCTCGAGTCGGTGGTAAACCAGGTACATCCTCAGAAAGACTTCGGGAAACTCATTCACCATTGGAATTGTGTTCACATCAACCTCGCTCTCGACTTTCAAAGAAGATAGTAGCATGTATCCGTGAGCTCCTTTTTTCAAGAAAGCTTGAACTTGGTTGGCCGTCAAAAATCTAGAATTCTCATCTATGGGAAAAACTATAATCTTTCTGGAACAGTCTAACAGAACATGGTTGGAAGACAACCAGTCCATCCCTAAGATAATATTTAGTTGGGAAAAAGGGTAAACAGATCAGATCGACCGAAAAGGTTCGACCTTCAACAACCAATGGACAGTTTAGACAGACTTTGGTAGTAACTACCGGTTTATTAGTGGGGATAGAAACAGTTAGGTCAAAAGGTAAGGTAGACACTAGTAAACCAAGTCTTTGCACACAATCATATGATATGAAAGAATGGGTTGCCCTAGAGTCATACAGTATAGTTAAAAGATTACCTTCTATGGTGCCTTCCCCTTGTATCAAATCTTTGGATTCGGAGGCTTTAGCTCCGCTCATGGTGTAAACTTGCCCTCCAGCTTATGGTTTCTTGGCTCTTGCGGCATTCATTGAAGGTTCGGCCTTCGCCTGATTGCAGTCTCGGGACACGTGGCCAAGTTTGTGACATCTGAAGCAAATAATCCCCTTTATGGTGTAATCCTTTGTAAGATGCACTTTCCCACACTTCATGCATTTAGAAGGATACGCCGTGTTCTGGCCAGTCTGGTTCCTAATAGAACCTCCACCAGAACTTCCACCTATGGTTTGTTGCTGATTTCCCGTTGGTCGGGAATACAGCTTCTTTTGGAAGCGGTTAGAACTGTTACTGCTGCTTCTTTGGAACCTCGTAGGCCCAAAGTTTCTATTCCTCGTATCTCTAGATTTCTCCAGAGCCTCTACATCACAGCAGGTATCTAGCAGTTTTGAGAATTCATTGATCTTCAGGGTGATCACAGCCTTCTTCACCTCATACCTCAGTCCTTCCATGAATCTTCGGCACTTCCATGCTTCATTCGGTTGATTTTGAAAGTACGTTGAAAATTGTGACAAGTTTTCAAATCTGGCCGCATACTCACTAACGGTCATATTCCCTTGTCGTAAGTTGAGAAACTCTGATTCCTTCACGTGTCTTGCACTTGCAAGAAAATACTTATCTAGAACTTCTCCTTGAATAAGTCCCAAGTAATCTCACGATTTGTAGCTTCTAACATTCTCTACACTCAGTTCCACCAGTTTTCAGCATTGCCCACCAACATAAAAGTAGCATAGTTCACCTTCTTGTCCTCGGCACAGTTCATACCTCAAAAGACTTTTTCTAACTCCTTGATCCACATACTAGCCTTGTCCGGATCAAACTCTCCCTTAAATTGAGGAGGGTTGTGACGTCGAAATTTCGCCAAGTTTTGAGCTTCTGCAGTAGTTTCGAGCTATTGAGTAGCTCGTTCTTGTTGTTGTGCAACTCTCTCTTGCTGCTGAGCAGCTTGCTCGGTTTGTTGTACGATGGCCTCAGCCATCCTCTGCATCACTGCAATGGCTACTGCCATGTCTTCCCTTCGTGCCATCTTACTTTCTCAGGTCGGATTAACTGAAAACACAGAAAAGTCAGTTCCATTCACTAGGAATACCAAACAATGCACCTTTGCATTTACTATTCCGAGAATACATAGCACAAACAAGATAAACTCAATCACAAGACCCAAAGAAACATAAACCGGGGCTCTGATACCAACTTAATGTAACGCCCCTTTTTGGGAGGGAACGTCACATTGTCAATTACAATGCGGAAATAAAGTTATCTAAGTTAAGACCCGGTTCCTTTTAATATAATATATATTTACTTGATTATAGTCAGGTAATTAAATTGGCGAATATATTTTCTTTGTTTTTGTTATAATAGTAATAATAACAACAATTAATAACCACAGTGATGGAGCATCAATGAAAATAAAGAATAAAGCAGAAGTAGAGCATACATGGCAATTAACATTGCATCTTCCTATATATATTTATCAAACTGTTTGATTACAAGCCTGGTATACCAAAAAGTAAAACTATACCTGCCCTCAAAGGATTATACATACACATCCCCACGGTATCAGAAAAAATACAGCCTACTACAGTTAAAACATCAGGCCCCCAAAATAAAATACTGGTAGCCCTCAGTAGCTACAAGTAATATCAGTCCCTCAAATGAGGAGGAATCGTGTCAGGATCCTCTTTAGGATCCTCCGCGAGGTCGTCCTCAAGGACCTCTTCAGGGTCTTCCTCATCTGAGGAAACCACCATAGGAGCCACGGAATTACGGGACGGGGCCCGAGCTGTGGAATCAAAAGAGTCTTCCCACGGAGTGTAGTAGCGGTCACCCCAAATCTCTCATATAGGAAAATGAAATTCCAGACGTAGGCTGGTACAACAGGTGAAAATTGGTGGCTCGCGACGCCTCCAGGCCAAAGCTAATGACACGTCCCCCAAGTAGACGCAGAGCTCAGAATCAAAGTTAATTTGCCAGCACTCTGGCCCTCCTAAGAAGGTCAGGCGCACATCTCCCAAAAACCCACGCATGCGTGCCTCCATGCTCTTCGATAGTCGCTAATCGAGGTCAGGCCAGAAGCCGGGATAATCTGGGGCTTCCATTTCCTTGCAGTCGTCTTCGATGGGACGCAATATACAGATAAACAGTAATGGAAAAATAGAGAAGAGGTAAGACATCCTACCATCATTACCAATTATAGCAACAAGAAACCAAACGACGCAAAGCGCCCACATAGCATTTCTGATAATAATCATAAGCATTGAATAGCAGAAATAAACAAATAAGTAGTTCCAGGCAGTTATATATATATAACAGTAAGACAACAATTCTAAGTCATAATAATGAATAAATTCCAGATAATGCATAGACTCACTATGCACGTGCATACAATAGTCAAAATCCTACTCCATGGAGCTAGACACAAATGGTTAGAGAGAAAGATCAGGAGACACGTCTGCAACTTGGCTGCCGAGGCCAAAGTACTATAATCCATCAATTTATCCACGTGCACATCATGGAATTACACAGACAGTCTACGCTAGATCACGATATAGGACAGTGTCTCGGTCTGGATCGTCAGTGCGTTTGCATCGGTTTGCCTCATGGACAGAAGAGCTACTAACTGTCCATTGTGAGGTACCCGTACCCTGACGCCCCCAAGGTCAACAAATGACGTACACTTGTCTATTCGCACCCGCACTAAGGTGTGTTCAACTCCTAGGTAACTCAGTCTTAACATAGTCCAACGGACATTCACAATGCATACCGACTCTATGCATAATCATGTATAATCATTATTACATACAGTTCCGCCATATGCCACAATTTTCCAGAGCAAAAATCAACAAAATCATTGGTCTCTCACATGCACCCACGATATCATAATATTAGAATTAAATGAATTAATGCATTTTCAAGGTGTATTATGAATTATTGGTCCTTTAAAATTTATGAATCTTGGTATAATTTAATTTTCCAATTTGCTAATTCTTGCATCCTTTTTCCATTAATTTAATCACTAGGTATTAGGTGATAAATTATGATTTTGGATTTCGACGGAGACAATGGCTCTAGTGTACAAAAATGAGGCTACCTTTCGATGAAAAAGGACCTGATAGAATGATGAAGCATGGGAGAACATTATTTCACAAGAATGTCAAAGAATCAATTTCTGTCGAATGAAGACTCTATCGAATGGAAATAAAAAATTGTCGAATATACTAAAAGGCCAGCAGAAATCCTAATTCGACGGACGGGTGTTGACGTTGGAGAAATCTTCTCCACTGAATGGTCAGAAGTTCTAACTTGACGGACATCAACATTCTAACTCGACGAATATTTACATTGCACTAAATGGTCAGAAGATCAAATTCGACGGATGTTGACATTCTAACTCGATGGATATTGATACCCTAACTCGACGGATATTGACATGGTGCTTGGTGGTCAAAGATCAAATTTGACGAATATGGTCAGAAGATCAGATTCAACGGACATTGACATGGTGCTTGGTGGTCAAAGATCAAATTCGATGAATATGGTCAGAAGATCAGATTCGACGGGTATTGACATTGCACTAAATGATCAGAAGTCCAAACTAGACGTATATGTATAATGTACTATATGGTCAGAAGTCTAAACTCGACGGACATTGACATTATACTAAATCGTCAGAAGTTCAAATTGTTACAATTGTTCACAAAGAATCCCCAAATTTTATTGGTCTTAACCCGTGGCCATCCGAGAACCAATCCGACGTCATTTTCTTCCATGTTATACATTCTAATCCATTTAGATACATCAATATACACACAAAAAAAATCTATTAGCACCAACACATTACCAACAACATGCAAACAAAGGATGACCCTCAATAGGGTTCCCTCACTATCAATCACAGACAACGTTTCCAAATGCTAATAGAGGTTGAGGTGGAGTGTCTTCCTCTTACCCTAGTGAAGAGCAAGGAAAGCAAGCTCCTTCTGTCCTTGAAATCTGGTTCTTCACCACCACCAAAAACCTTGGTGTTCAAATCTGAAAAATCAAAATCAAAGAGTGGAAATGGAATCCATAGTCACTAATGTGACCATGGAATACGAAAATGGGGAGAAGGGAGAAGAAAGTTGAGAGCTTTACTTTAAAGCTCCAAGCTTTGATGTTGGGCTGCCAACCACAAAAATGGAGGAATAAAGAAGAGCTCCACCAAGAAGAAAGCTTGAAGACGATGAGGGGGAAAATAGTCTCTATTGAGTTGAGTAAAGGAAGCTTGAAATCAACAATGGTAGTTGTGGGTGTGTGCAGCCATGTGAAGAAGAGAGAAAGAGAGTGAGCTGCGTATGGGAGGAGAGGAAATAAGAGAATGAAAATGTAATATCCTTTGTTGCCAACCATGCAACACCAAAATGGGACGAGAGAGTGTGAAGTGGTTGGGAAGGAAGCTTCCTAGAAGCTTCCCTCAAAGCTTCCTTAAGAAGCTTCGCGCGCTTCTCGATAAAGTGCATATTAAGCTTGTCTCCTTAATTAAATACATCCGACAGATGATTAATTACACTGTTAGAATTATTTTCTCAATGAATAAAAGTTACTATTAATGAAAATAATATTTTATTATTCATCAGATAATTTTATGATACAGCGATTTTATCTAGCAGATAAAACCTCAAAAAACGCAAACCTCACAAACTGTGCCCAGCCTTGGGTTTAGTAAGATCCCCCATCGATGTGTTGACAGTTCAAGGTTTACCAGCCTTAGGGAAAATATTCTATTTTCCTGACTCCGCTCAGTACACACGTAAAACGAGAAATATATTAAAATATTCCTCATTTCCAAAAAAATCCACATAAATTCCTGAAAATCATAAATCTTGTAAAACGACTATTTATAATGAAATAAAGAATTTTTCGGGATGTTACAAAGAACATCATCACCACATCTTTGGGGTATGATGAATTCTTTAGGGTGTCAAATTGCAAGACCGCAAAAGAAATGTGGGATACCGTACAAGTAACTCATGAAGGTACTAGTGAGGTAAAACAATCTCGAATAAACACTCTTACTCATGAATACGAATTGTTTAGAATGAATCAAGGTGAGAGTATTCAAGATATGCAAAAGAGATTTACTCACATTGTTAATCATCTTATCTCATTGGGAAAGACATTTCCTAATGAGGATCTTATTAACAAAGTCTTGAGATGTCTGAGTAGAAATTGGCAACCCAAAGTAACAGCTATTGCGGAATCAAGAGATTTATCAACAATGTCTCTAGCCACTTTGATCGGAAAGCTTCAAGAACATGAGCTGGAACTAAATAGGCTCAATCAAAATGAAGAGCATGACAAAAAGAAGAAGGGAATCGCACTCAAAGTCACCTCCTCCACAATTGAAGATGATGATGAAGATGATGAAGAGAGTGCTGAAAATGTTGAGCTAAGTGAGGAGAATCTTAGTCTCCTTGTGAGAAAGTTTGGAAGATTCCTAAAGAAAAAGGGATTTCAAATAAGACCATCCTTTCCTCAAAAGAAAGTGTATCACAAAGGAGAAGGATCTTCTACTCCTCCAAAATGCTACGAATATGGAAAACCGGGGCACATGAAAATGGAGTGTGCTATATATCTCAAGAAGACGGAGAAGTTTGAGAAAAGACCTTTTAAAGAAAAGAAAGGAAGAAGAGCAAATATAGCTTGGGAGGATAATGACTTGAGCTCTTTCGATGATTTGAAAAATGAAGAAGCCCATCTTTGTCTCATAGCTCAAGGAGAAGAAAGTGGAGAAAGCGACACCGAGGTAACCTCTTCTAACCTAGAATCTCCACTCTCTTATGATGAATTGCAAGATGCCTTTCAAGAATTGCATGATGAATCTTTGAGGCTCACAAAAATGATTTTGTCCTCTAACAAAACAATTTCCTTATTAGTAAACAAAGTTTCTACTTTAAGTGAAGAGAAAAATGAGCTCAAGATTGAAAATGAGACCTTAGGACTTATTGATGCTATTTCATTATGTATGACTTGTTCCTCACATGATAACACATCCATATCATTACCTTGTTTATCATGCAAAGCTTTTGAAAAAGAAATTGAAGATTTAAACAATACTCTTGCAAAATTCACTTTGGAAGAGATAACTTAAATGTGTTGTTAGGGAGACAAAAATGTGTTTTTCAAAAAGTCAGTTTGGGATTTAATCCAAACAACCATCAAAAGTCTTATAAGAACTTCTTTGTTTCCTCAAAAACTTCAAGTAGTCCCTTTGTCAAATGTTTTCATTATGGTAAGAAAGGACATAGTGCATCCACTTGTAATGTTAGAAAGAACATAAACACCAAGGTTGGAATCAAAAGGGTTTGGGTTCCTAAAGGCACCATACCTAATTTTAACACACAAGGACCCAAAACAATTTGGGTACCAAAGGTTAAAATTTGAATGTGTGTTGTAAGTGTGCTTGAAGACCAAGAGCTCAAGTTGGTATCTTGATAGTGGTTGCTCCAAGCACATGACCGGTGATGGCTCCAAGTTCTCATCCCTGACCCACAAGAAACGTGGTCATGTCACATATGGTGATAACAACAAAGGAAAGATTCTTAGAATTGGCAAAGTTGGTAAGATCCTTTCATCATCTATTGATAATGTTTTGCTTGTTGAAGGACTTAAAGATAACTTGCTTAGCATTTGTCAATTATGTGATAAAGGTAATAGAGTTATATTTGATTCCTCTTGTTGCATAATTGAGGGAAAGGATGATAAGCAAGTTAAGTTTGTTGGTCATGGGGTCAATAATATATATATGATTAGTCTCAAGATATCTCCTCAAATGATGCTAAATGCTTTATGAGTAAAGAAAATGATTCATGGTTATGGCATAGAAGAATTGCTCACATTCACATGGACCACTTAAACAAATTGGTTTCTAAAGAACTAGTAATTGGTCTTCCAAAGCTCAAATTTGAAAAAGACAAACTTTGTGATGCATGTCAAAAGGGAAAACAAGTAAATGTCTCTTTTAAAGCTAGAAACATGGTTTCAACTTCTAGACCTTTACAACTTTTGCACATGGATCTTTTTGGTCCCTCTAGAACTATGAGCTTTAGTGGGAATTACTATACATTAGTGATTGTGGATGATTTTTCTAGGTTTACATGGACATTATTCTTGGCACACAAAAATGATGCTTTTCAATCATTTAAAAAGCTTGCCAAAGTTATCCAAAATGAAAAAGCTTTTTGTATTGCATCCATAAGATGTGACCATGGTGGTGAATTTGAAAATTATGAATTTGAAACTTTTTGTGATGAACATGGCATTGAGCATAAATTTTCTGCCCCTAGAATACCACAACAAAATGGTGTTGTAGAAAGGAAAAATCGATCTTTAGAGGAAATGACAAGAACTATGCTCAATGAGGCCAACCTTCCCAAGTACTTTTGGGTGGATGCGATTAACACCGCTTGTTATGTTATGAATAGAGCCCTAATAAGGCCAATTTTAAAGAAAACCCCATATGAATTGTACAAACAAAGGAAGCCAAATGTGTCACATTTTCATGTCTTTGGATGTAAATGCTTTGTTTTGAATAATGGAAAGGATAACTTGGGGAAGTTTGATGCAAAATCTGATGAGGGAATATTCATTGGCTATTCTATACATAGTAAGGCCTTTAGAGTCTATAATAAACGAACTATGACCTTAGAAGAGTCCATACATGTTGCATTTGATGAAACTAACCCAAATGAGCCGAGAAAGGATCTTGTTGATGATGTTGCATAAATCTTGACAAAAACGCACTTGGAAAATCAAGAGAAAGAGTCTAAGAAGCAAGAAGAGAGACTCCTTGATCACTCATGGCAAAAAGATTTAGAAATCTTGGACCTACCCAAGGAATGGAGGACATCAAGATATCACCCTCTCGACAAGGTGATTGGTGATGTATCAAAAGAGGTAATCACTCGAAACTCACTTAGAGATGCATATAATCACCTAGCCTTTATCTCTCAAGTTGAACCTAAAGACATAAATGAGGCCATTAATGATGAGCATTGGATCTTGGCCATGCAAGAAGAACTAAACCAATTTGAGAGAAATCAAGTTTGGGAATTAGTTCCAAGGCCCAATGATCTTCCTATAATTGGCACCAAATGGGTCTTTAGGAACAAACTCGATGAAACGGGCTTAATAATAAGAAATAAAGCTAGGCTTGTAGCTAAGGGATATAATCAAGAAGAAGGCATAGACTATGAAGAAACTTATGCTCCCGTAACTAGGTTAGAGGCCATTAGAATGTTGCTTGTATATGCTTGCATCATGGATTTCAAACTCTATCTAATGGATGTCAAAAGTGCCTTTTTAAATGGTTTTATACAAGAAGAGGTGTATGTAAAACAACCTCCCGGTTTTGAGGATTTTGAAATGTCCAACCATGTTTTTAAACTGAAAAAGGTCTTGTATGGCTTGAAACAAGCTCCTAGAGTTTGGTATGAAAGGTTGAGCAAATTCCTTTTAGAAAAAGGTTTTTCTAGAGGCAAAGTCGACACTACCCTTTTCATAAAACATAAAATGCATGACATACTTCTAGTTCAAATCTATGTTGATGACATTATATTTGGAGCTACTAACAACTCTCTTTGTAAAGAATTTTCAAATATTATGCAAAGTGAGTTTGAAATGTCCATAATGGGTGAGCTCAACTTCTTCCTTGGTCTCCAAATCAAGCAAACAAGAGAAGGAACGTTCATAAGCCAATCCAAGTATTGCAAGGAGCTACTCAAGAAGTTTGGAATGGACAATGCCAAGTATATGGCTACTCCTATGGGCACCTCTTGCTATTTGGACAAGGATGAAGGAGGTAAATCAGTAGAAATTACGAAATATAGAGGTATGATTGGCTCACTCCTTTATCTCACTGCAAGTAGGCCTGATATAATATTTAGTGTATGCATGTGTGCTAGATATCAAGCTAATCCTAAAGAATCACACCTAAGTGCTGTTAAAAGAATAATGAAATATCTAATAGGCACATCACAAATGGGTTTATGGTACCCTAAAGGTGCCTCATGTAGCCTTATTGGGTATTTCGATTCTGATTTTGCTGGATGCAAAATGGATAGAAAAAGCACTAGTGGGACATGCCACTTGCTTGGAAGCTCACTAGTTTCTTGGCATAACAAGAAACAAAATAGTGTGACATTGTCTACAGCTGAAGCTGAATATGTTACAGCTGGGAGTTGTTATGCTCAAGTCCTTTGGATGAAACAACAACTCTTGGACTATGGCCTTGAGCTTGATCACACCCCCATAAGATGTGATAATATTAGTGCAATTAATTTGCCCAAAAATCCCATTTTGCATTCTAGGACTAAACATATTGAAATAAGACATCATTTCATTAGAGACCATGTTCAAAAGGGTAATTGTATCTTGAATTGATTGAAACCACTAAGCAACTAGCTAAAATTTTCACTAAACCCTTAGCAAAAGAAGCATTTTTCTATATAAGAAATGAACTTGGTATTTTGGATCAATCATGCATAAATTGACATTTTACTGAATAATCCTAAAATCAAATCATGTTGCTTTTTGCATAATCATGCCATATTACTGCATAATCTCTGAGCTATTAATCATATTTGAATCCAATACTAACTTGAGCGTCAGAGATTTCCCCTAAGTTGTTTTGCAGGTGGTCCCTCATGTTCAAGATTCCCAAGCAACTCAACAACCTTACAATTTCACCAAAAAGGGTAAAATTCTTGGTAAAATAGCATTCTTGCAAAATTGAGTGATTTGAAACATAATATGATTAGATTATATGCTTGCATGATGATTTGAATTGATTTAAGATGTTCTGAAACTGATTTGAATGATTCAAGGTTGATTATATGTTGTTTGGAATTAAACTGGCATGTCTCTGAACCTAATAAATGACAGCAAAATTGATCCTCTACAAATTGATGCATAAAATTGTCATTTATCCTATGCCTTATTCGAATAAGAAGCCCTTTATTCGAATAAAACCTGCCAGTAAAGCCTAGTTATTTTTCTAACACGCTTATATTATTCGAATAAGGATTCCCTTATTCGAATAACACCTCACAGAATGTGCTATCACAACTTAATATCAACTGGTTATTCAAATAACTAACTGGTTATTCGAATAAAGCATGTAAGTGGCAACAACCATTTTTATGTTATTCGAATAACAAAGTATGTTATTCGAATAACAAATGACAAAATTCCCTAAACACATGAGCTACTATGCTGTTATTCGAATAACAATATTGTTATTCGAATAACGCTTGGCAGTGAGCCAAGACGTTTCAGGAACCACTTTGTTATTCGAATAACACCACTGTTATTCGAATAACATGGGAATTATAAAAGGAGTTTACGAGTCTCCTCTATCATTTCATAAGTTTTGTTTCCCCCCTTCTCTGCTTTCTCTTCTTCGTGCCCACCTATCTCCTCCTTCTCTCCATAACCCACCAAAATTCCACCATGGCCTCCTCTTCCAAACACCCACGTAGCAAAACCACTCCCACCAACAACCCCATTGATCTTCGAAGACTTTCGTCCAATAACAATGATCTCAAACACTTCAGGGAAGAATTCTGGACCAGAGATGTTATTCAGCCCAAATACATGGATCGCCAGTTCTTTGAAGACGATGGAGGATTTGATTTCCTTGATGATCTCTCCCACCAGGGCATGCTCGATCTTTGCAGCTACAAGGACTCCATTTTCCCAGATTTGGTGAAAATTTTTTACTGCAACTTGAAGATGGACGGTCCTAATCTCATCTCTGAAGTAAAGGACCAGGAAATAGTCATCACTCCAGCTGATTGGATGTTGTTCTTCAAATTAGACACCACGGGTGCTGCTGTGGAGCCAGATAACAGACCTTATGTGAAGGCATACGGAAGAGAAGAAGCTGTGTCACTACTGGTGAAGCCTGGAACAGTTGGGTCCAAGGTTGGTCTGAAGAGTGGGATGCAGAAAAGCCAAGAAAGGCTGCTTTACTACTCATACGCGTATATTCTCGCTCCTCGTAGAGGTAACTATGCCTATTTAACTGAAGATGACATTTTTCTTCTCCGGGTGCTGAAGAAAAATTAGAAAATCAACTGGCCAAATTTCATTGGAAAATACATGATGAAGGTCAAGACCACAAAGAACTCTGACCTGCCATATGCTCTCCTTATCTCAGCCTTTCTTAAGAAATATTCACTGCTTAGGCAAACTGAACGAACACTGGAATTGAACCACTTCAATATCTTTGGGGAATTTACTCTGAAGAAAATGAAGATGGTTCTAGACAATGTTGGCAGCTGGGAATACCTTGATGAACTGGAAGAAGCTACAACAGATGAAGACTTTACAGATGCCCCTGTTCCTGTTGATGACCCTGTTCCTGCTGATCAGCCTACTGAAGCCCCTGCTCCTGCTCCAGTAACCCTGGAAGGCATTATGACCACTTTGCTCGACAATCGTGCTTATATGGAACACACCTTTTCTATTCTCTTCGACAGAATAAAAGGTGTTGAACGCGAGATTGCTGCCCTGCGAGTTGCACCACCTGCCCCTACACCAGACTCACCTCCTCCTCCACCAGACACTTTTTTTTTATCATAGGAATTTAGTTTTTAGGTCCTTTTTTTATGTTCTTGAAGTATCTTTGGCTGCCTATATCTGCACTTGTCTATCCTTGGCCATGCTTACAATAATTGAATAAAGTATAATATAGCTTCCTTGGTGACTTCGAACTCTCTAATTCTATTCTTGCCTTACATCTCTTACAAAATGTTTGTTTAATTCCTTGCTAAATGATATAAATGCATGTTTGTGATTACATGGTATATGCATGTCTTGCCTATCTTTTTGATCATGACAAAAGGGGGAGAAGAACAAGAACAAGCTAAAATTAACTCTATTAATTTGTACTTAAAGATAAAAATAATCACTATTGACAATTTTTGGTTTTGGAGATTGCGTTGAGAAAAGACAGATCTGAAAGACTAATCTGAAAAGGATCAAGAGACTCCAAAAGAAAGGGGGAGCTGCGCATGTCTCTGATAATTAATGCTCCTCTTACAAACAAGAAGGGGAGTAAGTCTCCTTGATTAAATCCTGTGATTTCCACTTCACAAATGAACTAACTCTTTTCTCAATAGTTGTTTGTCATCATCAAAAAGGGAGAGAATGTGATTAGCATGTATCTTATAAAGAATGTGTTTTGATGATAACAAACTTAAATATGTTGCAAGATCAAGTCCAAGAGTCTCAAGACCATCAAGTATAGCCTTTAGGACTTCAATCATTTTGTAAAGGTATATATAAAGATTCACAAATAGCTCAATCTTACATTTTGAAATAGCACATAAGTTTTCAAGGCTTCAATATGGTTTTAACTTCCAAAGAATCAACCATCTCGTGTCCATAAGCCTACAAGATCATATGGAATCAAGAGCAACATTTAAAAAGGCATAAAACATGTTTTTCGCATGTATTACTCGAATAAGGAGTTTCTTATTCGAATAACACAAGTCAGGGATTCCAAATAATCTTTCAGGAAAAGATTTATTCGAATAAGCCCTGTGCGATTCGAATAAATGGTTCAAAAAATGTTTTGGCACGAATAAGTTATTTGAATAACAAAGTGTTATTCAAATAACACATCTCCAGGAAGTCATTTTATTAAATGGTTATTCGAATAACAGAGTTGTTATTCGAATAACAAGCCTTTTAGCAAAACCATGTTTAAATGGTTATTCGAATAACAATGTTGTTATTCGAATAACGAGAACTCAAGAAATCAAATATTCGAATGAGTTATTCGAATAACATACATGTTATTCGAATAACATGTTTTCCCAAAAGCCATACATTTAAATGGTTATTCGAATAACCAAGATGTTATTCGAATAACACATTACAGAGGAAAACACGCTTGTGCTATTTAAAGCCTTATTCGAATAAGAATTCTCTTATTCGAATAAGAGAGCTTTCCAGAAACAGAAATTAACGGATAGTTACGTATCATTAAATGCTCCAACCACCCCCAACGGCTCTAAACTTCAATGACTTATAAATAGAAGTTGTTGGGCATTTATGGAGGTTGGACAATCAATCCGAAAAACTTTGGTTGAGCATTAAAAATGAGTCTTCATCTTTTCCTCCGTTAATACTCTGTTTCTGAGAGTAAACCGTGAATCATATACCCATTGAATTTCCAGTTGTATTATTTACTCTTCGAAGAGAGTTTCTACCTATTCAATCTTTGTATAATCTCTAGAGAGGGTGAGGCATCCCTCCAAACTGTAAAAGGGTGAGGTATCCCTTGGAAAATAGAGGCTCAAGCATAAGGGTGAGGTATCCCAAAGTGTTGAGTGCTCAAGGTTGTAGTGGTTGTCAAGCACCCATTGAAGCTTGAAGATATAGTGGAAAATCTCAAGTTGTTGCTTAGGGACTGGACGTAGATCACAAGTGGATTGGTGATCTAACCAGGATAAACCATTGTGTTTGTTTTCTCTAAACCCTTCTCTTTATTTTATGCACTATTTTATTGAATTACTTGAATATTGTCTCCTTTGGCTATCACATTTATAAGTAAAAGTGTTTATCTCATCTATCCAATTATCTCTAATCATTCAATAGCTTCAACGAAAATTGGTTATCAAACAATTTGTGAAAGATTTACGAACTTGTTTTACTTACTCAATTCACCCCCCTCTTGAGTATTGAGGCCACTTGGTAACACGGTGTAGGACGCCCACATAGCATTGCAAGAGTAATAAGAATTATCAATAAGTAATTATTAAATAACTTAACAATTCTAAACAGTCATGACAACAATAAGATAACAGTTCCAATCGCCATATGAATTAAATGCCAAATAATATATTGACTCACTATGCACATGCATATGATATCGAAATCCTACTCCATGGAGCTAGACACAAACATCGGAGAGAATGATTAGAGAGACATGTCAGTATCTCATCAGCCTAAAACAAGTGGTTTCCAGAAAATCAATAATTTTGCGCAACAAGGCTTTGTACAACGGCATTCCCACAAGATCGCGATATAGGATAGTGTCTCGATCTGGATCGTCAATGCCTTTGCATTAGTCCGTCCCATGGTTCAGAGGGGCTACCAACTGTCTGTTATGAGACACCCGCACCCTGACACCCCCACGGTCAACATTATGACCTACACTAGTCTATTCATACCTGCACAAAGGTGTGATTCAATCTCCTAGGTAACATAACCTTAACAATAGTCTATCGGACTTTCACAATGCATGATGACTCAATGCATAATCATGTATATTCAATAATAATATACTTTAACCATAGCACGTCGTAATTTGACTAAGTTAAACATTAACAACTTCTAGGTCTCACTCATGGACCCACGATAAATACTATCAAGTTCTCAAATAAGACATTACACTTTTAGGGTTCATTATGGAATTGTGCCTTAATTTCTACGTTCTTCTTATTAAGATTCTCTCTAGGGAAATTCTCTAGCATTTTCACCTAACCTTTATTAGTTTAATTAAACAAGTCCATCATTTAATCCTAAACCTAATTTGTAACACCCTTATGGGGATGTCACATTTTTAATGCAATAAAATAAAATCCTAGCCAAGTTATAAAATGTTTGGTATATAAATAATATGAGTTATAAAATTTTTCCTTTATACATAACAGCCTTTAATTAAATATCACAAAACACAAAATAAGGCAAAATATAATCACACACCATAATATACATATGAATTTGTCTTAAGTATACAAATAATTTACAACTACAAATATTTAACAAAACAGCAAAGAGTCAGCATAATGCTAAACATAACATGCCCAAGTGCACATCAAAGATTCCTAAGCCTCCGAAGGATCACTCTCAGATAGATCATCGGATAGCAGAAATCCTGGATGCCTTGCAGCTCTACGGATGTGAGTCCGTGTTGTTAACACACTACTAAGCTCGCTAGGCGCATGGAAAATCCCTCCCCAATATCACCTAAGAGTCAAAGGCAACTCAAGATGTAAATACATAGTAGTAGTAAAGATAAGCTCCCCGTCAAACTCTCTACGCAGAGACACATTCAGACGCCCACGTAGATTACTGATCCTCTATCCTTATGCAGTCGCCAGGCCTCAGAGCCTCTGTGAAAATCAAGTCTCACAAAACCGAAGAATCCAGGTAATACCATGATCACAAGATCAATCCAGATGGTAGGGGTGATTTAACGGCTCGCCGTCCGCGCACTGCTCACTAGGCTGATCCTCTTCAGGATACTGAATATCAAGAGGCTGCTCCTCTTCCTCTCCCTCAAGCTCTTTATAGAATATAATAATAATACAGAAACGCATACAAAAGGTGAGACAATCTACATCATTACCTGCATAACAATAGAGAAAACGATAATACAAACAAATATCATAATAATGCATACCATCACATCATATACAGTACCTCAAATTAACATATCATACATGCTATCACAGGTTATGGTAACATGGAAATGCAGATCATGGACGCTAATGCATACTGACTCGTTCCTACTCCATGGAGCTAAACACGGACATTAGAGAGAATGATCTGAAAAGAACTATCAGTACCTCAGGCTGCCCAACCAAACTAATACATTGTCTAACGTTGTGTCTATAGCCCACAGTCCAAAACATCGTGTAATAGTACGCAGTCCAAATACTTCGTGCACTACAGGCATTGTACCAAATAGTCACCATAAGATCTTCATTAAGAATAGTGCATGTCAAGATTATTAGTGCGTTGCCCGTTAACACGGCCCAGAGGAGCTACCAATTGTCCGCATATGGAATTCTCCACACACTAATGCCTCCAAGTTCAATTAATGAACCACACTACGCCTATCACACCCACAATACGGTGTAATTCATCTCGTCAATCAATCGCCAATTTTTAACCAAATTGACGCAACTCTTAATGCATGATTAAGAATTATAATTACAAAAATACCCTTAGTCTCAATATATTATCATATTTACAAAAATACCCTCAGTCTCAATATTCCAAATTATAGTATCTCTCCACTTGACAGTACTATATCTTAACATGTCCGGGTCCACCACTTTGGCCGGATAGTAAAACTCACTGTTCCATTTAGTCGCATAGAAATTTTATCACGTTTTCACAATCATGTTACTTTTACAAACGTTCTTAAATCGTGTAAATATATTTTGACATTTTTAAATATCGCGTAATGTTTTTCAAATCATTTTCTCAATCGCGTAAGATTTTTAAATTGTTATCTTAACCATATAGCTTAAAATCTTTATTTAAAAAAAATGCATAAGCTATTTCTAGTATTTTTAAACTATGTAGAATAATTGTTGGTGTATGCCCTAGAGGCCAATACTTTTTCTATATTTACATACATTCAATTATGCTTATTTTAATATATGAGGCATTACATTTATTGTGTTCTTTTTTTTATAAACATAATAAAGTCCTTAGAATAGTAAGTTTGATGCCATAGGACATCAAGTGGATGACTTGATCGTGAGATCCTTTTGGTTACAACACTATTCTTAAATGTCCCAAGTCATGTATTATTGTTAATTAGGACAACAATAATACATTGAGACTAGTATGTGCATAGACTGATGACCACATCTCACGGGTCATGGATATGAGATATCAAGTCTTCACATGGGTACATATTAGAGTAATGATGTACTGGACTGACCCACCATGAGAATGCTACATGGATCGTTACGTGAGTGTCATAAGCGGTTCTCATAGTGACAATGGTGTTCGTGGTCCTTTGACCTGAAATCACTACGATTCCTACATGAGGAGTTGTGTGTTTTAATGCCATCAAACGTCATCTGTAACAAGATGATTATAAAGTTAGTTATTAGACATACCGCGAATCATGCAAAGGGATATGAGTGACCTAGATGGGATTTGTCACTCCTACATAACAGGAGCGATATCTTCGGGCCCCCTGATTGAGTGAGACTGCAAAATGCATGGCCATGCTCAAATGAATCAATATAAGATATTGATCTCATTTGTTGTTACAAAGTCTACTCGAATATCAGGAAACGAAAGATTGGACTATACAAGGGTGACGCATTCCATGCCTTGTGTTCAATCTAGATATCTTGACAAAGGGACTAAACAACACGGAAACATTGGTCACGAAAAAGTTATGTCAAATCACTGACATTCTTATTACTTGGGTAGCAGTGATGTGTTGCTAGATATCGCTCACTGCTTGTAATATTAAAATGGGATTTTAATATTACTGCCAACGTAATAAGAACCTGTAGGGTCACACACATAGAGCAGACTAAAATTAGAGCAATGGATCCAAGTTGGACTCAGATTCAAATATGGGCCAGACTCATAACAGATGGGTCTAGGGCTACATAGCTTACCTTGCTGCTGCTCACACTCACTTAAGGCAATCACTATTATAAATAATACTGCTAAGGGGCTGCTAAGATATACAATTCAGAACCCTAGCCGCACCTACAGAAAAGTGAGCGAGAGAGCGACAGGTTTCTTCTCTTCTCTTCGTAGCTAGCACTGTGTGAGAGACGTGAGGCTTCTCTTTGCGGACGTTGGACGTTCGTGAGTCTGTTCGTGTGGATACTGAAGAGACATCATTTTCATTATGATGTTGGTGATTCACGTCCTTCCTTTTGATCACGCTTCAAGAGGTAAATAATTTAAAAACTCAGATTATGGTTTTTTGCATGGATCCTCGATGGGAATCCTATTTTTTTGCTGCGTGATGTATCTGTAATTCCCAACAATATTTTCCTTACGTTATAAACATATTACGAGACCTTCTCTGTTATTTATCCAATTTTAGTAAATTTTGGCAGCATTTTGTCTAGAAAATTTATATACTGATATTTTCTACGTCTTTCTCTAAATACTGCATATTTTAACCTCAACCATTTTTTACACCTTGAAACTTGCTAACACGCTTCAAAACTCATAGAGTGAGCTCTACGTTAGTATTTTTCAAGTGTTTCCTTTATTTCTTACTTATGTCAAATTCTTCTAATTTAGAATTCTAAAACTATGTTCATTCATTTTATTTTCCCAAATATTCATTGAAATTAAATTCTTTTGTAGATTAGCTACTTAACCTACCTTAGAAAATAATTTTGAGAATCAAATATACATTGAATGGCATGTTGGCCAAATTCAACACATCCTTCACAAATAATCAGTAATCATTTCCTATCTTCTAAACCACTTTCAGATTCATTGTTTTACCTAAATTCATTAAAACGTTATTTTTAGAAAATGGTTGAGAACATTTTGGTTCTCTTTTCTTAGAGAAGCCGTGAGCCTCTTTTGTGTTCTTTGGAACACTCATGCAATCCTTGCATGTTATTCACATCCTACAATACCATTCATATATCTATAAACACATGCAATATATTTTTAAAGCTATAGACATGCTTACAAATAAAATCAACCACAAATAGGAAAGTATTAAATAATCAAATAAGTGAATCCTTATGGATTCTTTACTACACATACAATTCATTTTCTCATCACCACACAAGGTTGATGAAATTAAATCTCCCTCTTACCTTAAAGGAAGACAACTCCTTCTATATTCCTCCTATGATTTTCGTGTGACCACAAGAGAAACCTAACATGCTCAAATAAATTTTAAAGAGTCATAACTATAGGAGAAAAACATAAACCATGGATCAATCATGGCTTAGAACCTAAGAAATCAAGTCAGAAATAAGAAACAAGAATTTTCACCTTGTAGGAAAAATCTTGAAAGTGATTTTCCAAGCTCAAGATGAAAGATTTTGGAAGAACTCTCAACTAGAGATATTCTTAGAATGTTGTTTGGATTTGAAAAGTTGGGTTAGATGAAAATTTAGAAGAGTGGAGGTGTGAGTTAAGGGTGTTGGCCGTGTGGCTCTCAAGGAGCAATAATGGTGATTTTTGTTCTTGGTAGAGAGAGAAGGAAGATTTTTAGAGATAGTAAAAGGATGATGAAATGAAAATCACCTCCTAACCCCAAGCACTTAGCCGTGGAGCTCCAAAGGAGGTGGCCTCCTTTGTTGACTTCTCCTAACCCCTAACAACCTTATATTAGATCAATGGATGATATTAAAAGCTTTGGCTCCAAGCTTGTTTCTAATTGGTGTAGAAAAACCTTCTTGATCCTTCTTGAAGAGCTCTAACCGAATTGCTCCAAGAGAGAGTAACTAAGTTTGTGTTCATTGATGACATCTAGTTACACTTAAGTGCATTTAATTAGTTGGCTTAGTTACTTGCTTAACTATGTAGTTACTTTAGGATTACTAGGCTTTGTAACACCTCGAAAATTATTTATTTTATCATTAATCATCATTTTATAATATTCATAATTTTTGGAAATTTTTGTGGACTTTTCTAGAAACATTGAATATTTTAATATATTCTTCATTTTACATGCACACTGGACAGAGTCAGTGTAACACTTCGGAAATGATTTGTTTCATCACGAATAGTCATTTCCCAATATTCGTGATTTTTGGAGATTTTCCTGGAATTTTTCAGAAATACTGAATATTTTAATATATTCTTCGTTTTGCATGCACACTGAGCAGAGTCAGCCAAATGCTCCAAAAAATTGTTTGTTTTGTGATGAATAGTCATTTTTTAATATTTGTGATTTTTAGGAATTTTTTGTGGATTTTTCTGAAAATGTCAAATATTATAGTATATTTCTCATTTTGCGTGCGCGCTGAGCGGAGCAAAGATAACAAAATGTTTTCCTTGAGGCCGGTAAACTTTGGACTGTCGACGTGTTGACGAGGGATCTTATTAAACCCGAGGTCGGGCACAGTTTACGAGGTGTGCTTTTTTTGAGATTTTATATGATAAATAAAATCACTGTACCATAAAATTATCCGATGAACAATAAAATATTATTTTCATCAACTGTAACTTTTATTCACTAGAAAAATAATTCTAATAGTATAATTAATCATCTGTCAGATTTATTTAATTAAGGAGACAAGCTTACTATGCACTTTATTGAGAATTGTGCAAAGCTTCTCAAGGAAGTATCTTGCAAATTTCTTCCAAGCTTCCCAAGGAAGCTAACCAATTTTCACTCTCTCTCCTATCTCTCATAGCTCACGACTGCAGCACCTTGTGGGGGGGAAATTTGTGCTTTAATTCACTTAATTAAAACTATACAAGTTTTCAAAATTCAAAAGCTACCACCTTTATTTCCTATGCACTTTCTCTCTCTAGCTTCTTCTTCTCCCTTTGAAATTTCTCTCTCCTCCTTCTCTCTAGAGTCATTCGGCCAGCAGCTCTTTCTCCCCTCATCCATCACAAAATTTTCATCCAACCCTATTTTCTTAATCCTCTCCATCTCCTAAACATTTTTCTAGTTAGTGGTTCTTTGAAAATCCATCATTTTCACCATTTTCTTCAAGCTTCAAGCTTAGGGTTATTGGGTAAGTTCTTGATTCTTTACTTCCTTTGTCTCATTTTCTTTTCTATGGTCTTCTTGGTGACCATCCATGCTTTATTTTTCAAGCATTGGTGCTATTTTAATGAGATTAAAATTTTAGGGTTCTTGGAGGTACCAAATCCGAAATTTGCAAGGTGATTCTAGGAGGCTTCTCTTGCTTTCTTCTCTTAGGTAAGAGGAATACACTCCTCCTCAACCTCTCTTAGCATTAAGAAACATTGTTTGTGATTGATTGTGAGAAAACCCTTTTGAGGGTTATTCTTTGTTTCTTGATTGGCATGATTATGTGTTGTATTTAATTTGTTTAAGTTGTTTGTTTGATTAGTTGTGTATATTGATATATTTGAATGGATTGGAATGCATGAAATGGAAGAAAATGATGTTGGATTTGTTTTTGGATGGCCACGATTTTGGGGGTCCAAATTTAAGGTTCTTTGTGAACAATTGTAACAATTGGAATTCATAATTAATCAAGTGTACATTAGGTAATTAATGGAATGAAAAATTTGGGAACTTAATCCCTAGGGAGGCCACGGCCTCTAGGGCGTTTTTTGGGCTTAATTATGCAACTTTGGTAACCTTGAAACTTAATTAATCAAGTGATTAAATCATTGGTAATAGGATAGAAAATTAGCAAATTGGGAGAATTGGATATACTTTGAGATTCATAAATTTTAAAGAACCAAGAATGAAATGTATCATAAGAGTTAGGGTAATTTTAATTAAGGCAAGAACAAGAGAGTGTGAGACTTTGAGATCTTAGAATAACCTTCTAAGAGTATGAGAATAAATTACTTTAGAAAATTTAATTAATTATGAGAATTCAATTAGAGACGAACCTTTTAAGAAAGGCTAAGTTTAAGCAAGAATTCATAATAGACCTTAAAAATGTATTCATTTATTTAATTTCAATATTATGATATTGTGGGTCCATGTGAGTGACCAATGGTGTGTTGATTCTTACTTTGGCTAATTGTGGCATATTGTTGAATAATATGTAATGATGATCATACATGATTATGCATAGAGTCTGTATGCATCGTGAATGTCCGTTGGACTGTTGTTAAGGCCGAGTTGCCTAGGAGTTGAACACACCTTAGTGCGAGTGCGAGTAGACTAGTGTAGGTCATATTGTTAACCATGGGGGTGTCGGGGTGTGGGTACCTCGCAATAGACAGTTGGTAGCTCTTCTGTTCGTGGGGCAGACCGATGCAAACGCACCGACGATCTTGACCGGGCACTATCCTATATCGTGATCTAGTGTAGACTGTCTGCATAATGCCATGATGTGCACGTGGATAAACTGATGAATTTATAGCACTTTAGCCGCGACAGCCGAGTTGTAAACATGTCTCCTGATCTTTCTTCCCGACTGTTTGTCTCTAGCTCCATGGAGTAGGATTTTGACTTTGTATACATGTGCATAGTGAGTCCATGTATTATCCTGCATCTGTTTATTTTTATAATTAGAACTGTTGTATTACTGATATACATAACTGCCTGGAATTGCTTGGTTGATTATTACTGCTACTTAATGTTTATTATTATCATTGCTGTCAAAAGTGCTATGTGGGCGCTTTGCGCCGTTTTGTTTCTTGCTGCTATAACTGGCAATGATGGTAGGATGTCTTACCTCTTTCCTGTATTTTTGTTATTTTCTATCTGTATATTGTGTCCCATCGAAGACGACGGCAAGGAAGTTGGAGCTCCCGATTTCCCCGGGTTCTGGCCTGATTACAATTAGCATCTACTGTGGAGCATGGAGGCACACATGCGTGGATTTCTGGGTGATGCGCGTCTGACCTTCCTTGGAGGGCCAGAATGTTGGCACATTAACTTGAATTCTGACCGTTGTGTCTACCTGGGAAACGTGTCGATCTCTTTGGCCTGGAGGCGTCATGAGCCACCGATCTTTACCTACTGCATCAGGCTGCGTTTGGAGTTCTATCTGCCCATCCGGGAGATGTGGGGTAGCCGCTTCTACACCCTACAGGAGGACTCTTTTGATTCCACTACTCAAGCTCCGGCCTATGGCTCTGTGGCTCCTATGGAGGTTTCTTCAGATGAGGAAGACCCCAAGGAGGTCCCCGAGGATGGCCTCGTGGAGGATCCTGAAGAGGATCTTGATACGGTTCCTCCTCATCTGAGGGACTGATATTGCTGGTAGCTATTGATGGCTGCCAGTGTTTTTATTTTGGGGGCCTAAAGTCTTTTGTAGTGGACAGTGTATTTATGATATCTTGGGGATGTATATGTATGATCTTTTGGGGCAGGTATAGTTTTGCTTTTTGGTATACTAGGCTTTGTAACCAAACAGTTTGATAAATATATATATATATATATATATATATATATGAATATGTAATGTTAATTCCAATGTATGCTTTACCTCTATTTTTGCTCTATATTTCCATTTATGTTTCTACACTATGTTTATTAATTATTGTTATTATAATAAAAAAAAGCATTTGCCAATTTAATTACATGTCTATAATCAAGAAAATTTATATTATATTATAAAGAACTCGGTCTTAACTTATATAATTTTATTTTTGCATTATAATTGACAATGTGACGTTCCCTCCCAAAAAGGGGCGTTACATTAAGTTGGTATCAGAGCCCCAGTTTATGTTTCTTTGGGTCTTGTGATTGAGTCTGTCTTGTTTGTGCTGTGTGTTCTCTGAACATTAAACGCAAATGTGTATTGTTTGGTATTCCTAGTGGATGCAACTGACTTTCCTTGTGTCTTTTAGTTACTTTGACTTGAGATAGCAAGATGACACGACGCGAAGACATGGTAGCAGCTATAGCGGTGATGCAGAGGATGGCTGAGGCCGTCACACAACAAACTGAGCAAGCTACTCAACAACAGGAGAGAGTTGCTCAACAACAAGAACGAGCTGCTCAATAGCTTGAAGCTACTGCAGATGCTCAGAATTTGGCAGAGTTTCGACGCCACAACCTTCCTCAATTCAAAGGAGAGTTTGATCCGGACAAGGCTAGTCTGTGGATCAAGGAGTTAGAAAAAGTCTTTCGAGGGATGAACTGCGCTGAGAACAAGAAGGTGACCTATGCAACTTTTATATTGGTGGGCAATGCTGAAAACTGGTGGAATGAAGTGTTGAGAATGTTGGAAGCTGCAAACCACGAGATCACTTGGGATTTATTCAAGGACAAATTCTTGGATAAGTATTTCCCTGCAAGTGCGAGGCACGCTAAGAAGTCAGAATTTCTTAACTTACGATAAGGGAATATGACCGTTAGTGAGTATGCGGCCAGATTTGAAAACTTATCACAGTTTTCAACATACTTTAAGCACTAACCAAATGAATCCTGGAAGTGTCGAAGATTCACCGAAGGACAGAGGTATGAGGTGAAGAAGGCTGTGATCACCCTGAAGATCAATGAATTCTCAGAACTGCTGGATACATGCTGTGAAGTAGAGGCTCTGGAGCAATCTAGAGATATGAGAAACAGAAACTTTGGGCCTGCAAGGTTCCAAAGAGGCGGCGGTAACAGTTCTAACCATTTTCAGAAGAAGCCTTATTCTCGACAAACGAGAAATCAGCAACAAACCATGGGTGGAAGTTCTGGTGGAGGTTCTGCTGGGAACCGGACTGGCCAGAACATAGCGTATCCTTTGAAGTGCCTGAAGTGTGGGAAGATCATCTCACAAGGGACTGCACCATAAAGGGGATCATCTGATTTAGATGTGGCAAACCTGGCCACATGTCCTGAGATTACAATCAAGCGAAGGCTGAACCTTCGATTAATACTACGAGAGCCAAGAAACCACAAGCTGGAGGGTGAGTTTACACCATGAGCGGAGCTGAAGCCTCCGAATCTGAAGACTTGATTCAAAGGGAAGGCACCATAGAAGGTAATCTTTTAACTGTACTGTATGACTCTAGGGCAACTCATTCCTTCATATCATATGACTGTGTGCAAAGACTTGGTTTACCAGTGTCTACCTTACCTTTTGACTTAACTGTGTCTACCCCCACTGATAAACCGGTAGTTACTACCAAAGTCTGTCTAAATTATCCATTGATTGTTGCAGGTCGAACCTTTTCATTCGATTTGATCTGTTTACCCCTTTCCCAACTAGATATAATCTTAGGAATGGACTGATTGTCTTCCAACCATGTTCTATTAGACTGTTCAAGAAAAATCATAGTTTTTCCTATAGATGAGGATTCTAGATTTATGACGGCCAACATAGTTCAAGCTCTCTTGAAAGAAAGAGCTCACAGATACATGCTATTGTCTTCTTTGAAAGTCGAGAGTGAGGTTTATGTGAACACAATTCCAGTGGTGAATGAGTTTCCCGAAGTCTTTCCTGAGGATGTACTTAGTTTACCACCGATGCGAGAAATAGAATTTGCTATTGACCTTGTACCGGGAGCTGGTCCCATGTCTATAGCACCTTATAGGATGGCACCGACAGAATTAGCTGAGCTCAAGAAACAGCTAGAGGAGCTTTTGGAAAAGTAATTTGTCAGACCGAGTGTGTTACCGTAGGGAGCACTAGTACTGTTAGTTCGCAAGAAGGATGGTTCATCAAGATTATGTGTGGACTACCGGCAGCTGAACAAAGTGACGATCAAGAATAAATATCCACTCCCAAGAATTGATGACTTAATGGACCAACTGAAGGGAGCAGTGGTGTTTTCAAAGATCGATCTGCGATCTGGGTATCATCAGATACAAGTGAAAATGGAGGATATACCCAAGACTGCTTTTCGTACCCGATACGGTCATTACGAGTACCTTGTGATGCCGTTTGGTGTGACGAATGCACCAGCTATCTTTATGGACTACATGAACCGAATCTTTCGTCCTTACTTGGACAGATTCGTTGTGGTCTTCATTGATGACATTCTGGTATACTCTCAAAATCAGGAGGACCATGCTAAACACCTCAGTATAGTTCTTCAGATTCTAAAGGAGAAGGAACTGTATGCCAAACTGGAAAAATATGAGTTTTAGCTGGAAGAAGTTAAGTTTTTGGGTCACGTGATCTCGAAGGATGGGATTACGGTGGATCCATCAAAAGTGGAGGCAGTGCTGCAATGGGAAAAGCTAAAGTCAGTGTCGGAGATCCTAAGCTTTTTGGGTTTGGCAGGATATTACCGGAGATTCATTGAGGGATTCTCTAAGATTGCAGGACCACTTACTCAACTCACAAGAAAGAACCAAGCTTTTGAGTGGACCGACAGCTGTGAATAAAGTTTCCAAGAGTTGAAGAATCAGTTAACTACCTCACCTGTGTTAGTGTTACCCGATCCGAATGAACAGTTTGAGGTGTATTGTGATGCTTCATACCAAGGACTAGGATCTGTACTTATACAGCATGGAAGAGTAGTGGCTTATACTTCAAGGCAATTGCAAGTGCATGAGAAGAATTACCCGATGCACTACTTAGAGTTAGCGGTTGTGGTTTTCGCTCTAAAGATATGGAGGCATTTTCTCTACGGAGCGATGTTCAACATCTTCAGTGATCACAAGAGTCTGAAATATCTATAAGATCAAAAGGAGCTGAACATGAGGCATCGAAGGTGGCTAGAGTTCTTGAAGGATTATGATTTCTAACTTCTGTATCACCCTGGCAAGGCAAATGTTGTGGCAGATGCCCTAAGTAGAAAGATGATCAGCGTCTCAGCCCTGATGATCAAGAAAAAGGATATGCTAGAGCAGTTCAGAGATGTATGGTCTTTTGTGAAGTTAGAACCAGGGAAGATTTGCATGAATATGGTTACCATCTCAAGTGAGCTAATGGATGATATACGGGAAAAGCAGAAAGTTGACAAGTTCTTACAAGAAGTGAGAGAGCAAATGAAGCAAGGCAATGAAACAGCATTTACGGAAGAAACAGACGAAATTTTGAGATTCCGAGGTAGAGTTTGTATTCTCCGTGACCAAGAGCTTAGAGAGTACATCATCAACCATGCTCACACAAGTCAGCTGAGTATGCATCCGGGCATAACAAAAATGTATCAAGACTTGAAGAAGTTGTTCTGGTGGCGTGGAATGAAGGGTGACGTCACTAGACGTGTATCGACTTGTCTAGTTTATCAAAAAGCTAAAGTGGAACATAAGAGATCAGTGGGATTGCTGCAACCGTTGTCTATTCCTGAATGGAAGTGGGACAGTATTGCGATAGATTCTGTAGTGGGTTTGCTAAGGATAAGAAAAGGTCATGACTCGATTTGGGTAATCGTGAACCGACTCACGAAATCAGCACATTTTCTCCCGATCAACATAAGATACAAACTGGAGAGACTGATTCAGATATATATTAGAGAGATTGTTAGACTGCACAGTGTGCCTACGAGTATTGTTTCGGATAGGGATCCGAGATTTACTTCAAATTTTTGGAAGAGTTTGCAAGAAGCGTTAGGGACAAAGTTACGTCTGAGTTCTACTTATCACCCACAGACCAATGGTCAATCAGAGAGGACGATCCAATCTTTGGAAGATTTGCTTAGAGCTTGCACCATAGAACAGACTGGAAGTTGGGATGATGTACTACCATTGATAGAATTCACCTATAACAATAGTTATCATTCAAGCATAGGGATGGCACCCTATGAGGCTCTGTATGGACGACGGTGTCGAACACCCTTATGTTGGTACCAAGACGACGAGCGCCTTACTATTAGACCAGAGATTATACAGTAGACAACTAAAAGGTTAAGATGATTTAGGAGAAGATGAGGACGGCTCAGAGCTGATAAAAGAGTTATGCAGACCAAAGGAGAAAGCCTATTGAGTTTGAGGAAGGCGAGCATGTATTCCTGAAAGTCACACATACGATTGGGGTAGGCCAGGCCTTGAAATCTAGAAAACTCACTCCAAAATTTCTTGGACCATACTAAATTATTCACCGAGTAGGTCATATAGCCTATCAAATAGCCTTACCTTCTTTCCTCTCAAACATTCATAATGTCTTCCATGTATCACAACTTTGAAAATACCTTCCTGACCCAAGTCATGTCATAGCACCAGATACAGTACAATTAAAAGAGAACTTAACTTATGAGGCATCTATTGTAAGAATTGAGGATAGAAGGATAAAGCAACTAAGAGGCAAGGAGATCTCATTAGTGAAGGTAATCTGGAACGAGATGACTGGAGATGCAACCTGGGAGCTGGAAGACAAGATGAAGGAGCAACACCCGTAATTATTCAAAGGTATGAAAATTTCGAGGACAAAATTTCTTTTTAGAAGGGGAGTGTTATAACACCCTGAAAATTATTTATTTTATCATTAATCATCATTTTATAATATTCATAATTTTTGGAAATTTTTGTGGATTTTTTCGGAAACGTCGAATATTTTAATATATTCATTATTTTACGTGCACATTGGGCAAAGTCAGTGTAACACCTCGGAAATGATTTGTTTCATCACGAATAGTCATTTCCCAATATTCGTGATTTTTGGAGATTTTTCTAGAATTTTTTTAAAATGTTAAATATTTTAATATATTTCTCATTTTACGTGCGCACTGAGTAGAGTCAGTCAAACGCACCGAAAAATTGTTTGTTTTGTGATGAATAGTTATTTTTTAATATTTGTGATTTTTAGGAACTTTTGTAGATTTTTTTGAAAATATCAAATATTATAGTATATTCCTCATTTTGCGTGTGTGCTGAGCGGAGCCATGATAACGAAATGTTTTCTCTGAGGCCGGTAAACCTTGAGCTGTTGACGTGTCGACAAGGGATCTTACTAAACCCGAGGTCGAGCACAGTTTATGAGGTTTGCATTTTTTGAGGTTTTATCTGATAAATAAAATCACTGTACCATAAAATTATCCGATGAATAATAAAATATTATTTTTATCAAATGTCATTTTTATTCACTGGAAAAATAATTTTAACAATGTAATTAATCATCCGTCAGATGTATTTAATTAAGGAGACAAGCTTACTATGCACTTTATTGAGAATTGTGCAAAGCTTCTCAAGGAAGCTTCTTAGAAATTTCCACAAAGCTTCCCAAGGAAGCAAACCAATTTTCACTCTTTCTCCTCTCTCTCATAGCTCACGGCTGCAGCACCTTGTGGGGGGGAAATTTGTGCTTTAATTCACTTAATTAAAACTATACAAGTTTTCAAAATTCAAAAGCTACCACATTTATTTCCTATGCACTTTCTCTCTCTACCTTCTTCTTCTCCCTTTGAAATTTTTCTCTCTTCCTTCTCTCTAGAGCCATTCGGCCAGCAACTCTTTCTCCCCTCATCCATCGCAAAATTTTCATCCAACCCCATTTTCTTAATCCTCTCCATCTCCTAAACACTTTTCTAGTTAGTGGTTCTTTGAAAATCCATCATTTTCACCATTTTCTTCAAGCTTCAAGCTTAGGGTTTTTGGGTAAGTTCTTGATTCTTTACTTCCTTTGTCTCATTTTCGTTTCTATGGTCTTTTTGGTGACCATCCATGCTTTATTTTTCAAGAATTGGTGCTATTTTAATGAGATTGAAATTTTAGGGTTCTTGGAGGTACCAAATCCAAAAATTGGAAGGTGATTCTAGGAGGCTTCTCTTGCTTTCTTCTCTTAGGTAAGAGGAAGACACTCCTCCTCAACCTCTCTTAGCATTAAGAAACCGTGTTTGTGATTGATTATGAGAAAACCCTATTGAGGGTTATTCTTTGTTTGCTTGATTGACATAATTATGTGTTGTATTTAATTTGTTTAAGTTGTTTGTTTGATTAGTTGTGTATATTGATATATTTGAATGGATTGGAATGCATGAAATGGAAGAAAATGATGTTGGATTTGTTCTTGGATGGCCACGATTTTGGGGGTCCAAATTTAGGGTTCTTTGTGAACAATTGTAACAATTGGAATTCATAATTAATCCAGTGTACATTAGGTAATTAATGGAATGAAAAATTTGGGAACTTAATCCCTAGGGAGGCCACAACCTCTAGGGCCTTTTTGGGGGCTAATTATACAACTTTGGTAACCTTGAAACTTAATTAATTAAGTGATTAAATCATTAGTAATAGGATGGAAAATTAGCAAATTGGAAGAATTGAATATATTTTGAGATTCATAAATTTTAAAGAACCAAGAATGAAATTTATCATAAGACTTAGGGTAATTTTAATTAAGGCAAGAACAAGAGAGTGTGAGACTTTGAGATCTTAGAATAACCTTCTAAGTGTATGAGAATAAATTACTTTAGAAAATTTAATTAATTATGAGAATTCAATTAGAGACGGACCTTGTAAGAAAGGCTAAGTTTAAGTAAGAATTCATAATAGACCTTAAAAATGTATTCATTTATTTAATTTCAATATTATGATATTGTGGGTCCATGTGAGTGACCAATGATGTGTTGATTCTTACTTTGGCCAATTGTAGCATATTATGGAATAGTATGTAATGATGATCATACATAATTATGCATAGAGTCTGTATGCATCGTGAATGTCCGTTGGACTGTTGTTAAGGCCGAGTTTCCTAGGAGTTGAACACACCTCAGTGCGGGTGCGAGTAGACTAGTGTAGGTCATATTGTTGACCATGGGGGCGTCGGGGTGCGGGTACCTCACAATGGACAGTTGGTAGCTCTTCTATCCGTGGGACAGACCGATGCAAACGCACCAACGATCTTGACCAGGCACTGTCCTATATCGTGATCTAGTATAGGCTGTCTGTACAATGCCATGATGTGAACATGGATAAACTAATGAATTTATAGCACTTTGGCCGTGGTAGCCGAGTTGCAGATATGTCTCCTGATCTTTCTCTCTGACTGTTTATGTCTAGCTCCATGGAGTAGGATTTTGACTTTGTATGCATGTGCATAGTGAGTCCATGTATTATTTGGAATTTGTTTATTTTTATAATTAGAACTGTTGTATTACTGATATATATAACTGCCTGGAACGGCTTGGTTGATTATTACTGCTACTTAATGTTTATTATTATTATTACTATAAAAAATGCTATGTGGGCACTTTACGCCGTTTTGTTTCTTGCTGCTATAACTGATAATGATGGTAGGATGTCTTACTGCTTTTCTATATTTCTGTTATTTTCTATCTGTATATTGTGTCCCATTGAAGATGACAGCAAGGAAGTTGGAGCTCCCGATTTCCCCGGCTTCTGCCCTGATTACGATTAGCATCTACTGTGGAGCATGGAGGCATACATGCGTGGATTTCTAGGTGATGTGTGTCTGACCTTCCTTGGAGGGCCAGAATGCTGGCATATTAACCTGAATTCCGACTGTTGGTTTATGCCCTAGAAGCCAACACATTTTCTGTATTTACATACATTCTATTATGCTATTTTTATATATGAGGCATTTCATTTATTGTGTTTTTTTTTTATAAACATAATAAAGTCCTTAGAATAGTAAGTTTGATATCATAGGACATCAAGTGGATGACTTGATCGTGAGATCCTTTTGGTCACAACACTATTCTTAAATGTCCCTAGTCAAGTATTATTGTTAATTAGGACAACAATAATACAATGAGACTAGTATGTGCAGAGACTGATGACCACATCTCACGGGTCATGGCTATGAGATATCAAGTCTTCACATGGGTACATATTAGAGTAATGATGTACTAGACTGACCCACCATGAGAACACTACATGGATCGTTACGTGAGTGTCATAAGTGATTCTCATAGTGACAATGGTGTTTGTGGTTTTTTGACCTGAACTCACTATGATTCCTACATGAGGAGTTGTGTATTTTAATGCCATCAAACGTCATCTGTAACAAGGTGATTATAAAGTTAGTTATTGGACATACCGCGAATCATGCAGAGGGATGTGAGTGACCTAGATGGGATTTGTCACTCCTACATAACAGGAGCGATATCTTCGGGCCCCCTGATTGAGTGAGACTGCGAAATGCATGGCCATGCTCAAATGAGTCAATATGAGATATTGATCTCATTTGTTGTTACAAAGTTTACTCGAGTATCAGGAAACTAATGATTGGACTATACAAAGGTGATGCATTCCATGCCTTGTGTTCAATCTAGATATCTTGACAAAGGGACTAAACAACATGGAAACATTGGTCACAGAAAGGTTATGTCAAATCACTAACATTCTTATTACTTGGGTAGCAGCGATGTGTTGCTAGATACTGCTCACTACTTGTAATATTAAAATGGGATTTTAATATTACTGCCAACGTAATAAGAACTTGCAGGGTCGCACACATAGAGCAGACTAAAATTGAAGCAATAGATCTAAGCTGGACTCGGATTCAAATATGGGCCAGACTCATAACAGATGAGTCTAGGGTTACACAGCTTACCTTGCTGCTACTCACACTCACTTAAGGCAGTCACTATTATAAATAGTATTGCTAAGGGGGCTGCTAAGATACACAATTCTGAACCCTTGCCGCATCTACAGAAAAATGAGTGAGAGAGCGACAGGTTTCTTCTCTTCTCTTCGCAGCTAGCACTGTGTGAGAGACGTGAGGCTCCTCTTTGCGGACGTTGGACGTGAGTGAATTTGTTCGTGTGGATACCGCAGAGATATCATTTCTATTACAGTGTTGGTGATTCACGCTTCAAGAGGTAAATCTTTTAAAAAAAATGGATTATGGCTTTTTCGCATGGATCCTCAGTGGGAATCCATGTTTTCCACTGCGTGTTGTATTTGTAATTTCCTAACAGTGGTATCAGAGCGTCTTGCGAAACCATGATTCAGTTTTCTATTTTCGTTTACATGAGATAATATGTTTTCTGTTCTTGTTTTTGACAAAAGATATGATCTTTAATATGTTATTTCTGAAAATCATATGAAACCCTTTGCGAAAACATATTCTGTTTCTTATGTTGTATGCAAAACTGTGATGTTGTTTTCAAAACTTCATGAAAATGTTCATATGTTTTGTGAAAACTATTTTATTTTAAGATGTATGTTTTTGCGAAGCTTTCTGGTATGTATGTGATACGTACAATGTTATGGAATCCTTGTTTCTGCACAAGAGGCACGGCGCAAGGGGTTTGGGAAACCCTATTCTTGTTTTGCGGCAGCAGCATCAAGTGTTGATGTCAAGCCACCAACGAGGCGCCTGAGGTTCAAGTGTTGAACGACGGCGCAAAGGCTCACTGCGGCACATGAAGTGTTCATGTTGTTCAGGCTTAGGGTTCCGTGTGGCACATGGGCTCAAGGGAGGCGCAAGAGATTCAGCTCTTGTTTATGGTCCAATACCGGGATGCGACACTCCCGCCCGCTGACTGGGTAGCGGGACTCTCGTGCTACCCCTGCGTAGGGTGTTTTTTGAAAAACGCAATATTTTATATCCAATTTTATGACTTGTGAAAATAATAATGTATTATTGTTATGAATTTATATGTTTTTGTGATGCATGGTGCATGGTTATGGCCTTAGTCCTCTTTTTATGCCTTTTGGTTTTAATAAATACGACCTGCATGTCGTGCCTTTCTCTCTATATTCTGATTGTACATTCTCTTCTCACCTAACTCCCCTCGAATGTAAAAGAGGTTTCTATATAATGCAATTATGATGTGGAGGCAAGAAGATGGCATCAAGTGAGGACGTTGATGGGAGATGCTTGGGGAAGCCGGCTTAGTTAATGCTATTCTCTTAGGGGCCATAACCATGTCACTTTTATTATATGCTTTTTATATATAAGATGCATGGATAATGTTTATGGTATGATAAACAGTTTAATAAATGGTGAGATCTAATAATAATAATAATAAATTCCCTCAAAGCAAATATTAAGTCATTATGTGATGCCTTCCAATGTGTGGCACTCGTCAAGGCTAGTATCGATCAAGTGCAGGTCTACCAAAGCAGGATGCCTTTATCTATATTAGTAAGATGCGATGGGATAAAGGTACTATCCAACTGCCAACCATTGGGTCTGACTTAACTAGGCCATTTCAATAGGATTGAAGGCTTAGAGGCATGAAGTTGGGCTTTGGTCCATTAGATGGACGTGAATAAGTGTTATTCACCCAACTATCCAAGAGTTACATGTGATGTAATTGGAAAGTGTTTCCTACCTAAATAACTGAATTTTGGGTGATCAGCCAAAGCTGACTCAAAACTAGGTGAAATATGGATCTTGGTCCACTAGGAAATCTTACGATGGGATTTTCTGAGTCAATGCTGAGGGTCATTGACTTGAATAAAATAGTGAGAGACATATTTCATTAAAAGACCTCATTAAATATGTTTATGGCATGATACTTATATTTTGCATATTTCTGTTAATACATTACCATCGCAACAAACACATCGGGTACTTTATCATTGCGATCCGTCCTTGAGAAGGACAAGTTGTCTGGAACGAATTTTCTAGACTGGTACAAGAATTTGAGGATTGTCCTCAAGCAAGAGAAAAAGCTGTATATTTTGGAACAGCCTATTCCTGAGCCACCTGCTGCTAATGCCCCTAGAACTAAAAGAGATGCTTATAAGAAGCATCAAGATGATGCCTTGGACATTGGATGTCTAATGTTGGCCACCATGAACTCTGAGCACCAAAAGTAACATGAGAACATGGATGCATACGATATGATCGTACACCTTAAGAAGCTCTATCAAGAGCAGGCCAGGCATGAGAGATTCGAGATCTCTAAAGCACTATTTCAGTGCAAGTTGGTAGAAAGAAGCCCTGTTGGTGCTCATGTACTCAAGATGATTGGGTACATTGAAAACCTAGAGAGACTCGGTTTTCCTTTGGGCCAAGAGTTGGCCACTGACAATTTGTCATGAACTACAACATGAATAAGATTGACAAATCACTACCAGAGCTGCTAGGCATGTTGAGAACTACTGAGCAGAACATTAACAAAGGCAAAGGGAAGGCCATAATGATGGTCCAAAAGAATAAGGGCAAGAAATAGCAAAAAAAGCCCAAGGACAACTGGAAGGGCAAGGGTAAGGATAAGTCCAAGCCCAGCACTTTTGGCTCGAAACCAGTGGGTGGAGTGGCTAAGGAAGGTACATGCTTCCATTATGGTCAGACTGGACATTGGAAGAAGAACTATTGCAAGTTCTTGGAGGAGCTCAAAAAGAAGAAGGGAAGTAAGACTTCCACTTCAGGTATTTTTGTTATTGAAGTCAATTTATCTACTTCTGCATCATGGTATTAAATACTGGATATGGATCTCACATTTGTGTAAATGTGCAGGATCTAAAGAGCAGTAGACCATTGTCGAAGGGCAAAGTCGACCTACGAGTGAGAAATGGAGCAAAGGTTGCTGCATTAGCTGTAGGGACTTATTTATTATCTTTACCCACTGGGCTTGTAATAGAGTTAGAGAACTGCTATTTTGTGCCTGCTATTAGTAAGAATATCATTTCTGTTTCTTGTTTGGATAAGAAAGATTTTTATTTTATTATAAAGGACAAATGTTGTTCCATTTATATGGATGATATTTTTTATGGTAGTGCACAATTGAGTAATGGACTTTATGTACTTGATCTCGATATGCCCATCTATAACATAAATACAAAGAGGTTTAAATCAAATGATCTGAACCCAACTTTTCTCTGGCATTGTCGTTTGGGTCACATAAATGAGAAACGCATCTCCAAACTCCATAAAGATGGATTCTTGGACTCGTTTGATTTCGAATCATATGAGACATGTGAATCTTGTTTATTGGGGAAGATGACAAAGGCCCCATTCACTGGACAAGGTGAAAGGGCTAGTGATCTTTTAGGCCTTATACATAGTAATGTATGTGGGCCACTAAACACACTCGCTAGAGGCGGTTTTCAATACTTCATTACATTTACTGATGATTTCAGTAGATATGGATTTGTATATCTTATGAAGCACAAATCAAAATCCTTTGAAAAGTTCAAAGAGTTCAAGAATGAAGTACAAAACCAACTTGGCAAGAGTATTAAAATCCTTTGATCAAATCGAGGAGGAGAATACTTAAGCTAACAGTTTGATGATCATCTGAAAGAGTGTGGGATAATATCTCAACTCACTCCACCAAGAACACCACAATGGAATGGTGTCTCTGAAAGGAGGAACCGGACCTTGTTGGACATGGTCCGATCCATGATGAGTCATGCAAACCTTCCAAGCTCCTTCTGGGGACATGCTCTGTTAACAGTAGCTTTCACACTTAACCATGTTCCATCTAAGATAGTTCAAAAGACACCATATGAGATATGAACTGGGAGACGGCCCAGTATGTCTTTCTTGAAGATTTGGGGCTGCGAAGCTTATGTGAAATGTCAAGTTTCTGATAAGCTTGGACCTAAATCAGATAAATGCTTCTTTGTGGGGTATCCAAAGGAAACTAATGGATACTTTTTCTATAATCCTATTGAGGGCAAAGTGTTTATCACACGGACAACTATGTTTCTAGAAAGGGAGTTTATCTCCAAAGGAACCAGTGGGTGAAAAGTAGAAGTTGAAGAAGTTCAAGTTTCACAAAGCAGCAATGAAACAATGTTAGAAATAAAGCAGCCTCCACAAAATGTTGTGGAACAGTAACCTGCTCTAGTAGCATAAGACCTGCGTAGGTCTAACAGGATACGTCATTAACCAGAGAGATATGGATTTCTCATGATGACCCAACAAGGTGACGTATTGCTCATGGATCAAGATGAGCCTGTGAATCACCAAGAAGCCATTATTGGCCCAGAATCTGAGAAATAGCTTGAGGCCATGAGATCTGAAATGGATTCTATGTATGCCAACCAGGTATGGACCTTGGTTGAACCACCTGAAGGGGTAAAACCCATTGGGTGCATGTGGGTTTTCAAGAAGAAAACCGACATGGATGGTAATATGCATACCTTTAAGGCGCGATTGGTGGCTAAAGGTTTCAAACAAATTCATGGTGTAGACTATGATGAGACTTTTTCCCCAGTTGCGATGCTTAAATCCGTTCGGATCTTGCTTACTGTTGCAGCATACCATAATTATGAAATCTGGCAAATGGATGTCAAAACTGCTTTCCTTAATGGAAATCTTCTCGAAGATGTGTACATGACACAACCTGAGGGTTTTGCCACTCCAGAGGATGCTAGAAAAGTATGCAAGTTACAATGATCTATTTATAGATTAAAGCAAGCTTCTAGAAGCTGGAATCTTCGTTTTGATGATACAATAAAACAGTTTGGTTTCATCAAGAATGAAGAAGAATCTTGTGTCTACAAGAAAGTTAGTGGAAGTACTATTATTTTTCTGGTATTGTATGTAGATGACATACTACTTATTGGAAATGACATCCCTACCCTACAGTCCGTAAAGACTTGGTTAGGGAACTGCTTCTCTATGAAGGACTTGGGTGAAGCCACCTATGTATTAGGTATCAGGATGTATAGAGATAGATCACTGAGACTGCTTGGCCTAAGTCAGAGTACATACATCGACAAAGTGTTAAGACGATTTAACATGCATGAATCCAAGAAAGGACTCTTGCCTATGTCACATGGTGTAAGCCTATCTAAGGCTCAATCCCCTTCCACCCAGGATGAGAGGGATCGCATGAGCAAGATTCCATATGCATCTGCAATTGGATCTATCATGTATACCATGTTATGTACTCGACCAGACATCTCATATGCTTTGACCATGACGAGTAGGTACCAGTCTGATCCCGGTGAAAGTCACTAGACTGCTATCAAGAACATCCTTAAGTACTTAAGAAGAACTAAGGATTCGTTCTTGGTATATGGAGGCGAGGAAGAGCTAGCTGTCAAAGGTTACACTGATGCTAGCTTCCAAACTGATAAGGACGACTCCAGATCGCAATCGGGTTATGGTTTTTGCCTAAATGGTGGGGCTGTGAGCTGGAAGAGTTCAAAGCAGGAGATAGTCGCCGATTCTACCACAGAGGCTGAGTATATTGCTGCCTCCAATGTAGCAAAGGAGGCCGTTTGGATCAGGAAGTTCATTACTGAACTTGGCACTATTCCTAGCATTGTGGACCCAGTGGACCTCTATTGTGATAATAATAGAGCCATTGCATAAGCTAAGGAGCCTAGATCTCACTAGCGATCCAAACATATACTTAGGCACTTTCATCTCATTCGAGAGATCATCGATAGAGGAGATGTGAAGATATGCAGAGTACCAACAGATGATAACATTGCTGATCCACTGACGAAGCCTCTTACACAGCAGAACCATGAGGGTTACACTAGGTCTTTAGGCATTAGATATATGCCTAATTGGCTCTAGTGCAAGTGGGAGATTGTTGGTGTATGCCCTAGAGGCCAATACATTTTCTGTATTTATATACATTCTATTATGCTATTTTTATATATGAGGCATTTCATTTATTGTGTTTTTTTTTATAAACATAATAAAGTCCTTAGAGTAGTAAGTTTGATGCCATGGGACATCAAATTGATGACTTGATCGTGAGATCCTTTTGGTTACAACATTATTCTTAAATGTCCCTAGTCAAGTATTATTGTTAATTAGGACAACAATAAAATATTGAGACTAGTATGTGCAGAGACTGATGACCACATCTCACGAGTCATGGATATAAGATATCAAGTCCTCACATGGGTACATATTAGAGTAATGATGTACTGGACTGACCTACCATGAGAATACTACATGGATCGTTACATGAGTGTCATAAGTGATTCTTATAGTGACAATGGTGTCTGTGGTCCTTTGACCTGAACTCACTACGATTCCTACATGAGGAGTTGTGTGTTTTAATGCCATCAAACGTCATCTATAACAAGGTGATTATCAAGTTGGTTATTGGACATACCGCGAATCATGTAGAGGGATGTGAGTGACCTAGATGGGATTTGTCACTCCTACATAACAGGAGCAATATCTTCGGGCCCCCTGATTGAGTGAGACTGCGAAATGCATGGTCATGCTTAAATGAGTCAATATGAGATATTGATCTCATTTGTTGTTACAAAGTCTACTCGAGTATCAGGAAACCAATGATTGGACTATACAAGGGTGATGCATTTCATACCTTGTGTTCAATCCAGATATCTTGACAAAGGGACTAAACAACATGGAAACATTAGTCACGGAAAGGTTATATCAAATCGCTGACATTCTTATTACTTGGGTAGCAGCGATGTGTTGCTAGATACCGCTCACTGCTTGTAATATTAAAATAGGATTTTAATATTACTACCAACGTAATAAGAACCTACAAGGTCACACACATAGAGCAGACTAAAATTGGAGCAATGGATCCAAGTTAGACTCGGATTCAAATATGGGCCAGACTCATAACAGATAGGTCTAGGGTTATACAGCTTACCTTGCTACTGCTCACACTCACTTAAAGCAGTCACTATTATAAATAGTACTGCTAAGGGGGCTACTAAGATACACAATTCTGAACCCTAGCCGCACCTACAGAAAAGTGAGTGAGAGAGCGACAAGTTTCTTCTCTTCTCTTCGCAGCTAGCACTGTGTGAGAGACGTGAGGCTCCTCTTTGCGAACATTGGATGTTCATGAGTCTGTTCGTGTGGATACCATAGAGACATTGTTTCTATTACGGTGTTGGTGATTCACGCTTCAAGAGGTAAATCTTTTAAAAAAAATGGATTATGGCTTTTTCGCATGGATCCTCGGTGGGTATCCCTGTTTTCTTCTGCGTGTTGTATCCACAAATTCCCAACATTCTGACCGCTGTGTCTACCTGGGAGATGTGTCGATCTCTTTGGCTAGGAGGTGTCATGAGCCGTTGATCTTTACCTGCTGCATCAGCCTGTGTTTAGAGTTTTATCTGCCCATCGGGGCGATGTGGGCTAACCGCTTCTACACCCCGCAGAAGGACTATTTTGATTCCACTGCTCGGGCTGCGGCCCATGGCTCTGTTGCTCCTATGGAGGTTTTCTCAGATGAGGAAGACCTCGAGGAGGTCCCCGAGGATGACCTCCCGAAGGATCCTGAAAAGGATCCTGATATGGTTCCTCCTCATCTGAGGGACTGATATTGCTGGTAGCTACTGATGGCTACCAGTGTTTTTATTTTGGGGGCCTGATGTCTTTTGTAGTAGGCAATATATTTTTGATATCTTAGTGATGTATATGTATGATCCTTTAAGGCAAGTATAGTTTTTCTTTTTGGTATACTAGTCTTTGTAACCAAACAGTTTGATAAATATATATATATATATATATATATATATATATATATATATATATATATATATATGAATATGCAATGTTAATTCCAATATATGCTTTACCTCTGTTTTTGCTCTTTATTTCCATTTATGTTTTGTCTTTGTGTTTATTAATTATTGTTATTATAACAAAAAAAATATTCATCAAATTAATTACATGTCTATAATTAAGTAAATTTATATTATATTATAAAGAACTGGGTCTTAACTTACATAATTTTATTTCTGCATTGTAATTGACAATGTGACGTTCCCTCCAAAAAAGGGCATTACAGGCTTTGTCTTGATATTTTTAGAACCTTCTCTAACTAGAACTTAGTTAGATAGCTAACTAGGTTTACTTCATTTAGTTACTACATAAGCTTCGTATACTAACTCACTTAGGCTTAAGCTAACTTGGTTAAGCTTCCTAGTCATAAACTAACAAGTCTAACCACTGTTGTGGACTAGCTTCTTATTGGTCTAAAATTTTCAAGCCACTATTGTTGACTAGTTCCTATTGGCTTAGAATTTAGTCTAGTCAGAAACGTTGCCTGCTTCTCTAAACGCAGGTCCCACAGACTTTTCTGGGTCCATGGTAATTTTGGAGTAGATTTCTATTGTTTTGAGACAGTAGGTACTGTTAAATAAAATAATATTATAATAATATAAAATTATTTTATTGTTAGTAAAATCCTAAAAATTAAAAGATTAATATATATATCACTCAGAATTTGGTTTAGTAAGATCCCCCAACTCCAAATAAATAAAAATAAGATTTTTTCAGCCAAAAAATTATTATTTCCTTGACTCGGAACAAATCACACACAACAGTCAAATACACCCATGAAACAGTCAAATTCAATTTATAACTTACAGAAAATATAAAACAGTACATTTAGGACATTATCGTACTTAACCCAAAAGTTGGGGTGTTACATAATTCCATTAAGATAACTTTAATTTGAGTTATTCAACATCTTACTTTTACTCATGTTCTTCCTTTAATTAAGAATTATTCTAAGTTTTAGGATAAAATTCTCATTCTTGGTTTATTCTATTTTATGAATCCCTAACTAATTTCTAATTATTCAATTAACTAAGTTTCACTGCAATTTAGCATTTCTTATAAAATCTTTCTCTAGATGAATTCTCTTGATTTGTTAAGTTCTCTACTTTAAATTTATTCATACTCATTTAGAAAATTATTTTAAGGTTCTCTAAGTCTCACACACTCTTGTTCTCTTCTTAGTTCCAAAGTATCACTTTAGGTTATCAAATGAATTTCTTTCCATCACCTTGTTAACTACTTAACACTTAATTACTTAATTTCCAAGGTTACACAAAATTACATGCTTGGACCCAAAAAGGCCCTAGAAGCCGTGAGCCTCCCAAGGGGTAAGAACCTTAAATTTTCCATTACTCTATTTCATGTTATTCACTTAATTAGTTATGCCTCCAACTTGATAGAAAATTTCAACCATGAACACCCTATTTGAGGGGTATGGCTGTGAGCCACATAAAGGAGAGCAAGGAACCCTTGCTTCCATTTCACATTTCCAATCCATCAAAATCAATCCAAGATCATCAATATATATATACATTCAATCAAATAGATCATACAAGGTGAAATCAACACATAGTCATCAAAATCACATATCAAAAAGAGTAACCCTAACATAAGTTCCTCACAACCAACACACAATCAAGTCTTTCACTACCATTAGAGGTTGAAGTGGACAATCTCCCTCTTACCTAAGAGGAAATAAGAAAATAAACCTCATTGTGGGCTCCTTGAAGATTTCGACCAAGCTCCTTCAAAACCCTAGGAATCACAACTCATCAAATCATCACCAAGGCTTGAGAAAGAGAGGATAAATGGTCATGATGATGGCCATGAAAATGAAAAAGAAGAAGAGAAGATGATAAATCAAGACATTACCTAAAAGCTTCAAACTTTGAGGCTTAAAGAAGATGATGAAGATGGAAGCTTTTTAGGTAGATTCCAACTAGAAAGATGTTTAGAATGTAATGGAGATTAAGAAATTACGATCACTTGAAATTTTGCACTCATGGAGGTATGGTGAGGGTGTGTGGCCGTGGATGGAGAAGAAGAGAGAATGAGGACAAAATGTGAAGAGGGAAAATAAGAGAGAAGAGGAAATGTAGAGAGAGAAAGTGATAGTAAAGTTAAAATGAAAAAAGAAGTTTGACTTAATGAAAATTGAAAACTTTTGGGGGTATTTTGGCATGCATTGCCATGGAGAAGGGAGAAAGAGATGAGGGAAAAATGTGTTCTAGAATTAGGGTAAAGCTTGTTCGATTTTTCAAAAATCAACATGATTAGACATAAAGTAGATTTTCTTTAGATAAGGTGATAATGTGATAAGGATTTTCACTACAAGCTATTACCCAATGGACAATTGTTACAGTCCACAAAGCTAGTATTTATTATCCAATGGATAATAAAGTATACTGTAGAGCTTTTATTTAACAGAACATACTGTGATTTTATTTATCAGATAAAATCTCAAAAAACATAAACCTCGTAAACTATGCCTGGCCACGGGTTTAGTAAGATCTCCCGTTGACGTTTACATAGTCCAAAGTTTACCAACCTCGGAGAAAATATTTCATTTTACCGGCTCTACTCAGCGTGCATGCAAAACAAGGAATATATTAAAATATTCAATATTTTCAAAAAAATTCACAAAAATTTATAAAAATCACAAATATTATAAAATGACTATTCATTATGAAACAAATAATTTTTGGGGTGTTACGCTGGCTCTGCTCAGTGCGCACGCAAAATGAGGAATATATAAAAATATTCAACATTTTCAAAAAAATCCATAAAAATTTCCAAAAATCACAAATATTATAAAATGACTATTTATGAAGAAACAAATACTTTTCGAAGTGTTACAACTCTCCCATTCTAAAAAGAAATTTCATCCTCAAAATTTTCATACCTTAGAATAGTTGTGAGTGTTTCTCCTTCATCTTGTCTTTCAACTCTAATGTTGCATCTCCGATCGTTTCGTTCCAGATCATTTTTACTAATGAGATTTTCTTTCCTCTGAGTTGCTTTACTCTCCTATCTTCAATCTTTATAGGAGGTGCCTTATAGGTTAAGTTCTCTTTCAATTGTATTATGTCGGGTGCTATGACATGGCTTAGGTCGGGAATTTATTTTTACAATTGCGACACATGAAAGACATTGTGAAAGTTAGAAAGAAAAGGTGGTAAGGCTATTTGGTAAACTACTGGACCTATCTGGTGAAGAATTTGATAAAGTCCAAGGACTTTGGAAGTAAGCTTTCTAGATTTTAGAACTCGACCAACCCCAGTCATAGGCGTGACTTTCAAGAACACATGCTCGCCTTCCTCAAACTCAAGAGGCTTTCTCCTTTTGTCCGCATAGCTCTTCTATCGACTTTAAGCCGTCCTCATCTTTTCCTGAATCATCTTGACTTTCTCAATCATTTATTGTATAAGATCGGGTCCAACAGTAAGGCACTCTCCATCTTAGTACCAACACAAAGGTGTTCAGCACCGTCATCCATATAGAGCTTCGTAAGGTACTATCCTTATACTTGAATAAAAACTGTTGTCGTAGGTGAACTCTACCAATGGTAAAACTTCATCCCAACTTCTAACTTGTTCCAAAGTGCAAGCTCTGAACAAATCCTCCAATGATTGAATCGTCCTTTTTGATTGACCATCGATTTGAGGATGATAAGTAGAACTCAACTGTAGCTTCATTACCAATGCTCCTTGCAAACTTTGCCAAAACCTCGATGTGAACCTTGGATCTCTATCAAAAATAATACTGGTAGGTGCACCATGCAGCCTAACGATCTCACCAATATACAGCTAGGTCAACTTCTCCATGTTCCTTATATTGATTAGTAAGAAATGTGTTGACTTCGTGAGTCGATCAATAATTACCCATATTGAATCATAACCTTTTCTGGTCTTTGGCAATCCAACCACAAAGTCCATCATAATACAATCCCACTTCTATTCGGGAATAGCTAGGGGTTGCAACATTCCTGATGGTCTCTGGTGTTCAACCTTTGCTTTCTGATAAATCAGACAATACGACACACATCTGGCAATATCACTCTTCATTCCGTGCCACCAAAATAACCATTTCAAGTCTTGATACATCTTGCTTATTCCCAGATGCATACTCAACTTGCTCGTTTTAGCATATTCGAGAATATACTTTCTAAGTTTTTGATCCCTGGGTATACAAACTCTACCTCTGAACCTTAGGATTCCATCAGTTTCTTCCTCAAATGTTGTCACACTGCCTTGCTTCATTAGCTCCCTTTCTTCTTGCAAAAACATATCAACTTTTTGTTTCTCTTGGATGTCTTCCATTAACTCACTTGAAATAGTGACCATGTTCATGCAAATCATTCCCGATGCCAATTCCACAAAGGACCACACATCCCTGAATTGCTTTATCAAATCCTTTTCGTTGATCATCATAGCAGAGATACTGAGCATCTTCCTACTTAAAGCATCTGCCACGACGTTTACCTTTCCAGGGTGATACAGAAGTTGAAAGTCATAATATTTTAGAAATTCCAACCACCTACGTTGTCTCATATTCAACTCCTTTTGGTCATACATATACTTCAAGCTCTTGTGGTCACTAAAGACGCTCAACATCAACCCATAAAGAAAATGCCTCTATATCTTCAAAGTGAATACCACAACTGCTAACTCAAGGTTGTGTGTTGGGTAGTTCTTCTCATGCACTCGCAACTGTCTCGAAGCGTAAGCCACCACTTTTCCTATTTTGCATAAGCACACATCCTAATCCTTGGTACGAAGCATCGTAATACACTTTGAAGGATTCACTCAGATCAGGTAGAACTAACACTGGTGAAGTAGTTAGTTGTCTCTTTAATTCTTGAAAACTTTCTTCGCAAGCACTAGTCCACTCAAAGGCTTGACTCTTTCTCGTGAGCTGAGTGAGAGGCCCTACTATTTTAGAGAATCATTCAATGAACCTCCGATAGTATCTAGCTAATCCCATAAAGCTTCAAATTTTTGTCACTGTCCTCGGCCTTTCCCACTGTAGAACTACTTCCACTTTTGATGGATCCACTGCAATCCCTTCCGTCGAGATCACATGGCCCAAAAACTTGATTTCGTCCAGCCAAAATTTACACTTTGACAATTTGGCGTACAGCTTCTTCTCCTTCAGAATCTGGAGAACTATACTGAGGTGTTCTGCATGATTTTCTTGATTTTGAGAGTAGATCAGAATGTCATCAATGAAGACAACAACGAATCTGTCCAAGTAAGGACAAAAGATTATGTTCATGTAGTCCATGAATATGGCAGGTGCATTCGTTACTCCAAACGGCATCATAAGGTACTCGTAATGATCGTAACGGGTACAAAAAGCTGTCTTGGGAATATCCTCCGCCTTCACTTAAATCTGATGGTAGTCCGATCGAAGATCGATCTTAGAGAACACTACTGCTCTTTTCAATTGATCCATCAAGTCATCTATTTATTTTATTTTTCACGCCCTTTCTCGCACTCTCTCAGTTTTCTCTTTTTTAGGTTTTAGGTAGTTTAGGGTTAGAGGCTGCGGCTGGGTCCTCCATTGGAGGTGGAGATGGAGCTTGGGGAGCAAAGGATAGAAGCCCTCTCTCTATTAGAGGAGGATTCGAGCTTCAATGGTGAAATCCATAAGCTTTCTCTTTCTCTCTTTTCTCTTACTTATTTCTTGAACATGTATTTTGTAATTTGTTCTCATGTTCATTGTATAGTTGAGCTTTATTTAGGGATGACTTTGAATCCTTTTTGTTAATATCAATGATTTGTTATTCTCTGAGTTTGTGTGGATCTTTGATTTTGTTCAATCATTTTGTGCTTAATGCTCTTAAGTATTTGGCCAACATTTGAGTTAATTTGATAAAATCTAATGAACCTAGACATAGGGATTTGGATTTGAGATCGTATGTATGATTAATGCATGTTTGATTCTATTCCAATGGCGGGATGAGTTGATTCGCTAATGGGATAGAAATATACCTCTTAGCCATGCATAACACGTGTTTGAGAATAGACCTTAAAGAGTGGATTTTGTGTTAGCTCTCAAGGACACTTAGAGAGTTGGGCAATTGAAACCATGGTTAGATAACCTAGACATAGGCGTTTAGCTAACGTAGATTCTCAAGCTAACCTAATCATTGCATTCATATTTATGAAAAGGATTGCATGTTGTTAGTTGATAGTAAATGGTGAAGGAGGATTTCCCTAAACTCTAACTGTTTATCCTTATTGCTTTATGTCTTTGCTTTCTTTACTTTTATCCATTTTTATATTCTTGAATAGAATTAGGTAAGCTATCGATTAATACTTAGCATTGAAAATAAACTTATCCTCGTGGGAATGATCTCTTACTTTGTATCTGTATTACTTGTGCGACCCGTGCACTTGCGATTAGCAAATGGGCAAACATGTTTTGACTCTAATAAGTTTTTGGCGCTATTGCCGGGTATAAGACATTATTTTCGTATTGCTAATATTGACAATGAGTTTGCTTAGATCTAATTCAAGTTTTTATGTTTTTGTTGTTGTAAATAATTTTGATTCATGTTTTTAAGCTTTTGTTTTTTGTTTGCTTGAATATGTAGTTATAGTTTAATTTTGTGTTTTTGTTATGTTTTTGTTATACATTCTGTCTTTTAAGCTTTTAGACACATTTTGGAGGTGCTATGGGCCAAAATGGAGCACCAATCCCAGCAAAAACTGGTTTGCTGCAAAATTCTGTAGCATGAACTATCACGCCGTGGCGTGACATAATCCACGCTGCGGCACGCCAGTCTCGGCCACATTAGGAAGGCGCACCTGAGACCTATACAACGCGGTGCACACTTGTCCACGCCGCGACATAGCCCCTATTTTTGCATTTTTCTATTATTTCTCTAGTTTTTCTTTGTTTAATAATGCTCAGTTCTAGTTAGGCTGCTGTTTTGACTTGCTCAAGTACCCTATAGATCATGAACACCAAGAACACACATTCACTTTGGTTTGGGGGAGTATCATTACATGTTTTTCACCCTTAATGCTTAATGTGTAACATGTTTGGATACTTTAAGTATGTGCTAGTGATAGTCATCATGCTTTCATGATTATATCCTGTTTTGGCTATTACTGGTGGGCTATTGATAAAAGTTTCAATTTTTAACATTCTCTACATGATGTTATGCATGCTTGAATGGAAAATGATGAATCTTTTGAATGCATGATTTATTGCCATTTGCTAGTGTAGCTTTGGTTGGCCAATGATATAAATGCTTGCGATTGTCCTCAATTCTTTTGTGAAACCATTTGTGATCTTGAAGCATGCTTAAGCAATCTTGTTTGTTTTTATACATGATGTGTTTCTCACTTAGATACTTGTTTAACTTTGGAAAATTTTTAGTGTTTGTCTAGAAAATGTTTATGAATTGTGCATGTGGATGATTTCTACTATCCTTGAAATTGTTTTGCAACTCTCTTGAGGCGAAATCCTAGGTTATGCATGATTGGGGAAATGATTAGGGTATTCTTTGGACCGGTTGAGGCTTTCAAGCTTACCTTTACATGATTATATCCTTAGGTCCTCTTTTGAAGCTTTCTAAATGTTTGGCTTTCTATGTTCTTCTTTCACCCTCATATTTCCTACCTTGTACCCATTCTAATGCATATGAAAGCATTGCAATATTTTCCTTCCCTTTATGTTTGTTGAGTGCATGATATGTTATTTTTTCACTTGAGTCCAATGTTTAGGGTATTTATGTTATTCAATACAAAAATGGCTTGAAGGAACCATTTGTTGTACAAAAAGTTATTTTTGTTAAAGAAAAAAAAGAAAATACAAAAAAAAAACAAATGAAAGAAAGAAAACATAAATGAAAAAAAAAAGCATTGAGTAGTTCTGGATAGTTTTATTTATTTCATTTTGTAGACCCTTGTTGTAGTGACTCAAGTCTTGAAATGTCATGTTATGTTTCTCAATGTTTGTATGTTTTCCATTCCCCTTTGTTCTTCACCCCATCACCTTGGCTTTACACTATAAGCTATTAAAGTCCCTTTTGATCCTCAATCATGTGTGATTTACATTAGTGGAGAGAAAGTTGTGCCACAATTTTATGGAATCTTGATTTGTATCCATGTGTAGGTTCATAAATTTATCCGTATGAGCATGATTTGAAAAAAGATAAGTTGAGCTTGCATGTTTGTGAGAGATGTCATGTGCATGATTGGAAGCTTGATTGATGGCATGTTAAGGGTTGTGTATGTGTTGAGCTTAACTGTGAGGCATGCCCATTCTTTGAGGGCCATTATAATCATTGTGCACTGGTTATGGTTAAAAGAAAATTGAATTTATCATTGTTGAATGCATATGAGAATCAATTGTCAAAGTAAATTTTCTTAGTCATACTTTGTGTTGCTCGAGGACTAGCAACATCTTAAGTTTGGGGGTGTGATAACTCTATGAAATGTAGTTATTTGTGCCCCATATTTGTGCTTCATGGCATGCTTAGTCCTTATTCTTTTGCATATTTAGAAAGTTTTATGCTTACATTTGTGGAATTTTATTTTGAGATCTTCCTTTATATTTTTGAGCAATTTGTGCATATTTGTTGATTAATTAAGTAGATTTATAATTATATTTAACTTGGTGCTTTCTCTAACACAGGAAAGGCTCAAAAGAGACAAATTGATGCAAGCCAAGGCCCAGCATTGGAGGAATGAAGCCAAGGAAGCATTCCAGAGTTCCACGCCAAGGCGTAAACATGTGCACGCTGGGGTGTGATGGTCTCAGCCAGCCATATACTGATAGGACAGACAGCTCCACGCTGAGGCGTAGGCATGTGCACGCCATGGCGTGCGTCGACGAGCTGAACCTATTTATTTTATTTAGGGTTTAGGTAGTTTAGGTTTTAGGTAGTTTAGGGTTAGAGGCTGCGGCTGGGTCCTCCATTGGAGGTGGAGACGGAGCTTAGGGAGCTAAGGATGGAAGCCCTCTCTCTATTAGAGGAGGATCCGAGCTTCAATGGTGAAATCCATAAGCTTTCTCCTTCTCTTTTTTCTCTTTTCTCTTCCTCATTTCTTGAACATGTATTTTGTAATTTGTTCTCATGTTCATTGTATAGTTGAGCTTTATTTAGGGATTACTTTGAATCCTTTTATTAATATTAATGATTTGTTCTTCTTTTAGTTTGTGTGGATCTTTGATTTTGTTCAATCATTTTGTGCTTAATGCTCTTGAGTGTTTGGCCAACATTTGAGTTAATTTGATAAAATCTAATGAACCTAGATATAAGGATTTGAATTTGAGATCGTATGTATGATTGATGCATGTTTGATTCTATTCCAATGGCGGGATGAGTTGATTCGCTAATGGGATAGAAATATACCTCTTAGCCATGCATAGCACGTGTTTGAGAATAGACCTTAAAGAGTGGATTTTGTGTTAGCTCTAAAGGATACTTAGAGAGTTGGACAATTGAAACCATGGTTAGATGACCTAGACATAGGCGTTTAGCTAATGTAGATTCTCAAGCTAACCTAATCATTGCATTCATATTTATAAAAAAGATTGCATGTTGTTAGTTGATGTAAAGAGTGAAGGAGGATTTCCCTAAACTCGAACCGTTTATCCTTATTCCTTTATGCCTTTGCTTTCTTTACTTTTATCCATTTTTATGTTCTTGAATAGAATTAAGTAAGCTATCAGTTAATACTTAGCATTGGAAATAAATTTATCCTCGTGGGAATGATCTCTTACTCTGTATCTATATTACTTGTGCGACCCGTGCACTTACGGTTAGCAAATGGGCAAACACGTTTTGGCCCTAACAAATTTATCCTTGAATACCTCCCAAGTGATCACTCATCCTTTAACCTCGCCATTCATTGCGGCATAATTGCTTTCTTGATTGTTCGCCGCCATATCTCCACCATGTAGGCCATTTCACTTTTTCAAGTTAGACTCGGATTTGTTGTGCAAATTCATTGCATTGCTTCGATTGCTGCTGCCATATCTCCACCATGTGCCATTTCACTTTTTCAAGTTAGACTAACTGAATAACACAATGAAGCATTAGATGTATCCTTTCGGAATACCAAACACAGTGAATCACATAGCACAAGCAACTCAGACCTAACCACAAAGACCCAAAAGAAAACTTAAACTGGGGCTCTGATACCAAACTAGTGTAACGCCCTTTTTTGAGGAGGGAACGTCACACAATAACCACGAAATAGTAAATTAAATGATTAAACTAAGACCTGGTTCATTATATTTTAGATAAACTTGCTTCGTCGTAATCGTATAATTAAATTGGTGAATTCTTTTTTTTTTTGTTATGATAAGATAATAATAAATGGCTACAAAAGAAAGGAACATGAGGAATGATCCATATATCCATACATCATACTATATATATATATACTTATATCATGTTTGTTTAGTTACATCACCAGATATACAAAAGGTAAAGCATTACATGCCCCTAAAAAGAATTACACATATACAACCTACCAAAAAGATAAAACATCAGGCCCCAAAAAGAATTACAAACAACTATTAGCGGCCGTCAACAGCATCAGCCCCTACAGAGAATGAGAAGGAACCATAGTTGGGTCCTCCTCAGGGTCCTCCTCATCAGGGGAAACTCTCATCGGAGCCACCGAGTTACGAGCGAGGGCTCAGGCGGTAGAGAGGAACGAATCCTCCTATGGGGAGTAGTAGCGTTCACCTCACATATCACGTATGGGCAAGAAAAACTCTAAGTGCAAACGAACACTAGAAGTAAAAATAGGTGGATCATAATGCCCCCAAGCTAGAGACACAGTCACATCTTCAAGGTAAATGCAGCGATCCGTACCCAGGTTAATATGCCAACAGTCCGGACCTCCAAGCAAATTCAGTCTCACGTAACCCAAAAAGCCTTACGGACGGGATGCCATGATCAAAGCAGATACTAGTCAAAGTCAGGCCAAAAGCCAGGGAACTCATGTACTTCCCCTTCTTCACCGATGTCTTCCGAGAAACATACAAATAGACAGAATAGTAGAAATATAGAAAAGAAGTGAGACATCCTACGTTCAGTACCAATTATGGCAGTAAAGAAACAGAACAACACAAGACGCCCACATAGCAATACAAGTGTAATAAGCATTATCAATAAGTAATTATTAAACAACTTAATAATCCCAGACAGTCATGACATCAATAAGATAACAGTTCCAATCGTCATATGAATTAAATACCAAATAATATATTAACTCACTATGCACATGCATATGATATCAAAATCCTACTCCATAGAGCTAGACATAAACATCAGAGAGAATGATCAGGGAGACATGTCAATATCTTGTCAGCCTAAAACAAGTGTTTTCCAGAAAATCAACAATTTTGCGCAACAACGCTTTATACAGCGGCATTCCCATAAGATCGCGATATAGGATAGTGTCTCGGTCTGGATTGTCGGTGCGTTTACATCGGCCTGTCCCATGGCCCAGAGGGGCTACCAACTGTACGTTGTGAGACACTCGCACCCCGACGCCCCCAAGGTCAACATTATGACCTAAACTAGTCTATTCGCACCCGTACTAAGGTGTGATTCAATCTCCTAGGCAACATAGCCTTAACAATAGTCCATCAAACTTTCACAATGCATGATGACTCGATGCATAATCATGTATAGTCAACAATAATATATTTTAACCATAGCACGCTGCAATTTAGCCAAGTTAAACATTAACAACTTCTAGGTCTCACTCATGGACCCACAATAAATACTATCAAGTCCTCAAATAAGACATTACACTTTTAGGGTTCATTATGGAATTGTGCCCTAATTTTTACGTTCTTCTTATTAAGATTCTCTCTAAGGAAATTCTTTAGCATTTTTCACCTAATCTTTATTAGTTTAATTAAACAAGTCCATCATTTAATTCTAATCCTAATTCCATTAAGATAACTTTAATTTGAGTTATTCAACATCTTACTTATACTCATATTCTTCGTTTGATTAAGAATTATTCTAAGTTTTAGGATAAAATTCTCATTCTTGGTTCTTTCCATTTTATGAATCCCTAACAAATTTTTAATTATTCAATTAACTAAGTTTCACTTCAATTTAGCATTTCTTATAAAATCCTTCTCTAGAGGAATTCTCTTGATTTGTTAAGTTCCCTACTTTAAGTTTATTCATACTCACTTAGAAAATTATTCTAAGATTCTCCAAGTCTCACACACTCTTGTTCTCTTCTTAGTTCCAAAGTATCACTTTATGTTATCAAATGAATTTCTTTCCATCACCTTGTTAACTACTTAACACTTAATTACTTAATTACCAAGGTTACACAAAATTACATGCTTGGACCCAAAAAGGCCCAAGAAGCCGTGAGCCTCCCAAGGGTTAAGAACCCTAAATTTTTCATTACTCTATTTCATGTTATTCACTTAATTAGTTATGTCTCCAACTTGATATAAAATTTCAACCATGAACACCCTATTTGAGGGGTATGGCCGTGAGCCACATAAAGGAGAGCGAGGAACCCTTGCTTCCATTTCACATTTCCAATCCATCAAAATCAATCCAAGATCATCAATATATATATATACATTCAATCAAATAGATCATACAAGGTAAAATCAACACATAGTCATCAAAATCACATATAAAAAAGAGTAACCTTAACATTTTGTTCCTCACAACCAACACACAATCAAGTCTCTCACTACCATTAGAGGTTGAAGTGGACAATCTCCCTCTTACCTAAGAGGAAACAAGAAAAGAAACCTCCTTGTCGGCTCCTTGAAGATTTCGGCCAAGCTCCTTCAAAACCCTAGGAATCACAACTCATCAAATCATCACCAAGGCTTGAGAAAGAGAGGATAAATGGTCTTGATGATGGCCATTAAAAATGAAAAAGAAGAAGAGAAGATGAGAAATCAAGAACATTACCTAAAAGCTTCAAACTTTGAGTCTTGAAGAAGATGATGAAGATGGAAGCGTTTTAGGTAGATTCCAACTAGAAAGATGTTTAGAATGTAATGGAGATTAAGAAAATGGGGTCACTTGAAATTTTGCACTCATGGAGGTATGGTGAGGGTGTGTGGCCATGGATGCAGAAGAAGAGAGAAGGAGGAGAAAATGTGAAGAGAGAAAATAAGGGAGAAGAGGAAATGTAGAGAGAGAAAGTGATAGTAAAGTTGAAATGAAAAAGAGAAGTTTGACTTAATGAAAATTGAAAACTTTTGGGGGTATTTTGGCATGCATTGCCGTGGAGAAGGGAGAGAGATGGGAGGGAAAAGTGTGTTCTAGAATTAGGGTAAAGCTTGTTAGATTTTTTAAAAATCAACATGATTAGGCATAAAGTAGATTTTCTTTAGATAAGGTGATAAGGTGATAAGGATTTTCACTACAAGCTATTACCCAATAGACAATTGTTACAGTTCACAAAGCCAATATTTATTGTCCAATGGATAATAAAGCGTATTGCAGAGCTTTTATTTAACAGAACGTACTGCGATTTTATTTATCAGATAAAATCTCAAAAAACATAAACTTTGTAAACTGTGCCTGACCTCGGGTTTAGTAAGATCCCCCTTCGACGTTTACACAGTCCAAAGTTTACCAACCTCGGGAAAAATATTTCGTTTTCTGAGCTCTATTCAGCCTACATATAAAACAAGGAATATATTAAAATATTCATTTCCCGAAAAATCCACAAAAATTCTCAAAAATCACAAATATTATAAAATAATTATTTATCATGAAACAAACAATTTTCGGGGTGTTATGCTGGCTCTGCTCAGTGTGCACGTAAAATAAGAAATATGTTAAAATATTTAACATTTTCAGAAAAATCTAGAAATTTTTTCAAAAATCACAAATATTATAAAATGACTATTTATGATGAAACAAATAGTTTTTGAAGTGTTACAACTCTCCCCTTCTAAAAAGAAATTTCATCCTCGAAATTTTCATACCTTAGAATAGTTGTGGGTGTTGCTCCTTCATCTTGTCTTCCAACTCCCATGTTGCATCTCCGGTCGTTTCGTTCCAGATCACTTTTACTAATGAGATTTTCTTTCCTTTGAGTTGCTTTACTCCCCTATCTTCAATTCTTGCTTCTTGGACTCCTTTTCTTGATTTTTCAAGTGCGTTTTTGGCAAGATTTATACAACATCATTAACAAGCTCCTTTCTCATTTCATTTGGGTTAGTTTCATCAAATGCAACATGTATAGACTCTTCTATGGTCATAGTTCATTTATTATAGACTCTAAAGGCTTTATTATGTATAGAATAGCCAATGAATATTCCCTCATTAGATTTTGCATCAAATTTTCCCAAGTTATCCTTTCCATTATTCAAAACAAAATATTTACATCCAAAGATGTGAAAGTGTGACACATTTGGCTTCCTTCCCTTGTATAGTTCATATGGGATTTTTTTTTAAAATTGGCCTTATTAGGGGCTCTATTCATAACATAACAAGCGGTGTTAACTGCATCTACCTAAAAGTACTTAGGAAGGTTGGCCTCATTGAGCATAGTTCTTGCCATTTCCTCTAAAGATCGATTTTTCCTTTCTACAACACTATTTTGTTGTGGTGTTCTAGGGGCAGAAAAATTATGCTCAATGCCATATTCATCAAAAAAAGTTTCAAATTCATGGTTTTCAAATTCACCACCATGGTCATTTCTTATGGATGCAATACAAAAATCTTTTTCATTTTGGATAACTTTGGCAAGCTTTTTAAATGATTGAAAAACATCATTTTTGTGTGCCAAGAATAATATCCATGTAAACCTAAAAAAGTCATCCACAATTACCATTGCATAGTAATTCTCACCAAAGTTCATAGTTCTAGAGGGACCAAAAAGATCCATGTGCAAAAGTTGTAAAGGTCTAGAAGTTGAAACTATGTTTTTAGCTTTAAAAGAGACCTTTACTTGTTTTCTCTTTTGACATACATCACAAAGTTTGTCTTTTTCAAATTTGAGCTTTGAAAGACCAATTACTAGTTCTTTAGAAACCAATTTGTTTAAGTGATCCATGTGAATGTGAGCAATTCTTCTATGCCATAAACAAGAATCATTTTCTTTACTTATAAAGCATTTAACATCATTTGAGAAAATATCATCAAGACTAATCATATATATATTATTGACTCCATGACCAACAAACTTAACTTGCTTATCATCCTTTCCCTTAATTATGCAATAAGAAGAATCAAATATAACTCTATTGTCTTTATCACATAATTGACTAATGCTAAGCAAATTAGGTTTAAGTCCTTCAATAAGCAAAACATTATCAATAGATGATGAAGAGATCTTACCAACTTTGCCAATTCTAAGAATCTTCCCTTTGTTGTTATCACCATATGTGACATGACCATGTTTCTTGTGGGTAAGGGAGGAGAACTTGGAGCCATCACTGGTCATGTGCTTAGAGCAACCACTATCAAGATACCAACTTGAGCTTTTGGTCTTCAAGCACACCTACAACACACATTCAAATTTTAACCTTTAGTACCCAAATTGTTTCGGGTCCTTATATGTTAGAGTTAGGCATGGTGCCTTTAGGAACCCAAACCCTTTTGATTCCAACCTTGGTGTTTATGTTTTTTCTAATATTGCAAGTGGATGCACTATGCCCTTTCTTACCATAATGAAAACATTTGACAAAGGGGCTACTTGAAGTATTTGAGGAAACAAAGAAATTCTTATAAGACTTTTGATGGTTATTTAGATTAAATCCCAAATCGACTTTTTGAAAAACACATTTTTGTTTCCCTAACAACACATTCAAGTTGTCTCTTCCAAAAGTGAATTTTGCAAGAGTGTTATTCTAATCTTCAATTTCTTTTTCAAATGCTTTTCATGATAAACAAGGTAATGATATGGATGTGTTATCATGTGAGGAGCAAGTCATGCATAATGAGTTAGCATCAATAAGTCTTAAGGTCTCATTTTCAATCTTAAGCTCATTTATCTCCTTGCTTAAAATAGAAACTTTGTTTACCAATAAGGAGATTGTCTTATTAGAAGATAAAACCATATTTGTGAGCCTCAAAGATTCATCATGCAATTCTTGAAATGCATCTTACAATTCATCATAGGAAGATGGAGATTCTAAGTTAGAAGAAGTTACCTCGGTGTTGCTCTCTTCACTTTCTTCTCCTTGAGCCATGAGACAAAGATGGACTTCTTTATTCTTCAAACTATCGGAAGAGCTTAAGTCATTGTCCTCCCATGCTATATATGCTCTCCTTCCTTTCTTCTCTTTGGAAGGCATTTTCTCAAACTTCTCCATTTTCTTGAGATACATAGGATACTCTATTTTCATGTGCCCGATTTTCCACATTCATAGCATTTTGAAGGAGTAGAGGGTCCTTCTCCTTTGTGATACACTTTCTTTTGAGGAAAGGGTGGTCTTCTTTGAAACCCTTTTTTCTTTAGGAATCTTCCAAATTTTCTCACAAGGAGACTAAGATTCTCCTCACTTAGCTCAACATTTTCTGCATCCTCTTCACCATCTTTATCATCATCTTCAATTATAGAAGAGGTGGCTTTGAGTGCAATTCCCTTCTTCTTTTTATCATGATCTTCATTTTGATTGAGCTTATTTAGTTCCAGCTCATGTTCTTGAACCTTTCCAAATAAGGTGGCTAGAGACATTGTTAATAAATCTCTTGATTCTGCAATAGCCGTTACTTTGGGTTACCAATTCCTGCTTAAACATCTCAAGACTTTATTAATAAGATCCTCATTAGAAAATGTCTTTCGCAATGAGATAAGATGATTAACAATATGAGTAAATCTCTTTTGTATATCTTGAATACTCTCACCTTGATTCATTCTAAACAATTCATATTCATGAGTAAGAGTATTTATTCGAGATCGCTTTACCTCACTAGTACCTTTATGAGTTACTTGTAAGGTATCCCACATTTCTTTTGTGGTCTTTCAATTTGACACCCTAAAGAATTCATCATACCCCAAGGATGTGGTGATGATGTTCTTGGCTCTTAAATTGTATTGAACCTTCTTTTTATCCTCATCGGTCCATTCATTTCTAGGTGTATTAATTTTCACACCATCTTTAGTTTGTGTGGGAACAAAAGCACCATTTTCAATAGCGTCCCACACATCTAAGTCAATAGCTTTAATGAAAATTTTCATCCTTTCTTTCTAATAGGCATAATCATCCCTATTGAAGTAAGGAGGTCTGTTTATAGAAAAACATTCATTTGAAAAACCATTTGAAGCCATCACTTCTCTTGAAGCTGCTAAACTCTTTATACAATAGTCTAACTCTGATACCACTTGTTACTAAGAGGCCTCAATACTCAAGAGGGGGAGTGAATTGAGTATGTAAAACAAGTTCACAAATCTTTCGCAAAACGTTTGATAATCAATTTTCGTTGAAAGTATTGGATGATTAGAGATGATTGGATAGATGAGATAAACACTATTACTTACAAATATAATAGCCAAAGGAAATAATATTCAAGCAATTCAATAAAATAGTATGCTATGTAAAGAGAAGGGTTTAGAGAAAACAAACACAATGATTTATCTTGGATCGATCACTAATCCACTTGTGATCTACGTCCAGTCCTCAAGCAATCACTCGAGAATTCCACTATATATTCAAGTTTCAATAGGTGCTTGATAACCTTTACAACTTTAAGCACTCAATACTTTGGGGTACCTCACCCTTGGAGCTTGTGTCTTTTCAACTAAGGGATGCCTCACCCTTTACACTTTTGGAGGGATGCCTCACCCTCTTTACAAAGTAATTTGGATTGATAGAATGAAATTCTCACAAGAGTAAATGATTACAAATTGAAGCTCTAATATGCTCTCAAAGATTAACTCAAGTTTTTCACAAAAATAGAGCAAGAATGGATTTGAAGATTAAATCTCGTATTGAAGTATAGGTAATCAGTTTTTAGTTCAAGGTCAACCTCTAATGAAGTCCTAATGTAACACCCTTGTGGGAGTATCACATTTATGATGCAATAGAATAAAGTTAAATTAAATTCTTACCCAAGTTGTAAAATGTTTGGTACATAAATAATATTAGCGGTAAATTTTTTTTTCCTTTTATACTTATAACATTAAATAAAATAACACGGAACACAGAATAAAACAAAGTATAATCACCCATAATATACATATGATTTTTGTCTTAAATACACATATAATTTACAACTACAAATATTTAACAAAACAGTAAAAAGACAACATGGTACTAAAACATAATATTGCCCAAGTGCACCTCAAAGAATTCTAACCCTCCAATGGATCATCTTGAGAGATATCATCGAAAGACAGAACTCTTGGAGGTCCCACAGCTCTACGGACACGAGTCTGGGCTGTTGACTCACTACTGAGCTCACTAGGCGCATGGAAGATTCCTTGCCAGTAACGCCTAAGAGTCAGAGGCAACTCTAGATGTAAATACAACATAGTAGTAAATATAACATCTCCATCGTACTCTCTACTAAGGACATAGTCAAACATCCCACGTAGACAATGATAACTGTACAGAGTGTAGTTATTAGTGCCCTATATCTGTCCTTTATGGCATGATTAGTCCTTGTTTGTAAGCATTAATGGAAGGTTTTAGCGTCATTCATATCTGATTTCATTCTGATGACTTCCATTGTGATCCTAAGTAAATACTTTCAAGATTATGATCAAATTGAGTACATTTGCATGATTCAATAAATTGATAAATTTTCTTATATAGGCAGGTCTCAAATGAAGCATGGAATTGAAGAATTTGAAGCAGCTTTGGACCAGGAAGCCTAAGAGAAGCTTAAAAGTGAAGATCAGCATTCAACGCCGCGACGTGGATTGGTTGCGCCGCGGCGCTACCCTGCTTCAGTAGATAAAACCCGAGGCTGGAGCGCCGCAACGTTGAAGAGTGGGCGCCTCAGGCGCCTGTGACCTAATTACACGCGCGCTGCGGCGTGACATTTTGGATGCCGTGGCGTGACCCTATTTTGTTCAGCCTATAAATACATTTGCACCGAATTTCTACGAGAGTTTTCATCATTTTTGGAGAGTAGCCGCTGATTTTTAGGTTTTTAGACCTAGAGGAAGCAGAAAAGGCTAAGATTGGAGGCCATCCTTCCTATGGAGGGTGAATCAAGCTTAAAGGATAACATCTATTGAGCTTCCTTCCTTTCTTTTCTTCTTTTCTCTCTTTACTGATTCATGATCATGATTTATTTGTTTGTACTTTCATGATTCATGGCTAGCTAGGCTGTATATAAGTTTTCTTTTGTAGTTTCTTATAGATACTGATGAATATGTAATCTTTTGAGTATATATTGAAGTTTAGTTAAGTTCAATCATAATCTGTGTTTAATGCTTGTGGTTGGCTGATCACTAATTTCATGATATTAATATTGGCAAATGAATTAGACATAGGGATTTGTTAATATGGATATGATGTGATTGATACATGTTCGGCGAGTTCAATTGGCTTGGATGAGCTGATTCGTTAATAGGATAGAAATATACCTATTAGCCATGTATAGTGTGTGATTGAGAATAGATCATTAATGAGTGGAGTTTACACTGGTTCTCAAGGAAACTTAGTGAGCTAGGTAAATGAAACCAGGGTTAATTGACCTAGACATAGGCTTTTAACTAAATCAGATTCTCAAGCTAACTAAACCAATCTTTGATGTTGCTTGTAAGGATTGCAATTCATTAGTTGAAATAGGAAATGAAAAGTAATTCTTATTTCTCTATTTATCTATTTATCTTAGAGTTATTGCTTTTCAGTCTTTATATTTCTTTAACCATTCATTTATAAATTTAATGCTTTTGGATAGCATTAATTAGACTATTGGCTAATACTTAACTTTTATATGAAATACATTTTCCTCGTGGGATCGATCTCTTACTCTGTAACTGTATTACTTGTGTGACCCGTGCACTTGCGGTTAGCAAAAAGGGCAACACGTTTGACCCTCAACAAGTTTTTGGCGCCGTTGCCGGGGACAAATGGTTATTTCTGTTTAGTTGATATTAGCAATGAGTCTAATTAATGCTAATTCAAATTTTGATTTGTACATATTATTCTAAGTTTTCAGTTTATCTATTTTGTTATAGGTACTAAGATGGCAGACGATAACGCTACGCTCCAGTTGGAGGATGATAGTCATACAAGACCATTAAGGGAGTTTGCAACCCCTCACATGGAGAACTTGCAGTCCAGTATTAGACGGCCTGCCATCCGTGCTAATAATTTTGAAATCAAACCGGCCATCATTCAAATGATACAGACTTCTGTGCAATTTGGCGGTTTGCCCAAGGAGGATCCTAATGCTCATCTTTTCAATTTTCTGGAGATCTGTGACACGTTCAAGCATAATGGTGTCTCTGATGATGCTATTCGCTTACGGCTTTTTCCCTTCTCTCTCCGAGATAGAGCCAAGAGTTGGTTGCAGTCTCTACCTGCGGGATCCATCAGCACTTGGAATGACTTGTGTGGTAAATTCCTAAATAAGTATTTTCCACCGGCCAAGACTGTTGAGATGGTGAATGATATCACATCATTCACCCAAGCTGATTCTGAGTCCTTGTATGAAGCATGGGAGAGATACAAGGATTTGCTTCGAAGGTGCCCTCATCATGATATTCCACCGTGGCACCAAGTTTACTCATTTCACAAAGGATTGCTACCCCACCATCGACCTATAGTAGATGCGGCTGCTGGAGGATCTTTATTGAGCAAGTCTTTTGATGATGCATTCCAATTGCTTGATGAATTGGCACTAACGACTACCAATGGCCTTTGGAACAAACTACTTCAAGGAGAGTGGCTGGAGTGCATGAACTTGACCCAATGGCAGCCTTATCAGCTCAGGTAGCCACAATAACAAGTAAAGTGGATCGTTTGGGGATTAGCCATCAACAAAGTCCGTTTGTGCTGTGTAACAAGTGTGGAGAGAATCATTCAAGTGATAGTTGCCCTTTTAGTACAGAAACTGTTCAATATGTTAGTAACTACCGCCCACAACAAAATAATCCATACTCTAACCAGTACAACCCAGGATGGAGAAATCATCCTAATTTCTCCTGGAGGGACAATCCAGGAGCTTCCTCATCTGCTCCACTGAATGACATACCTTATAATTCTTCAGGTTTTCCTTCCCAATCAAGACAACATGGCCAAGATCGAAAAACCTCTTTGGAAGACATGTTTTCACAGTATATGGTCAAGACGGATTCTTACATGACAAAGACCGATTCTCAGTTGGCCAAACATGAAGTGATGTTGCAGAGCCAAACTGCTTCCATGCAAGCTTTAGAAACTCAAGTAGGGCAGTTGGCTACTGCTATCAATAATAGGCCTCCAGGAACCCTCCCTAGTGACACTGTAAATAATCCAAAGGGTGTCTCTAATGAGCACTGCAATGCCATTTCACTGAGAAGTGGGAGAAACATTCAAGGGAATCCGAGAACCAAGCTGCTTGAAGAGGATAATGAAGTTGTCAGAGAGAAGGAAGTGGAGAGTCCAGAAGTCAGGCCAAGTCAAGATATTGCCAATGGGAATGGAGAGGAGAAGAAGAAGGAGTTCAAGCCATATGTTCATCCTTTGCCTTTCCCTAATAGGCAAGTGAGTAAAAAGCTTGAGCACCAATTCCAGAAGTTTTTAGAAGTGTTCAAAAAGCTGCAAATTAACATTCCATTCGCAGAAGCTTTAGAACAAATGCCAAGCTATGTAAAGTTCATGAAGGAAATCCTATCAAAGAAGAGAAAGCTTGGTGACTTTGAAACAGTTGTCCTGACAGCGGAATGCAGTGCAATTCTGCTAAACAGACTCCCTCCTAAGCTCAAAGATCCCGGAAGTTTCACCATACCCTGCACAATTGGTGATAAGTTCACTGGCCATGCCCTGTGTGATTTAGGAGCCAGTATCAATCTCATGCCCTATTCTATCTATCAAAGATTAGGTTTGGGAGAAGTTTCGCCTACTTCAGTTACACTACAGTTGGCGGACCGAACCCTTACTCATCCGAAGGGGGTTATTGAGGACGTGTTGGTTAAAGTGGATCAGTTTATCTTCCCTGCGGATTTCGTTATACTTGACATGAAGGAGGATAGCAAGGTCCCGTTGGTTTTTGGCAGGCCATTTCTAGCAATAGGGAGAGCTCAAATTAATTTGGAGAAAGGTGAACTCATCATGAGGGTTCAGGATCAAGAGGTGAAGTTCCATATATATGATGCACAACAAAGCCCTCAAGATCTAGAAGATTGTGCATTGGTGAGCACTATTGATGGGATGACATCCAAGGAAGGAGGTATCAGTGAAGCCTGTGTTCATGGCCAAGGTTCAGTCATTGTTGATAGTGAAATGAACCAGTTAAAGGCTACTATGGTGGTAAACTTGTTAAATGCACCTGTTATGCAGACTCCAAACTTAGAGTTGAAAGTCAGGCCATTTCAAATGCATCAAACTAATTTTTTAAATCAGGAGGAAGCTTCTCCTTTTTGATAGAAATGCATTTGGAACAGCAGACAAGTCCTGCCGGGACTATAAATTAGGCCCTTTTTGGGAGGAACCTAAATTTTCGCTTTTCAGGTATGAATATGTAAATATTTCGCTTTTTAAGATTTTGTATATTTATGTATTATATTGTGTAAATTAACCTTGTAGGCAAGTTTTTGTGCTGCTAAAGGCCACATTTTAGTCAAAATCACAGTTGAAGTGAATTTGCTGCAGAATTATGCAGTAAGACTGATGGCGCCGCGGCGTGTCACTTATAGCGCCGCGGCGTGATGTTTGTTTTGGGCCACAAACTTGGGAGCTCAGCGCCGCGACTTGGCAGATCCTAATGTCGCGGCGCTATGAGCGCAGCAGTAACAAAAAAAAACAAAACAAAAACAGAAAAGTAAAAAGTAATTAGTAAATAGTAATAATTTAAATAATTAAATTAGGAGGGAATTAATGCACGCCGCGGCGCACTCGCTTTCACGCCGCGGCGCATGTGGGCGGTGGTGTTTTATGCAGAGGCGCTTAGGTCTCTTCATTTTCTTACCCTTTTCTCTCTCACTTTCATTTTCTCTGTTTTCTTACTTTCACGTTCCCTGCGTAACTCTGCTTTCTCATCATCTTTTCACCATGCATTTGTCTCCGAGAAGGTATGTCTTTCCTTATTCTTAGTTTTTGTCAATTTTTAGTTTTTTTTTTTTTTTCTTGTTTTCTCCGATTGTTTTTGGGTTTCGTTTATAGTTTTATTTTTTTTTCTTTGTTAGATAGCTCATTTTTGTTAATTATACTTAGGTTTTATTAGGTTTTAGTCTTAAATACTACCTGTATGCATTTTTGAGTTGGATTGGATGCCCTGAGGCGTTCGCACCTGGAAATTTAAGGGCTACGCGCCGCGGCGTGAAGAAGAACAGATTGAATGTTACGACGTTACGTTGAATGTCGCGGCGTAGTGTTGCATTTTGTGCGCCGCAGCGCCCTTTGTGCATGTCGCGGCGCTTAGTCCTAAAGTTTGGCAAAATTGTTCAATTTCCCATATGTTCAATGTTTTCTATTATCCATTCTGATTTTTGCCAATTTTGTTTCAGGTTATGGCTTCGAAAAGAGGGCGAGTTTTGCTTAGAGGTTTATCCAGTCGGCAGCCTAGGGAGCCTTCTCCCCCTCCTGCTGATTATGACAGGAGGCGATTTATATCCGCCGAGGCTGCTGAGAGGTATTCGATTCTGATCACTCGTCCGCTCATTCTGGAGCGAGGCTTTGCCTTTTCCCGATCTCTACATCCGGAGCTGGAAAGACGATTGAACCACCTAAACTGGAACACATTTGCTCAACATCCGGAATCATCTGTAGTGCTTCCAGTTGTTCACGAGTTCTACGCGAATGTTGCTTTTCTTGGTGAGGGGGGCACCGCAGTCCGAGTTCGCGGTCGTGTGGTTTCATTTTCTCCAGCTGCTATTCGAGCTGCTCTGGGACTTCCTCCGCCTCCAGAAATTTGTGAATATGCTAAATTTTGTCGATGGGAGCCGGAGGAGGCTATAGATGTTAATGTGGTCACAGCACGGATTTGTTTGGCTAAATCTCAGCCTGTCATGTGGACCATGAGCATTCAGACAAACAGGCCTAGATATTTTGCACGCACTCATTTGACCCCGGAGGCACGGGCGTGGTATCATTTCATCAGCACGCGCATCCTGCCATCCGCTAACCTCTCCGAGGTTACCCGCAATCGAGCTATATTGATCTATGCTATCATGGAGGGTCGCTCGATTGATGTTTCCATGCTCATCTTCCATCAGATACTGAGGTCTGCTCGGGAGTATCGGAGCCTCTTCTTTCCATTTCTCATACATTCCTTGTGCAGTCGATATCAGGTCCGCTGGGGGCCTTATGAGGAGCTTACAGACGTTCGGCAGCCGCTGAACGATACATTTATTGAGCGCGTAGGGGCGGCTCCCGCTGCAGTGCCAACACGGCACAGGCAGGCTCGTGGAGAGCCTAGACCAGCTTCTCGACCAGCTCCTGCTCCTGAGGCCGTTGCTCCATCCCAGGCCGCACCTACTGACGCTACTGATTGGCGTGCCCGAATGGAAGCTATGATGGTGTATCAGATGCAGACACAGAGGTGGATGGTGGAACGTCTAGGGCTTCCGTTGGCTGATTATCCAGTTCCTTCTTTCCCACCCATTTCGGTCGCTGCCCCCACCCAGGCTGGCCCTTCTCATGCCCTTGCTGCCGATGTCCCTGACAGTGATGCTGATGATGACGAGGATGGTGATAGTTCTGATGCCGCGGGCCCTGGCAGTGATGATCCGTCCTTCTAGTTGTGCATTTAGGGCATTTTTCTTTCATTGTATTTTTTTTTATATATGTATTTCTCTTTTGTACAGTGCGGACACTGTTTCCCTCAGGTTTGGGGGGGTGTCTTTAACTTTATGTTTTGATTATTTATGCAGTACTATTATGTTTTCAATTTATTATGTTTATATGCATATGTTTTGATATTATGTATGTTTGTTAGTTTTATATTTCTTTTAGAAGTGTATATATATGTTATAGTATTTTAGCTTAAATATTAACTTTAGGAGCAGTTATCTTGAAAAAATTTGATGAAAAATCCATTCAAGATACAATCGTCGTTCCCTTTCACTTGATGTGTTGTAATGTTTCAAAAGCTAGTGTGTATGGTTGTCCCAATGATAGATGTGGATACAATTGACCTTTATTTATCTGTGAATCCATATGTAATCTTTGGCGCATGCTTAAGCATTCTAGTTTCTTTTTATGCATGGTGAGTTTCCCAATTGCATGTTTTTTGAACTTTGGAAAGGATAAGAAAGTTTGCTTGAAGAAAGTTTATGAATGATACATGTGAAAAATTTGATTATCCTTGAAATTGTTTGGCAACTTTCTTGAGGCGAAATCCTAGGTTGTGTCTGATTGAGGAAATGATTAGGGCATTGTTTGGATCGATTGAGCCTTAAAAAGCTTACCTGATATGATGATATCCTTAGGTCCTATTTTGAAGCCTTATACTGTTTGGCCTTATTTGTTTTTCATAATCATTGTAATCGTTAACCTGTTAACCGTTCTAATGCATGTGAAAACATTACATTTTCTTCCTACCTTCTTTGTTTGTTGAGTGCATTATATATGTTATTTATTGAAGTGAGTTTTATGCTTAGGGGTATAAATATTCAAGTACAAAATAAGCCTGAAGGAACCAGATGCGTTACAGAAAAAAATTTATTGCTTTGCAAAAGAAAAAAAAAGAAAGAAAAACAAATGCATGAAAAAAAAAAAAAGCAAACCAAAGCAAAAGTGAAGTAAAGTTTGCAAAGCATCAAAGTGGTTCTGGCAAGTTTTCTGATCTCATTGTTAAATACCCTGCTATTATCATTATAGGCTCATGAATTGGAATTTCATATGTATGTTTCTCAATGTTTGTGTTAATCCTATCCTTTTATTCTGTTATCCATTACCCTTGGCCTGACATTATAAGCTAATAAAGACCCTTTTGATCCTCAATTTTGCATGATCTACATTAGTGGAGAGAGAGTTGTATTACAATCTTGTGGATTTTGTGAATTATGTTTGTGTGTATGATTATAACCTCATTTGGGTGAATTTGAATTGAATGAAAGAGGTTTTTCTGGCATGGTTTAGGAAGAATATCTTGTATGAAAGGAAGCTATGAATGTTAGCATGATGAGGATTGTGTATGCGTGAAACTGATTCTAAGGTATCTGTCTTCTTTGAGGTTTATGCAATCCTCATATACTAGCTTGAGTTAAGTGAAATTGGAATGTTAAAAAATGGCTGAAAATAGGTTGCCAGTTGATCTTTGTGAATGTATTTTGTTTTGCTCGAGGACTAGCAAAAATCTAGGTTTGGGGTGTGATAACTGTACAGAGTGTAGTTATTAGTGCCCTATATCTGTCCTTTATGGCATGATTAGTCCTTGTTTGTAAGCATTAATGGAAGGTTTTAGCATCATTCATATCTGATTTCATTCTGATGACTTCCATTGTGATCCTGAGTAAATACTTTCAAGATTATGATCAAATTGAGTACATTTGCATGATTCAATAAATTGATAAATTTTCTTATATAGGCAGGTCTCAAATGAAGCATGGAATTGAAGAATTTGAAGCAGCTTTGGACCAGGAAGCCTAAGAGAAGCTTAAAAGTGAAGATCAGCATTCAACGCCGCGATATGGATTGGTTGCGCCGCGGCGCTACCCTGCTTCAGTAGATAAAACTCGAGGCTGGAGCGCCGTAACGTTGAAGAGTGGGCGCCTCAGGCGCCTGTGACCTAATTACACGTGCGCCGCGGCATGACATGTTGGACGCCGCGGTGTGACCCTATTTTATTCAGCCAATAAATACATTTGCACCGAATTTCTACGAGAGTTTTCATCATTTTTGGAGAGCAGCTGCTAGTTTTTAGGTTTTTAGACCTAGAGGAAGCAGAAAAGGCTAAGGTTGGAGGCCATCCTTCCTATGGAGGGTGAATCAAGCTTAAAGGATAACATCTATTGAGCTTCCTTCCTTTCTTTTCTTCTTTTCTCTCTTTACTGATTCATGATCATGATTTATTTGTTTGTACTTTCATGATTCATGGCTAGCTAGGCTGTATATAAGTTTTCTTTTGTAGTTTCTTATAGATACTGATGAATATGTAATCTTTTGAGTATATATTGAAGTTTAGTTAAGTTCAATCATAATCTGTGTTTAATGCTTGTGGTTGGCTGATCACTAATTGCATGATATTAATATTGGCAAATGAACTAGACATAGGGTTTTGTTAATATGGATATGGTGTGATTGATACATATTCGGCGAGTTCAATTGGCTTGGATGAGCTGATTCGTTAATAGGATAAAAATATACCTATTGGCCATGTATAGTGTGTGATTGAGAATAGATCATTAACGAATGGAGTTTGCACTGGTTCTCAAGGAAACTTAGTGAGCTGGGTAAATGAAACCAGGGTTAATTGACCTAGACATAGGCTTTTAACTAAATCAGATTCTCAAGCTAATTAAACCAATCTTTGATGTTGCTTGTAAGGATTGCAATTCATTAATTGAAATAGGAAATGAAAAGTAATTCTTATTTCTCTATTTATCTATTTATCTTAGAGTTATTGCTTTTCAGTCTTTATATTTCTTTAACCATTCATTTATAAATTTAATGCTTTTGGATAGCATTAATTACACTATTGGCTAATACTTAACTTTTATATGAAATACATTTTCCTCGTGGGATCGATCTCTTACTCTGTAACTGTATTACTTGTGTGACCCATGCACTTGCGGTTAGCAAAAAGGGCAACATGTTTGACCCTCAACAGACAACTGTTCCTCTATCTACTCGCATACGCCAGGCCTCCGAACCTCCATGAAACTCAAGTCTCACAAACCTGAAAAATCCCGGCAATGCCATGATCTCAAGATCAGTCTTGATGGTGAGAATGATCTACAGGTTCCTCTTCCTCGTACAGCTCGCCCGGCTGTCGTTCGTCCGAATACTGTATCTCAAGCGGCTGTTCCTCTTCTTCCTTAAACTCTTTACAAAAATAATATAATAATATCGAGAAAAGCATACAGAGAGGTGAGACAATCTACATCATTACCCGCATGGCAATAAGGAAAACAACAATACAACAAATATTAAATAACACATACCATTATGTCATATACCGTATAGCAAATTAATACATTATGCATTTTATTACAGATTATAATAACTAGTAAAATGCAAATAATGAATGATACACACACTGACTCGTTCCTACTCCATGGAGCTAAACACGGATATCTGAGAGAATGATCCGAAAAGAACTAATAGTACTTCTGGCTACCCAACCAAACTATTGCACTGTCTAACGTTGTGTCTATAGCCCACAGTCCAAACATCGTGTAGCAGTACACAGTCCAAACATCGTGTACTACAGGGATTGTACATAATAGTCTTCTCAAGACCTCGATTAAGAACAGTGCTTGTCAAGATCATTAGTGTGTTGCCCGTCACCACGGCCCAGAGGAGCAAACCACTGTCCCCATGTGGAATTCTCTGCACACTGATGTCTCCAAGTTCATATAATGAACCACACTACGCCTATCACACCACAACTTAGTGTAATTCGTCTCATCAATTAATCGCCAATTACTAACCAAATTGACACAACACTCTAAGCATGGTCTAAAATTACAAAAATACCCCTAATATCCATATTTTACCATATTTATGAAAATACCCTTAGTCACAATATTCCAAAACATAGACTGTCTCCACTTGATAGTACTATCTCACAACATGTCCGGGTCCACCACTTTGGCCCGACAACAAAACTCACTATATCGTTTAATCGCATGGAAATTTTATCGCATTTTCAAAATTGTGTCACTTTTACAAACGTTTAAAATCGCTTAACTATATTTTGACATTTTCTCAATCGCGTAACATTTTTAAATCATTTTCTCAATCGCGTAAGATTTTTAAATCATTTTCTTAACCATATAGCTTAAAGTCATCATTTTAAATATGTGTAGACTATATTTAGTACTTTTAAATTATGTAAAGTAATTTCCTTATGTTATAAATATATTATGGAATCTTTTTATTTTATTCGTCTGATTTTAGTAAATTTTGGCAGCATTTTGCCTATAAAATCAGTATAAGGTATTTTTTTAACATTTTCTTCTAAATTCTGTTTATTTTAATCTTACCCAATAGTTACACTTTGAAACTTGCTAACGCGCTTCAAAACTTATAGAGTGAGCTCTACGTTAGTACTTTTCAAGCGTTGCTTTAATTCTTACTTAAAATAAATCCTGCTTATTTAGAATTCTAGAACTAAGGTCATTCCTTTTATTTTCTTTAAAGATTCATTGGAATCAATTTCCTTTGTAAATTATTTACCTAACCTATCTTAGAAAATAAAATGGCATTCAATTATACATTAAATGGCATGTTGGCCATAATTAACCTAAATCATTCTTAAATTTAATATTTTACCTAGATTCTTTAAATCATTGATTTAGAAAATGGTTGAGAACATTTTGGTTCTCTGTTTAATGATAAGGCCGTGAGCCTCATTTTGTTCTTTGGAACACTCATGCAAATCGTTACCTGTTATTCACATCCTACTTTAATAGTCATATAATTATCAACACATAGAATATATAAACACATGCAATATACATACAATATATTTTAAAGCTATAGACATGCATAGCAAATAAAATAAATCACAAATAGGAAAGCATTTAAACAACCACACAAATAATAAAAACAATAACCCACCACACAAATGAATCCTTATGGATTCTTCACACACATACAATTCCATTTTCCTATCACCACTTAGGGTTGATGAGATTAAATCTCCCTCTTACCTCTTGAAGATAAAGGTTCACTAGTCTCCTCCTTCTCCTTGCTTTCTTGAAAACCAACACAAAATCCTAATAATTCTTAAACAATTAGTAAAAACACATGCAAGGATCAAGATTAAAAAACCATGGAACAATCATGATTTAGAAAATCAAAAATCAAACTTTAAACCAAAGAATCAAAACTTACCCTTAGGGAAGTGAACAAAAGCTTTGATTTTGGACTAGATAGAGTAGCCTTTTGACAAAACCTTGTGAAGGAAAAGTGTTTAGAATATGATTTTGGTTTAGGAAAAGTAAAGAGGTAAAATTATGGAAGATCCGTAAATTTGGAAAGAAAATGGAACAAAACTTCTTGGTGTTTTTGAGAGAAAAGAAAGCTTGAATTTGGATAAGTGTAAAAAGTGAATATCAAGTGTAAAAATAGGGGGTGCCGTGAGGTTAGTGTGGGTGAGGTTGAGTGTTTAATTTGGATAGGTAAATATCTATTTGTGTTCACACTAAGTAAGCACATGGCTTATGTCATGGATGGTTCAAGAACCATGTAGAACTTGTGAAGACTTGGCTATTTGGCCTTCATGGCCGTGGGGTTCCTTGGGTTTAGGGGGTTTAATTTGTTTCAATTAAAGACTAATTCCATGCTAATTAAATAGATAATTAATTAGGTTAAGTCTCCTAATAATATTTAATTAACATTCTAATTATATAACTAATTAGTTTAATATATATATTAGCATATATTATAACCTCTAAACAAAATTAGGATATCAAATTAACATTTAGATTATAATTAATTAATAACTAAGTTAGCTTACTTAGTTTGCTAATTAGGTAATTAGATTAACCAAATTAGGTTTAATTAGCTACTAATCAAAGTCAAGCCACTATGTTTGACTTAATCTCAACCTTTGATTTCAACTTTAATTCCTAGCCCTTGATGTAATCTAAGGTGGATATTGGTTGGTGATAAAACTTGAATTCTTATCTCACCATTGATTTGATCAACGGTTAAGATCAAAGGCTTCCTAACTAAGTCTTCATCTAACGGTCCATATTAAAGTCCATGCTTCTTTCTTTGACCTATTCCTATTGGTTAGAATTTTTCAAGCCTCCTTTGTTGACTTGCTCCTATTGGCTTAGAAATTTGTCCTTTGAGAAGAATCGTTGACCGCTTTTCTAAATGCAGTCCCACAGACTTTTAAGGGTCCATGGTCATTTTGAAGTGATTTCTACTATTTTTGAGATAAGGATCGTAATATAAAATAATATTATAATAATATAAAATTATTTTATTGTAAGCTTAAATCCTAAAAATTAAGAGATTAATATATATATCGGCTCTAATTAATTAAAATAAGATAGCCAAAAATTATTATTTCCTATTCGGTGTAATTATCAAATACACTCATGAAATAGTCGAATTTAATTTACTACTCACAGAATTCGCAAAACAGTACATTTAGGACTATATTGTAATTATCCCAAAAGTTAAGGTGTTACAACTCTCCCCTACTAATATGAATTTCGTCCTCGAAATTCATCACATATCAAAACAATTGAGGGTATTACTCCCTCATCCTATCTTCTAGCTCCCATGTAGCATCTCCCGTTACATCATTCCATATCACCTTTACCAGCTCAATCATCTTCCCTTGAAGTTGTTTCACTCTCTTGTCCTCAATCCTAGCAGGAAGTGTTTCACACGTCAAATTATCCTTCAGTTGTACTTCATCTGGATGTATAACATGAGTTGGATCTGGAATGTATTTCCTCAGCTGAGACACATGGAATACATTATGTAGATTAGATAGAAAAAATGGAAAAGCTATTTGGTAGGCTATAGGACCAATCCGACGAATAATTTGATAAGGCCCCTATGAATTTAGGTGTAAGCTTCCTAGACTTGATAACTCTTCCGACACCAGTTGTAGGTGTCACTCTCAAGAATACATGATCACCTTCTTCAAATTCCAAAGGTCGCCTCCGCTTATCAGCATAGCTCTTCTGTCGGCTTTGAGTTGTTCGCATCTTCTCCTGTATCATCTTCACCTTTTTCGTAGTCTACTGCACAAGATCAGGCCCAATAGTCATACTCTCTCCATCTTGATACCAACACAAAGGTGTTCGACATCGTCATCTATAAAGAGCTTCATAGGGTGCCATCCCTATGCTTGAATGAAAGTTATTGTTGTAGGTAAATTCTATCAAAGACAGAAATTCATCCCAACTCCCTTGTTGTTCTAACACACAAGCACGCAACAAATCCTCTAACAACTGAATTGTTTTCTCTGTCTGACCATTAGTCTGCAGATGATATGCAGAACTCAATCGTAATTTAGTTCCCATGGCTTCTTACAAACTTTGCCACAACCTCGATGTAAACCTCAGATCTCTATCAGATACTATACTTGCGTGCACACCATGTAGTCTAACAACTTCGCTGATGTATATCTGGGTTAATCGCTCCAACAAATACTTAATATTGATCGGCAAGAAGTGTGCTGACTTCGTAAGCCTATCAACTATAACCCATATAGAATCATAACCCTTCCTCGTCCTTGGCAATCTGGTAACAAAATCCATCGATATACTATCCCATTTCCACTCTGGAATAGTTAAAGGTTGTAACATACCGACAGGTCGTTGATGTTCCACTTTTGCCTTCTGATAGACAAGACAAGACGTCATACGTTCTGCTACATCTCTCTTCATTCTTGGCCACCAAAATATCCGCTTCAAGTCTTGATACATCTTTGTCATCCCCGGATGCATACTCAAATTACTAGTATGAGCTTCATCCAAAATTGCTTTCTTGAGTTCGGGATCATCAAGTATACAAACTCGTCCTTTAAATCTCAAGATTTCATCAGATACTTCCTCCACCGTTGCCTTATAACCTTGCTTCAACAATTTCTTTTCATTCTGTAAAAATGAATCTTCATCTTGTTTTTCTCGGATTACTTCCAACAAGTCATTCAAAACTACAACTTTACTTAAACGAATCTTTCTGGGTACCAATTCCACTGACAACCATAGATTTCCAAATTAATTAATCAGCTCCTCCTCCTTTATCATCATGGTAGAAACACTAACCACCTTTTTTGAAAATCATAGTTCTTCAAGAATTCCAACCATCGCCTCTGTCTCATATTCAATTCCTTTTGATCAAACAAGTATTTTAAACTCTTATGATCACTAAAGACATTGAACATAGCTCCATATAGAAAATGCCTCCACACTTTCAACGCAAAGACTACCGCGGCTAGCTCCAAATCGTGCATTGGGTTGTTCCTCTCATGAACCTTCAACTGTCATGAAGCATAAGCTACCACATTTCGGTTCTACATCAACACACATTCTAACCCTTGGTAAGAAGCGTCACAATACACCTCAAAAGATTTGTTAGGATCTGACAAAATTAACACTGGTGCAGTCGTCAATCTCTTCTTCAACTCTTGGAAACTCGCTTCACGTTCCTCTGTCCAATCAAAAGCTTGGCTCTTCCTCGCGAGTTGTGTAAGTGGTCCAGCTATCTTGGAAAAACCTTCAATAAACCTTCGATAATATCCGGCTAATCCAATAAAACTTCGAACCTTAGTCACTGTCTTAGGCCTTTCCCACTACAAAATGGTCTCTACGTTTGATGGGTCTACCGCAATACCTTCCTTGGAAATTACGTGATCTAGAAATTGAACTTCTTCCAATCAAAACTCACACTTTTCTAACTTCGCATACAGCTTCTTCTCCTTTAAAATCTGGAGAACTATACTGAGATGTTCAGCATGCTCTTCTTGACTTTGAGAATAGATTATAATGTCATCGATAAAGACAACGACAAATCTGTCTAAGTACGGATGAAAAATCCTATTCATATAATCCATGAATATTGTAAGAGCATTCGTCACTCCGAACGACATCACTTGATACTCATAATGCCCATAACGAGTTCGGAAAGCTGTCTTAGGTACATCATCAACCTTGACACGAATCTGATGATAACCTGATCGCAGATCTATCTTAGAGAATACAGCGGCTCCCTTCAACTGATCCATCAAATCATCAATTCTCAGTAGTGGATACTTATTCTTTATAGTAACCTTCTTCAATTGACGATAATCAACACAAAGTTGAGAAGTTCCATCCTTCTTCTTGACTAGTAGCACTGGTGCTCCCCATGGCGAAACACTAGGTCGCACAAACTATTTCTCCAACAGTTCCTCCAATTGCTTCTTCAATTCGGCCAACTCTGCAAGTGACATTCGGTATGGTGCAATCGAAATAGGACCTGCTCCCGGCACCAAATCGATAGAGAACTCGATCTCCCTTTTCGGTGGCAAACCGGGTACATCATTAGGAAAAATCTCTGGAAACTCATTGACGACAAGAATAGCGCTCACATCCTTCTCACACTTGTCTTCTAAAGAAGATAACAACATAAATCCCTGAGCTCCATCCCTTAACAATGACTTGACTTTAACAGTAGTCAAGAATCTAGAACTTTCTCCCTTAGGAAAAACTATGGTTTTGCTTGCACAGTCTATCAAGATATGGTTAGAAGATGACCAATCCATTCCTAGTATTATGTCTATCTCAACAAGAGGTAAACAAATTAAATTAACTAAAAACATACGATCCTTTATGACAATAGGACAGTTCATACATATTTTGGATGTAACAACAGGCTTGGCAGTTGGTGTAGAAACAATTAATTGAAAACTCAGAGAAGACACAGGCAGTTTCAATCGTTCCACATAATCATATGCAATAAATGAGTGTGTTGCACCCGAATCATATAGAAAAGTCAGGTGATTACCTTCGATGACACCTTCTCCTTGAATAAGATCTTCAAATTGAGAAGCTTTAGTTCCAGTCATCGTATATACTCACCCTCCAGATCGCGGCTGAGTAGCACAAACATTTCTTACAGCAGGCTTCCTTTCCGGCTGAGTGCAATCCCTAGAAACATGTCCAGGTTTTCTGCAGTTGAAACAGATCGTTCCTTTGATCAGACAATCTGTAGATATATGGCTACTCTTTTCACACTTAAAATATGTCAGTGTAAACGCCACATTTTGACCAGCTCGGTTACCGCTAGAACTTCCCCCAATAGACGGACGTTGAGGCTGACTTCCCGATGGTCTTGCATAAGGTTTGCGTTGAAACTGATTATTACTGCTATTACCTCTCGTTTGGAACCTAGTCGGTCCAAAGTTACGATTTCTTGGATCTCGGGACGGCTCCAACTCCTTGAGTCGTCGACAAGTATCCATCAAAACAGGAAACTCCCTCATTTTCATAGGTAGCACTGCTTGCCTCAGTTCTACCCTTAATCTATTTTCAAACTTTTGGCACTTCCATACCTCATCTGGATGAATTTGGAAATACCTTGAGAACTGCAACAAGCTTTCAAATTTAGAAGCATATTCTCCAACAGTCATATTCCCCTGACGTAGACAAGAAATTCCATCTCCTTGGCATGTCGGGCACTACCAGGAAAGTACTTCTCCAGAAATACTTCACTGAACACTTCCCAAGTAATCTCAGTCCCTTCAGCTCGCAACAATTGGCGGGTTCCTCTCCACCAATTCTCAGCATCTCCTCTCAACATAAATGTAGCATATGTTACCTTCCTATTCTCTACGCACCCCCCTTCAAATACTCTTTCCAAGTCTTGAATCCAAAAACTCATCTTCTCGGGGTCAAACTTGCCTCTAAACTGCGGCGGGTTGTTACGCCTAAACTCAGACAAATTCAGAGCATCAGCAGTTGCATCTTGCTGTTGAGCTGCTCATCGATTTTGCTAGGTAATCACTTCCGCCATTCGCTACATAGCTTCAGCAGCTGCAATCATTGGATCCACATCACGTTCCACATTCGCACACGTTCTTCTTCCTCCAGACATCCTCTTTCTTCAATAAGGCAAAACAATGTCAGATGTAACCTTTCAGAAACAAACCACAGAGAATCACACAACACAAGCAAAAAAAGACCTAACCACAACCCCAAAAGACTCTAACTTGGGCTCTGATACCAACTAATGTAACACCCTTGTGGGAGTGTCACATTTATGATGCAATAAAATAAAATAAAATAAAATTCTTACTCAAGTTGTAAAACGTTTGGTACATAAATAATATTAGTGGTAAATTTTTTTTCCTTTTATACTTATAACATTGAATAAAATAACACGGAACACAAAATAAAACAAAGTATAATCACCTATAATATAGATATGATTTTTGTCTTAAATACACATATAATTAACAACTACAAATATTTAACAAAGCAGTAAAAAGACAACAAGGTACTAAAACATAACATTGCCCAAGTGCACCTCAAAGATTTCTAACCCTTCGATGGATCATCTTCAGAAAGATCATTGAAAGACAGAACTCCTGGAGGTCCCACAGCTCTACGGACACGAGTCTGGGCTGTTGACTCACTACTGAGCTCACTAGGTGCATGGAAGATTCCTTGCCAGTAACGCCTAAGAGTCAGAGGCAACTCTAGATGTAAATGCAACATAGTAGTAAATATAACATCTCCATCGTACTCTCTACATAGGGACACAGTCAAACGTCCCACATAGACAACTGTTCCTCTATCCACTCGCATACGCCAGGCCTCCGAACCTCCATGAAACTCAAGTCTCACAAACCCGAAAAATCCTAACAATGCCATGATCTCAAGATCAGTCTTGATGGTGAGAATGATTTACCGGTTCTTCTTCCTCGTACAGCTCGCCCGGCTGTCGTTCGTCTGGATACTGTATCTCAAGAGACTGTTCCTCTTCTTCCTCAAACTCTTTACGAAAATAATATAATAATATCGAGAAAAGCATATAGAGAGGTGAGACAATCTACATCATTACCCGCATGGAAATAAAGAAAATGACAATACAACAAATATTAAATAACACATACCATTATGTCATATACCGTATAGCAAATTAATACATCATGCATTTTATCACAGATTATAATAAGCAGTAAAATGCAGATAATGAATGATACACACACTGACTCGTTCCTACTCCATGGAGCTAAACACGGATATCTGAGAGAATGATCCGAAAAGAACTAATAGTACTTATGGCTGCCCAACCAAACTATTACACTGTCTAACATTGTGTCTATAGCCCACAGTCCAAACATCGTGTAGCAATACACAATCCAAACATCGTGTACTACAGGCATTGTACATAATAGTCTTCTCAAGACCTCAATTAAGAACAGTGCTTGTCAAGATCATTAGTGTGTTGCCCGTTACCACGGCCTAGAGGAGCAACCCACTGTCCTCAAGTGGAATTCTCTGCACACTAATGTCTCGAAGTTCATATAATGAACCACACTACGCCTATCACACCACAACTCGGTATAATTCGTCTCATCAATCAATCGCTAATTATCAACCAAATTGACACAACACTCTAAGCATGATCTAAAATTACAAAAAATACCCTTAATATCCATATTTTACCATATTTATGAAAATACCCTTAGTCACAATATTCCAAAATATAGCCTATCTCTACTTAACAGTACTATCTCACAACATATCCGGGTCCACCACTTTGGCCCGACAGCAAAATTCACTATATCGTTTAATCGCGTAGAAATTTTATCGCATTTTCACAATTGCGTCACTTTTACAAATGTTTTAAAATCACGTAACTATATTTTGACGTTTTCTCAATCGCATAAGATTTTTAAATCATTTTCTCAATCGCGTAAGATTTTTAAATCATTTTCTTAACCGTATAGCTTAAAATCATCATTTTAAATATGTGTAGACTATATCTAGTACTTTTAAATTACGTAAAGTAATTTTCTAATGTTATAAATATATTATGGAATCTTTTCATTTTATTCGTCTGATTTTAGTAAATTTCGGTAGCATTTTGTCTATAAAATTAGTATAAGGTATTTTTAACATTTTCTTCTAAATTCTATTTATTTTAATCTTACCCAATAGTTACACTTTGAAACTTGCTAGCGCGCTTCAAAACTTATAGAATGAGCTCTACGTTAGTACTTTTCAATCGTTGACTTTAATTCTTACTTAAAATAAATCTTGCTTATTTAGAATGCTAGAACTAAGTTCATTCCTTTTATTTTCTTTAAAGATTCATTGGAATCAATTTCTTTTGTAAATTAATTACCTAACCTATCTTAGAAAATAAAATGGCATTCAATTATACCTTAAATGGCATGTTGGCCATAATTAACCTAAATCATTCTTAAATTTAATATTTTACCTAGATTCTTTAAATCATTGATTTATAAAATGGTTGAGAACATTTTGGTTCTCTGTTTAATGATAAGACCGTGAGCCTCATTGTGTTCTTTGGAACACTCATGCAAATCGTTACATGTTATTCACATCCTACTTTAATGGTCATATAATTATCAACACATACAATATATAAACACATGCAATATACATCCAATATATTTTAAAGCTATAGACATGCATAGCAAATAAAATAAATCACAAATAGGAAAGCATTTAAACAACCACACAAATAATAAAAACAATAACCCACCACACAAATGAATCCTTATGGATTCTTCACATACATACAATTCCATTTTCCCATCACCACTTAGGGTTGATGAGATTAAATCTCCCTCTTACCTCTTGAAGACAAAGGTTCACTAGTCTCCTCCTTCTCACCAACACAAAATCCTAATAATTATTAAACAATTAGTAAAAACACATACAAGGATCAAGATTGAAAAACCATGGAACAATCATGATTTAGAAAATCAAAAATCAAACTTTAAACCAAAGAATCAAAACTTACCCTTAGGGAAGTGAACAAAAGCTTTGATTTTGGACTAGATAGAGTAGGTTTTTGACAAAACCTTGTGAAGGAAAAGTGTTTAGAATATGATTTTGGTTTAGCAAAAGTAAAGAGGTAAAATTATGGAAGATTGGTGGTGGTGTTTTGGGTGTTGGCTGAAAATTGGAAAGAAAATGGAAGAGAAAATTGTTTGGTGTTCTTGGTGTTTTTGAGAGAAAAGAAAGCTTGAATTTGGATAAGTGTAAAAAGTGAATATCAAGTGTAAAAATGAGGGGACTGCCGTGAGGTTAGTGTGGGTGAGGTTGAGTGTTTAATTTGGATAGGTAAATATCTATTTGTGTTCACACTAAGTAAGCACATGGCTTATGTCATGGATGGTTCAAGAACCATGTAGAACTTGTGAAGACTTGGCTATTTGGCCTTCATGGCCGTGGGGTTCCTTGGGTTTAGGGGGGTTTAATTTGTTTCAATTAAAGACTAATTCCATGCTAATTAAATAGATAATTAATTAGGTTAAGTCTCCTAATAATATTTAATTAACATTCTAATTGTATAACTAATTAGTTTAATATATATTAGCATATATTATAACCTCTAAACAAAATTAAGATATCAATCTAACATTTAGATTATAACTAATTAATAACTAAGTTAGCTTACTTAGTTTACTAATTAGGTAATTAGATTAACCAAATTAGGTTTAATTAGCTACTAATCAAAGTCAAGCCTCTATGTTTGACTTAATCTCAACCTTTGATTTCAACTTTAATTCCTAGCCCTTGATGTAATCTAAGGTGGATATTGGTTGGTGATAAAACTTGAATTCTTATCTCACCATTGATTTGATCAACGGTTAAGATCAAAGGCTTCCTAACTAAGTCTTCATCCAACGGTCCATATTAAAATCCATGCTTCTTCCTTTGACCTATTCATATTGGTTAGAATTTTTCAAGCCTCCTTTGTTGACTTGCTCCCATTGGCTTAGAAATTTGTCTAGTCAGAATCGTTAACTGCTTTTCTAAACGCGGGTCCTATAGACTTTTAAGGGTCCATGGCCATTTTGAAGCAAATTTCTACTATTTTTGAGACAGTAGGTATTGTAATATAAAATAATATTATAATAATATAAAATTATTTTATTGCGTAGTTAAATCCTAAAAATTAAGAGATTAATATATATATCAATCAGAATTGGGTTTAGTAAGATCCCACAGCTCCAATTAATTAAAATAAGATTTTTCTGGCCAGAAAATTATTATTTCCCTGGCTCGGTGCAAATTACACACAATAGTCAAATACATTCACGAAATAGTCGAATTTAATTTACTACTCACAGAATTCACAAAACAGTACATTTAGGACTATATTGTAATTATCCCAAAAGTTGGGGTGTTATACCCAACATTGATATTTATAAGTTTTATGAGTAATGGAGCCATTGGGAACTTTTAGCTAAGCATTAAATGCCATTAATATAGCTGTTGGAATTTTTCAGATTACTTGTAATCGATTACACAACAAATTTAATCGATTACATTGTTGTTCCAATGTGTTCTTGGCTTTCTGGGCTCTGTGTAATCGATTATATTCTTAGTGTAATTGATTACAAGGCTTCTGACTTGCTTTGTAATCGATTACAATATCCATGTAATCGATTACATAACTCCTTGAACGTGTTCTTGCCTTTCTGGGCACATTGTAATCGATTACCAACTTGGTGTAATCGATTACAAGGCCTCTGACTTGCTTGTAATCGATTACAATGCTCATGTAATCAATTACAAGACCTCTGTTTGCTGTGTAATCGATTACAAAGGCTTAACTTAGTTCTGACCACCTCTTGCAAGGCTCCCCAGAATCTAGATGTGAATCTAAAATCTCTATCTAAAACTATGCTTACGGGGACTCCGTGTAATCTACCTATCTCCATTAGATATAGCTGAGCAAATTTTCTAGAGAATAGCTAGCTCTCATTGGTAAAAAGTGTGTAGATTTGGTTAATCTATCCACCATGACCCAAATGACATCATATCCTGGATGAGCCCTGAGTAGACATGTTACAAAGTCCATAGAGATCTTATCTCATTTCCACTTAGGGACTCCCAAAGACTACAATGGTCCTGCAGGTTTCTGATGTTCAATCTTCACCTTTTGGCAAGTTAAACACCTGGAGATATATTCTACTATGTCTTTTTTATTCCAAACCACCAAAACATCTTTTTAAAATCTTAATACATCTTAGTGGTTTCGGGGTGAAGGTATACTTACTTCTATGAGCTTCTACTAGAATCCTTTCTTTGATATTCGACTCTCTTGGAACACAAAGTTTGTCTCTAAACTTTATCATTCCATCATCAATCATATCAAAATCCTTTTGGGTTCCAAAAAAGATCTGCTCACTAATGTCCATTAAAGCTTCATCCTTCTTTTGAGCTTCTAAAATTTGAATTCTTAAGTCATTTACTATGTCCACTCTACTTACAAAGAGACTTTGTGGCATCACAGTCATGGCTAAACTTAAATCTCTGAAACTTTTGAGAATTTCACTCTCTTGGACAATTTGGCAAACAATTTCTTTTCCTTTAGGATATTTAAAACTATCCTGACATACTGCTTTTGCTATTCCCTCGTCTTTGAATAGATAATGATGTCATCAATAAAAACTACCATAAACTTATCTAGGTAAGGTCTAAAAACTTTGTTTATATAATCCATAAACACTGTTGGAGTATTTGTCAACCCAAAGGACATCATAAGATACTCATAATGCCTATACCTAGTTATAAAAGCGGTCTTAGGGATATCCTTTCTCCTAACTCTACTTTGATGATACCCATATCTTGGATCAATCTTAGAAAACACTGAAGCTCCTATTAATTAATCCGTCAGATCATCTATTCTAGGCAACGAATACTTGTTCTTAATGGTTACCTTGTTCAACTGTCTGTAGTCAACACATAACCTCATGGTACCATCTTTCTTTTTCACTAGCAACACTGGTGCTCCCCATGAAGAAATACTAGGCCTAATGAATTACTTGTCCAATAAATCCTTTAATTGTTTCTTGAGTTCTGCTAACTCCATAGGTGCCATCCTATAGGGTGCTATAGATATAAGTCCTGTACCCAGCACTAAATATATAGTAAACTCTATTTCTCGCTCCAGTGGCAATTCTGCTATGTCGCTTAGAAATACCTCAGGGTATTCCCTCACCACAAGTATACTGTCTAAGCTTTGCTCAACCTCTACATCTAATGAGAAAAGAAGAACATATTCTATAGCTCCGTCTACCAAATAATGATTGATCTGATTAGGATTGAGATAGACAGATTCTGAAGAAACAACTCTGGTAAGAACATCAGACAAAAGAACTAGAGTCTTATTTGAATAGTTCAAGACTACATGATTGGACGACAACCAATCCATACCAAGGATGACATCTATGTCCACATGGGGTAAACAAATAAGGTTTACAAAGAAAACTCTATCCTCGATCCTTATACAACAATCAAGACATACTTTCAAAGTTATGACTAGCTTACTGGTGGGTGTGGAAACTGATAAGCCATATGGTAACTCTGACATAGTCAAATCCAACATCCTTACACAATCATAAGAAACAAAGAAGTAGAGATGCTCCTGAATCATACATGACATTTAAAAGATGATTATGAATTATGCCTTTACCTTGGATGAGGTCGGAAGACCAGGCCACCTCAGTTCCGCCCAGAGTGTAAACTTGTCCCATAGCTAGTGGCTTTGGGGTAGGCACATCTTCCTTATTCTGAGGATAATCCTTAAAGAATGTCCTGGCTTCTCACATGTGTAACACATAAACTGACCTGCCAAGCACTTGCCTCCATGTATCTTCCCACATTTAGTGCATTGAGGTACCTTGGACCCCTTTTTTCCTTTTCCTTTAGGGTTACTTACTTTAGAAGTACCCTGTTTGTTCTTGTCATCCTCTTACTTTCTCTTTGGGACGTCTTGTACCCTTTCCTCTGATTGAGGGTGTGACATCCCAGAAATTCTTTATTTTTTGTTTTAAATGCCTTTTAAAATATTTGTGATTTTTGTGAATTATTTGGGTGACTTTGATTATTTTATTATATTCCTCGATTTGCGTACATATTAAGTAGGGACAGAAGAGTAAAATATTCTTCCGAGGGTGGAAAGCTTTGGACTGTGGAAGCGTACTGAGGGATCTTACTAAACTCAAGGCCGGACACAGTTTACAAAGTTTTTATTTTTTGAGATTTTATTTGACAGATAAAATTTGGGTACGCTTTATTATCCATTGGATAATAGATACTGGCATTATCAACTGTGATTTTTATCCATTGGGTAATAACTTGTACTAAAAATCTAATAAATTATTTCCATCTAGTCACTTTTATGACATCACCCACATGACATCACCTAAGTGACATCATCTTTGATTTTGGGAGAAGCTTCTCGAGGAAGCTTTAGGAAAAGCTTGCAAGAGAAGCTTAGCTCCTTCTCCTAAGCAGTGTTACACGGCCAAGAGAAAGTGGAGAGGCTTCTTGGATAAGTTTCCACTTCAATTTTCAATTCATAACTTTTCTATCACTTTCTCTCTCATCACCAAAAGTTATACACTTTCTTCTCTCATTTTCTCTCATCCTTTCTTCTCTCATTTTCTCTCTAGTGGCTCACGGCCACCTTCCCATCAACCACTCATTCATTTTCTTTAATCTCAACTATTTATATTCTTAAATCTACACTTCCTTCTAAGATCATTTGGAGTGAAGATTTTGACTTGTTCATCACTTTTTCAAGTGCTTCTTCAAGCTAGGGTTTGTAAACCTTTAATGGTGAAATTCCTCCATCATCTTTCTCTCTATAGGCCACGGCCAAACCCCAAAACCCATCACCCAACCTTCTATAATTCAAGATAACCTTAGATCTTGAATTTCTACACCATTCTAAGACACTCTTTTGTGGAGAATCAATCTTTAATTCATCCATCTTCAAGTATTTCTTTGAGCTTTACTTCAAATCTCAAGTTCAAAAGTCTTAAGGTAAAGTTCTTGAATCTTCTTTCTTGTTTCATTTTAAAAGATGTAAAGGCATACTTTGATTTATGATAATCTTATTCAAGCCCTAAATATTAATTCTTGTGTGTTTGCCTTGATTCTAAGAACCTCTTAGTGGAGAAAGTTTGCTACACAAGGGCAAACAAGGAGCTAGGAAGCTACATATAAGGTAAGAGAGAGATTAACCTCATCAACCACTTATGATGGTGAGGAATGAATTCCTTTGTGGGTGATAAATCCATGTGAGGATTTATTCACCATGATTGTATGACTTTGTGACTTGTGGTTATATGCTTTATGTGATTTTACTACTTTAATGGTATGTGTGGACTTGTATAGTATGATTGTGATGCTCAAAATTAAGTTGTATGCTTTGAATGGTGCTAGAAAGGAAAAGTATTTTGGTCCCAATACCTATTGTAGCTCACGGGCATGATGTGGAGAATAGGGTGTTCAAGGCTAAAATATTTCATGGATTAAGAACTTAGATAGTTAGGGAGCAAGACCATGATTTATGACTTTACAAGTTGAAAAAGGAAGTAGACAAAACTTTTACCTTTGAAAAGAATTGATTTTGGCTATGGTATTTGATAATTGGATGAAAGAGTAAATTGGAGACCTAAAGTATTTGATAATAGGATGGAAGAGTAATTAGAATGGAAAGGATTTTATTTAGAATTTAAATGATGAAAGTTTTAGAAATAACATTAGAGAATATTACTTAGACGATTTAAGGGGACTAATTAGGACAAAAGGATCCATAAGTAAAAAGAGGAGATAATCACAATGTTATGATTTGTGGAATAATGACTTTTAGCTATAGCAATGGAAATAGTTTTGGGGATAGTTAGAATAAGGAAAATGATTTATTAGTGATGAGTCTAGTGGGTTTAATGATAAATAAATTTTTATTTATTAAGAATTTATAAGAAAAGAATGGAAAGGAATAAATTTTTAAGGAAAAAGAGTGATTTTTAGTTGTGGTATTGAGGGATAGGATTGAGAATTTAGTTAAAAATTTAAAGTAATTCATTCAAGACGATGTTAGTAAAGATGATGGAAAGGGATTTCATTAAATTAAAAACAATGTAAGTTTTTGGAAAGAATATTAGCAAATGATGTTTTGAGGAATTTTAGTAATGAAAACTTTAGGTATTTTAAGATTTAGGGAAAGGAAAAGAATTTACAAAATCAATATGATGAATGATGATTCTCTGAATAATGCGATAAAGATACCGTGTGACTGAAAATAACAGTAAGGTTGCTGTGAGACCGACGTATTGGACTCGAGTGGATTAGTGGTATTATGTAATTGTCATGGGGGGTTATATAATATCATTGATACTAACGGTATTAGATAATTGTATGGGCGGTTGCTTTAATATCATTGGAAATAGTCCAATGGTGGTTTGATTCATTGATCATGCATTTGAGCATTGTACAGTCGGTGGCTGTTATAGTTTTTGTTACCTAGGAGTGAACAAGAATTTGGATAGTGTGATCCCTTATGGATCTTAGGGGGCGTCAGGGCAAGGTGGTTCACTTAGTGATCTGTTATCACATTATACCCCTGACTGTGAGGAACTGTTACAATACACTAATGAGGACTTGAGAAACACTATTCTTTTCGTGGTCCGGCATAGACTGTCATTGAGGGGGGCAAGTCTTTTAGAATGTTCATCTCTGAATTTGAGTTTAGCTCCATGGAGTAGGAACTGGTTCATTTGGTCTACACATGGTCAATACATATGTTATCGTAATATAGTCAAAGTACATATTGTCGTGTGGCATAGTCAAGGCACATGTTGTCGAAATATGGTCAAAGTACATATTGTGGTGGCATAGTCATTATACACACACTGTTGATACATATTGTTATAATACTGCTAATGCCTATATCATTGTGATATATGTTTATTGCAGATATTTATGAATCAATAACAAGAATATACTTGTGATATCTGTATGTATGGAATGACTTCGTTGTTCGTATTGTTTCTTTGCTACCATGATGGTATTTGATGTAGGGGATCTCACCTCTTTTATTGCATTATTCTGTTTATCTCTATTTTCTGCTCACGTCTGTAAAGTCCGTGATAATGGCAAGGCAAGATCCGCGAGGTTTCACTAGGCTATAGTTTCATGGGGGCATCGAAGCGTGGAATGTCCATTGGGACACGGGGCGCATTAAGTATGTCGGAGATGTCACCTTGTTTTGGAGCAGGACCCAGCATGACATTGCTACGTTTACCATGGATATAGCTGTTCACTTGGAGTTTGATTTGCCTTTTGGGGAGTTTTGGGATGATCGTGGAGCTACCTCTGGAGAATACTCCATGGAGTTGACTGCTCAGACTCCCGTCTGTAGTGACATGCCCCGACTTGGGGTTTTGTCTGCTAGGGATCCCAAGGGGGATTTAGAGGAAGATCGGGTGCAGGACCCTACTCTTCAAGTGTTTGGACTTGGACTAGGCTCAGTCTTCATATGGTAGTTATATATGTTCTTTTAGAGTACATAACTTTTATGCTTTTGAAACAAAATTATAATATACTCATGGATTTAGTAAACTTTGTTTCATGAAAAGTCTTTTATTCAGTTCTTATAACTTGAGTTTGTCTATTTTGTAAGTTCATGTTATTCATTTAAAAAGAGATTTTGAAACTCGTATTTTATAATGTCAATTATTTCGTAGTTTGAGTAAAAGTTTTAATTCTCTTGAAATGGAGTTAGTCTGAAATGTAATGCCCTTCAGAGGGGGTGTTACATTAGGTGGTATCAAAGCAGTTCATCCTGTTGAGCCAGGGTACGGACTGACTACGCTTAGGTTTATAGAAATTTCTATGTGTGTTGTGCAATTCCTTGTCTGTTATTTGAGATGTTAAAAGAGGAATGCATAAGGTGCTTTAGGTTGAATGTTAGAAGTTAGTGTTACATGATTACATGATATTGACGATTGGCCAACTCAATATGTAATGTTCTGTGTAGACAAGAAACTATGACTTCAACTAGGTGAACTAGGAGAATAGGGGTTCTTCTAGTAAGAGTCCAATTGTATGGCTAAACTCGTATAAAATTGTTTGTACCTACACCCTTTGGAGTGGTACCTTTAGTGTGAGTAGAGTCCAAGTCTGAGTCTTTTAGGTTTGTGGGTAATTTACCTTGTTTGTGCTATATGCTTTCTCTGAAACTAAACACAGAGATGTATTGCTTGGTTTTCAAAAGGAGACAATATTTTTTGAAAAAGTTACTTCTTGTTTCCATTGTGTTTTAATTAGTCTGTCTTCGAAGGAAAAGCAATGGCTCGCAATAGATATATGCGTGTGAATGGGGAATGCGATAACAATGAGGTGGCTGCGACTGCAGAAGTAATGCAAAGGATGGCTGGCGTAATAATACGACAGAATCAGAAGGCCACTTAGCAGTAGGAATTGATAACTGAGGCTCAGATTTTGTTAAAGTTGAATCAGTCTCAGGATATGGGACCCCATAACATAAAACCATATTGGTTTCGAAGAAAGAGAAATCGTAAGGTCAAGCGATTCTAACAGAAATCGTATTCGCAACCACCAGGAAATCAACAACAACAGCAACCATATGGAGGTAGTGTTATTGGTAGTAGACCCAATCAGCCCGTGACACTTTTACAGATATGTAAGAAGTGTGCAAAAAGTCATGCAATAAGGAATTGTACGATCAAGGGAATAGTTTGTTTCAAGCGCGAAAATCCAGGACACGTGTTTAGAAATTATACTTCGTAAAGGATGAAGCCTTCCATTAGTGATGTACGTGCTTCAAAGTCTCACGTAGAAGGGAGAGTTAATTTCCCAAGTGGAGTAAAAGCATCCTAGACTGAAGACCTAAATGAGGAAGATTGTGCCGCAAGAGGTGATCCTTTGACTATACTGTATAATTCTGGGGGTAACCCATTTCTCTATGGTATATGCCTGTATGGGTCAATTAGAGTTATCTGTGTCTTCGTTATCTTTTGGGCAAGTTATTTCTACACTTATTACGAAAACCTGATGTTAATGACCAAGATGTTTGATAACACTATATTTTATACATTTTATAATCCTCTCACTAGGCTTCTTAAGGTTCAATTAAGCTTAATTAAGTTAGTTTTGACACATTTTATGATATTGGACCTTATTGGATCATTAAATAAATTATTGCATAAATTAGCCGTAATTATCTCTTTGGCAATGTTCAGTAAACTGACTATAACTTGAGTTACAAATATTTGATTAATGAGATTTTGGTCTTGTAGAAAAGTTAAGACAATTCTCTACAACTTTCATGTTGAACACTTTTCCAAATTCTGAGGTCTAATAGGTGATATTGGGCTTTGAAGTCAGAACAAAGGAACTGAAATCGGGCCTAAATAGTGTGCAGTAATTGGACCATATCTTGGGTTCTAGGCATGATTTTGGACTCAAACTAAAGCTATTTTAAAGCAAATATCCAGGCCTACAACTTTCATGAAGACCACTTCTCTCAAATTGAAAAAATGACTGAACGCACGGCTGTGCATTTGCTCAATTATTATTATTAAAAAATAAATAAATAATAAAGAAATCAAACTTAATCGTTAAGTTTGATAATTGTGGCTACTATAGCTAGAATGGCCAAATTTGCCTATATAAAGCCAATTGAAGAAGTGAAATGGGATATTACGCAAGGGAAGGGGAGGCTCTGGACAGAGAGGAATTCCTCCTTTCTTCCTCCTCCCTTCACTTTTCTTTCTCTTTCTTTCTCTTTTTTTTTTCTTTCTTCTAAATTATGTGTAATTAGTTTCAGTCTACTTGGGTCAAAGTGTGAAGCTCTTAGTAATAAAATAAGGTCAGATTTATTCATCACATGTGCTTTAATGATTTATTTTTCTAGTATTCTTTATACATATTATATTTTGATTATGATAATTTAAAATCCCGGATGACAGACGATAATACCCCATCCTTGTGGTCTTCAGTCTGGGATGCTTTCACTCCACTTGGGGAATTGACTTCCCTTTCTACGTGAGATTTTGAAGCATATACATCACTAACGGAAGGCTTCGTCTTTTGCGAAGTACAATTCTTAGCCACATGTCCTAGCTTCCCGCACTTGAAACAAACTTTTCCTTTGATCGTACAATCCCTTGTTGCATGACTTTTTGCACACTTCTTACATGTCAGTAAAAGTGTCACGGGCTGACTAGGTCTACTACTGCTAGCATTACCTCCATATGGTTGTTGTCGTTGTTGATTCCCTGGTGGTCACGAATACGATTTGTACTAGAATCACTTGACCTTATGATTTCTTCTTTTTCAGAACCAATATGGTCCCACGTTATTGGGTTCCATGTCCTGAGATTGATTCAACCCCAACAAGATTTGAGCCTCAGCTATCAATTCCTGCTATTGTAGGGTCCTTTGATTCTGTTGTACTGTTGCTTCAGCCATTCCTTGCAATGCTTCCACAGTTGCAGTCATCCCTTCGTTGTTACATCCATATTCCCATGTGTACGTCTACCACGAGCCATTGCTTTTCCTTTAAAAATAGATGAATCAAGCACAATAGAAACAAGAAGTAACCATTTCAAAAATATCGTCTCCTTTTGGAGATCAAACAATACATCTTTGTATTTAGTTTACAGAGAAACACACAGCACAAACAAGGTAAACCTACCCATGAACCCAAAAGACTCAGACTTGGACTTTACTCACACTAGAAGTACTACTCCAAAGTTGTAGGTATAAATAATCCGACACGAGTTCAGTCATCCCACTGGACTCTTACAAGAAGAACTCAAATTTCTCCTAGTTCGCTTAGTTGAAGTCATAGTTTCCTGTCCATATAGAACATTACATATTGATTTAGCCAGTCCTCAATATCATATAACTACATAACAGTAACTACTAACATCTAACTTGAAGTAACTCATGCACTCCTCTTTTAACATCTCAAACAATTGATAAGGAAATGCACAACATACACATAAAAATTCCAACCCGCCTAAGCATAGTCAGTCCATACCCGGTCTTAACAGGATGAACTACTCTGATACCACCTAATGTAACACCCCTTCCAAAGGGCATTACAATTCAAAACAACTCCTTTTCTTTTAACACCAAACTTTAACCAAGTTATAAAAAGATGAACATTATAAAATATGAGTTTCAAAATTCTATTTTCAACGAATAACATTGACTTGTCAAATAATAAAGACACAAGTGATAACTCCATGAAATGTAGTTATTTATACCCCATATTTGTGCTTCATGGCATGTTTAGTCCTTGATCTTAAGCATATTTGGAAGGTTTTATGCTTATATTTATGGAATTCCATTTTGAGATCTTCCTTTATGTTTTTAAGCAATTTGTGCATATTTGTTGATTGATTAAGTTAATTTACAATTATATTTAACTTCGTGCCTCATCTAATGCAAAAAGTTGTTTTTGAAAGGCTCAAAAGAGACAAATTGATGCAAGCCAAGGCCAAAGATTGGAGAAAAGAAGCCAAGGAAGTATTCACCCCCGCCTTACAGTTCCAAGCCGTCATGGCGTGGAAATGTTCACAATTTTGTGGAATCTTGATTTGCATGTGTAGGTGCATAAACTTATCCGAATGAGCGTGAGGGTCTGTGAGAGACCATGTGCCACATGATGGCGGGAGCTTAAGCGTGAGGCATGCGCATTCTTGAGGGCCCATGTCGAGGCGTGGGAATATGCATTGTTGCCATGTGAGCATGAATTGTCAAAGTGAGTTCTCTTAGTCATACTTTGTGTGCTCGAGGACTAGCAACATCTTAAGTTTGGGGGTGTGATAGCCTATTTATTTTATTTTTCACGCACCCTCTCATATTTGGAAGGTTTCTCTCTCTGAGATCTTCCTTTTTTTTCTCTCTTTTAGGTTTTAGGTTTTTAGTTTTCTCGGGTTCAAAAGAGAGGCCCTAGAAGCCAAGGGCTAGACCTCCATTGGAGGTGGAGATGGAGCTTGCACGGGGAGCTAAGGATGGAGCCTCTCGTTTTTCCATTGGGAAGGATCCGAGCTTCAATGGCGAAATCCATAAGCTTTCTCCTTCTCTCTTTCTCTTTTCTCTTCCTCATTTTTTGAACATGTATTTTGTAATTTGTTCTCATGTTCATTGTATAGCTGAGCTTTATTTAGGGATGACTTTGAATCCTTTTATTAATATTAATGATTTGTTCTTTTCTGAGTTTGTGTGGATCTTTGATTTTGTTCAATCATATTGTGCTTAATGCTCTTGAGTGTTTGGCCAACATTTGAGTGATTTGATAAAATCTAATGAACCTAGACATAGGGATTTGGGTTTGAGATCGTATGTATGATTGATGCATGTTCGATTCTATTCCAATGGCGGGATGAGTTGATTCGCTAATGGGATAGACATATACCTTTTAGCCATGCATAACATGTGTTTGAGAATAGACCTTAAAGAGTGGATTTTGTGTTAGCTCTCAAGGACACTTAGGGAGTTAGGCAAATGAAACCATGGTTAGATGACCTAGACATAGGCGTTTAGCTAATGTAGATTCTCAAGCTAACCTAATCATTGCATTCATATTTATGAAGAGGAATGCATGTTGTTGGTTGATGTAAAAGGTGAAGAAGGATTTCCCTAAACTCTAACCATTTATCCTTATTGCTTTATGTCTTTACTTTCTTTACTTTTATCCATTTTTATGTTCTTGAATAGAATTAGGTAAGCTATCGGTTAATACTAAGCATTGGAAATAAAATTATCCTCATGGGAACGATATCTGTACTCATCATTTTATTACTTGTGCGACCCGTGCACTTACGATTAGCAAATGGGCAAACACGTTTTGACCCTAACAAGTTTTTGGCGCCGTTGCTGGGGATAAGGCATTATTTTCGTATTGCTAATATTGACAATGTGTTTGCTTAGTTCTAATTCAAGTTTTTATGTTTTGCTATTGTAAATAGTTTTAATTCATGTTTTTATGCCTTTCTTTTTTGTTTGCTTAGATTAGTAGTTATAGTTTGATTTTGTGTTTTTGTTATGTTTTTGTTGTACATTCTGTGTTTTAAGTTTTTAGACTTGTTTTGGAGGTGCTATGGCTCAAAATGGAGCACCAGTTTCAGCGGAGACAAGTTTGCTGCAGAATTCTGCAGACTGACCTCTCACGCCGCGGCGTGAGAATGTCCACGCCGCAGCGTGAGAATGTCCATGCCGCGGCGTGACAGTCTCTGCCTGATCAGGAACGCACCAGAGAGCTCCACGCCTCGGCGTGGGAATTTTCACGCCTCGGCGTGGCCCCTGTTTTTGTACTTTTCTATTATTTTTCTCTGTTTTCTTTATTTAATAATGCTCAGTTCTAGTTTGGATGCTGTTTTGACTTGCTCAAGTACCCTATAGACCATGAACACCAGGAACACACATTCACTTTGGTTTGGGGGAGTATCATTGCATATTTTCACCCTTAACGCTTAATGTTTACACATGTTTTGATACTTTAAGTAAGTGCTAGTGATAGTCATCATGCTTTTATGATTATATCCTGTTTTGGCTATTATTGGTAGGCTGTTGATAAAAGTTTCAATTTTTAACATTCTCTACATGATGTTATGCATGCTTGAATGAAAAATTATAAATCTTTTGAATGCATGATTTGTTGCCATTTGCTAGTGTGTGATGGTTGGCCAATGATATAAATGCTTGCAATTGTCCTCGATTCTTTTATGTAACCATTTGCAATCTTGAAGCATGCTTAAGCAATCTTGTTTGTTTTTATGCATGATGTGTTTCTCACTTAGATGCTTATTTAATTTTGAAAAGATTTGAGTGCTTGTCTAGAGAATGTTTATGGATTGTGCATGTGGATGATTTCTACTATCCTTGAAATTGTTTTGCAACTCTCTTGAGGCGAAATCCTAGATTGTGCATGATTGAGGAAATGATTAGGGCATTGTTTGGACCGGTTGAGCCTTTAAGCTTACCCTTACATGATTATATCCCTAGGTCCCCTTTTGAAGCTTTCTAAATGTTTGGCCTTCTATGTTCTTCTTTCACCCTCATATTTCCTACTTTGTACCCATTCTAATGCATGTGAAAGCATTGCAATCTTTTCCTTCCCTTTATGTTTGTTGAGTGCATGATATGTTATTTCTTCACTTGAGTCCAATGTTTAGGGTATTTATGTTGTTCAATACAAAAGTGGCTTGAAGGAACCGTTTGTTGCACAAAAAGTTGTTTTTGTTAAAAAAAAAGAAAATACAAAACGAGAAAAAGAAAAAAAAAAACAAATGAAAGAAAGAAAGCATAAATGAAAAAAGCATCGAGTGGTTCTGAAAAGTGTTATTCGTTTCATTTTGTATACCCTTGCTGTAGTGACTCAAGTCTTGAAATATCATGTTATGTTTCTCAATGTTTGTATGTTTTCCATTCCCCTTTGTTCTTCACCCCATCACCTTGGCCTTACATTATAAGCTATTAAAGTCCCTCTTGATCCTCAATCATGTGTGATTTACATTAGTGGAGAGAGAGTTGTGCTACAATTTTGTGGAATCTTGATTTGTATCCATGTGTAGGTGCATAAACTTATCCGAATGAGCATGATTTGAAAAAGATAAGTTGAGCTTGCATGTTTGTGAGAGATGTCATGTGCATGATTGGAAGCTTGATTGATGGCATGTTAAGGATTGTGTATGTGTTGAGCTTAACTGTGAGGCATGCGCATTCTTTGAGGGCCATTATAATCATTGTGCACTGGTTGTGGTTAAAAGAAAATTGAATTTATCATTGTTGAATGCATGTGAGCATGAATTGTCAAAGTGAGTTCTCTTAGTCATACTTTGTGTTGCTCGAGGACTAGCAACATCTTAAGTTTGGGGGTGTGATAACTCTATGAAATGTAGTTATTTATGCCCCATATTTGTGCTTCATGGCATGCTTAGTCCCTGATCTTAAGCATATTTGGAAGGTTTCATACTTATATTTATGGAATTCCATTTTGAGATCTTCCTTTATGTTTTCGAGCAATTTGTGCATATTTATTGATTGATTAAGTTAATTTACAATTATATTTAACTTTGTGTCTCATCTAATGCAGGAAATGCTCAAAAGAGACAAATTGATGCAAGCCAAGGCCCAGCATTAGAGAAAAGAAGCCAAGGAAGCATTCCAGAGTTCCACGCCGCGGCGTGGAAATGTTCACGCCGCGGCGTGAGGGTCTCAGCCAGCCACATACTGACAGGAAAGACAGCTCCAAGCCGAGGCGTGGGAATATGCACGCCGCGGCGCGCGTCGGCGAGCTGAGCCTATTTATTCTATTTTTCACGCACCCTCTCTCTCTCTCTCAGTTTTCTCTCTCTTTTAGGTTTTAGGTTTTTAGTTTTCTAGGTTAGAGGCTACGGCTAGACCTCCATTGGAGGTGGAGATGGAGCTTGGGGAGCTAAGGATGGAGCCCTCTTTCCATTGGAGGAGGATCCGAGCTTCAATGGCGAAATCCATAAGCTTTCTCCTTCTCTCTTTTCTCTTTTCTCTTCCTCATTTCTTGAACATGTATTTTGTAATTTGTTCTCATGTTCATTGTATAGCTGAGCTTTATTTAGGGATGACTTTGAATCCTTTTATTAATATTAATGATTTATTTTTTTCTGAGTTTGTGTGGATCTTTGATTTTGTTCAATCATATTGTGCTTAATGCTCTTGAGTGTTTGGCCAACATTTGAGTGATTTGATAAAATCTAATGAACCTAGACATAGGGATTTGGGTTTGAGATCATATGTATGATTGATGCATGTTCGATTCTATTTCAATGGCGGGATGAGTTGATTCGCTAATGGGATAGACATATACCTTTTAACCATGCATAGCATGTGTTTGAGAATAGACCTTAAAGAGTGGATTTTGCGTTAGCTCTCAAGGACACTTAGGGAGTTAGGCAAATGAAACCATGGTTAGATGACCTAGACATAGGCGTTTAGCTAATGTAGATTCTCAAGCTAACCTAATCATTGCATTCATATTTATGAAGAGGAATGCATGTTGTTGGTTGATGTAAAAGGTGAAGGAGGATTTCCCTAAACTCTAACCATTTATCCTTATTGCTTTATGTCTTTACTATCTTTTCTTTTATCCATTTTTATGTTCTTGAATAGAATTAGGTAAGCTATCAGTTAATACTTAGCATTGGAAATAAAATTATCCTCGTGGGAATGATATCTATACTCATCATTTTATTACTTGTGCGACCCGTGCACTTGCGGTTAGCAAATGGGCAAACACGTTTTGACCCTAACAGTTATCAATTAAGTGAAGTGGAATTTTCATAAATAAAAGAAAAAGAAGATTGAAAGTGTTGAACTTCAAATTATTTTAAAGAGAATCAATTTTTAGAAGTGATTTATAAATATAAAAGAAAATGTTTGTAATTTAAATTTACTAACGTAGAATTTATTTATTGGGTTTTGAAAAATGTTAGGAAATTTAAAGTTAGAAACAGTAATTAAATCAACTAAATGTGATTTTGTAAGACTAGATCAATAAAAAGTGATTTTGAGAAAATATATTAAGGAAAAGATTTTTGACTAAGAATAAGAAGGGAATAAAGTAAGAAATTATAAGAAAAGTACGAAGTAATATTTTTAAAGTTAAGAAATATTTTACGAACGGTAAAAATGGTGAAAAATGATTTACAAAACTCAAAAACATAAATTTTGAGTTATGCAATTTGAAAAATGTTAAAATATTTCTACGCGATTTTTAAAGCATTTAAATATTTTACACGATTGAAATGTTGTAGAGAAAAAAAAATCACTATGCGATTTAAAAACAAAATAATATATTTATGTAATTTAGAATACAGTAGAAAATTGTTACACAATTTTTTTTAACATAACATAAAATGTTACAAATCGTTGTTTACGTAATAAAATATTACGTGATTGTGAAAACGTGACAAAAATATTTTTGCGAATGAGAAAATTGTGATAATGTAATTTTGCTGTTAATTATACAGTAAACTTTGCACTTAAAATCAATATGTGAATGTCGTACAAGAAATTGAGAAGTTTGCCTGTAATTAGCATTAATCCACTTTTTGAACGTAAAACAGTATTTGAACCTTGTATGAGAAATTATGTGATTTACCTTTGGTTGGCAATTGGTGCATTACATATGCATTAAAAATGGTCTGATGGACTGTATATGACTAATTGCCTAGGATAAACGTACACCTCTTGAGTAGGTGCGATACGCGTAGTGTAGGTCACTTGTGGACCTTGGGGGCATCGGGGTGCGGGTTGCTCGCAATGGACAGTTGGTAGCTCTTCTGCACCGTGGGTTAGACCGATGCAACACACCGATGATCCGGACTGAGACATTATTCTTAATCGAGATCTGACAAAGACTGTCGTGTATGTGCTAGATGTGCAAGATATAATTATAGCACTTGGTCTGAGGCACGTGGTACCGGCAGATCTTTTCGATCAATTTCTCCGACCTAAGTTTAGCTCCATGAAGTAGGAAATCGAGTCTATATGTTCATACATTAACATAAATGCTTACATCTGTGAGATATAATAGTCGTGAAATATTGATTATGATAATTATATATATCTGCTTAGTGTAGATGGCATCTCTTGTAATTATTAAATGTTAATTTTGATTGATAATAGGTTGATGTCATATTTGTAATATGACGTGTTTATATGGTATGCTGTTATGTTATCTCTGTGCTAGCATGCTGGTATTGGCGTAGGTGATCTCACCTCTTTGTATGTATATTTGTATATTGTTTTTATAATTGGGTGAAGACGTTGAGAAAGAAACAGTACAAGAAAGAGAAGAAGAACTACTTCTCACGGCTGGGAACGCAAAATTTTGATAGTATGACATCAAGAGCTAGTTTCTTCAGTTATGTACGTCTACAATTTCACGGAGGAGCTGGAGAATGGAGAACAAGTCCCGATGAGCGAGGACTTATTTACGAGGGGTATCTGACTGTTAGTATTAGTAGGTTGTTTCGCGGGGATCCATTTTTTTGTGTGGCTATTTTTGTTCATGTTGAATTTCCTTTGCATATCAGGCGACATTAGGATACTAGGAATTATGTCCCAACGGAAATCAGCATAGTATCGTCAGCCTGGACACCTACCGTAGGGCTACTTGTCATAACGGATTCCTATCTGCTGAGGAACCCAAGGAGGACCCGTCTGGGGGGTCTGCTGCTTAGTTAAACTTGGGCAAGTTTGAACTCTGATATAAGCTATGTGTGTAATTATTTAAGTGTGTTTGTAGTTTGAGACATGGTCTGTAAATAAATAATCCTGATAGCACATTTGTAATATGTATATGATGTAACCTATGTGTGAGGTTGCTATAATATTTTATTTTCCGCTAAGTTTATTTTATAGTTGTCAAAGAAGAAAGAAAGAAAGAAAAAATTTACAACTCATATTTTTATTACAACATCACCTTATATGAACTTAGAGGTAATTTTGGTAATTAAGTAACATAAATGTGACACCTTACAGTGGGTGTTACAAATCTTAATTGAGAAAATATATATTCTTGATTCAAATCATGTCATAGTACCAGATACAGTATGATTATAAAGAGAACTTGATCTATGAGACATTTTCTGATAAGACTAAGGATAGACGAGTGAAACAACTTATCTTGGTGAAGAAAATTTGGAACGATGTGACGGGAGATACAACATGGAAACTAGAAGACCAAATGAAGGGAACCGCTATTTTCTCCAAGATTGATTTGCGTTCTGATTTTTATCAGATTTGCATGAAGGTAGGAGATGTTCCAAGACAGTTTTTCAGATGTGTTATAGTGTCTACAATTATTTACTAATACCGTTCTGGGTGACAAATGCTTCTATGATATTCACGAATTACATGAATATGATCTTTCTTTCCTATCTAGGCAGATTTGTCATTATCCTTATTAACGACATTCTGATCTATTCTTGAAGTCCAGAGGAACATGCTGAATATTTCGGTGCGATTCTTTAATTTCTGAAGAAGAAGAAGAAGAAGTTATACGCGAAGCTGTCCAAGTACGAATTCTAGTAGAGGAAGTTCAACTTTTGGATTGAGGTCACTAGTTGATTCAAGATAGAAAGGTTGTTATGATTGACATTAACTAAATGCAAATAGTTTTGATGTCGACAAATAAGAAAATAATGGAAACACAACGATCAAGTCACAAGGAATTCAAGATTAGCATGTAGGTCATAGATCTTATGTAAAGGTATATTAAGGATTCACTCCAAGCTCAAATGGCTTTCTTAAAATGAGTTTCCAAAATGGTATTTTAAGTTAGGATCAAAAGGTTTTTGAAATGCCTCTTTGAAATCTTATATCCTTTTTCAAGTCAACTTCCTTGTGTGAGCCAAAACTGAAATAAGTTTTTTTTTAGAACTAACTAGTTTGGCAAGCAAAAAGCATAACCTGTATTGTCCTATTAGAGGCAAATTTTTAAGGCCCCTAACCAATTAGGAGCATATCCTAATCAGTTAGCTTGTTAAAACAGAGGCATTGCCTCATTAGTTTTCATATGCCTAACCGATTAGGCAAGATTACTAATCGGTTATTTGAATAAACAGAACCATTCCTTTCATTTTGAATCAGTGTCAAACTGATTATGTGAGAGCCCTAATCGGTTATTTTCTTTCTCAGAAGCCAAATTATTTATGTCCTAACCGATTAGGTGAGAGTCCTAACTGGTTATTCCTTATCTTAGAAGCAAAATGAATTAAGTCCTAACCGATTAGCATAAGGCTCTAATCGGCTAGTAGCCTTCCCAGAAACCAATTGTATTATGTCCTAACCGATTCGGACACATCTCTAACCGGTTATTTAACAAAACATAATCATTTCTTTTAAGCTTAAAAGGGCCCCTAACCGATTAGGGTGCTTGGTTAACCGGTTAGCCTATTTTCTGGAAAATTCAGAAGAAGCACGTAACGGCTATATTAATGAGCATTTAATGCTCTCATCTACCCCAACGGCTCTCAATGGTCCTTAACTATAAATTTGGATATTGGGCTTTAATGAGTGGTTAGAAAAATTGAGACCAACAATTTGAGAATCACTACTGAGCATTAAAATGAGTTTTTCTCGTCATTTTACAAAATCCTCTATTTTGAGCTTTAACTTGTGTGAATCCTTGATACTATAGTTCTTCAATTTGTATTATCTGCTCTAAAGAGAGTTTCTTCCATCTAAATCTTGTAAAATCTGTTAAGAGAGGGTGAGGTATCCCTCAAAATAGTAAGGGTGAGGTATCCCTTGAATATAGAGGCTCAAGCACAAGGGTGAGGCATCCCAAGGTGTATTGAGTGCTCCAATTTTGTAAAGGTTGTCAAGCACCTGCTTTCAAACTTGAAGATATAGTGGAAAATCTCAAGTATTTGCTTAAGGACTAGACGTAGATCACAAGTGGATTGGTTATCAAACCAGGATAAACTATTGTGTTTGTTTCTCTAAACCCTTCTCTTTACATTTATGCACTATTTTATTGTATTGCTTGAATATTGTCTCCTTTGGCTATTATATTTATAAGTGAAAGTGTTCTTCTCATTTATCCAATCATTTCTATTCATCTAATAGCTTCAACAAAAATTATTTATTGAACATTTTACGAAAGATTTACGAACTTGTTTTGCATACTCAATTCACCCTCTTCTTGAGTATTGAGGCCACTTGATAACAATTGTGGTGTATGCTTCAAAGCAATAAAAGTGCATGAGAAGAATTATTCAACTCATGTTTTGGAAGTTGTGATAGTCATTTTGCGATGAAAATTTGAAGACGTTTTCAACCTATAATGCCTATAGTAATTTCAAGAGCTTGGAGTACCTGATTAATCAAGAAGGAGTTGGATATGAGGAAGAAACGATTGTTAGAATTTTCAAAGGACTACGATTTTCAACTTCAATGTCATTTCGGAAAAGCAAATGTCATGGCGAATACCTTAAGTAGAAAATGTACTTAGTATATTTGCTACGATGGTTAAGGAGAACGAATAGATAGATCAATTTAAGAATATACGATTGTCTGTAGATTTGTTTGAATATGATTACTATTCGAATAATCTGATCGAGGAAATTTAAGAAAAGCAGGAAGATCATTTGAAACGACGTAACTAGAAATGCTACATGGGAGTTTGAAGACAAAATAAAGGAGTAATATCCTTTTTGTGTATTATGTAAGAGAAATTTCGAGGACGAAATTCTTTTTAGAGGGAGAGTTGTAACACTCCGATTTTTCATTTTTCTTAAAATAAATATGTTTTATAATATTTATGAGTTTTTGGGAGTTTTTGGAATTTTTTTAATTATTTTGAATATTTTAATTATTTTAATATTATTCTTGAAATATATGCCCAAACTTTATTTTTTCTAAATATATAAGAGTTTTATAATTTTTAAAATTTTTGAAAATTTTTGTTGAATTTTCTGAGTCTGTGATTATTTTAATATTATATTGAGTTGTATGTGTGTTTGAGGCGGCCCCGAAAAAATAAAATTTTTTCCTGGATTAGAAAGTTTTGGACTGTTAAGGCGGGATCGGGGGATCTTACTAAACCCGAATCCAGGAACAGTTGAGGGAGATTTTCTGTATCTAAGTTTCCTATTATCCATTCTGTAATAATAGTAGTAGCTTGCTACCAAGTGACTTCCAGTACTCAAGAGGGGGGGTGAATTGAGTATAAAACTTTTTCGCAAAACCTCTTTTCAATTAATACGAATATCAAAAGCTTAATAAATAAATGCACAGAAGGGATGAGAAGAAGAAAAGAAACAATAAAGAACAGCAAAAAAATAAATGTGCAGTAAATTAAATTGCATAAAAAAAGGAGATTAGGGAAAAGAAAAGCAGGCACAGTATTTATCCTGGTTCGACCACTAACCCACTTGTGGTCTACGTCCAGTCCTCGAAAGTCAAGATTTTTCATTAATTACACAAGCTTTAATAGGTGCTTGCTACCGTTACAAAATAGAGCACTTTTCACACACAGGGATACTCTACCCTTGTGCTAAAGTCTCAGCCTGCAAGGATACCTCACCCTTATACAAACCTTGAGGGATACCTCACCCTCGATATAGAATATCAGAAAATAGAGATGAAGAGAAACTCTCACTCAGAGTAAGTAATACAAATTAAAGTGCTAATGGAGCTCTCACAGAAATATCTCAAAGTTTTTAAACAAGAAGAGCGTAGAAAATAGTTTTCACAAATTTGAGTAATCAGAAAATAGTTCAGAATTATTGGCACTGAAAAACGTGACCCAGGCTTGCTATTTATAGGGAAAACCAGATGAATTAGCCGTTGGGTATAATTAATAGTAATTAACACAGATTGAAAATCTTGTCTGTTTCCATTTACGTAAACAAAAGCTTCATGTTTATTCGAATAGAGCACAGGCTTATTCGAATAACCAACCTGTTATTCGAATAACTCTGTTAAAACCAGAGTTGTGAAAATGAACGGTTATTCGAATAATAGCTTATCTATTCGAATAACGTATTTAAAAAGAAGTTCAGATAGAATGGTTTTATTCGAATAACGTATGAGTTATTCGAATAACTCACTTAAAAGCGTAGTTCTGAAAAACTTCATTTATTCGAATAAGGGAAGGATTATTCGAATAGCCACTTACAAAACAGTGTTATGAAAAACCTTAGTTATTCGAATAACAGGGTAGTTATCCGAATAACACCTTTTAGAAATCAAACCACGTGAGGATGTTTATTCGAATAGGCAAAGCTCTATTCGAATAACTTAGTTCAAAAAGGGTTTTAAAAAGATGTTTTCAAAGACACTAAGTTTAAAACTAAGTTTTCTCTTTTCTTTCAGAAAAAACAAAGAGATATCAATGTGGGCTCCGTACAATAGATCCTAAGTCCTAATGCTAACCAAATATAAATTTAGACTTAGTCTATTTATCATTTTCATTTATTCTTCCCGTTTGTTATCATCAAAACAAGTCTTCAAAAGTATGCATCCAAACACATTCTCCCCCTTTTTGATGATGACAAACTGTCAAAGAGACTAGCAATGAGAAAAGCGTTAGTGCATATAATTAGAATTCACAAAAGGTATAAAAGCTTACTCCCCCTCTTTAATTATAAGAGGTAATGTGTATCAGATGTGCGCAGCTCCCCCTTTCAATTTGAATCCAATCCCATTTTAATTTTACCTGTCTTTTCTCAATTAAAGTCAAATGATCAAATATTTCTCCCCTTTTGTCATGAGTAAAAAGGTGGGGTAAGTCTCATATATCAAAGTAAGAATGCATAAAACTCATATCAAGAGATCAACAGGAAATATTATTTATTCATTAATAATAAAAGATAGTCAAGTACAAAAGCCAGAGAATAAAATAACATAAAGCCAAAAACAAACAGCCTAAGAACTAAAGATCCTAAAAGTAAGCATCCGAAGGTGGTGGTGAAGAAGCTGGTGCAGGAGCAGGTGAAGCAGATCAAAGAGCCGCAACCTCACGTTCAACGCCTTCTATTCTATCAAATAGAATAGAGAAGGTATGTTCCATGTAAGCTCGGTTATCTTGCAAGGTGGCCAAGATCTGTTCCAGAGTGACAGGAGCAGGAGCAGCCGCAGGTACGTCAGCAGGAGCAGCAGGTACGTCAGCAGGAGCAGCAGGGGCATCAGCAGGGTCGAGCTTGTCCTCAGCAACCTCATCTGGGTACACCCAGCCTTCATCGGTTTGGATCATCTTCATCTTCTGTAAGGTGTGAGCTCCAAAGACGTTGTGGTGGGTTAGAGCAATGGCCCGCTCAGTCTCCAAGACATGAGGATACTTGCTCAGCAAGGTAGTAACAAGAATGCCATAAGGCAAGTCAGATTTCTCCTTGCCCTTGGCCCTCATCATGTGCCTCATGATGAACACAGGCCAGTTGACCTGATGGCCATTCTTCAGGAACCACAACATGAAAACATCTTCCTCGCTGAGATAGGCATAGTTACCACCGCGAGGAGCCAGGATGTGAGCATAGGCGTAATGTAGAAGCCTATCTTGGCTCTTCAGCATTCCACCCTTGAGACCCTTATCAGGCAGGGCTAAACCAGGCTTCAGCAGGTCTTCAACCGCCTGAAGTTTGTTGAAGTCTTCGAGAAACGGGGTGTCACCATCTTCAACAAGGGCGCCAGAGAACTGCAGCCCGAACAAGGTTGACCAATCCAGCAGTGTGATCGCGATGTTCTGATCATATACCTCGAAAAGAAGATTCTGGCCATCGAAAGCCAGATTGCAGAAGAACATCTTCACCAAAGCTGGATAGATGGTGACTCGGTGAGAGCAGAGCTGAAGAACTCCCTGGTTTTGCAGCAGAGTCAGGAAGTCGAAGCCGCGATGCTACTGGAAGAAAGAGAGATCCAGGTACTTGGGTTGAACTAAGTTTCACTCCCAATAGTGCGAGATGAAGCGTGCACGATGCTCTTCATTGGAGGAGAGCCTTCACAGATCAAGAGGGTTGGTGCCTAGAGTATTCTTCGTGCGAGGACGTTTGCTGGAGGAGGAGGCCATGGAAGAAGGTGAGAGAGAAAGAAAACACGCAGAGGGGTGAAAGGTTTGAGAGGAAGGAGTGAAGAGCAGAGAAGATGGAGGGTGAAAGTGTTTTGGGCGCGCAGGGGGTTATTTAAAGAACCCCGTGTTTATTCGAATAAACTGAGGTTTATTCGAAGAAACCTTGCATGAAAGCTGAACAGACATGCGCGCAGGAAGCTGAAAAGATGTGGCTGCTAGGGTTTATTCGAACAGGAAGGGTTCTATTCGAATAAAACAACTAGGAAGGCCAAGCGTTTTGGCTAGCTGACATGGTTTATTCGAATAACTATGTGAGTTATTCGAATAGACTGAGGCCAATCAGTCCACACTGATAGAAATAGGTTCAGGTTATTCAAATAACCTGAGGTCTATTCGAATAGACAGAGACCAAGACCAGACCCTGATAAAAGAAGGACGCTGGTTATTCGAATAAAGAGGGACTTATTCGAATAAGCAGAGGGCAGAAAGAACCACTGATAAACGAAGGCTTCTGGTTATTCGAATAGAGAAGGTGTTATTCGAATAAGCACAGATGAAAAACATATAGGTTTAAGCAAAAGAATCAGTTTATTCGAATAAACTGAGTTCTATTCAAATAAGGCTGATGTTTAACACACATTTTAACTAGCAGTGAAGGAGTTTATTCGAATAAAGCCTTGCTCATTCGAATAAAACTAACACAGAACCATATACGTTTATGAATTTGAAGGCATATAACCATGATAATATTCTGCAAAAAAATAAGCAAATTAAATATTTGATTGATCAATTATGCCCAATTCGCCTCGAATGTAAAAGAATGCTTCTTTTGCTAAGGGTTTAGTAAAGATATCTGCAAGTTGCTTAGATGTTTCAACAAACTCAAGAATGCAGTCCCCTTTTTGTACATGATCTCTAATAAAGTGATGTCTTATCTCTATATGCTTTGTTCTAGAATACAGTATGGGATTCTTACAGATATTTATTGCACTAGTGTTATCACATCTTATCAGGATATGATCAAGCTGAAGACCATAGTCTAAGAGTTGTTGCTTCATCCAAAGGATTTGAGCGCAGCAACTCCCGGCTGCAACATATTCACTTCTCGTGTAGACAAAGCCACACTATTTTGTTTCTTACTATGCCAAGAAACTAAAGAACTACCAAGCAAGTGGCATGTCCCACTAGTACTTTTTCTGTCCAATTTGCACCCCGCAAAATCAGAGTCAGAATAGCCTATTAGGCTACAAGAGGCACCCTTAGGGTACCACAAGCCCATTTGTGAAGTGCCTACTAGGTATTTCATTATCCGTTTAACAGCACTTAAGTGAGATTCCTTAGGGTTTGCCTGATATCTAGCATACATGCATACACTAAACATAATATTTAGCCTACTAGCAGTAAGATAAAGGAGAGATCCAATCATACCTCTATATTTCGTTATTTCTACTGATTTACCTCCTTCATCTTTGTCCAAGTAGCAAGACGTGCCCATTGGAGTTGCCATGTGTTTAGCGTTTTCCATTTCGAATCTCTTGAGTAATTCCTTGCAGTATTTTATTTGACTTATGAAAGTCCCTTAGTTCGTTTGTTTGATTTGAAGTCCAAGGAAAAAATTCAATTCTCCCATCATTGACATTTCAAATTCATTCTGCATTGACTTAGCAAATTCTTTGCAAAGGGATTCATTAGTAGCACCGAAGATAATATCATCCACATATACTTGCACAATAAGAATGTCATGCTTTTTATTTTTAATAAAAAGAGTAGTATCGACTTTTCCACTCGAAAAACCATTTTTCAAAAGAAACTTACTCAACATTTCATACTAAGCTCTAGGAGCTTGCTTTAAACCATATAAAGCTTTTTTAAGTTTAAAAACATGGTTGGGCAGTTCATGATTTTCAAAACCTAGAGGTTGTTCAACGTATACCTCTTCTTGAATAAAACCATTTAGAAAAGCACTCTTGACATCCATTTGATATAATTTGAAATCCATGATGCAAGCATAAGCAAGTAACATTCTTATAGCTTCTAATCTAGCTACAGGTGCATAGGTTTCTTCATAATTTATTCCTTCTTCTTGATTATATCCTTTAGCAACCAATCTAGCTTTGTTTCTAGTTATTAAACCATTTTCATCAAGTTTGTTTCTAAAAACCCATTTAGTTCCAATTATGGGGTGATTATTAGGTCTAGCAACTAATTCCCAAACTTGATTTCTTTCAAATTGATTTAATTCCTCATGCATAGCTAAGATCCAATGTTCATCATCAAAAGCTTCAATTAAATCCTTAGGTTCAATTTGAGAAACAAAAGCTAAGTGATTACAAGCATTTCTAAGGGAGTTACGAGTACTTACACCTTTAGCTACATCACCGATAATTTGATTAAGAGAGTGATATTTTGAAGTTCGCCATTCTTTGGGAAGTTCCAAAGCTTGCAAATCTTCTTGTCTTTGTTCATCCTCTTTCTCCTTGATTTCCTTTTCTTTACTTTCCAAGTGTGTTTTCGCCAAGATTTCTGCAACATCATCAACAACAAGATCCTTTCTTAATCCACTTGGGTCAGTTTCATCAAATGCAACATGTATAGATTCTTCAATAGTCATAGTTCTTTTATTGTAAATGCGAAAAGCTTTACTATGATTTGAATAGCTAAGAAATATACCTTCATCAGACTTAGCATCAAACTTGCCTAAATTATCTTTTCCATTGTTTAAAACAAAACATTTGTAACCAAAAACATGAAAGTGTGAGACATTTGGCTTTCTTCCCTTATACAACTCATATGGGGTTTTCTTTAAAATAGGCCTTATAAGAGCCCGGTTCATTACATAATAAGCTGTACTTACAGCATCTGCCCAAAAGTATTTAGGAAGAGCAGCCTCATTAATCATAGTTCTCGACATTTCTTTTAAAGAACGTGTTTTCCTTTCTACATGTTGTGTTGTGGAGTTCTAGGGGCAGAGAAATTATGATTGATGCCATGTTCATCACAGTAATTTTCAAAAACATTATTTTCAAATTCGCCACCGTGATCACTTCTTATAGAAGAGATTTGAAAACCTTTTTCATTTTGAATAACTTTGGCAAGTCTTTTGAAAGCTAGAAATGCATCATTTTTATTTTCAAGAAATAAAGTCCATGTAAACTTAGAAAAATCATCCACAATCACTAAAGCATAGTAATTCCCACCAAAGCTCATAGTTCTAGAAGGTCCAAACAGATCCATGTGCAAAAGTTGTAAAGGTCTAGTAGTTGAAACTATATTTTTTGCTTTAAAAGAGACCTTTATTTGTTTACCCTTTTGACATGCATCACATAATTTATCTTTTATAAAATTAAGCTTGGGTAGTCCAATTACTAGCTCTTTAGAGACCAACTTCTTTAAGTGATCCATGTGAATATGTGCAATTCTCCTATGCCATAACCATGAATCATCATTCTTACTTAAAAGACATTTCGCATCATTTGAAGATATATCATCAAGACTAATCATATAGATGTTGTTTACTCTATGACCAATGAATTTAACATGCTTGTCATTTTTATCTTCAATTATACAATAGTTTAAATCAAATATAACTTTATTTCCTTTATCACACAATTAGCTAATACTAAGCAAGTTATGTTTCAAACCTTCAACAAGCATCACATTTTCAATAGAGAAGTTAGGGTTCTTACCGACTTTGCCAATTCCAAGAATTTTACCCTTATTGTTATCACCATACGTGACGTGTCCATGATTCTTGGGAATAAGCATGGTGAATTTTGAATCGTCCCCGGTCATGTGCTTGGAGCAACCGCTATCAAGATACCAATTTGAACTCCTGGCTTTCAAGCACACCTACAACACAAGTTTAGTTTTTAACTTTTGGTACCCAAACTTTCTTGGGTCCTTGTGTGTCAGTTTTGGGTATAGTACCCTTGGGAACTCAAACCATTTTTGTTCCAATTTTTGTATTTATGTTTTTCCTTGCATTACATGTTGAAGCACTATGTCCTTTTCTTCCATAGTAAAAACATTTAATAAAAGGACTACTTGAAACCCTAGAATGCACAAAGAAATTTTTATAGAGTTTTTGTTGATTTTTCGGGTTATAACCTATCTCGGCTTTTTGAAAAATCACTCTTTGTCTTCCTAATAAAATATTTAAGTTATCCCTTCCAAAGGTGAATTTAGAAAGAATGTTCTTTAGGTCTTCTTTTTCTTTTTCAAGTAAATGACATGAAGAACAAGATGAAGAAGTAGAAGCATGTGAAGAATGATTTGTGCATGCATCAATGATTCCTAAAGTTTCGTTTTCAATTTTCAATTCTTCTATTTCTTTATTTAAAGCAAGAATTTGATTTTCTAAAGAAGAAATTGTTTTCTTAGATGAAGAAATAATTTTTGTGAGTTTTAAAGATTCTTCATGTAGTTCCTCAAAAGCATCTTATAACTCATCATAAGAGGGCAATAAAGTATTAGAACTTACCTCGTTTTCACTTTCTTCTTCATCTCCTTTTGCCATGAGACATAGTTGAGCCTTTTCGCTATCTGAGCTGTCAGTTGAGTCTATGTCGTTTTCATCTCACGCTATGTAGACTTTTCTTCCTTTTCTTTCTTTGAAGGGTTTCTTTTCAAACTTCTCCTTCTTCTTTTGATAAACAGGACACTCCATTTTCATGTGACCAGGTTTGCCATATTCATAGCAAGTTGGGGTCGATGAAGTTCCTTCGCCTTTGAGGTGAGTCTTTTTCGGAGGGAAGGGAGGTCTTCTTTGTGTTCCCTTTTTCCTGAGAAATTTACCAAACCTTTTAACTAACAAACTCAGATTTTCTTCACTTACCTCTATGTTTTCTGAACTTTCTTCATTTTCTTCATCATCATTATTGAATGTTGATGAAGTGGCTTTGAGCGCTATCCCCTTTTTTCTTTTTATCGTTCTCTTCGCTTTGGCTTAATCTGCTCAGCTCCAATTCGTGCTCATGAAGTTTTCCAAAGAGGGTAGCTAAAGTCATTGTAGACAAATCCCTTGATTCGAATATTGCTGTCACTTTGGGTTACCAAATCCTGCTAAGGCATCTCAAAACTTTGTTAATCAAATCTTTATTAGAAAAGCTTTTGCCTAAAGATGCAAGATGATTAACTATGTGGGTGAACCTCTTTTGCATTTCCTGAATGTTTTCTCCTTGGTTCATTCTGAATAATTCATATTCACGAGTTAGAGAATTTATTCTCGATCTCTTAACTTCACTAGTACCCTCATGGGTAACTTGCAAAGTATCCCACATTTCTTTACTTGATTTTACAATTTAAAATTCTAAAAACTCATCATATCCCAAAGCAAAGTAGTAATAATATTTTTGGCTTTTAAATAAAATTGAACTTTTCTTTTGTCTTCATCGGACCATTTATTTCGTGGTGTTTCGGTCCTTACACCATCGACCTCATGTGTGGGTATAAAAGCGCCATTTTCGACAGCATCCCAAACATCTAGATCAATAGCTTCGATGAAGATTTTCATTCTTTCCTTCCAATATGCGTAACCATCCCCATTGAAAAAGGGTGGTCAGTTTATGGAAGATCCTTCTGAAAAACCATTTGAAGAAGCCATATACTCTTGAAGCTGCTAAACTCTTTATACAAGAGTCTAGCTCTGATACCACTTGTTACCAAGTGGTTTCCAGTACTCAAGAGGGGGGGTGAATTGAGTATAAAATTTTTTCGCAAAACCTCTTTTCAATTAATACGAATATCAAAAGCTTAATAAATAAATGCATAGAAGGGATGAGAAGAAGAAAAGAAACAATAAAGAACAGTGAAAAAAAAATAAATGTGCAGTAAATTAAATTGCATAAAAAAAAGAGATTAGGGAAAAGAGAAGCAGGCACAGTATTTATCCTAGTTCGACCACTAACCCACTTGTGGTCTACGTCCAGTCCTCGAAAGCTAAGATTTTTCACTAAGTACACACGCTTCAATAGATGCTTGCTACCGTTACAAAATAGAGCACTTTTCACACACAGGGACACTCTACCCTTGTGCTAAAGTCTCAGCCTGCAGGGATACCTCACCCTTATACAAACCTTGAGGGATACCTCACTCTCGATATAGAATATCAGAAAATAGAGATGAAGAGAAACTCTCACTTAGAGTAAGTAATACAAATTGAAGTGCTAATGGAGCTCTCACAGAAATATCTCAAAGCTTTTAAACAAGAAGAGCGTAGAAAATAGTTTTCACAAATTCGAGTAATCAGAAAATAGTTCAGAATTATTGGCACTGAAAAACGTGACCCAGGCTTGCTATTTATAGGGAAAACCAGATGAATTAGCCGTTGGGTATAATTAATAGCAATTAACACAGACCAAAAATCTTGTCTATTTTCATTTACGTAAACAAAAGCTTCTTGTTTATTCGAATAGAGCACAGGCTTATTCGAATAACACTATTTCTGAAAACTCATTTGAAATGGGTTATTCGAATAACCAACCTGTTATTCGAATAACTCTGTTAAAACCAGAGTTGTGAAAATGAACGGTTATTCGAATAATAGCTTATCTATTCGAATAACGTATTTAAAAAGAAGTTCAGATAGAATGGTTTTATTCGAATAACGTATGAGTTATTCGAATAACTCACTTAAAAGCATAGTTCTGAAAAACTTCATTTATTCGAATAAGGGAAGGATTATTCGAATAGCCACTTACAAAACAGTATTTTGAAAAACCTTAATTATTCGAATAACAGGGTAGTTATCCGAATAACACCTTTTAGAAATCAAACCACGTGAGGATGTTTATTCGAATAGGTAAAGCTCTATTCGAATAACTTAGTTCAAAAAGGGTTTTAAAAAGATGTTTTCAAAGACACTAAGTTTAAAACTAAGTTTTCTCTTTTCTTTCAGAAAAAATAAAGAGATATCAATGTGGGCTCTGTACAATAGATCCTAAGTCCTAATGCTAATCAAATATAAATTTAGACTTAGTCTTTTTATCATCTTCATTTATTCTTCCCGTTTGTTATCATCAAAACAAGTATTCAAAAGTATGCATCCAAACACATAGCTATTGTCCATTGGATAATATCTGTTAGAAAATATCTTGATGGCGATGAGTCAAAGTGATGGACCAATGGTAAGCAGGAAGAAGACAAATTGGATACTCCACTTGAAGAGGAGAAATTCAAATTGACTACTTAAGCTAGAAGACAAATTCAATTTGGCTACTTATTCTTTTAAGATATTTTAAACTTGTCTTGTCATTCTTTTTTTCTAGAAGCAATGACTCGCCAAATTCTAGAATAGTGACTTGTCACAGTGAGTCACCTGTTCTAGAAACTTCTTGTGATGACTCACCTAGTAAAATATCTTAGACAAATATCTGAATAAAAATATCTTTTTAAAAATATCTAAATAGAAAATATCTAAGCTAAATATCTTAAGTGTAATTATGAATCATCATTATATGACATTATGACCAATCAATTAAAATCATGTTAGTTTATTGAAAAGTCAACAAAAATGGCTAAGCTAGTTAGCTAAGTAACTAGATAAACTAACTTAGTTACTCTAAAAGCCTAACTAGTAACTAGATGGAACTAACTTAGTTACTAGATACTTAGAAGCTATAGTTACTAGGAAAATATATAAGTTTTCTAGAAGCACGACAATGCATGACATATACAATGACTTAAGCATGTAACTAGATAGTTGGATATGTAACTAAATAAGCTAACTTAGTTAGCCTAAGTAAACTAGCTATCTAATTAAGATGTAACTAGACTCTAGTTGAAATCAAACCTAGTTACTAACTACCTAGAGTCCCACGGCCAACAAGGCCTTCTACCAAGTTCTTGGACCATCCTTATGACCACTAGATGACCATTACATTACCTAAGCCATGTGAAATGCATGTGAACACCTTATGATATTTCTATCATCATAATTAACCTTGATATTCCTACACACTCACCTCATGGCTTTTCACTCTAACTTGGCTATTCCATTTGCATTTTCTTACACTTTGTGATACAAGTCTTCATCTTTTTCTCTCACCTCTCAAGAACACTCAAGGACATTTCTTTCTTCCCACCTTGAACCTCACGGCCACTACACCAAAACCATACCTCCTCACTTCCATAATTTCATCTAATCATATTTTCTAAACCCAAACATCATTCTAAACACTTTTCCTTTAGTGAGTTTTGTCTAAATCTCTCTCTAAGTGCTTCAAAAATCAAGCTTTCATTTCCTACATCAAATGTAATTTCTTGAATCTTTGATTCTAAGTTGGATTTTAATTTTCTAGACCATGATTGATCCATGGTTTATTGGTTTTAAGGTTTGTTTATGACTTTAGAAATTGTTCAAGATTTTTGGGGATTTGTTTGGGTGCTTCACGAATTCAAGAGGAAGGAGGAACTTGAAGTTTATTGTCTTCCTTGAGGTAAGAAGGAGATTAACCTCATCAACCAAGTGTTGGTGGTGAGGGGATGGCTTGTTTGTGGTGAAAAATCCATAAGGATTTATTCACTTGATTGTTTAAGCTCTCTTTGTTTGTGTTTGATATGCTTATGGTTTGGAAAATATGCTTGCATGTATGTTTGGTATGCCTATAGCTTTGATAGTATAATTGCCTATGTGAATTTGGAAGCATGATGATAGTTGTGTAATTTAGGATGCGAATTATATGATGAAAAAATTTGTATGAAGGCTCCAAAGAGCCTAGAGGCACACAGCCTCATCACCACAAAGAGGACTAAGGAATCTAAATATATTTTTTTATAATTTAGGATTAAAGGATTTTATGACAAGAGATTTAATTAGGTGATTTTATAAGAATTAAAGTGTTATGAAATGATTTATATATGAATTTTGAAGCAATATGTGAATTCAGCCAACATGCCATTTTTAATGTTCAATATCCAAAATTATTTTACTAAGTGTAGACTTAGGTGTTTTAATAGTAAGAACTCAATTTGGTAAATTTATGAATTTAGAATGATATTTTAGAATTAAAATTGGCTTAATTAAGCTATGTAGTAAAATAAAAGCCAATACTTAAAATTTACTGACGTATAGCTCACTCTATGGGTTTTGAAGCATGTTAAGAAATTTTGAGCTGTAATATCCTAAATAAAATTAAGAAATACAGTCTTCTGGGAAATAGTAGAAAATATTAATTTTAAGGGGACTATATTGTAAATATTATTTAAAGAAGGACTATTTTAGAAATATTATTTAAAGAGGGACTATTATGTAAATATTATTTTATAGAAGGACTATTATGCAAATAATGGAAATAAAGTCACATCTTGTTATTAAATAATAAAAATCTTATTTTGAGCTAAAATGTGTTAGAAATGTTTTACACGATTGAAAATGCGTAAGAAAAACTCTTACGCGATTTAAAAATAGTAAATTTTAACTACGTGATTGAGAAAATGTTAAAAAATATTTATGCGATTTGAAAACGTAACAAAAATATTATGTGATTATGAAAATGTAATAATATTGCTACGCGATTGAGAGGAACAGCAAATTTTGCTGTAAGGCCAAGATACTAGACCCGAGTGGATCATTGATATTATTTAATTGTATGGGCGATTATATAATATCATTGATACTAATGGCATTAGACAATTGTATGAGTGGTTGATTTAATACCATTGGGAACAGTTCAACAGTGATTGACCCAGTTATGTTAAATAATGAGATCGCCAAGTAACGGTGTGTGAATATGAAATACTGTGTGATTAATGATAGTATGTGTGTTTGGGTTTTACATCATGCATAGAAAAGCATGTTCGCTTATTGATTAAGGCTATATGCCTAGGAGATTGATTTACACCTAAGTGCGGGTGCAAGTAGACAAGTGTAGGTTACTCGTTGACCTTGGGGGCGTTGGGATGCGGGTACCTCACAATGGATGGTTGGTAGCTCTTCTATCCGTGAGGCAGATCGATGCAAACGCATCGATGATCCGGACCGAGACACTGTCCTATTTCATGATCTAGCATAGAATGTATTGTACAATGCCTGATGTACACTTTGATAAATTGATAAATTATAGCACTTTTGGCCACGACAGTCGAGTAACAGACATATCTTCTGGATCTTCTCTCCGACATTGTGAATTAGCTCCATGGAGTAGGATTGAGTGTTTGTGCATATGCATTATTAGTCAGCATCTTAAAATGATGATTATGTTTATCTGATATTTTTATTTGTGGTATGATAATTTATTCATGAAATGCCAGTATGATTCATTAGGAAATGATAATATGGTACATTATGTTAATTACTATATCTATATGTCTGCTGTCATTTTCTGTACTGCCAGACTAGTATTGATGTAGGAGATTTCACCTCTTTACTGTATTGTTCTATCTGTTTCTATTCTATGTTTACATCTGTGAAGACTACGATGGCGACAAGGAGGGGTCAATTAGGTTTCTTTAGACTACAATTTCTTGAAGGCGCTGAGGCTTGGCGTTCCATTGAGGCTCCGAGTATATAGAGTATTGTGGCGACATTTCTTTATCCGCAAGTAGGATTCGCAATGGGGTCATTACTACCTCTTTTACGGTTGCTTATGCAGAGTTTGTTTTACCTATTAGGAAGTTGTGGAATAATTTTCACTATACTCCTAGAGAGGACTTTAATTTATCTTTGGGTCGGATTTCTATCCGTCGAGACATTCCTAGTTAGGGAATTTGTTTCCTGAGGAGAACTCTTGTTCCTGGATGTTATGAACTTGGGCCAGTCTAGGTTAATTACGTTTTGGGGTATGTAAGTATTATGGACATGTCGTTGTAATAAATTTTGTTTAAATATAAAGTATGTTATTCACTTCTTGTATCTTGTGTACTTTATTTAATAAATTTATGTTTTCCACGAAATTTTTTTTTGAAACTGGTATTAAGTTAATATTAAATATTTTATAACTTGGGTAATTATTTTAATAAGGAGTTGGTTTGAAATGTGACAGCCTTCGGAGGGGGTGTGACATATTCTAATACCAATATCAATTTTATTATCTTCGCAAACCATCTTGTAAAGTTCTGCACAAGAAGTATATAAAATAATTGCTCAAAACAAACATAATATAACCTTTATTGCAAAATGTCTTTGTTTACTCTAAGTAACAACAAATAATAAACAAAAATTATTTAGCATTTTCTGAAACTATGATCCCTATGATCGCCTCTAATTGTAAAATCAGTAATGGAGAAAAGGAAAATGTAATAGATTAAAGGTCTAAAAAAGCATTTTAAAAAGCAAAAATTACATGCAAACACATGTATGGTAATTTATAATGTGGATGGCTAAAGCACCAGCTTCTTTAGCCATATTTGCCTTGGTTGTGAAACTACATTGTCCTTGGTGTACCAAAATGATCTCACCGATGAGCTAACAGTATTGCAAGGAACTCCAAATTTCAAATTAATAAATATCTAAAAAAATTTTAGAGCTTTTAATCTGGACATCTATGTTTCATATGCAGTGAAGAAGTTGCATTTGGAAAGTTCTATAGCATAAAATTAGAACACCTTATTCTTATGTTTGGTATAACAATCAGGAGGATCTGCAATGGCAACTCTAGTATGGTTGGCACATTTTTCTTTTGATTCCAATGGAGGGCCAAATCTTACGCCAATGCTAACATACTCACAACTTTCCACACCATCAATCCAAGTTAGGACTTTAACCTAACAAAAGAAAAAATGGTCAAAGCTTTTAAATAAAAAACTCATACCTACTTATATATGTCCATATTCTATAAGAAAATAGCAAATTGTAATTTGCTGGAAGCCTGAAGGAGTTAAGCTAAAAGATTTATAGATTTCATTTTTAAGACTTCATAAAATATGCTTTTATCACTCAGCTAATCACCTTGTTTTCAATTCAAATTTCGAATGCATTCAGAAACTCAACATTCACCTCTTTTCATAACTAAACAAACAATCAAGGAACGCCAATCAAGAAGAGGCATGGAACTGTTGAATTTTAACGGCGACTGATAAAGGGTAAATTTTTTTGGAGAATAATATAAACAAATTCAGGTCTTTGAGTAGTATCAAGAAAAAAAGTCCAGCTAAGTCAACATCAAGCGCCAAAGATGTAAGTGTGCATGATTGTTTGGATAGGCAGAGGAAAAAGAAAAAAAAGTAAATAATGAAATCAAAGGTATCATACTTGAACCATATAACATAAATCTCCCAATTGCAAAAGCTGGAAAAGCACCGCCAATGTGGTGATCACAACAATAGCTACAGAAAGCAATTCTATTAACAAGCAACCTTAATTGAATCACTCCAATATTAGTTTTCCCCTCATTTTCTCCATTTTCTCCATTTTCTTAGCAACATGAAAAATTTAGCCAAAAATTAATACATAGAGAAAAAAATATAAAAAAGAAGGCATCTTTTTATATAATAGAACCTGAAATGACAAGCAATCTAAAACATAATTAAGCACATTATGTCCAAGAATAGAAAAAGAGCATTTTTAATTGAGCTTCACAACAACATCATTGATGGAAGGTGATAAAAAAAAGAATTTTAATCCTACCCGACTCCTCAACTTTCCTAAAAAATAAAAAAAAATAGATTTTTCATCTATTTTCCAAATCCTATCCTTGCTCCTCCACTTTCCCATTATCCAAACAAATAAAAAAAATCCCAAAATCAAAAAGCAGCAAGAATGGCGTTTCTAAAACTAGCCCAAACAAGCAATTCACATAGTAGGAATCATCAAAGTGTTTACCAGAACAAAGTTGTTGTCACAACCAAGCCTCTTGGGAGCAATATTGTCAAGGTGTACTATGGCCCCAGCAAAACTCAAAGTGACAAAAAGCACGAACACAGAGCATACAACATGTATAGCTCCAAGTGAAACCATGCTGCAAACTGAGAAACTGAGATTTGAGGAGAAAAAACCAAAGGGATCGGAGTAAGAGAGGTAAATATTTTATTTTTGGAGAGAAAAAAATAAGAGGAAGGTTCAATAGGAAATTGGAGTGGTAGAGGGATCAGTGGAGAGAGAAAAAGGTCATAGAGGTTTTTTTTGTTTTTGTAATTTTTATAATTTTTTCTTTAAAATTATGCTTTTGTTTGTTGTTTGTAGGCAGGAACAGGTCGTGTCTACTATACATCTTGCAAAAGCAAAGTGTATGGTACATCACATGATCATAGTTGTTGATTGTGTTAAAAAATATATTAATGGTTATAATGAATAATCTGTAACTTGATGATCCAAATTTTTTGTTGCACTATTCTTTGTTTCTGTTTTTTGTTTCAGGTTGCACTATTCTTTTTTTTTTTTTTAGATTCACATCTGTGTAAATAATACTAGTTAAAATCTATAGGGTTTTTCATAATATATATTAAAAAAAAACCCTTACAAACCTACATGAAAAAAATTGTACCAATCCTTATATTTTTTATAAATAACTATGAATATTGAAAACTTTATAGATTTTGGTAGTAATATTTACACACAAAAATATTTTTTTAAAAAAATCCTTACATTTTTCTTCATATGAGTGTGTAAGTGGTTTTAAAAAATGTATATATTTTTTAACCGATAATATTACTAGATTTTAACTAGTAAAAAAATTATCAAATTTTAACTAGTAATATTTACATACAATAATATTTTTTAAAAAAATTTATTGTTTTCATACACAATAGTGTAACCTAAAAAAATGAAACAATACAACTTGTAAAAAAAAAAAAGGGAACCTGATGACATGCAATAGCAAGTTATCTTAAAGAGTGTACTGTACACCCAAACTTAAGAGGGTGTACAGTAGCACCCGTCGATAGGAACATGAGGAAAACACCATGTGGTAACCATTGAACTAGAATTTCTGCTTCTTTACATTGATAGTTTGGTGGGTTGGTCACGGGCTTTTTGTGTACGTGATGTGTAACACCCCAAAAATTGTTTGTTTTATGATAAATAGTCATTTTATAATATTTATGATTTTTGTGAATTTTTGTGGATTTTTTTCAGAAATATTGAATATTTTAATATATTCCTTATTTTATGTACACACTGAGCGAAGCCAGGAAAATGAAATATTCTCCCCGAAGCTAGTAAACCTTGAACTGTGGAAACATCGATGGGGGATCTTTCTAAACCTGAGGCCGGGCATAGTTTACGAGGTTTATGTTTTTCAAGATTTTTATTTGATAAATAAAATTGCAGTACGTTCTGTTAAATAAAATTTTTGCAGTATGCTCTATTATCCATTGGACAATACACACTGGCTTAGTAAACTGTAACAATTATCCATTGGATAACAGCTTGTAGTAAAAATCCTTATCACCTTATCTAGAAATCTACTTTATGTCCAATCAAGTTGACTTTTGCTAAATCTAACAAAGTTTCTCAAGGATGCTTTACCCAAGTTTCTAGGAGCAACTTTCCTTCCTCTTCTCTCCTATGTGGCCATGGCAATGAGGCGGGATTGTGACTTAATTTTGTCACATTTCCACTTATGCCATCCATCCTTTCCTATTTCAAAAAAACCCTAAACACTTTTCTAACACTTTCTCTCTCTACACTTCTCTTCTCTCATTTTTCTCTCAACTTTTTCTCTTCCTTCTCTCTTCTTCCTCCCACGGTAGCCACACCTTCTTTCTCCTCCATTGTTGCTTGATTTCAAGAAACCATCTTGCTTGAATCCATTTCTTCGTTGAAGCTTTTCTTTTCTTGTTGAAATCACCTATAAAGAACTCAACTTTCCTCTCCATTTTCTCACCACCCCCACGGTCAAGACTCTATTTTTGGCCCTCCAAGCTTTTTCACCCAACCAACCTTATTTCCTACCTTTTCTCATCACCAATAACATTTCCTCTTTTGTGACTATCTCTTGAATCCACCATCTTCATCTTCTTCCACTAAGCTTTAAAGCTTGAAACTTTGAGGTAAAAGTTCATAACTTTTTCATTTTTCCACCTCATTTTCGTGATCCATGGTCACTTTGGTGATCATGGATACCTTTTTCAAGCTTTGATTGTGATTTTTGTGAGTTTGAATATTCTAGGGCTTTAAGGTGGTGGAGGACAAATTCCCAAGGAAAAAGGAGCTTGCTTTCATTGTTATTTCTCTTGGTAAGAGGAAGATTATCCACTTCAAACTCTATTGGTGGTGGGAAGCTTGTTTGTGTGTTGGTTGTGAGAAACCCAAGTTAGGGTTGCTCTCTTGGTTATATGTTTTTCTAATGATCTTTGTATTAATTTCCTCTTATGTAGTTTTATTGGTTGTATTTGTGTATGTTGATGATCTTGGATTGATTTTGATGGATTGGAAATATGAATTGGAAGCAAAGGTTCCTTGCTCTCCTTAATGAGGCTCACGACCATACCCCCTTCAATAGGGTGTTCATGGTTAAAATTTTATAATAAGTTGGAAAGATAATTAATCAAGTGAATAAAAATTAATGGAGCAATGGAAAATTTTGGGTTCTTACCCCTTGGGAGGCTCGCGGCCTCTAGGGCTTTTGTTTGGGTTCAAATATATAAATTTTGGGTAACCTTAGAACTTAAGTAATTAAGTGTTAAGTAATTAACAATGTGATGGAAAGAAATTTATTTGATGACCGAGAGTGATTTTTGAACTTAAGGGAAGAACAAGAGTGAGTGTGAGACTTAAGAACCTTAGAATAATGTTCTAAGTGAATATGATTAAATTTAAGTAAAGAACTTAGCTAATTAAGAAAAAATAAAGATTTAATGAGAATTACAAGAGAATTCCTCTAGAGAAAGATTTCATAAGAAATGTTAAATTAAAGTAAAACTTCATAATAAACCTTAAAAAGTGTATTGTCTCATTTGAGAATTTGATAATACGTTATTATGGGTCCATGAGTGGGACCAAAATTTTGTTGATGTTTAACTTGGCCAAATTATGACATGTTATGGGATGAGTATATCATTGTTGAATATACATGAATATGCATTGAGACATCATGCATTGTGAAAGTTCAGTGGGCTATTGTTAAGGCCATGTTGCCTAGGAGATTGAATCACACTTTAGTGCTGGTGCGAATAGACTAATGTAGGTCATAATGTTGACCTTGGGGGCATCGAGGTGCGGGTGTCTCACAATGGTCAGTTGGTAGCTCCTTTGGGCCGTGGGATAGACCGATGCAAACACACCAATGATCTAGATCGAGACACTGTCCTATATCGCGATCTTGTGAAGAATGCTGCTGTAAAAGGCTTGTTGCACAAAATTATTAATTTTCTGGAAAGCACTTGATTTTAGGCTGACGAGATATTGGCATGTCTCCCTGATCATTCTCTCCGATGTTTGTGTCTAGTTCCATGGAGTAGGATTTTGGTATCATGTGCACGTGCATAGTGAGTCAACACATTACTTGGCATTTATTTATACGATGATTGGAACTGTTTCCTTATTGATATTATAACCGCCTGGATTTGTTAAGTTGTTTACTATTTGTTTCTTGATGCTGATTATTATTTCTGAATTGCGCTATTCTGTTTCTTTACTGCTATAATTGGTACTGACTGTAGGATGTCTTACCTCTTTTTTATATTTCTGCTATTCTATTTATTTATGTGTCTGTCTGAAGACGTCGGTGAAGAAAGGGAAATGCACGAATTCCCTAGCTTCTGGCCTGATTTTGACTAATGTCCTGTTTGGACATGTCGTCTCGTTCGTGTAACATCCCGAAAATTCATTATTTTGTTAAAAATGATCATTTTATAATATTTGTAATTTTTAAGAATTTTTGTGGAATTTTCTAGAGATGATGAATATTTTAATATATTCTTCGTTTTATGTGTGTGCTGAGTGGAGCCGGGAGAATAGAATCTTTTCCCTGAAGCTGGTAAACCTTGGACTGTCAACGTGTCAACGGGGGATCTTACTAAACCCGAGTTCGGGCACAATTTACGAGGTCTACATTTTTTTGAGGTTTTATCTGCTAGTGTAATAAATCATCTGTCAGACAAGCTTATTATGCACTTCATAGAGAAACGTGCGAAGCTTCTCAAGGAAGCTTCTTCCAACTATTATTTTATTATTTCTCTCTCCTCCTATTTTGTGCAGCACGTTTGAATTATGGGGTCTAATTCATTTCTCTCCCATTCTTCTCATTCACGCTGGTCACTCTCCTCACGCAGATCACTATTCACTCATCTTTCTCTCTTTCCATTTCTCCTTACAAGAAGACACCGTCCACCCACATTCACATTTTTATCTTCCAAAACCGTCACACTCCTAGCACCATTTCGTGTTTGGAGAAACACCATATCGAGGGAATCATCTTCAAAGTTCTACATTTTCTTCATCTTCATTTTCCTCCACGGTTGAAGCTTAAAGGTTGGAACTTTAAGGTAAAGTCCTTAGCTTTTCCTCATCTCTCCTCATTTTCGTAACCCACTGTCATTTTGATGACCATGGGTATCCCTTTCAACACTTGATTGATTTTAGTGAGCTTGAATGTTTAAGGATCTCCTGGGAACCGAAAACGTGATTTCGACCAAAAAGGAGCAGCTTTTTCTTTGTGCTTCTCCAAGGTAAGAGGAAGACACTCCTCCTCAACCTCTTCTAGCATTAAGGAACCTGTTGTGCTTGTCGGTGAGAAGTCCCGAGGAGGGCTATCCTTTGCTTGCTTGGTTTTTATGATTCTGTTTGTCTTTGTATTTAGTTGTTTACGTTGTTTGCATGATTTGTTAAGTTTGATAATATATTCGAAGAGTGGAATGCATGATGTTTGGTTTGACAATTTTGCATGTTAGTATGTTCACATGTTCGACCGAAAATTGGAAAGCATGGTACTTGGATGATTTTGCATGTCCATATATATATTCGACGAATGCATGAGATTGGAAGGAAATGATGTCGGATTCATCCCAGGATGGCCATGGTTTTGAGGCCTCAGAATCCGGGATTATGGGTGAACTAGGATAATAAATGGAATTCAAATCAGTTAGGTATCCAATCTTTGTAAGCCGTGAATTCAACTATTCGACACTGAACCTTGTCCAACTTTTGACAACCAACTTCTAAACCTTTAATGCTTCCGTCGGTTCGACACATGGGGCCCTTCACAATGTCAAAATTTGTCGAGCTAGTGACCTCTTAACACCTCGTCGGTTTGACATGCGAGAAAACTTCTTTATGACTCAAAATCCGTCGGATTAGAACTTGTGACCCTTTGGCACATCCTTTGGTCGAACATGAATGAAACTTCTCCAATAACACAATTCGTGGACTTTAAATTTATGACTCTTAGCATTTCCGTCGGATCAGTATGAGTGAGAATCTTCCCTATTATTCAAAATCCGTCGAATTAGGAATTGTGACCTCTTAGCATTCCTTCTGGATCGCATGAGTGAAACTTCCCTATTGTCCCAGAAACCTGTCGAGTTTGATATCCTAATTACTTGGTAAAATGTTAAAATCCGTCGAGTTTAGACTTCTGACCATTTTCGTCGAATGTCAAAACCCGTCGAGTTTAGATTTTGACCACTAAATACAATCTCAAAATCCGTCGAGTATGAACCCCGATCATGTCCGTCGAGATTGATCTTCCGACCAAAACCCGTCGAATAGAGTCCCTGGACACTTAAGAGAAAATGCCCCAAAGTCAATAATCATCGAGTTTGAGAGACAATGCCTGTCGAGTAGATGAATTTCTCTAGACCCGTTAAAATTAGAGATTTCGACGAGTGTTTCGTCAGTTCGATGCTTAAGAGATTTTCTCCAATATCGACACCCATACCCGTCGAATTGAGGCTTTTGCTGACCTTCTGGAGGGTTCGACAGTTCTGTCCTTCGTTCGACAGAACTCCCGTTCGACAGAAAATGATTTGTTGCCAATTTTGTTATAAAATGCCCCTCATTTATTTTCATCCTGCTACCATGTTGTTTTCATCGAATGGCAGCCTCAGTTTTTCACTAAATATATGTCTCCGTCGAACTTACAAGTCTTTGTTTATCACCCAACATCTAATAATTAAATTTGTGAATCTATTGGTGATTCCGACCGTGTATCTTCCTGGACTCAAAACCTTTGGACTAATAAAAGATATATTAATTATAAAGAATTGGATGACCAGAAATTAATTAGGATTCATAAACGAGGGAAGAACATGAGTATAGATGACCAGGTGAGGCACATAATGAATCTAATGATTGATTTCTAATATGACTATGAATGAGATTGTGATTATCCTTAAAATGCGCTATTGATTTTACGTGGATCCGTGAATGGGATCGACTTCATTGTTAAATGATATGATATGCATTTGAAATAGGATTGGCCTAGTTTGGTATGAGAAGCATGATTGAGTGATGCATTGAACCCATATGCATTTAAATGTGCATTATCATTGTGACATTGAGTCGGATGTACTTTGAGAAACATCCGGTTGACGATTGAGTCGGATGTACTTTGAGAAACATCCGGTTGACGATTGAGTCGGATGTACCTTGAGAAACATCCGGTTGACGATTGAGTCGGATGTACCTTGAGAAACATCTGCATAGTGAGTCCATGAATTATCGGCATACATTGTTATTATAATTGGAATTGTTGTATTTTTGATATATCTATATATATATGACTCGCCTCGAAACCGTTCGGTTGATTATAATCTGCTACTAAATGTTTATTACCATTATTCTTTGTCATAAATGCTATGTGGCGCTTTTGCGGTTTGGTTTCTTGATGCTATGATGGTAATGATGGTAGGATGTCTTACCTCTTTCTTGTACTTTTCTTGCTCTATGTCAATTTTTGGTTAAAGATTGTAAGTAGGAACGAGGTTGGGTTCCTTTGGATTTTATTGGTTTGACTCCACGCACATGTAATGTCGTCGCGAAGGAGCTCTTTTGGGTTTGTTCGAATTGTGTTCACCTTTGGTGATACCAAGACCTATAGAGTCGACGGACCGACAAGCGTATGTGACATCTTTGGGGATCGACTTTGACCATGAAGATGATGCGATTGAAGACCTTATCTTGTACTTCTCACTACACTGGTGAGCCCGGAATTACCTCACGCATTCGGGATATGATGGAGTGCCCAACTCCTTAGTCGTAGATATATTATGGGTAGTTTATATTTTATTTTGCATTACCTATATAAAGTGTATTTTTGAGTACATGTATGCTTTAAGGCAATTATCCAGACTTAAATATTGTAAATTGAGTACATATTATAATTCATAATTTAACTGGTTGTATATGTAACTACTCATCCGTGGCTCCTATTTTCCTCATATGAGAAATGTTTAATATTTATGGTAAATTTGTTGTTTGACAATGTTAGCACACCGACATTTAGTGACCGTGACATAATGACGATTGTGCATTGGTTATTAAATCGAGGGGTGTTACATTTTATGGTATCAGAGCTTAGTTCATCCCTGTTGAGCTAGGGTATGGGTGACTATGCTTAGACATATTAGAAGTTGTTGTGTACTTCCTTGTCTCTTGATTGAGATGTTGGGAAAGGAAGGCATGGCTTGCCGTAGGTTGAGTATTGGTAGCTACTTTTTGTTGCACATTACGTGACATTGAGTCTTGGCCCACTCAATGTGTAATGTTCTGTGACTACAGAAACTATGACTTCACCTTGGCATAGTAAGGTAATAGGAGTTCTTTAGAAAGAAGCTCACTAAGATGATGAACTTGCTTAGGACTTGTTTGCATTTACACCCTTGTAGTGTTACCTCTAGAATTGTTTGAGCCTATGGGTTAGAAAAAGGGTAGTTGAATAAGACTTGCAAGGTTAGTGGACTGAGGTGTCCAAGAGGTTTTCGAAAATCGATTCTCTTTGGAAAGGAGTATCTGGCATAAGCTTGGTTCGAGAAGCTGCATAGGAGTCAAAGACTTACCGGAGATCGCGCCGCGGAAGGCGAGAATGAAGGAGCTCGAATTATAGTCTTTTGGGTTGTCTTGATTGGGTTATGTGACTTTTGTGCTTGGTTTCCAAAAAGAGATAATATTGTTTGGAATGAATGCTTTTGATTTTCCCTTATTACTTGACTTGTTTGTTCTTGAAGGAAGACAATGACTCGAGGTAAATATAAGCGCGTGAACGCAGGGAGTGACAATGATGACACAACTGAGGCAACCGAAGAAATACAAAGAATGGTTAATGTAACTACACGCCAAGATCAGAGAGCTGCACAACAGCAGGAATTGGAAGTTGAGGTTTGAAATTTGAAGGAAGAAAGTCGATTTTGGGGTAACTCTGGATTACCGAAGTTCCAAAGGAGGAACCGTGGGAAGGCCAAACAGTTTAAGCAGAAACCGTATATACTACGACCAAGGGGACAACAGCGACAACCAATGCTTAAAGGTGGTACGAGTGGTAGTAAGTCCAATCCAACTGTGGTACCATTGTCAATGTGTAAGAAGTGCGGAAAGGACCACTTCACGAGGGACTGTAAGATCGAATGAAGAATTTGTTTCAAGTGCAGAAAACCAGGACATGTGTCAAGAGATTGTGTTTTGTATGAGACAAAGCCTCCATATGCGATCAAAAGGGCAATCTGCTTCAAATGTGGAAAGGACCATTTAACCAAGGATTGTACGAACGGTGGGATAATTTGTTTCAAATGTAGAGAGCTAGGACATGTGGCTAAGAACTGTACTTCGCGAAAGACGAAGCCTTTTGTTGGTGATGCACGCACTTCACAATCTCACGAAGAAAGGAGAGTTAATTTCTCAAGTGGAGTGGAAACGTCCAAGACTGACGGCCTAAGCGAGGAAGCTTGTACTACGGTGGATGACCCTGTGATTATACTGTATAATTCCGGGGGTAACCCGTTTCTTTATGACGTATGAATGTATGAATTCAATAGGGATATTCATACCCTCGTTATCTTTTGACTAAGTTATTTCTATTTTGGCTACTAAGAACTTGTTGATGGTAGCCAAGTTGTTTAAATTATCCAATGACTTATTAAAGATGAATCTTTTGGTGATCTCGATTTGTTTACTTCTCTTACAAATTAGATGTAATGTTAACAAAAGGGATTGGTTATCTTTCAACCATATCCTGTTGAAATATTCCAATGAAATTCTAAGAGTTCGTTTATGGAATTGAGTTATCGTGTATTTATTTCCTTCCGATCCGAATGATACTATTCTCGTTTGTAAGACTATTTTCATTACAATAGGTCTGTTTAGAACTATCCTATTGTTGTTAGAAATTGAAACCCTTTTTACCAATTCAATCACCTACTTTCTTCATGAATAGGCTTAATCTCAGGAAGGGGATTGATTATTTTCTAAACGGGTCTCGTTATTCAATTTCAATGGAAACCAAGTGTTTCTTGAGACAGAAATTTCCTAGATGTGAACCAATGAAACTCACTTCTACGTTTTATTAGACTATATCATACTCTTCGTTAGGCGGGCCCAGTGGTAAATCAAGTAACTTCCCTATATTTCTTTCTGACCTTTATAACATTTCTAGTATACTTCGATTGAGTAAATGTGTTCCCGAATCTGAACCATAACAACATGCTAAGCGTAGCACGATAAAGTGAGAACTTACCCTATGAGACATTTGTTCGAATCAAGGAAAGACGATTTGGCAAATCAATTGAAGGACGCCGTTATTTTCTCCAATATCGTTTTGGGTTCTCAACTATCATTAAGATCATTTGAGAGAAGGGTATATTTCCAAGGTAACTTTCTCTGATACGTAGTGAATACCACGGGTATTTCGTAATGTCGTTCCAAGTAATGAACACTTGGTAGTAACCATCGACTACATAAACAAGATCTTTCTTCCCTATTGAGACAGAATTGTCGTGTTATTCTTCAAATTCAGAAGAAGAACGAGGAGTTACGCTAGGAGCTGTTCAAGTGCAAATTTCGGTCTAAGGCAGTTTAACTTGAGTCAAGTGATCTTTAAAAGAAGGAACTATTGACGATCCATCACGAGTTGGAGCAATTCTTCAATGGGACAGATCAATGACTATATTGCAGATTCGTAACTTTAAAGGATTAGCTGAATAGTATGGGGGACTCACTGCAGAATTCTTCAGAATGGTTTTGTATGGACTGATGTATACGAGAGAAATTTTTAAAGATTGAAGAGACACTCGATTTCTTCGCCAAAGATGATTCTGCCCAACCCCAATGAACTTTTGAGATACCTAGTGATGCTTCGCATTGAAAGTTTAGAACGTGCGCTTGATCAGAATAGAAGGAATGGTAATGTACGCTTCGCGACAATCAAGAATACATGAGAAGGATTACCTTACACCAACTCAGAATTAGCTTTGTAGTTGCATTGAAGGTCTAGAGGCATTTTCTACAAGGAGAAATTCTCAATGCCTATAGTAATCTTAAGAGCCAAAGGTATTTTGGTTTATTAGAATGAGTTGAATATAAGGCAGAAACGATGATTAGAATTTCCAAAAGATTTTGATTTTTGTTTTGGTATAATATCAGAAGAGGTGAATGTCGTAGAGGACGCCTTAGGAAGAAAATACGTTTAGTTGTCTACAACAGTGAGCAAGAAGAGTTAGTTCGATAGAGACACTCAGCGGTGTACAATTGTTTTGGGAATTGGCTGTTGGATGGCTGAAGACTCAAGGAGCGTAAAATCTTTTGTTGATCGGCCTATGACGTCAACGCATTTTTGCTCGTTAATATAAGATGCTCGGGGAAGGAAGCAACCTTATTGCCTGTGATTTGGATTGATGCAATGAAGATACAACACGAGAACTAAGAGACGAAATGAAAGAAACACGGTCGCGTTTGTTCTAAGATATGATGAATTTCGAGGACGAAATTCCTTTTAGAAGGGAGTGTTGTAACATCCCGAAAATTCATTATTTTGTTAAAAACGATCATTTTATAATATTTGTAATTTTTAAGAATTTTTGTGGAATTTTCTGGAGATGATGAATATTTTAATATATTCTTCGTTTTATGTGTGTGCTGAGTGGAGCCGGGAGAATAGAATCTTTTCCCTGAAGCTGGTAAACCTTGGACTGTCAACGTGTCAACGGGGGATCTTACTAAACCCGAGTCCGGGCACAGTTTACGAGGTCTACATTTTTTTGAGGTTTTATCTGCTAGTGTAATAAATCATCTGTCAGACAAGCTTACTATGCACTTCATAGAGAAGCGTGCGAAGCTTCTCAAGGAAGCTTCTTCCAACTATTATTTTATTATTTCTCTCTCCTCCTATTTTGTGCAGCACGTTTGAATTAAGGGGTCTAATTCATTTCTCTCCCATTCTTCTCATTCACGCTGGTCACTCTCCCTCACGCAGATCACTATTCACTCATCTTTCTCTCTTTCCATTTCTCCTTACAAGAAGACCATCCACCCACATTCACATTTTTATCTTCCAAAACCGTCACACTCCTAGCACCATTTCGTGTTTGGAGAAACACCATATCTGAGGGAATCATCTTCAAAGTTCTACATTTTCTTCATCTTCATTTTCCTCCACGGTTGAAGCTTAAAGGTTGGAACTTTAAGGTAAAGTCCTTAGCTTTTCCTCATCTCTCCTCATTTTCGTAACCCACTTGTCATTTTGATGACCATGGGTATCCCTTTCAACACTTGATTCTCGATTTTGGTGAGCTTGAATGTTTAAGGATCTCACGGGAACCGAAAACGTGATTTCGACCAAAAAGGAGCAGCTTTTTCTTTGTGCTTCTCCAAGGTAAGAGGAAGACACTCCTCCTCAACCTCTTCTAGCATTAAGGAACCCTGTTGTGCTTGTCGGTGAGGAAGTCCGAGGAGGGCTATCCTTTGCTTGCTTGGTTTTTATGATTAAATGTGTCTTTGTCTTGTATTTAGTTGTTTATTTGTTTGCATGATTTGTTAAGTTTGATAATATATTCGACAGTGGAATGCATGATGTTTGGTTTGACAATTTTGCATGTTAGTATGTTCACATGTTCGACTAAAAATTGGAAAGCATGGTACTTGGATGATTTTGCATGTCTATATATATATTCGACGAATGCATGAGATTGGAAGGAAATGATGTCGGATTCATCCACAGGATGGCCATGGTTTGAGGCCCGAATAACGGGATTCGGGTGAACTAGGATAATAAATGGAATTCAAATCAGTTAGGTATCCAATCTTTGTAAGCCGTGAATTCAACTATTCGTCACTGAACCTTGTCCAACTTTTGACAACCAACTTCTAAACCTTTAATGCTTCCGTCGGTTCAACACATGGGGCCCTTCACAATGTCAAAATTTGTCGAGCTAGTGACCTCTTAACACCTCCGTCGGTTTGACATGCGAGAAAACTTCTTTATGACTCAAAATCCGTCTGATTAGAACTTGTGACCCTTTGGCACATCCTTTGGTCGAACATGAATGAAACTTCTCCAATAACACAATTCGTGGACTTTAAATTTATGACTCTTAGCATTTCCGTCGGATCAGTATGAGTGAGAATCTTCCCTGTTATTCAAAATCCGTCGAATTAGGAATTGTGACCCTCTTAGCATTCCTTCGGATCAGCATGAGTGAAACTTCCCTATTGTCCCAAAAACCTGTCGAGTTTGATATCCTAATTACTTGGTAAAATGTTAAAATCCGTCGAGTTTAGACTTCTGACCATTTCCATCGAATGTCAAAACCCGTCGAGTTTAGATTTTGACCACTAAATACAATCTCAAAATCCGTCGAGTATGAACCCCGATCATGTCCGTCGAGATTGATCTTCCGACCAAAACCCGTCGAATAGAGTCCCTGGACACTTAAGAGAAAATGCCCCAAAGTCAATAATTGTCGAGTTTGAGAGACAATGCCTGTCGAGTAGATGAATTTCTCTAGACCCGTCAAAATTAGAGATTTCAACGAGTGTTTCGTCAGTTCGACGCTTAAGAGATTTTCTCCAATATCGACACCCATACCCGTCGAATTGAGGCTTTTGCTGACCTTCTGGAGGGTTCGACAGTTCTGTCCTTCGTTCGACAAAACTCCCGTTCGACAGAAAATGATTTGTTGCCAATTTTGTTATAAAATGCCCCTCATTTATTTTCATCCTGCTACCATGTTGTTTTCGTCGAATGGCAGCCTCAGTTTTTCACTAAATATATGTCTCGTCGAACTTACAAGTCTTTGTTTATCACCCAACATCTAATAATTAAATTTGTGAATCTATTGGTGATTCCGACCGTGTATCTTCCTGGACTCAAAACCTTTGGACTAATAAAAGATATATTAATTATAAAGAATTGGATGACCAGAAATTAATTAGGATTCATAAACAGGGAAGAACATGAGTATAGGTGACCAGGTGAGGCACATAATGAATCTAATGATTGATTTCTAATATGACTATGAATGAGATTATGATTATCCTTAAAATGCGCTATTGATTTTACGTGGATCCGTGAATAGGATCAGACTTCATTGTTAAATGATATGATATGCATTTGAAATAGGATTGGCCTAGTTTGGTATGAGAAGCATGATTGAGTGATGCATTGAACCCATATGCATTTAAATGTGCATTATCATTGTGACATTGAGTCGGATGTACTTTGAGAAACATCAGTTGACGATTGAGTCGGATGTACTTTGAGAAACATCTGGTTGACGATTGAGTCGGATGTACTTTGAGAAACATCTGGTTGACGATTGAGTCGGATGTACTTTGAGAAACATCTGGTTGACGATTGAGTCGGATGTACCTTGAGAAACATCTGGTTGACGATTGAGTCGGATGTACCTTGAGAAACATCTGCATAGTGAGTCCATGAATTATCTGGCATACATTGTTATTATAATTGGAATTGTTGTATTTTTGATATATCTATATATATATGACTGCCTGAAACTGTCTGGTTGATTATAACTGCTACTAAATGTTTATTACCATTATTGCTGTCATAAATGCTATGTGGGCGCTTTGCGCCGTTTGGTTTCTTGATGCTATGACTGGTAATGATGGTAGGATGTCTTACCTCTTTCTTGTACTTTTCTTGCTCTATGTCAATTTTTGGTTAAAGACGTAAGTGGGAACGAGGTTGGGTTCCTTTGGATTTTATTGGTTTGACCTACTGCATCTGGTAATGCCGTCGCGAAGGGAGCTCTTTTGGGTTTGTTCGAATTGTGTTCACTGGTGATACCAAGACCTATAGAGTCGACTGGACCGACAAGCGTATGTGACATGTTGGGGATCTGACTTTGACCATGAAGAGGACTGCGATTGAAGACCTTATCTTGTATTTCTCACTACACTGGTGAGCCCGGAATTACCTCACGCATTCGAGATACGATGGAGTGCCCAACTCCTTAGTCGTAGATATATTATGGGTAGTTTATATTTTATTTTGCATTACCTATATAAAGTGTATTTTTGAGTACATGTATGCTTTAAGGCAATTATCCAGACTTAAATGTTGTAAATTGAGTACATATTATAATTCATAATTTAACTGGTTGTATATGTAACTACTCATCCGTGGCTCCTATTTTCCTCATATGAGAAATGTTTAATATTTATGGTAAATTTGTTGTTTGACAATGTTAGCACGCCGACATTTAGTGACCGTGACATAATGACGATTGTGCATTGGTTATTAAATCGAGGGGTGTTACAGTTCGCATGCCTTTTTGGGTTATGTGAGATTGACTTTTCATGGAGGTACGGACTGTGTGCACATCAACTTGAGTACGGATCACTGCATCTACCTCGGAGACATGACTGTGTCTCTAGCTTGGGGACGTTATGATCCACCTGTCTTTACTTTTAATGCTCACTTGTATTTAGAGTTTTACTTGCCTATATGTGATATGTGGGGTGAGCGCTATTACTCCCCACAAGAGAATTCATTCTTATCCTCTGCACGAGTTCCCGCTTGTAACATGGTTGCCCCGATAAGGGTTTCCTCTGACGAGGAAGACCCTGAGGAGGATCCAACTATGGTTCCTTCTCATTCGCTTTAGGGGCTGATGCTATTGATGGCCGCTGATAGCTATCTGTAAATCTTTTTAGGGGCTTGATGTTTTGTCTTTTGGTGGGCCGTATATACGTAATCATTTTAGGGCATGTAAAGCTTCTGTATATCTAATGATATACCTAAACAAATATGATATAAGTCTATATATGTATGAGGTATGAATGTATGGTTTACTTCTCATGATTGCTTTTTGTTGTAACCATGTATTATCATTTTATTACAAAAAAAAAAATTCATCAAATCATTTGTACGATTACAACTAAACAGGCTTATCTATATTATAATGAACTGGGTCTTAGTTTATACATTTTGTTTTCGTTTCGTGGTTATGGGGTGACGTTCCCTCCTCAAAAAGGGGCGTTACATGATGTCCACTGCTGCATTGAACGGTGACTAAAGAGTAGGACAAGTATTGTACAAAAAAAAAGGAATAGGATAAGTCAATTTACTTATGCCACAAATCTAAAAGTGAAATATTTCAATTAAAATATGTTGAATAGTCAAAACTAATTTGAGAGTATTGAAATCAATTTTTTAGTCAGATCCAATTAGTGAGTTGAATTGGATAGAATATAAATTAATTATATCTTTTAGTTCATTATTTTTAATTTAATTACAATTTAATTATAGTTCAATTATAAATTTGATTGATTGAATTAATCAAACTATATTGAAGAGATTTTATAGATTTAATCTCCAATTTAATTTTTAAAATATTGATTAAAATGGTTAGCATCATTTTTTTATTTGAAGAATAAATCATACATAAATAAAAATACTAGTTGCATACTTCTTTTTGAGTTTTCTTTTTACATCTCTCATATTAGTTTGATTATAAAGTTAGAGTATAGTTATCCAAAAAATGAAATAATATTAGTTATAATTAAATGATAAAAATTATATAAATATCAAATGATGTGTGTAGAAATATGCGTATGTAATATTATTCATACATATATTTTACTAAGTCTTATCCAATTACTATCATTTTTGTTGTTGAGATTTATCCAATTACTAGCTTTGAACATGAAAGAATCCTTAGTTAATGTATAATATTATACAATTAATTATCTTATGTGTTGCTAAAAAGAATTATTTTATATGAAGATAAGATAATAATACTTTCTCACATACTAAATTTACAAAAGAGAAGTCAACCTATGTCCGAGCATGAGCCTAGTCTTTAGATTTGGGATTCGCATCTTTTTGAAGGTGAGGGAATTGGAGTCCTTACTTTCATATTCATTTCTGTGTAAATTTTGTTTTTTATTTTTCAATTTTTGTAACATCCCAATATTGCTATCCCGATATATCAACATATATAAGAATAGCCAATACTAGCCATGTTACTTTAATATCACATACATCAACTAAACCTATAACATTTATATAAAATGATTATGGAGAGCCACGTTAACAAAAGTTATATATACATCACTACCTCAAAAGAGTGTACTGTCATACGTAGCTTTAAACAATTAAACAAATATAAAATATATACAAGTTTAGCCTAAAAAAGCATTTAAGCTACGCGTCTTCAAATGCCTTTCTCTTTCCTTTTCATACGCTTCTACCTGGATTTACATGAAAACATAATCGGGGTGAGAAATCACAATTTTTCAATATAAGTATTTCAAAACCAACATTTATCCTTTCACAAAGAATAAACCAACAAATAGCATTAGGAAATAAGTTTACAACAGGTATCAAATTCCCTACTTACTACCAAAAGAATAACTCACATAGTCACGCTATGTAGTATTCTCAAGCAAACCACATTCCTAACCGCACATTATAACAAAACTATCAACAATATTATACAACTACCCATACAATCGTAAATATCATTGATTAAGGTAACTACCCATACAATTACCATGTAAATGCAATGCTTGTTATGTTGTATGTTTATGTCTAACATGTCCTAAGACAATGATTGTGCAGTGAAGTAAAATAGTGTTGGTGTAATGTCACGAAACTTGACTATTCCTAGGAACTCCATTCCTTGTACTTTCCCTGAATAGTATGCCTCCAACCATTTATTCACTACCTGACAATGAATGAACTATTCCATCTCACAACAATGAGTGTACTATTATCATCTCATATACCATTCATAGATACGTGGGAATAGGAAGTGTATGAGAAAACATGCAAAGTGATATTTAACACACACATTCAATACCACATTGGATATCCTCCTACACAAGTCATAACTAATGCCCTTAAACTTGTCTATCCTCCTCCGTGAGGTTTTCCAACTATCAACTTAGGAATACCCATTTACTCGCACTATGTGTTACTGCCATTGCATAACAACATCAAAAATGATACTAAAATAATCCTATACAGGTCAAAAGCCTAAATTTTAGCTTGTGCCATTTCCAAACCATTGGTTGCCTAAGGTCTCACACTTCTCTCCCATGTACTAGGTAGTGATTTCCTCTTTGAAACACTCCCATAAGTGCCTTTACACACTCAAAAAGGTATAAAAGAGTGATCCCAACCCTTGGGGATCCTCAACACATCAAGAACATAATTCTTGAAAAGTCCTGGAGCTCACGCCTACGCGTAACACCACCACGCTGCGGCATGTGAAACAAAACCCAGGTTCTATAGAATTCTGCAGAACTAGTACTATTCCATTCATAATTCTCACGAAATCAACTCACTCCAAAATGGTTTCTAGGTGATTTTAAGTCCCTAACAAGTTCACTAACACATAGAAAACAAAAACCACTTACTCACAACACCAAATTTGGATTCTTGGATCAAATCACAAATAATGACCTAACTTTTCTCACTTTTAGCCTCAAAGGTTCAAATGTCAAGTTCTAGGTTTCTAAGACAAACCTATTACATAGACAAGTCATAAATAGCCAAGGAAACTTGATCAAGCAAAAAAGACACTTCAAACACCTCTAGAAACTAATTTAACTTATTATGCATCACAATTGCATAAATGGCAAAAGTGGAGAAAAGAAGATAAAATAAGCACAAATCTCCTATCTCTTGGATCAAAGATGGTGAGGATTATGAAGCCTTAGCTTTCCCCTTCCTTTTCCTTTCCTTCTCTTCCTCCTTCTTTGCTTGGCTTTCATTTGCCTCTCCTTTGGTAGCTGCAGCCGTGAAAGAAGAGAGTGAAAAAAGTAAAAAATGAGATACAAATATCTCATCTCAAGCCTTTAAGTAACAAGGTTGAAACACTTGGTCGTGAGTGACTTTGGTCACTTAAGTGACCATATGATATATCCTGATCTACTAAGAACACTTAGATTTCACTAAATTCAATTTTCTTAAAGCCAACAAGTTTAAAATAAATCACAGGATTCATCAAAAATCTTATTGCACCAAAACTGCCATTTTTCATATTAGTTGCTAGATAAACCAGCATTAAAACATACAACCAGTATGCTTAAAAATACCTAACTAGCTTTGATTATCCTCCAATTTTAATTGTACCACAGTTCACACATTTATGACCTAGAACTAAATTCTCTACATTTAATTCCATTAACTAAGTAATTTAAGCCATTTTCAGAGCTAATAACAACTATTTCTCATATATAGTATTACAACAAATTGACTAAACGTGCTCAGAAAGTCACAAAATTAAACAGGCATAACAAACTAGTATTAGGCGACCTTTGTACCCATATACAAGTCTATCATGTTTTCACGGGTGTTAAATTTCTCCCCTCCATTTTAGAATTTTGTCCCTAAAATTTAGTCTCACAAAACTAACAATTCTGAGGTATCAAACAAACATAAACTCATATTCACAAGTTACCTGGCATAGGGTCAGAAGGTTGCACTTCTTCGTCCTTTCTCAAAATATACACCCTTCCTTGAGCTTGTGGCCTAGAACTGGGTGTATGTCCTTGTTTGCATGGAAATTTCCTTGTAAAATGTCTGAGTTAATCGCACACATAGCAAACCGCACAAGGTTTGTCACCATGTGGTCTTCCGCACTTAGGGCATTCAGGCTCCACAGTCTCCACCTGAACTCGCTCACCTTTAACTTGTGGGTGACTGGATTTAGAAACACCTTTTCTAGATCCAACATCCGCCTTTCTCTTCTTCTGAAGATTTTGTGATCTTCGCTCAGCTTGAAACTGGAGGTTATCAGACTCCACAATTTTGCACTTCTTCACCAAAGATGGAAAATCTCTAATCTCCAAAGGCCTCACTACTCTCTTAACAGTTCTCCTCAATCCGGACTCAAACTTGACACACTTATAGTTCTTATTCAGATTGAGCCTCATCTAAGAAGAAAACTTGGACAACTCATGAAATTTCACCTTATATTGCCCAACTGTCATGTCCCCTTGTTGAAGACCAAGGAACTCTATCTCTTTATCATCCTGTAGACTTTTGGGAAAATATTTCTCCAAAAATATGTTCTGAAATGCTTCCCATATAACTAGTGTTCCCACTGCCTCTAACAGTCTTCTGGCACCTCGCCACCATTGCTTTGCTTCTCCCCTAACATAAAGGAAGCGAAGTATACTCTTTACTCGTCCGATCAAACCATGACCTCAAAGATCTTTTCCATCTTATCTAACCACTCTTCAGCTTTCACTGGATCGTAGTCGTCCCTGAACATAAGAGGATTCATCTTTTTGAATTCCAAAATGTCAAGAAAATTATGATTTCTCCCAATTGGAACCTCCTGTGCTAGTGGTGGTACCGGTGGTGGTACTGGTTGCTGAGTTCCTAACCTCTCTAGCACTCTAGTAGTTACTGGTGCCTGCTCTCTCATTGTATTGGCGGTAGTGACTGCTTGCTCTATTTGCTGCCTCATGGCATTGGTCAATGCCATCATAGCTGCGGCCATCTCGGTGCCTTCACCAGGTGTGTTCCGAGTTTCTCTAATTCACCTTTTGGGTGCCATAGTTTCCTGTACACACAGAAACGACACATATTGAACTGCAGTCTCAATACTATGTAACCGTGCAATAGTAGCTAGCATCACACAATACAAGGCAAGTCATGCAATTTCACTCTAACATCATATGTGAAAGACATGAAATGCACAACCAACTTTAAGCATGCCTAAGCATAGTCAGTCCATACCTTAGCTCAATAGGATGAACCTGGGACCTGTAGCTTATGGGCCCACCATGCTTAGTCACTGGATCGAAACCTGGATCTGATACCATAATGTAACATCCCAATATTGCTATCCCGATATATCGACATATATAAGAATAACCAATACTAGCCATGTTACTTCAATATCACATACATCAGCTAACCCCATAACATTTATATAAAATAATTTTGGAGAGCCACGTTAACAAAAGTTATATATACATCACTACCTCAAAAGAGCGTACTGTCATATATATCATTAAACAACTAAACAAATATAAAATATATATAAGTTTAGCCTAAAAGAGCATTTAAGCTACATATTTTCAAGCGCCTTTCTCTTTCCTTTTGATACGTTTCCACTTGGATTTACATGAAAACATAATCGAGATGAGAAATCATAATTTCTTAGTATCAGTATTTCAAAACCAGCATTTATCCTTTCACAAAGAATAAACCAATAAATAGCGTCAAGAAATAAGTTTACAATAGGTATCAGATTCACTACTTACTACCAAAAGAATAACTCACATTGCCACCCTATGTAGTATTCTCAAGCAAACCACAATCCTAATTATGCATTATAAGAAAACTATCAACAATATTATACAATCGCCCATACAATCATAAATATCATTGATTAAGGTAACTACCTATACAATTACCATGCAAATGCAATGCTTGTTATGTTGTATGTTTATGTGTAACATGTCCTAAGACAATGATTGTTCATTGAAGTAAAATAGTGTTGGGTGCAATGTCATGAAACTCAACTATTCCTAGGAACTCTGTTACTTATACTTTCCCTGAGTAGTAAGGCTCCGACCATTTATCACTACCTGAAAATGAATGGACTATTCCATCTCATAATAATGAGTGTATTGTTACCATCTCATATACCATTCATAGATACGTGGGAATAGCAAGTGTGTGAGAAAACATGCAAAGTGATATTTAACACCCACGTTCAATGCCATGTTGGATATCCTCCTACACAAGTCATAACTTTAATACCCTTAGTAATATGTTAGACTTATTTATGTGTTCAAAAGGTAGCATATAACTTGCTTAACATGCCAGAGAAGCTTTTATGACAAACTGAGTTCGTTTAGGCACTTAATTGCAACACATAAGTTGAAAAGTAGCTTAAAATGACTCAGATAATGGCTTATAAGGTTAAGTTGAGTGAAATAGGTATGGAAACCTTGTTTCTAGGTCACAAATGAGTTAAGTAAGATGTGTTGGTGTATGCCCTAGAGGCTGATACATTTGTCTGTATTTATATACATTCAATTATGCTTATTTTAATATATGAGGCATTTCATTCATTGTGTTCTTTTTTGATAAACATAATAAAGTCCTTAGAATAGTAATTTTGATGCCATAGGTTATCGTGTGGATGACTTGATCGTGAGATCCTTTTGGTTATAACACTATTCTTAAATGTCCCTAGTCAAGTATTATTGTTAATTAGGACAACAATAATACAATGAGACTAGTATGTGCATAGACTGATGACCATATCTCATGGGTCATAGATATGAGATATCAAGTCTTCACATGAGTACATATTAGAGTAATGATGTATTGGACTGACCTACCATGAGAACGCTACATGGATCGTTACGTGAGTGTCATAAGCGATTCTCATAGTGATAATGGTGTTTGTGGTCCTTTGACCTGAAATCACTATGATTCCTACATGAGGAGTTGTGTGTTTTAATACCACCAAACGCCATCTGTAACAAGGTGACTATAAAGTTAGTTATTGGATATACCACAAATCATGCAGAGGGATATGAGTGACCTAGATGGGATTTGTCACTCCTACATAACAAGAGCAATATCTTTGGGCCCCCTGATTGAGTGAGACTGCGAAATGCATGGCCATGCTTAAATGAGTCAATATGAGATATTAATTTCATTTGTTGTTACAAAGTCTACTAGAGTATTAGGAAATGAATGATTGGACTATACAAGGGTAACGCATTCCATGCCTTGTATTCAATCTAGATATCTTGACAAAGGGACTAAACGACACAGAAACATAGGTTACAGAAAGGTTATGTTAAATCACTGACATTCTTATTACTTGGGTAGCAACGATGTGTTGCTAGATACCACTCACTGCTTGTAATATTAAAATGGGATTTTAATATTACTGTCAACGTAATGAGAACCTGCGGGGTCAGACACATAGAGTAGACTAAAATTGGAGCAACGGATCCAAGTTAGACTCGGATTCAAATATGGGTCAGACTCATAACAAATGAGTCTAGGGTTGCACAGCTTACCTTACTACTGCTCACACTCACTTAAGGCAGTCACTATTATAAATAGTACTGCTAAGGGGCGACTAAGTTACACAATTTCAGAACCCTAGCCGCACCTACAGAAAAGTGAGTGAGTGAGCGACAGGTTTCTTCTCTTCTCTTCATAGCTAGCACTGTGTGAGAGACGTGAGGCTCCTCTTTGCTGACGTTGGATGTTCATGAGTCTGTTCATGTGGATATCGTAGAGACATCATTTCTATTACAGTGTTGGTGATTCACGTCCTTCCTTTTGATCACGCTTCAAGAGGTAAATAATTTAAAAACTCGGATTATGGCTTTTCGCATGGATCCTCGGTGGGAATCCTAATTTTTTTCGCTATGTGATGTAACCGCGATTCCCAATAGTGGTATCAGAGCAGGTTGCGAAACCATGATTCGGTTTTCTGTTTTCATTTTACATGAGATAACATGTTTGCTATTCTTGTTTTTTATGAAAGATGTGATCTTTAATATGTTATTTTTGAAAAATGAGTGAAACCCCTTTGCGAAAACATATTCTATTTTATATGTTGTATGTAAAACTGAGATGTTATTTTCAAAAACCCATGAAGATGTTCATATGTTTTGTGAAAATTGTTTTGTTTGAGATGTATGTTTTTATGAAGCTTTCTGGTATGTATGTGATACGTACAATATTTTGGAATCCTTATTCTCAATGCGCGGTGCAAGGGTTTAGGAAACCTTGTTGTTGGTTTGTGGCAGCGAGGGTTATAGAATCCTTGTTTCTGCATGAGTGGCGCAGTATAAGGGGTTTTGGAAAACCTATTCCTATCTTGTGGCAACAGCATCAAGTGTTGATGTCAAGCCGTTAAGGAGGCGCAAGGGTTCAAGTGTTGAACAGCGGCACAAGGGTTCCCCATGGTACCTCTGCGTAGTGTGTTATTCGAAAGCGCAATATTTTCTATCCAATTTTATGACTCACGAAAATAATTATGTATTATTGTTATGAGTTATATGTTCTTTGTGATGCATGGTGCATGGTTATGGCCTTAGTCCTCTTTTTATGCTATTTTGTTTTTTTTTTATAAATACGACCTGCGTGTCGTGCTTTTTTCTCTACATTCCGATTGTATATTCTCTTCTCACCTGACTCCCTTCGAATGTAAAATAGGTTTCTATATAATGTAATTATGATGTGAAGACAAGAAGACATCATCAAGTGAGGACGTTGGTGGGAGATGCTTGGTAGGGGTGTAAGTGGGTGATTTGGTTTGATTTTTAAGGAAAAATAAATCCGAACTAATCAAAATTAATTAGTTTGGTTTGGTTCGGTTTACATATTTTTTGATAGTCAAATCTGAACTAAACCGAACCGAACATCTATGGATTGGTTTGGTTCGGGTGATCGGGTTGACCATTTTTTTAATACAAAAATTAACTAAACAATTAGCTTTTCATAACAAAAAAAAAATACAAAATAAACCTATGAAAAAATTTCTAGAAATAGAATCAAACTTATTAATTTGAACACTAATATTTATTTCATGTTTTAGAATGTGTATTAAAATGTTCATAAAGAAAGAACAAAGAAACATATTGATATTTACATTAAAAAATTATATTTGAATAAGTTAAAAATCTTCAAGAGAGATTTAATTTGGCAAGTTGTATACTACTACTATTCAATTAAGAGAAAGTTGTGAGGCTACTAACCTGGAGGTATATATGTAACCAATTGAACCCCTAAAGACATGAGTGGAGCTAATGGAGACTTGATTAGTTGAACTTTGAATTAGCAACCTAGCGAATCCAAAGTCTCCAACCTTTGCAGTCATATTTTCATCTAAGAGAATGTTGTTGGGTTTCAAATCACAATGCATAATAGGAACTTCATTATCATTGTACAGGTAATCGAATGTACAAGCAGCATCGATATCTATATTCAGTCTCTCCATAAGGTTCAACTCATTTTCATTTGCATGCTTTCTCTTCCCTTTAATCCAATCTTCCAAGCTCCCATTACTTAAGTACTCATAAACTAGAACAAAAAATTCATTGTTTTTAAAGTCAATACTAGATCATTTAAAGTCAATTCATCGTTTCCAAGCTTTCAAGTTTAGATGATGTTGTTGCTGTTACTTTCACTTTTCTGTTCTTTATGTATAGTAGCAAGCACATTGTCAGACATAGTATCAGTGTTACCACTGTGGCTAGGATGATGAAATGTCCGATATATCTTCTTCCATGGCCATGAGGCTCATATGCAAAATACAAGCAAAGTTTTTTATTGCCTTCTAAATGGACAGCAGAAAGATTTTGGAAAACTCTACCATTAGGAATGGTTCCTTCTAAATTATTATAAGAGAGGATCAAAAGCTGAATGACATATAAATTTTGAAGTTCAATAGGAATGGATCCAAAGAGATGGTTGAAGGAAAAATCCAAAGTTTTCAAGTCTCTCACCTTTCCAAGAGTTTTTGGAATAGCACCTGATAGCATATTCCTGGCCAGAACTACAATACCGGTGAGCAGAATCAAATATTTTGGCAGAGGAATTTTCTAGTCTTCTGTGTTGAACGAAAATGAAATTTTAGGAGTTGGAAACTGAGAAAGTATTACAAAAAATATAAAAAAAAGTAGTAGCCAAAAAATGTTGTAGCATAAATATTTTTTAAAATAAAATATATAAATATATGGTTTGGTTTGGTTCGGTTTGGTTTAGTTTTAAAATTTTAAATCAGAGAACTAAACCAATTAAGCTTTAATTGGTTTGGATTTTACTCGAACCAATCAATATACCCAAACTAAACCGAATAATTTAATTTGTTCAGTTTGGATTGATCGGATTAGTCGGTTATCCGAACTAATTTTCACCCCTAATGCTTGGTGAAGCTGGCTTTCTTTATGCTACTCTATTAGGGGGCCATAACCATGTCACTTTTATTATATGCTTTTTATGTATGAGATGCATGGATAATGTTTATGGTATGATAAACAGTTTAATAAATGGTGAGATCTAATAATAATAATAATAATAAAATTCCCTCAAAGCAAATATTAAGTCATTATGTGATGCTTTCCAATGTGTGGCACTCGTCAAGACTAGTATCGATCAAGTGCAGGTCTGCCAAAGCAGGATGCCTTTATCTATATTAGTAAGACGCGATGGGATAAAGGTAATATCCAACTGCCAACCATTGGGTTTGACTTAACTAGGCCATTTCAATAAGATTGGAGGCTTAGAGGCATGAAGTTGGGCTTTGGTCCATTAGATGGATTTGAATAAGTGTTATTCACCCAATTATCCAAGAGTTACATATGATGTAATTGGAAAGTGTTTCCTACCTAAATAACTGAATTTTGGGTGATCAGCCAAAGCTGACTCAAAACTAGGTGAAATATGAATTTTGGCCCACTAGAAAATCTTACGATGGGATTTTCTGAGTCAATGCTGAGGGTTATCGACTTGAATAAAATAGTGGGAAGTATATTTAATTAAAAGACCTCATTAAATATGTTTATGGCATAATATTTATATTTTGCATATTTCTGTTGATAGATTACCATGGCAATAAACACATCAAGTAACTTATCACTGCGATCCGTCCTTGAGAAGGATAAGTTGTTTGAACGAATTTTTTAGACTGGTACAGGAATTTGAGGATTGTCCTCAAGCAAGAGAAAAAGCTGTATGTACTAGAATAGCCTATTCCTGAGCCACCTGCTGCTAATGCCCCTAGAATTGAAAGGGATGCTTATAAGAAGCAGCAAGATGATGCCTTGGACATTAGATGTCTTATGCTGGCTACCATGAACTCTGAGCTCCAAAAGTAACACGAGAACATGGATGCCTACGATAAGATCGTACATCTTAAGAAGGTCTATCAAGAGCAGGCCAGGCATGAGAGATATGAGGTCTCTAAAGCACTGTTTCAGTGCAAGCTGGTAGAAAGAAGCCCTATTGGTGCTTATGTACTCAAGATGATTAGGTACATTGAAAACCTAGAGAGACTTTGTTTTCCTTTGGGCCAAGAGTTGGCCACTGACTTAGTCCTGTAATCATTGCTGGAAAGTTTTAGTCAATTTGTCATGAACTATAACATGAATGAGATTGACAAATCACTACCAAAGCTGATAGGCATGTTGAGAACTACTGAGCAAAACATTAACAAAGGCAAAGGAAAGACCATAATGATGGTTCAAAAGAATAAGGACAAGAAATAGCAGAAAAAGCCCAAGGACAACTGGAAGGGCAAGGGCAAGGATAAGTCTAAGCCTAGCTGGCTTGAAACCAGTGGGTGGAGTGGCTAAGGAAGGTACATGCTTCCATTGTGGTCAAACTGGACATTGGAAGAGGAACTGTGCCAAGTTCCCGGAGGAGCTTAAGAAAAAGAAGGGAAGTGAGACTTCCACTTCAGGTATTTTTGTTATTGAAGTCAATTTATCTACTTCTGCATCTTGGGTATTAGATACTGGATGTGGATCTCACATTTGTATAAATGTGTAGGATCTAAAGAGCAGTAGACCATTGAGGAAGGGCGAAGTCAACCTACAAGTGGAAAATGGAGCAAAGGTTACTGCATTAGCTATAGGGACTTATTTATTATCTTTGCCTACTGGGCTTGTAATAGAGTTAGAGAACTGCTATTTTGCGTCCGCTATTAGCAGGAATATCATTTCTGTTTCTTATTTGGACAAGAAAAGTTTTTCTTTTATTATAAAGGACAAGTGTTGTTCCATTTATATGAATGATATTTTTTATAGTAGTGCACAATTGAGTAATGGACTTTATGTCCTTGATCTCGAAACGCCCGTCTATAACATAAATACAAAGAGGTTTAAATCAAATGATCTGAACCCAACTTTTCTCTGGCATTGTCGTTTGGGCCACATAAATGAGAAACACATCTCCAAACTCCATAAAGATGGATTCTTGGACTCGTTTGATTTCAAATCATATAAGACATGTGAATCTTGTTTATTAAGGAAGATGACAAAGGCCCCATTCACTGGATAAGGTGAAAGGGCTAGTGATCTTTTAGGCCTTTTACATAGTGATGTATGTGGGCCATTAAACACACTCGCTAGGGGCGGTTTTCAATACTTCATTACATTTACTGATGATTTCAGTAGATATGGATTTGTATATCTTATGAAGCACAAATCAAAATCCTTTAAAAAGTTCAAAGAATTTAAGAATGAAGTACAAAACCAACTTGGCAAGATTATTAAAATCCTTTAATCAGATCGAGAAGGAGAATACTTAAGCCAACAGTTTGATGATCATCTGAAAGAGTATGGGATAATATCTCAACTCACTCCACCAGGAACACTATAATGGAATGGTGTCTCTGAAAGGAGGAACCAGACCTTGTTAGACATGGTCCGATCCATGATGAGTCATGCAGACCTTCCAGGCTCCTTCTGGGGATATATTCTGTTAATAGCAGCTTTCACAGTTAACTGTGTTCCATCTAAGATGGTTCAAAAGACACCATATGAGATATGGACTGGGAGACGGCCCAGTATATCTTTCTTGAAGATTTGGGGCTGCGAAGCTTATGTGAAACATCAAGTTTCTGATAAGCTTGGACCTAAATCAGATAAATGCTTCTTTGTGGGGTATCCAAAGGAGACTAATGGATACTTTTTCTATAAGCCTACCAAGGGTAAAGTGTTTGTCACACGAACAGCTGTGTTTCTAGAAAGGGAGTTTTTCTCCAAAGGAACCAGTGGGAGAAAAGTAGAACTTGAAGGAGTTCAAGTTTCACAAAGCAGCAATGAAACAATGGTGGAAATAGAGCAGCCTCCACAAAATGTTATGGAACAACAACCTACTCTAGTAGCATAAGACCTGCGTAGGTCTAATAGGATATGTCATCAATCAGAGAGATATGGATTTCTCATGACCCAGCAAGGTGACGTATTGCTCATGGATCAAGATGAGCTTGTGACTTATTAGGAAGTCATTATTGACCCAGAATCTGAGAAATGGCTTGAGGCCATGAGATCTGAAATGGATTCCATGTATGCCAACTAGGTATGGACCTTGGTTGACCCACCTAAAGGGGTAAAACCCATTAGGTGCAAATGGGTTTTTAAGAAGAAAACTGACATGGTTGGTAATATGCATACCTTTAAGGCGCGATTGGTGGCTAAAGGTTTCAAACAAATTCATGGTGTAGACTATGATGAGACTTTTTCCCCAGTTACGATGCTTAAATCTGTTCAGATCTTACTTGCTATTGCAGCATACCATGATTATGAAATCTGGCAAATGGATGTCAAAATTGCTTTCCTTAATGGAAATCTTCTCAAGGATGTGTACATGACACAACCTGAGGGTTTTGCCACTCCAGAGGATGCTGGAAAGGTGTGCAAGTTGCAACAATCCATTTATGGATTGAAGCAAGCTTCCAGAAGCTGGAATCTTCATTTTGATGATACAATAAAATAGTTTGGTTTCATCAAGAATGAAGAAGAATCTTGTGTCTACAAGAAGGTTAGTGGGAGCACTATTGTCTTTCTGGTATTATATGTAGATGACATACTACTTATCAAAAATGACATCCCTACCCTACAGTTCGTAGAGACTTAATTAGGGAACTGCTTCTCTATGAAGGACTTGGGCGAAACCACCTATGTGTTAGGTATCATGATTTATAGAGATAGATCACTGAGACTGCTTGGCCTAAGTCAGAGTACATACATAGACAAAGTGTTAAGATGGTTTAACATGCATGAATCCAAGAAAGGACTCTTGCCTATGTCGCATGGTGTAAGCCTATCTAAGGCTCAATTCCCTTCCACTCAAGATGAGAGGGATCGCATGAGTAAGATTCCATATGCATCTGCAATTGGATCTATCATGTATGCCATGTTATGTACTCGACCAGACATCTCGTATGCTTTGAGCATGATGAGTAGGTACAAGTCTGATCCCAGTGACAGTCACTGGACTGCTGTCAAGAACATCCTTAAGTACTTGAGAAGGACTAAGGATTCATTCTTGGTATATGGAGGCGAGGAAGAGCTAGTTGTAAAGGGTTACACTGATGTTAGCTTCTAAACTAATAAGGACGACTCCAGATCGCAATCGGGTTATGTTTTTTAACCTAAATGGTGGGGCTGTGAGCTGAAAGAGTTTAAAGCAGGAGACAGTCATCGATTCTACCACAGAGGCTGAGTATATTACTGCCTCCAATGCAGCAAAGGAGGCCATTTGGATCAAGAAGTTCATTGCTGAACTTGGCACTATTCCTAGCATTGTGGACCCAATGGACCTCTATTGTGATAATAATGGAGCCATTGCACAAGCTAAGGAGCCTAGATCTCACCAGTGATCTAAACATATACTTAGGCGCTTCTATCTCATTCAAGAGATCATCGATAGAGGAGATGTGAAGATATGCAGAGTACCAACAGATGATAACATTACTAATCTACTAATGAAGCCTCTTGCACAGCAGAAGCATGAGGGTCACACTAGGTCTTTAGGCATTAGACATATGCCTGATTGGCTCTAGTGCAAGTGAGAGATTGTTGGTGTATGCCCTAGAGACTGATACATTTGTCTGTATTTACATACATTCTAATATGCTTATTTTAATATATGAGGCATTTCATTTATTGTGTTCTTTTTTGATAAACATAATAAAGTCCTTAAAATAGTAAGTTTGATGCCATAGGTTATCAAGTGGATGACTTGATCGTGAGATCCTTTTGGTTATAACACTATTCTTAAATGTCCCTAGTCAAGTATTATAGTTAATTAGGACAATAATACATTGAGACTAGTATGTGCATAGACTGATGACCACATCTCACGGGTCATGGATATGAGATATCAAGTCTTCACATAGGTACATATTAGAGTAATGATGTATTGGACTGACCCACCATGAGAACGCTACATGGATCATTACGTGAGTGTCATAAGCGACTTTCATAGTGACAATGGTATCTGTGGTCCTTTGACCTGAAATCACTACGATTCCTACATGAGGAGTTATGTGTTTTAATATCATCAAATGTCATCTGTAACAAGGTGATTATAAAGTTGGTTATTGGACATACCACAAATTATGCAGAGGGATGTGAATGACCTAAATGGGATTTGTCACTCCTACATAATAGGAGCGATATCTTCGGGCCCCCTAATTGAGTGAGACTGCAAAATGCATGGTCATGCTCAAATAAGTCAATATGAGATATTGATTTCATTTGTTGTTACAAAGTCTACTTGAGTATCAGGAAACGAATGATTGGACTATACAAGGGTGACGCATTCCATGCCTTATGTTCAATCTAGATATCTTGACAAAGGGACTAAACCACACGGAAACATTAGTCACGGAAAGGTTATGTCAAATCACTGACATTCTTATTACTTGGGTAGCAGCGATGTGTTGCTAGATACCACTCACTGCTTGTAATATTAAAATGATATTTTAATATTACTGCAAACTTAATGAGAACCTACAGGGTCACACACATAGAGCAGACTAAAATTGGAGTAATGGATCCAAGTTGGACTCGGATTCAAATACGGGCCAGATTCATAACAGATGAGTCTAGGGTTGCACAGCTTACTTTACTGCTGCTCACACTCACTTAAGGCAGTCACTATTATAAATAGTACTGCTAAGGGGCTACTAAGTTACATAATTTCAGAACCCTAGCCGCACCTATAGAAGAGTGAGTGAGTGAGCGACAAGTTTCTTCTCTTCTCTTCGCAGCTAGCACTGTGTGAGAGACGTGAGGCTCCTCTTTGCCGATGTTGGACGTTCATGAGTCTGTTCGTGTGGATATCGCAGAGACATTGTTTCTATTATGGTGTTGGTGATTCACGTCCTTCCTTTTGATCACGCTTCAAGAGGTAAATAATTTAAAAACTTGGATTTTGGCTTTTCGCATGGATCCTCGGTGGGAATCTTAATTTTTTCCACTACGTGATGTAACTGCAATTCCCAACAAGATGCAGTTAAAGTTTCATGTTAATCTGAGTTAGTTTGGTATTTTTAGGCATATTAGTTGTGCATTTAATACCGAATTGACTACCAGCAGATATGAAAAATTCTGAAAATGGTGAAACAATAATTTAGATGAATCTTATGATTTATTCTAAAGTTGTTGGAATCTAGAAAACTTGAATTAGCATAATTCGAGTGTTCTTAGCAGATAAAAAAGTTCTAGAAAAATATCCTAAGGGATATAATGGTCTTCTCTTATTTCTCTCTCGGTTAAAGGCAACAAAAAGCTACAAAGAAAGAAATAAAAATAGAGAAGAAAGAAAACAAAGGAAGAAAAAAGAGATAAGAAGAAGAAGAAGAATGAGAAAGAGGAGAGGAAGACCAAGGGAAGGTCAAGATCAAAACATAGAGCTTGAAGATTGATCATCCAATCAAGAGGTAAGGGGTTTCTGTTCATCTTTCTCCTCTTTAGTTTTCATTGAATGAGGTTAGGGATTTTGAATAGAAATAGGGGTTTAGAGAGCCAAATCCATGTTCTTGGCTTGGTTCTTGATTCCAAGGACTGGGTTATGATAGTTTTAGGTTAGTAAGTGTAAGATGGCTATTTATAGCTGAAGCTCAACCATTAGAGTTCATAGAGAAAGAATTTGATGATGGTTGAAGTTTTGTGGTTTTGGACCTAGGCCTAAGAGAATCCATAGGTTGTATAGGAGGTACAATAAGTTTAGGGTCCTAGATTGGTGCTAGAAATCACAAGGAAACCAATCTTTGATGATTGGAAGTTAAGATGAGATTTATAGAACAGTTGGAACAATCTGCAAAAATTTTGCAAAATTGTTATCAAGCGAAGAATGCCCAGATGCTCCACACAGAGTGCCTCGACGCTAGCATGCTAGAGATAAGAGTGCTTAGACGCTCATTACAGAGCGCTTAGATGCTCAATGCCCAGGTAGTTTTTATGCGCATCAGAGCGTAGAGCGCCTAGACGCTCAGACCAGAGTGCTTAGGCATGCAGCACGAAATAGCACAGGGCTATGATCTACCTAGCAAATGCCCAGACGCTCAAGGAGAGAGCGCTTAGTTACCTATCACAGAATTCATCAAGGAGTCATTTTTGATGTTTTGAAGTTATGGACAAGATAGGATCATTAGTATATGTTTCCTAAAGTATATGAGGACACAAATAGGGATATTTCAAGAGAGGAACTATCACCTAGTAAGTAAGAAGAAGTATAAGGTCTTTGAGCATTCAAAAGTGAAGGATTTCCCTAGGCAATGACATAGCACCTTAGGCAACCTAGTGTTGCATTAAATATCACTCAAGATGTGATGAGATGGTGGCATAGAGATAAGTATACTAAGATGAATTGTAGGGTTCACTCTAGTAAGAATAAGGAAGATATGAACCTTAGGATATCCAAGAGTAGTGGATTACCTTGGGAAGGTACCTAGAACCTTAAACAACAAAGAGTTGCAAGTAATAGCCACTTTAAGTTAGATTCACTTGAGTGGAGACAAGGTTATGTTTTTAGTTCTGAAGAGGGAATATTATGTACTAAGTCTCTAGTTAAATGGGACCTTGTGCGTTGTAGAATACACAAAAGGATGAATGTTGACTAGTAAGCTTCTCATATTCATTAAGTAAGCAAAGTTCTAGTGAAATGCTCATTTGTTTCCTTAAGCAAGGTTGAATGAAGCAGTAGCTAAGATAGACTCTTTCACTAGGATGAGTTAAGTCTATAAGAACGTTAAGGTGGTGTTTATGTAAGAGGTAAAATAACACTATGCTTTTCATACACTAGTTAGTTAATCTAGTTTGTATGTAAAAGCTAAGAATCTTAGTGCAACCAAAAGTAAGGGTTTGCAAAAGATAAGTGTCTAGCGCCTATGGTAACTTATTGTTACTTAGCTTCACTATAGATATGATGATGATGGGTGTTACATATAAGTAAACTAGGATAAGTTGGCATTATCTACCTGTGAATGCGACTTATATGACGTGAGGTCATTTAGCTATGAAGGAAGGGAGTCAAAAAGTTCCTAAGGGGACAAGTATTCCTAACTAAGTGCTAGGGTTGCATGTAGTGTGGAAATTCTATTTTTTCCTATCTATAAGGAAGTAAACATGAGAAGTCATAATTTCCTAGTAAAACATGCCTAGATCTTAGATGACCTAAGTATGTAAGAATGATTGTATGTATGTTTATGGAAATGGTCTAGTAGTATTGATCTTAGTGAGTATCCTTTAATGCCTATTCATGAAGGCCAACGGAGATAGATGGGTCTTCGAAAAACTCTTTTGAGTAAGGACATAACCCTGATATCTTAATAGTGCCAAGGCCAAAGGAGATAAGTGGGGAGTCCATAAGGTTCTTTTGAACAAGGATTTAGCCTGAACTTCTCAACGTGCCAGGATACATGTGATATGAGGATGAGTTTTCCTTCTATTTACCACAGGATAATGTACTGAACCAGTTCCTAATGAATTTCTTGGTTTTCAAAATAAACCTCTACATGTATTTCAAAACAAACATTGCACAAGCATATCTTTAGGATCTTCTTAGACATAATCATATTGCATATCATCTGCATTGCATTTACAGATAGTTGTATTGGCATTGTCTGTTGCTATTGGTATTTACAATTGTATGGACAGTTGTTTATATACAATGGTATATAGGCTATAGGTTTAGATCACACTACTTAGTAGTGTGCAGTTATGACAAAAGAGGAGGAAACTCCTATGTTTGTAGTTATAGTAATTGTTATATTTGTTATATAATGTTATAGCTAGCTGGTATTGGAATTGCTTTTACTGAAAATTGTAATTCGCACCCCAGTTGTTCTTCCATGTAAATCTAGGGAAAGACCCTGCTAAGGGAAAGAAAACAAAGCATTAAGACTAGTATAGCTTTTATATACGTTTGTAGACAAAGTTGATGTATAAAGTTTATATTTGCTTTGTATGTTTTAAGTAGTATGTATTACAATATGCCCTTTTGTGGCAAGTATATATATATATATATATATATATATATATATATATATATATATATATATATGAGTTTAAGTTTTTTGCAATCTCTCAAGGCTTTCTTTAATTACTCAGTTGTGATTATGGATATATGTTAGTTAGTATGTAGAAGTGACATTTGTAGTGCTGTATATCTTTGTATATCTATGATATACCAAGATATCTAGATTAGGATGTTACAATAACCAATGCACTTAAACGTGTCTATCCTACTCCACGAGGTTTTCCAATTATCAACTTTGGAATACTAACATACTCGAACTATGTGTTACTTGTAATACCCTTAGTAACATGTTAGACTTGTATATGGTTACAAAAGGTAGCATATGACTTGCTTAACATGTTAGTGAAGTTCTGTGACAAGTTGAGTTCGTTTAGGCACTTAGTTGCAACACAGAAGTTGAAAAGTAGCTTAAAATGACTCAGATAATGGTTTTAAAGGTAAAGTTGAGGGAAATAAACATAGAGGGCTTATTTCTAGGTCACAAATAAGTAAAATAAGATGTAGTTAAAGTTTCAAGAGAATATGAGTTAGTTTGGTATTTTTAGGCATACTCATTGTTTATTTAATGCTGGATTGACTACCAGCAGATATGAAAAATCATGAAAATGGTGAAACAATAATTTAGATGAACTTTATGATTTATTCTAAAGTTGTTGGAAGCTGAAAAAATTGAATTAGCATAATTCGAGTGTTCTTAGCAGATAAGAAAGTTCCAGTAAAATATTCTAAGGGACATGATGGTCATTCTTTTATTTCTCTCTCACACGTCTAAGTAGTAGAAGCTGCAAAAATCTAACAAAATAGAGAAAGAAAGAAATGAAGGAAGAGAATAGAGAAAGGAAGGAGAAAAAGGAGAAGAAGGAGAGGAAGACCAAAGGAAGATCAAGATGAAAGCATAGAGCTTGAAGATTGATCATCCAATCAAGAGGTAAAGGGTTTCTATTCATCATTCTCCTTTTTGATTCTCATTGAATGAGGTTTGGATTTTTGAATGAAAATAGGGGTTTGGAGAGCCAAATCCATGTTCTTGGCTTGGTTCTTGATTCCAAGGACTAGGTTAGAATAGTTTTAGGTTAGTAAGTTTAAGATGACCATTTATGGCTTAAAATCAACCATTGGAATTCATAGAGAAAGAATTTGATGATGGTTGGAGTTATGTGGTTTTGGACCTAAATCTATGCCTAAGAGAATTCATAGGTTGTATAAAAGTTACAACAAGTTTAGGGCCCTAGATTAGTGCTAGAAATCACAAGGAAACTAATCTAGGATGATTGGTAGTTAAGAAGAGAGTTTAGAACAGATAGAACAATCTGTAGAAATTCTGCAGAGAGCTCCTAGATACCCTACACTGAGTGCCTAGACGCTTGTGTAACAGGGATGAATGTTTGTGTAGCAAGGCGCAGAGCGCCTAAACACTCAGTGCAGAGTGCTTAGACGCTCAGTGCAGAGCACTTAGACACTCAATGTCCAGGAAGTTTTTATGCGCATTAGAGTGCAGAGCGCTTAGACGCTCAGTCCAAAGTGCTTGGGCGCACGACGTGAAAACAACACAAGGTTGTGTTCTTCCCAATGAGCACCCAGATACTCAAGGAGAGAGCGCTTAGGCGCCCATCACGGAATTCGACAAAGAGTTGTTTGTGATGTTTTTAAGTTCCTAGCTAGATGGAATCATTATATGTATATATCCTAAGGTATTTGAGGACCCAAATAAGGATATTTCAAAAGAGGAACTATCACCTAACAAGTATAAGAAAGTATAGGCCTTTGAGGATCCTAAAAGTGAATGATTGCTCTAGGTAAGAACATAGCACCTTAGGCAACCTAATGTTGCATTAGATATCACTCAAGATGTGATGAGATGGTGCAATGGAGACAAGTATACTAGGATGGATTGTAGGGTTCACTCTAGTAAGAATAAGGAAGGTATGAGCCTTAGGATATCCAAGAGTAACGGATTACCTTTGGGAAGGTACCTAGAACCTTAAGCAACAAAGAGTTGCATGTAAGAACCACTTTAAGTTAGATCCACTGAGTGGATATAAGGTTGTGTATTTAGTTCCAAAGAAAGGATGTTATGTACTAAGTCTCTAGTTAAGCGGGACCTTGTGCATTGTAAAATACACAATAGGATGAATGTTGATTTGTAAGCTTGTTGCATTCATTAAGTATGCAAAGTTATAGTGAAATGCTCATTTATTTCCATAAGCAAGGTTGAATAAGGTGTTAGTTAAGATAGGCTCTTTCACTAGTATGAGTTGAGTCTATAAGAATGTTCAGATGGTGTTTATGTAAAAGATAAATATAACACTACATTTTTCACACACTAGTTAGTTAATCTAGTTTGTATGTGAAAGTTATGAGAACCTTTGTGCAACCAAGAATAATGATTTGCCATAGGTAAGTATCTAATACTTCAGCAACATAGTGTTGCATAGGATTCACTTAAGAGTTATAAGTGATGAGGTTGTGTTTAGATATAAGTATGTATGTATATAAATGGAAATGGTCTAGTGGTATTGATCTTAGTAAGTATCCTTTGATGAGCACTCATGAAGGCCAAGAGAGATTGAAGGGTGTCTGATAGACTCAATTGAGGAAGGACATAACCTTGATATTTTCTTAGTGTCAAGGCCAAAGGAGATAAGTAAGGGTCCATAAGGTTCTTCGGAATCAGGATTTAGACCAAACATCTCAGCGTGCCAAGATATGTATGATGTGAGGAAATACCTCTATTCGCCATAGGATAATATACTGAACTAGTTCCTGATGATCTTCTTTGTCTTAAACATAAAACTCTGCATGTACTTCAAAACAAAGTATTGCACAAACATATCTTTAGGATCTTGCTTGGGCATAATCATTTTGCATGTCATTTGCATTGCATTTATAGACAGTTGTATGGGCATTATCTGTTGTTATTGGTATTTACGACTGTATGGGTAGTTATTTATATTTAATGGTATGTATGCTATTGCTTTTAGATCACACTATATAAGTAGTGTGCAGTTATAAAGATTAGTGGAGGAAACTCCTATGTTAGTAGTTATATCAATTGTTATATTTGTTATACAATGTTATAGCTAACTTGTATTGGAATTGCTTTTATTGAGAATTATAATTCTCACCCCAGTTGTTCTTCAATGTAAATCTAGGTAAAGACCCTATTAAGGGAATGAAGACGAAGCATGAAGACTAATATAATTTTTATATGCTTTAGTAGACAAAGCTTATGTATAAGTTTATATTTACTTTGTATGTTTTAAGTAGTATGTATTACAATATGCCCTTATGTGGCAAGTGTTGCATATATATGTATGAGTTTAAGTTTTCTGCATTCTCTCAACGCTTTTTATAATTACTCAGTTGTGATTATGACTATATGTTAGCATGTAGGAAGTAGAAGTGACATCTCTAGTACTGGTTATCTTTATATATCTCTATATATTTAGGATATATCTAGATATCTGTATTAGGATGTTACATTATGGTATCAGAGTATTTCATCTTGTTGAGCGGGGGTATGGACTAACTGTACTTAGGCATGAGTAGCAGTTCAGTAGAATGTTATGCATTCTTTTATCTCTATATGTGATATGCAAATAGAATTGCATGACTAACCTTAGGTATGGATGCTATTGGCTACTGTCACACAGTTAGTTGATATTGAGCCTAGCTAACTCAATATGAATTGTACTACGTGTACAAGAAACTATGGCAACTACCGAGCGAACCTATGAGACTAGGAGACTGGTAAAGGAGGAGATAACCAGAGCTTTTAGAGAAATTACTGCTGTTTTGAAAGAGCAAACTAGTATTTGTAGAAATCTATCAAAAGTGATAGAATAGGACTCACATAGTTAGTGCAGGAATAAGAAGGAACTTATGAAAGATCAGTATTTCTCAGAGTTCAAGAAAGTTACTCCTTTGTTTTTCAAGGGAGAGGTTGGTTTAGTTAGAGCCAAACAACGTCTTCATGGGATGTAAGAAATCTTTGAGGTCATGGCGTGCGTTAATGAATAGAAGGTGACCTTGTTTCTTAAAGGTTAGTAGGAAGAGGCGAAAGTTGTTGAGATGAAGCAGAGAGGTTACTAGAAGAGGTTGGTACTCAAATCACCTGGTGACGAGCGTCGAACTCAATCAAAATTAAAACCGAGTTATACCTATGGCTTATAGTATAGGAGTCAACACCGGATCGTCTCTCAAGGATTTTAGTTACAATTAGATCAAATCAAGTCAAAATTGGGAAGGGGGTTGAGCCTACAGAAAACGTAAATAACAGAATTCAAACAAAAAAAATGGATAAAATAGAATTAATAAAGCAACCAATCTAAGAGAATTAACCAAACTTGATTTTAATCCGTCCTTGATTATTATCGGCCCATTCAATTATCAATCAAGTCCTTAGTTTTAGATCACTTCAAGATGCCTCTCAATGATCCATGGATCTTCTACTAGAAATGCTTCCAGGATTCAATTAATTAAGGTTAGACAAATTAAACACTCATCTAAATTGAAATTAACATAAAAACCAAGATCCAACCAAGTTAAACATTTCATCAAATACCTTCAATGCCTTGTTTAATCTCTAAGTTCATCTTTTTGCATATGATAATAAAGCAATTAACATATAGAAATTCTAATCAAACAACCAGAATTAACAAAGAGAAGAAGGAGAAGAGAAACTTGATTAATAGATGAATATAACAATTAAAGCAAAATCTCAAGATTAAGCATGAAGTTGTTCAATCTCTTGAATTGATATAAAGGCCCCACCCCTCCATGAGAAGGGGAGAACTCAGAAAAATAAAAGAAAAAAAATGAAATTCTAGAGAGAAGAAGGAGGAAGAAATTCTAGAGAGAGGAGGAGAAAAGTGTAGAATGAGAGGTACCTTTCTGCTTAGCCTCAAATTTCTACCTAAAACTCCTAAAACAATCTCCTATTTTGGCCTCACATGATTAGAATCCACTTATATACAAACCTAGGTCCATTATGAGCAATTGGGCCCAAACCCCAAGCAATTTGGAGTTCTACAACTTAACTTATGATCAATACAATATCAAAGGGTCACTAAACTCATATTCTAACTTCCAGGCCCAAGTCAGTCCACTAGATGTAACATCCCGAAAAATCTTTATTTCATTATAAACGATCATTTTATAATATTTATGATTTTTAGGAATTTTTGTGGATTTTTCAGGAAATGATGAATATTTTAATATATTCTTCGTTTTGCATGTACACTGAGCGGAGCCGGGGAAACTAGAATATTTTCCCTAAGGCTGGTAAACTTTGAACTGTCAACGTGTCAACAGGGGATCTAACTAAACCCGAGGCCAGACACAGTTTGCGGGGTTTACATTTTTTTGTGGTTTTGTCTGTTAAATAAAATTTCGGTATCATAAAATATCTGATGAATAATAAAATATTATTTTCATCAATTATAAATTTTATTCACTAAGAAAATAATTCCCACAGTGTAATTAATCATCATCGTCGATGTATTTAATTTGGAGACAAGCTTACTATGTACTTTATCGAGGAGCGCGGGAAGCTTCTCAAGGAAGCTTCCTCCTACCATTATTTTTATCATTTCTCTCTCCTCCCAATTTGTGCAGCACGTTTGAAATTAAGGGGGTCAAATTCATTTCCTTTTCTCACATTTCCTATCCTCCTAATACGCAGCTACTATTCACTCATCTTCTCTCTTCTCTTTCACCCTACAGCAGCAACACCATCCACCCACACCTCCATTTTGTTCTTCAAACCGTCCCAATCTTAGCACCATTTCGTGTTTGGAGAACCACCATCATTGAGGAAATCAGCTTCAAGGTTCTGCCATTTCCTCCATCTTCATTCTCCTATGTCTTTGAAGCTTAAAGGTTGGAGCTTTAAGGTAAAGCTCTTAGCTTTTTCTCCCTCTCTTCTCTTTTTCGTAACCCACTGTCATTTTGATGACAATGGGTATCCATTTCAATATTAGGATTCTGATTCTTGCAAGTTTAAATGTTTAAGGATTTCCTGGAAGCTGGAAACGAAATCCTGACCAAAAAGGAGCCACCTTTCTTTGTGCTTCCCCAAGGTAAGAGGAAGACACTCCTCCTCAATTTCTTTTAGCATTTAGGGACGTTGTTTGTGATTGGTACTGAGATTCATCTCTGTTTGTATGCTGCTGGTGATGTATACATATGCTAGTTGATTGTTTTGTGTGTTTTGATATATTTATGTGTACTGGAACGTATAATCTAAAAGGAACGCTGTCGGGCTGGCTCTCGGATGGCCATGCCTTGAGACTAAAATTTTGGGATTCTTAGTGAGAAATGGTAATAACTTGAGTTTTTGACCATTAAGTGAAATGTCAAAATCTGTCGTGTATGAACCCCTGGCCAAACCCGTCGAATGTGATGTCTTGATCACTTAGTAAAGTCAAAATCTGTCGTGTATGAACCCCTGGCCAAACCCGTCGAATGTGATGTCTTGATCACTTAGTAAAGTTAAAATCCGTCGAGTATGAACTCCTGGCCAAACCCGTCGAATTTGATGTCTTGATCACTTAGTAAAGTCAAAATCCGTCGAGTACGAACTCCTGGACAAACTCGTCGAATTTGATGTCTCGATCACTTAGTAAAGTTAAAATCCGTCGAGTATGAACCCCTGGCCATGCCCGTCGAATTTGATTCCTGGTCATTTAGTGCAATATCAAAATCCGTCGAGTATGAACTCCTGACCACTTAGGAGAGAAACTCCTCCAATGCAAAATCTGTCGAATTTGAATGACCACATCCGTCGAGTGACATATTCGTCGAGTTAGAATGCCAATACCCATCGAGAGACATACCTGTCGAGTAGATCTTCTGTCCATTTATCAGAAGCTTCCCAAAGTTAATATTCGTCGAGTAGAATGTCAAGATTCGTCGAATTAGAGTTCTGACCATCTACCTGTCAAGTAGATCTTCTGTCCGTTTATCAGAAGCTTCCCAAAGTTAATATTCGTCGAGTAGAATGTCAAGATCTGTCGAATTAGAGTTCTGACCACAGTATTTTTTGTCGGTTCGACGCTTGGGAGATTTCTCCAACGTCGACACCCACATCCGTCGAAATAGGACTTCTGCTGACCTTCTGAAAAAATTCGACAGTTTTGATCTCTGTTCGACAGAACCTCTATCCTACAGAAATTGGTTTTTATCCAATCTTGTTATAAAATGTTCTCCCATCTTTCATCCTTCTGCCATGTTAGTTTTCGTCGAATGGCAGCCTCAATTTTCCACTAAATGCATTGTCTGTGTCGAATTCACAACTATGGTTTATCACCCAATACCTAGCAATTAAATCTGTGATGTTGTTAGTGATTCTGGCCATGTATCTTCCTGGATTCAAAACCCTTAGATTAATAAAAGCACATAAATCATAAATGATTGGATGACTAGAGATTAAGTAGGGATTCATAAACAGGGAAGAACATGAGTATGGGTGAGCTTTTGAGGCACATAATGAATTTAATGGTTGACTTTTATCATGACTATGAATGGAAATTATGGATATCCTTAAAATGTACTATTGGATTGTTGTAGACCCGTGAATGGGATTAGATCTTGTTGATAAAGGATATGACATGCATTTGAAGCATGATGGGCCTAGTTGGTCATGAGGAGTATGATTGAGTCATGCATTGAACAAAAAGAAAGAGTTTATCCGTTAGACTTGGTTAAGGCCGGTGGCCTAGGAGTTGAACTTACACCTTTGTGCGGGTGCGAATAGACAAGTGTAGGTTACTTGTTGACCTTGGAGGCGTCAGGGTGCGGGTACCTCACAATGGGCAGCTAGTAGCTCTCTGTCTGTGGGGCAGACCGATGCAAACACACTGACGATCGTATGTCGAGATCTGTGTAGAATGTCTTGTAAAATGCCATGATATACAAAATGATAATTTGAGAATTTTAGCACTTAAGGGCCTGGGCAGCCAAGAATACAGACATATCTCCTGATCGTTCTCTCCGACTGTTTTGTGTCTAGCTCCATGGAGTAGGATTTTGGTTATTGAGGGCACGTATGCATAGTGAGTCCATGAATTATCTGGCATACATTGCTATCATAATTGGAACTGTTGTACCTCTAATATATCTGTATGTGCATGACTTCCTGGAACTGTTTGGTTGATCATAATTGCTATTGAATGTTTATTACCATTATTGCTGTCATAAATGCTATGTGGGCGCTTTGCGCCGTTTGGTTTCTCGATGCTATGATTGGTAATGATGGTAGGATGTCTTACCTCTTCTCTGTCTCCCCACTTCTATTTTGTCCGTATATTGCGTTCCATAGAAGATAACTGCAAGGAACCGGAAGCTCCCGACTTCCCTGGTTTTTGGTCTCATCTTGACTGAGCGACTGCAGAAGAATATGGAGCCACACACGCAAAGATTTTTGGGAGATGTGCGCCTGACTTTCTTGGGAGGGCCAGAGTGCTGGTACATCAACTATGGTTCTGAGTGTTGCGTCTATACGGGGGATGTGTCGTTATCTCTAGCCTAGAGGCGTCACGAGCCGCCTGTCTTCACCTGCTGTATTAGTTTATGTTTGGAGTTTCAGCTACCGATACGTGAGATGTGGGGTGACCGTTATTTCACTCCGCGGGAAGACTCTTTTTGTTCCACAGCTCGGGCCCCGTCCTGTGACTCTGTGATTCCTATGGTGATTTCCTCTGATGAAGAAGATCCTGAGGAAGATCCCGAAGAAGTTCCTGAGGACGACCCCGAAGAGGATTCTGAAGAGGACCCTGACTCGATTCCTCCTCACTTGAGGGACTGACTTTACTTGTAGCTACCGAGGGCTACTAGTATTTTATTTTGGGGGCCTGATGTTTTGTCTGTAGTGGGCTGTATATTCTGATACCGTAGGGAAATATATGTATAATCCTTTGGGGGCAGGTATAGTTTTGCTTTTTGATATGCCAGGCTTTGTAACTAAACAGTTTGATAATTATATATATATATGAATGAAATGTTAATTTCCCATGTATGTTTCGTCACCGTGGATATTGATTATCATTAACGTAAATGTAATGAACAAAAAAAAAATATACTCGCTAATTTAATTACCCAACTACAATTGAGTAAATACATATATTATTAAAATGAACCGGGTCTTAACTCACATAAATTTTATTTCCGCATTGTAATTGAAAGTGAGACGTTCCCTTGGATCAAAAAGGGGGCGTCACACTAAGTTAGTATCAGAGCCCCGGTTTATGTTTCTTTGGGTCTTGTGTTTGAGTCTGTCTTGTTTGCGGTGTATGTTCTCTGAGTAGTATACGTAAGGGTGTATTGTTTGGTGTTCCTAGTGAATGCAACCGACTTTTCTATGTTTTCGATTAATCCGATCTAAGAAAGTAAGATGGCACGAGGGGAAGATATGGCAAAGCAGCCTATTCCGATGCAGAGGATGGCCGAGGCCTTCACACAAAGAAACCGAGCAAGCCCAAAGAAGAGAGAGTTGCACAACAACAAGAGCAAGCTGCTCAACATCTAGAGGCCACTGCTGATGCTCAGAATTTAGCAGAGTTTCGACGCCATAACCCTCCTCAATTCAAAGGGGAATTTGATCTGGACAAGGCTAGTCTGTGGATCAAGGAATTGGAGAAAGTTTTTCGAGGAATGAGTTGCGCCGAGGACAAGAAGGTGAACTATGCTACATTTATGCTGGTAGGCAATGCTGAAAATTGGTGGAATGGAGTGCAGCAAATGCTGGAAGCTGTGAACCGGGAGATTACTTGGGGTTTATTCAAGGAAAAGTTCTTAGATAAGTATTTTCCTACAAGCGCAAGGCATGCGAAAGAGTCAGAATTCCTCAACCTGCGATAAGGAAATATGACTGTTAGCGAGTACGCAGTGAAATTTGAAAACTTGGCATAGTTTTCGATGTACTTTCAGAACCAACCAGATGAAGCATGGAAATGCCGAAGATTTACGGAAGGACTGAGGTATGAAGTGAAGAAGGCTGTGATCACCTTGAGGATCAATGAATTCTCACAACTGTTGGATACTTGCTGTGATGTAGAGGCTCTGGAGCAATCTAGAGACATGAGGAGCAGAAACTTTGGGCCTACGAGATTCCAGAGAGGCGGCAGTAACAGTGCTAACCGTTTCCAGAAGAAGCCGTACTCCCGACCCACGGGGAATCGACAACAAGCCATGGGTGGAAGTTCTGGTGGAGGTTCTACTGGGAACCGGACTGGCCAGAACACGGCGTATCCTTTCAGATGTCTGAAGTATGGGAAAGACCATCTCACAAGGGACTGCACCATGAAGGGATTCATTTGCTTCAAATGTGGTAAACCTAGCCACGTGTCCCGAGACTACAACCAAACGAAGGCCGAACCTTCAGTGAATGCTGCAAGAGCCAAGAAACCACAGGCTGGAGGGCAAGTCTACACTATGAGCGGAGCTGAGGCTTCCGAATCCGAAGATTTGATACAAAGGGAAGGTATCATAGAAGGTAATTTTTTAACTGTGCTGTATGACTCTAGGGCAACCCATTCTTTTATATCATATGACTGTGTGCAAAGACTGGGTCTATCTGTGTCGTCATTACCTTTTGACTTAACTGTTTCTACCCCCATTGATAAACCAGTAGTTACTACCAAAGTCTGTCTAAATTATCCATTGGTTATTGAAGGTTGAACCTTTTCGGTCGATCTGATCTGTTTACCCCTTTCCCAACTAGATATTATCTTAGGGATGAACTGGTTGTCTTCCAACCATGTTCTATTAGACTGTTCCAGAAAGACCATAGTTTTTCCCATAATGGAGGATTCTAGATTTTTGATGGCCAACCGAGTTCAAGCTCTCTTGAAAGAAGGAGCTCACGGATACATGCTACTGTCTTCTTTGAAAGTCGAGAACGAGGTTGATGTGAACACAATTCCAGTGGTGAACGAGTTTCCCGAAGTCTTTCCTGATGATGTACCTGGTTTACCACCGGCTCGAGAGATAGAGTTTGCTATCGACCTAGTACCGGGAGCTGGTCCCATGTCTATAGCACCGTATAGGATGGCACCGACAGAGTTAGCTGAGCTCAAGAAACAGCTAGAAGAGCTTTTGGAAAAGTAATTTGTCAGGCCAAGTGTGTCACCATGGGGAGCGCCAGTGCTGTTAGTTCGCAAGAAGGATGGCACCTCAAGATTATGTGTGGACTATCTACCGAACAAGGTAACGATTAAGAACAAGTATCCACTCCCGAGAATTGATGACTTAATGGACCAACTGAAGGGAGCAGCGGTGTTTTCGAAGATCGATCTGCAGTTTGGGTATCATCAGATACGAGTGAAGATGGAGGATAGACCCAAGACAGCTTTTCGTACCCGATACGGTCATTACGAATACCTAGTGATGCCGTTTGGTGTGACAAACGCACCAGCTATCTTTATGGACTACATGAACCGAATCTTTCGTCCTTACTTGAAAAAATTCGTTGTGGTCTTCATTGATGACATTCTGGTATACTCTCAAAATCAGGAGGACCATACTGAACACCTCAGTATAGTTCTTCAGATTTTGAAGGAGAAGGAATTGTATGCTAAGCTGTCAAAGTGTGAGTTCTGGATAGAAGAAGTTAAGTTTCTGGGTCACGTGATCTCGAAGGATGGGATTGCCGTGGATCCATCGAAGGTGGAGGCAGTGCTGCAATGGGAAAGACCAACGTCCACGACGGAGATTCGAAGCTTCGTGGGTTTAGCTGGATATTACCGGAGGTTCATTGAGGATTCTCCAAGATTGTGGACCACTTACACAACTCACGAGGAAAACCAAGCTTTTGAATGGACCGACATTTGTGAGCAAAGTTTCCAAGAGTTGAAGAATCGACTGACTACCTCACCGGTGTTAGTGCTACCCGATCAGAATAAGCAGTTTGAAGTGTACTGCGACGCTTCATACCAAGGGCTAGGATCTGTACTTATGCAGCATGGAAGAGTTGTGGTTTATGCTTCAAGGCAGTTGCGAGTGCACGAGAAGAATTACCCGACACATGACTTGGAGTTAGCGGCTGTAGTTTTTGCTCTGAAGATATAGAGGCATTTTCTCTACCGAGCAACGTTCAATATTTTTAGTGATCACAAGAGTCTGAAATATTTGTATGATCAGAAGGAGTTGAACATGAGGCAACGAAGGTGGTTAGAATTTCTGAAGGATTACGATTTCTGTAACATCCCGAAAATTCATTATTTTGTTAAAGACGATCATTTTATAATATTTGTAATTTTTAAGAATTTTTGTGGAATTTTCTAGAGATGATGAATATTTTAATATATTCTTCATTTTATGTGTGTGCTGAGTGAAGGGAGAATAGAATATTTTCCCCGAAGCCGGTAAACCTTGACCGTCAACGTGTCAACGGGGATCTTACTAAACCCGAGTCCAGTACGCTTACTGAGGTCTACATTTTTGAGGTTTTATCGCTAGTGTAATAAATTATCTGTTGTATTTAATCAAGGAGACAAGCTTACTAGGCACTTCATGTAGAGAAGCGTGCGAAGCTTCTCAAGGAAGCTTCTTTGAATCATTTTTTTTATTTCTCTCCTCCCATTTTGTGTTGCACATTTGAATTAAGGGACCTAATTCATTCTTCATCCACACATTTTCCTCCTCCTGTACGTAGCACTCACTATTCACTCATCTTTCTCTCTTTCCATTTCTCATTACAGCAGCACCATCCACCCACATTCATATTTTTATCCTCTAATACCGTCACACTCCTAGCACCATTTCGTGTTTGGAGAAACACCATATCTGAGGGAATCATCTTCAAAGTTCTACATTTTCTTCATCTTCGTTTTCCTCCACGGTTGAAGTTTAAAGGTTGGAACTTTAAGGTAAAGTCCTTAGCTTTTTCCTCATCTCTCCTCATTTTCGTAACCCACTTGTCATTTTGATGACCATGGGTATCCATTTCAACACTTGATTCGATTTTGGTGAGCTTGAATGTTCAAGGATCTCTTGGGAGCTGAAAACATAATTTCTGACCAAAAAGTAGCAGCCTTTCTTTGTGCTTCTCCAAGGTAAGAGGAAGACACTCCTCCTCAACCTCTCTTAGCATTTAGGAACGTCTGTGATTTGTGTTGAGGGTCTTTCTGCTTTTGTATGTTGTTTGTATTGTATATGTGCTATTTGATTGTTTGAGTTTTGAATGTATATATATGTATATATATAACTGGATATATTAGAATGTGTAATATTGAAGGGAATGAGTTCCGATTTGTTCTCGGATAGTTACGGTGTTGAGCCCAGAATTTGGAAACTTCATGTGGAAACTAGTAATAGTATGAAATCTGGCCAAACTCGTCGAATACAATAACTTGATCTTTTGGTGATGTGTTAAAATCCGTCGAATTTAGACTTCTGACTATTTTCGTCGAATGACAAAAATCCGTTGAATGAAGACTTCTAACCATTTTTCGTTGAATGTCAAAATCCGTCGAATGAAAACTTCTGACCATTTTCGTCGAATGTCAAAATCCGTCGAGTATGAACTTCTGGCCAAACCTGTCAAATTTGATATCCTAATTACTTAGTAAAATGTCAAAATCCGTCGAGTATGAACTTCTGGCCAAACCTGTCGAATTTGATATCCTAATTACTTAGTAAAATGTCAAAATCCGTCGAGTATGAACTTCTGGCCAAACCTGTCGAATTTGATATCTTGATCACTTAGTAAAATGTTAAAATCCGTCGAGTTTAGACTTCTGACCCTTTCCGTCGAATGTCAAAACCCGTCGAATTTAGATTTCTGACCACCAAACACAAAGTGAAAATCCGTCGAGTTTAGATCTTCAACCACTAAACACAATGTCAAAATCCGTCGAGTATGAACCCCGATCATGCCCGTCGAGATTGATCTTCCGACCAAAACCCGTCGAATAGAGTCCCTGGACATTTAGGAGAAACTGCCCCAAAGTTAATAATCGTCGAATTTGAGAGACAATGCATGTCGAGTAGATGAATTTCTCAGACCCGTCGAAATTAGAGATTTCGACCCGTGTTCGTCGGTTCGACACTTGGGAGATTTTCTCCAACGTCGACACCTATACCCGTCGAATTGAGGCTTTTGTCGACCATCCGGAGGGTTCGACAGTTTTGATCTTCATCCAACAGAACCCCCATCCGACACGAAAAATGATTTCGCCAATCCTATTATAAAATGTTTTCCCCATTCTTTCCTCCTCCTGTTACATTATTCTTCGTCGAATGGCAGCTTCAATTATTCATAAAACGTATTGTCTTTGTCAAATTCAAAAGTATACCTATCACCCAACACCTAGTAATTGAAATTTGTGACTCAGTTTGTGATTTCGACCGTATATTTTCCTGGACCCAAAACCTTGGGACTAATAGAGGAATATTGATTATAAATAAATGGGATGACTAGAAATTACTTAGGGATGCATAAACAGGGAAGAACATGAGAGTGTGAGATTTTGAGATCTTAGAATAACCTTCTAAGGGCATATGAATAAATTACCTAAGAGGATTTAAGTTAACTAAGAGAATTCCTTTAGAGACAAACTCTGTAAGTAAAGCTAAACCTAAGCAAGAATTCATAATACGCTTTAAAAAGGTATTAATTTATTTAACGACAATATTATGCTATTGTGGGTCCATGTGGGAGACCATTGACTGTATTAATTCTTACTTTGGCAAATTGTGACATATGATGGAATAGTATGTAATAATGATCATACATGATTATGCATAGAGTCTGTATGCATAGTGATTGTCCATTGGACTGTCGTAAGGCCTAGTTGCCTAGGAGTTGAACACACCTTAGTGCGGGTGCGAATAGACAAGTGGAGTCCTGTAGTTGGCCTTGAGGGCGTTGGGGCGCGGGTGTTTCACAAAGGGCAGTGGTAGCCCCTCTGGACCGTGAGACAAACTAATGCAAACGCACCGACGATCCTGACTGGCCACGTCCTATATCGAGATCTTGTGAGAATCTTCTTTGTATAAAGCCTTGTTGCGCAAAATGAGTGATTATTTTCTCGGAAAGCACTTGTTTTTATGGTGACGAGATACTGGCATGTCTCCCTGATCATTCTCTCCGAGTGTTTTGTGTCTAGCTCCATGGAGTAGGATCTTGATTATTGAGGGCTCATGTGTATAGAGTCCGTGCATTATTTGCAATTATCATTATTATGGTTTGGCATTGATATATTGTTGATATACCCATGACTGCCTGGAACTGTTTGCTTGATCATAACTACCCTTGAATGTCTATTACTATTACTATTGTTGTAAATGCTATGTGGGCGCTTTGTGCCGTTTGGTTTCTTGATGCTATAATTGGTAATGACGGAAGGATGTCTTACCTCTTTTTCCTTCCTGTCTCTCCATTCCCGTTTATCTGTACATTGCGTCTCATCGAAGACAACCGTGAGGAACCGGAAGCTCCCAACTTCCCCGGTTTTTGGCCTTATCTCGACCGAGCGACTACGAGAAGACTATGGAGCCCCGTACGCACGTATTTTTGGGAGATGTACGTCCGACTTTCTTAGGAGGCCGAGTCTTTGGTATATCAACTATAGTTCGAACGCTGTGTCTACACGGGAGATGTCTCGATATCACTAGCCTGGAGGCGCCACGAACCGCCTGTCTTCACCTGCTGTATTAGCCTACGTTTGGAGTTTCAGCTACCGATACGCGAGATGTGGGGCGACCGTTACTTCACTCCGAGAGAGGACTCTTTTCGTTCTACAGCTCGGGCCTTGTCCCGTGTCTCTGCTATTCCTATGGTGATTTCCTCTGATGATGAGGAAGATCCTGAGGAAGATCCCGAGGAAGTCCCTGAGGACGACCCCGAAGAGGACCCTGAAGAGGATCCTGACACGATTCCTCCTCACTTGAGGGATTGATGTTACTCGTAGCTACTGAAAGCTACCAGTATTTTATTTTGGGGGCCCGATGTTTTGTTTGTAGTGGGCTGTAAATTCTGATACCGTGGGGATGTGTATGTAATACTTTGGGGGCAGGTATAGCTTTGTTTTTTTTTTATGTACCAGGTTTGTAACTAAATGTTTTGATAAACCTATATATATATATATATATGAAGATGCAGATGTTAATTCCTATGCATGTTTTACTTCTGTTTGATCTTTTATTCCCATTGATGTCCCGTCAACATGGTTATTAATTATAAAAAAAAAAAAGAAGTATATATATAATATAACCGCCAATTAAAATACCCAACTATAATCTAGTGAATATACGCATCTTATTAAAACGAACCGGGTCTCAACTCACCTAATTTTATTTCCGCATTGTAATCGACCATGTGGCGTTCCCTTGGGAGGGCGTTACATTTTTGGTATCGAGCCCCGATTTATGTTTCTTTGGGTCTTGTGGTTGAGTCTGTCTTGTTTTGTCTTTGTGTGTTCTCTCGAATGGTATTCGTAAAGGAGTAGTGTTTGGTATTCTTAGTGAATGCAACCGACTTTTTTCGTGTTTTCGGATAATCGAATCGAGAAAGTGAGATGGCACGAAGGGAAGACATGGCAAGGCACTATTACAACGATGCAAAGGATGGCCGAGGTCATCGCACAACAAACAGAGCAAGCCGCACAATGAAGAGAGAGTTAATAATAACAAGAGCGAGCTGCTCAACAGTTAGAGGCTACTGCTGATGCTCAGAATTTAGCAGAGTTTCGACGCCATAATCCTCCTCAATTTAAAGGAGAATTTGATCCGGACAAAGCTAGTCTGTGGATCAAGGAGTTGGAGAAGGTATTTCGAGGAATGAATTGCGCTGAGGGTAAGAAGGTGGATTATGCTACTTTTATGCTGGTAGGCAATGCTGAGAACTGGTGGAACGGAGTGCGGAGGATGCTAGAAGCTGCGAACCGAGAGTTTACTTGGGAGTTGTTCAAAGAAAAGTTCTTGGACAAGTATTTTCCTGCGAGTGCAAGGCATGCGAAGGAGTCGGAATTCCTCAACCTGCGACAGGGGAATATGACTGTTAGCGAGTACGCAGCGAGATTCAAAACTTGTCAGCGCTTTTTGACCTACTTTCGAACCAACCAGATGAGGCTTGGAAGTGCCGAAGATTCACGAAGGATTGAGGTACGAACCGAGGAAAGCCGTGATCACCTTGAGGATCAATGAATTCTCACAACCGCCGGATACTTGCTTTGTGATGTAGAGGCTCGGAGCAATCTAGAGATATGAGGAATAGAAACTTTGGGCCTGCGAGGTTCGCAGAGAGGCGGCAATAACAGTCCTAACCGCTTCCAGAAGAAGCCATACTCTCGACCAACGGGAAGTCACCAACAAGCCATGGGTGGAAGTTCAAGTGGAGGTTCTAGTGGGAACCGGACTGGCCAAAACTTGGCATACCCCTCCAAATGCCGAAAGTGTGGAAAAGATCATCTGACAAGGGATTGTCCTATCAAAGGGATTATCTGTTTTCGATGTGGGAAACCTGGACACATCTACAGAGACTGCAATCAAGCGAAGGTCGAACATTCAATGAATGTTGCGAAAGCCAAGAAATCGCAAGCTGGAGGACGAGTTTACACCATGAGCGGAGCTGAAGCCTCTGAATCCGAAGATTTGATACAGGGAGAAGGCATCATAGAAGGTAATCTTTTAACTGTACCGTATGACGCTTGGGCAACCCATTCTTTTATATCGTATGACTGTGTGCAAAAACTGAGTCTACCTGTGTCGTCCTTACCTTTTGACTTAACTGTTTCTACCCCCACTGATAAACCGGTAGTTACTACCAAAGTTTGTCTAAACTGTCCATTGATTGTTGAAGGTCGACCCTTTTGGTCGATCTGATTTGTTTACCTCTTTCCCAATTAGATATTATCCTAGGGATGGACTGGTTGTCTTCTAACCATGTTCGTTAGACTGTTCCGAGAAAGACCATAGTTTTTCCCATAAATGAGAATTCTAGATTTCGACGGCCAACCGAGTTCAAGCTCTCTTGAAAGAAGGAGCTCACGGATACATGCTACTTGTCTTCTTTGAAAATCGAGAACGAGGTTGATGTGGACACAATTCCGGTGGTGAATGAGTTTCCGAAGTCTTTCCCGAGAGTGTGCCTGGTTTACCACCGGCTCGAGAGATAGAGTTTGCTATCGACTTAGTACGGGAGCTGGTCCGTGTCTATAACACCGCACCGGATGGCACCAACAGAGTTAGCCGAGCTAAAGAAACAACTAGAAGAGCTTTTGGAAAAGTAATTTGTCGTGCCAAGTGTGTCACCATGGGGAGCACCAAGTCTTTGTTAGTTCGCAAGAAGGATGGCACCTCAAGGTTATGTGTGGACTATCGGCAGCCGAACAAAGTGACGATTAAGAACAAATATCCACTCCCGAGGATTGACGACTTGATGGACCAACTGAAGGGAGCGGCAGTGTTTTCCAAGATTGATCTGCGATCTGGGTATCATCAGATACGAGTGAAGACAGAGGATGTGCCCAAGACTGCTTTTCACACCCGATACGGTCACTACGAGTATCTGGTGATGCCGTTTGGCGTGACGAATGCACCAGCTATCTTCATGGACTACATGAACCGAATCTTTCGACCTTACTTGGATAAATTCGTTGTGGTCTTCATTGATGACATTCGGTATACTCTCAAAATCGGGAGGACCATGCTGAACACCTCAAGTATAGTTCTTCAGATCTCGAAGGAGAAGGAATTGTATGCCAAACCGTCAAAATGTGAGTTTTGGTGGAAGAAGTCAAGTTTCTTGGTCACGTGATCTCAAAGAGTGGGATTGCTTTGTGGATCCATCGAAAATGGAGGCGATCTTGCGATGGGAAAAGGCCGAAGTCGACAATGCAGATTCAAGCTTCGTGGGTTTAGCGGGATATTACGGAGGTTCATTGAGGATTCTCCAAGATTCTTTGGACCACTTACACAACTCACAAGGAAAAACCAAACTTTTGAGTGGACCGACAGCTATGAGCGAAGTTTCCAAGAGTTGAAGAATCGACTGACTACCTCACCGGTGTTAGTGCTACCCGATCCGAATGAACAGTTTGAAGTGTACTGTTACTCTTCATACCAAGGGCTAGGATCTGTACTTATGCAACATGGAAGAGTGGTGGCTTATGCTTCAAGGCAGTTGCGAGTGCACGAGAAGAATTATCCGACGCACGACCTGGAGCTAGCGGCTATAGTTTTTGCTCTGAAAATATGGAGGCATTTTCTCTACGGAGCAACGTTCGACATTTTCAGTGATCACAAGAGTCTGAAGTATTTGTATGATCGAAGGAGTTGAACATGAGGCAACGGAGGTGGTTAGAATTCACGAAGGATTACGATTTCCAACTTCGTATCATCCCGGCAAGGCAAATGTTGTGGCGACGCTCTAAGTAGGAAGATGATCGTGTCTCTCGCCCGATGATCAAGGAAAAGGATCTAATAGAGCAATTCGAGAGATGTATGGTCTTTTGTGAAGTTAGAACCTGGAAAGATTTGCATGAATATGGTTACCATCTCGAGCGAGTTAATGGACAAACATAAGAAAAAAGAGAAGAAGAAGGACAAATTCTTGCAAGAAGTGAGGGAACGAGATGAAGCAAGGAAATGAAACAGAGTTTGCAGAGGAACGGATGGAATTTTGAGATTCCATGGGAGAGTTTGTGTCCTCGGAATCAAGAACTTAGAGAATACATCATTAATCATGCTCACACAAGCCAACCGAGTATGCACCGGGCATGACGAAGATGTATCAAGACTTGAAGAAGTTGTTCGGTGGCACGGAATGAAGAGTGACGTTACTAGACGTGTATTTACTTGTCCGGGTTTGTCAAAAAGCCAAAGTGGAACATCGAGACCAGCAGATTGCTGCAACCGTTATCTATTCCGGAATGGAAGTGGGACAAGATTGCAATGGACTTTGTAGTCGGATTACCAAGGACAAGAAAAGGTCATGATTCGATTTGGGTAATTGTGGACCGACTCACGAAATCAAGCACATTTTCTTCCGATCGACATCAAGTACAAGCTAGAGAGATTGACTCAGATCTATATTGGAGAGATTGTCGACCGCACGGTGTGCCTACAAGTATTGTTTGAGATAGAGATCCGAGGTTTACTTCAAATTTTTCGGGAGAGTTTGCAAGAAGCATTGGGGACAAAATTACGACTTAGTTCTGCTTATCATCCATGAGACCGACGGTCATCGGAGAGAACAATCCAATCTTTGGAAGATTTGCTTAGAGCTTGCACCATAGAGCAAACTGGGAGTTGGGATGACATTCTACCCTTGATAGAATTCACCTACAACAATAGTTATCATTTGAGCATAGGGATGGCACCCTATGAAGCTCTGTATGGACGACGATGTCGAACACCTATGTGTTGGTACCAAGACGGCGAGCGCCTTACTATTGGACCCGAGATTATACAATGCACAACTGAGAAGGTTAAAATGATTCAGAAAAGATGAGGACGGCTCGAGTCGACAAAGGAGTTATGCGGACCGAAAGAGAAAACCTCTTGAGTTTGAGGAAGGTGAGCATGTATTCCCGAAAGTCACACCTACGACCGGGGTGGGCCGGGCTTTAAAATCTAGAAAACTCACTCCTAAATTCCTTGGACCATACCAAATCATTGGTCGTGTAGGTCCCGTAGCATACCAAATATCCTTACCTCCTTTTCTTTCAAATATTCATAATGTTTTCCATGTGTCACAACTTCGGAAATACCTTCCCGACCCAAGTCATATCATAGCACCGTATACAAGACAACTAAAAGAAAACTTAACTTATGAGACGTCTCCTATAAGAATCGAGGATAGCAAGATAAAGCAATTAAGAGGCAAGGAGATCGCATTGGTGAAAGTGATCTGGAACGAGGTGACTGGAGATGCAACCTGGGAGTTGGAAGACAAGATAAGAGAGCAATACCCACAGTTATTCTAAGGTATGCAAATTTCGAGGATGAAATTTCTTTTTAGAAAGGGAGTGTTGTAACATCCCGAAAATTCATTATTTTGTTAAAGACGATCATTTTATAATATTTGTATTTTTTAAGAATTTTTGTGGAATTTTCTAGAGATGATGAATATTTTAATATATTCTTCATTTTATGTGTGTGCTGAGTGGAGCCGGGAGAATAGAATATTTTCCCTGAAGCTGGTAAACCTTGGACTGTCAACGTGTCAACGGGGGATCTTACTAAACCCGAGTCTGGGCACAGTTTACGAGGTCTACATTTTTGAGGTTTTATCTGCTAGTGTAATAAATTATCTGTTGTATTTAATCAAGGAGACAAGCTTACTAGGCACTTCATAGAGAAGCGTGCGAAGCTTCTCAAGGAAGCTTCTTTGAATCATTTTTTTTTATTTCTCTCTCCTCCCATTTTGTGCTGCACATTTGAATTAAGGGACCTAATTCATTCTTCATCCACACATTTTCCTCCTCCTGTACGTAGCACTCACTATTCACTCATCTTTCTCTCTTTCCATTTCTCCTTACAAGAAGACCATCCACCCACATTCATATTTTTATCCTCCAATACCGTCACACTCCTAGCACCATTTCGTGTTTGGAGAAACACCATATCCGAGGGAATCATCTTCAAAGTTCTACATTTTCTTCATCTTCGTTTTCCTCCACGGTTGAAGTTTAAAGGTTGGAACTTTAAGGTAAAGTCCTTAGCTTTTTCCTCATCTCTCCTCATTTTCGTAACCCCTTGTCATTTTGATGACCATGGGTATCCATTTCAACACTTGATTCGATTTTGATGAGCTTGAATGTTCAAGGATCTCTTGGGAGCTGAAAACATAATTTCGACCAAAAAGGAGCAAGCCTTTCTTTGTGCTTCTCCAAGGTAAGAGGAAGACACTCCTCCTCAACCTCTCTTAGCATTTAGGAACGTCTGTGATTTGTGTTGAGGGTCTTTCTGCTTTTGTATGTTGTTTGTATTGTATATGTGCTATTTGATTGTTTGAGTTTTGAATGTATATATATGTATATATATAACTGGATGTATTAGAATGTGTAATATTGAAGGGAATGAGTTCCGATTTGTTCTCGGATAGTTACGGTGTTGAGCCCAGAATTTGGAAACTTCATGTGGAAACTAGTAATAGTATGAAATCTGGCCAAACTCGTCGGATACAATAACTTGATCTTTTGGTGATGTGTTAAAATCCGTCGAATTTAGACTTCTGACTATTTTCGTCGAATAACAAAAATCCGTCGAATGAAGACTTCTAACCATTTTTTGTTGAATGTCAAAATCCGTCGAATGAAAACTTCTGACCATTTTCGTCGAATGTCAAAATCCGTCGAGTATGAACTTCTGGCCAAACCTATCGAATTTGATATCCTAATTACTTAGTAAAATGTGAACTTCTGGCCAAACCTGTCGAATTTGATATCCTAATTACTTAGTAAAATGTCAAAATCCGTCGAGTATGAACTTCTGGCCAAACCTGTCGAATTTGATATCTTGATCACTTAGTAAAATGTTAAAATCCATCGAGTTTAGACTTCTGACCCTTTCCGTCGAATGTCAAAACCCGTCGAATTTAGATTTCTGACCACCAAACACAAAGTGAAAATCCGTCGACTTTAGATCTTCGACCACTAAACACAATGTCAAAATCCATCGAGTATGAACCCCGATCATGCCCGTCGAGATTGATCTTCCGACCAAAACCCGTCGAATAGAGTCCCTGGACATTTAGGAGAAACTGCCCCAAAGTTAATAATCGTCGAATTTAAGAGACAATGCCTGTCGAGTAGATGAATTTCTCGGACCCGTCGAAATTAGAGATTTCGACCGGTGTTCGTCTGCTCGACACTGGGAGATTTTCTCCAACGTCGACACCTATACCCGTATAATTGAGGCTTTTTCGACCATCCGGAGGGTTCGACAGTTTTGATCTTCGTCCGAGTAACCCCCATCCGACAGAAAATGATTTCCTGCCAATCCTATTATAAAATGTTTTCCCCATTCTTTCCTCCTCCTGTTACATTATTCTTCGTCGAATGGCAGCTTCAATTATTCATAAAACGTATTGTCTTTGTCAAATTCAAAAGTATACCTATCACCCAACACCTAGTAATTGAAATCTGTGACTCAGTTTGTGATTCCGACCGTGTATTTTCCTGGACCCAAAACTTTGGGACTAATAGAGGAATATTGATTATAAATAAATGGGATGACTAGAAATTACTTAGGGATGCATAAACAGGGAAGAACATAAGAGTGTGAGATTTTGAGATCTTAGAATAACCTTCTAAGGGCATATGAATAAATTACCTAAGAGGATTTAAGTTAACTAAGAGAATCCCTTTAGAGATAAACTCTGTAAGTAAAGCTAAACCTAAGCAAGAATTCATAATACGCTTTAAAAAGGTATTAATTTATTTAACGACAATATTATGCTATTGTGGGTCCATGTGGGAGACCATTGACTGTATTAATTCTTACTTTGGAAAATTGTGACATATGATGGAATAGTATGTAATAATGATCATACATGATTATGCATAGAGTCGTATGCATAGTGATTGTCCGTTGACTGTCGTAAGGCCTAGTTGCCTAGGAGTTGAACACACCTTAGTGCGGGTGCGAATAGACAAGTGGGGTCCTGTAGTTGGCCTTGAGGGCGTTGGGGCGCGGTGTTTCACAAAGGGCAGTGGTAGCCCCTCTGGACCGTGAGACAAACCGATGCAAACGCACCGACGATCCTGACTGGCCACAGTCCTATATCGAGATCTTGTGAGAATGCTGCTGTATAAAGCCTTGTTGCGCAAAATGACTGATTATTTTCCGGAAAGCACTTATTTTTATGGCTGACGAGATACTGGCATGTCTCCCTGATCATTCTCTCTGAGTGTTTTGTGTCTAGCTCCATGGAGTAGGATCTTGATTATTGAGGGCTCATGTGTATAGAGTCCGTGCATTATTTGCAATTATCATTATTATGGTTTGGCATTGATATATTGTTGATATACCCATGACTGCCTGGAACTGTTTGCTTGATCATAACTGCCCTTGAATGTCTATTACTATTACTGTTGTTGTAAATGCTATGTGGGCGCTTTGTGCCGTTTGGTTTCTTGATGCTATAATTGGTAATGACGGAAGGATGTCTTACCTATTTTTCCTTCCTGTCTCTCTATTCCTGTTTATCTGTACATTGCATCTCATCGAAGACAACCGTGAGGAACCGGAAGCTCCCAACTTCCCTGGTTTTTGACCTTATCTCGACCGAGTGACTACGAAGACTATGGAGCCCCGTACGCACGTATTTTTGGGAGATGTACGCCCGACTTTCTTAGGAGGGCCGAGTGCCTTTGGTATATCAACTATAGTTCGAATTTGTGTCTACACGGGAGATGTCTCGATATCACTAGCCTGGAGGCGCCACGAACCGCCTTTGTCTTCACTGTTTGTATTAGCCTACGTTTGGAGTTTCGGCCTATCGATACGCGAGATGTGGGGCGACCGTTACTTCACCCGAGAGAGGACTCTTTTCGTTCTACGGCTCGGGCCCCGTCCCGTGTCTCTCGCTATTCCTATGGTGATTTCCTCGATGATGAGGAAGATCCCGAGGAAGATCCCGAGGAAGTCCCCGAGGACGACCCCGAAGAGGACCCCGAAGAGGATCCTGACACGATTCCTCCTCACTTGAGGGATTGATGTTACTCGTAGCTACTGAAAGCTACCAGTATTTTATTTTGGGGGCCCGATGTTTTGTTTGTAATGGGCTGTAAATTCTGATACCGTGGGGATGTGTATGTAATACTTTAGGGGCAGGTATAGCTTTATTTTTTTTTATGTACCAGGTTTGTAACTAAATGTTTTGATAAACCTATATATATATATCTGAAGATGCAGATGTTAATTCCTATGCATGTTTTACTTCTGTTTGATCTTTTATTCCCATTGATGTCCTGTCAACATGGTTATTAATTATAAAAAAAAAGAAGTATATATATAATATAACCGCCAATTAAAATACCCAACTATAATCTAGTGAATATACGCATCTTATTAAAACGAACCGGGTCTCAACTCACCTAATTTTATTTTCGCATTGTAATCGACCATGTGGCGTTCCCTTGGGAGGGGCGTTACAATTTCCAACTTCTATATCATCCTGGCAAGGCAAATGTTGTGGCAGATGCTCTATGTAGGAAGATGATCAGTGTCTCTGCCCTGATGATCAAGGAAAAGGATATACTAGAGCAGTTTAGAGATGTGTGGTCTTTTGTGGAGTTAGAACCTGGAAAGATTTGCATGAATATGGTTACCATTACAAGTGAGCTACTGGATGACATAAAGGAAAAGCAGAAGATTGACAAGTTCTTACAAGAAGTGAGAGAGCAAGTGGAGCAAGGAGGTGAAACAGAGTTTGCGGAAGGAACGGATGGAATTCTGAGGTTTCGTGGAAGAGTTTGTATTCCCCGTGACAAGGAACTTAGAGAATACATCATTAACTATGCTCATACAAGCCAGCTGAGTATGCATCCAGGCATAACAAAAATGTACCAAGACTTGAAGTAGTTGTTCTGGTGGAATGGAATGAAGAGTGACGTCACTAGACGTGTATCGACTCGTCTAGTTTGTCAAAAAGCTAAGGTGGAACATCAGAGACTAGCAGGGTTGCTGCAACCGTTGTCTATTCCAGAATGGAAGTGGGACAGTATTGCAATGGATTTTGTAGTCGGATTGCCAAGGACAAGAAAAGGTCATGATTCGATTTGGGTAATTATGGACCGACTCACAAAGTCGGCACACTTTCTCCCGATCGACATAAAATACAAACTGGAGAGATTGACTCAAATCTATATTGGAGAAATTGTTAGACTACACGGTGTGCCTACGAGTATTGTTTCGGATAGAGATCCGAGATTTACTTTAAATCTCTTAGAGAGTTTACAACAAGCATTGGGGACGAAGCTACGTCTGAGTTCTGCTTATCATCCACAGACCGATGGTCAATTAGAAAGGACGATCCAATCTTTGGAAGATTTGCTTCAAGCCTGTACCATAGAGTAAACTGGAAGTTGGGACGACATTCTACCCTTGATAGAATTCACCTACAACAACAGCTATCATTCGAGCATAGGGATGGCACCCTATGAGGCTCTGTATGGACGACGATGTCGAACACCTCTGTGTTGGTACCAAAATGGCGAGCACCTTACTGTTGGACTAGAGATTATACAGCAGACAACTGAGAAGGTTAAGATAATTCAAGAAAAGATGAGAACGGCTCAAAGTCAGCAAAAGAGTTATGCAGACCGAAGGAGAAAACCTCTTGAGTTTGAGGAAGGCGAGCATGTATTCCTGAAAGTCACACCTACGACTGGGGTAGGCCGGGCTTTAAAATCTAGAAAACTCACTCCTAAATTCCTTGGACCATACCAAATCATTCGTCGTGTAGGTCCTGTAGCGTACCAAATATCCTTACCTCCTTTCCTTTCAAACATTCATAATGTTTTCCATGTGTCACAACTCCGAAAATACCTCCCTGACCCAAGTCATGTCATAGCACCGGATGCAGTACAATTAAAAGAAAACTTAACTTATGAGACGTCTCCTGTAAGAATCGAGGATAGGAAGATAAAGCAATTAAGAGGCAAGGAGATCGCATTGGTGAAGGAGTAACACCCACAGTTATTCTAAGGTATGCAAATTTCGAGGACGAAATTCCTTTTGAAGGGGAGTATTGTAACATCCCTAAAATTCTTTATTTCATTAGAAACGATCATTTTATAATATTTATGATTTTTAGAAATTTTTGTGGATTTTTCTGAAAATGATGAATATTTTAAGATATTCTTCGTTTTGCGTGTACATTGAGCGGAGCCGGGAAAACTAAAATATTTTCCCTGAGGCTGGTAAACTTTGAACTGTCAACGTGTCAACGGGGGATCTTACTAAACCCGAGGCCAGGTACAGTTTGCGAGGTTTACATTTTTTTGAGGTTTTATCTGTTAAATAATATTTTGGTATCATAAAATCATCTGATGAATAATAAAATATTATTTTCATCAATTGTAAATTTTATTCACTGAGAAAATAATTCCACAGTGTAATTAATCATCTGTCAGATGTATTTAATTTAGAGACAAGCTTACTATGTGCTTTATCGAGGAGCGCGCGAAGCTTCTCAAGGAAGCTTCTTCCAACCATTATTTTTATCATTTCTCTCTCCTCCCAATTTATGCAGCACGTTTGAAATTAAGGGGGTCAAATTCATTTCCTTTTCTCATATTTCCTCTCCTCCCAATACGCAGCTACTATTCACTCATCTTCTCTCTTCTCTTTCACCCTACAGCAGCAACACCATCCACCCACACCTCCATTTTGTTCTTCAAACCATCACAATCTTAGCACCATTTTGTGTTTAGAGAACCACCATCATTGAGGAAATCAGCTTCAAGGTTCTGCCATTTCCTCCATCTTCATTCTCCTACGTCTTTGAAGCTTAAAGGTTGGAGCTTTAAGGTAAAGCTCTTAGCTTTTTCTCCCTCTCTTCTCTTTTTCATAACCCACTGTCATTTTGATGACAATGGGTATCCATTTCAATATTAGGATTCTGATTCTTGCAAGTTTAAATCTTTAAGGATTTCCTGGAAGCTGGAAACGAAATCCTGACCAAAAAGGAGCCACATTTCTTTGTGCTTCTCCAAGGTAAGAGGAAGACACTCCTCCTCAACCTCTTTTAGCATTTAGGGACGTTGTTTGTGATTGGTACTAAGATTCATCTCTGTTTGTATGCTGCTGGTGATGTATACATATGCTACTTGATTGTTTTGTGTGTTTTGATATATTTATGTGTACTGGAACGTATAATCTAAAAGGAACGATGTCGGGCTGGGTCTCGGATGGCCACGCCTTGAGACTAAAATTTTGGGATTCTTGGTGAGAAATGGTAATAACTTGAGTTTCTGACCATTAAGTGAAATATCAAAATCTGTCGTGTATGAACCCCTGGCCAAACCCGTCGAATGTGATGTCTTGATCACTTAGTAAAGTCAAATCTGTCGTGTATGAACCCCTGGCCAAACCCGTCGAATGTGATGTCTTGATCACTTAGTAAAGTTAAAATCCGTCGAGTATGAACTCCTGGCCAAACCCGTCGAATGTGATGTCTTGATCACTTAGTAAAGTCAAAATCCGTCAAGTACGAACTCCTGGACAAACCCGTCGAATTTCATGTCTCGATCACTTAGTAAAGTTAAAATCCGTCGAGTATGAACCCCTGGCCATGCCCGTCGAATTTGATTCCTGGTCATTTAGTGCAATATCAAAATCCGTCGAGTATGAACTCCTGACCACTTAGGAGAGAAACTCCTCCAATGCAAAATCCGTCGAATTTGAATGACCACATCCGTCGAGTGACATATTCGTCGAGTTAGAATGCCAATACCTATCGAGAGACATACCTATCGAGTAGATCTTCTGTCCATTTATCAGAAGCTTCCCAAAGTTAATATTCGTCGAGTAGAATGTCAAGATTCATTGAATTAAAGTTCTGACCATCTACCTGTCGAGTAGATCTTCTGTCCGTTTATCAGAAGCTTCCCAAAGTTAATATTTGTCGAGTAGAATGTCAAGATCTGTCGAATTAGAGTTCTGACCACAGTGTTTTTTGTCGGTTCGACATTTGGGAGATTTCTCCAACGTCGACACCCACATCCGTCGAAATAGGACTTCTGCTGACCTTCTGGAAAAATTTGACAGTTTTGATTTCTGTTCGACAGAACCTCCATCCGACAGAAATTGGTTTTTATCCAATCTTGTTATAAAATGTTCTCCCATCTTTCATCCTTTACGCCATGTTAGTTTTCGTCGAATGGCAGCTTCAATTTTCCACTAAATGCATTGTCTCCATCGAATTCACAACTATGGTTTATCACCCAATACCTAGCAATTAAATCTGTGACGTTGTTGGTGATTCTGGCCATGTATCTTCCTGGATTCAAAACCCTTGGATTAATAAAAGCACTTAAATCATAAATGATTGGATGACTAGAGATTAAGTAGGGATTCATAAATAGGGAAGAATATGAGTATGGGTGAGCTTTTGAGGCACATAATGAATTTAATGGTTGACTTTTATCATGACTATGAATGGAAATTGTGGATATCCTTAAAATGTACTATTGGATTGTTGTAGACCCGTGAATGGGATCAGATCTTGTTGATAAATGATATGACATGCATTTGAAGCATGATGGGCCTAGTTGGTCATTAGGAGTATGATTGAGTCATGCATTGAACAAAAAGAAAGAGTTTGTCCGTTGGACTTGGTTAAGGACGGTGGCCTAGGAGTTGAACTTACACCTTTGTGCGGGTGCGAATAGACAAGTGTAGGTTACTTATTGACCTTAGGGGCGTCAGGGTGCGGGTACCTCACAATGGGTAGTTGGTAGCTCTCTGTCTGTGGGGCAGACCGATGCAAACACACTGAAGATCCAGACTGAGATGCTGTCCTATGTCGAGATCTGTGTAGAATGTCTTGTAAAATGCCATGATGTACAAAATGATAATTTGAGAATTTTAGCACTTGAGGGCCTGGGCAGCCAAGAATACAGACATACCTCCTGATCGTTCTCTCCGACTGTTTTGTGTCTAGCTCCATGGAGTAGGATTTTGGTTATTGAGGGCACGTGTGCATAGTGAGTCCATGAATTATCTAGCATACACTGCTATCATAATTGGAACTATTGTACCTCTGATATATCTGTATGTACATGACTGCCTGGAACTGTTTGGTTGATCATAATTGCTATTGAATGTTTATTACCATTATTGCTGTCATAAATGCTATGTAGGCGCTTTGCGCCGTTTGGTTTCTCGATGCTATGATTAGTAATGATGGTAGGATGTCTTACCTCTTCTCTGTCTCCCCACTTCTGTTTTGTCCATATATTGCGTTCCATAGAAGATAACTGCAAGGAACCGGAAGCTCCAGACTTCCCTGGTTTTTAGCCTCACCTTGATTAAGCGACTGCAGAAGAATATGGAGCCAAGCACGAAAAGATTTTTGGGAGATGTGCAGCTGACTTTCTTGGGAGGGCCAGAGTGCTGGTACATCAACTATGGTTCTGAGCGTTGCGTCTATACGGGGGATGTGTCGTTATCTCTAGCCTAGAGGCGTCACGAGCCGCCTGTCTTCACCTGCTGTATTAGTTTACGTTTGGAGTTTCAGCTACCGATACGCGAGATGTGGGGTGACCATTATTTCACTCCGCGGGAAGACTCTTTTCGTTCCACAGCTCGGGCCCCGTCCTGTGACTCTGTGATTCCTATAGTGATTTCCTCTGATGAAGAAGATCCTGAGGAAGATCCCGAAGAATTTCCTGAGGACGACCCCGAAGAGGATCCTGAAGAGGACCCTGACTCGATTCCTCCTCACTTGAGGGACTGACTTTACTTGTAGCTACTGAGGGCTACCAGTATTTTATTTTGGGGGCCTGATGTTTTGTCTGTATTGGGCTGTATATTCTGATACCGTAGGGAAATGTATGTATAATCCTTTGGGGGCAGGTATAGTTTTGCTTTTTGATATGCCAGGCTTTGTAACTAAATAGTTTGATAATTATATATATATATGAATGAAATGTTAATTTCCCATGTATGTTTTGTCACCGTGGATATTGATTATCGTTAACATAAATGTAATGAACAGAAAAAAAAATATACTCGCTAATTTAATTACCCAACTACAATTGAGTAAATACATATATTATTAAAATAAACCGGGTCTTAACTCACATAAATTTTATTTTTGCATTGTAATTGAAAGTGAGACGTTCCCTTGGATCAAAAAGGGGGCGTCACACTAGACATCCAATTGAGACTTTGAGATCTGCATTAAAGTTGAAGAGCTTCCTCTTAACTTTCCTACAAGGTAATATACATAATTATCAGATATCTAGAACTCAAGATATGGTGAAAATACAAAAATAGTGTAAAACCTCAACTATGCTGGGAATTATCAATTAAGCCCAATTTGAGCCCAAACTTATAAAACATGACCAAGCTCAAACAATTAAGGACATGGAAGATATAAATGACTAAACATTAGGGTTTATTAATGTATAAAATATGTGATTATCAAATTCTCCCACACTTAGCCTTTTACACTCCTGAGCAAATCACATAAGATAAAAACAAGGGAACAAAGAAAAACAAAACAAACTCAAAAGCTTAAAACTCTAAAAGACTCAAATTCCAATGACATTCAAGAATGCAAAAGTTTACAAGCAAGAAGAGAACCAAAGATTTAAGGAAACAAAATATTCATGAGGTAAAATTTCTTCACATCTCAAACAAACAAGCAAAGTATCTTCAATTTGAAAAGCATGAATTAAGAATGATAGATCCTCACAAGATATACTATCAATCCCTCAAGTGTTTATAATGTAAGTATTTCACTCAATTCAACCCATGAAAAATTGCACTACCATAAGCTTGCTTATTTCTACTTCTCCACTGCTCAAACACATGTACACACAAATCAAGAGGACTTTATTCAAGGTTGTAATAGGGCCAAGGTAAGGGAAGGAAACAATATGAATATGACAAGTTAAACGCCCAAGAGAATTGTAACACCCAAAAAATTGCTTATTTCATGATATATGTTCGTTTAATAATATTTGTGATTTTTATAAATTTTTCTAGAATTATTTGAATTATTTGATTATTTTAATATCTTTCTCGATTTACGTACACACTGAGTGGGGCCAGGAAAATGAAATATTTTCTCCGAGGCCGAAAAACTTTGAATTGTGGAAGCATCGACGTGGGATCTTACTAAACCCGAGACCGGGCTTAGTTTACGAGGTTTTAGTTTTTTGAGATTTTATCTGATAAATAAAATCACAATATATTTTATTATCTGTGGGACAATAAAATATTATTTCTGCTAACTGTAACTTTTATCCACTGGATAATAGCTCTAGTAGATTATTTTTATCTAGTTTCTTTTATGATATCATCTAAGTGACATCATCACCCTTCACTTTATGAAAAAATGTGCAAAGCTTTTAAAGAAGCTTCAAGGAAACTTCTTACTAAGCTTCTCAAGGAAGCTTCAAATTCTCTCTCCTCCCATGTGGGCTACACGGCCAAGAAGAGAAAAAGATGACCAAAGTCATCATCTTTTCATCTAACACTCACTTACTCGTCACTTTTCCAATTTCAAAAGGTTTCTATCACTTTCTCTCTCTGCCTTTCATTTCTCTCTCACGTTCTCTCCTCTTCCTCCCTCTCTATCCACATGGCCAAATCACCATTGATGGCCACTTAAGCTTATTTGCTCAAGCCAATCTAGAATATTTCCCCTCTCATCATCTTGAATCCTTTCCCTTTGGTGAGCATCATTTGATTCATCCATCTCCATCATTTTCCATTAAGCCCTAAAGCTTGAAACTTTGAGGTAAAGTCCTTGACTTTCTTCCTTTTCTCCTCCCATTTTTATGACCCTTGGTCACCATTTTGATCAAGGACTATTCTTTTCAAGTTTTGGTGGTTGATTTTGTGAGTTGACTATCTTAGGGTTTTCTTGGTAGGGGTGGACAAAATCTTGTAAGGAAGCATCAAGAAGCTTGCTTTCATTGTAGTCTCTTGAGGTAAGAGGGAGATTAACCTCCTCAACCATTCATGGTAGTGAGGAGCATATTTTTGTGTTGATAGTGAGGAATCCATGTGTGGGTTGCTCACTTTGTTTTTGTGATTTTTGGTAATGTTGTGATTTGGATGTGTTATATGATTTTTAATGCTTGTAATTGTGTATTTTGATGGATTTGAAATGCTTAAATGCTTGGATATATATATGAATTTGTACCCATTTGATTTGGAGGCTTGGGGAAGCACATTTTCAAGATTCTGAGTAAGATCCACGGGCCGTGTGGATTTACACGGCCCAAGCCGTGTTACTTGCTGGAAATGCAGCTCACGTGTAACATCCCAAAAATTCTTTATTTCATTATAAACGATCACGTATTCCTGAAAGTCACACCTACGACTGGGGTAGGCCAGGTTTTAAAATCTAGAAAATTCACTCCTAAATTCCTTGGACCATACCAAATCATTCATCGTGTAGGTCCTGTGGCGTACTAAATATCCTTACCTCCTTTCCTTTCAAACATTCATAATGTTTTCCATGTGTCACAACTCCGAAAATACCTCCCTGACCCAAGTCATGTCATAGCACTAGATGCAGTACAATTAAAAGAAAACTTAACTTATGAGATGTCTCCTGTAAGAATCGAGGATAGGAAGATAAAGCAATTAAGAGGCAAGGAGATCGCGTTGGTGAAAGTAATCTGGAACGAGGTGACCAGAGATGCAACTTGGGAGCTGGAAGACAAGATGAAGGAGCAACACCCACAGTTATTCTAAGGTATGCAAATTTCGAGGATGAAATTCCTTTTTGAAGGGGAGTATTGTAACATCCCAAAAATTCTTTATTTCATTATAAACGATCATTTTATAATATTTATGATTTTTAGGAATTTTTGTGGATTTTTCTAAAAATGATGAATATTTTAATATATTCTTCGTTTTACGTGTACACTGAGCGGAGCCGGGGAAACTAGAATATTTTCCCTGAGGCTGGTAACTTTGAACTGTCAACGTGTCAACGGGGGATCTTACTAAACCCGAGGCCGGGCACAGTTTGCGAGGTTTATATTTTTTGAGGTTTTATCTGTTAAATAAAATTTTGATATCATAAAATCATCTGATGAATAATAAAATATTATTTTCATCAATTGTAAATTTTATTCACTGAGAAAATAATTCCATAGTGTAATTAATCATCTGTCAGATGTATTTAATTTGGAGACAAGCTTACTATGTACTTTATCGAGGAGCGCGCGAAGCTTCTCAAGGAAGCTTCCTCCAACCATTATTTTTATCATTTCTCTCTCCTCCAAAATTTGTGCTGCACGTTTGAAATTAAGGGGGGGTCTAATTCATTTCCTTTTCTCACATTTCCTCTCCTCCAAATATGCTGTTACTATTCACTCATCTTCTCTCTTCTCTTTCACCCTACAGAAGCAACACCACCCACACCTCCATTTTGTTCTTCAAACTGTCCCAATATTAGCACCATTTCGTGATTGGAGGACCACCATCATTGAGGAAATCAGCTTCAAGGTTCTGCCATTTCCTCCATCTTCATTCTCCTACGTCTTTGAAGCTTAAAGGTTGGAGCTTTAAGGTAAAGCTCTTAGCTTTTTCTCCCTCTCTTCTCTTTTTCGTAAACCACTATCATTTTGATGACAATGGGTATCCATTTCAATATTAGGATTCTAATTCTTGCAAGTTTAAATGTTTAAGGATTTCCTGGAAGCTGGAAACGAAATCCTGACCAAAAAGGAGCCACCTTTCTTTGTGCTTCTCCAAGGTAAGAGGAAGACACTCCTTCTCAACCTCTTTTAGTATTTAGGGATGTTGTTTGTGATTGGTACTGTGATTCATCTCTGTTTGTATGCTGCTGGTGATGTATATATATATATATATATGCTATTTGATTGTTTGTGTGTTTTGATATATATGTCTGGAACGTATAATCTAAAAGGAACGCTGTCGGGCTGGCTCTCGGATGGCCACGCCTTGAGACTAAAATTTTGGGATTATTGGAGTGAAGTGGTAATGACTTGGGTTTCTGACCATTAAGTGCAATGTCAAAACCTGTCGTGTAGGAACCCCTGGCCAAACCCGTCGAATGTAATGTCTTGATCACTTAGTAAAGTCAAAACCTGTCGAGTATGAACCCCTGGCCAAACCCGTCGAATGTGATGTCTTGATCACTTAGTAAAGCCAAAACCTGTCGAGTATGAACCCCTGGCCAAACCCGTCGAATGTGATGTCTTGATCACTTAGTAAAGTCAAAACCTATCGAGTATGAACCCCTGGCCAAACCTGTTGAATGTGATGTCTTGATCACTTAGTAAAGTCAAAACCTGTCGAGTATGAACCCCTAGCCAAACCAGTCGAATGTGATGTCTTGATCACTTAGTAAAGTCAAAACCTGTCGAGTATGAACCCCTGGCCATGCCCGTCAAATTTGATTCCTGGTCATTAGTGCAATATCAAAAACCGTTGAGTATGAACTCCTGACCACTTAGGAGAGAAACTCCTCCAATGCAAAATCCGTCGAATTTGAATAACCACATCCGTCGAGTGAAATATTCTTCGAGTTAGAATGCCAATACCCATTGAGAGACATACCTGTCGAGTGGATCTTCTGTCCATTTATCAGAAGCTTCCCAAAGTTAATATTCGTCGTGTAGAACATCAAGATCCGTCGAATTAGAGTTCTGACCACAGTGTTTTCGTCGGTTCGACACTTGGGAGATTTCTCCAACGTCGACACCCACATCCGTCGAAATTGGACTTCTGCTGACCTTCTGGAAAAATTCGACAGTTTTGATCTCAGTTCGACAGAACCTCCATCCGACAGAAATTGGTTTTTATCCAATCTTGTTATAAAATGTTCTCCCATTTTTCATCGTTCTGCCATGTTAGTCTTCGTCGAATGGCAGCCTCAATTTTCCACTAAATGCATAGTCTCCGTCGAATTCACAACTAGGGTTTATCACCCAATACCTAGCAATTAAATCTATGACGTTGTTGGTGATTCTGGCCATGTATCTTCCTGGATTCAAAACCATTGGATTAATAAAAGTACATAAATCATACTGACGATGCAAATACACTGACGATTCGGACCGAGACGCTGTCCTATGTCGAGATCTGTGTAGAATGTCTTGTAAAATGCCATGATGTATAAAATGATAATTTGAGAATTTTAGCACTTGAGGACACAGGCGACCAAGAATACGTACATACCTCCTGATCGTTCTCTCCGATTGTTTTGTGTCTAGCTCCACGGAGTAGGATTTTGATTATTGAGGGCAAGTGTGCATAGTGAGTCCATGAATCATCTGGCATGCATTGTTATTATAATTGGAACTGTTGTACTTCTGATATATCTATATGTATACAACTGCCTGGAACTGTTTGGTTGATCATAATTGTTATTGAATGTTTATTACCATTATTGCTGTCATAAATGCTATGTGGGCGCTTTGCGCCGTTTGGTTTCTCAATGCTATGATTGGTAATGATGGTAGGATGTCTTACCTCTTCTCTGTCTCTCCATTTCTATTTTGTCCGTATACTGCGTTCCATAGAAGATAACTGCAAGGAATCGGAAGCCCCCGACTTCCCTGGTTTTTGGCCTCATCTCGATTGAGCGACTGCAGAAGCGTATGGAGCCACGCACGCAAATATTTTTGGGAGATGTGCGCCTGACCTTCTTGGGAGGGCCAGAGTGCTGGTACATCAACTATGGTTCTGAGCGTTGCGTCTATACGGGGGATGTATCGTTATCTCTAGCCTGGAGGCATCACGAGCCGCCTGTCTTCACCTGTTGTATTAGTTTACGTCTAGAGTTTCAGCTATCGATACGCGAGATGTGGGGTGACTGTTATTTCACTCCGCGGGAAGACTCTTTTCGTTCCACCGCTCGGGCCCCATCCCGTGACTCTGCGATTCCTATGGTGATTTCCTCTGACGAAGAAGATCTTGAGGAAGATCCTGAAGAAGTTCCTGAGGACGACCCCGAAGGGGATCCTGAAGAGGACCCTGACTCGACTCCTCCTCACTTGAGGGACTGACTTTACTTGTAGCTACTGAGGGCTACCAGTATTTTATTTTGGGGGCCTGATGTTTTATCTGTAGTGGGATGTATATTCTAATACCGTAGGGATATGTATGTATAATCCTTTGGGGGCAGGTATAGTTTTGCTTTTGGTTATGCCAGGCTTTGTAACTAAACAGTTGATAATTATATATATATATGAATGAAATGTTAATTTCTCATGTATGTCTCGTCACCGTGGATATTGATTATCGTTAACATAACTGTAATGAATAGAAAAAAAAAATATACTTGCTAATTTACTTAACCAACTACAATTGAGTAAATGTATATATTATTAAAATGAATCGGGTCTTAACTCACATAAAATTTTATTTCCGCATTGTAATTGAAAGTGAGATGTTCCCTTAGGTTTAAAAAGGGGCGTCACATCACGCGCCACATGACAGAGCATTACACGGCTGTGCAATTGGGTAGTTCAGATTTCACTTCAAATCCTTCTAGAGGAGTACATGACCCAGGTCGTGTAATCGGACACGGCCGTGTAGGGCAGGCTGTGAAATTTGTCACGACCATGTAACTGAGATTGATGAAAAATGGTTGGGTTTTCTAGTCCTTTGGAGGTTCACGGCCTCAGTGGGCACTTAATATGAGACTTTGTATCAAGCTAGAACTTAGTTAATTAAATGAAAAGACACTTAATTAGGAGTCCATAATGTGGAAAGAATAAAGAACACAACTTTATCCTATAGCCTAGAGTGAGGATTGGACAAAGAAAGAACATGAGTATAGGTGAGGTTATGAAGAGCTTAATTAATTAGTTTAAGTGGGCTATGAATAAAACTAAGGGAAAATGATTATAATGTTAAGATTTGAGGAGTAATGACTTATAAAAATACTAATGACAATAATTTTGGGGATAATTGGAATAGTGGAAGGTGATTTATTAGTGGTGAATCTAGTTGACTTGATAATCGAGAAATTTAATGGAGACTTTATAAGAGAAGAATGGAAAAGAATTTGTGAGGGTAAGATAATGTGTTTTCTCTTAAGATTTTCATAAACGATACGAGGAAAGGTTATTCGAAGAACTTAGTTAGAAGGATCTGTTGATTAAGATTGATGTCTATCTTTACTCTTGAAAAGTGTTTCAATTAAAGTCTAAAGATGATGTAATGATTCTATATGCTAAAGAAAATTGTATGAATGCTTTATGTGGATTGATATTGATGATACTTGAATTCGTATGATTGAGATATTTTGTGCAAGCATGCATGATTCTTAAATTTGCATAATTGAGATACTCTGTGAAAGCATGCATTAACATTGTGCTGTTGGGCCGATGAACTGGACCCCCGAAACATCAGATAAACGATTAAGTCAAATGTGATTTGCTTTTATAACCAGAATCATCAGATAGACAGTTGAGTCAGATGTGACTTGTTATCTTAAGAAACTCAGATATATCAGTGATATTATGTAGTTGTATGGGCGGCTATATAATATCATTGATATTAATGGTGTTAAACAATTGTATGGGCGGTTGCTTTAATATCATTGGAAATAGTTCAACGGTGGTTTGATTTCATTGAATATGTATTTAAGCATTATATTGTCATGGCATTTTATGCCTAGGAGTGAGTGAGAACTTACAAGATAGTGCGATCCCTGATGGATCTTAGGGGACGCTCAGGGTAGGTGATTCACCAGTGACCACTGTCACATTGTATACCCCTGGCCGTGAACACCGTTGCAACACACTGGAAACCCAACAAAATACTATTACTTTTTGTGGTCTGGCATAGATTGTCTTTTGAGGGGGGACAGATCTTTTGGAATGCTCATCTCTGAATCTTTAGCACCATGGAGTAGGAATTGGTCAGTATACACATCGTGCATATGCATGGTCAGCATATCTGTCATTATGGCATGATTCATACATATACATGTATGTCTTGATGTATATTACTGAGTTACTCATCAGTATTGACATGATTATGTTGTTGCTCTATAATAATCTAGTATTGACATAATTATGTTTGTTATTCTATGAATATTCTGTATTGATATGATTATATCTGCCATTATTTGATGTTGTTGTGCGTGAAAGGCATCATTGTCTTTCGTTGTGTTTCTTGTTGCCTGATGGTATTGATGTTGGGGATCTCACCTCTTTCATCGTATTTTTTGTCTGCTTCTATCTTATTCTCATGTTTGTAAAGATTGCGTTGGCGGTGAGGCAAGATCCGTGAGGTTTCATTAGGCTGTAGTTTCATGAGGGCACTGAAGCGTGGAGTGTCTATTAGGATATGGGGTGCGTTCGGTATGACGAATATGCCACTTTGCTTTGGAGCAGGGCTCGGCATGACGCCACTACTTTTACGCTGGATGTAGCTATTTTGCATGCCTCTTGGAGAGCTTCCTTAAGAGAGGACTTTATGGAGTCGACTACTTGGATTTCCTCCTGTTGTGACACACCCCGACTAGCGACTTTGTCTGCTAGGGATCCCGAAGGGATCTAGTTGAAGATCAGGCACGGGACCCTGTTCTTCTGGTGTTGGGACTTGGACTAGGATCGGTTTTCAATTTGGTAGTTATATACATGTACGTTTACTGTTTTGGAATACTTGAGTTTTATACTTTTAGAAGATAAGATAATGTACTTAAGAATGTAACAAACTTTATTTTATGAAAAATCTATTTTCTAATTCTTATGCTTTGTTCCTTTGTAATTTGGTAAGTTGATGTTATTTGTTAAAAAAAAAATTTTTGAAACTCATGTTGTATGATGTCAACGTTTTTATAACTTGTGTAAAGATTGGTTTTGAAAAAGAGTCAGTTTGGAATGTAATGCCCTTCGGAGGGGGTGTTACAAGAATAAAATAGCATTGGAAAGGAACTCAAATGACAAGTAACAAACATGAAATTTTATCCCTCAACACCAAATAATGCACATTCTCTTTACATATTTCCTTCTCTTTCCTTTTCTTATCTTTTTATTTTATTTTTTCTTTCACAATCTTTCTTGCATTATTCTTTTTTTCTTACATTCTATTTTTTTCTTTCTTTATTCTTTTTTTTTTCTTTTTTTATATCACCAAACATCTTGCATATTGCACATCAAATTACACAATCCCCATACTTGAACTACTAATTACCCACAAGCAAAAGAGCTCCTCCAATGAAAATGAACCAATGCTCTCCCATTCTTTAAGGTAAGGTAAAAACATGATTTTTCACATAAGGCATATAATGAGCTAAGACAAAGAATAGACAAATAGGGTCAAGGGGGTTAATCAAAGGAAAATAATGCAAGGTTGGCTATTTGGCTAAAGTAGCTAATAAAAGAAAGAAGGCATCAACCATGTTTATGCATGCAAGTGAAAACGTAGCCTCAAAAAGAAACAAAGCAAGTATTAGAGTGATCAATTGACATGAGCGAAATTCACACAAGAAAGGGAGGAATTGTGCAAATTTTAAATCCACCAACAGGCTCAAAATCTCACAAGGTATGCATCTATCAAACTCATTTCACCAATCAAACATCCAAAACCAAGAATGTCAAATTTAAGAAGGAAGAAGATTTATTCATTCATGTTATAAACCTTGAATTTCAATTGTCTGAAACTCTTGAACTTCACAAACTTCAAAACATCATTGGAAAATAATTAAAAACACAAACACATTAAAAAATAAAATAGAATTTAAAAATAGTAAAAATAGAAAAAATAGAAAATCGAAAGTAAATCGAAATAACATGAATTCAATAACAACAAAATTTAGTAGCAAAGAGTAAAAAATTAGCACAACAAAAATTAAAATAGCATAAAATTATTAGAGATAGCAAAAATTTAAAAAAAATGGTAAAAATAGAAACAGAAACAAAATCGGAAAGTAAAAATAGAATTTAAAAATAGTAAAAATAGAAACAGTAAAAACAGAATGCTAAAATTCCTCCCCCACACTTAAATTCCACATTGTCCTCAATGTAAAGCTCAAAAGAAAAATAACATCCATCAAAATCATCAATGAATGAAGGACATAGACAAGTAAAATAAAAGAGGGAAAGAAAAGAAACATCCTTATGAAGTGTGGTAGATGGCTTCTTGCAAGTGAACCTCCTCCACAATGTCCTCTTGAGCTCCCTCATAAAATGGTTTGAGGCGATATTCATTGATTGTGAAAGCTTTGGTGGTATTCTCACTTGTAACCTACACAGCACCATAAGGGAAAATCTTAGTAACAACAAATGGACCAAGCCACTTAGATTAGAGCTTTCCAGGCATGAGTTTGAGATGAGAGTTATAGTGGAGAACTTTTTGACTGGAGAACTTTTTGACCAATCTCAAATGTTTTTCTCTTAATCATCTTATCATGGAAGGATTTGGTCTTCTTTTTATAGAGCTTGGAACTCTCATAACCCACCAAGCGGATCTCCACCAATTGTTGCAACTGTAGTTGTAGTATAGTGGTCAGTATTCTCGCCTGTCACGCGTGCAACCCGAGTTCGATCCTCAGCAATGGGGCCAAAATTTTGATGAGCGTCAAACTTAATCAAAATTAAAACCGAGTTATACCTATGGCTTGTAGCATAGGAGTCAACACTGGATCATCTCTCAAGGATTTTAGTTACAATTAGATCAAATCAAGTCGAAATTGGGAAGGGGGTTGAGCATACAGAAAGTGTAAATAACAGAATTCAAACAAAAAAGGGTAAAATAGAATTAATAAAGTAACCAATCCAAGAGAATTAACCAAACTTGATTTTAATCCATCCTTGATTATTATAGGTCCATTCAATTATCAATCAAGTCCTTGGTTTTAGATCACTTCAAGATGCCTCTCAATGATCCACAGATCTTCTACTAGAAATGCTTCCAAGATTCAATTAATTAAGGTTAGACAAATTAAGCACCCATCCAAACCGAAATTAACTTAAAAGCCAAGATCCAACCAAGTTAAACATTTCATCAAACACCTTCAATGCCTTGTTTAATCTTTGAGTTCATCTCTTTGCACATGATAATTAAGTAATTAACATATAGAAATTCTAATCAAATAACCAGAATTAACAAAGAGAAGAAGGAGAAGAGAAACTTGATTAATAGATGAATATAATAATTAAAGCAGAATCTCAAGATTAAGCATCAAGTTGTTCAATCTTTTGGATTGATCTAAAGGCCCTACCCCTCCATGAGAAGGGGAGAACTCAGAAAAATAAAAGAAGAAAAAAAATGAAATTCTATAGAGAATGAGGAGGAAGAAGTTCTAGAGAGAAGAAGAGAAAAGTGTAGAATGAGAGGTATCTTTTTGCTTAGCCTCAGATTTCTACCTAAAATTCCTAAAAATACCTCCTATTTTAGCTCACATGATTAGAATCCACTTAGATACAAAGCTGGGTCCATTATGAGCAATTGGGCCCAAACCGCAAGCAATTTGGAGTTCTACAACTCAAGTTATGATCAAAACAATATCAAAGGGTCACTAAACTCGTATTCTGACTTCTAGGCCCAATTCGATCCACTGGACATGCTCTTCATCAAAGTTGTAGAGCTTCCTCTCAGCTTTCCTACAAGGTAAAATGCATAATTATCAGATATCTAGAACTCAAGATATGATCAAAATGCAGAAACAGTGTAAAACCTCCACTATGCTTGGAATTATCAATTAAGCCCAGTTTGAGCCCAAACTTATTAAACATGACCAAGCCCAAATAATTAAGGACATGGAAGGTGTAAATGACTAAACATGAGGGCTTATTAATGTATCAAATATGTGATTATCACCTGGTAGGTGTTTAGAGCTACTTTCCTAGACAAGTATTATTCCCTTGAGTTATGGAAGGCAAGAGAAATTTGGAAATTTCTAAAGTCTGAGCAAGGGGATATTACTGAGGACCAGTATGTGGAGCAATTCAAGAAATGTCAAGTTCTTTTCTTATTTTACAACCAATCTAGCTGAAGACTGGAAGTGAGTAAAATTTGAATTAGAACTTGAAGAGGGCATTAGAAGAGTTGCGAAGCAAAAGGAGGTTAAGAACTTCTCCGCTCTAGTCAGTGAGTGCAGAGGTGATACAGTAGATAATCTCAGAGCCTCGATGGAACAAGAGTTAGAAGGTTCCCTAAAGAGGAAAAAATCAGTTGTTGAGATCAGTGAGGGTGCCTCTTGGTCTCAATTTTTATCAGGAAAAGGAACATAGGTTCAAGTGGTAGCTTGGGGAATGATGAGTATGAGAAAGGTGCTTTTAAGATGAGCAACCGTAAAGGAAAAATGTAAATTAGACTCCAAGGTTCCAAGATGTGCAAGCAGGATATAGATCAGAGTGCATAGCAGAGGCGACGAAATCTTCCAACTTCGTATGAGGAAAGAGCACATGTAAAGAGAAATCTTTTAAGATGTGTATAAGAGGAGTATAGATTTACTTTGTAAATCATATTGGTTTACCTTATTAATCTAGCTTGCTTACTTTGTTGGTATGGTTTGGTTGTTTTAGAGACAAATAATGTTATGTTCTTATTTAGTTTAAACATGAGATTATTTTTATGTTAGGCAATCGAACAAAGGAACTATCAAGACTAAATGTCTTTTTCTAGAAAGGATGATCAGGTAGATAAGTTGAGAGAAGCTTAGGATTTTCTCATGAGGTGATCTAAGACCTAGTTATCAGAAAAGTAAAGTTAATAATAGAATATTCCAAAGGGTTTTCTAAGATTATGAAAAGACATGAATAGTATGTTAAAAGTAGTTTTTGGAAAAGAAAGTGGTTAAGTGCCAAGTAAACCAAAAGTCAATTTTTGGGTTGCAAGTGGTACAATTTAAGGGCTATGTAATTTCTCAAGGAAGAAATTGTAGAGAACCCTAGCAGAGTTTAAGCAAATGTATAATGGGAAGAATAACCGTTGTAACCAAAGGTAGAGAGTCTATCAGTGGACTTTCTCGATTAGTGCTACCCATACTAGGCCAGCTAAGAAAGGTAGTGCTCAGTAGTGGACTTTGGAGAGTGAGTATGGTTTCCAATAGTTGTAGAGGAGGTAGATTACTACGTTAGTTTCAGTAATTCCAGATTCCCGTGAGAACTTTGAAGTAGTCAGTTATACTTTGAAGAAGGGACTAGGGTGTGTTCAGATGCATTAGAGGTAGGTAGACACCTACGCATCAAGGCAGTTAAACCTACATGAGAAGGACTACCCTAAGTATGATTTGGAATTAGCCATAGTGGTGTTTGCCTTACAGTTTTGGAGACGTTACTCATAAAGAGTCTAGTTTAAGGTGCTCAGCGATCATGATAGCTTAAGGATGCTTGTATATCAGAGGAAGCTAAACATGAAGCAGAATAGATGGATGGAGTTTTTCAAGTCTTATAACTTTGAGTTAGAATATCATTTGGGTAAGACCAAAGTTTTGGTTGATACACTAGGTAGAAAATTACTACAAGTGTCCTAGATGATAGTCCAAGATAGTGGATTTCTTGAGAGGTTCAAGAATTTGAGTCTCGCGGTAACTATGATTCCAGATAGTCTCTCAGTGAGCAAGATGGACATAGTAAGAAGCTTAAGGATTCATATTTTTATAAGCTCAGAGGAAGAATGAAATTCTAAAGGACAAGAGTGAGCAGATTTTCTAAGGAACCCTAGAGGATTTTGTTATGACTAAGAAGGAATGACGAAGTTTAGAGACATACTTTGTTTTCCAAGAGGGTCAAAAATCAAGAAAGGGATCCTGGAGGAAGCTCACAATAGAAAATGAACCATTTATCTAGAGGCTACTATGGTTTGTCAAGAGATAAGAAAGATGTATAGTGGCTTAGTATGTTAAAGAACATGGCAAGATATGTTAAGTTACAACTAAGAGTGGAGAGATTAAGTAATCTGCCCACTTTTTTCCAGGTAGAGCTAGTTATTTTCTAGATAAGATAGTTCAACTACTTTTGAAAAAAATAGTTAGGATGCATGAAGTTCCAGTGAATTAGTGTCTGAAGGGGATACTAGATTCGCAGTTGATTTTGGACAGCCCTACAAGGAGAAGTTCAAAGCTAAGTTATGTTTTAGTACAGCTTACCATCCACAAATAGAGGGATCAAGAACTTAGAGATAAGCAGATTTCCTCTGATAGAGGTGTAGTTGGGAGAAGCTAGTGCTGAAAAAGGATTGCATGGTAGTAAGATTTCCATGATATGAGAGTTTACCCAGAGTTGTTTACACGAGGTCAGCAATTTTATGGACAAAATTTTTAAAAGGGAGAAGAGAAATATAATACCCTTAGTAACATGTTAGACTTGTATATGGTTACAAAAGGTAGCATATGACTTGCTTAATATGTCAGTGAAGTTTTGTGACAAGTTGAGTTCATTTAGGCACTTGGTTGTAATACAAAAGTTGAAAAGTAGCTTAAAATGACTAAGATAGTGGATTTAAAGGTAAAGTTAAGGGAAATAAACATAGAGGGTTTGTTTCTAGGTCACAAATAAGTAAATCAAGATGTAGTTAAAGTTTTAAGAGAATCTGAGTTAGTTTGGTATTTTTAGGCATACTGGTTATCTATTTAATGCTGGATTGACTACTGTAACACCTTGAAATTCCTTTTTCCTATTATTTGTGTTTTTATATATATAATTTTTTTGTGATTTTTGTGAATTGTTTGCTTTATTTTGATTATTTTGATTATTATTTTTTGGCTTTCTATGTGTTTAAGGTAGGGCTGAAAAAAATTTTGATTGTTCACGTGGGGTCGGAGGAGCTTACTAAACCCGAAATCGAAAATGGATTTTGAAATTTTTCTTTTTCTGAGATTTTATATGACTGATAAAATCTAGGTACGTTCTATTATCCATTGGATAATAAATACTGATTTTGCTAGTAGTAGCCTTTGTTTATTGGGTAATAGATGCTGGTAAATATCATGGTTAGATGACTAGTCATGAACCTAATCATAACCTTTTATCTTTTCTTTTCATGATTCACTTGTTTTTGAGCCAATGGGAAGAAAGCTTCCAAGACAAGCATGGAGGAAAGCTTCCAAGGCAAACTTGGAGTGAATCTTGTAGGAGAAGCCTTGTCCAAAAATACCCTTGATGGACTACGACTAAGGGAGCTTCTAGGAAAAGTTTTGTGACCAAAAATAGTTTCCTATCTCTCTTAAGCTTTTCTTATTTTGTTTTTGAGAAAAAATACACCAAAACTCTCTCTTTTTCTTTCCTTTGCAAGCCATGGCCAACACCTTTCAAACACCTTTCAATCTTGATCAATTCTAAATAACCTCATTTCTTGAATCCAAATACCTTTTTGAAACACTTTCTTGTTGTGAGTTTCTTCAAAATCATCCATCTTCAATCTCTTTCTCAAAGCTTGAAGTTTGAAGGTTTTAGGTGAAGTTTCTTATCTTCATTTCTAAGTTTTCTTTCCAAGTTCTAGGCCATAATCTTGATTTATGGTCATTTTGTTTCAAGCCCTAGATGTTGATGCTTGTATGTATGTTTTGTTTTAAGGATCTTTTTGGAAGGAGAAGTTTTTTCAAGAAGACAACAAAGAGCTTTGATCATTATCTAAGGTAAGAGGGAGATTAACCTCATCAACCATCTTGGTGGCGAGGAACGAAATTTGTGATTTATTAGTGAAAAATCTATGTTAGGATTTATTCACTTGGTTGTGTGTATTTTGTTATTTATGCTTTTTTGGCTATATGTAATTGTATGATATTTATGGTATACATGAAATTGCTATTACATGAATTGATGATTGAAACACTTTGTATGCTTTGAATCATGTGTGAAAGGCAAGCTTTTTGGTCCCAAGGACCACTTTTGGCTCACGGCCACTTAGCCCAAAGAGGGGTATCCAAGGTAAAAATGTTTTATTAATTGAAAACTTAGATGATTAGGGGACTAGAATAGAAACAAGGATTCACAAGTTAAAAAGAAGATGAACAAAGTTTTGTTATTTAACAAGAATTAACTTTCGGCCTTAGCAATAGAAATAAGCTTTGAAGGATGATTTGAAATTTAAAATGTTTTATTTAAGTGAGTTTTTAGTAATAGTAGAGGAAAATGTTTTTAAATGTTTACGCGATTGAAAAATGATGTAAAGATGTTATGTGGTTTTGAGATGTGACAAGAAGTGTTACGCGTTTGTGATTAAACAGTGAAAATGCTTCACGTTTTGAGAAAAATAGTAGTTTTACTATCGGGCCAACATACTGGACCCGGAGATATCAGTTGATGGCTTAACCCAGTGGTGGTTTATTTTTCTTAGAATTTATGTTGTTAATGAGTATTGATTTATTTGAATAATATGATCATGCATTGTGAAAGTTGTGGTGACTTTGTTGTTAAGGCTGTATGCCTAGGAGATGAATTACACATTTGTGCGGGTGCGAATTGCGTAGTGAAAGTCTATGAATGACCTAGAAGGCGTCGGGGCGCGGGTATCCCACTAGTGGCCAGTTAGTAGCTCTACTGGGCCGTGGTGAATGTGCAACGCACCGACGATCTCAATGGAACATTATTCCTATTTTAGATCAGATGCAGAATGTCTTATATAAGCCAGGATGCATACACTGATATATATTTGAAATCACTTGATTTGAGGCTAACGATATACATACATGACTCCCTGATCATTCTCTCCGATGTTTGGTTTTAGCTCCATGGAGTAGGGGTCAGTTCATTGTGCATTTGCATAGTCAATGGACATGTTGTTGTGATCTATATACATTGTTGAATTATCTACTGATAAATATTATGTTTGTAATTGTTAACTCTGTACTATATGGCTTTATTGTTGTTATTGTTTTTTACTGCCATATTGGTATATGATGTAGGGAATCTCACCTCTTTATGGTTTTGTTCTGTCTGTTTTGTTTTATGTTATGCTCTATGAAGATTATGATGGCAACAAGGAGAGATCTGCTGGGTTACGTTAGAGTGCAATTTCTTGGAGGCACTGATGCTTGGCGTATCCATGTAGATACAGAACGAATAGAGTACTATAGGGATATTACCCTATCCTTGAGTAGGACTCGTCATGGGGTTACTGTTTTTTCTTTTTTTGCTATAGTTTATGTAGAGTTTCATATTCCTGTGAGGGATTTGTGGGGTGATCTTCACTATTCTCCTAGGGAGGATTCCAAGATATCTTCTGCTCGGACTCCTTTTCTTCGAGATATTCCCTGGCTAGGGAATTTGTCTACTAAGGATCCTGAGGAGGATCTAGTGGAAGACCCTTCCTTTAGGTGTAATGAACTTAGGCCTGTTTAAGTTTGTTTTGATATATTGTAATTATGTCCTTTTGGTATGTAAGTAGTATGTCCTTCTGGTTTCAGTAAACTATGTATATATTTGTGGTATGTATTTTTCAGTTCTCCATATCTTGTATTTATTTATGTTCTATTAAGTTATGCTATTTGCGAAATGAAAATTTTAAAGCCCGTATTTTATAATACTAAATTTTAATTATGACTTGGGTAAAGTTTAAAAAAAATAAAGTTTTAAAGTAAAAGGTTAGTCTTAAATGTAATTCCCTTCGGAGGGTGTTACAACTAGCAACAAATATGGAAAATAATGAAAATGGTGAAACAATAATTTGGATGAATCTTATGATTTATTCTAAAGTTGTTGGAAGCTGAAAAACTTGAATTAGCATAATTCAAGTGTTCTTAGCAGATAAGGAAGTTCCAGTAAAATATCCTAAGGGACTTGATGGTCATTCTCTCATTTCTCTCTCTCATGTCTAAGCAGCAGAAACTGCAAAAACAAAATAAAATAGAGAAAGAAAGAAACGCAGGAAGAGAAGAAAGAAAGGAAGAAGAAAAAGGAGAAGAAGGAGAGGAAGACCAAGGGAAGATTAAGATGAAAGCATAGAGCTTGAAGATTGATAATTTAATCAAGAGGTAAGGGGTTTCTATTCATCATTCTCCTTTTTGATTCTCATTGAATGAGGTTTGGATTTTTGAATGGAAATAGGGGTTTAGAGAGCCAAATCCATGTTCTTGGCTTGGTTCTTGATTCCAAGGACTAGGTTAGAATAGTTTTAGCTTAGTAAGTTTAAGATGGCCATTTATGGGTTAAGATCAACCATTAGAGTTCATGGAGAAAGAATTTGATGATGCTTGGAGTTATATGGTTTTGGACCTAAATCTATGCCTAAGAGAATCCATAGGTTGTATAAAAGTTACAATAAGTTTAGGGGCCTAAATTAGTGCTAGAAATTACAAGAAAACTGATCTTGGATGATTGGTAGTTAAAAATAGAGTTTAGAATAGATAGAACAATTTGTAGAAATTCTGCAGAATTGTTGTCACGTAGAGAGCTCCTTGACACCTTACACCAAGCGCCTAGACGCTCGTGTAACAAGGACGAATGTTCGTGTAGCAAGGCGCAGAGCGCCTAGACGCTCAGTGCAAAGTGCTTAGACACTCAATGTCCAGGAAGTTTTTATGCGCATCAGAGCGCAGAGTACTTAGATGCTCAGTCCAAAGTGCTTAGCCGCACGGCGTGAAAACAACACAAGGTTATGTTCTATACAGTTAGCACCCAGATGCTCAAAGAGAGAGCGCTTAGGCGCCCATCATAGAATTCAATAAAGAGTTGTTTGTGATGTTTTCAAGTTCCTAGCTAGATGAAATCATTATATATATATTTCATAAGGTATTTGATGACCCAAATAGGGATATTTCAAGAGAGGAACTATCATCTAACAAGTATGAGAAAGTATAGGCCTTTGAGGATCCTAAAAATGAAGGATTGCTCTAGGTAAGAACATAGCACCTTAGGCAACCTAGTGTTGCATTAGATATCACTCAAGATGTGATGAGATGGTGCAATGGAGACAAGTATACTAGGATGGATTATAGGGTTCACTCTAGTAAGAATAAGGAAGGTATGAGGCTTAAGATATCCAAGAGTAATGGATTACCTTTGGGAAGGTACCTAGAACCTTAAGCAACAAAGAGTTTCAAGTAAGAACCACTTTGAGTTAGATCCACTTAAGTGGAGATAAGGTTGTGTATTTTCCAAAGAGGGGATGTTATGTACTAAGTCTCTAGTTAATCAGGACCTTGTGCATTGTAAAATATACAATAGGATGAATGTTGGTTTGTAAGCTTATTGCATTCATTAAGTATGCAAAGTTATAGTGAAATGCTCATTTGTTTCCCTAAGCAAGGTTGAATAAGGCATTAGCTAAGATAGGCTCTTTCACTAGGAAGAGTTGAGTCTATAAGAATGTTCAGATGGTGTTTATGTAAAAGATAAACATAACACTACACTTTTCACACACTAGTTAGCTAATCTAGTTTGTATGTGAAAGTTATGAGAACCTTTGTGCAACCAAGAGTAGTAGTTTGCCATAGATGAGTATCTAATACTTCAGTAACATAGTGTTGCATAGGATTCACGTAAGAGTTATAAGTGATGAGGTTGTGTTTAGATATAAGTATGTATGTATATAAATAGAAATGGTCTAGTGGTATTGATCTTAGTAAGTATCCTTTGATGAGCATTCATGAAGGCCAAGAGAGATTGAAGGGTGTCTGGTAGACTCAATCGAGGAAGATCATAACCCTGATATTTCGTTAGTGCCGAGGCCAAAGGAGATAAGTAAGGGTCCATAAGGTTCTTTGAAATCAGGGTTTTGACCGAACATCTTAGCGTGCCAGGATATATGTGATGTGAGGAGATACCTCTATTCACTATGGGATAATATACTGAACCAATTGTTGATGATCTTCTTTGTCTCAAACATAAAACTCTATATGTACTTCAAAATAAAGCATTGCACGAACATATCTTTAGGATCTTGCTTAAGTATAATCATATTACATATCATTTGCATTGCATTTACAGATAATTATGTGGGCATTGTCTGTTGCTATTGGTATTTATAGCTGTATGGGCAGTTATTTATATTTAACGGTATGTATGCTATCAGTTTTAGATCGCACTATACAGTTAGTGTGTAATTATGAGGATTAGTGGAGGAAACTCCTATGTTAGTAGTTATATCAATTGTTATATTTTTTATGCAATGTTATAGCTAACTGGTATTATAATTACTTTTACTGAGAATTGTAATTCTCACCCTAGTTGTTCTTTCATGTAAATTAGGGTAAAGATCCTATTAAGGGAATAAAGACGAAGCATGAAGACAAGTATAGTTTTTATATGCTTTAGTAGACAAAGCTTATGTATAAGTTTATATTTGCTTTATACGTTTTAAGTAGTATGTATTACAATATGCCCTTATGTGGCAAGTGTTGTATATATATGTATGAGTTTAAGTTTTTCGCATTCTCTCAAGGCTTTCTATAATTACTCAGTTGTGATTATGGTTATATGTTAGCATGTAGTAAGTAGAAGTGACGTCTCTAGTACTAGTTATCTTTATATATCTCTGTATATCTAAGATATATCTAGATATCTGTATTAGGATGTTACATTACTCCCATTGCATAACAACATCACAAATGATACTAAAACAATCTCATATGGGGTCAAAAGCCTAAGTGTTAGCCTATGGCATTTCCAAACCGTTGGTTGCCTAAGGTCTCACACTTCCCTCCTATGTACTAGGTAATGATTTCCTCTTTGAAACACTCCCAAAAGTGCCTTTACACACTTAAAAAGGTATAAAAGAGTGATCCCAACCTTTGGGGACCGTCAACACATCAAGAACATAATTCTTGAAAAGTCCTGGAGCTCACGCCTTGGTGTGACGTGCTCTTTGCCAGCCAAAAACTGAAAACCTGTGCCTTGTGTGCCACGACGTGAGAATTAAAACCCAGGTTCTACATAATTTTTCAAAACCAGTACTATTCCATTCATAATTTTCATGAAATCAACTCACTCCAAAATGGTTTCTAGGTGATTTTAAGTCCCTAACAAGTCCACTAACACATAGGAAATATAAACCATTAACTCAACACCAAATTTGGATTAATGTGCTTTTTAACTCCTTTTCTTCCATTTTTACCATTGTTGCACATGTGGTGCATAATAGGTAAATTTGGTTTTTAGAGGTGTTTGAAGTGTTTTTCTTGATTGAATGAGTTTCCTTGGTTGTTTATGACTTGTTCATGGGCTACAGATTGAGTTAGAAACTTAGAATTTGTCATTTGAAGCTTTAAATCCTAAAAATGAGAAAGTTAGGTCATGGATGAGTGATTTGGTCTTTGGATCCAAATTAGAGGTTTTTGTTGGTGATTAATGATTCCTATGTGTTAATGAACTTGTTAGGAGCCCTAAATCACTTAGAAACTGGTTTGGAGTGGCCAAAATCCATGAATTTTTCTAATGGAACAGTACCGGTTCTGCAGAACCTGAGTTTTGCTTCTCTCGTCGCAGTGCAAGGTGTTGCATGTAACACCCTGAAAATTATTTGTTTCATCATAGATGATCATTTTATAATATTTATGATTTTTGGAATTTTTTTGAAATTTTTTGCAAACGTCGAATATTTTAATATATTCCTTATTTTATGTGCACACTGAGCAGAGTCAGTGAAACACCCTAGAAATTATTTGTTTCATGACGAGTAGTTATTTTCTAATATTTGTGATTTTTGTGGATTTTTCCAGAAACGTTGAATATTTTAATCTATTCCTCGTTTTGCATGCGTGCTGGGCGGAACTGGGAAAACGAAATGTTTTTCCTGAGGCTGGTAAACTTTGCACTGTGGAAACGTCGACGGGGGATCTTACTAAACCCGAGGTCGGGAACAGTTTACGAGGTTTACGTTTTTTGAGATTTTATCTGATAACTAAAATCACAATACCGTAAAATTATCCGATGGACAATAAATACTGTTTTCATTAACTGTAACTTTTGTTCACTGAATAATAGCTCTAGCAGAGTGTTAATCATCTGTTCTAGAATGTTCACTTTGTGTAACTACATCACTTTTTACTTTATCGAGAAGCGTGTGAGACTTCTCAAGGAAGCCTTAAGGAAGCTTCCTCCCAAGCTTCTCAAGGGAGCTACACATCTTCTCTCTCCTCCCTCCCACTCCCACACAGCAGCATGCTCCATTTTGGAGCCAAAATAATGTGCTTCACTTAATTAACTATTCTATTCTAATTTCAAAAAAATTAAAAAAGGTTATAATCTTTCTTCTACTATCCACTTCTCTCTCTACCTTCATCTTTCTCTCATTTTCTCCTCCTTCTCTCTACACCGTACCACACGGCTGCACCTCTCCATGCCCTCCACCATCACAAAAATTTCAAACAACCACATTTCCTTAACCTCCACTATGTTCTAAACAACTTTTTAGTTTAAGATTTCTTGAAAAGCTTTCATCTTCTTCCACCATTGAAGCTCAAAGCTTGAAACTTTAAGGTAAAAGATCAAAGCTTTCAAATTCTTTCATCTCATTTTCATGGTCCATGGTCACTTTGGCGACTATGGATACCATTTCCAAGCTTTGATTTTGATTTTTATGGATTTGAACACTCTAGGATTTTGAGGTGGTGAAGGACGAATTTTCAGGGGGAAAAGGAGTTTGCTTTCTTTGTTCTTCTCTTAGGTAAGAGGAAGATTATTCTCTTCAACCCATTTTGGTGGTAAGAAACTTATTGTTGTGTTGATGGGGTGAAACCCATTTATGGGATACTCTTTTGTTTGAGTGATTTTGGTTGTGTATTGATTGTTTGAATGGTATGATTTTGATGTATGTTGATGGATCTTGGATTGTTTGAAGGATTGTTTCAGTTTGGGCATTTTTCTGCATTTACAGAGGATTACACGGCCTAGGCCGTGTGAGGGCACACGACTGTGTAATCCAAACTAGTCAAGTCATGATTTGCTGAGCTCCAGAGGAGTACACGGTCGTGTAATCGGAGCCGTGTAACTCCTCACGGCCGTGTAACTTGGTGGTGAAAAATTGTAGGCTTTTATAGCCCCTTGGAGGCTCATGGTCTCCTTGGGCACTTGACACAAGGCTTTAGTACTAAGATAAACTTATTAAACTTAATTAATTGAATGATTAGAAGTTGATTTGGGATTCATAAAATAGAAAGAACCAAGGATGAAAGTTTGTCTTATAGCTTAGAATAATTTTCAATAAAGAAAGAACATGAGTATGGGTGAGGTTGTGAGAAACATAGTGAAATTAAGATTTAACTTTTATGATAACTATGAGTGGTGTTGTGTTCACCCTTAAGGTTTGATATTGACTTGATGTGGGTCCATGAATGGGATCAATGATTGTTATTGAATGATATAACATGTGATTTTAGACATGATATGATATGGTTGTGAATCCATATATGAATGTGTATGTATGCATTGAATCCATATGCATTTGAAGCAAGATTGATATAGTCTGCCATAATGAGCATGATTGAAGCATGCATTGAGAAAGTCCATTGGACTATTGTTAAGGCCATGTTGCATAGGAGTTGAATCACACCTTAGTGCGGGTGCAAATAGACTAGTGTAGGTCCTGCAGTTGACCTTGGGGGCGTTAGGGCGTGGACGTCTCACAGTGGATAATTGGTAACCCCTCTGGGCTGTGGGACAAATCGATGCAAACGCACCGACAATCTTGACTGAGACACTGTCCTATATCGCAATCTTGTGGGAATGCTGCTGTATAAAGCCTTATTATGCAAAATGATTGATTATTTTCTAGAAAAGCACTTGATTTTAAGCTGATGAGATACTGACATGTCCCCTTGATCATTCTCTCCGATGTTTGTGTCTAGCTCCATGGAGTAAGATTTTTGGTATCATGTGCATGTGCATAGTGAGTCACCATATCATTTGACATTTACTTATTTATATGAAGATTTAATCTGTTGTCTTATTACTGTCATAACTGCTTGGAATTTGCTAATTTGTTTATTTTCTATTTTAATACTGGTTATTATTCCTGAAATGTTATATGGGCGTCATGTGCCATTTGTTTCCTTACTGCCATAATAGGTAATGAATGTAGAATGTCTTACCTATTTTCTGTATTTTTTGCTATTTTGCTGTACTTGTGTGATTATCTGAAGACGGCGGTGAAGAAGGAGAAGTTCACGAGTTTCCCGATTTTTGGCCCGACTTCAACTAGCACCTACTTTTGGATCATGGCGGCACGTCCATGAGGATTTTTTAGGTTATGTGTGGTTGGCCTTCCTCAGAGGTCTAGACTGCTGGCACATTAACTTCAGCTCGGATCGCTGTGTCTACATGGGAGACGTGACGGTATCGCTGGCTTGGGGGCGTTATGATCTGCCCATCTTCACTTGCAGTGTTAGATTACATTTAGAGTTTTACATGCCCATCAGCGATATGTGGGGTGATCATTACTACAACCCACAAGAGGATTCATTCCTCTCCACTGCCCAAGCCCTAGCCCGTAATTCAGTGGCTCCTATGAGGGTCTCCTCTGACGAGGAAGACCCTGAGGAGTATCTTGACATGGTTCCTTCTCTCTCTTCTTAGGGGCTGATTACTGTCGATAGTTACTGATGGCTATCTGTGTTCTTTTTGGGGCCTTGATATTCATTTTGGGGGTCTGTATATCATTTTTGGGGGCTTGTATAGCTTAGGCTTTTTTTTTATGAGCCTTGATGTAATTAGTAACTTACAATCTGTATTTAAATGATATATATATATATGATGTATCTTTTGCATGGATGTATGGATTAATCTTTATGTTTTTCCACTTACAATTAAATGAAAATATATATACCTACATACTTGTGTATCTTTTATAAGTGTTAGTACATTTGAATATTTCATTGATGAACAGGTTATTGAATATAGATATATACATACAATACAAAGAAGAAGAAAAATATTCACCAATTTATTTATGCAACTATAAACAAATAAGTTTAATTATAATTTAATGAACTGGGTTTTAATTTATACTTTTGTTTTCCGCATTGTAAATAATGATGTGACGGTCCCTCCCAAAAATGGGGTGTTACATTAAGTTAGTATCAGAGCCCCGGTTTATGTTTTGTTTGGGTCTTTGTGGTTTAGTCTGTCTTGTTTGTGCTACGTGATTCTCTGTGTTTGGTATTCCGAAAGGATACGTTTAATTCTTCCTCGTGTATTTCAGTTAGTATCACTTGAAAGAACGAAATGGCATGAGGTGGAGATATGGCAGCAGCAATTAAGGCTATGCAACGAATGGCTGAGGTTATCGCGTAACAGATGGAGAGAGCTGCTCAACAGCAAGAAATGGTTGCTCAACAACTCGAAGCTACGGCTGATGCACAAAATTTGGTGGAGTTCCGTGTCGTAATTCTCCTCAGTTCAAAGGAGAATTTGATCCGGAGAAAGCCAGTTTGTGGATCAAGGAGCTGGAGAAAATCTTCAGAGGCATGAACTGTGCCAACTATAAGAAAATGACTTATACCACTTTTATGCTGATTGGGGATGCGGAAGACTGGTGGAATGGAGCACAGAGAGTGTTGGAGGCAGAAGGTCACATAATTACTTGGGAGTTATTCAAGAATAAGTTCTTAGACAAATATTTCCCCGCAAGCACTAGACATGCAAAAGAAATGGAGCTTCTCAGCTTGAGACAAGGAAACTTGTCTGTCAGTGAATACGCCGCAAAGTTTGAAAGCTTATCCAAGTTTTCGATGTATTTCAAGCACCAGCCAAATGAGGTGCGGAAATATCAAAATTTTGAGGAAGGACTGAGGCATGAGGTGAAGAGAGCAGTTATCGCCTTAAAGATCAACCAATTTTCAGAGCTGCTAGATACGTGTTACTAGGTAGAAGCTCTAGATCAAACTCGAGACACAAGAAATCGAAACTTTGGACTTACCAGGTTCCAAAGAGGAGGCGGCAACAACGTAAACCATTTCCAAAAGAAACCTTTTTCTTGACTGTCAGGAAGTCAGCAGCAAACATCTAGTGGAGGTCCCAGTGGAGGTTCTGGTGGGAACCGAACTGGACCGAATGTGGCATCTTTGCCAAGGTGTATGAAGTGCGGGAAGGATCACCTAACAAGGGATTGTTCTATCAAAGGAATCATCTGTTTCTGATGTGGGCAACCTTGACACATCTTTAGAGATTACAATCAAGCTAAGGCTGAGCCTTCAGTCAACGCTACACGAGCTACAAAGCTGCAAGCAGAAGGCAGAGTTTACACCATGAGCGAAGCAGAAGCCTCCGAATCTGAAGACCTTATACAAGGAGAAGGCACTATATGAGGTAATCTTTTAACTGTACTGTATGACTTTGGGGCAACCCACTCTTTCATTTCATATGACTGTGTGCGACGACTTGGTTTACCTATGTCTTCCTTACCTTTTGATTTGACTGTTTCTACTTCCACTGATAAACCCGTTGTTACCACAAAGTTTGCTTGAATTGTCCTTTAGTCATTGAGGGTCGAATCTTTTCTGTTGATTTGATCTATTTACCCTTTTCTCAATTAGATGTAATTTTAGGGATGGATTAGTTATCTTCCAACCATATCCTGTTGGAATGCTCTAGTAAAACCATAATTTTCCCTGTGGATGAGGATTCTAGATTTTTGACGGCCAATCAAGTTCGAGTTTTCTTAAAAGAAGGAGCCCAGACATACATGCTATTATCTTCCTTGAAGGTCGAGAACGAGATAGATGTGAATACAATTCCAGTGGTTAGCGAGTTCCCCGAAGTTTTCCTGATGATGTACCTGGTTTACCGCCAAAATGGGAAATAGAGTTCGCTATTGATCTTGTGCTGGGATCTGATCCCGTATCTATGGCGCCTTACAGAATGTCACCATCGGAGTTAGCAGAGCTTAAGAAGCAGTTGGAAGAGCTCTTGGAAAAGCAGTTTGTTAGACCCAGTGTGTCACCTTAGGGAGCACCAGTGTTGCTAGTCTGGAAGAAGGATGGTACTTCTCGATTGTGTGTGGACTATCGCCAATGAATAAGGTCACGGTCAAGAACAAGTATCCACTTCCGAGGATAGATGACTTAATGGATCAACTGAAAGGAGCAGAAGTGTTCTCTAAGATCGATCTGCGATCAGGCTACCATCAGATTCGAGTAAAGGCAGAGGATATACCTAAGATGGCTTTTCATACCCGATACAATCATTACGAATATCTTGTGATGCCGTTTGGCATAACAAATGCACCTGCCATCTTTATGGACTACATGAACAGGATCTTTATTCTTACTTGGACAGATTCGTTGTTGTCTTCATTGACGACATCCTGATCTATTCTCAAAATCAGGAGGATCATACTGAATGTAACACTCCTCGATTTAATAACCATGGTCCAATCGTCATTATACCACAGTTACTAAAATTTTGGCATGCTACAACTTTCAAATAATATTTATCCACTTTTAAACCATTGTGCATATACAGAAAATATGAGCCATGGATGAAATAATACATAAGCCGTCATTAGCGCATATAATTCAATAAGCCAAAATCAAAATATAGTTCATAGGACTAGATAATTAATTTAAAGAATATATAGCGCGGCGTATTTCACATACCGCCCAAATAAAATACATCAAGTTGGACTTTAAAATGTAGGTATACTCCAATTACACCTTAATATAAGTAATGTAGAAGGAAACATAAACTATCCATAAAGACATCCACGTCTAAGGAGTTGGGCACTCCATCGGATCCACCTCGGGATCCTCCCCCGGGTCACCTGAAGACATAAAAATAGGATAGAGTGCTGTCCCACAAGCAGGTGCCCTAGCAACTGATGCTATCGAATCCTCGTGGTCTCTAGGGGTGTGATGCGGATCACCCCATAGCTCCTGAATAGTTAGAGCAAACTCCAGATGCACCGATGTAGTAAGAGTCAAGATAAGGTCTCCATCACGAGTCCTCCTCACAGTCAAGATCAGGTTTCCAATGTACCGTATACGCTCTCTAGCCCAGTCGACTCGCCAAGCATTGGTGCCATTAGTGAACACAATCCTAACGAACCCAATAGAACCCCTTCTTAACAAAATTACCGAATATAAGAGATCGAATCAAGTAAAGATCCGAGATGAGTCAACCGCGTCCCCTCAACAGTTTTTAAACAATAATTACATAGGACAAGCATAATGCATACAAGAGGTGAGATATCCAACTTCATTACCAATTATGGCAATAAGAAACACAACGAAAGACAATAATGCCTTTCACATATAATAATATTAAGTACAGGCAGATAACATCATGTCAATACAAGAATATTATAGAATGACAGACATAATCATATTATCACGGAGATATCGCAAGTCAACAAGCATAATTACATTTTCAATCAGTAAGTGATTCAACAATGTACATCATAATATGTGAATATTAACTATGCCATGATAGTATGTATGGTGACCATGCATATGCACAATGCGTATGCTGACCATTCTCATGTACAATGTACTCATTTCCTACTCCATGGAGCTAGACACAAGATTCAGAGATGAAAGTCCTAGAAGATTTGTCCCCCCTAAATAGACAGTCTACGCCGAGCCACGAAAAGCAATAATGTATTGTTAGGCAGCCAATGCATTGCAATAGTGTTCACGGCCAGGGATATACAATGTGGTAGCATAATTACAAGTGAATCACCGTGCCCTAATGTCCTCTCAGGTCTATTCAAGGCCCCACTATCCTATAAGTTCTCGTTCACTCTTAGGCATAAAACGTTATAATTGTATAATGCTCAAATGCATATTCAATGAAATCAAATCACATCTGACTCAATAGTCTATCTGATGTTTCTAGGGTCCAGTTCGTCGGCTTAATAGCACAATGATGCCAATGCATGTTCTCTCAGAGTATCTCAATTATACAAATTCAAGAATCATGCATTTTAAAATCATAAGCCAAAATAGTCATCAACAGATTTGGGTCCCACTCATGGGTCCGATAACGAAGTCGTCATTCATAATTAATTTGGAACATACCATTGCCTCATAAGGTTTCATCATTGTTCTGCTCTTTGTCCTTAATAAGATTCATTTAATTAAATGTCTTATGATTCTCAAAGTCTCATTTACACTCTTAATTCTTGTTTCTCTAATTCAATTAGTCATTCTCTTTATTCATAATAAAACTTATTTAATTAAGTGTCTTATGATTCTCAAAGTCTCACTTACACTCTTAATTCTTGTTCCTCTAATCCAGTTAGTCATTCTCTTTATTTATAATAAAACTTATTTATTTAAATGTCTTATGATTCTCAAAGTCTCACTTTAATTTAGCATTTCTTGTGAAATTCTTCTCTAGAGGAATTCTCTCATTTTGTTAAGTTCCTTACTTTAAATTTAGTCATATTTACTTAGAAAATTATTCTAAGACTTTCTAAGTTTCGCACATCCTTATTCTTTTCTTAGGTTCAAAGATTCCTTTTAGGTTATCAAATTGATTTCCTTCCATTACATTATTAATTATTTAATCACTTAATTAATTAAATGTTATAGTCGCATAAAGTTACACGAATTAAGTCTCATTTAGCCCTAAAGGTCGTGGGCCTCTCTATGGTTAGGGATTCCAATTTTTCATCCTTTTTATTATGTGTTATCCTCTTAATTAATCATGTCTCCATCTTGTTACAAATTTTCACCAAGAACACCCACTTTTAGGGTTCAAGGCTATGAGCCTCATGGAGGAGGGCAAGAGCCATTTTGCTTCCATTCAAGTTTCCAATCCATCCAAGCACATCAATATACATATTCAATCAACCAAACAACTCAAACAAATTATAAGCAACACATAGTCATGAAAGTCATATAACAAAGATAGTAACCCTAACTAGGATTCCTCACAACCAATACAAAATTAAGTTCCCTACTACCAAGAGAGGTTGGAGAGGATCATCTCCCTCTTACCTAGAGGAGAAAACAAGTAATGGAACTCCCTTGAAGCTCCTTGAAATTTTGGATTCACACCACCACAAACCCTAGAAATTTCAATATCATAAAACCAATACCAAAGCTTGAAAAATAAGAAATAAATGGTCACAAGGAAGACCTTAAAAATGAAAATGGAAGAAGAGTTAGGAAAAAATAAGAATCTCACACAAAAGTTCCAAGCTTGAAGCTTGAAGAAGAAGATGGTGAAAATGGAACTTTTTCAAGAAATCTCCAACTAGAAGTGTGTTTAGATGATGAAGGAGATTAAGAAAATGTGGTTGGTTGAAAATTTTATGATGGTAGAGGGTGGAGAAGAGGGCTGGTCGTGTGGTATATGTAGAGAGAGGGAGGAGAAAAAATGAGAGGAATAAGAAGGTAGAGAGAGAAATTGATAGTGAAAATAAAGATGATCACTTTTTGTGATTTTGAAATTAGAATAGACTTGTTTAATTAAGTGGAGCACAATTCCTTGGCTCCAAAAGAGGTGTTGCTGCCGTGTGGGAGAGAGGGAGGAGAGAGAGAAATGTTTAGTTTCTTTGAGAAGCTTAGGAGCATTTCCATTAAAGAGGATTTGATTAGACATAAAGGAGATTACCTTTGGATAAGATAATATGATTTAATAGTTAAAATAATATGGTAATTAAGATTTTACTACAAGCTATTACCTAATGGATAATTGTTACAGTGCACAAACCAATATTAATTATTCAACGGATAATAGAGTGTACTACAAAATTTTTATTTAACAGTGCGTACAGAGATTTTATTTATTAGATAAAACCTCAAAAAATGTAAACATTGTAAACTGTGCCCCACCTCAGGTTTAGTAAGCTCCCCCGTCGACGCTTCCACAGTTCAAGGTTTACCAGCCTTAGGGAAAACATTTTGTTTTCCCGGTTCCGCTCAATGCACATGCAAAATGAGGAATATATTAAAATATTCAACATTTTCAGAAAAATCCACAAAAATTCTTAAAAATCACAAATATTAAAAAATGACTATTCATCATAAAACAAATAATTTCTAGAGTGTTATACTGACTCTGCTCAGTGTGCACATAAAATGAGGAATATATTAAAATATTCGATGTTTCCGGAAAAATCCAGAAGAATTCCTAAAAATCTCAAATATTATAAAATGACTATTTATGATGAATGAGATAATTTTCAGGATATTATACTGAACACCTCAGTATAGTTCTCTAGATTCTGAAGGAGAAGAAGTTGTATGCTAAATTGTCGAAGTGTGAATTTTAGTTAGACGAAGTCAAGTTTTTGGGCCATGTGATCTCGAAGGAAGGGATTACAGTGGATCCGTCAAAAGTGGAAGCAGTGCTATAGTGGGAAAGGCTGAAGACGGTGACAGAAATACGTAGCTTTATGGGTTTGGCTGGATACTATCGAAGGTTCATTAAAGGATTCTCCAAAATAGCAGGACTTCTCACTCAACTTATAAGAAAGAACCAAGCCTTTGAATGGACTGATGCTTGGGAATAAGGTTTCTAAGAATTGAGGAGATGGCTAACTACTTCACCAGTGTTAGTTCTACCTAATCCGAATGAACCCTTCGAGGTATACTACGATGCTTTATATCAAGGTTTAAGGGTTGTACTTATGCAAAATAGAAAAGTGGTGGCTTATGCTTCGAGACAGTTGCGAGTGCACGAGAAGCACTATCCGACATATGACTTGGAATTAGCAGCTATGGTTTTTGCCTTGAAAATATGGAGACACTTCCTGTATAGAGTGACGTTCAACATCTTTAGTGATCACAAGTTCTTGAAGTACTTATATGATCAAAAGGAGTTGAATATGAGACAGCGCAGGTGGTTGGAATTCTTGAAGGATTATGATTTTTGACTTCTGTATCACCCTGGAAAGGCAAATGTCGTGGCAGACGCATTGAGTAGGAAGATGCTCAGTATGTCAGCCATAATGATTAAGGAAAAAGATCTGACAGAGCAATTCAGGGATGTATGGTCTTTCATGGAATTAGAATGGGGAAAAATTCGCATGAACATGGTTACTATCTTAAGCGAATTAATGGAAGACATCCAGGAAAAGTAGAAAATTGATAAGTTCTTACAAGAGGAAAGAGAGCTGATGAGGCAAGGCAATACGACAGCATACGAGGAAGGAACAGATGGGATTCTAAGGTTCCGAGGTAGGGTTTGTATACCTAGAGATTAAGAACTCAGAAAGTATATTCTTGAGCACGCTCACACGAGCAAGTTGAGTATGCACCCGGGGATAACTAAAATGTACCAAGACCTGAAGAAGTTATTTTGGTGGCATGGAATGAAGAGCGATATTACCAGATATGTGTCTTCTTGTCTGGTTTTTCAAAAAGTAAAGTGGAACATCAGAGACCATCAGGATTGTTACAACCTCTATCTATTCCCGAATAGAAGTGGGATAGCATTGCGATGGATTTTGTGGTTGGATTACCAAAGACCAGAAAGGGTTATGACTCGATATGGGTAATCATTGATCGGCTCACAAAGTCAGAGCACTTTCTACCAATCAGCATAAGATATAACATGGAAAGGTTGACTCAGCTGTATATTGGAGAGATCGTTAGACAACATGGTGTACCTACCAGTATTATTTCTGACAGAGATCCAAGGTTCACCTCAAAGTTTTGGCAAAGTTTGCAAGAAGCATTGGGAACAAAGCTAAGATTGAGTTTTGCTTATCATCCACAAACCGATGGGCAATCAGAAAGGACGATCCAATCATTGATGGATTTGCTCAAGACTTGTGCTTTAGAACAGACTGTAAGTTGGGATGAAATTTTACCATTGGTAGAGTTCACCTATAACAACAGTTTTCATTCAAGCATAGGGATGGCACCCTATAAAGCTCTGTACAGGCGACGGTGCTGAACACCTCTGTGTTGGTACCAAGACGAAGAGCGCCTTACTATTTGACCTGATATTATATAGCAGATGACTGAGAAGGTCAAGATGATTCAGGAAAAGATGAGGACGTCTCAAAGTCGATAAAAGAGCTATGCAGACAAAAGAATAAAGCCTCTTGAGTTTGAGGAAGGCGAGCATGTGTTTTTGAAAGTCACGCCAACGACTGGGGTCGGCCGGGTTCTGAAATCTAGAAAACTCATTCCCAAATTCCTTGGACCTTACCAAATTATTTGCTGGATAGGTCCAGTAGCTTACCAGATAGCCTTACCACCTTTTCTTTCAAACTTTCACAATGTCTTTCATGTGTCACAACTACGAAAGTATATTCCTGACCCGAACCATATCTTAGCATCGGACACAGTACAATTGAAAGAGAACTTGACCTATGAGGCACCTCCTGTTAAGATTGAAGATAGGAGAGTAAAATAACTCAGAGAAAAAGAAATCTCATTGGTGAAAGTGGTCTGGAATGAAAAGACCAGAGATGCAACGTGGGAATTAGAAGACAAGATGAAGGAGCAACACCCACAATTGTTCTAAGGTATGAAAATTTCGAGGATAAAATTTCTTTTTAGAAGGGGAGAGTTGAACACCCTAAAAATTATTTGTTTCATCATAAATGATCATTTTATAATATTTATGATTTTTGAAATTTTTCTGAAATTTTTCAGAAATGTTGAATATTTTAATATATTTCTCTTTTTGCATGCACATTAAGTAAAGTCAGTGAAACACCCCAGAATTTGTTTGTTTCATGACGAGTAGTCATTTTCTAATATTTGTGATTTTTGAGAATTTTTGTAGATTTTTTCAGAAATGTTGAATATTTTAATATATTTCTCATTTTGCATGTACGCTGGGCGGAGTCGGGAAAACGAAATGTTTTCCCTGAGGCTAGTAAACTTTGAACTATGGAAGCGTCGACGGGGGATCTTACTAAACTCGAGGCCAGGCATAGTTTACAAGGTATACTTTTTTGAGATTTTATCTGATAACTAAAATCGCTATACCGTAAAATTATCCGATGAACAATAAATACTATTTTCATTAACTGTAACTTTTGTTCACTGAAAAATAGCTCTAGCAGGGTGTTAATCATCTGTTCTAGAATGTTCACTTTGTGTAACCACATCACTTTTCACTTTATCGAGAAGCGTACGAGACTTCTCAAGGAAGCCTTAAGGAAGCTTCAAGGAAGCTTCCTCCTAAGTTTCTCAAGGAAGCTACACATCTTCTCTCTCCTCCCTCCCACTCCCACACAGCAACATGCTCCATTTTAGAGCCAAAATAATGTGCTTCATAATTAACTATTCTATTCTAATTTAAAAAAAATAAAAAAAGGTCATCATCTTTCTTCTACTATCCACTTCTCTCTCTCTACCTTCATCTTTCTCTCATTTTCTCCTCCTTCTCTCTACACCATACCACATGGCTGCACCTCTCCATGCCCTCCACCATCACAAAAATTTCAAACAACCACATTTCCTTAACCTCCACTACGTTCTAAACAACCTTCTAGTTAAAGATTGCTTGAAAAGTTTTCATCTTCTTCCACCATTGAAGCTCAAAGCTTGAAGCTTTAAGGTAAAAGATCAAAGCTTTCTCATTCTTTCACCTCATTTTCGTGGTCCATGGTCACTTTGGTGACTATGGATTCCATTTCCAAGCTTTGATTTTGATTTTTATGGATTTGAACACTCTAGGATTTTGAGGTGGTGATTGACGAATTTTCAAGGGCAAGAGGAGTTTGCTTTCTTTGTTCTTCTCTTAGGTAAGAGGAAGATTATTCTCTTCAACCCATTTTGGTGGTGAGAAACTTATTGTTGTGTTGATGGGGTGAAACCCATTTGTGGGATACTCTTTTGTTTGAGTGATTTTGATTGTGTATTGATTATTTGAATGATATGATTTTAATGTATGTTGATGGATCTTGGATTGTTTGAAGGATGGTTTGAGTTTGGGCATTTTTCTGCATTTAAAGAGGATTACACGGCCTAGGTCGTGTGAGGTGTAACATCCCAAAAATTATCTCATTCATCATAAATAGTTGTTTTATAATATTTGAGATTTTTAGGAATTTTTCAGGATTTTTCCTCAAACGTCAAATATTTTAATATATTTCTCATTTTATGTATACACTGAGCAGAGTCAGTGTAACGCTCCAAAAATTATTTGTTTCATCACAAATAGTCATTTTATAATATTTGTGATTTTTGGAAAATATTTTGAATTTTTTTGGAAACGTCGAATATTTTAATATATTTTTCATTTTACGTGCACATTGTGTAGAGTCGGTGTAACACTCCAGAAATTATTTGTTTCATGATGAACAGTCATTTTCCAATATTTGTGATTTTTGAAAAATTTTGTGAATTTTTCTGGAAACATTGAATATTTTAGTATATTCTTTGTTTTGCGTGCGCACTGAGGGAAACAGAAAAACAAAATGTTTTCCTTAAGGTTGGTAAACCTTAAACTGTGGAAGCGTCGATGGGGGATCTTACTAAACTCGAGGTCGGGCACAGTTTACAAAGTTTATGTTTTTCGAGATTTTATATGATAAATAAAATCTCTGTACGCACTGTTAAATAAAATTTTGCAGTACGCTCTATTATTCGATGGATAATTATTACTGGCTTGTGTACTACAATAATTATCCATTGGGTAATAGCTTCTAGTAAAATCCTAACCACCTTATTATTTAATTACTAAATCATAATATCTTATCCTAATGTAATCTACTTTATGTCTAATCATATCTACTTTTTGCAATTTCCCACATGCTAACCCTAAAAGCAAGTGACCACTTTCCCTCCATTCTCTCCTCTCACCACACGACTGAATCTTCAATTTGGAGTCGAAATTGTACTTCAATTAATTAAATCATTACTTTCCAATTTCAAACTCTAAAGCACCTTTTACTTTCTACTATCAACTTCTCTCTCTACCTTAATCTTCCTTTCATTTTTTTTCTCTTCTCCTTCTCTCTAGGAGCCTCACGGCCAGCCCCTCTCTCAAGCCCCAACCATCACAAAATTTTTAACAAAACACATTTTCTTAATCTCCTTCATCATCTAAACACATCTCTAGTTGGTGATTTCTTGAAAAGGTTTCATCTTCACCATCTTCTTCTTCAAGCTTCAAGCTTTTGGGTAAGGTTCTTGGTTCCTCACCCTTTTCTCTTCATTTTCGTGTTCAAAGTCTTCTTGATGACCATTGATCCATTCTTTTTCAAGTTTTCTTGTTGATTTAATGAAGTTGTAATTTTAGGGTTCTTGGAGGTGTGAATCCAAAAATTGCAAGGAGCTTCAAAGGAGTTCCATTGCTTGTTTTCTTCTCTTGGTAAAAGGGAGATAATCCTCTTCAATCTCTCTTGGTAGTAGGAAACTTGAATTTGTGATTGGTTATGAGAAACCCTTGCTAGGGTTACTCTCTTTGTTGCATGACTTTTATGACTATGTGTTATTTTTAATTTGTTTGAGTTGATTGGTTGATTTTATGTGTACATTGGTGCTCTTGGTTTGATTGGTATGAATTGAAAACTTAAATGGAAGCAAAATAATCCTTACTCTCTTCTAAGAGGCTCACGGCCTCAAGCCTCAAATGGGGTGTTCTTGGTGAAAATTTGTAACTAGTTGAAGATATGATTAATTAAGGGAGTAACATGTAATGAATGGAAAGAAAAATTGGGGTTCCTAATTTTTGGGAGGCTCAAAGCCTCAAGAGCTCATTAGGGCTCATCCATGTAACTTTTTACAACTTTGAAATTGAATTAATCAAGTGATTAAATGGTTAATAATGAGATGAAAGGAAACAAATTTGATAACTTAAATGGAATCTTTGGACTTAAGAAAGTGAATAAGGATGTGTGAGACTTAGAATAATTTTTTAAATGAATATAACCAAACTTAAAATATGGAACTAAATAGTTAAAAGAATTCCCCTAGAGAAAAATTTCATAAGGAATACTAAATCAAAGTGAAATTCAAATAAATTGAACAATTAGAATTTATTAGGAATTCATAAAATGAAAATGATCCAAAAATGGAATTGTATCATAAAACTTAGAATAATTCCTATTCAAAGGAATATCATGGTTATAAGTAAGAACCTTGAATATCTCAATTTAAATTGCTCTAATGCAACTTTGTCTATAATTTAATGGTGAACTTGTATAATTAAAATAATAAAGACAAAAAGTATAATGTATTAATTGAGGACTAATTGAATAAGAGAAATAAGAATTAAGAGTGTAAGTGAGACTTTGAGAATCATAAGATATTTAATTAAATGAATCTTATTAAAGACAAAGAGAAGAACAATGATAAAACTTTATAAGACAATGGTAAGTCCTAAATTAATTATGAATGGCGAATTTGTTAACGGGCCCATGAGTGGGACCCAAAATCTATTGATGACTATTTTAGTTTATAATCTTAAAATGTATGATTCTTGAATTTGTATAATTGAGATACTCTGAGAGAACATGCATTGACATCATTGTGCCATTGGGCCGATGAACTGGACCCTGGAAACATCTGATAGACTATTGAGTCTGATGTGATTTGATTTCATTGGACATGCATTTGAGCATCATACAGTTATGGCGTTTTATGCCTAGGAGTGAACGAGAAGTTACAGGATAGCGGGGGCATTGTATGAGTCCTTTGAGGGGGTCAGGGCGCGGTGTTTCACTCTTGATTATGCTATCACATTGTACCCCTGGCCGTGAACACTGTTGCAATGCACTGGCAGCCTGACAAACCACTATTGCTTTTCATGGCCCTGCGTAGACTGTCTATGTAGGGGGGACAGATCTTCTGGGATGTTCATCTCTAAAAACTTGAGTCTAGCTCCATGGAGTAGGAAATGAGTACATTGTACATGAGAATGGTCAACATACGTATTGTGCATATGCATGGTCATCATACATACTATCATGGCATAGTTAATATTCATATATTGTGATGTACATTGTGGAATCATTTACCAATTGAAAATGTAATTATGCTTGTTGACTTGTGATATCTCCGTGATAATTATGTTTATTATTTTGTAATATTCCTGTATTAACATGATGTTATCTTCCTGTACTTAATATTGTTATATGTGAAAGGCATTACTGTCTTTCATTGTGTTTCTTACTGCCATAATTAGTGATGGAGTTGGATATCTCACCTCTTGCTTGCACTGTTATTATTCTATGTGATATTTGGTTAAAGACTATAGAGGGGATGAGATTGTTTTTCCTAGACTTTACTGGGTATTGATCACCTGCTTTTGAGGATGTCGTCAAGAAGGGTTCTATCAGTTTCGTTAGGATCGTGTTCACCGGTGGCGCCAATGCCTGGCGAGTCGACTGGGCTGGACAGCGTATACGATATGTTGGAGACCTAATCTTGACCGTAAAGAGGACCCGCGATGGAGATCCTGTCTTGAAACTTACTACTTCAGTACATCTGGAGTTCACCTTTCCTATCCAAGAGCTATGGGGTGATCCGATTCATATCCCTAGAGAGGACAAGGATCCCATGGCATCAGCTGCTAGGGCACCTACCCGTGGGACCGCACTCGGTCCTGTCCTTATATCTTCAGATGAGCCGGGAGAGGATCTCGAGGTGGATCCGATGGAGTACCCAACTCCTTAGACGTGAATGTCTTTATGGGTAGTTTATGTTTCCTTCTGCATTACTTATATTAAAGTGTAATTTGAGTATAACTGCATTTTGAAGTCTGACTTGATGTATTTTAATTTGAGTGGTATGTGAAATGCATCGCGCTATGTATGCTTTAAATTAATTATCTAGTTCTATGAACTATATTTTGATTTTAGCTTGTTAAATTATATGTGCTAATGACGGCTTATGTATTATTTCATCCATGGCTCATATTTTTTGTATCTGTACAAAGATTTAATTTGGATAAATATTATTTGAAAATTGTAGCATGCCAAAATTTAGTATCCGTGGTATAGTGACGATTATGTCGTGGTTAGTAAATCGAGGGGTGTTACATGAGGGCACATGGCCATGTAATCCAACTGGTCAGGTCGTGATTTGCTGAGCTCCAGAGGAGTACATGGCCTAGGCCGTGTAATTTTACACGGCCATGTAATCAAGGCCGTGTAACTCCTCATGGCTGTGTAACTTGGTGGTGAAAAATTTTAGGCTTTTATAGCCCCTTGGAGGCTCATAGTCTCCTTGGGCACTTGACACAAGGCTTTAGCACTAAGATAAACTTATTAAACTTAATTAATTGAATGATTAGAAGTTGATTTGGGATTCATAAAATAGAAAGAACCAAGGATGAAAGTTTATCTTATAGCTTAGAATAATTTTGAATGAAGAAAGAACATGAGTATGGGTGAGGTTGTGAGAAACATAATGAAATTAATATTTAACTTTTATGATAACTATGAGTGGTGTTGTGTTCACCCTTAAGGTTTGATATTGACTTAATGTGGGTCCGTGAATGGGATCAATGATTGTTGTTGAAGGATATGACATGTGATTTTAGACATGATATGATATGGTTGTGAATCCATATATGAATGTGTATGTATGCATTGAATCCATATGCATTTGAAGCAAGATTGATATAGTCTGCCATAATGAGCATAATTGAAGCATGCAATGAGAAAGTCCGTTGGACTATTGTTAAGACCATGTTGCCTAGCAGTTGAATCACACCTTAGTGCGGGTACGAATAGACTAGTGTAGGTCCTGCAGTTGACACTGGGGGCGTCGGGGTGCGGGTGTCTCACAGCGGACAGTTGGTAGCCCCTCTGGGCTGTGGGATAAACCAATGCAAATGCACCGATGATCCTGATTGAGACACTATCCTATATCGCGATCTTATGGGAATACCACTGTATAAAGCCTTATTGCGCAAAATGATTGATTATTTTCTGGAAAAGCACTTGATTTTAAGCTAATGAGATACTGACATGTCCTCTTGATCATTCTCTTCAATGTTTGTGTCTAGCTCCATGGAATAGGATTTTTGGTATCATATGCATGTATATAGTGAGTCACCATATCATTTGATATTTACTTATTTATATGAAGATTTAATCTGTTGTCTTATTATTGTCATAACTGTTTGGAATTTGCTAAATTGTTTATTTTCTGTTTTAATACGGGTTATTATTCCTAAAATGTTATATGGGCATCATGCGCTGTTTATTTCCTTACTGCCATAATAGGTAATGAATGTAGAATATCTTACCTCTTTTCTATATTTTCTGCTATTCTATTGTACTTATGCGATTATTTGAAGACGGCGGTGAAGAAGGGGAAGTTCACGAGTTCCCCGATTTTTGGCCCGACTTTAACTAGCACCTGCTTTTGGATCATGGCGGCACGTCCACGAGGATTTTTTGGGTTATGTGTGGTTGGCCTTCCTCGGAGGTCCAGACTGCTGGCACATTAACTTCAACTTGGATCGCTATGCCTACGTGGGAGATGTGACGGTATTGCTGGCTTGGGGGCATTATGATCCGTCCATCTTCACCTGTAGTGTTAGATTACATTTAGAGTTTTACATGCCTATCAGGGACATGTGGGGTGATCGTTACTACACCCTATAAGCGGATTCACTCCTCTCCACTGCCCGAGCCCCAGCCCATAATTCGGTGGCTTCAATGAGGGTCTCCTCTGAGGAGGAAGACCCTGAGGAGGAACCTGAGGAGTATCCTGACACAGTTCCTTCTCTCTCTTCTTCGGGGCTGATTACAGTCGATAGTCACTAATGGCTATTTATGTTCTTTTTGGGGCCTTGATATTCATTTTGGAGGTCGATATATCATTTTTGGGGGCTTGTAAAGCTTAGGCTTCTTTTTTATGAGCCTTGATGTAATTAGTAACTTACAATCTATATTTAAATGATATATATATATATATATATATATATATATATGATGTACCTTTTGCATGGATGTATGGATTAATATTTATGTTTTTTCGCTTACAATTAAACAAAAATATATATACCTACATACTTGTGTATCTCTTTATAAGTGTTAGTACATTTGAATATTTCATTGATAAACGGGTTATTGAATATAGATATATACATATAATAAAAAGAAGAAAAAATATATGCACCATTTTATTTATACAACTATAAACAAATAAGTTTAATTATAATTTAATGAACTGGGTCTTAATTTATACTTTTATTTTTCGTATTGTAAATAATGATGTGACGTTCCCTCCCAAAAAGGGGGTGTTACATTACACGCCATGGCGCACGAGGCTCAGGTTTTCAGTTTCCAGCAGGCAGAGAGTAGCACATCACGATATGGGGGTGTCACACGGAGGTGTGAGCTCCAATATTTTTCCAATATTATGATTTTCATATTTTGGAATTTCCTAAATGATGGGATCACTCATATATGCTTTCCTAAGTGTGTTGAGGCATAAATGAGGGTGATTCTAGGAGAGAATAACCACTTAGCATATAAAAGAAGTTGTGGAACCTTAGGCAAATCTTTGAGTTTAGAATACCTTAGGTTTGTATGTAAAATATTACACAATGTGAGGTTGTCTTGAAATTACTTGTGAAGTGATGGTGGGAGGTTCTAGGTATGAGAATGCTAGCAACATGGTTCTTGCTACTTTGTTGAATAAGTGAGGCTAAGATTCCTATGTATTAGTGTTTAATATGTGGCTTGAATATTTGGTTTTCAAACTTGGTATTTGCTAGTTTCCTACGTATTGTGACCTGAGATGGTGTGCACAACCATACGACCTGAGAATGAGGTGTTGAATCTAAATTCTCCTTGTATTTATGCTTACATGGTCAGGGTTACTGTAACATCCTCTTCAATATGTTAGACTTGTAAATAGTTACAGAGGTAGCTTAATACCTACTTAACATATCTGTTTAATTTTATAACAATATGAGTTAGTTTAGGCACTTTACTGCAGCTTAAAAGGTGAAAATAAGCTTAAAATGACCTAGATATTAGAATAAATGGCTTAGCAAATGGAAATAGATGTGGATAATTTTTTTCTAAGTCACAATTATGAAGTCTGTGATAAGGTTAATTTTTTAGGTTAATCAGAGTCTGTTTGGTATTTTTAGGCATACCGATTATGTATTTTATTATTGGATTGACTAGTCACAGATATGGAAAATTATGATACTGGTGAAACGACTTTTTTGGCAAATCTTAGTATTTATTTTAAAGTTATTGGAACTTGGAAAATTTAATTTAGCTAAAGTTGAGTGTTTCTATCATTATCTAATCATTTATCAGTTCAATCATCATTCAAGTACTCAAAACAATTGTCATAGCCAACATTCCTCAATTAATATATCATATAGATATAAATGCTTAGATTTATGCATATGCACAAAGACTCAATTTATCAAAAACAACTCCATGGAGGTTTTCACAATTTCGAGAAGAATGCTCTGGTTAATTGTCAGCCTTAGCCCAAAGCCAATCTCCCAGTCGTTGAAAAGAATCGTGTTCTTGTCGGGTATCGTCAATGCGTTGCAACGGATTGCATCGCCAAGTGGCACAGGGTACTCGCCAACTGTCCACTAGTCGACCACCGCGCCTCGACGCCCCCAAGATTCATCATAGACCTCACTATCAATTCTCATTCCCTCTTCAACCACAAGGGCCATAATAGCTATTAGCTATATTTTATACAATGCGCGAATATATCAGTGCAAGTCCAACCCCAAAGGGCCAAATCTTTTCAATTTCATTTGTTCAATGTAATCATATGCTTCAACGCATATTTTTCCAATGCACGTATAATGCACCAAATCCAATCACAGACATATCTTTCCAATGCATGTATAATGCACCAAATGCTAATCACAGGCAAAACATGTCATTTTCTCAAACAGTATCCATATACTGGTTCTACAGTATTTATACTGTATTTTCAATAGGAAAATCATATTATCACATTTTCATAGTTATAAAACACTTTTGTCGTGTTTTCACAAAATTGCGCAACATTTCCATTTCGTTTTCACAATTCAAAACATTTTTATTACATTTTCAAAATACTGCAACTCTTCTGTTGCACCTTTAAATCACGTATTAAATTTTTTCAACATTTTTCTCAATTGCATAAAAATATATGTTTCTCAAATTGCGTAATGATTTTCCACCATTTTTAAAATCACATAACTTAAAAATAATTCTTTTAAGTTGCGTAAAACATTTTCCATCATTCTCAAAATATTTAAAACACTTTCCAAATCACATAAGATTTTTGTCATTTTCACAATTACGTAAAAATATTCTATCATTATTTAATCACATAGTGATTTTTCAATAATATTTTCAATAGTGTAAAATATTTAAACGCTTTCCAAATCGCGTAGAAATATTTTAACATTTTTCAAATCGCGTAGAAATACGTTAACATTTTTCAAATCTTGTAAAAATATTTTACTGTATTTAAAATCATTTTTAAGATACGTAAAATATTTTTCAATATTTTACAATTACGTAAAATATTCCTCAATATTCCAAACATTATTTTGGACTTAAATAAATCAATATTAATTTCAACACATTCTTCAAATTGCGTAGCTTAAAAAATCATGTTTTTAAGATACGTAAAACATTTTTCATCACAATTTCATTACAAAAAATATTTCTTAACCTTCGAAAATTCCTTTTTAACTTTTCTCAAAATAATATAACTTTGTATTTTATTTTTCATATTTTCCTTATTTAAGAAAATCTTTTTTCACATTTCTTAATTCAAGAAATCTTTTTCCAAAATATAATTCACAAAATCACTTTTCCATTGATATAAATCAACATTTCAAAACTTAACATTTTCTAACGTACTTCAAAACTCAAAATAAGTTATATGTTAGTAGATTTTCATAATACCACTATATTCTTCATTTTTCCCAAATCATTTCCAAACACAACCTTCTTCAAAATAAATTGAAGTTCAAAAACATTTTCGTTTACAAAAACTTAATTTCTCAAGTGATTAAAATGCTCTGATTCCCTTTTCAAATTCCTTGTATTAAATCAATTATATTTTCACTTGAAAAATTACTTTGTTTCATCAAAATATAGGCATTATAAGCCTTCAAAAATGTGGACATGACTATTGAAAATTATCAAAACATTTTTCCTTCTAAATTAATATAGTTTTACACAAACAAAACCATTAAAATTTTATTTTCAAAACCGAAGTAACGATGGTTATAAAAACCAAACCCATTTGTTCAAATCCTTTTTCACTTTCTTTACAAATCTTTTTTTTTTCACTTTCTTTGCAAATCTTTGTTCACTTTCTTTGCAAATCCTTAAAATCAATGTTTGCCCATTTCATTCAAAACTCATATTTAGAAAAAAAACACTTAGGATCTTTTTACACAAAATAAATCAATAAAAATTCCTCAAAGACCGTATTCTTGTTCTCTTAAAAAACAAACCCTTTGTTTATTTTCCATACTCTTCAAATCTTCCATTTTTATTTTTCATGAAAATATTAATTTGTGAACACCTATTTTGAGGTGTCTTGGCTAAAATTCTCATTGTCCTAAGGACCCAAAAATCAATTCCCTTGTTCTTGAAAAATTTCAACATGAACCCTAATCAAGGGCATCAAAAACCGAACCCTCCCTTTGGCTATTGGAGCCAAAAATTGAATTCCTTTTCATCACAACATCATGACATACACATATATATATTTCATCATAAATACTATAAGCATGCCATATACTTATCATGCATAATATAAGCATATCATCAAAGCCATAAAATCATACAAAGCATATCAAGCATAAGCAAATAAATCAAAGCTCATAAACACACATAAATTATTACATGACCATGGATTGGAATCCTCACATGGATTCACCATCCATCAAATATAAGACCATCTCTCACCACCATACTTGGTTGGTGAGATGGATCTCCCTCTTACCTCTTAAAGATCCTCAAAAACTCCTTGTTTTACTTCTTTTTCCAAGTCCTTCACCACCAAGGGCTTCTCAAATACAAAACAAAATATATAGAAATTAGTATACTAAACTTGATTAAGAGGAACCATGGATCAAACATAGTTTAGATCATGAAAAAGAAGAGAAGAAATGAAGTCTTCTTATACTTCACCTCAAAAACCCAATAACTTTGATCTTGAAGAAAGTCCATGAAGATGAATGATTTAAAGAAAATCTCCAACATGAAAGTTGCTTAGAATATCATGTAGATTCAAGATCTATGGTTGGATGAAATTAAAAGAGATTGGAGAGTAGTTTTAGGTGTCTTGACCGAATGGTTTCTCTTGAAGCACAAAGATGAAATTTTTTTTTTTGATTTTTGATAGAAACTTGAAGCTTGGATTTGAAGCTCAAGATGAATGATTTTGGAAAAACTCATAACTAGAGATGTTCTTAGAATGGTGTTTAGGTTTAGGCAATGTGTTTAGATGAAATTTTAGAAGCTTGGAGACATGGTTTCTAGGTGTTGACTGAATGGTATTTCTTGGAGAAGAAAATAGAGTTTATTTTTTTGTATTTTGCTTTGGAGAAGATGATGAATAGAAAGCAATTATGATACAAATGATAGAAACCAAAAATTTTGGTCTTCTTTGGAGTGCATGGCCGTAGCTCATATGGAGAGAAAGAATAGAATATATTTTGCTAAGTCTTACTTTTGAAAAATCAATGAATGATGAAGATTGATCAAGATAGGTAATTAATGGTCTTCAAACTTTTTCTTTGGCCTAAAAAGGCTACTCAAAATTGTCTCCTCCTTCCTATGCATTCTCCAAAACTGTCCCCCTCTTCCTAATGCATTCATGAAGTTGTCATCATTGTTAGTCACCATCTAGAGCATTTCTAGCTATTGATTAATTCAATGGTTAGGATTTAGGTAGACTTTTGATTTAGAAGACTTAATCTAGGCCATTAGATCTTTTTCCTTTAAATTCTAACCATTAGATGTGTCTCCAAAATGAAGGATCAAGATTACTCCTTCTTACTTTTAATCCAAGGGTCATAATTAGTCTTTGCTACTTTTTAAGACCAAATCTCCACCCTTGATTAATTCTTCATCCAATGGTCATAAATGGTCTTTTTCACTTTTTAAGACTAAATCTCCACCCTTGATTTAATCTAAATCCAGTGGTTATAAATGGTCCTTATTACTTTACAAGACTAATTCTACACCATTGATTAAATCTACGGTTGATATTGAAGCCTTTCTTATTAAGCTTGTCTAGATTAAATCTCTACCATTGATTAGATCAATGGTTAACATCCAATGTTTCTTTATTAAATTTATTTCTCAACCGTTGATTAAATCAAGATCAAGTCTCCACCGTTAATTAAATCAATGGTGGATATCCAAACCACCAATGTTGGCTTAAGCAATATAATTTCTATTTTTATCTACTAAAAACCTCACGAAAGAATATTTTTACTGTATTTTTATCGCCCAATAATTAAATACAGTACCAAACACAATACAAGAAAATTTCTAAAACTGTTTCCGAATACAGGTTTAGTAAGATCCCCTGTCTCCATCTTAACAGTACAAATTTTTCTATGCGTAGAAAAATTTTCACTTTGCGGGACCCACCTGGGCCCACGTAAGGTCACCCGGGCCCACATAGGACCACCTGGTCCCACATACAAAAAAAAATTCATAATTATCTACAAAAATCACAAATATTAGGAAACGTATGAAAATGAAGTCAAATTATTAAAAATAATTAACAGTCAAGAGAAATAAATACAGAAAGATTTTCCCCGGCCCAAAAATTATTATTTTCTTGACACGGAATAAATCACTCAAAACGATCAAATACGCTGACGGAATAATCAAAATAATTTTACAGTATCCAGAAATAACTAAATAGTAAAATTCTGTTAACTGTCAAAATTACTGTTTACAAAATAGGAAATTTTGGGGTGTTACACTAAGAGTTTGGATTAGAAATTGAAAACTCTTCACTTAGACCTAAAATGCACAAAGTGTTGATTTTTGGGGTTTGGATGAGTGATTTGGTTTTTGGATCCATTTTTGATGAAATGAAGTGGTGTTTTATGATTCATTAATGCTAGTGAACTTGTTAGGAACCTTAAATCATATAGAAACTGGTTAGCAATGGCCAAAATTCGTGTTTTGTTCTAATGGAATAGTACCCACTCTGCATAATTCTGTAGAATCTGGGTTCTACTTCTCAAGCTGTGCCACAAGGTGTGCACGTCACGATAGATGAGGCTCGGGTTTTCAGTTTCCAATAGGCAAAGAGCAGCACACCACGACGTGGTGATGTCAAGCCGAGGCGTGAGCTCCAGGATTTTTCAACATTGTGATTTTGATGTTTTGGAATTTCCTAAGTGATGGGATCCCTCATATATGCTTTTCTAAGTGGGTTGAGGCATAAATGTGGGTAATTCTTAGAGAGAATAACCACTTAGCATATATAAGAAGTTTTGGAACTTTAGGCAAATCTTTGAATTTAGAATGCCTTAGGATTACACCTAAAACCTTGCACAATGTGAGGTTGTCTTAGAAATCACTTGTGAAGTGATGATGTGAGGTTCTAGGTATGAGAATGCTAGTGACATGGTTCTTGCTACCTTGTTGGATAAGTGAGGCCAAGATTCCTATGTGCTAGTATTTAAAATGTGGCTTGGATATTTGGTTTTCAAACTTGGTATTTGCTTGTTTCCTATGTATTGTGACCTTAGATGGTATGCACAACCATATGGCCTGAGAATGAGGTGTTGGATCTAAATTCTCCTTGCATGGTCAAGGTTACCTGTATGGGGGTGACAATAATACTCTTACGTTGGTGAGGGAAAAGTGTCTACCTATTACTAAGTGAGTTTATGCTTTTAGGCTTATCCTGCTTTGTATATACAAGATACAGAGGTTTTTACAAAATAAGTAAGTAACTTGTGTTTTCAAACTTTAAAACCCGCATTGACATTGCATATTCATAATAATAGGACTTTGTTTGAGCATAATCATATCTTATAACATAAAACATTGCATTGTTGACAATTGTATGGGCAGTTGTCTTGCATGATGGATTAGTTGCTTAGTTACTTGTCGATGGTATCTTAGGATTGTATGGGCGATTCTTTGATGTAATTAATTTTTTGGATATTCTATTACAAAGTGTAAATATGTGTTCAGATCATTTATTTATTGCAAATGATTAACTACTGGTCTTGGTATGTGAATACTGAGAAATTGTGATTTCTCACCCCTGTGTGTTCTATGTAAATCAAGGTGAAGTCCCTCCAAAGGGAAAGGGTAAGAAAAAGAAAAAGCAGAAGGCTTAGTTTAGTCATTTTATTTCTTTTTGAATCAGATTATATATTTGTACTCTTCTAGTTGTTTGTAAAAGTTTATGTATACTATAACACCCTTAGATTTAATAACCATGACACAATCGTCATTATATCGTGATCACTAAATTTTTGGCGTGCTACAACTTCTTCATAGTACTTTTCCAAATTTTGAGTATATATATATATAAATTTATATATATATATATATATATATATATATATATTCATTTATATATATAGGAAACATGAGCCACGAATGTAATAATACATAAGTCATCGTTAACAAATATGATTTAAGAGAATATATATAAAATACAGTACATAGGACTAAATTAATTAAGTTAAAGCATACAGAACATAGCGCATTCCTCATACCACTCATAATGAAATACATAAAGATTTACATCAAAATGTAAATATATTAAAAATACACTATAACATGATAAATACAGAAGAAAACGTAAACTACCCATAAGACATCCTTGTCTAAGGAGTTGGGTACTCTATCGAATCTGCCTCGGGATCCTTCCCCAGGTCGTCTGAAGATATAAGTACAGGACCGAGTGCAGTCCCACGGGCAGGTGCCTTAGCAGCTGATGCCATGGAATCCGCGTCCTCTCTAGGGGTGTGAATCGGGTCACCCCATAGCTCCTGGATAGGCAAAGCGAACTCCAGATGTACCGAAGTAGTAAGTGTCAGGATAGGATCTCCATCGCGGGTCCTCCTGACAGTCAGTATCAGATCCCCAACATATCGTACCCGCTCTCTAGCCCAGTCGACTCTCCACGCGTTAGCACCACTAGTGAACACAATTCGAATGAACCTAATAGAACCCCTTCGTGATGACATTACCGGATGTAGTAGGTCAAATGAAGAAAGTCCAAAAGAATCTAACCTCGTTCCCACTGACAGTCTTTAACCAAGAATTTACATAGAACAAGAAAAGTACAAGAAAGAGGTGAGACATCCTACTTCATTACCAATTATGGCAGTGAGAAACATAAACGGGGTAGGATGTTACCAAGTGGCCTCAATACTCAAGAGGGGGGTGAATTGAGTATGAAAAACAAGTTTGCAAATCTTTCACAAATTATTTGATAAACAATTTTCGTTGAAGCTAATTGATGATTAGAGATGATTGGATATAAAAGATAAACACTTTTACTTATAAATGCAATAGCTAAAGGGACCAATATTCAAGCAATTCAATAAAATAATAGTCAATGTAAAGAGAAGGGTTTAAAGAAAATAAACACAATGATTTATCTTGGTTCGATCACCAATCCACTTGTGATCTACGTCTAGTCCTTAAGCAACCGCTAGAGATTTTCCACTAATTCTTCAAGCTTCAATAGGTGCTTGATAACCTTTACAACCTTTAGCACTCAACACTTTGGGATACCTCACCCTTGGATCTTGAGTCTCTTCAATTAAGGGATACCTCACCCTTTACACTTTTGGAGGGATGCCTCACCCTCTTTACAAAGCAATATAGATTGATTGAATAAAACTCTCACTAGAGTAGATGATTACAAATTGGAGCTCTAATATGCTCTCAAAGATTAACCCACGTTTTTCACAAAAACAGAGCAAGAATGGATTTGAGGATTGAATCACGTTTTGAAGTATTGGTAATCAGTTTTTGGTTCAAGGTCAACCTCTAATGAAGACCCAACATTGGTATTTATAAGTTTTACAATAAATGGAGCCGTTGGAGGGTTTTAGCCAAGCATTAAATGCATTTAATATAGCCGTTGGACATTGTCAGGATGCGTGTAATCGATTACAAACCAAATGTAATTGATTACATTGTTGTTCCAATGTGTTCTTAGCTTTCTGGGCTCTGTGTAATCGATTACATTATTGGTGTAATCGATTACATGGCTTCTGACTTGCTTGTAATCGATTACATGACTTCTGTCTTGCTGTGTAATCGATTACAATATCCATGTAATCGATTACAATATCCATGTAATCGATTACATGACTCTTTGAACGTGTTCTTGCCTTTCTGGGCTCATTGTAATCAATTACATTATTGGTGTAATCGATTACATAGCCTTTGATTATTGTGTAATGGATTACAAACATCATGTAATCGATTATATTGGTATTTGAACACATTTTTCAAGTCCAATAAAGCTTGTAAGTCATTTCTAACACCTCAAGACATTTGATTAAACATACATTCTTTTATGAGTGTTAGATTTAAGATTGAAACTCAAGTTTCTTCAAAAACATGTTTAGCTTTGAATTTTCCCACTTATTTTGAAATGATATATTGAAAAGCAATTTGAGAAATCTTGAGAGCATTTAACATTAATGTTCTAAGTCTTATAACTAAATAAACCTCTTGACTTCTTTCTTTGATCTTGATCTTTTCTTTTGCACTTGATCTTCACTTTTGCCTTTGTTATCATCAAAAACCATTTGGCATACTTTAGGGACATAAGCATTCATATTCTCCCCCTTTTTGATGATGACAAACTAATCATAGGAAAAAGAAAGAGTTTTTGCATTTGTCTATAACAGAGATTTAGGTGCAACGCTCCCCCGGAGTTTATGCATGATATTGAGTTAGATTTTTCATGTTAAAAAGCTTAAGAGCTCAAAAGCTCAATAACTCCCCCATACATATGCAACCTTAATTAGATTTCATTTTTCACATGCAACCTTAATTAGATTTCATTTTTCATTTCATTTTTCACTATTTTCTCCCTCGTTGGCATTATAAAAAAGACATAAGCATTTTAAAAAAAATAAACAGCATTTTAGCTATATTTCATGATTTCCCAAGTATTGCCAAAACCAGAAATCCAAAGAGAATATTCAATCCAACCAATATTCAAAAGGCCAAACATTCAGAGAATATAATCAAAGCTGATTCAAGTTCATATATCATTAAAAAACATGTACAATGTAACTTATCATAACCAGTATAGCCAATAACCAAAAACACCAAAAATGTATACCAATGTTATATAACTGAGCCAAAAAGAAAAAAAATACAATATAGTCATAAGCAAATAACAATGAGAAACATGAGGGCAATGGGCCATGATCACTATCAGTAGCCTCGCTATCACTGTCTGGATCCGTAATAATGTCTCCTAAATCAACGTTATCATCGCCGGGCTCAAGATCATCCTCAGAGTTTAGGAGCTCCTCATTATCAATAGGGACGCCAGATGGACCAGTAAAGGACAGGGGAACAGGAGAGGCAGAGGATGTGGGAGGTGCAGCAGCAGCACTCGGAGGAATATGAGGTCCACCGAGGAGGGATTGAATGGAGGCAAGCTCCTGATCAGAGTCGTCCATCCTCAGCTCAAGGTGATCTATCTTCTACTCAATGCGATCCATGCGTGTGTCTATAGTAGCGCTCAGGTTTTACATCTCTTGGAGCAGGAGGTCTAGTGTAGCTGAAGCAGGAGTAGGCGCAGGATGCTAAGCCTCTTCATCATCATCACTATCCGGATCATGATGGATATGTCCAAAGGTGCCATGGGCAATGTAGTGCCACCTATCATCGACTTTGTAGAGCTAAAGCTTCTTCAAGGTATGCAAGCCAATGGATTGTGGTCCTTTGGAGCTGGTGTCCTTGGACTCCTCAGCCAAGGAATTGCGACAATGCTCTAGGATGGCTGTTACCAGCATGGCAAATGGAAGAGCAGAGTTCTTCTTTTTCTTTACATCCAACATGTGCTCTATAATGTAGTAACCCCAATTTATTAGTCTTCCAGTGGTCATTGCCCATAGGGACACCACATCATCCTTGAGAACCTGGGAGTAATTCCCTCCCCTGGGAATCAACCTCCTGACCAAAAGATAGTGGAGAACCTTGTTCTCCATAGTTAGGCCAGTGGCCATGATTCTCTTTTTGGGATCACTAGGGGGTAGTAACCAGTCCTAATTAGTGAAAGAAGATCAGCTTTATGCTCAAACTCATGACTGCAGATATTGGCATTTCCACAGAAGTTTGCTCCATCAGGAGTAAGCTTCGTCAGCCTATACCACTCAGCCATAGTTATCTTGATTTGTTGCTTTTTCATATCAGATATTAAGCAATTATCTTCAAATTTTAGATTTGCATAAAAGACTCTCACTAGGTTTGGATAAATAGTCTTCTCTATACTAAGGAAACCTAGCAAACCAAAGTTTTCAATGGTTCTAAAACTCTCTAGAGGTTTACTCTCACAGAAGGTGATAGGAAGATACCTGGGGGAAATAATCTTGTGTAGCTAGAAGTTCTTCTGGAACAACTCAGCTCTCTTCACTATGGAGAAGTGGCGAGTTAGGTCCAGGCTAGAGATGTTGCATGAAGCTCTACCAGAAGACCCTCCAATGGTAACCCCTGTTCTTGGGCACTTTGAACGATGAGAGGATTCAGCCATTTGATGAGGAAGAGAAGAGTAGGATGAGTGGAAAATGTCTGGAGATGAGTGAGGAAAGAGAGAGAGATGAGTTTAGGGCAGAGAAGTGAACATAGTGTTCGTGAGTGGTGATTGTAACACCCCAAATTTCCTATATCTTAAACAGTAATTTTGACAGTTAACAGAATTTTACTGTTTAGTAATTTCTAGATACTGTAAAATTATTTTGTTTATTCCGTCAGCGTATTTGATCGTTTTGAGTGATTTACTCCGTGTCAGGAAAATAAAAAAATTTCGGGCCGGAGAAAACTTTACGTAATTTAATTTTTACCGTTAGGTAATTATTTTAATGTCGATTTGATATTTGTGTGTTTTCTATTTTTTGTGATTTTATGGATGATTATGAAATTTTTGACTGTATGTGGGCCCGGGTGGTCTTAGGTGGGCCCAGGTGACCTTACGTGAGCCTAGGTGGGTCCTGCAAAGTAACAATTTTTCTATGCATAGAAAAATTTGTACTGTTTAGACGGAGACAGGGGATCTTACTAAACCTGAATCTGAAAACAGTTTTAGAAAATTTCCTTTACCGTATTTTTACTGTATTTATTTACTGTGACGGTGAATATACAGTAAATATATGTTTTGTGGGGTTACAGTGAATCAAAATAATATTCTATATTATTAAGTTAATATTGGTGGATTGGATATCCACTATTAATTTAATTAACATTGGAGATTTAATCTTCATTTAATCAACGGTGGAGATTTAATCTTGAAAATAAATAGGATTAATTATAACCGTTGGATGGAAAATTAAATCAAGGATGGAGATTTAGTCTTGTAAAATAACTTTGACCATTATGAACCCTTGGATGAAGATTAAATCAATGGTTGAGATGGACCATTAATAACCATTGGATTTGAATTAATGGTGTAGATTTAGTCAACAAAAAAATTTACTACAACCATTTTGGACCCTTGGATGTAAAGTTTGAAGGTGTAATCTTGACCTTCTATTTTGAATACTCATCTAAGGGCTAGGAATTAAAGGAGAAAGATCCAATGGCTCAAAAGAAGTCTTTCATCTACAACCTAAACCTAATGGCTATTTTAATCCAAACCATCCTTTTAATCAAGGGCTAGGATGGCTTAGGAAAGATGACCATGCAAATTAATCACATGTTGCATGCAAGGAGAAGGGGGGACGGTTTTGCATGCATTTTGGAGAGGAGACAAAGCTAGCATAGGCTTTTTAGGCCAAGGAAAAAGATGAAGTCAATAATAGCCATTTGAATTTGATTAGTAACTATTTAAGCCTAATTTGATTAATCTAATGGCCTAATTAACAAGTTAAGTAAACTAAATTAAATGTTAAATTGTTATAATCTAATTCTTAATTAAATATTTTAATTTTATTTAGAGGTTATAATATATGTAATTATATATCTAATTAATTAGTTATTTAATTAGATAATTAATTAAGATTGGTTAGGAAACTAAACCTAATTAATTAGCTACTTAATTAGCAAGTAATTGGACTTGAATTAAAAACAAATTAAGTCCCTAATTCATGAGAGGCCACACGGCCATGCAGCCTAAGGAGGCTTCTCAAGTCTTCTTGAATGGACTTTTATGATTATTGGAGGACATATAGGGACATAGGCCATGTGCTACTCCATATGCATCCATTTGGTGATATTGTGAGTCAAGCATATCACTTAATCTCTCCAAGACTCCCATGACAACTGCTCACTTTCATTCACCCTCCTAATTTCATTTTCTCTCACATCAAAAGCTTACAACACTTTCTCTCAAAAACTCCAAGAACCCAAGCATACATTTCTTTCCATTTTCTCTCTCAAATTCGGTCAAGCACCTTAGAACCATCATCCAAATTTCTATAATTTCATCTAACTTGATTTTCTAAACCTAAACACCATTCTAAGAACATCTCTAGTTATGAGTTTTTCCAAAATCATTCATCTTGAGCTTCAAATCCAAGCTTCAAGTTTCTATCAAAAATCAAAAATTCCATCTTTGTGCTTCAAGAGAAACCATTCGGTCAAGACACTCAAAACCACCATCCAATCTCTTTTAATTTCATCCAACCATAGATCTTGAATCTACATGATATTCTAAACAACTTTCATGTTGGAGATTTTCTCTAAATCATTCATCTTCATGGACTTTCTTCAAGATCAAAGTTATTGGATTTTTGAGGTGAAGTGTAAGGAAACTTCATTTCTTTTCTCTTTTTCATGATTTAAACCATGTTTGATCCATGGTTCCTCTTAATCAAGCTTAGTATACTAATTTCTATGTATTTTGTTTTGTATTTGAGAAGCCCTTGGTGGTGAAGGACTTGGAAAAAGAAGCAAATCAAGAAACTTTTGAGGATCTTCAAGAGGTAAGAGGGAGATCCATCTCACCAACCAATTATGGTGGTGGGAGATGGTCTTATATTTGATGGATTGTGAATTCATGTGAGAATTCCAATCCATGGTCATGTAATAATTAATTGTGTGTTTATGAGCTTTGCTTTATTTTCTTGTGCTTTGATTATTTTTGTCTATGCTTAATATGCTTTGCATGATTTTATGGCTTTGATAGTATACTTATAATATGCATGATGAGTATATGACATGTTTGTGATATTTATAATGAAATATATATACGTATGCCATGATGTGTGGATGGAAAGAAAATTGATCTTGGTTCCAATGGCCAAGGAAGAACTACGGTTTTGATGCCCTTGATTTGGGTAAATGTTGAAATTTTTCAAGAACAAGGAAATTAAATTTTGATCCCTAGAACAATGAGAATTTTGGCCAAGACACCTCAAAATAGGTGTTTACAAATTAATATGTTTATGGAAGAATAAAATTGGATTGATTTGAAGAGTATGAAAAATGAACTAAAGGTTTGTTTTTTTTAAGAAAACATGATCACAAATTTAGAATGAAATTTTATTATTTTATTTTGTGTAGAAACAAGAATGGAATTTATTTAAGTTAGAAGAAAAATATTTCATGGTTCCAATGGCCATCTATAAGGTTTTGATAATTTAGAAAAAATGTTTTGATGCTATGAAATACAAGAATTTTCAAATAAGGATTTTTGAAAAGGGAATTAAGTGTTATAAATTAAGTAAAGTGGAATTTTCATAAATAAAAGAAAAAGAAGATTGAAAGTATTGAACTTCAAATTAATCAATTTTTTTAGAAGTGATTTAGAAATATAAAGGAAAACGTTTGTAACTTAAAATTTCTAACAGAGAATTTATTTATTGGGTTTTGGAAAACGTTAAGAAATTTAAAGTTAAGAAACAATAATTAAATCAACTCAATATGATTTTGTAGGACTAGGTTAATAAAAAGTGATTTTGAGAAAATATATATTAAGGAAAAGATTTTTGACTAAGAATGAAAAAGGATTTGCAAAGAAAGTGAAAATGAATTTGAACAAATGGGTTTGTGTTATGACCAATCGGTACTTTGGTTTTGAAAATAAAACTTTAATGGTTTTGTTTGTGTAAAACCATATCAATTTAAAAGGAAAATATTTTGATAATTTTTCAATAGTAATGCCTAGATTTTGATGAAACAAAGTAATTTTTTCAAGTGAAAATATAATTGATTTAACACAAGAAATTTGAAAAGGGAATCGAGTATTTTACTACTTGAAAAATTAAGTTTTGTAAACGAAAATGTTTTCAAACTTCAATTTATTTTGAAGTAGGTTAATTTGGAAATAATTTGGGGAAAAATGGAGAATATAATGGTATTTTGAGAATTTACTCAAGTATAACTTATTTTCAAGTTTTGTGGATTATATTTGAAAAAGAATTTCTTGAGTAAAGAAAGCGTGGAAAAAGATTTTCTTGAGTAAGAAAATGTGAAAAATGAAATACAAAGTCATAATATTTTAAGAAAAGATGAAATGGAATTTTTGAAGGTTGAGAAATATTTTTCGTAATAGAATTGTGGTGAAAAATTATTTACGTATCTTAAAAAGCGTGTTGAAAATGATATTGAATTATTTGAAAGTCCAAATTAATATTATTTTGGAATATTGAGGAATATTTTACGTAATTTGAACTACTGTTGAAAAATCACTATGTGATTTAAAAGTAATAAAATATTTTTACGTGATTGAACAACGAAAAAATGTTTTTATGCGATTATGAAAAATGGTGGAAAATTGTTATAAGATTTGGAAAGTGTTTTAAATATTTTGAGAATGATAGAAAATGATTTACGTAACTTAAAAGAATGATTTTTGAGTTACGCAATTTTGTGAAAACACGGTGAAAGTGTTTTATAACTATGAAAACATGATAACATGATTTTGTGTTGAAAATATAGTATAATTACTGTTGAACCAGTGTATGGACACTTGTATGAGAAAATGACATGTTTTGCCTATGATTGACATTTGGTGCATTATATATATACATTGGAAAGAGATATCTGTATTTGAATTTGGTTCATTATATATGCATTGAAAAGATTTGGCCCTTTGGGGTTGGACTTGCACTGATATATTCGTGCATTGTATAAAATATAGATAATAGCTATTATGGCCCTTGTGGTTGAAGAGGGAATGAGAATTGATAGTGAGGTCTATGATGGACCTTGGGAAGGCGTCGAGCGCGGCGGTCGACTAGTGGACACCGGTAGCGAGTACCACAATGCCACTTAGCGTGCTGATCCGTTGCAACGCATTGACGATACCCGACAAGAACACGATTCTTTTCAACGACTGGGAGATTGTCTTTGGGCTAAGGCTGACAATTAACCAGAGCATTCTTCTCGAAATTGTGAAAACCTCCATGGAGTCATTTTTGATAAAATGAGTCTTTGTACATATGCATAAATTTGAGCATTTATATATGTGTGATATATTAATTGAGGAATATTGGTTATTGGTTATGATAATTGAATTGATAAATGATTGGATGATGATTAAACTGATAAATGATTGGATGATGATGATGATAATGCGATAACATGATTATGGTATGATCTATCGTATGATATTCTTTGTTTGTGGTTATCTCTGTGCTGCCATATTGGTATTGGTGTAGGTGATCTCACCTCTTTATTATCTTTGTTTTCTTTATGTATGCATACTTGTTAAAATAAAATAATAGAAAGATTGAGTTGTCTTAGACATAACGGGCGATGGATACTCTGAGATTGGTGACAACAATAAGGAGTGGACATTCAAGACTCGAAGGTGTGCAATGTTGACAAAGAAACAGATGTCTGATGCATCAAGATGGACAGAAAAAGGAATAAGTATGTTAAAGTTTCTTGTTAGTGTTGTACCGTGCTATTAAGTAGGACCCGTCATGGGGTTTGCTACTGTCAAAAAGAAAAAAAAATAAGTCCGTTAATTTTATATTTCTCTTTAAATTGTGATATTAATTGGTGTCAATATTGCATAATGAATAGTTGAAATATGATTTTCAATATTACCTAATATTTTCAGTAAACTTACGTTTCAGTAAAGAAGAAATTTTGAAACCCATCTTTTATAACTCAAACTTTGTGCAAACTTATTTTCAGATTATGAGTCGGAAGTTAGAAATGTAATGCCCAGAGCTAGGGTGTTACATTAGTTGGGCCCTAGAGCTAGGGTGTTACAGTGATGGGGAGTTTTGGGTGAGGGATTTGTTGGGAATTGCGGATCAAAATATCTCGCAGCGGAATAATAGGATTCCCACACAGGATCCATGCGAAAAGTCCATAATCCGAGTTTTTAAAATTACCTCTTGAAGCGTGATAAACACAAGCGAGGTGAATCACCAACACCGTAATAGTGACGATGTTTCTGCGGTATCCACACGAACAGACTTGCAAAAGGAGTCACGCCTCTGTTTCGCGGTGCTAGCTGCGAATAGAAGAGAAGAACCTTTCACTGTCTCTCACTCACTTTCTTAGGTGCGGCTAGGGTTGTGATGTAACATATATAGCAGCCCCCTTTAACAGATACTATTTATAATAGTGGCTGCCTTAAGTGAGTGTGAGTGTGATAGCAAGGTAATTTGTGTAACCCTAAAACCCATCTGTCATGAGTTAGGCCCACAATTGAATCCGAGTCCAACTTGGATCCTTATTGCTCCAATTTAGTACTGTTCTAAGTGTGCGACCTGTTGAGGTTCTCATGACGTTGGTAGTAATATTAAAATCTCATTTTAATATTACAAACGATGTGGTATCTAGCAACACATCACGCTACCCAAGTAATGAGAATGTCGGTGATTTGACATAACCTATCCGTGATCAATGTTTCGTGTAGTTTAGTCCCTTTGTCAAGATATCTAGATTGAACACAAGGCATGGAATGCATCACCCTTGTATAGTCCAATCATTCGTTTCACGATACTCGAGTAGACTTTGTAACAATAAATGAGATCAATATCTCATATTGACTCATTTGAGCATGGCCATGCATTTCGCGAGTCTCTCACTCAATCAGGGGGCCCGAAGATATCGCTCCTATTATGTAGGAGTGACAAATTCCATCTAGGTCACTCACATCCCTCTGCATGATTTGCGGTATGTCCAATAACCAACTTTATAATCACCTTGTTACAGATGACGTTTGATGGCATTAAAACACACAACTCCTCATGTAGGAATCGTAGTGATTTGGTCAAAGGACCACAAACACCATTGTCACTATGAGAATCGCTTATGACACTCACGTAACGATCCATGTAGCGTTCTCATGGTGGGTCAGTCCAGTACATCATTACTCTAATATGTACCAATGTGAAGACTTGATATCTCATATCCATGACCCGTGAGATGCGGTCATCAGTCTCTACACATACTAGTCTCAATGTATTATTGTTGTCCTAATTAACAATAATACTTGACTAGGGACATTTAAGAATAGTGTTGTAACCAAAAAGGATCTCACGATCAAGTCATCCACTTGATGTCCTATGGTATCAAACTTACTATTCTAAGGACTTTATTATGTTTATCAAAAAGAACACAATAAATGAAATGCCTCATATATAAAAATAGCATAATAGAATATATGTAAATACGAGAAAATGTATTAGCCTCTAGGGCATACACCAACAATCTCCCACTTGCACTAGAGCCAATCGGGCATATATCTAATGCCTAAAGACCTAGTGTGACCCTCATGCTGGCTGTGCAAGAGGCTTCGTCGGTGGATCAGCAATGTTATCATCTGTTGGTACTCGCATATCTTCACATCTCCTCTATCGATGATCTCTCGAATGAGATGGAAGCGCCTAAGTATATGTTTGGATCATTTGGTGAGATCTAGGCTCCTTAGCTTGTGCAATGGCTCCATTGTTATCACAATAGAGGTCCACTTGGGTCCACAATGCTAGGAATAGTGCCAAGTTCGGTAATGAACTACGATCCAAATGGCCTCCTTTCTTTGCATTGGAGGAGGCGACAATATACTCGGCCTACGTGGTAGAATCGGCGATGTCTCTGCTTTGAACTCTTCCGGCTCATGCCCCACCATTTAGGCAAAAAACATAACGATTGCGATCTGGAGTCGTCTTATCGGTTTGGAAGCTAGCATCGGTGTAACCTTTACAACTAGCTCTTCCTCACCTCCATATACCAAGAACGAATCCTTAGTCCTTCTCAAGTACTTAAGGATGTTCTTGATGATCAATGACTTTCATAGGGATCGGGACCGGTACCTACTCGTCATGCTCAAAGCATACGAGATGTCTGTCGAGTACATAACATGGCATACATGATAGATCCAATTGCGGATGCATATGGAATCTTGCTCATGCGATCCCTCTCATCTGGGTGGAAGGGATTGAGCCTTAGATAAGCTTACACCATGTGACATAGGCAAGAGTCCTTTCTTGGATTCATGCATGTTAAATCGTCTTAACACTTTGTCTATGTATGTACTCGACTTAGGCTGCAAGCGATCTCGGTGATCTATCTCTATAGATCCCGATACCTAATACATAGGTGGCTTCGCCCAAGTCCTTCATAGAGAAGCGGTTCCCAACCAAGTCTTTACGGATTTGTAGGGTAGGGATGTCATTTCCAATAAGTAGTATGTCATCTACATACAATACTAGAAAGACAAGCTGTGCTCCCACTAACCTTCTTGTAGACACAAGATTCTTCTTCATTCTTGATGAAACCAAGCCCTGTTTGATTGTATCATCAAACGAAGATTCGGCTTCGGAAGCTTGCTTCAATCCATAAATAGATCGTTGCAACTTGCATACCTTTCTAGCATCTGTGGAGTGGCAAAACCCTCGGGTTGTGTCATGTACACATCTTCGAGAAGATTTCCATTAAGGAAAGCAGTTTTGACATCCATTTGCCGATTTCATAATCATGGTATCTTTGCGCAACAATGACAAGCAAGATCCGAACGGATTTAAGCATCGCAAGCTGGGGAAAAAGTTTCATCATAGTCTACACCATGAATTTGTTTGAAACCTTTAGCCACCAATCGCGCCTTAAAGGTATGCACATTACCATCCATGTCGGTTTTCTTCTTGAAAACCCACTTGCACCCAATGGGTTTTACCCTTCAAGGTGGGTCAACCAAGGTCCATACCTGGTTGGTATACATGGAATCCATTTCGGATCTCATGGCTTCAAGCCATTTCTCGGTCTGGGCCAATAATGGCTTCCTGGTAAGTCACTGAGGCTCATCTTGATCCATGAGCAATACGTCACCTTGTTGGGTCATGAGAAATCCATATCTCTCTGGTTGATGACGTATCTGTTAGACCTACGCAGGTCTTGTGCTACTAGAAGAGAGTTCTTTGTTCCACAACATTTTGTGGAGGCTGCTCTATTTCCACCATTGGTTCATTCTTCGCTTTGTGAAACTTGAACTTCTTCAAGTTCTACTTTTCTCCCACTGGTTCCTTTGGAAATTTGTCCGTGCGACAAACACTTTGCCCTTGGTAGGATTATAGAAAAAGTATCCCTTAGTTTCCTTTGGATACCCCACAAAGAAGCATTTATCGATTTAGGGCCAAGCTTATCGAAACTTGACGTTTCACATAAGCTTCGCAACCCCAAATCTTCATGAAAGACATCTTGGGCCGTCTCCCGGTCCATATCTCATATGGTGTACGTTGAACCGTCTTAGATGGAACACGGTTAAGTGTGAAAGCTGGCATTAATGCATGTCCCCGGAGAAGGAGCCTGGAAGGTCTGCATGACTCATCATGGATCGGACCATGTCCAACAAAGTCAGGTTCCTCCTTTCGTAAAACACCATTCCATTGTGGTGTTCCAGGTGGAGTGAGTTGAGATATTATCCCACACTCTTTCGGATGATCATCAAACCTGTTGGCTTAAGTATTCTCCTCCTCGATCGATCGAAGGATTTTAATATTCTTGCCAAGTTGGTTTTGTACTTCATTCTTGAACTCTTTGAACTTTTCAAAGGATTCGATTTGTGCTTCATAAGATATACAAATCCATATCTCTGAAATCATCGGTAAATGTAATGAAGTATTGAAAACCACCTCTAGCGGATTGTGTTTAGTGGCCCACATACATCACTATGTATAAGGCCTAAAGATCACTAGCCCTTTCACCTTGTCCAGTGAATGGGGCCTTTGTCATCTTCCCTAATAAACAAGATTCACATATCTCATATGATTCGAAATCAAATGAGTCAGAATCCATCTTTATGGAGTTTGGAGATGCGTTTCTCATTTATGTGGCCCAAACGACAATGCCGGAGAAAAGTTGGGTTCAGATCGTTTGATTTAAACCTCTTTGTATTTATGTTATAAATGGGCGTTTCGAGATCAAGTACATAAAGTCCATTACTCAATTTGCACTACCATAAAAAATATCATTCATATAAATAGAACAACACTTGTCCTTTATTATAAAAGAAAAACCTTTCTTGTCCAAACAAGAAGCAGAAATGATATTCCTACTAATAATGAGGCACAAAATAGCGAGTTCTCTAACTCTATTACAAGCCCGGTGGGCGAGAGATAATAAATAAGTCCCTACAGCCTAATGCAAAGCAACTTTTGCTCCATTTCCAACTCGTAGGTCGACTTCGCCCTTCGTCAATGGTCTCTTGCTCTTTAGATCCCGCACATTTACACAAATGTGAGATCCACATCCAGTATCTAATACCCATGATGCGAAGTAGATAAATTGACTTCAATAACAAAAATACCGAAGTGGAAGTCTCACTTCCCTTCTTCTTTTGAGCTCCTCCGGGAACTTGGCACAGTTCCTCTTCCAATGTCGGTCGACCGCAATGGAAGCATGTACCTTCCTTAGCCACTCCACCCCTTTGGTTTCAAGCTAGAAGTGCTAGGCTTGGACTTGTCCTTGCCCTTGCCCTTCCAGTTGTCCTTGGGCTTTTCTGCTTGTTTCTTGCCCTTATTCTTTTGGACCATCATTATGGCCTTCCCTTTACCTTTGTTGATGTTACGCTCGGCGAGTTCTCAACATGCCTACTGACTACGGTAGTGATTTGTCAATCTCATTCATGTTGTAGTTCATGACAAATTGACTGAAACTTTCCGGCAACGATTGCAGGACTAAGTCAGTGGCCAACTCTTGGCCCAAAGGAAAACCGAGTCTCTCTAGGTTTTCAATGTACCCAATCATCTTAAGTACATGAGCACCAACAGGGCTTCCTTCTACTTGCACTTTGAAACAAGTGCTTTAGAGACCTCGAATCTCTCATGCTACGGCTCGCTCTTGATAGAGCTTCTTAAGGTGTACGATCATATCGTATGCATCCATGTTCTCATGTTGCTTTTGGAGCTCAGAGTTCATGGTGGCCAGCATTAGACATCCAATGTCCAAGGCATCATCTTGATGCTTCTTATAAGCATCTCTTTCAGTTCTAGGGGCATTAGCGACGGGTGGCTCGGGAATAGGTCGTTCCAAAATATCTGACTTTTCTCTTGTTTGAGGACAATCCTCAAATTCTGTATTCGATCTAGAAAATTTGTTCCAGACAACTTGTCCTTCTCAAGGACGGATCGCAATGATAAAGTACCGATGTGTTTGTTGCCATGGTTATCTATTAAAGAAACATGCAAAAATATAAGTATCATGCCATAAACATATTTAATGAGGTCTTTTAATTAAATATGCCTCCCACTATTTTATTCAAGTCAATGACCCTCAGCATTGACTCGGAAAATCCCATCGAAAGATTTCCTAGTGGGCCAAGATCCATATTTTACCTAACTTTGAGTCAGCTTTGGCTGATCGCCCAAAATTCGGTTATTTAGGTAAGAAACTCTTTCCAATTACATCACATGCAACTCTTGGATAGTTGGGTGAATAACACTTATTCTAATCCATCTAATGGACTAAAGCCCAACTTCATGCCTCTAAGCCTTCAATCCTATTGAAATGGCCTAGTTAAGTCAGACCCAATGGTTGGCATTTGGATATTACTCTTATCCCATCACATCTTACTAATATAGATAAAGGCACTCTGCTTTGGGAGACCTACATAATCGATATTAGTCTTGATGAGTGCCATGCATTGGAAGGCATCACATAATGACTTAATATTTTTCTTTGAGGAATTTTATTATTAGATCTCACCATTTATTAAACTTGTTTAACATACCATAAACATCATCCATGCATCTCATACATATAAAGCAAATAATAAATGTGACATGGTTATGGCCTCTAAGAGATTAGCTTTAAAAAGCCGGCTTCACCAAGCGTCTCCCACCAACGTCCTCACTTGATGCCATCTCCTTGTCTCCACATGATGATTACATTATAGAAACCTCTTTTACATTCGAGGGAGTTAGATGAGAAGAGAATGTACAATCGAATGTAGAGAGAAAGGCACGACACGCAGGTCGTATTTAAAATAACTAAAATAGCATAAATAAAGACTAAGGCCATAACCATGCACCATGCATCTCTAAGAATACATAAATACAAAGAAATAACACATTATTATTTTGTGAATTATAAAACAAAGATTTGAATATCGCGCTTTCGAATATCACACACCACGCATAGCGGGGTTCGGGCGGCCCACGGAAGTCCCATACCCGGTCGGCGGTGGGGTCAAGGGAGGCCGCCCATGAGGGGTGCTTGGGGCGGCGCCGCCCTAAATTTTTTACTCATATACCACCACCGGTTTCTTGGAGAAAAATTTGAGTTGGACTTCTCGCCTCCATGACGGCTAGGGCAACAACATTTGAACCCTAAGGCCCACAAACACATGAACGCTTCATGTGTGCGCGGGGAGGTAACTCACGGCCGCCATCACCTATCCGAAACAGGGTTTCAGATTCGTGAAGACATGAACACTTCATGTCACGAGGAAGCTTCATAGCCGTCGCAAAACGGAAACAAGGTTTCCAAAACCTTGTGTCATTCTTGTGTATATCGCATTCATAATCGTTTTTGCAGAATCATACATATCACATATACGGATATCGAAAAACGCAAGAAAGAAAGCATTCAAAACCGTTTTCACGAGAATCATACATATCACATATATAGATATCGAAAAACGCAAGAAAGAAAGCATTCAAAACCGTTTTCACGAGAATCATACATATCACATATATAGATATCGAGAAAAAGCATGCAAATGAAAGCATTCAAAACCGGTTTTGAGAATTATATGAACATCTTCATGGTTTCAAAAACATCAACATGTTTCGTAAACAACAAATAAAAAACGAACACGGTTTCATACAAAGACATTATTTCGATTTCGAAATAACATATAAAGATCATATCTTTATATGAAAGGAAAGCAACGAATCATGTTATCGCATATAACAAGAAAAGCGAGAAAAACCGAATCATAGTTTCGCAAGTGGCTCGATACCTTTGTTGGGAATTGCGGATCAAAATATCTCGCAGCGGAATAATAGGATTCCCACACAGGATCCATGCGAAAAGTCCATAATCCGAGTTTTTAAAATTACCTCTTGAAGCGTGATAAACACAAGCGAGGTGAATCACCAACACCGTAATAGTGACGATGTTTCTGCGGTATCCACACGAACAGACTTGCAAAAGGAGTCACGCCTGTTTTCGCGGTGCTAGTGCGAATAGAAGAGAAGAACCTTTCTTGTCTCTCACTCACTTTCTTAGGTGCGGCTAGGGTTGTGATGTAACATATATAGCACCCCTTTAACAAGACTATTTATAATAGTGGTCGCCTTAAGTGAGTGTGAGCAGTAGCAAGGTAAGGTGTGTAACCCTAAAACCCATCTGTCATGAGTTAGGCCCACAATTGAATCGAGTCCAACTTGGATCCTTATTGCTCCAATTTAGTCTGTTCTAAGTGTGCGACCTGCAGGTTCTCATGACGTTGGTAGTAATATTAAAATCTCATTTTAATATTACAAACAATGAGCGGTATCTAGCAACACATCACTTGCTACCCAAGTAATGAGAATGTCAGTGATTTGACATAACCTATCCGTGATCAATGTTTCCGTGTAGTTTAGTCCCTTTGTCAAGATATCTAGATTGAACACAAGGCATGGAATGCATCACCCTTGTATAGTCCAATCATTCGTTTCACGATACTCGAGTAGACTTTGTAACAATAAATGAGATCAATATCTCATATTGACTCATTTGAGCATGGCCATGCATTTTGATCTCACTCAATCGGGGCCCGAAGATATCGCTCTGTTATGTAGTATGAGTGACAAATTCCATCTAGGTCACTCACATCCCTCGCATGATTTGCGGTATGTCCAATAACCAACTTTATAATCACCTTGTTACAGATGACGTTTGATGGCATTAAAACACACAACTCCTCATGTAGGAATCGTAGTGATTTCGGGTCAAAGGACCACAAACACCATTGTCACTATGAGAATCGCTTATGACACTCACGTAACGATCCATGTAGCGTTCTCATGGTGGGTCATCCAAGTACATCATTACTCTAATATGTACCAATGTGAAGACTTGATATCTCATATCCATGACCCGTGAGATGCGGTCATCGGGCCTCTACACATACTAGTCTCAATGTATTATTGTTGTCCTAATTAACAATAATACTTGACTAGGACATTTAAGAATAGTGTTGTAACCAAAAAGGATCTCACGATCAAGTCATCCACTTGATGTCCTATGGTATCAAACTTACTATTCTAAGGACTTTATTATGTTTATCAAAAAAAAGAACACAATAAATGAAATGCCTCATATATAAAAATAGCATAATAGAATATATGTAAATACAGAAAATGTATTAGCCTCTAGGGCATACACCAACAGGATTGTGATGTGATTTGAGAGATGGGCAGGGTGGAGAGGAGTTTTTCGAGTTAGAGAGAGGTGAAATGGAGGAATTTGAGGGAGATTTGAGTGAGAAAAGAGAGATTAAGAGGTTTGGGTTGCGTGGAAGCAGAGGAGGAAGACGAAGGAGTTGAAGAGTTTCTGAGAAATGAGCTCTGCACACGTCAGAAACCTTTTAAAAAAACCCTGTGTAATCGATTACATTGGGTTTATAATCGATTACAAGCGTTCTGGTTCATATGTAATTGATTACATTTTTGGTGTAATCGATTACCATGCTTCTGGGGAACCTTGTAATCGATTACATGGTTGATGTAATCGATTACCTAAGTTTTGAGTTAATTGTAATCGATTACAAAAGTTGTGTAATCGATTACATGCTTGACAGAACCTGTGTAATCGATTACAAAGGCATTATAATCGATTACTAGCACATTTTAACTTAGATTTTGCATTCCAAACAGTATAGAATCAATTTCAAACCATTCAAATCAGTTCCAGAGCATCTTAGATCAATTCAAATCATCATGCAAGCATGAATCTAATCATATTATGATTCAAATCATATAATTGTTCAAAATTACTATTTTTACCAAGAATTACACCATTTTTGGTGAAATTGTGAGGTTGTTGAGTTGCTTGGGAGTCTTGGACATGAGGGAGCACCTGCAAAACAACTTAGGAGAAATCTCCGATGCTCAAGTCAGTATTGGATTCAAATATGATTAAAAACTCAGAGGTTATGCAGCAAAGTGGCATGATTATGCAGAAAATTCACAAGTTATGCATTAGTTTTAGGATTATGCAGCACATAGTTAATTTATGCATGATTGATCCAATATACCAAGCTCATTTCTTATATAGAAAAATGCTTCTTTTGCTAGGAGTTTCGTGAAAATATCAGCTAGTTGCTTAGTGGTTTCTACAAATTCAAGCATACAATCACCCTTTTGAACATGGTCTCTAATGAAATGATGTCTTATTTCAATATGTTTAGTCCTAGAATGCAAAATGGGATTTTTGGACAAATTAATTGCACTAGTATTATCATATCTTATGGGGATGTGATCAAGCTCAAGACCATAGTCCAAGAGTTGTTGTTTCATCCAAAGGATTTGAGCACAACAACTCCCAAATTTTAACATATTCAAACTTCTTCAAATTTGTAGACAATGCCACACTATTTTGTTTCTTGCTATGCCAAGAAACTAGTGAGCTTCCAAGCAAGTGGCTTGTCCCACTAGTGCTCTTCATATCCATTTTGCATCTAGCAAAATCAGAATCGAAATACCCAATAAGGCTACATGAGGCACCTTTAGGGTACCATAAACCCATTTATGATGTGCCTATTAGATATTTCATTATTCTTTTAACAGCACTTAGGTGTGATTCTTTAGGATTAGCTTGATATCTAGCACACATGCATACACTAAACATTATATCAGGCCTACTTGCAGTGAGATAAAGGAGTGAGCCAATCATACCTCTATATTTTGTAATTTCTACTAATTTACCTCCTTTATCCTTGTCCAAATAGCAAGAGGTGCCCATAGGAGTAGCCATATGCTTGGCATTGTCCATTCCAAACTTCTTGAGCAGCTCCTTGTAATACTTGGATTGGCTTATGAAAGTTCATTCTCTTGTTTCCTTGATTTGAAGACCAAGGAAGAAGTTAAGCTCACACATCATGGACATTTCAAACTCACTTTGCATAGTATTTGAAACTTCTTTACAAAGAGAGTTGTTAGTAGCTCCAAATATAATGTCATCAACATAGATTTGAACTAGAAGTATGTCATGCATTTTGTGTTTTATGAAAAGGGTAGTGTCAACTTTGCTTCTAGAAAAACCTTTTTCTAAAAAGAATTTGCTCAACCTTTCATACCAAGCTCTAGGAGCTTGTTTCAAGCCATACAAGTCCTTTTTCAGTTTAAAAACATGGTTGAGCATTTCAAAATCCTCAAAACCAGGAGGTTGTTCTACATACATCTCTTCTTGTATAAAATCATTTAAAAAGGCACTTTTGACATCCATTTGATAGAGTTTGAAATCTATGATGCAAGCATATGGAAGTAACATTCTAATGGCCTCTAATTTAGCTACGAGAGCATAAGTTTCTTCATAGTCTATGCCTTTTTCTTGATTATAACCCTTAGCTACAAGCCTAGCTTTGTTTTTTTATTATTAAGCCCGTTTCATCAAGTTTGTTCCTAAAAACCCATTTGGTGCCAATTATAGGATGATCATTGGGCCTTGGAACTAATTCCCAAACTTGATTTCTCTCAAATTGGTTTAGTTCTTCTTGCATGGCCAAGATCCAATGCTCATCATTAATGGCCTCATTTATGTCTTTAGGTTCAACTTGAGAGACAAAGGCTAAGTGATTACATGCATCTCTAAGTGAGTTTCGAGTGATTACCCCTTTTGATACATCACCTATCACCTTGTCGAGAGGGTGATATCTTGAAGTCCTCCATTCCTTGGGTAGATCCAAGATTTCTGAATCTTTTTGCCATGAGTGGTTAAGGAGTCTCTCTTCTTGCTTCTTGGACTCTTTCTCTTGATTTTTCAAGTACGTTTTTGCCAAGATTTCTGCAACATCATCAACAAGCTCCTTTCTCGGCTCATTTGGGTTAGTTTCATCAAATGCAACATGTATAGACTCTTCTATGGTCATAGTTCATTTATTATAGAATCTAAAGGCCTTACTATGTATAGAATAGCCAATAAATATTCCCTCATCAGATTTTGCATCAAACTTTCCCAAATTATCCTTTCCATTATTCAAGACAAAACATTTACACCCAAAGACATGAAAATGTGACATATTTGGCTTTCTTCCTTTGTACAATTCATATGGGATTTTATTTAAGATTGGCCTTATTAGGGCTCTATTCATAACATAATAAGCGGTGTTAACCGCATCCGCCCAAAAATACATAGGAAGGTTGGCCTCATTGAGCATAGTTCTTGCCATTTCCTCTAAAGATCGATTTTTCCTTTCTACAACACCATTTTATTGTGGTGTTCTAGGAGAAGAAAAATTATGCTCAATGCCATGTTTATCACAAAAGGTTTCAAATTCATGGTTTACAAATTCACCACCATGGTCACTTTTTATGGATGCAATACAAAAACCATTTTCATTTTGGATAATTTTGGCAAGCTTTTTAAATGATTGAAAAGCATCATTTTTGTGGGCTAAGAATAATGTCCATGTAAATCTAGAAAAATCATCCACAATCACCAATGCATAGTAATTCCCACCAAAGCTCATAGTTCTAGAGGGCCCAAAAAGATCCATGTACAAAAGCTGTAAAGGTCTAGAAATTAAAACCATGCTTTTAGCTTTAAAAGAGACCTTTACTTGTTTTCCCTTTTGACATGCATCACAAAGTTTGTCTTTTTCAAATTTGAGCTTTGAAAGACCAATTACTAGTTCTTTAGAAACTAATTTGTTTAAGTGATCCATATGAATGTGAGCAATTCTTCTATGCCATAACCATGAATCATTTTCTTTACTCATAAAGCATTTAGCATCATTTGAGGAAATATCATCAAGACTAATTATATATATATTATTGACTCTATGACTAACAAACTTAACTTGCTTATCATCCTTTCCCTCAATAATGCAACAAGAAGAATCAAATATAACTCTATTGCCTTTATCACACAATTGACTAATGCTAAGCAAATTATGTTTAAGTCCTTCAACAAGCAAAATATTATCAATAGATGATGAAGGGATCTTACTAACTTTGCCAATTCTAAGAATCTTCCCTTTGTTGTTATCACCATATGTGACATGACCATGTTTCTTGTGGGTAAGGGAGGAGAACTTGGAGCCATCACTGGTCATGTGCTTAGAGCAACCACTATCAAGATAACAACTTGAGCTTTTGGTCTTCAAGCACACCTACAACACACATTCAAATTTTAACCTTTAGTACCCAAATTGTTTCGGGTCCTTATATGTTAGAGTTAGGCATGGTGCCTTTAGGAACCCAAACCCTTTTGATTCCAACCTTAGTGTTTATGTTTTTCTAACATTGCAAGTGGATGCACTATGCCCTTTCTTACCATAATGAAAACATTTGACAAAGGGGCTACTTGAAGTATTTGAGGAAACAAAGAAATTCTTATAAGACTTTTGATGGTTATTTAGATTAAATCCCAAACTGGCTTTTTAAAAAACACATTTATGTTTCCCTAATAGTACATTCAAGTTGTCTCTTCCAAAAGTGAATTTTGAAAGAGTGTTGTTCAAATCTTGAATTTCTTTTTCAAAAGCTTTGCATGATGAACAAGGTAATGATATGGATGTATTATCATGTGAGGAACAAGTCATGCATAATGAATTAGCATTAATAAGTCCTAAGGTCTCATTTTCAATCTTAAGCTCATTTATCTCCTTACTTAAATTAGAAACTTTGTTTACCAATAAGGAAATTATTTTGTTAGAGGACAAAACCATTTTTGTGAGCCTCAAAGATTCATCATGAAATTCTTGAAAAGCATCTTGCAATTCATCATATGAAGGTAGAGATTCTGAGTTAAAAGAAGTTACCTTAGTGTCGCTCTCTTCACTTTCTTCTCCTTGAGCCATGAGACAAAGATGAGCTTCTTCATTCTGTGAACTATCGGAAGAGCTTAAGTTATTGTCCTCTCAAGCTATGTATGCTCTCCTTCCTTTCTTTTCTTTGGAAGGCATTTTCTCAAACTTCTCCGTCTTCTTGAGATACATATGACACTCTATTTTCATGTGCCCCGGTTTTCCACATTCATATCATTTTGGAGGAGTAGAGGATCCTTCTCCTTTATGATATACTTTCTTTTAAGGAAATGGTGGTCTTCTTTGAAATCCCTTTTTTCTTTAGGAATCTTCTAAACTTTTTCACAATGAGACTAAGATTCTCCTCACTTAGCTCAACACTTTCAGTGTAACATCCCAACTTTTGGGTTAATTACAATATCATCCTGAAATGCACTGTTTTGTAAATTCTGTGAGTAGTAAAATGAATTTGACTATTTCGTGAGTGTATTTGATTATTTTGTGTGATTTGCTCCGACTCAAGAAAATAATAATTTTTTGGCCGAAAAAATCTTATTTTAATTAATTGGAGCCTGGGGGATCTTACTAAACCCAATTCTGATTGATATATATATTAATCTCATAATTTTTAGGATTTAACTGTGCAATAAAATAATTTTATATTAATATAATATTATTTTATATTACAAGATACCTCTTGTCTCAAAAATAGTAAAAATCTGCTTCGACTTGACCACGGATCTTTAAAAGTATTGTGGGACTCGCGTTTACAAAAAGCAGTCAACTGTGCTGACTGGACAAATTCTAGCCAATGAAAGCAAGTCAACGAAAGTGGCTTGACTTTTTAAACCAATAAGAATGGGTCAACGAAAGGAGCGTAGACTTTAATTAGGACCGTTGGATGAAGACTTAGTTAGGAAGCCTTTGATTTCAACCGTTGATTAAATCAATGGTGAGATTAGAATTCTAGTTTTATGACTAATCAATATCTACCTTAGATTACATCTAGGGCTAGGAATTAAAGATGAAATCAATGGTTAGAATTAAGTAAAAAATAGTAGGCTTAAATTTGGTTAGTAGCTAATTAAACTTAATTTGGTTTATCTAATTACCTAATTAGCAAACTAAATAAACTAGCTTAGTTATTAATTAGTTATAATTTAATTCTTAATTAGATATCTTAATTTTAATTAGAGATTATAATATATGTAATTATATGTCTAATTAATTAGTTATGTAATTGGATGATTAATTAAAATTGGTTAGGAAACTAAACCTAATTAATTATCTACTTAATTAGCAAGTAATTAGACTTGAATTAAAAACAAATTAAGACCCAAAATGCTCTTGGACCACACGGTCTGCAGCAGCCTTGGGAGGCAAAATTGGACAAGTTCTACATCATTCTTGAACCATTTAGCATGCACACTAGGTGGCCAAATGATGACATAAGCTATGTGCACCTAAATTGGATATTTGTTTCAAGTAAATCTCTTCATTTTCCACAAGCCACTCATGGCAGCAGCCCCTCCCATTTCCCTCTCAATATTTATTTCACATTTATCCTAATTAGAAGCTTTTATTCTCTCCAAAATTTCCAAGAACACCAAGCATATTTTCTTTTTTATTTTCTCTTCTATTTTCCTACTAGAATTCGGCCAAGCAACCGAAGTATTACCACCAATCTTCTATAATTTTACCTCTTAGCTTTTCTTAAACCCAAATCATATTCTAAACACTTTTCATTCACAAGGTTTTGTCAAAAACCTACTCAATCTAGTCCAAAATTAAACCTTTTGCTTACTTTTCTAAGGATAAGTCTTGATTCTATGGTTCAAAGTTTGATTTCTAATTTTTCTAACCATGATTGTTCCATGGTTTTTCAATATTGAGCCTTGTATGTGCTTTTACTAATTGTTTAAGAATTTTAGGGATTTGTTTGGGAGTCACACGAAATTTAAAGGAAAGGAGAAAAACTAACCGATTAATTGTCTTCAAGAGGTAAAAAGAAGATTTAATCTCATCAACCCTAAGTGGTGATGGGAAAATGGATTTGTATGTATGTGTAGAATCCATAAGGATTCATTTGTGTGATTGTTTTATTGTTTTTATTATTTGTGTGATTGTTTTATTGTTTTTATTATTTGTGTGATTGTTTAAATGCTTTCCTATTTGTGATTTATTTTTGCTATGCATGCCTATAGCTTTAAAATATATTGTATGTACATTGTATATGATTATATAATTGCATGTGTATAATTGTATAATTATTAAAGTAGGATGTGAATAATATGTAACGATTTGCATGAGTGTTCCAAAGAACACAGAATGAGGCTCACGGCCTTACATCAAAACAGAGAACCAAAATGTTCTCAACATTTTTCTAAATCAATGATTTAAGGAACCTAGGTAAAATAATGGATTTAAAAATTATTTAAGTTAATTATGGCCAATATGCCATTTAGTGTATAATTGAATGCCATTTTATTTTTGATTTTGGCCAACATGTTATTTTACTTTCTAAGATAGGTTAGGTAATAGATTTACAAAATAAATTGATTCCAATGAATCTTTGAGAAAACAAAAGAAATAAATTTAGTCCTAGAATTCTAAATTAGCAGCATTTAGTTTAAGTAAGAAATAAAACAAACACTTGAAAAATACTAACGTAAAGCTCATTTTATGAATTTTGAAGCGCGTTAGCAAGTTTCAAAGCGTAATTATTGGGCAAAAATAAAATGAACTATATTTAGTAGAAAATGTCAAAAATACCTTATACTGATTTTACAGGAAAAATGCTGTCAAAATTTACTAAAATCAGACGATTAAAATAAAAAGATTCCATACTATATTTATAACACAAGGAAAATACTTTACGTATTTTAAAAATACTAGATATAGTTTTACACATATTTAAAATGAAGATTTTAAGCTATTCGGTTAAGAAAATGAATTAAAAATCTTACGCGATTGAGAAAATGATTTAAAAACATTACGCGATGTTCAAAACGTCAAAATATGTTTACGCGATTTAAAAACGTTTGTGAAAATGATGAGATTGTGAAAACGTGATAAAATTCCTACGAGATTGAACAATACTGTGAGTTTTGCTGTCGGGCCAAAGTGATCCAGACATGTTGTGGTGTAGTACTGTCAGGTGGGACGTACTATACTTTGGTATTTTGTGACTAAGGGCATTTTTGTAATTTTTTGTAATTATGGTAAAATTTGGATAATAAGGGTATTTTTGTAATTTTAGATCATGCTTAGAGTGTTGTGTCAATTTGGTTGATAATTGGCGATTGATTGATAAGGCGATTGATTGATGAGGCGAATTACACCGTGATTTGGTGTGATAGGCGTAGTGTGGTTCATTTATGAACTTGAAGGCATTAGTGTGCAGAGAATCCTATATGTGGACAGTGGTAGCACCTCTGGGCCGTGGTAACAGGCAACACACTAATGATCTTGACAAGCACTATTCTTAATCGAGATCTTGAGGAAACTATTAAGTACTATGCCTGTGGTACACGATGTTTGGACTGTGTACTACTACACGATGTTTTGGACTGTGGGCTATAGACACAACGTTAGACAGTGCAATAGTTTGGTTGGGCAGCCATAAAGTATTATTAGTTTTTATTCGGATCATTCTCTCAGATATCCGTGTTTAGCTCCATGGAGTAGGAATGAGTCGGTGTGTGTTCATACATTATCTGCATTTTACTGCTTACCATAATCTGTGATAAAATGTATGATTTATTGCTTTAATATATTATGCATGATACAATGGCATGTGTTATTTTAATATATATTGCTTGATATATTATGCATGATATGTTAGTATATGTTATTTTAATATTTGTTGTATTGTCGTTTTCTTTATTGCCATACGGGTAATGATGTTGATTGTCTCACCTCTTTATTGTATTGTTCTGTCTGTTCTCTACTTTATATTTATATCATCGAAGACTACAATGGCGGCAAGAGGAGGACAACTAGGTTTCTTTAGACTACAATTTCTCGAAGGCGCAGAGGCTTGGTATGTCCACTGGGACACAGTAACATGACTTTATCAGTAGGTAGAACTCGACATGGGTTCGTTACTACACGTTATACGGTTGCTTTCATAGAGATCATTTTACCTATTAGGGAGTTGTGGGACGAGTTTCACTATACTCCTAGAGAGAACTTCGATATACTTTTGGGTCGAATTTCTATCGGTCAAGACATTCTCAACTAGGAAAATTGTCTTTTGACAAGGGCTCATGTCTTAGGTATTATGTCTTAGTATCATACTGACTTTTTACAGCTTATTTAAATATTTGTAGTTGTAAATTAATTGTATACTTTAGACAAAATCATATGTATATTATGGTGTGATGATGTTTTATCCCATTTCTTATTCCGTGTTATTTTATTTAATATAATAAATATAAAAAGGAAACAAATTTACCACTAATATTATTTATGTACCAAAAGTTTTACAACTTGGGTAGGAATTTTATTTTATTTTATTTTATTACATCATAAATGTGACATCCCCACAAGGGTGTTACATTCAGCATCCTCTTCACCATCTTCATCATCATCTTCAATTGTAGAAGAGGTGACTTTGAGTGCGATTCCCTTCTTCTTTTTATCATGCTCTTCATTTTGATTGAGCCTATTTAGTTCCAGCTCATGTTCTTGAAGCTTTCCGAATAAGGTGGCTAGAGACATTGTTGATATATCTCTTGATTCCGCAATAGCCGTTACTTTGGGTTGCCAATTCCTGCTTAAACATCTCAAGACTTTGCTAATAAGATGCTCACTAGGAAATGTCTTTCCCAATGAGATAAAATGATTAATAATATGAGTAAACCTCTTTTGCATTGTTGGTGTATGCCCTAGAGGCCAATACATTTTTTGTATTTACATACATTCTATTATGCTATTTTATATATGAGGCATTTCATTTATTGTGTTCTTTTTGATAAACATAATAAAGTCCTTAGAATAGTAAGTTTGATGCCATATGACGTCAAGTGGATAACTTGATCGTGAGATCCTTTTGGTTACAATACTATTCTTAAATGTCCCTAATCAAGTATTATTGTTAATTAGGACAACAATAATACATTGAGACTAGTATGTGCAGAGACTGATGACCACATCTCACAGGTCATGGATATGAGATATCAAGTCTTCACATGAGTACATATTAGAGTAATGATGTACTGGACTGACCCACCATGAGAACGCTACAGGATCGTTACGTGAGTGTCATAAGCGATTCTCATAGTGATAATGGTGTTTGTGGTCCTTTGATCTGAAATCACTACGATTCCTACCTGAGGAGTTGTGTGTTTTAATGCCATCAAACGTCATCTGTAACAAGGTGATTATAAAGTTGGTTATTAGACATACCGCAAATCATGCAGAGGGATGTAAGTGACCTAGATGGGATTTGTCACTCCTACATTACAGGAGCGATATCTTTGGGCCCCCTGATTGAGTGAGACTGTGAAATGCATGGCCATGCTCAAATGAGTCAATATGAGATATTGATCTCATTTGTTGTTACAAAGTCTACTCGAGTATCAGGAAACGAATGATTGGACTATACAAGGGTGACGTATTCCATGCCTTATGTTCAATCTAGATATCTTGACAAAGGGACTAAACGACACGGAAACATTAGTCACAGAAAGGTTATGTCAAGTCACTGACATTCTTATTACTTGGGTAGCAATGATGTGTTGCTAGATACTACTCACTGCTTGTAATATTAAAATGGGATTTTAATATTACTGCCAACGTAATAAGAACCTGCAGGGTCATACACATAGAGCAGACTAAAATTAGAGCAATGGATCCAATTTAGACTCGGATTCAAATATGGGCCAGACTCATAACAGATGGGTTTAGGGTTGCACAGCTTACCTTGCTGCTACTCACACTCACTTAAGGCAGTCACTATTATAAATAGTACTGCTAAGGGGGCTGCTAATACACACAATTCTGAACCCTAGCCGCAGCTATAGAAAAGTGAGTGAGAGAGCGATAAGTTTCTTCTCTTCTCTTCGCAGCTAGCACTGTGTGAGAGACGTGAGGCTCCTCTTTGCGGACATTAGACGTTCGTGAGTCTATTCGTGTGGATACCACAGAGACATCGTTTCTATTACGGTGTTGGTGATTCACGCTTCAAGAGGTAAATCTTTTTTAAAAAACTCGGATTATGGCTTTTTCGCATGGATCCTCGATGGGAATCCCTGTTTTCCACTGCGTGATGTATCCGCAAAAAATTCCCAACAGTGGTATCAGAGCGTCTTGCAAAACCATGATTAGGTTTTCTGTTTTCATTTACATAAGATAACATGTTTTCTGTTCTTATTTTTGACAAAAGATATGATCTTTAATATGTTATTTCTGAAAACCATATGAAACCCTTTGCGAAAACATATTCTGTTTCTTATGTTGTATGCAAAACCGTGATGTTGTTTTAAAAACTTCATGAAGATGTTCATATGTTCTGTGAAAACCGTTTTGTATTAAGATGTATGTTTTTGCGAAGCTTTCTGGTATGTATGTGATACGTACAGCGTTATTGAATCCTTATTCTCAATGCGTGGCGCAGGAGTTTAGGAAACCTTGTTCTTGGCTTGCGGCAGCAAGGGTTATGGAATCCTTATTTCTGTGCAAGAGGCGCAGCGCAAGGGGTTTTGGAAACCCTATTCTTGTTTTGCGGCAACAGCATCAAGTGTTGATGTCAAACCACCAACGAGGCGCCTGAGGTTCAAGTGTTGAACGACGACGCAAGGGTTCCCCATGGCATATGAAGTGTTCATGTTGTTCGGGCTTAGGGTTCTGCAAGGAACATGCAGCACCAAGGGAGGCGCAAGAGATTCAGCGGGACCCCCGTGCTACCTCTACGTAGGGTGTTTTTCGAAAGCGCAATATTTTCTATCCTTTTATAACTCATGAAAAATAATTATGTATTATTGTTATGAATTTATATGTTCTTTGTGATGCATGGTGCATGGTTATGGCCTTAGTCCTCTTTTTATGCTATTTTGGTTTTATAAATACGACCAGCGTGTCGTGCCTTTCTCTCTACATTCTGATTTTACATTCTCTTCTGACCTAACTCCCCACGAATATAAAAGAGGTTTCTATATAATGTAATTATGATGTGGAGGCAAGAAGACGGCATCAAGTGAGGACGTTGATGGGAGACGCTTGGTGAAGCTGGCTTAATTAATGTTCCTCTCTTAGGGGGCCATAACCATGTCACTTTTATTATATGCTTTTATGTATGAGATGCATGGATAATGTTTATGGTATGATAAACAGTTTAATAAATGGTGAGATCTAGTAATAATAATAATAAAAATTCCCTCCAAGCAAATATTAAGTCATTATGTGATGCCTTCCAATGTGTGGCACTCGTCAAGACTAGTATCAATCAAGTGCAGGTCTACCAAAGCAGGATGCCTTATCTATATTAGTAAGACGCAATGGGATAAAGGTAATATCCAACTGCTAACCATTGGGTCTGACTTAACTAGGCCATTTCAATAAGATTGAAGGCTTAGAGGCATGAAGTTGGGCTTTAGTCCATTAGATGGACTTTAATAAGTGTTATTCACCTAACTATCCAAGAGTTACATGTGATGTAATTGGAAAGTGTTTCCTACCTAAATAACTGAATTTTGGGTGATCAGCCAAAGCTGACTCAAAACTAGGTGAAATATGGATCTTGGCCCACTAGGAAATCTTATGATGGGATTTTCCGAGTCAATGCTGAGGGTCATTGACTTGAATAAAATAGTGGGAGGCATATTTAATTAAAAGACCTCATTAAATATGTTTATGGCATGATACTTATATTTTGCATATTTCTGTTAATAGATTACCATGGCAACAAACACATCGGGTACTTTATCATTGCAATCCGTCCTTGAGAAGGACAAGTTGTCTTGAATGAATTTTCTAGACTGGTACAGGAATTTGAGGATTGTCCTCAAGCAAGAGAAAAAACTATATGTTTTGGAACAGCCTATTCCTGAGCCACCTGCTGCTAATGCCCCTAGAGCTGAAAGAGATGCTTATAAGAAGCATCAAGATGATGCCTTGGACATTGGATGTCTAATGCTGGCCACCATGAACTCTGAGCTCCAAAAGCAACATGAGAACATGGATGCATACGATATGATCGTACACCTAAAGAAGCTCTATCAAGAGCAGGCCAGGCATGAGAGATTTAAGCTCTCTAAAGCACTGTTTCAGTGCAAGCTGGTAGAAGGAAGCCCTGTTGGTGCTCATGTACTCAAGATAATTGGGTACATTGAAAACTTAGAGAGACTCGGTTTTCCTTTGGGCCAAGAGTTGGCCACTGACTTAGTCTTGCAATCGTTGCCAGAAAGTTTTAGTCAATTTGTCATGAACTACAACATGAATGAGATTAACAAATCACTACTAGAGCTGCTAGGTATGTTGAGAACTGCTGAGCAGAACATTAACAAAGGCAAAGGGAAGGCCATAATGATGGTCCAAAAGAATAAGGGCAAGAAACAGCAGAAAAAGCCCAAGGACAACTAGAAGGGCAAGGGCAAGGATAAGTCCAAGCCCAGCACTTCTGGCTTGAAACCAGTGGGTGGAGTGGCAAAGGAAGGTACATGCTTCCATTATGGTCAGACCGAACATTGGAAGAAGAACTGTGCCAAGTTCCTGGAGGAGCTCAAAAAGAAGAAGGGAAGTAAGACTTCCACTTCAGGTATTTTTGTTATTGAAGTCAATTTATCTACTTCTGCATCATGGGTATTAGATACTGGATGTGGATCTCACATTTGTGTAAATGTGCAGGATCTAAAGAGCAGTAGACCACTGACGAAGGGCGAAGTCGACCTACAAGTTGGAAATAGAGCAAAGGTTGCTGCACTAGCGGTAAGGACTTATTTATTATCTTTGCCCACTGGGCTTGTAATAGAGTTAGAGAACTGCTATTTTGTGCCTGCTATTAGTAGGAATATCATTTCTGTTTCTTGCTTGGACAAGAAAGGTTTTTCTTTTATTATAAAGGACAAGTGTTGTTCTATTTATATGAATGATATTTTTTATGGTAGTGCACAATTGAGTAATGGACTTTATGTACTTGATCTCAAAATGCCCGTCTATAACATAAATACAAAGAGGTTTAAATCAAACGATCTGAACCTAACTTTTCTCAGGCATTGTCGTTTGGGCCACATAAATGAGAAACGAATCTCCAAACTCCATAAAGATGGATTCTTAGACTCGTTTGATTTCGAATCATATAAGACATGTGAATCATGTTTATTGGGGAAGATGACAAAGGCCCCATTCACTGGACAAGGTGAAAGGGCTAGTGATCTTTTAGGCCTTATACATAGTGATGTATGTGGGCCACTAAACACACTCGCTAGGGGCGGTTTTCAATACTTCATTACATTTACTGATGATTTCAGTAGATATGGATTTGTATATCTTATGAAGCACAAATCAGAGTCCATTGAAAAGTTCAAAGAGTTCAAGAATGAAGTACAAAACCAACTTGGCAAGAGTATTAAAATCCTTCGATCAGATTGAGGAGGAGAATACTTAAGCCAACAGTTTGATGATCATCTGAAAAGAGTGTGGGATAATATCTCAACTCACTCCACCAGGAACACCACAATGGAATGGTGTCTCTGAAATGAGGAACCGGACCTTGTTGGACATGGTCCGATCCATGATGAGTCATGCAAACCTTCCAGGCTCCTTCTGGGGACATACTCTATTAATAGCAGCTTTCACACTTAACCGTGTTCCATCTAAGATGGTTCAAAAGACACCATATGAGATATGGACTGGGAGACGGCCCAGTATGTCTTTCTTGAAGATTTGGGGCTGCGAAGCTTACGTGAAACGTCAAGTTTCTGATAAGCTTGGACCTAAATCAGATAAATGCTTCTTTGTGGGGTATCCAAAGGAAACCAAGGGATACTTTTTCTATAATCCTACCTTTACAATTTGTGTTTCTAGAAAGGGAGTTTATCTCCAAAGGGTGGGAGAAAAGTAGAACTTGAAGAAGTTCAAGTTTCACAAAGCAAACAATGAACCAATGGTGGAAATAGAGAGCCTCCACAAAATGTTGTGGAATGAGAACTGCTTCTAGTAGCACAAGACCTGCGTAGGTCTAACAAGATACGTCATCAACCGAGAGATATGGATTTCTCATGACCCAACAAGGTGACGTATTGCTCATGGATCAAGATGAGCCCTGTGACTTACCAGAAGCCATTATTGGAAATTGAACCGAGAAATGGCTTCGAGGCCATGAGATCTGAAATGGATTCCATGTATGCCAACCACGTATAGACCTTGGTTGACCCACCTGAAGGGGTAAAACCCATTGGGTGCAAGTGGGTTTTCAAGAAGAAAACCGACATGGATGGTAATGTGCATACCTTTAAGGCGCGATTGGTGGCTAAAGGTTTCAAACAAATTCATGGTGTAGACTATGATGAGAATTTTTCCCTAGTTGCGATGCTTAAATCCGTTCGGATCTTGCTTGCTGTTCCAGCATACCATGATTATGAAATCTGGCAAATGGATGTCAAAACTGCTTTCCTTAATGAAAATCTTCTTGAAGATGTGTACATGACACAACCTGAAGGTTTTGCCACTCTAGAGGATGCTAGAAAAGTATGCAAGTTACAACGATCTATTTATGGATTGAAGCAAGCTTCCAGAAGCTGGAATCTTTGTTTTGATGATACAATAAAATAGTTTGGTTTCATCAAGAATGAAGAAGAATCTTGTGTCTACAAAAAGGTTAGTGAGAGCACTATTGTCTTTCTGGTATTGTATGTAGATGACATACTACTTATTGGAAATGACATCCCTACCCTACAGTCCGTAAAAACTTGGTTAGGGAACTGCTTCTCTATGAAGGACTTAGGCGAAGCCACCTATGTATTAGGTATCGGGATCTATAGAGATAGATCACCGAGGCTAGCAGCCTAAGTCAGAGTACATACATAGACAAAGTGTTAAGATGATTTAACATGCATGAATCCAAGAAAAGACTCTTGCCTATGTCACATGGTGTAAGCCTATCTAAGGCTCAATCCCTTTCCACCCAGGATGAGAGGGATCGCATGAGCAAGATTCCATATGCATCTGCAATTGGATCTATCATGTATGCCATGTTATGTACTCGACCAGACATCTCGTATACTTTGAGCATGACGAGTAGGTACCAGTCTGATCCCGGTGAGAGTCACTAGACTGCTATCAAGAACATCCTTAAGTACTTGAGAAGGACTAAGGATTCGTTCTTGGTATATGGAGGCGAGGAAGAGCTAGTTGTAAAAGGTTAAACTGATGCTAGCTTCCAAACCGATAAGGACGACTCCAGATCGCAATCGGGTTATGTTTTTTTGCCTAAATGGTGGGAAATTTGTGAGTGGAAGAGTTCAAAGCGAGAAGACGATCACCGATTCTACCACGAAGCCGAGTATATTCTTTGCCTCCAATGCAAGAAAGGAGGCCGTTTGGATCAGGAAGTTCATTATTGAACTTGGCATTATTCCTAGCATTGTGGACCCAGTGGACCTCTATTATGATAATAATGGAGCCATTGCACAAGCTAAGGAGCCTAGATCTCACCAGCGATCCAAACATATACTTAGGTGCATCCATCTCATTTGATAGATCATCGATAGAGGAGATGTGAAGATATGCAGAGTACCAACAGATGATAACATTGCTGATCCACTGACGAAGCCTCTTGCACAGCAGAAGCATGAGGGTCACACTAGGTCTTTAGGCATTAGATATATGCCTGATTGGCTCTAGTGCAAGTGGGAGATTGTTGGTGCATGCCCTAGAGGCCAATATATTTTCTGTATTTACATACATTCTATTGTGTTATTTTATATATGAGGCATTTCATTTATTGTGTTCTTTTTTGATAAATATAATAAAGTCCTTAGAATAGTAAGTTTGATGCCACAAGACATCAAGTGGATGACTTGATCGTGAGATCCTTTTGGTTACAACACTATTCTTAAATGTCCCTAGTCAAGTATTATTGTTAATTAGGACAACAATAATACATTGAGACTAGTATGTGCAGAGACTGATGACCATATCTCACGGGTCATGGATATGAGATATCAAGTCTTCACATGGGTACATATTAGAGTAATAATGTACTGGACTGACCCACCATGAGAATGCTACATGGATCGTTACGTGAGTGTCATAAGCGATTCTCATAGTGACAATGGTGTTTGTGGTCCTTTGACCTGAAATCACTACGATTCCTACATGAGGAGTTGTGTGTTTTAATCAAACGTCATCTGTAACAAGGTGATTATAAAGTTAGTTATTGGACATATCACAAATTATGCAGAGGGATGTGAGTGACCTAGATGGGATTTGTCACTCTTACATAACAGGAGCGATATCTTCAGGCCCCTTGATTGAGTGAGACTGCGAAATGCATGGCCATGCTCAAATGAGTCAATATGAGATATTGATCTCATTTGTTGTTACAAAGTCTACTCGAGTATCAGGAAATGAATGATTGGCCTATACAAGGGTGACGCATTCCATGCCTTGTATTTAATCTAGATATCTTGACAAGGGGACTAAACGACACGGAAACATTGGTCACGGAAAGGTTATGTCAAGTCACTGACATTCTTGTTACTTGGGTAGCAGCGATGTGTTGCTAGATACCACTCACTACTTGTAATATTAAAATAGGATTTTAATATTACTGCCAACGTAATAAGAACCTGCAGGGTCACACACATAGAGCAGACTAAAATTGGAGCAATGGATCCAAGTTGGACTCGGATTCAAATATGGGCCAGACTCATAATAGATGGGTCTAGGGTTGCACAGCTTACCTTGCTGCTACTCACACTCACTTAAGGCAGTCACTATTATAAATAGTACTGCTAAGGGGGCTGCTAATACACACAATTTTGAACCCTAGCCACACCTACAGAAAAGTGAGTGAGAGAGTGATAAGTTTCTTCTCTTCTCTTCGTAGCCAGCACTGTGTGAGAGACGTGAGGCTCCTCTTTGCGGACGTTGGACGTTCGTGAGTCTGTTCATGTGGATACCGCAGAGACATCGTTTCTATTACGGTGTTGGTAATTCACGCTTCTAGAGGTAAATATTTTTAAAAAACTCAGATTATGGCTTTTTCGCATGGATCCTCGATGGGAATTCCTGTTTTCCGCTGCGTGATGTATCCGCAAAAAATTCCCAACATGCATATCTTGAATACTCTCACCTTGGTTCATTCTAAACAAATTGTATTCATGATTAAAAGTGTTTATTCGAGATCGTTTTACCTCGCTAGTGCCTTCATGAGTTACTTGTAGGGTATCCCATATTTCTTTTGCGGTCTTGCAATTTGACACCCTAAAGAATTCATCATACCCCAAGGATGTGGTGATGATGTTCTTGGCTCTCAAATTGTATTGAACCTTCTTTTTATCATCATTGGTCCGTTCATTTCTAGGTGTATTAATTTTCACACCATCTTTAGTTTGTGTTGGAACAAAAGCACCATTTTCAATGGTGTCCCACACATCTAAGTCAATAACTTCAATAAAAAATTTCATCCTTTCTTTCCAATAGGCATAACCATCCCCATTGAAAGAAGGAGGTCTGTTTATAGAAGAACCTTCATTTGAAAAACCATTTGAAGCCAACACTTCTCTTGAAGCTGCTAAGCTCTTTATACAAGAGTCTAGCTCTGATACCACTTGTTACCAAGTGGCCTCAATACTCAAGAGGGGGGGTGAATTGAGTATGAAAAACAAGTTCACAAATCATTTGATAAACAATTTTCGTTGAAGCTAATTGATGATTAGAGATGATTGGATATAAGAGATAAACACTTTTACTTATAAATGCAATAGCCAAAGGGACCAATATTCAAGCAATTCAATAAAACAATACTCAATGTAAAGAGAAGGGTTTAGAGAAAATAAACACAATGACTTATCCTGGTTCGATCACCAATCTACTTGTGATCTACTTCCAGTCCTCAAGCAATCGCTAGAGATTTTCCACTAATTCTTCAAGCTTCAATAGGTGCTTGATAACCTTTACAACCTTGAGCACTCAACACTTTGGGATACCTCACCCTTAGAGCTTGAGTCTCTTCAACTGAGGGACACCTCACCCTTTACACTTTTGGAGGGATGCCTCACCCTCTTTACAAAGTAATATAGATTGATTGAATGAAGCTCTCACTAGAGTAGATGATTACAAATTGAAGCTCTAATATGCTCTCAAAGATTAACCCACGTTTTTCACAAAAATAGAGCAAGAATGGATTTGAGGATTGAATCACATTTTGAAGTATTGGTAATCAGTTTTTGGTTCAAGGTCAACCTCTAATGAAGACCCAACATTGGTATTTATAAGTTTTGCAATAAATGGAGTCGTTGGAGGGTTTTAGCCAAGCATTAAATGCATTTAATATAGTCTTTGGACATTGTCAGGATGCGTGTAATCGATTACAAACTAAATGTAATCGATTACATTATTGTTCCAACGTGTTCTTGGCTTTCTGGGCTCTGTGTAATCGATTACATTATTGGTGTAATCGATTACATGGCTTCTGACTTGCTTGTAATCGATTACATAACTTCTGTTTTGCTGTGTAATTGATTACAATATCCATGTAATCAATTACATGACTCTTTGAACGTGTTCTTGCCTTTCTGGGCTCATTGTAATCGATTACATGGCCTTTGATTGCTGTGTAATCGATTATAAACATCATGTAGTCGATTACATTGGCCTTTGAACACATTTTTCAAGTCCAATAAAGCTTGTAAGCCATTTCTAACACCTCAAGACATTTGATTAAACATAAATCCTTTTACAAGTGTTAGATTTAAGATTGAAACTCAAGTTTCTTGAAAAAACATGTTTAGCTTTGAATTTTCCCACTTATTTTGAAATGATATATTGAAAAACTATTTGAGAAATCTTGAGAGCATTTAACATTAATGGTCTAAGTCTTATAACTAAATAAACATCTTGACTTCTTTCTTTGATCTTGATCTTTTCTTTTGCACTTGATCTTCACTTTTGCCTTTGTTATCATCAAAAACCATTTGACATGCTTTAGGGACATAAGCATTCACATAGGACATCCACATAGCATAACAAAATAATAAACAGTACCAAGAAGCAAATATTAAGTAGTTTAATAGTTTCAAGCAGCATATCATAAATAAGATAGCAGGTCCAATTATCATATAAATTAAATGCCAAGTAATGTATATGTGTTCACTATGCATATGTGCATGATAACCAAATCCTACCCCATGGAGCTAGACACGAACATCGGAGTGAATGATCAAGGAGACATGCCAGTATCTCGTCCGCCTTGCACCAAGTGCTTACCATAAACGGTCAATCAATAATGTTGCGCATAGGCTCTATACAGCGGCATTCTCACAAAATCACGATATAGGACAGTGCCCGGTTAGGATCGTCGGTGCGTTTGCATCAGTTTGTCCCATGGTCCAGTGGGGCTACCGACTGTCCGCTGTGAGACACCCGTGCCCCGACGCCCTCAAGGTCAACAGCACGACCCACACTAGTCTATTCGCACCCGCACTAAGGTGTGATTCAACTCCTAGGCAATATGGCCTTGACAAATCGTCCATTGGACTTTCACAATGCATGATGACTCCATGCAGATATCATGTATGTTTATCATTACATACTTTTTCACCACATGCCTCAATTGGCCAAAGTAAGCATCAACACATCATTGGTCCCTCACATAGACCCATAAGATCATATTATCGGTATTTAAATAAAATAATACACTTCCAAGGTTTATTATAAATTCTCACTTACACTCTTAATTCTTGTTTCTCTTATTCAATTAATCCTCAATTAATACATTATACTTTTAGGCACATTATGAAATTTTGCTTAACTTTCTATACCCTTCTTAGTAAGTTTCTCTTTTTGAGAAATGCTATCACATTATTTATTTACTCATTATTATTCTAATTACATAAGTCCATCATTAAATCTTAAACCTAATCCCCTTAGCATGATTTAAATTGGATCATTTGTCATTCTTACTTGCACTCATGGTCTTACTTTAATTAAAATTTATTCTAAGTCTTTGGATAAATCTTCATTCTTGGTTCTTTCCATTTTATGAGATCCTAATTAATTCATAATTATCAAATGAATTACGTTTTACTTCAATTTAATATTTCTTATGAAATTCTTTTCATTATTAGATTCTTACTTTAAGCTTAGTCTTATTCACTTGAGGAATTTATTTCTAAGTCTTACCAAGTCTCAAACATCCTTATTTATCTTTAGAGTCCAAAGAATTCCTTTAAGTTACTAAATTTATTTCCTTCCATTACATAATTATCATATTTATTTACTTGATAAATTAAATGTTATAGTTGTATAAAGTTACATGATTAGGCCATTTTGAACCCTAGAGGCCGTGAGCCTCACTAATTCTTAGGATTCTAATTTTTCATTCCATTAATTACATGTTGTCAACTTGATTAGCTATGTCTTCCACTTGTTATAAATTTTCACCAAGAACCCTAATTTAGGGCCCCAAAATTGTGAGCTTCATGGAAGAGGACCAAGTCATTTTTGCTTCCAAATCAAGATTCCAATCCATCCAAACACATACATATACATAATAAATCAATCAAATAACCTAAACAATTTAACAACAACATGTAATCATATAAATCATACAAACAAATAATAACCCTCAATAGGATTTTCTCACAATCAATCACAACACAATGTTCCTTACTACCAAGAGAGGTTGAAGAGGATTATCTCCCTCTTACCTAGAGGAGAAAACAAACAATAGAACTCCCTTGAAGCTCCCTTGAATTTTCGGATTCCACCAACACCAAAACCCTAGGGCATCAAACTTTCACAAGAATCACAATCAAAGCTTGAAAAAGGCATCTATGGTCACCATAGTGACCATGGATCACGAAAATGAAGAGAAAAAGAAAGAAGGATGGAAGCTTTACCTTAAAGCTTGAAGCTTTGTCTTGGATGACAATGGAGGAAAAGTTAGTTTTTGAAGAAAACCTTTCAAATAGAAGTTGTAGAGGAGGTTGAGAGGAGTATGGAAATGGTGTTTGTGAAGAGAAAAGTGAAGAAAAATGGTGGAGGGGGGGCTGCAATTTCGTGGCTATGGAGGAGGGTAGAGAGAAGGAGGAGAAACTTGGAGAAGATGAAGATTAGAGAAAGAAAGTAATAGTAAAGTGAAATAGCTTTTAGGATTTTCTTTCTTTTTGAATTTTGAATAAATTGAATAATCAAATGAAGCACAAACTTGGTTCCCAAATTATGGGCAGCAGCCGTATGGGAGAGAGGGAAAGGAAGAGAGAGAAAAATGGTTGAGAGAAAAGAGGTTCCCAAATTATGGGCAGTAGCCCAAAAAGTGCATGCAGCCATGTGGAATTGTAAGGGAGGAGAGAGAAGTGTGCTTGGCTTATTTGAGAAGCTTGTAGCATTTTTCAATAAAGAGGATTTGATTAGACATAAAGTAGATTACATTAGGATAAGATAATGTGATTTATTAGTTAAAATAATAAGGTAATTAGGATTTTACTACAAGTTATTACCCAATGTATAATTGTTATAGTACACAAGCCAGTATTAATTATCCATCAAATAATAGAGCGTACTGTAAAATTTTATTTAATAGTACATACAGAGATTTTATTTATCAGATAAAATTTTGAAAAACGTAAACTTTGTAAACTGTCTCCGGCCTCGAGTTTAGTAAGATCCCCCCTCGAGAAATATATTAAAATATTCAACGTTTCTGAAAAATCCCAGAAAAATTCCCAAAAATCACAAATATTGGGAAATGATTATTCGTGATGAAACAAATAATTTTTGAAGCGTTACACTGACTCTGCCCAGTGTGCACGCAAAATGAAGAATATATTAAAATATTTGACGTTTTAGGAAAATTTTAGAAAAATTCCCAAAAATCACAAATATTAGAAAACGACTATTTATGATGAATGAGATAATTTTTGGGATGTTACAACTCTCCCCTTCAAAAATAAATTTCGTCCTTGAAATTTGATATGTCTTCGAATAGACGTGGGTATGATCCCTTGTAGAACGTTTCCATATCTTCAGCGCAATCCCAACGGCTAACTTTGAGTTTTTGTGTAGAGTAACTCTCCTCATATGCTTTCAGTTGTCTTGAAGCACTCGCTATGACTCCTCCTATCTGCTCAAGTTCACGTTCCAAAATCTAACGCAAGACATCAATAGGTATCTTAAAATGTTCGTCGAGATTAGGCAGAATCATCACCGGTAAGGTAGTTGAGTGTTTCTTCAACCCTTGAAAATTTCCTTCGTATGCATCGGTCCACATAAAATTTGACTCTCTCGTATAAGTTAGATGGGAAGTCTTGCCATATTGAAAAAATTCTGCGACGAGTCTCCCGTATTGACCAACTAATTCCATCTGGCTATGAATCTTTATTACGGTCATCGGTCTTTCTCATCAAAGAACTGTTTCGACTCTCGATGGATCCACAACAACTCTTTCCTTTGAGATCATGTGACCCAAAAGTTGAATCGTCTCTAACCAGAATTTGCACTTGAACAACTTCACACATATCTTCTTCTCCTTCTTCAGGATTCGAAGAATCACAACGAAAGGTTCGGTACGCTCCTCTGAACATTAAGAATAGATCGAAATGTTGCCAACAAGGACAATGATAATTCTATTTTTAATAGGGAAGAAGATCCTATTCACAAAATCAATGAATGTTACTGACGCGTTCATTGCATGATACGACGCTGCCAAACACTCGCAGTGCCCATAACGTGTCCGAAAAGCCATCTTGGAAACATCATTCTACCTTCAAATAAACTTGATGATAGTCCAGAACACAAGCTGATCTTGGAGAAAACAACGGCTTCCTTCAGTTGATCTATCAAACTAATTAACCTTGACTTTAGCAAGAAATGTCTCACAGGTCAATTCTCATGTAATCGCGTTGCATTCGGCACTATAGTTTGAGTTGAGTTCGGGAACATCTTTTCTCAATCGAAGTACATTAGAAGCATTATAAGGGTTAGAAGGAAAAGATAATAAAGTCACTTGGTATACTATCAGGCTCATCTGGCGTAGAACGTGACATGATGCAATAAGATTTAGGAATGAGTTTCATGGGTTCAAATCCAGGAACCTCCCCTTTAAGAAACACTAAGGTTTTATCGGAACAAAATGGTGAGGTATGGTCAGAAAATAACCAATCCCTTTTCTGAGGTAAAGTCTATATAGGAAAAGGCTAATAATTACATTGGTCGAAAGGTTTCAGTTTCTAACGATAATAAGATAGTTTAAACAAACTTTGTGTATTACGACAAACTTAGAAATGAGAGGGACAGTACCCAAATCAAAAGGAAACAAATTCACAGATAATTCCAAATTCTAAAAATGAGCTCTTGAAATCTCATTGGGAATAGTTTTACAGGATATGGTTAGAAGATAACCATTCACTTTTTTTTTAGACCAAATTTGCGAGAGAAGTAAACAATTGAAATCAACAAAAGATTCAGCATTTAACAGGTCATAGGATAATTTAAACGACTTGGCTATCAAAAATAGGTTCTTAGTAGCCAAAGCAAAAATAATTTAGGCAAAAGATGACAAAGACACAAATGATCCTAATAGACTCATACAATCATATGTCACTAGGAAATGGGTTATCCCGAGAATTATACAACGGAATCACAAGGTTATCCACTGTAGCACAGTCCCCTTCTTCATTTCAGTCTTCAGTCTGGGTGGAGGAATTAACTCTCCCTTGCTCATGAGATTTTGAGGTGCATACATCTCCAACGGAAGGCTTTGTCCTATGTAAGGTACAATTTCTCGCCACATGTCCTAGCTTTCCGCACTTGAAACAAATTATTCCTTCGATCGTACAATCCTTTGTTAAATGGTCCTTTCCACACTTGAAGCAGATTACCCTCTTGATCTTACATTCCCTCATTGAGTAATCTTTTCTATACTTCTTACACTTCTGTGAATGCGTCACGGGATGACTAGGTCTGCCACCACTAGCATTACCCCCAGTTGGTTGCTGTCGTCATTGATTCCCTAGTGGTCGTGAGTACAATTTCTGCTTGAACTGATTGATCATTCTATTATTCCTCCTTTGGAACTTAGGTAGTTCAGAGTTACCCAAAAATTGACTTTCTCCCAACAAATTCTGAACTTTGATTCCAACTCCTGTTGCTGTGCGGTCCTCTGATTCGGTTGTACTGTTATGCCAGTCATTCCTTGCATTGCTTCCACAGTCACATCTGCCCCTTTGTCGTCACGTTCCATACTCTTATGCGTACGTCTTCCGTGAGTCATTGCCTTCCTTTGAAAACATACAGTCAGGCACAATAGAGACGAGAAGTAACCATTTCAGATGATATTGTCTCCTTTCGGAAACAAACACAAGGAGTCACACAACACAAACAAAAATGCAAACAAATCCTAAACAAGTTCAGTCATACTAATTGAGTTTCTTATTAAAAGAACTTCTATTCGCTTAATACGCCTAGGTGAAGTCATAGTTTTTCGTCCACACAGAACATTACACATTGAGTGGGCCAATACTCAATATCATGTAACTATGCAATAGTAGCTACGAACATTCAACCTATGGCAAGCCATGCCTTCCTTTCCCAAACATCTCTATCAAGAGACAAGGAAGTGCACGACACACTAAGAACTTCTAACATGTCTAAGCATAGTCAGTCTATACCCCGGCTCAACAGGATGAATTGAGCTCTGATACCACCTAATGTAACACCCCTAGATTTAATAACCACGGCACAATCGTCATTATACCGCGATCACTAAATTTTTGGCGTGCTTCAACTTCTTCATAATACTTTTCCAAATTTTGAGTATATATATATATATATATATATATATATATATATATATATATATTTCATTTATATATATAGGAAAATGAGTCACGAATGCAATAATACATAAGTCATCGTTAACAAATATGATTTAAGAGAATATATGTAAAATACAGTACATAGGACTAAATTAATTAAGTTAAAGCATACAGAACATGGTGCATTCCTCATACCACTCACAATGAAATACATTAAGATTTACTTCAAAAGGTAAATATATTAAAAATACACCATAACATGATTAATGCAGAAGAAAACATAAACTACCCATAAGACATCCCTGTCTAAGGAATTGGGTACTCCATCGGATCCACCTCGGGATCCTCCCCTGGGTCGTCTGAAGATATAAGTATAGGACCGAGTGCGATTCCACGGGCAGGTGCCCTAGCAGCTGATGCCATAGAATCCGCGTCCTCTCTAGGGGTGTGAATCGGGTCACCCCATAGCTCCTGGATAGGCAAGCGAACTCCAGATGTACCGAAGTAGTAAGTGTCAGGATAGGATCTCCATCGCGGGTCCTCTTGACAGTTAGTATCAGATCCCCAACATATCGTACTCGCTCTCCAGCCCAGTCGATTAGCCACGCATTAGCACCACCAGTGAACACAATTCGAATGAACCTAATAGAAACCCTTCGTGACGACATCACCGAATGCAATGGGTCAAACCAAGAAAGTCCAAAAGAATCCAACCTCGTTCCCACTTACTGTCTTTAACCAAGAATTTACATAGAACAAGAAAAGTACAAGAAAGAGGTGAGACACCCTACTTCATTACCAATTATGGCAGTGAGAAACATAAACGGCGCAGGACGCCCACATAGCATAACAAAATAATAAACAGTATCAAGAAGCAAATATTAAGCAGTTTAACAGTTTCAAGCAGTATATCATAAATAAGATAGCAGGTCCAATTATCATATAAATTAAATGCCAAGTAATGTATATGTGTTCACTATGCACATGTGCATGATAACCAAATCCTACTCCATGGAGCTAGACACGAACATCGGAGTGAATGATCAAGGAGACATGCCAGTATCTCGTCCGCCTTGGACCAAGTGCTTACCATAAACGGTCAATCAATAATGTTGCGCATAGGCTCTATACAGCGGCATTCTAACAAGATCGCGATATAGGACAGTGCCCAGTCAGGATTGTAATGCCCCTTTTGGAAGGGAACGTCACATTGTCAATTACAATGCGAAAATAAAATTATCTAAGTTAAGACCCGGTTCCTTTTTAAAATACCATTATATATATATATCTACTTGATTATAGTCATGTAATTAAATTGGCGAATATTTTTTTTTTGTTATAATAGCAATAATTAATAACCACATTAACGAAACATAAATGGAAACAGAGAGTAAACAGAAGTAAGGCATACAGTAGAATTAACTTTGCATATTCATATATATATATATATATGTTTGTCAAATTATTTGATTACAAGCCTGGTATACCAAAAAGCAAAACTATACCTGCCCCCAAAGGATTATACATACACATCCCCACGGTATCAGAAATATACAGCCCACTACAGTCAAAACATCAGGCCCTAAAATAAAATACTGGTAGCCCTCAGTAGCTACTAGTAATATCAATCCCTCAAATGAAGAGGAATCGTGTCTGGATCCTCTTCAGGATCCTCCGCGAGGTCGTCCTCAGGGACCTCCTCGGGGTCTTCCTCATCAGAGGAAACCACCATAGGAGTCACGGAGCTACGGGACGGGGCCCAAGCTATGGAAACAAAAGTATCCTCCTATGGGGTGTAGTGGCGATCACCCCACATCTCCCGGATGGGCAAGTAGAATTCCAGACACACTCTGATGCTGCTCGTGAAGATGGGCGAATCATGACGCCTCCAACCTAATGAGATCGACACCTAACCCTCGTAGATGAACCGCTCGGAGTTCAGGTTAATGTACTAACACTCTGGCCCTCCGAGGAAAGTCAGACGTACATAACCCAGAAATCCACTCGGGTGCGCCGCCATGATCCGACACTAGACGCTAATCTCGATCGGGCCAAAAGCCGGGGAAGTCGGGAGCTTCGCCTCCCTTGCCATCGTCTTCGATAGAACATAATATACAGATGGGAAATAATAGAAAGACAAGGAAGAGGTAAGACATCCTACCATCATTACCAATATAGCAACAAGAAACCAAGCGGCGCAAAGCGCCCACATAGCATTTCCTAATAATAATCATAAGCATTTAATGGCAAAAATAAATAAATAAACAGTTCCAAGCAGTCGTATATATAATGGTAAGACAACGATTCCAAATTATAATAATCATAAATATCAGATAATGCATGGACTCACTATGCATATGCATACAATAGTCAAAATCCTACTCCATGGAACTAGACACAAAATAGTCGGAGAGAACGATCAAGACGTATGTCTGTATTCTTAGCTGCCGAGGCCCTCAAGTGCTATAATTCTCAATTTATCAACGTGCACATCATGGCATTTTACAAGACATGCTACACAGATCACGATATAGGACTGTGCCATGGTCAGGATCGTCGGCGCATGTGTATCGGTTTGTCCCACGGTCCAGAGGGGCTACCACTGCCCATTGTGAGACGCCCGCGCCCCGATGCCCTCAAGGTCAACTACAGGACCACACATGTCTATTCGCACCCGCACATAGGTGTAATTCAACTCCTAGGATAAAGGCCTTAAAAAAGTCCAACGGACAATCACAATGCATACAAACTCTATGCATAATCAAGTATGATCATTATTACATATAATTCCACAATATACCACAATTTGCCAAAGCAAGAATCAGCACAATTATTGGTCACTCACATGGACCCACAATATCCTAATATTAGAATTAAATGAATGAATGCATTTTTAAGGTGTATTATGAATTCTTGCTTAGGTTTAGCTTTTCTTATAAAGTTTGTCTCTAAATGAATTCTCTTAATTAATTAAATTCTTTTAGGTAATTTATTCATATACACTTGGAAGGTTATTCTAAGATCTCAAAGTCTCACACTCTCTGGTTCTTACCCTAATTAAAATTATCCTAAGTCTTATTAAAATTCCATTCTGGGTTCTTTAAAATTTATGAGTCTCAAAGTATAATTTAATTTCCAATCTGCTAATTCTTGCATCCTATTACCCTTAATTTAATCACTAGGTGTAGGGTGATAAATTATAATTTTGGATTTGACGGAGAAAATGTCTTTAGTGTACAATTATGAGGCTATCTTTTGATGAAAATAACATGACAGGACGATGAAAGATGTCAGTCATAAGGTGATTTGGTGACGGAAATGTCTGAGTTACAATTTTGACAAGAATGGCTAAATATCAATTTCTGTCGAATGAAGGTTCTGTCGAATGAAGATTAAAAACTATCGAATATACTAGAAGATCAACAGAAATCCTAGTTTAATGGGTGAGTATTGATGTTAGAGAAACCTTCAAAGTGTTGAACCGACGAAAGCACTAAATGGTCAAAACTTCTAATTCGATGGATATTGACATTGTGCTAAATGGTCAGAAGATCAAATTCGACGGATATGGTCAGAAGGTCAAATTCGATGGATGTGATCAGAAGATCAAATTCGATGAGTATTAACATTGTGCTAAATGGTCAGAAGATCAAATTCGACGGATATGGTCAGAAGATCAAATTCGACGGATATTGACATTGTACTGAATAGTCAGAAGATCAAATTCGACGGATATGGTCAGAAGGTCAAATTCGACGGATGTGATCAGAAGATCAAATTCGACGGGTATTAACATTATGCTAAATGGTCAGAAGATCAAATTCGACTGATATGGTCAGAAGATCAAATTCGACGGATATTGACACTACTAAATGGTTAGGAGTTCAAATTCGATGGATATTGACATTGTACTGAATGGTCAGAAGATCAAATTCGACGGATATGGAGAAGTTTCTCTACTAAATGGTCAAAAACTCTACTCGACAGATTTGGAGAAGTTTCTCTTCATTTATTCCATAATGTACAGTTGATTTTATTTTGAAATTCCAATTGTTACAATTGCTCACAAAGGACCCCAAAATTTTAGGCTCAAAACCGTGGCCATCCGAGAACCAATCCGACATCATTTTCTTCTATTTCATGCATTCCAAACCATTCAAATACATCAATATACACCAACAAACAATCTAACAGCATAGACACATAATAAACAACATGCAAACATACTAATCATACAAACAGAGAATAACCCTCAATAGGGTTTTATCACAATCACTCACAAACAAGGTTCCTGAATGGTAATAGAGGTTGAGGAGGAATGTCTTCCTCTTACCTGAGAGAAGCACAAAGAAAGGATGCTCCTTTTTGCTTAGAAACTTCGTTCTTCACCACCACCAAAACCTTAAAGCTCCAAGCTTTGACGTTGGCTGTGGAGTACGAAAATAGAGGAATAAAGAAAAGCTCCACCAAGAAGAAAACTTGAAGATGGTGAGGGGAAAAATAGTCTCTATTGAGTTGAGCAATGGAAGCTTGAAATCAACAATGGTGGTTGTGGATGTGTGCAGCCGTATTGAGAAGAGAGAAAGAGAGTGAGCTGCGTATGGGAGGAGAGGAAATGAGAGAATAAAAAGGTAATATCCTTTTTAGCCAACCGTGCAGCACCAAAAAGGAAGAGAGAGAAAAGTGGTTGGGAAGGAAACTTCCTAGAAGTTTCCCTCAAAGCTTCCTTGAGAAGCTTCGCGCGCTTCTCGATAAAGTGTATAGTAAGCTTGTCTCCTTAATTAGATACATCTGACGGATGATTAATTACACTGTTAGAATTATTTTCTCAGTGAATAAAAGTTACGATTGATGAAAATAATATTTTATTATTCATCAGATAATTTTATGATACAGCGATTTTATTTATCAGATAAAATCTTGAAAAATGCAAACCTCGCAAACTGTGCTCAGCCTCGGGTTTAGTAAGATCCCCCGTCGACGTCTCCACAGTTCAAAGTTTACCAGCCTCAGGGAAAATATTTCATTTTTCCCAGCTCTGCCTGGTGCACACGTAAAACGAAGAATATATTAAAATATTCAACAATTTCTAGAAAATTTCACAAAATTTCCTAAAAATCATAAATATTATAAAATGATTATTTATAATGAAATAAATAATTTTCAGGATGTTACAAGGATCGTCGGTGCATTTGCATCGGTTTGTCCCACGGTCCAGTAGGGCTACCGACTGCCTGATGTGAGACGTCTGCACCCCGACGCCCTCAAGGTCAACAGTAGGACCCACACTAGTCTATTCGCACCCGCACTAAGGTATGATTCAACTCCTAGGCAACATGGCCTTGACAAATCATCCATTGGACTTTCACAATGCATGATGACTCCATGCATATATCATGTATGTTTATCATTACATACTTTTTCACCACATGCCTCAATTGGCCACAGTAAGCATCAACACATCATTGGTCCCTCAAATGGGCCCACAAGATCATATTATCAGTATTTAAATGAAATAATACACTTCCAAGGTTTATTATGAATTCTCACTTGCACTCTTAATTCTTGTTTCTCTTATTCAATTAATCCTCAATTAATACATTATACTTTTAGTCACATTATGAAATTACGCTTAACTTTCTATACCCTTCTTAGTAAGTTTCTCTTTTTGAGAAATGCTATCACATTATTTATTTACTCATTATTATTCTAATTACATAAGTCTATCATTAAATCTTAAACCTAATCCCCTTAGCATGATTTAAATTAGATCATTTGTCATTCTTACTTGCACTCATGGTCTTACTTTAATTAAAATTTATTCTAAGTCTTTGGATAAATCTTCATTCTTGGTTCTTTACATTTTATGAGATCCTAATTAATTCATAATTATCAAATGAATTAAGTTTTACCTCAATTTAATATTTCTTATGAAATTCTTTTCATTAATAGGTTCTTACTTTAAGCTTAGTCTTATTCACTTGAGGAATTTATTTCTAAGTCTTACAAAGTCTCAAACATCCTTATTTATCTTTAGGGTCCAAAGAATTCCTTTAAGTTACTAAATTTATTTTCTTCCATTACATAATTCTCTTATTTATTTACTTGATAAATTAAATGTTATAGTTGTATAAAGTTACATGATTAGGCCATTTTGAACCCTAGAGGCCATGAGCCTCACTAATTCTTAGGATTCCAATTTTTCATTCCATTAATTACATTTTGTCAACTTGATTAGCTATGTCTTTCACTTGTTATAAATTTTCACCAAGAACCCTAATTTAGGGCCCCAAAACTGTGAGCTTCATGGAAGAGGACCAAGTCATTTTTGCTTCCAAATCAAGATTCTAATCCATCCAAACACATACATATACATAATAAATCAATCAAATAACCTAAACAATTTAACAACGACATGTAATCATATAAATCATACAAATAAAGAATAACCCTCAATAGGATTTTCTCACAATCAATCACAACACAATGTTCCTTACTACCAAGAGAGGTTGAAGAGGATTATCTCCCTCTTAACTAGAGTAGAAAACAAACAATAGAACTCCCTTGAAGCTCCCTTGAATTTTTGGATTCCACCAACACCAAAACCCTAGGGCATCAAACTTTCACAAGATGCACAATCAAAGCTTGAAAAAGGCATCCATGGTCACCATAGTAACCATGGATCATGAAAATGAAGAGAAAAAGAAAGAAGGGTGGAAACTTTACCTTAAAGCTTGAAGCTTTGTCTTGGATGACAATGGAGGAAAAGTTGGTTTTTGAAGAAAACTTTTCAAATAGAAGTTGTAGAGGAGGTTGAGAGGAGTATAAAAATGGTGTTTATAAAGAGAAAAGTGAAGAAAAATGGTGGAGGAGGGGCTGCAATTTCGTGGCTATGGAGGAGGGTAGAGAGAAGGAGAAGAAACTTGGAGAAGATGAAGATTAGAGAGAGAAAGTAATAGTAAAGTGAAATAGCTTTTAGGGTTTTCTTTATTTTTAAATTTTGAATAAATTGAATAATCAAATGAAGCACAAACTTTGTTCCCAAATTATGGGCAGCAGCCGTATGGGAGAGAGGAAGAGGAAGAGAGAGAAAAATGGTTGAGAGAAAAGAGAGGAAGAAAATCTAGAGAGAGAAGTTAATAGGAGAAAAAGATGGTGACTTTTTGACTTTGAAATTAGAATGGAATAATTGATTAGGTGAAGCATATTTATGGCTCCCCAAAAAGTGCATGCAGCCGTGTGGAATTGTGAGGGAGGAGAGAGAAGTGTGCTTGGCTTATTTGAGAAGCTTGTAGCATTTTTCAATAAAGAGGATTTGATTAGACATAAAGTAAATTACATTAGGATAAGATAATGTGATTTATTAGTTAAAATATCAAGGTAATTAGGATTTTACTACAAGCTATTACCCAATATATAATTGTTGTAGTACACAAGCCAGTATTAATTATCTATAAGATAATAGAACGTACTACAAAATTTTATTTAACAGTGCGTACAGAGATTTTATTTATCAGATAAAATCTTGAAAAATGTAAACTTTGTAAACTGTGCCCGGCTACGAGTTTAGTAAGATCCCCCGTTAACTCATCCACAATTCAAGGTTTATCAGCCTCAGGGAAAACATTTCGTTTTCTGGGCTTCGCTCAGCGTGCACACAAAACGAGGAATATACTAAAATATTCAATGTTTTCAGAAAATTCCAGAAAAATTCTCAAAAATCACAAATATTAGAAAATGACTATTCGTCATGAAACAAATAATTTTCGGAGTGTTACACTGACTCTGTGCAGTGTGCACGCAAAATAAAAAACATATTAAAATATTCACATTTCTAAAAAATCCCAGAAAAATTCCAAAAAATCACAAATATTGGGAAATGATTATTCGTGATGAAACAAATAATTTTTGGAGCGTTACACTGACTCTGCTTAGTGTGCACGTAAAATAAGAAATATATTAAAATATTTGACATTTCAAGAAAATTTTAAAAAAATTTCCAAAAATCACAAATATTATAAAACGATTTTATGATGAATGAGATATTTTCGGGATGTTACATATACAATACGACTTGTTAGCTTGTGATGTATGTATATATGATCTTTTTATCATTCGTGACTCTCTATAATGACTACAGGTTATTATAAATTTTTATTTTATGCATTTTTAGAAGTGACATGCTTAATGCGATTTATCTTGAAATATTTCATTTATTTTACAGTAATTTTTATTAGGGTGCTACAATTACCGGTATGGGGGTGGCAAAAGTACTCTTACATTGGTGAGGGGAAAATGTCTACCTATTACTAAGTGAGTTTAGGCTTTTAAGCTTATCCTGGTTTAGATATACAAGAAACAGAGGTTTCTAGGAAATAAGTAAGTAGCTTGTGTTTTCAAACTTTAAAACCTGCATTAGCATCGTATATTCATAATATTAGGACATTGTTTGAGCATAATCATACTTCATAGCATAAAGCATTGCATTGTTGACAATTGTATGGGCAGTTTTCTTGCTTGATGGCTTTAGGGATTAGTTGCTTGGTTGCTTCTTCAATAGTATCTTAGGATTGTATGGATGATTCTTTGATATTGTTGATTATCGGATAAATGGTTGCATAGGGTGTAATTATGTGTTCAGTTAATTTATTTGTTGTAAATGATTAACTGTTAGTCTTGGTATGCTTATACTACGAAATTGTGATTTCTCACCTCTGTGTGTTCTATGTAATTCTAGGAGAAGTCCCTCTAAAAGAGAAAAAAATGGCAAGAAAAAGAAGAAGCAGAAAGCTTAATTTAGTTGCTTCATTTCTTTTTGAATCAGATTGTGCATTTGTACTCTTCTAGATGTTTGTAAAAGTTTATGTATACAGTATGACTTGTTAGCCAGTGATATATGTATATATCAAATTTTTATCATTCGTGGCTCTCTATAATGACTATACAGGTTATTATGGATTTATGTTTTATGTATTTTAGTAAATGGCATGCTTCATATACTTTATCCTGAAATATACTGATTATTTTACGATAAATTATATTAGGGTGTTACATTACGGTATCAGAGTAGTTCATCTTGTTGAGCTGGGGTGTGGACTGACTATGCTTTGACATGTTTAAGAGTTTCTCTTTATGTTATGCATTTCTTTGCCTCTTGTGTGAAATGTTTGATTGAATTGTATGACCTACCTTTGATATGACTATTTTAGCTACTATTGCATGGTTACATAATATTGGGATTAGCTACCTCAATATGTATTGTACTGCGTTTATAGGAAACTCTGGAAATGAAGGCTCTGACATAGTTAGACCCTTTATGGTAATGACTGAGGCTATGAGGGACCAAATAGCTGCTACTGCCACTGCTATGCGAGAGCAAACAGTCGCAACAACTGAAGCTATCAGAGAGTAAGCAGTTATGACAACAAGGATGTTTGAGAGAATAAGTACAACTCAACATCAACCACCTACACCACCACCACACCACCAGGGGCAACCAAACCAAAAGGTAGTTAGGAGGAATCAGACTTTCCAAGACCTCTCAGAGTTCAGGAAATCTAATCCGTCTTCCTTTAAGGGGGAAGTATAACCCAATCAGAGCTGCTTAAAGAGATAGAGAAGATTTTCACTATCATGGCTTACTCAGACAAGCAAAAGGTGCTCTTTGCTTCGTACATGCTGGAAGGTGAGGTAGAGGATTGGTGGGTGGACACCAAGACAACTCTTGAGGTGTCAAGAACTCAAATGATGTGGGATATCTTTAGGAATTCTTCTATGAGAAAGTTCTTTCCACAAAATCTTCAAAATGCTAAAGAGATAAAATTTCTCAAGTTGGAACAGGGGGACATGTCTGTTGGCCAGTACGTGGTCAAATTCAACAAATTTTCTAAGTTCTCATCTTGCATCAGGCTTAACCCAGATGAATCATGGAAGTGTGTTAAGTTTGAGGAAGGATTGAGGGAAGACATTCAAAATGCCATCAAACTGTTTGAGATTTGGGATTTTGAAACCTTGATTAACAAATGTCGAATAATCGAAGGGCATTCTAAAAAGCTTTCAGTGCATCCTAAGTCACAATACCTTCAAAAGAGGAAGTAGAGTGACGACAAGTTCAAGAAGGGATCTTCTAAATCTAGCTTTACTCAAGATAACGGTAAGCAAATTCAAAAGGAGTTTATGGGACCTTATGTTGGTGTATGCCCTAGAGGCTAATACATTTTCTGTATTTACATACATTCTATTATGCTATTTTTATATATGAGGCATTTCATTTATTGTGTTCTTTTTTTATAAACATAATAAAGTCCTTAGAATAGTAAGTTTGATGCCATAGGACATCAAGTGGATGACTTGATCGTGAGATCCTTTTTGGTTACAACACTATTCTTAAATATCCCTAGTCAAGTATTATTGTTAATTAGGACAACAATAATACATTGAGACTAGTATGTGTAGAGACTGATGACCGCATCTCACGGGTCATGGATATGAGATATCAAGTCTTCACATGGGTACATATTAGAGTAATGATGTCTTGGGGTGACCCACCATGAGAACGCTACATGGATCGTTACGTGAGTGTCATAAGCGATTCTCATAGTGACAATGGTGTTTGTGGTCCTTTGACCTGAAATCACTACGATTCCTACATGAGGAGTTGTGTGTTTTAATGCCATCAAACGTCATCTGTAACAAGGTGATTATAAAGTTGGTTATTGGACATACTGTAAATCATGTAGAGGGATGTGAGTGACCTAGATGGAATTTGTCACTCCTACATGACAGGAGCGATATCTTCGGGCCCCCTGATTGAGTGAGACTGCGAAATGCATGGCCATGCTCAAATGAGTCAATATGAGATATTGATCTCATTTGTTGTTACAAAGTCTACTCGAGTATCAGGAAATGAATGATTGGACTATACAAGGGTGACGCATTCCATGCATTGTGTTCAATCTAGATATCTTGACAAAGGGACTAAACGACACGGAAACATTGGTCACGAAAAGGTTATGTCAAATCACTGACATTCTTATTACTTGGGTAGCAGCGATGTGTTGCTAGATACTGCTCACTACTTGTAATATTAAAATGGGATTTTAATATTACTACCAACGTAATAAGAACCTGCAGGGTCACACACATAGAGCAGACTAAAATTGGAGCAATGGATCCAAGTTGGACTCGGATACAAATATGGGCCAGACTTATAACAGATGGGTCTAGGGTTGCACAGCTTACCTTGCTGCTGCTCACACTCACTGAAGGCAATCACTATTATAAATAGTACTGCTAAGGGGGTTGCTAAGAGACATAATTCTAAACCCTAGCCGCACCTACAGAATAGTGAGTGAGTGAGCGACAGGTTTCTTCTCTTCTCTTCGCAGCTAGCACTGTGTGAGAGATGTGAGGCTCCTCTTTGCGGACGTTGGACGTTCGTGAGTCTGTTCGTGTGGATACCGCAGAGACATCATTTCTTTTACGGTGTTAGTGATTCACGCTTCAAGAGGTAAATCCTTTAAAAACTCAGATTATGGCTTTTTCGCATGGATCCTCGGTGGGAATCCCTGTTTTTCACTGCGTGTTGTATCCGCAAAAAATTCCCAACACCTTAGTGTTCTAAATGTGGGAAACAGCACAGAGACCGGCCTTGCTCGGTGTGTTTTGTTTGTGGACAGCTTGGGCATTTTTCTAAGGAGTGACCATCAAAGAAGGAAGCTGCGCCTGCCTAGAAACCATAAGCTAGAGGGAGAGTTTACACTCAAGGTGGTGAAGAGATAACTCAGTCATCCGATCTTATTGAAGGTAAATGCATAATTCATAATCATCTTTTAACTGTGTTGTATGATTCGGGAGCATCGTACTCCTTTGTTTCTAATGATTGTATGAATGAGTTGGATTTACCTGTGTCTTAACTTTCATAGGACTTATCTGTATCTACACCTACTAGTAAACCAGTTACAACATCCAGAGTGTGTCTTGATTGTTGTGTAAAGGTAAAAGATAGGATTTTTTGTTTAAACCTTATATGTTTGCCTCTTATGGATATTGATTTCATCCTTGGCATGGATTGGTTATCCATAAAGCATATAGTGTTGAATTGTTTGAATAAATCCCTAGTTTTCTTGTCAGATATTCCTATAAGAATCATTCCATCTAAGTCTATGTATCTCAATACGAATCAAGTTAGTCTCTGTTTGGAGGAGAGAGCTCTAGGATATGTTCTCTTGTTTGCACTAAATGCTGAGGTTGAGCAAAGCCTAGGTGAAATACCTGTGGTGAGTGAATACCCTAAAGTTCTCCTAAGTGACATAGTGGAGTTACCACCCGAGCAAGAAATAGAGTTCTCTATAGACTTAGTGCCTGGGATGGGACATATCTCTATAGCACCCTATAGATTGGCGCCACTAGAGTTAACGGAACTCAAGAAGTAAGTCAAAGATTTGTTGGATAAACAATTTGTTAGACTGAGTGTCTCTCCGTAGGGAGCACATGTGTTACTAGTAAAGAAAAATAATGGTACCAAGAGGCTCTATATGGATTACAGACAACTAAACAAGGTGTCCATTAAAAAAAAGTATCTGTTGCCCAGGGTAGATGATCTTATGGATCAGCTGAGAGGGATTATGGTTTTCACGAAGATTAATCTTAGGTCTGGTTATCATCAGATAAGGGTTAGGGAAGTGGATTTCCTTAAGACAACTTTTAGAACTAGGTATGGACATTATTAATACCTCGTGATGTCGTTTGGGTTGACGAATGTATCGGCAGTGTTCATGGATTACATGAACATGATCTTTAGACCCTTCATAGATCAGTTTATTGTGATGTTTATCGATGATATCTTGATCTATTCTAAGACAATGGAGGAGCATGAATAACATCTGAGGATAGTATTGGAGACCCTTAAGGAGAATAGGTTGCCTGCCAAGCTATCTACGTGTGAGTTCTGGCTTTCGCAATGTAGTTTTTGGGACATATGATATCTCAGGATGGGATTTCTGTGGACCCAAGCAAGGTTGATGTAGTGTTGCAGTGGGAGAGACCCACCACTATGACTGAGATCAGAAGCTTCATAGGCTTAGCAGGGAACTATAGAAGATTCATAAAGGGTTTTTCTCAATTTGCGCCACCTTTAACTAGTTTGACTTGGAAAGGTAGTTCTTTTGAATGGACTCAGGTTTATGAGAGTAGTTTCCAAGAGCTAAAAGTGAGGTTCACTACTACACCGGTGTTGGTAATTCTGGGTCCTATAGAGAACTTTGAAGTATATTGTGATGCTTCAAAGAAGGGTTTGGGGTATGTTTTGATGCAACAAAGGAGAGTTGTTGCTTATGCATCAAGGCAGTTGAGGCCTCATGGGGAAAACTACCATACCCATGATATGGAGTTAGCTGCAGTAGTGTTTGCCCTAAAGGTTTGGAGATATTACTTGTATAGAGTTTAATTTGAGGTGTTCAGTGATCACAAGAGTTTGAAGTATTTATTTGATCAAAAGGAGATGAACATATGACAACGAAGATGAATGGAGTTTTTGAAAGACTATGACTTTGCGTTAAAGTACCATCCAGATAAAGCCAATGTGGTGGCTGATGCACTAAGTAGGAAATCCCAACATATGTCCCAAATGATTATCCAATAGAGTGAACTTCTTGAGAGTTTTAGAGTCTTCAGCCTTTCAGTAACTGTGTTACCACATAGTCTCAGTGTGAGTCGAGTGGACATAGTAAATGACTTTAGGACTCAGATCTTGGAAGCTCAAAAGGAAGATGAGACTCTTAGTGATCTAGTGAACAAATTTTTTTAGGAAATCCTGGAGAGTTTGATATATCGGATGATGGGATGATCAAGTTTAGAGGTAGACTTTGCATTCCCCGTGAATCTGGAATCAAAGAAAGGATACTTAGAGAATCTCACTATAGTAAGTACACTATCCATCCTGGGGCCACTAAGATGTATTAAGACTTGAAGACGTTGTTTTAGTGGTCTGGTATGAAGAAGGACATAGATGAATTTGTGTCTAGGTGCCTAACTTATCAGAAGGTCATGATAGAATAACAGAAACCCTCTGAACTTCTTCAATCTTTAGGAATCCCTGAGTGGAAATGGGATCGCATCACAGTGGATTTTGTGATGGGCTTGCCTAAGACTCGGTTAGGATTTGATGCAATATGGGTTGTAATGGATAGACAAACCAAGTCTACTCATTTCATACCTATTAGAGCTAACTACTCCAAGGATAGACTTGCCCAGTTATACCTTTAGGAGATAGTTAGGATGCACGGTATTCCCATTAGTATAGTTTCTGATAGAGACCTAAGATTTACATCTAGATTTTGGGAGCATTGCGGAAGATCAATTTGAAGGGTTAATGAGTTTTGTGAAGATTAATCTTAGATGCAGTTATCATCGGATAAGGGTTAGGAAGCTTTTGTGACAAAGCTTAGTATGAGTACAACATATCATCCATAGAATGATGGTCAATCAAAAAGGACTATCCAAACCCTTGAGGATATGCTAAGAGCATATGTGCTAGAGCAGAAAGTTAGTTGGGATAAGTTCTTACCCTTAGTGGAGTTTGCCTACAGTAACAATTATCACACCAGCATAGTTATGACACCATACAAAGCACTTTATGGTAGAAAGTATAGGTCTCCTTTGTGTTGGTATGAAGTTAGAGAGAGAATCATCCTAGGACCTGAGTTAGTATAGTAGACCACAGATCAGATTAAAATAATCTGAGATAAGTTGGTTATGGCTCAGAATAGGTAGAAGAGCTATGCAGATAAGAGGAGAATACCTCTAGAGTTTAGTGAGGGAGATCATGTATTCTTGAGAGTTATTCCTACAACAGGGATTAGTAGAGCATTGAGAACACGGAAGTTAAACCCTCGTTTCATTGGTCCTTACCAGATCTTAAAGAGAATTGGACCCGTAGCCTACCAAATTGATCTTCCTCCCAGTTTGTCAAACCTTCATGATGTCTTCCATATGTCACAACTTAGGATGTATAATCCAGATCCTTCACATGTCATAAGAAATGAATTTGTGCAGTTAAGAGAGGATTTGTCTTATGCTATGTGACCGAAGAGGATCATGGACAAAGGGGTCAAAGAGCTTAGAGGTAAGCGGATTAATCTAATGAAGGTGCTTTGGGATGGTGCTGGTTTCGAGGAGGCGACATGAGAGTTGGAGTCTCACATGTAGCAAGACTACCCACAGTTATGAGGTAAGCAACTTTGGGGACAAAATTTTAAAAAGGGAGGAGAAATGTAACATCCTCTTCAACATGTTAGACTTGTAAATACTTACAGAGGTAGTTTAATACTTGCTTAACATGCCTGTTTAATTTTGTGACAATCTGAATTAGTTTAGGCACTTTGCTACAACCTGAAAAATGAAAAGTAGCTTTAAATGACCTAGATATTAGTATAAATGGTTTAGCTAATAGAAATAATGGGGATAATTTGTTTCTAATTCACAAATGTGAAGTCTGTGATATGGTTAATTTTTTAGGTTAATCGGAGTCAGTTTAGTATTTTTAAGCATACTGGTTGTGTGTTTTAATGTCGGAATGGCTAGTCACAGATATAGAAAATGATGGTTTTGGTACGACAAGATTTTTGATGAATCTTTTGATTTATTATAAACTTGTTGGCTTTAAGAAAACTAGATTTGGAGAAATCTATGTGTTTTTAGCAGATCAGGAGTACCACTTGGTCACTTATGTGGCAAGCCTCTCACGTTTTGTGCCTTATTTTTGTTTCCCTTATATTCTCCATTTCTCACTTGTTTCTCACGTTCTATCATAGCTGAAAATAGAAGCAATCGAGAAGGAAGAGCAAGAAGCCAAGGAGGGAAGAAGGAAGAAATCAAGAAGGAAAGGCAAGCTTGTAGTCATCTATCCATCATCACCATCTTTGCTTCTCAAGGTAGGGGTTCTTATGCTTTTTAAATCCTTTTCTTCCATTTTCACCATTGTTGCACATATGGTGCATAATAGGTCAATTTGGTTTCTAGAGGTGTTTGAAGTATTTTTCTTGCTTGAATGAGTTTCCTTGGTTATTTATGACTTGTTCATGGTTTTAGATTGAGTTAGAAACTTAGAATTTGTCATTTGAACCTTTGAATCCTAAAACTGAGAAAGTTAGGTCATGGATGAGTGATTTGGCCTTTGGATCCAAATTAGAGGTTTTTGTTGGTGATTAGTGATTCCTATGTGTTAGTGAACTTGTTAGGATCCTTAAATCATCTACAAACTAGTTTGGAGTGGCCAAAATCCGTGAATTGTTCCAATGGAATAGTACCAGTTCTGTAGAATTCTGCAGAACCTGGGTTGTTCTTCTCATGTCGAGGTGCAAGGTGTTGCCCGTCGTGGCATATAAAGCTTGGGTTTTTAGTTTCCAGTAGGCAGAGAGCAGCACGTTGCAGCGTGGGGGTGTCACGCTGAGGCGTGAGCTCAAAGATTTTCCAATATTGTGATTTTGATATTTTAGAATTTTCTAAGTGATGGGATCACTCATATATGCTTTCCTAAGTGTGTTGATGCACAAATGAGGGTGATTCTTGGAGAGAATAACCACTTAGCATATAATAAGAAGTTGTGGAACCTTAGGTAAATCTTTGAGTTTAGAATGCCTTAGGGTTGTATCTAAAATCTTGCGTAACATGAGGTTGTCTTGAAATCTCTTGTGAAGTGATGATGAGAGGTTGTAGATATGAGAATGCTAGCGACGTGATTCTTGCTACTTTGTTGGATAAGTGAGGTTAAGATTCCTATGTACTAGTGTTTAATATGTGGCTTGAATATTTGGTTTTCAAATTTCATATTTGCTAGTTTCCTATATATTGTGACCTGAGATGGTGTGCACAATCATATGACCTGAGAATGAGGTATTGGATCTAAATTCTCCTTACATTTATGCTTACATGGTTAGGGTTACTGGTATGGGGTGGCAATAGTACTTTTACGTTGATGAGGGGAAAGTGCCTAGCTATTACTAAGTGGGTTTAGGCTTTTAGGCTTATCCTACTTTGGATATACAAGAAACAAAGGTTTCTGGGAAAAAAGTAAGTAGCTTGTGTTTTCAAACTTTAAAACCAGCATTGGCATTGCATATTCATAATATTAGGACATTCTTTGAGCATAATCATACTTCATAACATAAAGCATTGCATTGTTAACAATTGTATGGGTAGTTGTTTTGCTTGATGGCTTGATGGATTAGTTGCTTGATTGCTTGTTCGATAGTATCTTAGGATTGTATGGGAGATTCTTTAATATTGTTGATTATCAAATAAATGGTTGCATAGAGTGTAATTATGTGTTCAGTTGATTTATTTGTCTTAAATAATTAAATGCTGGTCTTGGTATGCATATACTGAGAAATTGTGATTTCTCACCCCTGTGTGTTCTATGTAAATCTAGGTAAAGTCCCTTCAAAAGAGAAAAAGGGCAAGTAAAAGAAGAAGCAGAAAGCTTAGTTTAGTCGCTTTATTTCTTTTTGAATCAGATTGTATATTTGTACTCTTCTAGTTGTTTGTAAAAGTTTATATATACAGTGTGGCTTGTTAGCTAGTGATGTATATATATATGATCTTTTTATCATTCGTGGCCCTTTATAATGACTATACAGGTTATTATGGATTTATGTTTTATGCATTTTAGAAAGTGGCATGCTTAATATACTTTATCCTGAAATATACTACTTATTCTACGATAAATTGTATTAGGGTGTTACAAATTCATCAACAAGAACAACAAGAAGCATTAATCAATTGCATCATAAAAGAAAGAACAAAACTCTGCAAAACAAGCAAATGAAATTCATAAACCAAGCCAGCAGAGGGATATTGAAGCAAAATGGAGTGGCAGAAAGGGAAATAGCGTGATAGGGTGCTGTATTATGATGCAGTGGAGGCGTGACGCAGTGCGGTAATGGGCAGTGATGCAGCGACAGTAGCAACATGGTTCAGTAAGGGTGAATGAGCCTTTGGTGACAGAGGAAAGAAATGGTGTGGTAAGGGTCGCTAGCTATTTAGTAAGGCAAAAGTTGATTAATGAGCTAGCTATTTCAGATCTGTCACTTTTTTTAAAAAAAATTATGGCAGAATTTATGACGGATTTTTTTGCCATAATTTTTTTATTTTTTTAACTTTAAAAAAAAATTTATTCAATTCAATAATTTTACCTTTTTTTATAAAAAAAATTACGGTGAATGCGTTGCCAGAAAGTTGGTGGTGGAAAATCTGCCGCAAATAGATTCATCGTAAAAATTCACCGTAATTTGTGACTGATTATAATCTACCACAAAATCTATCGCAATTTACAATGGATTCAAATTTGCCACAAACTATCCACTAGAAAAACACATTTGTCTTGTAGTGTAAGTTACCTGTTAATTCTAGTAACTTCTTGAATTAGTTTGAGCATAATCCTATAACATTGAATGTGAATAATAGCTAATATAAACCCAAATTCTAGCATAAGTAGCTAAAATTATAGAAATAAATATGAAAAATTTATTTCTAGGTCACAAATAAATGGAATGATATGCAAAAAATTTAGGAGAATTAAATGGATTCATTTGGCATTTTTAATGACACTGAATGAGTGTTTAAAGGCCAAATTCAATAGATAAATAGCTCAGAAGATTATAAGATTTTGAGAAAATGTTAAAAGAGAACGAAGGTTATTTTGAGAATGGATACAAGTTAAAATGGATGCATGTAAGCCTCTTAGATTAGCTCTTTAGGTTTAACTTAACCTAGGGAAGAATAATGAAGCTCAGTGGTTAATAATGGTGTATAAGGATAATTATTGAATGATGAAATTAAGAATTGAATGAAATCCTAGAATTTTCTATAATACTTACGAAGGTTAGAAAATTCATCAATGGAATATTAAAGTATCCTTAAGAGATACAATATTTCCAGTTGAATTTTATTTCTATCCCTCCTATTTCTTTTCTCCACCACCTTTCTCTCCCTCCATCCCTATCTTTTCTTTTGACTTTTCTTTCTCACTCACTGTCCACTCTTATATTTGTTTAGAAGAGAAAAGAATAAAAGATAAAGAAAAGAGAGAAAAGAAAGAAAGAAAGAAAAGCAACGGAAGAGGGTAGCCATCAAGAGGAAGAAGAAGGAAGGAAAGAAAGGAACAAGAAGAAAGTATCAACAACTTAAAGTTGAGGTAGGGGATTGTTTTCTTATATCTATCATCTTTTTCTTATTTTCTTAGGGTTATGAATTGATATTTTGAATGATAGTTATGCTATAAATGATGGTTTGATGAGATAGGATGAGATACTTGTTTTATGTTTATGAGTTTTGAGCTTAGATTTGGCTTCAAAACTTAAGGGATTTGAGACTGATAAAAATGGGTTTGTGAGTGGTTTATTGATGACAAACCCTATATGTTATTGTTTTGAGAATATGTATGAGATATGGTATTGTTTGATGATTGTTTTTGATTGGTTTATGGGTTAATAGACTTAAAATCTCTATTTTCTGAAAAATAACACGTGGTAATCAATTACCATAAGTGGGTAATCGACTACCAAGCTGCGAATGAAGTTTTGGAAACATGGTAATTGATTATCACGAGTGGATAATCAATTACCAAACTTCTAGAAAATGAAAAATTGAAAGTGGTAATTGAATACCACATATGGGTAATTGATTACCAAGCCTCTGTCCTGCTGGTAATCGATTACCAAGGGTTGGTAATCAATTACCAAGCCCTGTTTTGAGAAAACAAAGTTCTTTATCCTATGGAGACCAAATGTTAACCCAAATTATGATCCAAATCACTACGTAAGGTTTCTTGAGACATGATTGTGCATCTATTAAACTATGAAATTGATATTAAGATGCATATGAAATGAATGAAAATGGATGATAAAGTGTACTTAGCTATTTGTGGAATAACTACTTTATACACATGATATATGATGAAATGAATATGTTATACATTTACTATGACTAAAGGTGTACTAGAATTTGTATTGCTCCTTTGAAACAATAAGTTTAGCTTGAATTGAATGAGAATTTGAGAATTGCTCCCTTAAACCATAAGGATGAGCTAATATTTGAATTTGAATAACAAGTGCTCATAGAATAAAGGATATTGGACATTTATCATTGGATAGGAAGGAAAATGGTCCTAAATTGCTATTCCCACCCACACAAGTAGCCCTTTTGAATTGAATTACTAATTCACCTAGCATTATTAAATTTTGGAGATGATCCTGTTTGGGGGAAAGGTATCCAAAATACTAATAATGAATTATGGAAATGATCCTCTATGAGGAAGGGATCCTCAATTCATTGAAATTCCTCTTTAGTTTTCCTCATATGCCAAAGTTTCCCTTATGAATATAAAGGTTATGCAGAATAGTTATGTGTGACAAAAAGAGAGATTGTCATAAATAGGTTGAAGTGCTCTAACCAAAAAGTAGACTGGTAGTGTGAGGCCCTAATTCACTCCCTACCATTAGAATATAGAACCCAAGTTATATAAGGTGGCCCTTACTTATCCAGGTATAGCGATATGAGTTTTGTGGGAATGAATGTATAATTAAATGAGCACTGAAATGAGAATTGTATATGAACATGGCATTATGAGATGTTATCATAATAGATCATAAGGTTGAATTAAGAATGTGATATTGAATTGAAATTTGTAATTGAATAATATTGTGAATATGACTTATGATCTTTTGATAACAAACCTTTATGAATTACTAGTAATATTAATAATTGAAATTCTGCCTTGGGAAGATAAAGGACTTGTTTTTGGCTTTTGCCACATTTCTATCTTATATGTTGAATATTGAAATCAAATTTTCCCTGAAGTAGCTGGAATTATTATGATGACAAATTGTACGTTAGTAATACTAAGAATTATAGAATTCTCACCCTTTTTTATGTTGAATTTTCATGATAATTCTAGGGAAGAAATATGCAGCTGACCGAGTTGAAGAGTAAGATTATGGGATAATTTGTGTATTTCTACTTTTGTATAAGGATTTGTATATGATTTGTAGAATTTGTGCCTTAAGGATATACATGTATATAATGTACAATGATGTACATCTTTGTATAAATAACCCGTTCCAGATATATGTATTTTATATCTTCCTCAACAAGCTCATTTTTTCATATATTTTATAAATGTTTTTATAAAATATGTTATTAGTGTAGAAGTTACGTGCCTAATCTTAATTTCTAATGTGTGACTCTGGATACACTATTGGTATTAGTATAGGGACGTTACAGTTTACATCCTAGCATACCCGTTTCTTGTAGTAAGTCTAGTGTGTACTTTCTTTAAGACAAGGAAATCCCATTTTTGGAACAAGCAACTTCCATTCCTAGGAAGTACTTGAGTTGTCCTAAGTCTTTAACCTCAAATTCTTTTGCTAAGAACTTCTTGAGGTGTTCAGTTTCTTCATGATCATCACCCATGATGATGATATCATCAACATATATTATAAATAGAGCCTTCTTTCCTTCTGAAGAGTACTTGACAAACATAGTATGGTTAATTTGACATTGTATGTGTAACATCCTCCCTAACCCAACAACTTTAATTATTGTTATAGAAGTTCAATAACACTTGTGGGAGTTAACTGATAATTTTGGTGACCTTTTGGGTTAGTTTAAATGTAACATCCCAAAAATTTATTCATTAATAACCATTTTATAATATTTATGAATTTTGAGAATTTTTGTGAAATTTTCTGAAAATGTTGAATATTTTAATATATTTTTCATTTTGCGTGCACATTGACCGGAGACGGGAAAATAAAAATTTTCCTAGAGGCCAGAAAACTTGGAACTGTAGAAACGTTGATAGGGGATCTTACTAAACCCGAGGCTGGACACAGTTTACGAGATTTTTGTCTTTTAAGATTTTATCTGATAAATAAAATCATAGTATATTTTATCATCTGTGGAATAATAAAATATTATTTCTACTAACTATACTGGTTGTCCATTGGATAATAACTCTAGCAGATTATTTCTACTTGATCACTTTTATAATAACATCTAAGTGACATCATCACACTTCATTTTATCGAGAAGCGTGCGAAACTTCTCAAGGAAGCTTCCTACCTAACCACTTCTCTCTCTCTCCTCTCTAAAAGTGTTGCATGGTTGGGGCTAAAAGAAATCATATTTCAGTTTCTCACTTCTCCTCCTCTCTTCTTCACGCAGCTCTCTCCCTCTCTTCCTCTCTTCTCCTACACACACACCTCCATTGTTGAACCTTCAAGCTTCCATGCTTAAGCCAATATAGACCTTTGCTTCCCCTCCTCATCTCCAAGCTCTCTCTCACTTGTGGGACTCCTCTTTGCTCCTCCATTTTCGTCCTCCATAGCCAGCTCTAAAGCTTTAAGTTTTAAGGTAAAAGCTCTTAACTTTCTTCTCCTCTTCTCCTAATTTTCGTGTTCCATGGTTACCTTGGTGACTATGGCTACTATTTCCCCTCTTTGATCTTGATTTTTATGGATTTGAACACCCAAGGTTTTTGTGGTGGTGAAGCACAAAATTTCTAAGCAAAAAGGAGCTTGCTTTTCCTTATTCTTCATTAAGGTAAAAGGAAGATCATTCTCTTCATCCCATTTTAGTAGTGAGAAACGTCTTTGTTGTGTTGATGGGGTGAAACCCATTTGTGGGTACCCCTTTGTTTAGTGATTTTGGTTGTGTATTGGTGTTTTGATTAGTAGGATTTAGTTGTATGTTGATAGATCTTGGATTGTATGAAGGTTGGTGTGATTTCTGGTGAGTTTCTGCATTTGCAGAGGAGTACACGGCCTAGGCCGTGTGATCGTACACAGCCGTGTACTCCAACGCACCAGAACAGAAACTCCAGAGTAATACATGGCCTAGGCCCTGTATTGATACACGGCCGTGTATTTTGGACAGGCCGTGTAGTCGTGGCCGTGTATCCTCTCTGGGTCGTGTAATCTTGAATTATGAAGGATTTTAGGCTTTTTCTAGCCCCTTTGAGCCTCCGGTCTCCTTGGGCACTCATTATAAGGCTTTAGTACTAAGATAAACTTATTAAACATAACTACTAGAATGATTAGAAGTTAATTAGGGATTCATAAAATGGGAAGAACCAAGAATAATAGTTTGCCTTATAGTTTAGAGCAATTTTTGGAATAAAGAAAGAACAAGAGTGTGAGGAGGGCTGTGAGGAACTTAAACTAAATATTCTAAGAGAATTAACGCGAGAACATAATGGAATTAAAATATAACTTTCATAGTAACTTTGAATAGTATGTGTTCACCTATGAGATTTTAGTATTGATTTGTTGTGGCATGTGAATTTGGATAAGTTATGCTATCATTGTGAATGTATATATATATATATATATATATATATATATATATATATATATATATATATATATATATATATGTATGCATTGAATCCATATGCATTAAGCATGATTGAAGCATGCATTGACATTGTGATTATGGAACCAAAGTACCGAACCAAGAAACATCAGGTAGATGATTTAGTCAGAAGTGGTTTGCTTTTATAACCAGAAACATCAGGTAGACGATCTAGTCAGAAAGAACTGGTTATCAGAGGAAACCCAGTTAATAGTGATACTATGTAGTCGTATGGATGATTATATAATATCACTGATGAAAATGGTATTAATAATTGTATGGACGGTTGCTTCAATACCATTGGGGAGTGGTATAATGGTGGTTGAAATATTGTTAAGGTCAAGTTGCCTAGGAGTTGAATCATACCTTAGTGCAAGTGCGAATAGACAAGTGTAGGTCACTTGTTGACCTTAGGGGCGTCGAGGTACGGGTACCTCACTATGGACAGTTGGTAGCTCTTCTATCCGTGGGGTAGACCGATGCAAATGCACCGACGATCAGGACCGAGACACTATCCGATATCGAGATCTGTGTAGAATGTCTTGTACAATGCCATGATGCGCATTTTTGATAAATTGGAAATTTTAGCACTTGAAGGCCTCGGCAGCCGTGATACAGACATATCTCCTAATCATTCTCTCTGACTATTTTGTGTCTAGCTCCATGGAGTAGGATTTTTGTTACCATGTGCATGTGCATAGTGAGTCGCCATATCATTCAACATTTACTCATTTAAATGACAATTTAATCTATTGTTTCATTACTGCTATATATGCCTGTATATGCTAAACTGTTTATTAACTGTCTTAATGCTATTTGCCATTTCTAAAATGTTATGTAAGCGTTGTGCGCCGTTTTGTTTCTTTACCACCATAATAGGTAATGATGTAGAATGTCTTACCTCTTTCCTGTATTTGTTACTATTTTGTGTGGTTTTGGTTAAAGTCTGTAAAGGGGGTGAGGTTGAATCTCCTAGATTTCACTTAGTTTGATCTTCTGCATTCGGTAAGGACACCTTAAAGGGACCCTATTGGTTTTGTCATAATTGAGTTCATCGGAGGTGCCAAGGCTTGGCGAGTTGGCTAGACTGATAAGCGTATGTGATATGTTGGGGACCTGACCTTGACCGTGAAGAGGATTGCGATTGAAGATCTTATCCTATATTTCTCACTACACCAGTGTGTTCGGAGTTGCTTTACGCATTCGGGATCTGAGGGAGTGCCCAACTCCTTAGTAGTGGATATGTTGTGGGTAGTTAAATTTTATTTTGCATTACCTGTGTAAAGTGAATTTTTGGGTATATGTATGTTTCAATGTGATTATCCAGTCTTAAATGCTGTAAACTGAGTATATCTTATAATTCATATTTTTAATTGGCTGTATATGTAACTAATCATTTGTGGCTCATATTTTTCTCATATGCAAAATGATTAAAGTTTGGAAAAACTTGTTATTTGAGTTGTAGCATGCCAAAATTTAGTGATCGTGGTATAATGACGATTGTTTCGTGGTTGTTAAATCGAGGGGTGTTACATTAAACCTAATGTTATAGCACAGAATAAAAGAAATAGTTAATATGAACCCAGAATTTGACATAAATGGTTTAGATGATGAAAATAAATATAAAAAATTTATTTCTATATCACAGATAATTATGACGAGTTGTAGTAAATTTTGGAGAATTAACTGAGCTAGTTTGGCAATTTTAATAACATAGGATAAATGTTCAAAGGCCAAATTAAATAAGAAAATAGCTCAGAAAATTATGAGATTTTGTAAAGAAATCAAGTAGAGGATAGAGAATATTTTAGAAATGAATACAGGTTAGGGCAGATACCTATAAGCCTATTAGCTTAATTTCTTAGGTTTAACATAATTTAAAAGAGAGTAATAGAACTTAAGTTATAGTTAACAGTGTATAGAAAATTATAGAATGATGAGCATAAGGACTAGATGAAGTTCTAGAATTTTCTATAATACTTATGAAAGTTGGGAAACTCGATAATTAAAGATTAAATTATCCCTAAGAGATACAAAACTTCCATTATACCATGAAAGTCAAATGACCTTATCTTGTTACCCTCTCCCATCATCTTTGACTTATTATCTCACCTTTCTCACTTTTCTTTCATTCATACACGTAACTTTCAGCAGAAAACAAAGAAAGGAGAAAGAAACGAGAATGAAAAGAAAGGAAAGGGAGAAGGATGAAAAGAAGAAGAATAAGGAAAAAGGGAAGGAACCAAGGAAAACAAGGAAGAACAAGCCTAGGGATAGAATAACATCCACATAGGAGTAGAGGTAGGAGTGTTGTGTAACTATGCTATACTCTTTTCTTATTGCTTCTTGAATATTACATGAATGAGTGAGTTGATATTTGATGGTTGTATAATTATGTATGGTTGATGAGATTTGAGTATTAATACATATATATGTGTACAACCATTAGATTATGATATTGAAGATGTTGTGTTAATTTATTTGCCTTACTACATGGCTTATAGTTTGAATATATGTATATAGTGATTTAATTTATTTGAAGTATGAAATGATAGTTAAAAAATGGTGTTTTCTACTATTTCTGGTGCAATTTTGCATGTGCTATTTGAATAGACCTCTGCTCTATTTGAATAGGCTTTGCCAGAATGTACCAAATTGAGATTTTGAAGCAGAATAGACCCCTGATCTATTCGAATAGACTTCTCTATATTGCTAGAATTTTGATACTATTCGAATAGACTTAGTGAACTATTCGAATAGCATATTCCAGAATGCCATGAAATTGAACATTATTCAAATGATAAACTAGGCTATTCAAATAGCAGGACATAAAATAGAGACTTATATGGTACCATATGAATCAAATTGAGTGAGATCATTAGTTAGGTCAATGTTTACTATGAATGTGCACTTGATAAATTAGAAAGATGATGAAAATGTGCACTAGATATATTCAAAAGATGAGACATATTAAGATGCAATTCCTTTTTGAAGGGTAGCCCATTAATTGATTTGGCCAAAGATTGATATAGGAGATGATTCTCGTACTTAGGGTTAATCTTAGACAATGGTAGTGTGAAGATTGACATTCCCTCCCTACTAGAGTAATTGAGGTTGAGGAAGGACATTTCATCCCTCTTTACTTGAGGTTATCCTTGTAACGCCTCTTTTTGGGAGGGAGCGTCACATTTTCATTTATAATGCGGAAAATAAAAATGAGTGTTAAGACTCGGTTCTTTATATAATTATAAATCTACTTGGTTGTAATCATGTGATTAAATTAGCGAGTATATTTTTTTTGTTATAATTAATAAAAATGGTGATAAGGTAGAATTACAATGAATAGTAAAATAGAAATAAAGCATACATCAAACCAACATACATGAACAACGACATATCATTATATTAAACTTGTTTGATTACAACACCTGAATATACAAAAAGTAAAATTATACATGTATGCCCAATAGATCGTAAATATACAGCCCAACCAAAATAGTGACACATCAGGCCCCCAAAATATACCCTGATAGCCATCAGTAGCTATCGACAGTATCAATCCCTAAGATGAGGAGGAACTGTGTCAGGATCCTCCTCGAGATCCTTCTCAGGATCTTCCTCATCTAAGGAAACCTCCATAGGAGCCACCGAGTTACAGCCCAGGGCCCGAGCAGTGGAATCAAAAGAATCCTCCTGTGGGGTGTAATAATGATCACCCCACATCTCCCTGATGGGCAGATAAAACTCCAAACGTAAGCTGACGCAGCAAGTAAAGATCGGCAGTTCATGACGCCTCCAAGCCAGTGAGATCGACACGTCTCCTAAGTAGACATAGCGATCAGAATTTAGGTTGATGTGCTAGCAGTTTGGCCCTCCAAGGAAGGTCAAATGCACATCACCTAAAAATCCACATAAGCATGCTGCCATGACCCAACAGTAGGTGCTAATCGCAGTCAGGCTAGAAGCTGGGGAAATTGGGAGCTTCACCCTCCTTGTCGACGTCTTTGATGGGACATAATATACAGATAGAAAATAATAGAAATACAAGAAAGACGTAAGATATCCCACCATCATTACCAGTTATGACAGTAGAGAAACAAAACGACGCAAGTCACCCACATAGCATTTCAAGATCAATAATAATAATAATAAGCATTAAATAATAGCAATTAAACAATTAAGCAGTTCCAGGCAATTATACATCAGTAAAGCAACAGTTCCAATATGTGATAAGAATTAAAATGCCAGATAGGATATGGACTCATTATGCACATGCATACAATATCAAAATCCTACTCCATGGAGCTAGACACAAACAGTCAGCGAGAAAGATCAGGAGACACGTCTACAACTCGGCTGCCACGGCCAAAGTGCTATAACTCATCAGTTTATCCACGCGCACATCAAGGCATTGTACAAATAATCTACACTAGATCACGTCATAGGACAGTGTCTCAGTCCGGATCGTCGGTGCGTTTGCATCCATTTGTCCGACGGGCAGAAGAGCTATCAACTGTCCATTGCGAGGTACTCGCACCCTGATGCCCCCAAGGTCAACAGTATGACCTATACTAGTCTATTCGCACCCGTACAAAGGTGTGTTAAATCTCCTAGGCAACATGGCCTTAACAACAGTCCAACGGACTTTCACAATGTATGACTACTCAATGCATAATCATGTATGTTTATCATTACATACTTTTCCACAATATACCACAATTAGTCAAAGTAAGCATCATAATATTATTGGTCCCACACTTGGACCCACATTAAATAGTCTAAAGCCTTCCAATGGTACATTACATTTTTGGTACATTATGAAATTATTTAGTGTTCTCACTTACACTCATGTCATTACTTTAATTGAAAATCATTCTAAGTCTTTTAGGTAGAGTTCCACTCTTGGTTCTTTCCGTTTTATAAAATCCTAATTAATTCCTAATTGTCCAATTTAGTTAAGTTCCACTTCAATGCAATGTCTCTTATGAAATTCTTTCCATAATTAGGTTCCTTACTTTAAACTTAGTCTTATTCATTTAAAGAATTATTTCTAAGTCTTATCAATGTCTCACACATCCTTATTTGTTCTTAAAGTCCAAAGAATTCCTTTAGGTTACTAAATTTGTTTCCTTCCATTATCTAATCCTTTTATCTATTTACTTAATTAATTAAATGCCATAGTTATATAAAATCATGTGTTTGAGCCATTTTTAGCCATGAAGGCTGTGAGCCTCTCTAGGTTTTAGGATTCCAAATTTTCAATCCATTAATTACATGTTGTCCACTTGATTAGCTATGTTTCCCACTTGTTATAAACTTTCACCAAGAACCCTAATTTTTTGCCCCAAAATCGTGAGCCCCCTAGAGGAAGTCTAGGTCATTTTCTTCCATTTTAAGTGTTCCAATCCATTCAAGTATATCAACATACATAACCAATCCATCAAATAGCTCAAACAAATTAAAGACAATATGTAAATATACAAATCATGTAAACAAAGAATAACCCTCAATAGGGTTTCTCACAATCAATCACAACACAATATTCCTTACTACCAATAGAGGTTGAGGAGGAGTATCTTCCTCTTACCAAAGAGAAGAAAACAAGAGAACCCCCTTTTAAGCTCCTTGCAATTTTCGAATTTGGCACCTCCAAGAACCCTAAAATTTCAATCTCATCAAGATAGCACCAATGCTTGAAAAATAAGGTATAGATGGTCACAAAGGAGACCATAGAAATGAAAATGGGAAAAAGAGAGTGAAGAATCAAGAACCTTACCCAAAAACTCTAAGCTTGAAGCTTGAAGAAAGTGGTCAAGATGAAAGCTTTTTCAAGAATCACCAACTAGAGAAGTGTTTAGATGATGGAGGGGATTAAGAAAATGTATTTGGTTGGAATTTTTTTGATGGATGAGGCAAAATGGAGGGGCTGGCCGTGAGCTTTCTAGAGAGAAGGAGGAGAAAATATTTTGTGAAGGAAAGAGATGAAGCTTAGAGAGAGAAGTGAATAGAAAAGTGAAAGATGCTTTTAGGTTTTTGAAATTAATGTGATATAATTAATTATGTGAAACACAAATTTTCCCCCACAAAAATGGTGCAGCAGCCGTGAGGTAGAGGGAGGAGAGAGAGAAAAATGGTTAGCTTCCTTGAGAAGCTTGTGTGTATTTTCAATAAAGGAGATGTGATTAGACATAAAGTAGATTACGTTAGGATAGGATAATGTGATTTAATAGTTAAAATAATAGGGTAATCAAGATTTTACTACAAGTTACTACCCAATGGATAATTGTTACAGTGCACAAAGCCAGTATTAATTATCCAATGAATAATAGAGCGTATCGCAAAATTTTAATTAACAATGCGTACTGAGATTTTATTTATCAGATAAAACCTCAAAAATGTAAACCTCGCAAACTGTGTCCGGCCTTGGGTTTAGTAAGATCCCTCTTCGACACGTTGACAGTTTAAGGTTTACCAGCCTCAGGGAAAACATTTCGTTATCCCGACTTCGCTCAGTACGCACGCAAAACGAAGAATATACTAAAATATTCAACATTTTTAGAAAAATTCACAAAAATTCCTAAAAATTACAAATATTAGAAAATGGATATTTGTCACGAAACAAATAATTTTCCAGGGCGTTTCACTGACTCTGCTCAGTGTGCACGTAAAATGAGAAATATATTAAAATATTCAGCATTTCCAGAAAATTCTAGAAAAATCTCTAAAAATCACGAATATTGGGAAATGACTATTCATGATGAAACAAATCATTTTTAGGGTGTTACATTGACGTTGCTCAGTGTGCAGACAAAATAAAGAATATATTAAAATATTCATCATTTTCGAAAAAAATCCACAGAAATTTTCAAAAATCATAAATATTATAAAATGATTATCTACGATGAAATAAGTAATTTTTGGGGTGTTACAATCCTAGATATTAGGTAATTGAGGATGGACATCCCCTCTCTACTTGAGGTGATCCTAGACGATAAATAGTGTAAGGATGGACATTCTCTCCCTATCAAAGTAGTTGAGGATGAACATTCCCTCTCTACTTAAAATTCTAGATTAAGGATGGGCATTCCTTCTGTAACACCCTAATACAAATTATCATAAAATAAGCAGTATATTTCAGGATAAAGTATATTAAGCATGCCACTTTCTAAAATACATATAAACAAAATCCATAATAACCTACATAGTCATTATAGAGAGCCACGAAGATGAAAAGGGTAACATATATACATCATTGGCTAAAATTCCATACTATAATACATAAACTTTTACAAACAAACCAGCAAAGTAAATAAATACAAGCCGATGGAAAAAGAAATAAAGCAACTAAACTAAGCCTTCTGCTTCTTCTTTTTCTTACCCTTTCCCTTTGGAGGGTCTTCACCTGGATTTATATGGAACACATAGGGGTGAGAAAACACAATTTCCCAATATAAGCATACCATGATTAGCAGTTAATCATTTACAACAGATAAATCAACTATAAACGTACATACACACGATGTAACCATTTATACAATAATCAACAATATCAAAGAATCACCATACAATCCTAAGATGCTATCGAACAAGTAACCAATCCATTAAGCAAGACAACTATCCATATAACTGTCAACAATGCAATGCTTTATGTTATGAGGTATGATTATGCTCAAACAATATCCTAATATTATGATTATGCAATACAAATGTAGGATTTAAATTTTAAAAACACAAGTTACTTATTTCCCCAAAACCACCATTTCTTGTATATACAAAGCAGGATAAGCCTAAAAGCCTAAACCTCACTTAGTAATAGTAGAAACTTTCCCCTCACCAATGTAAGAGTACTATTTGCACCCCCATATCGATAACCTTGACCATACAAGCAAAAATGTAAGGAGAATTCAGATCTAACACCTCATTCTCAGGCCATATGGTTGTGCACACCATCTAAGGTCACAATACATAACAAATTAGCAAATACCAAGTTTGAAAAACTAAATATTCAGGCTACATTTTAAACACTAGAACATGGGAATCTTACCCTCACTTATCCAACAATGTAGTAAGATTCATATTACTAGCTAAACAGTAGCTAGAACACTGCACAATCACTTCACAAGTGAATTAAAAATCAACCTAATGTTGATCAAGGTTCTAAACACTAACATAGGCATTCTATCATAATTTGAATGTCTAAAAATTCCCAAACTTTTCATATATGCAAGTTAATAATTCTCTCTAAGAAATATTCCCAAAAGTGTCTCATTACACCCTAAAAGACTTGCATAAATTATCCCATCAAGCAGGGAATTTAATTAGCATACAAGCTAAAAAAATAGCCCTTGCCCTGTCTCAGCGCTTGAGTGCGTAAGGACCGAGCACTTGAGCCCATAACGATCGAGCGCTTGAGCGCATAAGGATCGAGTGCTTGAGCGCGTAAAGACCGAGCGCACGAGCGCGCTACAGGTATCAGGGCGCATCTCTATAATTGTTGCGCACTTGAGCACGTACCCCTTTGGTGTAACACCCCAAATTTTAGACTATGTTACAAAATTGACAGAATTACACTGTTTTGTGTTTTCTGTGCAATATAAAAATAATTTGATTATTCTGATACTATTTTTAATTGTTTTGTGTGATTTGCTTCGGGTCAGGAAAATAATAATTTTCTGGCCGAAAAAATATTATTTTAATTATTCAGGACTGGGGGATCTTAGTAAACCCAATTTCGAGTGATATATATTAATCTTTTAATTTTTAGGATTTAACTGTGTAATAAAATAATTTTATATTATTATAATATTATTTTATTTGATAGTACCTACTGTCTTAAAAATAGTAGAAATTTGCTCCAAAATAACCATGGACCTTGAAGAGTCTGTGGGATCCACGTTTAGAGTAGCAGTCAACGATTCTGACTAGACTGAATTCTGAGCCAATAGGAACTAGTCAACAAAAGTGGCTTAAAATTTCTAAACCTATCGGAATTGGTCAAATAAAGTGGCATGGACTTTATTGTGGACCATTGGATGTAAAGCTTGATTAAGATGTTTTTTATCATAACCGTTGATCAGATCAATGGTGTAACAAGAATCCTGATAAAATCACTAAGTGATGTCCACCTTAGATTAGATCAATGGATAGGAAACAAAGTAAAACTCAATGGCTAGGATGGAGTCAAATATAGTGGCTTGACTTTTACTTAGTAACTAATTAAACCTAATTTAATCATCTTAATTGCTTAATTAACAACTAAGTAGACTAATCTAGTTATTAATTAGTTATAATATAATTACTAGTTAGATATCCTAATTTCTGCTAGAAGCTATGACATATGTAATTGCATATTTAATTAATTAGTTATGTAATTAGAATGTTAATTAAGTGTAATTAGAAAACTTAACCTAATTAATTAGCCATTTAATTAGCATGCAATTAGGCTTTAATTGAAGTCAAATTAAGTCCCTAATCCCTTAGTGTACCACACGGCCAAGGAGCCTTGGAAGGCTTCTCCAACCTTCTTGAACAACCTTGCATGATCATTAGGTGACCAATTGGTGACATAGGCCATGTGTCTTCCTAATGTGAACATATCATGATATTTTCCTATCAAACTTTGTGAATACTTATGTCTTGAAGCATATCAAATGGGTTTTTGATGATAACAAAGCCAAAGATGAAGATCAAGATCAAAAGAGAAGCCAAAGATGAAGATCAAGATCAAAAGAGAAGACCAAGATCAAAAGATAAAGACCAAGATCAAAAGAGGCATACTAGATATAGGTCTTAGAATATCAATGTAAAATGCCCTTTAAGTATCTCAATGATTCTCAAATGGTTTTCCAAATATCATTTCCAAAATAAGTGTGAAAAGTCAAAGCTACACATGTTTTTCAAAGAAACATTATTTTCAATCTTAGATTTAACACTCATGAAAGGTTTTATGTTTAATCAAATTTCTTGAGGTGTTAGAAATGGCTTACAAGCTTAATATGACTTGAAAAATGTGTTCAAAGGCCAAGGTAATCGATTACACATGTTTTGTAATCGATTACACAAGCTAAACAGATTTGTGTCGATTACATAGTTCATGTAATCGATTACACGCAAGTCAGAGGCCGTGTAATCGATTACACCAGTAATGTAATCGATTACAATGAGCCCAGAAAGGCAAGAACACGTTCAAAGAGTTATGTAATCGATTTACATGGATATTGTAATCGATTACACAGCAAGACAGAAGCCATGTAATCGATTACATAGATATTGTAATCGATTACAAGCAAGTCAGAAGCCATGTAATCGATTACACCAATAATGTAATTGATTACACAGAGCCTAGAAATCCAAGAACACATTCAAATAGCCATGTAATCGATTACATAGATTGTGTAATCGATTACACGTGGTCTGACAGAGTCCAACGGCTATTTTAACTGCATTAAAAGCTTGGCTTTATCACCCCAACGGCTCTTTTCTTCATACAACTTATAAATACTTGCCTTGGGTCTTCATTAAGGGTTGAACTTCAATTTAGAACATCAATCTAACACTCATATACGAGAATCAATCCTGAAAACGTTTTTACCCTATTTTTGTAAGAAAACTTGAGATATTCAAAAGGGGCATTGTTAGAGCTTCAATTTGTATTAATATACTCTTTGAGAGAGTTTCTATCATTCAAACACTTTGCTTATTGTGTAAAGAGGGTAAGGTATCCCTCTAGTGAAAAAGGGTGAGGTATCCCTTGTTGAGAAAAAGGTGAGGTATCCTTCAAAGGTGTAAAGAAGGTGGGGTATCCCTCAAAGGTTGTATAGGGTGAGGCATCCCTGTTTTGAGGCTCAAAGCACAAGGGTGAGGTATCCCAAGGTATTGTTGAGTGCTCCAATCTGTAAAGGTTTTCAAGCACCCGTTCAAGTTTGAAATTTAATGAAAAATCTCGAGTGGTTCGCTTGAGGACTGGATGTAGGTCACAAGGGGTGGCTGAACCAGGATAAATCCTTGTGTTTAATTCTCTCAACCCTATCTCTTTACATTTGTGCATTTATTTTATATGCTTGAATGTTATTCATCTTGGCTTGTTTAATTTGTGAGTGAAGTATTCAATCTCATTTATTTATTCACTTTAATTATCCAATAGCTTTAATGAAAATTGATAAACAAACGCTTTACGAAAGATTTACGAAAATATTTCATAAACTCAATTCACTTCCCTTCTTGAGTTTGAGGCCACTTGGCTAACAAGTGGTATCAGAGCTAGACTCTTGTGTAAAGGGCTTAACAGCTTCAAGAGAAAGTGATGGCCTCCTCAAATGAGTTTTTAGAAAGTTCTTCTATCTATAGACCTCCTTTTTTCAATGGGGATGGATATGCTTATTGGAAAGAAAGAATGAAAATTTTTTATTGAAGTTATTGATTTAGATGTGTGGGATGCTATTGAAAATGGTCCTTTTGTCCCTACACAAGTTGTAAATGGTGTAAGAATTAATACACCAAGAAGTGAATGGACGGATGAAGATAAAAAGAAGGTTCAATATAATTTGAGAGCTAAAAACATTATTACCACATCTTTGGGCATGATGAATTCTTTAGAGTTTCAAATTATAAATCTGCTCAAGAAATGTGGGACGTTTTAGAAGTAACCCATGAGGGTACTAGTGAAGTGAAAAAGATCAAGAATTAATACTCTCACTCATGAATATGAACTTTTTAGAATGAACCATATTGAAAGCATTCAAAAAGTGCAAAAATGTTTTACACATATAGTTAATCATTTAGCTTATTAGGAAAGACATTTTCTAATGAAGATCTTATTAACAAGGTTTTAAGATGCTTGAGCAGGGACTGGCAACCTAAGGTGACGGCTATCTCGGAATCTAGAAATCTTGCTACAATGACTTTAGCCACACTTTTTGGCAAGCTCCAAGAACATGAATTGGAGTTGAATAGACTTAAACAAAATGAAGATGTTGACAACAAAAAGAAGGGAATTGCTCTCAAAGCCACTTCCTCCATGGTGAATGAAGATGATAAAGATGATGAGGATGACTTGGAAATAGATGAGGAGAATCTTGCTCTACTAGTCAAAAAATTCAGAAGATTCTTTAAGAAGAATAGAGCTCATAGAAGACCTCTCTTTCCTCAAAAGAATGTCTATCATAAAGGGGAAGGAACCTCATCCACTCCTAAATGCTATGAATGTGGAGAGTTAGGTCACATGAAGATGGAGTGCCCAATTTATCAAAGTAAAGTGAAAAATACCACCAAAAATCCTCAAGGGAGAAGAAAGAAAGAAGAGCCTACATAGCTTAGGATGATAATGACATGAATTCAATCGATAGCTCGGATAATGAGAAAGCCAATCTATGTTTCATGGCTAGAGAAGAAGAGGAAGATGAAAATGACATAGAGGTAACATCTTCAAATTCTGAATCAAACTCTTCTCCATCTTATGATGAACTACAAGATGCATTTGAAGAATTGCATAAAGAATCTATAAGACTTGAAAAACTTGTCTCATCATCCAAGAAATCAATTTCCTCATTTGAAAAACAAATTTATGCTTTAAACAAAGAAATTGAGGAATTGAAATTAGAAAATGAAATTCTTGGATTGATAGATGCAAATTCTTCATGCATGACATGTTTATCACTTGATAATGCATCAACACCCTTTTCTTGCTCATTATATAAAGCATTTGAAGTCGAGATTGAGGATTTGAAAAACATTCTTTCAAAATTTACCTTTGGAAGAGATAATTTGAACATAGTGCTTGGGAACCAAAGATGTGTTTTTCAAAAGGCTGGTTTGGGGTATAATCCCAATAAATAACAAAAGTTTCTCAAGAATTTCTTTGTTTCATCAAGTACATCAAGTAGTCCCTTTATTAAATGCTTTCATTGTGGTAGGAAAGGGCATAGTGCATCAAATTGTAATGTAAGGAAGAATATCAATAACAAGCTAGGAACTAAATTAGTTTGGGCTCCCAAAGGCACTTTGCCAAAGACTAACACACAAGGACCCAAAAAAATTTAGGTACCAAAAGTCAAGAATTGAAGTGTGTTGTAGGTGTGCTTGAAGGCCAAGATTTAACTTTGGATATCTTGAAAAGTGGCTGCTCCAAGCACAAAATAAGAAAATGCTTCATGTTGTCCTCCTTGTCTCCAAAAAACTTGAACTTGCATCCTTTGGTTAAGTGGAGTCTTGTTTTATGCTTTACTTGGTTAACATATTGAAAAATATCTTTTATATGTCTTGTATATTGTAACACCCTTTCTGGGGATGTCACATTTATGATGCAGAAAAATAAAAATAAATAAAATCCTTACCTAAGTTGTAAAACACTTGATACTTGAATAATATTTGTGGTATATATATATATTTTTTTCTTTTCATAATTATAATATTAAATAAAATAACACGGAACACAAAATATAACAAACATAAACTCACCATAATATACATGTGATTCTTGTCTGAAGTATACAATTAATTTACAACTATTAATATTTAATAGAAATAATAAAAGACAGTATACTACTCAAACATAACACCTAAGATATGAGCCCTCGTCATAAGACAAATTCCTTAGTTAGGAATGTCTTGACCGATAGAAATTCGACCCAAAAGTGTATTGAAGTTCTCTCTAGGGGTATAGTGAAACTCGTCCCACAACTCCCTAATAGGTACAATGATCTCTACGAAAGCAACTGTATAACGTGTAGTAACAACCCCATGTTGAGTCCTACTTACTGATAAAGTCACATTACCACTTGTACTCTATGTGTCCTGTGTCCCAGTGGACATACCAAGCCTCAGCGCCTTCGAGAAACTGAAGTCTAAAGAAACCTAATTGATCTCGCCTTGCCGCCATTCTAGTCTTCGATGATATAAACATAAAGTAGAAAACAAAACAAAACAATACAATAAAGAGGTGAGACAATCAACATCATTACCCGCATGGCAATTAAGAAAATGACAATACAAACAGGTATTACAATGGCAAGCAGATATTACAATAACACATGCTATTACATCATATACAGTATAGCAATTTAATACATACATCATACATAATCTAACAAAGGAATATATATATATATATATTAAATAACATATATCATCATATCATATAATATATATTAAAGCAATACATCATACGATTTATCACGAGAATATGGTAAACAAGAAAAGCTGAAGGATGCATGAACAGTAAAATGCAAATAATGCATGAACATAATAAACATTTAAAATGTAGATGATGAATGATACACACACTGACTTGTTCCTACTCCATGGAGCTAAACACGGATATCTGAGGGAATGATCCGAATAGAAACTAATAATACTTTATGGCTGCCTAACCAAACTATTACATTGTCCAATCTTTGTGTCTATAGCCCACAGTCCAAAACATCGTGTAGCAGTACACAGTCCAACATCGTGTACCACAGGCATAGTACTTAATAGTCCCCTCAAGATCTCGATTAAGAATAGTGCTTGTCAAGATCATTAGTGTGTTGCCCGTTACCACGGACCAGAGGTGCTACCATTGTCCATATATGGGATCCTCCGCACACTAATGCCTCCAAGTTCATAAATGAACCACACTATGCTTATCACACCAAACACGGTGTAATTTGCCTCGTCAATCAATCACCAATTATAACCCAAATTGGCACAACACTCTAAGTATGATCTAAAATGACAAAAATATCCTTATTATCCAAATTTTACCATAATTACAAAAAATTACCAAAATGCCCTTAGTCACAAAATATTAAAGTATAGTACGTCCCACCTGACAGTACTACACTACAACATGTCCGGGTCCACCACTTTGGCCCGACAGCAAAACTCACAGTATCTTTCAATCGCGTAGGAATTTTATCGCGTTTTCACAATCTCGTTGTTTTCACAAACGTTTTTAAAACGTGTAAATATATTTTGACATTTTTAAACATCGCAAAATCTTTTTAAATCATTTTCTCAATCGCGTAGAATTTTTAATTCATTTTCTTAATCGAATAGCTTATAATTATTATTTTCAATATGTGTAAAACTATATCTAGTATATTTAAAATACGTAGAGTATTTTTCTTGTGTTCTAAATATAGTATGGAATCTTTTCATTTTATGCGTCTAATTTTAATAAATTTTGGCAGCATTTTGCCTATAAAATCAGTATAAGGTATTTTTAACGTTTTCCTCTAAATATAGTTTATTTTATTTTTACCCAATAATTTCACTTTGAAACTTACTAACGCGCTTCAAAATTTATGGAATGAGCTCTACGTTAGTATTTTTCAAGCGTCTAATTTAATTCTTATTTAAACTAATTTCTGCTAAGTTAAAATTCTAAAATTGAATTTATTCCTTTTATTTTCTCAATGATTTATTAGAATCAATTTATGTTGTAAAACGATTACCTAACCTATCTTAGTAAATAAAATGGCATGTTGGCCATAATTAACTTAAATCAACTTTAATTTGATTATTTTACCTAGATTCCTCAAATCAGTAATTTAGAAAATTACTGAGAACATTTTGGTTCTCTGTTTGGATGTAAGGTCGTGAGCCTCATAATGTGTTCTTTGGAACACTCATGCAAACCGTACATGTTATTCACATCCTACTTTAATAATTATATAATTATAAACACATGCAATTATATAATCACATACAAAATACATACAATTTATTTAAAACCATAAACATGCATAGCAAAAATAATAAAAGCTATAATCATGCATAGCAAAATAAATCACAAATAAGAAAGCATCTAAACAATCACAAAAATAATAAAAGCCATAAACAACCACACAAATCGAATCCTTATGGATTCTTCATACACAATCAAATCCATTTTCCCATCACCACTTAGGGTTGATGAGATTAAATCTCCCTCTTACCTCTTGAAGACAATTAATCGGTTAGTTTCCTTCTTTCTTAAAATTTCGTGCAATCTCCCAAACAAATCCCTAAAATTCTTAAACAATTACTAAAAACACATACAAGGTACAATATTGGAAAACCATGGAACAATCATGGTTAGAAAAATTAGAAATCAAATTTTGAACCAAAGAAACAAAACTTACCCTTAAGAAAGTAAGCAAAAGGTTGGATTTTGGACAAGATAGAGTAGGAATTTGGAAAAACTTTGTGAATGAAAAGTGTTTAGAATAGGATTTGGGTTTAGGAAATATGATGAGATAAAATTATAGAGGTTTGGTTGTGTGGGGTGAGGGCTTGGCCGAATTAGAGAGAAAGAAAAGGAAGGAAAAGTATGCATGGGTTCTTGGTATTTTTGGAGAGGAAATGAATAGCTTAATTAAGATAAGTGTAAAAATAAAAGTGAAAAGGGCAAACTAAAGGGCTGCTGCCGTGAGTGGCTTTTTGGGTGAGGTTAAGTGTTTGATTTTGCTAAGTAAATATCCAATTAAATGCACATGATGGTGCACATGGTTTATGACAATTTGGAGGGTTCAAGAAGCTAGTAGAACCAAGCCATCCAAGCCTCCAAGCTGCTGCCCAAAACCGTGCAGCCCTCCTTCATTTTAGTGACTTAATTGTTTCTAAATTACTCCTAATTACATGCTAACTAATTAGGGAATTAGTTAGGTTAAATATCCTAACCAATCTTAATTAACATACTAATCATATAACTAATTAATTTAGTATATATTAGTGTATATTATAACCTTTAATTAATATTAGGATGTCTAATTAGTATTTAGATTATAATTAATTCATAACTAAGCTAGTTCACTTAGTTTGCTAATTAAGTAATTAGATTAGTCAAATTAAGCTTAATTAGCTACTAACCAAATTCAAGCCTACAATTTTTGACTTAATTCTAACCATTGATTCATCTTTAATTCCTAGTCATAGATTACATCTAAGGTAGATATCAATTGGTCATAAAACTATCATTCTAATCTCACCATTGATTAGATCAATGACTAAGGTTAAAGGCTTCCTAACTAAGTCTTCATCCAATGGTCCTAATCAAAGTCCATGCTCCTTTTGTTGACCTTTTCCTATTGGTTTTAAAAAGTCAAGTCACTTTCGTTGACTTGTTCTCATTGGCTAGAATTTGTCCAGTCAGCACAGTTGACTATTTTTCCTAAACGCGGGTCCCACAGTATTTTTAAAGATCTGTGGTCAAATCGAAGCAGATTTTTACTATTTTTGAGACAGTAAGTACTGTAATATAAAATAATATTATAAAAATATAAAATTATTATATTACAGTTAAATCCTAAAAATTACGAGATTAATATATATATCAATCAGAATTGGGTTTAGTAAGATCCCCCAACTCCAATTAATTAAAATAAGATTTTTTCGGCCAAAAAATTTTTATTTCCCTAGGTCAGAGCAAATCACATACAACAGTCAAGTACACTCACGAAACAGTCAAATTTAATTTACTACTCACAGAATTTACAAAACAGTACATTTCGGGACTATATTGTAATTATCCCCAAAAGTTTGGGTGTTACATATATGCTAAATGAATATGCATCTTGTGTGAAATAACATGCATAATATCAATTTCTTTGAACTTGACATAATGGTTTAATCATGAATCTAATTTATTGCATAAAGACATTTTTTTCTACATAATACCATTCTCTGCTGCATAATATGCTTATTTGCTGCATAAATTGGTCACCTTGTTACATAATGTCTTGTTGCATAACATTTTGCTGCATAATGTCACAATCTTCTACATAATACATTAAGTTACTGCATAATATGATATCTTGATGCATAATATGTTGTTTTGCTGGACAATTATGAGTTTTTGATCATAATCTATTTGGACTATATGCTTAAATGATGTTTGGGATTGTTTTGGAATGTTTTTGAAACTAATTTGAAGTCTTTCATCATATGCATTTGCTATTGGTATCACATATTGTTGTGCTAAATGATTTATTCTCTGAAATTGATCTTGCTGGGCTAAAATGATTATATCCAATCTGAATGCTTATATATTCTTTTTGATAATGCCAACGGGGGAGAGATTAGTGAAATATATTGTATGTGTACGGGGTACGGGGGAGTTTTGCACTTTCACATATTCTATCTCATGCATACATTATGGGGGAGTGTTGCACTTAATTATATGATAATCAAATAAATGCATATATTTCTCATTCTGTTGAATGTTTAGTTTGTCATCATCAAAAAGGAGGAGAATGTGAATGCTTATGTCTTGACGCATATCAAATGGGTTTTTGATGATAACAAAGCCAAAGATGAAGATCAAGATTAAAAGAGAAGACCAAGATCAAAAGATAAAGACCAATATCAAAAGAAGTATACTAGATATAGGTCTTAGAATATCAATGTAAAATGCCCTTTAAGTATCTCAATGATTCTCAAATGATTTTCTAAATATCATTTCCAAAATAAGTGTGAAAAGTCAAAGCTACACATGTTTTTCAAAGAAACATTATTTTCAATATTAGATTTAACACTCTTGAAAGGTTTTATGTTTAATCAAATGTCTTGAGGTGTTAGAAATGGCTTACAAGCTTAATTGGACTTGAAAAATGTGTTCAAAGGCCAAGGTAATCGATTACACATGTTTTGTAATCGATTATAAGCTAAACAGAAAGCTGGTAATCGATTACATGGTTCATGTAATCGATTACATGCAAGTCAGAGGCCGTGTAATCGATTACACCAGTAATGTAATCGATTACAATGAGCCCAGAAAGGCAAGAACACGTCCAAAGAGTTATGTAATCGATTACATGGATATTATAATAGATTACATAGCAAGAAAGAAGCCATGTAATCAATTACATAGATATTGTAATCGATTACAAGCAAGTTAGAAGCCATGTAATCGATTACACCAATAATGTAATCGATTACATAGAGTCCAGAAAGCCAAGAACACGTTCAAACAACCATGTAATCGATTACATAGATTGTGTAATCGATTACACGTGGTCTGATAGAGTCCAACGGCTATTTTAACTGCATTAAAAGCTTGGCTTTATCACCCCAACGTCTCTTTTCTTTATACAACTTATAAATACTTGCCTTGGGTCTTCATTAAGGGTTGAACTTCAATTTAGAACATCAATCTAACACTTATATACGAGAATCAATCCTGAAAATGTTTTTGCCCTATTTTTGTAAGAAAACTTGAGATATTCAAAAGGGGCATTATTAGAGCTTCAATTTGTATTAATCTACTCTTTGAGAGAGTTTCTATCATTCAAACACTTTGCTTATTGTGTAAAGAGGGTGAGGTATCCCTCTAGTGAAAAAGGGTGAGATATCCCTTGTTGAGAAGAAGGTGAGGTATCCTTCAAAGGTGTAAAGAGGGTGGGGTATCCCTCAAAGGTTGTATAGGGTGAAGCATCCCAGTTTTGAGGCTCAAAGCACAAGGGTGAGGTATCCCAAGGTGTTGTTGAGTGCTCCAATCTGTAAAGGTTTTCAAGCACCCATTTAAGCTTGAAGTTTAGTGAAAAATCTCGAGTGGTTCGCTTGAGGACTGGACGTAGGTCACAAGGGGTGGCTGAACTAGGATATATCCTTGTGTTTGATTCTCTCAACCCTATCTCTTTACATTTGTGCATTTATTTTATATGCTTGAATATTATTCATCTTGGCTTGTTTAATTTATGAGTGAAGTATTCAATCTCATTTATCTATTCACTTTAATTATCCAATAGTTTCAACAAAAATTGATAAACAAACACTTTACGAAAGATTTGCGAAAATATTTCATAAACTCAATTCTCCTCCCTCTTGAGTTTGAGGCTACTTGGCTAACAAACTTATCTCCTAATTTCCCTACACAAGGCTCACACAACTGCACCTCTTCAATTACTATCATTATTCACTTTTTCTCTCACCAAAAAGTAAGCATCATTTTCTCTCAAATTTCCTAAGAACACCAACCATTTTTCCTTTCCTATTTTCTCTCTAAGTTTCGGCCCTTCACCCTAAATTTACTACCCATCTTCTATAATTTTTGTTTTTATCATTTCCTAAACCTAAATCATCTCCTAAACACTTTTCATTTAGAAGGTTTTGTCAAAAACCTACTCCTTCTACTCCAAAATCCAAGCTTTTGTTTACTTCCCTAAAGGTAAACTTTAGTTTTTATAGTTTAAAATTTAGTTTGTGATTTTCTAAACTATGTTTATTCCATGGTTTTTTATTATGAAGCCTTGTATATGATTTTGCTAATTGTTTAAGAATTTTAGAGATTTATTTTGAGCACTACACAAAAATCAAAGAGGAGGAGGAGACTAGGAGATCCTTGTCTTCAAGAGGTAAGAGGGAGATTTAATCTCATCAACCTTGTGTGGTGATGAGAAAATGGATTGTTTGTATATTAAGAATCCATAAGGATTCATTTATGTGATTGTTTAATGCTTTCCTATTTGTGATTGATTTTAATTATATACATGTCCATAGCTTTAAAATATATTGCATGTGTTTATAGATGTATGATTATTAATGTAGGATGTGAATAACATGTAAGGATTGCATGAGTGTTTCAAAGAACACAAAAGAGGCTCACGGCTTCTCCAAGAAAAAGAGAACCAAAATGTTCTCAACCATTTTCTAAATTAATGATTTAATGAATCTAGGTAACACAATGAATTTAAGAATGATTTAGGAGATAGAAAATGATTAAATGAGTAATTGTGAAGGATAGGTTAATTTTGGTCAACATGCCATTCAATGTATAATAAATTTCCAAATGTTATTTTCTAAAGGTAGGTTAAGTAGCTAATTAGAATTTTAATTAGAAGAATTTATTACAAGTAAGAATTAAAGAGAATACTTGAAAATTACTGACGTAAAGCTCACTCTCTGAGTTTTGAAGCACGTTAGCAAGTTTCAAGATATAAGTAATGGTTAAAGTTAAAATGAACAGCATTTAGAGAAAGACGTAGGAAATACCATTTAATCGATTTTCTAGATGAAATGCTGCCAAAATTTACTAAAATCAGATAAATAAAAGAGAAGGTTCCATAGTATGTTTATAATGTAAAGAAAATATTCTACATAGTTTAAAAATACTAGAAATAGCTTATGCATTCTTAAAATAAAGTTTTTAAGCTATATGGTCAAGATAATGATTTAAAAATCTTACGCAATTGAGAAAATGATTTAAAAACATTACGCGATGTTCAAAAATGTCAAAATATATTTATGCGATTTAAAAATGTTTATAAAAGTGACGCAATTGTGAAAACGCAATAAAATTTCTATGCGACTAAATGAAACAGTGAGTTTTACTATTAGGCAAGAGTGGTGGACCCAGACAAGTTGTGAGATAGTACTATCAAGTGGAGACATACTATATTTTAGAATATTGAGACTGAAGGTATTTTTTGTAAATATGGTAATATATCGAGATTAAGGGTATTTTTGTAATTTTGATTCTAAATCATGCATTAAGAGTTGTGTCAATTTGGTTGATAATTGACGATTGATTGACGACACGAATTACACCGTGTTGTGGGTGTGATAGGCGTAGTGTGGTTCATTATTTGAACTTGGAGGCGTTAGTGTGTGGAGAATTTCACATGCGGACAGTTGGTAGCTCCTCTGGGCCGTGGTAACGGGCAACACACTAATAATCTCGACAAACACTATTCTTAATCGAGATCTTATGGAGACTATTTGGTACAACGCCTGTAGTGCACGATGTTTTAGACTGTGTACTACTACACGATGTTTTGGACTGTGGACTATAAACACGACGTTGGATAATGTAATAGTTTGGTTGGGCAACCTGAGGTACTGAAAGTTCTTTTCGGATCATTCTCTCTGATATCTGTGTTTAGCTCCATGGAGTAGGAATGAGTCAGTGTGCATTAGCATTCATAATCTGCATTTTAAATGTTTACTGTAATTTGAGATACTATGCATGATGTGTTAATTTGAGGTACTATATATGATGTGATGGTATGCATTATTGTGATTTTTTTTGTACTATCGTTTTCTTTATTGCCATGCTGGTAATGATGTAGATTGTCTCACCTCTTTAAGGTATTGTTCTGTCTGTTTCTATTTTATGTTTATATCTTCGAAGACTACAATGGCGGCAAGGAAAGGTCAATTAGGTTTCTTTAGACTACAGTTTCTTGAAGGTGCTGAGGCTTGGCATGTCCATTGGGACACAGGACACATAAAATATAGTAGTGACATTACTTTATCAGTAAGTAGGACTCGCCATGGGATCATTACTTCATTTTATATGGTTGCTTACGTAGAGGTTATTTTACCTATTAGAGAGTTGTGGAATGAATTTCACCACACTCCTAGAGAGAACTTCGATATATCTTTGGGTCGAATCTTTATCAGTCAAGACATTCCTAACTAGGGATTTTGTCTTCTAACAAGGGTTCATGTATTTAGGCGTTATGTTTTCGGGTATGTAAGAATAATGAATATATGGTTGATGTAGACTTTGATTACATAAAATGTATATTATTCAGTTATTATATTTTGAGTTACTTTAATTTGATCAATTAATGTGTTTTTTCCACGAAAAAGAAAAAAATAATTTTTAAATCCATATTTAAATAAGATTAACTATTTTATAACTTGGGAAAATTAATTATTTATAAGGAGTTGTATGAATGTAATAGCCTTCGGAGGGGGTGTTACATTTGGCGCTTAAGCGCTCCCACACTATACGCTTGCCCTATTCTGCATGGAGGTGGGCACTTGAGCACGCAAGCCCTAAGCGCTTAAGCGCTGAACGCCCAGTAGCAAATTTACAGAATTTTGCAGATTTGTGCACTGTTTGATTGGTGCCAAATAGGAAATTCAACCACTCCACTTTGGTTTCTAGGTGATTTTAAGTCCCTAACAAGTTCCCTAACATGAAGGAAACAAAAAACACTAATCCATTTCATCAAATTTGGATCCATAAACCAAATCACTCATCTAAACCCCAAATTCCTCACTTTGAGCCTTTTAGGTCCAAATGGAGAGTTTTTAGTTTTTAATCCAAACTCTTAACATGAACAAGTCATAAACATCCCTTAAAACTTATCCAAGCAAGAAAATCACTCAAAACACCTCAAAATCTCATTTTGACATATCAAACCTCAAATAAGGCTAAACATGAAAATGAGAAGAAATGAAGTTTTAAGCATCAAGAACCCCTACCTTCTATTGCAGCATATTGAAGTTTCAATCTTGGTTCTTGGATCTTGGATTTCCCCTTCTTCTTATGCTTCTTACTTCCCTTTTCACCACTTGAAACCTCCACTTTTGAATCTATTTTTGTGACCAGCCGTGAAGAGAAGAGAGAAAAGTGAGAAAATGAGTAACAAAGCAACCAATAAAAGTCAAGGAAATAGGGTGGAACCGCGGATAATTTTAGACCTTAAGATACAACACTGATACTTCTTGATATGTTAAAACCATTTAGATTTAGCTAAATCAAGTTTTCCAAGTGCTAACAACTTTAAAATAAATATTACGATTCATTAAAAAAGTCATTTCACTAGAATTATATTTTTTCATATCTGTGACTAGTCAATCTGGTATTAAAACACACAACCAGTATACCTAAAAATACCAAACTAACTCCGATTATTCTCAAATTTTAACCACATCACAAAATACACATTTGTGACTTAGAAATAAACTATCCACATCTATTTCCATTAGTTAAGCCATTTAAGCTAATATCTGGTCATTTTAAGCAACTTTTAACCTTTCGATTTGTAGCAAAGTTCCTAAAATGGCTCAAATTATCACAAAATTAAACAGACATGTTAAGCAAGGATTAAGCTACCTCTGTAACTATTTACAAGTCTAACATGTTGAAGAAGATGTTACATTCTCCCCCCTATTTTTGAAATGTTGTCCCCAAAATTGTTTACCTCAAATAAACAACTACGGGTAATCTTGCAGCATGTGGGACTCCAACTCCCAAGTCGCCTCCTTGAAACCAACACCATCCCAAAGCACCTTCACTAGAGGAATCCGCTTACCTCTAAACTCTTTGACCCCTTTGTCCATAATCCTCATCGATCGCATAACATAAAACAAACCCTCTTAGTTGCACAGATTCATTTCTTATTGTGGATAAATGACCCTAGTGTGTTTTGATTAATGACTAAACTTAATATGATTATTATTTTAAGTCACTAACTACTTGCCAAGCTTGAATTTTTTAACGAGATTTCAAAGAGCAAGTAAAGTCAATACAAGGATCAAGAAGGATCAAGAAGGATTACTTGAAGAAGAAGCAATACAATGAAGATCATTAGGAACATGTTGTAAAGAAAAGACTCGGTTTTAATTCTTTGATTAAGCTCTCACAAATAAGTAAAAATGGTTTTTCAAAAGAATAAATGGACCTAGAATGAACATGGTTAATTAATAAGTTTGTACATCTATGTGTACATCAATGTACTTTCAGTTAATTAACTAACTTTTGATGAAAACTTATGTGTACATCTATGTATAAATGTTATACATCTATGTATACATCGATTGATTTTGGACTTACTTGATCAATATGCATGTTCGCATATACACATCGATTAGTACATTGATGTATAAATAAAACAGAGGCTAGAATGCATTTGACATATATATACATCGATTAGTACATCTATGTATAAGTCAAGATAGAAGTTTTTGACATATATACATCGATTAGTACATCTATGTATAAGTCAAAACAGAAGCATTTTACTTTAATACATCTATTGATACATCGATGTGTAAGCCAAAATAGAAGAAAGAACGTTTTAAAATAGCTATACAATCAATTAGTTAATCGATGTATAATCTTCTAGGCTGAAATTTAAAGTGTTTTTGAAGAACATTGATGTACTCATGTGTGTATTTTTCAAGATCAAGAACATCCAAGATAACAATCGATTAGGCAATCGATGTATACATGTAATAAAAGTGAAATCTTATTTAATGCATCTGTGTACACATCGATTGACCAATAACAGAATTTTTCTTTTTAAGTCTGTTATGATCTCAACTGACTTTAAAGTGTATCCAACGGATCCATTTTGAGATATATCTATATAAGGACATTGGTAAACACTTTTTCAAAGAAAATCGATTCAATATACAAAATCAAACACTCAAATTCAGAGAGCTTTTCATTTGAAGAAAAATAGAGTATTTTTCTTTAGAGTTTCAATTTGTAATATCTGATTTCTTGGAATCTGATTCAATCTCATTTAAATTTTGTAAAAAAGAGATAAGAAAGAAGGTTCTCTTGTTGGTTAGATCAAGAGTAGAAGGGACTCTTAGTGTTGTGTAGGAATAGAAGGAATTCTTGTGGGAATTGCAAGATTGCTTTGACTGAAAAGCTGTCATTTGGGTAGAAGGAACCAAGAAGTGAAGCTTTTGTAAAAGAATCTTGTATATTAATTTTCTATAGTGGATAAACCTCACAGTGGTGTGGGGACTAGATGTAGGTTACTAGAGAGCTGAACTAGGATAAATCTCGGTTTGTAATTTTCTTTATCCCTTAACTCTTTATTTGCTTTATTGTTTGAATGTTTGAATTAAGCAATATGTTAGGGATGTTTTGTATGATCTGATTTGTTAATGATCTTATTCTTATTTGAATTCAATTTTACTGTTAATATTTCATTAGAAGTTTCAATTCTTGATTACAATACATCTTGCAAAAACACATTTTGGTTTGTTAGTTGACAAAATCTCTTTATTTGATCAAAGAAAAGAATCAGTTTTTGCAAAAAGGGAAAAAATTTCAAAAACCTATAATACTCAATTCAACCCACCCTTCTTGATTAATCAGAAGCCACAACTAATAAGTGGTACCATAACTTTCACTATTGTGTAAAGCTTAACAGCTTAAGAGGATGGCTTCAAATGATATCTTGGGAGAAGGGGCTTCTTTGGCAAGACCCCCTGCTTTCAATGGCACTGCCTATATGTATTGGAAAGAAAGGATGCTAATATTTCTAGAGGCTAGTGGCATTAATGTTTTAGATGCTATTGAGAATGGCCCATACATTCCTCACTCTTTTGATGCAAATGGCAACAAGAAAGAAAAATTAAGAAGTGATTGGGATGATGAGGACAAAAAGAAAGTAGGTTATAATGCTAAAGCTAAGAATATTATAACTGCTGCCTTGAGTTATGATGAATTTTTTAGGGTTTCAAATTGTAAGACAGCTAAGCAAATGTGGGATACCCTGCAAATTACTCATGAAGGAACCAGTGATGTAAAGAGAGCAAGAATGAACTCACTCATACATGAGTATGAACTCTTTCACATGAAGAATGGTGAAGACATCAATGATATGCAAAGAAGGTTCACTCACATAGTGAATCAGCTGAATGGACTAGGAAAGAGCATTTCAGATGAACAACAAATCAATAAGATCATGATATGTTTGACAAGAGAATGGCAACCAAAGATTACTACTATAGCTGAATCAAAGGACTTGGAAACCATGAATATTGCTACACTATTTGGCAAACTCAAAGAACATGAGATGGAGTTGCATAGATTGAATGACCATGAAGAGAAGGAGAAAAAGAAAAGAGGCTTATCACTCAAAGCACATGTCTCCAAAGAAAGCCTTGACAGTGATGAAGACGAAGAAGTTGAAGATGAAGATGAATCTGAAGAGGATATGGGACTGCTAGTAAGAAAATTCAAAAGATTCCTAAAAAAAAAAAGAAAACCTTCAACAAAAGACCCTCAAATTTCTTTTCCAAAAAGAACACTTCAAAAGCTGAAAGTTCAACATCAAATGTGAAGTGCTATGAATGTGGCAGACCTGGACATTACAAAAATGAGTGTCCTAAACTTCAAAAGAAGGACAAGCATGAAAATCATGAGTCCAAGGACAAGAAGAATAAAAAGTCAAGAAAAGCATACATAGCTTGGGAAGAAAATGATAAGGATTTCTCTGAACATTCTGAGGAAGAAAAAACCAATCTTTGTCTCATGACTAATGATCAAAGTGACAATGAAGATGAGGTAAATGATATCCCCCCTACCCATGATGAACTGCAAGATGCTTTTGATGAATTACATAGTGAATATCTGAAAATTTCTAAGCAATTAATGTCATCTAGGAAAGTCATTGCTAAACAATGTAGTGAATATGTATCTCTTCAAATTAAAATTAAAGAATTAGAAGCTAAGAACATTAAGCTAAGTACATCTAATTCTACATGTTCTAATTGCAATATTCTGGAAAAAGAAGTTGAAAAACTGGAAACCACTCTATCTAAATTTGCTATGGGAAGAGATAATCTAAATGCTATGCTAGGACATCAAAAAGGAGTATATGACAAAGCTGGAATAGGCTATAAACCAGCAATGCATGAAAAGGTTTTTAAGAAACTCTTTGTTGCACCTAAATCCTCTACTAGTCCTTTTGTTAAATGTTTCTATTGTGTAAGAAAAGGACATATAGCTTCTACATACTATTTTAGAAATCCTTCAAGGATTAGTGTTAAACAAATTTGGGTTCCCAAGGGAACATATGTTATGACTAACACTAAAGGACCCAACAAAATATGGGTACTTAAGAGAAATGCTTAAATCTATTTTGTAGGTGTTTTTGAGAGCCAAAAGTTTAAATTGGTATCTTGATAGTGACTGCTCTAAACATATGATTGGAGATATCACTAAGTTCTCATCCTTCACTCCTAAACAAAGTGGAAGTGTCACCTATGGTGATAACAATAAAGGAAGGATTCTAAGAATTGGAACAATTGGAAGAAGCACAACTACCAAGATAGAAGATGTACTATATGTTGAAGGGCTCAAGCACAATCTACTAAGCATCAGCCAACTATGTGATAAAGGTTATAATGTATTCTTTAACTCTAGTAGTTGCATTATAGAAAATAAGCATGATAGTAATGCAAAGCTGATAGGTAATAGATTGAATAATATATATATGATAGATTTAGAAAGTACTTCTACTAATGATGTATGTTGTTTGATATCTAAGGAAGAGGAAATTGGCTATGACATGGAAGAATAGGACATATTCACATGGATCATCTGAACAAACTTATTTCTAAAGAATTAGTAATTGGACTTCCTAAAACCAAATTCTCAAAAGATGGTTTATGTGATGCATGCCAAAAGGGTAAACAAACTAAAGTATCTTTTAAGGCTAAAAATATAGTTTCAACAGAAAAACCTTTACAACTACTACACATGGATTTATTTGGACCCTCTAGGACCAAAAGTTTTAGAGGAAATTTGTATGCATTAGTTATAGTTGATGATTACTCTAGATTTACATGGACCTTCTTCTTAGCACATAAGAATGAAGCTTTTGCAGCCTTTAAGAAAATGGCTAAGTTAGTACAAAATGAAAAAGACATGAAAATAACTACTATAAGGAGTGATCATGGTGGAGAATTTCAAAATGAAGAATTTGATAATTTCTGTGAAGAGTTGGGAATTCAACATAATTTCTTTGCTCCAAGAACTCCACAATAAAATAGAGTTGTAGAAAGGAAAAATAAATCCTTAGAAGAAATAGCAAGAACTATGTTGAATGACTCAAAAATGCTAAAATATTTTTGGGCAGATGCTATAAACACAACTTGTTATTTAATGAATAGAGTCTTAATTAAACCAATTTTGAAAAAGACTCCATATGAACTCTATAAAGGTAGAAAACCAAATGTTTCACATTTTTATATTTTTGGTTGTAAATGTTTTGTACTAAATAATGGAAAGGATAATCTAGGAAAGTTTGATCCTAAAGCTGATGAAGGAATATTTCTAGGCTATTTATCATCTAGTAAAGCTTTTAGAATTTTTAATAAAAGAACACAAACAATTGAAGAATCTGTACATGTTACATTTGATGAAACTAACCCCAAAAGGTTAGGAAAGGAATCTATTGATGATGTTTCAGAAGTTTTAGAAGAGATTCAACTTGAAGAAAAATAGGATAATGCCAAAGTGGATGAAGCAGTGGAAATTCCAGAAGGTGCTCAACATGAAGATCTACCTAAAGAATGGAAAACTGCAAGGAATCACCCTCTGGACAATATAATTAGTGAAATATCCAAAGGGGTAACCACTAGACATTCCTTAAGAAATGCATGCAATAATATGGCTTTTGTATCACAAGTTGAACCTAAAACTATAGATGAAGCAATTATTGATGAAAACTGGATAATGGCAATGCAAGAAGAACTTAATCAGTTTGAAAGAAATAAAGTTTGGAAACTTGTTCCTAAACCCAAGGACAAACAAATAATTAGTACAAAATGGGTGTTTAGGAATAAGCTTGATGAAAATGGTATCATAATAAGAAATAAAGTAAGATTAGTAGCCAAAGGCTATAATCAAGAAGAAAGAATTGACTATGATGAAACATATGCACCTGTGGCTAGATTAGAGGCTATTAGAATGTTGTTAGCATATGCATGTATTATGGATTTTAAATTATATCAAATAGATATTAAGAGTGCATTCCTAAATGGATATATACAAGAAGAAGTGTATGTTGGTCAACCCCCTGGATTTGAAATAAATGAATTTCCTAATCATGTGTATAAACTCACTAAAGCCTTGTATGGACTTAAACAAGCTCCAAGAGCTTGGTATGAAAGGCTAAGTAATTTCTTACTTCAAAAGAGATTCATAAGAGGAAAAGTTGACACAACACTATTTACAAAAAGAAAAGCACAAAACATACTACTTGTTCAAATTTATATTGATGATATTATATTTGGTACTACTAATGAATCTTTGTGTAAGGAATTTACCAAATTAATGCAAAACGAGTTTGAAATGTCTATGACGGGAGAGCTTACATACTTCCTCAGACTACAAATCAAACAATGTGATGATAGGACTTTCATAAGCCAAACTAAGTATTGCAAAGAACTATTGAAGAAGTTTAGAATGGAAAGTGCAAAGGAAATGGCTACTCCAATGAGTCCATCATATTACTTGGACAAAGATAAGAAAGGTAAATCAGTAGATGTTTCCAAATACAGAGGTATGATTGGTTCCTTACTTTATTTAACTGCTAGTAGACCTGATATAATGTTCAGTGTTTATATGTGTGCTAGATATCAATCCAATCCTAAGGAATCACACTTAACTACTTAAAAAAGAATCATGAAATATTTGTTAGAAACTAAAGAAATGGGATTATGGTATCCTAAAGGATCAACATATAACTTAGTAGGATATTCTGATTCTGACTTTGTTGGATGCAAGTTAGATAGGAAAAGTACTAGTGGAACCTACCACCTTTTAGGAAACTCATTAGTTTCTTAGTTTAGTAAGAAACAAACAAGTGTGGCTTTATCAACTGCTGAAGCAGAATATGTTGCAGCAGGAAGTTGTTGTGCATAAATCCTATGTATGAATTAACAACTTATTAATTATGGTGTTCTCTTAGAGAAAGTACCAATCAAATGTGATAATACTAGTGCTATAAATCTCACTAAGAATCCTATAATGCATTCAAGAACCAAACATATTGAGATAAGACATCATTTCATAAGGGGTCACATTCAAAGTGGAGATATAATCATTGAATATATTGATACATCTAAACAATTAGCTGATATTTTCACTAAACCATTGGCTAAAGAAATTTGTTTCTACATAAAAAGAGAATTAGGAATAATTGATCCTACCTATGCTTGATATTTTGATGTTTGATGTTATACACCGATTGCATAATCGATTGATATAAGCATTATATACTTAAAATAACTAGAACATCAATTTATACATCGATTGAAGTCAAAAATAAGAAAACATGTCTCTCTAAAAATCATTATGCATCGATTGGGTAATCGATTCATTTGATTAAATAAGTACAGTATATAATAGGCATCGATTGATACATCGATTGACCTGATATGGAATCTTAGCAATTCAAATTTAATATGTTAGAAATTGATTTACACATCGATTGAATAACTAATCTTTAATACACTACTTACTGTAAGAGATTATGCATCGATTGACACATTGATTAGAATGTTTTTAAAACACTGACCCTATGTATACATCAATTGTAACATCGATTGCATGATGAATCCAAAATTATTGGACTCTCTAACATTGCTTATACATCGATTTATATATCGATTGGGTTAAAGTTTTAAAATTTAGTACTCTCTGACTTAGCTTATACATCGATTGACACATCGATGTATATGATTTAAAATTAAAATCCTGATGCTAAGTACATCGATTAGCATGTGTATTGGAGGTAAAAACCTCTTAATACATCGATTAGGAAATCAATTGACTGAACTAGGTTTATTAGTTTCAACTTCCCTCCAAAATCTTCACTCGTCTAAACCAAATCTCAGAAGATCCTAAACCCTAGCAGAGCTCAAAATCATCTCCAATGACTCGTGTGAAGCATCCTGAACCCTCTATAATGTTCCCTCTAACTCTACATCTTCCTCCTCAACTCAATCCTCCTCACCTCAATGTGTATCACCCACAGCAACCCCTGCTTGTCCTAAAAGAAAAGGGATTGAGAAAGCTCAGCCTTCTCAAAGAATTGACAAGCTTCAAATCAAAAGCTTGAAGAAGAAAACATAGGACAAAGGAAAGAAGGTTGCTGAATCTTCAAGACCAACACCTATGAAACAAGAAAGGAAGAAGAAGGTGGTGAAGGACACACCCAAAAAGAAAGCTGTCCAAAAGAAAAGAAAGAGGACAGAGGAAGAAGAAGAAGATGATGAAAGAGTTACTGAGATTGAACTTCTCAGGAGGTATTTCTCTGATGAAGAGCACATTATGCTTTATAAGAATAATTTTAAGCACAGAGATACTCATGAAGCTAGAACTGTAGATTTTAATTATTTTGAAGCTCATGAATTTACTTTTCACAAAATTTTAGAAGAGTACAATCTGAGTCAATTTCTGAAGATTAAGAGTGATATTTACCCTACATTGATCAAAGCATTTTATTGTACATATGAAATGGACAATGATGGATTCTCTGCTGAAGTAAAGAACACTAAAATTGATATGACTTTTGAAGAATTTGCTTAATTTACAGGATTAGATTACAAAGGAAGTTATTTTGCTGGTACTAGACCAGACAGTATTTGGATTAAGACCTTTGATAGGGAAGAAGCAAAGAAGGTACTTCTAATTAAAAATGCACCAGAAGGAAGACTGATAAACATCAGTTTAATGCACATTCAGCATAGGCTCCTACAATATGTGCTGAGCAGGATGCTGCTACCAAGATCAGGAAATCATGCTGTGGTGCAGAACAATGACATCTTAATGCTCTGGGCTATGCTACAAAAGAAGCAACTAAGTTGGAGCTACATAATTGCTAGACACATGTTGGACTGTAAAATCAGTGGAGCTACCTTACCATATCCTGGATTGGTGATGTGTCTGCTAGAACATTTTGGTGTTTTCTAGAAAATGAAGAGAAATTTGATGCCACAAAGGTAACTCACAAATTTGGTGAAGGAACAATTAGCAAGATGAAGCTTGCTAAAGTAGATGGAGAATGGATCAGAATAGCTGGTGAAGAACCAACAAGAGCTATTGAGGAAAATTTAGAGCTGAATAGCAAAATGGACAAGTTAATACAAATGTTTGCAGGCTTTGAGGCTAAGCAAACAAAACATCATATGATACAAAAACAATCCATTGACTACTTGAGTATTAGACTCAGTACCTTAGAAGGCCAGATGGCTACTCTACATCAACATCTAGGCATTTCTATCACTCCACCTCCAGAAGTTCATCATACTTCTGAAGATGTTGTGAACATAGCTAGAGATGCTGCTGCTGCTGCTACACCTGAAGAGGAAGTTAATCCTAAAGGGTAAGCAAGTCCAGCTTCACAGCACACAGAAGAACCTAGAACCAATGAAGATATTTAGGTCTTAGGATGTCTTAAGTGTGTCTGTAATGCTGTTTTTTTTTATATTACTTGAACTAGTTTCAATTCTGTTTTGAACAATGATGATGATAAATGACTAAATGACTTGTTTTGATCATGTTAATATGACTAAATGAATGATGGATATAAATGAATGATTACATTTTAAGAATGTATTTTTTTTTATACACTTTTGTACTTTGATTCTCACTTATATATTTTTTTTGATAATGACAAAGAGGGAGAAATAGGTACCATACAAATATACTACAAACATAAAATAGGTACCATAGAAATATACTACAAACATATTAAATTAACTTAAACTAATGATATAAAAATATAAAAATAATGATGCAATGATCCTATACAGGTTTACATGTTAAAGAACTGTCAATTAGACAAGGCGAGTAAATGGCAATATTACTCTGATATACATTTTAATTACTCTGATATATTGAATGTTAAACATGTTATGTATGGTAAGTTTGTCATCAATCAAAAAGGGGGAGTTTGTGGATAAATGACCCTAGTGTGTTTTGATTAATGACTAAACTTAATATGATTATTATTTTAAGTCACTAACTGCTTGCCAAGCTTGAATTTTTCAATGAAATTTAAAGGAGCAAGTAAAGTCAATGCAAGGATCAAGAAGGATCAAGAAGGATTACTTGAAGAAGAAGCAATACAATGAAGATCATTAGGAACATGTTGTAAAGAAAAGACTCAGATTTAATTATTTGATTAAGCTCTCACAAATAATAAAAATGGTTTTTCAAAAAAATAAATGGACCTAGAATGAACAAGGTTAATTAATAAGTTTATACATTTATGTGTACATCAATGTACTTTCAGTTAATTAACTAACTTTTGATGAAAACCTATATGTACATCTATGTATAAATGTTATACATCTATGTAAACATTTATTGATTCTGGACTTACTTGATCAATATGCATGTTTGCATATATACATTGATTAGTACATTGATGTATAAATAAAACAGAGGCTAGAATGCATTTAACATATATATACATCGATTAGTACATCTATGTATAAGTCAAGATAGAAGTTTTTGACATATATACATCGACTAGTACATCTATATATAAGTCAAAATAGAAGCATTTTACTTTAATAGATCTATTAATACATCGATGTATAAGCCAAAACAGAAGAAAGAACATTTTAAAATAACTATACAATCGATTAGTTAATCGATGTATAATCTTCTGGGCTGAAATTTAAAGTGTTTTTGAAGAACAACATCGATGTACTCATGTGTGTATCTTTCAAGATCAAGAACATCTAAGATAACAATCGATTAGGCAATCGATGTACACATGTAATAAAAGTGAAATCTTGTTTAATACATCTGTGTACACATCAATTGACTAATAATAGAATTTTTCTTTTAAGTCTGTTATGATCTCAACTAACTTTAAAGTGTATCCAACGGATCTATTTTGAGATATATCTATATAAGGACATTGGTAAACACTTTTTCAAAGACAATTGATTCAATATACGAAATCAAACACTCAAATTTAGAGAGATTTCATTTGAAGAAAAACAGAGTATTTTTCTCTAGAGTTTCAATTTGTATTATCTGATTTCTTGGAATCTGATTCAATCTCATTCAAATTTTGTAAAAGAGAGATAAGAGAGAAGGTTCTCTCGTTGGTTAGATCAAGAGTAGAAGGGACTCTTGGTGCTGTGCAGGAATAGAAGGAATTCTTGTGGGAATTACAAGATTGCTTTGACTGAAAAGCTATCATTTGGGTAGAAGGAACCAAGAAGTGAAGCTTTTGTAAAAGAATCTTGTATATTGATTTTCTATAGTGGATAAATCTCACAGTGGTGTGGGGACTGGATGTAGGTTACCAGAGGAGGTAGCTGAACCAGGATAAATCTCGGTTTGTAATTTTCTATATCCCTTAACTCTTTATTTGCTTTATTGTTTGAATATTTGAATTAAGCAATATGTTAGGGATGTTTTGTATGATCTGATTTGTTAATGATCTTATTCTTATTTGAATTCAATTTTACTGTTAATGTTTTGTTAGAAGTTTTAATTCTTGATTGCAATCCATCTTACAAAAACACATTTTGGTTTGTTGGTTGACAAAATCTCTTTCTTTGATTAAAGAAAAGAATCAGTTTTTGCAAAAAGGGGACAAATTTCAAAAACCTATAATACTCAATTCAACCCCCCTTCTTGAGTAATCAGAAGCCACAACCAACACTTATGACATGTGAAGGATCTGGATTGTACTTCCTAAGTTATGACACATGGAAGACGTCATGAAGGTTTGATAAACTGGGTGGAAGGGCAATTTGGTAGGCTACGGGTCCAATTCTCTTTAAGATCTTGAAAGGACCAATGAAATGAGGGTTCAACTTCCGTGTTCTCAATACTCTACTAATCCCTGTTATATGAGTGACTCTCAAGAAAACATGATCTCCCTTACTAAACTCTAGAAGTCTTCTCCTTTTATCAGCATAGCTCTTTTGCCTACTCTAAGCCATAACCAACTTATCCCAGATCATTTTAGTCTGATTTGTGGCCTGTTGTACTAACTCAAGTGCTACGATGATTCTCTCTCCAACCTCATACTAACACAAAGGGGACCTACACTTTCTACCATAAAATGCTTTATACGGTACTATACCTATGCTGGTGTGATAATTGCTATTGTAGGCAAACTCCACTAAGGGTAAAAACTTATCCCAACTTCCTTTCTACTCTAGCACACATGCTCTTAGCATATCCTTAAGGGTTTGGATAGTCCTTTTTGATTGACCACCAGTCTGTGTATGATATGCTATACTCAGACTAAGCATTCTCCCAAAAGCTTTCTGCAAGGTGTAACACCCATGTGGGGATGTCACATTTTAATGCAATAAAATAAAATTAAATAAGACTATTACCTAAGTTGTAAAATGTTTAATACGTACAATAATATGAGTTGTAAAATTTTTCCTTTTTATATTTATTAACGTTAAATAAAATAACACGGAATACGAAACAACATAAAACATAATCACACACCGTAATATACATATGATTTTGTTTGAAGTACACAATTAATTTACAACTATTAATATTTAATAGAAATAGTAAAAGACAGCATACTACTAAAACATAACACCTAAGACATGAGCCCTTGTCAAAAGACAATTTCTCTAGTTAGGAATGTCTTGACCGATAGAAATTCGACCCAAAAATAAATTGAAGTTCTCTCTAGGAGTATGGTGAAATTCATTCCACAACTTGCTAATAGGTAAAATAACCTGTACGAAAGTAATCGTATAACGTGTAGTAACGAACCCATGTCGAGTCCTACTTACAAATAAAGTAACATCACCATTGTACTCTATATGTCCTGTGTCCCAATGGACATACCAAGCCTCAGCGCCTTCGAGAAACTGAAGTCTAAAGAAACCTAATTGACCTCCCCTTACCGCCATTGTAGTCTTTGATGATATAAACATAAAATACAAACAGACAAAACACTACAATAAAGAGGTGAGACAATCTACATTATTACCAGCATGGCAATAAAGAAAATGACAATACAAGCAAATATTATAATAACACATACCATTATATCATGTACAGTATAGCAAATTAATACATCATGCATTTTATCACAGATTATAATAAACATTAAAATACAGATGATGAATGATACACACACAGACTCGTTCCTACTCCATGGAGCTAAACACGGATATCTGAGAGAATGATCCGAAAAGAACTAATAGTACTTCTGGTTGCCCAACCAAACTATTGCACTGTCTAACGTTGTGTCTATAGCCCACAGTCCAAACATCGTGTAGCAGTACACAGTCCAAACATTGTGTACTACAGGCATTGTACATAATAGTCTTCTCAAGACCTCGATTAAGAATAGTGCTTCTCAAGATCATTAGTGTGTTGCACGTTACCACGGCCCAGAGGAGCAACCCACTGTCCCTATGTGGAATTCTCCGCACACTAATGTCTCCAAGTTCATATAATGAACCACACTACGCCTATCACACCACAACCCGGTGTAATTCGTCTCATCAATCAATCGCCAATTATCAACCAAATTGACACAACACTCTAAGCATGATCTAAAATTACAAAAATACTCTTAATATCCATATTTTACCATATTTACAAAAATACCCTTAGTCACAATATTCCAAAATATAGCCTGTCTCCACTTGACAGTACTATCTCACAACATGTCCGGATCCACCACTTTGGCCCGATAGTAAAACTCACTGTATCATTTAATCGCATAGAAATTTTATCGTATTTTCACAATCGCATCGCTTTTACAAATGTTTTAAAATCGCGTAAATATATTTTGACATTTTTGAACATCGCGTAATGTTTTTAAATCATTTTCTCAATCATGTAAGATTTTTAAATCATTTTCTTAACCATATAGCTTAAAATCATCATTTTAAATATGTGTAGACTATATCTAGTACTTTTAAACTACGTAAAGTATTTTCCTTATGTTATAAATATATTATGAAATCTTTTCATTTTATTCGTCTAATTTTAGTAAAATTTGACAGCATTTTGCCTATAAAATCAATATAAGGTATTTTTAATTTTTTCCTCTAAATTCTGTTTATTTTAATCTTACCCAATAGTTACACTTTGAAACTTGCTAACACACTTCAAAACTTATAGAGTGAGCTCTACGTTAGTACTTTTCAAGCGTTTGCTTTAATTCTAACTTAAAATAAATTCTGCTAATTTAGAATTCTAGAACTAAGTTCATTCCTTTTATTTTCTTACAGATGCTTTGGAATCAAACTCTTTTGTAAAATTAATTACCAAACCTATCTTAGAAAATAAAATGGCATTCAATTATACGTTGAATGGCATGTTGGCCATAATTAACCTAAATCATTCTTAAATTTAATATTTTACCTAGATTCTTTAAATCATTGATTTAGAAAATGGTTGAGAACATTTTGGTTCTCTGTTTAATGGTAAGGCCGTGAGCCTTATTGTGTTCTTTGGAACACTCATGCAAATCGTTACATGTTATTCACATCCTACTTTAATAATCATATAATTATCAACACATACAACTATAAACACATACCATATACATACAATATATTTTAAAGCTATAGACATGCATAGCAAATAAATAAATCACAAATAGGAAAGTATTTAAACAACCACATAAATAAGAAAAATAATAAACAATCGCACAAATGAATCCTTATGGAATCTTCACACACATACAATCTATTTTCCCATCACCACTTAGGGTTGATGAGATTAAATCTCCCTCTTACCTCTTGAAGACCAAGATCGGCTAATCTCCTCCTCTCCTTGAAATTTCGTGTAACCTCCAAAACAAATCCCTAAAATTCTTAAATAATAAGAAAAATCACATACAAGGCTTCATAATGGAAACCATGGAACAAACATGATTTAGAAAATCACAAATCAAATTTTAAACCATAAAATCAAAACTTACCCTTAGGGAAGTGAACAAAAGCTTTGATTTTGAACTAGATAGAGTAGGTTTTTTACAAAACCTTGTGAAGGAAAAGTGTTTAGAATATGATTTTGGTTTAGGAAAAGTGAAGAGGTAAAATTATAGAAGATTGATGGTGGTGTTTTAGGTGTTGGCCGAATTCTAGGGAGAAAATAGAAGAGAAAATTGTTTAGTGTTCTTGGTGTTTTTGAGAGAAAAGAAAGCTTGAATTTGGATAAGTGTAAAAAGTGAATATCAAGTGTGAATGATGGAGGGGCTGCCGTGAGGTTAGTGTGGGTGAGGTTGAGTGTTTAATTTGGATAGTAAATATCCATTTGTGTTCACACCAAGTAAGCACATGGCTTATGTCATGGATGGTTCAAGAACCATGTAGAACTTGTGAAGACTTGGCCATTTAGCCTTCATGGCCGTGGGGTTCAAGGGTACTTAGGGGGTTTAATTTGTTTCAATTAAAGACTAATTCCATGGTAATTAAATAGGTAATTAATTAGGTTAAGTCTCCTAATAATATTTAATTAACATTCTAATTATATAACCAATTAGTTTAATATATATTAGCATATATCATAGCCTTTAAATAATATTAGGATATCTAATTAATATTTAGATTATAACTAATTAATAACTAGATTAACTTACTTAGTTTGAAAATTAGGTAATTAGATTAACCAAATTAGGCTTAATTAGCTACTAAACAAAGTCAAGCCACTATATTTGACCTAATCCTAACCATTGAATTCAACTTTAATTCCTAGTCCTTGATGTAATATAAGGTGGATATTGCTTAATGATAAAACTTGAATTCTTATCTCACCATTGATTTGATCAACAGTTAAGATCAAAGGCTTCCTAACTAAGTCTTCATCCAACGGTCCATATTAAAGTCCATTCTTCTTTCTTTGACCTATTCCTATTGGTTAGAATTTTTCAAGCCTCCTTTGTTGACTTGCTCCCATTGGCTTAGAAATTTGTCCAGTCAGAATCGCTGACTGCTACTTTAAACGTGGGTCCCACAACTTTTCAGGGTCCATGGTTATTTTGAAGCAGATTTCTACTGTTTTTGAGATAGTAGGTCTTGTTAAATAAAATAATATTATAATAATATAAAATTATTTTATTGCACAGTTAAATCCTAAAAATTAAAAGATTAATATACATATCAATCAGAATTGAGTTTAGTAAGATCCCTCAACTCCAATTAATTAAAATAATATTTTTTCGATCAAAAAATTATTATTTCCTTGACTCGGAGCAAATCATATACAACAGTCACATACACTCACGAAACAGTCAATTTCAATTTACTACTCACAAAAATTACAAAACAGTACATTTCAGGACTATATTGTAATTATCCTAAAAGTTGGGGTGTTACACAAGGCTTTCCAAAATCTAGATGTAAATCTTGGGTCTCTATCAGAAACTATACTAAGGGGAATATCGTGCATCCTAACTATCTCCTAAAGATATAACTGGGCAAGTCTATCCTTGGAGTAATTAGCTCTAATAGGTATAAAATGGGTAAACTTGGTTGGTATATCTACTATAACCCATATTGCATTAAATCCTAACTGTGTCCTGGGTAAGCCCATCACAAAATCCATTGTGATGTAATCCCACTTCCACTCAGGGATTCCCAAAGATTGAAGAAGTCCAGAGGGTTTCTGGTGTTCTATTTTGACCTTCTGACAAGTAAGGAACCTAGACACAAACTCAGTTGTGTCCCTCTTCATACCAGACCACCAAAATAACTTCGTCAAATCCTGATACATCTTAGTGGCCCCAAGATGGATAGTGTACTGACTACAGTGAGCTTCTTCAAGGATCCTTTCCTTGATTTTGGATTCATGGGGAATGCAAAGTCTACCTCTAAACTTGATTATTCCATCATCCGACATATCAAATTCTCTAGTATTTCCTAAAATGATTTGCTCACTTACATCTTTAAGAGCCTCATGTTCCTTTTGAGCTTTCAAGATCTGACTCCTAAAGACACTCACTATGTCCACACGACTCATACTGAGACTATGTGGTAACACAGTTATTGAAAGACTTATGTCTCTAAAGCTCTCAAGAAGTTCACTCTCCTGGATTATCATCCAAGACACATGTAGGTATTTCCTACTTAGTGCATCAGCCACCATATTAGTTTTACCCAGATGGTACTTTAACTCAAAGTCATAGTCTTTCAAAAACTCCTTCCATCTCCTTTGTCTCATGTTCAGCTCCTTTTGATCAAATAAGTACTTCAAACTCTTATGATCACTGAACACCTCAAATTAAACTCCATACAAGTAATGTCTCCAAGCCTTTAGGGCGAACACTACTGCAACTAGCTTTAGATCATGAGTAGGGTAGTTCTCCTCATGAGGCCTCAACTGCCTTGATGCATAGGCAACAACTCTCCTATGTTGCATCAAAACACACCCTAAACCCATCTTTGAAGCAACACATTGTACCTCAAAGTTCTCCAAAGGATCCGAAATTACCAACACCAATGTAGTAGTCAACCTCAACTTTAACTCTTGGAAACTGTCCTCACAAACCTGAGTCTATTCAAAAGAACTACCTTTCCTAGTCAATCTAGTCAAGGGTAGCGCAAATTGAGAAAAACCATTTATAAACCTTCTATAGTACTCTGCTAGGCCTATGAAGCTTCTGATCTCGGTCACAGTGGTCGGTCTCTCCCACTACAACACTGCATCTACTTTAATTGCGTCCACAGAAATCCTACCCTGACATATCACATGTCCCAAGAACTGCACTTGTGAAAGTCAGAACTCACACTTTGATAGCTTGGAAAATAACCCATTCTCATTAAGGGTTTCCAACACTATCCTCAGATGCTATTCATGCTTCTCCATAGTCTTAGAATAGATCAAGATATCATCGATAAACACCACAACAAACTGATCTAAGTAGGGTCTAAAGATCCTTTTCATGTAACCCATGAACACTGTCGGTGCATTCGTCAACCCAAAGGATATCATGAGATACTTATAATGCCCATACCTATTTCTAAAAGTTATCTTAGGTATATCCTCTTCCCTAACCCGTATCTGATGATAACCAGACCTAAAATCAATTTTTGAAAAAATCACAGCTCCTCTCAGTTGATCCATAAGATCATATATCCTTGGTAACAGCTACTTATTCTTAATGGTCACCTTGGTCAGCTGTTTGTAATCCACACAGATCCTTATGGTACCATTCTTTTTCTTCACTAGTAACATAGGTGCTCCCCACAGAGAAACACTTGGCCTAATGAATTGTTTATCTAATAAATCCTTGATTTACTTCTTGGGTTTTGCTAACTCTAGTGGCGCCATCCTATAGGGTGTTATAGAGATAAGTTCTGTCCCAGGCACTAAGTCGATAAAAAACTTTATTTCTTGCTCGGGTGGAAACTCCACTATGTAACATAGGAAAACTTCAAGATATTCAATCACCACTAGTATTTCACCTAGGCTTTGCTCAACCTCAGCACATAGTGAAAATAAGAGAACATATCCTAAAGATCCCTCATCCAAAAAGAGATTAACCTGATTCGTATTGAGATATAGAGACTCAGATGGAATGACTCTAGTAGGTATATTTGACAAGAAAACCAGGGATTTATCTTAACAATTCAACACTACATGGTTGGTAGATAACCAATCCATGCCAAGGATGACATTAATATTCACAAGAGGCAAACAGATAAGGTTTACACGAAAAATATTATCTTTTACCTTTTCACAACAATCAAGACACACTTCTGGATGTTGTAATTTGTTTAGTAGTAGGAGTAGATACAGATAAGTCATATGAAAGTTCAGATACAAGTAAATCCAGTATGCTCACACAATCATTGGAAATAAAGGAGTGGGATGCTCTGAATCATGTAACACAGTTAAAAGGTGATTGTGAATTAAGCATTTACCTTCGATAATATCGGAAGACTGAGTCACCTCTTCACCACCTAGAGTGTAGACTCTCCCTCTGGCTTGTGGTTTCTGGGTAGGTGCAGCTTCCTTCTTTGATGAACAATCCTTAGAAAAATGCCCAGGTTGCCTACAAACAAAACACACCGAGCAAGGTCAGTCTCTGTCCTATTTCCCACACTTGGAACACTTAGGTCCCACAAACTCCTTGTGAATCTGCTTACGCTTGTCCTTAGTAAAGCTAGATTTAGAAGCTCCTTTCTTGAACTTATTGTCACCCCGCTTGCTCTTTTGAATGTCTTATGACTTAGGCTCTGCCAAAGGCTTTTTGGCATGCCCTTCGATTATCCAGCATTTGTTAACCAAGGTTACAAAGTCTTGAATCTCAAACGGTTGGATCGCATTATGAATGTCTTCCCTCAATCCTTCCTAAACTTAACACACTTCCATGACTCATTTGGGTTAAGCTTGATATAAGACAAGAACTTAGACAATTCATTGAATTTGACCACGTACTGGCCAACAGACATATCTCCTTGTTGCAACTTGAGAAATTCCATCTCCTTTGCATTCTAGAGGTTTTGCGGAAAGAACTTTGTCATAAATGAATTCCTAAAGATCTCCCACGTAACAAGAGTCCTTGACACCTCAAGAGCTCTCTTGATGTCCACCCACTAATCATCTACCTCATATTCCAGCATGTACGAAGCAAAGAGCACCTTTTGCTCATCTGAGCAAGCCATGACAGTAAAAATCTTCTCCATCTCTTTGATCCAACCCTTAGCTCTGACTTGGTCGTACTTCCCCTTGAAGGAAGACAGATTAGATTTATTGAACTCTGAGAGGTCTTAGAAAGTCTGACTCCTCCCAACTACCTCTTGGTTTGGTTGCCCCTAGTGGTGTGGTGGTGTAGTAGGTGGTTGATATTGAGTGGTACTCATTCTCTCAAACATTCTTGTTGTTGCAACTGCTTGTTCTCTGATAGCTTCAGTTGTTGCAGCTATTTGCTCTTGCATAGTAGTGGCAATAGTAGTTGTTTAGTCCCTCATTGCCTCAGCCATTGCTATAAAGGCTCCAACCTTGTCAAGGCCTTCATTTCTAGAGTTCCTACTCCCATGTGGTCACCCTCGTGATGCTATAGTTTCCTATAAATACAGAACAATACATATTGAGGTAGCTAATCCCAATATCATGTAACTGTGCAACAGTTGCTAAAACAATCACACCAAAGGTAAGTCATACAATTCAATCAAACATCTCACACAAGAGATAAAGAAATGCATAACACAAGAGGAACTCCTAAGCATGCTTAAGCATAGTTAGTCCACACCTCGGCTCAACAAGATGAACTTCTTTGATACCATAATGTAACACCCTAATAGAATAAGCAGTATATTTCAAGATAAAGTATATTAAGTATGCCACTTTCTAAAATAAATATAAACAAAATTTATAATAACCTATATAGCCATTACAGAGAGCCATGAAGATGAAAAAAGTCATATATATACATCATTGGCTAAAAAGCCATACTGTAATGCAAAAACTTTTACAAATAAACCAGTAAAGTAAATAAATACAAGCTTATGCAAAAAGAAATAAAGCAACTAAACTAAGCCTTCTGCTTCTTCTTTTTCTTGCCCTTTCCCTCAGGAGGGTCTTCACCTAAATTCATATAGAACACATAAAGGTGAGAAATCACAATTTCTCAGTATACACATACCAAGACCAGCAGTTAATAATTTACAACAAATAAATCAACTGTAAATGTACATACACACGATGTAACTAGTTATACAATAATCAACAATATCAAAGAATCATCCATACAATCTTAAGATATTATCAAACAAAGCAACCAATCCATCAAGCAAGACAACTGCCCATATAATTGTCAACAATGCAATGCTTTATGTTATGATGTATGATTATGCTCAAAAAATATTCTAATATTATGATTATGCAATGCCCATGCAGGTTTTAAATTTTGAAAACACAAGTTACTTACTTATTTCCCAGAAACCTCTGTTTCTTGTATATAGAAAGCAGGATAAGACTAAAAGCCTAAACCCACTTGGTAATAGGTAGACACTTTCCCCTCACCAATGTGAGAGTACTATTTCCACCCCCATACCAGTAACCTTGACCATATTAGCATAAATGCAAGGAGAATTCAGATCCAACACCTCATTCTCAGGCCATATGATTTTGTACACTATCTAAGGTCATAATACGTAGGAAATTTATAAATACCAAATTTGAAAAACTAAATATTCAGGTCACATTTTAAACACTAGAACATAGGAATCTTAGCCTCACTTATCCAACAAAGTAGTAAGATTCATATTACTAGCTAAACAATATCTAGAACACCACACAATCACTTCACAACTGAATTAGAAATCAACCTCATGTTGATCAAGGTTCTAAACACTAACATAGGCATTCTATCACAATTTGAATATCTAAGAATTCCCAAACTTTTCATATACACAAATTGATAATTCTCTCCAAGAAATATCCCAAAAAGTGTCACATTACACCCTAAAAAACTTATACAAATGATCCCATAAAGTAGCGAGTTTAATTAGTATCACAAGCTAAAACAAAAGCCTCTGCGCTGTCACAATGCTTGAGCATGCAAGGACCGAGCGCTTGAGCATGCGATAGGTATCAAGGTGTATCCATATAGTCATTGCACACTTGAGCGTGTACCCCTTTGGCGCTTGAGCACTCCCACACTATACGCTTGCCTTATTATGCTGGGCGATGGGCGCTTAAGCATGCAAGGCCTAAATGCTTAAGCATTGAATGCCCAACAACAAATCTACAGAATTTTACAAATTTGTGCATTGTTCCATTGGTGCCAAATACGAAATTCAACCACTCCCACTTTGGTTTCAAGGTGATTTTAGGTTCCTAACAAGTTCCCTAACATGAAGGAAACATAAAACACAAATCCATTTCATCAAATTTGGATCCATAAACTAAATCACTCATCCAAACCCCAAATTCCTCACTTTGAGCCTATTCAGTCCAAATGGAGAGTTTTCAGTTTTTAATCCAAACTATTAACCTGAACAAGTCATAAACATCCCCATAAATTTATCCAAACAAGAAAATCACTCAAAAAACCTCAAAATCTCATTTTGACATATCAAACGTCAAATAAGCCTAAACATGAAAATGAAAGGAAATGAAGTTTTAAGCATCAAGAACCCTTACCTTCTATTGCAGCAAGGAATTGGAAATTCAAGTTTCAATCCTTGATCTTGGATTTCCCCTTCTTCTTGTGCTTCTTGCTTCCCTTTTCACCACTTGAAACCTCCACTTTGGAAGCGATTTTTGTGACCAGCTGTGAAGAGAAAAGAGAAAAGTGAGAAAATAAGTAACAAAGCAACCAATAAAAGTAAAGAAAATAGGCTAGAACCATGGGTAATTTTAGGCCTTAAGATACAACACTAGTACTTCCTGATATGCTAAAAACACTTAGATTTAGCTAAATCAAGTTTTCCAAGTTCCAACAACTTTAAAATAAATACTAAGATTCATTAAAAAAGTCGCTTCACTACTATCATATTTTTCCATATCTGTGACTAGTCAATCTGGCACTAAAACACACAACTAGTATGCTTAAAAATACCAAACTAACTCCGATTATTCTCAAATTTTAACCATATCACAGAATACACATTTGTGACTTAGAAATAAATTATTCACATCTATTTTCATTAGCTAATCCATTTAAGCTAATATCTGGGTCATTTTAAGCAACTTTCCACCTTTCAATTTGCAACAAAGTTCTTAAACTAACTCAAATTATAACAAAATTAAATAGGCATATTAAGCAAGTATTAAGCTACCTCTGTAACTATTTACAAGTCTAACATGTTGAAGAGGATGTTACACCCTCACTAGATGTGGCCTGGGTTACTCGGGATAGTTTTGTGTAAAAAAAGAGATTGTTATAAATAGGTTGAAATGCACCAACCTGAAAGTAGATTACTACCAAGTGATTAGTATTGCGACGATGGACATTCCCTCCTTACCAAGGTAGTATGAGGATGGACATTCCCTCCCTAGCTACTTGATAAAAAAGACAAAAGTATGAGGAATATGCTTAGAAAGATGATAAATGAGGAGCACTAGATGATGATTGATGTTTGAATGATTACCTTTACATAAATATGAGATTCTTATCTATTGAATCATTGATATGATACTGAGATGTAGATTGAACATAAATCCTTCTAGACTTGATATATAGTTTATGGATATCGTAATGAAACTTGAATATATAAATGAATTTTTATAAATGATTTAAATTGAATTTCTATCTCAAGAATAGAAAGGAAATCCTTTTGGCATTAGCCACCTTTTTATATTTTAATATTTAAGATTTATTTGATTTTTTCGAAGCAGTTGGAGTTATTATGATGATATGTTTTATATATCCGATTTATTGAGAATGTTAGGATTCTCACCCCATGTATTTGTATTCCATGATAATTTCAAGGAATGAATCTTCATCAAAGTAAGACACAAGATGTGGATGTATAATAAATAGTCTACTCTTTTGAGGCTATAATTTTGTATCTACTTTTGTATAATGGATTGTACATAGATTATATGTATTTGGACCTTAAAGGTGTAACACCCCCTCTGAAGGGTATCACATTCATACCAACTCCTTATAATTAAATAATTTTCCAAGTTATAAAATATTTATTATTATTTGAATATGGGTTTCAAAATTTCTTTTTCGCGAAAAAATCAATTGATCAAATTAAAGTAACTCAAAATATAAAAACTGAATAAATATACTTTTCATATAAATAGAGTTTACTACAACTATACGTTCATTAACTTTACATACTTAAAAACATAACACCTAAGATATGAGCCCTTGTCAGAAGACAAATTCCCTAGCTGGGAGTGTCTCGATGGATAGAAATTCGACCCAAAGATATATCGAAGTTCTCTCTAGGAGTATAGTGAAATTCATTCCACAACTCCCTAATAGGAAAAATAACCTCTACATAAGCAACCATATAAAATGAAATAACAATCCCATGGTGAGTCCTACTTACTGATAAAGTAATGCCACCACAATACTCTATGCGCCCTGTGTCCCAATGGACACGCCAAGCAGTAGCGCTTTCAAGAAATTGTTGCCTAAAGAAATCTAGCTGATTCCTCTTTGTCGCCATTGCAGTCTTTACAGATGTGGACATAAAATAGAAATAGATAAAATAAAATAGCAGAGAGGTAAGATCCCCTACATCGTATACTAATATGGTAGCAAAGAAACGATACAAACAACAATGTCATTCCATACATACAATCCATAGATTAATATAAAATCAGTAGATATATTCATGATATTTAATAGATAAATAATCCAATAAACTTGCAGTATAATAGCAGACACAATGGTAATACCATAATCATATTATATCATAATAATACTATATCTCCACAGTATAAATGCTGAGTATGCTCATGAGCAATGTGTACATTAAATATGCTCATTGAGTACAAGGACCATGATTATGCACAATGCCCTATGTTAAGCGAACACGTTTTTCTATACATAAGCAAACACATTTTTCTATGCTCAAGCGAATACGTTTTTCTATGTATGATAAATGATTCAAACATATACTGTCATTGATCACACAGTATTTCTTTATTCACATGCCATCTCATATACTGTCATTAATCACATAGTATTTCTTACTCACACGTCGTCACATGGCAGTGTCACCGTATAATGCTCAAAAGCACTTTTAGTCGAAACAAAGTACTGTTGTACTGTTCCTAATGACATTAACGCAACCGCACATATAGTCGTCCAATACCATTAGTATCTATGATATTATATAACCTCCTATACAATCAATAATACCAAAGATCCACTAAGGTCTAGTACTTCAGTTTCACAAACATTGACCCTACAGCACAATTTGCTGTTCCCCTCTATCGCGTAGTAATATTATCGCATTTTCATAATCGCATAATACTTCTATTATGTTTTCAAATTACGTACAGATTTTTCAATGTTTTCTCAATCGCATAAAGATTTTAAAACGTTTTCTCAATCGCGTGGCTAAAATTTACTATTTTTAAATCGCATAGAAGTTATTCTACGTATTTTCAATTGTGTAAAATATTTTTAACATATTCTAAGCTCAAAATAATACTTTTCTCATTTATTATCAATATTTGACTTTATTTCCATTATTTCCATAATAATCCCTCTTCAAACAATATTTTGAAGATGTTCTCATCAAAATCAGTACTTTTTACTATTTCTCAGAAAATTGTATTTCTTTAATTTACATGAGACATTACAACTCAAAATTTCCTAAAGCGCTTCAAAACCCAAAGGGTGAGCTACACGTTAACAAATTTCAAGTTTCAATTTTTATTTAGTACATAACTTAATTAGGCCAATTTTTATTCTAAAAAGTTAATTACTTTCATTTAGATTCAAAAACTTGCCAAATTGATTCCTTACCATTTAAGCACCTAAGTCTAAACTTAGTAAATAATTTTGAATCTTTAACATCAAAATGGCATGTTGGCCAAATTTCCTACTATGCTTCATAAATCATATATAATTCTTTTCTAAAATTTTATTCCTTATAAAGATTACTTAATTAAATTTCTTGTCATAAAATCATTTAATCCTTAATTAGGAAAAGAATTTAGAATACTTGGTCCCCTTGGTGATGTTGAGGCCATACCTCTAGGTTCTTTGGAACCATCATACAATTTCTATCATATGAATCATATCCTAAGTTACACAAAAATTAACATGCTTTCCAAATCACACATGTAAGCATATTATCAAAACTATAAGCATACCAAACATATATATAAATCATGCATATTTATCAAAGCAATAAAACAATCACATATAATCTAACAAGCATAAAATAACAACCACATAATCGAGTGAATAAATCCTCACATGGATTTTCCACTCACAAATACAAACAATCCATTCCTTCACCGCCACATATGGCCGATGAGGTTAATCTCCCTCTTACTTGGTTGATGTCCTCCTAGCTCCTCGTAAGACTCTTTTTGTATCGAACTTTCACCACCAAAAAGATCTTGAAACCTTAGAACTTAAATCCAAGATTCAAGCTTGAAGATGATGGAATTTGATCTTGATTACAACATGAAAGTTACTTAGATTGATGAGAGGATTCAAGAAGTACAGTTGGATAAAATTAAACAAACTTGGAAGATGGTGTTTGGATGGTTGGCCATGAGCCACTTCAAGAAGAAAAGTAAGAGCTTTTTGATCTTCAACTTGAAGAACAAGGTTGAAGATGATAGAACTAAGCTAAGATCTCAACTACAAAGTATCTTAGAATTGTGTCTAGGTTCTAGATCTAAGGTTGTATAAAATTATTGAAGCTTGGAAGTGTTTCCATGGGTCTTGGCCAAATTCTACAAGAAGAGAGAAAAAATAGAGTTCTTTGGTTGTTCTTGGTGTTCTTAAATGAGAGAGAAAAGATGATAGACGTTTGTCTTCACAAAGTGTTATAGAAATGAAATACAAAGTCCAAGTCTGCATGCCTTGCCCGTGGGATGCAATAGGAAAGGAAAATAGTAACGTCCCTTTTTGGGAGGGAACGTCACATCATTATTTACAATGCGAAAAAATAAAAGAATAAACTAAGACCCAGTTCATTATATTATAGATAAACTTGCTTGGTTGGAAACGTATAAATAAATTAGCGAATACATATTTTTTTGTTATGGAATAATAAAAATATAGTGACAAGATGTAATTATAGCAAGGAGTAAAATAAAAATAAACCATACATTCGAACATACAATATATATATATATATATATATATATATATATAATATATATATATATATATATATAATCATATCAAACTTATTTAGTTACAACACCTGATATACAAAAAGCAAAAACTATGCATACCCCAAAAGATTATACATGTACAGCCCACTAAAGAGATAAGTCATCAAGCCCCAAAAAGAACACAGATAGCCATCAATAGCTATCGACAGTATTAGCCCCTAAGAAGGAAGAGAAGGAACCGTGTCAGGATCCTCCTCAGGGTCTTCCTCATAAGAGGAAACCCTCATTGGAACCACTGAATTACGTGCGGAGGCTCGGGCAGTAGAGAGGAAAGAATCCTCCTATGGGGAGTAATAACGTTCACCCCACATATCCCTAATGGGCAAATAAAATTCTAAATATAGACGAACACTACAGGTAAAAATAGGCGGATCGTATCGTCCCCAAGCTAGCGACACCGTCACGTCTCCAAGGTAAACACAGCGATCTGTAACTAAGTTGATATGCCAGCAATCTGGACCACCGAGAAAAGTCAGCCTCACATAACCCAAAAAGCCTTACGGACGGGACGTCATGATCAAGCAGGTACTAGTCAAAGTCAGGCCAAAAACCTAGGAACTCATGTGCTTCCCCTTCTTTGCAAGCGTCTTCGAAGAAACATAAATATAGACCAAAAAAGTAGAAATACAGGAAAGAGGTGAGACATCCTACATTCATTACCAATTATGGCAGTAAAGAAACAAAACGGCATAGGACACCCAGAAAACATTACAAAAATAATAAACAGTATCAAGAAATACACATCAAACAGCTCAATGAACTCAGGTAGTTATAGCATCAATAATATAACAATTTCATTCATCATATGAATTAAATGCCAGATAATGTATAGACTCACTATGCACATACATACGATATCAAAATCCTACTCCATGGAGCTAGACATAAACATCAGAGAGAAAGATCAGGAGACATGTCTGTAACTCGGCTGCCGCGGCCAAAGTGCTAAAATCATTAGTTTATTCACATGCACATCAAGGCATTGTACAAGACATTCTTTACTAAATCGCGATATAGGACAGTGTCTCGGTCCGGATCGTCGATGTGTCGGTGCATTTGCATCGGTCTGCCCCATGGACAGAAGTGCTACCAACTGTCCATTGCGAGGTACCCGCACCCTGACGCCCCAAGGTCAACATTATGACCTACACTAGTCTATTCACACCCGCACTAAGGTGTGTTCAATCTCCTAGGCAACATGGCCTTAACAACAGTCCATCGGACTTTCACAATGCATGATGACTCAATGCATGTATCATGTATATTCAATGATAATATACTTTCCATAACATGCCATAATTTGGCTAAGATAAGCATCAACATATTCTTGGTCTCACTCATGGACCCACAATAAATATTATTAAGTCTTTAAATAATACATTACATTGGTACGGTACATTATGGAATTATGCCTGAATTCCTACATTCTTCTTAATAAGTTTCTCTTTTAGAGAAATCCTCTCGTATTATTCATGTAATGATTATTATTTTAATTAAATAAGTCCATCACTAAATTTTAAACCTAATTCCCTTAGAATGATTTAAATTGAGTTATTCAACATTCTTACGTATACTCATGGTCTTACTTTAATTAAAAATTATTCTAAGTATTTAGATAAAACTTCATTCTTAGTTCTTTCCATTTTATGAATCCCTATTTAACTCCTAATTATCCAATTAATCAAGTTTCACTTCAAATTAATATTTCTTATGAAATTCTTCTCTAGATGAATTCTCTTGATTGTTAAGTTCTTTACTTTAGGTTTATTCAAACTCACTTAGAGAATTATTCTAAGGTTTTCTTAAGTCTCACACTCTTGTTCTTTAATTAGGTCAAAAGATTCACTTTTAGGTTATCAATTAAATTTCTCTCCATCACCTTATTAGCTACTTATTACTTGATTATTGAATTTCCAAAGTTATCTAAAAATTACATTTCTTGGACCTAAAATGGCCTAGAGGCCATGGCCTCCCAAGGGTAGTAACCCTAAACTTTTTCTCAACTCCATTACATTTTATTCACTTGGTTAATTATGTTTCCATCTTAGTTACAAAATTTCAACCATGATCACTTCATTTGAGGGTCATGGCCGCGAGCCTCCATGAGGAAAGCAAGGGACTTTTATTTCCATTTTATACTTCCAATCCATCCAAATCAAACCAAGGTCATCAGTATACATATACAATCAACCAAACATATCAAACAAGATAGACTTAACATATAAGCATAAAATCAAACATCAAAGAGAGTAACCCTAGCAAGTCTCTCACAACCAACATAAAAACAAGTCTTTCACTACCAATACTGGGTTAAGAGGATCATCTCCCTCTTACCCAAGAGAAAACAAGAAGAGGAATCTCCTTTGTAGCTCGTTGATGAATTCAGTTTCACTCCTTCAAAACCCTAGAAATTTCAACTTCAACTAATCAACACCAATGCTTGAAAAAGTGAAAATAAATGGTCATGAAGATGGCCTTAAAAACGAAAATGAAGAAGAAAAGGTGAAGAACCAAGAATCTTACCCTAAAGCTTCAAACTTTGATGCTTGAAGAAGATGATGGAGATGAAAGCTTTTCAAGACATCTTCAACTAGAAAGGTGTTTAGAATGTAGTGGAGATTGAGAAAATATGGTTGCTTTGAATTTTTGCAATGATGGAGGGCATGGAAAGGGGTTGGCCGTGTGGTGTGGTGGTAGAGAAAAAGAGGAGAAAATTTGAGAGAAGAAGAGAGAAGAAAATGTAGAGAGAGAAGTTGATAGTAAAGAAATGGTACTTTTTAGATTTGAAATTAGAAATGTAATTGATAAAAATGAAAACAAATGTTTGGCTCCCAAATGGCCTTCATGGCCGTGTGGTGAGAGGGAGGAGAGAGAGTGTGTGTAGCTTCCTTTAGAAGTTTGGTAGGAAGCTTCCTTGAGAAGCTTCATGCGCTTGTCGATAATGTGAAAAGTAAAGTTGTCTCCTAAAGTGAACACTCTAGAAAAGATGATTAACACTCTACTAGAGCTATTAATCCAGTGAACAAAAGTTATAGTAAATAGAAACAGTGTTTATTGTTCATTGAATAATTTTACGATACAATGATTTTATTTATTAGATAAAATCTCAAAAAATGTAAACCTTGTAAACTGTGTCTAGCCTTGGGTTTAGTAAGTTCCCCCGTCGACGTTTCCATAGTTCAAAGTTTACCAGTCTCGCCGAAAATATTTCATTTTCTCAGCTCCGCTCAATGCGCACGCAAAATGAGGAATATATTAAAACATTCAACGTTTTCAAAAAAATCCACAAATTTTCTCAAAAATCACAAATATTAAAAAATGCCTATTTATCATGAAACAAATAATTTCTGGAGTGTTACACTGACTCTGCTTGGTGTGCACGTAAAATGAGAAATATATTAAAATATTCTACATTTCTGAAAAAATCCAGAAAAATTTTCAAAAATCATAAATATTATAAAATGATCATTTATAATGAAACAAATAATTTTTGGAGTGTTACAACTCTCTCCTTCTAAAAAGAAATTTCGTCCTTGAAATTTTCATACCTTAGAACAGTTGTGGGTGTTACTCCTTCATCTTGTCTTCCAGTTCCCATGTCGCATCTCTGGTCGTTTCATTCCAGATCACTTTCACCAATGAGATTTCTTTTCCTATGAGTTACTTTACCTTCCTATCTTCAATCCTTACAGGAAGTGCCTCATAGGCTAAGTTCTCTTTCAGTTGCACTATGTCCAGTGCTATGACATGGTTCGAGTTAGGAATATATTTTCGTAGTTGTGACACATGAAAGACATTGTGAAGATTTGAAAGAAAAGGTGGTAAGGCTATTTGGTAAGCTACTGGACCTATCCGGCGAAGAATTTGGTAAAGTCCAAGGAATTTGGGAGTAAGTTTTCTAGATTTTAGAACTCAGTCGACCCCAGTCGTTGGCGTGACTTTCAAAAACACATGCTTGCCTTCCTCAAACTCAAGGGGCTTTCTTCTCTTGTCCGCATAGCTCTTCTTCCGACTTTGAGTCATCCTCATCTTTTCCTGAATCATCTGGACCTTCTCAGTCGTCTGCTGTATAATATCAGGTCCAACAGTAAGGCGCTCTCTGTCTTGGTATCAACACAAAGGTGATCAGCACCGTCATCCATACAGAGCTTCATAGGGTGCCATCCCTATGCTTGAATGAAAACTATTTTTGTAGGTGAACTCTACTAATGGTAAAACTTCATCCCAACTTCCAGCCTGTTCTAAAGCGTAAGCCTTGAGCAAATCCTCCAATGATTGGATCGTCCTTTCCAATTGCCCATCGGTTTGTGGATGGTAAATAGAACTTAATTGTAGCTTTGTTTCCAATGCCTCTTGCAAACTTTTTGAAAACTTTGAGGTGAACCTTGGATCCCTATCCGAAACAATACTGGTAGGCACACCATGTAGCCTAACGATCTTACCGATATAAAACTGGGTCAGCTTCTCTATGTTGTATCTTATGTTGTATCTTATGTTGATTGGTAAGAAGTGTGTTGACTTTGTGAGTCGATCAACGATTACCTATATGGAATCATAACCTTTTCTAGTCCTTAGCAATCTAACCACAAAATCCATCGCAATGCTATCCCACCTCCATTCGGAAATAGATAGAGGTTACAACAGTCCTAATGGTCTTTGATGTTCCACATTTGCTTTCTGGAAAACTAGACAATAAGACACACATCTGGTAATGTCACTCTTCAGTCCGTGCCACCAAAATAACTTCTTTAGATTTTGGTACATTTTAGTTATCCCCAGGTGCATACTTAACTTGCTCGTGTGAGCGTGTTCGAGAATATAATTTTTAAGTTCTTGATCCCTGGGTATACAAACTCTACCTCGGATAGCGTTGCATTGCCTTGCCTCATCAGCTCTCTTTCTTCTTGCAAAAACTTATCAATTTTCTACTTTTCCCGGATGTCTTCCATTAATTCACTTGAGATAGTAACCATGTTCGTGCAAATTTTTTCTGGTGCTAATTCCATGAAAGGCCATACATCCTTGAATCGCTTTATCAAAATTTTTTCCTTGATCATCATGGCTGAGATACTGAGCATCTTCCTACTCAATGCGTCTGCCATGACGTTTACCTTTCCAGGGTGATACAGAAGTCAGAAGTCATAATCCTTCAGGAATTGCAACCACCTGCATTGTCTCACATTCAAATTCTTTTGATCATATAAGTACTTCAATCTCTTATGGTCACTAAAGATGTTGAACATCGCTCTGTACAGGAAGTGTCTCCATATCTTCAAGGCAAAAACTACAGCTGCTAACTCCAAGTCATGTGTTGGATAGTTTTTCTCATGCACTCACAATTATCTCAAAGCATAAGCCACCACTTTTCCATTCTGCATAAGCACAGCTCCTAATCCTTGATATGAAGCATCGCAATACACTTCGAAGGGTTCATTCGGATTGGGTAGAACTAGCACTGGTGAAGTAGTTAGTCCTTTCTTCAATTCTTGGAAACCTTCTTCGTAAGCATTAGTCCATTCAAAGGCTTGGTTCTTTCTTGTGAATTGAGTGAGAGGCCCTGCTATTTTAGAGAATCCTTCAATAAACCTCTGATTGTATCCAGCCAAACCTATAAACCTTCAGATTTCTGTCACTGTCTTTGACCTTTCCCATTATAGCACTGCTTCTACTTTTGATGGATCTACTATAATCCCTTCCTTCAAGATTACATAGCCCAAAAACTTTACTTCTTCTAGCCAGAATTCACACTTTGATAGTTTGGCGTACAACTTCTTCTCCTTCAGAATTTGGAGAACTATACTGAGGTGTTTAGCATGATCCTCCTGATTTTGAGAGTAGATCAGGATGTCGTCAATGAAGACCACAACGAATCTATCTAAGGATGAAAGATCTTGTTCATGTAGTCCATAAATATGGCAAGTGCATTCGTTACACCAAATGGCATCACAAGATATTCGTAATGACCATATCGAGTACGGAAAGCCGTCTGTGGAATATCCTTCGCTTTTACTCAAATCTGATGGTGGCCCGATCGCAGATCGATCTTAGAGAACATTGCTGCTCCTTTCAATTAATCCATTAAGTCATCTATTCTTGGGAGTGAATACTTATTCTTGATTGTGACATTATTCAGTTGGCGATAGTCCACACACAATCGTGAGGTACCATCCTTCTTTTGAACTAGTAACACTGGTGCTCCCCATGGTGACACACTGGGTCTAACGAACTACTTTTCTAAGAGTTCTTCTAACTGCTTCTTAAGCTCATCTAACTCTAATGGTGGTATTCTGTATGGCGCTATAGATACGGGACCATATCCATGTACAAGATCAATAGCGAACTCTATCTCCCGCTCCGGTGGTAGACTAGGTACATTATCAGGAAAAACTTCGGGGAACTCGTTAACCACTGTAATTGCATTCACATCAGCCTTGCTCTCGACCTTCAAGGAAGACAATAGCATGTATCCCTGAGCTCTTTCTTTCGAGAAAGCTCGAACTTGATTGGCCGTCAAAAATCTAGAATCCTCGTCCATAGGAAAAACTATGGTTTTACTAAAACAATCCAATAGGATATGGTTGGAAGACAACTAACCCATTCCTAAAATTACATCTAACTAAGAAAGGGGTAAATAGATCAAATCAACAGAAAAGATTCGACCCTCAACAATCAAAGGACAATTCAAATAGACTGTGGTAGTAACAACAAGTTTATTAGTGGGAGTAGAAATAGTTAAGTCAAATGGTAAGGAGGACACAGGTAAACCAAGTCATCGCACACAGTTATAAGAAATGAAAGAGTGGGTTGCCCCAGAGTCATACAGTACAGTTAAAAGATTACCTCTTAGGGCACTTCTCCTTGTATCAGATCTTCGGATTTGGAGGCTTCGGCTCCACTCATGGTATAGACTCAGCCCCCTGCCTGTGGCTTTGCAACTTGTGCAGCGTTGACTGAAGGCTCAGCCTTAGCTTGATTGCAATCTCTGGAGACATGTCCAGGTTTCCCACATCGAAAACAGATAATTCCTTTGATGGTGCAGTCTCTTGTTGCGTGATCCTTCCCGCATTTTAAGCATTTTGAAGGAAATGCCACATTCTGTCCACTTTGGTTCCCACCAGAACCTCCACTAGAACCTCCACCAGATGTCTGCTGCTGATTTCCCAGTGGTTGGGAATAAGACTTCTTTTGGAAATAGTTTATGTTGTTTCCGCCTCCCCTTTGGAACCTGGTAGGTCCAAAGTTTTGATTTCTTGAGTCCCGAGCTTGATCCAGAGCTTCCACCTGGCAACACGTATCTAACAGCTCTAAAAATTGGTTGATCTTTAAGGTGATAACTGTTCTTTTCACTTCGTGCCTTAGTCCTTCCTCAAAATTTTGACATTTCCACACATCGTCTGGTTGGTGCTGGAAATATGTCAAAAGCTTGGATAAGCTTTTGAACTTCGCGGCGTATTCATTGACAGACAAGCTCCCTTGCCTCAAGCTAAGGAACTCCATTTCTTTTGCATGCCTTGCGCTTGCGGGGAAATATTTTTGCAAGAACTTATTCTTGAATACCACCCAAGTGATTGCGCGACCTTCAGTTTCTAACACTCTCTGGGCCTCGTTCCACTAGTCTTCAGCATCCCCAATCAACATAAAAGTGGCATAAGTTACCTTCTTGTCATTGGCACAGTTTATGCCTCTGAAGATTTTCTCCAACTCTTTGATCGATAGGCTAGCTTTCTCTAGATCAAATTCTCCTTTAAACTGAGGAGGGTTGTGGTGACAGTACTATGCCAAATTTTGAGCATTAGCTGACGCTTCCAGCTGTCATGTAGCCCTTTCCTGCTGCTGAGCAGTTCTCTTCGTTTGTTGCACGATGACCACAGCCATTCGTTGCATCGCCTCAATTGCTACAGCCATATCTCCTCCACGTGCCATTTTGCTCTTTCAAGTAATACTAATTGAAAAACACAAGGAAGAATTAGATGTATCCTTTCAGAATACCAAACACAGAGAATCACACAGCACAAACAAGTTAGACCTAACCACAAAGACCCAAAGAAAACATAAATCGGGGCTTTGATACCAACTTAATGTAATACCCATTTTTTAGGAGGGAACGTCACATCATTATTTACAATACAAAAAATAAAAGAATAAACTAAGACCCGATTCATTATATTATAGATAAACTTGCTTGGTTGGAAACGTATAAATAAATTAGCGAATATATATATATATGTTGTTTGAATGTATGGAATAATTAAAATATAGCGATGAGATGTAATTATAGCAAGGAGTAAAATAAAAATAAACCATACATTCAAACAACATATATATATATATATATATATATAATCATATCAAACTTGTTTAGTTACAACACCTGATATACAAAAAGCAAAAACTATGCGTGTCCCAAAAGATTATACATGTACAGCCTACCAAAAAGATAAGTCATCAGGCCCCAAAAAGAACACAAATAGCCATTAGTAGCTATCGAAAGTATTAGCCCTTAAGAAGAAAGAGAAAAAATCGTGTTAGGATCCTCCTCAAGGTCTTCCTCATCAGAGGAAACCCTCATTGGAGCCACTAAATTATGCGTGGGGGCTCGGGCTGTAGAGAGGAAAGAATCCTCCTGTGGGGAGTAATAACGTTCACCCTACATATCCCTAATGGGCAAATAAAATTCTAAATGCAGACAAACACTACAGGTAAAAATAGGCAAATAGTATCATCCCCAAGCTAGCGACACTGTCATGTCTCCAAGGTAAACACAGCGATCCGTAGCTAGGTTGATATGCCAGCAATCCGGACCTCCGAGAAAAGTCAGCCTCACGTAACCCAAAAAGCCTTGGGGACTGGGCATCATGATCAAGCAGGTACTAGTCAAAGTTAGGCCACAAACTTGGGAACTTGTGTGCTTCCCCCTCTTCGCTGTTGTCTTCAAAGAAACATAAATATAGGCAAAAATAGTAGAAATACAGGAAAAAGGTGAGACATCCTACATTCATTACTAATTATGACAGTAAAGAAACAAAATGGCGTAGGACGCCCACAAAGCAATACAAAAATAACAAACAATATCAAGAAATAAACATCAAATAGCTCAATGAACTCAGGCAGTTATAGCATCAATAATATAACAATTTCATTCATCATATGAATTAAATGCCAGATAATGTATAGACTTGCTATGCACATACATACGATATCAAAATCCTACTCCATAGATCTAGACACAAACATCAGAGAGAAAGATCAGGAGACATGTCTGTAACTCGGCTGCCGCGGTCAAAGTGATAAAATCATTAGTTTATCCACGTGCACATCAAGGTATTGTACAAGACATTCTTCACTACATTACGATATAGGACAGTATCTCGGTCTGGATCGTCGGTGCATTTGCATCGGTCTGCCTCACAGACAGAAGAGCTACCAACTGTCCATTGCGAGGTACCCGCACCCCGACACCCCCAAGGTCAATATTATGACCTACACTAGTCTACTCGCACCCGCACTAAAATGTGTTCAATCTCCTAGGCAACATGGCCTTAACAACAGTCCATCAGACTTTCACAATGCATGATGACTCAATGCATATATCATATATATTCAATGATAATATACTTTCCATAACATGCCACAATTTGGCTAAGATAAGTATCAACATATTCTTGGTCTCACTCATGGACCCACAATAAATATTATTAAGTCTTTAAATAATACATTACACTGGTAGGGTACATTATGGAATTATACCTGAATTCCTACATTCTTCTTAATAAGTTTCTCCTTTAGAGAAATCCTCTCGCATTATTCATTTAATCATTATTATTTTAATTAAATAAGTCCATCACTAAATTTTAAACCTAATTCCCTTAGAATGATTTAAATTGAGCTATTCAACATTCTTACTTACACTCATGGTCTTACTTTAATTAAAAATTATTCTAATTTTTTGGATAAAACTTCATTCTTGGTTCTTTCCATTTTATGAATCCCTAATTAACTCATAATTATCCAGTTAATCGTGTTTCACTTCAAATTAATATTTCTTATGAAATTCTTCTCTAGAGGAATTCTCTTCATTGTTAAGTTCCTTACTTTAGGTTTATTCAAACTCACTTAGAGAATTATTCTAAGGTTTTCTCAAGTCTCACACTCTTGTTCTTTAGTTAGGTCAAAAGATTCGCTTTTAGGTTATCAATTAAATTTCTCTCCATCACCTTATTAGCTACTTATTACTTGATTACTGAATTCCCAAAGTTACCTAAAAATTATATTTCTTGGACCCAAAATGGCCTAGAGGCCGTGGCCTCCCAAGGGTAGTAACCCTAAAATTTTTCTTAACTCCATTACATTTTATTCACTTGATTAATTATGTTTCCATCTTGGTTACAAAATTTCAGCCATGATTACTTCATTTGAAGGTCATGGCCGTGAGCCTCCTTGAGGAAAGCAAGCGACTTTTATTTCCATTTCATACTTCCAATCCATCCAAATCAAACCAAGGTCATCAATATACATATATAATCAACTAAACATATCAAACAAGATAAACTCAACACATAAGCATAAAATCAAACATCAAAGAGAGTAACCCTAACAAGGGTTTCTGACAACTAACACAAAAACAAGTCTCTCACTACCAATACTAGTTGAAGAGGATCATCTCCCTCTTACCCAAGAGAAAACAAGAAGAGGAATCTCCTTTGTAGCTCCTTGATGAATTTTGTTTCATTCCTTCAAAACCCTAGAAATTTCAACTTCAACCAATCAACATCAATGCTTGAAAAAGAGAAAATAAATGGTCATGAATATGGCCTTGAAAATGAAAATAAAGAAGAAAAGGTGAAGAACCAAAAATCTTATCCTAAAGCTTCAAACTTTTAAGCTTGAAGAAGATGATGAAGATGGAAGCTTTTCAAGAAATCTTCAACTAGAAAGGTGTTTAGAATGTAGTGGAGATTAAGAAAATATAGTTGCTTTGAATTTTTGCAATGGTTGAGGGCATGGAAAGGGGTTGGCCATGTGGTGTGGTGGTAGAGAGAAGAAGGAGAAATTTTGAGAGAGGAAGAGAGAAAAAAATGTAGAGAGAGAAGTTGATAGTAAAGAAATGGTACTTTTTAGATTTGAAATTAGAAATGTAATTGATAAAAATGAAAACAAATGTTTGGCTCCCAAATGGCCTTCATGGCCGTGTGGTGAGAGGGAGGAGAGAGAGTGTGTGTGTAGCTTCCTTGAGAAGCTTGGTAGGAAGCTTCCTTGAGAAGCTTCACGCGCTTGTCGACAAAGTGAAAAGTAAAGTTGTCTCCTAAAGTGAACACTCTAGAAAAGATGATTAACATTCTACTAGAGTTATTATTCTAGTGAACAAAAGTTATAGTCAATAGAAACAGTGTTTATTGTTCATCGGATAATTTTACGGTACAACAATTTTATTTATCAGATAAAATCTCAAAAAATATAAATTTCGTAAATTGTGCCCAGCCTCGGGTTTAGTAAGTTCCCCCGTCAATGTTTTCACAATTCAAAGTTTACTAGTCTCGGGGAAAATATTTCATTTTTTTAGCTCCGCTCAATGCGCACACAAAATAAGGAATATATTAAAACATTCAACGTTTCCAAAAAAATCTACAAAATTTCTCAAAATTCACTAATATTATAAAATACCTATTTATCATGAAACAAACAATTTCTGGGGTGTTACATGTAACATCCCAAAAATTATCTCATTCATCATAAATAGGTGTTTTATAATATTGAGATTTTTAAGAATTTTTCTGGATTTTTCCAGAAACATTGAATATTTTAATATATTCTTCATTTTGTGTGCACACTGAGTAGAGTCAGTGTAACACTCCAAAAATTGTTTATTTCATGATAAATAGTCATTTTCTAATATTTGTGATTTTTAATAATTTTTGTAGATTTTTCTGGGAATGTCAAATATTTTAATATATTTCTCATTTTACGTGCACGTTAAGCAGAGTCGGGAAAACGAAATGTTTTCCCTAAGACTGGTAAACCTTGAATCATGGAAATGTCAATGTGGGATTTTACTAAACCCGAGGCCGGACACAGTTTGTGAAATTACATTTTTTGAGGTTTTATCTGATAAATAAAATCTCCATACGCACTGTTAAATAAAATTTTGCAGTACGCTCTATTACCCGTTGAATAATTAATATTGGCTTTGTACACTGTAAGAATTATCCAATGGGTAATAGCTTGTGGTAAAATCCTAACCACCATATTATTTAATTACTTTATCACCTTATCTTATCCTAAAGCAATCTACTTTATGTCTAATCCAATCTCTCTTTATTGGAAAAGCTCCCAAGCTTCTCAAAGAAGCTTCATCCTCTTTCTCTCCTCTCCCTCTATCATACGAAAGCTTGCTCTCTTTGGAGCCCAAAAATTGGTGCTTCACTTAATTAATTAACCATTCTAATTTCAAAATTAAAAAGTCATTATCTTTTCTTACTATCAACTTCTCTATCTAACATTTTCTCCTTCTTCTCTCTTCTTCACTCTACCAAGCTCTTCTCTTCTTTTCCTTTCTCCTCTCCATGGCTGCACCATCTTTTTCTTCCACCATTATTGATTTATTTCAAGCAACCACTTTGCTTGAATCTATCCCTCCATTGAAGCTTTTCTCTTCTTGTTAAAATCACCAACAAAGGAGTCAACTTTTCTCTTCTCCTTTTCTCTCCAAAATCGCTGGCCTCACACCTCCATCATCCTCTATTTTTCTTTTGTTTGTTCCAACTGATCACATTTATTAAACCTTCTCATCACCATTAACCTTCTCTCTTTAGAAAGTATCACTTGGTTCATCCATTTTCACCATTTTTGTTTTTCTCCATCAAGCTTTGAAGTTGGAGACTTTGAGGTAAAAGTTCATAACTTTATCATCTTTCCATCCCATTTTCGTGATCTATGGTCACTACGGTGATCATGGATGCCTTTTTCAAGCTTTGATTGTGATTCTTGTGAGTTTGATGTTCTTAGGGTTTCCTTGAAGGGTGGAATCCGAATTTCACTTGGAGCTTCAAGGGAGTTTTCCTTGCTTATTTTTCTCTTAGGTAAGACGGAGATCATCCACTTCAACCTCTATTAGTGGTGGAAACTTGTATTGTATGTTGGTTGTGAAAGAATCCATGATAGGGTTACTCTCTTGGTTGTGTGCTTTCTTTTATGATTCTTGTATTGATTTTGGCTTAATGTGATTTATTGGTTATATTGGTATATATTATTAATCTTGGATTGATTCTTATTGAATTGGAAACTTGAATGGAAGCAAATCTCTTGCCCTCTCTTATGAGGCTTATGGCCATGAACCCAAAAATTGGGTGTTTTTGGTGAAAATGTGTAACAAGTTGAAGATATGATTAATTAAAAGGATAACATGTAATTAATTGAAATGAAAATTTGGGAATCCAAATCATAGAGAGGCTCACGGTCTCTAGGGTTAATTATGGCTCAATCCATGCAACTTTATGTAACTATAACATTTAATTAATTAAGGGATTAAATAGTCAATAATGTAATGGAAGGAAATCAATTTGATAACCTAAAAGGAATCTTTGAACCTAAGAAAAGAATAAGGATGTGTGAGACTTGGAAAGCCTTAGAATAATTTTCTAAGTAAATGTGACAAAATTTAAAGTAAGGAACTTAACAAAATGAGAGAATTCCTCTAGAGAAGAATTTCATAAGAAATGCTAAATTAAAGTGAGACTTTGAGAATCATAAGACACTTAATTAAATAAGCTTTATTACGAATAAAGAGAATGACTAATGGAATTAAAGAAACAAGAATTAAGAGTGTAAGTGAGACTTTGAGAATCATAAGACACTTAATTAAATATGCTTTATTATGAATAAAGAGAATGACTAATGGAATTAGAGAAACAAGAATTAAGAGTGTAAGTGAGACTTTGAGAATCATAAGACATTTAATTAAATGAATCTTATTAAGGACAAAGAGAAGAACAATGATAAAACTTTATGAGACAATGGTATGTCCTAAATTAATTATGAATGACAACTTTGTTATCGGGCCCATGAGTGGGACCCAAATCTGTTGATGACTATTTTGGCTTATGAGTTTAAAATTCAAGATTCTTGAATTTGTATAATTGAGATACTCTGAGAGAGCATGCATTGGCATCATTGTTCTATGGGGTGTGAATGCTTATGTCCCTAAAGCATGTCAAATGATTTTTGATGATAACAAATGCAAAAGTGAAGATCATGTGCAAAAGTAAAGATTAAGTGCAAAAGAAAAGATCAAGATCAAAGAAAGAAGTCAAGAGGTTTATTTAGTTATAAGACTTAGAACATTAATGTTAAATGCTCTCAAGATTTCTTAAATGGTTTTTCAATATATCATTTCAAAATAAGTGGGAAAATTCAAAGCTAAACATGTTTTTCAAGAAACTTGAGTCTCAATCTTAAATCTAACACTCTTAAAAGGAATTATATTTAATCAAATGTCTTGAGGTGTTAGAAATGGCTTACAAGCTTTATTGGATTTGAAAAATGTATTCAAAGGCCAATGTAATCGATTACATGATCTTTGTAATCGATTACACAGCAAACAGAGGCCTTGTAATCGATTACATGATCAATGTAATCGATTACAAGCAAGTCAGAGGCCATGTAATTGATTACACCAATAATGTAATCGATTACAATAAGCTCAGAAAGGTAAGAACACGTTCAAAGAGTCATGTAATCAATTACATGGATACTGTAATCGATTACACAGTAAGACAGAAGTCATATAATCGATTACATGGATATTGTAATCGATTACAAGCAAGTCAGAAGCCATGTAATCGATTACACTAATAATGTAATCGATTACACAGAGCCCAGAAAGCCAAGAACACGTTGGAACAACAATGTAATTGATTACATTTGTTGTGTAATCGATTACACGCATCCTGACAATGTCCAACGGCTATATTAAATGCATTTAATGCTTGGCTAAAACCCTCCAACGGCTCCATTTATTGTAAAACTTATAAATACCAAGGTTAGGTCTTCATTAGAGGTTGACCTTGAACTAAAAACTGATTACCAATACTTCAAAACGTGATTCAATCCTCAAATTCATTCTTGCTCTATTTTTTATGAAAAATGTGGGTTAATCTTTGAGAGCATATTAGAGCTTCAATTTGTAATCATCTACTCTAGTGAGAGCTTCATTCAATCAATCTATATTGCTTTGTAAAGAGGGTGAGGCATCCCTCCAAAAGTGTAAAGGGTGAGGTATCCCTTAGTTGAAGAGACTCAAGCTCCAAGGGTGAGGTATCCCAAAGTGTTGAGTGCTCAAGGTTGTAAAGGTTATCAAGCACCTATTGAAACTTGAAGAAATAGTGAAAAATCTCTAGCGGTTACTTGAGGACTGGACGTAGATCATAAGTGGATTGGTGATCGAATCAGGATAAATCATTGTGTTTGTTTTCTCTAAACCCTTCTCTTTACATTGAGTATTATTTTATTGAATTGCTTAAATATTGGTCCCTTTGGCTATTGCATTTATAAGTAAAAGTGTTTATCTCTTATATCCAATCATCTCTAATCATCAATTAGCTTCAACAAAAATTATTTATTAAACGATTTGCAAAAAAATTATGAACTTGTTTTTCATACTCAATTCACCCCCCTCTTAAGTATTGAGGTCACTTGGTAACAAGTGGTATCAGAGCTAGACTCTTGTATAAAGAGCTTAGCAGCTTCAAGAGAAGTGATGGCTTCAAATGGTTTTTCAAATGAAGGTTCTTCTATAAACAGACCTCCTTATTTCAATGGGGATGGTTATGCCTTTTGGAAAGGAAGAATGAAAATTTTTATTGAAGCTATTGACTTAGATGTGTGGGACGCCGTTGAAAATGGTGCTTTTGTTCTAACACAAACTAAAGATGGTGTGAAAATTAATACACCTAGAAATGAATGGACCGATGATGATAAAAAGAAGGTTCAATACAATTTGAGAGCCAAGAACATCATCACCACATCCTTGGGGTATGATGAATTCTTTAGGGTGTCAAATTGTAAGACCACAAAAGAAATGTGGGATACCCTACAAGTAACTCATAAAGGTACTAGTGAGGTAAAACGATCTCGAATAAACACTCTTACTCATGAATACGAATTGTTTAGAATGAATCAAGCTGAGAGTATTCAAGATATACAAAAGAGGTTTACTCATATTGTTAATCATCTTATCTCATTGGGAAAGACATTTCCTAATGAGGATTTTATTAACAAAGTCTTGAGATGTCTAAGCAGGAATTGGCTGTGAATGCTTATGTCTCTAAGGCATGTCAAAAGGTTTTTGATGATAACAAAAGCAAAAGAGAAGATCAAGCACAAAAGGAAAAATCAAGATCAAAGAAAGAAGACAGAAGGTTTATTTAGTTATAAGACTTAGGATATTAATGTCAAATGCTCTCAAGATTTCTCAAATGGTTTTTCAATATATGATTTCAAAATAAATGGGAAATTTCAAAGTTAAACATGGCTTTCAATAAAACTTGAGTTTCAACTTTAAATCTAACACTCTTAAAAGGATTTATGTTTAATCAAGTATGTTGAGGTGTTGGAAATGACTTACAAGCGTTATTGGACTTGAAAAATGTGTTCAAAAGCTAATGTAATCGATTACATAATGTTTGTAATCGATTACACATCAAACAGAAGGCATGTAATCGATTACATTGTAAATGTAATCGATTACACAAGCAAGAAATCGAAGGCCATGTAATCGATTACACAATATATGTAATCGATTACACAAAGCCTGAAAGGCAAAGAACACGTTCGACGAGTCATGTAATCGATTACATTTATATTGTAATCGATTACAAACAAAGTCGAAGCCATGTAATCGATTACACCAATAATGTAATCGATTACACAAAACCCAGAAACTCAAAGAACACGTTCGACGAGCCATGTAATCGATTACATGGATATTGTAATCGATTACACAGCAAGTCAGAAGTCATGTAATCGATTACAAGCAAAGTCAGAAGCCATGTAATCGATTACACCAAGAATGTAATCGATTACACAGAGCCCAGAAAGTTCAGAAAACGTTGGAACAACAATGTAATCGATTACCTGAGATATGTAATCGATTACACGCATCCTGACAACGTCCAACGGCTATATTAAATGCATTAAATGCATGCCCAACTACCTCCAACGGCTCTATTAATTGAGAAACTTATAAATACCAAAGTTGGGTCTTTATTTGCGGTTGACCTTGAATCAAAAACTGATCATCATACTTCAAAATGTGAATTAATCCTTAAAATCATTTCTTGCTCTGTTTTCTGACTAAAAACGTGAAAAATCTTTGAGAGCATATTAGAGCTTCAATTTGTAAACACTTGCTCTAGAGAGAGCTTCTTCTATTTCAATCTTATACATTCTGATTAGTGAGGGTGAGGTATCCCTCAAGTATTGTAAGGGTGAGGTATCCCTTGGAAAATAGAGGCTCAAGCTTTTGGGTGAGGTATCCCATACTTGTTGAGTGCTCAAGGTTGTAGTGATTTTTCAAGCACCCATTGAAGCTTGAAGATATAGTGGAAAATCTCAAGGTGTTGCTTGGGGACTGGACGTAGATCACAAGTGGAGTGGTGATTGAACTAGGATAAACGACTGTGTTTGTTTCTCTAAACCCTCCTCTGCTTATCTTTGTGCATTGTTTCATTGTTTTATTTGGATATTGTCTCCTTGGCTATTACGTTCATAAGTAAAAGTGTTTAACTCATCTATTCAATTATCTCTGATCATTCAATAGCTTCAACGAAAATTGATTGTCAAACGATTTGCGAAAGATTTGTGAACTTATTTTTAACTACTCAATTCACCCCCCTCTTGAGTATTGAGGCCACTTAGTAACAAGTGGTATCGAGCTAGACTCTTGTATAAAGAGCTTAGCGCTTCAAGAGAAGTGATGGCTTCAAATGGTTTTTCAAATGAAGGTTCTTCTATAAATAGACCTCCTTATTTCAATGGGGATGGCTATGCCTATTGGAAAGAAAGGATGAAAATTTTTATTGAAGCTATTGACTTAGATGTGTGGGACGCAGATTGAAAATGGTGCTTTTGTCCCTACACAAACTAAGGATGGTGTGACAATTAATACACCTAGAAGTGATTGGACCGATGATGATAAAAAGAAGGTTCAATATAATTTGAGAGCCAAGAACATCATCACCACATCTTTGGGGTATGATGAATTCTTTAGGGTGTCAAATTGTAAGACCGCAAAAGAAATGTGGGATACCCTACAAGTAACTCATGAAGGTACTAGTGAGGTAAAAGATCTCGAATAAACACTCTTACTCATGAATATGAATTGTTTAGAATGAATCAAGGTGAGAGTATTCAAGATATGCAAAAGAGATTTACTCATATTGTTAATCATCTCATCTCATTGGGAAAGACATTTCCTAATGAGGATCTTATTAACAAAGTCTTGAGATGTCTAAGCAGGAATTGGCAACCCAAGGTAACGGCGATTGCGGAATCAAGAGATTTATCAATCATGTCTCTAGCCACCCTATTCGAAAAACTTCAAGAGCATGAGCTGGAACTAAGTAGGCTCAATCAAAATGAAGAACATGACGAAAAGAAGAAGGGAATTGCACTCAAGGCCACCTCTTCCATACTTGAAGATGATGATGAAGATGGTGAAGAGGATGGTGAAAATATTGAGCTAAGTGAGGAGAATCTTAGTCTCCTTGTGAGAAAATTCGGAAGATTCTTGAAGAAAAAGGGATTTCAAAGAAGACCATTCTTTCCTCAAAAGAAAGCATATCGCAAAGGAGAAGGATCCTCTACTCCTCCAAAATGCTACGAATGCGGAAAACCGGGGCACATGAAAATGGAGTGTCCTATATATCTCAAGAAGATGGAGAAGTTTGAGAAAAGACCCTCCAGGGAAAAGAAAGGAAGAAGAGCATATATAGCTTGGGAGGACAATGACTTAAGCTCTTCCGACGATTCAGAAAATGAAGAAGCCCATCTTTGCCTCATGGCTCAAGGAGAAAAAAGTGGAGAAAGCGACACCGAGGTAACCTCTTCTAACCTAGAACCTCCACCTTCTTATGATGAATTGCAAGATGCCTTTCAAGAATTGCATGATGAATCTTTGAGGCTCACAAAAATGATTTTGTCTTCCAATAAAACAATATCCCTATTGACAAAGAAAGTTTCTACTTTAACCAAGGAGATAAATGAACTTAAAATTGAAAATGAGACTTTAGGACTCATAGATGCTAATTCATCATGCATGATTTGTTCCTCACATGATAATGCATCCATATCATTACCTTGTTTATCATGCAAAGCTTTTGAAAAAGAAATTGAAGACTTGAACAACACTTTTGCGAAATTCACTTTTGGAAGAGACAACTTGAATGTGTTGTTAGGGAGACAAAAATGTGTTTTCCAAAAAACCGGTTTGGGATTTAATCCAAACAACCATCAAAAGTCTTATAAGAACTTCTTTGTTTCCTCAAAAACTTCAAGTAGCCCCTTTGTTAAATGTTTTCATTGTGGTAGGAAAGGGCATAGTGCATCCACTTGCAATGTCAGAAAGAACATAAACACCAAGGTTGGAATCAAAAGGGTTTGGGTCCCTAAAGGCACCATACCTAATTCTAACACACAAGGACCTAAAACAATTTGGGTACCAAAAGTTAAATCTTGAATGTGTGCTATAGGTGTGCTTGAAGACCAAGAGCTCAAGTTGGTATCTTGATAGTGGTTGCTCCAAGCACATGACCGGTGATGGCTCCAAGTTCTCCTCCCTTACACACAAGAAACATGGTCATGTCACATATGGTGACAACAACAAAGGGAAGATTCTTGGAATTGGCAAAGTTGGTAAGATCCCTTCATCATCTATTGATAATGTCTTACTTGTTGAAGGACTTAAACATAATTTACTTAGTATTAGTCAATTGTGTGATAAAGGAAATAGAGTTATATTTGATTCCTCTTGTTGCATAATTGAGGGAAAGGATGATAAGCAAGTTAAATTTGTTGGTCATAGGGTCAATAACATATATATGATTAGTCTTGATGATATTTCCTCAAATGATGCTAAATGCTTTATGAGTAGAGAAAATGATTCATGGTTATGGCATAGAAGAATTGCTCACATTCACATGGATCACTTAAACAAATTGGTCTCTAAAGAACTAGTAATTGGTCTTCCAAAGCTCAAATTTGAAAAAGACAAACTTTGTGATGCATGTCAAAAGGGAAAACAAGTAAAGGTCTCTTTCAAAGCTAAAAACATAGTTTCAACTTCTAGACCTTTACAACTTTTGCACATGGATCTTTTTGGACCCTCTAGAACTATGAGCTTTGGTGGGAATTACTATGCATTAGTGATTGTGGATGATTTTTCTAGATTTACATGGACATTATTCTTGGCCCACAAAAATGATGCTTTTCAATCATTTAGAAAACTTGCCAAAGTTATCCAAAACGAAAAAGGTTTTTGTATTGCATCCATAAGAAGTGATCATGGTGGTGAATTTGAAAATCATGAATTTGAAACTTTTTGTGATGAACATGGCATTGAGCATAATTTTTTTGCCCCTAGAACACCACAACAAAATGGTGTTGTAGAAAGGAAAAATCGATCTTTAGAGGAAATGGCAAGAACTATGCTCAATGAGGCCAACCTTCCTAAGTACTTTTGGGCGGATGCGGTTAACACCGCTTGTTATGTTATGAATAGAGCCCTAATAAGGCCAATTTTAAAGAAAACCCCATATGAATTGTACAAAGGAAGGAAACCTAATGTGTCATATTTTCATATCTTTGGATGTAAATGCTTTGTGTTGAATAATGGAAAAGATAACTTGGGAAAGTTTGATGCAAAATCTGATGAGGGAATATTCATTGGTTATTCTATTCATAGCAAGGCCTTTAGAGTCTATAATAAACGAACTATGATCATAGAAGAGTCCATACATGTTGCATTTGATGAAACTAACCCAAATGAATCGAGAAAGGAGCTTGTTGATGATGTTGCAGAAATCTTGGAAAAGACACACTTGGAAAATCAAGAGAAAGAGCCCAAGAAGGAAGAAAAGAGACCCCTTGATCATACATGGCAAGAAGATTCAAAAATCTTAGATCTACCCAAGGAATGAGAGGACTTCAAGATATCATCCTCTCGACAAGGTGATAGGTGATGTATCAAAAGGGGTAATCACTCGAAACTCACTTAGAGATGCATGTAATCATCTAGCCTTTGTCTCTCAAGTTGAACCTAAAGACATAAATGAGGCCATTAATGATGAGCATTGGATCTTGGCCATGCAAGAAGAACTAAACCAATTTGAGAGGAATCAAGTTTGGGAATTAGTTCTAAGGCCCAATGATCATCCTATAATTGGCACCAAATGGGTCTTTAGGAATAAACTTGATGAAACAGGTTTAATAATAAGAAATAAAGCTAGGCTTGTAGCTAAGGGATATAATCAAGAAGAAGGCATAGATTATGAAGAAACTTATGCTCCCGTAGCTAGGTTAGAGGCCATTAGAATGCTACTTGCATATGCTTGCATCATGGATTTCAAACTCTATCAAATGGATGTCAAAAGTGCCTTTTTAAATGGTTTTATACAAGAAGAGGTGTATGTAGAACAACCTCTTGGTTTTGAGGACTTTGAAATGCCCAACCATGTTTTTAAATTGAAAAAGGCCTTGTATGGCTTGAAACAAGCTCCTAGAGCTTGGTATGAAAGGTTGAGCAAATTTCTTTTAGAAAAAGGCTTTTCTAGAGGCAAAGTTGACACCACTCTTTTCATAAAACACAAAATGCATGACATTCTTCTAGTTCAAATCTATGTGGATGACATTATATTTGGAGCTACTAACAACTCTCTTTGTAAAGAATTTTCAAATATTATGCAAAGTGAGTTTGAGATGTCCATGATGGGTGAGCTCAACTTCTTCCTTGGTCTACAAATCAAGCAAACAAGAGAAGGAACATTTATAAGCCAATCCAAGTATTGCAAGGAGCTGCTCAAGAAGTTTGGAATGGACAATGCCAAGCATATGGCTACTCCGATGGGCACCTCTTGCTATTTGGACAAGGATGAAGGAGGTAAATCGGTAGAAATTACAAAATATAGAGGTATGATTGGCTCACTCCTTTATCTCACCGCAAGTAGGCCGATATAATGTTTAGTGTATGCATGTGTGCTAGATATCAAGCTAATCCTAAGGAATCACACCTAAGTGTTTGTTAAGAGAATAATGAAATATCTAATAGGCACATCACAAATGGGTTTATGGTACCCTAAGGGAGCCTCATGTAGTCTTATGGGTACTCGATTCTGATTTTTTGGATGCAAAATGGATCGAAAGAGCACTAGTGGGACATGCCACTTGCTTGAAGCTCACTAGTTTCTTGGCACAAAGAAGAAACAAAATAGTGTGGCATTGTCCACAGCTGAAGCTGAATATGTTGCAGCTGGGAGTTGCTGTGCTCAAGTCCTTTGGATGAAATAGCAACTCTTGGACTATGGTCTTGAGCTTGATCACATTCCCATAAAATGTGATAATACTAGTGCAATTAACTTGTCAAAAAATCCCATTTTGCATTCTAGAACTAAGCATATTGAAATAAGACATCATTTCATTAGAGATCATGTTCAAAGGGTGATTGCATACTTGAATTTGTTGAAACAACTAAGCAATTAGCTGATATTTTCACCAAACCCCTAGCAAAAGAAGCATTTTTCTACATTAGAAATGAACTAGGTATATTGGACCATTCATGCATAAATTAGATATTTGCTGCATAATCCTAAAACAAATGCCTAAGCTTGCGTTTTTCTCGCATAATTATGCCACATTGCTGCACAATCTCTACGAATTTTCATTATATATTTGAATCTCATACTAACTTGAGCGTCGGAGGTTTCCCCTAAGTTGTTTACAGGGTGCTCCCTCGTGACCAAGACTCCCAAGCAATTAATATCCTCAACAAAAATGGTGAAACTCTTGGTAAAAATGGTAATTTCAATCAATTATATGAATTGAATCATAACATGATTTGATTATATGTTTAAATGATGATTTGAATTGATTTAAGTTGCTTTAAAACTGATTTGGATGGATTAAAATTGATTATATGTCTGTTTGGAACGCAAGATCTGAGTTAAAAGTCTTGTAATCGATTACAATGCCTTTGTAATCGATTACACAGTGTTCTATCACGCATGTAATCGATTACACACATTTTGTAATCGATTACAACTAACTCAGAACTCAGGTAATCGATTACATCAACTATGTAATCGATTACAAGGTTCCCAGAAAGCATGTAATCGATTACACTAAAAATGTAATCGATTACATACCCACCAGAAAGCATGTAATCGATTACACCAAAAATGTAATCGATTACATACCCACCAGAATGCATGTAATCGATTACACACACAATGTAATCGATTACACAGGGTTTTTAAAAGGTTTCTGACGCGTGTAAGGCTCATTTCTTCTTCGAACTTGTTCATCTTCCTCGTTCTCTCCTTCTGCTCCCACGCACCTCAAATCTCAAAATCTCTCTTTTCTCACTCAAATCTCCATCAAAACCCATCATTTCACCTCTCTCAATCTCGGAAAACCCCTCTCCACATAGCCCATCGTTCAAAATCCCCTCACATCCCTCATCCAAATCTCCCCATCTTCTCTCACATGAACACCTTCTCCACTTTTCTGACCTAATCTCGTCCCTCTCTCTCTTTCCTCACTCATCCCCAACCATTTACCACTCATCCCTTGCTTCTCCTTCTCATCAATGGCTGAATCCTCTCATCGCTCGAAGTGCCCAAGAACAGGGGCTGCTGTTGAAGGTTCCTCTGGTGGCTCTTCACGCAATATATCTGGCCTGGACCTCACGAGGCACTTCTCCACTTTGTGAAGAAAGTGAGTTGTTCGGAAGAACTTCCGCCAGCAAAATCATCTCTCCCAGGTATCTTCTCATCACCTTCTGCGAGAGTGAACCTTTAGAGAGCTTTAGGACAATAGAAAACTTAGGCTTGCTGGGATTCTTGAGCATAGAGAAGGCCATCTACCCTAACCTTGTCCGAGTCTTTTATGCTAACCTGAAGGTTGAGGATAATTGCATAATTTCTGAAGTGAAAAAGCAACAAATCAGGTTAACAATGGCAGAGTGGTATAGGCTTACCAAGCTCACTCCTGATGGAGCTCAGTTCTGTGGAAATGCAAAAGTCTGGGGGCATGAGTTTGAGCATAAGGCTGCTCTTCTCTCTTTGATTAGGACTGGCTACCACCTCCCCAGTGATCCTAGATGCAGAATAATGGCCACTAGCCTCACTATGGAAAATAGGGTTCTCCACTACCTCTTGGTTCGTGGATTGATTCCTAGAGGAGGGAATTACTCCCAAGTCCTCAAGGATGATGTTGTGGCATTATGGGCAATGACCACAGGGCACCCAATAAACTGGGGATACTACATTCTAGAGCATATCTTTGGACGTCAAGAAAAAGAAGAACTCGCTCTCCCTTCGCCATGTTGGTCACCACAATCCTCGAGTATCTTGTCGCATTTCATTTGGTTGAAGAGTCCAAGGACACCAGCTTGAAAGGACCCCAATCAATTGGGTTGCATACTCTGAAGAAGCTTCAGCTCTATAAGATGGAAGGTAGGTGGCATTACATTACTCATAGCACATTTGGTCATATCCATCACGATCCAGATAGTGATGATGAGGAGGCTCGATCGCCACCGCCTCTGCTCCGCTCCAGCCTTCTCTTGATCTTCTGCTCCAAGAAATGCGCAACCTGAGCGCCAACGTAAACACACGCATGGATCATATTGAGCAAAAGATTGACCATCTTGAGCTGAGGATGGACTACTCAGACTAGGAGCTTGCCTCCATTCGATCCCTCCTACGTGGACCTCCTGTTCCTGAGAGTCCTGCTGCTGCTGCACCCCCCACATCCTCTACCCCTCCGGATCCCCTATCCTTCGCTGGTCCATCTGGAGTTCCTGCTGATGATGAGGAGCTTCTGGACTCTGACGACGATCTTATGCCCAACGATGATAACATTGATATGGGAGACTCTGCTGCGGATCCAGAGGGTGAAGTCTTTTGTGACAGCGAGGACACTGATAGTGATCATGGCCTATTGCCTTGATATATTTTCTTGTATTGATGACCACCTTGTACTTATTTTGTTTTAACTCTGATTATATAAAATTGGTATACCTTTATGGTTCTATTTTTTTTTTGCCTACTGGTTTGTGAATGTTTGGCTTTTAAAATATTGATTGGACTGATTATTAATACATGAACTTGTTTTCACCTTGAATGTTTGGCCTTTGGAATATTGATTGGACTGATTAATCTTTGTGGCTTTTTTCGTTATGGCAAAAATTTGAGAATCATGAAATATAGTTGTCATCTTTGTCTATTTTTCTTAAATGCTTATGTCTTTTTGATAATGCCAACGGGGGAGAAAATGAGGAAAAATGAAGATGAAATGAAATGTAATTAATGGTTGCATGAGAAATTAAAGGTTACATGAGTACGGGGGAGTTATTGACCTTTTAAGTTATTAAGCTTTTCATATGCAAAATCTAACCCAATATCATGCATAATCTCTGGGGGCAGCATTGTACCTAAATGACTATTATATACAAATGCAAAAACTCTTTCTTTTTCCTATGATCAGTTTGTCATCATCAAAAAGGGAGAGAATGTGAATGCTTATGTCTCTAAGGCATGTCAAAAGGTTTTTGATGATAACAAAAGCAAAAGAGAAGATCAAGCGCAAAAGGAAAAATCAAGATCAAAGAAAGAAGACAGAAGGTTTATTTAGTTATAAGACTTAGGATATTAATGTCAAATGCTCTTAAGATTTCTCAAATGGTTTTTCAATATATGATTTCAAAATAAATGGGAAATTTCAAAGTTAAACATGGCTTTCAATAAAACTTGAGTTTCAACTTTAAATCTAACACTCTTAAAAGGATTTATGTTTAATCAAGTATCTTGAGGTGTTGGAAATGACTTACAAGCGTTATTGGACTTGAAAAATGTGTTCAAAAGCCAATGTAATCGATTACATAATGTTTGTAATCGATTACACATCAAACAGAAGGCATGTAATCGATTACATTGTAAATGTAATCGATTACAAGCAAGTCAGAGGCCATGTAATCGATTACACAATATATGTAATCGATTACACAAAGCCCAGAAAGGCAAAGAACACGTTCGACGAGTCATGTAATCGATTACAATTATATTGTAATCAATTACAAACAAAGTCAGAAGCCATGTAATCGATTACATCAATAATGTAATCGATTAAACAAAACCCAGAAACTCAAAGAACACGTTCGACGAGCCATGTAATCGATTACACCAAGAATGTAATCGATTACACAGCAAGTCAGAAGTCATGTAATCGATTACATGGGCATTGTAATCGATTACAAGCAAAGTCAGAAGCCATGTAATCGATTACACCAAGAATGTAATCGATTACACAGAGCCCAGAAAGTTCAAAAAACGTTGGAACAACAATGTAATCGATTACCTGAGATATGTAATCGATTACACGCATCCTGACAACGTCCAACGGCTATATTAAATGCATTAAATGCATGCCCAACTACCTCCAACGGCTCTATTAATTGAGAAACTTATAAATACCAAAGTTGGGTCCTTATTTGTGGTTGACCTTGAATCAAAAACTGATCATCATACTTCAAAACGTGAATCAATCCTTAAAATCATTTCTTGCTCTGTTTTCTGACTAAAAACGTGAAAAATCTTTGAGAGCATATTAGAGCTTCAATTTGTAAACACTTGCTCTAGAGAGAGCTTCTTCTATTTCAATCTTATACATTCTGATTAGTGAGGGTGAGGTATCCCTCAAGTATTGTAAGGGTGAGGTATCCCTTGGAAAATAGAGGCTCAAGCTTTTGGGTGAGGTATCCCATACTATTGAGTGCTCAAGGTTGTAGTGGTTTTTCAAGCACCCATTGAAGCTTGAAGAAATAGTGGAAAATCTCAAGGTGTTGCTTGGGGACTGAACGTAGATCACAAGTGGAGTGGTGATTGAACCAGGATAAACGACTGTGTTTGTTTCTCTAAACCCTCCTCTGCTTATCTTTGTGCACTGTTTCATTGTTTTATTTGGATATTGTCTCCTTGGCTATTACGTTCATAAGTAAAAGTGTTTAACTCATCTATTCAATTATCTCTGATCATTTAATAGTTTCAATGAAAATTGATTGTCAAACGATTTGTGAAAGATTTGTGAACTTATTTTTAACTACTCAATTCACCCCCCTCTTGAGTATTGAGGCCACTTGGTAACATTGGCAACCCAAAGTAACGGCTATTGCGGAATCAAGAGATTTATCAATAATGTCTCTAGCCACCTTATTTGGAAAACTTCAAGAACATGAGCTGAAACTAAATAGGCTCAATCAAAATGAAGAGCATGACAAAAAGAAGAAGGGAATCGCACTCAAAGCCACCTCTTCTATAATTGAAGATGATGATGAAGATGGTGAAGAGGATGCTGAAAGTGTTGAGCTAAGTGAGGAGAATCTTAGTCACCTTGTGAGAAAGTTTGGAAGATTCCTAAAGAAAAAAGGATTTCATAGAAGACCACCCTTTCCTTAAAAGAATGTGTATCACAAAGGAGAAGGATCCTCTACTCTTGCAAAATGCTATGAATGTGGAAAACTGGGACACATGAAAATGGAGTATCCTATGTATCTCAAGAAAACAGAGAAGTTTGAGAAAAAGCCTTCCAAGAAAAGAAAGGAAGAAGAGCATACATAGCTTGGGAGGACAATGACTTAAGTTCTTCCGATAGTTCAGAGAATGAAGAAGCTCATCTTTGTCTCATGGCTCAAGGAGAATAAAGTGAAGAGAGCAACACCGAGGTAACTTCTTCTAACTCAGAATCTCTACCTTCATATGATGAATTGCAAGATGCTTTTCAAGAATTGCATGACGAAACTTTGAGGCTCACAAAAATGATTTTGTCCTCTAAAAAATTAATTTCCTTATTAGTAAACAAAGTTTCTATTTTAAGTAAGGAGATAAATGAGCTTAAGATTGAAAATGAGACCTTAGGACTTATTGATGCTAATTCACTATGCATGACTTGTTCTTCACATGATAATACATCCATATCATTGCCTTGTTCATCATGCAAAGCATTTGAAAAAGAAATTAAAGACTTGAACAACACTCTTACAAAATTCACTTTTGGAAGAGACAACTTGAATGTGTTGTTAGGGAAACAAAAATGTGTTTTTCAAAAAGTTGGTTTGGGATTTAATCCAAATAACCATCAAAAGTCTTATAAGAATTTCTTTGTTTCATCAAATACTTCAAGTAGTCCCTTTGTTAAATGTTTTCACTGTGGTAAGAAAGGGCATAGTGCATCCACTTGCAATGTTAGAAAGAACATAAACACTAAAGTTGGAATAAAAAGGGTTTGGGTTCCTAAAGGCACCATGCCTAACTCTAACACACAAGGACCCAAGATAATTTGGGTACCAAAGGTTAAAACTTGAATGTGTGTTGTAGGTGTGCTTGAAGACCAAGAGCTAAAGTTGGTATCTTGATAGTAGTTGCTCCAAGCACATGACCAGTGATGGCTCCAAGTTCTCCTCCCTTACTCACAAGAAACATGGTCATGTCACATATGGTGATAACAACAAAGGGAAGATTCTTGGAATTAGCAAAGTTGGTAAGATCCCTTCATCATCTATTGATAATGTTTTGCTTGTTGAAAGACTTAAACATAATTTACTTAGCATTAGTCAATTATGTGATAAAGGGAATAGAGTTATATTTGATTCTTCTTATTGCATAATTGAGGGAAATGATGATAAGCAAGTTAAGTTTGTTGGTCATAGAGTCAATAATATATATATGATTAGTCTTGATGATATCTCCTCAAATGATGCTAAATGCTTTATGAGTAAAGAAAATGATTCATGGTTATGGCATAGAAGAATTGCTCACATTCATATGGATCACTTAAACAAATTGGTTTCTAAAGAACTAGTAATTGGTCTTCCAAAGCTCAAATTTGAAAAAGACAAACTTTGTGATGCACGTCAAAAGGGAAAACAAGTAAAGGTCTCTTTTAAAGCTAAAAACATAATTTCAACTTCTAGACCTTTACAGCTTTTGCACATAGATCTTTTTGGGCCCTCTAGAACTATGAGCTTTGGTGGGAATTACTATGCATTAGTGATTGTGGATGATTTTTCTAGGTTTACATAGACATAATTCTTAGCCCACAAAAATGATACTTTTCAATCATTTAAAAAGCTTGCCAAAGTTATCCAAAATGAAAAAGGTTTTTGTATTGCATCCATAAGAAGTGACCATGGTGGTGAATTTAAAAATCATGAATTTGAAACTTTTTGTGATGAACATGACATTGAGCATAATTTTTCCGCCCCTAGAACACCACAACAAAATGGTGTTGTAGAAAGAAAAAATCAATCTTTAGAGGAAATGGCAAGAACTATGCTCAATGAGGTCAACCTTCCTAAGTACTTTTGGGCGGATGCGGTTAACACCGCTTGTTATGTTATGAATAGAGCCCTAATAAGGCCAATTTTAAAGAAAACCCCATATAAATTGTACAAAGAAAGGAAGCCAAATGTGTCACATTTTCATATCTTTGGATGTAAATGCTTTGTTTTGAATAATGGAAAGAATAACTTGGGGAAGTTTGATGCAAAATCTGATGAAGGAATATTCATTGGCTATTCTATACATAGTAAGGCCTTTAGAGTCTATAATAAATGAACTATGACCATAGAAGAGTCTATACATGTTACATTTGATGAAACTAACCCAAATGAGCTGAGAAAAGAGCTTGTTGATGATGTTGCAGAAATCTTGGTAAAAACGCACTTGGAAAATCAAGAGAAAGAGTCCAAGAAGCAAGAAGAGAGACTCTTTGATCACTCATGGCAAAAAGATTCAGAAATATTGGATTTATCCAAGGAATGGAGGACTTCAAGATATCACCCTCTCGACAAGGTGATAGGTGATGTATCAAAAGGGGTAATCACTCGAAACTCACTTAGAGATGCATGTAATCACTTAGCTTTTGTCTCTCAAGTTAAACTTAAAGACATAAATGAGGCCATTAATGATGAGCATTAGATCTTGGCTTTGCAAGAAGAACTAAACCAATTTGAGAGAAATCAAGTTTGGGAAGTAGTTCCAAGGCCCAATGATCATCCTATAATTAGCACCAAATGGGTCTTTAGGAACAAACTTGATGAAATGGGCTTAATAATTATAAATAAAGCTAGGCTTGTAGTTAAGGGATATAATCAAGAAGAAGGCATAGACTATGAAGAAACTTATGCTCTCGTAACTAGATTAGAGGCCATTAGAATGTTACTTGCATATGCTTGCATCATGGATTTCAAACTCTATCAAATGAATGTCAAAAGTGCCTTTTTAAATGGTTTTATACAAGAAGAGGTGTATGTAGAACAACCTCCTAGTTTTGAGAATTTTGAAATGCCTAACTATGTTTTTAAACTAAAAAAGGCCTTGTATAGCTTGAAACAAGCTCCTAGAGGTTGGTATGAAAGGTTGAGCAAATTCCTTTTAGAAAAAGGTTTTTCTAAAGGCAAAGTTGACACTACTGTTTTCATAAAACATAAAATGCATGATATACTTCTAGTTCAAATCTATGTTTATGACATTATATTTGGAGCTATTAACAACTCTCTTTGTAAAGAATTTTCAAATATTATGCAAAGTGAGTTTGAAATGTCCATGATGGGTGAGCTCAACTTCTTCCTTGGTCTCCAAATCAAGCAAACAAGAGAAGGAACTTTCATAAGCTAATCCAAGTATTGCAAGGAGCTGCTCAAGAAGTTTGGAATGGACAATGCCAAGCATATGGCTACTCCTATGGGCACCTCTTGCTATTTGGACAAGGATGAAGGAAGTAAATCAGTAGAAATTATAAAATATAGAGGTATGATTAGCTCACTCCTTTATCTCACTGCAAGTAGGCCTGATATAATGTTTAGTGTATGCATGTGTGCAAGATATCAATCTAATCCTAAAAAATCACACCTAAGTGCTATTAAAAGAATAATGAAATATCTAATAGGCACATCACAAATTGGTTTATGGTACCCTAAAGGTGCCTTATGTAGCCTTATTGGGTATTCCGATTCTAATTTTACTAGATGTAAAATGGATAGGAAGAACACTAGTGGGACATGCCACTTGCTTGGAAGCTCACTATTTTCTTGGCATAACAAGAAACAAAATAGTGTGGCATTGCCTACAGCTGAAGCTGAATATGTTGTAGCTGGGAGTTATTGTTCTCAAATCCTTTGGATGAAACAACAACTCTTGGACTATGGTCTTAAGCTTGATCACATCCCCATAAGATGTGATAATACTAGTGCAATCAATTTGTCCAAAAATCCCATTTTGCATTCTAGGACTAAATATATTGAAATAAGACATCATTTCATTAGAGACCATGTTCAAAAGAGTGATTGTATCCTTAAATTTGTAGAAACCACTGAGCAACTAGCTGACATTTTCACTAAACCCCTAGCAAAAGAAGCATTTTTCTATATAAGAAATAAACTTGGTATATTGGATCAATCATGCATAAATTAACTATTTACTGCATAATCCTAAAACTAATGCATAACTTGTGATTTTCTGCATAATCATGCCACATTGCTGCATAATCTCTGAGTTTTTCATCATATTTGAATCCAATACTGACTTGAGTATCGGAGATTTCCCCTAAGTTGTTTTGTAGGTGCTCCCTCATGTCCAAGACTCCCAAGCAACTCAATAATCTCACAATTTCACCAAAAAGGGTGTAATTCTTAGTAAAAATAGTAATTTTTAACAATTATATGATTTGAATCATAATATGATTAGATTATATGCTTGCATGATGATTTGAATTGATCTAAGATGCTCTAGAACTGATTTGAATGGTTTAAAATTAATTCTATGCTGATTGGAATGCAAAATCTGAGTTAAAGTGTGCTAGTAATCGATTACAATGCTTTTGTAATCGATTACACAGGTTCTGTCAAGCATGCAATCGATTACACAACTTTTGTGATCGATTACAATTAACTCAGAACTTAGGTAATCGATTACATAAACCATGTAATCGATTACAAGGTTCCCTAAAAGCATGGTAATCGATTACACCAAAAATGTAATCGATTACATATGAACCAAAATGCTTGTAATCAATTACAAACCCAATGTAATCGATTACATAGGGTTTTTTAAAAGGTTTCTGACACGCGCAGAGCTCATTTCTCAGAAACTCTTCAACTCCTTCGTCTTCCTCCTCTGCTCCCATGCAACCCAAACCCCAATCTCTCCTTTCTCACTCAAATCTCCCTCAAATTCCTTCATTTCACCTCCTCTAACTCGAAAAACTCCTCTCCACACCCCCATCTCTCAAATCCCATCACAATCCCTCACCCAAATCTCCCCATCACCTCTCACGAACACCATCCCCACTTCTCTGCCCTAAACTTATCCCTCTCTCTTTCTTCACTCGTCTCCAAACACTTTCCACTCATCCCACTCTCCTCTTTCTCATCACATGGTTGAATCCTCTCATCGTTCAAAGCACCCAAGAACAGGGGCAACCATTGGAGGGTCCTCTAGTGGACCCTCACGCAACATCTCTAGCCTGGACCTCACTCGCCACTTCTCCACTGTGAAGAGAGCTGAGTTGTTCTGGAAGAACTTCAAACTATGCAAGATTATTTCTCCCAGGTATCTTCCCATTAGATTCCGTGAGAGTGAACCTCTGGAGAGTTTTAGAACCATTGAGAACTTAGGATTACTAGGTTTCTTGAGTATAGAGAAGGCTATCTACCCAAACCTAGTGAGAGTCTTTTATACAAATCTGAAATTTGAAGATGATTGCTTAATTTCTGAGGTGAAAAAGCAACAAATCAGGATAACTATGCTAAGTGGTATAGGCTGACAAAGCTCACTCCTGATGGAGCAAACTTCTGTGGGAATGCCAATATCTGGGGTCATGAGTTTGAGCATAAGGCTGCTCTTCTTTCACTGATTAGAACTGGTTACTACCCCCAGTGATCCCAAAAGGAGAATTATGGCCACTGGTCTGATTATGGAGAACAGGGTTCTCCACTATCTTTTGGTCAGGGGGTTGATTCCCAAGGGAGAGAATTACTCCCAAGTTCTCAAGGATGAAGTGGTGTCCCTATGGGCAATGACCATTGGGCGACCAATAAACTGGGGTTATTTATATGTTTATATTTTCGTGTTTCATGGCTAGCTAAGCTATATGTAGGGTTTTCTTTAGATCCTCCTATGGATATTGATGAGTTTATAATATTTTGAATATATATTGATGTTGAGTTATGTTCAATCATATGGTTCTTAATGCTTTTGATTGTTTGATTAGCTTTTGATTGATTTGAGGAAATTTGATGAACCTAGACATAGGAATTTGGATTTTAGATTATATGGATTTTAGATTATATGTATGGTTGATGCATATTCGATTTCATTCAATTGGTTTGGATAAATTGATTCGCTAATATGATAGAAATATACCTCTTAGTCATGCATAGCGGGTGATTGAGAATAGATCGTTCATGAGTGAAGTTTGCACTAGTTCTCATGGAAACATAATGAATTAGGTAAATGAATGGTGTCTTTGACTTTATGCTTTTACTTTTTATATTGACTTTATATACGATAGTTTTATTATATTTTTGTACTTTTATGTTTATATGCCTGTGTTTTAGTATCATGTTTATGTTAATATCTTATTTATGTAGTATATATATATGTGTAAATAACCATAGGAGCAAGTATCTTGATAAAAGTTTTTGAAAATCCCATTCAAGATACAATTTTTCGTTTCCTTTCACAACATGCGTTGCAATGATTAAAAGCATGATGTTTCATGATTGTAATGTTAAATTTTTTTTTAAGAATATCATGTAGCTAAAAACTAGTATGTATGATTGTCCAATGATAGATATGGATGCAAAATGACTTTCATTTATCTGTGAATCCATATGTAATCTTTGGCACATGCTGAAGAATTCTAGTTTATTTTTATGTATGATGTGCTTCTCACTTTCGTGCTTCTTGAACTTTGAAAAGGATAAGAATTTTTGTCTATAGAAAGTTTATGGACAATATATGTGGAAAATTCAATTATCCTTGAAAATTATTTTTCAACTCTCTTGAGGCGAAATCTTAGGTTATGCATTATTGAGGAAATGATTAGGGCATTGTTTGGACTGATTGAGCCTTTTCAAGCTTAACCTGAAAGATTATATCCATAGGTCCCTTTTGTTAACCTGTTAACCATTATTTTTCATAATGGTGGCATTGTTTTTCATAACCATTATGTTTGTTAACTTGTTAACCATTCTAATGCATGTAAAAGCATTGCATTTTCTTCCTACCATCATTATTTGTTGAGTACATACTATGTTATTTCTTAAAGTGAGTCTTGTGATTAGGGGTATTAATGAATATTCAATACAAAATGAGCCTGAAGGAATCAGATGCGGTCAAACAAAAGAAACAATGCTTTCCAAAATGAAAAGAAAAAGAAAAAATTAAAAAGAAAAGAAAAGAGAAAAAGAAAAAGCAAAGCATAAGATAAGAAAAATACGAAAAACATCAAAATGGTTTTGGCAAGTTTTCTGCTTTCACTATTGAATACCCTGCTAATATCAGTTAGAGACTCAAGACTTGAAATAACATGTTTATGTTTCTCAATGTTTGTGTTGAATCCTACCCTTTTATTCCGTTACCCATTACCCTTGGCCTTACTTTACAAACTAATAAAGTCCTTTTTGATCCTCAATTTTATGTGATTTACATTAGTAGAGAGAGAGTTATATTACAATCTTGTGGATTCTGTGAATTATATTCATGTGTATGTTCATAACCTCATCTGGGTGGATATGAATTGAATGATAGAAGTTTTGTTTGCATGACTATGGGAGAAATATCTTGAATAAAAGGAAGCTGTGAATGTTAGCATGATGAGGATTATATATGTGTGAAATTGATTGTGAGGTGTAACATCCTGAATTTAATAACCACCGTATAAACTATATTATACTAAAGTGATTAAATCCAAGAATGCTACTTACAACAACTAAGCATTTTCATATATAATCATTATGTATATACAGATCATATGAGCCACGAATTGTCGAACTTACATAACGCATATATTATCCATAAATACAAAAATATGTACAAACTATATATACTAAGCCTCTCAAGGCTCTTATAAATACATATTTTCATAAAAGAACATAAAAGAACACTATATTAATTCCTCCATTTTGCTCTGTCTTCACTTTTCGTAAGTCTTCCTCTTTCCTGGAACCACCATAGAAATACACACACACGGGGTAAGAATTATTCATTCTCAGTAGTAAATTTCATAAAACATGTCATTCTAATAGTTCCAGCCATTTCGGGGAAAAACACTTTTAGTTCTCAAAACTTATAAATGAACACACTAGAAAGATGGCAAAAGCCAAAACCATTTCCTTTCTCTTCCTGAAATGGAATCCCAATTTTATAAGTTTGTATAAAATCTCATTTTTACAAATTACAACTCACAGATCAACACTTCAAAGAATAGCAATTGCCCATACAATTGCCATGTATGATTATGTTATGATTAGCAACCGCCTATATAATTGTCATGCACATGCTTAGTGATGTCTTATGTTCATGCCTATACAATAACCTAAAATGAATGTGGATAATGTCATGATTCCTTAGACTTGATGAAGAAACTCATCTTCAGTACCTCAGGAAATGTATGGTATGCATGAACCATGAATAGAATAAAGGAACTCGGTTCCATAAGTCCTGAACAATAACTGGAACCCAGTTCCAGTCATTTCGCAGGGTGTGAGGGAATGCACCATCCTCAGCTCATCACTGTGATATTGAAGGTATGTTACATCTTCAATTATAACTATGTATGATCACCTAAAAACACATGAATATGGGAAACAATGATGCTAATTATTACAATAACTAGTATACCAATTAGTTTACAATCCATAATCATTAACAATGAGGACTCCATCCTCAGCAACATAGTTATGAGATACAATGATACTAATTAAGACTAACTAGCATGTCAATTTATTTACACTCATAACCATATGTGTGAATTGTTGGGAATTTTTGCGGATATAACACGCAGCGGAAAACAGGGATTCCCACCGAGGATCCATGCGAAAAAGCCATAATCTGAGTTTTTAAAGGATTTACCTCTTGAAGCGTGAATCACTAACACCGTAATAGAAACGATGTCTCTGCGGTATCCACATGAACAAACTCACGAACGTCCAACGTCCGCAAAGAGGAGCCTCACGTCTCTCACACAGTGCTAGCTGCGAAGAGAAGCGAAGAGAAGAGAAGAGAAGAAACCTGTCGCTCACTCACTCACTATTCTGTAGGTGCGGCTAGGGTTCAGAATTATGTCTATTAGCAGCCCCCTTAGCAGTACTATTTATAATAATAACTGCCTTAAGTGAGTGTGAGCAGAAGAAGAAGGTAAGTCATGTGCAACCCTAGACCCATCGTTATGAGTCCGGCCCATATTTGAATCCGAGTCCAACTTGGATCCATTGCTCCAATTTTAGTCCGCTCTATGTGTGTGACCCGCAGGGTTCTAATTACGTTGACAAGTAATATTAAAATCCCATTTTAATATTACAAAAGTGAGCGGTATCTAGCAACACATCGCTGCTACCCAAGTAATAAGAATGTCAGTGATTTGACATAACCTTTTCGTGACCAATGTTTCCGTGTCGTTTAGTCCCTTTGTCAAGATATCTAGATTGAACATAAGGCATGGAATGCGTCACCCTTGTATAGTCCAATCATTCGTTTCCTGATACTCGAGTAGACTTTGTAACAACAAATGAGATCAATATCTCATATTGACTCATTTGAGCATGGCCATGCATTTCGCAATCTCACTCAATCAGGGGGCCCCGAAGATATCGCTCCTATTATGTAGGAGTGACAAATTCCATCTAAGTCATTCACATCCCTCTACATGATTTACGGTATGTCCAATAACCAACTTTATAATCACCTTGTTACAGATGATGTTTGATGGCATTAAAACACAACTCCTCATGTAGGAATCGTAGTGATTTCAGGTCAAAGGACCACAAACACCATTGTCACTATGAGAATCGGTTATGACACTCACGTAACGATCCATGTAGCGTTCTCATGGTGGGTCAGTCCAGTACATCATTACTCTAATATGTACCCATGTGAAGACTTGATATCTCATATCCATAACCCGTGAGATGTGGTCATCAGTCTCTGCACATACTAGTCTCAATGTATTATTGTTGTCCTAATTAACAATAATACTTGACTAGGGACATTTAAGAATAGTGTTGTAACTAAAAGGATCTCACGATCAAGTCATCCACTTGATGTCCTATGGCATCAAACTTACTATTCTAAGGACTTTATTATGTTTATCAAAAAGAACACAATAAATGAAATGCCTCATATATAAAATAGCATAATAGAATGTATGTAAATACAGAAAATGTATTAGCCTCTAGGGCATACACCAACATGAATTACAATGACGTCAATTATTACATAGATAGCATAACAATTGATTTGCATCCATTATCTCAAAATTAGATCACAATGAAGTTAAATATCTCCATAATTGACATACTAATTGTTTTACATTCACTACATAAACACTTTTTAAAATACTCCTATTAGAATCTCATCAAATCGAGCATGAAGGTACCTCGCAATATCACATCATGCCAAAACATCCTACATTCCCTAGCTGTGGCACACAACTTTTACCAACCAGGCACTATGGCCCTCAACTTTTGCCAATTACCATCACAAAACACTTCAAATCTTGCCTAAAAAGGATAATTTACAAGATTTCACCAAATATGCATCTTAAGTTCAAAAATTCTAAAACTTTTACCACATGAACCCTTATATCTTAGTTTTTAAATGCCATAAGAATCAGTTAAATCTGATAACTACACCTCAAGTTATGTTACAAATACTACATGTTGTCAGGTATTTCTGTTTTGGCAGCAGAACACATGTTTGACCTTTGTACAGTAAAATAGGCATTACTTGAGTTATAGAGGTCGAAACGAGATGATTTCAAAGGCATTGGAATGCTAAGAGAAAGATATACAACTTTTATAAAGACTATAAGAGCTTATTATCATTACAGAGGGATACACGGCACATGTCTTTAGACACGCCCCCTCTGTGTTTTCCTCTGTGAGCACTGTTCATGAATTTTCAACTAGCAGAGAGGAACATGCCCCCTCCCATGGTGTCTTCGGACATGGTTCGCGTTTCTGGGCCAAAAATCTGGGTTAGAAACTCTACAACTCACTTTGAAGAGTCGTGAGACTCCAATCCAACATCTAGGTGATTTTTAGTCCCGAACAACTTTACAAACATAAAGGAAACTTAAAACACCAATTTATTTCATTAAAAATAGATCAAAACACTAAATCACTCATCCAAAATCACAAATCAAAAGTAGGTTTCTTACTCATCTTCAAAAACACAAAGAGTTTCAAGAACACCATTAAAGCTTGAACCTTTAGCATGTATTCAAAGCATAAAAACATATATTTTACTCAAGAGTCCACAAATCTTAACAAAGTTCATCAAAACTCCATTTTTTTCAAGAAGTAAAAGATGAACAAAGTGGGTGAAGCTTTCGAAATCCCCTTACCTCAACAGCCAGGAATGAAGTCACTTAGAAGCTCTTCTTCACCTTTATTCTCTTCCTCCTCCTTGATTGATCCTTTCCTTGGATCTTCCTTCTTTCCTTTTCCTTTGCCCTTGCCTGCTATCACCGAGAGAGAAGAGATGAGAGAAATGAGAAAAATATCTCATTTGGGTGCCTAAAAAGCCAAGGCAATAGAAGAAAGAGCCATGTGCTCTTTGGTCACTTAAGTGACCACTGATAAATCTCAATCTATTAAGAACACTTAAATTCCGTCATGTCCAGTTTTATTACTTCCAACAAGTCTAAAATAAATTCTAAGATTCTCTAAAAATCTCATTTCACCATTTCTATATTTTTTCATATCTGCAGGTAGTCAATCCGGTAAAAAAACACACACTTCGTATGCTTAACAATGCCAAATTGACTCTGATTGATCTCAAATTTTAATTGTAACATCTTCTACACATTTGTGACTAGAAACAAATCCTCTATATTTATTTTCATTAACTAAGCAGTTTAAGCTACTTCCAGAGCTAATAACAATTATATTCATAACATAGTGTTACAGCAAAGTGCCTAAATGTGCTCAGACAGTCACAAACTACACAGACATGTTAAGTATGTATTAGGCTACCTTTGTAACCATATACAAGTCTAACATATTTTCTTAGGATGTTATATTTCTCCCCTCCTTTTTAAAATTTTGTCTCCAAAATTTGGTTTACTTGATGTAAGAAGTCCTAAACTACTTACGTATAAAGAAAATAGGTACAACCAAATATCAAAGAAACAAAATTCACTAACAAACTCACCTTTACCTGAACTAAGAGACTATGTTGTCTACTTGGCTTCCAACTAATAGACTCTTCCTGGTCTAACCTCTGACTTGGGCTCCTTCCTATGAGGATAGTTCCTTGCAAAGTGGCCAGTCTTGCCACAAGTAAAACACATTATCTGATCTGTAAACAAGTTTTATCCCCGTGGTATTTACCATATTTAACACATTTTTGCCCTCGATCATCCGTCTAGACCTGCTTTCCCTTGTCCCTCTAATCTCTAGGTTGTGGGGCACTCCTCTTAGATCTATCCTTTGTACTCTTTCGTTTATGATGATCTTGGAATCGATGCTCTGACTGTGACCTACAACTCAAAGGTTCTACCATTCTGCACTTGTTCACTAGGGTAAGGTAATCCTGAATTTCTAAAGGTTTCACTATCCTCTTCATGTTGTCCCTCAAACCTATCTCAAACTTCACACATTTCCATCTGTTATTTAGGTTGTACTTAAGATAAGATGAGAACTTAGACAATTCCTTAAATTTTGCAATGTATTGTCCAACTGTCATATCTCCTTGCTGTAATTGTAAGAACTTCATCTCCTTTTCTTCTTGTACATTTTGTGGAAAATACTTCTCCAGGAATGCAATTTTAAAGACCTCCCAAGTAATTTGTGTCCCCGCTGCTGTCATCATCCTCCTCACACCATTCCGCCAATGCTCTGCATCGCCCTTTAGCATATAAGTCACAAAAGGCATCTTTTGGTCCTCTATGCACCTCCTTACTGCAAAATTTTACTCCAATTCTATTATCCACTCCTCAGCCTTCGTCGGATCATATTCTCCCCGGAAGGATGGAGGGCTAGCCTTCCGAAATTATGAAAGATCATGAAAATTTTGTTTCCCTTCCACTTGCACCACTTGTGCCAGCTGTGGTTGTGTTATTTGTGCATTCCCCATTTGTCCAAACATCCTAGCAGTCACAGCTGCTTGCTCCCTCATTGCATTCATAGTTGCAATCGATTGCTCTCGCATCGCATTGGCCATCGCTAGTACGGCCTTGGCTATACTTAGTTCATCTGGAGCTGGGTTTCCTACTTTTCTAGGTCACCCTTTTGGTGCTATAGTTTCTTGTATACACAAAAACAACATATATTGAGCTGCATTCTCAATATCATGTAACCGTGTAACAGTAGCTAATAATTAATTAATCTAAGGCAAAACATGCAATTCTATCATCATATCTAATATATGAGTTAAGAGATGCATAACACTTAGTGGAAAGGCACTAAAATTGCCCAAGCCTAGTCAGTCCATACCCCAGCTCAAAAGCATGAACTGCTCTGATACCATAATGTAATATCATGAATTTAATAACCATCATATAAACTATATTATACTAAAGTGATTAAATCCAAGAGTGCTACTTATAATAACTAAGCATTTTCACATATAATCATTATGCATATACAGATCATATAAGCCACGAATTGTCAAACTTACATAACCCATATATTATCCACAAATACAAAAAATATGTACAAACTATATATACTAAGCCTCTCAAGGCTCTTATAATACATATTTTCAAAAAAGAACATAAAACAACCCTATATTAATTCCTCCATTTTTGCTCTGTCTTCACTTTTCGTAAGTCTTCCTCTTTCCTGGAACCATTATAGAAATACACACACATGGGGTGAGAATTATTCATTCTCAATAGCAAAATTCATAAAACATGCCATTATAATAGTTCCAACCATTTCGAGGAAAAACACTTTTAGTTCTCAAAAATTATAAATGAACACACTAGAAAAGTGGCAAAAGCCAAAATCGTTTCCTTTCACTTCCCAAAATGGAATCCCAATTTTTTAAGTTTGTATAAAATCTCATTTTTACAAATTACAACTCACAGATCAACACTTCAAAGAATAGCAATTGCCCATACAATTGTCACGTCTGATTATATTATGATTAGCAACTGCCTATACAATTATCATACACATGCTTTGTGATGCCTTATGTTCATGCCTATGCAATAACCTAAAATGAATGTGGATAATGTCATGTTTCCTTAGACTTAGTGAAGAAACTCATCTTCAGTCCCTCAGGAAATGTATCGTATACATCAACCTTGAATAGAACAAAGGAAACCAGTCCTACAAGTCTTGAGCAAGCACTGGAACCCAGTTCTAGTCATTTCGCAGGGTGTGAAGGAATGCACCATCCTCAGCTCATCACTGTGATATGGAAGGTATGTTACCTCTTGACTTACAATCATGTATGATCACCCAAAAACACATGAGTATGGAAAACAATGATATTAATTATTACAATAACTAGCATACCAATTAGTTTACAATCCATAATCATTAATAATGAGGACTCCATCCTCAGCAACAGAGTTATGAGATACAATGATGCCAATTAAGACTAACTAGCATGCCAATTGATTTACACTCATAACCATATGTGTGAATTACAGTGATGTCAATTATTACATAGATAGCATACCAATTGATTTGCATCCATTATCTCAAAATTTGATCACAGTGATGCTAAATATCTCCATGATTGACATACTAGTTGTTTTACATTCACTACATAAACACTTTTTAAAATACTCCTATTAGAATCTCATCAATCAAGCATGAAGGTATCCCATAATATCACCTCATGCCAAAACATCCTTCATTCCCTAGCTGTGGCACACAACTTTACCAACCAAGCACTATGGCCCTCAACTCTTGCCAACTACCATCACAAAACACTTCAAATCTTGCCTAAAATGGATAATTTTCAAGATTTCACCAAATGTGCATCACATGTTCAAAAATTCTAAAACTTGTACCACATGAAGCCTTATATCTTAGCTTTTAAATGCCACAAGAATCTGGTAAATCTTATAACTACATCTCAAGTTATGCTACAAACACTGCATATTGTCAAACATTTCTGTTCTAGCAGCAGAACACAAAGTTTGACCTTTGTACAGTAAAATAGGCATAACTTAAGCTATAGAGGTCGAAATGAGGTGATTTTAGTGGCATCAGAAATCTAAGAGAAAGAGATACAACTTTTATTAAGACCACAAAAGTTTATTCTTATTATAGAGGGAGATATGGCTAGTGTCTTTAGACGTGCCCCTTTGTTTTCCTTTGTGAGCACTGTTCATTTATTTTCAACTGGCAGAGCTGAACACGACCCCCCATCGTGTCTTTGGACACGGGCCATGTTTTTGGGCTAAAAACTCTGTGACTCACTTTGAATAGTCGTGACATTGTTCCTTGGGCCAAAATCATGGATTTTGGCGACTCCAATCCAAACCTCTAGGTGATTTTAAGTCTCAAACAAGTTCACAAACATAAAGGAAACTTAAAACACCAATTTATTTCATCAAAAATGGATCAAAACATTAAATCACTTATCCAAAATTTATTTTTAGTGGGTTTCTTAGTCTTCTTCCAAAACTCAAAGAGTTTCAAGAACACCATTAACGCTTGAACCTTTAGCATGTATTCAAAGCATAAAAACATATATTTTACTCAAGAGTCCACAAACCTCAACAAAGTTCATCAAAACTCCATTTTTTTCAAGAAGTAAAAGATGAACAAAGTGGGTAAAGCTTTAGAAATCCCCTACCTCAACGGCCAGAAATAAAGTCACTTTGAAGCTCTTCTCCACCTTTATACTCTTCTTCCTCCTTGATTGATCCTTTCCTTGGATCTTCCTTCTTTCCTTTTCCTTTGCCCTTGCCTGCTATCACCGAGAGAGAAGAGATGAGAGGAATGAGAAAAATATCTCATTTGGGTGCCTAAAAAGCTAAGGCAACAGAAGAAAGAGTCGTGTGCTCTTTGGTCACTTAAGTGACCACTGATAAATCTCAATCTGTTAAGAACACTCAGATTCTGCCAAGTCCAGTTTTCTTACTTCCAACAAATCCAAAATAAATTCTAAGATTCGCTAAAAATCTCATTTCACCATTTTCATATTTTTTCATATCTGCCAGTAGTCAATCCGATATTAAAACACACTCAGTATGCTTAAAAATGCCAAATTGACTCCGATTGATCTCAAATTTTAACTGTAACATATTCCACACATTTGTGACGTTGTGCATCCCCTGCTTCAGTACAGAGACTCGAGGCTAGAGTGCTGCAGTGCTAAGAACTGGACACCATGGCATCTGTGACCAAATTGAACGCGCATCGTGGCGTAGGCAGCTTAATGGAATAGAAATATACCTCTTAGCCATGCAATAGTTCTCATGGAAACATAGTGAATTAGGTAAATGAATGGAGTCTTTGACTTTATGTTTTTACTTTATATTTTGACTTTATATGCAGTAGTGTTATTATATTTTTGTACTCTTATATTTATATGCATGTGTTTTAGTATCATGTTTATGTTAATATCATATTTATGTAGAATATATGTATGTGTAAATAACCATGAGAGCAAGTATCTTCAAAAAAGTTTTTGAAAATCACATTCTAAATACAATTGTTGTTCCTTTTCACAACATGCGTTGCAATGATTAACAACATGATGTTTCATGATTGTAATGTTGAAATTTTTTGAAGAATATCATGTAGCCAAAAACTAGTGTGTATGATTATCCAATGATAGATATGGATGCAAGATGACTTTCATTTATCTGTGAATCCATATGCAATCTTTGGCGCATGCTGAAGCATTCTAGTTTATTTTTATGTATGATGCATTTCTCACTTTTATGCTTCTTGAACTTTGAAAAGGATAAGAATTTTTGTCTAGAGAAATTTATAGACAATACATGTAGAAAATTCAATTATCGTTGAAATTATTTTTCAATTCTCTTGAGGCGAAATCGTAGGTTATGCATTATTAAGGAAATGATTAGGGCATTGTTTGGACCGATTGAGCTTTTCCAAGCTTAACCTGAATGATTTTATCCATAGGTCCCATTTGAAGCCTTATATGTTTGGCTTTATATGTTTTTCATATCCATTGTGTTCGTTAACCTATTAATCATTCTAATGCATGTTAAAGCATTACATTTTCTTTATACCATCATTGTTTGTTGAGTACATACTATATTATTTCTTGAAGTGAGTTTTCTGATTAGGGGTATTAATGAATATTCAATACAAAACGAGCCTGAAGGAACCAAATACAGTCAAAGAAAAGAAATAATGTTTTGCAAAATGAAAAAAAAAGAGAAAATTGAAAAGAAAAGAAAAGAGAAAAAGAAAAAGCAAAACATAAGATAGGAAAAGCACGAAAAGCATCAAAATGGTTCTGGCAAATTTTCTGCTTTCATTGTTAAATACCCTGCTAATATTAGTTAGAGACTCAAAACTTGAAATAACATGTTTATGTTTCTCAATGTTTGTGTTAAATCGTATCCTTTTATTCTATTACCCATTACCCTTGGCCTTACATTACAAGCTAATAAAGTCCATTTTGATCTTAAATTTTGTGTGATTTACATTAGTGAAGAGAATTGTAATACAATCTTGTGGATTCTGTAAATTATATTCATGTGTATGTCCATAACCTCATCTGGGTGAATATGAATTGAATGAAAGAAGTTTTGTTTGCATGATTGTTGGAGAAATATATTGTATAAAAGGGAGCTGTGAATGTTAGCAAGATGAGGATTGTATATGTGTGAAACCAATTGTGAGGTGTAACATCCTGAATTTAATAACCATCGTATAAACTATATTATATTAAAGTGATTAAATCCAAGAATGCTACTTATAACAACTAAGCATTTTCATATATAATCATTATGTATATACAGATCATATGAGCCACGAATTGTTGAACTTACATAACGCATATATTATGCATAAATACAAAATTATGTACAAACTATATATACTAAGCCTCTCAAGGCTCTTATAATACATATTTTCAAAAAAAAACATAAAACAACCCTATATTAATTCCTCTATTTTTGCTCTGTGTTCACTTTTTTAGTTCCTTTTTCACAAACTTATAGCAAAATGTAAAACACAGCCTAGAGAGAAAAACACTTTTAGTTCTCAAAACTTATAAATGAACACACTAGAAAGGTGGCAAAAGCCAAACCCATTTCCTTTCTTTTCCTGAAATGGAATCCCAATTTTAAAAGTTTATAAAAAATCTCATTTTTACAAATTACAACTCACAAATCAACACTTCAAAGAATAGCAATTGCCCATACAATTACCATGTATGATTATGTTATGATTAGCAACCACCCATACAATTTTCATGCACTTGCTTAGTGATGCCTTATGTTCATGCCTATGCAATAACCTAAAATGAATATGGATAATGTCATGATTCCTTAGACTTAGTGAAGAAAGTCATCTTTAGTCCCTCAGGAAATGTATGGTATGCATGAACCATGAATAGAACAAAGGAACCTGGTTCCACAAGTCCTGAACAAGCACTGGAACCTAGTACCCGTCATTTCGCAGGGTGTGAGGGAATGCACCATCCTCAGCTCATCACTATGATATGGAAGGTATGTTACCTCTTCACTTACAATCATGTATGATCACCCAAAAACATGAGTATGAATAACAATGATGCTAATTATTACAACAACTAGCATACCTATGGGTTTACAATCCATAATCATTAACAATAAGGACTCCATCATCAGCAACATAGTTATGAGATACAATGATGCCAATTAAGACTAACTAGCATGCCAATTGATTTACACTTATAACCATATGTGTGAATTACAATGATGTCAATTATTACATAAATAGCATATCAATTGATTTGCATCCGTTATCTCAAAATTGGATCACAATGATGCTAAATATCTCCATAATTGATATACCAATTGTTTTACATTCACTACATAAACACTTTCTAAAATACTCCTATCAGAATCTCATCAATCAAGCATGAAGGTATCCCACAATATCACCTCATACCAAAACATCCTACATTCCGTAGCTGTGGCACACAATTTTACTAACCAAGCACTATGGCCCTCAACTCTTGCTAACTACCATCACAAAACACTTCAAATCTTACCTAAAAAGGCAATTTTCAAGATATCACAAAATGTGCATCAAAAGTTTAAAAATTCTAAAACTTTTACCACATGAAGCCTTATATCTTAGCTTTTAAATGGCACAAGAATCGAGAAAATCTGATAACTATAGCTCAAGTTATGCTACAAACATTACATGTTGTCATGTATTTTTGTTCTAGAAGCAGAACACGAAGTTTGACCTTTGTATAGTAAAATAGGCATAACTTGAGCTATAAAGTCGAATGACATTAGAAACCTAAGAGAAAGAGCTATAACTTTTCTGAAGACCACAAGAGCTTATTCTCATTATAGAGGGAGACACGCTCGTGTCTTTAGACACGCCCCGCTATGTTTTCCTCTGTGTGCACTGTTCATGAATTTTCAACAACACGCCCCCCTATGTCTTCAGACATGTGCCATGTTTTTGGGCCAGAAACTTTGCAACTCAATTTAAAGAGTCGTGACAATGTTCCTTGGGCCAAAATTTTTTATTTTGGCCACTCCAATCCAACCTCTAGGTGATTTTAAGTCCCAAATAAGTTTACAAACATAAAGGAAACTTAAAACACCAATTTATTTCATGAAAAATGGATCAAAATACTAAATCACTAATCCAAAATCACAAATCAAAAGTGGGTTTCTTACTCATCTTCAAAAACTCAAAGAGTTTGAAGAACACCTTTAAAGCTGGAACCTTTAGCATGTATTCAAAGCATAAAAACATATATTTTACTTAAGTGTGCACAAATCTCAACAAAGTTCATCAAAACTCCATTTTTTTTCAAGAAGTAAAACATGAACAAAGTGGGTAAAGCTTTAGAAATCCCCCTACCTCAACGGCCAGAAATGAAGTCACTTAGAAGCTCTTCTCCACCTTTATCCTCTTGCTCCTCCTTGATTAATCCTTTCCTTGGATCTTCCTTCTTTCCTTTTCCTTTGCCCTTGCCTGCTGTCACCGAGAGAGAAGAGATGAGAGAAATGAGAAAAATATCTCATTTGGATGCCTAAAAAGCCAAGGCAATAGAAGAAAGAGTCGTGTGCTCTTAGGTCACTTATGTGACCACTGATAAATCTCAACCTATTAAGAACACTCAGATTCTTCCTAGTCTAGTTTTCTTACTTCCAAAAAGTCCAAAATAAATTCTAAGATTCACTAAAAATCTCATTTTGCCATTTCTATATTTTTTCATATCTGCCAGTAGTTAATCCGGAATTAAAACACACACTCAGTATGCTTAAAAATGTCAAATTGACTCCGATTGATCTCAAAGTTTAACTGTAACATCTTCCACATATTTGTGACTTAAAAACAAATCATCTACATTTATTTCCATTAACTAAGTAGCTTAAGCCGCTTCCAGAGCTAATAAAAACTATAGTCATCACATATTGTTACAGCAACGGGCCTAAACGTGCTTAGATAGTCTCAAAACTACACAGATATGTTAAGTATGTATTAGGCTACCTTTGTAACCATATACAAGCCTAACATATTTTTCTCAGATGTTATATGAGGCATATGCATTCTTTGAGGTTTTATGCAATCATCATACACTAGTTGGTTTCAGTGAAAGAGGAATGTTAAATGTGGCTGAATGTAGGTTATTAATGTTGATCTATGTAAATGCACTTTGTTTTGCTCGAGGACTAGTAAAAATCTTGGTTGGGGGTGTGATAATTCCACAAAATGTAGTTATTTGTGCCTCATATCCATGCTAAATTGGTTGCTTAGTCCTTGTTTGTATGCATGAATGGAAGACTTTAGCATCATATTCATCTGATTTTATTCTGATGACTTCCATTATGATTTTGAGCAAATACTTCTAAATCTTTGATAAATTGAGTATATTTACATTTTCTATTGAAGTGGTAATTTCTCTATTACAGGAAAGGCTCCAATTTAGAGGATTTGAACAAGCATTGGATCAGGAAGCCTAAGAGAAAGTCAAAATTGAAGACCAGCATCCAACGTTACAGCACAAGCATGTCAATGCTGCGGCGTTGTGCATCCCCTGCTTCAGTACAGAGACCCGAGGCTCGAACACTGCAGCGCTAAGAACTGGATGTCACGGCATCTATGATCTAATTGAATGCACACCGCGGCATAGGTAGTTTAGTGTCGCAGTATGACTCTATTTTTATAGTCTATAAATACTGTTGTATTCATTTTCTACGAGATGTTTTATCAATTTTTGAGAGTAGCTACTAGTTTTAGGGTTTTGAGACCTAGAGGAAGCAAAGGAGGGAAATGTTGGAAGCCATCCTCTACATAGAGGATGAATCAAGCTTAGAAGATGAAATCTAATGAGCTTCCTTCCTTTCCTTTCTTCTTTCTCTCTTTATTGATTCATGAACATGATTTATATGTCTTTATTTTCATGTTTCATGGCTAGCTAAGATGTATATAGGGTTTTCTTTAGATCCTCATATGAATATTGATGAGTGTGTAATCTTTTGAGTATATATTGATGTTTAGCTATGCTCAATCATATGGTTCTTAATGCTTCTAATTGTTTGATCAAGTTTTGATTGATTTGATGAAATCTGATGAACCTAAACATAGGAATTTGGATTTTTGATCATACGTATGGTTGATGCATGTTTGATTTCATTCAATTAGCTTGGATAAATTAATATGCTAATGTGATGAAAATATACCTTTTAGCCATGCATATCGGGTAATTGAGAATAGATCATTCATGAGTGAAGTTTGCACCAGTTCTTATGGAAACATAGTGAATTAGGTAAATGAATAGTATCTTTGACTTTATGTTTTTACTTTTTATTTTGACTTTATATGCGGTAGTTTTATTATATTTTTGTACTGTTATGTTTATATGCATGTATTTTAGTATCATGTTTATGTTAATATCATATTTATGTAGTATATATGTATGTGTAAATAACCATAGGAGCAAATATCTTGATAAAAGTTTTTGAAAATCCCATTCAAGATACAGTTGTCGTTCCCTTTCACAACATGTGATGAATAACTAGGAAGCCCAAGAGAAAGCCAAAATTGAAGACCAACATTCAACGCCGCAGCATAGGCATGTCAATGCCGCGGTGTTGTGCATCCCTTGCTTCAGTACAGAGACCTGAGGCTAGAACACTACAGTGCTAAGAACTGGATGCCACAGCATCTGTGACCTAATTGAACGTACGTCGCGGCATGACTTTGTTTTTACAGCCTGCAAATACTATTGTATGCATTTTCTATGAGATCTTTTATCATTTTTTGAGAGCAACTGCTAGTTTTAGGGTTTTGAGACCTAGAGGAAGAAAAGGAGGCCAAGGTTGGAAGTCATCCTCCACATGGAGGATGAATCAAGCTTCAAAGAAGATATCTAAGAGTTCCCTTCTTTCTCCCTATGCTTTCCCTTCTCTTCCTTATCTTTTGAACACTATTTTTGATGTATATTTTCGTGTTCAGTGATTAGCTGAGCTGTATTTAGGGATTACTTTGGATCCTTGTATGAATATTGATGTTTATGTTGTACTTTGAGTATATATTGATGTTTAGTTATGTTCAATTATATGGATCTTAATGCTTTTGATTGTTTGATCAGCTTTGATTGATTTGATGAAATTTGATGAACCTAGACATAGGAATTTGGATTTTAGATCATACGTATGGTTGATGGATGTTCAATTTCATTCAATTAGCTTGGATAAGTTAATTCACTAATAGAATAGAAATATATCTCTTAGCCATGCATAGTATATGATTGAGAATAGATCATTCATGAGTAGATTTTGGTTCTAACTAAGGAATTAGGTAAATGAAGCTATGGTTGATTGACCTAGACATGTGTTTTTAACTAAATCAGATTCTCAAACTAACTTAACAATTTATTGATATTGCTTGTAAGATTGCATATCATTAGTTGAAGTAGGAGGTGAAGAAGGATTCTCTAGATCTCTAAATATTATCTTTATTGCTTTGTAGTTTAGATTTAGTGTATTTACAATTTTTCTATTTTTATGTTCTTAAATTGAATTAATTAAGCTATTGGTTGATATTTAACTTTGGAAGCCAATGTCCTCGAGGGAACGAACTTTACTTTTCATTTTATTACTTGAATGACCCGTGCACTTGCAGTAAGCAAATGGGCTAACAAGTTTTTGGTTAAGAAAACAAGTTTTTATCTTATGAAAGGATCAAGAATTTGCTATCAAATATCTTATCAATGCACATATAAGATCATGATAGGTGCAAATGCAAAATAAGAATGACAACTTTTCAATTATCTCATTTCTTAGTACTTTATTTCTTTACTTGAGGGCCTCTGTGCCCTTCATGTATAACTAGTGATAGAGGACCTTTATGTCCCTCTTGTGCATAAGACATGAGCTCACTCTCTGGCCATTCTCTTGCCGCACATGGTACTTCTGGGCAAAGTGTTTTTCTCACCCCTTTGCCTCACATGGAACAAGCATTCTTTAAATTATCATCTCATTATCATTTTCATCATTAAATATGCATATATCTTTTATGCAATCTATCTCAACATTATCCTTTATGATCGTGAGTACAACATTCATAACATTAATATACATTCACTTCTCAAAGATTAGTGACTCATGTAATCAATGAGATGACTAACATTTTCATGAGTAAGCCAACCATCATTTCCCATTTCATATCTAAAACATTACAATGATATAGCTAGTAAATATTGCTAGTCATGGCAACCATCACCCAAGAGGGGGGTGAATTGGGTGATTATAAATTTTTAAAACACTTTTGAGAAATTATACATTTTGATATTTTCAATTAACACATGCAGTGGAATAAGTTTAACAAAGGTGCAACTATTAGAGATTTCGAAAATACCACTTGCGATATAGGATAAATAAGGCAAATAAGTAAGATATCAAATTCAACTCAAGCATATATAATTAAGGAACAAATGTAAAGGAGATAGAGTTGAGGGGAGCAAACACAATATTTATCCTGATTCAGCCGCTAATCACTTGTGGCCTATGTCCAGTCCTCAAGTAAACTACTCGAGATTTTTCACTATATCCTTAAGCTTCAATAAGCGCTTGATGACCTATACAAACTGGAGCACTCAACATACATTGGGATATCTCACCCTTTGTGCTTGAGCCTCAAACAAGGATACCTCACCCTTTACAACTTTTGAGGAATATCTCACCCTTTTATCTAGAGGGATACCTCACTCTCTTTACAGATTACACAAAGTATAGATGAATTGAAACTTTCTCAAGGATTGAAGCTCTATGGGTATCAAGGATTCACACTTTTAAGCTCAAAATAAAGTATTTGATGAAATGATGGTAAAATTCATGTTCAATGCTCAAAACCATTTTCAGATTATTTCTCTTACTTTTCATAAATGCCAAACACTTTAATTTATGCCCAAAAGTAATTAAGAGTCATTGGGATTAGTTGAAAGCATTAAATGCTCTTAATAGAGCCATTGAGTGTATGTTCTGGTTACCCAAATAACCAGTTAGGAAGTTTCTCCTAATCGATTAGGAGTCAAAAGTTGACTCCAAATTCATTTCCTAACTGATTCGAGGGAGTTCTTAATTGGTTAGGAGTCTCAAAAAGTGACTCCAGATTTATCTTCTAACCAATTAGAGGGAGTGCCTAATTAGTTAGAAGTCTTAACATTTTGCTTTTGACTTTCATAATAACCAATTAAGGGATATGCCTAATCAGTTAGGAGCTTTTTAAAACATGAAAAAATGCTCCCAACTTTCACAATAACTGGTTAGGTGAATTACCTAATTGGTTAGGAGCTTTTAAAACATGAAACACGCTCCTAACTTGGTGAATAATCAATTATGGAAAATCCATAATCAGTTTTTGCACTCTGGTTTTGAAAATTGACTTTAAATGGTCATAACTTCTTCATTTCTTATCCGTTTAAAGCAAATAACCACTAATTAGAAAGATCTTTGAGTCTATTTTCATATGACCAAGTTTCATAACAAAACTCAAAGTATTTTGAAAGAAAAGATCAAAAGAGTAATCAAAGATCAATTTTACAAAATACAAACTTCACTATTTTTCATAGATTTGAATTACCACCATGACTAACTTTTCAAAACATGTTTGTTGGCATTTTAGAATGTAAGAAGCACCTTTAAATATGTTAAAACTTATTTGATATTAGTGTGATTCCTATTTACCTTTACATAAGATCTAAGTCCTATAAGCTTAAACTTGAAGAACTTGAGACTTGATCTTCGCACAACCAATCCTTTGACTTCTTTATATAATCCAAGCTTCCTAAGAAAATATTCTCTTCAAATCTTGCAAATGGTTAGAACACCTTTTCATTCTCATTCTTCTTGAGTTGAACATAATTATAATCTTTTGCTTTCTTATTGCAATGCTCGTTTTTGGTACTTGGAGTATCCTACAAAGTATTACTTACTTAAAACAAATATAATTAGTCCAAAATCACAACTCAATATCTTTATACGCATGATTCATAAATGTATAACTCTAATTAGTCTAACATGCATAGAAGACTTTCATAGACACATTCAAATAAGATATTTACCAATTACTAATGGATATGCTCTATATAGGATCCAACAAAGAACACTTTGCGCATCTTCATTCAAATAGAGTCAAATCCAATATTAATTCATTATAACTCATATAAAGCATTATTGGATATCTTATATGAAAAATGTTACACATATCTCATTGCATGATTATCAAGTGAAATATAGCTAGATAAAGTACATAATCATGCATGATACAATATATCTCATTAAGTACATCTATGTAACATGATCAATATTCTTTTGTAATGTATTTGTCATCTATTAAGCACATCTATCAAGTATAAGCATCATTTTTTTGTCTTGTATTTGTCATCATCAAAACTTAATATATTAAACCATGAAGGCAAACTTATTTCCACAATCTCCCCCTTTTTTATGATGATAAATCACCAAAGAAAAATATGTTGAGCAATATACAAGAATAGATATTCATGTAAGCATATCAAGCAATAAGTACAAGAACAGATTTTTCTTTCTAATTTTCACTCCCCTTATTTGACATCAACAAAAAGGCTTTGGAAAGAAAGATAATATTTTCTCTTCCCCTATAGATAAAACTCATGTTGTCAAAAAAAGTAGGATCATCGAAATCCAAAAACTTCTACAAGTTGTTCAATCATGATTATCTACCCTTATTTGATTCTACATATGATTCAAGAATAGAAAGATGAAACAAGCATGCTTTCAAGATATAAAAGATTATTCATATAATGCTTGTCACATTTTGGTACATCAACATTTATCATATGATAGTAACAAGCTAAAGAATTTATGTCTAACATATAATATCTTGCATACCATATGATAAATAAGTACTGCTTGATGAAAGTTATAAAATATTCATATAAGGTCATGAAATTAAGGTTTTCAAATGAAAGATCATACAACTTGCCACATATCAAGTATTTCTCAATGAAAGAATTAAAAGATATGAAGTTTAAGAATGTTTACCTTCCTTCATTGATAGAGGAAAAGAGAACAAGAGATGGTCTTTATTGACATGTTGATAGTATTAATAATAAAACATTTCATGTCAAACAAGAATGTAAGCCAAGAGATATAAACAATAATTCAAGAGCTAGGCTCCCCCTCAAAATATGCATATTATCAAGATATAAAATATAATAGTTTAGCATAGTTATGCATATATTCTTAGTCAACAAGGACACAAAAGAAATATATATAAGATAAAAAGGATAAATAATCATTACAGATTAACAAATAATTATAAGGAGTTATAAGAAAAGAAGATAAGCTCCCCCCTTATTGAAGCACAAGATAGATAAAGAGAAATATGTATGCCAAGACCATGTAAGTACATTACTATAAAGTAAAGTAAGGCAAAAAGTACATATTCTTAATCCATCAATCAAAAATCATTTTAAAACTTCTCCCCCTTTCAAAAAGAATTTTACAAGAACACATTACATTTTCAAAAGAATTTTAGAAGGGTTAGGAGGTTTTATATTAAAACTACATATTCCTTGAGAGTGATCAAATCCAAGTTAAAAGAGCATATGAAAGTAAATCCCCTCTCTTTTTCATTGAACAAGAGCCTTGAGAAAATAAAACACTTTGAAGAACAATGCTTATCTATTTGAAGTATCAAGATGTGCTCTATAGAATATTTCAAAAGGTTTATTTGAAAACTTTCTTAAGTATTCTCTCAAGATTTAATAAAACATTTCAAAGCAAATGAAGAGAATACTATATTTATAACACATATCCAAAGATTTCCAAATTTTCAAGACAAATAGGAGGTGAAAATACTTACAAGTTCTTAAGACAAGTTCAAAAGATTCTCAAGGATATGGAACTTGAAAAGCTTCTTTCAAATATAATAAGAGATTTTTCTTTAAAATTATTATTATTTTTAATCAAACCAGAAATTCTTTTCAAAAAAGAGCATAATTCTCATAAGTGTTATATCACTAAGAAACTATAGATCAAGAGAATCATAGATATCAAACATTCATTTAGGGATCAAAGCATGTATAGAACTAACATCATTCACCCTATATGCAATGACAAAATTAGCAAGTTAATATCCAATCAGTCACTTTATCAATGTTAAGCATACTTCTCATGTAAAGAAAACATCTAATCATTTAAGATCAAATTATTAACAAGTATCATATAATCTATAGCATATAGAATACCGTAATAGCTTAGGGATAGAGATACTTATTAAGAGAGTGATGCTTCTTTAGAGTATTCTTCATTTATTTGTCCTTTGAGTTTGCGCTTTCTTCCATTGAGTATTCCATTCCATTGCACTTGAAGAAAGTCTCCTTATGTCCCTCTTTATTCAACTCTTCTCTTTATCTAATTATGCTTGACATTTCAATATTTGATAGCTATATTTGAAGTACATAGAGACACTTTCAAAGCTAACTCTAAAATTTCTCTAAAACATAGGTTAGCATCAAATATCATTTAAGCCCATTTACAAGCATACTTTAGGTTGATATATAATGTAAAACATGTATCACATTATCAACTATGTAATGTTAGCTCTAACAAGAATGCATGAAGCACATATGCACTTGAATCCAAAAATATGATTTAACCATTTTAAGGCAAGATTCAAGTTTATCAAGAAACACATGACCATCATCAAAACTTATATAGGCATCTTATGCAAACACTAATCATGTTAGGCATGTTATGTCAAGTAAGAAATTCTAGTATGCACACATGCCAATCAAGAAAAAAAAGTCCGTTATTGTAATGCAAGAATTGAAAAGCCATGAAATTATAAATTTTAAAACCATTTATGATTCATTTCAAGATATACTTCAATGTAAGAATTATTGAAGTTCAAAGGCAAGTTCAAGACACAAAAATGAATCATTTAGTTATTGTTTTCAAGATATGAAAATATCAAGCAATTTTAAACAAGAAGACATATAACTTCTAACTTTCCAATCTCCAAGTAAATATATAAGACAATTAAGCATGAAAGAGAAAGGATTAAAATTACGCATGAGCATGTAAATTTTCATATTTAAACAAAGAGAATTGATCACAAGCTCAAGAAAAAAAGGATATTACCATAACATGTTATTCCAAGCAAAATGTGTGCATATCTAGTACGTTAGCATATGTAAAGACACTTTTAAAATATAATGCTAGAAAAGCATAACTTAAGGCATAAAAACAAATCGCTACTTATCCAAATATCACATGATATTTAATTTAAAGTGTAACACCCTGATTTTTCATTTTTCTTGAAATAAATGAGTTTTATAATATTTATGAATTTTTATGAATTTTTGGGAATTTTTAATTATTTTGAATATTTTAATATTATTTTGATATTTTAATATTATCTTGAAAATTGTATGTCCGAATTTCATTTTTTTGAAACTATATGAGTTTTATAATTTTTATGATTTTTGTGAATTTTTGTAAAACTTTCTGAGTTTTTGATTATTTTAGTGTTATTTTGAGTTATGTGTGGGCCCGGGGTGGACCCTAGGCGGGCCCGAAAAAATAAAATTTTTCCTGAACCAGAAAATTCTGGACTGTCAAGCAGAATCGGGGGATCTTACTAAACCCGAAACCGAGAATAGTTGACAGAGATTTCTATATTTGAGTTTTTTATTATTCATTGTGTAATAATAGCAGTAGCTGTTATCCATTGGGTAATATCTGTTAGAAAAATATCTTGATGACTCAGCTGGTGATTCTGCACTGTGACTCACCAAACTGACTCAGCTATTCTAAAAGATTCTATGATGACTCACCTAGTAAATATCTAAGAATAAATATCTACTGGAGAAAATATCTTAATAAAATATCTCAAGTGTAATCATGAAAGTTAAAAATATCTAAGTTAAATATCTTAAGAGTCATTATGAGCCATCATTACTAAGTTTTATGACAACCAATAGGAATTGGTCAAACATAGTGGCTGGACTTCATTGTGAACCGTTGGATGGAAAACTTGATGGAAAAGCCTTAGATCCTCACCGTTGATCTAATCAATAGTGTGGAAGCAATCTTGATAAAGAAGCTTATGATATCAACCTTAGATTCAATCAATGGTTAGGATTTAGTCAATAAAAATAGCTAGATTAGTTACTAAGTAACTAGATAATCTAACTTAGTTACCCTAATAGCTTAATTAGTAACTAAATGAACTATTTTAGTTGCTAAATAATTAGAAGTTAGTTACTAGATGAATATCTAATTATTTAGAAACATGACATAATCATGATCTATGCAATGACATAATAATAATGTAATTAACTAGTTAGAATGTAACTAAATAGCTTAACTAAATTAATTTAATTATAACTAGATGGTAAGCTAGGTAACTAATTAAATTAGCTTAAGTGCAACTAGAAAGCTAATTGAATTAAGACTTAGTTAATTTTCTCCTTGACTCCCACGGCTGCATAGTGTAATACTAGGAGATTCATGAATCATCTTTTATGACCATTAGATGACACCAAGTAACATAGGCCATGTGCATGCATGTGCTTATGCTTAATCTTGCAAAACAAGCTTTGAATCTTCTATCCAAGTGACTCCCATGGCTGCACACTTAGCAAATGTCCATTTCATTTCATTTCCTCACATTTTGTAACACTAAAATCATTTTCTCTCTTTTCTCTCTCTTCCAATTATTCAAGAACACCAAGAACATACACCATCTTCTCTCTTCTTTGAAGGATTCGGTCTCCACTCCTAAACCCATCTCCAATCTTCTATAAATTTTATTTAACTACATATCTTGAATCCTCTCATCAATCCAAAACACTTTCATATTTACGCTCTATAAATACCAAGCTAAGTAACCTTAATCAAGTATCAGTAAATTATTCAATAAATACTGCCTTACTTGTGCATATCCTGACTTAAGCGTTGGAGTCCCTTTGTAGGTGCCCACCCCCTTGTTTCAACACGCTCGGCTATCTCAAGGAGGAAACCACCGCCACGTGCCTATCTTTTGCACCCTCTGAATCCACTTCAGAACATTGGCGCCGTTTGTGGGAAACCATAAAATTATAATCCCACACAATCATGGTGAACACACGTCATCATTCAAGAAGGGACGCTGTGCGACCCTCCTCCAATCAGAGGCAGGGATTAGCAGTGCAGCATCTTCCCATCCAGTACCACCGCCTATAACTAAAGCCTTTACCATGGGGAATCGAGCATCTGTCCCACAACACCCGCATGACGACCATGAGACTTCACTATCTGATAAGAGTCCACTCCCGTCACAAAGGTAATCCATTTTGGATAGGCTTTCCCGCCTTGGAGAAAGAGCTAATAACGTTGTTCAAGGGTCTCGAGCTCCAATGTAAACACACTTAGGCACCTTGAACAACGTTGCTGCTAATCGTGCATCTAGCCGAAACACCGTTTACTCCGAGATGACTAGAAATCACCTTCAAGAGTTGGTGGCCCAACAAATGTTGTAGATCGATGAGCAACACCACCAGTTGAACGACCAGTGTCGCTGGATGGACGAGCTAGAAAGGTCTATACATGTTGAACATGACAACGGAAGGCTGAATACAGCTCTAAACCAAAAAGGTTTGTCACGCGATGAAGTTAGTCATGCCCCTAGAAATAATCTTTTATTACCTGGAGGCCCTCAACGGCCATTCTTGGACTAACTAATGGCATACAGGGTCCCCCGAAGCTTCAAGTCCCCGACCAACTTGGAGCCTTATGATGGAGCCTTATGATGGAACAACTGAATCCCAAGAACATTGATAATCACATATTTTATTCATTAAGAAACCCTTATGTTTAGTCATTTACACTCTCCATATTCTTAATTGATTGAGTTTGGTATGATTTTGTGAGTTTGAGCTCAAATTGGTCCTAATTGAATATTTTTAGCATTATTGAGATTTGACACTGTTTCTGTATTTTATCCATAACTTGAGTTCCTGATATCTGATAATCATGAATTTTACCTTGTAGGAAAGCTCAGAGGAAGCTCTACAACTTTGATGAAGAGCTCGAAGTCCTAAACAGATGTCTAAGGGACCTAAGTTTACATGGAAGTTAGAATACGGGTTCTGTCACTAGAATCCGAACGTTGTGCACTCATAAAATCATATCTTAAGCTGTAATAATGGAAATGGGCTGAAATTTGGATACTTGATAGTTAAGATCCAAATAAACAATTTTCATGAAGAACACTGTTTGAAAAAATGAAGTCTAATGGGTCAGTTTGAGCTTGTAATTTGGAACAGAGGTGCTGAAGTTGGGTTTGAGTAACCTGCGGTATTTGGGTCATATCTTAGGCTGTAGGAAGCCAAATTGGATGATCTAGATATGCATGTTATAGCCAAGACAAAGATCTACAACTTTCATGAAGAGTACTTTTCATGGGTCTGAAGTATAGTTGGTCGTTTTTGGCTTCCAAGTCAGACAAGAAATTTTCGTCACTCACCAACCCTCTCAACTACTTCACTCACCAACCCTCTCAACTACTTCACTCACCAACCCTCTCAACTACTCCACTCACCAACCCTCTCAACTACTCTACTCACCAACCCACTCATCCACCCACTTCCTTTTATCATTTTGTTACCCTAGACTTCTATAAAAGGCACCATTAGTTATCATGAAAGACACAAGTTGTATTCTCCTTCATTTCTCTCATAGTTTCTTCTTGTTTCTTCATAGTTTCTCATAGCTTTTGTATATTTTGATGTTCCCCTTCGTGGTAATGGAGGGCTAAGCTACTTTCGATTAATTTAGAACTCTAGAAGAGATTGTGGTTTGGATTCTTGAGACCTTGGTTATGTATTATATTTGATTTGTAATTGAATTCCTCTTTTCTTCTTCTTCTTTCTTCTTCTTGATCTTGAATGCATGAATGGTGATTCTATTTATGTTGATCTGATTTGATCTTGGTTTAAGATTGAGATTTGTGATGAAACTTAGAACTGATTGATCTAAACTAATCACATAAATGAAGATTGAGATTTGTGATGAAACTTAGAACTGATTGATCTAAATTAATCACAGAATTGAAAAGGTTAGGTTACTGATTTGTGCCTAAGTTAATTGAATTTGATACTTGAAATTAACATAGATCTTCATGAATGTTGTGATTGCGGATTCGTGTTTATCACTTGTTAATTGAATTCTAGATGATCGTCTAGTATGAATTCTGGATTTGATGCAGAGATCTCGGTTAGATCCAAATTAACAATTCAATTGCACTTCAAGTGTTCTATGAAGGGTCTATGATTGAATCCACCCAATCTCGGATAGGTTTCTAAATTGACTGCTCTTTAATTGTTATTTCTTCCTCTAATTTTGTTAAGTGCAATCTTAAACTGTCAAACCCCCTTTGCTAACTTTTCACTTGATTTGATTAAATTGCATCTACAATCCTCGTGGAGACGATCCGGTGTTGTCACTGTGCTACAAGCTTAGGTAATAACTTCGGTTATAATTTTGACTGAGTTCGGCGCTCGTCAAAATTTTGGCGCCGTTGCCAGGGATTAGTAAGTGTAATCTTTTCATTTTAAGTGTTTTTACTAACTTTTGCTTTTTATTAACTTTTCTAACATTTTTATCCATTGTCTAGTATATTTTGCTTATTTATTTATTTTTGTGTGATGCATGACTAGGTCCGAGCCTGATAACTTGGTTGACTTTGATCCTGAGATTGATAGAACCTTGCATAGGTTGATTAGAGCTCGTAGGCCAAGTGCAAGAATTACTTTTGAATTTGATCTTAATATTGGGAGTGAACTTGAGATCTTGAATAATTCTGAAACCATGGCTAATAACATACAGAATAGAACTCTTAAGGAACTTGCTGCTCCTGATATAACTAACCAATCTTTGTGTATTCAATACCCAGATCTTGATGCTGAATTTGAGTTAAAATCTGGATTGATACATTTGTTGCCCAAGTTTCACGGTTTTGCAGGTGTGGATCCCCATAAGCATCTAAAGGAGTTCCATGTGGTTTGTTCAACCATGAAGCCACATGGAATCTCAGAAGAGCACATCAAGCTGAGGGCATTTCCTTTCTCTCACTTGCGATACTGACCAAGGATTGGTTATTTTATCTTTCACCAGGTTCAAGTAACAAGTTGGACTGACATGAAGTGGTTGTTCTTAGAGAAAATTTCCCCCTGCCTCTAGAGTTGCTGCCATTAGAAAAGATATTTGTGGCATAAGACAAATGACAGGAGAGACCTTGCATGAATATTGGGAAAGATTCAAGAAGCTATGCTCGAGCTGTCCCCACCACCAAATCATCGATCAACTCTTAATTCAATATTTCTATGAAGGCTTGCTGCCAAATGACAGAAGCCTGGTGGATGCTGCCTCTGGAGGAGCCTTAGTAGACAAGACCCCTGCAGTAGTGAGAGATTTGATAGCAAACATGGCAGCCAACACCCAACAATTTGGTACACGAATTATTACCTCAACCAGAGGAGTCAATGAGATTCAATCATCTCATGTAGACCAACAGAGAATGGAACACAGACTTGATGAATTGACTTCTTTGGTGAGGCAGTTAGCAGTGGGACAACAAGCACCAATGCAAATGACTGCAACTGTGTGTGGCATTTGCTCTTGTTCATCTCATCCTACTGATGCATGCCCCACACTTCAGGATGGTGGTTCTATTTTTCCGAGCAATCACTGTTGCAAGCAATGGTATTTTTCCTGGTAGACCCCAATATCGCAATCACAAGTTAATGATCCCCGAGATATGATCCATTTTCTAATACCTATAACCCTGGCTGGAGGGACCATCCTAACTTGAGATATGGGAATTCTGGTCAACAATAACAACCCCAACAGCAGTAGCAATTTAGATACCAAGCTGTAGGTCCTAGCAACAAATACCAACCACCTGCATTCAGACAACAACAAACTGTGCAGCCACCTATGCAGCAGCCCCTCATGTTGCCAAGTCTAGCAACCACTCCATCCGAACCATCATTGGAAGATTTGATGAAACAGATGGCTACAAATAATGTTCAATTCCAACAAAATGTCAATGCCACCATTCAGAACCTGCAAACTCAGATTGGGCAGCTGGCCACCACCGTGAGTGAGCTGAAAAGTCAAGGGTCGAACCAATTGCCTTCACAAACAGTCAACAACCCAAGAGGCAATGTAAGTGCCATTAGCTTGAGAAGTGGCAGAGAAGTTGATGGTCCTACTCCACCACAACCTGAACTACAAGTGCAGCAACCAGAAGGTGACCAGAAACAGAAGAAAGTGGATAACTCAGTCCAAAAATCTGTGACACAGAAGAAATGTGCAGAGAATTCAAATCTGGCCATTCCACTACCTTTTCCAAACAGAGTCACACAGTCCAAGCATACTGCGCAAACAGAAATAGAAAGAGAAGTCATGGACACATTCAGGAAGGTGGAAATCAATATTCCCCTCCTTGATGCAATCAAGCAGATTCCCAAGTATGCTAAATTCCTCAAAGAGTTATGTACTCACAAGAGAAGACTTAAGGGTACTAAGAGAATAAGCATGAGCAGAAATGTTTCTGCAATGATTCTACCAAGCATGCCACAAAAATGCAAAGATTCTGGAACTTTCACAATTCCTTGCACGATAGGTAACTCCAAATTTGAACATGCAATGCTAGACTTGAGTGCTTCGATTAATGTCATGCCTATGTCAATATATCAGTCCTTGAACATTGGCACTTTGCAACCTACTGGTATAGTGATTCAGTTGGCAAATAGGACCACTGCTCATCCTGCAGAAGTGCTGGAAGATGTGTTAGTGCGGGTGAATGAGCTGATTTTCCCAGCGGACTTCTACATTCTGGACATGGAAGATGAGTCTTCAACAAATCATGCTCCATTGATTCTAGGAAGACCATTCCTCAAAACAGCCAAAACCAAGATAGATGTGTATGCTGGCACCCTTTCTATGGAATTTGATGAAGATGTGGTACAGTTTAACATTTTTGATGCTATGAGACATCCCCTTGAGGAGCATTCAATTTTTCATGTTGATGTGATTGAAATGCTGGTTGATGATACTTATGGTGATATGAGTGCTAAATTCCCTGATATTGTTAACTTTCTGGATTCTGTCACTTGTGATATATGTGTTAGCTGTGATACTGAACCATGTGCTGCATGTGCTGAGATTTATACAGTTATGAATGATGATGCAAGTGCTTATTTGACTGATGCATCATATGAAAATATGAGTCAAAATTATGTCGAATTTAATGTCTTTCTTGAGTTGCTTGTTTCAAATAGCTTCTGCCTTTCTATTGTGCATCCTCATCCTTAGAGCTAAAGACTTTGCGGACCACCTTAAATATGCATATTTGGAAGATGGTGAGAAAAGTCGCCAGTGATTGTCGCTAAGAATCTACAACCCGAACAAGAAGAAAAATTGTCTGCAGGTTTTGAGGCAAAGATAAGCAAAGCCATCGGATGGACACTTGTAGATATTCTGATATTAGTCCCTTCACATGTATGCATAGGATTTTATTGGAGGAAGGTACCAAGCCGGTGAGCAACCCCAAAGGAGACTAAATCCCCGATTCTGGATGTGGTGAAGAAGGAAGTGACCAAGTCATTAAGTCGGCATTATTTATCCCATATCCGACAAGTAAATGGGTGAGCCAGTGCAAGTGGTTCCAAAGAAATATGGAGTCACAGTAATTACAAATCAGAACAATGAGCTCCTACCCACAAGAATCCAGAACAGTTGGCAGGTGTGCATTGATTATAGGCGGCTTAACTAGGCCACTAGGAAAGATCATTTTCCATTGCCTTTCATTGATCAGATGTTAGAGAGACTGGCTGGCAAGTCGCATTACTGTTTCTTGGATGGATATTCGGGCTATTTTCAGATTCATATAGCCCCAGAAGACCAAGAGAAGACCACTTTCACCTGTCCATTTGGAACATTTGCATACAGGAGAATGCCTTTTGGTCTCGTAACGCTCCGGGAACCTTTCAAAGGTGTATGGTCAATATCTTCTCGAATTTTTAGAGAGTTGCATGGATGTGTTTATGGATGATTTTACTGTCTATGGCTCTTCCTTTGATGCATGTTTGGATAGTTTGGATCGGGTTTTGCATAAGTGCATTGAAACTAACCTTGTCCTGAATTTTGAGAAATGTCATTTCATGGTAGAACAGGGTATAGTTTTAGGGCATATAGTATCTAGCAAGGGTGTTGAGGTAGATCCTGCAAAAATAGATGTCATTTCATGCCTATCTTACCCCACATGCGTGCGGGAGGTTCGTTCTTTCCTTGGTCATGCAGGTTTCTATCGGCGGTTCATAAAGGATTTTAGCAAAATTGCCCTTCCACTGTCCAACTTGTTGCAAAAGGATGTAGAGTTTCACTTTGACCAGAGATGTAAGGATGCCTTCAATCACTTGAAGCAAGCATTGACCAGTACACCTATCATCCAGCCACCAGATTGGACACTCCCATTTGAACTCATGTGTGATGCCTCTAATTATGCATTGGGGCTGTCCTTGCACAGAGAGTCGACAAAGTACCTCATGTCATTTCCTATGCTTCGAGGACTTTAGATGCTGCACAAGCCAACTACACTACAACCGAAAAGGAACTTTTAGAAATTGCTTTTGCTTTAGATAAATTTCGATCATATTTGCTTGGTTCTAGAGTGGTTGTATTTTCAGATCATGCAGCTTTGAAGTTTCTCCTGAAAAAGCCCGATGCAAAGCCTAGGTTGATTAGGTGGATGTTGCTCTTACAGGAGTTTGATATTAATATCAGAGATAAAAGTGGAGTAAAGAACCTAGTGGCAGATCACTTGAGTCAGATTGAGAGAGAGGTAGATTCTTCTCCTATCCATGATGTCTTCCCTGATGAGCAGCTTTTCAAGCTACAAGGTAACACTCCTTGGTTTGCTAATTTGATAAATTTCTTAGTTGCTGGTGTCTTCCCTGCACATTTTATTAGAGCTCAGATTGATAAATTGAAGAGTGAGTCAAAATATTATGTGTGGGACGACCCTTATCTGTGGAAATTTTGTAGTGACCAAATCATTAGGAGATACGTGCTTGATAATGAATTCCATTCTATTCTTAGCTTTTGTCATACACTTGCATGTGGCGGTCATTTTGGTCTCCAAAGGACTGCTAGGAAAGTTTTGGAATCTAGATTATATTGGCCCACTCTATTTCATGATGCATATGTGTTTTGTAAATTTTGTGATCAATGCCAAAGAACAGGAAACACTTCTCGAAGGAATGAGATGCCCTAGAAATCCTTATTATTCTGTGAGATTTTTGATGTATAGGGTATTGATTTTATGGGACCCTTTCCTGTTTCTTTTGGTTTTGTTTACATTTTGCTAGCTGTTGATTATGTATCCAAGTGGGTGGAGGCGAAAGTTACTCGAACTGATGATTCCAAAGTTATTGTGGATTTTGTTAGATCATAGATTTTCTGCAGGTTTGGAGTTCCGAAAGCTATCATTAGTGATTAGGGTTCGCACTTCTGTAATTGGAGCATGGAAGCCTTGATGAAAAAGTATGGAGTTCTGCACAGAGTTTCTACACCTTACCATCCCCAGACTAATGGGCAAGCCGAGGTTTTCAACAGAGAGATCAAGCATATACTTCAGAAGACAGTTCAACCTAACAGAAAGGACTGGAGCAAGAGGCTTGAGGATGCTTTATGGGCTTACCGGACTGCTTATAAGACACCAATCGGGATGTCTCCGTATCGGATTATTTTTGGAAAAGCCTGCCACCTGCCGGTGGAAATTGAGCATCGTGCATTCTCGGGCGGTGAAAAGGTGCAACTTGGACCTAGATCAAGCGGTATGGAGAGGAAGTTGTAATGCTGGCAAAGAATTGGAGGAGATCCGCTTGGAGGCTTATGAAAGTTCCAAACTTTATAAGGAGAAGACCAAAGCCTTCCATGATAAGTTGATTTTGAGGAAAACATTCGAGATTGGTCAAAAAGTTCTCCTCTACAACTCCCGCCTCCGACTCATGCCTGGCAAATTAAGGTCTAGATGAGATGGACCATTTATTGTTACTAAGGTTTTTCCTTCTGGTGCTGTTCAGATTAAAAGTGAGGTCGCTGCCAAAGCTTTCATCGTAAATGGACACCGCCTCAAATAGTATCATGAACTTCTAGAGAATGCAGAAATGAAGGTGATGAACCTTCTCCATCCGCATTATGAATAAAAAAAAAGAAAAAAAAAGAGAAAAAAAATAGCTGTGTGCCCGACAATGAGGTAGGTAGTGACATTAAATTTTGTCACTCGGAAGCATGTGGAGGTCATTTTTCTTCGTCAGCGACAACAACTGCAAAAATCTTGCAGTATGGATTTTATTGGCCTACTTTATTCAAGGTCTGTTACACCTTTTGCAAAAGCTGCAGAAATTGGTCAAAAAAGTTCTGCTTTGAGATTATCATCTGCACCTACTCCTTGGAAAATTGAGATCTAGGTAGCGCGGTTCTTTTGCTGTCAAACACGTGTATCCTCTGGGGCCGTAGATATTGAGGATCCTAGGAGTGGTAATGTGCTTAAAGTTAATGGACAAAGACTCAACCATTCCTGGAAAACCAAGTTCTTGTGTTCTTTGTGTTGCCGGTTAAGTGGCGAATACGGTACTCTGTGACTCTCAAGTCGGTTTATTTTTCAGTTTCCCAAAATAACTGAACCCTTTTTTTCCTTCAAAATGGATGTCATTCTTTCAAACCTGAGCAAACATTTTCCTTCTCTTCCTCAAAATGCTCTGAGAAAAATCTACAAAGTTCGATGTGAAAGATTGAGACTGTTAATGCACAAAGGTATGCCAGAAGATGTACGCTGGATAATTGAAGCAAAGGTCCGATTAGCAGGTGAGTCCTCAATTTCATTTGACTCATATATGCCCGGTCTTGGAAGAAGTTCATATTCTAAAAGGAGAAGAGCAAAAAGGTTACAAGTTTATCACAAATGTGGACGATGGAACTATAACAAGCGATGTCGTACTTTGGGAATGGTTTCCGCAAATAGAGAAGATAAAATTTTCTTCATTAAGAATGGACTGAGTAAGGAGTCATTAGATGATATCTTATTGACTCTTGAGACGCATTCTTGTGGATTGGTGCATTGTGAAATTCTTAAATTGTGGAATCTCTTCAAGGATGAAGAAAAATGCTACAGTCTTGGGAATCTGACTCTAAAAGACCCTGTTTGACAATTTATAAGAAAATTGGATGGGAAGCTTATCCTCGACTCATAGAAGACGTTTTAAGCCGTTACTGGACGTTAAACCAGAGGCAGATGTGAGCCATATCCACAAACAATCTGTACGTATCATCCTCTTCTTCTTCTTCATGTCATCTTTCAAACAAAAAAAAAACCAAAAAAAAACAAAAACAAAAACAAAAAAAAAACAAAAAAAAAGAAAGAAAAGATTATGTGTTTCTTAAATTCACCCTTTTCTAACAACCGTCAACCTACCCTTATAGGTGCAATTATTCCCCTTTCCATTCTTTTTCTTATTTAAACACTCCATTTTCTCCATTTTTCTTCAACTCAGAAACACTCAAAGAGAGGAAGAGTATAGAATGGGGCCTTCTTTTCGTAACCTCAAAAATGTTTGTGTTTTTTGTGTGTCGAGTTATGGGAAGGGATTAGAGTTTGTAAACGTAGCTAGCACTCTTGGTCGATCGCTTGCTGCGAGGAATATTCATCTTGTATATAGGGGAGGTTGTCGTGGGTTAATGGGGGCTGTATCACTTTCTGCTTTTATAGGAGGCAGTCAGGTTTTAGGTGTTATTCCTAAACCTTTAGCTGAAAATAACATCACTGGAAAGACAGTTGGAGAAGAAATTCAGGTAACATCTATGCATGGACGAATGAAAACAATGGTTGACATTTCTGATGCATTTCTTGTCTTACCAGGTGGTTTTGGTACTTTGGAAGAAATTTTTCAAATTGTTTCTTAGGCCGAACTAAACATCCACCATAAACCCATTGGTTTGTTGAATGTTAATAATTTCTTTGATCTTTTGTTATCTTTTCTTGACAAAGCTGTAGAACAGAAATTTATCACTCCTTCGAAAAGACAACTTCTTATCTCTGCCTCCACTATTGATGAGCTCATTGATAAATTAGAAGCTTTTGAGTATGTACGATAAGGTATTAGCTCGTATAGATTGGTCAATGAAGCAAATGAAGGAAGTAACAAGAAAAGAAAGCCAGATCTGACACTTTCTCTTTAATCGATTTGATTTTATTGTACTTTGTTTCTGTTTAAATTTGTGTCAGCTTTCTCCAATAGGTAATATCTTCTATCCTTTACTCATCTCTATTTTAACATTGAGGACAATGTTGTGATTTAGTTGGGGGGAAGGATAGTTGACCAAAAAAAAAAATTTGTTGTTGTTTTGTTTGGAAAGTATGATATGATTGTCATGGACTTATTAAACTAATTAGTCATGGCAGAGTAAGGAGTAATTTTACTCTTGAGACGCATCTTAATTGGTGGTAGAGTAAGGAGTTTTTTTTTTAGGTAGTAATTAATTAGTATTAAATTGTGGAAGTACTAAAGTTTTATTATTTGATTTCTTTTCGTGGTCGATGCTAAGATCGACAAAGTGTGCTTCTTTTCGCGTCAGCGTTGATTCACTTCTTATCAGGTTGTGTTGCTCTTTTCTATATCTCTCTTTCACATTGAGGGCAATGTTATATTAAGTGTGGGGTGTAACACCCCTCGATTTAATAACCAATGCACAATCGTCATTATGTCATGGTCACTAAATGTCGGCGTGCTAACTTTGTCAAACAACAAATTTACCATAAAATTTTAAACATTTCTTATATGAGGAAAATAAGAGCCACGAATGAGTAGTTACATATACAACCAGTTAAATTATGAATTATAATATGCACTCAATTTACAACATTTAAGTTTGGATAATTGCCTTGAAGCATACATGTACTCAAAAATACACTTTATATAGGTAATGCAAAATAAAATATAAACTACCCATAATATATCTACGACTAAGGAGTTGGGCACTCCATCGTATCCCGAATGCGTGAGGCAATTCCGGGTTCACCGGTGTAGGGAGAAATACAGGATACGGTCTTCAATCACAGTCCTCTTCATGGTCAAAGTCAGATCCCGAGCATGTCACATACGCTTACTGGTCCAGTTGACTTGCCAGGTCTTGGTATCACCAGTGAAATAATTCGAACCAAAACCCAAAAGAAGCTCCCTTCGTGACAGCGTCACCGGGTACAATGGGGCAAGCCAATAAAGTCCAAGGGAAAACCAACCTCGTTCCCACTTACAGTCTTTAACCAAAGATTTACATAGAATAAAGAAAATACAAGAAAGAGGTAAGACATCCTACCATCATTACCAATTATAGCATCAAGAAACCAAACGGCAAGAAAGCGCCCACATAGCATTTATGAAAGCAATAATGATAATAAACATTTAGTAGCAGTTATAATCAATCAGACAGTTTCAGGCATTCATATATATATATGTATGGATATATCAGAAATACAACAGTTCCAATTATAATAACAATGTATGCCAGATAATTCATGGACTCACTATGCACATGTGCCCTCAATAATCAAAATCCTACTCCATGGAGCTAGACACAAAACAGTCGGAGAGAATGATCAGGGAGACATGCCAGTATCTCGTCAGCCATACAAGTGCTTACCATATAATATAATCAGTCATTTTGCGCAACAAGGCTTTATACAGCGGCATTCTCACAAGATCTCGATATAGGACTGTGGCCAGTTAGGATCGTCGGTGCGTTTGCATCGGTCTGTCCCACGGTCCAGAGGGGCTACCATCTGCCCCTTGTGAGACTCCCGCGCCCCGACGCCCTCAAGGTCGTCTACAGGACCCCACGTGTCTATTCGCACCCGCACTAAGGTGTTATTCAACTCCTAGGCAACTCAGCCTTAACAAAGTCCAACGGACATTCTCTTTCTCTTTTTATGCCATGCATGACTCAATCATGCTCCTCATGACAAGCTAAGTCAATCATGCCTCAAATGCATATCATATGATTTAACAATCAGGTTTGTTCCCATTCTTGGATCCACAAGACATTTACAATGCATAATATGTATGATTCAAAATTCCATACAATTTCATAATATGCCACAATTGGCCAAAAGAGCATCAATATACAAGTGGTCATTCACGTGGATCCTTAGCATCATAATATTAAGGTCAAACATTAGGTTCATTATGTTCCTTACTACCTCACCCATACTCTGGTTCTTCCTTTATTCCAAGTTCTCACTAGTTGAAAGGCTCAATCACGCTCCTTGTTTTTCCTTCATTATGTGTCCCTACTTTGTTTCTAGTCATCCGATGTTATTTATGATTAATATAGTGTATATTAGTCCCAAAAGTTGAAATCGAGGTCACAAGGCCGAATCATCCATTCGTTTGCTAGGTAAAAAGAATTGAGATATACTTATAATTTCGATGAACGTTGTATCTAGTGAGAATCTGGAGCTGCCGTTCGACGAGTAGTAGCACGACAGATCAAGGTAAATGGAAAACAATGCGAGAGGATAAACTCTAAGTGTCTTTGTCGAATTGGGAACGAACTTCGACCGGATGAAGTATATAACTGCGTCGAATATGCTACCACATTTACGTAAAACATGATTCGACGGACACCGACATTAGGTCGGTTCCTCTATTAAACCTTCGTAATTCTACTCGACGGATTTTCACATCCTAACTCGACAAATATAATTCTCACCTAACCCGATGGATTTTCACATCTTAACTCGACGGATTTCCACACTTTAGTTCGACGGATATTCTCATTGGGTAAGTTTCTCCATTAAACCTTCGTAACTCTACTCGACGGATTTTCACATCCTAACTTCGACGGATATTCCCATCCTAACTCGATGATTTTCACATCTTAACTCGACGGATATGATTCACATGCCTCAACTCGACAATTTTAACTTTGAAGGAGTTTCACTCGTGTTCAACCGACGAATACGCTAAAAGTTCAATTCTAACTCGATGATTTTGGATAATGGGGAAAGTCCCATTCCCTGTCGAACCGACAAGAATGTTAGGGTTACAAGGTTCTAATTCGACGGGTTCTCGGGAAACGTTGAGATTTCACTCCTACTGATTCGACAGATGCAACTCGACAGATCCTGGAAAATGCTAAGGTTTCACTTATGCTAATTCGACAAATACACTCGACAGATCCTGGAAAATGCTAAGGTTTCACTCATGCTAATTCGACAAATACACTCGATGGTTTTGACATTCAACGGAAAAGTAAGAAGTCTAAACTCGACGGATTTTCACATTGTGTTTTAGTGGTCAGAAATCTAAACTCGACAGGTATGTCACTCGACGGATTCTGACTGTGGGAAAATGTTGAGGTTTCACCTATACCAGTCCGACAGACACTAAGAGGGCCACGCTTTCTAATTCGATTGAATTCACCGACGGAGGTGTTAATGGGGGGGGTCACTAGCTTCGACAACTTTTGACATGATGAAGGGCCCCACTTGTCGACGTGTTTGGCCGAGGAGCTCATACTCGATGTGTTTCAACATCTTAATTCGACGGACATGGCTTACTCACTCTCGACGGATTTTAACATTTACTTTAGAATGGATCAAAGAAACCAAGTCATTACCATTTTCAATATAGGATCTCTATTTTCGGGTTCAAAACCGTGACCATACGAGAACCAAAACAGGCTCATTTCTTTCCATATTACACATTCCAAATATATATATATATATACATACAAAACTCCAAAGAATCAACTAGCATCTATACATCACATACAACATTTAAAAAAACAGAAAGACTCTCAACACAAATTACCGACGTTCCTAAATGCTAAGAGAGGTTGAGGAGGAGTGTCTTCCTCTTACCTAAGTGAAGAACGTGGATAAAAAGCTCCTTTCATGTTTGAAAATCTGATTTTCTTCACCACCACCGTAACCTTGGGCGTTCAAGATCCACAAAATTAAGATCAAAAGAGAGAATGGCAAAGCAGAAACCAGAATGCACGAAAATGAGGAGAAGAGAAAAAGTTAAGAACTTTACCTTAAAGGTCCAAGCTTTGGGGCTGTTTTGAGCAGTAAAGAAAAATGAAGACACAGGGAGGAGTTCCAGCAGAAGCAAGGTGTGAAGGTGGAGAGGGAAAATGGTCTCTGTCGGATTGAGTAAAGAAGGCTTGAAGGATCAACAATGGTGAATGTGGGTGGGTGGTGTGCAAAGCCGTGAAGAAGAAGAGAGAAAAGAGAGTGAGAGCTGCGTGAGGGGGAGGAGCGTGAATGAGAGAAAATGGGAGAAATGAAATGGAAAATGTGAATGAGCAAAGCAGACGTGGGGGAGTGGGAAAAATGGAATAGTCAATGTAATAATTCCCTCAACAAGATGGCCGTGCAAAGATAAATTGGGGAGGAGAGAGGAAAGGTTGATTAGATGGAAATAGAAGCTTCCTTGAGAAGCTTTGTGCGCTTCTCGAGGAAATGAAGTGTAAGGTTGTCACCTTAATTAAATTCATCCGACAGATGAGTAATTAAGTTGCTAAAATTATTTTCTCAATGAAATAAAATTACAATTGATGAAAATAATATTTTATTACTCATCGATGATTTTATGATACAAGTGATTTCATGTATCGATAAAGTCTCGTGAAGCGTAAACCTCAGAATCGTGTCCAAATTTCGGGTTTAGTAAGATCCCCGTCAACGTTTCTACAAATCCAAAGTTTATCAAATTTTAGGAAAAAAAAAATAAAAAATATACACGTAAACGAAAAATATATTAAAATATTCATCGTTCATAGAAAAAAATCCAGAAAATTTCTTAAAAATTCACAAATATTATAAAATAATTATTTATACTTGAAATAAAGAATTTTCGGGATGTTACAATACTCCCTTCTAAAAGGAATTTCGTCCTCGAAATTAATCATATCTTAAAAATAAATGCTCCTTGAGTCTTCACCCCTTTTGATAGCTAACTCCCCAAACAATGTACATCACTAAGTGGTTCTATCGAACTTATTCTCCTTGCTTACCGCAAGTACATACAACTAAGCTTGTTTACTTCTAAATGCTTCTACTACAACATTTGCTTTTTTCGGGATTATACCAACACGAAAAAAAAAAAAAATCAAAATCTTTCGAATTTCTAATCACTGCATTCTCTCGCTTCATATTTCAACTTATTCGATCGACAAAATATTGCTCTTACGATCACTACAGACAATGAAAATTTCTCCTTGTAGAAAATGTTTCTAGATCTCTAATACAACTACAAGCTAACTCTAAGTTGTGTAAGGTAGTTCTCCTCATGTATTTTCAATTTGTCTCTAAGTATACGTTATCATTCCTTCTATTCTAATCAAGCACACGCTCTAAACTCCCAATGCGAAACATCACTAGGCATCCCTAAAAGTTCATTAGGATTTGGACAAAATCATCCTTGGCGAAGAAATCAAACGTTTCATCATTCTTTGAAAGTTTTCGCCCGTATACATCAGTCCATACAAAACTTGACCCTCATATATGAGTTAGGTGAGAAATCTTGTCACTTGAAGAACTCTGCTGTGAGTCTCCCGTATCAACCAGCTAATCCAAAAATTACAATTCTTCATTACGGTCGTCGGTTCCTCTCGCTGAATAAATGTTTCGAGTTTCGATGGTTCACAGCAATCTTCTTCCCTTGAGATTGCGTAACCCAAAAGTTGAATTGTCTCCAACTAGAATTCATACTTAGACGTCTTCACGCATAACCTCTTCTTCAGGGTTTTAAGGATCACTCCGAGAGATTCAATACGTTCCTCCAAGCATCATGAATAAATCCAAATGCCGTCAATCAAGGACAACGATAAATCTTTGAGCGAACTCAATGCTAGTCCATAATATAAGTTGATCTTGGAGAAAATAGCGTCGTCCTTCAATTGATTTGTCAGATCATCTTTCCTTGATTCGAACAGAATGTCTCATAGGGTAAGCTTTCACCTAATTGTGCTACACTTGTCGTGTCGTTAAGGTTCATATTCGGGAACACAGATACTTAATTGAAGTATACTAGAAACGTTATAAAGGTCAGAAAGAAAAATAGGGAAGTCACGTGATTTACCCTGGACCCGCCTAACGAAGAATACGATATGGTCCAATAAAACTTAGGAGTGAGTTTCACGGATTCAGCATCTAGAAAATTTCTGTCTCAAGAATCACTAAGTTTCCCTCAAACTGAGTGACGAGACCCGATTCAGAAAACGATCAATCTCCTTCCTGAGACCAAGCCCATTCATGAAGAAAGCAAATGATGGAATTGGCATAAAGGGTTCCAATATCTAACAACATTAGGATAGTTCTTTAAATAGACTTGTTGTAACAAGAGCAGGCTTACAAACAAGGATAATATCATTCGAGTTGAAAGAAAGTAAGTACACAGACGATTTAATTCCGTAGATGAACTCTCAGAACTTCATTGGAATATTTCAACAGGATATGGTTGGAAGATAACCAATCCCTTGGCTAACATTACATCAAATTTGCAAGAGAAGTAAACAAATCAGATTAACAAAAAATTAAGTCTTTAACAAGTCATAAGATAATTTAAACAACTTGGCTACCATCAACAAGTTCTTAGTAGCCAAAATAGGAATAACTTAGTCAAAAGATAACGAGGGTATGAATATCCCTATTGAATTCATACATTCATACGTCATAAAGAAACGGGTTACCCCCGGAATTATACAGTATAATCACAGGGTCATCCACCGTAGTACAAGCTTCCTCGCTTAGGCTGTCAGTCTGGGACGTTTCCACACCACTTGAGAAATTAACTCTCCTTTCTTCGTGAGATTGTGAAGTGCGTGAATCACCAACAAAAGGCTTCGTCCTTTGCGAAGTACAGTTCTTAGCCACATGTCCTAACTCTTTGCATCTGAAACAGATTACTCCTTCAATTTCACAATCCTTGGTTAAGTGATTCTTTCCGCACTTGAGGCAGATTGCCTTCTTGATCTCATATGGAGGCTTCGTCCCACGTAAAGCGCAATCCCTCCATACATGTCCTTGCTTTTCGCACTTGAAACAAATTCTTCCCTCGATCGTACAATGCCTTGTGAAGTGGTCCTTCCCGCACTTCTTACACCTTGATAACGGCACCACAGTTGGATTTGACTTGCTACTACTCGCACTCCCCTTCAGCGTTTGTTGTTGCCGTTGTCCCTTCGGTTGTCGCGAATACAGTTTCTGCTTAAACTGATTAACAATCTGGTTGTTCCTCCTTTGGAACTTAGGTAGTTCAAGATTACCCAAAAATTGACTTTCTCCCAGCAAATTTCGAACCTCGATTTCTAATCCCCTTTGTTGTGCGGTCCTCTCGATCCGGTTGTAGACTTGTCACGCCGGTCATTCCTTGCAAGTGTTTCCACGGTCGCATCCATTCTTCCGTTGTTGCGTACCACATTCCTACGCATGCGTCTTCCGCGAGCCATTACCTTCCTTTGAAAACAGATAGTCAAGCACACTGGAGACAAGAAGTAACCATCTCATAACAATTGCCTCCTTTCTAAACCCAAACACAAAGAGTCACACAAAATATACAAGGGTGAATATGCAGACAAGTCCTAAGCAAGTTCAGTCATCTTAGCTGAGCTTCTTTCTAAAGAACTCCTATTACCTTAATATGCCAAGGTGAAATCATAGTTTCCTGTAGTCACAGAACATTACACATTGAGTGGGCCAATACTCAATGTCACGTAATGTGCAACAGGAGCTACCAATACTCAACCTACGGCAAGCCATGCCTTCCTTTCCCAACATCTCAATCAAGAGACAAGGAAGTACACAACAACTTCTAATATGTCTAAGCATAGTCATCCATACCCTAGGCTCAACAGATAAACCGCTCGATACCAAAAATGTAACACCCTCGATTTAATAACCAATGCACAATCGTCATTATGTCATGGTCACTAAATGTCGGCGTGCTAACTTTGTCAAACAACAAATTTACCATAAAATTTTAAACATTTCTTATATGAGGAAAATAAGAGCCACGAATGAGTAGTTACATATACAACTGAGTTAAATTATGAATTATAATATGCACTCAATTTACAACATTTAAGTTTGGATAATTGCCTTGAAGCATACATGTACTCAAAAATACACTTTATATAGGTAATGCAAAATAAAATATAAACTACCCATAATATATCTACGACTAAGGAGTTGGGCACTCCATCGTATCCCGAATGCGTGAGGCAATTCGGGTTCACCAGGTGTAGGGAGAAATACAGGATACGGTCTTCAATCACATCCTCTTCATGGTCAAAGTCAGATCCCGAGCATGTCACATACGCTTACTGGTCCAGTTGACTTGCCAGGTCTTGGTATCACCAGTGAAATAATTCGAACCAAAACCCAAAAGAAGCTCCCTTCGTGACAGCGTCACCGGGTACAACGGGGCAAGCCAATAAAGTCCAAGGGAAAACCAACCTCGTTCCCACTTACAGTCTTTAACCAAAGATTTACATAGAATAAAGAAAATACAAGAAAGAGGTAAGACATCCTACCATCATTACCAATTATAGCATCAAGAAACCAAACGGCGCAAAGCGCCCACATAGCATTTATGAAAGCAATAATGATAATAAACATTTAGTAGCAGTTATAATCAATCAGACAGTTTCAGGCATTCATATATATATATGTATGGATATATCAGAAATACAACAGTTCCAATTATAATAACAATGTATGCCAGATAATTCATGGACTCACTATGCACATGTGCCCTCAATAATCAAAATCCTACTCCATGGAGCTAGACACAAAACAGTCGGAGAGAATGATCGAGGAGACATGCCGTATCTCGTCGCCCATACAAGTGCTTACCATATAATATAATCGGTCATTTTTGCGCAACAAGGCTTTATACGGCGGCATTCTCACAAGATCTCGATATAGGATCGTGGGCTGTTAGGATCGTCGGTGCGTTTGCATCGGTCTGTCCCACGGTCCGAGGGCTACCATCCGCCCCTTGTGAGACTCCGCGCGCCCGACGCCCTCAAGGTCGTCCTACAGGACCCCACGTGTCTATTCGCACCCGCACTAAGGTGTTATTCAACTCCTAGGCAACTCGGCCTTAACAAAGTCCAACGGACATTCTCTTTTTCTTTTTATGCCATGCATGACTCAATCATGCTCCTCATGACAAGCTAAGTCAATCATGCCTCAAATGCATATCATATGATTTAACAATCGGTTTGTTCCCATTCTTGGATCCACAAGACATTTACAATGCATAATATGTATGATTCAAAATTCCATACAATTTCATAATATGCCACAATTGGCCAAAAGAGCATCAATATACAAGTGGTCATTCACGTGGATCCTTAGCATCATAATATTAAGGTCAAACATTAGGTTCATTATGTTCCTTACTACCTCACCCATACTCTGGTTCTTCCTTTATTCCAAGTTCTCACTAGTTGAAAGGCTCAATCACGCTCCTTGTTTTTCCTTCATTATGTGTCCCTACTTTGTTTCTAGTCATCTGATGTTATTTATGATTAATATAGTGTATATTAGTCCCAAAAGTTGAAATCAGGAGGTCACAAGGCCAGAATCATCCATTCGTTTGCTAGGTAAAAAGAATTGAGATATACTTATAATTTCGACGGAACAAAGTGTATCTAGTGAGAAACCTGGAGCTGCCGTTCGACGAGTAGTAGCACGACAGGATCAAGGTAAATGGAAAACAATCTGGCAGGGGATAAACTCTAAGTGCTGTCGAATTGGGAACGAACTTCGACCAGATGAAGTATATAACTGTCGAATATGCTACCACATTTACAGAAAACATGATTCGACGGACACTGACATTAGGTCGGTTCCTCTATTAAACCTTCAGAATTCTACTCGACGGATTTTCACATCCTAACTCGACGAATATAATTCTCAGCCTAACCCGATGGATTTTCACATCTTAACTCGACGGATTTCCACACTTTAGTTCGACGGATATTCTCATTGGGTAAGTTTCTCCATTAAACCTTCAGAACTCTACTCGACGGATTTTCACATCCTAACTTCGACGGATATTCCCATCCTAACTCGACAGATTTTCACATCTTAACTCGACGGATATGATTCACAGCCTAACTCGATAGATTTTCACATCTTAACTCGACGGATATGATTCACAGCCTAACTCGACGAATTTTAACTTTGAAGGAGTTTCACTCGTGTTCAACCGACGAATACGCTAAAAGTTCAATTCTATCTCGACAGATTTTGGATAATGGGGAAAGTCCCATTCCTGTCGAACCGACAAGAATGTTAGGGTTACAAGGTTCTAATTCGACGGGTTCTGGAAACGTTGAGATTTCACTCCTACTGATTCGACAGATGCAACTCGACAGATCCTGGAAAATGCTAAGGTTTCACTCATGCTAATTCGACAAATACACTCGACAGGTTTTGACATTCAACGGAAAAGTAAGAAGTCTAAACTCGACGGATTTTCACATTGTGTTTTAGTGGTCAGAAATCTAAACTCGACAGGTATGTCACTCGACGGATTCTGACTGTGGGAAAATGTTGAGGTTTCACCTATACCAGTCCGACAGACACTAAGAGGGCCACGCTTTCTAATTCGACGAATTCACCGACGGAGGTGTTAATGGGGGGGGTCACTAGCTTCGACAACTTTTGACATGATGAAGGGCCCCACTTGTCGACAGGTTTGGCCAGGAGCTCATACTCGACAGGTTTCAACATCTTAATTCGACGGACATGGCTTACTCACTCTCGACGGATTTTAACATTTACTTTAGAATGGATCAGCAAACCAAGTCATTACCATTTTCAATATAGGATCTCTATTTTCTGGGTTCAAAACCGTGACCATACGAGAACCAAAACAGGGCTCATTTCTTTCCATATTACACATTCCAAATATATATATATATATACATACAAAACTCCAGCAATCAACTAGCATCTATACATCACATACAACATTTAAAAACAGAAAGACTCTCAACACAAATTACTGACGTTCCTAAATGCTAAGAGAGGTTGAGGAGGAGTGTCTTCCTCTTACCTAAGTGAAGAACAGGGATAAAGAAGCTCCTTTCATGTTTGAAAATCTGATTTTCTTCACCACCACCAGAACCTTGGGCGTTCAAGATCCACAAAATTAAGATCAAAAGAGAGAATGGCAGCAGGAAACCGAATGCACGAAAATGAGGAGAAGAGAAAAAGTTAAGAACTTTACCTTAAAGGTCCAAGCTTTGGGGCTGTTTTGAGCAGAAAGAAAAATGAAGACACAGGGAGGAGTTCCAGCAGAAGCAAGGTGTGAAGGTGGAGAGGGGAAAATGGTCTCTGTCGGATTGAGTAAAGAAGGCTTGAAGGATCAACAATGGTGAATGTGGGTGGTGTGCGGCCGTGAAGAAGAAGAGAGAAAAGAGAGTGAGAGCTGCGTGAGGGGAGGAGAGCGGCGTGAATGAGAGAAAATGGGAGAAATGAAATGGAAAATGTGAATGAGCGAAGCAGACGTGGGGGAGTGGGAAAAATGGAATAGTCAATGTAATAATTCCCTCAACAAGATGGCCGTGCAGCATAAATTGGGGAGGAGAGAGGAAAGGTTGATTAGATGGAAATAGGAAGCTTCCTTGAGAAGCTTTGTGCGCTTCTCGAGGAAATGAAGTGTAAGGTTGTCACCTTAATTAAATTCATCTGACAGATGAGTAATTAAGCTGCTAAAATTATTTTCTCAATGAAATAAAATTACAATTGATGAAAATAATATTTTATTACTCATCAGATGATTTTATGATACAGTGATTTCATGTATCAGATAAAGTCTCGTGAAGCGTAAACCTCGTAAACTGTGTCCAGCCTCGGGTTTAGTAAGATCCCCCGTCAACGTTTCTACAGTCCAAAGTTTATCAGCCTTAGGAAAAAAAAAATATTTTATTTTCCCGGCTCAGCAAAATATACACGTAAAACGAAAAATATATTAAAATATTCATCGTTCATAGAAAAAAATCCAGAAAATTTCTTAAAAATTCACAAATATTATAAAATAATTATTTATACTGAAATAAAGAATTTTCAGGATGTTACATGGGGGAGAGATTTTAGTATTTTTTTTGTTTAAAAAAAAAGTTCATTGCATGATTGAATAACTTTTCCCTTCTTGAACTGATATGCTTGGTGATGGATGATTGAATTGATGAATTGAGTTTGATGGATGCATACCTTGTGAGATTTTGAGCCTAATGGATGGATTCAACATTTATGCCATTCTCTTCTTTCTTGTGTGATTTTCACTCATGTTAATGGCCACTCTAGAACTTGCTTTGATTCTTTTTGAGGCTACATTTCACTTGCATGCATAAACATGATTGAGGCCCTCTTTCTTAATTAGCTAGTTTAACCGAATAGCCAACCTTGTTTTCAATATGATATTAAGCACTCTTTTGACTTCTTGAAAATTCTCTGATTCCTGCCAACCTTGTATATTTTCCTTTACTTAACCCCTTTGAGCTTATTTGACCATTCCTTGTTTCTAGCTCATTATGTGCCTTAAATGAAAAATTGTGTTCTTACTTTACTTTAGGGAATAAAAGAACATTAGCTTGGTTAAGGGATGAGTTTTTGAACAAGTGTGGGGGTGTGTGTACAAAATGGTTGTTGAAAAAGGAAAGAGTGCCTAAAAAAAAAAGAGAGAAAAAATGTATGTATATAGTTATGTTCATATATATAAAAAAAAAGAGAAAAAAAAGGAAAGAAAAGGATTGGGAAATGAATATGTAAATGGATATACATTAGAGTTGGGATGAACTTTTATGCTTGTTATTTGAACTCAGCCCTCATTTGCTTTTATTCCCTTTGGTATTTATCTTCTCATATCCATTTTATCCTTTTCTGTGACCTCACTACAACCTTGAATAAAGTCCTCATGATTTGTGTGTGCATGTGTTTTGAGTAGTGGAGAAGTAGAAGATAAGCAAGCTTATGGTAGTGCAATTTTCATGGGTTGAATTGAGTGAAATACCTACCTTTTAAACACTTGAGAGATTGAGAGGGAATATTGTGAAGATCTATCATTCTCGATTCATGTTGAAGATACCTTGCTTGTTGGTTTGAGATGTGGAGAATTGTTAACTCATGAATGTTTTGATCCCTTGAACCTTTGTTTGTTCTTCTTGATTGTAAAATTTTGGGCTCTTGAATGTCGTTGGAATTTAAATTTTTGTTAATCTCTTATGTCCTTGTTTTGGTCTTGAGTTTTGCCCAGGAGTGTAAAAAGCTAAGTGTGGGGGAATTTGATAATCACATATTTTATTCATTAAGAAACCCTTATATTTAGTCATTTACACTCTCTATATTCTTAATTGATTGAGTTTGGTATGATTTTGTGAGTTTGAGCTCAAATTGGTCCTAATTGAATATTTTCAGCATTATTGAGATTTGACACTGTTTCTGTATTTTGGCCATAACTTGAGTTCCTGATATCTGATAATCATGAATTTTACCTTGTAGGAAAGCTCAGAGGAAGCTCTACAACTTTGATGAAGAGCTCGAAGTTCTAAATAGATGTCTAAGGGACCTAAGTTTACATGGAAGTCAGAATACGGGTTCTGTCACTAGAATCCGAATGGTGTGCACTCATAAAATCATATCTCAAGCTGTAATAATGGAAATGAGTTGAAATTTGGATACTTGATAGTTAATATCCAAATAAACAACTTTCATGAAGAACACTTTTTGAAAAAATGAAGTCTAATGGGTCAGTTTGAGCTTGCAAGTTGGAACAGAGGTGCTGAAGTTGGGTTTGAGTAACCTACGGTATTTGGGTCATATCTTAGGCTGTAGGAAGCCAAATTGGATGATCTAGATATGCATGTTATAGCCAAGACAAAGATCTACAACTTTCATGAAGAGTACTTTTCATGGGTCTGAAGTATAGTTGGTCGTTTGTGGCTTCCAATTCAGACAAGAAATTTTCGTCACTCACCAACCCTCTCAACTACTTCACTCACCAACCCTCTCAACTACTCCACTCACCAACCCTCTCAACTACTCTACTCACCAACCCACTCATCCACCCACTCCCCTTTGTTATTTTGTTACCCTAGACTTCTATAAAAGGCACCATTGGTTATCATGAAAGACATAAGTTGTATTCTCCTTCATTTCTCTCATAGTTTCTTCTTGTTTCTTCATAGTTTCTCATAGCTTTTGTATATTTTGAAGTTCCCCTTCGTGGTAATGGACGGCTAAGCTATTTTCGGTCAATTTAGAACTCTAGAAGAGATTGTGGTTTGGATTCTTGAGACCTTGGTTATGTATTGTATTTGATTTGTAATTGAATTCCTCTTTTCTTCTTCTTCTTTCTTCTTCTTGATCTTGAATGCATGAATGGTGATTCTATTTATGTTAATCTGATTTGATCTTGGTTTAAGATTGAGATTTGTGATGAAACTTAGAACTGATTGATCTAAACTAATCACATAAATGAAGATTGAGATTTGTGATGAAACTTAGAACTGATTGATCTAAATTAATCACAGAATTGAAAAGGTTAGGTTACTGATTTGTGCCTAAGTTAATTGAATTTGGTACTTGAAATTAACATAGATCTTCATGAATGTTGTGATTGCGGATTCGTGTTTATCACTTGTTAATTGAATTCTAGACGATCGTCTAGTATGAATTCTGGATTTGATGCAGAGATCTCGGTTAGATCCAAACTAACAATTCAATTGCACTTCAAGTGTTCTATGAAGGGTCTATGATTGAATCCACCCAATCTCGGATAGGTTTCTAAATTGACTGCTCTTTAATTGTTATTTCTTCCTCTAATTTTGTTAAGTGCGATCTTAAACTGTCAAACCCCATTTGCTAACTTTTCACTTGATTTGATTAAATTGCATCTACAATCCTCATGGAGACGATCCGGTGTTGTCACTGTGCTACAAGCTTAGGTAATAACTTCGGTTATAATTTTGACTGAGTTCGGCGCTCGTCAAACTTCTGGATGCTTATATTCACTCCATGCAGTTCCATGGGGGATCCCCAAAGTTGCTTTGTCGAGCTTTTCCCCTCTTCTTGAAGAAGGCCGTCCTACGCTGGTTCTCAACTTTACAACTGAGGTCGGTCACCAGATGGGATGATCTTACTCAACGTTTCCTGATACATTACACTACTACTAAGGAATAACCTAAATCGGTTGATTCTTTTTCTGCAATTCACCAAGGGAACAATGAATCCTTTCGTGAATACATCAAAAGGTTCAAGGATGCCCTTGTTCGTATTAAGAGCCTAGATGACAAGATTGTTCTTCATTATACTCGGAGTGGTCTTAGAACTGATTCTAAAGTCTTCTAGTCTTTAGCAAAAAAGAAGCTAGAGATTATGAATGAATTTCATGCCTGTTCAAAGAAATACAATGACCTAGAGGAGATCATCAAGGATAAAGAGACACTAGAGAAAGGTGAGCCCACTCATCGAAAGAACAACCAAAGCTCTAACTAACATCGGAACTCCCTAAAGGGCAAAGCATACCGGCGTAGATACTTTGACTACACTCCTCTGAACACCCGAAGGGAAACGATTCTCAAAGAGGTGCTTTAGACTGAGTTCCAGAATATCCAAAGGTCGTCCCCTCTGAAAAAGGCGAAGGACCACTCTAAGCATGTAAGTGGCATAAAAGCTACGGCCACGAAACAGAAGAATGTTACCAGCTCCGAGATGTCATTGAGTCCTTAATTAAGGAAGGACGGCTATGGAAGTATATTATCGGGATCTGAAACAATGACAATCTCAAAAGACAAAGAGAGGGAAGATATAGCTGCAGCCCCCGGTGAAGTCAAAATCCACAACAAAGGAGAAGGACACGCAGCCTTGTCAGAAAATCCCAGACTCCACCACGCTGTAACGTTGACAACCAGTAGGATCGAAACCGGGATACTCAAAATGGGGCCTGTAGGATAAATCAACTGGTTAGTACTATCTCTGGAGGATTTGCAGGAGGAGGTTCTATTGGTGTATGCCCTAGAGGCCGATATATTTTAATAGTACTTACATACATTGTATTATGCTATTTTTTAATATATGAAATATTTCATTTATTGTGTTATTTATGATAAACATAATAAAGTCCATAAAATAGTAAGTTTGATGCCATAGGACATCAAGTAGAAGACTTGATCATGAGATCCTATTAGATAAAATTAGAACACTATTCTTATATGTCCCTAGTCAAGTATTATTGTTAATTAAGATAACAATAATGCATTGAGACTAATATGTGCGTAGACTGATGACCACATCTCACGGGTCATGGATATAAGATATTAAGTCTTCACATGGGTACATATTAAAGTAATGATGTACTGAACTGACCCGCCATGAGAACACTACATAGATTGTTACATGAGTGTCATAAGCGATTCTCATAGTGACAATGGTGTATGTGGTCCTTTGACCTGAAATCACTACAATTTCTACATGAGGAGTTGTGTGTTTTAATGTCATCAAATATCATCTATAACAAGGTGATTATAAAGTTAGTTATTGGACATACCACAAATCATGCAGAGGAATGTGAGTACCTAGGTGGGATTTGTCACTTTTACATAATAGGAGTGATATCTTCGGGCCCCCTGATTGAGTGAGACTGCGAAATGTATGGCTATGCTCAAATGAGTCAATATGAGATATTGATCTCATTTGTTGTTACAAAATCTACTTGAGTATCAGGAAATGAAAGATTGAACTATACAAGGGTGATATATTCCATGCCTTGTGTTCAATCTAGATATCTTGACAAAGGGACTAAACTACACGGAAATATTGGTCACGGAAAGGTTATGTCAAATTACTGACATTCTCATTACTTGGGTAGTAGTGATGTGTTGCTAGATACCACTCACTATTTGTAATATTAAAATGGGATTTTAATATTACTATCAACGTCATGAGAACTTGCAGGGTCACACACATAGAGCAGACTAAACTAGAGCAATGAGAATCTAAGTTGGACTGGGATTCCATCGTGGGCCTAACTCATAACAGATGAGTCTAAAGGCTACACAGCTAACCCTGTTGTTGCTCACACTCACACTCACTTAAGGTAGTCACTATTATAAATAATACTATTAAAGGGGCTACTAAGCACGCATTACAGAACCCTAGTCGCAGCTACAAAAACAGTGAATGAGAAAGTGACAGATTTATCTTCTCTTTGTAGCTAGCACTGTGTCAGAGACGCGGACTCCTTTTTGTGAACGTTGGATGTTCGAGAGTCTATTTCTGTGGATACCGCAGACACATCATCGCTATTGTGGTGTTGGTGATTCATGTCATTTGTTTTTCATCTTACTTCAAGAGGTAAATTAAAAAACACGGATTATGATCTCTTTTTTTGCATAGATCCTTGGTAGGAATTTTTGTTTTTTTTGGCTACGTGATGTATCCGCAATTCCCAACAGGTTCATCTAGTAATTCCCAGAAGAAAGCACTATGGACTGCGGTATTGAGTGTCTCTAGCTCTATGTGCAAGCCTCGTGCTGATGATAGGGAAGAACCTCTGATCTCTTTCACCACTAAGGACTACAATGATATTGTTGGGATCATGATGATCCGCTCGTCATCTCTAGAATAATATCTAACACCGAGGTCCAGTGTATTTTTGTGGATCAGGGTAGCTCAGTAGACATAATGTTTATGAACATTTTTGAAAAGTTGGAGTTCCCCATGTCCACCTTAACCTCCTATGTGGGCGAGCTCGCCGATTTCTCTAGAGAAAAAATCACCCCAATAGGCTATTTTGAAACATTCCTAACCCTCAGAGATAACAAAGTCTACAGAACCATCAAAGTTAGATTTTTGGTCGTGGACTGCCGGTCTGCATATAACATATTCTGGGGTGACCTACCCTGAATGGCATTGTCACTGTAGAGTCCACCGCTCACCTGGCCATGAAATTCCTTAACAAGAATAATGAGGTGGTTACGATCAAGGGCGATTAGATGGTAGCATGCAAGTGTTATAACGAGAGCCTCAAGATCTGTAAGACTCCTAGGAAAGCAAGAGCATGTACGTCTAGCCTGACTGTGGATCAAGTTAATATCCTTATGACCGAGATGGATGTTAGAGAAGAAATTCAGGGCACCAGAGCCCATCCAGAAAGATAAGTTCTTCCACTCTAACTAGGTGATAAGCCTGACCAAGTCACCAAAATAGGCGCAAATCTAGAAGAACGTGAGAAATATCAGCTAAAAGAGCTCCTTCAGAACAATAAGGACTTATTTGTATGGACGTCTTCCGATATGCCTGGGCTGGAACCTGCCTTCATCTGCCATCATTTGTCTATCAAGCAAGATGCAAAGTCGGTCTCCTAGAAAAAAAAGAAAAGTTGACCCTGAAAGACGGTAAATCATTGAAGAGCAAGTCAAAGAGATGCTCAGTGCCGAATTTATTAGAGAAATCTCGTATACCATACGGCTCTCTAATGTGGTCTTAGTAAAAGAATCAAACAGGAAGTGGAGGATATGAGTGGATTACATGGACCTGAACAAGGTGTGCCCCAAAGATCCATATCCCTTCCCTAATGTTGACAAACTTGTAGATAGCTCCTCCGAATTTCGGCTACTGTCCTTCATGGACACATACTCCAGATACAACCAAATCCTGATGTATCCTAGAAATAAAGATAAAACTACTTTCATCACTGAGAAGGTAAGCTACCATTACAAGGTAATGCCTTTTGGGATGAAAAACGCAAGAGCTACCTACCAACGGATAATGAATAGAGTCTTTGAGGGTCAAGTAGGGAGAATGCTTGAAGCATACATTGACGATATGATCGTTAAGACCCCAGAGCCCGAATCCCACACAGCTGACCTTGAAGAGGTATTTACGTAACTCAGGAAGTATAACATGAAACTCAATCCTGAAAAATGCGCATTTGGGGTCTAAGCCGAGAAGTTCTTGGATTTCATGTTAAATCATCTTGGGATAGATAAATTCCAAGTGGTGCTCAACATGCACATTCCCTGAAATATAAAAGAGGTTCAACAACTTACAGGACAGATCGTGGCTCTTACACGCTTTCTGGCTAAAACCGTTCACAAATCCCTCCCCCTCTTCAAACTGTTAAAAAAGGGGACGAGTTTTAAGTGGACACATAAGTGTGAGGATGCCTTCACTTCACTAAAAAGGTTATTGTCCTCCCCCCATCTTGACCAGGCCAGATCCCAGAGAAACGTTGTATGTGTACCTAAGTGTCCGTGAGGAGGTCATGAGTTCAGTGATCATTCGGGAAACTATTGAAGGATAGAAGCCGATATACTTTGTGAGCAAGGTGTTACAAGGCCCTGAGCTCTGCTACCATAAGATCGAGAAGGTTGCCTTTGCCCTAGTCATTACATCCAGGAGACTTAGGCAATACTTCCAGTGCCATCCGATGGTGGTAAGGACAAATCAACCAATCTGGCAAATATTGCATAGACCGAACCTAGCAGGAAGGATGATCGCTTGGTCCATTGAGCTCTCTGAGTTTGATATTTCATATGAGCCCAGACTATCAATAAAAGCATAAGTACTGTTAGACTTCCATGTTGAACTTACATTGGATCCTGGTGACCCCGAGGAAATGTCGTTGACCGTATTTGTTGACGGATCCTCTAACTCTAATGGAAGTGGTGTCGAGGTAATCCTAAAAAATTTAGAAGGTATGACAATTAAGAATTTCCTGAAGTTCGAACTCCCTACTTCAAACAACCAGGTAGAGTATGAAGCATGCATTACTGGATTGATAATGGCCAAGGAATTGGGTGTAACAAGGATCACACTTTGTAGCGAATCCTAGCTTGTGACATTCCAGATTTAGGGTGACTACTAGGCTAAAGAGCCCCTCTTGCAGAGATACCTTGCAAAGGTACAACTATTCCTCAAGAGCTTTCAAACAGTGAAGGTGGAACATATTCCTAGGGAACAAAACTCAAGGGCCGACTTCCTGTCTAAGTTGGCAAGAATGAAGAGTCTGGGGAATAACCGTTCAGTGGTCCAAGAGACTTTCTTACAACCCTCTATCGTGGTTTTAACCAATTTCAAGGCTGAAGAGTAAGAGCCCACATGGATCTCCCTTAGCATAAAGTATTTACAGTCCGGAATCCAAGCTGATAAGAATTGTAGTCCGGTACACCATCTACGATGGGCAGTTATACTGGCGTGGATTCTCTTCATCCCTTCTCAAATGTCTCATACCTAATGAAGTAGAGTATGTGCTAGCAAAGGTCCACGAAAGGAGCTGTGGACACCACTTGGGAGGGAAAGTCTTAGCGTTGAAAGTACTCAAGGCTGGTTAATATTGGCCCACAATGGAGGTTGATGCAATAACACACGTCTAAGTTTGCAACAAATGCCAGTGCCACTCTGACTAGTACTATGATCCACTCGAGGAACTCTCCACAATGTCTGTATCTTGGTCATTCTACAGATGGGGTGTGGATATCCTTGGCCCATTCCCTTAGGCACCTAGACAGTTCAAGTTTCTAGTGGTACCCATGGACTACTTCACCAAATGGATTGAGAAGAACCTTTGGTCACCATTACTTCTACCCGAACCTAAAAGTTCACATGGTGCCACATTATTACAAGGTTTGGAATCCCAGAATCCATTGTGATAGATAATGGGACACAATTCAGGGATAAGGGGTTCGAAAAGTTACCCGTTGGTTTAAAAATCAAGCATCATTGTAGTGCCGTAGAAAACCCTCGGACAAATAGACAGGCTGAAGCTGCCAATTAGGTTATTGTTCGAGAACTTAAAAGAAGGCTGGATGAAGCCAAAAGAAACTGGGCTGAACAGCTAGATCACGTCCTTTGGGCCTACCAGACTACTCCCCACTCTACAACAGGTGAGATTCCTTTCAAACTCACTTATGGTTGTGAGGCGATGATTCCGGTAGAGATTGGAGAGCCCAGTTGGTGCCTCCAACAATTCTTACCAAACAGTAACCCCGGACTAATTAGGGAAGACCTAGATCTCTTAGAAGATAGAAGACGTGTTGCTTACGTATGCGACGCCGCTATCAAACAAAGGACGGTAGCACGTTATAACCTAAAGGTTATCCCCTGGAAATTTCATCCAAGCGACCTCGTACTCTGCAAGGTTGACATTAGCGGGAGGAACGCCTCCCAAGAAAAATTAGCTCCAAATTGGGAAGGCCCCTATCGGATCGTGATCAGCACCGGCAAAGGATCCTACATGTTAGAAATGCTAACAGGCAAGCTAGTGAAGAACTTATGGAATGTAGATAAACTTAGAAAGTACTATAGTTAAGTACCTTTTAAGGCCTAGTCTTAGTTTACTCTATTTAATCTGCTCCAATTATCATGGGAACATTTTGTATGGACCTTAGTCCTCTATTCAATTAATAAAACAAAGTGAGTTTTTACTTCATTGCATTATCAATGCCAGCATGGACAGGCTATTATGGTACCCACTGAGAGTTATCTTGTGTTAAAAAGGTTGTGTAGTAGGAAAATCCTAAGTCTTAGGAAAATCCTCACACTAAATCACAAACATGAAAGACCCTGGCAAGGACCACTTATGCCAAGGTCAAGAGGGATCCTAAAAGCCAAAGCGATTGGCAACGAACCCTAGACAAGGCTCCTCTATGCCTAAGTCCAAAAGGGATCCCCAAGTCCTCAAAGGGCATGGGACCCCAGAAAAAGTCTTATTTAAACCAAAGTCATGTGAGATCCTAAAAGCCAAAATAATTGACAGAGGACCCAGGGCAAGATGTATTTCCTCTAATACCTAAGTCCTAAAGGGGACCATAAGTCCACAAAAGGGCGTTGGACCTCGGACTGCGGATCCTAATACCTGAAAATTTCCTAAGTCATAAAAGGATTGCAAAATAAACACCATAATGGGCATTGGACCCAAAAGGTTGACCATGGAAATTGATGTGTATGAAATAACATCATATTTTATTCTTGTTTTACATGCATTTTCAGGCATTTTAGGCATTTTAGTTTCTCTTTTTATTTATTTTTCCTTTAGTTCGGATAACTGTAGTGTTTGTGGTGTTGTTGTGCAAGATTGGTGCTAAATTGGCCTTGAAATGGATGGAAAGCTTGCATGATTGAATTTGGACCTTTACTGATAGCAAATTGGAGTTAAAGGTTCATTCCAGAGAGTTGCACAGCCTGCCCGTGGAATTTCCCACAGCCATGGATCGAGCAGCTGCATGAAGAAGCAAAATTGATTTTCCAGAGAATTCCATGGCCTGGCCGTGGAATTCAAGAGGAGTCTAGAATACTCTCATCCAGAGAGATCCACGAGTCAAGAGGAGTCCGAGAGAGTTTTTAAGTTTCATTTTTATTTCTTTTTATGGGCTGAGATCAGTTGAAACCCTAGGAGTATTTATAGATGTTCTGAATACAATTTTAGGGTTCTAATTTGGTTTGAAGGAGGCACGTTTGGAGGCTCTAGATCTTTATCTTCTTCCTCTCTTCTCCCTTCGCTATGGGTTTGGATGTTCTTGAATATGTTTTCTTGTTTCTTTTTCTCCATGTCTGAGCAGTTTCTTTTTGTTTCTAAGATTGGGCAACGCCCTTTGATACATTGATGATGATTATTTGACTTAGTTTACCCTTTTTATTAATTTTGAATGTTCTTTGATTCAATCCTTATTGCGCTTATTCATGTGAATTTACTGGTCACATATTTGTATCTCATAGATATCTAGGGGCGTACTGAGAGGTGAACCTAGGTGCTGGAACCATAAGAATTGAACTTAAGGTCTAAATCACAAGTGTAACATCCCAAAAATTATTTGTTTCATCATAAATAGTTATTTCATAATATTTATGATTTTTGAGAATTTTTTTAAATTTTTCCAGAAACGTCAAATATTTTAATATATTCATCGTTTTACATGCACACTAAGCAGAGTCAGTGTAACACCCCGAAAATTATTTGTTTCATGATAAATAGTCATTTTCTAATATTTGTGATTTTTGAGAATTTTTTTGGATTTTTCTAGAAATGTTAAATATTTTAATATATTCTTAGTTTTACGTGTGCACTAAGCGGAGCCGGGAAAACAAAATGTTTACCCTGAGACTGGTAAACTTTGAACTGTGAAAACGTCGACGGGGAATCTTAGTAAACACGAGGCTGAGCACAGTTTACGAGGTTTAGATTTTTTGAGGTTTTATCTGATAAATAAAATCTCTGTATGTGCTGTTAATTAAAATTTTGTGATACGCTCTATTATCCGTTGGATAATTAATACTAGCTTTGTGCACTGTAACAATTATCCATTGGGTAATAGCTTGTAGTTAAAATCCTAATCACCTTATTATTTTAATTACTTTATCACCTAATTATCTTATCCAAATGTAATTCACTTTATGTCTAATCAAATCCTCTTTTTGAAAAAGCTACCAAGCTTCTCAAAGAAGCTTCACACTCTTCTTTCTCCTTCCCTCTCACCATACGGCTACATGGCCAAATTTGGAGATCAAATATTCACTTTTCACTTATTTCATTTCTACTATCAACTTCTCCCTCTTCATCCTTTCTCTTCACATTTCTCCTCCCTCTCTCTAACCACACGACTACCACCTCTTCCATGCCCTCCACCATCACAAAAATTTCAAGCAACCACGTTTCCTTAATCTCCACTATATTCTAAACACCTCTCTAGTTGAAGATTTCTTGAAAAGCTTCCATCTTCTTCCACCAATGAAGCTTAAAGCTTGAAACTTTAAGGTAAAAGATCAAAGCTTTTTCATTCTTCCATCTCATTTTCGTGGTCCATGATCACTTTGGTGACTATGGATACCATTTCCAAACTTTGATTTTAATTTTTATGGATTTGAACACTGAAGGGTTTTGAGGTGGTGAAGAACGAATTTCTAAGGGAAAAAGGAGTTTGCTTTCCTTGTCCTTCTCTTAGGTAAGAGGAAGATTATTCTCTTCAACCCATTTTGGTGGTGAGAAACTTATTGTTATGTTGATGGGGTGAAACCCATTTGTGGGACAACCATTTGTTTGAGTGATTTTGGTTGTGTTTTGATTGTTTAAATGGTATGATTTTGATGTATGTTGATGGATCTTGGAATGTATGAAGGATGATATAATTTTTGGGTGATTTTTTACATTTCCAGAGGATTACACGGCCTAAGTCGTGTGAGGGCACACGGTCGTGTAATCCAAGCTGGTCAGGCCATGTTTTGCTGAACTCTAGAGGAGTACACGGCCTAGGCCGTGTAATTTTACACGGCTATGTAATCGAGGCCGTGTAACTCCTCACAGCCGTGTAACTTGGTGGTGGAAATTATAGGCTTTTCTAGCCCCTTGGAGGCTCATGGTCTCCTTGGACACTTGACACAAGGCTTTAGCACTAAGATAAACTTATCAAACTTAATTAATTGAATGATTAGAAGTTGACTAGGAATTCATAAAATGGAAAGAACCAATGATGGAAGTTTGTCTTATAGCTTAGAATAATTTTGAATAAATAAAGAACATGAGTATGGGTGAGGTTGGGAGAAACATAATGAAATTAAGGTTTAACTTTTATGATAACTATGAATGGTGTTGTGTTCACCCTTAAGGTTTGATATAGACTTGATGTAGGTCCGTGAATGGGGCCAATGATTGTTGGTAAACAATATGACATGTAATTTTAGACATGATATGATATGGTTGTGAATCCATATATGAATATGTATGTGTGCATTGAATCCTTATGCATTTGAATCATGATTGATATAGTCTGATGTGATGAGCATAATTGAAATATGCGTTGGAAAAGTCCATTGGACTATTGTTAAGGCCAAGTTTCCTAGGAGTTTAATCACACCTTTGTCCGGGTGCGAATAGACAAGTGTAGGTCACTTGTTGACCTTAGGAGCGTCGGGTGCGAGTATCTCGCAATGGACAGTTGGTAGCTCTTCTGTCCATGGGGCAGACCGATGCAAACGCACTCACGATCTGGATCGAGACACTGTCCTATATCGAGATCTATATAGAATGTCTTGTACAATGCCATGATGTGCATGTTGATAAATTGAGAATTTTAGCACTTGAAGGCCTCGGCAGTCGCGATATAGATATCTCTTTAGATCATTCTCTCCAATGTTTGTGTCTAGGTCCATGGAGTAGGATTTTTGGTATCATGTGCATGTGCATAGTGAGTCGCCACATCATTTGACATTTACTTATTTATATGAAAATTTAATCTATTATCTTATTACTGTTATAACTGCCTAGAATTGCTAAGTTGTTTATTATTTGTTTTTAATGTTGGTTACTATTCCTGAAATGTTATGTGGGTGTCATGCGGTGTTTTCTTTCTTTACTGCCATAATAGGTAATGAATGTAGAATGTCTTATCTCTTTTCTGTATTTTCTATTATTCTATTTTACTTATATGATTCTCTAAAGACGTCGGCAAGGAAAGGGAAGTACATGAGTTCCCGGGTTTTTGGCCCGACTTCGACTAGTACCTGCTTTTGGATCTTGACGGCACGTCCATGAGGATTTTTGGGTTTGTGCGGTTGGCTTTCCTTGGAGGTCTAGACTGCTATTACATTCACTTCAGCTCGAATCGCTATATCTACTTGGGAGACGTGTCGGTGTTGTTAGCTTGGGGGCGTTATGATCCACCTATCTTTACCTGCAGTGTTAGGTTATATTTAGAGTTTTATATGCCCATTAGGGAGATGTGGGGTGATCGTTACTACACCCCATAGGAGGATTCATTCCTCTCCACTGCCCGAGCCCCGGCCCGTAATTCGGTGGCTCCGATGAGGGTTTCCTTTGACGAGGAAGACCCTGAGGAGGATCCTGACACGGTTCCTTCTCTCTCTTCTTAAGGGCTGATACTGTCCATAGTCACTGATGGCTATCCGTCTTTTTGGGGCCTGATGAATTACCTGTTGGTGCGCTATACATTTATGATCTATGGGGTTATACATAGTTTTACTTTTTGTACATCAGGTGTTGTAACTAAACAAGTTTGATATAATATATATATATATATATATGTGTGTGTGTGTGTGTGTATCAAAGCATGTTGTTTGAATGTATGTTTTACTTCTATCTTACTCTTTATTGCAATTATGCCTTATCACTATATTTTATTAATTTTAACAAGAAAAAAAATATTCACCATTTTATCTATACAACTATAATCAAACAAGTTTAATTATAATTTAATGAACCGGGTTTTAATTTATATTTTTGTTTTCCGCATTGTAAATAATGATGTGATGTTCCCTCCTAAAAAAAGGGGCGTTACATTAAGTTGGTATCAGAGCCCCAATTTATGTTTTCTTTGGGTCTTTGTGGTTTGGTCTGTCTTGTTTGTACTGTGTAATTCTCTATGATTGGTATTCCGAAGGGATACATCTAATTCTTCCTTGTGTATTTCAGTTAGTATCACTTGGAAGAACGAAATGGCACGAGGCGGAGATATAGCAGCAGCGATTGAGGCGATGCAACGAATGGCCGAGGCTATTGCGCAACAAATGGAGAGGACTGCCCAACAGCAGGAAAAGGGCTACACGACAGCTGGAAGCGTCAGCTGACGCTCAAAATTTGGCGGAGTTCCATCGCCACAACCTTCCTCAATTTAAAAGAGAATTTGATCCGGAGAAAGCTAGTCTGTGGATCAAGGAGTTAGAGAAAATCTTCAGAGGCATAAACTGTGCCAATGACAAGAAGGTGACTTATGCAGCTTTTATGTTGATTGAGGATGCTGAAGACTGGTGGAACGGAGTACAAAGAGTGGTAGAAGTTGAAGGTCGCGCAATCACTTGGGAGGTATTCAAGAATAAGTTCTTGGAGAAATATATCCCCGCGAGCGCCAGGCATACGAAAGAAATGGAGTTCCTCAGCTTGAGGCAAGGAAGCTTGTTTGTCAGCGAATACGCCGCAAAGTTTAAAAGCTTATCCAAGTTTTTGACATATTTCCAGCACCATCGAGACGAGGTGTGGAAATGTCAAAATTTTGAGGAAGGACTGAGGCATGAAGTGAAAAGAGCAGTTATCACCTTAAAGATTAACCAATTTTTGGAGCTGCTAGATATGTGTTGCCAGGTGGAAGCTCTAGATCAAGCTCGAGACACAAGAAATCGAAACTTTGGACCTACCAGGTTCCAAATAGGAGGCGACAACAACACAAATCGTTTCCAAAAGAAGCCTTATTCCTGACTACCGGGAAATCAACAGCAGACATAAGGTGGAGGTTCCAGTGGAGGTTCTGGTGGGAACCGAACCAGACCAAATATGGCATTTTCTTTGAAATGTATGAAGTGCGGGAAGGATCACCTAACAAGGGATTGTTCCATTAAGGGAATTACCTGTTATTGATGTGGAAAACCTGGACATGTCTCCAAAGATTGTAACTAAGATAAGGCTGAGCCTTCAATCAATGCTACACGAGCTGCAAAGCCACAAGCAGGAAGCAGAGTCTATACTATGAGTGGAGCTGAAGCCTCCGAATCGGAAGATCTGATGCAGGAGAAGGTACTATAGGAGGTAATCTTTTGACTATACTGTATGTCTCTGGGACAACCCACTCTTTCATTTCCTATGACTGTGTGTGACGACTTGGTTTACCAGTGTCTTCCTTACCTTTTGATTTGACTGTTTTTACTCCCACTGATAAACCTGTTGTTACTACCAAAGTCTGCTTGAATTGTCTTTTGATTATTGAAGGTTGAATCTTTTCTGTTGATTTGATCTGTTTACCCCTTTCTCAGTTAGATGTAATTTTAGGAATGGATTAGTTGTCTTCCAACCATATCCTGTTGGATTGTTCTAGTAAAACTATAATTTTTCCCATGGATGAAGATTCTAGATTTTTTACGGCCAACCAAGTTCGAGCTTTCTTGAAAGAAGGAGCTCAGGGATACATGCTATTGTATTCCTTAAAGGTCGAGAGTGAGGCAGATGTGAATACAATCCCAGTGGTTAACGAGTTCCCCGAAGTCTTTCCTGATGACATACCTGGTTTACTGCCAAATTGGGAAATAGAGTTTGTCATTAACCTTGTACCTGGATCTGGTCTTATATCTATAACGCCTTACGGAATGTCATCATCGAAATTAGTAGAACTTAAGAAGTAATTGGAAGAGCTTTTGGAAAAGCAGTTCGTTAGACCCAGTGTGTCACCCTGGGGAGCACCAGTGTTACTAGTTTGAAAGAAGGATGGTACCTCGCGATTGTGTGTGGACTATCACAAACTAAATAAAGTCACGATCAAGAATAAGTATCCACTTCCGACGATAGACGACTTAATGGATCAACTGAATGGAGTAGCAATGTTCTCTAAGATCGATCTACGATTGAGTTACCATCAAATTCGAGTAAAGGCGAAGGATATTCCCAAGATGGATTTTTGTACCCGATACGGTCATTACGAATATCTTGTGATGTCGTTTGATGTAACGAATGCACCTGCCATCTTCATGGACTACATGAACCGAATATTTCATCCTTACTTGGACAGATTCGTTGTTGTCTTCATTGACAACATCCTGATCTACTCTCAAAATCAGGAGGATCATGCTGAACACCTGAGTATAGTTCTCCAGATTCTGAAGGAGAAGAAGCTGTATGCCAAATTGTCGAAAATGTGAATTTTGGCTGGACGAAGTCAAGTTTTTGGGCCATGTGATCTCGAAGGAAGGGATTGCAGTGGATCCATTAAAGGTGGAAGTAGTTCTACAATGGGAACGACTGAAGACAGTGACAGAAATTCGAAGCTTTATGGGTTTGGCTGGATACTATCAGAGGTTCATTGAAGGATTCTCTAAAATAGCAGGACCTCTCACTCAACTCACAAGAAAGAATCAAACCTTTGAATGGACTGATGCTTGTGAAAAAGGTTTCCAAGAATTGAAGAGATGACTAACTACGTCACTAGTGTTAGTTCTACCCGATCTGAATGAACCCTTCGAAGTGTATTGCGAAGCTTCATATCAAGGTTTAGGAGCTGTGCTTATGCAAAATGGAAAAGTAGTGGCTTATGCTTCGAGACAATTGCGAGTGCATGAGAAGAACTATCCAACACATAACTTGGAGATAACAACTGTGGTTTTCGCTTTGAAAATATGGAGACACTTCCTGTATGGGGTGACGTTCAACGTCTTTAGTGATCACAAGAGCTTGAAGTACTTATATGATCAAAAGGAGTTGAATATGAGATAGCACAGATGGTTGGAATTTCTGAAGGATTATGATTTCTGACTTCTGTATCACCCTGGAAAGGAAAACGTCATGGTAGATGCTTTGAGTAGGAAAATGCTCAGTATCTTGGCCATAATGATCAAGGAAAAAGATTTGATAGAGCAGTTCAGGGATATATGGTCTTTCGTGGAGTTAACACCAGGAAAAATTTGTATGAACATGGTTACTATCTCAAGCGAATTGATGGAAGACATCCGGGAAAAGCAGAAAATTGATAAGTTTTTGCAAGAAGAAAGAGAACTGATAAGGAAAGGCAATGTGACAACATTCGAGGAAGGAACGGATGGAATTCTAAGATTCTGTGGTAGGGTTTGTATACCCAGGGATCAAGAGCTTAGAAAGTATATCCTCGAACATGCTCACACAAGCAAGTTAAGTATGCACCCAGGGATAACTAAAATGTACCATGTGACGCCCCTTTTTAAACCCAAGGGAACATCTCACTTTCAATTACAATGCGGAAATAAAATTTTATGTGAGTTAAGACCCGATTCATTTTAATAATATATACATTTACTCAATTGTAGTTGGGTAACTAAATTAGCAAGTATATTTTTTTTTCTGTTCATTACATTTACGTTAACGATAATCAATATCCAAGGTGACGAGACATACATGGGAAATTAACATTTTATTCATATATATATATAATTATCAACTGTTTAGTTACAAAGCCTGGCATAACAAAAAGCAAAACTATAACTGTCCCCAAAGGATTATACATACATATCCCTACGGTATCGAATAATATACCCACTACGAGACAAAACATCAGGCCCCCAAAATAAAATATTGGTAGCCCTCAGTAGCTACAAGTAAAGTCAGTCCCTCAAGTGAGGAGGAATCGAGTCAGGGTCCTCTTTAGGATCCTCTTCGGGGTCGTCCTCAGGAACTTCTTCGGGATCTTCCTCAGGATCTTCTTCGTCAGAGGAAATCACCATAGGAATCACAGAGTCACGGGACGGGGCCCGAGCGGTGGAACGAAAAGAGTCTTCCCGCGAAGTGAAATAACGGTCACCCCACATCTCGCGTATCGGTAGCTGAAACTCCACACGTAAACTAATACAGCAGGTGAAGACAGGCGGCTCATGACGCCTCCAGGCTAGAGATAATGACACATCCCCCATATAGACGCAACGCTCAGAACCATAGTTGATGTACCAGCACTCTGGCCCTCCCAAGAAAGTCAGGCGCACATCTCCCAAAAATCTTTGCGTGCGTGGCTCCATACGCTTCTGTAGTCGCTCAGTCAAGATGAGGCCAAAAACCAGGGAAGTCGGGGGCTTCCGGTTCCTTGCAGTTATCTTCTATGGAACGCAGTATACGGACAAAACAGAAATAGAGAGACAGAGAAGAGGTAAGACATCCTACCATCATTACCAATCATAGCATCGAGAAACCAAACGGCGCAAAGCGCCCACATAGCATTTATGACAGTAATAATGGTAATAAACATTCAATAGCAATTATGATCAACCAAACAGCTCCAGGCAGTCGTATACATAAAGATATATCAGAAGTACAACAGTTCCAATTATAATAACAATGCATACCAGATGATTCATGGACTCACTATGCACGCGAGCCCTCAATAACCAAAATCCTACTCCATGGAGCTAGACACAAATCAGTCAGAGAGAACGATCAGGAGGTATGTCTGTATTCTTGGCTGCCCAGGCCCTCAAGTGCTAAAATTCTCAAATTATCATTTTGTACATCATGACATTTTATAAGACATTCTACACAGATCTCGACATAGGACAGCGTCTCGGTCCGGATCGTCAGTGTGTTTGCATCGGTCTGCCCCACAGACAGAGAGGTACCAGCTGCCCATTGTGAGGTACCCGCACCCTGACGCCCCTAAGGTCAACAAGTAACCTACACTTGTCTATTCGCACCCACACAAAGGTGTAAGTTCAACTCCTAGGCTACCGGCCTTAACCAAGTCCAACGGACAAACTCTTTCTTTTTTTTTTGTTCAATGCATGACACAATCATGCTCCTCATGACCAACTAGGCCCATCATGCTTCAAATGCATGTCATATAATTTATCATCAATATCTGATCCCATTCACGGGTCCACAACAATCCAATAGTACATTTTAAGGATATCCACGATTTCCATTCATAGTCATGATAAAACTCAACCATTAAATTCATTATGTGCCTCAAAAGCTCACCCATACTCATGTTCTTCCCTGTTTATGAATCCCTACTTAATCTCTAGTCATCCAATCATTTATGATTTATGTACTTTTATTAATCCAAGGGTTTTGAATCCAGGAAGATACATGGCCAGAATCACCAACAACGTCACAGATTTAATTGCTAGGTATTGGGTGATAAACCCTAGTTGTGAATTCGACGGAGACTACGCATTTAGTGGAAAATTGAGGCTGCCATTCGACGAAGACTAACATGGCAGAAGGATGAAAAATGGGAGAACATTTTATAACAAGATTGGATAAAAACCAATTTCTGTCAGATGGAGGTTCTGTCGAACAGAGATCAAAATTGTCAAATTTTTCCAGAAGGTCAGCAGAAGTTCTATTTCGACGAATGTGGGTGTCGACGTTGGAGAAATCTCCCAAGTGTCGAACTGACGAAAAACACTGGTCAGAACTCTAATTTGATGGATCTTGACGTCCTACTCGACGAATATTAACTTTGGGAAGCTTCTGATAAATGGACAGAAGATCCACTCGACAGGTATGTCTCTCAATGGGTATTGGCATTCTAACTCGACGAACATTAACTTTGGGAAGCTTCTGATAAATGGACAGAAGATCCACTCGACAGGTATGTCTCTCAATGGGTATTGGCATTCTAACTCGATGAATATTTCACTCGACGGATGTGGTCAATCAAATTCGACGGATTTTGCATTGGAGGAGTTTCTCTCCTAAGTGGTCAAGAGTTCATACTCGACGGTTTTTGATATTGCACCAATGACCAGGAATCAAATTCGACGGGCATGGCCAGGGGTTCATACTCGACAGGTTTTGACTTTACTAAGTGATCAAGACATCACATTTGACAGGTTTGGCACGAAGTTCATACTCGACGGATTTTAACTTTACTAAGTAATCAAGACATCACATTCGACGGGTTTGGCCAGGGTTCATACTCGACAGGTTTTGACTTTACTAAGTGATCAAGACATCACATTCGACGGGTTTGGCCAGAAGTTCATACTCGACGGATTTTAACTTTACTAAGTAATCAAGACATCACATTCGACGGGTTTGGCCAGGGGTTCCTACACAACAGGTTTTGACTTTACTAAGTGATCATGACATCACATTCGACGGGTTTGGCCAGAAGTTCATACTCGACGGATTTTAACTTTACTAAGTAATCAAGACATCACATTCGACGGGTTTGGCCAGGGGTTCCTACACGACAGGTTTTGACTTTACTAAGTGATCATGACATCACATTCGATGGGTTTGGCTAGGGTTTCCTACACGACAGGTTTTGACATTACACTTAATGGTCAGAAACCCAAGTCATTACCACTTCTCACCAATAATCCCAAAATTTTAGTCTCAAGGCGTGGCCATCCGAGAGCCAGCCCGACAGTGTTCTTTTTAGATTATATGTTCCAGACATATATATCAAAACACACAAATAATCAAATAGCATATATATATATATATATATATATATACATCACCAAGAAGATACAAACAGAGATGAATCACAAGTACCAATCACAAACAACGTCCCTAAATGCTAAAAGAGGTTGAGGAGGAGTGTCTTCCTCTTACCTTGGAGAAGCACAAAGAAAGGTGGCTCTTTTTGGTCAGGATTTTGTTTTCAGCTTCCAAGAATTCCTTAAAGATTTAAACTTGCAAGAATCGAATCCTAATATTGAAATGGATACCCATTGTCATCAAAATGACAGTGGTTTACGAAAAAGAGAAGAGAGGGAGAAAAAGCTAAGAGCTTTACCTTAAAGCTCCAACCTTTAAGCTTCAAAGACGTAGGAGAATGAAGATGGAGGAAATGGCAGAACCTTGAAGCTGATTTCCTCAATGATGGTGATTCTCCAATCACGCAATGGTGCTAAGATTGGGATGATTTGAAGAACAAAATGGAGGTGTGGGTGGTGTTGCTGCTGTAGGGTGAAAGATAAGAGAGAAGATAAGTGAATAGTAGCAGCGTATTAGGAGGAGAGGAAATGTGAGGAAAAAAAATGAATTAGACCCCCTTAATTTCAAACGTGCAGCACAAATTTGGGAAGAGAAAGAAATGATAAAAATAATGGTCGGACGAAGCTTCCTTGAGAAGCTTCGCGCGCTCCTCGATAAAGTACATAGTAAGCTTGTCTCCAAATTAAATACATCTGACAGATGATTAATTACACTGTGGAATTATTTTCTCGGTGAATAAAATTTACAATTGATGAAAATAATATTTTATTATTCATCAGATGATTTTATGATACCGAAATTTTATTTAACAGATAAAACCTCATAAAAATATAAACCTCGCAAGCGTACTTGAGGCCTCGGGTTTAGTAAGATCCCCCATTGACACGTTGACAGTTCAAAGTTTACCAGCCTCAGGGAAAATATTCTAGTTTCCCGAGCTCGCTCAATGTACACGTAAAATGAAAATATATTAAAATATTCATCATTTTCAAAAAAATCCACAAAAATTCCTAAAAATCATAAATATTATAAAATGATCGTTTATAATGAAATAAAGAATTTTCGGGATGTTACAATACTCCCCTTCAAAAAGGAATTTTGTCCTCGAAATTTGCATACCTTAGAATAACTGTGGGTGTTCCTCCTTCATCTTGTCTTCCAGCTCCCAAGTTGCATCTCGGTCACCTCGTTCCAGATTACTTTCACCAAGGTGATCTCCTTGTCTCTTAATTGCTTTATCTTCCTATCCTCGATTCTTACAGGAGACGCCTCATAAGTTAAGTTTTCTTTTAATTGTACTGCATTCGGTGCTATGACATGACTCGGGTCAGGGAGGTATTTTTGGAGTTGTGACACATGGAAAACATTATAAATGTTTGAAAGGAAAGGAGGTAAGGATATTTGGTACGCTACAGGACCTACACGATGAATGATTTGGTATGGTCCAAGGAATTTAGGAGTGAGTTTTCTAGATTTTAAAGCCCGGCCTACCCCAGTCGTAGGTGTGACTTTCAGGAATACATGCTCGCCTTCTTCAAACTCAAGAGGTTTTCTCCTTCGGTTTGCATAACTCTTTTACCGACTTTGAGCCATTCTCATCTTTTCCTGAATCATCTTAACCTTCTCAGTTGTCTGCTGTATAATCTTTGGTCCAACAGTAAGGCGCTCGCCGTCTTGGTACCAACACAGAGGTGTTCGACATCGTCGTCCATACAGAGCCTCATAGGGTGCCATCCCTATGCTCGAATGATAACTGTTGTTATAGGTAAATTCTATCAAGGGTAGAATATTGTCCCAACTTCCAGTTTGCTCTATGGTACAGGCTCGAAGCAAATCTTCCAAAGATTGGATCGTCCTTTCTGATTGACCGTCGGTCTGCGGATGATAAGCAGAACTCAAACGTAGCTTCATCCCCAACGCTTCTTGCAAACTCTCCCAGAGATTTGAAGTAAATCTCGGATCTTTATCCGAAACAATACTCATAGGCACACCATGTAATCTAACAATTTCTCCAATATAGATTTGAGTCAATCTCTTCAGTTTGTATTTTATGTCGATCGGGAGAAAGTGTGCCGACTTCGTGAGTCGGTCCACGATTACCCAAATCGAATCATGACCTTTTCTTGTCCTTGGCAATCCGACTACAAAATCCATTGCAATACTGTCCTACTTCCATTCCGGAATAGACAACGGTTGCAGCAACCCCGCTGGTGTCTGATGTTCCACCTTAGTTTTTTGACAAACTAGACAAGTCGATACACGTCTAGTGACGTCACTCTTCATTCCATGCCACCAGAACAACTTCTTCAAGTCTTGGTACATTTTTGTTATGCCTGGATGCATACTCAGTTGGCTTGTATGAGCATGGTTAATGATGTATTCTCTAAGTTCCTTGTCACGAGGAATACAAACTCTTCCACGAAACCTCAGAATTCCATCCGTTCCTTCCGTAAACTCTGTTTCACCTCCTTGCTCCACTTGCTCTCTCACTTCTTGTAAGAACTTGTCAATCTTCTGCTTTTCCTTTATGTCATCCAGTAGTTCACTTATAATGGTAACCATATTCATGCAAATCTTTCCAGGTTCTAACTCCACAAAAGACCACACATCTCTAAACTGCTCTAGCATATCCTTTTCCTTGATCATCAGGGCAGAGACACTGATCATCTTCCTACTTAGAGCATCTGCCACAACATTTGCCTTGCCAGGGTGATACAGAAGTTGGAAATCGTAATCCTTCAGGAATTCTAACCACCTTTGTTGCCTCATGTTCAACTCCTTCTGATCATACAAATACTTCAAACTTTTGTGATCACTGAAAATATTGAACGTTGCTCCATAGAGAAAATGCCTCCATATCTTCAGAGCAAAAACTACAGCCGCTAACTCCAAGTCGTGTGTCGGGTAATTCTTCTCGTGCACTTGCAACTGCCTTGAAGCATAAGCCACAACTCTTCCATGCTGCATAAGTACAGATCCTAGCCCTTGGTATGAAGCGTCGCAGTACACTTCAAACTGCTCATTCGGATTGGGTAGCACTAACACCGGTGAGGTAGTCAGTCGATTCTTCAACTCTTGGAAACTTTGCTCACAGCTGTCAGTCCACTCAAAAGCTCGATTTTTCCTCGTGAGTTGTGTAAGTGGTCCAGCAATCTTGGAGAATCCCTCAATGAACCTCCGGTAATATCCAGCTAAACCCACGAAGCTTCGAATCTCCGTCACGGACGTTCGTCTTTCCCATTGCAGCACTGCCTCCACCTTCGATGGATCCACGACAATCCCATCCTTCGAGATCACGTGACCCGAAACTTAACTTCTTCTATCCGAACTCACACTTTGTGACTTGGCATACAATTCTTCTTCTCCTTCGAACCGAAGAACTATACTGAGGTGTTCAGCATGGTCCTCCTGATTTTGAGAGTATACCAGAATGTCATCAATGAAGACCACAACGAATCTGTCCAAGTAAGGACGAAAGATTCGGTTCATGTAGTCCATAAAGATAGCTGGTGCGTTCGTCACACCAAACGGCATCACCAGGTATTCGTAATGACCGTATCGGGTACGAAAAGCTATCTTAGGTATATCCTCCATCTTCACTCGTATTTGATGATACCCAGACCGCAGATCGATATTCGAAAACACCGCTGCTCCCTTCAGTTGGTCCATTAAGTCATCGATTCTCGGGAGTGGATACTTGTTCTTAATCGTTACCTTGTTCAGCTGCCGATAGTCCACACATAATCTCGAGGTGCCATCCTTCTTGCGAACTAACAGCACTGGCGCTCCCCATGGTGACACACTTGGCCTGACAAATTACTTTTCCAAAAGCTCTTCTAGCTGTTTCTTGAGCTCAGCTAACTCTGTCGGTGCCATCCTATACGGTGCTATAGACACGGGACCAGCTCCCGGTACTAGGTCGATAGCAAACTCTATCTCTCGAGCCGGTGGTAAACCAGGTACATCATCAGGAAAGACTTCGGGAAACTCGTTCACCACTGGAATTGTGTTCACATCAACCTCGTTCTCGACTTTCAAAGAAGACAATAGCATGTATCCGTGAGCTCCTTCTTTCAAGAGAGCTTGAACTCGGTTGGCCGTTAAAAATCTAGAATCCTCTATTATGGGAAAAACTATGGTCTTTTTGGAACAGTCTAACGAACATGGTTGGAAGACAACCATCCATCCTAAGATAATATCTAATTAGGAAAGGGAAAACAGATCAGATCGACCGAAAAGGTTCGACCTTCAACAACCAATGGACAATTTAGACAAACTTTGGTAGTAACTACCGGTTTATCAGTGGGGGTAGAAACAGTTAAGTCAAAAGGTAGAGACGACACAGATAGACCCAGTCTTTGCACACAGTCATATGATATAAAAGAATGGGTTGCCCCGAGTCATACAAACACGGTTAAAAGATTACCTTCTATGATACCTTCCCCCTGTATCAAATCTTCGGATTCGGAAGCCTCGGCTCGCTCATAGTGTAGACTCGCCCTCCAAACTGTGGTTTCTTGGCTTTTGCGGCATTCCTTGAAGGTTCGGCCTTCGTTTGGTTGCGATCTCGGGACACGTGGCCGGGTTTGCCACATTTGAAGTAGATGAATCCCTTCATGGTACGGTCCCTTGTGAGATGGTCTTTCCCACACTTCAAACATCCGGAAGGATACGCCGTGTTCGGCCGGTCCGGTTCCCAGTAGAACCTCCACCGAACTTCCACCCATGGCTTGTTGTCGATTCCCGTGGGTGGAGTACGGCTTCTTCCGGGAAACGATTAGCACATTCTTGCCGCTCTCTACGCGGAATCTCGTAGGCCCAAAATTTACGCTCCTCATGTCTCTAGATTGCTCCCGAGCCTCTACATCACAAAGCCAAGTATCCGAGTAGTTGTGAGAATTCATTGATCCTCAAGGTGATCACATGCCTTCTTCACTTCATACCTCGGTCCTTCCGTAAATCTTCGGCATTTCCATGCTTCATCCGGTTGGTTCGAAAGTACGTCGAAAACTATGACAAGTTTTCAAATTTTGTCACAACGTACTCGCTAACAGTCATATTTCCTTGTCGCAGGTTGAGGAATTCTGACTCCTTTGCATGCCTTGCGCTTGCAGGAAAATACTTATCTAAGAACTTTTCCTTGAATAAGCCCCAAGTAATCTCTCGATTTGCAGCTTCCAGCATTTGCTGCACTCCATTCCACTAATTTTCAGCGTTGCCTACCAGCATAAATGTAGCATAGTTCACCTTCTTGTCCTCGGTGCAACTCATTCCTCGAAAAACTTTCTCCAATTTCTTGATCCACAGACTAGCCTTGTCCGGATCAAATTCCCCTTTGAATTGAGGAGGGTTATGGCGTCGAAACTCGCTAAATTCCGAGCATCGGCGGTGGCCTCTAGTGTTGAGCGGCTCGCTCTTGTTGTTGTGCAACTCTCTCTTCTATTTGGGCGGCTTGCTCGGTTCTTTGTGCGACGGCCTCGCCATCCTCTCGCATCGCCGTAATAGGCGCTTTGCCATATCTTCCCCTCGTGCCATCTTACTTTCTTAGATCGATTAAGTGAAAACATAGAAAAGTCAGTTGTATTCACTAGGAACACCAAACAATACACCCTTACGTATACTACTCAGAGAACACACAGCACAAACAAGACAGACTCAAACACAAGACCCAAAGAAACATAAACCGAGCCTCTGATACCAACTTAGTGTGACGCCCCTTTTTAAACCCAAGGGAACATCTCACTTTCAATTACAATGAGAAAATAAAATTTTATGTGAGTTAAGACCCGGTTCATTTTAATAATATATACATTTACTCAATTATAGTTGGGTAAGTAAATTAGCAAGTATATTTTTTTTTTCTGTTCATTACATTTACGTTAACGATAATCAATATCCAAGGTGACGAGACATACATGGGAAATTAACATTTCATTCATATATATATATAATTATCAACTGTTTAGTTACAAAGCCTGGCATAACAAAAAACAAAACTATACCTGCCCCCAAAGGATTATACATACATATCCCTACGGTATCAGAATATACAGCCCACTACAGACAAAACATCAGGCCCCCAAAATAAAATACTGGTAGCCCTCAGTAGCTACAAGTAAAGTCAGTCCCTCAAGTGAGGAGGAATCGAGTCAGGGTCCTCTTCAGGATCCTCTTCGGGGTCATCCTCAGGAACTTCTTCGGGATCTTCCTCAGGATCTTCTTCGTCAGAGGAAATCACCATAGGAATCGCAGAGTCACGGGACGGGGCCCGAGCTGTGGAACGAAAAGAGTTTCCCGCGGAGTGAAATAACGGTCACCCCACATCTCGCGTATCGGTGGCTGAAACTCCAAACATAAACTAATACGGACGGTGAAGACGGGCGGCTCATGACGCCTCCAGGCTAGAGATAACGACACATCCCCGTATAGATGCAACGCTCAAAACCATAGTTGATGTACAGCACTCTAGCCCTCCCAAGAAAGTCAGGCGCACATCTCCCAAAAATCTTTGCGTGCGTGGCTCCATACGCTTCTGCAGTCGCTCAGTCAAGATGAGGCCAAAAACCAGGGAAGTCGGGGGCTTCCGGTTCCTTGCAGTTATCTTTTATGGAACGCAGTATACGGACAAAACAGAAATAGAGAGACAGAGAAGAGGTAAGACATCCTACCATCATTACCAATCATAGCATCGAGAAACCAAACGGCGCAAAACGCCCACATAGCATTTATGACAGCAATAATGGTAATAAACATTCAATAGCAATTATGATCAACCAAACAGTTCCAGGCAGTCGTATACATATAAATATATCAGAAGTACAATAGTTCCAATTATAATAACAATGCATGCCAGATGATTCATGGACTCACTATGTACACGAGCCCTCAATAACCAAAATCCTACTCCATGAAGCTAGACACAAAACAGTCGAAGAGAACGATCAGGAGGTATGTCTGTATTATTGGCTGCCCAGGCCCTCAAGTGCTAAAATTCTCAAATTATCATTTTGTACATCATGGCATTTTACAAGACATTCTACATAGATCTCGACATAGGACAGCGTCTCGGTCCGGATCGTCAGTGTGTTTGCATCGGTCTGCCCCACAGACAGAGAGCTACCAGCTGCCCATTGTGAGGTACCCGCACCCTGACGCCCCCAAGGTCAACAAGTAACCTATACTTGTCTATTCGCACCCGCACAAAGGTGTAAGTTCAACTCCTAGGCTACCGGCCTTAACCAAGTCCAACGGACAAACTCTTTCTTTTTTTTGTTCAATGCATGACACAATCATACTTCTCATGACCAACTAGGCCCATCATGCTTCAAATGCATGTCATATCATTTATCATCAATATCTGATCCCATTCACGGGTCCACAACAATCCAATAGTACATTTTAAGGATATCCATGATTTCCATTCATAGTCATGATAAAAGTCAACCATTAAATTCATTATGTGCCTCAAAAGCTCACCCATACTCATGTTCTTCCCTGTTTATGAATCCCTACTTAATCTCTAGTCATCCAATCATTTATGATTTATGTACTTTTATTAATCCAAGGGTTTTGAATCCAGGAAGATACATGGCCAGAATCACTAACAATGTCACAGATTTAATTGCTAGGTATTGGGTGATAAACCCTAGTTGTGAATTCGACGGAGACTACGCATTTAGTGGAAAATTGAGGCTGCCATTCGACGAAGACTAACATGGCAGAAGGATGAAAAATGGGAGAACATTTTATAATAAGATTGGATAAAAACCAATTTCTATCGGATGGAGGTTCTGTCGAACAGAGATCAAAACTGTCGAATTTTTCCAGAAGGTCAGCAGAAGTTCTATTTCGACGGATGTGGGTGTCGACGTTGGAGAAATCTCCCAAGTGTCGAACCGACGAAAAACACTGGTCAGAACTCTAATTCGACGGATCTTGACGTCCTACTCGACGAATATTAACTTTGGGAAGCTTCTGATAAATGGACAGAAGATCCACTCGACAGGTATGTCTCTCAATGGGTATTGGCATTCTAACTCGACGAACATTAACTTTGGGAAGCTTCTGATAAATGGACAGAAGATCCACTCGACAGGTATGTCTCTCAATGGGTATTGGCATTCTAACTCGATGAATATTTCACTCGACGGATGTGGTCATTCAAATTCAACGGATTTTGCATTGGAGGAGTTTCTCTCCTAAGTGGTCAGGAGTTCATACTCGACGGTTTTTGATATTGCATTAATGACCAGGAATCAAATTCGACGGGCATGGCCAGGGGTTCATACTCAACAGGTTTTGACTTTACTAAGTGATCAAGACATCACATTCGACGGGTTTGGCCAGAAGTTCATACTCGACGGATTTTAACTTTACTAAGTAATCAAGACATCACATTCAACAGGTTTGGCCAGGGTTCATACTTGACAGGTTTTGACTTTACTAAGTGATCAAGACATCACATTCGACGGGTTTGGCCAGAAGTTCATACTCGATGGATTTTAACTTTACTAAGTAATCAAGACATCACATTCGACGGGTTTGGCCAGGGGTTCCTACACAATAGGTTTTGACTTTACTAAGTGATCATGACATCACATTCGACGGGTTTGGCCAGAAGTTCATACTCGACGGATTTTAACTTTACTAAGTAATCAAGACATCACATTCGACGGGTTTGGCCAGGGGTTCCTACACGACAGGTTTTGACTTTACTAAGTGATCATGACATCACATTCGACGGGTTTGGCCAGGGGTTCCTGCACGACAGGTTTTGACATTACACTTAATGGTCAGAAACCCAAATCATTACCACTTCTCACCAATAATCCCAAAATTTTAGTCTCAAGGTGTGGCCATCCGAGAGCCAGCCCGACAGTGTTCCTTTTAGATTATACGTTCCAGACATATATATCAAAACACACAAATAATCAAATAGCATATATATATACATCACCAGCAGCATACAAACAGAGATGAATCACAGTACCAATCACAAACAACGTCCCTAAATGCTAAAAGAGGTTGAGGAGGAGTGTCTTCCTCTTACCTTGGAGAAGCACAAAGAAAGGTGGCTCCTTTTTGGTCAGGATTTCATTTCCAGCTTCCAGGAATTCCTTAAAGATTTAAACTTGCAAGAATCAGAATCCTAATATTGAAATGGATACCCATTGTCATCAAAATGACAAGTGGTTTACGAAAAAAAAGAAGAGAGGGAGAAAAAGCTAAGAGCTTTACCTTAAAGCTCCAACCTTTAAGCTTCAAAGACGTAGGAGAATGAAGATGGAGGAAATGGCAGAACCTTGAAGCTGATTTCCTCAATGATGGTGGTTCTCCAATCACGAAATGGTGCTAAGATTGGGACGGTTTGAAGAACAAAATGGAGGTGTGGGTGGTGTTGCTGCTATAGGGTGAAAGAGAAGAGAGAAGATGAGTGAATAGTAGCAGCGTATTGGGAGGAGAGGAAATGTGAGGAAAAGAAATGAATTAGACCCCCTTAATTTCAAACGTGCAACACAAATTTGGGAGGAGAGAGAAATGATAAAAATAATGGTTGGAGGAAGCTTCCTTGAGAAGCTTGACACGCTCCTCGATAAAGTACATAGTAAGCTTGTCTCCAAATTAAATACATCTGACAGATGATTAATTACACTGTGGAATTATTTTCTCAGTGAATAAAATTTACAATTGATGAAAATAATATTTTATTATTCATCAGATGATTTTATGATACCCAAAATTTTATTTAACAGATAAAACCTCAAAAAAATGTAAACCTCACAAACTGTGCCCGGCCTCGATTTAGTAAGATCCCTTGTTGACACGTTGACAGTTCAAAGTTTACCAGCCTCAGGGAAAATATTCTAGTTTCCCCGGCTCCGCTCAGTGTACACGTAAAACGAAGAATATATTAAAATATTCATCATTTTCAGAAAAATCCACAAAAATTCCTTAAATTCATAAATATTATAAAATGATCGTTTATAATGAAATAAAGAATTTTTGGGATGTTACATACCTAGACCTGAAGAAGTTATTTTGGTGGCATGGGATGAAGAGCGATATTACCAAATGTATGTCATCTTGTCTAATTTGCCAAAAAGCGAAGGTGGAACATCAAAGACCGTCAGGACTGTTGCAACCTCTATTTATTCCCGAATGAAAGTGGGATAGCATTGCAATGGATTTCGTGGTTAGATTGCTGAAGACCAGAAAGGGTTATGACTCAATATGGGTAATCATTGATCGACTTACGAAGTCAACACACTTCTTACAACATAAGATACAACATGGAAAGGTTAACTCAACTGTACATTGGTGAGATCGTTAGACTACATGGTGTACCTACCAGTATTGTTTCGGATAGGGATCTAAGGTTCACCTCAAAGTTTTGGCAAAGTTTGCAAGAAGCATTGAGAACAAAGCTACGATTAAGTTCTGCTTACCATCCACAAACTGATGGGAAATCGAAAAGGACGATCCATTCGTTGGAGGATTTGCTCAGGGCTTACACTTTAGAACAGACTAGGGGTTGGGATGAAGTTTTACCATTGGTAGAGTTCATCTACAATAACAGTTTTCATTCAAGCATAGGGATAGCACCCTATGAAGCTCTGTATGGACAATGGTACCAAACACCTCTGTGTTGGTACCAAGACGGAGAGCGCCTTACTGTTGGACCTGATATTATACAACAGACGACTGAGAAGGTCAAGATGATTTAGGAAAAGATGAGGATGAATAAAAGCCGACAGAAGAGCTATGCGGACAAAAGGCGAAAGCCTCTTGAGTTTGAGGAAGACGAGCATGTGTCTTTGAAAGTCACGCCAACGACTAGGGTCGGCCAAGTTCTGAAATCTAAAAAACTTACTCCCAAATTCCTTGGACCTTACCAAATTCTTTGCCGGATAGGTCCAGTAGCTTACCAGAAAGCCTTACCCCCTTTTCTTTTAAACCTTCACAATGTCTTTCAAGTGTCACAACTACAAAAATACATTCCTGACTCAAACCATGTCATAACACCGAACACAGTACAATTGAAAGAGAACTTAACCTATGAGGTGCCTCCCGTAAGTATTGAAGATAGGAGAGTGAAACAACTTAGAGGAAAGGAAATCTCGTTAGTGAAAGTGATCTGGAACGAAAAGACTAGAGATGCAACATGGGAACTGGAAGACAAGATGAAGGAGCAACCACAACTATTTTAAGATATGAAAATTTCGAGGACAAAATTTCTTTTTAGAAGGGGAGAGTTGTAACACCTCGAAAATTATTTGTCTCATCATAAATAATCATTTTATAATATTTATGATTTTTGAAAATTTTTTTGAATTTTTCTGGAAATGTTAAATATTTTAATATATTTTTCATTTTGCATGCGCATTGAGCAGAGTCAGTGTAACACCCTAGAAATTGTTTGTTTTGTGATAAATAGTTATTTTCTAATATTTTTAATTTTTGAGAATTTTTTTCGATTTTTCTAGAAACGTTAAATATTTTAATATATTTCTCATTTTGCATGCGCGTTGAGCGGAGCCGGGAAAACGAAAAGTTTACCCTGAGGTTGGTAAACTTTGAACTATGGAAACATCGATGGGGGATCTTACTAAACCCGAGGTTAAGCATAGTTTACGAGGTTTACGTTTTTTGAGATTTTATTTGATAAATAAAATCTTTATACGTGCTGTCAATTAAAATTTTGTGATATGCTCTATTATCCGTTGGATAATTAATACTGGCTTTATGCACTGTAACAATTATCCATTGGGTAATAGCTTGTAGTTAAAATCTTAATCACCTTATTATTTTAATTACTTTATCACCTAATTATCCTATCCAAATGTAATCTACTTTATATCTAATCAAATCCTCTTTTTGAAAAAGCTACCAAACTTCTCAAAGAAGCCTCACACTCTTCTCTCTCCTTCCCTCTCACCATACGGCTGCATGGCCAAATTTGGAGGCCAAATATTCACTTTTTACTTATTTCATTTCTACTATCAACTTCTCCTTCTTCATCCTTTCTCTTCATATTTCTCCTCCCTCTCTCTAACCACATGACTACCACCTCTTCCATGCCCTCTACCATCACAAAAATTTCAAGTAACCATGTTTCCTTAATCTCCACTACATTCTAAACACCCCTCTAGTTGAAGGTTTCTTGAAAAGCTTCCATCTTCTTCCACCATTGAAGCTCAAAGCTTGAAGCTTTAAGGTAAAAGATCAAAGCTTTTTTATTCTTCCATCTCATTTTCGTGGTCCATGATCATTTTGGTGACTATGGATACCATTTCCAAACTTTCATTTTGATTTTTATGGATTTGAACACTGAAGGGTTTTGAGGTGGTGAAGAACGAATTTCAAGGGAAAAAGGAGTTTGCTTTCCTTGTTCTTCTCTTAGGTAAGAGGAAGATTATTCTCTTCAACCCATTTTGGTGGTGAGAAACTTATTGTTGTGTTAATGGGTTGAAACCCATTTGTGGGATAACATTTTATTTGAGTGATTTTGGTTGTATTTTGATTGTTTGAATGGTATGATTTTGATGTATGTTGATGGATCTTAGAATGTATGAAGGATGGTATAATTTTTGGGTGATTTTCTGCATTTCCAGAGGATTACATGGCCTAGGCTATGTGAAGGCACACGGCCGTGTAATCCAAGCTGGTCAGGCCGTGTTTTGCTGAACTCCAGAGGAGTACACGGCCTAGGCCGTGTAATTTTACACGACCGTGTAATCGAGGTCATGTAACTCCTCACGGCCATGTAACTTGGTGGTGAAAATTTGTAGGCTTTTCTAGCCCCTTGGAGGCTCATGGTCTCCTTGGACACTTGACACAAGGCTTTAGCACTAAGATAAACTTATCAAACTTAATTAATTGAATGATTAAAAGTTGATTAGGGATTCATAAAATGGAAAGAACCAATGATGAAAGTTTATCTTATAGCTTAGAATAATTTTGAATAAAGAAAGAACATGAGTATGAGTGAGGTTATGAGAAACATAATGAAATTAAGGTTTAACTTTTATGATAACTATGAATGGTGTTGTGTTCACCCTTAAGGTTTGATATTAACTTGATGTGGGTTCGTGAATGGGGCCAATGATTGTTGGTAAATAGTATGACATGTGATTTTAGACATGATATGATATGGTTGTGAATTCATATATGAATATGTATGTGTGCATTGAATCCTTATGCATTTGAATCATGATTGATATAGTCTGACATGATGAGCATGATTGAAACATGCATTGGAAAAGTCCATTGGACTATTGTTAAGGTCAAGTTGCCTAAGAGTTGAGTCACACCTTTGTGCGGGTGTGAATAGACAAGTGTAGGTCACTTGTTGACCTTGGGGGCGTCGGGGTGCGGGTACCTCGCAATGGACAGTTGGTAGCTCTTCTGTCCATGGGGCAGACCGATGCAAACGCACCGATGATCCAGACCGAGACACTGTCCTATATCGAGATCTGTGTAGAATGTCTTGTACAATGCCATGATGTGCACGTTGATAAATTGAGAATTTTAGCACTTGAAGGCCTCAGCAGCCGTGATACAGACATATCTCCTGATCATTCTCTCCGATGTTTGTGTCTAGCTCGATGGAGTAAGATTTTGGTATCATGTGCATGTGCATAGTGAGTGCCGCATCATCTGACATTTACTTATTTATATAAAAATTTAATCTGTTATCTTATTACTGTTATGACTGCTTGGAATTGCTAAGTTGTTTATTATTTGTTTTTAATGCTGGTTACTATTCCTAAAATGTTATGTGGGTGTCATGCGCCATTTTATTTTTTTACTGCCATAATAGGTAATGAATGTAGAATGTCTTACCTCTTTTCTGTATTTTTTGTTATTCTATTTTACTTATGTGATTCTCTAAAGACATCGGCAAAGAAGGGGGAGTACACGAGTTTCTGGGTTTTTGGACTGACTTCGATTAGTACCTACTTTTGGATCATGACGGCATGTCTACGAAGATTTTTGGGTTATGTGTGGTTGGCTTTCCTTGGAGGTCCAGACTGCTGGCACATTAACTTCAGCTCGGATCGTTGTGTCTACTTGGGAGACATGTCAGTGTCATTAACTTGGGGGCGTTATGATCTGCCCATCTTTACCTGCAGTGTTAGGTTACATTTAGAGTTTTATATGCCCATTAAGGATATGTGAGGTGATCGTTACTACACCCCATAGGAGGATTCATTCCTCTCCACTGCCCGAGCCCCGGCCCGTAATTCGGTGGCTCCGATGAGGGTTTCCTCCGACGAGGAAGACCCTGAGGAGGATCCTGACACGGTTCCTTCTCTCTCTTCTTAGGGGCTGATACTGTCGATAGTCACTGATGACTATCCGTCTTTTTGGGGCCTGATGAATTACCTTTTGGTGGGCTGTGCATTTATGATCTTTGGGGGCATACATAGTTTTGCGTTTTGTACATCAGGTGTTGTAACTAAACAAGTTTGATAAAATTATATATATATATGTATGTATGTATGTATCCGCATGTTGTTCGAATGTATGCTTTACTTCTATCTTACTCTTTATTGCAATTATGCCTTGTCACTATATTTTATTAATTTTAACAAGAAAACAAAATATTCACCATTTTATCTATACAACTATAATCAAACAAGTTTAATTATAATTTAATGAACCAGGTCTTAATTTATATTTTTGTTTTTCACATTGTAAATAATGATGTGATGTTCCCTCCCAAAATATGGGCGTTACAATGAAAGTAAGTTTAGCTTTTCGAGGATTTAATGAATTACCATAAAGCGTAATGAGTTCAATTTAAATTCAATTATCACGAGAGTAGAAATTGGTTTAATTCGGCGCGGTTCTTGTCTCTTGAGAAAGAACATTAACTAATTTAAGGTAATTCACATTCAATTGAATTTTAATTTTAATAAAAAGGTTATCAATTAGGATTTGTCTTGTATTATTGTGGTTACCCCAATCTGGAAGCTTTCCTAAATTTGAAAACTTTTCTTAACAACTTGCTATTTTTGTTCTCAACTTTGCACTTTAATATTATTTATTTAATTGCTTGGTTACTACGTTCTTATTACTCAACATTTATTTTTCCTTTATTTAATTTAATTTAATTAATAAATTAATTGGTATTCATAGACATAGTCCCTGTGGATTCGATTTTTTTATTACTTGACGACGAAATCGTACACTTGCGAATTTCATACACCAAAAATAAACAGACATGCAAAGCAAATTAAAGAGAAGTAAATTAAACATCCCAAAACCTAGGGCAATTGTCTTTACAAAGGTAAAAAAGGAAAAAACCTCATGCAGGGGGCAGCAAAATACAAAAAGGGACAAGTTACTCCTCATCCTCGTCCTCATCCATGCTCCGACGCTCTTCACCCGGGTCCCTTTCAGTTAGATCTAGCACGACAGAAGGAGCCTCGTTTGCTTGGACCTCTGAAGCCAATTGACTGACTAGGCCAACTTGGACTAGACACCCATCTCAAAATATTTTATCGGGACTCAGATCTTGCAAGGCTAGTTCAACCTCGGGGTTGAAATGCTGAACCTAAGCAATCACATTATGAAATTGGTCAATACCAATATTAGTGCTGATGGTTAGCAGGTCAGCATTCTCCCCCTCTAATTCTCCCACCTTAGCCTTGAGGGCGACATTATTGGCATTAACCGATTTGAAGAGAGATTGCTCACGGGCGAACGAAGTTTGGAGCTCTACAAGATCTTTTTCTAACCTAGCATCCTTGACCTCCGCTTCCTCTTTGCCCATGAGGGCTAGATCAAGCAACCATCCTCCTTTGGCCTTCGTTGCCCTCAGGTCCTCCGCCTTCTTTTCCTAACTAACCACGATTTTTTTAATGAGCCATGCCTCCATAGCAGTCTGGAAGGCAAGAGCCTAGAACAATGAAAGGGCCTCAGGTATCAGCCATCGAGTAATAAACTTAAGAACATCGTCACTAAGGGGAATGTTGTCTACAAATTCACTGGGCAACCTGTCCTTGGTAATCAGAGGTAGAGGCTTGACCCTCACCCCGACATCTCCCTCTATGGTGATCATCTTCCTTCTCCCGCAATCTTCAGCCTGGGTAGCTTCTGTGGCTTTCCTTTTCCTCCCCTGAGGAACTAACGCATAAGGATCTGAGGCTGGTTCTCGAATAACGAGGGAAGGGGCAACAACTATTTGGGGACGAGAAGTCCCAGCTCCATCCTTTTCTACTTTCAAAGCTTGGAGTGCTTCAATGGAGGCATTAGCATTCCTTCTAGTGGCCATGCCAACTGAAACAAAACAAAGGAGAGTAAAAAAGGATTAGACAAACGAAAACTTCAAGTATAAGAAAGGTAAAGCACAAAAACCTAAGGCGAACTATGGCCAACAATGTCCTAAACCCTACCTAATAAAACAAAGAGAAGATCATCATCAGGGGTGTTCAAGACATCTCTGATTTGGATCAGTCCATAATCCTTAGCGTACTGGGTTACAAATTTAATGCACTCAAGCTCATTCGGGTTAAGATCTTCCTTTTCTTTTTCAAGAAATGCAGTGGGGAGGCTCCACGCATCTTGCGTCCAATGCAACGGGAACACCGACTCCCCGTCAGCTTTCAGGAAAAAGGGTTGGTATCCCGCCATTCCCATCAGCTTAAAGAACTTACCTTTAAACCCCTTAAAACTGTCTTGGAACACAGTGAAGGATTTGTGACCAGACCTAGATTGAATGGTGAGCCAATTCTTCTGGTACACTCCACCCAGAGGACTTACTCGAGTATAAAAATAGAAAAAGGCGTTCAACGAGTACCGCAGCCCCATTATTCGGCAGAACCTCTCGAAGCCAAGTATGTAACCCCACCCGTTAGGGTGAATCTGAGTTGGGGCTACCCTTAAAGTCTGGAGAATCCCGATTTGGAAATCGATAAAAAGGAGCTGGAGCCCAAGTTTGATAAATAAGGGCTCGTATAGAAACATAAAATGTGAACCCACTTCCCCACACGAGCATACCCTTTCATTCCACTCCGAAGATAAAACTTAGTGCTCTTGATCTTGAGCCTTCTTTTCTGTCAGTTATAAATATTGGAGTGACTGCCTAAGGACGTCCTCACAAGCAAACTTGGACAAATAGCCCCAGACGTCATCCCTAACCCACAGGTATATCAATCCCGGAAAGTGTTGAATCTGGATAACTTCTTCTTCAGGTAATTCCTGGACTTTCGGAACCGAGCTCTGGGGTCTAACCATTCTCTTCCCTCTGGCCATTAAAGTCTTGGAAACACCCAGAGGCCGATGGTCAGAATCAGATAACACCAGAGATTTGGACATAAAAAGGGGGAAATAGGGAAGACTGTTTATGCCCACGTTCAGGCCTTCGTGTCTCCTAAAGCAAAAAACCTCAGGAAGGCACCCCCACCACACATGTCATGGCAAAGGAAGTGTTCGTCAAGGCAGCGCCATTGAAGGGACACAGGAATAGGTAAACAACCACTCCAACCTTTTCGTTAAAAATAGTGAAGTCTATTTCCAAATAGGAACATACACCCACTCCACAACTCAAAAAATGGCAGAAGCAGATAATAAGAAAAGGAAATACCTCGTAGGAAAGTGGTTACCTAATGAATTGGAGGTTTGACACCACTGGAAGTTAGTTTTCTTCATTGTTGAAGTCACTGGAAATCACCTTAGACCACTAAAATTGATAAAGGACAAAGAAGAATGCAGAAAGGGGGTTTTCCCCTATTACTTAGGGCTAGACGGTTAGAGGGCATTTTTGTCTTGTTGATATAGATTTCAAAAGATACTCATTATGGCATGCGAGGCACTAGGTATGATCTCCCAACCAGAATGCATCACGTGGCCCACGTAGCTGTTCTTGCAGTTGAAGAGATGGTTGCGCAGTAAATCAAAAGACGTGCAAATTCAGCAGGTTAAGTATGGAATTTTATCACGAACCCAAGCATAATCCATAGTAAAGAAACCCAGTACAGACCACGGTAACCCCACGAATGGTCAAAAATTGATTTTGAAATGCCAAAAGTATAATTCTTAACCCTATGAAGACCACAGACCCCGGGGACAGGAATTAAAACTTGGCGCTTTGTTGAACCAACTAAAAGCTAAGCTAGGGGAAACTAAGTATGACTACGGGGTAAGCTTTGGACTCACCTCGGATAATGTAAAGCGGCAAGTAGAAAAAGAAAAATCAAATATACAAGACAATTTTCTAAAAAGAATAATTTTATTAAACTCATTCCATACATCGTCAACCTCCACGGAAGGAAAAGAAAAAGTACAATAAAAGGAAAGTGAAAATAGTGTCCATAGGAGAGCTTAAGGACAGAAGCAATGTAACACCTCGCGCTGACTCCAGCGGCAATAACACTATACTCGGTATGGTACACCCATGGGGCAGATATTCAATCCCACCTTCGTGCTGCAGCATTTCCTAGGATCGAACCCATGTCACAAGGTGGGATTGAATATCCGCCCCATGGGTGTACCATACCGAGTATAGTGTTAACGCCACCGGGGTCAACCTGGGGTCTTACATTAAAAAGGTGCCCTTTTAATGGGACAACCACCCTCTTCTATCTAGGGGGCCATCCACATCTACTAGAGTATTGTTTGACCATGGCACAAATTCAATTCCTAACTTCGGTCTGCAGCCCTTCCTAAGAATCGAAGCCATGACCAAGGCCTTTTGTTTCCCTTAAAGGGAACGCCTCTCACTAGTTGAGCTGCAATGTAACACCCTCAATAGTATGTTAGGCCTGTAAACGGGTTACAGAGGTAGCATAATACTCGCTTAACATGTCAGTTCAATTTTGTGACAAAACTGAGTTATTTTAGGCACTTTGTTGCAACATAAAAGTTGAAAAATAGCTTAAAATGACTCAGATATTAGCATAAATTGCTAAGTTGAGGGAAACAGGTATAGATAGCTTGTTTCTAGGTCACAAATGAGCTAAATAAGCTGCAGTTAAAATTTGAGAATAATCAGAGTCAATTTTGGTATTTTTAAGCATACTGGTTGTGTGTTTTAATTCCGATTGACTAGCAGCAGATATGAAAAAATAAGATAAAGGTAAAACAATAATTTGGATGAATCCTAATATTTATTCTAAAGTTGTTGGATGTTGAAAAACTTGAATTAGTGCAATTCAAGTGTCCTTAGCAAATATGAGTTTCAACACAGAAACTTAAGTTACCTTTTCTCCTTATTTTATTTCATATTCTCTTGACTGAGAATAAACAAAACAGAGAAACAGAGGAACGAAGGGAGAAAGAGAGAAAGAAGAAGAACGAAAAGAAGGGAAGAAGAAGAAAGGTAGATCAAGACTAAGATCAAGGCTTGAAGATCATCACACCATAACAGGTAGGGGAGCTCCTTCTTATACCTAACTTTCTCTCCATTTTGTGTGATTTTTAATCATATGAATGGGTTGGAAAAAATAGGGCATTTGATGTATAAGTGGTTTCTTAGCTAAAACTTGCTATCATTGGCTAAGTTTAGTTGGTTAGTGTAACATCCTGAAAAAATCATGTTAGGCTTGTATAAGGTTACATAGGTAGTTTGATGCTTGTTTAGTATGTCAGCTAAGTTTCGTGACAAATTGAGTTAGTTTAGGTACTTTGCTGCAACACAAAATGTGGTAAATGACCTAAAATGACTCAAAAAATAGCATAAACTACTATTTGAAGGGAAACATGTATGGATAACTTGTTTCTAGGTCACAAATGAGTTAAGTAAGGTATGGTTAAAGTTTCAAGACAATCGGAGTTAATTTGGTATTTTTAGGCATATTGGTTACATTTTTAATGCCAGATTGACCCCCAACAGATATGAAAAAATAGAGAAAAAGTGCAGTATGATTTTTAATGAATTTTAGGATTTATTTTGAGTCTGTTAGAGGTTTAGAACCTTGATTCAGAGGAATCTAAGTTTTTATAGCAGATCAGGGTTTCTAGTACTACATTAGTGCTAATCCTTTAAGAAGCAAAGTGAGGCTTGTTTCCTCACTTCCCACGGTAGAGAGCTGAAAAAATAGAAAAGAGAAAAAGAGGGAAAGAAAGGGGGCAGCTGCAGGACAGAAAGAAGAGAAGGAAAAGAAGGAAATCAATGAGGAAAATCCAAGAGCAAGTTCAAGGCTTTAACATCTTCAACCAAGCAAGAGGTAGGGGTGTTTTCTATCTTTGATTCTTCATCTTTTCTAGGCTTTGGACATAGGTCTTTAGATGGAGAAGTTGAGTTTTAAAGAGGAAAAACTAGTTTCTTTAGCTTGATTCTTATTTTCATTGATTGGAATTGGTTATTTCAATTTAATGGAAGCAAGATGGATGGATTTATCCGTAGTTTGAGCAAGTTGGTTCTTGAGTTGGAACCTAGGTTTTCAAGGAACCAAATGAGTGATTTTTGGTGTTTGATCCAATTTTTGTGAATCAATAGGTTGTAATGGTGTTACAACATGTTTAGAAGTTGTTGGTGGTGTTAGAAACTAACTAGAAACCAAGTTTAGAGGATTGGAAGCTGAATTGGATTAATGGAACAATGCAGAACCGTGTGTTTTTTGCAGAATTTTGTGAAAAACAAGATCGCGTCGCGGCGTGGAGAGCTCACACTGAGGCGTGAGACTAGTTTTTACTTTGAGTGTCGCGGCATGCAGATGAGTGTTGTGGCATTAGGGTTCATTACATTGGTGCCCGAGAGTAGGGCATCATGGCATGAAAAAGGAGTGTCGCGACATGAGGGTCTGAAATTCACCAAAATATTAATTTTGATGGGTTAAGTTCCCTAGTTGTTAGAATCCTTTGTTTATGCCTTTTAAGAGTGTTGAGACACTAGAGATGGTATTTCTTAGAGAGAAAAACCTAGTGGCATACAAGGAGAGATAAAGGAAAAGTTGTGCAATTCATTAAGTATAGATTGTCATAGTTTAAAGTTCAGTTTATGAGTGACAAAGTGTTGCTTAGATATCACTTGAAAATAATGAGAAAGTGAGAAACTAGTGTACAGACTAGTTGGCAAGAATTAAGGGCCAAAGTACATAGTTGGCAAGAGTTCAGGGCCAAAGTGCCAAGTTGGCAATTTAATTAGCATGTAATTAGCCTTTAAGTGAAATTAAATTAAGCCCTAAATTCCCTTGAACCCCATGGCCAAAGAGAGCCAATTCACCATGTTCTCCATTGTTCTTGAACCATCCAAGTGATCATGCATGACAAGTTGGTGACATAGGCCATGTGCCATGAAATTGTGATATTTGTGTTCAAGTTAATCCCTTAATTTCCTACAACACTCACACGGCAGCCCATTCTTCATTTCACTCTCCAATTTTCACTTTCACACTCATCCAAAGCTTAGTCTTCTATTCTCTCTCAAAATTCCTAAGAACCCAAGCACACTTTTCTTTCCATTTTCTCTCTATATTTCGGCCTTCACCCTCAAACCCACCATCAATCTTCTATAACTTTACCTCTTCACATTTCCCAAACCAAAACTATCTCCTAAACACTTTTCTATTACAAGGTTTTGTCAAAAACCTACCCTTTCTAGTTCAAAATCCAAGCTTTTATTCACTTCCCTAAGGGTAAGCTTTTGTTTTTATGGTTTAAAATTTGATTTGTGATTTTCTAAACCATTTTTGTTCCATAGTTTTCCATTATGAAGCTTTGTATGTGATTTTACTAATTATTTAAGAATTATTAGGGTTTTGTGTTGGTTTTCAGAAAAGCAAGGAGAAGGAGGAGACTAGGAGATCTTTGTCTTCAAGAGGTAAGAGGGAGATTTAATCTCATCAACATTGTATGGTGATGAGGAAAATGGATTGTATGTGTGTGAAGAATCCATAAGGATTCATTTGTGTGGTTGTTTATTGTTTTTCCTATTTGTGATTGATTTTATTTGCAAGCATGTTTATAGCTTTAAAATATATTGCATGTGTTTATAGATATATGATTATTAATGTAAGATGTGAATAACATGTAACGATTGCATGAGTGTTCCAAAGAACACAAAGGAGCTCACGGCTTCTCCAAGAAAAAGAGAACCAAAATGTTCTCAACCATTTTCTAAATCAATGATTTAAAGAATCTAGGTAAAATAATAAATTTGAGAATGATTTAGATTGATTTTGGCCAACATGCCATTTAATATATAACTAAATTCCTAAGTTATTTTCCAAGGTAGGTCAAGAAGCTAATTTACACAAGAATTCAATCTAAATGAGTCTTTGGGAAATAAAATGAAAAGAACTTAGTTTTACAATTTAATTTTTAGAAGGATTTGTATTAAGTAAGAAATAAAGAAACGCTTGAAAAATACTAACGTAGAGCTCACTCTCTGAGTTTAGAAGCGCGTTAGCAAGTTTCAAGATGTAAATGATGGGTAAGGTTAAAATGAACAAAATTTAGAGAAAAATGTCAAAAATACCATATACTGATTTTCTAGGCAAAATGCTGTCGAAGTTTACTAAAATCATATAAATAAAATGAAAAGATTCCATAATATATTTATAACGTAAGGAAAATGCTTTACGTAGTTTAAAAGTACAAGATATAGTCTACACATATTTAAAATGATGATTTTAAGTTATATGGTTAAGAAAATGATTTAAAAATCTTACGTGATTGAGAAAATGATTTAAAAACATTATGCGATGTTCAACAATGTCAAAATATATTTACACAATTTAAAAACGTTTGTAAAAGTGACACGATTGTGAAAATGTGGTAAAATTTCTACGCGATTAAATGATACAGCGAGTTTTACTATCGGGTCAAAGTGGTGGACCCGGACATGTTATAAGATAGTACTGTCAAATGGAGACATACTATATTTTGGTATATTGTGAATAAAGGTATTTTCGTAAATATGGTAAAATATTGAAACTAAGAGTATTTTGGTAATTCTTGATCATGCTTAGAGAGTTGTGTTAATTTGGTTGATAATAGACGATTGGTTGACGAGACGAATTACACCGTGTTGTGGGTGTGATAGGCGTAGTGTGGTTCATTATATGAACTTAGAGGCATTAGTGTGCGGAGAATTCCACATATGGACAGTGGGTTGCTCCTCTAGGCCGTGGTAACGAGCAACACACTAATGATCTCGATAATTACTATTCTTAATCGAGATCTTGAGGAGACTATTATGTATAATGACTGTAATGCACGATGTATTGGACTGTGCAACACCCCTCGATTTAATAACCAATGCACAATCGTCATTACGTCATGGTCACTAAATTTCGGCGTGCTAACATTGTCAAATAACAAACTTTACAAAAATATTAATTATTTCGCATATGAGGAAAATAGGAGCCATGAATGAATAGTTACATATACAACCAATTAAAATATGAATTATAGAATGTACTCAATTTACAACCTTTAAGTTTGGATAATCACCTTAAAACATACACATACCCAAAATAAATTTTTATATAGGTAATGCAAAATAAAATATCAACTACCCACACCCTATCTACAACTAAGGAGTTGGGCACTCCATCGAATCTCGAATGCGCGAGGCAATTCCGGGCTCACCGGTGTAGTGAAAAATACAGAATATGATCTTCAACCGCAGTCCTCTTCATGGTCAAGGTCAGATCCTCAGCATGTTAAATACGTCTTGTCAGTCCAATCGACTCACCAGGTCTTGGCACCACCAGCGAACACAATTCGAACGAACCCAATAGAACTCCCTTCACGACGACATCACCGGTTATAGTAGGTCAAACCAAGAAAATTCAAAAGAATCCAACCTCGTTCCCACAGTCTTTAACCAAAAATTGACATAGAGCAAAAAAGTACAAGAAAGAGGTAAGACATCCTACCATCATTACCAATTATAGCATCGAGAAACCAAACGGCGCAAAGCGCCCACATAGCATTTCTGACAGCAATAATGGTAATAAACATTCCATAGCAATTATGATCAACTAAATAGTTCCAGGCAGTCATATACATATAGATATATCAGAAGTACAACAGTTCCAATTATAATAATAATGTATGCCAGATAATTCATAGACTCACTATGCACATGTGCCCTCAATAGTCAAAATCCTACTCCATGGAGCTAGACATAAACGGTCGGAGAGAAAGATCAGGCGACATGTCTGCAACTAGGCTGCCGAGGCCAAAGTGCTATAATTCCGAATTTACCCACGTGCACATCATGGCATTATACAGACAGTCTGCTCTAGATCGCGATATAGGACAGTGTCTTGGTCCGGATCGTCAATGTGTTTGCATCGGTCTGCCCCACGGAGAGAGCTACCAATTGCCCATTGCGAGGTACCCGCACCCCGACGCCCCAAGGTCAACCGACGACCTACACTTGTCTATTCGCACCCGCACTAAGGTGTGTTCAACTCCTAGGCAACTAGGCCTTATGACAGTCCAACGGACATTCACAATGCATACAAACTCTATGCATAATCATGTATGATCATTATTACATACTATTCCATCATATGTCACAATTTGCCAAAGTAAGAATTAACACAGTCAATGGTCACCCACATGGACCCACAATAGCATAATATTGTTGTTAAATAAATTAATACATTTTAAAGCGTATTATGAATTCTTGCTTAGGTTTAGCTTTACTTACAGAGTTTGTCTCTAAAGGAATTCTCTTAGTTAATTTAAATCCTCTTAGGTAATTTATTCATATACACTTAGAAGGTTATTCTAAGATCTCAAAATCTCACACTCTCATGTTCTTACCCTAATTAAAATTATCCAAAGTCTTATGAAAATTCCATTCTTGATTCTTTAAAATTTATGAATTTCAGTATATTTTAATTTCCCAATTTGCTGATTATTGCATCCTATTACTACTAATTAAATCACTAAGTGTTAGACGATAATTATAATTTTTGGATTCGACGAAGAAGTGTCTCTAGTGTACTATTGAGGCTACCTTTCGACGGAAAATAACCTGACAGAAACAACATTGGTAGAAAGATATTGGTCAGAAGTCTAAACTCGACGGATTTTGACGTTGTGTTTGGTGGTCAGAAATCTAAACTCGACAGATTTTGACATTCGACGAAAATGGTCAGAAGCCTAAACTCGACGGATTTTGACATTGTGTTTGGTGGTCAGAAATCTAAACTCGACGGATTTTGACAATCGACGAAAATGGTCAGAAGTCTAAACTCGACGGATTTTGACATTGTGTTTGGTGGTCAGAGATCTAAACTCGACGGATTTTGACATAAATGGTTAAACTCGACGGATTTTAACATCGTGTTTGGTGGTCGAGATCTAAACTCGACGGATTTTGACATTCGACGAAAATGATCGAAGTCTAAACTCGACGGATTTTGACATTGTGTTTGGTGGTCAGAGATCTAAACTCGACGATTTTGACATTCGACGGAAATGGTGGTCGAAGCCTAAACTCGATGGATTTTAACATCGTGTTTGGTGGTCAGAAATCTAAACTCGACGGATTTTGACATTCGACGAAAATGGTCAGAAGTCTAAACTCGACGGATTTTGACATTGTGTTTAGTGGTCAGAGATCTAAACTCGACGAATTTTGACATTTGACGAAAATGGTCAGAAGTCTAAACTCGATGGATTTTGACATTCGACGAAAATGGTCAGAAGTCTAAACTCGACGGATTTTAACATCGTATTTGGTGGTCAGAAATCTAAACTCGACGGATTTTGACATTCGACGAAAATGGTCAGAAGTCTAAACTCGACGGATTTTGACATTCAACGAAAATGGTCAGAAGCCTAAAGTCGACGGATTTTAACATTTCACTAAATGATCAGGATATCATATTCGACGAGTTTGGCCAGGGGTTCATACTGTTATTAGTTTTCACATGAAATTTCCAAATTTCTGGGCTCAACACCGTGACCATCCGAGAACCAATCAGACGTCATTTCCTTCTATATTACACGTTCCAATACATTCAAATATATATCAAAACACACAAAAAAATAATCAAATAGCTCACATACATCACAAACAACATGCAAACAAAGATGACCCTCCATACCAATCATAGACAGCGTTCCTAAATGCTAAAAGAGGTTGAGGAGGAGTGTCTTCCTCTTACCTTAGAGAAGCACAAAGAAAGGCTGCTCCTTTTTGGCCAGAAACTTCGTTTTCAGCTTTTTGGAAATCCTTGAATATTCAAACTTACCAAATCAGAACCAAATATTGAAATGGATACCCATGGTCATCAAAATGACCATGGGTTACGAAAATGAGAAGGGAGGAAGAAAAAGCTGAGAGCTTTACCTTAAAGCTCCAACCTTTAAGCTTCAAAGATGTAAGAGAATGAAGATAAAGAGAATGGTGAGCTTAGAAGATGACTTCCTCAATGATGGTGGTCCTCCAAACACAAGGATGGTGCAAGGAGTGTGACGGTTTTTGAAGATAGAAATGGAGGTGTTAGTGGTAATGAGGTTGCTGCTGTAGAGTGAAAAGAGAAAGGGAGAAAGATGAGTGAACAGTGAGCTGCGTATTGGGAGGAGGGGAAATGTGAGAAAAAAAAGTGAAATATGCTCCCCCTATAGTCAAACGTGCTGCACAAAAATGGGAGGAGAGAGAATGAATAGTAGCTGGGAAGGAAGCTTCCTAGAAGTTTCCTTGAAGCTTCCTTGAGAAGCTTCGTGCGCTTCTCGATAAAGTGCATAGTAAGTTTGTCTCCTCAATTAAGTACATTTAACGGATGATTTGATTACACTGTTAGAATTATTTTCTCAGTGAATGAAAGTTACAACTGATGAAAATAATATTTTATTATTCATCAGATAATTTTATAATACAGCGATTTTATCTAGCAGATAAAACCTCAAAAAATGCAAACCTCGCAAACTGTGCTCGGCCTCGGGTTTAGTAAGATCCCCCGTCGACACGTTGACAGTTCAAGGTTTACTAGCCTCAAGAAAAATATTTTATTTTCCTGGCTCTGCTTAGTGCACACGCAAAACGAGGAATATATTAAAATATTCAACATTTTTAGAAAATTTCACAAAAATCACCAAAAATCACAAATATTATAAAATAATTATTTATAATGAAATAAATAAATTTTCGGGATGTTACAACACTCCCCTTCTAAAAAGGAATTTCGTCCTTGAAATTCATCATATCTTAAGACAAACGCGACTGTGCTTCTTTCATTTTGTCTCCTAGTTCTCGTATTATATCTTCAGCTGCATCAATCCAAATCACTGGCAATAAGGTTGCTTCCTTCCACTTAGCATCTTATATAATCGAGCAAAACGTGTTGACGTCATAGGCCGATTAATAAAAGATCCTACGCTCGTTGAGTCTTTAGCCATCCAACAGCCAACTCTCCAAACGACTGTACACTGCTGAGTGGCTCTATCGAACTTATTCTTCTTGCCCACTGTAATAAACAACTAAGCATACTTTCTTCTTAAGGTATTCGCTACGACGTTCGCCTCTTCCGGGATTATACTAAAATGGAAAAGTTGAAAACTTTCGAAACTTATAATCACCGTCTCCGCCTCGTGTTCAACTCATTCCAATAGGCCAAAATATCTTTGGCCCTTAAGATTACCATAGGCATTGAGAATTTCTCCTCGTAGAAAATGCTTCTAGATCTTCAATGCAACTACAAAGCTAACTCTGAGTTAGTGTAAAGTAATCCTTCTCATGTACTCTCGATGGTCTTAAAGCGTACGTTACCATTCCTTCTATTCTGATCAAGCATATGTTCTAAACTTCCAATGCGAAGCATCACTAGACATCTCAAAAAGTTCATTGGGATTGGACAGAATCATTGTTGGCAAGGTAGTCGAGTGTCTCTTCAACCCTTGAAAACCTTTCCTTATATGTACCAATCCTACAAACTTGACTCCAATGCATGAGTTAGACGAGAAGTATTGCCATTTTGAAGAATTCTGTAGTGAGTCCCCCATACTATTCAGCTGATCCTTTAAAGTTACGAATTTGTAACATAGTCTTTGACCTGTCCCATTGAAGAACTGCTCCAACTTGCGACTGATCTCCAATAGTTCCTTCTTTTAAAGATCACTTGACTCAAAAGTTAAACTGCCTCAAACCAAAATTCGTACTTGAACAGCTTCTAGCGTAACTCCTCATTCTTCTTCTGAAATTGAAGAACAACATGATAATTCTGTCTCAATAGGGAAGAAAGGTCTTGTTTGTGTAATCGATGAGTACTACCGAAGCGTTCATTACATGGAATGACATTACGAAATACCCGTGGTGTTCACTACGTACCAGAGAAAGTTGCCTTGGAAATATACCCTTTTCTCGAATGATCTTAATGATAGTTAAGAACCCAAAATGATCTTGGAGAAAATAGCGGCGTCCTTCAATTGATTTGCCAAATCATCTTTCCTTGATTCGAACAGATGTCTCATAGGGTAAGTTTTCATTTAACCATGCTACACTTAGCACATTGTTATAGTTCAGATTCGGGGACACATTTACTCAATCGAAGTATACTAGAAACGTTATAAAGGTTAGAAAGAAAAATAGGGAAGTCACTTGATTTACCACTGGACCCGCCTAACAAAGAGTATGATACGATACAATAAAACTTAGGAGTGAGTTTCATTGATTCATATCTAGGAAATTTCTGCCTCAGGCAACACTAAGTTTTCATTGGAATTGAATGATGAGACCCGTTTAGAAAATGATTAATCTCCTTCCTGAGATCAAGCCTATTCATGAAGAGAGTAGATAATTAAATTGGGAAAGGGTTCCAATTTCTAACAATAATAGGATAGTTTTTAAATAAACTAGTTGTAAGAAGAGCAGGCTTACAAACGAGAATAGTATCATTCGGATCGAAAGGAAGTAAATACACAGATAACCCAATTCCAGAAACGTACTCTTAGAATTTCATTAGAATATTTCAACACGATATGGTTGAAAGATAACCAATCCTTTCGTTAACATTATATCTAATTTTCAAAAGAAGTAAACGAATCAGATCACCAAAAGATTCAACCTTCAACAAGTCATAGAACAATTTTAAACAACTTGGCTACCATCAACAAGTTCTTAGCAGCCAAAATAGAAATAACTTAGTCAAAAAAAAAAAATAATGAAGATACGAACATCCCTACTGGATTCCTACATTCATACATCATAAAGAAACGGGTTACCCCCGGAATTATATAGTACAATCACAGGGTCATCCATCGTAGTACAAGCTCCCTCGTTCAGGTCTTCAGTCTTGGATGTTTCTACTCCACTAGAGAAATTTACTCTCCTTTCTTCGTGAGATTGTGAAGTGCGTGCATCACTAACAAAAGGCTTCGTCTTTTGCGAAGTACAGTTCTTAGCCACATGTCCTAGCTCTCTGCATTTGAAACAAATTATCCTTTCGATCGTACAATCCTTGGTTAAATGGTCCTTTCCACACTTGAAGCAGATTACCCTTTTGATCGCATATGGAGGCTTTGTCTCATGTAAAGTACAATCCCTCCACACATGTCCTTGCTTTCCACACTTGAAACAAATTCTTCCTTTGATCTTACAGTCCCTCATGAAGTGGTCCTTTCCGCACTTCTTACACCCTGATAACGGTACCATAGTTGGATTGGACTTACTACCACTCGTACCTCCTTCAGGCATTTGTTGTCGCTGTTGTCCCCTTGGTCGTAGTGTATACGGTCTCTGCTTAAACCGATTGGTCTTCCTACAGTTCCTCCTTTGGATCTTCGGTAAACCAAAGTTTCCCCAAAGTCGACTTTCTTCCTTCAAATTTTGAACCTCAACTTCCAATTCCTGCAGTTGTGCGGCTCTCTGATCTTGGCGTGTAGTTACATTAACCATTCTTTGTATTTCTTCGGTTGTCGCAGTCGTGTCATCATTGTCACTCCCCACGTTCACGCGCTTATATTTACCTCGAGTCATTGTCTTCCTTCAAGAACAAACAAGTCAAATAATAAGGGAAAATCAAAAGCATTCATTCCAAACAATATTATCTCTTTTTGGAAACCAAGCACCAAAGTCACATAACCCAATCAAGACAACCCAAAAGACTATAATTCGAGCTCCTTCATTCTGCCTTCCGCGGTGCGATCTCCTGTAAGTTTTTGACTCCTATGCAGCTCCTCAAACCAAACTTATGCCAGATACTCCTTTCCAAAGAGAATCGGTTTTCGAAAACCTCTTGGACACCTCGGTCCACAAACCTTACAAGTCTTATTCAACTACCCTTTTTCTAACCCATAGGCTCAAACAATTCTAGAGGTAACACAACAAGGGTGTAAATGCAAACAAATCCTAAGCAAGTTCAGTCATACCAGCTGAACTTCTTTCTAAAGAACTCTTATTGCCTTAATACGCCTAGGTGAAGTCATAGTTTCCTGTAGACACAGAACATTACACATTGAGTGGGCCAGTACTCAATATCATGTAACTGTGTAACAGTAGCTACCAACACTCAACCTATGGCAAGCTATGTCTTCCTTTCCCAACATCTCAATCAAGAGACAAGGAAGTACACAACGTACAAAAACTTCTAACATGTCTAAGCATAGTCAGTCCATACCCCGGCTCAACAGGATGAACTGAGCTCTGATACCACCTTAATGCAACACCCCTCGATTTAATAACTAATGTACAATCGTCATTACGTCATGGTCACTAAATTTCGGCGTGCTAACATTGTCAAATAACAAACTTTACAAAAATATTAATTATTTCGCATATGAGGAAAATAGGAGCCACGAATAAATAGTTACATATACAACCAATTAAAATATGAATTATAGAATGTACTCAATTTACAACCTTTAAGTCTGGATAATCACCTTAAAACATACATATACCCAAAATAAATTTTTATATAGGTAATGCAAAATAAAATATCAACTACCCACACCCTATCTACAACTAAGGAGTTGGGCACTCCATCAAATCCCGAATGCGCGAGGCAATTTCGGGCTCACCGGTGTAGTGAAAAATACAGAATATGATCTTCAACCGCAGTCCTCTTCATGGTCAAGGTCAGATCCTCAGCATGTTAAATACGTCTTGTCAGTCCAATCGACTCACCAGGTCTTGGCACCACCAGCGAACACAATTCGAACGAACCCAATAGAACTCCCTTCACGACGACATCACCGGTTACAGTAGGTCAAACCAAGAAAATCCAAAAGAATCCAACCTCGTTCCCACTTACAGTCTTTAACCAAAAATTGACATAGAGCAAGAAAAGTACAAGAAAGAGGTAAGACATCCTACCATCATTACCAATTATAGCATCGAGAAACCAAACGGCGCAAAGCGCCCACATAGCATTTATGACAGCAATAATGGTAATAAACATTCCATAGCAATTATAATCAACTAAACAGTTTCAGGCAGTCATATACATATAGATATATCAGAAGTACAACAATTCCAATTATAATAACAATGTATGCCAGATAATTCATGGACTCACTATGCACATGTGCCCTCAATAGTCAAAATCCTACTCCATGGAGCTAGACATAAACGGTCAGAGAGAAAGATCAGGCGACATGTCTGCAACTAGGCTGCCGAGGCCAAAGTGCTATAATTTCGAATTTACCCACGTGCACATCATGGCATTATACAGACAGTTTGCTCTAGATCGCGATATAGGATAGTGTCTCGGTCCGGATCTTCAATGTGTTTGCATCGGTCTACCCCACGGACAGAGAGCTACCAACTGCCCATTGCGAGGTACCCGCACCCTGACGCCCCCAAGGTCAACCGACAACCTACACTTGTCTATTTGCACCCGCACTAAGGTGTATTCAACTCCTAGGCAACTAGGCCTTACGACAGTCCAACGGACATTCACAATGCATACAGACTCTATACATAATCATGTATGATCATTATTACATATTATTCCATCATATGTCACAATTTGTCAAAGTAAGAATTAACACAGTCAATGGTCACCCATATGGACCCACATTAGCATAATATTGTTGTTAAATAAATTAATACATTTTAAAGCGTATTATGAATTCTTGCTTAGGTTTAGCTTTACTTACAGAGTTTGTCTCTAAAGGAATTCTCTTAGTTAATTTAAATCCTCTTAGGTAATTTATTCATATACACTTAGAAGGTTATTCTAAGATCTCAAAATCTCACACTCTCATGTTCTTACCCTAATTAAAATTATCCAAAGTCTTATGAAAATTCCATTCTTGATTCTTTAAAATTTATGAATCTCAGTATATTTTAATTTCCCAATTTGCTGATTATTGCATCCTGTTACTACTAATTAAATCACTAAGTGTTAGACGATAATTATAATTTTTGGATTCGACGAAGAAGTGTCTCTAGTGTACTATTGAGGCTGCCTTTTGACGGAAGATGACCTGACAGAAACAGTATTGGTAGAAAGATATTGGTCAGAAGTCTAAACTCGACAAATTTTGACATTGTATTTGGTGGTCAGAAATCGAAACACGACGGATTTTGACATTCAACGGAAATGGTTAGAAGTCTAAACTCGACGGATTTTGACATTCGACGAAAATAGTCAGAAGCCTAAACTCGACGGATTTTGACATTGTGTTTGGTGGTCGATCTAAACTCGACGGATTTTGACATTCGACGAAAATGGTCAGAAGTCTAAACTCGACGGATTTTGACATTGTGTTTGGTGGTCAGAGATCTAAACTCGACGAATTTTGACATTCGACGGAAATGGTCAAAAGCCTAAACTCAACGTATTTTAACATCGTATTTGGTGGTCAGAAATCTAAACTCGACAGATTTTGACATTCGACGAAAATGGTCAGAAGTCTAAACTCGACGGATTTTGACATTGTGTTTGGTGGTCAGAGATCTAAACTCGACGGATTTTGGACATTCAACGAAAATGGTCAGAAGCCTAAACTCGACGGATTTTAACATCGTGTTTGGTGGTCAGAAATCTAAACTCGACGGATTTTGACATTCGACGAAAATGGTCAGAAGTCTAAACTCGATGGATTTTGACATTGTGTTTGGTGGTCAGAGATCTAAACTCGACGAATTTTGACATTCGACGGAAATGGTCAGAAGCCTAAACTCGACGGATTTTAACATCGTGTTTGGTGGTCAGAAATCTAAACTCGACGGATTTTGACATTCGACGAAAATGGTAAAAAGTCTAAACTCGACGGATTTTGACATTGTGTTTGGTGGTCAGAGATCTAAACTCGGAAATGGTCAGAAGTCTAAACTCGATGGATTTTGACATTCGATGAAAATGGTCAGAAGTCTAAACTCGACGGATTTTGACATTCGACGAAAATGGTCAGAAGTCTAAACTCGACGGATTTTGACATTCGACGAAAATGGTCAGAAGCCTAAACTCGACAGATTTTAACATTTCACTAAATGATCAGGATATCATATTCGACGAGTTTGGCCAGGGGTTCATACTGCTATTTGTTTTCACATGAAATTTCCAAATTTCTGGGCTCAACACCGTGACCATCCGAGAACCAATCGGACGTCATTTCCTTCCATATTACACGTTCCAATACATTCAAATATATATCAAAACACACAAAAAAATAATCAAATAGCTCACATACATCACAAACAACATGCAAACAAAGATGACCCTCCTTACTAATCACAGACAGCGTTCCTAAATGCTAAAAGAGGTTGAGGAGGAGTGTCTTCCTCTTACCTTAGAGAAGCACAAAGAAAGGTGCTCTTTTTGGCCGAAACTTCATTTTCACTTCTTGGAAATCCTTGAATATTCAAACTTACCAAATCAGAACCAAATATTGAAATGGATACCCATGGTCATCAAAATGACCATGGGTTACGAAAATGAGAAGGGAGGAAGAAAAAGCTGAGAGCTTTATCTTAAAGCTCCAACCTTTAAGCTTCAAAGATGTAAGAGAATGAAGATAAAGAGAATGGTGAGCTTAGAAGATGACTTCCTCAATGATGGTGGTCCTCCAAACACAAGGATGGTGCAATGAGTGTGATGGTTTTTGAAGATAGAAATGGAGGTGTTAGTGGTAATGAGGTTGCTGCTGTAGAGTGAAAAGAGAAAGGGAGAAAGATGAGTGAACAGTGAGCTGCGTATTGGGAGGAGGGGAAATGTGAGAAAAAAAAGTGAAATATGCTCCCCTATAGTCAAACGTGCTGCACAAAAATGGGAGGAGAGAGAATGAATAGTGGCTGGGAAGGAAGCTTCCTAGAAGTTTCCTTGAAGCTTCCTTGAGAAGCTTCGTGCGCTTCTCGATAAAGTGCATAGTAAGTTTGTCTCCTCAATTAAGTACATTTAACGGATGATTTGATTACATTGTTAGAATTATTTTCTCAGTGAATGAAAGTTACAACTGATGAAAATAATATTTTATTATTCATCAGATAATTTTATGATACAGCGATTTTATCTAGCAGATAAAATCTCAAAAAATGTAAACCTCGCAAACTGTGCCCGACCTCGGGTTTAGTAAGATCCCCCGTCGACACATTGACAGTTCAAGGTTTACCAGCCTCAGGAAAAATATTTTATTTTCCCAGCTCCGCTTAGTGCACACGTAAAAGGAGGAATATATTAAAATATTCAACATTTTTAGAAAATTCCACAAAAATCATCAAAAATCACAAATATTATAAAATAATTATTTATAATGAAATAAATAAATTTTCGGGATGTTACAGACTGTGCACTGCTACACGATGTTTTGGACTGTGGGCTATAGACACGACGTTGGACAGTGTAATAGTTTGGTTGGGCAGCCTGAGGTACTATTAGTTCTTTTCGGATCATTCTCTCAGATATCTGTGTTTAGCTCCATGGAGTAGGAACGAGTCAGTGTGTGTATCATTCATTATCCACATTTTTTTATGTTTAATCTGTGATAAAATGCATGATGTATTAATTTGCTATACTGTATATGATATAATGGTATGTGTTATTGTAATATTTGTTTGTATTGTCATTTTCTTTATTGTCATGCTGATAATGATGTAGATTGTCTCACCTCTCTATATGCTTTTCTCTGTATTATTATTATATTTCCGTTCTCACCTCTCTATATGCTTTTCTCTGTATTATTATTATATTTCCGTAAAGAGTTTAAGGAAGAGGAGGAGGAACAGCCTCTTGAGATTCAGTATCCGGACGAACGACAGCCGAGTGAACTGTACGAGGAAGACGAGCCGATAGATCACTCTCACCATCAGAACTGATCTTGAGATCATGGCGTTGTCGGGATTCTTCGGTTTTGTGAGACTTGAGTTTCACGGAGGTTCGGAGGCCTGACGTATATGTGAGGATAGAGGAACAGTTGTCTACGTGGGACGTCTGACTGTGTCCCTGAGTAGAGAGTTTGATGGAGATATTATATTTACTACTACTTTATATTTATATCTTGAGTTGCCTCTAACTCTTAGGCATTACTGGGAAGGAATTTTCCATGCGCCTAGCGAGCTTAGTAGTGAGTCAACAGCCCGGACTCGTGTCCGTAGAGCTGTGGGACCTCTAGGATTTTTGTCATTTGATGATCTCTCTGAAGATGATCCATTGGAAGGTTAGAAATCTTTTGAGGTGCACTTGGGCAATGTTATGTTTTTAGTTTTATACTGACACTTTGTTGCTTTGTTAAATATTTGTAGTTGTAAATTATTTGTATACTTAAGATAAAAATCATATGTATATTATGGTGTGTTTATGTTTTGTCTTATTTTGTGTTCTGTGTTATTTTATTTTAGTGTTATAAATATAAAAGGAAAAATAAATTACCACTAATATTATTTATGTACCAAACGTTTTACAACTTGGGTAAGAATTTTATTTTATTTTATTTTATTGCATCATAAATGTGACATCCCCTCAAGGGTGTTACACCTCTAAGCCTTCAATCCTATTGAAATGGCCTAGTCAAGTCAAACCCAATGGTTGGCAGTTGGATATTACCTTTATCCTATCGTGTCTTACTAATATAGATAAAAGCATCCTGCTTTGACAGACCTACACTTAATTGATACTAGCCTTGACGAGTGCCACGCATTGGAAGGTATCTCACAAAGACTTAATATTTGCTTTAAGAGAATTTTTTTTATTTATTTGATCTCACCATTTGTTAAACTATTTAACACACCATTGACATCCATGCATCTCATACATATAAAGCATATAAGGAATGTGACATGGTTATGGCCCTTAACGCAATGATTCTCCCAAGCCAATGGGATTATCATTAACTAAACCTAGAGAGCGAATAGCTTCACCAAGTGTCTCCGACTAACATCCTCATTTGATGTCATCTTCTTACCTCCACATCAAGATTACATTACAAAGTACAAAGAAACCTTGTTTTACATACGAGGAGAGTTAGGTGAGAAGAGAATGTATAACCAGAATGTAGAGAGTAAGTCACAACACACAGACCATATTTAAAAATAACCAAAAGAGCAAAATAATAGGACTAAGGCCATAACCATGCACCATGCACCACAAAGGACACAAAATAATAATACATTATTATCTTTGTGAGTCATAAAAGTGAATTTGAATATCGCGCTTCAGAAAAGACTCTCTATGCAGATGGCTACGGTATCAACACTTGAACCCTCATAGCCACCGTCACCTATCCAGAAACAAGGTTTCCAGATCGCGCGAGGACATAAACACTTCATGTCGCAGGGAGCCGTTAACGCCACCATCACCTATCCAGAAACAATGTTTGCTTGACATCAATACTTGATGCTGCCGCTGACTAGAAACAAGGTTTCTAGAATGTTGTCGTTGCCTGTCTAGAAACAAGGTCTGCTTGACATCAACGCTTGATGTCGCCGTAGACCAACACAAGGTTTCCAGAAAGTTGTATACATCACATATATACCAGAAAACTTCACAAAAACATACGTATAAAATGGTTTGCACATATTAACATATGAACATATTCATTGTTTCGAAAACATCATCATGGTTTCACATATTAAATATCAGACTAGGATGGAATGGTAGTGTTTTCCTATGAATGTGACCTTACATGATGTAATGTCATTTGGCTAGAAGGAAATGAATCAGAAATTCCTAAGGAAACAAGTCATTCACTATAAGAAAATTATGATTTAGCGTTGGATTTTGTGACAGATACCGTATTCATAGATAATATCATAGTTCAACGATGAAATTTGCGAAAAACAAGTTCTCCGCCGCAGTTGTAGAAATTTTTCTTTTAACAACGGATTAGCGACGGACCTATCTATAGCTAAATTTTGTGAGGACTTAATCCTTGCTAATCTGTGGCAAACTCTTTTGACACAATAAAAATTTTCCGCTATTTTTATTTCTTTTTTAATAAATTTTCTAAAGATTAAAAATAAATTATAAATGTTTTAAAAATAAAACTTTCATCCTAAATCTCCCAATCTCCCGAACCGCAACCTTATATCCCAAATCTCACCCACTCAGCTCACTTCATCCCCCAGCTCACATTCGCCCTCGTATCTCTCACTCACATTCGCCCTTGTCACCACAACTTACAGGGCCGGGGCTCATCGCCACATCAGGTTTCTTTCTCTCTCTCTCACACACACAATATCTCTATTTTTGGTTTCGTTTGAATTCGTTTTGGTGGTGAAGGGGGCTCGACGACGGAACAGGCTGAGGAAGGGTACAGGTTAGTGCCGAATGGGTTTGAGAATCGGGTCTTGGGTCGGGGAGTTGTGGTGAGGGATTGGGCGCCCTAGATGGCGAATCTGAGTCACCGGGTCGTGGGCGGGTTTCTGTTGAAGTGGTGGTGGCCCATGGAGGCGGATCGCTTCGTGAAGGTGAAGCTCAGAAACAATGACAGTTCAAAAACAATGAGAAAAAGAGATCAAGTTCAAAAAATTTGGAGAAAAAAGGAAGGATTCTGAAAAATCTAAAAACAAAGGGCAAAAATTTCCAAGAAAAAAGGGGATTAAGGTTCTAATCTTGAAAGGCTAAAAGGTGTTCAAGTTTGTGGAGAGAGAGGCTATAGAACCATCTTCATCAATTGTTGCTTTGCTCTCAGAAACAACTCGTGGGTAATTAAAAATTTTTTTTATGAATTTTTAATTTTCTGCCATGAGTGTAAACTTGGATTGAAGACATGATGGTGTGTTGGCCTGTAATGGAATTTGATTTTGTTTGAGACCCCATGGCTCATTGGTTGTAAGAAATTTTTGCATACCACCTGTTTGAGGAAATTTCTGAATGGGTGAAATGAATCAAACCTTAATATTTTGCTACTTAATTTTTTCTTTTGGGCTTAAACTTGTGGTATTTAGTGATTGTGTGCATGCTATTGAGTATAAATTGACTTTGTCATGATGCAATTTTGTTTTTCAAGATTGAAGAAATATGTTTGTGCCTAATGCTTCGAAATGGTTATTTGTCTATAATGCTTTACCATGAATTGGAATGAACTTTTGATATGCATATATTCTGGAAAGGGGTTGATTATTGTGGTCACTAAATGCTATTCCTCAGGGATGTATATAAAACTGAAATGTTAGATGTTGTACGATTTACTTCCTTTTGGTTTCGTGAATCCCAAATCTGTTTAAAACTATGGATTATGCTCTTCAATGTGTGATTTCCATGTTATGGTTTGTTTCTATTTATCCTGAGTGCACTGTGGTCTTGGTATCTTGATAAATATTAGTGGGGCTAGTATCATTTTGTGGATTTAGTACCTTTGTTTTTTTTAGTTCATGGTTGTATATTGAGAACCAATACAAAAGCAGACACAGAGGTATTAAATGGGGGATTAAGTCCTTAGACTATGTTGTGATGAATGTGATGGTTTCATAATATTTATTTTGATCACACACTACTGGTATGATGGAAAGCCTGAGTTAGAGTTTTTTTATTTGTCAAATGCTTGAAAGAAATGGTTAAGGGGACTAATTTAAGGTGTTGGTACAAAATTGTCAGATTGGAATGTAAATTGGAGATGTCCAACACTTTGGGGAATTTCTCTAATTTGTTTGTGATGCTGGTTTGCTTGAAGAAAAAAATGCATTTTGCTTTTACTTTGTTTAAGCATAGGAATTGTTTGAATATGCTTGATAGTAATGAAATCTTGATAAAAAAAAAGTTTGGTTTACATTTTGTTTTGGTATATGATGATTTGATTACGTGAATGTAATGTTTTCTTTAGTTTTTATTTTGTCATTGTCTTAAGAAACCAATGACCAAATTCCAATTGAGTTCATGCTGTTGTTTCTGAGTCAATTCCATATCTTGAATATGTGTGATTGGTTGTTTTCCTGTGATAGAAGAATCAGGACACATATGGGAACATTTGGGTTATGCACTTTGTTATTTTCGCATGCTGAATTTGTCTTGCAGTCCTTGCTTTCTTGTTCATAACTTGAGCTGTACAATTCAAAATCATGTGCCGTTTTTTTTTCATGGAACGACAACACTAGCTCTTAATCATAGAAGTTTCAGACTCAAATTCATTTTTGGTTGGTGTCAGTTTTTTTAGAAGTCATTGTCTGTTCTACATAGTTTTTTGCTTTGGACAGCCCCCTTTCCTTTGTGTGTAACTTAAGCTAGACAACATGAAATCATGCACTTTTTGTCTTGTTAGAAAGCCAACATACTGTTTTCAACTGTCAAAATTCCAATCCTGAATTCCCTATCATTTACTACCAGTTTTCATTAGAAATTAGGCAATTTCTGCTGATTTTACTCATCTAACAACAAATATTGTTCAAACCATAACTTAAGTTTTGTAATTCCAAATCATGCATGGTTTGTCTTGTTGGGAAGTTAATATGTAGGTCTTTAACCTATAAAAGTTTTAGATTTTTATTCTCTGTCATGAAATACCAATCTGCACTCAAAGTGAAGCCAATTTCTGCATAATATTTTGTTGAAACGTTGTTGCTATTTGATTCAATTTCGAAGCTACACTTAGTATTTTTCAATGATTTCAATCAGATCTAAAAGATAAGTCATTTGACTATGTGGAGCTAAAATTTGAGGACCTAATTCAATTTCTGGGATTCTTAATATGTTTTTTAGCCTACCAAAATTCTAGGACAGGAAGGGTAATGAGGCCTAAATTGATTCTAAAAGAACTCTCAAGTGTGCTTGCAATACCATGCTTAAGATGCCTCTTAGTTGTCTTTGGATAAACCATGAGGACTGGCTTTGTCACTTGATTTTTCATCTAACTGCTTCTGTTCAAAATATGTCTTTAGAACCATGTTTATTTTTCATGCTTACTAATGTTTCCACTTGTTGAAAAGTCCCTTAAGTAGAGTTCTTGATATATTATTCTTGCTTAATGTGTTTCTGGTGCTGGGTGTTGGTTGCTGGTCTATTTTCAAAAGATCATATATTTCTAATTTGAAATGCTATAATTTTCCTTTTATACTTGATCTTATCTGTGCTGCCATTGTAATTGGAGTTGAATAAGCTTGCTAGGCAAAGTATGATGGTTTCATGGGGAATTGGATTCAAAATTGTCATAGATATTTGATTGTATGATAGTGTTATTTACTCAATAATAGCATGGATGTCTTTCGTTAATAAACTCATTAGCTGGATGTGTTATTTTTCATGAGAATGGCATGATATATGCACCATGATTAACTGGTTTTGATCTGGTTTTTAGTTTGGTATTCATGAATTGTGATCAAATGAAGTGAGCTCTGGTCTAAAAGAAAGATGTTTTAACCTATTATGCGAGTGAAATACCATGATGTACATGAGCCCATAGTTTGCTAGTTTAATGCTTCTCAAGAATGATTTTCATGGTGAAAGAAATGTTGTATTAGACTGTGTGCTGGATTGGTGGTCTTCACTTGATAACATGTATGGTAAAATGTTAACTTCATTCTATTAAGGGATGATTGAATGTGGAATCCCAGGGTCCTTGAGTCTTTGTGATATCTTTTTAGAATATGTTTTTGATCTGATTTTATTATCCCAAAGTTTTATTGATGGCTTGTTTAAACATATTGAGGTTTCTCTTAAGGCTTTAAAAGGAAAGAATTGTGGACTTGCCTATGGTCCTAGCATTTGGTTTTTGCTCTTGTTATTGGTCATGGCGTGTTCATGGTGCTTACTTGGTAACATGCCTAATAATGTGTTATTTGAATTTCTGGTATATGTGTGGTTTTAATTATGTTAGATATGTGTGAACTTCATATGCCAGTTTGTTGTCTTGATCTTGTTTCTTGAAATTAAAAAAAGAAACTAAAAAGCTAGGATTTTGCATGGCAAGCAAGCATGATGATGTCAAAGTCGAGCATAAGAATAATTGTCATAGCTGTAATAGAATTTTTTAAGCTACTTTTGTCATAGTTGCAACACAGATGGTGTTCTCATCCCACCATTTCAATTGATTTCACAGGGTCCATCAAGAGGTGGTACAATAGGAGGTGCAAATTGTTGTTAGGCTACTTTCAAGTACTTTTTAGAGAGAGAATCTTACACAAGTATCACCAAATGGTCTTAGTTCATCCATCCCATGAATATTAACTTCTACATAGACAATTTTAGACTTAACTTTTGCTTAGGAAGACACATAACTTATGTAGGTCTATGTATAGCATTTTGTGCTATGTTACCAGTATCTTTTGATATAATGTAGATAGTTTCAAATTATTTGTTTGGAATGATACTTTGGATTATGTTAATATATATTTGATTTTATGCAGTAAATTATAGATATTATTTTATGTTTAGTAGTATTTTTATTGTATTCAATTTATGAGAAATTAAGTAGCTCTACAATAAGCAAAAAAAGGGGTTAGATGACTCACCCAAAAAAATAGCGACGGATTATTTTGTTGCTAAATTTAAACTGATGTTTAAATTTAGCGACAGATAGCGATGAAAAAATCTGTTGCTAAATACAATTGGGAATTAGTTTTGTATACTGACGTGGCACACATTTAGCGACAAATTTGCGAGGGAAAAATACTTTGCTAATTTTAGCGATGGATTCATTTCCATCGCTAAAATTTAGTGTGGAGCAATCTAGCAATAACTTTAGCGACGATGAAATGTGTCACTAAATTAAATTTAGCAACAGATTTTTACCCTTTAGCGACGGATTTGACCGTAGCTAAATCTTTATTTTTTTGTAATGATTTCTGACTAAGAGCTAGGGTTACATGTAGCATGAAGTTACAATTTTTTCTCTCTACAACAAGTAAACATAAGAAGCTAAAGTTTCTAATAAACATGCTTGGGTCTTAAATGAGCTAAGTATGTAAGTACGAATGTATGTAAGTTAACTTTATTTTCTTTAGTTAGTAAAGTTAAACCTTATAGAGTATGTAAACATATCTTATTAGTATGAGTTAAGATCATGCTTATTATGTTACGCATGATGATTTATTCATTATGAATGTTATATACTGGTTTTGGTTTACTCATACTGAGAATTATGTTTTCTCACCCCGCTGTGTTTCTATGTAAATCCAAGTTAAGATCCTTCAAAAAGGAGAGAAGAAAAAGCATGAAGACTAGAGTATTTTAGCTTTATTGTTTTTAGTTCAAAGCTTATGTAATTGTTTATATTTGCTTTGAGGATGTAAAAAGTTGTATGTATAACACTTATTGATGTATATATGTATGACTTTTAGATATGACTCTCCATAATGATTTGTATAAATGTTATGGATTAGTTAATGTTTAAGGTAGAAGTAACATAGCTAATACTGTTTATCCAGGCATATGTCAAATATAATAGGGTTCTGATAATAGGATGTTACACATCCTCCATTTAGAGCTTAAGGAGTCCAAGTAGGGGTTCTCGACTCATTTACTTCTCCCTTTTACTTGCTTGATTGTTATTTGAACATGCATGTGGCTATTGAATTGAAATCATGGCCTTTGGCCTTGTGGAATGTTTCTGTTGGGAAATTTGTGAACAAAAGCATAATAGATAAAGGATTCTCACCAAGGATCCATGCAAAAAGGGGAGGTGGCATGATTTGAGTTTTCGAGTTTACCTCTTGAAATTAGATGAAAAACAATCAAGTTAAATCACCAGCATCGCAACAATGACAGTGTCTCCACGTTGTCCACACGAACAGACTCACAAATGTTCAACGTCCGCAATCTTGGAGTCCTGCGTCTCTAGCACAATGCTAGCTGCGTAGAGAAGAGAAACTTGTCACTCCCTCACTCAGTGTTTCTGTTAGGGTGTGGCTAGGGTTTGTAATGTTCCTTTACAGCCCTTAGCAGTGCTATTTATAATAATGATTGCCTTATGCGAGTGATAGTAGCAATAGAGTTAGCAGTGCAACCTTGGAATCATCTGTTATGAGTCTGGCCCACGATAGAATCCTAGTTCAACTTGGATTCTCATTGCTCCAATTTAGTCTGTTCTATATGTGTGACCCTGCAGGTTCTCTATTTTAATATTACAAGCAGTGAGTGGTATCTAGCAACACATCGCTGCTACCCAAGTAATGAGAATGTCAGTGATTTGACAATAACCTTTTTGTGACCAATGTTTCCGTATAGTTTAATCATTTTGTCCAGATATCTAGATTGAACACAAAGCATGGAATGCGTCACCCTTGTATAGTTCAATCTTCTGTTTCCTAATACTCGAGTAGACTTAGTAAAAACAAATGAAATTAATATTTCATATTGACTCATTTGAGCATGTCCATGCATTTCGTAGTTTCACTCAATTAGAGGGCTCGAAAATATCGCTCCTGATATGTAGGAGGGACAAATCTCATCTAAGTCACTCATCCCTCTGCATGATTCACGGTATGTCCAATAACTAACTTTATAATCACATTGTTACAGATGATGTTTGATGACATTAAAACATACAACTCCTTATGTAGGAATCGTAGTGATTTCAAGTCAAAAGATCATATACACCATTGTCACTTTGAGAATCGCTTATGACACTCAGTTAACAATCCACGCAGCGTTCTCATGGTGAGTCAATCCAATACGTCATTACTCTAATATGTATCCATGTGAAGACTTGATATCTCATATCCATGACCCGTGAGATGTGGTCATCAATCTATGTACATACTAGTCCCGATGCATTATTGTTGTCCTAATTAACAATAATACTTGACTAGGGACATTTAAGAATAGTGTTTTGATTCTATCCAATAGGATCTCACGATCAAGTCATCTACTTGATGTCCTATGGCATTAAACTTACTATTCTAAGGATTTTATTATGTTTATAATAAATAACACAATAAATGAAATGTATCATGTATTAAATAAATAGTATAATATAATGTATGTAAATACGGTCAATATAAATTGGCCTCTAGGGCAAACACCAACAGTTTCCAGTTTGAAGGATGATGGGTAGGAGTAGATACCATCATCTATTTCTCTTTTGATTCCTTGAAATATTGAGCTTGGATGACTTGAATTCCATGGTTGCATGTAGATTTTAATTGAGTTTTGATGATAGTCTTGTGGAACCATGGTCATAGCCATGGAGGGTTTTTACACCAAATGAATTTTAGTTATGAATCTAATTAGTTGTTGTTACTAAAAATCAAGAAATGGAACTAATTGGATGATCAATTTGTTGAAGGGACTTGGTTGGAGGTCTTGGGTTCATGGGTGTCTTGCACTAAGATGTTGTTTCTCAAGAAATTAAGGTGTACTGTTGCTTAATTGGTTAGTAAGTAAGTGAGTTGAGACTAAATTTACTATTAAAAATAGGATTATGGTCTCGGGTTCGTAAGGAATAAAGGGTGAAATTGGATAAGTGTAGTATAAAGTCTCTTAGTTACATAAGCTTGCTTGAATTAGGCCAAATTAAGTTAAAATGAGCAACATTGAAATTTATAAATGGTTAGGTGACTAATCCAAGACTTGGCTAAGGGTTAAAAGAAAGGACAAATTAATAATTTAATGAGGATTAATGATAATTTTGCATGATAGTGATAAAGGTTGTAAACTATTCTATCAAAGTTACAAGTTGACTAGTAAAAGAATTATCAACTATTCTATCAAAGTTACAAGCTGACTGGTAAAAGAATTATCAACTATTCTACCAAGTTACATGCTAGTTGATGTGTAATTGATAGTTGTCTGATAACTGGTTGTGTTATGGGCTGGCTGATAAATGATTGGTAGCAATCTGATATTCTGTTGAGTTATGAGCTAGCTTATAAATTTGATAGCTATCTGTTGTTTGAATTGATGTTCCATTTCTAGATGAGATGGCTTATAAATGAGATGAGCTAGCTTATGTATGAGTATGATTATTTGATTTTCATCTCATGTATATGATAATTGCTTGCATATCAGGTTACATTGAAAATCACATGAGATACATATGGATAGGTGAAATATGAAATTAGCATGATGAATGAGAAATTGGAATGCATTGAATTTGATATGCTCCTTTGAGTTGATAAAGTGAGCCAGTAAATGAGATGTAATGAAAAGTTCACCCTTAAATGCTTAGTAATTAAAAGATGTGGAGATGATCCTCATATCTGGTGGTGATCCTCATGTGCTATTCCTTTATTAAAGTAACTTATAGGCAAGGCCACGTTACTAGGGCTAGGGTTGTGTGACGAAGTAATGTCACATATAGGATGAGCTCAGGCCTAATAAGCAGACTATCACCAAGTATAGGTGGAGCATAAGACTCCTTACTTATTGAAATGGACATGAGTTCGAGGAATAAGCTTATGGACATATAATGAATTTAATGAGCATTATGAGGCAGTTAATTGCATTACATGCATATCATATAAAACATTTGTCATTATTTTATGAAATATTCTTATAGCTTGTTAATATTATGTGATCGGATGTTAGCACTCTTGAGTTATCTGTAAAAGTTCTATGAATTTATTGTGAATCTTTTGAATGTTTTGCCATAGTTTTGTTGCCTTTGTATGATATTTGGGTTCTCTGTTGTGTTTTGTTAGTTCTCTGAGAAAATGACATATGTTAATATATTGAATTGAATTATTAAAATAAACCTCTGCCTCAAGGATAAAGAATAAGTTTGGCTTAAGCCACTTTTCTATAATTTTTATGAAAGTTTTGTGAAAACCTCGAAGTAGCTAGAACTACCATGATGACACTTGTACGCTAGAATTACTAGGAATTCTTAGAATTCTTACTGTATTGTTTATTTCGTGCATAGTGATCAAGAAGGCAATTGGCCTTGCTCACCAAGATGAGCTAAAATTTCCCTCAATAGGCTTGGGTAAAAGATAAAGGTCAAATACTATGCTATAAGGTAAATGTCTAACATAGACTTTGAATAAATGACAAAGGGGTAGTGACATGCGACGGGCTTAAGGATAACTACTTCAATATAAGCCTAGGTATAGTAGTGTAGTTATACTTGGGGTGTTACATCGAGAAAGTTATGCCCGCAAAGAGATCAAATCTTTGGTTTGACCACCACCAGATAACCGAACCACGATAAACAACCAAAAGAAAGCCCTCACGGAACAAGGAATTTCCATATGTTGACATAATAACTCGTAAGTTCAGATGAAGGCTCATCCAGTAGGGCCCAGTTAAGTTGGAGTGACCCTTAAATGATTCAAGACATCCCTTTCGAAGTAGGTGAAGGGAAGTAAGATCCCGAGACGCACGAATAACGTCTCGTATAGATACATAAAGTGCCTTTCTCTCGAGGTCCATTATAACAGATGCTTTCTTCATCACTAGGAGGGAGTATCACGAACTCGTCATCCCAGAGGCCATTTGTGGTCAACTGCAAGTACGTTTGGAGATTTGCCACGTCCGCATCAATATTCAACCTTAAAGGCATCCCCAGTACCTCCTTGTCCACCTATTTGTATAATTGTGCATCCTAGGGAGCCAGGTATGTGCTCAATGAGGCTATGATCACTTTCTGCCTTCCCATATCAGGTTCCTAGATCCTAGACATAGAGGTCGAACTCTCGACATCAGAACTTGAATCATTAGACAAACCTAATTGGCGTTCCAACACCGTAATGTTCTTGGAAGCTGAAAAAAGTTCCCTGCACAAAATTTCACATCGAGTTACCTTCATTTCTCTTACAATCACATCATGAGCCTTAACCTAAGATCACAGCCTCTATGCCCTCATGGGGTTACCACCCCTTTGGGACCACCGTCGAAGTACGACGGTGGTGGAGGCTTTAAAAGGATTTCCAAGGAATCCCCTTCCTCCCCATCACTCCCAATTTCTCTAACTCTCACCATTTTTTGAATAGGTTAAGCAAAGAAGGTTGAAAAATGAAAGAAACTGAGAAGAAAGGTTTTGAGATTAGTCACCATTGTGAACGTCGCCATGTATCACCATCTTCAACTCGTCCAAAATCGCCTAACTTGCTGGAAAGTTTTTAAGAAAACTCAGAACGCAGTAAAAAATGGGAGGTTTTCTCCCACTCCCTTATTTATAGGAAACCAGTGCCCCAACAACCATCATCATGGCAGGGACACGCTGGTCATTTTTTGAAATGATTGGCAGCACGAAATGTGAACGACGGTGTCCATTCACTAAGCGCCACGTATTTTTAAAAAGCTGCCAATAGTAGACGAAGTGATTTCGGACTCAAATGAAGCGTCGTAGACAAGCCAAACATCAGTTGGCTCAAAGTACACAATGCTTGATCATGGATCAAGTATTACCTCTGATGATGAATCTCGAATCTTGCCAACGGACTTCATCCACCTAAAGAGATATTATCTAGGATTACGACCCTATATACCTTAAGTTTCTGAGCGAGCTTGACATTGCAGCAAGCAAATTCAAGATATTCCAAATATCAGTGAGTGTCACATACCACTTTCCATGGGACCTCGATGCAAACGACAAAACGATCTATGGCAAGGCAAGCATTATGACTCCACACAGCGGATCTCAGGAAGACACCCTCACAAAGGCCAATTATATGAAGGTCTTTTTATATTGGATATTGGATAATAGCCATACTTCCCATCACAAAGCGGATCCCAGCCTTAAAACCTCAAGACGAATCCTAGTGCATGGGGGCATCAAATGCTCCTATTGGCCTCTGTATAGGGTATCTCGACACTCCGCTATCACATTAGGGCGTCGAGCTAGGGCAACTATTCTAGACTGGTTTTCGAGTTTAAGCCTAACATGAGCGACCCAAACACAGTTGGCCCATTTACAACCTCCAACTATAAGAGTCCTCATAGGGAAGCAGTTATATATTAACAAACTGTCATCTTATCCCAACTAATCCTTAACTGAATAGGAGATTTTGGGATATTATCTCCTAACAACTACCAAATCCTAATCCCATCTAAACAATATCTCTTTAGATACTACTTAACCTGCAAGCAACCCCCTCTATAAATACAGGGTTAAACCATTCAGTTATGTAGCTTCTCCTATACATTTTTTCTTCCTAGTCCAAAACCTTAATTTAAGTGTTGGAGTGCTTTGCAAGTACACCCCCTCTCACTGCGTAGTTGTCGTCTCTGCACCAAGGAGGAATCCTCCATCATCCATCACTCGGAAATAAGATTAGGTACACACCTCTAATCCTAAATCTTTACAAAGTTCTTGGCTTATTGTCAACTATAATATTTGAGTTGTATATTACAACATATGCTAAGCTACATCAATGCTCTAATCCAACAAACACAATACAAAGGACAATACACTAAACACACATCATAGCACTTTAAGCTTTAGATTTTGATTTTCATATAAAGCAAGTTATTGACAACCTTCCTATCTTCATTGGCTTGAGATATTGTGGTTTCATCTCCATCGTCAACCCATAAGAAAAAGTCATAGCTAAACCCCTTGTTCTAGTAAAACGACATCTCAAAAACTTCCTCCTGGGGTTCTTTCTGGTCTTCAAAGCTAGAAGCAATGCCTTCCTTCCACAGTCACACCTTGTTGGTGATGGAGTCCTCCAAGCTTCTCAAAAGGAAAGAATGAACTCGTATGGTCGGCAAGGTTGATAGCAACATTGAGAAGATTGAGTGCCTATATAGTTGAGTTGAATTGTTGTGATTTAGCCTGTTTCTTGCTATGCGACTAGTCTGATTTGGGGGATTGTTGCAGTTAGGGTTTTGATTTGCACTTAGGGTTCTTGGGTTAGTGACCTGATTTGGGTCATTCTAAGCTTTTTTGTTTCACATTCCTCTTCCTCCCTCCCTAAAATGTAATGTTTTGGTACATCTCCTGCCCAACTCATCATACTTTAGCAACCTAGGAAATCCACATGTGTACTTAATGGTCCAACAAGACACAAAACTTGCCACATTTGATGGCGGGTAATAAAGTTTACCAACTCTATGTAACACCCACCGTAGGGTATCACATTTATATTACTTAATTATCAAATTACCCCTTCATTATAAGATATGCTTTGTAATGTAAATACGAGTTATAATTTTTTTTTTTAATATCAATAAGATAAACTTAGCAGAAAATAAAATATTACAACATCATCACAAATAATTTACATCATATATACACAAGTCTTAGTACTAACATACTTAAATATTTACAGACCAGGTTCTCAAAGTATTTGAACATTTTTTTTAAAGTAACATACTGCCCAAGTACTACTAAACAGCAGAACCCTCAGACGGGTCCTCCTCAGATTCCTCAGCAGGTAGGAATCCGACTTGACGTGAAGTCCTACTGACAGGTGTCCGCGCAGACGACACGATACTAATCTCACTAGGAGTACAGTAATAAGTTCCCCAGTACTTCCTAATGGACAACGGAAACTCTAAGTGTACATTAATATCCACATTGAAATAAGGATTTCCTCTATAAAGCCTACTTAGAATAATATTCAAGTCTCCTATATAGTAAATACACGCTCTATCTAGATCAACATGCCACGCTTTCGAACCTCCTCAAAACTGCAATCTCATATATCCTAGGAAATTGGGTATCCCCATCTTCTCAGAATTCAGCTTCCTCCACAGGAATCTGCTCTTCTTCACCTTCTTGTTCAATTCCTTACTCAACGTCTTTACAAATATAAATATAGTACAAAATAGGCATACAAAGAGGTGAGATCACCTACACCAATACTAACATGGTAGCATGGAGATAACACATGCAATATATCACACAGATACATCATACCATAATTACAATTATGTCACTAACATTATTTATCATCACAATAGATGTAATAAATAATAATTACGGTCATGCCCTCAATAATATCCAATTATTCAACAATTCAATTATCATAAATAATAATTATGATAATGCCCTCAGTATTTTTCAAATATTCAATAATTCAAATATCACATCGATATCAATACTCAATAATTATGCATGTGCACATAGACTCAATTTCCTACTCCATAGAGCTAAAACTCAGATCGAAGAGAGTGATCGAAAAGAACTGTCTGTACCAACATGCCTCAGACCACGTGCTACAATTCTCATTTATATTTGCACATCTAGCATATACACGATAGTCTTTATCAAATCTTGATTAAGAATAGTGTCTCAGTCAGGATCATCGATATGTTGCATCAGTCAAACCCACGATTGAGACGAGCTACCAACTGCCCATTGTAGGCAACCTGTATCCCCAATGCCCCCAAAGTCAACAAGTGACTTACACTACGCATATCGCACCCACTCAAGAGGTGTATTCTCTCCTAGGCAATTAGCCTCATACAGTTCATCGGACCTTTCCCATGCATAAATAATGCATCATTCTTAGTTCAAATTCATCGTCTCATTTTCAAGGTTCACACATTTGCCCAACAGTATCTTTACTGTATTTTCATCACATAATCATATTTTCGCGTTTTCTCAATCGCGTAACATTTCTGTCACATTTTCAAATCACATATTGATTTTTTAATCTTCCAAAAATTCCATTTCAACTTTATTTTCTTTATTTGCATATTAGTCTTTTCATAAAATAATATTTACATAATAACCCCTCTTCATAGAATAATATTTACATATTAGCCCCTCTAAAAATAATATTTTCAAAATAGTCCTTCATTAAATAATATTTGCAATAAAGTCCATTTTTAAAGAATATTTTCAATATAACCCCTCTAAAAATCAGTATTTCTACTGTTTCTCAGAAAATTTTAAATATTTTTAATATAGTCCCTCTAAAAATCAGTATTTCTACTATTTCCCAGAAAATTTTGTTTCTTACAATTACTTGAGATATTACAGCTCAATATTTCCTAATGCGCTTCAAAACCTAAAGGGTGAACTATACGTTAGTAAATTTCAAGTTACCAACGTATTCTTCTTAATTCTCAAAACAATTCTAAAAATCAATCCTCTTTAAAATAAATTGAGGTTCAAACACTTTCAACCTCTCTTTTCCATTCATATACAAAAATTTCATTTTTCAAGTGACAAAATACTTTGTTTTCATTTCTTTAATCCTTGTACTTAATCAATTATATTTCCTTTTTGAAATCACTTTGTCTCACAAAATCAAGGCAATGCAAGCCTTCAAAAATTGTGAACACTTGGTATTTGAAACCAATCCATCTTTTCTTTTTCCTTTCCTTTCTAATCATTCAATTTTACCATTCATGAAAATTTTAATTTGGAAATACCTATTTTCAGGTGTTGAGGCCGAAATCCTCATGTTCATTGGAACCAAAATTTAATTTCTTTTCATCATCAAATCATAGCATACATGTATATATTCATCATATCATATAATCAAGTATTACCTTAAAGCAATAAAAATCACATAAAGCATGCAAACACAAGTAAATAATTTAAAACACATAAACACCCACACATAATTACACAACCAAGGATATGAATTCTCACATGGATTCACAATCCATCAAATACAAAAAATCATCTCTCACCACCATACTTGGTTGGTGAGATGAATCTCCCTCTTACCTCTTGAAGAACCTCCCAAGCTCCTTGGTTTGCTTCTTGAGTGAGTGATTCACCACCAAAAACTTTTCAAACACAAAATAAAACACAAGTTTATTAGCATATTAATCTTGAACAAGGAGAACCATGGATCAAACATGGCTTAGAACATGAAAATAAGACAAGTAGTGAAGTTTCCTTACACTTCACCTCAAAAACCTAGAACTTGATCTTGAAGAAAGTCCTTGAAGATGAAAGATTTAGAGCTTGTGCTTAACTACAAAGGTTCTTAGATTGATGTAAAGATACATATGTGGTTGGATAAAATTATAGAGTGATGGAAGGGTGATTGGGTGCTATGGCCGAAACATGCATGGAGAGAGAGGAGAGAAATTTTTTTGTAAAAGCTTTATGTTTTGGAGAAGATGAAGTGGTCTTGAAAATTCCCTATGGCCTTAAGCCTCCTAAAAACTATCCCCCCTCTCTTGTACACTCTTGAGTATCAATTTTCACTAGCCACCATTTTGAGCATTGATAACCATTGATTAGATCAATGATTTATATTAATATAGCTTCTAAGTATAGGTTCTATATTGATAAGACCAAATCTAGACCATTGGATCCTTCTCCTTGAAATCCTAGTCATTAGATGCATCTCCAAAATGAAGGGACAAGATCTCCTCTTCATACTTTACATCCAATGGTCACAAATGGTCATAGCCACTTTGTAAGACCAAATCTTTATCCTTGATTAAATCAATGGTGGATATCCAAAGGCTTCAAAATTAAGCTTGCTTCCTATTGGTCCATCATAAAGTCGTCATAACCACTATTGTTGACTAAGCAGTATACTATTTATTTTTATCTGCTATTACCTTTCGGACACAGTTAATCGTAGTTTTTATTGCCCGATAATTATATACAGTACAAAACACAGTAAAAGAAAATTTCCAAAACTGTTTCCGATTTCGAGTTTAGTAAGATCCCCGTCTAAACAGTACGGAATTTTCTAACTCCCAATTTTTTTTTACTTTTTCGGCCCCGCTTGGGCCCACATACAACCCCCTAGGCCCACAACAGCGTAAAATAATATTAAAATAATCAAAAAATATAAAAATCTCATAATAATCCACAAAATCACAAAAATTATAAAACTTATGAAAATCAAATCAGATTAGTAAAAAGAATTAAGAATCAACAGTAATAAATAAATTACTGTAAATTTTTCTCGACCCGAAAATTATTTTTTGACACGGAATAAATCACACAAAATGATCAAATACATTCCCAGAATACTTAAAATAATTTTACAGTACACAAAAATTACTACACAGTAGAATTCTGTTATTACTGTTAAATAATTAAAAAATTGGGGTGTTATACTTTATGATGGCTGGATTATTTTTATTTTTATTTTAATATTCGAGGGCTAAGTATTGGAGGACTTACTTAATATCATGTCATTCTCACATGGAAGGCTAATATTAAAAATTAAAAATTACTTAAAAATCACATATCATTAAAAAAAGTTATTAGACTTTATATTTTAATCATGATTATACATGTATGATTTAATAGTTAAGATATCATGATTATACATGTATAATTTAATAGTTAAGATTTGTTCTTTTTATTGAGACACTTATATATATATATATGTGTGTGTGTGTACGCGCGCGCGTGCCGCAAAACTGTTTTTCCATAATATTTTCAATTAACATTTCAATTCTCTCTGACAGAGGTGAAGGGTAACAATCACAAATATAGTTTTTGAAAACTCCAGTGATATGAAGCATGCTTGAACAATTTTTAATTAAGGGAGATAAATATTATTAAACTAGATAACAAGTGACAAAGATAAACTAATCTTAGCTGCTAACTCTAATCCTACCTACTTTCTTAAATTTTGAAATACAGTGATGCGGCCGCTGACTGTTGCTGCAAAGAAAATGATTCAATTAATATTCAATTTAATCTCAACTCCGAGTTGTCTTTTGATCGGGGAAGATAGGTCCTTAGAATGCAGAATCAAAGAGGAAAAGTAAAATAAGAATCAGGCGTAAAAGAAAATGCTAGCTAGTGGAATTTCCATCAACTGGGTACAGCCTTTTTCAACTTTAATTTTTATTACTTTAATGAGCATTAAGAAGTCAAAAAGAAGGGTCATAATACAATCGCTTTAATGGGTATCCAAAGTTTGTGAGGAACAGAAGCTTCACACTACACAACACTTTTTAACACAACATTAATTACGTAATAAGTATCACATTCCAAATCCAACCAAATATAAGCAGCTGGATGAAAAAACTTGGTAACAGATATTGAACAATTAAAACAGTAGTGCTAATTTCTCATGCTTCTATTTCAAACCTTGAGTACTTGATTGAACCGATGGATATGTCAATCTCTATCAAGTTTTCTTCCTCATTCATGTCATTAAATTCTGCCAAGAACTCCATCAGACTTTGTTGGCTGAAAAGGGACTCAGCTGATAATTCCCTCTTCTTCTGCTGCAGACTGCAGTTGTACTTCGGCTCTTCTTTCTGTTTACCCACAAAGTGTCCACTTGTAAGTGCAATTTCTATGAGGCTGTCCTCATCTGAAATTGACCCATCTGAGCTGTCAGAGCTTTGATCTACATCAGAGTCCTCAGAAGTGGATAACTGGTCCTGGCATTCACTCTCCGAAAGCTTATCTGGTGATGTGGCCGAGTAATTAGCAACACCATCACTAACTTGCTCTTCTTGGGTTTCCTTTGCTTCGGTCACAGTTTCATTCTTGCGCATTGGGGTTGGTGCAATATTTTCCCTTTCATCTGAGCTCTTCTCCTCACAACTCAAAACATTTTCTTCTAGTAATTTATCAACTGGCACTGCTTTGTGTTTCCATATGTAGAGAACAGTAGACAAAAGCACTGCTAGAGATGTGAAGAGGACAGAAAAGAACCCAAATCCCACCTGTCTGTAACTGGAAAAAAGCAGCAAGAGAGCAAGAGGAGCCATCCATGAGGGTGTATTCTTGGATAAGCACAAACGAGAAAGCATCCGATTTGCTACTTTGCTTTCCCACCTCATGAATTTCAAAAAGCCTATTAGTTACCGACCTGGACAGAAGTGTTGTCAAAGGAAAAGAAAATGAAAAAATAATAAAATAATAAGGAGAACTTTTGCTTAGATTAGATAGGAAGGAAGATTGATTCAGCGGTTGAGTGAAAATAGTTCTATTGGGAGTTTTGGGGCATGTACTAAAATATGGCAGTTTATGGTATATCAAGGAGACAAGTAATTGAGATGCAGTCTGTTCTTTTCTTTCTCTCTCTCGATTAAACTTTGGAGCTCCCGTAGAAAGAGAAATACAATGGAGGAATTGGAGGAAAGTCTGACAGAAATTAGCGAAGGCTTAAGGGTTTTCAAGAGCAAGCCTATTCTATATTCTTTCTTTCACTAGCCCAGTACTAGTACTGAATTTCTAATTTAGTTTATAGCTTCACTCATGAGAGAGAGTTACAGTGCCCAAGTACTGCATTGAATAAAAAAAGAACTTGGATTTCTTTATTATAAGGAAAACGTTTTTCGTCCAACCAAAATACTCCAACTTTCCTCCACCGTATGCTTCCGTACGTATGTTTGTTGACTTTTCCATATGCCAATATTTTCATTTCAAGCTTTTCATTTCCCGCTTCTTGGATTCACCGTAGAACCGATCTCGATTAACTACTTATTCCTAACGTATTAACCATTTAATTTCCGCTTTTCATTTCCCGCTTTTGGGATTCACCAGAAATTGATACTGATTAACCACTTATTCTTAACGTATTAACTATTTAATTTCTCGCTTCTCATTTCCTACTTCTTGGATTCACCAGAAACTAATATTGATTAACTACTTATTCTTAACGTATTAACTATTTACTCATTATTGAGAACTCTTTCTTGGATTTACCGAGAAACATATACTGATTAACCACTTATTCCTAACGTATTAACCACTTATTCATTATTAGGAACTCTTTCTCGATTCACCGTAAACTGATATAGATTAACCACTTATTTTGAAGGTATTAACCGAGAAATTTATACTGATTAACCACTTATTCTTAACGTATTAAGCACTTACTTATTTCGAATGTATTAACCAGAAACTTATACTGATTAACCACTTATTCATAACGTATTAACCACTTATTCTTAACGTGAACAGTTTCATATTTCAAATTTCAAATGATGACACGTGACATATGATGGACAAAAGTTAGAGTCTTTTGGTTGGACAAATAGTGCGACCGTTATTCTAAAACCTGGTGGCTTACCCTGCTACTGATTCTCTTGAAAATCTCATCGAAACCGCTCGCTTCCTAGCATTTATTTGCCGTTTAAAGGATAGGAATAAGAGAAGCCACGTCTGAACTCACCACATGGCACTTCCTCACCGACTTCAATGCGAGAATTTAAAATAAAAAGGGTCCTGTATATTAATTTTCCCGTTATGCCATTTCTCAGAAACCCAGTTAGAAACAGAATCATACTTGAAGGGTCACAAGATGTGGATCAGCCACATAAAGCACACATTGTTTGGTCCTTCTGTTTTTAATAATTAGGAGGAAGATAATTTGAAGTAATTTATAAGCAAGTAAATATTTATTAATTATTAATTAATAAGGATAAATAAATATTTATAAATTATTAATTAATAAATTTATCTATTAATTAACGGTTAATAGATGTTTATTTATTCATAAATTATTTTAGAGGATTTAAATCCTAACAATTAAGCCATTGTCAATTTGCTCGTTCCATTAAAGGAATTTGTCAGTGAACAACTTGTTAGAATTTTTTTGTATTAATCTCTAAATTTATGACATATCAAAATATATAAAGAATTTTAATATTATTTTAAAAAGACATTAATGAGAAATTCATTATTGAAACCCTTAAAATCAATTTCGATGAAGAAAATATATTATTCTTATCCTACAGTCACACATCAGTATCAATAAAGTAACTGTATGCATTAGAGTGACCATGAATATGGGTCTCGCTATATAAAATAACTAAAATGAGTTAAACCTACTCACTATAACAAACTCATATACAGAACCTATAAAACAAAACTCACATATGAGCAGTGTTTTAACAATAATAGGCCTATTAACAATACTGATTACAATTTGAGCTAAACAAAATGCTTTAATAATTTTGACATTCAATTAATCTAGATTTTATAAAATTATAATATGATTTACGCTAATCCATAAAAAATTCTAACATTCTCCCACTTGGACAACATAAGTCATATTACATTATTTCAATAAGAAAATAATTTTCTAGATTAATCAAATAATATGTGACCATAACATGATGTCAAAATCGAGCCAACACTCTCAACAACTAGTCCAAAATGAGACTACAAACATCTCAACAATGCAAAAAATCATAATCGAGGGAGTACTGATATCATACATGCAAGATACTCATATCCCGTGACCCAATAAAATGTGATATATGAGTAATGAGAAAGCACATCAAAATTGCATGTTAATATGTGATCAAAGTGCATTTCCCAACAAAATGGCCTTAAGCATCCGCCCAAGATGCTTTTTAAGATTTAACAAACATCTCAACATAATAATAAAATGAGATTAGGTCCAAAATGTTTTCCACAATATGTCATAATATGAACAAATAATACTGTGCAGATAATAATAACAATATTATATGACACGATAATAATAACAACATAATTGTTTAAAGTCTCGAGACATAATAATAAAATGAGGTCATAAAAAAATTACAAAACAAATTTTCACTAACCCAAAACATCAAAAGACCTCATTATACTCATATGGATCACATAATCAACAAAACTTTGATAGTCAAACCTTTGGTTAGGGGATCTGTAATCATAAGTTATGTAGGGATATACTCGACATGAGTTTGAAACTCCTGAATCTTCTCTGTAACAAACATATATTTTGTGTCAAAAGCTTCGAGCGCTTAAAGCTCTTATTGATTTGAGAGAAGCACACTATGACAGAGTTATCACAATACATAGTAAGAGGCCTAGAAGTACTATTCACAATACGAAATTCAGTAATCAAATTTTTCAATCATACCGCTTGATGTGTAGCCTCATAACAAGCTATATACTTTGCCTCCATAATGGAAGTAGTTATAAGTGTCTGTTTAATACTCTTCCAAGAAACAACTCATCTTGCCAACATAAAGATATATCTTGATGTAGACTTGTGGTCATTTAGGCAACCACTATAATTAGAATCAGAATAGCTTATCACCTCAAGGTAATTCGATCTCCTATATATAAGCATATAATCTTTGGTACCCTATAGATACCTCATAACTTATTTTACAGCTTGCTAATGAACCACACCAGGTTTGCTCAAGTATCTCCCAAGTACACTAACAACAAAAACAATATCAAGACGAGCATACATAAGGTTGCAAATAGCGGAAGCATATGAGACCTTCTCCATTTCAACAACATCTTTATCATTTTGCGGACATTAGGTATTAAAGAGTCTTTCACCCTTTTGAATAGGTGCAGCACAAGGATTACGAAATTTTATATTAAATCTATTCAGAATTCTTTCAATATAAGCTTTCTAAGACAAGTCAAGAATATATCATCAAAATCAACATTTGATTAATCTCATTCAAAAAATCAACATCATTACTAGCCAACAATATATCATCAACATATAAAAAAAGAATGATGAATTTGTTCCCACTAAACTTCAGATAAATGCATTGGTCAATAGTATTTTCTTTAAAACTAAGAGAGCTAACAATATAATCAAATTTCAAGTACCAATGCCTGGAAGCCTATTTCAATCCATAAATGGATCTTCTCAATTTACATACCATATTATCTTTACCATATTCAATAAAACCATCAGGTTGATCCATATACACGTCGTCATACAAATCAACATTTAGGAAAGTAGTCGTAACATCCATTTGATGAAACTTCAAATCAAAATAAGTAACCAATGCCATCATAACACGAAAAGAATATTTAGTGAAGACTAGTGAGAAAGTCTCCTTATAATCAATGTCTTCCCTCTGGTTATATCGCTTAGCAACTAGTTTGGCCTTATACCTCTCAATTTCACCTTTAACATCACGTTTGATCTTAAAGACCCATTAGCAACTAACAATTTTATAACCAGTAAGCAACTCCACCAATTCTCAAACATTATTCTTTCTCATAGAGGCCAACTTATCCTCCATAACCACCAGCTATTGTGCACTATCAAGACTAACCATGGTCTCTTGTAAAGAAATATGATCAGAATTCTCAACTAAATTAAAATCATGCTCCTGCAGATACATAACATAATCCCTAAATCTAGTAGACTTAGTGGATATAGGAACCCACTCAGATCTTCTTAGTGGAATCACAACGACATTTGGATTTTGTACATTACTTTTGACTTATTGAGGGACAACAACATTATCAACAGGATCAACAACATCATCATTATGGATCAAAGGAGATGACACTATCCCTGAAAAGGGAACAACAACATGCTCCTCTCTAAAATCAACAATATGTGGCTCTTGAGTTCCACCATGCTCTAAGTCCCTTTCAAAACAGACAACCCAATCGGATTCAATAACTCTAATAGTATGTGAAGGACATTAGAACCTAGAACCCCTTGAGTCAATACAATAGCTAATGAAGAAACAACTAATGTTTTTGAGATCAGGCTTCTTTAAATGTGGGTTATAAGGCCTCGCCTCTGCCCTACAACCCCAAACATGAAAATGTCTCAAGGTAGGCCGTTTGCCTGATATAAACTCATATGGAATTTTTGACACATATTTACTTTGCAAAAAATTCAATATATAAGTAACAGTCTTCAAGGCATCTCCCCACAAGAATTCTAGAAGAGTAGAATGGCTAAACATACATCTCACCATATCCATAAAAGTATGGTTTCACCTTTCTGCAACTCCATTTTGTTGTGGAGTGTCAGGCATAGTGTACTATGCCTCAATACCACAGTCTTATAAAAATCTAACAAAAGATCTAGGATTTCTATCAATTTCATCATACTTGTCATAGTATTCACCACCCCTATCAAACCTCACACATTTGATCTGCTACTAAATTTCAATTCACCCGTATTTAGATAAGTCATCAATTAAGGTGATAAAATACCTAAAATTGCCCATAGCAATAGGAATAATGGGCCCATAAATATCTGTATGAAGTAATTATAATATTCCTTCACTCCTAGTAACTCCACTCCTCCTGTCTCTAGCTGTAAGTTTCCCTTTTATACAATCAATACAGATATCAAAATCAGAGAAGTTCAGATCATGAAGAATATTCTCCCTAATCAACCTCTCCATTTTCTCCCAAGATATGTGTCTTAAACGTTTGTGCCACAATATGGAAGAGTTTTCAGCAACTCTACCATGCTTGTTCCCAATAGCATTATTGATATCTAAACGCCGTTAGATCAATAGAAGGGGTCAATATTTAACATATAAAGGTCGTTCGACGAAACTTCAGAAATAACTAGAATGGAATCATAAGGTAGGGAAACTCTCTTATCACTAAATAGACATGATAGTGCAACTATCCAAAATAGGAACCGAAAACCAAATTCCTCCTCATAGAAGGCACATAAACTATATCTTTTAAAACTAAAACATATCTAGTACACAATTTTAAAGAAATAACACCTATATACTCTACTTTGACAATAACTATATTTCCTACTGTGATCATCAACTCTCATTCACTTGGTTTTTGCCTATTTTTGAACTCCAATAATGAGCTTGTAACATGAGTAGTTGCACTAATATCTAACCAACAAGTGTTAGAAAGAACACTAATAAGATTTGATTCAAAACACATTAGAGCTAGGGGTTCAACTTCCTTCTCCTTAATCCAATTATTAAACTCTATACAATTAGCTCGTTTGAGCCAATTTACAAATTTCATAGCGCGTTCACGATCACCATTCATGCCATCATGTTTAGTCTTGGTCAACAGAGAGGTCACATAAATTGTATCTTTTAAAACTAAAACATATCTAGTACACAACTTTAAAGAAATAACACCTATAAACTCTACTTTGTCATTAACTATATTTCCTACTGTGATCATCAACTCTCCCTCACTTGGCTTTTGCCTAATTTTGAACTCTAGTAATGAGCTTGTAACATGACTAGTTACACCAATATCTAACCAACAAGTGTTAGAAGGAAAATTAACAAGATTTGATTCAAAACACATTAGAGCTAGGGGTTCAACTTCTTTCTTCTTAATCCAATTATTAAACTCTATACAGTTAGCTCGTTTGAGCCAATCTGCAAATTTCACGACGCGTTCACGATCAATCATCATTTACGCCATCATGCTTAGTCTTGGTCAACACAAAGAGGTCACAGGCCCTTCTCAATCTGTCAATAGCCTTACAAAATTGGTTGATATTATCCGCTTCATGAAAACTCTCCTTACTGGCTTTGTCCATGCTATACTTTATGGTCATGAGACTAACTTTATTTGAATGATCCCACCTTTCATATTTCACCTCAATCACAGCAAAAAACATACTTATGGGTTTCGGGGCTCATCCATATCGAGAGCAACATCAATAACAGAGATAGTCAGAAATAAACTTATTGACTCAACTCAGTCCTCATAATTGGTCCCACACAACTTTGTCAAAACATTTATTTTCATAAGCAAAACTGAATCAATATTTTAAAGGGAGATTTTCTTGTCAAGTATTTCAATAAACAAGATGAGCAACAACCACAATGGAGCTCTCCCATTCAATTGTAATCCCACCCAAGGGTCCCAAATTACAACACATGAGTAGACTCCTACAACATTAAAATCATGTCCTTAAATCTAGTACCGAGAGAATATTGAAAACTCTAAGGACATAACCTCAATACCTTTATTAGGAATTACATTAATAAAGGCAATTGATAGGGTAAGCGCATTATCAACATAATTCCTAATGCCACAAAATAATAATATTTTATCAATAAAATAGTATCTCGTCACAATTGGTCCTGTGAAGGCGAGCTCACAATCATGAAAAGTGCCTAAAATAATATCACTTAACAAATCATCAAGAATTACATTAAGAAAGACAAATCAATAGAGTAAGCGCATTATCAACATAATCTCCGATGCAACATTATTAACAAAAAATCAATAGAATGACACATCAACATAATTGGTCCTGCGAAGGCGAGTTCACAATCATGCAAAGTGCCCCAAAACAGTACCACAATACTTAAAACAACAACTCTCAAAATCAAATCGCATAAATAACAACAAAATAAATAGTTTTCAAAACATTACATATTAATTTACGCATAAAATAACACTCAAAAATTATTTCAGTGACCAAAGAACATCAACTCTAAGAGTGCACAATATATATCATGCCCAGAAACATCACAATAATACGTAAAAATTTCCAAAAGCAAAAGAGGTGAGTACCATATATTTTTAACAATTTTAATTTCTAGAAATTTTGGAATAATAATAAATAGGTATGAAAAAATAAATAAAATTCACCAAAAATTAAATCAGGCGCATGGAGGATAATGCAAAAAATGGAATTCAAAAATCAATTTTCTATAGATTACACTCTCTAGAACCACGAGTGGGCGTGAGCATAGGTAGAAAACCACCTTCTTCCTTACTTGTTTGACTAAAATTCGGATCGTTTGACCCGGTTTCGACCCAGTTCGTGGTGTGATAGGTTTTCTGCGATATCTCTTCCGTTCTACATATGTTTGACGCTGTCGCAACCATCCCGAAAGGCGCCGCAAAAATAAAAAGAAAAAGGAGGAGGAAACCTCGGGGTGTTGGGAGTCGCCACCAATCGCTTTATCCATTAAATGGAATGATGCAATTGGATACCTAAAAGATGGTCTATGTTTCAAAGTTCGTGGTTCGGGGATTGATTATGGGTAGGGAAGGTGTTAGCACCCTATACTGTCCGTTCTAAGAACGTTTGCCTATTTAATCTAATGTTATTTGTAATATTAATTAAATTGGTCCTTAAAAAAAAGAATTATTTTTTATTTTTATTTTGACATGTCCCATTTTGTCAAACATGTTATCAAAGATGATAAATGACTAAGACATAGAATGGGTGGCTAAATAGCCATTATTTTGGAACAAATTCTAAGTCTACACATATTACATAAAAATGGTGAATCAAAATTTTATTTTTTGAAGAGAATTAATTTTCAAAATATTTATTTTTGATGGGTTAAAATGATTTAAAATGAATTTTACAAAGAAAAGAAAATATTTTTGAAGAGTGACAAAAAAAAAAGAATTTTTGAATTCACCACAATCATAAGGTTGAGACTATGTGAAATTATTCACTTTTATTTAATGATTTTTATTTTACAAAAAGAAATTTATCTTTAGTTTATAAAAAAGGTTGTATTTTAATTTACGTAATTATTTTAATTTTTATGTGGGGATTAGACCTCACCAGCGCTCTTGGCAAAATTTAATATAAAGTCTCAAGATTATCGGAAAGAGTGTATTTGATCGGTGCTCCGATCCTCTCCTAATTTTTTCGTCATCAGCTAATTTTAAATGTTTGATTAATACATTAACAAAAAAATGAGTTTGTTAAATTAAAATTCAGATAATATAAACTCCAAATAATTAAATACAAATTAATAAAAAATAACTAAATAATAAATAACATAGAAAGAAAGAGAGAAAAGAAAAAAAGTAAAATAGAATGAAAAAGAAAGAAAGAATGTAAAAGTTAAAGAAACAAAAAGGATTAAAGAGACTTTTAGTCTCTATAACTGAGGAAGAAAAAATGAAACAGACGAGGCAAAAATGGAGGGGCTCACGGTGTGCAAGGATGGACGGGGAGCCGCGACAGTGGGAGATGCGAGGTTGGCGCAACCCAGCACTGCGTGGAGACGACTGGTTCGTGGCACGCGTGGACAGGGGAGGTGCGAGGTATGGTCGGAGCATGGCACGGCTAGTCACGGGTCTGCCTGAAACGATTGGAGCTGGTCGGCTCTGGTGTGGGGGTGACGATTTGCGACACCTGAGTCACAGTTGGCTAACGGTGGCTTCAGCGGAGGGCAAGGGAGCACAAGTTGCAGGGGTGTGACGTGAAGACGACAGTGCTGCGTGGTGGGGTGCCAACGTCGGGGCAAGAGGTGGCGTAGACAGGAGAGAAGGTGGTTCGATCTGGGCTACGGGCAGCGGTGGGGCTCCAGTTTTTGACTGCTTGCTGGATCTGGCGCACGGAGCTGGGGCGCATCGCGGTGGAGCGGTGCGATTGTAGTGCCGATGACGGATCTGTGCGGGTCGGACTCTGGCGACATCGAGCGGCGATTCCGGTCAGACGATGGCTACTGTGGGGTTAGTTAAGTGATTTTTGGTTGAGTGATGGTGGTGTTTTTCTGTGTTGAAGATAGAGTGGATAAGATGGTGGCTTAGTTGGTGGCTTAAGGACGGTGGTGTAGGTTTGGTGGCCTTCGTGGTTATGGTGTATTTGGATCGTGGTGGCCGTTTGGGATGGTGAGTAAAGGTGAAGATGGCGGCAGGGTACGTTAAGGAAGGTTGATTGGTGGAATGGGTGGTTATTTGAGATGGTTATGGAGGAGGGAGAGTGGTGGTACGTGGCGGCAAAATGGTGAAAAAGGTAGTGGGCATGGTGGTGTGTGGAGGTTCTTGTGAGAGTGAAGGTTGATGGTGGTAAAGATGAAGGGTGGAGTGGTGATGATGGTTGAAGGTGAAGGAGAAGGGTAGATTATGAATAAGGAAAAAAATGTTGGCTAGTTTTTTAGAGTGGGTAAGAGGTGAGGCTTGGCCGTGAGGGTGAAGGCTGGAGTGAGGGGGTTTTTGGCTGTCATAGTTGATCTGTGTAGCTCCCCCTCTTAGTTTCTGTCTATGCCTTTTTATTCATGCTGTACTTGAGATTCATTATCATTTAATTTGTAATAATTTCTTTTCCGTTTTATGACGGTTGGAAGGCAAATGAAAAAGAAAACTGTAGAAGTTTTTAATCCAGTTTAATGCAGCTCTTTTTAGAGGCTAGGGTTTGAAGGTTGCAGGAATGAAGAAATTGGGTTATGGGTTGAGAAGAGAATTGGGTCATGGGTTGACCCGTACAAAACAAAGCTAGTGATTTTCTTTTTCTCTCTCTTTTTTTTTCTTTTTCTTTCTTTTTTCTTAAAATCAAATTCATTTTTTATTTTTTTATTTTACTTTTGAAATAAATAAAACAAATTAGAAAACAAAAATAAAAAAATAAAATAAAAGAAAATGGACAAAATTGGGTATCAACAGACGCGATTCTCACGTCGTTGGATTCAGATTTCAAGATCTACTAAACTCCTTAAAAAAAGTTTCAAAAATTTTGCATGAAATTTCTGGGCTTTTGATAAAAAAAAATGTAAGCACAAAAGTATGGGTTCAAACGCGATATTTTAGATATTTCTCCATTGTTTCTCAATGAAATCAACGATTCAAGTGTCATTAAACTCAGAAAATTGAGATATATAAAAATCATAAGTCAAATTTTATAATTAATTCACAAAATTTTTGGGTTGTTCGAACCCAATCCGTTATGGCTTCGTGGGCTTTCTATTACGAAATTCTTACTATTTTTTCAACTATTTGACATAATTCTTGTGTTTATGAAAACAAAATTTAGAGATTTTCAATAACCCTAAATCAATTTTTTGAATTGATCATCAAAAGAAAAAGCAAATCATAAATTTTAAACGTTTCAAGGTTCCATGGTTTTGAGCAAAATTCTTTATGAATTCACAACATTATAATGATACATATTTTTAGACTCAGGATAACCTGATCTACAAAAGCCCTTACCCAATTTTCAAAAAATTAATCATAAAAAAAATTAAATTGAACATCACATACGTTAGAATTTCGAGTTTCTTCAATTTTAAACCTCATACGACTTTTAGGTAAAACAAAAAATTGATAGTCATAATTAGGATAAAAACCTTGCTCTGATACCAATTATTAGAATTTTCTTGATCTATTAATTTTAAAAATTATGACACATCAAAATATATAAAAAGTTTTAAGGTTATCTTGAAAAGACATCGATGAGGAATTCATTGTTAAAACCCTTAAAATTAATCTCGATAAGGGAGAGATATTATTCTTATCCCACAGTAGTCACTCATGCTTCAGTATCAATAGGGTAACTATACGCACTAGATTGACTAGGAATAATGGTTTCTCTCTATATATATAGAATAACTAAAATAGATAAAACTTACCTACTATGACAAAATCATATACAGGACCCATAAAATAAAATTCATATATGAACAGTGTTTTAACAATAATAAACTCATTAAAAATATTGATCATAATTTAGATTAAATAAAATGATCTAATAATTTTGATATCCAATTGATATAAATTTTATAAAATTATAATATAATTTATGTTAATCCATAAAAAAATTCTAACAAAACCAACATAGGAATAACTTTTCTGCGGAAACAAATATAGTTTGCATGTATGAATCTGTCACTAGATTTAAAATATTGCAGTCATTTTATATTGTAGAGCTTTATGTTCCTTTTGTTTGTTAAAATAGTTTTCATAGAAAGTCAATTAGGAGGCGTGGACATTGAAACGAAATTAGCCGGAAAAAGAAAAATTATTAGTATATTATTACTAGCAAATTGATAGGCACTGTATTCCTAGTAAATCTGCATTTTTTATTTATTTATATAAAGTTATTTATGTATAAATTATACAAATACAGATTTTTCTTTTAATAGAAAATGAGAATGACAGAAGTGAAATGTAAAATAGTGAAAGTTGATAGATGTAAAGTAATTTTTAATAATGAAAAATAAGGTAGTTACTTGAGTATAATTGTGTCTAAGTGTTGGAGGTGAAAACAAAGATTTGGCAATTCGTCGGTTGGATGATGGTATTGAAGAAATTTTCTAAGTATTGAGCCGACAGAAATTCTAAATGGTGAAATCAACAGAAGTAGTGAATAGGAGGAGGACTCTAATGTGGCAAATAGGTATTGATGTCGAACAGAAGGATAATTTGACAGAAAGATTGCATTGAGTCGACGAAGAATGGTCAAAGCAGTTAAGTGCTGGTTCTGTCGAAAAATGAGTATATGCTGGTGGCATAACTGCCAAGACGTGTTAAAATTTTAGGGTGTCAATTATTTTTGTAATTTTGTCTATAAATATCAGTAGTCACGATGTAAAAAAGGGAGGTTATTTGCTGATATATAATCCTAACATCTAACTCGAGCAGATCAAGGGATTTTGATCCAAGTACGCCTTCCCTTTTCATTTCAAGTCATTTAAATTAATGCAATGTTCTTTTAAATTTATTTACTTTTCAGTCTTGTTCTTTAAAATTCCTATACATTTCTTTGCACTTTTACTTGCTTTTCTTTACTATTTTCTATTTAAATTCTGCACTTTAATTTTGCACCATTTATACGCTTTCAACTAATTTTTTGCATTCTTAAATTTATGTTCAATTTCTCTAAATTTCTTTAATCTTTTCAAAGTTTCTTTTCTGCATTTATTTCAAATCTTGTAAATCCCTTTTGTTTACTTTCAAAACCATTTTTACAATGAGATTACCACATAACTCGAAACCCACATTCATCTGATTTTCATTATTTGTTTGTCGAACTTGGTCTTAACCAAAATTCCACTTAAACAAATTGGCACGCCCAGTGGGATGAGTTCAGAGTAACTCATAGTGTCACAGGAAATGGTTTTATGCATTTAAGAAGTGGAAGACTTATCTACTCTTCTCAAAATATGTAAACCATGAGTAATGTAAGTAGCCAAACGTCAGATATACCTTTGACAGCCGTTACTGTGTCACCTTCGACCATCGCTAGTACTGGTTTAGTGGATGATGCCATAACAACGGGTGCTCTCCGAAGTAATCCAGTAGTAGAACAAGTGTTGCCTGGAATGACTTAGCCATCGCCGAGTCAGCCAAATAACCAAAGCATAATAAATTCAAATTCAAGGTTTGTACCCCAATATGGGTTGCCACCTAATTATGTTCCCCCTACAATGGCACAAATGGGACTTGGCTCCACTTTGGCCAATACTGTCAGCTAACCAGTGGTTTTATAAGGCCAACCACAGATAAGTTCGGCCTTAGTAAGTTTTGATAGCCAAGGAGTAGGGGTTGCAGGCACAAGCAATCCAACTCTCTTTCTACAGGAGAGATTGAATTTGAGACCAATTTTCCCAAATATGTCGAGAGATAATCCCCAAAATATAATAGGGCCAACCGTGAATTCTTTGTCCAGCTTTCGACAACAAATAGATGAAAGCAACCATGACATGGTGCATATGTTTACTCAGCAAATGGGTGCTGTGATTACGCCAATCATGGAAAGTACGAATAATGCTTGTAGTGCATTGGCCCAACAAATGGCAAGGTTAAATCAAGCCTTGGGAGTAGGTGATTTGGCCAATGACAATAGTCAAGGAACCCATCCTGGGGTAAATAGAGAAATGGTTGCACCTCAGGCAAATGTGGGGTAAAATCAATAAAACTTAGATCAACCTGAGCAAAATGATCAGCCACGCTTGAAATATAGAAATGTCCATGTGCTCCGTCGAGGATATGAAGATCAAATGGCTAGAAATGATGTAGCCATGAGATTGCTTCGACAAAATCTTGGGGGGCACTAAGTGGTTGAACAAAATGTAAACCAAGTAGTGGAACAAGTGTTGAATAGATTTGGGTTTAATGTCGGATATGCTAATCAACCCTATTTTGTTTCAGCATTTCCTGAATGGGTACAACAAGCAGAGTTGCCTAGAGGAATTAAGATTCCTAAACTCTCTAAGTTTGCAGGAGAAAGTGTGGAAACGATCGTCGAACATATTGCACGATTTACGATAGAGATGGGGAAATTGGCCACTGTTGAAGGCCTTAAAATGAGATTTTTCCCAAGTTCCCTTACGAAGAATATTTTTTCCTAGTTCTCGATATTGAGACCAAACTCAGTCCACTCCTGGGCTCAATTGGAAAGAAGCTTTCATGATCAATTCTTTAGAGGAGATTTGAAAGTAAGACTTACAGATTTCTTTAATATCAAAAGGATGTACAATGAAACTGTGGATGACTATCTTGCTAGGTTTCGACAAATGAGGAGTAGATGTTTTACCCCTATACCTGAGGTTGAAATAGTAAAGATAGCTGCAGGTGGTTTAGATTATAATATAAGGAAAAATTAGTGAATCAATATTTGGTTGATCTTGCCCAACTAAGTGAAAAAGTTAGTCAAATAGAACAACTAAAAGTTAAAAAGATTCAAAAACGGAAAAGATTTCTTAAAAGAGAAAAGGTGGCATTTATCGGATTAAGTGAATCCGACAATGAGTTTGAAGGTAGCGATGATGAGTTCGAAGTTAACATTGCTGAACTTCAGAATGGTCCTCCTTATGTTTGCCAGGCCTTACAGCCTACAAGAAATAAGGAGAAAATTGGTTATGTCAATAGAAAAACATATACATTCGACGTAACCAAAGCTGACAAGATTTTTGATTTGTTATTAAAAGACAAACAGATTAAACTGTCAGAAGGTCATAGGTTACTAAAGTTTGATGAAATAAAAGACCAAAAATATTGTAAGTTTCATAATAATTTCGGTCATGTTACTAATGAATGTGTTCGTTTCAGAGACATAATTCAAAAAGTAATAATGGATGGATACTTGAAGTTTACTGACAAGCTTAAAGTGGATATGAAAGTTGACACAGATCCGTTTCAGGTTGAAGTATCTTGTGTTAATCAGCAAGTTCCTTTAAATGTTGGGATGCTCAACATAAAGAAGTTGCAAAAGTTTGACGTGGATACAAAGGATGCAACCGACATTTATCCAAAGCCAGGTGAGTCTCTCGAGGTATTTCTTGAGAGAAAGAAAAAGGAGGGCAAGGTAAGGTTGTGCCCAAGATGTAACGCAGTATACGATGAGTTCGCTGCAAAGAAAGCTACTAAAAAACAACCAAGTGTCCAACAGGGTAAGAAGAAGGTTCTTGACAGGAAAACTTGGAAACCACATAAGCCTTTTCATGCTCCAAGGCCAAAGCCAGTCTACATGCCTAGGCCTAACATGAATGCTTGGTTAGTCGAACCACATGGGTCTGTAGGAAACAGAGCTCACGTCGGACCAATTAAGACCAGAGTGCCACCTGCAAATGTTGCCGTGGATAGGTGGATAAAGAATTTTGTAATGGCTAGACATACGTATTTTCGATGAAATGTGCCTGCCAGGAGGAGTAACTTTCAAAGGGATCAACCTTTTTAGAATGAAGACTACAAGAATGGTAGGATCAATCCAGGAAAAACTTCGATTGGCCAAGATATAGTAAGGCCATCAAAGGTTCTTCCAATGTCGAAGAGTAAGAAAAGGAGATTGCAGAGATTAAGACAAGTACAAAAGAGAAGAGATATGGCTGAAGGATTAGTGATCAAGGAGCATCCTGTAGAAACAAGTTGTTTAGTGGTCGAAAAGAAGCCAGTGCTTAATCAGGATAAAGATGGTAGAAAGCTCAAAAGTGTTGTTACCAGGGGATCATTTCTAGGGAAGCCGACAACAAATGCAGTTAGACGGCTTGACACGAATGATAAATCCCGACGAGAAAGGTTGGTAGAAATAAGAAAGGGTAAGCAGGTTCAAAGGCCAATTCCAAATAAAACAAAGAGGAAATGGCCAATTGGATTGATAGCAGCAGAAAAAGAGGCAAGAAATAATAGTTTACCAGTCGAGAAGGATAAGGAGTTAGTCAACTCGAAAGTTGTAAAACTGACAATGGGAAAGGAGCAGACTAAGGACTCTGGAATTGAAAATAGTAAGAATATTGAAGACTGATCGAAAGAAGAATCAGGAGAATCTTAGAGGATCCTGATCAAGATGTTGAGTGGAGGAAGAAGGTACTCGACATAAGTAAAGAGAAAGAAAGATTGGCAAAGCCTAATTGCTAAAGTATGGACTTGGTAACTCATGAAGTTATTGAGGCCTTAAATGATCCGGATGATCTATTAGGCCTTGGTGACAATGAGTTCGATATGGACATCAACTTGGAGGGGGACTTGGTTGATATCTTGACGGCTATGGATAGTAACTTGCCATCGAAAGATTATTTCAGGATTGGAAGACATGTAAGTGATGAAGAGCTATCCAATGACGAGGAATTCTTGAAATCAATGAGTGTGAATTTAGTTTCGGTATTACCTGCAGATTTTGAAAGGTATCACGAAATTGAGTACACTGGGGAGAATGAAGAGGATTTAGATGACCTGGATAATCATTGGCTTCTTTTCTAGGACAATATGGTAACAGTCTTCGATAATACGGCTCAGCTCGAAAAATCGACAAAAGACCAGAAGGCTCATTTACGACTGTTACACATCAAGGCCCTATTAGAAGGAAAGCCCACCAATAGAGTTTTGATAGACCGGGGGGGGGCAGCTATTAATTTAATCCTAAGGGCAATGCTCAAAAAACTTAGGAAAGATGAGTTAGATTTGATGTCAACAAACATGATAGTCACTAATTTCAGTGGTAAAACCTCCCCATCGGACGGAGTGGTGATGTTAAAAGTACAAGTCAGATTTGTTGCAAGGCCGACGCTATTTGTCGTAATTTTGACGAAGTCAAGTTACAATCTTTTGCTAGGAAGGGATTGGATTCATGCCGTTGGAGCAATACCATCAACGGTTCATCAGAAGCTCATTCTTTGGAATGAAGATGACTAAGTTGAAATAATAGAAGCAGATGACAGTCCTTGCTATCTCCAGCAGCTTCATGTCGATTTCAGAATATATGCCCAAGTGTTAAACTAGTAACAGCAAGTGGTGGAGTAATTAACAAAGATGCACTCAAAGTTTACTTGAAGGATCAGTTTGGTATACGACTGGTGAAGAAGGCTGAAAATGATCGGCCAAGCACTAGTTATGAGTGTTAAGGATCACTCAGAAAGATTATTGGCTTATTTAGCCGACAAGGCAATATACTCTGCTGAAAGCATGTTGTCAGATTATGTAATCAATGATGGTCCTTTAGGTTTTGAAAAAGGACTTGTTGGAAAGCAAGTTGTAGAAGTGGAAGATCCTTTGGAAGAAATAAACTTGGGCACTGAAACAGATAGGAGGCCTATTTTTGTAAGTTCATTTCTGCCAGAGGAGTTCAAAGAAAAGCTTGTCGAGTTAATTATAGAATATAAAGATTGTTTTACTTGGGATTATAATGAAATTCCTGGATTGAGTAGAGATCTTGTCGAGCATAGATTGCCTCTGAATGAAGGATGCAGACCTGTCAAGCAAGCCAACAGGAGATTTGCACCTGAGCTAATCTTAAAGATAAAAGAAGAAGTCGAAAGATGGCTCAAAGCCAAATTCATCAGAACAACCAGGTATGTCGAATGGCTTTCTAATATTGTTCCTGTAATCAAGAAAAATGCAAGTTAAGAATATGTGTAGATTTTAGACATTTGAACACTGCCACACCTAAAGATGAGTATCCTATGCCAATTGTGGACATGTTAGTTGATGTCATATCTGGACATGAATTATTAAGTTTTATGGATGACTATGTAGGTTATAATCAAATTTTTATAGTTGAGGAGGACGTGTCAAAAATTGCCTTTAGATGTCTTAGAGCCATTGGGACATATAAATGGGTAGTCATGCCTTTCAGTTTAAAGAATGTAAGGGCCACTTATCAGAGGGCAATGAACACAGTTTTCCATGGTGTCATCGAGAAATTTATGGAAGTTTGCATCAATGATGTCATTGTCAAGTCAAAAACAAAGGAAAGTCATTTGACAAACTTGAGGTAGGCATTCGACAGAATGAGAAAGCACAGCCTTAAGATGAATCCAGAAAAATGTGATTTTGGAGTGTCGGCTGCTAAATTCCTGGGTTTAGCAGTCCATAAAAAAGGTATTGAAGTGGACAAGAATAAAGTCAAGACAGTTTTTGAGGCCGCACCACCGACAAACAAAAAGGAATTGCAGTCTTTTTTAGGAAAAGTTAATTTCCTGAGAAGATTCATATCCAATTTGTCGGGAAGAACCAGAGTATTTGCTCCATTGATCAAGTTGAAGGCTGAACAAGATTTTGTGTGGGAACCTTGCCACCAAGAAGCCTTCGACCAGATAAAGCAGTATTTGACAAATCCACCAGTCATGATCCCTCTAGTGCCTCGACGACCGTTGAAGTTGTATATATCAGCATTAGAAGAAACCATAAGAAGTATGCTGGCTTAAGAAGATGAAAATAACGTCGAAAGAGCTGTGTATTATCTTAGTCGAGTTTTGAATGATGTTGAGAAAAGATATAGTGCAATAGAGAAACTTTGTTTAGCATTGTACTTCTCATGTACTAAAATTAAATATTATATTATGCCTTGTAATATACTGGTTATGTCGAAAATCGATGTAATAAAATATATATTATCAAAATCAGTGTTAAATGGACGTATTAGAAAATGGACTCTTACTTTGTCAGAATTTGCTTTACAATATGTTCCAATGAGAGCGGTGAAAGGCTAAGAAATTGCTGACTTCTTGGCCAACCACCCTTGTTTGGACATGGATAACATAAATGTTGTCGGTTTGAAACCTTGGTGTTTATATTTTGATGGTTCAAGGCACCAGAATGGAATTGGAATGGGGATTTTAGTTGTTTCTCCCCAAGGTACTCCAACTAAGTTCATGTTGGAACTTAAGTATACATGTTCCAACAATGAGGCTGAATATGAAGCCTTAATTGTCAGATTAGAAATATTATTAGAAATGAAAGCACATAGTATGCATGTTTTTGGTGATTCACAGTTGGTCGTTAAACAGCTTGCTCAAGAATATAAATGTGTTAGTGAAAATCTAATAAAATATTATATTGTGACGAGTTAGTTAATGAAGCAATTCGACGAAGTAATTGTCCAACACATTTTCAGAGGTTTAAATGAAGAGGCTAATGACTTAGCACAAGTAGCCTCTGGGTATAGAATTTCATCCAATGTTCTTACAAATTTAATGGAAATAAGGGAACTTTTATATCCATTAGAGGAAAGAGATATACTACAAAATGATATTTCGATGATTAATGACTGGAGGCAACCAATACTTAGTTATTTAGAAAACCCTAGTCAAGATGTGGATAGAAAGCTCAAGTACAGGGCATCAAAATTTGTGGTATTAGGAGGAGCCTTGTATAGAAAGTCTGTCGATGGAAATTTAGAGGTTTACCTGAGTGAAGCAGAGGTATATATTGCCCTGGTAGAAGTCCACGAAGGGATTTGTGGAGCTCATTAAGTAGGAGATAAGATGAAATGGGTTCTTCGACGACAAAGGTATTAATGGCCTACACTGGTTAGGGATTGTATAATGTTTGCCAAGTCTTGTGAAGAATGTCAAAGACATGGCCATATACAAAATGTTCCTGCTAGTGAATTGCATTCTATAGTTAAACCATGGTCTTTTAGGGGATGGACTTTGGATTTAATGGTCAAATTCATCCTGCGTCGTCAAAAGGACATAAATATATTTCAGTAAGAGTTGATTACTTTACCAAATGGGTTGAGGCTGTAGCCTTAAAAGATGTAACCCAGCAGGATGTAATTGACTTTATTGAAGATAATATAGTTTGTCAGTTCGGGATACCCCAAACTTTGACAACTGATCAAGGATCAGTATTCATAGGAAAGAAAGTTATCGAGTATGCCAGTTCAAGGAAAATTAAAATGCTCACGTTGACACCTTATTATGCTCAGGCAAATGGCCAGGTAGAGGCCATGAATAAGATAATAATAGGTTTAGTTAAAAAGCATATTGGTCGACAACATAGAAATTGGCATAATACCCTTAATAAAGTATTATGGGCATATAGAAATTCACTGAGAGAAGCAACGGGCACATCACCATACAAGTTGGTATATAGTCATGATGCAGTTTTGCCCGTCGAGGTTAATCTTCAATCAATTCGTATTCAAAAACAAGATGAGTTACCAGTTGAGCATTACTAGGAGTTGATGTTTGATGAATTAAACGAATTAAGCGATGAAAGATTAATTGCTTTGGAACATTTGATTCGACAGAAAGAAAGAATTAGAAAGTTTTATGATAGTCGAATTAAGTATAAATCTTTTAAAATTGATGATTTGGTTTGGAATGTGATTTTGCCCATGGATAAGAAGTGTCGAGAATATGGGAAATGGTCTCCGAAGTGGGAAGGACCATTTAAAGTGACTAGAGTATTTTTAGGAAATACTTATGCACTTGTCAAAATTAATTCTGGTTTAAGAATTAAGTCGATTAATGGCAAATATTTGAAGCCATATAGACTAACAATGTGTGAAGTGAAAATTGACAAGGAATGAAGAAAAATTGTTCATTCGTGTATTTGGCAATTACAAGTTACAATGTCATAATAAGAATGCTAACTGTATGATATAACTTGATATTGCCAAAACTTTACAAAAAAAAAAATTTACATTTAAAACTTTTAATGAGACTCCCCACGGAAAGGAATCTTCCAAAGTTTGCATGTTTTAAAATGGAACGGAATGGAAGTTTGATGTTCCCCCCCTCTGCATCAAGGGAATTTATTTTGCCAATACAACTTTGGCTTCGACCGCCGTTAATGTTCCAAACAAAGAGAATAGAAACTATGTCTTCTTGGCAATAATTTATTCCATTCCTATCTATGGCAATTTTTGTTCTTTCGTTAATGAAAAAACATCCAAACATAGGGTTACATTTAAAACTTTTGCAGTACTCCCCAGGAATCTTCCAAAGTTTGCATGTCGGTACAGGAAGTTTGATGTTCTGCATCAAGGGAATTTATTTTTCCAATACAACTTTGGCTTCGACCGCCCAATGTTTGGTCTTCTTGGCAATAATTTGTTGCCTGGCGGTCCCTTGTTGCAATGCTGTTCGAAGTTTTTATTCTCGTCGTTCAGCCGCTTCAAGTTTTTTCTTCAAATCCTCTATTTCTTTGCCGAGCTTTGCCTCCTTATTTTTGCCTTTTGCAAGATTCTCTTTCAAGAGTTCATTTTCATTCTTTGCGTCAGTTAGCTGCTTCAAGATTCTGGATTTTTCTTGGACTTCTTTGTTGTAAGCAGGAATGACTTGATGAATAGCAAGCATTTTTTCTATTAAGCTCTGAAGAAAGTTTTTAACAGTTGTAGGAAGAGCTCGACAAGTTATTGGAAGTTGTTGGGCAAGGGGCTCAAGTTCTGTCACAACGGTCATCATCTTTTCTTGAAGGGGTTGATCAGAACTCAGGTGTTCAAAAGAATAGGTGAAGCCATTTTTCAATTCAGCAAAGAGTTTAGTGACTTGAGAATCACTAGAATCTTGCCTCAGTTGTGTGGAAAAGCGAGCTAATTGAGGAGAACTCCTGTGACCGCTCGACAACATTGTGATCAGATCATTTAAGTCTACTTCCATCTCTTCAATATCTTCTGGCTCCGAAGTAATCAAGTCGGCCAGAGGGGATGGAGGTGGGTCGATTGGAGTTAACACTGCCATGAGGGCATCCATATCAAATTCTTCTGAGTGAATTTGGATTGGATTAGCCCTGTCTGTTTGAGAAGTTCCTTCATTGTATAAGGGGACTAAAGTATGCTTAGAGGTTATGACAGATTAGGTTCCTGTCGGAGGTAGTGTGGAAACAGCAAGAATTGCAGAATTAGGAGAAGTTTGGGATTCTGGAGGATTTACTGTTTCCAATCTTTGTGGGCTATTAGCTATAGCCAAATTTGTTGAATCCTATAGATAAGTAGAAAAGGTTTCAAAGACAAGAGGTTTAAGAACAAGTAATACTTAGGAAAATATTTTAGTAAGATATATTACCTCAGGTGATTGTCAAATTGATTCCTCAATTCTTAGTTCAACAACTGGTTCAGGAGGATTATCTGCGGTTTGTCCAGCCTCCAGACTCTGAAATGATAGAATCAGGTGTTAAATGAGTGGTAAGAGTCAAGAATCTAAGGCAAAAGAAGTGTGTTGATTGAAATTTACTTCGAATGAAAGAAAGATGGTTTCTGTTTCTTCGACAAGAGGCTTCAAAGTAGAAATGGTGGTTTGAGTCTTCTTCTTTTTCTGTAAAGGTAAAAGGGTGAGATTGTTGCCTGGTATTAGAGAATGTACAATAATACAAGGCATACCTTTGGATGATGTTCTAGAGATAGGATTGAAGATTCGACAGGAGAAACAGAAGTTGTAGGAGCAGATTCACTAATCTGAATTCGACATTAATTTAGACTTGAACAAAATTAAAAACCAAGTCTTAATATGTGGTCGAAAAAGTATGTATACCTTGAGGGTTTTTGATTTTGGAAGCTTTATAGCAGCAGTGTCATATTTCGAAGAACTCTTTTTCGACATTGATGCAGCTTATTTGACCTTTGAAGCCTTAGGAACGGGGGGTTTTTGGGTCTTCTTGCTTTTCTTCTTTTTTGAAGAAGTGGTTTCATATTCTTCTTCATCATCACTTCCTTGAGGCTGCTTGTATTCTAAACGTCTTTTTAATGGAAGTACTGCAAGAAGGAAAGTGTATTTAGTAAATGGGGTATAGAATTAAAGATAACAGAATACAAAGAGAAAAAATACCTTCAGGTATTTTAGTGATGACTTGCGTATTCCTGGCAAATTGTTCGTACAACAAGGCAAACCAACGAGTAAACTGGACTTCTGGAGTTCTTGTAAGAAAGATATTACTCACAAAATATATCCTATCTGAAATAGGGAAGTTACCAACCCTTGTAGGTTTACCTGGGAATTCGTCGGCCAGTCCAAAATGAGCACAAGGAAGAAGCACTGGCTTTGGAAAAGGGATTTGAAAAGGTTCAAGCCGTGCTAAAGGGTTTTTTATAGAAACTGAGAGAAAATTGGTAGAACATTTTTCCTTGTGTTCTCGTTTTAGCTTGGCCATGACTTCTTCACAATATCGAACAATTAAGCTAGGAAACCTGAAGTCCCACTTGATTTTGTAATATTTTTCAAAAGCCTTGATATCTTGAATATGTTTACCTTTGGTCTTTGATGAAGGATCTTGATCCTGCATAGGAATCAAAGTTTCAGTAATGCAGCTTCGACAGATCTCAATGTCGACATGGTAAGGACTATAATATCTAGTCCACCAATCGACAAAATCCTTTGAAACTCCTCTGTAGGGGGTAAATGCAGAGATCTCGAAATGATGCTTGTGCCTTTCATTTTTTGAAGCTACTCGAACTAAATCTGACATGCTTTGTAGGTGGCCATTGATGAGGTGTTCTTTGGCCCTAAGAGATAAAGGTGCTGGAATAGATTGACAAAATCCCAATTGTCGAGCTACTATGTTTAGCAGACACAACTCTAAAGATTTATCTGTTGAACCAGGGAGACCAGCCACCAGGACTTGTCAGCAAAGAAAGTCGACCAGACATAAATATTGTCGGCCTAAGTAGAAGGATCGTTGGAAAGAATTAGTCGAGTGAACCATTCGAGACCAAGAGAATGATCATCAAATGGAGCAAAGTATATGTCTTCAGTATTAAAGGAGATGGAATGAAAAATACTAAAGAAATGCATGAAATTTTCCAAATTCTATTTATGGACTTTTTTATATTTTACATGGCAAAGTTTAATGCCATATGTAGCAAGATAGACTGTCGGAGGAGAAGAGTCGACCAAGAAATCTCCTAGTATGGCATTCAACCAAAGTTGGAGTAGCCACATTGGACCACCAGAATTGATTTTCTTTACCTGAGCTCTGATACTTTGGACAATTTCACCTATACTCAAATAGAGATTAGCAAGGAAAAATTGGCCAAAAGCTAGTGGTCGACCTTCACGAAGAAGGTTAGCAAGTTGAAGAAAGGATCTGGATACTTGAACCAACTTAGAACCTATAGCATAGGCTAAAAGCCAGAGAAGAAGGAAAGCTATGTGTTCTTCGTCGGTCACAGGACCTGGTTTAGGGGAATAAAAGCTAATGAAGTTGGAAAAGGAAGTTGGGGCTTTTGAATATACTTCGATGGTGTCTGAAGGTTGAAGAACAGGCGTAATGATTTCCCCATCTGGTCGAAGACTAGTTATGGCAACTACATTGAAAAGTGTTGGACCCATCATGCCATAGGGAAATTGGAAGGAGTTGGTGGTTTTGTTCCAGAAAAAGAAAGAGGCACCCAACATGCAAGAATACATTTTTATGGAATCATGAGAAAGCTGAATGCAATCAAAAATACCTATTTCCCTCCATAAGCTTTCTTTAGAAGCTTGAACTCTGTCAAGCCACTCAAGATACCCATTAATATGGGTAGGGGGAGTTCTAAACACTCTTTCAGATTTTTCGAAATAGCTGATAGGAATAGAAGGAAGGGAAGCCAAGATAGCTTCTTGGGAACTTTTACAAGGGAAGAAAGAATTTATTTCATCAGTAATAAATTCCTTGGGCAGAACTGGGCCCAAGAAAGCAGCCGGAGGATCCAAGGAAAGTGGAAAGTCGTTAATGGGGAGAATTACCTTCGAGAGATGCCAGAGTTCAGACTTTCGTAAAACTGGGTCTTGAACGACGGCATGGTTACCCAAGTTTGTTGTTGGCACGTTAGGAGTTTGAGAGCTGGAAGCCATGGGAGAAGGCAAGAGTTTGCAGAGAAAACGGGCGAAGGTAAAGTTGAAGGTGATGAACAGTAAAGAGAGGTGAGAGGTTGAAGATGATAAACAGTGATAAAGGGGTGAAAAGTCACGTGAATTTGAAAAGTTGTTTTTCCATGAGAAAATAGGGATAATTATGAGCCTTATTTATTAGGAATGGCTATTTATTGTTTGCAATGATAAGCTTGATTGTGGCTGTCCAGATACTTGTGGAAGGTTCTATTGGATTTATATATATATATATATATATATAGAAAGGATTTTTGATTAAAATTTATCTTTCTCCTGTCAGTGTCGAAAGAAAAATTTTGGGGGGCATCTGTTAGAGGTGAAAGTAAAGATTTGGCAATTCGTCGGTTGGATGATGGTATTGAAGAAATTTTCTAAGTATTGAGCCGACAGAAATGCTAAATGGTGAAATCGACAGAAGTATTGAATAGGAGGAGGACTCTAATGTGGCAATTAGGTATTGATGTCGGACAGAAGAATAATTTGACAGAAAGATTGCATTGAGTCGACGAAGAATGGTCAAAGCAGTCAAGTGCTGGTTCTGTCAGAAAGTGAGTATATGCTGGTGGCATAACTGCCAAGACGTGTTAAAATTTTAGGGTGTCAGTTATTTTTGTAATTTTGTCTATAAATATCAGTAGTCATGATGTAAAAAATGGAGGTTATTTGCTGATACATAATCTTAACATCTCAAGTCGAGTAGATTAAGGGTTTTTTATCTAAGTACGCCTTCCCTTTTCATTTCAAGTCATTTAAATTAATGCAATGTTCTTTTAAATTTATTTACTTTTCAGTCTTGTTCTTTAAAATTCTTTTATATTTCTTTGCACTTTTACTTGCTTTTCTTTACTGTTTTGTATTTAAATTTTACACTTTAATTTTGCACCATTTATATGCTTTCAACTAATTTTTTGTATTCTTAAATTTATGTTCAGTTTCTCTAAATTTCTTTAATCTTTTCAAAGTTTCTTTTCTGCATTTATTTCAAATCTTATAAATCCCTTTTGTTTATTGTCAAAACTATTTTTACAACGAGATTACCACATAACTTGAAACTCACATTCATCTGATTTTCATTATTTGTTTGTCGGACTTAGTCTTAACCAAAATTCCACTTAAACACTAAGTAAAATAAAATGACAAAAATAGAAAACAAAAGTTTGAGAACAAAATAATGCAATCCCATTTATTAAGTAATATAGATTATATTGAGGTGTATAAGAAACTACTTTTGCCACTATATTTTTCTCTCTTTTTTTTACAATAAAGTATTCTTACAAGTTTGATTTATTTAAACTATTCATAAAATTAATTTTCATTTGATTACGAAAGTACAAAAATTATGTGATCTTCTTATAAAAAGTATTTCTCAAAAATTTAAACTCATATTCTCATATCAAATTATGAAAATTGTTTATTACCTTAATTCACCCAGTAGATCACTCACTATATTTCTTTGAAAATGAGGGACAAACTAGTATAATTCATTAATTCCAATGTTCACATTCCATTTCAAGAAAAGTAAAAGTTTGCGGATTTGAATCCATAAGTATATATGTTATACATGTGTATTTTTTAAAATTTTATATACTTGATTTTCGTATTAAAACTTTTCAGTTTTTCACTTTACTATTTAAAATGTATTTCTCATTTTAAAATATCTTTTATTTTTTGGGTACAACACTTAGAGGATCTAAATTCAAAACTTATCTCCTTTTGTGTACCTTTAAATTAATGTAACTTGTAAGGTCACATTAACTTTTCTTTTTCGTATGCACCAAAAAAGTACTTTTCCTTTTTTATTTTTTAAACTCTATTTGTAATTTAACAGCGTTGCGCACTCGTTATCTTTTTATTTCTAAAAATTATTTATATATCACTTTTCGTTTTGAAGTAATTTCACATAAGCAAAATATTAAGCAGTTATAAGACGTCCTTTAGAAAATTCTTAGTTGCCTGATTTTCCACTTTGAATTCTTGACACAAACCTCGGAATTTAAAGACTCCTTCATTGTAACTAAAAAAACAAAACAAAAAACTCCTTCATTAAGGACCAAAAAAAAAAAAAAAACCCTTCATTCAAGATGCACTCAACGGTTAACTAATTCGCTACCTCAGAACAAAATAAATTTATGGAAAACAATGTAAACACTTTATTTTAAATCTAGTGATTATACATTTTAAAATTGGCTAGAATTTGGAAAAAAAAATGCATTAAAGAAAATGTTTTGAAATTAAAAATGAACATACATATAATTAGATTGACAGAGAATTTAAGAATTTGAAATTAAAAAAATTAAGAATGACACATTATTTTTTGAAAAAAAAGTAAAATAAGAAATTAAATCAATCTTAAGTAAAATAATTCAAATTTAATAAATAAAGGTATATTGATTGTAGATTTTTTGTACAGCAACTGATTGTTTGAATTTTTCATTAAACTTTTTAGTATTTATTTCAATAACTAGCCACATGTAATGATAAATAAATTTTTTTAAATAAATGAAAATATTAAATTTTTGTGGAGAGATTACATAATTCTCGCGTTCTTGCTGTCAAACATAGATTAATCTCATAGAAGGTTCAAAGAGACTGAACTTCTAAGAATACCTCGTAGTCTCAAAAAAAGTGAAAATACTGAACTATTAAATTTTACATAATGTTTTCAAAAAATGATTATATAATTTGATATTTAATTATAATAAATTTTCAACTAAAAATTTAATCATAAATATTATATACATTTATTATTATTATTATTATTATTATTATTATTATTATTATTATTATTATTATTATTATTATTATTATTATTATATATGTGTGTGTGTGTGTGTGACGATTGCTAACTTCCTTCTCACTTTTTTTTTTCAATTGTAGGAGGTTAGCATCCTTTATATTTTGTTTTGGATAAAAATGTCGCATATGTTTCATCTAAAAATAACTCAAACTTATTAGCATTTTAGGTATTTGATCTCTTGCACCGAAATTTGACCTTTGATTTGTTTTAATCTATCAGTTTAAATTAACTCATTTAATGATGAATGAGGATAATAAAGTCTAACTTTATGGAAAAAGAGAATAGAATTTTATCAAAAATTGTAGTCATTATTATTTCAATATTAAATTATTAGATTATAAATTAAAATCATATAATAATATTTGATATGATTTTATTCATTAAACATAACAAAGGGAAAAAATATAATATTTTTTTTTTGATTTCTTAAAGTATTATTCTATTCGATAAGTGGAAACTAATTTTTCAAGCTACACTAAGGCTCCTAGTGGAGACCTCTCCTAAAGATGTTTTGTCCATACACAAGAATCTCGTGATCGAACCCAGAATCACGTGTTTAAAGAATTCGAATTCCTTCCATTCGAATCAATACACATTGGTAAATATAATTTTTTTACAGAAAAAAATATTAGATAAAAAGATATAGTTTTTGAAAAACAAATTTGATTATATAAAATTCATATTTTTTATTATTTAATGTAATGTAAATTTTTACTCTCTATTTTTTATTTAATGAATAAAATCATAAATATTAAAAATTATTACACTATTTCAATATAAAAATAATAATTAAAAATTAAATAATAATGAGTAGATTTTTTTATAATATTATTTCCTCTCTCATCATTTAAACTCAATCCAAATGTTTTCCTTTTTCATCCAATCAGACTTTACTATTTTCTATTATTATTAAATGAGTTAATTTGAATAATTAGATTAAAAATAAAGTCTAAGGTCAAATTTTAGTACAAGGGATTAAAAGACTAAAATGTCAATAAGTTTGAGTTAATTTTAGAAGAAACATACGAGATATTTTTGTCCAAAAAAAAGAGTAAAAGTTGCTACCTCCACCACTTAAAAAAAGAAGTGAGCGAAAGTTAGCAACCTTATTTAATTTAAAAAATAATTATTTTATACTTTTTTTAGAAGTATAGGTATTATACACATCTTTTTTAAAGATGTGTGATTAAGAAAGAGAAAATGATAAAAAAATAAATATAATAAATAATATTAGATGAGATGTGAAAAAGAATATATATACTATTTGTGATAAAAATATAAGAATTGATTTAATTTTGATCATTTATATATAATTCTATGATTAAAATTTATTATTCTCACCCTCTCACAATAAAAATTTCTTTTACTATATATATATATATATATGGTGAAATTCTTATATAAACCTATAGTATAAAATGGAGTGCATTAAGACAATCACAAAATTAATTAATAAAATAAATTTGAATTATCTATTAATTAATCATGATAGTTATTTATCAATTAATATTATGATTAACTTAATATATTTAACTTAGATAAACTAGATTTATATAAAATTTTCTTGTATATATGTCTTGATGAAAATTTGCTAATAATAAACTAAAAGATTTTCATTTAAGAGCTAAATTATAGGCTGCATACTTTTAATGTATCATAATAATATATTAAAATAAATACTAACAATATATTTTTTTAAATACTCTTTTTAATATTTATTTTATTATTAATTTAAAAATAAATATTGTTAATATTTCTTTTCTTAAATTTTAATAATCATTTTAAATATATGAAATAAATTAATAATAAAATAAATATTAAAATAAATATATAAAAAAATATGTTACTAGTCTTTCCAATTAAAAAAACTTTTTTTTTAATAATGAGCTTTGTTTTATGCCCTTAATAAAGTCATTTATCTAAGTTGTAATATGTTTCTTTTCGCTTTAGGTTTGGGATAACCACTCATGATGAGCCCATAGCGTGCTTTACACATTGCATTGGGTTAGTGACCAGCCACTACCTACCCTAAATGCAGTCTGTCTAGTTCAAATCTCACCATAAATTAATATATAAAAATAATTTTGATATTTTTATTATTAATAATATATTTTTTTATATTTATCATAATATTATTTATTATATTTTTTATTAAATTTAACATCTTTAAAAAAAGTCAACAATTAATACATTCTTAAAAAATATATGATAATATTTTTTTATATAAAAATGATTACAGATCATAATATCAAAAAATCTAAAAATAACTGTTAAAAAATCTAGAAATAGGAGTGTTTTAATTTCTTTTTTCAAGTTAAGAAGTATTAACTACTTATCATAATCCAGTACTCCATTTTTTTAATTATAGGGTACCGACATTTTCATGAATTATCTTGTGTTTATTAATTATTAGTTATATTTAATGGATTATAAAAGTTTATTCATAGTTGTATAGCCTAGTTATATTTAATGGATTATAAAAGTTTATTCATAGTTGTATAATTTAAATCAGAGATTATTATGATCGACAGACTGAGTTATCAGATTAGTGATTCGGTTGCCAATCAAGCAATCAAATCGAAAAACTCGAACAAATAAAAAAATAAATACTACATAAAAAAACACTTCATATTTGTAATAAAACACAATTCAATTGTAATATTCAAAAGATGCATAATTTAATATTAGAAGCTAAAACAACATAACAAATATGTTCAAATAAAATAAAGCACAAATATTTTTTTAACAATTCATATCTAATAGTTATTATTATTATTATTATTATTATTATTATTATTATTATTATTATTATTATTATTATTATTATTATTATTATTATTATTATTATTATTATTATTATAACGCCCCATACTAATACTATAATATACTCAAAATATACATAAGTAAACAGAATTAAACACGTCACTTCCAACACATATACTTGATTCTAAATTCATAATAATCATACATGTTATTATAAAGAGTCATAAGGGAGTAAAGTAATATATGCATGAACCTTGTATATAGTAAAGTACAAACTAAGCCTCAAAAGGCTTAAGTACAATATAAAAAAACTTATACAATGCAATGCAAATACCACAATATACAAGGCATTGGACAAAAGAGTAATTAAATCTACTATAATTCATCCACTTCTTTTTCTTTCCCTTAGTTGAGTCTTGATCTGGATTTATCATTGAAATAAACAAAGCGGTGAGAATTCACAAATTCTTAATAGTATATTCATATATAGTGACATCATGATAACTCTAGCTACTTTAGGAAAAGACACTTTTCATAACAAAAAGTAAAAAAGTGGCAAAAGCCAAAACTGTTCCTTTCTTTTCCCGAGACAGTTTATTCATTTATAAGTATGGTTTAATTATCATATAATTAACCATTTACAAAGAATCAACTCAATATCAATAGATTATGATTGTAACAAGTAATTGAATCACTATTCAACATTACTAGAATATTCACATACTCTCTTTATGGAAACATTCATTCACAAAGCAAATCCATAATCTATATACATAATTACATATTTCCTATGATAAAACAATTGTCCATACAATTATAATACATATGCTAATGCTTATGTAATGTAATATGCTTATGCCTATGAAATGTCCTATGGTAATATTTATGAGATGTTTCATGATTATGCTTGTGAAATGTCATGAATCTTACTTATTCCCAAGAACTCCGTTCCTTGTATTTTCTCAGTAGAAAAGGAAAATGACCTCCTTTTGATGAGGGAAAATGACCTCCTCACACTACTAGGTAGAGAAGGAAAATGACCTCCTCACACTACCAGTAACCCTGGCTCAGAAAGTTCCCACTTTGAGAATTTAGGAACCCCTTCTTTACTAAGGATTATTTCCTATAATTCTCTGGTCAAATGATTGTGTATATCATATAAGGTTACAATACTTAGGAATAGTAAGTGTGAATCATGTAGTGTCATATTTAAAAAGCGCACACACAGACACCACATCACTCATCATGAGCTCAACTTCAACTAAGTAAAGGAACAAATTCTAGCAAACATGCAATTCGGCTCAACTTTAACATATAAAGGAGCAATTCATGTTTCTAGTATACTTTCATGGCTCAACCTTAATAAATAAAGGAACAAAATGTGATCGCTTCTCAAGTGAATCATATGTACAAAGAAATTATCAATGTACCATGTAACATCCTAATTTGAATTACTACAGTATATTCGAAATATACATAAGTAAACAAGATTAGACACATTACTTCTAACTTTTAAACATCATAAAATCTTTGTAATAAATCAAAAATATAAACTCGATTAGAGTAGAAAATAGAGCCTCGTAAAGAAAGTAATCGAACTAAACATTAATTATATAACTGAAAATTTTGAAAAAACATAATTTCAATTCTTTATTGAAATATCAAATTTATGCATAATACATCAAAAAGTATTCAAATACAAACTAGGCCTTCATGACATATATACAACATATACAAATCAAAAGTAAAAGTTCTATTCGGAGCTACAACTTCACTTCTCTTCCTTGGAAAGATCTCAATTTTGATTTATAATTAACATACAAACAAAGGGGTGAGAATTCAAAAATTCTCAATAGCATAATACAATTAGTGACAATTCAATGCAATTCCATACACATAGATAACATCTCATATGCAATTATGTATTGATGCTTATGAAATGATCAATGCTAATGCTTATGAAATGTAATATGATATGTTACCAAGTGGCTTCAATACTCAAGAGGAGGGGTGAATTGAGTAAGTAAAACAAGTTCACAAATCTTTCGCAAATCGTTTGATAACCAATTTTCGTTGAAGCTATTGAATGATTAGAGATAATTAGATGAATGAGATAAATCCTCTTACTTATAAATGTGATAGCCAAAGGAGACAATATCCAAGCAATTCAATAAAACAGTGCACAAAATAAAGAGAATGGTTTAGAGAAAACAAATACAATCCTTTATCCTGGTTCGATCACCAATCCACTTGTGATCTACGTCTAGTCCCCAAGCAACAACTTGAGATTTTCCACTATACCTTCAAGCTTCAATGGGTGCTTGACAACTACTACAACCTTGAGCACTCAACACTTTGGGATACCTCACCCTAATGCTTGAGCCTCTATTTCCCAAGGGATACCTCACCCTATTACAGTTTGGAGGGATGCCTCACCCTCTCTACAGATTATACAAGGATTGAATAAGTAGAAACTCTCTTCAAAGAGTAGATATTACAACTGAAAATTCAATGGGTATATGATTCACGGTTTACGCTCAGAAACAGAGTATTAACGGAGGAATAGATGAAGACTCGTCTTTAATGCTCAACCAAGGTTTTTCAGATTGATTGTCTAACCCCCATAAATGCCCAACAACTTCTATTTATAAGTCATTGAAGTTTAGAGCCGTTGGGAGGTGGTTGGAGCATTTAATGATACGTAACTATCCGTTAATTTCTGTATCTGGAAATCTCTCTTATTCGAATAAGAGAATTCTTATTCGAATAACGCTTGAAATAGCACAGACGTGTTTTCCCCTGTAATGTGTTATTCGAATAACACCTTGGTTATTCGAATAACCAATTAAATGTTTAGCTTCTGGGAAAACATATTATTCGAATAACATCCTGGTTATTCGAATAACCAATTAAATGTTTGGCTTCTGGGAAAACATGTTATTCGAATAACATTCATGTTATTCGAATAACTCATTCGAATATTTGATTTCCTAAGTTCTCATTATTCGAATAACAACATTGTTATTCGAATAACCAATTAAACATGATTTTATCAAAAGGCTGGTTATTCGAATAATAACTCTGTTATTCGAATAATCATTTAATAAAATGACTTCCTAGAAGTGTGTTATTCGAATAACTTATTCGTGCCAAAATGTTTTTGAATCATTTATTCGAATAATGCATGGCTTATTCGAATAAATCCTTTCCTGAATGATTTATTTGGAATCCCTGACTTGTGTTATTTGAATAAGAAACTCCTTATTCGAATAATATATACGAAAAACATGTTTTGAGCCTTTTTAAATGTTACTCTTGATTCCATATGATCTTGTGGGTTTATGGACACGAAATGGTTGATTCTTTGGAAGTTAAAAACCATATTGAAGCCTTGAAAACTTGTATGCTATTTTGAAACGTAAGATTGAGCTATTTGTGAATCTTTATATACCTTTACAAAATGATTGAAGTCCTAAAAGCTATACTTGATGGTCTTGATACTCTTGGACTTGATCTTGCAACATCTTTAAGTTTGTTATCATCAAAACACATTCTTTATGAGCTACATGCCAGTCACATTCTCTCCCTTTTTGATGATGACAAACAACCATTGAAAAAAGAGTTAGTTCATTTGTAAAATGGAATTACACAGAATTTAATCATGGAGCCTTACTCCCCCTCTAGTTTGTAAGAGGAGCATAAATTATCAGAGACAAGCGCAGCTGCCCCTTTCTTTTGGAGTCTCTTGATCCTTTTCAGATTAGTCTTTCTGATCTGTCTTTTCTCAACACAATCTCCAAAATCAAAAATTGTTAGAAGTGATTATCTTTATCTTTAAGCGCAAATGAACAAAGTTAACTTAACTGTTAGCAATAGAGTTAGCTTTTAGCTTGTTCTTGTTCTTCTCCCCCTTTTGTCATTATCAAAAAGATGGAGCAAGTCATGCATACACCCAGTTTTCACAAACATGCTTTTATATCATGGAGCAAGGAATTAAATGAACACTTTAAATGAACATCTTAGTAAATGAGAAATCAATAGGGAAACCAAATCATATTTTATTCATTGATTGCAGGCATGGTCAAGATATACAAGTTCAGATATGAATATGCCAGAGATACATCAAAAACATAAAGAAAAGACTAAAGTCCAATGATCAAAAATAAGTGTCTGGTGGAAGAGGAGGTGAGTCTGGTGCAGGGTAGGAGGTGCAACTCGCAGGGCAGCAATCTCGCGTTCAACACCTTCTATTCTGTCGAAGAGAATAGAAAAGGTGTGTTCCATGTAAGCACGATTGTCGAGCAGAGTGGTCATAATGCTTTCCAGGGTTATTGGAGCAGGAGCAGGGGCTTTAGTAGGCTGATCAGCAGGAACAGGGTCATCAGCAGGAACGGGGGCATCTACAATGTCTTCGTCTACTGCAGCTTCTTCCAGCTCATCAGGGTATACCCACCCTCCAATATCGTCCGGAACCATCTTCATTTTCTTCAGAGTAAATTCCCCAAAGATGTTGAAGTGGTTCAATTCCCTTTATTCGTTCGGTCATGCGAGCAGGAGTATTTCTTAAGAAAGGTTGAGATGATGAGAGCATATGGCAGGTCAGAGTTCTTGGTGGTCTTGACCTTCATCATGTATTTTCCAATGAAATTGGGCCAGTTGATCTTCTAATTTTTCTTCAGCACCCAGAGAAGAAAAATGTCATCCTCAGTCAGATAGGCATAGTTACCTCCACGAGGAGCGAGAATGTGAGCGTATGAGTAGTGAAGCAGTCTTTCCTGGCTTTTCAGCATCCCACTTTTCAGGCCAACCTTGGACCAAACTGTTCCAGGTTTCACCAGTAGGGACACAGCTTCTTCTCTTCTGTATGCTTTCACGTAGGGTCTACTATATGGCTCTACAGCAGCACTCGTGGCGTCTAAGTTGAAGAAGGTCATCCAGTCAGCGGGAGTGATGACAATTTCCTGGTCCTTTACTTCAGAGATGAGATTGGGACCATCCATCTTCAGGTTGCAGTAGAACATTTTCACCAAGTCTGGGAAAATGGAGTCCTTGTAGCTGCAGAGATATAGTACGCCCTGATGGGAGAGATCATGGAGGAAATCAAATCCTCCATCATCCTCAAAGAACTGACGATCCATGTATTTGGGTTGAATTATGTCTCTGGTCCAGAATTCCTCCCTGAAGCGTTTGAGATCATCGTTATTGGATGAAAGTCTTCGAAGATCAATGGGGTTGTTGGTGGGAGCGGTTTTGCTACATGGGCATTTGGAAGAGGAGGCCATGATGGAATTTTGGTGTGTGATGGAGAGAAAGAAGAGATGGTGGATACGAAGAGGAGAAAATAGAGAAGGGGGGGAAAAGGAAGAGAACTTATGAAATGACAGAGGATGCTCGTGAAGTCCTCTTATAAGTCGCGTGTTATTCGAATAACAGTGGTGTTATTCGAATAACAGAGTGGTACCTGAAGCGTCTTGGCTCACTGCCAAGCGTTATTCGAATAACAATACTGTTATTCGAATAATAGCGTAATAGCGCAAATATTTATGGAATTCTGTCATTTGTTATTCGAATAACATATGTTATTATTCGAATAACATGAAAATGGCTTTGGCCACTGACATGCTTTATTCGAATAACCAGTTGGTTATTCGAATAACCAGTTGATATTTAGGTTGTTGGAGCACATTCTGTGAGGTGTTATTCGAATAAGGGAATCCTTATTCGAATAATATAAGCGTGTTAAGGAAAAATTGGGCTTTGCTGACAGGTGTTATTCGAATAAAAGGCTTCTTATTCGAATAAGGCGTAGAATAAAAGATAGTTTTATGCATCAATTTGTGGACGATCAATTCTGCTATTATTTCAGAGACATGCCAGTTTAATTCCAAACAACACATAATCAACTTTAAATCATTCAAATCAGTTCCAGAACATCTTAAATTAATTCAAATCATCATACAAGCATATAATCTAATCATATTATGTTTCAAATCACTCAATTTTGCAAATATACTATTTTTACCAAGAATTTCACCCTTTTTGGTGAAATTGTGAGGTTATTGAGTTGCTTGGGAATCTTGACCATGAGTGAGCACCTGCAAAACAACTTCGGGGAAATCTCCGACGCTCAAGTTAGTTTTGAATTCAAATATGATTAATAGCTCAGAAATATGCAGCAAAATGGCATGATTATGCAGAAAGCAATAAGATTTGATGCAGTACAATGTCAATTTGAGCATGATTGATCCAAAATACCAAGTTCATTTCTAATATAGAAAAATGCTTCTTTTGCTAGGGGTTTAGTGAAAATGTCAGCTAGTTGCTTAGTTGTTTCACCAAATTCAAGTATGCAATCACCCTTTTGAACATGGTCTCTAATGAAATGATGTCTTATTTCAATATGTTTAGTCCTAGAATGCAAGATGAGATTTTTGGACAAATTGATTGCACTAGTATTATCACACCTTATGGGGATGTGATCAAGCTCAAGACCATAGTCCAAGAGTTGTTGTTTCATCCAAAGGATTTGAGAACAACAACTCTCAGCTGCAACATATTCAGTTTCAGTTGTAGATAATGCCACACTATTTTGTTTCTTGCTATGCTAAGAAACTAGTGAGTTTCTAAACAAGTGGCATGTCCCACTAGTGCTTTTTCTATCCATTTTGCATCTAGCAAAATCAGAATCGGAATACCCAATAAGACTACATGAGGCACCTTTAGGGTACCATAAACCCATTTGTGATGTGCCTATTAGATATTTCATTATTCTTTTAACAGCACTTAGGTGTGATTCTTTAGGATTAGCTTGATATCTAGCACACATGCATACACTAAACATTATATCAAGCCTACTTACACTGAGGTAAAGGAGTGAGCCAATCATACCTCTATATTTCGTAATTTCTACTGATTTGCCTCCTTCATCCTTGTCCAAATAGCAAGAGGTGCCCATAGGAGTAGCCATATGCTTGGCATTGTCCATTTCAAACTTCTTGAGCAGCTCCTTGCAATACTTGGATTGGCTTATGAAAGTTCCTTCTCTTATTTGCTTGATTTGGAGACCAAGGAAGAAGTTGAGCTCACTCATCATAGACATCTCAAACTCATTTTGCATAATATTTGAAAATTCTTTACAAAAAGAGTTGTTAGTAGCTCCAAATATAATGTCATCAATATAGATTTGAACTAGAAGTATGTCATGCATTTTGTGTTTTATGAAAATGGTAGTGTCAACCTTGCTTCTAGAAAATCCTTTTCTAAAAGAAATTTGCTCAACCTTTCATACCAAGCTCTAGGAGCTTGTTTCAAGCCATACAAGGCCTTTTTCAGTTTAAAAACATGGTTGGGCATTTCAAAATCCTCAAAACCAGGAGGTTGTTTCACATACACCTCTTCTTGTATAAAACCATTTAGAAAGGCACTTTTGACATCCATTTGATAAAGTTTGAAATTCATGATGCAAGTATATGTAAGTAACATTCTAATGACCTCTAATCTAGCTACGGGAGCATAAGTTTCTTCATAGTCTATGCCTTCTTCTTGATTATATCCCTTAGTTACAAGCCTAGTTTTATTTCTTATTATTAACCCCATTTCATCAAGTTTGTTCCTAAAGACCCATTTGGTGCCAATTATAGGATGATCATTGGGCCTTAGAACTAATTCCCAAACTTGATTTCTCTCAAATTGGTTTAGTTCTTCTTGCATGGCCAAGATCCGATGCTCATCATTAATGGCCTCATTTATGTCTTTAAGTTCAACTTGAGAGACAAAGGCTAGGTGATTACATGCATCTCTAAGTGAGTTTCGAGTGATTACCCCTTTTGATACATCACCTATCACCTTGTCGAGATGATGATATCTTGAAGTCCTCCATTCCTTGGGTAGATCCACGATTTCTGAATCTTTTTACCATGAGTGATCAAGAAGTCTCTCTTCTTGCTTCTTGGACTCTTTCTCTTGATTTTCTAAGTGCGTCTTTGCCAAGATTTCTGCAACATCATCAACAAGCTCCTTTCTCGGCTCATTTGGGTTAGTTTCATCAAATGCAACATGTATGGACTCTTCTAAGGTCATAGTTCATTTATTATAGACTCTAAAGGCCTTACTATGAATAGAATAACCAATGAAAATTCCCTCATCAGATTTTGCATCAAACTTCCCCAAGTTATCTTTTCCATTATTCAAAACAAAGCATTTACATCCAAAGGCATGAAAATGTGACACATTTGGCTTCCTTCCTTTGTCCAATTCATATGGGGTTTTCTTTAAAATTGGCCTTATTAGGGCTCTATTCATAACATAACAAGCGGTGTTAACCGCATCCGCCCAAAAGTACTTAGGAAGGTTGGCCTCATTGAGCATAGTTCTTGCCATTTCCTCTAAAGATCGATTTTTCCTTTCTACAACATCATTTTGTTGTAGTGTTCTAGGGGCAGAAAATTTATGCTCAATGCCATGTTCATCACAAAAGGTTTCAAATTCATGATTTTCAAATTCACCACCATGGTCACTTCTTATGGATGCAATACAAAACCCTTTTTCGTTTTAGATAACTTTGGCAAGTTTTCTAAATGATTGAAAAGCATCATTTTTGTGGGCCAAGAATAGTGTCCATGTAAACCTAGAAAAATAATCCACAATCACTCATGCATAGTAATTCCCACCAAAGCTCATAGTTTTAGAGGGCCTAAAAAGATCCATGTGCAAAAGTTGTAAAGGTCTAGAAGTTAAAACTATATTTTTAGCTTTAAAAGAGATCTTTACTTATTTTCCCTTTTGACATGCATCACAAAGTTTGTTTTCTTTCAAATTTGAGCTTTGGAAGACCAATTACTAGTTCTTTAGAAACCAATTTGTTTAAGTGATCCATGTGAATGTGAGCAATTCTTCTATGCCATAACCATGAATCATTTTCTTTACTCATAAAGCATTTAGCATTATTTGAGGAGATATCATCGAGACTAATCATGTATATATTATTGACTCTATGACCAACAAACTTAACTTGCTTATCATCCTTTCCCTCAATTATGCAACAAGAAGAATCAAATATAACCCTATTGCCTTTATCACACAATTGACTAATGCTAAGCAAATTATGTTTAAGTCCTTCAACAAGCAAAACATTATCAATAGATGATGAATGGATCTTACTAACTTTGCCAATTCCAAGAATCTTCCCCTTGTTATTGTCACCATATGTGACATGACCATGTTTCTTGTGTGTAAGGGAGGAGAACTTGGAGCCATCACCGGTCATGTGCTTGGAACAACCACTATCAAGATACCAACTTGAGCTCTTGATCTTCAAGCACACCTACAACACACATTCAAGTTTTAACCTTTGGTACCCAAATTGTCTTGGGTCCTTGTGTGTTAGAGTTAGGCATGGTACCTTTAGGAACCCAAACTCTTTTTATTCCGACTTTAGTGTTTATGTTCTTTCTAACATTGTAAGTTGATGTACTATGCCCTTTCCTACCATAATGAAAACATTTGACAAAGGGATTACTTGAAGTTTTTGAGGAAACGAAGAAGTTCTTATAAGACTTTTGATGGTTGTTTTGATTAAATCCCAAACCGGCTTTTTGAAAAACACATTTTTGTCTCCCTAACAACACATTCAAGTTATCTATTCCAAAAGTGAATTTTGCAAGAGTATTGTTCAAGTTTTCAATTTCTTTTTCAAAAGCTTTATATGATAAACAAGGTAATGATATGGATGCATTATCATGTGAGGAACAAGTCATGCATAATGAATTGGCATCTATGAGTCCTAAGGTCTCATTTTCGATTTTAAGTTCATTTATCTCCTTAGTTAAAGTAGAAACTTTGTTTGTCAATAGAGAGATTGTTTTATTTGAAGACAAAATCATTTTTGTGAGCCTCAAAGATTCATCATGTAATTCTTGAAAGGCATCTTGCAATTCATTATAAGAAGGTGGAGGTTCTAGGTTAGAAGAGGTTACCCCGGTGTCGCTTTCTCCACTTTCTTCTCCTTGAGCCATGAGACAAAGATGAGCTTCTTCATTCTCCGAATCGTCAGAAGAGCTTAAGTCATTGTCCTCCCAAGCTCTATATGCTCTTCTTCCTTTCTTTTCCTTGGAGGGTCTTTTCTCAAACTTCTCCGTCTTCTTGAGATATATAAGACACTCCATTTTCATGTGCCCCAGTTTTTCACATTCGTAGCATTTTGGAGGAGTAGAGGATCCTTCTCCTTTGTGATAAGCTTTCTTTTGAGAAAAGGGTGGTCTTCTTTGAAATCCCTTTTTCTTTAAGAATCTTCCGAACTTTCTCACAAGGAGACTAAGATTCTCCTCACTTAGCTCAATATTTTCAACATTCTCTTCACCATCTTCATCATCATCTTCAAGTATGGAAGAGGTGGCTTTGAGTGCAATTCCCTTCTTCTTTTTATCATGCTCTTCACTTTGATTGAGCCTATTTAGGTCCAGCTCATGTTCTTGAAACTTTTCAAATAGGGTGGCTAGAGACATTGTTGATAAATCTCTTGATTCCGCAATAGTCGTTACTTTGGGTTGCCAATTCCTGCTTAGACATCTCAAGACTTTGTTAATAAGATCCTCATTAGGAAATGCCTTTCCCAATGAGATGAGATGATTAACAATGTGAGTAAATCTCTTTTGCATATCTTGAATACTCTCACCTTGGTTCATTCTAAACAATTCATATTCATGAGTAAGAGTGTTTATTCGAGATCGTTTTACCTCACTAGTACCTTCATGAGTTACTTGTAGGGTATCCCACATTTCTTTTGCGGTCTTACAATTTGACACCCTAAAGAATTCATCATACCCCAATGATGTGGTGATGATCTTCTTGGCTCTCAAATTGTATTGAACCTTCTTTTTATCATCATCGGTCCATTCATTTCTAGGTGTATTAATTTTCACATCATCTTTAGTTTGTGTTGGGATAAAAGCACCATTTTCAATGGCGTCCCACACATCTAAGTCAATAGCTTTAATGAAAATTTTCATCCTTTCTTTCCAATAGGCATAACCATCCCCATTGAAATAAGGAGGTCTATTTATAGAAGAACCTTAATTTGAAAAACCATTTGATGCCATCACTTCTCTTGAAGCTGCTAAGTTCTTTATACAAGAGTCTAGCTCTGATACCACTTGTTACCAAGTGGCCTCAATACTCAAGAAGGGAGTGAATTGAGTAAGTAAAACAAGTTCGCAAATCTTTCACAAATCGTTTGATAACTAATTTTCGTTGAAGCTATTGAATGATTAGAGATAATTAGATGAATGAGATAAATCTTCTTACTTATAAATGTGATAGCCAAAGGAGACAATATCTAAGCAATTCAATAAAACAATGCACAAAATAAAGAGAAGGGTTTAGAGAAAACAAACACAATCATTTATCCTGATTCGATCACCAATCCACTTGTGATCTACGTCCAGTCCCCAAGCAACAACTTGAGATTTTCCACTATATCTCCAAGCTTCAATAGGTGCTTGACAACCACTACAACCTTGAGCACTCAACACTTTGGGATACCTCACCCTAATACTTGAGCCTCTATTTCCCAAGGGATACCTCACCCTATTACAGTTTGGAGGGATGCCTCACCCTCTCTACAGATTATACAAGGATTGAATAAGTATAAACTCTCTTCAAAGAGTAGATATTACAACTGGAAATTCAATGGGTATATGATTCACGGTTTACGCTCAGAAACAGAGTATTAACAGAGGAATAGATGAAGACTGTAACACCCACCATAGGGTGTCACATTTATATTACTTAATAACCCCCAAGTTCATATAAGGTGACGTTGTAATAAAAAGATAAGTCAATTTTTTTTTTGAAGACCATAAAATAAACTTAGCGAAAAATAAAACATTATAGCAACCTCACACATAGATTACATCATATACATATTGCAAACGTACTGTTGGAATTATTTATTTTACAGCCCATGTCTCAAACTAAAACACACTTAAATAAATTACACACATAGTTCATATCAGAGTTCAAACTTGGCCAAGTTTAACTAAGCAGCGGACCCCTCAGATGGGTCCTCCTCGGGTTCCTCAGCAGGTACGAATCCGTTATGACGAGTAGCCCTACAAACAAGTGTCCGGGCTGACGATACTATACTGATTTCCGTTGGGACATAATTCCTAGTGTCCCAGTGTCGCCTGATATGCAACAGAAATTCAACATGAACTAAAATAGTTACACAGAAAAATGGATCTCTACGAAACAGTCTGCTAATGCTAACAGTCAGATATCCCTCATAAATAAGTCCTCGCTCATCGGGACTTGTTCTCCATTCACCAGCTCCTCCGTGAAATTGTAGACGTACATATCTGAAGAAACTGGCTCTTGACGTCATACTATCAGAATTCGGCGTTCCCAGTCGTGAGAAGTAACTCTTCTTCTGCTTCTTGTACTGTTTCTTTCTCAACGTCTTCACCCAATTAAAATATAATAGGCAAATATACACACAAAGATGTGAGATTATCTACGCCAATACAAGCATGATAGTACAGAGATAATACAAACAACACATCATACAAAAATATCATATCATGATCACAATTATACCATCATCATAGTGCAAAATAATAATTACCATTATGCCACTATTACTGTCTAAATCATACAACAATTACAGTAACACCATCATATAGATATAGATGCTCAGTTTCATGCATGCGCACACAGACTCAATGTCCTACTCCATGGAGCTAATACTCAAGTCGGAGAAATTGATCGAAAAGAGCTCTTTGGTATTTCGTGCTTAGACCAAGTGCTTATAATTATATCTTGCACATCTAGCACATACACAACAGTCTTTGTCGGTCTCAATTAAGAATAGTGTCTCGGTCAGGATCACTTAGGTGTGTTGCATCGGTCTAACCCCCATGGTGCGAAGAGCTACCAACTGCCCATTATGAGCAACTCGCACCCCGATACCCCTAAGGTCCACAAGTGACCTACACTACGCGTATCGCACACACTCAAGAGGTGTACGTTTCTCCTAGGCAATTAGCCATATCCAGTCCATCGGACCATTTTCAATGCATGTGTAATGCACCAATTACCAACCAAAGGTAAATCACATAATTTCTCATACAAAGTTCAAATACTATTTTACGTTCATAAAATGGATTCATGCCAATTATAAGCAAATTGCCCAATTTCTTGTACAGTATTCACATATTGATTTTTAACTGTAAAGTTTATTGTATAATTAACAGCAACATTATATTATTGCATTTTTCTCATTCATAAAATATTTTTGTCACATTTTTATGGTCACGTAATATTTTATTACGTAAATAACAATTTGTAACATTTCTATTACGTAACAATTTTCTACTGTATTCTAAAATGCGTAAAAATATTCTTTAATTTTTAAATTGCATAGCAATTTTTCTACAACATTTCGATCGTGTAAAATATTTAAACACTTTAAAAATTGTGTGGAAATATTTTAACATTTTTCAAATCGCATAATTTAAAAATTACGTTTTTGAGTTACATAAATCATTTTTTTCACCGTTTTTACCCTTCGTAAAATATTTATTAACTTTAAAAATATTATTTTGGACTTTTCTTACAATAATATAATTCCTTACTTTATTTTCTTCCTATTCTTAGTCAAAAAATCTTTTTCTTAATATATTTTCTCAAAATTGCTTTTTATTGATCTAGTTTTACAAAATTTCATTTAGTTTAATTAATTACCGTTTCTAACTTTTAAATTTCCTAACGTTTTTCCAAAACCCAATAAATAAATTCTTTGTTAGTAAATTTAAGTTACAAATGTTTTCTTTTATATTTCTAAATCACTTTCAAAAATTAATTCTCCTTGAAAACAATTTGAAGTTTAACACCTTCAATCTCCCTTTTTCTTTTATTTATGAAAATTCCACTTGACAACACTTTAATTCTCTTTTCAAAATCCTTATTTGAAAATTCTTATATTTTATAACATCAAAACATTTTTTTTTCTAAATTATCAAAACCTTAAAAATGGCCATTGGAACCATGAAAGATTTTTCTTATAACTTAAATGAATTATATTTTTGTTTCTACGCAAAATTAATTAATATCAACATAACTAAAAAGAAAATGTGTGCATTCTCTTTTGCAAAACCAAAATTCTTTTGTTTATTTCCTTTACTTATCAAATCATAAAATTTTATTATTCATGAAAATATTAATTTGGTGAACATCTAATTTGAGGTGTCTTGGCCAGAAATCTTATTGTTCTAGGGACCCAAAAAATCAATTTCCTTGTTCTTGAAAAATTTTCAACATGAACCCTAATTTTGGGCATCAAAACCGAACCTCTCCTTTGGCCATTGGAGCCAAAATTTTGCTTATTTCAACATACATCCATCATAATATATTTAACATATATCATCATCCATATTATAAGCATACCATATAAACAAGTAAAAAAAATCATACTAAGCATGCATACACAATTAATTCATGCAAAGCATATCAAGCATAAACAAAATAATTAAAACACATAACACAAATAATTTATTACATGACCATGGATATGAATCCTCACATGGATTCATCATCCATCAAATATAACCATCTCTCACCACCATGCTTGGTTGGTGAGATAAATCTCCCTCTTACCTCTTGAAGAACTCCAAAAGCTCCTTGCTTTGAATTTAGAACAAGATCTCCTCCAACAAAAGTCTCTTGAACATAGAACAAATACAAGAAAATTAGTATATTGAGCTTGATTAAGAGGAACCATGGATCAAACATGGTTTAGAACATGAAAAAGAAAAGAATAAAAGAAATTTCCTTACTCTTCACCAACTAAAGCTCTAGAACTTGATCTTAGTAAAAGTCCTTCAAGATGGAAGATTTAGAGAAATTCTTCAACATGAAAGTTGTTTAGAATAAGGTAAGGATTCAAGAAACTAGGTTGTATGAAATTAAAGAGTGATGGAAGGTGGACTTAGGTGCTTTGGCCGAATGCTTCTCTAGGGAGAGGAAATGGAGTTTTTCTCCTTGGTTGGTTCTTGAAGCATAAGTGAGAGAAAGAGGAAAATGAAAAATGTGAAGTGTGGAAGTGAAATATTTGGTATCCTAACTATGCATGGCCGTGGACTTCATGGAGAGAAATGACAAAGTGAAGTTTTGAAAAGCATGCTCATTAATTGATCAATAGGAACTTGTCTTCATCTTTTCTTTGGCCTAAAAAGCCTATACTAGTTTTGTCTCCCATTCTCATTGCTCTTCAAAACCGCCCCCCTCCATGCATGATTCATGCAAATTGTCATCTTTTCTATCAATTATATGAAGCATTCCTAACCATTGATTCATTCAATGGTTAGGATTCAAGTAGATTTTGATTTTTAGAAGACAAAATCTAGGTCATTGGATCTTTCTTCTTTAAATCCTAGCCGTTAGATGTGTCTCCAAATGAAAGGTCAAGATTGCATCTTCAAACTTTACATCCAAGGGTCCAAAATGGTTGTAGAAATTTTTGATGACCAATTCTCCACCATTGATCAAAATCCAAATCCAATGGTCATTAATGGTCCATCTCCACCATTGATTTAAATCCAAATCCAATGGTCATTAATGATCCATCTCAACCATTGATTTATTTTACATCCAAGGGTTCATAATGGTCATATTCATTTTACAAGACTAAATCTCCACCCTTGATTTAATTTTCCATCCAATGATTATAATTAATCCTGTTTATTTTCAAGATTAAATCTCCACCGTTGATTAAATCAAGATTAAATCTCCAATGGTAATTAATTCGATGGTGGATATCCAAACCACCAATATTGACTTAACAGTATAGAATTTTATTTTTATCTGTTATAACCCGATGAAAAAATATACTTATTGTATTTTTATCATCCGATAATTAAATACAGTACAAAATACAATAAAGAAAATTTTCTAAAACTGTTTCCAGATTCAGGTTTAGTAACATTCCTTGTCTTCGTCTAAACAGTACAAATTTTTTTATGGGTAGAAAAATTTTTCACTTTGCGGGACCCACCTGGGCCCACGTATGGCCACCTGGGCCCACCTACACCTCGTGGGGCCCACAAACAGTAAAAATTTCAAAATCACACATAAAATCACAAAAATTAGAAAATTCACAAATATCAATTCAGATTACGTAAATTAATTAAGACTAAACAGTAAAAATTAATTTACGTAAATTTTTTTGGCCCAAAAATTATTATTTTTCTGACACGGAGCAAATTACTCAAAATGATCAAATATGCAGATGGAATATTTAAAATAATATTACAGTGCACAGAAATCACTAAACAGTAGAATTCTGCTAACTGTTAAAATTATTTATTTAATACATAGAAAGTTTGGGGTGTTACAATTCTCCCCCTCTACAAAAGTTTCGTCCTCGAAACTTGACGAACTTGATTTTACATCCTCAGAATAAATAGGATATTGTTCTTTTATCTTTTCTTCTAGTTCCCATGTAGCTTCCCCGCTTATATCATCCCAAATAATTTTAACCAATGAAATTTCCTTACCTCGAAGTTGCTTTGTCTTTCGATCCTCAATCTTTACTGGAACAGTTTCATAGGTTAAATTTTTCTTGGTGTATTGTGTCTGGCTTGATAACATGAGTAGGATCAGAAATATATTTTCGTAGTTGTGATACGTGAAATACATTATGAAGGTTTGACAGAAAAGGTGGTAATGCAATCTGATATGCCACCGGACCTACCTGACGTAAAATCTGATATGGTCCGATAAACTTTGGAGTGAGCTTCTTGGATTTAAGCACTCGCCCAACACCCGTCATAGGCGTCACTCGCAAAAATACATGGTCACCTTCTTCAAACTCGAGAAATTTTCTCCTTTTATCAGCATAGCTCTTTTGCCGAGTTTGACTCATTCTCATTTTGTCTTGTATCATCTTCACTTTCTCAGTTGTCTGTTGAACAATCTCTGGTCCTAACATAATACTCTCACCGTCTTGATACCAACATAACGATATTCTACATCATCTTCCATATAATGCCTCATAGGGTGCCATCCCTATACTTGAATGGAAACTATTATTATATGTGAATTCTATCAATGGGAAGAATTCATCCCAGCCTCCAGTTTCTTCCAGAACACATGATCTCAACAAGTCTTCCAGAAACCGAATTATTCTTTCTGACTGGCCATCGGTCTGTGGATGGTAAGCAGAACTTAAACGTAGCTTTGTTCCCATCGCTTCTTGCAAACTATCCCAGAATCTTGAGGTAAATCGCGGATCCCGATCAGAAATTATACTGGAAGGTACACCATGAAGTCTAACAATTTCATTGATGTACACTTGAGCCAACTTTTCCATTGAGTATTTAATATTAATCGGTAAAAAGTGCACTGACTTAGTAAGCCGATCAACAATTACCCAAATGGCATCATGACCCTTCCGAGTCTTTGGTAGTCCCATCACAAAATCCATTGCTATGTCATCCCATTTCCATTTGGGAACAGGCAAAGGTTGCAATATTCCCGAAGGTCTTTGATGTTCCACCTTAGCTTTCTGACAGATTAAACAGGATGATACATACTCAGCAACATCTTTCTTCATTCCTTGCCACCAATATAATTGTTTTAAATCTTGATACATCTTTGTGGCTCCCGGATGCATACTCAGTTTACTCCTGTGAGCTTCATTCAAAATCAATCTTTTAAGATTCGGATCATTAGGCACACAAACTCTTCCTTGAAACTTCAAAATTCCATTAACATCTTCGCTAAAATCTAACACTGCCCCTTGACTATTTGCTTCTTTTGCTTCTTACAAATATCGGTCACTGTTTTGTCCTTCACGGATTCTATCCATCAAATCATTTGAAATGGTGATCATATTTAAACACATCTTGCCCAGCGTCAATTTCACAGATAATCGCATATCCCGAAATTCTTCTATCAACTCCTTTTCTTTGATCATCATAACAGAAGCACTAAGTATTTTTCTACTCAACGCATCTGCTACGATATTCGCCTTTCTAGGATGATACTGCAATTGAAAATCATAATCCTTCAGAAACTCTAACCAACGCCTTTGTCTCATGTTCAACTCTTTCTGGTCAAACAGATATTTTAAACTTTTATGATCACTAAAAACAGTGAATGATGTTCCATAGAGAAAATGTCTCCACACCTTCAACGCAAATACCACAGCTGCTAACTCCAAGTCATGAGTCGGATAATTCCTCTCATGATTTTTCAACTGCCTTGAAGCATAAGCCACCACCTTACGGTTTTACATAAGTACACAACCCAATCCTTGGTACGAAGCATCACAATATACTTCGAAGGGTTCATTTGGATCAGGTAGAATCAGTACCGGTGAAGTAGTTAATCATCTTTTCAACTCCTGGAAACTTTCTTCGCATGCGTCACTACACACGAACGGCTGATTCTTTCGTGTAGGTTGGGTAAGAGGTCCTGCAATCTTCGAAAACCCCTCAATGAACCGTCTATAATAACCAGCTAATCCGATAAAACTACGGATTTCTGTTACAGTCTTTGGTCTTTCCCATTCCAAAACTGTCTCCACCTTGGAAGCATCGACTTTAATTCCTTCTTTTGATATCACGTGTCCCAAAAATTGAACTTCATTCAACCAAAATTCACATTTGGATAACTTGGCATATAACTTATTCTCCTTCAAAATTTGAAGAACTACCCTGAGATGTTCAGCATGTTCCTCCTGACTTCGAGAATAGATCAAAATGTCATCGATAAAGACGACAACAAACTTATCCAAGTATGAACGAAAAATTCTATTCATGAAGTCCATGAATATGGCTGGTGCATTTGTCACACCAAACGGCATCACTAAATATTCATAATGCCCATAACGAGTTCGAAAAGCTGTTTTGGGAATATCCTCCACTTTCACACGTATTTGGTGATACCCAGAACGTAGATCAATCTTGGAAAATATTGCGTCTCCTCGTAACTGATCCATTAGATCATCTATTCTTGGAAGTGGATATTTATTCTTAATCGTGATTTTATTTAATTGCCGATAGTCTACACATAGACGTGAAGTTCCATCCTTCTTCTTGACCAACAGTACTGGAGCTCCCCATGGTGACACACTAGGTCTCACGAATTGTTTCTCTAATAAATCCTCTAGCTGTTTCTTCAATTCGGCTAATTCTATACGGCGACATCCGATAGGGCGCTATAGATATCGGTCCAGCTCCGGTATAAGGTCAATGGCAAACTCGATTTCCCTTACTGGTGGCAGTCCAGGTACGTCTTCAGGAAATACTTCAGGAAATTCATTGACCATGAAAATATTCTTCAAGACATCTTAACATTGCACCTCTAAAGAAGATAACAACAGATACCCATGATCTCCTTCCTTCAAACAAGCTTCCACTTGAGTAGCCGTTAGGAATCTAGGATCCTTAGCCTCAGGAAACACTAACGTCTTATTCGAACAATCAATTAGGATATGGTTAGAAGACAACCAATCCATTCCCAAGATTACATTAATCTTGGAAAGAGGTAAACAGATCAAGTCCTCATAAAAGATTCTATCCCTAACACAGACAGGACAATTCAGGCATACTGTTGATGTAACTACAGACTTATCAGTAGGAGTAGCAACACTCAGATCATATGGCAATGCAGACACAGTCAATCCCAAACGTTCAACACAATCATATGCAATGAAAGAATGTGTTGCTCCTGAATCATAGAGTATGGTTAAAGGATTACCTCCAATGGTACCCTCCTCCATTATCAAGTCCTCAGATTTAGCAGCTTCTTCTCCGCTCATTGTATAGACACGACCACCTGCCTGTGGCCTTGCAGTATGAACATTTCCCACAGAGGATTTTTTCCTTATCTGATCACAGTCTTTAGAGAAATGTCCATGCTGTCCACACTTACAACAAACAACCTCCTTATGTTGACAATCTTTCGTGAGATGGTCCTTCCCACATTTGAAACATCGAATAGGAGTCCCAGCTTGACTTGCCTTATTGCCGCTAGAACTTCCACCCACAAATTGCTTCTTAGTCTGACTTCCTACAGGTTTCATATATGGCTTTTGCTGAGAGCGACTTGCTTGAGTACTCTTTCCTTTTTGGAACCTTGCAGGTCCAAAATTCTTATTTCTTGCCGCTCGTTGATGATCAATCTCTTCAACTTTACGACATTTTTCAATCAAAGTTGGAAATTGATTAATCTCCAACATCGATACTGACTCTCTTAATATCCACTTTAATCCTTCTTCAAATTTCCTGCATTTCTAGCCCTCATCTGGATTCATCTGCAAATATCTCAAAAACTGAGACTGACTTTCAAATTTTGCCGCATACTCACTTACGGACATCAATCCTTGTCGTAAGCTCAGAAATTCCATTTCCTTCATATGCCTCACACTTGCTAGAAAATATTTCTCCAGAAACTTTTGCTTAAAAACTTGCCATGTCACCATCCTTCCTTCGGCTTCCAACAGTCTTCTAGCTCCTGTCCACCAACGTTCACCATCTCCTACCAGCATAAACGTTGCCAGCGTAAGCTTCCGTTCATCAGCACAACCCATACCATCAAATATCTTTTCAAGTTCTTGGATCCAAAGTTCAGCTTTCTCCGGATCAAACTCTCCACGAAATTTCGGTGGATTATTCCTTCGAAACTCAGACAAACTGTGCACATTTTCATTAGCCCGTTGATTTTGTTGTGCAACCACTTCCGCCATTCTCTGCATTGCTGCTACAGCTGCAGCCATGTTCCCATTACCATTCCCATTATCGCTCCCATTAAGCTCCATATCGTTTCTATTATTGATACGTCCACGTCCACGTCCACGTCCACGTCCGACCATTATTCTTTCCTATTCAAACTGAACAACACAAGAAAGTCAAATTCAAGTTTCAGACCAAGAAACCACAAACAGAGAATCATACAACACAAACAAGACCGACCTAACCACAACCCCAAAAGACTCTAACTTGGGCTCTGATACCAACTAATGTAACACCCACCATAGGGTGTCACATTTATGTTACTTAATAACCCCCAAGTTCATATGGTGACGTTGTAATAAAAAGATAAGTCAAATTTTTTTTTTGACGACCATAAAATAAACTTAGCGGAAAATAAAACATTATAGCAACCTCACACATAGATTACATCATATACATATTGCAAACGTACTGTTCGAATTATTTATTTTACAACCCATGTCTCAAACTAAAACACACTTAAATAAATTACACATATAGTTCATATCAGAGTTCAAACTTGCCCAAGTTTAACTAAGCAGCGGACCCCTCAGATGGGTCCTCCTCGGGTTCCTCAGCAGGTAGGAATCCATTATGACGAGTAGCCCTACGGACAGGTGTCCGGGCTGACGATACTATACTGATTTCTGTTGGGACATAATTCCTAGTGTCCCAGTGTCGCCTGATATGCAACGGAAATTCAACATGAACTAAAATAGTTACACAGAAAAATGGATCTCTACGAAACAGTCTGCTAATGCTAACAGTCAGATATCCCTCATAAATAAGTCCTCGCTCATCGGGACTTGTTCTCCATTCACCAGCTCCTCCGTGAAATTGTAGACGTACATATCCGAAGAAACTGGCTCTTGACGTCATATTATCAGAATTCGGCGTTCCCAGTCGTGAGAAGTAACTCTTCTTCTGCTTCTTGTACTGTTTCTTTCTCAACATCTTCACCCAATTAAAATATAATAGGCAAATATACACACAAAGATGTGAGATTATCTACGCCAATACAAGCATGATAGTACAGAGATAATACAAACAACACATCATGCAAAAATATCATATCATGATCACAATTATACCATCATCATAGTGCAAAATAATAATTATCATTATGCCACTATCACTGTTTAAATCATACAACAATTACAGTAACACCATCATATAGATATAGATGCTCAGTTTCATGCATGCGCACATAGACTCAATGTCCTACTCCATGGAGCTAATACTCAAGTCGGAGAAATTGATCGAAAAGAGCTGCTGGTATTTCGTGCTTCAGACCAAGTGCTTATAATTATATCTTGCACATCTAGCACATACACAACAGTCTTTGTCAGATCTCGATTAAGAATAGTGTCTCGGTCCGGATCACCGGTGTGTTGCATCGGTCTAACCCACGGTGCAGAAGAGCTACCAACTGCCCATTGTGAGCAACCCGCACCCCGATGCCCCCAAGGTCCACAAGTGACCTACACTACGCGTATCGCACCCACTCAAGAGGTGTACGTTTCTCCTAGGCAATTAGCCATATCCAGTCCATCGGACCATTTTCAATGCATGTGTAATGCACCAATTACCAACCAAAGGTAAATCACATAATTTCTCATACAAAGTTCAAATACTATTTTACGTTCATAAAATGGATTCATGCCAATTATAAGCAAATTGCCCAATTTCTTGTACAGTATTCACATACTGATTTTTAACTGTAAAGTTTATTGTATAATTAACAGCAACATTATATTATTGTATTTTTCTCATTCATAAAATATTTTTGTCACATTTTATGGTCACGTAATATTTTATTACGTAAACAACGATTTGTAACATTTCTATTACGTAACAATTTTCTTTTTTGTATTCCAAAATGCGTAAAAATATTCTTTAATTTTTAAATTGCATAGCAATTTTTATACAACATTTTGATCGTGTAAAATATTTAAACACTTTAAAAATTGTGTAGAAATATTTTAACATTTTTCAAATCGCATAATTTAAAAATTACGTTTTTGAGTTACATAAATCATTTTTTTCACCGTTTTTACCCTTCGTAAAATATTTCTTAACTTTAAAAATATTATTTTGGACTTTTCTAACAATAATATAATTCCTTACTTTATTTTCTTCCTATTCTTAGTCAAAAAATCTTTTTCTTAATATATTTTCTCAAAATTGCTTTTTATTGATCTAGTTTTACAAAATTTCATTTAGTTTAATTAATTACCATTTCTAACTTTTAAATTTCCTAACATTTTTCCAAAACCCAATAAATAAATTCTTTGTTAGTAAATTTAAGTTACAAACGTTTTTTTTTATATTTCTAAATCACTTTCAAAAATTAATTCTCCTTGAAAACAATTTGAAGTTTAACACCTTCAATCTCCCTTTTTCTTTTATTTATGAAAATTCCACTTGACAACACTTTAATTCTCTTTTCAAAATCATTATTTAAAAATTCTTATATTTTATAACATCAAAACATTTTTTTTTCTAAATTATCAAGACCTTAAAAATGGTCATTGGAACCATGAAAGATTTTTCTTATAACTTAAATGAATTATATTTTTGTTTCTACGCAAAATTAATTAATATCAACATAACTAAAAAGAAAACGTGTGCATTCTCTTTTGCAAAACCAAAATTCTTTTGTTTATTTCCTTTACTTATCAAATCATAAAATTTTATTATTCATGAAAATATTAATTTGGTGAACATCTAATTTAAGGTGTCTTGGCCAGAAATCTTATTGTTCTAGGGACCCAAAAAATCAATTTCCTTGTTCTTGAAAAATTTTCAACATGAACCCTAATTTTGGGCATCAAAACCGAACCTCTCCTTTGGCCATTGGAGCCAAAATTTTGCTTATTTCAACATACATCCATCATAATATATTTAACATATATCATCATGCATATTATAAGCATACCATATAAACAAGTAAAAAAATCATACTAAGCATGCATACACAATTAATTCATGCAAAGCATATCAAGCATAAACAAAATAATTAAAACACATAACACAAATAATTTATTACATGACCATGGATATGAATCCTCACATGGATTCATCATCCATCAAATATAACCATCTCTCACCACCATGCTTGGTTGGTGAGATAAATCTCTCTCTTACCTCTTGAAGAACTCCAAAAGCTCCTTGCTTTGAATTTAGAACAAGATCTCCTCCAACAAAAGTCTCTTGAACATAGAACAAATACAAGAAAATTAGTATATTGAGCTTGATTAAGAGGAACCATGGATCAAACATGGTTTAGAACATGAAAAAGAAAATAATAAAAGAAATTTCCTTACTCTTCACTAACTAAAGCTCTAGAACTTGATCTTAGTAAAAGTCCTTCAAGATGGAAGATTTAGAGAAATTCTTCAACATGAAAGTTATTTAGAATAAGGTAAGGATTCAAGAAATTAGGTTGTATGAAATTAAAGAGTGATGGAAGGTGGACTTAGGTGCTTTGGCCGAATGCTTCTCTAGGGAGAGGAAATGGAGTTTTTCTCCTTGGTTGGTTCTTGAAGCACAAGTGAGAGAAAGAGGAAAATGAAAAATGTGAAGTGTGGAAGTGAAATATTTGGTATCCTAACTATGCATGGCCGTGGACTTCATGGAGAGAAATGACAAAGTGAAGTTTTGAAAAGCATGCTCATTAATTGATCAATAGGAACTTGTCTTCATCTTTTCTTTGGCCTAAATAGCCTATACTAGTTTTGTCTCCCATTCTCATTGCTCTTCAAAACCGCCCCCCTCCATGCATGATTCATGCAAATTGTCATCTTTTCTATCAATTATATGAAGCATTCCTAACCATTGATTCATTCAATGGTTAGGATTCAAGTAGATTTTGATTTTTAGAAGACAAAAGCTAGGCTATTGGATCTTTCTTCTTTAAATCCTAGCCGTTAGATGTGTCTCCAAATGAAAGGTCAAGATTGCATCTTCAAACTTTACATCCAAGGGTCCAAAATGGTTGTAGAAATTTTTGATGACCAATTCTCCACCATTGATCAAAATCCAAATCCAATGGTCATTAATGGTCCATCTCCACCATTGATTTAAATCCAAATCCAATGGTCATTAATTATCCATCTCCACCATTGATTTATTTTACATCCAAGGGTTCATAATGGTCATATTCATTTTACAAGACTAAATCTCCACCCTTGATTTAATTTTCCATCCAATGATTATAATTAATCCTGTTTATTTTCAAGATTAAATCTCCACCGTTGATTAAATCAAGATTAAATCTCCAATGGTAATTAATTCGATGGTGGATATCCAAACCACCAATATTGACTTAACAAGTATAGAATTTTATTTTTATCCGTTATAACCCCACGAAAGAATATACTTACTTGTATTTTTATCATCCAGATAATTAAATACAAGACAAAAAAATACAATAAAGAAAATTTTCTAAAAGCGTTTCCAGATTCGGGTTTAGTAAGATCCCTGTCTCGTCTAAACAAGTACAAATTTTTCTATGCGTAAAAATTTTTTTTCACTTTTGCGGGACCCACTGGGCCCACGTATGGCCACTGGGCCCACCTACACCTCGTGGGGCCCACAAACAGTAAAAATTTCAAAATCACACATAAAATCACAAAAATTAGAAAATTCACAAATATCAATTCAGATTACGTAAATTAATTAAGACTAAACAGTAAAAATTAATTTACATAAATTTTTCTGGCCCAAAAATTATTATTTTTCTGACACGGAGCAAATTACTCAAAACTATCAAATATGCAGACGGAATATTTAAAATAATTTTACAGTGCACAGAAATCACTAAATAATAGAATTCTGCTAACTGTTAAAATTACTTATTTAATACATAGAAAGTTTGGGGTGTTACAAAGACTCGTCTTTAATGCTCAACCAAGGTTTTTCAGATTGATTGTCTAACCCCCATAAATGCCCAACAACTTCTATTTATAAGTCATTGAAGTTTAGAGTCGTTGGGAGGTGGTTGGAGCATTTAATGATACGTAACTATCCGTTAATTTCTGTTTTTGGAAACCTCTCTTATTCGAATAAGAGAATTCTTATTCGAATAATGCTTGAAATAGCACAGGTGTGTTTTCCCCTGTAATGTGTTATTCGAATAACACCTTGGTTATTCGAATAACCAATTAAATGTTTGGCTTCTGGGAAAACATATCATTCGAATAAAATCCTAGTTATTCGAATAACCAATTAAATGTTTGGCTTCTGGGAAAACATGTTATTCGAATAACATTCATGTTATTCGAATAACTCATTCGAATATTTGATTTCCTGAGTTCTCGTTATTCGAATAACAACATTGTTATTCGAATAACCAATTAAACATGATTTTATCAAAAGGCTGGTTATTTGAATAATAACTCTGTTATTCGAATAATCATTTAATAAAATGACTTCCTAGAAGTGTGTTATTCGAATAACACTTTGTTATTCGAATAACTTATTCGTGCCAAAACTTTTTTGAATCATTTATTCGAATAATGCATGGCTTATTCGAATAAATCCTTTCCTGAATGATTTATTTGGAATCCCTAACTTGTGTTATTCGAATAAGAAACTCCTTATTCGAATAATACATACGAAAAACATGTTTTGAGCCTTTTTAAATGTTGCTCTTGATTCCATATGATCTTGTGGGTTTATGGACACGAAATGGTTGATTCTTTGGAAGTTAAAAACCATATTGAAGCCTTGAAAACTTGTATGCTATTTCGAAACGTAAGATTGAGCTATTTGTGAATCTTTATATACCTTTACAAAATGATTGAAGTCCTAAAAGCTATACTTGATGGTCTTGATACTCTTGGACTTGATCTTGCAACATCTTTAAGTTTGTTATCATCAAAACACATTCTTTATGAGCTACATGCCAGTCACATGATAATGTTTATGAAATGTATTATGATGATGTTTATGAAATGTATTATGTTAATGCTTATGAAATGTCATGTCCTTTATCAAAGTACCCATCCACAACTTTGACATACTTACGGAATATCATGACTTTTGACAAAGTGCCCGTACGTAACTTTGACCCAGGCTTAGTGCTTTCTCACTCTTTAGCCATGCGTTAATGTTTATGAAATACAAATGTCATGTCATTCTGAATTATGTTATTCGATTAGCTCTCTAGGACTTTTTTCAAACAACATTGGAAACACTTTCACTTGGTTATGCCTTTAAAAAAATGCTCATTACCTTTTTGACTTTATTCGAAAACATGCCATTCAAATGCTCTCAATATTCGTTTAACCTTGAAAATATGCTATTTAGAATAACTCTTATAGCTTATTCGATTAACCTCGAATACATACTCTTCGAAGAGCTCTCATAATCTATTCGAGCAGGCTAAAAAACATACCACTTTCTTAGCTTATTCGATTATCATTGAAAATATCCGTTTAATTAACTATCATAATTTTTTGATTAACATTGAAATCTTACCAATCAAATAGCACACTTAGTTTACTCAATTAGTACTAACAGTGTCGTTTTGAATTATGTCTATCAAATAGCTCTCCTAGTCTATTCGATTAGCCTTGAAAGTCATGTCATTCGAATTGCTCACTTAGTATATTCAGTTTAACATCGAAATCATAAAATCTCGAATAACTGACATCAAAACTGGAACACTCTATAATGTTTTATTCGAGTAATATCTTGACTTATTCGAATAGAATACTGCAAAAATTCCTTCTAGTGCATTAGAATATCATTTTTATATCCATAAATCAGGTAGTAAAATTGTGGAAAATCATCAAGTTCTTGTGGATGTATTCATGCTTATGCATGTCTATACACATGTATGCTCAAATCTCATCACACTAACAAATCAATGCATAGAATCAAGTCTCATCGAAATATATAACAATACACACACTACTAAAAAATTTGTAAATAGCAATGGTTTATTTGAGACAGTTTCTTAAACTACCATAATTATTGGCGGTTTATACTGTGATTTTCTTAACTGCCACAAAATTTAAAATTTTGTGGCATTTTAGTAAAGTTTAGCAGCGGTTTATACCCAAAACACTAAATTTTGTGGTGGTTGAATAGTATTTAGTGGCGGTTTATTAAAAAAGAAAGAGCTGCACAACATTTTTTTCTTAAAATTTCATTCCCTCTTCATTTTCCTTTCCTTCTTATTCAGATTTGTCCTTTTATTCTGATTTGCCCTAATGACTCAATGCACCACCAATAACAGCAACACCCAACAACGTACCACCAGCAATAGCAACACGCCGTCAACAACGTCTCCACATCTCAACCTCTCAACGTCTCAGTAACAAGTTTGCCTCCCTTTGCTTTTTCTGTGTCAATGTGATTACTAATATGATTTGATTGTTTTCTTTCTCTTATTCAAGGATCGATTTGTCACATTCTCTATAATTGGGTTTTCCTATATGATAACCCATTCACCGCTGAATGCAGGGATAAAAGTGCAGGGGATATAACCTATTCTCTGTAATGGTCCATCTTGATTGTTCTCCATTGCAACATTTCTAACATAAATTACAGGTATTTTTTTTAATACTTATTGATATTTCATTATTTGCTATTACTTTCATTTGAGTAGATATGGAATACGAGAATAGACATTATTTGTTTTTGCCTTTTGTGTATGGTACTAAAGGTTGCTTTTGTGTAACGGTCCATCTTGATTGTTCTCTATTGCGATATTTCTAATATAAACTGCAAGTATTTCTTTTTTTAATACTTATTGATATTTCATTATTTGTTGTAACTTTCATTTGAGCAGAAATGGAATACATTTGTGGAGAATAGGCATTATCTATTTTTGCCTTTTGTGTTTTTGCCCTTTCTTGGCTTCATAGATTTCCTATTTTCTTTGATTTTAATGGGGTTTCTTCTCCAAGTTAGGTGTAAATGTAACAATTGGTCTTCAATATACAAATATAGCCTTTTGTTTCATTTACTCTTGTATTTGGCACCTCTCTCTCTCTCTCTCTCTCTCTCTCTCTCTGTGTGTGTGTGTGTGTGTGTGTGTGTATGTGTGTGTGTGTGTGTGCTCCTCTTGCTTTCTCATCTCCTCCCCTGTTATATGTAATAGCAAACAATCAAGTTATTTGTGTGACCCACAAATTAAATTATAGTTTATTGGCTCCTGGAAAGCAATGAACAAGAGGAGTGTCTCCAACTATAGGGACTTCTTTTTGCTACCAATAGGGGAAAAGATTACAAATTTACAATTCAAATATGACCAGGGCTTTCAAACTCAAATCTGACAAGGGTGAGAATTGTACTCAAAGGTGAGTTGGAGATGATGAAATGCTACCCCCGAGATATTTCTGTGCACCCTGAACTTGAAGAATGAGAGTTCTGAGTGTTTTAACATTGAGTACTATTGAGGTTGTTTACTTCTATGCAATTCCAAGGGTAGTGGTTTCTATTATGCCAAAAGGAAATAATTTATGTGAAATATAGTCAAGTTGCATCTGAGCTCAGGCTTTATTCAGATTGTACTTTATGTATTGAAGGTCCAGTCTATGTCAGAGAAAAAGTATGGCTTTAGATACCATGATTTTGCAAGCAACAAGTTCAAGTTTGTTCTGAAATGGATTCAGAGGGTACCTAGGATAGGCACATAATAGAGGTTTCCTCCTTGAGCAGCAGCAGCGACCAAATGTATTGAAACAGGGGAGTAGGTGTTGGGAATTGTGGATACATTATGCAGCGAAAAAATAGGATTCCCATCAAGGATCCATGCGAAAAAGCCATAATCTGAGTTTTAAAATTGTTTACCTATTGAAGCGTGATCAAAAGAAGTGACGTGAATCACCAACACCATAAAAGCGATGATGTCTCTACGGTATCCACACGAACAGACTCACGAACGTCCAATGTTTGCAAAAGGGAGTCTCACGTCTCTCACACAGTGCTAGCTGCGAAGAGAAAAGAAGAAACTTGTCATTCTCTCACTCACTTTTCTATAGGTGCAACTAGGATTCTGTAATGTGTGCCTTAGTAGCCCCCTTAGCAGTACTATTTATAATAGTGACTGCCTTAAGTAAGTGTGAGCAGTAGCTAGGTAAGTTGTGTAACCCTAGACTCATCTGTTATGATTCTGGCCCATATTTAAATCCGAGTCTAACTTGGATCTATTGCTCAAATTTTAGTCTGCTCTATGTGTGCGACCCTGCAGGTTCTCATTACGTTGGCAGTAATATTAAAATTTCATTTTAATATTACAAGCAGTGAGTAGTATCTAGCAACATATCGCTGCTACCCAAGTAATGAGAATGTCAGTGATTTGACATAACCTTTCTGTGACTAATGTTTTCGCATCGTTTAGTCCCTTTGCCACGATATCTAGATTGAACACAAGGCATGGAATGCGTCACCCTTGTATAGTCTAATCCGTTGTTTCCTGATACTCGAGTAGACTTTGTAACAACAAATGAAATCAATATCTCATATTGACTCATTTGAGCATGGCTATGCATTTCACAGTCTCACTTAATCAGGGGGCCCGAAGATATCGCTCCTGTTATATAGGAGTGACAAATCTCATCTAGGTCACTCACATTCCTTTGCATGATTCACGGTATGTCCAATAACTAACTTTATAATCACCTTGTTATAGATGACGTTTGATGGCATTATAATCACTCATATTCCACAGACACCATTGTCACTATGAGAATCGCTTATGACACTCACATAACGATCCATGTAGCGTTCTCATGGCGGGTCAGTCTAGTACATCATTACTCTAATATGTACCCATGTGAAGACTTGATATCTCATATCCATGACTCGTGAGATGTGGTCATCAATCTACGCACATACTAGTCTCAATGCATTATTGTTGTCCTAATTAACAATAATACTTGACTAGAGACATTTAAGAATAATGTTCTAATTTTATCCAATAGGATCTCATGATCAAGTCAATCACTTGATGTCCTATGGCATCAAACTTACTATTCTAAGGACTTTATTATGTTTATTAAAAAAGAACACAATAAATGGAATGCCTCATATATTAAAAATAGCATAATAAAATATATGTAAATACAGACAAATGTATCAGGCTCTAGGGCATACACCAACAATCTCCCACTTGCACTAGAGCCAATCAAGCATATATCTAATGCCTACAGACCTAGTGTGACCCTCATGCTTCTGCTGTGCAAGAGGCTTCATCATTGGATCAGCAATGTTATCATCTGTTGGTACTCTGCATATCTTCATATCTCCTCTATCGATGATCTCTCGAATGAGATGGAAGAGCCTAAGTATATGTTTGGATCGCTGGTGAGATCTAGGCTCCTTAGCTTGTGCAATGGCTCCATTATTATCACAATAGAGGTCCACTAGGTCCACAATGCTAGGAATAGCGCCAAGTTCAGCAACGAACTTCCTGATCCAAACGGCTTCCTTTGTTGCATTGGAGGCACAATATACTCAGCCTCTGTGGTAGAATCGGCAACTGTCTCTTGCTTTGAACTCTTCTAGCTCACAGCCCCACCATTTAGGCAAAAAACATAACCCGATTGCGATCTGGAGTCGTCCTTATCAGTTTGAAAGCTAGCATCAGTGTAACCCTTTACAACTAGCTCTTCCTCGGCTCCATATACCAAGAACGAATCCTTAGTCCTTCTCAAGTACTTAATGATGTTCTTGACAGCAGTCTAGTGACTCTCACCGAGATCAGACTGGTACCTGCTCGTCATGCTCAAAGCATATGAGATGTTTGGTCGAGTACATAACATAGCATACATGATAGATCCAATTATAGATGCATATAGAATCTTGCTCATGCGATCCCTCTCATCCTGGGTGGAAAGGGATTGAGCCTTAGATAGGCTTACACCATGTGACATAGACAAGAGTCCTTTCTTGGATTCATGTATGTTAAATCGTTTTAACACTTTGTCTATATATGTACTCTGACTTAGGCCAAGTAGTCTCAGTGATCTCTCTCTATAGATCCTGATACCTAACACATAGGTGGCTTCGCCCAAGTCCTTCATAGAGAAGCAGTTCCTTAACCAAGTCTTTATGGACTATACGGTAGGCATGTCATTTCCGATAAGTAGTATGTCATCTACATACAATACCAGAAAGACAATAATGCTCTCACTAACCTTCTTATAGACACAAGATTCTTCTTCATTCTTGATGAAGCCAAACTATTTTATTGTATCATCAAAACAAAGATTCTAGCTTCTGGAAGCTTGCTTCAATCCATAAATAAATTGTTGCAACTTGCACACCTTTCCAGCATCCTCTGGAGTAGCAAAACCCTCAGGTTGTGTCATGTACACATCCTCGAGAAGATTTCCATTAAGGAAAGTAGTTTTGACATCCATTTTTCAGATTTCATAATCATGGTATGCTTCAATAGCAAGCAATATCCGAACAAATTTAAGCATCGATCACACCTTAAAGGTATGTACATTACCATCCATGTCAGTTTTCTTCTTGAAAACCCACTTGCATCCAATGGGTTTTACCCCTTCAGGTGGGTCAACCAAGGTCCATACCTAGTTAGCATACATGGAATCCATTTCAGATCTTATGGCCTCAAGCCATTTCTCAGATTCTGGGCCAATAATGGCTTTCTGGTAAGTCACAAGCTCATCTTGATCCATGAGCAATACGTCACCTTATTGGGTCATGAGAAATACATATCTCTCTGGTTGATGCGTATCCTGTTAGACCTATGCAGGTCTTGTGTTACTAGAGCAGGTTGCTGTTCCACAACATTTTGTGGAGGCTGCTCTATTTCCATCATCGGTTTGTTGCTACTTTGTGAACCTTGAATTTCTTCAAGTTCTACTTTTCTCTCACTGGTTCCTTTGGAGATAAACTCCCTTTCCATCATAGTGTGAGGAAGGATGATACCCTCCCTATCATAGTTGAGGAGGGATAATTTCCTCTCTACTCATAACCCTATATGAGGATGGATAATTCCCTAATTTGTTGTGGATTGATTGGGTTACTCAGAGTAGTTCTGTGTAACAAGAGAGACTATTACAAATAGGTTGAAGTGCATTAACTTGAAAGTAGGCTTCTAATAAGTAAACAGTATTGTGAGGATGGATAATTCCTTGCATACCACTTTCATAAAAAAGATGATTGATGATTGATGATAATGATTGATAGATGACTATTATGAGATAACTTATTGTATAAGTCTATCATGACTAGATTTCTTGATTGATATTGAGATTATGATGAGATTTGATGGTTTCTTGACTTTAAATGATTTTTGATAAATGATATAAAATGAACCTCTGTTTCGAGAAGAGAAAGAACTTGTTTGGCTTTAGCCACATTTCTACTAATTATATATTAATTATTTGAAATGATTTTTTCCCAAAATAGTTAGAATGATTATGATAACACGATTTTAAAATTATTAATAAGAATTGTGAGATTCTCACCCCATTTCTTTGATTTCAATAATGATTCCAAGATATCTTTGTACAAACTACAGAGGCGAAGGAGAATTTGATCTTGTAGATCTTATATTCTTTTTTTGCATTTGACTTTTGTATATGGTCATATACCATTTTTGTGCCTTAGTGGCCTATGACGTACTAGTTATTTTGATTCTGTTTTATAGATATGTAATATATATTTCCGCTTTAGGCTCATATTTTGTATAAAATATATGTTTATTTTCTCATAAAATTTGATATTGATCTAAGTGACGTACTCTAATATGATTGCAAATGCATAATTCTGGATATGTCATTAGTTTAAATATTAGGACATTACATTCTGGTATCAGAGTCATTCATCCTGTTAAGCCCAAGTATGGACTAGCTATGCTTTTAGCTTGAATGTGATGCATTTTCTTATCTTGACATTAAGATGTATAGATAGAATTGCATTGCAACCTTGAGTATGTATGTTAATGGTTACTGTTGCACTATTACATAAGTATTGAGTCTGATCAACTCAATATGAAATGTTCTGTGTGTACATGGACTATGGCATCATCCAGGCAAACATGAGGAGATAGAACAACTTCCAATGATAGCACGACATATATGATGGAGATGTGTAAGGATATGATAGCTATCATGAGAGAGCAAAGGGAGATGGCCGCAGCTATGAGAGAACAGACGGCCGCCACAAACAGAGTTCTAGAAAAAATGGGTAACAACCCATATCCACAACAAGAGGTTGAAGCACCAGTCATGAGAAACCAGGGCTTTCATGACCTCTCAGAGTTTAGGAAGACCAACCCTCCATCATTCCAAGGAAACTATGATCCAGCTAAGACAGAGGAATGGTTGAGAGAGTTGGAGAATATCTTTACAATAATGAGATGCACCGATGGCTAGAAGGTGTCTTTTGTTTCCTTCATGTTGTAAGGGGAAGCTGAATATTGGTGGAACGACATTATAAAAATAAAGGAGACAGCTGGAATACAGATAACTTAGGAAATATTTAAGACAACCTTCTTGGATAAATATTTTCCAAGGAACCTACAAGAAGAGAAAGAGTTAGAATTTTTGAAGTTGGAGCATGGAAACATGACATTGGGACAATATGTGGCAAGATTTAAAGAGCTATCAAAGTTTTCTTTTTACTTCTAGCATAATCCAGATGAGAGCTAGAAATGTGTAAAGTTTGAGTCTAGGTTGAGAGATGAGGTGAGAAAGATGGTGAGACCTCTTGAGATCAGAGATTTCCATACTCTGGTGAATAAATGTAGAATAGTAGAGTCGGATAGCTCGAGACCAACACTGCTAAAGTCACAACCAGAGTCAAGGCATTCAGAAGAGAAAGAAGACAAATGAAAACTCCAAGAAGAAGTTCTCCAAGTTCAAGAACCAATAAGGAAAAGGTAAATAGATCAAGATAGAAGACAAAGGACCACAATATCCAAAATGTGAGGGGTATCATGGTGACAGAGCTTGCAAGATTGATCAGATGGAATGCTTCAACTGTGACAAGAAGGGATACTATGCTAGGAACTATCCCTAGAGGCAAGAAACAGCAACTCCTAGACCTTTGACCCAAGGAATAGTCTTCACTTTGAGTGGCAAGGAAGCAGCCCAATCTCTTGATCTGATACATGGTAAGGGCATTGTTAAAAATACACTTTTAACTGTATTGTATGATTCTGGAGCTTCTCACTCTTTCATTTCTTATGACTGTGTGAGGATGTTGGATTTACCTATTTCTGACTTTCCTTATAACTTGAAAGTTTATGTTCCTACAAGAAAACCTATAACAACTTAACTGTTGAAAATAGAAACTTCCTTGTGAATCTTATATGCTTACCCCTTGTTGATTTAGACATCATTTTGGACTTGGGCTGGTTGTCAACAAACCATGTTGTTTTGAACTATTCAGATAAAACCTTAGTGTTTATGTCTGACCTTCCTTCTACAAACTTTCCTTCTGAATCAATGTATCTAAGTGTCAACCAAGTTTTCAACCACCTAGTTGAAGGAGCTTAAGGCTATGTTCTCCTCTTTTTATTGAATTCTGAAAAGGAACAAAGTTTGGAAAGTATACCTATTGTGAGAGAATACCTGAAGGTTTTCCTAGATGAAGTGAGTGAACTGCCACCTAAGAGAGAGATTATGTTTACTATAAACTTAGTGCCAAGAATAGGGCCTATCTCCATAGCACCCTATAGGATGTCCCCTATAGAACTCTCTGAGCTTAAGAAACAGATTGAAGAGTTGTTGGATAGGAAGTTTATTTGACCTAGTGTCTCACATTGGGGAGCCCCTGTGCTCTTGGTGAAAAAGAAGGATGGCAGTATGAGATTATGTGTGGACTATAGACAATTGAATAAGGTCACAATCAATAACAAATACCCACTGCCTAGGATAGATGATTTGATGGACCAATTGAGAGGAGTTGCAATGTTTTCAAAGATTGACTTAAGGTCAGGATACCATCAAATCAGAGTCAGAAAAGAAGATATTCCTAATACTGCCTTTAGGACAAGGTATGGGCGCTATGAGTACCTTGTAATGCCCTTTAGTCTGACCAATGCACCTGCCGTCTTTATGGATTATATGAACTGGATTTTTAGGCCATACCTTGATAAGTTTGTGGTTGTCTTTATAGATGATATTCTCATTTATTCAAAGGCAACTGAGGAACATGAGGAGCATCTTAGGGTAGTTCTAGAAATCTTGAAGGAAAAGAAATTGTTTGCCAAGTTGTCAAAATGCGAGTTTTGGATGAAGGAGGTGCAATTTTTGGGACATGTGAGATCAAGAGATGGGATATTCATGGATCCTAGTAAGATAGAGGTAGTGTTGCGATGGGAGAGACCTACCACCGTAGCTGAGATTAAGAGTTTCTTGGGTTTAGCTAGGTGTTATAGGAGATTCATAAAGGGATTTTTTCCAAATAGCTTTGCCTTTAACTAGGTTGACTAGGAAGGTTAGCACTTTTGAGTGGACCTAGAAATATGAAAATAACTTCCAAGAGTTGAAAGAGAAATTGACCACCACATCTGTGCTAGTGATTCTAGACCCATAAGAAAACTTTGAGGTTTATTGTGATGCTTCAAACAATGGGTTAGGTTATGCCTTGATGCAAAATGGACGAGTAGTTGCTTATGCTTCTAGGAAGCTAAGATTCCATGAAGAAAACTACCCAACCCATGACTTGGAACTAGAAGCAGTTGTGTTTGCCTTGAAGATATGAAGGCATTATCTATATGGGATCAAGTTTGAGGTCTTTAGTGATCACAAAAGTTTGAAATACCTATTTGATCAAAAGAGTTGAATATGAGCCAGAGGGGTGGATGAAGTTTCCAAAAGATTATGACTTTGAATTGAAGTATCATCCGGGTAAGGCCAATGTTGTGGCTGATGCACTTAGCAGAAAACTTCTGCATGTGTCCTAAATGATGGTGCAAGAGATGGAACTCCTTGAGAGCTTCAAAAATTTGAGCCTGGCAATGACTATCTTACCACATGGTCTTTGTTTGAAGAGATTAGAGATTCAAAATGATTTGAAGGCTCAAATTAGAGAAGCTCAAGAGTAAGATGAAGCTTTAAAGTTGATTGATGGGCAGATCTAGTTGGGAAAGAAAAAGGATTTTAAGAGGGCTCATGATAGGACACTTATGTTTAGAGATAAACTTTGCGTTTTAAGAGAAAATGAAATCAAAGAAAATATTTTAGAGGAAACCCATAAGAGTAGATACACTATCCATCCCGGAGCCACAAAGATGTATCAAGACCTCAAAAAGATGTTTTGATGGCCGAACATGAAAAGAGATATTGCTGAGTATGTGTCCAAATGTTTAGTTTGCCAAAAAAGTGAAAATAGAACACCAAAGACCTTTAGGACTTCTTCAATCCTTAGAAATTCCTGAGTGGAAATAGGAAAGTATATTAATAGATTTTGTGATGGGATTTCCAAGGACACAGTCAGGCCATGATATCATATGGGTTATAGTGGACAGATTGACAAAATATGCACACATTTTAGCCAAAGGCTAACTGGCCATTAGATAGATTAGCCCAGCTGTATCTCCAAGAGATAGTCAAATTGGATGGAATCCCCTCTAGTATAATATTAGAGAGAGATGCTAGATTCACCTCTAGATTTTGGGGAGCCTTGCAAAAAGCCTTTAGGACAAAGTTGAGGTTTAGCACAACCTACCATCCGCAGACAGATGACTAAACTGAGAGAACCATCCAAACTTTAGAAGATATGTTAAGAGCTTGTGTGCTAGACTAACAAGGAAGTTAGGATAGGTTTTTACCCCTAATAGAATTTTCCTACAACAACAGTTATCATACCAGCATAGATATGACACCTTATAAGGCCTTATATGGCAGAAAATATAGATCACCCTTATGTAGGTATGTAGTAGGGGAACAAACTATCCTAGGGCCATATTTACTATAGAAAACCACAGAGCAGATCAAAATGATCAAGGAAAGGATGTTAGCAACCTAAAGTAGGTAGGAAAGTTGTGCGGATGAGAGAAGGAGACCCTTGGAATTTAATGAAGGAGAACATGTGTTCCTTAGAGTCACTCATACTATGGGAGTTTGTGTAACATCCTCCCTAAACTAATGGTGCCCTAATCACGGTTATAGTAGTTCAATAATACTGGCAAGAGTTATCTGTTAATTCGAGTAATTTTTTGAACTAGTTTGAGCGTAATTCTATAATACTAAATACAAGAGAATAATTAAGGTATCTGTAGAATTTGTTAATATGATGGAAATAAATATGGAATTTTTATTTCCTATCTAGGAACTATTAATAAGAATTGTAGAAAATTTTAGAGAATCAATAGAGCACGTTTGGTATTTTTAAGGATGCTGCTAAGAAATAGCCGGAACAATTAAGTAGCTCAGAAAATTATGAAATTTCATGAAGATGATAAGTAGAATATGGAGAATCTTTTGGTATAGGAAATAATTTGAGGCATACATATTTACTTATTTTACAGGTTCGATTTAATTTAAGGAAAATAGTGCATCTTCCTTGACAAATAGTAGTATATGGAAAGCTATGGAAAAATGGACCTGAGGACTAAGTTGAGTCCTAAAATTTTCTATAAGACTTATGGTAACTTAAAAATTTAACTTTGGAAGATTGAAGTGTGCTTAACAGATATAAAAGTATCAATAACATAAATTTGGTCACATTTTGACCAACCCACCACCCCTTTATGGTCTAGAACTCTAGCTTTTTCTCACTTTCTCTCCTTATTTCTTACACACACAAAAAAAAGAGAAACAAGGCAGAGAAACGGCAGCCAAGAAGAGAGGAAAAGAGAGGAGAAAATATGAAGAAATTGAGGGAAAATGAAGGGAACCAAGGCTAGGAGTGAGGTAAAGGTCCTTTGCCATCTTCTTGATTTTTCTTTCTCATTATTTTTTAGTCACAAAACTAGTCAATGAAGCTTTTGAGGCTCACGGCTAGCAGCTGCAAAATAGAGCACATTTGCTCACTTTCTTTCACTCCATTATTTTCATCTTCTAACCTATTTATCTTTCCATCCTTACCATCATTCAATCTTATTTTCCTTGCTCCTTTATTTCCATAATTTCTCATAGCAAACAGCAGCCCAAATAAGGCAGAAAATAAAAACAAAAAAATAGCAAGGAGGAAGGAATAAAAGAAAGGGAGAAAAGAAGGAAAAAGTGAAATGAAAGTAAAGACCAAGCTTGACTAGCCAAATGAGATAAGGTAGGGGTTTTACCTTCAAACCATTCATCTTTTCAATGGAATTGAAATAAAATTTTAATTCTATTATATGTGGTAGCCACGACCAAGTTAGGGTTTAGTGGTGATACATAGCTTAAATGTGCTTATTTTCTTCCATTGATTCTTATATCAAATTTATGATGGTTTTATTGAAGTCTGTGACCATATTTTGTGCTTAGGGAAGCCATGGTCAAATCATGTTTAAAAAGGGGATTTTATTGCTTTAATTACTTTACTTCTTTTATTGATATTTAAGTTGAAATGTGATGTTGAAGATGATAAGAAAAATGTGATTTCAATGTGTTTTTGGGCTGAATAAATTGGTCTGGTTGTTGTCTTGTTTGGACAGAATTCTTGATGCATTTATGTTTGAAAATTATGACCTTAATGGTGGATGGAAATCATGGTAGAATGTTGCCATGTATAACCAGAATTTTAGTGCAATTGGCACCCAGCTCCCTTTCAGTTAAATCCACCACAGGAGCAGGAACTTCTTTAGTAGGGGTTAGGGCGGCCGGTTCACTACTTGGCCCTGCAACAACTAGGTTTCCATCCCAGAAAATCTTGCTTGGACTAAGCTTCCCCAAAGCTAGCTCGACATCTGGATTAAAGTACTAAACTTGAGCGATCGCATTGTAGAACTGATCAATGCTGATATTGGTGCTGATGGTAAACAGATCATCACTTTCTTTCTCTAGTTCTTTCACTTTAGCTTGAAGGGTGGCATTAGCGGCATCAAACCACTTCTTTTCATTGGCAAGCATAGCTTGAGAGTCAGCAAGCACCTTCTCCACCCTTGCAAGTTTTGCCTCAAACTCTTCTTTGCCCTTAAGGGCTTGTTCCAATTGTTGTCTCCTATGAACTTCCGCTACTCTCAGTTTATCCTGAGCCCTCTTTTCGAAGGCCGCTACCATCTTCTCAAGAAGCCAAGCTTCAATAGTAGTTTGGAGAGCAAAAATTTAGAATACGGATAGGGTATCTAGAACCCTAGTCCGAGTAATGAGTCTGACAACATTTTCGCTCAAAAAGACCTGATCGATGAACTCTCCGAATGTCTTATCCCCTGTGATCAAAGGTAAAGGATTTATCCTTTGGCTGGGATTTCCCTCTATGGCCATAATCAAGTTGGGCTATTCAATTACAGCATCCTCTGTAGCCCTCATCTTCCTTCCTCGTTGAGGTTGTACTAGAACCTCCATAACTGGATCTCGTATTACAATGCCTGGAGCAACGTTGGATTGAGAGCGAGAAGATTCAGCTTGATTCTTCTGCGCCTTATAGGCTTGCAGCACTTCAATAGAAGCTCCAACACCCTTGTTAGTGGCCATATTATCTGCAAGCATAATAAGACAAAGAAACAAGTCACAGAGGCATAACAAATTAAATGAGGAATGATAAAAAAAAAATAGGGGCAACTGATAGAAGTCACATGCCCTACCAAGAATAGCCCAAAGAAATTCATTGCAAGCAATGCTCAAAATATCTTTGTATTTGATTGAGGCAACCTCAGTTTCCCATTTGGTTATGAAGTCGATGCATTCAATATCTCTCTCATCTAAGTTTTTCTTTTCCCTTTCAATAGACTCAATGGGAATGGCCCAGGCATGTCGGTTCCAGTATAAGAAAAACATCAGCTCACCATTAGGTTTCAAATAAAACGGATGGGTACTAGGTGCCACCGTCAGCTTAAAGAATCTGTGCTTGAATTCATTATAGTTGTCTTGAAAAATTTCAAAGACTTTCCTCCCGAACCTCGATTTGATTGACATCCAAGACTGTTACAATGCATTCCCTCTCTGGATACTTCATCGCATAAAAAAATAAAAGAAGGCCCTCTCAGAATATCCGAGCCCAACCACTCGGCAAAACCTTTCAAAGGCCAAGATATTACCCCAGTCGTTAGGGTGAATCTGGGTTAGAGCGACATGAAGGGTCCGAAGAACTGATATTTAAAAATCAGTGAACGGGAGCCGAATATCAAAATCAAGAAAGAGGCCTTCCTATAAGACCATGAAGTCTTGACATTCTTCTTGCTGCACGCACACTCTGTCATCTTGCTCTGGGCATAAAAATTGAAACTTTCAGTCTCCCAAACCTCTCTCCGTCAACTCTAAATAGCTTAAAAGTTCCATGAAACTTGTCTCAGAGGAGTACATTGACGTATGTTTCCAAACGTCATCAGTAACCCAAGCATATGTAGGTCTCATAGGGATGAGAACCAGAGGCTCCTCTACGACTTCTTTCCTTTGCCTCGCCACCTTTTTCCTCACCATTGAACACATGAAAAAAACCCATCGAGACCATTAAGCTAATGGTTAAATCAAGGGTTCATATTAGACGAAGAATGGGGGTACCCTGAAGGTACCATGTCCACCGTCGAACCCTAGGATTACGGCCTCGAAGCCCACAAAGGTTGAAACCTTGATAGGACTCCTCCCCCACTCTTGGCATGGCAGATGGGGTGCTCCATAGAAAAAAGGACCCAAAGAGAAAAATTGACAGAAAATAAAAATAGAAGGTAAATATGGATATACCTTTAGAACTGGGAAGATGAGAAAAAGATCCTGAATAAGCACTGCAAATCACTCAAAATGCCCTTCTTTTGGCTGCCTAAGTCCATTGGAATTCCTCTCAAAAGATCACCAACACTCAGGAACAGTAAAGAGTGATGAAGATGACATTGACCCTTATTAAATGGGATAAGACGATTAAAGGAAATTTTTGTAAAAGCCTCCTGATTTTGAAAAAAAACCCCATCATAGTGCGTAGAACACTAGGCACGTCTGCCCAGTTGAAGCACGTCATGTGGCTTTCACAACTGTCATGGTATTTGAAAAGACGATTAGAAGCAAACCAAGCGTCCCACAAATCAAATTTTTTTTTCCACAAACCACGAAATTTTAATTCGGACCCCGGGGGCAAAAGCTAAAACTCGCTATTTCATTGTACCAACCAAAAGCCAAGTTGGGGGCAACTTGGTATAGCTACAGGGTAAGCATTAGACTCACCCCAGACAACGTAAAGCGAAAAGCAGAAAAGAAAAATGGAAGATACAAAATAGAATTCATAAAATAAAAAAATTTATTAATTGATCTCATTCCATACATCGTTAACCTCCACGGGAGGAAAGAGAAAAAGTATACTAAAAGGAAAGTGAAAATAGTGTCTGTTAGAGAGCTTAAGGACGAAACCAACATCACCGCTGGGGGACCCAGCTGCATTGTCACATCCATAATTCCTCCATTCTCTTCACCGAAACAGTCTGAAGCCACTCCATCCCATTTCTTTTTCCCTGCCTCCTTCATAGTGATAATAAAAGGTCGGCAACCACCTTAAAACCAAGTTCAAGAAAGCAGATTGCCCCAAGTTGCGCCAAGAGGGTTTTCCCTTCCAAAGGGCCCGTATTCTTGCATATCCAACCGCTCTACGAAGAAGACTGGCATAGTGGCTCCAAATCACTTAGGAAGGAAGAAGGACAAGGATAAAGTGCCCTCTAGTGTCCCTATGCACTGGGTCACAAAAGCATCACTCCATCCTAACAACACACTGGATCAGACACCCCCATGTATGCCAGGAGAGAATGCTTTTGCCTCCCTAAATGCATAATGACTTAAAGTTACACCAAGAAAGAAAGGCTCCCATGAAAGAAGAAGTTGTTTGTAGAAAGTCAAACACCTTCAGAAATTTTGGAAAAAGAAAGAGGATAATTTTTGCAGGGGGTGAAACCCTCCATGCAAATGCAAAAAGTTAAAGAACCACTCTCTCAGAGAGAATTATCCTTGCATGGAACTACAAGGCAAAAGGAATACAAGGGAATACCAGTTTCAATGCAAACATTCCCTATTTATAGAGAGAATGAAGTACTCTGATTGGTCCCGTGAAAGGTGAACTGGTCCCATAATGGTATCCACATTAAACGCTCCTAGGTTTTGATTAGTCATGAAAGCAGCGGGCAGTTGGGAAACAGTACGAAACTAAGATCCTCTTTAAAAGATATTTAATTCCCAATAAAGTCAAAGCAATAGTTTCCCAGAGAATCACAGACTGTTACCACCTGCAGTTTCAGATATTGTATTCAGAGTTTGCGTAGAAAACACCCAAGGGAATCTCAAGAATTAATACTTGGGGGAAATGAACTTGAGGAACGTAATAGCATGCCACAGACATCGACATTTTGCATAAAACATCTGGGATCCGATGTTAATTTTTTGGACTCTTATGTTAATCGCATGCTTGGGTGATCTTGTTGAAACTTGACACTTGACTATCCTTCCAAGCACCCAGCTAGGGGCAACTGTTCTGAACTATGATCTGAGATCTTGTCTATTTGGCTCAACCCGGCACACGTATAATCGGACTCCACCCTAGACGACGTAGCTAAGGCCTTGAAGGCAGTCCAGACTTCGGAGCCATGCACATTGAGCGATGTTGGTCCATAATATCAAGATTGCTAGATATGTGCAGAGGATATACTCCTAAATATTCGCAACTGTCAATCATCTACTTACAATATTATAGGACCTATAACTACCTCAGATTGATAAGTAGTTCTCGTATCAAGAATTCCTAATTTATAGGGATTAACCTCAGCAATAATAAGAAATTAATCTTTACCAAGATACTAATCCTAAATACCTGCATTCAACACAGATTATGAGGATTCTATATATGCTCTATAAAATACCAGGCTAAATAGCCTTAGTTAAGTATCAGTAAATTACTCACTATATACTGCCTTACTTGTGCACATCCTGACGTGAGTGTTCGAGTCTCTTTACAGGTACCCACCCCCTGTTTCAACACGCTTGGCCGCTGCTGCTCATAGAGGAAACCATTGTCACGTGCTTACCTCAGGTACCCTCTGAATCCACTTCAGAACAGATGACAACACTTGGGAACTAATAGAGCACAATGCAATTTCGAATGTCAAATTTAATAGATTGAGACTACACTACAGCTACATATGGCAGATTATCCAAGTTGTAAGATTCCATGAAGAACATTAAAGAATTGCTACACGACCAATATTGTCAAGATTCATCATTAAGGAATCAAGAAACTAGTTCTAGTAACTCAATGTATGCCAATTCTTAACATTGAAGTTCCAATAGCAACATCAACTCGCATGAATATTCCTCCATATTGAAGGTTTAGATGCGAAGGATTAGTTTTTAAAGGTCCAAGAATTTTTTCACCTCCACAGAACTCTAATGGAGCAACAAATCCAAATTACATCTGTTCAATGTATGACCCTTCTATGCCTAGTATAAGTGGATGATGATATCAAACATTTTGGCACATGGAAAAGGTCCATTCAACAACTACAGGATGAATTTGACTATATGCTTTATGAAGATGCGCAATCAGATCTGAAGGAGCTAAAGCAAGATGTTATTGTTGCTAAATATCAAGCTAAATTTGAGGAGCTATCTCTAAATGTGGCTTGTTAGTTTCTTTATTTCTACCTTGCTAACTCATTTATAAATTAAACCATATATTGCCCAACCTACCAAATAACTCTAAGCAGTAGCTCTAGCCAAACTCCTTGAACAAAAGACAAACCATATGTTGACTCTTCTTTAGCAAACAAAAACCACCAAAACTACCATTTCTCCTCAAATTCCTTCCTTCCTTTTAGAAACGTATAACAGTGCAACCTTCTAATGCCTCCAATATAACCACCAATTCCATCAATTTTCTTAACTCCCAAACTAACACTAAGAGCCTACAAACTATTGCTAAAACAACCACTACCAACAATGCTAAACCATAGTACTATAGAAAACTTGTTACCAAGTGGCTTCCAGTACTCAAGAGGGGGGGTGAATTGAGTATAAAAACTTTATCGCAAAACTCTTTTTAAAATAAAATACAAATATAAACTTGATAAATAAGAGCCATGAAGGAATAAGAAAAAGAGAATAAACAGTAAAGAGCAGCGTAAAATAAATGTGCAATAAATTAAATTGCTTAAATTAAAGAGATTAAGGAAAAGAGAAGCAGACACAGTATTTATCCTGGTTCAACCACTAACCCACTTGTGGTCTACGTCCAATCCACGAAAGTCGAGATTTTTCACTAAGTATACAAGCTTCAATAGGTGCTTGCTACCGTTACAAAATAGGGCACTTTTCACACACAGGGACACTATACCCTTGTGCTAAAGTCTCGACTGTGAGGGGATACCTCACCCTTATACAAACCTTTGAGGGATACCTCACCCTCGATACAAATAATCAGAAAATAGAGATGAAGAGAAACTCTCAAACAGAGTGTGTAATACAAGTTGAAGTGCTAATGGAGCTCTCACAGTAATATCTCAAAGTTTTTAAGCAAGAAGAGCGTAGGGAAAAATTTTCACAAAGACAGAGTAATCAGAAAAACATCCAGAATAATGGGTAATGGAAAACGTGACCCAGGCTTGCTATTTATAGAGAGAATTAGGTTAAGCAGCCGTTGGGTGTAATAAAAGACATTAAACGCTGATTGAAAAACAAATTTAAATTCTGTCTGTTTCCATTTTCGTAAACTGAAGGTTCGTGTTTATTCGAATAGGCAGCGTGACTTATTCGAATAAAGCTTAACGTGAAAAAGCTCATTTGAAAGGGTTATTCGAATAGCAACTTGGTTATTCGAATAACGTATTTAAAACGAAGTTCAGATAGAAGCTTTTATTCGAATAACAGATGAGTTATTCGAATAATTCATTTAAAACGAAGTTTCTGAAAAGCTTAGTTATTCGAATAAACGAATGTTTATTCGAATAGCCACTTTGAAAACAGGTTTCTCATGAAGACATTTATTCGAATAGGCAATGTTTTATTCGAATAATTCAACTTAAAAACTATTTTGAAATGGATTTTCAAAGATGCTGAGTTCAAAAACAAGTGAGCTATTCTTTGAAAACTTTTCTTTCAAAAGACAAAGAGATATTAAGTGTGAGCTCCGTACAATAGATCCTAAGTCCTAAAAACTAATCAAACATAAACTTGGACTTGGTCTATTACTCATCTTCATTTAATCTTCTCGTTTGTTATCATCAAAACAAGTCTTCAATTGTAAGCATCCAAACACATTCTCCCCCTTTTTGATGATGACAAACTATTAAAGAGACTATCAAAGAGAAAAGCGTTAGTGTATATAATTGAAATTCACAAAAGGTATAAAAGCTTGCTCCCCCTCTTTAATTATAAGAGGTAATGTATATCAGATATGTGCGCAACTCCCCCTTTCAATTTGAATCCAATCTTATTTCAATTTTACCTGTCTTTTCTCAATTAAAGTCAAATGATCAAATAGATATTTCTCCCCTTTTTGTCATGAGCAAAAAGGAGGGGTAAAAACATAATAAGTCTCATAAACATACTCATGTCATTTAGAACAACAGGAAACTTTATTTATGCATTAATAACAGGAGACAAATTACAAGCCAGAAAACAAATTACACAAAGTCAAAAACATGAAAAAAAAAACCTAAGAATTATAGTTCCTAAAAGTAAGCATCCGGAGGTGGTGGTGAAGACGCTGGTGCAGAAGGCGGTGAAGCGGATCGGAGGGGCGCAACCTCACGTTCAACACCTTCTATTCTATCAAACAGAATAGAGAAGGTATGTTCCATGTAAGCTCGGTTATCTGTAAGGTGGCCATGATACATTCTAGAGTGGCCGGGCTGGAGCGGCGGCAGCAGTACATCGGCGGGAGCGGCGAGGGGGCGTGCGAGGTCAAGCTCGTCCTCGGCAACCTCATGCAGGTACACCCGGCCTTCATCGGTTTGGATCATCTTCATCTTTCTTAAGGTGTGAGCTCCAAACACGTTGTGGTGCGTTAGGGCGATAGCTCGCTCAGTCTCTAGGACACGAGGGTACTTACCCAACGGGGTAGTGACGAGGAAGCCATAAGGTAGGTCGATTTGTCCTTGCCCTTGGCCCTCATCATGTGCCTCATGATGAACACGGGCCGATTGACGATGGCCATTCTTCGAAACCACGGCATGAAGACGTCTTCCTCGGTTGAGATAGGCGTAGTTTCCATCGCGAGGGGCCGAATGTGAGCATAGGCGTAATGCGAAGCCTATCTTGGCTTTTCGGCATTCCACCCTTGAGACCTTTATCGGGAGGGGCCGGGCCGGGCTTGGCGGGTCTTCAAGCGCTTGAAGTTTGTTGAAGTCTTCAAGGAAAGGTGTGTCATCATGTTCAACAAGGGCGCGGAGGCTGCGCCCGAACGGCGTCGGCCGGTCTGCGGTGTGATCACAACCTGCGATCACGGACCTCGAGAAAGAAGATTCTAGCCGTCAAACGCCGGATTGCGGAAGAACATCTTCACCAGTGGATAGATGTTGGCCGGTGAGAGCAAAGGCGAAGAACTCCTTGGTTTTGCGGTAGAGTCGGGAAGTCGAATCCGCGGTCTTCTTTGGAAGAAGGAAAGATCCGGATACTTGGGTTGAACCAAGTTGCGTTCCCGAGAAATGAGAGATGAAGCGTGCACGGTACTCATCATTTGAGGAGAGCCTTCGAAGATCAAGCGGGTTGGTGCACTGGAGCATTTTTTGTGCGAGGACGTTTGCTCGAGGATGAAGCCATGGAGGAAGGTGGAGAAGAGGTGAAAAAGACGCTTGAGATGGTGAGACGGTTTGAGAGGAGGAAGTGAGAAGTCGAGAAAAGAATAGAAGATGGAGGGTGAAAGACTTGGGCGCGTAGGGGTTATTTAAAGAACCCGTGTTTATTCGAATAAACTAAGGTTTATTCGAATAAACCTATTTGGACATTTGAACAGAACAGTGTGTACGCGAGAAAGCGGAGGGTTTAAAACGACTAAGGTTTATTCGAATAGAAGAGGATCCATTCGAATAAAATAACTTGGAAAGCCAAACGTGTTGGTGGTTTGGAAAGGTTTTATTCGAATAACTATGGAGTTATTCGAATAGTAGAGACCCATCGATCAAAGCGATAAAATGAGGTTCGGAGTTATTCGAATAACATGAGGTCTATTCGAATAAGCGAGAGATCAAGACCAGATCCTCGATAATGAGGGACGCTGGTTATTCGAATAAGAAGGGGCTTATTCGAATAAGCAGAGGGCAGAAGGAGGCACTGATAAACACAGGTTGCTGGTTATTCGAATAAAGAGAAGATCTATTCGAATAAACAGAGACGAGAAGCACACAGTGTAAATCAAAAGTCAGTTTATTGAATAAACTAAGTTTTATTCGAATAAAGCTGATGTTAAACACATATATTAACGAGCAGCAAAGAATTTTATTCGAGTGAAGGCATGCTTATTCGAATAAAACTAACACAGATGCATACGTTTAAAACATTTAAAGCATATAATCATGTGAAAACAACCAGCAATCAGTCATACAATTTAAACATTAGATTGATCAATTATGCCCAATTCTCCTCGAATATAAAAGAATGCTTCTTTTGGTAAGGGTTTAGTGAAGATATCTGCAAGTTACTTAGATGTTTCAACAAACTCAAGAATGCAATCCCCTTTTTGTACGTGATCTCTGATAAAGTGATGTCTTATCTCTATATGCTTTGTTCTTGAATGCAGTATGGGATTCTTAGAGATATTTATTGCACTAGTGTTATCACATTTTATTGGGATGCGATCAAGCTGAAGACCGTAGTCTAAAAGTTGTTGCTTCATCCATAGGATTTGAGCACAACAACTCCCGGCTGCAACATATTGCCTCAGCAGTAGACAAAGCCACACTATTTTGTTTCTTACTATGCCAAGAAACTAAAGAGTTACCAAGCAAGTGGCAAGTCCCACTAGTACTTTTTCTGTCCAATTTGCACCCAGCAAAATCAGAGTCAGAATAACCTATTAGGCTACAAGAGGCACCCTTAGGATACCACAAGCCCATTTGTGAAGTGCCTACTAGGTATTTCATTATACGTTTAACAGCACTTAAGTGAGATTCCTTAGGGTTTGCCTGATATCTCGCACACATGCATACACTAAACATAATATCGGGCCTACTAGCAGTAAGATAAAGGAGAGATCCAATCATACCTCTATATTTCGTTATTTCTACTGATTTACCTCCTTCATCTTTATCCAAGTAGCAAGACGTGCCCATCGGAGTGGCCATGTGTTTAGCGTTTTCCATATCGAATCTTTTGATCAACTCCTTGCAGTATTTGGTTTGACTTATGAAAGTCCCTTCGTCCGTTTGTTTGATTTGAAGTCCGAGGAAGAAGTTCAATTCTCCCATCATTGACATTTCAAATTCATTCTGCATTGACTTAGCAAAATCCTTGCAAAGGGATTCATTAGTAGCACCAAATATAATATCATCCACATAAACTTGCACAAGAAGAATGTCATGTTTTTTATTTTTAATAAAAAGGGTAGTATCGACTTTTCCTCTTGAAAAATCATTTTCCAAAAGAAACTTACTTAATCTTTCATACCAGGCTCTAGGAGCTTGCTTTAAGCCATATAAAGCCTTTTTAAGTTTGAAAACATGGTTGGGCAGTTTATGATTTTCAAAACCTGGAGGTTGTTCAATGTACACCTCCTCTTGAATAAAACCATTTAAAAAAGCACTCTTGACATCCATTTGATATAATTTGAAATCCATGATGCAAGCATAAGCAAGTAACATCCTAATAGCTTCTAATCTAGCTACAGGTGCATAGGTTTCTTCATAATCTATCCCTTCTGCTTGATTATATCCTTTAGCAACCAATCTAGCTTTGTTCCTAGTTATTAACCCATTTTCATCAAGTTTGTTTCTAAAAACCCATTTAGTTCCAATTATGGGGTGATTATTAGGTCTAGCAACTAATTTCCAAACTTGATTTCTTTCAAACTGATTTAATTCCTCATGCATAGCCAGGATCCAATGTTCATCGTCAAAAGCTTCATTTAAATCCTTAGGTTCAGTTTGAGAGACAAAAGCTAAGTGATTACAAGTATTTCTAAGGGAATTACGAGTACTAACACCTTTAGATACATCACCGATGATCTGATCAAGAGAGTGATATTTTGAAGTCCTCCATTCTTTGGGAAGTTCCAAAGCTTGCGAATCTTCGTGTCTTTGTTTATCCTCTTGCTCCTTGATTTCTTTTTCTTTGCTATCCAAGTGAGTTTCCGCTAAGACTTCTGCAACATCATCACTAGCAAGATCCTTTCTCGATCCACTTGGGTCAGTTTCATCAAAAGCAACATGAATAGATTCTTCAATGGTCATAGTTCTTTTATTATATATACGAAAAGCTTTACTATGATTTGAATAGCCAAGGAAAATACCTTCATCAGACTTAGCATCAAACTTGCCTAAATTATCTTTTCCATTGTTTAAAACAAAACATTTGCAACCAAAAACATGAATGTGTGAGACATTAGGCTTTCTTCCCTTATACAATTCATATGGGGTTTTCTTTAAAATGGGCCTTATGAGGGCCCGGTTCATTACATAACAAGTTGTATTTCTGACATACGCCTAAAAGTATTTAGGAAGAAGCTGACCTCATTAAGCATAGTTCTCGCCATTTCTTCTAAAAACGGTTTTCCTTTCTACAACTCCGTTTTGTTGCGGAGTTCTAGGGGCAGAGAAATTATGATTAATGCCATGTTCATCACAGTAATTTTCAAAAGCATTGTTTTCAAATTCGCCACCATGATCGCTTCTTATAGAAGAAATTTGAAAACCTTTTTCGTTTTGAATAATTTTGGCAAGTCTTTTAAAAGCTAGAAATGCATCATTTTTATTTGCAAGAAATAAAGTCCATGTAAACCTAGAAAAATCATCCACAATCACTAAAGCATAGTAATTCCCACCAAAGCTCATAGTTCTAGAAGGTCCAAACAGATCCATGTGCAAAAGTTGTAAAGGTCTAGTGGTAGAAACTATATTTTTCGCTTTAAAAGAGACCTTTATTTGTTTACCCTTTTGACATGCATCACATAATTTATCTTTTATAAAATTAAGCTTAGGTAGTCCAATTACTAGCTCTTTAGAGACCAAATTTTTTAAGTGATCCATATGAATGTGTGCAATTCTCTGTGCCATAACCATGAATCATCATTTTTGCTTAAAAGGCATTTCGCATCATTTGAAGATATATCATCCGGCTAATCATATAGATGTTATTAACTCTCGACCAATGAATTTAACATGCTTATCATTTTTATCTTCAATTATGCATGCAGTTTGAATCAAATATTACCCTATTTCCTTTATCACATAATTGGCGATACTAAGCAAGTTATGTTTCAAACCTTCAACAAGTAGCACATTTTCAATAGAGGAGTTAGGGTTCTTACCGACTTTGCCGATTCAAGAATTTTACCCTTGTTGTTATCGCCATAAGTGACGTGTCCATGATTCTTGGGAATAAGCATTGTGAACTTTGAGTCGTCCCAGTCATGTGCTTGGAGCAACAGTTGTCGAGATACCAATTTGAACTCCTGGCTTTCAAGCACACCTACAACACAAGTTTAGGTTTTAACTTTTGGTACCCAAATTTTCTTGGGTCCTTGTGTGTCAGTTTTGGGTATGGTACCCTTGGGAACCCAAACCATTTTTGTTCCAACTTTAGTATTTATGTTTTTCCTTGCATTACATGTTGAAGCACTATGTCCTCTTCTTCCACAATAAAAACATTTAATAAAAGGACTACTTGAAACACTAGAATGCACAAAGAAATTTTTATAGAGTTTTTGTTGATTTTTCGGGTTATAACCTATCCCGGCCTTTTGAAAAACCACTCTTTGTCTTCCTAATAAAATATTTAGGTTATCCCTTCCAAAAGTGAATTTAGAAAGAGTGTTTTTTAAATCCTCTATTTCTTTTTCAAGTATATGACATGAAGAACAAGATGAAGAAGTAGAAGCATGTGAGGAATGATTTGTGCAAGCATCAATGATCCCTAAAGTTTCGTTTTCAATTTTTAATTCTTCTATTTCTTTATTTAAAACAAGAATTTTATTTTCTAAAGAAGAAATTGTTTTCTTAGAAGAAGAAATAATTTTTGTGAGTTTTAGAATTCTACATGTAGTTCTTCAAAAGCATCTTGTAACTCATCATACGAGGGTAATAAAGAAGTAGTATTAGAACTTACCTCGTTTTCACTTTCTTCTTCATCTCCTTTTGCCATTAGACACAATGAGCTTCTTCGCTATACGATTTGTCGATTGAGTCTATGTCGTTTTCATCCCACGCTATGTAGGCTTTTCTTCCTTTTCTATCCTTGAAGGGCTTCTTTTCGAATTTCTCCTTCTTCTTTTGATAGATCTGGGCACTCCATTTTCATGTGTCCGGGTTTCCCACATTCATAGCAAGTTGGAGTAGATGAAGCTCCTTCGCCTTTAAAGTGTGTCTTTTTCGGAGGGAAGGGAGGTCTTCTTTGCGTTCCCTTTTTTCTGAGAAATTTACCAAATTTTTTAACTAATAAACTAAAATTTTCTTCACTTACCTCAATGTTCTCTCGAGCCTTCTTCATTTTCTTCATCATCGTTGTCGAATGTTGATGAAGTGACTTTAAGAAACTATCCCCTTTTTCTTTTTATCATTCTCTTCACTTTGATTGATCTGCTCGGTTCAAGTTCGTGCTCATGAAGTTTTCCAAAGAGAGTAGCCAAAGTCATTGTAGACAAATCCCTTGATTCGATATGCATTTGTTACCTTGGGTTGCCAAATCTGCTAAGACATCTCAACACTTTGTTAATCAAATCTTCATTAGAAAAACTTTTACCTAAAGATGCAAGATGATTAACTATGTGGGTGAACCTCTTTTGCATTTCTGAATGCTTTCTCCTTGGTTCATTCTAAAAAATTCATATTCGCGAGTTAGAGAATTTATTCTCGACCTCTTAACTTCACTAGTACCCTCATGGGTAACTTGTAAAGTATCCCACATTTCTTTAGCAGTTTTACAATTTGAAATTCTAAAAAACTCATCATAACCCAAAGCAGTAGTAATAATATTTTTGGCTTTTAAATTAAATTGAACTTTTCGTTTGTCTTCATCAGACCATTTATTTCGAGGTGTTTCGGTCCTTACACCATCGATCTCATGTGTGGGTATAAAAGTGCCGTTTTCAACAGCATCCCAAACATCTAGATCAATAGCTTCGATGAAGATTTTCATTCTTTCCTTCCAATATGCGTAACCATCCCCATTGAAAAAGGGTGGTCGGTTTATGGAGGATCATACGAAAAACCATTTGAAGAAGCCATATACTCTTGAAGCTGCTAAGCTCTTTATACAAAGTCTAGCTCTGATACCACTTGTTACCAAGTGGCTTCCAGTACTCAAGAGGGGGGGTGAATTGAGTATAAAAACTTTATCGCAAAACTCTTTTTAAAATAAAATACAAATATAAACTTGATAAATAAGAGCACAGAAGGAATAAGAAAAAGAGAATAAACAGTAAAGAGCAGCGTAAAATAAATGTGCAATAAATTAAATTGCTTAAATTAAAGAGATTAAGGAAAAGAGAAGCAGGCACAGTATTTATCCTGGTTCAACCACTAACCCACTTGTGGTCTACGTCCAGTCCTCGAAAGTCGAGATTTTTCACTAAGTATACAAGCTTCAATAGGTGCTTGCTACCGTTACAAAATAGAGCACTTTTCACACACAGGGACACTATACCCTTGTGCTAAAGTCTCAGCCTGCAGGGATACCTCACCCTTATACAAACCTTTGAGGGATACCTCACCCTCGATACAAATAATCAGAAAATAGAGATGAAGAGAAACTCTCAAACAGAGTGTGTAATACAAGTTGAAGTGCTAATGGAGCTCTCACAGTAATATCTCAAAGTTTTTAAGCAAGAAGAGCGTAGGGAAAAGTTTTCACAAAGACAGAGTAATCAGAAAAACATCCAGAATAATGGGTAATGGAAAACGTGACCCAGGCTTGCTATTTATAGAGAGAATTAGGTTAAGCAGCCGTTGGGTGTAATAAAAGACATTAAACGCTGATTGAAAAACAAATTTAAATTCTGTCTGTTTCCATTTTCGTAAACTGAAGGTTCGTGTTTATTCGAATAGGCAGCAGCTTATTCGAATAAAGCTTAACGTGAAAAAGCTCATTTGAAAGGGTTATTCGAATAGCAACTTGGTTATTCGAATAACGTATTTAAAACGAAGTTCAGATAGAAGCTTTTATTCGAATAACAGATGAGTTATTCGAATAATTCATTTAAAACGAAGTTTCTGAAAAGCTTAGTTATTCGAATAAACGAATGTTTATTCGAATAGCCACTTTGAAAACAAGTTTCTCATGAAGACATTTATTCGAATAGGCAATGTTTTATTCGAATAATTCAACTTAAAAACTGTTTTGAAATGGATTTTCAAAGAGATGCTGAGTTCAAAAACAAGTGAGCTATTCTTTGAAAACTTTTCTTTCAAAAGACAAAGAGATATTAAATGTGAGCTCCGTACAATAGATCCTAAGTCCTAAAAACTAATCAAACATAAACTTGGACTTGGTCTATTACTCATCTTCATTTAATCTTCTCGTTTGTTATCATCAAAACAAGTCTTCAATTGTAAGCATCCAAACACATTCTCCCCCTTTTTGATGATGACAAACTATTAAAGAGACTATCAAAGAGAAAAGCGTTAGTGTATATAATTGAAATTCACAAAAGGTATAAAAGCTTACTCCCCCTCTTTAATTATAAGAGGTAATGTATATCAGATATGTGCACAACTCCCCTTTCAATTTGAATCCAATCTTATTTCAATTTTACCTGTCTTTTCTCAATTAAAGTCAAATGATCAAATAGATATTTCTCCCTTTTTGTCATGAGCAAAAAGGAGGGGTAAAAACATAATAAGTCTCATAAACATACTCATGTCATTTAGAACAAAGGAAACTTTATTTATGCATTAATAACAGGAGACAAATTACAAGCCGAGAAAACAAATTACACAAAGTCAAAAAAACATGAAAAAAAAACCTAAGAATTATAGTTCCTAAAAGTAAGCATCAGGAGGTGGTGGTGAAAAGGCTTATTTGGTGCGAGAGGCGGTGTGAAGCGGATCGGAGGGCGGCAACCTCACGTTCAACACCTTCTATTCTATCAAACAGAATAGAGAAGGTATGTTCCATGTAAGCTCGGTTATCTGTAAGGTGGCCATGATCTGTTCTAGAGTGACCGGAGCTGGAGCAGCAGCGGGGTACATCAGCAGGAGCAGCAGGGGCAGCAGCAGGGTCAAGCTCGTCCTCAGCAACCTCATCTGGGTACACCCAGCCTTCATCGGTTTGGATCATCTTCATCTTTCTTAAGGTGTGAGCTCCAAACACGTTGTGGTGCGTTAGGGCGATAGCTCGCTCAGTCTCTAGGACCTGAGGGTACTTACCCAACAGGGTAGTGACGAGGAAGCCATAAGGTAGGTCTGATTTGTCCTTGCCCTTGGCCCTCATCATGTGCCTCATGATGAACACAGGCCAATTGACCTGATGGCCATTCTTCGAGAAACCACAAGCATGAAGACGTCTTCCTCGGCCGAGATAGGCGTAGTTTCCATCGCGAGGGGCCGAATGTGAGCATAGGCGTAATGCGAAGCCTATCTTGGCTTTTCGGCATTCCACCCTTGAGACCTTTATCGGGAGGGGCCGGGCCGGGGCCGGCGGGTCTTCAAGCGCTTGAAGTTTGTTGAAGTCTTCAAGGAAAGGTGTGTCATCATGTTCAACAAGGGCGCTAGAGAAGCGCGGCCGGCCGAACGGCGTCGGCCGATCTGCGGTGTGATCACAACCTGCGATCACGGACCTCGAGAAAGAAGATTCGGCCGTCAAACGCCGGATTGCAGAAGAACATCTTCACCAGAGTGGATAGATGTTGGCCGGTGAGAGCAAAGCGAAGAACTCCTTGGTTTTGCGGTAGAGTCGGGAAGTCGAATCCGCGGTCCGCTTTGGAAGAAGGAAAGATCCAGATACTTGGGTTGAACCAAGTTGCGTTCCCGAAATGAGAGATGAAGCGTGCACGGTACTCATCATTTGAGGAGAGCCTTCGAAGATCAAGCGGGTTGGTGCACTGGAGCATTTTTTGTGCGAGGACGTTTGCTCGAGGATGAAGCCATGGAGGAAGGTGGAGAAGAGGTGAAAAGACGCGAGATGGTGAGACGGTTTGAGAGGAGGAAGTGAGAAGTCGAGAAAAGAATAGAGAAGATGGAGGGTGAAAGACTTGGGCGCGTAGGGGGTTATTTAAAGAACCCGTGTTTATTCGAATAAACTAAGGTTTATTCGAATAAACCTATATTTGACATTTGAACAGACATGTGCGCGCAGAAAGCGGAGGGTTTAAAACGACTAAGGTTTATTCGAATAGAAGAGGATCCATTCGAATAAAATAACTTGGAAAGCCAAACGGTTGGCTGGCTGGAAGGGTTTTATTCGAATAACTATGGAGTTATTCGAATAGGCAGAGACCCATCAGTCAAAACTGATAAAATGAGGTTCAGGTTATTCGAATAACCTGAGGTCTATTCGAATAAGCAGAGATCAAGACCAGATCCTGATAATGAGGGACGCTGGTTATTCGAATAAGAAGGGGCTTATTCGAATAAGCAGAGGGCAGAAGGAGGCACTGATAAACACAGGTTGCTGGTTATTCGAATAAAGAGAAGATCTATTCGAATAAACAGAGACGAGAAGCACACAGTGTAAATCAAAGGAGTCAGTTTATTCGAATAAACTAAGTTTTATTCGAATAAAGCTGATGTTAAACACATATATTAACGAGCAGCAAAGAATTTTATTCGAGTGAAGGCATGCTTATTCGAATAAAACTAACACAGATGCATACGTTTAAAACATTTAAAGCATATAATCATGTGAAAACAACCAATCAATCATACAATTTAAACATTAGATTGATCAATTATGCCCAATTCTCCTCGAATATAAAAGAATGCTTCTTTTGGTAAGGGTTTAGTGAAGATATCTGCAAGTTACTTAGATGTTTCAACAAACTCAAGAATGCAATCCCCTTTTTGTGCGTGATCTACGATAAAGTGATGTCTTATCTCTATATGCTTTGTTCTTGAATGCAGTATGGGATTCTTAGAGATATTTATTGCACTAGTGTTATCACATTTTATTAGGATGCGATCAAGTGAAGGCAGTAGTCTAAAAGTTGTTGCTTCATCCATAGGATTTGAGCACAACAACTCCATTGCAACATATTCGAGCCTCAAGATGTAGACAAAGCCACACTATTTTGTTTCTTACTATGCCAAGAAACTAAAGAGTTACCAAGCAAGTGGCAAGTCCCACTAGTACTTTTTCTGTCCAATTTGCACCCAGCAAAATCAGAGTCAGAATAACCTATTAGGCTACAAGAGGCACCCTTAGGATACCACAAGCCCATTTGTGAAGTGCCTACTAGGTATTTCATTATACGTTTAACAGCACTTAAGTGAGATTCCTTAGGGTTTGCCTGATATCTCGCACACATGCATACACTAAACATAATATCGGGCCTACTAGCAGTAAGATAAAGGAGAGATCCAATCATACCTCTATATTTCGTTATTTCTACTGATTTACCTCCTTCATCTTTATCCAAGTAGCAAGACGTGCCCATCGGAGTGACCATGTGTTTAGCGTTTCCATATCGAATCTTTTGATCAACTCCTTGCAAGTATTTGGTTTGACTTATGAAAGTCCCTTCGTCCGTTTGTTTGATTTGAAGTCGAGGAAGAAGTTCAATTCTCCCATCATTGACATTTCAAATTCATTCGCATTGACTTAGCAAAATCCTTGCAAAGGGATTCATTAGTAGCACCAAATATAATATCATCCACATAAACTTGCACAAGAAGAATGTCATGTTTTTTATTTTTAATAAAAAGGGTAGTATCGACTTTTCCTCTTGAAAAATCATTTTCCAAAAGAAACTTACTTAATCTTTCATACCAGGCTCTAGGAGCTTGCTTTAAGCCATATAAAGCCTTTTTAAGTTTGAAAACATGGTTGGGCAGTTTATGATTTTCAAAACCTGGAGGTTGTTCAACGTACACCTCCTCTTGAATAAAACCATTTAAAAAAGCACTCTTGACATCCATTTGATATAATTTGAAATCCATGATGCAAGCATAAGCAAGTAACATCCTAATAGCTTCTAATCTAGCTACAGGTGCATAGGTTTCTTCATAATCTATCCCTTCTGCTTGATTATATCCTTTAGCAACCAATCTAGCTTTGTTCCTAGTTATTAACCCATTTTCATCAAGTTTGTTTCTAAAAACCCATTTAGTTCCAATTATGGGGTGATTATTAGGTCTAGCAACTAATTTCCAAACTTGATTTCTTTCAAACTGATTTAATTCCTCATGCATAGCCAGGATCCAATGTTCATCGTCAAAAGCTTCATTTAAATCCTTAGGTTCAGTTTGAGAGACAAAAGCTAAGTGATTACAAGTATTTCTAAGGGAATTACGAGTACTAACACCTTTAGATACATCACCGATGATCTGATCAAGAGAGTGATATTTTGAAGTCCTCCATTCTTTGGGAAGTTCCAAAGCTTGCGAATCTTCGTGTCTTTGTTTATCCTCTTGCTCCTTGATTTCTTTTTCTTTGCTATCCAAGTGAGTTTCCGCTAAGACTTTGCACGCAACATCATCACTAGCAAGATCCTTTCTCGATCCACTTGGGTCAATTTCATCAAAAGCAACATGAATAGATTCTTCAATGGTCATAGTTCTTTTATTATATATACGAAAAGCTTTACTATGATTTGAATAGCCAAGGAAAATACCTTCATCAGACTTAGCATCAAACTTGCCTAAATTATCTTTTCCATTGTTTAAAACAAAACATTTGCAACCAAAAACATGAATGTGTGAGACATTAGGCTTTCTTCCCTTATACAATTCATATGGGGTTTTCTTTAAAATGGGCCTTATGAGGGTCCAGGTTCATTACATAACAATTTGTATTTACTGACATCGCCCAAAAGTATTTAGGAAGAAGCGACCTCATTAAGCATAGTTCTCGCCATTTCTTCTAAAGAACGGTTTTCCTTTCTACAACTCCGTTTTGTTGCGGAGTTCTAGGAGCGAGAGAAATTATGATTAATGCCATGTTCATCACAGTAATTTTCAAAAGCATTGTTTTCAAATTCGCCACCATGATCGCTTCTTATAGAAGAAATTTGAAAACCTTTTTCGTTTTGAATAATTTTGGCAAGTCTTTTAAAAGCTAGAAATGCATCATTTTTATTTGCAAGAAATAAAGTCCATGTAAACCTAGAAAAATCATCCACAATCACTAAAGCATAGTAATTCCCACCAAAGCTCATAGTTCTAGAAGGTCCAAACAGATCCATGTGCAAAAGTTGTAAAGGTCTAGTGGTAGAAACTATATTTTTCGCTTTAAAAGAGACCTTTATTTGTTTACCCTTTTGACATGCATCACATAATTTATCTTTTATAAAATTAAGCTTAGGTAGTCCAATTACTAGCTCTTTAGAGACCACTTTTTTAAGTGATCCATATGAATGTGTGCAATTCTCTGTGCCATAACCATGAATCATCATTTTTGCTTAAAAGGCATTTCGCATCATTTGAAGATATATCATCCAGGCTAATCATATAGATGTTATTAACTCTCGACCAATGAATTTAACATGCTTATCATTTTTATCTTCAATTATGCAATGAGTTTGAATCAAATATTACCATATTTCCTTTATCACATAATTGGCTGATACTAAGCAAGTTATGTTTCAAACCTTCAACAAGTAGCACATTTTCAATAGAGGAGTTAGGGTTCTTACCAACTTTGCCGATTCCAAGAATTTTACCCTTGTTGTTATCGCCATAAGTGACGTGTCCATGATTCTTGGGAATAAGCATTGTGAACTTTGAGTCGTCCCAGGTCATGTGCTTGGAGCACCCGTTGTCGAGATACCAATTTGAACTCCACGGCTTTCAAGCACACCTACAACACAAGTTTAGGTTTTAACTTTTGGTACCCAAATTTTCTTGGGTCCTTGTGTGTCAGTTTTGGGTATGGTACCCTTGGGAACCCAAACCATTTTTGTTCCAACTTTAGTATTTATGTTTTTCCTTGCATTACATGTTGAAGCACTATGTCCTCTTCTTCCACAATAAAAACATTTAATAAAAGGACTACTTGAAACACTAGAATGCACAAAGAAATTTTTATAGAGTTTTTGTTGATTTTCGGGTTATAACCTATCCCGGCCTTTTGAAAAACCACTCTTTGTCTTCCTAATAAAATATTTAGGTTATCCCTTCCAAAAGTGAATTTAGAAAGAGTGTTTTTTAAATCCTCTATTTCTTTTTCAAGTATATGACATGAAGAACAAGATGAAGAAGTAGAAGCATGTGAGGAATGATTTGTGCAAGCATCAATGATCCCTAAAGTTTCGTTTTCAATTTTTAATTCTTCTATTTCTTTATTTAAAACAAGAATTTTATTTTCTAAAGAAGAAATTGTTTTCTTAGAAGAAGAAATAATTTTTGTGAGTTTTAGAGATTCTACATGTAGTTCTTCAAAAGCATCTTGTAACTCATCATACGAGGGTAATAAAGAAGTAGTATTAGAACTTACCTCGTTTTCACTTTCTTCTTCATCTCCTTTTGCCATTAGACACAATGAGCTTCTTCGCTATCCGAGTCATTTGTCGAGTTGAGTCTATGTCGTTTTCATCCCACGCTATGTAGGCTTTTCTTCCTTTTCTATCCTTGAAGGGCTTCTTTTCGAATTTCTCCTTCTTCTTTTGATAGAACTGGGCACTCCATTTTCATGTGTCCGGGTTTCCCACATTCATAGCAAGTTGGAGTAGATGAAGCTCCTTCGCCTTTAAAGTGTGTCTTTTCGGAGGAAGGGAGGTCTTCTTTGCGTTCCCTTTTTCTGAGAAATTTACCAAATTTTTTAACTAATAAACTAAAATTTTCTTCACTTACCTCAATGTTCTCGAGCCTTCTTCATTTTCTTCATCATCGTTGTCGAATGTTGATGAAATGACTTTAAAGCTATCCCCTTTTTCTTTTTATCATTCTCTTCACTTTGATTGATCTGCTCGGTTCAAGTTCGTGCTCATGAAGTTTTCCAAAGAGAGTAGCCAAAGTCATTGTAGTAAATCCCTTGATTACGATATGGTGTTACCTTGGGTTGCCAAATCCGCTAAGACATCTCAACACTTTGTTAATCAAATCTTCATTAGAAAAACTTTTACCTAAAGATGCAAGATGATTAACTATGTGGGTGAACCTCTTTTGCATTTCCTGAATGCTTTCTCCTTGGTTCATTCTAAAAAGTTCATATTCGCGAGTTAGAGAATTTATTCTCGACCTCTTAACTTCACTAGTACCCTCATGGGTAACTTGTAAAGTATCCCACATTTCTTTAGCAGTTTTACAATTTGAAATTCTAAAAAACTCATCATAACCCAAAGCAGTAGTAATAATATTTTTGGCTTTTAAATTAAATTGAACTTTTCGTTTGTCTTCATCAGACCATTTATTTCGAGGTGTTTCGGTCCTTACACCATCGATCTCATGTGGGTATAAAAGCGCCGTTTTCAACAGCATCCCAAACATCTAGATCAATAGCTTCGATGAAGATTTTCATTCTTTCCTTCCAATATGCGTAACCATCCCCATTGAAAAAGGGTGGTCGGTTTATGGAGGATCCTTCTGAAAAACCATTTGAAGAAGCCATATACTCTTGAAGCTGCTAAGCTCTTTATACAAGAGTCTAGCTCTGATACCACTTGTTACCAAGTGGCTTCCAATACTCAAGAGGGGGGGTGAATTGAGTATAAAAACTTTATCGCAAAACTCTTTTTAAAATAAAATACAAATATAAACTTGATAAATAAGAGCAGAAGGAATAAGAAAAAGTGAATAAACAGTAAAAAGCAGCGTAAAATAAATGTGCAATAAATTAAATTGCTTAAATTAAAGAGATTAAGGAAAAGAGAAGCAGGCACAGTATTTATCCTGGTTCAACCACTAACCCACTTGTGGTCTACGTCCAGTCCTCGAAAGTCGAGATTTTTCACTAAGTATACAAGCTTCAATAGGTGCTTGCTACCGTTACAAAATAGAGCACTTTTCACACACAGGGACACTATACCCTTGTGCTAAAGTCTCAGCCTGTAGGGATACCTCACCCTTATACAAACCTTTGAGGGATACCTCACCCTCGATACAAATAATCAGAAAATAGAGATGAAGAGAAACTCTCAAACAGAGTGTGTAATACAAGTTGAAGTGCTAATGGAGCTCTCACAGTAATATCTCAAAGTTTTTAAGCAAGAAGAGCGTAGGGAAAAATTTTCACAAAGACAGAGTAATCAGAAAAACATCCAGAATAATGGGTAATGGAAAACGTGACCCAGGCTTGCTATTTATAGAGAGAATTAGGTTAAGCAGCCGTTGGGTGTAATAAAAGACATTAAACGCTGATTGAAAAACAAATTTAAATTATATCTGTTTCCATTTTCGTAAACTGAAGGTTCGTGTTTATTCGAATAGGCAAAGACTTATTCGAATAAAGCTTAACGTGAAAAAGCTCATTTGAAAGGGTTATTCGAATAGCAACTTGGTTATTCGAATAACGTATTTAAAACGAAGTTCAGATAGAAGCTTTTATTCGAATAACAGATGAGTTATTCGAATAATTCATTTAAAACGAAGTTTCTGAAAAGCTTAGTTATTCGAATAAACGAATGTTTATTCGAATAGCCACTTTGAAAACAAGTTTCTCATGAAGACATTTATTCGAATAGGCAATGTTTTATTCGAATAATTCAACTTAAAAACTGTTTTGAAATGGATTTTCAAAGATGCTGAGTTCAAAAACAAGTGAGCTATTCTTTGAAAACTTTTCTTTCAAAAGACAAAGAGATATTAAGTGTGAGCTCCGTACAATAGATCCTAAGTCCTAAAAACTAATCAAACATAAACTTGGACTTGGTCTATTACTCATCTTCATTTAATCTTCTCGTTTGTTATCATCAAAACAAGTCTTCAATTGTAAGCATCCAAACACAAAACTCAACCATGCTAAGATCAAATCCGGAAAAGACAAGGGTCTCTATAATTACTGTGATAAGAAATATACATTTAGCCACACATAAAAAAAATAATGTTACTTGTTAGTTGACCTTGAAGAGATGGCAGAGCAATTGGATGTAGAAATTACAATTGAAGAACCACGAACCACTTGTAGACAAGGTTCCTTCGAAATTCTCAATATTAGCTTGAATGCTCTTGCAGGCCAAGCTCCATCTTCCACCATTAAATTGTCTAGATTTTATAACATACAAATACCACTATTTATAATTGGATTCTGAGGGTTACCTGGGAAGGTAAGTAGTGGTGGTTTCCTCTATGGGGTAGTAGCAACAACAAGCGAAAGGGTGTGTACCTGCAAAAGACACTCCAACGCTCAAGTCAGTAGGTGCGCAAGGAGAATGCTATGTTTAATTATGGATTAGGTCATACCTTTGTCCTCTTGCTGAGTACTTTTATAGCTGAGCATTTTAGGGTGTGAAATCTCTGAGCATTTGGTGTGCATGAAGGCTGTCCCTTATAATACCCTTAATGACATGTTAGACTTGTTTATGTGTGCAAAAGGTAGCATATGACTTGTTTAACATGCCTGTTTAACTTTGTGTCAAACAGAGTTAGTTTAGGCACTTTGTTGCAACCCCGAAGGTGAAAAGTAGCTTAAAATGACTCAACTAATAGCATTAATTGCTTAGATGAGGGAAATAAATGTGGATAATTTATTTCTAAGTCACAAATGTATGAAACAAGATGTAGTTAAAGTTTCAAGAAAAGTTGAGTTAGTTTAACATTTTTAGGTATACTGGTTGTGTATTTTATGCCAGATTGACTAGCAGCAGATATGGAACAATAAGATAATGATAAAACAACATTTTAATGAATCTTAGTATTTATTTTAAAGTTGTTGGAATTCAGAAATCTTGATTTATCTAAATCTAAGTGTTTTTAGTATATCAAGATTTATCTGTATGTGGCCTTAAAGGCCTTATAAGTTAAATGGATCCTTTGTTTTGTTTCTCATTCACGATTTTTTGCTCCAAAAATAAAAGCATAAATTGTGAGAGAAGAAAAGAAAGAAGAGGAAGGAAAGATCAAGGAAGAGGAGGAGAAAAAGAGGAAAGCTAAAGGGAAAGCTAAAGTTTGAGATCCTCTAAAGCTTGAATCCACATCTCAACTGCCAAAGGTAGGGGCAGCTTCAGCCTGTCCATTTGTCTGGGGGGTTTCTACAGCGCTACATTGATGCTTGATTTTCAAACCAGCAAGTAGCTTTTCAAACCCCTTATCCCTGAACTGTGTCTTGTTATCCATCACAATGGACTCTAGGATTCCAAACCTTTTAATAATGTGGCACCATGTGAAATTTTGGATTCGGGCCGAAGTAATGGTGACCAAAGGTTCAGCCTCGATCTATTTAGTAAAATAGTCCATAGCTACCACTAGGAACTTCAGTTGTCTGAGTGCTTGAGGGAACAAACCCAATATATCCATACCCCACTTGTAGAATGGTCAAGGTAGATATGTTATGGAGAGTTCCTGTGGTGGAGCATTATAGTGATCCAAGTGCCTCTGGCACTTGTCGCAGACCTGGACGTGTGCCACAGAATCGGCTTCCATTGTAGGCCAATAGTATCCAACCCTGAGTGCCTTTAGAACTAAGACTTTGCCTCCCAAATGGTATCCGCAACTCCTATCATGGACCTCGTCCAGTATGTATTCAACTTCCTTCAACGTAAGGCATGTAAGGAGAGGCAAAAAGTATCCACGCTGGTATAACTGCCCGTCATAAATGGTGTATTGGACTACGGTCTTAGCTAATTTGGAGGCTTCTTTTGGGTCTTCGGGACGAATGTCAGACTGCAAATACTCCATTATCAAGGTGATCCAAGTTTTTCCTTGCTCCTCTACCTGAAAAATAGGGGAATCCATGATGGAAGGTTGTAAGAGGGTTTCTTGGACCACGGGGTTGTTGCCTGGACTCTTTGTGCTGGCCAACTTGGACAGGAAGTCAGTTCTTGAATTCTATTCCTGGGGTATATGCTCCACCTTGACCGTTTCAAAAATTTTGGAGGAGTTCTTGTACCATTGCCAGGTATTTTTGCAAGATGGGCTCCTTGTCCTGATAGTCGCCTTAAATTTGGGAGGTTACAAGCTGGGAGTCACTACAAAAGCGTGATATTTCTTGCCCCCAGTTCTCTGGCCATTGTCAATCCAGCAATGTATGCCTCGTATTCCTCTTGATTGTTCAAGGTAGGGAATTCAAATTTCAGTAAGCTCTCAATAGTCACCCCTTCCGAGTTTTCAAGGATTACCCTAGCACCACTACCCTTAGGGTTAGAGGATCCGTTAACAAACACGGTCCACAATACTTCCTTGGTATCACCGTGGTCCAATGCAAGTTCAGCAAGGAAGTCTAATAGTGCTTGTGCCTTGATTGCCAGTCTGGGTTCGTATGTTATACCGAACTCAGAGAGTTCAATGGACCAGGTGATCATTGTCCCTGCTAGGTTTGGCTTGTGCAATATTTAGCAGATTGGTTAATCTATTCTCACCACCATAGGATGGCACTGGAAGCACTGCCTTAGTCTTCTGGATGTAACGATTGGGACAAAGGCAACCTTCTCGATCTTCTAGTAATGGAGTTCGGGACCCTAAGCACTTTGCTCACGAAATAGACTAGTTTTCTAGCCTTCCACTCATTTCTCGGATTAGTACTGAGCTTACGGCCTCCTCATGGACCGAGAGGTATACAAACAGCATCTCTCTAGGTTTTTGCCTCATCAAAATAGGGAGAAAGGATAGTAGCCCTTTCAATGATGTGAAGGCGTCCTCACATTCCGAAGTTCACTTAAAACATTTCTCTTTTTTTAGCAGTTTGAAGAGGGGGAAAGATTTGTGAGCAGCTTTGGCGAGGAATCGTGTGAGGGCCACTATCTGCCCTATCAACTACTGGACCTCTTTTACATTTTGAGGGCTACGCATGTTAAGCACCACCTAGCATTTGTCAGGATTCACCTCAATTCCACGATGAGTCAACATGAAGCCCAAGAACTTCCCAGCTTGGACCCCGAATGCACACTTTTCTGGGTTAAGCCTCATATTGTGCTTTCTTAGTTGCGCGAACACTTCTCCGAGGTCTGCTATATGTGATCCATATTGTGGGGTTTTGACATCATGTCATCAATGTAAACCTCTAGCATTCTCCCCACTTGATCCTCAAAAACTCTATTCATCATTCACTGGTAGGTAGCTCTTGCGTTTTTCAAACCGAAGGGCATCACCTTACAATAGTAGCTAACCTTTTCAGTGATGAATGTAGTTTTATCCTCATCCCCGGGGTACATCGAGATTTGGTTGTACCCAGAGTAAGCATCCATGAAAGACAATAGCCTAAAGTCGGAGGAGCTATCTACAAGTTTATCAACGTTAGGGATGGGGTATGGATCTTTGGGGCACGCCTTGTTTAGGTCCATGTTGCAACACCCACCATAGGGTATCATATTTAAGACTAATCCTAATATAACTTACCCAAGTTGTAAAAGAATTAATCTTGTAAAAATATTAATTTTAAACTTTCATTTGCGGAATAAGTGAAAATAAATAAAATGAACAAAACCATAAGTATAACTTGTAACTGAAATAAACACACCAAAATATACATAGGTATTTCAAACCTTGTTCCCAAATAATTTACATAAATATATTACACTCCAAAAGGTAAATATGTACAACATATACATCAAAACATAAACTGTTTAACAAAAAATTTTAAAGGCTAAGGATTTGGCCCTCGGAAGGATCCTCCTCCTCAGTATCATCAAAGAACCCAGATGGGTACATCACTCGCCTGACAGGGGTTCTGGCTGAAGACACTATAGAGTCCTCCTATGGGGTATAAACAGTACCACCCCAGAGTTCTCATATTGGCATCGTGAACTCCAAACGAATAGATACATTCATCGTCATAACTGGAACCCCATCCCTAGTTCCACTCAGATTCAGAGTCAAATCCCTGGTATACACAAAACGTTTATTATCTAAAATAAACCTCCACGCATCAGTTCCCCCATGGAACTGTACTCTAACAAAACCCAACACTTGGCGCCATTCAAACAAATAAAGAAAACTGTCACTGATGGAAAGTATAATTTTCGGCTTCCTCGTCTCCTCGGTCTTCACCAAACATACACAATAAAAACAGATATAATGCGACAAAGAGGTGAGATCCCCTACATCAATACTAGTATGGCAGTATAGAAAATGACAGTAAATATATAGATATAATAACAACATATAAAATTATATTATCACATCACAGATATTATATCAGATAAGCATGATTATCATATCACAGATAAATATTAGATAAACATAATTATCATGTCAATATGTTGACCAACTATGCTTATGCACACAGACCTATTCCTACTCCATGGAGCTAATCACAATTTCAGAGAGAAAGATAGGGAGTACATGTCTGTATATCATCAGTCTTAAATCATGTGCCAATATATTATATCAATGTGCGCAACATAGCTTATACAAGACACTCTCAACCAATCACGAAAAGAGTAGTAACTCTGTCAAGATCGTCGGTGTGTTTGCATAAGATACCACGGCGCAGAGGTGCTACCATCTGGCCATATATGACATTCCACACCCCGACGTCTCCAAGATCACTGAAGATCGTAACTACGCAATTCTCACCTGCACGAAGGTGTAAATTCAATCTCCTAGACATACTGCCTTAACTAAATAAACTGACATACTTTTCAATGCATGATGTATGATTCTAATACACATAAAATCATTGTTCGCACGATATTTCACACACACACGCCATCTCTTGGCAGTATCACTTTTCAACATAATCAGGCCCACCACAACAGTCTGACAGCAAGCTGCTGTTATTTCCAATTGCGTAATCATTTTATCGCGTAAGTATTTTTCAGCGTTTTCATTATCGCAAAAATATTTTCAAATATTTTCTAAATCGCGTAGGGATTTTTAAACATTTGCTCAATCTGATAGCTTAAAAATCACTATTTTGGTAACAAGTGACGTTTCTCTAACATTTTTCACATAAAATAATTATTTTGGCTTTATTTACCATATTTTACTATTAAAACTCTTTAAGTAGCATTTTCCATTATTTCACACAAAATTACATTTCTTCATTTTAATTTGGATATTACAGCTCAAAATTTTCTAACGCACTTCAAAACCCAAAAGGTGAACTATACGTCAGTAAATTTCAAGTTTTAAATTTTATCTTACCTCATAACTTAATTATACCAAATTAATTCTAAAAATTAGTTCATTTTCTTTTTATTTCTAAATAGAAAACTCATTAAATTGAGTTCTTGTCACTTAATTACCTAAGTCCACACTTAATAAAATAATTTTGAATCTAGAATAATAAAAATAGGCATGTTGGCCGAATTTCACTATATGCTTCATAAGTCATATTTAATTATTTTCTATCACCTTATTCTTTACAAAAACCTTTAATACAATTTCTTATCATTAACTCATTTAATTCATGATTAGGAAAATAATTTAAAATATTTTGCTCCCTTGATGGTGTTGAGGCTATGAGCCTCTAGGGTTCTTTGGAACCTTCATACACTTCCTCATCATGTATATCACAGCCTATTATATACAATAATCAACATACTTTCATAATCACATACTCAAGCATACTTTCAAAGCTATAAAGCATATCAATAAAAAATCATCACAAACAAAGCAAGCTTAAACCACACAAGTGAATAAATCCTTATGGATTTTTCATCACAAACAATTCTATTTCCTCAGCACCAACACATGGTTGATGAGGTTAATCTCCCTCTTACCTCAAGGAAGACAAAATCCTTCAAGTTGCTTCTCTTATGGATTTCGTGAGTCTCCAAAGAAAAACCCTAACAAGCTTAAACCAAGACAAAGTCACAAACAAAGCTTGAAAATAAGAAACCATGAATCAATCATGGTTTAGAAACTCAAGAATCAAACTTAGGAACAAGAAACAAGAATTTTACCTTGTAGAGTAGAAAACCTTAACTTGGATTCAAGGTAGTAAATGGAAGAACTAGGCTAGGTTCATAACATGAAAAGGTCTTAGAATAGTATAGGTAAGGAAAATGAGATTGGATGAAATTATGGAAGCTTGGATGATGGTTTGGAGGTGAAGGCCGAGAGCTTCATAAAGGAGAAGTTGAGAGGTTTTCTTTGTTCATACAAGAGAGAGAATGGAGAGAAAGGCTTAAGTCATAAAGGTGATATTAAGTGTAATGAAATATCCTATTTTCAAGTGCTTAGCCATGTAGGCGCATGGATAGGAAGATTAAAGCTTATTCTACAAGATAGAAATTAAGCACATGGTTTCACATGGCTTAGGTCATTAGTTGGTCACACTTTGGTCACATTAGAAGATTAGCTTGTTCATGAACACCCTAGAACACTAGATGGTCATGGAGCACATGGACAAAGGTAACTAGGTTTTGATTCAATTAGTTCATAGTTATACTTAAGCTAACTTAGTTAGTTCACTTAGTTACATGGCTAACTATTTAGTTACAAAGCTTAAATCATGCATTGTCATGCATTGGTCATGCATTCGAAAAGAAGACTCTAGAATATCCTTGAAACCATGGAATCCCTCTCATTCGGTGCATAAGTTCATTCATGAGTAGCCAACTAAGTTTGTTCCATTTAGTTACTACTTAGGTTCGTTTAGGTTAACCATTTGTAACGCCCGGACTGCCTGCGGGATTGATGAGAGTCTTGCGTGCTTTACTTACTTCCAGAGGTCACCCATTTCTTGGTTAACTAGTCTAACCATTTGATATGTTGACCACAACCACGAATTGGCATAGCATAATTCAAGCTCATTCATAAGCCACTCAACCGGCGACACTCCCCGCCCTCATATGTCACACTAACTATTTATTAGTTGCATTCTAGAAGACTCTAGAATATCCTTGAAACCATGGACTAAGGAGTAGCAACTAAGTTTGTTGAGTTACTACAGGCTTTAGGTTAAAGTTAGACTTTTTCTTGGTTAACTAGTCTAACCATTATTGTCCATTGGCGTAGATAAAAGCTATTAACACTAACTAATCTATTAGTTCACAAAATGTAGTCACAAAGACCCAATTGTGGATAAAAGATACAGGATCTATTACCCAATGGGCAGAAGCTGCTGCTCGCAAATTAGTAGATACTGTCCAACAGATAATAAAATGTAAAATATTTTTATTTCACAGATAAATTTTAAAAATTAAAAGATCAGGTAACATATCTCTCAGATTCGGGTTTAGTACGCTCCCCCGGCTCCGAATAAATCGTCAAAGATTTTCTCCGGCCCGAAAATTGTTATTTTTCTGACTCGGAGTAAATCACGCACAAAGATAAAAAATAGTCACAAAACAATCAAAATACATTTATAACACACAGAAATCACAAAATAGTATAATTCAGACATTACTGAGAAATAGTAAATTTTGGGGTGTTACACATGTAATTCACACACATCCTCCACTTCCCGTTTAACTTTTTTACTATGACCACATTGGAGAGCCATGTAGTGTACGAGATTTCTCTGATAAATCGGCACTGAGCAGCTCTTTGACTTACTCTTCAATTATTTGTTGTCTTTCAAGGCCCACTTTCCTCTTCTTCTGGGAGACCGGCTTTGTAACAGCCTAATACCGGTACCCTAGTATATCTGACATATACCTGGATAATCAGTATCAGTCATGCTACTACTAACTTATACTTCAACTAATCCATAACATTTAAACAAATAATTATGGAGAGGCATAACTAAAGTCATACATATAGATATTATATATATAACTTTTATATCCTCAAAGCAAATATAATTAAATTACATAAGCTTTGAATTGAAAAGGTAAAAACTATACTACACTGGTTCTTCTATTTTCTTCATCTTCTCACCCTCTTGTAGGGCCTTGAACTGCTAACCATGAGACATAAAAAAGTGAGAACATAAAAATTCTCAGTAATACACGTATATCTTATGGCACTAATATAAATATACACAATAGTATATTTATAAACTATAATTCAAATCTTGCTATCGATATTAAACAAGTGTCTACACAATTGTAAAATATCAAAAGTCATCTCATGCACTATCTTTACTCTTTAAAATAGGCACACTATATTAACTTCTTTGTTTTAGTTATTCGATAACATGATAAAGTACTGAACAAATATCACTCTAATTGAATAACCATGTTAGCTTTGGATTAATGATTGCAACAAGTATGTGAGACTCTGTTCATTACCCCTAGAATATTCACATTCTGACTCTATGTAAACATTCACCTAGCAATCTTATAATCCAACACTAAACTCGTGCAAATAACTTAGCTATTCTTAGGAATCGCATCACTTGTACTTATTTATGTAGAATAGGCTAGATAGCTCTTAAACTACTTAGTAATGTGTGAATTGTTCCATCACACAAATCTAATGATGAGTGGACTGTTCCATGTACTACTTCCACAATATCCTGTCTGATGATGAGTGGACTGTTCCATGTACTACTTCCATAACATCCTACCTGATCCTTAGCTTAGCATAGGATATAACTCATCCTTAGCCTAGCCTTGGATATAACTTATCTGCATCCTAGCATTGGATATAACTGATCCGCAACCTAGCATTGGATATAACTAATCCGCAGCCTGGCATTGGATATAATTGATCCGCAGCTTAGCTTTGGATATAATTGATCCGTAGCCTAGCCTTGGATATAACTGATCCATAGCTTAGCATTGGATATAACTAATCTGTAGCCTAGCATTAGATATAACTAATCCGTAGCCTAGCCTTGGATATAATTGATCCGCATCCTAGCATTGGATATAACTGATCACAACTCCACCTTTAGCAAAATATTTTTCCTCACTCCTTTGCCAGGTCAAGGGGCTTACCTCACTCCCTCAGTTAGGAATTATGATAAACTATGGTTCAACCTATTTAAACAAAGGAATCACTCATGCTAACACTCTACTCAATCCCAACTTATTGAGAGAATGAAGTATTGGCATTATGGTCAACTTTAAAAATAAGGGAACCAATCTCTAGGTTCAACCCTAAGGGAACCACTAGGTTTAACCCTAAGGGAACCACTCTCTATAGATCAACCTCATTACATGAGGGTTCTATCTCTATGGATCCACCTCATTGCATAAGGGATCAATCTCTTGCTGTGGTTCAACTTTGATAACTAAGGAACAACTCATGACAAATAGGTCTTGTGGCACTCAACTCTTGCCAACTAGGCCCTATAGCACTCAATTATTGCCAACTAGGCCCTATGGCACTCAATTATTTCCAACTAGGCCCTATGGAACTCAATTATAGCCAACTAGAGAAGCTACTAGTATTTCTAGGATTCAAACCAATCCAAAAATACCTCAATTCTCACCTAAAAAGGCTGATTTTCGTGGATGCACCAAATGTACCTCCTAACTTCTAAAATTCTAAAATTTTATAGGTAAGTAGCCTCTTCTCATATCTTTCTATTGTCACAAACCTCAATTCATTTTCCTAAGTGTATCCAAAGTTATGTGAAATTTTACATAAGCTAAAATAGGCATTTACTAAGTTACCCGATTCTATTCTGACTTTAAACTAAAACTGGGAACAAACTAAAAGTGATAAAATTCTAAAATTTTACAAGCAAGAAGCTTTACGTGTTAGCTTCAAAATGCCACTAGTCTCATGTAAATACAACCTCAGAGCAAGAAATTATGCAATCTGATTTACTGATTACCAAAATGCCTTTTCTGTAGAATCTACCTCGGATTCAAATAGAAAATGGTACTAATTTGGTTAGTCTAAAAATATTAAATTTTTATCACTTGAAGCCTTACATCTTAGATTCCAAATGCAATAAGAATCAAGTCAATCCGATGTCTGTAGCTCAAGTTATGCAACTAAGACTACAGGCTGTTCAGAATGCCTTGATTGCTATTTTTAAGGGAATGTCGCGGCTCCCTTTTCTTTGGTGCCGTGGCACTCCACTCCTTTGTGCCATGGCTCCCACAGAAATCTTCTATAGAAACCACCTGAGAGCCACTCTTCCAAATCATTTCAAAGGGTTTTCAACCCCTAACTTGATTTCTAATTATTTGAATATCATCAAATACTAAACTCAACTCAATAAACTTAGATTATGATCAAAATCAATTAATCAAAACCAAATTCTCATCTTTCCCAAACCATTTTCAAGTTCATCAATCATGAACCAAAATAGCTAGGATTGAGCCATAAATGACCATCTAACACTTATTAAGCTACAACTATCATAACTTAATCATTGAAAACAAGAATCAAGTTTAAAACATGGTTTTGACTATCCAAACCCTTTTTCTATTCAAGAATACCCCTCTCCATTAAAAAGGAAACAATAGGAAAAATGAATAAAAATCTCCTACCTCTTGTAGACACTTGATCCTTGAAGTCTTGCTCTTGATCTTGGATCTTCCATTGTTTTCCTCTTCTTTTTCCTCTTCCTTCTTCCTTCAGTTTCCATTTTCTCTCTTTCTTTTTTCTATTTTTCTATTCTTAACCATAGAGAGCGAAAGATAAAAGAGATAGAAATAAGGGCAAACTTGTCATTTTGACATTTTGCTATAACTTCTTGATCTATTAATAACACTTAGATCTCACTAAATCAAGTTTTTTAACTTCTAACAAATTTGAAATAAATCCTAAGATTCATTAAAAATCATGTTTCACCACTTCTCTATTTTTTCATATCTACTGGGGGTCAATCCGGCATTAAAAGCATAACCAGTATGTCTAAAAATACCAAACTAACTCTGATTGTTCTCAAATTTTAACTGCTCCTTACTTAACTCATTTGTGACCTAGAAACCAGTTATCCATACCTATTTCCCTCAACTTAGCAATTTATGCTACTATTAGAGTCATTTTAAGATACTTTTCAACTTCTGTATTGCAATAAGGTGCCAAAACTGGCTCAGTTTGTCACAAAACTTAACTGACATGTTATACAAGTATAATAGTACCTCTGAGACCACATACAAGCCTAACATGTTTCTCGAGATGTTACAGGCTTCGCATCCTATTTAATAGATAAACGGTGGTAGATGAAAGCAGAGTTAAGCTCAGGCATGTCAAAGGATGTCCAGGAAAATAGGTCTTTATTCTTCTTTAAGAGCTCTATTAGCTGGCGTCTCTCCTGTTCCCCCAAATTTACGCCTATCTTGGTGACTTGGTCAGGCTTGTCACCTAGCTAGAGTAGTAGCAGATCTCTTTTTGGCTGGGGTCTGGTACCTCGAATCTCTTCACGAACATCTAGCTCAGTCATAAGGATATTGACCTGGTCTAAGGCCGGGCCGGATGTATGTGTTTTGGTCTTCTGGGGGTTTTGCAAATCTTAAGGATCTCATTGTAACACTTGCACGCTGCGATCTCATCGCCCTTGACTGTGACTGCCTCATTATTTTTGTTAAAGAATTTCATGGCCAGGTGGGCGGTGGACACTACAGCGGCAATGCCATTCAACATATGTCATCCCAAAATAATGTTGTACGCCGATGGGCAATCTACTACCAAGAATCTAACTTTCACGGTTCTGTAAACTCTATCATCTCCAAGGGTCAGGAATGTTTCAAAATAATCCACCGAGGTGATTTTCTCTCCAGAGAAGCCAGTGAGCTCGCCTTCATAGGGGGTTAATGCAGATATTGGGAATTCCAACCTTTTGAAAGCATCCATGAACATTATGTCTACCAAACTATCCTGGTCGACAAAAATACGCCGGACCTCGGCGTTAGATATTATCCCGGAGATTACGAGTGGATCATCGTGATCCCGGATAATATCACTGTAGTCTTTGGTGGTAAAGGAGATCGGTGGTTCTTCCATGTCTTCAGCACGAGGTTTGCGAGAAGAGCCAGAAAAGCTCAATATCACAGTCCGTAGTGCTTTCTTTCGAGAATTGCTAGATGATCTCCCACCTACAAATCCCCCAGAAATGGTACTAACAAGCTAGTCGATTTTGTTGGCCCCATTTTGAGTTTCTTGGTTCCGATCCTGTCGGTTGTTAGTGTCACGACAAGGTGGAGTCCTGGATTTTCTAGCAAGGCTGCGAGTCCTTCTCCTCTAGCGTGGGGTTGGACTTCACTGCAGACTGCAATTGCGTCTTCGGTCCCTCCGTCTTCTGCGATTATCGTTACTTCGGATTCCAACAATATATTTCTGCAGTCATCCCTCTTTAATTAAGGACTCAATGACAGCACAAAGTTAGTAACACTCTTCTATTTCATGGCCATAGCTTTTATGCCATTTACAATGTTTCGAGTGGTCTTTCATTTTTTTCAGGGGAGGCGGCCTTTTAATATCCTGTAACTCGGTCTTGAGCACTTCTTTGAGAATTGTTTCTCATGGGATGTATAGAGGAGTGTAATTAGAATATTTAGGCCATACGCTTCACCCTTCGAAGAACTCTTAGGTTGGTTACAGCTCCAGTTATTCTTTTGGTGGTGGGTTCACCTTTTTCTAGAGTCTCTTTATCCTTGATGATTTTCTCAGGGTCGATGTATTTGTGGAGCGGGCATGGAATTCATTCATGGTTTTCAGCTTCTTTTATACCAGGGACTAGAAGAATTCAGAATCAGTCTGGAGTCTACTTAGGGCATAGTGAAGGGTAATCTGATCGTCTGGGCTTGCCACACGAGCTAGGGCGTCGTTGAACCTTTTGATGTACTCACGAAGGAGTTCATTGCTCCCTTGGAGAATTCCAGAAAAGGAGTCAACCGATTTAGGCTACTCCTTGGCGGTGGTATATTATAGCAAGAAGCGAGTCGCTAGGTCATCCCACCTGGTGACGGATTTGGCAGGTAAGGTTGTAAACCAACGGAGAGCATCTTTCTTTAAAAAGAAAAGGAAAGCACGACACAATAGCTCTAGGGATCCCCCATGGAACTACATAGACTGAACATATGAGTCTAGGTGTTCTTGAGGGTCCATTGTCTCATCATAGGGCTCCAAATTGGATGGAGACTTAAAGTTTCTTAGAGTCCTGTACGCCAATAGTTCGTCTAAGAAGGGTTGTTGTTGAACACCAGGAACCGAGGCATTGTTTCCAACAGCAATGCTGCCCTGATCATAGGGCAGCCTTCTTATATTGTGGGCCGCATCCCTCCTTCCGTTGTCATTCTCAACATGTACAGACCTTTCCAACTCTTCTATTCAGTGACGTTGGTCATCCAACTGACGATGTTATTCATCAATCTGCAGCATCTGTTGGGCCACCAGCTCCTGAAGATGATTTCTAGTCATCTCGGAGCGGACTATATTTCGACTAGAAGCACGATCAGCAACAACATTGTTCAGGGGGCCTAGGCGCGTTTGCACTGGAGCCTTGGGCCCTTAAGCGACATTATTAGCTCTTTCTCCAAGTCGTCCAAGCCTATCCATAATAGACGTTCTGCGCGATGGATGTGGACTTTTGTTGGAAAGTAAAGTCTCATGACCATCATGCAGACGTTCCAAGACGTGCGCTTGGTTTCTTACGACAAAAGCTTCAGCCGCAGGTGGTGGAGCTGGATGAGGGGGTTGTGTTGTTGGCTCCTGTCTTGGTTCTGCAGGGGGTTGCGCAGCATTCCTCCTTGAATGTTGATATGTGTTCACCATGATTTTGTGGGATTCAGTTTTCCACAGACGACGCCAATGTTCTAAAGTAGATTTAGAGGGTACCTGAGGTAGGCACGTGACAGTGGTTTCCTCCTTGAGCAACAACGGTCGAGTGTGTTGAAACAGGAATGTGAGTACCTACAAAGAGACTCCAATGCTCAAGTCAGACTGTGCACAAGTAAGGCAGTATATAGTGAGTAATTTACTGATACTTGATTAAGGCTACTTAGCTTGGTATTTATAGAGCATGTATAGAATCCTCATCCAATCAGTGTTGAATGCAGATATTTAGGATTAGTATCCTGGTAAAGATTACCTTCCCATTATTGTTGGGGTGAATCCCTATAAGTTAGGAACTCTTGATACAAGAGCTACTTATCAATCTGAGATAGTTATGGGTCTTATAATATCATAAGTAGATGATTGGTAGTTACGGATATTTAGGGATATATCCTCTACATGTATTTAGCAATCTTGATATTATAGCCCAACGTCGCTCAATGTGCATGGCTCTGAAGTCCGGACTGCCTTCAAGGCCTTAGCTACATCGTCCATGACGGAGTCCGATTATACATATGCCGAGTTGATTCAACTAGATGGGATCACAAATCACGGTCCAGAACATCATCCAATTGTCAACAGGATCTAGTGCCCTCAACCATGGTTGTGGAATGAAAGTAGCAATTGATAGAAACTTCGTTAAAGCACTCACATGAATTTACAGGAAATAGGAATTCCCTCTCTCTGGAACCCGTTGTTATTACTCAACTTCCTCAATCTTCAACGAGTTAAATTACTCCTTTATTCTCGTTTTATACATGGATGCCCATAGAAGTATTGTTATACAGTTTAACTCCCTTTTACTTCTGAATTTCTATTAGTTACTAACTCAAGTACATAACTACATTGCTGACTCAATCTAATTGCTTCGCTAGCTTAGTAGGGTTTGCACGTGCTATGACTTTTAGTTAATTCAATTGATACGAATTCAATTGGTATAATGAAAGAATATTAGTAAATCTCCTCATTTGATTCAAGGATAAACTCCTAATGAGAATGTCATTCCATACAACAATCAACTAATGAAGTATTTCCTATTTATATAATTATTTAGTGCTAACTAAATAACTAACTTGACTCTCTACACCAACTAATACATTTACTGTATCACTATTACCCCTTCAAAATTAGCCTCGTCCTTAAGGCTAGTAACAAAAACCTGCAATATGGCCATAAGAAACAAGCTGAGCTCGGTGATGTCATCGTGAATTTCAAGAACCACTTCTTGGATATATTGTGACACATTAGGTATTGGACTTAGAAAAATATTGTCCCTCGCTTTCCTAATTTTTTTTCCATGAGGTAAGACTAGGTGAGAGCACAAAGATGACAATAAATAGACAACTCCGGTGTAGTTCCAATAATTTCCGGAACCTTAAGACCAAACCCTCTCACATTCTTAACACCACATTTCAAAAGCAATGGACTATTTGTGAACACCAAAACCTCTATATACTTGCACATAACTTAGATTAATTGTCAATACAGCAAAATCAAGTAGAATGGAAATTTGTCAAAGAAGTCCTATTGTTGACCAAGGGACATCAAAATAATGTTGTGAAACCTCAAAACTAGCACCAATCATTCCATGTGTAATATTCTTCCTAGATGCTGCCTCAAATCTTGGTGAAGCATGAAATCCTCTACAATTGCTTGTACTATATTGAGCTTGAACTATAATTTCCATAATTGCTTTCATTTGCATGTAACTATGCATAAGATAGTAATGGCCCCAAGCATTCACCAGCTTCAAAGACATTGCATCTCTACCTTTTGTTAATTTGTAACCATTGTGAAACACAAAAATCCAATTGAGTTGATCTTTCCCGTCCATTAATATAATGATCAAGAATAGAACCTTCATTTGCTGTGGAAGACCATCAAAATTATACTAATCTGAATATATTGTAAGTTCTGAAGCCCGTTTTAAACTAATACTTTCTATTTGGTTTTTATGTTTAACAAACTATGTTGAAAATATTAATTTATTGCTCTCATTGCAAGAAATTAATGGATTAGCTATTAGCTACAGACCAATCCGTAGCTAATCAATTTAACTACAGATTGGTTTGTAGTCAAATTCTCGTAACGAATTAACTATAAAAAATTTTCATAACTAATTCATAACTAATTTTTAAATTTCTGTAACTAATCTGAAACTAATCTATAACTAATTTTCATTCAAAACTTTCTTCGTTTCTATAACTAATTAACTATGAAATATTTGTAACTAATTCCGTAACTAATTTTTAACAATCTAAAACAAGTTTATAACAAATCCTTAATTATTATGTTGCTAAATCCGTAACAATTCTATAAATATTTCTTAACTATTGTGTTGCTAAATGCCTAACAATTCCATAGTTATTCTGAGGCTAACCTGAATTAATTTTATAATGATAATTAGTATATTTTAAAATTATACCTATAAAATATTTCAATCCAAACAAAAAAATCTAACAAATAAGTTGTGCAAAACAACAAAGTATCATAATTGCATTAATAAATTCAAAACATGTTTTACAAAGAAAGCTTAGCTAATCAATAAGTCTAAGTTAATACAAATAGTTCAAAACAAGTTAGTTCAATCATCATCATCATCATCAATAAGTACAACTAATCAATCCAAGTTAACCCCATCATCATCAACTTCATGATCATCCCCAACTACGTCACCTTATGATGGTGCCTGCGCCACACCACTTCCTACTCGGGAGCCAACAATCCTATATAGGATGGACTCCAACATAGACACCAACTGCATCTAGATAGAGGAAGTCATCTACCTAGCATACTTAAAAGCAAGAAAACCATACTTCATCTTCAACAGCATTATAGCTCTCCATAGCCTTCTCATATTCTGCCTTGAGTTCCACAACTTTATCCAAATAAGGCTTCTTCTCCTGAACCATTGATGCCAAATCAAGACATTTGATCAACATCACATTATTAAACAATTAAAAGAAAAACAACTGAATCAAAACAAAATCTTTTTTACTTACTTCATCAGTCATGGACTTCCATTTCTCACCAGCCTCCTTACCAACCTATATTTTTTTTCCAACAAGTAAGCTAATTAATGAAACCTGATATTAATTCACTTAATAATACCATAAGCAGATTTCAATTTTACTAGTTTCAATTACCCTTTTAACATCCTTAGAATCAAGGTTTGCTTCCTTAAAAGCTTTTCTAAAGTCATCCCTGCAACAGATTATTACCTCAGTAAGACATTCAATCATAATCACAACATTGTTAACAGTACACATAGGGAAGCATAACCAAAGCTTACAAGAAGAGAAAGAAGGCTGTGGGAGGACGCTTTACTATCTCGCAGTGACTCGTTTAACCACTAAATGAAATGATGCAAAACAGCAAAGCACATAGACTAGCACTTAATAAAATCAATGTAGTACACAGTAACAAACAACATATGGCCCCATCTATAAAGACTCTTGTATACATCTCAAATAATGAAGAATCACATCAGGAAACAAGAAAAACTTTCCACCAATCAATGTTTCATTCTGCTTTTTCTTGTCCTAGATAATTACCTAACTGCTTCATCTGCCAGCTCTCATGAGGGGCAACATGTTCATGGGAAGGAGAGTAATGCTGCAAAAAGGTAAATTCAGCAATTAGAGTTTTAACATAGTAACAGAGTATTTCGAACACATTTTTTATAGAAAAATAGAAATAAAAATAAAGAAAAGAAATAACACCGGCACTTTGAACTCATTATTATGTATGAGCATTTTAAGAGTTTGAAAATTGGAATATCCTACAAGTCTACAGATACTATTCAAGTTTACAAGTACCAGAAAAACAACAAACTCCTATTTGACAACTATCACACAACAAAGTGCCTTGAAAGTAGAGAAATATAAGAAAAAACATGAGCTCCAATCTATTCTCATGAGTCCAAGTAAGAAATCATGGAAAGACTCGTATGTCCATGATCTATTTTAGGTTTCGAATGCCAAACCTTAAACTGACCAATTGACTGCATTTTTAGCAGGACCCCTTTAACAATACCAACAAGCGCAGATGTTCAATTAATTTTTTCTTGAGTCTAATAAAGCAATCTACCAACTACCATTCATGTTCAGAAGACATCAATTCACAAATTTGAATGCAATTTTGCATGTAGACATTTTATAATGTTTCCTTTCACAAGTTAAGATAAAAATGGCTAGTCATAGTTAGACCTCCAACTTCATCATTAGTTCTTTGGCTGATGGAGCCAAGACAACTATATTCCTGAGCACCAGGCTTAATGAAGCCTTCTTCAACATCATTGTCGAATAATGCAAGCAAATAGTTATAGTAACCATCAACATTCAGTAGACCAACTTGTGCAGGATGATATTGAGTTAACATTTGGTTAGTATACTAAGGATTTTATCCTAAACAGTAAAAATAACAGGGTACTGGTTTTTTATGAATTCTAAGTTAGGCCCAAGTTATCATCTCCAACAGCTCTTTCATAGTTCCATATCCTCCTAATTATAAGGAAAGCAGGGAGGGTGCAAGAAAGAAACAGTCAATATTATATTCAGCACAGCAATCCAGAACACCAAGAATAAAAGCAAATTCTCAGTATATAAAAGAACATCTCTTGTAACCCCCAAAAAAAAATGTAATAAGGCATACAATCATCAATTACTTTTAAAACTATTTGAGAACTGTTCAGATAACTACCAGGGCGAACGATAAATGCATCAGCTTCTTGAGCCATTGCAGCTTTATGCTCATGCATATCTAAAACAATTCTCACTTCACCTACTGTTTCACCAGATATCTGTCAAAATTGCCCAATTACAACTTACTACCGATTGAAAGATCATATTTTCTTGAAAGCAGACTATAAATTCTTTCCATAACAAAGGAACTACTATCATAAAGGATCCAGCAAATCTTCTCCCCAAATCAGTCATGATTAAAAATTAGAAGTGTAGTGCCAATACAATGCTAGAGGCTGGTTTAAGATTTTGCTATGCAAAACTTAGTACAAAACAACCCCACCCCCACCCCCACCCCGTTTTTTTTGGACTCCAATTCAGAATAATTGTTCAGAAAGACTTAAAAGTTAAATCTATGGTTGTCATATTATAACTGTTGGAATTTACATATTATTGGAACTTGATCAGTTTATAGTTTGCGTTTTCCTAGTAACATTGGAACCTTAGCATCCTAAGAAATGTTTATCATCTTTTATTATCCTTGTAAATATCATACTGTAATTAATTCCTTGTGTATATATAAACCCAATATGCTAAGTACAATTTACTCAAGCAATTCAGAAATCCTCTCTAAGTTTTTGATATTCAAGTTGGTATCAGAGCGGGTTGATCCCGCTTCTGGTCTCTCAATCCATACTGTTCCAGTACTGTTATGTCACTGTTCTTGTACTGTTGTGGTACTGTTCGTGTCACTGTTCACGTCACTGTCCCTGATGGAAACCGTTATGGGCATAGGGAGAATATGGGCCAGCTGTTAGATCAATTAAGTCATGGCCCAAAAGTTTGGACAGTTTATTCTAGAAGGAAGAAGAGGACACATGTTGAGGAGGTGTGAGAGGAGTTTGTTTTGCTGAAACGGTTTATAGTAAGAAGGGAGGATAGGAGGAGGGGAGAGTTAGTTTTGTTGAGTGTTTTCGGCCAGTGGCTTCAGCTCTAAGCTCTGGGAGCTGACGGATTATCTTTTCTATTTCTTTCTGCATTTCTTTCTTCTATTCCTGTATTCCATCTCATACACATAGGAATCCATGGTTTAGTGGAATTCCTTTTCATTTCTACATATATAAAGAGGTATTTCAGTATATTTGAGTTTGCATTTCCATTAATTGGTCCGACCTGCCGGATTCGATGGAGACCCGTTTGCAAGCTCGCGTCGACGCTCACGACTCCAAGATTGTGACCTTAGAGACTAGCGTCCAGGATCTCATCCAATCGGTGGCCTCGTTGAAGGAGACGATAGCCAAAGAACAACAAGAACAATCTGAATTTCGCACTCTCATGGCGAAATTCCTGAAGGACCAAGGTAAGAAGCAGTTTGGGCTTGAGGGGACTGCGTCATCCTCATCTCCCTTCCACGTAGCACGGGACGACGACGTTCACCTGATCGCTAATCGGGTGGAGCTCCCTCCCTTTGGCGGTGAGGATCCACGCGGATGGCTGACCAAAGCAGAAACGTATTTCCGCATTCATCAAACTAACCCTGCTTTCCGGGTTCCGATGGCTCAAGTTTGTATGGAGGGTCCGGCCACCCACTGGTTCACGATTCTGTTAGAGGTTTATCCCGACCTTACGTGGGACCAATTTATGGTGGAACTAATGGAGCGGTTCAGCGGATTGGAGGTCTAGAATCCGTATGAAGAACTGACCGCATTGCGTCAAAGAGGACCGGTACAAGAGTATATTGCTGAATTTGAGGCTTTGGCCTCTCTGGTTCCTCGTCAACCGGAGCAACAATATGTTGGCTATTTTTTAAATGGCCTGCAGGAAGGCATCCGCTCTTGGGTACGAGTGCATAATCCCGAATCACGCTTGAAGGCGATGCAGTTGGCAAGGAATGTGGAGCTGGCTTTACGTCGTGGAGGTGAGCGCCCGATTAGGAGCTCAAGACCACGATTCATCACGAACGAGGGTTCTCCCGAAGGATCTCATAATTTTACACCATGGCCTGGTGGTTCAGGAAGGTTCAAGGACAACACTCATTTTCATTCTAGTATGGGAAGGGTGGACAATACTCCTGGGTTCAAGAAACCGCTGAACAGTCCAAGTAGAGGAACTCATAATTTGACCTCTGGAGAATGGGAAGAACGCAGGAGGAAGGGACTTTGCTTTCGATGTGGACAACAATTTGGACGTCTGCATAAGTGTCTGGATCCGAAGTTGAGAGTAATGGTGTTGGGAGAGGACGAGATTTTGACTGAAGATGGTGAGGTGGTGACTTTAGAGGTTGAAGAGGTGGAAGAGGAGGAGGAGGCTGAATGTAATATGGTTGTGTCTGAACCATTATGTGAATTGTATGAATTCACTGAGGGAGTAATCTATCCCTTGAAGACAATGAAATTAGAAGGGATGTTAGGGGGAATTCCTATACTGATTCTTGTTGATAGTGGAGCTACCCACAATTTCATCTCACCTAAATTGGTTACAGCCTTAGGAATCCAATGTCAGGAGCTACACGGAGGACTAGGGGTTCGCTTGGGGGATGGATGTAAGGTTTTATCCAAAGGGAAATGTTGTGGCATTCAATTTTCAGTAAGCAACTATCACTTCACTATAGATGCTTGGGTGTTGGAATTAGGAGGTTTGGATCTCATCTTGGGGGTTGCTTGGTTGAAAACTCTAGGCGATGTAGTATCTAATTGGGAAGAATTAACTATGAAATTCATAAAGGAAGGAGAGGTGGTGGAACTGTATGGCAGCAAGGGTGGGACAACTCACAATATGTCTTTACGGAATTTCATTGGGGCACAACTCATGGAGGACCAGAGAAACCACAAGACCAGCCTGGAAACCAACAGAATTCAGCCTATAACTGTGGGTCAACAGGAGGAATTGGGTAAGTTATTGGAGAAATTTGTAGAAGTGTTCAAGGAGCCTAGTACGTTACCTCCTAAGAGGGGTTGTGACCATGCGATTCCTCTCCTACCAGGTCATGGGCCAGTCAGCGTTAAGCCTTATAGGTATCCCCATTTTCACAAAGACGAGATTCAGAAACAGGTTCAAGAACTGTTGTTTAAGGGTCTTATCAGGCATAACACAAGTGCTTACTCTAGTCCGGTCATCTTAGTAAAAAAGAAGGATGCAAGTTGGAGGATGTGTGTAGATTATCGAGCCCTCAATAAGGCAACCATTCCTGATAAATTCCCAATCCCAATAGTGGATGAATTGTTAGATGAGCTGCATGGTTCTTTCTACTTTTCTAAATTGGATTTGCGTTCAGGCTATCATCAAATAAGAATGAGAGAGGAGGATATAGAAAAAACAGCTTTTAGAACACATGATGGTCATTACGAATACTTAGTAATGTCATTTGGTCTTACTAATGCCCCTTCTACATTTCAAAGCAACCATGAATGATGTCTTTCACCATACTTGAGGAAAACGGTGTTGTTTTTTTTTTTATGATATATTAATATATAGCCCCACTTGGCAGCAGCATCTCCAACACTTGGAGGTTGTGCTCTCTACCTTGCTACATAACAATTTCTTTGCTGTTGTAATATATGTTGTAATATATTAGCTTTAATATCAGATATGTACAGATACGTTTTTTATTCTTGCTTTTATTAGGGCGGATATTTCTCCTGTTTTTTTAGGATAGCAATTAATAGCATTAGTCTATATATATTGTAACCTTCTCTCTGACATTGATTAATCAAGGAATAAGATTCGAGATATTCAAATATTCCTCCTTTCTATATGGTATCAAGAAATGACCTAGGGCGTTTCCTAGGGCTTGCCTTGTTTTTTTCTTTTTTCCACGAGCACCTTATTGCTGCCTTCTTCCGCCGCAGAGCAAACCTTTATTGTGCTCTCCCTGCGACCTTCTTCTTCGCCTTAGTTTCAAACCTCCACCCGCCACACTGCTGCGCCGTTTTTGGCCTCACCGCCCCCGCCGGACCTGCTTGTCGGCTTTTTTTCCGGCCTCCACAGAAAAGCCCACCCCTTAAACCGCGCCGCCACGCGCCTCCAACGCGCCGCCGCCCTGTAGCGCGCGTGAGAGCCACGCGCCGCCCTCCACGCCTCCGTTCACCGCGCGACCAACGCCGTTCGGATCGTCGGCTCCTCCCCGTGCCTTTTGCTTATTTTCGGGTCCACCCAAAGCATGTCTACGGTGGATACCCGGTCCTCCGCCATCACTACGCCCCCTCGGTTGTCGTTCCAACGCCTCCCGTTGCCGTTCCAAAGCACTAAATCCTCATGATCTTCGGTTTACACTCTTCTTATCATCTCAATGGTAAGAATTATCTCCAATGGGCCCAGGTTATTCGCACCACCACTCTCAAGGGTCGTCGGAAGTTGTCGCACATTGTAGGAGATCCTCCATGAGCCAATGACCCTGATTCGGCATTTGGGATGATGAAGATTCGTTGATTATGACTTGGCTATGGAACTCTATGACACCGATATCGGTAAGAATTGTATGTTTTTTACCTCGCACGTGAAATTTGGGATAGTTTGGGTAAAACTTATTCTATGAAACAAGATATTGTTTTTGTTATGAATTAGAAAATACAATTTTTAATACCAAGCAAGGATCTCTTTTTCAAATTTGATTATTATGGTACTCGAATGGTTTATGGATTGTTTGGATCAAAACCAGATTTAAAAATGAAATGCAGTGAGGATTCTCGCTACTTTAGCCAAGTTTATTGAGCGTGGACGGGTCTTTAAGTTTCTCTACGGGTTGAATCTTGAATATGATCCTATTCGGGTTCGGATTTTGGGTAAGGACAAGCTTCCTTCTCTCTCCGAGGTGTTCTACATGTTAGGGGGGAAGAGAGTCGTATAGTTCCATATCCTGGCGATCATGTTGAATACTGGTAATTCCGGTGATGGTTCTGCTTTGGCCACTGGTAAAGGTCCTATTGGTGGGTTATCATCTGAAAAGCCTGGCTCATCCTCTTGGAAGTCGTCCGCCAAACGTGACGAGCGCTGGTGTCCTTTTTGCAAGAAGTCTGGGCACACTAAGGACACTTGTTTTAAACTCCATGGCAGAGATAAGGTTCTTGGACGCTCTGGGGGTTTTAAAGGCAGTCAACAAAGGCAAGTTAATCAAACAGTGTCCGATTTGGTTATTGAGGGTGAAGAGGTCTCTGCACCACCGTCTGGGGAGGCAATTCCGGCGCTTAGTAAAGCCGAGTTGGATCGTTTGCGCACTCTCTTGGATTCATTGAGTAAGCCTTCAGGCACTTGTTCTCTAACTATGACTGGTAAGAATTTTCAGTTCTTTTTCTTTTAATGTTTCTAGTACCGTATCCGAGGATCTCGGATTATTGACTCTGGTGCTACCTTGATCATATGACCCATCCTCATATTTCTCCACTTACTCTAAATTATACGGTAAGCATCACATCACTTTGTTGCTAGTGGATCCCATGTTCTGTTTTAGGATGTGGTACTATTTCACTTCACCCTTCCCTTCCTTTACATAATGTGCTTCATGTCCTCATTTGTCTAATAACCTCATTTCTATTCATAAGCTTACCACTGATTTAAAGCGTACGGTGACCTTCTTTCCCTCTCATTGTGTGTTTCGAGGATCTTACCACGGGGAGGACGATTGGGGTTGCTAAGGAACAGGAGGGTTATATGTTCTACACCGGCTTCACGGTCATACTAGTCCGACGATGTCCACATCCAATCATGCGACAAGTTCCGATTCTCCTGCATCTCAGATATGGCTTCATCACAAACGCCTTGGTCATCCTCCTTTCAGTCTTCTTAGGTCTTTATTTCCGCAATTGTTTAAAAATGAGTCTGTTGAGTCTTTTCTTTGTGATGTTTGTCAATTTGCGAAACACCATCGCACAACGTTTTCTCCAAATAATAATAAAAGTATTGAACCTTTTGATCTTATTCATTCTGATGTGTGGGGACCTTCCTCTAATTCTAATATATCGGGTGCAAAATGGTTTGTTTCATTTATTGATGACTGCACTAGGGTCACATGGATCTTTCTTATGAAAGATAAATCTGAAGTGTTTCAAATATTCTTGAATTTCTATCGCATGGTTCAAACCCAGTTTGGAAAATCCATAAAACGGTTACGATCTGATAATGGCAAGGAATATGTGAATCACCATTTTACAAATTTCCATAAAGACCATGGTGTGTTACATGAATTAACTTGTGTTGATACTCCCCAACAAAATGGGGTTGCAGAAAGAAAGAACCGTCATCTCCTAGAAATTGCCGAGCTCTTTTATTCCAAATGTCTGTCACCTAAGTCTTATTGGGGGGGAAGCTGTCTTAAGTGCCGCATACTTGATAAGCAGATTGCCCTCCGTGTCTTGGATGGTCTTAGTGCTGTGCAAGTCATGACTTCCTTCTTCCCTTCCATCCCTACCATGAAGAATCTACCGTGTCGTGTCTTTGGCTGTGTTGCCTTTGTTCATGTCCATAGTCAATATCGTGGTAAGTTAGATCCTCGGGTCGTCAAATGTATCTTCATAGGGTATGCACCAGACAAAAGAGGGTACAAATGTTATCATCCTCAAAGTCATCGTGTCTATGTCTCCATGGATGTTACTTTTCATGAGTCGAGTCTTTTCACCTTCGTCCTCGGCTTCGGGGAGAGTGGTCAAGATTTGAGTCCCTTGAGTCATCTTTTGTTCCTCTTTTGGTTGAATCGATTGAGTCTTCTATCCCTCCTCTCGATAAAGGATGTCACATCATCGTACGGAACTTCAGAGACACCTAAAGAATCAGTATCTGTTCCTATAGATCGCTACAAGCAGGTGTATTATCGGAAAAACCCAACCTGGTCCAACAGCAACTTCAGTCGTCCGAACCAGAGGTAAGCATTCCTGATTCTAAACCTTTGAATAGTTCTTTACATGATATTTGTGAACCTAACCCTGATGACTTGCCAATAGCTTTAAGAAAAGCCAGAAGAACTTGTGCAAAATACCCCATATCTCAGTTTGTGTCCACTAAAAACCTATCAAGTCAAAGATCGAGTTTTATTTCAAAGACAATTGATTCTATCGAGTCCCCACTTCAAGACAAGAAGCATTAATGAATAAGAATTGGGTTCAAGCCATGCATGAAGAAATGAGTGCTTTAAACAAGAATGAGACACGGGAAATTGTTGAGAAGCCGAAGGACAAAAGGATAGTTGGGTGCGAGATGGATTTACACGGTGAAATATCGGTCGATGGTACTCTAGACCGGTACAAAGCAAGGCTGGTTGCAAAAGGGTACACTCGGACATATGGGATTGATTATGAGGAAACATTTGCTCCGTAGCAAAGATGAACACAGTCGGGATCATTCTCTCCTTGGCAACACACTTTGGATGGGACTTGCACCAATTCGATGTTAAAAATGCTTTTCTCCATGGGAATTTGGAAGAGGAAGTGTATATGGACATCCCACCGGGATATGGACTAGGTGGAGGGAATATGGTATGCAAGTTAAGGAAGGCCTTATATGGACTCAAGCGGTCTCCTCGTGCTTGGTTTGGGAGGTTCACCAATGCTATGGTGTCCTTAGGTTATAGGCGAGCCGGGGAGATCATACCCTCTTTATAAAACATTCCAAAGAAGGGGCTTACACTTCTTCCGGTTTATGTTGATGACATGATCATTCTTTGGTGATGATGAGGTTGAGAAACAGTCCTAAAAGAAAAATTAGCTGCATGAGTTTGAAATGAAGGACTGGGGAAGTGAAGTACTTCCTTGGGATAGAGGTTGCCTATTCCAAACAAGGCATCTTTATTTCCCAAAGGAAATATGTCCTAGATCTTCTTAAGGAAACAGGGAAGCTAGGTTGCAAAACCACAGGGCACCTATTGAACAAAATCACAGGATTGGAAACAATGAGGAGAGCCCAAGGGTGGATAAGGCACGATGATCGAGACTTGTGGGAAAAGCGATATATTTGTCTCACACTAGACCGACATAGCCTATCTTTGTCAGTGTGGTTAGCAGATTCATGCATGATCCTCGTGAGAGACATATGCTAGCTGTGAATAGAATTCTTCAATATTTGAAGACAAGCCCGGGAAGAGGACTTCTATTTCGAAAAGAACAAACATTGACCATTGAAACCTATACAGATGCAGATTATGCCGGTCGGTTTGTCGACAGGCGGTCTACCTCAGGTTACTGTATGTTTTTAGGAGGAAACTTGGTGACTTGGAGAAGTAAGAAACAAAATGTGGTTGCAAGGTCAAGTGCAGAGGCTGAATTCGGGCTATGGCACAAGGAATTTGCGAATGTTATGGATGAGAATCATACTCGATGATCTCGAATAAAGTATGAAGCTCTATGAGGTTATTGTGTGATAACAAGTCGGCAATCAGCATTGCTCACAACCCGGTTCAGCATGATCGGACAAAGCATATAGAGATTGATCGCCATTTCATCAAGGAAAAATTAGATGATGGCCTTATAACTACAGAGTACGTCCCTTCAGAGCACCAATTAGCAGATGTCTTCACCAAGGGGCTTCTCACAGAGCGATTTCATAGTCTTCTTACTTGCAAGTGGGAATGATTGATATTCACTCACCAACTTGAGGGGAGTGTTGTAATATATGTTGTAATATATTAGCTTTAATATCGTATATGTATGATGATACGTTTTTTATTCTTGCTTTTATTAGGGCGGATATTTCTCCCTGTTTTTTAGGATAGCAATTAATAGCATTAGTCTATATATATTGTAACCTTCTCTGTACAGATTAATCAAGGAATAAGATTCAGATATTCAAATATTCCTCCTTTCTATATTTGCCAACCAAAAAAAATGTCAATTTGGGATGTCTGATATTGAATATTTAGGACATATCATTTCGGGCGAGGGGGTATCAATGGATCCCACTAAGGTTCAAGCTGTCTTAGCATGGCCCACACCTAAAACCGTGAAAGGAGTAAGGGGGTTTTTGGGGTTGACAGGTTATTACCGGAAATTCATTGCCGGTTATGGGAAAATAGCAAAGCCCCTTACTGAACTGACAAAGAAGAATGCTTTTCAATGGGGGAAATTGGCTGCGCAGGCCTTTGAAGCCTTAAAAGGCTGCATGACCACTGCTCCGATTTTGGCACTTCCGAATTTCTCCAAAACGTTTGAGATTGAATGTGATGCCTCTGGGAGAGGCATAGGTGCTGTTTTGATGCAAGAGCGGAGACCTATTGCCTATTTTAACAAAGCCATTTCGGATAAAATCCTTGCTAAGTCAGCCTATGAAAGAGAGATTATGGCTTTGGCCTTATCCATCCAACATTGGAGACCTTATTTGTTGGGGAGGCAATTTCGTGTATACACGGATCAAAAGAGTCTAAAATTTTTGCTGCAACAACAAATATCAACCCCTGACCAACAGAACTGGACAGCGAAGTTAATGGGATATCAATTTGATATTTTTTACAAGGCTGGCAGGGAAAACAGGGCTGCTGACTCGTTATCTAGATCATTTGGAGAGGCAGAGCTGTCTATGTTAATGTCGTTCCCAATTTGGTCCGAAGGACAGAACCTGACACAAGGAATTTCTCAGGATCCCCAACTCAGCAAGATCATTGCAGATTTGCTACAAGACTCCTCATCTAGACCAGGATATTCAATTTCGCAGGGTGTGTTGTATTACAAAAACAGATTGGTTATTTCAGCTACATCTCCTTGGATACCTACTCTCATTGAAGAATTTCATGCCACTTCTTTGGGGGGTCACTCGGGTTACCTAAGGACATATAAAAGATTGGCTGCCAACGTGTTCTGGATAGGAATGAAGAAGCAAATTCAGGAGTTTGTCAAGAGCTGTGAGGTCTGCCAAACGCAAAAGTATTCTGCTCTAGCTCCGGGGGGGCTGCTACAACCACTTGAAATTCCAGAATTAGTATGGGATGATGTTTCTATGGACTTTATCACAAGTCTTCCAAAGTCTAAGGGATGGGAAGCTGTTTTAGTAGTGGTTGATCGGCTGTCCAAATATTGTCACTTTATCTTACTGAAGCACCCATACACGGCCAAGAGCATTGCTGATGTATTTGTGAGAGAGGTTGTTCGTCTACATGGGATCCCGAAATCTATTGTGAGCGATCGAGACCCACTGTTTATGAGTACATTTTGGCAAGAGTTGTTTAAACTCCAGGGCACCAAACTGAAAATGAGTTTAGCCTACCATCCGGAAACGGATGGCCAGACAGAGGTTCTCAATCGATGCTTGGAGGCTTACTTAAGGTGTTTTGTAGCTGAGCAGCCAAGGAATTGGGCAATGTGGGTTCCATGGGCAGAACTATGGTATAATACCACTTACCATGTTTCTACCAATACCACACCCTTTGAAACGGTTTATGGGAGGAAACCACCTACTTACTAGAGTAGAGGCAGTATCCAGAGAATTAATGGATAGAGACGAGGCTTTAAGGCAGCTGAAGTTCCATTTGGCAAAGGCTCAAGAACAAATGAAGATATATGCGGACAAAAATAGGCGAGATGTTTCATTTGAGGTGGGAGAATGGGTTTATTTAAAACTCAGGCCTCATAGACAGCATACTGTGGCTAAGAGGATCAATCAGAAATTAGCTCCTCGATTCTTTGGTCCTTTTCAGGTTATTGCTAAGGTGGGGGCAGTTGCATATCAGTTACAGCTTCCTGATACATCTCGGGTACATCCAGTTTTTCACGCCTCCCAACTCAAGAGGGCCATGGGAGTAAACCAGTAGTTCCCTCATTACCTGCTGGTATGGAGGTGGAATTGTTGAACAACATTGAACCTGCGCATGTCTTAGCTATGCGGAAAGTGATGAAACATGGTGAAGAAACTACTCAGTGGCTGGTTCAATGGAAGGGACAATTGGTTGATGAAGCAACATGGGAAGATGACTTCACTATGAGAAGCCAATTCCCTACCTTCAGTCTTGAGGACAAGACTGTTATGGAAGGAGGGGGCAATGATGGAAACCGTTATGGGCCTAGGGAGAATATGGGCCAGCTGTTAGATCAATTAAGTCATGGCCCAAAGGTTTGGAGAGTTTATTCTAGAAGGAAGAAGGGGACACGTGTTGAGGAGGTGTGAGAGGAGTTTGTTTTGCTGAAACAGTTTATATTAGGAAGGGAGGATAGTAGGAGGGGAGAGTTAGTTTTGTTGAGTGTTTTCGGCCAGTGGCTTCAGCTCTAAGCTTTGGGAGCTGAGGGATTATCTTTTCTATTTCTTTCTGCATTTCTTTCTTCTATTCCTTTATTCCATCTCATACACATAGGAATCCATGGTTTAGTGGAATTCCTTTTCATTTCTACATATATAAAGAGGTATTTCAGTATATTTGAGTTTGCATTTCCATTAGTCCCATTACTGTTAACGTCACTGTTCTGGTACTGTTCACGTCATTGTTTCGGTACTGTTCAGATCACTGTTCACCATACTGTTCAACGCTATCAAGGCTGGAACCTCGTCCAAAGTCCCCTCCTCTGTCAGAGTAAGGCCCCAGTCAACTCAGACGGACATTTCCGACTGTTTCTCCAAGTCCCGTCGCCGAAAAATCAGTCACGCGCCGCCACCAATCTCCAAGTTTCGTTCTGCTCGTCGAACCTCCCTGAGTCTGTTCAAGTGGTCACCTGCTCTATTCGCCCCTGTTTGGATAGTGGGTCCTTGAAGCCTACCTTTATTCTTATACGCGTCTTCTGCTGCCACTGTTCGAGACCTCTTTTTTTTTGGGAACTTTTGACTATCTCTAAACTTGCTCTCGTAGCCTTTGATAAGCCTCAAAAGGGTCTCACTCATTCTATAGCTGGTGTAGTCTACACTGGTAATTCTACGGCTTATCTCACTCATTCTATGTCTGCTGAATCTTGGATCCTAGATTCTAGTGCTTTCGACCACATTGCTGGTAATCCTTCACTTTTCTCAAGATTAGTATCCACCAAAATTCCTCATTCCATCACCCTTGCCGATGGTTCAAAGACTAAAGCTACTGGTGTTGGTCAAGCTGCACCTCTCCCATCTCTAACTTTGAACTCTGTTCTTTTTATTCCTGGCTGTCCTTTTAACTTAATTTCCATTAGTCAGCTTACTCGCACTTTTAATTGTTCTATAACTTTTTCTACTGGTTCTTTCCATATACAAGACCGGAGTACGGGGCAGACGATTGGCACAGGCTTTGAATCACAAGGACTCTATTATCTTCAAACTTCATCATCTATCATATGTGCTGTTACCGAGTCTCCTAGTCTTCTTCATCGTCGTTTGGGTCATCCAAATCTAAATAAATTAAAGAAGATGGTTCCTCATCTCTCTCATTTGCAATCTTTTGAGTGAGTCGTGTCAGCTTGGAAAACATGCTCGAGGTAATTTCCCAAGTAAAGTCAATAATCAGTCTGCATCCCCCTTTCATATTGTTCATTCAGATGTTTGGGATCCTAGTCGTGTCAGCTCTATTTTAGGATATCGATATTTTGTTACTTTTATTGATGATTACTCAAGATATACTTGGATATTTTTAATGAAAGACCACTCTGAGTTGTTTAGCATCTTCCAAAAATTTTGCAATGAAATCCATACTCAGTTTGGGTGCACAATTCGTATTTTACGCAGTGACAATACAAAAGAATATTTTTCTGCTCCTTTTAATTCTTTTATGTCTTCTCATGGTATGCTCCATCAATCTAGTTGCCCCCATACTCCACAATAGAATGGTATTGCAGAAAGAAAACATCGTCATCAGCTTGATACTGCCCGTACTTTGTTATTACAAGCCAATGCACCTTTGAAATTTTGGGGGGATGCTATTCTTACTACTGGGTACTTAATAAATCCCATGTCATCTTCTGTTTTACATAACTAAGTTCCTTATTCCTTCTTGTTTCCTAAGGAACCCATTTATAAAATTCCTCCTTGTGTCTTTGGTTCCACTTGTTTTGTGCATGATCTTTCTCCAGGAAAAGATATATTAGTTGCGCGTGCTGTTAAATGTATTTTTCTTCGGTACTCTCGCCTGCAAAAAGGGTACCGATGTTACTCTCCTACCTCTCATCGCTTTTATATCTCTGCTGATGTTACATTCTTCGAGGAAACACCATACTATACTACACAGGTTGAACCAGACTCTATATCTCAAGTCTTATCAACTCCTTACCTAAGCACTCCAGTCTTTGTTCCTCAGTCTTCGAGTCCATCAGAACTAGAAATTTCTGACTCGAACCAGAAATTTCTTCCCAACAGTCTTCACCTCATCCTCTCATCACCTATCATCGTCATCGTCGTCCTCGTCCTCGTCCTTCTCCTCCAGAAAATGTCCCTACTCCAGAATCCGGTGATTCATCTCCTGCTTCAGCGTCCACACCTGCTCCGGATTCCTCTCCTACAGACCTCCCTATAGCACTTCGTAAAGGTATTCGTTCTTCTCGTAATCCTCATCCCATCTATAATTTTTTGAGTTATCATCGTTTGTTCCCATCCCATTATGCCTTTACATCTGCTTTGTCGTCTATCTTTATTCCTAAATCTGTCCAGGAAGCACTATCCCATCCAGGATGGCGGCAAGCAATGATTGATGAGATGACAATTTTAGAATCTAATCACACATGGACACTCATTCCCCTTCCTCCTGGAAAATCAACAGTTGGTTGTCGGTGGGTTTTCACTGTCAAAGTAGGTCCTGATGGCAAGGTGGATCGTTTGAAAGCTCGTCTTGTTGCGAAAGGCTTTACCCAGATTTTTGGTCTTGACTATGGTGATACTTTCTCCCCTGTTGCAAAAATGGCCTCTGTTCGGCTATTCATATCCATGGCAGCCATGAATTGCTGGCCCTTGTATCAATTGGACATCAGGAATGCCTTTTTACATGGTGATCTAGCTGAAGAAGTTTATATGGAGCAACCTCCAGGGTTTGTTGCTCAGGGGGAGTCAAGATTGGTCTGCAAATTACACAAGTCATTGTATGGTCTAAAACAGTCTCCTCGATGTTGGTTTGGACGGTTCAGTACAATTTTACAACAATTTGACATGATCCGCAGTGAAGCAGATCACATTGTGTTTTATACACACTCATCTAACCTGTGTATCTATCTTGTGGTCTATGTGGATGACATCGTTATCACAGGAAATGATCATGAAGGAATTCAAAGACTGAAACAACACTTGTTTCGTCATTTTGAAACTAAAGATTTGGGTCGACTAAGATACTTTCTTGGGATTAAGGTAGCTCAATCAAAGGATGGTATTGCTATCTCACAAAGGAAGTATGCTCTTGACATTTTAGAAGAAACTGGAATGCTAAGTTGCAAACCAGTTGATACTCCTATGGACTCGAATGTTAAACTCCTACCAGATCAGGGAGAACCCTTTTCAGATCCAGGAAGGTATCGGAAATTAGTGGGAAAACTTAATTATCTCACTGTGACTAGACCAGACATATCTTTTGTTGTTAGCGTTATAAGCCAATTTCTTAACTCTCCTTGTGTTAATCATTGGGACGCAGTTATTCGGATTTTGAGATATATTAAGGGCTCCCCTGGAAAAGGGTTAGTGTATACAAACAGAGGACATACAAATGTTGTTGCTTATACAGATGCTGACTGGGCCGGGTCTCCCAGTGATAGAAGATCAACTTCTGGATATTGTGTTCTTATTGGAGGAAACCTTATCTCATGGAAAAGCAAGAAGCAGAATGTGGTTGCTAGATCGAGTGCTGAAGCGGAGTATCAAGCTATGGCTCTCACTACATGTAAACTCATGGTTAAAACAACTCTTGAAAGAGTTGAAGTTTTGCGAGATAGGACCTATGATGTTAATTTGTGATAATCAAGCAGCACTTCATATTGCTTCAAATCCCGTCTTCCATGAACAAACCAAACATATAGAAATTAATTGTCATTTCATCCGTGAGAAGATTGTTTCAAAGGAGATCTCTACTTCGTTTGTAAATTCTAATGACCAACTGGTAGATCTTCTTACCAAGTCACTTCGGGGTCCAAGAATAACATACATTTGTGACAAGCTGGATGCTTATGATATATACGCTCCAGCTTGAGGGGGAGTGTTGAAATTTACATATTATTGGAACTTGATCAATTTATAGTTTGCGTTTTTCTAGTAACATTGGAACCTTAGCATCCTAGGAAATGTTTATCATCTTTCATTATCCTTGTAAATATCATACTGTAATTAATTCCTTGTGTATATATAAACCCAATATGCTGAGTACAATTTACTCAAGCAATTCAGAAATTCTCTCTAAGTTTTTGATATTCAAGTATAACAATATAAATCACAAGAATAAACTAATATCAAACAAGAACCAGTTCATTGCCAGTGATCAAATTAACTATATGTGGAAAGAAAAACAATTAAAGTGACACGGTTCATTAAAGTTGACAGTTACACATGTAGTAGCACAAACACCTCAAGAGGCATGAGAGCTTTTGAAATGATCATGTATGTGTAGAGAGGGGAGGAAAAAAGAAAAAAAGAAAAGAAAGAAAGAAACAATTGGTGAGACAAAGTGATCAATAACACCAAGCTTACAGTAAATGAATAAAGTATCCATGATAAACAATATAAAGGCATATTCATTTTGTTTTAGGCATACCTAAGGACATGGCAGCCTCCATCATACATTCTCTGGGATATTAAGCCCATCAACCCAACACTTCCCCCACCATAAACCAAGTCTATGTTCCTCTTAACTTGTATTTATGTAATTCACACTATAAAATGAAAAACACAACACATATAAACACAATAATGAACCTCAATGAGAGCAATAAAGCATTTATAAAAAGTTGTTACTAGTTAGTTATCCAAAAAAGCATTCTCTGACAACTACTACCTACCCAAATGCTGTTTATGGCAAAGACAAGTGTTTGACCACAGATTGAGGAATAGAATATGAAAGCATAGGAAAAAATAACTGACCAGTTCATTGGCCAATTCAATGGCAACATCACTGAAGACTTGACGGTTGCCGAAGTTGTTGCCGCAGAAGACACAGAGCCTCTTGAACTTGCTTCTAGGCAAGCCTTGCTCCATTCAAAATCGGTTTTTTCTTTCTGTCTTTGTGGTTTATGATCTCCTTTTAACTCAAATCCAAGACCATTGGAAGTGGAGCCACAAAGCAAGACAAAGCAATGAAAGAACGGAATGCAGGAGATTTCTTCGGAGGGTAAATTACTAAATTGACGAATGAAACATATATATTCCTTTTTTTTATATGAAAAACATATATATTCTTTTATTTTTTGACTTTCAAGAAACATATATTCTTCTCTTTTTTTTACTTTCAAGAAACATATATATTCTGCAGCAGATGTCGAATCTGAAAAACTCTTTACTTCATTTGTAAGACGATGTAATCGTGCCTTACAAACAGATGTAGCCTTCTGGCAATAAGCAATTGCTTCTTGAGGCTTAGAACCAACCTCCAAACACAAGCATATACGGGAATTGAACAATATAGCTGGCTCTATTATTTTTCATGGCTAGTACCATGATCTAAAGAAATCAATCACAATCTTGCATCCATCAAACAATAAATAAGACAAAGATTCAAATAAAAGAAAATTCAGATACAGAAATGGAAAGAAAACAACAAAAATGGAGTAGCAAGAGAAACCCACACCTTTACTTGTAATATATAAAGAAGGCTTACCCTGGTGTTGCGGCATTGGATGTCAAAAGAAGCCTTGTGAAAAAATTATCTGCTTCTACCAAAAGTAAAATTACACAAACCTGCAAAATATGAATGGTAGAATTTGGCAATTCAGCTAAACAAAGTTACCAATACCCTTACATACAAATCCAATTAAAGCCAGCACACATTTTGAAGTATTTGAACCATTCCCGAATAACTTGTTTCGATTTTTATCTTCAACAAAAAGTTAAAGACACTAAAGCATCATCAATTCCCAAAATCTTCAAGCATTTTTAAGTCCTTGAAAGTTCTCCCCTGTTTCCAACTCTCAGACAATTGACATTAAAATTAAAAGTTAACAGCTGTCCCATGTTTCTAACACATCATGAAGTTTCTATAAATGATTTATGTCCATTTCAGAGAAGTACAGAATCAAAAGCACAAATTCAGGCTTCTTAAAAAAAACTTCTTTAAGCAAAGCACAATGAACATAGAAGGTGAATGCCTACAAAACAATAAAAAATACCTTTATTGAAGAAGTGCTATGGATAGATCCAGAACCTGATCCAAAGGGAATGTAATGCCAATTTTGCGAAGTAATGTCATATATTAAAATCACATAGCAAATTATATAGGAATATTTTAAAAAATAAGCAAACACAAAAATTTATAGTTGCATTAAAAATAAGCAAACACAGAAATTTAAAACTATTGAATACGTTTGTGAAATTTGAAATGGGAAAAAGAAGAGTAGAATTAGAATACCTTGAGATAAAGCACGAACAATATCAGCTCTTCGAGAATCACCTCTCTGACCCCCAAATCCTCAAACTGAAAAAATCAAAGCTTTATAGAACCATCTCTTACACCTAAATCCTCAAATTGAAAAAAATCAAAGCTTTACACAACCATCTCTCAATCCTATGCTGATGACATTCAGGAAGCAACCCCAATTGCAGTCCTTGTTGCTGGAGAAAGTGGGTCGTGTGTCAACCTTCAACAGGACATGTGAGAGATTGTCTCTGAAATTTTGAAACTTGAATACAGGAGATAAGTGAAACAGACACCACTGCCGAAGAACAGAAAAATGGCACTTGAAATCATTGATAGACGAAGACAAAAATAGAGCAGAAAAATGGGTAGGGAAGAATCGTGAGACTGACGTGGTGGTTGAGACCGCCGGAAGCGACGGCGGTGGCTCGCGGGTGGCGGATCCGGACAGGGAGTCGTGTGGCTGTTGGTGCGCGGTGGTGGTTTGCGCAAGGGACGCGGTGGCTCGTGAATCTATGTGGTGCCAGAGGCAGGAGAAATGAGAGATGAGAATGGAGGGAGTGGTGGTCTTTGGGTGGAGGACGACTTAGAGGAGAATTTGTGGGGGAGGGAGCGGAGGCAGAGAGGAGAATGGGAGAAGCAAATTTGAGATTTAGCTACGGATAAGGGATTAAAGAGGGCTAAATTTTCTTTATGCATTGAAATTTAGCTAATAAATATTTTGTAGTTAATTTATAGCTAATTTAGTTAAAGATTAGTTATAATATAAGTTTTTTAACTAAATTTTATAGTTAAATTATAGTTATTATGTAATTATTTACTTGATAGATTTTTTTTTTTTGTGCATATGAAATTTAGTTAAAAAATTTATTTTATAATTAAATTATAGTTAATTAGTTACGGATTAATTATAAAAAAATTGTAATTAAATTTCATAGTTAAATTGAATTATTTTGTAATTATTTGCTTGATAAATTTTTTTTATATATACATTTGAAATTTAGTAATAAAAAATTTCTATAACTAAATTTGATAATAAATTTATAAAATTCTTGTTATGTCTAACATTCTTTGAGTGGATTAATATGATTTCTATAAATTTCTTTTAAGTTTTGATGTGCATACCTTTAATATGCTTGACAATAAACAATCATTAGAAGGTTGGGACCACTAAAGTGACTTGAGATTGTCCTTGGAAAGTCTCTTGATGACTTGACAAAGTTCTTTAATGACTTGATAAAGTTAATACAAACACCAATGCTTGAAGATTTGAGAAATGTCACACACAAATTCATCAAGTTAGAAGATTTCTCAAAGAAAAGATTAGAAGTCTTAAAGATGTTAAAAGAGCAAGATTTGTCACCTACAATTAGGGGTATTCAAATCCAATTCAAATCAAAAACCAAACAAAAAATTAAATTGAAAATTTGAAATTTAATTAAAATCAAATAAATTTGGTTCTTTTTGGATTGAGCTTCTGAAAACTAATTGGATCAGATTTGATTTTAGATTTGATTTTTAAAACTGATTCAATCTAATCCAAACTAATTAATATTATATAATATATTTATTTATTATAGAATTTATATTTTTACTTATAATTACTATAATTTCTCACACACTTCTCTCATTTTGTGATTAAATATTATTTTAGACATGTGAAGTGAGCTATTTCTACTTTCTATTTTCTATTTCCTTTTATTTCTTTTTTTTAATTTTAATAGGTTAAATTGCTTTTAACTCACAAAATTTTTTGCTTATAAATTTTTTAAGTCAAAAACAAATTAAACCGATCCAATCCAAATCGATTTAAATTGGATTGGATTAGTTCAATTTTTAAAATGTAACAAGTTTAATCCAATCCAAACTGATATAAATAATATTGTTTGGATCAGTTAACTTTTTTACTCAAAATCAATTTAAACTAAACCGCGAACACCCCTATTTGCAATATTAAGTTAAAATCATCGAAGTGAAAAGAAATCAACTTGAGAATATTGAAAAGTGGAAAAAGAAAGTTGAGAAAGTTCATGATGAACATCCTCAAGTAACTACTAGACAAATATGTACTTGTATGTTGACTCATCAAAAAGAGTTGTTACAACTAACTACTTTTCAGAGTGAAATAATCTAATTCAACACTCCAACAAATATGTTTTGAAGCCTATAAAAGGATCTCAACTTGAAAATTCAAAGTTTGGAAGCCTGAGCATCAATAACACATTGAACAAGTTTTGTTGACCTTCTCATCTTTCTCATTTTTGCCTACCTATTTGAATCTTAGCAAAAACTTGTAGTACGTGTTCTTTTAGCTCTAATATACTGTGTACATCCACTCTTTGAGTATTTTTGAGAGCAACCTAGTGTTTAAAACACTTTTTCTACTTGCTTGTTCAGGTGTGAGCTAGCGAGTTGTGCAAGTCACATTCTAATTTTGTCTTAACCTAAAGAGGCAAAGTGCCAAAGAATATTTGTAAATTAGCTTGGAATGACTGGGTGTTTAAATAATACTCTAATTTAATGAAAATCCCAATGAGGAGCAAAGGACTAGATGTAGCCCACGTGATTTAAGGTGAACAAGTAAAATATCACGTGTTAAGTTTTCTTTGCTCTTATCTCTTGTTTTAATAATCTTGTGTGATCATTTCGAATCTATTAAATTAAGTTTTTAAAAGTTAAAATCAAATACTTGTTTAAGCTTCATCCAACAAAAGCTTTTGAAACTTAGCTTCTGCAAGTTCAATCTTTGCAACAACCACCCCTGAGATATTATCCTAATTAACTTTATAAGTTTCAAAATTAAGTTTAAAAGTGTTGCGAACGTAATCGCAATGGGACACAAATGAATTTTAAAAACAAATATTTTTTAGAGGAGTTGCCACCAACTTTATTTTGTTGGAAATAGGTTGAAAAATCCTTTAAAAAATTTCAAAAAAAAACATATCTTTATGCATAAGGAATAGTGGAAAACTTAATCTCACTATACTCCTATGCATTTTTCCTAGCTAGAGTTGTTAATATGGGTTGCGAACTGTTAGCTAACTCAAGTCAACCTACCAAAATGGTGGGTTGTGTGATTAACATGGAGAAGATGCAAATGGTTTTGATGTCGACAAACAAGAAAGCATGGGAATACAATGATCAAGTCACAAGAAACGCAAGCTTAGCATATAGGCTATAGAACTAGTGTAAAGGTATTCTAGTGATTCACCTCAAGCTCAAATGACCTCCTTAAAATGTATTTGCAAAATGATTTTTCAAGTAAGATTCAAAAACGCTTTTATGCAACAAATGCTTTGAAATCTTATATTCACCTTCAAGCAAGTTCCATGCATATGTCAAAATTAAGACAAGCCTCTTAGAACTTTCCAACTCCTTTTGACATGCACAAAACTGTCTCTGTTCTTGTTAGGATTCAAATTTCTGAGGCTCCTAACCGATTAGGATCATCTCCTAACTGGTTAGCTTGCTTAGAAAATGGCTTGCCTCGTGTTTCTTTCAAATGCCTAACCGATTAGGCAAGGTTCCTAACCGATTATCTTATAAGTCAGAAGCCAAAAACGTGTTGGCCTAACCGATTAGGTAGAAGACCTAACCGGTTAGTCTCACTTCCAGAAGCTAAAATTGTTGTGTCCTAACCGATTAGGCAAATAGCCTAACCGGTTATTCACAAACTCAGAAGCCAAAAACGTGTTGGCCTAACCGATTAGATAGAAGACCTAACCGGTTATTCATCAACTCGGAACCCACGTTGGTAATATCCTAACCGATTAGGACATATTCCTAACCTGTTATCCATCAAATTAGAACACTTCTCCTTCAGCCTAAATGACCCCCTAACCGGTTAGAACACTTCTCCTTCAGCCTAAATGACCCCCTAACCGGTTAGAACACTTGGCTAACCGGTTAGCCTAAGTTCTGGAAAAATATGCAGAAGCTCGTAACGGCTATATTGCAGAGCATTAATTGCTCACAACCACCTCCAACGGCATTTAATAGCACTTACCTATATATTTGAAAGTTGGGCTTGTTTAAGAGGTTAGAAAAACTGAACCAACTATTCTGAAAAATCCCTATTGAGCTTCAAACAAGTTTTTCTCATCATTTTACTAAATCCTCTGTTTTGAGCTTGAGTTTGTATGAATCCTAAATATCATAGTGCTTCAATTTGTAATACTTGCTCTTGAGAGAGTTTCATCCATTTAAATCTTATTCAATCTATTTAGATAGGGTGAGGTATCCCTTTGAAAATAGAGGCTCATGCACTAGGGTGAGGTATCCCATTGTGTTGAGTGCTCAAGGTTGTAGTGGTTATTAAGCACCCATTGAAACTTGAAGATATAGTGAAAAATCTCAAGTTGATTGCTTGGGGACTAGACGTAGATCACAAGTGGATTGGTGATCGAACCAGGATAAATCGCTGTGTTTGCTCTCTCTAAACCCTTCTCTTTACATTAAGCACAGTTTCATTGAATATCTTGAATATTGTTCTTCTTGATTGTTGCATTTATTACTAAAAGTAGTTATTCCATTTATCCAATTAGTTCTAATCATCAAATAGCTTTAACGAAAAATTGTTTATCAACCGAATTGCGAAAGATTTGCGAACTTGACTTACATACTCAATTCACCCCCCTCTTGAGTACTGAGGCGACTTGGTAACAAGTGGTATCAGAACTAGACTCTTGTATAAAAAGCTTAGCAGCTTCAAGAGAAGTGATGGCTTCAAATGATTTTTTCAAATGAAGGTTCTTCTATAAATAGGCCTCCCTATTTCAATGGGGATGGTTATGCTTATTGGAAAGAAAGAATGAAAATTTTCATTGATGCTATTGACTTAGATGTGTGGGACGCCGTTGAAAATGGTGCTTTTGTCCCAACACAAACTAAAGATGGTGTGACAATTAGTACACCTAGAAGTGATTGGATCGATGATGATAAAAAGAAGGTTCAATACAATTTGAGAGCCAAGAACATCATCACCACATCCTTGGGGTATGATGAATTCTTTAGGGTGTTAAATTGTAAGACCGCAAAAGAAATGTGGGATACCCTACAAGTAACTCATGAAGGTACTAGTGAGGTAAAACGGTTTCGAATAAACACTCTTACTCATGAATATGAATTGTTTAGAATGAATCAAGGTGAGAGTATTCAAGATATGCAAAAGAGATTTACTCATATTGTTAATCATCTCATCTCATTGGGAAAGACATTTCCTAATGAGGATCTTATTAACAAAGTCTTGAGATGTCTAAGTAGGAATTGGCAACCCAAGGTAACGGCGATTACGGAATCAAGAGATTTATCAACCATGTCTCTAGCCACCCTATTCGGAAAACTTCAAGAGCATGAGCTGGAACTAAATAGGCTCAATCAAAATGAAGAGCATGACAAAAAGAAGAAGGGAATTGCACTCAAGGCCACCTCTTCCATACTTGAAGATGATGATGAAGATGGTGAAAAGGATGCTGAAAATATTGAGCTAAGTGAGGAGAATCTTAGTCTCCTTGTGAGAAAATTCAGAAGATTCTTGAAGAAAAAAGGATTTCAAAGAAGACCATCGTTTCCTCAAAAGAAAGCATATCACAAAGGAGAAGGATCCTCTACTCCTCCAAAATGCTATGAATGCGAAAAACCGGGGCACATGAAAATGGAGTGTCCTATATATCTCAAAAAGACAGAGAAATTTGAGAAAAGGCCCTCCAAGGAAAAGAAAGTAAGAAGAGCATACATAGCTTGGGAGGACAATGATTTAAGCTCTTCTGACGATTCGGAGAATGAAGAAGCTCATCTTTGCCTCATGGCTCAAGGAGAAGAAAGTGGAGAAAGCGACACCGAGGTAACCTCTTCTAACCTAGAACCTCCACCTTCTTATGATGAATTGCAAGATGCCTTTCAAGAATTGCATGATGAATCTTTGAGGCTTACAAAAATTATTTTGTCTTCCAATAAAATAATCTCCCTATTGACAAAGAAAGTTTCTACTTTAACTAAGGAGATAAATGAACTTAAAATCGAAAATGAGACCGTAGGACTCATAGATGCTAATTCATTATGTATGACTTGTTGTTCACATGATAATGCATCCATATCATTACTTTGTTCATCATGTAAAGCTTTTGAAAAAGAAATTGAAGACTTGAACAACACTCTTGCAAAATTCACTTTTGAAAGAGACAACTTGAATGTGTTGTTAGGAAGACAAAAATGTATTTTTCAAAAAGCTGGCTTGGGCTTTAATCCAAACAACCATCAAAAGTCTTATAAGAACTTCTTTGTTTCCTCAAAACTTCAAGTAGTCCCTTCACAAATGTTTTCATTGTGGTAGGAAAGGACATAGTGCATCAACTTGCAATGCTAGAAAGAACATAAACAATAAAGTTGGAATAAAAAGAGTTTGGGTTCCTAAAGGTACCATGCCTAACTCTAACACACAAGGACCCAAGACAATTTGGGTACCAAAAGTTAAAACATGAATGTGTGTTGTAGGTGTGCTTGAAGACCAAGAACTCAAATTGGTATCTTGATAGTGGTTGCTCCAAGCACATGACCAGTGATGGCTCCAAGTTCTCCTCCCTTACACATAAGAAACATAGTCATGTCACATATGGTGACAACAACAAATGGAAGATTCTTGGAATTGGCAAAATTGGTAAGATTCCTTCATCCTCTATTGACAATGTTTTACTTATTGAAGAACTCAAACATAACTTGCTTAGTATTAGTCAATTATGTGATAAAGGCAATAGAGTAATATTTGATTCCTCTTGTTGCATAATTGAGGGAAAGGATGATAAGCAAGTTAAATTTGTTGGTCATAGGGTCAATAATATATATATGATTAGTCTAGATGATATCTCCTCAAATGATGCTAAGTGCTTTATGAGTAAAGAAAATGATTCATGGTTATGGCATAGAAGAATTGCTCACATTCACATGGATCACTTAAACAAATTAGTTTCTAAAGAACTAGTAATTGGTCTTCCAAAGCTCAAATTTGAAAAAGACAAACTTTGTGATGCATGTCAAAAGGGAAAACAAGTAAAGGTCTCTTTTAAAGCTAAAAACATAGTTTCAACTTCTAGACCTTTACAACTTTTGCACATGGATCTTTTTGGTCCCTCTAGAACTATGAGCTTTGGAGGGAATTACTATGCATTAGTGATTGTGGATGATTTTTCTAGGTTTACATGGACATTATTCTTGGCCCACAAAAATGATGCTTTTCAATCATTTAGAAAACTTGCCAAAGTTATCCAAAACGAAAAAGGTTTTTGTATTGCATCTATAAGAAGTGACCATGGTGGTGAATTTGAAAATCATGATTTTGAAACTTTTTATGATGAACATGACATTGAGCATAATTTTTCTGCCCCTAGAACACCACAACAAAATGGTGTTGTAGAAAGGAAAAATCGATCTTTAGAGGAAATGGCAAGAACTATGCTCAATGAGGCCAACCTTCCTAAGTACTTTTGGGCGGATGCGGTTAACACCGCTTGTTATGTTATGAATAGAGCCTTAATAAGGCCAATTTTAAAGAAAACCCCATATGAACTGTACAAAGGAAGGAAACCAAATGTGTCACATTTTCATGTCTTTGGATGTAAATGCTTTGTTTTGAATAATGGAAAAGATAACTTAGGGAAGTTTGATGCAAAATCTGATGAGGGAATATTCATTGGTTATTCTGTTCATATTAAGGCCTTTAGAGTCTATAACAAACGAACTATGACCATAGAAGAGTTCATACATGTTGCATTTGATGAAACTAACCCAAATAAGTCGAGAAAGGAGCTTGTTGATGATGTTGCAGAAATCTTGGAAAAGACTCACTTGGAAAATCAAGAGAAAGAGCCCAAGAAGGAAGAAGAGAGACTCCTTGATCACCCATGGCAAAAAGATTCAGAAATCTTGGATCTACCCAAGGAATGGAGGACTTCAAGATATCATCCTCTCGACAGGGTGATAGGTGATGTATCAAAAGGGGTAATCACTCGAAACTCACTTAGAAATGCATGCAATCACCTAGCTTTTGTCTCTCAAGTTGAACCTAAAGACATAAATGAGGCTATTAATGATGAACATTGGATCTTGGCCATGCAAAAAGAACTAAACCAATTTGAGAGAAATCAAGTTTGGGAATTAGTTCCAAGGCCTAATGATCATCCTATAATTGGCACCAAATGGGTCTTTAGGAACAAACTTGATGAAACGGGCTTAATAATAAGAAACAAAGCTAGGCTTGTAGCTAAGGGTCATAATCAAGAAGAAGGCATAGATTATGAAGAAACTTACGCACCCGTAGCTAGATTAGAGGCCATTAGAATGTTACTTGCATATGCTTGCATCATGGATTTCAAACTCTATCAAATGGATGTCAAAAGTGCCTTTTTAAATGGTTTTATACAAGAAGAGGTGTATGTAGAACAACCTCCTGGTTTTGAGGACTTTGAAATGCCCAACCATGTTTTTAAACTGAAAAAGGCCTTGTATGGCTTGAAACAAGCTCCTAGAGCTTGGTATGAAAAGTTAAGCAAATTTCTTTTAGAAAAAGGTTTTTCTAGAGGCAAGGTTGACACTACCCTTTTCATAAAACATAAAATGCATGACATACTTCTAGTTCAGATCTATGTGGATGACATTATATTTGGAGCTACTAACAACTCTCTTTGTAAAGAATTTTCAAATATTATGCAAAGCGAGTTTGAGATGTCCATGATGGGTGAACTCAACTTCTTCCTTGGTCTCCAAATCAAGCAAGCAAGAGAAGGAACGTTCATAAGCCAATCCAAGTATTGCAAGGAGCTACTCAAAAAGTTTGGAATGGACAATGCCAAGCATATGGCTACTCCTATGGGCACCTCTTGCTATTTGGACAAGGATGAAGGAGGTAAATCAATAGAAATTATGAAATATAGAGGTATGATTGGCTCACTCCTTTATCTTACTGCAAGTAGGCCTGATATAATGTTTAGTGTATGCATGTGTGCTAGATATCAAGCTAATCCTAAGGAATCACACCTAAGTGCTGTTAAAAGAATAATGAAATATCTAATAGGCACATCACAAATGGGTTTATGGTACCCTAAAGGTGCCTTATGTAGTCTTATTGGATATTCAGATTCTGATTTTTCCGGATGCAAAATGGATCGAAAGAGCATTAGTGGAACATGCCACTTGCTTGGAAGCTCACTAGTTTCTTGGCATAGCAAGAAACAAAATAGTGTGGCATTGTCTACAGCTGAAGCTGAATATGTTGCAGCTGGGAGTTGTTGTTCTCAAATCCTTTGGATGAAACAACAACTCTTGGACTATGGTCTTGAACTTGATCATATCCCCATAAGATGTGATAATACTAGTGCAATTAACTTGTCAAAAAATCCCATTTTGCATTCTAGAACTAAACATATTAAAATAAGACATCATTTCATTAGAGATCATGTTCAAAAGGGTGATTGCATACTTGAATTTGTTGAAACAACTAAGCAACTTGCTGATATTTTCACCAAACCCCTAGCAAAAGAAGCATTTTTCTATATTAGAAATGAACTTGGTATATTGGATCAATCATGCATCAATTAACAATTACTGCATAATTTCTAAATTCCTCATTATATTTGAATCCAATACTGACTTGAGCGTCGGAGTGTCCCCTTACTTTGTTTTGCAAGAGCTGAGTTCATGCTTAAGTCCCCTAAATTTGAAAGCTCAAAAGTTCCTACTGATATTGGGAGAAATGTGTTCAAAATGAACTTCAAGTGTTTTTGGAATACTAGAAGTGAAATCAAATTGCTCCTACTGATGCATGTCAAGAGTTATTCCCATAAGTTTGTTGTAATGCTATCAGTGGAATAATCAAGTAGAAGAAGAACAATATGGTTACGTATGGGACTTGGAAGTGCCTTGGAACACTGAGGGATTCTCTGTCATGGCCTAATAATCGGTTAGGCATAACTCCTAACCGGTTACCCTGCATTTGGGAACCAAATGGTGTGTTCTGACTTAGCACAATAACCGGTTACCCAATTTCCCTAACCGGTTATTGGATATCTCAGTGGCTATTTCCTAATAGCCCTAACCGGTTACTCACAATCCCCAACTGGTTAGGCACTCCAATTAAAAAGCCCCTCCAGGAGCGTGTTCCCTCCATTCACGCCCCCTCCACTTCCATCTTCATCCTCGTTCTCTCAGGCTATCACACACCCACTTCCTCACCTTCATTCCTCACCTTTAATCCACACCAAATTCAGTCTTCCAACCCCATCTCTCTCACATTCCATCATCCCCCATCATCATTCTCCCATTAAACCCCAATCTCCCTCTCACTCTCACTCTCCACCACCGTGCCCTAAGCCTCCATTTCCACCATGGCCAGCAGCTCTTCATTCCCCAAAAGAACACGCACAAAAAACCCCAATGTCCCAAAAGAAACAAACCCTACTGCCACTGATCCAGATTTTTTAGTTGCTCTGAACCTTGGGAGATACTTCACTGATCCTGCTCAGATGAAGACGTGTCAATTGGAATTCCATGCAAGGCGTCTCATCTCACTAAAATGGATGGATTGGGAGTTTTTCATTCAAGAAGGCTTCACTCCTCTCACAGAACTTCTTGAGTTCCATGGGTTGAGAACCCTTGTCACCACAAATCCAGGGTATTTCTATCTTGAACCCACTAAAGTGTTCTTCTGCAATTTATCTATTAAAGGTGGATCTTTAATTTCTGAAGTTAAGAAGCATAAGATTGTGGTGAATCCTAGTGAGTGGGTGCCTTTGTTTGATCTTCCCCACTCCGGTGAAAAGCTCAGACTGGAAAACCATGGTAAGTGGGAAAATTATAAGAGAGATGATGCCGTAATGGGCATGATTCAGCCTGGAGTTCCAATGCCAAAAGGAACTTTCACTACCGGGCTCCTGAAGATACATGATCGTCTTCTTCATTTCATCGTCATTCACATTCTCGCACCAAGGGCAAGTAATTATGCCTTGGTTGAAGAGGAAGATATCTTTTTGATGTGGCTGCTAAAGGAACGCATCAAGATCAACTGGCCTTTCTACATTATACACACCATGATGAAAGCTAAAAACAAGGCAGTCATGGATCTTTCATATGCTCTTCTGGTCGCTCGAATCTTAGACCATCATAAGGTTCCATTATTGGACGATGGCATTGTAAACACTGCCGGGCCTCATAAATTTGGTCTTGCATCTCTTAATAGAATGCACATGAAAAAGGTCAATGGTGAATGGACTTATGGCCAAGCACGATTGGGAGGAGCGCCACCAGAAGAATTTCCTGTTGACACAGCTGATGTCCCTATGGAGGAGGCACCAGATATGAGTAGCGTCTCTGAATCCACCAGTGAAGCTCGCATTCTTGCAACCATCGCGGATTTGCGCACCTACCAAGAACACAGCAACACAGTTATCTTTGATCAATTAAGTGCCATGGAGGACCGCTTGGACAGGATCGAGCGTCGCTTTCCAGCACCCGAGAACCCTGGGGCTTAGGCATGGACTCTATGTCTCTCATGATTGTGTTGCTGCACTTTTGAACTCTTTTTTTATTCTGCTTTATTATCTTTTTTTTAACATGTTGGGAGAATTATTTAGTATGATGCACTAATTCCTGTTTATCATGATAACTGCTTATCTTTAGCTCATTTTGGTAATCCTGATAGTGATCTTAAACTCTTGTTATGAATCTTGGACATATAAACCTTGGTATGCCTGTTAGTGCGTTTCTGTATGGTATGATTGCTTATAAGTTACTGGAAAATGCTGAATCTTATTAATCAGTTTCTGTTGAGCATGGTTGGTTTTGAATACCCTAGGTTACTGATTTTCTTTTTTATTATGCCAAAAGGGGGAGAAGGATAAAAGTCTTGGATAAGAGTCTTTCTATTTATTGAGAAAAGTAACTAATCTATTTATTGAGAAAAGTAACTAAATGTGCATGTGTAATGAAAATGAATTTGTGAATTGTCTGTAAATTAATGGTCTTGGAATTCCAAAACAAAGGGGGAGCTGTGCATCTTTGATTTAAGCACCTCTTGAACAAAAGAAGGGGAGTAAGTCTCCAAATTCTATTATGAATTCCAATTATCGTTTGAACTAACTCTTTTCTCAATAAGTGTTTGTCATCATCAAAAAAGGGGAGAATATGATTAACATGGAGAAGATGCAAATGGTTTTGATGTCGACAAACAAGAAAACATGGGAATACAATGATCAAGTCACAAGAAACGCAATTTTAGCATATAGGCTATAGAACTAGTGTAAAGGTATTCTAGTGATTCACCTCAAGCTCAAATGACCTCCTTAAAATGTATTTGCAAAATGGTTTTTCAAGTAAGATTCAAAAACACTTTTATGCAACAAATGCTTTGAAATCTTATATTCACCTTCAAGCAAGTTCCATGCATATGTCAAAATTAAGACAAGCCTCTTAGAACTTTCCAACTCCTTTTGACATGCACAAAACCGTCTCTGTTCTTGTTAGGATTCAAATTTCTAAGGCTCCTAACCGATTAGGACCATCTCCTAACCGGTTAGCTTGCTCAGAAAATGGCTTGCCTCGTGTTTCTTTCAAATGCCTAACCGATTAGGCAAGGTTCCTAACCGGTTATCTTATAAGTCAGAAGCCAAAAACGTGTTGGCCTAACCGATTAGGTAGAAGACCTAACCGGTTAGTCTCACTTCCAGAAGCCAAAATTGTTGTGTCCTAACCGATTAGGCAAATAGCCTAACCGGTTATTCACAAACTCAGAAGCCAAAAACGTGTTGGCCTAACCGATTAGATAGAAGACCTAACTGGTTATTCATCAACTCAGAACCCACGTTGGTAATATCTTAACCGATTAGGACATATTCCTAACCGGTTATCCATCAAATTAGAACACTTCTCCTTCAGCCTAAATGACCCCCTAACCGGTTAGAACACTTGGCTAACCGGTTAGCCTAAGTTCGGAAAAATATGCGAAGCTCGTAACGGCTATATTGCAGAGCATTAATTGCTCACAACCACCTCCAACGGCATTTAATAGCACTTACCTATATATTTGGAAGTTGGGCTTGTTTAAGAGGTTAGAAAAACTGAACCAACTATTCTGAAAAATCCCTATTGAGCTTCAAACAAGTTTTTCTCATCATTTTACTAAATCCTCTGTTTTGAGCTTGAGTTTGTGTGAATCCTAAATATCATAGTGCTTCAATTTGTAATACTTGCTCTTGAGAGAGTTTCATCCATTTAAATCTTATCCAATCTATTTAGAGAGGGTAAGGTATCCCTTTGAAAATAGAGGCTCATGCACTAGGGTGAGGTATCCCATTGTGTTGAGTGCTCAAGGTTGTAGTGGTTATCAAGCACCCATTGAAGCTTGAAGATATAGTGAAAAATCTCAAGTTGATTGCTTGGGGACTGGACGTAGATCACAAGTGGATTGGTGATCGAACCAGGATAAATCGCTGTGTTTGCTCTCTCTAAACCCTTCTCTTTACATAAGCATTGTTTCATTGAATATCTTGAATATTATTCTTCTTGATTGTTGTATTTATTAGTAAAAGTAGTTATTCCATTTATCCAATTAGTTCTAATCATCAAATAGCTTTATTGAAAAATTGTTTATCAACCGAATTGCGAAAGATTTGCGAACTTGACTTACATACTCAATTCACCCCCCTCTTGAGTACTGAGGCCACTTGGTAACAGGTTGGGTTTTCAAATAGCCCACAAAAATTCGGGTCATTTTGACTCGGCTCACTTAACCTGCGGGTTTAGTGGAATTGAGCCGGATTAACCCACGGGTTGGCCTGGTTTACATTATTTAAAAAAAAAACTTTAGCAAAACACTAGGTGATTAAAGACCAAAGAGATGTAGCTTGGGATGGGATGCTACCTTTGAACCATAGAATAAGAGAGCCATCGTTGTCGATCAAGCCCCCACTACTGCCGTCCCGACCCCGTGTCGAGCCACCATCTAGCATCTAGCAAGCAACATCAAACCACCAGCAATGACCCAGTGTCGAAGTTTGAAACATGTCCATCGCCGACTCGAACCAAAGCAGTGTTGCCATCGAACAACCGATCCACAACCATCGAGCCACCAACCATGAGTGACCAGGGGGATGAGACTCTATCAAAGCATTAGCAGGGGAATGAATAGACAGAAAAACAATAACCCATCATCGAGGTTGAAGTAGAATTTACAAATCAGGCATGAACTTGCCCACTAACCCTAGCCATGAGCGAACTTGCAGATCTTATTTTGGTTTTGCAAATTCCTAGGCACAAAGCAATGCACTAACCATCAAGATTTTGTAAATTATTTTAGTTTTTTTCTTTTTTTTTTGAATTTTTTTCTTTTTGAATTTTTAGATTTTTTTATATATATATTTTTAAGATATATATATATATATATATATATATAACTTTTGGTGAGCTAACCCTTTTTTGGTGGGTTGAGCCAAGTTAGTCATTTTTCAATCTACTCTCAAAGTGAGTCATCTCAGGTGAGTCAAGTTGACACATTTTAACAGCTTTAGCCCTAACTCTTAAGACGATTACACTAAAGTTAGTTGAATGAATTAAATAGCCTAAAAATATTTAATTTACATCATGAAATAACAAATAATCAATAATAGTAAAAAACTAAAATACAATATTTGCAAAAATAAATAAATAAATAAAGTTAACCTATTTACAATTTAGAAAAATTGAAGACTAGATTACAAAAATTTATAATTTCATGTAAAATTAAGAAAAATGAATGACAATTAAAATATCTACAAGCAAAGTCAAAATAAAAGCAAAAATAAAAAATTCACAAGTCAAAGCCATGTAATTCTTTAAAAAAATAAGTGTTAGTTGGTTTGCTTTTATTTAGCAATAAAATAATCAAAAACAAATCAACAAGGTATCAAATTTGACAAAAAAATAATAATTAATCAAGATATTAAACAAGCACAAATGAGATGAACAAACAAAAAAATTAGCTAAAGCTCAATTGAATCGACCAATGTTCTCAAAGGTTTGTTTTCTTTTTCATCATTTTTTTCATTTTTTGGTTTTTTTGGATTTTTTCTATTTTTTGGCATTTCTTTTTGCATTTTTATAATTTTTGGTATTTTTTTACTTATTCAACCCTAAATATTAATTGGTTCTAAAATACCTACCAAACAAATAAAGAGAAATCTAACCTAATAGGAAAAGAAATGAAAACCTTGAGGAAGGAGGTCAATTCTATAGGTTAACTAACTGGGTTACACGAGATTGGAAATGTGGTGAAACTTATTTGAGTTTCTTGAGCAGGTAATGTTTTCTGGTTTAAGTATTTTGGTGAGGAAGGGTAAATGGCAGGTTGTGTTTGATGTTTTTTTTTGGGTTTATGTATTTGTTCTCCGCTTTTGTTTGGTCTTATTGTTTATGGGTGAAAAAAGGTTTGGGTGTCAATGTTGGGTGTTCTAGTGTTTGAGTTGGTGTTATTCCCTCGCTAACTCCCTCAAATACAAAAAAAAAAAATTAGGGATAAGTTGCTAGGGAATAATTATAGATTAGCGACAAAAATGTTTGTCGCTATATAAATTTCGTAGCTAATCAATTTAGCGAAGGAATATTCCCTCGCTAATGTGACTTATTCCCTTTCTAATGTGAAACTAATACTCAGCATCTTTTGAGAAATTTTTAGTTCTCAAATCATACCCTAACTCATTTTGTAACATCCTTAATATTAATACTAACAGTGTATCCAGAATTACATTATAGTATTTAGAATTAAACATGTTACTTATAACTAATATAATTAATTTGAAAATATTATTATTTAATATACACAAAATATGAGTCTGTTAAAGGGTTATCATAATGTACATATACTATGAAGGTCAATATATAAAGTATATTACATTATACAATAGTTACATAAGATGTTCCAAAACACTATTTATAAATCATAAATATAAAATGATATCAAAATTCTATTCTAAGACTTCTTCCTTTGTCTCTGTGCTGAAGAGTCAATCCCTAGAAATATTATGGAAATGCAAGAAAAATAGGGATGAGAATTCTAAGAATTCTCAGCAATACTATTAAAATCTGAGTCATCATAACATTTCTAGCTATTTCAGGGAAAACTTCATTTTTAAAACTCAACATATACTAGAAAGGTGGGAAAAGGCCAAATCATGTCCTTTCTCTTCCCGAAACAGAATTCTAATTATTAATAGTTTCAGAAAACATTTATTAACAAACATCATAAATTATACTTATAAATACATTCAGAAACAATTTCCAATCAAAAATCATAATCTCAAACTCACTTGTTGGTCTTTATAACATAACCTTGTCATAATATGACATTCAAATTCAAATTCACTTCAGTGCTCATTTAAATATATGCTCATTCCCACAGAACCCATATCACTGTACCCTAATAGGTAAAAGTCACACCATATAGCTCGAGTTCTATATACTCATGGTAGGAAGTGAATTAGGGCCTTACACTACCATTAGTGCCCTATATCCATGAGGGAAACTATGGCCATGAGAAAACATAATGAGGAATTTCAAGAATATAGGATCTCCTTCCTCACGGAGGATCATCTCCGTAATTCTAATTGAATTTTGAATATACTTCCCCCAAACAGTATCATCTCCAAAATCCACTATTGCTAAGTGAACTAGTAGTTCAAATCAAAAAAGGATAGTGGGTGAGAAGAGCATATCAGAGCTATTTTCCTTCCCATTCAAGGATAAATGTCCAATTCACGTATTCAATTCAAATTCAAATTCCATGAGCATTGATTATTCAAATACAAGTTCAAAATACTATTCTAGCTCAACCTTAAGGAATTAAGGGAGCAATACAAATTCATATTCTAGCTCAACTTGATCAGTCAAGGAGCAATATAACAATTGTACAACACCATCTCATTCATCACATTCTATATACATACATTGGCTACTTTTCCACTCAAGTAACTAAATGCACAGAATGATAAATTCTCATTTACATGAGTACACAATACAATTTATTACAAGTGCTTAATATTTATATTCACCTATGATCTAGATGTAATGAATTATCATTACCAAACTCATCCATTTTATCAATTGAACATCAAGATGAGCATAGATAAATTTACTTTGTTACACAGCCATTCCTCCAAGGGATTTCCATACAATCAACAATTTATTAATTACAACTTAGGATTTAACAATAATTCAAGAACTTGAGCATCAGAATCAACATGTCCTTGGTTTTGGCCTCCATGGCCAAAGTAGCACATCAAGGGTTATTTACCCATTCAAAGCTACTATAAACTACTACAAGCAATTGAAAAAAAAAAAGAACACAATTAAATCCTCAATTATGAAATCTCTAGTACATGACCTACTATACATATGTCAATTTTTGGATACTAAGTCCTCAACTTGTAACAAGTTAGCCATACAAGCTTTCAAATGACCATTAACAAACAAAATTAACCACAATGATCAATAATACTCTCTAATTAATATATAATCACATAATTAGTCATAACTTGTAATTTAAACAAATTAAATCCTTAAATCTAATCTAGGTGAAGTCTCGGCCATAGCTCTTTTTCATGACCAATGTGACAATCTCGTCAACTAAAATTAAGGAACAAAAGTACAAAATTAACAAGAATCCATCTTGACCATGGTTTGGCCGTGACCCACCCAAAGACTCAAAGAAGTTCATTTTTCCTTATCACAATCAATAACACAAATTCAATTAAAAAAATCAATAGAAGGAGAAAAACAAGTTTAAGGCAAAAACCCCTACCTCGCTTCCTAGCTTATTAAATCTTTGTCCTTCTTCTTTTCCTTCTTTCCTTCTCCCTTTTTCCTTGGCTGTAAGAGACCTTCTTTCTCTTCACTTTCTTTCCCTTTTCATTCAATCATTCCTCCTTCCTCTTTTTCATTTCTTTCCTTCTTTCTTGTGGTTGCTAGACTGTATGAATGGAAGCCAAAAAGTGAAGAAGAAAAGTCAGTTTTTTATAAAGATGAAGAGAAAGATAGGTAGTGGTAATTAAGGGTGAGACCATGTGAATGGAACACAAAATGAAGAAAGAAAAGTCAACAAATTAATAAAGGTGAGGAGAAGAGAAAGGAGGTGGAGGGAGTGGGTGAGAAAACCATGTCGAACAAGTGAGAAAGAATGAGAAAGGAAAAATCAAAAATTGAATAAAGATGAGGGTGAGTGAGATAGTGGAGTATGGGAGAAATAAGAATGGAAAAATCATGCTGAAACTTTTGTATCTCTTAGAAACATTTTAATCTTCCAAAACTAGATTTTCTAACTTTCATAAGTACTATAGAAAATTTTAGACTTCACTCATTCCTCATATTCATGATTCCATAATTTTCTATACACTACTATTTATCAGTTAAGCTCCATTACTCTTCCTTGAATGAGGTTAAACCTAAAAATTAAGCAAATATGCTTATTGATATTCACCTTAATTGGTATTCCTTACTAAAATATTCTCCATCTTCTACCTGATATTTCCACAAAATTTCATGATTTTCTGAGCTACTTAATTGTCCAATTAGTCATTTAAACACTCATTTAATGTCCTTAATAATACCAAATTAATTTATTTGATTCTCTAAAAATTTATCATCTTTTTTCAATCACTTATGACCTAGAAATAATTTTTTTATATTTAATTTTATTATATCAACTATTTATGCTAAAATCTTAGCTAATTTTCACATTCAATGTTATAGAATTAGGCTCAAACTAGTCTAGAAGGTTACCCAAATTTAACAAATAACTTATACTGGAATTACTGAGCTTCTACAACTCTGATTAGGACTATTAGGTTACGGAAGATGTTATACATTTCCCTCAAAGTCGCACACCATAGCCTCCCTCTCTGTCACTCTCTCATCGACCCACCGTGAGCCACCACAACGAGCTCACTCTGTCATTGTGGTACTATTTTGGCCTTATGCTCAGATCTTCATTTGGCAAATGCTTCCCTCACCTGGAAATAATCGTGATTCTGATTTGGGGTTAGGGTTTGGTTGTTGTTTTTTATTTTAACGGTAGTGATGGGTTGATCAGGAGAGGTTAGTTTGTGTGGTTCTTCATCCTGATCTCTTACCAAAAAATGCGTGGCAAGGTTAGTTGTTGTTTCTAATTTTTTTACTTCTATTTTTTCCTAGTTTTTTATGGTCATTTTGTTCTCTTCGATTCTGATAATTTTTTATAAAAAATGTAAAAAGATTTTGACATTTCTAATACATTTCCTGTCCCCTTTTAATGCAGTGATTGAAGATTTTTTTGTGTCCATTTTGCTTGATGCAGTGTGCAAGCTTTAAGGTATAAATTGTGAGTTGTGTTATTTTATTGCTTATGTATTTATAATTTAATGATCAAAATAGAAGTTTATCACTTTTTTTTAGAAGCTGAGGAAAGTGAAAGTTAGAAAATAGAGTTTGGTTATTATGTTCATAACTTCTTTTTGTTCTTGCATTTAGAATCACACTTTAAAACACCTCATGAAAAATAGGGCAAAATTTAGGCATTTTTATGTATTTATTCTCTGATTTGAATTGTAGTTTATTGTTATGAAATTGGCAAGTGTACCAAATTACAAAAGTAATAAAATGATGAGAAAAGTATTGTTCCCATGAGGATTACATTGTCAATTACTAAATTAATTAAATCAACACTATTTAAGTTATCGAATAATGAAAATGAATAAGAATGCAAATAAAAGAAAACACTAACAAGGAAATATTTAAAATTAACAAAAGTGAAACAAATCAATTAGGCAAAGGTTGAAAAACAATAATATCAAAGTGTTAGGGTTCAGATTTCACTTGAACTCTTTTGATGCAAATTCAAAGGTTAGTTTAACTAAGTTCTATTCCATAATTCATAATCAAATTCTCAAAATTAATAAATACCCAATCCATTGGGATATTAATAATCTTCACACTACTTTGAGTTAAATAATCCCTTAGTAACCCCAAATAAAGAAGGCTTTATAAAAAAATGAGGAAATAAAAATCAAGATCACACAATCTACAATGTCTATTCCTAGCGATTTCATAAATTATGGCATTTATCACAAGTTTTAGGTCCGTGGACAATTTTTCCAAATCATACATAAATTCTAAAATCATTCCCAAATTGGCCAAATCAAGAAAAGCATTAAGAGAAGAGATAAACATGTAAATCATGAAATAGAAACATAGATTAAACACAAAAATGAGTTTACATCACCCAAGAATAAGATCTATCATGTAATTGGCATTGGCTAAAGTAATGGTTTTGATGATAACAAATAAGAAAAAAATGGCTGTGCAAAGATCAAGTCCTAAGAATCTTCAAGTTTAGCATATAGAACTTAGATCTTGTGTAAAGATAATTAGGAATCATATGAAGCTCATTTCTTGGTTTTTATTCAACTTAAATGGCTTTGAAAAATCATGATATATACTTGTGAAAATTTGTTTAAGTTTGAGCAAAATGGTTTTTGAAAGTTTGAAAAGATTTTGGGAAACTTTGGTTGCAAAATCCTTAAAAATCTTTTTTTTTTCTTAACAAACCAATAGTATGTTATTACTATTCAATAATAGGTTATTTGACCAAAATAGAAATGCGTCAAAATGTTTTTAATCAAGAATAACCGATTATGGAATTCTCATAACCGGTTATTCACTAAGTCAGGAGCCTCCTTTTATGTTTTTCAAAAGCTCCTAACCGATTATAAAATTCTCATAATCGATTATTATGAAAGTCAGAGGCATAGGCTTCTTTTTTAATGGCTCATAACCGATTATAGCTTTTCCAATAACCGATTATGCTAAACCAAATAACTAGCTATTGGAAATCAATAACCAATTATCTGGGATAGCAGAATCCTTTTCCCGATGACTCTATTGGAGCATTTAATGCCCCCAATAACCACCAACGACTCTAAATAGCTTTGGGCTATAAATGAAAGTGGTTGGGCATTAAAGAAAAGTTGGAGAGCAATTTGAAAATCATTCTTGAGCATTAAATTCATGTTTTACTTTGTACTTTAATTTTATATGCTTTCCTGAATACTTTCTATCTTAGCTTATTCATTTGTGAGTGAAGTGATCAATCTTATTTATCTCTTCAATCAATCAATAATTTCAATGAAAATTGATATATAAGTGTTTTGTGAAAGATTTGCGAAAATATTTTATAAACTCAATTCACCCCCTCTTGAGTTTGAAGCCACTTGATAATAAGTGGTATTAGAACTAGGCTCTTGTGTAAAGAGCTTAGCAGCTTCAAGAGAAAGTGATGGCTTCTCCAAATGATTTTTCGAAAAGTTATTCTCTCTATAGACTTCTCTTTTTCAATGGGGATGGTTACGCTTATTGAAAAGAATGAACGAAATTTTTTATTGAAACTATTGACTTAGATGTGTGGGATGCTGTTAAAAATGGTCTCTTTGTCCCCACATAAATTGTTATTAGCGTTAAAGTTAACACACCAAGAAGTGAATGGATCGATGATGATAAGAAAAATGTCCAATACAATATGAGAGCCAAAAATATCATTACCACAGCTTTGTGGTATGATGAGTTCTTTAGAGTCTCAAATTGTAAATCTGCCTAAGAAATGTGAGACACTTTACAAGTAACTCATGAAGGTACTAGTGAAGTGAAAAGATCAAGGATAAATATTCTCACTCATGAGTATGAACTTTTTAGAATGAACCAAGTTGAAAGCATTCAAAAAATACAAAAACGATTCACACATATTACAAATCATCTTGCTTTATTGGGAAAGATTTTTCCTAATGAAAATCTTAATAACAAAGTGTTGAGATGTTTGAGTAGACATTGGCAACCTAAAGTGACGGCTATTACGGAGTCAATAAATCTTTCAACCATGACCCTAACCACACTTTTTGACAAGCTCCAAGAACATGAATTAGAGTTGAATAGACTCAACCAAAGTGAGCAACTTGACAAGAAAAAGAAGGGAATAACTCTGAAGGCCACTTCCTCCATGGTGAATGATGATGAAGATGATGGAGATGGCTTGGAAATAAATGCGGAGAATCTTGGTCTCCTAGTAAAGAAATTTGGAAGATTCTTCAAGAGGAATGAAGCTCAAAGAAGATCTCCCTTTTCCCAAAAGAATGCCTATCACAAAAGGGAAGGAACCTCATTTACTCCTAAATGCTATGAATGTGGAGAACCAGGGCACATGAAGATGGAGTGTCCAATCTTTCAAAGGAAAGTGGAAAAATATGATAAAAGGTCCTCAAAAGATAAGCAATAAAGAAGAGCTTACAAAGCTTAGGATGATAATGACATGGATTCAACCAATAGTTCGGACAATGAGAAAGTCAATCTATGTCTCATGGCTAGAGGAGAAGAGGAAGAAGAAGATGACACGGAGATAACATCCTCAAACTTAGGCTCTTCCCCATCCTATGATGAATTGTAAGATGCATTTGAAGAATTGCATAATGAATCCATGAGGTTCACAAAAATGGTTTTATCTTCTAACAAAACAATCTCCTTATTGGTAAACAAAATTTCTATTTTAAACAAGGAGATTAATGAACTCAAAATTGAGAATGAGACTCTAAGACTTATTGATGCTAACTCATCATGTAAAGCATTTAAAAATGAAATTGAAGATATGAAAAACACTCTTTCAAAATTTACTTTTGGAAGAGACAATATGAATGTGTTACTAGAGAAACAAAAATGTGTTTTCCAAAAGGCCGGTTGAGAGTATAATCCCAACAACCAACAAAAGTTTCTCAAGAATCTCTTTGTTTCCTTAAGTACATTGTAACACCCTCCTTAGGGCATCACATTTTTGACTTCCGACTCATAATCTGAAAAGAAGTTCGCACAAAGTTTGAGTTATAAAAGATGGGTTTTCAAATTTTCTTCTTTACTGAAACATAAACTTACTGAAAATATTAAGTAATATTGAAAAATCATGTTTCAACTATTCATTATGCAATATTGACATCAATTAATATCACAATTTAAAGAGAAATATAAAATTAATAGACTTATTTTTTTTAATAGTAGCAAACCCCATGACGGGTCCTACTTAATAGCACGGTACAACACTAACATTAAATCTTAACATACTCGTTCCTTCTCTCGTATCAACTTGATGCATCAGAACTTTACTCCTTGTCTACCCCTTCGAACTTGAGATAGCCACTTTTCAATATTTCCATCAATCTCTGAGTATCTACCACTCGTTATGTCTAAGACAACTCATTCCTTCTACTGTATAATTTTAACAATATAGACAAAGTAAAACAATATAACAAAGAGGTGAGATCACCTACACCAATACCAACATGACAGCACAGAGATAACACAACAGCAATATCATACAGATAGATCATACCATAATCATGCTATCAGCATTAATCAACTATCATCATCTAATCATTTATCAGTTCAATCATCATCCAAGTACTCAAAACAATTGTCATAACCAATATTCCTCAATTAATATATCATACAGATATAAATGCTCAAATTTATGCATATGCACAAAGACTCAGTTTATCAAAAACAACTCCATGGAGGTTTTCACAATTTCGAGAAGAATGCTCGGTTAATTGTCGGCCTTAGCCCAAAGACAATCTCCCGGTCGTTGAAAAGAATCGTGTTCTTGTCGGGTATCGTCAATGCGTTGCAACGGATCGCATCGCCAAGTGGCACAGGGTACTCGCCAACTGTCCACTGGTCGACCGCCACGCCTCGACGCCCCCAAGATCCATCATAGACCTCACTATCAATTCTCATTCCCTCTTCAACCATAAGGGCCATAATAGCTATTAGCTATATTTTATACAATGCACGAATTTATCAGTGCAAGTCCAACCCTAAAGGGCCAAATCTTTTCAATTTCATTTGTTCAATGTAATCATATGCTTCAACGCATATTTTTCTAATGCACGTATCAAATCCAATCGCTGACATATCTTTCCAATACATGTATAATGCACTAAATGCCAATCACAGGCAAAACATGTCATTTTCTCACACAGCATCCATATACTGGTTCTACAGTATTTATACTATATTTTCAACAGGAAAATCATATTATCACATTTTCATAGTTATAAAACACTTTCGTTGTGTTTTCACAAAATTGTGCAACATTTCCATTTCGTTTTCACAATTCCAAAACGTTTCTGTTACATTTTCACAATTCCAAAATGTTTCTATTATATTTTCACAATACCATAACACTTCTTTTACATTTTCACAATACCGTAACACTCTTGTTACGTTTTTAAAATTCCAAAACATTTTTATTACGTTTTCAAAATACTGCAACTGTTCTGTTGCACCATTAAATTACGTATTAAATTTTTTCAACATTTTTCTCAATCGCATAAAAATATACGTTTCTCAAATTGCGTAACAATTTTCCACCATTTTCAAAATCGCGTAACTTAAAAATCATTCTTTTAAGTTGCGTAAATCATTTTTCATCATTCTCAAAATATTTAAAACACTTTCCAAATCACATAAGATTTTCTGTCATTTTCATAATTACGTAAAAATATTCTATCATTATTTAATTACGTAGTGATTTTTTAATAATATTTTAATAGTGTAAAATATTTAAATGCTTTCCAAATCGCATAGAAATATTTTAACATTTTTCAAATTGTGTAAAAATATTTTACTGTATTTCAAATCATTTTTAAGATACATAAAATATTTTTTAACATTTTACAATTACGTAAAATATTCCTCAATATTCCAAACATTATTTTGAACTTAAATAAATCAATCTTAATTCAAGAAATCATTTTTCAAAATATAATTCACAAAATCACTTTTCCATTGATATAAATCAATGTTTCAAAACTTAGCGTTTCCTAACGCATTTCAAAACTCAAAAATAAGTTATACGTTAGTAAATTTTTAAAATACCATTATATTCTCCATTTTTTCCAAATCATTTCTAAATTAACCTTCCTCAAAATAATATAACTTTATACTTCATTTAATATATCTTCTTATTCAAGAAAATCCTTTTTCATAGTATATTTCACAAATTCACAATTTCATTGAATTAAATCAATGTTTCTAACTTTAAAAATTTCTAACGCTTTCCAAAATTCAACGGGATTTTAACAAAAAAATAAATTCTTTTTAAAACAAATTGAGGTTCACTTGCAACCTCTCTTTTCCATTTACATAAAAATTCATTTCTCAAGTGCTAAAATACTCTGATTCCCTTTTCAAATTCCTTGTATTAAATTAAGTATATTTCCACTTGGAGAATCACTTTGTTTCATCAAAATCAATGCATTACAAGCCTTCGAAAATGTGGACATGACTATTGAAACCATCAAATATTTTTCCTTCTAAATTGATATGGTTTTACACAAACAAAACCATTAAAAATTTTGTTTTCAAAACCGCAAGACTTATGGTTATAAAACCAAACCCATTTGTTCAAATTCATTTTTATTTTCTTTGCAAATCTTTTTTTTTTCACTTTCTTTGCAAATCCTTTTTCACTTTCTTTACAAATTCTTAAAATCATCATTGCTATTTTCATTTAAATCTCATGTTTTGTAAAACACTTAGAAACTTTTTACACAAAATAAATCAATAAAAATTCCTCAAAAACCATGTTCTTGTACTCTTTGAAAAATAAACTCTTTGTTTATTTTCCTTGTTTTTCTAAACATCCATTTTCATCATTTATGAAAATATTCATTTATGAACACCTATCTTGAGGTGTCTTAACCGATATTCACCATGTTTCTAGGGACCAAAAATTAATTCCTTTGTTCTTGAAAAATTTTAATATGAACCCAAATCAAGGGCATCAAAACCGTAGTCCTTCCTTGGCCATTGGGACCAAAATTAATTTTCTTTCCATCACCAAATCATGGCATACACATACATACACATCATATATATATATCAAAAGCATGTCATATTATCATCATGCATAGTATAAGCATACCATCAAAATCATAAACTCATGCAAAGTATATATTAAGCATAGGTAATTAATCAAAGCTCATAAACACATATAAATTATTACATGACCATGGATATGAATCCTCACATGGATTCACCATCCATCAAATATAAGACCATCTCTCACCACCATGCTTGGTTGGTGAGATGGATATCCCTCTTACCTTTTGAAGATCCTCAAAAACTCCTTGTTTTGCTTCTTTTTCCAAGTCCTTCACCACCAAGGGCTTCTCAAATACAAAACAAAATATATAGAAATTAGTATACTAATCTTGATTAAGAGGAACCATGGATCAAACATAGTTTAGATCATGAAAAAGAAGAGAAGAAATGAAGTCTTCTTATACTTCACCTCAAAAACTCAATAACTTTGATCTTGAAGAAAGTCCATGAAGATGAATGATTTAGAGAAAATCTCCAACATGAAAGTTACTTAGAATATCACGTAGATTCAAGATCTATGGTTGGATGAAATTAAAAGAGATTGGAGAGTGGTTTTAGGTATCTTGACCAAATGGTTTCTCTTGAAGCACAAAGATGGAATTTTTTTTTATTTTTGATAGAAACTTGAAGCTTGGATTTGAAGCTCAAGATGAATGATTTTGGAAAAACTCATAACTTGATATGTTCTTAGAATGGTGTTTAGGTTTAGGAAATGTGTTTAGATGAAATTTTAGAAGCTTGGAGACATGGTTTCTAGGTGTTGACCGAATGGTATTTCTTGGAGAAGAAAATAAAGTTTTTTTTTTTTTTGTATTTTGATTTGGAGAAGATGATGAATAGAAAGCAATTATGATACAAATGATAGAAACCAAAAATTTTGGTCTTCTTTGGAGTGCATGGCCGTAGCTCATATGGAGAAAAAGAAGAGAATATATTTTGCTAAGTCTTGGTTTTGGAAAATCAATGAATGATGAAGATTGATCAAGATAGGAAATTAATGGTCTTCAAACTTTTTCTTTGGCCTAAAAAGGCTACTTAAAATTGTCTCCTCCTTCCTATGCATTCTCCAAAACCGTCCCCCCTCTTCCTAATGCATTCATGAAGTTGTCATCATTATTAGTCACCATCTAGAGCATTTCTAGCCATTGATTAATTCAATGGTTAGGATTTAGGTAGACTTTTGATTTAGAAAACTTAATCTAGGCCATCAGATCTTTTTCCTTTAAATTCTAACCATTAGATGTGTCTCCAAAATGAAGGGTCAAGATTACTCCTTCTTACTTTTAATCCAAGGGTCATAATTAGTCTTTGCTACTTTTTAAGACCAAATCTCCACCCTTGATTAATTCTTCATCCAATGGTCATAAATGGTCTTTTTCACTTTTTAAGACTAAATCTCCATCCTTGATTTAATCTAAATCCAATGGTTATAAATGGTCCTTGTTACTTTACAAGACCAATTCTACACCATTGATTAAATCTATGGTTGATATTGAAGCCTTTCTTATTAAGCTTGTCTAGATTAAATCTCTACCATTGATTAGATCAATGGTTAACATCCAATGTTTCTTTATTAAATTTATTTCTTAACCGTTGATTAAATCAAGATCAAGTCTACACCATTAATTAAATCAATGGTGGATATCCAAACCACCAATGTTGACTTAAGTAATATAATTTCTATTTTTATCTACTGAAAACCTCACGAAAGAATATATTTACTGTATTTTTATCGCCCAATAATTAAATACAGTACCAAACACAATACAAGAAAATTTCTAAAACTATTTTCGGATTTAGGTTTAGTAAGATCCCCTGTCTCCGTCTAAACAGTACAAATTTTTCTATGCGTAGACAAATTTTCACTTTGCGGGACTCACTTGGGCCCGCGTATGGCCACCTGAGCCCACATACACCCCTGGGCCCACAAACAATAAAAATTTTCATAATCACACTTAAAATCATAAAAATTAGAAAATTCACAAATATCAAATCAGATAACGTAAAATAATTAAAACCTAACAGTAAAAATTAAATTACGTAAAGTTTTCCCTGGCCCGAAAATTGTTATTTTCCTAACTCGGAGTAAATCACTCAAAACGATCAAATACGCTGATGGAATAATTAAAATAATTTTACAGCATCCAAAAATTACTAAACAGTAAAATTCTGTTAACTGTCAAAATTACTGTTTAAGAGATAGGAAATTTTGGGGTGTTACATTACTCCCCCTCTAAAAAGAAATTTTGTCCCCGAAATTTAATAACCATGATTTCACACCCTCAGAATAATTATGAACATTACTCATTTATCTTATTTTTCAATTCCCATGAAGCTTCCTCTCTTACATCTTGCTATACTATTCTAACCAACAAAATCTTTTTGCTGATGTTCAACTTCTTCTAATCAAATAAATATCTTAGACTCCTATAATTACTGAAGATGTTGAATGTTACTCCAGAAAGAAAGAATTTTTATATCTCTGATACCAACTAATGTAATGTATTACTTAAAATTTCCTTATCCTCGTATCACTACATATTCTAGATTTTTGCTTTTAACAGGAAATGTCTCACTAACCGAATTCTCCTTTCCACAGCACGATACCAGATACTTCTATAAATTTTTTTCTACGGTTTTCCATTACCATCTTAAATTTTCCCATAGAAGAATTATTCCAATCTTTTGAAGAATTTACCACGCTTCTGCTGCGTTACTCAGATACATTAACACGGATACAAATATAGAAATATCATTTCTTGCAAGATATTCCTTCAATTACAGGAGATGAAAGAAAACATCATGGAAAATAACAAAACAAATCAAACTTGTTATCGAACATATCCAGCAAAGAATTGGATGTAACCTGATTTTAAAAAATGAATTTTCTCTAGATTACTCACAGTCTATTGAAATAATCTCATTAGATATGGTTAGAAAATAACCAATCTATTTTCAAAGACCACGTCTGTTTATGAAATAGATCAAACTAACACAAAAATTTTGAACAACAGATCAAACTAATACAAAGATTTGATCTACAACAACAATTAGAATAACTTGAATAGCTCGATCAGCTAAGAATAGAAACAGAAGTAAACAAATCAGAGGATAACGAATAACTCTAACATATAATTGATCTACTCAATCATATGTCATAAGGAATAGGTTATTCACAGAAATATTTAGTATGGTTTATAGGATTAGCTCCAATGACACAATCTCCATTGATTAAATCTTCCGCTCAGAACATTCCCGTTCCATTCAGAGTAACAACTTCCCTTATTATCAAAAATTTTACTAATAGAAAACTCTGTTTTCAAAGAGCATAATCTATGGGAAAATATGTCCAACTTTTCCACAAATTATTTTCTTGATGTACATTCCTTCATTTAAGTGCTTTCTTTCACATCCTTTACTGTTTTTAGTTTCCTCAATGGTTATAAATACATTTTCCATCGAAATCAATTACTTTCTCAAAATTCTAAAGAGAAATTTCAGGTTACAAAATTACGAAATCTTATATTCCAAGACTGATTCTCTTCCATCAAATCCTAAACTTCAACTTCCAGTTTCCACTGAACAGCGGTCCTTTGTTCGTGCAGTCGTCTTTCCATATAGCTCTCGTTGCTCCCGTAGCTGTAACTGCATTACTAGTAACATGTTCCACTTCCACACAAGTATAACTGAGGCGTGCGGATCGAAATACAATGGATCTAATATCCATCATAAACAACATTATTTCCTTTCAAAAAGCAAACATAGAAAACATAACACAAGCAAAATAGACCTAACCACAAACCCCAAAAAACTCAAACCGTGCTCTGATACCAACTAATGTAACACCCTCCTTAGGACATCACATTTCTGACTTCCGACTCATAATCTGAAAAGAAGTTCGCACAAAGTTTGAGTTATAAAAGATGGGTTTTCAAATTTTCTTCTTTACTGAAACATAAACTTACTGAAAATATTAAGTAATATTGAAAAATCATGTTTTAACTATTCATTATGCAATATTGACACCAATTAATATCACAATTTAAAGAGAAATATAAAATTAACAGACTTATTTTTTTTTAACAGTAGCAAACCCCATGATGAGTCCTACTTAATAGCATTGTACAACACTAACATTAAATCTTAACATACTCGTTCCTTCTCTTGTATCAACTTGATGCATCAGAACTTTACTCCTTGTCTACCCGGCACATCTTCGAACTTGAGACAGCCACTTTTCAATATTTCCATCAATCTCTGAGTATCTACCACTCGTTATGTCTAAGACAACTCATTCCTTCTACTGTATAATTTTAACAATACAGACAAAGCAAAATAATATAACAAAGAGGTGAGATCACCTACACCAATACCAACATGACAGCACAGAGATAACACAACAGCAATATCATACAGATAAATCATACCATAATCATGCTATCAGCATTAATCAACTATCATCATCTAATCATTTATCAGTTCAATCATCATCCAAGTACTCAAAACAATTGTCATAACCAATATTCCTCAATTAATATATCATACAGATATAAATGCTCAAATTTATGCATATGCGCAAAGACTCAATTTATCAAAAACAACTCCATGGAGGTTTTCACAATTTCAAGAAGAATGCTCTGGTTAATTGTCAACCTTAGCCCAAAGACAATCTCCCAGTCGTTGAAAAGAATCGTGTTCTTGTCGGGTATCGTCAATGCGTTGCAACGGACTGCATCGCTAAGTCGCAGTGGTACTCGCTTAACCGCCCACTGGTCGACCGCCGCGCCTCGACGCCCCCAAGATCCATCATAGACCTCACTATTAATTCTCATTCCTTCTTCAACCACAAGGGCCATAATAGCTATTAGCTATATTTTATACAATGCACGAATATATCAGTGCAAGTCCAACCCCAAAGGGCCAAATCTTTTCAATTTCATTTATTCAATGTAATCATATGCTTCAACGCATATTTTTCCAATACACGTATCAAATCCAATCACAAACATATCTTTCCAATACATGTATAATGCACCAAATGCCAATCACAGGCAAAACATGTCTTTTTCTCACACAGCATCCATATACTGGTTCTACAGTATTTATACTGTATTTTCAATAGAAAAATCATATTATCACATTTTCATAGTTATAAAACACTTTCATAGTGTTTTCACAAAATTGCGCAACATTTCCATTTCGTTTTCACAATTCCAAAACGTTTCTGTTACATTTTCACAATTCCAAAACATTTCTGTTATATTTTCACAATACCATAACACTTCTTTTACATTTTCACAATACCGTAACACTCTTGTTACGTTTTTAAAATTCCAAAACATTTTTATTATGTTTTCAAAATACTGCAACTCTTCTGTTGCACCTTTAAATCACGTATTAAATTTTTTCAACATTTTTCTCAATCGCATAAAAATATACGTTTCTCAAATTACGTAATGATTTTTCACCATTTTCAAAATCACGTAACTTAAAAATCATTCTTTTAAGTTGCGTAAATCATTTTTCATCATTCTCAAAATATTTAAAACAATTTCCAAATCACATAAGATTTTCTGTCATTTTCACAATTACGTAAAAATATTCTATCATTATTTAATCATGTAGTGATTTTTAATAATATTTTCAATAGTGTAAAATATTTAAACGCTTTCAAATTGCGTAGAAATATTTTAACATTTTTAAATTGTGTAGAAATATTTTACTGTATTTCAAATCATTTTTAAGATACGTAAAATATTTTTCAACATTTTACAATTACATAAAATATTTCTCAATATTCCAAACATTATTTTGGACTTAAATAAATCAATCTTAATTCAAGAAATCATTTTCCAAAATATAATTCACAAAATCACTTTTCCATTGATATAAATCAACGTTTTAAAACTTAGCATTTCCTAACGTACTTCAAAACTCAAAAATAAGTTATACGTTAGTAAATTTTCAAAATACCATTATATTCTCCATTTTTCCCAAATCATTTCCAAATCAACCTTCCTCAAAATAATATAACTTTATACTTTATTTAGTATATCTTCTTATTCAATAAAATCCTTTTTCATAGTATATTTCACAAATTCACAATTCCATTGAATTAAATCAATGTTTCTAACTTTAAAAATTTCTAACGCTTTCCAAAATCCAACGGGATTTTAACAAAAAAATAAATTCTTTTTAAAACAAATTGAGGCTCACTTGCAACCTCTCTTTTCCATTTACATAAAACTTCATTTCTCAAGTGCTAAAATACTCTGATTCCCTTTTCAAATTCCTTGTATTAAATTAAGTATATTTTCACTTGGAGAATCACTTTGCTTCATCAAAATCAATGCATTACAAGCCTTCGAAAACGTGGACATGACTATTGAAACCATCAAATATTTTTCCTTCTAAATTGATATGGTTTTACACAAACAAAACCATTAAAAATTTTGTTTTCAAAACTGCAAGACTTATGGTTATAAAATCAAACTCATTTGTTCAAATTCATTTTTATTTTCTTTGCAAATCCTTTTTCACTTTCTTTGCAAATTCTTAAAATCATCATTGCTATTTTCATTTAAATATCATGTTTTGTAAAACACTTAGAAAATTTTTACACAAAATAAATCAATAAAAATTCCTCAAAAACCATGTTCTTGTACTCTTTGAAAAATAAACTCATTGTTTATTTTTCTTATTTTTCTAAACATCCATTTTCATCATTCATGAAAATATTCATTTATGAACAGCTATCTTGAGGTGTCTTATCCGATATTCACCATGTTTCTAGGGACCAAAAATTAATTCCCTTGTTCTTGAAAAATTTTAATATGAACCCAAATCAAGGGCATCAAAACCGTAGTCCTTCCTTGGCCATTGGGACCAAAATTAATTTTCTTTCCATCACCAAATCATGGCATACACATACATACACATCATATATATATATATCAAAAGCATGTCATATTATCATCATGCATAGTATAAGCATACCATCAAAATCATAAACTCATGCAAAGTATATATTAAGCATAGGCAATTAATCAAAGCTCATAAACACATATAAATTATTACATGATCATAGATATGAATCCTCACATGGATTCACCATCCATCAAATATAAGACCATCTCTCACCACCATGCTTGGTTGGTGAGATGGATCTCCCTCTTACCTTTTGAAGATCCTCAAAAACTCATTGTTTTGCTTCTTTTTTCAAGTCCTTCACTACCAAGGGCTTCTCAAATACAAAACAAAATATATAGAAATTAGTATACTAATCTTGATTAAGAGGAACCATGGATCAAACATAGTTTAGATCATGAAAAAGAAGAGAAGAAATGAAGTCTTCTTATACTTCACCTCAAAAACCCAATAACTTTGATCTTGAAGAAAGTCCATGAAGATGAATGATTTAGAGAAAATTTCCAACATGAAAGTTGCTTAGAATATCACGTAGATTCAAGATCTATGGTTGGATGAAATTAAAAGAGATTGGAGAGTGGTTTTAGGTGTCTTGACCGAATGGTTTCTCTTGAAGCACAAAGATGGATTTTTTTTTTTATTTTTGATAGAAACTTGAAGCTTGGATTTGAAGCTCAAGATGAATGATTTTGAAAAAACTCATAACTAGAGATGTTCTTAGAATGATGTTTAGGTTTAGGAAATGTGTTTAGATGAAATTTTAGAAGTTTGGAGACATGGTTTCTAGGTGTTGACCGAATGGTATTTCTTGGAGAAGAAAATAAAGTTTTTTTTTTGGTATTTTGCTTTGGAGAAGATGATGAATAGAAAGAAATTATGATACAAATGATAGAAACCAAAAATTTTGGTCTTCTTTGGAGTGCATGGCCGTAGCTCATATGGAGAGAAAGAAGAGAATATATTTTGCTAAGTCTTGCTTTTGGAAAATCAATGAATGATGAAGATTGATCAAGATAGGAAATTAATGGTCTTCAAACTTTTTCTTTGGCCTAAAAAGGCTACTCAAAATTGTCTCCTCCTTCCTATGCATTCTCCAAAATCGTCCCCCCTCTTCCTAATGCATTCATGAAGTTGTCATCATTATTAGTCACCATCTAGAGCATTTCTAGCCATTGATTAATTCAATGGTTAGGATTTAGGTAGACTTTTGATTTAGAAAACTTAATCTAGGCCATTAGATCTTTTTCCTTTAAATTCTAACCATTAGATGTGTCTCCAAAATGAAGGGTTAAGATTACTCATTCTTACTTTTAATCCAAGGGTCATAATTAGTCTTTGCTATTTTTTAAGACCAAATCTCCACCCTTGATTAATTTTTCATCCAATGGTCATAAATGGTCTTTTTTACTTTTTAAGACTAAATCTCCACCCTTGATTTAATCTAAATCCAATGGTTATAAATGATCCTTGTTACTTTACATGACCAATTCTACACCATTGAGTAAATCTACGGTTGATATTGAAGCCTTTCTTATTAAGCTTGTCTAGATTAAATCTCTACCATTGATTAGATCAATGGTTAACATCCAATGTTTCTTTATTAAATTTATTTCTTAACCATTGATTAAATCAAGATCAAGTCTCCATCGTTAATTAAATGAATGGTGGATATCCAAACCACCAATGTTGACTTAAACAATATAATTTCTATTTTTATCTACTAAAAACCTCACGAAAGAATATATTTACTATATTTTTATCACCCGATAATTAAATACAGTACCAAACACAATACAAGAAAATTTCTAAAACTATTTCAGGATTCAGGTTTAGTAAGATCCCTTGTCTCCGTCTAAACAGTACAAATTTTTCTATGCGTAGAAAAATTTTCACTTTACGGGATCCACTTGGGCCCACGTATGGCCACCTGGGCCCACATACACCCCCTAGACCCACAAACAGTAAAAATTTTTATAATCACACATAAAATCATAAAAATTAGAAAATTTACAAATATCAAATCAGATCACGTAAAATAATTAAAACCTAATAGTAAAAATTAAATTACGTAAAGTTTTTCCCGGCCCGAATTTTTTTATTTTCCTGACTCAGAATAAATCACTCAAAACGATCAAATACGCTGATGGAATAATCAAAATAATTTTACAGTATCCAAAAATTACTAAACAGTAAAATTCTGTTAACTGTCAAAATTACTGTTTAAGAGATAGGAAATTTTGGGGTGTTACATACATCAAGTAGGCCCTTCATCAAACGCTTTCATTGTGGGAGGAAAGGGCATAGTGCCTCTACATGCAATGTTAGGAAGAACTTGAACACCAAGGTTGGGACTAAATTGATTTGGGTCCCTAAGGGCACCTTGCCAAAATCTAACACACAAGGACCTAAGAAAATTTGGGTACCAAAAGACAAAAATTGAAGTATGTTGTAGGTGTACTTGAAGGCCAAGAGCTGACTTTGGAATCTTAAAAGTTGTTGCTCCAAGCACAAGACCAGAAAATACTCAAAGTTCTCTTCCTTGTCTCCAAGAAGCTTGGGCTTGCAACCTTTGGATAAGTGGAGACTTGTTCTATGCTTTAACTTGCTTTAAAGTAGTACTTTTCTAGTTTTATATCCTGAAAATATCTTTACATGTGATAATATGCTAGATAAGTTCTCTTCTTGTTTGAAATAGCATATTTGATGAAAATATCTTTGAATTTGGAATATTAGATCAATCATGCATTTAATTTGAAAAATAGCTTGCTGCATAATACCTTGATGTATAATAATGTGATGCATAATTTTATCATATATTTTTATCTATTGAATCCAATACTGACTTAAGCATCGAAGTTTTCCCCAAGTTTATTTTGCAGGTGCTTGAACCATGCTTAACTGCCCCAATGTCAAATCTCAAGCTCCTGCTGATAAAATTTGCTTTCTGGTGCTTTTGAAGAAGAAAAATCTGTTAGTGGACTGATTCTTTGGTATTTTAGAGAATATGGAAAATAAGACTAAGCATAAATGATCCTTAAGAAGCAATGAGTTTTTGTTTCAAGGGTTGTTTTCTTGAAGAAATTACAGTGTTGGTGGTGAAATAATCAGTTATGAGAAGCAAATAACTAATTATTTGCTTTTTGGAAATGATTATGATATGTTGGTGTACTCTCTGCCAAACAAATATAACCAGTTAGAAAAATCCTTTAACTGGTTATGGGAATAAATACCAGGCTATTGGGTTGTTTGGTGCTTTCTAGAACACGCAAATAATCGATTATGAAGTGTTTCACAATCGATTATTCCAATAGACAGAGGATGCATCTTCTTGTGCCACAAAAATAAATGATTATGGAAAGTCCCTAATCGATTATTCAAAGCAAACAAAGGCTAGTCTTTTTTGAGCCACGAAAATAATTGGTTATCCAAATCCCATAACTAGTTATTGGGCCCCCTTAAATAGCAAACTCTCACCTCCCCTGCCATTCATGATCGAGCCTCTTTTCTCCTTTATCTTCTTCCTCTCAACCTTCCTCTCACACCCACTCCCTCAAACATCTCACCCACCTCAAATCCAACCAAAATCCATCACTCAAACACCCTTTCCACCAAAAATCCCTCAATTTCCACTGATTAAAACTCACTTTTTCTTCCAAAAATTTCATCTCCCCTCATAGTTTCTCTCTCCAAAACTGAGCCTAACCTCCATTTCCACCATAGTTAGCAGCTCCTCTCACCCCAAGAGAGCACGCACAAAAAAATCCCTCTGTACCCATGGAAACAACTACCCCAACCAATAACCCAGACTTTTCCCTAAGCCTAGACCATGGCAGATACTTCTCTCATAAGAATAAGATGAAAAAAATATAAATTGGAGTTTCAAGCTCGATGCATCATTTAGCCCAAGTACATGGACTGAGATTTCTTCGTCAGAGAAGGATTTGTAATATCCTTAATGACATGTTAGACTTGTATATCTATACAAAGGTAGCATATGACTTGCTTAACATGCCTGTTTAATTTTGTGACAAATTGAGTTAGATTAGGCACTTTGTTGCAACACCAAAGGTAAAAAGTAACTTAAAATGACTCAGATAATAACATAAATTGCTTAGATGAGGGAAATAAATATGGATAATTTATTTCTAAATCATAAATGTATAAAATAAGATGTGGTTAAAGTTTCAAGGTAAACTGAGTTAGTTTGACATTTTTAGGCATACTAGTTATGCATTCAATGCCAAATTGAGTAGCAACAAATATGGAAAAATAAGATAATGGTGAAACAACAATTTTAATGAATCTTAGTATTTATTTTAAAGTTGTTAGAAGTTGAAAATCTTGATTTAGCTAAATCTAAGTGTTTTTAGTAAATCGAGATTTATTAGTGTATGGCCTGAAGGGCCTTCTAAGTCATTTGCAACCTCTTTTTAACCCTTCATTCACGGTTCATTTTACTGCACAAATTAGAAATAGAAAATGTGAAAGAGTAAAGGAAAGAAGAAGAAAAAAAGGAGAAGGAAGAGGAGGAGAAAAAGAGGTAGGCCAAAGGAAAATCTAAGGTGTGATCATCCAAGCTTGAATCACCATTTCAGCTGCCAAGGTAGGGGATTTAGAGTTTTTTTAACTTCTTTTCTCCATTTTCTCCTTTGATGCACTCTTGGTGCATGATAGGTCAAATTAAGTTTTAGAGGTGTTTGATGTGTTTCTCTTGCTTGAATGTGTTTCAATGGTTGTTTATGCCTTGTCCATAGCATGAGTTTGAGATAGAAACTTAGAACATCTCATCTAGACCTTTGATGCACGAAGTGAGGTTTTGGGTTAAAGTATGTGTGATTTTGGATCATAATCCAAAATCAGTGGTTTAAGTTAGTGATTGATGATTCCTATGTGTTAATGAATTGATTAGGGACTTAGAATTACCTAGAAACTGTTTTAGAATGGCCAAATCTCATGAAAAGAACTAGTGGAACAGTGCACAATTCTATAGAATTCTGCAGAACCCAGTTTCTACTATTTGCGCCGCAGTGTGGAAAGGTCACGCTGAGGTATGTTTTGAAGAGTATGTGCACCCCAGAGCAACATGTCGCAGCGTGAGATGCACCATGCCGAGGTGTGAGGACTAGAGAGATGCGCGTTGCAGCGTGATAGGAGCTACGCCAAGGCGTGAGTTCCAAAATATCTCAAACAAGTGATTTTTGATGTATTTATATTTCCTACTAGTTGGAATCATTTATGTATATTTTTTAATATGTGTTAAGACAGAAATAAGGATATTTCAAGAGAGAAATTATCACCTAGCATGTATGAGAAAGTTTAAGCCTTTGAGCATTCAAGAGTGATGGTTTGCCTTAGGTAAGTATCTAGCACCTTAGGCCACTTTTTGTGGTATTTGTATAACTTAAGAGTTATAAGTGATGATGTGGTGTTTTAGATGCATGTATGAAGGATGTTCTAGTAGTATTAGTCTTTGTGAGTATCCTTTAATGATGTGCACAATCATTTAGGCCAAGAGAAATAAATGAGGAGTTCAGAAGGTTCTTTTGAATAAGGATTCAGCCCGAACTTCTCAATAGAGCCGGGGTACATGTAATATAAAGATGACCTTTCCCTCTATTTACCACAAGATAATACACTAAATCAAAAATCCTAGTTGAGCATCATGGTTCTAAATTAGGCTAAGTATGTATGATAAAATGTATGTTAACTTGGTATCTTTAGTTACTAAAGTATATCCTTGTAGATTCTTTAAACATATCTTACCTTGTAGATTCTTTAAACATATCTTATTTAGCATGTGCTAAGTTGAATCATGAATGTGTTGAATATGCTTTTATTTTCGTGTTTCATGGCTAGCTAAGTTGTGTATAGGGTTTTCTTTGGATCCTCTTGTGGATATTGAATGATTTTGTATTCCTTTGAGTTTATATACATGATTTGGTTTTGTTCAATCATATAGATCTTAATGCTCTTAAATGTTTAATAAGCATTTAAGTGATTTGATAAAATCTAATGAACCGAGACATAGGAATTTGGATTTGAGATCATATGTATGGTTGATGCATATTCAATTTCATTCAATTGGCTTGGATAAGTTAATTTGCTAATGGGATAGAAATATACCTCTTAGCCATACATAGTGTGTGATTGGGAATAGATCTTAAGGAGTGGATTTTGCATCTAACTAAGGAGTTAGGTAAATGAAACTATGGTTGATTGACCTAGACATAGGCTTTTAACTAAATCAGATTCTCAAGTTAACCTAATCATTTCGTTTATATTACTCATAAGGATTGCATGTTATTAATTGAACTAGGAGGTGAAGAAGGATTTCCTATTTTCTAATTATCATCTTTAATTTAGATTTATTGCTTTGTAGACTTTAAAGTTATCTTAAACAACCGTTTACAAATTTAATGTTCTTGGATAGTGTTAACTAAACTATTGGTCAATACTTGGCTTTTGAGATTAACATTTTCCTCGTAGAAACGATATCTGACTCTTTACTATATTGCAAGCGTGACCGTGCACTTTCAGTAAGCAAAAGAGCAAACATATCTATATGATTGATTTTGGTTTACTTATACCGAGAATTGTTGATTCTCACCCCGCTGTGTTGTCATATAATTCCAAGTGAAAGTTCTTCAAGGAAAATAAAGAAAAAAGAAGCTAAAGATTGACTTGTTCTAGTTTTATTGCTTATATTACAACTGTTGTATCTTTTTGTACTTCTTTTGTAATGTAAAGAATTATATAATACTTCAAGCCTTTGCTAAGGCTAATGTTGTATATATAAGCATTTTGCTATGAGTTTTATGTTTTCTGCATTTCATGTGGCTCTCTATAATGTCTCCATTGAACATTATGGATATATGATCAAGTTAGTATGTATGTAGTTATGTTGTAATGTTGTTTATCTCTTTAAATGTTATTTTATATTGAGATATTAGTATTAGGACGTTACATTATGGTATCAGAGCAGTTCATCCTATTGAGCCGAGATATGAACTGATTATGCTTAGGCATGTTTAGGAGTTCTTTTTATGAATTGTGCTCTTCTAGCCTCTGTGTGAGAAACATTAATAGAATTGCATGATTTACTTTAAGTTAGTTTGTTGTTAGCTATTGTTGTATGGTTACATTATATTGAGATTGCAGCTCAATATATGTTGTTTCTGTGTGTACAGGAAACTATGGCACTGCTAAGGCAAACTAGAGAAACAAGGAACTTGACCTCAGAAGGTCTAGATATGGCCGAAGCATTTATGGCTATGGCCAATTCCATGAGAGAGCAAGCAACAGTTACGACAAACGTGCTTGAGAGGATGGAAAAAAATCCACCTTAGCCACCTACACCACCTGTGCATCTAGTACAGGAAGTACAATAAGTCAGAAAGAATCAGAACTTCTAAGACTTGATAACTTTTCATTAGACAAACACTCCACCTTTCAGTGGCGAGTACAATCCCGCTAAGGCTGAGGAGTGGCTTAGTGAGATGAAAAAGATCTTTGAAGTAATGGTTTTCTCAGAGGAGCAAAAGGTGTTTTTCGCCTCCTATATGTTAAAGGGAGAGGCAAAGCATTAATGGAAAGTGCCAAGAGGGTACTAGAAGCTGCTAGAACTTAGAGGTCTTGGGAGGTCTTCAAGATAACCTTTTTGGAAAAGTATTTTTCGCAAACTCTATTCGATGACAAGGAGGTGGAGTTTATACGTTTAGAACAAGGTAGCTTGTCAGTGGGCTAGTGATGCACACTTTTTAATTGTCGCATTTGTAAACCCAAGTGCAGGTTGTCTCAAGTAATAAATTTCTCAGTGAGTCCGAGGTCGATCCACAGGGAATTGTTGAAGATTAAGGTGAAGTAAATATTTTGTTACTACGATAAAAATTATTTACTTGGGTAAAAAGATTCACTCCTGGTAAATAAAGTAAAAGTAAGATTAATTTCTTTTATAACTCAATTAGAATCCTCACAACATGGAGGTTCCAATCGAAAAATACAATGTTAAAAGTCTATTAAAATAATATATATAGTTATACTGTGATTTCTTTAATTATTACTACCACTTGTAAATGGCTTAAAGCATTTACTGTGTCAAAATCTTGTCTACAATAAATCAAGAACTCCTCTTTACAAGGATAGAGTATTCCGTCATCAATCGAGATTTTAAATTATCAGAATCAAAATATAATACGTATAATAATTACTAAAAAGATAAATCATTAAAACACAAGAGAGGAATAAATCTAATCTTATTTTATTACCAAGTGTAACACCCCAAACTTTCTATTTATTAAATAGTAATTTTGACAGTTAACAGAATTCTACTGTTTAGTGATTTCTGTGTACTGTAAAATTATTTTGAATATTCCATCTGTATATTTGATCGTTTTGAGTAATTTGTTCCGTGTCAGGAAAATAATAATTTTTGGGCCTGAAAAATTTACGTAAATTAATTTTTACTATTTAGTCTTAATTAATTTACGTAATCTGATTTGATATTTGTGAATTTTATAATTTTTGTAATTTTATGTGTGATTTTAAAATTTTTACTGTTTGTGGGCCCCACGAGGTGTATGTGGGCCCAGGTGGCCATACATGAGCCCAGGTGAGTCCCGCAAACTAAAAATTCTTCTACGTATAGAAAAATTTGTAATGTTTAGACGGAGACAGGGGATCTTACTAAACCTAAATTCAGAAATAGTTTTAGAAAAAATTTTTTACTGTATTTTGTACTGTATTTAATTATCGAATGATAAAAATACAGTAAATATATTCTTTCATGAGGATATAATAGATAAAAATAAAATTCTATACTGTTAAGTCAATATTGGTGGTTTGGATATCCACCATCGATTTAATTACTGTTGGAGATTTAATCTTGATTTAATCAACGGTGGAGATTTGATCTTAAAAGTAAATAGGATCAATTATAACCGTTGGATAAAAATTAAATTAAGGGTAGAGATTTAGTCTTATAAATGACTATGACTATTATCAACTCTTGGATGTAAAATTAATCAATGATGGAGATGGATCATTAATGACCATTGGATTTGGATTTAGATCAATGGTGGAGAATTGGTCATCAAAAATGACTACAACCATTTTGGACCCTTGGATGTAAAGTTTGAAGGTGTAATCTTGACTCTTCATTTTGGAGACACATTCAATGATTAGGATTGCAAGTCAAAAATGATCCAATGGCTCAAACAAAGTCTTCCATCTATAACCTAAACCTAGTAACTATTTTTAATCCAAACCATTCTTTTAATCAATGGTTAGGATGACTTAAAGTGATGGTTATGAAAATTGTCACATTTGGAGTGCATGAAGAGGGGGGACGGTTTGGAGAAGCAAGGAAGAAGGGAGACAATTTTGTATAGGCTTTTTAGGCCAAAGAAAAGGATGAAGACATAAGCCATGTGGAAAAGCATGTGCACTCAAAATGAAATATTTTTCTTCATGCAAATCTCCTAAAATTTCCTACTCATTCACGGAAAAGCAGCCCACCCATATTCACTCTCACAATTTCATTTTCTCTTTCATCAAAAAGCTTACAACACTTTCTCTCAAAAATTCCAAGAACCAAAGCACCATTTTTCTTCCTTTTCTCTCCATTTGGTTCGGTCTCCACCACCAAATATACTATCACTCACCTATAATTTTCACTCACATCATTTCCTAAAGCTCAACAACATTCTAAACACTTTCTATTTAGAAAGTTTTTTCAAAATCACGCTCTAAGTGCTTCAAAATCCCACTTTTAGCTTACTTCCTTGGAGGAATTGTTGTGAGCCACACGAAAATTAAGGAGAAGGAGGAGAGCTTGAAGAACTTGTCTTCAAGAGGTAAGAGGGAGATCCATCTCACCAACCAAGCATAGTGGTGAGAGATAGTTTTATATTTGGTGAATGGTGAATCCATGTGAGGATTCATATCCATGGTCATGTAATAAGTTATGTGTGTTATGTGCTTTGATTATTTTTGCCTATGCTTGATATGCTTTGCATGATTTACTTGTGTATGCATGCTTAGTATGATTTTTATTTGTTTATATGGTATGCTTATAATATGCATGATGATATATGTTGAATATATTATGATGGATGTATGTTGAAATAAGCAAAATTTTGGCTCTAAAGGCCATGGAGGAGGTCACGGTTTTGAACTTCCAAGACTAAAGTTATTATTGAAATTTTTCAAGAACTATGGAGTTCATTTTTAGTCCTTGAACTAAAGTAAATTTCGGATAAGACATCAACTAATTTGGTGTTCACAAAATTATATTTTCATAAATAATAAAATTGAATGATTTGAGAAGTAAAGAAAATAAACAAAAGAGTTTGTTTTGTAAAAAGAATGCACACGATTTTTGGAGTTGAGTTTTCATGAATTTATTTTGTGTAGAAACAAGAATGGAATTTATTTAAGTTAGAAGAAAAATATTTCATGGTTCCAACCATCTATAAGGTTTTGATAATTTAGAAAAAAATGTTTTGATGTTATAAAATATAAGAATTTTCAAATAAGGATTTTTGAAAAGGGAATTAAAGCGTTATCAAGTGGAATTTTTATAAATAAAAGAAAAAGGAGATTGAAGGTGTTGAACTTCAAATTATTTTAAAGAGAATTAATTTTTAGAAGTGATTTAGAAATATAAAAGAAAAACGTTTGTAACTTAAATTTACTAACATAGAATTTAATTATTAGGTTTTGGAAAATGTTATGAAATTTAAAATTAGAAATAGTAATTAAATCAACTAAATGTGATTTTGTAGTATTAAATCAATAAAAATTGATGTTGAGAAAATATATTATGGAAAAAGAATTTTTTTGACTAAGAATAGTAAGAAAATAAAGTAAGAAATTATATTATTGTAAGAAAAGCCCAAAATAATATTTTAAAGTTAAGAAATATTTTACGAAGGGTGAAAACAGTGAAAAATGATTTATGTAACTCAAAAACAAAATTTTTAAATTACGCAATTTGAAAAATGTTAAAATATTTTTACGCAATTTTTAAAGCGTTTAAATATTTTACACGATCGAAATGTTGTAGAAAAATGGCTATGCGATTTAAAAATGAAAGAATATTTTTACGCATTTTAGAATACAGTAGAAAATTGTTACATAATTTTTAAACATAATAGAAATGTTACAAATCATTGTTTACGTAATAAAATATTACGTGACCATAAAAAATGTGCCAAAAATATTTTGCAAATGAGAAAAATGCAATAATATAAGGTTGCTGTTAATTATATAGTAAACTTTACAGTTAAAAATCAGTATGTGAATACTATATAAGAAATTGAGCAATTTGCCTATAATTGGCATAAATCCATTTTACGAACGTAAAATAGTATTTGAACTTTGTATGAGCAATTATGTGATTTATCTTTGGTTGGTAATTGGTGCATTACACATACATTGAAAATGGTCTGATGGACTATAAATGGCTAATTGCCTAGGAGAAACGTACACCTCTTGAGTGGGTGCGATATGCGTAGTGTAGGTTGTAACACCCCAATTTTTGGGTAAAAGACCGTTGTGTTCCTGTTTTACTATTTTTTTTTTTGGTTTTTCTATGTGATACGTTGTTTGATATTCGTCTGTGATTTTATTTGGACTTTTTGTGTGATTTGCTCGGGACGGAAAATAATAATTTTTTTGACCGAAAAAATATTATTTTAATTAATTAAATTTGGGGATCTTACTAAACCCGGATTCGATTGATATATAAATTAGTTTCAGTAATTTTTAGAATTTAACTATGCGATAAAATAATTTTTGGTATTATTTTATTCCTCAGTATAAATTTTGACAGTGGACCCGATACTGTGTGTGTGCGGAACTCACGTATAAATAAAGTAACCAATAGAAACAAGAAACTTGGACCAATAGAAATAAGACACCTAGAAGTCAAACTAATAAAGAGAAGTCAACAAAAGTGGCTTGACCATTTTGGACCATTAGATTTAATCTTGGTGGATAAGCTTGAATAATGACCATAGATTTGATAAATGACTAGGATTGAATCTTGATGGATAAGCTTGGATGATGACCATGGATTTGATCAATGGATAGGATTTAAAGAAGAATCAATGGCTAGGATTAAGTCAAAAATTTGTAGACTTGACTTTAGGATTAGTAAATTAATTAAGCTTAGTTTGACTAGATTAATTATTTAATTAGCAAACTAATTAAACTAATTTAGTTATTAAATAATTAAAATATAAATACTAATTAAATATGCTAATATTGTTTAGAGATTATAAATTATGTAATTATTTGTTTAATTAACTAGTTATGTAATTAGAATAAACAATTAAGTAAACTAGTTTAATTCTTAACTAAGTATAATCTAAAATATTAATTGAAAGTTCTAAAATTAATTAAAGGTTATGATATATGTTAGTATATGTTAGATATATTAGTCATAGGATTAAAATGTTAATTAGGATTTAATTAGGATATTTAGTCAAATAGACTTCCTAATTAATTAACATGTAAATAAACAAATTAAACTCTTGAATTTGGACTTGGAGGATACGTTGGGCAGCAGCCTTTAGAGGCTTGTAGGATAAGCTTTACAAAGCTTCCTAAGCACACCAACTAGCTATGATCCCAACCATTGAAGGGATGGATGGCTAGGATAAATTGCATGTGTTTTTAATGACTTAAAACCACCAAAAAGTCTCACATGAAGCTTGACACATGGGCGTTGGTTAGAGAGGATAGATATGCCATAAAATCCTTATTTTATCACCACAATTACTCACGCATGGCAGCTGTACTTATGCACTCAATTTTGGGTAATTATCCAAGCAATTTTCTTCTTTTTCTTCCCATAATTTACACGGTGAAGCAAGCGACTTCTCCACATCTTCATTTTTCATTTTTATTCCTCAAATATAAGCCCTTTTGCCTCCCAAATATACACGGCCGGCACTCCTTGAATCCTCCTCATTCTTTTTTTTTTTTTTTTACACTTATCAAATATAAGACAATTTCTCTCCCAAAACACCAAGGAAACTCACATGACTTTCTCTCCCATTTTCTTTCTTTCCATTCGGTCTTCACTTCCAAACCACACCATCCAATCTTTAATCCTTCATCTCTTGGTTTTATTTTAATTCAAGTTGTGCTTTAACTATTTCTTCTCCTATTTTCTTCTCTTTTATTCGGTCAATATCTCAACCCACATACTCACTCCCTTATAATTTTTATCAACACCATTTCCTAAAGCCTAACACCATTCTAAGCAATTTTTATTCTCAAGGTTTTGCTAAAAAAAAACCACTCTAGCTAGTCCAAACTCAAGCTTTTTGCTTATTTCCCTAAGGGTAAGTTTTGGTTTCTTTGGTTCAAATTTATTTTTCTGAATTTCTAAGCCATGTTTATTTCATGGTTTGTCATTCTCAAACCTTGTATGTGTGTGTGCTAATTATTTGAGAATTTTAGGAATTTTGGTTTGAAGTATACGAATTCTAGAAGGAAAGGAGGAAAGCTTAGAAAACTGTCTTCAAGAGGTAAGAGGGAGACTCTACCTTACCACCCATGTTCGGTAGTATGAGGATGGTATGTTTGGTGAAAAATCCCTAAGGATTTATTCACCTATTGTTTGAAGGTCTTTGACCGTATTGATTGAATCGTATTGAGATGTGTCTCGATTGTGTTTGTGTGTTTGACCGTACTTGGGATGTGCCTCGCTTGTATTTCTATGTTTGTATGTGTAGCATCTGTGAGATATGATTTTATTTTAAAGTTTGCTCGTATCGTAATGCTTAAGAAATTGATAATATGTATGTATGTGAAATATATCTTTGTAGAGAAACTTATACCGTACGTATGTGGAATTGATCTTGTAAATTTTATGAGAAAAGGATTCAATTTTAAATGTTATGGAAATATGGGGTCATTATGTAGATATAAAAACTTTGAGGGACTATAGTGAAAATACTATGCTTTGAGGGACGAAAATGTGATTTATGTGTTTTGAAGGACGAAAATATAATTATTCTATTTTAAGGGACTAAAACGTAATTTATATGTTTTGAGGGACAAGAAAGTAATTATTCTATTTGTAAGGGACTAAAACGTAATTTATATGTTTTGAGGGACAAGAAAGTAATTATTCTATTTTTAAGGGATTAAAATGTAATTTATATGTTTTGAGGGACAAGAAAGTAATTATTATATTTTGAGGGACTAAAAATGTAATTTATATGTTTTGAGGGACAAGGAAGTAATTATTCTATTTTTGAGGGCCTAAAAGGTAATTCATATGTTTTGAGGGACCAGAAAGTAAATATTATGATTTGGAGGGACTATTTTGTAATTATGAATTTTATAAAGGATTATTTTGTAAATATCATTTTTCTAAGGGACAATTTCGTAAATATGAATTTTACGAGAAATTATTTCATAAATGTAAATTTTATGAAGGACTGTTATGAAAATATTATTTAAATAAGGATTATAAAGTAAATATTATGTTTTGAGGGATTATTATGCAAATATGAAAAATGGAATTGAATTTTGAGGAAAATAGTATTTTTGATTTAAAACATATGAGAAATGATGAAAAATTGATATGTGATTTGAAAACGTGTGAATGTTATGTGATTGAGAAAATGCGAAAAATATAATTTCACGATGAAAATACAAGAATGATGTAATCTTGTTGGGCCAATTTTGAGGACCCCTAGAGTATGAGATAAAGAAAATTGAATTGAGAAGATGAGGGAATGAATTGAATTGAGAAAGGTACGTTCAAATGTGCATTGAAAAAAATCCGATGGGTTGAATAAGGTGATTGCCGAAAGAAGGAAAGAATACACCTCCGAGTGGGTGCGATGTGCGTAGTGTAGGTCACTCGTTGACCTTGGGGGCATCGGGGTGCGGGTTGCCTACAATGGACGAGAGAATAAAGCTTCGTACCGTAGGTTAGACCGATGCAACACACCGATGATCAGGATCGAGACACTATCCATAATCGAGATCTGAAAAAGACTGTGATGCATATGCTAGATGTGCAAATGCTAAATGAGCAAAGAGAATGAGCACGTGGTCCGAGGCATGTAGTGCGAAAGATTCTTTTCGATCACTCTTTCCGACCTGAGTCTTAGCTCCATGGAGTAGGAAAATTGAGTCTAGGTGCATGAGTCTAGATACATATACGAGAGATATCGAGGGTATTATCATAATTATTGATTTTGATAACCGAATTATTGAATAAATGAATATTGATAAGGACATGGATGTGATTATGAATTATTGTAAGAATTATGATAATAAATGATATGGTGGATATGATGGGTTGATATGAGATATGATATGTGTTAGATAAATGATATTGATGACATAATTGTAATTATGTATGATGTATTGGTATGAGATATGATGTATTGATATGAGAATTTGTATGTGTTTATCTTCATTGCTACCATACTGGTATTGGCATAGGTGATCTCACTTCTTGTCTGTCTATTTCTGTATTGTATTTATAATTGTAAAGAGATTGACCAAGACGTTGAGTGAGAACGCAAGGAAGATCAGATTTTCGAGAAGGAAGTTGAGTTCTAAAGAGATGGAGATGCTGAGTTTTTCGTAAGGTATTTGGGAACCAGAGGCATAGTGCGTCGAGTTGGATGGAAAATGTATTTCTCACATAAACAGTAATAGGGAACTTACTACCGTACTCCTGGTACGGTTAGTATTGTATATTTTGTGTCAAGTTGGATTCCTCCTGTTGAGGAATCGAGGAGTACCCGTCTGAGGGTTCTGCATGTTTAGAGTTACTTGGGCATTATGTAGTTTAATTAATGTGTAAATATTTTTGAGTCCAGTTTGTAATATTTACAGTATGATAGTGTTAAAGACTTGTATATGTATAACAAGAGATTTGGATATGTATAAATGATATAAATTATTTGTAATGATGCTGTGATATTTTATCTTCTGCTAAGTTTATTTTCTTGTTATTAAGAAATTTTAAAATTTCGTATTTTTCCCTACAAAGTACGTTATTTTTTAAGGTTAATTTGGTAATTATGTAACATAAATGTGGCATCCTAAGGTGGGTGTTACATTAGTTGGTATCGAGCCAAGTTAGAGTCTTTTGGGTTTGTGGGTAGGTTTGTCTTGTTTGTCTTTGTGTGAATCTCTGATGTTGAACACAGAGATATGTTTTTAGTTTCCGAAAGGAGATGATGTTGTGTGAAATAGTTACGTTAAGTTCGTCGTGTTTTGATTTTATTTATCTTTGAAGAAAGATAATGGAACGTAGCGAACATGAGCATGTAGACGCGAGACGTGATGAAGATCGTATTGCCGCAGCTAGAAGTGTAATGCAAAAGATGATTGAAGTAGCAAGACAAGTGAGAGACAAATGATCACTCAACAAAGAGAACCGATAATCGAACTTCATAGCTTATTAGGATTGGAGCAATGACTTGGATGCAAGAAACCGTAATTTAGAGTCTTCGATAATACAAGATGGAAAGAAGCGTAAAGTCGATCGTGTTCGCAGAAAAGTCGAATGTACGACCATTGGGAAAGTAACAACAAGCAAAGAGGGGAGTACTAGTGGCAACGATTTTGGTCAGACTGTGGCATCATCACTGAAATGTTTCAAGTGTGGAAAAAATCATCTTACCAAAGATTGTCAGCATAAAGGGGTTATTTGTTATCGATGTGGGAAGCCTGGACATTTCTCCAGAGATTGTGATCAACTGAAGATGGAACTTTCCATTAGTGATACACGTATTTCAAAATCTCAAGAAGAAGAAAGAGCCGGTGCAGAGAGTGTAGTGAGAACGTTCAAATACAAAAACTTAAGAAACGAGGAAGTTGTGTGTAACACCCCTCGATTTAATAACCAATGCACAATCGTCATTATGTCACGGTCACTAAATGTCGGCGTGCTAACATTGTCAAATAACAAATTTTACCATAAATATTAAACATTTCTCATATGAGGAAAATAAGAGCCACGAATGAGTAGTTACCTATACAACCAGTTAAATTATGAATTATAATATGTACTCAATTTACAACATTTAAGTCTGGATAATTGCCTTGAAGCATACATGTACTCAAAAATACACTTTATATAGGTAATGCAAAATAAAAAAATAAACTACCCATAATATTTCTACGACTAAGGAGTTGGGCACTCCATCGTATCCCGAATGCGTGAGGCAATTCCAGGCTCACCGGTGTAGTGAGAAATACAAGATAAGGTCTTCAATCACAGTCCTCTTCATGGTCAAAGTCGATCCCAAAGATGTCACATACGCTTGTCGGTCCGGTCGACTCTACTGTGTCTTGGTATCAAAGCGAACACAATTCGAATAAACCCCAAAAAGAGCTCCTTCGCGACGGCATCACCGAATGCAGTAGGTCAAACCAATAAAATCCAAAGGAATCCAACTTCGTTCCCACTTATAGTCTTTAACCAAGAATTAACATAGAGCAAGAAAAGTACAAGAAAGAGGTAAGACATCCTACCATCATTACCAGTCATAGCATCAAGAAACCAAACGGCGCAAGGCGCCCACATAGCATTTATGATAGCAAAAATGGAAATAAACATTTAGTAGCAGTTATAATCAACCAGACAGTTTCAAGCAATCATATATATATATATGGATATATCAGGAATACAACAGTTCCAATTATAATAACAATGTATGCTAGATAATTCATGGACTCACTATGCACATGTGCCCTCAATAATCAAGATCCTACTCCATGGAGCTAGACACAAAACACTCGGAGAGAATGATCAGGGAGACATGCCAAGTATCTCGTCACCATAAAAACAAGTGCTTTCCGAGAAAATAATCAATCATTTTGCGCAACAAGGCTTTATACGGCGGCATTCTCACAAGATCTCGATATAGGCGTGGCCGGTTAGGATCGTCGGTGCGTGTGTATCGGTCTGTCTCCACGGTCCAGAGGAGCTACCATCGCCTCTCTGCGAGACGCCCGCGCCCCGACGCCCTCAAGGTCATCTACAGGACCCCACGTGTCTATTCACACCCGCACTAAGGTGTGATTCAACTCCTAGGCAACTCGGCCTTAACAAAGTCCAACGGACATCCTCGTTCTTTTGTGCAATGCATGACTCTATCATGCTTCTCGTGACAACTCGGTCAATCATGCCTCAAATGCATGTCATATGATTTATCCACAATGCATACAGACTCTATGCATAATCATGTATGATCATTATTACATACTATTCCATCATGCATCATAATTTGCCCAAGTAAGAATTAACCCAATCAATGGTCACCCACATGGATCCACAATAACATGATATTGTTAAATAAATTAATACATTTTAAAGCGTATTATGAATTCTTACTTAGGTTTAGCTTTACTTACGAGTTTGTCTCTAAAGGAATTCTCTTAGTTGACTTGAATCCTCTTAGGTAATTTATTCATATGCCCTTAGAAGGTTATTCTAAGATCTCAAAATCTCACATTCTCATGTTCTTCCCTGTTTATGCATCCCGAAGTAATTTCTAGTCATCCCATTTATTTATAATCAATATGCCTCTATTAGTCCCAAGGTTTTGGGTCCAGGAAAGTACACGGTCGGAATCACAAACTGAGTCATAGATTTCAATTACTAGGTGTTGGGTGATAGGTGTACTTTTGAATTCGACGAAGAATAATGTAACAGGAGGAATGGGAAAACATTTTATAATAGGATTGGCAAGAAATCAATTTTGCTTCGGATTGGATGGGGTTCGTCGAACAAAGATCAAGACTGTCGAACCCTCCAGAAGGTCAGCAAAAACCTCAATTCGACGGGTATGGGTGTCGACATTGGAGAAAGTCTCCCAAGTGTCGAACCGATGAAACACTGGTCAAAATCTCTAATTTCGACGGGTCTGGAGAAATTCATCTACTCGACAGGCATTGTCTCTCAAACTCGACGATTATTGACTTTGGGGCAGTTTCTCCTAAGTGTCCAGGGACTCTATACGACGGGTTATGGTCGGGAGATCAATCTCGACGGGCATGATCGGGGTTCATACTCGACGAATTTTGACATTGTGTTTAGTGGTCAAAGATCTAAACTCGACGGGTTTTGACATTCGACGGAAATGGTCAGAAGTCTAAACTTGACGGATTTTAATATTTTACTAAGTGATTAGGTTATCAAATTCGACAGGTTTTGCCAGAAGTCCATACTCGACGGATTTTAACATTTTACTAATTAATTAGGATATCAAATTCGACAGGTTTGCCAGAAGTCCATACTCGACGGATTTTAACATTTTACTAATTAATTAGGATATCAAATTCGACAGGTTTGGCCATGAGTCCTTACTCGACGGATTTTAACATTTTACTAATTAATTAGGATATCAAATTCGACAGGTTTGGCCATGAGTCCTTACTCGACGGATTTTAACATTTTACTAAGTGATTAGGTTATCAAATTCGACAGGTTTCTGGGACAATAGGGAAGTTTCACTCATGCTGATCCGAAGGAATGCTAAGAGGGTCACAATTCCTAATTCGACGGATTTTGAATAATAGGGAAGATTCTCACTCATACTGATCCGACGGAAATGCTAAGAGTCATAAATTTAAAGTCCATGAATTGTGTTATTGGAGAAGTTTCATTCATGTTCGACCAAAGGTGGTGCCAAAGGGTCACAAGTTCTAATCCGACGGATTTTGAGTCATAAATAAGTTTTCTCGCATGTCAAACCGACGGAGGTGTTAAGGGGTCACTAGCTCGACAATTTTTGACATTGAAAAGGGCCCCATGTGTCTATTCGACGGAAGCATTAAAGGTTTAGAAGTTGGTTGTCAAAAGTTGGACAAGGTTCAGTGTCGAATAGTTGAATTCACGGCTTACAAAGATTGGATACCTAATTGATTTGAATTCCATTTATTATCCTAGTTCACCCGTAATCCCAGATTCGGGCCTCAAAACCATGGCCATCGCAGGATGAATCCGACATCATTTCCTTCCACTCTCATGCATTCGTCGAATATATATATTGACATGCAAAATCACCCAAGTACCATGCTTTCCAATTTTCGTCGAACATGTGAACATACTAACATGCAGTAATTGTCAAACCAAAACATCATGCATTCTACTCTGTCGAATATATTATCAAACTTAACAAATCATGCAAACAACAGTAAACAACTAAATACAGCACAACACAGAATCATAAAAACCAAGCAAGCAAAGGAGATCCTTAATGCTAGAAGAGGTTGAGGAGGAGTGTCTTCCTCTTACCTTGGAGAAGCACAAAGAAAGGTGCTCCTTTTTGGTCGAAATCACGTTTTCAGCTCCCAAGAGATCCTTGAACATTCAAGCTCACCAAAATCAGAATCAAGTGTTGAAATGGATACCCATGGTCATCAAAATGACAGTGGGCTACGAAAATGAGGAGAGATGAGGAAAAAGCTAAGGACTTTACCTTAAAGTTCCAACCTTTAAGCTTCAACCGTGGAGGAAAATGAAGATGAAGAAAATGTAGAACTTTGAAGATGATTCCCTCAGATATGATGTTTCTCCAAACACGAAATGGTGCTAGGAGTGTGACGGTTTTGGAAGATAAAAATGTGAATGTGGGTGGATGGTCTGCTGTAAGGAGAAATGGAAAGAGAGAAAGATGAGTGAATAGTGATCTGCTACGTACAAGAGGAGGAAAATGTGTGGGTGAAAAATGAATTGGATCCCTTAATTCAAATGTGCAGCACAAAATAGGGGGAGAGAGAAATAATAAAATAATAGTTGGAAGAAGCTTCCTTGAGAAGCTTCGCACGCTCCTCGATAAAGTGTATGGTAAGCTAGTCTCCAAATTAAATACATCTGATAATTTTATGATACTGCGATTTTATCTAGCAGATAAAACCTTGAAAAATGCAAACCTCGCGAACTGTGCCTGGCCTCGGGTTTAGTAAGATCCCCGTTGACACGTTGATGTCCAAGGTTTACCGGCCTCGGGAGAACATTTCGTTATCCCGCTCCTCGCTCAATGCATACGCAAAACGAGGAATATATTAAAATATTCAACATTTCCAAAAAACTTCACAAAAATCACCAAAAATCACAAATATTATAAAATGATTATTTATAATGAAATAAGCAATTTTCGGGATGTTACATTGTGCATAGAGGGTAATCTTAAAACTGTACTGTATGATGTGTAAAGTAACCCAGTCTTTTGTGATCTGTGACTGTGTAAATCTTTTGGGGTTATCTGTGTTTTGTTTTTTTCATAATACTACGTCAACTTCTAAACTTGTTCTTACCATTTGAGTTTATATAAAACTATCCTGTTATTATTTGAGTTTGAAACTTCCCTATTAATCTGGTTTGTCTATTTCTTTTTCAAATAGACTGAGTAAATCAATTCGACTTATCTGTGTCTTTGTTATAGTGTGATCAGAGTATTTCTACGCTTCTTGTTAAACTTGTTGTTTATACTCAAGTTTTCTAACGTTTTTCATATCTATTGAATATCAAATCTTTTCTGTTGATTTGATTTGTTTATCTAAAATTTCATCTATTTGAGAACTCGACTTTATAAATGGATTGGTTATTTTCCAACCATATCCTACTAGATTGTTACAATGTAACCTTAGTGTTTCCTTGACCGAGATTTTTGGATTTGAATCCGGAAAGTTCATTTCTAAAATTATTGGACTATGTTCGTTTCAAAATCTATTAGACCATCTCAAATTCTTTTCTTTGGACTAATCTAGTAATTTATTGAAAAATCTTATTACTTTTCCTTATGACCTTCATAGTGTCTTTCATGTATCTCAATTAAAAAGGATCATTCCTGATTCAACTTGTGTCATAATATCAAATACAGTACAATTAGAAGAAAACTTGATCTATGAGACAATTTCTGTTAAGGGTAAAAATAGGCAAGTAGAACAACTTATCTTGATGAAGAAAATCTGGGATGATGTGACGACAGGAGAGCCAGAAGATCAAATGAAGGGAATCATTCTTCGTTCCAAGATCGACTTGTGTACTGGTTGTTATCAGATTCGCGTGAAGGTAGAGAATGTTCCAAGACAATCTTTCAGATGCGTTACAAGAACTGTGAATAGTCAGTACTACCATTCGGGGTAAGAAATGTTTTGACAATGTTCGTGAATTCTATAAATAGGATCTTTCTTTTTCATCTAGGCAAAATTTGTCATTATTGGCAATATTTTGACCTATTCTCGAAATTCCAAGGAGCATGCTGAAGAATCTCAATGCAGTTCTTCAATTTTGAAGAAGAAGAAGGAGTTATGTGTAAAATTAGTCAAACGTAAGTTCTGTTAGAAGAAGTTCAACTCGTGGATTTAGATTAAGTATTGACACCGAATAGAAAGGTGGTGACGTATACTTCAAGACGGTGGAACGCGCATGAAAAGAATTATTCGAGTTACGTTCTAGGATACGCGATAGTTGTTTTGCAAGGAAAACCTAAAGACGTTTTCTTTCTTATAAAATTCATAATAATTTCAAGGGCATGAAGTACCTGTTCAATCAAGAAGGACTTGGATATTAGCAAGAGACGAATAGTTAGAATTTTTAAAGGACTCATTAAGATGAATTTCTGGTATTGATAGAATTCATATACAATGATAGTTTCATTCGAGCATGGGGGTGACACCCTGTGAGACATTATATGGGAGACGCTGTAGAACGTCTTTGCATTGGTATCGTACTAGTGAAAGTAACATCGTGGGACCAGAAATTGTGCGGCAGCCAACTAAGGAAGTGAAGATACTTCGATATAAGATGAGGATGATTCAGACGCGATAAAAAGAGTTATACGAGATAAAAGACGAAGACTGCTTGAATTTAAAGAAGGTGACCATGTATTTCTACGTGTGACGTTTATGACTAAAATTGTACGAGCGATTAAGTCAAGGAAACCCACTCTGAAGTTTATCGGATCGTATCGGATACTCCGTTGGAGATTGTATAAATGAAGGAGAATTCAACCTACGAGATGTTTCCAGTCAAGATTGAAGATCAAAGGACAAAACAACTTCGAGGTAAAGAAATCGCATTGGTTAAGTGGTTTTGAACGATATACGTGGTGAAGCAATATGAGAATTGGAAGATAAGATAAGAAAGTAGTATCCGTTTTTATTTTAAGTGTGTCAAGTTTCGAGGACGAAACTTTATTTTAGAGGGGAGAGTTGTAACACCCCAATTTTTGGGTAAAAGACCGTTGTGTTCTGTTTTACTATTTTTTTTTGGTTTTTCTATGTGATACAGTGTTTGATATTACTGTCTGTGATTTTATTTGGACTTTTTGTGTGATTTGCTCCGGGACAGGAAAATAATAATTTTTTTGACCGAAAAAATATTATTTTAATTAATTAGAGCTGGGGGATCTTACTAAACCCAGTTCTGATTGATATATAAATTAGTTTCGTAATTTTTAGAATTTAACTATGCGATAAAATAATTTTTGGTATTATTTTATTCCTCAGTATAAATTTTGACAGTGGACCCGATACTGTGTGTGTGCGGAACTCACGTATAAATAAAGTAACCAATAGAAACAAGAAACTTGGACCAATAGAAATAAGACACCTAGAAGTCAAACTAATAAAGAGAAGTCAACAAAAGTGGCTTGACCATTTTGGACCATTAGATTTAATCTTGGTGGATAAGCTTGAATAATGACCATAGATTTGATAAATGACTAGGATTGAATCTTGATGGATAAGCTTGGATGATGACCATGGATTTGATCAATGGATAGGATTTAAAGAAGAATCAATGGCTAGGATTAAGTCAAAAATTTGTAGACTTGACTTTAGGATTAGTAAATTAATTAAGCTTAGTTTGACTAGATTAATTATTTAATTAGCAAACTAATTAAACTAATTTAGTTATTAAATAATTAAAATATAAATACTAATTAAATATGCTAATATTGTTTAGAGATTATAAATTATGTAATTATTTGTTTAATTAACTAGTTATGTAATTAGAATAAACAATTAAGTAAACTAGTTTAATTCTTAACTAAGTATAATCTAAAATATTAATTGAAAGTTCTAAAATTAATTAAAGGTTATGATATATGTTAGTATATGTTAGATATATTAGTCATAGGATTAAAATGTTAATTAGGATTTAATTAGGATATTTAGTCAAATAGACTTCCTAATTAATTAACATGTAAATAAACAAATTAAACTCTTGAATTTGGACTTGGAGGATACGTTGGGCAGCAGCCTTTAGAGGCTTGTAGGATAAGCTTTACAAAGCTTCCTAAGCACACCAACTAGCTATGATCCCAACCATTGAAGGGATGGATGGCTAGGATAAATTGCATGTGTTTTTAATGACTTAAAACCACCAAAAAGTCTCACAGCTTTGACAATACATAAATTGGTTAGAGAGGATAGATATGCCATAAAATCCTTATTTTATCACCACAATTACTCACGCATGGCACCTGTACTTATGCACTCAATTTTAGGTAATTATCCAAGCAATTTTCTTCCTTTTCTTCCCATAATTTACACGGCTGGCAGCAGCTTCTCCACATCTTCATTTTTCATTTTTATTCCTCAAATATAAGCCCTTTTGCCTCCCAAATATACACGGCCAACAGCTCCTTGAATCCTCCTCATTCTTTTGTTTTTTTTTTTTACACTTATCAAATATAAGACAATTTCTCTCCCAAAACACCAAGGAAACTCACGTGACTTTCTCTCCCATTTTCTTTCTTTCCATTCGGTCTTCACTTCCAAACCACACCATCCAATCTTTAATCCTTCATCTCTTGGTTTTATTTTAATTCAAGTTGTGCTTTAACTATTTCTTCTCCTATTTTCTTCTCTTTTATTCGGTCAATATCTCAACCCACATACTCACTCCCTTATAATTTTTATCAACACCATTTCCTAAAGCCTAACACCATTCTAAGCAATTTTTATTCTCAAGGTTTTGCTAAAAAAAAACCACTCTAGCTAGTCCAAACTCAAGCTTTTTGCTTATTTCCCTAAGGGTAAGTTTTGGTTTCTTTGGTTCAAATTTATTTTTCTGAATTTCTAAGCCATGTTTATTTCATGGTTTGTCATTCTCAAACCTTGTATGTGTGTGTGCTAATTATTTGAGAATTTTAGGAATTTTGGTTTGAAGTATACGAATTCTAGAAGGAAAGGAGGAAAGCTTAGAAAGCCTGTCTTCAAGAGGTAAGAGGGAGACTCTACCTTACCACCCATGTTCTGGTAGTATGAGGATGGTATGTTTGGTGAAAAATCCCTAAGGATTTATTCACCTATTGTTTGAAGGTCTTTGATTGTATTGATTGAACTGTATTGAGATGTGTCGATTGTGTTTGTGTGTTTGGACCGTACTTGGGATGTACGCTTGTATTTCTATGTTTGTATGTGTAGCATCTGTGAGATATGATTTTATTTTAAAGTTTGCACGTATCTTTGTAATGCTTAAGAAATTGATAATATGTATGTATGTGAAATATATACGTAGAGAAACTTATCTTATGTACGTATGTGGAATTGATCTTGTAAATTTTATGAGAAAAGGATTCAATTTTAAATGTTATGGAAATATGGGGTCATTATGTAGATATAAAAACTTTGAGGGACTATAGTGAAAATACTATGCTTTGAGGGACGAAAATGTGATTTATGTGTTTTGAAGGACGAAAATATAATTATTCTATTTTAAGGGACTAAAACGTAATTTATATGTTTTGAGGGACAAGAAAGTAATTATTCTATTTGTAAGGGACTAAAACGTAATTTATATGTTTTGAGGGACAAGAAAGTAATTATTCTATTTTTAAGGGATTAAAATGTAATTTATATGTTTTGAGGGACAAGAAAGTAATTATTATATTTTGAGGGACTAAAAATGTAATTTATATGTTTTGAGGGATAAGGAAGTAATTATTCTATTTTTGAGGGCCTAAAAGGTAATTCATATGTTTTGAGGGACCAGAAAGTAAATATTATGATTTGGAGGGACTATTTTGTAATTATGAATTTTATAAAGGATTATTTTGTAAATATCATTTTTCTAAGGGACAATTTCGTAAATATGAATTTTACGAGAAATTATTTCATAAATGTAAATTTTATGAAGGACTGTTATGAAAATATTATTTAAATAAGGATTATAAAGTAAATATTATGTTTTGAGGGATTATTATGCAAATATGAAAAATGGAATTGAATTTTGAGGAAAATAGTATTTTTGATTTAAAACATATGAGAAATGATGAAAAATTGATATGTGATTTGAAAACGTGTGAATGTTATGTGATTGAGAAAATGCGAAAAATATAATTTCACGATGAAAATAAGAATGACAATCTTGTTGGGCCAATTTTGAGGACCCCAGTATGAGATAAAGAAAATTGAATTGAGAAGATGAGGAATGAATTGAATCGAGAAAGGTACGTTCAAATGTGCATTGAAAAAAGTTCGATGGGTTGAATAAAGGTGATTCTTACGAAAGAAGGAAAGAATACACCTCTGAGTGGGTGCGATGTGCGTAGTGTAGGTCACTCGTTGACCTTGGGGGCATCGGGGTGCGGGTTGCCTACAATGGACGAGAGAATAAAGCACATACCGTAGGTTAGACCGATGCAACACACCGATGATCAGGACCGAGACACTATCCATAATCGAGATCCGAAAAAAGGCGTGATGCATATGCTAGATGTGCAAATGCTAAATGAACAAAGAGAATGAGCACGTGGTCGAGGCATGTTGTGCGGTGATTCTTTTCGATCACTCTTTCAGACACGAGTCTTAGCTCCATGGAGTAGGAAAATTGAGTCTAGGTGCATGAGTCTAGATACATATACAGAGATACTGAGGGTATTATCATAATTATTGATTTTGATAACCGAATTATTGAATAAATGAATATTGATAAGGACATGGATGTGATTATGAATTATTGTAAGAATTATGATAATAAATGATATGGTGGATATGATGGGTTGATATGAGATATGATATGTGTTAGATAAATGATATTGATGACATAATTGTAATTATGTATGATGTATTGGTATGAGATATGATGTATTGATATGAGAATTTGTATGTGTTTATCTTCATTGCTACCATACTGGTATTGGCATAGGTGATCTCACCTCTTATCTGTCTATTTCTGTATTGTATTTAAATTGTAAAGAGATTGACCAAGATGTTGAGTGAGAACGCAAGGAAGATCAGATTTTCGAGAAGGAAGTTGAGTTCTAAAGAGATGGAGATGCTGAGTTTTTCGTAAGGTATTTGGGAACCAGAGGCATAGTGCGTCGAGTTGGATGGAAAATGTATTTCTCACATAAACAGTAATAGGGAACTTACTACCATACTCCTGGTACGGTTAGTATTGTATATTTTGTGTCAAGTTGGATTCCTCCCTGTTGAGGAATCGAGGAGTACCGTCTGAGGGTTCTGCATGTTTAGAGTTACTTGGGCATTATGTAGTTTAATTAATGTGTAAATATTTTCAGAGTCTAGTTTGTAATATTTACAGTATGATAGTGTTAAAGACTTGTATATGTATAACAAGAGATTTGGATATGTATAAATGATGTAAATTATTTGTAATGATCTTTGTGATATTTTATCTTCGCTAAGTTTATTTTCTTGTTATTAAGAAATTTTAAAATTTCGTATTTTTCCCTACAAAGTACGTTATTTTTTTAAGGTTAATTTGGTAATTATGTAACATAAATGTGGCATCCTATGGTGGGTGTTACATAGGTCACTTGTTGACCTTGGGGCATCGGGGTGCGGGTTGCTCGCAATGGGCAGTTGGTAGCTCTTCTGTACCGTGAGTTAGACCGATGCAACACACCGATGATCCGGACCGAGACACTATTCTTAATCAAGATCTGACAAAGACTGTCGTGTATATGCTAGATGTGCAAGATATAATTATAGCACTCGTGTGAAGCACGTGGTACCGGAGATCTTTTTGATCAATTTCTCTGACTTGAGTATTAGCTCCATGGAGTAGGACATTGAGTCTATGTGCGCATGCATGAAATTGAGTATCTATATCTATATGATGGTGTTACTGTAATTATTTTGTGATTTAAACAGTGATAGTGGCATGATGGTAATTATTATTTTACACTATGATGATGGCATAATTGTGATCATGATATGATATGTTGTTTGTATTATCTCTGTGCTATCATGCTGGTATTGGCGTAGGTGATCTCACCTCTTTGTATGTATATTTGTATATTTGTATTTATAATTGAGTGAAGACGTTGAGAAAGAAACGGTACAAGAAGGAGAAGAGGAACTACTTCTCACATCAGGGAACGCAGAATTCTGACAGTATGACGTCAAGAGCCAGTTTCTTTGGATATGTACGTCTACAATTTCACGGAGGAGCTGGAGAATGGAGGACAAGTCTCAATGAGCGAGGACTTATTTACGAGGGGTACCTGACTATTAGTATTAGTAGACTATTTCGTGGAGATCCATTTTTCTGTGTGACTATCTTTGTTCATGTTGAATTTCCTTTGCATATCAGGCGACATTGGGATACTAGAAATTATGTCCCAACGAAAATCAGCATAGTATCGTCGGCCGGACACTGTCCGTAGGGCTACTCGTCATAACTGATTCCTACTATTTGAGGAACCCGAGGAGGACCCGTCGAGGAGTCTTCTACTTAGTTAAACTTGGGCAAGTTTGAATTCGATATAAACTCTGTGTGTAATTATTTAAGTGTGTTTATTGTTCGAGACATGGTCTCGTAATAAATAAACTGTGACAAAGACTTATGTAATATGTATATGATGTAAATTATGTGTGAGGTTGTTGTATAATAGTTTTATTTTTTGCTATGTCTATTTTATTGTTATCCATGAAGAAAAAAAATTTACAACTCGTATTTTTATCACAATATCCCATTTTATAACTATTGAGGGTATTTTGGGTAATAAAGTAACATAAATGTGATACCCTACGGTGGGTGTTACATTAGTTGGTATCAGAGCCCAAGTTAGAGTCTTTTGGGGTTGTAGCTTGGTCTGTCTTGTTTGTGTTGTGTGATTCTCTGTTATTGTTTTCTGAAAAGAAACAATATTGTTTGAAAATTGACCTTACTTTCTTTGTATTGTCTAGTTTGAGTAGAGAAAGTAATGACTAGACGAGGACATAGACGTGGAAATAATAGCACAGATATGGAACTTAATGGGAATGATAATTTGAACATGGCTGTAGCTGTAGCAGCAATGCAGAGAATGGCGGAAGTGGTTGCACAACAAAATCAACGGGCTAATGAAAATGTGCACAGTTTGTCAGAGTTTCGAAGGAATAATCCACCAAAATTTCGTGGAGAGTTTGATCCGGAAAAAGCTGAACTTTGGATCCAAGAACTTGAAAATATATTTGATGGTATGGGATGTGCTGATGAACGGAAGCTTACGTTGGCAACCTTTATGCTGGTAGGAGATGGTGAACGATGGTGGGTAGGAGCTAGAAGACTGTTGGAAGCCGAAGGAAGGATGGTGACATGGCAACTTTTTAAGCAAAAATTTCTGGAGAAATATTTTCCAGCAAGTGTGAGGCATATGAAGGAAATGGAATTTCTGAGCTTACGACAAGGATTGATGTCCGTAAGTGAGTATGCGGTAAAATTTGAAAGTCTGTCTCAGTTTTTGAGATATTTACAGATGAATCCAGATGAGGGCTAGAAATGCAGGAAATTTGAAAAAGGATTAAAGCTGGATATTAAGAGAGCTGTATCGATGTTGGAGATTAATCAATTTCCAACTTTGATTGAAAAATATTGTAAAGTTGAAGAGATTGATCATCAACGTGCGGCAAGAAATAAGAATTTTGGACCTGCAAGGTTCCAAAAAGGGAAGAATAATCAAGCAAATCGCTCTCAGCAAAAGCCATATGTGAAATCGACAGGAAATCAGACCAAGAAGCAATTTGTGGGAGGAAGTTCTAGCGGTAATAAGGCAAGTCAAGCTGGGACTCCTATTCGATGTTTCAAATGTGGGAAGGATCATCTCACGAAGGATTGTCAACATAAGGAGGTTGTTTGTTTTAAGTGTGGACAACATGGACATTTCTCCAAAGTGTGATCAGATAAGGAAGGAATCCTCTGTGGGAAATGTTCGAAGCGCAAGGCCACACGGGCGGTGGTCGTGTCTATACAATGAGCGGAGAAGAAGTGCTAAATCTGAGGACTTGATAATGGAGGAGGGTACTATTGAAGGTAATCCTTTAACCATACTCTATGATTCAGGAGCAACACATTCTTTCATTGCATGTGATTGTGTTGAGCGTTTAGGATTGACTGTGACTGCATTGTCATATGATCTGAGTGTTGCTACTCCTACTGATAAGTCTGTAGTTACATCAACAGTATGCCTGAATTGTCTTGTCTGTGTTAGGGATAGAATCTTTTATGTGGACTTGATCTATTTGCCTCTTTCCAAGATTAATGTAATCTTGGGAATGGATTGGTTGTCTTCTAACCATATCCTAGTTGATTGTTCGAATAAGACATTAGTATTTCCTGAGGCTAAGGATTCTAGATTCCTAACGGCTACTCAAGTGGAAGCTTGTTTAAAGGAAGGAGATCATGGGTATCTATTGCTATCTTCTTTAGAGGTGCAATGTGAAGATATCTTGAAGGATATTTTCGTGGTCAACGAATTTCCTGAAGTATTTCCTGAAGATATACCTAGACTGCCACCAGTAAGGGAAATTGAGTTTGCCATTGACCTTATACCTGGAGCCGGACCAATATCTATAGCGCCCTATCGGATGTCGCCAGTAGAATTAACCGAATTGAAGAAACAGCTGGAGGATTTATTAGAGAAACAATTTGTGAGACCTAGTGTGTCACCATGGGGAGCTCCAGTACTGTTGGTCAAGAAGAAGGATGGAACTTCACGTCTATGTGTAGACTATCGGCAATTAAACAAAATCATGATTAAGAATAAATATCCACTTCCAAGGATAGATGATCTAATGGATCAGTTGCGAGGAGCCGCAATATTTTCTAAAATTGATCTACGTTCTGGGTATCACTAGATACGTGTGAAAGTGGAGGATATTCCCAAGACTGCATTTCGGACGCGCTATGGGCATTACGAATATCTTGTGATGCCATTCGGTGTAACAAATGTACCAACTATATTCATGGACTTCATGAATAGAATTTTTCGTTCATACTTGGATAAGTTTGTTGTCGTCTTTATCGATGACATTTTGATCTATTCTCGAAATCAGGAGGAACATGCTGAACATCTCAGGGTGGTTCTTCAAATTTTGAAGGAGAATAAGTTATATGCCAAGTTATCCAAATATGAATTTTGGTTGAATGAAGTTCAATTTTTGGGACACGTGATATCAAAAGAAGGAATTAAAGTCGATGCTTCCAAGGTGGAGACAGTTTTGGAATGGGAAAGACCAAAAGATCGAATGAAATCCGTAGTTTTATCGGATTAGCTGGTTATTATAGATGGTTCATTGAGGGGTTTTCGAAGATTGCAGGACCTCTTACCCAACTTACACGAAAGAATCAGCCGTTCATATGGAATGACGCATGCAAAGAAAGTTTCCAGGAGTTGAAAAGATGATTAACTACTTCACCGGTATTGATTCTACCTGATCCAAACGAACCTTTCGAAGTATATTGTGATGCTTCGTACCAAGGAATGGGTTGTGTACTTATGCAGAATTGTAAGGTGGTGGCTTATGCTTCAAGGCAGTTGAAAAATCATGAGAAGAATTATCCGACTCATGACTTGGAGTTAGCATCTGTGGTATTTGCGTTGAAGGTGTGGAGACATTTTCTCTATGGAGCATCATTCACTGTTTTTAGTGATCATAAAAGTTTAAAATATCTGTTTGACCAGAAAGAGTTGAACATGAGACAAAGGCGTTGGTTAGAGTTTCTGAAGGATTATGATTTTCAATTGCAATATCATCCCGAAAAGGCGAATGTCATAGCGGATGCGTTGAGTAGAAAAATACTTAGTGCTTCTGTTATGATGATCAAAGAGAAGAAGTTGATAGAAGAATTTCGGGATATGTGATTATCAGTGAAATTGACGCCGAGCAAGATGCGTTTAAACATGATCACCATTTCAAATGATTTGATGGATAGAATCCGTGAAGGACAAAACAGTGATCAGTATTTGCAGGAAGCCAAAGAAACAAAGAGCCAAGGAGCAGTGTTGGAGTTTAGCGAAGGTGCTAAGGGAATTTTGAAGTTTCAAGGAAGAGTTTGTGTGCCTAATGATCTAGATCTTAGGAGATTGATTTTGGATAAAGCTCACAGGAGTAAACTGGGTATGCATCCAGGAGCCACAAAGATGTACCAGGATTTAAAATAATTATATTGGTGGCAAGGAATGAAGAAAGATGTTGCAGAGTATGTATCATCCTATTTAGTCTGTCAGAAGGCTAAGGTGGAACATCAAAGACCTTCGGGAATGTTACAACCTTTGCCTATTCCTGAATGGAAATGGGATGACATAGCAATGGATTTTGTGACGGGACTACCAAAGACTCGGAAGGGTCATGATGCTATTTGGGTAATTGTCGATCGGCTTACTAAGTCAGTGCACTTTTTGCCAATTAATATTAAATACTCAATGGAAAAGTTGGCTCAAGTGTACATCAGTGAAATTGTTAGACTTCATGGTGTACCATCCAGTATCATTTCGGATCGAGATCCAAGGTTTACATCGAGATTTTGGGGTAGTTTGCAAGAAGCGATGGGAACAAAGCTACGTTTAAGTTCTGCTTACCATCCACAGACTGATGGTCAGTCAGAAAGGACGATTCAATCGTTAGAAGACTTGTTGAGAGCATGTGTTCTGGAAGAAACTGGAGGTTGGGATGAATTCTTGCCATTGATAGAATTCACATATAACAACAGTTTCCATTCAAGTATAGGGATGGCACCTTATGAATCATTGTATGGGAGACGATGTAGAACACCGTTATGTTGGTATCAAGACGGTGAGAGTATTATGTTAGGACCAGAGATTGTTCAACAGACAACTGAGAAAGTGAAGATGATACAAGACAAAATAAGAATGAGTCAAAGTCGGCAAAAGAACTATGCTGATAAAAGGAGAAAATCTCTTGAGTTTGAAGAAGGTGACCATGTATTTTTGCGAGTGATGCCTATGACGGGTGTTGGACGAGTTCTTAAGTCCAAGAAGCTCACTTCAAAGTTTATCGGACCATATCAGATTTTACGTCGGGTAGGTCCGGTGGCATATCAGATTGCATTACCACCTTTTCTGTCAAATCTTCACAATGTATTTCACGTATCACAATTACGGAAATATATTTCTGATCCTACTCATGTTATCAAGCCAGACACAGTACAGCTGAAGGAAAATTTAACCTATGAAACTTTTCCAGTAAAGATTGAGGATCGAAAGACAAAGCAACTTCGAGGTAAGGAAATTTCATTGGTTAAAATTATTTGGGATGATATAAGCGGGGAAGCTACATGGGAACTAGAAGAAAAGATAAAAGAACAGTATCCCTATTTATTCTGAGGATGTGAAATCAAGTTCATCAAGTTTCAAGGATGAAACTTTTGTTAGAGGGGGAGAGTTATAACACCCCAAACTTTCTATTTATTAAATAGTAATTTTGTGATTAACGTAATTCTCTTGTTTAGTGATTTACGTGTCTTTGTAAAATTATTTTGAATATTTCGTCTATATATTTGATCATTTTGAGTAATTTGTTCTGTGTCAGGAAAATAATAATTTTTAGGCCAGAAAAATTTACATAAATTAATTTTTACTATTTAGTCTTAATTAATTTACGTAATCTGATTTGATATTTATGAATTTTCTAATTTTTGTGATTTTATGTGTGATTTTGAAATTTTTACTGTTTGTAGGCCCCACGTGGTGTATGTGGGCCCAGGTGGCCATACATGGGCCCAGGTGAGTCCCGCAAAGTGAAAATTTTTCTACGTATAAAAAAATTTGTACTGTTTAGATGGAGACAGGGGATCTTACTAAACCTGAATTCAGAAATAGTTTTAGAAAATTTTCCTTTACTATATTTTGTACTGTATTTAATTATCGAATGATAAAATACAGTAAATATATTCTTTCATGAGGATATAATAGATAAAAATAAAATTCTATGCTGTTAAGTCAACATTGGTGGCTTAGATATCCACCATCAATTTAATTACCATTGGAGATTTAATCTTGATTTAATCAACAGTGGAGATTTGATCTTAAAAGTAAATAGGATCAATTATAACCGTTGGATAAAAATTAAATCAAGGGTAGAGATTTAGTCTTATAAATGACTATGACCATTATCAACCCTTGGATGTAAAATTAATCAATGGTGGAGATGGATCATTAATGACCATTGGATTTGGATTTAGATCAATGGTAGAGAATTGGTCATCAAAAATGACTACAACCATTTTGGACCCTTGGATGTAAAGTTTGAAGGTGTAATCTTGACTCTTCATTTTGGAGACACATTCAATGATTAGGATTGCATGCCAAAAATGATCCAATGGCTCAAACAAAGTCTTCCATCTATAACCTAAACCTAGTAACTATTTTTAATCCAAACCATTCTTTTAATCAATGGTTAGGATGGCTTAAAGTGATGGTTATGAAAATTGTCACATTTGGAGTGCATGAAGAGGGGGGGACGGTTTGGAGAAGTAAGGAAGAAGGGAGACAATTTTGTATAGGCTTTTTAGGCCAAAGAAAAGGATGAAGACATAAGCCATGTGGAAAAGCATGTGCGCTCAAAATGAAATATTTTTCTTCATGCAAATCTCTTAAAATTTCCTACTCATTCACAGCAAGCAGCCCACCCATATTCACTCTCACAATTTCATTTTCTCTTTCATCAAAAAGCTTACAACACTTTCTCTCAAAATTTCCAAGAACCAAAGCACCATTTTTCTTCCTTTTCTCTCCATTTGGTTCGGTCTCCACCACCAAATATACTATCACTCACCTATAATTTTCACTCACATCATTTCCTAAAGCTCAACAATATTCTAAACACTTTTCATTTAGAAAGTTTTCCCAAAATCACACTCTAAGTGCTTCAAAATCCCACTTTTAGCTTACTTCCTTGGAGGAATTGTTGTGAGCCACACGAAAATTAAGGAGAAGGAGGAGAGCTTGAAGAGCTTGTCTTCAAGAGGTAAGAGGGAGATCCATCTCACTAACCAAGCATGGTGGTGAGAGATAATTTTATATTTGGTGGATGGTGAATCCATGTGAGGATTCATATCCATGGTCATGTAATAAGTTATGTGTGTTATGTGCTTTGATTATTTTTGCCTATGCTTGATATGCTTTGCATGATTTACTTGTGTATGCATGCTTAGTATGATTTTTATTTGTTTATATGGTATGCTTATAATATGCATGATGATATATGTTGAATATATTATGATGGATGTATGTTGAAATAAGCAAAATTTTGGCTCCAAAGGCCATGGAGGAGGTCACGGTTTTGAACTTCTAAGACTAAAGTTATTATTGTAATTTTTCAAGAACTATGGAGTTCATTTTTAGTCCTTGAACTAAAGTAAATTTCGGATAAGAAATCAACCAATTTGGTGTTCACAAAATTATATTTTCACAAATAATAAAATTGAATGATTTGAGAAGTAAAGAAAATAAACAAAAGAGTTTGTTTTGTAAAAAGAATGCACACGATTTTTGGAGTTGAGTTTTCATGAATTTATTTTGTGTAGAAACAAGAATGGAATTTATTTAAGTTAGAAGAAAAATATTTCATGGTTCCAACCATCTATAAGGTTTTGATAATTTAGAAAAAAATGTTTTGATGTTATAAAATATAAGAATTTTCAAATAAGGATTTTTGAAAAGGGAATTAAAGCGTTATCAAGTGGAATTTTCATAAATAAAAGAAAAAGGGAGATTGAAGGTGTTGAATTTCAAATTATTTTAAAGAGAATTAATTTTTAGAAGTGATTTAGAAATATAAAAGAAAACGTTTGTAACTTAAATTTACTAACATAGAATTTTATTATTGGGTTTTGGAAAATGTTATGAAATTTAAAATTAGAAATAGTAATCAAATTAACTAAATGTGATTTTGTAAAATTAAATCAATAAAAAGTGATGTTGAGAAAATATATTACGGAAAAGAATTTTTTTGACTAAGAATAGGAAGAAAATAAAGTAAGAAATTATATTATTGTAAGAAAAGCCCAAAATAATATTTTAAAGTTAAGAAATATTTTATGAAGGGTAAAGACGGTGAAAAATGATTTATGTAACTCAAAAATGAAATTTTTAAATTACACGATTTGAAAAATGTTAAAATATTTTTACGCAAATTTTTAAAGCGTTTAAATATTTTACACGATTGAAATGTTGTAGAAAAATCGCTATGCGATTTAAAAATGAAAGAATATTTTTACGCATTTTAGAATATAGTAGAAAATTGTTACGCAATTTTTAAACGTAATAGAAATGTTATAAATCATTGTTTACGTGATAAAATATTACGTGACCGTAAAAAATGTGCCAAAAATATTTTGTGAATGAGAAAAATGCAATAATATAAGGTTGCTGTTAATTATACAGTAAACTTTACAGTTAAAAATCAGTATGTGAATACTGTATAAGAAATTGAGCAATTTGCCTATAATTGGCATAAATCCATTTTACGAACGTAAAATAGTATTTGAACTTTGTATGAGAAATTATGTGATTTACCTTTGGTTGGTAATTGGTGCATTACACATACATTGAAAATGGTCCGATGGACTGTAAATGGCTAATTGCCTAGGAGAAACGTACACCTCTTGAGTGGGTGCGATACACGTAGTGTAGGTCACTTGTTGACCTTGGGGGCATCGGGGTGCGGGTTGCTCGCAATGGGCAGTTGGTAGCTCTTCTGTACCGTGAGTTAGACCGATGCAACACACCGATGATCCGGACCGAGACACTATTCTTAATCAAGATCTGACAAAGACTGTCGTGTATGTGCTAGATGTGCAAGATATAATTATAGCACTTGGTCTAAAGCACGTGGTACCGGCAGATCTTTTCGATCAATTTCTCCGACTTGAGTATTTGCTCCATGGAGTAGGACATTGAGTCTATGTGCTCATGCATGAAACTGAGCATCTATATCTATATGATGGTGTTACTGTAATTATTTTGTGATTTAAACAGTGATAGTGGCATGATGGTAATTATTATTTTACACTATGATGATGGCATAATTGTGATCATGATATGATATGTTGTTTGTATTATCTCTGTGCTATCATGTTGGTATTGGCGTAGGTGATCTCACCTCTTTATATGTATATCTGTATATTGTATTTATAATTGAGTGAAGACGTTGAGAAAGAAACGGTACAAGAAGGAGAAGAGGAACTACTTCTCACATCAGGGAACGCAGAATTCTGACAGTATGGCGTCAAGAGCCAATTTCTTCGGATATGTATGTCTACAATTTCACGGAGGAGCTAGAGAATGGAGGACAAGTCCCGATGAGCGAGGACTTATTTACGAGGGGTACCTGACTGTTAGTATTAGTAGACTGTTTCGTGGAGATCCATTTTTCTATGTGACTATCTTTGTTCATGTTGAATTTCCTTTGCATATCAGGCGATATTGGGATACTAGAAATTATGTCCCAATGGAAATCAGCATAGTATCGTCAGCCCGGACACCTGTCCGTAGGGCTACTCGTCATAACGGATTCCTACCTGCTGAGGAACCCGAGGAGGACCCGTCTGAGGGGTCTTCTACTTAGTTAAACTTAGGCAAGTTTGAATTCTGATATAAACTCTGTGCGTAATTATTTAAGTGTGTTTATTGTTCCGAGACATGGTCTGTAATAAATAAGCCTGACAACACTTGTGTAATATGTATATGATGTAAATTATGTGTGAGGTTGTTGTATAATAGTTTTATTTTCCGCTAAGTCTATTTTATTGTTATCCATGAAGAAAAAAAATTTACAACTCGTATTTTTATCACAACATCCCATTTTATAACTATTGAGGGTATTTTGGGTAATAAAGTAACATAAATGTGACACCCTACAGTGGGTGTTACACCAAGATCTTCACACTTTGACCCAAGTAGACTGGAACTTATTTACACATAAACTAAAAGAAAGAAAAAGAGAAAAAGAGAGAGAAAGGAAATTAGAGGGAGGAGGAAATTCCTCAGAATTTCCCTTCCCCCAAATGTACTCGTTCTGAATGTGCAATTGCCTATTTATTGGAAAATTCATGTTACTGTGCAATGCATAGTAACATGAATAGTAAAACTTAATTGTTAAGTTTTCTTACGTAATCAATGATGTTTTATTATTATTTTTTCTTTTTTTTAAATAATAATTGAGCAAATGCACAGCCGTGCGTCCAGTCATTTTTTCTTTTTTGAGAGAAGTGGTTTTCATGAAAGTTGTAGGCCTGGATATTTGCTTTAAAATGGCTTTGGTTTGAGTTCAAAATCATGCCTAGAACTCAAGATATGGTCCAATTACTGCACACTATTTAGGCCCAATTTTAGCTCCTCTGTTCTGACTTCAAAGCCCAATATCACCTATTAGACCTTAGAATTTGGAGAAGTGTTCAACATGAAAGTTGTAGGGAATAGTCTTAGCTTTCCTACAAGACCAAAATCACATCAATTAGATATTTGCAACTCAAGTTATAACCAGTTTACTAAACATTGCCAAAGAGATAATTAAGGCTAATTTATGCAATAATTTATTTAATGATCCAATAAGGTCCAATATCATAAAATGTGTCAAAACCAACTTAATTAAGCTTAATTGAACCTTAAGAAGCCTAGTGAGAGGATTATAAAATATATAAAATACAGTGTTATCAAATTCTCTCACACTTAACTTTTGCACTCCTGGGCAAAACACAAAGACAAAAACCAAGGATCAAAGAAAAACGATACAGACTCATAAACTAAAAACTCTAAAGAATTTAATGACTCAAGAATAGCAACTAGACAATCAAGGGATCAAAATAGTCATGAGGTAACATTTTTTCGCATCTCAAACTAACAAGCAAGAAAATTTCAGTTAAAAAGAATGAATCAAGAATGATAGATCCTTACAGAATTCACTCTCAATCTCTCAAGTGTTTAAAAAGGTAAGTATTTCACTATATTCAACTTATGAATAATTACACTACCATAAGCTTGGTTATCTTCTACGTTTTTGCTACTAAAAAACAACATATATACACAAATCATGAGGACTTTATTCAAGGTTATAATGAGGTTAAGGTAAAGGAGGAAGTAATATAGATAAGACAAGTTAAACACCAAAAAGAATAGAAGAGCATTATGTTACAGTTAGAGTAGAGAAGATGTTTGAGAACATTCAGTCTAACTTTCCCAAGATTTTCTTAATTCTTTCTCTGTTTGTTTTTTTTCTCATAAAAGACATTGACCAATATTTGACTAATGTTTCGTTAAAGATCAATTGGTAGGTTGAATTCATTGTTAGGGTTGAACATTCTCCTTCTATTCCTGTTATTTCCAAGAATTCACTGGCCAACTCTTTTTTTTTTACCGATCTGCACATGCACCTCCACACTTGTTCAAGAAGTCATCAAATAACAAAGTCAATACTCTCTTATTCCCTAAGGCTGGGTTAGAACATGGTTTTTCATTTAAGGCATGTAATGAGTTAGAAATAAAGAATGGTCAAATAAGCTCAAACAGGTTAAGCAAAGGAAAATATATAAGGTTGGTTATTTGGTCAAAGTAGTTAATTCAAGAAAAATTGTCTCAATCATTTTTATGTATGCATGTGAAAATGTAGCCTAAAAAAGAATCAAAGTAAGTTCTAGAGTAATAATTCCATGAGAAAAAATCACACAAGAAAGAAAAGAATGGTACAGATGTTCAATCCATTCATCGATAGGCTCAAAATCTCACAAGGCATATTTCTATCATTCTCAGTCCAAAAAAAATTTCAACATTCATAACCAAGCATGTGATATTTAAGAAAGAAGACAATTAACTTAATAATGCAAATTTCCCTGAATCCATTTGCTATTTCCACACAAACTAGGTATCTACCCCAATCTAGATGCGTCTCAAGAGTAAAATTACAATCACAACAAAATTTACTCCTTACTCTACCATCCTTACTTGGTTTAGGTTAGAAAATTACTGACAAACATATAAACACAACAAATATAAACACACTTTCAAAAAAAAAAATTTAAACAAATTTTTTTTAAACAACTCTACACATGACAAACATAAACACACTTACTAATTTATTTATTTTTTCATACATTTTTTTACACAACTAGTCATACAACTATCCTTCCCCCCAACCAGATCACAACATTGTCCTCAATGTTAAAAATAGAAAGGAAAAATATAGAAGATAGTACCTATTACCGTAATTACTGAAAAGAGAAACCTCACACAAATATAAACAGAAACAAAGTATGATGAACAAAACCAAAGCTTGTAATTATTTAAACAATTGGAGTGTCTGAATTGGCTTACTTTTCTTACTGCTTCCCGCAACATTTCTTTCTGACTAATCTATCCGAGCACTCTTGGATCAATTTGTCATAAGAAGAAGATATACAAGAAAATATATACATGTAGTTGTGATTGTGGCTCACATCTTCCTTTGGTTTTACGTCCAGTAACGGCTTAAACGCCTTCTATGAGTCAAGGATAAGCTTCCCACGCAATTTTCTTAAAAATTGACAAACAGGGTCTTTTTGAGTCAGATTCCCAAGACTATAGTGCACTTACTAGTTCCTGAAGAGATTTTTTGATAGATGGGATATCAAAAGGTGAGCCTAAGTATGGACAAATGATCTGCAACAACCTTTTGATTTTTTTAAAGTAATAAAATCTACCGTATCAAACTAAGTTTGCAAAAACTTGTTTGAGAAAATCGACAAGTGCACCGAATTATCAATGTGATTAAAGAGAAAAAGAAAAACAAACAGTAAAACACAAGAAATTAAAACACTAAGGGTCGAACTTCACTTGATTAAAAGAGAAAAAGAAATAAGAAAATAAAATAAAATTTATACAAAACTCAACTCTTTTTTTTTTAAAAATATATCTACAAGTAGGCGGTATAAACCTGCCATGATAAAAAAAATATTAAAAAGTAGGTGGTATAAACCTGTCATTAAAAAAAATATTTACAAAGGTGTGGAATAAACTAACCACCAAATAAAAATTAAAAATGGTGTGGTAGAAACCAACCACCAAAAAATAAAATTAAAAATTGGTGTGGTAGAAAACCAACTACCAAAAATAAAATTAAAAATTAGTGTGGTAGAAACCAACCACCAAAAATATATTAATACATAGTAAATAAATATTTACAAGCGTGGGGTATAAACCGACCACCAAGTATATATATTTACAAGGATAGTAAATAAATATTAATAAGGTGTGGTAATAACTAACTACCAAATATTTATTTACAAATGTGGGGTAATAAACCATCCACCAAATATATATATATTTACAAGGATATATAATATATATATATATATATATATATATATATATATATATATATTTACAAAGGTGGGGTAATAAACCAACCACAAAAAATATAGAAAATAAAGTGCGAAAAGTAAATTACAGAAAGTAAAAGGGAGAGGTTCCCCCACTGTTAGTGTGTACAAAAAAATAAAATAGAGAGATTCCCCCACTAAGTTAGTGCGTAAAATAAAAGGGAGAGTTTACCCCACTGTTAGTATATACAAAAAAAATAAAAAGGAGAGTTTCCCCTATTATTAGTATGTACAAAAAAAATAAAAGGGAGAATTACCCCCACTAAGTTAGTATATACAGAAAATAAAAGGAAGAGTTTTCTCCAATGTTAATATGTACAAAAAAAAAAGATATTCCCCTACTAGTTAGTTTTTTTTTTAAATTTTTTTTTTCATTTTATTATTATTATTATTTTATCATTTTATTATTTTATTATTTTTCCCATTATTAATTTTTTTTATTGTGGGACCTTTTTTTTTTCATTTTTTTATATATAATTTTTTTTACTTTTTTACTATTCACACTATTTACACATATTTTTTTATTTTTTATTATTTTTATATTATTATTATATAAACTTTTTTTTTACTTTTTTACTATTTATACTATTCACATATTATTTACCCTATTTATACTATTCACACTATTCACCTAATTTTTTTTTATTTTTTTACTATTCATCCTATTCATGTTACTATTCACACACTATTCACTTTTTACTATGTACAAAAATATTTACATCAGAAATTTATTCTTCAAAATAAGTCCCCAGCAATGGCGCCAAAAACTTGATGCACACTTTTTAATTGTCGCATTTGCAAACCTAAGTGCAGGTTGTCTCAAGTAATAAATTTCTCAGTGAGTTCGAGGTCGATCCATAGGGAATTATTGAAGATTAAGGTGAAGTAAATATTTTGTTACTATGGTAAAAATTATTTACTTGGGTAAAAAGATTCACTCTTGGTAAATAAAGTAAAAGTAAGATTAATTCCTTTTATAACTCAATTAGAATCCTCGCAACATAGAGGTTCCAATCGGAAAATACAATGTTAAAAGTCTATTAAAATAATATACGTAATTATACTATGATTCCTTTATTTATTACTACCACTTGTAAATGGGTTAAAGTATTTACTGTGCCAAAATCTTGTCTACAATAAATCAAGAACTCTTCTTTACAAGGATGGAGTATTCCCGTTTATCACCCGAGATTTTAAATTATCAGAATCAAAATATAATACGTATAATAATTACTAAAAAGATAAATCATTAAAGCACAAGAGAGGAATAAATCTAACCTTATTTTATTACCAAGAACTTCACACTTTGACCCAATTAGACTGGAACTTATTTACACATAAACTAAAAGAAAGAAAAAGAGAAAAAGAGAGAGAAAGGAAATTAGAGGGAGGAGGAAATTCCTCAGAATTTCCCTTCCCTCAAATGTACTCGTTCTAAATGTGCAATTGCCTATTTATAGGCAAATTCATGTTACTGTGCAATGCATAGTAACATGAACAGTAAAACTTAATTGTTAAGTTTTCCTACGTAATCAAATGATGTTTTATTGTTATTATTATTTTTTAAATAATAATTGAGCAAATGCACAGCCATGCATCCAGTCATTTTTTCATTTTTGAGAGAAGTGGTCTTCATGAAAGTTGTAGGCCTGGATATTTGCTTTAAAATGACTTTAGTTTGAGTCCAAAATCATGCCTAGAACTTAAGATATGGTCAAATTACTGCACACTATTTAGGCCCAATTTTAGCTCCTCTGTTCTGACTTCAAAGCCCAATATTACCTATTAGACCTCAGAATTTGGAGAAGTGTTCAACATGAAAGTTGTAGGGACTAGTCTTAGCTTTCCTACAAGACCAAAATCACATCAATTAGATATTTGCAACTCAAGTTATACCCAGTTTACTAAACATTACCAAAGAGATAATTAAGGCTAATTTATGCAATCATTTATTTAATGATCCAATAAGGTCCAATATCATAAAATGTGTTAAAACCAACTTAATTAAGCTTAATTGAACCTTAAGAAGCCTAGTGAGAGGATTATAAAATGTATAAAATACAGTGTTATCAGCTAATATGTGGCCAAGTTTGAGGAATTGTCAAAATTCTCTTCACATTTTTGTTATCATACGAACGAGAATTGGCGATGTTTGAAATTCAAAACTAGCTTAAGAAGCGAGATCAAAAGTACGACAAGACCAATGAAGATAAAGGATTTTCCTTCTTTGGTCAACAAGTGTAGGATTGTGGAGTCAAGTGCTCACAACCCTCATTCAGAGGAAAGGGCATAAGATTTCTAGAAGAGAAAATGTGAGGATGACAAGAATAAGCAGGGTGCTCCTTAAACAAGCAACCCAAAAGGTAAAGGCAAGAATGGGTATAAGGTACCTTAGTACACAAAATGTAGGAAGACACACATAGGCAAACCATATTTGGCAGGCCAGTTTGTGTGCTACATGTGTGAGAAGCCAAGACACTTTTCTAGAAACTGTCCTTTGAAGAAGGAAGATACGTCTACCCTAAACTTGCTAGCCAAGGGAAAAGTTTACACTCTTAGCGGAAAGGAGGTGGCCTAGTCTTCCGACTTCATCCAAGATAAAGGCATAATTCGTAATCATCGTTTAAATGTCATGTATGATTTAGGAGCATCTCACTCTTTTGTTTCTTATGATTGTGTAAGGATGTTGGATTTGCTTATATCAGAGTTACCATATGACTTATCTGTTTCCACACCCACTAGTAAACTAGTCATAACTCATAAGGTATGTCTTGATTATTGTATAAGGATAGAGGATGGAGTCTTCATTGTAAATCTTCTCTATTTACCCCTTATGGACATAAATGTCATTCTTGGTATGCATTGGTTGTCGTCCAATCATGTGGTCTTAAACTGTTCTGATAAGACTCTAGTTTTTCTATCTGATGTTCCTACCAGAGTTGTTTCTTCTAAGTCTATCTATCTCAATATTAATCAGGTCAATCACTATTTGGTAGAAGGAGCTCTATGATATGTTCTTCTTTTCTTATTAGATATAGAGGTTAAGCAGAATCTAGACATTATATCTATGGTGAGGGAATACCCGGAGGTATTTTTGAGTGACGTAGCTCAGTTGCCACTGGAGAGAGAAATAGAGTTTACTATAGATTTAGTGTCGGGTACATGACCAATATCTATAGCACCTTATAGGATGGCACCTCTAGAGTTAGCAGAATTCAAGAAACAATTAGAGGAGTTATTGAACAAGCAATTCATTAGGTTCATTAGGCCTAGTGTTTCTCCGTGGAGAGCACCAGTGTTACTAGTGAAGAAGAAAGATGGTACCATGAGGTAATGTGTTGACTACAGATAGTTGAACAAGGTGACCATCAAGAATAAGTATCAGTTGCTTAGAATAGATGATCTGAAGGATCAATTAAGAGGAGCTTCAGTGTTTTCTAAGATTAATCTAAGATTTGGATATCATCAAATCAAAGTTTGGGGAGAGGATATCCCTAAGACCACTTTTAGAACTAGGTATGGACATTATGAGTATCCTGTGATGCCCTTTGAATTGATGAATGCTCTAATAGTGTTTATGGATTACATGAAGAAAGTTTTTAGACCTTACCTAGACAAGTTTATGGTAGTGTTTATTGATGACATCCTCTTCTATTCAGAGACAAAGGAAGAACATGAGCAGCATGTTAGGATAGTTTTAGATATCCTTAAAGAAAAGAAACTGTTTTCCAAATTGTCCACGTGTGAGTTTTGGCTAACGGAAGTTCAGTTTTTGGGCCATATTATTTCTCAAGGAGGAATTTCAGTGGACCCTAACAAAGTAGAAGCAGTGTTACAGTGGGAGAGACCCACCACTGTGACCGAGATCAGAAGCTTTATAGGTTTGACTGGGTATTATAAAAGGTTCATCAAGGGTTTTTCTCAATTAGCGCTGTCTTTGACTAGGTTGACTAGGAAGGGTAGTACTTTTGAGCGGACACAGGACCATGAGAATAGTTTCCAAGAGTTAAAGAAGAGGTTGACTACTATGCCAAAGTTAGTAATTCTGAATCCCCATGAGAACTTTGAAGTATATGATAATCACATATTTTATACATTAATAAACCCTCATTTTTAGTCATTTACACTTTTCATGTACTTAATTGATTGAGCTTGGTTATGTTTTGTAAGTTTGGACTCAAATTGGACTTAATTGATTTTTTCAGCATGATTTACGTCTTACAGTATTTCTATATTTTTGTAACACCCCAACTTTTGGGTTAAGTACAATATTGTCCTAAATGTACTATTTTATATTTTTTGAGTTATAAATTGAATTTGATTGTTTCGTGATTGTATTTGACTGTTGTGTGTGATTTGCTCTAAGCCAAGAAAATAATAATTTTCTGGCCGACAAAATCTTATTTTAATTATTCGGAACTGGGGGATCTTACTAAACCTAATTCTGAGTGATATGTATATTAATCTTTTAATTTTTAGGATTTAACTGTGTAATAAAATAATTTTATATTATTATAATATTATTTTATTTGACAGTATCTACTGCCTCAAAAATAGTAGAAATCTGCTCCAAAATGACCATGGACCATGAAAAGTCTATGGACCCACGTTTAGAAAAGTGGTCAACATTTTTTACTAGACTAAATTCTAAACTAATAAGAGTTGGTCAAATAAAGTGGCATGGGCTTTATTGTGGACCATTGGATGAACAACTTGATTTAGATGCCTTTGATCATAACCATTGATCAGATCAACAGTGTGAGAACAATCCTGATAAAGTAACTAATGATATCCACCCTAGATTAAATCAATGGATAGGAAGTGAAGTTAATTTCAAGGGCTAGGATTTAGTCAAATAAAATGGCTTGACTAATTATTAAGCAACTAAGTAAACCTAATTTAGTTAGCTTAATTGTCTAATTAAGAAACTAAGTGAATTAACCTAGTTATTAATTAGTTATAATCTAGTTATTAATTAGATATCCTAATTTCATCTAGAAGCTATGACAAATCATGACATTGATAATGACCTAATTAACTAGTTAGTTATGTAAGTAGATAGTAATCAAGTAATTAGAAAACCTAAGCTAGTTAGTAAGTATTTGGTTAAAGTGTAACTAGATTAAAAATTTAAAACAAACCTAGTTACCTTTTTTAAGGAGGCCACACGGCCAAGGAGAGCTAGGAGGCTTCTCCAAGCTTCTTGAACACTCTTGCATGACCATTGCATGACCAATTGGTGACATAGGCCATGTGCTTTGCAAATGTGAACACAATGTGATATTTACTATCAAAACTTATCTCCTAATTTCCCTACACACTCACTCACGGCAGCACAACTTCACATTCACTCTCAAATTTCACTTTTTCTCTCACCTAAAAAGCTAAGCAACATTTTCTCTCAAATCTCTCAAGAACACCAAGTTATTTTCCTTTCCTTTTCTCTCTTGAGTTTCGGCCTCTTCACCCAAAATCACCACCCATCTATTATAATTTTATCTCTTTACATTTTCTAAACCTAAAGAACATCCTAAACACTTTTCATTTAGAAGATTTTGTCAAAATCCTACTCCTTCGACTTCAAAATCCAAACTTTTGTTTACTTCCCTAAAGGTTAACTCTTGATTCTTTGATTTTAATTTAAGTTTTTGATTTTCTATACCATGATTATTCCATGGTTCTTCAATATTAAGTTTTGTTTGTGATTTTGCTAATTGTTTAAGAATTTTAGGGATTTGTTTTGAATCCACACGAAAATCAAAGAGGAGGAGGAGACTAGAGGATTCTTGTCTTCAAGAGGTAAGACGGAGATTTAATCTCATCAACCTTGTGTGGTGATGAGAAAATGGATTGTATGTGTGTGAAGAATCCATAAGGATTCACTTGTGTGGTTGTTTAATGCTTTCCTATTTGTGGTTGATTTTGTTTGTAAGCATGTCTATAGCTTTAAAAATATATCGCATGTGTTTATAGATGTATGAGTATTACTGTAGGATGTGAATAATATGCAAGGATTGCATGAGTGTTCCAAAGAACACAAAAGAGGCTCACAACTTCTCCTAGAAAAAGCAAACCAAAATGTTCTCAACCATTTTCTAAAACAATGATTTAATGAATCTAGGTAAAACAATGAGTTTGGAAATGGTTTAGAAGTTAGAAAATGATTTAATGATTAGTAGTGAAGGATAGGTTGATTTTGGCCAACATGCCATTTAATGTACATTTGAATTCCAAAGTTATTTTCTAAGGTAGGTTAAGTAGCTAATTAGAATTCTAAATTAGAAGAATTTGTTATAAGTAAGAAATAAAGAAAACACTTGAAAAATACTAATGTAGAGCTCACTCTTTGAGTTTTGAAGTGCGTTAGCAAGTTTCAAGGTATAAATAATGGTTAAGGTTAAAAAGAGCAGTATTTAGAGAAAAATGTCAAAAATACCATTTAATAGATTTTCTAGATAAAATGTTGCTAAAATTTACTAAAATCAGACAAATAAAAAGAGAAGGTTCCGTAATATGTTTATAACGTAAGGAAAATATTCTACATAGTTTAAAAGTACTAGAAATAGCTTACGCATTTTTAAAATGAAGATTTTAAGCTGTATGGTCAAGAAAATGATTTAAATATCTTACGCAATTGAGAAAATGATTTAAAAACATTACGTGATGTTCAAAAACATCAAAATATATTTATGCGATTTAAGAATGTTTGTAAAAGTGACGTAATTGTGAAAATGTGATAAAATTTCTACGCGACTAAATGGAATAGTGAGTTTTACTGTCGGGCCAAAGTGGTGGACCCGGACATGTTGAGAGATAGTACTGTCAAGTGGAGACATACTATGTTTTGAAATATTGAGACTGAGGATATTTTCATAAATATGGTAATATATTGAGACTAAGGGTATTTTGTAATTGTGATTCTTAAATCATGCATTGAAAGTTGTGTCAATTTGGTTGAAAATTGGCGATTGATTGACAAGACGAATTACACCATGTCGTGGTGTGATAGGAGTAGTGTGACTCATTAATTGAACTTGGAGGCGTTAGTGTGTGGAGAATTCCACATGCGGACAGTTGGTAGCTCCTCTTACAACGCACTAATGATCTCGACAAGCACTATTCTTAATCAAGATCTTGTGGAGACTATTTGGTACAATGCCTGTAGTGCACGTTCTATTTGGACTATGTACTACTACACGATGTTTTGGACTGTGGGCTATAGACACGACGTTGGACAGTGTAATAGTTTGGTTGGGCAGCCTGAGGTACTGATAGTTCTTTTCGAATCATTCTCTCTAATGTCTGGGTTTAGCTCCATGGAGTAGGAATGAGTCGATATGCATTAACATCTAGGATCTGCATTTTTAAATGTTTATTGTAACTTATAGTAACATGTATGATATGTTAATTTGAGGTACTGTATATGATATAATGGTATGTATTATTGTGATATTTGTTTGTATTGTCATTTTCTTTATTGCCATGCTGGTAATGATGTAGATTGTGTCACCTCTTTATATGTATTTCTCTATTATTATTTTCTTCTGTAAAGAGTTTGAGGAAGAGGAAGAGGAACAGCCTTTTGATGTTCAGTATCCGGAGGAGCACTAGCCGAGTGTGCAATGCGAGGACGACGAGCCGTTAGATCACCTCTACCATCTGGATTGATCTTGTGATCATGACGTTGCCTGGATTCTTTGGTTTTGTGAGACTTGATTTTCATGGAGGCTCGGAAGCCTGCGACTGCGTGAGGATAGAGGATTGGTAGTTTACGTGGGACGTCTGACTGTGTCTCTGCGCAAAGAGTTTGACGGGGAACTTATTTTTACTGCTACTTTGTATTTACGTCTTGAGTTGCCTTTGACTCTTAGGCGTTATTGTGGAGGGATTTTCCATGCGCCTAGTGAGCTTAGTAGCGTGTCAACCGCACGGACTTATGTCCGTAGAGCTGCGAGACATCTAGGATTTCTACTATCCGATGATCTCTTAGAGAGTGATCCTTCGGAGGGTTAGGAATCTTTGATGTACACTTGGGCATGTTATGTTTTAGTATTATGCTGACTTTTTACTATCTTGTTAAATATTTGTAGTTGTAAATTATTTGTATACTTCAGACAAAATCATATGTATATTATGGTGTGTGTTTATGCTTTGCCTTATTTTGTGTTTCGTGTTATTTTGTTTAACGTTATTATGTATAAAAGGAAAAAAAACTTTACAACTCATATTATTTATATACCAAATGTTTTACAACTTGGGTAAGATTTTATTTTATTGTATTAAAAATGTGACATCCCCACAAGGGTGTTACGTTAGTTGGTATCAGAGCCCAAGTTAGAGTCTTTTGGGGTTGTGGTTGGGTCTGTTTTTGCTTGTGTTGTGTGATTCTCTGTGATTTGTTTCCAAAAGGTTACATCTAATTTTGTTTTGTTATGATTAAAGAAAGAAATGTCTGGCGGAAGAGGAATGCGTGCAAACGTGGGACGTAATGTAGACCCAATGACTGCAGCTGCTGAGGCTATGTAGCGAATGGCGGAAGTGATTACCCAACAAAATCAACGAGCAGCTCAACAGCAAGATGCAACTGCTGATACTCTAAATTTGTCTGAGTTTAGGCGCAACAACCCACCATAGTTTAGAGGCGAGTTTGATCCCGAGAAAGCGAGTCTCTGGATCCAATATTTGGAAAGCGTATTTGAAGGAATGGGGTGTGCAGATGATAGAAAGGTGACGTATGCTACTTTTATGTTGAGAGGAGATGTCAAAAATTGGTGGAGAGGAACCTGCCGATTATTACAAGTTGAAGGGACTAAAATCACTTGGGAGGTGTTTAGTGAAGTATTTCTGGAGAAGTACTTTCCTGCTAGTGACTGTTGGGGAGTATGCTGCTAAGCTTGAGAGCTTGTCACAATTCTCAAGGTACTTTCAAATTCGACCTGATGAGGCATGGAAATGCCGTAAGTTTAAGGATGGGCTGAGGGTAGAACTGAAGCGAGGAGTACTGCCTATGAGGATGAGGGAATTTCCTGCTTTGATGGATATCTGTCAATGACTCGAGGAGTCGGAGCTGTCACGAGATCCTAGAAATTGTAGCTTTGGACCGACTAGGTTCCAAAGAGGGGGCAACAACAACAATAACCGGTTTTAGCGAAAGCCTTATTCGAGACCATCGGGAAGTCAGCCTCAACATCCATCTGTTAGGGGAAGTTCTAGTGGTAACAGAGCTGGTCAAAATGTGGCATTTGCGCCAAGATGTTTTAAGTGTGGAAAGAATGGCTATATATCTACGGATTGTTCAATCAGAGGAACGATTTGTTTCAATTGCAGAAAACCTAGACATGTTTCTAGGGATTGCACGCAGTCGGAGAGGAAGCTTGCTGTGAGTAATGTTCGTTCTACTCAGCCGCGATCTGGAGGGTGAGAATATACGATGATTGGAACTGAAGCTTCTCAGTCTAAAGATCTCATTTAAGGGGAAGGTGTCATTGAAGGTAATCTCTTGACTGTGCTATATGATTCGGGTGCAACACACTCATTTATTGCATATGATTGTGTGGAACGGTTGAAACTGCTAGTGTCTTCTCTGAGTTTTCAATTAATTGTTTCTATGCCAACTGCCAAGCCTGTTGTTACGTCCAAAATATGTCTGAATTGTCCTATCATCATAAAAGATCGTGTGTTTTCGATCAATTTAATTTGTTTACCTCTTGTTGAGATAGAAATATTAGGAATGGATTAGTTATCTTCTAACCATATCCTAATAGACTGTGCAAGCAAAACCATAGTTTTTCCTAAGGAAGAAAGTTCTGGATTTTTGACTGCCATTAAAGTCAAATCATTGTTGAGAGATGGAGCTCAGGGATATATGTTGCTATCTTCTTTAGAAGTCAAGAGTGAGAAAAATGTGAGTGCTATTCCTGTCATTAATGAATTTCCAGAGATTTTTGCTGATGATGTACCCAGTTTGCCACTGGAAAGAGAAATCGAGTTCTCCATCGATTTGGTGCTAGGAGCAAGCCCTATTTCGATTGCACCATATCGAATGTCGCCTGTAGAGTTAGTAGAATTGAAGAAGCAATTAGAGGAACTATTGGAGAAACAGTTTGTGCGACCTAGTGTTTCACCGTGGGGAGCACCAGTACTCTTAGTCAAGAAGAAGGATGAAACTTCTTGTCTTTGTGTAGATTATCGTTAGTTGAACAAGGTTACGATAAAGAATAAGTATCTACTTCCAAGAATTGATGATTTGATGGATCAGCTGAAGGGAGTAGCTATTTTCTCTAAGATAGATCTGCGATTAGGTTATCATCAAATTCGTGTCAAGGTAGATGATGTACCTAAGACAGCTTTTCGAACTCGTTATGGGCATTATGAGTATCAGGTGATGCCGTTTGGAGTGACAAATGCTCCTGCAATATTCATGGATTATATGAATAGGATTTTTTGTCCGTACCTAGACAGATTTGTCATTGTTTTTATCGATGACATTCTGATATACTCTCAAAGTCAAGAAGAGCATGTTGAACATCTCAGTATAGTTCTCCAGATTTTGAAGGAGAAGAAGTTGTATGCAAAGTCGGCAAAATATGAATTTTGGTTGGAAGAGGTTCAATTTCTAGGTCATGTGATTTCCAAGGAAGGTATTGCGGTAGACCTGTCGAAGGTGGAGACCATTTTGCAGTGGGAAATGCCTAAGACAGTGACTGAGGTCCGGAGTTTTGTTGGATTGGCCGGATATTACTGAAGGTTTATTGAAGGTTTTTCAAAAATAGCTGGACCACTTACACAACTCACAAGGAAGAGTCAAGCTTTTGATTTGACAGAGGAACGTGAAGTAAGTTTCCAAGAGTTGAAGAAGAGATTGACGACTGCACCAGTGCTAATTTTACCAGACCCTAACAAATCTTTTGTGGTGTATTATGACGTTTCTTACCAAGGGTTAGGATGTGTATTAATACAAAACAGGAATGTGGTAGCTTATGCTTCAAGACAGTTGAAGGTTCATGAAAGAAACTACCCAACGCACGATTTGGAACTAGCTACAGTGGTCTTTGCGTTGAAAGTGTGGAGGCATTTTCTGTATGGAGCTATATTCAATGTCTTTAGTGATCACAAGAGTTTGAAATACTTATTTAATCAAAAGGAATTGAACATGAGGCAGAGGCGATGATTAGAATTCTTAAAGGATTGTGATTTTCAACTTCAATACCATCCAGGAAAGGCGAATGTGGTGGCGGATGCCTTGGGTAGAAAAGCGGTTAGTGTTTCAACCATGATGATAAAGGAGGAGGAGCTAATTAATCAATTTAGAGATCTATGGTTGTTAGTGGAATTGGTACCAGGAAAGATTTGTCTAAGTAAGGTTGTAGTTTTGAATGACTTGCTGGAAGTAATAAGAGAAAAATAGGATGAGGATTCATTTTTACAGAATGAAAAGTAATTTTTGAAGCAAGGTCATAAGGCGACGGTGGAGGAAGGATCTGATAGAATCTTAAGATTTGAAGGAAGAATTTGTGTACCTGATGATCCCGATCTTAAGAAAGCAATTTTAGATGAAGCTCATACTAGTAATTTGAGTATGCATCCGGGCATGACTAAAATGTATCAAGACTTAAAGTGGATGTTTTGGTGGCCAAGAATAAAGAGAGATGTAGTGGAACGTGTGACGTCTTGTCTCGTTTGTCAGAAGGCAAAAGTGGAACATCAAAGTCTTGCTGGTATATTACAACCTTTAGCTATTCCAGACTGGAAATGGGATAGTATCTCGATGGATTTTATTACCGGATTGCTAAGGACAAGGAAGGGTCATGATTCTATATGGGTTATAGTTGATAAGCTTACAAAGTCAGCCCACTTCTTGCCGATCAATATTAAGTATTCATTGGAACGAGTAACCTAGATGTACATTAGTGAAATTGTTAGACTTCATGGTGTACCCACAAGTATAGTTTTTGATAGAGATCCGAGGTTTACGTCAAGGTTCTAGCGAAGTTTGCAAGAAACCATGGGAACTAAACTGCGATTGAGTTTTGCTTATCATCTGCAGATTGATGGTCAAACGGAGAGAACAATCCAGTCATTGGAAGACTTGTTGCGTGCTTGTGTGTTGGAACAACAAGGGAGTTGGGATGAATTTTTGTCTTTGATAGAATTCACCTACAACAATAGTTTTCACTCAAGTATAGGGATGACACCCTATGAAGCCCTATATGGACGATGATACCGAACACCTTTGTGTTGGTATCAGGATGGGGAAAGTATGACCATTGGGCCTGATCTTGTGCAACAGACTACGGAAAAGGTGAAAATGATCCAGGAGAAAATGCGGATGACTCAGAGCTGACAGAAGAGCTATGCTGATAAGCGACGGTGACCTCTTGAATTTGAGGAAGGTGAGCATGCATTCTTAAGAGTAACACCTACGACTGGTGTCAGAAGGGTTATCAAATCCAGAAAACTCACTCTTAAATTCATAGGGCCTTATCAAATTATTCGTCGGATAGGTCCTGTAGCATACCAAATAGCTTTACCACCTTTTCTATCCAATCTACATAATGTATTCTATGTGTCTCAGCTGAGGAAATATATTCCCGATCTAACGCATATTATATAGCCAGATGAAGTGCAACTGAAGGATAATTTGACGTATGAAACACTTCCTGTTAAGATTGAGGACAGGAGAGTGAAACAGCTTCGAGGGAAGATGATTGAGCTGGTAAAGGTAATACGGAATGATGTAACGGGAGATGCTACATGGGAGCTAGAAGATAGGATGAGGGAGCAATACCCTCAATTGTTTTGAGGTACGACGAATTTCGGGGATGAAATTCTTATTAGTAGGGAAAAGTTGTAACACCCCAACTTTTGGGTTAAGTACAATATTATCCTAAATGTACTGTTTTATATTTTCTGTGAGTTATAAATTGAATTTGGCTGTTTCGTGATTGTATTTGACTGTTGTGTGTGATTTGCTCCGAGCCAAGAAAATAATAATTTTCTGGCCGAAAAAATCTTATTTTAATTATTCGGAGTTAGGGGATCTTACTAAACCCAATTTCGAGTGATATTTATATTAATCTTTTATTTTTAGGATTTAATTGAGCAATAAAATAATTTTATATTATTATAATATTATTTTATTTGACAGTATCTACTATCTCAAAAATAGTAGAAATCTGCTCCAAAATGACCATGGACCTTGAAAAGTCTGTGGGACCCACGTTTAGAAAAGCGATCAACGTTTTTGACTAGACTAAATTCTAAACCAATAAGAGTTGGTCAAATAAAGTGGCATGAACTTTATTATGGACCATTGGATGAACAACTTGATTTAAATGCCTTTGATCATAACCATTGATCAGATCAACGGTGTGAGAACAATCCTGATAAAGTAACTAATGATATCCACCCTAGATTAAATCAATGGATAGGAAGTGAAGTTAATTTCAAGGGCTAGGATTTAGTCAAATAAAATGACTTAACTAATTATTAAGTAACTAAGTAAACCTAATTTAGTTAGTTTAATTGTCTAATTAAGAAACTAAGTGAACTAACCTAGTTATTAATTAGTTATAATCTAGTTATTAATTAGATATCCTAATTTCATCTAGAAGCTATGACAAATCATGACATAGACAATGACCTAATTAACTAGTTAGTTATGTAAGTAGATAGTAATCAAGTAATTAGAAAACCTAAACTAGTTAATAAGTATTTGGTTAAAGTGTAAATAGATTAAAAATTTAAAACAAACCTAGTTACCTTTTTGAAGGAGGCCACATGGCCAAGGAGAGCTAGGAGGCTTTTCCAAGCTTCTTGAACACTCTTGCATGACCATTGCATGACCAATTGAGACATAGGCCATGTGCTTTGCAAATGTGAACACAATTGTTGGGAATTTTGCGGATACAACACGCAGCGAAAAATAAGGATTCCCACCGAGGATCCATGCGAAAAAGCCATAATCCAAGTTTTTAAATGATTTACCTCTTGAAGCGTGAATCACTAACACCGTAATAGAAATGATGTCTCTGTGGTATCCACACGAATAGACTCACGAACGTCCAACGTCCGCAAAGAGGAGCCTCACGTCTCTCACACAGTGCTAGCTGCGAAGAGAAGAGAAGAAACCTGTTGCTCTCTCACTCACTTTTCTATAGGTGCGGCTAGGGTTCAGAATTATATCACTTAGCAGCCCCCTTAGCAGTACTATTTATAATAGTGACTGCCTTAAGTGAGTGTGAGCAGCAGCAAGGTAAGCTGTGTAACCCTAGACCCATCTGTTATGAGTCTGGCCCATATTTGAATCTGAGTCCAACTTGGATCCATTGCTCCAATTTTAGTACGCTCTATATGTGTGACCTTGAGGTTCTTATTACGTTGGCGTAATATTAAAATCCCATTTTAATATTACAAGCGATGCGAGTATCTAGCAACACATCACTGCTACCCAAGTAATAAGAATGTCAGTGATTTGACATAACCTTTTCGTGACCAATGTTTTCGTGTCATTTAGTCCCTTTGTCAAGATATCTAGATTAAACCCAAGGCATGGAATGCATCACCCTTGTATAGTCCAATCATTCGTTTCGATACCGAAAGCGAGACTTTGTAACAACAAATGAGATCAATATCTCATATTGACTCATTTGAGCATGGCCATGCATTTCGAGTCTCACTCAATCAGGGGGCCCGAAGATATCACTCCTATTATGTAGGAGTGACAAATCCCATCTAGGTCACTCACATCCCTCTGCATGATTTGCGGTATGTCCAATAACTAACTTTATAATCACCTTGTTACAGATGACATTTGATGGCATTAAAACACACAACTCCTCATGTAGGAATCGTAGTGATTTCAGGTCAAAGGACCACAAACACCATTGTCACTATGAGAATCGCTTATGACACTCACGTAACGATCCATGTAGCGTTCTCATGGTGGGTCAATCCAAGTACATCATTACTCTAATATGTACCCATGTGAAGACTTGATATCTCATATCCATGACCCGTGAGATGTGGTTATCGGCCCGCACATACTAGTCTCAATGTATTATTGTTGTCCTAATTAACAATAATACTTGACTAGGGACATTTAAGAATAGTGTTGTAACCAAAAGGATCTCACGATCAAGTCATCCACTTGATGTCCTATGGCATCAAACTTACTATTCTAAGGACTTTATTATGTTTATCAAAAAGAACACAATAAATGAAATGCGTCATATATAAAATAGCATAATGGAATATATGTAAATACAGAAAATGTATTAGCCTCTAGGGCATACACCAACAACAATGTGATATTTACTATCAAAACTTATCTCCTAATTTCCCTACACACTGATTCACGGCAGCACCACTTCACATTCACTCTCAAATTTCATTTTTTCTCTCACCTAAAAAGCTAAGCATCATTTTCTCTCAAATCTCTCAAGAACACCAAGTTATTGTTCTTTCCTTTTCTCTCTTGAGTTTTGGCCCCTTCACCCAAAATCACCACCCATCTTCTATAATTTTATCTCTTTAAATTTCCTAAACCTAAACAACATCCTAAACACTTTTCATTTAGAAAGTTTTGTCAAAATCCTACTCCTTCTACTTCAAAATCCAAACTTTTGTTTACTTCCCTAAAGGTAAACTCTTGATTCTTTGATTTTAATTTAAGTTTTTGATTTTCTATACCATGATTGTTCCATGGTTCTTCAATATTAAGCCTTGTTTGTGATTTTTCTACTTGTTTAAGAATTTTAGGGATTTTTTTTGAATCCACACGAAAATCAAAGAGGAGGAGGAGACTAGAGGATTATTGTCTTCAAAAGGTAAGAGGGAGATTTTATCTCATCATCCTTGTGTGGTGATGAAAAAATGGATTGTATGTGTGTGAAGAATCCATAAGGATTCACTTGTGTGGTTGTTTAATGATTTCCTATTTGTGGTTGATTTTATTTGTAAGCATGTTTATAGCTTTAAAAATATATTGCATGTGTTTATAGATGTATGAGTATTACTGTAGGATGTGAATAACATGCAAGGATTGCATGAGTATTCCAAAGAACACAAAAGAGGCTCACGACTTCTCCAAGAAAAAGAGAACCAAAATGTTCTCAACCATTTTCTAAAATAATTATTTAATGAATCTAGGTAAAATAATGAGTTTGGAAATGATTTAGAAGTTAGAAAATGATTTAATGATTAGTTGTGAAGGATAGGTTGATTTTGGCCAACATACCATTTAATGTACATTTGAATTCCAAAGTTATTTTCTAAGGTAGGTTAAGTAGCTAATTAGAATTCTAAATTAGAAGAATTTGTTATAAGTAAGAAATAAAGAAAACACTTTAAAAAATACTAACGTAGAGCTCACTCTTTGAGTTTTGAAGTGTGTTAGTAAGTTTCAAGGTGTAAATAATGGTTAAGGTTAAAGAGAGCAGTATTTAGAGAAAAATGTCAAAAATACCATTTAATAGATTTTCTAGATAAAATGCTGCTAAAATTTACTAAAATCAGACAAATAAAAAGAAAAGGTTCCATAATATGTTTATAACGTAAGAAAAATATTCTACGTAGTTTAAAAGTACTAGAAATAGCTTACGCATTTTTAAAATGAAGATTTTAAGCTATATAGTCAAGAAAATGATTTAAATATCTTACGCGATTGAGAAAATGATTTAAAAACATTACGCGATGTTCAAAAACATCAAAATATATTTATGCGATTTAAGAACGTTTGTAAAAGCGACGTGATTATGAAAATGGGATAAAATTTTTATGCGACTAAATGGAACAGTGAGTTTTACTGTCGGGTCAAAGTGGTGGACCCGGACATGTTGAGAGATAGTACTGTCAAGTGGAGACATACTATGTTTTGAAATATTGAGACTGAGGGTATTTTCATAAATATGGTAATATATTGAGACTAAGGGTATTTTTGTAATTGTGATTCTTAAATCATGCATTGAGAGTTATGTCAATTTGGTTGAAAATTGGCGATTGATTAACGAGACGAATTACACCATGTCATGGTGTGATAGGCGTAGTGTGGTTCATTAATTGAACTTGGAGGCGTTAGTGTGCGGAGAATTCCACATGCGGACAGTTGGTAGCTCCTCTGGGCCGTGGTAACGGGCAACGCACTAATGATCTCGACAAGCACTATTCTTAATCAAGATATTGTGGAGACTATTTGATAGAATGCCTGTAGTGCACGATGTATTTGGACTGTGTACTACTACACGATATTTTGGACTGTGGGCTATAAACACGATGTTGGACAGTGTAATAGTTTGGTTGGGCAGCCTGAGGTACTGATAGTTCTTTTCAGATCATTCTCTCTAATGTCTAGGTTTAGATCCATGGAGTAGGAATGAGTCGGTATGCATTAGCATCTAGGATTTGCATTTTTAAATGTTTACTGTAACTTGTAGTAACATGTATGATGTGTTAATTTGAGGTACTGCATATGATATGATGGTATGTATTATTGTGATATTTGTTTGTATTGTCATTTTCTTTATTGCCATGCTGGTAATGATGTAGATTGTCTCACCTCTTTGTATATATTTCTCTATATTATTATTATATTCTGTAAAGAGTTTGAGGAAGAGGAAGAGGAACAGCCTCTTGATGTTCAGTATTCGGAGGAGCACTAGCCGAGTGTGCAATGCGAGGACGGTGAGCCGTTAGATCACCCCTACCATCTGGATTGATCTTGTGATCATGACGTTGCCTAGATTCTTTGGTTTTGTGAGACTTGATTTTCATGGAGGCTCGGAAGCCTGGCGACTGCGTGATGATAGAGGATCGGTAGTCTACGTGGGACGTCTGACTGTGTCTCTGCGTAGAGAGTTTGACGGGGAACTTATTTTTACTACTACTTTGTATTTGCATCTTGAGTTGCCTTTGACTCTTAGGCGTTATTGTGGAGGGATTTTCCATGCGCCTAGTGAGTTTAGTAGCGTGTCAATAGCACATACTCATGTTCGTAGAGCTGCGAGACATCCAGGATTTCTGCTATCCGATGATCTCTCAGAGAATGATCCTTCGGAGGGTTTGGAATCTTTGATGTACACTTGGGCATGTTATGTTTTAGTATTATGCTGACTTTTTACTATCTTGTTAAATATTTGTAGTTATAAATTATTTGTATACTTCAGACAAAATCATATGTATATTATGGTGTGCGTTTATGGTTTGCCTTATTTTGTGTTCCGTGTTATTTTGTTTAACGTATTATAAAAGGAAAAAATTTTACAACTCATATTATTTATGTACCAAATATTTTACAACTTGGGTAGGATTTTATTTTATTGCATTAAAAATGTGACATCCCCACAAGGGTGTTACAATTTTAGCTATATCTTGAGTTCTAAATATCTAAAAATTATGCATTTTACCTTGTTAGAAAGATAAGAGAGAGCTCTACAACTTTCATGAAGAGCTCCAGGTTAAAGTAGGACATCTATGAGAACTAATTGGACTTGTAAGTCAGAATATGAGTTTTGTGATTAGAACCCAAATAGTGTGCAGTAATCATAGCATAACTCTGGCTGTAAGATTTGGATTAGGCTAAAATTCTAATATCTCTAAGTTAAGATCCATATCTACAACTTTTATGAAGAACATAAGACTTAATTTGGACTCCTTGGAGGTCATATTGGGCTTACAAGTTAGAACAGCGAAGCTGTAATTAGGCCTGAACATAGTGCAGTAATTGGGCCATATCTCGAGCTGTGGATGGCCTTTTAAGGTGATTCTGGTGGCATTTGAAAGCTAAGATCTAGGCCTACAACTTTCATGACATTTTTCAATTTTTTGATGTATTCAATGGCTTCATAAATAAATGATTTCTGTAACACCCTGAAAATTATTTGTTTCATCATAAATAATCATTTTATAATATTTATGATTTTTGAGAATTTTTTGGAAATTTTTAGGAAACATTGAATATTTTAATATATTTCTCGTTTTGCATACACACTGAACAGAGTCAGTGAAATACCCCAAAAATTATTTGTTTCATGATGAATAGTCATTTTTTAACATTTGTGATTTTTTAGAATTTTTGTGGATTTTTCTGGAAACGTCGAATATTTTAGTATATTTCCCATTTTACGTGCGCACTGAGCGGAGCCGGGAAAACGAAACGTTCTCCCTGAGGCTGGTAAACTTTGAACTGTGGAAGCGTTGACGGGGGATCTTACAGAACCCGAGGCAAGGCATAGTTTACGAGGTTTACGTTTTTCAAGATTTTATTTGATAAACAAAATCTCTGTACGTACTGTTAAGTAAACTTTTGCGATACGCTTTATTATCCGTTGGATAATTAATACTGGCTTTATTCACTGTAAAATTATCCATTGGGTAATAGCTTGTGGTAAAATCCTAATCACCTTATTATTTTAATTACTTTATCACCTAATTATCCTATCCAAATATAATCTACTTTATGTCTAATCAAATCTTTTTTTTTATTGGAAAAGCTCCCAAGCTTCTCAAAGAAGCCACACCCCCTCTCTCTCTCCTCCCTCCCACACCGTAGCTGCACTTTTTTGGAGTCAAAAGAATTGTACTTCATTTAATTAACCATTCTATTCTAATTTCAAAATCAAAAAGTCATCATCTTTTCTACTATCCACTTCTCTCTCTACCTTCTTCTTCCTCTCATTTTTTCCTCATTCTCTCTACCACCTACCACATGGCCTTCCCCTCCTCCTTGCCACCACCATCACAAAATTTTTAACTAACCACATTTTCTTAATCCCCACTACATTATAAACACCTTTCTAGTTAGAGATTTCTTGAAAAGCTTCCATCTTCATCATCTTCTTCAAGCTTCAAGTTTGAAGCTTTATGGTAAGATTCATGATCTCTTATCTTTTCTTCTTCATTTTCATTTTCATGGCCTACACCATGACCATGGATTCATTCTTTTCAAGCTTTGGTGTTGATTTGATGAAGTTGTATTTTTCTAGGGTTTGTGGAGGAGTGAATCCAAATTTCACTAGGAGCTTCAAGGGAGTTTCATTGCTTATTTTCTCCTCTAGGTAAGAGGAAGATTATCCCCCCTCAACCTCTATTGGTAGTAGGAGACTTGTATTGTTTATTAGTTGTGAGAAACCTTTGTTAGGACTACTCTTTGTAATGTGCGATTTTGATGATTATGTATTGATTTTGTCATGTATGATTTGTTTGATTTAAATGTATGTATAAATTGATGATCTTGATTAGTTTGGATCGATTGGAAGCATGAAATGAAGGCAAGGGTTCCTTACTCCCTTCAATATGGCTCACGACCATAACCCTAGATTAGGGTGCCCATGATCAAAATTTTGTTTCAAGATAGGAAAATGATTAAATAATGTATGATAAGTAATGTGGTGATGAAAAATTTGAGAACTTAATCCCATAGAGAGGCCACAGCCTCTAGGACCATTTAGGGCTCAATTATGTAACTTTAGGTAATCTTAGAACTTAAATAACCAAGTGATTAATTTATTGGTAATATGGTGGAAAGATTGGTAATTGGGTGATTAGAAACCAATTAGGGATTCATAAAATAGAAATAACCAAGAATGAAATTTATCATAAGACTTAGGGTAATTTTAATTAAAGAAAGAATAAGAGAGTGTAAGACTTTGAGATCCTTAGAATAATTTTATAAGTGAGTGTGAATAAATTTACATTAGAGAACTTAATTAATCAAGAGAATTCCTCTAGAGACGAACTTTGTAAAAAATGCTACATTAAAGTGAGAATTCATAATAAACCTTGAAAGTGCATTATTTCATTTAGATTCTGATAATATGATATTGTGGGTCCATGAGAGGGACCAATGATGTGTTGATGTTTAATTTGGCCAATTGAGGCATGTTGTGGAAAAGTATGTTAATGATAAATATACATGAATATGCATTGAGTCATCATGCATTGTGAAAGTCCAATGGACTATTGTTAAGGCCATGTTGCCTAGGAGATTGAATACACCTTAGTGCGGGTGCGAGTAGACTAGTGTAGGTTATACTGCTAACCTTGGGGGCGTTGGGGTACGGGTACCTCACAATGGACAGTTGGTAGCTCTTCTGTCCGTGGGGCAGACCGATGCAAACGCATTGATGATCTGGACCGAGACACTGTCCTATATCACGATCTAGTGAAGAATGTCTGTACAATGCCTTGATGTGCATGTGGATAAACTGATGAGTTATAGCACTTTGGCCGCGGTAGCTGAGTTGCAGACATGTCTCCTGATCTTTCTCTCCGACTGTTTGTGTCTAACTCTATAGATTAGGATTTTGATATTGTATGCATGTGCATAGTGAGTCGACATATTTTCTGGCACGTAATTCTTATTATAATTGGAACTACTGCATTACTGATGTATAATTGCCTAGAACTGCTTAATTGCTTATTGCTGCTATTTAATGCTTATTATTATTACTTTTGAAATGCTATGTGGGCGCTTCACACCGTTTTGTTTCTTACTGCCATAATTAGTAATAATGGTAGGATGTCTTACCTCTTTCCTGTATTTCTATTATTTCTATCTATATTTGTATTCCATCGAAGACATCGACGAAGAGGGTGAAGTCCACGAGTTTCTGGGTTTCTGGCCTGACTTCGACTAGCACTGCTTTCGATCATGGCTGCACGTCCATGAGGATTTTTGGGATACGTGCGTCTGACATTCCTTGGAGGTCTAGACTGTTGGCATGGGAGACATGTCCGTGTCGTTGGCTTAGGGGCGCTATGACCCGCCTATCTTCTCCTGCAGTGTTAGGTTGCATTTAGAATTTTATATGCCCATTAGGGACATGTAGGGTGAACGTTACTACACCCCACATAAGGATTCATTCCTCTCCACTGCCCGAGCCCCAGCCCGTAATTCGGTGGCTCCAATGAGGGTTTTCTCCGACGAGGGATACCCTGAGGAGGACCCTGACACAGTTCCTTCTCTTTCTTCATAGGGGCTGATACTGTAGATAGCTACTGATGGCTATCTATGTTGATTTTGGGGCGTAATGATATTATTTTGGTGGGCTGTACATGTTTGATCTTTTGGGCAGGCATAGTTTTGCTTTTTGTATATCGGGCGTTGTAACTAAACAAATTTGATATAATTATATATATATGTATATATATATATATATATATATATATATATATATATATATATATATATACGTATATGCATGTCGATCGAATGTATGCTTTACTTCTGTCTTACTCTTTATTGGACTTATGTTCGTGAATACATTTTATTAATTAAAATAAAAAAAATATTCACCATTTTATTTATGCAACTATAATCTAACAAGTTTAATTGTAATATAATGAACCAGGTCTTAATTTATACTTTTATTTTTCGCATCGTTATTTGTAATGTGACGTTCCCTCCTAAAAAGGGACATTACATTAAGTTAGTATTAGAGCCCCGGTTTATATTTTCTTTGGGTCTTTGTGGTTAGGTCTGACTTGTGTGTGCTGTGTGATTCTCTGTGGTTGGTATTTCGAAAGGATACATCTAATTCTTTATTGTGTGTTTCAGTTAGTATTACTTGAAAGAATGATATGGCATGAGGCGGAGATATGGCAGCAGCGCTAGAGGTGATGCAGCGAATGGCAAAAGTCATTGCCCAACAAATGGAGAGAGCTGCTCAACAACAAGAAAGGGCTGCTCAACAACTCGAAGCTACGACTGATGCGCAAAATTTGGCAGAGTTCCATCACTACAACCCTCCTCAATTCAAAGGAGAATTTGATCCGAAAAAAGCTAGTTTGTGGATGAAGGAGCTGGAGAAAATCTTCAGAGGCATGGACTATGCCAACGATAAGAAAGTGACTTATGCCGCTTTTATGCTGATTAGGGACATTGAAGACTAGTGGAATGGAGCATAGAGAGTGTTAGAGGCAGAAGGTCGCGCAATTACTTGGGATTTGTTCAAGAATAAGTTCTTGGACAAATATTTCCCCGCAAGTGCCAGATATGCGAAAGAAATGAAGTTCCTCAGCTTGAGATAAGGAAACTTGTCTGTCGGCGAATACGCCGCAAAGTTCGAAAGCTTATCCAAGTTTTTGACATATTTCCAGCACCAGCCAGATGATGTATGGAAATGTCAAAAATTTAAGGAAGGACTGAGGCATGAGGTGAAGAGAGCAGTTATCACCTTAAAGATCAACCAATTTTCGGAGCTGTTAGATATATTTTTCAAGTGGAAGCTCTAGATCAAGCTTGAGACTCGAGAAACTGAAACTTTGGACTTACTAGGTTCTAAAGAAGAGGCAGCAACAATGCAAATCATTTCCAAAAGAAGCCTTATTCCCGACCACTAGGAAATCAACAGCAGACGTCGGGTGGAGGTTCTAGCGGAGGTTCTGATGGGAACCGAACCAAGCAGAACGCCACATTTTCTTCAAAATGCTTAAAGTGCAGGAAAGATCACGCAACTAGAGACTGCACCATCAAGGGAATCATTTGTTTCCGATGTGGGAAGCCTGGACATGTCTCCAAAGATTGTAACCTATTACCAAGTGGCCTCAATAATCAAGAGGGGGGTGAATTGAGTATGAAAAACAAGTTCACAAATCTTTCACAAATCGTTTGATAAATAATTTTCGTTGAAACTAATTGATGATTAGAGATGATTGGATATAAGAGATAAACACTTTTACTTATAAACGCAATAGCCAAAGGGACCAATATTCAAGCAATTCAACAAAACAGTACTCAATATAAAGAGAAGGGTATAGAGAAAACAAACACAATGATTTATCCTGGTTCGATCACCAATCCACTTGTGATCTACGTCCAGTCCTCAAGCAACCGCTAGAGATTTTCCACTAATTCTTCAAGCTTCAATAGGTGCTTGATAACCTTTACAACCTTGAGCACTCAACACTTTGGGATACCTCACCCTTGGAGCTTGAGTCTCTTCAACTAAGGGATACCTCACCCTTTACACTTTTGGAGGGATGCCTCACCCTCTTTGTAAAGCAATATAAATTGATTGAATGAAGCTCTCATTAGAGTAGATGATTACAAATTGAAGCTCTAATATGCTCTCAAAGATTATCCCATGTTTTTACAAAAAAAAGAGTAAGAATGGATTTGAGGATTGAATCACGTTTGAAAGTATTGGTAATCAGTTTTTGGTTCAAGGTTGACCTCAAATGAAGACCCAACATTGGTATTTATAAGTTTCTCAATAAATGGAGCCGTTGGAGGGTTTTAGCCATGCATTTAATGCATTTAATATAGCCGTTGGACGTTGTCAGGGTGCGTGTAATCGATTACACAACAAATGTAATCAATTACATTGTTGTTCCAACGTGTTCTTGGCTTTCTGGGCTCTATGTAATCGATTACATTATTGGTGTAATCGATTACACCAATAATGTAATCGATTACATGGCTTCTGACTTGCTTGTAATCAATTACAATATCCATGTAATTGATTACATGACTTTTGACTTGCTGTGTAATCGATCACAATATCCATGTAATCGATTACATGACTCTTTGAATGTGTTCTTGCCTTTCTAGGCTTATTGTAATCGATTACATTACTTGTGTAATCGATTACATGGCCTCTTTTTGCTGTGTAATCGATTACAAACTCCATGTAATCGATTACATTGGCCTTTGAACACATTTTTCAAGTCCAATAAAGCTTGTAAGCCATTTCTAACACCTCAAGACATTTGATTAAACATAAATCCTTTTAAGAGTGTTAGATTTAACATTGAAACTCAAGTTTCTTGAAAAACATGTTTAACTTTGAAATTTCCCAGTTATTTTGAAATGATATATTGAAAAACCATTTAAGGAATCTTGAGAGCATTTAACATTAATGTTCTAAGTCTTATAATTAAATAAACCTCTTGACTTCTTTCTTTGATCTTGATCTTTCTTTTTGCACTTGATCTTCACTTTTGCCTTTGTTATCATCAAAAACTATTTGACATGCTTTAGGGACATAAGCATTCATATTCTCCTCTTTTTTGATGATGACAAACTGATCATAGGAAAAAGAAAGAGTTTTTGCATTTGTATATTATAGACATTTAGGCGCAATGCTCCCCCGGAGTTTATGCATGATATTGAGTTAGATTTTGCATGTAAAAAGCTTAAGAGCTCAAAAGCTCAATAACTCCCCCGCACTCATGCAACCTTAATTTAGATTTCATTTCATTTTTCCCTATTCTCTCCCCCGTTGGCATTATCAAAAAGACATAAGCATTTAAAAAAATGGACAGCATGACAGCTATATTTCATGATTTCCCAAATTTTGTCAGAACAAGAAATCCAAAGAGACTAATCAGTCCAATCAATTTTTCAAAAGGCCAAACATTCAAAGAATAGAAGCAAAGCTAAAGCAAGTTCATATATCATTAATCAGCATGTACAAAGTAACTTATCACAACCAGTATAGCCAATAACCAAAAACACCAGAAATGTATACCAATGTTATATAACTAATCCAAAACAAAAAAAAAAAATACAATGTAGTCATCAGAAACATCAGGGCAATAGGCCATGATCACTATCAGTAGCCTCGCTATCACTGTCTGGATCCGCAGCAATGTCTCCTAGATCAACGTTATCATCATCGGGCTCAAGATCATCCTCAGAGTCTAGAAGCTCCTCATTATCAGTAGGGACGCCAGATGGACCAGCAAAGGATATGGGAAGTAGAGAGGTAGAGGATGTGGGAGGTGCAGCAGCAGCACTCAGAGGAATAGGAGGTCCACCCAGGAGGGATCGAATGGAGGCAAGCTCTTGATCTGAGTAGTCTATCCTCAGCTCAAGGTGATCTATCTTCTACTCGATGTGATCCATGCGTGTGTCTACAGTAGCACTCAGGTTTCGTATCTCTTGGAGCAGGAGGTCAAGTGTAGCTGGAGCAGGAGCAGGAGCAGGGGCAGGATGCTGAGCCTCTTCATCATCATCACTATCCGAATCATGATGGATATGACCAAAAATGCCATGAGCAATGTAATGCCACCTATCATCCACTTTGTAGAGCTAGAGCTTCTTCAAGGTATGCAAGCTAATGGATTGTGGTCCTTTCAAGCTGGTGTCCTTGGACTCCTCAGGCAGGGAAATGCAACAGTGCACTAAGATGGTTGTTACCAACATAGCAAATGGGAGAGCAGAGTTCTTCTTTTTCTTTACATCCAACATATGCTCTATAATGTAGTAACCCTAGTTTATTAGCCGCCCTGTGGTCATTGCCCATAAGGACACTACATCATCCTTGAGAACTTGGGAGTAATTCCTTCCCCTGGGAATCAATCCTCTGACCAAAAGGTAGTGGAGAACCCTGTTCTCCATAGTTAGGCCAGTGGCCATGATTCTCCTTTTAGGATCACTGGGAGGGTAGTAACCAGTCCTAATCAGTGAGAGAAGAGCAGCCTTATGCTCAAACTCATGCCCCTAGATATTTGCATTCCCACAGAAGTTTGCTCCATCAGGAGTGAGCTTTGTTAGCCCATACCACTCAGCCATAGTTATCCTTATTTGTTGTTTTTTCACTTCAGATATAATGTAATTATCCTCCAATTTTAGATTTGCATAAAAGACTCTCACTAGGTTTAGGTAGATAGCCTTCTCTATACTCAGGAAACTCAGCAATCCTAAGTTTTTTATGGTTCTAAAACTCTCCAAAGGTTCACTCTCGTAGAAGGTGATGGAAAGATACCTGGGAGAAATGATCTTGCGTAGCTGAAAGTTCTTCCAGAACAACTCAGCTCTCTTCACTGTGGAGAAGTGGCGTGTAAGGTCCAGGCCAGAGATGTTGCGTGAAGCTCCACCAGAGGACCTTCCTATGGCAGCCCCTGTTCTTGGGCGCTTTGAGTGATGAGAGGATTCAGCCATGTGATGAGTAAGAGGAGAGTGGGATGAGTGGAAAAGAGTTTTCCGAGTTTGAGAGAGGTGAAATGAAGGATTTTGAGGGAGGTTTGAATGAGAAATGAGAGATTGGGAGGTTTGGGTTACGTGGGAGCAGAGGAGGAAGACGAAAGAGGTGAAAAGTTTCTGAGAAATGAGCTCTGCACGCGTCAGAAACCTTTTAAAAAAACCCTGTGTAATCAATTACATTGGGTTTGTAATCGATTACATGCATTCTAGTTGATATGTAATCGATTACATTTTTGGTGTAATCGATTACCACTCTTCTGGGGAACCTTGTAATCGATTACATAATTGATGTAATTGATTACCTGAGTTCTGAGTTAATTGTAATCGATTACAAAAGTTGTGTAATCGATTACATGCGTGACAGAACCTGTGTAATCAATTACAAAGTTGTAATCGATTACCGGCACACTTTAACTCAGATTTTGCATTCCAATCATCATAGAATCAATTTTAATCCATTTAAATCAGTTCCAAAGCAACTTAGATCAATTCAAATCATCATGCAAACATATAATCTAATTATATTATGATTCAACTCACATAATTGTTCAAAATTACTATTTTTACCAATAATTACACCATTTTTGGTGAAATTGTGAGGTTGTTGAGTTGCTTGGGAGTCTTGGGCATGAGGGAGCACCTGCAAAATAAATTAGGGGAAATCTCCGGCGCTCAAGTCAGTATTGGATTCAAATATGATGAAAAATTCAGAGATTATGCAGTAACATGGCATGATTATGCAGAAAAATACAAGTTAGGCATTAGTTTTAGGATTATGCAGCAAATGGTTAATTTATGCATGATTGATCCAATATACCAAGTTCATTTCTTATATAGAAAAATGCTTCTTTTGCTAGGGGTTTAGTGAAAATGTCAGCTAGTTGCTTAGTGGTTTCTACAAATTCAAGCATACAATCACCCTTTTGAACATGGTCTCTAATGAAATGATATCTTATTTCAATATGTTTAGTCCTAGAATGTAAAATGGGATTTTTGGATAAATTGATTGCACTAGTATTATCACATCTTATGGGGATGTGATCAAGCTCAAGACCATAGTCCAAGAGTTGTTGTTTCATCCAAAGGATTTGAGAACAACAACTCCCAGCTAAAACATATTCAGCTTCAGCTGTAGACAATGCCACACTATTTTGTTTCTTGCTATGCCAAGAAACTAGTGAGCTTCCAAGCAAGTGGCATGTCCCACTAGTGCTCTTTCTATTAATTTTGCATCCAGCAAAATCAGAATTGAGATACCCAATAAGGCTACATGAGGCACCTTTAGGGTACCATAAACCCATTTGTGATGTGCTTATTAGATATTTCATTATTCTTTTAACAGCACTTAGGTGTGATTCTTTAGGATTAGCTTGATATCTAGCACACATGCATACACTAAACATTATTTCAAGCCTACTTGCAGTGAGATAAAGGAGTGAAACAATCATACCTCTATATTTCGTAATTTCTACTGATTTACCTCCTTCATCCTTGTCCAAATAGCAAGAGGTGCCCATAGGAGTAGCCATATGCTTAGCATTGTCCATTCCAAACTTCTTGAGTAGCTCCTTGCAATACTTGGATTAGCTTATGAACGTTCCTTCTCTTGTTTGCTTGATTTGGAGACTAAGGAAGAAGTTGAGCTCACCCATCATGGACATTTCAAACTCACTTTGCATAATATTTGAAAATTCTTTACAAAGAGAGTTGTTAGTAGCTCCAAATATAATGTCATCAACATAGATTTGAACTAGAAGTATGTCATGCATTTTATGTTTTATGAAAAAGGTAGTGTCAACTTTGCCTCTAGAAAATCCTTTTTCTAAAAGGAATTTGCTAAACCTTTCATACCAAGCTCTAGGAGCTTGTTTCAAGCCATACAAGGCCTTTTTCAGTTTAAAAACATGGTTGGGCATTTCAAAATCCTCAAAACCAGGAGGTTGTTCTACATATACCTCTTCTTGTATAAAACCATTTAAAAAGGCACTTTTGACATCCATTTGATAGAGTTTGAAATCCATGATGCAAGCATATGCAAGTAACATTCTAATGGCCTCTAACCTAGCTACAGGAGCATAAGTTTCTTCATAGTCTATGCCTTCTTCTTGATTTTATCCCTTAGCTACAAACCTAGCTTTATTTCTTATTATTAAGCCCGTTTCATCAAGTTTGTTCCTAAAGACCCATTTGGTGCCAATTATAAGATGATCATTGGGCCTTGGAACTAATTCCCAAACTTGATTTCTCTCAAATTGGTTTAGTTCTTCTTGCATGGCCAAGATCCAATGCTCATCATTAATGGCCTCATTTATGTCTTTAGGTTCAACTTGAGAGATAAAGGCTAGGTGATTACATGCATCTCTAAGTGAGTTTCGAGTGATTACCCCTTTTGATACATCACGAATCACCTTGTCGAGAGGGTGATATCTTGAAGTCCTCCATTCCTTGGGTAGGTCCAAGATTTCTGAATCTTTTTGCCATGAGTGATCAAGGAGTCTCTCTTCTTGCTTCTTGGACTCTTTCTCTTGATTTTCCAAGTGCGTTTTTGTCAAGATTTCTGCAACATCATCAACAAGATCCTTTCTTGGCTCATTTGGGTTAGTTTCATCAAATGCAATATGTATGGACTCTTCTATGGTTATAGTTCGTTTATTGTAGACTCTAAAGGCCTTACTATGTATAGAATAGCCAATGAATATTCCCTCATTAGATTTTGCATCAAACTTCCCCAAGTTATCCTTTCCATTATTCAAAACAAAGCATTTACTTCCAAAGACAAGAAAATGTGACACATTTGGCTTCCTTCCTTTGTACAATTTATATGGGGTTTTCTTTAAAATTGGCCTTAGTAGGACTCTATTCATAACATAACAAGCGGTGTTAACCGTATTCACCTAAAAGTATTTAGGAAGGTTGGCCTCATTGAGCATAGTTCTTGCCATTTCCTCTAAAGATCAATTTTTCCTTTCTACAACACTATTTTGTTGTGGTGTTCTAGGGGCAGAAAAATTATGCTCAATGCCATGTTCATCACAAAAGGTTTCAAATTCATGATTTTTCAAATTCACCACCATAGTCATTTCTTATGGATGCAATATAAAAACCTTTTTTGTTTTGGATAACTTTGGCAAGCTTTTTAAATGATTGAAAAGCATCATTTTTGTGGGCCAAGAATAATGTCCATGTAAACCTAGAAAAATAATCCACAATCACTAATGTATAGTAATTTCCACCAAAACTTATAGTTCTAGAGGGCCCAAAAAGATCCATGTGTAAAAGTTGTAAAGGTCTAGAAGTTGAAACCATGTTTTTAGCTTTAAAAGAGACCTTTACTTGTTTTCCCTTTTGACATGCATAACAAAGTTTATCTTTTTCAAATTTGAGCTTTGGAAGACTAATTACTAGTTCTTTAGAAACCAATTTGTTTAAGTGATCCATGTGAATGTGAGCAATTCTTCTATGCCATAACCATGAATCATTTTCTTTACTCATAAAGCATTTAGCATCATTTGAGGAGATATCATCGAGACTAATCATATATATATTATTGACTCTATGACCAACAAACTTAACTTTCTTATCATCCTTTCCCTCAATTATGCAATAAGAAGAATCAAATATAACTCTATTGCTTTATCACACAATTGACTAATGCTAAGCAAATCATGTTTAAGTCATTCAACAAGCAAAACATTATCAATAGATGATGAAGGGATCTTACTAACTTTTCCAATTCCAAGAATCTTCCCTTTGTTGTTATCACCATATGTGACATGACCATGTTTCTTGTGAGTAAGGGAGGAGAACTTGGAGCCATCACCGGTCATGTGCTTGAAGCAACCACTATCAAGATACTAACTTGAACTCTTGGTCTTCAAGCACACCTACAACACACATTCAAGTTTTAACCTTTGGTACCCAAAATGTCTTGGGTCCTTGTGTGTTAGAGTTAGGCATGGTGCCTTTAGGAACCTAAACTCTTTTTATTCCAACTTTAGTGTTTATGTTCTTTCTAACATTGCAAGTGGATGCACTATGCCCTTTCTTACCACAGTGAAAACATTTAACAAAGGGACTACTTGAAGTATTTGAGGAAACAAAGAAGTTCTTATAAGATTTTTGATGGTTGTTTGGATTAAATCCCAAATCGACTTTTTGAAACACACATTTTTGTTTTCCTAATAACACATTCAAGTTGTCTATTCTAAAAGTGAATTTTGCAAGAGTGTTGTATAAGTCTTCAATTTCTTTTTCAAATACTTTGCATGATGAACAAGGTAATGATATGGATGTGTTATCATGTGAGGAACAAGTCATGCATAGCGAATTAGCATCAATAAGTCCTAAGGTCTCATTTTCAATCTTAAGCTCATTTATCTCCTTACTTAAGATAAAAACTTTATTTACCAATAAGGAAATTATTTTGTTAGAGGACAAAACCATTTTTGTGAGCCTTAAGGATTCATCATGCAATTCTTGAAAGGTATCTTGCAATTCATCATATGAAGGTAGAGATTCTGAGTTAGAAGAAGTTACCTCGGTGTCGCTCTCTTCCCTTTCTTCTCCTTGAGCCATGAGATAAAGATGACCTTCTTCATCCTCTGAATTGTCAGAGGAGCTTAAGTCATTGTCCTCCCAAGCTATGTATGCTCTCATTCCTTTCTTTTCTTTGGAAGGCCTTTTCTCAAACTTCTCCATCTTCTTGAGATACATAGGGCATTCCATTTTCATGTGCCCCAGTTTTCCACATTCATAGCATTTTGGAGGAGTAGAGGATCCTTCTCCTTTGTAATACACTTTGTAACATCCCGAAAATTGCTTATTTCATTATAAATAATCATTTTATAATATTTGTGATTTTTGGTGATTTTTGTGAAATTTTCTGGAAATGTTGAATATTTTAATATATTCCTCATTTTGCGTATCTTGAGCGGAGCCGGGATAACGAAATGTTCTCCCGAGGCCGGTAAACCTTGAGCTGTCAATGCGTCGTCGGGGATCTTACTAAACCCGAGGCCGAGCACACGATTTGCGAGGTTTGCATTTTTCAAGGTTTTATACGCTAGATAAAATCGCGGTATCATAAAATTATCGGATGAATAATAAAATATTATTTTCATCACTTGTAATTTTATTCACCGAGAAAATAATTCTACAAAGTGTAATTGATCATCTATCAGATTTATTTAATTTGGAGACTAGCTTACCATACACTTTATCGAGGAGCGCGCGAAGCTTCTCAAGGAAGCTTCTTCCAACTATTATTTTATTATTTCTCTCTCCTCCTATTTTGTGCAAAGACGTTTGAATTAAGGGTCTAATTCATTTCTCTCCCATTCTCCTCATTCACGTTGGTCACTCTCCCTCACGCAGATCACTATTCACTCATCTTTCTCTCTTCTCTTTCACCCCACAAACAACAAAACCATCCACCCACACCTCCGTTTTGTTCTTCCAAAACCGTCACACTCCCAAAGACCATTTCGTGTTTGGAGAACCACCATATCCGAGGAAAACATCTCCAAGGTCCTACATTTTCTTCATCTTCATCTTCTCCATCTTGTTGAAGCTTAAAGGTTGGAACTTTAAGGATCTCTGGAAACCGAAAACGTGATTTCGACCAAAAAGGAGCAGCTTTTTCTTTGTGCTTCTCCAAGGTAAGAGGAAGACACTCCTCGTCAACCTATTTTAGCATTTAGGAACGTCTGTGATTGGTGTTGAGGTCATTCTACTTTTGTATGTTGTTTTGTATTGCATCTGTGCTATTTGATTGTTTGAGTTTTGAATATATATATATATCTGGATGTATTGGAACGTGGAATAAGGAAGGGAATGAGTCCCGATTGGTTCTCGGATAGTTACGGTGTAGGCCAAGAAATTTGGAAACTTAATGAGAAAACTGGTAATAGTGTGAAATCTGGCCAAACCTGTCGAATTTGATATCCTAATTACTTAGTAGAATGTTAAAATCCGTCGAGTATGGACTTCTGGCCAAACCTGTCGAATTTGATATCCTAATTACTTAGTAAAATGTTAAAATCCGTCGAGTATGAACTTCTGGCCAAACCTGTCGAATTTGATATCCTAATTACTTAGTAGAATGTTAAAATCCGTCGAGTATGGACTTCTGGCCAAACCTGTCGAATTTGATATCCTAATTACTTAGTAAAATGTTAAAATTCGTCGAGTATGAACTTAGGCCAAACCTATCGAATTTGATATCCTAATTACTTAGTAGAATGTTAAAATCCGTCAGTATGGACTTATGGCCAAACTCGTCGAATTTGATATCCTAATTACTTAGTAAAATGTTAAAATCCGTCGAGTATGAACTTCTGGCCAAACCTGTCGAATTTGATATCCTAATTACTTAGTAGAATGTTAAAATCCGTCGAGTATGGACTTCTGGCCAAACCTGTCGAATTTGATATCCTAATTACTTAGTAAAATGTTAAAATCGTCAGTATGGACTTATGGCCAAACTTGTCGAATTTGATATCATAATTACTTAGTAAAATGTTAAAATCGTCGAGTATGAACTTCGGCCAAACTGTCGAATTTGATATCCTAATTACTTAGTAGAATGTTAAAATCGTCAGTATGGACTTCGGCCAAACCTGTCGAATTTGATATCCTAATTACTTAGTAAAATGTTAAAATCCGTCGAGTATGAACTTCTGGCCAAACCTGTCGAATTTGATATCCTAATTACTTAGTAGAATGTTAAAATCCGTCGAGTATGAACTTCTGGCCAAACCTGTCGAATTTGATATCCTAATTACTTAGTAAAATGTTAAAATCCGTTGAGTATGAACTTCTGGCCAAACCTGTCGAATTTGATATCCTAATTACTTAGTAAAATATTAAAACCCGTCGAGTATGAACTTATGGCCAAACCTGTCGAATTTGATATCTTGATCACTTAGTAAAATGTTAAAATCCGTCGAGTTTAGACTTCTGACCATTTCCGTCGAATGTCAAAACCCGTCGAGTTTAGATTTCTGACCACCAAACACAATGTGAAAATCCGTCGAGTTTAGATCTTTGACCACTAAACACAATGTCAAAATCCGTCGAGTATGAACCCCGATAATGCCCATCGAGATTGATCTTCCGACCAAAACCCGTCGAATAGAGTCCCTGGACACTTAGGAGAAACTGCCCCAAAGTCAATAATCGTCAAGTTTGAGAGACAATGCCTGTCGAGTAGATGAATTTCTCCAGACCCGTCGAAATTAGAGATTTCGACCAGTGTTTCGTCGGTTCGACACTTGGGAGATTTTCTCCAACGTCGACACCTATACCCGTCGAATTGAGGCTTTTGCTGACCCTCTGGAGGGTTCGACAGTTTTGATCTTCGTTCGACAGAACCCCCATCCAACAGAAATTGATTTCTTGCCAATCCTATTATAAAATGTTTTCCCCATTCTTCCCTCCTCCTGTTACATTATTTTTCGTCGAATGGCAGCTTTAATTATTCATAAAACGTATTGTCTTCGTCGAATTCAAAAGTATACCTATCACCCAACACCTAGTAATTGAAATCTGTGACTCAGTTTGTGATTCCGACCGTGTATTTTCTTGGACCCAAAACCTTGGGACTAATAGAGGCATATTGATTATAAATAAATGGGATGACTAGAAGTTACTTAGGGATGCATAAACAGGGAAGAACATGAGAGTGTGAGATTTGAGATCTTAGAATAACCTTCTAAGGGCATATGAATAAATTACCTAAGAGGATTTAAGTTAACTAAGAGAATTCCTTTAGAGACAAACTCTGTAAGTAAAGCTAAACCTAAGTAAGAATTCATAATACGCTTTAAAATGTATTAATTTATTTAACAACAATATTATGCTATTGTGGGTCCATGTGGGTGACCATTGATTGGGTTAATTCTTACTTGGGCAAATTGTGACACATGATGGAATAGTATGTAATAATGATCATACATGATTATGCATAGAGTCTGTATGCATTGTGGATAAATCATATGACATGCATTTGAGGCATGATTGACCGAGTTGTCATGAGAAGCATGATAGAGTCATGCATTGCACAAAAGAACGAGAATGTCCGCTGGACTTTGTTAAGGCCGAGTTGCCTAGGAGCTGAATCACACCTTAGTGCGGGTGCGAATAGACACGTGGGGTCTGTAGATGACCTTGAGGGCGTCGGGGCGTAAAGCGTCTCGCGAGAGGCGTGGTAGCTCTCCGGACCGTGGAGACAGACCGATACACACGCACCGACGATCCTAAGCGGCCACGATCCTATATCGAGATCTTGTGAGAATGCCGCCATTTGTATAAAGCCTTGTTGCGCAAAATGACCGATTATTTTCGGAAAGCACTTGTTTTTATGGTGACGAGATACGGCATGTCTCCCCGAATCATTCTCTCCGACTGTTTTGTGTCTAGCTCCATGGAGTAGGATCTTGATTATTGAGGGCACATGTGCATAGTGAGTCCATGAATTATCTGGCATACATTGTTATTATAATTGGAACTGTTGCATTTCTGATATATCTATATGTTGGGAATTGCGGATCAAAATATCTCGCAGCGGAATAATAGGATTCCCACACAGGATCCATGCGAAAAGTCCATAATCCGAGTTTTTAAAAATTACCTCTTGAAGCGTGATAAACACAAGCGAGGTGAATCACCAACACCGTAATAGTGATGATGTTTCTGCGGTATCCACACGAACAGACTTGCAAAAGGAGTCACGCCTCTGTTTTCGCGGTGCTAGTGCGAATAGAAGAGAAGAACCTTTCACCTTGTCTCTCACTCACTTTCTTAGGTGCGGCTAGGGTTGTGATGTAACCTATATAGCAGCCCCTTACAAAGTACTATTTATAATAGTGGTGCCTTAAGTGAGTGTGAGCAAGTAGCAAGGTAGTGTGCAACCCTAAAACCCATCTGTCATGAGTTAGGCCCACAATTGAATCCGAGTCCAACTTGGATCCTTATTGCTCCAATTTAGTCTGTTCTAAGTGTGCGACCTGCAGGTTCTCATGACGTTGGTAGTAATATTAAAATCTCATTTTAATATTACAAACAAGCGATGTGTATCTAGCAACACATCACTGCTACCCAAGTAATGAGAATGTCGGTGATTTGACATAACCTATCCGTGATCAATGTTTCCGTGTAGTTTAGTCCCTTTGTCAAGATATCTAGATTGAACACAAGGCATGGAATGCGTCACCCTTGTATAGTCCAATCATTCGTTTCACGATACTCAAGTAGACTTTGTAACAACAAATGAGATCAATATCTCATATTGACTCATTTGAGCATGGCCATGCATTTCGCGAGTCTCACTCAATCGGGGGCCGAAGATATCGCTCTGTTATGTAGGAGTGACAAATTCCATCTAGGTCACTCACATCCCTTTGCATGATTTGCGGTATGTCCAATAACCAACTTTATAATCACCTTGTTACGAGATGACGTTTGATGGCATTAAAACACACAACTCCTCATGTAGGAATCGTAGTGATTTCAGGTCAAAGGACCACAAACACCATTGTCACTATGAGAATCGCTTATGACACTCACGTAACGATCCATGTAGCGTTCTCATGGTGGGTCATCCAAAGTACATCATTACTCTAATATGTACCAATGTGAAGACTTGATATCTCATATCCATGACCCGTGAGATGCGGTCATCAGTCTCTACACATACTAGTCTCAATGTATTATTGTTGTCCTAATTAACAATAATACTTGACTAGGGACATTTAAGAATAGTGTTGTAACCAAAAGGATCTCACGATCAAGTCATCCACTTGATGTCCTATGGTATCAAACTTACTATTCTAAGGACTTTATATGTTTATCAAAAAAGAACACAATAAATGAAATGCCTCATATATAAAAATAGCATAATAGAATATATGTAAATACAGAAAAAGTATTAGCCTCTAGGGCATACACCAACACTATATATATATATGACTGCCTGGAACTGTTTAGTTGATTATAACCGCTACTAAATGTTTATTACCATTATTGCTATCATAAATGCTATGTGGGCGCCTTGCGCCGTTTGGTTTCTTGATGCTATGACTGGTAATGATGGTAGGATGTCTTACCTCTTTCTTGTACTTTTCTTGCTCTATGTTAATTTTTGGTTAAAGACTATAAGTGGGAACGAAGTTGGATTCCTTTGGATTTTATTGGTTTGACCTCATCTGCATTCGGTGATCGTGATGCCGTCGTGACGGGAGCTCTTTTGGGGTTTGTTCGAATTGTGTTCGCTTTGATACCAAGACCTGTAGAGTCGACCGGACCGACAAGCGTATGTGACATCTTTGGGGATCGACTTTGACCATGAAGAGGACTGCGATTGAAGACCTTATCTTGTATTTCTCACTACACCGGTGAGTCGGAATTGCCTCACGCATTCGGGATACGATGGAGTGCCCAACTCCTTAGTCGTAGATATATTATGGGTAGTTTATATTTTATTTTGCATTACCTATATAAAGTGTATTTTTGAGTACATGTATGCTTCAAGGCAATTATCCGGACTTAAATGTTGTAAATTGAGTACATATTATAATTCATAATTTAACTGGTTGTATATGTAACTACTCATTCGTGACTCCTATTTTCCTCATATGAGAAATGTTTAATATTTATGGTAAATTTATTGTTTGACAATGTTAGCACGCCGACATTTAGTGACCGTGACATAATGACGATTGTGCATTGGTTATTGAATCGAGGGGTGTTACATTTTATGGTATCAGAGCTCAGTTCATCCTGTTGAGCCGGGGTATGGGGTGACTATGCTAAGACATGTTAGAAGTTTTTGTATGTTGTGTACTTCGTTGTCTCTTGATTGAGATGTTGGGAAAGGAAGGCATGGCTTGCCGTAGGTTGAGTATTGGTAGCTACTTGTTGCACAATTACATGACATTGAGTCTTGGCCCACTCAATGTGTAATGTTACGTGACTACAGGAAACTATGACTTCACCTTGGCATATTAAGGTAATAGGAGTTCTTTAGAAAAAGCTCACTAAGATGGTGAACTTGCTTAGGACTTGTTTGCATTTACACCCTTGTAGTGTTACCTCTAGAATTGTTTGAGCCTATGGGTTAGAAAAAGGGTAGTTGAATAAGACTTGCAAGGTTAGTAGACTGAGGTGTCCAAGAGGTTTTCGAAAATCGATTCTCTTTGGAAAGGAGTATTTGGCATAAGTTTGGTTCGAGGAGCTACATAGGAGTCAAAGACTTACTGGAGATCGCGCCGTAGAAGGCAGAATGAAGGAGCTCAAGTTATAGTCTTTTGAGTTTGTCTTGATTGGGTTATGTGACTTTTGTGCTTGGGTTTTGAAAAGAGACAATATTGTTTGGAATGAATGCTTTTGATTTTCCTTTATTACTTGACTTGTTTGTTCTTGAAGGAAGACAATGACTCGAGGTAAATATAAGCGCGTGAACGCAGGGAGTGACAATGATGACACAACTGAGGCAACCGAAGAAATACAAAGAATAGTTAATGTAACTACACGCCAAGATCAGAGAGCCGCACAACAGCAGGAATTGGAAGTTGAGGTTAGGAATTTGAAGGAAGAAAGTCGACTTTGGGGTAACTCTGGATTACCGAAGTTCCAAAGGAGGAACCGTGGGAAGGCCAAACAGTTTAAGCAGAAATCGTATGTACTACAACCAAGGGGACAACAGCGACAACCAATGCCTGAAGGAGGTACGAGTGGTAGTAAGTCCAATCCAACTGTGGTACCATTGTCAATGTGTAAGAAGTGCGGAAAGGACCACTTCACGAGGGACTGTAAGATCGAAGGAAGAATTTGTTTCAAGTGCAGAAAACCAGGACATGTGTTAAGAGATTGTGTTTTGTATGAGACAAAGCATCCATATGCAATCAAAAGGGCAATCTGCTTTAAGTGTGGAAAGGACCATTTAACCAAGGATTGTACGAACGGTGGGAGAATCTGTTTCAAATGTAGAGAGCTAGGACATGTGGCTAAGAACTGTACTTCGCGAAAGACGAAGCCTTTTGTTGGTGATGCACGCACTCCACAATCTCACGAAGAAAGGAGAGTTGATTTCTCAAGTGGAGTGGAAACGTCCAAGACTGACGGCCTAAGCGAGGAAGCTTGTACTACGGTGGATGACCCTGTGATTATACTGTATAATTCTGGGGGTAACCCGTTTCTTTATGACGTATGAATGTATGAATTCAATAGGGATATTCATACCTTCGTTATCTTTTGACTAAGTTATTCCTATTTTGGCTACTAAGAACTTGTTGATGGTAGCCAAGTTGTTTAAATTATCCTACGACCTGTTAAAGACTAAATCTTTTGGTAATCGATTCGTTTACTTCTTTTGCAAATTAGATGTAATGTTAACAAAAGGGATTGGTTATCTTTCAACCATATCTGTTGAAATATTCCAATGAAATTCTAAGAGTTCGTTTATGGAATTGAGTTGTTTGTGTATTTACTTCCTTTCGACTCGAATGAAATCTTGTTCTCGTTTGTAAGACTACTCTCATTACAATAGGTCTGTTTAGAACTATCCTATTGTTGTTAGAAATTGAAACCCTTTTTACCAATTCAATCACCTACTTTCTTCATGAATAGGCTTAATCTCAGGAAGGGGATTGATTGTTTTCTAAACGGGTCTCGTTATTCAATTTCAATGGAAACTAAGTGTTTCTTGAGACAGAAATTTCCTAGATGTGAATCAATGAAACTCACTCCTACGTTTTATTAGACTATATCATACACTTCATTAGGCAAGTCCAATGGTAAATCAAGTAACTTCTCTATTTTTCTTTCTGACCTTTATAATGTTTCTAATATACTTCGATTGAGTAAATGTGTTCCCGAATCTGAACCATAACAACATGCTAAGCGTAGCACGACAAAGTGAGAACTTACCCTATGAGATATTTGTTCGAATCAAGGAAAGACGATTTGGCAAATCAATTGAAGGATGTCATTATTTTCTCCAATATCATTTTGGGTTCTCAACTATCATTAAGATCATTTGAGAGAAGGGTATATTTCCAAGGTAACTTTCTCTGATACGTAGTGAATACCACGGGTATTTCGTAATGTCGTTCCAAGTAATGAACACTTCGGTAGTAACCATCGACTACATAAACAAGACCTTTCTTCCCTATTGAGACAGAATTGTCATGTTGTTCTTCAAATTCAGAAGAAGAATGAGGAGTTACGCTAGAAGCTGTTCAAGTGTGAATTTCAGTTTGAGGCAGTTTAACTTTTGAGTCCAGTGATCTTTAAAAGAAGGAACTATTAAAGATCCATCGCGAGTTGGGGCAATTCTTCAATGGGACAGACCGAAGACTGTATTGCAGATTTGTAACTTTAAAGGATCAGCTGAATAGTACAGGGGACTCACTGCAGAATTCTTCAGAATGGTTTTGTATGGACTGATGTATACGAGGGAAATTTTCAAAGATTGAAGAGACACTCGATTTCTTCGCCAAAGATGATTCTGCCCAACCCCAATGAACTTTTGAGATACCTAGTGATGCTTCGCATTGAAAGTTTAGAACGTGCACTTGATCAGAATAGAAGGAATGGTAATGTACGCTTAGCGACAATCAAGAATACATGAGAAGGATTACCTTACACCAACTCAGAATTAGCTCTGTAGTTGCAATTGAAGGTCTAGAGGCATTTTTCTACAAGGAGAAATTCTCAATGCCTATAGTAATCTTAAGAGCCAAAGGTATTTTGGTTTATTAGAATGAGTTGAATATAAGGCAGAAACGATGATTAGAAGTTCCAAAAGATTTTGATTTTTGTTTTGGTATAATATCAGAAGAGGTGAATGTCGTAGAGGACGCCTTAGGAAGAAAATACGTTTAGTTGTCTACTACAGTGAGCAAGAAGAGTAAGTTCGATAGAGACACTCAGCGGTGTACAATTGTTTTGGGAGTTGGCTGTTGGATGGCTGAAGACTCAAGGAGTGTAAAATCTTTTGTTGATCGGCCTACGACGTCAACGCATTTTGCTCGTTAATATAAGATGCTCAGGGGAAGGAAGCAACCTTATTGCCTGTGATTTGGATTGATGCAACTGAAGATACAACACCAGAACTAAGAGACGAAATGAAAGAAACACAGTCGCGTTTGTTCTAAGATATGATGAATTTCGAGGACGAAATTTCTTTTTAGAAGGGGAGTATTGTAACATCCCAAAAATTGCTTATTTCATTATAAATAATCATTTTATAATATTTGTGATTTTTGGTGATTTTTGTGAAAATTTCTAGAAACGTTGAATATTTTAATATATTCCTCATTTTGCGTATGCACTGAGCGGAGCCGGGATAACGAAATGTTCTCCCTGAGGCTGGTAAACCTTGAACTATCAATGCGTCGACGGGGGATCTTACTAAACCCGAGGCCAGGCACAGTTTGTGAGGTTTGCATTTTTCAAGATTTTATCTGCTAGATAAAATCGCGGTATCATAAAATTATCGGATGAATAATAAAATATTATTTTCATCACTTGTAATTTTATTCACTGAGAAAATAATTCTACAGTGTAATTGATCATCTATCAGATTTATTTAATTTGGAGACTAGCTTACCATACACTTTATCGAGGAGCGCGCGAAGCTTCTCAAGGAAGCTTCTTCCAACTATTATTTTATTATTTCTCTCTCCTCCTATTTTGTGCAGCACGTTTGAATTAAGGGGTCTAATTCATTTCTCTCCCATTCTCCTCATTCACGCTTTGGTCACTCTCCTTTCAGATCACTATTCACTCATCTTTCTCTCTTCTCTTTCACCCCACAAAGCTGACAACACCATCCACCCACACCTCCGTTTTGTTCTTCCAAAACCGTCACACTCCCAACACCATTTCATGTTTGGAGAACCACCATATCTGAGGAAAACATCTCCAAGGTCCTACATTTTCTTCATCTTCATCTTCTCCATTGTTGAAGCTTAAAGGTTGGAACTTTAAGGATCTCTGAACTGAAAACGTGATTTCGACCAAAAAGGAGCAGTTTTTCTTTGTGCTTCTCCAAGGTAAGAGGAAGACACTCCTCCTCAACCTATTTTAGCATTTAGGAACGTCTGTGATTGGTGTTGAGGGTCATTCTACTTTTGCATGTTGTTTTGTATTGCATCTGTGCTATTTAATTATTTGAGTTTTGAATATATATATATATCTGGATGTATTGGAACGTGGAATAAGGAAGGAAATGAGTCCCGATTGGTTCTCGGATAGTTACGGTGTAGGCCAAGAAATTTGGAAACTTAATGAGAAAACTGGTAATAGTGTGAAATCTGGCCAAACCTGTCGAATTTGATATCCTAATTACTTAGTAGAATGTTAAAATCGTCGAGTATGGACTTCTGGCCAAACCTGTCGAATTTGATATCCTAATTACTTAGTAAAATGTTAAAATCCGTCGAGTATGAAGTTCTGGCCAAACCTGTCGAATTTGATATCCTAATTACTTAGTAGAATGTTAAAATCCGTCGAGTATGGACTTCTGGCCAAACTTGTCGAATTTGATATCCTAATTACTTAGTAAAATGTTAAAATCCGTCGAGTATGAACTTAAGCCAAACTGTCGAATTTGATATCCTAATTACTTAGTAGAATGTTAAAATCCGTCGAGTATGGACTTCTGGCCAAACCTGTCGAATTTGATATCCTAATTACTTAGTAAAATGTTAAAATCCGTCGAGTATGAACTTATGGCCAAACTGTCGAATTTGATATCCTAATTACTTAGTAGAATGTTAAAATCCAGTATGGACTTACGGCCAAACTGTCGAATTTGATATCCTAATTACTTAGTAAAATGTTAAAATCCGTCGAGTATGGACTTCGGCCAAACCTATCGAATTTGATATCCTAATTACTTAGTAAAATGTTAAAATCGTCGAGTATGAACTTCGGCCAAACTGTCGAATTTGATATCCTAATTACTTAGTAGAATGTTAAAATCGTCGAGTATGGACTTACGGCCAAAACTGTCGAATTTGATATCCTAATTACTTAGTAAAATGTTAAAATCGTCGAGTATGGACTTCGGCCAAACCTGTCGAATTTGATATCCTAATTACTTAGTAGAATGTTAAAATCCGTCGAGTATGGACTTCGGCCAAAACTGTCGAATTTGATATCCTAATTACTTAGTAAAATGTTAAAATTAAGTCAGTATGAAACGGCCAAACACTCGTCGAATTTGATATCCTAATTACTTAGTAAAATGTTAAAACACATCGAGTATGAACTTATGGCCAAAACTCGTCGAATTTGATATCTTGATCACTTAGTAAAATGTTAAAATCGTCGAGTTTAGACTTCGACCATTTCGTCGAATGTCAAAACCCGTCGAGTTTAGATTTCGACCACCAAACACAATGTGAAAATCCGTCGAGTTTAGATCTTTGAACACTAAACACAATGTCAAAATCCGTCGAGTATGAACCCCGATCATGCCCGTCGAGATTGATCTTCCGACCAAAACCCGTCGAATAGAGTCCCTGGACACTTAGGAGAAATTGCCCCAAAGTCAATAATCGTCGAGTTTGAGAGACAATGCCTGTCGAGTAGATGAATTTCTCCAGACCCGTCGAAATTAGAGATTTTGACTAGTGTTTTGTCGGTTCGACACTTGGGAGATTTTCTCCAACGTCGACACCTATACCCGTCGAATTGAGGCTTTTGCTGACCCTCTGGAGGGTTCGACAGTTTTGGTCTTCGTTCGACAGAACCCCTATCCGACAGAAATTGTTTTCTTGCCAATCCTATTATAAAATGTTTTCCCCATTCTTCCATCCTCCTGTTACATTATTCTTCGTCGAATGGCAGCTTCAATTATTCATAAAACGTATTGTCTTCATCGAATTCAAAAGTATACCTATCACCCAACACCTAGTAATTGAAATCTGTGACTCAGTTTGTGATTCTGACCGTGTATTTTCCTGGACCCAAAACCTTGGGACTAATAGACGTATATTGATTATAAATAAATGGGATGACTAGAAGTTACTTAGGGATGCATAAACAGGGAAGAACATGAGAGTGTGAGATTTGAGATCTTAGAATAACCTTCTAAGGGCATATGAATAAATTACCTAAGAGGATTTAAGTTAACTAAGAGAATTCCTTTAGAGACAAACTCTGTAAGTAAAGCTAAACCTAAGTAAGAATTCATAATACGCTTTAAAATGTATTAATTTATTTAACAACAATATCATGCTATTGTGGGTCCATGTGGGTGACCATTGATTGGGTTAATTCTTACTTGGGCAAATTGTGATGCATGATGGAATAGTATGTAATAATGATCATACATGATTATGCATAGAGTCTGTATGCATTGTGGATAAATCATATGACATGCATTTGAGGCATGATTGACCGAGTTGTCATGAGAAGCATGATAGAGTCATGCATTGCACAAAAGAACGAGAATGTCCGTGGACTTTGTTAAGGCCGAGTTGCCTAGGAGCTGAATCACACCTTAGTGCGGGTGCGAATAGACACGTGGGGTCCTGTAAATGACCTTGAGGGCGTCGGGGCGCGGGCGTCTCGCAGAGGGCAGTGGTAGCTCCTTTGGACCGTGGAGACAGACCGATACACACGCACTGACGATCCTAACTGGCCACAGTCCTATATCGAGATCTTGTGAGAATGCCGCTGTATAAAGCCTTGTTGCGCAAAATGACTGATTATTTTCTGGAAAGCACTTGTTTTTATGGCTGACGAGATACTGGCATGTCTCCTTGAATCATTCTCTCTGACTGTTTTGTGTCTAGCTCCATGGAGTAGGATCTTGATTATTGAGGGCATATATGCATAGTGAGTCCATGAATTATCTGGCATACATTGTTATTATAATTGGAACTGTTGCATTTCTGATATATCTATATATATATATGATTCGCTGGAGGCTGTTTAGTTGATTATAATCTGCTACTAAATGTTTATTACCATTATTGCTATCATAAATGCTATGTGGGCGCCTTGCGCCGTTTGGTTTCTTGATGCTATGGAGTAATGATGGTAGGATGTCTTACCTCTTTCTTGTACTTTTCTTGCTCTATGTTAATTTTTGGTTAAAGACTATAAGTGGGAACGAAGTTGGATTCCTTTGGATTTTATTGGTTTGACCCTCTTGCATTCGGTGATGCTGAGTCGCGACAGAGCTCTTTTTTTGGGGTTTGTTCGAATTGTGTTCGCTTTGATACCAAGACACCGTAGAGTCGACCGGACCACAAGCGTATGTGACATCTTTGGGGATCGACTTTGACCATGAAGAGGACTGCGATTGAAGACCTTATCTTGTATTTCTCACTACACCGGTGAGCCGGAATTGCCTCACGCATTCGGGATACGATGGAGTGCCCAACTCTTAGTCGTAGATATATTATGGGTAGTTTATATTTTATTTTGCATTACCTATATAAAGTGTATTTTTGAGTACATGTATGCTTCAAGGCAATTATCCAGACTTAAATGTTGTAAATTGAGTACATATTATAATTCATAATTTAACTGGTTGTATATGTAACTACTCATTCGTGGCTCCTATTTTCCTCATATGAGAAATGTTTAATATTTATGGTAAATTTGTTGTTTGACAATGTTAGCACACCGACATTTAGTGACCGTGACATAATGACGATTGTGCATTGGTTATTGAATCGAGGGGTGTTACACACTTTCTTTTGAGAAAAGGGTGGTCTTCTTTGAAATCCATTTTTCTTTAGGAATCTTCTAATTTTTCTCACAAGGAGACTAAGATCCTCTTCACTTAGCTCAACACTTTCAGCATCCTCTTCACCATCTTCATCATCATCTTCAATTGTAGAGGAAGTGGCTTTGAGTGCGATTCCTTTCTTCTTTTTATCATGCTCTTCATTTTGATTGAGCCTATTTAGTTCCAGCTTATGTTCTTGAAGCTTTCCAAATAAGGTGGCTAGAGACATTGTTGATAAATCTCTTGATTCCGTAATCGCCGTTACTTTGGGTTGCCAATTCCTGCTTAGACATCTCAAGACTTTGTTAATAAGATCCTCATTAGGAAATGTTTTTCCCAATGAGATAAGATGATTAACAATATGAGTAAACCTCTTTTGCATATCTTGAATACTCTCACCTTGGTTCATTCTAAACAATTCGTATTCATGAGTAAGAGTGTTTATTCGAGATCACTTTACCTCACTAGTACCTTCATGAGTTACTTGTAGGGTATCCCACATTTCTTTTGCAGTCTTGTAATTTGACACCCTAAAGAATTCATCATACCCGAAGGATGTGGTGATGATGTTCTTGGCTCTCAAATTGTATTGAACCTTCTTTTTATCATCATCAGTCCATTCATTTTTAGGTGTATTAATTTTTACACCATCTTTAGTTTGTGTTGGAACAAAAGCACTATTTTCAACGGCGTCCCACACATCTAAATCAATAGCTTCAATGAAAATTTTCATCATTTCTTTTTAATAGGCATAACTATCCCCATTGAAATAAGGAGGTCTGTTTATAGAAGAACCTTCATTTGAAAAATCATTTGAAGCCATCACTTCTCTTGAAGCTGCTAAGCTCTTTATACAAGAGTCTAGCTCTGATACCACTTTTTACTAAGTGGCCTCAATACTCAAGAGGGGGGGTGAATTGAGTATGAAAAACAAGTTCGCAAATCTTTCACAAATCGTTTGATAAACAATTTTCGTTGAAGCTAATTGATGATTAGAGATGATTGGATATAAGAGATAAACACTTTTACTTATAAACGCAATAGCCAAAGGGACCAATATTCAAGCAATTCAATAAAATAGTACTCAATGTAAAGAGAAGGGTATAGAGAAAACAAACACAATGATTTATCTTGGTTCGATTACCAATCCACTTGTGATCTACATCCAGTCCTCAAGTAACTGCTAGAGATTTTCCACTAATTCTTCAAGCTTCAATAGGTGCTTGATAACCTTTACAACCTTGAGCACTCAACACTTTGGGATACCTTACCCTTGGAGCTTGAGTCTCTTCAACTAAGGGATACCTTACCTTTTACACTTTTGAAGGGATGCCTCACCCTCTTTGCAAAGCAATATAGATTGATTGAATGAAGCTCTCACTAGAGTAGATGATTACAAATTGAAGCTCTAATATGCTCTCAAAGATTATCCTACGTTTTTACAAAATACAGAGCAAGAATGGATTTGAGAATTGAATCACATTTGAAAGTATTGGTAATCAGTTTTTGGTTTAAGGTCGACCTCAAATGAAGACCCAACATTGGTATTTATAAGTTTCTCAATAAATGGAGCCGTTGGAGGGTTTTAGCCATGCATTTAATGCATTTAATATAGCCGTTAGACGTTGTCAGGGTGCGTGTAATCGATTACACAACAAATGTAATCGATTACATTGTTGTTCCAACGTGTTCTTAGCTTTCTGGACTCTGTGTAATCGATTACATTATTGGTGTAATCGATTACATGGCTTTTGACTTACTTGTAATCAATTACAATAACCATGTAATTGATTACATGACTTCTGACTTACTGTGTAATCGATTACAATATCTATGTAATCGATTACATGACTCTTTGAACGTGTTCTTGCCTTTCTGGGCTTATTGTAATCGATTACATTACTTGTGTAATCGATTACATGGCCTCTTTTTGCTGTGTAATCGATTACAAACTCCATGTAATCGATTACATTAGCCTTTGAACACATTTTTCAAGTCCAATAAAGCTTGTAAGCCATTTCTAACACCTCAAGACATTTGATTAAACATAAATCCCTTTAAGAGTGTTAGATTTAAGATTGAAACTCAAGTTTCTTGAAAAACATGTTTAACTTTGAAATTTCCCACTTATTTTGAAATGACATATTGAAAAACTATTTGAGGAATCTTGAGAGCATTTAACATTAATGTTCTAAGTCTTATAATTAAATAAACCTCTTGACTTCTTTCTTTGATCTTGATCTTTCCTTTTGCACTTGATCTTCACTTTTGCCTTTGTTATCATCAAAAACTATTTGACATGCTTTAGGGACATAAGCATTCACATAACTAAGCTAAGGTTGAGCCTTCAGTCAACGCCACGTGAGCTACAAAGCCGCAGGCAGGGGGCCGAGTCTATACCATGAGTGGAGCTGAAGCCTCCCAATCTAAAGATCTGATACAGGGAGAAGGTGTCGTAGGAGGTAATCTTTTAACTGTACTGTATGATTCTGGGGTAACCTACTCTTTCATTTCATATGACTGTGTGTGACGACTTGGTTTACCTATGTCTTCCTTACCTTTTGACTTAACTATTTCTACTCCTACTAATAAACCTGTTGTTACTACCAAAGTCTGTTTAAATTGTCTATTAATTGTTGATGGTCGAATCTTTTTTGTTGATTTGATCTGTTTACCCTTTTTCCAATTAGATGTAATTTTAGGAATGGATTAGTTGTCTTCCAACCGTATCCTGTTGGATTACTCTAGTAAAACCATAGTTTTTCCCATAGATGAGGATTCTAGATTTTTGACGGCCAACCAAGTTTGAGCTTTCTTGAAAGAAGGAGCTCAAAGATACATGCTATTATCTTCCTTGAAGGTCGAGAGCGAGGCTGATGTGAATGCAATTCCCGTGGTCAACGAGTTTCCTGAAGTCTTTCCTGATGATGTACTTGGTTTACAGCCGGAGCAGGAAATAGAGTTCGCAATTGATCTGGTACCTGGATCTGGTCCAGTGTCTATAGCACCTTACAGAATGTCACCATCGGAGTTAGCAGAGCTTAAGAAGTAGTTGGAAGAGCTTTTGGAAAAGCAGTTCATTAGACCCAACGTGTCACCTTGGGGAGCACCAGTGTTGCTAGTCCGAAAGAAGGATGGTACTTCACGATTATGTATGGACTATTGCCAGCTGAATAAGGTCACGATTAAGAATAAGTATCCACTTCTGAGGATAGACGATTTAATGGATCAACAGAAAGGAGCAGCAGTGTTCTCTAAGATCGATCTATGATCGAGCTACCACCAGATTCGAGTAAAGATGGAGGACATACCTAATACGGCCTTTTGTACCCGATAGGATCATTACGAATATCTTGTGATGCCGTTTGGTGTAACAAATGCGCCTGCTATCTTTATGGACTACATGAACAGGATCTTTCGTCCTTACTTGGACAGGTTTGTTGTTGTCTTCGTTGACGACATCCTGATCTACTCTCAAAATCAGGAGGATCATGCTGAACACCTCAGTATAGTTCTTCGGATTCTGAAGGAGAAGAAATTGTATGCCAAGTTGTCAAAATGTGAATTTTGGCTGGACGAAATCAAGTTTTTGGGCCATGTGATCTCGAAGGAAGGGATTGTAGTGGATCCGTCGAAAGTAGAAGCAGTTCTACAATGAGAACAGCTGAAGACAGTGATAGAAATCCGAAGCTTTGTGGGATTGGCTGGATATTATCGAAGGTTCATTGAAGGATTCTCTAAAATTGCAGGACCTCTCACTCAACTTACAAGAAAGAACCAAGCCTTTGAATTGATTGATCTGTTAATAATTTTAGTATCTTAAATGCTTTTTGTTTGATCTAATTGGACTCTATATATGCTCAATTGTTGATATTTATCTAAGTTTATGCTTTAGAGCTTAATTGGATGTTTATTGTGAAACTATGCTTAAATGTGATTATAAACACTCGTAAATAAATTATGCTTTTTAGGATATCTTTGATTTTTGAGTCCATTAGCATTGAACCGAGCTTGATGACCATTTATGGAGAGAGATGAATGCTTAAGCAAAGGAAGAAGAGCAATTATGAATATTCAAGGTTGCATTTGAAGAAAGTGATCAACACGGCCCCGTGTCACATAACACGGGGTGGGCCGTGTACTCTTCTGACTATTTAAAGATGAGTCAAATTCTATTTTTGGACAACACGGCCCGTGTTATATGATATGGGGTAGGCCGTGTACGTCTCTGTTTTCACAAGGGAATTCAGTTTTCAGCTTTGACCGATAACACGACCCGTGTCACATAACACGGGTTGGGCCGTGTTCTTCTCTGACTTTGAAATTAGTTGGAATTTTGTTACCAAATTCAAATACTGGTAGGGCCGTGTTATATGACATGGCCCGTGTCATTGGCTCAGGAGTTTAAATTCGAGTTTTAATGCTAAATTAGGTATCTAAACCTATAAATAGGGTTGCTTAAAGCCCCTAAAAGAGATCTGGACAGAGAGAGCCGTCAAGGAAACTGAGAGAAACACAAAGACCAAGAAAGAGAGAGATTCGATTGAGGATTGGAGACTTGGATTCGAGTGATCGAAGATCAATCATTCTTAAACCTTGGAAACTAGTTTGATCTTTAGTTTTCTTTTTTTCTTTTGTTCTGAACAATGTCTTTCTTTAATTCTTCTTCTATTTTTGAATTTTCCATGTGTGGCTAAACTTCTTGATTGGTTAAGGGAAGATGAAACTCTAGTTTTGATTATGTGAATCTTGCATATTTCTTTATATCAATACAGTTATGTTTTTATTCATATGTTTCTGTTCTTAAATCAATATGAAGGTCTTTATATTCTTGCCAAATTTCGAGAGTGGTAAAACTAGGATTGCTATGCGCGATTGTGGTGGTAAAACTAGTGAAACATATGATCTAAGCAATTTAATCCCGATGTGTGATTAGATCTTGTGTGATTGGTTTTCTAATTCTTAACGTAATCATTAGGTAGGTGTAAGAGTGGTTGCTTTACAAATAACTAATGGTTAGGGTTTGATTTGAGTGGTTGCTGAATTAAGCAAAACTTAAGGAAAATAAGGGATTTATCTCATAATCACATAAGAACATAATTGATCATGTTGGTATAAAGAGTATGTAAGCATAATCATATAAATTTAGTGGTGGATTCCATCTCTTAACCAATATCTTTAACTTGGTAATTCAATCTGTGTTTACTATTTTTGTTTTAAGTTTAATTTATACTTTTAATTTTAATCAACAAAACCCCTTTTTTACTTTTTACTATTTATTGTTCATCAGAGTTTAATTTAGGAATTGGATTGATAGTGTCAATTGAATTAGTTCTTTGTGGATCGACCCTTGCTTACTACAACTGGTTGTAAGGTTTCTATATTTTTGGTGGAACTTGGCAACTATTTTTGATATTATTTTTAATCATATTCCACATGACATCAAATTTTGGCGTCGTTGTTGGGAGCTAATTTTCTAATTACATTATTCATATGTTTCTTATTTTTTCTGTCTGTTTTTGTTTTAATTCTAATAGTTTCAATCGTTCTTTTCAACTGTCTTGCAGGTGTTCATGTCTGGCGAACAGGTGAATGAACAATTGAGAATTTTAAGGCAATATTTTGAACAAATCAGCTTGCTGCATCAAATCCCCTTCCAATTCACACCTGCTAACATTGAAGCTGCCTGTCACATAGACCTTTCAAGTTCTGAGGCATCTGAGATTTCTGAGCCACCTGAAGAAGTAGTGATGGCAAAAAATACGTTAAGGATGTTGGGTGCTCCAGACTTGGACCAACAACCTCTGTGCATAGAAATTCCTAAGAATGACGAGGCATTTGAGTTGAAATGTGGTCTAATCCATCTTTTGCCATCTTTCAAGGGACTAGCCAGAGAAGACCCTAACAAGCATCTGAAGGAAATCCATGTTGTGTGTTCTAGCATGAAGCCCACAGGAATTTCAGTGGAGCAAGCTAAGTTGAGAGCTTTTCTGTTTTCCCTGAAGGATTCTGCAAAGGAATGGCTATACTATTTGTCGCCCGGATCTATCCAGTCATGGCAGGACATGGCTCGAGCTTTCCTGGATAGATATTTCCCTGCTTTAAAGGTAGCCACTATCAGAAAAGAAATTTGCGGCATCCAACAAAGGCATAGGGATCCACTTCATGAATACTAGGAGAGATTTAAGAGATTGTGTGCTAGCTGTCCTCAATATCAAATTAGTGAACAACTTCTGATACAGTACTTCTATGAAGGTTTACTAGTGATGGACCGCAACATGATTGATGCTGCCAGTGGAGGAGCTTTGGTTGATAAGACTCCTCGAGAAGCTAGAAACTTGATATCTAGAATGGTTACAAATACTCAATAATTTTTCACTTGAATGATACAGGAGTGAGAGTAGTTAAAGAGGCCAACACAACTAGTTTACAGCAACAAATGATCCAGTTGACTACCATGGTTCAGAAGTTGATGGACAATGGGAAAGCACCGGTACAGGCATGTGGGATTTGTTGTTCTTCAGGACATCCCACCGATATGTGTCCTACTCTGCAAGAGGACACAAATGAGGAGGCCAAGGCAGTGGGGGGACTTTCTGCACCATTCAAGAATTATAATCCCTATTCCAACACATATAATCCGGGGTGAAGAGATCATCCTAGCTTTAGCTATGCAAAACAGTCCCAAGCTCAACCTCAAGCTTATGGACCTCCAGGGTTTCAGCAAAGACAAGCACCTCTTCCTCAGAGGCAGCCACAAGTTCAAACTCCTAAGCAACCTGAGCCTTCGTTGGAAGAGTTAATGAGACAAATGGCCACCAATAATATTCAATTTCAATAAGAAATAAGGGCCACAATTAGTACCTTGCAAAACTAAGTGGGACAGTTAGCCACTGAGATCAACAAGGTTCAGAGTCAGATTTTTGGGAAACTTCCCTCACAGCCAGAGGTGAACCCAAGAGAAAATGCTAGTGCTATCACCTTGCGAAGTGGGAAGACACTTGACGAACCCACATTTTCCCAAGTCACTGAAGACAAAGCTCAAAAGCCTAAGGAGGTAGAAGAGGAGGGGCTCAATTCTAAGACTCCTAAGGTAAGTGTTTCTAAACCACTCCTTAAATATGTCACTAAGGCCCCTTTTTCGAGTAGGTTGGTTAAAAATAAGAAAGAAGAAGCGGATAAAGAGATCTTAGAGACTTTTAGGAAAGTTGAAGTTAACATTCCTTTGTTAGATGCTATTAAGCAAGTGCCTAGATATGCTAAGTTCTTAAAAGAATTATGCACTAACAAAAGGAAGTTGAAAGGTAATGAACGGGTCTAGGTGGGAGCAAATGTTTCAGCTGTTTTTAATAAGAAACTCCCAACTAAATGTAAGGATCCTGACACATTCACTATACCATGCACTATCGGTAATGCCAGGTTTGAGAGGGCAATGCTAGATTTAGGTGCATCCATTAATGTCATGCCCTTTTCTATTTATGCATCTTTACATCTAGGACCTTTAGAACTAACTGGAGTTATTATTCAATTGGCAGACAAGTCTAACGCATACCCTAAGGGGGGTTGTTGAAGATGTTTTGGTGCAGGTAAATAAATTGGTGATTCTGGAAGATTTCTATGTGCTGGACATAGAGGAGGACAAATCCCCCAACTCTGCCCCTATTCTGCTAGGAAGACCATTCCTAAAGATTGCACGGACTAAAATTGATGTGCATTTGGGAACATTGATAATGGAATTTGATGGAGCGTTGATCAGATTCAACATCTTCGAAGCCATGAGATACCCAAGTGATGTGTACTCTGCTTATGTTATTGATTCCTTTGATGTTTATGAGTCTTTAATTTCTGCTATTTTTGAGTCTGATTAATTTGATGCCCTTGATACAGTTATGACTCACAGTTTAGATTCCCAGGAATCAAAGAAGGATGACAAATGAGAGCCATAGAGCGAGGAGGTTGATGAAGTAATAGCAGCCTTGCATACGCTCTCTTCCATTTCAGAAGGACATAAAGTATCGTATATTGAGCTACCTAGTACCACTGATATACCTAAACTTTCTGTTGTGCAGGCACCAGAATTGGAATTGAAGGAATTGCTTGCCCATTTGAAATATATTTTTCTGGGTGAGAAGGAGACACTTCCGGTGATAATTGCTAAATCCCTTACCCAAGAGCAAGAGGAGAGATTAATTTCTATGTTGAAGGAACACAAGATAGCCATTGGATGGACTATTGCGGACATCAAGGGTATTAGCCCCTCCATTTGCATGCATAGAATCTTAATGGAGGAGGGGGCTAAGCTAGTGAGAGAACCACAGAGGAGGTTGAATCCTTTGATAATGGATGTTATAAAGAAGGAGATACTGAAGCTCCTAAGTGTGGGGGTCATCTACCCCATTTCTGATAGCAAGTGGGTAAGCCAGGTCCAGGTAGTACTAAAGAAATTTGGCATTACTGTAGTAAGAAATGCTGAGAATAAGCTTATTCCCACTAGATTACAGACAGGGTGGCGTGTTTATATAGATTATATAAAATTGAATGCTGCCACCAAAAAAGACCACTTCCCTTTACCCTTTATTGATCAAATGTTAGAGAGATTAGCTGGTCATTCTCATTATTATTTTCTGGATGAATTTTCAGGTTATAACCAGATTGCTATCGCTCTGGAAGATCAGGATAAGACCACTTTTACTTGTCCTTTTGGCACCTTTGCTTATAGGCGAATGCCTTTTGGACTTTGCAATGCATCAGGGACTTTTTAAAGATGTATGGTGAGTCTATTTTCTGATTATATAGAGAACATCATTGAGGTCTTCATGGATGATTTTAGTGTATTTGGGAATAGCTTTAAGAAATACTTGGAACATTTAGCATTGGTTTTAAAAAGATGCATTGACACTAACCTTGTTTTAAATTGGGAAAAATACCATTTCATGGTAGAAGAAGGTATTGTGTTAAGTCATGTAATCTCTGCTAGGGGCATTGAAGTCGAAAAGCTAAGGTAGAGCTTGTGCGTTCATTACCCCCGCCTACTAGTTTGCAGGACATTCGTTCTTTTCTTGGTCATGTAGGTTTCTATTAGTGCTTCATCAAAGACTTCTTCAAGATATCAGCACCCCTCTGCATATTTCTCCAAAAAGATATGCCATTCCATTTTAATGAGAAGTGTGTGGAGGTTTTCACTAAACTTAAGGAGTTGATGACTGAGGCACCCATCATTAGGCCACCAAATTGGGAGCTTCCATTCGAGTTAATGTATGATGCAAGTGACTTTGCGGTAGGGGCTGTCTTAGGACAGCGAGTTGATAAGGTTCTTTATGCTATTTACTATACATCAAAGACCCTAAATGATGCTCAACTGAACTATTCCACAACTGAAAAAGAGCTTCTTGCTGTTGTTTTTGCTTTAGAGAAATTTAGATCATATTTGATTGGTTCTAAAGTAATTATTTTTTCTTATCATGCAACATTGAAGTACCTACTGGCAAAGAAGGAGGCGAAGCCAAGATTGCTTCGATGGATTTTGTTGCTCCAAGAGTTTGACTTAGAGATTAAAGATAAAAAAAGGAGTGAAAACTTGGTGGCAGACCATTTGAGCAGGTTGGTGACCGAAGAGGAGGACATACCTATCTAAGAAAGCTTTTCGGATGAGCATTTAATGGCTATCACAACCATCATTCCGTGGTATGCTGATATTGCTAATTACTTGGCCACTAAGGACTTTCCAGAGAGCCTGAACAAGGCGCAGTGAGACAAGCCGAGGAGTGATTGCAAGTATTACATTTGGGATGATCCTTACCTTTGGAAGCATTGTGTAGATCAAGTGATTCAGAGATGTATTCCGGATTCAGAGACTCACTCCGTTCTCTCTTTTTGTCATACCTATGTCTGTGGAGGATATTTCGGCACGAAGAGGACAACTAATAAAGTACTTGACAGTGGTTTCTACCAGCCCACCATCTTTAAGGATGCTTATAACTTCTGTAAGTCATGTGACGGCTATCAAAGAACAGGTAATATTGGTCCGTGAAATCAAATGCCTCAAACTCCAATAATCTTTGTGGAAATCTTTGATGTTTGGGGCTTTGACATCATGGGACCATTCCCTCCTTCTTTTGGTTTCTCCTATATTCTTTTAGCTGTGGATTATGTTTCAAAATGGGTGGAAGCTAAGGCCACTAAATCTGATGATTTTAAGACTGTTGTGGATTTTGTGAAGTCTTATTTTTTTTCCAGGTTTGGTACTCCCAGAGCCATCATTAGTGATCAAGGGACACATTTTTGCAACAGAATCTTTGAAGCCCTTTTGAAGAAATATGGTGTGGTGCACCAGACCTCTACTCCTTACCATCCTCAGACGAATGGCCAGACTAAGGTGTCCAATAGGGAGATCAAGTCTATCCTTGAAAAAACTATGAATCCAACGCGTAAGGATTAGAGTACTGGACTTACCGATGCTTTATGGGCTTATCAGGCTGTATACAAGACCCCGATTGGTATGTCCCCATTCTGATTGGTGTATGGGAAGCCCTGTGGAACATCGATTTTACTGGGCTATCAAGCAAGTTAATTTGAACTTGGAAGGTGTTGGAAAGCAAAGAAAGCTCCAAATACAAGAGTTGGAAGAACTGAGGAATGAGGCCTTTGAGAGTGCCCTCATTTCCAAGGCCAAGACCAAAGCATTCCATGATCACATGATCTCCAGGAAAAGTTTCAACAAAGGCCAAAGAGTGTTGCTATACCAATCCAGACTCAAATTATTTCCAGGTAAGCTACGTTCTAAATGGATTGGACTATTTGTAGTAACTATTATTTTTCCTTCTGGTGCAGTGGCGATCATGAATAAGGCATCTGGAAAGACATTCAAGGTCAATAGGCACTGTCTCAAGCCTTACCATGAGCTTCCGGAGAATGCAAAAGTTAAGGACATGCCTATTCTCCATCCATCTTATACAGAACAATGAATAGTATCGCAATGTCTGGCTGAGGATAATAAACTAAGCGCTTATTGGGAGACAACCCAACCAGATTTGCTTTCTTTTCCCTTTCTGTTTTGCGTTGTTTAGTTTCTTAGTTTAGCCCATTTTAATGTATTTCTTGCTTGATGATACTTGTATCTTTGCCGGTATTTGTGTTTTGACTTGCTTAGTTTTGGTTTGATTGTATGCATTCATGGTTTGTTAAGTGCATGTAGTCATGATGAGCAGATTGGAGTGATTTTATAAGTCAGAAGCCTACACAGGGTGGGTCGTGTCAATTGACACGGCCCGTGTTCCCATGATAGTAATCCCAGCTGCTCATAAAGAGGTACACGTTGTGGGCCATGTCACATGACACGACCCGTGTTTTTATACACCCAGAACTATTCTTTATAGAGAGGTACACGGGGAGGGCCATGTCCCATGACACAGCCCGTGTTGTCATTCCAGCAACTCTAAAACCCTAATTTAGGATTTTCTTTCCTAATTTTTTCCCAACTCTCCTTCTCCCACGCAGCCACCATGCAGCAGCTCTTATCCTTCTCCATCTTCTCCTCTTCCAAATCTTCCATTTTCACCACCTACATCCACCATTTCAACCATTTTTCACTTTCTATCTCTCAAATCTCTCTTCCCTCTTTCTTTCTCCTTCTATTTTCCCACCATTGTCTCCATTATTCTCACTACCCACGCGCCCACCATAGCCACCACCACAATCTTCCATTGTTCTGCCATTTTCAACCCTATTTCTCCTTACATTTCTTCTCACTCAACTACTTTCTTTTCATACCCTTTCCTTCACATTCCCTATCTCCCCACCATTCTAAAGTTCACGGCACCATTCCATTTTCTCCTCGTCTCCATTTCTTCTGATTTCCTCAGTGATGGGTCCTAAGAAGCGCATCAAGGTCATAGCTGCTTCCTGTTCACACCATCCCCATCGTACCTCCTCTAGGCGCGCACAGTCTTCTCCATCACCCCTGCGTGAGCCATCACCACCTTAGGTACCAGTCAATCCTATAGACAGAAAGGTAGTGGTTCCTACCTGATTTTTGGATGTAGATACCCTTAAGTCTATAGGGTTGCATGATGAGATTTTTGCTTTATTGAGTAGGATTAGTTAGGTAGAATTTGCACTGTTGAATAGGCCTACATTTGCTGAGTTGACTAGGGAGTTCATTTCTAGTTTTAACTGTAAGCTGTATCCCCTGTGTGATCAGGAAAAGTGGCCTAGTGAGATCACATTTAGGCTGTTAGACAACTCTCATATTGTTGACATTCATTTGTTTCGTGCTGTTTTTGGTTTTCCTGAGGGGCACAATATGCTACCCCGTGATTTTAATCCTGATCGTGTGTGGTCTGCTCTGACTGTGTCTGGGTCTGGTAGCTATGACCCTAAGTTGTCTAAGGCTTCTAGGCTTAGGTCCCCTGCACATCGATATATTCAGAAATGGTTAGCTAATACCATATGTGGTAGGGGGAAAGTCAAGGCACCATTAGCCGTTCTGATTTATTTTTCTTACACTGCATGCTTGAGGGAGAACCCGTCAATGGGGGGTATTGGCTTTGTAATCAGTTTCACCATGTCGGGACCACTTTAGCTGGTCGTATAGTGATGGAGGGTATATCTCTACTATTGCTGCTCATTTTGATTATCTGGACCTGCTGGAGGAAGCCCCGGTCCAGGGTCCTAATGCTATTGATAGGGCCATTTTGGTGTCTATGAAGCTGTGCACCCGTCAAGATGGTGCTCTCCTCTTGATCGGAGCTGATAGAGTTGCCCTGCCTAGGACAGATCTAATCCCTGAGCCTCATGAGGATGTTGTAGTCTCCCCACCTCCAGAGTTTATTGATGATGCAGGACCTTCCACTCAGCCTGGCACAGCTTCCTATGATGTTGTTTTGGCTCATATTGACCACCTGGAGATGGACCATGCTACTCGCTTCCAAAGATTAGAAGATCACTTTCAAGCATTGGAAGCCTCTCGTGATCAGAGGATGGATGCCATTAATGGCAAGCTTGATCTCTTGCTTCAAGGTTTCTCCTATCCCCCTCCCCCATCCTAATGTATTTTCATTTTCTTTTACGAAATTGTAATTGATTTTGCCTGGCTTAGTGGACATTGTATTGGTTACCATTTTGAATTTGATTATGCTTCATGATACCGGAATCAATTTCTTTGTATATGCTTTGCTGATTTATTCGAGTTCCTTTTATCTATTGTGTATGCTTTGACATTGAGGACACTGTCTATTCTAAGTATAGGGGGGTCTGGGTTTGACTTTGGTTGCACATTTTGATTTTACTTGCATATCTGGTGCATGTCTTTCTAACTGGTTTTTAGAGTATGTTGAGCAATGAACAAACGATTGATTTTTTTTATTGATAGTTTTTAAGCCTAAAGGACTTGACTTTCTTGCTTCTAAACCCGCACTGGGAGGTTTTGAAAGTTGAAATGGTTGATTCAATAATATGATAAAATTGGGACCTAGTGAGTTTTTGGGCCTTGATATGAATGACTAATTTTAAGTCATTTTTCTGTTCTTTGTTGAATGATTCCACTTGTGATTATATGCCCTTTAGAACTTGGTTTGACTCTCTTTTAAACTGCAAATGATCACTGCATATTTTTGAGATAATAAAGGCAGTTCTTTCTTTTAGCTACTGGTTAAATAACTGTCCTTGCATTTTGATCCATTGTTTCACCCCTTTGAGCCCTGAATGACATCCTTTCTTTTTATTATAGCTCAATACAATCCTAACAGTGAAAAACCATTGCTACCCTACCTTAGGGAGTAGAAGAGCTTGATAATTATGTTGGGAATTGTGTTTGAATAAGTGTGGGGGTGATTACACAGTTATGTTTTTATTAAAAAAAAAGACTCTCAAAAGAGAAAAGAAAGAAATGAAAAAGAGAATGGTAAAGTTGGTTGTTGAATGGAGAAAGTCAAGGAAAAGATGAAGATGGATTGAAAAGTGCTGGGGTGATTCTGTAAAAGCGTTTGATTTTTATATTCCCCTTTGCTCTTCTATTCCCGATGGTCTAACTTTGTTTATCCTTGATATATCCTACCTTGACCTTGACCCCATAACAACTTGATTAAAGACCTTTTGATCTTTGTGTGCATATGGTTTAGGTGGTGGAGAAGTAGAGGCTTGTCAAGCCTATGATAGGGCATGTTTTCATGAGTTAGTTGAGAGTAAATACAAGTCCAAAACACTTAAGTGAGAGAGAGTATATCAGTGAGAATTTATCATGTTGATTTAATCCTTATATGGGATTGACCTGACTTGCTGATTTGGATTGTTGAGAGAGGAAATTCCTGATTACTTAGATTCCTTAAAATGACTAATGTGTGTAGATCTTTACTCATTGTTTAGTACTTTTATTACTTTTTGGGAAGCATGTGCTTAATTTTATTTTTTTGCCTAGGAGTGCAAAAAGTTAAGTGTGAGGGTATTTGATCTGTTAATAATTTCAGTATCTTAAATACCTTTTGTTTGATCTAATTGGACTCCATATGTGCTCAATTGTTGATATTTAGCTAAGTTTTTGATTTAGAGCTTAATTGGATGCTTATTGTGAAACTATGCTTAAATGTGGTTATAAACACTCATAAATGAATTATGCTTTTTAGAATATCTTTGAGTGTTTGAGGCCATTAGCATTGAATCGAACTTGATGACCATTTATGGAGAGAGATGAATGCTTAAGAAGATCGGTTTTATCCTAGAAGCAAAGGAAGAAGAGCAGTTATGAAGATTCAAGATTGTATTTGAAGAAAGTGATCAACACGACCCGTGTCATATAACACGGGGTGGGCCGTGTACTCCTCTGACTATTTGAAGATTAGTCAAATTCTATTTTTGGACAACACGGCCTGTGTCATATGACACGGGGTGGGCTGTGTACGTCTCTGTTTTCATAAGGGAATTCAATTTTCAGTTTTGACCGATAACACGGCCTATGTCACATAACACGGGTTGGTCCGTGTTCTTCTCTAACTTTGAAATTAGTTGGAATTTTGTTACCAGATTCAGACACGGGTAGGGCCATGTTATATGACACGCCCTGTGTCATCGGCTTAGGAGTTTAAATTCAAGTTTTAATGCTAAATTAGGTATATAAACCTATAAATAGGGTTGCTTAGAGCCCCTAAAGGAGATCTAGACAGAGAGAGCCGTCAAGGAAACTGAGAGAAACACAAAGACCAAGAAAGAGAGAGATTCGATTGAGGATTGGAGACTCGGATTCGAGTGATCGAAGATCAATCATTCTTAAAACTTGGAAACTAGTTTGATCTTTAGCTTTCTTTTTTTCTTTTGTTCTGAACAATGTCTTTCTTTAATTCTTCTTCTATTTTTGAATTTGTCATGTGTGGCTAAACTTCTTGATTAGTTAAGGGAAGATGAAACTCTAGTTTTGATTATGTGAATCTTGCATATTTCTTTATATCAATACAATTATGTTTTTATTCATATGTTTCTGTTCTTAAATCAATATAAAGGTCTTTATATTCTTGCCAAATTTTGAGAGTGGTAAAACTAGGATTGCTATACCCAATTGTGGTGGTAAAACTAGTGAAACATATGATCTAAGTAATTTAATCCTGGTGTGTGATTAGATCTTAATGTGATTGGTTTTCTAATTCTTAACGTAATCATTAGGTAGGTGTAAGAGCGGTTGCTTTATAAATAACTAATGGTTAGAGTTTGATTTGAGCGGTTGCTGAATTAAGCAAAACTTAAGAAAAACAAAGGATTTATCTCACAATCACATAAGAACATAATTGATCATGTTGGTATAAAGAGTATGTAAGTTAGCATAATCATATAAATCTAGTGGTGGATTCCATCTCTTAACCAATATCTTTAACTTGGTAATTCAATCTGTGTTTACTATTTTTGTTTTAAGTTTAATTTATACTTTTAATTTTGATTAACAAAACTCCCTTTTTACTTTTTACTATTTATTATTCATCAGAGTTTAATTTAGGAATTGGATTGATAGTGTCAATTGAATTAGTTCTGTGTTGATCGACCCTTGCTTACTACAACTGGTTGTAAGGTTTTTATATTTTTGGTGGAACTTGGCAACTATTTTTGATATTATTTTTAATCATATTCTACATGACATCATGGACCGATGCTTGCGAAGAAGGTTTCCAAGAATTGAAGAGATGACTAACTACTTCACCAGTGTTAGTCCTACCCCATCTGAATGAACCATTTGAAGTGTACTGCGATGCTTCATATCAAGGACTAGGAGCTATGCTTATGCAAAATGGGAAAATGGTGGCTTATGCTTCGAGACAGTTGCGAGTGCACGAGAAGAACTACCCACCACATGACTTGGAGTTAGCAGCTATAGTTTTTGCATTGAAGATATGGAGACACTTCCTATATGGGGCGACGTTCAACATCTTTAGTGACCACAAGAGCTTGAAGTACTTATATGATCAAAAAGAGTTGAATATGAGACAGCGCAGGTGGTTAGAATTTCTAAAGGATTATGATTTCTGACTTCTGTATCACCCTGGAAAGGCAAACGTCATAGAAGACGCATTGAGTAGGAAGATGCTCAGTATATCAGCCATGATGATTAAGGAAAAAGACCTGATAGAGTAGTTCAGGGATGTATGGTCTTTCGTGGAATTAGCACAGGAAAAAATTCACATGAACATGGTTATTATCTCAAGTGAATTAATGGAAGACATCTAGGATAAGCAAAATATTAATAAGTTCTTACAAGAGGAAAGAGAGTTGATGAGGCAGGACAATGCGACAACATTTAAGGAAGGAACAGATGGAATTCTGAGGTTCTGAGGTAGGGTTTGTATACCCAGGGATCGAGAGCTAAGGAAGTATATACTTGAATACGCTCACATGAGCAAGTTGAACATGCACTCGGGGATAACTAAAATGTACCAAGACCTGAAGAAGTTATTTTGGTGGCATAGAATGAAGAGTGATATTACCAGATGTGTGTCTTCTTATCTGGTTTTCCAGAAAGCGAAGGTTGAGCATCAAAGACCATCAGCACTATTGCAACCTCTATCTATTCCCAAATGGAAGTGGGACAGTATAGCAATAGATTTTGTGATTGGACTGCCAAAGACTCGAAAAGGTTATGACTCGATATGGGTAATCGTTGATCGACTCACGAAGTCAACACACTTCCTGCCGATCAACATAATATACAACATGGAGAAGCTGACCTAGCTGTACATCGGTGAGATTGTTAGGCTACATGGCGTGCCTACCAGTATTGTTTCGGATAGGGATATCCAAGGTTTACTCCCAAGTTTTTGCAAAGTTTGCAAGAAGCATTGGGAATAAAGCTACGATTGAGTTCTACTTATCATCCATAAAACGATGGGCAATCGGAAAAGACGATCCAATCGTTGGAGGATTTGCTCAGGGCTTACGCTATAGAATAGACTAGAAGTTGGGATGAAGTTTTACCATTGGTAGAGTTTACCTACAACAACAGTTTTCATTTAAGCATAGGGATGACACCCTATGAAGCTCTGTATAGACAACGGTGCCGAACACCTCTGTGTTGGTACCAAGATGGTGAGCGCCTTACTGTTGGACCTGATATTATACAGTAAACAACTGAAAAGGTCAAGATGATTCAGGAAAAGATGAGGATGGCTCAAAGTCAGTAAAAGAACTATGCGGACAAGAGAAGAAAGCCTCTGAGTTTGAGAAAGGCGAGCATGTGTTTTTGAAAGTCACGTCAATGACTGGGGTCGGCCGAGTTCTGAAATCTAGAAAACTCACTCTTAAATTCCTTGGACCTTACCATATTCTTAGCTGGATAGGTCTAGTAGCTTACCAGATAGCTTTACCCCATTTTCTTTCAAACCTTCACAATGTCTTTCATGTGTCACAATTACGGAAATATATTCCTAACCCAAACCATGTCTTAGCACTGGACACAATACAATTGAAAGAGAACTTAACCTATGAGGCACCTCCTGTAAAGATTGAAGATAGAAGAGTAAAACAACTCAGAGGAAAAAAAATCTCATTGGTGAAAGTGATTTGGAACGAAAAGACCGGAGATGCAACGTGGGAATTAGAAGACAAGATGAAGGAGCAACACCGACAATTATTCTAAGGTATGTAAATTTCGAGGATGAAATTTCTTTTTAGAAGGAGAGAGTTGTAACACCCCGAAAATTATTTGTTTCATCATAAATAATCATTTTATAATATTTATGATTTTTGAGAAGTTTTTTGAAATTTTCCGGAAATGTCAAATATTTTAATATATTTTTCATTTTACGTACACGCTGAGCAGAGTCAGTGAAACACCCCAGAAATTGTTTGTTTCATGATGAATAGTTATTTTCTAATATTTGTGATTTTTGAGAATTTTTGTGGATTTTTATGAAAACATTAAATATTTTAGTATATTCCTCATTTTGCGTGTGCGCTGAACGGAGCTGGGAAAATGAAACATTCTCCCTAAGGCTGGTAAACTTTGAACTATGGATGCATCGACCGGGGATCTTACTAAACTCGAGGTCGGGCACAGTTTACGAGGTTTATATTTTTTGAGGTTTTATCTGATAAATAAAATCTCTGTACGTACTGTTAAGTAAAATTTTGCGATACGCTTTATTATCCGTTGGATAATTAATACTAGCTTTATTCACTGTAATAATTATCCATTGGGTAATAGCTTGTAGTAAAATCCTAATCACCTTATTATTTTAATTACTTTATCACCTAATTATCCTATCCAAATATAATCTACTTTATGTCTAATCAAATCCTTTTTTTTATTAGAAAAGCTCCCAAGCTTCTCAAAGAAGCCACACCCCCTCTCTCTCTCCTCCCTCCCACACGGCAACTGCACTTTTTTGGACCCAAAAGAATTGTGCTTCATTTAATTAACCATTCTATTCTAATTTCAAAATCAAAAAGTCATCATCTTTTCTACTATCCACTTCTCTCTTTACCTTCTTCTTCCTCTCATTTTCTCCTCCTTCTCTCTACCACCTACCACATGGCCAGCCCCTCCTCCTTGCCACCACCATCACAAAATTTTCAACAAACCACATATTCTTAATCCCCAATACATTCTAAACACCTTTCTAGTTGGAGATTTCTTGAAAAGTTTCCATCTTCATCATCTTCTTTAAGCTTCAAGTTTGAAGCTTTAGGGTAAGATTCATGATCTCTTGTCTTTTCTTCTTCATTTTCATTTTCATGGCCTTCACCATGACCATGGATTCATTCTTTCCAAGCTTTGGTGTTGATTTGATGAAGTTGTATTTTTCTAGGGTTTGTGGAGGAGTGAATTTGAATTTCACTAGGAGCTTCAAGGGAGTTTCATTGCTTGTTTTCCCCTCTAGGTAAGAGGAAGATTATCCTCCTCAACCTCTATTGGTAGTAGGAGACTTGTATTGTTTATTGGTTGTGAGAAACCTTTGTTAGGGTTACTCTTTGTAATGTGCGATTTTGATAATTATGTATTGATTTTGTCATGTATGATTTGTTTGATTTAAATATATGTATAAATTGATGATCTTGATTGGTTTAGATCGATTGGAAGCATGAAATGGAGGCAAGGGTTCCTTACCCCCTTCAATATGGCTCACGGCCATAACCCTAGATTGGGGTACCCATGATCGAAATTTTGTATCAAGATGGGAAAATGATTAACTAATGTATGATAAGTAATGTGGTAATGAAAAATTTGGGAACTTAATCCCACAGAGAGGCCACGACCTCTAGGACCATTTAGGGCTCAATTATGTAACTTTAGGTAATCTTAAAACTTAAATAACTAAGTGATTAATTTATTGGTAATATGGTGGAAAGATTGGTAATTGGGTGATTAGAAACCAATTAGGGATTCATAAAATGGAAAGAACCAAGAATAAAATTTATCATAAGACTTAGGGTAATTTTAATTAAAGAAAGAATAAGAGAGTGTGAGACTTTGAGATCTTTAGAATAATTTTCTAAGTGAGTGTGAATAAATTTACATTAGAGAACTTAATTAATCAAGAGAATTCCTCTAGAGATAAACTTTGTAAGAAATGCTACATTAAAGTGAGAATTCATAATAAATCTTGAAAGTGCATTATTTCATTTAGATTATGATAATATGATATTGTGGGTCCATGAGAAGGACCAATGATGTGTTGATGCTTAATTTGGCTAATTGAGGCATATTGTGGAAAAGTATGTTAATGATAAATATACATGAATATGCTTTAAGTTATCATGCATTGTGAAAGTCTGATGGACTGTTGTTAAGGCCATGTTGCCTAGGAGATTGAACACACCTTAGTGCAGGTGTGAGTAGACTAGTGTAGGTAATACTGCTGACCTTGGGGGCGTCAGGGTGCTGGCACCTCGCAATGGACAATTGGTAGCTCTTCTGTCCGTGGGGCAGACTAATGCAAACGCACCGATGATTCGGATTGAGACACTGTCCTATATCGTGATCTAGTGAAGAATGTTTGTACAATGCCTTGATGTGCACGTGGATAAACTAATGAGTTATAGCACTTTGGCCGTGACAGTCGAGTTGTAGATATGTCTCCTGATCTTTCTCTCTGACTGTTTGTGTCTAGCTCCATGGAGTAATATTTTGATATCGTATGCATGTGCATAGTGAGTCGACATATTTTGTGGCACGTAATTCCTATTATAATTGGAACTGCTGCATTACTGATGTATAATTGCCTGGAACTGCTTAATTGCTTATTGCTGCTATTTAATGCTTATTATTATTACTTTTGAAATGCTATGTGGGCGCTTCACAATGTTTTGTTTCTTACTGTCATAATTGGTAATGATGGTAGGATGTCTTACCTCTTTCCTGTATTTCTATTATTTCTATCTATATTTGTATTCCATCGAAGACGTCGGCAAAGAGGGTGAAGTCCACGAGTTTCTGGGTTTCTGGCCTGACTTCGAATAGCATTGCTTTCGATCATGGCGGCACGTCCACGAGGATTTTTGGGATACGTGCATTTGACATTCCTTGGAGGTCCAGACTATTGGCATGTTAACTTCAACTCGGATTGCTGTCTCTACATGGGAGACGTGTCTGTGTCATTGGCTTGGGGGCTCTATGACCCGCCTATCTTCTCCTGCAGTGTTAGGTAGCATTTAGAATTTTACATGCCCATTAGGGACATATGGATTGAATGTTACTACTCCCCATAGGAAGATTCATTCCTCTCCACTGCCCGAGCCTTGGTCCGTAATTCGGTGGCTCCAATGAGGGTTTCCTCCACGAGGAAGACCCTGAGGAGGACTCTGACATGGTTCCTTCTCCTTCTTCATAGGAGTTGATACTGTAGATAGCTACTGATGACTATCTGTGTTCATTTTGGGGCCTGATGATATTATTTTGGTAGGCTGTACATGTATGATCTTTTGGGCAGACATAGTTTTGCTTTTTGTATATCGGGCGTTGTAACTAAACAAATTTGATATAATTATATATATATATATATATACGTATATGCATGTCGATTGAATGTATGCTTTACTTCTGTCTTACTCTTTATTGTACTTATGTTCGTCATTACATTTTATTAATTAAAACAAAAAAAAATTCACCATTTTATTTATACAACTATAATCTAACAAGTTTAATTGTAATATAATGAACCGGGTCTTAATTTATACTTTTATTTTCCGCATCGTAATTTGTAATGTGACGTTCCCTCCCAAAAAGGGGCATTACAATTTCAGAGACAAAGAATTTCCATAATTTTTCACTCATCAAAAGTCATTTGACATTTTTCACTTATTTTCCACTCATCCACTCACTCATGAATCAACCCCATTGTCATTTTGTATCCTTAATCCTCTATAAAAGGGAGCCTTGGCTGATCATTTGGAGAGTCTTGGTCTTAGAGGCCAAGATCATGCTATTGTGTTGTTTGATTATCTTGTTATAGTTTTCTTTTGTTCTAAATTGAAGTTATCTTCTTCTTCTTCTTCTTCTTCTTCTTCTTCTTCTTCTTCTTCTTCTTCTTCTTCTTCTTCTTCTTCTTCTTTTCTTTTCTTCTTCTTCTTCTTCTTCTTCTTCTTCTTCTTCTTCTTCTTCTTCTTCTTCTTCTTCTTCTTCTTCTTCTTCTTCTTCTTCTTCTTCTTCTTCTTCTTCTTCTTCTTCTTCTTCTTCTTCTTCTTCTTCTTCTTCTTCTTCTTCTTCTTCTTCTTCTTCTTCTTCAAAGCCAATGTGAAGTTTGATGATAACAAAGCCAAGTCGAAGACCAAGTCTAATTGCAGCAAATTTGGTATAGTCTTTAGAACTTAGAATATAAATGTAAGAAGCTCTCCAAATTATCTTCTTCTTCTTCTTCTTCTTCTTCTTCTTCTTCAAAGCCAATGTGAAGTTTGATGATAACAAAGCCAAGTCGAAGACCAAGTCTAATTGCAGCAAATTTGGTATAGTCTTTAGAACTTAGAATATAAATGTAAGAAGCTCTCCAAATTATCTCAACAACTTTCTAAATAGAGTTTGTTTGAATTGGTTTTTCTAAAAATCTTATTTTCATGAAAAATAGAACCTTTTCTTTAACAAACCAAGGTTTTCTGAAATCGCAATGTTTGCAAAGCTTAATTGGGTTTAGGAATGAGTTCAAGGATGTTTGTAAGTTTATCTTAGGCTTAGTAATCAATTTACAGCTTCTTTGGGAGCTTATAATCGATTACAACTGCCTGGTAATCGATTACAAACATGCAGGAAACCATTTCTTAAAAATCAGAAGCTTTGTAATCGATTACATGAGTTTGTAATCGATTACATTACTTCCAGAAGCTTGGTAATCGATTACATAAGGTTTGTAATCGATTACATTACTTTCAGAGACTTGGTAATTGATTACATAAGTTATGTAATCGATTACACTTAGCCCAGAAAACTAAGAATTGAGTTCAAGAACAATGTAATCGATTACACCATTCTTGTAATCGATTACATCGCGAATGAAAGTGCACAACGGTCAGTTTTTGGGCTTTTATTATAGCCTTAAATTACCCTAACGGGTATTTTTCATGGGAACGCTATAAATGGATGTTTTTAGGTCTTTCTTAACATAGAACAACAACTGAAAAACATCTTTTAATTACTCTTAATCCAAGTTTCATTTCTTTCTCATATTTTGCTCTATTCTTGAAATTCTTGATATATTTTTTAGAGAGCTTCCTTAGTGCTTCAAGTTGTAATACACACTCTTGAGAGAGCCTCTTTCTCTAATATTCCTTGTTTCAATTGTAATGAGGGTGAGGTATCCCTCAGAATTTTTTTTGTAAGGGTGAGGCATCCCTGCTATTGAGGCTCAAGCATAAGGGTGAGGTATCCCAAGGTGCGAGGAGTGCTCAGGTTTGTAACGATAGCAAGCACCTGTTGAAAGCTTGCATTAATAGTGAAAAAAATCTTGGGTGGATGCTCGAGGACTGGACGTAGGTCACAAGTGGTTAGTGGCAGAACCAAGATAAATCTCAGTGTTTGCTTTTTCTGAACTCTTCTCTTTATTATTATGCTTTAATTTCATAGATATTTGTTTAAATCATTGTTTGGCTTATTAAATTAGTGGAACCTCTTCTTCTTCATTGTTCGATCTTTTCACCTCATAAATAGTTTTAACAAAAATTATCTTTAAAGTATTTGTGAAAAGTTTTTTTAAAATTTTTTTAATTTTTCAATTCACCCCCTTTTGAGTGTAGAAGCCACTTGGGCAACAAGTGCTATCAGAGCTAGGCTCTTGTGTAAAGAGCTTAGCAGCTTCAAGAAAACATAGCTTCTTCAAATGCTTTTTCAGAAGGGTCTTCCATAAATCGACCACCTTTTTTCAATGGGGATGGTTATGCCTATTGGAAGGAAAGAATGAAAATTTTCATTGAAGCTATTGATCTAGTGTATGGGATGCGGTCGAAAATGGTGCTTTTGTGTCCACAAGTGAGGTCAATGGTGTAAAGATTGTGACACTAAGAAGTGATTGGACTGATGAGGATAAAAAAAAGTTCAATATAATTTAAGAGCCAAAAACAACATCACCACTGCTTTGGGGTATGATGAATTTTTTAGAATTTCAAACTGTAAAATTTCAAAAGAAATGTGGGACACTTTGCAAGTCACTCATGAGGATACTAGTGAAGTTAAGAGGTCAGAATCAATTCTTTAACTCATGAATATGAACTATTCAGAATGAATCAGGGAGAAAGTATCCAAGAAATGCAAAAATGTTTCACCCACATTGTAAATCATCTTGCATCTTTAGGTGAGACTTTTTCTAACGAAGATCTTATTAATAAAGTTTTAAGATGTTTGAGCAGGATTTGGCAGCCTAAGGTCACAGCTATTTTAGAATCAAGAGACCTGGCAACCATGACTCTTACCACTCTCTTTGAGAAACTTCAAGAGCACGAATTAGAACTCAATAAGCTTGACCAAAGTGAGGAACATGATAAGAAAAAGAAGGGGATTGCATTTAAAGCCACTTCCTTAATCATTGATGATAATGAAGATGAATGAGATGACACGGAAAACTTCGAGTTGAATGAAGAAAACCTTAATCTCCTAGTAAGGAAATTCAAAAAATTTCTCAGAAAGAATGGAAATCAAAGAAGACAACTTTTTCACTAAAGAAGACTCATCACAAAGGAGAAGGCACCTCATCCACAGTCACATGCTACAAATGTGAAAAATCGGGACACATGAAGATGGAATGTCCTGTGTATTAAAAGAAAGTTGAGAAATTTGAAAAGAGACCTTCCAAGGAGAAGAAAGGAAGGAGAGCCTATATAGCATGGGATGACAATGACATAGATTCCATGGATAGCTCGGATAATGAAGAAGCTAACCTATGTCTTATGGCTAGAGGAGAAGAAGACGATGAAAGTGACATAGAGGTAACTTCTAACCTTGATTTATCTGCTTCTTATAATGAACTGCAAGAAGCTTTCAAAGAATTATATGATGAATCCCTAAGGCTCACAAAGTTAGTTTCTTCATCTAAGAAAACAATCTCTTCTTTGGAAAATAAAATTAAAATTTTAAACAAAGAAATTGAAGAACTAAAAATTGAGAATGAAACATTAGGATTAATAGATGCTAACTCTTCTTGCGTAACATGCTCCTCACATGCATCAACATCTATTTCCTGCTTATCATGTCAAACACTTGAAAAAGAAATTGAAGACTTGAAAAATATTCTTGGAAGATTTACTTTTGGTAGAGACAATTTAAATATTTTGCTTGAAAAACAAAGGAGCGTCTTTCAAAAAGCGGGTTTAGGATATAATCCCAAAAATAAACAGAAATTCTTTAAAAATTTCTTTGTTCCAGTAAGCACTTCAAGTAGCCCTTTCATTAAATATTTTCACTGTGGAAAGAAAGGACATAGTGCATCAACATGCAATGTGAGAAAGAATATTAATACTAAAGTGGGAACAAAAATGGTTTGGGTTCCCAAAGGTACATTGTCACAACCTAACACACAAGGACCCAAGAAAATTTGGGTACCAAAAATTAAAAATTGAATTTGTGTTATGGGTGTGCTTGAAGGCCAAGAGCTCAAATTGGTATCTTAATAGCAGCTACTCCAAGCACATGACCGGAGATGAATCCAAGTTCTCTTTCCTTGTTCCCAAGACATATGGACACGTAACCTATGGAGATAATAACAAATGGAAGATTCTTGGAGTCGGCAAAGTTAGTAAAATTCCCACTTCCTCTATTGATAATGTATTACTAGTTGAAGAACTTAAACATAATTTGCTTAGTATTAGTCAATTATGTGATAAAGGTAATAGAGTTATTTTTTATTCTCATTGTTGCATAATTGAAGAAAAAGATGATAAGCAAGTAAAATTTGTTAGTCATAGAGTAAATAATATTTATATGATTAGCCTAGACAATATATCCTTAAATGATGCGAAATGCTTTATGAGTAAAGAAGATGATTCATGGTTATGGCATAGAAGAATCGCACACATACATATGGATCACTTAAATAAGTTGGTCTCTAAAGAGTTAGTAATTGGACTACCAAAGCTTAAATTTGAAAAAGATAAATTATGTGATGCATGTCAAAAGGGAACATAAGTAAAAGTTTCTTTCAAAGCTAAAAATGTTATTTCAACTTCTAGACCTTACAACTTTTGCACATGGATCTTTTTGGTCCCTCTAGAACAATGAGCTTTAGTGGAAATTACTATGCTTTAGTGATTGTGGATGATTTTTCAAGGTTTACATGGACCCTATTCCTAGCTCATAAAAATGATGCATTTCTAGCCTTTAAGAAACTGTCCAAAGTTATCCAAAATGAAAAAAGATTTTAATATTACATCCATAAGTAGTGACCATGGTGGTGAGTTTGAAAATCATGATTTCAAAACTTTTTGTGATGAACATGGCATTGAGCATAAGTTTTCTACCCCTAGAACTCCACAACAAAATGAAGTTATAGAAAGGAAAAACTGATCTTTGGAAGAAATGGCGAGAACTATGCTTAATGAGGCTACTCTTCCTAAGTATTTTTGGGCAGATGCGGTAAGTACCACTTGTTACGTAATGAACAGGGCCCTATTTAGGCCAATTTTAAAGAAAACCCCTTAGGAACTATACAAAGAAAGAAAGCCAAATGTCTCTCATTTTTATGTCTTTGGATGTAAATGTTTTGTTTCAAATAATGGAAAGGATAACTTGGGAAAGTTTGATGCTAAGTCTGATGAAGGTATATTTCTCGGCTATTCAAATCATAGTAAGGCTTTTAGAATTTACAATAAAAGAACTATGACTATTGAAGAGTCTATTCATGTTGCTTTTGATGAGACTAATCCAAATGGACCGAGAAAGGATTTGGTTGTTGATGATGTTGCAGAGATTTTGGCAAAAACACACTTAGATAACAAGGAGAAAGAAGAGAGGAAAGCCAAGAGAACCCCTTAAAACAAGTAAATTCACAAGTCATAGACCTACCCAAGGAGTGGCGAACATCAAAATACCATCCGCTCGACCAAGTAATAGGTGATGTATCTAAAGGTGTAAGTATTCGAAATTCAATTGGAAATGCATGTAACCACATGTCCTTCATTTCACAAATTGAGCCTAAGGATATAAATGAGGCCTTTAATGATGAATATTAGATCTTGGCCATGTAAGAGGACCTAAACCAATTTGAAAGAAATTAAGATTGGGAACTAGTTCCAAGGCCCAATGATCATCCAATTATAGGCACCAAATGGGTCTTTAAGAACAAGCTTGATGAAGCAGGCTTAATAACTAGAAATAAAGCTAGACTTGTAGCTAAATGGTATAATCAAGAAGAAGGTATAGACTATGAAGAAACATATGCACCTGTAGCTAGATTAGAGGCCATTAGAATGTTACTTGCATATACATGCATCATGGATTTCAAATTATATCAAATGGATGTCAAAAGTACTTTTCTAAATGGCTTTATTCAAGAAGAAATGTATGTTGAACAACCTCCCAGTTTTGAAAACTATGATTTGCCCAACCATGTTTTTAAATTGAAAAAGGCGTTGTATGGCTTGAAACAAGCGCCTAGAGCTTAGTATGAACGATTGAGCAAATTTCTTTTGGAAAAAAAGTTTTATAAGAGGAAAATTTGACACAACCCTTTTTATAAAGAACAAAAAGCATGATTTACTTCTTATACAAATTTATGTAGATGATATAATTTTTGGTACTACTAACGAATCTCTTTGTAAAGAGTTTACAAATCTTATGCAAAGTGAATTTGAGACATCCATGATGGGAGAGCTCAATTTCTTTCTCGGACTTCAAATTAAGCAAACAAGAAATGGAACTTTCATTAGCCAATCTAGGTATTGCAAGGAGCTCCTCAAAAAATTTGAAATGGACAACTCAAAGCATATGGACACACCTATGAGCACCTCTTGTTACTTGGACAACGATGAGGCAGATAATTCAGTAGAAATCACTAAGTATAGAGGTATGATCGGATCCCTTCTTTATCTCACTGCTAGTAGACCGGATATTATGCTCAGTATCTGCATGTGTGCTAGATACTAAGCAAATCCTAAAGAGTCACACTTAAGTGTAGTAAAACGCATCATGAAATATCTTGTTAGCACTTCACAAGTAGGCTTATAGTACCCCAAAGGTACCACTTGTAGTCTTATTGGTTATTCTGATTCTGATTTTGCTAGATGCAAATTGGACAGGAAAATCACTAGTGGGACATGCCATCTGCTTAGAAGCTCTTTAGTTTCTTGGCACAACAAGAAACAAAATAGTGTGACAATGTCTACGGCTGAGGCTGAATATATTGCATCCGAAAGTTGTTGTACTCAAATCCTATGGATGAAACAACAACTTCTAGACTTTGGTCTTCAGCTTGATCGCATCCCTATCAGATGTGACAATACTAGCGCAATCAATCTGACTAAGAACCCTATTCTGCACTCTAGAACTAAACACATTGAGATAAGACATCATTTTATAAGGGATCATGTACAAAAGGGTGACTGTGTTTTAGAATTTGTTGAAACACATAATCAACTTGCTGACATTTTCACAAAACCCTACCTAAAGATATTTTCTTTCATATAAAAAGAGAACTTGGCATCCTAGATCAATCTTGTCTCTAATGTCTGCTGCATAATTTGTTTCTGCACAACTTTATCGCTTTATTTTTTTCTTTCTAATACTGACTTGAGCATCAGAGGCTCCCCTAAGTTTGTTTTACAGGTACCCTATCATGACTAAGTCTTCCACCTGCTTAAGATATTCTCTGATCTATGATGAAGTTCCTTTTCTTGAAGTTTGGAGAAACTCTTTTCTGATGGTTTGATTCTTGGTACTGTTTCTATTGGCAAAAACAAGTAATGAACAGAAGTTGGACAGATTTCTGGGTTACAAGAGGTTTGGAATCTTTTCAAGAGACTTTGGAAATGTTTTGAAGTAAAAATAGGCAAGCTCTCTGCTATTTGATGTAAAAATGCAAGTTTAGAAGGCTTGTAATCGATTACAGAGGGTCTGTAATCGATTACGAAGGTTCTGCCAAGTCAAAAATGTAAAATCAAAAGTCTTGTAATTGATTACATACACTGAGTAATCGATTACAAAAGTGCTGGAAGGCACAGAATGGATGTAATCGATTACATATATATTGTAATCGATTACACATTTTCCAAAAATGTAATCGATTATATATCCCTTGTAATTGATTACAAGGAGGATTTAAAGGGTCTCTTCATGCGGTAGCAGCCATCACCAAAATAGTTTTCTCTCTGTTTTCTCTCCACCCGCGGTACCCACAGACCAAATCACCTCTTTTCTTCATTCTTTCTCTACCAAATCACCACATTTAACCTATAACTCTCTCAAAATTCCCTTATCCACAAAACCCATCATCCTTTTCTCACCAAAAATGCCCCATCATCGCTCGTCTTCTTCCACCTCCAAGACCTACGCACCAAATCTCCAGAAAAACTTTTTTCCTTCACTCTTTTCCACCATTTTCTTAACCCAAACACTCCTAAACACCTTTTCCCTCACCTTCCTTCCATCTATTTCACCCCATGGTAGAATCCTCTCGGAAAGTGAAAAAGCCACGAACAGGGGTGGCTAGTGCTTCATCTTCACAAGCTCCTCCTCTTATCATTCCTAAACTTGATCTTGCTACACACTTTAGGACCTCCAAACAAGCAGAAACTTTTCGCAAGGATTTTCATTTATAAAAAATTATCCAGCCCAGGTATATCACTACTGAATTCTGTGCTAGTGAACCTTCACATTGTTTTTGATTAATTGAGCGCCTAGATTTGATTCCTTTTCTGAGCATTAAGAAAGACATTTACCCTGATCTAGTTAGAGTATTTTATGCAAATTTAAAGTATAAGAATAACTGTCTGGTTTCTGAAGTGAAGAAGCAGAAAATTATCATTAATCCTGGGTTATGGTATCAATTAACTAGCTTAAGCTCTGATGGTACCAATTTCACTGGCACTAATAAATGGGGAGATGCGTATAATTATAAGTCTGCCTTGAACTCTTTGGTGCGGATAGACTACACACCCGATCAGCAGGTTAATGCTACAAGGCTTACTATGGAAAACAAAGTCCTGCACTATATTCTAGTTAGGGCCTTGATTGCCAGAGGAGGTAATTATTCACAGGTACTACATGATGATGTTTTCACTCTATGGGCCATAAACATAGATCGCTTCATTAACTGGGTCTTCTATGTTATTCAACACATGCTGCATGCTCGAAAAGATCCTCATCCTCTGCCTAATGCCATGCTCATCACTGTGATCTTGGAATATTTTCATATTCCCCTGTCTGGAGAAATTAAGGACGAGAGCTTTGACGGACCAGAATCCATCAGCCTCTACACTTTGAAGAAGCTCCAGTTGAAGAAATATGATAACACATGGTATTATCTGCATCACGGGCCTGCTGGGAACATACCCCGGGGAGATAACAAGGATGATGGAGATGCACCTCCTTTGGATAGTTCAGCTGAGCCTCTCATGCAGCTCTTGCTTCAGGAAATCCGCAGCCTTCGCACACACGTCGATGATCAGTCTAGCGAACTACACACCTTTGTTCATCGTCTTGAGGAGCGTGTCATTCATTCTGATTAGGACATTGCTTACATATGCTCTATGCTTGAGGGTGATCCGAGTCATCAGGCTGGGCATGCTACCACTTCCTTTGCTCTACCTCTTTCTTCTCCAACTGGTGTTGGTACTAGTACTGATGATGTGACACTTCCAGTTGAGGATCTTGATGTTGAGGATATTAATGATAGCGAGGCTACCCAGTGATGATGGGGCAACTTAGTCATGATGATTTCTTTTTATTCTACTCTGATCATTAGTACTTTTATCATGTTTTGTCTATATAACTATGTTGGTGTATGCCCTAGAAGCCAATACATTTTTTGTATTTACATACATTCTATTATGCTATTTTATATATGAGGCATTTTATTTATTGTATTCTTTTTTTATAAACATAATAAAGTCCTTAAAATAGTAATTTTAGTGCCATAGGACATCAAGTGAATGACTTGATTATGAGATCCTTTTGGTTACAACACTATTCTTAAATATCCCTAGTCAAGTATTATTATTAATTAGGACAACAATAATACATTGAGACTAGTATGTGCATAGACTGATGACCACATCTCGCGGGTCATGGATATGAGATATCAAGTCTTCACATGGGTACACATTAGAGTAATGATGTACTGGACTAACCCACCATGAGAATGCTACATAGATCGTTACGTGAGTGTCATAAGCGATTCTCATAGTGACAATGGTGTCTGTGGTCCTTTGACCTAAAATCACTACGATTCCTACATGAGGAGTTGTGTGTTTTAATACCATCAAACATCATCTGTAACAAGGTGATTATAAAGTTGGTTATTGGATATACCGTAAATCATGCAGAGGGATGTGAGTGACCTAGATGAGATTTGTCACTCCTATATAATAGAAGCGATATCTTCGGGCCCCCTGATTGAGTGAGACTACGAATTGCATGGCCATGCTCAAATGAGTCAATATGAGATATTGATTTCATTTCTTGTTACAAAGTCTACTCGAGTATTAGGAAACGAATGATTGGACTATACAAGGGTGACGCATTCTATGCCTTGTATTCAATCTAGATATCTTGTCAAAGGGACTAAACGACATAGAAACATTAGTCACGGAAAGGTTATGTCAAATCATTGACATTCTTATTACTTGGGTAGCAGCGATGTGTTGCTAGATACCACTCACTGCTTGTAATATTAAAATCCCATTTTAATATTACTGCCAACGTAATAAGAACCTGTAGGGCCACACACATAGAGCAGACTAAAATTAGAGCAATGAATCCAAGTTGGACTCGGATTCAAATATGGGCCAGACTCATAACAGATGGATCTAGGGTTGCACAGCTTACCTTACTGCTTCTCACACTCACTTAAGGCAGTCACTATTATAAATAGTACTGTTAAGGGGCTGCTAAGATATAAAATTTCAGAACCCTAACCGCACCTACAGAAAAAATGAGTGAGAAAGCGACAGGTTTCTTCTTTTCTCTTCACAGCTAGCACTGTATGAGAGAAGTGAGGCTCCTCTTTGTGGACGTTGGATGTTCGTGAGTCTGTTCACGTGGATACCACAGAGACATCATTTCTATTATGGTGTTGGTGTTTCACGCCCTTCCTTTTGATCACGCTTCAAGAGGTAAATCATTTAAAAACTTAGATTATGGCTTTTTCGCATGGATCCTCGGTGGGAATCCCTATTTTCCACTGCGTGATGTATCCGTAATTCCCAACAAACTATGCTGTTCACACACTCTGATCCTTTGATTTCTATATAGTCTGCACTAATAACTAGTATTGTTTTGTCTCTCTCTCCTTGGATATGATTCCTTAGTTTGTTGCTGATATCTTATCTGCTATTTCGTTGATCTGTTTTCTTTCTGACTGGTGATCCTGGACACGCTGTACTGCTGCTAAAACTCTGCCCATTTTTCTTTTATGCTTATGTCGTTTATTGTTTTGCTAGCTTTTTTATAATGCCAAAAGGGGGAGAGTTTGTGCATATTTATATGAGCAACTATTGCATAATTGGTTGAGAAAGGGGGAGTACATAATAATGTTTCTTTTGACTTTTCTTTTAACACCTCTTTGATCTTTCTGCATAACCTCATGGGGAGAATGATATTTCTTTTGTGTCTCTGTTTTACATATACATATTTTGCTCTCTATTTTTGTTCCTTTTCTTTGGTTTGTCATCATAAAAAAGGGGAAGACTGTGAATGCTTATGTTGTGAAGACAGTACGATCTTTTGATGATAACAAAGTCAAGTCAAAGTTTGATGACAACAAAGTCAAGTCAAAGACCAAGTCTAATTGCCGCAAAGTTAGTATAGTCTTTAGAACTTAGAATGTAAATGTAAGAAGCTCTGCAAATTATCTTAACGACTTTCTAAATAAAGTTTGTTTTAATTGGTTTTTCTAAAAATCTTATTTTCATGAAAAACATAACCTTTTCTTTAACAAACCAAGGTTTTTTGAAATCTCAATGTTTGCAAAGCTTAATTGGGCTTAGGAATGAGTTCAAGGATGTTTGTAAGTTTATCTTAGGCTTAGTAATCAATTTACAGCTTCTTTGGGAGCTTGTAATCGATTACAACTGCCTGGTAATCGATTACAAACATGCGGGAAATCATTTCTTAAAAATCAGAAGCTTTGTAATCGATTACATGAGTTTGTAATCAATTATATTACTTTCAGAAGCTTAGTAATCAATTACATGAGGTTTGTAATCGATTACATTACTTTCAGAGACTTGGTAATCGATTACATAAGTTATGTAATCGATTACACTCAGCCCAGAAAACCAAGAACTGAGTTCAAGAACAATGTAATCGATTACACCATTCTTGTAATCGATTACATCGTGGCTGAAAATGCACAACGATCAATTTTTGGGCTTTTATTATAGCCTAAAATTGCCCTGACAGGTATTTTTCATGGGAACACTATAAATGGATGTTTTTAGGTCTTTTTTAACATAGAACAACAACTGAAAAACATCTTTTGATTGCTCTTAATTTGAGTTTCACTTTTTTCTCATATTTTGTTCTATTCTTGAAATTCTTGATATATTTTTTAGAGAGCTTCATTAGTGCTTCAAGTTGTAATACACACTCTTGAGAGAGTCTCTTTCTCTAATATTCCTTGTTTCGATTGTAACGAGGGTGAGGTATCCCTCAGCATTTTTTTTGTAAGGGTGAGGCATCCCTGCTGTCGAGGCTCATGCACAAGGGTGAGGTATCCCAAGGTGTGAGGAATGCTCAGGTTTGTAACGGTAGTAAGCACCTGTTGAAAGCTTGCATTAAACGTGAAGAAAATCTCGGGTGGATGCTCGAGGACTGGACGTAGGTCACAAGTGGTTGGTGGTTGAACTAAGATAAATCCCAGTGTTTACTTTTTCTGAACTCTTCTCTTTATTATCGTGCTTTAATTTCACAGATATTTGTTTAAATCATTGTTTGTCTTATTAAATTAGTGGAACCTCTTCTTCTTCATTATTCAATCTTTTCACCTCATAAATAGTTTCAACGAAAATTATCTTTAAAGTATTTGTGAAAAGTTTTTTTAAAAGAATTTTTTAATTACTCAATTCATCCCCCTCTTGAGTATAGAAGCCACTTGGGCAACAAAAGGGTGAAGCTTTTGATAATAAGTTAAGGTTAGATTAATTTCTTTCTTATACTTAAATGATATATTTTTAAGTGGTCATTATATGTGTTGTATTTTGTAACGCCCCTTTTCCTGTAGGGAACGCCACATTGTCAAATAAAATGAAATGCGGAAATTAAATAATTAATCACTTAAGACCCGGTTTAAATAATTAAAGGTTGAATTACCTAATACTTTAATATGTAAAAATAGCAAGATATATTTTTTTTTTTTATAATAATGATGACGATGCGGAATGTTAATTACCATAAAATAAAGCAATAAATGAAATTTCACCGAATAACATACATACACATACTTAAATATAACGGTGTTTTAGTTACAAGCCCGGAATCAATCCAAAAAGCAAAACTATACCGCCTATGGATTTACATATCAACACTACTCCCGAGAATAACAAAATATACAACCCATAAGACAAAAATACCATCGGGCCCCCAAAATAAAAGGCGGCACCATCGGTAGCTACCGGTGGTGTCAATCCCTCATGTGAGGAGGAATCGTGTCGGGATCCTCTTCGGGGGTCCTCTTCGGGGTCGTCCTCGGGGACTTCCTCGGGATCTTCCTCGGGATCTTCCTCATCATCGAGGAAATCACCATAGGAATAGCAGAGACACGGGACGGGCCCGAGCCGTAGAATCAAATGAGTCTTCACGCGAGTTGTGGAAACGAGAACCCCACATCTCGCGAATGGGTAGATAGAACTCCAGACGTAGTCGAATATGGTAGGTGAGAACCGGCATCTCGTGTCGCCTCCAGGCTAGAGCAATAGACACGTCGCCGAGGTACACACATCGATCGGAGCTGAGGTTGATGTGCCAGCATTCTGGCCCTCCCAAAAAGGTCAGACGCACGTCGCCCAGAAGTCCGTGCATGCGCGCCTCCATCTCCAAGCTGATGCTAGTTGAGGTACGGCCACCCGCTCGAAGGTTCAGTAGCACCGACCTCCTTGCCGTCGTCTTCGACAAATATAAGGTATATACAAATAGTGCACAATAGCAATACAGAAAAGAGGTAAGATATCCTACCATCAATACCAATACAGCAACCAAGAACCGAACAGCGCATAGCGCCCACGTAGCATGTAAAGGCAATAAATAAATTTCTAAACAGATAACCAGTCAGGCAGTCATCGACAGGGAATATGAATAAGTCATAATATCCAGACAGTTAAATCCAGGCAGTTAAATCCAGGCAGTTAAATCCAGACAGTTAAATCCAGGCAGTCCATAATAATAGGAGCAGTCAACCATTCATAGTATACAAAACAGCATCAATAAATAAATGTATGACAATGTGATGCATATGCATGGACGCCCAATATCCTACTCCATGGGAATAAATCCAAAGTACATCCGACTCAATCGTCAACCAGATGTTTTCATAGTATATCCGACTCAATCGTCAACCAGATATTTCCATAGTATATCCGACTCAATCGTCAACCAGATATTTCCATAGTATAATTCAACGGCCCAATGTCACCATAACGATGCGTATTTAAATGCATATGGGTTCAATGCATGACTAAATCATGCTTCTCATATCAACTAGGTCAATCCTGCTTCAAATGCATGTCATAACATTTAGCAACAAGGTTTAATCCCATCTACGGATCTACATCAAGCCAATAACACATTTCAAGGATAATCACAACATCATTCATTAATACGTATGATTCACAATTTCATACAATTCCATAATATGCCGCAATTGGCCAATATAAGCATCAATATACAAATGGTCACTCACATAGACCCATATCATCATAATACAAGGATCAAGTCAATTGATGCGTCATTAGGTTCATTATGAATCCTAACTTAGTATTTGTTTCCCGTTTTCAAGGTTCATGTTCAAAATCAATTCTTAAAATCAATTTAACATTCCAAGGCCATTCAATTTCCCAAAACTTGTAATTTATTTAAACTCTTAGGCCTCACACTCTCATGTTCTTCACTCATTTAGAATTACCTTAAATTTTATGATGCTTTCACTCTTAGTCCTTTAAGATTTATGAAGTCTTGATTTTATTAAATCCTTCCAACTCATTAATTATCCATTTCATTAAATAGGTTCCTAATTTCTTAATTCCTTATGATTCCAATTTATCAAAATCCAATACTTACACTCAAAAATACCTTAGAGGTTATGGCCTCACAATGGCTCAAATCTCAAATCCATTCAAGTCATCAACTACATGTCATTCCTCTAATTTATTTAAGTTATTCACTTGTTAAATTAACTCACCAAGAACCCTAATTTCTTGACTTAACTTTAAATTGAAACTGGGAATATACTACATGGGGGAAAATTCTAAAATTTTTATCACATGAAGCCTCACGTCTTAGATTTCAAATGGCACCGGTTTCATGTCCATACGACATCGGATCAAGAAATTATGCAATCATGTTTACTGACTGCCAGAATACATTTTTCGGCAGAATCTGTCGTGGGTTCAAACAGAAACTGGTATTGATTGGCTTGCTCAAGAATTCTGAAATTTTTACTACATGAAGCCTTATGTCTTAGCTTTCAAATGGCTCTAGAATCAGGTCATTCCGATATCGGTAGCTCGAGTTATGCAGCAAACATCGCTGACTGCTCACTGGATTCTGCTGAATCCGAAAATGGTTCTTTTGAAACAATTCTCAATTTCAATCACTCAAGATCATTTTCTATGTGATTTTAAGTTCTTAACTAGTTCATTAACACTTAGAAAACATTAATCACTAACTTAAACCTCTTGATTTGAATCAAACCCAAAAATCACTCTCTTAGTTGTTCATGACCTAGGTTCAAACTCAAGAACCAACTAGTTCTAAAACCGTGGCACTCACTAAGGTCCAACAACCAGAATTTTGTCCACTTGGATCAACCTTAACTACTTGATTTAATTAGCCTTGCATTGATCAAAATTTAAGCATCATTTCCCTTCATTTTCCAGCCCAAAACAGCCCCAAAATCGTGACGCATTCAGGGGTCCAACAGCCAGAATTTTTCTCCACTTAAATCCACATTAAACACTTGATTAAATTAAGCATGCATTGACCAAAAATTAAGCATCATTCACCATGCAATTTCCAAGCAAAAACAGCCCCAAAACCGTGGCCTTCTCATAGTGTCCAGCAACCAGAAAATTCAGCAATCAAACATGGATTCTAATCACAAACATACATGATTAAACAACCATTCAATCCATTTCTCAAAGCTAAACTAAGATAGCAATCAAGTAGGCAAATTTACAAGCATATTCAAGAATAACCACTATGTGGTTTTTCTTCCAAAAATTAAATACAAGGTCCCTAGTTGCTAAAGAGGTTGAGGGGATTAATCTTCCTCTTACCAAGAAGAAGAACCAAGAACACTCCAAGAACCCCTTTGATTTTTGGATTTTTGGCTCCAAAAACCCTAGAAAATGCAACATGAATTAGAACAAGGAAATGGTGTGAAAATGAAGAAGAGGATAGCCATAAAATCAAGGTAAAAATAAAAACGAAAATGGAATTAAATTGAGAATTTTCAGCCATGGAAGCTCACCTTCAAGGCTTGAAAAGAGGTTGAAGATGGAAGCTTTCTTGAAAACTCCAAGCACAAAAGATGATGAGAAGGAGTAGGAGATTAAGAAAGTATGATCAAGTATTGTTTTTGTGATGGTTGGGGAATTGGGAGAGTGGGCTGCCGTGAGTGAGTGGGAGAGAAAAGAAAGAAATGTTGAAGAAGGAAATGGAAGAGGGAGAACGTAAAAGTGAAGAAGGAAATAAGCTTTTGGGTGATAAATGCTATAATGCAATATTTGGTTAGTTAAAACCAATCCTTCCCCCTTTTCCAAACAGCAGCTGACGTGAAAGAGGGAGAGAGAGAGTGATCAATTTTGGCTTCCAAAGGAAGCCAATTGGTTGGTCAAAGCTTGGGTCAAAGCTTGTCATGGAAGCTTAGAATAAAATACTATTAAATTTGAATTAAAGTGAATGGATTGGACATAAAATAGATTGCATTAGGATAATGTGATAGGATTTCTAATGCATGTTATTATCCAATGGATAATAGTTACAGTCGACAGAAGTCAGTATTAATTTATCTGACAGATGAAATTTACACAGTATTAATTTAATTTATCTGTCAAGGTTTCTCGAAAAATGGTGCGAACCTCGTAAACTGTGTCAAGTCTCGGGTTTAGTAAGATCCCCCGTCGACTTATCCATAGTCCAAGATTCACAGAGAAAATGTCGCATTATCTCAGTTCCGCGCAGTAAGCACGCAAAACGAGGAATATAGTAAAATATTCGACGTTTCCGGAAAATTTCCATAAAATTCTCAAAAATCACAAATATTAGGAGATGACTATTGGTGATGGAATAATCAATTTTCGGAGTGTTACACTGATCTCAGAAATTCTCAGCCCAGTGTGCACGCAAAACGAGGAATATATTAAAATATTCGACATTTTCGTAAAATTCCAGAAAAATTCCTAAAAATCAAGAATATTATAAAATGACATTTTATAAATGAATGAACAGTTTTCGGGATGTTACAATACTCCCCAACTAAAAAGAAATTTCGTCCTCGAAATTTACATACCTCAAAACAATTCAGGATGTTGCTCCTTCATCTTATCTTCTAATTCCCAAGTAGCATCACCAGTTGCTTCATTCCAGATCACCTTTACTAATGGAATTTCCTTGCCTCGAAGTTGCTTTATCCGTCGATCCTCGATTCTCACGGGAGGTGCCTCATAGGTTAAGTTCTCTTTCAACTGTACATTGTGTCTGGTGCTATCACATGACTTGGATCGAGGCAAATACTTACGAATCTGTGACACATGGAAAACATTGTGTATGTTTGAAAGAATGGGAGGTAAGGCTATTTGGTAAGCTACTGGACCTACGCGGCGAAGAATTTGGTAAGGTCCAAGGAATTTTGGAGTGAGTTTTCTAGATTTCAAAGCCCGGCCGACCCCAGTCGTGGGTGTGACTTTCAAGAATACGTGCTCACCTTCTTCGAACTCAAGAGGTTTCCTTCTCTTATCGGCATAACTCTTTTGCCGGCTCTGAGCAGTCTTCATCTTTTCTTGAATCGTCTTAACTTTCTCAGTCGTTTGTTGAATAATATCTGGCCCAATCGTAAGACGCTCTCCGTCTTGGTACCAACACAATGGTGTTCGACACCGTCTTCCATATAGAGCTTCATAGGGTGCCATCCCTATACTCGAATGGTAACTGTTATTATAAGTGAACTCTATTAATGGTAAGATCTGATCCCAACCTCCAGTCTGTTCAATGGTACAAGCTCTAAGCAAATCTTCTAGAGATTGGATCGTTCTTTCCGATTGACCATCGGTTTGCGGATGATACGCCGAGCTTAGGCGCAATTTCGTTCCCAATGATGCTTGCAAACTCTGCCACAACTTTGAAGTAAATCTCGGATCTCTATCCGAAACTATACTCGTAGGTATACCATGCAGTCTGACAATTTCTCCAATATACAGTCGGGTCAGTTTCTCCAAACTATACCTTATGTTAATCGGGAGAAAGAAATGAGCAGACTTTGTAAGTCGATCAACTATTACCCATATCGAGTCATGTCCTAACCTTGTCTTAGGTAACCCCACAACGAAATCCATCGCAATGCTGTCCCATTTCCATTCAGGAATAGACAATGGTTGCAGCAATCCAGCAAGTCGTTGGTGTTCCACTTTTGCTTTCTGACAGACTAGGCAAGTCGACACACATCTAGTAACGTCACTTTTCAGTCCATGCCACCAAAACAACTTCTTCAAATCCTGGTACATCTTTGTTATGCCCGGGTGCATATTCAGCTTGCTCGTGTGAGCGTGATTCACAATATATTGTCTAAGCTCTTGGTCACGAGGAATACAAATTCTTTCCCGAAATCTTAGAATTCCATCCGTTCCTTCTTTGAACTCTGTTTCCTTGCCTTGCTTTATCAGCTCTCGCACTTCTTGCAAAAATTCATCGGCTTTCTGCTTTTCCCGGATATCTTCCATCAGCTCGCTTGAGATGGTAACCATATTCATGCAGATTTCTCCCGGTTTCAACTCTACAAACGACCACACATCTCTAAATTGTTCAATGAGCTCCTTCTCCTTGATCATCAAAGCAGAAACACTGACAGTCTTTCTACTTAAGGCGTCAGCCACGACATTCGCCTTGCCAGGATGATACAACAACTGAAAATCGTAATCCTTCAGGAATTCTAGCCATCTCCGCTGTCTCATATTCAACTCCTTCTGATCATATAAGTATTTCAAGCTCTTGTGGTCACTGAAGATGTTGAACGTTGCTCCATAAAGAAAATGTCTCCATATCTTTAGAGCAAAGACCACAGCTGCCAACTCTAAATCGTGTGTCGGGTAGTTCTTCTCGTGCACTCGCAACTGTCGCGAAGCATAGGCCACCACTTTTACGTGTTGCATAAGGACGAGATCCCAATCACGATACGAAGCATCACAATACACCTCGAATGGCTCATTCGGATCGGGTAATACCAATCGGTGAAGTAGTGAGTCGTTCCTTCAATTCTTGGAAACTCGCTCGCAGACTATCAGTCCATTCAAAAGTCGATTCTTCTTTGTCAACTGGGTGAGTGGTCCAGCAATTTTGGAAAATCCTTCAATGAATCTCCTGTAATATCCAGCTAAGCCCACGAAGCTACGAACCTCCGTTACGGACTTTGGCTATTCCCATTGTAACACTGCCTCTACTTTTGACGGATCTACCGCGATTCCTTCCTTTGAGATCACATGGCCCAAAAACTTCACTTCGTCAAGCCAAAACTCACACTTCGATAGTTTTGCATACAGCTCTTTCTCCTTCAAAATTTGAAGAACTTTGCTGAGATGTTCAGCATGATCCTCCTGATTCTGAGAATATATCAGGATGTCATCAATGAAGACGACAACAAACCTATCCAAGTACGGACGAAAGATGCGGTTCATGTAGTCCATGAAGATAGCGAGGTGCATTCGTCACGCCAAACGGCATCACAAGATACTCGTAATGACCGTATCGGGTACGCAGAAAGCGGTCTTGGGTACATCCTCCATTTTCACTCTTATCGATGATACCCGGATCTCAAATCGATCTTCGAAAACACCATTTGCTCCCTTCGGTTGGTCCATCAAATCGTCAATTCTCGGGAGAGGATACTTGTTCTTGATCGTCAACTTGTTCAATTGCCTCGTAGTCCACGCACGGTCTTGAAGTACCGTCCTTTTTCGAACCAATAACACAGGCGCTCCCCAAGGTGATACACTTGGTCGGACGAACTGTTTCTCCAAAAGCTCTTCCAGCTGTTTCTTAAGTTCTGCCAGTTTCGTTGGTGACATTCGATAGGGTGCTATAGACACAGGACCAGCTCCGTGCCGGATCAATAGCAAACTCTATCTCACGAGTCGGTGGTAATCCGGGCACTTCTACGGAAAGACTGAGAGAATTCCCTCACTACGGGAATAGTGCTCAAGTCGGCCTCAATCTCGATTCTCAAAGAAGATAGCAAAGCATGTATCCCACGAGCTCCTTCTTTCAAGAGAGCTCGCGCTTGGTTGGCCGTCAAGTATCTAGAATTCTCATCCACGGGAAAGACTATGGTTTTCGGGAAGCAGTCTAACGAGAACATGGTTAGAAGACAACCGGTCCATTCCTAAGATTATATCCAAGCGTGACAAAGGTAGACAGATTAGATCAACGGGAAACGAGACGCGACCTTCAACAATCAGAGGACATTTTAGACAGAATTTGGTAGTAACTACAGGTTTATCAGTAGGGGTTGAAACAGTCAACTCAAAAGGTAGTTCAGACACAGATAAGCCAAGTCGTAGCACACAGTCATAAGATATGAAAGAATGGGTTGCCCCAGAGTCATACAGTACTTTTAAAAGATTACCTTCTATGGTGCCTTCCCCTTGAATCAAGTCTTCGGATTCAGAAGCTTCGGCTCCGCTCATAGTGTAAACTCGACCTCCAGCTTGCGGTTTCTTGGCTCGAGTCGCATTGACTGATGGTTCAGCCTTCGTTTGATTGCAGTCTCTAGATATGTGACCTGGTTTGCCACATCGGAAACAGATGACTCCTTTGATGGTGCACTCCCTCGTAGGATGATCTTTTCCGCACTTCAAGCACTTAGAAGAACGTGTCATATTCTGACCAGGTCGGTTCCCAGTAGAACCTCCACCAAATTGTTGCTGATTTCCCGTCGGTCGGGAATAAGGTTTCTTCTGAAAGCGGTTTGAACCACTGCCTCCACCTCTTTGGAACCTAGTAGGTCCGAAGTTCTTGTTTCTCGAGTCTTTAGCTCGTTCCAAGGCTTCAACTTCACAGCACGTGTCCAGCAATTCTGAGAATACCTTCATCTTCAGAGTGATGACGGCTTTCTTCACCTCATATCTCAGTCCTTCGGTGAATTTCCAACACTTCCAGACTTCATCGGTTTGGTGTTGGTAGTGTGTAGAAAATTGCTCCAAGCTCTCAAATTTAGCTGCATACTCGCTGACGGTCATACCTCCTTGCCGCAAGTTGAGGAATTCCAGCTCCTTTGCATGTCTCGCGTTTTCAGGAAAATACTTGTCCAAAAACTTGTCCTTGAACATTTCCCAGGTGATATCAGTTCCTGCGGCTTCCAATGCTTTCTGAGCTCCGTTCCACCAGTTTTCGAGCATTACCGTAAGCATAAAAGTAGCATAATTCACCTTCTTATCTTTGCACAGTTCATGCCACGGAAGACCTTTTCCAGCTCCTTGATCCATAGACTAGCTTTGTCAGGATCAAATTCTCCCTTAAATTGCGGAGGGTTGTGACGACGAAATTCTGCTAAATTCTGCGCATCAGCAGTCGCCTCATGTTGTTGAGCAGATTGTTCTTGTTGTTGAACAGCACGCTCATTTTGTTGTGCAATAAGTTCTGCCATCCGCTGCATCGCTTCTACTGCAGCTGCGATATCTCCACTTCTCGCCATTTCACTTTCTCTTAAGTTATGTAAGCTGAAACATATAGAGAGAATTAAATGTATTCATTCGGAATACCAATCACAGAGATTTCACACAGCACAAACAAGACAGACTCACACACAAAACCCAAAGAAAACATAAACCGGGGCTCTGATACCAACTTAATGTAACGCCCCTTTTCCTGTAGGGAACGCCACATTGTCAAATAAAATGAAATGCGGAAATTAAATAATTAATCACTTAAGACCCGGTTTAAATAATTAAAGGTTGAATTACCTAATACTTTAATAGGTAAAAATAGCAGTATATTTTTTTTTTATAATAATGATGACGATGCGGAATGTTAATTACCATAAAATAAAGCAATAAATGAAATTTCACCTGAATAACATACATACACATACTTAAATATAACGGTGTTTTAGTTACAAGCCTGGAATCAATCCAAAAAGCAAAACTATACCTGCCTATGGATTTACATATCAACACTACTCCAGAATAACAAAATATACAACCCATAAGACAAAAATACCATCAGGCCCCCAAAATAAAAAGGGCAGCCATCAGTAGCTACCAGTGGTGTCAATCCCTCATGTGAGGAGGAATCGTGTCAGGATCCTCTTCAGGGTCCTCTTCGGGGTCGTCCTCAGGGACTTCCTCGGGATCTTCCTCAGGATCTTCCTCATCATCAGAGGAAATCACCATAGGAATAGCAGAGACACGGGACGGGGCCCGAGCTGTAGAATCAAATGAGTCTTCACGCAGGTTGTGGAAACGAGAACCCCACATCTCGCGAATGGGTAGATAGAACTCCAGACGTAGTCGAATATGGCAGGTGAGAACCGGCATCTCGTGTCGCCTCCAGGCTAGAGCAATAGACACGTCGCCGAGGTACACACAGCGATCGGAGCTGAAGTTGATGTGCCAGCATTCTGGTCCTCCCAAAAAGGTCAGACGCACGTCGCCCAGAAGTCCGTGCATGTGCGCCTCCATCTCCAAGCTGATGCTAGTTGAGGTACGGCCACCCGCTCGAAGGTTCAGTAGCACCGACCTCCTTGCCGTCGTCTTCGACAAATATAAGGTATATACAAATAGTGCACAATAGCAATACAGAAAAGAGGTAAGATATCCTACCATCAATACCAATACAGCAACCAAGAACCGAACGGCGCATAGCGCCCACGTAGCATGTAAAGGCAATAAATAAATTTCTAAACAGATAACCAGTCAGGCAGTCATCGACAGGGAATATGAATAAGTCATAATATCCAGACAGTTAAATCCAGGCAGTTAAATCCAGACAGTTAAATCCAGGCAGTTAAATCCAGACAGTTAAATCCAGGCAGTTAAATCCAGGCAGTCCGTAACAATAAGAGCAGTCAACCATTCATAGTATACAAAACAGCATCAATAAATAAATGTATGACAATGTGATGCATATGCATGGACGCCCAATATCCTACTCCATGGGAATAAATCCAAAGTACATCCGACTCAATCGTCAACCAGATGTTTTCATAGTATATCCGACTCAATCGTCAACCAGATATTTCCATAGTACATCCGACTCAATCGTCAACCAGATATTTCCATAGTATATCCGACTCAATCGTCAACCAGATATTTCCATAGTATAATTCAACGGCCCAATGTCACCATAACGATGCGTATTTAAATGCATATGGGTTCAATGCATGACTAAATCATGCTTCTCATATCAACTAGGTCAATCCTGCTTCAAATGCATGTCATAACATTTAGCAACAAGGTTTAATCCCATCTACGGATCCACATCAAGCCAATAACACATTTCAAGGATAATCACAATATCATTCATTAATACGTATGATTCACAATTTCATACAATTCCATAATATGCCGCAATTGGCCAATATAAGCATCAATATACAAATGGTCACTCACATGGACCCATATCATCATAATACAAGGATCAAGTCAATTGATGCGTCATTAGGTTCATTATGAATCCTAACTTAGTATTTGTTTCCCGTTTTCAAGGTTCATGTTCAAAATCAATTCTTAAAATCAATTTAACATTCCAATGCCATTCAATTTCCCAAAACTTGTAATTTATTTAAGCTCTTAGGCCTCACACTCTCATGTTCTTCACTCATTTAGAATTACCTTAAATTTTATGATGCTTTCACTCTTAGTCCTTTAAGATTTATGAAGTCTTGATTTTATTAAATCCTTCCAACTCATTAATTATCCATTTCATTAAATAGGTTCCTAATTTCTTAATTCCTTATGATTCCAATTTATCAAAATCCAATACTTACACTCAAAAATACCTTAGAGGTTATGGCCTCACAATGGCTCAAATCTCAAATCCATTCAAGTCATCAACTACATGTCATTCCTCTAATTTATTTAAGTTATTCACTTGTTAAATTAACTCACCAAGAACCCTAATTTCTTGACTTAACTTTAAATTGAAACTGGGAATATACTACATGGGGGAAAATTCTAAAATTTTTATCACATGAAGCCTCACGTCTTAGATTTCAAATGGCACCGGTTTCATGTCCATACGACATCGGATCAAGAAATTATGCAATCATGTTTACTGACTGCCAGAATACATTTTTCGGCAGAATCTGTCGTGGGTTCAAACAGAAACTGGTATTGATTGGCTTGCTCAAGAATTCTGAAATTTTTACTACATGAAGCCTTATGTCTTAGCTTTCAAATGGCTCTAGAATCAGGTCATTCCGATATCGGTAGCTCGAGTTATGCAGCAAACATCGCTGACTGCTCACTGGATTCTGCTGAATCCGAAAATGGTTCTTTTGAAACAATTCTCAATTTCAATCACTCAAGATCATTTTCTATGTGATTTTAAGTTCTTAACTAGTTCATTAACACTTAGAAAACATTAATCACTAACTTAAACCTCTTGATTTGAATCAAACCCAAAAATCACTCTCTTAGTTGTTCATGACCTAGGTTCAAACTCAAGAACCAACTAGTTCTAAAACCGTGGCACTCACTAAGGTCCAACAACCAGAATTTTGTCCACTTGGATCAACCTTAACTACTTGATTTAATTAGCCTTGCATTGATCAAAATTTAAGCATCATTTCCCTTCATTTTCCAGCCCAAAACAGCCCCAAAACCGTGACGCATTCAGGGGTCCAACAGCCAGAATTTTTCTCCACTTAAATCAACATTAAACACTTGATTAAATTAAGCATGCATTGACCAAAAATTAAGCATCATTCACCATGCAATTTCCAAGCAAAAACAGCCCCAAAACCGTGGCCTTCTCATAGTGTCCAGCAACCAGAAAATTCAGCAATCAAACATGGATTCTAATCACAAACATACATGATTAAACAACCATTCAATCCATTTCTCAAAGCTAAACTAAGATAGCAATCAAGTAGGCAAATTTACAAGCATATTCAAGAATAACCACTATGTGGTTTTTCTTCCAAAAATTAAATACAAGGTCCCTAGTTGCTAAAGGAGGTTGAGGGGGATTAATCTTCCTCTTACCAAGAAGAAGAACCAAGAACACTCCAAGAACCCCTTTGATTTTCGGATTTTTGGCTCCAAAACCCTAGAAAATGCAACATGAATTAGAACAAGGAAATGGTGTGAAAATGAAGAAGAGGATAGCCATAAAATCAAGGTAAAAATAAAAAACGAAAATGGAATTAAATTCTGAGAATTTTCAGCCATGGAAGCTCACCTTCAAGGCTTGAAAAGAGGTTGAAGATGGAAGCTTTCTTGAAAACTCCAAGCACAAAAGATGATGAGAAGGAGTAGGAGATTAAGAAAGTATGATCAAGTATTGTTTTTGTGATGGTTGGGGAATTGGGAGAGTGGGCTGCCGTGAGTGAGTGGGAGAGAAAAGAAAGAAATGTTGAAGAAGGAAATGGAAGAGGGAGAACGTAAAAGTGAAGAAGGAAATAAGCTTTTGGGTGATAAATGCTATAATGCAATATTTGGTTAGTTAAAACCAATCCTTCCCCCTTTTCCAAACAGCGCTGACGTGAAAGAGGGAGAGAGAGAGTGATCAATTTTGGCTTCCAAAGGAAGCCAATTGGTTGGTCAAAGCTTGGGTCAAAGCTTGTCATGGAAGCTTAGAATAAAATACTATTAAATTTGAATTAAAGTGAATGGATTGGACATAAAATAGATTGCATTAGGATAATGTGATAGGATTTCTAATGCATGTTATTATCCAATGGATAATAGTTACAGTCGACAGAAGTCGGTATTAATTTATCTGACAGATGAAATTTACACAGTATTAATTTAATTTATCTGTCAAGGTTTCTCGAAAAATGGTGCGAACCTCGTAAACTGTGTCAAGTCTCGGGTTTAGTAAGATCCCCCGTCGACTTATCCATAGTCCAAGATTCACAGAGAAAATGTCGCATTATCTCGATTCAGCGTTGATAGATAAGTACGCAAAACGAGGAATATAGTAAAATATTCGACGTTTCCGGAAAATTCCCATAAAATTCTCAAAAATCACAAATATTAGGAAATGACTATTGGTGATGGAATAATCAATTTTCGGAGTGTTACACGATCTCGAGAAATTCTCATAGTATGCACGTAAAACGAGAAATATATTAAAATATTCGACGTTTCCGTAAAATTCCAGAAAAATTCCTAAAAATCAAGAATATTATAAAATGACATTTTATAAATGAATGAACAGTTTTCGGGATGTTACATATTTTGTTTTCAATCAATTTAGAAACCCTCCTTGTAAGATGGAGATCTTGATTCATTGTAGACAAGAAGTTGACACAATGAATGCTTGAGCCTATTTATAAGTGGTGGTATTAATAGATGACTAAATGAATCATAATATAATTACATATATAATTTTTAATGAACTTTGAATGTTGTATTTTCTGATTGGAACCTCCATTATGTGTGGATTCTAATTGAGTTATAAAAAGAATTAATCTTGTCCTTAATTTGTTTACTAAGAATGAATCTCCTAACCCAAGTAAGTTTTTTTTATTTGTGACCAAGTTTTATCACTTTTATTGTTATGATAAAATATTTACTTTACGTCAAAGAATTTTTCTTTATCAATTTCCTGTGGATCGACCTCGGACTCCCGAGAATTTATTACTTGAAATAACTTGCACTTGGGTTGTAACTTCTAATCTACATCAAGTTTTTGGCACCGTTGCCAGGGACTTGATTTGAAGAACAAATTTATTGTATAAATATTTTGTATATATATTTATTTTTTTTCTGTGGATCTTGTATATATATATATATTTTTTTCTACTCTTTTAATTTTTTTTCTTTGTACATACTAACATACTAACTTTTCGAGAGAAACTCTCCCTTCTCCCTTTCTCCCTCTGTAATCTTTAATTATGAATGAAATAATCTTTCTTCTTCTCCTCTCTCTCGTCGGAGCAAAAAATTGACTTGCTGATTCTTTAGTTTTTACTTTATATTCTAATAATATCTCAATCTTGACTCTTCTCTTCTTCCTCCTTTGCCGGCTCTAGTGGGACTATGTCTCTCTCTCGATTTTCATATTTTAAATTTACTTTCGTATTTTATTTTCTCGTATTTACTTTCTACACTTTATTTTTTGTACTTTATTTCTTGTATTTTACTTTACGTATTTTATTTCTAACTTTCTAACTTACTAACTTATTAACTATCTAATTCTCTTACTAACTTTCTAACTCTTTAATTTACCTACTTCTAACATTTTAATTTACGCTTCTAATATTTTAATTTAATTGTTTCTAATTTTTTAATTTATCGACTTATTAATTTTTTTTTTTTTGTGGTTGGTTTATACCACACCATTGTTAATATTTATTTACTACTTGTTAATATTTATTTGGTGATTGGTTTATACCACACCCTTATTAATATTTAATGGCAGTGTTTATCGCCTACTTGTTATTATTATTATTATTATTATTATTATTATTATTATTATTATTATTATTATTATTATTATTTTACCATGGCAGGTTTACCGCCTACTTGTTAATATTTTTTTTATGGAAGGTTGAGCTCTGTATATATTTTTATTTTATTCTTCCTATTTCTTCTTCTCTTTTGTCACGTATAGTTAAATTCATGTGTTTCTAGGGTGAAGATATAACTTGATTCAATCGACATGTATTAAGATTAAAATTTTAAATAATTTTTTTATTCAATTTGAGTGCTTATTATGATTTTTAATGCTTTTATGAATTGGCCACTCATAAATTGATCTAGTAAGGTATATGTAGAATCGAAAGGTTCGCATATGACCTAGACCATAAATAATAAGTGTCATGATTTATAATCATCTAGGAATAGAGGTTATAGGTTGTGTGGAAGAATTATGGTATTTTCCATGAGAATCCATAGAGCAAAGGTCATGCCTTTAAGAGTTAAGGTTTAGACCAAGGAATTGAGTTTTAATTAATTACTGGATTCTTCCCATTAATTGAATGATTAGAAATTAATTAGAATGAAGATCCCAAAACTACTCTATTGTCTATGATAGATTGTTGAATCAAGTAAAGTCAGATCCCTAGCATTTCAATTTCATGTGTTTACATCCTTAATGTGTTCTGCATTCATGTGCTTTGTTCTCTCTCTTCCCTCTTAATTTTGTGCGTTTTAGTGTGCTTTTCCCCTCTTAATCAACTACTTTATTTCTTTGACGATTCAGTACACTTGTCAATTTTCTCAAAAAGTTTTTGCAAATCAAGATTGATACGGTGGATTTTGTTGCTTCAAGAATTCAAAATGAGCTGAAAATGTTGTTGCAGATCATTTGTCTATACTTACAACAGGCTCACCTTTTGCTATCATACCTATCAATAAATCTTTTTCTAATGAATTTTTATTTTTTGTCAATTTCATGCCTTGGTTTGCTAACATTGTCAATTTTCTTGTAACAAGTAAGATGCTGCCTCAGTGGACACACCAAGACAGAAAAAAGTTTTTGATTGAGGTGAAATTTTTTTCTTGGGATGACCCATATTTATTCAAATATTGTCCTGATCAAATCTTTCGAAGATGTGTACCTGACAATGAGTTCCTTGTGTTCCTCGTTAAGTGGCAGATAACGGTATTCCGTGACTCTCAAGTTAGTTTATTTTTTAGTTTCCCATAATAACTGATTCCTTATCCTTTAGAATGGATGTCATTCTCTCAAATCTAAGAAAACATTTCCATTCTTTCCCTCAAAATGCTCTGACAAAAATCTATAAAGCTAGGTGTGAAAGACTGAGACTGTTAATGCACATGAGCATTCCAGAAGATATACGCTAGATAATTAAAACAAAGGTTCATTTAGTAAGTGAATCATCAGATTCATTTGTCCCATACATGCCGGGTCTTGGTAAAAGTTCTTATTCTAAAAAAAGAAGAGCAAAAAGAATGCAAGTTTGTTACAAATGTGCGCGATGGAATTGTAACACGCGATGTCATTCTTTAGGAATGGTTTTCGTAAATCGAGAAGATAAAATATTCTTCATTAAGAATAGACTGAGTAAGGAGTCATTAGATGATATCTTATTGACTCTTGAGACACATTCTTGTGGAGTTGTGCATCGTGAACTTATTAATTTATGGAATCTCTTCAAGGATGAGCAAGAGCGTTACAGTCTGGGGAATCTGACTCAAAAAGACCATGTTTGCCAATTTATGAGAAAATTGGATAGGAAGCTTATCCTTGACTCAAAGAAAGGATTTAAGCTGTTACTGGACGTAAAACCAGAGGAAGATATGAGCCACAATCACAATGTATATATTATCTTGTACATCTTTAAAAAAAAGAGAAAAGAAAAAAAAAAGAGGGCAAAACTTCAGTTGTACTTAGTCTTTAATTAGATTAAGAGCCCCTACTAGTGGCAGACCCGTCATTGACTCGGGTGGACCTTCGCATGCTGGTCTGTAAATAAGGTTCGTGTGCTATGCTCTATAAAAAACTACGCAAGCATTCCCAGGTTTTAATCGTAGGCTCTACTTATTGATGGACAGATAGAAGCATCTCGTGTTTTCATTCTCGCGTGATAATGCCTCTGAGCTGGATCCTGTGATTTAATGCCATGGGCTCTCTAGCAACCTCACTGGCTGTGGTCGTTGGTGGTACCTGTCAGATTTATGCACTTTAACTAGTTATGTCGTAGCTCAATCCAAAATATTCCACAAGTGGAAGGGAGAAGAATTCCCAGATTGGCTGAGCTGTCTTGGTATTTCTACACTGGTGACACGCAGTATAAAGATATGCCACCAATTCCCTGTACATAAAGGTATGCCATCATTTATTATTATAATTTTATTTTTGTATGATTTTGTTATATTTTAGTTTTGGACAGACGATCCTTTGGACGGGATCCTTTAGGAGTTTCTAAACTTCTTTACCCTGATGGTCTTCTTGAAGTCAAAAACAAAAAAAAAAAAAAAAAAAAAAATAACAAATAAAATTTATGTTTCTTAATTTCAAACTTTTCTGACAACAGCCAACCTACCTATATAGGTGCTATCATTACCTTTTTCCATTCTCTTCCCTATTTAAACACTTCATTTTCTTCACTTTCCTCTAACTCATAATCATTCAATGGGAGTGTAAGTGTAGAAATGGAGGGATCTTCTTCTTCTGTTCGCAGACTTACAAATATCTGTGTATTTTGTGGGTCAAGTTATGGGAAGGGTTTAGAGTATGTAAACGCAGCAAGCACTCTTGGTCGAACACTTGCTGCGAGGAAAATTCATGTAGTATATGGGGGAGGAAGCATTGGGTTAATGGGGGCTGTATCACTCCCTGCACATATAGGAGGCAGTCAGGTTTTAAGTATCATTCCTGGACCTTTAACTTAAAAGAACATCACTAGAAAAATAATTGGGGAAGAGCTTTAAGTATCATCTATACATGAATGAATGAGGACAATACTTGCAAACTCTGATGCATTCATAGCCTTACCAGGTAGTTTTGGTACTTTGGAAGAAGTTTTTCAATTTGTCTCTTGGGCCCAACTGAACATCCACTATAAACCCATAGGTTTGTTGAATGTTAATAATTTCTTTGATTTTTTGTTATTTTTTCTTGACCATGCTGTGGAACAGAAATTTATCACACCTTTGGCAAGACGACTCCTTATTTCTGCTTCCACTATTGATGAGTTGATTGATAAATTAGAAGCTTTTGTTTATGAACCTGATCCAGTAAAAACTCAGATAGATTGGTCAGAAGGAAGCGGTGAGGGAAGCAGTATGAAAAGCAAGCCAGATCAGACACTCCAACTATTTAAATAATTACAAGCTTTGGTTTTATTTATCGTACTTTATTTCTATTTAAATTTGTATAAAGTTTTTCTTTTCAGTAATTGCAGCAATAGGTAATATTTTCTATCCTTTACCTAACTATGTTTTGAAATTGAGGACAATGTTGTGATATGGTTGGGGGGAAGGATAGTTGTATAAAAAAAAGAAGAAAAAAATTTAAGAATTGTGTGTATTAATATGTTTGTTATGTTTATATGTTTATCAGCAACTTACTAACAGCAAAACTAATTAAGGATGACAGAGTAAAGAATAAATTATTTACTCTTGAGACGCATCAAAATTGATGGCAGAGTAATAAGTTAATTATTTACTCTTGAGACGCATCAAAATTGGTGGCAAAATAAAGAGTAATTAGGTAGACAACTATGTTGTATGGAAGTAGCAATTCAAATTCAAGGAAATTTGTATGATTGAGTAAATTGTCTTCTTTCTTAAAAGTCACATGCTTGGTTATGGATGTTGAATTGGTGAACTGAGAATGATAGAATTATGCCTTTTTGTACCATTCTCTTCTTTCTTGTGTGAATTTCACTCATGGAATTGTTACTCTAGAACTTGCTTTAATTCTTTTTGAGACTACATTTTCATATGCATACATAAATATGATTGAGTCATTTTTCTTGAAATAGTTACTTTAACCAAATAGCCAAGAATGACTAGTGCACAAATAGGCAGTCTTGCTCATATCGTCTCAATATGATATCAAGCACTCTTATGGCTTCTCGAAAATTCTCTGATTCTTGCTAACATAAAGCATTGGAAATGACTTATTTCTCCTTGCTTAACCCCTTTGAGCTTATTTGATCATTCTTTGTTTCAAACTCATTATGTGCCTTTAATAAAAAATCATGTTCTTACTCGGCCTTAGGAACAAGAGAACATTAGCTTTGTCATTGGATGAGTTTTTGATCAAGTGTGGGTGTGTGTGTGCAGAATGGTTAAAAAAATATTTACTTAAAAAATGTATATTTTATGTTCTTCTTCAAAATAAATAAATAAATGTGTAAATAAGGGTCAACAAGGCAATAAAGGAAAGGAAAAGAATATGTAAAAGGAATTTGTATTAGGTGGAGTTGGGATAAACTTTCATGCTTGTTAATTAACTCAGCTTTCATGCTCTTTTATTCTCTTTGGTATTTAACTTGTCATATCCATATTACTTTCTCCTTTACCTTAACCTCATTACAACCTTGAATAAAGTTCTCATGATTTATGTGTGCATGTGTTCTGAGTAGTGAAGAAGTAGAATATAAGCAAGCTTATGGTAGTGCAATTTTCATGGGTTGAATTGAGTGAAATTCCTACCTTTTAAACACTTGAGGGATTGAGAGTGAATCTTGTGAAGATCTATCATTCTTAACTCATGCTTTTCAATTGAAGTTTCCTTGGTTGTTGGTTTGAGATGTGAAGAAACATTACCTCATAAATATTTTGATCCCTTGAATGATTGGTTGCTCTTCATTCTTAAATATTATTAGAAATTGATCTTCTAAAGTGTTTAGCTTTTGAGTCTGTGTCCTTTTTTTTCCCTAGTTTTAGTCTTGTGTGCTTTGCCCAAGAGTGCAAAAAGTTAAGTATAAGAGAATTTGATAATCACATATTTTATACATTAATAAACTCTCATTTTTAGTCATTTACACTCTCCATGTACTTAATTGATTGAATTTGGTTATGTTTTATAAGTTAAGACTCAAATTGGACTTAATTGATTTTTTCAGCATGATTTACGTCTTACACTATTTCTGTATTTTGGCTATATCTTGAGTTCTAAATGTCTAAAAATTATGCATTTTACCTTGTTGCAAATATAAGAGAGAGCTCTACAACTTTCATGAAGAGCTCCAAGTCAAAGTTGGACATCTAGCAAAACTAATTGGGCTTGGAATTCATAATATGAGTTTTGTGATTGGAACCTGAACAGTGTGCAGTAATCAGAGCATAACTCGGGTTGTAAGATCTAGATTGGGCTAAAATATTAATATCTGTAAGTTAAGACTCATATCTACAACTTTTATGAAGAACATAAGACTTAATTTGGACTCCTTGGAGGTCATATTGGGCTTACAGGTCAGAATAGAGGAGCTATAACTGGCTTGAATACTGTATAGTAATTAGGCCATATCTCGGGCTGTAGGTGGTCTTTTGAGGTGATTCTAGTGGCATTTGAAAGCTAAGATCTAGGCCTACAACTTTTATGAAGACCATTTTTAATTTTCTGATATATTCAATGACTTCAAAATTGAATGATTTCAGAGACAAAGAATCTCTATAATTTTCCACTCATTAAAAATCATTTGACATTTTCCATTCATTTTTCACTCATCCACTCACTCATGAATCAGCCCTTTTGTCATTTTGTATCCCTAATCCTCTATAAAAGGGAGCCTTGGCTGATCATTTGGAGAGTCTTGGTCTTAGAGGCCAAGATCATGCTATTGTGTTGTTTGATTATCTTGTTGTAGTTTTCTTTTATTCTAAATTGAAGTTATGTTCTTCTTCTTCTTCTTCTTCTTCTTCTTCTTCTTCTTCTTCTTCTTCTTCTTCTTCTTCTTCTTCTTCTTCTCTCTTTCTTTCTTCTTGTCTATGAGTAACTAATTTTCATTTTACTTGGGTGAAAGGGTGAAGCTTTTGGTAATAAGTTAAGGTTAGATTAATTTCTTTCTTGTGCTTAAATGATATATTTTCAAGTGGTCATTATACGTGTTGTATTTTGTTTTCAATCAATTTAGAAACCCTCCTTGTAAAGTGGAGATCTTGATTCATTGTAAACAAGAGGTTGGCACAATGAATACTTGAGCCCATTTATAAGTGGTGGTATTAATAGATAAGTGGTGGTGTTAATAGATAATTAAAGGAACCATAATATAATTACGTATATAATT